>JARCFY010000001.1:20194700-30194700 GCA_029233225.1 Lepidodactylus listeri
ATTGTATTTGTTTTTAGATTTATGTATACCACTTTGAGTCCCGTTGACCGGGAGTGAAGTGGGATATAAATATTAAATGAATAAAATCCCAAAGGAGAGTTTTGTTTGCCTCACCCATGTGATTTATTTTATTTTCTTAAGAACATATACTAGCCACCTTTTTTTTTGCCATATGGAGCTCAGGGTGGCTCATGATAAAGACGGAATACGTAAAATACATGAAAATCAAAATTTAAAATTGCCATGTAGGAATGGTAGGAAATTAACCCAATGCAGCCCTAAATAAAACCATCTTCAATTGCCTCCTAACAATCAAAAGTGAGGGGGCCAGGTGCATTTCCCTGGGGAGGTAGTTCCATAATCATGGGGCTGCTACTGAAAAGGCCCTGTATACTCACCAAAGGAGCTTCCCTGATTCATGGGACACCCAGAAGGGCTTCGCCCTCAGATCTGAATTCCTTGGCAGGAATTTTTAGATCAAGCCTTGTCATGTTTTGATCAAGCCTTAAATGGTGGGATATAAACCTGGTCCTTCTGCATCCACCCCTGAACTATGGAATTTCCTTTGCAAAGAATAAAATGTTCCCATTGCAAAGCAAAAGGCAATAGTCCACAGACCAGCATCTAGATCCTTCTTTCTCAAAATGACTACACTATTCTTTATTTGTACTACGCAATAAATAATATTCTAATGTAGATTTCAAGCTCCTTCAAAGGAGAAACTGTTCTATGCAAAGATGAGGGTCTTTGCAGGAACCACCAGAGCTGAGAAGAACAGTTGACAGAGTACAGGGAAGGAACTCATCTTTTCAGTGCAGCGGAGGATGGGGGAAAATAGATCTTGTTATTGAGGACAAACTATTTATGGAGGTCAGTCTGCATCAAGCCTGTTGTGCGGAGAAGACATTGATGTGCGTCTTAGGGGGGCTTGAAGAAGAGATCAAAAGATGAGCACAAGCAAATGTGAGTTTCTTTCCCAAAATGCAGCCAATCCCTTTTCAATTGTGCCCAGAATGAGAAGCATTACAATTACAGGACAAGAACATGGGAGCAAAAACAATCAGAGTTTCCTGCCCAAATACCTTCTAATGCCCTACGGAGTGTCAGCATGAAAGCAACCCCCCCTCCCTTTAGCAATCTTGCTACTCGGTCAAAAAACACTTTCAGGCTGCAATCACACACACCAGTAGATCTGACATAGGTGCGAATGCCTGACGGATCTAAAGGGTGCGATCAGACAGCAGCATCTGGGAAGTGTCCTGCAATAGTTAGCAACCGTGCTGCTCCACCACAGAAGCGGAGTAAAAAGACACAAGAGAAAATCTGGTAGTAAACAGGTTGTGATGGGCCATGGACAGGCTTTCCCCTGTCTGATTGTACAAGCATGCACTCATGCCATCGGGATGGTCTGATCAGGCCATCCCGGCTTGGTGCCATTCCCCCCCCCCCCAATCTTTGCAATATGTGCATTGTTGCATACTCCATAAGGGGCCATCAGTGCAGAGGTGTGATCCCTCATCTATGTGCATAGAAAACAAACACCCCCCCCCAAAAAAACCCAAGTCACCCGTGGTTGCGTCTGATCACATAGTGACGGGCTGTGCCTGCTGCTACAAAGGGCTATGTGATCTTGCAACTGTGGGTCAAATTCCTCTGGAGGAAACAGCCTCAGTTTTCCTCTGCTTCAACTGGCACATGTGATCGTAGTCTCAGGCTGTCTGATCTTTTGCCCAAGCAAGGACATCAAAAAGTGTCTCAAGATTTGATTTAGGCAACAGTGATGGAGAATTAACACCACCACCCAATAAAGCTTCCTGGTCTTATCAAACCACTTTAGTGCTTTTCAGACTTAGGGAGGCCAGCCTCCAGGTGGGACCTGGAGATCCCCTGGAATTACAGCTCATATCTGGACTACAAAGATCAATTCCCATGGAGGAAATGGATGCTTTGGAGGGTGGACTCTGTGGCATTGTACCCCAGTGAGGTCCCTGCCCTACCCAGGCTCAATCCCCAAATCTTGAGGAGTTTCTGAACCTGAATCTGGCAACCATCTCCCACCATCTCCCACCAGTGGCCAGGGGGGACCTGGCAACCATAGATTTCCCCTTTCCAACTACACATAGTGATTAGATAGATTCAGGGAGGAGAGGTCTATCATGACTACTAACTACTCTCTGGCGCCCTGCCACAATATTTTTTCTGTCTCACTTCACCGCAATTATGCAGAGCTTATCATCTGGCTTGGTTCAATGTTCTCCCATCTGCTATTCTTGAGGGGAGGTATAAGAAAATTCCTTATGCACTTAGGTACTGCAGATGCAATAAGAAAGAATTAGAAACGGTTGAACATGCACTCCTACATTGTAATTTGCTAAATGATATTTGAGCAAAATTTCTAGAAGTTCCCCTTAGTAAGGTAGCAGGACAACTGGATGGAATTAAGCTACATTACCTCTTTACTTCTTTAGATCCAGAGATTATTGAATTGACTGCTAAGTTTCTTCATGGTCTTATAAAACGGAAGAATCTTCCTGATCATTTTGAGTTTAATAAAACCGTAAGATTTAATTTTAAGGCTTTTAGAATTTAAAGATTCCTCTGATACACCTCTGTAATGGTTTTAGGGTTGACTATTTTTTTTACAAATTTTGGGACTGTTTTATCTTAATGGGAACTGCTTTTAATATTTTATGCCAATAAAAGGTATTTGTTGTTGTTGTTGTTGTTGACTACTAACCATGGCAAATAAAGGGAACCTCCATGTTTGGAGGCAGCCAGGAAGCAACATCAGGGGAAGGGGAAGAGGAAGACTTCTATGCTCTGTTGTTGGCCATCCATTGGAGCTGGTTGGCCACTGTGTGGAACAAAATGCCAGACTAGATAGATCATCACTGGTTTGATCCGGCAGAGCTCTTCTGATGTTCTTATATGTGTGGAAGTAGTCATGGAACCCAGGGGATCTTTTAAGACTGTTGTATACACAGCTCCATATCTCTGGCTCAAATAAATCTCCTGGGGAAAATGAGACAAGGAGGCAGATGCTTGACCAGAGAATAACTTTATTACATAGAACAGTAAAGAGAAAGAAAACTTAACACGAGACAGTGAAATGGAACTGTTCAGATAAAGCGAAGAGTGAGTCCTGTGGCACCTTTAAGACCAACAAAGTTTTATTCAAGGTATGAGCTTTCGTGTGCATGCACACTTCCTCAGATATAATGAAATGGAAATCAAAATAACAGTCATAGAGAGAGAGGGTGGGCAGTAAATTAGCATACAGAATAACAAAGGTGTTTTTAGCAGATTAATAGAATAATACGCTTAGTGTATATGACTACCATCTCTTTGGGCTCAACTGGGGGAAGGGGACAAACATAGCTGTCCGGGACCTGGCGCCCTGACTGTCAGCCCCCCCCCCCCGAGCTGGCAACAACCCCCCCCCAACACCCTGCTGGCAAATGCCTCTGCAGCCACAGCAACGCTCACCTGACCAATGAGAGGGAAAGCTGGGGACATCACTGGAGGCCGACCCAGCCTGGGTACGGGGCTGGCAAGCGAGGCAAAAGGTGGAGACAGGATGGCAGGGGAGCTGAAGGAAGCCAGCAGGGCGTGGGCAGAGGCCAGGACTGTGGCCGCAGGGCCCTGGGGCCACCAGGAAGAGTGGGGAGGTGCACAGCAGAAGGGGTGGCGCACAAAGGGAGGCAAGGCTGGGCAAGGCACCGGCCACACCTGATGCCAAGGTTACAGAAGGGGGCAGGGTGAGCTGAAGCAGTAGTGATTGGACCCTTCTGTGGGAGTCCAACCCCTATCTTTTGAGGGAAGGCACGGGTTGGCTGCAGCAGGGGGAGGGCGGCCAAGGGCTTCTGATTTAAGGGGAGAGAGACATGTAGGCTGGGGAGGTAGAGTGCGGGGCTCTTGTGGGGCCTGGTGGCAGATCCTGAGAGATGGAGAACTGGCCCAAGAAGAGAGCCAGCAGGCAGGAGACGGGGGAACAGGTGTGTGAAACCTCCCCCCCTCCCATGTCCACTTGGTACTGTCGTATTTGGATTATAATGTGGCAAGATGGTAAAAAATATTGTAAGAATTTTTGCAGATGTTCATAAGTTTCCCTTTGTGTATTTGTAAGGCATAATCAATAAGTAGTAGATTTTCTTTCAAATTATTAACAGTGTATGCACATTGTATTTAGTGTCTTTCTACAGCTGATTTTTCTCTTGCTACATTGTGTCTATACAGTTGTATGGTTCTCTATTATAACTTGTATTTGGGGTACATACATAATGGAAAAAATACTAGATCAATTGTCTTCTAGCAACAATAGCTTTAATATGTCTCTCTTTATTCAAACATCGTTCCCTGGCATTGATTTTATCTCTACTAGTGAATCGCTTCTAAATGGTTCATATCCTATTCATGTATCAATGTTATAAACTCCTTTTTTTTTGTCATTGTTGCTATGAGAATATACTGGTTCTAGAGTTGTCTTAAAAATTTATACATTTTCTCTATTTGACTTGACTTAAAAAATTTTAGTCTAGAAATATTGGTGCTCTAAACTCGTGTTTAAATGCGAGAATATACTAGTTCTGTACTTGTTTTGTAAATGTATATGTTTTCTTTGGCTTGGCTTACCCATCTTTGTCTTTAATTTTGAATGTTTCAAAGGTTTATGTTTTAATGATGTTGCTCTAGCTGTTGTTTGATGTCTCTGGAAGATGTCTTTTTATGTGACCTTGTATTCTAGTGCTCTCAAAATAATTTTTTTAAAATCTGAAACAAAAAAAGAAAGCAGGAGGAAGCGGATGAAACAAAGCATCTGTTTGCACTGGTTGATCAAGAACTTGGGGGTCTTGGGGCAACAATTCAGAGCTTCCTTCAAGAAGTGTTAATAGTCTCATGCCTGGTGAGGGAAAGCCCCTTAGAGTGTTCGGAAACTGAATTCCTGTTGGCACTGGATCCACGCTGGATGTGATCACAAAGCCTTTGGCCTGATCTCAGGGGGCGTTTCATAGAAAAAGAGGTGCAGGAGCTCATTAGCATACCTATTAGCATAACTCATTAGCATAACCAGCCGATTGTCAGTTTCAGCCCTATTATACCCTATGGGCCATTGAAGTCAATGGCAAAAACTCACAGGGTATATGAGGGGCTGGAGGAGAGGGGGTTTGAGGGAGAGGATCCAAACTTGCAGGGTACCTTCTGGGACCTCTCCCTGGAATACTCACCAAGTTTCAAGAAGATTGGACCACGGGGTCCAATTCTATGGGGCCTCAAACAGGTTGCCCCATCCCCTCCATTGTTCTCTATGGAGGGGAAAAACGTTACTTTTTCCCCACCATAGAGAACAATAGAGGGAATGGGACAACCTGTTTGGGGGCCCGTAGAATTGGACCCCCTGGTCCAATCTTCTTGAAACTTGGTGGGTATTTGGGGGAGAGGTCCCAGAAGCTATCCTGCAAGTTTGGAGCCTCTCCCTCAAACCCCCTCCCCTACAGCCGCTTTAAAATCTGCCACTGAATTTTGGCGGCAATTCGGTGAATCTGATTCGGCCGGTGGCTGCCCTAATGCTCACTCCTGAGCTGGCGGAGCAGTGCTCTGCCTTGCTCTGGCCCCAAAGGACTCCTGCCTGATCTGAATTTATTCACCTGTTTAGACTGTGTCTTTCCTTCCAGAAAGAAATTCCTAGGGTTACCAAGTAGTCATCCATCAGGCACTGACCTGACCCAACTTGGCTTGGGTTCAGCAAGGTTCCAGTGTCATGTGCCTTCAGACCATGTCCTGGATCCAACATCATCAACTTTCCTACTGTGGCTTTCTACGGAGTCCTTTCCATCAGTTCCCCTTACTGAGCTCAACTGGCCAGCACGGGGGTGGTGTCTGTGCATGTTGAATACAGCAAGAAGAATGCTGCAGCAGGAAACAAGATCCTGAACAATGCAGGGATGCAGCTCAGAAGCTGCAGCGAGTGCAGAATGTTGCAGCTAGACTGCTGGGCAGAGCTGCCTATCATGTAGCCCTGATACTACTGCAGTTACACTGGCTACTGATCCATTCCCAAGTCCAATTCAAGGTGTTCTTTTTGAACTTCAAAGACCTACATGGCTTGGGACCCGGGTATCTGAAGGATCATCTTCTCTCATAGGTTCCTGCTCGGAAATTAAGATCATAGGGAGAAGCCCTCTTGACTGCCCCATCCATCAAAGAAGCTCATTTGGTGGGTACATGAGAGAGGACCCTTTCACTAGCAGCCCCACAAATTTGGAACAATCTCCCCGGGTAGGTGCGCCTGCCCCCCTCACTTTCCATCTTTAGGAGGCAGTTGAAGATGATTTTATTTAGGACCACATTTGGTTAAGTTACTAGCAGTCCTAAACAATGCTACCTCTAGACCAGGGGTGGGCAAATTGCAGCCCACGGGCCACATGCGGCCCGCCACAGAGTTTTTTGAGTGCAGAGAAGCGGTGCTCTGGGACTGAAGTGTCCAGGGGGCGGGCACATTACCAAGCCCCACCCCCTGTTCCCAGCAGCCCTGTTGGGCGACAAGGAGGCAGAAGGAGGAAGGTAAGTTACCTTCCCTCCCCCATCCTCCTCTTCCTGGGGCCGCAGCACTCCGGGGAAGCCCTGCCCGCCCCCACCCTCGCCTTCCCTGGGCCGCGCCAAAGCGCAGCGTTCCGGGGAAGCCCTGCCTGCCCCCACCCTCACTAACCCTTTTAAAAGGTGTGGCCCTCCGCTAACCTCCACTCCCACAAAGTGGCCCCCAAGCCAAAACAATTGCCCACCCCTGCTCTAGACTATGGAGTTTTGTGAGGAAAAATTCTACTTTGTGAGCTACTGGCATTAACGTTGTAAACAAGCAAATTGGCTACTGCAGAAATTAGTTTGCTCTGGAGCCATCCTTCCTGAGCAAAGACAAAAATGTGTGAGCTGGAGGCTAAAAAACTGTGAGCTAGCTCACACTGACTCAGCTTAGAGGGAACACTGGTCCTAAATAGTGATTTAAAATTTTGGTTTATGTGTTCGGTTTTATGTATTTTACCTATACTGTAGGTTACCTTGAGTTCCATAAGGAAGAAAGGTGGCTAATAAATATTTTAAATAAAAATAAATGCTGGGAAGAATGGGAAATAATGCTGGCCAAAGGCTGCACATGATCTTCTGCATGTACCAATGACCCTCTAGTCCACTCATACTTTCCTTTTTCTTCCCAACTCATTTCACACCTCTTTTCACCATAACTGCAGCTGTACCCTTCCTCTATTTTCCCGTACCAACTTGACCAGCTTCTGAGTTTCAAAATGAGCTGATCTGTTAACCTTGAAAGCTCTTTCATCTCTAATTTAGGATTGATTGAGAGGGGTGTTTTTTCCCCACTTTAAAAAAAAGCATATTTAATTGAAAGCAATAGGATCAAATTGTTCAAAAGTTGAAGTTTAACAGGCTGAAATCAATGTTCCAAAGGCTCTAAGTAACCACATTTTCCATGAAAACGCAGCATCTGATTTCAGGTATTCAGGGTTAAAATCACTAACAGGAGTCAGACCCCCCCCCCCCCCGAGAACAGAAATTGAAAACTAAGTGAATTAATTCCACACAATCAGACCAGCCAAAGTCAAGGGGAAAGCTGATGATGCTCAGAAGTATAGCAGGGAAGGGCAAATGCTCTCTCTTTCCAGTTGGAAGAGATCAGCAATTGTTAAAGTAGCAGTAAAAGCATAATCAGTTGCATCAAGAGGCCCAGATTTTCGGTGCCATACACAGGATGAGGAAAAAAACCTTTAAAGCTCTTTATGGTCAGGGGCCTGCCTACTTGAGGGACCGCCTTTCCCCATATCAGCCCCAGAGGTTACTGAGGTCAGGCACTCAAAACCACCTGACTTGCCCCAGTCCGAAAGAAGCCCGTTTGACTTGCACCAGGACCAGGGCTTTCTTGGTGGCGGCTCCTTACTGGTGGAACGAGCTCACGGATAACATCAGGGCCCTGCGGGACTTATTGCAGTTCTGCAGGGCCTGTAAGATGGAGCTCTTCCGCCAGGCTTTCAAATAGGAGCCGCCATCGGGTGGAGAACTGACCTACTAACATCGCCCTGGTCTTGCTGGTGTACCCTTGTGGCCTTTGTTGCCGGGAAACTCGGAAGTTGCCATCTTAGGAAGTTGTATTGGAATGTTTTAACGGTTTGATATTGTTTATTGGTTTTATATTGTAAACCTTAATGGTATTGTGTTTTGTTTTGTTAGCTGCCTTGAGCCGGTTCGCTGGCTAGGCGGGATAGAAATAGAATAAATAAATAAATAAATAAATAAATAAATAAATAAATAAATAAATAGAAATAAATGAGGAAAAGAAAAATGCAGATAATGATCCAGTAACCAAGGATGAAGTAATTCTCACAGAATGGTCAACATGGTAGTCAGAAAAGAACTGAGAGGGAAGCACCTTCCGCTGAGGTATGCAAAGAGATCCAAAATTCTCTTTTAGGGAAAAGTAGCCCATTCTTCTCCTTGATCTGGATAACTCAGGTCAAGGAGAAGAATGGCTACTTTTCCCTAAAAGAGCCCTATTTTACCAGATCTCAGATACAAAGCATGGTCGGCCCTAGTTATTATTTGAATGGGAGACCACCAAGGAAGTCCAGGCCTCTGAAGGTCTCTTGCCTTGAAAACCTCACCAGGAGTCACCAGGAGTCAGATATGACTTGATGGACAACAACAGAAAAAGCCATTCTTCACACAGTTCTCTAGAACATTCCAGAGTCTGCTTCTGCACTGGTGCACGACCCATATGTGGGACTAAACAAAGATCACAAAGAAGAAAAGAAGTCATCAAATTAACAGTCTGGCAACCATATCCTGGACCAGGTGGTGTTTCCAAACATTTTCTGTAAGCAGCCCCACACACATTCCATGGCAGTAATCAAGTCTTGGCATGTCTGAAGCACAACAAGATCAGATCTTTCCTGTAGGAAAGCTGTCCAAGCTGGAACGTCAACTGCAGTGGGTGAAAGGCACTTAGGGTGGTAGCTTGGGTCAGAACCCCAGTTAAGACACTCTCCACAGTTTCTTTGATTTAAAGATTTTTTTAGAGATATGCTCATTCAGGACTGGTTGTTTGTCAGTAAAGCAAAAGTACAGCAAGCCCCCAATATTACAGAAAAGGTACAAAGCATCTCCCACCCTAGCCTCATACGTCACATTCAGCCCCTGCATTACTATGCCAACCATGATAGATATGTAGTTGCTATCTACTATGCCAAGCAAAGAAAGTCTCCAAGGTCATTCTCGTGAGAAGCCGAGGGGTACATCTTGAATGGGAAGAGTTATGGCTACAAGTTACCAGCAAGCACCCCTTACACTTCCCCCTCCCGCAGGAATGCACCTCCCTCCCAAAGCATGGCAAGGTCAACAGAGCAGGGAGATGAAAGTGAAGAAAGAAAAATACAATGGCCAAAGTGGAACATTTGACAGCTTGCCACGTGCACTGAGCGACAAAGTTGACTTTAGAATTATCCCCGAAATGCAAGATTTAAATTTTAAATAGAAAGACAACCCATCCAACACAGGTCAAATAGCACCTCACTGTAGTGTGGACCGAATTTTACAGCATTATCCAGAACAAGTGCAGTCCTTCTAAGAAAAGGATTCCCAACATAGTGCTGGGGGGCATCATGTTTTTAAAAAGTGGTTGGGACTAAGTAGGCGCCTAGTAGCCCACTGGAGGTCTGACTGGCTGTACAGACGACAATAACATTTTGGCAACACCTGCCACTAAAGTATTGGTTTTATTCGCTCTCTGACTCCTCTTTCCGACTGTATTTTAAAAATTTATTCCTCTTGTCCGCCGTACTTGGTCTTCTGCTCTCTGTGTGTGTGTGGTTGGCTCTGCCTCTCCTAATGGCCATTTTGCAGTTCATCTCCCATGCGTAGGGTTGCCAAGTCTGTTAAACGTACCGGCGGGGGGGAGTCCTCCGCCGGCCGGGAGCTTCCCCAGTGCGTGCGCTTGCGTGCATGCCGGGCAACCTCACCGGAAGTGACGTCAGCCCGTTGGGGGCGTTGCCAGGGTGACGCTCTGGCAATCGCCCCAAAACTCTATGGTATCATAGAGTTTTGGGGCGATTGCCAGAGCGTCGCCCTGGCAACACCCCCAACTTGATGGTGTCACTTCCGGGTGACGTCATTACGTGGGGGAAGTCGTCCAGGCTGGACGACTTCAGGGGCGGGGTTTCCCCCGCCGGCCGAATGCTGGCCGGCGGATCGGTAACCCCTGTAGCGGGACATCCCCCACCCCCTGAGCTGACTTGGCAGCCCTACCCACGCGGGCCATTTTGTGGTTGCTCCCACCATCCTGTGCCAGAATTCCCAGGGTGCCCACCGACTTAAACAGTTGGAGACCTCTGTTTTAAGTCCTTCCAAGTCAATGGGGTTAGAAGGGTGTAACTCTTCTTAGGAAAAGTAGCTGTGTATAGGATATTTGGTAAACATAGCAGAGTTTTGCCCAGTCATAGAAATGTGATACTGGGTACAATAAATAAATCTCCCAGAGTAAAGTTACCTCTGTTCAGGTATCTCCAGTTCGCATTCAGATTGCTGTCAAAAGAAGAGAAAGAAGCCTAATCTAAAAAGTATTTTTCCCAGTCACAAATGGCCGGCTTGTCTAGCATTATGTGTGTGGGAGCATGAGGGCCTTGTCTCTACAGGAGATGGCTTGCCATCTACAGCCTGTGTCAGCCAATTACATTAGGGAAAGATCAATGAGCTGAACACCTAGATAGTTAAAAAAAGATGAAGACAAAGAAGACAAAGACGAAGACAAAGAAGAAGAGGAGGAGGAGGAGGAGAAAGAGGAGGAGGAGGAGGAGATTGGATTTATACCCCACCCTTCACTACCCAAGGGAGTCTCAGAGCAGCTTACAATCGCCTTTCCCTTCCCCTCCCCACAACAGACACCCTGTGAGGTAGCCCCTTAGAGACCAGCAAGACTCTCAGATTAAAAACTTCTGAGAGTCAAAGCTCCCTTGTCCCTTCATCAGATACAAGTAGGAATGGAGATCCCTGAGCCTGTACTATCCCTCCCGCCACCTTCTGACTGGGACATAAGGACTCAGGGGTAACCATTCCTCCTTGTATCTGACAAAGGGAGTTTTGGCTCTCGAAAGCGAACACCTTGAAAGTCTTGCTGGTGTCTAAGGTGCTCCTGGACTCAAGTCTAGCTCTTCTGCTAGGGACTGCATTGTTATTTTATTAGCCTTCATCCAGCCTATCACAGACTCCAGCCATCCACTCAGGACAACCACAGAACCAGAACTGGTCATCATCAGCATACTGATAACACTTCAGCCCAGTCCCTTCATGATCCATCCCAGTGGTTTCATACAGATATTAAACAAAATAGCATCATGATTCAACTTGTGGCACAATTGCCATACGGTGCCAGAAGAGCTCCCCCAGTATTACCTCCTAGAATCTGCCAGTTCAGAAGGAACTAGATAAACAGCTCAGGGGTACATAAAGGTGGATGGGACACACCTCTCTCTCCCCTTCTCACACTCACACATCCCCTGCAATGATTTGTTTCAGTCCTGAAAGTTGGCCAGGGCCCAGATTGAAATGCATCCAGATAATCAGAATCACCCAGAAGTGGATGGAGTCGTGTTTCCATAATCTTCTGAAGCACCTGGCCTGGAGTGTCACAAATATATCCCCCCCACCACCCATTTAATTGCTTTCTGAAGCAGTTGTAGAAAAACGGGAAGGCTGGTTATTAGTGTTCGAGGAGAGTCCCACCGGAGTGAAATGTCATCTGGGCAAGTGAAAGAAATAGGCCAAGGATAACAGCTGCCAGTCACTGGAACTCGAGCAAGATTTGTACAGGCACACACAGAGCAAATGACATTATCTTTGAACTACGCTTTTGTTAGAACATGGTTTACTTCAGACATCAGGCTCTTTCAGTTAGTCATGAGCTGCAATAAAACATTTAATCTAGTTACGTTATTGGACTAGTAAAATGAATGTTCAGGCCAGTACAGAAAAAGGCAAGGAAATAATAATGATAATGATATCATCATCATCATTTTTATGTATTGAGAGTCAGGAGACGATGAATCAAAGCAAGGCTTTTATTCTAAACACTGCTCAGCTCTGAACACCTCTAGCAAGAGCGGCACTCAACTTATACGATTTCAACACAGAACGATAACAATGTAACTATATACAAGAGGTCTTATTGGACCTAAGCAGGGCTCTATGATTGGTTCCCTAGGGTGGCTTCCTGAAGACCAATGGCTGGACTTTATTGTGCGGCCAATCGGACGAGGGAATTACGATACCAGAGCCAAACCCATACACATAGAATGAACTCAGAACATAACAATCATCATAATAATAGGCTAATGAAAATGCAGGGGAGAAAGTACGTATTTCAATTCCCCTCAGAAACTGAGTTGCACTACAGTAGCGTATACATCTTCTCAACTGATATAAAGTTGAAACTGTTGCATCCTTTGGTTAGATCTTGGTTTAAGCTTTAGACCCAGTACAGGAACCTGAGGGAAAGACAGGAGCTGTCCTGTTTTATAAACCCTTATGAAATGACACTTGAGGCAAATTAACTTTCAAAAACAGAATAAAGATTTTATTAAAAAGGCAGGGAACATATGTATTATAGGGGTATTCAAGGTTTTGAGATTGCTGAGGTAAAAGCTTTCCAATCGAGAAGAAGAAGAGATTGGATTTATACCCCGCCCTTCACTACCCGAAGGAGTCTCAAAGCGACTTACAATCTCCTTTCCCTTCCCCTCTCCATAACAGACACCCTGGGCGGTAGGTGAGGCTGACCCAAGGTCACACCAGCAGCTGCATGGGGAGAAGTGGGGAATCAACTCCAGTTCTCCCAGACTAGAGTCTGCGTTCCTAACCACTACACCAAAATATACAGAGTTGAATTCTTAGAACATTCAAGAGAGTGTATTTGTAGTTTTGTTTCAAGATTTTCTAGTTCTTTCTTTGAGAGGTACTTTGTTTAGTATATTTCATCACTGTTTATATTCATGTTTCTTCTGGAGGACAGTGCTTAAAATTTCTAGAGTTCTTCCTTCAGAGTTCTTCCTTCAGAGTTCTAGGTTTCCCTTTCGATATTACAGCTTTTTACTAACTCCTGAGGTGTCTAAGCTTTATCACAGACCAGGCTTCTCTTCCCAACCCCTTTCACTGGCAGGAAGTTACTCTCCTTGTCAGTTCCCTTCCTCAAATGCAATGCCCTAGCAATCATGATCCATGCCATGGTCACCTCGAGGTTAGACTACTGCAACACTCTCTACATGGGGCTGCCTTTGTCTCAGACCTGGAAGCTGCAGCTAGTGCAGAATGCCACGGCCAGGTGTGTGACTACCCGGGATGCAACCACACCAAGCAAAGGGCTCTTAAACAAGATCTTCTTTGTTGGAGGGTTATCTTCGGGGTACATGTGTTGAGTTAGTAATGGAGTGGAGGACTCGTGTTAGTGCAATTATAGGAAAATCAAATCATACTGTCATACATAAAATCCCCAATCAGTGGCAAGGGAAAAGGCGCCTAAAACAGCTAATTAGTTTTCTTCCCAGACTAAAAGCGGGAAAGGAAAATCGGTTTGCACCTGTAGGAAACAATATGTGATTCAAAACAAGTCTGTGTGAAGTAGCTAGCAACCCAAGGACAGAGATAACAGAGCGCTGAAGTTGCGGAAGCTGGGAAGAGGAGTACATTCTGTTGGGGGGAGGGAGCTGGCTCACCTTGCTCTGTAAATTCCAATTCCTGCCCTGGATTGTAGCAGTGTCAACTGACACACTGCCCTCTCGAAAAAACCCATTAACCCCCAGGTTTCAGTGGGTACAGTTTATGGAAGGCACAGACTTTTGCAGAAGCAATAACATGCATAGAGTCAACCCATTCATTATGCTCAGGACCAAAATCTTTCCAGCTAATAAGATAGAAAAGGTGACCCTGCTTAAGTTTGGAGTTGAGTATCTGGTCAACTTCGTAATGGGGCTCCCCCCCCCCATCAGAGGAGGAGGAATTGGACAATGAGGTCTCCACGAATTCGATCCAGGGTCCTTCTTCAGGAGGCTGAAATGGAAAACAGGGTGGATATTCCTTAAAGATTTAGGCAATTCTAGTTCAAAGGTAACATCATTTATTTTCATAAGCACTTTGAATGGCCCCATGTATTTCCAACCTAATTTTCGACTGGGTTGAAGTCCTTTGATGTTCTTAGTGGATAAGTAGACCGACTCCCCCACCTGTAAGTCCCAGCATTTCCCTCTGTTTTTGTCTGTAATTTTTTTATAGTTCTGCTTAGCAGCTTCCAAAGTTTTAGCTATTAATGGCCAAGAGTCCCAAAGCGAGTTCCACCATTCAGCCAGGTGGCTAGAACTTGGGGAGGCAGCTTCCAGGGCTGGCAGAGGGACCCCTTCGTATCCCCCCATGGCCATGAAAGGTGAAACGCCTGTGGAGAAATGTACAGCATTATTGTAGCTATATTGAGTGAACAGTAGTAGATCCACCCAGTCATCCTGTTGGTAGTTAGTGTAGCATCAAAGAAACTGCTCTAACACCTGATTGACCCTTTCCGTTTGTCCATCAGTCTCTGGATGATAGGCACTGCTTAAGGCGGGTTCCACCTCCAGGGTTTCCAGGAGCTCCCGGCAGAAGTTGGCAATGAACTGAGACCCCCTGTCAGAGACCACCTTCTTAGGAATGCCATGTAGGCGAACAACGTTAGCCATGAAACTTTTACCCATGGTTTTGGCTGTCGGAAGGTGTTTGAAGGGGATAAAATGGGCATGTTTTGAGAATAAGTCCACAACCACCCAAATAACAGTTTTTCCTTTACTCGGGGGTAGGTTGGTGATAAAGTCCATGGAAATCACTTCCCAAGGTCAGGCTGGGGTCTCCAGAGGCTTCAATAGACCCTGAGATTTCCCTCCCCGCTTCTTGCACATGACGCATGTCTGGCAAGTAGAGACCTAGTCAGAGACATCCTGCCACATGTGAGGCCACCAAAACTGCCACTGCAACAGGTTTAGGGTTTTCAAATAGCCAAAATGGCCCAACAATTTTGCTTCATGGGCTGAGCACATCACCTCCCCCTGAAGAGTCTTGGGTACAATTAATTAGTCACTGTGGTACCAGCACCCATTCTTGTCCATTCTGGTTTGGTCCAGTTTAGGAAATTCTAAAATTTCAGATGGGTCATAAGCATTGGTGCACTTAGTAACCCAATCCATTTGTTTTGGGGAGTTTTCCCATGAGGTTTGGCTGTGGGTCATGACTAACCCCCCCCCCCCCCAGTTGTTCTGGTGTGAACATAGAGTCAATTATTGGGTCTTTTTTACAGTCATATTGGGGAAGTCATGATAAAGCATCCACCAATGAGTTAGACTTCCCTGGGAAGTGGTGTAGAGTGAAATTAAACTTCAAGACGAAATCAGCCCAATGCAATTGCTTGGCACTTAGGGTGCGTTGAGTTCTGAGGGCTTTGAGATTCTTATGATCAGTCCACGCCTCGAATGGAACCCTCACCCCCTCAAGCCAGTGCCTCCAGGTAGTGAGGGCCAGGCAAATAGCCGCAGCCTCTTTATCCCATACTGCCCAGTTTTTCCCTGTGTCTCCAAACTTTTTTGAGACATAATCTAGAGGGTGCAATTTCCCATCTGACCCCTGTTGTAGAATGGTACCCCCCATCGCTACATCTGAAGCATCGACTTGTACTACAAAACTTTTGTTTTCATCGGGATATGCCAGGATGGGTTCAGACATGAATAAAGTTTTGAGTTGGTCAAATGCAATTTGACATTTGGCGTTCCAATTCAATTTTGCCCCCGGCTTAACCACGTCCTCCCCCCTCCCCTTAGTTTTTAAGAGTTCAGTGAGGGGTAGGCTGACCTCAGCAAAGTTATTGATGAATGAGCGGTAAAAATTGGCGAATCCGAGAAAACTTCGTAATTGGCCATGGGTTCGAGGGATTCCCCAGTCCCTGACCGCCCCCACCTTCACAGGGTCAATCTCTAAGCCCCAGGGAGAGATACGGTAGCCCATAAAGTGGGGAACTCTCTTTGCGTCTCTACAAATCCGAGCACCCAGCCTAGAGGAAAGCTGGGGGGGGGGGGGGAATTGTTCCATTTTAAAACAAGAGGTCAGTCTGAAAACCACCTCTTCCATTTGCTTGCAAGAAAGGGGAACGCTCTGGTTTTCATGTGCTCATGTTAAAAACAGAGATAGCCACACCGAGGCATAAAAGAGCTCATGCAAACGTTTATTCTAGTGGGTCTAGTTTAAAATTCAACCTTCTTTTCATCCTTAACATTCCTTTTCAACACACACATTCACAAGTACTGAACTCAGTTTACTGTGAAAAGCATATAAAAACAGGACATTGAAAAGCAGGTCCCTGGGATTAAAACTGTGGAATAAAGGTGGGTGGTGAGAAGGCTTCATTCCAGTTTTGCAGTGCTCTCCATTTGTTTCTTCACTAGAAAAAGCAAAGGTCTGACACTGCCACAGCTTTTTCCAGATGGGGGTTTATGCAGACAAACCATGGAGAGAAACCCACAAACATATCAGCCAACCAAAGCAGGAAGTCTTACAGCCCTGTCCTACGGAGATCTCCAGCCTCTTGGATTTTAAAATTACAGTGCTAAACCATCTAGAATTTCCAACCTCCAGGTGAGACCAGGAGATCTCCTGATAAAATATCCTCCTATAGCTCTCAATTCCAATCGTCAAAAACTCAAGGAAATTTTGTGTTGCTCTGGTTCCCTACTAGGGCTGCCAAGTCAGCCCGGGGGGCGGGGGATCCCCTGCTATAGGGGTTCCCAATCCGCCGGCCGGCATTCGGCCGGCGGGGGGAACCCCGCCCCAGAAGTCGTCCGGTGAGGACAACTTCCCCCGTGTAATGATGTCAGTCATCACGCTGGGAGCGTTGCCCTGGCAACGCCCCCAACATGATGATGTCACCTCTGGGTGATGTCATTACGTCGCTGTGGCGCGCGTGCAAAGGGCATGCACCAGAAGAGCTCCTGGGGGGAGAACAACTCCCCCCCGCCGGTAAGTCGCCGGTACTTGGCAACCCTATTCCCTACTAACCAGTATCTCACAGAACTAGATATCCTGTCTAAAAACAAACACTACTATAATTTAATATTCTTTTAAACATGAGTCAAAGGAGACAACTGCTGGTAAATATAAAACCATATGGTCTCTCGTCCCCCCCCCCCAAAAAAAGAGTATTCTCTAATGCAGGGGTGTCAAACATGTGGCTCAGGGGCTGGATCAGGCCCCCGGAGGTCTTCTATCAGGCCCACACTGGAACTGGCCGTCTCCTGCTTCCAGTTCTGTTGCTGCTGCTGCATCATAGCTTGCTTCGCCAGACTCTCTCAATCACTCAGCCATTTCATGTTTTCCCCTTGGTCCTAGACTCAGAACTCTGAGCAGGAGATTTCTGTGGGGAATGTCAATAAATTAAAAGTAGATTTGCAGCTTACAGAGACACACCTGAACAACATACTCAAGATTGCAACAGCACGGACATTTTGATGCAATAATTCAGAGCAAGAGGCGTCAGTTATCAGATACTGTTAAATAAAAGACAAGACGGAGCTCTTCCGCCAGGCCTTTGACTAGGAGCTGCCACCGTTAGCACCATCTTCCATTGCGAGTAACATTGGTGATGAGGGTTGGCCCTGAATGCAGCCCAGGCCCAATAGTCAGGGGGGACCGGATCCCGACCCTGATAGGAAGCCATCTGAACACTGATTACTATTATGACTGGAAGCACTTTATTTGTAATTGTTTTATTATTGTTACTGTATTTTAAATGTTTTATGTTGTATTGGGTTTGGCACTGTGTGCCCTTGTGAGCCGCCCTGAGCCCGCTTGCAGGGAGGGTGGGGTATAAATAATGAAATAATAAATAAATAAATAAATAAATAATAAACAAAATATTGCAAGAGTGCTAATGCTTTAAGCATGTTTTTATTTTAAGTAAAAAAATCTTTTGTGTTTGTGTCCTTGTGAGGTAGACTATGCTAATGTAGAGCTCAGGTGCAATGTGAAGAATTCCCCACTTGAAATCATGAGTTCAGGAGCACGGCAACAAAAACTTCTGGCAAACGCAGGATTTAAAAGATGCGGGGGAAAGGAAGGAAGATGCAGGTCAGAATGCTGCCACGCATCAACCTGTGGGGAAATAATCACTAGCAGAGGTCGAGAGCAGGGCAAGCTCTTTTGCAGAAACAGTCTAAGTGTGGAGGTTTGTTTTCTGGAGGGAAGGGATTGTGGTAGGGTTCTCATTTGCCTGCTTGTGGCAGGAGACTCTTGCCTGACAAAGCTCAGCTGATCAATGGGCCTGGGGGCCAGATGGGGGGTGGGGTGCAATGATCCCAGGGAGAAAAGTTAAAAAAGAAAAATAGGGTCTTGTCTACTTATCAGAAGTTCAGACCATAGAGCTCCTGATGATTCCTAGACTATTGCCAGGAACTCTATGGTAATCTTACCACAGAGTTTCTGATGAGTTTCTGGCAATTGCTACACTTCCTGGCAACTGTCACTTCCTGGCAGCTCTAGGAATTGCCTGGAACTCTGTGGTCAGAACTTCTGGTAAATAGACAATGCCTTCCTTATTTTTCTTTTCAGGTTTTCTCCTGGGACTCTGTTCCTCCCACAACATTCCCACTGGTTGCCCAGCAACCCTAGATTGTGGGCTTAGCTTAGCCCTGGCTGCTGGCAGTGCCAGCCTGAGAAGTGATGAGTGTAGGACACATGTATTTCTTCTCTCACCACTGGAGCTCACATGGCTGCTGCCAAGGTGACGTCTCTCACCCTCTCACCTGCAGGTAGGGTTCAGCCAATTGTACCCCCTGCCCACCAATGCTCAGCTGATCAGTGGGCGGAAACTGGGGCCAAAAGGCGGGGGGCTGCAATGAAACTGGGGAGAAAATAAAAAAGGTGGCCTTGGTTACTTACAGGAAGTTCTGATCATAGAGTTTCTGGCAATTCCTAGAGCTACCCTTGTCATGTCTGGGTAGCTCTAGGAATCCACAGAAACTCTGTGGTCAGAACTACTGTTTAGTAGCCAAGGCCTTCTTTTCCTTTTTTTTATTTTTCTCCCAGGACACTGTCTGGCTGCCCTAGCTATAAGATGAAGGAGGCAGAGGTGGATGTCACCACAAGCCAAGTTTAGGGCTTCTAAATTATGTAAAGATAAAGGTAAAGGTTTCCCTTGCTCGAAAGCCAGTCGAATACGACTCTTAGGATGTGGTTCTCATCTCTGTTTCCAAGCTGAAGAGCCAGGGCTGTCCGAGGACATTTCCTTGGTCATGTGGCCAGCATGACTAGACACTGAAGTGCATGGAACGCTGTTATCTTCCCACCAAAGCGATACCTATTTATCTATTTGCAATTTCTTGCTTTCAAACTGCTAGGTTGGCAGGAGCTTGGGCCAGAAATGGGAGCTCACTCCATCACACGGCACTCGGGTCTCGAACTGCTGAACTACCGACATTCTGGTCTGCAGTTCAGTGTCTTGACCATTTATGAGGGGCCTCTAAATACAATAAAAAGAGCACTAAATATAATTTTTAAAATACTACACTTTTTTGAACTGCTATGGGACCTCTTAGACCTCTTATACATCTTAAGGCCTCAGTATGTCTTAATCTGGCCTACAAGAAGGAGAGGAGGAAGGAATGCAGAAGCTCTGCCCTCTTTTCACCTTTTCCTCTGCACTTTAAGGATCGCTCACCTGTCCCCTGCTCAGTAGAAAGCTAAAGCGAAGGAGTGTAGTGTCTAGAGTGTCAAATTAGGGTCTGGGAGATCGATGTTCAAACCCCAGTTCCACACACTTAGCCTAATGTGCTTCACAGGGTTGCTGTGAGGAGGGAAAAGGAGGGGAAGGGAGCAGTATGAACCATTTTGCATCTCCAGTGGTGAGAAAGGTGGGGAAGGGTTTTTTTTTTTATATAGAGAAAACCCAGCAGGAACTCATTAGCATAATAGGCCACACCCAACAGCAGAAACACATTAGCATATTAGGCCACACCCCTGACAGCACAGATATCTCCCAGGGTTGGCTTCCCCAGGTGCTTCACGGCTTGTGGGGCGCATGGGGAACCTGAGGGAAGGAAGACAGTTTCTGGATCGGCTTTCCCAGGTGCTTGCAGCTTGCAAGGTGCCTGGGGAACCCCGGGGGGCAGTTTAAACTACCTTCCCTTCTTGGATCAGCTTGGCTTCCCCAGGCACCCCGCGACTTGCGAGGCTCCTGGGGAACCTGAGGCGGTGGGAGGCTGTAGGCGTGGCCAACTCGAAAGCCAGCCGGAACTCCGTTCCTGTGCGTTCCTACCCAAAAATAGCCCTGAGGTGGGGTATAAACAGAGGAGTCAGCCTTCAGGTGGCACCCAGGAATTCCCAGCACATTTCAATCAGTGTTCCCTCTAATCTGAGTTAGTGTGAGCTAGCTCACAGTTTTTTTGCCTCTGGCTCACATATTTGGACTTAGTTTAGGAAGGATGGCTCCAGAGCAAACTAATGTATGCAGCAGCCAAATTGCTCACTCACAGCTTTAATGCCAGTTGCTCACAAAGTAGAATTTTTGCTCACAAGACTCCACAGCTTAGAGGGAGCATTGAATTACAGCACATCCCTAGCCTACAGATGTACACCTGTATTGGGAAAAGGGTGTGTGTGTGTTGGCCCTAGGGTTGCCAGGTCTGGATTGGAAAATGCCTGGAGACTTTGGGGGTGGATCCAGGAGAGGTTTGGGGAGGGTTTGGGGAGGGGCGGGGCCTCAGCATGGTGCAATGCCATAGAGTCCACCCTTCAAAGCAGCCAATTTCTCCAGAGGAACTGATCTCTGTCAGCTGGAGATCAGTTGTAAAAGCAGGAGATCCCCAGGTCCCACCTGGAGGCTGGCAACCCTAGTTGGGCCTAGGACTGATTAGTAGACTGCAGATACTTAGATCGACCTTAGGCCAGACCGGACTAGCAGAGAGGTGATGTGCATACATGCTTGTTTTAATTTGCATGTTTAGCAAAGGCTCGTGGGGCATGCTTTTGAAAGAACCACCCTGACAATGAAAGGTGGTATGATGCGGGACTGGGCTAGCTGAAAGGATGAGAAGGGGAGCTGGGTCGAGAAGCGCTGGAGGTAGTGAGTGCTCCCTGAAGGCCGAAGCTTTACAAGCTCGGGTCTACAAAGGGCAGAAAAGCCAGAGCTGAAATTGCTAGCTGAGAAGAGTTGAACAATCTTCCCTGAAGTAGCCAGAAAGAGCTGAAGAGCAAGAACTGCTGACGACTGAACTCTTCATTGACCCTTTCTGCACTAGACCTTTAATCCTGGTTCAATGCTGCCTCCTACTAGCTATGCTGCACTACACTGGAGTTCATCCTTTTTATCCTGGATTTTTTTTTTGTCAATTCCGCCTTACATTGTGGTTCCCCCGGGTTCGGCCCACCATTGCCCCGGGGTTCAGGAATGGACCCAGTGCAGACTTAAACGTAGAATTTTTAACTTGGTTTCAATCCTCCCCACCCCTTTCCCTCCATACCTAGGACAAAGACCCCTGTTCGCAGTGCAGAATTTATAACCTGGGGCAGGCAAGCAAACTGGAGCGGGACAAAATTAGTGCAGAAAACAACAGAGAGACAGAGATAACTGCAAGGGAAACGGCTGTGAGTCGAACACGGAGAAAACCCACGGCAAGGTCCAAGTGCGGAAAGGACCAGATTGACTGCACTGAAATCATCACCCAGTGGCGCAGAGCTGCCCCACTTTGCTTTTTCAGGAGGAAAGGGGAACTGCAAACACACTGGGCTACCTGTGCCAGTATTAATATCTTTGGGAATGGTTTCTGCAGTTGCTTTCTGTTGTATTTAAATGAGTTGGATTTATATTTTGAGTTTATGAACACTTGCTCTAGACTTGGAACCTGGCCCGTGGGACTCAAGGGGTTGCACAGAGAGCAGTTCCCATGGAGAAAATGGCTGCTTCGGAGGGTAGACTCGGTGGCCTTGTAACCCACTGAGGTCCTCGTCCTCCCCAGGCTCCACCCCCCAAATCTCCAGGAATTTCTCAGCCTGGAGCTGGCAACCCCTCGGTATAAGTGAAGTAAATAAATAAATACTTAGATACAGAATACAACTTTCTCTGTGTTTTTCTAGTTTCCTTTTAAAGTGACTTCTGTCTTGTTTCCTTTTCACCAGGCTCAGTTCATTCAGCTTTTGCCACATGTTCGGTCCCCCCCCCATCCCGAGGTTGATCTTTCCACCTCCCCAAACACTGCAGCGGCACTTTTGATCGTATATGAAAAAGGAATCCTTTTTAGCTCCTTCTCATTCTTCCCATTCAGAGCCCCGACAAGCTGTTTTGGGCCGTGCTGGGCTACAGCTCATCAGCGACCCCATTCACAGGACAAGAATGACCACTTATTGCGCAACAAGTCACCCACTTTACTTTTCTCTTTCTTTTTTTTGGGACAGCTCCAACAAGAGGTTGGGGTTTTTTTGCCAACTTTTGCCGCTTGTTCATTGCATTTATCCACAAAAAAGAAGGATGTGATTTGTGCTTTATGAATGGCATTTCATTAATATTCAGGGCACCCTCTGGTAAGCTCCTTTTGTAGACCCTTTTATGATCTCCGTACTATTCCCGATTCTAAAGAGTCTCAGTTTTGTAGGTGTACAAAAGCCCCCAAATTTCTAGCCCTGATGACTGGAAGAAAAGCTTGAATGCTTAATGCCACTACCCCTCCATTTTCCTCACAAAGGCACATCTACACCATAATAGTTGTCACAAACAGTCATTTCCAGAACAGAAATTAAATCTAACATTCCCTGCTGGGGCGCAAGTAGAGGCTTGTGTCTCTAGCAGCTGAACTGTTGTTTCAGACTTTAAAACCCTCTTGCAATTGCCGATTACTGTCTCAAAGTGAGAAGTGCTTCAAACATTCAGAAAAATCATGTGGTTCCAACCTCCTGAGAGGAGGCCACTCTGGACAGCAGGAGGGGATTGCACCCAAAGCCCTCTGAATGTGGACACCTCACCTGTTGAGCCAAAGACTGGCATAGAGATCTACACACTTCTTTCTGCTATGTGATTCAGAGTGCTGGTCATGTTTGTCTGTTGGAGGACGCGGCGATGTCACTTCTGGTGAGTGATAATCAAACATGGAAACTGTGAAAGGTAAATCCTAAAGAAGACAATGGCTGAGGACAGACTGGCAATGTAAAGCGGGGGCAAAGTGGAGGGAACTGATGCAGGGGAAAAACTCCACGGAGCTGGCCGTTCATACTGGCCAGAGCAATGCGCAGTGGTGCCGATACGGAGCGTTCAGACTGCCGCGGAGCCGGCACGCGCGGCTCGCACGGCTCGTGCGCGCCATTGCGCTTTTTTTTGTTTTCCCTTTGATGTGTTTCGCACATGCGCACATGCGCATAACTTTGTGCCGGCGCGTTCACACTACCGCCTCCGGATGCCTCCCGCTTCTTCCGGTTCACACTATTTGGAAGCAGGAGGCATGCGGAGGACGGCCCCTGAACACCGGTTTTACCCGGTGTCCTGTTAAAGCGGATGAAAAGCGACTGGGAGACGGGTAAGTGCGAAATGGAGCCGAGGGACAGATGCGCATGTCTGAACGGGCTCTTTTCTTCCACTTCCGATGCGGGGCTGCCCCGCTTTACATTGCCAGTCTGTCCTCGGCCATTATGTCTCTTTTGTAGAATAAAAACAATATACTTGTATACAACAATATACAATGCTGTACAATGTTGGCAATACATTCAAATAGTTTTCTGCAATCAAGTCAACCAAGTTCTGCAGTGAAATCCTCAAGTAGTCATCAAATTCTGCAGTGGAATTCTCAGCAAAGATCCTGGGTATGAGCTTCCTTTTGATCATCTTCCTCAGAGGTACTTGTTCACTATCATCAAAAAAAATAAATTCTTGTAGAACCCAAACATGAACTAAAGATATTAGGATGAACTTGGACATTATAATTGCAGATATGTGTATTTTTTATAAATAAAAATGAAAATGATATACCTATTAAAGTTTTCGTTCATTCGTATCAGGAATCAATTTTGTATCTTCAATCCATTTCCAGAGTTCTATTGAAAAAGGAAGAATGGCACAGTATAAGCATCAGGAAATGACAACGCCCAATAAAAATATATAATGCACAAAAAGAGGTTCTGTGTTGAAGTTTTACATTGGAATTCTCTTACATTTAAAGACACCAAAAAAAATGACAAAACTTATCAGAATGATTGGCAAGAAAGTACAATGATTTCCAAATGGGCAACCAGTCAACCAATGGGCAGCACCGACTTTGACGTGGGGAATAAGCGGCAGCCCGTTTGTCTTGAACCAAAAGGTTATGGTGAGTTTAGGTTGCGGGGGCTTCAGTGCACATGGCGAAATTACTTATCTATTACGTGATATGCTAAGTAGAGCTGTGCTTCTTGTTTAGGTAATACATTCTGGACACTGAACTCTTTGGGGAATTTGATCCAGTTGGAAGTTGAGTCTAGCACTTTTGTGCTTCATGTTTTAAGAATTGAGGTACTACAAGAATTTATAATTAATGGAAGTACACCATTTGACGAATGTTTATTGTTATTTTTATTAACATGTGTTACATTGGACGTGTCTATTTTGTATTCAGTTTACTGAGGAAGCATTAGTGAAACGAAGAGAAAAAGCTGGCATCTTCATCTTCCTTCACTGGATACTGTGCTCTGGAAAAAAAATTTCCTTGAAGACATGTTCCTGAAGATATTGTGAGCTTTATGCTTTGAGTGTTAAAGACATACTTATTCTGTGAGCTTTGTATCCTATTGCAATTCTGTAATAGACATTTTCTTTGCATGTTTTGATTAGGAGTCGTTTGATACAAATTGTTTCTCTGCATCGTAACAGTGCTTTTGTATTCCTGTTATCTGTTATTGTGATTATCGCAACCAGTCAAGTGCCAGAAGGGACATCATTGCACCACCAGCAACATGGGTACACTCTGGTATTTGGCCAAAATCTCTATGGTAAAACCAGTTTCTACCATATAGCTTTCCCCCAAACACCAGAGCTTCCCCATGTTGCCAGCACCAGCACTGAGATGCCAGCTAGGCCTCCCCACGGCCAGTTAGTCCCCCTGCCAGCCAGCTGATTGACAGTGGGGGCCTGTCAGCCCAAGCTGCAGGACAGTTACAAGGGTCCAGTAGCACCTTCGAGGCCAGTGATGATTATTACAGCAGCAGCTTTTGAGAGTCAGAGCTCACTTCCTCAGAAATTCTACCACACAGACTTTCCACACGAAGGGAGATTTTGCCAAGGAAACGCTTTTAACCAATAGGTGATTCCCCAAGTGCAGTCTGACAAAGAAGATCTTCTCTGAGGCTCTGGGCTTTCTGGAGAGCCTGCAATGCTGTAATGCAGGGCTTTTTTTTGTAGAAAAAGCCCAGCGGGAACTCATAAGCATAATAGGCCACACTCAACAGCAGAAACTCATTAGCATATTAGGCCACACTCCTGACAGCACAGCTCTCTCCCAGGATTGGCTTCACCAGGTGCCCCGTGGCTTGTGGGACGTATGGAGAACCCGAGGGAAGGAAGGCAGTTTCTGAATTGGTGCCCCAGGTGTCTTCCCTCCCTGGATCGGCTTGGCCTCCTCAGGCACCCCACGGCTTGCGAGGTGCCTGGGGAACCTGAGCGGGGGGGGGGACTGTAGACGTGGCCAACTCAAAAGCAAGCCGGAACTCCATTTCTGTGCACTCCTGCCCAAAAATAGCCCTGCTTTAATGAGAAGGAGAGTTCAGGTAAGGAATTCAGTCAACTTGTTGTACAGGTCCCCCCCCCCCCCAAAAAAAACCCTGGGTCTCCTAAAGGTGCTGTGTGTAGGGTTGCCAGCTAGAGATTTCCCAAAATTCCAACCACCCTACAGATTTAGGTAGTAAGTCTTCTCACTTTTTAGGTACGTGGATGCCACTTATTTATTTGGAGGGAATGAAATGTCATTAAGGTGGGGAAATCCCCTCCAAATATAGGTTCTTTTTTGAAACGGTTGTTCAGTCTCCATTTCCAGAAACAGTGTATTTTAGTTGCTTATTTTAATGAGCATAATACTTTTAAGATCATGCTCATAGTTTTTGCTCCATTATATGTGTTGTGTTCTATTTGATTTGATGTCTGTTGGAATTTGTTTCCATGTTAAGATGTTAGAAATAAAAATCCAGTGACAACAACAACAACAACAAAAACCCCACTCTCCCGACGATAGAGACCAGTTCCCCTGGAGAAAATAGCTGTTTTGGAGGGTGGACTCTATGCCATTATATATCAGTGCAGTCCAGGCCCGTAGCCAGAAAATTTTTATGGGGGGAGGAGGCAAATGAGTACAGTGGTGGTCAGCCCATCATTCATTATTTATTATCTATATTTTATTAGTTATTTACCAATTTTCTACTTGAGACAAAAAGGGGATTACGTGGTATAGAACACTGTAATCAAACAGCATGAGAGAGCTCATAAAAATGCAACTGGACTTGGTGTACAAAAATTACAAAAATGCAAAAAAAAAGGTATCAAACATGCTATGTCAAGCAATGCAAAAAATAGAATTACAAAAAAAAAAATGGGGAGAAATGCTGTAAGAGCATGACAAAACATACAACAGATCAATGATATATAGCGTACCCTGTGGCACAGACTACAGTCCTGTTCCATATAAGCTTTATAAAAAAAATGCCCTCCCAAGCAACTATTTTACATAGTTTGCAGAATTAAAGAAGTGCGAGAGCCATCTTCCAATTACTGAAGCCTGAAACTGTAGATTCATCCTTCTTTTCTCTGTAAATCACTAACTCAAGACTTCTAACAGTGCCACCCAACACCCCTGCAGGCTTTTAAAATCAGGACTCTTCAGCCCTGCCAACTGCTAATTTTGTTCTAGCCAATTGCATAGAGAATTCACCCGTGGAAGATTTATGACAAAATTCACACTTTTACTTCAACACCTTCCTTTTTTTCCGACAGAAAATTTGCACTTGAAAGACGTGTAACAGATTTCACACCAACCTGTAATGCTGATTGGAGGGGCAAAATGAATGATTGATGGGGCACCTCCCCTTTTTTGCACCACTGTGCTATGGGCTGGATGCCATGTTTCAGAATGGTGACTAGAATGTTCAAGACAGGTATCAGTCTGAATTCCATTATGTCAAATTTGGCTGGTGAGTCTAGTAAAAAATCCTCTTCTTCTCATTTGTAAAGCCTTTTGCAGAGCCTTCTCAGATCTGTCTAGAGTTGCTCCAGATATCTCCAGTTCTTATTTTTGAGCAGAAACTAGCAATAAAAATTCAGTTTGCTGTTGTCTTTTTTCCCTTAGCTGATCCCCTCCCTCCCACACCATTCTTGATCGATCATATAAACTATCCTAGCCAGTCAGGGATCACAGAGTGGTCATTATTACAATGTATCAGCTAATCCATCTCAGGTACATGGTGATCTTGGTGAATGAGGACAGGTGAATGTATTGTCTAAGAGACAGCCAAGAAACACCACAAAGGGGATGTTACTTAGAATGTTCACACAAAAACGCCTAGGAGTTTTGACTCATCTTTTGTCTTGGCAATCTCCGCCAAAGGCTGTATGCATAATGGGTCTAAGGGGTATTCTACAAAATGATTTTATAGCACTTCTGGCATTCCTTATACTTTGATAATTACCTCCCAAAATGTGTAATTAGAGACACTGAGAATGAAAATGCAAAAAAAAAAAAAGAAGTCGTATCATTCTATTTCTACCGTGGATACAATCTCATGAGAAACAAGTCAAGCAGAAAATACAAAGATGTGAAAAATGTTTATTCAGACGGAAAGGAAGTTTTGATGCCCAGGGCTTTTAAAAAAATGTATTTTTAAAAAACTGACACTGGATATCATAAAGCATTTGTGGTTGGATCAAATTAGCACCATCAGCAGAAAAATTCTGGTGATTGGAGTGAAAAACATTAGAACTGATTGTCTCCACCGTCATGCTTCCTGCTAGGTTTGCCAGACTCCAGGTGGTGGCTGGAGAGCTCCTGGAATTACGACTGATCTCCAGGAGACAGATCAGTTCACTGGGAGAAAATGGCTGATTTGGAAGGTGGGCTCTATGACATTATAACCTATTGAAATCCCTCCCCCATCAAACCCTGACTCCACCTCCCCCAAATCTCCAGGTATTTTCCAGAAGAGTACCTGTACAGTTCTTGCAACTTTTGCAACTCTGCCATCTCTGGGGAAAGGGGACTCCATTTTGAGTAGCAAACCCCTTTCCTGACATTTGAAACAGCAAACAAAGAAATTTTAAAGGGAAATTATAAGGTGAGATTGCTGAACTCGAGTTTACTCACAAGTTCAGAACAGGGCTGCAAAAGGACACAGGATTCTCATCTAATGCTAATTTCCTGCCTCCAAGCATTTCCAAGCATCTATTTTACAACACATATTGTACCTTTACAAGCATTCTTCGCAACACCCCTCCCACCTTCTGACTGGAATAGAGAGACCCTCCATCCCTACTTGTATCTGATGAAGAGAGCTTTTGACTCTCGAAAGCTCATATACCATGAAACTCTTGAGGGTGTTTAAGGTGCTCCTGGACTCGAATCTAACTGTTTAACTGCAGAGGAACGCAGCTACCCTCTGAAGATAGCTCTCTGGCTGGCACACTGCTCCCTTTTTATTGCCAGACAGGAGATGTGATGTTTCTCCCCAATCCAAGCATCCTAGCTAGTTCTCGGCAGAGAAACAACATTCCTCATAACAAATCCAGATGTGGTATTCTAGTCAGGAAAATTGAGGTGCGTCCCAGTTCATGGTTTGTGGGGTCTCACAAACCATGAACCGTCTCATTTACCAAACTCATTTCATGAGGTTCGTGATACAGTAGTACAGCCCCCTTGCAGGCTAGAGATGCCAAACTTCCAGAAAATCTCCAGCTGACACTTCCCTACCTGCCTGCCAATTTTGGTGAGGATTGGATTTAGGGGAGCTGAGTTACAGTCCCCCAGATGAGGGAAAGATGGCAGGGGTGGTGGGCAAGGTGGCAAGGGGGCTCTGCAGGTCTTCCCTGGGCCCGTCCGCCTTGTGGGCAGGCTGGGAAAGGCAGCAGGAGGGCTCTGCCAACAATTTATTTGCCTGCTTCTTGCTCCTCGTGGCCCGATTGAGGGCTCCTGGGGGTGGCCTGCCCCCTGGGCTCCTTACTGCTGGAGTGCCATTCTGGTACAGTCCGGCAGGAAATGACCCCTGGATGTTGGGGGCCTGAGTAGCAGCCCCCCAAATCAGGTGGTCCTAGGAAAATGTTCACTGGGGAGATCACAGCTGCTTGAGCAAAAGGACCGATGGTGGCTCAGAGCCCTGAATAAGCACCAAACACCCTCAACCCCACTGTCCACAGTACTGAGGAATGACTTCCAATTCCCTTCCCCTTCTGCCCCTCTTTCTGTCTAACTGCCTGCTGCCAAGTAAAAACAGCTGCATGTGAGCCAGGGGTATACAGACTTTCCAATTTCCCGGGGAGGGGGGGGGCTGGAGCTGGGCCAGAGGAGGGAGGGGAAAAGAGAGAGGGGGGAGAGCATGCACACCTGACCAGGAAGTTGGTGTGCGCGAGAGAGGAGGACACCTGGGCAGACTGTGGGAAGGAGGAGGAAGTGCCCAAAGAGAAAGCAAAAGCCAGCGAGGTGAAGCAAAGCGACAGCCTACCCTGTTCCTTCCCTCACACGTTGGGTGAGCATCCTCCGCCCCAGCTCGGGCCACGGCTGCCATGGCCCAGGAGAACGGCAAGGAGAGCACCTCGTGGAAGAAGCCAGCTGACGACATCAGCAAGATCTTCGCATTCAAGGAGACACTGGGAACGTAAGGCTCTCTCGGCTGCCTGGGGACCTGCCGGGGATGGAAGAAGGGTGGCTGGCGGCGGCGGCAGCAGCCTCGGGCCGGGGCATCTGGTAGGGAAGGGAGGAAGGTGGCTGCTGCTGCTCTTGCTGGGGAAGGCGACTGAACCCACTGCCCGCCCATCCTGTTCCGGCTGTGCCTGCTGACACCGGCATGTGTAAATGGAGGAAAGGGTCGCCTTCTTTGAGGCTGTGTGTGTGTGACACAGCACCCCCTCCTGAAGCTCTGAAAACTCGACACCTTCCTCCAACCACTCTTGTTGGCTCCCCAGTTCCTCCATCCAGATAACAATGAACAAGAGGTCAAGAAAGAAGCCAAGTGGTGGTGAAGGAGGAGAGGGTCGCCTACCGGCAGCATCTACATCAGCTCCCCGTGCGATCTGTCTCTGGCGGCGCCTTTGCAGGGCTTTGGCTGGTGGGCCTGGGCTCCTTGGGGGTGGTGGGGGATGCGTGGCAGGTGGTGCCCAGGGACCTGGAGGGCGGGGAGGCATGGTGGCGGCAGGTCCTTGGAGGAGCGGCGTGGGCACATGTGAGGCAGGGGATGGTGGCTGCAGGTGAGCCGTCGAGTCTGCAGCGCTTCGTGGGCGCCTGCTTGCTGCATGGCCTATGGCACATTGCGGCTGACAACGGGGCATGCTGGTGGTGGCAGGGGCTGTGGGCACTCCATTTCGCCTGGGGGGGGGGCTCAGTCCCCTCTGGAAAATTTCACGGTGGCCCACACCCCCGCATAGTTGACGCCTATGGGGGTATATATCCATTCTGCTCCCATAGAGCAGAATGGAAGCTCTCCTGGGCAGCCAGCACTGTCTGTTGAGCTTTAGAGGACCACTATGGTTGTTTCCAGAGCTGTAGAAGGGCTGCAGAAGTCCATTCCTCCCCATTGCTTTGACAGTTTATTGAATGGGGGCAGCATGTCTGCCTCACAAACTGCTGACATGAACCACACAAACTTCCGGAAAAAAACATGGCAGTTCACGGAAGGCTCATGGGAGATGCCATTGCAAGCACCTTAGCTCACAAAGCATGAACCAGGTTTGTGATGAAGTTTGTGCCCATCCCTAGTCAGTAACTCTTCCAGGACCTGGTTCAAACAACGCTATTTGTTTAGCAGGAAACAAGCAGTACCTGGATGTTTTAATTTCCTTTCTGTAATCCATTGGTGAGCAGATAAACTTTGGCACGTAATACATTGTAGGATGTCTGCATGCTGCTGTGATTGTCATATTTGTTGTCCAGGCGCCCTAGTGTGCCATCAAAGAACTGTAAGAAATTAATTAATTCAAGTCTTGTAAAAACACCTGTGGGAGGGAAGACAGCATGGTACGGCCCAATTTTTCAGATCTCAGAAGCTAAGCAGGGTTGGTACCTGCTTGGAAGGGAGACCCCCAAGGAAGGCTCTGCAGAAGAAGGCAATGGCCAACCACCTCTGCTTCTCACTGGCCTTGAAAGCTTTTTGCTTTGGTTGCCATAAACCGGTTGTGACTTGATGGCACATACCTATGGACATAAAAGCACCTATCCAAAGAGGAAGTTGCTTATTGTGTCTCTGTGTGATTTCTTGGCCTTGCTTCTTCCAACCGCAGCTAACTGCTGCGGCATTTTGGCTCTGGATGTGATATGATGCAGACACACCCTGACTCAGAGGAAGCTTCCCTTGCCTCTCTGCACGTCAGCGCTCTGGGGTTACTTCCAATTTTTATTTATTTATCAAAATACATTCTGCGACTACTCAGTGTGGCTCAGGCAGGAAACAGAAAGTTGCAATAAAAATTAAACAGCGGACCAGAGGATAGCCCAGGCTAGCCTGATCTCATCAGATCTCAGAAGCTAAGCAGGGTTGGCCGTGGTTAGTTCTTGGATGGGAGACCACCAAGGAAGTCCCGGGTGGCAGTGAAAAGTCAGACAATGGCAAACAGCTCTGGATGTCTCTTTTCTTGACCTGTGTCCTGAAAACGGGCCTCCCATCCTGACAAGGCAACCAAAAAGCTCCCCCGATGCCTAATGCAGCCTCCAGAGGCCTCCTGGCACCTACCTGGACACTGGGAGCTCACGCAGAAGAACTGCCACCAGTGTCTTATCTCCAGCCAGCTCCATGGCAACCCAAGGAGGCACCCAGTGGGCTGAGCCAGGTGGCCACTAGCATCCCACCAACAGAAGGGCCTGCTGCACTTGACCCCAGGCCTGGTGCGAGGGGTTGTCCCTGCAGGAGAGCACCATGTTCAGGGCACAGCAGGGAGGCCGGGCCGGGCTGAGAGGGAACAGCGGAAGATGAGGAAATCCCATAGCTTAAGTCCCATGGCTTCTGTAATGCCCCCCCCCCCACGGACAGAGTCTATGAAGGGTGTCCACTGAAATTATGGAGAACACCGACCCCATGCCCAATTCCATTTTGCAGGGGGACCCTTCTACCATTACCGGGACCAGGATTTTGTTAGGGGTGTCCCGGGGCAAGTTCATTACCTGGTGGTGGGAGGATGTTGTGGAGTGCAGGTCTGATTACTCCAGGTGCGTGGCTTGTGTGTGTTGGGAGGCCCGGGAGCAACAAACCCGGGTGATGTGCCCCGTCTTGCCACAGGATCGGCAGGTTGCCTCTCAGAAATGGCAGCTCCAGTGGTTGTGTGGATTTCAGCATTTGGCACACAATGTGGGTGCGTTGGTGCATGGGCTGGCTTGCGTTGATGCAGTGGCTGGGTGTGGTGGTCCTTTCCAGTCTGGTCTGTGGAGCTGAAGGACTTCCTCTTCCTTTTCCAATGTTGTGGGGTGGTGGTGGTCACTAGACAGTGTGTCGTGGATTCTTGGCGATCCTTTTGTGCTTTCTCGAAGGCAGCTGCCGCTTTGCAAGTGGAGTCAAGCTTTAGTTCCTCGATGGCCATGAGCTTTTGGTGGAGCTTTGGCTCACAGACCCCCAGATGAAGTGGGTCAGGAGGGTGTCCTTGATGGACGGGAACTTGCACCCCACCACCAGGTGCCGGAGGTCAGCTATGAAGTCCGCTGCAGATTCACCGGTCTTCTGGGAGCGAGCGCAGAAGTCCATTCTTTGCACCATTTTTTGGACGGTTTTAGCTTGAAATATGTGGTGAGCGTGGTGATCAGCTCATTGTAGGATGAGTCATCCAGCATCTTGGGTGCAATTAGGCTCTGCACCAGGCGGATCGTGGAGACGCCACAGGAGCTGATGAGCCGGGCTTTCTTCTTTCCTGAGTCGGCCATGTCCTGGACCAGGAAAAAGCACTTTAATTGTTCAACCCAGGCTTCCCATAGTTTAAGGTCAGCGGGGTCAAATGTGGTGAGCTGTCCTGGAGCAGCGGCTATTACTCCGGAGTGATGTGGTGAGCGATGCCCTTTGGAGCGGTTGGCAGTGCCAGGTGGCACTGGAGCCTGGTGTTGCTTGAGTGCTGGAGGATCGGTGCTTGATGTGATGCTGGAGTCGGAGTCGATGTCACTCATCGGGATCCCACCTTTGCCGCCACTGTAAAGTACTGAGTCCAGAGACATGCTGCAGTGAAATCAGCTCATAAGTTTATTGATGTTACAAAACACGACTGCTGAACGGGGCTCGGGGGTCTGCTTAAATGTCCATCTAAATCGTACCCCCAGCCTCGCCCAATCTCCCTGACAGGGTTACTTATGGGTGACCTTACACCATAGGTCCCCTGGCGGAATCTGGATGGCCGATTGGTCTGATTTACAATCTGGCCGGGCTATTTTCTCTCACAGCGAAGCTCCAGTAGCCAGCCCAGCCACGTGCGTTTACCTGACCGTATGCACAGTTGCCATTAGGACATAACACTAGGCTAGCCCAATCTTGGCAGATCTCAGAAGTTAAGCAGAGCTGTCCCTGGTTAGTACTTGGATAGGAGACCACCACGGAAGTCCAGGGTTGCTATGCAGAGGTAGCCAAGGTACCTCTCTTGTTTGTCTTGCCTTGAAAACCCTACAAGGTCGCCATAAGTCGGCGGTGGCTTGTAGGTACTTTCCACCAGCATCAAGCAGATTTAAAGAATGAGCTCCCTGTCGCCCGGCATCGCCGTGGCGCTGGGGGCCGATTTGCCGCCTCGCAGATTGCGAGGCAGCAACAGGGAACGCTTCATGTGTTCCTCAGGGGGTAAGGGGCGGGGCTTGCTCTTTGAGAGCCGTTGCCCGGCTCCTGCTCTCTTCAGTTCGCTGGCGTGCTCGCCCACCCGCCCGCCCTGGTTGCAGTGTAGGCTTTTGCTGGTTGCCAATTGGGGCCAGGTAGGAATTTTTGTACCTCTTTCTTGTTTGGCTAAGGGACGGGGTGTTTTTTGCCTACCTTACACTGCAGTCGGTGGTTAAGGGCATAGGTGGTGGTTGGGATTAAGTAGATTGGTCACTTTGCAGGTTTGTGCAAGCAGGAAAACGGAACCGGTGAGTGCCTCACGGCATATCCCTGTTGGGAACAGGAGGTCATCAGGAACCACCCTAGGGCCTTCCGGTCTGGGGAGGTGACTGGTGATTGACTCTGGGACCCTCTCAGACTAGGCTCCTCCCTGAAGGTCTGTGCAGCCTCAGGGGTAAGCGCCCTTGGGAGGGGATGCCAGTATGCCGGGTCACCGGTTACGAGCCAGAATCTGACTGGCTCAAGACTGGGGCTAGGTGACCCGCCCATTACAAGGGCAAGGAGGTTGTGTCTTGGAGTGACGCCTGCCTTGCCTGTTCCTGAGCTTGCTTAGCTGCCTGTTGCTGCATGTTCTGTTTAAATAGTTAATAAAGTGGCCCTTGTTTGAATTCCAAACTGTTGTCTGTCTCGTCATTTCTGCTGGGGTGGCAAATGTATTATCAATGAATCACTGTTGCATCCCCGGGCTTTAGAATTGTAGATATAATATATACATAAATATATAAAAATATAAATGCTTGTTTTGTTTCATTTTCCTAGTTGGTTTAAAGGTTGGCATTGGCTATAGTCGCTAAGAATAAATTATGTTTTTAAAACAACAACAACATGGATATCGATCTCTTTGCATTGAACAGTGGCAGAGGAGTGCTTACAAGGTAAGGATTCCGAGTCTAACCCTTTCTGGTCTGGTCAGCTGTTCATCCTCCTTTACTTGGTTCATCTGATGCTCTAATTGCTGTGCATAAATGGGTTTACGAACATTATTAGCTGCTCTAAATGAATCCTGTGAAGAATTCCCCATTATGTTAACTGCGATGAAATGAAAATAGTTACTTTGAGGCACAAGCCTACGATTCATGCCAGAGATATCCGTTCTGGAGCAGGGACAGGTCAAGGCATTTGGGCATTCTCTCTACCAGTTCCTTTTCTTGGGAAAAGTCATCTCGAAGCTGCCAAGCTGAAGATGGATTGTTCAACTTCTGGTATCTGAAGGTCACAGAGGGAAGAACAAGTTGCAATAAAAATAACAGCCCCTCAGACTTAAAACAACATATATAGATTATTTCCTCATGGGTTATTTGCCCTGGGTTTGATGGTCTCAGGGAGTGTCCCCCCCCACACACATACTTCCCCACAACACTGTGGAGTGTTTGTGTGCCTTCTGGGATTTCCTCGGCTTTTCTCTGATCTTTCTCAAACCTGCTTTACTTTAAAGGTTTGGGAAAGATAATAGCAAACACTGGATGGCTGCCATGGGGAGGGGTTTGGATTTCCACACCCATATGGCAGCCATTTTCTTTGGCGCTCTCACCATAGCAACCATTTCCTTCCCTTGCAACCAATTTTTTTAAGATGGCAAATGCTTATTGCTGTATTGATACAACATTATAACAGTCTGTGTACCAGGTTCCCTAAATCCCTAACTTATATTTTTAAAGGTCTCTAGCCTCTTTCATTGTAGAGATTTAAGGTGAAAGGCTGATCTCCTCAATAAAAGCAGCCAGAGATTTAATTTTTGGGGGAAAATGAAACTTGGGAATTTAGAGAATCTGGCATTTATTTATTGATTTGTTTATTTGTTTATTTTAAAATAGTTTAATTTTCTCTTTCCACCCAATCAGGGTTCCCAAAGTGATGTGTATAAAAAATATTAAAACAGAAAGTATTCCACCAAGGAAGGAATGGATCTTGGAATGTCAAGAAATCTTCTTGATCATCAAATGGACATTCTTAAAAACAGAGAAGGATATATCTCAATTAAATACAGTTTGGCAAACCTTTTTCTTTTTTCAAGCATTGCTCAACTGATGTAATTAAAGGGAGTGCAAAGATTTTAGTGGGTTGATATCTCAAATATTTCTGTTACTTTACTATATTTCTATTAATTTATTATGTACTAATTATGCTAAATAACATTTTAAAATGTTTAAAAACATTTGACAGTGAAAAGCAACATTTAAAATTATAAAATAATTCAATAAAAAAACCACATAAACACTACCACAGGATAACCATTATTGAGGGTACGCCAAACGAAATAAAAAAGTCTCCACCTGCACATAGATGGTACAACATTATGGTTGTGGTCAGACAGCATGATTATCATGCTGTTGACATGCCTCAAATATTACCCAAGTTTATTTATTCCACACTGATGTGATCAGACACCCCATGGTCTGCCCTCCAGACACTCACCAGTGCATGAGGTTTTCACTTGCACATGCGCATAAGTGTTGACTTCCATGTCTGCATACTGATGTGATGGGTGAATGCCTTTGTGCACCTATGCACTTATGTGCATATGTGCATATGTACATATTGCTGCTTTTTAAAAAATACGTACGTATTGCTAACTGCTTTTTAAAAATGGTGCCATAAATGAACCCGGCAAGGGGGTTCACTTCATGCTGGAGTGATCAGACAACTGGAAATGTGTGGTGATAACAATAGCTTCCACAAAATACAGACTTTCTCCGGTGTCAGTATAGTCAGCAGTGACACTAGGGGGGGGGGGGGCATGACTGCAATGTGGGATACCTCCTCTGATGTCTGGATGCACTTTTTAAAATCGGAGTGGGAAAGTGGTGACACCAGATCAAGAAGCCCATCTGATCGTGACCTAAATTGATATGATAGTCAATGGCTGTTTTGTACAAAAGGAGCAAAAAACTGACAACACCCCCTGGCCTATGGGAGAGGGGATGGCCACTGCTCAGAGATCAGGGCAAGAAAACTGTAGGGAAACCAGCCATCTGGAAGCCCCATTGCCGCTGTGCTGTGCTGGCAGCCATGGGGAAACCACACATGTCGGTCCCCAGGTGGAAGCCTCCCCAAGTCAAAAAGGTAGCCAAGCCTTCCCAATGATAACCTTTTATTTTCCTGGGGGTACCTAGCAACTATCTTAATCTTCAAGGATGAAAAATTGATGAGGGCTAAAACCCCTTTAGAGCGGAGAAACTTCTTGAAAAACTGAATATAAGAAACAAAGTCTGAAAAGGGACTGAAGAAGGAAAAGAAGAGGAAGAAAAAGAAGATGAAGATGAATAATAAAAAGGACTGAGTTAAAAAGTTAAAATGTTATTTAGTGAAGAGGGAATCTTATGGTGAATTCAAAGTAAAGTGGGCATTGGCTACTTAAGAGTATAATGGATTTATGGTATTTAAGGTTATGTTTCAAGTAGAGATGGTTGTTGAATGGGAAAAAGAATATGAGGGGGTGGTTTATAGAAGTAGGCAGGATTTCACTTCTAAGACCGGAAAGAGAGGGAGAAATGGAATCCCTTTCTAAATCCTCAAGGAGGGGTTTCTCAGGCTATAGGGGAGGGTTTGACCGGTAATAAGAGAAATTGAAAGCACCAGGGAGGGTTGGTACAACTAAGAAATGGGGAGGGTGATTAAGTTGCTCTCCTTGAATGTAAATGGATTGGCCTCGGATGTTAAACAGTACAGACTAAATAGTTAAAGGATTTAGGAATAGAGGTGTTATGCATTCAGGGAACACATACAAGTAAGAAGGATTTGAGACCACTATTAAATTCTCAAGTATGGGGTGTGCAAATAGAGTCTAGGAGAACAAAAAAGGCAAGAGGAGTGGCTATCTTGTTTCATGCTAGACAATATTAATATTTTGGAACAATATAAGGATAGAGAGGGAAGAGTTATTTTCTTGAAATTTAGAATGAATGGTAAGGTATATATGTCGGCAAATATTTATGCACCTAACAAAGGTCAGAACTTATTTTTGAATAGGATGGGTTTTTTGAATAGGATGGGATTCAAAGGTTGCAATCTTTCTATGAAGGGGAATTATTAATAGCAGGATATTTTAATACTGATATTTCAGAGAACAAGAAATTGAACATTAAAAAACGGAGACTTAGAGACATACACACGGTTTTGTGAAAAGAAGGTACATAGGTCATCATATAAGGAATTTGATCAATGCTTTATATCATGGAAATAATAATAGGAAGATTGCTCTTTTGAAATTGGACCTATATAAGGCATTTGATACATTAAATCATGAATACTTGTTCCAAGTATTACACAAATTTGGTTTTGAAGGACCTTTTGTGAATGCAATAAAAGAAATTTATAGAGAAGGAAGAGCAGTGATTAATATAAACGATGGACATACTGGGGAAGTATTGATTCAGAGAGGAGTCAAGCAAGGCTGTCCTTTATCCCTAATGCTATTTGTTATAGCTATGGAACCTTTGGCAGACAGAATCAGAAATAGTATCAGAATACAGGGGTATAAGGCAGGAAAGGAAGAAATTAAATTGAATTTATTTGTGGATGATATTTTAATGGTTTTAGGGAGTCCTTTAGAAGCGATGAAAGAATTAGTAATAATTTTAGAAGACTTTAAAGCATGTTCAGGATTGGGAGTTAATATTGAGAAGTCAGAAATAATGTTTAGCAAGACAGATGTAAAGGAACAAAGAGAAATAGCAAAGTTAATAGGTATGAAGCTAGGGAATAAGAAACTGAAATATTTGGGAGCAATGATAACAAGAAATGTCAAGAATTTGACGGGGATAAATTATAAAATAATATGGAAGAAGATACAAAAAAATTTTAAATCAATGGAACAATTTAGATCAATGGAACAATGTAACTAGTATACTAGGGAAGATTAGGACTCTTGAAACGTTTATAATACCTCAGTTGGTGTATTTGTTTCAAGTACTTCCAGAATGGGTACCTAAGAAACAGCTGGTAATGTGGGATACAGAATTAAAAAATTGGGTATTTGGAAAGAAATAAGATAGAATACCAAGGGAAGTGATATATTTATCAAAGCAACACTTAGGTTGGGGAATACCACAACTGGAAGGACATTATGAAGCTTTTCAAATAAAAATGTTGTTGGGAATGGATGGCAAAAGTAAGGATAAATGGGCCCAATGGAAAGATTGTATAAACGGAGGAGAAGGCAGATTTGGAATATTTACACAAAGCTTAAAAAAAGAGATTGAGAATACAATAGGCCCAAGATGGACAGCATTAAAAATATGAGGGGGGGACAGGTTAAGTGGATGCTTCCTCTTTCAAAGTGGGCCCCACTTGAATCATTAAATGAGGAATTTTAAAAATTTGAGGCAACGTTTTGGAAGGAGCTGAAGGGAAAGGACCTATGGAAAGTGAACGATACGTAAAATGCTCAAGGGAGTTTAATTCCGATGCAAGAAGTAATGGGAAGAGTGGGAGGACAATACTGATTAAGGGTTATTAGTTTATATAATATTTTGAAACAAATGAAATGCTCTGGAATACTAAATGAGGAGGACACCCCGATGGAAAAAATGTATAAAATTAAAGAGGATAATAAAAAGTGCATTGTAAGTAAGATATATAGCAGGTTGATTGAAGATAAAAAAAATATATGATTGGTATAATACAGTCAAAATGGGAGAAAGATGTAGCATTATCAGAAAATGAGATAAACAAATTAATGAGAGGTTTTAGTGATGTAAAAATGGAAAAAAATAGAGACATGGAGATAAAATTAATATTGAAATGGTACAGAACACCTGCTCAACTATCTTATGTGATCAGGGGACTGACACCCGAATGTTGGCGTTGCAAAAAGGGAAAGGGATATTATGCACATCTTTGGTGGGAGTGTTCTAAGGTGGTTAAATCCTGGCAAAAGATCTTGGGAAAGGTGGAGGAAGTATGTAAAGTTAAAGTAGAGTTATCAGGGAAAGTATTATTTATGGGAATTTTAGGGAACTATAAAATAGATAAATCATATCAGGATCTATTTAAAGCTATGATTTTGGCTGCCCATGCGGTTATAGCGCTTAGTTGGAAAGATTCTACAAAATGGACTATAGACATATGGCATAGCTATTTATATGAATGGGTACAATCAGACATATTAATGATATTAAAACAGGAAAATCTAGGTCAGGATAAGATTGTGGGAGTCAAGAAGAGGTGGTTAGAGTATATAAGATGGGTAAAAGCAGGGGGGAGGCAACAACGATATATTAATTAAACTCCAAAAGGTGTACTTTTTGGTTACAGTTATAAAATAAGGAATTATTGCTGGTCTTTTGAGGGAGGGGGAAAAGGGAATAGGGAAAGAAACACACAATGTATTGAGATATGTAATATATGTTGCGTTATGTTATGTATTTTTTGAGTTATATGGAAGCAGGATCAAATACTTCAAAAATTATTATTAATAATAATAAAGGCTACGTTTTCACCCTCCACAAAAGCTCCCTGAGAGAAAATGTTCTTGCATGCTTTCTGAAAGGCAGGGGGCAAAGGTGCCCTCCTCAAGTGTCTCAGCAGATGATACACCCAGGACAGTGTACCAGAACACTGGGTGGGGGGTGTTACTGGAGATGCTGGGGAATTAATCAGCATGCCAAGCAGATGCTCTACCATTGAGCCACAGCCCCCTCTCCTGGAACTGCTGAACTAGATGGGACAGGAAGGAAGCTGGGGGTGAGGAGTATGTTTTAATGTTTTAATAATGCCCTGTATCTATAAATATCTGCACCTTTTTTGAAAACAACAACAAAAAAAGCGCAATGCATCCTCTAAGCTGTGGGGTCTTGTGAGCAAAAATTCTCCTTTGTGAGCTACTGGCATCAAAGTTGTGAGCAAGCGATTTGGCTACTGCATAAACTAGTTTGCTCTGGAGCCGTCCTTCCTGAGCTAAGACAAAGATGTGTGCGCTGGAGGCTAAAAAACTGTGAGCTAGCGCACACTAACAGCTTAGAGGGAACACTGGTAGCAAGCCATTCCGCAGCAGAGAGTACATAGGGAGGGGCTGTAGCTCAGTGGCAGAGCATCTGCCTGGCATGCAGAAGGTCCCAGGTTCAATCCCCGGCATCTCCAGTTATAAAGGACCAGGCAGGAGGGGATGGGAAAGACCTCCGCCTGAGACCCTTGAGAGCTGTAAAGAGGGGCTGTGGCTCAGTGGAAGAGCCTCTGCTTGGCACGCAGAAGGTCCCAGGTTCAATCCCCAGTATCTCCAGTTGAAAGGACTAGGTAGTAGGTGATGTGAAAGACCTCTGCCTGAGATCTGGAGAGCCATTGCCAGTCTGAGTAGACAGCACTGACTGTGATGGACCAAGGGTCTGATTCAGTATCAGGCAGTATCCTGTATATGTTCCACCTGTGACCCTGGGTCACTCCAGTTTGAGTAGAAAATGATGACCTTGATGAGCCGATGGTCTGATTCAGTATCAGGCAGTTTCCTGTGTTCAAATATGATAACACAAGCTGCTCCCACTGCTCCCGCTTGTGGCCCCTGTCAGTGCAGAGTGGTAGAGCCATGGTGCTCGTGGGTGAGCAGAGGTGGCTTCTCTGGGTGAGCCTGGAGCCACTGCTCCGCGCAGCCCCCCGGGCACTGTGGCTGTGGTGGCGGCGACGTCTTTGCCGCTTTCCTGAGCCGGCAGGTGAGCTGGGTGGCGAGGGGGGGGAGAGAGAGAGAGAGGCAGGACGAAGAGCTGAGGCTTCCTTCTTCCCCTGGAGGAGAGCAACGGCAGAAGTGGCAGCAGGCGCCACAGCACCCATCCCTGCAAGCCCCTTCAAAGCTCCTCACCTTAATCCAGCCAGAAGGGGCACGGCGACTTGCTTCCCTCCGTCTCCCCAATGATGACTGGAGGAGCAGCGCCCACAGCCCTGGAGCTGAGAGAGGTCTTTTGAGAACTGCTCATGAGAGAACAGCTCTGAAAGACTGGCCCAAGGTCACACCAGCAGCTGCATGTGGAGGAGTGGGGAATCAAACCCGGTTCTCCCAGATTAGAGTACAACTCCTGACCACTACACCAAATTGTTAAGGTAGAAGCTGCTGAAGGGTTGGTGAAATTTCTCCAGTACTTATGTGCCATGTGCCCAGATAAAAAATGGTGTACTTAGAAAATGTATATGCCACCTTGAGCAAGTCTCTGGAAAAGCAGCACACAGTCATAAAAGGAACAATGATAAAATTATCAATATTAAAACAAAACATTAAAAACAATAAAGACCCTAGCAGGGCTTTCCCCGGGGTGCTGTACCTCTGCACTGCTCGGGGAAGCCGAGGAGGGGGCGGGGCTTGGTCATGTGCCCGCTCCCTGGGCTCCTCACTCCCAGAGCTGCACTCCTGTGCGCTCCCGCTCCAACGGACCCCTGGGCACGAGAGACCCAATCTGAAAGCAGTTAGTAACTGATCTGAGAGAACTATCGGAGGGAAGGTAGTTATTACTCACGCCCCCTCAAAAGGTAATATTTTTTCAGGAGTAAGAATGGGGGAGACAGTGTCTTCCCTTGCTGGGAAACTCCCTTAGACCAAGGGCAACCAGCTGCCACCTCTCAGGGTCCTCCTGAGAACATCTAGACTGACCTGCAGAGAAGGTAACCTTCTAGTGCAGTACTAGAACAATAACAATAACAAAGTGAAACCCCAGAAAATACTTTATAACCAATTGTGTGGAGCCGTGTTGTGGAAGCTTGCTGGTTGAGCTTGGGCCAGTCACGCCCTCTCAGATCCTCACAGGGTCATTGGGAGGATAAAATGGAGGAGCGGGGAGTGATGTAACCCACTTTGGTTCACTGTTGGGGAGGAACACAGAGTATAATTGAAGTAAATAAATAAATGAGAGTGTTTCCAGATCAGATTTATTTCCGGGAGGCCCTGGATAGCCCAGGCAAGCCTGATCTTGTCAGATCTAAGAAACTCAGGGTCGACTCAGGCAATGGGAGACATCCTTGGAATACCAGAGGTGGGGGTGGGGGCAGGCTGTATTCAGCCACCTCTCTGAATATCCTCCAGGCCCCCAGTAGGGGTCAGTCACCAGAGGTCGCCATGATTTCCAGGTGCGTGTGCACACACACACACGCGCACACACACACACATGGAAAATACAAAACAAAACAAAAAAAAATTTACTTCGTGGGGGGGGGGGAGTGTGTTTCAGCTTCCAGAAGTTTAGTAAAAACTGGCATAAAGTATTTCTTTTAATGGTCTTTGATAAGGAGGTTCTAATCTAACTTTTGGTCTGTAGAAACCCTGTGAAATGATGAAGTAATTCCTACAGGTTTTTAGAAAGATGGTACTGGAGATGTCCTCGAGGCCCAGTGAACATCGCAAGACAAGTCCTGGGCAAAATCCTCACAAGTGATCAGAACACTCAGTTCCTGGGGGAGGGAGGGGGGCAGGGAAGGAATCTTTATTGTAATACAGAGCTTTAATTTAAAAATTATACTTTGTTTTCAATCCAATTTGGGAAACGAATACTATCTGCCCCTCCCTCCCCAACCCACAAGATGCAAATTTTGACAATACTTGGCGATGTAGCCAATTCTGAGCTGAACAAAGAAGCTCATAAGCTGAAAAATCTAGTAGGAATAAAGCACGGAAGATAAATAATAAAAAGGGGCTTTCTGTGCTTATTTCCAATCACCTTCCAACAACTGGAGCTTGCCGATAAGGCGCCTACTCGGAGTAATGATGCATAATGTGAGCAAGCAAGCAATAAGCCAAGCTGCATAAGTCGGGAGATATGCCATTCTTGAACAGAGAAATGTGCCAAATGTCAAGTTCTGTTACTGTGCTGAGCCCATTTTCTCCTCAGGTATTTTTTTCCATCAACTACAGCAGCCTGCTGGTGCTTGACTCCTGAAACACAGTGGGGGTGACAAGCAATGGATATCCGGATACAATGGTTACGAGTCCACACACAGTGTCGCGCAAACAGTTCTCTTTTCTGAGTATCTTATGTCCTCAGATTTACTTTGGAATATCCACCTATATATCTAATTCCCAAGGTGCCCCCTGCCTGCGGATATCTAAATCCGTGTGGGGAGGGCACCTGGGGGGCAGGGAGAGACTTCTGCACATGTGGGGGACTGCCCCCATGTGCAGAAAAATCTTAGAACTTTAAAAAAACTTTGGGGGAGTATTTAAGTCCCCCCCCCCAAAAGTTAAACAGCGTTGGCGCATGTGCCGGAGCACTCAGTGGGTGGGCATACAAGTCCTTCAGCAGGGGCAACAACAATAGCAGCAGTGAAGAGGCGGCAGAGAAGAGGGCTGTGGGCGCTGCTCCTCCAGTCATCATCGGGGAGACAGAGGGAAGCAAGCCGCCGTGCCCCTTCTGGCTGGATTAAGGTGAGGAGCTTTGAAGGGGCTTGCAGGGATGGGTGCTGTGGCGCCTGCTACCACTTCTGCCGTTGCTCTCCTCCAGGGGAAGAAGGAAGCCTCAGCTCTTCATCCTGCCTCTCTCTCTCCCCCCCCCCCTCGCCACCCAGCTCACCTGCCGGCTCAGGAAAGCGGCAAAGACGTCGCCGCCACCACAGCCACAGTGCCCGGGGGGCTGCGCGGAGCAGTGGCCCCGGGCTCACCCGGAGAAGCCGCCTCTGCTCACTCATGAGCACCATGGCTCTACCACTCCGCACTGACAGGGGCCACAAGCGGGAGCAGTGGGAGCAGCTTGTGTTATTATATTTGAACACAGGAAACTGCCTGATACTGAATCATACCATCGGCCCATCAAGGTCATCATTTTCTACTCAAACTGGAGTGACCCAGGGTCACAGGTGGAACATATACAGGATACTGCCTGATACTGAATCAGACCCTTGGTCCATCACAGTCAGTGCTGTCTACTCAGACTGGCAATGGCTCTCCAGATCTCAGGCAGAGGTCTTTCACATCACCTACTACCTGGTCCTTTCAACTGGAGATACTGGGGATTGAACCTGGGACCTTCTGCGTGAGAAGCAGATGCTCTATCACTGAGCTGCAGACCCTCCCCTAAGTTTTTCAAATTACCTGCTGACTGGACCTTTTAACTGGAGAGCCCAGGAATTGACTCTGGGTCCTTCAGCATGCGAAGCAGAGGCTCTGCCACTGAGTCACAGCTAAGGGTATTTGGGAAATACCTGGAGATTTCTTTGGGGGGTGGACCCTGGAAAAGGCAGGGTTTGGAAAGGGGAGGGACCTCAGCAAAATATAATGCCATAGAGTCTACTCTCGGAAGTTGCCATTTTCTCCCTCTCTCATCTGGAGATCAGTTGTAAGTCTGGGAGATCTCCAGCACCCACCTGGAGGTTGGCAAACCTAGCCACAGCCCCTCATGAATTTCTTCTACTCAGCTTTCCTGAGCTCAGTAGACAGAGTGTGCCAATAATGTTCTCTCTGGTCATGTGCCTGGTAGAGGTAAGTCTCACTAGGGGCTGCAGTGGCTCAAGTGGCTAAGACGCTGAAGCTGCAGACCGGAAGGTCGGCAGTTCAGCAGTTTGAGACCCGAGTGCTGCATGACGGAGTGAGCTCCTGTCTCTGGTCCCAGCTCCTGCCATTCTAGCAGTTTGAAAGCAAGAAATTCAAAGTAGATAAATAGGTACCACTTTGGCGGGAAGGTAACAGCGTTCCGTGCACCTCGATATCTAGTCATGCAGGCCACATGACCATGGAAACATCTTCGGACAGTGCTGGCTCTTTGGCTTGGAAACGGAGATGAGCACCGCATCCCTAGAGTCGTATTTGACTGGCTTTTGAGCAAGGGAAACCTTTACCTTTACCTAAGTCTCACTAGGTTTAAAGGTACTAATTCTCCTGTTACAGTGCATTAGATCAGTGTTTTTCAACCACTGTGCCGTGACACACTGGTGTGCCACGAGATATTGTCAGGTGTGCCGCTGGATTTTTTCAATGAAAGAAATCTGCCTTCCGGGCTGACCATCCGGGACGCATTTGCGCATGCGAGAAAGAACAGTGGCGTGGTCTCGCTGATTCCGCTCGCACGCTCTGTGGCCGGCCTGAGGTAGGGTGATTTGCACCAAGACATTCCAGTAAACATGAATATGTTTGATGGTAACAGCTAGCTGTTTCTATCAGGGTGGGGTTCAAATCAGTAACTGTCCCTCAGCGAAGAATGGGTGTACTGTGCTTCTCTTCAAATCACTTATGGTCAGCGGAATGCCGTTCACATAAGAGTAAGAGTTTAAACTCTCGATTTAAAAAAAACTTTAGCAGAATCGCAGTATTAAAATACATCCACATTATATTTCTTCTGAAACTCAGGTCAATGTTATGAGAAGGAGCCATTACACTTTGGATCTGTAACTCACGATTTCAAGTTGAGTGGCTATTACGTGTATTTGTAATACTGTCATAGTTAATACTTGAGCTGAGGCAACTAATGACCCATTTATCTTGTATTTCAGTGTTTTTCAACCACTGTGCCGTGAGATATTGTCAGGTGTGCTGCGGGATTTTTTCAATGAAAGAAATGTGCCTTAGCTCGAAAAAGGTTGAAAAACACCGCATTAGATCACTGCCATGCACCAATGAAGCTTCCTTATGCAGAGTCATTCCACTGTCCATGATTTGCTCAGCTCTAACGTTTTCTGCAGTGTCAAGTTTTCCCTGCCTGCTCTTCTATTCATCCACGGCTTTCCCTGCTTTCCACAGATGATTTCTCCCTCCTGGGCGCAAAAATGCCGTTTGCTCCCTCTTGATGCACAGCATGGGTATTCCCAGAAACAGAGGCGGGAAACTGTGTTTCTGCGCCCAGGAGGGAGAAATCATCTGTGAAAACCAAGGAAAGCCGTGGATGAATAGAAGAGCAGGTGTGGGGGGAAACTTGACACTGTGGAAAATGTCTCAGTCTACTTAGACAATCAAGGCACACAGCACCTCAATCTGGGACCTTTATAACTGAACTACTTTAGCTGGGGAAGGGGGGAAGTGTCTGAAAAAACAAAGCCTCCTCTATGAACTCTTCTCCGCAGAAATATGAATTTAATTTGGCCTTGAAGTGCCACAGAACTCCCCTCCTTTGTTCTTGGAAAAAAAGCTGTCAGCCCTCTTGAATGAATGAATTCAATAAGTATTACACTGGCCCTTGTTGCCAGCATTGTGCAGCGTAAAGATAGCACCAATGATAAATTCTACAGCATGTGTACCATTTTGTAGTAGCAGCAAAACCCTAAAAGAGAAGTTATGGATTGGCCCAAATTGCTTCACATTTTATAAAGAGTTTTCTTCCACAGAAAATGTACATGTGGGGCTTGCTGGAAGGGGCTTTCGGGGAATCAGCAAACAGACAATGGCCCCTTTTACATTACCACTCTAAACTGGGTGTTATCCATTTTTGGCCCGGTTCCGAGTAAAGCGATACAGGGACAGTGTGTATGTGTGTGTTCATTCAGCATGCTTCATCCTGTTAATGAGCCGTCTCTGAAGCACTGTGGCCATTTCAAACTGCACTGATTTCCCCCCACCCTTTTTCTCTGCATGATCTTTCTCCCCCCCCCCAACATTCTAAATTGAGTGCAATAGTGCTAAAGCAATATAGTCTCTCAGTGGAGTCACGGCATCTCACTGGTGCCAGTGTAACACTGAAGTGCTATATTGGTTTTGAGCTATAGCACTCAACTTAGAAAGTTCGGGGTGGGAGGCTGAGGAAGATCACCCTCCGGGGGGGAGGATGGGAGGAAAAAGTGGCATTGTAGGAGGTGCTAAGGACATTTTAAACAGCACACCAAAGCAATTCAGAAGTGTAACAATGAGGTGAAAAGAGAAAAAAGCAGTTTCCCTCAGAAACGGTTCAGCCTCGCTTTGCCAATGGGAGGCAAGTGGCTTTGAATGAACAGGTAAATAAAACCCATTAGCAGCCAGTTGTGTCTGAACTGACACACAAAAAAACATTAGCAACCTACTACTAAAACAGATTACAAAGGGGCCCCTGAGTGAATCCTTTCAACTAGTTTATTTGTGATTGATCACAGGAGCATCTCGTCCCACCGTGATGTGGGGGGAGGCTCCCCAAAAACAAAGAACACAAAGCAAGGATGATATATTGTGCAAGGAAATTACAAAGCTGATTCAGCGCATGTCTAATTTTCTCAAAAGGAATGTTACAGATTCTAGATAACGCATGTCAGTGATGCATTGTTAGAAAAACAAGATTTTGGAAAACAACTAGAAACATCTGCCACTTCTCTGATAAGCCTATTGCTGAGTCTAGCAATCAGGGAAAGCGCGTCCTTGGGGTTTTCTTGGCCTGGCACATAGTATATGTGACCTGTCCCCTTTGCTCTGATGGAGGCCAGACTCCATTTAGTTTGCTTATTCCCCCACAACCTGGTCTATTAGGGCAAACAGGGCAGTGCCCCATCGGGACTGCCCCCTCACTTCCCTAGGGGGGAAGCAAGCTCTCAGCTATGCCGTCAGTAGGGTTGTCAGTCTCCAGGTGGGGTTCTCCTGGAACTATGAGAGAGTTCTCCTGGAACTATGACTGAGATCAGATAACAGAGATCAATTCCTCTGGAGACAATGGCCACTCTGGAGGGATGGACTCTGTGGCATCACATCCTTGCTGTCTCCCCTCCCCCAAACTGTGCCATCCCCAGGCTCTAACTTGAAATCTCCAGGAATTTCCCAACCCAGAGTTAGCAACTCTGGCAGTCAGTCTGCTGCTATCTTGGTCTTTGTCTAATTCAGCTCTGCAAGCAAGTCCCCCTCCCCCTCCCCATCCAGAGCAGTACATTAGTTCATGGGTTTGATTGGTCAATGGATTCGTAAGATTATATTGGCCAGTCCTGCCCGTCTTTCTTTTTTCTCAGGAAGGAAGGAATAGAAGAAGAAAATAATGGAGCGATTAGGGACTCTCCCGGATGGAGTAATTTTATTGGTGATTTATTTGAAAGGTTTCTGTGCCACCTTTCCATCCAATTCAGGGTTCCCCCTAGGCGGAGAATATTAAAACAATTTATAGATTTTACAAAGTATTTAAACTGCAAATATATAGAAACTATTTAGAGACATTAAACTATTTCAAAACTATTTAGAGCTGGAAGGGATCCCAGGGGTCATCTAGACCAACCCTCAGCACAATGGAGGGAATTCACAACTACCTCCTCCCCCCCCCCCAAGGGACCCCTGCTCTATGTCCAGAGGAAGGCAAAAAACCCTCCAGGAATCCCTGGCCCAATGTGGCCTGGAGAAAAATTCCTTCCTGACCCTGAAGTGGTGATCACCACTGTGCTGGGCATAGAAGAAAAAGCCACAAGAGCCAAGTGCTGGCTCATCCCTCCCTGCCCTCCCTCTCATGATCTGCCTAAATTTACAGAATCAGCACTGCTGTCGGCCATCTAGCCTCTTGTCTGTCAACCTTCAAAGAAGGAGAGCTCAGCACATAAGATAGGCCTTCTGAATCAGGCCTATGCAATAAAATGAATTCAGGGTATGTGTTTCCCTCAGGATATCCAACCAAGGAGGAGGAGGAGGAGGAAGTAGAAGAAGAAGAAAAAGAAGAAGAGACTGGATTTATACCCCACCCTTCACTATTCAAGGGCGTCTCAGAGTGGCTTATAAACTCCTTTCCCTTCCTCTCCCCACAACCGATGCCCTGTGAGGTAGGGGGGCTGAGAGGGCTCTGACAGAAATTGCTCTTTTTCAAGAACAGCTGTGCCAGAACTATGGCATGCCCAAGGTCATCCAGCAGGTGCAAGTGGAGGAGTGGGGGATCAAACCTGGTTCTCCAAGATTAGAGTCTGCACACTTAACTACTACACCAAACTGGCTCAAGAAGGCAGCCATTTTGTGTTAGGAGAGGATAGTCTTACAATGACATTTTGTTGCTGCAGCAACTTCTATCAAAGGCCCTTTCTGCACTGACAGCTTGCTCCAGAGAATCCGAGAAGTCAAGCCTTTGCAGTCGCACACATTCCCTCTGCACTGTTCCCCCCGTTTATTTTTTTTTAACATTAATTTTTTATTGGAGTCAAAACTTAACTTACACACATTACATTGTCACTCTATTACAAAGACCCCTTTTCCTTTTCTTCTCCCCCTCCCAGTGACTTCCCACCTCACCTACACCGTTATACGTCCACCAAATATAATATAATTCTATATTACTTTCCTCTTACAGGTAACTCACTTATTTCTAATAGTGTTAGTATATTTGTATCTATATATCAAAAATTATTATTATTTACAGACCATTCATTAATCATTCAATAGTTAGACAGTGTAAAAATATTATATTTCATTTCCCAGTATTGTTCTAAATAATCTTTCAAGTCCTTCCATTCCTCCATAAAATTCTCTGAGTCTTGATTGTTCAATTTTCTTGTCCATTTGTCCATTTCCGCCATAAACAGCAATTTTCTTAACCACTCCCAAAATTCAGGAATTCTCTCGCTCTTCCAGTTTTGGGCATATACCATTCTTGCGGTTGTTACCATATACCACATCAACGTCCTTTTATTTACATTTACTTCTAATTTAAGACCAAGCAATAGCAGTTCTGGCAATTTTTTAAAAGTACATTTCATATTTTTTTCCATTTCGGTATGTATCATAGACCAGAAGGTTTTAGCTTTATCACAAGCCCCCTGTTTATTTATTTGTGTATTGTGTATGCATTCTGCATCTACAAACAAAACCCACATTTTCAGAACTAACTGGCTGCTTTGTCTAAGATGGAAAGCAAAGCAAACATCTTTCAGAACTTTTAACTGCAGCCCCTCCCTCCCTCCCTGATTCTCCTCCCTCCCTCCATGATTCTGCAAAAAAGAAATGGGAGGGGGAAATCTAGACCCACACATGCAAGACTGACCCATTTGGGAGCAGGAAATCCCCTAGTCCTTTTGTATTTACTGATTCCTTCTTATGCTCTCTCTTGTTTTTTAAAAGTTTGCCTGAGTGGGAGGACACGTCCGCTTCAGTCTTTGGAGAAGGAGGGAAAGAAAACAGAATGGAGAGGGAGTGTCAACCAAAAGAGAAAGAGGTGGAAACAGGGGAAAGCAGTGGGCAGCACTTAAATACCTGCAGAAACAATTCTACCTTAGAGAGGACTAGTAATTTAAAAGCAGATGAGAACAAAGAATCATAGCAAAAGGAGTTTTGGTAACTGCGTTGCAACGATGTGCTGGAAGTAGTGTGAATGCAGATTCCTGTAAAACAAATGCAGAAACAAGAAACCCCAACTCAAACAGGAAGTAAAAGCTGGAGGGAAGGCAGAATGGAAGAATAGGATGTGCTTAGAAACCAAGGCAAAATACAAGTGCAGAAAGGGCCTTTGTTGTTGTGTGTGGGTGGGTGCGGGTATATTGTCCTTCAGCCATTTTTCTGGCTTTGGGAAGTTGAAAAAGGAAGAGAAGGTTTTAGAAGGTGACCTCCGCCCCCCTCAGTTAATTCTGTTGCTGAACAGAAAGCTGGAATTCTGCTCTCCCCCCATATACTTTTCTTTGCCCAAAGAAAACCAAACTTTCCTCAGGCCTCAATCCTAAACATGCTGCTTTGAGAGTGAATACTATGGAATATTGTAAAACTTGTTCCTGATTGACTGTGCATTATTAGGAAAGTTTAATGGTATTCCACAATCTAATAGATTCTTTAGATGTGGTACTAACTGAATTGACTGTATAGATCATATTCTTTTGGATTGCCCTGAATGTTCAGATCTGAGAGCTGAAGCAAAGGACTCTTTCTAGAAAACAAGTCTTCTGAGTTATGGAGAGATGAAGACAGACAAGTAACTTTGCACGTGGCTAAATTTTTGGCCGCTGTAGTAAAATCATGTTTAACTCAGGCAGTGAACCTTAGACTTCCCTTTTAGTGTGTGATGGCTTGCTGTTGATAACTTTTATGTTGAAAACAGTAATTAAGAAGAAGAAGACATCACCTACATGTGACCAAAGGCCATGGTGAGGCCTGAAGAGCTTCCAGAATTGCGACTGATCTACAGATGACAAACATCAGTTCCCCTGGAGAACTTGGCTGCTTTCCATTGAGTGTCCTGCTCTCTGCCCCACCAGCAAGGGGTTACTAACTTCCAGGTATGGCCTGGAGATTTCCCTGAATTACAACTGGGCTGTGGTCACACACACTAAATAATCCACTTTCAGTGCATTTTCCAACTGGATTTTGCCAGTTCACTGTGGCCCATTCTGCATCTAGCATCTGCTCCACTGTTTTACCAAACCCATCTTGGAACAGAAATTCCCCTCTAAATCGCATGCCACTTTCACGTTCTTTGATGGTTGAATTTTATGGTAGCCTCCACGCTGCATGCCGTTCTCACTTCTTTTGATCTCTTGGTTTTATGGTAGCCGTCTGCATAGATCTGTGGCCGTTTTATGGCCGTTCAGGGGTGACTCTGCAGTCAGTACGGCATTGGCCTGAGGTATTTGAATGTGGTTTTGAGCCACATCTTTTTCTGCTCCAGTGTGGGTTTGGTAAAACAATGGAGCAAATGCTGAATGGGCTTTGGTAAAATCCAGTTGGAAAGTACACTGAAAGTAGATTAAAAGTGGGTTATTTAGTGTGTGACTGCAGCCCTGATCTCCAGATGACAGTAATCAGTCCCCCTGGAGAAAATGGCCCCGAGGAGGGCAAACTACATGGCATTATACTCTACTGAGCCCCCCTCCCAAGCCTCACTCGGCAATCTCCAGGTATTTCCCAACGTGGAGCTGGAAACCCTACAATCAGTACCTGTGGGTACTAGCTGCTACTGGGTTATGCAGTATTTGAAATTTCTTGTAAAAAATATGTATTTGTTGATTTTTAAAAAACCAAAAAGGCTAATTGGCCAGTTATTTTGAAGCTGCTATTGATTTTGTGAAAATAGGTAAGACAAGTGGAGACCTGCAAGAAACTTGTGGGATGGTTATCCCATTCCTCAAACCTTTGCTTCCTCCCTTCTCCCCCTACCTCTCTCAGACTCTTTCTCCCTTCTGCCCCCATTTCTTACTCTCTCTCTCTTCTCTATGTATTTTACTTTCTTTCTGACTCGTTATCATTCTCTTTGTTTTTCTGCCTCCCTACCTCATCACTCTTTCTCTCTCTTTCTGCCTCCCACCTCAAATCCCACCCTCCCCAGGCTCCACCTCTCGAATGTCCAGGAATTTCCCAACCTGGAGTTGGCAACCTATTTTCTTCCCACCCAATAGCCAACCTAGCTTTATCTGTCTTCAGCTTTCCATCTCCATCCCCTCCCCCACAGCCTTTACCTAGGAAAATTACATTCTTTCTCCACAGTGGGGACTAAAGCAGCTTACATTATTAATTCCTCTTTGTTATCTGCACAACAACCCTGTGAGGTTGGTTAGGTTGAAAGTATGTGACTGGTCCAAAACCTCCCAGTCAGCTTCCACTGCAAGATGGGGATCTGAGCCTGGGTCTTGCAGATCCCAATATGAAGCTCTAACTGTTACATCACACTGGCTTTCATAGGGTGGTTGCTGATGAACAGTAGCAAAGCAGCTGGGCCTAATTAAGTCATGCAAATCAGGTGGTATCAAGTCACACAGAAAGTGCTGCCTAGGGATGCCAGCCTCCAGATGGGACCTAGAGTTACTGCTCATCTCCAGACTACAGAGGTAACTTTCCATGGAGAAAATGGATGCTTTGGAGGGTGGAGTTTATGGCATTGTACCTCACTGAGGTCCCTGTACTCCCCAGGTTCCACCCCCAAATCTCCAGGAGTTTCCCAGCCTGGATCTGGATCTGCTGCTGGTGGCTGGGGGGGGGGTACTTGGCAACCCTAGACTGCTGCCAGTAAAAACCCAAAAACAGTTAGGGAACCCCCCCCCCCCCCCGAACATTCTAATCTCACAGTTGATGCGTGGAGCTGATGCCATTTCAAAAGGTATTGGGGGGAATTCAATGGTCCCTGAAGTTTTTTTTTTAACTTTTTGGATTTTTCTGCAGGTTGAGGAAGGGGCCTGACTATGTAGGAAAAGCTGTTGGGGGAGAGTGAGCTCTCTTTTGGCAGATATAAGTATCCACACAGAAAAAAACCCTTCTCGGAATTAGAATATAGATGGAAGATAGTGAGTTGAATCGTTTAAATAATTATGTTTCTTTCTATTAGTGCAGGAAATCTAGGAATTATCTTACTGTTTCAGGAACTATGGTGGTGGGACTGTATTTTCTAGCAGACTATGAAGACCAGTCACTGTGTATGGAGTGTTGTTGTACTGGGCTGCGTAAATGTAACTGTGTGCAAGGATTCACGGTGGCTGCCCACTGAAGAGTGGTTGGCCATTTCCTGTGGTTTGGAAGGTCCAACTGAGAGTGTCCTCTCCTATATCACATTTATCACACATTTACGTTCCCTGCAGATAAGGTTGCGACCTCCAGGTAGGGCCCAAAGTTATCCTGGAATTATAACTGATCTCCAGACTAGAGAGATCAGTTCCCTTGGAGAAAATGGAGGGTGGATTCAATGGCATTGTATCCCTGATGAGCCCCTTCCTCAAACTCCACTCTGCCCAAATGTCCAGGAGTATCCCAACCTGGAGTTGACAGCCTTAGCTACAGAGGTTTTATGTGCCTCCACGGTCTAAACAGGGGTCCCCAGTTGGTGCCCCTGGGTGCCATGGCTCCTGCACAAGTCTTTCTTGGTGTCCACCAAGTGTTTTTAGAAAGTGGGTGAGGCCAATTGGGGCACTTTGGACTGGCCACACTAGCTATGCAGATTAAAATAATGTTTCAGCAGCTGTTGCCACCACTGTGTTGGTTTTATTCTCTCTCACTCCTTTTTTTTGAGTGTATTTTTAAAATTATCCCTCGTCTCCCCTGCGCTTGGATTTTTTCTGAATGTCTGGCTCCACCTCCTGTGGCAGCCATTTTATTGTTGGCTGTTAGGGTTGCCAGACCCCCTGGTTTGGCGGGGGTTACCCACTTTTGGGGGGCTCTACTCGCTGCCTGGCCAGCGGGGGAAGCCCACCCCCAAGCCCCAGCACCCGCAGCCACCCCTCTCTCTTCTCTCTTGAAAGAGAGGTGGGAGAGGGGTGGCTGTGGGCTGTGCGCCTGATCTTCAAGTGGCATTGCTGAGTGGCATTGCCACTTGGAGATCAGGCAGGCAGGCAGGCAAAGGGGTCTCTTTAAGTGCCCACAGCTGGAGGGCCCCTGCAGGGTTGGGGCTTGGAGCCTGGATGTCCCCAATGGGACATCATTATGTTGGGGATGCCCCACCCCCTCCGGGAATGCCCCCCAAAGTTCTCCGCTGGGGATGAAGATGGACCCGGCAACTCTATTGGCTGTGCTTCCTGAAGCATCCATTTTCTGGTTGTGCCCTTTATCCTGTGTCAGGCTTCCAAAGGTCCCCACAGGCTCAAAAATGTTAGGGATCCCTCATCTAAAGTGTGGGGAACTGGAAGCATGTGACAAGTCCTTTTCAGAGATGACAGACAAGCTGTGGAGCAGCTTCCAGCGTGGGAAGCACATATGGCTCTCTTAAAGTCCGGGAAGCAGCAGAAGACCATCTTATTTCAGCAGACTTACTGACTTGTGGCTAAACCTGATTGTGCTTCAATAGGTTGTTCAGGCTTTGGCTCTGTGGTATTTGCAGCTCAAGTAGTGAGGAGACTGTTGTCATACAGAGCAAAGGCGTTCTCCGTCTGGTGGCTCCATAGCCTGCTTGGAACCCTGGGTAATCCCTCTGAGAGGGTGATCCCACTTATGGGCCCATTTATGCCTAACTACTGAAATGTTTAATGAACAGAACCAGGCGAGAAAGCCAGACCGGCCTTGGTGATAACTTTAGGCAGTTTTGTGCCAATGAATTACTGTGGCTGTAGAAATAATATAAGAAATGATTAGTTAAGATTATGCTGGCAGTAAAGATACTCATGTTTTATTGCTTGCTGAGTCTCACTTTGCATTTTATGTGGGGGTAAATTAGACTGCGGAGTTGTTTATCCTTGTTTTATGACGACCGCTTTCCTCTCTGTTGCTACGGCATCTTATGCATCTGCCCCTTGGCGGTTCCCTTCCCCTTCACACAATATATGCGGCCAAAGTGCACGTTAAGGATATGGTACGCTGGCAAACATTTCCTCCCGTATCAGGAGAAAACCACCACACAAGTATTCTATTAAAACAATAGAATAAAGACTTGGGGAGGTCCCCTACTGATGTTAAAGCCTGACTCTCTGGTAGAGATGGTGGCAAACTGCCCCGGTTCCCCCATCTCCTGTGAAAGTTTTACCGAACAGATGAATTCCCCACCCCTCAAGTGAAACATTTATATTTCTCTTGACAAGCTCGCTGCAGTCTACCTGGTGGATGATTATTCATACACAATGCTTGGGGGAAGAAGCATATTATTTTCAGACAAGCTGCAAAATAAGTTTAGTTGGAATAAAATTATGCAAACTCGGTTGAAAAGGAGAGGACCTCCAGTTCCCCTGGAGAAAATGGTTGCCCTGGAGGGTGGCCTCTATGGCATTGTGACCAGCTGAGGCCCCTCTCCCCCCAAACCCCGCCCTCCCCTGGATTCACCCCTTCAAATCTCCAGGTATTTCCCAAGCAGGAGTTGGCATCTTTAGGTCACTCATTTTTGCTGATAAGTGTCCAAGGGTGTGTTCAGATGGGCTGCTAATCCCTCAATTGGCCTGACTGTCATTTGAGCTAGATCTTTTTGATCCAGTGTTGCATGACCAGACATCTTGCCCATGAAGCACTTTACTGTGCATGACTCCTGGGGTGGATTGTCTAGATGGCATCCTCTGTAAGGAGTCGTGCGGTCAGCTTTTTTTTTTTCTAAATCCATTAGGGGAAATCAGCAAAGACCCAGTGAAAACATGAGCCACATTCACACTTGCTGGGGAAGGCTTGTAGCCGACAGCTGCCCCTCTCCCTCACTTCCTGCAAGGGAGGGGGTGACTGTAGGCTTTCCCTGATCCCCAAGCGGTGATTTTGCCGCTCGGAAATCAGGGAAATCATGAGGCTGCCCCCCACCCGCCGCTAGAAAAACAGCATTTAAAGGGTTCCCTTTAAACTCTGTTTTTCTAGTGGGGCAGCTACAAGATTTAAAAGGCCACATGCTCCCACCGATCAGCTGGAGGGCCTTTTTAATGCCACCGGATGGGAAAAAGGGAGAGGAGGGGGGAGGGAGGAGGGGGACAGCAGTTTTTGTGGGGTGTGCCTCCTGTTTGAGGGGGTGGAGCCCCGAAATGCCCCACCGTAGCTATGGGTCAGGTGGAAACTCATTCTGCAACTGGTCTACCTTGCAGGGCTGACTTTTTAAATCAATCCCAGTAAGGTTAGAAGCTTGCTCCTTAGCTTATGGCTGTGTGGGTAGCTCAAGGGGCTGGTGGCAAATACCAAGACTGGTGAGTGTGTGGACAAACACTCCAGGGTTTTGTAATTTTGTGCTCTGCCTGCTTGTAGCAAGAGTCCCTTGGACTGGGGATTCTTGACAATCTCTGCAGGTCTCTCCTGTTGAGACAATGCCCTCATACTCCCACACAAACTGGCCATTTGTGATGGGGAAAGTAGATTCGGCTTCTTTCTCTTTCTTTGACTGCAATCTGAATGTGAATTGGAGCTACTTGAACAGAGATAAGTTTACCTTTTTCTGCCATATACTTCTTGGGAGATTTATTTACTGCACTCAGTATCACACTTCTATGACTGGGCAAACTCTGTATTTACCAAATATCCCAATATTTCTTTAATCAGCGTTCATTGCTGGTGATTTAGCCACTGAGCAGGATAGCATGGAGCTCATAACAATAAACCAAGGGGAGGAAGAGCCTCCACTTTGCATGCAGAAGGTCCCAAGTTCAATATCTTGCATTGCCAGTTGAATGAACGACCTCTACCTGAGACCCTGGAGAGCCGCTGCAAGTTTGAGTAGACAGTATTCATCTTGATGGACCAAGGGGTTCTTGATGGACCAGGGCACCTTCACGTGTTCATGCTAGTGGAGAACAATCTGGGATATGGTTGTTCCTTAGCTGGGAGTTATAAAAGAACATTTTCCCAGGGTTGTTCACTTTGCTAGGCAATGGTTCCACATGATGAAAAAAAAGGAACTTCTTAGATTCTTTTTTTATGGAATAGGGGCCCCCTTGATTATTTTCTCTCACTTGCCTTTGCTTTTGTAAGCCTTTCTCTGTGTTCATAGAGCTGGAAACCAGCATTCTCTCTCTCTCTCTCTGTTTTTATAAAAACTCCTCTTCACATACAAAAGTTGAGATTGGATGTATTCAACCCTATAATTGATAGGAAAAAACAATCAAGAAAAGAGAAAACAGGCAATAGCCTCCCCAAACCCTTTTTACTTCTTGCTGAAGAACTGAATTTGGTAGATGCATGGAGAACCAGAAACTTAATTAAGAAAGACTACACCTACTATTCAGCTAGACATAACTCTTGGTCTAGACTAGGGCTGGAGACAAACTGGCATTCTGCCGTGCCTCTGTGGCATGGCAGAATGGGGCGGGGGGGATTTCCCCCACAGCACGGCATTCACACACCGCTGGGAGGAAGCCGCCCACAGCATTCAGACTGTGGGCGGCTTCCTGGAGCAGCGGGCAGACGTGATGTGTCCGGGCCGCCTCCTAGGGGCAGATGTGGCCGTCTGAACGGCCGCTCTGCCTCCGCTTCTGAAGCGGAGGCGGAGCGGCCGAGACGGCCAATCTGTCCTCAGCCTAGATATGACTTGGGTTTCTACAACAATGATTTGTGAGCTTCTGGAGGCAGAAGTACTGCCTAATATCTTCACTGACCATAGTCCTCTTATGATCATCTTTCAAGAATTGCAAAAAAGACCGAGATGGACAATTAATGTTGGTATTTTAAGAGATCAGGAGGTTGTAGAAAAAACTAAGTTAGAAACAGAGGATATTTTCAAGAGAAATATTCAGCCAAAAATGTCTATCAACATCATCGGGGATACCTTTAAAGCTTACCTTAGGGGATGGTTTATAAATCAAGGAGTATGGAAGAAAAAGCAAGAAAGAAAACGATATGAATACCTGGGCAGAAAAATCAAACAAGAAAATGACAAAATGAAGAAAGCTAAGGATTTAGGGAATACCAAAATAAAACTAATCTGTAACACCAGGTGAACCTTTTGTTATCACAAGAGATAGCAAGAAAGTTGGACTACACTAAATAATATTACATTGGTAACACGAATAAACCCTCTAGATGGGTTAGCCTTTAGGATAAGAAAAGAAAGAGAAAAACAAACAATTAACACCTTAAGTAATGAAAATGGTGTTGAACAACATACTGTACAGAAATCAAGAAAATAGTGGAAAAATATTATAGAAGTCTATATCAACAACCAGCTCAGGATATACAAGCAATGCAAAACTATTTAATCAAATGGAATAAAAATAATGTTTTGGATAACCAAATCACAATGTTGAATGAACCTATCACGATGCATGAGATGACAGAAGTGATTAAATATGTGAAGAAAAAGAAAACACCTGGTCCTGACGGTCTCCCAACCGAAATTTACCAGATATTTGAAGAGCAGATAGTTCCAACATTAAAAGATGTCTTTCAAAATTTAAAAATAATAGGTAAAGTACTGAAATCCTGGAATGAGGTCTTAATAACCCTGATCCACAAGACTAACACAGAAGAAAAAGAAATCAAAAACTATAGACCAGTATCTTTACTTAACACAGATTATAAATTATTTGCGAACATAATCGCAGCTAGATTTTAAAAAGTGTTAGTACAAGTAATATATCAAGACCAAGTGGGTGACCTTCCTAAAAGACAAATTAGGCAAAATATTAGGACCATCCTTAATGCCTTAGAATACTATGAAATGAATCCAGGAAAACAAATGGTGATGGTCTTTCTGGATGCAGAAAAAGCTTTCGATAATATTAGTTGGGACTTCTTAATTCAAATGCTGGCTTCTTGGAACTGTGGCACTAACTTCTTGACAATGATTAAAGCAATATGTAATACAGAAAGAGCCAAAATTATTGTAACTTGAGATATCACTCAAAATATCAAAATTCACAAACGAACAAGACAGGGTTGTCCACTATCCCCTTTGCTGTTCATCTTTACTCTAGAGACTCTTAATGTCCTTGTATGAGAAAGCCAACAAACTAAGGGTCTTAATATTAAAGGATAAAGTTTCAAGCTACAAGAGTTTGTTGATGATTTAGTTTTCATATTAAAAGAACCAATGGTATCTATTCAACATCTAATAACAGACATTCAAGAATATGGTAGAATAGCCAGTTTAAAAATCAACTTTAAAAATCAACTAAAGAATTAACTAAAAACTGTACTCAAAGTCAAATACAATTGCTACAGACAATATCTTCTATGGAGTCAGTCCAAAGAATTAAATACCTAGGTATTATACTAACCAACAAAACCTCTACCTTGTTTGAAGATAACTACAATAAACTCTTTAAAGAGTTAAGAAAAGATCTGTTGAAATGGAAAGACCTACAACTATCTTTTATGGGAATGATAGCAATTGTAAAAATGAATATTCTCCCAAGACTGTTGTTCCTGGCGCAAAATCTTCCTATCCTAAAAAAATTGTCTTACTTTAATGAAATAGATAAAATTATGAGGTAATTTATTTGGCATCATAAAAGACAAAGAATCAAATGGAAAACTCTCCAAGACAAATAAGACGGATGGTGTTTTGCAGTTCCAGACTGGCTACTCTAATATAAAGCAGCTTCACTAACTTGCATAAGAGACTGGATAATGTTAGAAAACTTGAGAAACTTAAAGTTGGAGGGCCATGATCTTAACATGGGATGGCACACTTACGTTTGGTATGATAAGGATAAGATACAGTCCAACTTCCACAACCACTCGATTAGAGGAGCACATAAAAGTCTGGAATAATATAAAAGAACATTTCTATAACAAGACCCCGAAATGGGTATTGCCATAAGAAGCTTTTATTAAACACTCGCTAGTAAAGAACCATGACAGAGAAAGCTACGAGACCCTACTAAATAACACCAACAAATTAAAATCCTCAGAAATTCTCTCTTCTCAGAATATAAATTTGTCTTGGTGGGAATACTTACAATTAAAAATAAGGTATGACAAAGATAAAAAAAATTAAATGATCTAGATAAAATCTGACTCCCCTCTAATGATGAACTGATTAGGAAAATATATAATTTGTTATTAGAAGACTACACGCAAGATGAGTACATAAAAATAACAATGATCACATATGGTTGAGAGATGTAGGACATAATATAGAAATAGACCAATGGACTAAAATATGGAAAGCAGTAAAATATATGAGAGCTATTCCCTATAAGGAAAACATCTATAAAATATTCCATAGATGGCATTGGTCTCCGGATAAAATTAATAAATGTTTTGCAAATGTGTCCAACTTATGCTGGAAATGTAAGAATAATGTAGGCAACTTTTTCACATGTGGTGGAGGTGTAATAGAATACAAGAATATTGGACTAAAATACACAAAATTTTATTAGAAATAACAAACATCAGTGTACCTATTATACCAGAAATTTTCCTGCTGAATATAATTCCTGATAGCTATTCTTGATCTGATTGTTACCTTATAATGTACATACTAACTTCTGCTATAATCTTATTAGCAAAAAATTGGAAAATTGAAAGGATTCCCTCAAGAAATGATATAAGTAAGCTGATGTATGTAGCTGAAATGGACATATTGAATATGATTTGGAAAGGTACTAAAGAAGAAACTTATAGAAAAAGATAGAATAGAGTATATGACTGGTTAAAGAAAGAATCTGAAAAATACACTCATTATCATGTGCAATATTTAACAATGTTACATTTTCCTTTTTTGTTAACAAATCATATGTGCATGAAAATATATGCCTTTTTGTAAATTATAACCCATAAATTAAAAGAAAAAGAAAAAGAAAAGAAAGTTGAGATTCCAAAGGGTCCATTAGATGCATTGAACATAGGCAGGATGTCCAGCACCACCACTCACAGAATGATAAAGCTGCTGTCCACATAGTTTAACATCCCCCCATCAGAAACTATGAAGACAGAGTGAGAAGCATGTTTAAAAAATGAAAATACAGCCCAAAATGTTCCAAAGCAGGAACTAAGGAAGCAGAGGTTGCCCTGATGCATTCGACAATTTGGAGTCATTTCATGTCCAGCGCCTGGAATAAACAGCCAAGAGCATACCCACCAGCTAAGAGCATAACCACCAGAGAGACAGCTTGGTGTAGCAGTTAAGAGTGGCAGACTCTAATCTGGAGAACTGGGTTCCCCACTCCTCCACATGAAGCCAGTTGGGTGACCTTGGGTCAGTCACAGTTCTCTCAGAACTCTCTCAGCCCCACCTACCACACAGGGTGTCTGTCTGTTGTGGGGAGTGGATGGGAAGGGGATTGTAGGCCGCTTTGAGACTGCTTTGGGTAGTGAAGGGCGGGGTATAAAACCAACTCTAATCTTGTTGGCTCTTGTGAGGGATGCATCATTTTATTCTATTGCAATTTAATGACATTATGTTTGGTGGGGACCTGGTTTGCCCAAATCCTAATACAGGGCTTTGAAAATTGTAGCATAGTTCCAACACATTACACTTACAGTGCCATCCTAAGAACACTTTCCTGGGAGTGAGCTCCATTAAATCGACCTAAGTAAGATTCTGAGTAGAGCTGTTTAGGATTGCATTCTTATTCTGGATTATTTCTAGAGCAGAAGGGGAGGATGAATTCAGCGCCATCACTAGCAGATTCCACAGGATGCTGCTCACATGCTCACACTTCAAGCATTGGATGTGGCTGACATGGTTGCTAAATAGGCTTGCCGTTTGCCCCCCCCCCCCTCAGGTGGGCAACCACTTGCCCTTGGGTCCGTTCCCCTGCCCTCGAGAAGCGGGAGCGGGAGAAAAAAATTGCCAGAAAATGGCCTCCAGAGCTACACTCTAGGAATTTCCTCATATCTCTGTGGTCTTTACCATAGAGATTCGGGAAACTTCCTAGAGTGTTGTCCATAAGTGACACCACGTCCTCCCCAAGGCCCAATCCTCCCCAGGCGCTGCTTGCAAAATCTCCAGCCGTTTTGCAGTGGTGGTGCCAACAACCCTCTAAACTATTTTTCTCTTACCATTCAAGACCATGCCAGCCATTTTGAGCATTACAATTTAGACCACACTTCCCATGATGCTATTCTAGTCAATGTGACATTGTTGTACTGTGTACAATGTCATGTGCTTTGTCGGTGGCTAAAAATAATAATAATTCAATTAAGATCCCAAAGCTCTGGGTGGATATTTTTTTGAGGAAAACTTGCTGTTCATCCTAGCACCATTTTCATTACCTTGCAAAAGTATTAAGTGCTTAATCCTTTTTTTTTTTTTTTGCATAGTGCTTTTAAGAGGATTACATTATTAAGGGTTTAATTATTCATTATTCTGTGCTTTGCCAATTGGTACAAAAAGCCTTTAAAAAAAAGTTGTATCCAGTCCTTACAGCCATGGTTGATCTAACCTTCCATGTACTTCCTCAGAGTATGATGTTTCAGGAAAGCAATGAGAAGCTGCCATCCTGAAATTGAAGCGTCTGACTGTTGCAGATGGAACGCTTTGCCAGTGCAGTGACAGCCGGCAAAGACGCTTATGCGGTCCCACTGCATTCCCGGAGACGGCAGCTTGGTTCCTGTCATTTCTGTCGGGTCATTAATCATAATCGACAGTCAGTTCCTTGACCTCATCTCAAAAGGGAAAGAGGTCACTTGGCAGAACAATATGCACTGTTCAGCAAAGGGAGGAAAAGACTGGGCCAGGTTTCTGCTTTGCTACCTATGGGATTCCTTTCCATAATTTCCCTTGTAATGTGCCTGAAAATGTGGGAATTCTAGTGCTGCAGCTTCCATTTTTGGGTTTTTTTTGGTTTTCCCCAATGGAGAAGCCCTTTGTAATGCCCACCTCTGAAATAATATCCAGAGCCTTTCATGGGGGAACCAGGATTTCCAAATTCAGTTTGAAATAACTCTAGAGGTTTGGGCCAGGGGGCAGAAGTTGGGGACGGAAGGGAGCTCAGCAAGGATGTGATGTCACAGCCTCTTTCTGCACCCTCCTTTTAATCCTGTTCACTGCGGTGTCCTCGAAGCAATTCTGCACTAAAATCGAGTTCAATTTTTTAAATCCAGGTTTCCCCCCTCAGTTATACGTTACATCGCCTCCCTTCAGTGGTCGGCCTGGTTTCAGCCTGCTGTTGCCCCGGGTTATTTGGATGCTGTTGTGCTGTTGAGAAGTATTGGAGTCGGGAGTCCATGGAACAGTGAAACAGCTAGATCTTTATTGCTGGTCCGGATGAAGCATACAACCCAGGGCTCCGAGCCCTCCTTTTATGCTGGTCAGGGATAATCCCCTGACCTCGCCCAACTGGCCTGATAGGCTATTATCAGTCTATTTACATCTCATAGGTTCCCAAGGAGAAACCTAGGTACATGATTGGTGGTTGGTTTGAATCCACCTGGCCTTTGTTCTACCTGGCTGAAGCTCAGGTAGTTTCTTGGCCATGTGCTCTGGCCACATGGCGGTCGCCATTACTGGAGCACATGGCGACCGCATGGTCAATACATAACAGCTGTGGACTTAAATTGCCTCAACTCAAACACTGAGAAAATCTGGAGTGGCAGGCAAATGCAGAAAGGACCACAGAGTCTACCCTCCAGGTCTGCCATTTTCTCCAGGGAACTTGATCTCCACCTTGCTTTCAAGGCAAGTCAGAAGCAGAGGTGGCTTGCCATTGCTGTCCGCTACAGAGATTTCCTTGCTGGTCTCACGTCCAAGAACTGACCCTGCATAGCTTCCGAGATCTGATGAGATCAGGCTATGCCATACCGCCTTCCCTCCCCTGCCTTGTCTTACCCCAACATGAATTACCTGTTGGATGACAGAGCAGACCTGCACAGCTCTTGTCTTTTACTCAGCCGAATGTTGCATGCTTGCAGTGTATGTGTAATGTAGTATGCTCTGTGTAGCAACCAGCCTGCCATGTGCTCCCAGGTAATGGTGCCCGCCGCATGGCCAGAGCACATGGTCAGGCCGAGAGGGGAGCTTGTATCTGGAGGAACAATAGACATCCGGATTGAAAGCCTCCACCAGTGTGGGACCTAGGTTCTCCCTGGGGAGCCAATGCAATCAAAGGCTCCTCCAGGGAACCTATGACAAACATGCACATATGTTAAGCCCCTATCAGGTCTTTTGGGTGTGGCCGGAGGTGTGGCTCCGGCCAGCATATAATGAGGGCCCTGGAGCCCTGGAAGCATGCTTGTTCTGACCATCTACTGGGCATGCTGAATCACTCAATAAAGGCATCATGATTTCACTGTTCCTCGTCTCCAGTACTCTTCAGTATGGCAAGTCGGCAGTTGTTTAGCCTTCACTCTCCACATGTTAGTTGTGCATATCAAACATGAAGTTTCAAATCCCCATTCTGGTATGGAAACTTGCTGGGTGACCTTGGGTCAGTTACAAACTCTCACCCTTACTTGCCGCACAAAGTTGTAGTGAGGGTAAGGTGGAGGAGAGGAGAATGTTGTAAACCACTTTGAGTCCCCATTGTGTAAAAAGGCATGTATGAATGAAGTCAACAAATTAACCTCCGATGTACACCTACATATGTAATGGGTGAAGAGGCTCTTCTGGATAAGGGCTGAGCAGACCTCTTTCCCCTGTTCAGTCTTTTAGCCTAGATTTTCATGAATCATTATTATTTTTTCTTCACATTGTCGAGCAGCTAAGAATAAGGCAAGATATACAAAAAGAAGGACCAGCTCACTCAGTGAGTTACATGGAAGTTTGAACCTTGCTGTACCCAGAACAAGACCAACACTCTTGCCCCTGATCCACACTGGTTGATTCCTAGTTGGATCTGATCAACAGGGATCCCTCTTGCTGTGGCTCACTGATAGAGCATCTGCTCGACACACTGAAGGTCCCAGTTTCAGACCCCAGCATCTCCAGTCAAAAGGATCAGGTAGGAGCTGATGTGACCTGGGACCCTGGAGAGCCATCGCTAGTCTGAATCGACAATACTGACCTTGACGGACCAAGAGTCTGATTCAATATAAGGCAGCTTCATGTGTTCATGTATGAAGTATTGCTTTAAGGGAGGGGCTCTGGCTCAGTGGAATAGCCTCACACAGAAAGTCCCAAGTTCAACCCCCAGCATCTCCGATTAAAAAGCCCAGGCTGTAGGTGATGTGAAAGACCTCTATTGAAGACCCTGGAGAGTCACTGCCAGGCTGAGTAGACAACACTGACCTTGATGGACCAAGGCTCTGATTCAACTTAAAGGCACATCCAGACAGCGACATCTGGGAAACGTGCCGCCGCCGTGATCAGCCTGTCGATCCCCACCAGGGAGCCATACTTAAAAGATAGTGGTGAAAGTCAGGTCTAAAGCTTGCTGGCGGGCCAATGGTGGACCTTCCCCCATCTGGTCATTTTACCAGTGCGCAGTCAGCCCATAGGGATGGTCTGACTCCAGACCACCTCAAAGGGATGCCATTCTTAAACAAATCTCTAGGCTATATGTGCATGCACATAAAAACACATATGCAGGGAAATGCATATGCGTATGTGCAAATGGCATTTAAAAAACAAAATACAATGCTGTGCGGCTCCTTCAGGCAGACGCCATCTAGACAATCCACTGCAGAGTCCTCGCGTGGTAGGGTGGTAAGGCACTTCACAGGGAGAGCTGTCTGGTCATGCCAGTCCGGTTTTAATAGATCGGGAACAAATCAGAGCCGGGCCAACGGCGGGATTACCTGCCCGTCTGAACACACCCACTGACAGCTTTCTGTGTGTTTTGGGAGGGGCTGTGGCTCATTGGTACAGCATCTGCTTGCCATGTAGAAGGCCCTAGTTTCAAATCCCAGCACCTCCACTTGAAGGGATCAGATGATGTGAACGCTAGTGAACGCTCCTCTTCCTGGAGAGCTGCTGCATTCAGTAATCCTGTTCACATGTCAAAGTGGGCATGCATACCTCTGTTTGTAAGAAAGAGCCAGTGCACACTCACTTTGCAACTGACACCGGAGGTCAGTACCTGGATAAATGTGGTGTTTGTATCACACATTTAGCTGAACATATGTTGAAAGCTGGGCTTTTTTTTTTGGTAGAAAAAGCCCAGCAGGAACTCATTAGCATGCTAGGCCACACCCAACAGTAGAAAGTCACCAGCATATTAGGCCACACCCCTGACCATGCAGCTCCTTCCCAAGATAGGCTTCCCCAGGTGCCCCTCAGCTTGCGAGGTGCCTGGGAAGCCCGAGGGGGGGGGGTAGGTTGTAGGCGTGGCCAACTCGGAAGCCAGCCAGAACTCCGTCCCTGTGCGTTCCTGCCCCAAAATAGCCCTGGTTGAAAGTAACATGAGCATTACCCAAGGCACCTATTGTTTCTTTTTTTTAAATTGTGTATACTGTACATGAACTGAATGTGTGTTCACTGTAACTTGTGAACAGGACTAGTATATGACAGCTTCATATGTCTACAGGTAATGGCTTTTCTTTACTTGCTGCAAAATGTTGGTGTCCTCGAACTTTGTTAATTTATGAACATTTTTGCCCTTTATGAATGCTTCCCTACCGCCTTCTGCTTGCTTCAGTTTCTGTGACAATTTGAGTAAAATTGCTAGAACTTGCATAATGGGAAACGGGCAGAAAGAAAAATCAATATTGGCGTCATAAACTGGGTGTTGTGTGCAGCCGTTTTGGATAATATGATGGCACAGTTGCTAAATGATCATCAAACGGCTTCCCAGGAGCTGCACTCAGCAAGAACCAAGCCAGTAGAATTATGTCTACAAAAACAGGGTTGCCAACTCCAGGCTGGAAAATTCCTCAAGATTTTGGGGGTGGAAACTGGGGAGGGCAGAGTTTGGTGAGGGGAGGGAGCTAAAGAGGGTTTAATGCCATAGAGTCCACCCTCCAAAGCAGCCATTTTCTTCATGGGAACTGATCTCTGTAGTCCGGAGATTGCTTGTAATTCAAGGAGGATTCCAGGCCCCACCTGGAGACTGGCAACCCTACTGGCTGCATAGCTGAGAGCTTGTCAACCCTAGAGTGTCTGCTAAAGGTAAGGAGGGGGTTGGCAAGACGAGGCTGGGGGCAGCATGAATTGATGGGGCACTGCCCTGTTTGTCCTAATGGACCAGCCTCCACTGGTACAACACGTACATTTCCTGTGGAAGAGAGCTAGTCACAAAATGTGAAGCAACATGGGCCAATCCATAGCTTCTTAGGGTTGCCAGCCTCCAGGTGGGGCCTGGAGATCTCCTGCTTTTCCAACTGATTTCCAGCCGACAGAGATGAGCTCCCCCTGGAGAAAATGGCTGCTTTGAAGAGTCGACTCCATGGCATTGGACCCTGCTGAGCCCCTGCCTTCTCCCGCATCCACCCCCAAAGTCTCCAGCTGTTTTGCTGTTACTACAAAATGGTCCAAATGCTGTAGAGTGTATTCCAGGCCCCGTCTTTACGCTGTACAATGCGGGCCCCAAGGGTTGGTGTAATACTTACTGACTTCATTCCCTTGCCATTCCCTTGGACAGAGGTGAAAGCGTGAAACTGGCTGGGCTGGGTGGCACAGGGTGAGATTCCCATGAGCGTGATACAAAGAAGTATTGGGACTGGGATGGAGCAGCCTTTGGAAAGAGATGGGTTGGGGTGGAACTACACTGTCCCATCTGTATTCTGTGACAGAATATTGAATGCCTAGGAAGCAGTGCCTGTCCTCAGGCCAAATTATCCCTGCATCCATCAGCGTTATGAATACAATGTGGCTGCCTCCCTGAAACCCATGCTGTGAGGTTAAAGTGCCATGGTAACATTTCTAAAGGTGTCAATGGCCAACGGCCCTTCCGGGGCTTTACCTCTTCCCTAGGGTAAGTGTCGCTGGGTCTTATCATTCAGTCTGTGTCCTTACATCTTACTAGTGTTTGGCTTGGAGTAGTGCTAGGGCTGCCAAGCCTCCAGTGGGGGCAAGTGATTCCCTGCTCCTAGCTCCTGGCAGCTTTGCATGCAACACCATAACACTTCCGATAAGAAGAGAAGAAGAAGAAGAAGAGATTGGATTTATACCCCGCCCTTCACTCACTTGGAGTCTCAGAGCGGCTTACAAACTCCTTTCCCTTCCCCTCCCCACCACAGACACCCTGTGAGGTAGGTGGGGCTGAGAGAGCTCTGAGGCAACTGTCCTTGAGAGAACAGGTGTGCCAGAGCTATGGCTTGCCCAAGGTCATCCAGCAGGTGCAAGTGGAGGAGTGGGGAATCAAACCCGGTTCTCCCAGATTAGAGTCCCCGCTCTTAACCACTACACCAAATTGGCTACACCAGACTGGTAAAACCATAGACTTTCTGGTGGTTCCTAGAGCTACTCTATGTCACTTCCAGGTTTTTATCAGAAGTAATGCAGCACTACAGTCAGTGTTGCAGTCCCCACCGTGTCAACGCCCATAATTCTCCTGCCCGGCAACCTTACCTAGCACTGACTAGTTTGAATGAGAGCTTCGGCTGCTACAGTTCCATGTGAATATCGATAGACTTGCCAGGCGGCAGCATTTGGCATTGAGAGTTTGGGTATTTCCTGTTTTTCTTACCTCCTGAGAAGGTTTGCACATCAGAGCTATTGCCAAGGTAGCAGTATCAGGGACTTGGGAAGCCAGAGAAGTCTGTCAAAAGATGAGCTAAAATTTGTGAATTTGTCAACTAGAGCAGAGCCATTTTGGAAGCGACACTGGCAGATTTATGATTTCAGGTGGAAACAATTTAAAGAAGGTCATTTTGACTGAGTTTTGCTCGGAGGTTTTTTGATTGATTTGGACCAGAAATTCAAAGTGAAGCTGGGACAAGGAAACACACATAGATCAGAATGATTGGGAGACTGAGATAAGATCTTGTAAACCTAAATCACAATTGATTTATTCTTAATCTATGGTGGTGGTGGTGGTGTTGGTGTTGGTGGTAGTGGTAGGGAGAGAAACGCAAGAGCGTTCAGCTGATTTATAACGGTTCCATTCTGGAAACTTTCAGCTCAGAAATTTTAATCTCGCCTCCCAATAAGGAACAGCCAAGGTTCTTTTGCATCCTGACATTGTCCTAGATTAAAAGGGAGTTTGAAAGCAATTAATAAGGCACTTTCCACCTAGCTGGAATGTTCCTTCAGCCATAGGCGTCAACTTCAGGGGGGGTGGGGAGCTGGAGCCCCCTCCCCGGAACTTTTCTAGGACGTGCTGAGCCTCCCCTGGAGACAATGGCTTATAATGTCTCTGGCCCAACCGCAGCACACACACACACCCCGGGAAATTGGAGAGTCTACGCCCTTGCAGCTTCAGCCAGTGTTATGTTCTAAACGTGGAGAGGGCTGGGACTCTTAGCTGACTGGTAGCAATTGTCACGGCAGAGCCCGGTAGCCCGGCTGGGCAGACAGGCCGGCAAGCACGCCCTGTGTGAGACTTGGCTGGAGAAAGTCAGCAGAGCGTTGCAGCAGATCCCAACCTCAAAGCAGAGGCATAGTCAAAACGTACCGGAGGTCAGAGTCCATAAATCAAGCCGAGGTCAGTCAGGAGCAGATCTGAAGCCGGAGTCAAGGAATGCCGAGGGTCAAAAGCCGGGGTCCAGGATCAGGAAGCAGAGGTCCGAAGTCCAAGAAGCAAGCCGGGTCGGAAGCCAGAGAATCAATCAGGATCAGAGGCAAGGTACACACGGAACGGATGGCTCTGACAACGATGTTGCCAGCACAATTTGCTTCGGCCCGGCAGCCTTCTTAAATAGCGTTCCGGATCATTAACCACTCAGCACCTTTGTGCGAGGTCCTGGTTTCTGTTAGTACTCAGGACTTAATGATCTTCACCCTTGCCTGCGTGCTTCCTTGCGTCGCCTATTCAGCTCTTGCCGTCTCCTTTCACGCAGCCTGCTGACAGGTGGAGGCGAGTCGGGTGGTGAATTGCTTGGTCCAGCAACTGCCTGACCAGCCTCAGGTGGGCCTTGCTGAGAACTTGGCTGTGGATCCTCTGCAGGATTTACGTCTTCCTCAGTTAACTGAGCCAAGTCCTCCTGTCCTCGGCTGTCAGGCACTGGGTCTGGGGCTAAGTCAGGGGCAGGCATGACAGCAATGCTAATTGATGGAAATGAGCATCTGACCAAGCAGGGGTTGGCTTAAATGGGATCATATCATGGTTTAGGCTGGCCAACTGGCAGGCATTTGTCGGCTGTGGCTGATGGTCTCAGCAGCAGAAGAGGGGGCAGGAAACGGCATCTGACCTTGGAAGTGACATTGCATTTGGGAAACGCTCTAGGAATCCCCCAAATCTCTATGGCTTTTACCATAGAGATTTGGGGTGTTCCTAAAGCACTGACTTGAACTGATGTCAGTTCTGGAGTAATAGAAAACCCCATCCCAAAACCTCCTGCTTGGCAACCATCTCACGGTTGCATCTGGCAGTGCAGAGCTGATGACTTAATGGCCCTCCTCATCTAGGCACAGAACCATGGAGAGAAGAAGAAGAGGAGGAGGAGGAGGAGGAGGAGATTGGATTTATACCCCGCCCTTCACTACCCAATGGAGTCTCAGAGTGGCTTAAAAACTCCTTTCCCTTCCCCTCCCCACAACAGACACCCTGTGAGGGAGGTGGGGCTGAGAGAGCTCTGACAGAAACTGTTCTTTTTCAAGAACAGCTGTACCAGAGCTATGGCTTGCCCAAGGTTATCCAGCAGGTGGAAATGGAGGTGTGCGGACTCAAACCCGGTTCTCCCAGATTAGAGTCCACGCACTTAACCACTACACCAAACTGGCTCCACCAAAACTCCACAGTGTGGAGAGATTCAGGCAGGACAGTCATGAAGTGTCCTTGAGTAGAAGTAGGGGAGACAAACGATGTCTTCCCAGGGAACATGTGGGTTTCCCCAGTGGGCCAACTCCTCCCTCCAAACCATTTCAGATAGGACATTTATAGGGGAGACAACTGAAGCCCTTTCTCCATGTGTGATGCGGCCCCAATCCAAATCAAACACCCTACACACAGAAATTGAGGAGAACCCACGATTTCCAGTTACACAGGATGGGGACCATCAGCCCGACCTTCGCAGGCTGTAATGTGTGGATTGGCCATATACAGAGAATGGGTCTCATCATGAGATGTCCCAGCCACCCAGCAATTGAAGCTCAGGCATGACACTTGCTGAAATCTCAGGAGCCAGGAGGAGGACTGAATAAGATTCCCAGGAGTCAGAGGTTGCATTTCAGCGTTATGCATAGCTTCTTGTACCTCCCACTGAGGGCCAAAATTAAGAGCAGAGAGAGAAGCCATCCTGCTGTCCCTCCAATTAAAGAAGTTCGTTTGGTGGGTATACAAGAAAGAGCCTTTTCACTGGCAGCCCCACAATTATAGATGGACCTCCCCAGCGAGGTGCACCTGGCTCCCTAACTTTTGATCTTCAGGAGGCAGTTTTATTTAGGACTGCATTTGATAGGGTTGCCATCCCCCCAGAGGGGACAGGTTTCCCCCCAAGTTCAGGCCTCCCAATCCACCACTGGCCAGCTGGCTGGCAGGGGGAACCCTGCCCCCAAAGAACTCTGTCATGCCTCCGAGTGATGTCATTGCACTGGGTATGTTGCAGGGGATGTGCTGGCATTTGTCTCAAAACTTTATGGTGACCATAGACATTTTGGCCAAATGCTAGAGCATCTCCCAGCGACGTGCCTAGCATGATGACATCACTTCTGATGTCACTTTGCACCAGAATATCCAGGGGAGCAAGCTGGAGGCCCCCTCCCCCCCAGCAAAAAGGGACCTGGCAACCCCTAACATTCGACTAATTTAGTTTTTATTTGTTGGCTGTAGAGTTACCAACCTCCAGGTGGTAGCTGGAGATCTGCCATTATAACTGATCTCTAGGCAGCAGAGATCAGTTCACCTGGATAAAATAGTCGCTTTGAAAGTTGGATTCTTTGGCATTAGGCCTAAAACTCCTCCCTCCCGAGGCTCCATTCCCCAAATCACCAGGTGTATCCCAACCTGGAGTTGGCAACCTTAATTGGCAGTCCTGATTGAGGTTTTGGTCTTTTATGTGTGTGTGTGTGTGTGTGTGTGTGTGTGTGTTTAATAATGATTGTTGCTCTTCACGGAAGAAAGGCAGCAAAAAATGTTTTGAATGACTAAATAAAGTGGGAAAGTATTAATATTAAAATAATGTCATAATTTGTACTAATTTCTATCAGCTGCTCAGCTGCCCTGAGCCTGCCTTGGTGAGGAGGGCGGGGTATAAGTTGAATTAATAAAGAATAATAAATAAATAAATAAATAAATAAATAATTTTGCTGTTCCTCGATGCAGCTTTAGAGTTCTAATTTTCTGAGCACTGCAGAATCCCAGGCGGGTGAAAAGACCCAGGGTGCCACTGGATTCGTGTTTTCTTTGTGCCATCCATATTTTTTTGCTGTGCCTACGCCCAGGTTCTCAAGGCCATTTACAACATAAAACTACTGAGATATAACAAACATTTACCCTACGAACAAGCAATTGAAATGACCAGAAAAAACAAACTTTCGACAAATGTGTGTGAGTGTGTGTCAGTTGTAAAACAAGTCCTGAAGAAGCAGGTTTAAATTAGTCTTTTTGAAACAGATTTCCCACCACCACCACCCTTCTGTTGATAAACCAGCAGCCAAGTGGCCCAATGGTTTTGCTTAGGAGTCAGTTCTGGAGGTTGAATGCTGTCTCATAGCTGGTACAGTCTCTGATGGCTGTGGCACAGCTCTGATATATGTCTCCAAGCTTACCAAAGTTGGAGGAGGGCAGGGGGAGAAGATCCTTCCCAACACATCCTGGCCTCAAGTCATTTTGGGTTTCCACCGTTTACAGCCCCAGCACTTCCAGTTGCACCCAGAAGTTAGATGACAATCCCTGAAGATGGTAGATTTGTCCCTGCTGGTGGACCTCCTGATGGCACCTGGATTTTGACCACTGTGTGACACAGAGCATTGGACTGGATGGGCCACTGGCCTGATCCAACATGGCTTCTCTTGTGTTCCTATGATGACAATCCCTGCACAATCACATGTCATGTTCTCTGTGCACAGTCTTGATTAACTCGGCTGCTACACATTGAACTGGTTCTCGGCCATTCTTCAAGGACAAGCCTATATACAGCGCACACTGTAGTCATCCCAAGGCAGTTTACCACCACAATATAATGATCACCAGCTCTTTTCTCAGGAGAAGCCCATCCAAAAACTTGTCCAAGGCAGCCCTTGGCCATGGATGCTCCTGAGCATCCAGATGAAAAGTCAGGTTTGTATGTAAAAAGACAGATCCAGAAAATTACAGGCCTGTCAGTTTGACATCAATACCCGGAAAAATTCTAGAGCAGATTATTAAATGCTCTGTCTGTCAGCACCTTGAACGGAATGAGTTAATTGGTAGCAGCCAGCAAGGGTTTATCAAGAATAAGTCATGCCAGAGCAACCTTATCTCCTCTTTTGATAGAGTTACTAAAATGGTTGACTCTGGCAATGCTGTGGACATAGTGTATCTAGATTTCAGTAAAGCATTTGACAAAGTTTCTCATGATATCCTTGAGGATAAGCTGGTTAAATGTGGGCTGGATGGTGCAACCATTGGATGGATTCATGGTTGGCTGAAAAATCATACCCAATGAGTGCTCATAAATGGCTATGTGTCTACGTGGAGGGAAGTCTCGAGTGGAATGTCACAGGGCTTGGTTCTGGGCCTGGTGTTGTTCAATGTTTTTATAAATGACCTGGAAGAAGAAATAGAGGGGATACTTATCAGATTTGCAGATGACACAAAGCCGGGTGGTACTGCTAATTCTGAAGAAGACGGAGTCAGGATTCAAAATGGTCTAGATAGGCTGGAACAGTGGGCTGAGACAAATAAAATGAATTTCAATAGAGATAAGTGCAAAGTCCTACACTTAGATACAAAAAATCAAAGGCACAGATATTGAATGGGAGCGACTTGGCTTGACAGTAGCACATGTGAAAGGGATCTAGGTGTTCTGGTTGATCACAAGCTAAACATGAGCCTGCAGTGTGATGTGACTGCGAAGAAAGCTAATGCAATCTTAAAATGCATTAACAGAAGCATAGGAAGGATGTTGACAAGCTTGAGTGTTTCCAGAAGAGGGCAATCAAGATAGTGAGAGAGTTGGAATCCAAGTCTTATGAAGAAAGGCTGAAAGAGTTGGGTATGTTTAACCTGGGAATGAGAAGGCTGAGAGGGGACATGATTGCAGTCTTCAAATATTTGAAGGGCTGTCATGTAGAAGATGGAGCAGATCTATTCTCTCTTGCTCTGCATTGCTAGACTAGATCTAATGGGTGGAAATTACAAGGGAGTCGATACCGGCTAAATATCAGGAAAAACTTCCTAACTGTAAGAGTGGTTGAGCAGTGGAACAGGCTGCCTCGGGAGATGGTGGATGCTCCTTTGCTGGACATTTTCAAGCGGAGGCTGGACAACCATCTTTTGAGTATGTTATAGGGCTATCTTTTGGCTATGCTCCTGCCGAGTGCAGGGGGGTTGGACTAGATGGCCTGCAAGATCCCTTCCAACTCTTAACATTCTATGATTCTATGTACTCCCAAGCTGCAAAGCATGCAGTACTTTCCACAAGAATGGTGGTGGTTAGCCACGTTGGCTGACAGAACAATTCCAAAAACAACAGTCATGTAATATCTATTTTTATGGGGATCAATCAAAAGAACCTCCAGAACAAAACTACCGCCAGAACAGGCAATCCACCTATGGCTGAGTCCCATCATTAGCATCATCCCCATGGAAGCTGAAGCAGATGCCCCAAACCATAGATACGTGAGCAAGAAATGGATGTCTTCAGCAGATCTGTGACCCACCCTCAGTTTCTTTTGTGAGTTCACTGAATGTTTGGTACTAAATGTAAACATGGAGAACTATGAAGCAGAGCTATCTGCTCCCCAGGGACATTTCAAGATGGGGGAAAACCCTAGCCTATGGGGTAGGGTTGCCAGATGCCCTCTCTCCACGGGGGGGGGGGGGGGGGGAGAGGAAGAATGTGAATTGGCCCTTAGAAAGAGCATGTTGGACTCAATGAACTTTTGGCCAGATCTAGTTAGGCTGTTAATATATTCTAATGAGATTTGCCCAGTTGAACATGAGACCAAAAACTGAGCGGCACAAACCAAACAATTTCATTGTGTGTTCATTGTGTTTTATCTTGATATATCATAGCAGTATCCATCCCTGGAAATTATCTTCATAAAACAGTTTTTTTGGGGGGGGAAATAACTACTCTGACATTTTGTTTTATTATGGCCATAAAAAGAGCTGGTGATGTGTAGTTGTGATTTTCACAATAAATTTAAGTAATGCAATTGGCTTTCAGTCACAAGGGGGGAAAAAGGGTTTTTTTGGGGGGAGGTAATGAATAAACTGTATCACAATCTAGTTTCCCTCCTGTTTGCATCTGCAGTAATAACAGCTATATAACTATGCTGTATGGAGATGACCATCACTGTGATAACTATAGGTCTATGTGTACAAAAAGAATTCTGTAGTAGATGTAATTTTTAAAAGGCCATATGTAGTCTGTGGCCACATGTTTAGGAACTGGGAAGTTCTAGTACTATAATGTTTTGGAGTGATGACCCTTCCATGCATGTTTTCAGCATTTCTGTGTAATTCTTTAAATAGTGTTTTGGGTTGGTCCTTCTCAAAGCTTTCTGCAAGCCCAAACACAACACTTCTAGAAATGCTGATCTTCTAGGACATACCACCTAGGACAGATGGACACATGGGCTTAACAATAACTCTTTCTTCCCAAAAAAGATCCATGCTGGTAGTTTATAGTAACATGTTGTTTTAATGGCGTATTGTATTTTTATTGCTCATAAACCACTGAGAGTGTGGAATATGAAGGAGTGTTACACCAAATAATAAATATATCATGAGAACTGTAGTCCCATGAAGAAGTCTAGGAGTTTCTAACAGAACTTTAGCGCTCTTACTGTGCTCCTGGTTCCCAGAATTCTTTGGGAAAAGCCTCAACAGTTATTGTGGTAGAAAAACTATATAAATTAGCGATGTGGACAGAGCCTTAGGCTGCTAAACCACATGCCTCTTTTGAAGCATTTGGGTGATTGAGCTGCATAGGATAGGATTCTTCATGCAGGAAATAGCCAATAGCTCCACCAGTTTTTCCCACGTGGGCCATCTACTCACCTGATTCCTTCATCCAAACACTACTTCTTGCCACATGGAATCCATTCTGGTAGGGCTGCCAACCTCCGGGTGGGATCGAGAGTTCTCCCAGAATCACAACAGGATCTCCAGGCTACAGAGATAAATTTCCCTGGAGAAAACGGCAGTTTTAGAAGGCCCTGAGCCTGCTCCGGCAGGGAGGGTGGGGTATAAATTTGATAAACAAACCAACAAACGGAATGGCATTTAAGTCTGCTGAGGTCCCTCACCTTCCCAATCCCACCCTCCCTAGGCAGTTGCCTTCCCCTCAGGGATTGCTGATGCTGGCCCCAACATCGCAAGAAAGGACACTCAGGAACTGCATGGAGTCTAGGGGTGGTCTGCTGTGGTAAAAGTGCCCCCCTTCTGCTGCCAGAAAACTGCAATGGAATTGAGCCCACTGGAACCAACTGACCTTCTTTCTTTCCTGCCATTCTAAATTCTGACGGGGACTTCATGCCAAGCTGCCGTTGCCGTGGAGTCAATTTAGCAAACCGTATGTTGTGCTATACAGCACTTGGGAAAAGTCGATAGAAGATGACACAAGAAGACAGCGGATTTGGGGGTTTTATTCTGTACCCTTATCACTGATTTTCTTTTATGTGCTGCAGCTAGCTTTTTTATAACAGTATCTTAGTACTTCCTCTATTCAAGTTACCCAGATTTTCCAACAGGAGACAACGTGGCTTTAAGAGAGCCAGTTTGGTGTAGTGGTTAAGTGCGCGGACTCTAATCAGGGAGAACCGGGTTTGATTCCCCACTCCTCCACTTGCACCTGACTGGATGACCTTGGGCAAGCCATAGCTCTGTACCAGCTGTTCCCTCAAGGACAGCTTGGGAAAGAGTTCTCTCAGCCCCACCTACCTCACAGGGTGACTGTTGTGGGGAGGGGAAGGGAAAGAGGAGTTTGTAAGCCGCTCTGAGACTCCCTTGGGGAGTGGAGGGTGGGGTATAAATCCAATCTCTTCTTCTTCTTCTTCTTCTTCTTCTTCTTCTTCTTCTTCTTCTTCTTCTTCTAAGGGTCGGGGGGAGCATGGCACATCTTAATATGCATCAGATACAGAACAACAACCGATTAAATCTAATGTGTTTTCCGTGGTGTGCCATTAAATACATACAATGGCATGTCTTTAGTATTGGTGGGGTGGAATAGTGGCTGAGTAAGTAGAGTTGGATGATATGGAATTGCTCATTCCAGCCCTTAAGAGCTGTCTTTGAGAGCAGCTATCCCTTGAGCCTGGAAAGTGAACCTCCCTGGCTGGGGAAAGAAGAGGAAGTCTTGTTTAGTGTCTCAGCAGGTAGCTGTGTGGTAAGTATAATGCTGAATGACAAGAGGAAACAAAGGCCAGGTTGTGTTATTAGAGGCATGCCGCCACTTCTTGACAGATGCGCACAGCAGAATAAAAAAAAAAAGCAAAGAGAGTCCATGCTTCAGATCCTATCAGGCTTTAAATATTTCTGCTTTAAACATGTCAACTTGCGTTCTCTCGCCTTTTTTCAAATGCATTATAATGGTGTAAGCAATCTCCTCTGCAGAGGAGGAAATGCAAGCAATCTCAGTACATAAGAGCCGCCGGTCTCTAATCTTTTGTGTCAGACTGTGAGTTGTTCAGCCTTATCCCCGGAACTTGTCAGGGTCTTTTTCTTTTTTCTTTTTCAACACTCTTCATGAAAAGGTCTGTGAATTAATTTAAAAGCAACCGCAGTAATGAAATATTTGTTTACCAAATTTTTCAGGAAGGATGCTTATCTTCTGACGAGCAGAAAAGCAGAGCCTTGTGCTCAACTGTATTTCAATATTTCACGTGCTTGGTCAGCGACAAGAGGCAGCCATCGATGGCTTGCACAGTCTCTTTATTGCACAGTTTTCGCAGGCCTTAATGCTGTCCTGATGAAGATACAGTGCTATATCAATAGCTGTGTTCATTGCCAAGAGGCTTGCAAATTGAATTACTTTGTGTGGAATTACTTTGAATGGGCCGGGTATCTCTCTAATGTAAGCATATTGTATGGATGTGGTCTCTTCTGATGTGAAATCATGCTGATGGATGTGGCAGAGCTCTGATAACTATGTTTCCCACTCATAGGCCTATTATGCATGGGTGTTTTCCCTTGCTTTCTCTCTGAATGTCCGTTGGGTTTTCTTTGTCATCCTGCATTGATTTTCCTCCGTTCAGTGCTCAGTTTACTTTCTGGTCACTGTTTCTCTGGGATTTCTGAGACTGCTTTTGTGCCATTTACCCCCCATGCTTCTCTTCCAAGCTGAAGATAACTCAAAAGCCTATAGATTCCCTTGGATCCCCCCCCTTTGGTGTCCCTTGGTCACCTCCTGCCCACTTTGAGGTCATTCTGCCCACTCTGCATCTTCCCCCCATCCTCCCCCTTGATTGGTATACAAGCTCCATTTCCCCCTCATTTTAAAATTTAATTTTTTTTTACTAGCAGCATAAGTCTAGAAATATGAGACTATCACTAGTTTCAGAGTCCTGAATTTAAAAAATTAAAATGATGGGGAAAATTTAAAAGGAGCTGCACAATGTTTCGTTCCCTGCTGGTATTGACTTGAAAGGGGGATTGGAGAAGAGCAAATGGCAGTGTCCCCAGTGCAAAAAGAAAAAGGATTTCAGTGCTGCATGCAAACAAAACAAAGGAGGGATCATCAGTGAGGAATGAAATTGACATGAGGTGTAAAGGGAGGGAGATACTGGGATGGGAAGCCTAAAGCTTTGTAACAGGATTTCCCCCCCTTTAATGCTTTCGTAAATAAAGTTTTTTTTGGGGGGGGGGGGGGCGGCATTTTGGAAGTCTCTGAAAGCCTAACATAAAAATGGTGACTGAGCCACATGGACCTTCTGTGAACTGCCAAACTTAAGACTTGCTTGGGATCAATCCATTTGGAGGAAGAGTGCAATCTGCCCAGGACAGGTGTGACTGCACTTTACAACATTTATGATTCTATAACAATATATATTGAGTTTCATAAAATCATTGACATTGGTTTCTATATAGTTATTATTGCAAGTGCATAGCGTGTTTTGACTACAGATTTTTTGTGATTCTACTGGTTGTTTTTCTGTTCCCCCCTCCCTCTTGCTAGCTATACTTTTAAAGAGGCTTAAAAGTGCTGTAGGTACAACTACAGAACTGTGAAGGGTTAATTTGTCACAAAGCCAGAGAGCCTTGAGTGGTAGGCTGCTTCAGGCAATCTGATCGTTTGGCATCAGCTGAGCATAAAAGTCTTGTGAAAGCTTTATGCTGAGGAGATTGAGTTAGATTCCTGCCTTAACTGAGAAGAGACATGTACTGAGACTGTCTTGAGAATAGCCCTGACAAAAAAAAAGGATTTAGTATTGACCAAGTCAGATTTGCAAGGAAGGGCAAGAAATTAGTAATACTATGCATCTGTGCTGGGGCATCAGCAAAAATGCCCCCTCAATTTTTTTCAGCTTAGTGGCATAAGACTCAAAAAGGTCTCCAGAGCTTCTGTCAAAGGACTCCACCCTCATACAAATTGCAGACCTGAGTAAAGCATGGTAGAGTTGCAGCTAATTTTGCACAGGCATTTGTGCGCATGCGCGCACACACACACACATTGCCAATGATCACAGCTTGCAATGACAGTCAGTAGGTTCTCCTGTACACTCAGCATGTTCCCCCATATCATGTGACTCTTTCCCATTTTTCACAGTAGCCGATAACATAGCAGAGAATCTCTTAGTGCTCAGCAATATGAAAAATGGGGCTTTGCAGCTGCCTTCAGAAAAAGTCTGGTCAGTTTCAACAGTGGGTTTTCCTTCTTTGCCTGCATCCCTTTCTATTCCCTTTCATTCAGTGAGCTAACACTAAAATGCATGCACAAAACCTGAACCACGAGAATTTAAATGGAAGGTACTTGCTGGATGCTATTGTGCAGCTGCAATAGGGCAATTGCATTTAAAAAAAACCAAAAACACCTTTGGATGCCACCTTCCACACATCATAAGTGACATTTCACCCTGATTTAGAAAAGTGGGTTTTTTAAAATTGTAGCTGCAGAATAGGAAAAAGAATGGTGCATAAAGTGGGCACAGAATCCAAAGTCAAGATTAAAGATTTACTGCTCTGAAAATCTGCAGTAAGATTTGTATTCATAATGGGCCATAATGTTGCCCACAGGGTTTCATCTTACAGCTGTTTTTCTCCTAGCTGCTCTTGTTTGCTAAAGAAAATTCTGTAGCATTTGTTATTCTCTTCCTTTTTAGTCTGCCTTTCCCATTGAGTCTCAAGGCGGATTACAGAGTGACAAGAAAATGCAGTAAAATGCAGTAAAATGCAGTGTACTATGCACTACAGGCGTATACGAAGACGATGGACTACAGAATTAGAGAATAATGCAAGAGTTTATTAATAGCATGGTAAAGAGAGCATGCTTCAGATCCAATGAAGATCTAAATCCGGGGTCCCCAATCTTTTGAAGCACCTTTGGAATTTTGATGCAGTGTGGTGGCACAGCCACTAAATGGCTGCCACAAGAGGTGAAGCCAGTCACAAAATGGTTGTGACTTTTTACCTTCAGTCACACAGTGCTGATGCCTGTGTTGTGGTGGCAGCTGCTACCAAAGCAGTTTTTTAAAAAATCTGTGCAGCCAATCAGATCTCCACTGGTGACTTCCGGAAGCTTTGTGAAGAATGGCGGACGCCTCTCACCGCACCAGCGGGAGAGGCGATCCGTGCCAGGCAGGAAGAAGGGGTCCAGGACTGGTGCCGGACCCCCAGAGACCCCGGTGAGGGGGCTCTGCCTGGGGTGGCATGGAGGAGACCTCTCCCGTTGGTGGCGATCGCGGGTTTGAGGCTCCTCTCATCACCCCCACAGGTTCCCCCGCCTTGGAAGCCGTAATGGCTACAGCGCAAATCCAGAAGCAGCAGAGAGTATGAAGCAAAAGAAGCAGAAGCTCCCAGATACGCAAGGTGAAATTGTGAGTCTTGAAGTTAAATAAAGCAGAATCAAGCAGGAATGCGGCGGGTGGAGGAATCCCCCCCCCTTCTATTTGTATCAGCGTACTTACGAGGCTCCTTACACGGTGTTACTGAGGAATAAAAGCTTATACGGACTGCTAGAAGGCAGGATCGTGTACTTGAAGATATAAACTTTAAAATGATATAAGTGCTGGTTGAGAAATTGTTCCTTCTGTCCTCCTTATCTAACTGTAAACAATACAGCGGACTCAACAATGGTGGGGAAACCGAAACCTTCCCCCAAATTAGGAAGTTCAGCTCCGAGTTCAAAGGTTGATACCACAGAGATGACTACAATTTTCTCCTCGCTATTGCAACCTCTAGTGGACCAAATGACGTCTCTTAACACGAAGATGGACAAAATGCAGCTGGAATTAAAAGAGTCGAATAAAACTACAGAAAAGTTGCAGCGGGACCTCATGGCGGTTAAAACGTCAGTAAAAAATCAAGACTCAAGATTACAAAAAGCAGAGAAAGACAAGGCTCTTCATCATGACCAACTTTTAAAACTACAGATGGAACGTGCAAGTTTCTTCCTAAGACTTCAGAATGTGCCAGAGAAGAAAGGAGAAGACCTTAAAAGTTTACTGAGTGAAGCGTTGGAACCAGTAACAGGTTTAAAAGCAGAAACTTTAAAAAGCGACATGGATATGGTTTATAGGACCTATCCAGATTATATCAAAAAGAATAGCCTGCCTGGTGAAATCATGATAAGGTTCTCCAAAAAATCTACAAGAGATGTGGTTTTAAAAACCACAAATAAGACAGTTCTGAAGATCCAAGAAGAAGTGAAAGTTATGAAGGACATTCCATTTGAAATAAGGAAAAGAAGAAAAGCCTACAGAAAACTAACAACTTGGCTTCAGTCTGAATCTATTATATATCGTTGGAATACCCCAGAGGGACTAAGCTTCAACATCAAAGATAAGAAATATAAAATTGACTCTGTTGACCAAGCGAAAAAAATTCTGGAAAAAAGCAAGGAAAAGAAAACAGGAAGAGAATCAGATGATTCACTGGCTTCGCAAGAAAGTATGTACGGTTTTGACAGTTCAAAAAGTGAAGAAGAATCGGACTCGGACAAAGGAGCAGCAGCCCCAAAAATACAAGTTGAGACTGTAAAAACAAGAAGAGGACAAAAGAAGAAATGAGTGTTTTAAAATGTTATATTAAGCATATGCACTAATGTGACTTATAAAATGTATTGTTAAGCGTTTTTCTTCAAAGTATGCATACCTGCCAAATAGCTTTCTCAGTTGAAACAGCAACAAAGTAATAAGCTGTAAACCATGGTCTTACTTATGCTTCTTAATTTTTTATTAACAACTTGATATAATTAAGCATTTCATAAAGTACTCTCTGTATAAGGTACATGTAGCTTAGTTTTGTAGCGTTGTAGAAGTAGAAAATAGGTAAAACCAATTAAAAAATTAAAAAAAGAAAAAGAAAAAGATCTCCACTGGCCATTCAGAAGCCTTGCTGGGCAAAAGTCCTACCTGACCCCACCAACTTTTTAAAAACTTGGTGGGCACCAGGAAAAGTGTTAGGGACTCCTGCTCTGAATATTTAAAAGTTTATTGGTAGTGTAATGAATTCTTGGGATCTGTTTCTGGAATTAGGAGGGTGGTAACGCCAGCCTTCTGTTTCTGCAGTTATTGCCTTCACGCTGTATTGCATGTTCAGTGCTCCTGTGTACTAAACCAAATATGTAGATTGGGCCATGCAAATCTTAATTTTTATGACACATCACATGAGCATTATTATTATTATCCGTGACTGGCTTAACTGCCCATTGTGTCCTTCATTCAAAAGTACAGACATGTCTCCGAGTGGCAGAATACAGGCTGAGAGCATTGCTACATATTAAATGTGCATTATCCAGATTAGCTCAATTGTGCAGCATTTAGCACATCCAGACCTCACTGTTGGTATTGAATAGTAATTTCAAACCTACTACTTATTTTGAACATATTCAGTGACGAGCGATTATACGTTTTTGTATAGGGAATAGTGGGCATTCTAAGCATCTCTAATATGCCTTGCTACAGTTATGCTAAAGACTCCAGAAAAGGGAGGTGCAGCTTATTTTGTTTAGAAACGTTTGTCCCACTTTTCTCTCTGTATGGAGACAAAGTAGCTAACTGCAACACATACACCAATTTCGCACAGCTGCTGTTCCATCCCTGTTCTTCCCTTTGCCCCCATCATGTCAATTTCCCACTATTTGCTGCACGGTCGCATTTTGCCCCACAGCTTCGCCCGATTTCCCCCGTGTCTACTCAATTCTTTTTTTTTTAAGGGAAATTGGGTGAAGCTGCGGGGCAAAATGCGGCCGTGCAGCAAATTGACACTTACGATTGGGGCAAAGGGAAGAGTGGGGGCGTAGAAGCAGCTGTGGGAAATCAGTCATAATCTACAGTACGTGGAGTCATCCAGCTGTAAATACCAGAGTAAATACCCATCCTACCAGTCCACTGAGGAAAAGTTTATTTATTAAATATGCCGACCCCACCTTTCCTTTTGGCATAGGTGGACCGAAGGAGCCTTTCTCCAGTAAAGTGGCTCTTAACGTTGGAGGAGGCACCGCTTCATTTGGCCGACAGCTCTTTAGGCTGGAGGAGGCCTGCTTGTGTGGTTGTTGGATCCACTGCATCATATCATAAAAATCAAATGAAATCAATAACAAATAGGTTTGCCAGGTGCTGGTGATGTTGCTGGGATGTCAGGCTGGGCTTCAGGGACAGGCAGGAGGGTTGGGGGACTTACCAGCAGTGTGGAACACTAGCTTGGCATCCCAGCCATGTCACCAGCAATATGGTGCTGTGCTGAAGAAGTACTTCCTTTTATCTGTTCTAACCCGACTGCTCAGCAATTTCATCGAGTGCCCACGAGTTCTTGTATTGTGAGAAAGAGAGGAAAGGAAGTACTTCTTCACTCAAAGAGTGATTAACATGTGGAATTCACTGCCACAGGAGGGGGTGGCAGCTACAAGCATGGACGGCTTCAGGAGGGAATTAGATAAACATATGGAGCAGAAGTCCATCAGTGGCTATTAGCCACAAAGTATAGATAGGAACTCTCAGCCTGGGGCAAGTGATGCTCTGTGTTCTTGGTGCTTGACCAGGGGGGCAAACAGTGGGAGGGCTTCTGGTGTCCTGCCCCCACTGCTAGACCTTCTGAGGGCACCTGGTGTTTTTGGCCACTGTGTGACAGAATGTTGGACTGGATGGGCCGCTGGCCTGATCCAATATTGGTCTCTCTTATGTCCTTATGTTAAGTTACTTTAAAAAAAAAAACTTGCAAAAAGAAATACTGTGATCCTGTAAACATGAATGTGGTACAATAAAACATAACTTATATCATGGATCCCCCATTTGTTGAACCTGTGGGCACTTCTGGGATTTTGAGAATGAGCAGGAAGTGTCATGACAAAATGGCAGCCATGGTGACCAGGTCAACCAAAAGAAAGGAGGTTCCAAGTCCTGCGTCCTCCTCTGATGGAAGTAGATGTTTCCAAATGGGGGCTCTTTGCAGACACAAGGGTGGGGCCTCTGGGGTCATTCTTCAGCACCTCCTACTCCAGTGAAGAAGAAGAAATCCAGGATTGCCTCTTTGCTTTGGGGAAAAACAATGTTTTGAGGAATCAGTGAGTGGGTTAGGGTTGCCAGGCTGGTGTGTGTGACATGGAGAGTTACCATTGGCCACAGCATAACATTACTTATGGGGAAAACTCAGAGGTCCCACATCTCTCTAGCAGTTTCTGGAAATTCCTAAATTCCAGCAGTTCCAAAAGAGACATAGTGTTTACCATACAGTTTCTGGTGATTCCTAGAGAGATCTGATGCCACACCATTGGCCAAAAACCTCTTTTACTTTGGTTTATGTTTTCTCCTGCTGCTGCTCTGAGCAGTGGTGGGAAGAGAGAGTTGCCAGTGTGTGATGTGATGGTACCCATAGGCACCATGTTGGGTATCACTTCCTTAGGCTGTGGTCACATTGGTGGCTTGGCATGATATGGTGCCAACTTTAATTGTACCAGTTTAAAGTGTTGTGGGGCATATTATCCAGACACCATACCTTACTGTGGGTTACCCACAGAGACATCCCATGGTCAAGCATCCACATTATTGCAGCACCTCAGCCACAGAGCACGCTGCCTGACATTATTTTCAAAATGCAGGTGCGCGCATATAGGCAAAAATGTTTAAAAACCCTCCCTAGCACTGGGGATGGATCTGCAGGCCCAGATTGCCAAATCCATTCTGTGTGTGCTCCCCCATGTTCAGACATCTGGCCATGCACAACGAATGTGAAGGGAACCAAAAACACCACTCCCTATTTAGTGAATATTACATCTCAAAATCTCAGAAAGGCACTAACTTCCTTACTGTCAGTGAACTGCCATAGACTGGGGTGACTGCACCAATATTACAATGTTACATCCGGCTAAGCCTTTTTGTTTAACTTGCATTGTTTTGGGTCTGAATGTTTTTCTCCATACTTATAGGTCCCGGCCGGGAGATAGCATCGAGGACCTGACCCCCACCCCTGGAATGCACATCTCGCTTTGCCTTGCTCGCTTTGCTTTGTGCATGCTCATTACTCATTCGCTTTTATCTCTAGCCCGCTCAGCTAACGACCTTGAAAGGAAGTGCCTCCTGTTATGTGTTACAAGAACCACAGGTGTTATGTATTCTATTTTCTTAATTTCTCTGGGAACTGTTCTCCCAAAATGTTCAACAGTATTTCTCTCTGAGAACTCATTTTGCCACGCTTTCCTTGGGAACACTGGGCCAGTATAATTGGGCACCAAGAATTCTCTGTATTGCTTGGTAGAGAATAGTTGGGCCATATTTCATATCCAGTATAATTATAATTCAAAGCTTAAGCATTACTAACAGAAGAAGTGTCTGACCAACATGATCTTTTCTACAAATAAAGGACTATTTGTTTAAGGAGACCTGTTGTGTACTATATCTAATGGGACAGTCTCACACTTACGCTTTCAGACAATGCCAACGGCTCTACTCTCAGGGAGATACTCTCAAACACTGCTGGCTTTATGTTCTTGTATATGCGGTGCCTCAGTTCCAGAGGACATTCTTAACTATATATTATTTTGTCCTCTGTATACAGCAGCTAGATCTAAATTTCTTGATAATCTGCTAATAACAGAAAAATTTCCTCTGACATTGACAAGCTGGTCTTTCCATTATCTGACACTGATCCACTTGTCGGTTATAGAGTGTCTCTTTTCACCTTGGCTGCCAAAAAAATCAGGGCCAAGACTGCAGCTTCAGAAGATTAACTTTTTTATGATTAACCAGATTTTTGTTGTTGTTGTTATCATCATCTTACAATTTCACTGTTCATAACATTAATAGCTGGTCTGTATTTTACTGTATTTTTAATTGCTATTTTATCCATGTATGATTAGAATTATTTTCTTTTTCTTTTCCTAACTCTGTATTGTGATGACCTTTGGCTATATACAATAAATTCTTCTGGTATTCACTTGTGTTGTGGTGCCTTTTTAACACAGCTCCAAGTCATCCTAGAATGGGTGTGTATGTCTGGGGAATGCCTGACAGATGTGACTGTGTAACTGCAACCATTTGAGGGGAGGGGTGGCTGTGTCCGGCCAAACTGCTTGTGTGATCCCAACCTTAGATCATGAGGGTTAATTAGCATTGAATGCAACACATTTCCTCACACAGCACATGCCTGAAGGGCCCTCATTCAGTAAACCTTGACCCATATCACCATTCTCAACACAGTGAAGAACTGAGGCATGGAATCATTTCTAATAGCAGTTGAGGTTCAGAAGGCAGAGAGGAAAAAAAAGAGAAGGAATGGGAAATTTATTCTTCCGAGTTGCAAGTGAGAATGAAGATTCTCTTCTTTTGTGCCTCTTGGGGCATCACCAGTGCTCGTTTTTGGCCCGTGCCCTCTCCTCCAGGTCACCCCTCGCTTGCAGACTGCTCCTGTGAGCAGTGAGGCCAAGTAAGTGAGGGGAGTCAGCTGCCTTTTCACCTGTCTTCTTTTAGGGATTCTGCCCTTCGCCAGTACAGAAATTGCGGTATTCCATTAACGGAAAGCGCGCCCTGCCATTTCCCCCCATAGTTTTACACTCTATTCATTAGGTCACATTTCAATATTAACTAGATTATTTTTTAGAAGTTTAGTGGGAAAGTGATATTTCTGCAGCTATTTTCTTGGGCTGCTTAATGCAAAGGAGCTGTGTGGAAAGACCAGGGTACTGGGGAGTTGGCAAACCACCCTATCAGGACACTGGGGAGAGGCAGACTGCCCTATTGCTGTTTCAAGCCACATGCGGTTATTCATCAAGAACACCTGCAGATTTTGAACATGTGATGCTGTCAGGAGTTGAGTCAGAGCGCTGGTCCCTTGCAAATAATATTCTTGCAGCAGATCTTGGGTGGACCTTTCTGTCTGGCTAGCCAAGACACATCTTATAACTGGAGAAGGCAGAGACTTAGCATGGGACTTATCCCAAAGTTATAGCCCCTCCTGAACTCATGGGTTTCATGCACGTTTTGGGAGAGGCAGTTCATAGCATTTGAAACCTATTGCCCCGCCTGCTAAAATCTCTTTGTCAACTCCCACTGAAAGCTGAAGTGGTCCCTTGGGAAAGACTTTGAATCCAAAACACAAGATTGGTTGTGGCCACCTTGGGTTTTTCCACCTTCTTATTTTTCTTGCTTGTGTGCCCCTGTTGCACTATTTGTTTTCTTTTTCATGTCTGTTTGTCTCCCACTAGTGGTCGCTTCGATATTACATTGCTATATCTCCAGCTTATTTCCCACGAGCCCATCTGGGCACACAAGCAACAAAAATAAAAGTGTGGAAAAGTCCAATCTTAAGTTTTGGATTGTATGTGTAAAAAGACATTTTCTTTTTGATGAAAAAAGGCTCTCGGTTGCCCTGCTGTGTGAGTTTTTTGATCCACACGGGGGCCAAATGTGGCCGTTAGATATGCCAATGATATCAATAGCTGGATTCTGTAATAGCTGTCATAACATGATCTTGGCAACGGTACTTTCTAAGATCAAAAGGTGCTGAAAACCACAAAGGGCAAGCTCAGGGTGAAAATGAAGCGAATAGTGCCTTTCAGCATACAAGCGCCAGACACTTAGACTTGGGTTTTTAGTGAGTGACAGAGAGCTGCTCGCAATTGAGTTGAAAAGCTACAGTCTCTTCTTTCCCCCACAGACTCACTCCTTCCGTTACTAAGGAGACTTGAAATACTGGCAGAAAACTACTTGAAATAATGAAAACATCACTTGATTGTCATTAGATGGAAATATTATTTTCATCAAGGAAATGGAGATTTCAAGAGTGCTCTTGCCTCAAGGCTCAGGGGAAAGCATGAGGAAAGAGTGACCCTCGCTCGAATGCCAGCTAATAAAGAAGCTTTGCAAATAAAAGAAAGGCATCCATGCTCCCACAGACAGTTTTGCCACTCTTAGGATTGACCTGTACAGGAAACCTAAATGCCAATTCAGATATGATGGCTAAAGCCAGCTATTTTCTAATATTCTATTTTATTGGTATGAAGGGCATGGGGGTGACTCATTTTCATAATAATACATATGACAAAATTATGGAGAGCGATCTGATATTCATATCTCCTCTCCCTCTTTTTTCTCTCTCTTTCTACCCCTCTCTCCTATTTATTGGCTTGGAATAGGTATGTGCCTGTATCCTAATAAGGTTTGAAGCCTTCCTTCAGCCTGCAGAGTCTTCCTTCAGCTGAAGTGACTCTTCTTCCATCCTAAGAAGGGATACTGCAAACTATCGCTTCCAGCCTCTTTATAGTTTACATTTAATGACATAAACTTAACACATGAAGTGTGAATGCAGCAAAACTGTTTGCAAACTCATACACCAGACTGGCACATTTCTCAGGGATCTGGGATTCCACTTGGAAACAACAGTGGATTTGCTCGGTGAAATGAGCCCCCAGTGCATCGGAAATATTGCTAGAGGCTGACAGTCGAAATCTTGTCACACAGGTTAAACCTACTGGTGTTGCACATACATAACAAAAAAAAAAACATGGTTTATTGTCACAGCCATTAACTTGTGAAACTAGCATGTGGCTCGTAGGTGATCACTCCGATCCTGGCTGGCCTCAACAAACCTGGTTTGCTTTCATTCTGTAGCCAGAAAAGGCAGTCCCAGGGAACAAACTAGGATATATGTATATTTGTATATGATAGAAACCATACCAGGCCCATAGCCACAGTGGAGCTTTTTGGGGCCCTGCCCCACAAATAGCCATGCCAGAAACCTTATTTCCTAGATGGTAGTGGGCTAGCAGAATGGGGGATTTTTAAAGATGTATTGAAGGTGCCCTTCTAAGCTTTCTTGCCCTGTGGAAGGGAACTCAAAAGGCATTTAAATGCCCCCTGAAGGCAATTAAATGCCCTCTGAGCTGTTTTCCCCTAGAAACCAACACACTCACTGCCCTTGAAAGGAAGGGCTAGAAACAGGCTTGAAGTTTCCCCCTTTAAAGACAGGCACTCAGATTAATTTAATTAATGGTAATTTAACTGCTCCCTTAAAAATTTAAATATTATCCCCCCCACCCCCCCCACCCCCTGAACAAAGAAATCCTGGGTATGGGCCTGAACCATACTGGAGACTGAAGAAGGCAAATGGTGATTTCAGATCTTGACCTGATGGTCCTTTATCCCCGTGGCTTTGTTTCCTTTTCTCTGGTGACTGTTCCTCAGGCTTTTGGTTCCCATTTCCATAAGTCTGTGCTGTTGCTAGAACCCCAAACAGAATCTGTATGTGACAGGAGATCCCCCCCCCCCAGAAGGTAGCTGTGTTGGTCTGCAGTAGCACAGTTAGACCTTGAGAGTCAAAACTCCCTTCTTTTCTACTCATGTCTGACAAAGGGAATATTGACTCTTGGAAGCGGATACCCTGAAACTGTTGTTGGTCTCTAAGGTGCTGCTGGACTCGGATCTGTTATGCTACAGAAGGAAATGACAGTTTCCTCCACGTTGGGCCTGCTTATGGCCATCTTCAGCTGGAATGGCATCTGACACTGGCATGCTTGCAGGTAACGTTGCTCTCTTTAGGTGCTCAGGGGTCCACCTGATCTCAGGGACTCTTCACTGATGCTTTCCGGCTTGCCACAACCAGCCAAACTGAAAACTTGGTACAATAACCAATCATGTGCTAAGCAAACATTCTGAAACAGCGATATTTATGTGGGTGTTGCCATCACTGCTAGGAATGCCAGACACCCCCCCCCCCAGTGAGGGCGGGGCTCCCCTGTTTTGGTGTGGAGAGCCAGTTTGATGTGGTGGTTAAGTGCGCGGACTCTAATCTGGGAGAACTGTGTTTGATTCCCCACTCCTCCACTTGCACCTGGCTGGATGACCTTGGGCAAGCCATAGCTCTGTACCAGCTGTTCCCTCAAGGACAGCTTGGGAAAGAGCTCTCTCAGCCCCACCTACCTCACAGGGTGTCTGTTGTGGGGAGGGGAAGGGAAAAGGAGTTTGTAAGCCGCTCTGAGACTCCCTTGGGGAGTGGAGGGCGGGGTATAAATCCAATCTCTTCTTCTTCTTCTTCTCTCTGCTGCTGGCCAGCTGGTCAGCAGGGGGAGAATTACCTGCCCAAACAGGAAAGAACACTGGAAAGACCAGTGCTTGCTTATGAGCAAGCACAACGTTTTGCCCACCCCCCACATCCTCAAAGGAAAGCACGAGGGTGGGGGGAGCCTATCAGGGGCAGTTGGCTGGACAAAGTGGAGGGCAGCAGCCATCCTTCAGCCATTCCAACCAAGGACAAGTTTCTCACCCACCCACCCACCCGTCCTCTGATTTCAGACTGTGTGGGATTAACCAGTCGCCAGTTGTGGGGCTGAGCAGGAATTTTTTGGGCTCCCTCTGATTGGCTGGGGGGGTGCTTTTTGCACCTGCTTCACAGGGTCCAGGGGTGTGTGGCATAAATAGGCCTGATAATCTGGTTAGGCCCTTTCTGGGAAGGTGGGAAAGCATGGGTCGAGGGGGTTTATTCGCATTGGCAAGAACCCCGAGATATCAATGATAGGAGGGGTCCTCAAACTGGGTTCCTAGTGGCTTAGCAGTCTGGGAGACCTGGAGGGGGGACCTCTTTGGGGTTGTGGGAGCATATGACAAGCCTGAAGGCTTAGCAGTCATGGGCTAGAAGGTGCTCCCACATCTCCTCTATGCATTTGACGTGTGGGCAGTGACGAGTGGGTATGGAAGGATTCCAGACCTGGCTCTGAGCCAGGGTGGGAATGCCCAAAGGAAGCCTGCGTCGCAGGCACAAGACAACCTGTGCTTACTTGATAACTGAGGCAGATCACAGTATGCATAAATAAAATCCCAGTTTAACCCATAACTCGTGTGTGTGTGTTTCATTCGAGGGGTGAGCGGGCAATTAACATGGCATGTCTACATGACCTGGAAGTGATGTAGGCATGTTGGGGACATCAGGGGGCAATGATCTGGTTTTTAGGCAAAACTCTATGATAGAAGCTAATTCTATCATAGATTTTTTTGCCCCAAAACCAGACCCCTCCCCCCCCCGGATGTCCTTAACATGCTGTCAGTTAACTGCCATGATTTTGTTCCAATAACTGTATGACTGTTTCAAGGTGTATTTACTTGGTCTCTGAAAAGGTCACAGGCTTACATATGCTTTTCCCCCGAAGTTTGGTGACAGGTCCCACCCAGGAGTTCGCAACGGGGCCATGACCCCCTCCTCTGGAATGCGTGCTCTGCTCGCTTGCCTGCTTGCTTGCTTGCCTCGCTTGTGCATGCCCTGGCTCAAATACTTGCTTCCCTGGTGTTATCTCTTGTGTCCTGTCCTTGAACAGGAGTGCCTCCTGTTCTCTGTGAGCCAAACTCACAGTGTTATGTATTCCTTTTCTTCATATCTTGGGAACTTAGCTTTTAGAAATGTTCAACAGCATTATTTTCTGAGAACCCCTTTTCCTGCATTTTCTATGGGAACTTCAGGCCAGTATATTTGAACACCTAAATTCCTGTCTAGTGATTGGTAGACAGCTCTTAACCATATTTCATATCCAGTATATCAATACATGTAATCCCTAAGCACAGCATTACTAACAGGAAAAGTGTTTGACTACAATGATATTTTCTACAAATAAAGGACTTACTGCTTAAGGAGACCTCTTGTGGACTATATCTATTGGGACATTCTTACACATGCCTGCATCACTTCCAGGTTGGACTGTTTGTGATGGTTACAAACTGTAATAACAATTTCTGTTCTGTTCACTTCCAGGTCACATAGGCACATTGTGTTTATTTTCGGCATTCCTTCCTACTCCTGGAAAGTTCACCCCCCACCCCCTGCTGGCTGGTTAGAGGGACCCGGCAAGCCTAACCACCGTTAATCCTCACTGTTGGTCCTCAAGGAGTAAAATACATTGGAATTCTCAAAAATGCAAAGCACAATTAAAATCCAATATTGAATTAAGTGAAGTCACGGCATCGTCAGTTTTAAGAAGTTTTGTTGTGGTTTCTAAACAGTTTCTTAAGCACAGCAGAGACCCTGGAAATGGCTGCTGTCTTTAAATGCATAGATTGAAATGAGTCAGTGTTAATAAATGAAATCTTTAATAACATGATAGGGAAAAGCATATCCCTGTGATGTAAAAAAAAATTGGGGGCGGGGGAGAGGTTGTGAGCAATGCTCCCTCTAAGCTATGGGGTCTTGTGAGCAAAAATTCTACTTTGTGAGCTACGGGCATTGAAGTTGTGAGCGAGCCATTTGGCTGCTGCATAAATCAGTTCGCTCTGGAGCCATCCTTCCTGGGCTAAGATACAAATGTGTGAGTCGGAGGCTAAAAAACTGTGTGCTCACACTAACTCAGCTTAGAGGGAACACTGGTTGTGAGAGTTTGTGAACGGGGTCTGCAGGGGGACCATGAGATGGGCCACCTGCAGGGAGGAACTCCAGATTAAGCTAGAGTTAGCAGCATTTTTTTTGTACTGTCGAATGCTTTGCCCTTCTCTCTCAGTCCTCTGCTGCCCAACTTTGCTTCACCACCTCCTGAAGGTCCTGGCTCAATAAGCAGCCCCACTGTTCTTGTCCTAGCCCAGCCCTCCTGGCTGTTGGCTCTGATCCCACCAAAGCCCTGGCAGGATGCCCTTCCCTTGTATAGCTGCCATGTGCTTGAGCCACCTGTACCTTGCTTTTGGGGTTCTGGGCCACACCTTTGCAATGGGACACTCCCATGCCTGTTTCCCCAACCCCTGCAGAAACCTACCACATATGTCTTCTTTCATTCGGGTCCTTGGTTTCCCCATGTTATCCTGGTGATGCCTGGGCATCACAAAGGTTTTTAAAGAGTGCTGAGGTGATATGGTAGAGGCATTGAGAAAGGCATTGTGGTACAAGCGGACAAGCTGATGATGCTGGTTAACTTTATAAGAATCCCACCTTAGCTCATTTTGGCTGAGCTACCAAACTACTGGTGTGACTAGATGAGTATGAAAAAGGATCTCCTTGCTACAGGTAAAGACTCCATATCAAACAGCAAGCTTCTTTAAATCAAATAAGTAAGACAACATCTATCATAATTTGGTTGGCATTGTTGCTGACTAGGAGTAAGGCCCGTTGTGGGAAGAAATACAACAGGCTCTAGAAGGAAGCTCCAGGTGAGTGTCCCGGCTGTGGTTGGTGGGGTGGCAGAGGGGAGGGGAAAATAAAGGAAGGCAAGCCATGTTTATTTCCTTCTGCTTAGCTATAAGGCAGGGCTGTCTTAAGTCCTTTTGCTGCCCCAAGTAGGTAGTATGGGAGGATAGCCTCTTGGTAACAGGTATGGTTCCCTCCACCCCAATTTATCTTGATTTGGGGCTATGCAGTGGCAGCTAAGGTAGAAAGCCACCTCCTCCTATACCATGTCTTCTGGGTTCCAAGGGTCTGGAAAGTGGTTCCATAGTCAGGTACAGGGTTGCCAAAACTGGGTTGGGAAATACCTGTAGATTTAAGGGGTAGAGCCTGGGGAGGGTGGGGTTTGGGGTGCAGAGGGACTTCAGCAGGATATAGGGGAAATGATGTGCTGTGGCTGCAGAACATGGTGATTGGCAACCCCAGTGACCGTTGAAGGGAAGATTGGGAGATGTATTTTACCTCAGAATACATTCAATGACTCCCAACAGCAAACTGTTTAGAATGTTAAAGGCAAAGGCCAATCAGGCCTCATATGCAAATGACCTCTGTGTTCTGACTGGCTGGGGGGGGGAGACGAACAGCAAACTGTTTAGAATGTTGTAGGTGGGACTCAGGCAACACAGCTAGAGGATAGGGACAACTTGAGTGACACATCATGGAGCCAACTGATTTAGGAGCATGTGGAATGTTCAGGAGAGTCCATGACCAAAACAATTATTATATAGAGAGATTTGGAGGCCATTATTTTATACTGTTTGTTCTGACTTGATATTAATAAATCAGAGACCACATACTGGGTATGACATCACACTGCTGTGTAAACAGTTTTCACTGTATGGTGATGTCATTAAGAGTAACCCCCCCCGCCCCCAAGTCGAATGAAAATCTTGGTCTCAAAGGTGCTCCTGAACTCAAATCTCACGGCTGCCCTCTGAAATGAAGTAGAATGAGGGTCCATCTTTCGGTACTTGCCTCTTCAGGAATCCTAACCAATCAGGAATCATTCTGTGAACTGATCAGCTCAGTAGCCACAATTATACCACCCAGAGAAAAATGTTTTTTCTACAGAAAACTGTACAAAATATGCCTTCCAGGGGGTATCTTGATTGGCATGTTTGCTCCTAATACACAAAACAGCATTCTTGCTATTTTAAAGGTAAGCGCTGGCCCCCTCTGCATCACCAAAACAAAACGATCAAGCGGCTTCATTCTTTTTAACAGCTGGGAAGAAATGTGTTCTGTTCCCAGAGATGAACATTTCCCTAAGCATTCTTGTGCCATTTTTCCCCTACAAAAATTATCAAAATTGTCAGGAGTGTGTGTGTGTGTGTGTGTGAAAGCACCATCACATCGCAGCCAACTTATGGCCACCCCAGCGAAGGGCTTTCAAGGCAATTGAGAATCTGGGGTGGTTTGCTACAGCCTTCCTCTGCAGAGCCTTCCTTGGTGGTCTCCCTTCCAAGCACTGATCCTGCTTAGTGTTCGAGATCTGATGAGATCGGGCTACACCGTGCCACCTTCCCTCCATTGTCAGAAGAAGAAGAGACTGGATGTATAGCCCGCCCTTCACTACCTGAAGGAGTCTCAGAGTGGCTAACAATCTCCTTTCCCTTCCCCCTCCCCACAACAGACACCCTGTGAGGTAGGTGGGGTTGAGAGAGCTCTCTCGAGAACTGCCCTTGAGAGAACAGCTCTGAAAGAACTTATGACTGATCCAAGTTCACACCAGCAGCAGCATGTGGAGGAGTGGGGAATCAAACCCAGTTCTCCCAGATTAGAGTCTGTGCTCCTAACCACTACACTAAATTGGCACCTGTTCATTACAAAAATTGGTTTAATTGTCCCCCTCCCCAGGAAGCAGCACTGTTTTTTTAAATTTTTCACTGGCCACTTTGAAGACGTGTCCCCAGCAGATGCTCCCAGGCTGACTGTCATGCAGATGTTCCAGTTGGACTAACATGTGATGGTGGGAAAGGCAGAACAATGGCTGCTGTTTGCATAGATTGCATGCCTCACTTCGGGAGCCGTTTTATGATCATTCAGGTTTCTGCGGCCGCTTAGAGCGAGAGAGTAATTTGGCCGTCATTCTGATTTAACTCCCTTAGGATATGTAGACTTTGTACCTTTCAGGATGAAATGAGACTACCGGAAAGAGCATGGATGGCCACCAGTCATGCGTCCCATCTGGAGAACTATGGCTCTATTAGTGTATCATCCGATGTGATCATTAGTGTTAATTCTGGGGATCAAGCCAAGGATTAGCACGGGAACGAAATGCCAAGCCATGCCCCTAACATTTATCAGCCCTCTCTTCATATTGTTTAGCTTTGTTTTTAAAGGAATTAGATTGATGGATTTGGGGGCAGGGAAGGGAATGCCCCCTCACTGTGTGTTTCTGTATAATAATTGGCAAGCTGGATCCTTCCGCTTGGTACCCGAGGAATTCTTGTGGTAGCAACAATAAGAGCAACACAAAACCCTTTGGCTCGGAAGCAGCGGTGTTATAAATTGAGCCGTGCTAATGACTAATTTGTGTTTTCAGTATCTCTTCGCTGCAGAGGACAAGCAATGGAGAATTTCCCGGCTTCCCTTTCAGTGTCCTCTTCATAATAAGCAGAACTTCACTCTTGTCTTATGCTCTCTCTTCCTCCCAGCAGGGCCAGGCACCAGCTGCCATGGGCCGGCTTGGATGACCCTCACTTCAGGCATGTTGCAAAACTATCAAAACAGACGCAGTTTCAGGAGACCAATGGCAGAGCCTCTCTCACCATTTTCAGGGGGCTTTCAGACCAATCGTGTACTCCTAATGGGCCAGAAGTGTGTGCAATCACGGAGAGCCAATCACTAGATCCACAGGTGCCGCATTTGCAACCTCGGCTCGGATAATCTTGATAATGCTGCATTCGATTGCTGGTGTCAGGAATAATACCGCAAGTGGGTTTTCTCAAGCCAGCTGCTGATCAGCTCCAGCAGCAGGTATCCTAACCGATGTTTGCTCTGTTTCTCTCAGCAGCCTGCTCAGAATCACGGGTGTGTGAAACCCCTCTGAGAAATTACACCAGTTTTATCAAAAACTTTGAGTTTAGGCTTTCCTTGCAATCCATGCGCTTCTTAAGATCTGACCATCACACCTCTGGCACGGGAGCAAGCTGGGCTGAGAGAGGCACAATGCTTTTCGGCTCTGCATCACAAGAAGGAGAGCATGGAAGCAAATCCCTCAGGAACAGGGACGGAATTCTTCAAAATCAGGTTTCCATGTAGACAAGGCAGAGAGTGGCACAGTGAATGCACAGCTTAGGTTCAATGTATTCGCTGCCTTTAGGGCAGGGCGCAGCATCCTGACCAGGGCTGTGATTGAGTGTTCAGCCTTGTGGCTCCAAAAGGAACTCAGATTTTCCAAGAGAAAAGGAACTGAGCTTCAATAAAGTTTTGTCCAATTGGGGCATGCACACGCTTGCAGGAACACATATACAGTCTTGCATTGAGCCGGCTGTTTAAAATCAGAAAGAAAACTAGTGGCATTAGGAACTCTGTATGATAATAACAATTAGAAGAAGGAAAAGAGAAGAAGAGATGGGATTTATATCCCACCCTTCACTACCCGAAGGAGTTTCAGAGTGGTTTACAATCTCTTTTCCTTTCCCTTCCCCTCCCCACAACAGACACTCCATGAGGTAGGTTGGGCTGAGAAAGCTCTAACAGAAACTGCTCTTGACTGAACAGCTCTGAGAGAGCCATGACTGACCCAAGGTCACACCAGCAGCTTCATGTAGAGGAGTGGGGAGTCTGGGACTCAAACACGGTTCTTCCAGAGTCCATGCTCCAAACCACTACGCCAAACTGGCTCTCTTAAATAGTTATTGGATTCTCTGGGAGAAACATTGCTGGATGTAACTTTGTACCCCAACTGGACTAGAATTCTTAGGGATTCATTCCTTTACCCAAGGGTTCCTCCTGACTAAAGTTATGGCAGACCAGAGAAGGCATTCCATTCCATTAGCAAGTTTTTTTGGGGGGGGGGGGGATGTGCTCTCACTTTTGCAGTGCAGATATTAAAAGGACTGTATTTCACTCCACCCAAAGCAGAGGGGAGAGAAGCAAGCTCTCCCTCTTGCAGTGCAGAAATTTAGAGGCATTGCATCTGTCTCAGCCCAACTTGGACAGGAAAGACGAACTCCCTTTTGCATCTGCACTGTGTAGTTATTTTGCTGAGAGAGCAGGGTAGATTAGAAGCTGGCTTCTTTTCCATACCTGAGCTATTTTGAGAGAGCAGGGTCGACTCTCAGCTGATCCCCGCATCAGCTATGTGTTAGCTTCTGACCAGCAGGCAGGTATGAACCTGTTCAGCAGCTGTTTGAGTTGCTTGATGCAACCTGAAGATATCCTTTATTGGTCTAGATGGGTAGCCATGTTAGTCTGTCTGAAGCAAAGAGCAAGAGTCCAGTAGCACCTTAAAGATTAACAAAGTATGTGGCAGGGTAGGACCTTTCATGGCGACAGTGATCCATGCATTGGTCACCTCAAGGTTGGACTACTGTAACACTCTCTACATGGGGCTGCCCTTGTCTCAGCTCCGGAGGCTGCAGCTAGTGCAGAATGCCGCAACCAGGCTGTTGATGGGCCTCTCGGTGCAAGACCACATCCAGCCTGTGCTGCGGACACTGCACTGGCTGCCTATAGTGAACCAAGGTGCTGGTTTTAACCTTTAAAACCCTATATGGTCAGGGGCCTGCATACCTAAGGGACCGCCTTTCCCCGTATACACCTCAGAGAGCGCTGTGGTCAGGCACTCAACACCGCCTGACCCTCCCTGACCCTAGAGAGGCTAGGCTGGTGACCACCAGGACCAGGGCCTTCTCAGTGGCAGCTCCTTACTGGTGGAACAAGCTCCCGGATGACATCAGGGCCCTGCGGGACCTCTTGCAGTTCTGCAGGGCCTGTAAAGCAGAGTTCTTCTGCCAGGCCTTTAATTAGGAGCCACCACTGGGGGAAGGGGCCTCTGGGAGTGCCAAGTGAATTCTCTGGCCTGGGTCATTGACTGGTGTAGCCCCCTGGCCTCAGGTCTAGTTAGACTGCTGCGCTCTGTGTTGTGTTGGAAGTACTGTCTGCCGCTATTTGTATGAGTTTCTTGTGGATTTTATGCTGTAATTTTGTGCCTAATTATGTATGTTGCTATCTTAAACTGTTGTTAGCCGCCTGGAGCTGGCTGCGCTGGCAAGGCGGGATATAAATCTAAATAAATAAATGAGTCACGGTTCACTTCTTCAGATACAGCTAGAATGGGAGTCCATCTGTCCTACTGGTTGGAAAGTGGAGTGATTTCAGATGCTGAATGACATTAGCAGGCAAATGACAATAGCAGGCATGGTTGGATTTAGGTGAGATATGCAGAGGGGTGATAGGTGAGGAGAAATCAGCACTGGTAATGAGATGGGAAACCTAGGTCTCGATTCAGCCAGGTGGATGCGTTGTCTTGAGCTTCATTATCAACTGCAATTCAGCAGATTCCCATTCTAGCTGTATCCGAAAAATTGAGCAGCGACTCATGAAAGCTCATATCCTGCCACATACTTTGTTAGTCTTTAAGGTGCTACTGGACTCTTGCCTTTATCAGTCTGATTGTTTCAAAAAAGGTAAATTCATTTGCCAACCAGTATCTCTGAAAAATTCATGGGTAGGACTTGTGGGTGGGACTAGTGGTTGCAGGCTGAAAGAATGAAATGGCTTGTACCTACAGGACCTGTGCTTCCGTAGACTCCAAAGGCCATTCCAAAGCCATTGAGATGGTACATCAGTTGACAGAGCATGGAAGGGCCATGCACATAAGCACCAGTCCAGACAATCTGTTTGGCAGGAAGCTTGAGCAACTGTTCTGGTTGGAGTATGCCTTTACAAGGTCACGTTCATACAACACTTTGGAGCTGTGTCAGGCACGAGTGCCTGGTGGATTTAAAGGGCACATTGAGACTGCAACATCTGGGAATCGTGCCTCCTCCATGATCAGCCCAACGATCCCCGTCGGGGATCCATACTTAAAAGATAGTGGTGAAAGTCCAGTCCTAAGCTGGCCGATGGGCCAATGGCAGACTTTCTCCCATCTGGTCATTCCACCAGCACACAATTAGCCCATAGGGATGGTCTCCAGACCATCCCGATTGGCTGCCATTTTAAAAAAGTCTTAGCGATGAGCGCATAACCACTTAAACATGTGGCCTCCGCAGAGCTCTGCTCAAACGATCAAGACAATTTTATGTTTCTGATGGTCCCGTGAACTTTATCAACTTTATTAACTGAAATGGTACTTAGAGGGAGGCACCAATGGTGGTGTTTTTAATATTCAAGTCCATGCATGTGCAGAAAAAACAATTAGAAGGTGAGGCACATATGCACATGCACAAACAGGATTTTTTTTTAAAAAAGTCGATCACATGGCTCCTTAAGGTGGATGCCATCTAGACAATCCACTGCAGAGTCATGCACAGTAAAACGATTCATTTTAATTAATTAATTGATTGATTGATTGATTTGATTTCTAGGCCGCTCTCCCCGCACAGCAGGCTCAGAGCAGCTAACAAGACTTGGTGAACCAAGATTCACAATATCCATAAAATAATTAAAACATTATAACTGCATCATTAAAACATTGCAATACAAATTAATAAAGTGCGCAATACAATTCAATGGCGCATAGTGTCTCAGTCCGCTGTTAGGCATGCAGTATTGCCAGCGACCAGATGGTAACTGATGGTTGATCATTGGGAAATTGCTTATAAGGAGGGGAGGGTAGAAAGATAATGTGAAGGCGGTGGCCCCTATTCAAAGGCCTGGTGCTCCGTCTTGCAAGCCCTGCGGAACTGCATCAGGTCCTGCAGGGCCCTGATCTCCTCTGGGAGCTCATTCCACCAGAGAGGGGCCACCACCGAAAACGCCCTCCCCTGAGTGGCAGTGAGCCTGGCTTCTCTCGTGCCAGGAACGGCCAGGCGATGTTGGGCCCCAGACCGTAGGGCTCTCTGGGGTATATACGTGGGAAAGGTGGTCCCTTAGGTAGGTCGGACCCAGGCCATTTAGGGCTTTAAAGGCAAGTACTAGCACCTTGAAGCGAATCCGGTATGCCACTGGTAGCCAGTGCAGTGCCTCCAGCACCGGTCTTATGTGCTCCCGTCTAGGGAGACACATCAACAACCTAGCTGCGACATTCTGCACCAGCTGGAGCCTCCGGGTTTGCAGCAAGGGCAGCCCTTCATGGGGGAGCTGTCTGGTCATGCAACACAGTATAAAAAAGATCTAGATCAAATTACAGCCGGGCCAATGGTGGGAGCAGCTGCCCATCTGAACGCACTCCTAGGCACACATCTGCTGAGTCACACTCTCTTCACTGCCTCTCCCATGGTCTAGACAAATGAAACCAGACATTGTGGCACCAGAATAATTGTTAACTCGGGAGGCCTCCCGCAGCACCTAAAAGCCAGAATAAATAATTCTGTCTCAAATCAAAGCATTCACTATGTCTACGAAGAGCAGCTTTCAAGTCAGTTTGTGAGCAGTAAATCCCCAGTCTTAATATTGTTACTTTCGATTTCATGGAAACAAATGCAACCCTGCCTTTCCCATTACATCTTCATCTTATTCGTGATTACGAGGTCAGTAGATGTGATTCCAGGGCTAGGATGGAAGGATATGCTGAGGGTGCCTAAGAGCTCCAAGAGCCAAGTTGACGTTGACAGTTTACTCTCAAGAGGGTCACACGCAGAGCAGAAGTTACTTTTAATTCACTAATATCAATTGTGACCGATGAGCCAGTATTACCGCTTTCGGGAGCAAGCTGCGCCTGGCCTCTCTGATGAAGCCTAGCTTTCAAAGCAGACGGGAGCAAACACCACTTATCCCTTTTTTTGGGGGGTGGGGGGTGGGGTTATAGCAGGGACCTCCAAATCTATGGATCCTCTTGCTTTGTGGGAAATCTGGTGTTATTCTAGAGATGTGTTATGGCCTCCTGCCTGCCCCACACAGTATTTCTCAAACTCATCGGTAGAGCCCGGTCACACGAGCGAGATAATCCAGGGAGGAAGGGAGGCTTTTTGCGCTGGAGCAAAATGAAGTGCGGTATCATGATCAGACGGTCTCCCGAGGCTCCGTGCTCAGGCTGTCGGCCGCTGATCACACGGTGTGGGTGAAGCATCACGAAATTCAGCAGGATTGGGTGTGTGCACATGCGCAGGTTTGCATTTGTGCGCATGCCATGGAGGCTTAAAAAAGAATTTAGTGTGAGACAGAATGCAGACGAGCACCAGATGTGATGGGATACCAGCGCTTCTGTGATCTGATGCCCACCCGCACCCTGTGTTTTCTGGAAAATACTGCACTTTTGCAGGTATCTTTTAACTCCACTTCTTTGGCAGGGCGATACGGCTTGCCAATGGGTGCAGGATGCTTGCCAGATGTTTCCATGTGATTGCACCCTTAAAATCTGGCTGGCATTCATGCCTAGCATGTGGCTAATGCTGCGTGTGATCGGGGCTCAGTAATCTACTTAGGACAGGGTTTTAGAGGGGTGTGAATTTGAGTATACCTGAGCTGAAAAGGAAGGCTGTGGTCACACAAGCAGTTTGCACCGATATTGCTGTGGTACCTTCACAGATTTAAAGAGTATGGTCAGACAGTAACGTCTGCCTTCCATGCCCCAGTTGCTGCCACCCCATTCTGCCCTGCTTTGGAAGAGGAGTAATCAGGCATCAGGAAAAGTCTGGTGTTTATGGATACAGAATCATCTAGTCCAGCCCCACAGACATCTAGTCCAACCCCCTACTCAGTGCAGGATCAGCCTAGAGCATCCCTGACAAGTGTTTGTCCAGCTGCTGCTCAAAGATTGCCAGTGAGGGGGAGCACACCACCTCCCTAGGCAACTGATCCCACTGCTAAACAACTCTTACTGTTAAAACGTTTTCCTAATATCCAGCCAGTACCTTCCCGCCTTTAATTTAAACCCATTATTGTGGGTCCTATCCTCTGCTGCCAACAGGAACAGCTCCCTGCTCTCATCTAAGTGACAGCCCTTCAGATCCTTAAAGAGAGAATAAGCACTTTCACCCCACATTTCCAGATATCTGAACTCCTCTGGTGCGAGCTCAAACCTGTTGGGAAGTCTGATTACTCTATTCTGTTTTTGCTCCTTTTTAAAAATTGCATCTTCATGCACACCAGCAAGCTTTCAGCTGCAGGGGCGGGGTGGGAAGCACAGGCTGAGAAGCCTCCTTTACCTTTTTTCATGCCGGTTCCTCTGCCTACAGCTTTGCAGCACATAGGGTTGGAAAGGGGATAATTGAAAAGATGAGTTATTTCAGAGGGGGAGGCAGCCTCCTCCCGCTGTCAAAACAGAGTGGTGCTTTGAATAAGCAGTTATGTGCATATGCAAAAGAGAAATTAAAAAAGAGAAGCCACCTTCCCATTCACTCTGTTATTGCCCGGCAGCAATAATCTGAATGGTCAACCATGGGGCGAGCATGCCGTGAGCCTGCTTCAGGGTGTGCTGTCTGTTCACCCCTTCCTGCCATGATTTAAACCACCGCAAATAGAGGCGCCGCCAGATTGCTCCAAGCCTCCAGTCTGACCATGGCTTAAATCTGCCCGCTCAGGGACACCCAGAATTATCCCAAACACTCCCAAAATTCTAAAAGAAAATGAAAATTTATCTCCTGGAACTTTGGGAATGTTTCATGTGATGGAGAGATGCAGAAGTGGAGAGGGGAAGAGACAAAGCCAGCCTGGGAAACAGCTGTTAGTCCCTATCTCTTTTCCATTGGTTAGAGAGATGCTGACTAGCAGCCAATGACTAGGTAGACCTAACCCTTTAAATTTTTAAAGGGAAGGGACCCAACTGGCATTGTACCTGCCCCAGCACATAAACTTCCCTTCCCATGGGTGAAACTGCTTTTAACTCAAGACTGGACTGGAGAGGGGGTCCATATATACAATCATATTTTCCATAGTGTGGCTTACTGTTAAGTGTATAAAATAAAGGTGTGTATTTCAAAAATTTCCAAAGTAATTTTGAACCTGGGCACTGATTTTGTTATCCTGATACACGATCCAAAATTATGCTTAACTGTAAACCATGTTACAGAAAAAGCGATTACACCTGGATCTTCAATCCACAGTTGGGAGCAGTTTCACCTGTGGGGAGGGATATGTCCATCTTGGGGTAGAATAGTGATGCTATGCTTAGTCAGGGATAAGGACATCCGAAGAGCCCTGCTGGATCAGACCAGTGGTCCGTCTAGTCCAGCATCCTGTCTCAAACAGTAGCCAACCAGTTCTGGGCGTCCAGCGCTGGGGCACAGAGGCTAAGGCCTTCCCCTGATGTTGCTTCCTGTCTCTGGGATTCAGAGGTTTAGTGCCTCTGAATGTGGAGGTTTCCCAAGTAGCTAGTAGCCACTGATAGATGTATCCTCCATGAATCTATCTAATCCCCCTTTAAAGCTGTTTATGTATTGGGGATAACTCTGCACTTCTTCCAGTATATGCACATTGTTATTTGCTTGACCCAGAAGTTGCAAGCCCAGCTTTTAGTTTACTTTGGATGAGAGAGCAGTGAAAATTTATGGCAACCCTACTATTTTATTAACTCATACACAAGCACAGCACAGCCCCTAGTCCCGCATCTTGTCCCCAAAGACAGCATGTGCGCTCCAAGAATATTTAGGCTTCAGCCAACTCACAGTGCTTCATAAAAGTGTCAAACGGGGTCCAAATGACTTATCTTTCCCTTTTCACTAGCTGGGACTTCTAATTCTGAAACTTTTGCTGGAGAGAGATTCTGAACAACAGAAGAACATTTCCTGTCTTTGATTCCCATCGATGAAACATCAGCCATTCCTTTCTGGCAATTAGCAAGCCATCAGCTTAACAAAGTAATAGCCGGATAGGCGTTTGTGGGTTTCCTTTCTGTCTGAACTCACCAGAGGCAATATATAACAGAACCAGCAATTCTATCCATTAACTACAAAATTAAACATTAAACACTCCCTAACTACCTGGGGATATCTACTTGCGTTTTGAAAGAAATGGATTTAGGCAATTTAGTTTGCCCTTGGATATATGTGGAAATCCACCAGTGGTAGCGGATGCAGGTTTGGAAATATGTTTGCCCTCAAATGTTACACTTGTGGTTCTTTTGCAAGACTGTGCTTCTGCATGAGTTCTGAGCATTCAAATTTCAAGTCCCCCTCTTCCATCAGTCATTAAACAGAGGGCTTGGCCATGTCCTTAACTCATACATCAGCAAACAGAAATCCCACCGAGACCCTAAAGAAATCTCCCATAAAAGGCCGGATAGAACCTTTAAAGGTCATTATCCTAGCAACACCTCCATCTGGCACCGCCATCTTGCAGCTGGATTTTTGTCCATTCATTATTCTTACTTTTTATTCTTTGTAACCTAGACATGAGGTGGTCACAAAACAGAAAAAGGGGTAGGAAGACGCAACTCAGAAGAAACAAGGTGTTATGTATTGGGACTGAAACATTCCAGGGCTGTTCTATCAGAGACTGGTTGAGCTTGGAGCCCAAGAACAATAGCCCACCCGGACTCTGGAAGTAACTAATCAAGAAGCAATATTATTGTCAGAATCTGACAATAATGTGCTTGTTCTTATTAATCTATGCCTTTAGAATAGTATCTTTCTCTTTCTGTAACCATGTTATAGCCTTTGGGAATTTACTGCTTGCCTTCATGTATATTATCTGGTCTGCTTAATGTTGCCTTTCCTTGGCCGGGAGGATGGCGTGTCACATTCCTGCACATCACATAAACAACTGGGACTCTCACATCTGCCCACTCCCCCTCTAGTCTTTGAGGCTCTGGGAATGTTATCTGTGTTACAACCTTGGAAATTGTTTAATTGTTTCTAGCCAAATGTTTAGCCTATCATTCACACATATAGGTCACCCAAGGGCAGGAAGGGAATTTTTATTACTTTCTCACCTTCCCTGTGAGAACCTAACGGTCACTCTTTTTCCCGCTTAACTGTATTGAATCTGATTAGTCCACTACCGGTAGTCACTTATGCCTGAAGGTATATTAACCTCTGTTGCTTACTGTCATGTATCTCTAACAAACATCGAGAACCTGAACCATTATTGGAATAAAAGAACTTTGCATTCTATCAAAGGTCTGGTAAGATAATGTACTCAGAAGCCTCACAGTTATGTAAATAGCCCATCATTGGGAGTGGGGCATGTTTTGGTGTGGCGACTGCATGCTATTTAAACAGGGCTGTGGCCCCGGAGTTCAGTTTTGTACCTGCTGAAACCACTAATAAAGTAGAGCTGACCAGTGAGTCTGCTGATCCATGGAACCCGCTATTTAACACAATACTACCAGAAAGCATTCCTTAATTTAGTGACCAGCATTTCCTAGTTCAGTTCAGTACACTCTTTAACAATCCTGGCAGTTATTTCCAGAGCCAAAACTGTATTTTAGAGATTTGTAAGCTACTGAGGAATGTGGAATGGTATTGTATGGTCTAGCTCAATCTTGTCAGATCTCGGAAGCTAAGCTGGGTTGGTACTTGGATGGGAGACCACCAAGGAAAACTGCAGAGGCAGGTGATAGCAAAGCACCTCTGCTTCTCAAGCTTTTCCTTAAGGACTCTTGCTGCCATGTGAAGTCTTGGAAACTAGTGGAAGTCCCACAAGCCTTATGAAGACTAACAGCTTGATAAAGACATTGATTGATTCAAAACAGGCCTGTCATGTAGTACCAACTTTGACATCTTCATGCTCCAAGGGACTTACCTATGGCTGTTAAAGTGAATGGTTCTTTCTGTCCTTACAGCATGTAGAAGATGGCCCAGTCCCTTTAAGATTGTATCTCAGCAGGGTTTATGTCCCACTTGTAATTGTATGTCTTTCAATGTAATTATGCACTTAGTACTTTAGTTGCCCTTTGCATGATAACTTATCTTATAATACTATAAATATTTTTGGGGGGGAAACAGATTTTGTTTACATTTTTCAAGGTCTCTTGATGGTTTCAGCAGAAGAACAAATCTGGTTGAGAAGAACCCAGAGAAACAGGTGTTGTTGGCTTCTCGACTATTTAAATTAGTCTGTCTCCAGGTGAATTATTGGGGACTTGGACTTGGTGACTGTAGTTCAGTAAGTGACCTCAAGTTCATTCAACCACATGGCCTGTCCTTTGGGAATGGGCCCTCCATTCAGTGTTATGCTCAAACTAAATGTTACAGTTCTATGTTCCCCCCCCCCTTGCTTTTTAAAAGCAATATCTGCTGAAACTTAAAGGGCTCATTCCCTCTATACAAACTCCTCAGTTCTTGAAAGTTTCCCACTGGTGCAAACGGCAGTTCCCTGGGGCCATTTCAGGAGGCAAAAACAGCACCGGTGGGGCTGGGGGGCAGAAATGTGTTTTCACTGGTCATGATCAGAATCAATCTCTCAAGCAATCTCTCGAGTCCCATTGTACAATAAGACACAGGGAGGGGGAAACAAACTTGATCCAAAAACTGGAATCAAGAACCACAAGAGTAAGAAAGAGCTCCAATAAAGGGCCAATATTAAAAACCTAGTTTAAACTTATATTAGGTCCCATTCAGATGGGCAGCTAATCCTGCCATTGGCCCAGCTCTACTTTGATCCCGATCTTTTTAATCCAGTGTTGCACGACCAGACAGCACCCCCGTGAATCGCCTTACCATGCATGGTGGATTGTCTATATGGTGTCCACCTAAAGAAGCCGCACGGTCGGGTTTTTTAAAAATCCTGTTTGCGCATGCGCATACGTGCCTCACCTTCTACTTGTTTTTCTGAGCATGTATGGACTTGAATATTAAAAACACCTCCAGTGGTACCTCCCTCTAGGTACCATTTGAATTAACAAAATTCATAAGTTTCACTGGCCCTTCAGAAACATGAAATTGACCGGAACGTTTAAGCGGAGCTCTGTGGCTGTCGCACATTTATGCGTTTATGCACATACCACTAAGATTTTTTTTAAAATGATGGCCATTTGGGATGGTCTGGAGTCAGACCATCCCCACAGGCTGATTGTGCACTGGAATGACCAGATAGGGGAAAGTCCACCATTGGCCGTCGGCAAGCTTTAGACCAGATTTTCACCATTCTCTTTTTAGTACGGCTCCCTGGTGAGGATCAATGGGCTTGTTACCAACGCCCCGAGGGTGCTAAGGTTCTTTGACTTGTGTGGCTAGCCAATAAACCACACAGTTAAATCAATCATCCAGGCAGTAGACAGTAACAAAAGAATTTATCTGAATAAGGAACATCTCACAGCAAAGTTCAGTATGGATGTTCAATTTGTTACAGCCAGGAGCTTGCTTATATGCTCTTGTTGCTCCTCCTATTTTACATCATCACTAACATCACTTAGACATGCACGGTTCACTTTTCTTTGCTTAAAAGTCCATCAATCACGAATTGGACACACAGGATGTCATTTGGCTGCATCTCAAGTTTTACAGTGCAGGTGTAGTACTCGTCATGCTCATTATATTTGATTTTCAATTTTGTTTACTTCTTTTTGCTTTACTCCCAGACTTCTTCCACCTTTCAGGCTTAGTTCATTCTCAGTACAAAATTCTATCAGTTCTGTTACAACATTAGTTTTTTTTCAATACAACATATATAAAAGCATAACTCCATTCATGATACAAATTATTTCTATCGAAAATACATGGATACATTGAATTTCTGGGAAAATACAGTATAATAGCATTGTTTTCACAATTAAACTCTTTATATGAATTCTTTTAGAGTTTTAAAGTTGCTTATAGCATGAAGCTCCTTTAGATGTGCTACTTCTATTCATTAGTTTTTATTTTGGTCCATTAGAATATTTTATAGAATATTTTATAGAATATTTTTACAATATTTAAACCTTTTTCTGTCTAAAGCACATTAGCTTACTTTAATCAGCAGGAGAAGCCATTCTACAACACAAATTCTGTATTCCTAACTGACCCTTTAATTGATGCCAAGAGTCATGATTTAAGATCCATCTGCACTTTTTAATGGGCAGATGTGCATGATGCATTTCTGTGACATCATCTGCTTATTAGTAACTTAGTACTCCTTTAACAAAGTTCAAAGCACACACTTTGGAGCATCTCCCTTTGCTCGTTAGTTCTGACCTGCACATGATTTATGTTTTCCATGCTGACAGGGTCATTTACACCTGGTCAGTTCTAAGTGTATAATGATTTCTCTTTTAGCAAACAGTCTTTTTGTTCTAAGCTCAATAACTCTCTATAGCAGAGCTTAAAATTGCTAATACAAACATCTTATACATATTCAGCCTTAAACGTAACATAAAGTTCTAAAAACACAAGTCAGATCAAGAGAAGGAATTTCTCTCTGTTACAGTATACAGTTGTCCTTTTAACCCAGTTAGGCTTTTCTTTTTGAAGTACAAGATGGAACACTTGGCAGTGGTGCAAGCTTTCTCAATTAGCATTACACCTATTCAATTTGTTCTATTATTTCAGTTCTATTATTTCCGAAATGCAACCATAGTCTTTTCTTCTTTATGTTGCAACATCACAAACCTAAAGAGTACTGGCATAGTCTGGGTTTCCCTCAAGCTCACAAACCACTGCAGTAAACATAAGCTTTCATTCTCAGCTATAGACATCCAGATATTTACTCAGCTTATTGTCTATAGAAAATACAATTGCAATTTATTTAACCTTATTAATTTTTGGCATCTCTTAGCTTGGCTGGTGAATCCTTCCCAGGTCAGTTTGACCAATTACTTTGTTAGGTCCTTTGAAGCTAGAGGATTCCATCATAAATCTTAAAGTCGGCTGAGTTGATGGGCAGAAAACCTGCAATAGCTCCCAATTAAAGGGAAACTCTACTGTCAATTAAAAATGATTTAAATTACTTGCTTTAATAATGCTGTTTAGTGGTTCAAGCAGTTTGTCAACTTTCCAGGAGATTCCCAAAGGTTTTTTCCCAAAGATTTCTGTAAATCAGCAATAATCAATAGAAAATCACTTATAACTTTGAATATCTCCTACAGGCTGATCACAGCAGCGGCACATTTCCCAGATGTCACTGTCTGGACATGCCCTTTAAATCCACCAGCATGTGCGCTCCGAAGAGCTGTCTGATCGCGACCTTATACAAAAATACTTGTATTTATCATTAATTATTAATTATTTATTATTTATTATTATTTATTTATTATTATTTATTTATTATTATTTATTATTAACTGCCTTTCTAATAAATACTTGTATTTATTAGAAAGGCAGTTAAAAGCAAATAAGGGCCCATTGCTTTCATTGGGCCCTTTTTGTTTTTAACCACTTTCTAATAAATAAATGTAGTTTTGTATAATATAAGTTTAAACTAGGTTTTTAATATTGGCCCTTCATTTGACTTCTTTTTTACCCATGTGGTTCTCGAGTCCCATTGTACACCTGATTAAAAGCTCTCGTGGTGACTGTGAAGGCTTTGTATCCTTTGAAGTGGCCCTTAGAAGAAAAGAAAAAATTATGGAAAGAGGCTGTGGTTGTTCCAAGCAGTTTTTCTCCATCCCCAGGAGAAAGAAGATTCTAGTGTCTTCCCTGGAGCATGAGTGGAAGGGGTGGGAAAGGTTGGGAAGGGTGAGATTGAGCTGAAAAAGAATTACAGGTGAAATGGATAAGATGCCTGACTATGGCCTTAAAGTGATGCTGAGGGAAAATACTCATATCTCCTTAAAGTATAGTGTGAGCCTTAGTTAAAGTGTGACATGTATATGCACACACACACATGTGTGCGCGCATACACAGAGAGCAGACAGTATCCTCTAGAACAGGGGGTCTCTATCCCTTTTCAGCCTGTAGGCATCTTTGGAATTCTGACACAGGCTGGTGGGCACAGTCACAAAATGGCTATTGCAGGAGGGAGAGCCAGCCACAAAATGGCTGCCACGGTTTACCTTCAGTCACACTGTGAAGATCCTTGTGCTGTGGTGGCAGCTGCTGCCAAACCAGCATTTTTAGAAATCTGCACAGCTAATCAAATCCCCAAAGACCAATCAGAAGCCTTGCCAGGCAAAAGCCCCACCTGGCTCCACCAACTTTCTAAAAAAATGCCTGATGTACACCAGGAAAAGTATCAGCACGTGGCAAGGTGCTCATTGGCACCACTTTGGGGACCCCTGCTCTAGAACTTTCACCATTGGCAAGTTCTGAAACAATCCTTGCATAACACTTTGTAGTTGAGTCAACAGTTGTAACTCTGGTGTCAGAAGCCAGCGGAGCCGGTTGACCTTTAAGCCTTCAAGGGCTGAGGAGAAATGGTGTGATGCTCCATGTGCTCCAGAGATTCCAGCTTCTGAAGTGAAATTGGGGAAGCTTCTGAGGCAGGCTGACAGGAGAGCTCTTAAAATACTGCAAAGGAGTCTGTCTGTTAAGCTTGGCCTCAGATGGTGTGCCCTTGGGAAAACCAAAGCCTATGACAAAAACAAAGGTAATGTGTCTTAAGGGCTGTCAGCATCCCCTTTAGTGTCATGATTTTTCCCCCCTGTCAGGGTTGAAAGAGGTGAACTACCTTGCCAAGCTGGAGGGTGTTTGTGTAAAAGGAGGAGGTGGGAGGAGAGTGGGAGCACACACAGCAGATGGCCACTTCTAGAGCATGGTGAAGCAAGTTGGATTGTATCTCTCTCTCTCTCTTTCTCTCTGTCTTGGGATTTGATGTGGAGGAGTGACTCTACATCCACATCCATCTGATTTCTACCTGAACATTAATACATAGACTTAATATTACCCAAACAAACAAACAAACAAACAAACAAACAAACATATGTCTCCAGGCCTCTCTCCTAGGGCTGCCAAGTCAGCCCGGGGGGTGGGGGATCCCCCACTATAGGGGTTCCCGATCCGCCGGCCGGCATTCGGCCGGCAGGGGGATCCCCGCCCCAGAAGTCATCCGGTGAGGACGACTTCCCCCATGTAATGACATCACCCGGAGGTGACGTCATCACGTCACTGTGGTGCTCACGCAAAGCGCACGTGCCAGAAGAGCTCCCAGGAGGAGAACAACTCCCCCCCCCCCCGCCGGTAAGTCGCCGGTACTTGGCAGCCCTACTCTCTCCTCTGAAGGGAACAAAGTTGTGTAATCATTGCCCCTGAAATTTCTTGTTGCTCAGAGAAGTGGGGCACATGTAAAAATATATTATATACTCTGTACAACTTGACATAGATCAGTGTCTAAAGACAGCTAAAGACGGATTTTCAAACATTTATTTCTGCAGGAATTATATTGTAGTATTATCTTGCATGTTTTCTTCTGTGACACGGTTTTACTTTGGGCCTACAAGGCAGAAGACTGTCAAGTTATTTATTTACCTTGTTTATACCTGGCCTTTCTCCCCAAAGCCATGTACATTGTTCTCTTCTCCACCATTTTATCCTCACGACAATTGTGTGAAGTACATTAGGCTGAGAGAGCATGCTGACCCAAGGTCATTCAACAAACATCTACGGAGATTCAAACCTAGCTCTCTCAGATTTTAGCTACCATACTGGCTCTCAAGGTTCCCCCCCCTCCAAGTTAGAGTTTATCCTCAGCTAGCAGCAGTCTGTGGACTGTAAAAAAGAAAGAGGAACTCAAACATTATAGGAATGTACACCAGTTTATACCTGTGTTTCTGCATGTATACAAGCATAGACAGCTTCAAGAAGGGATTGGATAAACATACGGAGTGGAGATCTACCAGTGGCTATTAGCCACAAGGTAGAGTGAACCACCCTGTCTGGGGCAGTGATGCTCTGTATTCTTGGTGCTTGGAGAGCAACATTGGGAGGGCTTCTGAAGTTCTGGCCCCACTAGTAGACCTCCTGATGGCACCTGGGTTTTGGCCACTGAGCGACACAGAGTGTTGGACTGGATGGGCCACTGGCCAGATCTAATATGGCTTCTCTCATGTTCTTAAATACATTTGCTGTTTGTGTGATTTGAGAAGCTTTAGTAACTGCCTTTCATTTTCTTTAAGTCCCTAAGAATACCTTGCTGAGGACACCTGTTGTCCGCTATTACATAAGGGTGTTTGTAAAATGTAGGCATGCCCTATCACAGGGCTCTTTTTGTAGAAAAAGCCCAGCAAGAACTTATTAGCATATTAGGCCACACCCCTGACAGCACAGCTCATTAACATATTAGGCCACACCTGATGTTACCAGAAGTGTGGTCATCCAGCCGCATCCACCTTTTGCTTCTTATTCTGTTTACCTTGTTATCAAAATAGTTTTGACAAAACCAATAAAAACATTATTTTCCATCCCATCTATACAAAATCTTGCCTGAACCAATATCTTATGTCCAACACTTATTCCCACACTGGATTGGAATCAATTCCTAATGGTTAGGTTCCCATGGAAATCAACTTGCCTTCCTACAGAACTAGTACGCTGAATATGATGTTTTAGGGTTGCCAACCTACAGATGGGGTCTGGAGATCTCCTGGAATTATAACTGAGCTCCAAACTACAGAGATCAGGTCAATGGCTGCTTTGGAAAGTGGAGTCCATGGCATTATGCCTTACTTAGGTCCCTCCTTCCCCTAAACCCCAACCTCCACTCCCAAATCTCCAGGGATTTCCTTAACCTGGAGTTGGCAACCCTAGTTCACTGGTAGAACAACCCTAGGAACCAGTTTGGTGTAGTGGTTAAGTGCGCGGACTCTAATCTGGGAGAACCGGGTTTGATTCCCCACTTTCCCCCTTGCACCTCCTGGATGACCTTGGGCAAGCCGTGGCTCTGTACCAGCTGTTGTCTCAGAGCACTCTCAGCCCCACACACCTCACAGGGTGCCTGTTGTGGGGAGGGGAAGGGAAAGGAGTTTGTAAGACGCTCTGAGACTACAAGTGAATGAAGGGTGGGGTATAAATCCAATCTCTTCTTCTAGGTTTGTGGATGCACTGGACGGGAGTAGTTTGTGGACTATTTTATTCAAGGTACAACATTTTATTCAAGGTATAAGATTTCATGTGTCACCCACACTTCTTCAGATGGAAGAAGTGTGCATGCACACAAATCTTATACCTTGGATGAAACTTTGGACTCCAACTTTGTTCTACTGCTTCAGACCAACACAGCTACCCACCTGAATTATTACATTATAATATTTTTTACAAGCAATTATGTACCAGTGGAGTGGTTACCATGCAGAGTCTGTCCCACAAGTAAAATTACCCTATGAACAGGTGGTCTTTATCACATAAAAGTATCACTACCATCACAAGATCACCAGTCGTTGGAAGTCAACTCTTCAGAAGCAGAAATCTCTCTTATTAGGATGTTTAAGAACATCATCTTTGCTGGCCCATTAAAGGCAGATGTCAGCGCAGTGGCAGGAGAAGAGGGACAATCATCTTCTTCAGAAACTCTGCCCACTTTTTAAATTTCACAAAACAGGCAATCTCCAAAGTGCTGCTGACCATGCTCAGTTTTAGTTACAACTCTGTTTCTCTGCAGATGTCCCCCAAGCAACAGTCAAGTGTTCTGCCAACACATACAACAATGAAGCTACTTTTTCAGATGTTTTCTCTTGTATGGCAGTTAGCACCAAACAACTTTAATACAGACTTTAGACACACATATATTTGCAAGCCATTCCCAACAAGACGCAACAAACACTCAGCCTTCAAACTTACTTTTCTTAAACAGAAGATGCCATGAGAAAACTAAAGAGATTCTCAAAAATTAAAGATGTCATCAAAACCAGCATTTCCTGGGCTCTCTGCTTTTTTACACCCCCCCTTTCAATATTTTTTTATAAAAACACAAAGAACAAAATGAAACAGAAAGAAAGGAAGGAAGGTAGGTAGGTAGGTGGGGGAGAGAGGGAGAAAGAGAAGGAAAGAAAGAAAAAGAAAGGATAGGTAGATAGATAGATAGATAGATAGATAGATAGATAGATAGATAGGGGAGAGAGAAAGGAAGGAAGGAAGGTGGAGAGAGAAAGAAAGAAAAGAAGGGGGAGAGAGAAAGAAAGAAAGAAAGAAAGAAAGAAAGAAAGAAAGAAAGAAAGAAAGAAAGAAAGAAAGAAAGAAAGAAAGAAAGATGGGGACAGAGAGAGGAAGGAAGGAAGGAAGGTGGGGACAGAGAGAGAGAGAGAGAGAGAGAGAGAGAGAGAGAGAGAAAGAAAGAAAGAAAGAAAGAAAGAAAGAAAGAAAGAAAGAAAGAAAGAAAGAAAGAAAGATGGGGGGAGAGAGAAGGAAAAGAGATGGGGGAGGCACTTACTGGAGCAGGGCAAATGATGCAAGGTTGGCAAGCCAAATGAAGAGAGAGCAGGCCTTTCAGTGCAAAGAGCCCAGCCCCCATGCTTAATCTGTAGGTGGGACTTTTTCCTGCTGGCTCTCTGCACTTAAAGGGAAAGCTCCAGGTGGAGCTTTTTCCTGCCAGCTCTCTGCAGGAACTTTCCCTTTAAGTGTAAACAGCTCAGGCCCCATGGGGAGGGGGCAGGGCACACTCAGACACCAGCCAGAACATCGTTCCAGTGCGTTCTGGTTGAAAAAGAGCCCTGCCCTATCAAGTGTGAAAATATTTCAACCCTATGCATGAAGCTGTTAACAGTGACACTTATCATGGTAATTCTTTTTTTTTTTTTAAGAGAGGGAAAAAATAAATCTCATCAATAACAGTGTTGATTCTGCTTAGTGGTAAGATAAAGGTAAAGGTTTCCCTTGCTCAAAAGTCAGTGAAATATGACTCTAGGGATGCGGTGCTCATCTCTGTTTCCAAACTGAAGAGCCAGGGCTGTCCAAAGACATTTCTGTGGTCACATGGCCGGCATTACTAGATGCCGAGGCACATGGAACGCTGTTACCTTCCCACCGAAGTGGTACCTATTTATCTGCTTGCAATTTCTTGCTTTCAGACTGCTAGTTTGGCAGGAGCTGGGGCCGGAAATGGGAGCTCACTCTGTCATGTGGCACTCAGGTCTCGAACTGCTGAACTACTGACCTTCTGGTCTAAAGTTCAGTGTCTTAACTACTTGAGCCACTGCAGCCCCCTGTTCAGTGGTACTGCTATGCAAACACGCTTTGAAAAGGGGCTTCTACATACCGAGTCTTAACGGCTATCCCTGCAAAGGTGTTCTCTTGAGAGCATATTGCACAATCCTAGAGCTGTCAATGAGCAAACCACAGGCTCAGACTACTTGTTACCAGGAGTGACGTGTTTCTTTCCTCTCTCTCTCTGAGTTAAAGCAATATCAGCCTGAGCAGGTTGCGTGCAAGGAGAGTGGATAAAAGAGGCTGCTCTTACACCCATGGGAAGGATGTCACATAGTCATGGGAGGGGCCATGACTCACTGGTAGTGCAGCTGCTTGGTGTGCAGAAGATCCCAGGTTCAATCCCTGGCATCTGCAGTTTAAAGGATCAGGTAGAGATGATGTGAAAGTCCAGGAGACACAGGAGAGCGGCTGCCAGTCTTCTTGCTTCCCCGTCTCCATATCTTCACTATGTTTCTTCCTCCTGTGGGTGACCTTGATCAGAAAAATCTAGATTTGACTCAGAACACTGTACCACACACACATGGCCGATCTTTTAATTTGTGCTTAGAGATGCATACCCTAGTGGTGGATGCATCCATTTGTAGAGTTTAACTGTATTTCTTGGAAGCATCCAGAACAACGATTGGAGAAGGATTTCACAGTCTCTTCTGGTGTTTTTTTTTTACAAGAGACATGCACCTGATTCAATGTGCATGTTCCATGCCTGGTGGCCTGGGGCTTAAATTACTTGTTACCCTGAGCTTTGTTCTCTGAATGAGCTTGGCTCTGAATTGGAGGCGGAGGGACCGTAGGGGGGAGAGGCTGCCTAACTCCTTTCCCTAGGCTGATTTTTGATAATGGAATCCAGTTGCATTTGCAAGGTGTTGGTTGTTTCCTTATCAAATCTTGGCAAACCAAACAGACTGCAAATAGGAAGCGATACTGCACCGATCTTCGTTCATGAAATTTCTTTCTGAGCTCCGGTTAAGCCTATCAAGTATGATAATTGATGCGAGTTGTCCCATGGGACTAGCTAAGAAGGCCCCAAACACTCATTCTGTCTGGTATCAATGTGTACAAGTCTTTTTACAGCACGATGTGGCAGAATTTGTCATTGTCTTAGAAACCTGGACACTCTCCTATCAGCTCGGAACACATCACGAGTCATTCATTTTTCTCCCCTCTAGGCAAGTCGGTGCTTGCCTAATTGGTATTTGAGGAGTCGGTTGAAGAGAATGGGCTGGATGACAATGTAGATGTTTTTCAAGAATGACAGTTGTCTGACTATCACAAGAATACCATCACTTCACCATGCAGTATAAGCCGGAACGAAATTACCCCTAGTTAGGACAACTTTCACTGGCGCTAGAAACTGGGTTAGCTGACTATTCTTTCTTGTGGCTGCCAACCAAGGAACTTGGTTGTTCTGTATCAGTATATGAAACTCAGCCTTCCTCAACTCTACAAATTGTAACTGTGCATACTGCTTCTGACTGTTCTGTAATATACTCTATATGAGGTTTCCTTTGAAGATAGTCTTTAATCATCATCTGATTCAGAACAGGGCAGAAAGGTTATGGTCAAGTACCATATTGCACCAGTACTTCAAGAGTGTGATGTGTAAACCCTGAAGTTTGGATTTGGGATGTGGTAACAACCACGCATTCTCAGTAGTAATGTATGGCTGCAAGGGTTGGACTATAAGGAAGGCCGAGCGCCGAAGAATGGATTCTTTTGAATTATGGTGCTGGAGAAGACTCTTGAGAGTCCCTTGGACTGCAAAGAGATCAAATCAGTCAATCCTAAAAGAAATCAATCCTAACTGTTCCCTGGAAGGCCAGATACTGAAGCTGAAGCTCAAATACTTTGGCCACCAAACAAGAAGGGTGCACTCACTGGAGAAAGACCCTGATGCTGGGAAAGACTGAAGGTCAAAGAAGAAGGGGATAGGAAAGGATGAGATGGTTGGACAGTGTTATCGATGCAACAAACATAAAATTAAGAAACTCTGGAGCACAATGGAAGACAGAAGGGGCTGGCGTGATATGGTCCATGGGGTTGCAAAGAGTCGGACTCAACTGGGCGACTGAACAACAACAGCAGCAAACAACCACTTAATCCTGTGTGGATCTGTCTGTGCTTTTAACATGGGTCATATGGGTTAAACTTAAAATGAACAGAAGTTTATTGAGGAAATGAAAAGCGTGCATGGCATATGCATATGCGGACACAATGGGTTGAGCAAGAACAAAAGAAAAGGTGATATAACTGCGACCCTCTTTCCCTAACTCTTTACATACCTGAACAGTGCAGCTGTATTCAGAGTTACGCCAGTTTAAATCCAGTAACTTTACATAGGATTGCACTGTAAATAATGGACAATTAGGATAGGCGTTTGGTCCTTGGAGTTACAAGTATTTAGAAATAGAAAGTTACCTCATTCCAGCATTTGGAGCTCTCCTCCTATGATCTCAGCCACCTGTGCTTAAGATGGGGTCCAGGTTATCATGGAGAATCCTTAGAGTGGCTTGAAGTTAAAATAGCCAAGACAGTTAAGAGAGTGTCTTTCTTGTGTCTAGGGGTCTTATAACTTGTTCCTACCTCTGCATACTGTCTTTAGTTTCCTGTCCAAGAAAGATCTGTTCTTGCCTTTTGGCCTTCATAGCTCTGTTGCTTTGGGAGTGACTATCAATGAGGTTTGATGTTGTCCTTCTGCTGGCCTGAGCCAATTGCATGGCTGTCTGCTCTTTCTGCCTCACTTTTGCTAGTTAGCAAATGGCATTTTGTAACTTCTGAGCCTATAGGGAGTAGAGACCCAATTATCAGAAACCTGGATACATATGGGGGTGTGCACAGATTCTGGGGTGTTAGGCAATTCACCACACCAAGTTTGTCAGTCTTTTGGGCACCATACCAAAACACTGTTCGGCCATTTTAATGTGAGTTCCCCCCCCCCCCGGCTTACCAGTGTGCTAAGGTGATTTTTCTGCTTGATTTATATTATATTTTAAACTGCTTTTTGAGATTACAAATTGCTTTATGCTGCTTTTTTTTCAATGCTATGCTGAACTGCTGTTTTTGTTTGTTCTGGGATTTGTATGGGGACTAATCATTTTTAAGGAGTCATCACGTTATACTTTTATTGTTTTTATTCTTTCTGGTTTTGGAAACCTCCAGGCATGAACTTTCAGAGAGGCCAGGATACATGAACTGAATTCTGTGCAGTGACAACATAAAAGGAGGGTGGGTGATTTTTCCCCCCTACACCACATCCCCCCCAAGATATGTGGGTGCAGGGGTCGTTTTGAGCAGGAACGTGCAGGAACGCCATTCCTGGAGTAACAAGCCCAGGAGCGGGCACAGATGGTGATGCACTGTGGAAAACAGCAAAAGCATACTAACTTGTTCTGTATTTTCATGCTTGTAGCACTTGTAAATTGCATTAATACTATTTATGAGTCATATTGTATTTATACAGAATTCAGGGGTCATTTTGAGCAGGAACGCGCAGGAACACCGTTCCGGGAGTAACAAGCCCAGGAGCGGGCACATATGGTGATGCACTGTGGAAAACAGCAAAAGCATACTAACTTGTTCTGTATTTTCATGCTTGTAGCACTTGTAAATTGCATTAATACTATTTATGAGTCATATTGTATTTATACAGAATTCAGGGGTCATTTTGAGCAGGAACGCGCAGGAACACCGTTCTAGGAGTAACAAGCCCAGGAGCGGGCACATATGGTGATGCGCTGAAAAAAGCAAAAGCATACTGACTTGATCTGTCTTTTCATGCTTGTTGTAGGGTAGCTTCCCTACAAGAGCAAAGGAAACCTCAAGTGTCTTTAGTCAAAGTGTCAAGCTGGCTTGCCAGCTCTGAGTTGGGAAAGACCTGGAGATTTTTGGGGTGGAGCCTGAGTGGTGGGTGTTGCCTTTGGGCACACTTCCGGTGATGTCAGTGGGTGTAGTATATGCAAATGAGTTGTGCTAATGAGCTCCTGCACCTCTTCTTTTATGAAATGACCCCTGCCTGTGTGCCTCAAGAAGCCAATGATGAGGCTGTGGCAGCCACATGGTCAAAAAGCCATGCCGCACAGATAGCTGCATTGGGGGTGGGGGGGTGGGGATCAGCAAGTGAAGTGATTCCGCTCATTTCCCCCCCTCACTGCAGTCGCTCGCATTTCTAGAGTCCTGACTAGGAAATGCCCATACCAACCCAAGCTGCTGCAATTACACTGGCTGCCCCATTTGTTGTCAGGCTCAGTTCAAGGCGACGTTTTTGATGTTTAACGTCCTAAACGGAGAGGAAATAACCAAGAAGCTTTTGAGGATGCATAGTCAAGGTTTTATAAATGGATAGAGGAATGTAACACATAAGACTCCTAGGCTCATAGCCGAAGCAAAAAGAAATAAAAACGACATATCTATCTGTGAGCAAAATGTGTTTATTAAAATTCTAAGGTGTAAACAAGAAACAAACTTTTTAGTTACAGTGGGAGGTCAAGCGATTAAATGGAAAAATGATATAATGGATCTTCCCCATTTATGTATTTATTTTTTTTTGTTTACTGTTTGTTTTGTATGTATAAAAAAACTTTTTAAACCCCCCCCCCCCCCCCATTCTAAACACCTGGGAAACAGAACAGCTGAAGAACCACCTCCCCCTGTTACTACCTGGATGATATCTGAGGTCTATTTATTCATTCAATTAGATATTTATACTGGACTTTTCTCCCCAATGGGGACCCAAAACATTGTACACATTCCCCCCTTCTGTTTTTATCCTCACTACAAACCTGCAAGGTAGGCTAGGCTCAGAAAAGAGTGATTGGCCAAAGATCACCCCCTGATCGTCTATTGCAGATTTGAACCTGGATCTCTCAGATCCTAATCCAGCCCTCTAACCACTGTACTACACTCAAGATGTAGAGCCATCCTGTGAGACCGGGCCTTCTCTTAGGGGAGATTGGCTGGAACCCACGCCGAGCCCTTTTCATTGGTCCCCCACCAATGAAACTCCCCCAACCAGGAGGTGAGATTGGTACCATCCTTGCAGGTCTTTGAGAGCAAACTAAAGACTTCCTGAAAGGTCTTTGAATTAAGTAAACAGGCAGTAGCTGCTCTCTCTTTTTCAGGGGTCATTTTGAGGAGGAGCTCGGGGGAGCTCAGCTCCAGGAGTTGGTGCCACCCCCCCCCCCCCCCCCGCGAGAGAATGCCTGCTTGTGTCATGGCTGCAGCAAAATGACCCTGTTCCCTGGAAAGGTCCTTGTTCCTCTGACCAGCCTTCTGAAGGCTTCAGCCACCACTGAAGCTATCCTCCCAGAACAGTGGTATTTCTGAGGCTTGGATTAGTAGCTGTCCCCTCGCTGCCAGCTCACTTTCTTTCTTTCTTTCTTTCTTTCTTTCTTTCTTTCTTTCTTTCTTTCTTTCTTTCTTTCTTTCTTTCTTTCTTTCTTTCTTTCTTTCTTTCTTTCTCTCTTTCTCTCTCTCTCTCTCTCTCTCTCTCTCTCTTTTCTCTTGCCTTCTAACATATGTTCGGTGATGTCAGGTGGTGTAGCATATGCAAAGAAGTTATGCTAATGAGTTATGCTAATGAGCTCCTGCACCTCTTTTTCTACGAAATGATCCCTGCTCTTTTTTAACCTGACTGTTTTAGACAGTATTGTTTTATGGTATTTAAATTAGTTTTTTGTTTAACGTTTTAACCATCTGTGCTGCATGATATGCCCTCTTCTACAACCAGAGGTCTCGTCTCACAAATGAAACTAGAAGGAATGTATAACCCAGGGATGGATGATGCCTCAGTGCATGGTGAAGCCATCAGAAGAAGCAGAAACTCTCTAGCTTTGGTGAACGGAAGCTTTGACCCATTTCCCAGTGGGATGGTCCAGGATTTGCCAAACATCGCAGAAACACCCCCCCCCCCCCCAAAAAAGCAAACTAAAGATGATCTTTTCGGTGCTGAAGTAGAGAGGTGTCAAGAACAGCTGTTCATGAACGGAGACTAGGTTTCTGTTGTGATGCTCTTGCTGTGTGTATGGATGGCATTTCCACAATTTCTTGGCTCTGACCGAGTTTCTCTTCCTAAGGGGGAGAGAGAAGAAGGAAGCTGGGGAAATGGGTGTGTGCGTGTTACCCAATGCTCCCTCTGAGCTGTGGAGTCCTGTGAGCAAAAATTCTACTTTGTGAGCTACTGGCATTAAAGTTGTGAGCAAGCAGTTTGGCTACTGCATAAATTAGTTTGGAGCCATCCCTCCTGAGCTAAGACAAAAATGTGTGAGCCGGAGGCTGAAAAACCGTGAGCTAGCTCACACTAACTCATAGGGCTGCTATAGGGGTTCCCAATCCACCAGCCGGCATTCGGTCGGTGGGGGGAACCCCGCCCCAGAAGTCGTCCGGTGAGGATGACTTCCCCCATGCAATGACGTCACCTCCGGGTGACATCATTACGTCGCCGTGGCACGCGCACAAAGCGCACACGCCAGAAGAGCTCCTGGGGGGAGAACAACTCCCCCCCGCCGGTAAGTCGCCGGTACTTGGCAGCCCTAGTAACTCAGCTTAGAGGGAACACTGGGTGAGGAACTGCAGCCTTAAAACAGAGCTAGAAGTACCAGTGGTGGTTCGGACGGCTGGAAGGAGGTTTTTCCAGTGGACTGAATCCAAAGGTAGCTCTGGATGGGCCCTTTTCCTGTTTTGTGTGCCCCATTAAAACACCTGTGACTCCCAAGCTGTATTTGCACCTTTAAGACCAGCAAAAGTTTATTCAAGGTACGAGCTTTCATGTGCACACACACTTCCTCAGATTTATCTGAGGAAGTGTGCGTGTACACAAAAACTCATACCTTGAATAACTTTTGCTGGTCTTCAAAGTGACACTGGACTCAACGTTTGTTCGACTGCTTCAGATCGACACAGCTGCCCACTTGGATCTTCCTAGCTGCTTGCCACTGTGACTGCTGGCACCTACCATGGTGGTTAATATCGGGGTTGCTAAAAGCTGGTCTGGCTTCAGCACTTGCCTCATCGCTTGAATTGGGACACAGTGGTTCAGGCACTGGGAAGGAGAGATGTGGGTCTCCCTGTGCGGGAGCACATCCAGCCTGCCCTGAAGGCATTGCACTGGCTGCTGATTGCATACCATATTCACTTCAAGGTGCTGGTTCTTACCTTTAAAGCCCTTTATGGCCAGGGTCTGACTTACCTGAGGGACCACCTCTCCCCTTATATACCCCAGAGAGCACTATGGTCAGGGTCACAACACCAACTGGCCCTCCCAGGTCCCAGGGACGCTAGGCTGGTTGTAACCAGGGCCGGGGCTTTCCCGGTGGTGGCTCCATACTGGTGAAATGAGCTCCCAGAAGAGATCAGGGCCCTGCGGGACCTTTCACAGTTCCGTAGGGCCTGCAAGACAGAGCTCTTCCACCAGGCTTACAACTAATGCCATTGTTACGATATCAAACAACAGAGCTAGAACTTTAACATTGTATTGTCCAGATTGAATTGTTTTAAAATGTTTTATGAAAGTTTGATTGTAATATGTATTTTATCCTATGTAAGCCGCCCTGAACCTGCTTTGGCAGGGTAGGGTGGGGTATAAATTGCAAAACAGACAAATAGACAGACAGAAACAAACATTATGCAACCTCTCATCGCTGCCTAAGAACCTGGAATGTCAAGGTTTCTGATGCATTGGTGCATGAAGCCTTGTGGACAGTGTAGGCACAGTGCAGGAATGAATGGGGTGAGGGATTCGCTCCAGGTCAGAGGCAGTTCTCTCTGAGGCGTTAGTTGCAGGAATCTCTTGTTCTGCTGAACTTCTGAGCCGCAGAGCTAGGTGAGACAGCATCAATTATCACTGATGGACAGGCAGGGGCAATTTCTACTGGGAGCCCTCCAGCAGCTTCCACATTTGGGGACCTTGTCAGTGTCTCCATTCAAGCTGTTCTTACAAGGTGGAACACTCCATGTGAACTAATGTGGTATTTGACAGATACTGTCAGAAGATAGTCAGAAGTGGATAAAGATGTACGAATATGCCCAGATGAGCTTTTTTGTTTTGTTTTTGTGCAGGCTTGCATTTAGCTCATTTTCATTGCGGTTTTTCCCAGTTGGTTCAACTGTTTTGTAGCACTTGTAAATTGCATTAATACTGTTTATGAGTCATATTGTATTATACAGAATTCAGGGGTCATTTCAAGCAGGAATGCGCAGGAACACTGTTCCAGGAGTAACAAGCCCAGGAGCGGGCACATATGGTGATGCACTGTGGAAAAAAGCAAAGGCGTACTAACTTGATCTGTATTTTCATGCTTGTTGTAGGATAGCTTCCCTGCAAGAGCAAAGGAAACCTATAATGTCTTTAGTCAAAGTGTCAAGCTGGCTCGGCAGCTTTGAGTTGGGAAATACTGGAGATTTTTGGGGTGGAGCCTGAGCAGTGGGTGTTGCCTTCTGACTCACTTCTGGTGATGACAGAGGGTGTGGCATATACAAATAAGTCATGCTAATGAGTTATGCTAATGAGCTCCTGCACCTCTTTTTCTATGAAATGACCCCTGATACAGATGACGCAAAAATAAGATTTAAAAACTGTGTGCATTTTACTAAGAAAAACTCTGTAAGGAAGCAAAAAGTCATGTGAAAATAAGACTCATGAGTTCAAATCATGTAAGGAAAAAGGTGAAATCAAACATGGGGGTTTGGGGACACATTTTATCTTATTTATTTAGTTTATCTATAGTCCACCTTTCTCACAGGGATGCAAGGCGGATTACACACAGTGAGCCAGTGCAGTCAACAAAATGGGACATTCAGTACTCAATGCATTAGGATTTTAGAAAGCTGGAATCACCAGAAAGAACTGAAGTTTAGCTTAAATATTCACATGACACAATAAATGGTACAGAAATTACATAAATAGGGTCCTCCTTACAATAAGCTATAAGTAAAGGTAAAGGTTTCCCATGCTCGAAAGCCAGTTGAATTCACCTCTAGGGGGCGGTGCTCATCTTCGTTTCCAAGCCGAAGAGCCAGCGCTGTCCAAAGCACATTTCCGTGGTCATGTGGCTGGCACGACTAGATGCCGAGGTGCATGGAATGCTGTTACCTACCCACCGAAGTGGTACCTATTTATCTATTTGCAATTTCTTGCTTTCGAACTGCTAGGTTGGGGGGAGCTGGGACCAGAGATGGGAGCACACTCTGTCATGTTGCACTCGGGTCTTGAACTGCTGAACTATCGACCTTCCGGTCTGCAGTTCAGAATCTTAACCACTTGAGCCACTGCAGCCCCTACAATAAGCTATACACAGCAGTGTAAATCAGTTTCTAATAATGTATCCATCAAGTCTGTAAGCCCACTTTGTACAAAGTGACCCTATTGCCTGCACAGAAAAGCCCTCTTGAATAGTTCAGTTTTGCATAGTTTGCAGAAGGCCAGAAGAGTGGGAGCCCTCATTACCTCCCCAGGCAGGCCCATTCAACAAGATGGGAATGACAATGGCATAAGCTCATATACTGCTAATTGTTGATTCTGCCCATTTGCAGGGTGGCACCTGCAGAACCTCCTGCTGACTTCAGTGAAGTTGTCATGGTAGAAGAATCCATCCATCCATCCATCCATCCATCCATCCATCCATCCATCCATTATTCATTCCAATTTGCTAGGCTGCCCTTCCCTGAGGCAAGGCTCAGGATGGCTTACATGAGCGCTGTGTGACAAGACTGTGGCTGCGATCACATGCACAATTCGCCCCGACGTAGGCGTAAATGCTGAGCAGATTAAAGGAGCGCAATCAGATGCCAACATCTGGCAAGCTCCCTGCAGCTGTTGGCAACCCGTTTTGCTTCGCCACACACACGGAGTTAAAAAAAACACACCCCAGAAAGTCCAGTAGCAAACGGGTTGCTACGAGCCACAGATGGACTTTCCTGCATCTCATCGCACCAGCCCACTCCCATGGTGTTGGGATGAAGAAGAAGAAGAAGAGATTGGGTTTATATCCCGCCCTTCACTCACTTGGAGTCTCAGAGCATCTTACAAACACCTTTCCCTTCCCTTCCCCTCCCCACAACAGACACCCTGTGAGGTAGGGGGGGCTGAGAGAGCTCTGAGACAACTGTCCTTGAGATAATAGCTGGTACGGAGCTATGGCTTGCCCAAGGTCAACCAGCCAGGTGCAAGTGGAGGAGTGGGGAATCAAACCCGGTTCTCCCAGATTAGAGTCCGCGCACTTAACCACTACACCAAACTGGCTCTGATCAGGTTATCTTGAGGCCATGCCGTTGCCCCCCCCTTTTCAGTATGCGCATCATCATATATTGTTATAAGAAGCCCTCAGGGTGGAGATGCGATTCATCGATCCCCCATTTAAGCGAATCGGAAAACAATGGCAAAAAACCCCACCCTGCCTCACCAGCGGTTGCGTCTGATCACGCAGTGGCAGGATGCACCCGCATCTACAAAACTCTGTGTGATCATGCAACTGCGGGTCAATTTCCTCTGAAGGAAACAGCCTTGCTTCCCCCCCCCCCCCGCTTTATCTCAGGTGTGAGACCACAACCTGTTTGTAGTAAGCAAAGCTCCTTCCTCCTGAGTCCATGAGAAGGAGGCCCCTAGAGGTGTCACTTTTCTCCATCTTTACAGCTCAACATCCTCATAATTATTCATGATGAGCTTCTTCACGCATGTTGCAAGTGAACAAAGTCTCAGGGCCAAACTAAATATTACAGTCTTTAAAAAGTTTTTACCTCATAGCGGCTAAGAGGAAAGTCTTCTGAAAAACAAGTAGAGATCCCAAACGGGCTCAGGATGGCACCAAAGGGGGAGGAAGTGTTCCTGCCTCTACCCCCCAGGTATTTTTCCATGCAAAAACCATGCTGGGGGAGCTATTTCCCTGGTTTTGCTGCTCCTCATGGAGTATCTGTGCATGTGGAACAGCAATATTGGGGAAATAACCCCCTGGTATGGTTTTCATGACAGGAAACAGCTTGGGGAGGGCAGGAGCCCTTCTTCCCCTGCGACAATGTTCCACGCCCATGTGGGCTCTCCATTTTGTTTTTTGTAACCATTACCCAAAGCTGTTGTGTGGCTGATGGGAACATGAGTTCCCCGGAACCCAGCTCTTTAAAAACGGTAACATTTTGTTTGGCCCTTATCAACACTGCACAGGAGGCTTCCAATGAAGATCCCACCAGTGAGAGTTGTGATAATGTGAGGATGTCCTTATGGCTGTTTGACAGTACTTAAAAGTGGTTTATGAACTTCAACAAAAGATGAGCTAAAGATGATCACACTCCGTTGTTACATCAGGTTGCCATCCGCAGCCCCATTTCACATAGGAATGAGAATAGTTAGGGACATAACCTACCGTATGCATCCATTGTATTTTTATTGTATTTAAGTAGTTTGCAATGGACTGTATGCCATTACAACCTTTTAAAATCCATACATGAAAGTTAAAAAGCCATAACAACCGTATCTCAAAAAACAGAATGTGTCCTGTATGGGCACACTCTTGAAATGCATCAAGTTAATAAATGATGTAATGTTTTTGAAGTGTGCATTACTTTCCCATTTCTCAGGTGAACATACTCTGTCCGCTTAGCTGTTTTCTTCTACTCTCCACATCCTAACAAGCCATTCTGCTACGGATGGTGCCTTTTATTGTTACCATTTGGAAACTATAAGCATCTTTTGCTGCCGTAAGCAAGTTTCAAACAAGTTCGCTGTGTTTATTGTTGATGCGTCCTTTATGATGATGAAGTAGCACAGCGATGGCTAAGCACAGCCAATCATCCGCTGAAATGTATGACATGCTTTCCGCCGAAAGACTGCTATTCTGGAACACTGCCACCACCTTTGTGTAAAATCTGCAGTGGGTTAAGAACACCTCTAGCAATTATCACTTTGATTTCTGCGTATGCTGCTTACATGCTGTGGAGTTCGGCTCCTAACAATACAGAATCTTTCAGAAATTTTCTTTAATAGCCCCACAAGCCGTAGTTACAATGGACTGCCATATTGAATCAGAGACTGGAATAATGTTCAACCTACTTTCCTGTTGCAATATTCTAGTAATTATACTGTTCCATCTTTCCAACAGTAGTTCTCTTTGGTACGTTTAGAGTTGTAAACTTCCGTAGCTGGCAGTTGGATTCAACACACCTGCATTATGAGATGGGGGTGTTGGTAGCTTCATGAATAGTTATTTGCATATATGGGGCTTCCCCCCTAGTGACCATGTTATTATTTTTTTTATTTTTTTGCTTTTTAAAGTTTATTCAGTACCCTGAAATTATTCATTCACAAAAATGGTTTGCCAACCAAATTATATTACATTTTCTCAAAATAAGTCTGCCTAAGCTACTTTTGCAAACAAACAAACAAAACCCAACACAAACAAAACCCCACAAACCTGCAGATTAAGCATGTATGAATGTGCCCAGTTCATTTCTATATCTGTGTATTTCTTTGCAAAAACTTCCACCATCAATGTTTTCGTTTCTCTTCTGCTCATTTTAGAGTATGGAATTTCTGCTTTTGTGTATCTGATTTATGCAATTTGCATGTTGCTTAATTGATCATTTCAGGAAGTTTTTCTACAGGTGAGGGTTTTTTTTTTTAAAGGCCTCTGCTAGCTGCAGAAAATAAGCATTAACTTTGTCTCCTTTCAGCCTAGGTCCTGAACACAGAAAGCAACTCTAATGGAACTAAATAATGCACCCCCTCCCCTGTTATTCTTCTAAAGCTCAGCAGCAGCAAAACACACCATTTGGCTGTGAAATCCAAACCCCTTTTCATCGAGATCCAGGGAATTCCTCCCCCCAAATCCTCAAAGGTTCTTTTTTTCCCCACTTACCCCTCTCCCCTTGAGATCAATTAAAAAGAGTGTCTTTGAGAAGCTTGCCTCCCCAGTATTACATTTATTTGCATATATAAACACATTTAATGCTGAGACTTCTGGGAACAATGCTTCTTTCCCCCCTCAAACTCCTCCTCACCCTAAGCAGAAATGCTGAACAGACAATGCTAAGGGGAGAAGAACACTCAAACCTTTGGCTTTTTCCCCCAGGGGTGGAGGGAAGTTTTCTTGGTTAGGCAAGGTCTTAGATTTCATGCTGTGTTACCACTGAGGCTTAAAATGTGTGGCACTGTATTTTCCTACAAGTTGGACCAGAAAGAGATTCAAACAGGGGGACAAGGATGGCCCAGGCTATCCTGATCTCATCAGATCTGAGGGTAAACAGGGTTGGCCCTTGTTAGTACTGGGATGGGAGACCACCACGGAAGTCCAGGGTCCCTACGCAGAGGCAGGCAGTGGCAAACCACCTCTGAACGCCTCTGGCCTTGAAAACCCTACAGGGGTTGCCCTAAGTCGGCTGCGACTTGATGGCACTTTTCACCACCACTGTCACACCTATTTCTTAGGGTTGCCAGGTCCAGGTTGGAAAATTCCTGGAGATTTTGGGGGTGGAGCCCAAGGATGAGTCCACCGCCACTGAGTCCACCTTCCAAAGCAGCCACTTTCTCCAGGTGAAGTGATCTCTGTTGCCTGGAGATCAGTTGCGATAGTGGGAAATCTCCAGGTCCTGCCTGAAGTTTGGCAACACTAATGTTTTCTGATAAAAAAAAAATATCTCTACCTAGTTAAATAGCATAGCCCAAGCAAAAACATCTATTTGGTATTGAATATCTAGCAATCACAACTTCAAAATAATCCCCACTTGTAGTATTTACACTTCAGCTTCTCAGACTCTGTACCAATAATAGTTTTCTTTTTTTTTCATAAATAGAGAGGGAGTATAATACACCTATCGTTGCCCGTCACATACTGTATTATTTTATCTGTAGTATCTGCAGTAATTGTCAAATGACATGCCTAAGACATGCTACTGGCCCATGAAAAACAAATACTTTAAATAATTAAAGGAACTAAGATTTCATGTGTGCACATACATACTGAATCAGACCACTGGTTAGGGCTGCCAAGTCAGCCCGGGGGGCGGGGGATCCCCCGCTACAGGGGTTCCCGATCCGCCGGCCAGCATTCGGCCAGCAGGGGGAACCCCACCCCCCTTCCCCAATGTAATGACATCACCCGGAAGTGACATCATCACGCTGGGGGCGTTGCCAGGGCGACGCTCTGGCAATCGCCCCGAAACTCTATGATACCATAGAGTTTTGGGGTGATTGCCAGAGCGTCGCCCTGGCAACGGCCCCAACATGCTGACGTCACTTCTGGGCGACGTCGCCGGGCGCTTTGCGCGCGTGCCCAGAAAGCTCCCAGACGACGGAGGACTCGCCCCTGCCAGTGAGTAAGGAAGACTTGGCAACCCTACCACTGGTCCATCAAAGTGAGTACTGTCTACTCAGACTGGCAGCAGCTCTCCAGGGTCTCAGGCTGAGGTCTTTCTCATCACCTCCCTCCTGATCCTTTGAACTGGTGATCACTTTGAACTGGTGATGTGGCAAGCTGTGGATTTGGTGATGTTTGGTGATGTTATTGAACTGTTTAGTAATCTTCCCCAGGTCCCTTGGGGCCAAAAAGCATGTGTTGTAGTTTAGTTTCACTTTCCTTTGCTGGTTGCTGGCTGTTAGTTTTTGTTCAAGCAGAGGCCAGGGAAGGCCCTGCCTTTGTTCAAATGAAACTTTCAGCACCTGGCAGGGTGTGGTTGTGGAATTATTACACCAGGGACTGAACCTGGGAAGTTCTGCATGCCAAGCAGATGCTCTGCCATGGAGTCATGGCCTCTCCATACATCTCAACGGTCCGCCCATAGAAGAGGCAGCCCACTGCACCCCAGCAGGACTGATAGCTTTTTGCAACGTCTCAGCTATTGCAGCCGTTTCTGCACAAAGCAAAGTTAAATTATGGGATCGCTCCTGCTTTTGGAAGAGGTTGCATGCTGTGTGTCTGCATGAGTCACCTCTCTTGGCTTTCATCTTTTAAGGTGCATTCAGATGGGCAGCTCATCCTGCCATTGGCTGGCTGTAATTTGATCTCGATCTTTTCAATCCAGTGTTGCATGACCAGACAGCTCCCCTGTGAATCACTTTACTGTGTGTGAAAAAATCCTGTTTGCACATGAGCATGTGAGCCTCACTATCTACTTGTTTTTTCCGTGCATGCACGGACTAAAATGGTAAAAGCACTGCCAGCGGTATCTTCCTCTAGATATCATTTCAGTTAACAAAGTTGATAAAGTGTACGGGACCATCAGAAACATAAAATTGTTTGGATCGTTTGAGCAGCGTTCTGGGGACATTGCATGTTTAAGCGCGCATCGCTAAGACTTTTAAAAATGACAGCCATTTGGGATGGTCTGGAAATCATCCCTACAGGCTGATTGCGCACTGGTGGAACAACTAGATGGGGGAAAGTCTGCCATTGGCCTGTTGGCCAGCTTAGGACCAGACTTTCACCACTATCTTTTAAGTACAGATCCCCAATGGGGATTGAAGGGCTAATCACAGAAGCGGCACAATTCCCAGATGTTGTTATCTGGACGTGCACTTTAAATCCACCTGGTACTCATGCCTGCCATGGCTCAAAAGAGCCATATGAATTCAACCTTAATCAGGATGCCTGCTCAGAGCAGCGACTTGTGGAGATCTTGTTACATGGATGGACTCCCATGCAGGAAAGCACTTTCGCTCTTAAAACTTTCAAGGTATGACTGAAGTGTGTCTGCAGTTCAGAAAGCAGGTCTGTGGTCAAACTAGTTTTGCAGGGATGGCATCAGCATACCCTGATGTGGGGCAGCTGCCGGGGCCTGGGGCTTTGGGGGGGGGGTTGCCCACCCCATCAACTTGCAAGTGCTCTGCTATGTGAGCTCCCAGCTAAATGTGCTGCCCAGCATTGTTCAGAAAGAGTGTGCAGATGATGCACAGCCTCAGTGTTCCCAGCAGCCACAGCAGGTGCCACCCACAGCTGCATGCACTGCCCAGTGCCATCAGATGGTGAGAAAGCTCATGATCAGGGAAAGGATGCACAGGGAGGTAGGGAGCCATATGAGCGGGGGGCAGAAAGGGAGGTGTGAGAGGGGTGTTAGGCAGAGGCAGGGGCATAGAGTTTTAAAATCCCATGGGGGGGCTCTTGCACGCACGTGCACTTCACACGTGCACGCCAGAACCATGTTGCTGCTGCCACCCCCCCGCCTGACCACTCCTGCCTCCCTCCCTCCCTCCCTCCATCCGGGGGCCAGCTGGGCAATTGCCCCAAACTCTATGGTGCCATAGAGTTTCGGGGCAATTGCTAGAGTGTTGCCCCGGCAACGTGCCCAGCGTGATAGCATCACTTCCGGGTAACGCCATCACACTGGGCATTTGCCCAGCTGGCCCCTGGATGGACGGAGGGAGGGAGGGAGAGGGAGGGAAGGAAGGAGGCAGGAGTGGCCAGCTGGGAGGGAAGAGAGGCGGTGGTGGGTGGGCCTAGGAAGGGCCTGGGGAGGTGCAGCAGGGAGGCACGGCGGGGAGGTGCAGCAGCGGGTGCTCTGTTTTGCCAGGGAAGCTCAGTTCCCCCGGGAAATTTTGGGGGTGGCTCGAGCCCTCAAGCCCCCCCCTCCCCATAGTTGATGCCTATGGGCAGAAGGGGCCCCTGGTCACTCCTGGAACTCGCCCTGATATGAAGTGGTGCACAAACATGAAAAACGAATGAGAGACTGCAACAGGACAATCTATGATTGGTATCTCAAGTCTTCTTCACATTTCCTTCATAGCTCCGTTAAACTATCTGTTGGTAGCTTGTGAGTGTGTGTGTATCTTTAGGTATTTAACTTAATCAATGCTGAAGGTTACTAATGACTTGTTTAGATCACCTAATCAGCTCACCATCCTCTTTCTGAGAAGACCTTTGCTATACGAAGTGATTGCCTTGATTAAAATGTTGCCACTGGGACATTAAAACTGTAATCCCCTTAATGTAGCATCCCTCCCTTTCAGGCTGCGGTCACACTGGCGACTTGGCATGATATGGTGGTGCCTCAGATTGTACTGGTTTAAAGTGTAGCGGAGCACTTCATCCAGACTGCTCACCCTGTGGCAGGTTACCCGTGCGGCTGTCCCATTAGGGAGCATCCACAGTAGTGTTCCACTTCATCCATGGGACGAGCTGTAAGGGTGGGTTTTATTTAAATGCAGGGGGACGAATGCACATATAGGCAGCAACTAAAAGGAAAAACAGTGGCGGAAATGGCTCTGTAAGTTCAGACATCTCTTCCGGGTTACTTTCACTGCAGGAGAGTTCAGAAGTCAGAAAACCTGGAGGGAACCGTGAACAATCTGTTAAGACTGGACTTTCCCGGGTATCTGTTTATTCCACTTCCACTGAGGAACAGCACGGGCTGCTGACAACTGTGCCACAGGAGGCAGATGTCTTTGTCTGGAGGGGCCCATTTATTCCGCTCAGGTAACGTCACTATAGCACCACAAATGTTCGTGTGACTGCAGCCTTAGTAATGTTTTAATGCCTTGCTGTCAACATTTTTTGTAATGGTGAGGAGTAGGGCTGCCAGGTCCCCCTGGGGGGCGGGGGTTTCCCCACCAAAATGCCCCCCAATCTGCCAGTATGGATAAGGCCGGTGGGGGAACCCTGCCCCCAAAGTGCCCAATTCGGGCCAACTTGGAGGTGACACCATCGCACCGGGCACGTCAACGGCTGACGTTCTAGTAATCGGCCTGAAAACTCTATCGTACCATAGAGTTTCCAGGCTGATTGCTAGAGCATCGGTCGGCAATGTGCCCAACGCGATGACATCAGTTCCGGGTGACGTCATCATGCCATACGCGCGCAAATGTCCTGGAACGGGACCAACTCCCCCCCACTGTGCCAGGTAAGTCACTTGGCAACCCTGGTGAAGGGCTTTGATAGGTCATTGTTCAATCTCGGTCGGTTGGGGCAAGAGGACACAGCCAGGTCTTCTTCTAGCCACGATTTGTCAAGGCAGATGCCTGAGACTGAGCAGCGCTCTTTCCACATGAGCCACCTTCAGAAGCCACCCAGGAGACTTTGATGCCTGGTTCTTCAAGGAAGCACTTCAGGGTGAGAAGAAGGTGCTCAGCATAAAAATGTGGAAGGCATGGTCAGCGCTTGCAAAGGAGACCGCCAAGGAAGACTCTGCAGAGGCAGGCAATGGTGAAGGACCTCTGCTTCTCACTTGCCTTGAAAGCCCCTTGCTGGGGTGGCCATAAGTCATTTGCGATTTGAAGGCACTTTATTGAGGGGAGGGGAGGGGACGCAGCATGATAGAGCCTGATCTCATCAGATCGCAGAGACTAAACAGGGCCAGTACTTGGACGGGGGACCACCAAGGAAGGGTCTGCAGAGGCAGGCAATGGCAAACCACCTCTGCTTCTCACTTGCCTTCAGAGCCCCTTGCTGGGGTCACCAGAAGTCAGCTGTGACTTGACAGCATTTTTTGGCCGACACTGGGCTAAAACGGTAGTTTTTAACAGGGACCACTTGACTTCTTGCACTCTGCAAATATTGGGGATATTCAGAACTTTTAGGGGGAATGGGTGGGTAACTGGGACGTTAGGCAAACACTTCCCCCCTCTTGACATGGATTCTGACAGCCAGTAGAGAAGCGTTACTTTAATCCTGTTCAGGCACGGAGTTTCCAATCTCCTGGTGGCACCTGGAGATCTCCTGGAATTGCTACAGACCTCTAGATGACCAAGATCAGTTCCCCTAGAGAAAATTGCTTTGGAGGATGGACTCTGTGGCATCGTATCCCACTGAAGTCCTTCCCCTCCCCAAACCCCACCCTCCTCAGTCTCCACCCCCCAAAATCTCCAGATATTTCCCAACCCAGAGCTGGCAACCCTATCACCCCATCCAAATCCTGGATTTCCTCCCTGAGTCCCAAGCAGCCTTGCCAATCATGGGCAAACTCCCGGCAATTTTCCCCACTGCCCACTGATGCCCACTTTCCGGTGGGTGGAAGCAGGCCAGCCAAAGAAGGGAGCCATGGTCATTTCTTCCTCATGATGATGTCACTTCCGATGCATCCCAGAAGCATTGGTATTGTGCTGGGGCAATGCTCTAGCCTGCATCCAAAACTCTATCAATTTTGGGTGCGCGTTAGAGTGTTGCCTTGGCGTGATGCTGGCGCTTGCAGGTCATGCAGGAAGTGACATCATTGTGCAGCGACCATTGGAGCTTCCAGCTGACCGGCGAGTGCCAGCAGCACACTAGGGCAACGCTCTAGCACTACCTTCACAGTAAGTACCCACCTTCCCCCATCTCTTGCCAGTCGTCTGGCCCAAGTGCTGTCCAGCAAATAGGAATCCAACCTAACATTCTGGAGATCTGTGTATCATATGCATGTATCACAAACACAGTTAGTTCTGTAAATGAAATTGCTTCGTCTGAAGTGCTAGGTACTCATTTTTTTTACCTGTGGCTTGTTGGACCCTCTCGATGATTATGTTAGGAGGTTGTGGACTAAAGGTTAAGAACCATGAGGCTGAAATATGAGTTTTCACTTCCTGTTCTTTCCGAAGTTGCAACTCAAAAAAAAAAAAAAAGAGAGAGGTCAAGCTTACATTATAGAGGCAAGATAGATTTGCATCTGTGGAGACATTCTGTGCCATAAATCTCTGACAAAGTTGTTGACGGCATTCTTCCGTATGCTTCACACGTACTTTTGACACAGGACTCAGCTGTAGAATAATATTGTATGGCTAACCACTGATAAAGACAGTTTTGTTGAAATGGGGTTGGTGTTTTATAACGTAACACGAGCGTTTCGTCTGCTGTGGTTATTTTGTTACGTTAATCGTGTGTTTGTTAAAGGTTATCTATGCATTCAGAATTTATTGGATCTATAGTTTCATGCTTACATAGATGCCCTGATCTGGATAGCCCCCTGATCTCGGAAGCTAAGCAGGGGCTCTTCTGGCTAGCATTTGAATGGGACACCACCATGGAAGTCCAGGGTTGCTATGCAGAGTAGGGTTGCCAAGTGTCCCTTACTTACCGGTGGGGGGGGGAGTCCTCCATCGTCCGGGAGTTTCCTGGGCGTGCTCGCTTCGGCGACGTCGCCTGGAAGTGACGTCATCACGTTGGGGGCATTGCCAGGGCGACGCTCTGGCAATCGCCCCAAAACTCTATGGTATCATAGAGTTTTGGGTCGATTGCCAGAGCATCGCCCTGGCAACGCCCCCAACATGATGACATCACCTCCGGGTGACATCATTACGTTGGGGAAGGAGGGTGGGGTTCCCCCCGCCGGCCAAATGCTGGCCGGCAGATCGGGAACCCCTGTAGCGGGGGATCCCCCGCCCCCCGGGCTGACTTGGCAGCCCTAATGCAGAGGCAGGCCATGGTAAACCACCTCTGAATACCTCTTGCCTTGAAAACCCACCAGGGGTCACTCTAAGTCAGCTGTGACTTGATGGTGGGATCAGCAGCAGTTTACATACATATATACCAGATCCTCTTTTGTTTTTAGGGTGTTTTGGCAAGTTGTTTGTAGGGATTTCCTTCCATTTTTGGGTGCCTATTAGGAAACCTTTGCCCTCTTCAGGTTCCGTGAACTGTCTGTATGTCTGAGAGACTGCATTGGTTTAAAACTGCATGCTTCACATTGGAGATTGTTTATTGCTACTCTTCATTGAGGCCTGTATGTCAACTGCAGGGCAGGGAGCAGGCTGAAACGAATTGCTGGGAGGAATCCCTTGTTGTATTAGCTGGGGCCTTCTGACAAATGCTTTCTGTTATTCTCAGGGGTCATTTCGTAGAAAAAGAGGTGCAGGAGCTCATTAGCATAACTCATTTGCATAACTCATTTGCATATGCCACACCCCCTAACATACCGGAAGTGTGTCAGAAGGCAACACCCACCCCTCAGGCTCCACTCCACAGGTGAGTGAAACTGACCTGCTCTTCCTCCATTCCCTTCCCCATCCAATACTTTGTGCAATAAAAATAAGCGTAAAGAACACACCCTCATTCTCTTCCTGCTCCCTTGAAACCACCAGGTTTCAAGTAGACTTGAGATACCCAGGACATGTGCACCACCCATCCCTTCCCCTTTCCCTCCCCACAACAAGACACCCTGTGAGGTAGGTGGGGCTGAGAGAGGTCTTTTGAGAACTGCTCAGGAGAGAACAGCTCTGAGAGAACTTGAGACTGGTCCAAGGTCACACCAGCAGCTGCATGTGGAGGAGTGGGGAATCAAACCCGGTTCTCCCAGATTAGAGTCCAACTCCTGACCACTGCACCAAACTGATGGGGTGGTAGCTGCTGAAGGGTTGGTGAAATTTCTCCAGTACTTATGTGCCATGTGCCCAGATAAAAAATGGTATACTTAGAAAATTTATATGCCACCTTGAGCAAGTCTCTGGAAAAGCAGCACACAGTCATAAAAGGAACAATGATAAAATTATCAATATTAAAACAAAACATTAAAAACAATAAAGACCCTAGCAGGGCTTTCCCCGGGGTGCTGCGCCTCTGTACTGCTCGGGGAAGCTGAGGAGGGGGCGGGGCTTGGTCATGTGCCTGCCCCCTGGGCTCCTCACTCCCAGAGCTGCGCTCCTGCTCCAACGGACCCCTGGTTATTCTACAAGAGACAAAAGTTGATGACTTGCAAGTCTGTGTCAAATGGTCATACATTTGGACAAGTGTTCAAAAACGCTGCTTGAAGAAAATATGTGGGTACAACTAGTTGGTTTTTAAAAAGTGTACAAATAGGTTTCCCATCTATCTGCTCATAATGGGAGATCCTCCAGACAAGTCTTTGCCTTCTGATGCACAGCTAAGCCGTGACTGGAAATTGGGGCCAAAGGGAAAAGATTGTCCTGGGAAGAAAAAAAGAAAAGAAAATTAAGGCTTCAGATACTTACAGGAAGTTCTGACCATAGACTTTGTGACAATTCCTAGAGCCACCTGGAAATGAAAAGGGTAGCTCTAGCAATCACCAGAGACTCAATGGTAAGAATACCACTTCTGGGTACCTGTAGGAGCCGCTGCCAACAACAACTAAGAACATAAGAACATAAGAAAAACCAATGTTGGATCAGGCCAATGGCCCATCCAGTCCAACACTCTGTCACACAGTGGCCAAAAACACCAGGTGCCCTCAGAAGGTCCAGCAGTGGGGGCAGGAAGCCCTCCCTCTGTTGCCCCCCCCCCAATACCAAGATTACAGAGCATCACCCGCCCCAGACTGAGAGTTCCTATCTATACTTTGTGGCTAATAGCCACTGATGGACTTCTGCTCCATATGTTTGTCTAATTCCCTCTTGAAGCCGTTCATGCTTGTAGCCGACACCACCTCCTGTGGCAGTGAATTCCACGTGTTAATCACTCTTTGGGTGAAGAAGTACCTCCTTTTATCTGCTCTAACCTGACTGCTCAGCAATTTCATGGAGTGCCCACGAGTTCTTGTATTGTGAGAAAGGGAGAAAAGGACTTCTTTCTCTACCTGCTCTATCTCATGCATAATCTTATAAACCTCGATCATGTCACCCCTCAGCCGTCGTTTCTCCAAGCTAAAGAGCCCCAAGTGCTTCAACCTTTCTTCACAGGGAAAGTGTTCCAACCCTTTTATCATTCTAGTCGCCCTATCCTGCACTTTTTCCAATGCTATAATAATCCTTTCTGAGGTGTGGCAACCAGAACTGCACACAGTACTCCAAATGAGGTCGCACCATTGATTTTTACAGGGGCATTATGATACTGGCTGATTTGTTTTCAGTTCCCTTCCTAATCACCCCACCCCCTGATTCTACCATCTACAGCTTGTGCCTGCTGCATGTATCTGAAAAAGATCAAGGAGCTGATCACTAAAACACATGATCACAGAGTATGACTGACCACCATCTTCAAGCAATATTATTATCATTACAGATCTTTGCTAGCACTTAATGATAGTGGATTGTTTTGGAAGGTTGTATGGTTGTTATAATTGTTCGTTAATATGTTTTTATCTTTTATGTAAGCCGTCCTGAGCTTGCTTTGGCGGGGACGGTGGGGTATAAATTGAATAAATAAGATGATAATTTAAAAAATAGAAAGTCTACGGTCAGAATTTCTGGCCCCCTCACAACCCTTCCACCCTTCCTATGTATGAACTCTAAGGTGATAAAGAAAGTAAAAAGAAAGGAGAGGGTCCTGGCCGTAGAGATCAGTGGAAGAGGAAGAAAGGGGGATATTAGGGATGCCCATCCACAGGTAGGGGCAGGGGATCCCCCAATTGTTGAGGCTCCCCCCAGATGCTGGCCAGCTGGCTGATGGGGGGAAGCCCCGCCCCTAACAGTCATTCACTCACCTAGCAGGTGCATATGTTACCTGCCCCACAAGCCATGAATTTGTGGTATGCAGGGCAGGGGTGGGGGGATACCTGCTTCCCCCCCAAACCATCTAAGGAGAAGGTTCCATTTAAATGGTTGGGGAAAAGTGTGTGTGGGGGGGAGGCACGTGCAGTGCTGCATCCCAGACATGATGACATCACTCTGAAGGCCCTGCCCCTTCCTGGAATGTCCCCCAAATTCCCCCACCAAGTAGAAGATGGGACCTGGCAACCTGAGGGGAGATATTGCCCCCTCTTCCATCTCTGCCCCTTGGTGCTCCACTCTAATCCATCTTTTTTGCTTAATGTTGCTCAGTTCTCTGCCTTACAGCCCCGTGCCCCACATAGTATTTGTCTATGAACTTCCCAGGCATAGATTGTTTGCCTGGGTAGTTTAAGGGATCCCCTCCTCCCTTTTTCCGTAGGTCAAAAGTCCGTATGGTCAAAGCAATGGTATTCCCAGTAGTGATGTATGGCTGCAAGGGTTGGACTGTAAGGAAGGTCAAACGCTGAAGAGTAGATGCGTTTGAATTATGGTGCTGGAGAAGACTCTTGAGAGTCCCTTGGACTGCAAGGAGATCAAATCAGTCAATCCTAAAAGAAATCAACCCTGACTGCTCCCTGGAAGGCCAGATACTGAAGCTGAAGCTCAAGTACTTTGGCCACCAAATGAGAAGGGGGCACTCTCTGTAGAAGACCCTGATGCTGGGAAAGCCTGAAGGTCAAAGAAAAAGGGGATGGCAAAGGATGAGATGGTTAGACAGTGTCATCGATGCAGCAAACATGAAATTAAGCAAACTCTGGAGCATGATGGCAGACAGGAGGGCCTGGCTTGATGTGGTCCGTGGGGTCGCAAAGAGTCGGATTCGACTGCGTGACTGAACAACAACAACCTCCCCACCCTTTTTATTAACTTTTTATTAGTTTTACTATAATCAACATACAAATAAAAGTTCAAACAGTTATCGTATGATGTCACAAGTAACCAGTGATAACAAGAATATATGTATCATAGTATAGCATTACAAATTTAACTACCGGCTAGCATTAGGTATATGTTTAACAAGAGTGAATGGGGTAACTTAACAATGGAACAACTATGTAACAGACCTGGCCCATGAACTTCTAAAATGAAATGTGTTGTGTAGTTGTGCCTGTTTTAACAACCTCCCCTTTTCACCAAAAGGATAAGCTGGTTGGATCTAGCCCTATCCTAAGTTCAAGTGTTTTGAGGCAGCATCTTTGGAATCCGTCTCCTCCTACCCTGGTGAAGGGTTGAATTGTTAAGAGGATGGAGCTCTAAGAATTCAATCATTCCTTTGAAAGAGTGAACAGAAAACCACGGGCCTCTCTGCCCTCTCCAGGGCTTCCTTGTTTTCTGCTTGTTTGCCTCAAGGCAATAGGTTTTAAACTCTCTACCTCTCATGAATCTTTTTCCTGTTAACTTGCCTGCCAAAGAATCCCTTGAGAGTCTACTTTTACCATGGGAGCTCTCTGTGTCACCAAGGCCACCGTCCCCTTGAACAGAAGACCCTGTTGGACTCGCCAGTGCCCTGTGTGAAAGGGAAGCACGTGCCCCAACATCCTTCATACTCCCTGAGGCTGGGCACTGCCAGCAAAGGTCTCTGAGGGAAATCTCACCCACTATTAGTGACTTCCTAACTGAGGAACTCCTGATAAGCATCGGAGACATGCCAGGGCTCCCTGGAGCACAGTTTGAAAGCCCCCCGTTCTGTGTCGAAGAGCCTGAAGCTGCGTACAGCTGTCTGAAGATAAGGAAATAAGTCTTTCTCACTGAGCGGAGAATTTCTTATTACTTTAACCTCCATGCCACTAATAATTTGCAGCGCTGTCAAGGGAGCCGAACATGTGGAAACCTGACCAAAAAAAGGGAGAAAGAGAGCAGGTTTTAATTCCAGCCCTGCTAATGCTGCCCCCGCTGCAGCCTACACACATTTTTACTTTTCTGAAATGGCATCCTCCTCACTAGCGAGCTGCAGACTTCTTTTTTTTTTCATAAAGCAGTTGTGCAGCTTCAGTAAGGGTTAATGTTGAGCCATGTTCCATTGGCATTGGAGCAGCAGCCACAGGGCTGCCAAGTGCCGGCGACTTACTGGCGGGGGGGAGTTGTTCTCCCCCTGGGAGCTCTTCTGGCACGTGCGCTTTTGCGCACGTGCCGACAACGTAATGAGGACGACGGTGAGGACGACTTCCCCCGTGTAATGACGTCACCCGGAGGTGACGTCATCATGTTGGGGGCGTTGAGGGGCGATTGCCAGAACGTTGCCCTGGGGTGGGGTTCCCCCCGCTGGCCGAATGCCGGCCGGCGGATCGGGAACCCTTATAGCGGGGGATCCCCCACCCCCTGGGCTGACTTGGCAGCCCTAAGCAGCCATCAGGCACCCATTTCAAAATCCCGAAGTTATGTCAAGAAAGACAGCACTGCTTATGGAAGGACACGCAATGGCTGTAAGTTGCCAGAGGTCTTCACTCCCTGAGTTGCCCACATATAGGGCTGGACCAGAAGTGGTATTTGGGCAAGAAATTTAGGGTAAGTGAGATGACGTTGCTTCTGGTGCATGCCAGAAGTGACATCGCCATGGTGGCCTAGGCCTCTGTCCATTGCTGGTAAACCCCCACGCTGGCCAGCTGATCGGCAGTGGGGGATCTACCACCCGCAGCAGGAAGCTGGCAACCCTACACACAAACCTTTGCATAATATTGTGTTTTTATGGGTGTGATATGTAGAGCTATCACCATAAGAACATAAGAAGAGCCTGGCTGGATCAGACCAATGGTCCATCTAGTCCAGCATTCTATCCCACACAATGGCCAACCAGTTTCTCTGGAGGGCCAACAACGGGGCATAGAGGCCGAGGCCTTCCCTTGATGTTGCCTCCTGGTTCTGAGATTCAGAGGTTTAGTGTCTCCGATTGTGGTTGGTAGCCATTGATAAACTTATCCTCCATGAATCTACCTAATCCCCTTTTAAAGCAGTTTATTTCTCTGGCCATCGTGACATCCGCTGGCAGCGAATCCCACATTTTATCCACTCTCTGCGTAAAGTAGTATTTCCTTTTGTCCATCGTGAACCTACTGCCCATCAGCTTGACTGGATACTCTCGAAATCTAGCATTTTGGGAGGGGGAGAAGAAGTTCTCTTTGCCAGCTCTCTCCACCCCATTCATATTTTTATAAACCTCTATCACGTCCAGTGTTCCCTCTAAGCTGAGTTAGTGTGAGCTAGCTCACAGTTTTTTACCCTCTGGCTCACTGATTTTTGTCCTAGCTCTGGAAGGATGGCTCCAGAGCAAACTCACTTATGCAGTAGGGTAGCTAAATCACTTGCTTACAGCTTTAATGCCAGTAGCTCACAAAGTAGAATTTTTGCTCACAAGACTCCACAGCTTAGAGGGAGCATTGATCACATCCCCCCCTTAATCATCTCTTTTCTAAACTGAAAAGCCCCAGGCTCCTCAGCCTTTCCTCCTAGGGAAGGTGCTCCAACCCCTGAATCATCTTGGTTGCCCTCCCCTGTAGTTTTCCCAGCTCTGCAATGTCCTTTTTGATACAAAATGACCAGAACTGTACACAGTATTCCAAATGAGGCCGCACCTTATAGATCTATACTGGGGCATCACAATATTGGCCATTCTATTCTCAAACCCCTTCCTAATAATCCCTAGCATAGAGTTTGCCTCTTTCACTGCAGCAGCATGCTGGGTTGACACGTTCATTAAGCTGTCCACTATGACGCCAAGATCTTTCCCCCCTCTTGGTCTCAGCAAGCTCAGAGCCCAGTAACCTCTACTTGAAGTTGGGATTTTTTTGTCCCAGTGCGCATCACCTTGCTCTATGACCCTTTTACATGTGATTGTCTGAGATCAACCAAACAACAACAGTGTGTACAGCCATCTTTGTATCACTCAATGAGCATGGTCACTGGCACACGCAGAAGCCAAAGCAACTGATGCGAAATGTAACAGGATCCCTTCCATGGCAGACCTTTTTAGGTTTGGGAAACCAAAGCCTTTCAGGACTCAATGCATTTGGAGGAGGTTACATCCCTTAAAGTGGCAAGCCTTCCACGTCTGTTCTCCTTCAGCTCTAAATGTGACATAATGGAAGCTGTCTTTTCATTAGTGCCTCTGATAAAGTTAAAGCTTCCCCTTATTAAGATTCTCTTGCAAGAATCAGGTGCAACTATAGGTTGATGCTAGAGAGACAATTCTGGTTCTTGTAATTCCTTTTTGTGCAAGAGATACAGATTGCATATAATAAGGATAATTGTTTAGATGTTTAATATTCCTTGGAAGTTTAATATCCCTCCGGCAAATCTAATACATTCGAATCTCTAATACTTGACAATGACCTTCACTGTTATTATAGGGATTTATGTAAGGGAAATGGGGCAAGGAGAAAAGTGTAGTTCATTGTTCTCAGGGTGATACAGAGATAAAGCTAAGGATTGTATATTGCCGTGAGCTCGGGCATATTTTGGTAGAAAGGGACCTGTGTTCTCATTTAGCCTTACATGTGAAGATCTGTTGGTCCCAATAAAACACAATCTAAGCATATTTGCATAGCAGGCCCCCGGTCCTTTAAGAGGATCCAAGATGCAGAAAATGGAACATCTGGGTAGTTAATAAAGAAATTGGATGCTGTATGTGACTTACCCTGACTGTCCCTTTTAAAAGAAGAAAACAACTGCTTCCAGAAGGACCATCAGGATTAGATACAGGAAAGGGGGGGGAGACTTCTTAATCAGCTTTTTCTCTCCAAATTACTCCCCAAAGAGGCTCCCCCCACCCCGAGTGTTCCAAATACCTGTTTGTCTGCAGTTGGAACTTCACAGGGGAAATTTGTTGGGGGAGGGCTATCTGGAGAAGGGAAACAGCAGTAAAAGAGTTACACATTCTTCCACTGTTTGATGTAGCGGTTAAGTGCGCGGACTCTATTAGGGGAGAATTGGGTTTGATTCCCCACTCCTCCACTTGCAGCTGCTGGGTAACCTTGGGCAAGCCATGGTTCTGTCAGAGCCATCTGATCATGCATTTTAAATCTATTAGGGAATCATGGTGACACTGGCACAAAAGGACCATGTGATTGCAGCCTCAGTTTAGTCGTTTTAGCTTCTAGGGAGAATGTTGAGGCTTGATTTGGTCTAGAAGCCACTTCTGTATCTTTTTTGATGGGCCACGGTATCCGTAAAACTCTCCTCCAACACCACAGCTGTAATGAATCAGTGGTCTGTCCTGTTCTAAATGGAAGCAGCTTGTCGTGTTCTAAAAAAGCCAGAGTAAATTTCCATACATTTGTGCTCAACACAAAAGGAGGTTCAGGTGAGCCAGTAATAAGAACACCTTTGGAACGGTCAGTAGGAATAACCCAAGATATTTTATGGAACAAACAAAAAAATCCAAATGGGACCCCACCAGGGGTGCTTAACAACCACCGCCCTATATCAAAGTAAACAACTGAGAACCATTTAATGATGCCTTAAGCCTGTTTCCTCTTGTAGCTGGGTAGCCCCACTCATGGTGCCACTAACTTTGTCTCCACTTGTTGCCCAAGGCTGTGAAAATGGTTGGAAAGGAATAGCATTCATTAATGAGAACAACTCTTGTTTATTTGTGCTTCTTTCTTAGCTTCTCTGTGCTGTGAACTGCACTCCTGGTTGAGAATGGTAGTGCGTATTTGTGGGTGTAGGAAGTGCCCTGTGGGAAAACATATACCTTTCCTCCTAAGACATGGGAGTGCTGACTAAAGGACTTCCACCCTGTGGCCTTTTCAGTCCACAAAGTTCCTCGTCAGCGATGTGAACTAGCAGAGTCAGTACAGTCTGAGGCAGTATTCATTATTCCTGTGTTCATTAACACTTCTTTTAACACTCAGTGCATTTATATAGTTCAGCCAGTGTGTTCAAGTAATAATCCACTCTCACAGTCGAGATCTTTTCTTATATACCCAATTACAATTGCTTCCCTGTTTCTGACTCTAGGTTTGCTAATAGCTCTTCATAGCCAATTTGAAACACATCCCTCCACACAATTTGGTTCATAGAATCCTAGAGTTGGAAGGGATCTCCAGGGTCATCTAGTCCACCCCCCTGCACAATGCAGGAAATTCACAAATACCTCCCCCTTCTTCCCACATACCTGGTCTTTAAACAGTCATCTCCTGCTTCATACACCCCTCAGTTGTGCTGACCAAGGAGAAACAAATAAACAAGATTTGACTTAGTCTCTTTTTTTGTACTATTGATATTGAACAATCCAGAATCTTTAGCTGAATTCAATCTCAGTGAACATAAATATGAGTAACTGACATCTGGATAAAAGGAGTGCCTGACCTTGTATGGTCATCTTCAAAAGCCAGGCTTTGGATGCCTCCTCCTTCTGAAATTAGGCAGGTGAAATCTGAGGAGAGGGCCTTCTCAGACATGGCACCAAAACTCAGGAACTCTCTCCCCAGGGAGACTTACCCATCCCCTTCCGGTGCCATCTTCTGCCTTTTTTATTTCATCTGGCATTCCTTCTGTGATCCCTCCTTCCTAGCCAATATTTTAATTGCTCTCTTTATGTTCTATATTTAACTCTGTTTTTAAATTGTTTTAATTATGTGTGTTGGGTGTGTGTGTGTTTTTTAATTGAACAATTTTATTGAAAGATCCAAGGTGAACACTGCAATAAGATAAACGGTGAGTACGCTGATTTACAGATGACACCGCATTAGGTAATGGTAAACAGTGAAGACATCAAACTTTTCCCCCTTTTGGTCATATAAACATTTAAAGTGATAGTTTAAGCTTGTGTGTATTAGTATAGAGGTGTCCTTAAAAGAGTCTCCAAAGAGAGAATAAGGCCGCGGTCACACGGCCCGTAAATGGGGGAGGAAGGGCTATTTCCTCCCGCATTTAAAGGGGCCATCCACAACAGCCGCAGAAAGTCCCGCACCGAAGCGGGCTCAAATGCGGGTTGCTCCCGCATTTTCCAGCCCCGGGAAAATCAACAGTTTTGCCGGGTGTTGTGGGAGGAACCCGCATTTTAGCCATCTGGCCAGCCCTCTCTCGCAATCATTGTGAGAGTGGGGCTGTCCAGATGGTCCTGTTGGCCATCCCCCCCCCCTTTTACACTTGGGCGCTTGGGCAGTCAAGCGCCCAAGTGTAAAAGGGGAAAAAAAACCCCAAACTTACCTTTGCCGCCGCTTCTGCGGCCGCCGCCTTTGCCGCCTCTGCCACCTCTGCGGCCGCCACCACTTCAGCAACCGCCGCCTCTGCCACCGCGGCTGCTGCTTCTGCGGACACCGCTTCTGTGGCCACCGCTGCTTCCGCCGCCTCTAATGCGGCCACCGCAGCTTTCGCCACTGCTGCTTCTGCCACAGCCGCCGCTTCTGCTGCCGCAGGGGTTGGGATGTGTAGACATGTGTAGACATCCCAACCTGTGGTAGAAAAATGCGGCCCCTTTAAATCCGGGAGGGCTCCCGGATTTAAAGGGCCCGTGTGACCGCAGCCTAAAAGAGAATGAAAAGAAGAGAAAAAATGAAGAGAGAATAGAAACCAAAAAAAGGGAATACATGGAGAATAAAGTCAGATTAGGACTAGGTCTCTACAGAATCGATTTTGAGGCAGGATATTGTTTGTTGTGGTGAATTCATAAAAAGCAGGGCTCTTTTTGTAGAAAAAGCCCAGCAGGAACTCGTTAGCATAATAGGCCACACCCAACAGCAGGAGCACATTAGCATATTAGGCCACACCCCTGACAGCACATCTTATTAGCTTATTGGGCCACACCCCCGTGTTACCAGAAGAGTGGTCATCCAGCCACACCCACCTTTTGCTTCTTATTCTGTTTACTTTGTTTGTTGTCAAAACCCAGGGGTTTTTTTGTAGCAGGAATTAATTTGCATGTTAGGCCACATACCCCTAATGTAGCCAATCCTAATGAATTTCTGCTGTTGGGTGCGGCCTGATATGCTAATGAGTTCATGCTGGGTGTGGCCAACTCAGGAGCCAGCCGGAACTCCGTTCCTGTGCATTCCTGCCCAAAAATAGCCCTGATGAAAAGGATACCATTTCCCCACAAAATTGGTAGATTTCGGGAAGATTTCTGTTTGATAGAGGTTGTAAGTGATCTTCTCCATCAGAAATTGGTCCTACACTTTAGTTAGCCAAAGGGATCTTGTAGGTGGGGGGTGGGGGTGGCTTTAATGGTTTTAAAATGTGATGATATCATGTGTGTTTTAAACTGTTAGCTGCCTCAGTGTCCCTTGTAAGGCAGAAAGATAGGAGACAAATTGTGTAACTAAATAATGAAAATAAAGACTAAAATGGAAGGTTGGCTATCTTTTTTCAGTTTTAAAGCTGGTATCCAGTAAAAGGAAGGAAAGCATCCAACAGTGCCATAGAAAACAGATTTATTATAAAAATCCACTCATTGTACTTAAACTCACTGCTCATCATCTGGGGTGTTCTCCCATTCCTTTTTTAAGAGTCTACGGATCTTCATTTGGGTGTGGTAGGTTTTATTTTATTCCTTCAAAGAAGTAATAAACAGGACATCTTTTTCCTTGATGCATTTCCATGCTCACCATTTATTTTTCAATGGATCACAGCAAATCTTGTTTTTTGACGGCCAGAAGAAGAAGAAGAAGAAGAAGAAGAAGAGATTGGATTTATACCCCGCCCTCCACTCCCCAACGGAGTCTCAGAGCGGTTTACAAGCTCCTTTCCCTTCCCCTCCCCACAACAGACACCCTGTGAGGTAGGTGGGGCTAAGAGAGCTCTTTCCCAAGCTGTCCTTGAGGGAACAGCTGGTACAGAGCTATGGCTTGCCCAAGGTCATCCAACCAGGTGCAAGTGGAGGAGTGGGGAATCAAACCCGGTTCTCCTAGATTAGAGTCCGCGCACTTAACCACTACACCAGAACTGGATCCCATGGTAAACGGCCTGTTGCTTGGAGCTCCACTGCTTTCCAGAAGTGGCAACCCATAAAATGTAGTAAGGACAGGGAAACCCTAAGCACTATGAGGTCATTTCACACACCATCTTTTACTAACTTTTAATGGAAAATGTGAATCAGAGATATGGGTCAGAAGCATCCACACGTCATCCTGTAATCTCTCATTTCTTTCAGTTGGTTGTGGGAAGTGCTGTCAAATTGCAGTGGACTTTTGGTGACTGCATAGGGTTTCCAAGGCAAGAGATGTTCAGAAGTGTTTTGTCATTGCCTGTGTAGCAATCCTGGATTTCCATGGTGGTCTCTCATCCAGGTACTGACCAGGGCCAACCCTGCTTAGCTTCTGAGATCTGACAACATCAAGCTAGCCTTGGTCATCCAGGTCAGGGCTTCTTTCTTCACCTTTAAAAATTACATTTAGGTCCCTTCCACATGAGCAAGATAATCCAGAGGGGAATCGAGGCTTTTTTGCTCCAGAGCAATTTGCCCTGTGGTTGCGTGCTCACACAGCTCAGTGAAGCTGTCGGCGCAAATTGCCGCTGCGTAATCACACGCGACCGTGGGCAAGTGGTTTTTTTTTTTTTTGTGGTGGGTTTCTGAGGCACTTAAACGGGGGATGAATCGCTTCCCCACCCTTAAGGGCTTTTGATAATGCGCACACAGAGAAGGGGGGGAAACAATGTCGGATCGGGATAGCGTGTGATCACGCTATCCGCAACGCCACACTTCTGCACTGGCATGATCACACAGGGAAACTCCGGCTGTGAGCCGCAGCAAACCGTTTGATACTGGAGTTTCACTAGTAGTTTTTTACTGCGATTCCCCACTGGATCAAAACGGTTTGCAACAGCTTGACGACGGTTGCGGGATGCTTCCCAGATGTGCTGGTGTGAGCGCGCCAGTTTGATCTGTCGGTCAATTGTCCCTCTCACATGGCTAATGGGTGCGTATGATTGCGCCCCTAATATCTTGAACCCCTGTGCTGCAGCAAACAGTGGGTTAGAGCCTATGAATTTGTTCCATTAATGATAGCACCTTCCTCTGGCACTAGCTGACTTCCCGTATTCAGAAGGAACAAATCTGAAAGATCAACCTGAAGTTGGGTTGGGGTTTAGAAGAAGAAGAAGAAGAAGAAGAAGAAGAAGAAGAAGAGAAGAAATTGGATTTATACCCCACCCTTCACTACCTAAAAGAGTCTCAGAGTGGCTTACAATCTCCTTCCCCTTCCCCTCCCCACAGCAGACACCCACAACAGACACCTTGTGAGGCAGCTGGGGCTGAGAGAGCTCTTTCAAGGACTGCTCGTGGGAGAACAGCTCTGGAAGAACTTGTAACTGACCGAAGGTAATACCAGCTGGCTGCATGTGGTTCTCCCAGATTAGAGTCCCCACTCCTAACCACTACACCAAACTTGCCAGTTTTCCCCCTCACCTATGAAGATGACTGTCAATCTATCTAATCTTATTCCTTGTGCCTATGTGAGGAGGGGGAAAGGCACTGGGATACAGAGTAACTCAGTATCAGTCCTTAAAGGGGGGGAGGAAACTTTGTTATGCTAAATGCTGTTTACAGCATTGCGTCAACAGTTGCAGAACATGTGCGTGAAGAATGAGGTGTGCTTCCAAAGCAGCCTTAACATCTGCACATAGCCTTTATCACAGATCCATCTGGTTACTGATTAACACCATAGAAACAGTTTTTATAAGGGATTACGCCAGACCCACATCTGACGGGAAATGAGTAACAAATCCTCACCCACCAGATCAACAGTTGTTGTTTATCTGAATTGAATACCTCACGTGCCAGAAAGTATGTATTTTATGTAGAATGACATCTATAGAATGGAATCCTAACTTATAAGAAAGCTACTGATTGCCATAAGTCAGCTGTGACTTGATAGCACTTTCCACCACCATTTAGCCCTGATCTGGATGGCCCAAGCTAGCTTGATCTCATCAGATCACTGAAACTAAGCAGGGGCGGCCCTGGATAGTTTTGGATGGGAGACCACCGAGGAAGTCCAGGGTCTTGACATGAAGGCAGGTTCCTCTGAACGTTTCTGGCCTTGAACACCCTGCGGGGTCACCATAAGTCAGCTGTGACTTGACAGCAGCAACAACAACAACAATATTTTTATAATCTCGATATCCCTCTTCATAGTAGAGCTTTTCTTCTAGAGGGTTAACGCATTTCCCTATAGAATACTTTATGGCCGATACCATCAAATTCCAAGACAAGAATGGCTGTGCCCCTGTGGTTTTAACTTCCAGGACACAATTGAGCACATAATTGTCGAATGCCCCCCGTATGAGCTACCTCGCCAAAAATTCCTTCTAAGTTGGCTTCATCCTAAAAGTTATTTGAGTTATGAGTCAAAACGTCAACTTCCCTTGAATGATTCAGTCCCTGAGATTGCTAATGATGTTGCCAAATTTCTTACAGAAGTTCTTAAGGTACAAAATTTTAGATAGTACTACTTTTTACTTAAGTTATATAGAATCTTAGATTGTCGTAAGGTGTACAATGTTTTATACACCTTACGACTGATGATATGCCAATAAAGGTCTATGAATGAATGAATGAAAAAATAACAATGATACATAAAATGCAAGATCTTTTTTCCATTTTAAGTAGAAACCTTTTTTAAGCACTGTACATAAATCAACTCCTCTGAGACTAATATTTGACATACAGTAAATTGCAATTCATATACAAATCCAGAAACAACTTGTCTTATTTAAACAATGAAGTAGAGACTATTCCATGCAACTCAGTATCCACGCATTGTGATTTCCCACCTCCTCACCTTCACCGTGGTCAGTTATCCGGAATAAAAAGTAATTTCCATGTTGAAATATCCTCCAGTGTTAGGGCTGCCAAGTCAGCCCGGGGGGCGGGGGATCCCCCGCTATAGGGGTTCTCGATCTGCCGGCCGGCATTCGGCCGGCGGGGGGAACCCCGCCCCAGAAGTCGTCCGGTGAGGATGACTTCCCCCATATAATGACGTCACCCGGAGGTGACGTCATTACGTTGGGGGCGTTGCCAGGGCGATGCTCTGGCAATCACCCCAAAACTCTATGGTTTTGGGGCGATTGCCAGAGCGTTGCCCTGGCAATGCCCCCAACGTGATGACATCACCTCTGGGTGACATCATCACGTCACCGTGGCACGCGCGCAAAGCGCACATGCCAGAAGAGCTTCCGGGGGGAGAACAACTCCCCCCGCTGGTAAATAGATCCTACTTGGCAGCCCTATCCAGTGTTGTCTTAGCTAAGGGGGCCAACAATGATATATTGATTAAACTCCAAAAGGTGTGCTTATGGTTACAGTTATAAAATAAGGAATTACTGCTGGTCTTTTGAGGGAGGGGGAAAAGGGAATAGGGAAAGAAACATACAATGTATTGAGGTATGTAATATATGTTATGTTATGTCATGTATTGTTTCAGTTATATGGAAGCAGGATCAAATACTTCAATAACTTTAAAAAAAACGTTAAGGGGCATTAATAAAGGCAGCTCCAAATTTTACAATTGCTGCGGGAAACACCAAAGGAGCATCAGAGTTCTCTGTTAGCTATTTTTGGGGGGGCGGTAACAAATCCTTCAGTCATCTCGGTTGTATGATGGATGGCACAACAACAACCAGACCAAAGGCACAGTGATTGGCATGAAGAGTGGAGAATGTATAGGGTGGACGGGTCTGCTGGCCATCGTGGCAGGAGAAGCTGGGTGGGACTGGGTCGGAACACAGAAGTGATGTCACTTCCAGGCTATGCCGCTCTGATAAACACCATAGAAACTGGGAGGATTCCTAGAGCGTCAAGCCCAGTAACGCCCCAGAGAACAACAAGATTCCCAGGCTGTAAAGTTCTGAGATTCAAAACTCCCTTCGCCAGATACCAGGGGTCATTTCGTAGAAAAAAAGGTGCAGGAGCTCATTAGCATAACTCATTAGCATAACTTATTTGCATATGCTACATTACCTGACATCACTGGAAGTATGTCAGAAGGCAAGAAAGGAAGAGAGAGAGAGAGAGGAAAAGAAAGAAAGAAGAGAGAGAGAGAGAAAAGAGAGAGAGAGAAAGAAAAAGAAAGTAAGAAAGAGGAAGGAAGGAAGGAAGGAAGGAAGGAAGGAAGGAAGAAAGAAAGAAAGAAAGAAAGAAAGAACTGGCAGAGAGGGGACAGCTACTAATCCAAGCCTCAGAAATACCACTATTCTGGGAGGATAGCTTCAGTGGTGGCTGAAGCCTTCAGAAGGCTGGTCGGAGGAACAAGGACCTTTCCAAGGGACAGGGTCATTTTGCTGCAGGCATTCCCCTGTGGGGGTGGGGGCTGGCACCAACTCCCGAAGCTGTGCTCCCCCGAGCTCCTGCTCAAAATGACCCCTACCAGATACGGCTATCTGATGGAGTGTTGATTCTCCAAAGGTTATATCTCTGAAATCTTGTTGGTCTCTAAGGTGCCGCCGGACTCAAATTAAGCTGTCTGAGAGCCTCACCTGTCACCTCTGGGTTTAGATACAATCCCCCCACCCATGCCCACTTTCTCCCACTGCAGTGATCAGCATCAGTGGTCAAGGAGGAGGAGGAGGAAGAAGAGGAAGAGGAGGAAGAAGAAGGGATTAGCAGGCAAATGCCCACTGAGGACAGGCAGATTTTTATTTGTGTTATTATAGTCCACCTTTCTCACATGGACTCAAGACAGGTTACATAGAGGGAGTCAATACAATCAAAAAGATGTTATGTTCAATAAACAATGAAATAGGATTTGGGCTGTAGAAGCAGCCAGAAGTCTAAAAGTAGAACTGAATCAAGGCCTTAGACGGCAGCCCTGGCAAAGAACTGTGGCACACCAAAGGATATTGAGGAAGGCCGGTTTATCTTGTTAAAGTCAGGGTTTACACATTACACAGGAGACCTGTGAATAGATCTCCCACAGTCATCTTTAGCATTCAAAAACAACCATGGAAGAGATTTGGATTGAGGCTGGGGTGCTATGGTGGGATTTCCTCAACTGAAATCCGATTCTCCAGCAACTGCAATTAGCCACAGTAGGGAAAATAAAAAGGCCCTTGTATCTATTTTTAAAAACCCCACTACAGGGTAAAAATAACAGTAGATGGGAGGGCAGCTGCAGCAGAACAGTATGGGATTGCACATGCGCACTTGTCCTTTTTCTGCCTGGATGCAGGCGAATAGGGTGTTGACTGTTTGACTGTAGTGACTGCAGTGTAAAAGCAGTCCAACTGGTGGGCCAACCTGGTGAGTGATTGAGCATCCCAGGATAATGTTCTCATCTGTAGCAGAGATAAACCCCTGACCCAGATAAGAACATAAGAAAGACCATGTTGGATCAGGCCAGTGGCCCATCCAGTCCAACACTCTGTGTCACAGTGGCCAGATCCATCAGGAGGTCCACCAGTGGGGCCAGATGGATGGCTCAGGCTAGCTTGATCTTTTCAGATCTCGGAAGCTAAGCAGGGTCGCCCCTGGTTTGTTGGATGGGAGACTACTAAGGATTCCAGGGTTGTGATGTAGAGGCAGGCAACAGCAAACTACCTCTGAACATTTCTTGACATTGAAAACCTTATGGGGTCACCATACGTTGGCTGTAACCACCACCACCACCACCAGTAAAGACAAATCTCCTGGGAATTGGTGGTTTTATATGTTAGTGTCCCCCCCCCCCCCCCATGTCACTCTTTAAGTCTGTGCTGCTAAAATGATGGCAAAGGGGATATTCCATTTCATTTCCTAAAATTAATTTATTCTAAGCAGTCAAGTGGAACCAACTTGGCCGTGGACAGTATTGAGGGCATTTGGGAAATAAAAAAAAAGATTATGTTAAGCACAGTCTTGTCAGTATCTTGTCCATGCTCTGAACGACAGTGTGGGAGCAGTCGATGTGTGTAAGCAGGGAAGCTCATGTTCTAATGCATTTCAGGATTAATTTTGGCACTTCACTCCTTATCTTCCTTTCTGATTCTCCCCCTTGCTGTCTTTCCACGCTAATAGACACGTGTCTCCCCTTTGGCTAAGAAAATGAAAATTGCTGCATTTAATTCCTGGCACAAAAGTTTGTAAAGTTCTGACTGCTGCGTTTCCTTCCGATTTTTTTTTTTTAAAGAAGCTCTCTTCTTTAAAAGAGATTGCACAAGAGTTTCTCGCATTTAATTATCATGTTGATGCCTTTTCTTTTCAAACGTCAATTTAAAATGAGTTCAGATATAAATCTTGTAGCTGAAGCCCTTCTGAATGCTATTGCCTCCTCAGTAAATTTTTATTATGAATATCTGTCACAGATGGAGAGTAATATATGAACTCGTGAGATTTGGATTATGAATGTCCTCTTTGTTAAGGGCTGCCTGCCTGATTCTGTTACTAGTTCCAAGTGGCACATAGCCAGGGGAGGTTGGGCATGTGCCAGAATTCTATGGGAGAGCACAAAACCTGCAGAAAACCGGACCAAAACTTTTTGATGCTTTTTGATGAAAACTCTATGCTTGAAAAGGCTGCAATGCCTCTTGAACGTTACGTTTATGTGTTTATATGAAGCCACCTTATACTGAATCAGACCCTTGGTCCATCAAGGTCAATAGCGTCTATTCAGACTGGCAGTGGCTCTTCAGGGCCTGTAAATCAAGCAGTCAACAAGACTTGCAGAGAAATAGGCTTCTGTGTATTGCTGTCCAAAGTACTACAACATAGCAAATACATTTCTGCAAGTCGTAACAAAATCTCAGTGCAAAAATGAATCATCCAACATCGTCTCCGGATTATATAGCAACGTTTCAAAACTGGATCTTCCTCAGGAAATATTAGAGTGGTGCAAAAGTTCTCTTGTTCCGAAAGGGCTTTACAACAAGTCATGAAAGATAATACATTCAGATAGGACACGGATCTCAATATGTTCAGGCTCAAATATGCCGGTAAACTTCTAATGGATCCCAGGGTTATGTATTTTTGCACTGAGATTTTCTTATGACTTGTAGAAATGTATTTGTTATGTTGTAGTACTTTAGACTGCAATACACAGAAGGCGATTTCTCTGCAAGTCTTGTTGACTGCTTGATTTGTGGGTCAGACTCTCACGATTGTTTCCTTTATACTTGTTCTCTGTTTACGTTGTGTTTGTCCACATTTGTCTTTTCTCCAGGGCCTTTCACATCACCTACTACCTGGCCTTTTAAGCTGGAGGTGTTGGGGACTGAACCTTCTGCGTGTCAAGCAGATGCTCTACCACTGAGCCATGGCCCCTCCCTAAGGATCCTGGAGAACTGCTGCCAGTCTGAGTAGACAGTATTGACTCTGATGGACCTGATTCAGGATAAGGAAGATCCTCAGTGGTAGAACATCTGCTTGGCATGCAGAAGGTCCCAGGTTCAATCCCCAGCACCTCCAGCTTAAAAGGCCAGGTAGTTGAAAAAATCAGGTAGTAAGTAGGTGATGTGAAAGACCTCAGTCTGAGATGCTGGAGAGCCACTGCCGGACTGAGTAGACAGTACTGCCTTTGATGGACCAAGGGTCTGATTCAGTGTCAGGCAGCTTCATGTGTTCACTCTGTCGAGTCTGTGGAGCAACACTTTGGGCTCTCCATTAAACTGGTGCCAAATGGTTGTGCCCCTCCCTCCTGGGGAGCTGATAGAACTCCAGCCCCTCTGTCTCATCTGAACAGAAATGAGTGGAGCAACACATTTCCATGTGTGCGGACAGCAAAGTCTCCAAGCAACGTTTTTGAAGTCCTGAGTAGACAATATTGCCTTTGATGGACCAATGGTGGGAAGAAGAAGAAGAGGAGGAGGATTTATACCCTGCCCTTCACTCGAAGTCTCAGTGTGGCTTACAATCACCTTCCCTTCCTCTCCCCACAACAGACACCCTGTGTGGTAGATGGGACTGAGAGAGCTCTCAGAGAACTGCCCTTGAGAAAACAGCTCTGTGAGAACTGTGGCTGACCCAAGATCACCCAGCAGCTGCATGTGGAGGAGTGGGGAATCAAACCTGGTTCTCCCAGATTAGAGTCCATACACTTAACCACTGTGCCAAACTGGCAATGTGTCTATGAGTCTTTCATATCATCTGCTGCCTAGTCTTTTTAACTGGAGTTGCTGGGGATTGAATCTGGGACCTTTTGCATGCCAAGCAGATGCTCTATCACAGCCTCTTCCTTTCAACAGAGGAGGGGTGAACTCATATAGGCTGTCCTCCAGGATGTATGAAGCTTCTCCCAGATGTCTATCATCTGGCCAGGTACATAATGCTGAAGGCTTGAGTTAGGGCTTCTCCAGCTTTCTTGCACACCTTGAAAGCCCTCCCAGAGCCAAGTCTCCTGTTGCACAACAGCATAAGGAAACTCTGGTCTCCACGTTGACCCAAACTGTGACCATGAAATCTGGCGCATTGTGGCATTCTGTAAATGGAATGGTCCCATGCCAGCACTGTCCCTTCCTGGAGGGTGATGCTGGCACAGAGAAAACAGTCGTTTCTGTTCTTTGTAGTCTCTCCCCCCCCCCTCGCCACATTAGCGCTGAAACTGTTGGGGCTTGATCAGTGAAAGACAAGAATTCTTCATGGCTGATAGATTTAATGTAGAACCTGTTGTTAATTGCTTCAAGGGGTGTCCTAGGTTGTTCATAAATCTAGTGCTTGCTCACCCAATTCAACACGTCCTTTGTAATACTGTAATGATCACATTTTGGCTCCCCCCCCCCCCCCACTGTGCTTCTGCAGTGACTGGTGATAAGTCATAGATGCTTAAAATGATGTGGTGAAAATACAGTGAGGGATTGTTTCCTGGAAAGAGCTCGTGCTAGGGATATTTCTAAGGTCCCTCAGTTGTTGAATAATGAAGGCCTTGGTGACTTGATGCGATTGCATTGAGCTCTCCTGGTTGCCGTAATGAAAACTGGTGAACCTTCTCAACTTCATAGCAAGGTGTCTTATCTTACATCACTTCGTTTGACATTCTGTTATCACTGGGCCAGTGCAATTTCTCCCTTCTCTGGTAATTATGTGGTGAATTCAAGTTAAGCTGCAATAAGCGTTGTCATCACGGTGGTACTCTCATTTAGAGTTGTCCTGCTATGCTCTGAGAGTCTAAAATGGTAAACCTTCTGGAAATGAGTTGAATCTCCAGAAAAAAACCTTCCACTCTTCCCCTCATCTGACCCAACACCCTATTTTACCAAGTGTAATCAGCATTCTATTGAAATCCATATGAAGAATGCTTGTTGTAGGTACTGGTTCTGTGGAGGCTGACTACTCCTCGGGTGAGGAAGAGGCATGGAGCAACCCAGCCTTTTCTGGAGTCAGCCCAGAAGAAGAGCCTCCAACAGTACCTGAGGAGGAATAGTCCCCAGCAGCTGCACAGGAGGTGCGGCCAGAAAGAGAGACCAATCCTGAGCCTGGCCCAGCACTCCCAGTTGCAGACACCCCGAGGCTAGACTCCCCGCCCAGTTCTCCTGAGTGCCCCAGGCGGAGGGCACGCCAGAGGTTGACTTTGCAGGAGCGAAGAAAGAATGCCAGACTGCAGCTACTGCAAAGGCAATGAGAGGAGCTGTAAGCCATTGCAGACTCACCTCCCAGGGAAGGGAGGACCTGCTCAAAAACATTCCGTGCACCTGCTTCAGCATGGCAGCAACTTTGCACATTCAGACCTGCTTCTGTGTGTGTAGCAGCCGCTCCTTATCCTTGAAACCTTGAATTGACTTCCTGGCTATCTGACCTTTGGCTTTGTTATTTACCTTGACTCCGGACCATGTTTCCAGTTTGCAGTGTGTAGTCTCTGTTGCAACCAGCCAAGGCAGCACAAATGCTCTCAATTGTCACACACGAGGATGACAGTAATCCATAACATTGAGAAACCTTCCAAGTAATTAGAAAGGCTTTATTTATTGCGTCATTTAAATTTATATTCCGCCCTGCCTGCAAGCGGGCTCAGGGCTGATCACAAACGCAATATCTAGAACATATCAAAAATGTCAATACATATTAAATATAAAACAGCATAGATTAAAACAGAATGCACTATTTATCCTTGTGTGGAGATTTCCAGCTGGCGCCACTGGTCTCTACATCTTCTTAGCCTGGGCAACATGGAGATGGTAGCTTCAGCAGGGGAGGCCAAAGTTTTATTGGACACCCGCCTCCTCAGCCAAAGGCCTGGCAGACCAGCTTCATTTTGCAGGCCCTGCAGAATGGAAACAAGTCCCGCAGGGCCCTGATCTCAAGCGGGAGCATGTTCCACCAGGCCGAGGGCAGGGCAGAGAATGCCCTGGCCCTGGTCAAGGCAAAGCGGAGATCACCAGCAGATCTTGACCCACAGATCACAAAGCTCTCTGGGGCATATATGGGGAGAGGCAGTCCCTCAGGTATGCTGGTCCCAGGTCACGCAGGGCTTTAAAGGTTAACACCAGTACTTTGAAGCAGATCCAGCACTCAACCAGTAGCCAGTGCAATTTCTATGACAACCAAAGATGCCACTGAACAGCCTACATTGGCTTCACCCTGGCCTTTGAATGTCATATACTGAATCAGACCACTGGTCCGCCAAACTCTGGGTTGTCTGTGTTGACTGGCAACAACTCTTAAAGGCTTCAGGTAGAGGTCCTTCTCTGCCCTGCTACCTGAGGTCAGTCCACCAGAGATGTGGGGTTGCATCTAGGCTCTTCTTCCGCAGGGCCCACATGTGTATTCTAGCACTAAGCTATTGCTCCTCCTCTCCGGTCACAGTGACTGAGGTCCAAACTACATGGTATGGTTGTTTACATGTTGTCTCTGGGTTCACTGCTTTGACTAGACAGCTTCAAAAATGTCACTTTAAAAGCTTGAGAAGCTACTTTTGCTGATGACGGGTGGGACAGGTGAAGGAGGGGGCTCCTGCTTCCCCTCCACACCTTTTACCAAGGAGTTCAAATCAGTCACTCCTAAAGGAAATCAACCCTGACTGTTCCCTGGAAGGCCGGATCCTGAAGCTGAAGCTCAAATACTTTGGCCACCAGAAGAGAAGGGAGCCCTCCCTGGAGAAGACCCTGACGCTGGGAAAGACTGAAGGTCAAAGAAGATGGGGACGGCAAAGGATGAGATGGTCAGACAGTGTCATCGATGCAACAAACATGAAACTGAGCAAACTCTGAAGCCTGGTGGTAGACAGGAGGGCCTGGCATGATGTGGTCCATGGGCTTGCGAAGAGTCGGACTCGACTGTGTGACTAAACAACAACAAAGATTCCCTAAAGACCAGAAGATAAGTCACTGAAAAAGACAATAATGCTAGGAAAAGTTGAAGGGAGCCAGAAAAGAGGAAGACCCAACAGGAGATGGGTTGACTCCATCCAGGGAGCCATGGCCCTCAGTCTGCAAGACCTGAGCAAGGCTGTTAACGCCAGGACATTTTGGAGGTCTTTCATTCATAAGTTCACTGTAAATTGGAAGGGACTTGACAGCACTTCACACACACCCAAAGATCCCCCAGTGGGAAGTTAGCATAATTTTGGCCTGGGTTGGGTTGGCAATATCTGACACTGCTGCTGTCTCCTTGATATCACTCCCAGTTCCAATATTCACTCCTGATACCTTCAGAATTGGGTGTGATGTCAGGGATACAGCAGCGGCTAGGGCGCGAGGAGCATTCCCCATCTGAGAGTCATGCCCTCATCCTTTAAAGGGACAATAGGTTGTATGAGGATAGATTTGCCATCTGGACTGGTGACGCCAGGTCTACCCACTCAGATAACTGCTCCTTTAAATTTTAAAGGGACCTGACTGTGACTGGAAAGATGGGCACTTCCCCTCCCTCCCCTTCCCCTGTATTTATTCTGTAGTATAGTAGCAAAGCCGTTTGTAGATTCAATGCAACGGGCTCTAGAACATTCTCAGCCTCCCCGCCAAATGGCAGCCCTCCTTTGCCCGGTGTCAACTCACCAGAGTTGCAGGGGGGTGGTGTGGTAGGTGAGGATGGGGCTGGCTGAGGGAACACCCATGGCAGTGGTGTGTCTTCATTGGGGGAAGGGGTGGCAGGTGGAGACAGGAGGCTGCAGGTCTCCAACAGGTTGAGCGGTGCCTCCCAGGTGGTCTGGCAGGGTGGGCCAGCACTCAGCCTCGATTCCCCAGCTTAGAGCAGCAAGGAAGGGCCCCACTTCAGCAGGGGGCTTGTCTATTGCACAGAGGGGAGACCTGAGTCACTGAGGGCTGCTCCACTGTGCCTCATGCACAGCCACTTATGCCCAGCTCCCCTGAATGGTCACTCATGGTAACTGCCACTGCCAGTGCAAGAAGAGCTGTTGTGACTTCAGCCTTCTCAGTCCCCCAGCCACTGGAGTGTCCGTCCTGCCTGACGCCTCACATGACACTGAGGCTGAGATGCTGGCTGCTGCTTCTGTGGGCGGGACTCCAGCAATGCAGCCAGTGGATTGGCACACTGTTGGAGTGATAGGTCAGGGAGCCAAAGGCTTTGGGAGTGTGTGGAATGTTCAGGAAAGAGTCACCCAAAAACTCATTTATATATAAGGAGAGATAGGGAAGTGGGGAAGAGCATGCTTGCCTTTTTATTAATTTTGGGATTTTCATTCTTATATTTGTAGAATGACTTTCTGATACAATAACAATATTCCCATATTGAATGATATCATTAAGCATATCCTTCCCAACTTCCTGATATGGAATTAATTGATTTAAAAAAAAAATTCACCCCTCATTGAAACCACATGATTATTTATTTATTTCTTTATTTATTTTTCAAATTTATATCCCTCCCTCCCTGCGAACGGGCTGAGTTTAAAGTACTAGTTCAACTCCTTCAGGAATTCCTTACATCTCAAGTCCCTTTGTCTGTGATTGGGCTGCCAGATTATAATTTGTTTCTGCACGAGTCTGTGAAATCTATCCTTGAGAATAATTAATAGCCTTTAATTAAAATTGAAAAGAGGAATTTATTTTAAATTTCAAACAGGCAAGAGAGCAATGTTTGCTCAAGTGTTTAGGGGCATACTGTGTAATTCTACTGTTTCCAATCATTTTTTTGGTGCCTCATCTCACTGATTTCCGTGACCCCTGCACTTAACCTTGAGGTTTTCCTTGCATCTCAAAGGGAGAACCAATGAGCCTTCACTAAACCACAGAGCAATGATGTGTCAAAATCAATTAGTACACTGTATCTAAAACCCATAGCTCCTGGGAAACGGTTTGACAAATATTTTAAAAAGAAATTTCACAACTGACTAGTGCTACCCGATCGGAAACCTAATCCAGCATCGTTTTTGCGTTTTCGTGTTATGCAGTAGGAGGAGAGGCAAGAAATCGTGAATTATGTGAAATTGTATTTGTCGTCGCTGGGGGGGGGGAGAGTTTGAAAACGAAAATGGTACCAAATTATGTTGAAATTTATGTCAGAATCCTACCTTCTGGACTGGCGGGATGACCAGTTTGGTCCTGGAATCTGTCTGACCAGAGTAGGTTCTCAGTATAGTCCAGAAATAGCCAGAAAAAACACACTCACTATCAAGGTAGACCAACTGGAAAATCAGGGCTGACTCCATGTTCTGAGAAGCTCTAATGTGAGCAGTGGAGCCCCTCAGGGATCTGTATTGGGATCCATGCTTTTCAACTTGTTTATAAATGACCTGGACTTAGGGGTGAGTAGTGAGATGGCCAAGTTTGCAGATGACATGGCATTATTTAGGGTGGTTAAGACGAAAATGGATTGCAAGGAGCCCTGGAAGGATCTCTTCAGCTTGGGCAAACAGGCATTAATACGGCAAATGAGATTTAGTGTGAGCAAGTGTAAAGCGATGCATATGGGGGCAAAAAATCTCAGCTTTACATATACACTGATGGGAATCTTAGCTGGCAGCTACGTAGCAAGACAGGGAACTTGAGGTGGTACTGGATGAGGGTTGCCAAGTGACTTACATGGCGCCGTGGGAGAGAGTTGGTCGTGCTCCAGGACATTCGCACGGGTGCAAAGCGTGCGCGTGGCGCAATGACATCATTTGGAAGTGATGTCATGGTGCCAGGCACGTCACCAACTGATGCTTTAGCTATCAGCCTGGAAACTCTGTGGTACCATAGAGTTTTCAGGTTGATTGCTAGTGCATCAGCCGGCAATGTGCCCACTGCGGTGACATCACGTCTGGGTGACATCATCGCACCAGGCACGTCGGCCCCGAACTGGGCACTTTGGGGGCGGGGTTCCTCCCGCTGGCCTGATCTGGACTGGGGGATTGGGGGCCCTTGCAAACTTTGTCCAACATTTTTCACATGTGATGGGGATGGAGCTGTGGCTCAGTGGAACAGCCCCTCCTTTGCATGCATGCCCTCAGGACATGTTTCGAAACTCAGTGTTATATCTTTCCATCAATGATCGGAGCTACGTGGGGTGAAATAGCAAACTTAATTTTGCTTAAGTTGCTGCTTTTGTGTACTGCAGTGAGTTACTTTGCCCATGGACTGTTTTGGAAGTTCTATCAGACGTATTCATTTGAAATGTGGTGCTGGAGGAGCGTTTTACAGATGCCGTGGAGCACCAAAGAGACAAACAGGGGTCCGTTGGAGCGGGAGCGCACAGCGGGAGCGCACAGGAGTGCAGCTCCGGGAGTGAGGAGCCCAGGGGGCGGGCACATGACCAAGCCTTGCCCCCTCCTCGGCTTCCCCGAGCAGTGCAGAGGCACAGCGCCCCGGGGAAAGCCCTGCTAGGGTCTTTATTGTTTTTAATGTTTTGTTTTACTATTGATAATTTTATCATTGTTCCTTTTATGACTGTGTGCTGCTTTTCCAGAGACTTGCTCAAGGTGGCACATAAATTTTCTAAGTATACCATTTTTTATCTGGGCACATGGCACATAAGTACTGGAGAAATTTCACCAACCCTTCAGCAGCTTCCACCCCATCAGTTTGGTGTAGTGGTCAGGAGTTGGACTCTAATCTGGGAGATCCGGGTTTGATTCCCCACTCCTCCACATGCAGCTGCTGGTGTGACCTTGGGCCAGTCACAAGTTCTCTCAGAGCTGTTCTCTCATGAGCAGTTCTCAAAAGACCTCTCTCAGCCCCACCTACCTCACAGGTTGTCTTGTGGGGAAGGGAAGGGAAAGGGAATGGTGGTGCACATGTCCTGGGTATCTCAAGTCTACTTGAAACCTGGTGGTTTCAAGGGAGCAGGAAGAGAATGAGGGCGTGTTCTTTACGCTTCTTTTTATTGCACAAAGTATTGGATGGGGAAGGGAACGGAGGAAGAGCAGGTCAGTTTCACTCACCTGTGGAGTGGAGCCTGAGGGGTGGGTGTTGCCTTCTGACACACTTCCGGTATGTTCGGGGGTGTGGCATATGCAAATGAGTTATGCAAATGAGTTATGGTAATGAGCTCCTGCACCTGTTTTTCTAGGAAATGACCCCTGGAGACAAATATGTGGGTTCTAGATCCAATCAAGCCCTGACCGGGATCTCCCAGGCGAGCCTGATCTCCTCAGATCTCAGAAGCTAAACAAGGTCGGTACTGACTAGTAGACAGATGAGAGATCTCCAAGGAAAACCAGGGTTGTGATGCAGAGGCAGGCACTGGTGAGCCCCCTCTGAATGTCTCTTTCTTTGACAGTCTCACAGGGGTCACCTTAAGTCAGCTGTGACTTGCCAGCACTTTCCACCACCACCAGATCAAATCAAGTCTGAACTCTCCTTAGAAGCTAAAGTGACAATACCAAGGCTTTTGTACTTCGGTTACGAGATGTTAAATCGTGGGTTCCATGGATGAACAGACCCCAAGTCTAGTGATCAGCTCTACTTTATTAGTGATTTCAGAAAGCAGCAGAAGGCAAACCCCCCCCCCCCCAGGCAGTAGCCCAGTTTTTATGCATGCAAACACCACACCCCAAACACATCCCACTCCCAACGATAGGCTATTTACATAACACTGTTTCTCTATTGGTCTATTCTAGGATCCTGTTGGATCTCTATTGGTCTGTTCTAGGATCCTAGCCCTGTTTGTGGACTGAAGCTCACCCTGATCCCAGGGCTAGTTTAGGGATGACTCATCCTTAGTACACAACACCGGAGAAGACAAGATTGACTGGAAAAGACAATAAAGCTAAGAGAAGTTGAAGGCAGGAGGGAAAAAAGGAAGACTGAACATGGGATGGATGGACTCAGTCAAGGAAGCCGCAAAGAACCTCAGTTTGCAAGACCTGAGCATGTATGGTTCTGGCAGGACGTTTTGGAGAACATTAATTCATAGGGTCCCCATAAGTTGGAAGCAACTAGACAGGACTTAACGCACCCATGCAGCAGACATGTGTGAACGTTCAAGGTGACTTCTTTTCTTTGTGTGGTAATACCGGGAAAGGTGTCCTAAAGCATGGGTTATGCTCTCTGTACTGCTGTATCTGCAGCACCGTAGCAAAGAAAAACAGAATTAGAGGCATGCTATGGATGCCCTCAGTCTAGGCAACAGAAGCAAATTTCCAGTTGAGATGCTATGTTGCGAAGTTTTGCAATCTCATTTTCCCTTGTTGAATGATCCAGAACTTGAACAGCTGGGTTGTGTCCTCCTCTGGGAGTGTAGGCAGGCTCAAATAATTTGATTGATTGTCTTGGCCTGCAGCCAGACATCCCCATTTCCACCCTATCTGGCACAGCGTAAGTAGGTAAGTCATGATTCTTCTCCAGTCAGCCTGCTCCAGGGAAAGGAATGTCTGGCTCCATTTTTTTTTGTTCCTCTCTCTGCTTTTTTTGTTTTGTTTTCTCAGGTTTGGGTGTTGAGTTTTTTTCCCGTCAGATAACTCCCCTACTGGAGATTTGGTTATATACCCTGTCCCTCTGGGCCACTGGTGGCTAAATGGAAGCTTCTGGGCTAGATTTGGGCCCAACTGTCTTACACACCTTCGCCAACCAAATATTAACCAAGTTGTGATTTTCTAAAAAAAGAAATAGCTGACCATGACTCTTGTGAAGAAGAAGAAGAAGAAGAGAAAGAAGAGAAGAGATTGGATTTACACCCCACCCTGGATTTACACCCCACCCTTCACTCAGAGTGGTTTACAAACTCCTTTCTCTTCCCCTCCCCACAACAGACACCCTGGGAGGTAGGTGGGGCTGAGAGAGCTCTTTCAAGGACTGCCCTTTCAAGGACAGCTCTTGTCAGAACTATGGCTTGCCCAAGGTCATCCAGTAGCTGCAAGGGGAGGAGTGGGGAATCAAACCCGGTTCTCCCAGATTAGAGTCTGCGCACTTAACCACTACACCAAACTTTGAGAAACAAGCCCTGAGCCTCTGATTATATTTCATGAGCACTTCTCTTTGGGGTTTGCCAGGTCCCCTCTTTGCTCTGGCAGGGGGATTTGGGGGGCATTCTGGGGGTGGGGAAAATTTGTTGGGGGAGGGCTATCTGGAGAAGGGAAACAGCAATGAAAGAGTTACACATTCTTCCACTGTTTGGACTCTAATATGGGAGAACTGGGTTTGATTCCCCACTCCTCCACTTGCACCGCTCTGAGACTCCAAGTGAAGGGTGGGGTATAAATCCAATCTCCTCCTCCTTTTCCTCCTCCTCCTCTTCTTCTCAACTAACAAAAACTGAGAACAGTTAAAGTGCTTTTCACACATAATAATGCACTCTCGTTCCACTTCCAATGCACTTTAGTGATCACTTACAACTGAATTTTGAATTTACTTTTTCACACAAAGGTCATCGAAACTGAATTATTCAACATGTGTGAAAGTGCCCATGGTGAAGTTTGTTATTTGTTACTTAAACTTAATTAAAAGGCAAAAATCTGCCCCTGTGGGGAAAGCGCAGGTGCAAAGTTGGTGGGCAGTATGCTTGAGAGAAATATCCCCTTCCAAACATCTAGACCATTCAGTCGTAAAGGAAGTTCATTCAGGTAAATACACCTGGCAGTCGTGTTTGTGTTGAAGTTCTCATCCCTTTTTGTATGTCGTACACATTCCAACAAGGCCAAAGGCCACCAATAGTGTTGTATTAAACACCAGAGTACTGCTGAAGTTCCAAGCAAGGTCTATTGTCGGATCTTACACAGGCATAGCAACTGCTGCATCCCTCAGCAAGTCAGCCAAGGCTCAGGCTAAATGCCCTTCTTTCTGCTTCCTATTTCCTGTCCTACTGTAGCAGATCTCCCAGCAGGTAATGCTACCAATTCTCATTTTCAGCCACTACTATGTTTAAGAACACCACGTGACCAATCTGCCCCTTGAGGAGATCTTTCAGAAGCATGTTTGTTCCTCAGTCACCTCAGTTAACAACTTCATGTCCCTTTGAATACATGTGTTCTGTGTCTATGATGACGACTTTATTAAAGTGCCTCAGTACCCATGAGGGTCAGATATTTCCAGTTTCCAGACTGTGCATAGAGAAGGGAACCCACTCTAAACAAATGTCAGATAATGCTGCCATCCCCTGGACGAGAGGTGGTCCCCCTCGGTGAGGTCCCCCTCGGTGAGGCCCCTGCCTTTGGAATGTCTCCTCTGTTCCCAGTCTCATGGCTAGCTTATTGCCTCCCTCGCTTCTCTGACCTTGAGTGTCTGATTCCCAGCAGCTCTTTCTTTCAGGTGCAAACTCAAGCTTTTAGCTTGAGAACAAATGACCAGTATAATTTTGCGCCTTTTTATCTTTTCTATGATCGGAGGTATGACTATGAACTAACCTTTTGAATACTGTATATCTATGCTGGATGTATGAATGCCCGGTATTACTAACACAAGAAGTGTAGATGACTATTAAGACTTTTCTGCAATAAAGGACCTTATGTTTAAGAGCACCTGTTGCTGATTGACTCTCTTGGACTCTCACAACAAACCCCTCCATCTCATTGCCTTGGAATTCAATAATATATCCTCTCTCTGTGTGTATAAAGTGTTGTCAAGTTGGAGCCGACGGATGGTAACCCCACAGGATTTTCAAGGCAAGTGAATTGCCATTACCTTCCTCTGCAAAGTCTTCCTTGATGTTCTCCCATCCAACTACTGGCCATGCTTAGCTTCTGAGGTCCAGCAAGACCAGGCTATACCAGGGGTGGCCAAACTTGCTTAAGGTAAGCGCCACACAGAATAAACGTCAGATGCTCGAGAGCCACAAGACATGAACAAATATTACACACACATTTTTAATGAAAAATATGCAAATTTGCTTTTTATTAACACTAAATGAGACTGCCAAAAATTAAAAAGGGGGGGAAACAGATATTGATAATGATATTTGTCCAGTGATATTTATTTGTTTGCTAATGATATTTATGTACCTAAGAGAGAGAGGTGGAAAGAAAGGATGAAAGAGGTGGAAAGAAAGAAAGAGAGAGAGAGAGAGAGAAAGAAAGCAAACAGATGGGGGAGGGAGGGGGAGGGATGAAGGAAGAGAGGCAGAAAGAGGGAGAGAGAGCGCAAATAGATGGGGAGCCTCCCGGGAGCTGCACAGTTTGTGTGAAAGAGCCGCATGCAGCCCCCGAGCCACAGTTTGGCCACCCCTGGGCTAGACTGTACCATTCCACATCCCAGTATCTTCTGTAGAAGAGTCCTTTTTCACAATCACTTTGAAATTTCATAACATAACTCGAATATGGCATAGTTGGACACTTAAAGTGTACCCGAGAACATTTGCGGGGTAGTCCTCTTCAGCAATCTAGCTGTTGCATTCTGGACCGATTCGGGTTTCTAGATGCTTTTCTAAGAAAGCCCCACTAAGAGTGTATTGCAGGAATTCAACTACAGCATGTATCACAGTGCTGAGCTGACTTGGCATGGATGTACGTTCTTTTCAGAGGAAGAGGCAGGGGGAAGTAATGAAAGGGGAACAGCCTCCATAAGGACAGAAGCATTTTCCATTCCATTACTGCAGTGTATTATTCTTTACAATTACACTTTATCCAGAGATTTGGCATTAAAACTGATCTGTTTTGATAGCCTTATTTCAAATGTGACTTAGTAGTGATGTTACTAGCCAGTTCTCTGAAGCTTGCTGAAAAGGGAAGAGTAATAGAAGGAAATGATAAATGGCCCCAGAAGCAGAGATCCGGGCTAATTATAATTTTTAAAAGTGACAGGAGATGAAAAGCGTGCCTTCTCCTGAAAAGGAGAAGAAAAATGAATATCTTCAGATCATGCAGCCCAGATGAGTCGAAACAATTTACAGCTAATGACAGAAATAAACTGTGAAACATCTATGTACAAGCAAATGGAAGGTACAGCAAGCTTGGTAATGCGTCTTCCACAATTTAGGAAGCTAATAAAAGGCAGGAGCTAAACTGTATAATATTTAGAAATGTAGATAAAGTCGTGTTGGTTTATGACACCGTTAAAAAGTAAATTCTGAAGGGAAAGGTTCTTCGAGGAATAATGGAATATGGATACCAGAATATGGATACCACTGTAGCCATAGGGGACATAGGAAGGATGGCGGAGAGGGTCCATATATTGCAGGGTGTGGGTTTGTTTCATGATGCTCTTGCACAGACAAGATTATTCTTCATTCCATTCTGTATTCCCTCAGTCACACAACTCAAACTGGATTTCAGCCTGTAGGTACCTTTGGAATTCTGACACAGTGTGGTGAGCACAGCCACAAAATGGGCACCACAGGAGGCGGAGACAGTCACAAAATGGCTGCCACCACTTAACTTCAGTCACACAGTGAAAATTCTTGGACTGTGATGGCAGCTGCTGCCAAAGCATGGTATTTAAAAATCTGCACAGCCTGTCACATCTCCAGTGGCCAATCAGCAGCCTCACTGGGCAAAAGTCCCACCTGGGTCCACCCACTTTCTAAAAGGTATTGTTGGGTTCCAGGAAAGATGTTGGTGAACACCATGGCATCTGTGAGCCAGGGACTCCTGTTCTAGGAGGTGTTCCAACTAGGCACTGACCAGACCCACTTCCAGCTTTGCTTGAACCATATTAAAGGTAAAGGTTTCCCTTGCTCGAAAGCCAGTCGAATCCAACTCTAGGGGGTGGTGCTCACCTCTGTTTCCAAGCCAAAGACCCAGCACTGTCTGAAGACTTTTTCCATGGTCATGTGGCCGGCATGACGACACGCTGAGGCATACAGAATGCTGTTTCCTTCCCACCAAAGTGGTGCCTATTTATCTACTTGCAATTTCTTGCTTTTGAACTGCTAGGTTGGCAGGAGTTGGGGCCAGAGATGGGAGCTCACTCTGTCATGTGGCACTCGGGTCTTGAACTGCCGAGCTACTGACCTTCCAGTCTGCCGCTCAGCATCTTAGCCTCCAAGCCACCACAGCCCCCTTAACCATATTAGATGCCCTTTAAATAGTTAATATAATGGCATGAAGCCTCACACACCGTTCCAAAAATTTAAGGGAACAGTACATCTTTCGAAGAGGTGCAGTGATTTCTGCTGACATCACCCTTCTATTGTAACCCCCCCTTCCCCCCCATTCTGCCGACCACCAGGAACAAAATTGGGGGAAGGGGCACAGTGGACTACAGGAGAACGGGGAAGTGGGAAAGACCCACTCCACAAAGTCCAGCAACGATTGGATACACACACCACTCAAACTGGTTCAATAAAACTTAGTTGAGAGTCCTTTAACATAAAGATGGAGAAAGAATGAGTGGAAAGATTCGATGAATTATTTTGTCTGGCTTGCAGGGCAAAAATAAAAAGAATGGCATGTGAAAACTTATGCCCAGGGGTCCTTTCGTAGAAAAAGAGGTGCAGGAGCTCATTAGCATAACTCATTAGCATAACTCATTAGCATATGCCACGTCCCCTGACATCACCAGAAGTGTGTCAGAAAGGGAATGTCAGGTTCAGCCCCATTAAACCCTATGGGCCATTGAAGTCAATGGAAAAAACTCATAGGGTATATGAGGGGCTGGAGGAAAGGGGGTTTGAGGGAGAGGCTCCAAACTTGCAGGGTAGCTGCTGGGGCCTCTCCTCAAAATACCCACTAAGTTTCAAGAAGATTGGACCAGGGGGTCCAATTTTATGGGCCCCCAAACAGATTGTCCCATCCCCTCCATTGTTCTCTATGGTGCGAAAAAATGTTAACTTTTTTCCTCCCATAGGGAACAATGGAGGGAATGGGGGCAACCTGTTTGGGGTAGCAGCCTAGATAGCCTGAACTAGCCCAATATTGTTGGCATTTCGACGCTAAGCAGGGTTAGTGCTTGTTAGTTTTTGCACAGTTAGTACCATCAAGGAAGCCCAGGGTTGCTAAGCAGAGAAAGGCAGCGTTCACCATCAGTTGGCGATGACTTGACAGCTTGCTTTACCTTTGGTGATGGTGAAGGAGCTACGATTGAACCTCTTCTAGGTTCCATAAAGCTTAAGTGCTGCTGGAGGGAGAAGGCAGGACAATGGATGGATCTGGGCTGTGGATCTGAGGGAGGCGTAGGGGAAACATGCATGTCTTCATAGAGCAGCACTGCCTATATCTGCATAGCAACCCTAATTTCCCCCAGCCCTGCACACCGCGCGCCCCCACCCCGCTTGCGAAAAATATTTATTTATTTATTTTATTAAACTTTTACCCCTCCCTTCCAGCAGAGCCGGCTCAGGGCGGCTTACAACAGTATAAAACAGTATAACAATGTAAAATCAATGTAACAATATAAATCTATCCATACAAATTTTTAAAACCAAGATTACAATACCTATAAAAGTGCTAGTCATTCCTCATCATACAGTCAATCACATGCCGCCCGTCAGATGTTTACGGGCTCTGTACTCAATACACAGTACTCCATGCTCAGAGCAGGCTGCAGTTGAAAGGTGGGGGGGAACCCAGAAATCAGGCTCAGCCCCCATACTTGGGACAGGCTATAGTGGTAAAGGGGGGCCTTTAAAGGGTCTTTTTGCGGGCTAAGCATGTGGCCCACAACCCTGCCCCTCTCCCTCCCTCCTGCTCGATTTAAAGAGCCCCCTAGCTGGTCGGCGGGCCACTTGGTCGCCACGATCAGCTGACACTCTTTAAACTGGGCAGGAGGAAAGGGAGAGGGTTGGCTGGGCAGGTGGTCCCTCTTAGGGGACGAGGCTTGGGGCATCCCCACCCACCCTGAGAACACCCCCCAAATCCCCCTGCTAGAGCAACAAAGGGACCTAGCAAATCTTGTTTGGGCTTTTGCCCCGCAAGTCTTCTCACTGGCCATTGGAGATTTCAGTGGCTGTGCAGTTTTGTTTTGTTTTTTAAAAAAATATTGTTTTGGCAGCAGCTGCTATTGCAACATACAGATCCTTAAAATATCACTGAAAATCAGCCGCAGCAACCATTTTGCGGCAGCCTTTTTTTTTTGGCTGTGCCCATCATGCTGTGTCAGGATTCCAAAGGTGTCCGCAACCTCAAAAAGTCCGAGGACCCCTGCCCTGGAGTGGCACCGTCACATGCTTGGGGCTTGACTTAAGGCACGTTAGCTGGAAAAGGTTGCTATTTGAAATTGGTTTGTATTCAACAGTGTGTTAATGGAAGGTGCATGGATGTTTCCAGCATTCCTCTCTGCTCTTGCAGCCCCTTCTGAAACCCAGAAGGACCATTCCTTGGCTCACAGGATCTGCATGGAGGAGAAGCTGTGTGGCCGGGTGTGGCTGCGAGATGCACCTACCCAAGAAGAAGGGTGATTTCACGTCCTGCCCACGCTTCACGGCAGCCCCCAGCGTACAGCCGTTATTCAGTGTAGGTCCCACGACCTCAGAAATGAACTTTCCAGGAAAGGAGAGGGATGTGGGGAAATCAATCTTCCATGGACGCATTGCTGGATACAAGCCACTTGGGCCTTTAGAAACCTGTTGTAAATCTGGAGAAATGGTGACATTGGAACCCATGATACTGTATACCCAGAAAAGGCTCTGCACAATTCTCACTGGAAGAAGAAGAAGAAGAAGAAGAAGAAGAAGAGATTGGATTTATACCCCGCTCTCCACTCCCCAAGGGAGTCTCAGAGCGGCTTACAAACTCCTTTTCCCTTCCCCTCCCCACAACAGGCACCCTGTGAGGTAGGTGGGGCTGAGAGAGCTCTTTCCCAAGCTGTCCTTGAGGGAACAGCTGGTCCGGAGCTATGGCTTGCCCAAGGTCATCCAGCAGGTGCAAGTGGAGGAGTGGGGAATCAAACCCGGTTCTCCCAGATTAGAGTCCCCGCACTTAACCACTACACCAAACTGTAAATAAAATTAATAAAAACATCACCATAAAAATTGGCCAGTGGGAGGGAGCCACTTCCTGTACTTCCTCCATATCACCCCCCCCTTGCATCCTTCCCGTGGGCATGTCCATCTCCTCTTCCACTATTGTATTGCCCCCTTAATCTGTTCAGAAGCTGGAGCAGATAATCCTTCATGTTTTCCCCCCAGCCTTCTTTGAAAACATCATACAAGCCACAAATGTTCTATAGGGCTTCCTGAGCTCTCCTGTGCTTCCATTCTCTCACACAAGTGCTTTGCTGTCATTTCAGCTGGCTAAACAACCATGGTAATCGTCAGCAGGGCTATTTTTGGGCAGGAACACACAGGAATGGAGTTCTGGCTGGCTCCTGAGTTGGCCACACCCAGCAGGAACTTATTAGAATAATAGGCCACACCCAACAACAGAAACTCATTAGAATTGGCTACATTAGGGGTAGGTGGCCTAACATGCAAATTAATTCCTGCTACAAAAAAAGCCCTGGGTTTTGACAACAAACAAGGTAAACACAATAAGAAGCAAAAGGTGGGTGTGGCTGGATGACCACTCTTCTGGTAACATGGAGGTGCGGCCTAATATGCTAATAAGCTGTGCTGTCAGTGGTGTGGCCTAATATGCTAATGAGTTTCTGCTGTTGGGTGTGGCCTGTTATGCTAATGAGTTCCTGCTGGGCTTTTTCTACAAAAAAAGCCCTGATCGTCAGGATGGCCAGGGCATCCGAAACGATGGCCAAACTCTTGGAAGAGAAAAAAAATCACCAGGAGTCATTTTGTAGAAAAAGAGGTGCAGGAGCTCATTAGCATAACTCATTTGCATATGTCACACCCCCTGACATCACCGGAAGTGTGTCAGAAGGCAAAACCCACCGGTCAGGCTCCACCCCCAAAATCTCCGGGTATTTCCCAACTCAGAGCTGCCGAGCCAGCTTTACACTTTGACGAAAGACCCTTTAGGTTTCCTTTGCTCTTGCAGGGAAGCTACCCTACAGCAAGCATGAAAATACAGATCAAGTTAGTCTGCTTTTGTTTTTCTCCACAGCGCATCACCATATGTGCCCGCTCCTGGGCTTGTTACTCCCGGAACGGCATTCCTGTGCATTCCTGCTCAAAATATCCCCTGGATCTCATGTGATCTGTAAACTTTGAATTTTAAAATGTAAAATTGTGTATATGAGTGGACAAATGATCTCAATGAAGAATGAACAAATTATTTCACATGAGTTTCAATAAAAGTAGTATACCTAATTTTAGCACCAATAAGACTACAGTTGTGAGTTTACACTAGGGGTGTGCATACGGGCCTACCTGAACCAAAAATATACCTGAAAAACACCTTATCAGTATTTCCCAGGAATATTTCAGCTTCCCGAATGTATCTGGGATTTTTCGGGAGAACTGGTAAAAGATCCCTGAAAAAATCCCGGATATATTCGGGAATTGCTGGCAAAACTGGGCTGCCCAGCAAAGCCCCACCCAAGCCTGCAAGGAGAACTCTCTCCCCATAGGATCGGCTCCTGGGCAAGTTCTGTTGGGCAGTCCAGTCCAAACTGGACTATTCAGCAGAGCCCCAGCAGAGCCTGTGGGGAGAGTTCTCCCAGCAGGATTGGCTCCTGGATGGGTTCTGTTTGGCCGTCTGGTTTAAACCAGGCTGGCCAGCAGAGCCCCAGTGGAGTCTGTGGAGAGAGTTCTCCCTGCAGGATTGGCTGCTTGGTGAGCTCTCTGGTTTAAAGGGACTGCCCAAAAGTGCCCCAGCTGAGCCACTCAGCGGTTTTTAGCAGCTTTGATGCTGCTTTATTTTCTTGGTGCTTTTTGGTTTGGGTCTATTGGACCCCCCCAAAACTTAGGTTTCCTGAAAAATTCCAGATCCAAATACTTTACCAGCATTGGGATCCAGGTTTTTTCAGGAATCCCACCCCCCGCCCCCCAGTTCCAATAGACTCAAACCAAAAAATATGGAGAGAAACAATTGCACACCCCTAGTTTACACCTAACCTAACATGGCATTTTCCTATACAAAGATAATCCACATTCAGGAAAAACCTTGTATGTGTCTCCCATTTATCTGCCTAGTACAGGGAATCCCTAGCCCCCAGCCCCTAATTCCCACTCCCAAGGAATTGAGGAATGGGAGAAAAATGGCTTCCACACTCTAGGATTTTCCTCTATGGTCTGTTGTAAAGTCCATAGAGACTTGGGGATACAGCCTATAACAGGTGTCCCCAACTCCTGTTGGGGTTGAGCCTGCAGGCACCTTTGGGATTTTGATACATGGTGGTGTGCCCAACCACAAAATGGCTGCCTCAAGAGGAAGAGACAACCACAAAATGGCTGCTGCAAGAGGAAGAGACAACCACAAAATGTCAGGGAGTGAAGTTATGCATCACTCTAACAGTGCCCCTTTCATAATTTCAGACAGAAGCACTGGTTAACAAAATGCCTTTTAAAATGTACATACTGTTGGGAGGGGAAGGGAAAGGAGTGTGTAAGCCGCTTTGGGGCTCAAAGTGAAGGGCGGAGTATAAATCCAATCTCCTCCTCCTAATTTTTTTTTTGTGTATACGCTTCAGTCACACAGTGAAAATCCTTGTGCTGTGGTGCAACACTCCCTCTAAACTGTGGAGTGTTGTGAACAAAAGTTCTACTCTGTGAGCTACACACATTAAAGCTGTGAGCGAGCAATTTGGCTACTGCATAAATTAGTTTGTTCTGGAGCCATCCTTCCTGAGCTAAGACGAAAATGTGTGAGCTGGAGACTAAAAAACTATGAGCTAGCTCACACGAACTCAGCTTAGAGGGAAGCCTGCTGTGGTGATACCTGCTGCAGAACCAATTTTTTTTTAAATCTGCATAGCCAGTCAGCTCTCCAGTGGCCAATCATCAGAAGGTATGCTAAGCAAAAGTGCCACCTAGCCCCACCCATGTCCTAAGAACATTTGGCGAGCACCAGAAAAGGTGTTGGCGGGACACATGGCATCCACAGGCACCATGTTGGGCACCCTTTGCCTAGAACGTAACCAAACTTGACATCAAATCATTCCCAAATTCCACCTTCTCCAGGCACCGCCCCCAAAATCTCCCTGCATTTGTTTTTTTTTAATATTTTATTTCTCTTTTAATTCCCATAATACACATTTATACAAAACGTCATAGCAAATGAAGGAATAACATTTACACTACTTTATGAAAGGTAACCTACGATATGCCCAAATTGGATTAATTTATAATATATCTATTGTCTTATTTTTATAATCCCTTTGGGAACCTCCCTGCATTTGTTGAGGCAGAGTTGGGAACCCTCATCCTGCACAGGAGTTTGTTGTGCCATGAGTTATTGGTCGGACATTGGTCAGCTGCTTTCCGATTAATGCGCTGCTTGCAGTGTACCCATGTGTTTATTTATACGCATTCTTATCCTGCCCCTCCTCCAAGGAGTTCACCCCTTTTCCATTTTTTCCTCACCACAGTCCTGTGACAATTGGCTTGCCCAGCGCTCCCTCACCCTGCTCCCAGATTGTTATTTTTGAGGTACAACTAAAAATGCAAAGATCAGTGTGACAAACATACATCTGCAAGAATGCATATCAAAAATTGTGTGTTGGGGGGGTAGAGACTATTGTGGTGCATTTGCTTGATGCCAAATGGCAAAACTGTGCAAGGGGCAAAGGCCTTAATAACCTCTGTGTTGTTGAAACATTTGGGTTTGATACAGAGGTGTTTGTTATGTTGTTGCCAGAAGTTGCTGTAATAGAGATGAGCCACTTGGAACGGTAAAATGTTGCTACTAGTCAAGAGTTCTGCTGGGTTTTGTCATCTAGGCCCACATCTGTGTGTTACAGTTCTACCCTGTCATTCAAAAGATCATATTAAAAATCCATGTGATGTTATACATGGGCAGTTTGACAAGTGAATTGAATGAGAGCTAAGTAATGACTCCAGAACTCTGAAAACCTCCTCTGGCCCTCTCGTTTTTGCTTCTTCTTTTTTTAAGGACAGAAACTATTGGCCAACTATTTGGCTTTCTGTAGACTTTTCCCACTGATATTCCGACTTGTGAGGTTAGTACTGTAGCAATAATATCCACATTTAGACAGTGACGAAGATTAAGATTTAACTCCTTAATAAAATATTAAAATTAAAAGCTAGCATTGTCATATTTAAAGCTGCTGGAGGGAAAAAAATTGTGTCTGGGTGTTCCAATTTTAGCTTGGAGGAAACAGTGGGAGGAGAACTGTTTGGAAGTAGGGCTGATGTGATGAAAAACTACATTTTAAGAGACTTTTGAGAGCTATACATTATAACAGTAAAAATGCATCCAAGAGTTATATGAAGCAGCTGAAAATTCGGTGCAGGAAAAAAAAGAATGGCGGGTGCCGTTTGTGGTGGCTTTTGAAATACAATGTTGGGCTTCTCTGAAGGAAAAAAAAACCCCAATTCACAGCTTGGTAATTAGCAGGTGGAAGAAGACATTAGCTTCGAACACCATGTTCAGAGGACATCAAATAAAAGAAACTTTGGCAGGTATGAGAGAGTGACAGTCCAGTACCACCATAAAGGAGAGTGAAAAGATTTGGTGTTCATCTTCGAAACTGCCACAAAACGCAAAGCAATCAAGAGAGCAAGAGATAATAATTTGGGCCGCATCAGTCACAGAGAACCGCCAAATATGGGATGGAAATGTCACTGCTGAAATCCTCACTGAGCATCGCAATATTTATCCCTTGCATCTCCCCCTTCTGGAATTAGTCTTATATTTACCTGTCCGATGCTTAGTACCATTTTGGACTTCTTGATGTAAATCCTTCTTATCGCTTTCTCCGTGATGGCAGCCTGCTCTACCTGATAGAAGGTCAGGGTCTTCTTGAGTCCAGCGACCCAGGCTCCCCATTGCTGAGGACCCGCTGGATCGAATGATGGAACCAACCCGGCTTCCGGAGCAACTGCCATTGTGCTGCCCGGTTGTGGTGTTCCTTCAGTGCTCATCGGCTGGAGCAGTGGCAACTGTCCTTCTTCCTCGGTGCCCCAGCAGCCCGGCTAGGTCAGCGGGATCCCATCCTCATCCCCAGTGTTGTGTACTGAATTCAACACGTGGAGAAGCTGGACAACAGTGTGATGATCAGCTCATAGTTTATTCGCACACAACACTACTACTTTACCGGCCAAGGTGGCCAACTATATACACCCTCCAAAGACATACCCACAGTCCCATTGGAGAGTTTGAATCTCCCGCCAAAGTTTCTATTGGTGGACTCAAGGTGGTTCAGGATCCTTGACCCCTATTGTTTCCAGGAGCCAAGTTCGGGACTGCAGTCGCTGGCGCCTGGTGGCAGTCAGCGGACATAACAGCCCTGGTCAGGTTTCCTTCTGCCTTTGAGTTTTCTTGCCCTTCACTTCACAAACAAACACTCTCTCTTAACATACCCTCCAAGAAAGTATGGAACGAGCAAGTGTTCTTCTTTTTTTTAGCTCAGCTCAGACAATTGATGTTAGATTTTTCTCGTTCCATCCCATTACAAAATGTGAAATGTTCCAAGATAAAGTTTGACTTCAGAGAATGATGTTTGGGAAAGATCTGCTCGGCTTTTCTTTCCGGGCTTCTGAGGCTGCAGCTGATTTCTTAAGAGAGCGTGAGTTCCGCTGTCACAGACACCGAGAAAGATTGCTTTGTGTTTGTGTTCATTTGTGATCTCTCTCACCAGAGCAAAGTCCATTTTTTTCAATATATTTCTTCTGATCCTCTTTTCCCAGGTCAAACACCCCAATTTTTTCATAAGATACTGAAGACAGTTCCTTGTCACTACTTTTGTGTAGTGTTGCCCTAATTCAGGAACAAATTGACATACTCTTCAGACAGGGAGCCGCTTTACAGCACAAGCCAAGCGAAGGGCGGCTGTAATTCCCACCAGTATTCCCTCTAAGCTGAGTTAGTGTGAGCTAGCTCACAGTTTTTTTAGCCTCCAGCTCACACATTTTTGTCTTCGCTCAGGAAGGATGGCTCCAGAGCAAACTAATTTGTGCAGCAGCCAAACCGCTCACTCACAACTTTAATGCCAGTAGCTCACAAAGTAGAATTTTTGCTCACAGGACTCCACAGCTTAGAGGGAGCATTGATACCCACCCCCATCATTGTCTTTTTTTTATGGGAAGGGAAACTACATGTCCCAACATCCTGTAAAGACTGGAGATAGTGTTTGAAAATAAGTTTCCACATTTGTTCCTGCTCATTATCCATGAAAATAATACTGAAATATTCAGTCTGGGTGTTTCTTTGATTTTATTTCCCTGCCTTCTGGAGAAAAGGTGGTTCTCTCTTTTTTTACATTTTGTGGAGTTGTAGCATTTGACAGCTTTGTTTTATGTACTTCTTTGTCTCCAGAAAATAGATCAAAGTAATGATGGTTCCATAGAGCATCTTTTTTTTTAATCTACATAAATATGGGTGTAAAGAAATACTCTGCCTCCTCAGGATTTCCATTAAAGTTTGCTTCACCTGTGCTCAGCGGTTACTAAGACCGATTTCCCACGAGGTGCTGCTTCACCGTCGCTCTTCCCTTTCCCCTGATTGTGTTTGTCAATTTCACACTTTTTGCCCCACGCCGCATTTTGACCCGCGGTTTCGCCCATTCCCCCTGTGGCTTTGCAATCCTCAAAAAACAGGATTGCGATGCCACAGGGAAAACCGGGCAAAGTCGTGGGTCAAAATGTGGTGTAGGGTAAATAGTGGGAAATTAACTCAAGCAATCGGTGGGGGAGGGAAGAGTGATGGCAGAGCAGCATCTTGTGGGAAATTGGTCTAGGTGCTGTTTACTGGCTAAAAGGACTTGAAGGAGTAAATAGAGGTGGAATGACTCCTCTCTCAGGATGAGCGCAAGAAAAATTCAGGTGGGCAGCCGTGTTGGTCTGAAGCAGCGGAACAAAGTTTGAGTCCACTGGCACCTCAAAGGCCAACGTTTTATTCAAAGTGTTGTTGTTCTTAAAGGTGCCACTGGACTCAAACTTTGTTCTATCCATCTGGCTCCTTGGATAGCCAGATAACCAAGCAAGAGGGTGTGTTCAGATGGGCAGCAAATCCTGCCATTGTGTTGGCCAGCAAGGCACTGCTAGTGCTCTTATGGATTTTAAGATTCATAAGCTTGAGCTTGGGTTGCTAGTGTTGGAAGGGCTACAGGCATTCTCCATTGCTGGGAGAAGCTCCAGTCTACTCCAGGAGGCTGGCACCCACGATAGTTCACCAAGACAGAGACAAAGACTCCTTCTGCCATGAGGTTTCTTTCTGTCACACCCCGCTGGTCAACCCCTGCCCCCTCCAACATACCTGCAAGGATTATGCTAAACGAGGCTACCTGGCAACTGATGGTCGGGCCATCATCCAGTCGGCTAGGGCCATTAAAAGACAATGAAATGGCTCCAATGAGTCATCGGACTTTGCCCAGGTGTTGGTTCCTGTTGAGGTCATAGTTTTGCAATATTGGCCACCCCTCTGCCACCACTCCTCTTTTTACCTTAACCAATGATAGGGTTTGAAGGGATGGACTACCTGAGAGGTGTGTCAAGGGGATGTGGTTAGCGCTGACTGCCCCCAAAGACCACCTAATAAAAGACCTTGCATGGCCTGCAATCGGTCTCTTGAGCCATCGTCCCCTATCTGCTTTGCTACCCCTTATGCCCAGCTTCCTATCCAAATACCCTTGCCTCCATCTTTAAATCTCTGGATTCGTGACCAGAGAGAACACATGGTCTTGCCGGTTCGAGCTGCATGCCCCATTTTTCTATTTTTCTCCCCATCCAATTCTTCCTTTGAGCAGACAACTCCTCTACAGGACAGGTAAAGTATCACCCCCCATCGAAAACCCTGCTAATGCAACAGTGCTATTTTCTATCTAAATTTCCTTAGACCTGTGTGTTTGTGTGTGTGATTCTGTTTTGTGTATGCTTGAACAACATCATTCAGTAAATCACATTTAATTTGCCATCTGCCTCACGTGCCTTTTTCCTGGAGAACTCCCGGGAGGGGTGGGACCCTGGTATAGCTGGCTGTAACCCGGTATTTTGCCAATTGCTCATCTTAAATTAAAGCAATTTGGCTAACAATTGGCCCGGCTGTAATTTGAGCAAGATCTTTTTGATCCAGCATTGCATGACCAGACAGCTCGCCTGTGAAGTGCTTTACCACGTGACTCCCACAGTGGATTGTCTAGATGGCATCCACCGTGAGGAGCTGTGCGGTCGGCTTTTTTTTTTTTTTTTAATCCTGTCTGTGCATGCACATATGCGTCTCCCCATATACTTGTTTTTTCCGTGCACGTGCAGACTAAAATGGTAAAAACACCACCAGCAGTACCTTCCTCTAGGTACCATTTCACTTAATAGTTGATTCAAGTACAGGGGACCGTCAGAAACATAACATTGTTTGGATCACTTGAGCAGAGCTCTGGAGACATCACATGTTTAAGCGGTTATGCGTGCATCACTAAGAGTTTTTTAAAATGGTGGCTATTTTGGATGGTCCGGAGATGGTGGAAAGTCCAGGTGGAAAGTCCAGCACTGGTGGAAAGTCCAGCACAGATGGTGGACCCGTCAGCCAGCTTTAGACTGGACTTTAACCATTATCGTTTAAGTATGGATCCCCAACAGGGATCAACAGGGATCAAGTGGCACAATTCCCAGATATTGAGGTCTGGACATGCATTTTAAATCCACCAGGCACTTGTGCCTGGCATGGTTCAAAAGAGCTATATGAACACACCCAGGTGAAAGAAAGAAATAGTGTAAGTCGCATCTTACCTACAGGGGCTTGAAATACAAAATAGCCAAGTGACACTTGAGAGAACAGGAAACACAGCAAATTTACTGTTTGGGTGGGGGAAGAGAAAGACTATGGCCCATTCAGCATCTAGCATTTGCTCCATTGTTTTACCAAACCCACACTGGAACAGAAAAAGATGCGGCTCAAAACTGCATTCAAATACCCCTGGCCAATGCTGTACTGACTGCAGAGTCACCCCTTGAAGGGCCATAAAATGGCCATAAATCTATGCAGACAGCCACCATAAAACCGAAAGATCAAACAAAGTGAAAGTGGCATGCAGTCTGGACGCTGCCATAAAAAATGACAATCTATCAAAGTGAAAGTGGCATGCAATGCAGAGGGGAATTTCTGTTCCAGTGTGGGTTTGGTAGGACAGGGGAGCAAATGCTAGATGAAGACTGGGCGTATATAAAGGCCCCAGGTCACAAAGAAACTGAGGTTTGTTTGTTTGCTTGCTTGCTTTTTCTTCACCATCCTGCCTTTGATGAGAACCTAACACCGAATGCTAAACAAAGGGAATGAAGCCCCATCCATGAAATGGAGACATGAAACCAGGGCTCATTTTGTATACATAATAGGAAAGAGAATAATAAAAAGTAGCACTCAGCACTGAGAGCCAGTTTGGTGTAGTGGTTAAGTGCGCGGACTCTAATCTGGGAGAACCGGGTTTGATTCCCCACTCCTCCACTTGCACCTGGCTGGATGACCTTGGGCAAGCCATAGCTCTGAACCAGCTGTTCCCTCAAGGACAGCTTGGGAAAGAGCTCTCTCAGTCCCACCTACCTCACAGGGTGTCTGTTGTGGGGAGGGGAAGGGAAAGGAGTTTGTAAGCCGCTCTGAGACTCCCTTGGGGAGTGGAGGGTGGGGTATAAATCCAATCTCTTCTTCTTCTTCTTCTTCTTCTTCTTGTTGAGGCTGGAGATCAGGGCTTGGAGTCAGTAATTGGTTGGATGAGGACAAATAAATTATGGATAAGACAACGATCTGACAATAAGTGGTCTGTTTGCCTTAGAATTAGAAGGACCGGTCCGTAATGGGGGTCACTCTCCTCCTGAACGGTCAGGTTCACATAGCTTGGAAATTCTCCAGGATCCATCTTGGCTGCTCGATGACTGGATGGGATCCTTGTCCAAGTGCCACTACTGCCTGCCTTTGATTAGCCTGGTAGCCAGACCCCTTCCTGGAGGACAGGGACCTGTTAACCGCAAAACAAAACTTGGTTATCTATATATCTAATTGCCAAGGCACCCCCTGCATGCGAATATCTAAATCTGCACACTGGGGGCACCTAGGGGGCAAAGAGATTTTTCTGTACACTTGGGGGGCTCCCCAGGTGTGCAGAAAAATCCAAAAAGTTAAAAAAATATTTGGGGGATTTTTAAATCCCCCCGAAGCAAGAGAGTTCCCTGCTCATGAACAGAGAATGCTCTGGGAACTGTCCATTGCTGCCGCCGCCACTGGGGGGGGGGGGGAAGAAGGCTTGGCAGGCTGGCAGCTGTGAGCCACTCAGGCCTCGCTGTGGCTGCCGCTGTGGGAGGGGGAGAAGGCTTAGTGGGTCAACCTCGCCGCTACTGGGGAGGAGGGCAAGGGACTCATCTGCTGCCGCTTCCTCTCCTCTGGAGCTCCTCTGGCTTCAGCAGGCCCTGAGCAGTGGGGGATACTCTCCTCCCAAGTATCATGGGTTGCACTTCTTATTTATTTATTTATTTATTCATTCATTCATTCGATTTATATCCCGCCCTCCCCCCCTTTCGGAGGGCTCAGGGTGGCTACCAACATACATTTAAAATACAATATCGTTAAAACATACAAAGTACAAAAATAACAAATAACGTACCCTATGAGGTGGCGTTTCTGCTTTATCGGGTAGCGTCTTAGATATTAGACCATATAGACGGTAAGGCAACATTCAGGCGGGCGGATTCTCAGTTGGGCCAGGGCCAAAGATGTAACTATTGGGCGGCCCCAAAAGCCTAGCGGAAGAGCTCCATCTTGCAGGCCCTGCAAAACTGTAATAAGTCCCGCAGGGCCCTGATGTTATCCGGGAGCTCATTCCACCAGTGTGGGGCCGCCACCGAAAAAGCCCTGGTCCTTGTAGCCGCCAACCGGGCCTCCTTCGGCCCTGGGAGGACCAGACAATTTTGGGATCCCGATCAAAGCACTTGCTGGGGAACATATGGGGAGAGGCAGTCCCTCAGGTAGATAGGTCCCAGGCCATATAGGGCTTTATAGGTAAGCACCAGCACCTTGAACCTTATCCGGTATGCTATAGGCAGCCAGTGCAGTGCTTTTAAGGCAGGCTGGATATGCTCCCGTACAGGGAGACCCAGCAGCAGCCACACTGCCGCATTCTGCACCAGCTGCAGCTTCCGGATTTGGGACAAGGGCAGCCCCATGTAGGGAGTGTTACAGTAGTCCAGTCTTGAGGTGACCAAAGCATGGATCACCATAGTCAGTTCGTTGCGTTCAAGGAAGGGAACCAACTGCTTGATCAGCCGAAGATGATAAAAGGCTGACCTTGCAGCGGCTGCTACCTGGCCCTCCATCATTAACGAAGGGTCCAGGAGCACTCCCAAGCTCCTCACCTCCGGCACTGGTACCAGCGGCACCCTGTCAAAGGCTGGGAGAAGGATCCCTACCCTTGGTCCACTCCAACTCAGGCACAGGACCTCTGTCTTCGTCGGATTCAATTTCATTCGGCTCTGCCTGAGCCATCCAGCCACGGCTTGCAATGCCAGGTCCAGATCACCCGGACTAGAGTCTGAATGGCTGCCCAACAGATAGAGCTGGGTATCATCAGCGTACTGATGGCAACCCAGCCCATGCCTCCGGGCGATCTGGGCGAGGGGGCGCATGTAGATGTTAAACAACATTGGGGAAAGTACTGCTCCCTGTGGCACTCCGCAAACCAGTGGGTGCCTTTGGGAGAGTTGTTCCCCAACCGCCACCCTCTGTCCCCAATCTTGGAGAAATGAGGAAAGCCACTGTAAGGCCAACCCCTGGATCCCCATATCGGCGAGGCAGTGGGCTAGTAGCTGATGGTCGACTGTGTCGAACGCCACCGACAGGTCTAACAACATCAGCACCATCGTGCCACCTCAATCCAGATGCCTCCAGAGGTTGTCTGTGAGGGCGACCAGCACCATCTCTGACCCACGGCCTGATCGAAACCGGACTGGAATGGATCTAATACAGAGGTGTCATCCAAAAAGCTCTGCAACTGGTCCACCACCGCCTTCGAGATTAACTTACCCAAATAGGGTAAGTTAGATACCAGCCAATAGTTGGCCAATTCGGCCAGATTTAATGATGGCTATTTTAAGAGGGGACGTACCACAGCCTCCTTCAGGGCACTAGGGAACACCCCCTTTGCAAGGGATGTATTGATGATCTTCCAAAGTGCCCCTCGGACCCCTTCATGGCTCGCTTTAATTAGCCATGATGGGCATGGATCGAGTCTGCCTTCTAAACTGGATTATTAGAACGTTTAATGTATATGGCTGGTGGTGGAAGGTGCCATCACATTGCAACTGACTTATGGTGACCCTGTAGGGTTTTCAAAGCAAGAAATGAGCAGAGGTGATTTGCCGTTGCCTGCCACTGCCTAAGAACCCTGGCCTTCCTTGGTGGTCTCCCCTCCATGTGCTAGCCAGGGCCAACCCTGCTTAGCTTTCAAGATCTGAAGAGATCAGGCTAGCCTGAACCATCCAGATATCTACCTCTGAAAAAATGTTTGGTATCTGCAGCTGGCACAGCTGGGTGCCGGAATATAAACTGAATTTGGTCACAGAACCATTATCATAGCTCTTCTCGGAAAGGGAAACAACTTCCCCAATATGTTACTGGGGTTTTATATGCCACATTTCTCAAGGAAGGAGGCATGGCTTAGTGGTAGAGCATCTGCTTAGCATACAGAAGGTCCTAGGTTCAATCCCCAACATCTCCAGTTGCAAGGAACACAGCAATAGGTGGGTGTGAAAGACCTCTGCTAGAGACTCTGGAGAGCAGTTGCCAATCTGAGTAGACAATACGGACCTTGATGGACCATCGATTATTTTGGAGCACAATTCAAAAGGACTAGCATGGAATTTAAACCCTTCTGTCCTTTGGAACTAAGGTATTTCAGCAGTGCTTTCTCATGTGTAAGGCCGTGCGAGCTAAAAGATAAATGCAGGATGCCTTCGTTTGGAGGTTAATTATTTTTAAAATTATATCTCATGCTTTCTCTCTCCAAGGATTCAAAGCAGCTTACAAAAATTGAAAAAAAATAAAACCATGGAAATTGCCAATTTACAGGCATTAGGCTGACAAGAATCTGCAACACAGAAACAAGCCCACTAACTGCCAGGCAAAAAGCCAAGGTTGCCAGCTCTTGGGAAATTCCTGGAGGTTTTGGGGGTGGAACCTGAAAATGGCGAGGTTTGGGGAGGGGAGGGCCTTCAGTGGGGTATAATGCCATAGAGTCCACCTTCCAAAGCAGTCATATTTTTCCAGGGGAACTGATCTCTGTTGTCTGGAGACCAGATGCAATCCCAGGAGATCTCCAGCCACCACCTGGAGCCTGGTTGTGATTTAGGAGGTCTCCAGCTACTACCTGGAGACTGGCAACTCTACCAATAGGCCACCTCAAAAGTTCTGTCTTGCACTTCCTTTGCAGAGAGGATGGGCTCCCGGTCCTCCTCCAAGAGAGTGTCCCAAACTGTGAGGATGATTTCAGAGACAGCCTGTGACTGTCTTAGGCACAGACAATCAGTGGAAACGGCTAGGCAGGGCATAATTGTCACACGGATTGATATGGGGAAAGACAGCCCTTCGGGTATTTCGGCCCCCAGCCACCAGAAGTTTAATGGTAAGAAGCTCGAGCCCCTTGGAAGCAAATCAGCAGTCGACGAAGGTATGCCAGAATAGGCAAGTAAAGGTTTCCCTTGCTCGAAAGCCAGTCAAATCTGACTCTAGGGGGCGGTGCTCATCTCTGTTTCCAAGCTGAAGAGCCAGCGCTGTCCGAAGACATTTCCGTGGTCATGTGGCCGGCATGACTAGACGTCAAGGCGCATGGAACGCTGTTTCCTTCCCACCGAAGCAGTACCTATTTATCTACTTGCAGTTTATTGCTTTCGAACTGCTAGGTTGGTAGGAGCTGGGACCAAAGACAGGAGCTCACTCCGTCATGCAGCACTTGGGTTTCGAACTGCCGAACTACTGACCTTCCGGTCTGCAGTTCAGTGTCTTAACCACTTGAGCCACTGCAGCTGCCAGAACAGCCAACGTGAGCTTGAATCGGCAAGTTCCTGCTAGGAGCTGAGTGGCTGCTTTTTTTTTTTTTTTTTTGGGCCCCAACTGTAGTTTCTGGCTTGTTGTCAAGAGTAGCGTGCCATAGAGCATACTGTAGTAGTCCAGCCTGAAGGTTTACAGTGGAATGGATCAGTGTTGCTAACTCAGCCGTGTATACACGGGAGGTCAATATCTGTGCCTGATACAGCTGGAGAAGTGGCATTTCTGGCTCTCCCTGTTTTTCTGCATCCATAAGAACAACATCTGATTGAGAAACACCCCTAGACTCCAAGCTGCGTTGCTCAGTGCTGGATTCCTCCAGGTTGGGCAGTGTGACTTTTACTGGCCAGTATCACCTCCATCTTGTCTGGATTCAGTTTGGGGTTGTTAAAAGAAAGGTGGATGGCACTTGGAAAGGACCATGAGAGGCCCTCCAGCACCCCACTTACTGAGCTTCCGTTGACTGCCCAGGGATGGTCTGGAAGGTTCAGAGTTCAGTTCAGTTCTGGAAAGGTCAGCTGCTGAACTGAATACTATAGTTTGACTCAAGTCAAATCTACATCTGACTTTCCCACTGGAATCATTTAAGGCTGCGGTCACACGGACCCTTTAAATCCAGGAGGGCTCCCGGATTTAAAGGGGCCGCATTTTTCAACCGCGGGTTGGGATGTCTATACATCCCAACCCCTGCGGCAGCGTCGGCGGTGGGATCAGCGGCCGTGGCGGGATCGGCGGCTGCGGTGGAAGCGGCAGCAGCCACGGCGGGAACGGTAGCGGCAGCGGTGGAAACGGCGGTGGTAGCCGCAGTGGCAGCCGCCGCTGAAGAGGCAGCAGCAGTAGCGAGATCGGCGGTGGCGGAGGCAGCCCCAGCAGCGGGAGAAGCGGCGGCCAAGGACCCACCAGCCGCCTGGGTGAGCTGGGTTCCCCCCCCCCTTTTACACTTGGGCGCATGAGTGGCCATGCACCCAAGTGTAAAAGGGGGGGGGGAATGGCCGGCGGGGCTATCTGGACAGCCCTGCTCTCGCAATGCTTGTAAGAGAGGGCTGTCCAGATACCTCCAATGCGGGTTCCTCCCACAACACCTGGGAAAATACTTGATTTTCCCGGGGTCGGAAAATGCGGGAGGAACCCACATTTGAGCCCGCTTCAGTGCGGGAGTTGGGGTGGGCTGTCTGGTTGGCCCCTTTAAATGTGGGAGGAAATAGCCCTTCCTCCCGCATTTAAGGCCCGTGTGTCCGCAGCCTTAGTTTCAAAACCCCCTATCTATACTTGTTTCTAGTTTCAAACCATACTTGTCTTGGTTTAAAATCACCGTCTACATTCGTTAATTGCCCTCTTGTGGTCAAGCTAGCATTACACTGCTTTAAACAGATCCTGTTGCTTACTGCTCTTCAGACCCAGGGAGTGAAATCTGAAACCAGCGTGAAATGAGCTTAGGAAAAGACAGCAGTCAAACTACTTCAGAGAGGAGGTGTAGATTTGGCCTAAGAGAAAATATTATTGGACCACAGGTTTTTTTCTGCGAGGGGGGAATATGTTATTGGGGTTGTATATGCCACATTTCTTAAGGAAGGGACCTCAGCGGTAGAGCTTCTGCTTGGCGTGCAGAAGGTCCCAGGGTCAATCCCCGGCACCTCCAGTTAGAAAGACCAGGTAGTAGATGATGTGAAAGACCTCTGCCAGAGTCTCTGGAAAGCAGCTGCCAGTCTGAGCAGGCAATACTGACCTTGATGGGCCATTGGTCTGATCCAGCATAAAGCATCTTCATGCATGCATGCATGTGTATTTTGTGCAAAACTAAGCAAGGATTTAAGAACATGGATATGATCCAATACATCCCACTGAAAATAATGGACAGTGTGTATGTCTACATCTGATTTATGCTCACAGTTCCTCAAAGCAAGGATATCTTGAGATAAGTCCATAAGTGTATCTGAGCCTATAGGGTGAAAGGCAGAAACATCTATGGAAGTAAAAGGGATGAATTTGGCAAATCAACTCAGTAAAAATCAGCAACACAAACAACATCAGACCAATCTAAAAGCACAGAGAGGAGAGAGACTATTAAACCGGAAGAAGAAGAAGAAGAAGAAGAAGAAGAGGAGGAGGAGGAGATTGGATTTATATCCCACCCTTCACTCACTTGGAGTCTCAGAGCGGCTTACAAACTCCTTTCCCTTCCCCTCCCCACAACAGACACCCTGTGAGGTAGGTGGGGCTGAGAGAGCTCTTTCCCAAGCTGCCCTTGAGAGAACAGCTGCTACAGAGCTATGGCTTGCCCAAGGTCATCCAGCCAGGTGCAAGTGGAGGAGTGGGGAATCAAACCCGGTTCTCCCAGATTAGAGTCCGTGCACTTAACCACTACACCAACCTGGAAGAACTTTGGGAGACTATAAAGAGGGATAACAATTCGGTCAATAATCAAAGATAGACTAGACATGCTGCAAATTTCATGGTGAACACGGTAAACTGTCCAGCTTCCCATATTCAAAGGAGGCGAGCAGATGTGACCTGACCACTCAGTCAGTTCAGTGCGTGCCAGGCTGTTGTGAATGCTTCCAAAACCAGTTTGCATTGGATTTTGCCAAAATGGCCCATATGCAAAGACAATGCTCATTCAGACTGATTGGCAGCCAGTAGCATCACCAAGGACTACATAGCTGAACACCAAATAATGGGGTTGTATTGAAACACAACTTTCACTGATCTTTATGATCTGTGCATGACTTAAAGAGAGATTTATCTCTTTAAACAATTGCTTGCTCAGCAGAGCAGGTTATGTAGCAAGGATGGGGGTGGTATATAGAACTCAAGTTGCGCTGTGTGAGAATGTGCAGGTGCACAAAGCCAATTGTGCTGTATTGTATGCTTGGGAAGAAACACAGTGAAGCAACCTGAGAAAAACTTACAAGCAGTTCAACAAATTATTGAACTGATCATCAAAAAATTAGGTCTCTGTTCACCTCCGGTGAACAGGACAGGGGAGGGGCCAGGGCTCAGTGGCAGAACATCTGCTTGGGATGCAGAAAGTCCGAGACTCAATCTCCAGCACCTCCCGTTAAAAAGACCAGGCAGCTGGTGGTGTGTAAGACCTCTGCCTCAGACCTTGGAAAGCAGCCGCCAGTCTGAGTAGACAATACTGACCTCAATGGACCAAGACACAATGCACCCTTTGAGCTGTGGAGTCCTGGGAGCCAAAAATTCTACTTTGTGAGCAACTGACATTAAAGTTGTGAGCGAGCCATTTGGCTACTGCATAAATTAGTTTGCTCTGGAGCCATCCTTCCTGAGCTCAGACAAAAATGGGTGAGCCAGAGGCTAAAAAAACTGTGAGCTAGCTCGTGCTAACTCAGCTTAGAGGGAACACTGACCAAGAGTCTAATTCAGCATAAGGCAGCTTCGTGTGATTTCATGTATGTGACAAAAGCCGAACCAGCAGGTATTTGAGGATTCCTAAAATGAAAAGAAGAAGAGGAGGAGGAGATTGGATTTATACCCCGCCCTTGACTACCCGAAGGAGTCTCAGAGTGGCTTACAATCTCCTTTCCCTTCCCCTCCCCACAAAGGTCACCCTGTGAGGTAGGCGGGGCTGAGAGAGCTCTGAGAGAACTGCTCTTGAGACAACAGCTCTGACAGAACTCTGGCTGACCTAAGGTCACCCAGCTGGCTGCATGTGGAGGAGTGGGGAATCAAACCCGGTTCTCCCAGATTAGAATCTGTGCTTCCTATCCACTACACCAAATAAGAAGAGCCGTGGAGCCCAGGGTGGTTAAGGCTTGAGAAATGTGGACAGCCAGCATCTTGATCGGTCTCTGTACACTTTGCACGGTGTGGATAAAAAGTCGCCGGGTAGCCTGACATCCGAGGCTGCTAATAGGAAGAGGTGCCGTCAGGCAGTCATCAAAGAGAAACTGGGGACCAGAGCGGCAGCCACGGCAATTACTTAGTGTGAACACAGGAAGAGAGATCTGTACAGTCCACTACACAGCCAATAAATCTGGTTTATGTCTTCTCTTCCCCTCCAGCGGCACAGACTGCCAATATATCTAAGCCTAGAATCCGAGTACAAAGCTCAGCTGTGCAGTTCTGTCCTGGGCAGAAGCAGAAACAAGACATCCCAAAGTGGTCTGGTCTGATTCTTTCCTGTCCACGGGGAACCTGAACACTCAGAATGCTTCCCTGGTCTTCCGAACAAATGCAGAGGGTGGGATACGCATTCCGAATAGTTACATGGTACACCCCCACTGGGACTGTCACTTCAGACTGCGTGCAGGGGGACGTCTGTTTTATACATTTCTCTCCTCGTCGAAAGAAAATAAAAACAATCCCTCCGCTGACATCGCTGGGGCTCTGCCTCTGCTGGATATTTTAGTTTTCTTCAGCGCCTTTTCTTTGTTAAGTGGCATAGCACTCAGACATGTGATTCCCAGAGATAACGTCCAACTGTGCTGCCCCAGAAGGTCGGACCAGAACCACTGGGTTGAAATGAAATCAAAATTTTTCGGCTAAACATTAGGAAGAATTCCCTTTCCCCCCTAATTTTTGATTTCCAAACAAACAAAGCACAAAGAAAAAACGCACAAAACATACAAACAGATGTACATAAAATAGTCGGATGATAGTATATCTAGATAAATCTCCAAAGATAATACTTATAATACCTAATTATTGATTTCCATGTTAAATACATAAGGAAACCTAGCTCAGTATAGTAGTCCAAGGAGTCTGCAGTTCTTTTGTTATAGATCAGTGGTGGCAAACCCAGTGGTGGCACTCAGAGCCCTCTCTGTGGGCACGCATGGCATCACCCCAGCACAGAGTTCACAAGATTGGACAGCAAAAATCACATTAATTGTTCAAAAGCATGCCAAATGCAAACTTTTACCTTTCAATAAAAAGTTATTTGTATCATTGAAAGCTCTGTTATTGTGTTTTTCTTTTAAGACAAAAGATGTTAATGTATGAGTTGTTTTTTCTAAAACGAAAACCTCAGTATTCAGGTTAAATTGCCGTGCTGGCACTTTGCGATAAATAAGTGGGTTTTGGGTTACAGTTTGGGCACTCGGTCTCTAAAAGGTTCACCATCACTGTTATAGATGAACAACTCAAGGTGTAGTCATCTCTCTTATAAATAATTCTCTGCTGGTGGTGGTACTCTCCTGAACATTCCACACGCCACCCCAGCCTTTGGTCCCCTGGTCTGTCAATCAGAAGCTGTCCCTATCCGCTGGCTCTGAGTACTCGTGTGCCATTGGCTGGGTGCTGGGTCTGCTCCTCTTCCCTGCCCACTCCTTCAGCCGCTGTGCCCTCTCAGAATTCCTGGCAGACGGCTTTCTCTCTTGACAAAGATGCTTCTCCTGCTTCCCTGCTGTGTGGGGCTGTTACCTCAGTGGCTGTTGGTAGGTGTAACAAAATGGCAGTTACCTGTGTTTATAAGATGGCTGCTGTCTGTGGTTTGTTTAAAATGTTCCCTCATAAGGTTCAATTGAGCTGTAGTTCCAGAGAGGGGCCTGCAGGAGTATCACTCACTGGGTTGAATGGGGCTTCCTCATCTGCTGGCCTACAGTTCCCAGCTGCCCCAAGGTCAAAAAGTGCGGGAAAAGAGGGACCCTCCCGAGGGGCGGGGCACCATCAATATGGGAGGATTGTGTTTAACCCCTGATTTATTTATTTATTTATTATTCATATTTATATCCCACCTTGCCGGGCAAGCTGTTGGTTTATGCCTTGTTGGTTCACAGTGTGTGCTTACTCCTACAGTTGTGCCTTATTCACGTAGTGTGTGTGTGTGCTCCATAATTGTGTAAATACTAAAATTAATTATTCTATTTGGACCAATAATCTGTGTTGTGCTCTGACCTCATAGTCTCCCCCGCTCTGCCAATACCAAAGGGAGGGAGTAACCCAGGAAAGCAAGGAAAGGCCAGACACTTGGGATGCCAACTTTCCAGGGATCCCCCAAAGATGGGGGATTCCATCTCCAAATAGGGAGATTTGGCCACAGGGGTCTCACTGTCCCTCTAAAAAGGCAGTGACAATCCAGTGACTGGTGGCAGGGAACTTAAGGAGTGAGAAACACCCACAGGACGAGGGTGGGAGGCGAACAGCTGAGTTGTAAACTGGAGCCCATTTTGCCACAGTAGGCAACCAAGCTTGGTTCAGACAAAGGAGTTCAGTTGTGATCCATGGCGATCTTCAGGCTCCACCTGGAGGCTGGGTACCCTAGGCATGGCAATCAGTGCTTCAGAGCAGGGTTTGCTAGATCCAGATTCTTGCTGTTGTAGCTGAGTGGGTGATTTTGAACCAGTCACAGGCTTTCAGAATAACCTACCTCACAGAATTGTTGTGCAAGTCAAAAGGGGGAAAGGAGAATGATGTAAGCTCCTTTGGTCCCCATTGCAGAGAAAATGGTGGACTCTGTGTCCTTGTACCCTGCTGAGATGCCCCCCCCTCCATGACAGCCAATGTGATGTGGCAATCAGGGCTTCAGAGCACGGTAGAGGCTGCAGGTGGGGTGGGGAGATGGAAAGCTGAACCGTGAGGGGGAAATTAAGGTAAGATGATGCTTGGCTGGGAAGGAGATAGGGTTGCCAACTCCAGGTGGGGAATTCCTGGAGATTTGAGGGGTGGAGCCTGGAGAGGGTGAGGTTTGAGGAGAGGTGGGGCCTCAGACAGTTACAATGCCATAGACTCTGCCCTCCAAACCAGCTATTCCCTCTTGGGGAACCACTGTTGCCAACCTCCAGGTGAGGCAGGAGCTCACTCAGAATTACAACTGCTCTTCAGGTAGCAGAGATCAGTTCCCCTGGAGAAAATGGTGGACTTTGTGTCATTATACCCTGCTGAGGTGGCCACAGCAAATTGACACTGAGTGCCCAAGGCACTGATACTCTCCAAGAGCCTCTTTCTAGAGCCCGTTGTATTTATTCCCACAACGGGCTTATTCCTAGTAGAGTATAAAGTTCAGTTCAGTTCATATAGTCTTCTAGTCATGTATAAAATCTAGACCATGTATTGTAAAATTTCTCTTCCTGTGATCCCTTCATAAACAAAGTCAGTTTGTCCATCTCCGCAATTTCCAGAGTTTTACTTATAATTTCTTCTTTTGAAGGTATTTCTTTTTTTCTCCAATATTTAGCATACAATATTCTCGCAGTTGTTATTACATGTATGATCAAATAAAAATCCTCATTTCTACAATTTTCTGGCCTTATATTCAATAAAAATAATTCAGGAGTAAAAAGTACGTTAATTTGCAAGATTGTTTTATATTTCATGAATCCAAGCCTAACATTTTTTAACCCTATCACACATCCACCACATATGAAAAAAGGACTTAGTTACTTTTAGGAAGAACTCCCTGACAGAGCAGTTCCTCAGTGGAACAGGCTTCCTGGGGAGGTGGTGGGCTCTCCTTCTTTGGAGGTGTTCAAACAAATGGCCATCTGACAGCAATGCTGATCCTGTGAACTTAGGCAGATCATGGGAAGGAGGGCAGGAAGAGTTGTCTCAGTGCTTAGTTCTCGTGGCCCTTTCTTACATGCCCAGGAGAATCTTCAGGAGAATCAAGATACGAACACGCTTTGCTTCCCATGGAAGGTGTAATGGGAGAACAGCGTCGGTTGGATTCATGAGGGCAGATGGACACATTACAATAAGAGTTCTATGAACACACAATTTAAGGAAGATATAGACAAGTTGGAACGTGTCCAGAGGAGGGCAACGAAGATGGTGAGGGGTCTGGAGACCAAGTCCTATGAGGAAAGGTTGAAGTAGCTGGTTATGTTTAGCCTGGAGAGGAGACGACTGAGCAGTGATATGATCACCATCTTCAAGTACTTGAAGGGCTGTCATGTAGAGGATGGGGCGGAGTTGTTTTCTGTTGCCCCAGAAGGTCGGACCAGAACCAGCGGGTTGACATTAAATCGGAAGAGTTTTTAGCTAAACATTAGGAAAAACTTCCTGACAGTTAGAGCGGTTCCTCATTGGGGGAGGCTTCCTCAGGAGGTGGTGGGCTCTCCTCCTTTGACAGAGGCTAGATGGCCATGTGACAGCAATGCTGATTCTGTGAACTTAGGCAGATCATGAGAGGGAGGGCAGGAAGGGTTGCACCAGTGCTTAGTTCTTGTGGCCCTTTCTTACATGCCCAGGGAAATGCTGGTCGCCACAGAAACTATTTTTCTCCAGGCTAGGTTGGCTGGGGATCCTGGATGGGGTTTTTTTGCCCTCTTCTGGGCTTGGAGCAGGGGCCACTGGGGGAGGGGAGGTATTTGTGAATTTCCTGCACTGTGCAGGGGGTGGGACTAGATGACCCTGGTGTTCCCTTCCAACTCTATGATTCTATGATTGGTGATCTTTCCCCCTTCTGGTCAGTCTTTTAAGTGGGCTGGGGCAGCCTCCTGCTTCTTCTTAGCGGCCATGGCTAAATAGTAGAGCATCCACTTGGCTTGCAGAAGGTCCCCAGCTCAATCCCCAGCATCTCCAGTTCAAGGATGAGGCAGAGTGTGAGGTGAAAGACCTCTGCCTGAGACCCTGGAGAGCCTCTGCCAGTCTGAGCGGACAACAGTGACCTTGAAAATACCAAGGGTCTGATGCTGTATATAGCAGCTTCATGTGTCTTCTTTTCAGGAAGACCCAAGACCATCCCACCACTTAGTCAATGGATAAAATCCCTCCTTGGATGGGGGAAGTTCAAATCAATATTTATTCATTCATTGTGGCAGGATTGCCAGCTCTGGGTTGGGAAATACCTGGAGGTCTGGGGGGAGGTGTGAGCCTGGGGGGGGGGGGAGCCTGAGGGTTTGAGGAGGGGAGAGACCTTAGCAAGGTAGAATGCCATAGAATCCACCTTCCAATCAGACATTTTCTTCAGGGGACCTGATCTTTCCCCATCCAGTCTAACTCGCTGTGTCACACAGTGGCCAAAAATACCAGGTGCTCTCAGGAGGACCACCAGTGGGGCCAGGACACCAGAAGCCCTCCCACTGTTGCCCCCCCCCCCCCCAATCACCAAGAATACAGAGCATCACTTGCCCCAGACTGAGAGTTCCTATCTATACTTTGTGGCTCATAGCCACTGATTGTGAGAGTTCTGCTCAAAGTAGTCAAGGATCAGATCTTGGTTGGTTAACCACAGTTCTTTATTACCTATTCCTACATTAGTACAGCATCTCGGATTATTGTCAGAGATGAGACAAATAATACAAGCGGGTCTATTATACCATTCCAAGGAGTTTGAATTACCCATAGATAGCCAATCCCCTGGAGGGAAAATTGGCGGGCTAAAAGGTGTCTTGACCGTTTGGTTCTCACAGGAAAAAAGTGAGGTGTTAAGCAGTAAATTTCCTTTCCCAAACCTGACCCCTCAGATGTTTTCGAGTTCACATAACAATCAATGGCTCCAAGGTTCTTTAGCATTTGATAAGAGATGAGAAGCATCCTCCCCTTGAAGTTACTGCCGGAGCAGCTGGAATGCGGAGGCAGGGATGTGAGCCTCCTTGTTCTCGCAAATCATGGTTGTCACCTCCCGGTCAAGACAGGCACAATGCATTATAGTTACATAGGTTCAAATACACTTTAGATACACAAGATAGGCAAAGACATGCATGAAAGAAGTTAACTCTATAGCTGGCTAATACATTGGCTGAATTTGCAGATTCTGACACTGATGGACCTCTGCTCCATATGTTTATCTAATTCCCTCTTGTAGTTGTCCATGCTTGTAGCCGCCGCCACCTCCTGTGGCAGTGAGTTCCTTGTGTTAATCACTCTGGGTGAAGAAGCACTTCCTTTTATCTGTTCTAACCCAACTGCTCAGCAATTTCATGGAGTGCCCACGAGTTCTTGTATTGTGAGAAAGGGAGAAAAGGACCTTCCTTCCTTCCTTCCTTCCTTCCTTCCTTCCTTCCTTCCTTCCTTCCTTCCTTCCCTCCCTCCCTCCCTCCCTCCCTCCCTCCAGCCACCACCTGGAGTCTGCCTTCCTCATGAGACTCAAGGGTGATTACATGGTGTAAATCAATGCAATCAAGTATTAGACTTGATATGTTAAACAATGAAGAAAATGGGATTACATAAGTAGAGAAGTATGGGGTGTTACTGTTCTCCTCTGTAGGAGTGCCAGATCTCACATTACAGTGAGAAACCTCTTAGCCTGAACCCCCCCATTCCCCACTGTTGCTCAGCAAGATGGCAGCGGGAAGATGGGAGATGAGGCAATTTAACTTTCACTGCAAAACCAAAAGTATTGTCATCATGTTGGGCTGACACTCCAGGATTAACCCTAAACTCTTATGGTTTAATCAAAGAGTTTGGAGTGAATCCTAGAGCACAGATGCCAATGCAATTAGATCAATTCCAGTTTTGTGGTAGAAGTGATATTGTGTGTTGGCATCAGTGTTCCCTCTAAGCTGAGTTAGGCCGCGGTCACACGGCCCCTTAATGTGGGAGGAAGGGCTGCTTCCTCCCGGATTTAAAGGGGCCGTCTACATAGGCCCGCAGTGAGTCCCGCAGCAAAGCGGGCTCCAATGCGGGTTGCTCCCGCTTTTACCGACCCCGGGAAAAACTAGTGTTTTCCCGGGAGTCGCGGGAGGAACCCGCATTGGAGGTTATCTGGACAGCCCTCTCTCGCAAGCATTGCGAGAGTAGGGCTGTCCAGATGGCCTCCCCCCGCCATTTCCCCCCCCTTTTTACACTTGGGCGCATGGCCACTCATGCACCCAAGTGTAAAAGGGGGGGGGGAAAACCACAACTCACCCAGGTGGCTGGCGGTCCTTGGCCACCACTGCCGCCTCTCCCGCTGCTGGGGCTGCCTCCGCCGCGGCCACGGCTGCTGTTCTCTCCGCGGCTGCTGCCTCTTCAGTGGCAGCCGCCGCGGTGGCCACGGCCGACACTTCCGCCGCCGCAGCCGTCGTTCCCACCGTGGCTGCCTCTGAAGCAGCCGCAACTGCCGCTTTCTCCACCGGAGCGGCCGCCAACGCTACCGCAGGGGTTGGGATGTATAGACATCCCAACCCGCGGCAGAAAAATGCGGCCCCTTTAAATCCGGGAGCCCTCCCAGATTTAAAGGGGCCGTGTGACCGCGGCCTTAGTGTGAGCCAGCTCACAGGTTTTTAGCCTCGGGCTCACACATTTTTGTTTTATCTCAGGAAGGATGGCTCCACAGCAAACTGCTTTATGCAGTAGAAGAAGAGAAGAAGAGAAGAGATTGGATTTATATCCCGCCCTTCACTCACTTAAGAGTCTCAGAGTGGCTTACAAACTCCTTTCCCCTCCCCTCCCCACAACAGACACCCTGTGAGGTAGGTGGGGCTGAGATAACTCTTTCCCAAGCTGTCCTTGAGGGAACAGCTGGTACAGAGCTATGGCTTGCCCAAGGTCATCCAGCCAGGTGCAAGTGGAAGAGTGGGGAATCAAACCCGGTTCTCCCAGATTAGTCTCCGCACACTTAACCACTACACCAGACTGGCTCTCTGGTGTAGCCAAATTGCTCACTCACAACTTTAATGCCAGCAGCTCACAAAGTAGAATTTTTGCTCACAAGACTCCACAGCTTAGAGGGAGCATTGGGTGGCATTACATTGAGTAACTTATCCCCACCCCCCAAATTTTGCCACTGCACTGCCACTTAGGGCTGGCAAGCCGCCTTCTCCGCCAGACCATTCTACAGTATGAGCACCATAACTACCGCTGTGGATCTTGTCCATTTGGCAGACCCAGAATACCCTGTGTAGGTGAACCAAGCTGTTGTGGTAGAATATAGGAAGAGCATGAAGGGTCTTATATGTGACAGTCTTGAGCTGGACCTGGTGACTGATGGGCAACCCATGGATTGACTGCAGAATGGGTATGATATGCATACCCTGCATAGTCCCTGACAGTAGCTGAGCTGTGGCATTCTGTAGCAACTGGAGTTTCCAAGTTGACTTCAAGGGCAGACCTTTAGAATAATATTGTCAAAAGTCTCTAAGGAAATGTTTTATGCTCACTCCTATCTGGGCACGGGTCAACATAAATTCGCTTTGCTGATCTTGAGGCTTCAGTTGTTGGTATGTTTGGCCACCGAACATTTTTGCTGTGAAATGAAATCTATGGCTTCCCTCATAAGCGTTGTCATGCCGATGGCAGTTGCAGGTGAAGCCTTTCCCCTTTGGAATGCCCTCCCTCTTTAACCTCACCTGGGGCCTGTCTTTTAGGTGCCACACCCAAACATTTATTTTACTCAGGTTTTTAACTGAGAGGTAGGGTTGTCAACCTCCAGGTGGGTCCTGGGGATGACACAGATCTCCTGGAGAAAATGGCTGCTGTGACAGGTGGGTTTTACAACATCATACCCTTGATTATGTCCCTTGCCTTCCCAGCCCCATCCCAAAGTCCCCAGGAATTCCCCAACTCAAAGCTGGCAACTCTGCTGAAGGGAGTTAGTCTTTTATTTGCTGTTCTATGATTGGCTTCTGGTCTGAGGACAGTTCTAACATTACCATTTTAGATTGTGCAGTATTTGTCTTTACGCTGTTTTAATGCTCTGCTTTGTTTTTGATGAAGTTAAGATTTTTTTGGAAATGCTTTCCTAGGCCAAACTGCCTCCAAATACAAGTCACCCCAGCTACAGACAAGGATGGGTAAAGATTCTACCCCTTTTTACAAATTAACCAAACCATCAGTATTCATTAACTCCTAAAAATTTCTCCAAATCCTGCAATATGACATGTGACTCAGACTGGAAAGATATACACGTATAAGACCAATAATCATTTCACATAGTTTAAATACTACAAAACCAGTTGTGCAGTGCAAATCAGAATGAAGGCGATTTCATTGCCTTGTTTTTTATTGTTTTACTTGTAAGGCACTTCAAGCAGTTCACTGGAGAGGTGTAAAAATTCTCTGAATATATAAATAAATTGCGTTTTTCAAAGCTTCTCAGAAGATATGGCTGGGAGACTGCTGCTTATACCCACTTACCCTCTTGTGGCCCACCCTTTGTTCTGAAATATGTTCCCCTCCTGGGTTAAGTGTACATGCTCCATCGAAAGCAGAATTTCTTGACCGTTCCCAGACTAACCATTACTGCCGGTCTTCTTGTATCTAATTCTTGCTCTCCTTAAAGTCCTCTCCAGTCAAGGTGATGAACTGGTTTCATTTTCTTAATATAAGATCACCCTTACAATATTGCCATTCAGTGGGAAGCAGTTCCCTTAACTGTTTCTCAACAGTACATTTTATCACCTTGTAACCTTTAGCTGGTGCTTGTCTTCTGGTGCAGTTGAGAGGAAAACATGTGTGCTTTTCATTTCTAAAGGCAGGGCCTCAAAAGAGAAACTTGCAGTGTGGCTTTAGCAGCAGCAGAAGATGAGATTGGATTTATACCCCACCCTTTACTACCAAAAGAGTCTCAGAGCGGCTTACAAACTCCTGTCCTTTCCCTTCCCCACAACAGACACCCTGTGAGGTAGGTGGGGCTGAGAGAACTCTGTCAGAAACTGCTCTTTTTCAAGAACAGCTGTGCCAGAACTATGGCTTGACCAAGGTCATGCAGAAGGTGTAAGTGGAGGAGTGGGGGATCAAACCCGGTTCTCCCAGATTAGAGTCCACACACTTAACCACTACACTAAACTGGCTCTCAATTTAGCCCCGATATAGGCAGCCTTTTTAGCCCAGGTGCCAGAAAAGTGCACATGCATCAACATCACCCACCTGTGAAGAGCTTTGGGAGGGGGATATTTTTTTTTTGTATTTTTCATATGTGTATGTGTGCATGTGCGCGTGAGTGTCTTTGTGTGCACCTGGAAGTCACGGCAACCTCTGGTGACTGACCCCTACTGGGGGCCCGGAGGATATTCAGAGAGGTGGCTGAATAAAGCCTGCCCCCACATCCCACCTCTGGTATTCCAAGGAGGTCTCCCATCCAAGGACTTGCCAGAGTGGAACTAGAAATTTTTCAGTGTAGAGCAGTATCTGAATGAACATCAGCAGACTGAATCCTGGTTTTACAGATGAACCATAGTTAAAATAAGTCATGCTTTCTCAATCGGTCTTGCACCAAATTTGTCCTTGTGTGTTTTCCCATGTGATGAGTTCTTGAGATACCAACATGTGAATTTGAGCTCTGCTACTGGGTTGTGTGCACAGAAAGCTGTTTTGGGACTGCCAAGATCTCACTGGCCACTACCGCTCCAAGCAGTGGCGGGAGAATTTTTTTAAAAAAGAAGCAGCCTCATGGACTTACTAGAAGTTCATACAGGAGGTGACAAAGGGCCGCTCTAAGAAGCCAGCAATTCTGGGGTAGCTCACAGAGTTTCTGACAATTCCTAGAGCTACCCTTTGTCACTTCCTGTATGAACTTCCATAAGTACCTTAGGCTGCATTTTTTTTAAGTTTTCTTTGGCAATATTGTGCATAAGAACATAAGAGAAGCCAAGGTTGGATCAGGTCAATGGCCCATCCAATCCAACACTCTGTCACACAGTAGCCAAAAATACCAGGTGCTATCAGGAGGTCCACTAGTGGGGCCAGGACACGAGAAGCTCTCCCACTGTTGCCCTCCCCCCCCCAAGCACCACAAATACAGAGCATCACTTGCCCTAGACTGAGAGTTCCTATCTATACCTTGGGGCTAATAGCCACTGATGGACCTCTGCTCCATATGTTTATCTAATTCCCTCTTGAAGCCGTCCATGCTTGTAGCCGCCACCACCTCCTGTGGCAGTGAATTCCATGTCTTAATCACCCTTTGGGTGAAGAAGTACTTCCTTTTATCTGTTCTAACCCGACTGCTCAGCAATTTCATGGAGTGCCCACGAGTTCACGAGTGCCCCCCTCATAACCCTCCCACCAGTTGCCTTGCGCTTCTTTGTTGATTCCTCACAAATACATAAACTATCAAAATGGTCTTGATCTCCAGCACAGACCGATGATCATTTTGATCTGGATCTGACTTTTTTTTTCAAATGGGAAAAAGAAATTATTGAAAAACAAAACACGGTAGTCCTGGTCATCAAAGCTGGCTTCCCGGAGAGCCCTCTCTGTCCTGCCTTTTCCGCTCAGTCCTGACACATAGTTCTTGTTCAGGTTTATTACCACCGCGGTTCTATCTCTGTGCCGCCTGACAAGGAAGTGTTATTACTCATTTCCCCCCCTGTAAAGTTGCTTCAAAGGCCTAACACCTCATCTATGACTTTTATTCTTCCCGGAAAGAATGTGAAAAGGTAACATTTTCTCTGTTCCAATCAGCAGATATCCTCTCATCCTTCTTCCTTCATTATTCACTTCTGCAATCACCAGCCCCCCAAATGCCCCCTTTTTTACTTTCCCAATCAGAATGCACGCAACAATATCTCCGACTGATTTTAAATCAGAGCTCTGCACTGGATACATTATCGAAATAGCTCCCTTTCAGCCCGTTTAACAATCTCTCTCTTGTTCTGTCTCATATTTGGGGTGTGAGCGTGTGCATCTTGCGGCACTGTTCTTTGTCAAGGTTCTTGAGAGACGTGCTGACTTCCAGGCAGACGCTTTCTCGTTTCCAGAGTTCAGTTTTTCCTCTTTCAGTCGAATACCTACCTTGGACCGAGTGAGGAATTTGCATAAATACGGCCAAACTGCAGACTGTGGAGTATGGTTTTTAAATGCAAAATCAACCTGCTCTGCCAGTTCTGAAGACTAACTTTTTTATTTTTTTAAGACTGTATTTGCCTCTCTTCACGTCTGCATGGAACTAGCCAAATTTGCAATGGGCAGTTGTGGTAAGCAGCTTAGAAACCTGGAGGCGGATTGATTCATGCATATATATGACCTGGATTCTTCTCCCTTAGTTACTCAACACTGTATCTCCTAGCTGAATGGGTGAGCTGGCTTCCTTGAAAAGGAGGCAATAACCACTTGTGTCTGGGGTGTGGTGGTCCATTCATACTTTCACCCAAGTCTGCACTGGATGCTGCAGTCCACAAGGGGTGATACTCTGTAGGTGAAATGACCCAGAGTAGAGCCGACTGGATCCAGTTTGGTGTAGTGGTTAAGTGCGCGGACTCTAATCTGGGAGAACCGGGTTTGATTCCCCACTCCTCCACTTGCACCTGGCTGGATGACCTTGGGCAAGCCATAGCTCTGGACCAGCTGTTCCCTCAAGGACAGCTTGGGAAAGAGCTCTCTCAGCCCCACCTACCTCACAGGGTGTCTGTTGTGGGGAGGGGAAGGGAAAAGGAGTTTGTAAGCCGCTCTGAGACTCCTTTGGGGAGTGGAGGGCGGGGTATAAATCCAATCTCTTCTTCTTCTTCTTCCAGTGTGGGAGGTGGAACTTCTGACTGTGGTGTCCTCTGATGTGTGGTGGATAGGTGTAGTGGTTAAGTGCGCAGACTCTAATCTGGGATAACCGAGTTTGATTCCCCACTCCTCCACTTGCACCTGCTGGATGACCTTGGGCAAGCCCTAGTTCTGGCACAGCTGTTCTCAAAAAAGAGCAGTTTCTGTCAGAGCTCTCAGCCCCATCTACCTCACAGGGTGCCTGTTGTGGGGAGAGGAAGGGAAAGGGGTTTGTAAGCCGCTCTGAGACTTCTTCTTTATATGAGAGCACACTTCAGTCCAGCACTAAAGCTGGTAGTTTCAATAAGAAGTTTCTTTATTGCTTCCAGCTGGGATGGAGTATTTGCAGATGGAGAACACCATGAGTAGGGGTGTGCATTCAGATTTACCGAAGCCGAAAATATACCCCAAAAACACCTTATAAGTATTTTTTTCTGGTGTATTTCAGCATTCCAAAGGTAAAACAGAAACAGGGGGGGGGGAATCTTGAAAAGATACTGGATATATGTGGGAATTACCAGGTATATCCAGAAAAACAGCAGATGCTGGAGCAGTTTGCTCCCTCCTCTCAGCTGTTTCTTGGGCTTCCACTGCAGTCCCTTTAAACTTTAAAGGGACTGCAGTAGAAGCCCAAAAAACAGCTGAGAGGTGCAACTGCAGAAGAAAGCCTGAGGATCAGCTGTGATGGCTGGGTGCAGATTGCTCACTGCCAGCTCAGCTTTGGGCTGGCTTTTTAAAAACTCCCCCCCCTTCTCAGTCTATTGGACCTGGGGGGAACATTTGGGATTTCCAACAAAATCTAAAATCCCAATACTGGTGCCGTATTTCAGGATTCCTGAATTTTTGGGGGGTCTAATAGACTCGAACTGAAAAATACCAACAAAAAAAAATTGCACACTCTTAACACACACACTGGAAGACTGCAACCACAGAGTTTTGGATAAATCCCAGAGCATTGCCCACAGTATGATGATGTCATGCCCAGTTTGGCTCAAAAAATGACGCCTGTCCCCACCTCCAATCACTACTGGGAATTTCCCAGCTGCCTCTGGCCACCCTGATACCAGCCAATGTGGTGAAGTGGCTAGAGTGTCAGACCAGGATCTGGGAGACCTGGGTTCAAATCCCCATTCATGCCATGGAAGCTCGCTGGGTGACCTTGGGCCAGTCACATCCTCTCAGCCTAAGCTACCTCACAGGGCTGTTGTGAAGATAAATGGAAGAGAAGCGAATGATGTGAGCATTCAGGGAGCAAAGTAGAGTGTGAAAATAAAGAAATAAATATCACCAGGGGAGGGGAGGGGAGGGGAGGGGAGGGAGAAACTAGAGCAGCAAGGGATAAATGAGAGTAATAAGGCTGGCTATGGCAGGCAACTTACCCATGTTTGCATATACGGAAGAAGCCATGTTTCATTTGTTTGTTTCCCAGAATCTGAATTCCCTAGCTGGGATTTTTTGCTGTTATGCTCAGATTTGTCTGAGCTTCTGCAGTGTATTTGTTGACGCCAAATGAAAGGGCGGCCCACAGCAGAAGAATTTGCAGAGCCAAACTAGAAAAGGCACAGAAGAGGATGCTAGTGTGTGAAATATTGTTTGTTTGTTTGTTTGTTTGTGGCCTTGAACAAAAAGGCTTCTGGAAAGTATTGGAGTCGGGAGGCGAGTGGTAGTGATTTCATAGTAAAGCTCTTCATTGCGGGTCAGATGGAACATGGGGAACCCCGGGCTCAGAGCCCTCTTTTATGCCGGCCAGAGACAATGCCCCGACCTCGCCCCCAGGTCCTGATAGGACCTTAAGTCCGTGGTTGTAGTTCATAGGTCCCCCAGCGGGAGACCTAGGCTCGTAATTGGTGGTCACTCAGGATCCAACTGGCTATTGTTCTACCTGGCTGAAGCTCAGGTAGATTCTGACCATGTGCGCTGACCGCGTGGCAGTCACCATTACGGGAGACCATGCGATCGTGGTCTTAGTACACAACAGCTTCAGACCGGGAACAGGTTTTGTGGCCTTGCTGTCATGAGAGATACTGCAAAACAATTGCGATGGGAACTCTTTGAGTCCCTTCATTTAGAAACCTCATGTTCTCACGTGGTCATTGAAACCCCGGGGTAAAAGCCCCTCACTTTCCATAGCCCTTCTCAGAAATCATCGCTTGGTGGTGTTCTGCTCTGTGACCCTGAGATTTCCGTTGTGTACACAGCCTGTTTCAGTGTCATTGATTTAAATCAATTTTAAGCAACTCGCGTGAGGAATTTCAGGCTTGGTCTCAACAGAAACAGAACTTGAGTATGTGTGAGAGCATTTCCTCATGTTCACTTCTTGTTACCCATAATTGCCCCCTTTCCTCTCCCCCTTCTGATGTCTCCTCTGCTGTCAGACTGTGATCTTCTCAGTATTCTTTGAGGGTTTTGCTTATTATACTATGTAAAATATACACGTATGCATACCCAACCACTCGGCTCATTGTCAGAGGTCCTGCTCCAAGTGCTCCTACCGTCTGAGGCTAGACAGGTAGCAACCCGAGAAATGGCCTTCTAATCTTAGATACACAACAGATGCCCACACATGACAGATGCCCACACACAACAGGTAAAGATATAGAGATATGTGTGTGTGTATATACAGGGATTTTTAATTTTTGTATGTGTTTTAGGGCACTCCTGCCTTAAAATTTTCTTGGGTAGACATTCCAGTTTGGGGACTTTTTCCTGTAGCTTCCATTTCCCAAGATGGCGGATATGGTTATTTCAGTATTTAAAATTCACACAGGACACTCGTCTTGGTATGATTTTCCCTGTAGCTGCCATTTCACAAACCTTAAAAAAATAACACTTCCTCTTTACAACAAAAGGAATAGTGTGTTTGGTTTTACTGACCCCCAAAATATACAGTTTGACACCAAGATGAACATCCCACAACAATGTGAAAAAGACCCACCATCTTGCAAAATGGCTGCTACGGGGGGGGGATGCTTGGCTGAGGACAGACTTGAAGTCTGCTGCACCTCCGCGGCGCGGCAGACTAAGGCGGGGGGAATTGCCCCTGCTGCACGGCGTTCGCACGCCGCCGGAAGGAAGCCGCCCGCAGCGTTCAGACTGCGGGCGGCTTCCTACGGCGGCGTGTGAACGCCGCGCGGCTACCCCTCCCGCCGGCGCGCGTTCACACCTTCCTCCAGCGGGTGGAACGCATGCCGCAGCAGCCGGAGCACCACTTTTAAGTGGTGCCCGGCTGCTGTGGGAGGAGCACGGTGCCGGACGCGATGCGTCCGGGCTGCCTCCTTGGGGCAGATGCGGCCGTCTGAACGGCCGCTCTGCCTCTGCTTTTGAAGCGGAGGCAGAGCGGCCGAGACTGCCAGTCTGTCCTCGGCCCTTGTTTCCACAGCTAATATAATGCTGTATTTGGCTTTATCAACCTCAGCAACATATATTTTGACACCAAGATGAGCATCTTACATGAATTTTAAATACTAAAATAACTGCCATCCTGGAAGATGATAGCTTTCAGGGAAAAGTCCCCAAACTGGAAAGTCTACCTAAGAAAATTTTTAAAATGGTAGTGCTCCAAACCATTAGAAAACAAGCACTACACTCAAATGCAAACAAAACAAATATATAGATATAACTACTGATATATTTTAACAATTCAATAAATTATCACAAACCATTATCACAACTATTATCACAATAATCAATAAATCATTATCACTCTATTTTACAGACATCAATGAAACTTATTAACAGCAGCGATTAAAGCCAAAATTATAAATAACACAGCTGAGTCCAGCTAAATCCAATGAAGACTCCGAATTGTATTCTTCGTTTCGATAAATCTTTGTCAGAAGACTTGTATTAGATTCATAGAGCTGGCCACATGAGAGTAGTTCCGTTGTAGGATCAGTAGCCCGTCTTCACTTTTTTCCTTGTTAGTGGATGAAGCAGTTTCTGCTCAGTGAACATGTATTAGTTATGCTTATTACATAAATATGGAGTTTCCTCATCTCAGTGAAACTGGTGAAATTAACATGTAGTACTCTATGAATCTAATACAAGTCTTCTGACAAAGATTTATCGAAATGAAGAATACAATCCGGAGTCTTTGTTGGATTTAGCTGGACGCAGCTGTGTTATTTATAATTTTGGCTTTAATCGCTGCTGTTAATAAGTTTCATTGATGTCTGTAAAACAGAGTGATAATGATTTATTGATTATTGTGATAATGGTTGAGATAATGGTTTGTGATAATGGTTTATTGAATTGTTAAAATATATCAGTAGTTATATCTATATATTTGTTTTGTTTGCGTTTGAGTGCAGTGCTTGTTTTCGAATAGTATTTATTGCTGCTGTTTATCGATTATATATTTAGTGCTCCAAACCACACACAAACAATATAATTCTATGTACATATTTTTTTTCCCCTGGAGGGGTCTATTATACATCTAGGGCTATTCTCAGTTTTGCCACTAACATTCTGGACCTCCCTCTATCATTGTCTTCTGCCAGCGGTTGAAGACTTTTTCCTTTGGTTTGGTGTTCCATAACTGGCTCTCATTGGCTAGTTATGGAACTGGCCAATGAGAGCCAGTTAACTGTTTTAAACATTTCATACACATTTGTCCATATTATAAATGTTATTTTAATGTTTTGATTTGTTTGCTGCCTTGAAGACCCTAAACTGAGCTGAAACACAGCATGCAGATGTTTTAGATACCGTATTTTTCGCTCCATAAGACACACTTTTTCTCCCCAAAGGGGGTGCGTCTTATGGAGTGAATACTGCCCGGGAAGAACCACCCCTCCTTCCCCCGCTCACCTTTCCCGGGCCACAGCATGGCCGCCGGCCCGGGGAGAAACCCCCCTCCCTCCCCCGCTTACCATTCCTGGGCTGCGGGGGGGGGGGAGGTAGGGAGGGAAGTCCTTCCTTCCTTTTCTCTCTCTCTCCTCCCTCCCTCCCTTCCTGTTCCTTCCTCTTCCTTCCTTCCTTCCTTCCTTCTCTGTCTCCCCCCTATTTACCTACCTTCCCTCCCTCCTTCCTTCCTTCCTTCCCTCTCCCCCCCCCCCACCTACTACTTGGTTCAGAATATTTTCTTTCCTTTTTTCCTCCTCTAAAACTAGGTGCGTCTTATGGTCAGGTGCGTCTTATGGAGCGAAAAAAACGGTAAATAAATATTTTGGCTCTATATTTATATGGTTTTCTCTGTGCTTCTCTTTAATTACCTCCAGAAGCTAATGATTCTTTTTTTGGGGGGGGGGGGTTCATATATTTAGCAACAGAGACTTAATTTTTTTTAAAAAAATGTATTTATTTAAAAAATGTTAACACAACTTATAAAAATTTAGACATAAATACAAATCGATAAAAGGGGAAGGAAAATTCTAACATTTCACCAGCATCAGGGAGCCTCAACAATTTTCTTACATCTCCTTGTTAAAACAATATCCACTTTCTCTGAAGCTGGTTGGTTGGCAAAATATCATCATCCGCCATATATTGAAGAACCAGGAACCAAGTTAGCTCAAAACTGGTGTATGATTTAGTTGTTGGTGTATGATTTATCAAGTTGGGAAGTTTACACATAATAAATTGGTCCCAGACTTCCTCTTACCAGAGGGCTACAGAGGCTGGTTTGCGTTCTTTCCAGTTCGATGCAATTGTAAAGTGTGCTGAGGCCAATAAGATGGAAAGTAGTTCTCACTGGGCGCGTTCCAAGTTCGATTCCAACCTTGAGTCCAAAAGCATCGTTTGCAGTGTTCTGGGTATTTTGCTTATAACTGCTGCAACTTCTTACCAGAAGGCCTGGGCCTAGATACAGTCCCACCAGCAATGCAAATAGTTGCCAGGGTTCCCACAGTGTTTCCAGCATTGAGTGCTTATTTGAGCATTTATACGGTTCAGACACACTGGGGTCCAATATCACCAGGAAAGTAGTTTTTAAAAATCATAGTCTTATATGGAAGACTTTAGAGGTGTTTGCTGGGGATCTCCAGATGTTTTCCCAGGGTGTCTCAGCAACAGAGACTTGAAGAAACCAGCCCCTCTCATGGCTCAGTGGTAGAGCATCTGCTTGGCATTGAGAAGGTCCCAAGTTCAATCCCTGCCATCTCCAGTTAAAGGATCAGGTAGTAGATGATGTGAAAGACCTCAGCCTAGGACCCTGGAGAGCGGCTGCCAGTCTGAGTAGACAATATTGACCTTGATGGACCAAAGGTCTGATTCAGTTTGATGTGTCTTTAGAATAAACGACAGGCAGTCTGGTTTTTTCTTTCTTTTTAATAATGGTAGTTGGGCAGGGGTATGATTCTGCTGTCTCATTTGCTCCGCTCTGCTTGCTGAGTGCGTATCGAGGGCTTCTTCACATGATATATTTGGAACATGGCTCCTTGGTGCCCTCACCTCTCCCTCCCATCTCTGCTTCCTCGCCTCATCCCCTCCCCCACAATTTTGAGCCAAGAGCACTGCTGAACATAACAGGGTTCGGGAGAGTGTATGATACTTTCCATTGATGGAATGTCAACCTTTTAGAAAAATTAAATCTGTTATCATTAGCTTTTTTACTTTATATAAGACGATAACAAAAGGAAATCAAAGCAAGTCTTCAAAACTTGTCCAGTGTAATTATCTTTCCCGAATGGCCTTTTCTATTCAGTGGCAGCAATTACGAAAAAATGAAAGACGGGCGTCTCATTTTAATCCAGTTAACTCCCTCCATTTGCAGAATCTTCTCTCGGTTTTTTAACTCCTGTTTTTACCAAACAGAGACACTCCTCATTCCATTGACAAAGGGAATGGATGTGATGCAGGCAGTGAGGAAAGGGTAGGACTGATTTAATTTGATGAGAAGAATGGGTTGTTGTTGTTGTTGTTGTTGGTGGTGGTGGTGGTGGTGGTGGGAAGTCAACATTTAAGGGGGGTTCACTGACCCAGAAGCAAGCTCTCATATTGCTTCATGTAAGGTGGACTTTGGGAGGTGTGGCAGCATGGTGTAGCTTGATGTCATCAGATTTTGGAAGTTAAGCAGGGTTGGTACTTGGAAGGGAGACCACCAAGGAAGACTCTGAAGAGGAAAGCAATGGCAACCCACCTCTGCTTCTCACTTGCCCTGAAAGCCCATTGCTGGGGTCACCATAAGTTGGAAGCTAAGAATGGTCAATATTTGGAAGGGAGACTACCAAGGAAGACTCTGCCAAGGGAAGCAATGGCAACCCACCTCTGCTTCTCACTTGCCCTGAAAGCCCATTGCTGGGGTCACCATAAGTTGGAAGCTAAGGATGGTCAGTGTTTGGAAGGGAGACCACCAAGGAAGACTCTGCAAAGGAAGGCAATGTCAAATCACCTCTGCTTCTCACTTGCCTTGAAAGCCCCTTGTTGAGGTTGCCAGAAACTGGATGTGATTTTACGGCACTTTACACACACAAACTTTCAGAACAGGCTATGGTCACCTTCCCATGATCCTGTGCCCTGGATGTTTCTGTGGAGTGCATCGTGCTGGAATAGAATGTCCTCCATGCCATTGTGGGGATGGCTGTAATCTCAGGAGCTGAAGCCAAATGTTTGTGTGTAAAGTGCTGTCAAATCGCAGCCAACTTGCGGCAACCCCAGCAAGGGGCCTTCCAGGCAAGTGAAAAGCAAAGGTGGTTTTGCCATCGCCTTCCTCTGCCGAAGCTTCCTTGCTGGACTCCCTTCCAAGTACCGAGCCTGCTTAGCTTCCGAGATCTGACAAAGTTAGGCTATACCACCTTGCCTCCCTTCACCAAATACTGCAGTGTAATTTGCAAAAAAAGAGAGTAATTTTTCATTTTATAGAATGGACATGTCCTTAGCTTGATAACGTTCTCTCATCAGTGTTTTCTGTATTCCTGATATTGTGTGTATGTAAAGTGCCATCAAGTGGCCACCGATTTATGGTGACCCTTTAGGGTTTCCAAGGCAAGAGACCTTCAGAGGTGGTTTGCCATAGCCTGCCTCTGATAAGCAACCCTGGGCTTCCTTGGTGGTCTCCCATCTAAGTATTTAGAGAACTGGATTTCTGGAGTGATTTAAAGCCTTTTAAAGGCAGTGCGATCCTCCAGTTTGTTTGTTTGGTAGCCTTCTCTGAGATCTAAATTATGTGCTAATAGATCTAATGGTCACATTACCTTTTGGGATTGGAAAAGTGTAATGGTTAGTACAGGGGTGGCCAACCTGTGGCTCGGGAGCCACATGCGGCTCTTTCACACATATTGTGCGGCTCCTGGCAGGGCAGCTGGGGAAGCAAAGGGGAGGCATGCTTTTTCTCTCTTTCTCCCTTCCTTCCTTCCTTTCCTCCTCCCTCCCATCTATTTGCTTTCCTAGTTTCTCTCTCTCTCTTTCTTTCCACTTCTTTAATTCTTTCTTTCCATCTCTCTCTTTTTCTCTCTCTCTCTCAATATCATTAGCAATATCATTTTTCTCTCTCTCTCTCAATATCATTATCAATAACCGGTTTTCCTCGTTTGTTTTTATTTTTGGCAGTCCCATTTAACGTTAATAAAAATCAAATTTGCATATTTAAAAAAAATAAAAATGTGTGTGTGATATTTGTTCCTGTCTTGCAGCTCTCAGACATCTGACGTTTATTCTATGTGGCTCTTACATTAAGCAAGGTTGGCCACCCCTGGGTTAGTAGATGACATCGCTGCATTTTAGTGACAGCAAGTATTAAAAACTCTGTTAAATACTGGGTTCTTTGCATGTCGAGTCAGTGATCCAGCATAGTGAACAGCTCAAGTTTATTGCACCCAAACACAAGACAAAGACACGGCCAAAATGGCCAGCATGTATACAGAACCCCAACAATGCATGACACACACACTGTCCTACTGGAGGGTTTGAATTTCCCTCCAGTGACCTTATTGGTTGTCCCTTGCCATAGTGTTGCCCTACTGGGTGGCTGTTTTAATCCTCTGGTCCTCATTGTGTCCTATTGGTGTTTACTAGGATGCTTTGTCCCAATTGTGTTCCGGGACCAAGCTCGGGACTAAAAGTCGCTAGACCCCTAGTGGCGCTCAGCGGACACAACAAATTCCAAACTGTGACATCTGTACTTTTGCAGTTATCAGTGAAACCGAACAATTCCAGGCTGCAATTTTGATTCTAGACCCAAGTTTCAGAAATTCGGTTGAGGCAAGTTCCCCCCCCCCCCAAAAAAAAACATTTTAAAAAAGGACTCCAGTTAATTTGAATGAGAGGCAACTTTCTCCTTGCAATCAACGTGGCTTCAAAATGGGATCTTGCATTTAGTTCCTCCCCCAAATTACTTGTCTCATATTTCCAGGTGTCTTTTTCTAGGAGGAACTCCTTTGAATATTAGGCCATACCCCCCTGATGTAGCCAATCCTCCAAGAGCTTACAGTAGCCCCTGTAAGAAGAGATCTGTAAACTCTTGGATGATTGGCTACATTAGGGGTGTGTCACCTAATATGCAAAGGAGCTCCCCCTAGAAAAAGAGCCCTGCATATTTCTATGCCACTCTTTCTCCAAGGAGCTCACCACTGTGCGCCTCATTCTCCCTCCTCCATTTTATCCTCACAACAGCCCAGTGAAGTAGCTCTTGGCTTAGAGAGAATACTGGCCTAAGGTCACTTTTCAGTGCCATCCCTTCTTTCTACACCCACCGGCTTCAACGGACCCAGAAGGGTGTCAGTCTGGTCAAGGGTGGCACTGGGAGGGTGCCTCAGGGCTCCTTGAACTTTGGGGCACTTTCACCCATGCTAAGCAGTGCAAGTTCAAGCCACTTCAGCAACCATTCGCAAGCGGATTTTGCCATTTCACACAGTAAAGTCCAGTTGCAAAGTGCATCGGACATGGATTGAAAGTGCATTGTTTAAGGGTGTGTGAAAGCGGCCCGTTGGTTCAAACTCCATACTATAACCACTATACTACACTACGCTAGCATTCTGTTTGATCAAATAACTGTAAACTGTAGCAGCCCAAATAGCCAAGATTAGCCTAATCTTGTCAGAGCCTGGAAGTTTAGCAGGATCAGTACTTGGATTGGAGTTAGGGTTGCCAGCCTCCAGGTGGTGGCTGGAGATCTGCTGGGATTACAACTGATCTCCATGCAACAGAGTAGTAGAAGAGGTTGGATCTATACCCTGCCCTCCACTACCCAAAGGAGTCTCAGAGCAGTTTACAATCTCCTTTCCCTTCCCCTCACCAGAACAGACACCCTGTGAGGTAGGTGGGGGTGAGAGAGCTCTCTCGAGAACTGCTCTTTCCAGAAGAGCTCAGACAGAACTGTGACTGACCCAAGGTCACACCAGCAGCTGCATGTAGAGGAGTGGGGAATCAAACCTGGTTCTCCCAGATAACAATCCATGCTCGTAACCACTACACCAGACTGGCTTTCACCTGGAGAAAATGGTCTTTTTAGATTATAGACTATAGACTCTGATTGTAGACTCAGATTATAGACTCTGTGGCATTATACGTCACTGAAGTCCCTCCCCTTTTCAAACCTCACCATCCTCAGGCTCCACCTCCAAAATCTCCATGTATTTCCCAACCTGGAGCTGGCAACCCTAAAGTCCACCAAGGAAGACTGGGGTTGCTTTGTAGAGGAAGGCAATGGCAAACCACTTCTTGCCTCGAAAGCCCCTTGAGTTGGCCGTGGCTTGTAGGCACACACAAAGTTTTAGTTAAAAAACTGGGAAATTAGGCAGTTCTATCATACTTCCGTTATTGCCGTTTCCTCAACTGTCTGTCTTTTGTGACTAGAGAGAAGCTATCCGCGAGAGATCCATTCATTTCACAAAAGTAACTGAAACACTGCAGGAGGCTAATTGTATGAATCCATTTCCCCCCCTATCTGTGAAGAATATCACAAGGGAGTACTCATTAACATTTGTTCATTTTTTATAGCCCTCTGGGTTACAGCATAACAATGAGGAAAAGTCACCACCCCAAAGAGATTGCCATCTACGTTGCCACAGGGAGAAACTGAAGGAGGGGAGGAAAGAGAGACAGAGGCTGGCTGGGGAGATGTTGCACAAATCCAGTTGTGTCTCTTTAGGCTCTGTCAATGAGGATGAAGGCTTTAATCGAATCCTCTCACAAACTCAGTTCAAGGAATCACTTTTGAGCTTTAAAGGCCTACATGGCTTGGGATCAGGGTATTAGAATGCCCATATTCTCCCATAAGTTCCTGCCCAGGAACTAAAATTGCAGGGAGAGACCCTCTTAGCTATTTGATCAAAGAAACTTGTTTGGTAGGTACACAGGAGAGGGTATTTTCAGTGGCAGCCCCATGGTTATGGAACAACTTCCTCAGGGAGGCTCACCTGGTTCCCTCACTTTCGAACTTCAAGAGGCAACTGAAGAGGGCTTCTGGAGTTCTGGCCCCACTGGTGGACTTCATGATGGCACCTGAGTTTTGGCCACTGTGTAACACTGAGTGCTGGACTGGATGGGCCATTGGCCTGATCCAACATTGGCTTCTCTTCTGTTCTTATGTTCCAAGACATTTTTATTCATGACAACATTTGAATAGTTCTTCTGCCTACCAGCAGTTTTAAATTATTGATTTTAACTACTGGGTTTTTAAAGTTATTTTAGGCTGCGATCACACACACCTGTAGATCCGACATAGCTGTGAATGCCTGATGGATCTAAAGGGCACAATCAGACAGCAACATCTGGGAAAGGTCCCGCAGTCATCGGCACCCCGTGCTGCTCTGCCACAGAAGCAGAGTTAAAAGACACTGGGGAAAGTCTGGCTCCAACTGGTTGCAACGGGCCATGGACGGACTTTCCCCTGTCTGATCGTCCAAGCATGCTCTCATGCCATCAGGATGGTCTGATCATTCCATCCCAACTCTGTGCCATTGCCCCCCTTCACAGTATGTGCATAATTGCAAACTCCATAGGGAGCCCTCAGTGCAGAGGTGCAATTCCCCATTTAAGTGCATGGGAAACAAACAGCAAAAAAAAACCCAATGACTCACCTGTGGTTGCGTCTGATCACACAGTGATGGGCTGAGCCCACAGCTTCAAAGGGATGTGTGATCTCACAACTGTGTGTCAAATGCCTCCAGAGGAAATAGCCTTGCTTCCCCTCTGCTCCAACTGGCCCGTGTGACCACAGCCTTATTGTGTTTTATTCCTATTTACATTGTAAGCCATCTCAAGCCATGTTCTGGATGGCCCTGGCTAGCCTGATCTCATCAGATCTCAGAAGTTAAGCAGGGTTGGCCATGGTTATTACTCGGATGGGAGATTGTCAAGGAAGTTGGGGGTTGCTACACAGACGTAGGGTTGTCTCCTGCCTTGAAAACCCTACCGGGCTCACCATAAGTCATCTATGGCTTGACAACACTTAACACTCATGCAAGCCACCTTGGGTTCCTCTAAGATAAAAAGTTGGGTAATAAATGGTGTTGATAAATAAATAATAAATAACCCCAGGATTTCATCGAAGGCATAGTTTTAGAGGTGAAGTTGGGAAGAGATTAGAAGGAAGACCTGGGAGAGCCAACTCAAAATGTCCCATCGACAAATTCCAGGCATGTAAGAAGAGAGAGGGCAGAGCAGTCCACAAGGGAATGGGAGTCTTCAAGGCAGCTGAGGATGCTCGAATTGAAGGTGCCAAGGGCATGGCTGAGGATGAACTGGAGCATAATGGCCATGAGAGAAATGGGGATAAAACTATGGAAATCTGGAAAGGTCAGGGCCTAGAGTTTGTGTGGCTTACAGAAGTGGGTAGGAAGCCAGTGTAGAGATTTAAGCAGAAGCCTGAAGCTATATTTACATGGGATATTTTGCAAACCCTCCACTCTGCTCTTCCTGCTACTAAAGAATTTAAGCACCCTGACTGTGGACTGGGCTGAAGCATTTATCCTCACTCAGATGATACCAGAGGGAAATTTGGAGGGGAAGATTCAGGCACGTAACTTCTTATGCATACAATTTAAGGATGTCAGCCTCCAGGTGGGACCTGGGGATCCCCCAGACTTATAGTTCATCTCCAGACTACCAAGATCAGTCCCCCTGCAGAAAATGGATGCTTTGGAGGGGGGACTCTATGGCACTGTACCCTACTGATGTCCTCCCCAGGCTCCATCCCCCAAGGAGTTGCCCAACCTGGATCCGAGAACCCTACCTCCCATCCCTCACTGGTGGCTGGGGGGACTTGGCAAACTTAATACATTTACTTATTTATTTAAAACTTTTCTGACCTGCTGTCTCCACCAAAGTAGTTGAGGCATCTATATTACATTGGGCCAGCTGGCTTTTTGCTTGGTATAAGTAAGATGTTTTATATTATAACTTCTCCCCTCCTCTGGCCTTGTTGATTCTACAGTGCTTGTAAGTCACTTACAATACTCATGCTGAGTGGTTGGGTCCTGCCATTTTTTTAAAAAAATGCAGAAGAAGGAGAAGAAGGAGGAGGAGATTGGATTTATATCCCACCCTTCACTCACTTGGAGACTCAGAGCAACTTACAAACTCCTTTCCCTCCCCCTCCCCACAACAGACACCCAGTGAGGTAGGTGGGGCTGAGAGAGCTCTGAAACAACTGTCCTTGAGAGAACAGCTGGTACAGAGCTATTGCTTGCCCAAGGTCCTCCAGCAAGTGCAAGTGGAGGAGTGGGGAATCAAACCTGGTTTTCCCAGATTAGAGTCCATGCACTTAACCACTACATCGAACTGGCACATGCAACTACTTGCATAACACCTCAGTTTATTCAACCTGGTTGGAATTATTATTTTTTTTAAAAAAGCAATCTACTATTCCAAAAAAAAATAAAATGTAATGATCACAGTATAACCTGTGGCTGATTCACAAACCGGAATTAAGATTGCTGGGAAAAACATCAACAATCTCAGATATGGAGACGATAACCACTCTAATGGCACAAAGTGAAGAGGACCTCAATAGCCTCTTGCTGAGGATGAAAGGGGAGAGTGCATAAATTGGCTTGAAACTCAACATCAAAAAAGCTAAGATCATGGCTGTCACAGGCTGGGTGCCAGTAGGTCAGAAGCCAAGCTGAAGTCCAAGCCAGTCCAAGGTCAAGCCAAATCAGGAACAAATTACCAAGTCCAAAACACAAGCCAAACACAGAGTCAGTCCAAACCAAGGTCAGAGAGGGAAACTCACGAGCAAAGCAGTCCAAGGAGTCAACCAAAAGCCAAAGTCAGACAGAGCTGGAGTCACGAGCCAGAGGGTCCAGGATCAGGTTTAGCTGATGCAAGCCGAGTGGGTGCAGAGCTTAGCCAGAATGACTTGTTGCTAGCACGAGTTGGTAGTCTCTGTGCTGTGCCTAAATACCCAGCCACTTCCTGTGCTCGTTAGCAGCTGGCAGCGAGGTCCCGGCTCCTCCTAAAACTCAGGGCTGAGTGATCTGCGACCACGCATGCGTGCCTCTTTTCTTCTAGTAGCTAAGTCTTGCCTGGATCGTGACCTTAGCCATTCCACCCGAGGAGGTGAATCAGGTGGGCTTGAGCTTGGCTGTGGCTCAGTTGCTGTTGGTGCTCGGGTAATGCCCTGAGAGGTGCTTGCTTGAGCCTCCTCTGGTTCAGGCAGAGGCTCCTCTGGAGCTGGGGACTGATCCTCCACTGCACTTAGGTCCGCAGGAGGCAGGTCCTCAGAGGCACTCCTGACAATGGCATCCGGCCCCATCACTCCTTGGCAAATAGAAGGGGAAGTTGTCGAAGCAGTGACCAACTTCACTTTCCTGGGATCCAAGATCACTGCAGACAGTGACTGTAGCCATGAAATTAAAAGATACCTGCTCCCTGGGAGGAAAGTGATAGCAAACCTAGACAGCATAATAAAAAGAAGAGACATCACCCTGCCAACAAAAGTCCATGTGGTCAAAGCAACGGTACTCCCAGTTGTAATGTATGGCTGCAAGAGTTGGACTATAAGGAAGGCTGAGCGCTGAAGAATAGATTCTTTTGAATTATGGTGCTGGAGAAGACTCAAGAGTCTTCTCCAGCACCATAATTCAAAAGAATCTATTCTTCAGTCCCTTGGAGTGCATGGAGATCAAATCAGTCAATCCCAAAAGAAATCAACCCTGACTGTTCCCTGGAAGGCCAGATACTGAAGCTGAAGCTCAAATACTTTGGCCACCAAATGAGAAGGGAGCACTCCCTGGAGAAGACCCTAATCCTGGGAAAGATGGAAGGTCAAAGAAGAAGGGGACGGCAAAGGATGAAAGGGTTGGACAGTGTCACTGATGCAACAAACATGAAATTAAGCAAACTCCAGACCATGATGGAAGACAGAAGGGCCTGTCATGATGTGGTCCATAGGGTCACAAAGAGTCGGGCTCAACTGAACAACAGTGCAACTGAACAACAACATAATCTGTGGCTGTACTGAGCCTTTTGTTGCATTTGATACGGTTTTATGCATTGCCAAATAAATAATATAAATAATCCTTAATTAGGGTGCATCTCTATGACAGATTTACCATCTATCCATTTAATTAATGACATTTATTTATTAGCAGTAGAAAAGAGCATAGGTCCAGTAGCACCTGAAAGGCTAACAAAATTTGTGGCAGGGCATGAGTTTTTGTGAATCACTGCTCACTTCTTCAGATATAGCTAGAATGTAAGTCCATGCCCTTAAACCTTAAATCACAAGGTTGATGGGTTTCCATTCTGTATGGCTAAATGTGGTCCCTTCTGTGGGAGACACATCAAGATGGGTCGCCGTGTTAGTCTGTCCATAGCAGTAGAAAAGAACAAGACCAATTTCCCACAACCGCTGCTCCTCCCCCGCTCCTCTCTTTGCACCGACCGTAAATGTTAATTTCCCACTATTTGCTGCATGGCTGCATTTTGCCCCGGAGCTTCACCCGATTTCCACCGCGTCTTCACAATCCTGTTTTTTGAGGATTGAGTAGATGTGGCGGAAATTGGGCAAACCTCCAGGGCAAAATGCAGCCGTGCGGCAAATAGTGGGAAATTAACATGGTCGGGGCAAAGGGAGGAGCGGGGGCGGAGCAGTGGCTGTGGGAAATCAGTCCCAGAGTCCAGGAGCACCTTAAAAACTAACAAAAAATGTGGCAAGGGATGAGCTTTTGTGAGTCACTGCTCACTTCTTCAGGTACCTGAACAAATTTTTGTTAGTCTTTAAGGTGCTACTGGACTCTTGCTCTTTTCTAGTGCCACAGACAGACTAACAGGGCTACACATCTTTCGATCTATTTATTTATTTATTAAGGTTGAGTCAAAACAACGTTCCTCCCCTGTCCATCAGGGAATCCTGTGAGTGGTAATTCTTTGATGGGGACACAAACAGGTTTCTAACCCCCCTCACTGAACTGGAATCCCCAAATTTCTTTGGAGTCAGAAATAAACAAGTCATGGCACTGAAAATCTGCAGTATAAGTGTACACTTGGGGTTAGCAGTGTCAGAACAGTATCTAGAAAACCCAGGTTCAAATCCCTACATGTGCCATGGAAGCTCACTGTGTGACCTTTGGCCAGTCACAGGCTGAGGACAGAGTGGGGATCTCCAGCGCAGTGCAAGCAGGCAAAAAAGCCCTGGGGCCAACTTGTTCCGGGGCTCCCTGTTCGCACTGGCTGCAGCGCTGTGGGAGAATACCAGGGAGGAGACGGACTGCATCGTCCACACTCCACGGTGGCTCCTGGCGGCGCTGTGGTGGCGTGTGGCTGTACTGTTCCGGTGCGCGTTCACACTGGCCAGAAGTGGGAGGAACATGCACCAGACAGCTAGGCACCAGTTCCTCTCAGTGCACTGCTAACACAGGAGGAAAGCGCCGCAGGACTCGGTAAGTACAGCACGGCTCCGCCAGGCCGCTGTGGCTGTGTGAACGGGCCCGCCTCATCCGCTTGCACAGTTGACCTGGAGCAGGTCACAACACCAGTCTGTCCTCAGCCACACTCTCTCAGCCTAACTTATCTTGCAGGGTTGTTGTAAGGATAAAATGGAGAAGAGGAAAACAATGTCAGCCTCTTTGGGTCTCCAGTGGGGAGAAAGGTGGGCTATAAATGAATTAAATAAATAAAATGAATAAATTTCAAACAACACCATGCATGTAATGTGGAGCCTGAGCCTGCTTGCGTGGAGTGTGGGGTACAAATTGAATAAGTAAAATTAAATAAATAAGAAAATAAATATGTCAATTCTTTCCAGTTTGCAAATCAGGCACTGGCAAAGAATCTCAAGAGAAAAGACTCCATTATATGCACGTCTTCTCTTGTGTGAACTGGGATGGTTATATTTTCATGTGTTTGGGATGTGGGCGTGATTCAAGAAGACTGGCATCCCCTGGAACCCAAAGAGAAAGACCATCCCCCCTCCTCTTCAAATCAAAACATGTCAAAACCTTTCAAGATAAGGTTTTGCAAACATTTGCCACATCAGTTTGTCTGAAATGGGATCACATCTGGTTTCAGGGGTAATCTGGAGGTATGTTCTAGATCAGGGGTCCCCAGTCTTTTTGAACCTGTGGGTACCTTTGGAATTCTGGCACCACATGGTGAGCACAGCCACAAAATGGCTGCCATAGGAGGCAGAGCCACAAAATGGCTGCCACGGCTTCTCTTCAGTCACCCTTTGAAGATCCTTGTGCTGTGGTGACAGCTGCTGTCAAAGCAACATTTGAAAAAAATCTGCAGAGCCAATTAGGTCTCCAGTGGTCAATCAGGAGCCTTGCTGGGCAAAAGCCCCACCCAGCCCCGCCCACTTTCTAAAAACAGGAAAGGTCCTCTGGCATGCATGGACCCTGTCTTGTCCTAGATACGCATTCCATTTGCAGAAGTCTCCCCAGGTGACTTGAGAAAGCTTTTTTGGACACTTCCATAATTCTTCTGTGGCTATGCATTGCAGAGAATGTAAGAAGACCCCAGAAGAGGTTAGTAGCAGTAGAAAAACTATCTTTCCAATACATTATTGCTGATCTTCTCATTGAGAAATTCGACACAAGGTTTCCTGGGACACAGTCTGAAAACGACTTGTTAGGTTAACCAGAACTGTCTCAACTGGACAATACTTTTAGCTTGGAAGTACTCTGTCTATCAGCATAGCTTTGCTGACCAGAAGGCAGGAATACCCGATGGTCCTTAGCACAGCAGTAAAAGTGATAAGGTCTGCTCTTTTATAACAATCTAATTAATACAATCACATTAGCTTTCTACATCTTGCTTTAGTATCCTTTTGGGATATGGGACCAGCGACCTCTACACAGAAAGAGTGTTCTTTGAGGGATCATTTATGATATTACATTTGCCCTTACAAATTTCTTTTGCTTATGCAGTTTTCACTACCTGGAGGTAAACATTTTGGCATGGGGGAGGGGAGAGCTTTTCTCTCTTATTGGTAATTTTCTTTTAAAATGGAAGCTTAACAGAACAATATTGTTAAACAGTCCTCAGTTCTCTGAGCGGTGAGAAATTCTTGGAACAGCTGTTACCTGGGTTGATTCCCTAGGGAGGAGACCGCAGCGGAGACTTGTGGTATCCTGCTGTGACCACCTGGTACCATGTGTGGTTAGAAGATACCTCTGTCCTAGACATGTTTGTGTCTGACTGTGGCCCACTGGCCAGCTGAAGCCCAGATTCACACTGAATGGCCCTTTCTTCCTTCTGCCCCTCTCACTCTGTTTCCACAGAGCTGAAGGCTGCTTGGACTGCTTGGGAACAGTGACCATAATGTTATTGAGTTCAACATTTGTATAAATAGGGAGTTGCCCATAAAGACTGACACAACCACTTTTAACTTTAAAAGGGGTAACTTCTCTGATATGAGGGGATATGTGAGGAGAAAACTGAAAGGAAAAGTAGAAAGGGTCAAAACCATTGGGGAAGCTTGGAGACTATTTAAAATTACAATCCTAGAGACTCAGAGAAAATATATACCGTGGGTTAGGAAAGGCACAAATAGGAATAGAAAAAGCCTGCATGGTTAACAAACAAAGTAATAGAAGCTGTAAAAGGTAAGAAGGATTCCTTTAAGTGGTGGAAAGCTAGTCTCAGTGAGGCTCATAAAAGGGAACACAGGCTATGGCAAATAAAATGCAAGTCTGTGATCAGGCAGGCAAAAAGGGAATATGAGGAGCATATCGCAAAAAACATAAAGACCTACAATAAAACTTTCTTCAAATACATTAGAAGTAGGAAACCAGCCAGGGAAGCAGTGGGGCCCTTGGATGACTATGGGGTAAAAGGTGTAGTGAAGGATGATACAGAAATGGCTGAGAAGCTGAATGCATTATTTGCCTCTGCCTTCCCTGTGGAAGATGAGAAGTGCCTGCCCACTGCAGAACCACTGATTTTGGGAGGGGTGTTGAAAGACCTGAGTCAGATTGAGGTGACAAGAGAGGAGGTCCTACATCTGATAGACAACTTAAAAACAAATAAATCACCAGGCCCGGATGGCATACATACGAGAGTTCTGAGAGAACTCAAATGTAAACTTGTGGATGTCCTCACAAAAATATGTAATCTTTCCTTAAAATCTGCCTCTATTCCTGAGGACTGGAAGGTAGCGAATGTCACTCCCATCTTTAAAAAGGGTTCCAGAGGAGATCTGGGAAATTACAGGCCAGTCAGTCTGACATCGATAGCGGGTAAGTTGGTGGAAACTGTTATTAAGGAAAAAATTAGTAGGCACATTGATGAACAAAATCTATTGAGGAAGACTCAGCATGGGTTCTGTGACGGAAGATCTTGTCTCACTAACCTGTTAGTGTTCTTTGAGGGAGTAAACAAACGTGTGGACAAGGGGGACCCAATAGATGTTGTTTACCTTGACTTCCAGAAAGCTTTTGATAAAGTTCCTCATCAAAGGTTCCTAAGTAAGCTCAATAGTCATGGGATAAAAGGACAAGTTCTTTTGTGGATCAAAAACTGGCTAATTAAAAAGAAACAGAGAGTGAGTATAAATGGGCAATTTTCTCAGTGGAGTGAGGTAAGCAGTGGGGTACCGCAGGGATCAGTACTCGGTCCGATGCTTTTTAACTTGTTTATTAATGATTTGGAGTTGGGAGTAAGCACTGACGTGGCTAAATTTGCAGATGACACGAAGTTGTTCAGGGTGGTGAGAACCAGGGAGGATTGTGAAATACTCCAAAGGGATCTGTCGAGGATGGGCGAGTGGGTATCAATGTGGCAAATGGGGTTTAATGTGGCCAAGTGCAAAGTGATGCACATTGGAGCCAAAAATCCTAACTATAAATACATGTTGATGGGGTCCGAACTGGCAGAGACTGACCAAGAGAGAGATCTTGGAGTCATAGTAGATAACTCAATGAAAATGTCGAGACAGTGTGTGACTGCAATGAAAAAGGCCAGTGTTATGCTGGGGGTTATTAGGAAGGGAATAGATAACAAATCAGCCAGTATCATAATGCCCCTGTGTAAATCGATGGTGTGACCTCATGTGGAGTACTGTATACAGTTCTGGTCGCCACACCTCAAAAAAAATATTATAGTATTGGAAAAAGTGCCGAAAAGGTCAACTAAAATGATAAAAGGGTTGGAACACTTTTCCTATGAAGAAAGTTTGAAGCGCTTGGGGCTCTTTAGCTTGGAGAAACGATGGCTGAGGGGTGACATGATCGAGGTTTATAAGATTATGCAAGGGATACAGCAGGTAGAGAAAGAAGTCCTTTTCTCCCTTTCTCACAATACACGAAATCATGGGCACTCCATGAAATTGCTGAGCAGTCGTGTTAGAACATATAAAAGGAAGTACTTCTTCACCCAAAGAGTGATTAACACACGGAATTCACTGCCACAGGAGGTGGTGGTGGCTACAAGCATGGACGGCTTCAAGAGGGAATTAGATAAACATATGGAGCAGAGGTCCATCAGTGGCTATTAGCCACAAGGTATAGATAGGAACTCTCAGTCTGGGGCAAGTGATGCTCTGTAATCTTGGTGTTTTTTTTGGGGGGGGCAACAGTGGGAGGGATTCCTGCCCCCACTGCTGGACTTTCTGAGGGCACCTGGTATTTTTGGCCACATTGTGACAGTGTTGGACTGGATGGGCCATTGGCCTGATCCAACATGGGCTTTTCTTATGTTCTTATGGCTTAGTTCCATGTCTAGCTCAAAAAAACCTCAAATCTTGAGGCAGCAAAAAAGATTCTGTAATTAAGTGGTGAGGTGCCGCTATGAGCTTGGAAAGAACAATGCCCTATTATGCACGGGTATTTTCTTTCACTTTCACTGTGCACATCTGTTGGGTTTTCTTTGTTATTCTGCATTGATTTCCCCCCCTTCAGCACTCAGTTCACTTTCTGGTCAACTGTTTCCCAGGGTTTTCTGAGAGTGCTTTTGTGCCAATTTCCCCCTTGTTTCACTTTCAAGCTGAAGGTAATTCAAAAGCATACAGATTTCCTTGGATTCCCCCCAGTCCTTTTGCCACCCATCAAAGGTCACTCCCCAACCCACACTGAGGTCAGTCCACCCACTCTGCACCTTCTGCCATCCTTCCCTCCTTCACTGGTGTACAAGCTCCATTTTTCTGTCATTGCTTTATTTATTTTTTTACAAATAGAATGAGTCTAGTCTCTGATTGCTGAATATTTTTTTTAAAACAATGAGGGGGGTTAAAAGGAGATGCATGAGCTTTGGTTCTCTGCTGGTATTAATTTGAAAGGGGGATTAGAGAGGAGGCAGATGGCAAAAAAAGATTTCAGTGCTGCATGCAAACAAAATAAGGGGGGTCATCAGCATAGAATGAAATCGACATGAGATGCAGAGAGAGAGAGAGAGAGAGAGAGAGAGAGAGAGAGAGTGGGATGGGTAGCCTAAAGCTGTGAAAACATTTTCCCTTTAATGCTTTAGTGAACAATATTTTGGGGGGAAACTATTTTGGCAGTCTCTGGAAGCCTAACATTAAAATGGGGGCTGAACCACATGGACCTTCTGCAAACCACCAGACTTAGGAATCACTTGGGACTGATCCATTTGGAGGACAGAGTGCAATCAGCACAAGACAGGCTTTTAAAAAAACTGCCAAGATCACAACCAGTGTGCAAGATCAAATTAGAGAATCACAAAGAGAAAACCACACCAATTTGCAAGAAGGGGCAAAAAATTAGTGTTACTATGTAGCTGCACTAAAGCATTGGCAAAAATACCCTCCCTTTTTTTTTCAATTTTGTGGAACAAGATTCAAAAAGCTCTCCCGAGCTTCTGCCAGAGGACTCCTTCCCCATACAAATTGCAGCCCTGTACAAAGCAATGTGGAGTTGCAGCAGACTTTGCACAGGTGTGTGTGTGCACGTATGCACATGTTGCCAATGATCACAGCTTGCAATGCCAGGATCAATGGGTTCTACAATGCATTCTGTGTATGTCCCCCATATTATAAGATTGTGTGGCCAATAACAGAGCAGGTATATGGAAAATGGGGCTTTGCAAAGTGCCAGAGGGTCCTACTGTGCATGTGCATTCTGTACATGCCCCCCCATATTGTCAGTTTCAAAAAAAGTCTTGTGAATTTCAACGTTGGGTTTTCCCCCTTTGCCTGCCTTTCTTTCTGTTCCCTTTCATTCAATGAACTAATGCTAAAATGCATGCACAAAACCTGAACCACAAGAATTTAAATGGAAGACACTTGCTGGATGCTACTGTGAAGCTGCAATATGGCAATTGTGTGTGTGTATATGTATATATATGTATGTATATATATATAGATTAAAAAAATGGACACCATTCCCCACACATCACAAGTGACATTCCACCCTGATTTAGAAAAGAGAATTTAAAAAAAAATTGTAGCTGCAGAAGAAATACATCAGCGTAAAAAGAATGGTGCATAAGGCAGGCAAAGAGTCTGAAGTGAAGATTAAAGGCTTACGGCTCTGAAAATCTGCAGGAAGATATCCATGTTTAAGGAGCCAATGAGATGTGGATAGAGTGAAAAACAGAAGTAATTTGGCAACTAGCAGCCTGAATAGCTCAGGCTAGCCCGATCTCATGAGACCTTGTAAACTAAGCAAGGTCAGCCAGGGTTGCTACCCAAAGAATTAAGTGGCAAACTGCCTCTGCTCACATCTTGCCTGGGAGACCCCTTGAGGGGTCACCATAAATTGGTTGCAACTTGACAGCACTTAATTATTGAGTAGCTCAAATATCTGGGCTGGGCAATTAGCATATCTCAAGCAGTCACAATTATATCACCCACTTAATGGCGAATACTAGAAGCCCACTAAAGAGTCAGTAATTCTAGGCACCAACAGCTATATAAGATGCTCCCCTTAAGATATATGACCTGCTCCAGCAGGCCAAAGATAGCAAGAGTGAGCATTGCTATACTCTTCAGACTGCCTCCTTGGCTGCCACTTGGTTCCCTTGCTGGCACTTAAGGTCTCTCTTGTGTCCTGGCGCTCAGCCATCAATTCCTTTCTGGTCCTGCATAATTTCTGGCCCAGGGGCTTGGCAGAACATGATGTTCATTCTGCACTTGCTTCCCAATCAATTGTGCAGCTCCAGGGGCAGATGAAAAGCTCCCATGGACCAGATGGTCTGTGGGCCTGTTATCCCTTCTGTTTCTCAAGTATGCCCCCCCCCCCCCCCGGCAGATACCTAAATCCTTAGATCAGGGCCAAATCTGATATCTATTCATCCATCCATCCAGGGGTCATTTTGTAGAAAAAGAGGTGCAGAAGCTCATGAGCATAACTCATTAGCATAACTTATTTGCATATGTCACACCCCCTGACATCACCGGAAGTAGGTCAGAAGGCAAGAAAGAAAGGAGAGAGAGAGAGAGGAGAGAGAGAGAAAAGAGAGAGAGAGGGAGGGAGGGAGGGAGGGAAGGAAGGAAGGAAGGAAGGAAGGAAGGAAGGAAGGAAGGAAGGAAGGAAGGAAGAACTGGCAGAGAGGGGGCCACTACTAATCCAAGCCTCAGAAATACCACTATTCTGGGAGGATCGCTTCAGTGGTGCCTGAAGCCTTCAGAAGGCTGGTCGGAGGAACAAGGACCTTTCCAGGGGACGGGGTCATTTTGCTACAGCCATGAGTCAAGCAGGCATTCCCCCATGGGGGGGGGGCGCTGGCACCAACTCCCGGAGCTGAGCTTCCCTGAGCCTGCTGGAAATGACCCCTGTATCTATCTATCTGAAGAAGAGGAGGAGGAGATTGGATTTATACCCCTCCCTCCACTACCCAAGGGAGTCTCAGAGCGGCTTACAATCTCCTTTCCCGTCTCCTCCCCAAAACAGACATCCTGTGAGGCAGGTGGGGCTGAGACAGCTCTGACAGACACTGCTCTTTTTCAAGGACAGCTGTGCCAGAACTATGGCTCTGCCCATGGTCATCCAGCAGGTGCAAGTGGAGGAGTGGGGAATCAAACCCGGTTCTCCCAGATTAGAGTCCGTGCACTTAACCACTGCACCACACATCTATCTACCTTGGCAGGATTTAATTCCCCCCCCCCCCCCAAATAAAAGAGCCTTCTCTAGGTAAATGCAGAGAACGTGCCTACCTCTGGCAGTCATTGGTGGCATCAGAGGGGCCCAGGAGCCCAGTGCTGAGCCCAGTGGCAGCAGCCCAGCCCAGAAGCCACACTGGATCCAGCAGCAGCACAGCCTGAGAGCTGCACTGGGCCCAGTGGCAGTGGCGCAGCCCGGTAGCCACAGCAGGCCTGGTGAGAAAGTGGGAGGAGAATCCCCCCTGTGAGTCTCACAGGCCCACACTTGTTCTTTTTGATAGCCCGCCCACAAGATCAATAGATTTAAATTCAAACTGTAATTTCTTGATTGCAACTGGAGTGCTACGACTGCAGTTAGAGTCCTGTGGACTACCAAATGCGCAGTTGTGTAGGCGTTTATGGGCCACCAACTGCCTTGTTGGAATCATCATTGATCCCTTGATAATGTCTGGTGATGGTCAGATGATGCTTCTCAAGCTAGTTGTTGTCCATTTCAGACGAACGGTACTTTTCAGACCCACTGATTTCAACCAAGAGTTGATAAGGTGCCTAAAACTTTCCTTTTGGAATCAGAGGGACTGGGAAACGTTCCATTTTAGCAGCAATTTACTCTGTTTTTTGTGCTTTATTTCTGAAAATGTCTTTCTCCCTGATCTTCTCGACAGGGGAAACAAACATATTCATGGCCTAATGGATACAGAAACCTATCCTTAATCTTTCCCTCAGGGTTTCTCTCTCAAGGAACAATTTCCGTGCCCAGCTCCTTTCACGATATATCGGTCTGCTTCCTTTCTAGCTATTAAGGTTGCTGCAGCCGAAACTATCAGACAGACCAGGGGAAATACGGTCAGTTGGCCAAGTCTCAAAGCTGGGACTAAAGAATGGGTTTGGCAGAAGAACAGCTAGATTTGAGTCCAGCAGCACCTTAGAGACCAACAAGGGTTTCAGGGTATAAACTTCCAAGAGTCAAAGCTCCCTTCATCAGATACCAGTTGGAATGGAGATCTCTGAGTCTTTATATCCTAGTCAGAAGGTGGGAGGGGTGTTGCAGAGAAGGAAGTCAGGGTGCAAAAGTACAATGTGCATTGTAATCAGTTTGATTAGAGCATAGGAGAAATGTTTGGGGTCAGAAAAGTCATATCTGTGGTGAACTAAGAATCCCATGCCCCTATTCAGCCTTGGTTAGTTCAGGTAGTTTCAGACCATTACTGTAGAGTTCCTGAAATGGATCATATTGGCTGTGTGAAATTCCTCCCTATATCCCAGTCAGAAGGTGGGAGAGATGCCGCAAAGAAGGAACTCAGAATACAGAGGTACAATGCATGCTTCAGTAATCTAGATTAGAACAGAGGGGAAATGCTTGGAGGCTAAAGAATTAGCATCTGTAATGAGATAAGAATTATATGTCTGTATTCAGCCTTAGGGAGGTCCATTGTTCTGAATGAGTGAATTAACTCAAGTTCAGCAACCTTACATTATACTCTCCTGTTGTAAGTCAGTCTGTGCTCAGTGACAGCACAGATTCCAGAGATGAAGAACTGCCTGCAGCTGACCCACAGCCAATAATTGAACAACCGGCTGCAGCTGGCTCTGAGCCAGGAGGACCATAACAAGAGATCAGGTTACCAGCTGAGCAGAAGTTACGGCGTACAGCTGAAACCGAGCCAAGGCTTTGTAGATCTGAAGCAGTACACAAGGCGTCAGAAGTCACTTCCAGCCCACCTAGCTCACCCACGCCCCTGCAGCACCGATGCTGTCAGAGTCAAGCTGAGTTTCAGGAAAGGAGAGGGAGTGCAAGACTCATGGCCCATCGTCAGCTGTCAACTGATGAGATGGATGAGCAGTTTCAGAATGACTGCCAAGGAATTGGCTGGGAGTGTAGTTTGTTAAGACCTGGCTATAAAATCAGCCTGGAGAAACAACAGTTTCATGGACACAACAGGTACAAGTTGCTGGTGAGCCACTGACCTTGCTGTTACTGGACCACTGGAACCCCTGGCTCTGGACTGGACTTGGGCTAGCTGCCTGAATCCCTTGACCCTAGACTGGACTTGGCATACCTGCTCTCTGGAGCCCTGACTTTTGGACTGGACCCTGGTTCCTCTCTGCTCCCTGGCCTGCAACCTGTCCTGCTGAACCCCAGACCCTGCCTCCTGGGAGGGCTGCACCAGTACATCTCCCCTTGATGCTTCTCTGTTTGAGGACTGCTACTCTTAAGTCAGCAGTGGAGTGACCTGGAAGATTAAAATGTTCTCCTACTGGTTTTTGATTGTCCCTACACAAAAGAATAAATAGACATACATCCAACATTAAAAATCACAACAATGCATATCATACCTCTGCATCCTCAGTTCCTTCTTTGCAAGGCTCCTCCCAGCTTCTGGCTGCACTATAAGGACTTGGAGATCTCTGTTCTGACTCATATCTGACGAAGGGAGCTTGGACTCTTGGAAAGTTATACCCCCAAAATCTTGTTGGTCTCTAAGGTGCTACAGGGCTCAAATGTAGCTGTTTTACTGCAGAACAACATGGTTGCCCTCTGAAACTATCTGCTTAGCAGAAGAATTTTTTTTTCCACAGGGCTAAATCAAGGTTAGCATTGTTCGCATGTATGCATTGATAAGGGGATACGATGCCTACTCAGTGTTCAAACTGAACAAGCCAGTTTTTTAGGGAAATACTGGCTCAGTCCATCTTCTCCCATGTGGCATGTCACAACTGGTGACTTGGGATGTTCACTTGAACTGAATGCACCCCCTTTAAACAGCCCATTCGCCCCCCTTTCGGACAGCTGTGGGTCAAATCAGATTCTCTAATCTGATTTGGCCTGCCGCCGAAAGCTGCTGCTGAAATTCGGTGGCATTTTGGCAGCTGCCTGAAAAGCAGCTCGGGGGTGTGTGTGTGTGTGTGTGTGCATTTAAATCCCTCCCTGCCTCGTCTTAGATGTTTTCTGGCTCACCTGCCTTGGTAGGTGAGCTAGAAAGGGTGCAGAGGGGGGCTCTGCTGGGCTTCTCTGGCATGCCCGCTTTAGTGGGTGTGCCAGAGAAGCCCTGGGGAGACATTTAAATTTCCCTGCCTTCCCTAGCTCACCTGCTTTGGCAGGCAAGCTAGGAAGGGCGTGGGGGTGTGTGGCTCTGTCAGGCTTCTCTAGCATGCCTGCTTCAGCCAGATAATGCTTCCCTGCACAGCTGAATCTGATTCGGCCAGCCGAATGCTACTCCAATTGGTACGCATTGCCGAAAGTTGCATTTGGGGGTCATTCGGCCAGCCAAATTAGATTCGGCCCAATTCGGCTGAATCCGAATTGGGCCGATTTTTTTTTTGCCCAGCCCTATGTGGTGACCCCACAGGCAGATGGTCATCAACATTTATATGAATAGTCAATATCCAACTAGAGGAAGAGTCCAGTGGGGGATGTTTGCCTGAATCGGCTTCACCTGCATGCACAAGAGGCATGTTCGTACACAAAGATCTCTCTTGGTTCACCAGTAATATCTCTGATATTGATAGTTGATAGAAAAGTAACCCATTTTTTCCCCATTTTTTCTTGATTATTATAATTTTTGGTACCCTGTTTTAAATTTTATTGCTCAAAAACAAAGACCTTTTTGATCAGAATTGTGTTATCCATGTTTTACTATGTTAATTTATTAAAACTTGATTATTTACCATGATCTCATATGTTTAAGATAGTTTATTGTCACCGTATCTGATGTTAAATTTTCAATAAAAACCTTTTAAAATAAATAAATAAAAGGCTGGCACCTAGAAGAAGAAGAAAAAAGTAACCCAGTTGATTTAGATAACAGAGTGAAAAAAGATTCACATTTCACTGTTATTCAGCACCCTTTCTGTTTTCTCGGTGGCCACGCCTTCTTGGTGAGCTTCTTCTTTGCCATTTTTGCACAGAGTGCCTTTGATTGCCTCTGAATGGATTGGCTCAGGCTGCGCATGCGACTGTCATTTTCCAGGGATGTACAAAAACAAATGACATATTTGGCATGAACCTGTAAAATCCACACCTGGATTTGATAATATCTAAAGCAGAGCTGGTCATATTAGAAAACTGACTGGGTAACTAATTTCCATTGGTGTCATTGTGGAAAGGATTACCCTCCTCTTGACTCCCCTTGCTCGAAATTTTTGATTTGTAACTGATCTGCATGTGGAAAGAAGGGAGAGGTCACTTTCTTTTCATGCGGTCTACTAGATCCCCTTTCAATGACAGATAATGTGTAATTTGCCTCTTTGTTTACCATTGTTCTTATTCAATTACTGTAACTTTGCCTTTAAAAAAAAAATCCTTTCCTTCATCCACGCTCATCTAAACCAGTGTGTGTGTGTGTTTAAAGTGCCTTCAAGTTGCAGCCGATTTATGGTGAACCCATAATAGAGCCTTTGAAAAGTATATTCCGTCTTTGAGGACCTCTGAGACACATATGCCATTGTTCTGGATGACTCTGATCAGGCCTGATTCAGATAAATATATACTTAAGAAGCCCTAGGCATCTAGTTAGCTTCCCTACATCATTTAGTTCCTGGTAAGAGGTACATCTCAACAACATGTTAAGTTCATTGTGGGTCTAAGACACAGGTGATACTGTTAGAGAATATCTCCTCCCATCTTAATCTTTTATGAAAGCATAACTATTGCATTTAAAACTGACTAAACCAACAGAAAATTCAACTGTCCATGACTGTTACATGGATAATTAAAGGAGATAAATTACACGAGTCCATAAAAGTATCTTACCCCAAGATAAGTATTCGTAAGCCAGGAGCCCCTTCTCAGAGAAGCTCCCAATCAGTTCAGCTTCCCATATTCATAGATTTTTTAAAAATAATCTCCTAGCAATAGTTAGCTGTCCCACTTGATAAGGGCACACATTCTCAGCTAATTCTCTTATAACCTCAAACACCACACAAAGTTATCTATACTTAAATTATCTCCTCAAAATATATAAAAAACATTCATTCATTCTTGCTATTTTTTTATCTTAAAATTTAAATTTAAAATTGTGATTACAAGTTTTTCATAACATATGAATATTTTTGGTCCTCCACCAATACACCCATTTTTTGGAACTATATCTTCACTTCATTCTTACCATATCAGACACATGTGCACCCATTTATCAACACATATCTATTGATGTAGGTTAGGTAAAGGTTTCCCTTGCCCAAAAGCCAGTCGAATATGACTCTAGGGATGCAGTGCTCATCTCTGTTTCCAAGCCTAAGACCCAGCACTATCTAAAGACATTTCTGTGGTCATGTGGCTGGCATGACTAGACATTGAGGTGCACAGAACATTGTTACTTTCCCACCAAAGTGGTACCTATTTATCTACTTGCAATTTCTTGCTTTTGAACTGCTAGGTTGGCAAGAGCTGGGTCCAGAGACGGGAGCGCTCGGGTCTCGAACTGCTGAACTACCAGTCTGCAGTTCAGCATCTTAACTACTTGAGCCACAGTAGCCCCATTTATGTGGGTTAGATGGTTTCTAATCTACATGAGACCATATGATTACACAGGGGTCATTTTGTAGAAAAAGAGGTGCAGGAGCTCATTAGCATAACTCATTAGCATAACTTATTTGCATATGCCACACTTCCTGACATCACCGGAATTATGTCAGAAGGTAAGAAAGAAAGAAGAGAGAGAGAGAGAAGAGAGAGAGAGAGAAAGAAAGAAAGAAAGAGAGGGGACCGCTACTAATCCGAGCCTCAGAAATACCACTATTCTGGCAGGATAGCTTCAGTGGTGGCTGAAGCCTTCAGAAGGCTGGTCGGAGGAACAAGGACCTTTTCAGGGGACGGGGTCATTTTGCTGCAGCCATGACACAAGCAGGCATTCCCCTGTGGGGGGGCTGGCACCAACTCCCGGAGCTGAGCTCCCCTGAGCTCCTGTTCAAAATGACCTCTGTAATTACATTACTTCTTTGTTTCTTGTCTCTCATCTGGGTCTCTAAACTCCCTTTCGGCATGTTTAGCTGAGAAACCACATCACCTCTGTCTCTGGTTTCCATTATCTTTTTGGGGAAGTCCAGCAACTGTTCCTCTGTATTTCTGGCCATATCCATGACACCGTGCTACCTGGGTTCAGTTCCCTTCAAAGACAGCAATGGAGTCAGATGGCATTTCTGTAATATTAGCTGTATTTATAAATATAAAAGAAGGGCAGAAGTGGAGGCAAAGGGGCACACTCATGGGGCAGGAGATACCACAATGATCCCCAAAGAAAGATCTTGCACTCTCAGGTATGTCAGCAAACTCATATCTGGGTGTGAGGGTATATCCAGGTGAGAGGGTGAATCCAGATTAGCAGATAATTGTCTGACATAGGGTTGCCAGGTCCTCCTGGCCACTGGCAGGGGATGGCAGAGTAGGGTTGCCAGATCCAAGCTGGGAAGCTCCTGGAGACGTGAGCACAATGCCATGGAGTCCACCTTCCACAGCAGCCATTTTCTCCAGGGGAATTGTTTCTGTAGTCTGGAATGAGCTGTAATTCTGGGGGATCCCCAGGTCCTTCCTGGAGGCTGGCATCCTTAGTCTGACACAAATGCCAGAATAATGTAAGATTGTGCCAATAGATGTAGTCCACAACAGGTCTCCTTCAATAGAAAGTCCTTTATTTGCAGAAAATATCTTGTTGGTCAAATACACTTCTTCTGTTAGTAATGCCCAAGCATAGAAATACAACTACAATTATACTTGAAATGAAATATGGCCCCCAGAATATCCACCTGTCAACTGGAAGAATTATTGGTGCCCAAATATACTGGCTCACTGTTCCCAAGGAAAGCGCAGCAAACTAGGTTCTCAGGAAAAGACACTGTTGAGATATTTAGGGCAAATGTTCCCAAGGAAAAACCAAGAGAAGGAATACATAACACCTGTGATTCTTATAACACATAACAGGAGGCTTTTACACTCAAGGCCATTAGCTAGGGAAAGGTGAGCTAGAGATAAGAGAGGAGGAAAAACTAATGAGTAATAAGCATGCGCAAAGCGAAGCAGGCAAGCAAGACTCTCATTCCGGAGTTGGGGGTCAAGTCCATGATATGATCTCCCAGCCGGGACCTAGAGGAGGCAAAATGAGACTAAAAGTACAGGTAAGGTTAATTGGCCATCAGGAGAGATGAGAGAACCTGAGGCATTGCTACATAAGACAACTTCCACAGTCCCCTTGATAAAGACAGTCAATATCAACTTATGGCAGTGCTAACTGACAAATAAACTGTCAGACTGGAAGGTTTCCATCTGCTCCTGAACATTGAACTTTTGTTTGGATTTGGAGCACTTCTGATATTTATAGTCATTTTCTGGATAGGATTTCGATTCATGCCTACCAGTGTTCCCTCTAAGCTGTGGAGTCCTGTGAGCAAAAATTCTACTTGGTGAGCTACTGGCATTAAAATGAGCGAGCGATTTGGCTGTGGCATAAATCCCTTCCTGAGCGAAGACAAAAATGTGTGAGCCGGAGGCTAAAGAACGGTGAGCTAGCTCACACTAACTCAGCTTAGAGGGAACACTGATGCCTACCTCTAGTTTTATTTGGGGCTTGTGGGACCATTCTGTTGCAGTATGCAATCTGCAGTTATTGTTGTATGCTTTGAGACAGTTTGCTGAATCAATCACATCAGACATAATAGTGAAGAAATCGTTTCGTTTAAAGCAATCAATGGGATAAGAAACAGTATGGGTAAAATGCCAAGGAAGGCATTGCCAGAGACAGAAAACAATGGGAAGAACAATGAAGTTGTGTGTGAAATTGGCTGGCAGCCAGCAGGGGACTCCCGTTATGAGTGGAAGCACTTGCTGGTGATGTAAAGACATCATGATTTAGCCATAAAGTTTTGGGGGAATCCTAGAGCCTCACCTGATGTGATGACATCATTTCCAGGTCGTGCTGGAAGTGATGCAATGGCATTGCCATGACACCAATTGCCCTCTATTTCCTCCACTATTTTCCCACCACTGCCCAGCTGAGTGGCGATGGGAAGAGCCAGTGGGGGATGGGAGTTCTCTCGCCAAAGGAGGAGACCTGGTCTCCCTAGGGTGCCATAAATGCCAAAAATTGGGGGCAGTTTTCAACTCTCTCACACACATAAAAATTAATCTACAGTGAGAAAAGTAGTTTTGACTCAACAACTAGTCATAATGAAGAAGTGCGCGTGCACACAAAAGCTTATACCCAGAATAGGACTTTGTTGGTCTTCAAGGTGCCACTGAACTCAAATTTCCTTCTGCCACTTCAGACCAACACGGGTACCCATCTGAAACTAGTCATAACACCATGGTTAGTTTCAGAACTTGGATCACAAGGAAAGGCCAGGGTATCAGGGTTTTAATAAATACACTCTTAGCATTTGTACTTACTGAAAAAAAAGGTACAGCTGTGGGGGGATTATCGGGGAATTAATAGACTTCCTGCATAACACAAAACACCACAGAGGTCTTCGGCTAACAAGATGTGGTAACATAACATGCCATAGGATTGAGGAGCTGCGTCAGAGGCAGGATTATGAGGTGTGCGGGATTTGCAGGAGAGGAGTTCATTTAGGCTGCGCTGGAGTACTTTGACCCACAGTTGTGCAATCACACAGTTCTGTGAAGCTGTGGGCGCAACTCACCACTGCATGATCAGACACAACTATGGGCAAGTTGGGTTTGGGGGTGGGGGTTGTCGTTCATTTCTGATTTGCTTAAATGGGGGATCGATGAATTGCATCTCCACCCTGAGGGCTTCCAATGGCAGTATGTAATGATGCACATACTGAGAAGGGGAAAAAAACAATGGCATGGCATCAGGGTAGCCTAATCAGACTATCCCCAACGCCACAAGTGCATGCTGGAGCATGCATCACACGGGGAAGTCTGACTGCAGCCCATTGCAACCCATTTGATACTGGATTTTCACCAGTGTTTTTTTACTCTGCTTCTCCGATGGAACAAAATGGCTTGCCGATGAGTGCAGGATGCTTGCAAAATGTGATCGTGACCTTAAAATCCAGTTGGGAGTCATGCCTATCGCGTGGCAAATTCTGTGTGCGATCGGGGCCATTGTTGATTTAACAGTGTATTTGGCTGTGGCCACACGGCCCTTTAAATCCAGGAGCCCTCCCGGACTTAAAGGGGCCGCGGAGGAGGCGGTGTGGGCAGGCGGCGTGGGCGGGAGTAGGAGTCCCAGAGGAGGCAGAGGAGGAGGTGGCGGCAGCAGAAGCGTGCAGCAGTGGTGGCAGCGGAGGTGGCTGCCAGTGGCTTTTTGCAGTGGAGGCAGAGGCGGAGGTGGCTGGAGGTGATGGTCGCCGGGGGAGGCACCCTTCCCCGAGCCCCGCCAGCCACATGGTAAGTCTGAGAGTTTTTTTCTCCCCCTTTTGCACTTGGGCGCTTGAGTGCCCAAGTGCCCAAATGCAAAATGGGAAAAAAATGATTACGAGAGAGGGATGTCCAGATCGGCCCAGCGCGGGTTCAAAGCACAACTCCCAGGAAGATAGTTGATTTTCCTGGGGTCGGCGTGGGACTAGCCATGGCTGGTGTGATCCGTCCCTTTAAATGCGGGAGGAAACAGCACTTCCTCCCACATTAAAGGGCCGTGTGACCACGGCCTTTGAGTCATTTGTCATTGTCCTGCCTCTATCTACTCCCAATATTCTGTCCCCTTATCACACCATTACAATGTTACACTAGAATTTGGAGAACTAGCTTTGGAAAGAGACGGATGGTGCAAATCCTGAGAGCATTTTCCTACGAGTAAGCTCCATTGAGTGGGTTTGAGTAGGATATTGAGTAGACCTGCTTAGGATAGATCTCAAAGTTGCCTCTTCCCAACCAATCATCTGCCTTTGAGCATGTGGAGAAGGAAAGAAAGAGGTGGGTTTTCAGTAACAACAACAGGTCTGTAGGTGGAAGCTTGTGTATATATACCTACATTTTCATGGAAGGTACAGCATGGGAACATTTTAACTGGGGTGAGTTGGAGGGGACAGAGCAGGAGGAGGGGGAGAGGAGAGGAGAGGAGAGAGGGAGGAATAGATGAGGTGGACAGCAGCAAGAGGGAATTCATTGAGATGATAGTTTTCCTTTCCAAGTCTCTATCATTGTCCCTCCCTCTACCGAGACCATAAAGATTCTTCAAGTATTTGAACTGAGTTGATGTATGACTTGATTAAAGCATAGGCTTGAATAGAGTAAGAAAATAAAATTCTGTGGGTGGAATGCTGAAACAGCTATATACACTGTAGGCGGGATAGATTAGATATTGGGTTGGATCCAAAGGCCATTTTCCTACAGTGGAATTTCCCCCCACTAATTGTGCCTTCTCATTGGCATCTCTCAGTCTGCCCTTCATGCTTTTCCTTAAGGTCCCCTTTCCCTTTGGAGTAGCAGTTGAGGAGGTGAGTGTAGCAAGACGTGGGAAGCAGAAAAGCTTCAGCAAGTGGTGGGAAGCAGGAAAGCTCCCTTCTGATGGCCTTCCAGAAGCAGAAATGACCAACCCACAGATAATTCCATGAATAGCTGGAACTCTAAACATAGAACGCAGGCCCACAAGGATGAGGGAGAAACTTCTCTGTGTCTTTCTCAAGACAGGAGCACAGCAATGAATACTGACACAAACCAGGAGCTTTCCAAGTTACTTTGTGTTACATATTCCGAATATGCCTTAAAAACACATCTAAATAGTATTGTTGAGGCAATATGTACATTTTCGAGTTATTTAGGAGCCATTTTGCTGTTGCTCTTCCCATGGCTCTCTTGCGGGTTTAATAATTGATTATTTCTCATGCTGGTGTCACCCGATCCCATAGGAGTTCATGATGTTGATTTTGGGAATAATTATTTCCATCACCTGGCTCACACAATTGTGTAGTAGACTTGTATGCTGAGGAAATTTACTTTTGCAGTACAGAAGATATGTAAGTGCATTCAGGAATATATACATTTGACTTTGAGGGAGATCTCTGCTTCTTTCACATAATGTGTGAAGAAGGCACTCTGAGATAACAGTGAGGTTCATACACTTAGCTGTCGATCCTTTTGTGTGTTGAAAAAGCAAATGCATCAGCGTACTTCAAGACTTTTTAAAGAGAAATTTGAAACGGCAGAATGGAGCGCAACATGCCTTTGTAGCTTGGCGCCGTTTTCCGTGACATTTAGAAGCCTACACAGTATGAGAGAAAATCCTCAGAACTGGGAATGTGACAACAGTAATAACAGAAGATGTGGACGTTCTTTTGGAGCTACGCATTTTGGGTTGGCCCAAGAGGAAGCGTTGACGGAAGGAACTGGCAGAGCGGATCCTTTCTCACCTCCTCTTTGTCCGTCACACCCCCTTCTCCAAATGGACTGTCATTTGTCCCAAAGTTCTTCTCAGATGATTAGGAAAGTCTCACAAACAAAATGTCTCACAGGTGCCTTAGCAACTGCCGGGAGTCAGGCAAAAATGACCTTTCTCCCACCTGAGGCAGCTTTCTTGCCGTGCTGCCCTGTCCTGAGTCACATTTTTGTTGTGAGCCTGTAATGGTCCTCAGAGAAGTGTTCTGCGACAAAATGGCAGACTGCTGGGAGAAGGGGAAGGCTGGGAAAGATCAGCTTCAGCTGATATCGTGGTTAAGTGTACGGACTCTAATCTGGAAGAACCGGGTTTGATTCCCCACTCCGCCACTTGCACCTGCTGGATGACCTTGGGCAAATCATAGTTCTGGCACAGCTGTTCTTGAAAAAAAAGCAGTTTCTGTCAGAGCTCTCTCAGCCCCACCTACCTCACAGGGTATCTGTTGTGGGGAGGGGAAGGGAAAGGAGTTTTTAAGCCACTCTGAGACTCCTTTGGGTAGTGAAGGGTGGGATATAAATCTAATATCTTCTTCTCTTCTTCTGTCATGAGCTGTTGGGTCCAATCCATAGTTTCTGGTTGCACTTTAAGAAAAAAAATCAACCCTGACACACTTTCCTCCACTATGTTCTTAATATAATATGGAACCCACATACTTTTTGCGTGGCTCTATGCTTATCACATTGATCAGTGCCACTTCCCTCCTCCTAAAATGGAAGGTGGCGTGAGTTTGCCCTGAGATTGTGCCACAGAGGTATGTGGGGTCTAGTTTCTCTGGAAGCTGCATTTACTTTCTAGTCCATCATCATGGTGTAGGGGTCAAGAGCAGGGACTCTAATCTGGGATACCCGGTTTGATTCCCCACTCCTCCACATGCATCTGCTGGTGTGACCATGGGTCAGTCACAAGTTCTTTCAGAGCTGTTCTTTCAAGGGCAGTTTGTGAAAGAGCTCTCTCAGCCCCACTTACTTCACAGGGTGTCTGTTGTGGGGAGGGGGAGAGAAAGGAGATTGTAAGCTGCTCTGAGACTCCAAGTGAAGGGCAGGGTATAAATCCAATCTCCTTCTCCTCCTCCTCCTCCTCATCCATCTTCTTCTTCTTCTTCTTCTTCTTCTTCTTCTTCTTCTTCCTCCTTCTGGTCAGAGGAAAACAAGTGCCTTGGGAGGGGGAAAACCCAAATCTTTACTTTGACAAATACAACTTCTTCTAGTGGCTTCAGTTTAGTCAGAAGATGGCAGCTCGCCCTTACAGACGCTCGCTGAGGCGGTGGATCGCTTCCAGGAATCTGTCAGCTTAGTTGGATCGGTTCCCTGTTTACAGTGAGCTGTATACATTGACATTTCTAAAATCCCACGTGCTTGATCTCAGACAATCGTATAATAGAAAAGCCGAGACAATTATTTCCCTGCAAAAATCCTCAAACCTGATCAAAGGCTGCGTTGTACTTTTCCTGCTCCACTGCAACGTATCCTTTGGGGAAAAGAAGATACACTTCAGAAATCTTTTCTGAATTCCTATTGCCTTGATAACTGTGCTTCTAATAATGATGATGGACTTTCCTTAGTTTCCAGAGGCAATCTTGAGTGAAATACAGAGCAGTCATTTTTGCCCTTACACTTTTATGTTCTGTAACAAAAAAAAAAGAAAAGAAAAGAAAGAAAAAAAAGAACAGGGTGATCTAATATGCTTTGAAGGTGAATGTGAATTATATGGGTTAGTTTTCTTTAGAAAGATGCCTTCTTAAATCTTGTTTAAAGAATGGTAAAAGAATTAAATACCAGCAATCAAGAAATCTTCTTCGTGGTCTCTGTGCATCACACCTCTGGGATAATGTGCGCCTGCGCCGATCCCGATCGGTAACTTCAAAGCCAACGGATTTTCGCGCCAACTCCCCGATCGCGCGCCGGCTCCACTGCGCATGACCGGGGAGGGGCACGAGGATCCCGCCAGTTCTCTTCTGACCGCCGTGTCGTGAGGATCCTTTCTCTCCTGCTCCAGTCGGTAGTTTACTTTCCTATCTGAAAAAAGCCTTCGGACTGATTTTTCTCCCCTATTTGAACTCGGACTGTTAACTGGACTTGATTTTGGAAATCCCCCCCCCCTTACTTCACTGCTCGGCCTATGGCCCAGCGGTGGGGGTTCTTTAAGAGGTGCCTGCAGTGCGGCAGTAAAATAGCCCCACCGGACAAGCACTCCTTGGGCCTTCTTTGTCTGGGCGAGTCCCACCGAGTCGACTCCTGCGCGAGTTGTGCGGCTTTCTCGAAGCAAACTCATAAAAATCGAGCTGCGAGGCTCCGGGTTGCCCTCCTCGAGTCGGCATTGTCCCCGAAGATGTCTTCTTCTAAAATTCCGGCGTCTTCACTGACGGGACTGATGGGACCGACGCCGTCTCCATCCCGGAGCATCGGTACCGACAGACCGGCACCGAAGAGATCACTCCCCTTGCCCGATACTCCTGCTAAAAAGCGCAGAGAGGGCAAGGAGGAGAAGGGCAAGCTGAAGCACAAGAAACCCTCGAGTGCTTCGTCGACGCGCGGCGCGCTCGACTCAGCCCAGTCCGGGCTCGACCAGCTTGACCCGAAAGATCGCGAGCAACCGAGGGGTAGATCGATCTCCCCGATGCCGTGACCGATCACCTTGACGGACTCCGACCTCGACATAGACCTTACACAGGTCCCTCAGGATACCCCCGACGCCGAGGCGAAACCACCATCAGCACCGAGAGGGGATAAGGATTACCGCTCTCCGGCTCCACCGGTGCCGTGGGACATCCAGCAGTGGAGATACTTCTACGGCTCCTACCCACCTCCGCCCCAGTGGTACCCCACCGAATGGGATCGACAATCCACCTCTTCCAGAGTGTCTCGGTACCGAGAACCTACATCAGTACCAACACCGATACCTACATCGGTACCTCTGAAACGGATGCCCGACATCGATCCTCGTCCGTTGCCGACAACACAAGACCTGTCAAGCCCGACCCCTCTTTCACCATCCGAGCACTCGGCACCGGGGTCCCCAGCATCGTCCGTGTCAGGAGACGAATCAATTCCGCAACCGTCTCCGGACACGCAGGTCACCGAAAACCTCCCAATCTCCCCCTCCGAGGATGTGAAACCCTACGGAGAACTGATTAAGAGGATGGCACATTCACTGGCTTTGGCCATGGCCCAACCGACTCCGATGGCCACAGACTCCATCTTCGACATAGTACAGATGGATACGTCCACACCGGTGGCCCTCCCTCTCATATCGGTCCTGATGACTATGGCCAAAGAATCCTGGCCTCATCCCTCATCTACCCCCATCTCCAGCAAATGCCTAGACCACATGTATAGGATCCAGGAGCCTGGGGCAGAATTTTTGTTTGTCCACCCCAAACCCAATTCGGTGGTCATGACACCCTCCACCAAGGGTCGTAGTGGTCACTCCTCCCCATTGGACAAAGAAGGACACAAAACAGATTCCTTTGGCAGACGTATTTATTCAGCGGGCGCATTGGGCCTAAAGATTGCAAATTACACCGCCTGCATGAGCAGATACCAGTACTCGCTCTGGGAGCAGATGACTGCCCTCATCGCCCATCTCCTAGAGGACAAGCTACGCAATGCCAGGAAGATCCAGAAAGAAGGCATGTCTTTGGCCAAGCTTCAACTCTCGGCCTCTAAGCATTCGGCAGAAGTAACTTCCAAGAAGCTCACTTCAGCAGTGTCCATCAGATGACATGCCTGGTTGAGATCCACTTCTCTTCCTCAGGACACCAAGACCTTGGTGGAAGATCTTCCATTTGAAGGAGACGGGCTCTTCAGCTCAACAACGGACACAGTGCTTCATGAGCTTGATAAGAGCATGAAGACTTCCCGCAATCTGGGAGTATCTCAGCCTAAGCAACAGAAACAGAGAACATGGCAGAGATCATGGTCCAAGAAACAGCCACAAAGGCCTCCCTCTGAACCCCAATGGCAGAGGTCGCCGCCATCTACCTATCAACATAAACCTTACAATAACAAGCCCCGTTTCCCAACCGCTCCGACGTCTAAGACAAAAAGTTCCGAATGACCAACCTTCAGATCATTCTACCTTTGCTGGAAGCGGGTTCTTGGATGGTGACGCTGGACCTGAAGGATGCATACTTCCATGTGATCATTCATCCTTCTCACAGACCCTTTCTACGCTTTGCGATCGGTCCACGTCACTTCCAGTACAAGGCACTACCATTCGGCCTCTCAACGGCACCCCGTGTCTTCACAAAACTAATGGCAACAGTAGCGGCCCACCTCCGCCTGCAGGGCATCCACCTATACCCCTACCTGGACGACTGGCTTCTGATTGCACCCTCAGCATCAGACCTGCAAGGCCACGTCTCCCTAACGCTCCACACCCTGGAGACTCTGGGGTTGACAATAAATACAAAAAAGTCCATGCTCACCCCCTCCAGACGGGTGCAATTCATCGGAGCTCTTCTCGACTCCCTACAGTGCAGGGCGTTCCTACCTCCCAGCAGAGCCTCGGAAATCGTTTCTCTCCTCAAAAATCTGAGAAGGAACCGGGAGGCGACAGCTCGTCAGATACTGCGACTCCTGGGACTCATGGCGGCAACCACCATGGTCATTCCCTTTGCACGGCTACACATGAGACCCTTGCAGCTGTGGTTCCTCCGTCGGTTCAGGCCAAGCCTACACCTTCTGTCCAAGAGATTCCGCCTCTCGGACTTGGTGGTTCAAGCCCTGGAGTGGTGGCAGGTGCCACAGAATCTCCAGACGGGCGCCCCCTTTCGCCGCCCTCCCCCGTCAGTCACTATTACCACGGACGCATCCCTATGGGGCTGGGGAGCCCATCTCGGCGATCTGTGCGTAGGTGACAAGTGGGATCCATCAGTAGCCCCCAATCACATCAACTTTCTGGAGCTACTAGCGGTCCGTTACGCAATCCGGTCCTTCCAACACCTTCTGTCGGGAAAGACGGTGGCTGTCCTCATGGACAACACAACCACGATGTACTATATCAACAGGCAGGGTGGTACGGTTTCCCGCAGTCTTTGCCAGTTAGCGATAGAACTCTGGACAGAATGCCAATCGCTGGATATCTATCTGGTGGCGAATCATCTTCCCGGTCAGCTCAATACGCAAGCAGACTTCTTGAGCAGAGGGGGTGCATCCCTACACGATTGGGAGCTCAATCTGCGGTACTTGACCCCAGTCTTCAGCCTCTGGGGTCAGCCTTCTGTGGATGTCTTTGCTTCCAGAGACAACAAGAAGTGTCCCCTCTTCTGCTCCAGGGCAGGTACAGACCCGACGTCCCTGGGGGACGGCCTTCTCCTCTCCTGGTCGGGATTACACCTTTACCTGTTCCCTCCAATTCCACTGATACTGAGGGTAGTACAGAAGCTACTTGCAGAACAACCACTAGCAATCCTGATCACACCCTGGTGGCCGAGGCAACCTTGGTTCCCCACCCCCCTTCGTGTCTACCTTTCAGCAGTTTCGGTTAACCATCCAACGATAGATGGCTATTCCGTTTTCTCTCATCCCACTACGAAGCAATTCCTAAAGGGAATGTGCCGTCTCTTCCCAACAGTTAAAACCCCTGTTCCAGCATGGGACCTGCCTCTAGTGCTGCATAAGATAATGGGCAAGCCATTTGAGCCTATGGCTTCTTGTAGCCTGCAGCTTCTTTCGTGGAAAGTAGCGTTTCTTCTGGCTCTCACTTCGGTTCGATGGGTGAGTGAGCTGTCGGCTCTTCGATGTGACCCACCATACCTTACCTTTCATCAGGACGCAGTGACCCTGACTCCTGATATTACTTTTTTGCCGAAGATAGTTTCGGACTTCCACATTAAAGCGGACATCACCCTACCGGTGTTTTATCCTGAACCCAAGGACCAGACACAACGTTGCCTGCATTCCCTCGACGTTAAGAGGGCCCTGTCATTTTACTTGGATCGGACTAAATCCTTTCACAAGTCTCCCGCTCTCTTTGTCGCTCATGCCCTTCCCAGACAGGGACAGAAGCTGTTGTCTCAGAGACTGTCTAAATGGATTGTTGAGACGATAAAGCTCGCCTACCTCCTGGCCAAGCGGCCATTACCGGCGTCCCTGTGGGCTCACTCTACTCGAGCAGTGGCTGCCTCGACAGCTTTTCTCAAGGGCATCCCCCTGGGAGATATCTGCAATGCTGCTACATGGATGTCTCCTCACACGTTTGTGAGGCACTACGCCTTGGACGTCCGTACCCATCAGCGATCGGCGGTGGGCCGTGCAGTTCTGCAGACAGCTCAGATGTGAGACCTTCAGCACCCACCTCCAGGTATGTGGTGTAATTATTGCTCGCTATTCTCCCAGAGGTGTGATGCACAGAGACCACGAAGAAGATATACAGGTTGCTTACCTGTAATTGGAGATCTTCGAGTGGTCATCTGTGCAGTCACACCACCCGCCCTCCTTCCCCTCTGCTTTCGGTCTCCCTTGTACTTTCTTGGAGGCTGCTTGCAGCGGTCAGAAGGAACTGGCGGGATCCTCGTGCCCCTCCCCAGTCATGCGCAGTGGAGCCGGCGCGCGATCGGGGAGTTGGCGCGAAAATCCGTTGGCTTTGAAGTTACCAATCGGGATCGGCGCAGGCGCACATTATCCCAGAGGTGTGAATGCACAGATGACCACTCGAAGATCTCCAATTACAGGTAAGCAACCTGTATTTCTTTTTTAGAAGAAAATAAATTAAAATATGACTTTGAAACGAGATGGACTGGCATGAGGAGAACTGAACAGAGGAACATGGTTCTCATAATATAGGTGAAAGGTTTATTTGGGCAGGTCCTTCCGAAAGTTGCTGGAAAGCTGTGAGAACCAGCAACCAGGTAGCTTTAAAAGGATTTAAAACAATTTGGGAATGATACACTTGGAAACTCTTCTGTCATAGCTCTGCTGAAACAATGGAAAAACCCCATTCATTCCAGAGCTTTAGGAGAAAATCTGAATGGTTTGAGCCTTTGAACTGCAATTCGGTGTGCTGAATTCCCTCATGCTTCAAAGCCAGTTGAGCTGGATTCAGTTCAGGATTGTAGCCTTTGAAACTGGAAGTAAAGGCTTGAAGAGGCCGATTTCATTCCCAAAGACAGACTGGAGAAAAATATAGTTCCATGCTGAAGAGCGTCAAATGCGTTACTCCCTTATTCAATTGGTTGCCTCCAATGTTCCCTCTAAACTGTGGAATCTTGTGAGCAAAAATTCCGCTTTATGAGCTACTGGCATTAAAGCTGTGAGCAAACAATTTGGCTACAGCATAAATTAGTTTGCTCTGGAGCCATCCTTCCTGAGTGAAGACAAAAAGGTCTGAGCTAGAGGCTAAAAAACAGTGAGCTAGCTCACACTAACTCAGCTTAGAGGGAACACTGGTTGCCTCATATCAGGTGGAAATGTTCTTGTTCTCCTTGTCAGGGAAACTAAGGGAGGGGCAGAGCAGTTATGATTTTTTAAAAAAAATCTGAATTCAAACCCCCCTCCCCCGTATTTTTAATTATGGAAAGCAAAAAGAACAGCAGACTTCTAATCTGTGTCAATGGATGTAGAATCTGTCATAGTAATGTTTTTTGGATTTATCTGAGTATGGAGGCAAGAGCCAGTGCTGGGCTAGGAAAGAGAAGTCTTTGGTTCAAATCCTCCCTCAGCCTCAAATCTCACTGAGTTAACTGTGGCCCCGTCAACAAAGTGTATGGCGGGGGAATGGAATAGATGGAAACCATCTTTGTAAATGGCTTTTCTGTTATGCAGTTATCCTACTTGTAATATTGAGAACTTTTGTACTAGATACATCATGTAGTACTGAGGGAAAAGATTTTTTTTAAAAATATAAAAAATGCAACTTATAATAGTGCCTTCTCTTCCTTCCTCCACCCTTCACCATTTACCCACAAATATGTTTATCGACTAAGGTTGCCAGTTCATCCTTTCATTAGCCATGAGATTCAGGACACGTGACTGGTTTTGTCTTTAGATTAGACTGAATTATTTTCTTTATGTTGGTAAACAGTTAAAATGAAGGCCATTTCCCTAAACCACTGCAAGGCGGCTCTGTAGCATCGGGTTAGGGTGCAACGATAATGTTGCCAACCTCCAGGTGGCACCTGGAGATCTCCCGCTATTACAATTGTTCTCCAGATGATCAAGATCAGTTCCTCTGGAGAAAATGGCTGCTTTGGATGGTGGACTCTGTGGCATTATACCCTGCTGAGGTCCCTCCCCTCCCTAAATACCATCCTCCCCAGGCTCCACCCTCCAAATCTCCCGGTATTTCACAACCCAGAGCTGGCAACTCTATGCAGCAGTACCAGCACCTGCTCTCAGTACAATATGGTCAGGGCTAAAACTAAGGCTATGGTCGCGCTGGAGGCTTAGTGCAATCTGGCGGCACCTCTATTTGCGGCAGTTTAAGGGGTAACCAGACAGCACACCCTGAAATGGCCTCACTGTACACTCGCTCCATGGTCCACCATTCAGATTATTGCTGTGGGGCAACCACGGAGTGGGTGGCAGGGTGGCTTTTTTTAAAAATGGCTTTTGCATATGTGCATAACGACTTATTTCAAGCACCGATCTGGTTTGACAACTGGAGGAGGCTGCCTCAGCCTCTGAAACAACTCCTCTTTTCAATTAACCCATTCCCCACCTGCAAAGCTGTAGGCAGAGGAACCGGCATGAAAAAAGACGAAGGAGGCATCTCAGCCTGCCCTCACCCCCCCCCCCCACCTCAGATGACAGCTGAAAGCTTGCTGGTGTGCTCAAAGATGCAGTTATGTGCACATCATTAACTAAGAATATAAGAACATAAGAGAAGCCAATGTTGGATCAGGTCAATGGCCCATCCAGTCCAACACTCTGTCACACAGTGGCCAAAAACACTAGGTGCCCTCAGAAGGTCCAGCAGTGGGGGCAGGAAGCCCTCCCACTGTTGCCCCCCTCCCGCAAACACCAAGAAAACAACATCACTTGCCCCAGACTGAGAGTTCCTATCTATTCCTTGTGGCTAATAGCCACTGATGGACCTCTGCTCCATATGTTTATCCAATTCCCTCTTGAAGCCGTCCATGCTTGTAGCCACCACCACCTCCTGTGGCAGTGAATTCCACATGTTAATCACTCTTTGGGTGAAGAAGTACTTCCTTTTATCTGTTCTAACCTGACTGCTCAGCAATTTCATGGAGTGCCCATGAGTTCTTGTATTGTGAGAGAGGGAGAAAAGGACTTCTTTCTCTACCTGCTCTATCCCATGCATAATCTTATAAACCTCTATCATGTCACCCCTCAGCTGTCGTTTCTCCAAGCGAAAGAGCCCCAAGCGCTTCAAACTTTCTTCATAGGGAAAGTGTTTGAAGCACTAGATAACCACGACTAAGGAATGAAAACAGAACAGAGTGATCAGACTTCCCAATCCAGTTGAGCTCACACCAGGGGAGTTCAGACATCTGGAAATGCAGGGTGAAAGCGCTGATATCCATAAACACCGGACTTTCCCCAGGGCCTGATTATTCAGCTTCCAAAGTGGGGCAGAACAGGGTGGTGACAACTGGGGCATGGAAGGCAGATGCTGCTGTCTGGTCATGCTTTTTAAATCCGCAAAGGTACCGCAACGATATTTGTCCAAACTGCTCATGTGACCACAGCCTAAGTTTCTCAGTTAACATGAAAGTGTGAACCTTATTCAAATATAGATAATTGTGTACCTTGTTCAATAGATGATAGATTAAAAGCCAGATTTCACCTTGCTCAGAGGCTTAGCTGCATGGAATTGATCATTTCCAGTTCTGGGTTGGGAAATTCCTGGACATTTGGGGGTGGATTTGGGGGCTGCCTAAGGCAGTAAAGGACATTCCGCTATCATACACAGCTGGTGGGGGAGAAGCCAATTGAGACTGGATGGCAAGCCCTTTACGCTTTTTAAGCATTTTTTTCCCTGTTGCCTCACTATTTTTTGTACTATGATGTCTGAGCTTCAGAATAATGACTGTTTATTGATTGGTTGGTTTGAAGCACTTTTACCCCTCCTTTCTCCAGGTGTGGCTCCACAGCAGGTTACAATGACAATTAAAACATCTGTGTAAAATCAGTCACATGAACACTTAAACCTGCCTTACATTGAATCGGACCCTTGGTCCATCAGTGCCAGTGATGTCTACTCAGACTGGCAGTGGTTCTTCAGGGTCTCAGGCTGATGTCTTTCACAGTACCTACTACCTGATCTTTTTAACTGGAGATGATGGGGATTGAACGTGGGACCTTCTGCATGCCCAGTAGATGCTCTACCATTGAGCCACAGCCCCTAACTAAGTTTAGGAAGGTTTTCCTGTGAGCAGTTTAGTCTTATGACATTCCAACAAGGTGTTTGCCTTCCAGGTATGCTTGGGGAGGCCATTCGGCATTGCCCAAGAATAGCTGTGGCTGTTCTTATCCTCAGGGCTGTTTTTGTAGAAAAAGCCCAGCAGGAACTCATTAGCATAATAGGCCACACCCAACAGCAGAAACACATTAGCATATTAGGCCACACCCCTGACAGCGCAGCTCCGTCCCAGGGTCGACTTCCCCAGGTGCCCTGTGGCTTCCAGGGCACATGGGGAACCCGAGGGAAGGAAGGCAGTTTCTGGGAGTTTAAACTGCCTTCCCTCCTTGGATTGGCTTGACTTCCCCAGGCGCCCCACAGCTTGCAAGGTGCCTGGGGAACTCGAGGGGGGGAGAGGCTGTAGGCGTGGCCAACTCTGAAGCCAGCCGGAACTCCGTTCCTGTGCGTTCCTGCCCCAAAATAGCCCTGCTTATCATCCTGTGTGAGGTGATGACCCAACAAATCCTGATCCCAACTGTGCAGTTGCTGTGCAGAAGAGGCAATCCAGCAGTTATGTGGATCCCAAGCCCTGCAGGTCTTTAAACGTCAACACCATAATCTTGAACAGAACCTGGAAAGAGACAGGCAGCCCACACAACATTCTTAAAATCGACTTAAAATGCATGGGGTAGCTTGCATTTGGTGAAAAACCCATCTATAAAAACATGTTGTCCCCGACTTGTTTAGCTATTGCCTCTTCAGGGGATCTGTTAGTTAACTGTCTCTTGGATTTGTCATCTCCTGAAGAAGTGATAATGAAACATGTTGAGAACCGATACTTTTTGTACAGGGGATTACGGTGTTGTTATTAAAACACATCAGTTGTATCTCTTTTGACTCCACTTGTAGCTCCCTCCCCCCCCCCCCGTTGCTGTGTTTTGCAACAAATGAAGTTTCCAAATTATTTTCCCAGGTGCTAGAGTTGCCAACTCCAGGTTCAGAGAAACCTGGAGATTTGAAGGCGGAGTCATGCGGTCCACCTTTCAAAGGAGTAATTTTTTCCCCCCAGGAGAACTGGAATAAGCATTTTAACTAATGAGAGAGAGAGAGAGAGAGAGAGAGAGAGAGATTTTTCTAAATTCCTTTGTCTAGCCCATCAAAAAGTATGCTTCTGTTTATTTTTAAATACTTTTATTTAATGATTAATAAATGTGAAGTCATTCAGGTTTTATCTGAATAGTCCAGATGTCTCTGTGCTCAGCTTCTTTCTCCTGGGCTTGCAGATTCCTTACGATATGGAGGAACACTTGACGCAACAGGTCATGAGTGAAAGTTTATCAAGGCCGAGTTAAGTCTATCAGCTCTTCATTTCATGTGGTCTTGACATTTACTTACATTAGCTTATAAACACATATAATCCCCTCTCTTCCTCTAATAAGGTCAGTACCTGTGGGCTTTGATCTTCTGTGTTTGCAGATTTTCTTGCTTCAGCTAAAAAGGCTGCATTTAATAGAGATACATGGGGACTCCGCTGTCACTTGGAAGAGCAGGAGCAGAAGTGAGTGGATGGTCAATTAAAATGGGTGGATCAGTGTTTTTGCTACTTGACAAGTCTTGGCCGTGAGGGGCCATTTGTCCAAGACCCAACTGCATTGACATGGAAGCTGCAGAGGTGGGAATTCTGTCCGCTACCCCCAAAGACGCTGTACTGCTAGTCTCTCATCTGCAACATGCAGCCAAAAAGCATTCTTGGCCACAGAACCTACTTAGCATGTAATTGTAGGCTGCGGTCACACGCACCAGTTGAAACGCAGGGGAAGAGAGGCTATTTCCTCTGAAGGAATTTGACACGCAGTTGTGGCATTACACAACCCATTGAAGCTGCAGGCGCAGCCCATCACTGTGTGATCAGACACAACTGTGCATGAGTCTTTCCCCCCCTGTTTGTTTCCCTTGTGCATAGACGAGCAATCAAGGAATCGCACCTCCGCACTGAGGGCCCCCTGTGGTGTATGTGATGATGCAAATACTGCAAAGGGGGGAAAACACAACATGGAGTCAGGATGGCCTGATCAGACCATCCCAATGGTATGAGAGTGTGCTTGAGCAATCAGATGGGAAAATCTGCCCGTGGCCTGCCTTATCCGGGTAACACCGGACTTTCCCCAGTGTTTTTTAACTTCGCTTCTGTGGCAGAGCACCACGGGTTGCCAACGACTGCAGGACGCTTCCCAGATGGTGCTGTCTGATTGCTGCCTTTAGATCCATCAGGCATTCACATCTATGTCAGATCTAAAGGAGCATGTGATTGCAGCTGTACATAATTCCACCATGGCAGTACAGCAGGGACCAGTAAATAGGCTATGCATATAGTCTGAGGAGCTAGATTTGAGTCCAGTAGCATTTTAAAGATTTACAAGAGTTTGGGGGTAGAAGCTTTCGAGAGTCAAAGCTTTCTGTGTCAGTTGAAGGGAGCTTTGACTCCCCCCAGATCTTGTTGGTCTCTAAGATGCTACTGGCCTGAATTCTGGCTCCCAGTTTGGTGTAGTGGTTAGGAGCACGGACTCTAATTTGGGAGAACCGGGTTTGATTCCCCACTCCTCCACAAGCATCTGCTGGTGTGACCTTGGGCCAGTCATAAGTTCTTTCAGAGTTGTTCTCTCAAGAGAGCTCTCTCAGCCCCACTTGCCTCACAGGGTGTCTGTTGTGGGGAGAGGAAGGGAAAGGAGATTGTAAACTACCCTGAGACACCCTCAGGTAGTAAAGGGTGGTGTATAAATCCAATCTCCTCCTCCTCCTCCTTCTCCCCACTGTAATTATGTATTTTGAGGTTTCCCTACTCTGGTATGTTGGTTAAACTGATGCAGTATCCATAATATATTAGTTGTTTCCATGAATTTCACTCATTTCTCTATATTAATGAATATTATTGCATGGTGGCATCCAATAAAACTGGTGCACAGTAGATTCAGGACGAACAAAAGGAAATACTTCTTTACACAGGGAGGGATTAAAATGTGGCATTTGCTCCCCGAGAATGTAGGGATGGCCACAAACATAGAGGACTTTAAAAGGAGATTAGACAGATCTATGAAGGATAGGTCTATCAGTGAACTTCCATATTCAGAGGCAGTCAGCCTTTCAATTCCAGAGCCAGGAGGCAACCTCAAGGGAAGACTTTGCCCCCTGTACTATATTGTTGGCCTTCCAGAGGAACATGCTGGACTAGATGGACAACTGGTCTGATCCAGCAGAGCTCTTCTTACATTCTTATCAAGGGAAGGCCTCGCCCTTGGTACCCTGTTATTGCCTCTCCAGAGGAACTGGTTGATCACTGTGTGAGACAGAATTCTGCACCAGATGGACCACTGGACTGACTCAGCAGAGCTCTTATTACATTATTATGGTTTGGAGCAAATAAATTTGAACTGCAAAATCCTTAATAGCATAACCTTGGACTGCATCTTGTTTATGTGTGGCACTAAGATCACAGTTTAAGTCGATGCTCGTGATATTTTAAGTGAAGTATTGCTATTTTCTGCACTCACACAATGCATACCCTTCATTATCCTTTCCATTATTGCAGTGCTGTAAAGAAACAATTCACAATAGAACTGTCCTTGATCTCTCTTTGGAATGATAAATCTTTGTGCATTCTATTGCTCTTATTGCAAGAAGTAACACAATTTCATTTAGAACATCAGGCACAACTTCCTTATAGACTCGCTGCCTTATAGAACAGCTATTTTTATTAATGACTGTGATCCTGTACACAGATTGCATCTTCTAAGTAATGATGACAGAAGTGGATGCTGGCTGTTTTTATCCCTTGGATGCATTTCCTGTCTTTATTGTCCTGCATCAGACACAAGAGGGCAGGGCAGTTAAGAGAATGGTGATTTGTCTGTTTTTCCCTCTTAACTTAGGGCATGATCCAGCCCATACTTAGGCACTTTTAAGCATCAGTGATTTCAGTGTGAAAATTAAGCCTGTGCTTAAAACTCTCCCACTGAAATCAATGGAACTTGAGAGTGCTTTACTTTGGCTGCTACGGCCCTGACAGGCTACGGTGGAGGATTTCAAGTGCTGGCGGCAATCAGAGTTCTTTCGTAATGATCTGGAGTACAGGAAATGAAGCACCTGTTTGGGTTTGTACTGGAAGGTGATTTCTCCTGCAGCCCAGAGATTTTCAAACATTTTCTCTTTGTGCCCAGTTGGCATTTGGTTAGAGCACTGCTCCAGAGCGTGTGAGGTAGGGAATCTAATTCTCTGTCTTCCTTTAGGGAGGTGCCATCCTTCAATGGCAGAACATCTGCTTGGCATGCAGAAGGTCCCAGGTTCAATACCTGGTATCTCCATTTAAAGGATCTTAGGGCAAAGATGTTAGGAAAGAACGTGTTCGGAAAGAGCCAGCATGGTGTAGTGGTTAAGAGCGGCGGACTCTAAACTGGAGAATCGGGTTTGATTCATCACTCCTCCTCATGAAGCCCACTGGGTGACCTTGGGCCAGTCCGAGTCCTCTCAGAACTCTCTCAGCCCCACCTGTTTCACAAGGTGCCTCTTGTGGGGAGAAGAAGGGAGAGTGATTGTAAACTGCTATGAGACTCTATGGTAGAGAAAAGTGGGGTATTAAAAACGTCTCTTCTCTCTCCAGCTGAGACCCTGAAGAGCTGCTGCCAATCAGTGGCTGAGGACAGACTGGCAATCTGAAGCGGAGGCAAAGCGGAGGGAACTGGAGTGGGGGAAAAAACCCACGGAGCTGGCCGTTCACACTGGCCAGAGCAATGTGGATCAGCGGCGATACGGAGCGTTCAGACTGCTGCATAGCCAGCGCGCGCGGCTCGCGCGCGCCACTGCACTTTTTTTTGTTTTCCTTTGATGTTTTTCTCATGTGCGCACATGCGCAAAACTTTTTGCCGGTGCGTTCACACTTCCTCCGGATGCCTCCCGCTTCTTCCAGTTCACACTGTTTGGAAGCGGGAGGCATGCGGAGGAAGGCCCCTGAACACCGGGAAAAACCGGTGTCCGGGTAAAGCGGAAGGAAAGCGACTGGGAGACGGGTAAGTACGCAACGGAGCCGACGGACAGATGCGCATGTCTGAACGTGCTCCTTTCCTCCGTTTGCGAAGCGTGCCTGCCCCGCTTTAGATTGCCAGTCTGTCCTCAGCCAGTGTTGACCATAGAGATTGGTAGACCAATGTCCTGACTCAGTATAACACATTATAATAAGTTTACATGTACCTTCTGACATGGCTGTCATCAGCATACCCTGATGTGGGTCAGCTATCAGGGCCCAGGGCTTCTGGCAAGGCCAGGATACTGTCAATCTGCCCCACTCAATTATTTCCTAGTGCTCCACCATACTCCCAGCTAAAGTCATTGCCGTGGTGAGCAAGGGCAGTGGGAGAGCTCACAAGCAGAGAGGCAGAAGACACACAGGCAGGTGGGAGGCATGCAGGCAGAGGGAATAGAAGGAGGGCATGTGTCGAGATGTTGAAGGCCAAGGGGGAGGACAGAAAAATTAGGAGTGTTTTCCCCTGCCCTTCCAAGTTTTCCTGACAGAAAAAAAAAGGAAATTGTGGGGAGTACTAGGGGAAAAAACCCTCCTATGAAATATTTTCTCTTTTTGAATGAGTGAAATACTTTTAAGGACAAGGTGGACATGTTGTAGACATATATAGCTTTTAAATCTAAGATGCATTTCTGCACCTAGAAGGATACTGGATCTGCATTAGAAGAAGAAGAGTTGGATTTATACCCCACCCTTCACTACCCAAAGGAGTCTTAGAGTTGCTTACAATCTCCTTTTCCTTTCTCTCCCCACAACAGACACCCTGTGAGGTAGGTGGGGCGGAGAGAGCTCTGAGAGAACTATGGCTGACCCAAGCTCATCCAAGCGGGCTGCATGTGGGGGAGTGGGGAATCAAACCCAGTTCTCCAGATTAGAGTCTGCCGCTCTTAACCATAACACCAGAATGGCTCTCAGGGACAGACAGGGCTTTAATCGCTTCTCAACAGTTGCATGCTTTCTGTGGTCCTTTTGACCTGACGTGGCTGACCTTTTCATCTCTTCCTCAAACAACTGTGACACATTTACCCACAGACTGGGTAAAAAGTAGCTTACTGCCCTACCTTGCAGGAGGGAGGGGAAAAGATCAGAAGGAGGCGAGGCAGAAACTTCATCAAAGGCTCAGAGGAAAACTGAAAGTTTCATTGAGAACTTAACTCTCCCTAACCAGGTAGCAAAAAGTTAGGCACTTGTGATGAGATAGCTTTAGGGTGCATCAGCTTGCAGTTTCTCTCTCTCAAGTATTGGGTTTATTTGCAATTTTGCTTGTACAAAACTAAGGCATTTGTAACTTTTTAATTCCATGAGTATGTCAAATATTGCAATTTTATATGCTAAGTAAGTTATAAATGATGCATTTTATGTTATTAAAACAGTAAAATTAGTTTAGGTCTGATAGGACTGTAAGTATTGCATATAGCTCTATCTGTCCAAAATTTTCTGGGTTTTTTTCTTTAAAAATGGAAAATTGCAATTTTATATGCTAAGTACATTTTAAATGATACATTTGACATTGTTAAAGCAGTAAATTTAGATTAGGTCTGATAGGACAGTAAGAATTGCATATAGTTTAATATTCCCATATATTTCCATTTTCCCCCGAAAAAATAATAATGTTTAAAAACTTAGTTTTTTCCATGGCTGCAAGTTTCTAAAAAAATTACATCTGTATATGTGGGCCTGGAGGTGGGTAGCAGATGGAAGGGGGTTGCTAGGAACTCTCTGCCCAGGTCCCCTCAAAACCCAGAACTGGCCTTGCCTTCTGGAAACATCTAGGGAATGCCAAGGCACAAACTGAGTTTAGGTGTTTCAGGTCACATTGAGTGACACTGCACGTTTCTCAGTGTAGCTGTTCATTTTGAGGGAATGGATAATGGCAAGTGGATGGTCTTTTAAGAAGCTCATTCATCATCTTTTCATCAGTCTTTTCATTAAGCTTCCCAACATTATGTCACCCCAAATATCTAATCTATCTATCTATCTATCTGTCTGTCTATCTATCTATCTATCTATCTATCTATCTGTCTGTCTGTCTGTCGGTTGGTTGGTTGGTCGGTCGATCTGTCTATAAACAGCAGAGCCAGGAGAGCATAGAATGCAGGAAGTACAGGGTGAGATGTAATTATATAGAAAGTCAAATGTGATTAAGAAGACTCAAGAGACCAATAGCAGCAAGTGGCCATCTCCCTAGTTCTACAAAGCTAGTTATTACCTTTGGTGACCCAAGTCGTCTTCAGTCAGGAACACAGTTTGAAAACCAGCACTGCAGCGATATGTAAAGGGTAAATGTCATACATTTATTTGATTGTTTCATTTATAGTCCTTCCTGACTGTGATTCGGGGTGGATAATTTCAGTCCTTAGAGCTGTGGGGCAAATCCAGAAATGACGTTATTGCCTCAGCTCTCTAGGATTCACTGGAAACTCCAAGGTTTTATCACAGAGTTTTGGGTGCATCCTAGAGTGTTGCATTGAAGCAATGATGTCACTTCCAGGTCTGCTCCAGAACCGAAATCACAGTGTTGCCCTGATGGAGATTTTGGGCATATTTTCCCCTGCCACACTTCTACTAAGAGGTGATTGGGGTTGGAGGCTGCTGCTGGAAGCTTCTTGCTATAGTGGGAGACCTGGTGCGCACACGCACACCCCCCCCCCCATATTATTTGCAGTTTCACAAGAGCTGTAAGACTGTACTTCTAAGAGAGCCCTTAGAGTCTCTGGAGGGTTTTGCTAGTCAGTTCTAACAAGCAGTTCTTAGTGCTGGGGGGGGGGCAACAGTGGGAGGGCTTCTAGTGTCCTGGCCCCACTGCTGGACCTCCTGATGTCACCTGGTATTTTTGGCCACTGTGTGACACAGAGGCTGAGGACAGACTGGCAATCTACCCTGGGATAGGTCCGCGTGGGAAGCGGGGGAAGGGAGCCTGTTCAGACATGTGCAGCTGTCCCTCGGCTTCCTTCCGCACTTACCCACTTTGAAGCCGGTTTTCTTGTGCTTTAGAAGGACACCAGGAGAAACCGGTGTCCGGAGGCCGTCTTGCGCTTGCCTCCCGCTTCCAGACAGTGTGAACCGGAAGAAGGCGGGAGGCAAGTGGAGGCAGCAGTGCGAACGTGACGTTTTGCCAGTTTGGGCATGAGCGCTCATGCGCAAATTGCCAAAACAGCCCTATCATGAGCTGCGGAGGCCGGCCCACCTGGGGCCACTCTGCAGCAGTCTGAACGCTCCGTAACGGCATCCTTGCGCAATACCCTGGCCAATGTGGACAGCCAGCTCCGGGGGATTTTCCCCCCGCAGCTTTTGCCTCCGGATTCATCCCACTCCAGATTGCCAGTCTGTCCTCAGCCAGAGTGTTGGACTGGATGGGCAACAGGATATGGATATGCTATTGATATGGATGCTATTGATAAGGTTACTACTGGTTGTTTTAATAGTTTGATGTTCTAAACATCAGCCAGTTTAGTGTAGTGGTTAAATGTGCGGACTCTAATCTGGGAGAACCGGGTTTGATTCCCCACTCCTCCACTTGCACCTGGCTGGATGACCTTGGGCAAGCCATAGTTCTGTACCAGCTGTTCTCTCAAGGACAGTTGTCTCAGAGCTCTCTCAGCCCCACCTACCTCACAGGGTGTCTGTTGTGGGGAGGGGAAGGGAAAGGAGTTTGTAAGCTGCTCTGAGACTCCAAGTGAGTGAAGGGTGGGATATAAATCCAAAATCTTCTTCTTCTAAACTTCCTGCATTTTATATGCCCCCCCTGATTCTTATCTTTTTTAAAGATATAAATACAAGAGTTCATTAAACTCTTCCCCACCCAATAAACGGAAGCAGAAATCTATAAATGAGAACTAACAGCGTTCTGCATTTTCAAATAGGACCAACTTAACCTATCATACTATTAATTGAATCAGTTAACAATCGTTATCGACAAATCAGTCTTATCTAAAAGTTGCCTCCATGTGCTGCAACACCTTTTTCCAATGCAGATCTGTTTTAATAACATCTCTGTTCTTCTGCAGTACTGTGAGTCACAGCAAGATGTAAAATCTTTTTTTACCTGTTCATGGAAGACCTTCCTGTGAAGAATTTCCTTTTGCTTCCAAAGTGTCAGGGTCTGACATTTCCCGCTTAGGAGGTAGGATGCAGCAAGCTGACTACACGCTTCCCCCCCCCCCACCCCCGCTGGAATGTGCTCCTTTCACTCGCTTCAGCCTCCGCTTCTGCCTCCTTCTTATCTATAGCCTTGGATATGTCTTCTCACAGACTATGTTGCTAACTGGGAATTTTCCTACAGGTGCAAACCGCTTTTCCTTCCCGCTTTTCTCTCTGGGAACCAATGGATCGGGGTGTTTGGGCGCCTTTTTTCACTGTTTAATGATTGGTCTTTGCTACACTGCACTATAACTGTACCATAACCCACCTCCTTCCTCCATTACTGACTCAAGAGGTGTGTACCAGTGGATCCACCAACAAATAAATAAGTTCTTGTTTAAGTATCTTTGTTCTGTGGTTTGAAATCTATTGGACTCTCACACAAAGCTTAGCAAAGGTTAATCTAGCTGCTGTTCTGTTATGTATTGACCATGCGGTCGCCATGTGCTCCCGAAATGGCAACCGCATGGCCAGAGCACATGGCCAGAGCATGGCCAGAGCACATGGCCAAGAAACTACCTGAGCTTCAGCCAAGTAGAACAAAGGCCAGGTGGATTCAAACCGGCCACCAATCATGTACCTAGGTTTCTCCCAGGGAACCTATGAAATGTAAATAGACTTCTAATAGCCTATCAGGACAGTTGGGTGAGGTCAGGGGATTGTCCCTGACCAGCATAAAAGGAGGGCTTCGAGCCCTGGGTTGTATGCTTCATCCGGACCAGCAATAAAGATCTAGCTGTTTCATTATTCCATGGACTCCCGACTCCAATACTTATCATGTTCCTACATATAATGCGATCACCTGACACTTCTAAGGTATTTGTGTATTAGGTGCCATCAGGTGGCTTCTGACTTATGGTGGCCGTATGAATTAGCATCTTCCAAAACATCCTATCATTAACAGCTTGGCTCAGAGCTTGCAAACAGAGGGCCATTGTGGCTTCCTTGACTGAGTCAACCCATCTCCTGTTGGGTCTTCCTCTTTTCCGGTTGTCTTCAATTTTCCCTAGCGTTATTGCCTATTCCAGTGACTCTTCTCTTCTCATGATGTGACTGAAGCATGATAGCCTCAGTTTAGTCATTTTAACTTCTAGGGAGAGTTCAGTCTTGATTTGAGTTAGAACCCACTTATTTGTCTTTTTGGCGGTCCGTGGCATCTGTAAAAATTTAGTCCAACCTCACATGTTAAATTAATCAATTTTCTTCCTGTCAACTTTCTTTGTTGTTCAACTCTCACACCCATACATAGTAATGGGGAACATCATGGCATGAATTAACTTGGTTTTGGTCACTAGTAACACATCCTTACACTTCTGAATCCTTTCCATCTCCTTCATGGTTTCCCTTCTGAGTCTCAGCCTCCTTCTGGTTTCTTGGTTGCAGTCTCCCTTTTAGTTGATGATGGCCCCAAGGCAGTGAAAATCTTAAACAATTTCAATTTCTTCATTGTCAACCTGAAAGCTGTGTAATTTCCCAGTAGTCATTATTTTTGTCTTCTTGATATTCAGCTGTAATCCTGCCTGAGCACTTTCAGCTTTAACCTTCAGCAGTAGTCGTTTCAAGTCTTCACTATTTTCTGCCAGTAATGTGGTGTCATCTTCATATCTCAAATGGCTAATGTTTCTTCCTCCAATTTTCATTCCGTCTTCATTGAAATCTAATCCAGTTTTCCTTATATGTTCTGCATATAGATTGAAGGGATAGGGACAGGATTTTTTTTTTGTAGAAAAAGCCCAGCAGGAACTCATTAGCATAACAGGCCACACCCAACAGCAGAAACTCATTAGCATATCAGGCCACACCCCTGACAGCACAGCTCCCTCCCAGGATCAGCTTCCCCAGGTGCCCCGTGGCTTGCAGGACACATGGGAAACCCGAGGAAAGGAAGGCAGTTTCTGGATTGGCTTCCCCAGGAACCCTACAACTGTGGGGCACCTGGGGAACCTGAGGAGGGGAGGCAGTTTAAACTGTCTTCCCTCACTGGATTGGCTTGGCTTCCCCAGGCGCCCCACAGCTTGCAAAGCACCTGGGGAACCCGAGGGGGAGCAAGAGGCTGTAGCAATGGCCAATTCGGAAGCCAGCTGGAACTCCGTTCCTGTGCTCCTGCCCCAAAATAGCCCTGGATAGAAAGATAAAATGCATCCCTGTCTGACACTTTTGCCAAATGGAAAACATTCTGTTTCTCTGTATTCTGTCCTCATAGTTGCCTCTTGTCTGGAGTACAGGTTGCACATCAAAACAATCAGATGATGGGAGATATCCATTTGTTTTAAAGCCAACCATAGCTTTCCATGATGCTCACAGTCAAAAGCTTTGCTGTAATCTATGAAATCTATGAATTTTCTTCTGGAATTCTCTTATATGCTTCAGTAACCAATGTAAATTTGCAATATGATCTCTAGTGCCTCTTCCTTTTCCGAATCCAGCTTGAACATCTGGTATTTTTTTTGTTCCATATATGGTAACAGTCTTTGTTGTAAGATTTTGAGCATCAATATACTCATGTGAGGATTAATGTGATGGGCCAATAGTTGCTGCCGTTTTTGACATCTCTTTAGTCCAGAACTGGAATGTAAATTGAGTGCTTCCAGTCAGTGGGCAATTTAGGTATAGGTGCTATATAATTCAACAAGAATAATTCTGGAGTCCATAACATTAAAACCGATACCTCATGGCATCATTACCGTAACCATGTCATAGTATTTCAGTACTGTGCTACATTTCATCACATGTGAATAAAATCAGCATGAGGCTCACCACAAAACCAAAAGTGATCACTGACCTAGGTGACCCTATGAATTAATGACCTCCAAAATCTCAAGTCTTGCAAACTGAAGGAAATGGCTTCCTTAATTGAGTCAATCCATCCCATTTTGAGTCTTCATCTTTTCCCACTGCTTACAGGTTTTCCCAACATTATTGTCATTTTCTGGGACTCTTGTCTTCTCATGATGAGACGATAAGTATGATAGCCTCAGTTTAGTCATTTTAACATCCAAGGAGAATTCAGGCTTGATTTAATCTAGAACCCCCTGGTTTGTCTTTTTGGCAGTCCGTGGTATCTGTAAAAGTCTCCTCATCAGGGGTCATTTTGTAGAAAAAGAGGTGCAGGAGCTCATTAGCATAACTTATTTGCATATGCCACACCCCCTAACATACCAAAACTGTGTCAGAAGGCAACACCCACCCCTCAGGCTCCACTCCACAGGTGAGTGAAACTGACCTGCTCTTCCTCCATTCCCTTCCCCATCCAATACTTTGTGCAATAAAAATAAGCGTAAAGAACACATCCTCATTCTCTTCCTGCTCCCTTGAAACCACCAGGTTTCAAGTAGACTTGAGATACCCAGTACGTGTGCACCACCCATCCCTTCCCCTTCCCCTCCCCACAACAAGACACCCTGTGAGGTAGGTGGGGCTGAGAGAGGTCTTTTGAGAACTGCTCATGAGAAAACAGCTCTGAGAGAACTTGTGACTGGCCCAAGGTCACACCAGCAGCTGCATGTGGAGAAGTGGGGAATCAAACCCGGTTCTCCCAGATTAGAGTCCAACTCCTGACCACTACACCAAACTGATGGGCTGGAAGCTGCTGAAGGGTTGGTGAAATTTCTCCAGTACTTATGTGCCATGTGCCCAGATAAAAAATGGTATACTTAGAAAATGTATATGCCACCTTGAGCAAGTCTCTGGAAAAGCAGCACACAGTCATAAAAGGAACAATGATAAAATTACCAATATTAAAACAAAACATTAAAAACAATAAAGACCCTAGCAGGGCTTTCCCCGGGGCGCTGCGCCTCTGCACTGCTCGGGGAAGCCGAGGAGGGGGCGGGGCTTGGTCATGTGCCCGCCCCCTGGGCTCCTCACTCCCAGAACTGCGCTCCTGCTCCAACGGACACCTGCTCCTCATATACCACATTTCAAAAGAATCAGTTTTATTTCTGTCAGGTTCCTTCACTCTCCAACTTTCATATCCAAACGTACTAGTGGGAAATACCGTAGTACTATCACTAATGCCATTATACATCCTAGCCAGTCTTGCTGAAGAGAGGTGCCTGTCACGTAACATTTTAAGGGTGTTCTCACTTAGACTAAGACTAAGAGCCGGTTTGGTGTAGTGGTTAAGTGCGCAGACTCTAATCTGGGAGAACCGGGTTTGATTCCCCACTCCTCCACTTGCACCTGGCTGGATGACCTTGGGCAAGCCATAGCTCTGTACCAGCTGTTCTCTCAACAACAGTTGTCTCAGAGCTCTCTCAGCCCCACCTACCTCACAGGGTGCCAGTTGTGGGGAGGGGAAGGGGAAGGAGTTTGTAAGCCGCTCTGAGACTACAGGTGAAGGGTGGGGTATAAATAAATAAATATAAATAAATAAATATAAATAAATAAATAAATATAAATCCAATCTCCTCTTCTCTTCTAATAGAAAAAAAGACGAATGTATGGACAATAAAATGGACCAAACTTTTGGCTCAAGCTACTATCTCAGTGGAGACATATGGTTTTCAATCTGTTGCCCACTATGGTTCCAGGGAGAAAAGCAGGTTTATATCATTTTGCATTTTATATACACTTGCTGTAACCCTGATCTGGGTAGTCCAGGCTAGCCTGATCACGTCAGATCTCTGAAGCTGAGCAGAGTCAGCCATTGCAAGTCTTTGGATGGGAGACCACCAAGGAAGTCCAGGGTTGATACGCAGAGGCAGGCGATGGCAACCCACCTCTGTTTGCCTCTTGCCTTGAAAACCCTCTGGGGTCTCCATAAATCAGCTGCAACTTGATGGCACTTTCCACCATCACCCTTGATATAATCAAAAAATCACAATGGAATTATGAAACTATGCCCAGAATGATGACTTACAGAGAAATGTAAAAGGGTAGCCTCCTCTAGCAGTGTGTTTAAAAAGGTAAAGGCAAAGGATTCCCTTGCTCGAAAGCCAGTCAAATCTGACTCTAGGGGGCGGGGCTCATCTCCGTTTTCAAGCTGAAGAGCCAGCGCTGTCCAAAGACTTTTCTGCGGTCATGTGGCTGGCATGACTAACCGCCGAGGTGCATGGAACGCTGTTACCTTCCTGCTGAAGCGGTACCTGTTTATCTACTTGCAGTTTCTTGCAGTGCCAATTTCAGTTCAGAAAAATAAAAGTTAGTCCCACAAACATCAGAAGCTTAGGAAGTGCTGCTGTAGACATCTAGAGCACATTTACTAATCAGAGTTGATATCTGAAATACGTTTTATGTCCTGTGTAAATGAAAGCTGTCGTTTGACGCCATTATTGTTTCCAAGCATTGACGGGTCGAATGCTGGCTCAAGGTGATCAGCGGTGTTCTTTTTGGTTTTACTACAATAAGAAAAGCATTAGTCTTCCTTTTCTCTGTCTTGTGTGTGTGTGTATGTACTTGTGTCTTCAGTTTGGAGTGTCTCCATAAAGCTCCAGGGTCAGAAGGTTTGAAACGCTCAGTAATTTTTTAGTGTTTTTTGCCCCGGCTGCTATCAGCCATCTCAGCAAGAAGCCCATAATGAGAAGGGGATGTGGGATTCTTTGTGTAGATTAATGGGAGTGAAACCAAAAATAAATCCTGAAAAAAGCCAAATAAACTGGGAATACTCATAAAGAATGAAGATTGATATTTACAGGCCTGTGACACACGTGGCTGTTTTCTTTCTTTCTTTCTTTCTTTCTTTCTTTCTTTCTTTCTTTCTTTCTTTCTTTCTTTCTTTCTTTCTTTCTTTCTTTCTTTCTTTCTTTAATTCATGAATCCCTCCCATCTAATACACCAGTATTATGTTTAACTTGTATTTAATTAACTCCTCTTAAAAAAGCGACAAGTCCATTTTGTTAAAACTTCTTTGGTATTCTTTCACACAATTATCTAAAAATTATCAATCATTTTTATTAGTTAATACTTGAAATCGTGTGCATATCCAATATAATTATTAACGCCAATCTATTTGCCGGTTCATTTAACTCTGGCTACGCACAATTATGTGTGACATTTTAAAAAGAAAAAGAAAGAAAGAAAGAACCGTGGCTCCGTTTTTCATAATGATACCATCATTATTTGTCTCAAGATCAACAAAAGATTTATTCTTTTTAATTCTACGGCTTATCTTTCCAATGTCTAGCGTGTAAGGATAAGAGAAGGCAGATGGGAATGGGAAATACAGCGTTGGCGGCATGTATAATTGACACTCGTAAATTGTGCTGGGTTTGGGATGTTCGCTGTATTACAAAGGGAAACGCTTGGAGGAGAGAAAAATAACTAAAAAGGGAATGCTTCTGAAAAGAGAACTCAAGGAGCAGGACTGTGCGTCTGATCCAGGATCAAGTGTTCTTAAAACAACCATTGAGAGGCGTGCCTACGGGCTAGCATAGTCCCGGTGGGAGAGTTTTTAAAAGCACCCTCCCCCTTTTGAACGGCTCCTCCTGCACACATCACATTTCAAACACTTGAAACTCCTTTCTCATTTTGGAAAGCAATTTGTACCCAGAGGTGGTGATATGTGTGTGTTTGTGTGTGTGTGTGGGGGGGAGTCCTCAGTTATTTGTGAAGAGAAGCAAAACAAAAACTCTCTGGTGTGAATGGAAGTAGGACGCAGTGGCAAACACGTATGGCCGTGTGGGATCTGCTTCCCCATGGTGTGTTACCAATGGGCTCTGGCATTTTGTGTGAACACTAGGGTTGTCATGGGTAAGAAGATATCTTCTTCTTCTTTTTTTTTAAAAAAATGTATTTTATTTATTTTATTAAACTTTTACCCTGCCCTTCCAGCAGAGCCGACTCAGGGCGGCTTACGACAGTATAAGACAATATAACAATGTAAAATTAAGAAAACAATGTAAATCTGTTCATACAAAATTTTAAAACCAAGATTACAATACCTATTAAAGTGCTAGTCATTCCTCATCATACAGTCAATCACACGCCACCCGTCAGATGTTGATGGGCTCTGTACTCAGTGCACAGTATTCCATGCTTGGGACAGGCTATAGTTGAAAAAAGAGGGGGGCCCCCCAGAAAATCAGGCTCACCCACCATACTGGGGCCAGGCTATAGTTACAAAGGGGGGGGACCCAGAGAGTTGAGCTTGCCCACCATGCACTGTCAGATGGCGAAAAGGGCAGTGGCAGTGATGGTGCTAGTGGTGGTAGCGGTGGTGGCAGTGGCAGAGGCTCCAAAAGCCTGGCGGAAGAGCTCCGTTTTACAGGCCCTGCGGAACTGAAGCAAATCCCGCAGGGATTCTTTAGATACAGCCATTGTTTTCTCTCAAAGGGCTCTTAGCCTGGGGATTGGGCCAGAGGACCCTGCATCACTCCAGATACTTCTAAACTACTAACCAATTTTGAAGGCAGAAAGCCAGCAGGAGAGCAGGGGCAATCCTTTGTTTTGCGGAGAGTGCCATATGTACGATTACCTACCCACTGGGTGGAAATTCTGGGTGTGTTCTCACTGTGTGGTGTTCCTGGCTCTCAGTGAGCAGGTTTATTCCCTTGAGACTAGGGTTGTGGACCTGGAGAGGCAGAGGCAGAAAGAGAGGGGGGGCTTGGGAAGAGACCCTCAGGAATTCACCAGAACAATCCCACTCTTGTGATTGGAGGGTGTCAGTCTGAGGAGGAGGGATGTGATCTGTTAGAGGGTGACGGATGGACATACCGAGGATATCCCTTGGGGGCTGGGGGGAGGTGGGCTTTTTGTAGTGGGTGATTTGATCGAAAATAGAGAGTGGGGTCTGTGACAGGTGTTTTGACTGCCTGGTGATTTGCCTGCCTGGCGCAAAAGTTGTAGACATCATGTGGTGTCTAGATAGGTTAATAGATAGTGCCTGGGAGGAATCAGCAGTCCTGGTACATGTTGGCACCAATGGTGTTGGGAAATGTAGTTATGTGATCCTAGAAGAAAATTTTAGGTTACTTCACAGAAAGTAAAGCGCTTGGGGAGATTGTCAATACATCCCTTGAAAAAGGGGTGTTCCCTAGTGCCCTAAAGGAGGCTGTGGTACATCCCCTCCTAAAAAACCCCATCATTAGATCCAGCTGAATTGACCAACTATCAGCCGGTATCTAACTTACCCTGTTTGGGTAAGTTGATTGAGAAAGTGGTAGCAGATCAGTTGCAAAGCTATTTGGATGATGCCTCTGTGTTAGATCCCTTCCAGTTTGGCTTTTGACCAGGCCACAGGATGGAGATGGTGCTGGTCGCCCTCACAGATGACCTCCGGAGGCATCTGGACCGAGGCAGTAGGGCAGTACTGGTGTTGTTGGACCTGTCGGCGGCGTTCAACATGGTTGACCATCAGTTACTGACCCACCGCCTCGCCGATATTGGGATCCAGGGGTTAGCTTTACAGTGGCTTTCCTCGTTTCTCCGGGATCAGGGACAGAGGGTGGCAGCAGGAGAACAACTCTCCCGAAGATATCCGCTGATCTGCAGTGTTCCACAGGGAGCAGTACTTTCCCCTATGCTATTTAACATCTATATGTGCCCCCTCACCCAGATAGCCCGGAGGTATGGGCTGGGGTGTAATCAGTATGCGGATGATACACAGTTCTATCTGTTTTTGGGCGGGCAGTCAGACTCCAGTCCGGGTAATCTGGACCTGGCATTGCAATCCATGGCTGGCTGGCTGGCTCAGGCAGAGTCGACTGAAATTGAATCCGATGAAGACGGAGGTCCTATGCCTGAGTTGGAGTGGACCAGGGGTGGGGATCCCTCTCCCGGCCTTCAATGGGGTGCCGTTGGTACCAGCGTCGGAGGTTAGGAGCTTGGAAGTGCTCCTGGACCCCTCGTTAATGATGGAGGCCCAGGTAGCAGCCACTGCGAGGTCAGCTTTTTATCATCTACCGCTGGTCAAGCAGTTGGTTCCCTTCCTTGAATGCAACGAACTGGCTACAGTGATCCATGCTTTGGTCACCTCAAGACTGGACTACTGTAACACTCCCTACATGGGGCTGCCCTTGTCCCAAACCCCCACCCTTCCCCAGTTGCTTATTGTACGTGTTGTAATAAATGACATTGGGGGAGGGGGGAGAGAACAAAACATGCACATGTACTCATTTTGATAGTGAAACATAAGTGTTTTGCGCTCAGGAATGTGTCCCCATGTACCAACAAGCATGCAAATTGGTCCTTGGTCATGTCACTAAAAGCCAAGCTCTGCCTTCATTCCTTCTGCTCCAGTTTGGTGGTATAATGTACTGGGTCCAGAGACGCATTGTAGTGAAATCAGCTCAAGTTTATTGAAGGTTCAGAAACACATGCCTCAACGGGGCTCAGGGGTCCGCTTAAATACACACGTAAACCACACCCCAGGCCTCGCCCAAACATCCTGATAGGGTTACTCAAGAGTTACCCTAAACTATTGGTTCTCTGCTAAATCCTGGTGGGCCGATTGGTCTACTTTACGATCCGGCCAGGCTATTGTTTCCCGGAGCGAAGCTCGGTATCTTGTCTGGCCATGTGCGTTACCCTGACAGTGTGCACGGTCGCCATTAGAACACAACAGGTGGACTGAAAGGGCCATGTATTGTCCACTGTAGGTTTCCACACTCAGGGGGGAATCCAAGTTGGCACCTCCCCAGGAGAGGCAGCTATTATTGCTGCCGTTCTGTTTGCATAATTACCTGCTAAATCACGAGCACTGTCGTATTGCCAGAGGGGCCTCTCAGGACAGATTCTCTCCTCCACCAGAAGGTGCAGAATTTCAAACCATGGAGGAAGGAAAGCACTCTCTAGGGAGTCCCCGGGCGCTGTCACATTTGTCATGTGAGGAGACCACTCCAGCGAGACCATTCAAACAACCCAGGCAGTAGGTCTGAATGTTTAATGGTTTATAAGTGGCACTGTTGTTAAATGCTCTCCTTTTTACGAACCCTCCTATTCTATTTTCCCCGCAAGTACATTATATCCCATTGTATAATGTTTAGATCCAATTTATTTTTAAAAAATTACTCCCATATATCATTTTCCCCACTGACTTCCAGAATAAATGTGTACCAAGTTCAACTATGTACACTACAGGCGGCGGTGATGGTGGGGGGGAGTCATTTCCCTGTGGGCACCACAGCGACTTCAGATTTTAACAACAGTCTTGAATTCAAATGTCAGAGCGGTGGCGTTTTTAAAGTATAATTCTGCAGTCTGCGGATTCTGAAGAGAAGGCCGAGGCCCAAAAATGTCAGTGCATGGGCTTAAATAGATGACTTCGATTTTGTCTAACTGGCTGCAGGTAGGGTAGTAAATCCTCCTTTACCTCAGGGTGTCCCAAATGGTTTCACTACATTATAAACAGTCAAGGGTGTGAGGCTGGGCCTTTTCATTTCTCTCTCTCCCTCCCTCCCTGTGGGCATAGATTTCTGTATTTATTTCCTTTTACTTTACCCCACCTTTCCCTGCAAAGTGGCCTACATCAGGGGGCCACAACCTTTCTGAGCCTGTGGGCACCTTTGGAATTCTGACATAGGGCAGTGAGCACAGCTGCAAAATGGCTGCTGTGGGAGGCGGAGCCAGCCACATAATGGCTGCAGTGGCTTACCTTCAGTCACACAGTACAGACCCTTGTGCTGTGGAGTTAGCTACTGCCAAAACTACATTTTGGAAAGCCCACACAGCCAATCTGAAGCCTTGCTGGGAAAGAGGCCCATATGATCCCACTCACTTCCTAAAAACACGTGGTGGGTGATAGACCACGTTGGGGACTCCTGGCCTACATTGTTTTCTTCTCCATTTTATCCTCACGGCAACCACTAAGGTAAGTTAGGCTGAGGGAGTGTGGCTGCCCCAAGGTCTCCCAGTAAGCTTTTATGGCAGAGTGGGGACTTGAACCTGAGTCTCCCAAATAGGGTTGCCAGGTCTTACCTGGCTTTCGGTGGTGGGGTATGTGTGTATGTGTGTTCCTGGTTCTTCTCCAGGACTTCTTCGGCATGCACGCTTCGCGGAAGTGATGCCATTGCTTCAGGCACATTGGGGCGGGGCACTGCCATTTGAGGGGGAAACCATAGAGTTTTCCCTCAAATGCTAGAGTGTCCCCCGCAACATCCCCATCATCACACTGGGGCACACTGCCACGATGCTGGCACTTTGGGAGTGGGATTACCCCCCCCCCCCGGCAGCTGGTAAATGGCCCGTCAGGCGGGCAACCCTCCACCCACCCGGGGGACCTGGCAACCCTACTCCCAGATCATAGCCGGACACTCTGACCAGTACACCACACTGGGTCTCTACAGCATGCACCGTGCAGACACCAATTAATTATGTGCAGTTATTCATCAGGATCGTGGATGATTTTTTAAATAGCAGAGGCCACTGAACAGTAGGGTCGAGGCCCAGTTTTTACACTCAGTGACCATGCCTAGCCATATCTGGGAGCAGCAGAGGTCACAAGAAAGTGACTTTCAGGCGTGGCCTGCAGATCTCCGAGAATTACGGCTTCTCTCCAGACTACAGTGATCAGTTCCCCTGGAGAAAATGGCTGTGTTGGGGGGTGGATTCTATGGAATTATAGTCCACAGATGTCCCTCCCCTTACCAAACCTCATCCTCCCCAGGTTCCACCCCCAAATTTCTAGGAATTTCCCAACCTGGAGTTGGCCACCCTCCGCCAGGCCTTTGGTTGAGGCAGAGGGCGTCCAATGAAGTTGGCCTCCCTCACTGAAGTTTGTTATCATTATTCAGCCTGGATCAAGCCTTAAAATCCAGCCACTCCAGTTGAAACTATGCTTGTGGTTCTACAGAGTTGTTTTAAATAGTCTTACTTGGTTGTTTTAAATATTGTTATCTTTATTGATGGATGCTTTTCTCTATTTATGAGGGGATCCACTCTGAGCCCGCTTGCGGGGAGAGTGGAATCCAAATCCAAATAAATAAATAAATGGCAGCACTGCTTGTATGAACTCGTCCCTCCTTGTGGGTTCTTTAACCACTATAGCCAGTGCAATTGTGGAAGTAGGGTTGCCAGCCTCCAGGTGGGGCCTGGGGATCTCCCGCTTTTACAACTGATCTCCAGCTGACAGAGATCAGCTCCCCTGGAGAAAATGGCTGCTTTGGAGAGTGGACTCTATGGCATTGTACCCTGCTGAGGCCCCTCCCCTCCCCAAACATCAACTTCTCCTGGCGCCACCCCCAGAGTCCCCAGGTATTTTCCAACCTGGACTTGGCAACCCTATGTGGAAGTCATGTTTGAGCTACTGTGGACGGAGTGTTTTACGCAATATTTATACTCACTGTTGGATTCTGTTTTCCTGTTATTCTCATGAGAGAGTTAGTAGGAGTGTAGTCACACCATTCAATGCTGATAAACCTATAAACTGAGGACCTTCTGTATGCCAAGCAGGTTCTCTCTGCCACTGAGCCATGGCCCCTCTCCACATGCCTATGGTCTCTTGAGTACACACTCATGCCCATATCTGAATCAGCCCTGACCAGAGTCATTGGCACAGTGTACCTCATTGTTTCTTGAATCATTTGTTGTTGTTCGGTTGCACGGTCTAGTCCAACTCTTCACGACCCCATGGACCACATTGTGTCAGACCCTCCTGTCCCCTGTTGTGTTCTGGAGCTTGCTTAATTTCATGTTCGTTGCATCGATAACACTGTCTAACCATCCCATCCTTTGCTGTCCCCTTCTTTTTTGACCTTCAGTCTTTCCCAGCATCAGGGTCTTCTCCAGTGAGTGTTCCTTCTTGTTTGGTGGCCAGAGTATTTGAGCTTCTGCTTCGGTATCTGGCCTTCCAGGGGAACAGTCAGGGTTGATCTCTTTTAGGATTGACTGATTTGATCTCCTTGCAGTCCAAGGGACTCTCAAGAGTTGTTCCTGTCTGGCACTTAGCTCCATTTGAGCTGAATGCTTTCTACGATGTGATCAACGCACAGCCACTGTATAGACTTAAACCATCTTTATTTAACTTCACATGCATTCAGTAGATCATGTACTCATGACCTTAGCTGATAGATGGGTAGAAAAGTTACATCTTTGTGATTCAAATCTTCTATTGCTGTGGTGAGAAAGAGATGGGTTTCCCCTTCTCCTTGCGGTACAGATAGACAAAGAAGATGGAAAAGAACAATAAAACGCCTATCTTCATGCCTCTGAGCTCAGGAAATTACTCTTGATGAGCTAGTCAGAGGGATGCTTTTGGGATACCTATATCAGGACCACAATTCCCAGAGGCAATTGCCCTTAAAGATAGACAACAGTTTTACTAAACTACTATTACCTACAGTTAACTCTGACAGGGGTCAGCACAAGAATCTTCTCCAGCACCATAATTTGAAAGCATCTATTCTTCGGCGCTCGGCCTTCCTTATAGTCCAGCTCTCGCAGCCATACAACACTACTGGGAATACCATGGCTTTGACCATACGGACTTTTGTTGGCAGGGTGATGTCTCTACTTTTTGTTATGCTGTCTAGGTTTGCTATCACTAGGTGTCTTTTAATTTCATAGCTGCAGTCACCATCTGCAGTGCTCTTGGAACCCAGGAAGCTGAAGTCTGTCACTGCTTCCATGACTTCCCCTTCTATTTGCCAAGGACTGATGGGGCTGGATGCCGTGATCTTAGTTTGAATTGTGGGCTTTCAGTAATCACAACAATGTGATATTATCGGAGCACCAACTTTTTGGCTTCGGACAACACCACATGACCACAGAAATGTCTTTGGACAGTGGTGGCTCTTCGGTTTGGAAACGGAGATGGGCACCACATCCCTAAAGTCGTATTTGACTGGCTTTCAAGCAAGGGAAACCTTTATCTTTACCTAACTAACTAGATGGTCTGTGTCACCACAATGGAAATAACAGAACTTATGAAAAGCTAGGCATTTCTTCAGTGTTTCCACAAGGGGAGGCCGGTCCATGAGGGAGAAGCGGGCAATATGTCACCAGCATCTGTTGCACTCAGCTCCTCCTGCCTATTTCCAAAATGGCCACCGATCCAGATGGTGGCAGCCGAGGAAAAGATTGACCGGTCTGGTCAGTGGATTCTTATTCCAGTCAGGGACCCAGAAGGGCAATGGAGGCCTTTACTGGCCAATGAGGTAGCATGTTGTCACCTACACTGAGTGGATGGGCATGGTCTAGCTTAAGCCAGCTGGGCAATGACTGCTGGTTCTGTTGGGCTTTTTGTTTTTTTTTATGTTGCCTACATGAGGAACACTTCCGTTGTGCTTGGACAAGAGTTCTCCTTTCGCTGCATCTGTACTCTGCTGTAATCACCGGAAAAGACAAGAATGCAAGGAAAAGTTGAAGGCAGCAGGAAAAGAGGAAGACTGAACAGGAGATGGGTTGACTCAGTCAAGGAAACAACAGCCCTCAGTCTGCAAGGCCTGAGCAAGACTGACAATGACAGGGCAATCTGGTGATCATTAATTCATAGGCTAGCCGTATGCGGGAAGAGACTTGATGGCCCTTCACACACGGATGCTGGCGATCAAGGGGGAAGAAAGGGTGATCTTGGTTTTGATGCGATGCTGGGAAACAGGAGCTGAGGACAGGGAATGCTCGGGGGCTTAGTAGTCCTAAGACCTACCCAGTGCTGCAGAAAGACAGACTAAGCTCTCAGTTTTGTAAAAGTGGTCTTGATTTTGATGCTCTGTGAATGTGGGTATTTTTCTTGGCTGCTGCTGTTCTGCTGACTCAGAATAGCGATTTTCAGAGAGCACTCTACAGCGCTATCCTAAGCAGAGGTACACCCTTCTGAGTCCACTGAAGTCAACGGGTGTAACTCTTCATAGAATAGCACTGTTTTGCCATTGCATTTACGTCACTGTGGACATTCATTCCATATTTGCAGGGTATAAATCCAGGGCACAAAAGCAGAGTCCAAGATGATATGTACTTTGTTTTCATTTTTATTTATTTTGCCGATTCATAGCGCAGTGATATGTAGGGGAACACTTTGGATGCAGTTCATGGAGGTTCCCCAAACGAGCAGTGTACGAAGCTGCAGAAAGCTACTAGGGTTGCAAGGCTGAGCCTGGTAACTGGTGGGGGGGTGGAGGTGGGGGCTGCCAATATGAGCATGATGACATCAGTTCAAAGGAAAACCTGGAAGCAATGGCAGCGGCTCTAGGAATTGTTGGAAACTCAATGGCAAAACTATGGGTAACCATAGAGTTTCTGGTGATTCCTAGAGCTACTGGCATTGCTTCTGGGTTTTCCCTGGAGGTGATATCATGCTATCAATGTTGGTGATTTTTTTAAAAAAATCCACATCCTACCCCCACTTGGAGCGATGGTGGGAAACAGGAGCTGAGGACAGGGAATGCCCGGGGGCTTAGTCCTAAGACCTACCCGGTACTGCAGAAAGACAGACTAAGTTCTCAGTTTTGTAAAAGTGGCAAGAACACCTTTGTTGCTTACTGGGTTTGGTACATGAAGAGTCCGGACTACTGCATGATGAACAGCTCTCATTTATTGGTACACAATACAACAACAACTACTGGCCGAGGTGGCCAACTATATACACCCACCAATGACACACCCACAGGCCTATTGGGGAATTTGAATTTCCCGCCAAAGTTCCTATTGGTGGACTCTAGGTGGTCCAGGATCCTTGGCCCCTATTGTTTCCTGAAGCCAAGCTTGGAGCTGCTGCTGCTGGCGCCTGGTGGTGGTCAGCGGACATAACAACCTCATAATGCATGCCTGAATTCTATAACTCACAGTTCTGGACAGGAATCTATAGATGTATTGTACTGAAACAGTGAAGTTATTGAGAATTACAGTGACTACTGTAGAAGCTGTCCTGAGAAACAGTGTGCCTGAAGATAGACTCAGTGTATTAGCAGTGCTGTTTGTACAACCATGGCCTCCTTGGAGGAGCAGCCCTTCATCAGATAAGAAAATGTGTTGGTCCTTGAAGAAAAGGCAAACCAGAAAACAAGTACTCAATACAATGTTAAATGTAATGCTTAGTTGATAGATTTCATGAGGGTGCCAGTATTTTTTCCATATAATTCTAGGCACACTTATTTGGGAGTAAGTCCTATTAAACACATAGGGAGTTAATTCTGAGACCAGTTTATAATTGCTCCCTTTGTTAGTTAGTTGGATCGGCAACTGCGAAGGGCTTCTGGAGTTCTGGCCCTGCTGGTGGACCTCCTGATTGCACCTGGTATTTTTGGCCACTATGTGACACAGAGGGTTGGACTGGATGGGCCACTGGCCTGATCCAACATGGCTTCTCTTGTGTTCTAATGTTTCCCTTTCATTGACTGCCAGTTGCTGGTTTCTTTGAGATGGATGTGAATTCCTATGTCTGGAGACTGAGCCAATAACTATTAGCCATATTATCTAGGTGGAACCTCCATACTCAGAAGTAGTGTGCCTCAGAATATTGTATGTAAGGTACAAACAACAGGAAAGGGCAAATGTCTTCAGCCTGTACATAAGAACTCCCCCAAAGCATTCAGCTGTTGGAAATGGAATATTGGAATGCTGGTCTCTTTTGACATACCATCATAAAACTCTTGAGACATTGCCTGTCTCCCAAACCATAGAGCCTTTCCTTTGACTAAAGACTAGCTAAACATCTTAATTAATTCTAGCTAAACAGTTATTGCTTAGCAAAAGCTCCTGACCAGGTTACATTATTACTTAATGAGGAAATTACTCTAAAGCTGTTAACAACGGCACGGAGCTCCCCGTGGGGCGAGCCGTGAATTTCCTCTCACAGAACAGACAGAGAAGCCAGATGGCCCCCCTCTAGGCAGACACACTTCGAGGAAGAGCCTTTCTAGGCCTTCGCCTGGTGGCAGCATTGGTGCTTGTTTACTGCGAAAGAACCTTGACTTTCTCCGTGCATGTTTGTATGCATGCGTAACTTGTTTAAATTTATAATTTGAGAACAATCAAATTCCAGGATAAAAATATGTTAATTGAGCTGAATTGTGTGTGGGGCTTTGGAGCATATAGCCACAAACATTTTGTTATGGAAATAAATCAGTGTGGAAGTAAGTCAGAACGGAACCAGTGCTGTATGTCTTCCTTTGGCCTGTTTCTAAAGGAAGCACCAGAAGGCGCAGCGTCCGGGAGGGAGGAGATTAGGCACCCAAGGTATTGTTCCATGGTTCTATCACACACCACTTGACACGCTAAATAAAGTTCCCTTTTCTCAAAACAATACAATATGATTTCCATCGCTGGACAGCCGAGGTACTTCTTACCAAGAGAAAAGAAATGAAAACTCACCTGCATAAAATGCTAATTTATTTTAATATGATGATGAGAGAAGAGAGCTGCTGTGTCCGGCAGACTATTAGTCACAAAACTCTTCTTCCATTTCAGAGACAGAGAATTGTAAGTAGTTATCGCAATATATGAATGTCGGAATTGAGTCATCGCTACTATAAAGCTGATCTCTAGCCAAAGAGATGAATTTCCCCCCAGTCATGGCTGATTCCAGGTGCTTACGGCAGAGAGGATATCTGTGTCGATTCTAGGACTGGGGAAGAGGGATTCCATTACAAGGAAAATAGTCCTAGTGCACTTCTGGAAAATTGCCAGGATCACCCCATCAGAAAGACCTAGAGATGCCAGCCTCCAGGTGGGACCTTGGGATCCCCCAGAATTACAGCTCATCTCCAGACTACACACTGGAGAAAATGGATGCTTTGGAGGGTGGACTCTATGGCATTACACCCTATGGAGGTAGACCTCCTGAGGGCACCTGGTGTTTTTGGCCACTGTGTGACAGAGTGTTGGACTGGATGGGCCACTGGCCTGATCCAACATTGGCTTCTCTTATGTTCTTAGGTTCCTTCCCTCTCCAGAATTCCTCCCCAAATCTCCAGGAGTTTCCCAACCTGGATACGACATCTTTACTCCCCCATCCTCTGTCAGTGGCCAGGGAGGACCTGGCAACCCTAGAGGACCAAGGGCATAGACTTTCCAGTTTCCCAGGTGGGGCTGGGGCTGGGGCTGGGGCAGAGGCAATGCTATGCTAGGTCCTTAAAAGAACCAAGGCCCAGTGACATCAGAGGGAGGAGCCAGTGACATCACATGCCATTGTCACTATCTATGGAGGTGGAGCCATGTGGGATTTAGGAAGGGGCTCTCCAGAAATTTAGGGGGGGCTGGGAACCCTTGGAAACCCCCTAGCCATGCCCCTGGGCTGGGTTAAACCCAGGAAAAGGTTGGAATTGGCCAGTGGTTATAGTGGTATCTCAGCGGTCTCCTGCTTTGTCCTTTATTTAAATTCATTTTTAGAATAGTCACTTTAAAATCTGCAAATATACATACCATGTGCATAAGACAAACAAATGGTCACAAATGTGAAAGTAAGGAGGGCAACACAGAAAAGCCTGTAGGGGAACATTTTAATTTTTTTCCCCTGGACATTCATTTACAGGAGTCTTATTTCTGCCTTATTCATATGGATGATTTTTGTACTGAAATTTAGTAAATTATGGCATCACAGATGCTTTTGTTTGGTAAATGCATGGCTGAAGTCCCTAAACCAGAATACCAAACAGTTGCTATGCACTCAGTTTCTTTTTTTTGTAAAGAAATTTTTATTTTTCAAAAAAAACACATCAAAAATAATACATTTACCTTATACAAATCCCTTTTTCCATATTATATAACATTTTATTCTATTTGTACATTCTATTTTTATCTTGTTTTGGTGGTTTCCCACCACCTCTGAAGCATAACACATTTTCCATTTTATTCAAAATAGTAATACTATATCTATGTTTCATTTCTGGTAACGGTTATATATCTTTAAAATACTTATACACCAATTCTTATTTTCTATGTTCTTATATATTTCTAAATAAAAACAGCTTCATTGTCTAATTTTAACTTAAACCTTCATATAATATATTTCTATTCCTTTATGCTATTATAACCATGTATAAATGTAGTTTTTCATATCCCAGTATTTTTCAACATATTCTTTCAAATCTTTCCAGTCTTCTAGGAAGATCTCTGAGTAGAGATTATTCAATTTTCTAGTCCATTTATCCATTTCAGCCATATATAACAGTTTTTTCAACCATTCCCACACCTCTGGTATTTTTTCATTTTTCCAATTTTGTGCATACACCATTCTTGCTGTTGTAATCATATACCATATTATTGTCCTTTTCTTTACATTTATCTCTTCTAGTTTAAGTCCTAGCAATAACATTTCAGGCAACTTCTTAAATGTACATTTCAAGATTTTTTCCATTTCTGCATGTATTTTGGACCAATAAATCTTTGCTTTATCACAAGTCCACCACATATGATAAAAAGAACCTTCTTTCTTTTTACACTTCCAACATTTTTTAGACATATTCTGACCAATATTTGCAATTTTTTTTGGAGTCATATACCATCTATACATCATTTTAAAACAATTTTCTTTTAAGTTATAACACGTAGATATACTCATAGCATTTTTCCATAAAAATTCCCAAGATTCCATTTCAATGTCTTTGTTAAAGTTTATCGCCCATTTTACCATTTGTTCTTTTACCATTTCATCTGCATTAAACCATTTTAGCAAGACTTTATACATTTTAGAAATCATTTTTTTTCCGCCTTCCTCCCAAACTTGTTCTATTTCATTATTTTTTTCCCTGAAACCGTGTTTTTTTATCACTTCTATACAAATCATATATTTGTCTATATCTTAACCAACCATAATCAAAGTCAATCTGATGCTGCTCCTTCAGTTTGAAATCTTTACCATGTCTTATTAATAAGTCTCTATACTTCAGCCAGTCTTGTCCTTTATATCTTGATGTTGGATGTAAGACTTCTGCAGGTACAATCCACATGGGTATCTCTTCTAAAAAAAAAGTTTTTATATCTTGTCCACGTATCCATTAGTGTTCTTCTCAAAAAGTGATGTTTAAACATATTGTCCATTTTTGTTTTGCCATAATACAAATATGCATGCCACCCAAATCTACAATCATGACCTTCCAGGGACAATAACATTCTATCTTGTAACATAGTCCATGTCCCTACCCAGGTCAAACATATTGCATCATGGTATAACCTTAGATTTGGTAGTTGAAACCCTCCTCTTTCTTTTGCATCACACATTATTTTCATCTTAATTCTTGGTTTTTTCCCTCCCCACACAAATTTAGACAGCTCCTTCTGCCAACATTTGAATGTTTTTACATCTTTCACAATTGGAATAGTTTGAAACAAAAACATTAATCGTGGTAACACATTCATCTTGACCACCGCAATTCTACCCAGCAATGACAAATTCAATACATTCCACTTTTTAATATCCTGCATAATTTGCAACCATAATTTTTCATAATTATTTTTATAAAGATCAATATTTTTCATAGTTAGGTTTACACCCAGATATTTTGTCTTTTTCACCACCTCACATTCTGTAAGTTTTTGTAACTCGTTTTGTTTCTTATTTGACATATTTTTGCACATTACTTTCGATTTGTTCTTATTTACATAAAATCCTACTAAGTCACCAAACTCTTTTACTCTCTGTAACAAATGTGGTAATGTGGATAAGGGGTCTTCCACTATAAACATCACATCATCTGCAAAGGCCCTATATTTGAAAGAAAAACCTTTAGTTGTTAAGCCTTTAATATCTTTGTCTTCCTTCACATTTAACAGTAGAACTTCTAAAATCCAAATAAATAGCAGCGGCGAAAGCGGGCATCCTTGTCTTGTTCCTTTTTCAACTTTAAAATCGTCTGTCTTTTCGGTATTAATTATTAATGAGGATTTCTGTTCTTTATATATTGCTTTAATGAAGTTAAGCATATATTCACCAATCTCAAGATGTTCTAAAACTTCAAACATAAAATCCCAGTTTAAATTATCAAACACTTTCTCCGCATCTAAAAAGAAAAAGCCCACTTCTTTTTCAGGATGTTTGTCGTAGTATTCTATAGCATCCACTACTACTCTTAGATTGTCCCTTATTTGTCGATTAGGTAAGAACCCTGCTTGTTCTGTTTGTATAGTCTCTTTAAGGTGCTCTTTTAGTCTATCCGCTATAATCTTAGCAAAAATCTTATAATCATTATTCAGTAAAGAAATCGGTCTATAATTCTTAACATTGGTCAAATCTTGATTTTCTTTCGGGATCAGTGAGATGGATGCATCTTTCCAGGTTTCTGGTACCTCTCCAGTAACTCTTATATCGTTCATCAATAGCAGTAACACCGGTGAAACTGACTCCTGTAACGTTTTGTAGAACTTCGCTGTAAATCCATCCAGTCCAGGTGCTTTACCTAATTTTGAGTCATTTATTGCATTTTTGATCTCTTGTAATGATACTGGATTATTAAATAGTTCTTTAATTTTCTCTGTTGGTTTTGGTAACTTTAATGTTTGCAGGTATTCTTTAATCTTTCTTCTGTCTTTGTTTTCCTTCTTAAAAAGTTTTGCATAGTATTTAAAAAATTCTCTTTTTATTCCTTTGTTATCTATTATCTCAATATTATCTCTTATCACTTTAGTGATAAATTTATTTTCACGTTTTTTCTTTAATTGCCATGCTAAGTATTTTCCGGGTTTATTTGCACCTTCAAATGCTTTTTGTTGAAGTTTTTTTAAGTTCCAGTACATCTCTTGGTTCAAAATGGCTTTTGCTTGGTCTTGTAGCATCCAAATTTCCTTTTGCAGTTTCTTTTTCCCTGGTTTTTTCTTCAGTTCTTCTTCCTTTGTTTTAATGGCTTGTAGAATATTTTCATATTGCTCTTTTTTCTTTTTATTATCTTTAGCATTTAGCGATATCAATAGTCCTCTCATCACTGCTTTGTATGCATCCCATATGGTTTGAATTTTAACTTCTTTCTGCATGTTTACTTGGAAGTATAGGTCTGTTTCTTCAAGTAATTTTTTAATTATTTCTTGATTATCTAATAAGTCCTCATTTATTCTCCATCTCTTTTGTTTTTTAATCTGCCCAGCTGTCCATAAACACGGATTGTGATCTGAGATTATTCTGGGTAAAATGTCCACTTTTCTTGTCTTAAAGGTTAGGTTAGTAGTCATCCAAATCATGTCAATTCTTGAATATGAGTCATGTCTGTTAGAGTAAAAGGTAAAATCTTTTCCTTGTGGGTTAGCTTTCCTCCAAATATCTTCCAACTTTTCTTGTTTTATCAGTTCAAAAAACATTTTTGGAAGCTTCCCTAACGTCTCATCCTTTCTTTTAGAGCGCCTGTCTAGTTTATTATCTACAGTTCCATTGAAGTCCCCTAACATCATAATTTGATCATAGTTTACATTGTCCAATTCTATTTGAAGTTCTTTAAAAAAATTTTCCTTAGCTCCATTCGGAGCATAAATGTTCACAATCAAAGTTTTCAATCCTTGCAGTAAAGGAGGGGGGGTTTCCGGCCGGAGGAATGGAGGTCTGACATGCTTTGCAAATGCGCAAGGCGGACAGCGGCTCTTCCTGACAGCTTGGGTGGATTAATCCACCTGACGCAACCTCACACAGGTAGTGTGAGGACCAGCAAGCAATATAATCCAGGTTTGAGCAACCTCGGTGAAGGGAAAGTCTCGGAGGAGACTTTTCCGACACCTTGAGCACTGCAGCCGAAGAGGATTCTTGCGAGTATCTCTAAGGAGCCGAGCTGAGCTGAAAAATTCAGCATAAAACCTCCAATTCCCCTGATTCCTTAACAAAGAAGACAAAGTTTAAACGTTGGGACCACATCTGAAGCGAAGTAACAACAAAAGGTAACGGAAAAAAGTTTTTTGCCTTACCACCGCCGCGTTTTGAAAGACGAAAAGCAGATCGGGTGAAGCAATAGACTGTTGTTGATTGGATGAGAGCAGTTTTGAAGCGCTAAAAAACCGAATTTGAACTTAAAAAGCCAAAAAAACAAGTTGTTTAACATTCCTGCGGTTAAGAAGAGTCGGGAGGGGAAGCCAAGCATCGCGAGACAAAGAGGGAGAAGGGAACCAAGCATCGCGAGATTAAGACGTGAGGACTGAACCAGGAAGTGACGGCTAGCAGAGCAGACAAGAAGGGAAAAGGAGAAGAACCGGAAGAAGGTAAAGGGGACTCTAAATACTGCCGGACCAGAAAGGGGACTCTAAATACTGCCGGACCAGAAAGACCATAACAGGAAGTGACGTGCAGAGAGCAGACAAGTAAATAAAAGGAAGGGACAAAAGGAAACTACGGCAAGCCAGAAGCAAGGTAACCTTTGACATTAACCATAAAGCAACCTTTGACATTAACCATAGAGAAGTCGCGCCCGCCATTTTGGATTTATAAAATTTTTAAACTGCAATATCTCAAAGATTATATAACTTAGAAGGCTGAAACCAACATAATTTGACTTGGCAAGATTAGCTTGTTTGAATGCACTAATTGGTGTTTGATTTGGAAAACAAGATAAAATCGATCTTTTTTAAAGAGGCAAAACGGACCGCGGACTAAGATCGAGAGCAGCTACATGGTCCTCTCCTACAATGGCAGCAAAAAAAGAAAAAGAGCTACTAGCCGTTATGGAAGCAATGGAAAAGAAAATGTTAGACGCTATAGGAGAGGTAAATGTTAAAATGAATAATATAGCGGCTCAAGCAGATAAAAATTTCATGGAATTAAAAGCAGAATTTCAAAAATTATCCACAAGAACACAAGATATAGAAACTAAAGTAAAAGAACTGGAAAAAAGTACCCATAAGACAATGAGAGAGAACGAGAGGATGGAAAAGATGATGCACTATAAAGATATGCAAAATCATTTGAGATTTCGAGGGATCGAGGAAAACTTGAATGAGGACATTTTTACAAGAATGCAAGAAGCAATAGCAGATTTTTTACAAGAACAGGAAGAAGTTGTTAAAGAACACATGGATCTTGTTTATAGAGTTAATTCTACATATGCAAGAGACAAAAACATACCAAGAGATGTGGTTGTCCAATTTACAATGAAAAGAACAAAAGAACAAATCTACAGGAAGTGCTTTACTGACCCTTTTGTAATAGATGGAAAGAAAATCATAGTAATGAAAGAATTGCCTAGAGCAATACTGCAAGAAAGGAAAAAATTCAAGCGTCTGACGGATAAACTGAAGGAGAAAAAAATCAGATTTCGTTGGGAAATACCTCAAGGACTAAGCTTTTATTATGGCAACTCCAGAGTAGTGATTAAAAGCACAGAAGAAATGTATGCATTCCTGGGAGAGAATAAAGATGATTTTGGAGATATTTAAGAATATATCAAAATGGATTACAAAATACTTACATGGAATGTAAATGGACTAAATTCACCCCAAAAACGTAGAATGGTAGGTCATTGGTTGGAAAAACAAAAATGTAATATAATTTGTTTGCAAGAAGCTCATCTTAAAAAACAAGACCATAAATATTTAATAAGGAAAAAATAGGGAGAAGAATTTTATTCTTTAGCAAGCAACAAAAAAAATGGTGTTGTAACATATGTCAAAAAAGATTTGGAACCTAAAGTAATATTTAAAGACAAAGATGGAAGATATTTAGCTATTGAAATTTTACTGCTATGCACTCAGTTTCTGAGCAATGTGCAGAGTTCAGAGTAGCAGCAATCTTCTTCTCACTTCAAACTCATATCCTACAAGTGAGTACATGTCCCAGAGCACTGAGCTTATTCCCAGGGGCTGTCATTCCACGTTGCAACCTGTTATTCCAGTCCCACAGCACAGATTCTATTTCTAGGGATCATCATTCCACTCTGGGGACTGTCATTCCAGTACCAGAGCACAGATTATCTTCCTCTGGGGACCAGTACCAGAGCACAGATTATATTCAACTCTGGGGGCTGTCATTCCAGTCCCAGAGTAGCCTATCTTGGCCCAAAGACTCCACTGGATCTACAAAAAAGGCAATGTGGCAAATGAAGTTCAGTGTTAGTAAATGTAAGCTGATGCTCATTAGGACAAAAAAATCCCATCTTCAAGTATAGGCCACTGAGGTCTGAATTTGCTGAGCCTGAGAGGGAAAAAGATCTCAAGGTCATAGTGCATAGCCCAATGAAAGTGCCAACCCAGTGTGCTGCAGTGGTGAAAAAGGCAAACTCTATGTTAGGGATTATTAAGAAAGGGATTGAGAATAAAACAGCTGATATTGTGATGCCCCTGTTTAGATCTATAGTGCGGCCTCATTTGGAATACTGTGTACAGTTCTGGTCACCATTTCTCAAAAAGAACATTGTAGAATTGTAAAAAGTATGGAGGAGAGCAACCAAGATGATGAGGGGGTTGGAGCACCTTCCCTAGGAGGAAAGGCTGAAGAGCCTGCACCTTTTCCATTTAGAAAAGAGATGACTAAGGGAGGACATGTTAGAGGTTTATAAAACTATGCATGGGGTGGAGAGTGTTGACAAAGAGGATTTTTTTCTCCCTCTCCCAAAATACTAGAACTTGAGGGCACTCAATGAAACTGACTGGCAGCAGGTTCAGGAAGGACAAAAGGAAACACTTCTTTATACAGAGAGTGATTAAAATGTGGAATTTGCTGCCAGAGAATGTAGTGATAGCCAGAGGAATAAGAAGCTTTAAGAGGGGATTATATAGAATCGTGGAGCATAAGTCTATCAATGGCTATTAGCCATGGTGACTGAGGGGAACCTCCCTGTTCAAAGGCACTAATATTTTGAATCCGAGAGCCAGGAGGCAACATCAGGGCCTTGACTTCTGTGCCCTGTTGTTGGCCCTCCAGAGGAATTGATTGGCCACTTTGTGAAACAGGATGTTGGACTGGATGGACCATTGGTCTGATCCAGCAGGGCTTTTCTTATGTTCTTAAGAGAACTGGTGATCCAGATACCTCTGGCAGAAGGCACTCTTTGCTACACGACTGTTGTGGATTTTAACTTTAAGCCATTGTTTAAGATGTTTTGACATAGGAGGCCTGAGATTTTGCTCGCAGGATTTCTGTAAATCTACAGACATGCATTTTTCACTGTTCTAGCGAGTTTACTGTTTTTAGCTTTAATAAAGATAACTTATGAAGTGATGGTTTTATGCCTAGAATGAATCTCAGAATGAACGGAACAGAGTTTGCAACAATTACTCTTTAAGTTGCTCAGTGGTATCTAACATCATGACTTCAGAGAAAACAAATTAGATGGTTGTCTGTATAAGACAGGCACATCCTAAAACCCTCTAAACCTTTCAAATCTGGTTTGTAGTAAACCTCTCTTATCTCTTCTGAAACTATCTCATCTTTTCTGAAAAGGATTGGTGAAAATTTTAGGAGTTACATTATATTTTTAAATGCAGGCTAGGTAGAGAAGGGATGCCCTATCCTTTTTTATTTATAATCTCATTTACATGTGCAGACTTTTCTGTATAATTGTGATTCTTGTATATTTTTTAATTTTTATTTTTTCATAATACAAACAAACATACTAAGGCTGCAATCACACACACTAAATAATCCACTTTCAGTGTACTTTGCCACAGGATTTTACTGTATGAACTGGCAAAATCCAGTTGGAAAGTGCATTGAAAGTGTATTGAAAGTGGATTATTTAGTGTGTGTGATCACAGCCATAAAAACATAAATGGGGGTATTCACTCAATATTCAAATTACATATTTTACATAATCATCTGCCTAATTGTCATAGTTCATATGTTTCACCTTGTAACATTAAAATAATAATTAAAATACTGCAGATCTTATCATGTTGACCTTGACAGTTTTTAGAAATATGTTATCCAGGGCTCTTTTTGTAGAAAAAGCCTTGCAGGCCACACCCCTGACAGTGCAGAAAGAGAGAGAGTAGGAAAGAAGGAGAAAAAAGAGGGAAGGATAGAGAAGGAAAGAGGGCAAGAAAGAGAAGGAAAGAAGGAGGGCAAGAAAGAGAGAGAGAGAAGGAAAGAAGGAGGGAATGAGGGAGAGAAGGAGAGAAGGAAAGAAGAAAAGAGAAAAAGAAAGAAAAGAAAAGAAAGAGAGAGAGAGACAAGGAAAGGAGGGAAAGAAGAAAGAAAGAAAGAAAAAAACAAAGAAAGAAAGAGAGCAAAGAGATGGGGGAGAGAGGCTTTCCCTCCCATCAAGGCTCTGTCATCCCCCAAGCCCCCCATCAAGCCCCCACTGAAGAAGGGAAAGACAGAAAGAGAAGGAAAGAAGGAGGGAAAGAAAGAGGGCAAAGAAATGGGGGGAGAGGTTCTCCCCCCATCAAGGCTCTGCTGCCACCCCCCAAGCCCCCACCACTGCCTCCCCACACCAGCACTTACCGGGAACAGGGAGAGCAGAGCAGAGATGGAGGTGCCACAAACCCCAAGGAGGCCCTTTCACACTGGCTCCCATGCGGAAACCAGGCATCCAGTGCCTTCTGGCTACAAGCACTTAAAGGGAGAGTGTCCCCTTTAAATGCACGGAGCTGGAAGGCACCCGACACCTGGTCTCCATGCAGAGACCAGGTGCTGGGCGTAGGGTTATCAAGTCCCCCTGGGGAGCAGGGAAACCCCTGCTTGAGCAGCCTGCTCCCTGCTGGCCCGGATTGGGCCACTGGGGGGAACCCCACCCCAAATTGCCAGGCTGCAGAGACGTGCCTGGCACAATGATGTCACCTGGAGGTGACATCATCACATTGGGCATGTTTCGGGGGAGGACGCTCTATAATTTAAGGGAAAACTCTATGGTTTTACCTCGAATTACAGAAGTCCCTCCCCCAACGTGCCCAACATGATGACATCACTTGTGGGTAATGTCATTGCGGTGCGCATGCTCTACGCAGGCACCTAAAGACTCCCAGAGCAGCAAGGACTCCCCCCACCACCAAAAGAAAGGCAAGACTTGGCAACCCTAGCTGGGAGCTTTCTGGCTGGCTCTGTGCACTCAAAGGGAACATTCTCCCTTAAAGTGCATGGAGCTGGAAGACTCCTGATGCATGGTCTCCACACAGAGACCAGGTGTGGGGTGCTTTCTAGCCGACTTTTTGTGTTTAAAGGGAGAGCATCCCCTTTAAGTGCACAGAGCTGGAAGGTGCCCAATGCCTGGTCTCTGCATGGAAACCGGCTGCGGGACGCTTTCTAGCCTGTGGAGAGGGGCAGGGCGGGGCAGGCCCGGGTGCCAGCCAAAACGCCGTTCCAGTGCATTCCGGCCAAAAAAGAGCCCTGATGTTATCTAATAACAATAGTCTTCACACCAATAGTAAAATCTTGTCCAAGGATTTTCAAATGTAGATTCTGGTTGACCTTTCAAAATTAAAGTCAATTTATCCATTTCTGCTGTTTCCAAGATTTTGTGTATAATTTCTTCTTTCATGGGTATTCTGTTCTTCGCCAATATTTAGCCTACAGTCTTCTGGCTGTTATAACAATATACAATATAAGATACAAGTCATCCCTTTTACAGTTTTCAGGTAATATACTTAGCAAAAATCTCTGGTATCAAAGGTATAGTACATTTAAAAAACATTTTTTGGAGCATTTCGTGAATCCCAGCCCAGTATTTTTTCGCTTTATCTCTTAACCACCACATATGATGTGATTCTTGTTTATTTAATCTGTTCAAAGGTAACTAGAGTGATTTTAAATAACTTCAGCAGATCATGAGAGTGAGGGCAGAGAGGGATGAGCCAGTGCTCAGCTCTCTTGGCCCTTTGTTACATGCCCAGGGTAATGCTGATCACCACTTTGGGTTCAGGAAGGGATTTTCATTCAGGCCAGATTGGCTCAGGGATTCTGGTGTTTTGTTTTGTTTTTTGCCTTCATCTGGGCATAGAGCAGGGGTCACTGGGGGAATGGGGGGGTAGCTGTGAATTTCCTGCATTGTGCAGGGGGTTGGGTCCTCTCCAGCACTATGTTTCTGTGATTCTTAACTGGCTCTGCAAATGCCAGTTCCACCCTATCCACCTTCCTGACGTCTTGTCTGAATTCATCTTCAACTTGTTCTGCCTTCACCACTTGTTTGTGGCCTCAAACCCTGGTGCAGAGCTGGTATAGACTTTTGAAGCTTTGGATAATAATAATGGGAGATAACATCCAACCCCAAAGCTTCAAACAATTTTGTTCATAAACCTCATATAAATAGTGAAAACCGTAGGTGATGAAATTGAATCTTGAGGCACTCCACAAAGAAAGGTCCAACCATTGACTCTGCATCTGCAGTGGAAACTATTCTGGGGCTGGCTGCCCGAGAAAACCCCTTTAAACAGCTGAGCCATGCGGAGCAGGCTGCCTCTGCAGTTCAGCTGTTTAAATCACCCACAAACCATGAACCAAACCACATTTTTTCCCTGGTTCATGCCCATCCCTAGTAATGACACAGGAACCCTAGGTCTCTGTTCAGTCCAGGAGGATGCATTGTCTTGAGCTTCATTATCAGTTGCAATTTAGCAGTCTCTCTTTCTAATCTCCCTTTGAAATTCCTTTGTGAGAGAACTGCTACTCTTAGGTTAGTAACTGAATGTCCTGGAAGGTTAAAATGTCCCCCCACTGTTTTTTTGAATTTTGTGATTTCTAATTAACACAGTTTGAGTCCAGGGGCACCTTTAAGACCAACAAAGATTTATTCAAGGTATAAGCTTTCATGTGCAAGCACACTTCTTCAGATACAGTGAAACAGAATTTCCTCAACCATTACATATAGGGAGAGAGAGAGTAGGTGGGGGTTGATTGCCAGGAAGGACCGATTAGGGTCAAGACAGAGATAGGAACAAAAATGGAAATCGCCAGTCCATTCATATAGGTAGAGGATGAGCAGTCAATTATTATACAACATAATGAAGCCTGTTTAATGGATTCAAGGATCAAACAGGAATAATAAACTTACTTTATATGTCCAGGTGGGCAGCCGTGTTGGTTTGAAGCGGTAGAACAAATGTTGAGTCCAGGGGCACCTTTAAGACCAACACAATTTTACTCAAGGTATGAGCTTTCATGTGCATACACACTTCCTAAGATACACTGAAATGGAAGTTATATATAGGCAGATAGATAGATAGATAGATAGATAGATAGATAGATAGATAGATAGATAGATAGATAGATAGATAGATAGATAGATAGATAGATAGATAGATAGACGGACGGACGGACGGATGGACGGGGAGAGAGAGAGAGAGAGAGAGAGAGATGCAGATGCCTCTACATAGGTGAACAGCAAATTAGCATGCAACTTAATGGAGATGTTTTGACGTATGTGAAGACAAAACAGACTAACATGGCAACCCATTTTGATCTATCTCAGTTGTAGCTGGTGAGAGAAGATGGCAACGTGAGGCTGTGGAAGTTAGTTATTTTATTTACAGGCAACCCTGAACAGAGTTACACCCTTCTGAGGCCATTGAAGTTAACGGGCATTGAGGGTTGCACTCTGTGTAGGACTGCACTGTTATTCCCCATTTTTCAATCAAGATGGGCTTCTGAAGGGGCTTCAGACAGTCAAAATCCAGCAGCAGGATACAACAGAGGATGATAAGGGTATGTGGCTGCCTGTATGGCCCAATTTACACCTCCCCTCTGAAGTAGTTTGACTGCTGTCTTTTCCCAAGATAATTTCACGCTGGTTTCAAATTTCACTCCAGGGGGTCTGAAGAGTACGAAGCAACAACATTTGTTTAAAGCAGTATAATGCTAGCTTGACCACAAGCGGGCAATTAACGAATGTAAACAATAATTTATAAACTAGAACAAGTATGTTTTGAAACTAGAAACAGGTATAGATGGGGGGGGGGTTGGAACTAGAATGATTCTAGCGGGAAAGTCAGATGTAAATTTGACATAAGATAAACAAATTGACCCCTAGAAGCAACCCTCTCATGAAGGGCACAGCTTGCGGGGAGTGTTCAGGAATGAAAAGAAAACATGTGAAGGATGGCCCAAACAATTAGCTTTTGTTTCTTAAACAATAAGGTTCTATGCTTCCTTTTGGCATGCATGATTTAATGATATGCACATTTATTTAAATGTAATCAATTAACTATTGAAAAGGAAGAGAGGGCTGTTTTCCATCTTGTCTATTTAAAAAATCCACCCTACTTTATTGTATTTTGTTCCTCTGTTGCTTCCAAGGAGCGACTTTTCTTTTTGCATGTATTTAGATGATATACAGATATTCCGAAACTTGTGAAGCAGCTTTGACGCTTTGCATAATTGCCAATCTGATATTCAAGCACGTATCTCTTCAAAATGTCTTTAGCCAAACATATATTAAGGTGATTTGCTATTGATTAGCTGGAGGTACTTCTGCTGAAATCCTTCTCCTTTTTAGCATTTGCAAGTGCTGTGTCTTCTAGCCAGCAATAGAAGTGACCTTTTGTTTGTGTTTAGCTTTCCATGGAAACCTGTTTTTTTGGCTTCGAGTGTGTGATTAACTAGGTCTCCTAATATTTGGAGAATCTAGTTCAATGGACACTTGTTTTCTATATTCTTGTTTGGTGTGATCCATTTTCTTTTGTGGGTGGAACCTTTTTCTAGTCTTCTTCAGTTTTACGTAATTTTTTTTTTAAATACCTGTGTTAAAACTACTCACAGTTGATTTCATGCTTTTGTAAGTGCCTAGCAAGAATGTGGGTCCCCCCCCCCAGTTGTTGACACTCATGAAAAAGTTCCCCATCATTTTTACCGACCACACCTTCATATGTGGTCACAGGGTGTCTGTTGTGGGGAGGGGAAGGGAAAGGAGATTGTAAGCCACTCTGAGACTCCCTTGAGTAGTGAAGGGCAGGGTATAAATCCAATCTCCTCCTCCTCCTCCTCCAACTCCTCCTCTTCTTCTTCTTCTTTGTCAAGTGCTTTCAGATGTCCGATCCTAGCCAATTCTGATAGACTATAATTGTGACTCTGTTGTCACTGTTTGATCCCTGAGTGCAGGGGCAGTTTTGGAAATCTGGGGGGGGGGCTCCTTAGTACGTGCGCAAAGCATGCATGCACGCTCGCTGGGACGATGTTCTCCCCCCCCCCCGGGAAACCGCCCCGCCTCCCTGGGCCCTTCTAAGGCCCGCCAGCCACTGCTGCCGGTGCCTCTCTCTCTCCCCCCGCCACCCCTTCCCTCTCCCTCTCCAGCAGCGACCGCTGGGCCTTGGAAGGACCCGGGGAGGCGTGGCGGCAGGCGCTTCATTTTCCCGGGGGGTGGCTGAGCCCCCCCGGGAAATTTCGGGGGTGGCTCAAGCCCTTGAGCCCCCCCCCCCCGTACTCTACACCTATGCCTGAGTGTGATATGAACACCTGTGAAATGAATTCCAGAAGAAAGCCACAACAGCCTGGGGAAATAAGGGTATACTTATACCAAGTCAGGGGTCCCCGATGTTTTGGCTGTATGCACCTTTCCTAGTGCCTGCCAGGTTTTTTTTTTTTTTAGAAAGAGGCCATTGCCAGATACAGTAATATAAGATATATTATTAATGTCAAACCTATAACCATAATGTACCTCTGAGCATGTGGGGTTTCCTCTCTCTGCTGCTGCTGAATTTTAGCCCACCCTTGTGTATCTAGAGTGAAGGGGGAAAAAGAATAAGATGCCAAGGTGCAAGAAATTCAGAATTTGCCCTTATCCATGAAGCTGAAAATTATAACCATCTCTCTAGCTTGTGAAGTCCTTTAAATATTTACTATATCTGGGTTTGTTGGTTTGTTGGTTTGTTGGTTTGTTTTAAATAGCACTGTACCATGCCTGGAGGGGATGCTCACATGTGTGAGATTGTGCCAATAGATGAAGGCCACAACAGGTCTCCTAAAACAGAAAGTCCTTTATTTGCAGAAAAGATCTGGTTGGTCAAATACACTTCTTCTGTTAGTAATGCCCAAGCAAAAGAATACAACTGCAATTATACTTGATCTGAAATAAACCCCCTTCAACATCCACCAATCAATTGGGAGGATTACTGGCGCCCAAATATACTGGCCCACTGTTCCCAAGGAAAGCACGGTAAAATAGGTTCCCAGGCAAAGATACTATTAAGATTTGTGGGGCGGATATTCCCAGGGAAAAAAACCAAGCAAAGGAACACATAGCACCTGTGAATAATATAACACATAGCAAGAGGCTTGCAGCTCAAGGCCGTGAGCTAGGGAAGAGCGAAAGACAGATAAGAGGGAAGAAAAGCTAATGAGCAACAAGTATGCGCAAAGCGAGCAGGAAGCGCATTCCTGCGGTGGGGGTTACTCTGCCGATGCTATCTCCCGTCTGGGACCTAGAGGAGTCGATATGGGACTCAAAAGAAAGGCAAGGTTAATTGATCATCAGAATATGCAGTTGAACCCTTAGGCATTTGTACATTATGCTCAGGCAGCAGTGTTATTGATAATAACAGTCAACAGGAACCTATGGCAGTGCTAACTGACAACATGAAGGACACTTTATAAATGCAGATTGTATTGATTGATTGAATATGTGAAATGGCTGAAAAAGTCCCTGTTTTACCCTGACAGAGGACATTCATGGGAAGACGTTCTTCACTTCCATACTGTCATTTTTGTCACTCTGGCCACGGTCACACGACCCTTTAAAGCAGGAGGAACTGCTGTTTCCTCCCGCATTTAAAGGGACCATCCACAATGGCTGGGACAAATCCCGCGTGAAGCAGGCTCAGTGGTGGGTTCCTCCTGCATTTTCTGACCCAAGTGTTTTTCCGGTGGTTGTGCAAGGAACCCGCATTGAGCTGATCTGGACAGCCCTCTCTCACAATGATTGCGAGAGAGGGCTGTCCAGATTGTCCCTCTGGGTTTCCCCCCCTTTTGGCACTTGGACACTCAAGCACCCAAGTGCAAAAGGAGGGGGAACTTACCAGGTGCCTGGGGGGCTCAGGGAAGCGTGACCCCGGCCGCCGCCACCACAAGCCTCCTCCGCCACCTCCACTGCAGTCCGCCACCGCTGCAAGCCTCCTCCTCCACCGCAAGCCACCGCCGCAAGCCTCCTCCTCCTCTGCAAGCCTCCACTGCCGCTGCCACCTGCCGAAATAAAAAAAAAACCTGGTCCCTTTAAATCCGGGAGCACTCCCGGATTTAAAGGCCAGTGTGACCTCAGCCTCTGTCTCTATTGCTTCAGGGTTCCCCCCCCCCCCATGTGTTTTGCTCTCTCTAGTAGTCCCAGAGGGAGCAAAACACATGAGGGAAAGGGGGGGAAGCAATAGGGACAAACGGGTGACAAAAGTGACAGTGTGGAAGTGGCAGTAGTGACAGGGTTCTCCCCTTAATATGAAAGTAAAATAGTCCCAGCCAGGATTCTACCTCTTCTCCAGAGGTAGATCAAGACACGGTGCTGTTCCGGTTTTCTGTTTTGCTTTCAACAACGTTGGGAGCTGGTTCACTTCTTGCGAAATAAACTGGATTCAGACACGTCATGTGGTCAGCTCATCGTTTATTGTGATTACTGCTAAGCACAAAGTTAACCTAAGCAGGGCTGAAACCCCTCTTAAATGCATGTAATAAACCACAGCCAACACACACCCACTCCCCGTGATTGGCCATTTGCATTCTGCTGCTATACTATAGGTTCCCTTTAGGATCCTGTTGGTCTATTGTTTCCGGACTCCAAGCTAGGTTTAGTTACCAGGACATTTTTCTGCTCAATACATAACACCTTGTCTACTGCGTTTCCATTTCTGATAAAGATGGAGGAGAGATGGTGTTCTGACAGGAAGCCATAAGCCTAGGGATCAGAGAGCGAGAAAGAGAGAGAGAGCATCTAACTAGACTTCTTTCACGAGGTATCTTTAATAACTGGAAGTCTTGGGGGGTGTGGTGGGACTCACATATAAAGTTATTGGGAGAGCTTGGAGTTTTTGTGTTAGGGTTGCCAGGTCGCTCTGAAGCTAAGAACTTACTTATGGTCCCTGGTCTGAGAGATATCTGGCTGTCCTTGACCAGAGTCAGGCCTTTTAGTGCCCTGTCCCCAACCGGGTAGAACTCTCTGTCTTGTAACATCCATGCCCTGCGGGACTGAATGCAGTTCTGCAGGGCCTGTAAGGCAGAGATGTTCTGCCAGGCATTTGGTTGAGGACAGCAGTGGTATCCATCTGGCTGGCACTCCCTCCCCCCACGCAAGGCAGTGGCACCATCTAATTTTGACCACCATCTAATTATGTTGACGACTGTAATTTTATTGTAATTTCAATGTTTTGACCTCCAACTAGTATGGATGTAGTTTTTTTTTTTTTAATCTACCATTGCACACCACCCTGAGCCCTGTTTACAGGAAAGGGTGGTATAAAAGTCGAATCTAATAAATAAACAAATAAACAAACTGGCAGAGGTGTGTGAAGAAGGGGGCAAGGTTGCCAGATCCAGGTTTGAAAACTCCTTGAGATTTGGGAATGGGGCCTGAGGAGGACAGGGACCTCAGTGGGGCACAATGCCAAGGAAGCCAAGGAAGCCACCCTTCAAATAGGGTTGCCAAGTCCTACCTTCATTGCAGCAGGGGGAGTCCTGGCTGTGTCTGGGAGTTCTGCAGTGTGCGTGCGATGATGTCACCTGGAGGTGATGTCATCATGTTGGGCACATGGGGGGGGCACTATCATTTGAGGGGAAACCATACAGTTTTCCTTCAAATGATAGAGCATCCCCCTCACAACGTGCCCAACATGATAACGTCGCCTCTGAGTGATGTCACTACTCCGGACACGTTCCACGATCCCAGCAATTTGGGGGTGGGGTTCCCCCGGGCAGCCTGATCCAGGCCAGCGGGTAATGGACCCATCAGGGGGGGGGGGGTTCCACGCCCCCCAGGGGGACCTGCCAACCCTACCTCCAAAGCATCCATTTTCTCCAGGGGAAGTGATTTCTGTAGTCTGGAGATGAGCTGCAATCCCAGGGGATCCCCAGGCCCCATCTGGAGGCTGGCATCCCTATCCTGTGTGGTGATTTAGGCCACGAAATGGACTCTTGCCCCCATCTCCTCCCATACGTTCAAGGCAACAGCAGAAAGTGTTGCATTTCTTGTCAGGTTTCGAAGGTCATTGTAGGAACTGGTATTGTAGCCCTCTGTTTATTTCCCCCCCCCCCCATTTTATTGATTTTCCAGGCTCACCTCCTCAAATAATTCTTCCCTCTTGTGTGTTTCCCGCCATATAGGCCCTGTTATGAAATCCCCCAGTTTGAGACGTATGCCATTTTGTACAATATTTGTGTGTGTGTGTGTGTGTGTTGTTTTGAAACCTCTTCTTAACACGAAATATCCCTAGCCAATCACTCTATATTGCCAGAAGCAATAGTACAAGACCCCAGGGATGCCAGTAGAAGACCCTAGGGACGCCAGCCTCCAGGTGGAACCTGGGTAATCCCCTGGAATTACAGCTCAGAGATCAGTTCCCCTGGACAAAAAGATGCTTTGAAGGGTGGTAAGGCTGCCATGTCCCCCTGGCGGGTGGGGGATCCCCCAGTTTTCGGCAGTCCCCCCAGGACTGGCCAGCTGGCCAGTGGGAGAGAGTTATCACCCCAGACACAATGTGCCTACGTCATTGTGACATAGGCATGACAGTGTCGTTGGGGGGCAACACTCTGGGGTTTGGGCAAAACTCTATGGTAGAATTAGCTTCAAACCATAGAGTTTTCTCCAAAACCAAGAGTGTTGCTCCTGACATCCCCAACATGCCTATGTCACCTGGAGGTGACATAGGCATGGCGTGCTTCTTCCCTCCCCTCTCCTGGAGCATCCCAGTAATTCCCCCCATTGGCTTGTCTTTCAGACATGGCAACCCTAAAAGGCAGACTCAATGGCATCGTACCCCACAGAGGCCTTCCCAGGCTCCATCCCCAAATCTCCAGGAGTTTCCTAACTTCGATCTGGCAATCCTAGTTCTCCCATCCCCTGCCAGTGGCCAGGGGGGACCACTCTAAGCAACATGTCATGATAAAGGCTCATGAAGGGCATTGATAAAATCATTAAAAGCATGCACAGGTCACCAAAATGTGCTTTATCGCCCTGCTCAGCAAGTGGTTTCATGAAAGGCTGCTTTAAGAAAGGAGTGGTGTAGTAGGTCACCCTCTGGTCCCCATGTTCTCTAAAGTGACCTGTTGACAAGTCTAACGGCTTCCCGATCCACTCTTTCCATACTCTGCCTTCCTCGTAAGAAGATGGATCAGCCTTGGAGGCCCAGTTTAGAGTTGCCAGCCTCCAGGTGGGGCCTGGAGTTCTGCTAGAATTAAAGCTGATCTCCAGACTGCAGACATCACAATCCCTGGAGAAAATGGCAGCTTTGGAGGGTGGATTCTATGGCATTGTACCCTGCTGAGGCCCCTCCTCGCTCCATGCTCCATGCTCATCACACTCCACCAACCAGCTCTCCAGGAATTTCTCAACCTGGACTTGGCAACCCTAGTTCAGGTCTGGCCGTAGGTTATTACTGTTCCAATTATTATACTATTGAACTAAAATTCAATCTCCTCCTCCTCTTCTTCTTTTCCTTGTAGATCCCTGTGTTGTGGTGGCAGCTGCTGCCAAAGCAACGTTTTACAAAATTGTGCACAACCAATCAAATCTCCAATAGTCCATCAGAGGTCTTGCTGGGCAAAAGCTTTACCTGGCCCCACCCACTTCCTGAAAACCCTTGGCAGGTGCCAGAAAAGGTGCCAGCAGGCCCCACAGTACCCCTGGCCACCACACTGGGGACCCCTGTCATAAAGCCTACCCAGTTCCCCCCCCCCAATACTTGCTCAGCCTATTTCAACGGCATCTGTCCCTTCAAATTCCAGGGTGTTACCATGTCCCCTTCAACAGGGTAAGGAAAGAAAGTTTGACTCTTCCCTAAATACAGCAGCGAGAGCTGATCGCACAATGCATTTGCTAAATTTATTCAATACAACTTTCAAGGCAGAACTCTTTGCTCCCCTGACCTTTCTTTGCAAGGCGTTCACATAATTTGGTGGTGGAAATACGTTTGCAACTTCCTGCAACACACATTTATTAATGACAGACTGCTATTTGAATCAGAAAACTGCCACTTTCCCAGAAAAGGTTTTTTTTCGGGAAAAAATCATTTTACCTAACAGGGCTTGTTTAATTTGTATGTGATAGAAAATTGCAACGTTTACTGTGTTTTTCCCGTTTCCGGATATCCAGGAGTGGGTTTTGGTGTGATTATGCTATCTGACCCATGAATAGGCTTAAAAATACACCAATAGATTTAGTAGAGAAATAGGAGTTAATGCCTTTTCCCCTGTACTTTCCAACTCCTTGAGCAGGTTTAATAATAAAAAAAAGCTTCTTGTGTTTTCCGAGAAAACAATTTATTAAAGGGAAAGGAGCAATTTCACACAGCCCTAGCTGGCTTCCTCTTGTTTCCTCTTTTGCACGGTAGAGAAATTTTTATCAGAGACGTCTTACGCTTCTGACCCGGCTCTCTTTGAAAACTGTTTTGTCATCCTTCAAGTTTTTGAAGGAAAAGATGAAAGCCCAAAATAAAAAAAAAATAAAAAGGGATGTGTTTCCATTGAGGATAATGAAATTTGAAAGCTTGTGTAGGGTCACGGGAAGAGATACAAAATGTGGATGCTGACCGACACGGAAAGGTGAAAATGAATTTATAATGAGGTTTTAATGAAAAGAAGTGTGCGGAAAAACAATGAGGGGGGAAACAATGGTAGGTGCCCGCACTTGAGATGTGCCTGGGAAATTCGATAATACCATCGAATGAACCTCTTTATCTTTGGTACAGCAAGATGGAGAGCCTGTTCAGGAACTATGGGGAAAACTGAGCCAATGACTCCTTCCCCACTATGGGAGGAAAGCAAATAATTAACTCAGTTGTCCTTGTGTCAGGAAAAAAATGGCACCCTCAGACACTGTTTTCTTTCTAAGAGCTATTTTCTTTCCGTGTGACATAAGATGGAGGTCAGAAAGGGATATTTCTCATGGAAGAGCCGCTTTCTCCCTCAGCTAAACAATTAGTGATAGCAATGCCCGGGGGGAGGGGTTAAATGTTTCCTTATCTGGATACACTGGGCCATTAGCTGTTATCAATCTCATGGATTTGCAAGTCTGGGAAATTAGAAGAGTCAGGGAGCTTTCTTATCCTCGGCTGAGCAAAAGAGTGGCACAACTCATATCTCCATCATCTCCTTTTGCCGTCATCAACCATCACTTCCTTGACGCTCACTTATTAGTGTTGGCCCCGCCTGTTGTTCCTGTTTTCCCTGTTTGCTTTTTTTTTGGCATTTCAGAGAAATTTCCTGTTGCCCGCTTCTTCCTCTCACTTCAGACCTTTTTTTTTTTTTTTTTTTTAAAAAGCATGTTAAAATGTTGTTGAGGGTCATCTTTAGCTGTCTCTCAGACAGTTCCCAGGATGATCATATAAGAAACCAATGGCGGTGGTAGGATATGTTGTCAAGTCACATTCGGCTTATAGAGACCCCGTAGGGTTTTCAAGGTGATAGACATTCTGAGGTAGTTTGCCATTGCCTGCCTCTACATCATAGAGATTCTCAACTTCCTAGGTGGTCTCCCATCTAGGTACTCACCAAGGCCGACCCTGCTTAACTTCCAAAATTTGATATGATCTGGCTAGCCTGGACCATCTGGGCCAGGGCTAGAAACCAATACATTGGCAATATGTATTCTTGGACTGAAAATATCTAGTGTTTGACAATATAGGGAGGAATAAGTGGTACTCCCATTTGTTTTCTTGCAGTTTGAGGTTATGCAACTGCTCACTTTAGACATTGAGGACCCAGTCGGGTGGGTAACCATGTTGGTCTGAAGCAGTAAACAAAGTCTGAGTCCAGTGGCACATTTAAAACCAACAAAGTTTTATTCAAAGTACAAGCTTTGGTGTGCAAGCACACTTCTTCGGATACAGGTCCTTTCCGCATTTGCCTGCCACTCCAGATTTTCTCAGTGTTCAAGTCAAGGCAATTTAAGTCCACAGCAAAACAGCGTCCAAATAACCAGGGGCAACAGTAGGCTGAAACTGGGCCAACCACTGAAGGGAGGTAATGAAATGCAGAATGTGGGGTGGGGAGAATGGAATAAAAAGAAGGCTGAGCTCTGTTTTAGTGCTGAATGTGGGGTGGGGGGTGGGGGACGACACCTGGATTAAAAAGAAGGTTGAATTCGATTTTACCAGGGGTCATTTCGTAGAAAAAGAGGTGCAGGAGCTCATTAGCATAACTCATTTGCATATGCCACACCCCCTAACATACCAGAAGTGTGTAAGAAGGCAACACCCACCCCTCAGGCTTCACTCCACAGGTGAGTGAAACTGACCTGCTCTTCCTCCATTCCCTTCCCCATCCAATACTTTGTGCAATAAAAATAAGCATCAAGAACACACCCTCATTCTCTTCCTGCTCCCTTGAAACCACCAGGTTTCAAGTAGACTTGAGATACCCAGTACGTGTGCACCACCCATCCCTTCCCCTTCCCCTCCCCACAACAAGACACCCTGTGAGGTAGGTGGGGCTGAGAGAGGTCTTTTGAGAACTGCTCATGAGAGAACAGCTCTGAGAGAACTTGTGACTGGCCCAAGGTCACACCAGCAGCTGCATGTGGAGGAGTGGGGAATCAAACCCGGTTCTCCCAGATTAGAGTCCAACTCCTGACCACTACACCAAAGTGATGGGGTGGAAGCTGCTGAAGGGTTGGTGAAATTTCTCCAGTACTTATGTGCCATGTGCCCAGATAAAAAATGGTATACTTAGAAAATGTATATGCCACCTTGAGCAAGTCTCTGGAAAAGCAGCACACAGCCATAAAAGGAACAATGATAAAATTATCAATAGTAAAACAAAACATTAAAATCAATAAAGACCCTAGCAAGGCTTTCCCCAGGGTGCTGCGCCTTTGCACTGCTCGGGGAAGCTGAGGAGGGGGTGGGGCTCGGTCATGTGCCCGCCCCCTGGGCTCCTCACTCCCAGAGCTATGCTCCTGTGCGCTCCCGCTCCAACGGACCCCTGGTTATATATAGAAAGGGGGGTGGGGAGTGTTTAGTTGCCAGGAAGGGCCAATTAGATTCAAGATGGAGACAGAAACCAGACCCAAGCAGACATGGGTAAAGATTATAGATCTCTGTCTGTCTGTCTGTAGAAAGCAAATGACGTGTGTGCACACACTCAGCATGGATCAGGACCACATGAGGAACCGAAAGCAGGCTCCCTGAAGGGGAAATGCACGCTACTAACAGCACAGGCAGCCCTCTTTTGAAAACAAGTGGGAGTGGAAGGGTTAAATCCCCCATCCTGGAGCAATGCCAGTCTGAATCAGTGCCGCACACATGCTCAGTCGGGCGGAGATCTGTGATCTTCATTGCATCTGTTGGTGCCTTTAGGGCCAGGTGTCGGAAAGGCAAATGTCCCAGACTGCAGGCCTGAAGTTGTTAATACCATTCAGATGACTGCGAAGCTGGACAGGCAGTTGGGAGAGACGAGAGTGGAAGGGACATCTAGATGATAGTCCAGGTTTAGAACATAATAACTGCTTTGATGGTCAGATCAAGATTAATCTAGACTACATTTTTCGAGCAGCCACTCACCAGATGCCTCTGGGATCCCAAAATGCACTGCAAGTCTTCCGTTGATGTTGGTGTCCTTGATTTCCAGGGATCTAGGATATGTAAAGATAAAGGTTTCCCTTGCTCGAAAGCCAGTTGACTCTAGGGGGCGGTGTTCATCTGCGTTTCCAAGCCGAAGAACCAGTGCTGTCCAAAGACATTTCCATGGTCATGTGGCTGGCGTGACTAGACGCTGAGGCACACGGAACGCTGTTACCTTCCCACCGAAGTGATACCTATTTATCTACTTGCAATTCTGTGCTTTTGAACTGCTAGGTTGGCAGGAGTTGGGACCAGAGACGGGAGCTCACTCCATCATGCAGCACTCGGGTCTCGAACTGCTGAGCTACTGGCCTTCTGGTCTGCAGTTCAGTGTCTTAACCACTTGAGCCACCACAGCCCCTCTAGTATATGTAGGATGGCCAGGGGTCATTTCGTAGAAAAAGAGGTGCAGGAGCTCATTAGCATAACTCATTAGCATAACTTATTTGCATATGCTACACCACCTGACATCACTGGAAGTATGTCAGAAGGCAAGAAAGAAAGAAGAGAGAGAGAAAGGGAGAAAGAAAGAACTGGCAGAGAGGGGACAGCTACTAATCCAAACCTCAGAAATACCACTATTCTGGGAGGATAGCTTCCACCTGAAACCTTCAGAAGGCTGGTCAGAGGAACAAGGACCTTTCCAGGGGATGGGGTCATTTTGCTGCAGCCATGACACAAGCAGGCATTCCCCCGTGGGGGTGGGGGGGCTTGCACCAACTCCCGGAGCTGCGCTCCCCCGAGCTCCTGCTCGAAATGACCCCTGAGGATGGCCTAAGTTCATCAGATCTTGGAAGCTAAGCAGAGTCAGCTCAGGTTACTACTTCGATGAGAGACCACCAAGGAAGTCCACGGTTGGTACACAAAAGTAGGCAGTATGGGAAACCACCTCTGAATGTCTCCAGCCTTGGAGTTGATGAAAGTCAGTTGTGACATGATGGAACTTTACACAGGCAGTATATGTGGAAGCTTCATGTAAGTTCCATGGCTGGTAGGCAAGTTTGCTGATGCTGACAGACTTCAAGTGGAAAGAGCCTGAAAAGCCAACTGTGCACACACTATTTTCAAGTGGGACTCAATGGAAGGTATTTTGGGCTGCTAAAGGAGGGCTAACCTGATCTCATCAGCTCTCAGAGAAGCTGAGCAGGGTTGGCCCTGGTTAGTCCTTGGATGGGAGACCACCAAGGAAGTCCAGGGTTGTTATGCAGAGGCAGGCAATGGCAAGCCACCTCTGCTCATCTCTCGCCCTGAAAACCCTGCCAAATCACTGTAAGCTGGCTGCACCTTGACAGCATTTCCACCACCATGGGAAGGGAAAAGAAAACTTCCGTTCTGTGAGCGGAAGTTATTGTGCCCACCAAACACACTAGTCTGGATCCAGCCTCCAGGCTATAACCATCCTAAGCATATTTACTGGGAACTTGGTTGAGCTAATTTTTGTGTAAATATGTTTAGCTATGTTTCCTTCTCGGCTGATTTCGTGAGTCCTTTTGTGTCTGGAAAAATACGGTGTTTGATGAAGTAACAAAAGAGTAATTCTTACACTGTTGTCCTAATAAACTCTATGCAGTATAATTTATTTTAATATTTGCTCCGATCTGTGGAGTATCATACTGAGTATTTGAACTGAGTCATGAATTCTTCTGAATTTAATGGCTTTTTTACTGCCCTTACTGTAATACAAACTATTAATTATGCAATATCTTCCGTCTCTCTTATCAAACTGCATTTTATAGATACAGTAACATTATCTCTATTGTTGTTCTACAATGTGTATTGAACTTGATGAAGGCGCACGTATTTTATAACCATGGTAACTGTCAGGAACATCTGTAGCTCTTTTGATTTAATTCTCAAAGAAAGATTGAAAGGCATCACTTATTTTGACTTTGAGGAAAAGGGAGAAGGAGAGGGAAGATGAGCAAAGGAGCTAATTTCAAATCCCATTTGGATAGAATAATGGGATCTCCGGAACAATGGTACGGTTGCCATTTAGGAACTAACTTGAAGGGGAGGGAGGGGGTTAGCGCTGCGGTTTTCAAACGGCCATTCCAGAGTTTCTTGAATGCTTACACAGGTTTCTCAAGGAGAAGATAAATAACAGCAGACAAGCATATCAGAAAGAGAGCTTTATGTCTACAGCGGCAGGAAAATGCATGCAATCAGAATGAGATCCAGGAAGTCTAGCCAGCACCCTTTATGTGCGCCCCAAAAGATGTCCCTGAATTCTCTGTAATGCTCAGTGATTCTCTGGCATGCATACTACCAATGCAGCAAATTTTGTCATAAACATGTTTGACAGTCATCAAACATACCGTGTTCAGTGATGACTGTCAGATCCTCAGATTATTCGGTCTGTTCTGTTCAGCATCGAACAACTCAAACACCGGCAGAACAGGTTTGTATTTCCAAAACTATGCATGCGCAAATATGCTGCTGATCCAAACAGATTGGCAGCCATTAGTGTCCGGCATGAATACTCAGATGAAGGACAAATGGTAGGAGGTTTTTTTTAGAACAACAACAACACAGCATTTATGTATGAGTGATTTATACGGTTCGTAATTGTCTAAACAATTTTCTGCTGAGTGGAATAGCAAGGGGTGTGAAGAACTCTATCAGGGTATGTGAGAACACAGATGTACGAAAAGATAATTGTGCTGTACTGTACTGCCAAGACGGAGTAGGTGAAGCATACTGCTGAACAGCCATCAATGGGCTGACAGTCTGTTGAAAAACTGGTTCCCTGTTCAAGACTGGTGAACAGAATGTGAGCTCAGCCAATGTGCGTTCAGGAATCAGTAACACGTGCAGGACTCCTCAGCAGAAAAGTCACTATAGAGTACCCTGAAGGTAGAAAGTCTAAAAACTCATTTGCATTGCCTACAAAAATTCTACATATAGCAGGCCACAGGGCCAGTTTTCATGGTTACTGTCTGCCATGAAAGCATCCAAGCATGCTTGGAGTACATTTGGGTAATTGTAGCTTGTTATTACCCTTCAGGATCAATGAATGACAAACCCCAAGGTCCCCATCAGCTATGGAAGCTCAGAGGGAAAGTGTGGGAAGAGGAGGAAAACTGACAGCAGAGTTTGAGGGGCTCCTCCTTCTCTAAGAGTTCTCTAAGGAGGCTGGGAAAGACGGAGCTAATTACTAATAAAAGTACATGGATGTCATCCATCACTGGTACTTATAAACACACAGCAACAGTTTCTTTTTCTGTGAATTATGAAAAATCAGCTCATTACTACTTCTAATTTCTTGCCAAACTGAACACAACTCCCCAAACATACCAGGCTCTACTCTCCAAGGTTCCTGAGGCATTCCAAAATCTCTACCCATGGAAAAGTGGGGTAGAGAGTTCTCAATCTAAGCAACTTCCCTTCAGAATCCACTAATGGAATTTCTCTTGAAGTAGAACAGCCCCAGGGGCCTTTTTGCTCTTGGCATGTCCATTGGAGAAGATGCAATTCTATTGAGGAATAATGTTTGTAAGGGTCAGAATATAATGGCTTTGGCTTTCTTTAACTGATTACAAAATGGCACCAACAGAGTTATGTTCTAAGGTGATGGAGATGGATGAGCTAAAGCCAGAACCATGTCCCAAAGGATGCTTGGTTGTCAATTATTATGCATGGGATAGAGCAGGTAGAGAAAGAGGTACTTTTCTCCCTTTCTCACAATACAAGAACTCGTGGGCACTCCATGAAATTGCTGAGCATTCAGGTTAGAACAGATAAAAGGAAGTCCTTCTTCACCCAAAGAGGGATTAACACATGGAATTCACTGCCACAGGAGGTGGTGGCAACTACAAGTATGGACAGCTTCAAGGGGGAATTGGAGAAACATATGGAGCAGAGGTCCATCAGTGACTATTAGCCACAAAGTATAGATAGGAACTCTCAGTCCTGGGCAAGTGATGCTCTGTATTCTTGCCAGCAGGTGAGATGTAAATCAAAAGGAAGGAAGGAAGGAAGGAAGGAAGGAAGGAAGGAAGGAAGAAGGAAGGAAGGAAGGAAGGAAGGAAGGAAAAAGAAAGAAAGAAAGAAAGAAAGAAAGAAAGAAAGAAAGAAAGAAAGAAAGAAATGGTGCTTGAGGGGGGGGGACAACAGTGGGAGGGCTTCTAGTGTCCTGGCCCCACTGGTGGACCTCCTGAGGGCACCTGGTGTTTTTGGCCACTGTGTGACACAAAGTGCTGGACTGAATGGGCCATTGGCCTGATCCAACATTGGCTTCTCTTATGTTCTTATGTTCTTAACCCGAAAGGCAACATTTCCCGAGAAAGGAACTTCCAGAGGGAGCCTCTCACAAAGTTCCTGAATGATGATTCTTCAATAGATTGGGGGATTTGGCCCAGGAGCTTGACAGGTCTGATATTTTTCTTAGCCTTTATAGGTGTTAAATTGCTTAACACAGCTAATAGTCTGTGTTATCACCAATCAAAAGTTGTTGAGAATAGTCCCTGTGCTTATTGGTGTACTTTGTTGTTTTGCATTGAAATGTCCAGAATCAGGTATTTTCAACCCAGTAATTTTTGTCCTTCCCTGTCTGTGATAAAAAAGATGCTGATTTTCACTTCACTGTATCTGGAAGTGGGCTCAAGAGCACAATTGCTTTGCCTTTAAGGCAATAGTCCCCAGCATGGCACCCTCTGATGTGTTCCCTTGCATCTGGTTGGGTCTCAGGGATTAAAAAAAAGGGATAAAATCTTAGGGATTAAATAACAACAACAACAGGGACCATCAGGATACTCCCTATAATCTGACTATCATGGGCCACCCTGGGTTAGAATGGGAAGAACAGCCCTTGGAGGAAGAGGAGGAGAACCTGTCCGCCATGCCCCACCTTGGCAGACCCTCCCAGTGAGGTTGACTCTCCAGTGCCTCCCCAAAGGCACTATGAGCCAGCAGGGCCCTCAGGACTGGAGCTCCCACCATGGACCTGCCTATGACTAGACCCACCATGGAGTCTCAAGGCACTCCGGGAGGAGAGGAGGAGGAGAGCTAAGTCTGAGACATGACTAGGGACACACACCCGGGGCCTGAGGCCTCCTCTCTACAAAGGAAATGCTAGGAGAGATTGATAAGCCTCCACAGGACCCCAGTACTCCTCATGAGCAGAGGAGTTGCCCTGACCTGGATAAGCCAGGCATGCTCGATCTTGTCAGATCTCAGAAGCTTAGCAGGGTCAACTCTGGCAAGTGCTTGGATGGGAGAACAGGGGCAGGCTTTATTCAGCTACCTCTCTGACTATCCTCCAGGTCCCCAGTAGGGGTCAGTCACCAGAGGTCGCCATGACTTCCAGGTGCACACACACGCACACACACACACAAAGAGAGAGAGAGAGAGATGAAAAATACCAAAACATACCAAAAAAAATGAGTAGAGAAGTTGACTCAGCTTGAGAGGAGAAACCTCACATGGGACCCAGCTGTCAGTTAACACTGCCATATGTATGCTTGACTGTCTTATTATGCTTAACCGTCCTCATCAATAAGGTAGCTGGAAGTATTATGTGTATCAGTGCCTACTGTTGCCATCTAGTTTGATGGCCTATTAACATTGCCTTTTTGTTTTAGCCTTCTTTCGACTCATTTAGGTCCCGCCCGGGAGATAGCATCGGCAACCGGACTCCCACCTTTGGAATGCGAGCCTTGCTTGCCTTCTTCGCTTTGCGCATGCTTATTGCTCATTAGCTTTTCCTCCTCCTTATCTCTAGCTGGCTATTCCCTGGCTAACGGCCTTGAGCAGAAAAGCCTCATGTTTTGTGTTACAAGATTCACAGGTGTAATGTATTCTTTTGCTCAGTTTTCCTTGAGAACATTTCCTCCAAACTGTTTTTCCCTGAGAACCTAGTTTGCCGCGCTTTCCTTGGGAACAGTGGGCCAGTATATTTGGGCGCCAATAATTCTTCCTATTGATTGGTGAATGGTAAAGGGGCCATATTTCATATCAAGTATAATTGTAGTTGTATTTCTATGCTTGAGCATTACTAACAGAACAAGTGTTTGACCAACAAGATCTTTTCTACAAATAAAGGACTTTCTGTTTAAGGAGACCTGTTGTGGACTACATCTATTGGCACAATCTCACACCAGTGTTCCCTCCAAGCTGAGTCAGTGTGAGCTAGCTCACCATTTTTTAGCCTCTGGCTCACACATTTTCGTCTTAGCTCAGGAAGGATGGCTCCAGGGCTAACTAATTCATGCAGTAGCTAAATCACTTGCCCATAACTTTAATGCCGGTAGCTCACAAAGTAGAATTTCTGCTCACAAGACTCCACAGCTTAGAGGGAGCATTGTCTCACACCAGCAGCACCTCTAGGGAAACTCCCTATATAAGGCTGCAGCCAGTATAGGGTCAGTTTGTCTGCAATTCTGCTGAGGAGTCTACCAGTTGCCTTGGTTTGCTTAGCTCTTGGAACTTTGCTACCCAAACTCGGACTGCTTTTGGACTGTGATTCTAGATTCTTGTACCTGACCTTGGACTTGGACTTTGGACTGTAACCCTACAGCCCTTGCTGGGAGACCTGATGTGGCCTGGGGCATTGACCAGCAAAGATACAGCTGTATGTGGCAGCTCCTCTCTGGTGGAATGAACTCCCGGAGGAGATCAGGGCCCTTCAGGATCTTCTGCAGTTCCACAGGGCCTGTAAGACAGAGCTCTTCCACCAGGCTTTTGATTAGGAGCCGCCACCACCTACCATCGACCATCTCCATTATCACCGGAGATGAGGGTGGGCCCGAAGGAATTCACATCATGCCACAAAGAGAGATTGCAGGACGCTATCTTGACTATGCTGATTACCATCATAGCAAGCATTTTATAGAAAGTTACTGCCGTATGGTTATAACACTGTTTTAAATTGTTTTATTGTAACTTGGCACTTTGCCACTTTGTAAGCCACCCTGAGCCCACTTGCAGGGAGGGCGGGGTAAAAATGTGAAAATAAATAAATAAATAAATGTGTCTGGGGGGGGGGTCACAGCTGTATACGTAGGGCTGCCAACCACCAGGAGGTGGCTGCAGATCTCCTGGGATTATGCTTCTCTCCAAGTGGAAGAGATCAGTTCATCTGGAGAAAATGCCCTCTTTGGAAGGTGGACTGTATACTATTATACCCGCTGAAGTCCCTCCCCTCACCAAACCCCACCCTCCTCAGGCTCCACCCCTAAAATCTCCAGGTATTTCCCAATCCAGAGCCGGCAACCCTATGCATGTGCTTGGCTTGGTCACACACTTGTATTGGATGTTGTATCTAACTCGTGGCTGCTATGGAGACTTGCAGGCACTCGGCATCTGCAGACTTGCTGTGAGAACTTAGTCCCAATGCAGTGCAGGGCCCCCAGTTGGACTGGGACCACAACAGGGGTGGAAGAGGGGCTTCGGCCTTCCCAACCCATGCCATTTTCCTCACTAGCACAGGCACTGAATACTAGCAGCAGTACAAGCCTCTATGGCAGTCTTTGAATTAGGCAGGTGTCATTTCATAATAAAAGAGGTGCAGGAGCTCATTAGCATAACTTATTTGCATATGCCACACCCCCTGACATCATTGGAAGTGTGTCAGAAGGCAACACCCACCACTCAGGCTCCACCCCCAAAATCTCCAGGTATTTTTCAACTCAGAGCTGGCGAGCCAGCATTACACTTTGACTAAAGACACTTCAGGTTTCCTTTCTCTTGCAGGGAAGCTCCCCTACAACAAGCATGAAAATACAGATCAAGTTAGTCTGCTTTTGCTTTTTCCTACAGCGCATCCCCATATGTGCCCGCTCCTGGGCTTGTTACTCCCGGAACAGCGTTCCTGTGTGTTCCTACTCAAAATGACCCCTGGAATTAGGTATAATGTCTAGCTTGGCCCATTAACACAGACTTTTTTTTATAGAAGCAGGAATCTTGTGACACCTTAAAGACTTTTTGCTTCAACAAACTGTTGACTATTTTTTGCTTCAGCAGATTCATACAGTTACACTTCGGGAAGTATTACCATGAAAAAAACATTTGTATGTCCCTAGGCTTAGAACAGGTAGAAGGAAGTGCTTCTTCACCCAAAGAGTAATTAACATACGGAATTCACTGCCGCAGGGAGTGGTGGTAGCTCCAAGCATGGACGGTAGCTGCAAGCATGGAAACATATGGAGCAGAGGTCCATCAGAGGCTGTTGGCCACTTTATGACACAGAGTTTTGGACTGGATGGGCCACTGGCCTGATCCAACATGGCTTCTCTTATGTTCTTATAGGCTTGGCAACCTCTGTCTGAGGTGAAACAGAAGCTAAAGCTTCTTTCTATAGAAATTGAAACCAAAGACCACCTTTTCACCAAAGCAAAGAGATGGCACCGCTCTTCACAGAAGTCATTTGGCCACTAACCTTTCTCAGAGTTTCAAAAAGTGTTGAGCAAGGGTTGATAGCTCTACTTAAGGTGGCACGGGACTCTCGTTTGGTTTAGGGGGGAAAATTACTGTTGTTTGTACTAGTCCCCCACTGGTGACAGGCTGGAATTGCTTACCTGTAAATTACGGGGACAATTTAATGAAACATAGTAGCATAACTAAACATGATTAAATCTGAACTGCCCATCTTAAAATGGCTCATCATTCAAAATCATGGAAACCGATACAATTGAGAAGTATGCACTGATGAATGAAATTATTCTTAACAAAATATATATTTTGCCGCCATTTTTTGTGCATGCATTGTCACTGAACCCTCCTTCCGCCCATCAGTCCCCCTCCCTCCCTCCCTCCCTCTCTCTCTCTCTCTCTCTCACACACACACACACAAACTCCTTGGTGAGGTTCCTGGCCTTTATTTGATTTCATTTTTTCCTTTAGCTATAAAGCACCATCCACATATGTGACATAAACTTCCGGGCCTAATGCTTCCTAAAACTCCTAATTACATTATTAATAGGAGAGTTTACGTCCTCAAGAGATATACAGGGAGAAATGTGTCCGCTGATGGACAACTGGGCTAGGTTTCCTCCCCATCCTCTGTATTTTGAACTCCTTGGAATCCTTCCTTCCTTCCTTCCTTCCTTCCAATTTATATGTTGCCTCTTGCCGTCAGGCAGTCTGGAGGTGGCTAATAGCAGTTAAAACATGAAGAAGCATTAAGAACCGTGAAAACATTAATTAATCTCAGTTTAAGACATAATACCAACAAATCTAAAAAGCATCCCACATAAATGAACCCAACTAACTAAACATCAAATGGAAGGGCTCTGTATTGCAGGCCCCATGGAACTTAGGTAAGTCCCCCATGACCCACGTATTGTCTGACAGCTGGTTCTTAAGTTTTCTCGTTTTTGTTAAAACAAACTATTGCCAAAAGGAAGAAAAAAACAAATATTTTAAAATCAAGCATTGTAGCCTGCTACTAATCTCCAAACACACACAAACACATGCACACATGCCATATAATTAAAGTCAGAAGGGTGGGAGTGATTACTTAGAGCAGGGTCCCCAACCTTTTGAGCCTGTAGGTACCTTTGGAATTCTGATGTTGTGATGGGTACAGCCAGAAAATGGGGTCTGCAGGAGGTGGAGCCAGCTACAAAATGGCTGCCGCAGCTTCTCCTCAGTCACACAGTGTCAATCCTTGTGCTGCGGTGGCAGCTGCTGCCAAAGCAACATTTGGAAAAATCTGCACAGCCAATCAAATCTCCAATGGCCAATCAGGAAGCTCACTAGGCAAAAGCCCCACCTGGCCACACTCACTTTCTAGGAATGCTTGGCAGGCATCAGAAAAGGGGTTGTTGGGTGCCAGGGTGCCCATGCGCACCATGTTGGGGGCCCATGACTTAAGCTGCGGTCACACACACTAAATAATCCACTTCCAATGCACTTTCCAGCTGAACTTTGCCAGTTCACACAGTAAAATCCCGGTGGAAAGTGCACTGAAAGTGGATTGAAGGTGGATTATTAGTGCTTTTGACCACAGACTTAGATATTCTTGTGTGTGTGTGTATGTGGCGGGGTATTTTTGTATTTTTGTGTGCGCATGTGTGTACATATGTGTTCCTGTGCCTGGAAGTCATGGCGACCTCTGGCAACCCCTACTGGGGCATGGAGGACATTCAGACAAGTGGCTTGATCCCCAACCTTTTGATATATAACAGACAGCCACAGCTTGGGCTTAATTTGCACCAGGGCCCTTGAACCTGTTTGCCATGCTAATGACTATCTCTGGCATATTTATTTATTTGTTCGTTTGTTTGCTCAATTTGTACCCCACCCTCCCCACAAGCAGGCTCAGGGCGGCTCACATAGTCGGTATAAATACTATTAAAACACATAAAATCATTCAACAAGTCGAACAGTCAATACAATAAAATCAAACAGTCATAAAAGCATACAATCATAAGGTGCTAATGATGATAATAATTCCTCAGGATGGCACTAATTACTTAAGGTGGTATACTGTAAAATACTCGCAGACACAGTTTACTAGCTCCGTGGTCTTCCTGAGTCATGAGGTAAAATAGATCCATTGTCGAGACTGAAATTGAGGGCCGGGCTAGTTGTTGTTGGTGGTAGGGTGGCTCCTACATGAAAGCCTGGTGGAAGAGCTCCATCTTGCAGGCCCTGCAGAACTGTAAAAGGTCCTGCAGGGCCCTGATCCTTCTGGGAGCTCATTCCGCCAATATGGAGCCGCCACTGAGAACACCTTCAGTACCCCTGACAATGATATTGTTTCCAGTGAATTAGCAAACCTGTTATCTGGTCTGCTCCATTTCAGGACAAAATAGACATGACATTTGGCAGGAGTTTGGTGTGTGTGTGTGTGTGGCTCCTCCTACTCATCGCATAGTTATTTTCAGCCAAATGTTACTGTCTTGAAACAAAGTTTGCAAACATACAGGGGCTCAGTTTGAATTTGGACCAGAGCACTGCAGGAGAGGGGGCTTCAGCCTTCTCTCCCCCACATTTTCCTGAGTCAAAAGGGCTCGGGGGGGGCACTGTTGGGAGCTGCATGTGCACAGAATACTGTACATACAGCAAATAGGCCCCCTAGGGCTATTTTGGCTGCAGCCCTGTCTCTCTGCCAAAGTCCTTGCAAACTTTCTTTGAGACAGCTAGGTGGGAATGGGAGATCTCCCACTAATACATTAGATCTCCAGATGACAGAGAGGGTCTTTGGAGGGGGGCCTCTATGGCAACATACCCTGCTGATGTCTCTCTCCTCCCCAGGCTCCACCCCCAAAATCTCCAACTGGAAACCATAGCTAGATTTGAGTCCAGTAGCACTGTAGAGACCAACATGATTTTTGGGGTGTATAATCTTCTGAGAGTTAAAGCTCCCTTTGTCAGACACAACTGGGAACGGAGTTTCCTGAGTCCTTGTATCCCAGGCAGAAGGTGTTGCAAAGAAGGAATGCCGGATGCAGAGGTCCCTTCTTCGTAACATCCCTCCTACCTTCAGACTGGGACATAAGATCTCAATTCCCAGGTGTATTTGATGAAGGGAGCCATGACTCTCAGAAGCTTATATCCTGAAAATCAGGTTGGTTTCTAAGGTGCTACAGGACTCGAAGCTAGCTGTTCTACTGAAGTACAACACATCTACCCTCTGAAACTTTGTTCAAGGCAATAACATTTGGCTGCAGACTTTTCCAGGTTAGTTCAGGGGACACCCCCCCCTACACACCAAAACTCATGCCAGATATCCTGTCTGTTTCGGCCCACAGACTGCAAGAGGAGCGCTCATGTGAGAGGGGAGCTCAATGCGCAGAGGAATTTTTTGTTTTGTTTTGTAGAGTGAAATATTCAATCACATAAGCCCCCCATCCACCTTGGTCTGAAGCAGAAAAGCCCAGAAACAGGATTAGTGGCTCAGTAAGATCTAGGCTTGTGTGTGATTATGTGAGGTGCCTTTCCTTCATCTTCAAAAACCCATTGCTGTTGCCAGTCATTCCCGAAGACCTACAATCCAATCATCCCCACTTATCAGGGTCAAGTCCTGTTTTCTGGGACTTGTCCTTGGCTGAGGACAGACTGGCAGTCTGGCCCGCTCTGCCTCTGCTTTAAAAGCAGAGGCAGAGTGGGCATCCAGACTGCCACATCTGCCTCACGGAGGTGCCCCGAACTCAACTCGTCTGGCAGCATGCTCCTCCCGCAGCAGCTGGGCACCACTTCCAAGTGGTGTCCCGGCGGCTGCGCGCGCATTCCACCCGCTTCTGGTGGGTGGAGCCGCACAGCGTTCTGCCGCCGCCGCTGGAAGCTGTCTGCAGTGTGGACACTGTGGGTGGCTTCCTTGCGGCGGCATCTGAACACCGTGCTGCGGGGTAGTTCCCCCCGCCACCTTGTTCTGCCGCGCTCCTGTAGCATGGCAGAACAATAGTCTGTCCTCGGCCCTTGAGTCATCCATTTTTTTGTTGCTCCTTTGGAGGATATGTTTTTGAAGACCGCCATCACCCATCAGTTATTCAGGATTTGTCCTCCTCGCCGGGTCCATGGAAGTAAAATCTATGAGTGGGTGCCGATAAGCAGGGAAAATCAGAGCACATTGTACAATACTCAGCTTTAGAAACTGGGACAGTTTCTGGCAGAGAGAAAAAAAAAAAATATAGTATACAGTGAAGAGCATCTGGGAAGCACCAAGTCAGGGATAGAAACTTAGGACAGCAAGCTAATCCATCATCATTATAAGAGTTGCACAGTCAAAGTAAAGTTCCTTTGTCGCATGCTCACGGGTCTCCTGTTTGCATCATTTATAAAGTTTATAGCACAAAGCACCCGTGAGACTTCAGAGGAGCTTTTGGATAATGAGATGCTGACCGTGACTACAGCGAGAGGCAGAACAAGGAGGAATGCTACCAGAAACACCAAGTAATGTTTTCAGCCAGGGCAAGATACACAGATGCTGACTAATAGAAAGCAACGCTGTCCCACTGTGGCCGTGCGTAATGAAGCAATTCCGGGAAACCCTAAGGGATAAGAAGAATTGTCAACAGTGGCCATTGCATTCTGTTTGTTCATATCGACGGGACAATTTGAATCCCGCTTTCTCTGTCACAAGAAGGGATGCTCAAAATGGCTAACTTCAAAACTAACAAAGACTGTTTACATATATCAGATTTATTTCTATGGGTTTTTTCGGGGGTCATTTCATAGAAAAAGAGGTGCAGGAGTTCATTAGCATAACTCATTAGCATAACTTATTTGCACATGCCACACCCCCTGACATCACCAGAAGTATGTCAGAAGGCATGAAAGAAATGAGAGAGAGGGAGAGAGAGAGAGAGAGAGAGAAAGAAAGAAAAGAAAGAAAGAAAGAAAGAAAAGAAGGAAGGAAGGAAGGAAGGAAGGAAGGAAGGAAGGAAGGAAGGAAGGAAGAAAGAAAGAAAGAAAGAGAGGGGACTGCTAATCTAAGCCTCAGAAATACCACTGCTCTGGGAGGGTAGCTTCAGTGGTGGCTGAAGCCTTCAGAAGGCTGGTCAGAGGAACAAGGACCTTTCCAGGGGATGGGGTCATTTTGCTGCAGCCATGACACAAGCAGGCTGGCACCAACTCCCGGAGCTGAGCTCCCCCAAGCTCCTGCTCGAAATGACCCCTGGTTTTTTTAAAAAAAACAAACAAAACAAAAACAAAACACAGAACTAACCCGTCCCTCCATGCCGCACTAGAAGTGTAATCTCTTAATGGGACGCGTTCGTCTTTCCCAGTAAATATTTTTCCACTGTTTGAAGTGTAATCTCCCTCCTCCCCACACACAAACAAAAGAAAAGAACCCGTGAAAGCACAAAAGTGTATATGAAATACGTGTCCCACCTTTCAATTCTGTTGTCACATTAAAGCACCGACAACAACTCTTACCTCTTCGTTTTTATTGGCTTTGCCGTGAGGGTTGTAAAACTGAAAATGGAGAAACTCTGCTCACCTGGAATTAGTAACAGTGAAATCTATATTACGGGTTTGCTTGAACACAGGTGCAAGCTGTGGTCCTGCACTACAGGACAGTGTGGGGCCCATTGATTGTGGTTCATATGAAACCACACCTCAAGAAAGATATAGCACTGGAGTAGTATATGGCCCTACCTTGAATATTAATGAGGTGGGCGTGGCTTAAGGGCTGTGTGATCATGCATATTCATGAGGGGGCGTGGTTTAAGCACTGGTCGCCATGCATATTCATGAGGGGCGTGCCGGAAGTGACATCACTGGATATGACGGCAGTCTCCCCACCCCTTGCCATGTCACCGGAAGTGACCCCTGACCCCATCCCCGGATATCACCTGACCACCCCAGCGGAAGTGACGTTACCAGACATGACGTTGGCCTCCCCACCCCTTACCACGTCACCAGAAGCGACCCCTGACCCCATTACCAGATATCACCTGACCACCCCATCCCTGCCCCCCCTTGTCCAGCGCCACCCACTAGAGCGTCATTGAACTGCCGCCTGCTACAGCCCACCCCAGAAATGGGGCAACCACCAATGGGAATGCCCAAGTGAGGTCATGTGACCCCTCTATGGACACGCCCCATCACCCCTGACCAATTGCCAATGGTCTGGGACCCGCCCAGGAGGACCCCACCCGGAAATGGGGCAACCACCAGTGGGAATGCCCAAGTGAGGCCATGTGACCCCTCTACGGACACGCCCCATCATCCCTGACCAATTGCCAAGGGCCTGGGACCCGCCCAGGGGGAGGGGATTGAGGAAAGAAGCCATCGGCCTCCCCACCCCTTGCCACATCACCAGAACCAACCCCTGGCCCCATCCCCGGATATCACCTGACCACCCCAGCCCTGCCCCCTTCCCCATCACCACCCACTGGAGCATCACTGAACTGCCACCTGCTGCAGCCCACCCCGGAAATGGGGCAACCACCAATGGGAATGCCCAAGTGAGGCCATGTGACCCCTCTAGCGACACGCCCCGTCACCCCTGACCAATTGCCAAGGGCCTGGGACCCGCCCCGGAGGAGGAGGGGATTGAGGAAAGAAGCCATTTGTGCTAGCAGCAGACACGTGGTCAGGGCTCTTGCTGAGGACATGGACACCCCCGTGAGACCCCTGGTGCTTTCCAGCCCACCGCCACTGGTGAGACCTAACTTTAAAAGAATATATATGAGCAGTGACGAGGATGAGGACTTTGTTCCTTCGAAGCTTTACTTTCCTGCACCGAGGCGTGATGAAGAAACACGGCTCAGTATGGATGCTGAGAGCATGCTGCCTGCAAGCGAGGTTTCCCAAATATGGCACGGGCTGCTGGAAGATCTGCCAGATGCCCAGGAACTGATCCCTGGAGAGAACGCCCAGGCATAGGTAATTTTGAAAAATGTATTGGGGTGGAGGTGGGGGGGGAGTGAAAAAGCAACTGTGGTGTGGAACACAAAGCATGCACAGGCTCTGTAAGATTAAAAAAGTAAAATGGGCTCTCTAATTTTAGTTCCCAGCCAGCAATGTTGAAGATGTGAGGACCAACATGCCATCTATCGCTGAGGAAGACAGCCAAATATGGGATATTCCGGATTCTGTAATGGCAGAAGTTCCAGATTACCGAGATCCAGTTCCAGGAGAGAACTCCCAGGCACAGGTAACTTGGAAGGGGGGGGGATGGATAGGGAGGGGGGTTGAAAGTGGCTGGGGGTTTAAAGTGGCTAGTGTTTTAAAAGCTACTTAAAAACCTTCTCAAATCTTTCTAACAGATACAACCAACAGCTGCAGCCCAGCTATCTTATGGCATCACCCCGAATGAAAGGGTCTTGGCGCTTAGAAGGCTTCTCAAGATGAAAACTAGTGCAGGTACAGCGTTTATTCCACCTCAGCAACGAGAAGCCCCCATGAAGAGCATTAAAAGGCTACTGTGTACGGGGTTGTAAAATACTGTTTCAATGAATATTGTTTTGAAACATGCATGGGCTGTAATGAAGAGTCCCCTGGCCAGGCTTCGCATGATTGTCTTGGCTGGTCTCCTGAAATGCTGGACAGAAAACTTAATTTTGTGTGTTGTGAACTATGTTCCAGTTCTGTAAGCACTCTTGCATCTGCAATTGCCTATGCATTGAAATGTCTGTTTCTTACACAAGAACATATGGACCTGATCTATAGTTTATTAGACACTATTAGTGAAGCTGCTAATTCTAATCAAGAACTTGAAAAAATCCTTCAACCCTCCGACAAAGAGTTTTTAAAACATGTTCAAGGCTATGTTAAAGACATCCATCACAGGTCCTTTTTTGTTCATCAGAAAGCTCGCAAATTAAAAGGTGTCACAGTTATGTAAAATAGAGATGTCTGCCCCTTTTTACTGCTTGTAAAATAAAATATACATTTTGAAAATTCAGTGCTGTGAATAAAACTGGAAATAAAGGAATGTGTTTTTTGAAATTAAGTGTTGCTTTTCTTGCCCAGACATGTCTCATTCAGAGAAAGGAAGGGGGGGGAGGAGGGAAGGGGGGGCAGATCTGATTAAACTGCAAGGGTAATTACTGTGCTACTGTTACAGCCCCCACCTCCAAATATTTAGATCTCTGACATTCACAAATAAAACGTGGGGGGGGAGAGAAATATTTATGTATAATTGTAAAATAAAATAAAAATTTAAAAGGGCTTACTTACAAAGTAAAAGATATTTCCAAAGCTGTCCATGTGCTCTTTCAGAAGCATGGCTGGGAGGGGTCAGGTTCTGCAGAGGGGAAGGGGGGGCAGATCTGATTAAACTGCAAGGGTAATTACGGTGCTACTGTTACAGCCCCCACCACCAAGTATTTAGATCTCTGGCATTCACAAACAAAATGGGGGGGGGGAGAAATATTTATGTATAATTGTAAAATAAAATAAAAATTTAAAAGGGCTTACCTACAAAGTAAAAGATATCTCCAAAGCTGTCCATGTGCTCTTTCAGAAGCATGGCTGGGAGGGGTCAGCTTCTGCAGAGGGGAAAGGCTTCACTGTGTTATCCACCATCAGGGGTGGGTTTAGAGGGAATGACCAATCCCGGATCCGCTCTTGCACAAGGGGGCCAGAGGTTTTAAAAGTTTTAGCCACACAGGGCCCCTTCCTCTTTTCACCCAGGCCCTGAAGAAAACTAGCTTTCTCTCTCAAGGTAAGTCCCTTACTTTAATGGGTCGAAAAAAAACTAGATACAGGGGAATGGGACAAAAGCATGGCCTTTTCAAAAAGAAAATTCTGCTCCTCATTTATAGGCTTGGGTGGAATGTCTGAAGGAAGTTCTTCAAAGCAAACAGGTATACAGCATTTCCCTAGAATGTATTTTAAGCAGGTTGTCCAGGGTGGTTGTGTTATTGTGGGGGTGGGGGTGCCCGTCTATTCACCAAGAGCAAATTTTTACTGTTGGTTGTCTCCTATTTAGATGAGGGGGGAAAAACAGCCACCAAAAGAGGCACTAATAAGGCCTCTAAAGAAAAAAAGAGACAGTCCTCTGCACATGCTCTGTAGCACTCAATGTTGCCAAAAAAGGGGGTTGAAAAGTATATTAAAATATTTGAACTGCCTTGTGTGTGTGTGTGTGTGTGTTTGCACTGTTTAAACTGAAAGACTAGTTACTGGGCTCCCCAATATTTAGACCTCTGATACCCAAAAACAAAACTTGGGGAGGAGACAAAAATATATGTATAATTGTTTTTTGTAAATAATAGTAACAAAAATTTAAAAGGGTTACTTGCAAAGTAGAAAGAGCTGGCCATATGCGTCTTCATAAGCAGGGGTGGGGTCCTCTATCTTACCAGCTCTCTTATCTAGGTGAGCATTTGGTGATGGGGTTAAAAGAGATGGGGGGGGGGGTGGAACAAAAAGCATGGCTTTTTTAAAAAACTCTTTCTCATTTTGTAGGGCAGGGGGAATAAAACTATGTCTGAAGGAAGTTCTTCAAAGCAAACAGGTATACAGCATTTCCCTAGAATGTATTTTAAGCAGGTTGTCCAGGGTGGTTGTGTTATTGTGGGGGTGGGGGTGCCCATCTATTCACCAAAAGCAGATTTTACTGTTGGCTGTCTCCTGTTTAGGGGGGGGAGGAAACAGCCACCAAAAAAAGAGAGAAAGACCTCTGCACATGCTCTGTAGCGCTCAATGTTGCCAAAAAAGGGACCCTATAAGGTGGATGACAAACTTCTGTTTCCCCTGTGCCGTACATGTGCAGAGGCTAAGCAGAAGGTGCGTTGTGAGCATTCAGCAGAGGAAAGAGCTCTAGAAGGGATGTGGTGTTCTGTAGAACTGATGAAGGCTCTAGAGAAGGGTTACACAGTGATGTCTACTAGTGAGGTGTGGCATTTTGAGGAAAGCTCTGAAGAGCTATTCTCAGAATATATTAAAATGCATCTCCGCCAAAAGCAGGAAGCGTCAGGCTATCCAGGGTGGTGCACAGATGATGAAAAAAAGGCCCAAATACATTGAGGACTACCTGGAAAAAGAAGGTGTTCAGCTTCGCGCTGAACACATAGCTGTCAACCCCGCAAAGCGCCAAATCGCAAAATTATTTTTAAATTCTTTGTGGGGCAAGTTTGGCCAACGTTCAAACTTGGTAAATACCACCATAGTGAGGGATGCCACCAAACTTTTAGAATATGCCTTCTCACCAGCATATGATGTTTCAGGATATGACATCATTGATGATGAGACAGCAAGTGTGGCCTGGAAACATGCAAAAGATTCTGTTACTTTAACAGGCAACACAAATGTTCTGATTGCCTGTTTTACAACCGCATACGCCCGGCTGCAGCTTTATGACGTCCTGGACAAGCTGCAAGATCGCTGCCTGTATCATGATACAGACTCTGTGATTTTTGTGAGTAGAGATGGGGACTGGAACCCCCCGTTGGGTGACTATTTAGGGGATCTCACAAGTGAAATCCCACCAGATGAGCACATCACAGAATTCACATCGGCTGGGCCCAAAACTTACGGCTACAAATTATCAGGGGGAAAGGTGTGCATGAAAGCCAAGGGTATCACTCTCAACGTTACAAATTCTGAAAAAATTAACTTTGACACGTTGAAGGACCTGGTCCTAGACTACAGTGCTGAGCAGGTGTCTAAAGAGATCAGAGTTCAGCAGCCTTCCATCATCAGAGACAAAAGCCAGTGGCTCATTGAGACAGGACCGCTCAAGAAAATGTTGAAAGTAGTTTATGATAAGAGGGTCCTTGTGGAAGATTACAAAACTTTGCCGTATGGTTTTTAAGATGGATGTACGCTGGAGACATCCATTTTCTGCAGTACTGGCCGGTCCTAGCAACTGTGGCAAAAGTTTCTTTGTAAAAAATATTTTGGACAATGCTCAACTTGTGCTTTCTGTCATGCCTGAAAACATTGTATGGTTTTACAGCTGTTGGCAGAATCTGTATAATGAAATCCACTGTAAGTATCCCTTTGTAAAGTTTGTTGAAGGGTTGCCTGAAACCCTTAGTGATGAACAGTTACTCCCTATTAAATCTGTTAATTTGATTATTTTTGATGATCTTATGGAGTCAGCGTGCGAGAATGCTGAGATTGAGAGAGCTTTTACCAAATACGTCCATCATCGGAATCTGAGCATTTTATTCATTACTCAGAATCTTTTCTTTCGTGGAAAAAGCAACAGAACCATCAGCTTAAATACCAAGTATCTAGTGCTGTTTAAAAACCCCAGGGACAAGTTACAGATTGCCACCCTGGCCCGGCAGATGTACCCTGGGAAGTCCCAATTCTTTCTGGAGGCCTTTGAGGATGCCACACAAAAACCTTATGGGTATCTGGTTGTGGATTTAAATGCTTCTACACCTGAAGCTTACAGGCTAAGATCTGGGCTTTTCCCACCCGAGTGGCCTGCGGCATACGTCTTAAAAACAAAGCAGGCAACTGCTGGGTACAAAAGGAAACGACCGGTGCCCTAAGCAGCCTGTTTCCCCTTGAACCTCAAAAGGACAACATGTCCAGCCGTATAAAGAGAAATTTCGCTCTCCTAAAGATACTTATCAAGGCCCCCCCGAAACAGAGGAAAGCCATTCTCTGCTCAGCTTAGGATGATCTGGTTGCTGCTATCTCAGAAATTGCTCTCAATACTTTAAAAGGGAACATTCCCCTTTCACCTCGCCAGGTGTGTGTGCTGAGGAAAAGGCGAAATGTTATTAAAAAATTGAGTAACAAAAGAATAACTTTGAAAAAGAGGAAGCAGCTGGTGAAACAATCCGGGGGTTTTATTGCGCCTCTGTTAAGCTTTGCTATCCCGCTCTTAACTGGCCTCTTAACAAGCCGGTGATGGAATATGCTGAAAAAATGTACCTCGTTCCTAGCCATCAGCTGGAACAATTAAGGAACCCCTTTCCCCCTAAGGATGAAAACATCAGAACCCGCACAATGAATTCCTTAGATACCGAAATGAAGGGAGTTCTCCAAAGGCAAGACTTAACTGAATATGAGAAGGCCAAGTTTTTTGACGCTCTGCTTCAGAAATTTTTAGCTCATGTAAATCTGGGAGAAACTGAGAAATCTAAACTGAGCCTGTTTCTGCCTCAGCCAGAGGCTGTCTCTGTAGAAAAACCTACAAGTTCTGATTTGGTCTTCCAAGAAATAATAGACAGCCTGCCTGAGAGATATAAGAGCAGGGCGAAGGTGTTGCTGAACATAATGAAAAAAACAAAACTGTTTCAAATTGGGATGACCATGGAAGTTTTATATATAGAGGGCAAAATATAAAGGGGTCTCATCTAATGGATTTGGTGAAGGCGATTACTCAGACAAATGACACGCCTAGCCATCGCACCCCTAAAGGCTGGAATGATTTCCTGAAGGCCATGGCTGAACTGAATGTACCATCTTCTGTTGTGGGCAACACGACTAATCGCCAAGCTTTGGAACATCTAAAGAACCCTACTTCTGTTACAGAGATGTCCCTCCATCCTTCTCACAGAGCTTCTAAAAAGCGCCACACTACAACACCCCCCAGCTGGATAAGCTTGTAATTAAGTAAAATAAATCTGGTGTTTAAATTGAATTTGTGTGTTTGTTTGTTTTAAACAACAGACAGACAAAAAGTCATGATTTAAACCCACAAGGGGGCACTTTATTGGGGTACAATGTTGTTGTGGTGGCAGAACTCATTGCAGGATACACATGCCTGGGTTTGCACAAAGAGGTTTGGAGCATGTCTGGGCATGCCCCTCTTGTTTTTTACAAATTGCTCCACCATTAGGTCATTCTGGGCTAAATCATCAGAATACAGTTCTTGAATCTGTTCAAAAGAAAGCCCCTTACAGCGCTGCTGCAGGAAAAATATACAGTGATATCCACAGACCACAGAGTCAGATGCTTGCAGTTGCCGGGGTTGGAATACAGTCTCACTGGTATTTTTTCTCAAAAATCTCACAATGTTTGTTGGAAATAAGGGACTGTCTGGACGATGTCCATAATCCCTTGTCAAGTAGATGGCAAGCCAATGCTCTCCAGGGAGGTTGTGGGGGTGGGTATTCACAACTAGCCCCACTGGTCTTCTATACAATCTCCGTTTGGGTAGCCAGTCACTTGGAAATACACCCATGAAAGTCTTTCTGGTGTAGGGGTTTGTAGATAACACAGATGTTAGCTGCAGGGTGTCCATGTTACATATAGTCAAATAAAACATTCCGCCTGTGATTTATCTCTATCACATTGTCAAAAACCCCATAGACAACCATGTTGACAGTGTGAGGCAATGCTCTAGCGAAGCGTACTTCAGCCCGCAGGTTCCCAGTTTTGATCAAGGAATAGTGGTCTGCACATTCCTGGTCCGGGGAAAGGTCAAAAGCAAAGAGTGTGTAGCCCCATGCAAACTCCTCATGGTTAACTAGCAAAGATCTGTCTTTCATATGTTTGCCAGTCGCCTGAACCAGATGCATGTACTCCCTCACGCTGTTTCCAGCTTCAAAGTCTGGTTGCAGTGGCTTCGCTGGAATCTGCTCGCCGTCCAGGTACAGAGCCACAAAATTGGTGTCATAATGCTTAAAGTTAAATGGGTTTTTATTATGGGTTCCGCTGAAGGAATCATTATCCACTAGGCCAATCACTAGCAGCTTGGGCAATTGTCCCAGGAACAAATTCTCCTGGTTGCTGACACGGCTCCCTGCTGGGATGCTAAACACTTTCATGCCCACGCGATCCACAGGGTATTTGGCATTAGCTGTGAAGAGCGCCTCTGCATGGCCTAAATGGACACCAGGGGCTACTCTTACTTTCTTTACGAAAAGGGAAGCAGACACGATTTGTAATTTGCATCCCCTGTTTGGATCATCTGTCATGAGGCAAAAGGTGTTTTTGCTGCGTGTCAGCTTGATTTTGACATCCACTCCATTCAACAGTAGTTTTTCTTGGAAAAAGAGGTCGCTGTGGAGGCGCCCCAGCAAATCTATTTTTCTGCTTTCTGCCGTGAGGGCCGCTCTTTTAACAAACCCTTTGTTATCCCCATCCAGGGCAGTTGACTCATGTTCTCCAGGTGTGTCTTTGTAAAACAGGCCTGCAGAGAACTGAGTTGATAGGGCGTCATCGCTATAATTAAGGATGGCTTCTATAAAGGCCCTGTACGGGTAGCAGTTGTTACTCTGGCTTACGAGCCGGTCTCCCAGGGTCACATCCAGCTGGCTGAAGATGGAGGCAACAGGGTAATTCACCAGACTTACCCTGGCATTTCTGTCGAGGTTTGTTCCATCTTCTTTGACTATTTTGCAGCACAGGTAAAGAAGTGTGTTGTTTAAATCCATGTAATCTTCGCCATTTCCAGCTATGAAAAAGTCAAGCGGAGCTGTTTCTGACAAGGCAGCCAGGGGTGGGACTTCAATATATAGGCATCTCTCGATGCTAGTTTGCGTTGGGGCTATTTGGAATAGGTCTAGTTCAGATTTGGTGCATTCTTCTGAGCCGCCGTGAATGAAAGACATTGCTGTTTTTCTAAAATATATCTCCCGGGCTCGGAGGACGTCTTCTTGCCCTTCTCTTGGCCTTCCGCTTCTGAGGTGGCTGGCTCTTCACAGCTTTTCTTTTAAGGGGCTGTGGGGGGCCGGTTAGTTGCACACGTGATGCCTTTCTTTTAACCCCTCGCCACCTTTTGAGGTACATGAGCCCTAACCCCTCCTGCGACATAGGCGGGCTCACTTTATTCAGAACGGCTGCTGAAACATGCCCTACTACGTCTTTAGCAATATTTCGGGCTGCGGTTTTCACATGGGGCTTTACGAGTTCAAATCCCCTTCTCAAAAGAGGGACGGCTTTTCGGAAAAGGCTCTGGAATATGCCCCCCACCCCTACCCCATACATAACTGGGGCTCCATGGTAACCAGGAAGAGCATAGCCAGCTTGGTTCTTGTAGTAATTCCTATAGAGGTCAGGATCACCATAGCTTTTTAAGATGACCATCCTTGTATGCTTAGAAGACCAGGGCTTTCCGAGGACGAAAGTGAAGCTTCACGATCACCTTACCAAAACGAAATGGCACATTCTTGTTCTGGTCAGTCTTAATTTCAATTGTGATGGTGTCTATGTGATTCTTGTTCACAGGGATATAATGTGGCTTGTCATAGATGCTATTGATACAGTCACCAGTCTCCCCGCGCACAGGGATACAGCGCAGTAATGGCACATACGTGTCTCCCACAATTTGGTGCTCCACAATGTCTGTATAAACATATAAAGTATTGAACCCCCCTGTGATGTCTGCTGTAAAGGGCATTTTTTGGACAGCCATGTGTGGGAACACCCCTAAAATGTGGGCTAATTCTGTAGAAGCTGAAAAGGTGTAAGTAGGCAGAGCGTTTAGTATGACCTTCCTAGACACTCGATCATAGTCCAGGCTCAGTTCAGGGGGGTCCCGACGAGTTTGCATGATGCTTTTCATTCTCCCTAGCATGTCGGGAATGCTTGAGTAATACCCGCGGGGGAGTTTGAAACCCCACCGCTTCTCCCTGTGGACAATTGCAAAGGTGGCATCCTCATTGAGGGTGTTCCAGCTGTGAGGATATTGTATCTCCACCAGCTCTACATCCCATCCCTCTGGAAGGTCCAATGGCCGTGCTAGACGGATGGTAAAGACGGAAGCAGTGTTCTGTGGAAAAACACTTGTGCATGCGTTGCTAGGAAGGGTGATGTAAAAGCCATAGTCAGCCATTTTTTTCTATACAGGATCGCACAGTTGAGAAGCCGGGACCCAGCTGTTAAATTTATCAGGCCACCCTAACCACTTCACCAGGTGGTATTTTCTCTTACCTCTGCCTTTGGAGGCTAAAATTTTTTCAATTCGATACGCCCTGTCTCCTTTACTCTTAACTTTCTGTAACTCTTCAGGATAAAATGACCCTATGACAGGGTCTCCGGCATAATCTTTTAGCCGGTACACAGGCCTCTTGCCTCTACGGATGACCTGCTCCACTGTGAAAATTTCATCTGTGTAGTTCTGTTCATATCCTTCTACAAAAATGCCTTTGATTTTGGAGACTCGTACATGGTCCCCTTTTCTAAAGAAAGGACTCTTCCCCTCAGTTTCTTTTGCCCCGACACCATCTCCGTAAACTGTTTTCCACACTGTCTGTGCATTGGCGGAGTTTACATCGACAGGGCGGGCCCTGATTGTCCTGTGAAAGCTGTGATTGTAACTTTGAATGAGCAGCGGCAACACATCAATATATCTGAATGTGTTGTTGGCGGTAAAATACCTCCACATTTTGGTTTTTAAAGTACGATTGAAGCGCTCCACAATGGCAGCTTTGACTTCATTATGGGTGAAAAAGTGGTGAACTCTGTGCTGTTTTAACACGTTGCTTACAGACTGGTTTAGAAACTCCTTACCAAGATCAGCTTGGTGGGTATTCTGCCTTGACTGAAGATATCCTTAAAGGCTTCTGACACCCTCCTCCCAGTCTTGTCTTTTAAGGCTGTGGCCCAGGCATATTTAGATAGTATGTCAACCACTGTTAAAATATACTTATAGCTGTCATTATATTTGGATAACTGCTGCATATCCACTAAATCAGCTTGCCACTGGGCATCCAGACCAGAAACTATGATCGGATTTCTCTTAAAGTGGACTCTGGCCGGCTTATGTAACGTATAAGCATCTAGCTCTGAAAGCCACGTAGTAATCTTATCCCCAGTGAGAGTTTTACACTGCTTTTTGGCCGCCTGGAAGAGAGGCCTCACCCCACCAAAGCACCCTGCTTCTCCCGGTGTATAATATATGTGCCTTAAGACCTCCTCCTCTTGGTCAGCCGTCTCCATCATGCCCTGCTTCACCCAAAAATGAACACGCAAGGTTAAAAAACAAATGTTTTTATTGTTACAAAACTATCTCTTCTTCTTCCCCTCCCCCTTTTTTTGCCTTCTTCTTGTCGCTGGGGGTAACGTCGGTGCAAAAACATGATACACATGAGAGGTTCGCGTCAACAGGGTTACCGATGGGCAGATTGCCAAAAGCCTGGATAAAGCCCTCATCAAGCTGCACAAACAGAATAATAATAAAAATCAGTGAAAAAAGCCTCCTCGTTTGCCATTATACACACCCATTCCCAACCACTCCATTACATCGTTACCTGTGAGTTTGAAACTCTGTTTTTGACTTCCATGGATTCATTTAAAGCCGCTTCACATTCATGCTCCTCTGGAGTTTCCTCTTCTTCAGACTCCTCTACTGGGGTTCGGTAAATACACCACGGCGGGGTGGGTATATCCATGTCCATCTCATCTGCAGGGTAGCTGGAAAACTCCAGTTCCCCACCATGATGGCCTCCCCATGTTGGAAGCATTGTGTTTTCTTTGTCCATGGAGTGATTCACTTCATTGAATACCAGGCGCCTGATGGGGTTGCCCGTGTTCTCACCAAAAGCAGGCCTTACCAGTGGCGGCGGGCTGGAAAGCACCAGGGGTCTCACGGGGGTGTCCATGTCCTCAGCAAGAGCCCTGACCGCATGTCTGCTGCTAGCACAAATGGCTTCTTTCCTCAATCCCCTCCTCCTCCGGGGCGGGTCCCAGACCCTTGGCAATTGGTCAGGGGTGACGGGGCATGTCGCTAGAGGGGTCACATGGCCTCACTTGGGCATTCCCATTGGTGGTTGCCCCATTTCCAGGGTGGGCTGCAGCAGGTGGCAGTTCAATGACGCTCCAGTGGGTGGTGCTGGGGAAGGGGGCAGGGCTGGGGTGGTCAGGTGATATCCGGGGATGGGGCCAGGGGTTGGTTCTGGTGATGTGGCAAGGGGTGGGGAGGCCGATGGCTTCTTTCCTCAATCCCCTCCCCCTGGGCGGGTCCCAGGCCCTTGGCAATTGGTCAGGGATGATGGGGCGTGTCCGTAGAGGGGTCACATGGCCTCACTTGGGCATTCCCACTGGTGGTTGCCCCATTTCCGGGTGGGGTCCTCCTGGGCGGGTCCCAGACCATTGGCAATTGGTCAGGGGTGATGGGGCGTGTCTGTAGAGGGGTCACATGACCTCACTTGGGCATTCCCATTGGTGGTTGCCCCATTTCTGGGGTGGGCTGCAGCAGGTGGCAGTTCAATGATGCTCCAGTGGGTGGCGCTGGACAAGGGGGGGCAGGGATGGGGTGGTCAGGTGATATCCGGTAATGGGGTCAGGGGTCGCTTCTGGTGACGTGGTAAGGGGTGGGGAGGCCAACGTCATGTCCAGTCACGTCACTTCCGCTGGGGTGGTCAGGTGATATCCGGGGATGGGGTCAGGGGTCACTTCCGGTGACGTGGCAAGGGGTGGGGAGACTGCCGTCATATCCGGTGATGTCACTTCCGGCATGCCCCTCATGAATATGCATGGTGACCAGCGCTTAAACCACGCCCCCTCATGAATATGCATGATCACACAGCCCTTAAGCCACACCCACCTCATTAATATTCAAGGTAGGGCCATATACTACTCACTGGAAAAAGTGCAGGGGCGGGCAACTAGAATGACCAAAGGGTTGGAACACTTTCCCTGAGACGAAAGGTTGAAGCGCTTGGGGCTCTTTCGCTTGGAAAAACGACGGCTGAGGGGTGACATGATCAAGGTTTATAAGTTTATGCATGGGATAGAGCAGGTAGAGAAAGAAGTCCTTTTCTCCCTTTCTCACAATACAAGAACTCGTGGGCACTCCATGAAATTGCTGAGCAGTCGGGTTAGAACAGATAAAAGGAAGTACTTCTTCACCCAAAGAGTGATTAACACATGGAATTCACTGCCACAGGAGGTGGTGGTGGCTACAAGGATGGATGGCTTCAAGAGGGAATTGGATAAACATATGGAACAGAGGTCCATCAGTGGCTATTAGCCACAAGGTATAGATAGGAACTCTTGGTCTGGGGCAAGTGATGCTCTGTGTTCTTGGTGCTTGGGGGGGGGCAGTGGGAGGGCTTCTAGTGTCTTGGCCCCACTGGTGGACCTCCTGATGGCACCTGGTATTTTTGGTCACTGTGTGACAGAATGTTGGACTGGATGGGCCATTGGCCTGATCCAACGTTGGCTTCTCTTATGTTCTTATGTTCTTAAATAGTTAAAGTGGCTCAGCTTGGCATCTGTCTATGTTATTGTTGGAGTGAGCGACTCAGCATGGCTGGACATTGGGGGAGCACTACGTCATTCTAAGGGGGCACTACATCACTCCTTGAATGGAATGCCTCTTTTGTCTTAACCTGGGAGCTGCCCTTTGACCCCTCCTTTCTCCCCCTTTGTCCTTCCCCTCACTGCATATGTCCCTCCATGGAGACACACGTCTCTGTAGATACAATGCTCTCATTCACAGCCAGTGTGGTGTAGTGGTTAAGCGTGGCAGACTCGAATCTGGAGAACTGGGTTTGATTCCCCACTCCTCCCCCACATGAAGCCAGCTGGATGACCTTGGGCCAGTCATAGTTCTCTCAGAACTCTCTCAGCCCCACCTTACCTCATAGAGTATCTGTTGTGAGGACAGGAAGGGAAATCAATTGTAAACCTCTCTGAGACTCCTTTGGGTAGTGAAAAGTGGGGTATAGAAACCAACTCCTACTCTTCCTTCTACTTGAATTAATGTATGTTTATCTCTTCTTCTTTTTTGCAATATACTTCTTGGGAGATTTATTTACTGCACTCAGCACAAGCTTCTATGACTGGGCGAAACTCTGCTATATTAAGCAAATACCCCAGTAATGATGCCCTTCAGTGCCTTTATCTAATATTTTATAACACGCAGGGGTCATTTTGTAGAAAAAGAGGTGCATGAGCTCATTAGCATAACTCATTAGCGTAACTTATTTTGTATATGCCACACCCCCTGACATCACCGGAAGTGTGCCAGAAGGCAACGCCCACCACTCAGGCTCCACCCCAAACATCTCCAGGTATTTCCCAACTCAGAGCTGGCGAGCCAGCTTTACACTTTGACTAAAGACACTTCAGGTTTCCTTTGCTCTTGCAGGGAAGCTACCCTACAACAAGCATGAAAATACAGATTAAGTTAGTATGCTTTTGTTTTTTCCCACAGCACATCACCATATGTGCCTGCTCCTGGGCTTGTTATTCCCGGAACGGTGCTCCTGCGCACTCCTGCTCAAAATGACCCCTGATAACACCATTTCATCTGTACATGTCACTTAATTTCATAAATATTTCCAGAAGAACTGATTGTCCAAGACCAGCCTGGACTGTCCCTGTAGAGGACAGAGCCTGCAACAGAGCCCGACAAATCAACTGCCACCAACTACCAAAAAAGCCAATTCCTGCCTCAGGCTGAAGGTCCCCCCCCAAAAAAAGCAGTGAAGCAGCCCTCGAGGGGGGTGATTTCCCCCTTACCTCACACAGTGAATGGGAAGCAGCTCTGGGTGACAGGATGGCTCCGGGCAACAGGGGAGGGGACAGAGCCCAGGGTGAGCTGGGAGCACCCATCGCAAGAAACCTGAGCCATTAGGAGAGTGGGACAAGTCTCAGCACAGCCTGCCAGAGCTGCAGGAGGGACAGTGGAGCATGGCTAAGCAGTGGAATTCATGGCCCAGGGCAAGTCCGGGTCATGGAATTCATGGCCCAGTGGAATTCATGGCCCAGGGACAGGGAAAGCTGTTGGGGGGGGGAGAACAGCTAGGACTCTGAGAGGAGGAGGAGGAGGAGATTGGATTTATACCCCACCCTTCACTAACCAAGGGAGTGTCAGAGCGGCTTACAAACTCCCCTCCCCACAACAGACGCCCTGTGAGGTCGGTGGGGCTGAGAGGGCTCTGACCGAAACTGCTCTTTTTCAAGAACAGCGGTGCCCGAACTATGGCTTGCCCAAGGTCATCCAGCAGGTGCAAGGGGAGGAGTGGAGTGGGGAATCAAACCCGGTTCTCCCAGATTAGAGTCCACGCACTTAACCACTACACCAAACTGGCTTTCTGAGCTGAGAGAGAGAGAGAATGGAGAGCAGAGCAGAGCCCAGAGGGATGTGAGAAGGGGTGGTGAAGGAATCTCCCTCGCCACTCAAATCTGAGACAGCTTCTAGTTCCTCCAGGAGGAGAGGGTGTTTAAGGAAGCTTGTGGGGGCAATGAAGGGGATGCACACTGGTGATGGGCAGAAAACCCCAGGGGGGAGCCGAGGCACTTGACACTAATATCTAACCCAAGCACAAGTTTATGTTTATTATTTTCCAGACAAGAGATATGGGAATCTACCATCCTGCTGCACCCGGATTGGGTCTCCAGTGACCACCTGTACACAGCTAGCTTCCCGCTCAACTGGTTCCATGCACAGGGAGCCAAATGAGATGACACGAAGGGCTGGACCAGATTGGATTTGAGGTGTGCTCAAGGCATATGGCACAGCGGGATTGCGTTAGGCTGTTGCTTGAGGAAATAAAGTGCACATGGAACCCTTTTATCATGGTGAACTAATACGGGCCCTTTATTGTAAGGAATTGTCACGGGCTGGGTGCCAGTAGGTCAGGAGCCAAGTCAAAGTCCAAGACAGTCCAAGGTCAAGCCAAATCAGGAACAAATTACCAAGTCCAAGGCCGCGGTCACACGGCCCCTTTAAATCCGGGAGGGCTCCCGGATTTAAAGGGGGCACATTTTTCAACCGCAGGTTGGGATGTCCATACATCCCAACCCCTGCGGCAGCAACAACAGCAAAAGCAGCAGCCGCGGGCGCTGAAGAGGCGGCCGCAGCGGGAATGACTGCCGCGGTGGCTGTGGCCGTGGCGGAAGCGGCGGCGGCTGCTGAAGAGGCAGCGGAAGCGGCAGCGGCCGCTGAAAAGGTGGCAGCCGCAGAGCAAACGGCGGCCGCGGCAGAGGTGGCCACTGGAAGCAGGAGAGGCGGCTGTGGCGGCCAAGGACCGCCAGCTGCCTGGGTAAGTTGTGGGTTTTTTTCCCCCCTTTTACACTTGGGCGCATGAATAGCCATGCGCCCAAGTGTAAAAAGGGGGAAAAAATTGAGGGGGGAGGCCATCTGGACAGCCCTGCTCTCGCAATGCTTGCGAGACAGGGCTGTCCAGATAACCTCCAATGTGGGTTCCTCCCGCGACTCCCGGGAAAACACTAGTTTTTCCCGGGGTCGGTAAAAGTGGGAGCAACCCGCATTGGAGCCCGCTTCGCTGCGGGACTCGCTGCGGGGCTATGTAGACGGCCCCTTTAAATGCGGGAGGAAGCAGCCCTTCCTCCCGCATTAAGGGGCCGTGTGACCGCGGCCCAAAACACAAGCCGAAAGCAGAGTCAGTCCAAGCCGTGGTCAGAGAGGGAAACTCAGGAGCAAACCAGTCCAAGGAGTCAATCAAAAGCTGAAGTCAAACAGAGTCAGAGTCACGAGTCAGAAGGTCCAGAATCAGGTTTAGCTGATGCGAGCCGAGCGGCTGCAGAGCTTAGCCAGAATGACTTGTTGCTAGCACAAGTTGTTGGTCTTTGTGCTGTGCCTAAATACCCAGCCACTTCCTGTGCTTGTTAGCAGCTGGCAGTGAGGTCCCAGCTCCCTCTAAAACTCAGGGCTGAGTGATCTGCGACTATGCATGCGTGCCTCTTTTCTCCTAGCAGCTAAGTTTTGCCTGGATCGTGACCTTAGCCATTCCACCTGAGGAGGTGAATCAGGTGGTCTTGAGCTTGGCTGTGGCTCAGCTGCTGGTGGTGCTGGAGTAATGCCCTGAGAGGTGCTTGCTTGAGCCTTGTCAGCTTTAGGTGGAAGCTCCTCTGGAGCTGGGGACTGATCCTCCATCGCACTTAGGTCCACAGTAGGCAGGTCTTCAGAGGCATTCCTGACAGGAATGGTATTCTAGACAATAGATTAGAGATAGTAGCCTAGACTAACTAGCTAAAGTAGGATAGATGGAGATTCAGGAAAGCATGTCCTCTTATGGCTGCAAGATGGAAAGAGAGGGAGGGAGGGAGGGAGGGAGGAGTCAGGGGGAAGAATGGAAGATTTTACTTTAGCTATTTGAAAATCTATTAGCTGCCTTTCTACCTCACCAAACTCAATGTGGCTTACAAATGTGGCTTAAATAAAATAATTATAATAAAAACCAGAATTTAAATCCATGGTTTAAGATTGCCACCCAATTCACCAAATTCCGTCCTAAATAAAACCATCTTCAACTGCCTCCTTAAGTTCAAAAGGCACTATTCCTCGGGGAGGTTCTTCCATAATTGTGGGGCTGCCACTGAAAAGGCCCTCTACTGTGTACCCACCAACTGAGCTTCTTTAGTTGATTCCCAAAGCAATCTATGCATCAAAGGCACACTATCAGAGCTGTGGAAAGGAAGCGATACACAGGTTCTGACCTGTCTATCATCCTGACACTCTATAGCTCCACTCCAAAGTCGGAAGCTAAGAGACATCATGAAGTCCTTCATTTCCAACATGAAACTGTGGCTGCCGCCACCATTTTAGAGAAAAAATTGACCATTTATTTTAAAAAGCTGCAGCGTGGTGGTGGTGGTGGTGGTGGTGGGGAACTCAGCAGTCTTGTTTCTCCCAGTGCCTTTTCGACTTCCAAAATAGCCCCTCCTCAGCTGTTTCAGTACTTGAAAAGGCATGGGGGGGGGGGGGGAGATTGCCTGGTCCCTTGCAGCTTTTTGCAAATGATCAGATTATTTGCCAAAATGGGACAGCAGCCATGAGTCTAGTTTGGTCCTCAGTAAGAAGAGGACCGAGGGAAAATGTTCAAGCCAGAACTACCACACAAAATCGGGATACTGATGCCTTCTGATGCTGACATGTTCTGATATTTTTGCTCACACACACGAACCTTACAGAGTAATATTATGTGATTATCACTAGACCAGAGTGACCTTATTTTCCTTCTTCAGAAAGAAGATTTTCCCCCTAAATATCGACATTGCCATTCGCAAGGCTGTACGGAACACTAAAGTTTGTAGTATATTCATTTATTCCTCCCCCCAATTGTCGATTTGCTCTCAGTGTTGTCTTTCTTTGATTTGTGAAAATTCATTTTTAAAAAGCCAGAATTGTTGGTGGCTATAGGCATACCTCTGACAGTTTCAGCTGTGGATTAAGCCAGGGCATCATTTTGGATGAGGGGGATACAGCGTTTACTCCGGCTGTCTGCAACCTGGTGGAACTCAATGCTAGAAGACATCCATGCCCCACGGGCATTATTACCTTTCCGCCGGGCATGTAAAGTAGAGATGTTCCGCCAGGCATGTGGCTGAGGACAGCAATGGGGGGATAGTATGACATCTCACACTCTCGTGCGCTTTCCCGTCCCTCGCAACCCCTCCCTCCAAGGAGGCTGGGGGATTTGATTTTTTCTGCCATCTGGTATATGTATTTTGTTCCTATTTATTGATCTGTTTATAGCTGGTTTTAATATCACTTTTAAACTAAATAATTTTGTTATTACTCTGTTGTAAGCCACCCTCAGCTCTACCGGTAGGGAAGGGCGGCCTAGCAACCCTAATTAATTAATTAATTAAAACACTACCCCCGCCCCGGTATGCCGTTAAAAAAAAGTGAGGGTTGCCTTACATTTGCATACAAGTTACAGATATGGCCATTTTTTAAAAAAGAGTATAACATTTTTCAGGGTGTTGTTTTTGTGTAAATATGGTATTCCCCCCCCCCCCCCGGGTTTCTGAACACATATGGTTTTTGAGCAGAAGTATCCACACCTAGTTCACAGAAGGCATAAAGACAACTTGCAACACATCACGCTATCTAAATGTGGCCTCATCTATAAATACTTAAATCCAGAGACTGAAGCCATTAACAGATAAGACAGAACTTTCTACAAACCTGAGAAAAACCCTGGGTTTGCAGAAAAACTGATTTAAAAAATGAAAGAAAAAGAATAGAAGCTGCTCCTGTTGCTTTAAGAAACGAATGCCCTCAGTTTACCTTTCTAGGCAACCACAAAGTACTGCCAATCCTTCAGCCTTGGTTTCTGTCAGTAAAAGGCAGAGGGAGGGTCAGAGAGAGCACTTTCCAAGGCCGTTCTGGCCATTGAGGGAGGACACCTTGGCATCGACGGCTTGGAAGCAGCCACCCAACAACTTGCTACCATGAGACTTCCCTGCCTCACTGACAGGTGGCTGCTTGTTACTGTTCAAAAGCAGCCCCCACATGAAGGTCCATGGGGTGTGGTTTGAGTTTAAGACTCGAATTTGGAAGACCTCGCTCTGAATCACCAGTCTGTTATGGAAGCTCACTGGGTGACCTTGGGCCAGTTACACGTTCTCAGATACTGAAGCTGCAGCTCAAATCCTTTGGGCACCAAATGAGAAGGGAGCACTCCCTGGAGAAGGCCCTGATACTGGGAAAGACTGAAGGCCAAAGAAGAAGGAGATGGCAAAGGATGAGATGGTTGGACAGTATTATCGATACTGGCAAATAGAAGAGGAAGTCGTGGAAACAGTGACAGACTTCATGTTCCTGGGATCCAAGATCAGTGCAGACGGTGACTGCAGCCATGAAATTAAAAGACGCCTGCTCCTTGGGAGGAAAGCGATGGCAAACCTATGTATTTATTTATTTATTTTATCACATATCTACCCCGCCCACCCCGGGAGGGGGGGTCAGGGCGGCTTACAAAAATCAAGACACTGTACCTGGTCAGCATAAAACATTTAAATAGTTTAAAACAGTAAAAGCAATCATACCAATTAAAGGGCTTGCAGTACTATACCGTTCATTCATTATAAGAGATAGCGCACTCTAGGATCATATATCAGAATGTGCACTTCCGCGATCTTCAGAGATCTTCCAGCAGAGATATGGCTCTGTCTCCACGCATCAAGGCTCTCTCCACCACCAGGGCCAGCCCTCTATCACAGATGTTCAAGTGGTGGTAGGAGATGGTAACAGTAGGCGGCTCCTAGTTGGCCTGGTGGAAGTAGGCCTGGTGGAAGTAGGCCTGGTGGAAGAGCTCCATCTTTCAAGCTCTGAGGAACTGTAAAAGGTCCTGCAGGGTCCTGATCTCTTCTGGGCACTCATTCCACCAGTAGGGAGCCACCACTGAAAAGGCCCTGGCCCTGGTGACTGTGAGTCTGGCATCCCTGGGACCAGGGATCGTTAATTGGTGTTGTGATCCCAACCATAGTACTCACTGGGGTCTATATGGGGAAAGGCGGTCCCTCAGGTAAGCTGGACCCTGGCCATATGGGGCTTTAAAGGTAAGTACTGTGCGACTGATCAATAACTAATTGATCCAACGGACATGAAGTTGAGCGGACTTTAGAGGGCAGCGGAGGACAGGAGGGCCAGGTGTGATGTGGTCCATCGGGTCACGAAGAGTCAGACTTGACTGTGCGACTGAACAACAACAACAATGGTGGAGGAGAGGAGAATGCTGCAAGCTGCTTTGGAACTGCACAGAGCTTTCCCATGAAGAGGCTGCCATGGAGAGGCTGCCATGGAGAGGAGCGGGAAAGCTGAAGACAGGGGGCAGATAAAGGTAAGCTGGCTGTTGGTTTGTAAGGAGTGATGAAAGCGAGAAAAGAAAAGAGGCGATGGGAGCTTTCAGTAAAGTGAAAGAGGAAATAGTGAGGGAGGGGGAAATGCGATCCCCCCTCCCCGTAAGTCCTTGTGGGTCCCTCCTTGTGCTCTTATAATAGTAGTGGTGGGGAGATATTTTTTTGCTATTTTCTCTTAAATATATCTTAAAAGTAAACCTTTGTAATATCACCGTGTTACCCTAATCCTGTCCCTTCTGTGACAATGAAATCTGACACACTGCCCCTAGATTGAGCTGAAAACACACTGAGCATTGCTGAACCGAATAAATCATAGCCCCGCTTTCGAAAGTCTATGAACGTTGATTTGTCTTTTAACAGAGTGTTTTGTTGCTTTGGGGCTTTTTGAATGGTTTTATATTTGCTGTTTTAAAAAGGCCTTTTTTTGGCATTCCTCCTTCACTGCTTCAAAAACCTATTTTACAGTAGCTTTAACACCGTTCTGACTATTTACGTCCACTGACGTAAAACCTTATTTCAAACAAACAAACAAACTACTTTGTCTTGACTGTGGCAGGTAAGGATGCCATCAAAAACAAGGCTGTGAGCTTTCATCGATCTGATCAGTAAATAAAGCGACTAAAGTCTTAATAGTTAACAAAAGTGTGTTGAAATTTACCACTAGCAATTCTAACACAACAAAGGGGAAATAATTTGGTTTTCTTGCCTGTTTGAATCTTGTCATTGATTAAAAATAAATACATTACTTGGATGATACAAAATGATCTAGAACAGACATTTTTTAAAATTAAAATTGTTGCTGGTGATAACTGAATACATAACCCAGTTTTCATTCTCTAAATCAGGAGGAGCAAAGAGAGGTAGAAAAGAGGGACGGGAATTGTCTATCAGCTGGGTGAGCAGCACGATGAGGTATTCAGCCACAATGGTTGTTCCTGCACGGTAATGTAGATGTCATGATAACTCCGGCAAAGGCCGTCTGCCATTGAATTTATGTAAAGTATTCCTTTGTATAAATGTTACTGGCTCCCCGGACACCAGTTCTAGGAGTTTCGCTATCCAGTCATCAATATTAGGTGGACAGCTGGATTTTCAAGCCAAGAAAACCCGTTTCTTAGCAACCGAGGGCACAGGTTGAATCCAGTGTAGACAGCACGTGTCTTGTTTAGGAACCACAGAAAGAGCGAGTGGGGTGTATAGGCGAGAATTTGAGGCTGGGCCTTGGGGAGACTGAAGTTCAGATCCCTTTGGGCCAGTCACTTTTCTTTCAGCTGAATCTATTTCACAAGGTTGTTGTGAAGATAAGCTATGTACACCTGAGCTCCTTGGAGGAAAGGCAAGATGAAAATGTCATTGTTGTCGCACAGTCGAGTCCAACTCTTTGTGACCCCAAGGACCTCGTCATGCCAGGCCGTCTTGTCTTCTGTCACGCTCCGGAGTTTGCTTAATTTCATGTTTGTTGCATTGATAACCAGGGGTCATTTTGTAGAAAAAGAGGTGCAGGAGCTCATTTGCATAACTCATTTGCATAACTCATTTGCATATGCCCCACCCCCTAACATGCCGGAAGTGTGTCAGAAGGCAACACCCACCCCTCAGGCTCCACTCCACAGGTGAGTGAAACTGACCTGCTCTTCCTCCATTCCCTTCCCCATCCAATACTTTGGGCAATAAAAATAAGCATCAAGAACACACCCTCATTCTCTTCCTGCTCTCTTGAAATCACCAGGTTTCAAGTAGACTTGAGATACCCAGGACATGTGCACCACCTATCCCTTTCCCTTCCCCTCCCCACAACAAGACACCCTGTGAGGTAGGTGGGGCTGAGAGAGGTCTTTTGAGAACTGCTCATGAGAGCACAGCTCTGAGAGAACTTGTGACTGGCCCAAGGTCACACCAGCAGCTGCATGTGGAGGCGTGGAGAATCAAACCCGGTTCTCCCAGATTACAGTCCAACTCCTGACCACTACACCAAACTGATGGGGTGGAAGCTGCTGAAGGGTTGGTGAAATTTCTCCAGTACTTATGTGCTATGTGCCCAGATAAAAAATGGTATACTTAGAAAATTTATATGGCACCTTGAGCAAGTCTCTGGAAAAGCAGCACACAGTCATAAAAAGAACAATGATAAAATTATCAATATTAAAACACAAAATTAAAACAATAAAGACCCTAGCAGGGCTTTCCCCGGGGCCTCTGCACTGCTCAGGGAAGCCGAGGAGGGGGCGGGGCTTGGTCATGTGCCCGCCCCCTGGGCTCCTCACTCCCAGAGCTGCGCTCCTGTGCGCTCCTGCTCCAACGGACCCCTGTTGATAACAATGTCTAACTATCTCATCCTTTGCCATCCCCTTCTTCTTTGACCTTCAATCTTTCCCAGCATCAGGGTCTTCTCCAGTGAGTGCTCCCTTCTCATTTGGTGGCCAAAGTATTTGAGCTTCAGCTTCAGGATCTGGCCTTCCAGGGAACAGTCAGAGTTGATTTCTTTTAGGATTGACTGATTTGATCTCCTTGCAGTCCAAGGGACTCTCAAGAGTTTTCTCCAGCACCATAATACGAAAGCATCGATTCTTCGGCACTTGGCCTTCCTTATAGTCTAACTCTCACAGCCATACAACACTACTGGGAATACCATGGCTTTGACCATACAGACTTTTGTTGGCAGGGTGATGTCTCTACTTTTTGTTATGCTGTCTAGGCTTGCCATCGCTTTTCTTCCAAGGAGCAGGTGTCTTTTAATTTCATGGCTGCAGTCACCATCTGCAGTGATCTTGGATCCCACGAACATGAAGTCTGTCACTGTCACTTTTCATAGACTTTTCAAATGTCATAGACAGATAAAAAGACAGACCAACTAAGTATGTTCACACCTGATTTTTTTTTTTGGGGGGGTCTTGTTTTCAGGGCCCTTTCATCCCTGAGGACTAGGGTTGCTGGCTTCCAGCTGGGAAATACCTGGAGATTTGGGGGTGGAGCCTGAGGAGGGCACAGTTTGGGGAGGGAAGAGACTTCAGTGGGGTATAAGGCCATAGAGTCCACCTTCCAAAGTGGCCATTTTCTCCAGGGGAACTGATCTCTTTTGCCTGGAGATCAGTTATAATGCCAGGAGATCTCCATCCACCACCTGGAGGTTACTAACCCTACTAAGGACAAGTGAATTTGCATGCATTTGTTCCATTAGCCTGAGATCGTGTGGGGATAACTTATGAATTTAGAGCTTGGTCCTTCTGCTTTTAAAGTATTGTCTGTCCCAATTTGCATTCTGTACATGGGTCATGGAATCCAGATCTGAATCTTCACTCTCTATTGAACAGCAATATAATCAGGAAAATAACAATAGGAGGTGAATGACAATAGCAGGCATAATTAGATTAGGTGTGACATGCAGAGGGCCAATAGGGGTGGGGAAATCTGCACTGGTAATGAGACAGGAAACCTAAGTCTATATTCAGTCCAGGAGGATGCATTGTCTTGAGCTTCATTATCAGTTGCAATTCAGCAGTCTCTCTTTCTAATCTCCCTTTGAAATTTCTTTGTAAGTGAACTGCTACTCTTAGGTCAGCAACAAAATGTCCTGGAAGGTTAAAATGTTCCTCCACTGGTCTTTGAATGTTGTAGTTTCTAATGTCTGACCTATGTCCTTTAATTCTTTGTTGAAGGGACTGACCTGTTTGTCCAATGTAGAGGGTGGAAGGGCATTGTTGGCATGTGATGGCATAAATCACATTAGAGAATGAGCAGGGATATGAACCCGAGACAGTTGGGCTGGTGTTGTTGGGTCCAGTGATGGTGTTCCTAGGATCTATATGAGAGCAAAGTAGGCATCTTGGTTTGTTGCAGGCCTTGGTACCAGAGTCCATGTGACTGTTAACCCGTTTATCATTGTGGGTGAGAAGTTGTTTTAGGTTAGCAGGCTGTCTGTAAGCAAGAAAAGGTCCTGTCCCCCTGTGCCCATGTGAGGGAAGTGACACTATCCAATACGGGTTGTAGATCCTTAGTAGGATGTTGGACTGGCTTGAGTTGTGAGCTGTATGTGGCTACCAGTGGTGTTCTGTTGTCATTTTCTTTGGGCTTGTCTTGTAATGAGTAATTCATAGTTGGACTGATGGTGGGGTGGAAGTTGTGGAAAGCCTGGTGAAATTTCTCGAGGGCTTCTTTGCCATGGGTCCAGGCAATGAAAATGTCGTAAGTGAATCTGAAGTCAAGGAGAGGTGCCAGTGGGTAGGGGTTCAGAAAATGCTCTTCTAGATCCACCATGAAAATGTTGGGGTACTGTGGCTTATTGTTGGCATAACCTAAAACAACTTTTCACCTGCAACAATAAGAGAGACTGCTGAATTGCAACTGATAATGAAGCTCAAGACAATGCATCCACCTAGACTGAACTGAAACCTAGGTTTCCTGTCTCATTACCAATGCAGATTTTCCCACCCCTATCACCTCTCTGCATATCACACCTAATCCAATCGAGCCTGCTATTGTCATTCACCTGCTATTGTCATTTGCCTACTAACATAATTAAGCATCTGAAATTGCTCCATTCTCCAAAATATAGGACAGGTGGATTCACATTCTAGCTGTATCTGAAAAAGTGAGCAGTGACTCACAAAAGCTCCTACCCTGCCACAAACTTTGTTAGTCTTTAAGGTGCTACTGGACTCTTGCTCTTTTCTACTACATGGCTACCCATCTAGATTTAGCAATACAATCGTTCTGGAGAAAATGGCTTTCACTAGGAAATTTGGAGATTTTAGAGATGATGCAAGTTTCAGGATGGAACAAGAAATGGACAAAACCATCCTAAGCAAATTTAGGTAAAGGTAAAAGGTTTCTCTTGCTCGAAAGCCAGTCAAATACGACTCTAGGGATGTGGTGCTCATCTCCGTTTCCAAGCCGAAGAGCCAGCACTGTCCGAAGACATTTCCATAGTCATGTGGCCAGCATGAAGAGATGCCAAGGCACACAGAACGCTGTTACCTTCCCACCGAAGCGATACCTATTTATCTACTTGCAATTTCTTGCTTTCAAACTGCTAGGTTGGCAGGAGCTGGGACCAGAGACGGGAGCTCACTCCGTCATGCAGCACTCGGGTCTCAAACTGCTGAACTACCAATCTTTCGCCCTGCAGTTCAGCGTCTTAACCACTTGAGCCACTGCAGCAAATTTACACCCTTCTAAACCCATTGACTTTTATGGTCTCCAACCCCCCCCCCCCTTATTCACAGCTGATTTATGCTGACCCATAGGGTTTTCGAGGCAGGAGTTGTTCAGGGATGGTGTACTGTTGCCTGTCTCGGCTTAATGACCCAAGCCTCATTGGTGGTCTACCATCTAAGTACTATCCAGGGCTGACCCTGCTTAGCTTCTCAGACTTAGGGTGACCCGATAGGTTTCTCAAGGCAAGAAATGAACCGAGGTCCTGGTGCGCCAGGTCTTGTATGCAGCTCTGAGCCTGTGAATTGCGGGGAGAGCGGCTTAGAAATTAAATAAATAAATAAATAAAATACTGCCTGCCTCTGCGTAGCAGCCCTGTACTTCCTTGGCGGTCTCCTATCCAAACGCTAACCAGGGACAAACCTGCTCAGCTTCTAAAATCTGACAAGATTGGGGTAGCCTGGGGCGTCCAGGCTATAGCCTTAGAAGGATGAAGCTTTGCTTACTGGGGCACTGCTAAAGAAATTTGTGCTGATTATTTTAACTTCGTTGGCCGATACTTCATTGGTTTAAATAGCTGAAAGATAGTTGCAGGAACTGAGAATATAGCAGCATTTACCTGTCAAAACTCCTTGTCAATCCAAGCTTATCACAGAAACAGGTGTCCACTTTTGAGTGATAGACTGATCCAGTTCGATGATTTACAGTTTGTGTATGCGGCCACATTTCAGTTCATCTGCTAGTCTTCCATTTAGCCCACGTTGCAAGAATGCTCTGGGATTTTTCTTTCTTTTTTTAAAATCCTCACAGAACTTATAGCGATTCCGTCCATAATTGTGTGGAAATAGGGGATACCCATTGTCCATGGCCATCTCTCTTCAGTGTTTGGGAAATCAGATAAGTGGAATGATAGGTTGCTAGATTGGGAAAGCAAAATTCGCCGTGCTTCGTAGGTAGTTTAATCTAACAAGCTGAAATTTTACGCCTTTTACCATCCCCTGAAAAATGGTCCGACATCGTAAACTGATTGGGCAAGAATAATGATTTGAAATAGTAGAAGGTAATACTCATAAAATAGAAATCGAGGCTGGCAAGACGTTCATTTTCAATGCATTTCAAACTTTGACTCATGATATCAAATCCGGGAATTGCCAGTGTTCCCAAGTCTGTTTTGCCCTTGATAAAACAGGGTCTACATTTTATTGAACCATTTGAGTAGTATGTTTAGGAACTGAAATACCCATGCATTTTATTTAATTTTTACTTTCACTGAAAGGACCACTTGGTGCCCTTATGTCTGGAGCATTTGGATCTAGATCTAGTAATTTATTCCAACTGATGGCATAACCAAAAAGTTCTACAAATTCCATAATCGGTTGGAGTGGATATGATATGGACAAGACCTTGGATCATATGAATGAGTTCCGTACGCACAAGGTAGTCCCACTTAGTGTTCCTTCTAAGCTGAGTTAGTGTGAGCTAGCTCACAGTTTTTTAGCCTCTGGCACACACATTTTTGTGTTAGCTCAGGAAGGATGGCTCTGGAGCAAACTAATCTATGCAGGAGCCATAGCTTTCAGGTCCTTTATGTGCCAGATACTTAGCCTAAACATTAGAGGGCTCAATAATATCTGAAGAGAATAGGGGGGAAAGTATGAATCTAGGTAAAAGTTTATTGCTGATCTTACCATTGGCAAGGGGATGAGGTCTGGTTTCCTTCATGGATCACCCCATTCTGCTTGGCATCTTTCACTGTATCCTCTAGGTGACCAGAAGAGTATGAAATAATATGAAATTGGGCATTCGGGGCTGCTTCTTCAAAAGCCCCTCCTGTAGGGCATAGTGAGCAGACAAGGAAAATTCCTTCTTCTTCTTCTTCTTCTTCTTTTTTTGTTTTTTTTATACAACTGGTTCTATTCTTTGTCAGTGTTCCCTCTAAGCTGAGTTAGTGTGAGCTAGCTCACAGTTTTTCAGCCTCCTGCTCACACATTTTTGTGTTAGCTCAGGAAGGATGGCTCCGGAGCAAACTAATTTATGCAGCAGCCAAATCACTCACTCACAGTTTAATGCCAGTAGCTCACAAAGTAGAGGTTTTGCTCACAAGATTCCACAGCTTAGCAGGAGCAGTGTTCTTTGTTCATATTTTACTTTGGTTACTTCCATAAAAATAGTATATTAGCTTGAAGCTGAGTAGACTGTTTCTCTCTCCAGAGTAAACTCAGTCCCTGAGTTAGTCACGCCAACCCTTTGAACCTTCTGGGAGTACTGGGACCCCCGGAATCCCTCAACAGTTACTCAGCTTGCAAAGCTACACAAAGCCACATTGCAAGTTTAACAGAGAAATACTTCTCTCTTTATTTGAGAAGTATACTTTTAGATAAACAAGAGTAGGGACAGGATAGAGTACCAACTTACTAGCTAAGGATGGAAGCAGATGGTGAGAAGGCCTCATGGTGAAAGGAGAGGACAGCATGTCATCCCTCTTGGTGTAGGCAGGAAGAAGGGACAGCTTCATCTGAGAGAGTGAATGGAAGGAAGGGAAATTGTCCCTGAGAAAGCAGTCTACATTTCAAAGGGGACAGTGGCAGAAGAGTAACACAGGAAGGAAAGGTTAGTGCACCTATCTAGCTATCTCATCTCTCTTGCCACAAAGTCTGGAGGCTGAAGCAGGGACATCGCACCTGGAAATTCCAATATGGGGAAGGGCATGCAGACAGGTGGCAGGATCAGCAGCAGGGGACCCCACCAGGTATCCTGGGCCACGCAGCTGCCCCACCTCAGGGTGTGCTGACACTGATCTTGATAAGAGCCAAGCCATAGCAAATGAACTACATCAGCAGCACAGGATAAAATCTTCCATTCTGGTATCTTGTCTTCAATTCTGGTGCATCGTCCCCCACACCAGTGGCTCCCACCAGCCCATGATATAGCTGATCTGTTGAAAGCCTAATTTTTAGTGCTGATTACGTTAGTTACACCTCTAGCTCCTCAAGTTGCTCCATTTGCATATGCTTTTTCCCATAAACATAAGAACATAAGAGAAGCCGTATGGGATCAGGCCAGTGGCCCATCCAGTCCAACACTCTGTGTCACACAGCGGCCAAAACCCAGGTGCCATCAGGAGGTCCACCAGCTGGGCTAGAAGTTTCAGATGCTTTAGTCTGAGATCCTAGTTAAGAAAACAGCCATTCCAGTCAAGGACATCTGGTTGTCCAGAGCAGGAGACAAGATACTAGACTAGAGAGACCATTAGTCCTACCCTGTAAGGCTAATCTTATGTTTACAACCCTCCCTGGGACCACCCATTCCCCAGCAAGCACAAGAAAAGCCCTGCTGGATCAGACCAGTGGTCCATCTCTGTGGCCAACCAGTTCCCTTGGAGGTCCAAAAACAGGGCAGAAAGGCCAGAGGCCTTCCCCTGATGTTGTTCCCTGGCTCTGGGATTCAGAGGTTTAGTCACCACGGCTAGTAGCCACTGATGGACTTATCCTCCACGAATCTATCTAATCCCCCTTTAAAGCTGTTTATTCCTGTGGCCGTCACTACATCCTCTGGCAGTGAATTCCACATTTTAATCACTCTCTGTGTAAAGGAGTATTTCCTTTTGTCTGTCCTGAATCTACCGGCAGGGTGCCAGCCCTGGGCTGGGGATCCCAGTGATCAAGGACAGAGGGAGGTATGGCAGCAGGAGAAGGTTTTGGGATGGAAGGAGATGGAGATATGGTTATGCTTGGTCTTCGTTCCATCCCAAGACATGCTGGTGTGAAGGCTAGGACTACAAAGGCCTCTTTGGCACTGATGTTGTGCATTAATAAGACTAGAACGCTGCATGACTATCATGCAGTGCATAATGTGGACCTGGCTTGTATGACCGAGACCTGGGTTGGGGAGGGAGAAACAGACACCTTACACGAGCTACCCCCCCCACCCCGCCTCTCAGTTCTTCATCGGTCTTGAACTCAGAGGCAGGGGAGGGGCTTGCAATTCCCTACTGGGAGGACTTCTAAGGACCACAGCCACTCGCAACTATTTGGGTGGCTCCCGGGCCTCAAGCAGGGCAAGAGAGCTGGCCCTGCCAAGAGGGTGGGTGGCCTTAGGGAGGCACAGCCATCCACAACTGGATGGGTGGGCCCTAGGCAGGGTGGAAGGGTTGGCCTTGTCCAGTAATCATGTCACCAGCATTGGGAGGGTGGGCCCCAGGAGACACAGCCATCCACGAGGCCCTGGGGAGGGCGGGAGGGTTGGCCTTGCCCAGTAATTGCCTTGACAGTCCACAGAGGAAGGGAGGGAGGGTGGGGCCGGGTAGAAGCAGGCACCCTCAACTGTGCAGGTGGCTCCGAGGCATGGTGGGCCGGCTTGTCCTGCCCAGTGATTACATTTTCAGTCAGACAGAGGGTGGTCTGTGTCATGGGCATGGATGAGGACGAGCTGACTGAGCCTGCAGAAACCACAGCTGGCCCCTCTGAAGCAGTAGAGGAGGATAGCTGGCAAGTGCCTGTAACAGCAGTCTTCACACCTGGCTCAGATAAGAAGGATGAACCGCAAGCTGAAAGTCCTCCTGACTCACCCCCATGTGTGGCTCGATTAAGGGAGGGACTCCGGCAAAACTTAGCAACCGAGCGAAGAGAGGCCAGGCTACAAGGGAGCCGCTCAGCTAGCCCAGAGTTTTAACAGGAGCCTGGGTGATCGTGCAGCTGGCTAATTGGCAACAGCATTTAACTCCACACTCTGGGCAGTATTCTTTGTGGGAGCAACAAGTCAATTTCATGCTGCTTGCATCCACCTCAGCTCTTGCACCTAGACCTTCAGACTCCCTGACTTTGGACTTGGCTCTGTCTTCCTGGCTCCTGATCCTGGCTTGATTTTGGACTACGCTTCTGGTTAGTGGTTTCAGACTTGGCTCTGTGTTTCTGGCTCCTGACCTCAGCTTGGCTCCTGACCGTGGCTTTTCTGGACTTCCTTTGACTGGCACCCCAGCCCATGACAGTCTGGTCTATACACTCCTGAACCCACACCTGACATCTCTCCAAAAAGCACTTTCCTGGGGGCACCTTGCTTGGGGTTCCATAATTCAGACCCCCACAAATCTGATCCACACATGACTTGTGGGGCCTATGGAGGGGCATCCCCATGAGATACTCTGTGAGTTGGATGCCTCTAGCTTACCCAGGGTTTGCTCTGTACACTTCTGAACCAGCACTTGACCTCTCATTGAAAAGCACTGTCCTGGGGCACCTTGTTTGGGGGTCTGTAACTCCGTTCAGGAATCAGGCCGGTTCGGTTCACAAACTGAACTGGGATTTCCTGGTCTGTGCCCACCCCTAATACTTAGCATGCAAGAGGCATTTCCTTAAAAAGGAAAGGGAAAAGAAAGAGCTGAGAAGTTTCTGCACTTGTGCTGAATCACGCTAAACCCCAGTCCTGTCTGTACAGATCTGATCCTGGCACTGGTTTCCTAACATATTGGACTGTCAAGATGTTCGTACTACTGTCCTGGCTTCTCAGCTCATAACAAAGCAATGTGGAGACATATTGCATTTAATTTTCTGTTCATGTCAGTTGCTATAGCCGGTGGTAAAAAAAGAAAAGACATTTCTACCGTCTGCCATGTAACAAGACAATTGGGTCTCTTTGTGGGCATGCCCAAGAGATTTAGGATGTCATCTCGGCACTTTGGTGCTCCCTGCATATAGCATAGGGCTTGCAAATTACTATAATATTTCTATTTTATTTGGGGAGAAGGAGGGACTTGTGCACAAGGAGAAAACTGACTCTGAACTTCGACCATTTGCCTTTTTGGCAGGAAGAACTGATAGGGAGAAAATGTCAAATGCAGCACCAACTCGGTTCTTTCCGTCCAAAGCCTTCCTTTATGTTATGGCAACAAAGGACAAATTCCCTAAACACAGTTTTCTTTTAAGTGATTGTGGAAGGGGATACTTCTGGTCATCCCATAAGGTTTTTAAGGCAAGAGGCATTCAGAGGTGGTTTGTCATGGCCTGCCTTTGCATAACAACCCTGGACTCCCTTGGTGGTCTCCCATCATAAGAACATAAGAGAAGCCAATGTTGGATCAGGCCAGTGGCCCATCCAGTCCAACACTCTGTCACACAGTGGCCAGAAACACCAGGTTCCCTCAGAAGATCCAGCAGTGGGGTTAGGACACCAGAAGCCCTCCCACGGTTGCCCCCCATCAAGCACCAAGAATACAGAGCATCACTTGCCCCAGACTGAGAGTTCCTATCTATACCTTGTGGCTAATAGCCACTGATGGACCTCTGCTCCATATCTATATATCTAATAGCCAAGGGGCCCCCTGCATGCAGATATCTAAATCCGCACGGGGAGCACCTAGGGGGCAGGGAGATTGTTCTGCACACTTGGGGGGCTCCCCTCGTGTGCAGAAAAATCCTAAAAGTTAGAAAACTTTTGGGGGGATATTTAAATCCCCCCAAAAGTAAAAGTGTTCACTGTGCATGCGCAGAGAACACTTTGGCCATTGGGGGGGCTTGGTGGGCAGTGGGCCTTGCTGCCGCCACTGTTGTTGGGGAGGAAAGGGGAGGGGGAAGAGGCTCGGCGCGCGTCAGGCCTCGCTGTCGCTGCCAATGGGAAGAGCAGGGAGAGGGAGGGGAAGAGGCTCGGTGCATGGTGGGGGAGGGCAGGGGGAGGGAGGGGAAGAGGCTCACCTGCGGGTGCTTCCTCCTCGACGTGGAGCTCCTCTCCCCCCCCATTAGTATCACGGGTCCTTCTGCTTGTGTTTATCTAATTCCCTCTTGAAGCCGTCTATTCTTGTAGCCGCCACCAACTCCTGTGGCAGTGAATTCCACATGTTAATCACTCTTTGGGTGAAGAAGGACTTCCTTTTATCTGTTCCAACTCAACCGCTCAGCAATTTCATTGAGTGCCCATGAGTTCTTGTATTGGGAGAAAGGGAGAAAAGTACCTCTTTCTCTACCTGCTCTGTCCCATGCATAATCTTATAAACCTCAGTCATGTCACCCCTCAGCCGTCGTTTCTCCAAGCTAAAGAGCCCCAAGCCCTTCAACCTTTATTCATTGGGAAAGTGTTCCGACCCTTTGATCATTCTAGTTGCCCTTTTCTGCCCTTTTCCCAATGCTATAATTATCTATTTTGAGGTGTGGCGACCAGAACCGTACACAGTACTCCAAATGAGGTCGCACCATCAATTTATACAGGGGCATTATGATACTGGCTGATTTGTTTTCAGTTCCCTTCCTAATAACCCCCAGCATAGCGTTGGCCTTTTTCATTGCAGTCGCACACCATCTTGACATTTTCATTGAGTTATCTTCTACGACTCCAAGACCTCTCTCTTGGTCAGTCTCTGCCAGTTCGGACCCCATCAACATGTATTTATAGTTAGGATTTTTTAGCACACATCCAAGTGCTAACTGTGCTTAGCTTTTGAGATCTGATTAGGCTGGGCTAGCCTGGCCATCCAGGTGTCAGCTAATGCTGCCATCTCCCGGGCGGGAGGTGGTTCCTAGTCCTGGTGGGCCTTATCTCAGTGGAATGTTTTACTCGCTTGTTCTCATAGCGCTCTTATCGCTTAGCCTGCTTCTCTGACCTTGGGACCATGTAATGCCAGCTTCTGTATCTTTTCCTGTCTGGCTGTATATCTTCCCACCTATATTTTGGGAACAGAAAGCCAGTATTTTAACTGCATTTTATTCTTATTCATGATTGGATATTTGACACTGAATGGGCCTTTTGAATTCTGTATAACGTACCTTGCTCTACAGTTGCCCGGCATTACTAACACAAGAAGTGCAGATGACCATATCAGACCTTTCTCAATAAAGTCTACCTGTTTAAGGACACTTGTTGTTGATTGACTCTGTGGGCTCTCACACCAGGTCATATAAATAATAAGGAAGCAAGTTCTAGCCAACTCATTATGACCCTGTAAGTTTTTTAGGACAAGAAACATTCAGAAGTGGGTTGCCCCGGCCTGCCTCTGCATAGTGACCCTGGACTTTCTTGGAGGTCTCCCATCCAAGGACTAACCAGGGCCAAACCTGCTTAGGCTTTGCAGAGCTGGGAGAAGTGTAGAGGAGGGCAACCAAGATGAGTGTGTGTGTGTGTGTGTGTGTGTGTGTGTGTGTGTGGAGCACCTTCCTTATGAAGTGTCTGGGAGTTCTCGGCTGAGAAAAGAGACAGCTAAGGGGGAATATGATAGAGGTTTACATCCAGGGGGTGGAGAGAGTGGACACAGAGAGATTTTCTCTCTCTCTCCCAAAATATTAGAACTTGAGGGCATCTAGTGAAGCTGATGGGCAGTATGTTCAGGACGGACAAAAGGAAAGACGACTTTACTCAGGGAGTGATTAAAATATGGAATTTGTTGCCAGAGGATGTAGTGATGGCCACAGCAATAAACAGCTTGAAAAGAGGATTTGATAGATTCATGGAGGATAAGTCTGTCAGTGGCTACTAGCCATGGCGACTGAGAGGAACCTCCACAGAGCCAGGAGGCAACATCAGGGGAATGTCTCGGCCTCTATGCCCTGTGGTTGGCCCTCCAGAGGAACTGGTTGGCTACTGTGTGAGACAGGATGCTGGACTAGATGGACCACTGGTCTGATCCAGCAGGGCTCTTCTGATGTTCTTAGGAAGGCCTCGGCCTCTCTGCCCTGTTGTTGGTCCTCCAGAGGAACTGGTTGGCTACTGTGTGAGACAGGATGCTGGACTGGAACTACCACTGGTCTGTTCCAGTAGGGCTCTTCTTATGTTCTTACATTTTAAGGAGATTGGGCTAGCCTAGGCCATCCATGTTTTTGTAGAAAAAGCCCAGCGGGAACTCGTTAGCATAATAGGCCACACCCAACAGCAGAAACTCACTAGCATATTAGGCCACACCCCCATGTTACCAGAAGAGTGGTCATCCAGCCACACCCACCTTTTGCTTATTCTGTTTACCTTGTTTGTTGTCAAAACCCAGGGCTTTTTTTGTAGCAGGAATTAATTTGCATGTTAGGCCACATCCCCCTAATGTAGCCAATCCTAATGAGTTTCTGCTGTTGGGTGTGGCCTGTTATGCTAATGAGTTCCTGCTGGGTGTGGCCAGCTCAGGAGCCAGCCGGAACTCCGTTCCTGTGCGTTCCTGCCCAAAAATAGCCCTGCATGTTCGGCTGAGAGATGATACATCACAGCATATCCCGAGAGTCACTGCTTCACACAACCACTCAGCATGCCTCAAAACAAAGTAGAATGACCCAATAAGTAAGCTTAGAACACCCCCGCTCTTTCCCAGACTCGTGAGTGTTGAGATTTCAGTGGACAAGGCAAATGAAGGCACTGTCTATAACCATCCAATATTTACAGCAAAATAATCCGTATTTACTAATCCAGTCTGTCAATCTGGAAGCCAAGTTTTAATTCCGTTTGTGCGTGATTTTATGGTTTCAGCTGCCTCATTATGCCCTGCAAGTCCTCAACTGAGCAGAATCTTGGTGTGAAGTTATCTGAATCACGCCACCTAGCTTTCACCTCTTTTCTCCGTTATTTCGTGAAAGCCAGGACTAAACACGGACTGTGGACCCATCTGACTTACGTCATGGTTATCTGTAAAGGAAAACTTTTTTTTTTTCAGCCCTTGTACTAGAAGCCATTTACTGGAGATGTCAGACCATTGAACTGGGGCCTTCTGCATGGGAAGAGTGTTGGAAATGTCTGAGTTGCAAGATCCAGATTCCAGTCATTACAGGGTTAATCTGTTTACCTTCAGTGCTATTGTTTAGACTGACCTGGAAGCAGGGGTCATTTCGTAGAAAAAGAGGTACAGGAGCTCATTAGCATAACTCATTTGCATAACTCCTTTGCATACGCCCCACCCCCTAACATACTGGAAGTGTGTCAGAAGGCAACACCCACCCCTCAGGCTCCACTCCACAGGTGAGTGAAACTGACCTGCTCTTCCTCCCTTCCCTTCCCCATCCAATACTTTGGGCAATAAAAATAAGCGTCAAGAATACGCCCTCATTCTCTTCCTGCTCCCTTGAAACCACCAGGTTTCAAGTAGACTTGAGATACCCAGGACATGTGCACCATCCATCCCTTCCCCTTCCCCTCCCCACAACAAGACACCCTGTGAGGTAGGTGGGGCTGAGAGAGGACTTTTGAGAACTGCTCATGAGAGCACAGCTCTGAGAGAACTTGTGACTGGCCCAAGGTCACACCAGCAGCTGCATGTGGAGGAGTGGAGAATCAAACCCGGTTCTCCCAGATTAGAGTCCAACTCCTGACCACTACACTAAAGTGATGGGGTGGAAGCTGCTGAAGGGTTGGTGAAATTTCTCTAGTACTTATGTGCCATGTGCCCAGATAAAAAATGGTATACTTAGAAAATGTATATGCCACCTTGAGCAAGTCTCTGGAAAAGCAGCACACAGTCATAAAAGGAACCATGATAAAATTATCAATATTAAAACAAAACATTAAAAACAGTAAAGACCCTAGTAGGGCTTTCCCCGGGGCGCTGCGCCTCTGCACTGCTTGGGGAAGCCGAGGAGGGGGCGGGGCTTGGTCATGTGCCCGCCCCCTGGGCTCCTCACTCCCGGAGCTGAGCTCCTGTGCGCTCCCGCTCCAACGGACCCCTGCCTGAAAGGAAACCTGGCAGACAGCCAATGCAAGAAAAGCCTGCAAATGTAAAGGAGTATTGATAGGTTAATGTATTCAGGTGATTTCCTTTTAGGGGGTCAAGAAGAAGCAGATTCTCCATTGTTGTTGTGTGCCCATGTGTCTCTAGCAGTAGCAAGCAAGATGTAGCTTAGATATGCTTGTTTGTTTATAGGTTTCCTGTGTACCTTTTTTTACCCTTAGAAATAAAGCTTTTTAAACAGAAAGAAATGTCTCCTCTCCAATGAAGCAAAGATCCATTGCAAATTCAGAGTATTTAAGTATTGTTGACTATTTTTCCCCAACAAAGAGTGGGCCTCTTCCCATTATCATTACAGATGAGAGAGATGGGTAGATGTCATCGAAAGCTTAGAGCAGACATGGGGAGGGGGAGGGGCTCCGTGGAAGAGCATCTGCTTGGTGTGCAGAATATCTCAGATTCAATCATCAGCATCTCCAGTTGAAAAGGACCGGGCAGGAGGTGATGCGAAAGAGCTCAGCATGAGACCCTGGAGAACCACTGCCAGTCTGAGCAGACAATATTGACCTTAATGAGTCAAGGGGCTGACTCAGTGTAAGTCAGGTTCTTGGGTGCCCATCCTGGAATAGTGATAAGTATTGGAGTCGGGAGTCCATGGAGTAGTGAAACAGCTAGATCTTTATTGCTGGTCCGGATGAAGCATACTACACAGGGCTCGAAGCCCTCCTTTTATGCTGGTCAGGGATAATCCCCTGACCTCGCCCAACTGGCCTGATAGGCTATTAGAAGTCTATTTACATCTCATAGGTTCCCTGGGAGAAACCTAGGTACATGATTGGTGGCCGGTTTGAATCCACCTGGCCTTTGTTCTACCTGGCTGAAGCTCAGGTAGTTTCTTGGCCATGTGCTCTGGCCATGCGGTTGCCATTACGGGAGCACATGGCGACCGCATGGTCCATACATAACAAATAGCCTGTAAACAAAAAAGCACTGGACATCAGGGGTTCCTTCTTGCCTCTTTTCCCTTCTTCCCTTGGTTCTGATGGCCTTTGTGCTCAGCTTGGCAAAAGCCTTGAGTCATGAAAGTTTGAAAGTCACAGAACTGCATGGGAACAAGTGCAGCAGCGTCCAATTATTCTATTAGGTAACCCCCCTCCCCCATGTCACAGAGCTGCGAGCACATTCCTAGCATGTAGGTAACTATTTTTTGGTGGTGGGCGGGTTGATACTAGCCTGTAAGGCACTTGAAGATAATTTCTGAGCATGTGTTATGTGTGTGTGTATATATATATGAACCTATGAATAACACAGCAAACTTTAAATCAATACTAATTAACCCCCACACACTTCCCTATATAGAACATTCCATTCTGGTGTTCCACCCACCTCTTATAATACTCAAAGTCTCTCTCGCCTCACCCATTTTCACCACCTAGTTGGAAGAAGCACTTTGCACAAGAACTCAGGAACCTTTAAAAGTTTCCAGTGAATAAGTCCATTAACCAGAAGTAATCACCTTTTTTTCCCCCAGATAATTATAGGAAAGGGCTATAAATTGTACCGATTTCTGTGCTGTATATAATCACAACTGGAGAACGGTGAGAACATAACATAACTAATGTACATACTCAGTGGATAATTTTCGTGCGGGGCTAGGGTGGCAAGGCATTGTGTCTACCAAGAGCCGCATGAATGAAAATGGTAATTAAAAGTTTGCTCTTAGATCCCAGTTCAGCAAACTACTTAAACAGGCATCAGCTTCTTAATGGAAGAATGGTAGCCAAGTTGCTGTAGAATTTTCAAACATGATCCACTGCTTTATTGTTGTTGATGATGACAGTAATTGCTATACATTATTTAAGTTACCCATCCATATCACAGGAACCTGGCCAGTGTGGTAGTCTAACTGTCTAGGCAAAAATAAAATGCTCTATTCTTCTTCTTCTATATTATCTGAACATTTCTCAGAACTCATTTATCATTATTTATATATATATATTTTAATGCCCTGGCTTGGATGGCCCAGACTAGCCTGAACTCGTCAGATCTTGGAAGCTCAGCAGGTACTCAGCAAGTACCCAGCAGTACTTGATCAGTACTTGGATGGGAGATCACCAAGAAAGTCCAAGGTTGCTATGCAGAGAGAGACACTGGCAAACCAGAGAGCAAGTTTGGCATAGTGGTTAGGAGTGCCGACTCTAATCTGAGAGAAGCGGGTTTGATTCCTCCATTCCTGCACAAGCAGCTGCTGGTGTGACCTTGGGTCAGTCACAAGTTCTCTCAGAGCTGTTCTCTCAAGAGCAGTCCTCAAAAGAGCTCTCTCAGCCCCACCTCCCTCCCAGGGTGTCTGTTGTGGGGAGGGGAAGGGAAAGGGGATTGTAAACCGCTCTGAGACCCCTTTGGGTAGTGAACAGTGGCAATCTCCTCCTCCTCCTCCTCCTCTGAATGTCTCTTGTCTTGAAAGCCTTATGGGGTGGCTGTGTTGGCTGCTGCTTGTTGATGTTTTCCACCACCATTTTTTTTTTATCTTGACTTTTGAAGCACTCCAGGTAGCACCTGAACTAATGAACATGAACACATGAATCTGCCTTGTATTGAATCAGATCCTCAGTCCAGCTGGGCCAGTCTTGTCTACTCAGAGTGGCAGCAGCTGTCCGGGGTCTCCGGCAGAGGTCTTTCCCATTGCTTACTGTCTGGTCCTTAATTGGAGATGCCAGGGATTGAACCCGGGACCTTCTGCATGCCAAACAAACGCTCTTTCACTGAGCCACAGCCTTTCCTGTTGGCATGCAAAATGTCCATCTAAAGCTGCAAAAAGAAATCATGCTCCGTCTCTGACCTGCCCTAATCAGAGCAGTCACAGAACAAGAGCGATGGGCAGTGTTCAAAGGCACCTTGAAGGAAAAGCTCTTCACCAGCATGGTGGAGCAGTCAAGAGTGGTGAACTCTAATCTGGAGACTGGGTTTGAGTCTCCTCTTCTCCACAGGAAGCCTGCTGGGTGGCCTGGGGCCAGTCACAGTTCTCTCAGAACTCTCTCAGCCTCCCACCTCTACTTCATGAGGTGGCTGTTGTTGGGAGATGAAGGGGAGGTGATCGTAAATCCAGCCTGCGGCTCATCCCGACGGTTGTTGGCAGTGGGGCTAGGAGTAACCCCCCTCCATCACTGGTGTTGTGCAACACCAGGTCAATAAACAACAAGGCTCCAGGATTTCCTGGTAGACCAAAGGTCTGTCCTGGTGTGTGTGACCAAGACCTGGGTGCGGGAGGGGGAGACTATAGCTCTCTCCCAAATGCCCCCCCCCCAAGAATTACAGTCCTGCACCAATCACAGACAAGGGGGGGTGGGGTTGCGATCTTCATTTGGGAGGCTTACTCCTTCAGGGCGCTCCCACCGGTGGAGATCACAGGCATAGAGTGTGTCAGCCTGGTGTGGGAGGCCGAAGAGAGTTTGGCTGTATGGCTGGTGTACCGCCCGCCTAATGCACCAGCCAGCAGCCTGCCGTCCCTAGTGGAGGCTGTATCAGGCTGGGCGCTGGAGCACCCTAACCTTGTGGTTTGGGGTGACTTCAATGTCCATGTCGATGATGCAGCTTCCAACTGGGGGGCGGACCTGGTGTCATCCATGGCGGCACTGGGACTCTCCCAGTACATCTCGGCCCCTACGCAGCAAGCTAGGCACACGCTCGATTTGGTCTTTGCCGCGGGGGTAACAGTGGATCGAATCACTGTTTCGGCTGTTCCATGGTCAGACCACTATGCCCTGAGGGTCCATCTGAATTTCCCTCCCTGGATCCTAGGCGGTGAGCCTATTTTGGCTCGCCCACAGAGGCAAATGGACCCAGTGCAGTTCCAGATAGTTTTGCGGGAACCGATGCCCCCTGGCGGCTCGTTGGATGAACTGGTTGAAGACTGGCATAGCCGGCTCGCCGCAGCCATCGACAAGATCGCTCCCAGGCACCCTTTGCGCCCTTGCAACAGGCTGGCACCCTGGTATTCCCAGGAGTTGTGCCAGATGAAGCGAGAGCTAAGACGGCTAGAGAGAAGGTGGCGGTGTGCTCACGACAAGGGCATCTTATAGAACATTTATGAAAGCCTATGAGCTGGCAACCAAGGTAGCAAAGAGGGAATTCTATGCTGCCGAGATTGCATCCGCTAGCTCACGCCCAGCCCAATTGTTTAGAACAATTCGGTCTTTAACAACTCTGCCATATGGCAGACCAAATTCTAGGGAATTGGAAATTGGCTGTGAGGCATTTGCGAGCTATTTTGTGGATAAAGTCTTATCACTCCGCCGCGACCTCCCCGCCACAGTTGAAACAGTGAGTGAACTTGAGGCCCCTTGCACGTCTTCGGTTCCGGGGTTAGATGAGTTCGACCTGCTTGACCTAGAAAAAGTTGACAGACTCCTCCTGACTGTGCGCCCAACCATGTGCATCCTTGATCCATGCCCATCCTGGCTAATAAAAGCTGGCCACAAGGGGTTGCGACGTACTGTCCGAGAAATTATTAACACCTCCCTCTCTGAAGGGAAATTCCCAGGGGCACTCAAGGAAGCGATAGTCCGCCCACTCTTTAAAAAGGTACATCTGGACCCGGCAGAATTGGCAAACTACCGGCCAGTGTCCAATTTGCCCCATTTAGGCAAATTAATAGAGAGGGCAGTGGCATTACAGGTACAGAGGTATCTGGATGATGCTTCAGTCTTAGACTCCTTTCAGTCCAGCTTTCGCCCGGGATACAGGACGGAGATGGCTTTGATCACTCTAACGGACGACCCCCGATGACATCTGGATTAGGGTGGTGGGGCGATGTTGCTGTTGCTTGACATGTCGGCTGCGTTCGACACAGTGGATCATCAGCTGCTGACCCGCCACCTTGCTGATGTGGGGATACAGGGATGGGCCCTTCAATGGCTTGTCTCATTTCTCCAAGGTTGGGGACAAAGGGTGGTGCTAGGGGAGCAGCAGTCCACGAGGCACCCACTTGATTGTGGGGTGCTGCAGGGGGCGGTGCTCTCCCCGATGCTGTTTAACATCTATATGCACCCCCTTGCCCAGATTGCCCGGAGGTTTGGGCTGGGATGTCACCAGTATGTGGATGATACCCAGCTTCATCTGATGTTGGGTGGCCAGTTGGGCTCTGGCCCAGAAGATCTAGACCAGGCATTGCACGCCGTGGCTGACTGGCTCAGGTTAAGCAGGCTGAAATTGAACCCAGCGAAGACGGAGGTCCTGTGTCTGAGCCATTGCAGTTTGGGGCGGGGGGTCCCACTCCCGAGCTTCGACGGGGTGCCGTTGGTGCCTGCGTCATGGGTTAGGACTTTGGGAGTGCTCCTGGACTCCTCCTTGTCAGTGGAGGCCCAGGTAGCAGCCACTGCCAAGTCGAGCACTGAGGTGCTCTCAGGAGGTCCAGCAGCGGAGCCAGGACACTAGAAGCCCTCCCACTGTTGCCCCCCAAGCACTCAATTCCACATGTTCATTACTCTTTGAGTGAAGAAGTACCTCCTTCCTCTCTGCCCAGCCCCCTCACCCAAAATCTGGGACCGGCTCTGGTCAGCAAAAGTTCTCATAGGAATTTCACCATGATTTGCTAACAGTTCTTCTTAAACCGAGTTGCCCTCCCCTTTGGCCATGCCGGGAAGGGGGGGGGGAAGTTACACAAGTTGACCCAGTTCTGCATAACCGGTCTCTTTACTGCGTCTGTCCTATTGAACAGGACCGTGTCAAACACTGAAGACGGAAAGCAGAAGAAAAAAAAATCTCCAGAAGAGCAACCCAAATTCAATTAAGAATGCTTGGTAAGAGGGTCATTAGCATTGAACTGAGGGATAGATCACAAGACCTGACAAACGGAAGGTCTCAGCGCCAGATGCAAAGCAAGACTATGTGCAAAAGGTTGATTTCTCAGAGGGAGCTGTGGCCGGAGGGCTGGTAAGTGGAGCGCAATATCTACCAAGAGGTGAGAGATGGTTAAATATATTGAACTGTGCAGGGCTCTGGGGGAGGAGATTGACAGGGACTTCGGGAAATGCTGCGCTGGGCAAAGGCAGTGCAATCTTGAGAGAAGCAGATGCTACTACAAGATTGGGGAAAGAAGCAGGTGAAGGGGTAAGAGGAGAAGCGTCACTCGTAGATGGGGCCGCCTGTCCCTTTCTGTGATATCCGGGACAGGGAACAATGAGCCAGATAAAGATATCGCTGTTCAGACGACGGGTTCAATTGAGTCGAGTGCATGGAAGGTAAAAGAGACTGCAGGCAAAGGAGACTGAATGGCATTCGGTGGAACTGAGTGCTGATAGAAATTGGGCACGACTTTTAAGGCCGATAATGCCTATTTAAAAATGATTTTTTAAAAGAAAGGCTGACCAACAGGAGCAGACTGGGAATAGCTAGGGAAAGTACAGAGGAGGGAAGCCAAGAGGATGAGGGGGTTGGCACACCTTCTCTATGAGGAAAGACTGAAGAGGTTGAAACTTTCCTGTTAAGAAAAGAGGCAACTACGGGGGGAGGCATGATACAGGTTTATAGAATTATGTATGAGGTGGAGAGAGTTGACAAAGAGATTTTTTTTCTCCCTCTCCTAAAATACTAGAGGGCGTCCAATGAAGCTGAGGGGCAGTAGGTTCGGGACGGACAAAAGGAAATACAACTTTACATGGAGAATGATTAAAATGTGTCCAATTTGTAATGGCCAAGATCTCAGACTCAAGCCAAAGAGCACAATCAACTTCCATTCCAATTTACTCCAAATCTGTGCATTGATGGGCGCCAGTACTAAGCTTCATGACAGCAAAAGAGTGACTTCCCTCGAGACTTGAGCCATCACAAATGACTTTACCCGTAATATAGCTCCGAAAATGACAATTCACTGAGATATCCATCCAATTAACTAGACCCTGTCTAAGACTAATACAGGAACATCATGAAACCGAGTTATCACTTTGGTTGACAGAGACAGGACACCATTTATGAGTTGCTGATATTTACTTGATTTTTTTTGTTAGTGTTATTGTTGTATTTGTATTGTAATGTTAAATTTTAACATAATGTAATTCTTTAATAATTAATAAAATGTTTTTTTTAAAAAATGTGGAATTTGCTGCCAGAGGATGGAGTGATGGCCACAGCAATAAACAAGCTGCAAAAGGCAATTAAATAGATTCACGGAGGATAAGTCCAACAGTGGCTGCTAGCCATGGTGACTGAGGGGAACCTCCACATTCAGAGGCACTAAGCCTGAATCCCTCTGTGCCCTGTTATTGGCCCTCCAGAAGAACTGGTTGGCCACTGAGTCAGACAGGATGCTGGACTAGATGGACCACTGGTCTGATCCAGCAGGTATCATCTGATGTTCTTATCAGGGGAAGGCCTCGGCCTCTGTGCCCTGTTGTTGGCACTCCAGGGGAACCGGTTGGCCCCTGTGTGAGACAGGATGCTGGACTAGGTGGACCACTGGTCTGACTCAGCAGGGCTCTTCTGATGTACTTATGAAAACAGCCCTCGGGAAGTCAAGTGGACCCTGCAACGCCACGAGCTGGCACTGCTGGGCTGCTCAGCTTGGTGGAGCCAGCAATGGGCAGGAGCTTACCCATTGTGCCATCCTTCAAACAGGAAGCAATGTGGGAGGAGACAGTGGATGAACTGACATGATCTGCTGTGGCTGGTGAGGGTTGGCTCTGCTTGCTTTGGCCACCAGTGGCCCACCAGGAAAATTCCTGGTCAGTTAAATGACCATCCTGCCCCTGCTGACCAAGTGATAGAGTGCAAACTTTTCACACTGTTGTAATTTGTGGAATGAAATTTTAAAATAAATGCTGGCCATTTTTCAAGAGGAACATGTTGACTATTCTGCTATGTCACCTTTCAAGTGGGAAAAAATAGCAATTTAGATGGAGAAGAATTTCTGAAAAATCAATTCATGAAAATGTTCACTTCCAAAAAAAATCCTGTTCAGTGTCTTTGCTTTGATCTGTGGTTCTGCTGCTGCTTTCTCCTTTCTGAATTAGTCACATGGGTGATCCCAACCAATCAAAGATGTCTGCTTTGTTTCAGATTTGTGCCCTTACAGTCTTACTACATTACTTATTACACAATGATTATTTATTGTGTAATCTGCCTTGAGTCTCAATGAGAGAGGCAGATTTTTGGATATTGTAACTCAGCATGCAAGAGGATTATTATTATTATTATTAGCCCAATCTGGGAGGGAAAGGGTTAAGAGGATTCTCTCATTCGGGTACACTTGACAGTTGGCTCCACCTTCTTATCACTTAGATCTTGAGCCTCTTTGGCCATTGCTTTCGCCTTCTGTTTTCATCCTATATAGGACCTTCTCTCTTCTCCCTGGGCTTGGAGCTGTAGCAAGTTAACCTTTTTTTGAAGTTAATCACTTCACAATAAGTTCAGTGTATTTACATGAATATGTCATGTAAGATGGGCTTCTATTTTTGTAAGTAATTTTTTTTTCTTGTTACCATTGGAGTCAGATCATCTTTGTAATTTGTTTGAACAGCATTTCCCCCTTAACTGGGAAATATAGAGGATCAGGGATACTGTGTAAAGCTTCTGTACTTTCAAGGCAAATTGATTTCCCCCCACATTTAACCCAATATAAATAACCCTAGCCTGTTTTAATTGCCTGCCCTCAGCTCTACTGGAAGGGAGATACTTAACACAATCCCTACCCTCAATGTCTGAGCTCCGGACAATTGAACTCAATTGAAACAGAGGAACACATCTTTCCTATTATATAAAGCTGTTTTCAAGATTCCATGGAGCAAGATTCCATCGGGCGCCAAAATCAGTTGGCTGGACGGACTGCCACTCGAAAGAAGGTCTCTGGCCACTGGCTGCATTCTCTCCCTGCTTTGCCTCAGTCCTGCCCACAGAGCCACCGGCCAGCATCTCGGCCTCAGCCTGGAGGGAGCCAGTGAAGGGGAAGGACTGACTGAGTGCTGGGTCCACTCTTCTCCTCTGCCCACTGCCAGGTGGGTCTAACTGTCCCCTCAGTGGCCTGCTTCTGTCAGTGAAAAGACAATGGACTTTCAGCATAACCCCCTCCCCCTCACACTGCTAGCATGCCCAGAATAAGCTGTCAGAATAAACTGTCAGAAACGGGGCATTTCACACAGCACCCTGTAGCACTTCAGGACCGGTACAAGGACTGAAGAACGCTTGGGAGGAAGTTTCAAGGTAAACCGGCTCAGGAATGCTTCCCCAATGGGAGAGGCATGTTTCTGTATGAAAGGGCCAATATGTTCCGTTAGGGAACTGGTACTAATATGGTTCAGTGTAAAATGCCTGACAGAAACTGTTACTGAAGAGTTCCTGAAATGGAACATATTGGCTGTGTGAAATTCCTCAGGCTCTTTCTCCTGCTTAGCTCCACCATGGCTGGCTGGCTAATGAGGTGGGTCAGCAACCATCAAACCATTCCCTTCAACCCCCTGCTGTGTGGCTGACTTTCCCCTTAGGGTTGCCAATCTCCAGGTGAGACCTGGAGAGCTCATGCTGTTACAATTGATCTCCAGATGACAGAGATCAATTCCCCTGGAGAAAATGGCTGTTTTGGAAGGTAGACCTTATGCCATTATAGCTTGCTGAGTCCTTCCATTCCGCCCCCCCCAAAAAAAAATGCTGCCCTCCACAGGATCCACCCCCCAAATCTTCAGGTATTTCCATCATAGGGTTGCCAGGTCTGGGTTGGAAAATCCTTAGATACTTTGGGGGTGGATCCAGGAGAGGGTGGGGTTTGGGGAGGGGAGGGGCCTCAGCATGGTACAAAGCCATAGAGTCCACCCTCCAAAGCAGCCATTTTTTCCAGGGGAGCTGATCTCTGTCAGCTGGAGATCCATTGTAAAAGCAGGAGATCCCCAGGCTTCACCTGGAGGTTGGGAAACCTATTCCATCATCAGAACTGACAACTTTCCCCTCAGTGCCTGTTGCTAGGCAACCAAGTTTGCTTCTCTGAAAGCCCCTTTCCACACCTATGTTGGCCTTTGGGAGAAAACTCATTGGGGCCAGCTGAACAGAATGCCATAGAGGCCACCCTCCAAAGCAGTCATTTTCTCCAAGGGAGGGGGGAAGATCTGTTGTCTGGAGTTCAATTGTAATACCTGGCAATCTTCATGCTCCACTTGGAGGTTGGCTACCCTAGGCGTAGGAGTCAGTGATTCAGAGCAGGATCTGCTAGACCAGGGGTGGGAAAATTGCGGCCCGGGGGCCACATGCGGCCCGCCACAGAGTTTTTTGCGGCCCACCAACACAGTCGGCCACGTGGTTTCTCAACAAGCAATCTCACTCCTGATTTCAAAAAAATTGTAGAAAAGTGTGATAGGGAACAAATAGGGACATTTGTCTCATTAAACTGATTCTAAAATTAAATGTGCTTGCAGATATAGATAATTTAAAATTAGCACAATAAATAAATTGAATAAAACTACCACTATTTTATTTAATTTATATTTATTGATTTTTATGATACAATTTATACCTTTTCTGAAATGCAAAGTTAACTAATGAATGCAATCATTTTAAAAGGTGCGGCCCTCCACTAACCGCTCCCACAAAGTGGCCCCCGAGCCAAAACAATTGCCCACCCCTGTGCTAGACCCAGGTTCTTGCTGAGTGGGTGATTTCAGGCCGGTCACAGACTTTAAGCCTAACCTACCTCACAGGGTTGTTGTGCAAGTCAAAAAGGGGGAGAGGAGAATGATGTCAGCTGCTTTGGTCCCCATTGCAGAGAAAGACTATTTTTCCTCCAGGGGAAGTATGGTTGCCAATCTCCAGGTGAGGGCTGGAAATCACTCAGTTCTCTGGAGAAAATAGTGGACTCTACTTCCTTATACCCTACTGAGATGGACCCTTTATGATAGCCAATGTGACATAGCAGTCAGGACTTCAGAGCATGGTGAAGGCTGCGGGGGGGGGGGGATGGAAACTTGAAGAATGAGGTTGGTGATTGGATGGGAAGGAGATAGGGTTGTCAACTCCAGGTGGAAAATTCCTGGAGACTTGAGGGATGGAGCCTGGAGACAGTGAGGTTTGAGGAGGAGTGGAACCTCAGACAGATACAGTGCCATAGACTCCACCCTCCAAGCCAGTGAGTCCCTCATGGGGAACCACTGTTGCCAATCTCCAGGTGGGGGCTGGAGATCACTCATAATTACAACTGCTCTCTAGGGGGGAGGGGGGAGGAGATGGAAAGCTAAAGCCAGGGGGCAGATAACAGTACATTGATGGTTGGCTGGGAGGTAGGGTTGCCAACTCCAGGTGGGGACATTCCTGGAGATTTGAGGGGTGGACCCTGGAGAGGGTGAGGTTTCAGCAGGGGGGAGACCTCAGACAGGTTCAGTGCCATCGACTCCACCCTTCAAACCACCCGTTCCCTCATGGGGATCTATTGTTGCCAATCTCCAGGGGAAGAATGGAGATCACGCTGAATTACAACTGCTCTTCAGATGGCATTGATCAGTTCCCCTGGAGAAAATGGTGGACTCTGTGTCATTATACCCTGCTGAGGTCGCCACAGCAAATTGACACTGAGTGCCCAAGGCCGGGGCACTCTCCCAGAGTAAACTGTGCTGTTAAACTGTTGTTGACTGATCTCTTGATCTTAATAAATGCTGATGAATAACACACACACACACACACACACACGCACAAATGATGCCCTAATGCCATGTAATCTGGTGAGAGGTTTTGGATGGAGTTCTTCTAATAAATTGCTCCTATGTTAAAGTTGGGTCTTTTAAATAATTCCAACAGGGAACAACAGCAGAAAGTGAGAGCTGAAAATTCACAAAACTGTGTGCGAACACTGTGGCTGGTCATGTTTTTATCAATGTATTTCTTTTATGTTTTTATTTTATGCTTTTGTTTTTGTATGATGGATGCTTTTCGCGTTCTAGGGCCTGGGGCTTAGGGTTGCCAGCCTCCAAGTGGGGCTTGGGGATTCCCCACTTTTACAACTGATCTCTAGCTGACAGAGATCAGCTCCTCTGGAGAAAAGGGCTGCTTCAGAGGGTGGACTCTATGGCATTGGACCATGCTGAGGCCTCTCCCCTCCACTCCCCAAACCCTGCCATCTCCCAGATCCACCCCCAAAGTCTCCAGGTATTTTCCAACCCAGACCTTACTACCCTAGGTGGGGCTAGATTGGATGGCCCTTAACTGCTGCAGTTTACTTTGCCCCCCCCCATGTTATTTTATTCTTATTTTATTCTTACTATTATAATTGTGATTTTTATTCATCTCTTGCTATTTTGTTTTCCTCTTGTAAGCCTCTCAGGGTACTTTTTCAAGTAGAAAGGCAGGATATTAAACTTAAGAACATAAAAGAAGCCATGTTGGATCAGGCCAGTGGCCCATCCAGTCCAACACTTTGTGTCACACAGTGGCCAAAACCCAGGTACCCTCAGGAGGTCCACCAGCAGGGCCAGAACTCCAGAAGCCCTCCCACTATTGCCCCCCCCCCAAGTACCAAGAATACAGAGCATCTCTGCCACAGACATCGTATTCTTTCTATAGGTAAAGGTAAAAGTTTCCCTTGCTCGAAAGCCAGTCGAATCCAACTCTAGGGATGTGGTGCTTATCTCCGTTTCCAAGCCAATGAGCCAGCGCTGTCCAAAGACATTTCCGTGGTCATGCAGCCAGCATGACTAGAGGCCGAGGTGCACGGAACACTGTTACCTTCCCACTGAAGTGGTCCCTATTTATCTACTTGCAATTTCTTGTTTTCGAACTGCTAATACCTTGTGGCTGATAGCCATTGATGGACCTCTGCTCCATCTTATAAATAAGTAAACAAATAAATAGACTGCAACATGTACTGGGCGAACCACAACCCGGCAGTCTTTAAATGAGCCAATCACAGCAGGATTTAATGTGTATTCTGTTCTGGCAAACAAAAAAGAAGCTGTGGTCATCATACGTTACGTCGGCTAGATCAGTCATCCTCATTCCACCGCTCAGAGAGAGACACATTTGCAATTAACATCAATGAGCGATGTGACTACTGTATTCCCTGTGTACCTCCCCCACCAAACACACACCTACAATAATATCAGACATAACTATAAATAGTCAACATGCAACTAGAATCTTGGTGCCAGACAAATGGATGCGACCCCAGCAATTACTACAAAATACAAAGTTCTGCCATTTGTAGTCTGATTCGATCGGCAGAACTCTGTGCCAACCGCCTAGACCACGTAGATCTCCACCTTGACAGAAGTGCACAAAAGCAATTAATCAGGATATTCTGTGGTAGAACTCCTCCACATGATAAATGAGCGCTGGCCTGAAGGATGAATGAAAACAACCTGCCATGTGAATAGTGTTCACTGATTATGAGGAAAGATAAAGAGCAAGAGAAAAACTGGAGAGCAAAACAGCGGGCTGAAATTATGGTGGGAAGACAAAGGCGGGTGAGAATTCCTGACAAATAGCCCTCCATTTGATGCCCCAGTTGACAACATTAGCCAGTCGTGCTGTTGGATTTCTGCCTGCATTTATTGTTCTTCATCAAAAAGCTGTCCAGATTCCAGCCGCTTGTTCTCCCCCTCCCAGGTTGCCTGTTATTGTTCCCCTTTCAAGGTAATGACCACCCTTCTATTTTCTTATTGCTGTGTTTTTCCATCAGGGTGCTGATTTATGTCCTCTTGGGGTGATCAAACAGGGTTTTTTTTTAATGGGCTACTGTATCTCCTTTCCCGTCAAATCTTACCGTTTTGTTCTGCAACTTCATGAGGTGGCCTTTTTCTCTCTTTTTATTGCATGACAGTTCATAAATATTTGTAATCTCTCTGTTTCCTTCAGGGTACATATTCCCCCTTATTTACCGTATTTTTCGCTCCATTAGACGCACCTGATCATAAGACGCACCTTGTTTTTAGAGGAGGAAAACAGGAAAAAATGAAACAGAAAGAAAGAGAGAGAGAGAGAGAGAGAGAAAGGAAGGAAGGAGGAGGAGAGAGAGAGAGACAGAAAGACAGACAGGCAGAAAAAAGGAAAGGAAGGAAGGAAGGAAGGAAGGAAGGAAGGAAGGAAGGAAGGAAGGAAGGAAGGAAGATAGAGAAAGGAAAGAAGAGAGACAGCAGCATGCCATGCAAAGCCAGGCCTTTCTGTGCAAAGTAGCCACCAAGCTTAATCTGTGGGCGGGGCTTTCTGCTGCTGGCTGTCTTAAAGGGGGAAAGCACTTAAAGGGAAAGAGTACTTAGCCTGGTGGGGTTTTTCCTGCCGTTTCCCTTTTAAGTCTTAACAGCTCAGGCCCAGCAGGGAGGGGCAGGGAAGGCTGGGATGCCAGCCTGAATGGTGTTTCCCTGTGTTCCTGCTGAAGAAAGAGCCCTGTTACAGGTAAGAAAAGCTCCATATTCGCTCCATAAGACGCACACACTTCCCCCCCACTTTTGGGGGGAGGAAAAGTGTGTCTTATGGAGTGAAAAATACGGTATTATTTTCCTTAATGATGTCCCCCCTGTCTCTTCAGTGAGGTCTCAAAGTGTCTTTCATCGGTTCTCCTCTGCTCCGTTCTATCCTCATGACATCCTGTGAGGTAGGTGAGGCGGAGCATGTGTGACTGGCCCAAGGTCACCCATGAACACACATGGAGCTGCCTCATACTGAATGAGACCCTTGGTCCATCAAAGTCAGTATTGTCTACTCAGACTGGCAGCGGCTCTCCGGGGTGTCTCAGGCAAAGGTCTTCCACATCACCTACTTTAAAATAGAGATACCAGGGAGTGAACCTGGGACCTTCTGCATGCCAAGCAGATGCTCTGCAACTGAGCCCCAGCCCCAGCAAGGTTCCATGGCAGAATGGGGATTTGACCGTGGGTTTCCCTGGTCCTAGTTCAACACTTAGCCAGCATACCATGCTGGCTCAATGCAGACATCCCGACTGGGTGGGCACTTACTGTGCAAGGAGACAGAGAGGGCGTATGTGTGCTAGCCCACCCCGTGCCTCCATGCAATTGCCAAGCGGTCTGTGGGTGCATTCAGATGGGCAGCTAATCCCACCATTGGCCCGGCTGTAATTTGATCTAGATCTTTTTAATTCAGCATTGCATGACCAGACAGCTCCCCATGAATTGCTTTACCACGCGTGACTCCATGGTGGATTGTCTAGATGCCATCCACTGTAAAGAGCCATGCAGTCATTGTTGTTGTTGTTTAAAAAAAAATCCTATTTGCACATGTGCATATGTGCCTCACCATCTACTTGTTTTTCTGCGCATGCACGAACTAAAAGGGTAAAAGCACCGCCAGCGGTACCTTCCTCTAGGTACCATTTCAGTTAACAAAGTGCATAAATATCACAGGACCTTCAGAAGTATTAAATTGTTTCGATCATTTGAGTGGAGCTCTGTGGACGTTGCATGTTTAAGCAGTTATGCGCACATCACTAAGAGTTTTTTTTTAAAATGGCGGCCATTCAGGATGGTCTGGAGACCATCCCTATGGGCTGATTGCGCACTGAAGTATGACCTGACAGTCGAAAGTCCGACATTGGCCCATCTCCCAGCTTTACACTGGACTTTCACTACTATCTTTTAAATACGGATCTCCGACGGGGATTGACGGGCTAATCATGGAAGCAGCACGGTTCCCAGATGTTGTGATCTGGACGTGCACTTTAAATCCACCAGGCACTTGGGCCTGGCATGGCTCAAAAGAGCATATGAACGCAACCTGAGTCAGGCAAACATACAGAGAAAGTGCCGCTCCCTCCGCATGATCAGCAACACTGGCTTTGAAACATGGCTGATCAAGGACATTGGCACCTGCCCTGTGTGTTCACCCCATGCAGACCACTCAGTGATCACAGGGAGGCAGGGGGTGGGGTCTGCACTCTAGTGCCTGCTCCCCTCCCCAAGCAGTAAGGGCCAGGTGTCTGCGTAGGGTTATTAGTAGTTCTGGGGATAGTTATGTAGCTTATGTATTAGAAGGTTCTGAAAAGAAACAGGAAGATATCACTAAATGCCTAGTGGGAATGAAGATGCATCGCAAGGGGCCCTTTGTCAGTATGCTGAAGAAAGTTGTACATTCTCTAGTTCAACTTGAAATTGGGTGGTTTATCTTGATTCTTTTAGGTTGTGGGCTGAGATGTGACCACCGAACACGTTTGTCTCACCAGTCAGCCTCTACAGGATGATGCTGGTGCCTGGTGTTTGGTTTTAAAAATTGCTTCCCCACCACCATTTGCATTTCTGCTGGTTGTCTGTTCCTTTTCTTACGTTTCTGCTGATTTTTCTCAACCGATGCTAACTGGTAGAATGGAATGTATCTCCTAATCTTGGAAAGTGTTCAATGCTTCATAAAGGGGGGAGAAAGATCAAACAGTTTGCAAATGTTTGGATTACAGGAAAGCATTTTGCTGGCAATCCAGGATTCCTATCCTCCTAAATCATTTCTTACCATCTACAAATTTCACTGCCATGGACCAATTCCCACAGCCACTGCTCCGCCCCCACTCCTCCCTTTGCCTTGATTGTAAGGGTCTGAGAATGGGCCAAAAGATATAGTCCACAACAGGTCTCCTTAAGTAGAAAGTCCTTTATTTGTAGAAAAGATCAAGTTGGTCAAACACTTTTCCTGTTAGTAATGCCCAAGCCTAGCAATGCTATTACAATTATACTTGATATGAAATATGGCCTGCCTCCATCTACCAATCAATAATGAGAATTATTGGCACCCAAATACACTGGCCCAATGTTTCCAAGGAAAGCACAGCAAAATAGGTTCTCAGGAAAAAATACTGTTGAGGTTTTTTGGTGAAAATGTTCCCAGAGGAAATGAAGCAAAAAAAATACATAACACCTGTGATTCATGTAACACGTAACAGGAGGCCCTCCTGTTCAAGGTCGTTAGCCAAGGAATAGCCAGCTAGAGATAAGAAGGGAAGGGAAGCAAATGAGTAATGAGCATGCGCGAAGCGAAGCAGGCAAGCAAGACTCGCATTCTGACAGTAGGAGTCGGGATACTGATGCTATCTCCTGGGCAGGACCTAAAGGGGTTGAAAGAAACCTTGGAACACAAAGCAATGTTATGAGATCATCAAACCTGAGTGGAAAACAGCCAGTATTGACACATGTAACTCAGCAATACATTGATCATACCCACGCCTATGGCAGTGCTAACTGACAAAGTGTCAATTTCTCACTATTTGCTACGTGGCCACATTTTGCCCTGGAGCTCCGCCTAATTTTCCCCTGTGGCTTTGTGATCCTGTTTTTTTGAGGACTGAGTAGACACGGCGGAAATCGGTTGAAGCTCCGGGGCAAAATGCGGCCACGTGGCAAATAGTGGGAAATTGACATGATCTGGGCAAAGGGAGGAGTGGGGACGGAGCAGTGGCTGTGGGAAATTGGTCTTGCTGTCTCACCTGAGCCCAGACCATCAATGAAAAAAAATCACTAATTCCAGTAAAAATACTTGCTTCCTTCCCTAGTCACTTCAAAACACTGTGAAATGGAAGAGTTTATTTTGCTTCCCTATCTACTTCCTGATTTGTAACTAGTTTATTGAAGGGGTTGTGGCTAAGTGGTATGAAGAAGGTTCAGTCTCCATCATCTCCCATTAAAAGGGATCAGGTAGCAGGTGATGTGAAAGATTTCTGCTTGAGGCCCTGGGGAGCTGCTGCCGGACTAAGTAGGCAAGACTGACCGAGACGGACCAATGGTCTGTTTCAGTATAAGGAAGCTTCATGTGTTCCAGTCTATAAAAAGGTTCTTTTATCTACTGATCCCACAAATTGCCAAGTAGTCTTGAGTGCCCTCAGTAAGGGAAAGTTTTGGCCTCACTAGGATTTTTTGAAGAGCCAAGAAACATGTAAAATACCCATTCAAAGTCTGACGACTGAACAGTTGCCTCCCCCCCCCCCATCTGTCACTCTGCTGGCTGTCCATTCCTTTGTTATATTAATGAGTCAGAATGTCAGCTGACATTTCTCAGTTGCAGAAGATAATTCCCAGGTAACACAGCCTTCTCCCTAGTTGGAAAAGCCTTAAATGTGAAAACGACAGGTATAAAATAGGCATTAAAAAAGCATAAAACAGTTTATTACCATTCTGTAAACCAGATCATTAAGATTTTTTTTTTAGAAAAAAGAAATCAGGTGGGAATAATTATGGCCCTTTCCCCAGTGCCTGCTGTCAAATAATGTTATTGGTCACTGGAGCAGCTATATTAACCTCATATGAAGCATTGGGTCTGATGATATCATCTCTTGTACCATCAACTGTTTTATTGGTTTTACTGTTTTATGGACTGCATGCTGTAAGCTGCCCTGAAACCCACTTGTGGGATAGGATGGGGTATAAATTGAATAAATAACAATAACAATAGTAATGTTGACCCTTTGAATATAGAAGAACCCTAAAATTACAGATGCATGCATCCTTGCCACTTTTTAAAAAAGTTTTTATTTATAAATTTTACATAAAAAAATTGTAGTATACATTCGATTGTCCTACATTTCGAGTCTATCTAACTAATTTGTTTTCTATCCATTTATACACTCTTGACCATCTTTTCAAGTACACATCTTCATCCTTCCCTTGATTTGACATGTTCAATTTATCCATTTCTGCTACATCCATTAATTTGGATATTATCTCTTCTTTGGAGGGTATTTTTTCAGTTTTCCAATATTTGGCAAACAATATTCTAGCAGATGTTAGTATATAAATTAACAACATCGTTCTGTTCAAAACCTTCAGGAATTATGTTTAGTAAACAGGTTTCTGGGGTTATTATTAGCTTCACATTTAGAATTTCTAAAATTATTTTGAATACTTTCCGCCAATAATTTTGAGCTTTTATGCAGTGCCACCGCATATGATAAAATGTTCCTACATTTGATTTACACTCCCAACAATTATTAGAGGTATTTGGGTTATACTTTGCAATTTTATCTGGGGACCAATACCATCTATGAAACATTTTTGAAAATATTTTCTTTGTAGGATATTGCTCTCATATATTTGGTTCTCTTCCATATTTTCAACCAGTCTTCTGTCTTTATGGTATGGCCTATATCCCGCGGTCTTTTTTCTATTCCTGCAATTCAAATGTAAATGCTCTTTTTCTTTTTTAAAAGCTATTTTATACGTTCATATATAATCTCACATTAATCAGCATGACGTGATCTTTCATAGAAATAAAAATGTATGCATCAAGTCCAATATTTATCTGTCAAGCTAGAAAAGCTGAACGGCCTCTCCCATGATTTTAAGCAGCTTAATTCCCTTAAAGATCCGTCCCTAAATTTAATCATAGAAGTCAACTTTGTTATATACTTTATGGAATTCATGCTCGATTCCTTTCTTCTCCCCTGCCGGGGGCATTTGTAGACAAAACTTATGGAGCTACATTTCAGCAGAGCACTTAATGGCTACTTGCAGGGTCATTATGGACTAAGGCACACGGCAGAGCACTAGATCAGAAAGCAGTCTTGCATAAAATATGGGATCACATCTTACTAAGTAGCAAAATATTTTTAAAGGCCATTAGGGCATGTCTGGAGCATCCTTACAGAGAGGTACGGGACCAAGAGCTGTGAACTTTGTGGAAAATATTAAAAGTCTGTCCTAAGAAAAACTGGATTCCAAAAAAGAGCAGTTTTAGGGGATCTGAATAAATTATGCAAAGTGAACATGTGTGCACAATTTCTCTTCTCAACATAGGATTGCAAATCCCCAGGTGGTGGCTGAAGATCTCCTGGAACTACAGGAGACAACAAAGGTGAACTGATCTCTTCAGGCTACAGAGATCAGTCCCTCTGGAGAAAATTGCTGCTTTGGAAGGTGGACTCTATGGCACTGTACTCCACTGAGGTCCCTCCCTTCCCCAAACCGCCTCCTCAGCCCCCCCCCCCAATCACCAGGTATTTCCCAGCTCAGAGCTGGCAACCCTATTTACACATTGGCTGGTGGTATTTTAATTAACAATTGGCTCTTTTTTTGCTTGTTATAGGTAAAGTCGAAGAGTTAGAAGACACTACAGCCTGACTCTCCCTCAATGAAAAATTGTAGTTATTTTCCCGCTTTTGTTCTCCCCAGCCATAAAGGTTAGAAGGTTCCTTAACAGATCAACATAAGAACATAAGAGAAGCCAATGTTAGATCTGGCCAGTGGCCCATCCCGTCCAACACTCTGTCACTCAGTGGCCAAAAACACCAGGTGTCCTCAGACGGTCCAGCAGTGGGGGCAGGATACTAGAAGTCCTCCCACTGTTGCCCCCCCAAACACCAAGAATACAGAGGATCACTTGCCCCAGACTGAGAGTTCCTATCTATACTTTGTGGCTAATAGCCACTGATGGACTTTTGCTCCATATGTTTATCTAATTCCCTCTTGAAACCGTCCATGCTTGTAGCCACCACCATCTCCCGTGGCAGTGAATTCCACATGTTAATCACTCTTTGGGTGAAGAAGTACTTCCTTTTATCTGTTCTAACCTGACTGCTCAGCAATTTCATGGAGCGCCCACAAGTTCTTGTATTGTGAAAAAGGGAGAAAAGGACTTCTTTTTCTACCTGCTCTATCCCATGCATAATCTTATAAACCTCAATCATGTCACCTCTCAGCCATTGTTTCTCCAATCGAAAGACACCCAAGCACTTCAACCTTTCTCATAGGAAAAGTGTTCCAACCCTTTTATCATTTTATCAAAGAAGAGTAATATATCTGGAGATTGAATTCTGTGCTGATTACCATGTTTTATATTTATTTCTACACTTGTGTAGAATTGCTGCACACACCAAGCCTAGAATATATCTATGGATACATATTACAAAAAACACTTCTCACTATTATGTCCAGTTTGTGAACTTCCAGATGCATTTTGCTGGCCACTGTTGTCAGTGTGGCCTCTGTGCTCCATTGTTGGCCCTCCAGAGGAACTGGCTGGCCACTATGTGAGATGGAATGCTGGACTAGATGGACCACTGGTCTTACCCAGCAGGCTGTACTTATATTCTTATGAGGGCCTCAGCCTCTATATTCTTATGTACTTATGTACTTATATTCTTATGAGGGCCTCAGCCTCTATGCCTTGTTGTTGGCCCTCCAGAGGAACTGGCTGGCCATTATGTAAGATGGGATGCTGGACTAGATGGACCACTGGTCTGATCCAGCAGGGCTCTTCTTAGGTTCTTATGATGGACTTGCTATGTTTTTTATGCCAATGGAAGTGCAATAGCAGAAGTGAAGAAGGGTTCGTTCTGGGGAGCAGATTCCCTATATCACGAGCAGCGAAGAAGAAGGGGAGACCAGAGGTGGCAGGGGTCAACCATCCTATGGAGGCTGGTTTCCAACTACATTGTCTTGCTGGAGAAGCATAAAGTGGATTTAAAATCTCAAGGTTGGATCCAGCAACTTGAAAGCAGAAACATCAACAGACTTGGGGCACAATCCTAATCAGGTCTGCTCAGAGGAAAGTCATATTTTATTTAATGGGGGTTACTCCTGTGAAAGTGCTCTTAGGATTTGGACTTCCAGTTTTGGTGTGTTCAATGGCAGGCACGTCTTCCCCGAGCTCAGGGAGATGTGACCCATTCTCGGTGGCGTGAAGAGGTCCTGAATGGATTTCAGACCCCCCAGGAGCCCTTGGAGGGGGCTCCTGCCTGAGGCACAAGGGATAGCCTCTCCCTAGGTGGTGATCTGGGGATTGAGGCTGCCCTTTGCCTTGGAAGGTTCTGCCACCATGGAGCCACAAGGCACGAAGAAGCACTACTGGCTTGCTGCAGAGATCAACAAGCGGCAAGAAAAATCATCCAAATGAGACGCACGGCAAAAATGTGAGTCTTTAACTTTGGCAAAGATTCTCTGGTTGGAACTTAAAGTGGAGGGGGATTTAAAGTTTAAACCTCCCCTTTTAAAGAAGCGAGTATAACTCACATAGGAGAATTTGACTGGCTGATTAGACTGACTGGCTGAAATTTAAAAGGGCACATTCTGGCTGCTAGACCATAAAGAAGAAAATTATTCTTGGTTACTTTTTAAACTTCTTAGAACTGTAATTTGTAAACAATGACGGGCAAAGGAGACAAAATGTTGAAGCCCAAACCTTCCCCAAAAGTTCCAACAATGCTTCCGGCAGCGAAACCAGAGTCTAGTACAGACCTGTCTGCTACATTAGCTGCAGCATTGTCCCCTCTGATGGAACAAATGAATTCCCTTAGCTCTAAGATGGATTCCCTACAAGAGCAGATGACTGATGCAAACAAGAAGTCTGATAATTTTGCAAAGGAACTGGTAGCTGTTAAAACTAAATCTGAGAAGTGAGATTTAAGAATGGAAGTGATGGAAAAAGAAAGGGCTTCTGAAAAGGATAGTGTTTTAAGACTTCAGATGGAAAGATCAATGTTCTTTTTGAGATTCCAGGGTGTGCCTGAATTAAAAGGAGAGAACTTAAAGCAGATACTGAGTGAAGTTCTTGCTCCAGTGACAGGTTTACAAGCTGAGCTACTACAAAGCAATATGGATGTGGTCTACAGGACCTATCCAGAATTTATAAAGAAAAAAAAAAACCTGCCTGGAGAGGTTGTGTGAGATTCTCCGAAAAATTTACAAGAGATGTGGTACTGAAGGCCACAAATAGATCCACACTGAAGATCCAAGAAGAAGAAATTAAAGTGTTAAAGGACATTCCATTTGAGATAAGGAAAAAGAGGAAACCCTACAAGGCTTTGACTGTATTCCTACAAGCGAAGAACATCATGTATAAATTGATAACTCCTGAAGGACTGGTGTTCAGTTACCAAGATAAGAAGCAAAAGATTGACTCTGTTGTAAAAGCTGAAAAAATCCTGGTTTACTGCAAAGGAGGGAAAGAAAAAAAATCCACAGAGGATTCTTTGGAAGAGCAAGAAAGCATATATGGTCTGGAAAGCTCTGACTCTGCCAGAGAGAAAGGGTCAGATGAAGAATCAGAAGGAGATTTGGGGGCTACAGCACCTAAACCCAAGAGAGATAAGAAGAAGAAAAGACAGAAGGAAAAATAGTCTTGTTTATGTTAAAAGATATATTTGTTGCTATGTGACTTTTTGATTTTCTAGCCAATCAAGTTTAGATTTATAACTTAGAATTAAGGTAGGTTTAATGAGTATATATGCCTGGATTTTTCTTTTCATATTATTCTTGCAATGCCTTTAGAGAAATACTATAGTTGATATCAGGGGTCCTTTCGTAGAAAAAGAGGTGCAGGAGCTCATTAGCATAACTCATTAGCATAACTCCTTAGCATATGCCATGTCCCCTGACATCACCAGAAGTGTGTCAGAAAGGGAATGTCAGTTTCAGCCCCATTATACCCTATGGGCCATTGAAATCAATGGCAAAAACTCATAGGGTATATGAGGGGCTGGAGGAAAGGGGGTTTGAGGGAGAGGCTCCAAATTTGCAGGGTAGCTGCTGGGGCCTCTCCTCGAAATACCCACCAAGTTTCAAGAAGATTGGACCACGGGGTCCAATTCTACGGGCCCCCAAACAGGTTGTCCCATCCCCTCCATTGTTCTCTATGGTGGGAAAAAGTGTTACTTTGTTCCTGCTATAGAGAACAATGGAGGGAATGAGGGCAACCTGTTTGGGGGCCCGTAGAATTGGACCCCCTGGTCCAGTCTTCTTGAAACTTGGTGGGTATTTCAAGGAGAGGCCCCAGCAGCTACCCTGCAAGTTTGGAGCCTCTCCCTCAAACCCCCTTTCCTTCAGCCGCTTTTAAATTTGCCACCAAATTTCGGCGGCAATTCGGCAGCGTGCCGAATCAGATCAGAGAATCTGATTCGGCCCCTGGCTGCCCTAGTGGCCACTCCTGAGCTGGCAGAGCTTCACTCCGCCTCGCTCCGGCCCCAACGGACCCCTGGTTGATATGTAGATTGGTCTTTGTATACTTTAGGGTAGTGTAGTTTTTAGTTTTTTAGGTATTGTAGTTTGTTTTAGTGTTTGTAGTTGTAGAAATTCAATAAAAATACCCCCCCCCCAAAAAAAGAAAGTGATCTTAGGATTTTTAGTTCAGTTCTGCTCACACAAGATCCTGTGTAACACCTAGTGCTTCTCTCTCTCCCTACAACCCAACAATTGATTGTACAAGCTCTTGCACAAGCAGAAACACAAGTGGGAATCATAGAACTGTAGAAATCACAGAGCTTGAAGGGGCCATGCAGGCCATCTCGTCCAACCTCCTGCTCAATGTAGGATCAGTCTAGAGCCTCCCTGACACGTGGTTGTCCAGCCGCTGCTCAAAGACTGCCAGTGAGGGGGAGCTCACCCCCTCCCTAAGCAGCTGACTCCACTGTTGCACAACTCTTACTATAGAATCATAAGTTTGACTTAGTGCAGGGTTCTCCAATAAGGTGCCTGTGAGCTCCATGGTATCCTCTAGCCCCTTTCGTGGTACCTGCCAAGTGTTTTTTAGAAATGAGGGGGAGGGGTCAAATGGGGCTCCTGCCCAGCAGGGCATCTGATTGGCCACTGGAGATCTAATTAAAATAACCAGTGGGTTTGGTTTTATTCTCTCACTTTTTTGCCTAGTGTATTTTTTTTAAAAATGAGTCCTCTTACTCCATGCATTTGGGCTTCCTCTGTGTGGGGGTGGGGGTGGGGGTGTGCTTCAACTCCCACGGTGGCCATTTTGTGGCGGCACCCACCACATTGTCTCAGGATTCGCCAGGTTCCCACAGGCTCAAAAAGGTTGGGGATGCCTGACTTAGCTCAAGCGACTGCCACGATCTTTTTCTTGGATTTCTGTTTCCACAAGAGCTGTAGCCCAAGTGGGAATGCTGCTCCCTCTAAGCTGTGGAGTCTTGTGAGCAAAAATTATACTTTGTGAGCTACTGGCATTAAAGCTGTGAGCAGGCGATTTGGCTACAGCATGAATCAGTTTGCTCTGGGGCCCTCCTTCCTGAGCTGAGACAAAAATGTGTGAGCCAGAGGCTAAAAAAACCAGTGAGCTAGCTCACACTAACTCAGCTTAGAGGGAACACTGGATCCAATCCAGCTCTGAATGCGGATTCTGTAGAGAAATTATGATGGATGAATACAGATAGCCTATCATGGCCTAAGGCACCAGAGCCTCATCGAAGCCTCAGTTTGCTCACCAGGATCCTTCCCCGAGTCAGTGACATGAACTAAAGAATACATTTCCTATGCTCCAGCACTCAAATGGAGCCAGGCTGCAGATTGCAGCTCTGTGTGTGTGTGTGCGTGTGTGTGTTTTGGTCTGTTTGTAATTTGTTTACATCAGAATTTATGGAGCTGGCTAATTTTGAGGCAGACGATTCATCTATGTCATCCGGATCGTCTAGACTGACCGGCAGCAGGCTCTCTCGGCTGAATCCTCTGTCAGCCCTGCAGTTATCACGAGAGGGGCTGTGGACTGAACCTGGGAACTTTGTTCATGCAAAGAATATTCTGAGATGTGTGAAATACAGGAGCCCAAATGATGTTGATACCATAAGCAGGCCCCGGCAGGACCTTGGCTTTTACTTGAGCCAAAACAGTGGTAGCTCTAGCTGAAATGTGCTCTGAAGAGTCATAGAATCATAGCGTTGGAAGGGACCTCCAGGGTCATCTGGTCGAAGTTCGTCTCAGTTGTAGTATATAGTTTATTTCAAGCTAAAGTGAATTCCCATGGGTGTCACCAGATATTAGGACGGCGCATATTCTGGTGCTCCTGTAGGGTTGCCACATCTGACTCAGGAAATACCTGGGGACTTTGGGGTGGAGCCAGGAGCCAGGATGTGGCATCACTTTTGTGATGTCACTAGGGTTGCCAGGTGAGGCTAACATCACATTTAAGCATTCTTTTAAAAAGCATTCCTTTTAAATGGAAATAATGGAAGAAGGGGCACCTTCTTTGGGGGCACATAGAATTAGACTTCCTGGCCTAATCTTTTTGAAACTTGGGGGTATTTTTCAGGAGAGGCACCAACAGCTATGCTGAAAATTTGGTGCCTCTACCTCAAAAAACAGCCTCCCCAAGCCCCAGATACCCACGGATTGATTCTCCATTATACCCTATGGGGACCAGTCTCCATAGGGTATAATGGAGCGCCCAGGGGCCATCCTCGCTTTCTTACAACTCTGAAGGGGGGGTAGGGGCTCCAAACCAGGGAATCCCCTGCCCCCAACTGGGGATTGGCAACCCTATCCTCCTGTGTGTGTGTTTAAGCAAAGGTCATGACCAATACTACACATTACTGTTTAGAATGTTTTCCCGACACCTTTCCTGGCATCCACCAGATGTTTTTAGAAAGCGGGCAGCCTACAGGGGCTTTTCTCGAGGCCTCCGATTGGCTGTGCAGATATTTCAAAGTTTGCTTTGGCAGCAGCTGCCACCACAATACAGGGCTCTTCACTGGGTGACTGAAGATTAGCTGTGGCCGCCACTTTGTGTCTGGTTCCACCTCCTGCAGTAACAATCATTTTGTGGCAGCCATTTTGTAGCCACGCCACACCATCTTGTTTGAGGATTCCAAATGTGTCTGCAGGTTAATTACCCCTGATTTATACAGCCAAATATGTAGATTTCATTCACAGATGTCTGTAAACTCATTTTTGCTCCCCCATATTTAGATTTGTTTTGATTTGTACACACCTACGGCCAATGTGTATGTCATGTCTCTACATGTGTGTCTTGATGCTGACAGCATAGAGGCGCAAACTGTTATCATGAAGCCTCTGATTGTCTCAGTTGCTCTGTATCAGTAACCAATTAGCCCTCCAATCTCTGACATTCCAAAAATCCGCATCTCAAACCACAATTTTAAAAATGCCACAGTCCTCTGGAAAGGTTGAATTTCCTTCACTAGAACTTACTTTATTGCCAGACCCAAGTTAGAAGCTTTCCATGACTTTCTATCAAAGCTCCAAGATGATATTTTACAGCCTGGAGAAGCAAGAAAGGCATCCGTTTAAATGTCAAGACTGGAGTATCTGTGTCTTGATGGGGGGCAGGGAGGTTAGGGCTGCCAAGTCCCCCCAGGGAGGCGAGGAATCCCCCGCTAAAGCGGTCACCAATCCGCCGGCCCGGATTCAGCCAGCGGGGGGAACCCCACCCCTGAAGTTGCCCAATCAGGACGACTGCCCCAGACATCACCCGGAAGTGATGTCATCACGCTGGGCACGTTGCTGGGGCGACGCTCTAGCAATTGCCCCCAAAACTCTATGGTACCATAGAGTTTTTGGGCGATTGCCAGAGCGTTGTCCTGGCAACGTGCCCAGCATGATAATGTCACTTCTGGGTGACGTCATCACGCTGTATGCATGTGGAGCATGCATGCAGAGCTCCAGGATGACAGATAGGACTCCCCCGCTTTCCCACAGGTAAGACTTGGCAACTCCAAGGGAGGTACATTGGCCACCAATCTAGATTTATACAGGTCAGACATGTTATCTGCTGATCTGTCCCCTGTCCAGAACCAATATATGACACTGAATACTCCAAACCCAGTTTTCCTTGGTTCCCTGTGGCCAGCCATGGGCATACAGCAGTCTGGGATGTCTGTAAGGTTTCCAGACCCCCCAGTGGAGGCAGGGGTCACCCGCCGCCAGGCACTGCCCCCCAGCCACCAATCAACTGGCTGGCAGGTGGACTTACCTGGAGAAAGAGAAAGTCCCAGGGCTTGTCATCAACATTGCACACAAAATGATGTCATCACACCAGCGACTTCCAGTCAGTGCTCTGGTATCTGGGCAAAAACTCTATGGTAGTAGCCACTTTTACCATGGAGTTTTTGCTCAAATACCAGAGCATCGCCTGGACATCACTGGTGTGATGGCATCACTTCCTGTGTGATGCTGGTGACAAGGCCTGGGCCTTTCTCTTTCTCCAGGTAAGCCCCCCCCCCTTCTCTGCCAGTTTCTAGGAGGGACCTGGCAACCCTAGATGTCTCTTACCATCCCATCGTCTAGCCAGCTGTCATACACCACCTTCTCACTTCTCTTTCAGAGGCATTTTCAGGGCTGGTTCCAGGTTTTGGGGACACTGGGTAGACAGTGTTCAGGGGGCCCCATCTGTCCACCCCCAGGGCCCCCTCATGCCTTCCTTTCCAGTCCAGCTCCTGCATGCCCCCCAGCTGCCTGTGCATCCTTCTCCCACTTGCAAGCCCTCCCACTGCCAATGCTAAGTTGCCTATGCTACTTGCACACCTGTTCCCTAACACCACTGGCCAGTATACACCACTGGGAGGGCTGTTGCCATTCCCACGATGTGTGCCACCACTGTGCACCACCCATATTCCCTTCCTTAGTGACACTGGGCAATGAAGAGCAGAGCAACAGTCAGATGGCAGGGGTGTAGACTTTCCAATTTTGGGAGAAGGGGCTGGGCCAGAGGTGTTGCTATGCTAGGTTCCTAAAAGAACCAGGGCCTTGTGACATCATAGGGAGGAGCCAGTGACATCACAGGCCATTGCCACTATCTATGCAGGCGGAGCCATGTGGGATGTAGAAAGGGGCTCCCCAGAAATTTAGGGGATCCTGGGAACCCTTGGGAATTTTTTTTAACTCAATATTGCCTGGCAATGGTTGCCATGGGGAGGCTCAGTTCCCCATGGAAAAAAATGGAGGAGGCCCAAGCCCCCCCCCCCCCTAGTTTATGCCTTGGGGCCTGGCAGCTGCCCTACCTCAGAGTAAGCTGATGCCATCCCTGGGTCTTTGCCAGGCTGCCTACCTGGAGACTGAACCTGTTCCTTTATGCATGCACAATGTGCGCTCTGCTACCCCGGGGCTATGGCCCCTCCCCAATTGCCCATGCTCTCGAACACATTATTGATTAAAGCAGCAAATGGAAGAGATTGCTTCAGCTGAGGGGTTGTGGGAGCCCTAAATCAGATGCTGGCTCCAGTGACTAGTGTTGATCAGCCCCCGGTCATGTCCTTACTGCTCATCGAGAGAGAAACCTGTTACTCATTCGATGATTGCTCGGCGATGATAAACTGCGAGCACTTTTTAATTTGATCCTCCACATACTCATTAACCACTGGAATCATATAACAGGGCAGAAGGTAGGGCTTTCTTTATTTTCCTCCCCGGGAGCAATTTTCTCTTGAAGCCTGAACAATTTGACTCTATACTGTAATTTTATACTGTAAAATGAATTATGTGTACCAAAAATAGCTTGGAAAAGGGTCTATTGCCAGGACAGGACACTGTGACAGCAAATAATAGAGTGAGCAAAAATTACGAGGGCACTCAATTATGAATAGCTAATGAAGTTTAAATCTTGGCAGGGCGCCGGCATTAGACGGTCATGGGCAGCCACCCCCAGCCACTAGGAGGAGGTGGGACTGAGTCAGGTTGCCACTGCTTCTGTTGCTGCCGCCACTGTGGTGCCGCCACTGTGGTCCCTCCACCCACCCATCCATTTCCTCTGTTCTACATTTCAGGAGGAGCAGCAGTGACTCAGCACTGGGCAATGGCTTTGCATGCAGAAGGTCCCAGGTTCAATTCCCAGCATCTCCAGTGGAACAGACCAGGTAGTGGGTGATGTGAAAGACCTTTCTCTGTCTGAGACCCTGCAGAGCCACTGCTAGTCTGAACAGACCATGCTGACCTTTTGGAGGGGGGGGGGTATTCTTGTGTGTGTGTGTGTGTGTGCATGCACCTGAAAATCATGTCAGCCTCTGATGACTGACCCCTACTGGAGGGCTGGAGGATATTCAGAAAGGTGGCTGAATAAAGCCTGCCCCAGTCCTCCTGACTTGGTATTCCAAGGAGGTCTCTCACTCAAGTACCAACCACAGTCAACCCTGCTTAGCTTCCGAGATCTGATGAGAGCAGGCTTGCCTGCACTATCCAGGTCAAGGCTAGACCATGCTGACCTTGATGGACAAATGGTCTGATTCAACATAAGGCAGCTTCATGCATTTAAGTTTGTTTGTATATAGGAGTCTTTTTTTTCCTACTTTTAAGACCGTAAGAAAAGCCCTGCAGGATCAGATAAATGTTTGGTCTAGTCCAGCGTCCTGTCTCACACAGTGGCCAACCAGTTCCTCTGGAGGGCCAACAACAGGGAGTAGAGGCTAAGGACTTGCCCGGATGTTGCCTCCTGGCTCTGGGATTCAGAGAATTAGTGCCTGAAGGTGGAGGTTCCACATTTATGCCACCCTTCCAGATTTAAACACCATTAAAGAGGTGAGGAGGAATGGGGGGGGGGGGGTGGAGATGTAGCTGAATTTACACTGGGGCACTGCGTGACTTTTGATTTCCGAGCAACTGTAACCAGGTCTACTCAGAATGCTACTTAGGCCTGTTTGATGGAGCTTACTCCTAGGAAAGCTCCTTACAATGGCACTGTGATGAATGTTCCTTACGATGGCACTGTGATGAATGAACACATTTTTTTGCCTCTGTCTTCACTGTGGAAGATGAGAAGTGCCTGCCCACTCCAGAGCCGCTGATTTCGGGAGGGGTGTTGAAAGACCTGAGTCAGATTGAGGTGACGAGAGAGGAGGTCCTTTGACTGACAGACAACTTAAAAACTGATAAATCACCAGGCCTGGATGGCATGCATCCAAGAATTCTGAAAGAACTCAAATGTGAACTTGTGGATCTCCTGACAAAAATATGTAATCTTTCATTAAAATCTGCCTCCATTCCTGAGGACTGGGAGATAGCTGATGTCACCCCCATCCAAAGGAGATCTGGGAAATTACAGGCCAGTCAGTCTGACATCAATACCAGGTAAGCTGGAGGAAACCATTATTAAGGAGAGAATTAGCAGGCTTCTCTTATGTTCTTATGCTCTTATGTTCCCCTAACTAGTTTCCAGGATACTCTGTACATGTATGACCATTGTAGAAAAGTGTCTGCTTTTCATCTCCAACCTTTTGAACCAACATGAGGAGACAGCAGAGAGATCAGAACCAATGCTCCTTCTAAGCTGTGGAGTCTTGTGAGCATAAATTCTACTTTGTGAGCTACCGACATTCAAGTTGTGAGCGAGCGATTTGCCTGCTGCATAAATTAGTTTGCAGCATTTCCACTGGTATAATGTTACGCCAGCTAGAGGCATGGGACAAGAGCTGAGGGGGCAGAGGAGACACACTAAGCTATGTCTCCCAGTGCCCCCATCAACTTAGGCTTCTCCTGGCCTCTTCTTGAAGAAGAAAAAGAAGAAGAGATTGGATTTATACCCCACCCTTCACTACCCAAAGGAGTCTCAGAGTGGCTTACAATCTCCTTCCCCTTCCCCTCCCCACAACAGATACCCTGTGAGGGAGGTGGGGCTGAGAGAGCTCTGACAGAAACTGCTCTTATTCAAGAACAGCTGGGCCAGAGCTATGGCTTGCCCAAGGTCATCCAGCAGGTGGAGGAGTGGGGAATCAAACCCCGTTCTCCCAGATTAGAGTCTGCTCACTTAACCACTACACCAAACTGGCTCTCTGACTGCTGTTGGTTATATCCTCTTTGTCCTGCACAGCTGGCCTTAATCAATTTCTCTAGTCTACAAAGAAAAAATGGGGGAATAATAGGAAGCAGCATCTGTGGATTTTGTGTGGCTGTGCGTCTGTTTAAAAAGAATGTGTTCCTCTTAGCACCATTTAAAAAGAATGAGTAGGCTTTGATGTCCCGTTATATTTACCCACGTGAAATGGCTTGGAAGTACAGATGCACAAACTCGGAAGTTGAGGGAAAGTCTGTCTGCTTTGCAAGCCGCAATCTTTCGCTGCGACGCGCTATTGTGTATGCACGGCGCAGTATGTGGATTAATACACTGTGGTATTATTTAAATATGCAAAATCCCATTGACATAATAGGCAGGAGAGAGTACAGTTTAATGTGTCCATAATCCACATATTAAAAGCTTCCTAAGTATGATTTGACATGACAGACCATAATGCCTCTGAGCTTTAACAGCCGATTGTGTCAATGACACCCACTCTACAAATTATAGCCGAGGAGTGTCACTTGCAATTCTATTATAATCCTCCCCCTCCCGGAGTCTTAAAAGAAATAGCTCCACGTAGCATTGCAGGCCCAAATGCTAAGGTATGAAAGTGTGTCGATACAAGTGGTTGTCTAGGAAAGCAGAAAGAAAAGCAGGGTACAGTAAATGGAATCAGAGGTGCCCTGGTGTTTTCTAGTAGCAGCCCTTGTGGACCAAACTTGCCGATCTTGTTGGAGCTTGGAAGCTAAGCAGGGTCAGTACTCGAATGGGAGACCACCGAGCCAGACCACGGCTGGTACATAGAAGGCAATGGTGAACCACTTCTTGTCATTTCTTGCCTTGAAAACCCCATGAGGTGGAACTCCACAGGGTCTCCGTGAGTAGGGCCACGGTCACACAGCCCTTTAAAGCGGGAGTCACAGCTGTTTACTCCTGGATTTAAAGGGGCTGATCAGACTGGCCGCGGCTACTCCCGCACCGAAGCGGGCTCACTCCCGGGTTCTTTGCGTGTTTTCCGACCCTGGGAAAATCAAGTATTTTCCCGGAAGTCGCACTTGGAACCTGGGATTTAGCCGATCTGGATAGGCCTCTCTCGCAATGATTGCGAGAAGGGCCGTCTGATTGTCCCCTGGGGTTTCTCCCCCCCTTTTCCTGCACTTGGGCATTCAAGCGCCCAAGTGCAAGAAAAGGGGGGGAAAGCGCCCCGTGCTCTGCTCCAGGTCCTGAGCCTTGCCTGTCGCCACCACCTGGCACCCCCCCGGCATGATTTTTCCCCCTCCCTGCTTTCCACAGGTGGTGGCCGGAGGGACTCGGGGGCCAGAGTGGAGCGCAGGGCGAGCCAGCCAGCCAGCCAACTGTCTCGCCCAAAGAAGGCTTCTCTGCTCAATCGTGGTGGGCTTCTCGGCCCCAGTTTTGCCTCCCCTGAACATCCCAACCCGAAAGAAAAAATCCTGGAATAAAGTCCTGCGAGACTTTATCCGGGATTAGGGGGCCATGTGACCATGTCCCAGGTTGTGACTCGGCAGCAAGCATTACCTTAACACCCTGACCTGGATGGCCCAGGCTAGCCTGATCTAGTCAGATCTCAGAAGCTAAGCAGGGTCGGCCCTGGTGAGTACTTGGATGGGAGACCTCCAAGGGAGTCCAGGGTTGCTACGCAGAGGAAGGCAAACCACTGCTGTTTTGTCTCTTGCCTTGAAAACCCATACGGGGTTGCCATAAATCCATTAACAAAAGGAGCTACTACTTCAAAATGAAATACTAGCTTACGCAGAGAGGGATTAAAATGTGGAATTTGTTGCCAAAGGATGTAGTAATGGCCGAAGGTATAAACAGTTTTAAAAGGTGATTATATAGTTTATAGAATATGCATGGGGTGGAGAGAGATGACAGAGATAATTTTTTTCTCTCTCTCCCAAAATGTTAGCGCTTGAGGGCATCCAATGAAACTGATGGGCAGTAGGTTCAGGACAGACAAAAGAAAATACCAGTTTATGCAGAAAGTGGTTAAAATGTGGAATTTGCTGCCAGAGGATGTAGTGATGTCCACAGGAATAATAAAAGAAAAAAGGATTAGATAGATTGATGGAAGATAAATCTATCAGTTGTTACTCGCCATGGTGACTAAAGGGAACCTCCACCTTTGGAGGCAGCAAACCTCTGAATCCCAGAGCCAGGAGGCAACGTCAGGAGAAAGCCTTGGCCTCTGTGCCCTGTTGTTGGCCCTCCAGAGGAACTGGTTGGCCACTGTGTGAGATGGGATGCTGGACTAGATGGACCACTGGTCTGATTCAGCAGGGCTCTTCTGATGTTCTTATGATGGCCTTGGTCTCTGTGCCCTGTTGTTGCCCCTCCAGAGGAACTGGATGGCCACTGTGTGAGACAGGATCCTAGACTAGATGGACCACTGGTCTAATCCAGCAGGGTTCTTCTTATGTTCTTAACTTGCCTGCAATTTGATGGCAGTTTCCACCACCACCACCACCACCAGAAAGAAAGAAAGAAAGCTTCAGCAAAAAGCTGTAATGAGGAGATGAAACAAATTCTGTTTCAAACTTTAAACCATTGTCTTTGGTTGCTTGGTGGGGAGAATGGATATTGTAAGACAAGAAAGGCTCAGTTTCCAGTGGAAAGGTGGCTGAGATCAGTTACTTAGCCACAGAACCTTAGACACACCACAGGGATGAACATCTGTAATCGGAGCACTTCCTATTTATGGAAACTGGATCTAAGAGAGAAGAAGGGTGAGCATCACATTTCAACACATCATATGCCAAACAGAGACTTTCTCTTTTCCTTTGTTGTGATCTAATCTTTTAGGCAAGCTCTTTCTTTCTGTTCGGGAAAAGACAAAGCATAGGAAATTAAGTGTGTAAGATCAATCCAATGATAGGGTGACAATGCGGACCCAGAGAAAGAGCTCCGAGATGCAAATTCGCAATCAGCTCGCGCTTATTAAAATAATGCTCCTCTCTTGAGCATTCCACTGATTTCTTTATAAAGATTCCCTCTGAAGGACTGATTGGATCAGTGCTCTCATAAGATTGTGGTATCTTTAAAGTGAGGAATGGCATTTGAATTTCTTTACAACTTCTTAGAAGAGTGTGTGAAAAGAATTAACTTTTAAGTGAGTGTTCCCGAAAGAATACAGTAGAAGATTTTTTTTAACCGAACTCTTGAGCACCTGGTTTGTCCACGTCTTTCTTTCCTGATACCAAATCTCCTTAAATGATGAAACCCTGAACAGAGTTTTCTTCATCAACATTCATTTAACTTTAGATCTGTGTCCATTTATACAAACCGGGAGTCTCCAACTGCATTTATTGGCAATGTGTGGTTCCTGATAAGGGGGTATAAAGGGTTCTGGTATGGAAATAGCACACTCATGGAAAAATTCATACATTACCAAATCCATACCATACAGCAATTGTGTGTATCGGGTACATTGTAGGGAGTGTACATTCCTGAGATGCACAGTGGGTGGGCTCCCGGTTCATGTGAACATCATGCCTGCACAGATCTCTTCAGAGATTTGACTGCCTCCTCCTAGAGGTCAGATTGTCTCACTTGTAGACTTGGCTCTCCTGGCTGCCATCTTGAATGGATGGGTGGGGCTTATGGCTAAGGAAATGCCATTAGTCTAGAGGAACAGTAGCTGTTTTATCTCCCACCAGTTTTGAATGGCACCACATGTTCTGACTGGCTAACGTGGATGCCAGCTATCTATTCCACCAATCAGGCAGAGCCCAACAACAAGACTCATGATGCATACAAAGATAATGTGGTTAAATTCCATCCACTGTCATGGAGGGGAGCAGTTGTTAAGCTCCTGACTGTTTTTAAAGTCTCACGGGAGTTGTATTCATTCATTCATTCATTCATTCATTCACAAAATCTGTAATGCTGCTTTTCTTTCCTTATCAGGGCCACCAAGGCAACTAACAAATTGAAAATATAATAAAAACACATTTTTTAAAAAATGTTAAAACTAAACTTGGAGCACAAGTGGCTACTGCACTGCAAGGCTGTTCAGCACAGCATTTGAAGAGAGACACTGAGGCCGAGGACAGATTGGAAATCTGGCCCGCTCTGCCTCCGCTTCTAAAGCAGAGGCAGAGAGGGCGGCCGGATTGCTGCAGCTGTCCCCCGTCGGCGGCCCGCACTTACCTGCATGTGGGCCGCTCTCCACACACTGCAGCCGGAGACCTCTTGGAACTGGTCTCTGGCTGTCTGGGCACGCGTTGCTGCCGCTTCCTGCCGGTCTGGACACCTCTACGGCGCACAGGAAGCGGTGGCGGAAGTGTGGACACGCTGCGCACAGGCGCGCGTCGCCGGACCAGCCAGCAGCCGCGCGCCGCAGCAGAGGAGGCTCCAGAGGACGGACGGCGGTGTGGACGCGCCGCTTCGCCTCCTCTCCGGTAAGGTCCCACAGCACTGTTACCAGTGCGAACGGGATGTCCCGCACCCGTTTCCCCGCGCAGCTTCTGCCCCCGCAGCTGTCCCGGGGCGAAATGCCGGTCTGTCCTCAGCCTGAGGTGACCCAGGGGGTCCTTCCTCAGGCATAAGGAAGGATCTCGATAAAGATGGTGGCACTCACATCAGACTTCTTAGCATGCCAGGAAGGGATGACCCATCTCATTACATTGCAGACAACAGCAGAAATATGAGTTCTTGTCGAGGAGGTTCCCCTCTTCCTATTTATTTAATTTTGAGAAATTGGGAGGAGTATCTTTCATCACTCTATCATCATCATCATCATCATCAATCTTGTCAGAGTCACAACCAGCTAATTTTGTGCCCCAGGCAAGAATATAAAGTTGCACCCCCCAATCCTTTCAAGAGTAATAATAATAAAATGTTTATTTTAGTCAGATTTACTTTTTCTGCCCCCCTCAGTTTTGTGCACCTTGCCCTTGTTACAGCCTTGCACCTCTCTCTCTCTCTGTTTTAGGATTGCCAGCTCTAAATTGGGAAAATCCTGGAGATTTGGGAGATGGAGCCTGGGGAGGGTGGGATTTTAGGAGGGGAGGGACCTCAGTGGAATATAATGTTGTAAGGTCAACCCTTCAAAGTTCAATCCTCCAGGGGAACTGATAGTCTGGAGATCAGTTGTCTGGGAGATCTGCAGTTCCCACCAGGATGTTGGCAACCCTCCTTCCTTCCTTCCTTTCTCCCACCCACCTATTTCAGGGTTGCCAGACCCCTGCAGTGGAGGTGGGTATCCCTCGCTGCCAGGCCCCACCATCCTGCTGCTGATCAGTGGACCGGTGTGGGGGGGGACTTATCCCCCCAAAGAGCAAGGCCCAGCTGGTGATGCAGTGATGTGTCTGCATCACTTTTGATGTGACCCAGAAGTGACTTCATCATGTCAGCAATGTTGGAGTGACACTCTGGTAATTTGGGCCAAAAACTCTATGGTAGAAGCCAAATTTACCATAGAGTTTACACTCAAATACCAGAGTGTCACCTGATGTCACTGTGTGATGATGTCACTTCCGGGTCATGTCGGAAGTGATGTAGACACTTCACTGCAATGTCGAGTGGGCCTCCCTCCAGCTCCCAGTAAGTCCTCTCTATCCCCTGCTGGTTGCCAGGAGGGATCTGGCAACCCTAATTTATGTATCTGCCTGCCTGCCTGTCTATCAAGAGCGAGAAAGCATGTCTTCCTGACCATTAGAGTGGTTTCTCAGTGGAACAGACTTCCTTGGGAGGTGGTGGGCTCTTCTCCTTTGGAGATTTTCAAACAGAGGTTAGATGGCCATCTGACAGCAATGCTGATTCTGTGGACTTAGGCAGATCATGAGAAGGAGGGTAGGAAGGGTTGCCTCAGTGCTTAGTTCTCGTGACCCCTCCTTGCATGTCCAGGGAAATGCTGTTTGCCACTTTGGGATCAGGAAGCAATTTTTCTCCAGGCCAGTTTGGCCAGGGATCCTGGAGGTTTTTTTGCTATCTTTTGGGCATGGAGCGAGGATTACTGGGTGTGTGTGGGGGGGGGTAGCTGTGAATTCCCTGCATTGTGCAGGGGGTTGGACTAGATGACCCCGGAGGTCCCTCCCAACTCTACGATTCTGTGCCCCCAAAATAATAAACTAAGGAAGATCCTGTCCTGAGTACCCTTCTGAGTTCAGCAGTGGAAGATATGGATTTACATGAAGCCATTATAAGTTTGCATCCAAATGGAGAGTTGTGTTCTGCGTGGCTGGTCTACCTGTTATTTCACTTCTTATTACTTTCACAGTATCTGCCTGAGTCACTGATATGTGGAAAGGACAGCCTCGAGTGATTGGCATAGTGCTCGCCAGCAGGAAGTGTGCCGATAAGCTTCTTAAGCAATGAACCTCGGTAAGCAGGAAACTCTGGCGCCAGTTCAAGGCAGCTTCCCTTCAGATTGCTGCACCCGGGTCTTAACCTCAGCCAATTAATTAGAAGGTGTTGGAAGGAAAAGCTTCCAAGGTGTATTTTTCTGTAGATGAGGCTCAGGAAGCAGGTGGCAGGCGCAGAAGTAAACAGGCAGAGAAAGGCGCGTGTAAAGACTGCTGTCTTAGACTACACTCTCTGGACACATTGAGATTTGAGCAATGCCCAGCACGGGACCTACCAAGATGGCCACCAGAAACCATCGTGGTAGGCCCCATTTTGGGAATCGCTCTGATCTCTGCTTGATGTGCTGAGTCGTGGTATAAAACCCCAAAGCTGTCTTCCAGGAAATGGAAAAATGAACAGCTGGGGTGGGGTGAGCCTCTCCTTACAAGGAAAGCATTGAGCTGACCCCAAGCAGGGGCATCATTTGTGTGCGTTATCAGCTTGGCCTGTGGGCTTGATGTAGTTGTTGCTATGGCAGTCCAGGGCCGGCCCTTAAGAACATAAGAACCTAAGAGAAGCCAATGTTGGATCAGGCCAGTGGCCCATCCAGTCCAACACTCAGTCACACAGTGGCCCAAAATACCAGGTGCCCTCAGGAGGTCCACCAGTGGGGCCAGGACACTAGAAGCCCTCCCACTGTTGCCCCCCCCCCAAGCACCAAGAATACAGAGCATCACTGGCCCCAGACCGAGAGTTCCTATCTATACCTTGTGGCTAATAGCCACTGATGGAGCTCTGCTCCATATGCTTATCTAATTCCCTCGTGACGCTCTCCATGCTTGTAGCTGCCACCACCTCCTGTGGCAGTGAATTCCACGTGTTAATCACTCTTTGGGTGAAGAAGGACTTCCTCTTATCTGCTCTAACCTGACTGCTCAGCAATTTCAAGGCGTGCCCCTGAGTTCTTGTATTGTGAGAAAGGGAGAAAAGTACTTTTTTCTGTACCTGCTCTGTCCCATGCATAATCTTACAAACCTCGATCGTGTCACCTCTCAGCTGTCGTTTCTCCAAGCTGAAGAGCCCCAAGCGCTTCAACCTTTCTTCATAGGGAAAGTGTTCCAACCCTTTTATCATTCTAGTTGCCCTTTTCTGTACTTTTTCCAGTGATATAATACCTTTTCTTTGGAAACTGGAGTCCAAACAGCATCACTTCTCCAACTCAAAGGGCTGATCTTGGCCTCTAAGGCATCCTTGAGACTGGACCCACACGTCACAACTAGGGTTGCCAACCTCCAGGTGGTAGCTGGAGATCTTCCACTATTATGATTTATCTCCAGGCAGCAGAGGTCAGTTCACCTGGAGAAAAGGGTTGCTTTGGAAGGTCAGCTCTATGGCATTATACCCCACTGAAGTCCCTCCCCTCCCCAAAACCTGCCCTCCTCTCGCTCCACCCCACCCCACCCCCCAATCTCCAGGTATTTCCCAACCTGGAGCTGGCAACCCTAGCTGGCAGCCTCCACGTTGGGTCCTGAGATCTCCTGGAATTACAGCTGAGCTATGAACAACAGAGATCAGTTCTCCAGAGCAAATGGCTGCTTTGGAAGGTGGGCTTTATGGTGTTATACCCTGGTGAGATCCCCTCCTCAAACCTCAACCCCCCCCCCCCCCAAGTTCCACCTCCAAATCTCCAGGAATTTCCCAACTTGGAGCTGGCAACCTTACCTACAACAGCTTTTGGGTATGGTATCTCCTGTGCATGCGCAAAACGCTGTCAAGTCACAGTCGGCTTATGGAGACCCCAGCCAAATGGGCTTCAGGGCAAGTCAGAAGCAGAGGCAATGGTGTATGCTACCTATGCTCAGTATTCAAAAAGCGCCTGCAGGCTTAACAAGGTTAGGGACTCCTGACCTGTGCAGTAGGTTTTTTGGATAACTAGTCCTGACTTAAGGGTCACTGAGGTCCAGTTGGTCTTCCTAGATTTGTATCCATTCATTTCCTTCCTTTATTCTCCACCCTTTCCCCAAATGGAGACCCGAAGGGGGCTTACATCATTCTCCTCTACCCCATTTGATCCTCACAACTCTGTGAGGCAGGGTCAGCTGAGAGCAGGTGACCGAGGAAAGGCCACCCAGCCAAACTTCCATAGCACAAAGAGGGATTTGAACTGGGGTTTCGCTGAAACTAGTCTAACCTGGGGTCATTTCGAGCAGGAACGCGCAGGAATGCCATTCTCGGAGTAACAAACCCAGGAGTGGGCACATATGGTGATGCGCTGTGGAAAAAAACCAAAAGCATACTAACTTGATCTGTATTTTCATGCTTGTTATAAGGTAGCTTCCCTGCAAGAGCAGAGGGAACCTAAAGTGTCTTTAGTCAAAGTGTCAAGCTGGCTCGCCAGCTCTGAGTTGGGAAATACCTGGAGATGTTTGGGGTGGAGCCTGAGCAGTGGGTGTTGCCTTCTGACACACTTCCGGTGAGGTCAGGGTGTGTGGCATATGCAGATAACTTATGCCAATGAGTTATGCTAATGAGCTCCTGCACCTCTTTTTTTACGAAATGACCCCTGAGTCTAACCATGCTAGCTCGCCATGCTAGAGTCTTTCCCATCCCATAGCCAACCCCAAACCGTTCCCCCCTTACAAATAGCATTAAGATGTCTCTCTGTGTGTTCGGTACAAATAGCAAAACAATGATTAGCTCTTTGTTTCTCAAAGCCAAACACGCTGAATGTTTTTCAACTGATTTCCAATCTCTCTGCGAGACCACGACGTGTCTCATTTTGGGTCATGCTCTGTTATACTCTGACAGCCCATTCCTTGCGGCTGTTTCACACCATGCATCTTGAGCTCTATTTGAGTCCCTCCTCGAAGGATGGCTTCTTCTTTTTGTGTCCCACAGGAGGCAATATCTGCAATGTGATTGCCAGAGCGCAGACTGCTCACGGGCAGGGTTCTTTGCCAATATACATTGTGAGTTGACACACCCTTGGTGGTCTTTGCCTTCCTGAAGACAGCCGCCATCTTGCACCTGCTTGATTTGTCAAGAGCGGGGCCCCCTCGATGGTGCAGTTGCTCCAGCAGTGACTGTTTTGTCCACAATTCCAAGCAAATGTTCTCCCTTGGTTAATATGATCGTAGACTGATTTTGGGGGTGGGGGTGGGAGCTGGGAGATATTTATTATTATTTAGACTTTTATTATTTATCATTTTTACATTTTTGCTGTAGCTTTACTACTGTTGGAAGCTGTTTTGTGCGGCACAGAAGCAAATAATAATAATAATAATTATTATTATTATTAGTGTATATGGTGCTGTCAAGTCACAGCCAACTTATGGCCACCCCGTAGGGTTTTCAAAGCAAGAGATGTTCAGAGTTGATTTGCCATTGCCTGCCTCTGCGTAGTGACACTTGATTTCCTTGGTCTCCTGTCCAAATACTCACCAGGGCCGAGCCTGCTAAGCTTCTGAGAGCTGAAAGATTGGGCTAGGTAGGCCACCCAGGTCAGAGTAAGAGACGTTCAAAGATGGCTTGCCATTGCCTGCCTCTGCATAGCAGACCTGGATTTCTTCGTTGGTCTCCCATCCAAGTACTAAACAGGGCTGACCATGCTTAGCTTCTGAGATCTGATTGGATCAGACCAACCTGGGCCATCCAGATCTAAGCAAGAGGCATTCAGAGGTGGTTTACCATTGTCTGCCTCTGTGTAGCAACCCTGGACTTCCTTGGTGGTCTCCCATCCAAGTACTAACAAGGTTGGGCTAGCCTGAGCAATCTAGGTCAGGACAAAAATACATTGATAACAACAACAACAACAACAAAAACAACACATTCCTTATCAGGAAGGTCCGTGATGATGGTGAAAATCTTTCTGAAACATTCTGGCAGCCCCAGAATGGGTATTATCAGCAGCCATATCCTGCTCAAGTACAGAGTCACCCCGCTGCCACTTTGGCAGAGGGCTTCCCACCAATGGCCACCTACCAGCTAGACTACACATCCAGACTGTCCAGACAGCTCCAGTGAGGGGGCAACTCATTCACATTCTGCTTGTGATGCTGATCTAAAACTTTACATTTACAAAGTGCTTTCCACTCCAGATGTTCAAAGCACTTCATGCACATTACCTACAGTATCCTGAGTGTATTTTTCCCCCACCCAAAGTAGCCCAGCAGTCGCGATGGCTCAAAATGATAAAATTCAATATTTGATCATAAAATAAAACTATATAACAACCAGACTTCATACAGTTCAATAGCAACAGTGATGGGGCAAGTGATGCTCTGAATTCTTGGTGCTTGGGGGGGGGGGGGCAACAGTAAGAGGGTTTTTGGAGTTCTGGCCCCACAGGTGGACCTCCTGATGGCATCTGGGCTTTGACTACTGTGTGGCATAGAATGTTGGATGGGATGGGCCACAAAAAGCACACTAAACAGAATGCTGTCAGCAGGAACACAAGAACATAAAAGAAGCCAATGTTGGATCAGGTCAGTGGCCCATCCAGTCCAACACTCTGTCACACAGTGGCCAAAAACACCAGGTGCCATCAGGAGGTCCAGCAGTGGGGCCAGGACACTAGAAGCTCTCTCACTGTTGCCCCCCCCCAGCGCCAAGAATACACTGCATCACTTGCCCCATAGTCCTATCTATACCTTGTGGCTAATAGCCACTGATGGACCTCTGTTCCATATGTTTATCTAATTCCCTCTTGAAGCCGTCTATGCTTGTAGCCGCCACCACCTCCTGTGGCAGTGAATTCCATGTGTTAATCACTCTTTGGATGAAGAAGTGCTTTCTTTTATACATTCTGCTTAGCAATTTCATGGAGTGCCCCTGAGTTCTTGTATTGGGAGAGAGGGAGAAAAGTACCTCTTTCTCTACCTTCTCTATTCCATGCATAATCTTATACACCTTGATCATGTCCTCCCTCAGCCATCGTTTCTCCAAGCTGAAGAGCCCCAAACACTTTAACCTTTCTTCATAGGGAAAGTGTTCCAACCCTTTTATCATTCTAGTTGCCCTTTTCTGCCCTTTTTTCAATGCTACAATATCCCTTTTGAGGTTTGGTGATCAGAACTGTACACAGTATTCCAAATGAGGTCGCACCATCAATTTATACAGGGGCATTATGATACTGGCTGATCTGTTTTCAATTCCCTTCCTAATAATCTCCAGCATAGTATTGGCCTTTTTTATTGCAGTCGCACACTGTCTCGATATTTTCAGTGAATTATTCACTACGACCCCAAGATGTCTCTCTTGGTCAATCTCTGTCAGTTCAGACCCCGTCTATGTCTATTTATAGTTAGGATTTCTGGCCCCAGTGTGCATTACTTTGCACTTGTCCACACTGAACCCCATTTGCCGAGTTGATGCCCACTTGCCCATCCTTGACAGATCCCTTTGGCATGCCTCACAATCTTCCCTGCTTTTCATCACCCCAAACAACTTCTTGCCATCCACAAATTTAGCCACTTCACTGCTTACTCCCAACTCCAAATCATTAATGAACAAGTTATAAAGCATCGGACCAAGTACTGATCCCTGCAGTACCCCACTGCTTACCATCCTCCACTGAGAAAATTTCCCATTTATACTCACTCTCTGTTTCCTTTTAATTAGCCAGTTTTTGATCTGCAAAAGGACTTGTCCTTTTATCCCATGACTATTGAGCTTACTTAGGAGCCTTTGATGAGAAACTTTGATGATGAGTTTTTTGATGAGGAACTCAGGAAGTAAAGGTAAACAACACCTATTGGGTCCCCCTTATCCACATGTTTGTTCACTCCCTCAAATAACACTAACAGGTTAATGAGACAAGATCTTCCCTTACAGAACCCATGCTGAGTCTGCCTCAGTAGTTTTTGTTCATCAGTTTGCCTACTAATTCTCTACTTAATAACAATTCTCACCAACTTACCCGGTGTTGACATCAGACTGACTGGCCTGTAATTTCCTGGATCTCCTCTGGAACCCTTTTTAAAGATGGGAATGATATTAGCTACCTTCCAGTCCTCAGGAATCGAGGCAGATTTTAATGAAAGTGCATATTTTTGTCAGGAGATCCACAAGTTCACATTTTAATTCTTTCAGAACTCTTGGATGTCTGCCATCTGGGCCTGGTGATTTATCAGTATTTTAGTTGTCTATCAGTCGAAGGACCCCATCTCTTCTCACTTCAATCTGACTCAGGTCTTTCAACACCTCTCCCAAATCAGCAGTTCTGGAGTGGGCAAGCACCTCCCATCTTCCACAGTGAAGAAAAAAATGCATTCAGCTTCTCAGCCATTTCCTTATCATCCTTCAGTTCTCCTTTTACCCCTTGGTCATCCAAGGGCTCCACTGCCTCCCTGGCTGGTTTCTTGCTTCTAATGTATTTGAAGAAAGTTTTATTGTAGGTCTTTATGTTTTTTGCAATATGCTCCTCATATTCCCTTTTTGCCTGCCTGATCACAGACTTGCATTTTATTTGCCATAGCCTGTGTTCCCTTTTATCAACCTCACTGAGATTAACTTTCCACTTCTTAAAGGTGGAACGCGCATAAGGTCCACTACCTTCGCACCAGGCAGGCAAGTCACCATAAGATCAGTATGCGGGTTCACCACCCAGCTGTCTACCTGCCTAAGGATCGAATCACCAACTACCAAGAGCCCCCCTCCTTCCCTGCTAAGGGATGGTTCCTTGGGGTGAAAGGATATCCGTTTACAGCTGAAGAAGACGTCCATTCTGAGGGCACATTCCCCTTATCCTCAGCATGGTGCCCTGTTTCCTCTTGATGCTCATGCTCCCTGACAGCGATGGGGCTGCCAGATCCAGAGTGGGACATATCTAACAAGTCCCTGAGAGTCTTCTCCATGTGCCTAACTGACTGTCTCTGCTTCTCCAGGTCAGCCACTTTGGCCTCAAGGGAGCAAACTTGTTTCCTGAGAACCAGGAGCTCCTTGTACAGAGCACACACCCCAAACTTCTGTCCACTGGACAGATAGTCATACATGTGACACTCCATACAAAACACTGGTTAGCCCCCAACCCCCTGGTGGCATTCTGGCTTAATAATTGCTTTTGAAATAATAATCATATTTAATTCTTCTTTTAAAACCCTTTGTATTTATGTGGTTCTCCTTGTGGAAAGTCTGCTTACCTTACTGGGAACACAAGGAGACTAGGGCCCTGGCTTTCTGGCTGTTCCTGGGATTCTTACAGAGCCCCTAGGCTAAGAGTCCCTAGACTAAAAGGCTCATGCCTCTGGCAAAGTGCTGCCTTCAATAGAAGCCTCACCCAGCAGGGGGCAGGGCCAGCAGCTATTCAAATTCACCCAGGAAATCCAATTACACTTGAACAATTCTCACCCTATCTCAAGCAGCCAAGACTCTGCAACAACTCAAAACTCACTCACACAGTCCCTAACGCAGTCCTCCCACACAGTACCCTCAGCTAAATCACCTCAGCTGAAAGCAAATAATAAACACTCACCCCTCTAGCAGCTCTGTCTCCTGCTCTTTCTCAGAGCTCAGTTCATCTATCGACCCAAATTCCATTTTGAACAGGAAAGTCTTCATGAGCTTCCTGAATAAGATTCTCAATTTCACAGTCCAAGAGCAAAGGGAGCAATGAGTTTCCTAGAAGAAGGAGCCAAGAGAGAGTCAACCATTTTGTAGGATATCAGCATCTTCAGTTGCTTGATCTCTGCTGAGTTTGTTATTGTAATAACACTTTCTGGCCCTCTGGAGTTGCATCACACCATAGCAAATGGTAGACCAGCACTTCTCCCCTCCCCTTTGGTCAGCTGTTGTGGTGGTCCATCAGCTGTTGGGTCTTGCTTCTGAGATCTGATGAGATCAGGCTAGCTTGGGCCATCCAGGTCAAGGCCAGCCCACTATTGCAGTCAACCCACAGCCAATTTATGGCAACCCTGCAGGGTTTTCAAGGGAAGAGATGTTCAGAGATGGTGTGTCATTGCCTACTTTTGAGTACCAACCCTTGATTTCTGAGGTGGTCTCTCATCCAAGTACTAACCAGGTCTGACTCTGCTTAGCTTCCATGATCTGACAAGATCAGGCTAGCCTGGGCCATCCAGGCCAGAGGCCTGGTATATTACACCTGACTAAATAGTAGGGATGCCAGCCTTCAGATCTTATCTCCAGAAACAGGGACCAGTTCCCTGGGAGAAAATGGGTGTTTTGGAGGGTGGATTAGGATTGTCAGCTCTGGGTTGAATAATACCAGGAGATTTGGGGGGGGGGGTACAACCTGAGGAGGGTGAGATTTGGGGATGGGAGGGACTTCAATGAGGTATAATACCATAGAGTTCACATCCCAAAGCAGCCATTTTCTCCAGGTGGACTGATCTTGGTTGCCTGGAGATCAGTTGTAATCTCAGGAGATCTCCAGCCAACTCCTGGAGGTTCAAGCCACAAATGGACCGCAGTGACTAACCAAAGGTGGGTAACACCTGGAGGTTGGCAATCCTAAGGTGGACTCTTGGGCACTGTACCCTACTGAGGTCCCTGTCCTGTCCAGGCTCCATCCTCAGATCTCCAGGGTTTCCCAACCTGGATCTGGCAATGCTATCCCCATCCCCTGTTGGTGGCCAAGGGGCCTCACACTTCCCCAGGCAGGGAGTTGTGCATAGATGTTGTTATGGACCTTCCTTGCTCCACCATATTGCAAATGGTAAATTGAGGCTGAAAGACCAGGAGATTACCTAAAGTGTGTTGAAGAAATGAGTATGAAAGACAAGACCTGGGATTTCAATCATTATAGGGTTAACCTATGCAACTTGTTGTGTTTCTTAGCTTAACCTGGAAGTGCCTGGCAACTGGCCAATTAACTCTAAGCCCAGGAAACCTAAAGGCAGGGCTCCGTTGGGGCCGGAGCGAGCCGGAGCGCCGCTCCGGGAGAGAAGGGGCCGGGGGGCGGGGCCGGGGGGGCCCCGTCCCGGCCCCAGTCGCCTTCTCTGGGGCTGCGGCTGGCCGCCGCCGGCCCCACCAAGAAAGACCCATCCCGCCCCCGTCACCTTCTGCGGGGCCGGGCCTTTCTCGGCCCGTCCCGCCCCCGTCGACTTCTGCGGGGCCGCGGCTGGCCGCCGCCGGCCCCACCGAGAAGCCCCGTCCCGCCCCCGTCGCCTTCTGCGGGGCCGCGGCTGGCCGCCGCCGGCCCCGCGGAGAAAGGCCCGTCCCGCCCCCCGTCACCTTCTGCGGGGCCGCGGCTGGCCGCCGCCGGCCCCGCCGAGAAGCCCCGTCCCGCCCCCTGTCGCCTTCTGTGGGGCCGCGGCTGGCCGCCGCCGGCCCCGCCGAGAAGCCCCGTCCCGCCCCCGTCGCCTTCTGCGGGGCCGCGGCTGGCCGCCGCCGGCCCCGCAGAGAAAGGCCCGTCCCGCCCCCGTTGACTTCTGCAGGGCCGCGGCTGGCCGCCGCTGGCCCCGCCGAGGAAGCCCCGTCCCACCTCCCGGGAGGGGGAAGCCGGGCCTGAGTGGCTTAACGCCACTCAGGCCCAAGCAAGGGGGGGGGAAATGCCATCCCCAGTGGGGGGGAGAAGCGCCCCTCCCTTCCTTCCCTCTCTCCCCCCACCTACCTACCTGTTCCTTCCTTCCCCTCTCCCTTCCTCCCTCCCTCTCCCCTTCCTCCCTCCCTTCCTTCCTTCCTTCCTTCTCTCTCTCCCCCCAACTACCTACCTACCTTCCTGTTCCTTCCTCCGGTGACGTCAGGGGGTGTGGTATATGCAAATGAGTTATGCTAATGAGCTTCTGCACCTCTTTTTTTACGAAAGGACCCCTGCCTAAAGGTGTACTGTTTTGCTAATTGGTCAATGATATCAGGTGTTTCCTTTCAGGGGTCAAGAAGAAGGAGAGATCCTCCATTGTAATCTCTCTCACTCTGTAGTAGGATGTCTTATTGTACAGAGGCAGCACAATGCTGCTTAGTAAGCATGTTTTGTTTATTTCTAGCTAGTCCCGTTTCCCTTTTTCCTTTAGTAATAAAGTTTCTTTTAAACTAAAAGAAGCAATCTCTTCTTTCCAGAAAAGCAAGATCCATTACTCTGAATTTTCTTGAATATTGGACAAAAGTCCTAACAAAGTGAACCTGTGCTGAAAATAAGATTTGAACCTGGGACTTCCTGCTTTTCCTTCTGAGCCACCTAGGTTTCCTCAGCTCTCAGGATATTTACTCCTTCTCCATGTATGTCCCCCCCCCCTGAACTGCTTAGATTTATCTTTGTAGAGGCTTTGGCCTGGATATATTTTTCCAGTAACCCACATTTTCTTTCTATTTAACTAAATGGGGGAAATCACAGCTATGGCTTCAAAAGGGGATTAAAATGGGATTTAAGCATTCATCTTAATGCTACCATTTTAACTAAATAATACAGAAATGCTGATTAGTTGTCATCTCACTGTGCAATTTTTTCTCCTGCTGCATTTTTGGTAAAACGAAGAGTCATAAAGAATGACAAACAGATGCCTCTCTCTCTTACCCCCTGCTCCCATCTCATTGTAGACACCGGCGTCTCTCAAAGGCCGTCTCCAAAACTATCGGTAATATTTAGGGTGAAGATGGACAGGACTGAAGCTGAATCTATCTCCAGCATTCTGTTCTCATCATGAAAAACAGCTCTTCCTGGTAAAGACATTGTGGAAGAGTCATGATACAGGGAAAACAGAGAAGGGAAGACAGGGATCATTTCTGGGTGGGATATGTTTATAACTGAGTACTGTTTTGAGCTCTGCTTTAAGCAGTTAGATTAAGATTTTATTTATTGTAGTGGAATACTTATCTCCCACCTTTACAGCCCCTGACAGGAATAATGAGGTTTAGATGTATCCAAAGAAGTGTGCACGCACACATGGAAGTGTATACCTTGAATAAAACTTTGTGGGTCTTAATGGTGCCACTGGATTTGAACTTTTTTCTGCTGCTTCAGACCAACACGGCGACCCCATCCAAATCTAGGTATTTAAGAATGTAACTGACTCTCATGCGTTAGAAGTGGAAGAAGACAGTGGAAAGCGACAGTGGTAGAGGACTGATCATAGACAACAGATCACAGGGGCAGGCTAACCTGGGCCATCCAGGTCAGGGCTTAAAACGAAAATAAAAAGAATTTTTTAAAAAAAGTGAGATAGGGCTACAAAAGTGGATGAAGGTAGCCAGTCTTAATGCTGGCATTACATGTTTTCCTGTCTCCATTTCCTTGACACCAGAACACCATCCTTCTTCAAATAACTGGTGGGAGGTAGGGACGTCTGACCCCCAGTGGGGGTGGGGGTCTCCCACTTTCAGCCTCCACCTCTCCATTGCCAGCCAGCTGGCTGGCAGGGGGGAATCCCCTTCCAGAGAGGAATGCTGGAAATTAATCTGACATGCCTACAAGACTCAGAAGTGACATAGGCACATTGGGGATGGGGGAGGGGTGATGCTCTCTGGTTTGGGGGCAAAACTCTATGGCAGGAGCTAATTCTACTATAGAGTTTTGCCCAAAAACCACAGCATCACCCCCCAATGTGCCTACATCACTTCTGCCACATCCCATTAATTTCCAATGTTCCTCCTGCCAGGGGTCATTTGGAGCCGGAACAAGCCAGAACAGTGTTCCAGCAGCCCAGAAGCAGGGACATACGGTGGCGGTGGTGGCAAGCCCCACCCTCAGCTCCCAGCAGGCTGGCGGGGAAAGTGAAGAGACAAGGGTTTTAAAGTTTAAACCCCTTCTCTCTGGAGTTGCGCCGCAGTGGCGGCATGATCTTTCCATTGTATTCTATGGGGCCATCGGATAAAATGGGAGATTGTGCCACTGCAGCGGCACGACTCTAGAGTGAAGGGGTTTAAAGTTTAAAACCCTTCTCTCTTTGCTCCCCCCCCCTCACCTGCCTTGGCAGACTGCCTAGGGAAGGGGAGGCTTTTAAAGATGACTCCCCAACCTTTCATTGCTTCTCTAGCCAGCCTTCCTGCACCTCTTTTCCCACAAAATGACCCCTGTTCCCGGTAAGTGTACCCCTATCCCCCACTGGCTACTCTGAGGGACCTGACAACCCTAGGGGGATGGCGTGCAGTATCTTGGATTATGGGCATGGGTTTCTTCAGGGTTCTGAATCACAATGTTTATATCCTGCATTTTTACTCACTAAAAGTTATTGCTGGTTCTTAAAAGCCCTAGGGAAGTGGTCTGTACCACTGTATTATTATCATGGCCAGAGGAAATCCATGAAACATGTCTACATAATCAGCAGTGGTTTCAGTCTAAGCACATGCAGATTTGCAGAAACCCTGATATGAAATATTAAGTAATATCCTCAGGATTCCTTCTCCTCTTTTTATTATGCAAATGGTCAGGGCCAATTGGAATGTGTAAAACGTATGGAAATTTATGAGCTTTTGCTTAATGTAATTGCTGCCATATTTGCAAGGCCCCCAATACGACGCTGTATACAGATTTGAATATAATTTGCAGGCAGGAAGGATGGATTTTGGATTCATAAAGTCGTAAAAAGTAGTGAAGGAATAAAATTCCATGTCTGAAACTTTTTCCCCTCCTGATTGCAAAATTGAAAGCTGATTGGTCTGGTGCACAACTGAGTGAAATAAGAGCCTGTGTGAAATACACAGTGGACAGCGGGAGGACTTCTAGGAATATATTTTCCAGGTTTAGGAACCTGTACAGATCTGTAAGTTTATTTCAGAAAAGCAGTATAGAAATCTTTCCAAAAATTAAAGGGTCCATGTGTCTGTCTGTTCATATGTGGCAGGTATAACTCATCAGTCTTAAAAGAGGTATAGACATATCTATAATGGGGGGGCTACAAGGGGAGGGAACTCCTATCTCCACTTCTGTTGTGTACTGGGTTTGATGCATGGACAATAGCGTGATGATCAGCTCATAGTTTATTAGTACACAACAACAAAGTACCAGCCTTTGTGGCCAACTATATACAGCCACCTAAGACACACCCACAGTTCTACTGGAGGGTTTGAATCTCCCACCAAAGTCCCTATTGGTGAACTCAAGGTGGTTCTGGATCCTTGGCCCCTATTGTTTCCAGGAGCCAAGCTCGGACTGCATGTCGCTGGCGCCTGGTGGCGGTTAGCGGACATAACACCTTTCCATTGCTGAGCCTGGCATGGGTCCAGGTGCCACCACCCACATTTGAGCCCAGCAATGGTGTCAGCGGTGCTTGGGAACCATCTGAGCCCAGAATGACTTCCAGAATCTTCTACCACTGTGGCTGGGCCTGAAGTGTCTCCTGGCTCCATCACTACTGCAGCAGGGCCTGGAGTGATTCCCTGCAGTGGCTGCTGCCGATTCTACAGATAAGTGCATGCACAAACAATGCTGTTTTATTTTTGTGTGTGTGTGATTTCAGATTTTTCTGCAACTCTTGGGGGCTCCCCCCAAGTTTGCAGGAAAACCTATTTAGCATCAATGTGGCCCTGCTCTGCAGATTTAGGTATCCACAGATGGGGGTCACACATCACTGTTAGACATATAGATAATAAAAGGGTCTGTTGGTCTGTCTGTCTGTGGCAGGCATAATTCATCAGAAACTGAAGCTAGGAGTCTGAAACTTGGTCACCAGTGCCAGGATGGCCACAGTTATTGCAGTGACAAAAATGAAGGGAATTGGACCACGCTGGCCCAGATTATTGCCAGGGGAGAGGATGTGGCTCAGTGGCAGAGCCTTTCTTTTGCATGCAGAACGTTCCAGGTTCAGCCCCTAGCATTTCCAGTTAAAATGGCCAGAGTGGGGGTGACGTGAAAGACCGCTACCTAAGACCCCGGAGAGCTGCTGCCATCCTGAGTGGACAGTCCTGACCTTAACAGACCGATGGTCTGATTCAGTATAAGGCAGCTTAATGTGTTCAACACTATCCCCCTACCCCATCAGCCCTGCAACCAGAAATTTTGGGTTAGTGGGGCACGGGGTAATTTTGTGGAGCAGCGGGGGGAGGGGGAGGGGCGATTGGAGTTCAGGCGCTGGCAGCCTCCACTTGAAAAACACCATTTAAAGGGAACCTTTTATTTTTCTTTCTTTCTTTCAAGAGCGGGCTGCCCACGCTTGAACTCCAAGTGGTGAATTCAGCACTTGGAGTTCAGGGAAGGCATGTGACTGCCCCTCTCCCTCCCTTCCTGCAAGATTTAAAGGCCCCTCCAGCTGATTGGCAGGCCACATTCTCTCGCCAAGCAGCTGGGGGGGGGGCTTTTAATCTCATTGGAGGGAAAGGAGGGGGAGAGGGGCAGCAGCTGTTGTGAGGTACACCTCACATTTGAGGGGATGGAGCCCTGAAATGCCCCACCATGGTGGCTACAGGCCTGTACACCATGGCGAGAGCCAGTTTGGTGTAGTGGTTAAGTGCACAGACTCTAATCTGGGAGAACTGGGTTTGATTCCCCACTCCTCCACTTGCACCTGGCTGGATGACCTTGGGCAAGCCATAGCTCTGTACCAGCTGTTCCCTCAAGGACAGCTTGGGAAAGAGCTCTCTCAGCCCCACCTACCTCACAGGGTGCCTGTTGTGGGGAGGGGAAGGGAAAGGAGTTTGTAAGCCGCTCTGAGACTCTTAAGTGAGTGAAGGGTGGGATATAAATCCAATCTCTTCTTCTTCTTCTATTTCCCATGGAAGTAAGGTTACCTGTCTGTGGCAGGCATAACTTCTCAGAAAATAAAGCCAGGAGTCTCAAAACTGGCCGCCAGCTTCAGGATGACAGTGGACCTTGCAGTGCCACAAAGGAAGTGAGTTGGAACATCCTGGCATAGATCAGGTCCAGAACATCCCTCTGCTATTTGCAATGGAAACAAATGTTTGCTCATGAGAAGCCGGGAAGGTGGAGGTAGCACAGCCAGGGAGGGTGAGAAATATCCCCTGTGTTACAAAACAAAGGGGGTTCAACAACTTCCCTGACCTATCAGACCTTCTGTGGTATAGTGGTTATAGAGTCTGACTAGGATCTAGGAGACAGAGGTTCGAATCCCCACTCTGCCACAGAAACTTGCTGGGGGACCAGCCAGTCACACGCTGTCATCCTGACCTACCTCATGGGGTGGTTGTAGTGAGGATAAAATGGAGGGCAAGAGAATGAATTGAGCCAATTTGGGTACTCATTGAGAAGAAAGACAGCTCAGACAGGGAGGGTGGAAAATATCTGTTCCTTCGTAAAAGAAAGTGGGGTTAAGAACTCCCCTGAGCTATCAAAGCCGGTGTGGTGGAATGATTAGAAGGTCAGACTAGGACCAAGGAGATCCAAATCTGAATCTCCACCCTGCTACAGAAGTTTTCTGGGGATTCTTATGTCACTCAGCCTAACCTGTCTCACAGGACTGAAGGTCCTTTGTGGAAACTGAGGAATCAGCGACGTAAATCTATAACAACATCTGTCTAAATATATCCCTCAAGTAAATCGGTCATTGAATGGGAACATGAAGAATCAGTACGGCGATCTGTCCAAAAGTTATCAATTGGGGTGGGGATTGTTCAGCTCAAGGGCAGAATCAGCCCTCATACAATTCCAGCTGGCCTTGCCAAGTTTCTGAATACCTATCTGTAATGTAACTTTCTTTTCTTCTTCCTTATAAATATTTTTTTTACCGTTCTGTAAGGTTACATGGGGACAGGGGGCTGAGTTATTTCTAGGGGTGCACAGGAAAAAAAAATGTTTTTTTTTCCACATTTGGGTATATTAAAGCTGATTTTTTTTTGGATTCCCAAATATACCCGATTACCAATGCCAGCATTGTATTGATACCCCAAAATTTTGTCCATTATATCCTATGGGGCCATGGTAGCCAATGGCAAAAATCTTCTAACAAGTATTTAGGGGGCTGGGGGAGGGGGTTTTAGATAGAGGCACTAAAGTTGTACTGTAGCTGGTGGAGCCTCTTCCCAAAAGACCTCCCAAGTTTGGAAAAGATTGGACCAGGGGGGTCCAATTCTAGGGGCATCCAAAGAGGGTGCCCCATTCCTCCATTTTTCCTATGGGGATGGGGAAAAGGCAGGCAGCAGTGCATCCCCAAAAATTTCTCTGCAAGAAAGTAAGTGAGGTGTGGTGGTGTGGCCAGCAGCAGAACCAGTGCAGTGTGCCCATCAGAACCAGTGCCACTGTGGCAGTCAGTGCCCAAACCCAACAGAACTCAGGTCAAATCAGAGAATCTCTGCAGGATAAACTGAGGGCACATGTAAGAACATAAGAACATAAGAGAAGCCAATGTTGGATCAGGCCAGTGGCCCATCCAGTTCAACACTCTGTCACACAGTGGCCAAAAACACCAGGTGCCCTCAGGAGGTCCACCAGTGAGGCCAGGACACTAGAAGCCCTCCCACTGTTGCCTCCCCCAAACACCAAAAATACAGAGCATCACTTGCCCCAGACTGAAAGTTCCTATCTATACTTTATGGCTAATAGCCACTGATGGACCTCTGCTCCATATTTATATACTAATTCCAAAGTGCCCACCCCCGTGCGGATATCTAAATCTGCGTGGGGGGCACTTAGGGGGGAGGGAGATTTTCCTACACACTTGGGGGACTCCCCAGTTGTGTAGAAAAATCCTAAATGTTAAAAAAATTGAGGGGAATATTTAAATCCCCTCAAAAATAAAAGTGTTCTCTGCGCAGGCGTTCTCTGCGCAGGTCTCCATTCTCTCAAGGACAGTTGTCTCAGCATTCTCTCAGCCCCACCTACCTCACAGGGTGTTTGTTGTGGGGAGGAGAAGGGAAAGGAGTTGTAAGCTGCTCTGAGACTACAAGTGAAGGGCAGAGTATAAATCCAATCTCCTCCTTCTCCTTTTCCTCCTCCTCCTCCTCCTCCTCTTCTTCTTCTTGATTGTTCCTGCAGCAGGTGCTGTTCTACAGATTGTAGATGGCAGTTTCCAGCATCCGGGACCCTTGTATCTTCCTCCACATGGTGTTCTTCATTGGTGACGGTGACAGCTCCCAAAAACCTAGCAGAAGAGCTCCATTTTGCAGGCCCTGTGGAACTGTAGAAGGTCCCACATGGCCCTGATCTCCTCCAGGAGCTCATTCCACCAGGTTGGGGCCACCACCGAGAAAGCCCTGGTCCTGGTCGTCATCAACCTAGCATCATTAAGGCCCAGAAGGGCCAGCTGATTCTGGACCCCTGACCACAGTCCTCTCTGGGGAACGTATGGAGAAAGGCGGTCCCTCAAGTATATAGGACCCTGACCATATAGAGCTTTAAAGGTCAAAAACAGCACCTTGATATGAATCCGGTATACTATTGGCAGCCAGTGCAATGCTTCCAGCACAGGCTGTATGTGCCCCCATCTAGAGAGCACCATCAAGAGCCTGGCTACAGCGTTTTGCACCAGCTGTAGCTTCCAGATTTGAGACAAGGGCAGCCCCATGTAGAGAGCATTACAGTAGTCCAATCTCAGCATTGCATGGATCACTGTCGCCAGGTCATCGTGTTCGAGGAAGGGAACCAACTGTGTGATCAGCCAAAGATAGTAAAAGGCTGATTTGGCAGTGGCTGCTACCTGGGCCTCCCTAGTTAAAGAGGCATCCAGGAGCATTCCCAGACTCCTAACCTCTGACGCTGGCACCAATGGCACCCCATCAAAGGTCGGGAGTGGGATCCCTAACCCCAATCTACACGTTCTGGCTTGTCTGTCCTTGGAGGAGGCAATAGAGTCTGGAACGCGGAGCAGAAGCCTGGGACAAAAAGAATGGCAAATCCACGCAGAACTGATACAGTGAGTACTGGGACTGAAAGGGGTATGTGGTGGACACAGAAAGAGACCTGATAGTTGAAGAGGGTTTGGAAGCTGAGGAAGGGAGAGAATCGGCAGGGTCGGATGAGCCAGGGGCCTGCATTTCATGTATTGATTTGAAATAAATCTTGAATCTTTGGCGGCAAGCCTCTGGCAAAGTGCATGAATTACCTCGCTTTTGCTTAATTTGCAAAAATCATGTTGGCCACAAAATATGGATCTTTGAGCCTCACTTCCACATGGGCACGCATCAAGAATGAGCGAGGCAATGTCCGTGAATTGCACTTGTTCCCTTAGTAATAAGGATTTCATGCTTTGCAGGCAACCTGGGCAGATTAATTAAGGCTTACACAATCTTGTCATTTTCCTCAATGGAAACGATCTATTTAAAAAAATATGGTTTTCCGAGGCTGCTTTGTTGTTTCTAAACCAGATGAATCTTCGAGCGCTGGAAATCGCACACAAACAGCTGTCCGCTGGAGATTTTTCGACGGATACGTTGACCTAAGTTGCTTGGATAAGTCTGAGATACGCATCTCCCTTTTGGGATGCTTATCTGAACTGCAAAAGCACAAAGAAACCGAGTGGGCAGTTCTGCCTGTTAATCACCGGAGGAGAAGAGAAGTTACCTCTTTGCAAAATGCCGAACTTCTGTGCTGTTCCCATAAAATATTGCACAGCCGTAACAGCTTTCTGAAGGGCTGGGGCACATTGCGTATGCACCAGAGGGGGAAAAATTGGAAAATTTATTTTGGGGGAAAGGACTTGATTTACTTATTTACATTTATGCTATCTTTTCAGTAGCTTAGGTCCCCAAAGCATCTTCTAGCAATAAAGATCCAGCACAGAGATAACTATCTGAGCAGCAAAGATACTAGGTTTTGCAGAAAGTTCTAGGAACCCCCCCCCCCGCCTACCACCAGCCTCTAACTTACAGCATTACCTACCCCACCTGTATCTCCCGCAACTGCCTGTGTCCCTATTCACGAGCACTCCCACCAATGCTCCCTCCAAGGTGTGGAGTCTTGGGAGCAAAAATTCTACTTTGTGAGCGACAGGCCTTAAAGTTGTGAGCGAGTGATTTGGCGGCTGCATAAATTGGGTTTGCTCTGGAGCCATCCTTCCCGAGCCAGGACAAAAATGTGTGAGCCGGAGGCTAAAGAACTGTGAGCTAGCTCACACTAATTTAGCTTAGAGGGAACACTGACTCCCACTGTGTGTGCTCACAGATGCCCACAGCCCTGTTCCCCAATGGTGTCAGGCGATATGCAACTAGGAGTGTCCCCACTGTGGCTGTCCAAAGCGCCACCGCCCCCCCCCCCACCATCTGCACAGCCGTCTCCAGGAGCACTGCACAGTGCATGCAGCCCAGAACATGGGTGGGTGACAGGACAGGGGGAGGGTGCACTGATGAGTGGCAAGGCAGGTAGATGGGGGGAGGGGAGGGGAAGCAGTCAGCCCTGCTAGAAGCCAAGGCCCTGGCAGCTGCCCCACCTCAGAGTATGCTGATGCCAGCCCTGGATATGAATAGGGTTATCAGGTTTGCCCTGACCTGGACGGCCCAGGCTAGCTGGATCTTGTCATATCTCGGAAGCTAAGCAGGGTTGGCCCTAGTCAGTGTTTGGATTGAGAAACCAAGGAAGTCCAGGGTCACTGTGCAAAGGAAGGCAACAGTAACCCACCTCGATTTGTTTCCTACCTTTAGACTGTATGGGGTCACCATAAGTTTGCTGCAACTTGACGGACACTTTACACACACACACACAGAGGGTTGTTAGGCCTGTCTCTGCACAGGAACCTTGGACTTCCTTGGTGGTCTCTCATCCAAGTACTAACGAGGGCAGATCCTGCTTAGCTTTTGAGATCTGATGAGTTCAGGCAAGCCTGGACCATTCAGGTCAGGACACAGATGGACTTAAGGGATGGCTAATGTCACAGACAGCAACTGTGGAAGCAGCTCTTCCTTTGTGGAGAAATGTTCCAAAGTCACAAATATGACAAGATGTACAAAAAGGCAGGGGTCATTTCAAGGGGGAACAAGCAGGAACGGTGTCCCGGGAGTAACAAGCCCAGGAGTAGGGAACCCAGGCCTGCTTACATGCCTGCCCTTTGCTTCCCCAGCCAGCCTGCTGTGGCGGTTGGCTGGGGAAGGGAAAGGCTGGCAGGCAGACATGCCCCCTTTCCCCCCTAAGCCTCTCTGCTTTTGTGGTGAAACTCGGGGAAGTGTGGCACGGGGCACCTGGAGAAGATCAGGCAGGGAACCCAGGCATGCTTGGTGCCAGTTTGGTGTAGTGGTTAAGTTTGGTGTAGTGGAGCCAGTTTGGTGTAGTGGTTAAGTGCGCGGACTCTAATCTGGGAGAACCGGGTTTGATTCCCCACTCCTCCACTTGCACCTGGCTGGATGACCTTGGGCAAGCCATAGCTCTGTACCAGCTGTTCCCTCAAGGACAGCTTGGGAAAGAGCTCTCTCAGTCCCACCTACCTCACAGGGTGTCTGTTGTGGGGAGGGGAAGGGAAAGGAGTTTGTAAGCCACTCTGAGACTCCCTTGGGGAGTGGAGGGCGGGGTATAAATCCAATCACTTCTTTTTCTTCTTCTAATCAATCAACTATATCTAAACAAATTACTGTCATTTCTATTTTAATTTTATTGGTCAGTTTCAGATTTGTCATCTTTTGAACAAAGAGAAGAAAAGAGTTTGTGAGTATAGCAGAAATATTCTCCAATTTATCTTCAAGTTAAGCTCTTCAAATTATGTGTTACATTATGTGTTGTGGGGAGGGGAAGGGAAAGGAGTTTGTAAACCGCTCTGAGACTCCAAGTGAGTGAAGGGCGGGGTATAAATCCAATCTCTTCTTCTTCTTCTTCTTCTTCTTCTGCATGCCTGCCCTCTGCCAGGGGGTGTGGTATATGCAAATAAGTTATGCTAGTGAGCTCCCACACCACTTTTTCTATGAAATGACCCCTGCAGAAAGGGATGTGTGTACCCCCACAATAATGTTTTACTACTCTTACAAACACTTCTTGGTGTCTATTAAAATGCCTATCATCTTTTTTGATTTAGGAAGGAGCAGGCAAAAATTTGTTAGATGTATGTGCAGGAAGCACGCCAACTGAATTTCTGCCTAAGCAGTAGTGTCAGGGGTAGTGTGGGTTCGTGGAGCTTCATCCGTACGTGACCATGATACACTAGCCTAAATACAACAAAGGTACTGCTTTTCCAGGATGCGGAGATTAGTTAACCTGTGACTTAACTCAAAACTTCCATGCTTTTGTTAGAACACACGTTAACACGTAATTCATTTCATAAACCATTTTTTTGATCCTATAATTTCGTGTGTTCTCCCCCCTGCCCCCCACAAAGAAAAATCAGTCAACACTCATTACAGTTCTTGAAGCCTCCGTGTTCAGCTAGAGTATACCTCCAAGCGCCGTAATTTTGTAGAGATAAATTTCGCACTAAGATCCAAACTGCCAGGTTCTTTTCAACTGAGCACAAAAGCTTAGGACTCTGAGAACAAATGGTCTCCGACTAGGGTTCCCTGCTCTGGCCTGGGAGATTAGGGGTTGGTGCCTGTGATGGGAGGAATTTGAGGAGGAATTTCACCTAGAATTTATGGTATACCATAGAGTCCACCCTCCAAAGCTGCCATTTTCTCCAGGCAAACTGATCGCCGTAGCCTGGAGATCAGTTGTAATTCTAAGAGAACTCCCACCCCTTTACTCCAGGATCCAAAAATAAATTTGCCCAAGAGCTTTCCCCCCTATGAATAATGAAAGAATTAATTTCACTTTGCTCCAAGTAGACCTTTAGAACAGCTGCTATTCCAGATAGTGCTGTGGCACTCCCCCCACCCCTCCCACCTCCAGATTTTTCTTATTTACATTAACTGACGGTTCATGGACATAAAATGTGCTTTTAATACCAAATATATATTTTCTCGTCCTTGTGGTTTAACAACAGAAGGGTAGAAAGCTGGTTCATACTGATGATTCAACTAGCTAAAGGCACACTCATCTCAGGAAATAACATACAACTAACTAATTATTTAATCCAGAATAAGAACATTGTTCGCTCTTAATAGAAACGGAAATGCTTTATCTATGACTGTGAGGTTTCTCATGTCTTTTTTTATTTCTTGCCTATTTTTTCCCAAAGGGCAACGGAAGGTCAAATTATTTTTTTAAAAATGCTAGTTAATTAAACCTGTGATATCAAAAATTTTTTTTAATGAAGTGGCCTTTTTTTCTGTTTTCACTTTTTCACTCTCTGATTTTGGAGATCTCAAGACTAGTGACCTTGCTTACAAATCCTTTAATTTGTATTTAGGCTTTAGGAATAAGACAACTGCTTGTCCTTTTGTTAAGGGTGGGTGGGGATCAGTTCCACCATCAGGAAGCCTTGGTATTTATGAATCAGCTCTTGGTCCTTCCTGCCCCCTCCCCCCACATTGGCAGATATGTATCGTCTGCTTGTACAGAATGTCATTTGCCTCCTATCAGTGGGCAAAGCCCCTCTGACTCTCATTGGAGCAGCGGGGAGTAGGGTTATCAGACCCCCCTGGTCGAGGTGGAGGCCCCTCACTTCCAGGCCTCACCTCCACACTGCCAATCAGCTGGCCGGCAGGGGGAACTTAACCTGAAAGGGGGGTGGAGGCCCAGCCAAAGTTTTAGTGATGCACCTATGTGACTTCAACATAATCTGGTTCTTACCTTTAAAGCCCTATATGGCCAGGGTCCAACATACCTGAGGGACCGCCTTTCCCCACATATACCCCAGCGAGCACTTCGGTCGGGGTCACGTCATCTACTCCGTGTCCCAGGTCCTAGGGAGGCCAAGCTTGCTGGGACCAGGGCCAGGGCCTTTTCGGTGGCGGCTCCAACCTGGTGGAACGAGCTCCCGGAGGAGATCAGGGCCCTGCGGGACTTGATGCAGTTCCGCAGGGCCTGCAAGACGGAGCTCTTCCACCAGGCTTTTAATTAGGAGCCGCCACCGATAATAATAACATCTATAATAACAACAATAATATCTATAGGGCGAACTGGCCCTGGACGCAGCCTGGACCTGGTGGGTAGGTTTTGGGGGGGACCCTTATCCTGATAAGACGCCATCAGACCAATAAGATTGGAAGCATTTTAGTGAAATTAGTAGATATTTTATTGTTAATTATTGTAATATTGTAATTGAAATTTTATTGTTATTTATTACTGTTGGAATGTTAAATTGTTATGATGTTTTAACCGGCGCTACGCCCTTGTAAGCCGCCCTGAGCCCGCTTGCGGGGAGGGTGGGGTATAAAAATAAATATAAATAAATAAATAAATAAATCTGGAAGTTACATAGGCATGTTGGGGATGTCAGGGTGACACACTGGTTTTTGGGCAAAAAAACTCTATGGTAGAAGAACAAGGTTTAAGTCCAGTGACACCTTTAAGACCAACAAAGTTTTATTCAAGGTATAAGTTTTGTGTGCAAGCACACTTCTTCAGATACTGTACCACTGAATGCAAAGTTTGTTCTGCTACTTCAACATGGTTACCCACCTTAATCTATGGTAGAAACTGATTCTACCATAGACTTTTTGCCTGAGGAGTACTGGACCAGAGCATCACCCCAACATTCCTATATCACTTCCTGGTTATGTTGGAAGTGATGTCAGCATGTTGCTGAAACGTTGGCTGAAACATCCTGCTCCCAGTAAGCCCACCCTCTATCCTCTGCCGGTTGCCAGGAGGGTCTCCCAAAAGTGACAGGTTTGGGCCTGGAGTCCTCTTCCGAGAATGAGGATGCCATGGTGGCTGACCCCGCAGATGCCAAAACCCTGGCAGGCCCTGGGGTTCCTGAGCCCTCTGACTCCCAAAGGCCATTAGGGGGCACATAGCCAGTTGTGGCCAACCCAGGTAGCCATGAGCAGAAGCCAGGGCCAGAGACACAAGGCAAGGCTGTGGACCTCTTGCAAGGTGTTTTGGATAAGAGGAAATGCGTTTCCAGCAAAAAAAAAACCCAAACCCATGCCTTTATTAAGGTTCTACTAGATATCTTCTAAAAACACCTGTCCTCTTTTTTGGTATCCATCCTCTATTATTTATCTTAAATACATAAATTAAAATTGCTTTTATTTAAAAATAAGGAAGGCTAGCAATATTCCTCGTAAGCAGCAATTACCACATCTTAAATAGTAGGGGTATCAAAAATGAGATTTGTCATAGCGATCACTTGTTTGAAGTAGTTGGGAAATATGTTCTCTCTCTCTCTCTTTTCTTTTTGCTTTTCAAAATATGGTAACCCTATTTTTGTGCCTCTTCGCTGAGTTACGTTTGATGAAGAATTTCTTTCCCAGTTACAAGGACAATTCTTTTGGCACATTTCAGGCACAGCAATGGGGTGTAAATTTGCCCCAAAATTACAACGCTGTTCATGGATAGATTAGAAAATACTTTCATCCTCCAGAGGCATAATAATATCTATAAAGACAGCATCATCCTATATAAAAGATACTTGGATGATATTAAGGATCTTAAGTTCTAGGTCACAGGAAAGTTGCAAGTGTACTCTTCACAACACATTTGGCTTTTGCAGACATGGGAGTCCTTCTGGATCTTCACACTGGATACTCTGGTGCCAAGAGGTTCAAATGAAGAAATTGTCTGATGGACTTGTCTGCTTTTTTGAGACTGAGGTGTGCAACTGGCTGGTGCAATTTTCCTCTCACAGGTGCTGTTGAGTACACCTGTATCATTTTTTTTCTGTCACATCACATTTTCCCCACCCCCACACTTCCCATATATTCGGGGGGAGGGTTGACTACGATGATGCTGGTTCTCTTCCAGTGGTACCTGAGCACTCCATTGGAGCTTTGAGCATTGCGGATTGGACCTAAGAAGGTAAATATTGTACGATTAAGTCCCCCCCCCCCCAAGTTGGCTACATATCCTTTTTTCTAAAACAATAAGGAAAAAAATTAAATGGCAATTGCTGAGTTACATGTTTAATGTGTATTTTAGACGCATGGGCGAAGGACATATTTTGCATCTTGATGAGTTGCCCGTGTTGTATCACAGGACAATTTGATACCACTTACTCCACAGGTAAAACACCTTCGTGTGCATGAGGTAGTATTTCAAAAATTTAAATCAATTTTGTTTCTCATCAGACATATAGATAATTATTTCTCATTTTCCCTTTCATTTCAGATTCATTCTGTGTATGACAGTTTCCTGTATGTTCTTGTTAAATTAATGGAGTGCTCAGTTTGACTGATACCACTGAGGAAGGCCACGTGCCGAGAAACACATTGGGTGCGTTCAGACGCGCCATTTAATCAGGTTTCATGACTGATTAACCACGGATTTTATGCGCATATTCACATGGCAACTTCTGCCTCCTGTCCCGATCCATTGGTTTCCTGCCCCAAACCCCCTTTCAGCCGAAGTATTTTGTTACTGGGTCCTAAGTGGTGTTTCCTCAGCAATCCTGGTTAAAGCCGCAGTTTTCCCTGTGTGATCGCTCCTCTGGTGTCAAGCCACTTCCGATAGGGTTTTTTCTTCTTCTTAATATATATATTTATTAAATTTTTACAACTATAAAAACTACCCCTAACAAAAAAAAAACTATCCCTAGCAAAATCAGAGAATATACAATCGCAATAAAAATACATATAATAATGAAATACTCCTTAAGTCCAGTTGTCTATAAGAAAGTGAACAAGCTTTTAGAAAAATACTGGCTATGCAAATGCAACTACCTGTGCGTGGTTGAAGTAATTAAACTTTCCCCTTAACATCTTCTACACATTAAAATTTATTTTCCCCTCCTCCCTCTTCTTTTTGGCCTAGCCATTTCTCTTTGGGCTGCCAGATATTTAGGGGCCGCTGCCCCCTTAGCTGAATCAGAGTCCTCAGAAGTGCTACTAGATGAGCTTGACGATCCATCCAAGTCATGTATGATGCCTTCTTCCTCTTCTTCTTCCTCTGCTGTCTTCTTCTCTTTTGCTATTTTTTGATAAACATCCACAAAAGTCTCTGCTCCTTTAAGAAATGTAATCTTTTCTTTCTTCCCGTTGTAATTGAAAACCAAACCTTCCGGATAAGTCCATTTATAAGGGGTGGAGTTCTTTTGCAGGAACTTTATCAAATTTTTATATTGCCTCCTTTTTCTTATCTCAAATGAGCTCCTGCACCTCTTCTTCTACGAAATGACCCATGCGCACACTAAATAATCCACTTTCAATCCACTTTCAATGCACTCTCAGATTGGATTTTGCCAGTTCACACAGTAAAAAATCCAGTTGGAAAGTGGATCGAAAGTGGATTATTTCGTGTGTGTGACCACAGCCAGAGGGTATTGTGGGTTGTGCCTCCAGGGAGTCATCAAAGAACTCCACTTGCATGAGAAGTCTGCTCACAGGACCAATCACACAATCATAGAGTTGGGAGGGGCCATAGAGGCCATCGAGGCCCACCCCCTGCTCAATGCAGGATCAGCCTAGAGCATCTCTGACAAGTGTTTTTCCAGTGCCGAGCAGCAAACTAATTTCATTGAATTTCTATACCGCCCTTCCCACAGAGCGGGCTCAGAGTGTTGTACAACAGTTTAAAACAAGGAAAAATTTAAACCATCAAATATATTATCATAAAAATATAAACGTACACGGTGCCACAGTTAAAATTGGACCCCCATTAACATTAACATGAAAGGAGGAAAGGAAGGAGGCGACTGATAGATTCAATTGTTGTTAAAAACCATTGCTGTCCTCAACCGTATGCTTGGTGGAACATCTCTGCCTTGCAGGCCCGACAGAATTGTAAAAAGCCCTGCAGGGGCCTGACGTTATTTGGCAGAGAGTTCCACCAAGTTGGATCCAGGACCAAGAAGGCCCTGGCTCTGATTGAGGACAGCTGGATGTTTCTTGGGCCAGAAGAACCCTGCTGGATCAGACCAATAATCCAACTGGTCCAGCATCCGGTCCCACACAGTGGCAAACCAGTCCCTCCGGATGACCAACAACAGGATATAGAGGCTGAGGCCTTTCCCCTGATGTTCCCTTCTGGCTCTTGGGATTCAGAGGTTTAGTGCCTCTGAATGTGGAGATTCCCCTCAGTCACCACATGGCTAGTAGCCATTGATAGACTTATCCTCCATTAATCTACCTAATCCCCTTTTAAAGCTCTTTATTCCTGTGCCCACCACTACATCCTCTGGCAGCCAATGCCACATTTTAATTGCTCTCAGTAGGGTTGCCAAGTCTGGGTTGGAAAATACCTGGGGACTTCGGGGGTGGAACCAGGAGAAAGTGGGGTTTGGGGAGGGGAGGGGCCTCAGCATGGTACAATGCCATAGAGCCCACCCTCCAAAGCAGCCATTTTCTCCAGGGGAGCTGATCTCTGTCAGCTGGGGATTGTAAAAGCAGGAGATCCACAGGCCCCACCTGGAGGCTGGCAACCCTAGCTCTCAGTGTAAAGTCATATATCTTTTTGTACGTCCTGAACCTACTGCCCATCAGTTTCATTGGATGCCCCTCGAGTTCTAACATTTTGGAGAGGGAGAAAAAATTCTCTTTGTCAACTCTTTCTATCCCATATGGGGTTTCTTCTATTAAACAGAAAACTACAGGTTGTGTATCTGCTAGACCAGCTTACAGCAGGTGGGTTTGTGTATCTTCCTGCTAAATCTGGGATTTGGTATAATTTGAGGCACGTGGAGCAGCCGGGCACTTACTGGTCCCTTGATCCATGTGCTCAGCTGGAAAGCTTATCAACTCGAGTGGATGCTAGGGAGCCCATACACGGTAGCTCTGGGTTCTTATAAATACCACTAGCAGTACTGATATCCAGTTGTAACACTGGAGCTGTTCTACGGATGCCCTTGATTTAGACATGGTGCTAGTACATACACAAGTTTTTTGGGTGAAGGTTTGCCTCAACAATTCTTCTGTTTCCTTGGGATGTCTCAGAGAGAGCATAAAACTGAATGGCAGTTGTGAAGTAGCCATCAGTCTTCATCTCCTACAGATATAATGATGTGTGATCTGAGCCCACGGGGACTTTAGATGAGTATCTGCAGAAAAATAGTTATGAACGTGTCACTTAGTGGTGGAAAGTGCCATCGAGTCACAGTCAATTTATGGCGACCCCTGTAGGGGTTTCGAGGCAAGAGACATTCAGAGGCGGTTTGCCATTGCCTGCCTCTCCAGAGCAAGTCCGGTCAGACTTCCTTGGTGGTCTCCCTCCCAAGTACTAACCTGGGTGCCCTGAGCTGGGTAGTCCAAACTAGCCTGATCTCATCAGGTCTTGGAAGCTAAGCAGGGTTAGTCTTGGCTACTATTTGGAAGGGAGGGCTCCAAGGAATACCAGGGTCATGATGCAGAGGCAGGCAATGGCAAACCACCTCTGAAACGTCTCTTACCTTAAAAACAAATCTAGCTTGCCACTAAGTGGTTCATATCACTAATAAAGCTAGAACATCTGGCTGCCAGGTAATCTTAGGATCTCCTGGCTATACTACACACAGTGCAATACAATAAGAGTAATAATACTAACCCCGGGCGGACCCTGCTCGGCTTCCAAGATCTGATGAGACTGGGCTAGCCTGGGCAATCCCGGGCTGAGGACAGACTGGCAAAATGAAGCACAACGGAAGCGGGGCAAAAAGCCCTGGGCCAAATTGTCCGGGGGCTTTCCATTCGCACTGCCTAGACTGGTGCGGGACCATACCAGGGAGGAGCTGTAACAGAGAATTCACACTGTGGGGCGGCCCCTGGTGGCAGCGCTGTGGAGGCGCGTGGCTTTGGTCCATTTTGCTGCTTTGCACGTAGGCCCATGGACACATAGGAGCAGCAGCCGGATCAGTGGGTTCACATTACCGGCACCGCTTGATGTGCGGCTTATTTGCGTCCACACTGCCAGAAAGCAGGATGAACACAGACCCAGACGGCTTGACACTGGTTTCACCAGGTACCTTCTTAAAGTGGGTTGAAAGCGCTTCAGGACCAGGTGAGTGCGGCACGGCAATGTGAACTGTTCACTGTGTGAACAGGCTCTCTTAAACCGCTTTCAAAGCGGACTTATATTGGGCCAAACTCCCAGTCTGTCCTTGGCCCCAGCCTATGAATTATCAGGGCAAACGCCATTAAGGATTTGAACATAATCCATCGTTTTCTGTATAGTCATACAGAAGTGACTTCCTTGCCCTTTTCAGCAGATGGCTCAGCAGCTGAGTGCAGCTAAAAGCGTGTTCTTTTAATAGCAGAGTCCCACTCGTGACCAGCAAGTGTTGTGTTTGGCCCAAGTTGCCCATAAAATTAGAGCGAAAGCCATTAAATTAATCAAAGATTGACTGTCTAATCATATCTGTAACTTCTTTGTGAATTTCTATTTTGATATTTATATTACTGTAGCCTTTTTAGTAGCACAGTAACGAGTTTGACAAGTTGTTTCTGCCTCCCAGCTCTGGTCGCATTTCTTCTAGAGAGAATCCAGAATGGCTTCATTTTGGGATCTCAGCTTTTGTTTCTTCTAAAGGGCAAAGTCACAGATTGTTTTCGGCAGGGGTCATTTCGTAGAAAAAGAGATGCAGGAGTTCATTAACATAACTCATTAGCATAACTCATTTACATATGCCACACCCCCTGACATCACCAGAAGTGTGTCTGAAGGCAACACTCAGGCTCCACCCCAAAAATCTCCAGGTATTTCCCAACTCAGAGTTGGCGAGCCAGCTTGACACTTTGACGAAAGACACTTTAGGTTTCCTTTGCTCTTGCAGGGAAGCTACCCTACAACAAGCATAGAAATACAGATCAAGTTAGTATGCTTTTGCTTTTTTTCACAGTGCATCACCATACGTGCCCGCTCCTGGGATTGTTACTCCTGGAATGGCGTTTCTGCGTGTTCCTGCTCAAAATGACCTTGGTTTTTGGCATGGAGAACGTTGGCCACAATGGTAGCCTTGTGTTGATTTCTCCATCATCCTGAGATGTCTAGACATCTTTACCAATGATTTGATGCAGAGGTAGGGTTGCCAGCCTCCAGGTGGGGCCTGGGGATCGCCCGCTTTTACAACTGATCTCCAGCTGACAGAGATAAGCTCCCCTGGAGAAAATGGCTGCTTTGAAGGGTGGACTCTATGGCATTGCACCATGCTGAGGCCCCTCCCCTCCCCAAACCCCGCCCTCTCCTGGCTCCACCCCCAAAGTCCCCAGGTATTTCCCATCCCAGACTTGGCAACCCTATGCAGAGGTGGGGAAACATTACGTCACAACACTGGTTGGTCTGCCTACATTCTAGAAAGAAATGGTCGGAGAACTTGTTTGGGGGGCAAACTTGTGTTTCTTTCTTTATTTTTTACTTCATTTCTATCTCACCTCTCTCTCTAATGGGGACCTGAAACAGCTTACATCGTTCTTCTCTCCTCCATTTTATCCTCGGATTCACCACACAGAGACCAATTTGTCAGGAGAATTTGTCTTTCTACGTAGCTTATGTTTGGGGCACAAAGCATGTAGGGCAGAAGTCCCTAATCCTTTTTCATCCTGCAGGCACATTGAGAACTTTGACACAGCATGCTGGGCACAGACACAAAATGGTTGCCAGAGGAGGCAGAGCCAGCCACAAAATGGCTGCCACAGCTTACTTTCAGTCACACAGTGAAAATTCTTGTGTGGCAGTGGTAGCTGCTGCCAAAGCAATGTTTTTTTTTAAAAAAAAAATCTGCACAATCAAATCTCCAGTGTCCGTTCATAAGCTTTGCTGGACAAATGCAGCACCCACTTTCCAAACACATTTTGTGGGTGCAAGGACACGTGTCAGCAGACACCCTAGTGGCCACAGGCATTATGCTGGGGATCCCTGAAGTATAGAATGCAACGTTCCCTCTAAACTGAGTTGGTGTGAGCTAGCTCACAGTTTTTAACCTCTTGCTTACATGTTTTTTGTCTTAGCTCAGGAAGGAGGGCTCGAGAGCAAACTGATTTATGCAGCAGCCAAATTGCTCGCTCATAACTTTAATGCCAGTAGCTCACAAAGTAGAATTTTTGCTCACAAGACTCCACAACTTAGAGGGAGGATTGGTAGAGGGTATGGAATACAGGGACGGAATAAGGCAAGACAGTCAGCCTTAAAATGTAGTCAACCTCTACCCTCTTGAAATCGTTGGGTGTCCTCATTTGTGAGCGGCATGTTGTACAGTGCTGAAATATTGTCCGCCAACAAATCCATGCAGCTCGTGAAGAATCAAGTCCTGCTCAAAGTTTGTCCCTCTCCTGATCGAGAAAAAGTTCTGAGACAGCTTGGCTTACTTGCGTGGGCTGTAGCATTAAAATGTGCTAAGTACTGTGTCTTGTTTTCTGTGTTCTCCTATTTCCATATGTTAATGTCACAGATGAGTGTTTGTTTCCTTTTATCTTCGTGGTAAAAATTATTTTGACTCTTTTTCCAGATCAAAAGTGTTTTCAAAAGAAGGATGTTCATTTTAACAAGAAAGAGATCAGTGAATGGCACAGCAAATTATTCACAAAGGCCTTTGGCAAGGGAGCTCTGTCTTACATTCATGGAGATTCTTCATGTTAGTTAGCAAATATATTTGTTCTTAAAATTTCCAGTGAGTTTCTGATGAAACACCTGAAGAAATTTGGCAGCCACTGAATGTGAGAGCAGACATTAAGCTGGATTAGGAGCCACTCTTCCTGCAGCAACCATTTTGTGGCTGAGCCCACCACACTTTGTTGGAATTCCAAAGATGTCCACAGGCTCAGAAAGGTTCATTCTTGCCTTGACGTGGATGGCTAGGCTAGCCTGATATCATCAGATCTTGGAAGCTAAGTGGGGTCAGCCCTAGTTAGAGCTTGGACCACCAAGGAAGTCTAGGGTTGCTATGAATAGGCCAACAACAGTAAACCACCTCTGAACATCTCTTGTTTTGAAATTCTTATGGTGTCACCATAAGTCGGCTGCAACTTGACGGCACTTCCTACCAGCACATTCTTCTCATTACTCAGTGACATGAGGTCATGGCAATAGATATGGGATGAATGTTTTGCTGTTTGTTTGGTTTTTGATATAAACAGTATAGAAAGAACAACAGCTATTGAAGGAATGCTAAACAAACAAGAATATATATATAGTGTGTGTGTGTGTGTGTGTGTGTGTGTGTATACTATAGTATATAGTATATAGTATATCTATGTAGTATATCCAGGGCTATTTTTGGGCAGGAATGCACAGGAACGGAGTTCCGGCTGGCTCCTGAGTTGGCCACGCCCAGCAGGAACTCATTAGCATAATAGGCCACACCCAACAGCAGAAACTCATTAGGATGGGTTACATTGGGGGTGTGGCCTAACATGCAAAGAAGTTCCTGCTACAAGAAAAGCCCTGGGTTTTGACAACAAACAAGCTAAACAGAATAAGAAGCAAAAGGTGGGTGTGGCTGGATGACCACTCTTCTGGTAACATGGGGTGTGGCCTAATATGCTAATGAGCTGTGCTGTCAGGAGTGTGGCCTAATATGCGAATAAGTTTCTGCTGTTGGGTGTGGCCTATTATGCTAATGAGTTCCTGCTGGGCTTTTTCTACAAAAAAAGCCCTGAGTATATCTATATATATGTGGGTCCTATAATATCTCTCAATGAACATCCAGTAATGATTCCGTTTCAAAAGGATTCTTCATCAGAAGAGGACCATCAGCACATGCTTAACGCAAAACATCCAGTGTTACAATAATGCATTTTTTCTCAATTTTCTCTTATACAATAAAATCTTTCAAATACTATGTTGCAAACATTGCATTAAAATCCAACTAGTATTTGGACTTAACTATGACTGAACTACTTGTTTACTCACTCGGGAGATGAGAGTCTCTTCTCAGGTCACCTCAACATTTTCTTGAAATTCAAATCAGACATAACGTCGAGCAGCTTTGTTTCCTCCACAGCGGCCACTTCTCTGGGCTTTCCAGAACACATATTATTTATTTATTTACTTAATGTATTTATTGAAGCATTTTTATGTCACCTTTCCACCCTCTCAGAGACCACAAGGTGAAAAACATTTTTAAAAACCCTTTAAAGTATTTGAACAATTAAAAATTTGCCCCCAAATTATAACAAAGTGCCATTAAAACATATAAATAACACAAGAAAGAGAGCAAATAACCATTATTGGGGCTATGCTAAACAAAACAAAATAGTCTTCACCTGCCGGGTTTTGTTTTTAACTGAAAATGTTTTAACTATTATTGTAATATGCCTTGAAGCACAAGAAAAAGGAGGGACTATGGCTCTCTGGAAGAGCCTCTGCTTGGCATACAGAAGGTCACAGGTTCAGTCCCCAGCTTCTCCAGTTAAAGGACCAGACAGCAGGTGATGGGAAAGACTTCTGCCTGAGACCCTTGAGAGCTGTAAAGAGAGGCTGTGGTTCAGTGGAAGAGTATCTGCTTGGCATGCAGAAGGTCCCAGGTTCAATCCCCAGTTTCTCCAGTTTAAGGACCAGGCAGTAGGTGATGGGAAAGATCCTGAAGAGCCACTGCCAGTCTGAGTAGACAATACTGACTTCAATGGACCAAGGGTCTGATTCAGTATAAGGCAGTTTCATGGGTTCTTGTGTTCATGAAAGGTGGGATATAAACGTTTTAACAAATAAATGGTTTGCTGAATGTGGTGGCCATTATTTGCCATTTGCTCACCAACAGGACTGTGGGGTAATTGAGCATCCCTGGCCAAAAGTAGTAGTTTCAGGGGATGAAAATCCCCCCCCCCCAAAGCTCCTTAACTATTAGAATGTTTGACAGGTTTTGCTTCTGGTTACTGTCATTGTTTCCCTTCTGTATTGGTGTTTCAGTGCCAATTTTCGTTCTAATTACTGCATCACTTGTTAGTAGTTAGAGTGCTGGACTGGTTACAGCATTGGACTAGTATCTGGGAGACCTGGATTCGAATCCCCACTCATGCCATGGAAGCTCACTGGGTGACCTTGAGCCTTTCTCAAGGAGAATGATGTATGCTGCCTTGGGTACCCATTGGGGAGAAAGGCGAGGTCGTGTAAATGAATGAAATAAAATAAATTAGGACAATACTTTCCACATGACTTGCATGGATGATCTGTATTTTTTGTAGGGTTCTCTCTCTCTCTCTCTGTGTGTGTGTGTGTGTGTGCATGTGTGTGTCTGCACCTGGAAGTCATAGCGACCTCGGGTGACTGACCCCTACTGGAGGGCTGGAGAATATTCAGAGAGGTGGCTGAATAAAGCTTGCCCCCACCTCCCAACTGCTGGTATTCCAAGGAGGTCTCCCATCCAAGTCCTTGCCAGAGTGAACCCTGCTTAACTTCTGAGATCTGACGAGATTGGACTTGCCTGGGCTATCCAGGTCAGGGCTTGTAAGGATAAGCTGAAAATGTTCCCATGAAACTGTGGCTGCGTTTCGCTTAGCCCTGCTGTGTGTGTGTCGGGGGGGGGGGGGGAGCCTGGAAACAGGCGGGGGGGGAGGCGAACATGTTAGTAAAAATAACGCCGGATATATCTTAATAAGGATGTATAGAACAGAATTATTTAACAGAGCTATTTTGGCTTCTTTTGAAATCCTTCCAAGAGTTTCTGTTGAGAAAGAACCCTCTGAATTGCCTCTCATTTTGCTTTGGGCTGAATTTCAGTGATGTCTCTTCATCATCCTATATTTATGTAAAAGGGCTTCTCAATGTATTGCCCCCAGCAACACGGAGATTTAGATCTATGGCCGCAGCTTAGGTATGACAGGGGCTCTAATTCTTGCATCTTGCCCTGTTATCCCATTTTGATAAATGGAATGAGGCGGAGCTGACAGAGTGTAGGGGTCAGAGTGTCAGGCGAGGACCTGGGAACCACAGGTCCAAATCCCAGCTTTGCCATGGAAGCTCGCTGGGTAACCTTGGGGCAGTCACACACTTTCAGCCTAGCCTACCTCACTGTGTTGTTGGGCTAAAAATGGAATAAAACATAAATTACTTTGGGCCGCCGTTGAGGAGAAACACAGGTATCAATGAAGTAAAAAAAAAAGGGGGGGGGGAACCACCCCAAAATAACTGTGATCAACTCTCGAACTGCTCTCATTAGTAACATGGTAAGGCAGTAATACAATCCTCATATAGAGTAACTTCATTTTATGACTATTGAAACCAGCACGCTTAGACCGCAGTCGCTGCATTGCATTGCCCTGCGGTGTTCTAATATGATCACACACACACAAAACACGACTAGCGGAAGGGGGTCTTGATGCTTTCTGGAATGCGGCCACATTTAAAATTCTTTTTCTGTTGCCATGCCTTGGAAAAAAGATGTAGTGGAGGAGCTAAGCAAAAAGAGACTTGGCATTTTTCCCTTGGAAGAGAAGCCCAAGAGGTTGGCACTTTCCAGCTTAACTGTTCGGTTACTATGAAGAAGGCAGGGGGGAGTGGATGAAGGAGGACTGTTGCCTAATATGTAGGCCAAAGACAAAAAATAAAGTATTTATTTGCAGGGCTATTTTTGGGCAGGAACGCACAGGAACGGAGTTCCGGCTGGCTTCTGAGTTGGCCACGTCTACAGCCTCCCCCCCCCCCCCCCAGATTCCCCAGGCACCTCACAGGCCGTGGGGTGTCTGGGGAAGCCAAGCGGATCCAGGGAGGGAAGGCAGTTTAAACTGCTTCCCCTCCTTGGGTTCCCCAGGTGCCCCACAGCCAAGGGTCTAATTCAGTGTAAGACAGCTTCAGATGTTCAGTTTCAAAAAGAGTTTTTAAAGGGTAGGATGAATAAATACACTGGGAATTATTTTCCAGACCAATAGTACATTGTGCTATTTATGTAGAATCTGGGGGCTGTGACCATTTCTTTAAAACTATCACAGCCCCCCCCCCCCCCAATCCCATATAACCGTCACAACCCAATGCCATTTATTAATGCATGTCTATGAACTTATTCTCAAAGGGCTGTCTGGCTATGAGCGAATATCCTTCTGCAGCCATGTTCCAACACTTCTGGGGAATAATATGTATCTTTTTCAGGTGCCAACTTGATCATTCCAGCCTCAATTATGTTCTGAACCTTTGGTCCCTTTAAGAGTGTACCAGACAATTTGTGACGCTCATACTCTCCAGTGCGCATAACTGGCAGTTGTACAAGTTACAGCACTTTGTGCTTTAAGTTTTAGGGTTGTTTTTTTTTTAATTTAAAGAGGGGATTGAAAATGATACAAATATATGACTGCATATGACAAAATGCTGTTCTCTTCTGGAGTAATATGTCCAATTCTGGTTGTCTTATCTTAAGGAAAAATATTACAGTTATTGAAAGAAAATCCCGTAAAAGGTATCACGCATGATAAATGTATATTGAGAGTTAAGTATGATGAACAGCTACAAGAATGAGTTAGCGTTTGGCTAGGGGAAGATGTTCCTTCCTGTTCCTAGGGATATTTTACCCGTGGAATTAAAATACATCCAGTTGTCAAGACAAAATACCTTTGAAGGGGAATAGCTAATTTTCTCATCTTTGTAACTGGGCAAGGATACTGTCTTGCACTATGTCATTTCAGTGGTTTTGAAGGCTTAGCAGGAGTTGCTTGTTCATTCTAGTCAAAGGACTGGTGCCTGGCACAGGTTGGAGTTGGGGAGTACAGTCAGTTGGAATATAAGAACATCAGAAGAGCCCTGCTGGATCAGACCAGTGGTCCATCTAGTCCAACTTTCTTTCTCACACAGGGGCCAACCAGCTCCTCTGGAGGGCCAGCAACAGGGCATGGAGTCTGAGGCAGGGGTGTAGACTTTTGGAAATCCCGGGGGGGGGGGGCTCCTTAGCACGTGCGCTCGCTGGAGCAATGTTCTCCCCCCCCGGGAAACCACCCCGCCTCCCCGGGCCCTTCTGAGGCCCACAAGCCACTGCTGCTGGTGCCTCTCTCTCCCCTCCCACCCGCCACCCCTTCCCTCTCCCTCTCCAGCAGCGGTGACCGGGCCTTGGAAGGACCCGGGGAGGCGCGGCGGCAGGTGCTCCATTTTCCCGGGGGAGGCTGAGCCCCCCCCCCCGGAATTTCGAGGGTGGCTCGAGCCCTCGAGCCCCCCCCCCGTACTCTACACCTATGGTCTGAGGCCTTCATTAGAACATCAGAAGAGCCCTGCTGGATCAGACCAGTGGTCCATCTAGTCCAGCCTCCTGTCTCACACAGTGGCCAGCCAGTTCCTCTGGAGGGCCAGCAACAGGGCATAGAGGCCAAGGCCTTCATTAGAACATCAGAAGAGCCCTGCTGGATCAGACCAGTGGTCCATCTAGTCCAGCCTCCTGTCTCACACAGTGGCCAGCCAGTTCCTCTGGAGGGCCAGCAACAGGGCATAGAGGCCAAGGCCTTCATTAGAACATCAGAAGAGCCCTGCTGGATCAGACCAGTGGTCCATCTAGTCCAGCATCCTGTCTCACACAGTGGCCAGCCAGTTCCTCTGGAGAACCAACAACAGGGCAAGGAGGCTGAGGCCTTCATAAGAACATCAGAAGAGCCCTGCTGGATCAGACCAGTGAGGGTCCATCTAGTCCAGCATCCTGTCTCACACTGTGGCCAACCAGTTCCTCTGGAGGTCCAGAGTACAGAGGTCAAGGTAGGGCTGCCAGGCCTGGATTGGAAAATATCTGGAGACTTTGGGGGTGGATCTGGGAGAGGGGGAAGTTTGGGGAAGGGAGGGGCCTCAGCAGGGTACAATGCCATAAAGTCCACACTTCAAGGCTGCTATTTTATCCAGAGGAATAAATATCTGTCAGCTGGAGATCAGTTGTAAAAGCGGGAGATCCCCAGGCCCCACCTGGAGGCTTGCAGCCCTAGGTCAAGGCCTTGCCCTGATGTTGCCTCCTGGCGCTGGTACGCACAAATTTGCTGCCTATGAATGCAAAGGTTCCTTTTAGTCACCATGGCTAGTAGCTACTGATAGACCTGTCTTCTGTGACTCTCTCTAAACCCTCTCTAAACTACTTTTAAAACCAGCTATGCTTCTCTGGCTGCCATAAGGAGTTCTTGACGATTCTTCCTTCTAGGACGATCTGGGGCTACAATCCGCTGCTGCCGCATGCGGGGAGCCCCAATCAAGCACTTGGGATTGAGTCCCTCTCTGGGGGAACCCTAAGAAATTGTCAATTTGGCCGTGAAACACGGGAGAAGCCCGCAAAGACGACTGACCTCGCTGTGGCACAACCTGGAAACAGGAGAACACAGAAAACAAGACACACTGCTTAGCACATTTTAATGATGCAGTGCACACAAGTAAGCCAGGCTGTCTCAGAACTGTTTCTCGATCAGGAGAGGGTCAAACTTTGGGCAGGACTTGATTCTTCACGAACTGCATGAATTTGTTGGCGGACAATGTTTTAGCAACTGTACCACATGGTACTCGCAAATGAGGACACCCAAAGATTTCAAGAGGGTAGAGGTTGACTACATTTTAAGGCTGACTGTCTTGCCTTATTCCATCCCTGTATTCCATACTTTCTACCAATCCTCCCTCTAAGCTGTGGAGTCTTGTGAGCAAAAATTCTACTTTGGGAGCCACTGGCATTAAAGTTATGAGTGAGCGATTTGGCTGCTGCATAAATCAGTTTGCTCCAGAGCCAACCCCTTCCTGAGCTAAGACAAAAAACGTGTGAACCAGAGGCTAAAAAACTGTGAGCTAGCTCACACTAACTCAGCTTAGAGGGAACACTGGATCCAACCCTTAGTACAAATATTGGGAGCCCAGCTTCTTGCCACAGTCTAGGCGATAATGAGGTACTTCATTCCTCTGCACTGGGGAGTTTGGACTGAAAAAACATATGCCAAGGAGATCCAGTGCGACATAACTTTTCCAGCATAACTTTGGTCCTAAGGATTCTCCCCACCATTGTGGACATGAGTTGGGATAGAGGGTTTGTGGGGGGGGGGGTAGCCGGCGTACACAGAGGCATAGAGTTTTGTAAATCCCGGGGGGGTGGGGGGTGCGCTCGCTGGGGCGATGTCCCCCCCCCGCCAGGAAACCTCCGTGCCTCCCCGGGGCCTCTCTCTCCCCCCCACTCCTTCCCTCTCCCTTCGCTGGGAAAAGAGGGAGGGAGAGGGAAGGATGGAAGAGTGGCCAGGCGGGGGGGAAGGAGAGGCACTGGCAGCAGCAGCTGCCGGCCTCGGAAGGGCCCCGGGAGGCGCGGCAGCAGGCGCTATGTTTTCCCGGGGGAGCTCAGTCCCCCTGGGAAATTTCGGGGGAGGCTCGAGCCCCCCCGTAGTCTACGCCTATGGATGTACAGCCATTTGACATTCATGAAAAGGAGCTGGAAAAGCATCTTTGAGTATAAAAGTAGGGCATAATTAAGAGATAGAGTTGGAATTAGACTGGAGTTCAGTAGCACCTTAGAAACCAGCAAGATTTTGTGGGATATGAGCTTTCAAGACTCAAAGCTCCCTTCCTCAGAAGGAAGTAAGTTGATACTAACAGATTTGACATTGACATTGAATTAGGAACCAGAATATGGCTTTTTTTGTAATAAGAAAGTATAGATAAATTTAATATTGTAATCAAAATGTAACACATAATTTGAAGAGCTTAACTTGAAGATAAATCGGAGAATATTTCTGCTACACTCACAAACTCTTTTCTTCTCTTTGTTCAAAGGATGACAAATCTGAAACTGACCAATAAAATTAAAATAGAAATGATAGTAGTTTGTTTAGATATAGTTGAATGATTAGAAGAAGAAGAAGAAGAAGAAGAGATTGGATTTATACCCCGCCCTTCACTCACTTGGAGTCTCAGAGTGGCTTACAAACTCTTTTCCCTTCCCCTCCCCACAACAGATACCCTGTGAGGTAGGTGGGGCTGTGAGAGCTCTGAGACAACTGTCCTTGAGAGAACAGCTGGTACAGAGCTATGGCTTGCCCAAGGTCATCCAGCCAGGTGCAAGTGGAGGAGTGGGGAATCAATCCCGGTTCTCCCAGACTGGAGTCCGCACACTTAACCACTACACCAAACTGGCTCTCTTTTAGATGTATTTATAGATAGAAACAGCTAACAAAGAAGAACGGCAAGCTGACGCATAGTATGAAATTATAAACTAGAATTGTTACAAACTTATATAGATACAATCTAAGGAGATCATTGTTGCTAACATGGTAGTTCTTGTTATGTTTAAATGTAAGCTAATGTTTTGATCTTATGTATGAGAAATGGGATAGGTATAATGACATTGTAACACTCTCATTCTTTTCCTTTTTTCTGAAAACCAATAAAATGTTTATTTAAAAAAGGAGGGACTTGAATCTAACTCTTCTAGATTCTTCTGCTCGACTGGAATCCAGCTCTCTTACTCCAGACCAGCATGGCTCCTCTTCTGTAACTAGCTGAGTCCTCCCCAGAGTACATTTAAGCAGCAGTTCCATCATTTAAAGGGGAAGAACAAAGCTGGAGTCCAGTGGCACCTTTAAGCCACAAAATTTTGACCTGGATGGCCCAGGCAAGCCAATCCTGTCAGATCTCAGAAGCTAAGCAGGGTTGACTCTGGCAAGGACTTGGATGGGAGACCTCCTTGGAATATCAGAAGCAGAAGGTGGGGGCAGGCTTTATTCATTCACCTCCCTGAATATCCTTCAGGCCCCCAGCAGGGGTCAATCACCAGAGGTTGCCATGACTTCCAGGTGTACACACACTCACACATGCACATATAAAAAAATACCAAAAAAGACCAACAAAGTTTTATTCAAAGTATAAGTTTTTGTCTGCAATATCTGGAGAAGTCTGCATGCACATGAAAGCTTATACCTTGCATAAAATGCTGTTGAGCTGCGATCAGATGACAAGCTTGGCATGCTCTGATCATGCTTCAACTTTAATCCAGTGTTCCTTGTGCCAGGGAAAATTGATCACATATCCCCTGGTAACTGGCTGGGGCACGTGATCATCCCATTGTCAGCCATCCAGACTTGGCCAACTTTGTTCCTGAAGGGAGTCCCATGCCCGCATGTGCATAAGCATAGTTTTCTGGCTGGCAGGGCATGCATAGACACTTATGCGCACCTCACTTACCATGTAGAAAAAGTGGCAGCCATGAATCAGAAGCTCCAGGCTTCCCCAAATGTCTTGGATGTGCAAAGGAATGATCACATGGCTAGGACTGCGGAGTGCTCCCACTAACATCGGACTTTCCCCGGTGTCTGTCTAAAATGTTTGGAAGCCAGATTAGAACGGAAGCCCAATGACTGGGAAATGGGAGCCAGATGTCACAGTCTGATCATCCCCTTATAGTCCGCAAGGGAACCGCAAGGAAAGCAGATAAAATTGTCCATGTGACCGCAGTCTTGGTCTTAAAGGTGCCACAGGACTCAAACTTTGTTTTGCTGTTTTAGACCAACATGGCTACCCACGTGAATCTATAATTTAAAGGGATAATACTGCTATTAATTTGAAGGGATATAATACTATTAAATATAGATTAAAAACTTTCTCCTCTACTTCTTGGTTTGCCCTTTATTTTGTAATCTGGCTCTCTGATGCTGGTAGCTGTGCGGATGCTTTGAAGTTTCGTCACAATGCTTGTCTGCTCCCCCAGAAGTACTTATCTGCCCTCCTCTTGTATTTTGTACAGAATTTAGTCGGGCTCCTCTAGACACAGTTTAATTTTCTGGTTTATCAGATCAATTTGTCACAAAGAACAGAAACAGGTGAAAGAGCAGATCATCAATTCCTCCAGTGTACAGGACTGGATAACACCGAAATTGCTTTACATTAGAACTTGCGGCTGGTGAGTAGAGGAGGGAGGGGAACAGGAATGAGGGGGAGAGATCTATTATGTGCAGATTTTTTTTCCTGTGCTTGATCTGTAGGCGGAATGTGCACACCAAGAAGGACTGGCGGCGGGGGGGAGAAAAACAGTGGTTAAGTTTTGATACCTACATCCTTTTCTTCTTTGAGGCAATCTGACATTCATAACTTAGTGCTGAATCTCAAGAATGATGGGACTTGTGAATCCTCCCCCCCCAAGTTCTTTTTGCAAACCCTCAAATGTGTGGGGCCCTGACCTGGATGGCCCAAACTACCCCGATCTTGTCAGATCTGAGAAGCTAAGCAGGGTCAGCTATGGGAGACCACCAAAGGAGGCCCTGGGTCACAATGCAGGGAAGGAAGAGGAGGAGATTGAATTTATACCCCACCCTTCACTACCCAAAGGCATCGTGGAGCGGCTGACAATCTCCTTCTCTTCCTCTCCCCACTCTGGGAGGTAGGCGGGGCTGAGAGAGCTCTGAGAGAACTGCTCTTGAGAGAGGCAGGCAATGGCAAACCACCTCCGTTCATCTCTTGCCTTGAAAACCCCATGGGTCATTTTGTAGAAAAAGAGGTGCGGGGGCTCATTAGCACAACTCATTAGCATAATTCATTTGCATATACCACACCCCCTGACATCACTGAAAGTGAGTCAGAAGGCAACACCCACCACTCAGGCTTCACCCCAAAAGTCTCCCAACTCAGAGCTGGCGAGCCAGCTTGACACTTTGATGAAAGACACTTCAGGTTTCCTTTGTTCTTGCAGGGAAGCTACCCTACAACAAGCATGAAAATACAGATCAAGTTAGTATGCTTTTGCTTTTCTCCACAGTGCATCACCATGTGTGCCCGCTCCTGGGCTTGTTACTCCCGGAATGGCGTTCCTGTGCGCTCCTGCTTGAAATGACTCCTGCAAAACCCTATGAGATTGCCATAAATTCTCCGCAGCTTGACAGTACTTTCCACCACTAAACATATACATATTCATTTAAGCTGGTGTTGCATTGCTCATGTGCTGGTTTTATGCCATTCTAAACAACTGTGTTATGAAAGTGCTGCTTGTTGCAGACAGACCTTTCCCACTCAGATTTTTTAGGCAGGCTTTGGATGTGTGTTCCCTTCCAAATCAAAGAAGAATTTATTTTTCAGTTATATCAATGTATATTTGAAAGTGAGAATGGTTCATTTCCAACTTTTGTCCACTTATTAAAGTAGTTTCTTTGCTCAGGCAGAAGTTTCTATTTTATAAAGCTGACTCCTTTTTTAAAAAATATATATATATTCTGTCAATTTTTTAAAAAAATGATATTTACTTTTATTGTTCAATTATACATGTTTCATGGACATGACACAATAAGGATGAAAGGAGGATTATTAGTAAATTTGCGAGAGAATTTTTCAGGCCAGTCCCTATGAAAAGGAATAAATGGACATAAGTCTGACATTAGAAATCATGACATTTGAAAACTAGTGGAGGAGCATTTTAACTTTCCAGGACATTCAGTTGTTGACCTAAGAGTAGCAGCTCTCATACAAAGGAATCTCAAAAGGAGATTAGGAAGAGAGACTGCTGAATTGCAACTGCTAATGAAACAGAAGACAATGCATCCTCCTGGACTGAATCGAGACCTAGGTTTCCTTTCTCAGTACCATGCTGATTTATCCAGGCCTGCTACTCCTCTGCATATATCACCAGCTATTGTTATTTGCCTGCTATTGTCATTCAGCATCTGAAATCACTCAGATCTCCAAGACAGGACTCACAACTTAGCTAAATATGAAGTGAGCAGTGACTCATGAAAGCTCATACCCTACCACAAATTTTGTTAATCTTTAAGATCCTACTCGACTCTTGCTCTTTTCTCTCTCTAGATTGTTATTGTAAAATACCCTGTCCCTTTTTGTGTTGTGAAAAAGTCAGGAGGAAGGTAAACAGTAACAATTTGTCAGCATGTGCTGCTGAGGACAGAAACAGGCTTGCCAGTTTCCCATGGTGGGGCAGGTGATCCCTGGCTTAAGTCTTTGTCCACCAAAACTCTGACAGGCTACTGAACTTGTCTTGTTGTACTCTTCCTGGTATGAAGAAAACCGCTCAAAGCATTACTGTCCAAACTGAACAGAGAAACTTAAGAATGTCTTTTGTATCCCTACTTCAAAACTCTCTACAGCTTGACCCTAAAGTAAAGAAAGGGCTTCCTCCGTCCATATGTATTGGGATATTTGGTTAACATAGCAGAGTTTGCCCAGTCATAGAAGCCTGATACTGGATCTCTGGGATGCCTACTTCAGGGTGCACATACAGGAGGGAGATGAATACAAGACTGCTTTCAATATCCCCCTGGGGCAATTTGAGTACCTCATTATGCCCTTTGGCCTCCAGGGGGCTCCAGGGGTCTTTATGAACCTTATTAATGAAGTGTTACACAAGCACCTTTTCAAAGGGGTTGTTTATTATCTCGATGACATCTTACTGTACTCTGAGGACTTGGATTCACAGGTTAAGCTGGTGAGAGAGGTGTTAGCCACTTTGAAGCAGAATAAGCTGTTTGCCAAACTATCCAAGTGTGATTTCCATAAGACTGAAATTGATTTCCTGGGATACCGGATCTCCCCTCGGGGTTTAGAAATGGACCCAGTGAAGATAATGGCGGTGGTGGATTGGGAGGTCCCTAGAACCTGTAAACAACTCCAGAGTTTTCTTAGGTTCGCCAGTTTCTACCACGGCTTCATCAATAACTTTGCCAAATATAGTTTGCCCCTTACAGACTTGTTGAAAACTAAGGGGAAGGGTCCTGAAGCCACTAAGCCTGGAGCCCCATTGAGATGGGCTCCTGAATGTCAGCAGGCATTCGATAATCTGAAAAAACTGTTTACTTTAGAACCGATCCTGGCTCACCCAAATGAGACCCCCAGTAGACCATGGGAGGTTATTTCTATTGACTTTATCACTGATTTACTCCCTCCAAAGGAAAGACTGTGATATGGGTAATAGTGGACACTTTTTCAAAACAGGCCCACTTTGTCCCCTTCCAAGCTCTTCCTAATGCTAAAACTTTGGCCAAAGCTTTTGTGAACCACATGATCAGGCTCCATTGTTTACCCAGGAAGATAATTATGGATTGGGGGGCCCAATTTGTTGCCACCTTCTGGAGGGAGCTTTTACAGGTTATGGGGACCGAATCTGCCTTAAGTAGTGGATATCATCCAGAAGCCGATGGCCAAACCGAATGAATTAATCAAATTCTGGAACAATATTTATATTGTTACACTAACTATCAGCAAGACAATTGGGTTGATTTGTTGCCTTTTGCGGAATACAGTTATAATAACTATGTGCATTCATCTACTGGAGTTTCTCCTTTTATGGTGGTTGGGGGGTTTGAAGGTGTTCCCATCCTGGACCTTCTGCAGCCAGCTGAAGGTTCCACAGACTTTGCCCAATGGTGGAACTCATTGAAAGACTCTTGGCCATTGCTGACTAAAACGTTGGATGATGCTAAGGCTACTTATAAAAAGTATGCAGACCAAAAATGAGATCCTGGATGGAATTTAGCACCTGGTGACTCTGTCTATGTGTCTACTAAAAAATATTAAAGGACTGCAACCCAGTAGAAAATTGGGTTGGAAATATGTAGGACCTTTCCCTGTGGTCAGGTGTATTAACAAAGTGTCTTTTGAGCTGAAACTACCCAAATGGTTGAAATTTGTACATCCTGTGTTTCATTATAGCTTACTGAAGAACGATCCTGGTCCTAACAAATGGAGGCCCTCCTCATCCTCTCCCCCTCCTCTGATGAAGAATGACCAGCCTCACTATGAAGTTGATGAAGTCCTAGACTCTAAAATTAAGTGGGGTCGTTTATATTATCTGGTTAAATGGGTTCACTTTGTTCCTGAAGATAATAAATGGGTTGAAGCCTCTCATGTCCATGCCCCTGGTAAAATCAAAGCGTTTCACAAGTTGTACCCCTTAAAGCCTACAGACCTGGGAAGCTAATTATTGAGGGTGCAGAATGTCAGTGCCTGCCGTATATTTCAGTGCATACCCTATATTCTTATGTGCCTCTCCTATACCAGTATATTACTCAGGCTTTGAGCCTATACACCCTATATTCTTATGTGCCTATGCTATACCAGTATGTTAATCATGTTTTGGGCCTATTCATATTTCACCTTGCTTTTAGCTTCCCCACAGGTCCTGCCCGGGAGTTAACAAGGGGCCTCTCACCCAGCCCTCAGGAATGCAGAGTGAGCTACTGCCCGCCACCCCACCTCCCTTGCTTGCTTGGCTTATGCTTTGCTTGGCAGATTACCTGTGCTTGCGCAGACAGCTAGATACCCTCTGGCCGCTTATCTCGTGTCTTAGCCTTGAAACATGAAAGGGTCTGGCGTGGAGAGAAACTGTTTGCTGTTATGGTCTCAGGTCTCTGTGAACTGATTTTTTAGAATGTTCATCATCTTTATTTCCGGAGAAAAAGATTTCCCGTGTATTCTCTGGGAACTGACTCTCCTTTTTTGTTACGCCATCAGCACTATAGTCTGATTGGTAGATTATCTGTAACCATTTGTGAGTTTAGTATATCAGTGCATGTAATCCTAAGCATCTCATTACTAACAGAAGAAGTATATGACTCCAATAATTTTTTCTACAACTAAAGGACTTTTATTTACAAGACTTGTTGTGGACTATATTCACTGGGACATTCTCACAGATACTGAGTGCAGTAAATAAAACTCCCAAGAAGGATATTGCAAAAAAGGTGAACCTACATGTGTGGCAAAAGTGGGTCCTCAGGATCCTTAGTGGGTCCTTAGATTTGCACTTTCTGTAGAATAATTTATTTATTTGGATTTTTATCCCGCCCTCCCTGCCTCACAGCAGGCTCAGGGCGGCTACCAGCACATTATATAATACAATAAAATTCAATAAAACAATCACAGTTAAAACACACAGAATAAACATTAAAACTGCATTCCAAGATGGCACTTCTTGCCCCACCCCAAGGTGGCGTCACCAGGCACTCTTCAGTTCTCGCTTGGTGCCGATGATCCTTGGTGGACTTCAGTAGTTAGGCCAGGGCTATGAGACTGAGGCGGCCCCTACCCAAAGGCCTGGCAGAAGAGCTCCATCTTGCAGGCCCTGCAGAACTGTAAAAGGTCCTGCAGGGCCCTGATGGCATCTGGGAGCTTGTTCCACCAGTGTGGGGCTGCCCCCGAAAAGGCCCTGGCCCTTGTTGCCGCCAGTCAGGCCTCTTTGGGCCCCAGAAGGACCAGGAGGTTCTGGGAACCCAATCGAAGTGCTCACTCGGGTACATACGGGGAGAGGCAGTCCCTTAGGTAACTAGGTCCCTAATTCCTAAGTTTTGTCTGGATTGTTTCCATGCTACAATGTATGTTACGAATGAGCACCTGCAGTTACTTATGGGTTAGCTTGATAGTAGCCAGCTGTGAGCTGTCAAAGTAACTACTTGACACTTCACCATCTTGACAGTTCAAGATCTAGATCAATTGACTGATCCCTGTGATTGGTCAGCCAATCAAGACTTGACAGCTGAGCTAGAATAAAGCCAGGAGTTAGGAACTACCAATAGTGGCAGGGGTATTCACACAGAAGATTGGGGGGGGGGAGAGATAGGGGTGTTGTTTTTTTTGAAGAAAATAACCTCCTGCATGAAGAGCTTGTGAACCTGGAGGAAGAGGCAGTCACTCTCTTCAGTGCTGCTGGGAAGACTGCTGTGCAGGGTTGGTGTTAGTGGCTAGAGAGTCAGGTTTCTTTATGTTTATCTTTGTTTCAGAGTACACACCCTTTCCCTTACTTGTATGTTTTTATACATGTTATTCTTTCTGGCTTTGCCTCTTGTGGCACATGCACTCATCATCTTGTGTCAGAATTCCAAAGATGCCCTCAGGCTCAAAGGACTGAAAATCCTTGTGCATGGAGAAACGCATGAAAATTTGAGAGTCCCCATAAACAGAGAATGCAGGAGCTGTGTGCAGATGGGGAAAAATCCAAGACTGTGTGAAGAACCGGCTACTAGCAGAGAAGAGAAAGAAGGGAATCAGCTGATTTCAGTTGAGTTGTTATAGAAGCCCAAGAGGTAAGCTAAGATAGAAGCTTTCAATGCACTGCTGAGATAGATCTCTTTTGATTGTGTTTGGGCCTGGTTCTATTTTCCCTTCTTGCCATAAAGATGGAGTAGATGATTGACTATAAGAATACAATCAAGTGCACGTCATACTCTATGTCCTAATGGCAATATGCTTAAGTGGCTATTCCCCGCCCCCCCCGGACAGTATAAGAGAAGACCAATATAAATCAGATCTATAACTTGAAGCAATGGCCTCTATTGATTTCCATCTCCACGCCAGTCAGGGCTTCTGGAAGTCAAGTCAGAAGCTGGATTTAAATGATGATTTTTGAAAATGCATGTTTTAAGACTATAACTGCATACATCTCCTTTCCTTTATTAACACTAAGCTCCTTTGACTGGAGCTCCTGAGACATACAATAAAAACCACAGTACAAGTATCAGTAATAATTACACATGGATGATAACGCCACTTGTAAAATCACGAGTTTGTCACAGTTAGCAGGAGAATGTCTCAAAGATATCATAATAGACAATGGGTAATTGGTACTCAAAATGGAGGAAATCCAAAGTTCATGCAGGGTAGCCCACTGGTCACAGAATAACAGAATGTGATCAATGGCCTCAATCATGCTAGACAGAGGCATCCTGAGTACGGAATATTAACAAATTGTCCCTTCCGTTCGGCTGTAGGCAAAGCATTCAGTCTGCCTAGCAGAACTGTGCAGTGATTGCTAGGAACAGTAAGATATTTGAAATATGGAGGGAGATCTGCAGCAGGGAGGGAGTCCAAAGGCTATGGTGGAGCATGCATGGTGAATTCAAAACTCCATGCTCATTCTATCAAGTATGATCCGGTATCATTATTCTGAAGCATGTTTACTCTCTTTTTGATCTATCTCAATGCTTTGTAATAGCCTCTTCTTCTTCTTTTTGGATCATTGTAAGGGAAAGACCAAGATACTCAAATATAAGTTATTACATATCAGTTATTACAGCCCGTGCCCAAATAAGCTTAAATCCAGCTTGAATGAATTGTCTCTGACGTTTTTTTTCTTTCCTATAGCTTCAGAAAAAAAGCTAGCAATGTTAAAACTTGCCTTTATTTCAATGACTCAGAACTGGCGAATTAATACTATGACCAATCAATAATGCTGAGTGACATTAATTATCTATGGCAGTTTTGATTGAAAGTTATGAAAACACATTAAATTGAAGGGGGGGGGGAATTACTTGACTTATTCCGTGGCTGAAACACTGATCCCCCGTTTGGTGGTGGAAAATGCCACGAAGTTGCCATCGACTTAAGGTGGCCACATAGGAGTTTCATTGCGAGAGATGTTCAGAGGTGGTTTGCCATTCCCTGACTCTGTAGCAGAACCGATCCGGCTTAGCTTCCAAGATGTGATGAGACTTGGCTGGGCTCAGTCATCCAGATCATGTCTAACTAAGATTACCACCTCTGGGTTGAGATTCACCTGAGATTTGGGAGACTGAGCCTGGGAAGGGCAGGGTTTGGGGAGGGCAGGGACTTTGATGGGGTATAATGCTGTAGAGTCCACCCTCCAAAGCAGCTATTTTCTCCAGGGGCACTGATCTCTGTCATCTGGAGAGCAACTGTAATAGCAGGAGATCTCCAGATGCCTCCTGGGGCTTGGCAACTCTATGTTTGATCCCCTAGCTCTTTTGTTTGCTAACAGTTATCAAAATAAGTGATGACACTGTAATGTCTTACTAAGCAAACTGCATTAATCCAGTAACTGGTTGAATGTTCACTTTCCAAGAACAATGACCAGATATAAGAATACTTAATCCCAAGAGTTATATGCACCACGTGGGTCTAAACTGGGTTAACTACAACAGGGGAATTGTGCCCTCTTACACAAACACGTGGGGCAATCTGGATGGCTTAATATAGATTTCCTAACACTTTTGGGGGGTTGATATTGAATAGGGGCCCTGCCTGGGATGGCCCAGGCCTGCCCCATCTCATCAGATCTTGAAAGCCAACTAGGGTTGTCCCTGGTTAATGCTTGGATGGGAGATCACCAAGGAAGTCCAGTACTGCTGTGCAGAGGCAGGCAAAGGCAAACTGCCTCTGAACATCCTTTGCCTTGAAAATGCTACAGGATCACCAGAAGTTGGCTGTGACTTTCTACCGCCCATGGCTGATGGAAGTGAGAAAGGCAGGATGGCTTCTTTTCATGACCTGATTTAAAGAAGGCACATTAAGGCTGTTTTTACATCTGACTTTCCCGCTGGAATCATTCTAGTTCCAAAAAACCCTGCCCATACTTCTGTGCGGTGTGAAACTGTGCTGCCACTGAAATGTCCACATCTACTAATTGCCCTCCTGTGGTCAAGCTAGTATGCAACCAGCTTCATTCTGCTTTAAACAATTGCTGTTGATTAGTGCACTTAGACCCCCTGGAGTGAAATTTCACACCACTGTGAAATCAGCACAGGAAAAGACAGCAGTCAAACTACTTTAGAGGGGAGGTGTAAAATGACCCTTAGAACATTTCCATGTGGGGCAGTCGGGTAGAGCCAGTTTGGTGTAGTGGTTAAGTGTGCAGACTCTAATCTGGGAGAACCAGGTTTGATTCCCCACTCCTCCACTTGGCACCTGCTGGATGACCCTGGGCAAACCATAGTTCTGGCACAGCTGTTCTCTCAAGAGCAGTTTCTGCCAGAGCTCTCTCAGCCCCACCTACCTCACAGGGTGTCTGTTGTGGGGAGGGGAAGGGAAAGGAGTTTGTAAGCCGCTCTGAGACTCCCTTGCGTAGTGAAGGGCAGGGTATAAATCCAATCTCTTCTTCTTCTCTAGAGATGATTTGACTGCATAAGCGGAACTTGCCGGCAAGTCAGAGTTTGCGTTCATTTGTTTCTTCAAACTATCTTTACACCTATCCTTCTCCGGACTAAGTCATGGCCTGAGCTGATTAACAATAATAATATCAAATGCAATAAAACTATATACAATTGTACAGTTAAGCAATTACAATAATAAATACAAAACACATTCAAATGACATTAGGATTACCAATCTATGAACAGATTCAGGTGGGTAGCTGTGTTGGTCTGAAGCAGCAGAACAAAGTTTGAGTCCTGTGACACCTTGGAGACATGTAAAGTTTAACTAAAGGCATAAGCTGACAGTAGTTGGGCTGCCGAATTCCAGATCTGACCTAGTTTCCGGGTTATGCTCAAGGGCAGCCCCACATAGAGTGTGCTGCATAGGGATGGGCATGAACTACATTTTTGCAGTTTGGTTTGTGGTTTGTGGCTGAACCATGAACCAAACCACAGACTGCTAAGCTAGTTCACAAACTGACTGGTTTGTATCGGTTTGCGAGCCATTTAAAGTTTAAACTTCTGCCTTCTGCTCCCCACAGCTTTTTGCAGGGAGCAGGGGTTTAAATGGCTCAGAGGTGAGTGGTGGGGAGCTCCCCGCCACTCGGCTGTTTTTCATGAAGAGCAGAAAGCAGGGGTTAAACTTCTATTTTTTGCTCTTCACAAACTACCACGAATGGCACCGAAATTCATAAAAGTTCATCGCTGTTCATCAGTTCTTGAACATTGCTTTGTGAGACATGAACTGCCCGAAATTCGCGATGAACTTCAGTTTGTGATGCACGTCAGTTTATCAGCCAGTTCGTGCCCCTCCCTAGTGATGTAGTCATGAGGTTATCAAAGCATGGATCAGCATAGCCACTATGCAGTAGGTTTAGGTCCTTGCTCTCCCCCACCCCTCCAGGAAAAGGAGTTGTTGGCCAGATATAACAGGCATAGCTCTTCTGTCTGTAACTGTCATATCTCTGTTGCTTTGGCATATGGCTTTAGTTGAGGATTCCAGATTCAACTTTGTGTTAATACACCCTGGAATCCTTGCATGAATTACAAATGGGCGGCCTTCCCATGATATGTATCAATTATTTCTAACAGCATAAAGATTGTGGTTCTGTATAAGAAAAATTATTACGTCAAAATGTTTTCAGAAACCCTGACAAAGAGCACTATTCTCCTGGAATCATTCTTTTCTCATTGAGTAGTTCTAAAATATTGATATGGAAAGTGACTCACGGTATACATTTGGTGCTATAAATAAAGCATTGTGGAAGATGTTCCGATTAGAGACTGGGAAAAAAGCAACAACGCAACTTGCTCTTGAGTGATAGCATTAAAGAGATTGGAAGTCAGGCATGGAATTAATGGTCACATGGCTCAGTTGTCAGGTTTAAATACCTGCCTTCTACCGCCAATACGTGCTCAGATCTAACAAAGGAGGGACTGTGGCTCAGTGGCAGAGCATCTGTTTGGCATGCAGAAGGTCGCAGGTTCAATCCCTGGCATCTCCAGTTAAAAAAACCTGGTAGTAAGGTGATATGAAAAGACCTCTATCTGACACCCTGGAGAGCTGCTGCCCATCTGAGTGGACAATACTGACCTTGATGGACCACTGGTCTGATTCAGTGTAAGGCACCTTCATGTGTTCATATCGGAACAGGTATAATTTGCTCAATTAGCTTTGGAGGTAAATCCACAAATTACTGCAAACTGTGCATTACTGACCTATTCAAGAGGGCTTTTCTGTGCTGGTAATATTGTTGCACAGTACAAAATGGTTTTGCAAACTTGCTTGAATAAAGGATTAGGGACTGTGGTCTATACGGCAGTGTATGATTTATTGTAAATCGGATCCCATTTGTGTAATCTCTGTACTGCTTAATGGGTCATGTGGACGTATGCTCTGCTTCAGTTCTTTCTGGTGGTTCCAGACTTCTAATATCCTAATGCCCTGGTTACTGAATGTCCCATGTTTTGTGATTGTCCTGGCTCACTATGTGTAATCCACCTTAAGTTCCTGTGAGAAAGGCAGGCTGAAAATAGCACAAATAAATATATAGAAATAAAAATCTAGATCTGGGGAAGGGTTCAAGCTACACCCATAGTCATGTTGGTAATGAGTTCACAGTTGAAAGCAAGCAATGTTTTTAGTTGTTTTGCATGTCAATCGCCCAAATGGATGCAACCTGACTCGTTTGGGCGCCTATGAACAGCTCAGCGAACGACTGGCTCACTGACTGCTCCCAGCGAGCAGGAGGGAGCCAAACGAGGAAATGACTGAGCATCACTGATTTCTGGTCTTGGATCAAAAGCGCTCATTTTTCAAGTACGCGAGGGTGCTGCTTGCAATTTGCAATCAAATCGCTATTCAAGCAGAGGCGTGTTCGTCCATCCCTGGAAGATTTGCATTTTTGCAATTGGAGCCTGAATTACTGTTTTGCATCATCTTTGTATTATCTGCAACAGGTCTCACTGTGCATTGTGTTCTCCATTTAAAAGAACAGATCTCTCCCTCTCTCTCTCTCTCTCTCTCGGGGCAATTTCATGTGCAGTTTACTTAAATGTGCATACATCATGATAAACGTTACACCATTTTTCCCTTTCAGATGTGATGGTCATTCCCTAACTGCTACTTGTTCTGCAAAGCTGGAGACAGAAGTCAGTGGTCTGAGGCACTGCTAGGGTTGCTAACCTCCAGGTGGGGCCTGGAGATCTCTCAGAATTACAACTTATCTGCAGAGGACAGAGATCAGTTGCCTTGGAGAAAACTGGCTGAGAGGTAGTGGGTCCAACCCCAGTTGGTCTACCACCTATCTAGATCTAGGGTCACCAACTTCCAGGTGGGGCCTGGAGATCTCCTGGAATTACAGTTGATCTCCAGGCTATAGAGATCAGTTCCCCTTAGAGAAAATGGCTGCTTTGGAGGGTGGACTCTAGGGCATTGTACCCTATTGAGGTCTCTCTGTTCCCCAACCCCTGACCATCTCAGGCTGCACCCTCAAAATCTTCAGGAATTTTTCCAACCTGGAGTTGGCAACCCTACAGAAGTGGTGAGTCCTGGTCCTGATGTGGCAGGGAACTTTGGAGCACTCTCTCCATTTCTTTGAGAAAGGCAGCCATGTTGGTCTGCAGTAGCACAGCTAAACTCCAGTTCAGTAGCCACTGGGAGACTAAACAGGAATTTCAGGGAATGAGCATTTGAGAATCAAAGCTCCCTTTGTCAGGTAAAATGTTTCTGGGCTTCATACTAGTTCCTGAGGGGACTGCCTAGGTCTACTTGTGCTTGTAAGAGGTGGCATTATCCTTTTTGTTCAAGCCACGTCCATTGGGGGGGGGGATAAGCAGTTTGTGTGTCGAGTGGAAATCCATGCATGTTTGTATCACACTTACTGTCCCCCTCATCATTTCTTTGAGAGAGTTTGTTTTCTCTCATGATGTCATGCTGCTCCCTACACTTTCAATGGGACCCTGACATTCCAGATCGAAACCACGCCCTTGAGCTTCTTTCATATCCCTCCTCTTTGTGTCCTGCCCTCTGTCAGGGCCATGGCAAACTGTGCACCCCGTAAAGAGAAGGCCTTCTCCTTTCACAAACTCTGCCAGGGCATCTCACCCAACCCATCGGTGGTCTCTCCTCGCAAGATAGATCAAGGTGGGCAGCCATGTTGGTCTGAAGGAACAGAAGAAAGTTAGAGCCTAGTGGCACCTTTAAGACCGAAAAAGTTTTATTCAAGGTGTGAGATTTCATGTGCATGCACACGACTGATGAAGATTTGTCTGACGAAGCGTGCGTGAACACGAAAGCTCACACCTTGAATAAAAATTTGATCGATTTCCTACAAGGCACTGCCCCGGTGTCATTCTTCCCTTTGCCCCAACTGCCTGCTTGAATTTCCCACTATTTGCCGCAGGGCACATTTTGACCCATGGCTCCACCAGGGGTCATTTTGTAGAAAAAGAGGTGCAGGAGCTCATTAGCACAACTCATTTGCATAACTCATTTGCATATGCCACAATCCGTAACATACCGAAAGTGTGTCAGAAGACAATACCCACCCCTCCGGCTCCACTCCACAGGTGAGTGAAACTGACCTGCTCTTCCTCCATTCCCTTCCCCATCCAATACTTTGTGCAATAAAAATAAGTGTAAAGAACACACCCTCCTTCTCTTCCTGCTCCCTTGAAACCACCAGGTTTCAAGTAGACTTGAGATACCCCGGACATGTGCACCACCCATCCCTTCCCCTTCCCCTCCCCACCACAAGACACCCTGTGAGGTAGGTGGGGCTGAGAGAGGTCTTTTGAGAACTGCTCATGAGAGAACAGCTCTGAGAGAACTTGTGACTGGCCCAAGGTCACACCAGCAGCTGCATGTGGAGGAGTGGGGAATCAAACCCGATTCTCCCAGATAAGAGTCCAACTCATGACCACTACACCAAACGGATGGGGTGGAAGCTGCTGAAGGTTTGGTGAAATTTCTCCAGTACTTATGTGCCATGTGCCCAGATAAAAAATGGTATACTTAGAAAATGTATATGCCACCTTGAGCAAGTCTCTGGAAAAGCAGCACACAGTCATAAAAGGAACAATGATAAAATTATCAATATTAAAACAAAACATTAAAAATAATAAAGACCCTAGCAGGGCTTTCCCTGGGGCGCTGCGCCTTTGCACTGCTCGGGGAAGCCAAGGAGGGGGCGGGGCTTGGTCATGTGCCCGCCCCCTGGGCTCCTCACTCCCGGAGCTGCGCTCCTGTGCACTCCTGCTCCAATGGACTCCTGGCTCCGCCCGATTTTCCCTGCGGGTTCAGTGATTCTCAAAAAACAGGATAACTGAAGCTGCAGGGGGAATGGTGTGAAGCCGCAGGTCAAAATGCACTCCACGGCAACTAGTGAGAAATTGAAGCAGGCAATTGGGGAAAATGGAAGAATGATGCCGGGGCAGTGCCTTGTGGGAAATCAGTCTTTGTTGGTCTTAAAGGTGCCACTAGACTCTAACTTTGTTCTCTTCTCACAAGTCAGAGTGTAGCAGACCCTCACAGGAAAGGGAGCTTGTCCTTCTGTCGTTTATTGCCAAAAGACTTTGCGGCCACAAGTTCACATAGGCTTCAGAAAATCTGAAGACAATTTGGAACAAGTTAGGCAGCTGGCAGTACAACTGAAACCAGTCCAGCTGGAACCCTGGAGGAATGCCACTAGTTTAGCATCCTTTTTTAAAAAAAAATCCTCAGGTGTTTTAGCAGAGTGAATTTGCCTCCAGTTTTGTGTAGGGTAAAACTGGTGACCACTCTAGTTCGTGAACAGTCCTTCAGCCTTGCAGGGTGCGGGTCTGTGTTCAGTTCTTTGGGTCTGTAGATGGAGGAGGCACTGCCTAAGGGCCGGGCTACCCCAAAGAGCAGCCTCAGCACTTCACCACCCTCCTTGGAGAAACGATGAGATAAAATGTGGCGGTGGACAAACAGACATAGGGAAGAAGGATGCTACAACGAGGTCGACCGCTCACCTTTTCACCAACCAGTCCCCTAACTCTGACCGACAGTGAGCAAGCGGATCTCCTGTCTTACTTTGGGTGACGGGGTCCCTGAGGTAACCTGGATCAGCCTCCCTCTAAATAATAATAAACCCGCTGACCAGTTTCCTCCAATTAAAGTAGATACAGTTTTACAATATAGTCTCTTCAGGGTCTGTTGATATTTGGTCTCTGCGTTTGGTATCTGAGGTAAATATTTGGGACCCTGTGTACTTTGGTCTGAAATCCCTTTTTAAAAGGCACCACAGCTTTTCTTTTACTGAATACAACTTTATTGGTACAATTGAGTATAAGTGGAGGGATACTGCGGAGATTGCTTATATTGTCACGATGTTACTGTTTCTGATGTCCCATTAAGCTTTTCGGTTTTACAGACTCGTTGTTACTTTGTTGCAGATGGTATGTTTTGATACACTTTGCACACACTCGCTAAACACTCCGACTTCACCCTCCTGTCCTGCTGGGTGGAGATGTACAGTTTCTTGGCTTGGCACCCCAGTCTCACCCTAGCCCCAGTTGGCTCTTGACCGTCCTGCCCCTCAGCCTCCCTAATCTCCCTTTCAGTCAGGTTCCTTTGGTTGACAGTACTGATTAGCGTTTGTGTGTATTCTTAAGTTCACTTGTCTGCTCCCACTCTGGCAAGTCAGACACCTTAGCTCTTCTCACTGAGCTTTCAAACACTGTTTGCTCCCACAGAGCACCAAGGGACACCGACTGCCCTTCTGCTCTCTCTGACGTCCCAGGCTGGACTCCCTCTCCACCTCACGGTTCTCTGACTGTCCCTTCCTAACTGACCACTCCGACAGTTATCTGTCTATCAACAGTGGGTTCCGAGCCCTTGGGCCCCCACCTTTTCAAGTCATGTGACTTTCCAGGCATTCGACTCTGCCCCTTTAAGTTCCATTTCGTCACAGATGCTTTCCACTGCCCTTCTCTGCTGTTCTTATCAACCATCTTCTTATCAACTTATCCATGTTTGCTCTGATTTGGGGAAAAGGGGTAGAGACCAGCAAAATCCTTCACTTAATGTGCAGCTGCGTTCCCCTCCAGGAAGAGGAGGAGGAGAATAAATAATAACAACAGCATAAAAACCTGTCATGATAGAGTTGCAGCTATGTAGTATTGCAGCTACGTTGTACTGGGATCTTTGCAAGAAGTATGGCTTACCATCAGCCAGAGATTCATGGGAGCACAAACTAGACAAGATCTTGGAGAATGAAGAAAGAAAGATTTTTTGGGACTTCCAATTACTAACAGATAAACACCTGGAGCATTAACACCCCGATATCACAATTGTAGGGAAAAAAATTGAGAAATAGGGGTTGGATCACTGAAAGAAAGAACAGGAGAAGATCACAAATACCAAGACCTTTGAACAGAATTGGAGCGCCTCTTGGAGAAGAAGTTTACCATTTTGCAAGCAGTAATTGGAGCCCTTGGAGCAGTGCCTAAAAGTCTCAAGAAACACCTGGACATTCTGGGCATTGAGCAAAGACCAGTGATCACAGCAAATATCAGCTTTGGGTTGAAACAAAGGGTGAAACAGTCAACCATGCAGTCAGTGCCTGAAGTAAAATTGCTCAAACTGACTATAAAGAATGTCACAATAGAATTTGTTATGTCCTGGACACAAGTCCTGTACACTTGTATGATTCTTTGATGTGACCAAACTTGTAATGGTGCCGGCCATGTGATCTGTCCGCATGGCCTGGAAAAGGTACAAGCTTGAGGTAAAAGAACAATAGCACCCAGGATCCTAAAGATCCACCTATTAGGGGCTTAAATGAACCAATGTAATCTCTGATGGGAAGATTAACCTATCCCACAGTGTGGGTGTGGACGAGGGCGAGGCTTTTCTGTGCATATAAGCTGAACCCTGGGCCACGCTCAGGTATGCTTGTTCCTGATCTACAATAAACTCCACTATGCTGAAACTCTCTCCAATGGCCTCCAGGCTCCAGTACTTTTCAGAATTGGAGATATATTGCACTGGAATCTTTGCAAGAAGTATGGTTTACCATCTGCCAGAAGTTCATGAGAGCACAAACCAGACAAGATCATGAAGAATGATGAAACAAAGTTTCTTTGGGACTTCTGATTACAAACAGATAAATACCTGGAGTATAACACCTCTGATATCACCATTGCAGAAAAAAAATGAGAAATAGGATTTGGATAATTGACATTGCAATCTCAAGAGACAGTAGAACAGAAAAGAAAGAACAGGAGAAGATCATAAAATACCAAGACTTAGGAATAGAGTTAGAGTACCTCTGGGAGAGGAAGGTGACCATCATACTACTTGTCATAGGAGCCCTTGCTTCCTAGAAGTCTCAAGAAACACCTGTACATTATAGGCACTGAGCAAATAACACCAGCTCCAGAAGGCAGTGTTGCTTGGAAAAGCAAGAATCCAGCAAAGATATATTGGCAGTTCCCAAGAACTTGGCTAGATCTTGAATTGCGGAACGTCACCTACCAGTTAAACATCTGACTGCAATCGTCACCGTCATCGTCATCATCATCATCATCATCATGTACTGTCAAGCCACAACTGACCTATGGTGGTCACTCATGGAGTTTTCGAGCATGGAGATGAGTAAAGGTGGCTTGCCTTTGCCTTCCTCTGCATACCAACCCAGGTCTTCCTTGGTGGTCTCCCATCCAAGTACTAACCAGGCCTCACCCAGCTTTGCTTCTGAGTTCTAAAAAAGCTCCAGCTAGCCTGGGCTGCTGAGGCTTCTTGCAAGCAGTGAACCTTTTATGAATGATTTATGAAACTGTTGGGGGATTCTCTTAAAATGTACTTCCAATGACCCCACCCCCCTTTTTCTCCCTCCAAGATCTGTCTGGAAAAGAAAAACTCACTTCAAGGCTTTTTACTCTCGCAAAGGAGGCAGTTTTATTTAAGAATTAATTCGTTCTGACACCAGCTCGTTCAACAATAAGCTGGCATCCCGAGCACATACAGAGTTCTTCCTTTATGGGAAAATACCAAACAAGGAAAACTGGCTCCAGTGACTCAAAGGACAGTCTAAATCCCATTCTCAGACATAATTCACTCCACCACCTATTTAGAAGAAGAAGAAGAGATTGGATTTATACCCTGCCCTTCACTTGTAGTCTCAAAGCGGCTTACAAACCCCTTTCCCTTCCCCTCCCCACAACAGACACCCTGTGAGGTAGGTGGGGCTGAGAGACCTCTTTCAAGAACTGTCCTTGAGAGAACAGCTGGTACAGAACTATGGCTTGCCCAAGGTCATCGAACAGCTGCAAGTGGAGGAGTGGGGAATCAAACCCGGTTCTCCCAGATTAGAGTCCACCCACTTAACCACTACACCGAACTGTTTACAGAATATTTTGAAATTCTGGGAAGGATATAAAGGAAAACAATCCTTCAGACCACAAGAAAAGGAGGTAAGGGGGGGGGTCCCCACACTCTGAATGTGAAATAGTTGCCTCAAGTTAATTAACAGGTCTCGGGCAAGGGTCAGAGAAAGAACAGAAACATCATAAAATATAGAAAACTAATTAAAAATGTAATCAATCTGTCTAATGCTCAATAATCAAAATTATGTGAGGATATTGGATCCTTACTGCCTATTTTAATAACGAACCAAATTTCCCTAACAGAATCAGATGGTACAAATCTAAACTATTGTAATAATTACAACAGCGATGTGCATTGTATTATGACAGTATTCAATTCTTTTTTTTGTTTCATATTCAAAAACCAGAGATGTCCTAAAAGTAATTTAATTTACAGTTCAACAAATCGAACACATGCTAATTGTAAATGACGACATTCAGACTGTAAATCTCTTGATGTTTACAGTGAATGACTAGGGATGCCTGACTCTAAACGAAACGGGTCCCGTGGCACTTTGAAAGTCTAACAAACCTTTTTGCTTCTTTTGCTTGAATATTCTCGTAAACAACCCTTTCTTTGTGACATCTTCCCTTCTCTGGCCCCAGCTCCTGCCAACCTAGCAGTTGAAAGCAAGAAATTGCAAGTAGATAAATAGGTACTGCTTCGGTGGGAAGGTAACAGCGTTCCGTGTGCCTCGGCGTCTAATCATGCCGGCCACATGACCATGGAGAAGTCTTCAGACAGTGCTGGCTCTTCAGCTTGGAAACGGAGATGAGCACCGCATCCCTAGTGTTGTGTTTGACTGGCTTTTGAGCAAGGGAAACCTTTACCTAATGGATGGACACCTCCAATGCTCCCTCTAAGCTGTGGAGTCTTTTGAGCAAAAAATCTACTTTGTGAGCTACTGGCATTGAAGTTGTAAGTGAGTGATTTGCTCCGGAGCCATCCTTTCTGAGCTAAGACAGAAATGTGAGAGCCGGAGGCTAAAAAACTGTGAGCTAGGTCACACTAACTCAGCTTAGAGCAGGAGTGGGCAATTGTTTTGGCTCGGGGGCCACTTTGTGGGAGCGGAGGTTAGCGGAGGGCCGCACCTTTTAAAATGATTGCATTCATTAGATAACTTTGCATTTCAGAAAAGGTATAAATTGTATCATAAAAATCAATCAATATAAATTAAATAAAACAGTGGTAGTTTAATCAATTTCTTTATTGTGCTGATTTCATATAATCTGTAGCTGCAAGCACATTTAATTTTAGAATCAGCTTAATGAGAGAAATGTACCCTATCACACTTTTCTACAATTTTTTTTGAAATCAGGAGATTGCTTGTTGAGAAGCAATGTTGAGAAGCCACGTGGCCGACTGTCTTGGCGGGCCGCAAAAAACTCTGTGGCGGGCTGCATGTGGCCCCCGGGCCGCAATTTGCCCACCTTAGAGGGAACACTGGACACCTCATACATCTGATGGATGCTGAAATAAGCATTAGTCTTTAAGGTGGCACTGGACCCTTGTTTCTTTCTTTATTGCCTCCACAATGGGCCAACATGGCTAGCCCTCTGGAATCCTGTTCCTCAAGGCTGCTGAGTGTGCAGATGCGCCACCATTCATAATGTTTCTACTGATACCATGGAAGATGAGAGAGCATACCACCTATGCTGGCCTCACAGACAAAGTGCTCTCTTCTGGCTCTGATGACTGATCTATGCTTGCACAGTCATCTGGGCTTTGTGCCTGCAGAGCAAACATCTGGATCTGGCTGGGAACAGTGGATTAATCTAATTATGCCATTCCTCCTCCATGCACATGTGTCCCTTTCTTGGGGAAGGATAATGGACTAATGATTTGGAATGTATATTCTAAAATACTGCAAGTATACAAAATACTTCATTTGGTGTAGTGGTTAAGTGTGCGGACTCTAACCTGGGAGAACCGGGTTTGATTCCCCACTCCTCCACTTGCACCTGCTGGATGACCTTGGCCTTGGGCAAGCCATAGTTCTGTCGGAACTGTCCTTGAAAGGGCCGTTTCTGTCAGAGCTCTCTCAGCCCCATCTACCTTGCAGGGTGTCTGTTGTGGGGAGGGGAAGGGAAAGGAGTTTGTAAGCCGCTCTGAGACTCCCTTGGGTAGTGAAGGGCAGAGTATAAATCCAATCTTCTCCTCTCTCAGTTTCTAGTTTCAACACTCCTTTTCTTCCAGAATATTCCAGGTGAGGATTGTGATGAGGTCCAGGTTTAAAAGAGCCTGTCATGAGACTAAAGAAAATAACCTAAACAGATCTAATCCATTTGATCTATCCTACCTAAACGGTGAGGGGCATCTCATTTCCCCCTGTTTCCTATTTTCCACTCCTGAAAATTCCCATAGCCTCTCCTCTTTCCCCATTTCTTTATAGATCCAGGTGGATAGCCATGTTGGCCTGAAGCAGTAGAACAAAGTTTGAGTCCAGTGACACCTTTCAGACCAACAAAGTTGTGTTCAAAGTGGGAGCTTTCATGTGTATCTGAAGAACTGTGTTCTCCTGCTTCTTTATATCCTTCCCATTCACTGGCCAACCTGTTTTTATCTGCCCCTTGTCTTCAACTTTGCCTCCTCCTCTCCCTCAGGAGCCTCCCCGTGGGCAACCTCTGGTCAAGCTGAGCAGAGCTGGCTGTTGGGCCAGGCCAGGCCAAGTTGCACCATGGGGAACATGCAAGGACTTGTGGGGGTACCTCGCTTACCCCTGTATCCCCTGCCCACACTATGGCTGTGGTCACATGGCAGGGTTAGCACGGTCTGGCCCTGCCTCAGATTTCTCCATTATTTTTTGTAATGGAGAAATTTGATCCGACATCCCATCCTTAAGCCACTTCACCCTGTACTCACCCCATGGAGGACCGACCAGATGGCAGCTGTGGAGTGGAAGCTTTTCTTTATTGTTTGTCCTTGGAGCATGCACATACGTGCTTATGGGAAGTATCACTTCAAAGTCACGGCAGCTGGTGGCCAATGAGATTGCAGGATGAGGCTGCTGGGATTTGTAGTTCGGCTTTGAAGGCAGTGTTTTTTAAACTGTGCTTTTTTAAAAAAATGTTTCAAAAGTTTCAAAGCTGAGGGAGAGAATAGAGAAGCTTCATCCCCATTTCCTGATGTTTTTATTTAAAACCTTGGAGTGAAGCTGGAGTTATGGCATCATTCTCAGACTGCCCCCCCCCCGCCCGAAAAAACAACAACTTTTCAATTAATCCCTTTCTCAACTGCATGTGCCTCAAAGCTACAGGCAGAAAGCTGCTGAAACATGGCTGCTGTCACGCACGCTAAATAATCCACTTTCAATCCCCTTTCAGTGCCCTTTCCCACTGTTTTTTTTTTACTCTGTGAACTGGCAGAATCCAGTTGTAAAGTGGATTGAAAGTGCATTGAAAGTGGATTATTTAGTGTGTCTGTGGCCAAAGCCATAGGCATCTTTCTCTGGAAGGTTTTAAAAGGTTTTAAAAACAGGAACACATGGGGAAAATATCTGCTTAAGTGCACACTGCTAAATGATTTTTTTTAATGGCGCTGGCGCAAGTGTGCTCTGTAACTTCCCAAACAGCTTGATTTTGCAAGAGAAAGTTCAGACATCAGGAACTGCGTGGTGAGACCAATTCAATCCATCAAGGTCTGCTTTCTTCTGGTGTTGGGAAAGTCAGCTCTGAGTACGGTCCACCAGTGACTGCAAGACAGGGGACAGGTGTCACTATCTGAACAATCATTTTTAATCCATAAGGGAGAAGCAATGAAATTGGGTCAAATTGCCTGTCTGGTCACAGTTGATTGAGAAAACCAGTTTGGTGTAGTGGTTAAGTGTGTGGACTCTAATCTGGGAGAACCGGGTTAGATTCTCCACTCCTCCACTTCCACCTGTTGGATGAACTTGGGCAAGCCATAGTCCTGTCAGAGCTGTTCTTGAAAAAGAGCAGTTCTGTCAGAGCTCCCTCAGCCCCACCTACCTCACAGGATGTCTGTTGTGGGGAGGGGAAGGGAAGGAGATTGTAAGATGCTCTGAGACTCCCTTGGTTAGTCTCCCTTCTCCTCCTCCTCCTCTTCCTCCTCCTCTTTCCCTTCTTTGAGCAGTATTTCCCTTCTTCTTCTCTTCTTTCTACCCAGCAACCATACTTTTTATCTAATCCCCCCCCTTCAGCTATATTTACTGAATGGGGACTCAAAGCATCTTACATCATTCTCCTCTCCTCCATTTTATCCTCACAACAACCCTACGCTGAGAGAGTATGACTGGCCCAAAGTCACCCAGTGAGCTTCCACAACAGTGTGAAGGTTCAAAACTGGATCTCCCAGATCCTCGGCTGAAACTCTAACCACAATACCACACTGGCTTTCGTGGAGGGGCTGCTATTGAAGCAGCCAGGCCTAGGTGATTCATGCAGGTCACATGGTGTCAAGACGCTTGGTGATTGCTGATGGCACTGGCCCCAATGAGTGCACTCTCAAAGGCCAAAAAAACCCTGGAAAGGGCCCTGCCCTCTCCTCCTACCTTTTCCTGACAGAAACCAAAGCTGGACACTACTTTTGTGGTTGCCTATCTGTGGTCACTGAGGTCATCTGTTTCTTACAGCTACTGCTGCATCTTTTATAATTTGATTTTTTTAAAGAAACATATTTCCTTATATATAATTGAGTAGTGGGGTAGCACTTTCTAAACATTCGACATGCTCCTAAATCAGTTGGCTCCATGATGAGTCACTCAGAAGCTGTCTCTATCCACTGTCTGTGTTGCCTGGGTCCCATCCACAGTGTGCTCCATCAGCCATTGGCCTGTCAGCGCCACTCAAGAGTACTCATGTATCATTGCCCGGGTGCTGGGTCTGCTCCTTTTTCCTGCCCAGTCCCACTCCAGTCACTGTTCCCTTTCAAAATACACTCTCTCTCCTGACAGACACTTTGCCTGCTTGGCTCCTCTGTGGGACTAACTTTTTCTTCAGTGGCTGTTAGTAGGCAACCAAGTTTGCTTCTGTCAGTAAAAAGACAAAGGAATGGACTTCTGGTTTTGGTTGCTTTAATGGCAGGCACGATCTCCCATCGTCTCGGGAATCAGGAACTGGATTTGGACCCCCAGGAGCCCTTGGAGGGGGCTCCTGCCATGAGGTGCGATTGATAGCCTCTCCGGGGGTGGCAACCCAGGGATCAAGGCTTCCCTTTGCTTCCACGGCTCTACCGCTGTGGAGCCTTCGGGCATAATGAAGTGCTTACCGGATGGCTGCAGAAGCCAGAAAAATGGCAAGAAAAGAATTCTTACCTGAGACTCACGGCAAAACTGTAAGTGGCTTCCCTGCAACAAGATTCTCTAATGGGAACTTAAAGCAAGGGGGATTTAAAGTTTAAATCCCCTCCTCCTTCCTCCAGCTTAAAGAAACAGCACATCCAAGAATTTATCTGTATGCTGAATGGCTGGAGACTAGATGGGAGTAACTTAACTGAATAGAAAAAAAGAGTGACTTTTTACTTTTTTCTGAGAACTTTCCTAACTATAAATAAAAAGCAATGGCTGGACAGGGTGAAAAGTTGGTGGGGAAACCAAGACCTTCTCCTAAAGCTCCATCAACACTTCCTGCCACAAAGTCTGAGACAAGTACAGACCTAACTGCTGCACTGGCAACAGCTTTGAGCCCCCTGATGGACCAGCTGACTGTGGTTAACTCTAAATTGGATACTTTGCAAAAGCAAGTTTCAGATGCAAGCTTGAGGTCTGACTAGACAGCAAAAGCATTGGCAGAGGTCAAAATGAAAGCAGAAAAAACTGACTTAAGACTGGATGTCTTGGAGAAAGAGAGGATTTCTGACAAGGATAACTTACTGAGGCTTCAAATGGAAAGGTCTTCTTTTTTCTTGAGATTCCAGGGTATTGCTGAGCAGAAAGATGAGAACCTCAAAGAGACTCTGAATGATGCTTAGGTCCCAGTGACAGGTTTACAAGTGGATCAGTTGCAAAGTGATATGGCAAAGCCACTTTCCTACAAACAGAGGGCATCATCTACCAGTGGCTTACCCCCAAAGAACTGCTCTTCAGTGACAAGGACAAGAAGCAAAAGATCGACTCAGCTGTGAAAGCCAAGAAATTTCTGGACTCTTGCCAAGAAGAAAAAGATGCAGGTGCTGCAGGGGACTCTTTAGAACTGCAAGAGAGCATTTATGGACTGGAAAGCTCAGATTCAACTGGAAGTAAAAGTGCAGAAGAAGAAGAGTTGGAGAAAGCTTTGGGAGCAATGGCAGCAAAACCCCAGAGAGAAAAGAAGAAAAAGAGGAAGATATAATGAATAATGAACTCTGATGTTAAACGTCATATATGATTTATTGTATCCCATTTTGAATTCCAATCATTCTTATATTTTTATAACCTTTAGATATGCAATATTTAGCAAATTATTTTTTAGCCTTCATAGTTTAACATTTTCTAGGATTCTGAAGTAAAGTTGTTATACTAGCACACTATTCTGACTTCTGTATACCTTAGGGTAGTGTAGGATTTTAGTTTAGTGTAGTGATTTTAGTCGTGATATGTAGTTGTAGAAAATAAAATTAAAAAATTATTAAAAAGAAGACAAAGGAACAAAACCCTTTCCATGCCTTTATAAGAAACTCATTGGGGCCAGTCCTGACTAGGGTTGCCAGCTCCAGGTTGGGAAATTCCTGCTTAGTCCTTCCACACACACACCCAACTCTGCCCTCCACAGGATCCACCCCCCAATCTCCAGGTATTTCCCTACTCAGAGCTGGGAATCCTACTTTCCCCTCAGTGCCTGTTGCTAGGGAACCAAGCTTGGTTCTGTCAGTAAAAGGCCCTTTGCACACCTATTTTAGCTTTTGGGAGAAAACTCATTGGGGTCAGTCCTGATTAGGGTTGCCAGCTCCAGGTAGAGCAATTCCTGGAGATTTTCTGGTAGAGTCTATAGAAGCCAGGGTTTGGGGAGGGGAGAGGCCTCCACTGAATAGAATGCCATAGAGTCCACCTTCCAAAGCAGTCATTTTCTCTGGGTGTGGGGGAGAGATCTGTTGTCTGGAGTTCAGTTGTGATACCTAGCGATCTTCATGCTCCACCTGGAGGTTGGCTACCCTAGGTGTAGCACTCAGTGCTTCAGAGCAGGGTCTGCTAGACCCAGGTTTTTGTTGTGGAAGCTGACTGGGTGATTTTCGACCAGTCACAGACTTTGAGCCTAACCTACCTCACAGGGTTGTTGCACAAGTCAAAAGGGAGAGAAGAATGATGTAAGCTGCTTTTGACCCCACTGCAGAGAAAGACTACTTTTCCTCCTGGGAAACCATTGTTGCCAATCTCCAGGTGAGGGCTGGAGATCACTTAGAATTACAACTGCTCTCCAAATAGCAGAGATCAGTTCCCCTGGAAAAAATGGTGGATTCTGTGTCCTTATACCCTGCTGAGATGGCCCCCTATGACAGCCAATGTGACGTGGCAGTCAGGGCTTTAGAGCATGTTAGAGGCTGCAGGTGCGGGGGTGGGGGGAGATGGAAAGTTGAAGGAAGAAATAAAGGTAGGTTGATGCTTGGCTGGGAAGGAGATAGGGTTGCTAACTCCAGGTAGGAAACTCCTGGAGATTTGAGGGATGGAGCCTCGAGAGGGTGAGCTTTCAGTAGGGGTGGGACCTCAGATAGGTTCAGTGCTATAGACTCCACCCTTCAAACCACCCATTCCCTCATGGGGGAACTATTGTTGCCAATCTCCAGGTGGGGGCTGGATATCACTCAGAATTACAACTGCTCTTCAGGAAGCAGAGATCAGCTCCTCTGGAGAGAATGGTGGACTCTGTCATTATACCCTGCTGAGGTCACCATAGCAAATTGATATTGAGTGACCAAGGCCTTTGCACTCTCCCAGAGCCTCTTTCTAGAGTCTGTTATATTTATTTCCACAACAAGCCTTATTCCTAGTTTAAAAATCTTTCACATATTTCTGCAGGCCCTGAGCTTTTCTTACATTTGCAGAAAAATCTGTTTTGTCTGCCCATGGCCCCACTCACCAGATTTAAGTTTCCACAGATGGGGCCCTGTTGAGAATTATATATATTGATGTTGTACACAGAGCCAGTTTGGTGTAGTGGTTAGGAGTGCAGACTCTAATCTGGGAGAACTGGGTTTGATTCCCCACTCCTCCACATGCAGCTGCTGGTGTGACCTTGGGTCAGTCACTAGTTCTCTCAGAGCTGTTCTCTCACAAGCAGTTCTCATGATAGTTCTCTCAGCCCCACATACCTCACTTCCTCTAAGCTGTGGAGTCTTGTGAGCAGAAATTCTACTTTGCGAGCTACTGGTATTAAAGTTGTGAGCAAGCAATTTGGCGTCTGCATAAATCAGTTTGTTCTGGAGCCATCCTTCCTGAGCTAAGACAAAAATGTATGAGCTGGAGGCTAAAAAACTGTGAGCTAGTTCACACTAACTCAGCTTAGAGGGAACACTGGTCACAAGCTTGCCACTTCAATACAGAGGAGCCCTGAGTAGGGGGAAGAGCATGTACTCATGTCCCCATGCTCAATCTCTGGCATCTCCAGCTGAAAGAACCGGGTAACAGCTGATGTGAAAGGCCTCCACCTGAGACCCTGGAGAGCCACTACTAGTCTGAGGACAGTACTGCCCTTAATGGACCAATGGTCTGATTCAGTATAAGGCAGCTTCATGCATTCATATGCCAGCGATCCCTGCTTCTTTTACAGCGAAACACTCAAACCAAGCATTTGCCATCTGCAAAGGTTTCATTCGAAAGCACCGTTTGGGAAGCTGGTTTACTTTACGAGCCGATCTGCAACAGCAAATCAAAATATTATTCTAAATGTCAACATTGTACCTGGAAAGGTAATGCAATTGCTTTTGCGGGATGATTTAACCAAGTTTGCTTAATGCAAAGCAGCAGGAGCAACAGATGTGACTGTCAGACTTGATTTCCCTCTTGCTGCCAGATTGGGGTTCGAGGAAACAAACAGTTAAATCAAAGCAAAGGGAGGGAAAGTGCAGAGCTGCCTTTTGTGTGTGTGTCTGCAGTCTAGAAACGGATAGGTACATATATATATATATATATCAAGGAGAGATTGTTCACTGCCTTGGGTGCCAGCTGAGCTTTCAAAGGAGAGCTTATAAATATTGAGTATAAAATAAAAGAGGTGCAAAACCTTTCCACAATGTTCAGGAGATGTTCCTCCCACACCAAATGTGCTACATGGGGAGGGGCTGTGGCTGAGTGGTAGAGCCCCTGCTTGGCATACAGAAGGTTCCAGGTTCAATCCCTGGCATTGCCAGTTGAAAGGATCAAGTGGAAGGCAAAGGGAATCACCTCTTTCTGCCCGAGGCCCTGGAGAGTTGCTGCCAGATTGAGTAGACAATCCCGACCTAGATAGACCAAGGGTTTGGTCCAGTAGAAGGCAGCTTCACATGCGTAACATTTGCCATTCCCTTCTGATTATGATGCCTTGTGTGTGCACCTAACTCGACTCCGCTTGCTTCCTCCATCAAAAATCACAGACACGACTCAATTGTGCATCGCCGACAGTGGACGGATGGTGCGGCAGCAAGCAGACAGCTTTTCGCTTTACATCCCCCCCCCCCCCCCCCCAAGGTACACATATTTAGGTGCAGGCTCTTCTTTTGATCCCAGTGAATTTGAAATGTTAAAATATTGCAAAATGGCTCGGGGATGGGGAGAGGGGCGTGGTTGACTGCCCACAGTCCCCCTTCAGTGTTAGATACACCACTGGAATGCATGTCCTTCCCTGCTCCAAACGAAGCACAGGCTGCACTGCTGTATTATGTACATCCCCCCCACACACCATTCTCCGTACAATTGGCTTAGTCATGCAACAGGTTTGCATCAAATGACTGCTTCCTTTGACAGGCCTACACGGAATATTCAGAGCGTTGTTCGGGATATTGTGTTCCATACATCGAACCGCAATGGCAAATGTGTTTTGTGTGTGTTTTTGCTTCAGGAGTGGGAAATTGGTGGCATTCAGGGAGACTCCGGAGAAAGGCTCTTATGCAAGTCCTTTTCCCGCAGCAGTTTTCTATGGGCACATTACGTAGAGAGCACATTACAACAATTTAATGTGATCGAAGCATGGGTCACTGTGGCCAGATCAGGCTTATTGAGGAACAGTCATAGCTGCTGAACCAGCTGGAGGTGATAAAATGTGCTACACATCGAAGCCTCCAACTGTAGGACAGAATCCAGTAGCATCCCTATGAGCCTGCTCCATCAGGGCTATGAGCCTGCTCCATCAGGGGAAGCACAACCCCCTCCAGGACAAGCTGGTTCTCCAGGGCCCGAGTGCCTCCTCCACTGACCAAAAACACCTCCATCTTGTCTGGACTGAGCTTCAGTTTATTGGCCCTCATTCATCCCATTACCTTCTCCGGGCATCTTTTTGGGACTGCTACAGACCAGCCTAACTCAGCTGTTATGGAAAAGTAGAGCTGGATGTCATCTGTGTATCGGTGGCACCTCACTTCAAATCCCTGGATGGTCCCTGCCAGTGATTTCATGCAGAATAGCTTGGAGCTAAGCCCAAATTTTAATCTGCCCAAATTTTATTTATTTATTTATTTAAGCTTATATCCCACCCTCCCAACACTGTAGGCTCAGGGTGGTTTCCAGACATAGTTCCACAACCAATGTGGATTTACGATCTACAATACAACATATATCAACAATCCAGTAAAATATTATTTTTTTTTGAAAATCATAACACTCTATGGGTGTGTTCAGACGCGCTGTTTGATCTGGCTTCAACACGCTTCAAAAACGGATCAAATGTGCACGTTCAGACAGCATCAGCTGTGTCCCGTCCCCAGCCATCACTTTCTGGAGCAAATTCCGGAGCAAACCGTACTATTTTGATACTAGGTCCTTAAGTGGTGTTTTCTGTGCTCTCCCGGTTGAAAGCACATTTTCCCCTGGGTGATCGCTCCACCATCGTTGAGCCACTTCCAAGTCTTTAACATCCGCCCCACTGTGGAAGCCAGAGGCTTCCACTTTTCGCTGTGAGGCTTCTGAATAGACAGCAACAGATCAGACCTTTGTTAAAGCAAAGTTCTTTATTGTTCAGTACTGCAAACAGGTTCTCAATGTTTGTTAGAGATGCTTAATGAAATATAGTTAGTGTTAATATACTCTCAGGTCTTAATTGAACCCCGGACTTAAACCAATCAGAATTGGAGGGTGAACGCGGGAAAAGAAAGGGGACCGTTGAGGTTCCCACAGCAAGGTGAGAAAGTTATAAATTCCCTTCTTGATCTGAGTGACCCACATGTGTGAAGCTAGGCACAACAATTCCAGGCAAGTGGCCATAAAGAAGCACCCAAGGTCTTCACAACAAGATAACATACTCTGGCCCGGAAAGAGGGAGGGGGGAATGCAAGGGAGTGAAGACCATTTGTTTCAGATGACGCCTAGGAATGTTGGTCACTATTCTCCCGCCTAGAAATTGTAACATAAACCAGAGCAACCAATAAACTTCAAAGTGACATTTACAGCTAGCATATGGGAGTGGGGGGAAGACAGATAAGGGATGCAATCAAGGGGTCCACCAGAACAAAGAAAACGAAAGCAAAGTACAGAGATGCTATTGTCAGTTCCTGACATCGCCCGCCATTTTAATTTTTGCGTCAGTGATATGCGCATAAGCGCTGCTCCGCTCCTGTGTCTCTATATAAAAAAAGTTTAAATGGCCACAAGTTTTGAGTTCAGGATCCCAGGGAGGCCAGTTTCGGGCTAAAAGTTTGAAGGGACGGGTTCTGTCACGGCGGTGAAATCACAGTGCTCGTGGAACTGTGACAGGATTTGCTCTCCTGCTCTTGCACATGTGCAAGGGTGTAGCTTTTCAAATCTCCAGATGTGCATGCACAAACTTAGAAAAAACAACAACAACACCCCGACATACACTCCGGTATGTTCACGATTGTCCGGAGTAAAAAAAAAAAAGCCGCATCGAAGCGGGGTGATTTAAAGTGGCTCCAGCATGCCGTCTGAATGCGCCCAAAAGAGCCTGATCACATGCAGCATTAGCCGCACAATAGGAAAGAATGCCAGCCAGATTTTAAGGGCATGATCACACGGAAACATCTGGCACCGTCCCGCACCCATTGGCAACCCGTATCGCCCTGCCGAAGAAGCGTAGTTAAAAGATACCTGCAAAAGTGCAGTATTTTCTGGAAAACATGGGGCGCGGGCAGGCATCGGATCACAGAAGCGCTGGTATCCTGTTGTATCTAGTGCCCGTCTGCATCCTGTCTCACACCGGATGTTTGTTTTTTGTTAAGACTCCATGGTATGCACACAAACGCGGAACTGTGCATGCGCACAAATGCAGACCTGCGCATGTGCACAAATGCAGTACTGTTGAACTTTGCCATGCTTCACCATCACCATGTGATCGGCGGCTGATAGCCTGAGCATGGAGCCTCAGGAGACCGTCTGATTGCAATACCATGCTTCATTTTGCTCAAAAAGCCTTGCTTCCCCCGGATTATCTTGCTCGTGTGACAGGGCTCTATAAGCAAGTAATGTACCTCAATAGACATTAATTGATTCCAGCGATGCTGTGGTTCTAGTGGGCTACTAGGATCTGCGGTCACTTGAGAAGGAGCCAGAACAAAATGGATGCTCACTGCCTGTCTGGTGTAGTGGTTAAGTGCGTGGACTCTAATCTGGGAGAACCGGGTTTGATTCCCCACTCCTCCACTTGCACCTGGCTGGATGACCTTGGGCAAGCCATAGCGCTGTACCAGCTGTTCCCTCAAGGACAGCTTGGGAAAGAGTTCTCTCAGCCCCACCTACCTCACAGGGTGTCTGTTGTGGGGAGGGGAGGAGAAAGGAGTTTGTAAGCCGCTCTGAGACTCTTAAGTGAGTGAAGGGCGGGATATAAATCCAATCTCTTCTTCTTCTTCTTCTCAACTAAAAGCTGGCAGAAGGGCTCCATCTTACAGGCCCTGCAGAACTGCAACAGGTCCCACAAGGCCCTGATCTCATAAAGTAGCTCGTTCCACCAGATAGGGACCAGGGCCAAGAATGCCCTGGCCCTAGTTGAGGCAAGTCGGACATCCCTAGGGCCAGGGACTACCAGGAGATGCTGATTTGTAGAACACAATGTTCTACGGGGCTCATATGAGGAGAGGTGGTCTTGAAGATATGTAGGCCACTGGCCAAATAACCCCCCCCCCCCTTTCAATATATCGGTCTCACCCTACCCCCCTACTTCCTCCTAAGGTTATGTCTAATTTTGAATATGGGCAACAGGCTTTTGCGGTGGCACAATTTCTTTCCCTGTGTTTCTGTAAACTTCCAGTCTCTCAGCAGCCACCTGGTTTTTCAAGACTTGACCACCTGGTTTTTCAAGCATGGAGGAGGATGTCCTGAGCAGCATCAAGACAAGTGGGGACTCACGACGCCTCACGGGAATGGGGGATCTAGTCTCCTCTCCACACCAGCCCTGCTTTACCTCATACTGGCTCCCCCTTTTCCCACTCTTCCCCATCCTCCCTCCCACTCTCCCATCCCATTGCCATCCCCCCATGGATATAAGTTCCACTTCCCTCCCCCTCCTGTCCTGCTGACTCAGACTTTGCTTCACTCCACCACTCACCAGTCCTCCTTTCCTTTCCTTTCCTTTCCTTTCCTTTCCTTTCCTTTCCTTTCCTTTCCTTTCCTTTCCTTTCCTTTCCTTCCCTTCCCTTCCCTTCCCTTCCCTTTCCTTCCCTTCCCTCTCTCCCTCCCTCCCTCCCTCTCTCCCTCCCTCCCTTCCTCCCTCCCTCCCTTCCTTCCTTCCTTCCTTCCTCTGACTAGATCTCCTCCCCTGCCCCTCCCTGGCAGCCCTCCTAGCCCTGATTTTTACTTTTGTCGTGGGTGGCAGCCATGCACCATTAGGTGCCATTTCGCTACGAAATACAGAGTCCTACATGCCACGTAATGCGGTTGTCTGTGTTTGTGAGATCTACACTTGTGCAGATACTGCTCTTCATTCTTTGATTTCCTGCCAGGCTAAGTTTTCCTGAGGGGCTGCTTGCAACACGGTTGTCCCTTACCTGCTTGTGGTGGGCGTCCTCCTACTGATGCTCTCATGTCCCCCGAGCTTGTTCAGCCGAGCAGCTGGAGGAAATAGAAGGGGGAAGCAACACTGTAACTTCACTTCCTGGTGGCATCGCAACACTCTAGGAAGTCCCCATGATTTTATACCATAGAGGGTTTTTTGGGGGACGGTTAGGGTTGCCAAGTCCCCCTTGGCCACCGGCAGGGGATGGGGGGGGGGTAGAGTTGCCAGATCCAGGTTGAGAAATTCCTGGATATTTGGGGATGGAGCCTGGGATGGACATGGAGTGGAGTACAATGCCATAGAGTCCATCTTCCAAAGCATTCTTCATCTCTGTAGTCTGGGGATAAGCTGTAATTCCGGGGGATCCCCAGGTCCCACCTGGAGACTGGCATCTCGGTGCTGTGATATCAGTTTATGCTTCCCTTCTCTGTGCCCCACCCCCCAAATCTTCAAGGGGGTGAGGGCAGAGGCCGGGCAGCCCTAGTTTGCAGGAAACACCCTCATAGACCTTTGTGGCCCTGTCGTACGGATTTTTTGATCCGCTTTGGGAAGTCATATATGGCTATTAGATATTACAGATGTTTACAATGTGAAGCCATTCCAAACCAAGGGAGAAAGAAGCCCTCCTTCTCCTAGGCTGCAACATTCCCCCCCGCCCGCCCCCCCGGGAGCAAGAATACAAAGGAGAAGTGAAGCCATGCATATTAATGAAACAATGCCGGCTAATCAAGCCCATTGTCGTCTGCCAGTTCAATCAACACATTGTTATTGAAGATAATGTTATGCTTAGGAACCCCTCAATGTTTATAAACAATGGCAATTGTGATAATGCAGCAGCGTATCTTTGAAAGCATTCAGGTTTAATATTTTATAAGAAGACAAGAAGAACTTTACAGATGAGCAGACAAACACTAATGCCTTGAGGAAGACACCAAGTGAACGAAGCGTGGCTTAGAATTTCGCTTGCCCTTTTGGACTGCTCCACAGTTCCCAAAGGAAGTGAAGCCATGCTCCATTCCATAGGAATTCCCTTGGCAATGGGGGTGTGTGTGAGTGTGAAGTGCAAAAGCATTTAAGGAAGCCAGGGATGCCCCCAGATTTCATAGCCCCGCCTCATCTCGAAAATCCACACTTCAGTTGGGATTCTTCATTTTCATCCCCCCCCCCATTTACTCGCATTGACTTTAAAACCCAATGCCCAAGGGCAATAAGAGACCCACCAGAACACATGTGGCCTATTCCATCCTACTTAGATTCACAGAATCACTGAGTTGGAAGGGGCCACAGAGGCCATCTAGTCCGACCCCCTGGTCAATGCAGGATCAGCCTAGAGCACCCTGAGAGCCCGTTTGGTGTAGTGGTGAAGTGCGCGGACTCTAATCTGGGAGAACCAGGTTTGATTCCCCACTCCTCCACTTGTACCTGCTGGATGACCTTGGGCCAGCCATAGTTCTGTCCCAGCTGTTCTCTCAAGGACAGTTGTCTCAGAGCTCTCTCAGCCATACCTACCTCACAGGGTATCTGTTGTGGGGAGGGGAAGGGAAAGGAGTTAGTAATTTGCTCTGAGACTTCAAGTGAAGGGCAGGATATAAATCCAATCTCCTCCTCCTCCTCCTCCTCTTCTTCTTCAGCCAGTGCTTAAAGACTCCTGATGAAGGAGGAGCTCACCATCTCCCAAGGCAGCTGATTTATGCTGCTTGTCCTCAAAAATCAGTTATTTGCCTCTAATTTTTCCTTTTCAAATAAAAAAAAAATAGTAGGCTTGAATTCAACAAGTCTGGTGGGGTTCTGGTTTCCACTTGAAAATATACAAGAGAGACCTGAATAATGGGAACAGATGAGATTTCCTAGTAAAACAGGTCTTGAATTCTCTGGAGTTTCCCCACAGGTAAAAGGTTTTCAGGACCCCAGGAATAGAATTTTTGGAAGTGTTTCAGAGTTCCACAGAAGGGGGAAGATAAGAAAGTTGCATTCTGTGGGCAGAAATCCTCGCAAATGCAAAGAAGATCCAGTGGATCTTATTTATTTCATTTATTTAAACCATTTCTATGCTGCCTTTCTGCCCAAATATGGTCCCCGTGGCAACAAACATTAAAATGTTCAAACATCTCAACATTAAATCAGCACTTCAAATAAAGTATATGTTGCGGTCACACACACACTAAATAATCCACTTTCCATCCACTTTCAATGCACTTTCCAACTGGATTTTGCCAGTTTACACAGTAAAAATCCCATTGGAAAGTGCACCGGAAGTGGATTGGAAGTGGATTATTTATCATGTGCAGAGCTCCGTTGGGGCTGGGGTGTGCCGGGGCGCCGCTCGGGGAGAGAGGAGGCTGGGGGGGGGGCGGGCGCATAACCAAGCCCCGTCCCCCAGCTCACTTTCCTTGGCCCGTGCTTTGGCGCAGAGCCGGAAGAAAGCCTCCCCCTTGCAACTCGCTCTCCCCGACCCACACTTCAGTGCGGAGCCGGAGGAAAGCCTCCTCCCTGCTCACCCTTCCTGGGCTGTGGCAGGCCACCGGCCCAGGGAGAAGCCCTCATCCCTCCCCCCTGTCGCTCTTCCCGGGCTGTGGCAGGCCGCCGGCCGGGGGAGAAGCCCCCATCCCTCCCCCCTCTCGCTCAGCCCCCATCTTTCCCCCCTCTCACTCTTCCCGGGCCGTGGCAGGCTGCCGGCCTAGGGAGATGCCCCCATTCCTCCCCGCTCACCATTCCCGGGCAGGAGGGAGGTGGGAGGGAGGGAGGGAAAAGCTGGACCCCAGTGCCCAAGCAAGAGGGGGGAAGGGAGGGAAACACTGGGCCAAGTGGCTGACAGTCACTCAGCCCGAGGGGGGGGGGGAGAGAAGTGCCTTGTCTGTCTGTGTGTGTCTCTTTCTTTCTTTCTTTCTTTCTTTCTTTCTTTCTTTCTTTCTTTCTTTCTTTCTTTCATTCTTTCTCCCCCCACCTACCTACCTTTCTTTCCTGTTCCTTTCCTTCCTTCCCCCTCCCTCCCTCCCTCCCTCCCTCCCTCCCTCCCTCCCTCCCTCCCTCCCTTCCTTTCTTTCTTTCTTTCTTTCTTTCTTTCTTTCTTTCTTTCTTTCTTTCTTTCTTTCTTTCTTTTTCTTTCTTTCTTTCTTTCTTTCTCTCTCTCTCTCTCTCTCTCTCTCTCTCTCTCTCTCTTTTCTTTCTCCCCCCCACCTACCTTCCTTCCTTCCTGTTCCTTTCCTTCCTTCCCACCTCCCTCCCTCCCTTCCTTTCTTTCTTCTGACACACTTCTGGTGACGTCAGGGGTCTGTGGTCTTCTAACACTTCCAGTGATGTCAGGGGGTGTGGCATATGCAAATAAGTCATGCTAATGAGCTCCTAAACCTCTTTTTTATGAAAGGACCCCTGATCATGTGTGACTGCAGCCATAAACTAATTCAATGAAAACATATGAAGTGCACATATATAGTGCCCGTGCACTATAACTGAGATGTAACAAAAAGTTTTAAATTGGATTTTAAAACATTGAATGCAACATTTTTGTCCATGACCACTGGATCATCATGTTGTAATTTAAAACAAACATGGGAGTCAATGAAGCTTGTTAGTGTGAACTGCTGGATGGGTGGAGCAAGTGTAGGAAATAAATAAAAAGGGATAAATGAGTAGTTAGATATTATGTATGTATTTATTGAAAATTACTCTCCAGTGACCCAATGGTCCTGGACAAAAATGTTGGATTAAAAGTTTTCATTATTTTTACATTAAAGAATGATTTGTTCACCCTTCCTATCAATGCCCTGACCTCGATGGCCCGGATTAGCCTTATCTCACCAGATATCGAGAGCTAAGCAGGATCCACCCTGGTTAGTACTTGGATGGGAGGCCACCAAGGAAGTCCAGGGTCATTATGCAGAGTCAGGCAATGGCAAACCACCTCTTGCCTTGAAAACCCTATGGGTCACCATAAGTCTGGGAAGCTCCATAGGGTCGGCCCTGGTTAGTTCTTGGATGGGAGACCACCAAGGAAGTCCAGGATCACTATGCAGAGGCAGGGAATGGCCAACCACCTCTAAATGCTTCTTGCCTTGGGAACCCTATGAGGCTGGCATAAGTCGGCCACAACTTGATAGCACCTTCCCCAATCGCTAACCCCCAGTGGAGAGGCTGACTGCTTATCTGATCCAGCTGAGCAGGGCCATTGTGTTCCACTGCTGCGGGGCACTTAAGCCTGCTATCCTGCCTGTTTAACAAAGATGCTGCTTATGAAAGGGCTCAGAACAACTGTCAAAAAGAACAAGGTAAACAACTCTCCCCGTTCTTTCCTAGCGGTTGAAGTTAAATGTACTGAAAACCCATTGTACTGAAATTCTGCTGCGCTGAATACTTTGAAAAGCTAATTGTTTCTGGAACACATTCATGTATAGAATTTACACATGGTAGAATGTGACAAACATTAATTTCTCATTTCTCCCAGGTTATGACGCTCTATTCCACCTTCCCAGCGGTTCCTACTAACAAACTCCACTGCTTTACCTTTATCGGTAAGGGTTCTCCCCCCACCCGCCGCCCATTATGCAACTCATAGTTCTCTATGCAAACAGTTAGCATTATTACTCTGTTCCAATGGAATTATTTTTATTTATAAGGGGTCCCCCAAGGACTCTTTTGACTTCCATGAAATGTCAAAGATAACAAGGTAAATAACTTTCCCTTTATTCCCTGAAAGAAGAAGCCAAATGTACTGAAAACCTATGGCGCTGAAATTCTAGCGCACGGAACAGTTTACAAAAAAGCTAATCGCAATTTGCTGCTTCAGTTCTACGCAGATGTCTCACCCATTTATGAAATGTTCGGTTGCATGGCAGATTTCTGCCCTGCTCCACAGATCTGTGTGCAGAAGAAGCCGGCATTCCAAACGTGCTTGAGAAACTCCTAGCGCAAACTGTGCATGCCCCCAGAATGTGGCTTCCGGAACAGCATCAATTTCAATAAATTGAACACCCAAATGCCCATCCCAGCATGAAGTGTAAACAGATGAGTTCCACATTCAGATGTGCGCTATACTCTTTGTTCCTGCTTTCAGACACAGGCCACTTTCTCTGGAAGAGGGCCACTATGTTGACCTCCAAAAAGCAGGAATATGGAAAGAAGAGGAGGAGGAGACTGGATTTATACTCCACCCTTGACTACCCGAAGGAATCTCAGTAGGGTTGCCAAATCCCCGGGGGGGGGGGCAGGAAACCCCCGCTCAGTTGGTCTGCTCCCCGCTGGCCTGGATTGGGCTGCCGGGTGGGAACCCCACCCCCAAATTACTGGGCTGCAGAGACATGCCTGGCGTAACGATGTCACCCAGAGGTGATGTCATCTCGTCAAGCACATTTTGGGGGGACTCTATCATTTGAGGGAAAATGCTATGGTTTTCCCTCAAATTATAGAGGTCCTGCCCCCAACGTGCCCGATGCAATGACGTCACTTTCGCAAAGCGCGCACACAAGAAGACTCTTGACAAGAACTGGGATTCCCCCTGCTAAAAAGGGAGTTACACTTTGCAACCCTAAATCTCAGAGTGGCTTACAATCCCTTGCCCTTGCCCTCCCCACAACAGACATCCTGTGAGCAGTGTTCCCTCTTAAGTTATGCAGTAGCCAAATTGCTCGCTCACTACTTTAATGCCAGCAACTCACAAAGTAGAATTTTTGCTCATGAGACTCCACAGCTTAGAGGGAGCATTGAGTTGTGACTGTGGTATAACACTTCAGGTTGCCGGTCATGTGACAGAATGGGCCAAATTACATTAAAATCCCTGCAAATATAAAATAAGCATGGCTGGGAGAATGCTGAGGATCGTAATTGGAGGAGTTCAGTTACAATTTAGCTACTGGGCTTACTATTTGCCTGGTGGCAGTAGGCAGTCTCCTGTTCTGGCTTGCAGTCCTTTGCCCTCGATAGCTTGAAGGTAAAGACCACTGAGATTTGGAGGGATTTCTAGACCATCGCCCAGAAGTGCTGTCCCAGCCTCCATGCTGCTCTAGGAATTTCTCCAATCTTTATGGTAAAGACCAGTGGGTTTTGTTGTTGTTGTTTCTAAAAGAAAAGGTGCCAGTATTCAGATTGTGAGATTGTGCTGATTTCCACCAATGTCCCCCTTCTTCTGCAGGTTCCCACTAGGCTGGTGGAGGGGGGGGTTCCACTCTCTCTTTCTCTGGCTGAGTTCATGAGAATCAGGACTTGAAAGAACCCTGAAGAAAGGTGGGAACCAGGATGTGGGTGGCAGTGGCGGAGGGGTGCTACTCTACCCACTGGTGGGCCCAGAGGATGAGGATGCCACCACCACTTCTTCTGGTGAGGGAGGGGTGAGGAGGGGTTGGGTGGCAGACAGGCAGGGCATTTTCAAATAATGGCACCCCTAAGCAATTGTCTAACTCTTTCTTATGAAAGAACCAGCCCTGCCACCACACCAGCTTCTTTGCTCAGTTCAGCAGTCCAGAGGGCCTCTCCCTCTCATTTTAGTTTCTGGGCAGAAACATATGCCTTGATTATATGCACTAGAATCCCCATGCCATTGTCTCTGTGACTGCCTCTGCATTGGCAGTGCCAATGAAGGCACAATGGAGAATTATCCTGGTGTGGAAGCAGCTCTAGACATCCATCCTAGTTAAAGTGGCAGACTAATTGCCCAAGACTTGAGGTTTTCTTGAACTCTGTTGCTGGCCAGCCACTAGATGAGGGGTGCCCAGGGCTATTTTTTTCTGGGGGAACACACCAGAATGGAGTTCCAGAACCTCTTCAACAAAATTATCTTAAAATTGTTTAAAAGTTCATAAGTTTCCAGTATACAGATTGAAAACTCCATTTCCCTCTTGAGAGTTCCAGCATCTCTTTTTCAAAAAAAAAAACACACCCCAAAAAAAACTCCAGGGGGCACCCATTACACTGGGCATGCTCAGTCTGAAGTGCCTTCTTCTGTGTTATGCCCCGCCATTGGCCATCTTGGCTCTTTATGTGATTGGCTAAAAACCCTTGCTTTCCAGCCAATTCCTAACGGCTGCTTTTTTGATGGTGATGTTGACTCTGTGATCAGTGGCTCAGAAGCTAGCTAGAGGAAGACAGTTGAAGGAAATAATCTAAGACCAAAGACTGTGTCTGCGAGTAAACTTTAAAACCATGTCTGGATTTATATCCAGCGCCAGACAGTTCAGAACCGTTTGCATTGTTTTATTTTGATACCTTTCAGCACTGTTAGAAGTTTTCTGCTTTCCGCCTTATGAAATGCCATTTAAATGTCTGGTTTTCCTGTGGGATTAATACTCTGTTTGTCTAAATCTACGTCTTGGTTTATGTGCATGGGGGGGGGGGGTGTTTGCCAGTGAATATTGGGGAACGTTGACTGTTTTGTAAGAACATCAACTAAGCATCTTTAGAAGCTTATAATATTCTAAGCAGGAAAATATTGGGTGGCTTCCAGCCCCTGTTTGAAAAGCTGAACTTTATTTATATCCTGCCTTTCTTTCCAATGGGGGACCAAAGCTGCTTACATCATTCTCTTTTCCTCCTTTTTATCCTCACAACAACCCTGTGAGGTAGGTTAGGCAGAGAGTCTGTGACTGGCCCCAAATCATCCAGAAAGCTTCTATGGCAAAGTGGGGATTTGAACCTGGGTTTTGCAGATCCTTGTCTGACAGTACACCACACTGGCTCTCTCTTTTATGACAACATAAAGTCCATGGAGGGGGGGGGGGACTGTAGGAATTTTACTGTGATAACGGGGGCATGGACAACAGTTGCTCTTCCAACCAATTTAGTGAGGATTAGTGGTGCTCACATGGACAGATGAAGCAACTTTTTATTAAATCAGACCCATCTAGTTCAGGATTTTCTACTCAGGGTGTGTTCAGACGGGCAGCTAATCCCGCCATTGGCCCGGGTGTAATTTGATCTAGATCTTTTTGATCCAGTGTTACATGACCAGACAGCTTCCCTGTGAATTGCTTTACCCCACATGACTCCGTGGTGGATTGTCTAGATGGTATCCATCGTAAAGAGCCGTGTGGTCAGCTGTTTTTTTTTTTTTTTTTTTTTAAATCCTGTTTGCACATGCGCCTATGTGCCTCACCATCTACTTGTTTTTATGTGCATGCATGGACTAAAATGGTAAAAGCACCGCCAATGGTACCTTCCTCTAGGCCCCCAGGCCAATGGTGGGATTAGCTGCCCATCTGAACGCACCCTAAGGCTGCTAGACAGGCTTGCTGGGGCAACTGGTTTCATTGCGCCCCTTCTTGGCCAATCTGCAGGTGCAGAAATGCAAAATAAATATGCTTACGGGCTCACAGAGAGCATTGATTGCTGTCCTATTGAATCAGATAATTGTAAGGGTGTCTGTCTTGTAATCTGATTGTGTTGAACAGGTTAGCTTAAAAGCTACACATGTCACTGAAACAGGATCGCAGCAATATCTCTGTAAAGTGCCAGCTGTTATTCCCCTCCCCCCTTTTCTGATTCATTTTGTGTGTGTGTGTGTGTTCTGCCAAATTCTAAACCTGCATTTTCGCTTCAGGTTTTTCAGGAAGCAAATTGGAACAGAATGTTTTGATCAACGGTGAATTTCAAGTGTGCCCTGTTTAAAGGGTTAAAGGCACGTCGCTCTTCTGCTCTGCCATTTCAAATGGATCCCCAAAAGCTAGACGTTTAATTATTAAAACATGCCAAGAGTGTCGCCATGTTCACGTTAATAAGAAATAAGCACTACGTTACATTGAACAGCAGTCATTAGGTTTCCTGTGTTGAAACAAAGCCCATATCAACAATGCTGTTGGCTTGTTATATATTCTTTTCCACTGTTATGGTACTTCATCAGTCTAAAGTATATTCCTGTCCAAGCTTAATTCTGTTAAATCAGAATTTCCTTATTCTCACAACAGCTGCTCTTTGCAAAGAGGCAGTCTTCCTATTGAGAAACATCCCAGAGAAGCAATTAACACAAATATAAAGCAAAAGAAGGGGGGGAATATTTGTGTGTGTTAATTAATTCCCTGCAATAACAAACCATTCAAAATCCCTCGTTAGCTGGTTAAACGCAGCAAAGATAGTTTTTTCGGTAAAGCAAAACAAGGGGTAATTTACATCGAGGGGGAGCAGTTCCAGATTGGTGCAACACAGACAGTTGTGATTAAACGGCGCCACAAATTAAAATTTTGTAATTACTCACCTCCTGTGGCTTCCTGTTGTGACAGGTGAATCCTAGTGTGCAATATCCAACTAATGTGCAATACCCAACTAATGTACAATATCCAACGGTCTGTGGATCCAATCCAAGTGATGATATTGTTGTTATTGCGAATGGCTGTGGGGAGGAGGAGACAGTGGTACTGACAGGAAGGTGGGTACAGTGGATGATGCTTGGTCACCAGGGGTCATTTCTAGCAGGATTGCGCAGGAACGCTGTTTCGGGAGTAACAAACCCAGAAGCGGGCACATATGGTGATGCACTGTGGGAAAAAGAAAAGCAGACTAACTTGGTCTGTATTTCCATGCTTGTTGTAGGGTAGCTTCCCTGCAAGAGCAAAGGAAACCTCAAGTGTCTTTAGTCAAAGTGTAAAACTGGCTTGCCAGCTCTGAGCTGGGAAATACCTGGAGTTTTTTGGGGTGGAGCCTGAGCGGTGGGTGTTGCCTTCTGACACACTTCTGGTGATGTCAGGGGGTGTGGTATATGCAAATAAGTTATGCTAACGAGTTATGCTAATGAGCTCCTGAACCTCTTTTTTTACGGAATGACCCCTGTTGGTCACCATCAGACAGCTTATGTCAGCATCGTGCAGGCAGCAGGCACTGACTGGCCAGCACCCCTATGGTATCTTTTATTCATTTACTTCATCTGCACTCCGCCTTTATCTCAACATGGCTTACATTGTTTTCTCATCCATTTCATCCTAGGTTGAGAGTGTGAGCTGTTTCAGTAATTGGAAATGATTGTTTAAAAAAAGAGGAAGAGGAACTATAAACAATAGGAGAAGCTACATTTCTCAAGAAGTGCCACATTTTATTAGAGCCAAACACATTTGGAAAATGTTCCTTCTTCGGGAACGGTTTAGAGACTTCAAGAATCAAATAGCCTAAAATCCAGCGATGGAACTTGCAAGCTGCAAATGCATTTGGTTTACCAATTATTTATTCAAAAGCAAATCAAAACACATTTGAGAACACATTTCTTAAAAATTCAAGGATGCACAAAACACGGACTATTTTAACAAACTTCATTCTGACCTACGGCAAGCTGAAATATGCACCATACATATGGTTTATGAAATCTCTCACAAAATACCCTGGCTGCATATTACTTCATAAAAATACTCTTAAAAATCAACAAATCCCAAAGAAACTACAGCTCTCTATGAACCTGTATGAAAGGCTTATATAAACAGCTTCTGCCTAAGACAGGAAACTTTCCCATATACGCACTAATGAAGTACAGTTGAGGGTATAAGTTTCATGTCCTAATGAGGAAACAAATTACTGGCTTGAAACCAAAGCGACTCACAAGTAGTACTTCTTTAAAAAGCAACTTTCAAGAAGAGTTGTCTCCCAGAAGATTCTCGCAAATGAGATATTAAATTAAAAAATGGAAATACATGAGGAAAATATGAACGCTAAATCCTCATTGAATCCCAATGGTGAGAGACTTTCAGATTATAGATCCAAAATATTTCTCTCCTCACCCATCATTCATTTTTCTGTATACTTCTCTTGCTCAAAAGGTAAACCCTGAATTTGTAAAATTGTATTCCAAATAATGTCCCACTGAAGTAGCATTTTGTAACCTTTTTCTTTTTCTCTATGTGACCCCTTTATGTGTAACATAAAGATCAGGGCTTTGTGAGACCTTGTGCAGTTCTGTAGGGCCTGCAAGATGGAGCTCTTCCACCAGGCTTTCAACTAGGAACCGCCCACCACCATTACCACCAACTGCCACTTATTAACATCTGTGGTGCAGGGCTGGCCATGGTTTGGAGATTGAGCCAAACTGTCCCGGGAGGCTGGTAGATGGCTGAGTTGGGAACTTTGGGTGCTGCTTTATATAGTATGCCATCTTAATTTGATGAAGGATTATCACTGTTAATCAGGGGTCCGTTGGAGCGGGAGCGCACAGGAGCGCAGCTCCGGGAGTGAGGAGCCCAGGGGGCGGGCACATGACCAAGCCCCGCCCCCTCCTCGGCTTCCCCGAGAAGTGCAGAGGTGCAGCGCCCCGGGGAAAGCCCTGCTAGGGTCTTTATTGTTTTTAATGTTTTGTTTTAATATTGATAATTTTATCATTGTTCATTTTATGACTGTGTGCTGCTTTTCCAGAGACTTGCTCAAGGTGGCATATACATTTTCTAAGTATACCATTTTTTATCTGGGCACATGGCACATAAGTACTGGAGAAATTTCACCAACCCTTCAGCAGCTTCCACCCCATCCATTTGGTGTAGTGGTCAGGAGTTGGACTCTAATCTGGGAGAACTGGGTTTGATTCCCCACTCCTCCACATGCAGCTGCTGGTGTGACCTTGGGTCAGTCACAAGTTCTCTCAGAGCTGTTCTCTCATGAGCAGTTCTCAAAAGACCTCTCTCAGCCCCACCTACCTCACAGGGTGTCTTGTTGTGGGGAGGGGAAGGGGAAGGGATGGGTGGTGCACATGTCCTGGGTATCTCAAGTCTACTTGAAACCTGGTGGTTTCAAGGGAGCAGGAAGAGAATGAGGGTGTGTTCTTTACACTTATTTTTATTGCACAAAGTATTGGATGGGGAAGGGAACGGAGGAAGAGCAGGTCAGTTTCACTCACCTGTGGAGTGGAGCCTGAAGGGTGGGTGTTGCCTTCTGACACACTTCCGGTATGTTAGGGGGTGTGGCATATGCAAATGAGTCATGCAAATGAGCTCTTGCACCTCTTTTTCTACGAAATTACCCCTGCGGTTAATTATATGATTGTTTTAAAAGGTTTTAAATGTTTTATGTGAACTTGGTATATTGTGCCGAGCAATGTGAGCCGTCCTGAGCCTGTTCATGGGGAGGGCGGGATACAAATGTAACAAACAAACAAACAAATAACATCTGTAAAGGCTCCTCTCTGTGGTGTTCTGAGGTGATGTGTGCTATTTTTGCTGCCACCAAAGAATTCAGGATGCCTTAGCTGTGTATGGTAAAGAAAGGGGAATCTTTACTCTAAAATAAAGAGTCGGGTTTCTTTTTTCCTTAAACATGAATAGAGTTTATCTATAAGTATAACAGCATAATGTATCACTAATAAGCTTAATGGTTTCAGATAGGTACATAAGTGTAATGGTTCCTTAAAGAGACCTAACCAGGCAGAACTTCCTCTCTTCACTTCCACTTAGGCTAATAACTTCCACACAACTTAACTTCCCAACTTGCCATCAGGGCTGATAACTTCCACAGAGATTTCTCTCACTTTACAGCCTGCACTCAAGCTCCTTCCTCCACATACACATTAGTCAGCATGCCAGCTCTCACACAAACCCTTTCTCTGAGCCACCCAGTCAACTCTGCCCCCTGGGGCACAGCTACCATCCCACCATAACACACATGGCTCATCCATCCAGTCCCCTTCTTTCTTGCTCTGGAAGCCTATCTTTTTAAAACCACAGCATCATACAAGACTCCACATTAAAACAGATAAATAATTTAAAAAAACCCACCAGGTATTTACATGGAAAAACACCATAAATTACAGGACTCATAAAAGAATCAAATGCTGGCAAGTATAGTTACAATAAACACGGTAGCCACTTGAGTACTGATCCTTCAGCATAGTAGCAAGAACCATAAAAGCAGACTCCTGTGGCAACGTTAAGTAGCTAATATCACTGTGAATGTACCAATCCGTTAGATTTCTTGAATGTTTAGAAGGAATCAAAGGCATGTTCCCCAATAGAGGCCAATACACAGAGACACTTCTACAAAATTAATAGGTGACATAAACTCACATGAACACACGAAGCTGCTTTATATGGAATCAGACCACCCATCCATCAAGACCAGTGTTGTCTACTCAGATTGGCAGCAGCTCTCCAGAGTCTCAGATTCCTGCTACCAAGTTGTTGTGTTTGTTTGTTTTTTAATGGGAGGTGCCGAGGATTGAACCTAGGACTTTCTTCATGCCAATCAGATGCTCTACGATTGAGCCACAGCCCCTCCGAAAGGGGCTGAAGTCATTCCGTTGTTATTTGGGGAGGGGGGTTAAGAGCTGATTCTGTTGGTTGAATATTAGAAGTTTCCCAAGGATTCAGCAATAGAACCAATCACCTATAGGAGGGGAGGTGCCATCTACCTGGCCCTTTTTTGCTGGAGATCTTCAAGCAGAGGTTGGTCAGCCACCAGCGATGGATGCTCCAGTTCTGGTTTGGCTGCTCTGTGTAGAGAGCTGAACTACTCCACGGGGCCCCAGCACAGTGCCCGTTGACATCTTTCTGGGGATCCATTTGTTTTTAGAAAGTAAATGGGGCCCGGTGAGGCTCATGCTGGTCAAGGCTTCTGGCTGCTGGAGAGGTGACTGACTGTGCAGATTAAAATCACATCAGTTCAGTTGCAGCTCCCACCATATTGTTGGTCTAACTTTCACTCCTCTTCCCCAGGTTTTTTTTTTTTTAATTACCCCTCTTCTCCTGTGCCCTTGGCCTCCCTCTGTGTGTGCAGCTCCGCCTCCTTTGGCAGCCATCGCACCTGTATGGAAAGAGCTCGGGGACTCCAGGCAACATGATTTATAAGACCCCTGGCAGCTCTAGGGCTCTGTGTCCAACTGGAAGCATTTACTCCTTTTTAGCAGGTGTCTGTATGTCAGTGCTACTGTTCACAGGATGGCTTTTGCTGACTGTTACATCTTCCATCCTGTTATGTCCCAGCATGCAACACATCCCCAAAACAGAGCCAGTTCACCTTTCTGTGCATAACTATGCCTGAACGTGAACCTTCCATTTGGGCCCCAGCATCCCTCCATGAGAGCCACTTTGGTGTTGTGGTTAGGAGCGTGGACTCTAATCTGGGAGAACCGGGTTTGATTCCCCATGCCTCCACATGCAGCTGCTGGTGTGACCTTGGGTCAGTCACAAGTTCTTTCAGTTACGAGTTCTCGAGAGAGCTCTGTTGGCCCCACCTCTCTCATGGGGTGTCTGTTGCGGGGAGAAGAAGGGAAAAGAGATTGTAAACTGCTCCGAGACTCCTTTGGGTAGAGAAGGGCAGGGTATAAATCCAATGTCCTCCTCCTCCCATTCAAGCATAAATCCAATCTCCTCCTCCTTGCCTGATGACCTCGGAAGAATCCACCCTTCCAGTTGCCTGATGACCTTGGAAGAATCCACCCTTCCAGTGGCCCACACCTTGCTCTTCATAGCTACCGATCAAATGGCGGAGGAAGCACAGCACAGTGTTAAATGTCCAGTTGTTCAGTTTGATAGCTTTAATCATGTAGTGGGGGGAAATGCCGATTGTTTACTTGAGAAGGTAACATTTTGGATGCCCTTCAGGAGCTGCCCTTTTGTCCCCAACAGAGGAATTGCTTTGAAAGCCGAGGAGTTTAAATAAAGCACCAGCCATGTTTCTCTCGGCTTCAATAATTAATTGCATGTTTAGCGAGTGGTTCATTAAAATCTCTGAAGGCAAGCTATTAGCTTCTATTCTGCCACAGTGGTTTTGAAAGTTTGGTCTTACCTGAACTACAAAAGCTCTCTCTTCCATTCAGAGGGGATTTGAACAAAGAATTGAGGTGTTTGTTTCTGAAGTTTCACTTTTCCAAATCATTATTTTGACCCACAGAGAAACTGAAGGTTTGTTGTAGGCAGAGCTGTTGGTGAGATGGGCCTACCTTGTGCTCAGTCTAGGGCAGGGGTGGGCAAACTTGCTCAGCATAAGAGCCACCTAGAACAGGGGTGGCCAAATTTGCTTAACGTAAGAGCCGCATAGAATAAACATCAGATGTTTGAGAACCACAAGACATGAACAAATATTACCTGCTTTTATTGGAAAATAAGCAAATTTGCTTTTTATTAACATTAAATGGGACTGCCAAAAATAATAACAAAAGGGGTAAAAGCAGATATTGATAATGATATTAATTTGTCCAATGATATTTGTTTGCTAATGATATTTAGCTTCCCCAGCCGCCCTGCCGGGAGCCACATAATATATGTGAAAGAGCCGCATGCAGCTCCCGAGCCACAGTTTGCCCACCCCTGATGTAGGGAGCTCTTAATGCTTGCCTTCAAGAGGAAAGTGAGCATCCCGGCTCCAGATTCTTCTCTGGCTCAGATCGTGTGTGTCAGGTTCTGATCAGACGGCTCTTTAGATCCACATGAGGCACAAGTGCCTCACAGATTTAAATGTAATGTCCAGACATCAACATTTGGCAAACGTCCCTCTTCCGTGAGCATCCCATTTTGCTGTGTTTCAGAGTCGTCATAAAAAGATACTAGTTTAAAACTAGAGTTTTCGGTTCCAATGGGCCAATTGCAGTCCTTCCCCTGTCTGATCATTCGCTCCAGCGTGCAGTCCTCTCATTGGGGTGGTGATGTCACAGCCAATCCCAAACGGGCACACGTGTGGATCAACAAGGGCACAATGTCACACCTATGGGCATTCACAAACAGTGTGTTTTTTAAAAAAACCCACTGCATGTGCCTCCTGCAGTGGACACCGTCTAGACAATCCACAGCAGAGGCAGTGCACAGTAAGATGATTCACTGGGGGGGCTGTCTGGTCATGCAATGACGAATTGAAAAGATCAGGATCAAATTAGAGCCCAGGGTAATGGTGGGATTAGCCGCCCGTCTGAATGCACCCAAAGACTCTCAAATGCTCTGTATTGAAGCTGCTAGAATGGGTTGGTGATGGCAGCAGGGCTCTCCTGTTCCTGCTGGGGTGGGAGAATTCCCACCCCAGTTCCTGCTTCTCACACAGTTGCTTCAGCAGCCACTGGGAGAGAAAAAATCATGTTAAAAAGGCCATTGGCCTCAGTGTGACATCGTTTCTGGGGGAAAACCCAGTGGTGACAACAGCCAAGCTGTAAGAATCACCAGAAGTTCTATGGAGAACATAGAGTTTCTCCATGAATTTCTAGAAATGCTACAGAAACCATAGAGTTTCTGGTGATAACTAGAGTGGTGACATCACACTGTTGGTGCACCTCTCATATCCCAACCCCTTTAGACTCTCCTGGTTGTCAGCCATGTCTAGCAACCTTCTCCCTTTCTCTCTCTCTCTCTCTCCCTCCCCATCCTGAAGCTGCCAAGTTTGGGTTGAGAACTTCCTGAAAGTTATGTAATTCCACAGGGCCTGCAAGGCAGAGATGTTCCACCAGGCTTTTGGTTGAGGGCAGCAACAGTTTTTATCTCAGCTGGCACCCTCCTCAGTTTTCCATGCTCGTTTCGACCTCTTCCCTCTTGCTCGTGAAATAGCCAGCAGTCCGTAATAAGGGAATGACTAATTATAAGGATTACTAGCCACCATCTGTCTCTTAATGTAATTCAGTATGTTCTATTGTCTTATTTGGTTCTTGTTTTAATACTATGTGCATCGCCCATAGTCCTGACATAGTAGGGATGGGGCGATTCATGAATTTCATAAATAAATCATTAAATAAATAAAATGTCCTGCTTCTATTCTACTTCTGCAATGGCACATGGAAGGCTTTTGAAATTTCAAAAATAAACAAACTATGTTATTTGACTTCGAGGGGGAAAGGTCTGGTGGATTTATGGGTAGAATGTATGAGTTGAAAAGATGATAATAACTGAGGTAACTTTGTAATCACACTAGCTTCAAGATAATTTGCTGCTTTTCCACATCTTTGAAACTTTAAGAGAGGCTCTCTTTTCAGTGTCTGCTTAAACACTCAAGTATAAGTTCCTGGGTTTCTCTATCTCTTCAGGTTTTGAAGTCAGGGACACAACCAAATTCCCAAAATTTTGCACTATACACTGACTAAGGGATTACTCCTCTCTTAAGAGATATCTCCCTTTTCACTAGGCAGGGATTACTTCTCTAGACTAGAAACTCTGTCCCTTTTTTGGCTTGAATGGAGTTCTTCAGTGATCTTTCCACTCTTCTTTTAGCTTCCTTCCCAGTCCTCAGTCAGTGCTAAACTGTCTCTTCTTCAACTGTCATTTCTTAACTGATGCTCTCCACAGAATTCCATTTGAACAGCCTGTCACTCAAAGGTTCTCTGGTTCTGCTAGGCATTAACCCTTGACAGTCCATCACAGCTGATTTATCAGATCTCACTGTGATATGGTATTTGAGAGAACAAAGATGTCAGCTAGTAATTTTATTACTATGAGGCCTAGTCTTTACACACAGGCCTGTCCACAGATCCTGAGGTTCAGCTGCATCCATACATAATTCCACACTGCAGGAATACATGACCAGAGGACTTTCTCAGGGAGGGGGCTGCCAGTTTTGAATTGGCTGTCATAGACTGCCTGTGCCCTGTAATGATAATGGAGAGCCCCTGTATCAACACCATCTGACCTTTCAATATTTTCACACACACATTCACACTGTATTGTATATATACCATCTATTAGACACAGTTCCATTCTATTGCTGCTGAAGAATTTTTTTGACATGGCTATAAGTGGCTAGCCCAGGAGTCCCCAACATGACACCCATGAGCACACCCTTCCTTATACCCAACAAGTGTTTTTAGAAAGTGCACTGGGCAAGAGGTGGAGCTCTTGCCCTGCAGGGCTTCTTATTGGCCACTAGCAATCTGATTGGAGGTGCAGATTTTTTTTTAAAAAAAAAAATGTGTCTGCAGCAGTTGCCACCACAGTGTTGGTTTTATTCTCTTTCACTCCTATTACCAAATGTATTTTTTTTTAAAAAGTCCCTGTTCTCCCCTGCACTTCAGCTTCATCTGTGAGTGTGAGTGTGTGTTGGGGGGTGAGAGATCCCCCCCCCCATTAAACAGAACTTCTGTCTCAAATGTTAAAGATGCTGTTAGGGTTATGCATAACCTCACTCTCTGACATGTTGTGACTGACTTTGCCTTCTGTGGCCGCCATTTTGTGGTTGCGCCCACCACCCTCTGTGAGAATTCCAAAGGAGGCCACAGGCTGAAAAAGGCCTATCTATCTGTCTATCTATCTATCTACCTACCTACCTACCTACCTACCTACCTACCTATCTATCTATCTATCTATCTCACATAGACCAGTCCCCCCGAACCTTTTTGTGCCTGTGGGCACATTGGACCTGAGACAAGGTGGTGAGCACCAACCCCAAAATAGCTTCCACAGGAGGCAGAGACAATACTTCCATCCAGGGGTCCTTTCGTAGAAAAAGAGGTGCAGGAGCTCATTAGCATACCTCATTAGCATATGCCACGTCCCCTGACATCACCAGAAGTGTGTCAGAAAGGGAATGTTAGTTTCAGCCCCATTATACCCTATGGGCCATTGAAATCAATGACAAAAACTCATAGGGTATAGGAGGGGTTGGAGGAAAGGGGGTTTGAGGGAGAGGCTCCAAACTTGCAGGATAGCTGCTGGGGCCTCTCCCAAAAATACCCACCAAGTTTCAAGAAGATTGGACCAGGGGGTAACATTTTTTCCCACCATAGAGAACAATGGAGGGGATGGGACAACCTGTTTGGGGGCCCATAGAATTGGACCCCGTGGTCCAATCTTCTTGAAACTTGGTGGGTATTTCGAGAAGAGGCCCCAGCAGCTACCCTGCAAGTTTGGAGCCTCTCCCTCAAACCCCCTCCCCTCCAGTTGCTTTTAAAGTTGCCACCAAATTTCAGCGGCAATTCGGCAGCAGGCTGAATCAGATTAGAGAATCTGATTCGGCCCGTGGCTGCCCTAGTGGCCACTCTTGAGCTGGCGGAGCTTCGCTCTGCCTCGCTCCGGCCCCAACGGACCCCTGCATTCCATCCATGGCTCTTTTTGTAGCAGGAGTTCCATTGCATATTAGGCCACATACCCCTGATGTAGCCAGTCCTCCAAGAGCTTACAGTAGCCTCTGTCAGAAGAGCTCTGTACGCTCTTGGAGGATTGGCTACATTAGGGGTGTGTCGCCTAATATGCAAAGGAGTTCCTGCTACAAAAAGAGCCCTGCCTCCATCCTCACTGTTATGTCCTGGATGCAATTCCTGTACACTTGTATGATTCTTTGATGTAACCAAACAGGTAATGGCGCCGGCCATGTGGTCTGACCACATTGCCTGGAAAAGGTACAAGCTTGAGGTAAAAGAACAATAGCACCCAGGCTCCTAAAGATCCACCTATTAGGGGCTTAGCATATTCAAATGAACCAATGTAATCTCTGGTGGGAAGATTAACCTATCCCACAGTGTGGGTGTGGATGGGGGCAAGGCTTTTTTGTGCATATAAGCTGACTCCCGGGCCACCTCAGGTATGCTTGTTTCTGACCTCTAATAAACTCCACTATGCTGAAGCTCACTCCATAGGCCTCCAGACTCCAGTACTTTTCAGTGGCAACGAAGGTGGGATCCTGATGAGTCACCCAGCAGCCCCCAACCACAGCCCGGTTTCCAGCCCGGTTTCCAGCCCGACCCGGGAGTTCCCGGCCCCGCTTGGCTCACATGCCATTTTGCCACTCTCAACTCCCGAGAATCCAGCAGCTGCCACTCCAGAGGTTCGTCAACCGCTCCAGGTTCCACTCAGCTCCAGACCAGCCTCGTTTCTCTTGGTTCCCGAGAACTCCGACGCCACTGCCGTCCCCGAGGTTCGTCAACCGCTCCAGGCACCACTCGGCTCCAGACCAGCCTCAACAGCCCGGGTTCCCGAGAATCTCCCTGCTGCACCCAGGGTTGCTACAATGGCTGCCACTCCGGGACATCACATCGAGATCTTTGACCCAACCAAACCCGAATACTGGGAGGCATGGAAAGATCAGGTGGGCTTCTTCCTGGTGGCACAGAAAATCACAGATGACAAGGAGAAGAAGTCCTGGCTGCTAAGCTCTTGCAGCATGGTGGCCATGCACCTGGTAAGGAATTTGCTCTCTCCCCACACCCCTTCGGAGGCTTCCTATGCAGAGATTATGGAAGCACTCAATAATTACTTCTCCCCCAAGCCATCCAGGCTCACACAGTGGGTGGCCATGTTCAACCACCACCAGCAAAGGGGGGAATCAGCGGCCATGTTCCCGGTGGAACTCCGCTGGCTAGTCATGGGGTGTGAGTTCCAGTATGTAGACGATGCATTAATAATGGCTTTCCTGTGTGGGGTCAGAGACCCAAAAATGCAGAGGAAGTTGGTGGCAATAAAGAATGCCACACTGAGTGACATTTTGGAGGCTGCTAGTGTTTTTGAGATTTCACAGAAGGCCAAGCACAACGGGCCAGCAACCGCACACCGCACGGCGAGCACCTCAGGATCTGAGGCATCCGATGATGACACAGCCCTGCAGATCTGCCACCAGCCTAGAGACACCAGCACAACATTGGGCACAACACCCAGACAGGTTGGGCCCAATAAACACAGGTCAGCTCAACTCTTACAGGGTAACCAGAGAACAGGCGCTGCAACATGTGCAAGCTGCAGAGATCTGCATGACCACCGGACCTGCCAATTCTAGGACACAGAGTGCCAGTCATGTGGAAAGCAGGGGCACATCACGTTGGCCTGCCGCTCCAGATCTAGTCGCCACATGCAAGCTGCACACCAGGAATCCACCAAACTCAATTCAATGGACATCACGACCCACCACCAGGTACTGAACTTGCCCCTGACTGGCCCCAACAAAGTTAAGGTCACCATTCTGATAGAGGGATCTCCATGCTTTATGGAACTGAACACTGGGTCCTCTTACTCCATCATTTCAGAGGCTACTCTGAAGAAACTCTGCCTGGGGGGGCGCCTGCACAAGCCTCAGAGCCCCAGGCTCCAGGATTTCCAAAAAAATTCCGTGGAAATCAAGGGCCTGGGTAAGTTCACAGTGGAATATAAGGGGTTCCGGGGTAAACTGGACCTCTGGTGGTGGTGGCCAACCTCACAAGCCTGTTTGGTTTGTCCTGGTTTGAACCCCTAGGGCTAGGAGTAACCGGGGTGAACTGCATTCAGGACTCTGACTTTCAGGACGTCTGCACAGAATTTCCCACAGCTTTTGATGGAGCACTAGGCTCCTTTATGGGGTCCCCTGTCTCCTTGGCTCTGGATCCCTCGATCTGACCCATCCGGGTCCCGGCCTGCTGGCCTCCACTCGCTATGCAGCCCAAAGTAGAAAAGGAGCTAGACAAACTCGTATCTCAAGGGGTGCTGGAGCCGGTGTCACATGCCAAGTGGGAGACTCCCATTGTGACCCCACTCAAGCCCAATGGGGAGGTCTGCATATGTGTGACTATAAGTGCATGCTAAACAAGGCACTTCAAGCTCACGCCTATCTGGTGCCAGTAATCAGCCATATGCTGGCCAGTCTGGCAGGGGCCAAGATCTTCAGCAAATTGGACTTGGCTCAAGCTTACCAGCAGCTGCCGGTGGACAAAGCCACAGCAGAGGCCCAAACAATAGCGACTCACAAGGGGGCATTCAAGGTGAAACAGCTCCAGTTTGGGGTCAGCGTGCCTCCAGGGAACTTCCAGGAGCTAATGGACCATTTATTAAAAGGGTTACCAAGTGTCCAGTCCTTTTTCGATGATGTCTTGATAGCGGCACCGGATGCCCCGACCTTCAGGACACGACTCCGGGCAGTCCTTCAACGTTTCCAGGATGCAGGGCTGAAGGTCAAGACAGAGAAATGTCTTCTGGGTGTGCCATCAGTGGAGTTCCTAGGGTTCACGGTGGACACCCAAGGAATCCACCCCACACCGGACAAGGTAAAAGCGATCTGTGAGGTTCCGGCTCCCATATGCAAGGTTGAGCTTCAATCTTTTCTGGGACTCTTGAATTTCTATCATAATTTCCTTCTGCATAAGGCTGTGGTGGCTGAGCTGCTACATAGACTATTGGACAAATCTGCTAAATGGGAATGGGGCCCTCGGCGTGTGGCCGCCTTCAAAGCCATGAAATCTCTTCTGACTTCTAATGCGGTCCTCGCCCACTTCGATGAGTCCCTCCCTGTGGTGCTGGCCTGTGATGCATCCCCTTACAGAGTGGGGGCTGTCTTGGGGCACCGCCTGCCTAATGGCTGGGAGGTCCCGGTTGCTTACTACTCTAGGACCTTGACATCTGTGGAGAGGAACTACACACAGACAGACAAGGAGGCTCTCACTATTGTGGAGGGGGTAAAAAAGTTCCACGATTACCTCTATGGCCGGGACTTCACAATCACCACCGATCACAAACCCCTGCTGGGGCTCCTTGCCTCTGACCACCAGACCCCTCAGATGCTGTCTCCTTAGGTTCTATGGTGGTCCATTTTCCTCTCCGGCTACCAGTACTCCCTGGTCTACTGCCTCGGCAAATCCATGGGGCACGCGGATGCTTTGAGCCACCTTCTGCTGCCTGACTGCAACCCTGACCCTGCTCCTCCCACCTCATCGTGCTCCTGGAGGAGCTTCCAGACCAGCCTGGTCAGGTAACAGATGTCTCCCGGTGCACGGCCCGGGATTGCATGCTTTCCTGTGTTCTTGACTGGGTGGGAAGGGGGTGGCCCACATCTTCCGGGCCAGAATTCGTTGCATTCACAGTCTGGTGCAGTGAACTGTCAAGCCACAAGGGGTGCCTACAATGGGGATCCAGGGTGGTGATTCCAGAGCCCCTCCATTCCAGGGTGCTCAGCGCTCTTCATGAGCACCACCCTGGGTTCGTCCGGATGAAAGCCCTGGCCCACAGCTACGTATGGTGGCCCAGGCTGGATAAAGACATTGAGGCCAGGGTCTGAGCCTGGGCAAAATGCCAGGAGTCATGTCCTGACCCTCCCCATGCACCAGTCCACCCTTGGGAGTCAGCTCAAGGCCCATGGTCCTGCCTCCACATAGATTTCGCGGGGCCTGTCCAGGGGCAGTTGTTTTTCATTCTCATTGACAGCTTCAGCAAGTGTCTGGAGGTTGTTCCGGTAAAGTCTACATCATCCGAGGCTGCCATGCGGGCAATGTGGTGCATATTCAGTCCGCACGGCCTGCCAGACATGTTGGTCTCTGACAATGGCACAGCATTTACCTCCTCAGAGATCCTGCGATTCACGGAGCTACACGGCATATGATACGTAAGGTCTGCTCCTTTCCATCCAGCTACAAACAGGCAAGCCGAGAGGATGGTCCGCACAACCAAGAAGGCGCTGCGGAGAATGGACCAAGGGAACTGGGAGTACAAGTTGACATCCTTCCTCTTTGGTCAGCATGCAACACCCCACACAGCCACTGGCCACAGCCCAGTGGAGCTGCTCATGGGATACCTGCTTACATCTCAGTTAGACTGTCTGCACCCGGACAGGGCATAACGTTTTAAAAATATAGTTCTGCTTTTAGTGTTTGGGGATGAGACTGGCAGAAGGAAGAAGTGGAAAATTGTTACAATTTAAAATCCACTGGATATTAACTGACTCATCTATTTTAACGGTATTTTTGAAGATTTTATTATTTAGAGTATTCCCTCCCTCCTTACCGCTGTCTGTGACCTAGAGAAAAGTCATGCTTCTTGGGGGAGGGGAGGGGAGAGAGAAAAAATCGGTCTGAGGTGATCGTCTGTGGCAGAACGAAGTAAATATTGTTTTAAGTGGTATATTGGCAGTGCCCAGCTATTGACTCGCCATTAAAACACCCAGTTGGAGCATGAAGGACACAATAATTCCCATGGCTATAAAAAAACCTCTCATCAAGCTGAATAATAAAATTATTGATCCCCCCCTCCCAGTCTTCTCTTCTACTATGTGGCAGGAATGCAGAAAATAGGGCAGGAAGATTCCCCTCAGCAGTTTTAAAGGGAGAAGAAGAGGAAGAGTTCCTGAATTACTTTTGAACGACTTTTGTTTCTTTCTTTCTCTTAAAAAAACAACAACAACTTTTGTCGTTGAGTACTAAGGAAGCTGCAAGTGGCTGAGGCGAGAATTCTCGTTCTTGGTTTCCCTCCACTGCGCAGTCCTCCAGTGCCGGAAGACTTATCGAGAAATGAAAGGTGAACACACACAAAAAAATTGTGTGTTTGCTCAGAGGAATGACCTTTTGATTGTTAGCGTTCAGATACTACAGTGATGAGCACCATAGAAATGCCCATAAATAAATAAGAAAAGGGAGACATAAATAAATGATCAGTTCTGTGGAAAAGCAGGCTTTAACCGTCTTCTTTTTCCACTTGAAAATGCATAACAGTTTTCACCCAGGAGATAAACTCCACACCTTCTGAAAACCATGGGTTGACAATCCCCCCACCCCCCAAAAAATTCTTCATTTTTCAAACAATACAAAGGTTAAAAAAGAAAGAAAGGACTTTTCTTGCTTTCTTCAAAATCATTAAACTGCTGCATGCCATTACGATGCCTTTCCCCCAAAATGCACGAACTACATAAACAACCCCCCCAATTTAACGCAAAAGCAAAATCCCATCAGCAAAGCAATCCATTAAGAGCAGCTGTCAGTTCCCCGAAGTCTTTTATACACAAGCAAAACTTAAAAGGTTCTGCTTCTCTGAGAAAAAGTAGACAAAGAAGACCCTCTCCTAAACTCCTGAGGGACACATGGACCATCCAGACCATTGAAGAATGACTCTTCCAATGCTTACCTGGAGATAGAATTATACAGGTGGGTAATACCACACCAGGCACACCGCACTGCATCTGAGTCTGGGGGTGTAAAAGAGAGGCAGCTGTAGGAGGAATAGCAGCTCAGCTACCATGTAAGGTTTCCCTTGCTCAAAAGCCAGTCAAATCCTACTCTAGAGGGCAGTGCTCATCACCGTTTCCAAGCCGAAGAGCCAGCGTTGTCTGAAGACTTTTCCGTGGTCATATGGCTGGCCTGACTAAAAGCTGAGGTGCACAGAATGCTGTTACCTGCCCACCAAAGCGGTACCTATTTATCTACTTGCAGTTTCTTGCTTTCAAACTGCTAGGTTGGTGTCAGCTATGCTGGCATGGTGAGTGGAGGATGGTTGGTGGAGGCCAAGGGCGTAGACTTTTCAATTTCCTGGGGCGGAGAGGGCTGGGGCTGGGCCAGAGACATTACAGGCCATTGTCTCCAGGGGAGGCTCAGGACGTCCTGGAAAAGTTCAGGGGGGGCTCCAGGTCCCCAGCCCCCCTGAAGTTGACGCCTATGGTGGAGGCTGGGTGAAGCCTGTATTGAAGACATATATCTCTTGGTATTTTAACTTTTGTTTCTTGCTCTGTGTCTTATCTCCCTGCCTGGGTCTGACCTTGGTGTCTCTTGCTCCTCTTTCCCTGGGAACCTGCATTTGTTATTTTAGGTGTGCTTGCTTGCTTTTTATGATTGGCTCTCCTCCATCCAAGGGTATCCTTTGAATTCTGTATAACTTCCCAACTCCCACCTGGAGAGCCATTCCTGACACAAAGTGTGTACAGATGACCTGCCTTTCCTGACCTTAATAAACTGAATCCTGGTTAAGGAACATTCTTGGGATTGATTGCTGTGGGACTCTGACAGTTGGCAGGAGCTGGGGCCAGAGACGAGAGCTCACTCCATCACACAGCACTCGGGTCTCGAACTGTCAAGCTACTGACCTTTCGGTCTGCAGCTCAGCATCTTAACCTCTGAGCCACTGTGGTCCAGCTACCATAATGCAGGTACAAAGGCCCATGGAGGTGATCGGGGTCTGGGTGACACCAGCGGAAGAAAAAGGGTGCTGATCTTACCCTTTCATCACAGATCTTTAACAAAACAAAATTATGAGTTTACACTCCTCCCTGCCTTACGGTAGTGGCTCTTCCTAGCGGAATGTTTCCTGATCTTAGATTTCAGTGCCTAGCTGTGTTGGTCTGAAGCAACAGAACAAAATTTGAGTCCAGTAGTCTTAAAGGTGCCACAGGACTCAAACTTTGTCCCCTGATCTTGGATTATATGTGGTAAGCCATCCCGAGCCCACTTGCGGGGTAGAGTGGGATAGAAGTCTCAAAATTAAATAAATAAAATTAAAATCCATGCCCCCCTACTTCAACCACAGTTTCAACCCACTGAACCCCCTACTTCAACCACAGTTTCAACCCAATGAGCATCAGCAGTCAAAGACTCAATTACCTGGAGGTCTCCCACCAGAAGCAGGGAAATATTCCCCCCCCACACCAGGTATGTAGGCTCCAAACTGAAAAGAGCTTTATAGAGGATTTGTTTTCACATTTTTCCCCCTATCACATGCTGGGAATTGGGTTCCTCAGCCACAGTTGGGGGCTACATTTAATCCTCTGTGTTGTACCTACACAATGGCTGTAATCTAAACATCTGTATGGCTCTAATCCTCCAACAACTGGTTTTCTCTGCCTCTTCAACTAAGTGTCCACAAAGCCCCTCCCTCAAAAGGGAAGATAATTTTGTCTTTTTTTAATAGTAATATCCCACTTTTCTCATTTAGCCCAAGGCAGTTTACGAACATGACCAGAGCTAAGCAATGCCAGTTGAAAACTGTTGGAATAGGCAAGGTCTATAGTGCAGCCTTATGAAGAAGATATGAAGATCATCCTACAGGGGGACCAGGGGGACCAGGGGTCCGTTGGGGCCAGAGCGAGGCGGAGCAAAGCTCCGCCAGCTCAGGAGTGGCCACTAGGGCAGCCACGGGCCGAATCAGATTCTCTAATCTGATTCAGCCTGCTGCCGAATTGCTGCCGAAATTCGGTGGCAATTTTAAAAGCAACTGGAGGCGAGGGGGTTTGAGGGAGAGGCTCCAAACTTGCAGGGTGGCTGCTGGGGCCTCTTCTCGAAATACCCACCAAGTTTCAAGAAGATTGGACCAGGGGGTCCAATTCAGCGGGCCCCCAAACAGGTTGCCCCCATTCCCTCCATTGTTCTCTATGGGAGGAAAAATGTTAACATTTTTTCCCACCATAGAGGACAATGGAGGGGATGAAACAACCTGTTTGGGGGCCCATAGAATTGGACCCCCTGGTCCAATCTTCTTGAAATTTGGTGGGTATTTCAAGGAGAGGCCCCAGCAGCCACCCTGCAAGTTTGGAGCCTCTCCCTCAAACCCCTTTTCCTCCAGCCCCTCATATACCCTATGAGTTTTTGCCATTGATTTCAATGGCCCATAGGGTATAATGGGGTTGAAACTGACATTCCCTTTCTGACACACTTCTGGTGATGTCAGGGGACGTGGCATACGCTAATGAGGTATGCTAATGAGTTATGCTAATGAGCTCCTGCACCTCTTTTTCTATGAAAGAACCCCTGAGGGGGACAGTTGAAGGACTAGTAGTTAGCAAAGCTCTACTAGGATTTCCCACGTCTTCAAACTGTGTCCTTGCTGTCTCTTGAGTGGCTCTTCCGGAGACTTCCTGCTCTTGTAGAGCTTCCTTCTTCTTGTTGTTCCTCTCACAGTAGTTAGGCTGGACAATTAAGGTTCTCTCTCTTCTATGCTCTACAACAGTTTTATCCTTCTTTAATAAACCCACTTCTTTTCCTCTAAACAGTGAATGTTCCACTTCCTTGAATATTTAAACTCCACCAATTAAAGTCTGATATATTTAAAAAATAAAGTATAATATAAAAATAAAATATAATATATAATATAAACTCTGCCAATAAAAATCTGATATATACAGTCCCTTGGGGGCTGTAGCTAGAATTCCTTGCCACAATACAGAATCAGTGATTGAAAAACAACCTAGTCAAAGGAATAACATGTTGTATGGCAGGGACGGGGGGAGCCTGAGAGAAATAAGTGCTTCAGATGCCACATTGTTATGTATAGGAGAGGTAGTGTGCAAGATATGTAGGCTCCAGGTGATAAATGGTTTTAAAAGGTAAGAACCAGATCTGGATGCGGTAACCAGTACCCAAAGCAGCTAAACTCCATAAGGTCAGCAGATGCATTCGTCCAAGTTGTCTTCAAGGGCAGCCTCTCATAGGCCGAGGACAGATTGGTGCTCTGTCGCATTTTCACAGCGCGGCAGAACACAGTGGGGGGTATTGCCCTGCTGCATGGCGTTCACACGTCGCTGCAAGGAAGCCGCCTGCAGCGTCCAGACTGCGGGCGGCTTCCAGCAGTGGCGGCAGAACGCTGTGTGGCTCCCCCAGCCCGGCGTGCATTCACACCTGCCGGAAGTGGGTGGAACGCTTGTGCAGCAGCCGGGACACCACTTTGAAGTGGTGCCCGGTTGCTGCGGGAGGAGCACAGCGCCAGATGCGTTGCGTCCGGGCTGCCTCCTCCGGGCAGATGTGGCAGTCTGGACTGCCGCTCTGCCTCTGCTTTTAAAGTGGAGGCAGAGTGGGCCAGACTGCCAGTCTGTCCTCAGCCATAGAGTTGTAGTCCTCGCTAGAGATCACCGAAGCAATATAGAAGGGCAGCCACTTTCCAAAACAAGCATAGTGAAACCTTGCTTTCCCCCCCTCTGTAGGGATGTGTGTAATAGCGCTGCTAGTGCTGATGGCTGATGTGCTTGATGTCCCTGGGGTAATCAAATCTAAAGTGCTAATAATGATACACGCAAGAATGGGAAACACTTATACTACAGAACATGAAACATTCCGATTATCAAACAATATGAATCCTGGCATCACTGGGGGTTTTCTTGCTTTTTAGTTGCTTCATTCTTTGGGTGTTAATGAGTGGAGTTGTTTGTACATTCTGAGTGCGTATTTTTTCACAGCGTGGACTATTAAGAATATAAGAACATAAGAGAAGCCAATGTTGGATCAGGCCAATGGCCGATCCAGTACAACACTTTGTCACACAGTGGCCAAAAACACCAGGTGCCCTCAGGAGGTCCAGCAGTGGGGCTAAGACACTAGAACAGCGGTTCTCAACCTGTGGGTCGGGACCCCTTTTGGGGTCGAATGACCATTTCACAGGGGTCGCCGACTGGCGTCCAAGCCCGCCCCTCCCCTCCCCACTGGCAGGAAAGGGCCCCGTGCTCGACTGATTGCAAGGTCTGGCATCCTGGCTCTTTGCCCTCAAAGGGAGCTTTCGCTTTAAGGGCAAAGAGCAGGAGTTGGTTGGGGCCGGAGCCCCACCCCCTGCTTCCAGCAGCCCTTCCAGCAGCCCTTCCAGCAGGCGCCATGAGGAGGAAGAAGCCAGCAGGTAAGTCAATGGCCGCTTCCCCCTCCCCGCTGCCACCTTTAGGGCGCTTTGCCGTTGCCTTCCCTGGGCTCCACGCTGAAGCACAGAGCCCAGGAAAGGTGGCAAAAGCCCCCTCACCTACCTACCTTCCTTCCCCCCTCTCTCCCCCCACCTTTCTCTCTCTCTCTTCCCCCTTTCTCTCTCTCTCTCCCCTCTGTCTCTTCCCCCTTTTCTCTCTCTCTTCCCCCTTTCTCTTTCTTTCTCTTCCCCCCTCTCTTCCCCTTTTCTCTTTCTCTCCCCCTACCTTTCTCTCTCTTTCTCTCTCTCTCCCCCTACCTTTCTCTCTCTCTCTCTCCCCCTACCTGCAATAGCCTCCCCCCCCACCTACCTTTGTTTTCTCATGGCATCTTCTGTTGAAGAAAAGTAAGTCTGAAGCCTGAGTGTTTGTTGTGTCTTGTTGGGACTAGCTTGCAAATATATGTGTGTCTAAAGTCTGTATTAAAGTTGTTTGGTGCTAACTGCCATGCAAGAGAAAACATCTGAAAAAGTAGCTTCATTGTGGTGTGTGTTGGCAGAATTTTATGGTTGGGGGTCACCATAACATGAGGAACTGTATTAAAGGGTCACGGCATTAGAAAGGTTGAGAACCACTGCACTAGAAGCCCTCCCACTGTTGCCTCCCCCCATCAAGCACCAAGAATACAGAACATCACTTGCCCCAGACTGAGAGTTCCTATCTACACCTTGTGGTTAATAGCCACTGATGGACCTCTGCTCCATATGTTTATCCAGTTCCCTCTTGAAGCCATCCATGCTTGTAGCCGCCACCACTTCCTATGGCAGTGAATTCAACTTGTTAATTAGTCTTTGGGTGAAGAAGTACTTCCTTTTATCTGTTCTAACCCGACTGCTCAGTAATTTCATGGAGTACCCACGAGTCCTTGTATTGTGAGAAAGGGAGAAAAGTACCTCTTTCTCTACCTGCTCTATTCCATGCATAATCTTATAAACCTGGATCATGTCACCCCTCAGCTGTCGTTTCTCCAAGAGCCCCAAGCGCTTCAAGCTTTCTTCATAGGGAAAGTGTTCTAACCTCTTTTATCACTCTAGTTGCCCTTTTCTGCACTTTTCCCAATGCTATAATATCTTTTTTGAAGTGTGGGGACCAGAACTGTTTGTTTTTGAAAATGATGTACAGGGTGTGAGTTGCATTTTGTGTCACACCATTGATAGGTCTGCAAACCTGCAAATGAACACAACAAAGTTTACTTAATTGCATGCTGAGTTTCACTCACTGGCTTATGAGACAAAGTATTTAAAATTGCTAATTTTTTTAAAAAAAAGATGGTACATTTTTTGGACTCTAATTTAAGACTATTAGCACTGTGTTTTCTCTCGAGCATTCTTGAATGAACATCCGTATCCACATCTAGGAATGAGCAATGGTAGCTATCCACTGACATATTATCCCTTTCTCATTGTATGGCTGGCAATTTCTCCCAAATGATTCGTTTCAAAAATTGACATTTTTGTTTGTCTAAGGCCATTCCTTTCAGGCTAATCATGGGTACATAAACCATTTTCCATCAGTTAATAAGCGTATGGCATAGAAACGGCTCTGCAGTGAAAAAGGACATTCTGAAAGTTGCAAAGGGAAAAGGGGGGAAAGCCAACAAAGTGGGGTTTTGCCCTTTAGTGAAGATTTATGATGCGGAAAGGTAATCTCTTAATTTAAAAAAAGAAAACATTTTTCTTCTCAGGCCCAGTCCTGACCGATACTGCTAGTGTCTTGCTTGTCTGGCTCTTTCTGGAGCTCATTCTGCGATGGTCCGTGGAATTTTAATTTTAGTTGTGGCTTTCCCCTCCTGAGCTGATTATTGATTTTAGATAATCTCGCTTTTGGGAAATCATTTTCTTCTGCTCCTCACTCCATCATCTGTCCACTCCAGATCCCCTCAATAAATTCCAAAGAAACTGTCTCTGTTAAACCTCCCAGGATACCTGTCTCATCTGCGGTAGCCCCGTTCCAGAACCTTTCGGCCTCATTCTGGCCAAGCTCCAGAGTTTTTAGATTAATGGAAGGCAGTTTGAAGAGTAGCGAGCAGGTACAAAATCAGCGACAGAAAGAATTGCTGCCCGTACACAGATTCAACTGCTTGTCATTAAGCGTGGAAGTTCACAAGTGTCGCACGCACACACGTGAACCGGTCTGTGGGCTCTGGCCTGCAGAACAAGGAGATTTTCCTCTCTGGCCATGTTGAAAGCCAAAGTCTAGCCAACAGCTTGAAACTGCATTTTTCATTTGAGAAAGGATTGTAATCCATTTTTGGTTGTAAGAAAATCCTACTCCAATTTCATGCTACAGTAGTGTCCATTACGAAAATAAATTCCTGTTTCTAGGGTGGATTTTTGTGCTGCTAATTGAATATTATTACACTGTGGAAGACTTCGGCAGAGAGTTACAACCTGTGCTGAGAATTCTGCTGCCTTAACGCCACATGGAACCTACCATTCCCTTATAACAACTCCTGACTTTTTATTCAGTCTGAAGTCCCCGTTCCTCACTGGATCTCATTTTAAGGTCCTGGATGTGCTGTTCTTTCAAAAAGCTTGCAGTTTTGCCAAGGGTATAAATTGTGGAGACGTTCTTTAGGTTTCTCCTCAAAATGCTTCCTGGGTTTGGGATGTCGGACCAAGGGCTGGGTCCCCATGAAACATTTCTGCTTGCACAGGTGCTACTGTTAGGGTCACCAGGCAACTGGCAGGAGGGTTGTAGGGAAGCTCAGTTCTGGGAGAAAACAAATAAAAATAAAGCCTTGGCTACTTACTGGAAGTTCTGACAATAGAGTTCCTGACAATTCCTTAAGCTACTCAGAAGTGACAAGGGTAGTTCTAGCAATCATCAGAAATTCTATGGCTAGATTACTGTAGAGTTTCTGGCGATGGCTAGCGATACCACTGAATCATTGGAAACTCTATGATCAGAACTTCCTGTAAGTTGGGGAGGCCTAATTTTCCTTTAATTTTTTCTCCCCAGCGCAATCATGACCCCACCCCCAGCCCTGGTTTCCACCCATTGGTCAACTGAGCATTGGCAAGCAAGGGCTACAAATGCCTGGAGGTCTCCCTCCATAAGAAGGCAAATTGGAACCCTAAACTGTCATGCAAGTAGCCCTGGCACTGAGTCAGTTTGACTGTAATCATCTTGCAAGACACAGTGCAAGGAGTGTTTTATACACACAAACCTTGATAATGACCTTCTTCAGTCAAATCATATCATACCTCCCAATCAGATGGTAATAACTGCATCAAGTAGCCTTTGGATTTTTGATCAAGAATGCAAAATCTGCACTTGAGATCCACCATCTCAGAGGATGTTTGGCTTAGAACCACCAAACATTTTGTGGCTGGCTCTGGCTCCCACGGCAGCCAATTTATAGTGGAGTCCACTATCTGGACCTATAATCCCTTTAGGGTTAATGCATCCTTGTCTGACACCTTTGCCAATTGAAAACCATTCTGTTTCTCCATATACTGTCCTAACAATGACCTCTTGTCTGGCATATAGATCACACATCAGAACAATCAAATGCTGTGGCACACCCATTTCCTTTAAAGCCAACCATAGATTTTCATGATCCACAGTCAAAACCTTTGCTGTAATCTATGAAGGACATGCTGATCTTCTTCTGATATTCTCTTGTATGCTCCAGTAACCAACATAAACTTTCAGTATGATTTCTAGTGCCTCTTCCTTTTCTGAATCCAGCTTGAACATCTGGCATTTCTCGTTCCATATATGGTAATTGTCTTTGTTGTAAGATTTTGAGCATCACTTTAATTGCATGTGAAATTAATGTGATGGCCCAATAGTTGCTGCCATCTTTGATGTCTCCTTTTTTCTGGAATCAAGATGTAAATTGAGCATTTCCAGTCTGAGAGACATTGTTTTGTTTTCCATATTTGCTGGCACAATCTTGTTAAGATTTTGATGGACTCAGTTTCTGTGGATTGGAATAACTATTGATATCCCATCTACTCCTGGTGACTTGTTTCTCCCAATTGCTCTTCGTGCAGCTCTCACGTCACTTTCTACAACAGTAGGTTCTTCTTCAAAAGATGCTTTTTGGAAGAAATCTATCACCTTTTTGTCTCTTTTGTACAGTTCTTCAGTGTATTGTTCCCATCTTTCCTTTACTTTGTCCCATTTAGTTTATGTATTTTCATGTTGATCTTTGAGCATGCCTAACTGTGATTTAAATTTTCCTTTGATTTCTTGGATCTTGCTCTTCCTTTTTTGTTGTTCTCTTCTATTTGTTTACACTGGTCATTATAATAGTTCTTTTTGTCTCTAGGTGTGAGTCACCAGAATGCTGCATTTAGGCTTTTGATTCTTTTCCTGTCACCTTTTACTTTTGCTTCTCATCTATCTTGAGCAATTTTAAGTGTTTATCAGTCATCCATCAAGGATTGGGGGATTGGGACATGTAAATCAGTGTTGCTCTGACCTAACAAAGTCACTTCAAATGCAAACCCAGAAGAGAAGTCACTGAACTGGGGCAAAGCTCTAGAATTTGCCAAAATTCTATGGTGTTGGAGCAACAATGTCCTCCCCCCCCTAATTTTTTTTTACCTCACCAACACAGGCTAGTACAAGGAACCTGGCAACACAGTCAGCATGGTTAGGGTCTCTGCAACATATTTTGAATGGACCTACAGTGTTGCTGGATAATAAAAAATGTGTGTGAGGATTCAAACCTATTCTATTCAAGGAACAGGAACATTAGCCTGCTTGTATGCATTCTTACACATGGATCTGACCCTCCTGCATCAGGGTTAACCCAGCAGCCCTTGTACACTACTAGTGGGGAGGAGTATGTTGCTTGTTTCCACCATCTGCAAAAAGTATCTTTGACCTTATAGACTGTGCCAGAAAAATACCCCATTCCAGCTGTTTTCTTAGGAAACAACTAAGCACCACAAAAGTGGAGTCAAGTTCGTAGTCATGCCTGTTCTGTAAGTGTGTGTGTGGGGGGGGGGGGGGAAGGGCAGTATAGCAAAGCAATACTGCAAGAGTCCCCAACTGTACAGCTTCTGTAACTCCATTGTGTTTTTTTGCTAGTGCCTGGTCTCTAGTTGCCTGGGGGGATAGTTAGCAGGCCACTCCCAAGAGTATATTTCTCCCTGTTTTCATTAGTACTTTCCTGAGTTCTTATCTAAGAAAGCTGACTTGTTTTTCTCAGCTACTAGGTGCCAGGTTCAATGGTACCTCAACATCCCCTCAGTGTTTAGGGATGTAGCTTTAATGATGACATTCTTGACTAATAGCCAGCAATTAGGATATAAGGTGTTTAGTTTTAGCTACGTATCTTATCTTGGATTCCGACTAGCTTCGCTCTGTGTGTGTGAGTTCGAGGCCCAGTGGATGGAGTCTTAGCCTGCTATTTCTGTAAGTTTGATGATTTCATAAAATCTCCTTGTAAGCAAACTTAGAGCCAGCTTGCTGGCTAGGCGGGATATAAATCAAAATTAATAAATAATAATAATAATAATAATAAATAATAAACCTGGATCTTCCATGTCATTTTCTTGGGATTTCTGTGAACCTTGGAATTCAAAACACCAATGTGGAGCTTGTGGGTGCAGTGGCAGCCACCAACACCTTTCTTGGCACCCACCAAGTGTTATTTAAAAAGTGGGAGGGGTCAGGTGGGGCTCTTGTCCAGTAGGGCTTCTGTTTTGCCACTGAAGACCTGATTGGCTGTGCAGATTAACATAACATTGTTTCAGTGGCAGCTGCCACCACAGTGTTGGTTTTATTACCTCCTAGTGCCGTGGTGGCTCAAAGGTTAAGACACTGAACTGCAGACCAGAAGGCCAGTAGTTTGGCAGTTTGAAACCCGAGTGCTGCATGACAGAGTGAGCTCCTGTTTCTGGCCCCAGCTCCTGCCAACTTAGCAGTTTGAAAGCAAGAAATTGCAAGTTGATAAATAGGTGCCACTTCAGTGGGAAGTTAACAGCATTCTGTGCACCTCAGCATTTAGTCATGCCAGCCACATGACCACGGAAAAGTCTTTGGACAGTGCTGGCTTTTTGGCTTGGAAACAGAGATGAGCACCACCCCCTAGAGTCAGATTTGACTGGCTTTCAAGCAAGGGAAACCTTTACCTTTTAGTGCATTTTAAAATTACTCTCCTCCTCTGCATTTTTGCTTCCTCTGTGTGTTTGGCTCCACATCCTGTAGCAGATATTTTGAGCCCAAAGTCTCCCAGCAACCTTCCATAGCAGAGTGGAGATCAGAACCTGGGTCTCCCAAATATTAGTCCGACACTCTTAACCACTGCACCACACTGGTTTTCTCTGTATGTTTTAATCAGTTAGGTACCTTGGTGGCTGTATGAGGCAGAAAGGTGGGGTAAAAATCTAGTAAATAAATAAATAATAACAAGCTGCATTTTGCCAGCCCTGGACCGATGTGACCTGAGCTTTCAGTGCTTCTGTTCTCTGGTGGGAATTCTCACTCTGTCTGTTAATAGCACTGAAAAAAAAATCTGACCCAATTGGAATAAAATTCTGACTCCCGAACCCCTCTTACACACCCCCTTCCTTTCAGTCTTGTTACCTTCAACACAACCTTCCCATCTCTGCTTGTCTCCCTATTGGCCGTTTTCCTATCAAACTAAATGAGTCCTGCTATTGGCTAATGATTTTCCCCTCAGGTGACTAACAAATGATGTAACTTCATCATGTGCTGTAAATCTACCAGCTCTTGTTTCAAGGCAAAGGGAAACAGTTTGGGGAAATTACTTAACGAGTTACAGCCTTTTGTCTAAATGAACACTCTTTTTTATAATCTCTTGAGGTTCTTGGAATGGGAGATGTCCTGCCAACACACTGATTATTTTCCCTTTTTAGCTGAGCACTTGCAGTAAATAAATGCAAGACGTATCTGTACTGACGATATATATATATTCTGTGATTTTTATTTTTATTTTGGTTTTTAATGAAGTTTAATGAATTCCCCCCCCCCCCCCCATTTTCTTCCTAGGGCTTTCAAGTTTTGTTTTGTTTTTTTGTCTGTTTTTTTTTTAAGGCTGGAGTTTAATTAGTTGATCCTCTCTCTTTTTCTTCCTAATCCCATCTACAGTTCAGAGGCACGCAAAACCACAGAGCAAGATAATAAGCAATAAATGGAATAATTAATTCAACGTGCTGAAACTAATTTTAATTTATATTTTTCCGTGATGCTCACTAGGGAGTGGAGAATTTGGCGTTTTTCTGATTTTGAAGTGCTCCATTTTCAGTTGGAGTTGGGTGGAGGAGGGGAAAAGAGAATGCTCACTAAATTGGTAACTTGTGAGAATTTAAATCAGAAGGGAAATTTAAAACTTAAATGTAGAATTCTTTTTTTAAGTTAGGTAGAAGGCAAACATTTTTTTTTTTTTAATAATTTTCCACCACACCTTGCAGGACAAATTTGGAGCAATGTAGGGCAGCCGGGGCCAGTCTTCACAGACTTTAAGGCAATCTATTCTGCAACATTTGGGAAAGAATGTCCTCTTGCCAGTAATGATGCCTGCCAGGCCAAGCTGTCCACAGCCTCTCACTATGCCAATTCAGGAAGTGAAGCAGTTGTTCTGCCATTACCTGAGCTAATCTCTGTGAGTTCCTTGCTTTCAGAGCCAAGCCATTTCAAAGCCAACAACACAGGGGTTGCTGAGTGTAGGGGGGGGGGGGAACAGCATGAAGGAACAAAAACAGAACTGTGCGAATGAGGGAAGATATTGCGGCATGGAGCTATACTGGTTTCCCCTCAGCTTCCTTCTATTTGGTCAAGTAGTTAAAGACCGACTTTCAGACCCAGAATTCTTGGCAACGACTCCCTCTTGCTGAGACTGTGTGGGAGGGGTGGCTTTCATTTGAAGACTAAATCAGACTATGTGTTCTTGAAGAAGTGTCCAGGTTACATTCTATGGTTTTTTTTTTGGGGGGGGGGGTAAATAAATGGAAAATGAGAATTTTTCCCTGTGTTGATAGAAATGAGATCCTCGCTTGGGTTAGTAATGAACACTCTGTTCCTCATACATATGTGGCTATATGGAAGCCACATCCAAGATTTGTTTTATAGTTCATAGATGGTGTTCAAATCACCAGGCCAGAATTCACCCAGTGGAAGTTTATTGACATTGTTTTTACAAAGAAGGCTCACCGCCAATTTGGACATGTCTGCCATCACCCCACACTTCCTTCTTCATAGAAATTCATCAAAACATTGATCAGTCCCAGAAATATTCACGATTTCTTGCTGTGAGACTTCTCTGTACAAAATGACCCCCCCCCCCAAAAAAAAGATCAGTATTGGGGCCAGCACTATTTAATTTGTTCATCGGTGATCTGGTACTGAGCGTGAGTACTGGAGTGGCCAAGTTTGCAGATGACACCAATTATTTAGGATGGAGAAAACCAGGGCTCTTTTTGTAGAAAAAGCCCAGCAGGGACTCATTACCATAATAGGCCACACCCACCAGCAGGAACCCATTAGCATATTAGGCCACACCCCTGACAGCACAGAAAGATAGAGAGAGAAGGAAAGAAGGAGGGAAAGAGGGGAAAAAGAGAGAAGGAAAGGAGGGAAGGAAAGAGAGGGAAAGAAAGAGAGAAGGAAAGAGAGAAGGAAAGGGGGAAAGAGGGAATGAGGGAGAGAGAGAAGGAAAGGAGGGCAAGAAAGAGAAGAAAGGAAAGAGGGAAGGAAAGAGAAGGAAAGAGGGAAAGAAAGAGAAGGAAAGAAGGAGGGAACAAGGGAAAGAAGGAGAGAAGGAAAGGAGAAAAGAAGGAAAGAAAAAGAAAGAAAAAGAAAAGAGAGAGAGAGGAGGAAAGAAGGAGGGAGAGGAGGAGAGGAGGACGAAAGAGGGAAAGAAAGAGAAGGAAAGAAGGAGGAAAAGAAGAAAGAAAAAGAGGGAAAGAGGGAAAGAAAGAGAAAGAAAGCAAGAAAACAAGAGAGAGAGAGAGATGGGGGGAGGCTCTCCCTCCCATCAAGGCTCTGCCACCCCCCCAAGCCCTCCCATCAAGCCACCACTGAAGGACAGAAAGACAGAAAGAGAAGGAAAGAAGGAGGGAGAAAAAGAAAGAGGGCAAAGAAATGGGGGAGAGAGAGGCTCTCCCCACATTAAGGCTCTGCCTCCCCCCAAGTCCCCACTGCTGCCTCCCCACACCAGCACTTACCGGGAACAGGGAGAGCAGAGCAGAGATGGAGGCACCACAAACCCCATGCAGTGACCAGGCGTCTGGCACCTTCCGGCTCCATGTACTTAAAGGGAGAGTGTCCCTTTTAAGTGTACAGAGCTGGAAGGCACCTGACGCCCAGTCTCTGTGTGGAGACTGGGTGTGGGGCACTTTCTAGTCAGCTCCATGCACTTAAAGGGGACACTCTCCCTTTAAGTGCATGGAGATGGAAGGTGCCCAGCACCCAGTCTCCACGCAGCAACCAGGTGCTGGGCACTTTCTAGCTGGCTCTGTGCACTTAAAGTGGACGCTCTCTCTTTAAGTGCACAGAGCTGGAAGGCTCCTGATGCCCGGTCTCCACATGGAGACCGGATGTGGGGTGCTTTCTAGTCGGCTCCGTGCATTTAAAGGGAGAGTGTTCCCTTTAAGTGCACGGAGCTGGAAGGCACCCAATGCCCAGTCTCCACACAGAGACCAGGTGCTGGGCGCTTTCTAGCCAGCTCCGTGCACTTAAAGGGGACACTCTGCCTTTAAGTGCACGGAGCTGGAAGGCTTCCGATGCCCGGTCTTCATGCAGCGACCGGGTGTGGGGCACTTTCTAGCCAGCTCCATGCGTTTAAAGGGAGAGTGTCCCCTTTAAATGCATGGAGCTGGAAGGCACCCGATGCCCGGTTTCTGCACGAAGACTGAGTGCAGGGCGCTTTCTCACCAGCGAGGAGGGGCAGGCCAGGCCCAGATGCCAGCCAGAATGCTGTTCCAGCATGTTTCAGCCCAAAAAGAGCCTTGGAAAAAACCAAGGCTGATTGTGAAGAGCTCCTACAAGATCACCACAAAGCTGGGTGAGTGGGTGACAATGTGACAAATGAAGTTCAGTGTTGACATATAAGGTGACGCACACTGGGACCAAAAATCCCAACTGCAAGTATAGGCTAATAAGATCTGAACTTGCTGAGACTGAGGGGGGGAGGGGAACGGGACCCTCAGGGTCATAGTGGATAGTTCAATGAAAGTGTCAACCCAGTGTGCTGCAACAGTGAAAAAAAGCAAAGTTTGGTGTAGTGGTTAAGTGTGTAGACTCTAATCTGGGAGAATTGGGTTTGATTCCCTACTCCTCCACTTGCAGCTGCTGGATGACCTTGGGCAAGCTGTAGTTCTGGTACAGCTGTTCTTGATAAAGTGCAGTTTCTGTCAGAGCTCTCTCAGCCCCCCTACCTCACAGGGTGTCTGTTGTGGGGACACAAAGGGAAAGGAGTTTGTAAGCCGCTCTGAGAATCCTTCAGGTAGTGAAGGGTGGGGTATAAATCCAATCCCTTCTTATTCTTCTTCAAACTAGGGATTATTAGGAAGAGGATTGAGAATAACATTATAATGCCCCTGTACAGATCTATGGTGTTACCTCATTTGGAATGATGTGCACAGTTTTGGTCACCATCTCTCAAAAAAGACACTGCAGAGCTGGGAAAGGTACAGAGAAAGTTGACCAAAATGATTAGGGAGGTGGAGCACTGTTCCTATGAGGAAAGGCTGAAGAGTCTGGGATTTTTGAGTTTAGATAAGAGATGACTGGGGGGGCATGATAGAGGTTTATAAAATTACGAGAACTCAAGGACATCCAATGAAGCTGATGGGCAGTAGGTTCAGGACCGACAAAATGAAACACTGCTTTATACAGTAAGCGATTAAAATGTGGGACTCGCTACCCGAGGATGTAGTGATGGCCACTCTTTCAAAGGGGATTAGATAGATTCATGGAGGACAAGCCTATCTGTGGCTACTAGCCATGGTGACTGAGGGGAACTTCTACATTCAGAGGCACTAAACCTCTGAACCCCAGAGCCAGGAGGCAACATCAGGGGAAGGCCTCGGCCTCTGTGCTCTGTTGTTGACCCTCCAGAGGAACTGGTTGGCCACTGTGTGAGACTGGATGCTTTACTAGATGGACCACTGGTTTGATCCAGATGGGCTCTTCTTGTGTTCTTATGAAGACCTCTCCCTCTGTGCCCTGTTGTTAGCCATCCAGAGGAACCGGTAGGCCACTGTGTGGGACAGGATGCTGGACCAGATGGACCACTGGTCTTATCCAGCAGGGCTCTTCTGATGTTCTTATCAGGGAAAGGCCTCAGCCTCTGTGCCCTGTTGTTGGCCCTCTGGAGGAACTGGTTGGTCCCTCTGTGAGACAGGATGCTGGACTAGATGGACCCTCACTGTTCTGATCCAGCAGGTTGCTCAACACAAACTGATATTTATTTTTTAAAAAAACAACTTTTTACCTTTTTTTTTTTTTTGCTGTATTCTTTGATGGTTTTTCAGGGCCAAGGCAGCTTCATTTGTGTTTGTTTGTGTCTATATATCTACCACATCTTGATCCAGATCTTCCGGTGTGGATCTCAGGATGAAGTACATGGTTCTCTCCCTCCTCTGTTTAACTCTCGCATTAGATAGATCAGACTTGTAGAGGATGCTTGATCTGAGGTCATCCAGGGAGCTTCCGAGATAGTTTGAATTTTAAACTGGAGCATCCTGGACCTCTTGTAACAGACATAGTTTATCCATTTTTTCCCCTAAAAAATGCATTGTTGGTTCACAACACACTTGTACAGGCTTACAAGCAGGAATTAACTATTACAGCCTGAACTTGCACCCCATGTTTATTTGGAAGTAAGGCCTAGTTTAAAACCCGACACTCTCAGGCCTGGGATTCTGCTAGGATTGCCGGCAAGGGCGTAGACTTTCAAATTTCCTGGGGGGGGGGGTGCTGGGGCTGGGCCAGAGACATCACAGTCCATTGTCTCCGGTGGAGGCTCAGTACCTCCTGGAAAAGTTCGGGGGGGGGGGTCCAGTTCCCCAGCCCCCCTGAAGTTGACACCTATGATTGCCAGCTCTGATCTGGGAAATACCTGGGGATTTTGGGGGTGGAGCCTAAGGCGGGCAGGGTTTGGGGAGGGGAGGGACTTCAGTGGGGTATAAAATCATAGAATCCACCTTCCAAAGCAGCCATTTTCCCCAGGGGAACTGATCTCTGTCACCTGGAGATCAGGTATAATAGCGGGAAATCTCCAGCCACTACCTGGAGGTTGGCAAACCTAGATCCTGTGCTCATGCATCTCCTCATCTAAACCGGGTGGCTACTTGCACAGAGCCAGGGCACGGGCCATGCAGCTGCTTTGCACATGAGTAGCAGCCTCACTGAAATGCAACACTGGGTGTATGAAGAATTCCATAGGCTCAAAAGTGCCTGTCATTGTAGCCCTGACCTGGATAGCCCAGGCAAGCCCGATCTCGTTAGATCTCGGAAGCTAAACAAGGTCAACTCTGGCAAGTACATGGATGGGAGACCTCCTTGGAATACCAGCAGTCGGGAGGACAGGGGCAGGCTTTATTCAGGCACCTCTCTGAATATCCTTCAGGCCCCCAATAGGGGACAATCAGCAGAGGCCGCCACGACTTCCAGGGGCTCACACGAGCACACACACATATTTAAAAAAATACAAAAAAGTGCACTTCATTGTAATTCAAATTTGCATTTATTGGGTTGGATCTAAACATCCTCAAGTATTTATTTCTTTATTGAAAACATTTCTTAGCTGCCTTTCTTACTTCCGGAGTGCAAGGCAGCTCACAAACCAGGGATAAAATGCAGAAAATAAAATCCATGAAAACATAAAACCAAAATTTAAAATTGCCACTCAGGACTGCTGGTAAACTTAACCGTATGCAGTCCTAAATAAAGCTATTTTCAACTGCTTCCTAAAGACTGAACCTGAGGGAGCCAGGCACAGCTCCCTGGGGAGGTTCCATAATTGTGGGGCTGCCACTTAAAAGTCCCTGCCTTGTGTATCCGCCAAACAAGCTTCTTTGAGTGATGAGACAGTCAGGAGGGCCTCTCCCTGTCACCTTAATTCCTGGGCTGGAACATACAGGAAAATACATTTTTTTCAGAGACCGCAGGTGCAAGCAACGTAGGGCTGCAAAGGTAGCCTACCTCCAGCCTTCCTCCAACTTAACTGGCTATCTCACCAATGCAATGAAGATTTGTGGAGGACAGGCCCATCAATATGTACTAGTGTCAAGCTCGGGCCTCGCTTGCCAAGTATTTCCATATGGATTCATATGTATACTTCTACAGTTCTTTTGTAACCTTGCTCCTTTCCATTCCTGTTTATCTTCTCTGCTGGGAACTGTGTGTATGTGTGTGTGTGTGGCTGTCTGTTTTGCTTGGGCAGTGCTACCTTGTAACTGTCCTCATGCAGGGGCCTCCTGAGTGTGCTGAAAATATCATCATTTGGTGTGACCTTGTAGTCTGCGGAGCTTCTAGATAATGTAACTGTTAGCTTGCAGGTGCTAGGGCGGTCATAGGGGCAGAGGCAAATGTATGACAAGCTGAATGGGAGAAATGATTGACATATGTGGGTTTTCCTGCTATCAGTCTATTGGCAGAACTGGTACCTGGGACCCAGTTTTGACACAGAAGCTGTCCATGCTTGGAACCTCTCTCTCTCCTAATAAACAAATCATGCTGCTACAAGAGTGTTTGTGAAAGTAATCATGCCCAGGACTTGACAACTAGCAGTAAACCTCTGATCTCGCATGCTGTGTGGTGGAAAGCGCCATCAAATTGAAGCTGACTTATGGCGAGCCCCATAGGGTTTTCAAGGCAAGAGACAAACAGAGGTGGTTTGCCATTGCCTGCTTCTACATAGTGACCCTGGACTTCTGGGTGGTCTCCCATCCAAATACCTCTGAGATCCAAAAGCCTCTGAGATCCGATGAGAGCAGGGTAGCCGGGGCCACCTAGGTCAAGGCAACCCCAGTTCTAGAAGGTGACATCAAAGGGAGGCTTCAACCTCTATGACTTGTTTGTTGGTCCTTTGGGGCAACTGGTTGGCCACTGTGTGAAACAGGATGCTGGACTAGATGGACCCCTAGTCTGATCCAGTGGGGCTCTTCTGATGCTCTTGTCCTGGAGGAGCAGGGGACCCCCATAAAGAGGACTGGTGAGCAGCATTGTGGGTTGCTACAAGATAAGGGAGGTAAGAAAGTCATGGAGAGCCAGTTTGGTGTAGTGGTTAAGTGCGTGGACTCTAATCTGGGAGAACTGGGTTTGATTCCCCACTCCTCCACTTGACCTTCTGTTCCCAATCGGGATATGCCGTGAGGCACCCACCAATTCCATTTTCTTGCTTGCATAAACCTGCCAAGTGACCAGTCTACTTAATACCCGACCACCATCTAGCCCTTAACCGCCAGCAACAGTGTAAGGTAGGCAAAAAACACCCCATCCCCGAGCCAAACAGGATGAAGTATAAAAATTCCTACCCGGCCCCAAAAGGCAACCAGCAACAGCCTACACTGCAACCAGGGCAGGCGGGTGGCCGAGCACGCCAACGATCTGCACAGGCGGGAGCGGGGCAACGGCTTTCCTCACACAAGCCCCGCCCCTGCCTCGCGAGCAACGCGCGAAGAAGCTCTGTTGCTGCCTCGCGTCCTGCGGGGCGGCAAACTGGCTCCCTCACGCCACGGCTATGCTGGGCTATCAGGAGCCCATTGCCACCCCAGCACGAATAACGAGACAGACAACAGTTTGGAATCAAAGAGCTCTCTCAGCCCCACCTCCCTCACAGGGTGCCTGTTGTGGGGAGGGGAAGGGAAAGGAGTTTGTAAGCCGCTCTGAGACTCCACGTGAGTGAAGGGCGGGATATAAATCCAATCTCTTCTTCTCTTCTTCTTCTTCTTCTTCTTCACAAGGGGAAATCTTTGCATTCATGTAAAAACTCTGGTGAATCCAAGCCATGTCATCCATTTCAAGACTATGGTTTACCCTAAATGAGGTTTGCCCTTCCTCTTAGCTGTGTCCTGATGCTAGGTTGGATTCTAACTTAGGTAAATACTAACCCCTGTGTGTCAGAGTCTTTAGTCTCCTACACAAAATAGGGGTGTATAAGATCAGCTGTCTACATTAAGCCTTGGGATTAGCCAAACCCTAATATAAGTAGAAGTCGTCTTCCTTTTTGCCCTTTGCTAAGCTGATGTGGCTGGATCTTCTGCCAGATGAAGCCACTTATCTCAGGGAGTGGTTGGCTGGTTGGTTTGTTTTGAGATGGTACATGGTCACATCCCGGTGGGCATCTTCAAAGGGTCACTCCAGCTATGTTTCAGAGAAGGAAAAGGTGTTCATTAAACAATGAGTTGATAAACGCTGAAATCTTATGCCCAGGGGTCATTTCATAAAAAAAGAGGTGCAGGAGCTCATTAGCATACCTTATTAGCACAACTCATTTGCATATGCCACACCCCCTGACATCACTGGAAGTGTATCAGAAGGTAACACCCACCACTCAGGCTCCACCTTAAAAGTCTCCAGGTATTTCCCGAATCAGAGCTGGTGAGCCAGCTTTACACTTTGGCTAAAGACACTTGAGGTTTCCTTTGCTCTTGCAGGGAAGCTACTCTACAACAAGCATGGAAATACAGATCAAGTTAGTGTGCTTTTGCTTTTTTCCACAGTGCATCCCCATATGTGCCCGCTCCTGGGCTTGTTACTCCCGGAACGGTGCTCCTGCGCACTCCTGCTCAAAATGCTCCCTGCTCATGCCCCTTTAATTAGGTTTCCATGGTCTGTAGCAGGATTTACTTCTGGATAAACACACCCACCCTTGTGTGATGAACTTTGCAGCCCTGTTTTCTAGGCTTGTTGCTTCCGAGCAAGTGAGACATGCCACAGATATTGCTGATTAAAGCAGGGATGGGGGGAGGGATCCTTCCCCCTTTCCTCTTTTTCAGCCGATCCTGGTAGATCGTCCTGAAGTATTGCAGCAGGCGGTGACAAGAGAGTTTACAGCACTTGGCTCCTCTCCTGCTGAACAGAGATGCTGTTAATTAATCTTCTCTTTTCCCCCCGCAAGCCAGGGAGGCACTGCTGTGAAGAAAAGGAAGCAGAAAGCAGATAAGGGATGGGGAACTAGGAACTAGTTACCACCGTGATCGGGGAAGGAAGGTCTGGCAATTGTGGAACTTCAGCTACAGGGACCTCATTATGACTCCAGTCTGCAGCTCACCTTGGCTTTCTGCTTCATTCCCACGAGCTGTCCCAGGTATTGAATTAAATCTATAAAGCCCTACACAGTTTGGGACATGGTTGCCATTGGATTCCCTCTCTCCCAGCTGCACTTTCACAGCGTCTGATGAACATGAGCATTCTCAAGGAAATACAGTGTGTGCATAACTTTGAGGAAAGTTTCTGCTGATTTTTCCAGGGTGCCTTGTATTCAATTGTTTTTTTTCCCCAACGTGTATGCCATGAGAAGAAGGTAACCAGCTTTCAAACAGGTGGTGGAGGGTGCTGTCAAGTCACAGCTGACTTATGGCAACCCCTAGTGGTATTTCCAAGGGGAGAGACATTCCAAGGTGGTTTGCATTTGCCTACCTCCACGTCACAACCCTGGTATTCCTTGGAGGTCGCCCATCCAAATGCTAGCCAAGGCTGACCCTGCCTAGCTTCTGAGATCTGATGAGCTTTGACTAGTTTGAGCTATCCAGGCCAGTGCCACCCGGCTTTCTTACCAGCATGAATCTGGCGAGAGCATTTGTTAAGTGCCTGTGAAACAGAAATGCGGACATGGGACAGCTGTTTTGCAAAGCAAAGACCACAACGGTACATTTCATATTTCTGTAGACCAAGGGTTCCCCAACATGGTGCCTACTGGCACCCACCAATTGTTTTTAAAAATGGGTGGGGCCAGGCAGGGCATCGCCCAGTAGAATTTCTGGTTGGCCATTGGAGATCTGATTGGTTGTGCAGGTTTTTAAAAGCAGCAGCTGACCCCACAGCACAAAGATCTTCCCTGTATGACTGAAAGTAAGCTGTGCGCGCAACCATTTTTTTTAACAGTATGTTCATTGGTAAAGGCTTCATGTTAATTAGAGATTCTGCCTGAAATGTTGAAGACTCGCTATTAGTTATGCATAACCTCACCCCCTGATATCTTGCGGTCGACTCCGCCTCCAGGAGCAATCGTTTTGTGGTTGCGCTCACCGCTCGGTGTCAGAATTCCAAAAGTCCTCACTGGCTCCAAAAGGTCAGGGACCCCTGCTGTAGACCATGCACCGGAGAGCTCAGCTCTTCCACCACTGATGCAAATAGACAACTGAAGGTAATTAGGATGAATAATTAAGTGACTGTGGAGACTGGGGAATGGGTTGAAGAACCATGCACGGCTGCTCTGTATTCAGCCTGTCCGAAACTGCCTTGCAGGCCTTGCGGTTTCCAAAATGAAGTTTGCCAAGCCAAAATCATGTCCGTCACACCAACTAGGTGAGGTAACACCTGTTATGAAATGGTTGGGAATATATGGGTATATATACACACGCACGTGTATGTCAGATGGAAGCTTTGTTCAGCCATTTGTCAAGTAGAAAAGAAAGGCAGTTGAGTTCATAGCCCCACACAGTGATATGATCACCATCTTCAAGTCCTTGAAGGGCTGGCTTATAGAGGATGGCACGGAGTTGTCTTCAGTGGCCCCAGGAGGTCGGACCAGAACCAACGGGTTGAAATTAAATCAAAAGAGTTTTCGCATAAACATTATGAACTTCCTGTGGTTCCTCAGTGGAACAGACTTCCTCGGGAGGGGGTGGGCTCTCCTTTTTTGGAGGTGACCATCTGACAGCAATGCTGATTCTGTGAATTTAGGCAGAGGAGGACAGGAAGGGTTGCCTCCGTGCTTAGTTCTCGTGGCCGTCTCTTACACGCCCAGGGAAATGCTGATCACCGCTTTGGGGTCAGGAAGCAATTTTTCTCCAGGCCAGTTTGGCCGAGGATCCTGGAGGTTTTTTTTGTCATCTTCTGGGTGTGAAACAGTGGTCACTGGGGGTGTGGTGGGGGAGGTGTTTGTGAATTTCCTGCATTGTGCAGGTCCCTTCCCTGGAGGTCCCTTCCAACTCTGATTCTATAGATTAAAACTCTTCCTCCTGTGATCTGATAAACAACCCACCAAGCACACTATCAATGAGTTAACCAACCGGGAAAATTGCCTGATTATTTTTGGCTTCTTTCATGATCCCAAGTATCTCAGTATCTCTGCTGGTTGATGCATGCTGTCAAACATTGTCTGATATGCTGAAGTATCTGTGACTGGGTCAGAGTTTGTCTGAAATAACATACAGTTGTTGCTCTCTGAGTAACCGAGGATTCCAAAGCTGTTTTTCCTTGTGATGTAGCGCAGAGGTCCCCAAGCCCTTTCAGCCTGTGGGCACCTTTGGAATTCTGACACAGCGTGGTGGGTGGATCTGCAGAATGGCGGCCACAAAATGGCTGCTACAGAAGGCAGAGCCAGCCACAAAATGGTTGCTACAGCTTACCTTTAGTCACACAGTGAAGACCCTTGGGCTATGGTCCCATAACCAACCAATCAGATCTCCGAAGGCCAATCAGAAAGCTTGCTAGAGAAGAGCTCCACCTGCCCCTTCCCTTTCTAAAAACACCAGGTGGGAGCCAGGGGAGGTGTTGGTGGACATCACGGACACCACACTGAGAGCTTCTTGTGCAGAGGTTTCTTTTAAGGAAACAAAAAACAATATAGATAGAAAATTAAGCAAATTATGAGGTTGACATTTAATTGATAAAAGCCTCCTTTCTCAAATGTCACAGTGATGTGCGAGAAATATGAGATCTCTGTGATAAAGACATTTGTTTCTGCCGCAAAGCTGACAGGACACAGAGAGAAGGGCACAGAGTGGTTCGCTTGGAAGACGCCAGTAGCCTTTAGTGCCAGCAATAATTTCCCCCGTGTCTTAGCAAAGTGTCTTGTGGCTTACGATTTTTGTGCCGCTGAGAGAGAGAGAGCAGCAGCCAGCCTGTTGACAAAGATTTGGCTAGCCAGCTTGGAGTACTTATTTCCCTGGCAAAAAAATAGAATTGTAAAGAGATGATATTGATTTAATTAAGGTTAATTGACATGCTGATAAAGCTGACACATCTTTCGAGTCGTGTTGAATTCCCACTGAGGACAGTTGTCGGTACCATATGGCAGAACCAGATCTGGGTGCTAACAAACCTCATTAGAACGGGGGGGGGGGGGGGGGGGAGATCAGCAAATTCTGAAAGACTTTTTTCTTCTTGATGCCATTTGCAAGATCAAGGACCACCTGTCCTTTTCTCATACACTGAGAACTACAGCTCAACCTGTGTTGCTCTGCAACTATCCAAAGGTACCATTCCAGTCTAATTAGGGTTGCCAGGTCTGGGTTGGAAAATACCTGGAGACTTTGGGGGTGGATCCAAGCGAGGGTGGGGTTTGGGGAGGGGAGGGGCCTCAGCAGGGTCCAATGCCGTAAAGCCCACCCTTCAAAGCAGCCATTTTTTCCAGGGGAGCTGATCTCAGTTGTAAAAGCAGGAGATCTCCAGGCGCCACCTGGAAGTTGACAAGCCTAAGTCTAATAAATGCACATTTCAGTAACAGGGCCACACACTTCAGTTGGGTTGACAACCCAACTAAATTTTTAGTTGCTAAATGTGTTGGGAGCCGATTTAATCAGGGAGAGTCGGTTTGAATTGATTGAATGATTTTGAATTGATTGATTTTTGATAGTTACATGCCACTTTTCTTCCCTCAAGCAACTCAAGACCTCATCTATGAAGTTTCTCCCGTCTTGGCCCAGACTCAACTGAGATTTGCTCAATTTTGTCAAGTTTTTTTGCCGCATCCTGTTCCTGCAAACCACAGAAAAGTCAAGTTGGTTTGTTTTGTTTTGTTTTTTTCCTCAGGCTATTTTGATTCTGATGTGTTACTGCAACTGCGAATGAAAAGGAAAATATTAACACAGCACTTTTCTTATGACAATGACAGTAGTATTTCCAATAACAGGACAGCCACATTGGATTAGCGGAATTGTGAAAGAAGAGGGACTGTGAAAGAATGTCCTTATTCGAACTGGACAAGGTTCATGATATAGTGTGTATCTGAGGCCATAGTCACACGGTCCTTTAAAGTGGGAGGAACTGCTGTTTCCTGCCCCATCTAAAGGGACCGTTCATACTGGCCGCGGCCACTCCTGCGCCAAAGTGGGCTCCAGCACGGGTTCCTAGCACTTTTCCCGACCCCGGGAAAATCAACTGTTTTCCTGGGAGTCGCGCTTTGAACCTGCAATTCTGCCAAACTGGACTGCCCTTTCTTGCAATGATTGCGAGAGAGGGCCGTCTGATCGTCCCTCCTGGGTTTTATTTTTTCCTTTGCACTTGGGCACTCAAGCGCCCAAGTGCAAAGAAAGGGGAAAAATGCAGCCAGAAGCTCCCCCCCCCGTCCCCACCATGCAGAGAGGCTCTTACCTGCTGGCTGGCTGGCTCACCCTGCGCTCTGCCCCGGGCCCCAAGCCCCGCCGGCCACTGTTGCCTGGCAACCTTCCCACACGTGCTTCTCCCAACTTCCTCAGGTGGCGGCCAGCAGGGCTCACAGCCCAGAGCGGAGCGCGGGGCAAACCAGCCAGCTAGCCAGCCAGCAGATAAGTGGAAGAGCCTCTCTGTGGTGGGGGAGGGGGGAGGCAGCCGTGTGAGGACCACCTGCACGCCCATGCCTTGCCTCCCCCAGCCGCCACAGCCCCTGGGTTGGGATGTGTAATCATCCCAACCTGAAATAAAAAACCCGGTTTCTTTAAATCCCGGCTCCCGGATTTAAACCCCCGTGTGACCACAGCCTGAGTTAATGGAACTATTCGTCTTATATTTATGTATTAGAATGAAGAGAAACCATGTTTCCTTTATCCTCTGAAAATTCTTATTAGCTCTTACTTCTATAATCTAAATATTGAAAATAACAAGATTTGTACACAGATTAGAATTTGAACACATTTTTTTTTTAAGTTTAAAAATCTGTAAAAGTCACCTTTCGGTTTATACTGAACAGTACGGAAATAAATAAATAAATACATACATTTATTTAACCATTAGTGATATCACTGCTTGACTTTGATGGACATGGAGAGTCCATGAAAATACCCTTTTGGGCTTTAGATGTTTACTGTTATGGAAATAGAAGTTCCTGCTTGGAGAAAAGTGGCCAGAGGTACCACTGTAAGGGAATAGTCATGACACGGACCACAACGGGAACACGGAGACACTGAATACAATAGCAAACAAAATACACAATACTCCGTGGAAACAGCAAATAACTTATTAAAGCACTATTGCTCAAGCCAAATGTACATAACCAAAAGACCTTCCCATATATATATGCCTTATCTTGCTCCCACATGGGCTCATTACGCTCCTGTCGGCAAAGTGGCATATAAAATATGTAAGGCATATAAAATATGTAAACTGTGTGGTTCCGTAGAATATTGGCTCTGAAGAAGTACATCGAAACTCTCTCGGCCGACAGGAGACGTCAGCCTGGTGTTTAGCCTCCCTGCAGACCTGGAAGTTGGCAACTCAGAAACAGCCAGGAAGACTGCAGTGTATATTAGGACTGTGTATTGCCTTTTGGTCTTGCGTGGGAAGGTCTTTTGGTTATGTACATTTGGCTTGAGCAATAGTGCTTTAATAAGTTATTTGTTGTTTCCACGGAGTATTGTGTATTTTGTTTGTTAGGGAATAGTTATGAGCAGAAGAACAGTTAAACACCTAAAGCTTCTCTGCTGTGAATTTTCCCTCCTAATGCTCTTTTGCTGTGAAGATGTAGCAACTGAACATTTGCATTAATGGGCTGTTTGGTAATGACGTATCATTTCAGCCATTCCTTTTTCATTAGTAAATGGAGACCATAATTTGGAAGGAAAGCATTTATTCTAGAACTATGACAGCAAAGATGAGCAGGTTACAGAAGGGACCAGTTAAGAAGTCTTTAGCTAAGATGTATGTCTTGGCAAGTTCCCGAACGACAGGTGGTAGAAAACCATGATTGCCTTCACCAGTACCTCTTTGAAAGCTGTGCATGAAACATCTGAGAGATGCAGGCATATTTCAGTCCAAGATGAATAAATAAGTAGATGTTTTATAGAGCTTTGGTGGGAGGAGGCACAAAGAGCTTCCACAGTTTCATCCACAAATTGCTGTGTAGAAATGCCACCAAAGAAACTAGAGTTCCAAAAAAAAAAAAAAGTTGCACATTTAAGACCTGAGTGTTCGATATTTTCATTGCAGTATAAATCTCAGCCTTGACCTGGATTGCCCAGGCTAACCTAGTCTCGTCAGATCTTGGAAGCTATTTATTTATTTATTTATTTATTTATTTGAATTTATACCCTGCCTAGCCAGCAAGGTCGGCTCTAGGCAGCTAACAATCAGTAAAATCAACAATCACAAAACAGATAAAATTTGTTAAACTTCGTCTACATAAAACACGTCATAAAAACATACAGATACAAGAATTCAACAAATAGTGGTGATGCAGAGCCTGCACAACAGGAGCAGTCCCTGTATCCCTAGGCAGGTGGCATTTCCATGATTGATTTCCCAGCCAAGATCATCCGACCGGCAGCACCAGTGGACCCTTTCCCCCCAGTGGCGGCTCCTACATGTAAGCCTGGCAGAAGAGCTCCACTTTGCAGGCCTTGCAGAACTGTAAAAGGTCCCACAGGGCCCTGATGTTCTCCAGGAGCTCATTCCACCAGGATGGAGCTGCCACTGAGAAGGCCCGGGTCCTGGTAGATGCCAACCTGGCCTCCCTAGGGCCAGGGAGGGTCAGGCGATGTTGGGTGCCTGATCGCAGTGCTCTCTGGGGTATATATGGGGAAAGGTGGTCCATTAGGTAGGCTGGCCCCTGACCATATAGGGCTTTAAAGGTTAATACCAGCACCTTGAACTGGATCTTGTACGCGGCAGCCAGTGCAGCGACCTCAGCACTGGCTGGATGTGGTCTCAGACCGAGAGGCCCATCAACAGCCAAGCTGTGGCATTCTGCACTAGCTGCAGTCTCCGGAGCTGAGACAAGGGCAGCTCCATGTAGAGAGCATTACAGTAGTCCAACCTTGAGGTGACCATAGCATGGATCACTGTCGCCATGTCATTGCGGTCAAGGAAGGGAATCAACAGCCTAATCAGCCATAGATGGTAAAAGGCTACCTTGGCAGTGGTGGCTACCTGGACCTCCATGGTTAAGGAGGCATTCAAGAGCACTCCCAAACTCCGGACCATCGGCGTTAACACCAACAGCATCCCCTGAAGGCCTGCAATGAGATCCCTACTCCCAGTCCGCTCCGACTCAGGCACAGGACCTCCATCTTCATTGGGTTAAGTAGGGTTGGCCCAGGTTAGTACATGGATGGGAGACGACTGAGGATGTCTGAGGTTGGTAGTCAGAGGCAGGCAATGGCAAACCACCTCTGACCATCTCTTGCTTTGAAAACCCTGCGGGGTCACCATAAATTGGCTGTGACTTGGTGGCACTTCCCACCACTATAAATCTCAGAATTTATGTGGCAAAGGCTGGATTTCTCCACATCCTCCAGCTTGACGATATTCTAAAATACGAGGCTGATTGGGCTGCAAAATAGACTTCAGCAGCTCTGAGCATCAAAGGATGTCTGCTTTGTAGTCTCTGCCGATTGCTTTCATATACTTAAGTATATCTCTTCCCTTAGAAGTGGTAACTTCTAATAACAGTGCTGCAACTTTTATCTGAATATCATGGGGGAACAGTAGATAATTTGGGTAATTGAAGCTGAACAGTACATGGAATTACTTTCCGTTTTGAAACGAGAGCGGCTTCAGCTCCGTTCTCCTGTGGTACCAGTCGGCTGATGAACGGAGGGCAAATCCACTTTCCTCCTGGCACAGATTCTGTCTGTGTAATACAATGAACTAGCAGAAAACAATTTCTTCTAATTCCAGATAATTATGCTTATTTATTGGATACAAGCCTTCATTTTTATTTCCTTCATTGGTGAGACTTGCAGAACTCCAGCGGAGCCTTGAAGACTAACAAAGTTTATTCCAGTGTGAGCTTTCATGAATCAGAACTCACTTCATTAGATAGAAGACAAAGAAAGAAAATAATCGCACTCAGTTTTTTATAGAACATTACTGGAGGGGAAGGGGGCGGAGTTGAGCAGAGAGAAGCCTAAAACAGTAGACCAGGTGAGGTTTTTTATGCAGAGACTTGAATTGCTTGGGTAATTTAAGAAATAATGGGAGAGGTCCCGGGTTCTAACCTCACTGATATGTGATTAGGGGTGAGCACGGACCACCTCATGAAATGAGGTTTGTGATGAATTTTGGCTGGTTCGTGGTTTGCGAAGCAATGAGCGTGGAAGGGCAACCAGTACGAACATGCCACAAATTTCTATGCTGTTTGTAGCAAATTGTGGTGGTTCGTGAATGGATACAATTCCAGACAGACAGTCTCTACTCAAGTAACATACTTCCCAAACTTCAAAGCAACCGGGGGGCGGGATTCTCCAGCCTTGGAAACACCAATAGGAGCCCTCCAGAGCTTAACAGGCACTGCTAAGTAACAGAGTTCCCATTCTGATCTATGGGATCAGAATGGTGTACGTCAGCTAAGCTCCTCAGCCTCTCCCCTGTTGGCTGTTGGCAGTTAGAGAGGCAGGGAACTTGTTAAAAACAGAGCAGATTCATTTATTCCTGATTATGAACTCCTCTCCCCTGCCGGGTTTTGGGTGTTGGTTGGACTCCAGGCTCAGAGCCATCCTGTCTCTCTCCTCACACCAAGCAGTGGGGCTTGGTAGAGATAGCTCATCTCACCTTTTGGGTGCCCCTCAAAAGCTGGGGCCTTAGGCAGTTGGCTAAACCTGCCGACTGTTTAGGTGCCTCAAACAGGGGAAATACACAGCATAGAATCATCAACAAAAGACCAACTGTGTAAAGAAATCACAACAAAGCACAGAATATAAATGATTACCACAAATCTTGAACATGCAGAAAACATCACCAACAATTTATATAAATGCAATAAGGAGACACCACTGCAAACACCGAAAGTCCTTGAATACTAAAGAATCAAACTAGTCCAAAGTGTTCACAATCTATGTCCGTGACAAGAAGAAGAAGAAGAGATTGGATTTATATCCCGCCCTTCACTCACTTAAGAGTCTCAGAGCGGCTTACAAACTCCTTTCCCTTCCCCTCCCCACAACAGACACCCTGTGAGGTAGGTGGGGCTGAGAGAGCTCTTTCCCAAGCTGTCCTTGAGGGAACAGCTGGTACAGAGCTATGGCTTGCCCAAGGCCATCCAGCCAGGTGCAAGTGGAGGAGTGGGGAATCAAACCCGGTTCTCCCAGATTAGAGTCCGCGCACTTAACCACTACACCAGACTGGCTCTCAGTAATGGATGACAATGTCTGTTACTCGTCATGGACATTGATTGTGAACACTTTGGACCAGTTTGATTCTTTAGTATTTAAGGACTTTCTATGTTTGTAGTGGTGTCTCCTTATTGCACTTTGATGACTTGACAGCCCATAACTTGCATGAGAGCGATGCCTTTTTCATCCATACTAAACTAAACAATCTTTTTAAAATTTCCCAAATTCTTTGCAATCTTCACTTTTTTTTGGGGGGGGGGCATCAAATAGCAGCTGACTTATGGAGACCCAGTAAGGTTTTCAAGGCAAGAGACATTCAGAGGTGGTTTGAAAAAGAAGAGAAGAAGAGATTGGATTTATCGCCTGCCCTTCACTACCCAAAGGAGTCTCAGAGCGGCTCAGAGTGGGTGCCTTGGCTAGGAACCCACATTTTATACCCTCCTGATTGTGAACTCTTCTCCCCTGCTAGGGTTTGTGGGTGTTAGGTTGACTCATGGCCACTCAAGAGAGGTTGGGCCAGATAGCAGCCTTGCATGATCAATCCTCCAGGGGATCGGCAGCAGTGGACTTAGGGGACTTGGTGAGGTAGTCTCTTACCAGCACATCTGCCAAATCCTCTGCCATTGTGCGCCTGGCATCTCCGCTGCTGCTGACTTCTCGGTTCACCACTGACAACCAGCGGTGGGGCTTCTCCCTGGTTGGGCTCTTTGAGGCAGAGGTGCTGGGCTGCGGCCCCTCCTCCTCCGCCTCCTCCCCAGCCTCTTCCACTCACTGTTCCCTCCGGTCTTCTTCTTCCCCCCATGATGAGCACTCTTTGCACCCACAGAGGTGTTCACACTCAGGAGGGGTGAGAGGGTATAAATGTGGGAGACCTTTTTTGGGGGGTCTATAACTGGGATCCCAGAAATGTAATCTGCCCCCAAGTTGGAGAGGAGCAGGCAGCTGGGTATTTGGTGTGTGTAGCTTGCCAGGGGTCCATTCTATACACTTTTGAACCCACACCTGATGTTTTTCCCAAAAGCACTTTCCTGGCTTGACCTTAGTCTTGTTGGGTTTGCAGTGCCACTTGTTCTGCCGGGCTTGCAAATATGCCCCCCACCTTCAGTTTCCACTGCAGAGATTCTCGGGGACTGTGATTCTGTTCTGCTGGGCTTCTATTGCCCTTGCTTTTTTTTCTGTACCCCCTCCTTTGGAAACGATGATGGGGGGCAGTACTTAGGGGGGCTTAACTCAGACCCCATAAACCCAATCCTCACCAAACTTGGAGGGCAGGTAGAGGAGAGTCAAATGGAGATCCTCAGTGAATTTGATATCTCTAGCACACCAGAGGGCATTCTACCACATCACGAACCTCGAAAGTCAGTCGAATACAACTCTAGGAATGTGGTGCTCATCTCCGTTTCCAAGCCGAAGAGCCAGCACTGTCCAAATACTTTTCCGTGGTCATGTGGCCAGCATGACTAGATGTCGAGGCACACGGAACGCTGTTACCTTCCCACCAAAGTGATACCTATTTCTCTACTTGCAATTTCTTGCTTTCGAACTGCTAGGTTGGCAGGAGCTGGGGCCAGAGACGGGAGCTCACTCCGTCATCCAGCACTCCAGTCTTGAACTGCTGAACTACCCATCTGCAGTTCAGTGCCTTAACCCCTTGACCCACTGCAGCCCCGCAGTATAATAACTAAATAAACAAGGGAAGACTGCACAGAGCCACCACTCTCTGAGCTTCAGAATGTATTCATTTAAAACTATACTTAAAAGAATCACATTTGCTTTTTCTTCTTCTGTCACCTTTCCCCTGACACTTGGTCTTTTGATTTATTTCCTTTCAAATTGCTTTCCAATTATCAAAACACAGCCGCCCCTTGCTTAGTATCAGATGGAGGGGATAATCCTGGGGCATGGATCACATCTAGACCTTCTGGTTTCTTCAACAGAACGGGAGATAAAACAGTTATAAATTGTCAGTTTTATCTTAATTCAACTAATTTGGATCCTTTTAATCCAATCTAGTTTAAATCACCTTAATCCCATCTGTTTTAATTAATGCTTACATTAATCCTGCTCTTTCACTATCAAATTAAACTATACAGACATGAAAAGCTTCATTATGCTCCAAATCCTGTAAATTTTTGAGCTGCTGATACCATTCTCTTTGGAGAGGCGTTTGGTAGCTGCAGGTTGGGTGGTTACCATCTTGGCACAGGCACATAGGGTTACCAACTCCACATTGGGAAATTCCTGGAGATTTGGGGGTGGAGCCTGGAACAGTGGGATTTGGGGAGGGGGACCTCTGTAGGGTATAATGCCATAGAGACCACCCTCCAAAGCAGCCCTTTTCTCCAGAGAAACTGATCTCTGTAGTATGGTGATCTATTGTAGTTCTGGGAGATCTCCAGGCTCCACCTGGAGGCTGGCAACCCTGTATCTCACACCTTGGTGATTGCCTAAGAGTGTGGGTCTAAGTGTTAGTAAGAGTTAACAGTAAGAGAATGGGAGGGACTTGGCTTGACAGCAGCACATGTGAAAGGGATCTAGGTGTTCTGGTTGATCACAAGTTAAACATGAGTCTGCAGTGCGATGTGACTGCGAAGAAAGCTAATGCAATCTTAGGATGCATTAACAGAAGTATTGTGTCCAGATCATGGGAGGTGGTAGTTCTGCTCTATTCTGCTATGGTCAGGCCTCACTTGGAGTACTGTGTCCGGTTTTGGGCACCACATTTTAGGAAGGATGTTGACAAGCTCAAGCGTGTCCAGAAGAGGGTAACCAGGATGGTGAGAGGGTTGGAATCCAAGTCTTATGAGGAAAGAGTTGTGTATGTTTAGCCTGGGAAAGAGAAGGCTTAGAAGGGACATGATTGCAGTCTTCAAATATTTGTTTTTTTATTTATTTATTTATATTTATTGATTTTTACAAATTTTCCACGTACCAAAGTATATATCAAAAGTTTGTATTACAAAAAACAAGAAGAAACAACCGAATTAAGTTCTACATTTTGACCCAATTTGATCTTACAATAAGTATTTCTTATCATACCAGTCATAAAACATATTCCAGATATTTTTAAACTTTTGATCATGCATGTTATTAAGCTTCATTGTTAAATTGTCCATTTCAGCCACCTCATACATCTTTTTTTACATATTCCTCAAGTATTGGAGTCTTATCAGTTTTCCAGTAACTGGCAAAAAGAATGCGCGCTGCCGTAATGCCATGAATGGACATTTTCTTTTGTTCTTTTGTAAAGTCTCTTGGAATTATATTCAACAAATAAAATTCTGGGTTCCATGGAATATTACTCAAAAGAATTTCTTGCAAGGTCTTTTGAATCATCAGCTAGAATTTCTTAGCCATCGGACAGAGCCACCACATGTGGAAATATGATCCAACATTTATCCTACATTTCCAACACATTTTCGAATTTTTGTTAGAAAATTTAGAAAGTCTCTCCGGTGGGAGGTGCCATCTATAAAACATTTTTAGAAAGTTCTCTTTATAGGAGCTTGCTCTCACCGTTTTTAGGTTATCTTTCCAAATGGTAAACCATTTATCCAATTCAATGCTGTGTCCTACGTCTCGTGCCCAACTAATCATATCTGGTTTAATCAGTTCGTCTTGCATTTTTTCTTCCAACAAATATTCATATAGTTTTTTTATGATCTTTTCCTCAGGTATCAGCCATACTTTATCAAGGTCAGTGGGTTCTTTAAGGAAACCCTGTTTCTTATCTATATTGTATCTTGAACAAATCTGATTCTGTTCCCACCATGTTAATGTTAAGCCCTGTTCTTCCAGTTCCTGATTATTCTTAAGTTCTAAGTTTGCCTTCAGGAGGTCACCATAGCTTAACTTTTTCTTTTCCGTCATTAGTGTTGGGCATACAATGGCTTCTAATGGGGAAACCCATTTTGGTATTTTTCGGTAGGCTTTAAATTTTAGCTCCTCCCATATTTTTAAAAGGGCTCCTCGTATTATCTGGTTTCTAAAATTTTTATTTTTTTCCCCGTACCACATTATTTTGTGCCAGCCAGTTTGCAGATCGTGTCCTTCTAAGTTTAAAATCCTACTGTTTTCTAATTTCGCCCAGTCTCTTAGCCATATCATCCCGGACGCCACATAGTAGTTGTACCAATCTGGTACCCCAAAACCTCCACGGATTTGTTTATCTTTTAAGTATTTATACTTAATTCTAGGTTTTCTGGATTGCCATATAAAATTTGAGATACATTTCTGTAGATCTTTAAAGAATGTTTGATTTTTTAAAATAGGTAGAGTTTGAAATAAAAAAAAGCAAACGCGGTAGCACATTCGTTTTGGTTATTGCTATCCGGCCTGAAAAGGATAACTGTATTTTCCCCCATATTTCAAGGTCTCTTTTGATTCCTGTTAGAACTTTCACATAGTTATCTTTATATAAGGAACTGCATCTGTTTGTTAAGATTACTCCCAGATATTTTACTTTTTTAACCCTATCAAAGTTCGTTAGGTCACCTAGTTGTTTTCCAATTTCGTCAGGGCAGTTTTTCGTTAAAATTTTTGTTTTTTTCCTGTTTATTTTATAGCCTGATAGTTGACCATATTCTTCCAAAATGTACAGGAGGTTGCCCATTGAATTTAACAGGTCCTCCACTATAAAAACCACATCGTCTGCATACGCCAAGATTTTAAAGGTTTCTCCTCTTACTTTTAAACCCTTAATTTTCCCCTCATTTCTAACCATATTACATAGCGTTTCTAGTACAAAAATGAAAAGAAGAGGTGAAAGGGGGCACCCCTGTCTGACCCCCTTTTCTATTTGAAATGAATCTGTCGTTATACCGTTAAAAGCAGTCTTTGCTATTTGTTGGTCATATATTGCTTTTACCATTCTGCAGAAATGCTCCCCACAATTCCAGTGTCTTAGTTGTGTTAACATAAAATCCCAGTTGAGCCTATCAAAAGCCTTTTCGGCATCCATAAAACAGAAAACTGCTTGTTTGTCGGAGTGTACTTCATAGTACTCTATGGCGTCCAAAATAACGCGAATGTTTTGCCTCAAATGTCTTTTCGGCAAAAAGCCTGATTGGTCCTGATGTATCACTTCAGATAATACTTTCCTTAGTCTATTTGCTAAAATTATTGCATATAACTTGTAATCAGTGTTTAGAAGTGAAATTGGCCTGTAGTTTTTTATCTCTGTTGGGTCACTATCTTGTTTTGGGATAAGCGTTATCAAAGCCTCCCTCCAGGTCTCTGGCATTACTCCTTTTTCATAAATCTGTTGGATGGTTTTCTTCAGGGGGGTCTATTATCTGTTCTCCAAATATTCTATAAAATTCCACAGGAATCCCATCCGGTCCAGGAGCTTTGTTTATCTTTGCTTTTTTTAATGCTTCTTTAATTTCTACAGTTGTTATAGGTTCATTTAAGGTTCTTTTCTGCTCTTCCGAAAACCTCTTTCCTACGTGTTTGTTTAAATATAAATCCAGATATTGTCTATCAACTTTTTCTTGTTTATATAAATTTTTGTAGAAGGTTTCCACAATTTTTTTTGGTCATTTATATCTGCACACTCTGTACCCTGATTGTCTCTCAGCATTTTAATGTTCCTATTTGCCTTTTCCTTCTTTATTTTATATGCTAACCAATGTGAGGGCTTATTAGCATTATCGAATATATATTGTTTTGTATAACTCATTTTCCTTGCTAGTTCTTCAGCTAGATCACAATTCAATTTATGTTGAAGCTTTCTTAACACTTCTTTACTCCTTATATCTAATGGGTTGTCTTTTAATTTTTTCTCTTCAGTTTGAATTTGATGGGTTAAGTTTAAGTAATTCAATCTTTGTTTTTTCCTAATCCAACTTTCTTGACAAATTATTTTGCCTCTAAGAAAAGCTTTAAATGCATCCCATATAATATGCACATTCATTTCTGGGTCATTATTCCTTAAAAAGAAATCGTCAAATTCTTCCTTGCATTTTTTTACAAAGTTCTCATCTTTGAATATAGACAATTTCATTGACCACCTGTTGGGTTTCACTACATCATAAAGGATCAGAACTACAGGGTTGTGGTCTGCAAATGACATTGGTAATATTTCTATTTCCTTTACTTCCTTCAACAATGTTGCGGATATCCATACCATGGCTAATCATGACCATGACCTGTGTCTGTTGGAATAAAAAGTAAAGTCTCTCTTCTCCCCATTCTTTAATCTCCATGGATCAATAATATCAAACTCTTCCATCAATTTCCAATATGATCTTGGTAAAACATTACTTATCACACATTTTTTTGTTACAGATTTCTGATCTAATTGCGGGTTTACAACAGCATTGAAATCTCCCATTATCATTCAGTCATCAAAAGATTGTTTTGCAATTGTCTCTCTTAAATTGCTATAAAATTTTTCTTGAACCTGGTTTGGCGCATAAATATTTACCACCAAAGTAATCTTAGCCTGTTTTTTAATTTTTACCATTAATATACATCTGTCTATACTGTTAAACACCAATTCAGGATATAAATGGGACTTGACATAAGTGGCCACTCCTGATTTTTTCTTAGTTTTTTCTGCAGCTACAAAGATCTGACCTAACTTTTTTGCCTCCAGTAAATGTTTATCCTTTTGGTTTACATGGGTTTCCTGAATGCAGACAATGTCTGCTTTTAGCTTTGATAGTTGTAAAAAAAAATTTCCCCTTTTTTGCGGTATGTTTAACCCGTTTGCATTAATAGACACTGTTTTAATTGTCTTTCTATTCATGATTTATATTTTTGTTTCCCTCCTTTCTTGATTGCATCCTTGTTACCACTCTTTCAAGGGGGTATTGTCTCACTTTTTTCCCTTTTCCTGCTCTTGAAGTTGCCCCCTTTTTTTTGACTTCCCCTTCTGGTGGATTACTATCTTCCTCCTCTGATTCCAATGTTTCCTCTTCTATGATTCCTAGCTCTCCGCCAAACTTTCTGATAAAGTCTTCTAATTTAAAGATTGATGTTAGGTTGTGTTTAGAACCTTTGTAGTAAAACGACATTCCCTCAGGGGTCAACCACCTATATGACAAATTATTTAATCTTAATGCTGCAGCCAGAGATTGGTAATCCTGTCTTTTTTGTCTAATCCTCCACGGTGTGTCCTTTAATATCCTAATTTCATTCCCATGTATTTTTAAAGTGTCTGTTTTGGCCTTTTCCAGTATCTTTTCTCTCATAGGTTTTCTATAAAATTTCAGGTGTACTTCTCTAGGTAAGTTGTTTCTCTTCCCATAAGCTGTATTTCTCCTAAAGATTGTCTCAACCTCTTTACTAAGTTCTTCCGGTGATTCTAAACCTATCCATTCTTGTAAAGCAGCAATAATGGTGTCCCTAAGTTCATCTTCATTTTTCTCTGGAACGTTTTGGAACCTGAGAAGGGATGCTGATTTTTCTGCCTCCAAAGACATCAGGGAATTTTCTAAAGAAATACATTTAGCATTTAACTCCTCCAGGTATTGGTCTATCCCTTCTATTCTTTCATCTGTTTCTTTGTTACATTTTTTCAAGTTTAGTATTTCCTGTTTATTTTCTAACATTTGCATTTTAATTTCGTTCATTTGAGCAGATAAATGTTGTGTTGCCTTATCAAGCTTCTCTTGTAAGGGTTCAAGTGCTTTAGAAATCAAATTCGGTATGGTATTTTGTATCACTTGGCTCATCATTTCTGTCATATTTTCATACATCTGTGCATTGGTGTCTTTTACACTTGGTTGGCTTGCTCCAGATGCGCCTGAAATAGACATCTTCCTTGACCCACTAGCCATCTTAAATCTGTCCAAAATTTCTTGCTTTAAACAATTAAGGCTAGTGGCTTGTTATTGTTTTCCAGATCTGTCCCTTTACTGAATATATCTTTCTATCTCCTGGTTCTATTTGTCAAAACTATGTCTATTCAATCTATTCAATCTTATATTACTCTCTATTATTCTAAAACTAAATTGCTTATCTCTACTTACAACTAGTGATCTATCTACCTTATCTTAACCTTAATCTTGTCCTAATCCTAGTCCTTATCCTAATCCTAATCTTATCTTTATCTTACTTTTAAATCTTACTATCTACACTGTCTGTACTATCTATAGTTGCACTTGTTGTGCCTATTATAGCTATTTTTTCACTTCAGTTTCTATTCTATTTCTATACTATTTTTGTTTTGTTCTTCCCTAAAATGCTATATATTTCTTATATTTATCAATACCAAATACTTCAAATATTTGAAGGGCTGTCACATAGAAGATGCAGTAGATCTATTCTGTCTTGCTCTGGATTGCAAGACTAGCTCTAATGGATGGAAATTACAAGAGAGTTGATACCAGTTAAATATCAGGAAAAACCTAACTGTAAGGGTAGTTGAGCAGTGGAACAGACTGCCTCAGGAGGTGGTGGATGCTCCTTCACTGGATGTTTTCAAGCAGAGGCTGGACGGCCATCTTTTGGGGATGTTGTAAGGCTATCTTTCGGCTATGCTCCTGCAGAGTGCAGGGGGTTGCACTAGATGGCCTGCAAGGTCCCTTCCAACTCTAATGTTCTGTGATTCTATGATTCTGTGAGTCTGAACTGACAAGTGTCAGAAAGGGAACGCAGAATGTTATCCGTGCCTCTGATCGTGTCCAGACTGGATTTTTGGTAATATGCTCCTCCTGGGGCTGCCCTTAAAAACAGTCCAGAAGCTCCCACAGGGAGACAAAACTGCAGACTGGCTACAGAAAACAGGTGTGAGCTGGGAAAGAACATTGTTTGCTGTATGTTTCTGAGTCCAATTCAGAGAAGGGGCCATGGCCCAGACGCAGAGCATCTGCCTGGCCTATGGAAGGTCCCAGGTTCAATCCCCGGCATGTCCAGGTAAAAGGATCAGGTAGTAGGTAATGTGAAAGACCTCTGCCTGAGACCCTGGAGAGCTGCTGCCAATCTGAATAGAGAGATACAGAGCATGATGGGCCAAGGGGCTGATTCAGGACAAAGACACTTTGTGTGTTCACATGTGTTGGTGTCCCTTTAAAAACATGGATGATGTGGGACTGGAATTCTTATGTCCCTGCCTGAAACTTAAAATATTTCCCTCAGACCCTTCTCTGTTGTGCCCCCATATATGGAAGAAAAATGAGCACCCCCAAAGACCAAGGGCCTGTATCACGATAGCCCTGCTGACAGAGTGCTCTTCCAGCAGAGGCTCAACTCTTGCCTAAAGTCACTAGTGTTAGGTTCCAGACTAAAATTGTTATTTTTCTGGAGAGTCACTTTCACATGTCTTACCAGCCAGCAGGCATTGGCAAGGGTACTCCTTTGGAGCTGGCAGTGTCATTTGAACCAGGCTCATAGCCAGGGGTTTTTTAAATAAAAAAATAAAAAAATTCATGGGGCCTTTAAATAAGACAGACACTTTACCCACCCACCCCACCCCCAAGGGAGTACCACAAATAAAATTAAAAATTGGAAGTCGGTGGCCCTGGGCTGGATGGGAAGTCGTGGGGGGGGGGGCTTGGTACTAAGTCAGGGGGCCGAGCCCCGGAATGCCCCACTGTAGCTACAGGCCTGATTTCAACCTAATGCTGACTGGTATGGACAATGGTGTTGAGGCGAGGCCCTGATCAACACATGGATTTGTGTATCGGCTATGGGAAAGGAGACACAATAATGCCCCAGTGGAGAAATCTGAGCCAGGGAATGGTTGCCTAATATTTGGCAGCCACTAAAGCTAGCTTTACGTAGGGTGGTGGAGGAAAGTGCTGTCAAGTCACAGCCGACTTATGGTAACCCCAGAGGGTTGCTACCCGCCACACATTGGAGGTGGAGGATCCCCTGCCCCCTAGCCTTGACCAGTGTTCCCGCTAAAGTGTGCGAGGGTCCTCTAGTGCAGATTTTGAGGCCCCAGAGCACTGTTTCCCCCCCCTCAGTTTGGGGCAATTAAGTTCACCTTTCCCATCTCTCCCTGGCCTCTCCCAGGGAGAGGCACAGTCGCCAGTGGAGGCAGGAGAGCAGCCACCTGACCCTTCGCTCCGGACACCTCAGCGCTGACTCAGCAGCCAAAAGTGAACAGAATTTTCCTTTTGTTGTGACTCCAATTTTGCCTTTTTTTTTCCTTCCAGGAAGAGGAGGGGAAAAGAGTCACAAAAGAGACAAGCGGCCAAGCACAGGGGGAGGCAATCGCGAGCACTTTTCCCAATGCTATAATACCCTTTCTGAGGTGTGGTGACCAGAACTGTACACAGTACTCCAAATGAGGTCGCACCATCAATTTACACAGGGGCATTATGATCCTGGCTGATCTGTTTTCAATTCCCTTCTGAATAATCCCCAGCATAGCATTGGCCTTTTTCATTGCAGTCGCACGCTGTCTTGACATTTTCAGTGAGTTATCCACTACGACTCCAAGATCTCTCTCTTGGTCAATCTGCCAGTTTGGACCCCATCAACGTGTATTTATAGGATTTTTGGCTCCCATGTGCATCACTTTGCACTTGGCCACATTGAACCCATTTGCCACGTTGCCACCCACTCGCCCATCCTCGACAGATCCCTTTGGAGTGCCTCACAATCCTCCCTGGTTTTCACCACCCTGAACAATTTCATGTCATCCACAAATTTAGTCACTTCACTGCTTACTCCCAACTCCAAATCATTAATGAACAAGTTAAAAAGCATCGGACCCAGTGCGGTACCCCGCTGCTTACCACCCTCCATTGCCCAGACTACATCGCCAGCAATGTGGTGATGTCACATCCAGGACATACCAGAAGTGATGTCATCACATCAGTGATGTTGCAGAGATGCTCTGGTATTTGGGCAAAAACTCTGGTACAATAGTTTTTGCCATAGAGTTTTTGCCCAAATGCCAGAATGTTGCCACAACATCACAATGGGACAATGCCACTTCTGGTACACTCTGGTAGTGATGTTGCCACATTACCTGTGATGACCTGGCAACCCTACGATGACCACATAGGGTTTTCAGTGCAAGAGATGAATATAGGTGGTTTGCCATTTCCTGCATCAGCATGGCAACCCTGGACTTCCTTGGTGAACTCCCATCAAAGTACTAAGCAGGCCTGACCCTGCTTAGCTTCCAAGGTCTGACCAGATCAGAATACCCTGGGCTATCCAGGTCAGGGCAAAAGACATACAGAGGTGGTTTGCCATGGCCTGCCTCTCCATAGAGACCCTAGACTTCTTTGGTGGTCTCCCATCGAAATCCTAACCCAGGTAGACTCTGCTTAGCTTCCAAGGTCTGACTAGCCTGGAGCATCCAGGGTAGGGCTGTACTTAATCCACAACAATAAGGGGAGTGAGGATTCTTGTTGCCAATCAGCAATTAGTCAAACCCTCATCTAACCCATCTTCTTGATTCCCATGTCTTCATTGTGGCGTGCAGGGCAAAGTGTGACAGATTAGATTTCAGTCAAAAGAATGGAAAATACCAGTACATGCTGGGTGGAACTGGCTCCACTAGCTGCTGGACAGAGTTTGTGTTTGTTTGGGTGTGTGATTTGTTTTGTTTTTAAACAAAATGGAAGTTTCCCAGGCTTGAAAAACCATGGTCGTTATAGGCCTGGTTCATGACAGTGAACAACGGGTAAGAACTTGGGCCCTTCTGCAGACATCACCACCGATCCCTGACTGCTAATGGAAGACATAAAACTGTGGTCTTGAAGAATAGAATGAGCCTTATGTGCGCTCCCTGGTGCATTGTTATTTCACTTCTATTTTACTAAAATGAGACGCACAGTAGGGTGTAATGCATCTGGAGGTCATTAAAATGAAACTTGGTAATTTCTGAGCACAGAGACGGTAACAAGATTGACTTCGTTATGTGCAGAGTATTCCGTGTAATTGCCCAGTTACTATAGATGGATTTCTAGAAAGTCAGAAGTGTTTTAGCCTTTGTGCCGCAAAGGAAGATGGAAGATGTGTGCTGAACAATCTAACATCCATAAATGGGGATTGCAAAGCATGATATTGCTGTCTGTTCCTAAACACAAAAGCACGGAGATGATGGGTAGCATTGTTAGCAGGTCTCTGTGCCATGCTGCCTGCCTTAGACGTTGGGGAAGGTTCGTAGCTTTGTGGAAAAGTTGACCAGTACATTGCTACTTGGTAAAGTTACATTCGCCTCTCCATTCTGCCACAAAGTCCAGTTCAGAGCTCGAGAGGAGGGGAAGGAATGATTCATTGGTCGTTTGGCATGACAGAAAAGGAAAATCCAGGTTTGCCACCAAAGGTACACTCAGAAGGGGCTGGAGGCCATTTTGAAATACTTCAAAGAATAGGAATATACATACAAACACATACAAGAAGCGGGACCCGCGATACTCGCGGGAGGGGGGGAGTATTCCCCACAGCTTAGGGCCTGCTGAAGCCGGAGGAGCTCCAGAGGAAGAGGAAGCAGCAGCAGGTGAGCTCTTATCCCTCTCTCCCCCAGCAGCAGTGGCAAGGCCGGCCTGCCAAGCCTTCTCCCTCCCTTCAGCAGCGGTGGCAGCAACGAACAGTTCCCAGAGCATTCTCTGCACATGCACAAGCAACATTCTTTTACTTTGGCGGGGGATTTAAGTATCCCCCGAATAATTTTTTTTTTAACTTTTTGGATTTTTCTGCACACCTGGAGAGTCCCCCAACTGTGCAGGAAAATCTCTTTGCAGTACTCACCTGTGGTACTCGTCAGCACTTTTTCTGGTGCCTGCAAGGTGTTTTGAGAAAGTGGGCAGGACCAGATGAGGCTTTTCCCCCAAAAAGGCTTCTGATGGGCTGTGCAGATTTTTTTAAAATGTTGCTTTGGCAGTAGCTACCCCCGCAGCACAAGGATTTTCTCTGTGTGGCTAAAAGTAAGCTTCGGCAGCCATTTTGTGGCTGACTCTGCCTCCTGCAGCAGCCATTTTGTGGAAGCCATTTTGTGGCTGAACTCCACCTGCTGTGTCAGAATTCCACAGGTACCCACAGGATCAAAAAAGTTAGAGTCCCCCGTCTAAGGTGTGCACCCCAAAAATAGAAGGTCGGAATCACCGGTGATAGATACTGCGGTGTGTGTATGGGAAGCAATTATTTACTAGTACGAGACAAGCGGTAGTTAATCACTAGGGTCCCGAGGACCCAGAACGTAATCCTGCAAGTCCTGGTTCTCGTGCAGAAAATACAATGCTAGGGAAATGTCAGAGTCTCTTCAGGTTTTTCCCAGTTCTCAACAAATTGCAGAAGGCAAGAGAGAAAATTCAACAAGTGTGGTATAATGTGCCAGTAAGAAGAAAGAGACACAAGACTATAGGTGCAAAGATTGTTGGCATGTAGCATGTCATATTTCTATGAACAGAACTTGGATGTATACATCGGCTGTCCGCATCAAACTTTACCTTGTAGATGCAGTGTGTATCTCTCCTCTACAGAATGTTCAGGATTATTCTTCAGTAAGACTATGAACAGGTGAAAGCCAGGATGTGTGTTATGGTCACCATGGAAAGCTAGCTGGGAAAGGAATTCATGTGGCAAATTCCCCTCCCCTCTGCTTGCCATAACTTGATACCTAGGAGAAGTTGACATGTAGTGGTTAAGTGTGCGGACTCTAATCCGTAAGAACCAGGTTTGATTCCCCACTCCTCCACTTGCACCTGCTGGATGACCTTGGGCAAGCCATAGTTCTGGCACAGCTGTTCTTGAAAAAGAGCAGTCTCTGTCAGAGCTCTCTCAGCCCCACCTACCTCACATGGTGTCTGTTGTGGGGAGGGGAAGGGAAAGGAGTTTGTAAACCCCTCTGAGACTCCTTCAGGTAGTGAAGGACGGGGTATAAATCCAATCTCCTCCTCCTCCTCCTCCTCCTCTTCTTCTTCTTCTATTATTTCAGCACACTGTCCTTCTCCACCAACACCAGCAGCAGCCAGTCCAGGACTGCAGTCACACACACTAAATAATCTACTTCCAATCCACTTTGAAATGTACTTTCCAAATGGATTTTGCCAGTTCACACAGTAAAATCCAGTTGGAAAGTGTACTGAAAGTGGATTATTTGTTGTGTGTGACCGCAGCCCAGGAGTCCCTAATGTGACATAGTAGCATGATGTCAGTTGTTTCTCCATTGTGGACCTGTCACTGGCTGCCACTGATATGAAGGGAGACTAATGCGAGATGTCATACAGATGTAGGTCACTGGTGGGGGGTGGCGGTGTAAGGTTGCCAGATACAAGTTTAGAAACTCCTTGAGATTTGGGAATGGAGCCTGGGGAGGACAGGGACCTCAGTGGGGTGCAATGCCATTGAGTTAACCCTCCAAAGCATTTATTTTCTCCATGGGATCTGCTCTCTGTAGTCTGGAGATGAGCTGTAATTCTGGAGAATCCCCAGGTCCCACCTGGAGGCTGGCAACCCTAGATGCCATTCCACCAGTATTCCTATGGCAGGTGGAACATATCATCCAGTTATGAAGCATCTGTTATCTTCTGGAATTTCTTTTTTTTAAAAAAACATCTCATTTCATTCCTAAGGTGTTCAGTTCCTTCCCAGATATGACTAATGCCCTCTAATATTCCCCAAAACCATGCCTGGAAAGACATATACTCAAAATTAAGTGACTTATTACTAATTTACTTAGTGCAATCCTAAACAGAGTCAATTAGGATTGTACTGTTGAGTCTACACAGTACAGCCATACAATCTTTTAATTATAACATTCTAGAGATTTCGGTGCCAGACATTTTTTCTGGATAAAAGGTCACAATTTCCGATGGGTTAATTTTAATGAGTGCACATAACTTGATAGGCAGCATGATTTATTTTGCTCTTGGTAAACTCTCCACATAAATCTGCCTGTCCTGGGCATGAAATGTTGATCCAAGATCAAACATATTTCCTGAAAAACGAAACAAGCCTAAAATTTCAATTAAACTATCAATTTAAGTAAGTTCATGATCTTAAAGACAATTTACTGGCAGCGTGTCCATCGCCCCCATAGACGGAAGAAAGAGTCAGACAACAAACATGGGATTAACGGCCACTTTATTTATTAACAAAAACATGGCAAGGGCTTAACCTAACAAGCGGCATGGCCAAGGCCTGGGGTTGCCATTAACCCCACCCTTGCCCTAGTATGGGCAATGCACCTGGCCCCCGGGTCGTAGCCCGCTATAAGTGGCTCGAACCCCAGGCAGCCCAGCCTTGGAACATGCCTTGATGATCCCTCACACACAGCCGCAAGGTCAGAGCTGAGTATCCCTCAACAGCACTCCAAAAGGCAGCCTGTTCCCCTCGTCCCAGGCCGCAAGGCTGCAGTTATGATCCGAACAGGCCCCTTTCCCACCAGGGCTGCTGATAGGTGCTTACCAAGCCGCAACAACTATTTATGAAACTTCCGCCCAACCATAAAGTGACAAATTAATGCAGACGCCACCCCGGCCAATTCCTCAATCCACTGCTAGCAATGCAGGGTAGGCGAAAAACTCCACCGTCTCGAGGCCAATCAGAGCAGAGGTAAAAAATTCCTACCTGGCCTCCCTAAGAAACAGGACAACCAGCCAAAAGCCTGCATTACCTACAGGGCGGGAGGGTGGGTCGAGCACAAGGCACGGATGAGGCTGCTGGGGCCGGGGCTGTCCTTCAGCATGCTAGCCCCGCCCCCCAGCAAAATCAGGCTACAAATGCAGCCAGTCTGATCAGTCCTCCTTACAAGGAGGCAACATCGCCCCCCCCCCAGCCGGCCTTCGGTGGCTGCGGGGATCCATCCTAGTCTCATTGACTTGGAGTAGAGATGTGAAGGCCCGGAAAAAAAACTGGAATTTTTTTTTGGGGGGGGGGGGGACAGGTTTTTTCCCATTGTTTTCCTGAAGCCTTTTTTGTTGTTTTTTTCTGAAAAATTGGAAAAATTGAAAAAAAAAAAGAGAAAGAGATTGATTATGGAACATTTTATTTTAATATGATGAGTAAAATATTTTAAGAGAAGGTGTTCAAATATTTTCCAAATCATTTCTAAAAAAATATGTATGGTATCAGATTAATCTAATTTCTGTGCACTGAGGACAAGCACGTCCTAGGTTACAAACTGAACTCTCCAGTACTGCGAAGAGGAAATGTGAATAATTGTTACTTCTGGATTTTTAAAAATGGTTTTGGGGAGGTTTTTTTTTCCGACTGCTCCACATAAACTAGTAAACAGTTCAGGAGGTTATTGTTCCATTTGTTTCAATTACAAATAAATATTATTGTAAAAAAGTAAATTCTGTTTGTAATAATTGTTTGGATACACTATATATTTAATATGCTAGTTGTGATAATTTCATGCCAAGTAAAATTGTCCACAGTCATATTTTATGTTCCTAAAGTAACAGAATGACTTTCAGTCTGGAAAAGGAAAAAAAAAAGTGCTAATGTAGCGTTTTTTCAATTTTTCCAAAAAAATTGGGTTTCTTTCCAAGATTCAAAATTTCCAGAAATTTTACATCTCTAACTTGGAGGCTCAAACAGCTAAACTGACAACTTTGGGCTTAAATAAGATCTTAGAGGAAAAATGTTTAGTTGGGAAGTTTTTCCAAGCAAATATGTAACTTTACAAACATACTGCTTTACTGGGTTACTCAGTTTTTTAAGATGCTCACTCAGTCCTGTCATTCAATATTATCAAAGCAAAATGTCATCTATAGGACATCCCAATCAATTAGTATTTGTAAATAAGAAATGGTGTTCATTTCCTGAGGAGAAAGCAGAATATGTATAGTTCAAGCAAATATTAGTGAGCCCATGACTCTGGAAAAATTATTAAGCAAATTTGACAAGGCTTTTATGGGTTAGGATGTAGTTTGTTGGATGGAATGGGAGAAAGAGCTATGTTGAAACATTCCAGTTTGTGATTGGTATAAATTATACCATGTATAAATGTATTGTTAATGCGGAAATACAAGAACATGGAATCAAGGCATTAGGTAAGTCCCTACCTGAGGAACTGCCTTTCCCTGCATGTTCCCCAGAGGGCACTGAGGTCAGGGGCACAAAATCACCTGACCGTCCCTCCAGCAGAGCCAGGGCCTTCTCAGTTGTGGCTCCACACTGGTGGAATGAGTTCACGGAAGACATCAGGGCCCTGAGGGACCTTTTACAGTCCCACAGGGCCTGTAAAATGGAGCTCTTCCACCAGGCTTTTGATTAGGAGACACTGATGATGATTACATTTGAATCATCATGGCCTGCATAAGAATAATCTTGGATGCTGGCTGTATGGGACCATCAAACAGCACTCATCACCTCCATGCATCTGTACTTTGTATTTATACTGTGATTATGTAATTTTAATGTATTTTATTGCATCTGTGTTTTATTGGATTTTAACTTTTGTATGCTGCCTTGAGCCAGCGGACAAGGCAGGATAAAAAAATCAAAATAAATAAATGAATGCATCTTAATGGTTAAAGTCATACGGTCATAGGGCTGAAAGCTCAATATTGAAAAATGCCCGGAGACTTTGGGGGTGGATCCTGGAAAGGGTCTGGTTTGGGGAGGGCCGAGGCCTCAGTGGAGTATAATGGCATAGAGTCCACTCTCCAAAGCAGCGATTTTCTTCAAGGGAACTAATCACAGTCGTTTGGAGATCAGTTGTAATTTCAAGAGATCTCCAGGCCCAACCTGAAGGCTGGAAACCATAGACTAGGATCTCAGAGAGACTCAGGTTTGATTCCCCACTCTGCCATGGAAGCTTTGCTGGGTGACCTTGGGCCAGTCACACATTCTCAGCTGAACCTACCTCAGAGGAGTGTTGTGAGGATAAAATGGAGGAGAGGAGAACAATGTAAGCCACTTTGTCCCCATTGGGGGAAAGGGCAGGGTAAAAAGGAAATGAAAGAAAATAAATGTAATGCTGGGGATATAATTATGCAGTCACACATTTGTGCATATTTGTGAAGCAGTATGTTTGTTAGATCTACTTAAATAAAATATTTGACATCATGAACTAAATTATTAGGAAATAAATGAATAAAAATTTAAATGTGGCTCCTACAGGTACCAGGGTTGCTAGCTCTGGGTTGGGAAATACCTGGAGTTGTTTGGGGTAGAGCCAGAGGAAGGCACTGTTTGGGCCACAATGCCATAGAGTCCAACTTCCAAAGTGGCCATTTCTTCCTGGTGAATTGATCTCCGTCACCTGGAGATCAATTATAATAGCAGGATATCTCCAGCCACCACCTGGAGGTTGGCAACTCTAACAGGCAAAGTTCCTTCACCCGTACCAGGTAAATCAAGGGTGTTAATTTGGATTTTTTTTAGAAGCGATTAGACTGTTGAAGGCCCAGTTTTGGAAGAAACAAACTCTTCCAGAGATGCATAATTGATAATGAAGGTGTGGCATGCAATGTTACTCAGAGAACTAACCGTAGTCAAGTGTCTAAGGGAGAAAGAAATTATACATGCAAGAAAATTTTGTAAAATAATGGCGGTCCCTGAGAAAAGGTAGAAGAAGAAGGCTGTGGTAGGAATCTTTGAAAATATAGACGTTTTGGGTTTGAAATTGATCCGCACAGTTTACAGAGTCCCTGTCCCTGTCTCGGCCTTTGCTCGCAAAACAGCAAGCAGCCTGGGAGCTGAACCAAACACCCACGAGCCTTTGCAAATCCTTTGTTCCAAGCAGATATCCGTTTGCGAGCACTCAGCCTCACATTCCATTCCCAGGAAAATTAAATTACCACAGGTGTAAGGAACTCTAAAGCCATAAAATGTATGTGACAGGAAAGACCATTTGGACAGCGATCGACTTCAGTCTGTAAAGCAAACTGACTCCTGAGATATAGGGATGCACGTTTCCACTTCCATCTCAAAGATAACATCAAAGAATGGTTCATCTTCAATGTTGGGAACACCAGGAAAACAAACAAACAATGACTTCGACATCCTCAAAGGACTTTCATTTAGAATTTTGGTGTCATCTGGTCTGGCCTGGTAAACAAAATGTAGCTTTTGGAATGTGAGAAGCAAGGAAGCAATCTCCCGTCACTGATCCCAACTTCAAACGTCTACTGATATCAATTCACAAATTTAATTTAATTATTAGGACCCTTTGATCCTTTGTATAAAGGCTGGTCAGTTTCAGCCGACCTCCGCTGACTCTTGTGGAATCAGAAGAGAGCTCTCTCTTCAGAGACTGTGAGGTCAGCCCAGAAAGCTTTGTTTGCATGCTTGGGGAAACTCTGACCAATTTCGCACATTGAGCTTACCCCTGGTTTTTGGTGGGGCATTTTGCCCTGATCGTTCATGTCAATTTCCCATTAAGCTGTTGCCATGCAGTCTGCCCCGGGCTTGCTCCTGGAGGGTTGATTTTCACATTACAGCCTTTGTGGGTGGTTTCCTGCAGCTTATCTGGTCCCACTACTGCTCCTTGTCCTCCAAACCCCTCCCACCCCATCCCTCCCCCTTTTAAACGCATGTGCAATCACATTACATCGTTATTTCACAGATGTACTTCACCTGACACAAAATGTCGGGCACATAGCCAGGCATAGCCAGGCATAAAATGGTGGATTAAGTTGTTCTAATACTTACATCCGTGAGTTATAGCAGTGCCACCATGGCAACGTAATTCTCAGGAAAAGACTAAAGGAAGTTGTAACTAACTCCACTGTAAACCCCCACCTCCAACACCACCACCAGACCATAGCACCCTTGTTTGGGAGGAAATTGTCACAGATCTCGGCAGGCCTGCTTCCAAAAAACTGAACAACACGACATAAATAATATACAGAACAAAAACGTGTGCAGACCTACCCAAAACAGTTTTGGTAGAAGGGGGAAGTACTTGCAAACAATTCTTGCAGGGCGACATAATTCACTGCCTCAGTGAATTATGGTACAATGACCCATCGGCAAAAAATGTTTTTGGAACATAACATGAAATGCCTAAGAATGATACACAAAATGCTTAGAATGATTAAAGAGCCATTTATCTATTGCTACTTCCGTGTAATGGCCAGCATTCATATTTTGTAGCCGCGATGTTACGTTATAATGTCACCTTTAAAAAAAAAAACTTAAAAGGAGGGGAAGGGGGCGGACGAGTGGGTGTGGAAAAGGAGGAGAAGGGAGGGTGTGTTTAGATTCCCTGTGAGGCAACAGGAAACTTCTGGGAAATCCAGGATCAAGCTGACCCGTGGCAAATTGGGGATGATCCAGGTCAAAAGGCGGCAGCGGGTTAAATGGTGTGAAATTGACCAAAAGCACCGGAGGAAAACAAGGAACGTCCCCGGAACAAAGCCTAGGGTGAAATTGACCCCTGTCTGTTTATCTGTGTACTTTATATGCTTTCTTTATAGGAAATAGAGCTCTATTATTTTGACAAATCAGCCCAGCATCTTGCAGGCTGGTTGTCTAGTTTTAACCTTTACTAATGCTTAATAAATGTAATTCTCATTTTTAGAGAGACCTTGTTAGTGTGTCCCTGCCAGCGCTCAGTGGTTTTCGACCTTACACTTTCTGCCTGTGGCAAGAGGCAACGCCAAGGGTTACACGAACTTGGGAGGGTGTGGGTAGCAATGGTGACATGCATTCACAGATACGTGCAGCCACATAGTCCCACCACAGTGGATATCCATCCACACAGCAACAATTCTTGGTGGTTCCCTCCCTGTTGTGGCGGCCAATTAAGCACAGCGTGTCATCAAGGTGTCCAGTTAGCAGAGGTCTCTGCGTTTCCCCGGCCACTTCCCAGTTCCCTGGCCTGCCCTGTGCTCCACCACTGCAAGACTTGGAGATGGGGTAGGGATGCCAGCCTCCAGGTGGGATCTCCTGGAATTACAGCCCATCTCCAGACTAGAGATCAGTTCCCCCAGGGAAAATGATGCTTCAGAGGGTGGACTCCATGACATCGTAACCCACTGAGCCCCCTATCCTCCCCAGGCTCCACCTCCAAATATCCAGGAGCTTCCCAACTTGGACCTGGCAACCCTAACCCTCCATCCCCTGCTGGGGCCAGCAGGGCCATGCCACCTTATTCAGATGAGCAGATGCAAAGACACTGCCAGCTCAAATTGATCAGCTGCCATTAGGGCAGGGGTCCCCAATATAGTGCCTGTGGATGCCATGTTGCTTACCGATACCTTTTCTGGCACCCGCCAAGCACTTTTAGGAAGTTGGTGGGGGCAGGTAGGGCTGCTGCCCAGCAAGTTTTATGATTGACTATTGGATATTTGATTGGCTGGGAAGATTTTTCTGAAACGTTGCTTTGGCTACAGCTGCCACCGCAGCACAAGGCCAGTCTGATTTGGCTACGGGACCAATCACTAAGCATGAGCAAAGTTTCCTGGATGCCCTTGTTCTTGTTCTGAATCAAGGTTGCAAGGTCTCCCCTGGCAAGTGTTGGGGAAAAATAGTCAAAAATACTTAAATACTCAGAGTTTGCAATGGACCTTTGCTTCACTGGAGAGGAGACATTTCTTTCTGTTTAAAATGCTTTATTCCTAAGGGTAAAAGGTACACAGGAAACCTACAAGCAAGCATATCTAAGCTACATCTCGCTTGCTACTGCTAGAGACACATGGTTACACAACAATGGAGAACCTGCTTCTTCTTGACCCCTAGACAGATATCACCTGAATACATTAACCAATCATGGGCTTTTGCCAGGTTTCCTTCCAGGTCAGTCTAAACAATAGCACTGAAGGTAAACAGATTAACCCTATAACGACTGGAATCTGGACCTTGCAACTCATACATTTCCAACAGCAAGCAGCAGAGGATGGGGGGATTTACTGGCAGCAGGGGGAGGCCTAGCTTGGAGTTTCAGCAACGTCACCAGAAGTGACATCATCACATCACTGGTGATGCAGGGTGCTCTGGTATTTGGGGAAAAACTCTGTGGTAGAAGCCATTTTTACCATAGAGTTTTTTGCCCAAATGCCAGAAAATCCTGCACTGCCAATGACGTGATGATGTACTTCTGGTGCCCACTGGCAGTGACATCACTGCCATACAAGGCTAGGCCTCTCCCCACTGCTGTTAAGGTCTCCCGTCTGCCAGGGGAACAAACACTTCCAACCCATTTCAAGGTAGAAATTGCTGCAAAGAAGGTGCTTTGACAACTAGCAAGTGTTTTCCTGAAAAGCATCCTCTTTTGGCCATAGCCTCCCAAGACAAATAAACCAAAGCTTTACAAGCATGCTGAAATAAATCCAAATGGGATTTTTTCCCCACAGTGTTATGATCTTAGCAAGCTTTACATTAACTTGATCCATCTTTAAGCCTCTGTGATTTCAGTGTTGGGTGAGTTAAGCATATGCTTAATTTTCTCCTCTTTGAGGTCAATGGGACTTAACTTTGGCTAATTATGCTAGAAAAGATAATTAGGGTGGATTTTCTCATGCTTTAAATTGCTTACATTATCCTAGAATGTCTTGCGGGTCAGGAAATCTTTATAGCCATGACTCTGCTAGGTCTACGTCCTTCAGAACTGAATTTTGTATCTAAAGAAAACTCCCGAACTTTTGAACATTTTGTGTGTGTGTTTGTGTGTGTGTTTTGGTAAGGAATAAAAAATTAACCTGATAGTCCTCATGGCTAAAATCTAAACGTACACACAGTTTCATACCCATCTAGATGCTAATATGTACTTAATATCTATTCCAAATAGCATCCTATAATCTTTAAGAAATAATTAGAACAAACCCCAGTATTCTAAAAAGATAGATCCAGGTGGTCAGCCGTGTTGGTCTGAAGAAGCAGAACGAATTTAGAGTCCAGTGGCACCTTTGAGACCAACCAAAGTTTATTCAAGGAATGAGCTTTTGTGTGCAAGGCACACTTTGTCAAATACATTGGAATGGTAGGTAAGGTTCAAACTTATAGTCAGGGACCGGTTTCCCACAAGCAGCTATGCTGCTGTTGCTCTTCCATTTGCCCTGGTTGCATGGGTCAATTTCACACTATTCGCTGCATGGGCACATTTTGACCCGCATCTTCCCCCCCATTCCCCCACATCTTATTGAGCCTTGTTTTTTTGAGAATGAGAAGACACGGGGGGAATCAGGAAGAGCTGTGGGTCAAAATGCAGCCGCGCAGCGAATAGCGTGAAATTGACCAATGCAACCGGAGCAAATGGAAGAGCGACCGTGGCACAGCTGCTTGTGGGAAATCGGTCAGGGACAACAGCAAATTAACATGTAACATGATGCTGTTTAAGATATGCAAAGTCAGAACTAACTTTATAACCTTAGCTTGTTATTTAGTTCTGACTTTGCATATCTTAAAAATCATCATGTTACACATTAATTTGCTGTTGAGTCCCTGTCTATAAGTTTAGAACCTCATCTACAATTCCAATGTATTTGAAAAAGTGTGTGCTGCACACAAAAGCTCATACCTTGAATAAATCTTTGTTGGTCTTAAAAGTGCCACCGGACTCTAAATTTGTTCTCCCAGTATTTTAAGTTGCTACATCTAATGAGGGCAACCAAAGTGGAGTGAACTTCCAAATGCATATGGATCACAGCTTGTTTGAAAATGAGTCTCTCTCTCTCATAGAAATATGTCAGGGAAACAGTTCGATGTGTAGGGAGAAACTGGGCAACAGAATCCTTTCAGCTACCAGATCCAATTATTGATGAGCAAACATGAATTTCTTTCTTTATTATTTGTTTGTCTAAAACATTTATTAGCCAACTTTCTTCCTTACAGAGCTCAAGGCAGCTCACAATGTAGACAAAATGCATAAAATAAAGTATACACAATAGATAAAAGCCCAGATTTAAAATTGAGGGCTGCAAGTAACTGAAGCAAATGTGGTCTAAATAAAAACATCTTCAGCTGCCTCCTGAAGATTGAAAGTGAGGGGGCAAGGCTCACCTCCCTGGAGAGATTGTTCTATAAATTGTGGGGCTGCCACCAAAAAGGCTCTCTCTTGTGTACCCACCAGAGGAGTGTCTTTGATTGGTGAGACAGTCAGAAGGGCCCACCAATCTTAATTCCCAGGCAGGAATATACTGGTCCTTCAGATATTTTATTTATTTATTTATTTACTTCGATTTGTATCCTGCCTTCCCTGCTGAGGCAGGCTCAGGACGGCTCACATTAAAAAATTAAAATATATTAAAACAGAGATGTATAAATATAATACAATGTCATAAAAACGCAAAACATAAACAAGTCATAATACAGATACCCTGGTTCCAAGCCACATAGGGTTCTCTCTCTCTCTCTCTCTCTCTCTCTCTAATCTAATCTATCATCTGTCTGTCATCTATCTATCTACCTATCACCTATCTATAGATAGATATAGACATATAAATAAAGATATATAGATAGATAAACAGACGTATAGATAGAGACAGACACATAGATGATAGATCTAGATATATAGGAATTATTTGTATGAGTCGCTTTTACAGAATGTGTTGAGCAGGCCACGCTGTAACTTGGGTTCCCAACCTTTTTGAACCTGCAGGCATCACTGGAATTCTGCCACAACATTCTGAGCACAGCCACAAAATGGCTGCCACAGAAAGGCTGCCATAGGTGGTGGAGCCAGCCATAAAAATGGCCGCCACAGCTGACCTTCAGTCACAGAGTGAAGATCCTTGTGCTGTAGTGGCAGCTGCTGCCAAAGCAACATTTAAAAAAAAAAATCTGCAAAATCAATCAGATCTCCAAAATGGCCACTCAGAAGCCTTATCAGGAATAGCCCCTCCTGGCCTGGCCCACTTCCTAAAAGTACTTGGTGGGTGCCAGGTAAGGTGTCAGTACGGAACATGGCACCCATGGGTACCACGCTGGAGACACCTGCTGTAACGTACATTCAACTTGTGATGAATTTGGCATTTTTTGCTACAGGATCCAAATTTCCTTTATTTATTTTATTGCTGTAAATTCTGTCATGAACCTGGGCCAAGTGGTGTGGCCTACAGGCCTAGTGGCTCTAAGGAGTCTGTATTGTAGTTAGGGTTGCCAGCCTCCAGGTGGGGCCTGGGGATCTCCTGATTTACAACTGATCTCCAGCTGAGAGAGATCAGCTCCCCTGGAGAAAATGGCTGCTTTGAAGGGTGGACTCTCTGGCATTCTACCATGCTAAGGCTCCTCCCCTCCCCAAACCCCACTCTCTCCTGGCTCCACCCCCAAAGTCTCCAGGTATTTTCCAAACCAGACTTGGCAACTTTAATTGGAGTAGTCATCAGGGCCTACAATTCCCAGGTTCCCCCTGGACCCTGTGATTGGGTAACAGGAGATTTTGGAGGGAAAACCACACCAACCGGGGAACAGAGGGTGGTACCTGGGAGGAGGAGATACAAGGCCTGGCCCAGAGTGGGGGGAGGGGGTTCTCTCTCTCAGGGAGCAGAGCTGGGGGAAGCTGCTGCAGACAGAGGGATCCCGTGTCCAAAAGGGATGAGTTAGACTTTGAACAGGAACCTAGGGAAGGCTAGGACTGTGTAGACAGACGTGCTAGGATTTATTATTTTACTGATTTACCTGCCTTTACTTTGCTCATTTCCCCTACTTGTTATTAATCTAAAGTTGTTGTTAAATAAACCATTTTTACTCTGCCTGGGTCCTCACACCTCATTTGGTCACGTATAAGGAGAAACCTATGGTAAAAGTACTAAAAAAGGGGTAGGATAGTGCTCTGGGCCCTCCCCAGGAGACCCATACCAGAGTGGTGGCAGCCAGTGGTGAACATTCCTAGCCACTGCTGTGACAAATGTGCTCACTAATGTTAATGTGCCTTTCTTAGGATCTCAACGAAGACTGAGCCCCCTGAGAAGACAATGAGTAAAACAGTTGGCCTGCTACTTTCCAAACTGTGCATTTTGCCATAAATATAACCGACAACCCGCATAAGTATAAGACTTCTATTTGGGTTGACTACCAAACGGTGAAAATTGTGCACTGTTTATGCAAAACCACTTATTTAAGCCCAATGGAATGCCAGATCGATTCATCTTTGGATGCTTAGGTGTGTCACTGCTGGGTCCTGAAAGCATATTGTGAAGATAACAAGATGGCCTGATGTACTCGAGGTGTGGATTCTATTCCAAAGAGCAGCCTGGATGAAACAGAAATACAACGCAGGAGAAAGCACCACGAGAGGCAAATCGCAGATGAAGTATGACAAAGAGGGGAAGAGAAAAGAATCACATATGCAAGCATCACAAAGAGACTTAAGCTGAATAAGTCCTGATTTTAATGTTACTCTTAATTAGGCATCATGTTGAAAGAAGCCTCCACATTGCTGTAGTGGCTATCAGCTGGTCTTAGAATGTGCCACTGCAGTTAGAGGATTGCATAAATGTTTTCTCACACACAGACACACACATACAAAATCCTTTACGCACGGGAAAATGGCATGCTAGAGAATCCTTCAGTCTGACATGCTGAGTTGGAGTGTACAAGGAGTTTAAATGAGGAACCATGCAAATGTGTCATTCGGTAACCTCCATAGCCTCAAGTGGCATGGACTAGGGCAGGGATTCCCAGCCTTTCTTTCTTTCTTTATTAATTCATTCATTATTTTAGGTTTGTGAGTTACCCAGTCCCTGCACACACAAGGTTCTGGGCGATGTACAACAGTTAAAGCAATGTTAACATTAATAAAATCTATACGTCAATTACATCATCTCAGATGGCATCAATAATTTTCCTTCTTTTTCTTATAGCCACACGACATTTATTAGAGCCTGTTCATAAATAAAATGATCTAATATACTTGTGGGTGCCTGTAGCTTTAAGTAAACAAAAACAGATGCTGATTGAGAAATGTAATTTGAATACTAGCAACAATCAAGTTTTAGAGAATGACAAGACTAATCCACACAACAGGAGACTGAATGTAAAACTATTCAGTAAGTTGGCAACAAAGACCTGCAAGAAAAAGCTCCGGTGATGGCTCTCAGAACCAACAGTACTTTTGCCTTCCCTGTGACAGAATTCGCTTCCGATGCTAGAACTGAACGATGGAAGGGGGACAAAGTGACATTTACGGTATCTAGAAAGTTGCCTTGGAAAGTGAAGTATGCAAAAAAGAGGGCTTAATGGAGGAGCGTACTGTCTCAAGGGCAGGGCGAGAAGAAGTCCGAAGCACAAAGACGAAGGGAAAGAAGAAAAGGGTGCCAGCCATGATGGAACCGTTGCTGCCTTCAACCGAAAGCCTGGCAGAACATCTCTGCCTTACGGGCCCAGCAGAACTGCCCTACGTCCCACAGGGCCCTGGTGGTATTTGGCAGAGTTCCACCAGGTCGGAGCTAGGGCTGAAAAAGCCCTGGCTCTGGTTGAGGACAGCCAGGGATCACCAGTAGATTGTTCTCAGCGGAGCATAACACTCTCCCAGGGACATACCAGAGGAAGGGGTCCCAAAGATACGCAGGTCCCAAACCACTCAGGCCTTGAAGGTCAATATAAAAACCTTGAACTTGACTAGGTATTCCACTGGTAGCTGGTGTAGCTGGTGCAGCATTGGTTGTGTATGTGCTGTCCATGGCATTCCCATCAGGACTTGTGCCACCACATTCTGGACCAGCTGGAGCTTCCAGGTCAGTCTCAAAAGCAGGCCAACATACAGTGAGTTACAGTAATCCAGCCTGGAGGTGACCGATGCATGGATTGCAGTGACTAGGTGAGGGTGAGACAGGAAAGGGGCTAATTGCCGAGCTTGGCGTAGATGAAAAAAAAATTAGTCTGGCAATATTCATTACCTGGGCTACCATAGTTCAGGATCATGCCCAAACTCCTGATGGATTGCGCTGGCACGAGTGGCACCCCATCAAGAGTGGGAAGTCTATGCCCCAATCCTGAAGTCCCCCCTGGCACAGAAGCTCCATCTTCATCAGATTCAGTCTCAGTCAATCTTTTTTAACCATCCCACCACAGTCTCCAAACCTTCAGCCAGATGATGTGGGGCAGTATCCAGGCAGCTGGATATAGCTGGGTGTCATCAGCATACTGGTGACACCCCAGCCCAAAACGCAGCACCAGCTGGGGAGGGGGGTGTATGTAGATGTTCAATAACATCAAAGAGAGGAATGCCTCCTGAGGAACCCCACACATCAGGCGGTACATAGTTGACACCCTCTCCCCGAGTGCCACCCTCTGTCCCTGACCACAGAGAAATGAGATAAGCCATTTTAGGGCTACCCCACAAACTGCCACATCGGTGAGGTGGTGGGTCAGAAGATCGTAATCGATGGTGTCAAATGCCGTTGTGAGATTTAGCAACAGCAGCAGTGTCAACCCGCCTTGATTCAGCTGTCTGTGGAGATAATCTGTCAGGGTGACCAACACCATCTCCATCTCATGGCTGGGGTGAAAGCCAGACTGGAATGGGTCCAATGCTGATGTGTCGTCCAGGAAACTCTGGAGCTGCTTGACTACTGCTCTCTTGATTACCTTTCCCAGCAACAATAGATTTGAAACCGGGCAGTAATTGGCAGGATCACCCCTGTCTCCTGGGACAGATTGATAATGTCTATCAGTGGGCCTCGTATCCTCTCACCACCAGCTTTAACAGGCCACAAGGGATACAGATCTAAGAGAATGTAGTTGGCCTAACTGCACCCAGGATCCTCTCAACATCAGCAGAGGAGAGAAGGCTGAAGTTCTCAAGAACCTAATCCAAAGGTGGCCAAGGGCCCCCTAGTTCACTTACTGTGTCAACATTCATGGGTAGGTCACAACAGAGAGACAAGACTTTGTCTGCAAAAAAACTTGCCAATGCCTCACAGCGAATGGCTAGATTACTAATTTTTTGGTTCCTCTCCATGAGGGAAGTAAAAGATCTAATTACCCTAAATAATTGCACTGGGGATGAGCTAGTGGACGAGATGGAGGCTGAGTAGAATTCTCTCTTTGCAGCCTTCACCACCACTTCATAGGATTTTGTAAGTGTCCTATAAGATGCTCTTGAAGCTTCGTCACAAGCATGCCACCAAACTCACCCAAGTCATCTGAGTTCCCATTTCATCCCCCTGAGTTCCTTAATTTCCCAGGGGGATAGGGGATGATCTTTTACAGGAGTGGAGAGGACGTAAGGGAGTGACTATATTGATGCCCTCAGAAAGATGGAAATTCCAGTCTTCTATCAGCTCATCCAGTGAGTCACCAGAATGCATCGGATCCCACAGAGCATTCTAGAACCCAATTGGGTCCATTAGTCTCTACAGACAAGCCTAAATTAGCTTGCCGCCTAGACAGAGGGGGATTGGAACATCCAGCCAGGCCTTCGAAACCAGATGGTCTGATCATAGCACTTGTGAATGCATTTGAAATTTTGAGGACAAAATTAGCTGTTGTGGAGGACGCAGCCAGCCACAAAAATGGCTGCCATGGGATGCTGGGGCCACTCTCAAAACAGTGGGAGGTTTCAAGTCCAACTTCCTTTGACTTGAGTCAGCTATTTAGAAATGAATGCTCCCTGGAGACACAAAGGTGATGCCTTTTAGGGTCCTCTGAAGCACTTCCTTCTCCAGTTAAGTGAAGAAAAGCCAAGGTTGGATTGTTATTTGTAGATAAAATGCTTTGGGGAGCTCCAGCGGGCGCCATGGGTATCATGCTGGGAACCACTGACTTAAGATAAATTGTACTATGTCCTGCTGAATGTTTAAACTGGCCCTTCCTTGTAGCACTTGTTCGATTGTGCTTGGTGATGTTAGGAGATCGAGTTTCAACCCTGAGGTCCCCAGTACCATTTCCCCCCATGTGTTTATTAAGGAGACCTGCTGCAAATCAAGGGAATCCCCAGCTGTCTGGAAATAGCTATGACTCTAGCTTGATCTGTAAAAAGAAATAAAACCAGTGAAGTAATTGGTCATACCTGGAGGCCTTGACATACTGTGACAGATTTCCTTCTTATGGTGTTTTAAAAACCTGAAATCTTTTAACAGTGAAATGAAAACTAGTTACATCAGGACATCAGCTCAATCACTGGTGTCAACGGTAAACTCATCACCAAGTGTAACTTCTCCCCATCCAAGTGGGATGAAATTCTTTGGGTTTGTGCTCCTCACGCGAAGGATCGTCACTGCCAAATTTTAGGCAGATGGGAGAAAGCAAAGAGAAAATATCTTTCTAACAATGAGGTTCAGTGAAGTAAGTTTGTGGGGGACAAGGGTCAGTTTCCTCCGCCCATGCATTTTGCTTCTGTTTCAAAACAGATCCATTTTGCTTTCTAGGGACAGCAGATTCATACATATTGAGTCCCCTCCCCCCCCCATGGTTATGGCACTTTTAAACACAACAGAGATATCCAAGAGAAATCAACTCCTAAGTCATCAGTTCTTTCTCACATAACAAAACAATCTGATCCTTCAACCATGATGATTTCTTGTGCACCTCCAAAACGTTTTACTTATTTGCTATTTACTATGATGGTGGAGTGGAGAACCCTCTCTCACTAGCCCATCCCCTACTCTGCAGGACTGATAGGTTGCCTTCTGCCAAGAAAGAAAAGCCTGGGCCGGCCCTGCATTCCTGCCAGGGTGTGCAAGCAAAGCGGCAACCTCTTTCCTTCACTGTAGGAAGACTTCCTCTTTGGGGACTTGGGGACTGAATGTAGCCTGAGATTAAAACTCTGCTTTCCTCTTCTCCTCTGAATTGCCTGAAATCATGCATAAGCAAAGCCTGGGCCTCCCAAATTGTGCAGCTCTGCATTCCTGCCAGGGGGTGGAAGCAAAACCAGAACCTCTTTCCTCCACTGCAGGTAGGCTTCCAGTCATGGGGGCTGGGGAGAGAATGTAGCCTGAGATGGAGGTTCTGCTTTCCTCTTCTCCCCTGAATTGCCTGAAAACATGCCTAACCAAAGCCTGGGCCTCCCTATCTATGCAGCCCTGCCTATCTATGCAGCCAGGGGGTGTAAGCAAAGATGTGACCTCTTTCCTTCACTGCAGGAAGGTGGTCATGGGGTCAGGGGCAAGAATGTAGCCTGAGATTAAGCCTTTGCTTTTCTCTTTGCAGGAGCAAACCTTTGCCACTTCCTGGGAGGCAGGGGGCATAGCACAAAAGAATAAAGGCAGGATTCATGCTGAGTTAGAATTAGAGAGCCTTTCCAGAGTCAGCGAGGTGAGGGAAGTGACTGACTTGAAGTGGAAACACTGTGCACAGACAGAACTGTCAGCTGGAACTGTCCTGTATGGCAGGGAGTTCTGGTTCAAGGTTGTCCCTACCATTTTCTCCCCTCTAGAGAATAAAACCAGGGAGCAAGGTGCAAGAATAGCTCTCTCTCTCTCCCTCCCCCCCTCTCTCTCTCCCTCCCCCCCCCTCTCTCTCTCCCTCTCTCTCACTTACACACACACACGTTTTATTTGACCCTCAGATTAGGTAGCATTCTTTTACATTCAGTTGCCAGGCATATAGAGGGGCCTAATTCAGACTGGGACTCAGGCATAAGCTGTTACCATGATCGATCTCTAAATTGCAAGCTGTCAACCACTTTTGATAACAATTCTCAGCTGCTGCAAGTTAATCACTGCTGCCAGCCTAAGCAACAGTTCTGAGAACAAGTCGGCAGGTGGACGTGATGACTTCTATAGTCAAGAAAGATAACAGGCAGAAAGACTCTTAAAGGAGACCAGTTTCTTGACTGAGTTAGAAGGGACCCCAGAAGTCACCTACTGCAACCCCCTTGCTCAGTGAAGGAATTAGTCAACTATAGCACTCTACTCTGCTTAAAGGAGTGCACAGCTTTTTTTTAAAAAAAAAGGTTTTAAGTGATTGAAAAAAAAAACAACATTTCCAGGATAAATTCTTGTGGGGTTGTGCCTTCAAGAAAAAGGGCAGAGCCCTCAAGAGCCCCACCTGGTCACCATCAGTTATCTGCAACTTGGCAGCACTTTCTACCACTACCACCATACCTGATTTTAGGGGCGGGGACTGGAAGTGTCATTCATAGAACTTTCAGAATCTTTTCTGGCTTGATGCTCCTATATTCCGTTATTACAAAAATGTTGTGGGGTGGAAAGTAGACATTTGTACCTTCCTTTTCTGCATTGGATAACCCTCCAAAAGCGTAGCCGAGTTCAATAGCTTTTTCACCTTACTGCAATAAGTTAGCACACTGATTTTTTTTTCCTCTCCCCCCCCCCTTTTTGGAGGCACCCTTTTACAGAGCACAGCATTAATCTAATTCCCTCATACCTATGCAGAGAGGCAGAACATTCATATATTTAGAATTTTGGATTGGTTGCTTAGCATTTATGCTGGCATAAAGCATTAATACTGGCACCCATGCATGAAGATTCCAAATTAACCGAAATAAACACTGGATCCGGCCTGCTGCAAATACGTGATCCGAGAAACTGAAGTGAGTAGGAACAGTGTGCCAGAGTGCAACGACATTACTTCCGACAGCCTTCATATGTGATAGGCCAAAGCATTAATCCCCTTGTCTTTCCTGCTTCCTATCACATGCAGCATTGTTACATTTGTGGCCTTTTCATTAACGGAAATGAGGAAAGGGGATATCCTCACTCACTCCCACGGTGGAGTCTAGGGCTGAGAACAGACTGGCAAAATGAAGTGCAAGGGAAGCGGGACAAAAAGACTTGGGTGGAGTTGTTGTGGGGCTTTCCATTTGCACTGCATAGACTGATGTGGGGCCATATTGGGGAGGAGGCGGAATGGAGAGTTCACACTGTGGGGCAGCCCCTGGCAGTGGCGCCATGGTGGCATGTGGCTTTGGTCCATTTTGCCGACCTGTGCGTAGGCGCATGGGCACAGCAGCCAGATCAGCAGGTTCACATTACCAGCGCCGCTTGATGTGCGGCTTATTTGCATCTACACTGCCAGGAAGCGGGCCTATATCGGGCCAAACTGCCAGCCTCAACTCAGCCTAGCATTATAAGGTCAAATTTACATCTGACTTTCCCGCTAGAATCACTTTAGTTTTTTTTTTTTAAAAACTGTCTATACCTGTTTTTAGTTTCAAACCATACTTGTTCTAGTTTATAAATTATTGTTTACATTCGTTAATTGCCCTCCTGTGGTCAAGCTAGCATTATACTGCTTTAAACAAATGCTGTTGCTTAGTACTCTTCAGACCCCCTGGAGTGAAATTTGAAACCAGAGTGAAATGAGCTTGGGAAAAGACAGCAGTCAAACTACTTCAGAGGGGAGGTGTAAATTGGGCCTAAGTTATCATGCTGTAACCACAAATACACACGAATAGGACCAGTTTCCCCTCCTTTTAACTGTGTATTTGTTAAGTTGTATCAATAAAACCAAAATGCAGTCAACGTAAACTATTACAGTTATTTTACCCTTCCCATGGGGTTCCAGCATGCTTTGCCTTACCCTGCTTCTGCAACACAACACCCCCATGAATCAGCTTCGGCTAAAAGGTGGTACCTGTCATGTCTTGTCTTACTCTGAGAGATGGTCTGGCTTTCAGTAAGCTGAGGACTTAGACAGATAGCATGAAAATCACCAATGTCATTCCATCCATCAAATGCAAATTATAGGTTCTTACAACCTCACTTTGCCTCAGGGGCGTGCAGGGAAGGCAGAGGATGTTTAACTGTTCCATCTCTAGTCAGTTTCAGTGTCGCATTTTAGAAGTGGAAAGTGTGTGTTTTAAAGCATGTCTTTGCTATTTTAAAATATTAATAACAAAGCAGGGAGCCAGGTTTTGAACAGCAAAACTGAAATGCTAATCCACCTCCTTTTCCTTAAAAAGGTAAAGGCAGGGGTCATTTCGTAGAAAAAGAGGTGCAGGAGCTCATTAGCATAACTCATCTGCATAACTCATTTGCATATGCCACACCCCTAACATACCGGAAGTGTGTCAGAAGGCAACACCCACCCCTCAGGCTCCAGGTGAGTGAAACTGACCTGCTCTTCCTCCATTCCCTTCCCCATCCAATACTTTGTGCAATAAAAATAAGCGTAAAGAACACACCCTCATTCTCTTCCTGCTCCCTCGAAACCACCAGGTTTCAAGTAGACTTGAGATACCCAGGACATGTGCACCACCCATCCCTTCCCCTTCCCCTCCCCACAACAAGACACCCTGTGAGGTAGGTGGGGCTGAGAGAGGTCTTTTGAGAACTGCTCATGAGAGAACAGCTCTGAGAGAACTTGTGACTGGCCCAAGGTCACACCAGCAGCTGCATGTGGAGGGGTGGGGAATCAAACCCGGTTCTCCCAGATTAGAGCCCAACTCCTGACCACTACACCAAACTGATGGGGTGGAAGCTGCTGAAGGGTTGGTGAAATTTCTCCAGTACTTATGTGCCATGTGCCCAGATAAATTTTATTTATTTATTTATTTATTTATTTTTCACATTTATATCCCGCCCTCCCCGCAAGCGGGCTCAGGGCGGCTTACATGGGCCGGTGGCCTAATTGTTACAATAACCTATAAAATCAATTAAAACATCATAATAAATATCATTAAAACATATAAATATTCATAAAAGCTTCCATATACAGCGTCGGATGGCAACCCTGTGGCAGGTTTGGGCTCCACCCCCTCGGCCATGGCCGAGGTCGTGTTGGACCAGGGTACAGCATGATGGTTACATTGCCGGATGGTATCCCCAATATCCTCGGCAGCGGCTCCTATTGATAAGCCTGGCGGAAGAGCTCCGTCTTGCAGGCCCTGCGGAACTGCATCAGGTCCCGCAGGGCCCTGATCTCCTCCGGGAGCTCATTCCACCAGACAGGAGCCGCCACCGAGAAAGCCCTGGTCCTAGTTCTGGCCAGCCTGGTGTCTCTGGGGCCGGGCACACATAATCTGTGTTCCGACCCTGACCGTAGTGCTCTCTGGGGTTGATACGGAGAAAGGCGGTCCCTAAGGTATGTTGGACCCTGGCCATATAGGGCTTTATAGGTAAGAACCAGCACTTTGAAGCGAACTCGGTATGCTATAGGCAGCCAGTGCAGCGCTGCCAGCACAGGCCCGATGTGATCCCGCTTTGCGAGTCCCATCAGCAGCCTGGCCGCGGCATTCTGCACCAGCTGCAGCTTCCGGATTTGCACCAAAGGCAGCCCCATGTAGAGAGCGTTGCAGTAGTCCAACCTCGAGGTGACCGTCGCATGGATAACTGTGGCAAGGTCATCCCGGTCAAGGTAAGGAACCAACTGCCTCGCCAGCCGTAGATGGTAGAAGGCTGACTTGGCAGTGGCTGCTACCTGGGCCTCCATTGACAATGAAGGCTCCAGGAGCACTCCCAGACTCCTCGCCCTCGGCGCAGGCACCAACGGCGCCCCGTCGAAGCTCGGGAGCGGGACCCCCCACTCCGGACCACAACGACCCAGGCACAGGACCTCCGTCTTCGCCGGGTTCAATTTCAACCTGCTAGACCTGAGCCAGTCAGCCACAGCGTGCAATGCCCGGTCAAGATTGTCTGGGCCGGAGTCTGACCGGCCGCCCAACATCAGATAGAGCTGGGTGTCATCCGCATACTGATGACATCCCAGCCCAAACCTCCGGACAATCTGGGCAAGGGGGCGCATATAGATATTAAACAACATCGGGGAGAGCACTGCCCCCTGGGGCACACCGCACTCAAGCGGGTGCCTCAAGGATTGCTGCTCCCCTAGCACCACCCTTTGTCCCCGACCCTGGAGAAATGAGACGAGCCACTGCAAGGCCCGCCCACCTATTCCCACGTCGGCAAGGCGGCGGGACAGCAGCCGGTGGTCCACTGTGTCGAACGCTGCCGACAAGTCGAGCAGCAGCAACACCGCCCCACCGCCCTGATCCAGATGTCGTCGGAGGTCATCCGTTAGAGCGACCAATGCGGTCTCCGTCCCGTAACCCGGGCGAAAGCCGGACTGAAAGGGGTCAAGAACCGAAGCATCATCCAGATACCTCTGTAACTGTAACGCCACCGCCCTCTCTATTAATTTGCCCAAATAGGGCAAATTGGACACCGGCCTATAATTTGCCAATTCTGCCGGGTCCAGATGTACCTTTTTTAGGAGTGGGCGGACCATCGCTTCCTTGAGAGCCTCCGGGAACTTCCCTTCAACAAGGGAGGTGTTAATTATTTCCCGGGCAGTACCTCGTAACCCCTCGTGGCCCGATCTTATAAGCCAGGACGGGCACGGATCAAGGAAGCATGTGGTTGGGCGAACAGTCAAGAGCAGTCTGTCAACTTCCAAGATGGTATACTTAGAAAATTTATATGCCACCTTGAGCAAGTCTCTGGAAAAGCAGCACACAGTCATAAAAGGAACAATGATAAAATTATCAATATTAAAACAAAACATTAAAATCAATAAAGACCATAGCAGGGCTTTCCCCGGGGCGCTGCGCCTCTGCACTGCTGGGGGAAGCCAAGGAGGGGTCGAGGCTTGGTCATGTGCCCACCCCCTGGGCTCCTCACTCCCGGAGCTGCGCTCCTGTGCGCTCCCGCTCCAACGGACCCCTGGGTAAAGGTAAAGGTTTCTCTTGCTCAAAAGCCAGTCGAATCCAATTCTAAGGGACAGTGCTCATCTCCATTTCCAAGCTGAAGAGCCAGTGCTCTTCTGAAGACTTTTTCCATGGTCATGTGGCCGGTATGACTAAATGCCGGGGTGCACGGAACACTGTTTCCTTCCCACCGAAGCGGTACCTATTTATCGACTTGCAATTTCTTGCTTTTGAACTGCTAGGTTGGCAGGAGCTGGGGCCAGAGACGGGAGCTCACTCCGTCACGTGGCACTCGGGTCTCGAACTGCCGAGCTACTGACCTTCCGGTCTGCAGCTCAGCGTCTTAACCTCTGAGCCATGACATGGCCCCAAAGTGAGATTGGGGAGGACTTATCCAAATGGTGTCCATCAACATTGCAACTGTACACAGTGGGAAGTGACATGCAGTGTCAACAGACACCATTTCACTCTCTCCATTTTTCTTCTGTTGCCAAATGGAGTGGAGGGAGGCAGAGGAGACTGGCAGGAAGTTGCCTACCAAAGCGAACAACATGGTCCTCCTACCCCCGACCAGGGGTCATTTCGTAGAAAAAGAGGTGCAGGAGCTCATTAGCATAACTCATTTGCATAACTCATTTGCATATGCCACACCCCCTAACATACCGGAAGTGTGTCAGAAGGCAACACCCACCCCTCAGGCTCCACTCCACAGGTGAGTGAAACTGACCTGCTCTTCCTCCATTCCCTCCCCCATCCAATACTTTGTGCAATAAAAATAAGCATAAAGAACACACCCTCATTCTCTTCCTGCTCCCTTGAAACCACCAGGTTTCAAGTAGACTTGAAATACCCAGAACACGTGCACCACCCATCCCTTCCCCTCCCCACAACAAGACACCCTGTGAGGTAGGTGGGGCTGAGAGAGGTCTTTGGAGAACTGCTCATGAGAGAACAGCTCTGAGAGAACATGTGACTGGCCCAAGGTCACACCAGCAGCTGCATGCGGAGAAGTGGGGAATCAAACCCGGTTCTCCCAGATTAGAGTCCAACTCCTGACCACTACACCAAACTGATGGGGTGGAAGCTGCTGAAGGGTTGGTGAAATTTCTCCAGTACTTATGTGCCATGTGCCCAGATAAAAAATGGTATACTTAGAAAATTTATATGCCACCTTGAGCAAGTCTCTGGAAAAGCAGCACACAGTCATAAAAGGAACAATGATAAAATTATCAATATTAAAACAAAACATTAAAAACAATAAAGAGCCTAGCAGGGCTTTCCCCGGGTGCTGTGCCTCTGCACTGCTCGGGGAAGCCAAGGAGGGGGTGGGGCTTGGTCATGTGCCCACCCCCTGGGCTCCTCACTCCCGGAGCTGTGCTCCTGTGCGCTCCCGCTCCAATGGACCCCTGAATACCACTATTCTGGGAGGATAGCTTCAGTGGTGGCTGAGGCTGGTCGAAGGAACAAGGACCTTTCCAGGAGACAGGATCATTTTGCTGCAGCCATGACACAAGCAGGCATTCCCCCACGGGGGGGGGGGGGGGGGGGGCTGGCACCAACTCCCGGAGTTGCGCTCCCCCGAGCTCCTGCTCAAAATGATCCCTGGTCCTAAGGATCTGCGTGCCCCCTGATCCCAAAGAACCAGTTTCAGGGAGGGGTGTCTCACCCTTCCAAACCAGTATGAGGAGAAGTGAAGGAGAGGTCACGGACCAGAATTTGGACTTCTCAACATCAAGCAGAAAGACCGAAGATCCAGGTGAGGTGGCCGCACACTTGACACCACCATCATAGAAGGAGGCAGCTGAGACAACTGCAGGGGACCCCTCCTTCGATGTACATGAGGAGCCCCAGGAGTCTGAGCCAACCCTTTCACCCTAGGATACAGCCCTTGCTGCATACTTGGACCCTGGAACCCATCCCCATCCTTTCCCATCCTGGAACCTGCTACAGCACCTGAGGTCTCTCTCACAAAGCCTTGAACCACCCCAGCCCTATCAATGCACTGACCACTGTAATCGGGCACGGCATCACGAGGAACCAATAGTTCACCCTCAGCCTTTGGTGGAATAGCATCTAAGCTCTAGGACTGCTGGCTCCAGCTACTTGACTGCCCAGTGGAATCCTGACATGATCCAGAAGCAGCCCATGGTTTGCCCTTGCTCATGATCAGTGCCAGTCCCAGGTTCCAGGAGGCCCTGGACAGACAGTTCCACATGGCCCTTCTGCCCACCCCTGCCCACCCCCATGCCTCCCTTTCCACTCATCTACCTCTGTGTATCCCCCCTTATGGATCCTTCCTTTCACACGAGCTCTCCCACCACCTGCACTCACAGCCACCTTCATCGCATCCACCAGAAGACGTCCACCAGAAGCCACCATGAACCATCCACCAGAAGCCACCATGCACCACCTGCATGCACTTCCCCATCAACCATGGGAAGCTATGAGCATGGATGGCGGAGTACTTGCAAGGAAATGGGCAGGGAGAGGCATATGGACAGGGGGCAGGCAGTGCTCCCTCTAAACTGTGGGATCTTGCAAGCAAAAATTCTACTTTCTGAGCTACTGGCATTAAAGTTGAGAGTGAGCAATTTGTCTGCTGCATAAATTAGTTTGCTCTGGAGCCATCCTTCCCGTGCTAAGGCAAAAATGTGTGAGCCGGAGGCTAAGAAACTGGGAGCTAGCTCACACTAACTCAGCTTAGAGGGAACACTGGTGGCAGGGGATGTGAACAGTTAGGGGGTCTGTGACAGTGGGCCCCACCAGAAGCCTTGGGACCTGGCAGCTGCCCCACTATGCTTCTGGGTCTGCTCGGCTTTATTGGCTTCCATGGGAACCCAGCAAGAGGCAGGAAAGCAACTGTGCAGACTTGAAGCAACTTCTCCTTGCCCTGGAGTGCTCTAAGGAACGGCCTCTAGTCCTCTCCGAGCGAAGGCACAGATGAAAATTAGCATTCCAAAAGGATCTCCCGCAGCTGTCATCATAAAAAGAAACTGATTAGTGGTTTGGACGGTGCTAACTCTGTAAATTATCAAACAAAATTCTGCCGAAGCATCCATTTGCGTATATGAAAATTACAATTTGAACATCACACTTAGAGCACATTAATCAACTTCATTCTTTGTTTTTATGGGTAATGAGGCTTTGCAGAAAGGTAAACAGCTTTCTAAATAAAGTTGCTTTGGCAAAATGAATTAAATGCATTCACACTGTTTTCTCTCTCTCTCTCTTTAAAAAAGTAGCTAATTTGGTGACAGGTGGCGGAACAGACAGCGCGGCGACGCGCACGACGTTGCAGCTTCACGAAAGGCAACATCAGTGAGGCCGGAAGTAAATGCAGTCCACGTTTGTTCCCTTGCCTTCTTTCTGATTGATTCTGAACTCATTCGCAGTGACTCGACTTTGTAATTGTGGAAGCGGGAGACACTGCTCTATCCTGCCACCTTTTGTCTTCGCTCTTTCCCCCCCCATTGCATTGATTGTCAAAAGCACATCCTTCCCTGGTTTTCAACTGTGAGTTGTTTTGGGGGAGAGCAGCCTCTTAGTTCACTGCTAGGGGACTCTGCTCGGACATTTCGGAGACCCCAAGTCTACAAATGTGAGCAAATACCTTTTGAAAGAGTGGTCTCATCGATGGCTTGCCTTGATTGTTTGGTTAGGGGCTTCATTGTGCTCTTATTTGTCTAGGATTGATTGCCCTTGTCTTTTATTCGGTTAAGGTTTCAGCAGAGGTTAGCAGGGAAGCGAGGAAAGGGCGGGGAGAATGAAGAGCGCCTGCGGATGAGAAGAACAAATCTCCCGTGTTTGTTTAGCATCCTCAACGTACTTGGCACTTCCCAAGATTACAAAAAAAGAAAAAAAAAACTCTGTTTGAGGGAGCTTTGAATCTAAGTTTTGACAGTGGGACTACCAGAAGAAGAAAGGCATGGGAGGGAATGGTAATAGGGAATGAACATATGTGAATGGATTTCCAACACGTTGCAAAGCTCTGTTGCAACTGAGGGCCACGTTGCAAACACTTTTGATGGTTAAACTTACTGCGCTTGAAAGTGGTGATCGGATGTGAGCCGATCACCAAGTCTCTTCGGTTCGTGCTGGGCAGCTGTGAAGAGGTTTTTCCAGGTTTTCATAGGAGGCTGTGTGGGTCCCCTCAGTTGGTAGAAGAGACCTGTCACAAAAAAAGCAATAATAGGAGATCACATCAGAGAAAACCTTGGTGGCTGTCCACATCATAGGCGTCAACTTCAGGGGGGCTGGGGAGCTGGAGCCCCCCCCCCAACGTTTCCAGGAAGTGCTGAGCCTCCAACGGAGACAATGGACTGTGATGTCTCTGACCCAGCCCCAGCACCCCCCCCCCCCCCCCCGGAAATTGGAAAGTCTATGCCCTTGGTCCAGGTCACTTGGTTGGCCACTTTGTGAAACAGGATGCTGGACTAGAAGGACCACTGGTCTGATCCAGCAGGGTTCTTCTGATGTTCTTATCTTGGAAGGCCTCAGTCTCTCTGTCCTGGTGTTGGCTGTCTAGAGGAACTGGTTGGCTAGTGTGTGAGACAGGATGCTGGACTAGAAGGACCACTGGTCTGATCCAGCAGGGTTCTTCTGATGTTCTTATCTTGGAAGGCCTTGGCCTCTCTGCCCTGTTGTTGGCTGTCCAGAGGAACTGGTTGGCCAGTGTGTGAGACAGGAGACTGGACTAGATGGACACACTGGTCAGATCCAGCAGGTATCTTCTGTTCTTATAATGCTGTCTATAATATGGTTACATATCACACACACACATTCTTTCATGCTTCCCAGTTTCTCCAACAGTAGCTTGAATCAAGACAGAGACATACGACTGGGAACCTGGGAATGAAATCCATATGTGGTAGTCTCTTCTACTAAAGCTTCATTAGCACATGGGCCCACTGAAAGATCCTTCAGTGTATGCATGTGTTGCTGGCAGCCAAGTTCAAGATAATTCATACCATAGTATTCCCCATTACTATGGTCCTCTCTGCATTTGCCTGCCACTCTGGATTTTTTCAGTGTTCGAGTCGAGGCAATTTAAGTCCAGGGCAAAACAGCATCCAAACAGGGCTGCCAAGTACGGGCGACTTACCGGCGGGGGGGAGTTGTTCTCCCCCCGGGAGCTCTTCTGGCGCGTGCCCTTTGCACGCGTGCCACGGCGACGTAATGACGTCACCCGGAGGTGACGTCATTACACGGGGGAAGTTGTCCTCACCAGACGACTTCTGGGGTGGGGTTCCCCCCGCCAGCCGAATGCCGGCGGGCGGATTGGGAACCCCTATAGCGGGGAATCCCCCGCCCCCCGGGCTGACTTGGCAGCCCTACATCCAAATAACCCAGGGCAACACCAGGCTGAACCGAGACTGACCACTGAAGGGAGGTAATGTAATGCAGAATGAGGAAAAAAACCCAGAATAAAAAAGGTTGAACTCTGTTTTAGTGCAGAAAGGGGATGGGGGCTGGATTAAAAAGAAGGTTGAATTCAATTTTAGTGCAGGATTGCTTGGAGGACACCTCAGTGAACATGGATTTAAAGGAGAGTGCAGAAAGGGCCTATGTATGAGTGTCAAATCTGGACAATGAAGAAAGCAGACAGGAAGAAAGTTGATTCCTTTGAAAAGTAGTGTTGGAGGAGAGTTTTATGGATGCCACGAACTGCCAAAAAGATAAACAAGTGGGTTCTAGACCAAATCAAGTCTGAACTATCCTTAAAAGCTAAAATGACTAAACCGAAGCGATCGTAATTTGGCCACGTTGTAAGAAGACAAGACTCACTGGAAAAGATCAGAGTGCTTGGAAAAGTTGAAGGCAGCAGGAAAAGAAGGAAATCCAACATGAGATTGATTGGCTCAGGCAAAGAAGCCCCAAAGGCCCTCAGCTGGCCAGATCTGAGCCAGGCTGTTAACAAGAGGACACTCTGGAGGTCATTAATACATAGTGTTGCCATAAGTCGGAAGCAACTTGATGGCACTTACCACACACACACAACATTGAAAACCATTGGTTGTGTACAAAGGGAACTTTTAGCAGAAGAGGAAGTGCCGTGGTGTGGCAGAGACTGTTTAGTACACACAGAACTTTGTTCATGGGATCCAAGATATGATTTTTTTGTAAAAAACAAACACGTATTTATTTATAAAAGTACCGTTGATTAGGTGTTGTGAGAGTGATGCAGCAGACCATAGCAGCTGTGTCCTGAAATCTCGGGAGGCTGCCCGCTCTCACACTGAACACACTTCTTTCTCTCTCTCTCTCTTCTTTCCTTGGCCCACGTCTGATGCCCCACGTACTCCCACCATTGTCTGCCCACATTGCAGGTGAGCGTGAGCCCTTCAACCAAGTGTCCGAAGTTCATTCGTGCCTTGATTGCTCATTCATTAGCCTTCATTGTCTACGAGCCTGTCACGACGACGCTTTTAATAGCAGCCCAGCGCGGATCTTAACAATGCCAACTAATTCCTTCTTACGGAATTCACGATGTCATGTATGTCTGCCACAGGCTCACTTGAACATCTCATGCACAAGCTAAACAGTCAGGATCCTTTCAACCTAGCCTTTGATCAGTCGCATTTTTTCCCCTCCAATGGGGCAGCTACCCTGGCCTCTCGTTACGTCTTCCAGTTCTTTAATATCTTTTAAAACCCAGTTTCCATGGCACTGATACTTTACTCTGCACGCCGAAGGCCATGTGACATCGTGAACCCACAGTAATGATGTTGTATAAACAACATTCACATATTTGGGAAGTGGGTTTTTGTCTCTGTGTCTCTCATCATTATTATTTGTCCTCTTAAGTTGCACACAAGGCAGTGTACTCTGAAGGATTCCATTCTGTTGTCACGCCAGCCCTGCAAGGTTCCTTCAACTAAAAGAGCATGCTTTGCTAAATGCTTTGAACTTCCAACAAGAATTTAATCCATGTCTCCTCCAGCCCACATCTGATGGTCTAAACCCCGCCTCCCATCTTTGTCAACTTTTTAAATTAAATAAAAATACAATTTCAGGTGTGCCTGAAACTTCCCATGAAAGAAGTAATCAATAGGCTTGGGTCCCACACAGGCTACATGCATAACTCCTTCAAGGAGCAAATGAATTAAAAAGAAAATGTAGCATGTAATAAACCCAGCTGGTTCTTGGTTCACAAAAATCAGAATCCTGCGAGGCAAGTGAGATTTTCAAGATCTTTAATGGATCGGCAGATTTACAAGCTCCCAGAAACTGAGGATGGAGACATTAAGTACAATATTATTCACTCTGAGTTCAGTCATTTTGTAAAGATTTCCTTTAGTCCTTTTACAGCAAGTCTATCCTTTCTGCATTTGCCTGCCACTCTGGATTTTCTCAGTGTTTTGAGTTGAGGCAATTTAAGCCCACGGCAAAACAGCCTCCAAATAACCTGGGGCAACAGCAGGCTGAAACCGGGCTGACCACTGAAGGAATAAAAAGAAGGTTGAACTCAATTTTAGTGCAGAAGGGGGGGGGGGGGAACCTGGATTTAAAAGAAGGTTAAATTTGATTTTAGTGCAGAATTGCATGGAGGACATCGCGGTGAACATGGATTAAAAGGAGAGCGCGGAAAGGGCCAGTGATGGTGGACGGTACTGTCAAGTCACAGCTGATTTATGGCTACCCTTGTAGGGTTTTCAAGGCAAGAAACATTCAGAGGTGGTTTGCCATTGCCTGCCTCTGCATAGCAACCCTGGACTTCCTTGGTGGTCTCCCGTCCAATAGTGACCAGGGCCAACCCAGCTTAGCTTTCGAGATCTGATGAGATCAGGCTAGCCTGGACCATCCAAATCAGGGCAAACAAAGAGAGGTGGTTTGTCATTGCCTGCCTCTGCAGAGCAACCCTGGACTTCTTTGGCGGTCTTCCATTCAATACTGACCAGGGCAGACCCAGCTTAACTTCCAAGATCTAATGAGCTAGACCTAGCCTGATGTGGTACATGTGGTTTACTCCCAGATCCCCACATTCTTAAGCATCGTGAGATTTCTCAAAGATTTCATTTTGCAGTGTACAAAATTTAGTCATCTAAACCTTGCACGGGCTAGGTTAAGACAACAGTATTGCTGATTCCCTTTCTCTTTGACCGGAAGAACATTTCCAAGGGTCCAGGGTTGCTACGCCCAGACAGGCCATGGCAAACCACCTCTGAACATTTCATGCCTTGAAAACCCTGCACGATCACCATCGGTTGGCTGTGTCTTGATGGTGTTTTCCACCATCCCAACTAGACTGAATCATAGGTGCACTTTTACACTGGACATAGTCTGAATGTTATTACAGGCTTTTTGTGTTCCATGTTCTTCCTTTGATGCTGATTGGTTTAGGGTGGTGGTCCCATTTTTTTTGGAGCTTCGTAGATCAGTGATCCAGGTGGAATAACTCAGGGAGGGTGTTGCCATTGAAAGGGATCCATCCATGTGTGGATGCTGAAGGCCCTAATTAGGTTAAGAGAGTAAAAAACAGTCAAAAGAAACAAAAGACAATTTAGCCTTGTGTACAACTGTGGTGAGGTAAATTTTGGGGTGGAGCTTTGTCTGCCAAGAGAACATGGACACATGAAGCAGCATGCTACTGAATTAGATCCTTGGTCTGTCAAAATCAGTATTGTCTACGTCTTCACCCAAAGAGTGATTAGCACATGGAATTCACTGCCACAGGAGGTGGTGGCAGCTACAAGCATAAACGGCTTCAAGAGGGAATAAGATAAACATCTGGAGCAGAGGTCCCTCAGTGGCTATTAGCCACAAGGTATAGATAGGAACTCTCAGTCTGGGGCAAATGATGCTCTGCATTCTTGATTCTTGGAGAGGGGCAATAGTGGGAGGGCTTCTAGTGTCCTGGCCCCACTGCTGGACCTCCTGAGGGCACCTGGTGTTTTTGGCCACTGTGTGACACAGAGTGTTGGATTGGATGGGCCATTGGCCTGATCCAACACTGGCTTCTCTTATGTTCTCTTGTGTTCTTATGTATTCAGCCCGGCAGCAGCTCTCCAGGATCTGAGGCAGATGTCTTTCACATCACCTGCTGCCTGGTCCTTTTAACTGGAGATGTCAGGGACTGAACCTGGGATCTTTCACATGCCAACCTGATGCTGTGCCATTGAATCACATTAAAGAGGGGAGGCACTGTTCCTAATGATGCAACTGGACTAAAGTGGAAAGGATGGTCAGTTGCCAATGTGAATGGATGCATACGTTTTTTAAATAATATTTATTTATCAGTTTTACGAATTTATTACAACAGTCAAAAATTTAGACATATCCATACTTTTGAGTCTATTTTTCACATTTTTGATCCAGCCATATATACAATCCATTCCATCTTTTTGTACGTATTTCTTGATTTCCCCTGTAAAAGGACATTCAATTTATCCATCTCCGCTACTTCAAGTACTTTCTCAATTAATTCTTCTCTAGTAGGTAGTTTATCCAGCTTCCAGCCTTTAGCAACTAAGATTCTAGCTGCTGTTAATATATACGTTATTAAATATGTATCATTTCTATTGTGTTTATCTGAGAGCATATTTAATAAAAATATTTCTGGCATAAAAGGAACGTCTGTTTCCGTTATTTCCTGTATGACTCTATGTATTTTGTGCCAGTATCTCTGTATCTTACCACACCACCACCACATATGGTAAAATGTTCCGATATTACTTTTACATTTCCAACAGGCATTGGAGACGTTGAGATAACATTTTGCTATTTTATCTGGCATCCAATGCCATCTACGAAACATTTTGTAGATGTTTTCCTTATACAGTACTGCTCTCATAAATCCAACGGCTTTCCAAATTTTAGACCATTGATCAAATTCTATATTATGTCAATGGATGCAAAAGTTGAGTCCAAAGCTGTGTGACACATAGAGCAGTAACATGGATGCGACCCACTGGAAAAGACAATAAGGCTAGGAAAAGTCGAAGGCAGAAGGAAAAGAAGAAGATCCAGCTTGAAACGGATTGGCTGAAGCAAGGAAGCCACAAAGGCCCCCAGTTTGCAAGATCTGAGCAAGGTCATTAAGGACAGGACATTTGGGAGGCCCTTAATTCATAGGATCATCATAAGTAAGAAACAACTTGACAGCCTTTAACCCACAAGCAAAATGTTTTAAAATTATGTGTGAAAACTGATTTGTTGAATGAAGCTATATTTTAACATAGCCCACTCTCTCTGCCTCTCACTCACTGTGTCTCTCGAGCACACACATGGAGGTACATATTTGTATATAATACTGGTGGTAGGAAGCGCCAACAAGCCAGACTGGATGGTTGGTAGTTCAGCAGTTCGAGACCCGAGTGCTGCATGATGGAGTGACCTCCCATCTCTGGTCCCGACCCAGCTCCTGCCAACCTAGCAGTTCGAAAGCAAGAAATTGCAAGTAGATAAATAGGTACCGCTTCGGTGGGAAGGTAACGGCATTCCGTGTGCCTCGGCATCTAGTCACGCCAGCCACATGACCATGGAAACATCTTTGGATAGTGGTGGCTCTTCAGCTTGGAAATGAAGATGAGCACTGCATCCCTAGAGTTTTATTCAACTGGCTTTCAAGCAAGGGAAACCTTTACCTTTACCCCTGAATACATAGGCTATTGCCTGCCTCTGCATAGCGACCCTGGAATTCCTTGGTGGTCTCCCACCCAGGTATGAACCAGGGCTGACCCTGTTTAGTTTCCAGGATCTGATTTTGTATTCAGGGGTAGGGCAGTCTATAAATTGAAACGATCCAGGTCAGGGATATAGTACTTGGGATCACTCATACAATATTCTCCATTCTCTCTCTGCAAATTATAATTTCCCGGACTGGAGTGGGAGCAACTCCCACTGCGTTTGTATTGTTGAGATGGCATCAGTCTTGGAATACCACATCCCAGCCTGAGCTCAGGAATGGGGGTATTTTCACTGATTACAGGACAGTGAAGTTGCTTATTCCTATTGCGCTCCAGGGTATGGAGAAACTGAAAGAAGCTTTGGGAACCGGAAAGGTATGCTGATCACTGGGTGGCCATTTGAAGGCCACTTTTAATGCTGCTTTATACGGCGAATGCTCCAAGCTGTTTATTTGTCTCTGCCGTAGAGTGTATACTGATCGAATACCCTCTGTTAAGAAAACAAACAAGTACAACTTTTTTTTTTTATTTATTGCATCATATCAGCAAGGTTGAGCAAGCTACTGAAAGTATTTCCTTGCGGGAGGCAATCAATATGTTTGTTCAACATGAAGTCTCACGGACTTCAACCTTTTGGAAAAATAATAATTTCAAAGGTCTCCAAGAAACTGAAACCCTAGGTAATATTTTTTTTAAAAGATGTGTACCGAATATAGAAAGGCACTTAATAAATATGTCTTCTTATATGAAGGATCCTCCCCCCATGCACTGCAGAAATCTATCTATCTATCTATCTATCTATCTATCTATCTATCTATCTATCTATCTATCTATCTATCTATCATCTGTCTGTCTGTCTGTCTGTCTGTCTGTCTGTCCGTCCGTCCGTCTGTCCGTCCATCCATCCATCCATCCATCCATGTATTAGTTCCCAGGATTCCTCCATATTTCTCCATATTCCTCCAGAGAGCCAGTCTGGTGTAGTGGTTAAGTGCGCGGACTCTAATCTGGGAGAACCGGGTTTGATTCCCCACTCCTCCACTTGCACCTGGCTGGATGACCTTGGGCAAGCCATAGCTCTGTACCAGCTGTTCCCTCAAGGACAGCTTGGGAAAGAGTTCTCTCAGCCCCACCTACCTCACAGGGTGTCTGTTGTGGGGAGGGGAAGGGAAAGGAGTTTGTAAGCCGCTCTGAGACTCTTAAATGAGTGAAGGGCGGGATATAAATCCAATCTCTTCTTCTCTTCTTCTTCTTCTTCATATTTGATTGTGGCCAAGAAACTTCATCAGAGGGTGGGCAATGGTGGCTCTTGATGGGTGAAACAGGGACAAGGCTCAGAGTTAGTTAGCCACTATCTCAATAGTATCCTTTTTCGTTTGGCAAAGCACTGCACTTGGGGCCAACATGGAAGTTACAGGTTTTGTTCATTCATTCATTTATTTTTAGGGGTTGTTTGTTTCGGCAAATGCTGGGGGATTTGGGAGAGTAGTCCCTGGGGAGGGCAGAGATTGTGGGCGTGATGTCACTTCCAGGAGATGTTCTAGACTACCTCCCTTCGTCAATATGGTCTTTACCAAAGAGGCTAGGGGAACCCCTAGAAAGCCTATGTGGAGGCCATTTCCCCCCATGTTCCTCACTTTCTTGGGGGCAAGAAATTGGGACTGAGTGATGATGATTTCCTGCCCCGGGGAGGTAAGTAGGAGCCCTGGTTATTCCCCATCTTTCTTTGCAAATGGGGACCCAAAACAACCCACAAGACGTACAAAAAAGTACAACAGTACAAAAATGACTGACGTTGGATGAGCTTAAGACCTTTGGTTACAGAAGCTAATAAACGAAATAAAGAAAAATGAACAAGAGAAGAAAGTGGGGAAGACTCCTACATGCAGAGCAGATCTCTCTCTCCCTCCCCCTCCCCCTGGAGATCTTCCTGCGAGGTCTAGGCTACAACCCTCAGACTAAGAGCTGAAGGCGTACACTCCACTGGCTCTCACCTAAGAGGTCCTGCTCCCGGCCACACCCAGGCCTTTGAAGATAGAGACAAGCATTTAGCCTGGATGTTACAAGCTGGCAGCCATCTTCCCACAGTTCCCTTTCCTACAGTGGGTTTGATTTGCAGTAACATGGAAAATGTAGGGTGTGTGTGTGTTAAGTGCCGTCATGTCTCTTCCGGGTTATGGCGACCCTCTGAATCAGTGTCCTCCCAAGTGTCGTATTCTTAACAGCCTTGTTCAGGTCTTGCAAACTGAGGGCCTTTATGGCTTCCTTGACTGAGTCAACCCATCTCATGTTGGGCCGTCCTCCTCTTTTACTGCTGCCTTCAACTTTTCCTAGCATCATTGTCTTTTCTAGGGAATCTTGTCTTCTCATGACATGACCAAAGTACAAAAGCCCCAGTCTGGTCACTTAAGCTTCTAGAGAGAGTCAGGCTTGATTTGATTCAGAACCCATTTATTTCTCTTTTTGGAGGTACACGGTATCCATAAAACTTAAGTCCAACATCACATTTTAAATGAATCAATTTTCTTCCTGCCAGCTTTTTTCATTGACCAACTTTCAGACCCATACATAGTAATGGGGAATACTATGGCATGATTTGGGTCACTAGTGACACATCCTTAGACTTAAGAATCTCTTCTAGTTCCTTCACGGTGACCCTTCCCAGTCTCAATCGCCTTCTGATATTTCTTGGTTGCAGTCTCCCTTTTGGTTGATAATGTAGCCAAGGAATTAAAAATCTTGAAAGATTTCAATTTCTTAATCAGTAGGAAACAGCAAGAGTCCAGTAGGGTTAGGGAGCCAGTCTGGTGTAGCGGTTAGGAGTATGGACTCTAACCTGGGAGAATTGGGTTTGATTCCCTACTCCTCCACATGAAGCTGCTGATGTGACCTTGGGTCAGTCACAAGTTATTTCAGAGATGTTCTCTCAAGGACAGTTCTTGAGAGAGCTCTCTCAGCCCCACCTACCTCACAGGGTGTCTGTTGTTGGGAGGGGAAAGGAAAGGGATTGCAAGCTGAGACTCCATCGGGTAGTGAAAGGTGGGGTATAAATCCAATCTCTTCTACTCTTCTTCTTCTAGCACCTTAAAGACTAACACAATTGGTGGCAGGGGAGGAGCTTTCGTGAGTCACTGCTCATGTCTTCAGATACCTGAGGGGTAGGGCCTGGTGGCGGGGTATCGGGAGAAGGGAGCAGTGACTCATGAATGCTCATAATCTGGCACTAATTTTATTAGTCTTTAAGGTGCTGTTAGACTCTTGCTCTTTTCTACTGCTACAGACGAACACAGCTACCCATCTTGATCTGTCTCCATGGAAGGTACCATATTTAGCGGTACAGAATGGAAACCCATCAACCTTGTGATAAAAGGACAGAAGGACTCACTTTCTAGCTGTATCTGAAGAAGTGAGCTGTGACTTACAAAAGCTTCTCCCCCTCCATAAATTTTGTCAGTCTTGAAGGTGCTCCTGGACTCTGCCTCTTTTCTACTGCTACAGACAGACTAACATGGCTGTGCCCATCTTGATCTAATTTATTCGTCGTCAACTTTAAAGTTGTGTGATTTCCCTTTGGACTTGATGTTCAGCTGTAATCCTGCACTGGAATTTCTCCTTCAACCTCCATCAGGAGTCATTTCAAGTTTTCACTATTTTCAGTAATTTAGATCTCAGTAGTTTAGATATCATATCAACAATCGTGTCCTTTAGTAGAATTGTCTTAAAAATGGTGATGAAGGAAATTGGGGAGAAATAATTATTTTATGTTTGATATATTTTATAATTCCTTGCTATATCAGTTGATTCCACTACCCTTTTCCTGTTATTGAATCCTTTTCTTCCCTTATGTATCCTTTTTATCATTATTTTGTTTTCTAAAAAAAAAAAAAAAATTCCAAAGTTTTTACTATTTTCTACTAATAATTTTGTGGCATCTGTGTATCTCAAATTCCACCAGTTTTCACTTTGCCTTCATCTAAATTGAATCCAGCTTTCCTTAAGAGCTGCATATAGACTGAACAGACAGGGAGATAAAAATTTATTTATTTATTTATTTAGATTTACATTTACATTTACTAGGCTGCCTTTCCCTACAAGTAGGGCTCAGGGCAGCTTACAACAGAGTAAAATACAAAAATTCTTTACGTTAAAATCAAAATCAAAACCACCTAAAAAGATCAATAGATGAAAACAATATACATATATTAGATGGTGGGGGAAAATTTAGCTCCCCAGCTTCCTTGGCGGGGTGGGGGGGAGGTTACAAGGGATGGGGAAATATATGAGTCCCGGATGTCATATTGTCCTCGTCGCTGACACTTTTTCCTGACACTGATCCTTGTCTGACACTTTTGCCATTTGAAAACCATTCTGTTTCTCCAAACTCTGTCCTAACAGTAGCTTTTAATCCAGAGTACAAGATGCTCATTAAAACAACCAAATGTAGAAGGTGATTTAACTCTGTACCCTGAACCCTGAAGGTGTCCTTGCAATATATCACCCAAACCCATTCCTTGACTAGCATTTGGGTTCTCTGCTGGGAGGAAATAAGAAAAGGGGAATGACAGTAGGGGATGTGTGTCTGAGGACAGACTGGGATTCTGAAGTGGAAGGGAAGCAGGGCCAAAAGCTGTGGGGGGAAACTGCTCCAGGGCTGGCCATTCACACTGGCCAGTTTCCCATGGGAGCATGCCAGAATGGAGTGTTCAGCCTCCGTGGCTCATCACGGGGCTTTTTCGGCAATAGGCGCATGGGCGCCTGTGCGTATAGGCACATGGCCGCAGCAGCAGTCTACAAATTTAAAATCTCCCCATCTCCTGTATTGGGGCTGCTTATGCACATGAGCACATGAGCGCTCATGCACTTATGCACATCCTTCCATAGTGGCACATTCACACCGCTGCCTCCGCTTGAATCCCACCTCCCCCCGTCCACACAGCTGGGAAGCGGGATCCAAGCGGGAGATGGCCCTGGACACCGCTTTCTGCCGGTGTCCATCTGAGGCAGCAGGGAACCACTTCACAAACCGGTGAGTATGGAAGGGAGACGGAGGACAGCTGCGGCTGTCTGAACTCCCTCCCTTCCCCCGCTTCTGAAGCAGAGCTCTCCTGGGCCACATTGCCAGTTTGTCCTCAGCCTATGGTTCTTTTTCCAAAACACTGCCTTCTACAACTTCCTCCAAAAATCTAGTAATGGTATATGAGATGGGGAGGGCATACTAAATGGATTTTTAAAAAAAAATAATAATAATAATAACCTTTATTTCATGGAATGATGAACAGTTGCTAACATTAATATGTGCCACAAGTACTTATGCCAGACATCACTTTATGACCAGGAATGGGGTAGGCAGTATCATTTATACTTCCCTCTCACCAACCTTCAGGAATAGTCTAGCCCAATGATCTCCAATGCATAGTACAGGGGTGTCATAGCTCCAATGGTGTCCATTTGTTCTTTCGCCAGAGCATTTCTCCATCAAAGCAAAAGGCCCATCCTTTCCTCCATCTCATTGGAGCTGAACAGCCCAGGAGGAGATAGCACCCCTTCAGAAATTGCTGCCTCCATGACAGGAAGATGCTCAAGTTGGAACTGATTAACATTTTGTGGAAGCTTGCAATATTTTGAAGATACACAGTCTCCATGGCAGCCATTTTGTGACTGATACTACCCGCTCTGTGGCAGACATTTTGTTGTGCCCACTGCTCACTCACAAAATTCCAAATGTGTCCAACTGTGTCCCCTAGTGTAGCACCCTTAGGCACCACGATGCCTCCTCATATTCCCTTTGGCACCTGCCAAGATTTTCAGAAAGTGAGTAGGGTTGTTGTAAGTTAGGGCTTGTTACTGGCTGCCATCCTTCAAATGAAAGGGATTTCCATTGGAGGATCAGGAGGACTGGTAAGGGCCTGCGCTTTCCTAGTCAGTTTGTGGTCTCATCCATCTGATGAGAGGAGGCTGGTCTAGGCCTTCTGGGTCAGGGCAAACCCTACAGTACACATGAAACTGCCTTATACAGAATCAGACCACTGGTTTATCAAGATCAGTATTGTCTACTCAGAATGGGAGTGGCTCTCTAGGGTCTCAAGCACAGGTCTTCCACGTTTCCTACTACCAATTTTTTCCCCCCAGCTGGAGATGCCGGGGATTGAACCTGGGGCCTTCTGCATGCCAAGTAGATGCTCTACCATTGAGCCACACCCCTCCCCTTGGTCATATGACCAAAACAGATCAGCTTGCTATGTCTATATATTAGTTGCTGAGAGCAGGGATCAGCAGGGTAAACTGAAGATGACAGAGGACCAAGAGAAAGGAAGACAGCAACCCTCCCGCACACACATGATATTCAGACATTTAAAGTGGGTCTCTTGTCGTGGGGCTAAAAGGTAGCCCCCCGGTCTGAAGAGGCTAAAGGCTCACAACACTGGAAACAAAACATTAGTGTTATCTGAACACGCAAATACTTACAGTGAAGTGAGGTGTCTTGAAGAGAAACAGATTGCCAGAAGTCTCGGCTAGCCTCATGTTGGAATCTTGATGTTGTATATTCTGACAATGACATTCCTAAACACCCATCAGCACAAGCAGGAAGGAGAAAGGTGGATACGCATGTAGAAGAAGAAGAAGAAGAAGAAGAAGAAGAAGAAGAAGAAGAAAAAGAAGAGGAGGAGGAGGAGGAGGAGATTGGATTTATACTCCACCCTTCACTACCCAAGGGAGTCTCAGAGCGGTTTACAAACTCCTTCCCCTTCCCCTCCCCACAACAGACACCCTGTGAGGTCGGTGGGGCTGAGAGAGCTCTGGCAGAAACTTCTCTTTTTCAAGAACAGCTGTGCCAGAGCTACAGCTTGCCCAAGGTCATCCAGCTGTTGGAAGTGGAGGAGTGGGGAATCAAACCCGGTTCTCCCAGATTAGAGTCCGAACACTTAACCACTACACCAAACTGGCTCTCTAATGTAGTCATCCTCTAATTTAGTTAGAAACTAAGGAGTAATGCATGTTATACATTTTGGTTGGGCTCCAGATGTTAGTGTACCGTTCATCTGAAAGAACATAAGAATAACCCTGCTGGATCAGACCAGTAGTCCATCTAGTCCAGCATCCTTCCTCACACAGGAGCCAGCCAGTGTCTCTAGAGGGCCAGCCACAGGGCAGAGAGGCCGAGGCCTTCCCCTGATGTTGCCTCCTGGTGCCTCTGAATGTGGAAGTTCCCCTCAGTCACCGTGGCTAGTAGCCATTGGTGGATTTATCCTCCCTGAATCTATCTGATCCCCCTTTCGTACTGTTTATTCCTGTGGCCATCACTACATTCACAGCAGAACTTTTTTAAAAAAATAGGCTCAGTGTAAATCCTTTGGCACAGTTACAAGACTGTTGTATATTGTAATGGCCAGCGGCTTAATACAATAAACCTATTGACTGATTGTTTGAGTTACAAGACTGCTTAGGGCCAGAGACTGTATGTTTACTGTACATGTTAATAAAGGAGACGTCTGTAATCTAAATTAATTTCCATTTCCTCCCAACAATTAAATCCTTCAAAACTTTTCAAATTCCTAAGGATTTACATCTTGATGAAAATTTATTTAGAATAAGAAGAGGAGGAGGAGGAGATTGGATTAAAATTTGTATTAGTTTTTAGAAAAAAGGAAAAAAAAACACAAACAAAACAAGAAAGAAAGAAAAAGAACAACCATTCAACATGTATTGTGAGGAGACTGCATTAATATCCTGCCCTTCATTACCTGAAGGAGTCTCAGAGCACCTTACAAACTCCTTTCCCTTCCCCTCCCCACAACAGACACCCTGTGAGGTAGGTGGGGCTGAGAGAGCTCTGACAGAAACTGCTCTTTTCCAAGAACAGCTGTGCCAGAACTATGGCTTGCCCAGGGTCATCCAGCAGGTGCAAGTGGAGGGGTGGGGAATCAAACCCGGTTCTCCCAGATTAGAGGCCGCGCACTTAGCCACTACACCAAACTGGTGTACAACAGTATAGTAAGTTGTGTCTTGGAGGACAACCAGGTGTCAGAAACCATTCTTCAATTTTTATGTTACCATACCTGGTGAAGTCAAAGAACTAGACCAGGGGTCCGCACTGACACCTTTCCTGGATCCCACCCAAAAGTGGGTGGAGTGAGGTGGGTCTCTTGTCCAGCAAAGCTTCTGATGGGCTGTGCCGACAAAGTATCATTGTTTCAGCAGCTGCCACTCTCACAGAGTTGGTTTTATTCTGTGTATTTTTTTCTCTCAGTGTATTTTTAAGTCACCCCTCTTCTCCTCTACACTTGAGCTTCCTCTGTGTGGCTGGCTCCGCCTCCTGAAGCAGCCATTTTGTAACTGTGCCCACCACCGCCTGTTGTCAGAATTCTGAAACTGCCTGCAGGCTCAGAAAGGTTGGAGTCCCTGGCTTGAACAAGACAGTGTGGCAAACCATCCTGCGTGTGTGAGATTTCCTGAAGTGTAAGGGGGGGGGGGAGGCTCAGGAAGCCATTTTGGAGCTAGAGGTCTTTAACAGAGCAGAAAAGGCTGAACAGTGGTAGCCTTGGTGATCCCATGCAAAGGCCCAGAATTTCAGGGCTGCCAGCTCCAGGTTGGGAACTACCTGGAGATTCCGGGGGTGGAGGCTGAGAAAAGCAGGGCTGGGGCATCATGCCAGAGTCCAACGTCCGAAGCAGCCATTTTCTCCAGGTGAAATGATCTCTGTTGCCTGGAGATCAGTTGTAACAGCAAGAGATCTCCAGCCACCACCTGGGGATTGGTAAACCTACAGAATTTATACCAGGTATTTTTTTTGTCGGTTTTCTCAACCAAGTTCTTCTGATCTGGCACAAGGGCAAATGAAGAAATGTGCATAAAGATGCCATGATCTTTCAAAATGCTATTCTGTAGAGGAAAGAGGGAGACCAATGCAACCGTTACTGAAATATATCATTTCCTTGGGGAAATAAGCATTAGACCAGTTCCTGGGAGATGAGGTCGTCAAGGGGTATTAGCAATGGTGTTTCTTTCATAGTCAGCCACACTGTGCTATACACTGGGGCAGGCAGGGTTGCCAAGTCCTACCTGAGGTTCGGCGGGGGGGGGGGGGGAGTTCTTGCTGGTCGGGAGGTCTTGCGCCGCGATGACATCACCCGGAAGTGATGTCATCGCGTCAGGCACATTGGGGCGGGACCTCTCTAATTTGAGGGGAAACCATAAACGTGCCCGATGCAAGGACGTCACATCCGGGTGACATCATTGTGCCGGGCATGTTTTTGCAGCTTGGCAATTTGGGGGCAAGATTCCCCCCAGCGGCCCAATCCGGGCCAGCGGGGAGTGGGTCGCTGAAGCGGGGGTTTCCCCATCCCCTTGGGGGGACTTGGGAACCCTTGGGGCAGACCAGTCTGGAGTAGTTACCATATTTTTTTGCTCCATAAGACTCACTTTTTCTCCCAAAAAAAGTGGGGGGGAAGTGTGTGCATCTTAAACCCCCCTCACCTTTCCCAAGCCACGGCACCAAGCAGAGCTAGGTGCGTCTTATGGTCAGGTGCGTCTTATGGAGCGAAAAATACGGTGATTTTGTTTTGCTCTGCTTGGTGTCTTTTCACGATCATCTGACTGGCCACTAGGATGATACGGTGGTTCGTGTGTCAGAGAAGGATCTGGTAGACGCAGGTTCGAATCCCTGCTCTGCAGTGGAAGCTCATTAGCTGACTTTGGACCAGCCGTACACTGTGGGCCTAACCTACTTAACAGGGTTGTTGTGAATGTAAAATGGAGGACAGGAGAATGATGCTGTAAACTGCTTCGGATCCCCACTGAGGAGAAAAGCAAGGTTTACATAACTCAAATGAATAAATGACGAGAATTGACATTGTTGAAAACCTAGTGTTTAGGGCTGTAATTCCAGGGGATCCCCAGGTCCCATCTAGAAACTGGCATCCCTACTAACTCGACTGTTTTGACTGATCATGCATGGATCATCCTTACATTATTAAGCACATACAGCACGTTGCGATTGATTTCAGAGCTGGGGTTGGGTTTTGATTTTTTGTTTTGTTTTTTTGCATTGTTGTAACTTGAGCAGATCATTTTTGATGTTCTCTACATGCTTATTTCACTGCCCTAAAGAAGTTAACATCACAGATTAAATTTGCAGTCCCGCTGTTACAATGTGTACGCAATACATTCTGAAATGTCTTTGTCACTGTCTTTTTAATTCCTCCCACAAACCCAAATTGCCTGACTGTGTGTGTGTGTGCCAGCTTCTTTCTATGCAATTTTTTTTGAATATATGAAAATTAAGAAATCAAACCTTTTCAGGCTCTAAATGAATCCTGTGTGCCGCAAAAAGGCGAAACGGTTTGGGGCCCTTAACAAACAAAGCAACACGTTCCCGCAGCCTTGAAACCAAAGGAAATGAATAGTTAAAAATCAGAGAGTGATTTTCAAGGGCTCTCTTTCTTCATTTTTTCCTCAGTCCTTCGTCAATTGCTCTTCAGCCTTTCCTCTTTGGGAGACAAGCAATTTGATCGAGAATGCAATAAAGGGTGAGCGCGCAACGGTCTAATAGAAAGGGGGAAGATTCAAGTATGAACACGCATTGCTCATGGTCGGTCTCGTGGGGTGTCCATCTAGTCTCGCCGGCAATAAGAAATCTGTCTTGTGTGTTTCCATTCCTAAGAACTAGCTGCAGGGGTGATCGATGATGGTGCGCTTTAATTATGGACTGTTACTTTTGGCAAGCCTCCTCTGTCCATCTCTTGCCTTGAAAACCCTACAGGGTGTCCGTAAGTTGGCTGCGACTTGATGCCATTTTTCATCACCAATTTCACAAGTGGGCTTGTTGAGGGTCTTGCGTGGCGCTCAACAGGAGAATCGTTCAGCTTGAAAGTCTGGTGTTTTCACACCCCGCTGGGGCCCCCTGGAAGTCCCTGCCCTCTCCCGTCGCGTCTGCGCTCCTCAGGGCCTCAGAGTGCGAGGAGTGGGGGGTTTGGTCCACCTTTGTCCTCCTCCTTCCCAGCTAGCGGACTCTTTCTGTGCAGCTGGGATGTCGGCTGCCTTACTTCCATCCCAGCCCGTTATCCGGAGCCACCTTATATCGCCCTTTGTTCTTGCCTCGCTCCCCACTTCTCTGCAGCCGAGTGGCCCCCATCCCTGTCCCTCTGGCAGGGCCGCCCCTGGTTGGCTTGGCATGGCAGGGTCCTTGTTTGGGCCCTGTTCCCTCACCTTACCCCTGTGAGACTCCCTGGCTTGCCCAAGAGTAGGGAATGCCATAGGTCATCCAGGTAGAGGTGGGTGAGCCTCTGCCTGGCTCTCCAGCAGGTGGCCCTTTGGCAAGCCTGTCCCCACCACAGCCTGTCAGGTCCCAGCTGCCACTTCATTCCCAGGACTGGGGCAGGGTGGGCCCACCTCCCTGGATGCCCCCGGAGTTTCCCAGAGTGCTTGATCTGTCCACGGAGCCTTTGGTGCCTCTGCCGCTGGCACTGCTGGCCTCTTCACAGCTGTTGGAGCTACCGCCTTTGCTGCTGGTCTCCCTGCTGTTTCTGGAGCCACTGCCGCTGCCAACCTCCCTGTGGCTGTAACTGCCACCACCACGACTGTTGGCCCCCTCATCAGACCTGGAGGCCTGGGTAACCCCCCAGACTGAGTCTACGGTTCAGTGCTGAAAGGGAGGGGGTCCCAGGAACTTCCCCTGTGCTGGAGAGCCAGTTTGGTGTAGTGGTTAGGAGCATGGACTCTAATCAGGAAGAACCAGGTTTGATTCCCCACTCCTCCACATGCTGGTGTGACCTTGGGCAAGTCACAAGTTCTCTCAGAGCTGTTCTCTCAAGAGCAGTCCTCGAAAGAGCTCTCTCAGCCCCACCTGTTGTGGGGAGGGGAAGGGAAAGGAGATTGTAAGCTGCTCTGAGACTCCAAGTGAAGGGTGGGGTATACATCCAAGCTCTTCTCCTTTTCTTGGTGGTCAGCCTGCTGTGTTCCGCCCCAGGCAGGGGCAAGAGTGCTGGGGCCAAAGTCTCCGGCCATGGACTGATGTGAATGTTGCATAGGCAGATTGGCTGCTATCAGAATATAATTATCATCAGGGCCCTTTCCAGGTTTGTGTGGGCTCTGAGCAATGGAGTATAACTGGGCCACCATTTAGGGCTGCCAATTTTCTTCCTGGCAACCAGCGAGGGATGGGGGGACTTATGAGGAGAAAGAGAAAGGCCTAGGCCTCGTTGCACAGCATTGCACAGGAAGTGACATCATCATGCCAGTGATCTGGGCAAAAACTCTATGGTAAAACTGGCTTCTACCATAGAGGTTTTTGTTCAGATACCAGAGCAGCATCCAGACATCACTGAAGTGATGATGTCACTTCCAGTGCGATGCCGTCAATGAGGCTTAGGCCTTCTCCTTTTTTTCCTGGTAAGTCCCCTCCACCAGCCAGGTGATCAGTGGCTGGGGTTAGGCCTGGCAGCGAGGGACCCCTCACCTCCACTGGGAGGTCTGGCCACCATAGCCCCACTCCCCCTTTGGTACAGCTCTTTTCACCTCTAGCCACTCCCCTTCCATTTGGCCCCTCCTCTTTGGTTTGGGATGTGTGTGAATAGGGTGAGCAAATTGTCCTCTGCCTTAGTCAGAGCTTAGCATCCATCACCATGAAGTAAGAAAGGCCATCCTCTTCTTTACCGCGGTGTGAAGTTTTCAGGGAAAATTGTGAAAAGGGGTGGGCCTCAAAGCATCTTCCACATCCCACCGACTGCTGACGCTGACACTGACTGTCATATCAACAAAATCAATAAAATCAACACCAGGATCACAAACGTGTCCCTTATGTTTTCTGATTTTTAAAATTCATGTTACTGTGCTTGTGAGGACTGGGTAGCCGCATGCATGCTACACATTAGTACCCCCACCTTTCTTCCCAGTGGGGACCCAAAACAGCCTGTTTCATCCTCACAACAGCCCTGCGAGGTAGGTGAGGCTGAGAGAGTGTTGTCAGAGTCCCACAAACTCAGTCCCAATAACGTTACTTAACTAGAAGTCGTTTATTGAGAAGATAAATAGGTCATCTGCACACGTTCTGTGTCAGTAATGGCGAGGGCCTCTTAGAGATGGATGGTTATACAGAATTCAAGGCCAAAACCCGCCAAGGTGCCCCAATCACAAAATACTAGCAAAGCGCCTAAAATAATGGTTCCATGTTCCCAAGGGAAGAAGCAGCACCAGACACTAAAGTCAGAGCTAGGCGGCGAGCGAGAAGGCAGCAGTGCCAGAAACGAAACTCAACATTCTACCTGAATGACGTAGGCGGCAGAGGGATGGTAACTCCCACCCGGGAACCATGGCAGCGTTAGCTGACAAGTGTCGCCCAACAAGTTTCCTTGGCAGAGTTGGGATTTAAACTTGGGTCTCCCAGTGCAACCCCACATCACAATGGATTTGGGGCAGAGTCTGGCCATGCCTGGTAACTTGAGAGTAGAGTTCATAGCAAAAGTTTTCATCAAGCCCCATTGGATTGCCCCATTACGCTGGGATATGTGCAGGCCCTCTCCCCTACCCACTGAGATCTGACCTTGAGATCTAGCCCTAACTCTGCCCTTTTGGCTCCAGAGCCGCATGGAATATTCCTGTGGCTCACGGTCGGCTGTGCAATTAGCTCATTCTCCACTGCTCCTCTTGGCAATGAAACGTTCCTCATGCCAAACATGCAACTGTTATTTGGCACTCCTTTTGTTCCCTGGCGACTGCGTCTGTTTTCCCCTCACCTCGCCGTGCCCTCCCTCCCTGCCACTTCACCCGTTTCTGTCTGTGGCGACCCTCATGATTTCATTAGAGTCTTTGACATCATTACAGTAGACAGTACCATGACCTCATTGGTAACTCATGCGGGGTCGCCACAGCCTATCAGAGGAGAAAGCCGCGATCAATGATACACAAAGGCAAAGGAGGAGAGGGAAAATCAGAAGCAGCTGTCGCCGGAGGAACGGTGTGTATGTGTTGCAAAGAAAGAATATGTTTTCCAAGTCCTTCCCTTCCCCAAAATGCTCACAATTGTCAAAAATTGCAGAGCATGGGAGACAATTTTTGATGTTGAGCAGAACGTTGACAAAAGTAGGGAAAGAGTTCAGGCTGAGCTCTAAAACTGCCCTGCCTCCTAGCAAAAGGCAGCGGGCGATTTCCCACTAGCATTTGCCCTGGGTTTGCCCTGATGCTTGCTCAGGAGCTTCTAGCCTGTTATAGAATATATACATATTCTAAAAAAAATAATACACAGGGATTGAGGAATGAAGGAGAGAATAGAACCAACTGCTGGGGTGTGGCAGCTGCCACCGAAATGACCTTGTTTTAATCTCCACAGCCAATCAGATCCTCAAAAGTTCTGTTGGGCTGGGCCCCGCCTGGCCCTGCCCACTTCCTAAAAACACTTGGTGGGTTGCCTGGATAGGTGCTGGTGGTGGGTGCTGTGGGGCCATGTTGGAGACCCTTGGGGTAGAGTCAGAGGTCCCCAAACTTATTTGGCCTACCGCCCTCTTTTCAGAAAAAAAAATACTCAGCACTCCCCAGGAAATCTGCCTTCAAGAAGTGGACAAAAAGATGCAAGTAGAGTCCACCATGATCCACACAGCCTGGCAGGCCAAGGCAGGTAGAGCAGCAGCAGCTGAAGGCCTGAAGCCAGCAGCAGTCACCACACAAGAGCCCAGCAGCAACACCACCCTTACAAGGGTGCACATGCATGGCTGTGATTGGCTGTGGGGACCCCTCTTCACCTCCCCCTCCCTCCCTGATCTCAGGGAAGACCAGGAGAAGGCAGGAAAAAGCTGCTTTAGATAGGTTCTGGACTCTTCTTTCTTTATGCTTCTACCACTCCCTTATTTTTATTCAACATCCCCCAATTTCACCCAAGGCTCCTACTGCCCACCTGGAGGTGGGTGGCTCTCGGGCGCTCCCGCTTCTGTGTGTGTGTGTGTGTGTTCAGAACTCCCAGCCCCCCCCCCCCCCCAGTCTGAGCCAGAAGCAGTTGGACGGTCCAGAATCTGTTGTGGAGACAAAACCCATTTCCACTGCATCCTGCAATAGCAGGCGTCAGGAAACAAACATGTCTAGGGGAAATACGTTGGGGGACATGTTGACTGCTAAGCAAGAATATGCCCAGCTTCCCTCAAGACAATCCCTTTCAACTTTCTTAGAGATAGCTTGCACGGTTGCTGCTCAGAGGCAAGGCCCAGGTGCCGCGGGTGTTTGAAAGCCGTGAGACCGCAGACTATTAGAAGCCAGAGACATCACTCACAATTAACACATTCTCATTAGAACACGGTGATTGCTCCCTTTGGGTGGGCAGGCAGGCAGGGAAGCCGGCAAGTGGCTGTCTTTAAAACTAATGACAAAGCTGCTTTGTTAATTAGCCAGCAGGGGGTGGCCAATTTCCCGGCAGCCTATCAACCCGACTCTCAGACGGGATCTTTCCTCTGAAGCAGGAGGCGGCCCCCTGATGTATTGGACATCTTGAAGAAAGATGGCTTCCCAGACCAGGGGCTCCCTTCCCACCATCTAAGACATGACTGCTGTTGCATTTGCAAAACACATTTTCTTTTTAAGCAATCCTAATAACAGGGGACAAGAGTCTTTTTAGGGCCGCATCTATGGAAGCGTCCTTGTAAAGCCACTGATTCTTTTCCCAGCACGGAGCTCTCTTCTCTTCAGCAGAGGGGAGTGGGTACAGGGAAAACACCTTTAGTGTTCAGCGCTGATGGTTATTTTTTTTTCTTTCTCCCCCTTTCCCTCTTTCTGAATAAAAATCTAATGCTTTTCATAGAGCTAAAAAAAGAATTTCATCCAGATACGCCGATTTCCTTTCACGTATGGTACCTGCAATCAGTTCTTAGCTCTTTTGTACTCGAGCGCTATTTCCCCTCCACACACACCTCGTTGTGAAGAGAATTGATAAGTACTGGAGTCGGGAGGCCGGTAACAGTGAAATCAGCATGGTAGTTTATTGCAGGTTCAGATGGTACATGGAAAACCCCGGGCTCAGAGCCCTCTTTTATGCTGGTCGGAGATAATCCCCCGACCCTCCCTAAATGTCCTGATAGGACCTTAAGTCAGTGGTTGCAGTTCATAGGTTCCCTGCGGGAGACCTAGGCTCGTGATTGGTGGTCGTTTAGGATCTGACCGGCTATTGTTCTACCTGGCCGAAGCTCAGGTAGATTCTGGCCATGTGTGATGACCACGTGGCGGTCGCCATTATGAAAGTCCCTGGCGACCGCGGTCTTGATACCCAACAGGAATCCTAAGTGAACCAGGCATAATTCCCATCCCATGTATCCAAAATTATAAGTTTCTAAAAGATGCTTATTTAAAAATGTCCAGTCAGGTGGCTCGACGGAAGGAAGACTTGCCTAATTCATCTGCGAAAGAGACCTCCTCTTTGGTTTCAAGTAGGCCCCATTTCTGGAAAGAAAGGTTCTCATTAAACACAGAGCATAAACTGCTAGAGAGAAAAGGGTATGGGGGGGGAGAGAATGAAGTTTGTCGGCAATTTGGCTTTCTCTCAGCTCAACAGAGGCCGATGGCTGGAGAATCTGGGCCTCTTCACCTTCCCTTGCCATCTGTCTCGGAGAGATCGCCAGCAGAGAAGATGTTCACTTCTGGGAAAGAGGAACAGAAGGGCACAGCCACCTCGACACACAAGGGGGAAACACGCACACACACAATGACATCAATTAAAATTCATTAGTCCGGGAGGAGCTGCCCGGTAGACTGTTGAGTGTGCACAGATGCTGCTATTACAACCATTACACCAGTAATTAGGCACTAAAAGGAGGAGGACTTCACAGCCCATCAGAGGTAGTCTCTCTGCTCTTGCGGCAGCTTTGCCATAGCTTCAAATCCCGGGAGATGTACTGGCATTGTTCCCTGGCAGAGCTGAGTCAAGACTTCTCACCATATTCATTTCAGAAGGTACATAAGAACATCAGAAGAGCCCTGCTGGATCAGACCAGTGGTCCATCTAGTCCGGCATCCTGTCTCACACAGCAGCCAACTAGTTCCTTTGGATAACCAATGACAGGGCATAGAGCCTGAGGCCTTCCCCTGACAAGAATGCCAGAAGAGCCCTGCTGGATCAGACCAGTGGTCCATCTAGTCCAGCATCCTGTCTCACACAGTGGCCAACCAGTTCCTCTGGACAGCGAACAACAGGGCATAGAGGCTGAGGCCTTCCCCTGACAAGAATGCCAGAAGAGCCCTGCTGGATCAGACCGATGGTCCATCTAGTCCGGCATCCTGTCTCACACAGTGGCCAACCAGTTCCTCTGGAGTCTGGGGCCTTACCCTGATGTTGCCTCCTGGCTCTGGGATTCAGAGGTTTAGTGCCTCAGACTGTGGAGGTTCCTCTCAGTCATCAGGCTAGTAGCCATTGATAGACCTATCCTCCATGGATCTAAAAACACAGAATCACAGAGTTGGAAGGGGCCATCCAGGCCATCTAGTCCAACCCCCTGCTTGATGCAGGATCAGCCTACAGTATCCCTGACAAGTTTTAGTCCAGACGCTGCTTCAAGACTGCCAGTGATCCCCCTTTAAAGCTGTTAATTCTTCTGGCAGCGAAGTCCACATTTTAACCACTTGCTGTGCAAAGAAGTCTTTCCTTTTGTCCACCATGTTTGTCTATATGTGAAGTCTTCTTGTAACTCTCTCAGGTCCTTGGTCCATCCAAGTCTACTCAGACCTGCTGCTCAGGGTCTCAGGTTGGCTTGAGTTGCCAGTTCCCAGGTGGGAGGGGGAGATTCCCCAATTTCATGGGCTCCTGCCTGCCGCCGCCCACCTGGCCAATGGGGGAAGCCCTATCCCAACAGCTTTGACCCCGTGTGACATTCCCGATGTGATAACATCATGCAGAAGTGATGTCATCACAACAGGGACATCACATGGCAGCACTCTGGTTTGGGGGCAAAACTCTACGGTTTGAGCCCAATTTCACCATAGAGTTTGCCCAAAAACCAGAGTGTCACTGCATGGCGTCCTCAGCATGATGACATCACTTCTGCATGACATCATCATGTTGGGGACACTGCATGCATCTAAGTCACCCCACCTCCTACTCCTGGAAAGGTCCCTCCCATCCACCCCCACCCCCACCCCCACAAGGTAAGGACCTGGCAACCCTAGGCCAAGGGCATAGACTTTCTAATTTCCCCGGGGGGGGGGAGACTGGGCCAGAGACATCACCAAGCACCAAGAATACAGAGCATCACTTGCCCCAGACTGAGAGCTCCTATCTATATCTTGTGGCTAATAGCCACTGATGGACCTCTGCTCCATATGTGCATCTGTTATTGTACCATCTTAATACCCACAGACACACCTGGAATACAGTCTTTTTGAGGAGAAGACACACTAAATTCCATCAAACCATGCGCTGCCACTTGATCAGATTTAAATTGTTATTTATTGTTGTGAAGTATTGCTTTTTAATCAGGGTTTTAATGATTGATCTATCACTGTTATAAGAGAGTTATTGATACCTGTTGTTACTCGCCCTGAGCCCTGCTGTGCAGGGCAGGGCAGGCTAGAAGAAGAAGAAGAAGAAGAAGAAGAAGAAGAAGATGATGATGATACCCAATTTAATCCTATACATTTTTATGTGGCCTGTCAGAGGTGACAGATGGCTCATCTTTCGGAGTACATCTGCAATGTTTGAAACAGAGAGGGCTGTCTACAGATGGGCAAGCTGGTAGCAAGGTTTTCGCAAACAAAGGAAATCAAATGACAGATGCCATTATCTGGGATTAATGCTGTTCAGCGAACAGGGCATGAGAAGCTAGGATGCCCTTTCTCTCCAGTCTCATCCATGGAGAACAAAGGTCATGTCCGCTGCATGTGGGACTTGACTTCCCGCGTAGACTTGCATCTGAAGTCACAGGGCTATCCGGAGAAGGAAGTGGGCTTTCTTTTTTTAGACGCGGAGAAAGCGTTTGACAATTTAAATTGGGATTTTATGTTTGAAGTGCTGGAACATCTTGAAATTGGAGACTATATGCTTAATCTTATTAAGTCAATATACAGAGAACAGAAATCCTCTTTAATAATTAATACTGAAAAAACGGATTACTTTAAAGTGGAAAAAGGAACACGACAAGGATGCCCACTTTCGCCGTTGCTATTCATTTGGATTTTGGAAGTCTTGTTACTAAATTTGAAAGAAGATAAAGAAATTAAAGGCTTAACAATAAAAGGTTTCTCTTTTAAATATAGAGCCTTTGCAGACGACGTGATGTTTATAGCTGAAGACCCTATGACTACACTACCATATTTGTTGCAGAGAGTAAGAGAGTTTGGTGATTTGGCTGGGTTTTATGTAAATAAGAATAAATCGAAAGTGATGTGTAAAAATATGCCAAATAATAAGCAAATTGAATTACAAAATCTTATAGAATGTGAAGTGGTGAAAAAGACAAAATATCTAGGTGTAAACCTAACAATGAAAAACATTGATTTGTATAAGAATAATTATGAGAAATTATGGCAGCAAGTTATGCAAGATATTAAAAGGTGGAATGTATTAAATTTGTCACTGTTGGGTAGAATTGCAGTGGTTAAAATGAATGTGTTACCAAGAATAATGTTTCTGTTTCAAACTATTCCAATTGTGAAAGATGTAAAAACATTCAAATGCTGGCAGAAGGAATTGACTAAATTTGTGTGGGGAGGGAAAAAACCAAGAATTAAGATGAAAATAATGTGTGATGCTAAAGAGAGAGGTGGGTTCCAGTTACCAAACTTAAGGCTATATCATGATGCAGTATGTTTGACTTGGGTAGGGACATGGACTATGTTACAAGATAGAAAGTTATTGTCCCTGGAAGGTCATGACTGTAGGTTTGGGTGGCATGCATATCTGTATTATGGTAAAACGAAAATGGACAATATGTTTAAGCATCATTATTTGAGAAGAACATTAATCGATACATGGACAAGATATAAAAACTTTTTTCCAGAAGAAATACCTATGTGGATTGTACCTGCAGAAGTTTTAAATCCATCATCTCACTACAAAGGACAAGACTGGTTGAAATATAGAGACCTGTTAACAAGACATGGTAAAGACTTTAAATTGAAGGAGCAGCAGCAGATGGACTTTGATTATGGCTGGTTAAGGTACAGACAAATATATGATATGTACAGAAGTGATAAAAAATTTGGTTTTAGAGAAAAAAACAATGAAATAGAACAAATTTGGGAGGAAGATGGGAAAAAAATGATTTCTAAAATGTATAAAGTATTGTTAAAATGGTTTAACGCTGATGAAATGGTAAAGGAACAAATGATAAAATGGGCAATAAACTTAAACAAAGACATTGAAATGGAATCTTGGGAATTTTTATGGAAAAATGCTATGAGTATTTCTACATGTTATAATTTAAAAGAGAATTGTTTTAAAATGATGTACAGATGGTATATGACACCAAAAAAATTGCAAATATTAATCAAAATATGTCTAACAAATGTTGGAAATGTAAAAAGAAAGAAGGTTCTTTTTATCATATGTGGTGGACTTGTGATAAAGCGAAGACTTATTGGTCTATAATACATGCAGAAATGGAAAATGTTTTGAAATGTACATTTAAGAAGTTGCCTGAAATGTTACTGCTTGGACTTAAACTAGAAGAGATAAATGTAAAGAAAAGGACAATAATATGGTATATGATTACAACAGCAAGAATGGTGTATGCACAAAATTGGAAAAATGAAAAAATACCAGAAGTGTGGGAATGGTTGAAAAAATTGTTATATATGGCTGAAATGGATAAATGGACTAGAAAGTTAAATGACCTGTACTCAGAGACCTTTTTAGAAGATTGGAAAGATTTGAAAGAATATGTTGAAAAATACTGGGACATGAAAAATTACATTTATACATGGTTATAATAACATAAAGCAATAGAATTAGAGTATGTGAATGTATTAAGGATAATTAGATAATGAACTTGTTTTTTAGAATTATATAAGAATATAGAAAATAAGAATTGGTATATAAGTATTTTAAAGATATATAACCGTTACCAGAAATGTAAACATAGAGATAAGTATTACTATTTTGGATAAAGTGGAAAATGTGTTATGCTTCAGATGTGGTGGGAAACCGCCAATACAAGATAAAAGCAAGACTATACAAATAGAACAAAATGTTATATAATATGGAAAAAAGGATTTGTATAAAACAAATGTATTAATTTTAATGTTTTGAAAAATAAAAAAATTTCTTACAAAAAAAAAATGACGTCACAGGGCTGGAGCCAGCAGAATCTTTGCTCTTTTGTTGTTGTTGTTGTTGTTCAGTCGCACAGTCAAGTCCAGCTCTTCGTGACCCCATGGACCACATCACGCCAGGCCCTCCTGTCTTCCACCATCCTCCGCAGCCTGCTCAACTGCATGTCCATTGCATTGATAACACTGTCCAACCACCTCATCCTTTGCCATCCCCTTCTTCTTTGACCTTCAATCTTTCCCAGCATCAGGGTCTTCTCCAGGGAGTGCTCCCTTCTCATTGGGTGGCCAAAGTATCTGAGTTTCAGCTTCAGGATCCGGCTTTCCAGGGAACAGTCAGGGTCGATTTCTTTTAGGACTGACTGATTTGATCTCCTTGCAGTCCGAGGGACTCTCAAGAGTCTTCTCCAGCACCTTTGCTCAGCCTTGGCCAATTCCTATCCACATTACAGCTCCCATTCCATATGGCATTTGTCAGTTTGGTGTAGTAGTTAAGAGGGCGGACTCTACTCTGGGAGAATCGGGTTTGATTCCCCACTCCTCCACATGAAGCTGCTGGTGTGGTCTCGGGTCAGTCATAAATTCTTTCAGACCTGTTCTCTCAGGAGCAGTCCTCAAAAGAGCTCTCTCAGCACCACCTCCCTCAACAGGTGTCTGTCGTGGGGAGGAAAAGGGAAAAGAGATTGTAAGCCACACTACTGAGACTCCTTCGGGTAGTGAAGGGTAGGGTATAAATCCAATCTCTTCTTCTTTTCCATATAGGTCCCATGATGCCAAACATAGTCCTGTTCGGTCATCTAAAGGGACACCTTCCTCCCTTTGTCTGCAGTGGAAAAACGGGTTGGATCCATCCCATCCATTCCAATTACGGCCACCCATTCAATCATTGCTAGTTAGGGCTGCCATTCCCTCTCGGAGTGGGTGGGGGATGCCCTGCGGCCAGCCTGTGCTTTCCCACCACTGTTCAGCTGGCCAGCAGGAGAAAAATGGGGAGGGGAGTGTCGACAGCATCCTGACGTGCTGACATCACTCCCTGTGTGCCTGGAAGTGATGTCACAGCATTGCCAGGGGATTTTGGGGGTGCTGTGGTATTTGGAAAAAGACTTATGGTTAAACCATAATTTGCTCAAATGCCAGAGGATTTTCAGGATCCCCCAGGCATCCCTTCTGGGCACATGGAGAGTGAGGGCAATGGACTGCCGGCAACAGCCCCCACTGCTGGGAAGTCCTGTCTGTCAACCCCATTGCTAGCCCTTCAGAACTGGTGGTTCTGAATAACCCAGAAAACTTTTGTATTTCAGACTGTGTGAGACCATATGCAAGGTCAGTCTGTGATGTTAGGTCCATGGTGGCTCATTCTCACACCTACACCACTGCATGATGTTCCAGTTTGGTGTGCACATGAGGGCCAGCCTATAGGAATGTAGAACAATTAATTTGCACATGACACACCTTCAGTTTCATGTGGTAATTCTGTGCTTAGAAAAGGATCGGAATGAATGAAGTTTTCCATTGTTTGCTCTTTGAGGGTTCTTTTATTGATGGGGTCCAGCGGCCCCAAGTTCTTTCCGCAAAAATCGGAATCCCCATTGTTATGAACTGCTAGAGATCACATAAGAACATAAGAAAAGCCAATGTTGGATCAGGCCAATGGCCCATCCAGTCCAACACTCTGTCACACAGTGGCCAAAAACACCAGGTGCCCTCAGAAGGTCCAGCAGTGGGGGCAGGAAGCCCTCCCACTGTTGCCCCCCCCCCCCATACACCAAGAATACAGAGCATCACTTGCCCCAGACTGAGAGTTCCTATCTATACTTTGTGGCTAATAGCCACTGATGGACTTCTGCTTCATATGTTTATCTAATTCCCTCTTGAAGCCATCCATGCTTGTAGCCGCCACCACCTCCTATGGCAGTGAATTTCACGTGTTAATCACTCTTTGGGTGAAGAAGTACTTCCTTTTATCTGTTCTAACCTGACTGCTCAGCAATTTCATGGAGTGCCCACGAGTTCTTGTATTGTGAGAAAGGGAGAAAAGGACTTCTTTCTCTACCTTCTCTATCCCATGCATAATCTTATAAACCTCGATCATGTCTCCCCTCAGCCATCGTTTCTCCAAGCTAAAGAGCCCCAAGCGCTTCAACCTTTCTTCATAGGAAAAGTGTTCCAACACTTTGATCATTCTAGTTGCCCTTTTCTGCACTTTCTCCAATGCTATAATATCTTTTTTGAGGTGTGGCGACCAGAACTGTACACAGTACTCCAAATGAGGTCACACCAGCAATTTATACAGGGGCATTATGATACTGGCTGATTTGTTTTCTATTCCCTTCCTAATAACCCCCAGCATAGCATTGGCCTTTTTCATTGCAGTCGCACACTGTCTCAACATTTTCATTGAGTTATCTCCTACGACTCCAAGATCTCTCTCTTGGTCAGTCTCCGCCAGTTCGGACCCCATCAACGTGTATTTATAGTTAGAAGTTTTGGCAGCTTGAGTCTGAGTGAAGGCTCCAAAGGCCATCAAGGCTATTGGTTGTGTTGTCGGTAACAGCCAATCATATTTGTTGCCTTATATCTAATAGCTGTACTGTAAATAATTAACTGTGTATACAGTTCATGCAAATGAAGGATCCTTTGTACCGGTTATTTTTAAAGGTGGGTGTGGTTTTTACAAATATAACTTGGCTCCTGTTGAGCCTGTGTCTTTGGTTTCGAAGTTCAATTAAAAAAGCATATTGTTATGAAAAGAGCTGTTTCATCTCAATACTTAATCCCCGTGATTCTTCTATGCTGGTTATGTCCCTTTAATGCTCATTTAATGCCTGTTTCATCCATTTTTAAAATGTTGGGTATAAGATGTCTTTTAAAAATTCATTCATTTATGTGGTGTTAAAACACACACACAGCTTTCTATTAGTAAATGGGCAGTGGTAACACTGTTTTTTTAGGGTGTCTCTCTATGGCAAAGTAGAAGAAAGAATTGCAGAGGGTTATCCTTGCTGGCTGGATAGAACAAAATCACATAGGAAGAGAAGAGAAGAAATTGGATTTATACCCTGCCCTTCACTGCTCAAGGGAGTCTCAGGGCGGCTTACAAACCCCTTTCCCCTCCCCTCCCCACAACAGACACCCTGTGAGGCAGGTGGGGCTGAGAGAGCTCTGACAGAAACTGCTCTTTTTCAAGGACAGCTGTGCCAGAATTATGGCTTGCCAATGGTCATCCAGCAGGTGCAAGTGGAGGGGTGGGGAATCAAACCCAGTTCTCCCATATTAAAGTCAAAGCACTTAACCACTACACCAAACTGGCTCAGTTAGAGTCCAGTAGCACTTTAAAGACTACCTAAATGCAGGGGTCATTTCGTAGAAAAAGAGGTGCAGGAGCTCATTACCATAACTCATTTGCATATGCCACACCCCCTAACATACCGGAAGTGTGTCAGAAGGCAACACCCACCCCTCAGGCTCCACTCCACAGGTGAGTGAAACTGACCTGCTCCTCCTCCATTCCCTTCCCCATCCAATACTTTGTGCAATAAAAATAAGTGTAAAGAACACACCCTCATTCTCTTCCTGCTCCCTTGAAACCACCAGGTTTCAAGTAGACTTGAGATACCCAGGACATGTGCACCACCCATCCCTTTCCCTTCCCCCCACAACAAGACACCCTGGGAGGTAGGTGGGGCTGAGAGAGGTCTTTTGAGAACTGCTCATGAGAGAACAGCTCTGAGAGAACTTGTGACTGGCCCAAGGTCTCACCAGCAGCTGCATGTGGAGGAGTGGGGAATCAAACCCGGTTCTCCCAGATTAGAGTCCAACTCCTGACCACTACACCAAACTGATGGGGTGGAAGCTGCTGAAGGGTTGGTGAAATTTCTCCAGTACTTATGTGACATGTGCCCAGATAAAAAATGGTATACTTAGAAAATTTATATGCCACCTTGAGCAATTCTCTGGAAATGCAGCACACAGTCATAAAAGGAGCAATGATAAAATTATCAATATTAAAACATTAAAATCAATAAAGACCCTAGCAGGGCTTTCCCCGGGGCGCTGCGCCTCTGCACTGCTCGGGGAAGCCGAGGAGGGGGTGGGGCTTGGTCATGTGCCTGTCCCCTGGGCTTCTCACTCCCGGAGCTGCGCTCCTGTGTGCTCCCGCTCCAACGGACCCCTGCCTAAATGGATTTCAGCATGAACTTTCCAGAGGTCACTCCCTCAGATGCAAGGGATTTGTCCCAATGTTTTTAGGAAATATACTATAGAAGTACAATTTCCCCCCAGGTTCCCCCCTCCCCCATTCCATCTGTTCTACTACTTTTAGCTACTTCTGTTCATCAGTAATTTTCAGCCTTATGTTATAAATGCACACAAGCACACTGATTAAACACCACTAAAAAGCAATACTGATGTAATGATATGTTTCTATTAAAGGTAAAGGCTTCCCTTGCTCAAAAGCCAGTCGAATCTGACTCTAGAGTGCATTGCTCATCTCTGTTTCCAAGCCGAAGAGCCAGCGCTCTCCAAAGACATTTCCGTGGTCATGTACAATTATTAGGAATGTGCCATTTTTTTTCCCTTGGCATTTTTCAGTTTGGGTCTATTGGATCCCCAATTTGGGATTCCTGAAAAAAAAACATGGATCCCAATACTGGTAAAGTATTCAGATCTGGGATTTTTTTTGAAAAGCCATTTTTTGGGGGGTCCAATAGACCTGAACTGAAAAACACGGGGGGGGGGGGGGGAGAGACAGCAACAAGGCTGCTAAAAACAGCCTTTTCCCACAGGTTCAGCTGGGGCTCTGTTGTGCTGCCCGATTTAGATGGGACTGTTCAACAGAACCCACCCAGGAGCTGATCCTCCAGGAAGAGTTCTCCCCACAGGCTCTGCTGGGGCTGTGCTGGGCAGCCCGGTTTAAATCAGACTGCCCAACAGAGCCTGCCCAGGAGCCAATCCTGTGGGGAGAGTTCTCCCCTCGGGCTCAGCTGGGAAGCCTGGTTTAGACCAGAATGCCTAATAGAGCCTTCCCAGGAGCCAGTCCTGAAGGGAGAGTTCTCCATGCAGGTTGTCCTAAGGCTCTGCTGGGCAGCCCAGTTTTACCGGTAATTCACTAATGTATCTGGGATTTTTTCTTTCAGTTCTCCCAAAAAATCCCGGATACATTTTGGAAGCTGAAATATACCTGGAAAATACTGATGTCTTTCAGGTATATTTTCAGTTTGGGTAGACCCGAATGCACATCCCAAGTTTCTATATAGTAAGGCCCTTACAATTAATATGATTGTAGCCAGAATTTTGAGGTGTGACATTTTGCTTATTCATACATGTTTTCCAGGATAGCTCAAAAAGACCACACAAAAAGAACTTTGGTGGAACTAGGGATGCCCGCCTCCAGGTGGGACCTGAGGATCCCCTAGATTTACAGCTCATCTCCAGGCTACAGAGGTCAGTTCTCTTGGAGAAAATGGATGCTTTGGAGGGTGGAGTCTAGGGCACTGTACCACATTGGGGTCCCTGTCCTCCCCAGGCTTTACCCTCAAATCTCCAGGAGTTTCCCAATTTGGAACTGGCAACCTTGCCCCCCCGCCCCGGGTGGCCAGGGAGATCCTGGCCATCCTAGTTGGAACATTAAAAACAGACACATTCAGATAGCTCGTCGTAACATGTTATTATTGTCCACATGCACGTCAATGATTTTGAGGAGGAGAAATGAGTCCAATGAACTGGAGTAACGGATAAACCTGGGTAGGATTCTGGGTAGACATGCTCAGGGCTCATTTCTTTGTTTACACTGTGCTCACTATAAAATTTAAATTTCTTTTTAAAAGAAAACAAACACAAAAAAGGACCCCAGAACAATGGAGGCCTTCTAGCATGTTGGTTCCACTTCAGAAAATAACTGGGAAATCCAAAATCTAGGAGAGGGGGAAGAGAGACAAATAAGGAGAATTTACAGAACATCTCTATTTCCATCTACCAAGCTGGATCCAACCAATTTTTCTTCTGGTGTAAAAGGGAGGGAGAGGTCCCCTTTGACCATCAAAAAGTCTATCTTGGGGGTTATGGAACTTTGATGGACAAAAGCCATGGAGTGCAAACACTGGCTGGAGCCAACCACCATTTTGAAAATCTTCTTAGGGATAAGTAAACACATTTTCAAGATGATCGTTGGATCCAGATGCTTCAGAAATCAAAACATGATATCATGTGATGTTATGCTAATTGTTGCCAATGTAGTGCATCCAGTGCATTGCTTCGTTGCACTCTTATGGTAGTTGAAACCAGGTAGGGCTGCCAGTTCTGCATTGGGAAATTCCTGGAGATTTTGGGGGTGGAGTCTGAGGAGGGCGGGGTATGGGGAGGGGAGGAACCTCAGCAAAGTATAATGCCATAGAGTCCAGCTTCCAAAGCAGACATTTTCTCCAGGGAAACTGATGTCTGCCTGGAGATTGGCTACCCTAGAATCAGGGCAGAGACCTGTCTGCCTCTCCATTAGTTACATGACTGGAGGCTTTGCCATTGTTCCTTGCTGAGGCAATTGAGGGACAAGTGCTTCCCACAAAGGGCAGTGAGGGCTTGATACACTTTTTTTGATGTAGTGGAAAAGAAACTGTAGCTCAGCTACCTTTAACAGATAAGAAACAATTCTCTTCAAAATTACACTTTGATTGAAGTGCAAAAGTTCAAAGCCAAAACCAGCTAAATATACAGCAGAGAAAATAGCACACATTCCTTAGTAATGAAAAGTATAGCAATTTATCACATGCTGCATGAGTCTAGTTTGACTTTCATTTTTTTTATAGAAGTTAAAAAAAGAGAAAAAAATTATAGGTATATTTCATTGAAGTATTAAGAAAAAAAATTCCTGAAGTCTCATTGCAAACTCTGGACCTGCATGTGAAATGCAAAAGGCAGCAGATTTAAGTAACTGCAGATGATAAGTACTGTAAATAACAGAAAATGCAAGCTATCAATTAAGTGAATGGCAAATTGCCAGGAATATTTCATCTTTCCCATATTAAAATGCAAAGTAATGGTCGCAGAGAACTGAGAATCTAGTCCTAGAGGAGTTAACCCCCCCCCCCCCCCCGGAACATTGTTAAAAGTTAGTGGACCCAATTCACCACAAATTTCTCCTGTTCGTTATGGTTGAAACAAATGGAGCTCTCAAGTTCCATTTTTAAACCATCCAAAGGAGATTGAATGGTTGCCATTAAAATTTCAGCAGCAATAAGGGTTTGCTGACTCTGAGTAGGGAAATTCCTGGAGATTTGGGCAAAACCCCGTGGCAAAAAAAGAAACCTGAAAATCCCTGAAACGGAAGATCTGGGGGGAACCAGGATTAGATTCAAGCCAACTGCTGACCCGGAGCAACAAGTGGGGAACTGTTGCTCTGCCACGGATTTTATTGGGGGACGACGCCAGGGTACCCGCTGGTGCAGAATCGGCCTCAATCAAGGAAAGCATGGCCTTCAGTTTGCAAGACCTCAGCAAGGCTCCTAATGATAGGATATTTTGGAGGTCATTAATTCATAGGTTGGCCATGAGTCAGAAGCCACTTGATGACACTTCACGCACGTACATACATGCTTAAAATGAAATGAAGCCTTTCTTTTAAGTACCAGTTCTGAAATGCTTGGAAATTTCCTTTTGAGTTGGAGGTATTAAGATAAGAACCCTTCCCCCCCCCCCCCCCGGGCCTTACTTGGGTCCTAGTGAATCTTGCAGACTGAAAGAAGCAAGAGGCAGCTGATTTCAATGTCAGTTGTTGCTTCATTTTAGGGCATATCCACACCATTGATTTCAAGGGATTTAAGATGTGTCTCCTCATTTCTGGCTCCCCCCAGAGATTATAGATATGTTTATGCAAGAGGAAGAGGACCACACAAATCAGTATTCTTTGTGGACAGCTACAATAGTTTTATATACTGTTGCGTACACACCTGGATGTTGCAGAAGTACCTAGGCAAGACATGAATAATATGGAATCAAATTTGCATCTGAAAGTTATTAAAAATTAAAAAAAAACTTCCTGCAAAGGAAACCTTTTGATGAACTTTTGACTAAGTGTCCCCCACCCCAAAACAGTTCAAGTATAACCTATGGGGGGTTAGCTACCTGAAACATAGGCCGAGGACAGACTGGGAAAATGAAGTGCAAGGGAAGCGGGGCAAAAAACTTGTCCCGGGACTTTCAGTTTGCACTGCAGAGATCACTGTGGGACCATACCGGGGAGGAGGCAGAATGGAGCATTCACACTGTGGGGCTGTCCCTGGCAGCCACGCTGTAGTGGCATGTGGCTTTGGTCCATTTTGCCTACCCGCACATATGCACTTGGGTGCAGCATCCGGAATAGCGGGTTCACATTACCGGTGCCGCTTGATATGCGGCTTATTTGTGTCCACACTGCCAGGAAGCGGGATGAAGGCACACAGAGACGGCTTGACACCACTTTCCAGGGGTATCTGTTTGAAGCGCCATGAAACCGCTTCAGGAGCGGGTGAGTGCAGGAAGGCAACGCCGGACAGCTGCAGCTGTCGGAACAAGCTCTCTTCATTCACTTGAAAAGCAGACCTATAGCGGGCCAAAATGCCAGTCTGTCGTCAGCCATAGTCTCCCAGCTTAGTCGGCAGTCCTGTAGACACCTTCCTGGGAGTAAGCTCCAGTGATTAACGTGGGACTTACTTCTGAGTAGACCTGATGAGGCTTGCTCCCGTAATTGTCTTGCATGGGTTCTCTACTCTTCCCTGAGCATCAGGGTGGTTAAGAGAGGTCATTCTAACTCAACTAGCCCAAGCCTCATAGTTTGGGTTGCCAGGTCCCCCACGCTGTCTGCAGGGGATGAGTAAGTAGGGTTGCCAGACCCAGCCTGGGGAACTTCTGGAGCTCTGGGGGTGGGACCTGGAGAGGACAGGGACCTCAGTGGGGTATAATACCATAGAGTCCACCCTCTAAAGCATCCATTTTCTCCAGGGGAACTGATCTCTGTAGTCTGGAGATGAGCTGTAATTCCAGGGGATCCCCAGGTCCCACCTGGTGGCTGGCATCCCTAGGGCTGGCATCCCTAGGGGTCTTTCAGGCCCCAATATGGTCTGCTTCCAGTTCTTGCCAACCCCAATAATCCTGAGAGGCTGGTCTGAAGAAACCTCCTTCACCCTCTGAGTGATGCTCATGGTACTCATCCATGCTGCTCACGTGTTCTTGTCCCCCCCTTACCTAACCTTGGGGGTGAATCCAGGAGAGGGTGGGGTTTGGGGAGGGGAAAGGCCTCAGCATGGTACAGTGCCATAAAGTCCACCCTTCAAAGCTGCCATTTTTTTCCGGGGGAGATGATCTCTATCAGCTGGAGATCAGTTGTAAAAGCGGGAGATCCCCAGGCCAAGCTTGGAGGCTGGCAACCCTATTTTTATTGTGGGCCTCAAAAAGCTGGAAGTGGCCCAGCCTAAGGCTGCCAACTCTGGATTGGGAAAGACCTGGAGATTTTGGGAGGGAGGGGTTTGGGGAGGACAGGGACCTCAAATGGGTACAGCCCTCGAAGTGGCCATTTACTCTGAGGGAACTGATGCCTAAAGATAAGATCGCCGAAAGATCTCCAGGTCACACCTGGAGGTTGGGAATCCTGTCTGGCCCTCTCTGGCCCTCTGAGAGGGCCTGCTCCAATTACAGTGAAAACCTATATCAACACTCTACCAGTTTCCTTCCTTGCCCCATCTGTGCCTTTTGGATTATGAATATTTCACTTTTGAAATATGTCTGGGTGAGCACTCCAGGACTCCTTGCAGAGCTTAAGTGAACAGAGACTTCCCTCTGAAGCAACCCAAGTTATTTTATCCTAGTTGGAACACCTGGATGGCTCAGGCTAGCTTAGACCGATTTCCCACAAGCAGCTGGTCCGGGCTGGCTCTCCTCTTTCCCCGGATTGCATTAGTCAATTTCCCACTACTTGCCGCATAGCCGTGTTTTGACCCGCAGCATCCCCCTATTTCCCCCTATTTCCCCTATATCACGAAGACATGGAGGAAATGAGGGGATGCTGCAGGTCAAAATGTGGCCACATGGCAAGTAGTGGGAAGTTGATTAACGCAATCTGGGGGAAAGAGAAGAGCCAGCCCGGACCAGCTGCTTGTGGGAAATCGGTCTTGATCTCATCAGATCTTGGAAAATAAGTTGGGTCAGCCTTGGTTAGTATTGGGATGGGAGACCACCTGGGAAGTCCACGGTTTCCGCAGAGGCAGGCGATGGCAAACCACCTCTGAATGTCTCTTGCCTTGAAAACCCTACAAGGTTGCCATGAGTCGACTGCAACTTGAGGGCACTCTCCACCCCTCCCAGTTGGATCACCAGGACAAGAACATTCTAGCATCTCCTGCTGTAAAGTGGCAAGGCGTCCAGGGCTCTTCCGGACAGCCAGTTTGGCGTAGTGGTTAAGTGTGCAGACTCTAATCCAGGAGAACCGGGTTTAACATAAGAACATAAAAACATAAGAGAAGCCAATGCTGGATCAGGGCAATGGCCCATCCAGTCCAACACTCTGTCACACAGTGACCAAAAACACCAGGTGCCCTCAGAAGGTCCACCAGTGGGGCCAGGACACTAGAAGCCCTCTCACTGTTGCCCCCCCCCCCATCAAGCACCAAGAATATAGATTTGATTCCCCACTCCTCCACATGCAGCTGCTGGTGTGATCTTGGGTCAGTCACAGTTCTCTCAGAGCTGTTCTCTCAAGAGCAGTCCTTGAAAGAGCTCTCTCAGCCCCACCTGCCTCACAGGGTGTCTGTTGTGGGGAAAGAAAGGGAAGGGAATTTGTAAGCCACTCTGAGACTCCTTTGGGTAGTGAAGGGCAGAGTATAAATCCAATCTCTTTCCTCCTCCTCCTCCTCTTGCTAAAGGCAGGGGATCCACCAGCAGCAGCTCCTGCCCCCCATTGCCAATCAGCTGGTCGGTAGGGGGACTTTCTGGCAGTGGGGGATGGCCTTGGCCGGCATCACAATGACATTGCTGGCAACACAGTAACGTCACTTCCAGTGTGCACTGGAAGTGATGTCATCACATCACTGATGATGAGGGATACTCTGGTATTTGGGCAAAATCTCTATGGTAAAAAAGACTTCTACCATAGACTTTTTGTCCAAATACCAGATTGTCTCATGTCGCTGGTGACCCAATGACATCACTTCTGATGCGCACCATATGTGATATCGCTGCACATCACTGGCTATGTCACTATGCTGCCAGCCTAGGCTTCCCCCTGATGCTGGTAAGTCCCATTTGACAACCCTACTCGGTGGAGTGGACTCTATGGTATAGCATGGAGTCTAGATGAAATGGATGTTCTAGCGTGGTTTCATTCCCATCCCCAATGAACTCTCTTGTTCTTCCCAGTGTCCCAGCACTGTCAAAACTAAGGCTGCGGCCACACGGGCCTTAAATGCGGGAGGAAGGGCAATTTCCTCCCGCATTTAAAGGGGCCGACCAGACGGCCGGCCCCCTAGTCCCGTGCCAAAGCGGGATCCAATGCGGGTTCCTCCCGCATTTTCAGACCCCAGGAAAATCAAGTATTTTCCCGGGTGCTGCGGGAGGAACCCGCATTGGAGGTATCTGGACAGCCCTCTCTCGCATGCATTGCGAGAGCAGGGCTGTCCAGATAGCCCCGCCAGCCATTTTTTTCCACTCTTTTAAACTTGGGTGCATGGCTATCCATGCGCCCAAGTGTAAAAGGGTGGGGGAAAAAAAAACACCCCGACTTACCCTGGCGGATGGCGGGTCGGAGGCCGCCACCGCGGCTTCCAGCGCCTCCGCCGCCTCAGCTGAAGTCTCTTCAGCGGCGGCGGCCGCTGCGACCGCCGCCACCTTTTCCGCCGCCACGGCCACTGCGGCCACGGCTTCCTCAGCTGCCTACACTTCTGCCGCGGCCGCAGCCGCCTCCACCGCGGCCGCTATTCCCGCCGCGGCTGCCTCTTCAGTGGCCGCGGCTGCCGATCCGGAGGCAGCAGCGGTTGGGATGTTTAGACATCCCAACCCGCTGTTGAAAAAAGCGGCCCCTTTAAATCCGGGAGCCCTCCCGGATTTAAAGGGGCCATGTGACCGCGGCCTGAGAGATGCATGGAGGAACAAAACACGAAAAAGAAACCCTGAAATTATACAAGAGGAGCAGGGGATGTGCTGGTCAGCCCACCCCTTTGGCTCAAGCATTGGGGGGGGGGAGGCTCTCCTCCCCCACCAGGGCCCCTGCAGGGACCAGCGAGAAACTGGTGGGGGATAAGCCCTGTGGCAGTGATTAACAGCAGCACTTTCTAAAAGGGCTCTTATTTACAATGGTTACACAAGGTACAACAACCAGTAAGAGATGCAACATGAGAAAAAGCATTTACCAAAAAAAGAAAATCAAAACTCTCTTTCCTAATATTTTCAAAAGCATCATTCCAAATCAATGCTAGCAAATAACTAATTAATGATCCAATGCTCATCCTAAAATCCAGATTTATTTATTTTTTTTTGCAGTGGACGGGGCTCTTTAAAAAAAAACAATGAGACAGCTTAACCATGGCCCATTCGGCATCTTGCATTTGTTCCGCTGCTTTGCCAAACCCAGGACGGAATGTGGTTTTAAGTTGTATATTTTTTCTGTTCCAGTGTGCGTTTGGTAAAACGACAGAAAGAATGCTAGATACAGAATGGGCCCAAGCTGGAATTAAGATTGCTGGGAGAAACATCAATAACCTCAGATATGCAGGCGATACCACTCTAATGGCAGAAAGTGAAGAGGACCTCAAGAGTCTCTTGCTATGAGTGAAAGAGGAAAGTGCAAAAGTTGGCTTGAAACTCAACATTGAAAAAACAAAGATCATGGCATCCAGCCCCATCACTCCTTGGCAAATAGAAGGGGTAGTTGTGGAAACAGTGTCAGACTTCATGTTCCCGGGATCCAACATCACTGCAGACAGTGACTGCAGCCATGAAATTAAAAGATGCCTGCTCCTTGGGAGGAAAGCTATGGAAAAACTAGACAGCATAACAAAAAGTAGAGACATCACCCTGCCAACAAAACTCCGTATGTTCAAAGCCATGGTATTCCCAATAGTGATGTATGGCTGCGAGAGTTGGACTATAAGGAAAGCTGAGCGCTGAAGAATAGATGCTTTTGAATTATGGTGCTGGAGAAAACTCTTGAGAGTCCCTTGGACTGCAAGGAGATCAAATCAGTCAGTCCTAAAAGAAATCAACCCTGACTGTTCCCCTGGAAGGCCAGATCCTGAAGCCGAAGCTCAAATACTTTGGCCACCAAATGAGAAGGGAGCACTCACTGGAGAAGACCCTGATGCTGGGAAAGACTGAAGGTCAAAGAAGTAGGGGACGGCAAAGGATCTGATGGTTAGACAGTGTCATCGATGCAACAAACATGAAAGTAAACAAACTCCAGAGCACAATGGAAGACAGGAAGGCCAGGTGTATTGTGGTCCATGGGGTCGCAAAGAGTCAGACTTGACTGTGCAACTGAACAACAACAACAACAAAATCTGATATGGATAATTCCTCTTAGAATTTTTTTTTTAAATCTTTTAAGGAACTTGATTGTAATGTATGTAATGGCGGTGACCACATGGGCCCGCAGAGCACATGGCCCAGTTAAGCCCTGAGCTTGGGGCCAGAGAACAATAGTACACTAGGATCCTAAATGTCCCCCTATCAGAGGCTTAGGGTATTCAAATAGTCCTATGATAGCCTCTGGCGGGAAACTTATCCAATTACCTTGTTTGGGCAAGGTCAGGGGTGCGGTTTACCTGTGCATAAAAGCAGGCCCCTGACCTCCATCCCTCATGCCTCATCTGATCCTGCTCAATAAAATGTACGCTGATTCCACTGCAACCGGACTCTGCTTCCAGTACTTTTCATTGATAGAGGAAGAGGTTACTACCACCCAGGGGTCATTTCGTAGAAAAAGAGGTACAAGAGCTTATTAGCATAACTCATTAGCATTACTTATTTGCATATGCTACACCACCTGACATCACCAGAAATATGTCAGAAGGCAAGAAAGAAAGGAGAGAGAGCTGGCAGAGAGGGGACAGCTACTAATCCAAGCCTCAGAAATATTCTGGGAGGATCACTTCAGTGGTGGCTGAAGCCTTCAGAAGGCTGGTCGGAGGAACAAGGACGGGGTCATTTTGCTGCAGCCATGACACAAGCAGGCATTCCCACGTGGGGGGGGGGCTGGCACCAACTCCCGGAGCTGTGCTCCCCCGAGCTCCTGCTCGAAAGGACCCTTGCTACCACCACAGGATTGGAACATTCGACTGTGAGCATCGAGGAAGTCATGTTAAACTTCGTTGTTAATTTGTCTTCTCAAATCCTTGCACCACAACAGCGTAAGGTCTTGAACATGGGTTGAACGTGTACCTTGAATATAACACTTTTAAAGCCAAGGTGACATCTTCAAATTGATTAGACACTCAGAACTTCAAGCTTTCTTCAAGACTAAGTGAATAGGGAAGAACACTGGTGGTTTGAAACCAGCTTTCTTCCACTATGTTTTAATGCTAGTATCTTCATATCTGAATTAGAATATTTGGAGTTGGATTGTTGGGTTTGTTCTGCTAATGGAAGAGCTTCTTGCATTAGAAGGAAGGTGTGGCCATAACTGGGAAAAGTCCACAGAAGTCATCCCATGCTTTTCAGAGATATGAAATCTTTAGAATCTATAAATCAGAGGTGTCAAACTCATTTCTTACGAGGGCTGGGTGTGACATAAAATTCACTTTGTTGGGCCCGGCCATGGGTGCCATAAAACATAACGCCAGGTACCAGAGATAGAAACTGTATAAAAGACAGCAGCTGGTAAGTTCCAAGGTGTTGTATCTTCACTGCAAGGCCCCATGGGCTGGGAGGGGAGTACAGAGGAAAGCCCAAGTGGGCGGACTCTAGAGCCAGCAGTGCAGTGCTGGGCAGATCCCCATGATGCTTGACTGCTGCAGACAAGGTTGTTCTGCCCTGCTGAAGCCACAATGGAGTGGCTCCGCCTACTCCTCCAGCACTTCCTCCCTTGCACCAGTTGCTCGTGAACTGAATAAGAGCCCAGGATGGGTCAGCTCCAGCCCCCGGGCCTTATGTTTGACACCCCTGCTATAAATGCTCTTTTTTTTAAAAAAATGTATTTACTTCATTTACACCCCACCTTTGTCCCCAATGGGGCCCTGAAACAGCTTACATCATTCTCCTCTCCTCCATTTGATCTTCACAACAACAGTCTTGTGGGGTAGCTTCCATGGCTTAATGGGAATTTGATCCTGGCTGTCCCAGATCCGAGTCTGACGCTCTAACCACTGCACCATATTGCCACGGTATTTCAAAATGAAATGTCGATGGCTTAGAAATCAGTACCTATTAAACCAGTGAATAATAGTTATAGACACTAAGGATCAGATCTCACTGGCAGAGGAACAATTAAAAATCGTATCTATTATAAACCAATTAACGGAGCTCCTATTAGGACGCTTTTGGAATATCGTTAACATGTCAGATGAAGAAGCTGTCATGGTGTGATGCACTGATGATTGCAGTTCCACGTTTTAATTTAATCTGATACCTTAGAGTTCCAGATTTGTAAATTCTTTCTCAGTCTGACTTTATTGTACAGATTGCGGTGATACTACTTCATGTGTTCGAGAGGCTACAAAATAATTACACCTTTTTTGCATCATGACAGGAACGTAAAACCTCAGTATTTTTAAACAGCTGGTGTGCCAGAAGTACCGCCCCGCCATCCTACTTTTTAAAAGTAAATGCAATTAGAAAATAAAGTCTGTTACTTGTGAATTTGAAGATGTGCAACCCCAGTCATCAGCGATAAATATAGTACACCTAACTAAGACTGTGAAAACTGCCCATTTCCCTCTCACCTCCACTTTCTAGAAAGTAGCTTCCCATCTACTTTTATTTATCTCACAACTTCTATGTTGTCATGGATTATTTTCTTTTATTTTCTTTACATTTGCTTCTTTAACTGTGGGATTTAAAATGTTGGTTTCCTTTCTGAAGTTTTTGAAAGGTCAGCAAGCCAATGAAGAAAATAACACCTTTTTTTTGGTAGGGTGCAGCCCTCTGGCTGAACAGTCCTTTGTTATTCTGATTATCTTAATGGTTGTGAATCGTTAGGAGAGAATCCCCAGTTAACACACTCTTCGTCCTAAGTTTGCACATCCCTACATTTGAATGCTGGGAGCTCCAGAGATTTCGATACAAAGCAAGATCATCAGAGGATGAAGGCCAGTGTAGCATGAAGACATCAAAAGATTTCAACAGGCCCTGACCTGGATAGCCTGATCCCATCAGATCTCAAAAGCTAATCAGGGTTGACTCTGGCAAGTACTTGGAAGAGCAACCTCCAAGGAATACCAGAGGTGGGATACAGTGGCAGGTGAATCAAGCCACCTCTCTGAAAAACATCCAAGCCCCCAGTAGGGGTCACCAGAAGTCAACCATGATTTCCAGACAAACACACACACACACACACACACACACACACACACAAAAGAGATTTCAACACAGTTTACAAGTCATTCCGGGGCTCGGTAATAATCTGGTCCTGTCATGTGTGGTTTCATCTGCGCCTGGATGGGAGACTCTTATTGGCTCTCCCTGGCCAATGGATAGCCAGCAGGGGGCTGGGGGAGCTCACCAGCAGGGGATGGAGACCTAGGCTGGCATTGCAGCAATGTCTTCAAGGGATGTGGTAACATAACTTCTGACATACACTGGAAGAGATGTCATTGCATTGCCAACAACATGGCACACTGGTATTTGGTCCAAAACTCTATGGTAGATGCCTTTTTAACCTTGGAGTCTGGGACCAAATACCAGAGCACCCTGCATCGCTGGTGAAGTGGTGACATCACTTCCAATGCATGCTGGAAGTGAGGTCGTCATGGGAACAGTGATGTCACAGTCACTGCAACACTGGGCCTTCCCCCCTGCTGGCCAGCTGATCAATGGCAAGAGGCAGGACACCCCTGCCCCAGAGGGGGCCTGACACCCCTGCCAGTGAAGCATCAACTGTCATAATATGTTTCCAGGGACCAGTTCCCATCAGTTGAAGCCTCTGAAGAGTTCCATGCAGGGGATGGGATGCCTTGTGGCTTCCCCATTACTGACGTGGCTGCAGCAATGGGGCCTCCACATGGTAGGTTTCCCTGCAGTTTCTCTTCCCCAGTCTCCCAGCAGTGGACACCCCCTTTCCCTGGGACACCAGAGCTTTTGCATTTTTTAAAAAAATGTTACTAGAATATTGCTATATTCACTGCAGTAAATGCAGGTGCAACAGTTCTCTGAATTCTCAGCTTTCATTTTAAAACACTAAGTTTCTAGCCCCTCCCATACTTAAGATATACCCTTTTCCTTATAACTTTCTAAGGGAAGGCCTAGGGACTTATTTTTTAAAAAGGAAATCTGAGAATTCAGAGGCCCTGCTACGCCTATGGTTGCAATGCTATATGGATATTTCCTCTTACAAGGAAAGGCTGAAAGAGCTGGGTATGTTTAGCCTGTGAAAGAGAAGGCTTAGAGGGGACATGATTGCAGGCTTCAAATATTTGAAGGGCTGCCATGTAGAAGATGGAGCAGATCTATTCTCTCTTGCTCTGGATTGCAAGACTAGCTCTAATGGGTGGAAATTACAAGGGAAACGATACCGGCTAAATATCAGAGAAAACTTCCTAACTGTAAGAGTGGTTGAGCAGTGGAACAGACTGCCTCGAGAGGTGGTAGATGCTCCTTCACTGGACGTTTTCAAACAGAGGCTGGATGACCATCTTTCGGGTATGTTGTAGGGCTGTCTTTCGGCTATGCTCCTGCAGAGTGCAGGGGGTTGGACTAGATGACCTGCAAGGTCCCTACCAATTCTAACATTCTATGATAACTGCTGGAGTGAGCGACTCAGCATGCCTGAAGATTGGGGGGCGGCACATCACTCTGAGTGTATATATGTGTTATCTCCTTGGATAAGATGCCTTTCTTTGTCTTCACCTGAGAACTGCCCTCTGACCTCTTCTTCCCTTTCTCTGCTTTGTCATCCCCCTCTCTTCACATGGCCTTCCATGGAGACACACATCTGTGCTGATCTCGCCTGTATAGACAGTGCCCTCATAGTTCCCACACAAGAAGCCGGACAGGCTGGCCATTTGTGATAGGGGAAAGAACTCTTTAGATTCAGCTTCAGTATCTGCCTGGGCTAACCAGCAAAGATCCTGAAGCTGAAGCTCGAATACTTTGGCCACCCAATGAGAAGGGAGCCCTCACTGGAGAAGACCCTGATGCTGGGAAAAACTGAAGTTCAAAGAAGAAGGGGACGGCAAAGGATGAGATGGTCAGACAGTGTCATCGATGCAACAAACATGAAATTAAGCAAACTCCGGAACACGACAGGAGACAGGAAAGCCTGGTGTGATGTGGTCCATGGGGTCGCAAAGAGTTGGACTCGACTGTGCGACTGAAGAACAACAACAGCAAACTCTTTAGATTAGACTCCTTTCTCTCCTTTCAACTGCAGCCTGAATGTGAACACGATCTTCTTGAATAAATGCAAGTTTTAGCCTCTTTTTGCAATATACTTCTTGGGAGATTTATTTACTGCACTCAGTATCACACTTCTATGACTGGGCAAACGCTGCTATATTCTTGTGCTGATTTTTTAAAAATAAAATAAAATAAAAGCCCCCACCCTTGTGGTGGGAAGAAATGGCTCCCAAGGGGACAGGATCAGGGGAAACAGCTGCCATGGGGGGGGGGGGGAGATATTTCTCCACTCATACAGCAGCCATCTAGGCTTTCCTGAGATCTGTTCCATAGTATTGGAGTTGGAGAAAACCCACATAAACTCCAGGAGGTGCACAGATGCACCACAATGCTTTGGGGGAGGCAGAAAAACCCCCCAAAACCTTTGCTTCTCGAAAGCATTGAATTTGGAACCGATAACCAATGTGGAAACCACCATCAAGGGCAGCATGCATGGCATGCTATACAAGAAGGTAAGATTACGCCCTTCCAATTTAGAACAAAAAAAATTGCTCTGTTGTTGCAATATATATATGGCTTTACATCAAGTGATTTGCTCCATAACAGGATTTTGATGTAACCATGGGCATGCGAATCATTGATAGAATCAAACAACAAAGCCGGCAGCCAAGATGTCACATTGGTGACTAGCACTTATTACAATGAATAATGCGCCGTTGAGTTGCAACCAACTCACAGCAACCCCATCCTCCAGGCGTCCAAGGCAATGGATGAGTCGAGGTGGTTGGCCATTGCCTTCCTCTGCATAGCAGACCTGGTCTTCCTTGGTGGTCTCCTATCCAAGTATTAACCATGGTCAATCCTTCTCTGATAAGCTTGTTCTAAGCTGGACTATTCAGGCTACCCATATTCAAATTTTAAATATATTGCCTACTGGTGAAGCAAAACAACAAACTATTATTTCTCCCTGTGATGATCTGTTTGCCCCTGTTTTCAAAAGGGAAGAGCAACCAGCAGGTAAAGACACAATTATACCCCACTGTTTTGATCTGGAGCGGCGTATAAACAATTTGTTTTCTTTCATTCCCAAGGGTTTGTTCAGGCAGATCTTTCTGGATTCCTTTTCACTGCATTATTGGTTCAGCAGTTCTTTGCTATGTTCAATGAGCTTCATTAGCTTATCTAAAGAAAATGAGACTTGGCTCTTTTGAGGCCGCCTCTCTGAGACTTTTCTAATTAAATTTCTTCCATCCGATGACAAGCTGCCCTTTTTGCTTGACAAACATTTGTTCTAATTTGCCCTGCACTTGAGTTTGCAGTTCTTTAGCTGGTTCATTCCACAACCCATCGGGCAGCATCTGTTAGTCAGAGGGACTGTGGGCACTGACGTTTACCCTCTGCATGCTTGCTTATTAAAATACTTCAATGCAGGATACATGTCTTTGCTGAAAATCACAATAAGGTCTGTCTAGGATGCCTGGTCTTGCTTTTTCCCACTCATATGTTTCAGTGAGGGGGAAAAAATGAGTAGATGTTATAGTGACAATCTATGGTTGCCAAGTTACTATTTGCAGCGGGGGTCCCATTCTGGGACATTTGCACATGCACATAGTGCGCACACGTCATGATGACATTGCCTGGAAGTGACGTCGTCACGCTGGGCATGTCACTGGGTGACACTCTAGCAATCACTCTGAAAACTCTATGGTACCATAGAGTTTTCAGGGTGATTGCTAAAGCGTCGCCTGGTGACATGCCCAGCACGATAACGTCATTTCTGGGTGATGTCATCACACCAGGCACGTCAGCCTGACCTGACCACTCGCTGGCTGGATCCTGGTACCATAGAGTTTTCAGGGTGATTGCTAGAGCGTTGCCCGGTGACAAGCCCAACATGATGGCGTCACTTCTGGATGATGTCATCGCGCCAGGCACATCGGCCTGATTTAGCCACTCCGGGGGTGAGGTTACCCTTGCCGGCTGGATCCCGACCAGCAGATTGGGGGCTCTTTTAGCGGGGGAACCTCTACCCTCACAGGGGACCCGGCAGCCCTATGACTAAACTGCTTGATTATTGACATTCACTTATGAATTCTGAACATTCCAGTCGGATTTTTGTGAATATCCGCAAAACTGTGGTGGATACATGGAACTGTGACGTTCACTGGTGATTGGAAATGAGGTCTGGATGCATCCCTTAAACGTATGCATTGGGCTTGTCCAGTCATTTGGCTTTCTCTGAAGTTATTACTCATATTAATTTTGTATTAGAACTGTTCATTGTTTTTGTAGGGTTCTTATATACTTTTAAGGGCTGCAGTGGCTCAAGTGGTTAAGATGTTGAACTGCAGACTGGAAGGTCGGTAGTTCAGCAGTTTGTGACCCGAGTGCCGCGTGATGGAGTGAGCTCCCGTCTCTGGCCCCTGCTCCTGCCACCCTAGCCGTTCAAAAGCAGGAAATTGCAAGTAGATAAATAGGTACCGCTTCGGTGGGAAGGGAACAGCGTTCCGTGCGCCTCGACATCTAGTCATGCCGGCCACATGACCACTGATATGTCTTCGGACAGCGCTGGCTCTTTGGCTTGGAAATGGAGATGAGCACGGCATCCCTAGAGTTGAATCTGACTGACTTTCAAGCAAGGGAAACCTTTACCTTTACCTATGTACTTTTAAACTATCTGTCCATCTCATGGAGGGTAACTGATGGGCAATGAAAATGGACCCTGCATGCCTTTTCTACAGGTAAAGAGCAGACCCATAGCTACAGTGGGGCATCTCGGGGCTGGGCCCCCCGACTTACCGCCCAGGCCCCCTGACTTCCCATCCAGTTTGTTTTATTTTATTTTATTTTGCATGTGCTGCAGTTGCACCGTCTGTCATGGGTACTGGCTCTGCTGTGGCTGACTCTTCTTCAGATGAAGAAGAGACTGGGAGCAACCCAGCCTCCTTGGGAGTCAGCCCAGAGGAAGAACCCTCCACAGTACCTGAGGATGAAGACTCCCCAGCAGCTGCACAGGAGGTGCAGCCACAAGGAGAGACCAATCCTGAGCCTGGCTAAGCACCCCCAGTTGCAGACACCCCGAGGCCAGATTCCCCATCCAGTTCTCCTGAATGCCCCAGACGTAGGGCATGCCAAAGGCTGACTATGCAGGAGCGAAGAAGGAGTGCAAGACTGCAGCTCCTGCAAAGGCAACGGGAGGAGTTGTAAGCCTTGGCAGACTCCACTCCCTGGGAAGGGATAACCTCCTGATAAGCACTTCACACACCTGCCTCAGTGCGGTAGCAACTCTGCACATTCTTGACCTGCTTCTGCATGTGTAGCAAATGCTCCTTGTTTCTGAACCCTGCAACCTTGGAAAGAATCCCCGGCTCTCTGACCTCTGGCTCTGTTTGTTGACTCTGATTTTGGACTACGTCTACCGCTCCAGGGTGTAAGCCCTGTGGAAACAGCACACCATCGCTCTGCCCCTGCCTGTGCCCTTACATCTCTCGTCTCTTTTTAAAAATGTTTACTCTCTCATCGCTCCTGACACAGCCTGTGTGGGGGGTGCCCCCCAACTTATTTAAATCCCTCCCCCAAGTAAAAAATCCTGGTTATGGCCCTGTTAAAGAGATAAATGCCACCTCCGATAAATCAATGGACTGAGGACCTTACTACTTTCTTTCTTTCTTTCTTTGCATTTGTGTGTGTGCCTGGAGGTCATGGTGACCGCAGGCAACTCCTACTAAGGCATGGAGGACATTCAGATAAGTGGCTTGATAGCGTGCCTCTGCCTCCCAACCCTGGTATTCTTTGGAGGTCTCGCATCCAAATACTTGCCAGGGTTGGCCCTGCTTAGCTTCCAAGATCTGACAAGAGTGGGCTTGCCTGGGTTATTCAGGTCAAGTTGAGGACCTTACAACTTTATCTGTATTTGAACTAGCTGTGCCAACCTTCAGGTACTGCCCAGAGGTTTTCTGCTATTACAAATGATCCCCAGACGGCAACGATCAGTTCCCCTGGAGCAAATGTCTGCTTTGGAAGATGGACTCTATGACATTATATATCAATGAGGTATATAGTGCAGCACAAACCAAGATTTGAATCCAGTAGCACCTTAGAGACCAACAAAATTCATGGGGTATAAGCTTTGAAGAGTCAAAGCTCCCTTTATCCGATCCGATGGAGGGAGCTTAGAGTCTCGAAAGCTTACACACACACACACCCCAAAAAAAATCTTGTTGGTCTCTAAGGTAGTACTGGACTTGATTCTAGTGGTTTTGGGTTTGTTTCCTTCAGATCCTCTCAAGTATGACTCTAAAGGATGCCTCTGATTTTGATCCTGGAAAATAGCATGAGTTATCTTGCTGAAATTTGGCAAATGCTGTTACAGTGCATGGACTTACTATTCCAGCAAGTAACATCTGCACAGTTAAAAAAAAAAAAAAAACCTGCCTGACTTGGATAGGCCAGGCTAGCCCAATCTTGTCAGATCTCAGAAGCTAAGCAGGGTCAACTCTGGCAAGTACTTGGATGAGAGACCACCAAGGAAGTCCAGGGTTGTGACATGGGCTGAGGACAGACTGGCAGTCTCGGCCGCTCTGCCTCCGCTTCAAAAGTGGAGGCAGAGCAGCCATTCAGATGGCCACATCTGCCCCAAGGAGGCGGCCCGGATGCATCACGTCCGGCGCCACACTCCTCCCGCAGCAGCCGAGCACCACATCAAAGTGGTGCTTGGCTGCTGCGGTGCGCGTTCCACCTGCCGGAGCGGGTGTGAATGCACGCTGGGAGGGGGAGCCGCGTGGCATCCGCATGCCGCCGTAGGAAGCCACCCGCAGTCTGAACGCTGTGGACAGCTTCCTTCCGGCAGCATGTGAATGCCGCGCTGCGGGGGAAATCCCCCCTGCCTTAGTCTGCTGCGCCGCGGAGGCGCGGCAGACTACCAGTCGGTCTTCAGCCCATGGAGAAGCAGGCTATGGAAAACCATCTCTGAACTTCTCTTGCCTTGAAAACCCTGTAGGGCTGCCATAAGTCAGCTGTGACTTGATGGCAAAAACAAATAAATAAATAAGATCTTGCATCTAAAACATTTGCACTTACAAATCAAAGGGTAAACATTTGATTTCCCTGAGTCTCCAGGCTTTTGACAATTCTTCAACAAAAAGAATCCCAGAGGCTCCAACATAAATTGCTGAATTAGAATTTTAGTTCTTTCCAATCAGAACTTTAAAAGTTTTTAATAACGGTATTCCAGTAGTAATAATTCATGATCACTGATAAAAAATCAATAGCAAGTCATAACATCAATTAAATCAGTAAAACAAAAAGGAGAACAAGCCATCATATCAGTTGAAATTAATTTTAAAATGCACTCAATATTCATTCCAGTTCCAAAACGCTCCTCAATACATTTTAAATAAGCCGGGATGGGATAAGAACATTTGTTTTAGATTTAAAATTAGCTCAATAAGTAAGCTCGGAGGTAAAAAAAAAATAAAATTAAAGGTTTACTAGCAAATAGCAAGTACTTTATTAGACTCAATGTAGGCTCAAAGCGACATCCAGTTTAGAAGGAAATCTATGCAATTAATGTGGCTCATGCTTCTTTGATCTGATAGAAGAAAATGAAGAAGAGAAGAGAATGGATTTATACCCTGTCCTTCGCTTGGAGTTTCGGAGTGGCTTACAAACTCCTTTCCCTTCCCCTCCCCACAACAGACACCCTGTGAGGTAGGTGGGGCTGAGAGAGCTCTGACAGAAACTGCTCTTTTTCAAGAACAGCTGTGCCAGAACTATGGCTTGCCCAAGGTCATCCAGCAGCTGCAAGTGGAGGAGTGGGGAATCAAACCCGGTTCTCCAAGATTAGAGTCCGTGCACTTAACCTCTACACCAAACTGGCTTCTGTGTGATAAGAAATGCCCATGGTTTTGCAAAACTAATAATTCAATAAGGCAGTTTTATAATTTTTCTATTACTTTTAAATTTAATTAATTCAAAATATTGGTAAGCCCGCCGTTGTCTCGGACAACTGTTGCTCAGGTTACATACTGGCATCTGTAAACTCCAGAGGTTTAGCAATGAACCATTCATCCAAATCAATACCAGTGCCCCTTGTGGACTCGTTTCCACCAGTAATGACTGGTGTCCTCACAGTGGTCCTTTCTGTACTGACAGCTTGCTCCGGAGAATCCGAGGAGTCAAGCCTTAAGGGTTAACTTCACAGTCACCCCCCCCCCTCTGCACTGTTCCCCCCCCCCCACACTGGTTTATTTATTTGTGTATTCTGTATGCATTCTGCATCTACAAGCAAAACCCACACTTTTTTTTCTTTTTTAGCTAACTGGATGCTTTGTTAAGATGAAGAGAAAGGCAAACATCTTTCAAAACTTTTTAACTGCAGGCCCAACCCCTCCCTCCCTCCCTCCCTCCCTGATTCTGTATGTTCTTTCAGAAAATTCTGAACCAGTCACAGATACTTTAGCATCAGACAATGTTTGACAGCATGCATCAACCCGCAGAGATATTGAGATACTTGGGATCATGAAAGAAGCCAAAAATAATTAGGCAATTCTCCCTGTTGGTTAACTCACTGATAACTGTGTTTGGTGGATCAGATCACAGGAGGAAGAGTTCTAATCGATAGAATCAGAGTTGGAAGGGACCTCCAGCGAAGGGACCTGCTCAATGCAGGAAATTCACAAATACCTTCCCCTCCACACCCCCAGTGACCGCTGTTCCACACCCAGAAGATGACAAAAAAATATCCAGGATCCTCGGCCAAACTGGCCTGGAGAAACATTGGTTCCCGACCCCAAAGCAGTGATCAGCATTTCCCTGAGCGTGTAAGAAACGGCCACAAGAACTAAGCACGGAGGCGACCCTTCCTGCCCTTCTCGTGATCTGCCTAAATTCACAGAATCAGCATTGCTGTCAGATGGCCATCTAGCCTCTGTTTGAAAACCTCCAGAGCCCACCACCTCCCGAGGAAGCCTATTCCCAGGGGTCATTTCGTAGAAAAAGAGGTGCAGGAGCTCATTAGCATAACTCATTTGCATAACTCATTTGCAGATGCCACATCCCCTAACATACCGAAAGTGTGTCAGAAGGCAACACCCACCCCTCAGGCTCCACTCCACAGGTGAGTGAAACTGACCTGCTTTTCCTCCATTCCCTTCCCCATCCAATACTTTGTGCAATAAATTTAGGCGTAAAGAACACACCCTCATTCTCTTCCTGCTCCCTTGAAACCACTAGGTTTCAAGTAGACTTGAGATACCCAGGACATGTGCACCACCCATCCCTTTCCCTTCCCCTCCCCACAACAAGACACCCTGTGAGGTAGGTGGGGCTGAGAGAGGTCTTTTGAGAACTGCTCATGAGAGAACAGCTCTGAGAGAACTTGTGACTGGCCCAAGGTCACACCAGCAGCTGCATGTGGAGGAGTGGGGAATCAGACCTGGTTCTCCCAGATAAGAGTACAATTCCTGACCACTACATCAAACTGAAGGGGTGGAAGCTGCTGAAGCGTTGGTGAAATTTCTCCAGTACTTATGTGCCATCTGCCCAGATAAAAAATGGTATACTTAGAAAATTTATATGCCATCTTGAGCAAGTCTCTGGAAAAGCAGCACACAGTCATAAAAGGAACAATGATAAAATTAACAATATTAAAACAAAACATTAAAAACAATAAAGACCCTAGCAGGGCTTTCCCCGGGGTGCTGCGCCTCTGCACTGCTCAGGGAAGCTGAGGAGGGGGCGGGGCTTGGTCATGTGCCCGCCCCCTGGGCTCCTCACTCCCGGAGCTGTGCTCCTGTGCGCTCCTGCTCCAACGGACCCCTGCCTATTCCACTGAGGAACCACTCTAACTCTCAGGAAGTCCTTCCTAATGTTTAGCTGAAAACTCTTTTGATTTAATTTCAACCTGTTGATTCTGGTCCGACCTTCTGGGACAGCAGAAAACAACTCTGCACCATCCTCTACATGACAGCCCTTCAAGGACTTGAAGATGGTGGACATATCCCCACTCAGTCATCTCCTCTCCAAGGCTAAACATACTCAGACTAGCTGCAGCTCACCAAGGTCTCAGGCAGAGGGCTTTCACATCAGCTAGACTGATTTCGCACAAGCCGCTGCTCCGTCCCCACTCTTCCCTTTCCCCCGATTGCATGCGTCAATTTCCCACTAAGTGCTGCACAGCCGCATTTTGACATGCAGCTTCACCCAATTTCTCCTGAGTCTTCTAGATCCTCAAAAAAACAGGATTGACAAGATGTGGGGGCAATAAGGTAACGCTGCGGGTCAAAAGACGGCTGCGCAGCACATAGTGGGAAATTGACACATGCATTCGGGGGAAAGGGAAAAGCGGGGGAGGAGCAGTGGCTTATGCAAAATCAGTCCTAGGGTATGTGTTATGTATTGACCATGCGGTCGCCATGTGCTCCAGTAATGGCGACCGCCATGTGGCCAGAGCACATGGCCAAGAAACTACTTGAGCTTCAGCCAGGTAGAACAAAGGCCAGGTGGATTCAAACCGGCCACCAATCATGTACCTAGGTTTCTCTCAGGGAACCTATGAGAAGTAAACAGACTGATAATAGCCTATCAGGCCAGTTGGGCGAGGTCAGGGGAGTATCCCTGACCAGCATAAAAGGAGGGCTCAGAGCCCTGGGTTGTATGCTTCATCCGGACCAGCAATAAAGATCTAGCTGTTTCACTGTTCCATGGACTCCCGACTCCAATACTTCTCAGTATGTGTGTTAAATGCCATCAAAGTCGCTTCCAACTTATGGCAACCCTATGAGGGCAAAGTGAGGTCCACGGCTTCCTTGACTGAGCCAATCCATCTCCTGTCTGGTCTTCCCCTTTTCCTGCTGCCTTCAACTTTTCTGAGCACAACTGTCTTTTCCATTGGCCCTTGTCTTCTCATAAGGTGACCAAAGCACAGTAGCCACAGTTCAGTTATTGCAGTTTCCAGGGAAAGTTCAGGCTTGGTTTCATCTAGAACCCACTTATTTGTCTTTAGGTTCTCATTTCGGGGCTCATTTCATAGCAGGAGCTCCTCTGCATATTAGGCCACACACCCCTGATGAAGCCAATCCTCCAAGAGCTTACAGTAGCCCCTGTCAGAAGAGTTCTGTAAGCTCTTGGAGGATTGGCTTCATTAGGGGTGTGTGGCCTAATATGCAAAGGAGCTCCTGCTATGAAATGAGCCCTGGTCCACAGTATCCGGAAAACTCTCCTCCAATACTACCTTTCCGAGGAATTTACTTCCTTCCAGACAGCTTTAAACCTGCAACCTTCTGTATGCCAAGCAGAGGCTCTTCCACTGAGCCATACCCCCTGGCTAGTCCATCTGCTCCAGCCTTGTGTCTCACACAGTGGCCAGCCAGTTGCCAACAAGAGCCAAGTTTATCGGTCAACAGTAAAACCAACCCTGTCTACATATTAAAACAGCAAGGAACAAATTCAGCTGTATGAGAGAATTGTGACATTAAAACGCAGCTCCTAAAAGCATACATGGCAGAAAAATCAGAATATGATCCCGAAAGAAACAGTAGAGGTTTATAAAATTATGGGTGGGGTGGAGAGAGTTGATAAAGAGAACTTTTTTTCTCCCTCTCCCAACATACTAGAACTTGAGGGCATACAGTGAAGCCAATGGGGAGTAGGTTCAGGATGGACAAAAGAAAATGCTAATTGACCAAGAGTGATTAACATGTGGAAATGCCTGCCAGAGTATGTAACAATGGCCACGGGCAATAACAGCTTTAAAAGGGGATTAGATAGATTCATGGAGGAGAGGTCTATCAGTGGCTACTAGCCATAGTGACTGAGGGGAACCTCCACATTCAGAGGCAGTAAACCCCTGAGTCCCAAAGCCAGGAGGCAGCATCCAAGGAAGGCCTCGGCTTCTATTCCCTGTTGTTGGCCCTCCAGAGGAACTGGTTGGCCACTGTGTGAGGCAGGATGCTGGACTAGATGGACCACTGGTGTGATCCAGCAGGGCTCTTCTGATGTTCTTAATAACATGGGGCAGAATTTAGTTTGAGAGCCAGTTTGGTGTAGTGGTCAGGAGCGTGGACTGTAATCTGGGAGAACCAGGTTTGATGCTGGTGTGACCTTGGACCAGTCACAAGTCCTTTCAGAGCTGTTCTCTCAAGGGCAGTCCTCAAAAGAGCTCTCTCAGCCCCACCTACCTCAGAGGGTGACTGCTGTGGGGAGAGGAAGGGAAAGGAGATTGTAAGCCACTCTGAGACTCTGAGTGAAGGGCGGGGGTATAAATCCAATCACTTCTCTTCTTCTAGTTGAAAGGCTGAGCGAATTTTTTTTTAAAGATTTTGCCTGGCACTTAAAAACCAATGGGATTGCTGCTGGGCAGACTTCAGGGCAGACATCCTTCAAAGGGCACGCCCTGGTTGTCATGTTCCTCATGTCTTCCAGAAGACCACTGCGGTGAAGACCTTCAGTGGCAAAGCTGGACAGTTGAGGAAAAGGCCATCCTCCCAGGTCACACTTAGGGCTGGGGAATACTGAGGTTTGCCAGCTCTGGGTTGGGAAATACCTGGATATTTGGGGGGTGGAGCCTGGGGAGGGTGGGGTTTGGGGAGAGGAGGCACCCCAGCAGGGTGCAATGTCCTAGACTCCACCTTCCAAAGCAGCCATTTTCTCCAGGGGAGCTGATCTCTGTCATCTGGAGATCACTTGTAATAGTGGGAGATCTCCAGGTGCCACCTGAACATTGGCAACTCTAGCCATGATCCCAAGCAGCCCCGTAGCTAACAAGGGGCCCACGGGGCCCGGCCCCCTAGTGTTTCTTCCAGGCCCCCTTCCTCCTGGGCTGGCCCCAAATTGAACTAATGTAATTAACTTTTATTTAATTAGCTGCTGCCCCCCCAGGTCCCCTCCCCCAAAATATCCCTAGCTACGGGTTGGGTTGCCAAGTCTGGGTTGGAAAATACCTGGAGACTTTGGGGGTGGAGCCAGGAGAGGGTGAGGTTTGGGGAGGGGAGGGGAGGGACCTCAGCATGGTACAATGCCATCGAGTTGACCCTTTAAAGCAGCCATTTTCAAAGGAGCTGATCTCTGTCAGCTGGAGATCAGTTGTAAAAGCGGGAGATCCCCAGGCCCCACCTGGAGGCTGGCAACCCTAGCTACGGGGCTGCTCTCAAGCCATTCGAGGTGAGTAATGGTGGCACTCAAGAACTGTGCCCGGGAATAGGCAGTCCGGGAACAGACGGTGCCAGGGCGATAGGATCCCTCCACAGCTCGCCGCAACAGAGAGGCTTTGCAGCGTCATGTTTATCCTCCCCTCCTTTTATTGCTCTCTGGTGCGATTAGCTTGCCAGCCGCGTCGCCTGTCAGTAATAGGTTTGCGCTGGTGGCTGAAATTGACAAGTGCTTAGCCTCAGGCATGGATTGAATGTAATTCATAGGTCTCCCGAGTTAATTTCCAGTACCTCTTTCATCAAGGCAGCTGGGCAGAGAGGTGCCAGCAGAGGCCTCCTTCATTGGTAGATCCCCGTGTCTTTTCCGCACTGCCATGGATGGCTTGTCAGTTAGTTTGTTTGTTTTCCAGATACAATTTTTTTTTTTTTAAAAGAAGTGTTTCTCATCCTATATTTGTCCCACCCCTTTTCCATAACTCCAAATGGAGCTGGCTCGATTGGCACATTGCGCATTTATGTCTGAGGCCCTTCCAGCTAGTGGCAAGACCTTCAAACGTTATTGGAGTGCATCTTTTCCATGTGGCTGTGTTTAAAGTGATGTTTCTTTAGGGACTGCAGGGTGAAATATGAAGTTATCGGGGAGTGTAAATCTGAGATGCTGGGCAGATGGCGGAGCGTCATTACATCCATGGAAATGCGCTTCGTATTTAGATGGGGGATTTCTCTCACCCACCCCCCACTCCCGTTTCAGCTTGCAAAACAGCAACCCAAAATACAGTTGCTCTCGGTATGTCATATATATACATTTTTTTTTACAGATCAATAGCTAAGTCAATGTAAACATAATAGATTTTAAACAAATTCATTAACAATCCGATCTGGTGAAAATGAGCCCGAAACAAAAGGGCTATAAAAACTACTGGAAAGGAACAAAGGTGGCTGCAATCCGGTCAGGCTAATTCCAGCTCTGCAGGACTGCCTTGCAGAATGCAATCTGCAGAGTGGCTCTTCTAGGATGTGTTCAGATGGGCAGCTAATCCTGGCATTGGCCCGGCTGTAATTTGATATAGACCTTTTTGATCCAGCGTTGCACGACCAGACAGCTCCCCTGTGAATCACTTTACCGTGTGTGACACCGTGGTGGATTGTCTAGACGGCATCCATCGTAAGGAGCCGTGTGGTTGGCTGTTTTTTAAAAAATCCTGTTTGGGCATGTGCATATCTGCATATGTGCTTATCTGCATATGTGCATATGTGCCTCACCATCTGCAGACGTTGCATGTTTTAGTGGTTATGCGCACATCGCTAAGATTTTTTAAAAATGGCGGCCGTTTGGGACGGTCTGGAGACCATCCCTATGGGCTGATTGCGCGCTGGTGGAATGACCTGACAGTGGAAAGGTCAGCACTGGCCCATCGGCCAGCTTTAGACCAGACTTTAAGCACTATCTTTTAAGTATGGATCCCCAACAGGGATTGATGGGCTACTAACGAAAGCAGCATGATTCCCAGACGTTGAGGTCTGGACGTGCACTTTAAATCCACCAGGCACTCATGCCTGGCGTGGCTCAAAAAAGCCATCTGAATGTGCCCCTAGTATATTTTTGGAAGTACATGCCTACGTCTGGCAAGGTGATGGAATCGTGAGAGACTGTAGCCCTGTACACCCATTGATTTACTTTTTAATTCACTGAAGAACATCAGGATGTAAGAAGAGCCCTGTTGAATCAGGCTACTGAGGGTCCTTCTAGTCCAGGGGTGGGCAAATGGCGGCCCGGGGGCCACATGTGGCCCGCCACAGAGTTTTTTGCGGCCCGCCAAGAAGATTTCAGGATTTCAAGAAAATTGAACCTAAATTCAACTTGCTCTCTCATCCCATCACTGCTGATATTGATACAGCGCCTGAGGAGCTGCAGCTTGAACTTATTGACGTGCAGTCAGATCACACTGTGAAAGAAATGTTTAATGCTGTGACATTAGTTGACTTTTACAAATCTTTGTCTGCTGAAAACATTTCCATGTATGAAGAAATTTGCTGGGAAAATGTTCTCTGTATTTGGGTCTACATATATTTGTGAGCAAAGTTTTTCTTGCATGAAGAGCAACAAGAGTAAATATAGATGCTCTTTGACAGACATTAACTTGTAGGCTGTGATGAGAATCTCAACAAGCAATCTCACTCCTGATTTTTAAAAAATTGTAGAAAAGTGTGATAGGGTACATTTGTCTCATTAAACGGATTCTAAAATTAAATGTGCTTGCAGCTATAGACGATATGAAATTAGCACAATAAATAAAAGTGGCCCCCGAGCCAAAACAATTGCCCCGAGCCAAAACAATTGCCCACCCCTGTTCTAGTCCAAGCATCCTGTCTCACACAGCAGCCAACCAGTTTTTCTGGAGGGCCAACAGCAGGGTAGAGAGGCCAAGGCCTTCCCCTGAGAAGAACATCAGAAGAGCCCTGCTGTATCAGACCAGTGAGGGTCCATCTAGTCCTGCATCCTGTCTCACACAGGGGCCCACCAGTTCCTCTGGAGGGCACAGAGGCTGAGGCCTTCCCCTGATGTTGCCTCCTGGCTCTGGAACTCAGAGGCTTAGTGTCTCTAAATGTGGAGGTTCCCCCTCAGTCACCATGACTCACGAATCGTTTTTAGCTGTTTCTTTTAAAAAATTTTAAAGCTGTTTATTGCTGTGGCCATCACTACACCCTCTGGCTGTAAATGTCAGATTTTAACCACTCATCATCTAAAGAAGTATCTCCTTTTAATTAACAGCATTTCCGTTTCATTAAACCAAAGGGATGCAATGCTTCAGTCTTTATTCCTAGCTTTCCTCCCCAACAGGGACCCTAAGCAGCTTCCTGCATTTCTCTCCCTTCCTGCTCCATTTGATCCTCACAGTAACAGCTACCCTGTGAGGGAGGTAAGGCTGAGAGAGGGAAGAGCAGGCCCAGGGTCACACTGTGAGTTTCACGGCAGAAGGGAGACCGAGACCTGGGAATCCCAGATCCTACTACCAACATGATAACCACTACACCATAGTAGGGATGCCAGCCTCCAGGTGGGACCTGGGGATTCCCCCCCCCCCAAATTACAGCTCATCTCCAGCCTATAGAAATCAGTTCCCCTGGAGAAAAGGGATGAAGAAGATATTTATACCCCACCCTTCACTTGGAGTCTCAGAGCGGCTTACAAACTCCTTTCCTTTCCCCTCCCCACAACAGGCACCCTGTGAAGTAGGTGGGGCTGAGAGAGCTCTTTTGAGAACTGCTCTTGAGAGAACAGCTCTGAGAGAACTTGTGACTGGCCCAAGAACACACCAGCAGCTGCACGTGGAGGAATGGGGAATAAAACTCGGTTCTCCCAGATTAGAGTCCACGCACTGAACCATGACACCAAACTTGAGAGAACAGCTCCGAGAGAACTTGTGACTGACCCAAGGACATACCAGCAGCTGCATGTGGAGGAGCGGGGAATCAAACTCGGTCCTTCCAGATTAGAGTCCACACACTTAACCACTGCACCAAACTGGCTATCTTTGGAGGGTCGGCTCTATGGCACTGTACCCCACTGAGAAACCTGTCCTTCTCAGATTCCATATCCAAATCTCCAGGAGTTTAACCTGGAGCTGGCAACCCACCCCCCCACCCCCACCCAGCCACCAGTGTACAATTACAGTCAATATAGTGTAATGTATATCATGTATGCACAGGTGTCAGTTTATAAGAATGAGCCAACACACATTTAACAATAAAATCAAGGACCAGTTTCTGGAGTCAGTTTGGTGTAGTGGTTCAGTGCCCAGACTCTAATCTGGGAGAACCAGGTTTGATTCCCCACGCCTCCACTTGCACCTGCTGGATGACCTTGGGCAAGCCATAGCTCTGGCACAGCTGTTCTTGAAAAAGAGCAGTCCTCAGTCAGAGCTCCCTCAGCCCCACCTCCCTCACAGGGTGTCTGTTGTGGGGAGGGGAAGGGAAAGGAGTTTGTAAACCGCTCTGAGACTCCCTTGGGGAGTGAAGGGCGGGGTACAAATCCAATCTCCTCCTCCTCCTCCTCTTCTTCTTTGATAAGTGTGGCGTTGAAATTGCATGTTGCAATTTATGTTGCAGGTCGTAAGAATCACACAACATGTGCATACAGAAAAAAATCAAATGTACACTGTATACGAATTGTAGGGTGCTCCTTATAATGTGCGCACAGGGTATTAGGGCTAATGTTTTTATAGCAGAGGGGATGTCATTTTCTGAAATCCACACCTTTAGCTATAGCTATTGATTCCTCTTATTCTCTTTTTAATAGAGAGATTTCTCTTTGGGACCAGCGCACCCTTTATAACGTCAGCCCTTGCAGTGAGTTTGTGTTACACACCGCAGGGTGGAGCTCTGCCAGGGGGGCAGGAGGGCTCTGTCTGCCTCTGAGTAGCTACAAAGTGAAATTCTAATATTGTGGAGAACCTCCTTTCTTGCCTTTCCCCTCTTCCAATTTCTCTTTGATCAAAATAGAATTGATTAAAAACTCCAAATTCCTTAAGAAGGAAAAAAAAAAAGGATTGTTGGATTTCAGGGAGAAAAACTGGATATAGGAGAGTTTCTCCTAACACAAATTAAAGCTACTCTGTGTTTCACTCACAGCCACCTGGTCTATCCTGCTGCTGTTCTGAGAATGCTGGTGGAAGCACTAGTGGAAACACGCACACCCTGTTATGTATTGGGATTGAATCATCCCTGATTGAATCACCCTAGAGACTGGCTGAGCTTGGAGCACAAGAACAATAGCTGACCAGGACTATGGAGCAAACCAATCAAATAGTAATGTTTTGTAAGTAGCCTATCACGAGGAGTGGGTGTGCATGGGGTGGAGTGTTTTGCATGCATATCAGCAGGGCTTCGGCCCTGCTAAGGTTGTCTTGTTCTGACTTAACTCACTTAATAAACTATGAGCTGATCACTCTATGCATCTGAACCCAGTATATTTCACCCCCCTTCCCAACCAGCCTTGCATTCTGTGGGGCTCAGCCAAGCACCTCCTTCTCTGACCTTCCAAGCCCCACCTGGAGGCTGGCAACTCTAGCACTAGGGTTGCCAGCTATGGGCTGGGAAATACCTGAAAACTTTGGGGGTGGAGCCTTGGGAGGGCAGGGTTTGGGGAGGGACCTCAACATGGTACAATGCGATCGACACTGCCCTCCAAAACCCCCATTTTCTCCAAGGGAACTGATCGCTATTGTCTGGAGATCGGTTGTAACAGTGGGAGATAGCAGAATGCACTAGGCTAAACACAGCAGTAGCTTCTGAGTACTGTGTGTACGAGCAAATTTTTAGAGTTTCACAGAGCCACTCGTCAGTTTCATAGTAATAAGAATCCTTTATTCAAGGAACTACATTCTAGATAGTGCAGGCTGAGAGATAGGGCCAGAATCTAATCTAACTAACTAGATGGACGCGGATGGAGAATGCCTGTCCTGCATACATGGTGAGCATGTCCTCCTTCTCTGTCTCTAAGGCTAATTTTACACCTCCCCTCTAAAGTAGTTTGACTGCTGTCTTTTCCTGTGCTGATTTCACAGTGGTGTGAAATTTCACTCCAGGGGGTCTAAGTGCACTAATCAACAGCAATTGTTTAAAGCAGAATAAAGCGGTATTATACTAGCTTGACCACAGGAGGGCAATTAGTAGATATGGACATTTCAGTGGCAGCACGGTTTCACACCGCACAGAGGTATGGGCAGGTTTTTTTGGAACTAGAATGATTCCAGCGGGAAAGTCAGATGTAAAATCAGCCTAAATCTATGGTGCTGTCTCTGAAGGCTGAGGCCGGGGCGAGTGTACACTCCTTCATTTCCAGCAACCCTGGCTGTTGGCCCAGTGGCCTTTTTCCAGTGGCCTTAATGGCCAGTCTACCCTGATGATTGGGGAGCATGCTGCTACAAAATGGATCCCTTTCATTAGTGGTAGAGTTGGAACCTGTCCTGTCCTTTCACCAAACACCGTGCCCTGTCCTAGCTTTGACTTTTTCCTTTCTTTTTTTCCAAGAAAGAACATTTCCCTCTTACAGAGCGAAACGCTATGGGCAAGTAGAGATCCGTGGCTCGGCTAATGACAACATGTCTTGCAGCCGTTGTCTTACTAAATGTGTACAAAGCTAGCTGTTGTAGCTTGCAGGAATTTGGTTTATTTTTTAAAAAAGAAAATCCTGCAGAGGAATTGCAGAATTGCAAGGAAGCGAATGTTTCCATCAAAGAGAGGGGGGAAAGACTCTGTCTGAAGAAACTTGTGCCTTTCAATTAACAGGCTAATCCCCTCCAGGCCTGGGATTGTTCTGACATCCAGTTTGTTTGCCCTGCTATTACTGGCAGACAGATGATCAGTGGAAATAAGAAACTCTTGAAAGCCACTGCATTAATGCCTTGCTACAAAGCAAACTTTGTTTTTCTGGTGCGGGGGCCTGGCTAACAACAAGAAGAGGCGTTTTCCAGACATGGGAGCAAGCAGCAATGATCCCTTAGTGCTCCTACCAGATGGCATTTGCTTCCTGTACACAGAATCTGTGGGACATTTTCTACATGGCTGCAATTGTTCAAGTGTCTGGTTATGGATGGTAGATCTGCAGTGGCAGCAGATATTCTCTCAGTATTTGTTTCAGAAATGGCCCATTCTATGACCACTTTCACCCATGTTGGATAATGCACCTTCTTCGTATTTTAGCAACCGTTTGCAATTGCAAACAATTGCTAAGCTGCATGGAAAGGGCATTATCCAATGAGGATACGTCCCAGGCAGAAATTCAGGCCTTCAGGATGAGCAAGAGTCCCTCATTCCCAGTGTGCTTTCCCCGGTTCTGGTTTCTTTTTTTCTCTTTGTAAGGGTGAGCTTGTCTAGAAAGAGGAGAGGACTGTTGGGGAGGGCTGACTAGCTGTTGCTAGGCTTGACAGTCCACTGGTGGCATGGCATGCAGAGTCACCTCACTTATGCGGAAAACCTGGAAGTGATGGAGGGTAGCTCTAGGAAACTGCAGGAAACTCTACAGTTTTACCATAAAGTTTTAGGTGATCCCTAGAGCTACCCTATGTCTCTTCTTTATTTCCCCTGGGGGGAAAAACATAATGGTACATATAACATCATGGCCCCCATGACCCTCTCCTAAACCTCCAAACCCTCTCCTAAGCCTCCTAAATGGTCTGGCAACCTTAGCTGTGGCACAGAAGAACCCAACATAAGCATGTTTCAAATCTGCAGGAAATTTGGACTCAGCTTGCACTGGGGCATCAATTTATGAACTGAAGGACAGTATCTTTCCACCACTACCCCCAAGTTCAAATTTTATCCTAATCTCTAGCAAATATAGGTGGCGCCATGCTTTACCCAGCGATCCCGATTGCACTGGGTACATTGGTACATTCTTTAAATACCCACAAGGATATCTCTGGAAGCTAGCGTTACCAGACTGCCTGCAACTGTGCGCCCGGACTCTGCCCCCCATCACTGCTTACTACTCCAATCAAAGCAAAAAGGGGTGGGAAGTGACATCACAATTCCACTTCCAGGTTGCAATGTCGTTTCCCACCCACGATCCCACATTTTTTCCACAGAGATCCGAGAATTCCTAGAGCCTTGTGACATCACTTCTGGACACAACCAGAAGTGACACTTTAAATTTAAAGTGCATGTCCAGACATCAACATCTGGGAAATGTGCCGCTTCCGTGATCAGCCCATCGATCCCCATTGGGGAGCCATACTTAACAGCCAGTTTGGTGTAGTGGTTAAGTGCACGGACTCTAATCTAGGAGAACCAGGTTTGATTCCCCACTCCTTCACTTGCACTTGCTGGAAGACCTTGGGCAAGCCATAGCTCTGTACCAGCTATTCTCTCAAGGACAGTTGTCTTAGAGGTCTCTCAGCCCCACCTACCTCACAGGGTGTCTGTTGTGGGGAGGGGAGGGGAAAGGAGTTCATAAACTGCTCCAAACCTCCAAGTGAAGGTTGGGGTATAAATCCAATCTCTTCTTCTCTTAAAAGATAGTGGTGAAAGTCTGGTCCTAAGCTGGCTGACGGGCCAATGCTGGACTTTCCACCATCTAGTCATTCCACCAGTGCACAATCAGCCCATAGGGATGGTCTCCAGACCATCCTGAATGGCCGCCATTTTAAAAAAGTGTTAGCGATGTGCGCATAACCGCTTAAACATGTGATGTCCACAGAGCTCTACTCAAATGATCTGAACAATTTAATGTTTCTGAAGGTCCCGTGGTATTTATGCACTTTGTTATCTGAACTGGTACCCAAAGGAAGGTACCACTGGCAGTGCTTTTACCGTTTAAGTCCATACATGCATGGAAAAACAAGTAGACAGTGAGGTACATATGCAGCTGACCGCAGGGCTCCTTATGGTGGATGCCATCTAGACAATCCACCGCGGAGTCACGCGCGGTAAAGCGATTCACGGGGGAGCTGTCTGGTCGTGCAACACTGGATCAAAAAGATCTAGATCAAATTACAGCTGGGCCAATGGCGGGGTTAGCTGCCCGTCTGAACGCACCCTGATACACACACATGTTTCTGCTTCACTGGAGGGAAGAGGTTGCCTTGCAGCCCTACCAGAAGGCCAGACTTGGTGGCACAGGTAGAGTTGTGTTTAAAGGAGACACGTTTGCCTTTCATTTTTCATGTTCGCTGCGAAGTAGATCAGCATGTCCGCAGCAAGACAACTGTTGCTGGCACACTGATAGGGACAACTGGTGCACGTGTTCAGTGCCATCAGGTGGCTCCCAGCCTGCAGCAATCCTATGAATTAACAACCGTCAAAAGATCCTCCCATTAACAGCCTTGCTGAGGGCCTTTGTGGCTTCCTTGGTTGAGTCCGTCCATCTCAGATTGGGTCTTCATCTTTCCCAGCTGCCTTCAACTTTTCCTAACGTTGTTGTCTTTTCCAGAGAGTCTTGCCTTCTCATAATGTGACCAAAGTACAATAGCGTCAGTTTAGTCATTTTAGCTTCTAGGGAGAGCTCAGGCTTGAATTGATCCAGAACCCACTTATTTGTCCTTTTGACTGTCCACGGTATCCATAACAGTCTCTTACAACACCACATTTCAAAGGAATCTACTTTCTTCCTGTCAGCTTTCTTCATTGTCCAACTTCCACGCCCATACATTGAGAGCCGGTTTGGTGTAGTGGTTAAGTGCGTGGACTCTAATCTGGGAGAACTGGGTTTGATTCTCCACTCCTCCACATGCAGCTGCTGGTGTGACCTTGAGTCAGTTACAAGTTCTTTCAGAGCTGTTCTCTCAAGGGCAGTTGTCTCAGAGCTCTCTCAGCCCCACCTACCTCACAAGGTGTCTGTTGTGGGGAGGGGAAGGGAAAGGAGTTTGTAAACCGCTCTGAGACTCCAAGTGAGTGAAGGGCGGGATATAAATCCAATCTCTTCTTCTTCTTCTTCTTCTTCTTCTGGGGAACACAGTAGTGTGAATTATCTTGCACTTGGGCACCAGTGATACATCCTTACACTGAGATCCAGTTTGGTGTAGTGGTTAGGCGTGCAGACTCTAATCTGGGAAAACCGGGTTTGATTCCCCTCTCTTCCACATGTAGCTGCTGGTGTGTCCTTGGGTCAGTCACAAGGTCTCCCAGAGCTGTTCTCTCAAGGGCAGTTCTCAAGAGAGCTCTCTCAGCCCCACCTACCTCACAGAGTGTTTGTTGTGGGGAGGGGAAGGGAAAGGAGACTGTAAGATGCTCTGCGAATCCTTCAGGTAGTGAATGGTGGGGTATAAATCCACTCTCCTCCACCTCCTCTTTCAGAATCCATTTGCAACTTAGTCAAGGGGTTCTGCAACTGCAAGGTGGAGTAGGTTTGGACCTTTTGTTAGTTTAGTCAAATGACTTCTGGCTGGGAAAGTGAGTCTGGGAAGTCCGCAGTGCTCCTCTCCATTCCATTCATCACAGTGAGTATTAATGGTGGGAAATGAGGTGGAGACCAGCTGCTTCACTGGGTGGAATGACAGTATGGGATGTTGGGAACTGGGGCTGTGGAGAGAACTGGAGCTCTCCTTCCTTCTTCCCTGCCCCGTCAGCCGACCAGTAACCCTTTATGTGGTTATCTCACCAACAACGTTGAAGTAGAATATTGCTTATTTATTTATTTAAAACATTGTATACCATTTCCCCACCCGACTAGGGTCCCCCAGGCAGTAGGTTTTTAAAATATTTTTTTTATAACATTGAACAATTAAAATACTTTTAAAATTATAAAAGAATTTAATAAAAAACATAAACAAACATCACCAGAACCCGGAAGGAAGGCCGGTAACTTACTGGGCGTATGCCAAGCAAAACGAAAAAGTCTGGCCAAAGACAGCCATAGAGGGAGAAAGACAGATCCGCCTGGGGGGGGGAGTTCCAAAGGTGACGCCAATGATGACCGAGAACCCCAAAGCCTTGGCCAAGAAGGTCCTTTCTCGGGTCCCTCCCCATCTAGCCTCAGAGGGTGGTGGCAGCCGAAACAGGGCCTTCAAAGATGACTGGAGTGAATGGGCAGGTTCCTGTGGGAGAAGGGGGTCCTTCAGATATGCTGGTCCCAGGCCATACAGAGCTTTAAGGCTCAATACTAGCACCTCGATTGTGCCTGGAAGCAAATGACAGACAGAGATCATGGTAGAGATAGTCATTGCTTTTGACCTGGATAGTGCAGGCCAGCCCGATCTCATCATCAGACTCATCGGAAGCCAGGGGTCATTTCGTAGAAAAAGAGGTGCAGGAGCTCATTAGCATAACTCATTTGCATAACTCATTTGCATATGCCACACCCCCTAACATACCGGAAGTGTGTCAGAAGGCAGCACCCACCCCTCAGGCTCCACTCCACAAGTGAGTGAAACTGACCTGCTCTTCCTCCGTTCCCTTCCCCATCCAATACTTTGTGCAATAAAAATAAGCGTAAAGAACACACCCTCATTCTCTTCCTGCTCCCTTGAAACCACCAGGTTTCAAGTAGACTTGAGATACTCAGGACACGTGCACCACCCATCCCTTTCCCTTCCCCTCCCCACAACAAGACACCCTGTGAGGTAGGTGGGGCTGAGAGAGGTCTTTTGAGAACTGCTCATGAGAGAACAGCTCTGAGAGAACTTGTGACTGGCCCAAGATCACACCAGCAGCTGCATGTGGAGGAGTGGGGAATCAAACCCGGTTCTCCCAGATTAGAGTCCAACTCCTGACCACTACACCAAACTGATGGGGTGGAAGCTGCTGAAGGGTTGGTGAAATTTCTCCGGTACTTGTGTGCCATGTGCCCAGATAAAAAATGGTATACTTAGAAAATTTATATGCCACCTTGAGCAAGTCTCTGGAAAAGCAGCATACAGTCATAAAAGGACCAATGATAAAATTATCAATATTAAAACAAAACATTAAAAACAATAAAGACCCTAACAGGGCTTTCCCTGGGGCGCTGCACCTCTGCACTGCTCGGGGAAGCCGAGGAGGGGGCGGGGCTTGGTCATGTGCCCACCCCCTGGGCTCCTCACTCCCGGAGCTGCGCTCCTGTGCGCTCCCGCTCCATCGGACCCCTGTCGGAACCTAAGCAGTGTCGACTCCAGGTAGTCATTTGGATGGGAGACCTCCAAGGGTCATAACCAGTGTTCCCGCTAAGCTGAGTTAGTGTGAGCTAGCTCACAGTTGTTTAGCCTCCAGTTCACACATTTTTGTCTTGGCTCAGAAAGGATGGCTCCAGAGCAGACTAATTTATGCAGTAGTTGTGTGCTCGCTCACCACTTTCATGCCAGTAGCTCACAAAGTAGAATTTTTGCTCACAAGACTCCACAGCTTAGAGGGGAGCATTGGTCATGACATGGAAGCAGGCAATAGCAAACCATCTCTGAACAGCCTCTTGCCTTGAAAACCCCACCAGGGGTCACCTGACTTGATGGCAGAATCACCAATAAAGTTATAAACATTCACTATAGATGCTAGCTGAGACCATATATATTTTATTGTGCTTTAAAACCTCACTCTTGTCTTTGGGGCGATATCATGCCATATACAGTCTATGATGTAAGGGGAAGCATTTTGTCCCTCTGTGAATGTTTGTTTCTTTTCTTTAGCATTCTCAGAGCAGAAGAGGACAGATGGGATGACCCAAAGACCCCTGCAGCAGCCATCTGTTGGCGTGCCCTATAAAGCCTCTCTCCGTTCTGACTAGCAATCCAACAAACCGACTTACAAGCAGCAGGTGGCGGGTAGCTATTTCATGCCCTGGGAGGCAGGGGGAAAAATGATGGAACTTAATATCTGAAGGACGGCTGTTCACATACTTTCATTTCTGCTAGATTCAACCTGACATCAAAGAGTGAAAAAGAAGAATGTGGAGAAACTGTTGCTTTATTTTTTTTATTTTTTTTAAAAAATGCTTTATGTAGCCTATTTACAAGGTCACCTTAAGTTTCACAACACATCTGCCAAGATTTCCTTCTCCGTGAAGATACTGTTACTATTCGGACTCCAGAGCGCATTCCCACAAAGGAAGTCTTTCCTGGGACTCGCCGCACAAAGAGAAACCGTGTTTAATATTTATGCTGATTTCCATTCATCGTTTTTATTAGCTTGTGCTGTTCTTAATTAGCAATCTTCCCTCTTTGTCAAGGTAAGCAATTTGATATAACTTAATAAAGCAAAAGATTCCACTGGGGAAAAAAAGATGGAAATTCATTATGTTTTACAAAAGGCACGAAAGCTCCCCGCACGGCTTCAACTGTTCCGTTGGTTCTTTGCGATGTGTGAGCCAGGTATGGGAATTAGTATGTTCAACAGAGATATATGAATGGCTGTACAGCATTGTACTGATTGTGGCCATTTTATTTATTTGGCCACATTTGGATGCTTATGTACAACTTAATTAACATTTCCAAAGCAGTTTCCAAACAACAACAACAATAACCTTAGAGGAAAACATTCAGAAGTCATAATCATAAAAATCACAATGAGAATTGCAGTACTTGGGGGACCACAATTGGAGGGCTTCTGGCGTTCTGTCCTGACTGGTGGGCCTCCTGAGGGCACCTGGTGTTTTTGGCCACTGTGTGACACAGAGTGTTGGACTGGATGGGCCAGTGGCCTGATCCAGCATGGTTGTTCTTATGTTCTTTATGTTCTTAAGCAATGGCAGGTGGGTCTAATTCTCTGCCAATTAAATCTAAAATTCTTGAAGGAAAAGAACAGTCTTCTCTTGAATTCAGGTCAATGTCAAGGAGGGGAACAGGTGGACCTTCTGGGGAACTCATTTCTACTGTTGTTGCTGCTGCTGCTGCTGTTGTTGTTGTAGAATGAAACAAAATATTATCCTTATATTGATAGACTATCATTTCTTTTCTGTTCATATAATCAATTCCCTCTCTTGTGTATGTGATATAATCAAGAAGCTCTCTCTCTCCCCCGACAAGTGCCTTAAACTTTGCATAGGAATTCCAAATCATAAATTGTTCTGGCCAAAGGTTTGACAGGTAGCGCTGAGGTGGGGAAGATCTCCTGGTACAGAGAGACACTGATGGGGGCCCAGTAAAGTTGAACTCTCTGTGACTTAGGAGTTGCTAGGAGTTGCTAGGGCAACCAGATAAGGAGATCACCTGAAATTCTAAACTTTATATCTTATGCTATATGTGATGCTGTCCAATCACCTTGAAGAGAGCTATTTCAGACGCTGTTCACGTAATGTAGAATTATGTTTTTCATACTGTATAAAAAGGGGGAGAACAAAGAAATAGGGGCCAGCCAATTTTGATTTGAATGTAACTGTGTCTTCGGACCTCAGATTACAAAGGCTGGTCAGGCGCGTCTTAAATAAACACTTTGTCTTCTGAAAGCAGCTGGCATTTCTGTGTTATTGGTTCCTGCCTGCTACATTTTTGTTGTTGTTGTTGTTGTTGTTGTTGTTGTTGTTATTATTATTATTTCACTGTACCCCAGCTTACGCCGGGCTCTGGGAGACGTACATGGGTTTGTAATGCCACAAAAACATATAGAACATTAAAATTCTACAGACAATTTAATAACACTAAAGATCCAAATAAAAAGTCCATGATGGTGGGGTCCTAGATATTTTCTACCCCAACTCTGGACTACTGGGCTAGTTTCTGAGCAGGGGGAGAGAGAACTCGTAACAATTCAGAAAGGAGAAGGGGGGGGGTGCCAGCCAAGGAAAGAACCATTGCTGCCCTGAACCAAGAGCCTGGTGGAACATCTCTGCCTTATAGGCCCTGCAGAATTGCATCAGATCCCACAGGGCCCTGATGTCATTTGGCAGGGAGTTCCACCAGGGCGGGGCCAGGACTGAGAAGGCCCTGGCCCTGGTTGAGGACAGCCGGGCATCCCTAGGGCCAGGGATCACCAGCAGATTGTTATCAGTAGAGTGCAAAGCTCTCCCAGGGGCAAGCACCAAGAAGACCTTGCTCTTGAAAGATGCTAACTTTACATGCAGCTGAGATAGCATCCTGAGCAGGATCTTAACTGCAGGTCCAAAGGAGAGAGAAGGGAAGAAAGAGAGAGAGTATTTTAGTTGGAGAATACAGATGAGGTGACCTGTTTGTCCCTGGTTCCAACACCATGTGTATATGTTCAACACAGACACTTTAGGAGACAGGATGTTGGAAGAACATTATTTATCCCACCTCACCAGTGAACACTCTTGGGGGGGGGGGGACGCTTCTTAATTAAAACAAAATAAGTCACAATAACAGACCCACACTTAAAAACACAGGCAATTAAAAGATGTTTAAAATAGTTATTGGAGCCAATAAGTACAGATAAAACCATGAGGGAGCGATACAACAATCGAGAGAGCAGTACAGCAAAAATGAAATCTTCCATACTAGGGGAGAAAGCAGGAAATCAGAAAACACTATACCAACAACTCTTGGAGAGGGAATAGGATGGCATCCCAGTGGACCACAGTTTACTGCACCTCCCTGGGCCAACTTGGGGTCAAGCACCCAGCGTGGAAACCGCTGTACTCTGTGGACCTTCACTGTTACCCAATCAGGTCTCAGAATCCTGGATCTGAGACCACATCACCTTACTTTTTAACTGAAAACTAATGTGGCATGAGTAGAAGTCCTTGTGGCTTGCTGGCAAGACTCCCAACAGTCTCTGGGAGAGGAGAGGGACTGGGAGGAGAGAGAGAACCACTAATTGTCTCCTTCCCCTGTCCTTTTCCCGATGTCTGATCACATGAACACATGAAGCTGCCTGATACTGAATCAGACCCTTGGTCCATCAAAGTCAGTATTGTCTACTCAGACTGGCAGCTGCTATCCAGGGTCTCAGGCAGACGTCTTTCATATTACCTACTACCTGGTCCTTTTTAACTGGAGATGCCAGGGATTGAACCTGGGACCTTCTGTACTCAAGGCAGATGTGCTGCCACTGAGCCACAGCCCCTCTTCTATTTCAGGGTATATTGTTGCTTCAACTTGTCCCTCCAGAAGCACACTTTGCATTCCACCGGGCTCAGTGACCACTCTCTCTAAAAAGCAGGATATCACCACTGTGGTTCCCGTTCTTCTATGACTATCACTTATCTCACTGCAGAAGATATAGAACTGTAGCCCACTTTCTCTTACCAGAAGTAACTGTCTAGTCTCCCTCATTGACATGGGCGAAGAGCAGGCCAAATCCAAACCAATAATCTCATATTCCCCAAAGGCTGATTCTGAAATCTGTCCAACAACAACATGGCTAAAGAATTGTGGGAGTTCAGTAGCCATCTCCCCCAGATCTTTAGGAAAGGGGGCACTGGCTCAGTAGCAGACATTTTCTTGGCCCGCTGAAGTTTCCAGGTTCAATACCTGACATCTCCAATTAAAACAGGCATTGGATAATATGAAACACCTCCATCTGAGTCCCCAGAAAGTCATTGCCAGTCAGGGTAAACAATCATGACTTCGGTTGACCCCTGGCTGGATAAATAAGCAGTTTCCTGTGTGCGTTGATACATAGAGGCCTGTTTTATGTGAGTGCCCATGAAGTGTACTACCCTGAATCTGACCATTGGTTCATCAAAGTCAGTATTGTCTACTCAGACTGGCAGCAGCTCTCCAAGGTCTCCAGCAGAGGTCTTTCACATCACCAACTGCCTGGTCCTTTTAACTGGAGACAGCAGGGATTGAACTTGGGACCTTCCGCAAACCAAGCACGTGCTCTACCACTGAGCCACAGCCCCTGCCTTCTCCACTGCTGTCTTTCAGGGCAGGGTAAAGTCATCAGCATTCCTGGACCTTCACAAGAAGTCTAAGCTAATTGTGGGCCATCTGGTGATGACGACCCCAAAAGGCCAAGAGGAAAGAAGCAGATGGCAAAACAAGGATCCCAGTGCCTCTTTCCTACTGTGGTGGCTGTCTCAGGGCTAAATACACCCATTTTAAAACTGTCCAGAGCTTCCATATAGGTATGCATCAGGTGAACACTGTAGTTCCCACACCAAGATTTTACCCCAAAAAAATATTTGTTCAAAACTTTCAATAGTTATTGCACGTTGACTCTTTTGATCAACACACACGGATGACAAATTCAGGTCAACTCAAAATTCTACTCAAATGTACTCAAAGGGCCTTCCTCGGAGTGAAATGTCTTTAGGGTTGCACTAGTAGACGCTGCTTTTATTCAGATGATTATTGCCTGGAGGATTATTATTGCCTGTTCTCCCCCCCTGGAGAAAACAGCTGCTTTGGACATTATCTATTACATTATACTCCTTCCCCAAAGCTCTGCCCTTCCCATGGTCCACCCACTAAATTTCCAGGAATTCCCCAACCCAGAGTTGACAACCCTAGAAAGAGAACATGAGGGGAAGGTGCATGGGGGAGGGGCATGGAGGTTCCTGCCACAATCACCTTCACATCTGTGCTTTTATGCAGGCACAATGTGGGGAAGGGAGAGAAATGGGGTGAGAGGTGGTGGTAGTGACAAAAGGGGCATCCGCGCGTCTGGAAGCTGTTCCCACTTTCTCCCCTGCTTGCTGCGTGTGCGTAGGATGCTGCGACCCTTCAGGAATACCCTAGGGGTTGTCTTGAGTAAACCAAGTCTCACTTCAGTCAGAGCAAACGAAGAAAGGAACACAAGGCCCCTGGGGCATCCTTCCAAGTGGCTGCCTAAGTGTTTACCCAGAACCGTAAGTAAAACTGGGGCTGGAACAGCTGCAGATTATGGTACCCTGGAACTAATATAAAACACGAAATGGATATCTGCATAGTACATGTTTGTAACCTGTCAAGAAGTAGCCAGAGATTCTTTAGAATTCTGAGGCTAGATGTTTTCCAAGGATAGGGACTCAACACATCCAGTTAAAATACTAGTTATTGATCCAGCAAAAGCACCGAACAATCCAGATGAGATTAGAGATCTACTGAGACTGAACAACTGTTTTTCAAGCTTCAAGCCACCATAACATTTTCTCCATTTGGACTCCCACATATACTCAAGTAGCTGCCTTATCTTTTCAGTTTGCAGGTTTTGCACGTGAAAATTACATCTGTCTGGCTCAACAGTTCCCCCTGGCAACTAAGCTGTTCTCTCAAACTGACTTCAGATAAACAGATAACGACAAAATGAAATTAAGAATTAAAAATCCATGAAAATAGTGTGTAGGGGTTGAGTGCTTAAGAGACGGAGATGAGGAAACTTGACCACAGTTTAGTGACAGCAGGAAGAAAGGTCGTCTACTTCCTTCAAGGCAAATCCAATGAAGGTAAGTACGATACTTAGCAAAGTCGGGGAATCCATAACACAGCACAGTGAGGAGACTATGTAACCACTAGAAATCCATCTCATCCCAAGGCTATTAAGGAACTTTTTGCTAGAAGGAAAAGGAGGGAAAAGCATCAATTAGGCTAAGTGTTGGAACAGAACAAGCAAGGGACTGAGAAACTGTAATAATGATACAAAAAAAGAGACAATAACAGTCTAGAAGATATGCTGAGTAGAGTATGAAGTACCAAATCAATGTTGCACCCAACTTCCTGTTGAAGAGATGAAGGATTTATTTCAGCAGGGTGGGATGGAGAGAGAGGTTCTAGAACAGGGGCCCCAGAAAGCTCGGAGCCTGCAGGCATTTTTGGAATTGTGACACAGCACGGTGGACGCAGCCACAAAATAGCTGACACAGAATGGCTGCCACAGCTTACCTTCTGCCACACAAACCTCCAATCAGGGCTATTTTGGGTCAGGAACACACAAAAACCGAGTTCCAGCTGGGTTCTGAGTTGGCCAGGCTTACAGCCTCCCCCCCCCCCCCAGGTTCCCCAGGCACACCACAGCCGTGGGGCACCTGGGAAAGCCAATCCTGGGAGGGAGCTGCACTGTCAGGGGTGTGGCCTAATATGCTAATGTATTTCTACTCCTGGATGTGGCCTATTATGCTAATGAATTCCTGCTGGGCTTTTTCTACCAAAAAAAGCCCTGCCTCCAATGACCAATTGAAGCGTTCCTGGGGGAAATCCCCACCTGCCACACCCACTTTCTAAAAACACCAGGAAAGCCGTTTGGCAGGCGGACCCCTGTTCCAGAAGGTAAAATCTGTCACTTTAAGAAAAAAGGTGCTAATAAAGACAGTGGGGACTAGACAGCAGGGAGTTGCAAGCCAGGACGAACAACGTACATTTTGATGAATCAAGGTATGTTCATGTTGGAAAGAGCTGTGACTCTGAATAGTATAACCACCGCCAATCTCCACTGTATTAGAGATTGCGGTTTAGAGCTACTTGAAACTGAGGACTGACTATTCTTCCGATGTTATGCGGAGTGCCAAAATTACTACCAAAGGCAGCAGCCAACATGTGGCAGATATGATAGATCTGCATTTTGCATACCGGGGTGTGTGTGTGTGTGTGTGTGTGTGGAAATATTGTGTCACATTTTTGAAAATGTAGTTCACAGTAATTGCCATGAATTATACAGTGAAGGTCCTGAAAGATATCTGTGCGTAGCTCCTTTTGTGGGATGACTGACTGCAAATGATCGTGCACTTGCAAATATATGTACAGACAAAGATATGTTGGAATCTTCAAATATTCATTAGCACTCCATAATTGACAAATTTGATTCACAGACTGAACTGTATCAACTTGGTGGTGTTTTGGCTGGCATACCTAATGCAAGCCACAAAAAAAGAAGGAAAAAAAAAGGTGTTTTCATCTTACTAGCGGTGTAAAGCATCCAGGTCGCAATTACCTACAAAAGGTGCCGTAGAACAACCTTCACAGGAAGTATTTTTTGGCCAAGAAATCCGTACATAGAACTTGCCTTAGCGTGTTCAGTGAGGAACATGTAGACCAAGGCCCTCCAACCTTCTTGAGACTGTGGGCACATTTAAAATTCTGACATGGCATGGTGGGCACAGCCACAAAACGGCTGACACAAAATGGCTGTCTCAGGAGGCGGAGCCAGACGCAGGACCATTGCCTGGGTGGCAGCTCCCGCCAAAGCCACATTTTAAAGAATCTGCACAGGCAATCAAATCTCCGAAAACCAACCGAAAGTCCTACCTGGCCCCACCCACTTCCTAAAGACAGTTCCCGGGCACCGGGAAAGGTGTCAGCAGGTGTCGTGGAGTCTACAGGCACTACACTGGGGACCCCTGATGGAGACCAAAATTCCTCATCATGAAATCCTTAGTTGTCTTGGATGCTTACCTGATACGGTGGCCACGGTTTCAACAGTTCAGTCTCCAGATACTGATTAGCTGTGGTCATTTTGATCACTTCCAGTTGTTGGGGGTCAGATGATATGCCACTTTTTTTTAGGTGGGTCATCTTACATTCAGGTTTATCTTCCTTTCAACTCAAGTAAATACAGTGGGGTGGATCCTACCCCTATCCTTCTGCTCCAGTTTGTTGATTGAGGGCTCTGGGGAGGGGGAGCAGTGGTTAAGAGCGGCGGACTCTAATCTGGAGAACTGGGTTTGATTCCCCACTTCTCCACATGCAGCCAGCTGGATCACCTTGGTTCAGCCACAGTTCTTTCAGAGCTCTCTCAGCCCCACCTACCCCACAGGGTGTCTGTTGTGGGGAGAGGAAAGGAGGGGGATTGTAAACCACTCTGAGACTCTGAATGAAGTGCAGGGTATAAATCCAATCTTCCCTTCTTCTTCCTAGCAGGAAGTCTTCGCTTTCTCTGGTTGGTGCCGAGTTTGTTTAGAGAGAAGAAATAACTTGAAATCCAGTTATTCCAATATAACTGCTTTATGCAAATAAAATGCAATTAAATTGCTTATTTAATTCATTTACTACCTTAATTTGTACCCCACCGTTCCCCCCAGTGGGTATCCAAAGCAGCTTACACCATTCTTCTCTTTTCCATTTTGTCCTCACAATCGCCCATGGAGGTCAGTTAGGCTGAAAAAGTATGACTGGTCCAAGATCACCCAGTGAGCTTCCATGGCACAAGTGGGGATTCAACCCAGGGTTTCCCAGACATTGGTCCAACATTTTAACCATGAAGGCAGGCTGACTCTCCAGGCTGAGGAGCCTTCCTCCAATTTAAGTGGCTCTTCTGTTGGAGTATTATTATTATTATTTGGTTTATTTCTACCCTGCCCTCCCCACGAGCAGGCTCAGTATGATTCAGGGGTCACTTCGTAGAAAAAGAGATGCAGGAACTCATTAGCATACCTATTAGCATAACTCATTAGCATATGCTGCACCCCCTGACATCACCAGAAGTGTGTCAGAAGGAGAAGCAAAAGGGAGGCATCTTCAAAAGCCTCCCCTTCCCTTCCCCAGCTGGCCTGCCAAGGCTGGGGGAGGAAGCTTTAAACCCCTTCTCTCAAGAGTCATTCGGCGGTGGCGGTACAATCTTTCCATTGTATTCTATGGCCCCATAGAATACAATGGAAAGATCATTGCGACCCCTTTGGGGGTTGAACGACCCTTTGACAGGGGTTGCCTAAGACCATCGGAAAACACATATTTCTGATGGTCTTAGGCAGGGCTCGATCGAGCGCGAGGTCTGGCTTCCCGGCTGTTTGCCCTCAAAGGGCAAAGAGCAGGGGTTGGATGGGGCTGGAGCCCCGCCCCCTGCTTCCAGCAGCCCTTCCAGCCCTTCCAGCAGGGGCCACGAGGAGGAAGAAGCCAGCAGGTAAGTCAATGGCCACTTCCCCCTACCCACCACCGCCTTAGGGTGCTCCGCCATTGCCAAGCAGGGTCAGTACTTGGATGGGATACCACCAAGAAAGACTCTGCCAAGGAAGGCAATGGCAAACCCACCTCTGCTTCTCACTTGTCTTGTAAGCCCTTCATGGGGTCGCAGTAAGTCGGCTGCAGCTTGATGGCACTTTGCATGCATGTTTCCTTGGCAGGAGCATGGCTTTGCATTAGTCATTTGTTTCTTGTTCTCCCCCGTCCCAAACTGGGGGGTCTGGTATACATACAAATGCAGGTAATGCCTGAGTGGTTCACCTTCACAGGGCCAGTAGCTTTCAGGTTTTCAAAAGCATGTATAGAGTCATCATCTAGCTGTCAAGTGATATAGAAAACAATCACAAATCATTGCCCACACAAGCACAAACAGTGTCCCACGCACTGTCACTGTCTTCATCCTCTGCTACTTCTCAAGACTATGATTAATTTGCCTGAGACGCATTTGGTCCACTGCTCCCATTTTGTATCTATTGCTTCTTCATCCATCTCATCATGCTAAGCTGGTTTCTCCGGAGAAGGAGTTGTGAAGCTGAACCAGACACTTGACGCTGTGTTATCTAAACTGCCAAGAAATCCCACTGATGAGGCTGATAGGGTTCCCTGTAGTGAAACTTGAAGATCCTCTGTTCTCTTGAGTGCTAGAGGCTTCCAGATCTTCTAGCAAAAGGTCACCAATATGTTCAGTCCCATCAAAGTCTTGTCACGCTTAACACATGCAGCGTTGGTTAGTGGTCCTAAAATGCTGGGTGGCAATTCATCCGAAGTAGGGGATGACAAAACCTCTGAGTTTTGTTTTTTTTTTGAGTTGTGGGAATACATGAACCATGTTGACCCATTACAGGTTCAGAAAGCTGTAGAAGACCTCAACTCCCAACACAACCTGTGAAGCTTTTTGATTGTTAAAGCCCACTTCTAGGTGTAGGTTTTGACCCCAGAAGCCCTACAGGGCTTGGAACTGGGGTATCTGAAAGACCATCTTCTCCCATATGTTCCTGCCTGGGAAGTAAGACCACAGGGAAAGGCCCTCCTGACTGTCCCATCAATTAAAGAACTTCATTTGGTGGGTACATAAGAGAGGGCCTTTTTAGTGACAGCCCCACAATTATGGAACAACCTCTACAGGGAGGTGTTCCTGGCCCCCTTGGTTTCAATCTTGAAGAGGCAACTGAAGTTGGATTTATTCAGGACTGCATTTGGCTAAGTTAACTAGCAGTCTTGAACAGTGATTTTAATTTTTTGGTTTTTATGTTCTGTAATGCATTTTATCCTGTGTTTTGTCTCTGTTTTTTTAAGTCAAATCGAGCTCCATAAAGAAGAAAGGCAGCTAATAAACATTATAAATATATACATAAATGGATGAATAAATAATAAAGGTCAAATTTACATCTGACTTTCCCGCTAGAATCATTCTAGGTTTTTTTTTTTTAAAAAACTGTCTATACCTGTTTCTAGTTTCAGACCATACTTGTTCTAGTTTATAAATTACTGTTTACATTCATTAATTGCCCTCCTGTGGTCAAGCTAGCATTATACTGCTTTAAACAAATGCTGTTGCTTAATACTCTTCAGACCCCCCTGGAGTGAAATTTGAAACCAGCAGTCAAACTACTTCAGAGGGGAGGTGTAAATTGGGCCAAAAAGAGTTGGCTGGCCATTTACAGAATGAAAGCTTTAAATGGCTACAATTGAGTCCTGTTTCATGGAGAAAATTCTTAGCCCTTGAGTCATTTCTCTTGGGGACAATGCTGTAGAGAGCTCTTATGATAGTCAAAATTCTCTGCTGAACTGAGGGTTGCCATTCCCCAGGTCCCGGCAGAGAATCCTCCAGTTTTTGGAGCTTCTACCTGCAGCCCACCAGCTTGCCAGTGAGGGAAACCCACCCAGCATCTGCCAGAATTGCTCTTGCCCTACCGCCATTTTTCAATTGCCTGTTGAAAGCTTTAGGGTATAAGCTACCTCTTGCTTTTATCCAAGCACCCTTTCCAGTGTGCTTGCCTGTCTCGCCCTGGTGGGGGCTCTCCCCTCTCTCTGCCAGCCAGCTCAGCTGGAGAGCCCAACTCTGCCCGCTGCTTGATCTTCCAGGGCTGGGGCTTTGCTCTGCCCAGGCAGCCCCCAGGACTTTCCTTGCTGGCTGGCTTGGCAGGAAGGAGGGGGGTAGAAGCCCCAGGATTCCTTCCCCTCTGCGGCTGCCTCATCCTGCTCCCCGGCGGGCAGTCACTGAACAGCTGTGTGCCACATGCTTCCTTCCCTTCTTTCCCCGCCACTTCCCCATGTGGGCTGGCGAGTGAGGAGGAGGAGGAGGGGAGCCACGGCGAAGGAGAAGGTTAGCGTGAGCTGGCGGGGCAGGGGCAGACCTGGGGGTTGGGGAGTCAGGGAGGTATGTTCATGAACTTTGCTGCTGTGGCCCCAGCACCTCCTCACTGGGGTCCTGGTGCTTGGGAGGGGCTGGTTGTTCCACAAGGGTTGGAGGGCGGGCGATGGGTCCCCCACGGCCCCCAACAAGATGATGTCACTTCTGGGTGATGTCAGCACGTTGGGGACATCCTCACACACTCCTGGAATGCTCACAAATCCCACCGCTGGCAAGACGAAGGGACCCAGCGACCCTAGTGGCAACCCTAGTTTGGCCCAGTGGGAGGGGTTAACCATCTCTCCATAAAGCTGATAACATATTCATTGGTCGCCTGGACATTTAAAAATTCTGTTTTGTTTTGCAAAGTCATCCCAGTGCTCATTTCCCATTCTACAGTGAACTACAGGAGAGAGAGAGAGAGAGAAGAAGAAGAAGAAGAAGAAGAAGAAGAAGAAGAAGAAGAAGAAGAAGAAGAAGAAGAGATTGGATTTATACCCCGCCGTTCACTACCCAAGGGAGTCTCAGAGTGCTTTACAATCTCCTCTCCCTTCCCCTCCCCACAACAGACATCCTGTAAGGTAGGTGAGGCTGAGAGAGCTCTGTCAGAAACTGCTCTTTTTCAAGAACAGCTGTGCCAGAACTATGGCTTGCCCAAGGTCATCCAGCAGCTGCAAGTGGAGGAGTGGGGGATCAAACTCAGTTCTCCCAGATTAGAGTCCGCGCACTTAACCACTACCCCAAACTGGAGAGAAAGAGAGGGCGGTTGCTTCTGCATTGGTTTTTCCCTCTGTTGTTTTACGAAACCCACCGTTGGAACAGAAATTCCCCTCTGCATCACATGCCACTGTCACTTCCTTTGATCATCAGATTTTATGGAACCCTCTACACTCCATGCTGCTTTTGCTTTCTTTGAACATCAGATTGTATGGTACCTTCTGCATCGATTTATGGCCATTTTATGGCTGTTCGGCCAGTGCAGTGGCCACTTCCGCACTGTCACTTTTGTCACTCATTTGTCCCGACTGCTTCAGTCCCGTCCCCCCACAATGTGTTTCGCTCTCTCTAGTAGTCCCAGAGGGAGCAAAACACGTGTGGGAAAGAGGGCGAGAACCCGAAGCAATAGGAGAAAACGAGTGACAATACTGACAATGTGGGCGGTTTTGAGCTGCACTTTTTCCTCCCGGTTGAGAAAATGTGGAGCGAATGCTAGATGCAGAATGGCCGACAAGAGAGAGAGAGAGAGAGAGAGAGGGAGAAATGAACACAAGCCACTTTATAGGCCAGAAAATCTACCTCCGAACCCTGGGTAGGGCAACTTTCACATCCAAGCAAATGGTATGTAAAGAAGGTCAATATATCACAAAGCAATACTGTGACAGAAGTTCTGTGCAAACAAGTTACCCTTTCAAAGGTCTCAAACAACAGTAATCATCCAATTTTAGGAGTGGCGGCTTATAGAGATTAAATGATTTATCCCTGGTAGCTCAAACTGTTTTTCCGAGACCTGGGAATGGAAATTAGATCTAAGTCTCTCAGCAAATGCTGTAAACACAACGCTATTCTTCCTCGAACTCATTTCTCCCTTTCTGAAAAATGTACCCACTATACAAACTATCCAAAAGCAATATAGGAAAGCCTGTGCAGAAATCCCACGGGGAGAGGCGAAACATTCTTCCTTTCGTTTTATAGCCCTTCCTAGTAGCCCAGGCTTCTTTCACACACCAAATACCCAGCATCTCAGTTCAAAGTAAATCATCCATATGTTTCAAGCTTTAAGAGAATTAAACAAGACGATGGCAAAATAAAATCCTTTGGGTCTTCCTTTGGATTCAGCATATGGTGACTTCTCATTTCTCTCTGCAATGCAAAATTAATTTGTTGTCTTTCTAGCCCTATACGGCATCCTTCCAGTAGAAACAGGCCACTGATTGCTTCTATCTAACTTCTTACGGGTTTCCCAGTAGATTCTCAGAACACCTTCCATTCCAAAGATTCTTATTGTTAATTTCAGCGGCTCTGTCCTGGGTGAGCCGAGGCACAGGCAAAGGGCTCTTTATTCCTTTGGCAAAGGGCTCTGTGTCCCTCTGGCAAAGGGCTCTTTAACCCATTGTTCCTTGATATTTAACACACACACCCCAGTTGCAGTTTGATATGCTCGACCATCTGCTTTCAGTCTACTATACAGATAGTTAATGGATTCCCCCACCCTATCCCGCTCTCCTTCTCCGCCCACTTCTTTCAAAGTTCCATGCACGAAATCATATCAAAGGGCAAAGACAGGTTCCATTGTGCTGTCAAAAGAACAGGAACTGATGGCTCTAACAAACAGAACAACACATTTTCATTTTGTAAAGCAATCCTGTATTGAAGCAATGTATATTCCTTTTTCAGTAATATGTTAAATTTCCTTCCATTTATTTCCTGGGCTATTATTTTTATATGTTAAAAAAATCTATTCAATTGTTGATTTAAAAAAAAAAAACTTCTTCCTCCCTAGGAGGAACACAAACAGATACCAAGGTTCCTCCCCTAGAGCTGCCAATCTCTGGGTGGGGCCTGGAGATCTCCTGGAATTACAACTGATTCAGTTACTCATGTCCTTTTGTTCTGCAGAGTCTATCAGGAGGAATGAGATCGCCTTATACTACCCCTTCTGTCTCGATTACTGCCTAGATTACTGTAACGCTCTCTACACGGGGCTGCCCTTGTCCCAAATCCAGAAGCTGCAGCTGGTGCAGAATGCTGCGGCGAGGCTAGTGATGGGCTTGCCTATGCGGGAGCACATCCAGGCCACCTTACAAGCACTGCACTGGCTGCCTATAGCATACCAGATAAGGTTCAAGGTGCTGGTGCTCACCTATAAAACCCTATATGGCCAGGGACCTATCTACCTGAGGGACCGTCTCTCCCCATATGTACCCCAGCAAGCACTGCGGTTGGGGTCCCAAAGCCACCTGGCTGTCCCAGGGCCAAGGGAGGCCCAGTTGGTGGTCACGAGGGCCAGGGCCTTCTTGGTGGCGACCCCGCACTGGTGGAATGAGCTCCCAGATAACATCAGGGCCCTGCGGGACCTTTTACAGTTCCGCAGGGCCTGCAAGACGGAGCTCTTCCGTCAGGCTTTCAAGTAGGGGGCGCTCCGACTTTACAGTCTGGCCCTGTTTCTGGAATCCGCCAACCCAGACCATTTAGCACTGATCGGAACTGCCTACCACCTGTGACACTGCCCAAATATAGTCAAAGAAACGGTGCCATCTGGTTGTGTGATTCGTTGTGTTTTGTAAGTTTTTATGGATAATGGTTTTATGGTTTTAATCTGTAATTGTAATTGTATCTGTTGGTAGCCACCCTTAGCCTGCCGTACGGTGGGGAGGGCAGGATATAAATCCCAAAAATAAATAAATAAATAGGTTTAACCCTCTGCAGTCTTGTCTTGATTGTAGGCCAGAAGTCCTGCGCAGATCCCTCCTAGAAGACGTTCAGAGTTCAGTGACTTATGCTCTGGCGAAATTTTGTTTCTTAGCTATTAGGAAACGTAAACTTATTTTAGCTGGGAGAAAATCCTCTGGAGAAAATGGATGCTTTGGAAGGTGGACTCTACTAGGCATTATACCCTGCTGAAGTCTGCCCTTCCCCAGACTCTACCCCCCAAATCTTCAAGAATTTCCCAACCCAGTGTTGGCATCGTTACCTTTCCTGCAGTATACCATTGAGGCCTAATTCATATTGTCCACCGTTGGATGTTTCTTTATGGTTTCTTCCAGTGGTGTCCTGGTAACTCAGAGATGGACAATTCGCATGGAAGAGTCAGGATAAGAGCTGTACAAGCAACTGTGGCGAATCCAAAACTCAGGCCAAGTATGTTGGCCTTTTAACAGAGCCTTTGTCGCTCTTCATACTGTGCGGCAGCACAAACATATTGTTTCCCTGTATTCCTGGTAAGGCAGAGACCTATTTCACACAGGTGCTGCCCCGGCGTTAAAAAAAAACAGGATCACAGAAACCACAGGGAAGAACAGGTGGAGCCACGGGTCAAAATGTGCCCCGCGGCAAATAGTGTGAAATTCAAGCACAGCGCTGGGCCAAACAGAGGAAGAACGCCGGGGCAGCGCTAGTGGGAAATTGGTCAGAGATTGTGACGAGAGTTCAGTGAGCTAATTCAGGTGAGCCCAAGAGGAATGTTTAACTTTGTCTTCTTTGAAGAACAATCCCTATCTTTGGAACTTCCCAAAGAAGTAGAAGAAGACAACGAAGAAGAAGAAGAAGAAGAAGAATTTTTATAACCTACTATTCTCTACCTTAAAGAGTCTCAAGTCAGCTTACCATCTCCTTCCCTTCCTCTCCCCACAACAGACACCTTGTGAGGTAGGTGGGGCTGAGTGGGTTCTAAGAGAATAGTGACTGACCCAAGGTCACCCAGCAGCCTTCATGTGGAGGAGGAGTCAAACCTGGCTCTCCTGATTAGAGTCCATCATGCTTAATAACCACTATCCCACGCTGGAAGCTACTGTTAAAAAAAAAGAAGTCCAGGCCCCATCTTTGATCAGAAGAGCAGCCATAGCATTAGAGGTAAATTTGGTCAAAGCTTCTAAGAGAACATAAGAACATGAGAGAAGCCACGTTGGATCAGGCCAGTGGCCCATCCAGTCCAACACTCTGTGTCACACAGTGGCCAAAACCCAGATGCCACCAGGAGATCCACCAGCAGGGCCGGAACTCCAGAAGCCCTCCCACTGTTGCCCTCCAGGCACCAAGAATACAGAGCATCACTGCCCCAAACATAGACGAATTTCACACAGCCAATATGTTCATTTCAGGAACTCTTCAGTAATGGTTTCTGTCAGGCATTTCACACAGAACCGTATTAGTACGGGTTCCCTAACGGAACCTATTGGCCCTTTCACACAGAAACGTGCCTCTCCCGTTGGGGAAGCGTTCCTGAGCCGGTTTACCTTGAAACCTCCTCCCAAGCGTTCTTCAGTTCTTGTACCAGTCCTGAAGTGTTACGGGGTGCTGTGTGAAATGCCCCTGAAGCACCTCCTCAGATGACGAGTGTTTCCGTGCCTCTTTTTGCTCGCGCAGGTGATCTCCATGATTTTTTTTTTCAAAGACCCGATCCAGGCTGAGTCTTAAAATGCAGGGGGAGGGGGGGGAGAGAGAGAGATTCAGGCTGAGTCTTAAAATGCTGTGTGAGTGTGTGTGTGTGAGAGAGAGAGAGAGAGAGAGATCCAGGCTGAGTCTTAGTATGTGTGTGTGGGGGGGGGAGGTTGAGAGAGGGAGATCAAGGTCCAGGCTGAGTCTTAAAATGCCATGTGTCTCTCTCTCTCTCTTTCTGTGTGTGTGTGTGTGGAGAAAAGAGGCTTGAAAAGAAAGCGGCAGTCTGAAATGGCAAACTGCTTTGAAGACGGCTCCAAAACAGTAGGGGAAGGGCTGTCTGAAATGGCCGTCACTGTACTGGTTTATTCCAAGCCAGTTCAGTAACATTTTTAAAGATGTAGTGTAAAATTCCCCATAGTGTTCCATCTATGTGTGATGAGTGATGGTGTGTGATAAGCGCATATGATTTGTCAACACAACCAGGGCTATCCAAGGTTGCTTCAGATTAGAACAGCCGCTACAGTTCAGCTGAAGTCAAGGCACATGTAGAGGTTTCCTGTTTAGGCAAACCATTACAGGAACTTTGAGAGACAGTAATAAAATTTCCAGAGAGGCTCATATTTCTCTGGGAGCATGGGCCAACCCCTTGCTTGCCACCGCCCTAAATGGGACTTTGGAGGTGAATTTGAGGGTTCCAGCTCAGGGGGAAAATATGCTTTCAAGGGAAACTGGAAGGGTTAGGATAAAAGTAGTGAAAACTGTAGGGTTTGGTGCTTCATTTTTCTAGATGTTGTGGAAGCCAAGTTATTGCTAATTTTTTTTTTACATGGTCAGGGAATCCCACGGTGTTTCATGCACACAACATCATTATGGCATGTCGTTTTCAAGGTGTCTTGGTTTCGAGATTTGACCAGCTTCTGCATACTTGACCAAATGGCAATGATTTCCAAGGTTACTTATCTTGCAATCACTAGAAGCAATTCATTGGCTTCCATGACAGAAAGCATGACAAATGGTACGCTTGAAAAAGCAGATGCCTGCAAATTATTTTGACTTTTTATAGAACTGGATGCCTCCCCGAATATTTTGTCATGGACACAAAAAAGAGGAATGCCTACTTTGGTCCAAAATGCAGGTTCCCTCATCCAGTGCAGGCAACGTCTACTCCAAAACAGGGACGTTACCCCCCGGCCTTATATGGTACCTATGGTTCCTGGCTCAATGGATCTTCATTCAGCACTCAGGACTGGGAGCAAAGAATCTGCCCAAGGCTTTTTGCCATTCTAGACGAACTATAACTTTTCTCACTCCTCCCATTCAATAGCGAGAAAACCGAGAAGTCTGGAATGAACATTGCATTTCCTGGGCGTTCAAAATGAACAATGGAAAAATAAAAAAATAGATGAGCCAGAGTCAATAAATGGGGTGAGTCTAGAAGCCAGCTAATCCCAAGCTTTCCTTCAGGTCGGTAGAGATAGCTCATCTCACCTTTTGGGTGCCCCTCAAAAACTGGGGCCTTAGGCAGTTGCCTAAACCTGCCCACTGTTTAGGTGCTGGATCAGATAGGCTGGATGTGATAGGCCCTTATTACGATGCAGCCTGTTTTTAGCGATGCATGCAGCGAAGGAAACTTTGCGGTAGGCTGCATTCAGTCCCTGTGAAATTGCTATAGTGACCCTGGCCAGCATCACCATCAGTGAGAGTCACACACAAAGTTGCCTTATACTGAATCAGACCCTAAATCCACCAAAGTTGGTATTGTCTACTCAGATTGGCCTCAGCTCTCCACGGTCTCAGGTGGTGGTCCATCAAGTTTGGTATTGTCTACTCAGACTGGCAGCAGCTCTCCACGGTCTCAGGCAGAGGTCTTTCACATTACCTTGTTCCTCAACTGGAGATGCCAGGGATTGAACCTGGGACCTTTTGCATGCTGAGCACACACTCTGCCAGAGCTATGCCCCTCCCCTTGTGCTATGACTGTTCAACAGGTAGTCTGGCCTTTTATCAGAAAGACAAAGTTTCCTGTGGTACAGATATCTAAAAAAATAATAATATCTGAATGGTAAAAGCCCATCATTCATATAAGTTCCTTAGGATACTTTTACTCTCATTTTTTTGTTCCCTTGCCTGCCTGCGCACAGATTTCTATTCCCACAGTCTTCAAGAATTCATACTACTTGTTTGACTTAAAGCAGGGAGGGGGGCAATTTTCATTTTAAAAAATGTGATATTGTCATTTCCAACTGAGAACATGTTCAGATCTTTTTCTAGTTTGTTTCAAAAGCATGAAGTAAAGTGAAGGAGAGCTCGTTTAATGGCTTTCTCCTGCTGATATTAATTCAGCGGCAAACCTCCCTTTCATTTCAGTGCATAAAGGATAGCGGAAGTCTTTATGAACCCAAAACTTATCCAGACATCCATGAAGAAAAACAAGAGAGGCAGACTTCTTCTTCTTCTTCTTCTTCTTCTTTTTGGCACATGGTATAAGAGTTGTGAAAAGCATGACATACACGACCTTATAAAACTAACGCATGTCTTATCATGGAAAGGGGGCAATCACAGAACTGGGAAACCATCTGGAACTCTCCTGCCAATAGCTCAAATGTATACAATGCAAGACTGCAATTTTTCAAAACAATGTTGAGATGGTACTTAACCCCTCAACAACTAAACAAAATAAATAGGAACAACAGCGCAATGTGCTGGAAAGGATGTGGACAAGAGGGGTCTTACCTGCATTGTGGGTGGAACTGCCCAAAGAGCCTCCAATTCTTGAAGGAAGGAAGACAACAAATTAATAAATATTACAGCACAAAATGTCACATTTACACCAGAAGTCTTTTTATTAAATCATTGGGACAACTCAATACAAAACTATAGGAAAGACCTCACCTCTATTCTCCTTGCATCAGCCCGCCTAGTAGTTGCAACATGCTGGAAATCCTCAGCCTCGCCGCCAATCTCAGCATGGCACAAGAAATGATGGGGAAACTTTTTAATGGCAAAGATAACTAACTCAATCAGCAAACCACAAACCAACACTCCAGTCCTATCAAAATTTGTGACAACATGGTATCCAGTTGTATCTTACTTACAAACCCAAGAAATACTCCCACCAAACCCACTGTACCAAAAATGGCTTATACTATAGGACCTACACTCTACAACTCCTGAGAAGACAATGGGCTTTTAACCCACTTCGGCAAACCTCTAATAACACCTACCTTTGGTCAACTAGTCAACTCCAGAGTTAATCTTAAATTAATTTCAATTAATGCATTCGGCATACTTGGTTCAGATGTACTATGCATTGCCCCTTGTGCTATGTATTGAATGCTCACTCGAAAAAAATTATTATTAAAAAAAGAAAAAAAGAAAGGGGGCTAATGCATGTCTAATCATTGAAAGGGGGCGAAGGAGTGGTTTATTTGTATTCAGAGATCAATAACTTCTTCCATATGTAGTGTTATTTTCTGGACTCCTGTGCATCCTTCAGCGTGCCCACCATAACCTGGAGGTAATTCACCTCACATTTGCAGACAAAATTCACCATGTTGCATTAAGCCAGCATGCCCAAAATGAAGACAGAAGGCAACCCTGTTTGGATTAAACAAGATAACTGAATTGCTGTCCTGCGCCATTATAACTTTACTGCTGGGGGTGGGTTGCACCTGTGGCAGTCAAGTGGCTACTGACCTTTGAGGGGGTGGTGTAACTCCACACTGACTCCAAAGTGGGCCAGCATTATTTGTGCATTGTTATGTGACACACCTTCTCCACTCAGACAGAGTGCCCACCACCCTCCACGGCCCCCCTCTCTCTCAGGTTCAGAGTTACAAGTAGGTCACGTCATCACAGGTCACGGTTTCCTGCCTTGTCTCTTTCACCTCTCAGGTCCTCTCTTCTCACGCACAGAGACGTCAACAGATAGGGCAGCCCCTCACCCAAACATTTCACAGAGTAACCAGGGCTGGGGGCTTGTACTATGTTCCATTCTCTTGCTGCCACCATTTATTCCTATCCTAAAACATAGACAGACTGAGATCTTCGCTTGTATGCCTGCATTTCTTTCCCTGAGACACACAGCCCACAATCAAGGAGTGAACTTTTATTTATGGTTTGAACATAACACTGAAGAAAGTAAGGTCAAGGGCCGAGGACAGACTGGCAGTCTGGCCCGCTCTGCCTCCGCTTTAAAAGTGGAGGCAGAGTGGCCGTTCAGACTGCTGCATCTGCCCGGAGGCGGCGGCACGGATGCAACGCATCTGGCGCCACACTCCTCCCGCAGCAGCCGGGCACCACTTCAAAGTGGTGTTTTGGCTGCTGTGGTGCACGTTCCACCCGCTGGAAGCGGGTGTGAACGTGTGCTGGGCTGGGGGAGCCGCGCGGCGTTCGGACGCCGCTGCCGGAAGCCGCCCGCAGTCTGGATGCTGCAGGCGGCTTCCTTGCAGTGGCGTGCGAACGCTGTGCGGCGGGGGCAATTCCCCCCACCTTGTTCTGCCGCACCATGGAGGCATGGCAGAACTCAAGTCTGTCCATGGCCAAGGTTGCAACCATTCTTTTCCCTTGACTTTTTGAACTGTTTCCCTATCCCAGGGTGTGTGGTCTTTGGCGTAGTGGTTAAGTGTGCGGACTCTAATCTGGGAGAACCGGGTTTGATTCCCCCCTCCTCCACTTGCACCTGCTGGATGACCTTGGGCAAGCCATAGTTCTAGCACAGCTGTTCTCTCAAGGGCAGTTCTCGAGAGAGCTCTTTCAGCCCCACCTACCTGTTGTGGGGAGGGGAAGGGAAAGAAGTTTGTAAGCCACTCTAAGACTCCCTTGGGTAATGAATGGCGGTGTATAAATCCAATCGCTTCTTCGCCTTCTTCTTGTTACGATTTTATTTATTTATTTTCCAAATTCATATTCTGCCCTCCCTGCAAACAGGCTCAGGGCAGACTACAACAACAGTTGGGCCATCCGGCCGCACAACACAATAACAAATAAGCAGTTAAAACTTTAAAACAAGCATTTAAAAACAAACTGCATCGATACTGGTGCCACCAGACTCTAGAATTCATTTAAAGAGACTGAACTATTAAAGCGGAGGGATAAACAAATAGCATTGGGAAAATACAGAGCTGGCATGAAATGCAAACGGACTGTAAATACACACTGGCAAAGTGGAGATACATGTATGAGTGTATGGAGTGGGAAGGGGTTGTGATTGGTCACCCTTCCCCCAGATTCAAAAATAGCAGTCCGTTTTAGTACAGGCAATCCGTACTGAGGCATGGTACAACACAAGCAATAGATACATATACACAAGGGTCATTTCGAGCAGGAGCGCCGTTCCGGGAGTAACAAGCCAAGGAGTGGGCACACATGCTGATGCGCTGTGGAAAAAAGCAAAAGCAGACTATCTTGGCCTGTATTTCCATGATTGTTGTAGGGGAGCTTCCCTGCAAGAGCAAAGGAAACCTCAAGTGTCTTTCATCAAAGTGTAAAGCCGGCTCTCCAGCTCTGAGTTGGAAAAGACCTGGAGATTTTTGGGGTGGAGCCTGAGCAGTGGGCGTTGCCTTCTGACACACTTCCGGTGATGTCAGGGGGTGTGGCATATGCTACAAGGGCCAGGGCATTTTCTGTGGCGGCCCCTTACTGGTGGAATGAGCTCCCAGATAACATCAAGGCCCTGCGGGATCTATTACAATTCCGCAGGGCCTGTAAGACGGAGCTCTTCCACCAGGTTTTTAAATAGGGGCCGCCCACAGTGTTTACATCTGGCCCTGGCCTGATCTCTGGCTGCCAATGTCTGAGCAGATATGGGGATATGCTTGATTGCTGTTTGATAATTGCACTGAAGTAACGTCATCTATCTGGTATGTGACAGGATGTTTTATGGTTGTTTAATTTTTAATCAAATAATGTATTGTGCCACAATGGCTGTTGTTAGCCGCCCTGAGCCCGCCGTATGGCGAGGAGGGCGGGATACAAATTCCAATAAAATAAATAAATAAATAAGTTATGGTAATGAGTGATGCTAATGAGCTCCTGCACCTCTTTTTCTACGAGATGACCCCTGCGATATACAGCAGCTGAAGTGGCTCCCCACCACATCTCTGGGACAATCTGGGAGACTTGGCACCCTCTCCATATTCCAAGACAATCTTGGAGGCTGCCGAGTAGTGTTGGCGGCTGGCGGGAGGCAGGGGCTTGAGGTGGTGGGAGCGCTGGCTTTGACCAGGAAGTGAGCGGAGAGTGGGATGAACGATGAGTGACACTAGTTCCCTCCCAGGGGATGGCATGGAAGGGAGCAGGCATGAGAGGAGTCCTCAGGCAGTTGGGGACAAGCTTGGGATGGCTGCTTTACCAGAAACAGTTCAGTTAGGCAACTGGTCAGATCTGGTCGTTCCAAGTCCCGGATTCAGCGCAGATGAAAAATCCTCTCCCTGCTCTGCTGTGAGCAGCTCCTAAAAGCCAGCTTCTCCAAGCGATGTCCGACTCCTGCCGCAGACGGGATGAAAAAAACACCTCCTTTCCATTTAGCTTTAAGCTGCTCTTTGCCTCAGCTTCACACAGGCAGACATACTCTTTCTGCTTTTGTCTCCCTAGCTGCCAACTCTGAACTGCTGTTTTTTTTTTTAACTGTCTCTCATTAACATTCTGTTAGCTCTCATTGGTCGCTCTAGGGAGAGGCAGAACCTAACCTGTCCATCACACCTTGCCTGCACATTAACTGTGCCAAGAGGTACCAAACTCCCCCCTCCCTTCCTTCACCCAGACAACTAAGGCTGTTTTTACATCTGACTTTCCCGCTGGAATCATTCTAGTTCCAAAAAAACCTGCCCACACCTCTGTGCGGTGTGAAACCGTGCTGCTACTGAAATGTCCACATCTACTAATTGCCCTCCTGTGGTCAAGCTAGTATTCAACCGGCTTGATTCTGCTTTAAACAATTGCTGTTGATTAGTGCACTTAGACCCCCTGGAGTGAAATTTCACACCACTGTGAAATCAGCACAGGAAAAGACAGCAGTCAAACTACTTTAGAGGGGAGGTGTAAAATGACCCTAAGTGTTTTGCTGATGCTCCTCAACATCCCAAGCGATGCTCCCTCTAAGTTGTGGAGTCTTGTGAGCAAAAATTCTACTTTGTGAGCGACTGACATTAAAGTTGTGAGCGAGCGATTTGGCTACTGCATAAATTATTTTGCTCTGAAGCCATCCTTCCTAAGCTAAGACAAAAATGTGTGAGCTGGAGGCTGAAAAACTGTGAGCTAGCTCACACTAACTCAGCTTAGAGGGAACACTGATCCCAAGTGTGTTCCCTCCGGCCCACCTTTCCATACAACCAATGATCTTTTGCCCTTCATGGTGTACCCGTTTGTCTTACCTGTGTTGAGCAACCAACTCTATTTCTGCCATTCTTAGTTATGGTCTAACCAAAGACCAGGCCTATTTATACTACCTTCCCAGGCCAGCAAAAATCATCCACCTGACCAGTCATAGGAGATCCCAAACTTCCTGCTTGGTTCCAGAGGTGACCACATAATCCCATTTCCCCCCCAGGGTAAAGGGGTCAGCATCACATTGCAAATGACTATCTGAGGAGGGCTGATTCTCCTTGTAAGTTGTTTCGTTTCACTTTCCTACTGTGCGACACAGAGGGTTGGACTGGAGGGGCCACTGGCCTGGTCCAACATGACTTCTCTGATGTTCTTATTTTTCCATCACCATAGGGTTTCTTTGTTCTGAAGGTCATTGCTGGGAATAGGCAAGTCTGTTTCTGGGACTTTCCCTGCACCACACGCCATATTCTATGCCACATACAACCCTATAAAGTTCAGTACTGCTTTTAAAAAAAAAAAAATTGCAGGAAATGAATGCCTTCCCTTCGGTGTTTGCCGGCTGCCTGCTCAGTCGGCTGATTTGAAGAAGTGAGTTACTAGTTTTGTTGGAAATAATGAGTTCAAAGCTTCGCTGTTCTTGCTTTCATGGCATCCAGGAGCTGATGCCCTCCACAAGGGGAGGAAACAGGGAGTTTGCCTGGCTTTTGTCTAAAGACTCTAGCTGTTCGTGGAGTGAGGCTTAAATGACTGTCTTTTAAAAAGGAACTCTTAAAAGACCAAGAATGCATGCACTCTTTAATGCACCAAATGGTGTTCTCCTTTCTATTCACAGGAAAAATATTCAGCACTGAGCCCAGGCAGGGTTGAGAGCAATGAAATTCTGGGAGCTGAACTTCAACAAATTCCAAATATTTTGCCTACTAAAAGTAAGGATTGCTTTGACCTGGATGGCTCAGGCTAGCCTGATCTCATCAGATCTTGGAAGCTAAGCAGGGTTGGCCTCGGTTAGTACTTGGATGGGAGACCAGCAAGGAATTCCACGGTTGCTGTGCAGAGGCAGGCAATGGCAATGGCCAGTTTGGTGTAGTGGTTAAGTACATGGACTCCAATCTGGGAGAACCAGGTTTGATTCCCCACTCCTCCACTTGCACCTGCTGGATGACCTTGGGCAAGACATAGTTCTGGCACAGCTGTTCTTGAAAAAGAGCAGTTTCTGTCAGAGCTCTCTCAGCCCCACCTACCTCACAGGGTGTCTGTTGTGGGGAGGGGAAGGGAAAGGAGTTTGTAAGCTGCTCTGAGAGTCTTTCGGGTAGTGAAGGGCGGGCTATAAATCCAGTCTCTTCTTCTCTTCTTCAAACCACCTCTGAACGTCTCTTGCCTTGAAAACCTTACTCAGTCTCCATAAGTCAGCTGCTACTTGATGGCCAAAAAAAAAGTGAAGATTGCAAAGAATTTGGGAATTTTTAAAAGGATTGTTTAGTTTAGTATGGATGAAAAAGGCATCGCTCTCATGCAAGTTATGGGCTGCCAAGTCATCAAAGTGCAATAAGGAGACACCACTACAAACATAGAAAGTCCTTAAATACTAAAGAATCAAACTGGTCCAAAGTGTTCACAATCGATGTCCATGACAAGTAACAGACATTGTCATCCATCACTTGTCACGGACATAGATTGTGAACACTTTGGACTAGTTTGATTCTTTAGTATTTAAGGACTTTCTATGTTTGCAGTGGTGTCTCCTTATTGCATTTATATAAATTGTTGGTGATGTTGTCTACATGTTCAAGATTTATGGTAATCATTTATATCCTATGCTTTGTTGTGATTTCTTTACACAGTTGGTCTTTTGTTGGTGATTCTATGCTGTGTATTTCCCCTGTTTGAGGTCATCGAAGTGTCAGATGCAGAGCAAGTTGGAGAACGAAGTTCCGCTGTTTCTATGTGGGATCCATGGGCATCAACTACGGGGGGGGCTCGAGGGCTCGAGCCCCCCCCCTGAAATTTCCTGGGGGGGGGGGCTCAGCCACCCCCAGCAAAATGGAGCGCCCGCCGGTAGCCAGTCAGCCGGCCGTCACCGCCTCTCCTTCCCCCCCACCCCCGGCCTGCCCTCCTGCCTCCCTGGGGCGGGGGGGGGAGAGAGAGGCAGCGCTCATCTGCGCCACCCTCGCACGCCCCGAGCGTGAGGCAGAGTGGGAGCTGGGGGCCCGCAAGGGTGATGCGCCGGCCCCCGGCTGCAGGCAGCAGCAGCAGCAATCCTATGCCGCCACCGCCGCCTGAGGTGAGTGGGGAGAGGGAGGGAGGGGGGTGGGGAGAGCGGCGGGCGGGCGGGCAGGCACGGCCTGGGGGAGGGAAGCGGGGGCTCCCTGGGGCGGGGGGGGGAGCGGCGGGGACATGGTCCCGAGCGCGCGCTTTGCGCACGTGCATGAGAGAGCCCCCGCCCTCCCCGGGATTTAAAAAGTCTACGCCCCTGGTGGGATCCATAAATGTTTTAGTTGTAGAAAATCCATCATTATGCCTAAGAGTGCCATTAAATCTATTTAACCCGAGAGCTGAATAATTTTTTTAAAAAAATTGGGGGAAATCTTCCAAGGTATGCTTCCTGTGGTCAGGAGTGGGTGGGAAAATGAAAGTCAAGATGAATGACCCCTGTGGTGCCACAGACTGGCACTGGAGAGCTGCTCAGGTCAGAGGGGCAAAGTGTGGGCATCAGCCAGGGCCAGTTCCAGGTTTGTGTGGGCCCTGGGCAATAGAGTATAACTGCCCCACCCTGTTCCCCTTTGGTACAGCCCCTTTCCCCTCTAACCACACCCCTTCCATTGGCCCCTTCCCTTTGGCATGACCCCCCCATTAACCACTCCCTTTTCCATTTCAATTGCTCACTCTGGTAAAGAGATGGGTGGATAAAACGGAGCAGAGGAGAATGATGTAAGTGGCTTTGTGCCTTCCGTAGGGAGAAAGGACAGGAATAAATGCATTAAATAAACACATGCATAAATATTGTTCTAGAGGAGCCCAGGTCTAAGGGTATGGGCATCTCCCAGCATTCTGTTGCTCCAGAAAACTTTCACACACACTAAGGGTCATTTTACACCTCCCCTCTAAAGTAGTTTGACTGCTGTCTTTTCCTGTGCTGATTTCACAGTGGTGTGAAATTTCACTCCAGGGGGTCTAAGTGCACTAATCAACAGCAATTGTTTAAAGCAGAATCAAGCCGGTTGAATACTAGCTTGACCACAGGAGGGCAATTAGTAGATGTGGACATTTCAGTAGCAGCACGGTTTCACACCGCGCAGAGGTGTGGGCAGGTTTTTTTGGAACTAGAATGATTCCAGTGGGAAAGTCAGATGTAAAAACAGCCTAAGTAACACACTTTCAATCCACTTTCAATGCACGTTGCAACGGCATTTCACTGTGTGAAATGGCCAATTCCACCTGCAAACAATTGCTGAAGTGGATTGGAACTGCGTTATTTAGCATGTGTGAAAGCCCCCAATGATGGAATGCAGTGGAATGCCACAAAACGTTCTTCTGCCTCGCCAGAACTGTCTTCAGCGTGCACCGACACAAGGTTCCAGTTGTGAGGAAAGAAAGGTGCGAAGGAGGCCCAAGGGTTTCTTTCCCCAGAACAATGGCTTGCACTCCTTTGACACTATCATCATAGCATTGGTCGCCAATATTAGACACTAACAATCCATACTTTTCTGTCACCTTGTCCAACACTCCCCCACTGCATCAGTCTCAAACTTGAAACAGTGCAGGAGAAGACACTTGGTGAGCTGACTCCAACTGCCGTGGTTATACAGCGATCCGGGCCAAGTAGCCATTGGGGCTCAGGGGTTCTGCTCTGCTCGCTGCTGGCCACAGGTATCCCCCTGGGGTAGTGGCTCACCGGGGAATTCTCCAGTAGAAGAAGAAGAAGAAGAAGAAGAGATTGGATTTATACCCTGCCCTCCACTCCCCAAGGGAGTCTCAGAGTGGCTTAAAAACTCCTTTCCCTTCCCCTCCCCACAACAGACACCCTGTGAGGTAGGTGGGGCTAAGAGAGTTCTTTCCCAAGCTGTCCTTTTTTTTTTTTTTGAAATGTTTTGCTATCAGAGAAAAAAAAATTAAATATATTTTTATTGAACTTTTTCAAGAACATAACATCTTAATATAAAATACAGATTTTTTTTTTTGCAAGCAAATTGACTGATAGTACGTACATTTAATTAAGTTAACCGGCAAAGATGTAATTTATGATTAAAGGCAACCATAACTGTGCAACACTATAAGACAAATCACTGAAAAAAAATTATTATTATTTTTTAAAATACTGTGACCCTTTGTTATTTATTCTATATAAGAAAAAATTAGTGAGTTAGTATTCAAAAGCTAAGTTCAAAACTGAAGTAGTGATGCGTATGTCGTGTCTTCCGGGAGCAGTTCTTTTTCCGTCATGTACTGCAACCATGGGAACCAAGTAGTTACAAACTTGGAATGCGTTTTTGTGTTACCATATTGTTGATTATGTACTGAGTCTGTAATTTTGCACTGGATAAATTGATCCCAAACTTTATTTCTCCAAATCCCAAGCTGTCCTTGAGAGAACAGCTGGTACAGAGCTATGGCTTGCCCAAGGTCATCCAGCCAGGTGCAAGTGGAGGAGTGGGGAATCAAACCCGGTTCTCCCAGATTAGAGTCCGCGCACTTCACCACTACACCAAACTGGCTCTCTCAGTAAGTTCAATGGCCACTCCACTCCTGCCTAAAACCGAGACCCTAATCCAAGTGAACCGGAAGATCCTCGGGGTCAGATTCACATGTAGCTTCAGCAACCGCTTGCCTCACAACTGATTCAGTAAGAAGGCTTAGACAAGAACTTATCTCTCATCTCCTGGTGGCAGCAAAACATATCAATAGCAGCCAGCTGGAAAGACCCAGCCCCTATTTCGATCTCACACTGGATCGTCGAATGATGGGAACTGTTTGTCATGGACAAAATATCCGACTCTACAGATACAACATACGGCTCTAACTCTGACTCAACTCTGCTTCTTAAATGGACTCCATTTTTTGGAATTGGTTCAAAATAATTATTCCACAAAATCGAAACTTATGTCAAAGGAATATTGAGAAATTATTACTTAACCTGTAATTCTGACAGCGTCATTCAAGATGATGTGCTGTACTGATAGATGCATGATAAAAATGCTTTTTGGATATATAACTTCCTTATATTAACAGCCAGGGCTATTTTGGGGCAGGAACGCACAGGAACAGAGTTCTGTGTCAGAATCTGCTGATTCAGACAAAGTATTTCTAGTTCTTACAGTTATGCATTCTGTCTAATTTTCAATTCTGTCATATTAAACCCTATTGCCATGTATGTATTACAGATATATGCTTGTAGATGCCATGTTTTAGTGCCTAACCAGGCCTGGGTTTTGTAACTCTTAGAGCGGGAGGGTGACACCTGCAATGTATGAGAACAATGGGCCTCTCACACTGCTGCCTCCGCATTCCATCGGCCCCGGCTGGGACTTCAAGGGAGGATGCGTCTCATCTCTTATCAACATGCAAAAGCCTTGAGGCCATTGATTGTTATGTGAACTGGTAACATCTGAAGGGTCTGGTTGGGAAGGGAATTTACAGCTTAACACCTCACTTTCTTTCCTGTGGGAAGCAAACGGCCAGAGCCCCTTTTTGCCCGCCATTTTTCCCCTGTAGTGATTGGTTACCTATGGGTAATTCAAACTCCTTGGAAAGGTATAATAGACCTGCCTGTATCATCTGTGTTATCTCTGACAATAATCCGAGAAGCTGTACTAATGTAGAGATTGGAAATAAAGAACTGTGGTTTACCAACCAAGATCTGATCCTTGACTACTTTGAGCAGAACTCTCACAGATTGTCAGAGATCTGTGACTGGGACTTGGCTGTTCCTGACCATGTCGGACGACGGCACTATTCCCACCCCTACTACCCCAGAAGATACACCGACCACCCCGGGGGACCAGGGGGCCGGTGGTGGAGGCGGCGGAGGGGAACCCAAAGTACCGGTGACTACGATTCAAGGGGCTCCCTACATCCCGCGCCTACCTCCTCTTCAGAGCGTGACCCCGAAGTACTCCTGGAGCCATTTCGGTCGCGGGACCATAGACTCCTGGGTGCACGATCGGAAAGGGGCACGGGTCTCATTCCAGGGAGATCAACTCGACCGCGGGAAGCCGAGTTTCTTGGGAGAAGAGCGCGAGCCGATCTATGTGGGAGATCCGCGTCTCCAGTCCATGGAAGGAGAGAGGACCAGACCGTATGGGCCCGATCCATACCGAGAAGACCAGATGCAAGCCCTCAACCGAATGATGGGAGATTTGCGGTTCCAGCTTACCACCGAGTTGCGAGAGCTGGCCCTCGATCTCCAGTACCAGTTCCGGGACGCCATGAGGGCTATGCAAGAGGCTCTACCAGCCCCCACGGTCGGAGTCCAACAACCGCCGGTGCCTCCCGGAGGAGTCCCGGCTCAGGTGCCGCCACCGGTACAGCCGCGGGCACCGCAGCAGGTTCCGCCGGTCGTCCCTCAACCTGTGCCGGCTCCCATCCCGGCGCCGGCCCCGGTGTTGGCAGGACCGGTTGTTCGCCCGGCCCCCGCCGACCCGTTGACGGCTACTTTCGATGGGGACCCCGAGAAGTTGCGGTTTTTCCTGCTGGAGATCGAGCGGTTCCTAGACAGTTGGGGACACCTCTACCCCACCGAGAGGGAGCGGATTGGCTACATAGGGTCCAAGCTGAAGGACACCGCCAGTGATTGGTATGTGAGCCTGCACGACGCCCCCGGTCCTGAGCTATGTTCGCTGAACAACTTCATGTGGGCCCTCCGACACCAGTACGAAGATCCCTTGGGGGAAGAAAAAGCCCGGAACCACCTGCAGAAACTGACCCAAGGGTGGTCAACGGTGAGGGACTACACCGACAAGTTCCGGCGCATCTCCGCCAAGATCCGCGGCTGGCCCCAAGACCTCTTCATAGAAAAGTATCGGGAGGGTCTCAACCCCGAGGTGTACGAGGCTGTCCTACTAGGGGGAAGACCGGGATCGCTGGCCACCTGGATGAGGGCGGCCGCAGACGTGGAAGAACGGTTCACCCTCATCAAGATGGGAACGTCATCAGCAGCCGCAAGCAAAGCGATGCCGAGAGCAAAACCTAAGCCCAACGTGCAAGAAATTCGGGATGCTCGTTTTAAACAGGGGCTATGCATGAGATGTGGGGAAAGCGGCCACTTCGCCTCAGCGTGCCCCAGAGGAGGAGGAAAGGGGCCGAAGACCTCCACCCCGGTGGCCGGGAGTACTCCCAGCAGAGGAAAACCCCCGTTCAAACCCCGGGTGCTACAGCTGGAAGGGGCGGCGAGCGAGCAAGGAGAGCTGGAGCTAACAGAGGCACAGATGTCGGGAAACTCCAACAGCCTGCAGTGAACGGCACAGAACTGCAGGTCCCCGGCCAAGACGCGCCATCTCCGGTGAGCATCCCTGGCCCCTTGTTATATATGGTAGTGACTGTGATGGCCCCGGGGACAGGGACCCATGTCCAGGTCCGCGCCCTAATTGACTCTGGGTGTGCTCGGGACTTAATTAGCCCTTTAGTAGTCGAAGGGCTGGGACCGAAGGTCACCCCGTTGGGCGAGCCGCTCAAGTTCACGCAAATGGATGGTTCGGAAATGAAAGAAGTGTGCGTGGCTGAGACTGAGGGACTAATTGTGGGAACAGGGGAGCATTGGGAGAAGCGAGCTTTTGTCATCACCCCAAATACTCAATTCCCCATGGTGTTGGGGAGTCCCTGGCTGAGCTCTCATGATCCCTACATCAAATGGAGTGAGGGGAAGATCTCCTGGGTGGATGAGAAGTGCCAGAATCACAAGTGGGACACAGAGTGGGGATCGGGACCACCGACGCCCCTCCGGGCGGCAGCCCTCACCCTCGCGCCCTCAGCCGTTCCCAGGGAGTATAGGGATCTGATGGGAGTCTTCAGCGAGACCGAGGCAGACGAGCTTCCCCCCCACAGACTGTCGGATTGTGCCATAGAGCTGATCCCAGGCGAGAAACTTCCAAAGGAGAAGCTTTACTCCATGAGCCCTCTAGAGTGGGAGGAGCTAAGGAAGTTCCTAGACAAGAACTTGGAGCGCGGATTCATCCGCCCTGCTAAATCCCCCTTCGCAGCCCCCGTTTTGTTCCGCAAAAAGAAAGATGGGGGATTGCGATTGTGCACAGACTACAGAGGATTGAATGCGGTCTCTGCTTCCAATGTTTACCCCCTCCCCCTAATAAAGGACTTGCTGACGGAGGCGGCCAAGGGAAAAGTGTTCACTAAGCTGGATCTCCGAGACGCTTATTTCCGGGTGCGCATAAGGGAGGGGGATGAATTCAAGACCGCCTTTAATACACTGTTGGGACAATTCGAATACCTGGTGATGCCGTTCGGTTTGAGTGGCGCGCCGGGGGTCTTTATGAGCCTGATAAATGAAGTGTTGCACAAGCATTTATTCAAGGGGGTGTTATGTTACTTAGATGATATCTTGATCTACTCTACTGATAAGAAAGAGCACGTGAAATTAGTCCGGGAAGTCCTTTCCACCCTGTTGAAAAATCAACTGTATGCCAAACTGTCTAAATGTGAGTTCCATCGAGAGACCGTAGACTTCCTGGGGTATCGCATTTCACAGAGGGGCTTAGAGATGGACCCTGCTAAAGTGGAGGCGGTGGTCCAGTGGGAAGCCCCTCGAACGCGGAAGCAACTCCAGAGCCTATTAGGATTTTGTAACTTCTATCGGACCTTTATAAAGGACTTTGCCACAGTCACCCTTCCCCTGACGGACTTGCTGAAAACTAAAGGGAGGGGTTCGGAGGCGGGGGAGCCAGGGGAGAGAATTGCCTGGAATGGAGAATGCCAGAAGGCGTTCGAAACCCTAAAAACCCTTTTTACCTCCGAGCCCATTTTGGCTCACCCTGATGAAACTAAGGAATTTATAATCCACGTAGATGCGTCCGATGTGGCTATGGGGGGGGGCGTTTTACAGAGGGGGTCAGACAGAGAATTACACCCCCTCGCCTACATTTCAAAAAAATTTAATGAGACGGAACGAAATTGGTCAGTTTGGGACAAAGAAGCCGCGGCTATCCGGCTAGCCCTCACTACGTGGCGGCACTGGCTAGAGGGGGCGCAAACCCCATTTGAAATTTGGACCGATCATAAAAATCTTGAAGCGTTGCGCACTCAGAGATCCCTGAATGCGAAACAGCTCCGCTGGGCCGATTTCTTCTCAAAATTTAACTTTGTATTGAAACATTTCCCTGGGAAAGCCAACTCATTAGCAGACGCGCTCTCCCGATTGCCCCAACACGAAAGCGTAAAAGAAGAGGTGTTCAACTCCATGTTTTCCCCCCAGCAGCTGGGAGGGGCGGTGACCACCAGGAGTCAAAGTAAACAAGTTACCGTGGAAGCTGAGTCGTGCGACTGGGGAGGGGAGTATTCACCCGAGGAAATCGAGGAATTAGAGACGGTGGCCGAATGCTCCCTGAGCGAGAATAAATGTTGGTACCATGGGGATAAATTGGTGGTACCCCGAAGTAAACGGAAGGATATCTTACTGACTTGTCACTCTTCCAAGCTGGCTGGACATTTTGGGTTTCTGAAAACGCTCAACTTGATCCAGCGACAGTTCTGGTGGCCGCGCATGCGCCGGGATGTCTCAGACTTTGTCTCTGCCTGTCAGACCTGCTTGATGTGTAAAAGGAGGGGGGGGGGGGAAGTCCCGGGACTCCTGCACCCCCTACCTACTCCTTCTCGCCCTTGGGAGGCGATAGCTATGGACTTTATTACTAACCTACCACCCTCGAGGGGAAAGACTGTAATCTGGGTGGTGGTAGACACGTTTTCTAAACAAGCCCATTTCACCCCTTTCAAACAACTGCCAACGGCAAAGGGGATGGCCAAAGCTTTCTTCAACCACGTGATTAAACTACATGCTTTTCCTAAGCGGGTGGTATCCGACAGGGGTAGCCAGTTCGTTGCCAACTTCTGGTGGGAGCTTTTGAAGCTTATGGATATAGAGCCTGCCCTGAGCTTGGGTTACCACCCAAAGACCGATGGACAGTCCGAACGAACTAATCAGATCCTTGAACAGTTTTTAAGGTGCTACACCAATTACCACCAAGACAATTGGGTGGACTTGTTGCCATTCGCAGAATATAGCTACAATAATGCAGTGCACTCCTCTACCGGCGTCTCCCCCTTCATGGCAGTGGGAGGTTTCGAGGGAAAGCCTCGGCCTACCATCGAAAATGCCTCCGATGCTTCCCCCACAGACTTCAAACGATGGTGGGCGACCTTACAGGAATCGTGGCCACTAATAGCCAAGACTTTAGACCAAGCCAAAGAGGATTACAAAAAATATGCAGATCGTGGTCGAGCTGAGGGTTGGGATCTCCAACCTGGGGACTCTGTTTATCTTTCCACAAAAAATATACACGGCTTGCAACCCAGCAGAAAATTGGGATGGAAATACGTGGGTCCCTATAAGGTGTTGCGCAAGATTTCGGATGTATCTTTTGAACTAGAATTGCCCAATTCACTGAGTTCTGTGCATCCTGTTTTTCATTTCAGCTTGCTGAAGAAGGATCCTGGGCCGAATGCATGGCATCCAGTTCCTCCGGTACCTCCTCCACTGATGAAGGGGGAGGCACCCCATTTTGAAATATCAGATATTCTTGATTCTAAGATGCGTAGGGGCCGCTTATATTATCTAGTCAGATGGCTTGACTTTGGCCCAGAGCACAATGAGTGGGTTCGTTCTGAACATGTGCATGCTCCTAAACTGGTTAGAGCTTTTCATAAAAGGTCTCCTGACAAGCCCGGGTAGGGGTGTTTATCGGGGGGCCAGTGTGTCAGAATCTGCTGATTCAGACAAAGTATTTCTAGTTCTTACAGTTATGCATTCTGTCTAATTTTCAATTCTGTCATATTAAACCCTATTGCCATGTATGTATTACAGATATATGCTTGTAGATGCCATGTTTTAGTGCCTAACCAGGCCTGGGTTTTGTAACTCTTAGAGCGGGAGGGTGACACCTGCAATGTATGGGAACAATGGGCCTCTCACACTGCTGCCTCCGCATTCCATCGGCCCCGGCTGGGACTTCAAGGGAGGATGCGTCTCATCTCTTATCAACATGCAAAAGCCTTGAGGCCATTGATTGTTATGTGAACTGGTAACATCTGAAGGGTCTGGTTGGGAAGGGAATTTACAGCTTAACACCTCACTTTCTTTCCTGTGGGAAGCAAACGGCCAGAGCCCCTTTTTGCCCGCCGTTTTTCCCCTGTAGTGATTGGCTACCTATGGGTAATTCAAACTCCTTGGAAAGGTATAATAGACCTGCCTGTATCATCTGTGTTATCTCTGACAATAATCCGAGAAGCTGTACTAATGTAGAGATTGGAAATAAAGAACTGTGGTTTACCAACCAAGATCTGATCCTTGACTACTTTGAGCAGAACTCTCACATTCTGGCTGGCTTCCGAGTTGGCCATGCCTACAGCCTGTCCTCCCCTCAAGTTCCCCAGGTGCTTTGCAAGCTGTGGGGCGTCTGGGGAAGCCAAGCCAATCCAGGGAGGGAAGGCAGTTTAAACTGCCTCCTCCCCTCGGCTTCCCCAGGCACTTCGCAAGCTGTGAGGCACCGGGGAAGCCGATCCTGGGAGGGAGCTGCGCTGTCAGGGGTGTGGCCTAATATACTAATGAGTTTCTGCTGTTGGGTGTGGCCTATTATGCTAATGAGTTCCTGCTGGGCTTGTTCTATAAAAACCCTGGCAAAGTTAACCTGTTAGTCTTTTGTTTTTCTCATTTTAATTAATAAAAACTTGTTTTTTTTTAAAAAAAAAGATTGTGTGTGCTCAGTTTACTTTACAGGGCACGGCTGACCCTAAGAAATGTGAAGATACTTTTTTTTTTTTTTTAACCTCAGGCTGCATTCAATTAAGTTAATTAAAAAAAATTCAAAATTGGCTTAATTGTGTAAGTACTTCCACTTAACCTCATAATTTTGATTACGTCTGTCAACATGTGCTCGGGGCCGGCGACACCACCACAAAGCCCTGGTGGGACCTGTACAGATATTTGCCATGTACACAGTGAGCTAAAAATAACGTCACAGATCGGTGGGAGAAGAGAAAGGCAACCCTGATTTGAAAAATTAAAAAAAGATGACAAGGATGGGAGTATCAGAGTAATCTGAAATGTATGATAGGAAAGAGTGATCACAGACGTCCATGGATTATGTTGGTGGTCGGAAGGGCCCTCAAGTCACAACCAATGTATGGTGACCCCATAGAGTTTTCCAGGCAAGAGATGGACAGGGTTGGTTTGCCATTGCCTGTCTCTGTGGAACATAAATGGACTTCCTTGGTGGTGTCCTCTCAGGGTTGCCAGGTTCCCCCCTGGCCACTGGAGGGGGTTTCAAGTTTATTTCTATTACAGTCCTTAGACCAGATATGCTTACTGGTGGGAGATGGGGGGCAGAAGGTTGCCAGATCCTGGTTGCGAAACTCCTGGAGATCTGGAGATGGAACCTGAAGAGGACAGGGACCTCAGTGGGATACAGTGCCACAGAGTCCACCCCCCCCCCCAACACAACCATTTTCTCTAGGGGAACTCATCTCTGTAGTCTGGAGATGAGGTGTAATTCTCGGGTTTCCCAGATTCCACCTGGAGGCTGGCATCCCTATCTCCCATCCAGTGTTCCCTCTAAGCTGAGTTAGTGTGAGCTAGCTCACAGTTTTCTAGCCTCCAGCTCACACATTTTTGTCTTAGCTCAGGAAGGAGGGCTCCAGAGCAAACTAATTTATGCAGTAGCCAAATGGCTCGCTCACAACTTTAATGCCAGTAGCTCACAAAGTAGAATCTTTGCTCACAAGGCTCCACGGCTTAGAGGGAGCACTGGTCCCATCCAAATACAAACCAGGGCTGGCCTTGCTTAACTTCTGAGATCTGACGAGATCAGGGTTGCCTGGGCCGTCCACATCTGGACTGGATAGATGAGCTTACCCATTTTGAAAAAAATCCAAATTCTTGTTGACCAAGTATCCTATAATGGGTAGAATGCCAGAACTAGGACCTGGGAGGTCCACGTTCAGATCTCCAATTTGCCATGAAGCCATTGGGCCTGTCTCTTTCTCATTCTCTGGTACCTCATATTGTTGATAAGAGAATGGAATGAGGGAGGGAGAACTCCAAGTCTTGGAGGAAAGGCAGGATAAAACTGTACTCGATAGAAACTTCATTGATCATGGGAAAGAACTCCTTGTAGTCCACCAGAGAACTCCACGCGCATCTCTACCTCCTGCTGCCAAGGTTTTAAGAACAATTCAATATGATTAGTGCAGTCCCAAACACAATTGCACCCTTTGGAGGCCAATGGTTTCAATGGCTTTTAAAGGGTGTAACTGTTGAGAATTGCACGATACACGGCGCAGTCCCAAGGAAACCAGCCATAATCTCTCCATCTCTTCCCCCCACCAGCTGTTTGGCCTTTTCAAGTCAGAGAGAGTGAAAAAATATGTTTGAGAAAGTAAACCTGAACTTTGCTTTTAGAATTCACCCCATACGTCACTGTTCAGAACTATGAAAGGCCCAACCCTTTATCAGTCCATGATCTTATGTTCATGTAACATCTCCCTGTTTTCTATATTTGCTCATTATTTTTAAAGATGTTTGATCTTTTCTTCCCCATCTCAAGGATCTCTAGTTACAATATGTAAGTGACTAACAGAAGCCCAGAATTTATTTCATTTCCTCACTCCGTTTTTTATCCTCCCCTTCTTCTAAGAAGTTCATGAAAGCATAGAAGGAATCCATCTCCATTTCCCCCTGTGATGAAGATCAGGCCAAAAGGGAGAATGGAAGACCACAAATAACCTAGGGATGCCAGTCTTCAGCTGGGACCTGGGGATCCCTTGGAATTACACCTGATCTCCACATGACAGAGATCAGTTTTCCTGGAGAAAGTGGATGTCTTGGAGGGTGGACGCTGGCATTGTACCCTACTAAAGTCCCTGTTTTCCTCAGGATCCACCCACAAATCTCCAGGAGTTTCCCAATCTGGACCATGCAACTCTGCCCTCATTCCCTGCCAGTGGCCAGGGGGGATCTGGGAACCCTAAAATCACCCCATGTGCTTCAGGATGGAGCCTCTCTTGTCCAGTAGCCTGAATAGCCCAGCTCAGCCTGGGCTCATCAGAATTCAGAAACTAAGCAAGGTCTGTACTTGGATGGGAGACCAAGGAAGACTAGGGTTGCTATGCAGGGGGACATCTCTGGCCTGGAATACCCCATGGGTGGGGGTCGCCATGAGTCAGTTGTGACTCAGTGGCACATTCAGCCCTAATAGCCCAGACTAGCTTGATCTCATTAGCAGGGGCCATTTGGGGCTGGAGCGAGGTGGAGCGTTGCTCTGCCAGCCCAGGAATGGGCACTAGGGCAGCCAGGGGGCGAATCAGATTGCCACCAAAATTCAGCAGCGGCTTAAAAAGTAGATGGAGGGGAAGGGCTTTGAGGGAGAGGCTCCAAACTTACAGGGTAGTGGCTGGAGCCTCTCCCCCAAATACCCACCAAGTTTCAAGAAGATTGGACCAGAGGGTCCAATTCTACGGGCCCCCAAACAGGTTGTTCCCATTACCTCAATTGTTCTCTATGGTGGGAAAAAAGTAATGGGTTTTTTTCCACCATAGAGAACAATGGAGGGAATGGGGCAACTTTTGGGGGGCCTGTAGAATTGGACCCTGTGGCCCAATCTTCTTGAAACATGGTGGGTATTTTGGGGAGAGGCCCCAGCAGCTATCCTGCAAGTTTGGAGCCTCTCCCCCCAACCCCCTCTCCTCCAGCCCCTCATATACCCTATGAGTTTTTGCCATTGACTTCAATGGCCCATAGGGTATAATGGGGCTGAAACTGACATTTGGCCAGTGATATCAGGGGGCATGGCATAAGCTAATGAGTTATGCTAATAGGTATGCTAATGAGCTCCTGCACTTCTTTTTCTATGACATGACCCCTGCTCATTAGACCCTGGAAGGTAAGCAAGGTCTATACTTGGATGGGAGACTGTCAAGGAGGACTGGGACTGCTATGCAGAGGAAGGCATGATGACCTAGCCCATTTCCCTTCCTCAGAAGCAGGATTTTCCCTTTGTTTTTCTCTCTCTTCCTGACTGAGCAGCCCTTTTTTATCTATTTTCTTCTTTTCTGAAGAACTATGACTGTCCCACCCTGCCACAGTATATTTTGCTGCTGACTGAACCCAGAAACTTGAGGGAAAGGACAAGATTACCTTCTTAATTTAAACTTTGGAAATGGCACTTAAAATGCTTTTTAAAGTTCAAAAATAACAAAATATTTTTATTCAATGGAGAGAGGGGAAGTTCAGGTGAAATCAGGGGTTAAATTTCTGAGGTAAATCAATATAGGCACCAACTACAGTTCATATGTTTCAAGCAACTGGGAGTTTCTTAAACTTTTCACAGTGACTTAGAATCTTTAAAATGATAGGCTTTTGTTTCAGTGTTTTCCAAACAGTACAATATATTTTCTTAAGTGTATTTGGCTCTTTTGGTTTCCAGATCAAGATAGGTAGCCGTGTTAGTCTGTCTGTAGCAGTAGAAAAGAGCAAGTGTCCAGTAGCACCTTAAAGACTAATGTAATAGGTGGCAGGGCTTTCAAAAGTCACTGCTCACTTCTTCAGATACAACTAGAATGGGAGTCCATCTATCCTATTTATTGGAAAGTGGAGAGATTTCAGATTTTGTTTCCTGAAGGCAGGGATACTCTGTCCTGTACCCAAACTCCTTCACGAAACACACCAGTACTGTTCTTGAGTTTTAACTGACGACTCAGGATTTAAAAGGCAGTTTCTAAACACACAACTCTAGGGATCTCTCTACTCTTCAGAGCTATCTCCCTGTTTTAAGTGGGTAAGGAAATCCTTCTCTCACTAGATCTATCCCCTTTTCTGGCCTCAACAGGAGTCTTCACCTAACTACCCACTCCTCCGGCCAACCTTCCCAGTACTCCATCTGTGTTAAACTGCTCACAGTCAGGGCTAAACACAAACCTTGTCAAGCACTAACTCCTTCTCTGTCAGGGCTAGCCTCAGACTCATCAGTACTATACTCTTCTTAGTCAGGGCTGAACTCAGACTGCCTGTTACTGCCAGTGGCCTGCCTCATTGTTTGGGGAAATTAGCTGGGCGGCAGGCAAAGCCAGAGTGGTAGCAGGGACCATACACCTGTTTATACCAAGGTCTGGTATAGTAGGATGACTCCAGATTTGTATAGTAAATTAAATGGTTTTTATTGAAGAATTTCCCTAATTACAAGCACGCTAAGCATTCAAAAAGAGTGAGCAATTCAGAACTAAGGAAATAGAGGTGATGATAGAGGGGCTAGTTATGGGATTATGCAACCTGCCCAGATGTGCAGAGGTCCATGAAGAAGGGATTATGCCTCCCAAAAAAGTTTGGGGGTGAACTGCCAGTTGTCATCCAGGGCAGCCACACAATCTGAGGTCATGTGCCTTGACAGATATAGACACTGGAAAACAATGCAGACCAATGGGAGGCCTTGAGGGTCTTGTCCCAGGTGAAAACAAAAGATTACCTGGGCCAATCAGGGGTCCCAGAGGGTGTGACATTCAGAGGGGTGAGTCCTAGGTGTGACCAGTGAGGTTCCATAGCTAGCCAGGTGTAGGGTGACTATACAGAAGCTGGTTGAATAGAGTTGATGATCACTAATAGTTCCCCGGTTTACCCAAAAGGTGAGAGATGGGTTTCTGATTAGCATCAGGAAGAAACGCTAAACATTTGAATGTATGGTTGGTTTAGCTCAGTATCCTGAGGGAAGGAGCTGGAAGGACAGGTGTGGAGACAAAGGATTTTCATATAGACGAAGAAGAAGAAGAGAAGAGATTGGATTTATACCCAGCCCTTCACTACCCAAGGGAGTCTCAGAGCGGTTTACAAACTCCTTTCCCTTCCCCTCCCCACAACAGACACCCTGTGAGGTAGGTGGGGCTGAGAGAGCTCTGACAGAAACTGCTCTTTTTCAAGAACAGCTGTGCCAGAACTATGGCTTGCCCAAAGTCATCCAGCAGGTGCAAGTGGAGGAGTGGGGAATCAAACCCGGTTCTCCCAGATTAGAGTCCGTACACTTAACCACTACACTAAACTGGCTAGGTACACACAAAAGGGCTAGGTGAAGTTCTGGAGACAGAAGGGTTATTCACCAGGTGGCCTCTGAATAGCCTTTAGAAATGTAGATACTTTATCTGGTGGAACTGCCATTGTCTCTTATGCATACCTTGCGGGGGGGGGGGGGGGGACTGAAAGTTTACTCTGAGGGCTGCCTTGCTGCCACCTGAAAATGGAGACCCTTGTCCAGAGCTTTGGCTTGCTGTGTGTTTCAGGCCAGGAGTGCCTTCCTTGACCTGAGTTTGTGGGTCTCTGGTTCAGGTTAGAAGTGGAGTGCCCTGTTATTTAGAACTACCTGCGAGTAAGGCAGTGCCTCTGGGCTACATGCCCTCTCCTCAGCATTCAGCTCTCAAGTCTTTCTCAGCTCAACTGATGCTAACCAATCAAATTCCTTGAAGCAGCCTGTCACTCAAGGCTCTCTGGCTCTGTGAGGCATTAACCCTTCACAGTCCTTTGCATATTTATACAGCGTTTCTGAGCATTGAAAGGGCAATCCATCACAGAAGGCAATGGCAAATCACTTCTGAACATCTGTTGCCTAGAATGCCCCATGGAGTTGGTTGTGACCCAATGGGTGGGTTCAGACATGCCATTTAATCAAGTTTCGTGACTGATCAACAATGGATTTTATGTGCATGTTCACACAGCAACATCTGCCTCCCATCCCGATCTGTTGGTTTCCTGCCCCCAACCCCCTTTCAGCTGGAGTATTTTGTTACTGGGTCCCAAGTGGTGTTTTCTCAGCTCTCCCGGTTAAAGCCACAGTTTTCCCTGTGAGATGGCTCCTCTGGTGTCAAGCCACTTCCGATAGTTTAAACCCCTTTCCGCTTTTCACCCACCATTTTTTTTTGTGTGTGTGTAGGCAGTATGCGCATAAGCAGAACTCCACTCCTGCGTTTATAAAACCAACCTTTAAACGGGCACTAGTTTTGAGTTCAGGATCCCAAATAGGTCAGTTTCGGGTGAAAAGTTTAAAGGGAAGTCTTCTGTCACAGCGGTGAAATCACGGTGCCCTGCGGGACTGTCAAATGAAAGCCATGATTCGCCCTAGTGGTTCTGCGCATATGCAAGGATAAAATTTTTCAATTCTACAGATGAGCAGTTATGCGCATGCACAAACTTAGATTTTCTTAAAAAAAACAAAAACCCAACATGTGCTCCCATGTGATCGTGATTGTCCAGAGTAAGAATAATCACAACAGAGCAGGGCCATTTAAACCTGATTAAATGGCGCATCTGAACCCACCCAATGGGACTTTCTTCTTTTTCTGCCTGTCCAAAGCCACCTTCATACATCTTTGGCCATTGAGCTATCATGGCCATACAGCAAGCCTTTGCAACTGCATTTTCAAAGCGGTCCAGAAGGTGAATGATTGCTAAAGTAGCATGACCACAGCACAGGATCCAGCACCGCAGGGGTATCGACCATCTGCTGCAGTCCAGCATTGCAGGGGTACAGATTATTTGCTCTGATCGGGCTCTCTCGTTCCACTCCCAGCCCACTTTCCCACTTGCTTGGCATCAGCTGCATGTGTGTTGGAGCACGTGGTGCAGGTACATGGATGTCAGGTTCATCCCTGCCTTCCTCCTTCCTCCTAACTGATGAAGACACTTTCCCAATAGAATGAAGAGAGAATCAGATTGCCTCAAGTGCTGCACTTGATAGCTAACAGAGCACAGCCAAGGAAGCCCGGCGGGACACTTAGCACTGACGGTTTGAACAGGCGAGGAGTCTCTTGATGCTGCGTTCCTTCTAGCTGCCTTCTACAGGACTTAAAGGAGTATTTTGTAGGGCTATAAGCTTCACGTGGTTTCAAACGGGTCCCCACCGATTAATCAGCCCAAGCATTAGTTGATTAATTTCATCAGTGCCAATTTGAATTGGCCGGCACAGATTTTAACCAGTGGGGCTGAGGGTGAAGAATGATCCTGTTGATTGTTTGAGGCTTGAGGGGGGGGGGGGTTGTTGTTCATTGCTACCCTATGTAGCTCCAGAGCATGTGGGGTGTCTTGCCCAGCAGTGGGGGCTCAGAAAGGGGCACTGCTCCCCACCTCTGCCCATGAACTGCCGCCTCTTTTTTCCACTTCCCGGAACAGTTAATGTCCTTTTTATGAGAGTCTCGGAAGCCCTACCAGGGCTGTGCTAAGCCTGCCAGATCTCCTCTTTCACAGCTGCCACTTGGTGGGCTGGCGGGGGGTGGGGGGAATCCAGCAGTGACACGACGATGTCACTTCCAGCACAACCCAGAAGTGACATCACCATGTAGGGGAAATGTTCTCACATCTCCCCAAAGACCTATGGTTACCATGGAGTTTTGCAAAAAGCAAAAGGGGGGGGGGACACTCAACCCCGAAAAGTAGCTGCGATCTAGGAGGGTCAAGCTAACAAGTAAATTAATATAAAAAATACAAATATTCATTAGGGTGTACACATAAATAAAACATAATGAGGTTAAAAGAAACAGTCTAAATTTCAGACTCTAAAAGCTTATTACATTCAGAACTGATTGTTATACATATCAATTGATGAATAACACTTTTGACCTAAGGACCATACACATTTCGGCCCTTATGGGCCTTCCTCAGTGATCACTATTCGTTATTTCACAATAACACACATCCAGAATTACATGTACAAAGAATATTGTATATACACATATGTGACCAGGTGTTGCTTTCTGAAACCGGTGGAAAAGGGGAAAAGAAAAAAAGGCCAGATTATCATATATCAACTGTATATAGTTATATGTCATAAAATATTTGTTTAAAAAAAATAATACAAAATGTGTACGCCACCAATTTGATATGTATAACAATCAGTTCTGAATGTAATAAGCTTCCAGGGTCTGAAATGTAGACTGTTTCTTTTAACCTCTTTACGTTTTATTTATGTGTAAAAAAAAATTGCATTTTTAATATTAATTTACTTGTTAGCTCTACCACGGAGTTTTGGACAGGTGCTCTAGCATAAGCCCTGTGAGGTGACATCACTTTCGGGCCATGCCAGAAGGAATGTCACTGCTGTCATCAGGGATGGCATTGCCAGAGACACCCCCTCGTGCCAGTAAGTCTCGTGCTGGTTGCCAGGCTTGGGTTGGCAAACCTAACATGTGCAAATGGTTGAGCTGGCTTAAAGATGCCTGGAGGGAGGGCCACGAACAGAAGGAGCAATATGTGCTTCACCTTCAGGGCAAAATGTAGGGTTGTGAGACCGTCCAGTAGAGGCGGGATTTCCCCCGCCACTAGGCCCCACCCCCAGCCACTGATCAGCTGGCCAATGAGGGGGACTTATCAGGAGAAAGAACAAGGCCTAGACCTTGTGATTGCCATCACACAGGAAGTGATGTCATCATGTGAGAGCTGCATGGACAACACAATAGTATTTGGGCAAAAACGCTATGGTAAATTTGGCTTCCACCATAGAGTTTTTGCCCATATACCAGAGTGTTGCCCAGACACCGCTGGTTTTAATGACATCACTTCCTGTGTGATGCCGACGATGAGGCCTAGGCCTCCTCCTTTCTCCTCATAAGTTCCCCCCATTCCCCGACGGTTGCCAGAGAGAGAGTGAGAGAGAGAGAGAGATCTGACCCTGTTGCCTGAAAGAAATTTGTTCTTTTCAGCAATTCTTTGTGAAGGCACAGAGATTATAAAACTAATTTAGGTGCATTCAGCCAGTGTGGTGTAGTGATTGAGGCTGCTGGACTAGGATCTAGGAAAACCAGATCTGAATCCCCACTCATGCCATGGAAGCTCGCTGGGCGACCTTGGGCCAGTCGTACTCTAACATCCTTGCCTACCTCACCGGGTTGTTGTAAGGACAAAATGGAGGAGAGGGGAATGATGTAAGTTGCTTTGGATCCCCACTGGGGGTGGGAAAGTGGGGTGTTCATTAAGTAAGTAAATAAATGAAGGACATAAGACATTTCAGTGACTTTCAGGGGGGAGAATCAGTTGCATTTTATTTGCATCAACCAGTTAAATTGGAATAACTGGATTTAAAGTTATTTCTTCTGGCCACTAAACAAACTGGGCACCAACCAGAGAAAGCAAAGGCTCCCAGTAAGGAGCATGTGCCCCCCACCCCCCCGCCCCGGACACCACAACACTTACATCGCATTTCAGAAAACTGAAGCTACATTAACCATATATGCTTTTCATGCATAAAGATCCTGGGTTCAATTCCTGCCTTCTGCCAGCAGCTCTCATAAGAACATCAGAAGAGCCCTGCTGGATCAGATCAGCAGTCCTTCCAGTCCAGCATCCTGTCTCACACAGTGGCCAACCAGTTCCTCTGGAGGGACAACAACATGGCAGAGAGGCTGAGGCTTTCCCCGATAAGAACACCAGAAGAGCCCTGCTGGGTCAGACCAGTGAGGGTCCCTCTAGTCCAGCATCCTGTCTCACACAGGGGCCAACCAGTTCCTCTGGAGGGCCAGCAACAGGGCAGAGAGGCCGAGGCTTTCCCCTGATAAGAACTCTACATCAAGTGTCTAAACATATTTTAGGTTGCCTTCAAACATTATGCCCCTCACAGGGGAAAGAATTCATCCAATACACTCTTCAATCAGGTCTTACAAGCTGGTGTAGAGTTTCCATCTCTTGTTCTTTAATAGTGGCACAGAAGAAGATCAATAGATTTGAAACAGGAGTTATTCCGGAGAATCTCGTCTCACCAACTATCTACTCAGCTGATGAATACTTACACAGGAACAACTACAAAAATTATTGGACTGCAACTTTGTGGTTATACATTTACTTTACTTTGTTAAAGTGGTGCTATAGACGTTTGCATAAGTTTCCTTTGTATTATATAAAAAGCATTGGTAGCACATCGTCGCGCAGCTTCGTTCTTGTACCTGATTTACATCTCCAAAGCTGTGCTCTTTTTTATGGTTTCAATCTAGACAGCCCCAATACAGCAGCCAGTGAACAGAGACAGTGTATCAATGTTAACAGCTAGCCTCTTTCTGGACATACCATTTCAGCTTATTCTATTTCTACAGTTTAAAAACACCGATGCAAAACATCACCTGAGCCTTGGTTAGCCCCGATCTCACCAGTTCTCAGAAGCTGAGCGGGGTCGGCCCTAGTTAGCTCCAGGGTTGCTCTGCAGAGGCAGGCAATGGCAAACCACCTCTGAATGTCTCTTGCCTTGAAAACCCTACAGCAGGGGTGTCGAACTCATTTGTTATGAGGGCCGGATCTGGCATAAATGAGACCTTGTTGGGCCGGGCCAAGTGTGTCATAAAATGTAATGCCAGGCAGCGGAGATATAAACTTTATAAAGGACACAAACACGAAGTTGTTGTTTTTTTTACTTAAAATAAAAACATGCTTAAAACATTAGCACTCTTGCAATACTTTGTTTATTTAACAGTCTCTGATAACTGCCATTGCTTGCTCTGAATTATTGCATCACAATGTCTGTGCTGTTGCAATCTTGAGTGTGCTGTTCAGGTGTGTCTCTGTGAGCTGCAAACCTACTTTTGATTTACTGACATTCACCACAGAAATCTCATGCTTGAGTTCTGAGTCTAGGACCCAGGGGGAAACATGAAATGGCTGAGCAACTGAGAGAGTCTGGAGAAGCAAGCTATGATGCAGCAGCAGCAGCAACAGAACTGGAACCAGGAGATGACCAGTTCCAGGGAGGGCCTGATAGAAGCCCTCTGGGGGCCTGATTTGGCCCCCAGGCAATATGTTTGACACCCCTGCCCTACAGGGTCGCCATAAATCAGCTGTGATTTGATGGCACTTTCCACCATTTTCACCTGAGCCTGCTAACTCAGTCTCCCCTCAGCCCACCTGCCCCCATGGAACTGGACTCTTATTGCAGATGCAAATAATTTAGAATACTAATTTAGGCACAGTATGATATATCTATTTATCCCACTGACGTCACAGTACGTGGAGTGTGACACTAGATGTGACCTTGCCATGCCACAAGGCAGCCAGTGCTCATGTTTCCTCTGCTTCCTGTCGGTGATCAACAGCATCAGTCTATTGCACAATGGAAGGGCCATTACTCTGTGGCAAAGCACGTGCTTCGTAATCCAGGTTGCATCTTGTCATCTCCACAATGGAAGAATGTCCAGTAATAGGACGGGGGATGGTTGTCAGATGAGATTTCGGAGAGCCACTGCTAATTTGAGCAGAATAGCTGATGAGGACCACTGGTTTGGCTTCGTATATGGCAGTTTCATATGCCCTTGTATAACTCCCATTGATTTCAGTGTGGCTTATGCAGATCAAAGAACTTCTTGGTGGATTGTGCCCGTTTGGGTGGTGGAAAGTACTGTCAAGTCACAGCTGATTCATGGCGACCCCTGTAGGGTTTTCAAGGCAAGAGACATCTGGAGTTTGTTTGCCATTGCCTGCCTCCGCAAAGCAACCCTGGTATTCCTTGGAGGTCTTCCATCCAAATACTAGCCAGGGCCGATCTCACTAAGTTTCCGAGGTCTGATGAGACTGGGTTAGCCTGGGCTTTCCAGGTCAGGGCTATTCTGCCCCTAGTTTACATACATTTATTTTTTTTTATGTTATTTATAGTCTGCCCTTCTCATTTGGGCTCAAGGCAGGTTACACAGAATGAGTCGCTACATTGACGGATGGGACATTCAGTAAACAATGAAATAAGACTAGGGTTGTAGAACCAACAGGAAATATAAAAACAACATCCAGAACTGACGCAAAACATAAGTGTTAACGTGACACATTAAATTATACAAAGTCGCATAGTGGGCTCCTAGTTTATGCTGTACACTTGTACAGATCAGAGTCTCTAATAAGTGTTCCATCCAGGGGTCCATTGGAGCGGGAGCGCACAGGAGCACAGCTCCGGGAGTGAGGAGCCCGGGGGGCGGGCACATGACCAAGCCCCGCCCCTCCTCAGCTTCCCCGAGCAGTGCAGAGGCGCAGCGCCCCAGGGAAAGCCCTGCTAGAATCTTTATTGTTTTTAATGTTTTGTTTTAATATTGATAATTTTATCATTGTTCCTTTTATGACTGTGTGCTGCTTTTCCAGAGACTTGCTCAAGGTGGCATATAACTTTTCTAAGTATACCATTTTTTAACTGGGCACATGGCACATAAGTACTGGAGAAATTTCACCAACCCTTCAGCAGCTTCCACCCCATCAGTTTGGTGTAGTGGTCAGGAGTTGGACTCTACTCTGGGAGAACTGGGTTTGATTCCCCACTCCTCCACATGCAGCTGCTGGTGTGACCTTGGGCCAGTCACAAGTTCTCTCAGAGCTGTTCTCTCATGAGCAGTTCTCCAAATACCTCTCTCAGCCCCACCTACCTCACAGGGTGTCTTGTTGTGGGGAGGGGAAGGGGAAGGGATGGGTGGTCCATATGTCCTGGGTATCTCAAGTCTACTTGAAACCTGGTGGTTTCAAGGGAACAGGGAGAGAATGAGGGTGTGTTCTTTACGCTTATTTTTATTGCACAAAGTATTGGATGAAGAAGGGAATGGAGGAAGAGCAGGTCAGTTTCACTCACCTGTGGAGTGGAGCCTGAGGGGTGGGTGTTGCCTAAAAAACATTCCGGCATGTTAGGGGGTGTGGCATATGCAAATGAGTTATGCAAATGAGTTATGCTAATGAGCTCCTGCACCTCTTTTTCTACGAAATGACCCCTGGTTCCATCTAACTTTGTGAATCATTTAGTACAGTGCCTGCATGGAAAAGCCTCTTGAATAATTCCATTTTGCATCATTTGTGGAATGCCAGGAGAGAGGGAGCCTTCCTGTCCTTCTCAGGCGGGCCATTCCACAAGGCGGGGGCCACAGCAGAAAAGGCACTGTGTACAGGCAGATGTTGCTCTTGCCCATTTGTAGGGTGGCACCCTCAGAACAAAATTAAAAGATGCCTGCTCCTTGGGAGTAAAGTGATGGCAAATCTAGACAACATAATAAAAGGTAGAGACATCAGCCTGCCAACAAAAGTCTGAATGGTCAGAGCGATGGTATTCCCAGTAGTAATGTATGACTGTGAGAGCCGGACTATAAGGAAGGCCAAGCACCGAAGAATAGATGCGTTTGAATTATGGTGCTGGAGAAGACGCTTGAGAGTCCCTTGGACTGCAAGGAGATCAGATCAGTCAATCCTAAAGGAAATCAACCCAGACTGTTCCCTGGAAGGCCAGATCCTGAAGCTGAAGCTCAAATAATTTGGCCACCAAATGAGAAGGGAGCACTCACTGGAGAAGACCCTGATGCTGGGAAAGATTGAAAGTCGAAGAAGAAGGGGACAGTGAAGGATGAGATGGTTAGACAGTGTTATCGATGCAACAAACATGAAATTAAGCAAACTCCGGAGCACGACAGAAGAGAGGAAGGCCAGGCGTGATGTGGTCCATGAGGTCGTGAAGAGTCAAACTCAACTGTACGACTGAACAACAACAACCCTCAGAAGACTTGCTCAGATGAGAGAAGATGTTGTGGTAGAGCACAGGGGGAGAGACGGTCTCGCAGAAATGAGGGGGCATGAAGGTCTTCGTACGTGATGGCCAATATCTTAAATGAAGCCTGCTAACCGATGGGCGCCCAGTGAAGTGCCTGCAAGACGGGAGTCATATGCGTGCTCCGTATAGCTCCTGATAATAGCCACCTTCAAGAGTCCTCCAAATCTGTTGCCCAAGGCCTTCCTGAAAATGAGGCCAACTATTCTGTTTACTGGAGCCCGATCCTTTTTTCTCTCTTTACATGTTTCTTCCAGTTTCATGGCATGTGATCATGCGGAATGCCCTCAAGCTACGACTCCTGCTTGGTACATCTAATTAAAATGCATTATGTTTGTGGATTCATTGGGAAAAAAAGAAAAGAAAAGAAAAACCTCTGTAGTATGCAGGATGACAGTAGACTCGGCTTTGTGGGGCATTCCAGAATGCTAACAGTATCGGTACCGACAAACGCATCTTATGCCGCTGCGTTTTGCATTCTCCTTATAGTCTGTTCTGTATACCGGGCTTTGTTTGCTTGACACCACAACTACAGTCCTTGGTTTGAGGGCAGACATTTTTTTGGAAAGCACTTTTGAATTGCGTTATGAAGCAAATATGTTTAAAATGCTCATACGTTAATCAGGAGGCATTTGCTCTAACATTCACCACAATGCTATCTGAAGTAGCGCTGTCCTGGATAGCCCAGGCTAGCCCGATCTGGTCTGGAAGCTAAACAGAGCCAGCGCTAGTCAGTATTTCGGTGGGAGACCTCTAAGGAATTCCCAGCTGGCTATATGGAGTCAGGAATAGCAAACCACCGCTGAACATCTCTTGCCTTGACAACCCTACAGGGTTGCCATAAGTCAACTGTCACTTGAGAGCACTTTCCATTACAAAAGGAGCACAGCAGAAATTTTGACTAGGGAAATAGATTATACAAGCCCGGCCCAGCCATCGTCTGCTCCTCGTCGTCGCTTCCCCTCCCCCGCCTGGCCTGAGTGCGGCGCCGGGGCCCGGCAGCCAGCGAGGGAGCTCGCGAGTCAGAGCCTGCCAAGCAGAGCGGGGGAGGTGGACCCCAAGAGCGGCGGCGGCAGAGGCTCAACAGCGCACCCTTCCCTCCTCTGCGCCGGCAGGGTCTGGCTAAGCAGCGGCGGTGGCCGGGAGATAAAGGAGGTGTGGAGGAAGAGGTGGTGGCGGTGGCGAGGGAAGCTGGGCTGGGCGTGATGTGGCGCGGGGCCGCTTCGGGAAAGCAGCCAGGCGGCGGCGTGGCCTGCTTGGCGTGGCGGCGCAGATAGAGAGAAGCAGCAGCAGCAGCAAGCGAGGGAGGCAGGCGAGGCGAGGCAAGGCGGCGCCACAGGCCGGGCCACACCGCCACCTTCCAGTCTCCAGTGCTTTCTTCTCCGCCTGGCGATGTGAGACCAGAGCTGGCAGCTGCAGCGGCGGCTGAGCGAGTGAGCACGTGGCTCTCCTTTTCCTCCCCTTGCAGCTGGCTGGCCTCAGCAACTCTCGCTGGGGCCGCTGCCATTCCGAGAGCGTTCCCCGCGCATGCGCAGGGAACGCTCTTTTACTTTTTGGGGGATTTCAGTATCCCCCCGAGAAGTTTTTTAAAGTTTTGGGATTTTTCTGCAGGCGGGGGGGGAGTCAGTCCCCCACCTGCAGAACCCCCCCTGCCCTCCAAGTGCCCCCCGTGGAGATTTAAGTATCCGCACGCGGGGGGGGGCACTTGGGAATTAGATATATAAATATGGTATAGTGTTTTGTTTTGTTTTTTTTGCTTTTTAAAAATGAGTTTGGGGTAGCCATTATTGCATTATGTTATCCCCCCCCCCCCCCCCGTGTGAAAATGTCAGTCTTTGCACAAAATCGCTCTGGAGCTGTGTCCATGGGTCTCACCTGGGAGAACGATTTGCAATCCTGTCTAACGACATTACCATCTGGCACCACCACAACCTCCTGCCTTGCTATTGGACCCCGTGAACCTTCTCTGCTGGAGCCACCCAATGGACCTGTCTCTCCGTGGGGCAGCCTTACATCAGATTGCGGAAGGTTCTAAACAGGGGTCATTCTGTGGAAAGAGAGGTGCAGGAGCTCATTAGCATAACTTATTTGCATATGCCACACACCCTGACATCACAGGAAGTGTGTCAGCAGGCAACACCCACCGCTCAGGCTCCGCCCCAAAAATCTCCGGGTCTTTCCCAACTCAGAGCTGGCGAGCCGGCTTGACACTTTGATGAAAGACACTTGAGGTTTCCTTTGCTCTTGCAGGGAAGCTTCCCTACAAAGAGCATGAAAATCAAGTTAGTATGTTTTTGCTTTTTTCCACAGTATATCCCCATATGTGCCCGCTACTGGGCTTGTTACTCCTGGAATGGCGTTCCTGCGCATTCCTGCTCGAAATGACCCCGGTCCTAAACAGAATGGAAGAAAAGTATTAAAATGGCAGCCATTTAAAAAAGTACGGTGAGGAATTCCCAGTGCAGTGCTGACTTGAGTAAGTTCTCTGGCCAGCCCCTCCAGTTTTCTAGTGGTCCCCATCCTTACTCAAGAGGGCTTTTCTATACAGCGAATAGGGCTGTTCGGCGCAGAATGTTTTAGAAAGCTTCTTGGGAAAAGGTTTAGGGACTATACTGCTGTGTACAGCTCAGCCCATGCTGACTGTTGCTGTAAGATGGATCCTACTATGGCATGCAATTCTTGCATTGTTTAACCCATCGTGTTAATGTGAATGCTTTGCTTCAGTTCTGTGTTTGGATTTCTGGCTGGTTCCAGATTTCTACAGCACACATTCTATTGCACTGTTTATTGGATGCCCCACGCTGTTGATAGTATTGACTTACTCAGTGTATTCTGCCTTGAGTCCCAGTGAGAAAGATGGACTATAAATAATGTAAACAGATAAAATTCATGGTTATGGGGCAGAGCCCTCCCTATCCACCAGCGATCATCTGTCCTAGGGTGCAAGCAAGGCTGAATGCAGAGTATTGGAAAACTTGTTGGAAAAATGAGTATGTAACACAAGGCCTGAGAAATTTAGTCATTATAGGGTTAACCTATGCAACTTGTTTGTTTACCTTTGTTAACCTGGAAGTACCTGGCAGTTGGCCAATTAACTCTAAGCCAGGGAAACCTAGCAGTCTACTATTGTGCTAATTGGTTACTGATATCAGGTGTTTCCTTTCAGGGGTCAAGAAGAAGGAGAGATCCTCCATTGTAATCTCTCTCACTCTGTAGCAGGATGTCTTAGTGTGCAGATGCAGCGCAATGCTGCTTAGGAAGCATGTTTTGTTTATTTTGCAGCTAATCCCGTTTCCCTTTTTCCTTTAATAATAAAGTTCTTTTAAACTAAAAGAAGCAATCTCTTCTTTCCAGAAAAGCAAGATCCATTACCCTGAATATTCTTGATTATTGGATAAAAGTCCTAACAAAACTGACTAGCAGGGTAGGGAGGAACAGGTTGTGCCAAATATTATAAGCAAGGGAGGGCCATTCTCAGACCCTGCCAGTGTGCCAGTGAGCCATCCTTACCACTCGTTGACCTTGCTGTGTTGTCCCGCCTCTCTTCTCAGCAAGTGTGTGACAAAAGACAGGAGACCTCATGCCCTTCTCTGAACGTGTCCACCAGCAGTGGGTCCTTCTGAAAGGCAACAAATAAGATGGGATCTCATGAGCCAGCTGGTGGGAGCCGGCGATGCACCTAAGGCTCAGGACTTGGAAAGTTCGGGGCTAGATAATTGGGTGTCTCATGGATATGGCCAGAAACATAGGGGAAGAGTTGCTAGGCTTGACCAAGAAAACAACAAGAAATGTCTCTGTGCACAGAAGTAAACCAGCCTGGCTGCTCTGTGAAGACTGCCAAAAAAGGGATCTTAGAGACCCAGAATAGAATAGTCTTGGAGAGGGGCAAGACGACAAAGTAGTAACAATGTTGGATGGGTAATTTTCTGTTGATCTATTATTACTTTGGCGGGAGTCTCCTTAGGCTGGAGGGAAGCTTCAAACTTTGCTCAGTGGAGTGGGAGGATAGGGTCGGACCCATGCTGGGATCCTGCCTTTAAATAAGGCTGGGGCAAAGTAAGAGGCATAGTCTATGGCTGTGGCCACACTGGCTTGGCGCGATATGGTGCTGCCTCTATTTGAACTGGTTTCAAATGCTGTGGGGCATATCATCCAGACAGCACACCCTGCTGCAGGTTACCCACGGAGACATCCCGTGGTAAAGCATCCACATTATTGCAGCACCTCAGGCACTGAGTGTGCTGCCAAATTTTTTTTTAAAAAATCATGCACACATGTGTTTGTGTGCATGTGCACACTTGTGCATATAGGCAATTTAAAAAAAATAAACCCTCCCTAGTGGCAGAATGGATCTGCCGGTTCAGACTGCCAAATCCATTCTGCGCACAATCCCCCACGTTCAGACATCCAGCCATGTGCAAGGGCTGCGTGGGGAACCAAAAACACTCCTTATGATGTGGTGCCTTTTTAACTGAGCTCCAAGTCATCCTATGGTGGTGTCCTACCAGTGGGACCTCGAGACCCCCCCGCCAGCCCCGACCCCTGGAGGACGAAGCAAACCTCCCCGGCGGCTCTGCTGCACTCACTTGGAGGCTGAGGGCGGCCTCGAAGAAGTGGCTCGAGGACAGCGCGGGACAACTGGAGGAGGGCCGAGAGGCTGCAAGAAGCTCCAGGCAGCCTCTGTCGCCACCCACGAATGGCTGCCCCCCACAGCAACCTGGAGCCTTGGCCATTCGCTGGCGTTTTGACAACGTCAGGCCTGTGGCCTGGTGCAAGGGCACGTCCTGGCCCAAGGGGGCTGCAGCTGGGATCGCAGGGTGACAGGGTGATCCTGGATGCCTGGGCTCTTCCTGGAGCTCGGCATCCTGGGTTAAGTATGGGGGCAGGGCCTGAGGGAGGGAACAGCCCTGGGGAGGATCATGGGAGGGGGGAGGGGATAAAAGCCGGGTAACCAGCAGGGGCTGAGGAGGATTGTCAGGTATGCTCTGCGGGGAAATGAGAGAGAGAGGAAGAAAAGAGGCAGAGCACCTGGGTAAGCGAGGGGAGACATGGTGACATAACCTGCCCCCGGCTTACACATCTGAGGCCCTGGTTACCCAGAAGGGAGGGCTCACAAGGTGGCTGAGCCACCTGCTTCTGTGGGGTCCAGCAGCAGTGAGGGGGTGGGTCGGACAGCTCTTGTGACAGACGAGATATGTATGGCTGGGGAATGCCTGACAGATGTGGCTGTCTGACTGCACCCATTTGATCTGGAGGGGAGCAGTGGTTGTGTCAGGCCAAGCTGCCCGTGTGACCACAGCCTCAGTGTGCAGTAAATAATCACTAAATAAACACTAAATAATCCACTTCCAATCCACTGTCGATGCACTTTTGAATTGGATTTTGCCAGTTCACACAGTAAAACTCCAGTTTGAAAGTGGATTGAAAGTGGATTGAAAGTGGATTATTTAGTGTGTGTGACTGCAGCCATATTTGTTAGATTTAAAAAAGCTACTTTACTAAAAAGATAAAAAGAGGGCAGGGAACATTTGGAGAAAGAAACGCAAACAATACATCCTAGCAAATAACGAAGGCTAACTGTCATATTGTTAGAGAAAAGATTATGCTTACTCTTCTTCTTGGTCCGCAACAATGACCAGAAGAACAACAATAAACATTGTGAACCCTGGACTTCCTTGGTGGTCTCCCATCCAAGTATGAACAAGGACTGACCCTGCTTAGCTTCTGAGATTAGGCCAGACTGGACTATTCAAGTCAAGGCCAAACATCAGTAACCAAAAGGAAATTTAATAAACAGCCAGACCAATTTCCCACGAGGCGCTGCTCCAGCGTTTTTCTTCCCTTTGCCCCGATTGCATGCTTGAATTCCCTACTATTTGCCCCGCGCTACATTTTGACCTGCGGCTTCACCCAAATCCCCTCGCAGCTTCAGTGATTCTCAAAAAACAGAATCACTGAAGCCACGGGGGAATTCGGACAAAGCCGCGGGTCAAAATGCGGCACGGGGCAAATAGTGGGGAATTCAAGCACGCAATCAGGGCAAAGGGAAGAATGATGCCGGAGCAGCGCCTTGTGGGAAATCAGTCCCAGTCTACCTTTAGTCTGCCAAAACAGCAGTGAAGTACTTCATAGACTCAGTTTATTTATGCTGTTTCTATCCCTCCTTTTCAGTTCCTTGCATCTTGTATCGTATCATCGTCATTGTAAAACCATAAAGACAGAAAAACAACAAATCCATAATTTAAAATGAAGGGATGAATTAGCGTAAAACGGCCTTTCAAAATGAAAATGTTTTTAACTGTCTTTGAAGGGCTGTAAGTGAAGGCCAGATGAAATTCATGGGAGAAGACGTTCCAGATATTTGGAGTGGCAACCCAGGTGGCATGTGTGTGAGTCCATTTGCCCCAGCATGTCTCACAGAGTTGCCAACATCCAGGTGGGGCCTGGAGATCTTTCAGAACTCCAACTGATCTCCAACTGATCTCCAGACTACTGAGATCAGTTTCCCCCGGGGTAAATGGCTGCATTGGAGGGTGAAACTATGACATTATACCCCACTGAGTTCCCTCCCCCCCAAACCCTGACCTCAGTGGTCTCCACCTCAAATCTCCAAGAATTTCCCAGCATTGAACACATGAACACACATATCTGCCTTATACTGAATCAGAGCCTTGGTCCATTGAGGTCAGTATTGTCAACTCAGACTGGAAGCAGCTGTCCAGGGTCTCAGGCAGAAGCCTTTCTCGTCACCTACTGCCCAGTCCTTTCAACTGGAGGTTCTGGGGATTGTACCTGGGACCTTCTGCATGCCACTGAGCCATAACTGGTCTGGGTCCGACATACCTGAGGGACCGTCTTTCCCCATATATGCCCCAGAGAGCACTACGGTCTGGGGCGCAACACCGTCTGGTCATTCTAGGCCCCAGAGAAGCCAGGCTCACTGCTACTAGGGGGAGAGCTTTTTCGGTGGTGGCTCCTTACTGGTGGAAAGAGCTCCCGGAGGAGATCAGGGCCCTGTGGGATCTTGTGCAGTTCCGCAGGGCCTGCAAGATGGAGCTCTTCCGCCAGGCTTACACATAGGGGCTGCCACCTCCCTACCTCTCCCCCATCTTATGACCACCAATGACTGGCCGTGGGTAACATCATCCGGAGCTACAGACATCTGATAACCGGAGCCGGAGAATGTGGGGTCTATTTATTACGCCATCTGACACATAACTGAGCACTTTATTCGTATTTTTACTGTTATGTTCTGAGAGTGTTTTATTATGTTTTAACAGATTTTAATGTATTTATGTATCTTGGCGCAGCCAAGTCATGTAAGCCGCTCGGAGCCTGCGTTGCAGGGAGAGCGGCCTATAAGTTCAATAATAATTTTTTTTAACAAAAAAAATAGCTCTGCCCCTGTGATCCTGCATCCTGGCAGGTGCATTCAGGAAGAAATGGTCCCCTGGGTAGAGATTTCTTTCCCTCTCACAACTGCAGTTTATTTTAGAAGTTCCTTTCCTCCATTTCTATGCCTTTGTTTTACCCTACCCAGCCTCTTAATAAAGTAGCTAGTTTCCAGGCTTCTGTTGGAGATCATTTAATAGTGTAACGCTATCCCAAGTTCCTGGAAAGATGTTCCAAGATGCACCGAGCGATTGTATCGGCGGGCCTGTTATTTATCTTTTGATATTAAGCTGGTGGACTAAGCATAGTTTGTACTGTGCAAATATTGATTAAACGTAGGGTACGGCAGCTACAGCTACCGGAATTATTTAAAATGTGTAGCTGTTGAAATATAACTCAGTGGCTCATCTGAAGGAAAAATATGGCTTATTTGTTTGCCCACCAAAATAGCAAAAAGTGATAGGCAAATGACTAGCAAGAAAGACACGCTTTGCATAACTAAGCATAGCAATTAAGCCGTGGCCGCATCAGTCCTGAGAACAAACAATTAAACAAGGTCCGCATTAACAAAATATTCATTACATTTTTTTAAACCGCCTAGAAGACGTACACCCGGCACTCCAGGAAGCAGGCATTCACTGATTAATTAATAGTTAGAATAAATACAAAAACATAATTTAAGCCTCTCCTGATACTTCCTAATGAAAGTTTATCGCCAAAGGTTTGCTGCTTCATTTTTTTTCAGATTTCTGCCAGAGTTTTGAAAGTGGCTGCATCAGATAAAAAAACTCTGGGCTTATTTGAAACATTTAAGCTCATCTGAGCTGATCTTGCATCAGTTCTTTTAGGTGGTGGAGAAGGGTGGAAAGAGAGAGCATCTTTGTGCATGATAGAATACAAACTGCCCCCCCCCCCGGGTGTTGTTGTTGTTGTTAGCCATTTAGTCATGTCCAACTCTTGGCAATTCTATGGGCCAGCTCTCTCTACGTTTTTGGATCTTGTACTGTTTCTTTGAGTCCTTCCATGCTCAGGCTGGTGTCAACTTTTATGGTGCCTAGCTACTGTGTTCTTTGGCGGCCCGGTTTCCTTTTGCCACTAACCAATCCAAGCATAATTCCCCCCTGTAGCTGATCATAAACATCAGTTTCTCATTCGTCAAAATAATTATGGATTACAGTTAAGACTCACAGAGACACACTGTGTTTAGGATTGGCAGGTCTTCCGCTATGGTGGGAGACCTCTTCCCTGCAACCACTGCATCCTGCCACTGCTCTGTCAACCAGCAGGAGGAAAATTAATTTAAAAAAAATACCGTTGGTGAACAATATGAGGGCCTCTCAGAGCCCACAGAGTCAATCAACAACAAGTGTCCTTAAACATGAAAGCTTTATTGAAGATAGGTCTTACTGGTCATCTGCACATTTCTGTGTTAGTAATGGGAAGTAATCAGGAGGCCAGGGCAATTATACAGAATTCAAAAGGATTCATTCATGATAATACATCCAATCAAAGGAGGGATAAAAGGCGCTAAAAATACTGGCTTCTTGTTCCCAGGGGTCATTTGGGGTAAGAGCGAGGTGGAGCAGAGCTCTGCCAGTCCAGGAGTGGGCACTAGGGCAGCCATGGGCCAAATCAGATTCTCTGATCTGATTTGGCCCACTGCCGAATTGCCACCGAAATTTGGTGGTGGCTTAAAAAGTGGCTGACGGGGAAGGGGTTTGAGAGAGAGGCTCCAAACTTGCAAGGTAGCTGCTGGGGCCTCTCCCCCAAATACCCACTAAGTTTCAAGAAGATTGGACCACGGGGTCCAATTCTATGGGCCCCCAAACAGGTTGCCATCATTCCCTCCATTGTTCTCTATGATGGGAAAAAATTAACGCTTTTTCTCACCATAGAGAACAATGGAGGGGATAGGGCAACCTGTTTGGGGGCCCATAGAATTGGACCCGTGGTCCAATCTTCTTGAAACTTGGTGGGTATTTGGGGGAGAGGCCCCAGCAGCTACCTTGCAAGTTTGGAGCCTCTCCCTCAAACTCCCTCTCCTCCAGCCCCTCATATACCTTATGAGTTTTTGCCATTGACTTCAATGGCCCATAGGGTATAATGGGGCTGAAACTGACATTCAGCTGGTGATGTCAGGGGGCATGGCATATGCTAATGAGTTATGCTAATAGGTATGCTAATGAGCTCCTGCACCTCTTTTTCTATAAAATGACCCCTGCTTGTTCCCAGAGTAAAAGCAGGAAAGATACACTGCTGGACTTGAAAAAGAAACAGCAGCTGGTATACAGACTCCCAAGGTCAAAAAAGCAGGGGAGGTGATAAGTGTCCCATGAGAACAGGGTGGGCAAGACATTTCCCAGACATGAGGCCCACAGGGGTCAGGAACCACCTCCCACCCGGGGGATGGCAGCATTAGCTGACATTCACATCTGGTGGAAACCCGGATACGACATCATACTGCTCATATAGCTGGAAATGCTTTGGTTTTTACCAGAGTGTTTCTGGTAATTCCTAGAGCAGCATGATATCACTTCTGGGTTTTCTCAGGAAGTGACATCATGCTGTCATGCTGCCAGCACCCCCTCATATCCCTATCCCCATTTCCTCTTGAGTGACATCCATTGGCTGTCAACTGTAACAGCATTCATTGAGAATAATTGCTTTTTAATTAATGTGGCATATCCTCTGATTCTGACGCCCCACTTCTAGGACTGCATCCCCCACCCAAATGCCTCAAAATGATCTTTTGATTACAAAAAAAGGCCTTCCTTTATGATTACCTCCCCCTCCCCCAAGAAAAATGGAGCTCACCAGTTAGGAATCATGTCCTGCAAGGATCTTGATAAACCTTCTGTTTGGGAACACACAAGCGAGGGTTTGTCGAGCACCATACTGGATGCATCTTTGTGGTCAGCAAGTTGTGCAGCCCTGATTCTAAGAAACATTCCTGGAATATCAGAGATATCTTCAATTCCTACTCCACAGTGTGTTCTTCAGCAATTTCACATGCCATTTCAAGGACTGGGGTAAAAGTATATTTATATCTGATGTGCGGACTCGAGATTACAAAAAGTTATGCCACTATCAGTTTGCTTGCCTGTATGATTCCAAATGAGACTTTGTTGTCCAGTATCTTGAGAGGATCTGATACTATAAATATATCTATCCACAAGACAACGTTTCTGAACGTATTGCTTGCAGGAACCTCATCCACACATTTGAAAAAGTGGAATTTGTAAGTCCTAGCTTTGTTTATTGTCATGATGACCCTATTACTTAGGGTTGCTAGCTCTGGCTTTGGAAATTTTTGGAGGTAGAGCCTGGGGATGGTGGGTTTTGGGGAAGGACGAGACATCAGCAAGGTATAAGGCTATGGAGTCTACCATCTAAAGCAGATATTTCCTCCAGGGGAACTGATCTCTATAGATCAGCTGAAATTCAAGGAAATCTCCAGGCCTCCCCTGGAAGTAGGAAACCCTATTATAACTCCTATTATAACCCTATTATAAATAACACCAGTTATTTCCAGCACAGTATTTCCCCTGCCTGGCTTTCAGTAACTTATCAGGATGGCTGTCAGATCAGTTGTCCAGTCCATGAAATATCCTCAGCCTTATTCCGGACTGAGATGTGAACAGATGGTTCACGGACTGGTGGTCCAAGATAGCCAATATCAGAAAGCATGCACTCTTCTATGGACACAACTAATTTCAAGTGGCTACCTACCAATGTTCCTTCTAAGCTCCACAACGTTGTGAGCAGAAATTCTACCATGTGAGCAAAAAAAAAAAAAGGCTAGTGGCATTAAAGTTGTGAGCGAGTCTACATTTGACTATTAGTTTTTTAGAAGATAACTTCCATAACCTTGTAAAAATCTCAGAATATTTTTAATATTATATTTAAACGATATTGTAAGAATAATTTAAACATTATAAGGGAAAACAGGATCAAGTTAAATTTTACCCACCACTTTCCACTATGTTGGTAGAGTTCACCTCTGGAGAACAGATCTACCCTCCCCTTTCCACTATATTGGTAGACATGGCCTGCGGAGAAGAGTTCTACCCTCCCCTTGCCACTATATTGGTAGACCTGGCCTCTGGAGAATAGGTCTCCCCAGCACTTTCCAATATATTGGTAGACCTAGCCTTCAGATAACAGGTCTACCCACCCCTTTCTACTATACTGGTAGACCTGACCTCCAGAGAACAGGTCTACCACCCCTTTCCACTATATTGGTAGACCTGGCCTCAGGAGAACAGGTCTACCCACCCCTTTCCACTATATTGGTAGACCTGCCTTCCAGAGAACAGGTCTACCCACCCCTTTCCACTATATTGGTAGACCTGGCCTCAGGAGAACAGGCCTGCCCACCCCTTTCCACTATATTGATAGACCTGGCCTCTGGAGAACAGGTCTACCCACCCCTTTCCACTATACTGGTAGACCTGGTCTCAGGAGAACAGGCCTGCCCAACCCTTTCCACTATATTGGTAGACCTGGCCTCAGGAGAACAGGTCTACCCACCCCTTTCCTCTATATTGGTAGACCTGGCCTCACGAGAACAGGTCTACCCACCCCTTTCCTCTATATTGGTAGACATGGCCTTGGACCATTGCCTTGTGGTGAGCCTTAGAAAACATATCAGCACGGGGAAGGGGGATCTTAAAGCCTGATTTGGGGTTTTTTAAATGAAATATGACAACCACCATAATGAGTCAAGTGTAACAGAGGAGGAACAATCACTGTAAGAACCCTGCATAACCTAACAAACAGGAAGTTGCTTCAATGTTATCTACCTGCCCAAACTACTTATTTATTCAAATATTTATATCTTACTTTCCCCTGTGAGTAAAGGCAATTTACAAATCATACTGAAAAGTATAATAGGGGTGGGCAAAAAAAAAATAAATCACCCCCTGGCTTCATTGTAGCCTATGGGGACCATTATAGTAAATTGGCCCCATAGGCTATAATAGAGAATCGATCTGGGGGTATCTGGGGCTCTAGGGGGCTGTTTTTTTAGGTAGAGGCACCAATTTTGCAGCATTGCTGCCGGTGCCTCTCCTTACCCCCCCTCCCAAGTTTTAAAAAGATTGGACCAGGGGATCCAATTCTATGGCCCCCAGAATGAGGTGCCCGCATTCTCCATTGTTTCCAGTGAAGGGAAAATGTCTTGGGAGCAGAAGCTTATAAGCCCTGAGCTGCCTGTTAAAATCTTGTGTGCTAGCACACCCTAGCGCAGCTTAGAAGGGACTGTGCTACCTACTAGAGCCAATGGTGTATGGTCAAGACATGCAGCATGTGTGCATCCTTGTTTGGGACTCTAGCAATGGTGGTGCATCTCTTCCTTTTTCTGGCTGCAAGCACAAGAGACTGTCTCCACAGACTTGGGTAAGGGCCCTCCCTAATAACTGGGATGACGCTGCGCATCAAAGAGATGGAAGTCCATCCAATTATGTGATCAGAAAGTTTATGCTAAACCCCCAGTATAACTTTTGTTTGGTAACCATATTGCAGCCAGCAGGCACCTTCGGAATTCTGACACAGGGTGATGGGCAGAGCCACAAAATGGCTTCCACAGGAGGCAGAGCCAGCCATGAAATGGCAGCCACAGCTTACTCTCAGGCACACAGTAAAGATCCTCGTGCAGTGGTGGCAGCTGCTACCAAAGCAATGTTTTCAAAAATCTACATAGCCAATCAGATCTCCAAAGGCCAACCAGAAGCCTTGCTGGGCAAAAGTGCCACCTGGCCCCGCCCACTTTCTCAAAACACTTGGCAGGCACCAGGAAAGGTGTTGGCGGGCACCATGGCACCCACAGGCACCACTCTGCCCCTCGGTGTATTGCTCTTGTGTATGTCATGAGAGTGCACAGACACCTCGGGATGAATTGGTGAGTGCTTCCCAGGGCCAAATTGAGATGATACGTCCGGCCCTGGGGATGCCTCAAGGATGCCCACCATTTTGAAGCCATGAGGAACTCCTTTAAGTTGAGAAGTGGGGGACCAAATTTAGTTAGGAGGACCCATGTGGTATAGGGCAAAAAGTGATGCCCTGCCTTCTACCCTATGCCATTTTTTTTTCTGACCCAAAACAACACTGGGGGGGCATAAGAGCAAATAATGCCCCCGGTGCTATTTCAGGTTGAAAAAAACGGTGTGTGGGGGAAGGCAGGAGCCCCTCCTCATGCCATGTTGAATAATAATAAGAATAAGAGTTGGATTTATACCTCACTCCTCACTCGAAGTCTCAGAGCGGCTTACAATATCCTTCCCTTCCCCTTGCCACAATAGACACCCTGTGAGGTAGGTGGGGCTGAGAGAGCTCTGAGAGAACTGCTCTTGAGAGAACAGCTCTGAGAGAACTGTGACTGACCCAGTGTCACCCAGCTGGCTGCATATGGAGAAGTGGGGAAGCAAACCCGGTTCTCCAGATTAGAGTCCACCACTCTAAACTTGCATAAGATCGTGTGCAACCAATTTCTGGGTTCTAAAATAATATAGATATGGCTGTGCTAGGTGTGGCAGAAGACCTGGCACAAGTGAAGCTGCGCTAAGTCCATTTATGTTCATCGTTCTGGCTTCTGTGCATACGTTGGACTGCCACAGAAAAGATTTCCAAAACTTTCTTTCTTTTTTTTTTTGTAAAGAAATTTTTATTTTTCAAAAAAGAACATCAAAAATAATACATTTACCTTATACAAATCCCTTTTTCCATATTATATAACATTTTGTTCTATTTGTACATTCTATTTTTATCTTGTTTTGGTGGTTTCCCACCACATCTGAAGCATAACACATTTTCCATTTTATTCAAAATAGTAATACTTATATCTATGTTTCATTTCTGGTAACGGTTATATATCTTTAAAATACTTATACACCAATTCTTATTTTCTATACTCTTATGTATTTCTAAATAAAAACAGCTTCATTGTCTAATTTTAACTAATACATTCATATATTATATTTCTATTCCTTTATGCTATTATAACCATGTATAAATGTAGTTTTTCATATCCCAGTATTTTTCAACATATTCTTTCAAATCTTTCCAGTCTTCTAGAAAGGTCTCTGAGTACAGATTATTCAATTTTCTAGTCCATTTATCCATTTCAGCCATATATAACAATTTTTTCAACCATTCCCACACCTCTGGTATTTTTTCATTTTTCCAATTTTGTGCATACACCATTCTTGCTGTTATAATCATATACCATATTATTGTCCTTTTCTTTACATTTATCTCTTCTAGTATAAGTCCTAGCAATAACATTTCAGGCAACTTCTTAAATGTACATTTCAAGATTTTTTCCATTTCTGCATGTATTTTTGACCAATAAATCTTTGCTTTATCACAAGTCCACCACATATGATAAAAAGAACCTTCTTTCTTTTTAAAAAAGATTTCCAAAACTTTCTAATAGGCTAGAGCGCCCCTCCTCTCTCTGGCGCTTTCCCGCCAAAACGATCCCATGACCAGGAGGACGGATGCTACTCCCTCAGTTCACTTTTTGCCACTGCAAAGAGAGGATCTCCACTCCTTGTTTCTGGGGTTTTTTTCCCCCTCACGTCATTCTTGAGGCTGAGGAGACGTATTTCTGTCCAAAGATTTTTTGTCATCGGTTGTCATTCTAGTGAAGAATAAACTACATTTCATGAAGAAATGTTTCTGGGTTTCCCCTGCGTCATTATGGCTCCGAAGGTGCCTCCTCAGCACTGGGCCAACCGTCGTTTTAGAATGGTGCTGTTAAATATCTCTTCTTTGTGTCACTGCCTTGAGGTCATATGACAGAACGTGCGCCTCACACATCTGCCCAGGCATTCTAAGGAGTGTTTGGTTCATACTTGGCAAGCCTTGATTTGTATGAAATGAACACCCTTTATATGGTAATAGTCATTTGCACAGGGAACCAGGGGCCGAGGGCTAGTCCAACCGCACAACAGCCAGCTGTTTGGGAAGTGTACAGGGAAGCACGGGCAGCAGACGTGAGAACAATTGCACCACTGTGCTGGGTGATCCACTATGAAGACGAAAGAAACCAAGAGGAGAAAAAGGAAAACGAAAAACAAGAAGGGAAAATGGAGAACAAGAAGATTAGGAAAAGTAGCATAAACCCCATTGACCCCGTTGCATGTCAGCTAAATTCAGCCTGACATCCTAGACACGGGAATGAGAGGACGGCCTCGTGTAGAATATGGCTTGAGAAAATGGGGAAACGACTGGCTTTAGACTACCAGATGTAAGCTTTATGAGATCAGACACACTCTAATGGTTTCCTGCTCACATGAGTGCCTTTGTGACAACCGTACACCGACGATATACTCAGACAGTGCAGCCAGTTCAATATCAACTACCCCACGCAGACTTCAAACACCAGTTACCTTGCCCAACGACCTATTTTCAGTCTTCTGTTACTGACTTATCCCTTTTAGACTAGAAAAGAGCAAGAGACCAGATTCCTGAAGTGAGCAGTGACTCACAAAAGCTCATCCCCCGCCACAAATTTTGTTAGTCTATAAGATGCTACTGGACTCTTGCTCTTTTTTACTGCTACAGACAGACTAACACGGCTACCCATCTTGACTTTTTTTTAGACTATTCTGCTTAAAATTAGCACAGAGCATCCCAAATGTTCCAAGTATTGCCTCACAACAAGCCTGGGAGGTAGACCAGTATAATTAGACCCACATTGGAAGGGCGATGGCAGAGGTATAATATCAAAAAAGATATTATAGCACTGGAAAAAGTGCAGAAAAGGGCAACTAGAATGATCAAAGGGTTGGAACACTTTCCCTATGAAGAAAGGTTGAAGCGCTTGGGGCTCTTCAGCTTGGAGGAACGGCGGCTGAGGGGTGACATGATCGAGGTTTATAAGATTATGAATGGGACAGAGCAGGTAGAGAAAGAAGTCCTTTTCTCCCTTTCGCACAATACAAGAACTCGTGGGCACTCCATGAAATTGCTGAGCAGTCAAGTTAGAACAGATGAAAGGAAGTACTTCTTCACCCAAAGAGTGATTAACATGTGGAATTCACTGCCACAGGAGGTGGTGGTGGCTACAAGAATGGACGGCTTCAAGAGGGAACTGGATAAACATATGGAGCAGAGGTCCATCAGTGGCTATTAGCCACAAAGTATAGATAGGAACTCTCAGTCTGGGGCAAGTGATGCTCTGTATTCTTGGTACTTGGGGGAGGGCAACAGTGGGAGGGCTTCTAGTGTCCTGGCCCCACTGGTGGACCTCCTGAGGGCACCTGGTGTTTTTGGCCACTGTGTGGCACAGAGTGTTGGACTGGATGGGCCACTGGCCTCATCCAACATTGGCTTCTCTTATGTTCTTATGTTCTTATGATGCAGATATTTACCAGGCTGCTGAGAGTATTTCTGTACTGTGGGGAATGACCAGCATCCTCCACTTCACCATGATGAAAACGGTACATGCAGTACTAGCATACTACATAGATACCCACTCTACCCTTTGGGGGACCCTGACCTGGATGACCCAAGCAAGCCCAGTCTCCTCAGGTCTCAGACTCTGCGGTTATGTCCAGAACATCCAGAACTGCTATGCAGAGGCGGGCAATGGCGATCCACCTTGGAGGGTCTCTTGCCTTGAAAACCCTATGGGGTCATTGTAAGTTGGCTGCAACTTGATGGCATTTTCCACCACCCACTCCTTGGGAGAAGAAGAACAATGCCGTGTCAACTGATGTGCTACGTCTCCTTCTCTGGAACGATATGAACAAGAAACAACGATGTACTGGCTCACTTATAACGAACTAATGAAAAAAGAAAACTCAGTGAAGACTATTTATAAAGCAAACTGTGTTCCTTAGTATTATAAATAGAAAACTGATAAGTGCATATTATATCATACTTAGAAAAGCATTAAAACATTGTTAGCGAGTAGAGAGTCCATACAAGTTGTCGCAACAGAAAACCACATCCCAAGAGACTAGTCCATAATATGTGCTGTTTAGCATCAAGTCCAGACCATAATAATACTTATCCTATAAAATGAATCCAGTCCAGCAGTCCAGGAATGAGGTATCTAGATTACCTGAAACTCGTTTCAAGTTGTGGAACTTTTCTTCGGCCGAGATTCAAAAGTGGACTGTTGTCTGTGGTTGGGAACGTGACCCGGTTGTGGAATAATCAATTCTGTACCAAGGAAATTCATATAGAGCCACAGAAATACAGATAAGTTTGCAAGGACACTAAGAGCATCATATTTTCCAGGTTAGTAAGTATACAGGAAGTATCGGAACCATGCCTGACGCATGGCCGCTTGCCTAACACTGCCAAGTGAATGTGTGCAAGGGTGACATTTCAACCAGGGACTTCCAGAACTGCAGTTCTTGCTTGGATAGTACGCTGCACCAGCTGAAAGTCATTTATATTTGCTTCTGTTCATTGTTCCTGATCAGCTGAACGGGAATGATACTTCACCATCCAGTCATGGCAAAAGCACTTCACTGATCAGGTATTTAAGGTCAAACAAGCTGGGGGGAACACTTTGGACTCCCCCCGCATTTCACTCTCCATGGGTCTGAGAATCCTGGCTTCCCCCTTTGGGTTGCCAAGAGGCTGGGAGAACAGTGCTCCGTCCCTTTCAGAGAGGCTAAATGTGTTGAAACCGGCAGTTGAAGTATTTCATGGCATGATGAAAAAAGACATTGCCTAGTATTTGCTGTGGTGCATAGGGGTGCCAGCCTCCAGGTGAGACCTGGGGATTCCCCAAAATTACAGCTCGTCTCCAGCTGACAGAGATCAGTTCCCCTGGAGAAAATGGTGGCTTTGGATGGTGGACTCTCATTGTATCCTAATGATGTCCCTGTCTTCTGCAGGCTCCAGGAATTTCCCAACCTGGATCTGGAAGCCCTACCCGCTATCCCTCACCGGAGAACGGGGGGGGCTGGCAACCCTAGCCATGGATCAAACTGACATGAAAAGGGGCACACAGTGGGGCCAGCTTAGAAGATGGCAACCCTAATTCCCTCCTCCCCCTCCAATTGATGTTCAAATGCTTTCAGCATTGGTGTGTGTGTGTTATTTCGGTGGCGGCTCCCCTCTGGTGGAATGAGCTCCCGGAAGAGATCAGGGCCCTGTGGGACCTTATGCAGTTCCACCAGGCCTTTGATTAGGAGTCACCACCGCTTACCACCAATTATCATCAACCACTGCTAGTAACATCAGCGATGTGGGCTGGCCCTGAATGCAGCCCGGGGCGAGTAGTGGGCCGGAACGTAACCCTGATGCCAGCATGAAGAGTACCAGGAGAAAGCCATCTGAATGTATAGGATTAACATCTCTGTGAGCACTTTGTGCAATTTACATTGCAAATAGGTTTTGTGTTGTCTATATTATATTTTAAAATATTTTTAATTGTTTTATTCCAATTTGGCACTGTGTGCCATATTGTAAGCCACCCTGAGCCTGCTTGCGGGGAGGGCAGGTTAAAAATGTGAAATAATAAATAAATAAATTTTGCTTAATATACAAAGTTATATTTTTCTGCACGCTTGCAGAATTCCCTGAGTACGTAGAGGTTCCTTCTTTATTGTTGGGTGTTGTTTTCATTATTTACCGGGGGGGGGGGGGAGCCCTGTCAGCTGCTCTTCTGTTCGAGAGGAGGCCATGTCTTTAAAAGGCCATGTCTTTAAAAAAGGAAACATACCTGAAGATGTGAAACGCACCTGAAGATGTAAAATGTAGGGAGTTCTGTTAAAGAATGTATGGAACAGGAACAGGCTTCAGGCTGCAGTGCCACAGTGTTCACCTTTGGTCATCAGGTGAACCTGATATCACCACTCAGGGTGGCCCCATCTGGCATCCACCAGAGCCTGAGCCTTTTCCCTCGTGGCTACGGCTCTGTGGGATGGGCTCCCTGAAGAGGTGAGAGGGCCCCCCTCCTTGAAGATCATCAGGAGGTGCTGCAAGGCCCACCTGTTTACCAGGGCTTCTGAGGGAGTCCGAGGTGGCAGGCATCTTTTGAGGGAACAGGAGAAAGGGAAGAAGTTTGGGATTTGCTATTTATTTCCGGTTTTAGCTGGGGATGCTTTAAGTATTACTGCAGGCTGCCTTGAACTGCAAGGACAGGCAGGCAGGCTATAAATATTTTAATAAATGAATAAACAAACTCCTTGAGGCCCCATTACTGAACTGGTCCTAATCTGAGCATGAGTTTCTGTGGTGTCTTGTGGGTCTTTGACCCTTTGCTAGTACATTTTAAGAACATAAGAACATAAGAGAAGCCAATGTTGGATCAGGCCAATGGCCCATCCAGTGTAACACTCAGTGTCACACAGTGGCCAAAAAACACCAGGTGCCATCAGGAGGTCCACCATTGGGGCCAGGACACTAGAAACACTCCCACTGTTGCCCCCCCCCCCGGCACCGAGAATACAGAGCATCACTTACCCCAGACCGAGCGTTCCTATCTATACCTTGTGGCTAATAGCCAGTGGTGGACCTCTGCTCCATATGTTTATCCAATTCCCTCTTGAAGCCGTCCATGCTTGTAGCCGCCACCACCTCCTGCAGCAGTGAATTCCATGTGTTAATCACTCTTTAGGTGAAGAAGGACTTCCTTTTACCTGTTCTAACCCGACTGCTCAGCAATTTCATGGAGTGCCCACGAGTTCTTGTATTTTTTTTAAATGTTTTATTTCTTTTTCACCAAAACAAAAAAATAAAAATAAACCTTCTAATACATCATTTTGAGCCCCTAAACAGGTCTAACCAATCATATAATTTGGACCAAATATTTATCAGATCTTGACATTTAGCCATGTTCAATAAGTAACTCAGTTTGTCCATTTCTGCCAGTTCCAACAGTGTATTGATCAACTCTTCCTTTCCGGGTATAGTAGACGATTTCCAATGCTTGGCTCTAGTTATTCGTGCTGCAGTCAGGATTGAGAGTTCTTGTATTGTGAGAAAGGGAGAAAAGGACTTCTTTCTCTACCTGCTCAATCCCATGCATAATCTTATAAATCTCAATCATGTCACTCCTCAGCCGTCGTTTCTCCAAGCTAAAGAGCCCCAAGCGCTTGAGCCTTTCTTCACAGGGAAAGTGTTCCAACTTTTTTATCATTCTAGTTGCCCTTTTCTGCACTTTTCCCAATGCTATAATATCTTTTTTGAGGTGTGGCGACCAGAACTGTACACAGTACTCCAAATGAGGTCGCACCATTGATTTATACAGGGACATTATGCTGCTGGTTGATTTGTGTTCAGTTCCCTTCCTAATAATCCCCAGCATAGCGCTGGCCTTTTTCATTGCAGTCGCACACTGTCTCGACATTTTCAGTGAGTTATCTCCTACGACTCCAAGATTTCTGTCTTGGTTAGTCTCCGCCAGTTCGGACCCCATCAACATGTATTTATAGTTAGGATTTTTGGCCCCAATGTCCATCACTTTGCACTTGGCCACACTGAACCCCATTTGCCACACTGACGCCCCCTCACCCATCCTCGACAGATCCCTTTGGAGTGCCTCAAAACTTCCTCCACAGCTTCTATCGCCCCTGAGGTCTTGGTAAAAACCAACTCTGAATGATGAACGTCTCCTTGTCTTAACTGCTGCAACAGCGTACAAGAGTTAATGAGAGGTTCAATCTGTGTTTTGACAATGCTCGATTCATTTACATCCATGAGTACCTGGGAGATTCACCACTGGCTTTTCTTTCATTCACTGAGCTGGAAACGGACTTCAAACCCATTTTAACAAAATGTTCACATTTTAAGGAGGAACAGATACAGCAGGGAATAATCAAATTCTTCCTGTAAGTAAATGCGTGAAGGAGAAAGTGGCATAGGTTTTTTTTTTTGGGGGGGGGAGTTTTACCTGTGTTAGACAGCTCTGGGGTAATTTATGGAAAGAAAGGGGCTTTCAAGGCCGATGAGAAGCAGAGGTGGTGTGTCCTTGCCTTCCTCCACAGTATTTCTCAGTGTCCCCTATCCAAATATGGGCCCAGCTAAGCTTACAAGATCTGACAAGCTTAGCTTACAAATTGTCCCTCTCCCTCCACACTCCAAGCACAGGAAGCTTTTAAAAAAACTGAAAGAAATATTGCCCCACAAAAAGTAGGCAGGACTCCAATCTTTTCATACTCCAAAGTATTTGCTGTACTGATGTCTCCAAGGAGCAGATACGCACCCAAATTTATGTTAGATTAACACATAAAAGAGAAACAATCGCTTTCTGTAGTGGGGAAATGACTGCCAGTCTCAACTGAGCCTGAATCTAAGGGGATCAGTTTGATGATAAATTGTGGTTTGGCAGTTCTTTGCTGCAGGCGTCTTTGGAAGACTTTTTTTTTTGCTTAAGTAGGATGACTCCACATTCAGTAGCAGAGGGACCCTTCAGGACTGAGTTCTCCTGCTGCTTCTGAGTGTTGTCATTGTTTTAAATGTTCTGTTTGTATCCTTTTAGTCTCTGGTGAAGAGGCTGACCAGCAGGGCATTTAGTGGAGTGATGTTGCACAGCGGAAATGAAGCACCACAGACATGCGTGTGTTTTGCTTATAAGAAAAAGTTTACTAGGAAAAACAGGGAAGGGTTACATGGAGAAAAAATAATAACATCCTGACTTACTAGCTCTAACTTCACATTTTGTTTGATTGTTTGCTCATTCGTGTGCTGGAGTGGAACAATGGAAAAGGATGTTTCTCCCCAAAGCTCCACCCTTGGTGTATGTGCAACTCACATCCCAGGCCTGCAGACAGAAATTTTTGGGTGGTGGGGCAGGGACCAGGGAACTTGATTAGATAACTAATTAGATTAGCCAAGCCCAAGGGGCCACCTCCTCCCAACCGGAGGCCCCGAGGCATGGGCTAGGGCAGGGGTGGGCAAACTGTGGCTGGGGAGCCGCATGCGGCTCTTTCACATATATTATGTGGCTCCCGGCAAGGCGGCTGGGGAAGCTAAATATCATTAGCAAACAAATATCATTGGACAAATTAATATCATTATCAATACCTGCTTTTGCCCCTTTTGTTATTATTTTTGGCAGTCTCATTTAATGTTAATAAAAAGCAAATTTGCTTATTTTCCCATAAAAGCAGGTAATATTTGTTCTTGTCTCTCAAACATCTGATGTTTATTCTATGCGGCTCTTACGTTAAGCAAGTTTGGCCACCCCTGGGCTAGGGTGTCACCAATATGTGGATGACACCCAGCTCTCTCTGTTGTTGGGTGGCCAGCCCAACTCTACCACGGAAGACTGGCCCAGGGATCACAGGATGAGCAGGATGGCTTAGGTTGAGTCGATTGAAATTGAATCCGATGAAGATGGAGGTCCTATGCCTGAATCGGAGCAGTACGGGGGTAGGGATTCCATTACTGGCCTTTGATGGGGCACCGTTGGTGCCAGCGCCAAGGGCCCGGAGTCTGGGGGTGCTCCTGGATGCTTCCTTAACAATGGAGGCCCAGGTAGCAGCCACTCGAGACTGGATTTCTGCAATGCTCTCTACATGGGGCTGACCTTGATGTAACTCCGGAAGCTGCAGCTGGTGCAAAATGCAGCGGCCAGGCTGTTGATGGGCCTCACTATGTGGGAGCACATCCAGCTTGTGCTAAAAGCATTGCACTAGCTACCTATAGAATTCTGGATTCATTTCAAGGTGCTGATTTTGACCTTTAAAGCCCTTTATGGTCAGGTACCTGCCTACCTGAGGGACCACCTTTTCCCACATGTTCCCCAGAGAGCACTTCGATCAAGATCCCAAAATCACCTGGCCCTCCCTGGTCCAAGGGATGCTAGGCTGACATCAACTAGGACCAGGGCATTTTCTGTAGCAGCCTCAGCTCTCTGGAATAAGTTCCCAGGTGAGATCAGGGCCCTGCGGGACCTCGCACAGTTCCGCAGGGCCGTGAAGATGGAGCTATTCCAGCCGGCTTATCAATAACCCTGGGCCGACTCAGAAGTGACTTAGAGCGGTAGCACATCTGATCGCCCACGAATGCACTTTACTCAGTGAACCGCCATCAATATAATGGTTTTAAACTGTATTAGGAATGTTATTTTATATGCAATTTTATATTGAACATATATTGTATTGTTTTTATTGTTTGTGTGAGCCTCCCTGAGCCTCCTCCGGTGGGGAGGGCAGGGTAAAAGCTGGAAGAATAAATAAAAATAAATAAAATAAACCAGTCGCTTTCTCCACCCACTCCATAGCAAGAAAGCTGCCTCCAAGATCAAGCAAGTGCTCTGTTAAAAGTGCAAAGGCTAGGCTGGGGCTGCCTCCAACCTTCTCACTGGTGGGTTCCCCACCTTCCGCCCTCTGCAGCGTGGCCACCAGTCCCCATGGACTTGGCACCAGGAGGCAACATCAGGGGAAGGCCTCAGCCTCTATGCCCTGTTGTTGGGCCTCCAGAGACACTGGCTGGCTCCTGTGGTCCATTCTGCATCTGGGATTTGCTCCACATTTTATCAGCACTCAGCCAAGTTCCCCCTTGCCTCTGAATATCTGTTTTCATTGCATTGCCTCAGATCTTGGTTTCTCCACTGGCTAGTGTCAGTTTGCCATCTGTTTTGTTTTCAACACTGGTATGCAGATTTTCCTGTTTCAGTACTTGCCTCAGCAGTCACCTATGCCAAGTAATTCATGGTGAGGTGATAAATACAGAGGGGGAAATAGGGGTGGGGGAACTGACAGAGATCAATGAAGCTGTGTCAAGTTGTCTGCTCATTGCCCCCTTCGAATCGGAAGCAGAGGAAGGAAAAGGTGCCACTCAAAACCATATTCAGATACCCCAGGGCAACACCGTTCTGACTGCGAAGTCACCCCTGGATGGCCATACATCTATGCATAAGGTACCATAAAACCAGAGGAACAAAGAAAGTGAAAGTGGTATGCAGTGTAGAGTGAGATTAACCTCTCGACACGGCTGTGGAAGAACTGCGAGGAAACAGATGGGCGCAGAATCAGCCATTCTCTCCTCCTTTATTGTATCCTCACAATAATCCTATGAGGTAAATTAAACTGAGAGAGAGTGGTTGTTCCAAGGTCGCCCAGTGTGTTTCCCAGGAAGCTGATCTCAGGAAGTTCATATATAATGGTAGCTTGATAGTGGCACACTCAGTGTCAGTTCTAAAGATTACTTTATCTAGTTATAATTAATGAAGAGCTAAGGGTGCGTTCATATGGGTCTTTTGGATTTAGGGTGCCCGGCCAGATCACATCTGGGAATCCTGCCACTTCCGTGAGTAGCCTGTCGGTCCCCGTCGGGGATCCGTACTTAAAAGATAGTATTGAAAGTCTGGTCTAAAGCTGACCGACGGGCCAATGCTGGACTTTCCACCATCAGGTCAGACCTCAAGAACGCAATCAGCCTGTAGGGATGGTCTCCAGACTCTTAGCGATGCGTGCATAACTGCTTAAACACACAATGTCCCCAGAGCTCTGCTCAAGCAACCTGAACAATCTAATGTTTCTGACGGTCCCCTGAACTTTATTAGCTTTATAAGCTGAAAGGGTACCTAGAGGAAGGTACCGCTGGTGGTGCTTTTACCATTTTAGTCCGCGCATGCGCAGATAAACAAGTATATGGTGAGGCGCATATGCGCATGCGCAGACAGGATTTTTTTTTTAAAGCCGACCGCATGGCTCCTTACGGTGGATGCCGTCTAGACAATCCACCACGGGAGTCACACGCGGTCAAGCACTTCACAGGCAATCTGTCAGGTCGTGCAACGCTGGATCAAAAAGATCTAGCTCAAATTACAGCTGGGCCAATGGGGGGATTAGCCGCCCATCTGAACACACCTTAAGATAGGCAGATGGCTACATACCACACTGTATTAGTATAGGTAGCCCATGAAACGGACAGAGACTGAATCAAAAGAATGATATTCGGGATAAGGTTGCACAGTGCATTCATACTGCTATCACGCTCATCCAATAACCAGGATTTGCTTTCGGATTCTTCACCGAACTTTATAATCGGCGATAAATTAGTACTTTATAACTCATCATTATGTTATGCAAGTGCTCTCCAGATGATCTGGCTTCAGCTTTCGTAGCCCTTTTATATTTATGGTTCCTGGATCTTGATCGTCAAGTAGGCAGACCTCAAAGTCCAGAGGCATCAGAATCTTGGCACTTACATATGTCGGTGCCACCAAATCACAACTGATTTATGGAGACCCCAGGGAGGGGCTTTTAAGGCTCGTGAGAAGCAGAGGTGGTGTGCCATTGCCTTCCTCTGCAGAGTCTTCCTTGGCAGTCTCCCTTCCAAATATTGACCATTCTTAGCTTCCAATTTATGGTGACCCCAGGAATGGGCTTTCTGGGCAAGTGAGAAGCAGAGGTGGGTTGCCATTGCCTTCTTCTGCAGAGCCTTTCTTGGCAATCTCCCATCCAAGTACCAACCATGCTTGGCCTTCAAGGTCTTTTCTTTCCATCCTTTCCTTTCCAGAGCTCCTTGAAGCAACAGATCTCGAGCAATGACCAGAAGAGTACTAAATTGGTTTCTAAAAGAAAATATGATAGACAGGAATTTAACAACCACTAAGGTTATATTTGCATCACTCTCCAGCATCAGATAAGGAATAACGTCTCACTGAAAATTATTAAACAATAAACACCAGCCGAAAAGATCCTTCTTAAAAGACAGCAAAAACATGGAGGGTGTGGGAGCTTACAACATGGCAGGTGGCGCACCACAACCCACTGTAGGGTCCCGATCCCATGGGCTGAAGACTGCTCTTCAACACTCCTAGATGCTTCTTTCCTTTTTAGATTACTTCTTGTGTTCCCACTGAAGCTGAAACAACCCCACACTTCCTCATCCTAGTATCCACTGCCCATTCTCATCCCTGGTTTCTACCTTTTCGTAGCAAGGATACTGTGTCTTTTCTGGAACTGCTGCATGCCTTACTTACTGTGTAATTTCCTATTGTGGCATGCTTGAGAGTGCTTTACCTGTTGAATGTCAACCTAGCATCCAGCTGCTTCAAGTGGCAGGGATCCTGCCAGAAAGAAAGGAAGCAACACTGCTCCTGAATCACTTTCTCTTTCGAATGCACAAAGAATAACTATTTATTTAAGGAAAGCATCGTATCATCCCATCTCTACCTTATTTTTGCCTCTTTGCTTTTGGAAAGCATCATAAGAACATAAGAGAAGCCAATGCTGGATCAAGCCATTGACCCATCCAGTCCAACACTCTGTCATACAGTGGCCAAAAACACCAGAGGCCATCAAGAAGTCCAGCAGTGGGGCCAGGACACTAGAAGCCCTCCCACTGTTGCCCCCCCTCAAGCACCAAGATACAGAGAGAGCATCACTTGCCCCAGACTGAGAGTTCCTATCTATACCTTGTAGCTAATACCCACTGATGGGCCTCTGCTCCATATGTTTATCTAGTTCCCTCTTGGAGCCGTCCATGTTTGTAGCCGCCACCACCTCCTGTGGCAGTGAATTCCACATGTTAATCACTGTTTAGGTGAAGAAGGACTTCCTTTTATCTGTTCTAACCTGACTGCTCAGTAATTTCATGGAGTGCCCACGAGTTCTTGCATGGTGAGAAAGGGAGAAGAGGACTTCTTTTTCTACCTGCTCAATCCCATGCATAATCTTATAAACCTCAATCATGTCACCCCTCAGCTGTCATTTCTCCAAGCTAAAGAGCCCCAAGCACTTCAACCTTTCTTCATAGGGAAAGTGTTCAAACCGTTTTATCATTCTAGTTGCCCTTTTCTGCACTTTTTCCAGTGCTGTAATATCTTTTTTGAGGTGTGGAGACCAGAACTGTACACAGTACTCCAAGTGAGGTTGCACCATTGACTTATACAGGGGCATTATGATACTGGCTGATTCGTTTTCAATTCCCTTCCTAATAACCCCCAGCATGATGTTGGCCTTTTTCATTGCAGTCGCACACTCTCTCGACATTTTCATCGAGTTATCTACTAGCACTCCAAGATCATTATCGATCTAGTTCATATATGCAAAAACAATGAGGTGGTAATGAGCTGGTGTGATAGACTGCAGCTGGTGAATTCCAGCATCCCCCCCCCCTTTTTTTTTTTTGCATTGGAATCTCCCTGCAAATGAAAAGCTAGCGGAGCAGGGAGAAAGACTGTACTGCCTCCTTTGGCTTGCTGCCTGCACTGTTTTTTTTTCTCTTTACAGGAAGTTCTTCAGTTAGGGGAGCACTGCAAAGTGATCTTGCACCTGTAGTGATGTCGTCCATTCTACCCCTCTCATGCTCCTGCGTGCGTGAAAGAATCCTTCCCGTTATAACCATGGCAGTGCAGAGCGCACAGAGATGCTGCCTGCAGTTCCTCTGGCGTCTAGGATTTTAGCAGCGGGGAGGGGCTGCCTCTTTAAGCAATTGGTTGCTTCAGACACTTTCTCCTGAGCTGAGCTCTCACCAGGGCATCCTGCAGAAGGGCAGGGTGGGGGATATAAGCAAAAGGAGGCTGCTTTTGGAGGGACCACACCAGGAGAGTCTCTTTCATTTCATTTTGGATACTCCATACTCCAGCCAAATGTCTGCCTTTCATTTTAGCTATGGAACCCTCTTTTTTCCTTATCTCGCTCCCCTCTCCGCCCCATGCAGTTGGTGTCTTCCAAGCCCCCTTGAAGGAAAGGAATGAATGGACCCATCAGTCTTCGTTCTCAGCAGAGCCCTGTGGTTTCTCCAGGGACTCCTCTCTCTCTCTCTCTCTCTCTCTCTGTGTGTGTGTAGAATTAAGGTAGCGTTCAGGACAGTTAAGGTAGTCTGACTCTAAATGAGAAGAATTTATTTGACTGCAGAATTTATTCAATTGTATGAAAACCCAGTTATGAAGGAGAAAGGAGAAGCCTCGAGTTGGGGAAGCAGGGCATATAAAGGAGGGGGCATCTCTCCAAGGCTCTATGGTAGCTGTGGGCCTGTCTGAACATCTCTTGCCTTGAACACCTTACAGGGAATGCCTTAAGTCAGCTGTTTCAGAGAACATGCCCAAGGGTTTTAAAGACTTCACCTGGGGTGCCACAGGTACAGTAATCTCAAGAACCAGAAGTCTGTTGGGGGACTGAAAAAGATAATTAGGAAAGAGTTGTCAGAGGAGAAGTGAGTACCCAGCCCTTCCCAAGCTCTGTCTATACCCATTCCCTGCTCATCCTCAAATGTGATTTATGCCATCTTTTGCCAGCAATGCCCTTCCACCCTCTACACTGCAGTCAGCCAGTCCCCATGACAAATAATAAATGAACATAAGTCTGACATTAGAGACCACAACGTTGAAAAATCAGTGGGGGGACATTTTACCATGGCGGAGTTCAGGAATCATCCAAGCCACACTTTGGAGTTTGTTTTCAATGAATTTACTGCAACAGGATTTTGCAAAACGACATTAACTGACTGCAGGCCACTAAGGCAACATAGGGTGCGTTCAGGTGGCTCTTTTGAGCCGTGCCAGGCACAAGTGCCTGGTGGATTTAAAGTGCATGTCCAGATAACAACATCTGGGAATCCTGCCGCTTCCGTGATCAGCCCGTCAATCCCCACTGGGGATCTGTACTTAAAAGATAGTGGTTAAAGTCTGGTCCTAAGCTGGCCGACGGGCCAATGCCGGACTTTCCCCCGTCTAGTTGTTCCACCAGTGTGCAATCAGCCCATAGGGATGGTCTGCCATTTAAAAACAGTCTTAGTGATGCACACATAACTGCTTAAACATGCAACATCCACAGAGCTCCACTCAAACGATCATGACAATTTAATGTTTCTGAAGGTCCCGTGATATTTTTGCACTTTGTTAACTGAAATGGTACCTAGAGGAAGGTACCGCTGGTGGTGCTTTTACCATTTTAGTCCACACATGTGCAAAACACAAGTAGATGGTGAGGCACATATGTGCATGCGCAGGCAGGATTTTTTTTTAAAAAAAAAAAAAGAAAAAAGCCAACCACACAGCTCCTTATGGAGGATGCCATCTAGACAATCCACTGTGGAGTCATGGGGGAGCTGTCTGGTCATGCAACACTGGCTCAAAAAGATCTAGATCAAATTACAGCTTGGCCAATGGCGGGATTAGTTGCCCATCTGAATGCACCCAGAGAGGCCTTCAGAGCACAAGCCCTAACACAGACTAGCACGCGGCAGTGAGAGAAAACAAGAGGTAGCCTGGACAGTGAGAGAAAAACAGTCAATAAGCCCAAAACACTAGTGAATGCTCCACAGCTCCCCCTAGGGTACAAGTGGACTAAATTACTCTTTCAGCATTGTTTACAGTGATTAAACGCTTAGGAAGCTGTCCCTTCTCCACCAAACGTAACGTCCCCTTTCACTTTGTTACAGCTCAAGGAATATAGCAAATGCAGTCTTTAAGATGTCTCTGCGTGTGTGCATTCTGTCAAGCCACAGCTGACTTATGGCAACCCTGTAGGCTTTTGAAGGCAAGAGACATTCAAAGGTGGTTTGCCATTGCCTACTTCTGTGTCATGATGACCCTGGTATTCCTTGGAGGTCTCCCATCCAAATACCATGCTTAGCTTTTGAGATCTGATGAGATCAGGCTAGCCTGAGCTATCCACGTTGGGTAAGCTTTCTCAACGCCAAGTCAAACCTCTCTTTCAGCGTTAGTTGTGCCCTGTATTACACGCTTCAGTATATTTTCTTTCTAATGAATTCTTGGGTTTTTGCTAACACAAAAAAATAACCAGTATGATTTTTGTTTTTCATAAAAGAAAAACCTCCGGACATTTGCCTTTGAAAGCAGCTATGCCGAGGCTATTGTGAAGGAAAGATGATAATGAGCTTGGTAGCGGTACACAGATGCCCTCTTCCAAAGTGACCAGCAAGGAAGAAAGAAGGGAGGGAAACAAACCAGTCAAGGACAATTTTACTTAGATAAATGAGCCGGCTGCTTCCACAGCCGGGAAAACAAATGAGCAGGGAGAGGATGAAACAAATGAGCAATAAAACAGAAAGCCCCGCAGGCCAGATCCAAGTCTGTGATAAAAAAAGGAACCCGTAGTATATTTTAAAAGCAAAGCCGCCTGCAAATGTTCTATGAGTCCATGGAAATGGTCAAATTGTTTTTGTGATAAAACAGAGAAAGTTTGGGGCCAGAAGGTTGGCCGGCCCGTTGAACAAGAAACGTGTTCCCAAGGCATTCTGGGAAATTTGCCACAAACACCATGCATCAGGCAACGGTATCTTGTCCAAACAATTGATTGCATAGGAGGATGGATTGTTCCTGGTGAAGTCCAACTTGAACAATGTCCCCTGTTGAGTCGCTTTCGGCCTGCACAGGAGTGGCTTGGTAGTTGCAGCTTGCTGCTGCTTTTACCAGCTCCAAGAGCTAACTTGTCTCATTTACTGGAACAGCAGCAGTATCCTCTTTGAGTCAGGGACATCAATTGACTGGGATGCGTAAAGGTGAGAATCAGACGTGATTAGGGTTGCCAGATCCCTCCTGGCAACCAGTGGGGTTTGGGGGGACTTACTGGGAGCAGGAGGGAGGCTCAGCCAATGTGCAGTGATGTGCCTACCTCACTGCCCATGTGATCTGGAAGTGACATCATCACATCAAGGACATCAGGATGACACTCTAGTATTTGGGCCAAAACTCTGTGTTACAATTGGCTTCTACCACAGAGTTTTTTCTCGAATACCAGGGTGCATTCAGACGGGCAGCTAATCCTGCCATTGGCCCGGCTGTAATTTTTTGATCCTGTGTTGCATGACCAGAAAGCTCCCCCGTGAAGTGCTTCACCATGTGTGACTCCATGGTGGATTGTCTAGACGGCATCCACCATAAGGAGCTGTGCAGTTGTCAGGGTTTTTTTTTTTAAAAAAAATCCTGTTTGCTCATGTGCATATGTGCCCCACTATGCGCATATGTGCTTTGCACATGCACATATGTTTTTCCACACATGCACAGACTAAAATGGTAAGAGTACTGCCAGCGGTACCTTCCTCTGCATACTATTTCATTTAACAAAGTGCATAAATATCAGGAGACCTTCAGAAACATTAAATTGTCCTGATGGTTTGAGTGGAGCTCTGCGGACATTGCATGTTTAAGCAGTTACGCGTGCATCACTAAGACTTTTTTAAAATGGTGGCTATTCAGGCTGATTGTGCACTGGTGAAATGACCAGATGGGGGAAAGTCCAACACTGGCCTGTCGGCCAGCTTAGGACCAGACTTTCACCACTATCTTTTAAGTACGGATCCCCGACAGGGATCGGCGGGCTGATCACGGAAGCAGCATGATTCCCAGATGCTATTGCCTGGATATGCACTTTAAATCCAGCAGGCACTCATGCCTGGCATGGCTCAAAAGAGCTGTCTGAACACAGCCCCAGAGTGTCATCCCCAATGTCCCTGACGTCCTCAACATGATGTCGCTGCACATCAGCTGGCTCTTTCTCTGACCTGGCCCCATGCTCCTTTTGAGACCAGGATCTTCTTCAATTCTGCAGGGCCTGCAAGAGGGAGCTTTGGCTGAGGCAATAGGTGCCCTTATACCGCCTCCCTGAGGTTGCTGTCACCTGTCTGTTTACTGACCACCGACTGACCACTGACCACTGGCCTTTAACCCACTGCACCACTGAGCCAGAACTTTATAGCCAACTGATGCTGTTTCAAGGCGTACCCATTGCTTTAAGTGTTAGAATGTTTTATCGTGTTTTAAACTGAAATTGTATTTATTATAACGATGTTACCTGCCCTGAGCCCACTCGTGGGATGCGTGGGATATAAATGCAAATAATAAACAAAAATAAATAAACAAACATGAGCAGAATCAGCGAGGGATTGAGCATGACTAGTTTTTATGGGTTAGGGTTTTACAGGGAGGTGATGCTTTTTGAGGACCCCCCCCCCCAAATCCTGACCATGTGCATAAAGACCTGCTAGAAAGCACCACAGGGTGTTCACATTGAGTCAAAAGTAGCAGTAACAGTACTGGATGGGGGCCTATGGATTCGTTCCACTAACGGAAGCACCTTCCTACAGAGCAGGGTGCTCATACCCCTACTTACCCTCTTCCTCTAGACAACTGCATCTCGCTTCAGAGAAAAGTCCTACCGTTAGCGGAACTAATCCATTTGCTTAATCCAAATGCTGATCCCCTCATCACTGTGTATTTTGTACATTGGTGGGTGATTTATCATCAGCAGCTACAGCAATAATTATAATGTGACTTGGTGAGGGTGGTGGGAAGTATTGTCAAGTCACAGCTGACTTATGGTGGATCCACCCCACCCCCCGATAGGGTTTTCGAAGCAAGAGACGTTCAGATGTGGTTTGTCATTGCCTGTCTCTGCATAGTGACCCTGGACTGAAAGCGTTATTAGAACAAAAGGACTGAACGCTTTATTGGAACCAAAGCAGACCTCCTTTACGGGGCCAGGCTCAAACAAAAACTAACAACCAACAGAAGAAAGTGAAACTAAACTACAGCACATGCCTTTTCAGCCCTAAGGGACCAGGGGAAAATAACTAAACAGTTCAATAAGGGAAAATCACCAAGTGCAGAGCTTGCCATGATATAATGCTTGTATTGATGTTTCGTGTTCTCATAGCACATTCCAGTACTCAGAATTACTCAAGTTCTTCACACTGAGTCAGAAATAATAAAACAATAGGATTGGGTCCTATGGATGCATCAAGTACTTTATTTGAGTGCTGGTGTTGTGTACTAATGGTGACCATGCACACGGTCAGAGATCACACACGCAGTCGGGCAAACTACCGATGCTTTGCATTAGTAGACAATAGCCTATGCAGAGTCTAACTTGGACCAATCAGCTCTGCAGGATCCTAAAAGGAACCTATGGTCAGGGGTACCATATAAATAGTCCTATCACAGGGATCGGGTGTGACCAGGGGTGTGGTTTGTACCTGCATAAAAACAGACCCCTGGGTCCTGCTCAGCAGTTTGTGTTTTCCTGTTAATAAACTATGAGCTGATTTCACTCAATGTGTCTGGACCGAGTATATTATAACTCTGCATGTGTTCAGATGGGCAGCTAATCCCACCACTGGCCCAGATGTAGATCTTTTTAATCCAGCATTGCATGACCAGAGAGCTCCCCTGTGAATTGCTTTACTGTGTGTGACTCCACGGTGGATTATCTAGACTGCATCCACCTTAAGGAGCCGCGCAGTTGACTGCTTAAAAAAACAACAAAAAAAAACCTGTTTGCACATATGCATATGTGCCTCACTGTCTACTTGTTTTTCTGTGCATGTGTGGACTTAAATGGTAAAAGCACCGCCAGCGGTACCTTCCTCTAGGTACCATTTCAGTTAATAAAGTTCATAAAATTCATGGGACCATCGAAACATAAAATTGTCCAGATTGTTTGGACAGAGCTCTGAGGATGTCACATGTTTAAGCGGTTATGCGTGCATCGCTAAGACTTTTTAAAAATGGTGGCTGTTTGGGATGGTCTGGAGACTATCCCTATGGGCTGATTGCACACTGGTGGAATGACTTGATGGGGTAAAGTCCTCCATTGGCCCACTGGCCAGCTTAGGACCAGACTTTCACCACTATCTTTTAAGTACGGATCCCCGATGGGGATTGACAGGCTGATTGTGGAAGTGGCACAATTCCCAGATGTTGCAGTCTAGATGTACCCTTTAAATCCATCAGGCACTCATGCCTGGTGCGGCTCAAAAGAGCCATCTGAATACGACCTATGACAAGGCAGGTAATTCTTATTATAAGGCCCTTAGCCAGGATTTTTTAAAAATTCAGGTGGTCTTTACATAAGTTGGGGGGCACCTCCACACATACCCCTGAGGGCAGCCTCCTCGGTGTATGTGGGTGCTGCTGCTGCTGCAGATTCACAAGAGATTCCACCCCACCCCCCAGGTCTCCTGCAGGCAGCAACCCCAGGCGGGAATCCAGCAGCCCATCCCAATCAGGTAGTGCTGAAATGTCAGTGGCTTGGAGGCCCCCACCCGGCAACCCTCTGCCCCCTCCCTGCAAAACGGCACAGAGGGGGGGAAGCCTTATGTGGTGGGGGGGCTCCTCCTGGCACCCTCTGCACCCATTCAGAGGTCCTCTCACCCAGCTTCACCACAGGCCAGAGGAGCCCCCAGTGCCCCCACCAACCCCACAATCTCTCATGGACCTCTCCATGCCCCCCTGCCCAGGGTGGCCTGCCTTCCTTGGAAGCACTTCTTATCAGAGGGAGGGGATTGGGCTCAGTGGCTTCCCCTTCCTTTTACCAGTCTGCCCTCCCCTCTGGCCCACCATGATGGTGCTGGCAGCTTCTGGTTGGGGCTTGACAGGATGAGGCCCCCCAGCACCTCTCCAGCTGGATAATGTGCCATTATAACAACATTTCAATCCCATCAGTTCATACGTCCAACTTTTAAGGGATGCATAATCAAGCCTATGTGGACCCAGGACCCGACCCAACTCTCTCCTCACCCCATTCTGAGGTCAGTGGTGCTTTGGATGTAGAGAAACAATTTGTATCAAGTGACTCCTAATCAAAACACGCAAAGAAAATGTCTATTACAGTATTGCAATAGGATAGTAACCAGGTATACTTGGATTACCGTGTATAGCAATGAACAGTATTAGCTCATTAGTTAGTATGATCTCCCACGGAGATGGAATGGGATGATCTGGAGATGTTTCCTGGAAGCCTCAGGGTCATGCAACTGTTATTTTCTGAATTAGCATTTTTTTTTTCAGTGAAAGAGAAGCAATAAGACACAGGGCAGCCAAGTCTGCATTCCAGAGCCTAACTCATTCCCCCGAAGCAGGCAGGTGGAGGTTTTCTATCGCACGCAAGCTGTTTGTTTTCACTGTCTCACCTCCATGGATAGAAAATACTCTGGTTCTCCGGTTCACTGTGTCTTAAGTGAGAAGGCTGATTCTTTATGCCTAACATGCCGTCCTCCAAACACATGAAAGCATCAGTCAGTTTAAGACCAAGTATTCAAAGGGGGAAAACAACACACTTATTTCCCCCCTTGTAACAGACAATGACAAGGTATTGGCATGACAGAAACCACAGCCGCTGCGTCACATAATCTCTGCGACCTTGAAGCAACTGTCTAGCAGATAATACCATTATCCACTTTCTTTCATCATCTGAGAACTTTGTCAGTGCTGTACAGGAAGTTAAAAACTTCTCCCAACTTCCTCTGTTTTTTGCCTCGGCAATATAGAAATACGCCAGAGTGGAACACAGAGCCTAGGGCACAGAAAGCCAAGCAAACAGGGCCTCTGCCCATCCAGAACTTGTTACTGGACTTCAAAGAAGAAGATTTTTTTTATACCTCACTTTTCTCAAAGTGTCTTACAATCCCTTCCTCTACCCGCAACAGGCACCTTGTGAGGCAGGTGGGGCTGAGAGAGCTCTGAGAGAACTGTGGCTGGCCCAAGGTCACCCAGCAGGCTCCATGTGGAGTAGTGGAGAATCAAACCCGGTTCTCCAGATTAGAATCCGCTGCTCTTAACCACTACACTACGCTATCTCTCCTGTGCCTGTCTGCGGCTGATACCATCTGCACAATTCACAGCTGGTTTGGACTGGGGGAGCATCTTTGACATCCAGCCAGGAGGAGGGTCTCCAGGAAACACTTCCCATAAAAGTAGAAACCAAACTCTTTTTTTTTTTTCAGTTAAAGTGCAAAGCAAACGTTAGGCATTGTTCAGGCAAAATATCTATCTATCTATCTATCTATCTATCTATCTATCTATCTATCTATCTATCTATCTATCATCCATCATCCATCATCCATCATCTATCTAATCTAATCTAATCTAATCTATCTGTGGAATTTTAAGAGATGCCAAAAGTCGTTCAGTAACTACTGACATTTCTTAAGGGACTATGCACTATCCCAGTGGTGGCAAACCTATGGCATGCGTGCCAGAGGCGGCACTCAGAGCCCTCTCTGTGGGCACACACGCAGTTTGGGCATTCAGTCTCTAAAACAAAAAAGACGACACAGACTCGAGGCTGGGCTGCTCTCAAACTTACAAAGTATGAGCCAAGGTTAGACAAATGATCAGCATGCATACAACAGCAAAAATCACATTAATTGTTCAAAAGCAGGCCAAATGCAAACTTTTACCTTTCAATAAAAAGTTGTTTGCGTCATTGAAAGCTCTGTTATTGTGTTTTTCTTTTAAGACAAAAGATGTTAATGTACGAGTTGTTTTTTCCTAAAACAAAAACCTCAGTATTCAGGTTAAATTGCCGTGTTGGCACTTTGCAATAAATAAGTGGGTTTGGGGTTGCAGTTTGGGCACTTGGTCTCTAAAAGGTTCGCCATCACTGCCCTGTCCTGTCCCAAAGAACTGGGCTGTGTGCAACAGAAGTAAATTCTGTTAAAGGAAAACCGAACGCCGTTTCATCATGGTAAAATGCCAGGGAACACATGAAGCTGCCTTGAACTGGTCCATCTAAGTCAGTATTGTCTACTCAGACCGGCAGCCGCTCTCCAGGATCTATTGGGGAAAGCTCTTCGTCATCACCTTCCACCAGACTCTTTAACTGGAGATGCTGGGGACTGAACCTGGGATCTTCAGCATGCCCAACAGATGCTCTACCACTGAGCCGTAGCCCCTCCCTTCCTTATTTTTTTTTGGGGGGGGGTCAATTTAATCCTGATCCCTGAAGATGAAGCCAAGCTGTCAAAGGTGCTCAGTCTGCACGGAGAGGGGAGGAAATCCCCCAACTGGGACGTAGCCCCTGACGGATACAGAGCAGCCATTTAGCTTGCAGGGGAAATTCCTGCTGGGCCACCACTGCCCTGGAGGGCCACCAAAGCCAAGACCCAATCGGTTTGCCAGTGCTGGAAGGGGCACTCAGTTTGGATCTGGCCAGCAGTGCCCATGGTGGGTGTTGGCTCACTTGCTCCCTCCTTCTGCCCTGCTGCCAACTCAGCCTGACTGGCTCTCAGGCCACTCTGCCTCTCACCGTTGGGAGGGAATGCCTCTGAAATGATCTGATCCTCCATCCACTTCTTAGAGCCAGTTTGGTGTCGTGGTTAAGAGCTCCGACTCTCATCTGGGAGAACCGGGTTTGATTCCCCACTCCTCCACATGCAGCTGCTGGTGTGACCTTGGGTCAGTCACAAGTTCTCTCAGAGCTCTTCTCTCAAGGGCAGTTCTCAAGTGAGCTCTCTCAGCCCCACCTACCTCACAGGGTGTCTGTTGTGGGGAGGGGAAGAGAGAGGAGATTGCAAGTTGCTCTGAGACTCCGAGTGAAGGGCGGGTGGGGTATAAATCCAACCTAAGAACAAAAGAGAAGCCACTGTTGGATCAGGCCAATGGCCCATCTAGTCCAACACTCTGTCACACAGTGGCCAAAAACACCAGGTGCCCTCAGGAGGTCCAGCAGTGGGGCCAGGAGACTAGAAGCTCTCCCACTGTTGCCCCCAACCCCCAGGCACCAAGAATACAGATCATCACTTGCCCCAGACTGAGAGTTCCTATCTATACCTTGTGGCTAATAGCCACTGATGGACCGCTGCTCCAGATGTTTATTTGTTTCCCTCTTGAAGTCGTCCATGCTTGTAGCCCCCCCCCCCACCTCCTGTGGCAGTGAATTCCATGTGCTAATCACTCTTTGGGTGAAGAAGGACTTCCTTTTATTTCTTCTAACCCAACTGTTCAGCAATTTCATGGAGTGCCCACAAGTGCCTCCTCCTCCTCCTTCTCTTCTTCTCCTCCTTTCCTCACTAAAGAGCTTCTGAAATGTGAGGAGGATGGTTGTGTGTGTTTGAGAGGACCTGCCCACTGGACTCCCCCTTTATCTTACTTTGGTAGGTACCACCACTCAAGCTCTGCCCTTTCTTATGGCATCCACAGCTTTTGGTGCACTTAGAGGCTATGTGTGTGTGTGTTTGTGTGTGTGTGAACTGCTTCAGACCCCCCCCCCCCTCCCTGGCCAGTTAACTGCCTGCAATCCATTCAGGAGCTTTGGGGCTCTGCACTCCTAAGCAGCCAGGCGCCCTGGGCAAGAACCATTGAACATAGAGATCTTCAAAAGCTCCTTATTCACTAAACTACAGTCTCAGTTCACTGAGGCTCAGGCACACTGGAAAACACTGCATAAAAACATGGCAGGGTGTTACAGAACTAAGAGAAGGAATAAAAGCTGGGGACTAACTAAATTGTCATCGCTGGTGTTGCCTTGGCATTCCCTTCTGTGGAATGGACACAAGCCCACTGGCATTTTGAAAACTGAGGCTGGTCTTCACTCCATTTCTCCCCTGGCCCCTGGTTCTTGGCTTGTAGGGTTCTCATAGCATGTTCAGACCTTTTAACGCTTCCTGTCCCAGCTTGTTTTGAGTCCCCATGTATGCTGCCTTGCACCTTACCTCCAATCATGTCCAGGTACATGTCTCCCAGACTTTTATGGCCCAACTCAGGATATCCAAATAGCCATCTATCTTGCCTCTTCATGGCAGGATGGCAAATGGTCATCTCTATCCTGCCGATTTGTCCCCATAAAGGAAAACTCACCTCTTCTCAATATGAAATCTGAGGAGTTCATTGCTTTGTTCCCGAGAAACAATGTTTCCTCTGAGATCCGTCAAACTTGGAGAACTACAGCCTCAAGGCCAAAAAGATATAGACAAAAGGAAGACGGTGCAGGTTCGCTAAGTATATTGATAATAAGCTTAAAGTAACTACAATAGTAAAATCCAAAATATAAATACAAATCACAAAAGGTCCAAGGTAAGTTGGTGTTGACGAGGTTGTCTGGAACAAAATTTGTTTAGTTGAACTTCATCTGAACAGGACCATATGAGAATTATGGAAGACCCCTACTTATTAGCAGGGGTCCTTTCGTAAAAAAAAAGGTGCAGGAGCTCATTAGCATAACTCATTAGCATAACTCATTAGCATATGCCACGTCCCCTGACATCACCAGAAATGTGTCAGAAAGGGAATTTCAGTTTCAGCCCCATTTATACCCTATGGGCCACTGAAATCAATGGCAAAAACTCATAGGGTATATGAGGGGCTGGAGGAAAGGGAGTGTGAGGGAGAGGCTCCAAACTTGCAGGGTAGCTGCTGGGGCCTCTCCTCGAAATACCCACTAAGTTTCAAGAAGATTGGACCATGGGGTCCAATTCTATGGGCCCCCAAACAGATTGTCGCATCCCCTCCATTGTTTTCTATGTTAAAATGTTAACTTTTTTCCTACCATAGAGAACAATGGAGGGAATGGGGCAACCTGTTTGGGGGCCTGTAGAATTGGACCCCCTAGTCCAATCTTCTTGAAACTTGGTGGGCATTTCGAGGAGAGGCTCCAGCAGCTACCCTGCAAGTTTGGAGCCTCTGCCTCAAACCCCCTCCCCTCCAGTGGCTTTTAAAATTGCCCCCAAATTTCGGCGGCAATTCCGCAGCGAGCTGAATCAGATTAGAGAATCTTATTCAGCCCGTGGCTACCCTACTGGCCAGTCCTGAGCTGGCGGAGCTTCACTCCGCCTCGCTCCAGCCCCAACGGACCCCTGCTTATTGGTAAGGTAAGTAACAAGAATACCATAATGCTTCACAATTTTCAATTCCAGAGCAAGCTCAGATTAATTTGCATCACTCATCTAAGAGACATGTTCAAACATGAAGGCTGACCACAATGTGGAAACCCTTTGAACATGTTAAGTTTGACAGTCACATGTGTTCATGGAGAAATGTGCAGCATCCTTAGGGAAAGCGAGGGGATTCCATGCCTCCGAGACATCACACTGTTTCCCCCAAGATTCTAATTGCTTTGGTATCACAGCCCCCCTCCCCCTTCATATATTAGCCTTGGGCGATACCATCCAATCAGGGATCATGTACCAAACAGGATGATGTCACAGCCCTACATAGCCAATCGGATCTGGCTCTGTAACTACATAACTGAGGACCACTGAGAACAAAATCAACTGCAGGCAATGTGCAAATGAATAAACTAACATCTTCTCAAGGAGTGTCAAAACATTGCCCCAAATGGCATTTTTTGCCCTTCTAAAAGTGTTTGTAAAAATAAATAAATGAGTATATCAACTGTGCATGGAATCATGCTATGTACCGTCCAACGATCAAGGACTGTGCTCTCCAACATTGCCCCCGTTGTCATGGGGACTGTGGACGTGGTGCCCACCAAGTGGTTTTAAAAAAGTGGGTGCATCCAGATGAGGCTCTTGCCCAGCAAAACTTCTGATTGGCCATGCAGATTTTTTTTTTAAATGTTGCTTTGGCAGCAGCTGCTGCCTCCACAGTACAAGGATCTTCACTGTGTGACTGAAGGTAAGCAGGGGCGGCCATTTTGTGGCTGGCTCGGCCTCCGGCAGCAGCCATTTTGTGGCAGCCATTTTGTCCCTGTGACCACCGTACTGCGTCAGACTTCCAAAGTTGCCTGCAGGATCAGAAAGGTTGGGTACCCCTGATCTAGGAGATCGTAGCTGCGGCCTGCAGAAGCGGGCTTCCGGAACAGAATGTGCTGCATTTTTGTTGACCTGGAGAGGCACCGCTCCCATGACCCATTTTTTAAAAGTATGCGTGTGGTGTTTCTTGCATTTAAAAATGTATTTGAAGGTGTTCTACCAATGCTAATAATAGCATTATGGACTAGCCTTTCAAATGCATCCAACCATCTAATGGCCGGGATAAAGCTTATTATTGAGTACTTGTATTATAAAGTGACAGGCAATGAAATTGCAAAGGCAGTAATGCTGTCAGCCTTAAATCCAAAAGGAGAGGATTGGGCAGAGTTCCTGGTTGCTGCGCTACAGTGTCATTTTCCCCCCCTCCCCTAAGCGTTACTCAAGTGCAATCCTTTAGCAGTAAGCTCTGGAGTAGTCCCATTGGGCCTAGTGGAACTACTGAGGCTGATAGGGTTTGAGGATTAGAGCTCCTGGAGCAGCATATGCTATCAGCTCAGGTTCAGAAGGGAATTTCATGATCTAAAGTACAAGACAGACCTCTTTGATGTGCTAAAGGCTGGTGGGTAAGACATCACCAACCTGAAGTGACTGAAATATTTGCATTGTTAATGAACTTGGTTAGTCTGTAAGATCCGTTTTTTTAAGCTGCTTTAAATCAGTTATTACTTTTGCCTTTCAGTTCTCTTTGGAAAGAAGTTTGTGGGTATTGTAGGACGAGGATGTGATTTCTGATACTTTCTCCTTTATATATATATATATATATATATATATATATATATATATATATATATATTGACAGCTGTCACTGTGCCTTCAAAAGTTTAATTATGGCTGCGGCCACACGGGCCTTAAATGCGGGAGGAAGGGCAATTTCCTCCCGCATTTAAAGGGGCTGACCAGATGGCCGGCCCCTATTCCCGTGCCGAAGCTGGCTCCAATGCGGGTTCCTCCCGCATTTTCCGACCCCCGGGAAAATCAAGTATTTTCCCGGGTGTTGCGGGAGGAAACCGCATTGGAGGTATCTGGACAGCCCTCTCTCGCAAGCATTGCGAGAGCAGGGCTGTCCAGATAGCCCCGCCGGCCATTCCCCCCCCCCCTTTTTACACTTGGGCGCATGGCTATCCATGCGCCCAAGTGTAAAAGGGGGGGGGAACCCAGACTTACCAAGGCGGATGGCGGGTCGGAGGCTGCCACCGCCACTTGCAGTTCTGCTGGGGCCACCTCTGCTGCCTCTGCCGCCTCCGTCGCCTCAGCTGTTGTCTCTTCAGCAGCGGCCGCAACCGCTGCCACCCTTTCCGCCACCGCGGCTTCCTCAGCTGCCCCTGCTTCCGCCGCGGCCTCCGCCGCCTCCACCACGGCTGCTATTCCTCAGCTGCCCCCGCTTCCGCCGTGGCCTCTGCCGCCTCCGCCGCAGCTGCCGATCCCGATGCAGCAGGGGTTGGGATGTTTAGACATCCCAACCCGCTGTTGAAAAAAGCGACCCCTTTAAATCCAGGAGCCCTCCCGGATTTAAAGGGGCCGTGTGACCGCGGCCACTAACAGACCCAGACCCTGGTATGTAACCGAGAAGCTTCTGATTAGAGAAACTTATAGCAGAACATATATATTTTATAACTGCACTTTTTGGATAGGAAGCCTCTATAGAAGGAATTAGGGTGCAATAAGAACGGAATGCTGTTTAGAAGTTGCGAGGCCGCCAAGAGCGAAGTTTAATGTGATTCAGAACCCCTTATCAACAAGCTCTCCTCTCTGTGAGCCCAGGAAGTCACCCAGGGTTCTGAAGACAAGATAAACAAGTGAAATTACTGACCCCATGAAGAGATGCACTGAGTCAAATGATGCTTGCTTGATGTTAACTGCCTGGTACCAATCAGAGACCCTTTAATGTGTACACTATATGTGATGCCATTTGGGGTATGAGACCTCCTGCCCTTCCTGGTTATGGAAGAATACAGCTTTGAAATTGCTGGAGTGCTCAGGCACTCATCGGCCCTGTATTCCTTGTTATGAATTCATTAAACAGATATTCATCTAACTCGTTGGACTCCGACTGTGTGATTCCAATTCCGCCAAGGGGTCACACAGGGCACAGATTTGTGCGTGTGACAGACTGTATTCTCTTATTTCACCAACAGAAAGAGTTCCATGACCCTTCTCATATCACTTTTCTTGGATGGGCCTAGAAATATATATATATATATATATATATATATATATATATATATATATATATATATATATATATATATATATATTTAGTTCTACATTTACTTATGAGGGAAGTCTCTCTCAAAATGTCCCCTCCCTGTATAAGCATTTGATCAATTCATCCTCAGTCACAACGCTCGCTCAAATCGGACCTTTGGATTAAGACTGTACCCTCCTCGGGCAGTGATCAAGCTCACTATTTTGATTGTTAAGGCAGGGGCTACACTGTTGTGGGGTGAATGCATTCCACCAGCCCGTCTCACCGAACAGGCACTCTTGAAAACCTCAAGCTTTACAGTGCGGTTTACAGTGAAGATATGAAGAGTCTGGATGTAAATCAAGTAAATAAATAAGTAAATAAAACAGGCAAAAAGAGGAGCCAGATTTGGATAGGGGGAGGGAAATTCTAAGTCTCCAGAGAAGTTGGAAGGAGATGAAAGAGATGAAGTATGGAGTTGCATCTACTTTATGCTTTCATCAGATGACTCTGAAGATTCTTTGTGCCTGAATTTTTCTTTTCCTGGATGTTGACATTCCAAATTACCTTGTCTTGTTCCTGAAGTTGAACCGACGGATTAAGCCGGCCTCTGTTGCTCTCTGCTTAGGGTTGCCAGCCTTCAGGTGGGCCCTGGGGATCTCCCACTTTTACAAGGGATCTCCAGGGGAAAGAGATCAGCTCCCCTGAAAAAAAACGGCTGCTTTGAAGGGAAGACGCTATAGCACTGTACCATGCTGAGGCCCCTCCCCTCCCCAAACCCCACCTTCTCCTGGATCCATCCCCAAAGTCTCCAGGTATTTGCCAACCCAGACCTGGCAACCCTATCTCTGCTTGTTGCCATTCTTTCGACAAAGAGCCATGCATGATGTACAGTTCATTGCAGCCTCCACTGTCTTCAGTCTATGTGTGGGCAATTCTGTTTTGGCTTTGTCAGTATACTGTAATGTATTAGATGCAAGATGACAGCTACTGGAAAGTAGATGGTAATGATCTAAACTAACAGATGCTGGATCACATGATTGGTGTCATGTGGGCTTGAGTTGCATCAGCCACAGTGAGTCAGCACTGTGTCCTGATTGGATGAACTATGTATATATTGACTGCTTGTGTTCTGCTAGTTCTTCTCTCTTATGTTGGATTGCCAAGCAGAGCATTCTGTCAGTCTGTACAGCATTTATGAACTATTTTCTTTTATAAATAAATTCACTGTAAATATTTGCACCAGACAACTTGCTGTCATTGTAGCCTCATTCTACGCTTGATTTGGACACACCGTCAGGGTTTTCCTTCCGTTGTTTCTGCAAACCCATCTTGGAACAGAAATTCCCCTTTGCATTGCATTCTGCTTTCACTTCCTTTGGTCACTGGATTTTATGGCACCCTCAACACTGCATTTTGCTTTCGCTCCCTTTAATCATCGGGTTTCATAGTACCTTCTGCATGGATTTTTAAAAAAACCATCCTTGGATCCGGCCGAATTGGCTAATTATCGGTCGGTTTCCAATTTGCCCTATTTGGGCAAACTAACAGAGAGAGTGGTGGCGATAACGGCTCCAGAGTTTCCTGGATGACGCTTCGGTGTTAGATCCCTTCCAGTCAGGCTTTTGCCCGGAGTTTGGGACCGAAGCGGCTCTGGTTGCCCTTATGGATGATCTCCAGAGTCATCTGGATCGGGGCAGTGTGGCGGTATTGCTGTTGCTTGACCTGTCGGCAGCGTTCGACATGGTCGATCATCGGCTGCTAACCTGTCACCTTGTCGACATGGGGATACAGGGGCATGCCTTACAGTGGCTCGTCTCCTTTCTCCAGGGTCGGGGACAGAGGGTGGCGCTAGGAGAGCAGCAGTCCCGGAGATACCCGCTTGAATGTGGAGTGCCTCAAGGGGCTGTCTTATCTCCGATGCTTTTTAACATCTATATGCGCCCCTTGGCCCAGATTGTCTGGAGGGTAGGGCTGGGTTGTCATCAGTACGCTGATGACACGTAGCTCTATCTGATGCTGGGCGGCCAGTCTGGCTCTGGACCAGACGATCTTGACCGGGCATTGCATGCTGTGGCTGGATGGCTGAGGTTGAGTAGACTGAAGCTGAACCTGGCAAAGATGGAGGTCCTGTTTTTGGGGAGGACCACGGTCGGGGCTCCCACTCCCAGCTTTCGACAGGGCACCATTGGTGCCTGCGCCGGTGGTTAGGAGTTTGGGAGTACTCCTGGATTCCTCCTTGTCTATGGAGGCTCAGGTAGTAGCCACTGCCAAGTCTGCCTTTTACCATCTGGTTCCCTTCCTGAGACGTGCCGACCTGGCTACAGTGATCTATGTGACGGTCACCTCGAGGCTAGACTATTGTAACACTCTCTACATGGGGCTGCCCTTGCCACAAATCCGGAAGCTACAGCTGGTGCAGAATGCCGCAGCCAGGTTTCTGATGTGCCTCCCTAGATGGGAGCACATCCGACCTGTGCTGGCGGCACTGCACTGGCTGCCTATAGCATACCGAATCCGCTTCAAGGTGCTGCTGCTTGCCTTTAAAGCCCTAAAAGGCCTGGGTCCAACCTACCTGAGGGACCACCTTTCCCCATATGTACCCCAGAGAGCACTACGGTCTGGGGCCCAACGTTGACTGGTTACACCTGGCCCCAGAGAAGCCAGGCTCGCTGCCACTATGGAGAGAGCCTTCTCAGTGGCGGCCCCTTGCTGGTGGAACGAGCTCCTGGAAGAGATCAGGGCCCTGTGGGACCTGATGCAGTTCCGCAGGGCCTGCAAGACGGAGCTCTTCCGCCAGGCATATTAACAGGAGCTACTGACCTTCTTTCTCTCCACCCATGTTATGATTACCAACGAGGGGCCTCAGACAATATTCTCTAGCTCCAGTGCTATGTGATACTGGGGCTTGAAAACGCTGGGACAGATGGTACGCTACCTAAAGCTTCATCCTCCCCAACTGCTGCGGCCGTCACCAAGCCTAGTGAAGCTCCAAGCCTCTATCACTTGGCCTGCTCCAGCTTCTCCCTCCTAATCATTGCTGCTCCAGGCCACACATGCCCCATCAGCAGGGCTCATTTTGTAGCAGAGCTCCTTTGCATATTAAGCCACACACCCCTGATGTAGCCAATCCTCCAAGAGCTTACAGTAGCCCCTGTAAGGAGAGCTCTGTAAGCTCTTGGAGGATTGGCTACATTAGGGGTGTGTGGCCTAATATGCAAAGGAGCTCCTATTACAAAATGAGCCCTGCTCATCAGTGCCTAGTTGAGAACATGGACTCTAATTTGGGAGAACTGGGTTTGAGTCCCCACTCCTCCACATGTAGCTGCTGGCATGACCTTGGGTCAGTCACAAGTTTTCTCAGAGCTGTTCTCTCAAGAGCAGTTCTCTCAGAGCTCTCTCAGCCCCACCTACCTCACAGAGTGTCTGTTGTGGGGAGGGGAAGGGAAAGGAGATTGTAAGCCGCTCTGAGACTCCAAGTAACTCTAATCTCCTCCTCCTCCATCTTCTTCATGGAAATTCCTCCCCTTTTGCCTGTGCAGTCAGATGTATCATTATTGAAGTGACCATTATTGAAGTGACAGCAAGATTAACTAGGTTTATGGCAATCAACAAAGTCACACATGGAGCAGTCCTAACCTGGTCTATTCACAAATAACTCCCGTTTTATTCCATGGGGCTTACTCCTTGGAAAGTGTTGGTAGGAATGCTGCCATAGACACCTAAGTAGTAAATCTCAACTCAAAATTCTCGAATGGGTTTTCCCCTCCTTCTAACTATTGCGACATGGTCGACCATTAACTACTGACCCGCTGCCACACTGACACTGGGATTCTGCCTTACAGTGGCTCTCCTTGTTCCTTCAGGGTTGGGGACAAAGGGTGACCATTGGGGAGCAGCTATCCCAAAGGCACCTGCTAGTTTGTGGAGTGCCCCAACGTGTGGTGCTTTCCTCAATGTTATTTAACATCTACATGCACCATTCCCGACCTTTGATGGGCCGCTGTTGGTGCCAGCACTGGAGGTTAGGAGCTTGGGAGTGCTCCTGGATGCCTCCTTAACCATGGAGGCCCAGGTAGCAGCCACGGCCAAGTCAGCCTTCTATCACCTTCAGCTGATCTGGCAGTTGGTCACTTCTTCGAATTCAATGACCTGGCAACAGTGATCCATGCAACGGTCACCTTGAGACTGGATTATTGTAATGCTCTCTACACGGGGCTGCCTTTGTCCCAAATCCAGAAGCTGCAGCTGGTGCAGAATGCGGTGGCCAGGCTGTTGCTGGGCCTCCCTATGCGGGAGCACATCCAACCTGTGCTAAAAGCCTTGCACTGGCTGCCTATAGCATACCAAATTCGGTTCTTACTTTTAAGCCCTATATGGTAAGGGGCCTGCATACCGCCTTTCCCCACATGTCCCCCAGAGAGCACTATGATTGGGGTCCCCAAAGCATCTGGCCCTGGTGGACTCCAGAGAAGCCAGACTGGCTGTGAAGAGGGCCAGGGCCTTCTCAGTGGCAGCTCTATACTGGTGGAATGAACTCCCAGAACTGGTGGAACCAGGGCCCTGTGGGACCTTTCACAGTTCTGCAGGGCCTGCAAGACGGAGCTCTTCCACCAGGCCTTCGACTAAGGAACCGCACCATACAACTGAGGGCCTGGCCCCAAAATTAACATCAGTACTAACATCAATGTCAACAGTTTTATTAACAACCAGGGGTCATTTTGTAGAAAAAGAGGTGCAGGAGCTCATTACCATAACTCATTTGCATATGCCACACCCCCTAACATGCCGGAAGTGTGTCAGAAGGCAACACCCACACCTCAGGCTCCACTCCACAGGTGAGTGAAACTGACCTGCTCTTCCTCCATTCCCTTCCCCATCCAATACTTTGTGCAATAAAAAGAAGCGTAAAGAACACACCCTCATTCTCTTCCTGCTCCCTTGAAACCACCAGGTTTCAAGTAGACTTGAGATACCCAAGACATGTGCACCACCCATCCCTTTCCCTTCCCCTCCCCACAACAAGACACCCTGTGAGGTAGGTGGGGCTGAGAGAGGTCTTTTGAGAACTGCTCATGAGAGAAGAGCTCTGAGAGAACTTGTGACTGGCCCAAGGTCACACCAGCAGCTGCATGTGGAGGAGTGGGGAATCAAACCTGGTTCTCCCAGATTAGAGTCCAACTCCTGACTACTACACCAAACTGATGCGGTGGAAGCTGCTGAAGTGTTGGTGAAATTTCTCCAGTATTTATGTGCCATGTGCCCAGATAAAAAATGGTATACTTAGAAAATTTATATGCCACCTTGAGCAAGTCTCTGGAAAAGCAGCACACAGTCATAAAAGGAACAATGATAAAATTATCAATATTAAAACAAAACATTAAAATCAATAAAGACTCCAGCAGGGCTTTCCCCGGGGTGCTGCGCCTCTGCACTGCTCGGGGAAGCCGAGGAGGGGGCGGGGCTTGGTCATGTGCCCGCCCCCTGGGCTCCTCACTCCCGGAGCTGCGCTCCTGTGCGCTCCCGCTCCAACGGACCCCTGTTAACAACTGATATAATCCGGGCTACGACGGGAGCTTATTGCCTGTTAGTTGGGTACTATCTATGCCCACCTTTGTGAATGAATTATCTCAGCACTAGCAACTTGTAATGTTTTATACTTATATTGTTATGATTTTATCTAAATTTGTTTAGCTCTGTGATATCCGACTTAAGCCGCCCTGAGATCTGCCATGGTGGGAAGGGCGCGGTAGAAATTAAATAATAAATAAATAAATAAAACTATTTGCCTTTTAACGACTGGAGGGAAAACTGGTGTTGAAGACCAGTAGAAGCTAGAAGCCCTACCCTGGACAGCCCAGGCTAGCACAATCTTGTCAGATCTCGGAAGCTAAGGAGGGTTGGCCCTGGTAAGTACTTGGATGGGAGACCACCAGGGACGTCCAAGATTGCTGTGCAGAGGTGGGCAATGACAAGCCACCTCTGAATGTCTCTTGCCTTGAAAACCTTATGGGGTCACCGTAAGTCAACTGTGACTTGATGGCACTTTCCACCACTAGGGATGGTGAAAGAAGTCTGCAGTTGCGCAAATGGACACATCCAGATTCGTTGAGATGCAACTCAACAGCTCAGGAAATGTTCAGCTCCCTGATCATGACTAATGAGGAAACCATGAGATGAACCAGCAGGTTATCAAGTGTCCCCAATGGAAAAGGATTCTGAAGTTCCCACTCTTTAAGAACATGTTTTTTATGAGGAACACATGCTGAAAAAATGTAGCCCTGTGGGGCATTTCCCAGCATTCAATCAAAAGCAGATTATATAATTGAATGTGCTATTTCCTTGCTTTTCCTGCCTGTCAAATAGTTACCCTCCTGACTCTTGATTGGGACGTGAAGTAGAAATGAATAATGGATGTCCTGTTGCTTTAGACCACCCGACCTACCTCTCCATGTCCACACTTCAGTTTTGCCACGTCGATCTGCTCCGCATTTCCACTGCGTGTCACAAATGTGCAGAGTTTAACAGGGAAAGGTAATTGCTGAGTCTATTTCGCAGTGACTCTTTTCCTTCGCCTTTCTCCGGCTCCTAAGGATAAGACAACCGAGAGCTTGCTAATGCCATATTAAGCTGAAATCCTTCATTAACCCAGTGCCATCACTCTCAAAGGGTGAGAGGGCCACTCGCTGTTGGCAGACAGAATGGAAATTCCTCCTCAGCCATCCCCTAGCCTGCAGACGGGGCTGGACTAAATCACGGTCATCTTTGGTGTTCATTATATTTGACGAGGTTTTTGTTTTTCTCATCTTTTGACCAAATAGGAAAGCCTTTGATATAGCATCTTCATGTCCATTAACCTATCGCTGTAGGTTCTGAATGCTCCCACGCTGACGGGAGAGCCGGAAAACACAACTAAATAAATAGCTCCTTGTTTACAAAAGGCGTTGGCTGTCTCCCTTCTTGGCACTGCTGGCAGGAGTAATGTCAAAGTTCTCCTTACCCTTAAAAACTGCAGTGAAATGAGATGGCAGCTTAGTGTCGCCAACCTCCAGACAGGGGCTGGAGATCTCCTGGGATTACACCTGATCTCCAGCCAACAGAGATTAGTTCACCTGGAGAAAATGGCTGCTTTGAAAGGTGGACTCTGGCACTATATGTTGGCAGAGTCTAAACATGCAGAGAAACGGAGCATCAACTATTTAAAGAAAATAACTCGGTTTATTGAAGAAGAAATAAACTCTGATAGCGCCAAACCAATTTGAGAGCCAGTTTGGTGTAGTGGTTAAGAGCGGCAGACTCTGATCAGGGAGAATCAGGTTTGATTCTCCACCCCTCCACATGCAGCTGCTGGTGTGACCTTGGGTCAGTCATAAGTTCTTTCAGAGCTGTTCTCTCAAGGGTAGTTTCTGTCAGAGCTCTCTCAGCCCCACCTACCTCTGTTGTGTGGAGGGGAAGGGGAAGGAGATTATAAACCACTTTGGGACTCTGCGTCAAGGGCGGGGTATAAATCCAATCTCCTCCTCCTCCTCCTCTTCTTCCTGACAGGCACAAAAGCTTAACTAATTTACTAACTGCTGTGAGAAACAGGAATGAAGGGGGAAGTCTCCAAAGAGTCAATCAGGAGACAGGAAGGACATAATTTGAAACTGTGGGGATGTCCCTACTCTACCTATGCTAACTAGCAGTCCTTCAGCTGTCCTCTATCGGCTGCACTTCTGATAGTCTTCAAGTAGGTGTGCTATAGACTTTGTATATTCCAGCATTATACCCCGTTGAAGACCCTTCCCTCCCCAAACCCCGCCCCCGAGCTCTATCCCCCCAAAATCTCTAGGGGTTTCCCAACCCGGAGCTGGCAACGCTCGGCAGCATCTAGCCCAGGCCTCAGGCTAGATCTGGTCACTTACCCAGATTGTGATAAATGTTTGTGTGGTTGAAGAGCAGATGTGGAAAATTCTACTGCACCATATGCATAATTTAAAAGTAAGACCGACATTCTGCATGGAACTATACCCACAGGGCCTAGTAGGTTTACCATGTTCCCATTGGGGGCTGAGATTTCCTGCTCCAAGAAATGAACATTTTAAAAGTAACAACCAGGGGTTATTTCGTAGAAAAAGAGGTGGAGGAGCTCATTACCATTACTCATTTGCATATGCCACACCCCCTAGCATACCGGAAGTGTGTCAGAAGGCAACACCCATCCTCAGGCTTCACTCCACAGGTGAGTGAAACTGACCTGCTCTTCCTCCATTCCCTTCCCCATCCAATACTTTGTGCAATAAAAATAAGCGTAAAGAACACACCCTCATTCTCTTCCTGCTCCCTTGAAAGCACCAGGTTTCAAGTAGACTTGAGATACCCGGGACATGTGCACCACCCATCCCTTTCCCTTCCCCTCCCCACAACAAGACACCCTGTGAGGTAGGTGGGGCTGAGAGAGGTCTTTTGAGAACTGCTCATGAGAGAACAGCTCTGAGAGAACTTGTGACTGGCCCAAGGTCACACCAGCAGCTGCATGTGGAGGAGTGGGGAATCAAACCTGGTTCTCCCAGATTAGAGTCCAACTCCTGACTACTACACCAAACTGATGGGGTGGAAGCTGCTGAAGTGTTGGTGAAATTTCTCCAGTATTTATGTGCCATGTGCCCAGATAAAAAATGGTATACTTAGAAAATTTATGCGCCACCTTGAGCAAGTCTCTGGAAAAGCAGCACCCAGTCACAAAAGGAACAATGATAAAATTATTAATATTAAAACAAAACATTAAAAACAATAAAAACCCTAGCAGGGCTTTCCCCGGGGCGCTGTGCCTCTGCACTGCTCGGGGAAGCCGAGGAGGGGGTGGGGCTTGGTCATGTGCCCGCCCCCTGGGCTCCTCACTCCCAGAGCTGTGCTCCTGTGCGCTCCTGCTCCAATGGACCCCTGGCAACAACAATTGGCATGACATAAGGAAAAGTCAGAAGTGATGGCGGGTAGTTCTAGGAATCACCGGAAGCTCTATGGCTGAGGACAGACTGGCAAAATGAAGGGCAAGGGAAATGGGCAAAAAGACCCGGGCCAAGTTGTTGGGGGATTTCCGTTCACACTACCTAGACTGATGCGGTACCATACTGGGGAGGAGGCAGAATGGAGCATTCACACTGTGGGGCAGCCCCTGGCGCCACTGCTGCAGTGGTGCGTGGCTTTGGTCCGTTTTGCCAACCTGCGCATAGGCACATGGGTGCAGCAGCCAGATCAGCAGGTTCACATTACTGGTGTCGCTTGATGTGCGGCTTATTTGTGTCCACACTGCCAGGAAGCGGGATGAACGCGCACCCAGACAGCTTGACACCGGTTTCACTAGGTGCCTTTTTGAAGCATGATGAAAGCGCTTCAGGACCGGGTGAGTGCAGCGTGGCAACACCAGGCAGCCGCGGCTGTTTGAACAGGCTCTCTTAATCTGCTTGCAAAGCAGACCTATATCGGGCCAAACTGCCAGTCTGTCCTTGGCCTATGGTTTTACCATAGAGAAAAAATTTCTTCTACCAGAGTTTTTGCCCCAATACCAGCCCATCACCATGTCACTGGCAATGTGATATCATCACTTCTGATGTGTGCTGGAAGTGATGTCACCATATTGCCAGCAACACCGGACCTAGCAACCCTAGCCCCTCTTTCAGGCCACATGCAATTATTTCTCAGCTTCAGCTACACCTCAGTGTGTTCCGAGTGTGAGACTCCTACAGATTCAGTCACCAACAAGTGTCCTTAAACAGGAATGCTTTACTGAGAAAGGTCTGCTATGGTCATCAACACTTCTTGTGTCAGTAATGGCTGACACAGCCTGAGGCAGGACAATTATACAGAATTCAATCAGGGTCTAGTAAGGAAATGCAACCAATCACAAAGCTAAATAAAAGGCACTCAAAATACTGGATTGCTGTTCCCAGGAAAAAAGCGGGAAGAATTATAGCCAGACAGGATAAGAGGTACATAGGCTGGCACCAGCAGTCTCCCAAAGTCAGAGCAGCTCGGAGAGCGATAAGCATGCCATGAGAAATATAACATAACCTTCCACAGACCTGTGATGTCGCAGATGCACTCATCCCACCTCTCGGGCAGGAGATGGCAGCATTAGCTGACTCCGAGGTGCAAAAACAAAAGCAAAAAAGCAAATGCACTTTTAAAAAAAAGCTTAAATAAAAAATTGCTAATATTGAATTTACTCGTTGTAAACCTTTGAACTTCCCTTTTAATCCTCCTTCATCTGAAAGAATGCTCGTATTAAAATCTTAAATGTGCAGGGCTCTCCTTTCTTCTTTCTTAAGGATCAGATACACTAACAACAACAACAACAAAATCTTTTCTCAGAAATTGCATTGGTAGGAAATATTACGATTATTACAATTTGTTCCATTTCGCTCGAAATGGCAGCTTTGCTCTCTTTAGCCTGAAGTAGAACTGGCTTCTCATTCAAGCTTGAGGAATTAAAAATATGTGTTTGAAACGCAGTACCTTCGGCGCAAGCTGCTTTGGGAACCAGGAAACCAATTTCCCCTGCCCCTGATTGGTCTCTCGAGGAGCACAGCATGGCTGCAGCCATTTATAGATGCCAAAACTGTCATGACAAAAGCAATTAATATGGTAACGAGAGAGTTTAGAATCCAAAACATTGTGTCCCGAGGGGTTTGTCTCGTAAGCTGTGGAAAACATTCTGAACAGTTACTCTTTGCATTTGGTCTTCCAAATGCAGATTTCTACAAACCCCCGTATAATTATTTGTCTCTGGCACGTGCAGAAGACAGCACAGAGAAAAGGCAGAGGAAATTCAGGGCAACTGTCATTTGAGACATATGCGTAGGAAAGGAATTAAACTTTCTCTGTGACTCTGCAAATGACTTCATGGACATGCAAATCTATGGTCCAAACTAGATGTTATGGGTAATGTGGTCACCATGGGGACTTGCAGCCAGATGGCAGGTGTGCGTCCCCTGTGGGAACTCAATTCTGACATCCAAAGGGGCCCCCAATTCAGATTAGGACTGTGGCAAAAGAAGTGGAGGGACTTCAGCCTTCCCCTGCACCATTTCTGCATTTCAGAATGGCCCTAGGGTGACTGCTCATGCACTGAATGCTTGCATGTGTGTATGCAGCCCCCCCCCCCCCATGGCAAATAACACCTCCAGGCTATTTCAGCTTGGGAAGGAAGCACAGAGCTAAAGTTTGAACCTCTTTTGTAGTCCCAGTCTGAATTGGGCATTTGCAGCACTTCAGAGTACATGCGGAGTACATCATGCAAAATGCCGGCCTGGATGAATCACAAACCAGAATTAAGATTGCTGGGAAAAACATCAATAATCTCAGATATGCAGACGATACCACTCTGATGGCAGAAAGTGGAGAGGACCTCAAGAGACTCTTGCTAAAGATGAAAGAGGAGAGCGCAAAAGTTGGCTTGAAACACAACATCAAAAACACTAAGATCATGGCATCCGGCCGCATCACTCCTTGGCAAATAGAAGGGGAAGTCGTGGAAGCAGTGACAGACTTCACCTTCCTGGGATCCAAGATCACTGCAGATGATGACCACAGCTATGAAATTAAAAGACGCCTGCTCCTTGGAAGAAAAGTGATGGTAAACCTAGACAGCATAATAAAAAGTAGAGACATCACTCTGCCAACAAAAGTCTGTATGGTCAGAGCTATGGTATTCCCCGTAGTGACGTATGGCTGCGAGGGTTGGACCGCAAGGAAGGCCGAGCGCCAAAGAATAGATTCTTTTGAATGATGGTGCTGGAGAAGACTCTTGAGAGTCCCTTGGACTGTATGGAGATCAAATCAGTCAATCCTAAAAGAAATCAACCCTGACTGTTCCCTGGAAGGCCAGATCCTGAAGCTGAAGCTCAAATACTTTGGCCACCAAATGAAAAGGGAGCACTCACTGAAGAAGACCCTGATGCTGGGAAAGAGTGAAGGTCAGAGAAGAAGGGGGCAGCAAAGGATGAGATGGTTAGACAGTGTCATCGATGCAACCAACATGAAATTAAGCAAACTCCGGAACATGACAGAAGACAGGAGGGCCTGGCGTGATGTGGTCCATGGGGTCGCGGAGAGTCGCACCCGACTGTGCGACTGAACAACAACAACAGCAACAACAGCAAGCACTTCAGAATTGAGTTCCTACAGGGAACTCGCAGTTGCCGTCCTGTCCTCTGTGGCAGTCCTGTGTTACACGCTGTTCAGTACCCAGTGTTGGAGGGCAAAGCCTTTGCTTCTAGTCCTTGATTCTCTGAGTTGCCACTCATGTCAGGTCAATCCCAAACCACAATTAGTTACTGAAGCCTTATGGAAATGTTTGATATTGTACATATTGAGCTGAAGATATGGGCAAATTGGTACCATTCTCGCTCAGTATTATCTCCTCTGGCTGGCAATGACTCTCCTGGGTCTCAGGCGAAGGTCTTTCCCAGGCCTGCTAGTCAAGAGCTCTTTATTTTTAAGTGGAAATGACAGAGGCTCAGCTGGCGAACTTCTGTACTCCACAACACATACGCCAGGCCCTTTCTCCGACTGAAATGGTATCGTTTTATTGGGATTTGTTAAAGCCATCATCTACTGGAATATTTAGAAGGGCACTGAAAACTGTGCGAAAAATGATGAGACTCGGAGGCAGCTGCCGTCTCTGTCGTTAGCATGTCATCCTTCATGCTGCATGTATGGCTGAGACTCTGACAGGTTCCAGTCTGTATGGCGATAGAGCTGATTCATACCATCAGAACCAGCTGATATGCACAAGGAACTGCTTGTGTGACCGGGGTTATTGGCAGAGCCTGGGGAAATTGCAGCAGATGAAATCCTCCCCCTCCCCGTGACGCATATCTTTCGTGACATGCACATCATGCAGGTGCTTAGGGGACTTTCAGTTGGTGAAAGCCTGTGGATGGATATTGCTGAGTTGCTTGGGATGGGGTGGGGTGGGGGCTATAATGTATCTGCTCAACCATGGGTGGTGATACTTTGCCATAGATAGTTGCCTGGTTGGATTTCAGAAGTTGTAAAAACTTCCCTAAAGGAAAAAGTCATTGGCTTAAAGGGGGTGGTCCAAAATTATCTTAGCAACTCTCAACCTATAAAGCCCTATATGGCCAGGGTCCAACATACCTTAGGGACCGCCTTTCTCCGTACATACCCCAGAGAGCACTACGGTCGGGGTCAAAACATCGACTATGTGTCCCTGGCCCCAAGGACGCCAAGCTAGCCAGAACAAGGACCAGGGCGTTTTCGGTGGCGGCTCCTATCTGGTGGAACGAGCTCCCGGAGGAGATCAGGGCCCTGCGGGATCTGAAGCAGTTCCGCAGGGCCTGTAAGACAGAGCTCTTCCGCCAGGCTTTTGAATAGGAGCCGCCACCGATGATACCATCTACCACTTGATATCAGTGATGTAACCCTGGTCCTGCATGGTCCGGGTATGGGGGGAGGGTTGGACCTGCCATCAAGTCGCCATCTGAAGGGATATTTATGGAAGTTTTATATGTACTAATTGTATTTATTGTATGTTTTATTGATTTTATCGGTTTTAATGTTTGACCAGGCCTTGGGCCCATGTAAGCCGCCCTGAGCCCGTTCACGGGGAGGGCGGGATATAAATCTCAAAATAAATAAAATAAATAAAATAAAAATATGGATAGGAGAATGCTCTTTAGTTTGTTTCTTTTTTATTAGTTAAGAAGAAGAAGAAGAAGAGGAGGAGGAGGAGGAGGAGATTGGATTTATACCCTGCCCTTCACTATGCAAGGGAGTCTCCTTTCCCTTCCCCTCCCCACAGCAGACACCCTGGGAGGTAGGTGGGGCTGAAAGAGCTCGGACAGAAACTGCTCTTTTTCAAGAACAGCTGTGCCAGAATTATGGCTTGCCCAAGGTCATCCAGCAGGTGCAAGTGGAGAAGTGGGGAATCAAACCCAGTTCTCTCAGATTAGAGTCTGTGCACTTAACCACTACACCAAACTGGCTCAAGCAGGGGATCAGCAAGGACTTGTGGAGGGTATCTCATTTTCCCTCCCCCACTATTTCCTCTTTCCCTTCCCTGAAACCCTAATATCTTCTCCACTTTCCCTGCTTCCTTCTTCTTACTTCCCAACCAACCTATTTATATCTCCCCTTCATCTTCAGCTTTATTTATCATTCCATTTATTTATTTCATTTATACCCTTTCACCACAACAGGAACCTAAAGCAGCTTCTATCATTATCCTCGCCTCAGTTTTATTCTCACAACAGCAACCTTCTGAGGCAAGTGAGGCTGAGGATGGGTAATTGGCCCAGGGTCACCCAGTGAACTTCCACGACAGACTGGTGAGTCAAACCTGGATCTCTCAGATCCTGGTTTGAAACTCTAGCCACTGCACCACATGAGTTTGCATAGGATGGCTGCTGTTGAACCGTAGCAAACAGCCACTCCTGAGTGAGTTATGGAAGTTGGCTGGCAGGAGATGTATGGTGGCTGCTGTTGGCCTGGCCCTGACGAATCCTTTCTCAAAGGCCAAAACAATCCTGGAAAGGTCTCTGCCCTCTCACCTGCCTTTTACTGAAAGAAATTGAGGCTTGAAGGCTGGCAATACTGCTGTTGGTGCCTAGCAATGGCCACTGAGCGTGTTTGTTTCTTAAAGCTCCTGCTTCTATTATTTCTTTTTGGGGAGTGTCCCTCCAATGTGTATGTGTGTACATATGTGCATGTATAGATATAAGTTTTCAAATTTTTCTGCAAGCTTGGGACTCTTTTCAGGTTTGTAGAAAATCTGTTCATGGCTCATACCTCTAGATTTAAGCATCCACAGATAGGCCATATTGAGAATTATATATATATATATATATATATATATATATATATATATATATATATATACATATATATATTGGTATCAACAGGTCTCATTCTCTGGTTTTGGCCATTGTATATTGGTCTGCATTTTGTATGTCTTTTAAATGCAATTTACTGTGACATCTATTCAATGAAAGGCCAGTGGAGTTCATTTCCAACTAAGATGTTTTCGGTTAATGCAAAGATTGTTGCACAAGCGGTGGCACCGGGCATGGTACAATTATTTTCCAATCATGACCATTTATGATCTCCCACTTATTCATAGTGCTAGCATTAATACTCCCTGAGCGTCTGGGTGTGAGAACTTGGATTTGGAGCAATATATTGGTGCTGGCACTTTGCCTTGTGCAGGTGGGAATAGCTGTTTAGATACAGTGGGGTTTTCTTTGCACAACAAAGAGGAGGAGCTATGGCTCAGTGAAAGAGCCTCTGCTTGGCATGCAGGTTCAGTCCCTGGCATCTCCAGTTAGAAAGACTAGGCAGGAGGTGATGTGAAAGACCTCAGTCTGAGACCCTGGACAGCGGCTGCCAGCCTGAGTAGACAATACTGGTCTCGAAGGACTATGCATTCATGTGTTCAACAGATTTAATTAATAAATAAATAATAAACATAAAAGCTTCCACGAACATAATGGCTGTTACTCTAGTGAAGAGGACCGCAGGATCTGTGCCAGTGTTCATATATCCAGTGTCAGTTGTTCATATGTGCCGTGTATAATGCTGATTGATACACCCAGAAATAATGCATGAGAAAACAGAAAATGGTAATACCATGAAAAATTACAGGTCTGGGTTCCACAATGAAGGAGCAAGATCAAAACAGAGATTGAGGGATTGATCCAGCAGAGATGAGAAATGCAAAACTGCCCCTAGTCAATGTCTCCTTCCTGGGAAAGAGAGATAGGACCCCCTCTGGGATAAAGCCGTGGGAATCCAGTCTTCCTGAATAACATCTCATCCGCTGCTCGAGTGTGTTTTTAATCTGCTTGTCTCATTTGCAGTTTGTACTCATGCTTATCCACTGCCGATGCTTTAGATTGTTTTACGTTTTAACTCTGTAAGCTGCTTGGAGCATTTTTTTTTTAAATGGAAAGCGAAACCTATCAATGCTTCAAATAAGCAACTCCAGAAAAGAAATGCCAGTGTCTCCACAGTGGCGCGTGTGGTGTCTGTGTGAACTGGATGGATGGCCTGGGCAGTGTGACTTGTCCCATAACACACAAGTACGACCTTGCTTTAAGGCAGGGATCCCCAACATGGTGCTTGTGGGCACCACAGCCCCCACTGTTACTTTTCCTGGCACCCACCAAGGGTTTTTAGAAAGTCAGCAGGGCCTGAGGGTGCATACAGATGGGCAGCTAATCCCACCATTGGCCTGGCTCTGATTTGAGCTAGATCTTTTTTTTTATTATTCAGTGTTGCACAACCAGACAGCTCCCCCATGAATCGCCTTATCGCGCACGGACTCCACAGTGGATTGTCTAGATGGCATCCACCTTAAGGAGCTGTGTGGTTGGTTTTTTTTTTTTTTTTAAATCTGTTTGCACATGTGCGTATGTGCCTCATTGATTTTCCATGCATGCACAGACTTAAATGGTAAGAGCACCGCCAGCAGTACCTTCCTTTAGGTACCATTTCAGTTAACAAAGTTCATAAACTTCATGGGACCTTCAGAAACATTAAATTGTCCAGATCATTTGAGCAGAGCTCTGCGGATGTCACATGTTTAAGCAGTTATGCACGCATTGCTAAGACTTTTTTAAAATGGCGGCTGTTCGGGATGGTCTGGAGACCATTCCAACGGGCTGATTGCGTGCTGGTGGGACAACCAGATGGGGGAAAGTCCACCATTGGCCCATCGGCAAGCTTAGGATCGGACTTTCACTACTATCTTTTAAGTATAGCTCCCTGACGGGGATCAACGGGCTGACCAAGGAAGCAGCATGTTTCCCTAGATGTTGCTATCTAGACGTGCCTGGCGCAGCTCAAAAGAGCCATCTGAATACGACCTAACAGGGCTTCTGATTGACTGCTAAATATCTGAAGCATCTGCCACCACAGCACAAGAACAGTCAGTGTGTGATTGGAGATACAGCTGCAGCAGCCATTTTATCACTGCCTCTGCCTCCTGCAGGAACCATTTTATGGCAGACATTTTGTGGTTGCACCCACCACACCTTATCAAAATTTCAGAGGTGGCCTGCAGGCTCAAAAAGGTTGGGGATCCCTGCTTTAGAGGATTTCTTTGCTGGCTAGGCAGACATATGAAGGACACAAAACATGTGAGTAGAAGGAAACCTTCATGCACAACCAGACTTCCTAGGGGCAAACAGGGAGATGACAGAATGCAGGATGAAGACACATACAAAGGAAGTGTGGTGGTAGTAGGGAAATGGAAGTCTCTGCTTATGGAAACATTGCCTCTGATTTTCTGCAAGAACCTTCTCCAGGCCGGCTCAGGCAAGTTGGCCTCTCCAAAGAGGATTCTCTGTGCCTAGCTACCAGCTCTGATAATGTAGGAACTGGCATTTCAACCTGCTAATCCATATGGCTAAGTGTCTATGATTCATTTCCACCTTCAGCAATGGAAGCTTGCTGCATTCAGTGCAGAGAAAGGCTACAGCTCAGTTTTAAAGCACACGGCAGAGGATGCCTGGTTCAAGGGAACAGGAGATCCCAGATAGGAAGTGCTGGGAAAAACCTCTCTGCCCAGTCCCCTGGGATACCACTGCCAATCAGAGTAGACGGTACAGAGTTAGATTTAGCACTGCCAGGTATCCCCTGACAACCTGCAGGGTAATTACCAGCAGTGAAAAGACGCCTGGGTGGGTGTTGATGGCAACATCAGTTCCAGGCACATACCAGAAGTGACATCACTGCAGAGCTGGCATCCCAGGGATACTCTGATATTTGGACCAAAACATTATGGTAGAAGTCATTTTTACCATAGAGTTTTTGCCCAAATATCAGAGCATCCTGCATCACTAGCAATGTGATGCTGTCACTTCCTGTGCATGCCAGAAGTCATATTGCTGTGTTGCTGGAGATGGTGGACTAGGTCTCCTTTTGCTGCCAGCAAATCCCCTCTCAGGTCAGCAGACAGACGGCAGAGGGAGGGGCCCCAGGTGAGGGGATACCCATATCATGATTGGGGGCCTGGCAACCCTGGTTAGATTGGGTCCAGTGTTGCCAACTCCAGGCTAGGAAATTCCTGGAAAGGGTGGGGTTTGGGAAGGGAGCTCAGCAGTATATAATGCCATAGAGTCCACCCTCCAAAGCATCCATTTTTTCCAGGGGAACTGACCTCTGTGGCCTGGAGATAGGTTGTAACTCTGGGAAATCTCTGAGCCCCACTTCAAGGATGGCAATGATAACTGGATCAGTAGTTTGACTTAGCACAAGGAAGTTTCATTCCCACCCCCCCCAAGAGTATGTTGAAGAAGAAAGCACCCGACCTTCACGTGGGGCTAAAAAATTCAAGAGAGACAACTGTGGGACCTATTTTCCACAAGACGCAGCTCTGCCCCCGCTCTTCCCTTTGTCCTGATCAAAGCCATGCCACAAGTGAACCTGGAAGGGTGATCTCGCCACTTTGGAGTTCACTTATGGCATGGCTTGCAAAACACATTTAAAGGGACAGTCATTTTAAATGCCTTTTGCAACTTAGCCACGCTGCAAGTGAACTCCAAAGTGGCGGTTTCACCCGGAAGGGTAAACTCGCTGCTTTGCAGTTCACTTGTAATACAGCTTGCAAAGGATCTGTATGCAAATGGGGAGGTCTCTCTGATGCATACAGACCTGTCTGGGAGGCTTGTCCTGCCCTGTGATTTAAACCACAAGCCAGAAGAAGCTGCAATACGTTATTACCAAATCAAGCTGAATAAAAGCCAAATACTATCAGCTTTTAGCATCCAGACTTGAGGCACAGGGAAGTATTGTGGCTGTGTTCCATTTTATTTTCTATTTTTTTTTAGCTTTTATCTGAATTTCTCCTATCTTATTTATTTTACTATACTTTTTTTTCTTTTACTGTTCTCAATAGTAGCCGATGGAACTAATGATTATTTTTAGTTGTTGGTCAGTTTGTTGATCAAGCTCAGCCTGGCTCAGCCTGGCTTGGCTCCAGCTCGCTGATAAGGTTATGCTTGTGGAGTTTGTTTTACAGTCAGAAGATGAGCAGCTAGCCTTGGAAGTTTCTGTTCATTTATACAGTTTCTGTCTGTTTTAAAAAGTTTTAAAAAGAATATCTTGACACTCCTCTATATGACCTCTAACTTGTTAATAGCACTTAAATGGTTTTTAAATTCTAGTGATTTAAATAACATTTGGTTTTTAATTAGATCTATAAGATGGAAGTCAGAAATTATATTTTTAGAATATTTTGCTTTCTCTGTTTTATCTACTACTAGGAATAAGGCCCGTTGTGGAAATAAATACAACGGGCTCTAGAAAGAGTCTCTGGAAGAGTGCCCCGGCCTTGGGCACTCAGCATCATTTTGCTGTGGTGACATCCGCAGGGTATAATGACACAGATTCCACCATTTTCTCCAGGGGAAGATCTCTGCCATCTGAAGAGCAGTTGTAATTTGGCATCATCTCCATCACTTCCCTGGAGATTGGCAAAAATGGTTCCCCATGAGGGAATGGGTGGTTTGGAGGGTGGAGTCTATGGCACTGAACCTGTCTGAGGTCCCACCCCTGCTGAAACCTCACCCTCTCCAGGGTCCACCCCTCAAATCTCCAGGAATGTCCCCACCTGGAGATTGGCAACTCTACCTCCCAGCCAACTGTGAATGTATTGTTATCTGCCCCCTGGCTTCAGCTTCCCATCTCCTCCTCCCTCCCTCCTAGAGAGCAGTTGTAATTCTGAGTGGTCTCCAGCCCCCACTTGGAGATTGGCAACAATGGTTCCCCATGAGGGAATGGCTGGCTTGGAGGGTGAAGTTTATGGCATTGTACCTGTTTGAGGTCCCACCCCTCCTCCAACCTCACCGTCTCCAGGCTTCATCCCTCAAATCTCCAGGAATTTTCCACCTGGAGTTGGCAACCTTATCTCCTTCCCAGCCAGTCATCAACCTCACTCTTCAACTTTCCATCCCCCCCCTGCAGCCTCCACCATGCTCTGAAGCCCTGACTGCTATTTCAAATTGGCTGTGGGGGGCCATCTCAGGAGGGTATAATGACATAGAGTCCACCATTTTCTCCAGGGAACTGATCTCTGCCATCTGGAGAGCACTTGCAATTCTGAGTGATCTCCAGCCCTCATCTGGAGATTGGCAACCATAGTTCCCCAAAGGAAAAGTAGTCTTTCTTTGCAATGGGGACCAAAATAATTTACATCATTCTCCTCTCCCCTTTTGACTTGCACAACAACCCTGTAAGGTAGGTTAGGCTTAAACTCTGTGACTGGCCCCAAATCACCCACTCATCAGGAACCTGGGTCTAGTAGTAGACCCTGCTCTGAAGCATTGAATGCTACTCCTAGGGTAGCCAACCTCCAGGTGGAGCCTGAAGATTGCCAGGTATCACAACTGAACTCCAGACAACGGATCTCCCCCCCGGAGAAAATGACTGCTTTGGAGGGTGGCCTCTATGGCATTCTGTTCAGCTGAGGCCTCTCCCTTAGTCAGGACTGGCCCCAATGAGTTTTCTCCCAAAGGCCAACATAGGTGTGGAAAGGGCCTTTTACTGAGAGAAGCAAGCTTGGTTTCCTAGCAACAGGCACTGAGGAGGAAGTACAGTTGCCAGCTCTGATTAGGGAAATACCTGGAGATTGGGAGTTGGATCCTGTGGAGGGCAACATGTTTTTTTTTGGGGGGGGGGAGGATATAAGGACTCAGCAGGGTATAATGCCATAGGGTCTACCCTCTAAAACAGCCATTTTCTCCAGGGGAACTGATCTATGTCATCTGGAGATCAATTGTAACAGTGGGAGATCTCCAGGTCCCACCTGGAGATTGGCAACCCAAGAGGGAAAGTCAGCCACACAGCAGGGGGTTGAAAAGAATGGTTTGATGGTTGCTGGCCCACCTCATTAGCCAGCCAACCATGGTGGAGCTAAGCAGGAGAGAGAGCCGTTTTCAGTTTATTCTGACAGGAAGTGGCCAAGCTGACAGTGGGTGGGGGAGAGGTTATGCTGAAAGTTCATTGTCTTTTTACTGATGGAAGCAGGCCACTGAGGGGACAGTTAGACCCACCTGGCAGTGGGCAGAGGAGAAGAGTGGACCCAGCTCCCAGTCTGTCCCCTTCGCCGGCTCCCTCCAGACTGAGGCTGAGACACTGGCCGGTGGCTCTGTGGGTGGGACTGAGGCAATCCGGTGAGGGAATGTAGCCAGTGGCCAGGGACCTCTTTTGAGTGGCAGTTCTTGCAGCCAACTGATTTTGGCACCCCATGGAATCTTGTCACTTGAAAACAGCTTTATGATATAGGAGAGATTTCCTGTTCAGGCAGATCATCCAAAACACTCTGGTTTTGGTTCTGTCAAATATGACCCATTATCAGTTTACTTTGAAATCTCACCCTTTAGGGGGGAAACAATATTTTGGTCATCTAAGCGTCAAGTTAAATGTCTCTTATCCCTTCTATTGGAGATTCCAGCCTTCAGAATTAATATGAAGAAGATTAGAATGGTCTCTAAGACCCCCGTATACCCCAAAGCTTGTCCTTTTGGGTATCAATTCCTCGTTTTCTCTTAGACAAGAGGGACTACTTGGAAAATTACAACATTACCATCAAGTGACACTTTATTAATTCTGATGTAAAACTGTTCCTTCCAGCGAACTTCAAGGGTCCTGGTGGTACACAAACATTGGCTTTTATTGGGATTCTGTATACTGTTAGCCAGTTACAGATTAGAGCATCTGATATGGCTCAGGAAATACCCCCAAAAAACTGATAAGGTATTTGGGGGGATATTGTTTGGCTCAGTACATACCAAATGCACACTCCTATGTGCCACCACCATCTGACCTTTGCAAGGAATTGCCCACTGGTAGGGCCAAGTTTTGAGGCCTTGCCTCTGTGTCCCCTGTTGTCCAGTGCCTGGTCGCCATGGGGATCAATTACTGCCTTGTGCACCCCTGGAGGAATAGCCACTTGCCAACTGCCTGTCTCCCCCCCCCCCCCCCCGGCGCTTCTTTTAAAATAATAGGTCTGAGACACTGGAGGTCTATGTGGTACACAGAACCACAGCCATCATCCAAAGTTAAAAAGTATTTATTGGAAAGAAAATGTTTACAAGCATACTTTTTGCATAACAGCAGAGTGAGCAAGAGATTCAAATGAAATGGGTTAAATGCAATTCCTTTGTCCCTCTCTCTATACATGCCCTATCAGATGTTAAAATAGGACAGGTTCCATGTGCTTAGGAAGTTACAAATATCTAAAGATTCCATTACCATAAAGCTTGCTCCAGCTGTTTAGGACAGCACATGGTCAAAATGGCTGCCTTTCCAGTGGAGAGGTCTGTGTGTGATCATGTCCTCAGCAATCAAGGAAAAGAGAGCTCCTCCTCACTCCCAAGAGTTTTATCACCTCTCATTCCCCACCCGCTGACTCAGTCAGGCCAGTTCAGAGAAGCAATTCCTGAAGCCTTTTCTTGAGATTATTCATAGCACCCCCCTAGTTTAAAGTCCTCCTAACTTCTTTTTCCTGCTTGGAAGGGGTGGGGGAAGAGCATTGCATTGTCTCTCCTGCTAGAGCTATTAGCATATGTATAAAGGTAAGCTGGAAAGCATTTGGACTGACATCCCCCTTCTTGGCTGTGTCCTGCCCAGAGATGGGGGGGGGGAGCTTTTAAAAACTCAGTGGAGGTTTTGCTTATTTCAAACCTCCAAAGAAAAATGCATTTCTTCGCACCCTTCTCTGGGGAAAAAGTATATCTTGATTCCAGAAAGAATACCTATGTTTTTTTCATGGCTTTGCCAGTAGATTATTGTTTGTTTAGAACTTTTGTAAAATCTTGTCGAGTGACTGTTACAAAATTCATGTTTTCTGCTTTGCTGCTAATTTGGAGAAAACTGTTCAACTTGTGTGACAAATATATTCCATCTGAAACTCAAGGTATACATTCTGTTTTCCCTGAAGAACATGAGGTATGAATTGAATTTTTGTATTATAATAAATATTTTCAAACTTGCCGCACCTTTGGATTTTCTTCCTATTCATCCCCTCGTGCATTGCTGCTATTTTGGTTTGATCCAGCGATATCTGCACATGAGCACTAATCAGAGGTGGGTGAATCCCTCGGGCATGAATTCGGAAAGAACTGACTGTTTACAGCTAGATTCGATTCCAGCAGCATCTTAGGGACCAAGAAGGTTCTCGGGGTGTGAGCTTTCAAGAGTCAAAACTCCTTTCGTCAGGAATCTGACAAGATTTTGGGAGCTTAAGTTTTTGAGATTCAAAGCTCTCTTCAGAAATCTGACAATTTTTGTTGGTCTCAGGGGTGCTGTTCTCCTGTAGCTTAAATCTAGTTGTTCAGAAGAAGAGGACGAGGAGGAGATTAGATTTATACCCTGCCCTTTACTACCTGAAGGAGTCTCAGAGCAGCTTACAATCTCCTTTCCCTTTCTGTACCCACAACAGACACCCTGTGAGGCAGGCGGGGCTGAGAGAGCTCTGAGAAAACTGTCCTTGAGAGAACAGCTCTGAAAGAACATGCAATTGACCCAACATGGCTCCACTCTGCAATGATTTACAGGTGTCAAAGATAATGATGGGTGGGTTCCTTCTTAAGAGTTCTGCAGTCACCGTAAATAGATCGAACCTTCCTGCTAAATCTCCAGGTCCCCCAACAGTCTGTGTCATGGAATGCTTCAGTGCAGTAAAGAGATGCTGAAAGGTTTTTTGGCAGGAAAAATATCTGAGGGCAACGCATATGACTTCAGCTGTATCTCCGCTAACAATTTGTGTGGCAATATATTGCAGCGTATTACAACATGCACATGTTCATGCAAGTTCAGATGCACAACTGAGGCAGACACTGAACTGACATCCTCTTTGTGTTGGCCAAGGTCTTCAGAACTTGACTGATCATTCTGCTTGCTTCTCTTTCTCCAAGTCAGGCTTGGGGCCATAAACAGAGTCTGCTTGACTAGACCAGTGGTCCATCTAGTCCAGCATTCTGTTTTACATAGTGGCCAACCAGTTGTCCTGGAGGGACAAATGAATAGATCAGAGACGTCAAGGCCCTCCCCTAACAGGGTTACAAACCTCCAAGTGGTGGCTGGAGATCTCCTAGAATTACAACTGATGTCCAGGTGACAGAAATCAGTTCCCCTGGAGAAAATGGCTGCTTCGGAGGGTGGATTCTATGACATTATGCCTTCCTCTTCCCCCCAAATTCCACTCTCCCCAAGCTCCCCCCTCCCCCCAAATTTCAATGAATTTCCCATCCCAGAGCTGACAACCCAACCTGATGCTGCCTCCCAGCACTGGAATTCAGAGGTTTGCTGCCTTTGTAGATGGAGGCTCCCTTGATTCAGCTAGTAGCCATCAATGGACCTCTCCTCCATGAATCCATCTAACCACCTTTTAAAGCTATCTATGCTCATGGCCATCACTGCCTCTACTGTCAGTGGATTCCACAGTTTAATTACCTGTTGAATAATGGAGTACATCATTTTGTCTGTCTTCCTGAGCAGTTTGGTGTAGTGGTTAAGTGTGCGGACTCTAATCTGGGAGAACCAAGTTTGATTCCCTACTCCTCCACCTGCACCTGGCTGGATGACCTTGGACAAGCTATAGTTCTGGCACAGCTGTTCTTGAAAAAGAGCAGTCTCTGTCAGAGCTCTCTTAGCCCCATCTACCTCCCAGGGTGTCTGTTGTGGGGAGGGGAAGAGAAAGGAGTTTGTAAGCCGCTCTGAGACTCCCTTGGGTTGTGAAGGGCGGGGTATAAATCCAATCTCTCCTTCTCTTCTTCTTCTTCTCCAATTTCTCAACAGCTTCAGGGGTGTCTGAGTTCTGGTATTATGGATAATGTTGCCAACACTGCATTGGAAAATTCCTGGAGGTTTGGGGGCGGAGCTTGCAGAATGCAGGCCTTGAGAAGGGATGAGACCTTGGCAAGGCATAGTGCCACAGAGTCCACCCATTTTCTCCAGGAGAACTTATCTCTGTGGCCTGTAGATAAGTTGTACTTCTGGGAGATCTCTAGGCCCCACCCAAAAGCTGGCAACCAGAATTATGTAAGAAAAACAAAAGAAAAGCTTCCTCTGTCCACTTCCTCTGCCCCATGCATAATTTTGTAAGCCCGTATCATGTCTCCATGGCTTTTTTTCCTATCACAAACAGTTCTGCAACCCCTGACCATCTTGTTTGCTCTGCTTTCTACTGTTTCAGCTCCATAGTATATCCTTTTTGAAATATGACAACTAGAACTGCACTCTATATCCCAAATGAGGCCACATTACAGCTTTATACAAGGACATTACAATATTGGCCATTTGTAATAACTCCTAGCATGCAGTTTGCCTTTTTTCCACTGCTGCCACATGCTGGATCGACATTTTTCATTTTGCTTTCCACTACAACCCCAAGATCCCTTTCGGCCTCAGTCTTAGCCAGTTCAGACCCCCTCAGCCTCTATATATCTAATTCCCAAGTGCCCCCCCACATGCGGATACTTAAATCTGTGGGGGGGGGGCACTTGGAGGGCAGAGGGGGGGGGGGTTCTGCAGGTGGGGGATGACCCCCCCACCTGCAAAAAAATCCCAAAACTTTACAAAACTTCTCGGGGGATACTGAAATTTCCCGAAAAATAAAAGAGCGTCCCCTGCGCATGTGCGGGGAACGCTCTCGGAATGGCAGCGGCCCCGGTGAGAGTCGCCGAGGCCAGCAGCCAGTCCACGGAGGAGGGGGAAGGGGGTGAGTGGCGGGCCCAGGGAGAGCCACCGAGGCCCGCCAGGAGTCTCTGGGGGGGGGAAGGGGGCGAGCGGCGGGCCCGGCGAGAGTCTTTAGGGGGGAAGGGGGCGGAGGAAGGAGGAGCAACTGGGGAGAGCCGCCATCGGGGTAAGTAAGGGGGGGAGGAAGGAGGGAGACAGGGACGGTGGGCAGAGGGCCGTGGGAAGCGGGCGAGATGCTCCACCTGGAGGAAGACGCCGGGCTGCACTGGATCCCACCCGGGGCTTTGCCGCCGCTGCCCAGAGCCTCCCTCCTGCTGGCCAGGCCACGGGGGAGGGGAGGGGAGAGAATACCCACCTGCCCGGAGACCTGGGTGGCGGGACAGGGCCGGACGGGCCCTCCGCCTTCCCCGCCACGGCTGGGGGGGGAAGGGGGTGGAGGAAGGAGGAGCAGCTGTTAGCTTCTCCCCCCCACGAATATCGTGGCCCCCCCTTGTATATTTAAAATTCAGATGTTATTTTTGTTCCCAGAGGCATCACCTTTCACTTAACCACAGTGAACTCAATCTACCATGTTGTTGCCCACTCTCCCAATTTAGAGAGGTCCTCTGTAGCTCTCTTCATAATCCACCTCAATTTTTACCATCTTTCATAATTCCATGTCATCTCCAGAGCTGGCCACTGCCTTTTCTACCCCATTTAAAAATAATTAACAAACAAATAAAGTAGTACCCTCCGCAATGCTGATCGTTGAGGGACCCCACTGCGAGGACTGTCCGTTTGTTCCTGCTAAGAACTACCCATTTATTCCTGCTCTCTTCTTCCTGAGATTTAACCTACTTTTAATTCATAAGAAGACCCGACCTCTTATCCCATGACTGCTAAACTTACCCAAAAATCTTTTTCTGCTTAAGGTGATAGCCATATGAGCAGTACTAGATAGATAGATAGATAGATAGATAGATAGATAGATAGATAGATAGATAGATAGATAGATGGATGGATGGATGGATGGATGGACGGACGGACGGACGGACGGACGGACGGACGGACGGATGGATGGATGGATGGACGGATGATAGAGAGATAGACAGATAGACCCCGAAGTCTTTGGTGAGGTACCTTGTCAAAAGCCTTTTGGACAACCAAGTACAAAATGGCTACTGGATCAGCTTCAGCTAATATCTACCAAATCACTTTCAGCTGGACACTGTGCTCTCTACTTCTGGATTGGGCACAGCTTGGGCCTCAATTTCCCCCTCTCCCAATACATATGGACCCCAATCTTTAAATCAGCTTCTCCCCTATGCCACATGGCACATGATGCAGTGTGGGACTGTATATGTGGAAAGGTTGCTTCACATGCACAAAGTTTTTTAAAAAAAATAAATAAAAATGCCATGATTATTTATCTTTATGGCATACTGTACAGGAGACATTGTAACGAGGAGATCATGATGGTCCATTGGGTAATTAGATCATTTCCTAAGAAAATGAACACTGTTTTCATGATGGGCTAGAATAGATACCATTTGGATCTCCTGGGGAAATTGCTAATTATGCAGCCTTTGAAACAGGTACATAAAAATATGTTAATTGATCATTACTTTTAAAATATTTATATGAATTAGATCCATGTGCACACAATAAACCGTTACATTTCCTGGCTCTCTGTCATGTCGTAAACATGAATGCTGGCACGGGCGTGAAAGACGCCAAAGTAATTTCCTGGACTGGAGACTGGACTTGACAATACCGCGGCCATTTTTGTAATTGGTTTTTCATGGAAGATTCGTATTTGCTAAAGAGCGGCAGAATTCTAAAATCTGACAAGTGAGAAAGCGGTGTAATTTATAAAACTGAGGGAGCTCACATAGGCGATATAAATATTTTTCCCTCTGCTGAGAGGACCTCTGCGTAGGGAAATGTGTAAGACTATCACATATGAAGTGTGCATATTTATTTCACAAATAACATGCAGATTTGAGCAGCTGATGTAACATATGAAAAGATTCATAAGGCAGATTAACACCCCTTGGTACTGGTCTCCATGAGAAAATGACCCAGTCATTTTACACTTCCAAAACCGAACATAAGTTATGTTTTCCTCTTGATTCACAACTGAAGGGTGGGTCTTGTACAAATAGGGATATGTGCCAAGAAAGTGCTGGAGCAGGGGTCCCTGGCTTGATGCCCATGGGTGCCAATGACACCTTTCCTGCCCCTTGCCAAGTGTTTTTAACCAGTGGGTGGGGCTAGGCGGGGATTTGCCCAGCAAGGTTTCCAGTTGGCCAGTGGAGATTTGACTGCCTGTGTGGGTTTTGCTTTGTTGGTGTGTTAGCCAGTTTGCCATGAGTTATTAATAATATTGGGGAATTGAGATATTATAAAAAGGCAATAGGCAAATATGGGAGTGATCACCTATATATACAGGGGTCCCGCTTCTTCCAGAAGCACCAGAAATAGACGCAGAGACCAACTTCAGAATGAAATGGTCTCTTTACTGATGATTCTTCACAAGCACACAATAAACTCAAACACACTCACAATTACACAGAATAAATTCAAACACACTCTCAATTACACAGATCTAAAGAAATTAGAGGTAAAAGGACAGTGACGTTCACATTAGGAGGATGTTTTCTTGAGGGGTAATATTTAACTGTCCTCGGTGTGATGAAGCTATCCACAGGAAAAAAATAATAAGGGAGAGGCTATAGGGAACTAGGGATCATGTCCTGAACCAGCAGAACACGTGGAGACTCTGGCTGCGCAAACCAAGAGTCATGAGAGCAAGGTAAGTCTAGAGTTAAGGAGAAAGAGAGCGTGCACATGGCCAGGTATCTTTTTATAAACTGGCTTTGGAAGGGGGCTTTACTGGCCACATCCTCTGGCACGACCCTCTTCTAGTCCATCCCCAAAACATGCTACCTGAAACTGGTTTCTGGGGGACGGGGCTAAGGAATTGGGCATTACTGAATTCTAGTTACTCTGTTTGCGATGACGCCTGAGAGGATTATGACTCATGCGGCCAGAGTCATTGTTATGGACAGTAGAGCTGGTCTGTGTCAGTTGCTTCATTAAATTATGAATGTAAAGTCCTTTGTTTGGCGAGGCTGCCTGCATGACAAGGAAGATGTAACTCATGGAGTTTAGAGTCCAGATTTCTGGTACTTTTCGCCTTGGAATGGCAACCGTTTAAACAGCAGCGGTAGTTGGCATGTTGGCACAAACGTGGCACTTTGGGGGCAGAGTTCCCTCACTGGCCAGATCTGGGCCAGCAGATCGGAGGCCCTGAAAGTGGGCAAACCCCCGCCCCCAGTGGGGGAATGGCCAGCCTACCCCCTGCAAATGGGCAGCACATGTGCATTCTCGGATGTAGCCCCCATCTTGCGGAATGGCCTAGCTGAGGAAGTCAGAAAGGCTCCACATATGGAAACTAGAATTGTTGGGGGGGCAACATGTGTATAGAGGTAATGGGCTGTGTTATACTGAAGTGGTTCAGGAAGATGCCTTTATAAAGAGAACATGGGACTGAGGTCTGTGCTATTATGTCTGATTTATATTTATTGTATGCATTATCTTGCTCTTGCTACCTTGTTTGCAGCTTTTTGTTGTGCAGTTTTCTGCATGCAGTTTCTGATACCTTTTTTGACCTGTTTCTAATTTTGTAATCCTAACCCTACTGTGTTGCCTGTTAGAGCTAGTGTTACCACCTCTGGGTTAGGCAGTACCTGGAGATTTTACGGGTGGAATCTGGAGAAGGGAGGATTTGGGGAGAGGTGGGATCTTGGCAGGGTACAATGCCATAGAGTCCACCCTCCAAAGCAGCCATTTCCCCCAGGGAAACTGATCTCTGTCGTCTGTAGATCAGTAGTAATCCCAGGAGATCTCCAGGCCCCATCTGGAGGTTTGCAACCTAGTTAGACATCTTATGCTATTTGCTTTGTTTTAACCCCCCCCCCCCCCCGGTTGGCTGAGCCCCCTGTTTGAGCTTTAGAGTACTCGAACACCCCCCAAGGAAAGTAACTAAGCTGTCAGAATACCTTTGGTTTCAGAATGCCAAATGTCAAATGGGAAACCATAATCATATCAAAGAACAGCCCTAGCCCAGCTAAGCTAAAGAAATGGCTCATTCAACAGGGCCAGAACCCCTGGGAACCTGGCTATTTTAAAGGGCACAACCACAATGGTCTCTGCTCGCAGCATAAGAACAGAGAGAGTCACTCCTTACAGCCACGTAATGCCTAGAGCAACCACGTGCCCGCCAGTCTTTCAGCAGCAGCTGGACAAACACTTGTCAGGGATTCTCTAGGCTGATCTTGCGCTGAGCAGGTGGTTGGACTAGACGGCCTGTGTGGCCCCTTCCAACTCTGTGGTTCTGTGAGTCTCAAGGAGAAAGGGCGATGATAAAAAAAGGCAAGCAAACAAGGAAATAAACATGCATTCCTACACCCATCCCCAGTTTCTGTTTTGATTTGGGAAATCCCACAGCCTCTGGCTGATCTTCTTGTTGGGTAGGGCTGACCTTTCTCCAATGAGAAAAAGGCACAACATGGCAGGTAGGGCATACGATCACCAGTGGGACACACTGTAAACTTGGCCATGCAAGGCCACTGCTATGGATCGTTGATGCAATACCCATGCCACAGTCAAAATGGAGACTTATTAGGTATGCTTATCGTCACCCCAAAATTAAAATCTGTGTTTTTCTTCAGGAGCAGAACATTTGTGGCTTTCCTCAAACCTAAAAGTCTCCCACTGCTTATGCCCCCCCCCTTTCCCCACAAGCAATGGGCGAGTTGAGTAAGGTTTATTAGAATTAATTCCTCAGCCCTGTGAACCACTTGACTAGACACTGGAAGGCCCAAGTATGTCGCTGATGGAAATCCACAGCTAAAAATCTGTCATTTGGATTAAGAGTGATGGAAAAAGGGATCGACGCTGAACGTTCCGGGCTGCTGAATCGCTTGCCACGATAGGACCAAAAGCCCGATAAAATAAATCACTATTTTTAAAAACAAAAAAAACTCTGAAGAATTTACTGGTATGATGGATGATCATATAACGTGCCTCTGGGACATCAAGCAACATGTTGAATGTATGAAGCTGTCTTAGACTGAGTTGGAATATGGGCACATGTTGCTCCATCTTGCTTACTTTGACTGGCGGTGGTCCTCCGGGGTCTCTGAGAAGGAGACATCTTCCCCAGCACCATCCATTATTGAGAAGTTTTTAATGGGAGATGCCAGGGGTGGAACCGGGGACTTTCTGCTTTGCCACTAAGCCAGGGCACCTTCCCTTTGCTGAGTTCCTTTGCATGTGTTTCACTTCCTTAAAATAGATCGTATGTCTTTGCAACTGGAAACATTTGTGCCAAATGCAACCTTCGCGTACCCTTGATAAATAATAAAAGCTTAGGCTGCATAAGCATGCGTTCCGGAAGCCCGTTTCCACGCTTGATGTAATGTACAATCTGCATGCACATCATGATCTTGGCAAAGGACCAGTAATTGCTGATGTGCTGTTCAGACAGAGGAGACATCATCTGTATGTGACTAATGCCAAAAGATTACAGATGGCTGGAACACACAGGGTGGGGTGGGGGGAGAACCTTTATAAAGGGAACAGCTCCTCTAAATTTTGAATTCTCTCCTATATTTTGAGAATTTCACAGAACGAAAAAACTGGAGCATCCAGTTCCCTCCATTCCATATTCATTCTGTCTCCACATCCAACAGTTAATGAACAAATTAGTGCATGACCTATATTCAGATGCAGATATATGAAAGCGCCACAGCACATAAGAACATTGGAAGAGCCCGGCTGGATCAGACCAGTGGCCCATCTAGTCCAGTATCTTTTCCCACACAGTGGCCAACCAGTTCCTCTGAACAGCCAACAACAGGCCATAGAAGCCGAGGCCTTCTCCTGATGTTGCCTCCTGGCTCTGGGATTCAGAGGATTAGTGCCTCTGCATATGGAGGTTCCACTCAGCCACCATGGCTACTAGCCATTGATAGATGTATCCTCCATGAATCTATCTAATCCCCTTTTAAAGCTGTTTATTCCTATAAGAACATAAGAAGAGCCCTGCTAGATCAGACCAGTGGCCTATCTAGTCCAGCATCTTGTCTCACGGAGTGGCCAATCAGTTCCTCTGGGCAGCCACCAACAGGGCATAGAGGCTGAGGCCTTCTCCTGATGTTGCCTTTGGACTCTGGGATCCAGGCCCCAGCGCTAAACCATGCAGTAGGGCCTAAAGTCCGTGTGGGGGGGGGGGGGGACTCATGGAGCCCCGAAGGCTGAGAAGATCCAAAGACATAGTCCAACATCCGTAATGCGATAAGAATAGTCAAGTCCAGTCCAAGAATGAAGATAATCCGTAAAGAAAAGGCTTTCCAGAAGTTGTCCACGAACCGACGAGAGAGGCTGTTAGCCAAGCGGCGGTCAGAAGAGAACTGGTGGGATGTCCGCGCCCGGCTCTTCTGGGCATGCGCAGTGGGGCCCCGCCCATGCTCGGTGGAGCTGGGCACGAAAATCCGTTTAGCTTTCTAGATACTGATGAGTTTCGGCGCAGGCGCAGAAACCCAATGATGTGCACAGAGACCACGTCGAAGATCCATTGATCCCCCTTTTAAACCAACTGTGCCTGTGGCCATCACTACACCCTCTGGTAGCAAATCTTAAATTTTAATAACTTGCTGCGTAAAGAAGTACTTCCTTTTCTCTGTCCTGAATCTACTGGGCTCCCGGGCACCTGGCAAAGCCAATGATACCTGGGGCTGTTGTCCACCCTGAGGAAGGCGGGGCAGCAATGGAGCTGGACGCACTGCGTCCTGACACTGGTGGGGGGCGGGGCCAGCCTTTTGAAGAGGCTGAACCCCGCTCCCACCTTTGCCAGTTGCTCCGCGTGCTCACCAACCCACCCATCCTGTGCTCAGTGTAGGGCTGTTGCTGGTCGCCAAGGGGGCCGGGTAGGAATTTTTTGTCTCTACCTGGATTGGCTGAATAGATGGAGGTGTTTTTGCTTACCTTATGCTGAGGGCAGTGGATTAAGGGATGCAGGTGGTGGACGAGTGTTAAACAGGTCACTTGGCAGGTTTGTGCAAGCAAGTAAATGGAACTGGTGAGCACCTCACGACATATCCCGTTTGGGAAAAGGAGGTCATCAGGAGCTGCTTTCGGATTGTAAGGTCCAGGGTAGGGAATGATGATCGCCTCTGGGAACCTCTTAGGCCAGGCTCCTCCCTGCAAGTTGTAAGGCTTCAGGGGTAGGCACTCCTAGGTGGCAACCAGCTTGCTGGGCTGCCGGTCACGAGCTAGATCGTTGGCTCAAGACCAGAGCTGGGTGACCTGCCCTTCAAGGGCAAGGAGGTTGTGTCAGGGAGTGATGCCTGCCTTGTCTTTTCCATGCTTGCTTAGTTTCCCGTTGCTGCAATGTTCTGTGAAACAGTTAATAAAGTGGCCCTTGTCTAATTCCAAACTGTTGTCTGTCTCGTTATTCCGGCTGGGGTGGCAACTGCCAATCAGCTCCATTGGATGCCCTTGAGTTTTATTATTTTGGGAGAGAGAAAAGGCTCCTTATCAGCTCCCTCCACCCTATACATATGTGCACAGTCCCACATTGGCTGCTCTGCTCTGAGTGGCCGTGATTCTCCACCCCATTCAGTAGTGTTTGGCCTCTCTGTATTGTGAAGATAACACAGGAAAGACCAGCGGCTGCCCCCGGAGCAGGTGCTGGTGTTTGCCTACCCCCCTTCTTCTTGAATGAAGCATGTGGGTGGTGTTGTACGCGCCGTTTATGAAACACTGTTATACACTCTGTACTCTGCCCCTAACTTGACATGACTAACCTTGGTGAGCACACTTAGCATCAGTCTAGCATAGATAGGCAAACATATGCTAAGTGCCACTGATGATCCTAACCGCAGAAACAGAAATCAGTCATGGATTCAGAAGTAAACTTTGGTTCATTGCTTAAATGCATTCTGGGAAATAGCTAAATGCTGACAGGCTGCTATTCTGTTAAAGGTTTGCGGCCTTCTTCTGGCCAGCTACAACTGCACATGTTTCTGATGTTACTTAGCTTAGTTCAATGAAGAACATCACCATCCTGTACCTACATCAGCTACAATAGATACTTTTTAGAGCTTCATAGCCTGGGAAGAAGAAGGCCCATTGTTTAGCTAAAAAAGAAACATCTTTACTTGAGAAAGCCCAACCCTCAGGTCTGAGCCCAAACAGAAAGATATGATGGAAGTCTGACAAAGTTTGATGGAACCAATAGCTTTGCCTTGTTTGTGTGATATCATAGTGGGTATAAAATCTTATGTTTCCCATTGTAACTTCAGGATAGCAGGTGGGTATTCGAGGGTCCAAAGCCCTGTTATACCAGTGCATCCCCCTTTATTAATAAAGTACTTGAAATTTCTCTTCTACAGGATTGCACCATGTGTTTTCTCAAATTGGGTTCGGGGAACACAACCAGAGACAGAATTCTGTCTTTCAGGGGGGTGAACCAATCTGGCACCGGCCACCATCCAAGCTCAGATTGACCTGGTGTGAGCTCCCCACCCATCCACCCCTTTTTGGGACCATGTGGGATTAAGTAGTCGCTGTTTTGGGCCTCACTCAGATTGGCCAAGGTGTGGATGGCTTTTTTCACCTGCTTCACATGGCTGGAGGGGGTGTGGTTAAGTAGGCCTGGTAAAGCTGGTTAGGCCCTAACCAGGAAGGCGGGAAAAGCACGGGTTGAGGGGGATGTGGAATTGGCAAGCACCCTGAGATATCAGTGATCGGGGGGGGGGGGAGTCCTCATACTGGGTGCCTCGGGGCTTGGCAGTCACGGTGACTCAGTTGGGGGCCTCTTTGGGGTGGGGGGAGCATATGACAAACCTTAAGGCTTTGCAGCTGTGGGCTGGAATGTGCCCTTCCTTCCCCTCTACGCACTGGTGTGCACTCTAAGCCGGGGTGGTTTTGCCCTGTTAGGAGGCTTTTGTGGAAAGCCCAATGTGACCCATGTTCCCTCTAAGCTGCGTTAGTGTGAGCTAGTGCAGTTTTTTAGCCTCTGGCTCACACATTTTTGTCTTGGCTCAGGAAGGATGGCTCCAGAGCAGACTAATTGATGCAGTAGCCAAATCACTCACTCACAGTTTTAATGCCAGTCGCTCACAAAGTAGAATTTTTGCTCATGAGACTCCACAGCTTAGAGGGAGCGTTGAATGTGCCCCGCGCTTTAAGGTGTTGGTGCAGATCAGCTTCTGTACAAATAAAACTCCCAGTGTAACCCACAACTTGTTGTGTTTCATTCAGGGCTCATTTCATAGCAGGAGCTCTTCTGCATATTAGGCCACCCCCCCCCCCATGTAGCCAATCCTCCAAGAGCTTACAGTAGCCCCTGTCAGAAGAGCTCTGTAAGCTCTTGGAGGATTGGCTACATTAGAGGAAGAGAGAGAAGAGATTGGATTTATATCCCGCCCTTCACTCCCCAAGGGAGTCTCAGAGCGGCTTACAAACTCCTTTCCCTTCCCCTCCCCACAACAGACACCCTGTGAGGGAGGTGGGGCTAAGAGAGCTCTTTCCCAAGCTGTCCTTGAGGGAACAGCTGGTACAGAGCTATGGCCTACCCAAGGTCATCCAGCCAGGTGCAAGTGGAGGAGTGGGGAATCAAACCTGGTTCTCCTAGATTAGAGTCCGCGCACTTAACCACTACACCAAACTGGCTCTCAGTTAGGGTTGTGTGGCCAAATATGCAAAGGAGCTCCTGCTATGAAATGAGCCCTGGTTTCATTCAAGGGACGGGTGGGGAAATGCCTATAAACATCCACATCACTGTGGCCAGAATGTCCATACCTAGGTGGCCATGGAATGGAATGCTCTCTGTGCAACGTACAATGGAACAAGGATTTCAAAGCATTATTATTATGCAGCCTGCATAAGATGAAAAAAAATACTGTTAACTTTTGGGAAGTGTGGCCCGTGCATTATCCACTGAGCACCGCAGACAGTTTCAGAGGGCGGCCCAGTTGGTCTGCAGTAGAACAGCTGGATTCGAATCCAGCAGCACCGTCAAGACCAGCAAGATTTGTCAGATATCTGACAAAGGGAGCTTTGACTCTTGAAAGAATAAACTCTGGGAATCTTGTTGGTCTCTAAGGAGCTTTTAGGGTTGCCAACCTCCAGATGGGGCCTGGAGATCTCCTCCTATTAGAACTGATCCCCGGACAATAGAGATCAGTTTGCCTGGGGAAAATGGCTGTTTTGGAGGGAGAACTCTATGGCATTGTACCCTGCAGAGGACCATCCCCTCCTCAAACCCTCCCCTTCCCAGGCTCCACCACCAAAATCTACAGGTATTTCCCAGCTCAGAGCTGGCAACCCTAGTACTGGATTCAAATCTAGCTGTGCATGAATACATATATATATATATATATATATATATATATATATATATATATCTCCACTGTCTGCAGTTTGTGGACATTGGGAGGGGAAGCTTGATGAAGGGAAAAGTGGGGAGCAGTGTTCCCTTTAAGCTGAGTTAGTGTGAGCTAGCTCACCATTTTTTAGCCTCTGGCTCATGCATTTTTGTCTTTGCTCAGGAAAGATGGCTCCAGAGCAAACTAATTTATGCCGTGGCTAAATAGCTCGCTCGCAACTTTAATGCCGGCAGCTCACCAAGTAGATTTTTTGCTCACAGGGCTCCACAGCTTAGAGGGAGCATTGGAGGGGAGGACCCTTGTGTCTTTAAATCTGTTATCCTGTTCCTTAATATTCAGTGAAAGTAGGGATGCCAGCCTCTGGGTGGGACCTGGGGACCCCCTGGAATTACAGCTCATCTCCAGACTATGCAGGTCAATTCCACTGAAGAAAAGGCATGCTTTGGAGGATGAACTCTATGGCATTATTCCCTAGTGAGGTCCCTGTTCTCCTCACCCTCCATCTCCAGAAGTTTCCACCTGGATCTGGTGACCCTACCCACTCATTCCCTACCGGTGGCCGGGGGGATGGGACAGGACCTGGCAACCCTAGGTGGAAGACTGTTGGAGCGAATCTCCAGAAGCAGAGAGAGAAGGATGAAACCCCAAAGAGAACAGAGATGGGGAAATCCAATTATCAGGATATTCTTCCCATAAATCAATTTCCTTCCTTCTAGTAGGGGCTTTGTGGAGAAATGCATTGTCTCCTGAAAGGGTGGCAAGCAGCAAAAGCCTCCACTGTGTGTTTTGACCAGTTCCCCCCCCCCCCCCCCCCCCCCCCCGAGCAGGAGGGGAGAAAAAATTAGCCCATGGCCTTTCAGTTGCATCTCTTAAGAAATGTTAATGAGTTTTGCTAGAGGCAATGGGATGGGCCAATTCAACCTCCCCCCTTTCTCCAAGCAGGGAATAAAGGTGGAAGTGTTAATTGCTAGACAGTTTACAGGAAGGGACTTCCTGGAGACAACAGGAAAAAGATGCCTTGACCTGGGCTGAGCAGGGTCAAGGGGGAGGAGGAAGAGAGAGAGGATAAATTCTCCAGGCAACAGGAAATAGCTTTCTTTTTTAATTGGGATGTTGAACTGATCTCTTGCCTGAGGTTGGGAGCAGGCAGTCATTTTGGACCATGCGGCTGGCCTAAAGAGCTGGGAGCAAGTTTTAAGGTAATGGCAGATCTTTAGAGACTTAGAACACTTACAATAAAGAGCCTGTCCTAAATTTTACCATCAGATAGGGCACATATAGCTGAGAGGGACAGAGAGTTTGCATTTTACCAGTTTCCTTTCTTCTTCCTTGCTTCACTCTGGTGTTGTGCTAAAAGTATGCTTGTAAACATTTTCTTTTTAAGAAATATTTTAAACTTTTGATTCTGGAAGTGATTCTCTGTACCACATAGACCCCCACTGTTTTGGACAGACTATTTTAAAAGGGGAGCCCCAGGAGGGTGGAAGGCAAGCAGTTGGCAATTGTCTATTCCCCCAGGGGCACACAAGGCATTAATCTGTTCCCGGTAGTAGCCAGGCACTGAGCTAGTGAGATACACTGAGGCAAGGCCTCTATGTTTGGAAGGGGAGCTGAGGGTCCTGGTCTCTTAAATGGGAAATCCCTATATTGATCAGGTGGCAGCAGCAGGCTACTCGTGAGTGAAGGAAAAGCCCCTCCAGGGAGTTGGGAATCCCAAGGCGGGCTAGGTGAAACAGGGCCTGCAGGCCAGAGCTGACACATTCTGCCACAGCCTTATTCCCTTGGCATTGCAATAGACTGTATTTTTTACACAGAGGCCAGGATATACAAATCAGCTCTGTTACTTGAGCCAGCCTTGGGAAACAGCTTCCCTGCATAACTATACTTACCTATACATCACCAAATGCAACTATAAGGGTAAGATAAACTTGCTTAATGAGATGTATTTCAAACTAGGGTTGCCAGTCTCCAGGTGGTGGCTGGAGAGCTTTTGGAATTAGGAGGAGCTGCGACTCAGTGGCGGGGCATCTGCTTGGCATGCAGAAGATCCCAGGTTCAATCTCTGGCATCTCCAGTTTAAAAGATCTGGCAGTAGGTGATGTGAAAGACCTCTGCATGAGACCCTGGAGAGCCACTGCCAGTCTGAGTAGACAGCACTGACGGACCAAAGGTCTGATCCAGTTTAAGGAAGTTATATGTGGTTCATGTGTTCAATTACGGCTGGTCTCCAGATTAGAGAAATCAGTCCCCCTGGAAACAATGGCTGCTTTATGGCTTTATGACTCTATGGCCTTATAACCTACGGAGGTCCCTCTCTTCCCCAAATCCCAACCTTCCCAGGGTCCACCCCCCAAATCTTCAGGAATTACCCCAGATAGAGCTGGCAACTCTATTTCAGACACCTGCCAAGTTAGTGATGATTCTGAATCTTGACTGATCAAGTTAGAGGTTAGACCCAGGCTAAGTTTTCCAATCCCAGAATGGAGTTTTCTTGCCTGCCCCACCCACTGCATGCCCCTGGTCTCCAGGAAATGCTGAACAGGGATTTAGGACTCTGAGGAATGATACTGGGGGGAGCGTTCTGGAGCAGGAAGGAGGAAATCATGAGAAATTGTCAATTTAGTCTTGATCTAACCCATAGCCTTGATATTTAAATCCAGCAACCAGGCAACAGCAGTTATGAAATAGTGGGGAAATCAAAAATATCTGAGCTACATGTATGAGTGTGAGATTGTCCTAATAGATGCAGTCCACAATGGGTCTCCTTAAACAGAAAGTCCTTTATTTGCAGAAAAGCTCTTGTTGGTCAAATACACTTCTTCTGTTAGTAATGCCCAAGCATAGTGATACAACTATAATTATACCTAGTATGAAATGACCCCCCCCCCATGTCTCACCAATCATATGACTGAATTATTGGCACCCAAATATACTGGCCCAAAGTTCCTAAAGAAAGTGCGGCAAAAGATATTCCCAAGGAAAAACATCGGTAAGGGTTATGGGGCGGAAGTTCCCAGGGACAGATTCTAGCAACTCAGCACCTGTGAAGAAATAACATGTAGCAGGCAGCTTCCAACTCAAGGCCATGAGCTGGTGAGAAGCGGGCTAGAGATAATGCTGGAAGCTAATGAGCAGCAAGCAAGCGAGCGCGAAGCCTGCAGGGAGCCCAGTAGCACATTCCTAAGGTGGGAGTCATGTCCCCGATGCTGTCTCCCATCCGGGATCAAAAGGAGTGCATGTAAGGTTCAAAACAGTAGCTATATCACATATAACCAAACATCAGTAGAACTCACTGGTAATAATTGACAGGTGTGTAACAACTGACAGGCGGGCAACCTAACTTAATGGCAGTGCTAACTGACAATGAAAACTGTACCCTGTGGGAGGGGTCCCAACATTTTCAAGCCTGAAAACACCTTTGGAATTCTGACACAGGGTACTGGGTAGCACAAAGTGGCCGCCACAAGAAGTAGAGTCAACTGCAAAATGGCTGCCACAGGAAGTAGAGTCAACCACAAATTGGCTGCCACAGGAGATGGAGCCGGATGCACACAGATGCACAGAGGAAACTCAAATGCAGAGAAGAAGTCGTGTAACTTTTACACATACTCCAGTAAAGAGGAGAGAGAAGTGCAATAGAACCAACACCATAATGGCAGCCACCACTGAAATGTGTTTTCTTTTTTTAAAAAATGCACAGCCAGTCATATCTCCAGTGGCCAGTCTGATGCCTTACTGGGCAAAAGCCCCACATGACCCCTATCTACTTTCTACTTTTGTTTTGTGAAATCATCGTGATTAATAAATCAAACCCTATGACTCTGCAATACTCTAGAATGGCAAAAACCAGCTGTAGGATCAGCCAGTGTAGGTGAGGGGCAAAGCGAAGGTGATTTGGTTTCAAGTGGTAGAAGTCAACGAGGGCAGGAACCTTCCTTCACCCTCCATAGTGGCTTACGCTCACAGGAATCCTGTTGGGGTATGTGTTTCTCTGTGTGCGGCCATTTTGTGACTTTGAAAATATACCACAGGGGTATTGTAGTAAAATCACAGTTCCTGCTGAATACCGCTTCCTGGCCTAGAAACCACAGACTCAAGGCGAGGAGATCATGCCGTCACAATTTTGCAGTCATCCCAGGAAGAAGGGCCTTACTTCTTTGGGAGAAACAGCCTTTAGAGATCCCAAAGGAACATTGCTTCTCAAACAGCAACAAAAATCAATTGTTCTGGCAAAGCATTACACAACTTACATGGGTTTAGCTGCATGTCACACAATTTCAGAGGTATGCTTAAGGAAGAATCACAAAAGACTCCAGCAAGCTTTGAGCCAGCTGCAAGTTTGTCAAGAGGCCAGGCAGAAGGGATCATTTACAGGCACCGTAATACCAGCTAGACCTCAGAAAATTGGGCCGAAGTTGACAACTGGTTGACAGGGACTTGGGCTGCAGTTCGCCGGATGCATATTTAGATGACTTTCTGAGCTGGAGTGTTATGTGTTACCTGAAGTATATACTTTGCTTTTGTGGGAAAGGAATCTCGAGATACTGGTGGCAGACAATAGACAACAGTTTGACAGGGGAGACAAAGTTTGCCAGGTGATGCAAATGGAAATATTTCTTTACACAACAAGTGAATAAAATGTGGACTTAGCAACACTGGGAGAGTTTCTGTGTTAAATGAGATACTGGCGGCCCATCTTCTGAAACTTTTGTATAAAATCGCTGCAACTAAAATTGGATTGAATAGAGAAGCTGTTTGAACAACATCAACATTCTGAAATTGATGAAACACTATATATGGTCACTATTCTGGAAGAAGACTTTTGAAACGAAGATCACGATCCGGAGACTTCATAAATACATAATATATATGAATTTAAGAACATAAGAGAACATGAGAGAAGCCAGTGTTGGATCAGGCCAGTGGCCCATCCAGTCGAACACTCTGTCACACAGTGGCCAAAAATACCAGGTGCCCTCAGGAGGTCCAGCAGTGGGGCCAGGACACTAGAAGCCCTCCCACTGTCTGTTGCCCCCCTCCCCCAAGCATCAAGAATACAGAGCATCACTTGCCCCAGACTGTGAGAGTTCCTATCTATACCTTGTGGCTAATAGCCACTGATGGACCATATGTTTATCCAATTCCCTCATGAAGCTGTTTATGCTTGTAGCCGCCACCACCTCCTGTGGCAGTGAATTCCTGTTCTAACCTGACTGCTCAGCAATTTCATGGAGTGCCTACGAGTTCTTGTACTGTAAGAAAGGGAGAAAAGGACTTCTTTCTCTACCTGCTCTATCCCATGCATAATCTTATAAACCTTGATCATGTCACCCCTCAGCCGCCGTTCCTCCAAGCTAAGAGCTCCTAGTACTTCAACCTTTCTTCATAGGGAAAGTGTTCCAACCCTTTTATCATTCTAGTTGCCCTTTTCTGCACTTTTTCCAATGCTATAAAATCTTTTTTGAGGTTTGGTGACCAGAACTGCACACAGTACTCCAAATGAGGTAGCAGCATCGATTTATACAGGGGCATTATGATACTGGCTGATTTGTTTTCAATTCCCTTCCTAATAAACCCCAGCATAGCGTTGGCCTTTTTCATTGCAGTCGCACACTGTCTCGACATTTTCATTGAGTTATCTCAATGAATTTAATGTGATATGAATTAGTGTATGAAAATAACACACACAAATATTTACTATTTCTTTATTTTTTATATAGCCAGGGGTCATTTCGTAGAAAAAGAGGTGCAGGAGCTCATTAGCATAACTCATTAGCATAACTTATTTGCATATGCTACACCACCTGATATCATCAGAAGTATGTCAGAAGGCAAGAAAGAAAGGAGAGAGAGAGAGAAAGAAAGAAAGAAAGAAAGAAAGAAAGAAAGAAAGAAAGAAAGAAAGAAAGAAAGAAAGAGAGAAAGAAAGAGCTGGCAGAGAGGGGACAGCTACTAATCCAAGCCTCAGAAATACCACTATTCTGGGAGGATAGCTTCAGTGGTGGCTGAAGCCTTCAGAAGGCTGGTTGGAGGAACAAGGACCTTTCCAGGGGACGGGCTCATTTTGCTGCAGCCATGACACAAGCAGGCATTCCCCCGTTGGGGGGGGGGCTGGCACCAACTCCCGGAGCTGCGCTCCCCCGAGCTCCTGCTCGAAATGACCCCTGATTTTACATCTCAAAATTCTGTATCCTGTTTTAAGTTGTTATGTACTTGAAACTGTTCAATAAAAATTTACTTTAAAAAAAGGATGTCATTATTAGTGCCATAACAAAAGAGCAGCCATATGATGCATGGGATGATGCGCAACCTCACCATGGATGATAATATGCACTGACTGCAAAAGAAATGTGCTTTGGAACAGGGAACATGGATTTAAATATCTTTGTTCCCTTGTTTTTAGTGGAAGAGACATGCTTAAAAGTGCCTGATTTTGGCCAGATTACCCTCCTGATGTATAACTTTAAGCCTCTTAGGTGTAATAACACATGGCAGGCACGGCAAGGATTATGATCAGCATGATTATTATTGCAGATCTGTATCATGAATACGTGATGTGAAAACATGGGAATAAAACTTGGAATAACCCTGTCTAAAGTGTACTCTGTAATGCCTGGTCCAGAGCACTTATGACCTAAAGCCAAACTAAATTTATTTATTTATTTAATTTATACCCTGGTTGATCCCACAAGTGGGCTCAGGGTGGCATACGACATAAAAACCTAAAACAATAAAAACAATAATACCATAAAACAATAGATGGCACAATAAGGTAGAGATAAAGGTTTCCCTTGCTCGAAAGCCAGTTGAATATGGCTCTAGGGATGCAGTGCACATCTCCGTTTTCAAGCCGAAGACATTTCCATGGTCATGTGGTCGGCATGACTAAATGCCGAGGAGCACGGAACACTGTTACCTTCCCACCGAAGTGGTACCTATTTATCTACTTGCAATTTCTTGCTTTCGAGCTGCTCGGTTGGCAGGAGCTGGGACCAGAGACGGGAGATCACTGCATCATGTGACACTCGGGTCTCTAACTGCTGAACTACCGACCTTCCAGTCTGCAGTTCAGCATCTTAACCTCTTGAGCCACTGCAGCCCCTAGATGGCACAATAGACAGTAACAAAAAAAAAAAAAGCATGCCTTGTGTTAGACGGAAATAGGTACCCCAGGAAACTCTGGTGCCCCAAAAGTATCCAGAACAGCAGGGCACGAGAAAAGGGCCATGAAGAGGGGAGGCCAGCATGGTTGAACGTCCACTGCCTCAGCCAAAACCAGGTGGAACAGCTCCATTTTACAGGCCCTGAGGAACTGTAGTAAGTCCTGCAGGGCCCTGATCTTGAGAGGGAGCGTGTTCCACCAGGTTGGGGCAAGGGAAGAAAAAGCCATTGCCCTGGTTGAGGTTAAGTGGATGTCCCTCGGGCCAGGGGGTCACCAGGAGGTGATGGTTGAAAGAGCATATGGGGAGAGGTGGTCCCACAGGTATGATGGTCCCAGACCCCAAAGTGCTTTAAAGGTCAAGACCATAACCTTGAACTGGATCCGGTATTTGATCGGCAGCCAGTGCAGTTGGCGCAACACAGGCCGAATGCATGTCCTCAGAGGTGTCACCATCAACAGGCGTGCCACCGCATTCAGCACTAGCTGCAATTTCCTGATGAGGCTCAAGGGTAGCCCTGCATAGATGGCATCCTCATGGCTGCCACAATGAGGCCACCACCATTTACAAGGCATTTTAAAATGCTACAAGGGCCCAATCAGGATCAGGCCCTTACAACATTTTGAAATGGTGGAGGTGTCCTTGTGGTGGCTATGAGGATGACGTCACATGAACGCAGGTGAGTAAGAGGTGCGGGTCAAACATGAACACACATGAAGCTACCTTATACTCAGAGGTCATTTCAAGCAGGAGCTCGGGGGAGCTCAGCTCCGGGAGTTGGTGCCAGCCCCCCCCATTTGCTGCTTGTGTCATGGCTGCAGCAAAATGAGCCCGTCCCCTGGAAAAGTCCTTGTTCCTCTGACCAGACTTCTGAAGGCTTCAGCCACCACTGAAGCTATCCTCCCAGAATAGTGGTATTTCTGAGGCTTGGATTAGTAACTGTCCCCTCTCTGCCAGCGCTCTCTCTCTCTCTCTCTCTCTCTCTCTCTCTGTCTCGCCTTCTGACATACTTCTGGTGACGTCAGGTGGTTTAGCATATGCAAATAAGTTATGCTAATGAGATAGGCTAATGAGCTCCTGCACCTCTTTTTCTACAAAATGACCCCTGCTTATACTGAATCAGATTACTAGTCCATCAAAGTCAGTACTGTCTACTCAGACCGGCAGCAGCTTTCTAGGCTCTTAGGCAGAGGTCTTTCACATCACCTTCTACCTGAACCTTTTAACTGGAGATGCTGGGACTGAACCTGGGACCTTCTGTATGCAAAGCAGAAGCTCTTCAACTGAGCCATGTCCCCTCACATTAAGTAGTAAGCCAAACTAAGCAGCTCTGTACCAAAACATGTCAGAGACATAACAACTCCTCTCCCTCCCTCTCATTTTGGAATTTGCGTAAGGTGAACATAGGTTGGCGGGTCTGTGTTTGGTTTGGTGGATCTCAGACTTACGTCGTGTGATTTAGAGTCCTAAGAAAACATTCTGCCTCAGTTTTAATACAAACCAGTTAAAACTGTAAGATCAGCCATGGTAGATCTTTCTGCTCATCATAAATCCAGGGAAAGCTGGTCTGCGGTCATAGGGCTCTATAGCTGGAAGCAGATTTGTAGGACATTTAGTACAACCCGCTACTTAGTCCAGGAAATGCAAAGCTAAAACTTCCCCGATCAATCCCTGCCCACCCTCTGCTTGAAGACCTCCAGCGAGAAACAGCACACCACCCCAGGACCTGGTTCCACTGTCAAATTGCTCGCTGTTAGGAGCTTTCTCCCAACATGTAACCAGAATCAGCCCTTCTGTAATTTAAGTCCATTAGATCTAGTCATAGACTCATAGAATCATAGAGTTGGAAGGGGCCATACAGACCATCTAGTCCAACCCCCTGCCCAATGCAGGACCAGCCTAAAGCTTCTTCTGGAAAGCTGCCAGTGAAGGGGAGCTAACCACTCCCCTAGGCAGCTGAGTCCACCTTTGAACCACTCTGACCATGAAAAACTTTTCCCTAATATCCAGCCGATACCTTTCTGCATGTAATTTGAACCTATTGCTTTGTTTGTTGACACACTTATCAGAGATAATTCTGATATCTCTTCTTCATAGTCTTGACCTCTGCAGCAGCAGAGAACAAGTCTTTGCCTTCATCTGTGCAACAGTCTTTCAGATGTTTGGAGAGTGGAGGCCAAACCACGTTATAGAGTTCTTCTCAGTTCTCACACATGGAGGGCCCAGTCTAAATCAGGCAGACATGGGAAAGGGGGTTGTCTCCCCTGCCATACCATTTCCCCAACCTGCAAATGTTCCTGGTGTTGCAGTTTGGTCCACTGGGGAAACCCATGCGCATCCCAGGAAATATGTGAGTTTTCCCAGTGGCCAATGACTGTTTCGGGATGGGGAAAAGATGTGAGGGGAAGGCTGAATCTCTTCCTCCATGCACACCGCTGTCCTGATCTGAATCTGGCACCACCCTTTTGAAAACTTAGAACCTGCAACTCACATCTGACCATTATATGGTGGTGGGTAGAGGCTGCAGAACCGATCTGCATGTGATTCTTCGTAGACATTTTGTTCCAGACCCTTGACCATCACTGTTGCCCTCCTTTGAATCCATTCCAATTTTTCTTCTTCTTCTTCCTTAAATCAGGACATTGGAACTAGCATGGGATAGAGTGGAACAACTGGTTCTTACGACTGGGATTCCATCCTTCTATTGATGCAGCTAAAAATCACACTTGCCTCCAAGAAGGTGGGGTTTCCCATGTTCGAGGAGGGGCTTTGGTCAGAGGTAGAGCATCTGCTTGGCACACAGAAGGTCCCAGGTTCAACCCCCAGCATCTCCAGTTAAAAGAACCAAGTTGTAAGTGGCGTGAAAGACCTCATCCTGAGATCCTGGAGAGCCACTACCAGTCAGAGTCAACAGTACGGACCTTGACGGACCAAGAAGTCTGATTCAGTGTACGGTAGCTTCATAGGCCCATGTGTCCACTTACTGACATTTTAGAATGCATGCAGCTAGGGTTGCCAACTCAAGGTTGAGAAATTCCTGAAGATTTGGGGGGTGGAACCTGAGAAGGGTGTTATTTGGGGAGGGGAGGGACCTCAGTGGGGTCTAAAGCCATAGAGTTGACCCTCCAAAGCAGCCATGTTCTTTAGGGGAGCTCAGCTCTGTTGTCTGGAGATCAGTTATAATTCTGGGAAATCTCCAGGTCCCAGCTGAATGTTGGCAACCCTTCATACAGCACATTTAAGCAGAGATTCTACCAGGCATACCCAGACTTTCCCCAGCAACTTTGCCATGCCCCATAGCTCATTGGGCGTTTTTCTGGAGAGAGGTGAATCCAGTGCTGCCCACTACAGACACAGTCGTGCCAAGACAGGCATCTGCTCTGTGCAGTCCAGAGGTCTTTGGCAAACAAGCCGCATCCCTAAATCCCGAGAAAGCACTCAAGTGCTCAGTCATCTGGTCTTTTAGCATCTTGCTGCATTTCTCTGGACTGAGCCTAGATCGCAGGACACTTTTTCAAATAAAAAAAATCTGCCTTAAAACAGGCAGACACCAGTATCAAACTGAAGTGCTGCATGAATGTCACACAATCCCTGTTCTCAAATTGGGGGGGGAGGGGTAATAATCGGAGGTGGCTGAAAACTGCTGAAGTGTTTATTTTCTAATATCAGATCCAGAGCTTGGCAAAGCCAGCTTGATTCTCAGTTTCTGGTCTTGTTTACTATACTTGGGATTTGTTCATACAAAAGCAAGGATGTGGCATTATTTACCCAGGGCCATTCTCTACTGGGTTTCGGAAGCGATGCTGCAGTTGAAGAATTGCTGATTTGCTTCTCTTAAAGGAAAAAAAAATAATATTGTGATCTATCACCAAAGTCTTCTTACTTTATTATAACACTCTCCATTTCATTTTTATTAAGTGCTCAGGGCTACCGCTAAACTATGCTAGCTCAGAAATTTACACTACCACCAAATTGCTACCCGTTTATGTACAATTCTCTAGCGTATTACGTTTGTATAGTAAACTCACTGGTCATCCATCCATAGAACAGGAGGTGTAAAAGGCTCCACAGACTGCTTTTTCACTTCTAAATTGCTACTCTTTTTTTAAAAAAAATAGCAATAATAATAAACTATCAGATGCCCAACTAATTTTTCCTGTCGTATTTCTTGCCTGCTATAAATGTCTGGGAATGATGACTTTAAGAATTCTGGAGGGTCTGAAGCTGGCTACAAAACACAATTTGCAGGATTCATTTGCTGAAGTTTTTTTTTTTTTTGAAATCTTACCAAAAGGCAAGAAAAGTAGACATAGACCAGGGCACAACCAGAAAATGGCTGCCACAAATATAGCTGACTCGGGAGGTGGAGCCAGCCAGAAAATGGCTGCCACATCTTACCTTCGGTCACACGGTGGAGATCTTTGTGCTGTGTTGGCAGCTGCTACCAAAGGGACATTTGTCAAAATCTGTACAGCCAATTAAATCTCCAGTGGCCAATGAGAAGCCTTGTTGGGCAAAAGCTTCACCCATTTCCTTAAAAAAAAACTCTTGGTGGATGCTAGGAAGGGCATCAGTGGGCACCATGACAGCCATGATCCCCATAATGGTGACCCCTGACATAGATGGTATCGGGAGGTGGGGAGTCCCTCTCCCCCAATTTTATTTTGCTCACCCTTTCTCCCAAGAGCTGGCAAAAGGCTGTGGCTGAGTTCTCAGCAGTTTGTAGCTGGAATTTAGATGGAATGGTTTGCGAGCAAATGGTTCACCCGTCTTTTACTCGGCACTAGCAATGGGCACCAACTAGCAATGGGCACCAACTAAAGATTTTGGCCAGTTCATAGTTAGTGAAGCAATGTTTGTGAAGTGCCTGCTTTCTGCTCTCCACGAAAAACAGCTCAGCTATTTGGTTTAAATGGCTGGCTGCCATTTAAAGCATTGCTTTCTGCTCCGAGCGAAAAGCCGCAGGGAGCAGAAAGTAGGGGTTTAAGTGGTTCCGTGCGTGGGGGTGGCGGGGGCAGGCTGCCAAGAAAGCCCCTTAAAACAGCTGAGCCATGGGAGAAGGCTGCCCCTGTGGCTTTGTTGTTTCTGATCTAAACAACTGAGTCACTGGGGCAGCCTGCTCCCATGGTCCAGCTGTTTAGAGTCTGAAACAACTGAGCTGTGGGCGAAGGCTGCCCCCACGGCTCAGCTGATTTGGGCACGAACCTCATTAACTCAGTTCGTATGTGAACCAACTGGGTTCATGGGGCCCATGGTTCGGTTTGTGATTCGCCCACAAACCACGAATTGAACCAAACCGAATTTCTGAGGTTCGTACTCATCCCTACTTGGTACATTCTGCTTCAGTTCTAGCTGGTCAACTGTCATGGTCTTGTACTTCCAAATTTGGGCAGAAGATATTTATTGCATCTTCCTCCTAAACCTCTTGGTTCATACAACTAGGCATGTCATCCTCATACTCATTTCATGCACTCAAAGTGCACGCTTCAGCGGCTTGTCGTGTCTGCTTGTAACACAGCGGGGAACACACTGGTCCTGGTAAATCATCTCTGCCTCAGACTGTACATCCAGTTTTGCTGTTTTCTCCTCTGCAAACTTCTCTGTGTTCCAGATGCCTATATGCAAGCAAATCATAGGGTAGGATCCTCTAGAAGACTTACATGAGTGTAATGCGTTGGATATTTATTTAACTCATTTATGTTATTTATATTCTACCTTTTTCACTGGGACTTAAGGTGGCTTACCCAGAAAAAGTCATTATAAACAACAGGGTTGAACATCCAAGAGACAATGCAATGGGACTGGACTTGCAGAAATCCAGAACTAACCAGAGATCTGAAATCACAGGAAAGGAGAGCATGAGAATTAAAATGCCACATTAAACAATGCAAAATTTGCATAGTACAAACCTTCTTAACAGAAGCAGACAAATAATAATAAACAGATTATTATTGTTCTTATGAATAATAATAACCATTATCATTAACAAAACTTATTCACAATAGGCTGGGAAGGATAAACTTATGCTTAATTTAGGTATGGGGTTTGCTGCCACCAGTTATGTAGTGTGGTTGCTAGATTGGTGGCTTTTAAAAGGTTGAGACAAGTGTAGGGCAGACAGCTATATTATTTGCCATAAATAAATATTTCTTTGCTGATCCCCCCCTCCTACTGTAGACCTCCGTCCTCCCTCACTTAGGCTGAAGACAGATTGGCATTCTGCCGCGCCGTGGGGGCGAGGGAATTTCCTCCGCGGCACGGCATTCGCACACCGCCGGAAGGAAGCCGCCTGAAGCGTTCAGACTATGGGCGGCTTCTTGAAGCGGCGGGTGGATGCCGCGTGGCTGCCCCTGCCCGCACGCATTCACACCAGCTCTGGTGGGTGGAACGCACGCACGGGGCGCGCCGCAGCAGCCGAGCACCACTTTGAAGTGGTGCTCGGCTGTTGCGGAAGGAGCGCGGCGCCGGATGTGATGCGTCCAGGCCGCCTCCTGGGGGCAGATGCGGCTATCTGAATGGCCGCTCTGCCTCCACTTGCCGAGACGGCCAATCTGTCCTCAGCTTTAGATCCTGAGGCTACCCTGAGTTGTGGGACACCCAACAGATGCCTGCCTGATTACTGCAGTTGGTGCATGGGGACATATGGAAGGAGATGTCCTTCAGATAAGTGGGTCCCAGATCATGAAGGACTTTAAGCATCATCCCCAACATCTTAAATTAAACTCAGGAAAAGACTGGCAGCCATCAGGCTGCCATGTTCCAGAGCAGATGTAATTTTATGTTGTCTTCAAGGGCAAGCCCACCTAGAGCACATTGCAGTAATCCAGCTGGGAGGTTTCAGAAGCATGAATCAGCATGGCCAGATCAGTGGAGTCTAGGTAATGAGAATGTCACCCAATCAGACCCAGCTGATAAAACACATTCCTGGCCACCATGTCAACTGGTGTTTCAAACAGAAAGGCAGGTTCTATGGGCACACAAACGCTTCATTTTCACTGGAAAAGCCAATGTTCTTCCATCTAGGACATGTGGAAATATACTTTTCCATGTCTGGCTTCTTGCTTTGTGCCTGTTTTGCTTTAACCACACTTAAACTTATTTTTCTCCTTTCTTTCTATATTCTCTTCCTTTGCTCTGCCTCTGTAGGAGGGTCTACTCTGAAGCCAGTTAGTTCTGCTTTTCTTTCATACCGTAAAAGAGAGCATCAGTGTTGGGAATCAATAAAACAAATACATTAAAACGGAATGAATTAATAAAAGAGGTCATTGTCATACTCGAAATCATGCTGGTTTCTGGAAATATTTTAGCCACAGAGTTACAGGAAATAGCGAAAGAGAAGAGACACAATATATTTTGGCATGGCCTGACCTCTGGGGTTGTAGTCTCGTTCTGTAAAAGGGCAGGAATTGATAGGCAATATATGTAGACAGGTTGTCCGGGATACAGGCCGAAAATTAACTTCTTTTGCAAACATTCCAATTTCCAGCGTTTTCTAGAACACCATGGGAAACAATCCCCAACCCCTGTCCAGAGCTCGGCTGTGTTGCAGCCAAAGACAGATTTCACAATACCACAGCCCAGTACTTCAATTATGGGGTAACAAGCAGGAGGACCTGTGATACTTGGGGGGGGGGGGAGAAGGAGCTCCATGTTGAGGAGGAAGCACCCACAGGTGAGCCTTCTCTGCTGCCCCTGGCACCGACGGTGAGGCCTGGACCCACCAATCCTTCTCCCCCCCCATGGGCACTGATGGCAAGGCCCAGGCCCATCAATCCTTCTCCCCCCCACGGGCACCAGTGGCAAGGCCTGAGCGGCTCTCAGACACCGGGCCCACCAATCAACCCCCCCCCCCAGAATCGGCGGTGAGGCCTCAGCAGCTCCCAGCCACCAGCCTGCTGCAGTTCCCAGAGCATTCTCTGTGCATGTGCAGGGAATGCTCTTTTACTTTTGGGAGGATTTAAATATCCCCATATGCTTTTTTAAAAAAAGTTTTCAGATTTTTCTGCACCCCTGAGATTGCCCCAAGTGTGCAGGAAAATCTCTCTGCCCCCAAGTGCCCCCAAATGCGCGGATTTAGATATTTGCACAAACAGGAGACACTTCGCTATTAGTATATAGACAAGAAGGGGGAACCCACGATACTCATGGGGAGAGTATCCCAATCCTCGTCCCACCCCCCTCCCCAGCGGTGGTGGTGAGTGAAACCAATCCTCCTCCCACCCACCCCTCCCCAGTGGCGGCAGTGAGGCCCACTGATCCGTCTCCCTCCCCCTCCCCCCACACCAGCGAGGCCTGAGCGGCTCACAGCCACCGGCCCACCAAGCCTTCTCCCTCCCCCCCTGCACCGGCGATGGTGAGGCCTGAGCAGCTCACAGCCACCAGGCCCGCTGAGCCTCCCCCCCCCCCCCCAATGGCCAGAACGTTCCCTTCACATGCACAGGGAATGCTTTTACTATGGCAGGGATTTAAATATCCCCAAATATATATATATATTTTTACTTTTCAGATTTTTCTGCACATCTGGGGAGTCCCCCAAGTGTGCAGAAAAATCTCTCTGCCCCCCAAGTGCCCCCCCACAGATTTAGATATCCACACAGAGGGGGCAACTTGGGAATTAGTATATAGATAGTATGTACTGTCCCCTGTAAAGTGGCCATTCCTGTGAATACAACTAGTGGCATCCAGACTTTTCAAGTGACCAACAGTAATATCAGTTCCTTACCTCTTTTATTCTAACCTCTTATCACAAATCTTTGGAGAAAATTGTAATGTTTTGCTCCTTTCTGAGACTCCTTTATCTGTAACCTCTGTAAAGGCACCCCTCTGTAGTATTCTGAAGTGATGTGTGTTATGCTGCCTCCTTGCCTTCTTTAGTGTTAATTTTAGTGTTAATTTTGTAGCCCCCAAAGGCTCCTGTCTTCGAATTCATAGTTGGACCGAAAGAACAGGGTGGCTTAGTTATATTTGGTAGAATGACAGAATGGTCAGCATGTGGAGGTGACTTTGAGTTAAAAAGACAATTTTTTACTCTTAATAAAAAAAAATGTTTTCTCTTAAACAGAAATAGAGTTTATTGAGAAGCAAAACAGGGCAAAGGTTTCTGTATGCTTAATAAGCATAATGGTTTCAGATATGTGCATAAGCGAAATGGTTTCAGATAGGTCTCTAAAGTTCCTTAAATAGACGTCGCCCCAGAGGCTGATTTTCTCACTTGTTTCTTTGGCTGGTAACTTCCACAAAGTTTATTTTCCTAACATGCCATTAAGACTAATAACTTCCACAAATGACACAGATTTCTCTCACACTCCGCACTTTCCCCCCTTTCCACGCTCCCCTCCCACTCTCACTGGACTAATTCTCTCTTTACCTAAGAGTGAATTCCACCCTCTCGGGTACAGCTACCATCCAATCATAACACATCTCAATTACCCATCCAGCCCTCTTCTTTCTTATTCTAGAAGACTACCTTTTTAAAACCACAGCCATGTACATACAAAACCCCACATTAAAACACACAAGTAAAACCAACCCACAATTTTGACATATCAAAAAACCCCAGAAAGGTTGTGCAAATGGAAAACAGCTTGTTCAGCTGTGAACTTGCTTGCAGACTTTCTGCCAAAGTCCAGGGCTCCTTAGGACAGGTCTTCCAGCCTGTGTGGGTGGCTTGTCACAAAGAGACACAAACTGTGCTAGAATACAGCAGTGCCATCTGGATTCAAAAGCTCAGTATTCCCTGACACACTTGGGAGGAAAAAAAAATACATGATCCCCTTGATTTTAAAACATTAGGCCCACCAAGAGAGTGGGGAACTTTCTATACATCCTCTTGCAGGTAAAACACATAACCTTCCTGAGCTGTCCTTCAAGTGTTTTTGAAGCCGTGTGGAAAAGATCTGAACGGATTTAAAGGGGAAAAGGTCTAAAGGTCCACTCCCCAAGGGAGTCTCAGAGCGGCTTACAAACTCCTTTCCCTTCCCCTCCCCACAACAGACACCCTGTGAGGGAGGTGGGGCTGAGAGAGCTCTTTCCCAAGCTGTCCTTGAGGGAACAGCTGGTACAGAGCTATGGCTTGCCCAAGGTCATCCAGCCAGGTGCAAGTGGAGGAGTGGGGAATCAAACCCGGTTCTCCCAGATTAGAGTCCGCGCACTTAACCACTACACCAAACTGGCTCTCAATGTGAACAATGTGCTACATGACTTCTCCGCTCAGGAAGATGAGATGTGGCCAAAACTTCCTCAGGGTTGCTGGAGAGGGGTACGTCCATGAGGAAGAATGAATGACACTCTGTTCTTTCCTTGTGTTTTGTAGAGTACAGCTGCACCCTGCCCTTGCTTCAGACATATCGATTATGACCTCTGGAGACCAAGTCCTATGAGGAAAGGTTGAAGGAGGTGGAGTGGGGGGTGACTGAGAGGTGATATGATCACCATCTTCAAGTACTTGAGGGCTGTTATAGAGAGGATGGGGCGGAGTTGTTTTCTGTTGCTTCAGAAGGTTGGACCAGAACCAACAAGTTGAAATTAAATCAAAAGAGTTTTCAGTTGAACATTAGGAAGAACTTCCTGAAAGTTAGAGTGGTTCCTCAGTGGAACAGGCTTCCTTGGAAGGTGGTGGGCTCTCCTTCTTTAGAGGTTTTCAAGCAGAGACTAGATGGCCATCTGACAGCAATGCTGATTCTATGAATTTAGGCAGATCATGAGAGGGAAGGCAGGAAGGGTTGCATCAGTGCTTACTTCTTGTGGCCCTTTCTTACATGCCCAGGGAAATGCCAGTCACCACTTTGTGGTCAGGAATCAATTTTTCTCCGGGCCAGATTGGCCAAGGATCCTGAAGGGTTTGGGGGTTTTTGTGCCATCTTCTGGGCATGGAACAGGGGTCACTGGGTGTGTGTGTGGGGAGGTATTTGTGATTTCCTGCATTGTGCAGAAGTTTGGACTAGATGACCCTGGAAGTCCCTTCCAACTCTACAATTCTATGAGACAGAAGAAGAGTAACAGGAAAAACATAGATATGTCTAGGTAAGACTACATCATGACCAAAAAGGGCTGTAGAGGTTTAGCATCTGTAAAAGACTCTTTGCCACGATTTCCAAGTTAGCTGTAAAACTGCAGCAACAAGATTATTGACTTACTCCTGCAGCGTGCCCTACTTTCATGCCAGAAGTGAACCTTAGAGGAAGATCATCCCTAGCAGGTCCCAACAAGGTGTTTTGCTAATGTTTTGCACTTGCCGATAACTGGCACTGCATTCCTATGGCTTTCCCTGCTCCAACCCTAGCTGCCATTTAGATGGACTTAGGAAAAGGGCGCATTTTTTGGTTGTCTTGCTCCTGGGTAGTATAGTGGAGAGGAAGCTGAGTATTTTGATTCTTCAGCAGGGTTGCCAGTTCTGGGTTGGGAAATACCCAGAGATGTCTGGGGTGGAGCCTGAGGAATTTAAGAACATAAGAGAAGCCAGTGTTGGATCAGGCCAATGGCCCATCCAGTCCAACACTCTGTGTCACACAGTGGCCAAAAATACCAGGTGCCCTCAGGAGGTCCAGGAGTGGGGCCAGGACACTAGAAGCCAGAGTTTGGAGACGGGAGGGACTTAAGTGGGTTACGCCACGGAGTCCACCTTCCAAAGCAGCCATTTTCTCCAGGGAACTGATCTCTCTCACCTGGAGGCCAGCTGTAATCCCAGAAGTTCTCCAGTCACTTCCTGGAGGCTGGCAACTCTCTTCTTCAGTATCCCTGTCTGCTTCACTCCAAAACCTTAAGAATGGTTCGTTTAAAACATTTATTAGCTGCCTTTCTACCTTGTGGTACTGTAAAGGCGGCTTACAATATAAATGAAACAAGAGTTACAGACACATAAAAGATGACAGTTCAAATTTCAGTTCGCAATGATCACACCTCGGATCAACGTCACCGGAGATGATGTTGCCACCACATAAAGCGTGTGCTGTTCCCGTTAACTGGATGTCTGGCCAGGTGCCATGGCCGATCCGAGAATGGCAAGTTTGATTACTGAACGCCTTCGTTGGGAAAGCCAAACCCTCGCTCAGCTCCCAGTCTAGCCGTCGATCCAGGACAAGAACCTCCCTCGAGAAGTTTCACAAATGCTGTTTCGCTTTCCTCAAAACTCTCTCCAGTCTTTCATCTGATCAGAGAATCCTCAGACTGTCACATTTCACACTAGCTAAAATCCACTGACAACCCGGCCATGTGTATAAACTCCTTACCTCACCCCCTCTGGGGAAATGCTATTACTCTTATTGAAATGTACCAATATATTGCTACAAACACCTCGCTTCCTTGGCTGGTGAGACTTCCCAGGGCAACCATGCGGGGTTTCATTTCATTTCAGATCACAATTACGGTGTTTTTTTGTGATACCTGCTTATTTACAAATATTCACATTGTGCATGAAGGAGCCGACAGGCATTCAGAGAGACAATGAAGTCTGTCAGGAAGCATCAGTATCAGGGAAGGGAGTCTTGGGAACGTCTTTGCCAGAACTTCTGTTCCTTCTTTTCTGATGAAATTCTAGCCTGGGTGTAGCCAGAAGTAGGTGTGAAAGTCAAAAGCAGGGTCGCCAGCTCTGGGTTAGGAAATATCTGGATATTCTGGGGATGGAGCCTGAGGAGGGCGGGGTTTGGGGAGGGGCCTCGATGGGGTATAATGCCTTAGAATACACCTTCCAAAGTGGCCATTTTCTCCAGGGGAACTGATCTCTGTCACCGGGAGATCAGTTGTAATAGAGGGAGATCTACAGCCACCACCTGGGGATTGGCAACCCTACTCAGAAGGTTCTTGGCCTTTGCCTGTCATCCCATCGTTCACAGCCTGTGGCCCTGAGAGTGCTGGGACTGGGGATGCGAGCCGTGCTCAATATTCTACCGTTGTAGCTTTCTCTTTGGTTTATCTAAACCAGGGGTCCCCAACATGGTGTCTTTAGAAAGTGGGAAGGGCCAGGCAGGGCTTTTGTTCATCAAGGCTTCTGACTGGCCACTGGATATTTGCTTGGTTGTACAGACTTTTGGAAAGCATCTTTGGCAGCAGCTGCCACCTCATCACAAGGGTAGTGGTTAAGTACACGGACTCTAAACTGGGAGAGCTGGGTTTGATTCCCCACTCCTCCACTTGCCCCTGCTGGATGACCTTGGGCAAGCCATAATTCTGTCACCGCTGTTCTTGAAAAGGAGCCGTTTCTGTTAGAGCTCTCTCAGCCCCACCTACCTCACAGGGTGTCTGTTGTGGGGAGGGGAAGGGAAAGGAGTTTGTAAGCTGCTCTGAGACTCCTTTGGGTAGGGAAGGGTGGGGTGGGGTATAAATCCAATCTCCTCCTCCTCCTCCTCCTCCTCTTCTTCTTCTCGGTGTGAATGAAAAATAAGCCAAGGCAGCCATTTTGTGGCTGGCTCCACCTTCTGCTGTAGCCATTTTGTAGCAATCATTTTGTGGCTCCACCCACCATGCGCTGTAAGAATTCCAAAGGTTCCAAAAGGTTGAGTATCTCCCCCCCTCCCATCTAAACTATATTTCTGTCTTTCTTTCTCATTGGCTTTGAGTCTCCGATGGGGAGAAATTCTGGTAAAGCTGTTTAAATGGATAAATATGCAATCATTCCCTCCCCAACCAAAAAAAAAAAACCTTCTGCAGCCACTGCAAAACAAAAATCAGATCTGTTTTCTCCACTGTCAACAAGAATGCACCCTAAAACGGATCTCTTTTCTGTGCAGCAGTGCTTATCTCAGGCTGATAGGGTTGCCAAGCCTTACCTGTTTAACGGCAGGGGACTGCACACGCCATGATGATGTCACCCGGAAGTGACATCATCACGCTGGACATGTTGCCAGGGTGACACTCTGGCAATTGCCCCAAAACTCTATGGTACCATAGAGTTTTGGGGGCGATTGCTAGAGCGTCACACCGGCAATGTGCCCAGCGTGATGACATCACTTCCGGGTGACATCATCACACTGGGGCAGTCAGCCCAATTGGGCCAGTTTGGGGGTGGGGCTCCCCCCCGTCATCCGAATTCAGGCCAGTGGATTGGGGACCCCTTTAGCAGGGGATTTCCCCCCCCCCGGGGGGACTTGGCAGCCCTACAGGCTGATCTTGCTGCCTGGTATGTTGTAGGGGTGCCAGGCCACAGTTGGCAACCCCAGGAAGTAATTGGTGGGTCGAAACTGGCGTGCTGGCATGAATCTGGCAAGCTGATGCCACTTCAGGTAAAAACTGGAAGTGATGTCGTGGAGCACTCTAGGATTCACAAAACTCTATGGTTAAATCATATAGTGGAAGATGTGGCAACCCTACTTGTCATGGATCGTGGAAGGAACACATTCCCGACATGAGCACCTGCTGAGGAATCATTAACAGGTTATCAGTAACCAATCAAGTGAGAGATAGTTGAAGGAACACCTTCAAGACATAAGGGCCCCTTGAGGAGACGTATACAGGGCATCAGTAACCAGACAATTTTGCCAAGGAGGGTCAGGTAATAGTCATTACAGTATAAAACAAGAGATAGCCAACATCAATTCCTGTGGAAAGAAACTGGGAAACCCCCCCAAAAAAATATTTTATTCATTTAATGTACATTATAGCGGCCAAACTGTGATTTCTTGCATTAGATAACATGGTGATCTTGCTGTGCTTTTGAATTGCAACCCAAAAGTGACCAGGCCAGTGCACCTTTATTTTGACAATTAATACCAATTAATTAGAAGAGCTAAAGGGAAATTAGTCTTGATACCAGGAAAATGAACCTGTGACATTAACTGCCTTGGGCCAGTGCTCCAATTACTCTGCCAGAATTTTAAAAGGGGCCTATAATAATTTGATGACAGCCAATAGCTTGCACGGTGACAAAGGTTAGCCAATAAAAGAAACCTCATCTGGTATTTTAGAGCATTAGAATGCAAAGCCCTTAAGTTGGAAAGGATTCATTTATGGTATACCGGGGGGGGGGGGGTGTTCCTGTCCTAAAACGGTCCAATACTTTTTGTGTTTCGGTAAACACTTCCCTGAGGTGATCTCTCCCTATATTAAAGTTCTGCTGGCTAAAGTCTTTTTATCGGCCTCTGATCAGTTAGCCTTCATTTAGGGTCGCCAACTCCTGCTTGGGAAATCCCTGTAGATTCGGAAGTGGTCCCTGGGGAGTTCAGCGGGGATGTGGAGCCATGGCGTTTACCCTCCGAAGCAGCCATTTCCTCAAGGGGAACTGATCTCTGTGGTCCAGGGAGTCTTTGCAATCCCAGGTTAATGCCAGGCCCCACCTGGAGGGACATCAGGGGTACTGGATAGTCCAGTACGTTCACTGGCAGTCCGGGAGAAAACCAGAAGAAACACAGTAGAACAAATTTCGAGTCCAGTGGCACCTTTAAGACCAGCAAAGGTTTATTCAAGGTAATATGGGACACTGAAACGTCCGGTATTTTCAGGGTTGCTGCTGCAGCCATATCACAGTCATTGCCCCCTAAGGTTGCCAATCTCCAGGAGAGCACGTTGGCCCAGTCTGGCCACTTTGGGGGTAGGGTTCCCCCCACCGGCCAGATCCGGGCTGGTGGATTGGGGGCCCTTTGAGCAGGGGAGTCCCCACCCCCTGGAAGCACTTGGCAGCCCTACAAGAAGTTGACCTGGAAAAAATGGCCACTATGGCATTATACTCCATTAATGTCCTCCTCCCCCTCCCCCACACCCTGCCATCCCCAGGCTCCACCCCCCCCCAAATCTCCACCCTGGTGCTGGCAACCCTCTTGCTCCTCCATCTGCTACTCTTCCCCACTGAGGCTGGCCCGAACAGGGTCCCTGGCTGCCCTGCCCTGCTGCCCCACCGACTCCAAGCTGCTGCTAATGGCTGCTGGCTCTGGGCTGTCAGCCCTCGCCGGCTCCACATGAAATGATTTCCCAACAGGTCGAGCTCTGTTAACCTTAGCTGATCACCATCAATCAAGATGGGGGAAATCCCCGCACTTTAAACTACAGAAAATTGGACTGCCGCCACATAACCTGCTGACATACAAGAGTGATACACAAAATCAGCCAAAGAGCTCGAAGTGTACAACAACCCACCTATTCTGCTAGGAAATACTACTGTATAGGGTATGGCCAATTCAAACTAGCAAGTTATCTGGGGAAATCTCACATCACCGAAATGATGACCAGCTTTTCCGCAGGTATGTTTTAACGTTCTGCCTTCAGCGCTTTTAAAAGGAAGATACCAAACAATCCCATTTCCTGAATGAATATGTCCTTATGGATACCAAGTGGTTGAATCAATAGGACATGTCCTCTTATACTGTCATTTTTACATGTTCAGGGTGGTAAGAACCAGGGAGGTTTGTGAGGGATCTGTCGAGGATGGGTGAGTGGGCATCAACGTGGCAAATGGGGTTCAGTGTGGCCAAGTGCAAAGTGATGCACATTGGACCCAAAAATCCTAACTATAAATACACGTCAATGGTGTCCGAACTGGCAGAAACTGACCAAGAGATATATCTTGGGGTTGTAGAAGATAACTCAATGAAAATGTCGAGACAGTGTGTGACTGCAATGAAAAAGGCCAGCGCTATGCTGGGGGTTATTAGGAAGGGAACTGAAAACAAATCAGCCAGTATCATAATGCCCCTGTATAAATCGATGGTGCGACCTCACTTGGAGTACTGTGTACAGTTCTGGTCGCCACACCTCAAAAGAAGATATTATAGCATTGGAAAAAGCACAGAAAAGAGCAACTAGAATGATAAAAGGATTGGAACACTTTCCCTATGAAGAAAAGTTGAAGCGCTTGGGGCTCTTTAGCTTGGAGAAACGATGGCTGAGGGGTGACATGATTGAGGATTATATAGATTATGCATGAGATAGAGCAGGTAGAGAAAGAAATACTTTTCTCCCTTTCTCACAATACAAGAACTCATGGGCACTCCATGAAATTGCTGAGCAGTCGGGTTACAACAGGTAAAAGGAAGTATTTCTTCACCGAAATAGTGATTAACATGAGGAATTCACTGACACAGGAGATAGCGGCGGTTACAAGCATGGGCAGCTTAAAGAGGGAATTAGAGGTCCATCAGTGGCTATTGCCACAAAGTATAGATAGGAACTCTCAGTCTGGGGCAAGTGATGCACTGCATTCTTGGTGCTTGAGGGGGCAGTGGGAGGGGCTTCTAGTGTCCTGCCCTCACTGCTGGACCTCCTGATGGCACCTGGTGTTTTTGGCCACTGTGTGACAGAGTGTTGGACTGGATGGGCCACTGGCCTGATCCAACATTGGCTTCTCTTATGTTGTTATGTGTGATGAACTTTGATCTCTATTACTACAAAAATTCCTGGGATGTTTTTTTAAAAAATCTCTTTCTGTTTTCCTTATAGATAAATCGCACCAGACTACAGAGAAAGTTGCAGAGTGTTGTACTAAAGCGAGATCTTTCCGAGCTCCATTGGAGGAACAGAATGCCCAACATTGCCCTTTTAAATGTTAACGCTGTAACTTGGACTCTTAGTATATAGATTTGTAGTATTGCATTTTCAATCTTGATGTTTCTTGTGTTTCTTTCTGCTGGCCGTTGGCTGTAATCAATCAATCAGCTCCACGTGAGGTTTGTCTTCCCTTTTCTGAGCAGGCTTTTCAGAGCTGCTAAGGTACAGGGCCTCGGGGCTTTCCTCATGAGGAGCACCTCCTGGCCTGGGTTCCCTCTCTAGCCTGTCCCTGACACAGAATGTATGTACTTGAACTCATGAAGCCACCCTATGCTGAACAGGGTCGCCAGGTCCCTCCTGACAACCAGCGGGGAATGGGGGGACTTAGCAGGAGAGAGAGGAAGGCTCAGGCAACGCGTTGGCAGCTTTTCCGGCCCACACAGGAAGTGATGTCATCATGATGTGATGTCATGGCAATGCTCTGGTATTTGGGCAAAAACTCTCTCTCGTAGAGAAATTATATGTACAGATTTTAACTAATTGATGCCAATAGATCAGACCAATTTTATTTTCTAATGGTTTCATTGTAAAGCTTTTATTCCTGACTTGGACTGGTCATTGGTCAAATAAAGGAACTGACTGACTGATTGAAATGAACATGCTGTGTCACACAGTGACCAAAACCCAGGCACCACTGTGCATTGAACCTTTGACAGTCTGCATACCGAGCATTTGGTCTGCCCCTGAGCCACGCCCCTTTCCGAGAAGAGTTCCTGGCATCATAGGCATAGAGTACGGGGAGTCTCGAGGGCTTGAGCCACCCCTGAAATTTCCCGGAAGGGGACTCAGCCACCCCTGGGAAAACGGAGCGCCTGCCGCCGTGCCTCCTCGGGTCCTTCTGAGGTCGGTGGCCGCTGCTGGAGAGAGAGAGGGAAGGGGTGGCGGGGGGAGAGAGGGGCACCGGCAGCAGCGGCTGACAGGCCTCGGAAGGGCCTGGGGAGGCGGGGCGGTTTCCCAGAGGGGGGGAAGAACATCGTCCCAGCGAGCGAGCGCGCTTCGTGCGCGCACTAAGGAGCCCCCCCCCCCCCCCCGCATTTCCAAAACTCTACGCCCCTGCCTGGCATTGGAAGTGACTATGACAGTGTTGTGTTTAGAATGTCAGTCAGTGGTCATCCTAGAATACTTGGCCTATATGAACAAATTGGTCAACTTGGAAATAAAACTCAGTTCAGTTAAAACCCAGAGATTAAACAAGATTGGATTGGTCTGTCATTTGCCTGTTGGACATTTACGTATGATGGACTCCCTCCCCCTCCCCCCGGGGTTGCCAGGTCTCAGGCTCTTTTCCGGAGTCTCAGATTTCAGGACTCATTCTCAGGGCAGCAAATGGAAATCACAGATTTGGGATTTACAAATGAAATCTCAGGGCTGGTGGATTCCTTCTCAGAGCTGCAGGTTAAAATTTGATGGGCCTTCAGCTGCCCTGCTCACTTCATGGCTTTTTCTAATGCATGCAGAAATGTCAACAAGAAGTTACTGCTGCCCGTGTAAATCGGAGGTGGGAGGCAATGGTCTGGCACTAAGAGTTCAACTACATTGCGCATTTGGCACATGTTGCCTCTCTCTCTCTTTTTTTTTAATGTTTAACCAAAGCCCGTTTCTTCAAAGACACATGATGGTGATTGCACTCATTCAGGGATACCATGTAGTACAATACCCAGTGGTATATGAAAGCAGGAGCATGAATAGAGCTGTTCAGTGTAGGGTTGCCAACTTCCAGGTGTGGGCTGGAGATCACCCAGAATTAGAACTGTTCTCCCGATGACAGAGCTGTTCCCCTGGAGAAAATGGCTGCTTTGGAAGGATGGTCTCTATGGCATTGTACCCTGCTGAGATCACTTCCCTCCCCAAGCCTCACCCTCCCAAGGCTCCACCCCCAAATCTCCAGGAATTTCCCAACCTGGAGCTAGCAGCCCTAAGGAGAACTGATCTTCGTAGCTGGGAGATCCGTTGTGATTCTAGGTCATCTCCGAGCAACCCTAAAAGGATGCTGGCAACTGTAGTTCAATATGATATTATCAGGTCCTAGTATGGATGCCAACCTCCAGGGGGACTTGGGGATCCCCCAGAATTACAGGTCATCTCCAGACAACAGAGATCAGTTCCCTGGAGAGAATGGATGCTTTGGAGGGTGGACTCTATGGCCTCGTACCCCACTGAGTTCCTTGTCTTCCTCAGGCTCCATCCCCAAATCTCCAGGAATTTCCCAACCTGGCAACCTGGCAGGAATTTCCCAACCTGGCAATCCTACCACTTCTACCACTCCTACCACACAATCCTACCACACAATCCTACCACTCCTACCACTCCCCTCCCCTGCTGACCAAGGGAGGCTTGGCAACCCTTCAACACACTTGATATTATCAGGGGTCCTTTCGTAGAAAAAGAGATGCAAGAGCTCATTAGCATAACTCATTAGCATATGCCACGCCCCCTGACATCACCAGAAGTGTGTCAGAAAGGGAATGTCCGTTTCAGCCCCATTTTATCCTATGGGCCATTGAAATCAATGGCAAAAACTCATAGGGTATATGAGGGGCTGGAGGAAAGGGGGTTTGAGGGAGAGGCTCCAAACTTGCAGGGTAGCTGCTGGGGCCTCTCCTCGAAATACCCACCAAGTTTTAAGAAGATTGGACCACGGAGTCCAATTCTATGGGCCCCCAAACAGATTGTCCCATCCCTTCCATTGTTCTCTATGGAGGGGAAAAATGTTACCTTTTTTGGTACCATAGAGAACAATGGAGGGAATGGGGGCAACCTGTTTGGGGGCCTGTAGAATTGGACCCCCTGGTCCAAACTTCTTGAGACTTGGTGGGCATTTCGAGGAGAGGCCCCAGCAGCTACCCTGCAAGTTTGGAGCCTCTCCCTCAAACTCTCTCCCCTCCAGTGGCTTTTAAAGTTGAAGCCGAGATTAGAGAATCTGATTCAGCCCATGGCTGCCCTCCGGCCCCAACGGACCCCTGGATATTATTATTTTTTTTACACACACACACACACACGATAAAAAAAAGAAAAATGCCCCATCCCTCCCAGTGTGCACCAAAAGTGAGGTCATCCTGCTGCAACCTGGATTTGGCTGGGGGAGGGGGGACCTGGCAACCATAGGCCCTATCTTGTGACATTGTTGGATACCAACCCATGACATCACCAAGCCCCACCCCTCGAGTCTCAGAGTTTGGAATGCTGGGAGATTGCAACCTGAGCCCTTCCCCATTGGGTCCATGTCTCCTTTCCATACAATTTCTGGTAAAGCCAGGTGGAGACCACACTGGGCACTCTCTTTTGACATGATGTCCCTTTGGTGTGGTTAAGTGTGCGGACTCTAATCGGGAAGAGCTGGGTTTGATTCCTCACTTCTCCACTTGCAGCTGCTGGATGACCTTGGGCAAGCCATAGCTCTGGCACAGCTGTTCTCTCAAGGACAGTTGTCTCAGAGCTCTCTCAGCCCCACCTACCTCCCAGGGCATCTGCTGTGGGGAGGGGAAAGGAAAGGAGTTTGTAAGCCACTCTGAGACTCCCTTGGGTAGTGAAGGGTGGGGTATAAATCCAATCTCCTCCTCCTCCTCCTCCTTCTCCTCTTCTTCTTTTTCTTCGTCTTCTGATTTTTGTCATTCTCCTACAGTGAGAAAACAAAAAACCCTTCAAGGTCATAGTGATAGTTCTGTCTCCTGCGTTCCTGAATTGAGACAGCTTCCCTTCGAATTGCTACGATGACATCCTGACAGTTTTCTGTGTTTACCAAAGAGAGGCTCAAAGCTCTGCTTTGGTTCGAGAAACAAACAGAAAAGAGAAACAAACGATAAAGAGGACAAAATGAAAGTGGGCGTCTGTAATAATAACCGCCACACATTATGAAGTCTGGCCTGTGGTTCTTTTGACCTGTGCCCTCTTGTTTCTTCTTCTTCTTTTTGAGAAAGAAATCAAAGCCCCCAAACTATGGACGATGTTTCTTTTTCCAGACTGCCGATAAGGGGATGATAATAACAATGTGATAAGCTTCGGGGAGGGGTTATGGCTCAGTAATAGAGCCTCTGCTTGGCATGCAGGAGGTCCCAGGTTCAATCCCCCAGCATCTCCAGTTAAAAGGACCAGGCAGAGGGTGATGGGAAAGACCTCTGCCTGTGACCCTGGAGAGCGGCTACCAGTCCAGGTAGACAAGACTGACCTTGATGGACTGATGGTCTGAAACAATATTAGGTAGTTTTGTGTGTTCAAGATTCGTAAGTTATCTCAGCCTTGATTCTGCCCCCTCCCAGTGGAATGGCAACTTTCCATGAACAGAGACTAGCTTGCAGTGAACACCCAGCATCCTTAGCTCAAGTGCCTCTTGCCAGATTCTAGCTTAAAGTTACTAAAGTATGTTATTGTGATTAAAGATTTTAAAAGGGGGAAGGAATAATTTTTAGAATTTTTTAGAAGAAGAGTGGATTTATATCCCACCCTTCACTACCCGAAGGAGTCTCAGAGCACCTTACAAACTCCTTTCCCTTCCCCTCCCCACAACAGACACCCTGTGAGGGAGGTGGGGCTGAGAGAGCTCTGACAGAAACTGCCCTTTTTCAAGAACAGCTGTGCCAGAACTACGTCTTGCCCAAGGTCATCCAGCAGGTGCAAGTGGAGGAGTGGGGAATCAAACCCGGCTCTCCCAGATTAGAGTCCGAACACTTAACCACTACACCAAACTGGGTCTTTAAAAAAAAAAAAAAAATCTTCCCGGTGGGAACCTGAAGCAGCTTACATCATTCTCCTCTCCTCTGTTATATCCTCACGACAACCCTGTGAGGTAGGTCAGGATGAGAGAGTATGACTGGCCGAAGGTCACCCAGCGTGCTTCCATGGCATGAGTGGGGATGCGAACCTGAGTCTCTCAGACACCAGTCCAATGCTCTTCACCACTACACCACACTGGCTGTCGCAGAGCTCTCTGGAATAGGGTTGCCAAATCCAGATTGGGAAGTTCCTGGGAAGGGAGAGGTTTGTGGAGGGGAGGGACCTCAGAGGGGTTTAATACCACAGAGTCCACCTTCCAGAGTAGCCATTTCCTCCAGGAGCTGTAGTCTGGAAATCAGTGGCAATTCCGGGAGATATCCAGGCATCAACTCCGCTCTTGAAAGCACTTGAAATCTCTCTTGCTCTCTTGCGGGCTAGGGTGGGACGTTTTGTCCTCTCTCTGCTGCTCCCCTCCAGCTTTGGTCCCCAGGACAGCTTTTAAGTCAGGAGACAATGAATCAAATACAAGCTTTTATTTCAGACATCATTCAGCTCTGGGACAGCTCTAGCAAGACTCTCCTCCATCCTACCCTTCATCATCCTAGTTCCCTGTTTCTGTACCTTTCCCAGCTCTTATGCTTTCATTTTTTGAGATCAGGGTAATGAGAATTGTATGGAGCACCAGTTCCCAAAGTGGGCAATACCGCCTCCTGAGGGGTGCTGGAATGATCCAGGTGGGTGCTAGGAGCCTTGGGTACAACTTATAGTGTTCCAACAAATAACTATATACATTGTACCTGGAAACATGCAGTCTCATTGGACCTAAGCAGGGCTCTGCGATTGGTTCCTTAGATTGGCTTCAAGACCAATAAGGAATCTTTATTCAGCAGCCAATAGGAATGAGGGAGTTAGGATACCAGAGCCCTGACAATACAATGCAACATAATAGAACATAACAACAGCACTCTCTTTTCCTCTTGCTGTGGATATGGCTGTGCCTCTATATCTCTGAAGATCTTACTCACGACGGGGAATCTTGCGGTGTGGAGGGAGGGGCTGCTTGCTAACATCTGAGCAGTTTCCCTTGCGCAAATTAAGCCACCGATCTCAGAGTTTACAGGATTTCGCTGAATCCCAGTCCCTCTTTGCCAAATTCTTTTCGTGAATTATAGTCACTGTAACCCCATTTGCAGTATCTTGCCTTGGGGGGGGGGTTGTTTTGTTTACTAGCAAAGCAGCCTTTTTTTGGGGGGGGGGGGTTCTGAACCGTTCCACTTGCAAGTATTTCACTACAGAAATGTCTGTGGGGAAATACTGTTTGATTGGAAAGAGTGGATGCATTTTCTGGGAGCCAAAATATGCTAAATAGAGAGGATGAAATATTACAAAGTATTGTTACAAATGGAGCCGCAGCCTCATGAAGTATTGTCTTCGGATAAATTAATTATGTGATGCAGGTTTTGGATTCCCACCAGCTGCAGAGCCAAAGATTTAGCACCGGGCCTCACCGTACTCATGGGGGTGGGACTGATGCGTTCTCTACCGCCTAATCCGGAAATTTATCAAACAACACCCGAGTATAGGGTCACTGCCTACAGGAATGCTCCATTACCAGAGGTTCCCAAACTTATTTGGCCTACCACCCCCTTTTCAGGGAAAAAAAATTACTCAGTGCCCCCCTGGAAATCTACCTTCAAGAAGTGGACAAAAAGATGCAGGTAGAGTCCACCACAATCCACACAGACAGGCAGGCCAAGGCAGGGACAGAGCAGCAGCAGCTGAAGGCCTGAAGCCAGAGGCCGGCAGCAGCCACCACACAAGAGCCCAGCAGTAACATCAGCCTTACAGCCTTACAAGAGTGCAAATTTGCAAATGTGTGGCTGTGGGGACCCCTCTTCACCTTCCACTCCCTCCCTGATCCCAGGGAAGACCAGGAGAAGGACTGGACTCTGGACTCTTCTTTCTTTATGCTTCCATCACCCCCTTATTTTTATTCAACACCCCCCAATTGTACCCAAGGCTCCTAGCACCCACCTGGATCATTCCAGCACCCCTCAGGAGGCGGTATTGCCCACTTTGGGAACCGGTGCTCCATACAATTCTCATTACCCTGATCTCAAAAAATGAAAGCATAAGAGCTGGGAAAGGTACAGAAACAGGGAACTAGGATGATGAAGGGTAGGATGGAGGAGAGTTCTGTCAGTACACACTAGCCATGATGAAGAGGGACTCCGTGTTCAGAGGCAGTCACCCTCTGAATCTAAGGTTGCCAGGTCCGTCCAGGCAACCAGAGGGGGATGGGGGGAATTACCAGAAGAAAGAAGAAGGCTTAGGCCACATAGCCGGCATCACACAGGAAGTGATGTTCTCATGCCAGTGACTTTCGGGCAATACTCTGGTGTTTGGGCAAAAAACTCTATGGTAAAACTGGCTTCACCATAGAGTTTTTGCCCAAATACCAGAGGATTGCTCAGAATTTGCTGCTGTGATGGCATCACTTCCTGTGCAACACTGCAACGCGGCCTAGGCCGCCTTCTTTCTACTGGAAAGACCCCCTGCTGCCCAGCTGATTGGTGGCTGGGGGGCAGAGCATAACATCAGGGGATCCCCACCTCAACCAGGGGGTCTGGCAACCCGATCTGAATCCCAGAGCCATCCGGAAAAGGCCTCAGTCTCTCTGCCCTGTGGTTGGCCCTCCAGAAGAACTGGTTGGCCACTGCATGAGACAGGATACTGGACTAGATGGACCCTCACTGGTCTGATCCAGCAGGGCCCTGGGACTGCTTGTGTGTGCCATGTGCTGTTGGGTCAATTCTAACTTATGGTGTTCCTATGCCCTCCAAAACTGTCTTATCATTAACAGCCTTGCAGGGTTCTTAGTTCAGAAAAAAAAGTCTACTAAAAGTGCGGAGGGAATTGATAGAAGTTTGTCATATCACAAAGAGGGTACACAGAATTTGCTTTCTTGCCCCCTCAGCACTGGAACTCAGGAACATAGGGTTGCCAAATTTCCCGGGGGGCAGGGAAACCCCCACTCGATTGGCCCGCTCCCCACCAGCCCAGATTGGGCCACCGGGGAGAACCCCACCCTCAAATTGCCCGGACTGCGGAGATATGCCCAGTGAGATGACGTCTCCTGGAAGTGATATCATCATGTCGGGCACATTTTGGGGGGGCGCTCTATCATTCAAGGGAAAACTCTATGGTTTTCCCTCGAATTATAGAGGTACTGCCCCCAACGTGATGACATCACTTCTGGGTGATGTCATCATGGCATGTGCACAAATCGCACACACCAGAAGACTCCCGAAAACAACTGGGACTCCCCCCACTAAAACATGAGTGAGACTTGGCAACCCTACAGGATCACCCCATGAAATTGGTGGGCAGCACTTTCAGGCCAGGCAAAAGAAAGTTCTTTCCAGAATGTGTAACGCATTTATGTAGTTTATATGGGAGTGACCAGTTGTTTTGGGAGGCCTTGAAAGGGAAATGTAGCATGCTCGTGGAGGCTGGGATTGACCAATGGCTTTCAGCCACAAGAGCTAAACTGAGCTGCTGTGTTTGAAGACAGTATGGGCACTTTCACACACACTAAATAATGCACTTTCAGTCCACTTTCAATACTAGATTTTACTGGGTGAAATGGCAAAATCCACTTCCAAGCAATTGCTGAAGTGGATTGAAACTGCATTATTCAGTACGTGTGCAAGTACCCTATATGTCTGAATATGGTTTGTAAGCTCCCTAGAAACATCTGGCTGGTCACTGTGTAATAGGGCTGCCAAGTCAGCCCGGGGGGTGGGGGATCCCCCACTACAGGGGTTCCCGATCCGCCGGCCGACATTCGGCCGGCAGGGGGAACCCCACCCCTGAAGTCATCCAGTCAGGATGACTTCCCCAGCGTAATGACGTCACCCGGAAGTGACATCATCACATTGTGGACATTGCCGGGACGACGCTCTAGCAATCGCCCCAAAACTCTATGGTACCAGCAATGCTCTGGCAAGACCCCCAATGTGATGATGTCACTTCCGGGTGACATCATCACGGTGCACGCATAAGCGCGCGTGCCGGGGAAGCTCCCAGACCAAGGAGGACTCCCCCCCACCGGTAAGTCTCAACGACTTGGCTACCCTACTGTGTAACAAGCCAAATGTGGACAATCCCGATCTAATCAAAGAACAACTCTAAAGAAAACAGTCATGAGGGTCTGACCCACAAATCAAGCAGTCAACAAGACTGGCAAAGAAAATGTTTTCTGTATATTGTAAACAAGCACGACAGCACAACGAACAAATTCCTTCAAATTATAAGAAAATACATCTATGTCATCTCCGGATTATGTAACGACATTTCAAAATTGGATCTTCCTCAGGAAATATTAGAGCGGTACAAAAGCTCTCACGCTCATAAAGGGCTTTACAAAAAATCAGGGAAAATAATACATTTAGATAGGATGCTGATCTCAATACGTATTCAGGCTCAAATATGCTGCTGAACTTCTGATGGATCCCAGGCATCTCGTCATGGTGTTGTAGTGCTTGTTGGCATATACAGAAAGTATTTTCTTTGCAAGTCTTGTTGATTGCTTGATTTGTGGGTCAGACTCTCACGACTGTTTTCTTTACAGTTGTTCTTTGGTCACTGTGTAAGATGGGGCGATTCTGCATTGTCTTTCCCCTCCATTGTTTTACAAAACCCTCATTGGAACAGAAATTCCCCTCTGCACAGCATGCCACTTTGACTCTCTTTGCTCCTTGGGTTTTATGGTACCTTCTGCATAGATCTATGGCCATTCAGGGATAACTTTGCAGTCAGTATTTTATTTATTTATTTATTAGATTTCTATCCCGCCCTCCCCGCCTCACGGCAGGCTCAGGGCGGCTACCGATATGGTTCATACACAGTAAAATTCCATAAAAACAACCAAAATATATATATATAAACATACAATACAATACATACTTTAAAACTACAGTGCAAGATGGCAAACGTCATCATTCTCAGTACAGTGTTGCCCTGAGGTATTTGAATGTGGTCTTGAGCTGCACCTTTCCCTCCCAGTTGAAAACACTAGGAGTGAATGCCAGATGCAGAATTCCCCAGGATGTGGTTCTAGGGTGGGCCTTGAGTCTGATGCAGCTGGGCTCTTCTTATGTTCTCTTGTGGTGTATTTTTAATTTTTTTTTATTTTACCTCACTTATACTCCACCATTCTCACTTGGACTCAAAGGTGTATTACACAGAGCGAGTCAACACAACTGACAGGATGGGGTGTTCAGTGAACAATATACACGGTTGCAGAACCCCTCAGAAACCCAAAAACAGAACTGAAGCAAAGCGTAGGTCTTAACAGGACACATTAAATGATACAAAAATTACATTGTCGTTTCCGTAAGCTAAACAGAGTAGTATAGACCACAGTCCCTAATAATGTATCCTAAGTAACTCTGTGAATCATTTAGTACTGTGCACCTCTTACTGCCTGTGCAGAAAAAGTCCTCAGATAATTCAGTTTTGCAATTTGCGGAATGCCAGGAGAGTGGGAGCCTTCCTGTCCTCCTCAGGCGGGCCGTTCCACAAGGCAGGGGCCACAACACAGAAGACACTGTGTGTGCGGGCAGTTGTTGCTTTTGCCCATTTGCAGGGTGATGTGGAAGACCTGACTTCATGGGATGGACTTGGGACGTCTCCATGGCTTGGCCTGCAAAGCTAACTCAAAGGGTTGTTGTATTAACTGCAGAAAGAGTAGTCATTGCAGCCAAGTGGGAAATCAAAGATTGTCCAACTCTTGAGAACTGGATAGATAAGATGCAAGTATATGCTGTTATGGCAAAACTGACAGACTTCATTAATCAGAGACCAAAATACGGATTTGAAAATCACTGGCGAGTTTTCTATGATCACTGTAACCAACCTTTGTAGTTATGCAGTTGAATGGTTTGTATTATATGATAGTTTCAGTATGAAAGATGTTTTCTTCCCTACGATTCTTATCACAACAAACTGTTTTGATAAAATTATACACAATTTTTATGAGGTTATTCATGGTTTATCACACAACTGATAGGATTGATAGGGTAGGGTAAAAATAAAGATAGATTATAAAGATAGGCTATATTATGAGAAAATGGTAGAATGTTGAGTAGGTTGTTAAAGTGGTTTTAAAGTTATTATGTCATATAATTTCCCTAAAAAATCAAGAATTTTAATCAAGGATTTTCCTTTATATTTGCAAAAAAGGCCCTTTGTGCTATGTTTTAGTAATTTTACCTTTTATTCATTTCCCTTACCCCTTTTCCTAATTCTGTATTCCCTCAAAAAATTCAAGATGAAAAAAAGTTGTGAAATTAAAATAAAATGACATTGATTGTTATGCATTGACCATGCGGTCGCCATGTGCTCACGTAATGGCGACCGCCATGTGGCCAGAGCACATGGCCAAGAAACTACCTGAGCTTCAGCCAGGTAGAACAAAGGCCAGGTGGATTCAAACCGGCCACCAATCATGTACCTAGGTTTCTCCCAGGGAACCTATGAGATGTAAATAGACTGACAATAGCCTATCAGGCCAGTTGGGTGAGTTCAGGGGATTGTCCCTGACCAGCATAAAAGGAGGGCTAGAGCCCTGGGTTGTATGCTTCATCCGGACAAGCAATAAAGATCTAGCTGTTTCACTGTTCCATGGACTCCCAACTCCAATACTTCTCATTGATGTTTACTATTTGTGATCTATTGAGATGAAGGCAGTACTTTCATGTGGGGGGGGGAGAGAAAAGGACCCTGTAATATATAAGGTGGCGCCAATTTTTATCAGATTCCATGCTCAGAACCTGGGAGAGCACTGAAGAAAGGTCCCAGGACTCAGTACCAGTGAGTACCATCAGAAACACACACACACACACAAGCCCTGGAAGAAGATAAAATAAGTGAAGATGTGATAAAATAAGTAAAGTAAAAAATATATATACTTGGGCATTTTAACAGACTCTTCAAGAACTGTTGAACATGGTGGATTTCAAACTTGCAACCAGCAAAACCTTAGAAACTCACCATCACTTCACTGACTACCACATCAGGAATGGCAGTGCTTGCCTGCAAGACCCCCCTCCTCACACCACCAAACTCCCCCAACAATATACTCAGTTCAGCAGCGAAGCCTCCCCACAACTCCTCATCAACAGGATATACAGAACAGAACGGGGGTTGCCAGCCTTGCTGAGCCGGTGGGCACTTTTGAGAAAGGTCAGAGAGAGCATGCCACCCTGACCTGGCTAGTCTGACCTCATCAGATCTCAGAAGCTAAGCAGGGTCATCTTTGGTTTGTTTTTGGATTGGAGACTGCCAAGGAATGGCAAACCACCTCTGAATGTCTCTCACCTTGAAACCCCCACGGGGTTACCATGAACTGGCTGCAACTTGACAGCACTTTACGCACAGAGGGTGTGCCACCACAAAATGGCTGCCCGAAGGGTGGGGACGGTTGAAGCAATTGCAAAATGGATACTGTGGGACTACGGCTGTGGTCCCACGACAAGTTTCTCGCAATTTCTTCCTGCGATAAATTGGATCTGGGAATATTTTTTTTTCTGGGTTGGGATGACCACACATCCCTCCCCAAACTGCTTGTATCATGGAATGAGGCTCCTGGCACTGTCCAGATAGCCGCGAGATTTTTTTTTTTAAATTACTTTGTCCATGCGTACATAAGCACAGCTGAATCACTGCCCCCACTTGGCCACACACACAAAGAAGACATCTAAGGCAGGAGTTGCAAAGAGGTGGTAAGGCAGAAGGAAGCTTCTCTCGCACCTTATTTCTCCTCCTCCCCCTCCCCGCCTCTAATACAAACACTGGAGAAATAATGCCTCCTTCCTGGAGGTTCTATCACATTTGTTGTCAGCAGGGGTCTGTTGGAGTGGGAGCGCACAGCAGCGCAGCTCCAGGAGTGAGGAGCCCAGGGGGCGGGCACATGACCAAGCCCTGCCCCCTCCTTGGCTTCCCCGAGCAGTGCAGAGGCGCAGCTGATAGGGTCTTTATTGTTTTTAATGTTTTGTTTTAATATCGATAATTTTATCATTGGTCCTTTTATGACTGTGTGCTGCTTTTCCAGAGACTTGCTCAAGGTGGCATATACATTTTCTAAGTATACCATTTTTTATCTGGGCACATGGCACATAAGTACTGGAGAAATTTCACCAACCCTTCAGCAGCTTCCACCCCATCAATTTGGTGTAGTGGTCAGGAGTTGGACTCTAATCTGGGAGAACCGGGTTTGATTCCCCACGCCTCCACATGCAGCAGCTGGTGTGACCTTGGGCCAGTCACAAGTTCTCTCAGAGCTGTTCTCTCATGAGCAGTTCTCAAAAGACCTCTCTCAGCCCCACCTACCTCACAGGGTGTCTTGTTGTGGGGAGGGGAAGGGGAAGGGATGGGTGGTGGACATGTCCTGGGTATCTCAAGTCTACTTGAAACCTGGTGGTTTCAAGGGAGCAGGAAGAGAATGAGGGTGTGTTCTTTACGCTTATTTTTATTGCACAAAGTATTGGATGGGGAAGGGAATGGAGGAAGAGCAGGTCAGTTTCACTCACCTGTGGAGTGGAGCCTGAGGGGTGGGTGTTGCCTTCTGACACACTTCCGGTATGTTAGGGGGTGTGGCATATGCAGATGAGTTATGCAAATGAGTTATGCTAATGAGCTCCTGCACCTCTTTTTCTACGAAATGACCCCTGGTTGTCAGCCTCCACTTTCGAAGGGGAAGGGAGAAGCTCAGGCACACACGCACACACACAAATGCAGGTGGGCGCTTCCTCTCAGTTCTCGGAGACTGGAGAGTAGGGAAAGCAGACTGCGAGGAGGGGACAGACGAAGCCAATGAGCGGGGACATGCCTTGCAAACAACAGGTGAATTGGAAGGGGGGGGATGTGTGCTTGAATGTTTAAATGTAGAACTGAATGATTGCTCATGTGCTCAAAAGCAGAAGCTGGGGGGGGGGGGGGGAACCTTCATGGTGCCAAAGACGGTCAGAGAACCCTAATCGCAATCATTGCGAGAGATGGCAACTCACATTGGCAAAATTGCGGATTCAAAGCGCAAGTACCAGGAAAGTACTTGATTTTCTCGGTGCAGGAAAACACGGGAGAGAACCAGAAGGATTGTGCAAGTGAGTCCGCTTCAGGGCGGGAGGCAGCTTGGCCTGTCTGATCAGCTGATTTAAATGCGAGAGGGAACAGCAGTGAATCCTGATCAAAACAACCGTGTGACTGAACCCTAAGTATAAAATATTGGGAGGTTACAAACCAAGCATCCTTCTGTAAAGGGAGGGGCTGTTTCCAAATAGGCCTTCCCTGCAGACCCAAAGGTGAGGCCTTCTGGAGTCTTCTCACACGCTTCCTGCTCTAATGAAGGGGAAGAAAGCCCAGATGGCCTCTTTGCTTTGGGGTTACTGAACTGCAGGGAAAGAAAAACAAATTTGTTGCTGCTGTTCAGTCGCACAGTCGACTCCGACTCTTTGTGACCCCATGGATACCACATCACGCCAGGCCCTCCCGTCCTCTGTCGTGTTCTGGAGTTTGCTCAATTTCATGTTTGTTGTCTCGATGATACTGTCTTGCCATCTGATCCTTTGCCGTCCCCTTCTTCTATGACCTTCAGTCCTTCCCAGCATCAGGGTCTTCTCCAGGGAGTGCTCCCTTCTCATCTGGTGGCCAAAGTCTTTGAGCTTCAGCTTCAGGATCTGGCCTTCCAGGGAACAGTCAGGGTTGATTTCTTTTAGGATGGACTAATTTGATCTCCTTGCAGTCCAAAGAACTCTCGAGAGTCTTCTCCAGCACCATCATTCGAAAGCATCGATTCTTCGGCACTCGGCCTTCCCTATAGTCCAACTCTCGCAGCCATACATCACTACGAGGAATACCATGGCTTTGACCATACGGAGTTTTGTTGGCAGGGTGATGTCTCTACTTTTTGTTATGCTGTCTAGGTTTGCCGTCGCTTTCCTCCCAAGAAGCAGGCATCTTTTAATTTCCTGGCTGCAGTCGCCATCTGCAATGATCTTGGATCCCAGGAGCATGAAGTCTGTCACTGCTTCCACGACTTCCCCTTCTCCTTCTATTCCTCTTCTATTTCCCCAAGGAATGATGGGGCCGGATGCCATGATCTTAGTTTTTTTGGTGTTGAGTTTCAAGCCAACTTTTGTGCTCTGCTCTTTCAACCTGAGTAAGAGGCTCTTGAGGTCCTCTTCACTTTCTGCCATTAGAGTGGTATCATCTGCATATCTGAGATTGTTGATGTTTTCCCCAGCGATCTTAATTCCGGTTTATGATTCATCCAGGCCGGCATTTTGCATGATGTACTCTGCATATAAATTAAATAAGCAAGGTGACAATACACATCCTTGTCGTACTCCTTTTCAAATAGACACCAGGAAACCAGGCTCTATGTTGGGGATCACTGTCCAAGAACATGTCCCAGAATCCTCTGCAATACACTGATGCTCTCAGGAGATATACATCAATGCAGAAAAATATACTGGATGTAGAGATCTAGGATCCAGTCTTGATACGACATTTGCAAATAACTGTTAGTCTTTGGGCAAGTCTACCTAAAAATCAGCAAGACATCGAAACAGACTTGGTCCAGGGCTGGCTGTCACAGTCTTTAGTTAATTAAATTTTTCTCTTTGAATAAAATCTCAAATTAAATCATGGATACTAGTATAAGATCCAAATTTCATTAGATCTCTGAAGACAGAAATGACATCTTGCCTCTTTACTGACATACAAATTCAATTATTTTTTATGTAGCTAAATGACATCAAACAGATGTTTCTGAGTTTTTGGAAGCTGGCCCTTTTCAGTAGAAGTTTTGAGTCAGATCGCACACACAGAGGCAAGAGCACTTGTGCAAGTGGAAACACGAGGAAGTCATCACACGTAGCCCTTGTGCTAAATCGGCTTGACGGTCCCTGCCCGCTTGGGCAAGACATAGCATCCCTCCCTCTGGATAAATATGAATAAATCATATTTCCCAGCTGAACTGGTCTGTAATGACTCCATTAAATAGTCTTTTGCCTCCGGTTTTTGTACATAGCAATGGACAATCAGTGTTTGAGCTTTTGCGTCTTGCACAAATGGAACTGCGTGGACTCTAATCTGGGAGAACCAGGTTTGATTCCCCCACTCCTCCATTTATAGCTGCTGGTGTGACCTTGGGCAAGCCGTAGTTCTGGCACAGCTGTTCTTGAAAAAGAGCAGTTTCTGTCAGAGCTCTCTCAGCCCCACCTACCTCACAGGGTGTCTGTTGTGGGGAGGGGAAGGGAAAGGAGTTTGTAAGCTGCTCTGAGAGTCTTTCGGGTAGTGAAGGGCGGGGTATAAATCCAGTCTCTTCTTCTTATATGGTGGGATCCAACCCACAGCTTGATCTTAGCACAGGAGATCTTCCAGTTATGGCAGAATAACAACCGGTAAGAAATGTAGGTTCCTTGGAAAAATTGTAGTACAGTATTCAAGCGCAGTTTTTCTTTGTAGTTCTTTCACTCAAGAACTGGAATTCACACACAGCCAGTCCCATTTATTTGCGGGGGGGGGGGGGGGGAGAGAGGGGATGGTAAGGCATTCAACTGAACAATGCCCCATGTAAGTGGTCTGGTCAGGGGCTCAACTTACATGCTGGGAAGGAGTTTGAGAATGGTAAGGTTATCTGGCAATTGCACCCACCCTGAAGTTCTTCTCCGCCTTCTGGTTTAGAACCTTAGAACTGCTGAATTCAGAATTTTTACAGTTGAATGCAGCAGCTCCGGTTTCAAATAAAAGGAATTTGCGAAATGGTTGCATTGTCCCGATAGAATGAAAATGCACGCTGCAATCACAAACTAGAGGATCACCATAATAATTTTTGCAATTTTTTAAAACTAGCACTGCACAAATATATTCTTTTCCCTTTAAAAAAAAATGTGCATGGTCCATAGGATCCTTTTCATCCTAGCAATTTTCTTTGCCAGATTTCCATTAGCTTGTTTCTTTTCTGGCACTTTTTAACCCCACTTAATTCCATTTTAGCACCACTGATATCCAAGTAATACTAAAACAAGAGAAGATTCTAAACCCATTATTTCTTTTTTAAAAAAATATTTTTATTGTTGTTTTCCATGCACAAGCAACAATCACGGGTTTCATAAATTAAAAGAAGATCCTTACATTAAACACTTTTTCTTTAATGATTACAGGCAGCCCAAACTCATTGTTTTGGCAAATCCCAATCTTCTAAACATTGATATTTCTTTTACTATGGGCTTGGAAAGATTGTTACTCTACCTACTTTCTTCTTGAGGTTTTCTCCCTCCATGGCTTTCAACAGGATCATTTCACTTATCTTCTCTAAATCCATTATTTCTACTGACTTTTGTTACCATTTTGAGGAAGTGGATGACCTCATTGTCATCCACAGCATGGAGAGACAAAGAGACCCTGCTTGACATGCGGAAGGTCCCAGGTTCAATGCCCGGCATCTCCAGTTGAAAGGACCAGGCAGCAGGTGATGGGAAAGTCCTCGGAGACCCTGGAGAGCTGATGCCAGTCTGAGCAGACAGAACTGACCTTGATGGACCAAGGGCCTGATTCGGCACAAAGCAGCTTCGTGTGTCCACGTGCAGACAGAGTGGTTACAAAAATTGGAAATGTTCCTGTTTTAAACTACTAGAGGGGTGCTGCCTGCTTGCTTTACTCACAAACTCCAGAGCTCACTGTACCCGCGATATTAGCAGTAGTTTGATACTGAATGAGCGGTTCTGGCTCTGGCCAGAACTGCTGTAGTACCAGATGAAGCAACGCCAAGAGCAAACATCCTTTTTTTTTTTTTTTTTGCAAAGGGAAGCCAAAATTAGATTTAGAACAACAGGGAACCAAAGCAGCTTACAGTGTTCTCCTCTCCTCCATTTTATCCTCATGCCAACCCTGCGAAGTGGGACTGGCTGCCTGGGTATGAGTGGCCCAAGGTCAGCCAGTAGCTTCCTGTGGCAGAGCAGGGTCTCCTCGGTCCTCATCTGAACTTCTAATAATGACACCACACGTGGTGACTGCTGACAGAAGAATTTGGTGAAAGATTCCTTAGACTGAAGGAAGGCTTCAGACTTGAGCCAAAAGGAAAGGTGAGTGTGTGTGTAAATATTTGCAGGGGTCATTTCGTAGAAAAAGAGGTGCAGGAGCTCATTAGCATAACTCATTAGCATAACTTATTTGCATATGCCACACCCCCTGACATCACCAGAAGTACGTCAGAAGGCAAGAAATAAAGAAGAGAGAGAGAGAAAGAGAGAGAGAGAGAGAGAGAAAGGATGGAAGGAAGGAAGGAAGGAAGGAAGGAAGGAAGGAAGGAAGGAAGGAAGGAAGGAAGAAAGAAAGAAAGAAAGAAAGAAAGAAAGAAAGAAAGAAAGCTGGCAAAGACTAATCCAAGCCTCAGAAATACCACTATTCTGGGAGGATAGCTTCAGTGGTGGCTGAAGCCTTCAGAAGGCTGGTCAGAAGAACAAGGACCTTTCCAGAGGACGGAGTCATTTTGATGCAGCCATGACACCCGTGAGGGGGGGGGCTGGCACCAACTCCCGGAGCTGCGCTCCCCCGAGCTCCTGCTCGAAAGGACCCCTGAATATTTGAATGAATAAACGAATAAATGTTGCACATTGAAGAGGTAGGATCAACCCCAATGAGCTTTCAGGTCTTCAGGGCCTCTTCTCCACTCTCTGTATCAGACAGACAGGCCAGCCTTTGTGCTAAAGGATAAACCGACAGAAATCCGACGTTAAAAACCACAACCCTCAAAAACGAGTGGGAGAATATTTGAATCTTCCCCTGCTGACCTCAGAGTGGCAGTCCTCAAACAGAGAAGCTTCAAGGGGAGATTACAATGTGAGATGGCAGAGATTCATTCACAGGTTCAGAACAATGGAAACCCCCCTCCCCCCCCCCCCCGGTTGAGTTGGGACATAGGATTCTTACCTCACTACAGATGCTCATTTCCTGCCCTCAAGGATTTCTCCTCTGCTCTCCTCAAACCAATTCCCATGTGCATTGTCCCTTTCTGTGTTGAGAGCTCCTTCTTTACAAAACCCCTCCCGCCTGATTGGGATACAAAGATTCAGGGATCTCCATTCTGACTTTTATCGGACGAAGGGAGCTTCGACTCCCAGAAGCTCATGCCCGGAAAATCTTGTTGATCACTAAGGTGCTAACAGGACTTGAACCTAGCTCTTCTGCCCTGCTGGCTGTTAAGAAAATGGTTGGATGGCTGTCTCCTGGTGCATTCCCTGTGTTTGTGCACCAGCAGATGGAGGCCCGTCTTGCCTTCCTGAGGTCTCCAGTTTTTGTATGATGGTTTCCGATCTGATCAGGCCAGACAAGATCATCTGAAGGAAGTTGGAGGGGGAGCGAATCGTCGAGGGATTCGGCCAGTTCCTTCCTTCTCTCGTTATTGAGGATGTGTAACCTAAAGAGGAGGGGGAGACCCTTGACGGCCATCTCTGCAGCTGAATGGTTTTCCGGAGGTCTCTTGTGATTGGAAAGGTCCCAACCTGGAGCTCCGTTCTTATCCGCTTTAATAAAAAACGACAAAGAACGATGCCTTTGTCTCATGGGGGGGGGGAATGAAGGTGAATGCCGTGCTGCTCTTTTCTGCAAAGGCGAGTCTAATTGCTTTATTAGGTGCTGCAGTCTGTATGTTCCCAGGATTCAGGGTGTTTTATCTGAGAATGTGCAAAGGCTGGAAGCCTGCCAGTGCTTTTATCTTTTCTCTGCTTTTCTGAGATGTTGTCATTCCCACCATGGAGCTATTTGCTGCGGTGAACTATGGCTCGTGCATGATGTTTCCAGCCATGCTTCATGGCAGATATTCGGAACAAGAATTTATTCCCACCAAAGGAATATCTGTGCAATTCTTTCTTTCTTTCTTTCTTTCTTTCTTTCTTTCTTTCTTTCTTTCTTTCTTTCTTCCTTCCTTCCTTCCTTCCTTTCTTCCTTCCTTCCTTCCTTCCTTCCTTCCTTCCTTCCTTCCTTCCTTCCTTCTTCTTTATTTTTTTGCCCTTACCGTTAAAACTCAGTGAAAGCATAGAATTGACTTTATTTTTTTCCCCCATCTGGTAAACAAGGAGGTTAATTATGACCAGATGTTTCAAAGCTAATAAAATGGGGTTCCTTGAAAAATACATGGTAACCACTCATTTTTTTAAAAAAAACCTGCACCAATATGTGTTCACCCCTCATCAGACTGAAATGTGGTCATTCTGTCAATATGAGGTGCTGCTGGAAAGTGCCTTCAAGTCACAGCTGACTTATGGCGACCCCTGTAGGATTTTCAAGGCCAGAGACATTCAGAGGAGGTTTGTCATTGCCTGCCTCTGTGTAGCAACCCTGGACTTCCGTGGTGGACTCCCATCCAAACATTAACCCCGCCGGTTTGGCGCAGTGGTTAGGAGAGCGGACTCTAATCTGGGAGAACTGGGTTTGATTCCCCACTCCTCCACATGCAGCTGCTGGTGTGACACTAGGTCAGTCACAAGTTCTCTCAGAGTTGTTCTCTTACGAGCTGTTCTCAAGAGAGCTCTCCCAGCCCCACCTACCTCACAGGGTGTCTGTTGTGGGGAGGGGAAGAGAAAGGAGATTGTAAGCAGCTCTGAGACTCCTTCGGGTAGTAAAGGGCAGGGTATGAATCCAATCTCCTCCTCCTCCTCTTCTTCATCTTCCGAGATCTGATGAGATTGGGCTAGCCTGGGCCATCCAGGTCAGGCTGACAATATTAGGGCAGCCCCCAAGGAATCTTTTTAAAGTTATTAATTTTAAACAAATGATACCCTTGGACAATGTTCCCTCTAAGCTGAGTTAGTGTGAGATAGCTCACAGTTTTTTAGCCTCCAGCTCACACGTTTTCATCTTAGCTCAGGAAAGATGGCTCCAGAACAAGCTAATTTATGCAGTAGCCAAATCGGTCACTCACAACTTTAATGCCAGCAGCTCACAAAGTAGAATGTTTGCTCACAAGACTCCACAGTTTAGAGGGAACATTGCCCTTGGAATATTTATGGGTATATGTTCATAAGTACACTTGTTAGCACTGGCACTGAAATTTTGCCAAAAGCAAAATTCAGAGTCCCTTGAGATATCCCTGACCTAGGGTTACCAACTCCAGATTGGAAGATTCCTGGAGATTTCAGGGCAGACCCTGAGAGGGTCGGTTTTGGGGAGAGCTCAGCAGGGATGTGATGCCACAGTGTCCACCCTCCGAAGCAGCCCTTCTCTTCTGGGGAATGGATCTCCATAGTTTGAAGAAGGGCAGTCATAATTCCAGCAGAACTACAGCACCAATGACAGGTTGGCAACCCTGCCTCCATCAGAGGAATTTTGGGGCAAAGTCTAAAGAATTCTGACAAGACTATTGCAGTGTCTTCAAGCCACTCTACTTGCACCTCAATAAATTGCTGCCAGATTGGTTGTAAAAACAGAACCTTGAGGACATTTAGGTGGTTTCTACCTGGCAAAAAATCAGGGGTCCGTTGGAGCGGGAGCGCACAGGAGCGCAGCTCCGGGAGTGAGAAGCACATGACAAGCCCCGCCCCCTCCTCGGCTTCCCCGAGCAGTGCAGAGGCACAGCGCCCTGGGGAAAGCCCTGCTAGGGTCTTTATTGTTTTTAATGTTTTGTTTTAATATTGATAATTTTATCATTGTTCCTTTTATGACTGTGTGCTGCTTTTCCAGAGACTTGCTCAAGGTGGCATATAAATTTTCTAAGTGTACCATTTTTGATCTGGGCACATGGCACATAAGTACTGGAGAAATTTCACCAACCCTTCAGCAGCTTCCACCCCATCAGTTTGGTGTAGTGGTCAGGAGTTGGACTCTAATCTGGGAGAACTGGGTTTGATTCCCCACTCCTCCACATGCAGCTGCTGGTGTGACCTTGGGCCAGTCACAAGTTCTCTCAGAGCTGTTCTCTCATGAGCAGTTCTCAAAAGACCTCTCTCAGCCCCACCTACCTCCCAGGGTGTCTTGTTGTGGGGAGGGGAAGGGAAAGGGAAAGGGATGGGTGGTGCACATGTCCTGGGTATCTCAAGTCTACTTGAAACCTGGTGGTTTCAAGGGAGCAGGAAGAGAATGAGGGTGTGTTCTTTACGCTTATTTTTATTGCCCAAAGTATTGGATGGGGAAGGGAATGGAGGAAGAGCAGGTCAGTTTCACTCACCTGTGGAGTGGAGCCTGAGGGGTGGGTGTTGCCTTCTGACACACTTTCGGTATGTTAGGGGGTGTGGCATATGCAAATGATTATGCTAATGAGCTCCTGCACCTCTTTTTCTATGAAATGACCCCTGCAAAAAAACATCTAAGGAATGTCAAAGAGGGGCATCAAAAGAGTTTTGTATTGATTGGCAAAGTTTATCCGGGGAGTTTTACACAATCTGAGCTACTTTCAGAATCGGCTATCCAGTTGGTCACAGTACTAGGATATTAGGATAATAAATCTGTTTCCCTGAGAGGGAAAAAAAAAATGGATGGAGTTGCGTAGAGAACAACTACACGAATGTGTAAAATCAGCACGGATCATTTCAAGCAGGAACATGCAGGAACGCCGTTCTGGGAGTAACAAGCCCAGGAGCGGGCACATATGGTGATGCGCTGTGGAAAAAAGCAAAAGCATACTAACTGGATCTGTATTTCCATGCTTGTTGTAGGGTAGCTTCCCTGCAAGAACAAAGGAAACCAAAACTGTCTTTAGTCCAAGTGTAAAGCTGGCTCGCTAGCTCTAAGTTGGGAAATACCTGGAGATTTTGGGGGTGGAGCCTGAGCGGTGGGTGTTGCCTTCGGACACACTTCCGGTGACGTCAGGGGGTGTGGCATATGCAAATACATTATGCTAATGAGCTCCTGCACGTCTTTTCCTAACCCCTGAAAATCAGTGTTGTAGCGGGCAATTTTAGATGTTTCTTTTAAGCATTAGAAAACCGACCTTCAATCTGGGGCCATTTTCATCAGCCAGGCTATCTGGAGAGGCCCCCTGAGCCAGGCTCCTTGAAGGATGCTCAGATATCCACAATTAGGCCCTACACAGCTTTTAGGATCTTCGAATCCTCAGGCTGTACTGCTCCTGCTACTCTGGGCTTGTTGCATCACCTTCTGTGAACAGCTTCTGGGAAGAAATTGTCTCTGTCTTGTTCTGGACTGTCTCATTTTGGCTTGTCACTTTTCGGCAAACACAGAGCCCCTCTCATTTTGCAAATAAGACAATCTCGAGCTCAAGTGGTGATGAAAAATTCCATTAAATGATACAGACAGTTCCACAGGGGATGCTGCCTTACACTGAACCAGACCTTTGGGCTGTCCAGGTTGGTATTGCCGAGTCTGACTGGCAGTGGGCTCTCCAGCAGAGGTCCTTTACATCACCTGCTACAAGGGATGCCAACCTCCAGTTGGGGCTTGGGGAAGCTCCTGGAATTGCGACTGATCCCCAGACAACAGAGTTCAGTTCCTCTGAACAAAATGGCAGCTTCGGAAGGTGGACTCTGTGGCATTAAACCCCTCTGAGGTCCCTCCCCTCCCCAAACCATCCCCCCAAATTTCCAGAATCTGCCCAAACAGGAGTTGGCAGCTCTACCTACTACTACCGGTTGTTCTTTAAAAAAATGCTGGGGATTGGATTTGAGATCTCCTGCTTGCAAAGCAGCTGCTGTATCACTGAGCCATGGGCCCTTGCAGTTCTCACCCTGGCTCTCATGGTCTAGATTAAAAGCTCCCTTTGGCACGGCATGCCAACTCCTAGGGTTGCCACTTTCCAGGTGGGGCCTGGAGGTGTTCCCAAATGACAACTGATCTCCAGAGTACAGTCCCCTGGAGTGTGGACTCTATGGCATCATCTCCATGCGTTGCTTCCCCTCTCCAGAACTCTGCCCCCCCTCAGCACTGCCCCGGAATCTCCAGGAATTTTCCAGCCAGCTGTGAATTTGGGTGTCCCCCCCTTCCCCTATGTTGGGCACAAACTTTCGAAAGGGGAGAATCTAGAAGAAGAGCTGATGTCATTTTCTCTCTTTCGAGTATGGGGGGAAGTCCCCAAAGTCTCGATGTTGCTAGTAATTTTTCAATTTGTACTCATGTGCATTGTGATTAAAAGCTCCCTTTATGTGTGTGTGTGTGTCTGTGTGTGTCTCTCTCTCTCTGTGCATCTGATGGCAATGAATCCTCACGGCCTCATGAAACACAACACACATTTCATTTGCCTCCTGCTTCCCTCCGCTATTTGTTTTAAATGAGCTCATACTTGCCTTCCAGTCCATTTGGATTAGTAGTGAAGTGGAACATACAAGCCGAATCAGCAAAGCTATGCACAGATAGTGTTATACGTTAGACAACAGAGATGGCGATGGCTGTGGGAAACAGATGGCACACAAAAAACACATATTGACAAGCACGTCTCTGTCTGAAGCATGTCTACAGGCTAGCCCGACCTCGTCTAAGCTAAGCAGGGTGAGCCTTGGTTGGTACTTGGGTGGGAGACCACCAAGGAAGTCTGGGGCTGCTATGCAGAGGCAGGCAGTGGCACAAACCACCTCGATTCATCTCTTGCCTTGAAAACTCCACGGGGTTGGCACAAGTCAGCTGCAATGTGACAGCACTCTCTACCACTACCACGTTTCTGGAAAAGGCACTAGGTTTCTAGAAAAGGCAACATTTAAAACATGGCTATTCTATTGACACGGATAGATGGTCAAAAATTTGGAATTCACTTAAATATTTGAAGGTGACAGGATATAAAGAAAACATATATAAGATCTATCATCGCTGGTATTGGCCCCCCAACAGGTTAAGCAAATGTTATAAAAATGTTCCGAATATATGCTGGTTATGTAGAACTGAAGTTGGATCTTTTTTCCACATGTGGTGGAGGTGTAAAAAAATGCAAAAATACTGGGAAATGGTAGGCAAATGGATATGTGCAATTTTTGACTTTGAACTACCTTTCAAACCTGAAATCTTTCTGTTGAACATGGTTCCGGAAAATATAAGTAAAAGAGACCAGAAACTGTTGGCGTATATACTGACGGCAGCGCGAATTTTAAGAGCAAAAAACTGGAAAAAATCTACGCTTCTGGGTAAATTGGACTTATTATATAAACTTCTAGATTGGGCTGAAATGGACAGGCTGAGCTATTTATGTAACATGAATAACAAAACTGACCCAATGTTAGTGTGGTCCAAAATGTATTTGCAGTTATAATGTTTCCCTTTTGTTGAGCTCTGTATACCAAAAATGATATTACTAATTGGTTATATTGAAAAATTTAATAAAATATTTATATATTAATTTTTTTTTAAAAAAAACATACATACACCAGTATGATAAAAATACAGAACACTTCCAACAACCTCACTGGCACAAACAAAAAACAAATATAAAACATTATACCAGTCTGATCAGAAGGCCTTGCAACATACTCCTTGGTCAATGTGTACAGAATCAGAGCTTTTTGTATGACCAGTCATTCATTTATGTGTGTCAGAATGGCTAGCGACTTGTGAAGAGTGTAACCAGGAGTCATTTCCTAGAAAAAGAGATGCAGGAGGTCATTAGCATAACTCATTTGCATATGTCGCCCCCCCGACATCACCGGAAGTGTGACAGAAAGCAACACCCACTGCTCAGGCTCCACCCCAAAAATCTCCAGGTATTTCCCTACTCAGAGCTGGCAAGCCAGCTTTACACTTTGACGAAAGACACTTTAGGTTTCCTTTGCTCTTGCAGGGAAGCTACCCTACAGCAAGCATGAAAATACAGACCAAGTTAGTTTGCTTTTCCTTTTTTCCACAGCACATCACCGTATGTGCCTGCTCCTGGGCTTGTTACTCCCAGAACGCTGTTCCTGTGCGCTCCTGCTCAAAATGACCCCTGTGTACTACCAGTCATTCATTTATGTGGGTCAAAATGGCTAGTAGCAACTTGCCAAGAGTGTAACTCTTATATACATATCATCTTATGTTCTTCCTGGGTGGATCACATACAAAACACACATATTCAGGTGGGTGGCCATGTTGGTCTGAAGCAGCAGAACAAAGTTGGAGTCCCTAGTGGCACCTTTCAGACGAACAAAAATCCATTTCAAATGTGCTCCAGGAGGAGAATTTTCCAGATACTGTGGACCACCAAAAAGACAAATAAGTGGGTTCTAGATCAGAACAAGCCTGAACTCTCCCTAGAAGCTGAAATGACTAAGGCCAAATCTACACCTCCGCTCTGAAGTAGTTTGACTGTTGTCTTTTCCTACACCCATTTCACACTGGTTTCAAATTTCACTCCCTGGGTCTGAAGAGCAGTAAGCAACATGATCTGTTTAAAGCAGTGTAATGCTAGCTTGACAACAAGAGGGCAATTAACTAATGTAGACAGTGATTTTTAAACTAGAACAAGTATGGGTTGAAACTAGAAACAGGTATAGACAGGGTTTTTTTAAACTAGAATGATTCCAGCGGGAAAGTCAGGTGTAGATTTGACCTTAACTGAGGCTATTGAACTTTGGTCACATGATGAGAAGGCAAGGCTCCCTGGGGGGGGGGGACAACAACCAAGAATGCTTGGGAAAGCTTAAGGCAGCGGGAAACAAGGAGGAAGACTCAACGTGAGATGCATTGACTCCATCAAGGAAGCCGCGGGCCTCAGGTTGCAAGACCCAAGTGAGGCAGTCAAGGAGAGGACATTTCAGAGGTCAATAACTGATAGGGTCGCCATTAGTTGGAAGCGACTTGACAGAACTTAATACCCACACAGCACTTCAGAGACCACCAAGATTTCCAGGGTGTGGGTTTTCAAAAGGCAACGCTCCCTTCATCTAACGAAGAGAGCCCTGACCCTCAAAAACTCACACCCTGAAAATCTCCTTTCCTTTCCCCTCCCCACAACAGACACCCTGCAAGGTAGGTGGGGTTGAGAGAGCTCTGAGAGAAATGTTCTTGAGAGAACAGTTCTGAGAGAACTGCAGCTTGCCCAAGGTCACCCAGCAGCTGCATGTGGAGGAGTGGGGAATCAACCCCAGTTCGCTCAGATTAGAGTCCGTGCTCCTAACCACTACACCAAACTGGCTCTCCCAAAGCTAGGTTTTTGCCCCCGGCCTGGACTTTCCTCTCCGTGGCAATGGTGGGGTTGCAGTTCTTTATTATTCTCTAAGTCTGCTCTAAGTTGCATGAAACCACCTAGATTGACTCATGATAGCTCCAAGTTTTGTTTTGTTTTTGTGCAGAGTTTTATCAATGGAGAAAAGGGCAAGTGCATACCAGCTCACCCCCCCCCCAAAATTCTCCCTATACCCTGTTGCATCAAAACATTTTCCACAGTATTTTGTGATGAAGGTTTGGAACATTATTAATACAGAGGATGGGGGGGGGAAGACCACAAAAAGAGAAGGGAACTGAAAATGACAGCAGACAGCACATAGATACTGTACAAAATTCAGGGGCAAAACCCCCTCACAATGGTGGAGGGTTCCTAATGCATCCACCCCTCTTTTGAACAAGACTGTATAATTTGGAACTCCAAAATCTGAGGAAAAATATAGATAAGGACAGTTTGGGAAACATTCCTAATTTTAATTGCCCTTTTAAAAATGCTGTGTGTTTGGAGATGAGTTTGCAGCTTTCTCGGTTTGCTTTTGGACTGCCGGCATTTGGGGGGGGGGGGCAACTTTCATGATCTCGCACTCAAAGTCTTTCATCTTTCTAGGATTCGATTTACGGCTACTAACTAATTTGAGCAGCGTAATTTGTAATTAAGTGTCTTCTCATTCATATGCAAACACTAATGAATATCTGTCATCATTTGGCTGTTGCTAATAGTGCCTTTCTGTAATTTCTTTAAAGACCAGGACAATTTTTCAATAGGTCCGTATTCCTTTTATTACTTAACCAACTCGTCTATTTCGTTTCCCATTGAATGAGTGTTTCTTTCTGTGTTTGCTTGTTTAATTTAATAACGGTACGGGTAACATGTGAAACCAACCGCTCTGCAGCCGAATTTCACAGAGCAATTGCAACATACGGGGTGACAGAGAATTAAATATATTTGCAGCCGGCTTCTATTCATGTTTACTTTGAAGAAAGCCCCAACTCAGTTCTATGGCATTTATTCCCAAGTGTATGGCTAGGATTTCAGCCATAGCTCTGTACCAGCTGTTCTCTCAAAGACAGTTGTCTCAGAGCTCTCTCAGCCCCGCCTACCTCACAGGGTGTCTGTTGTGGGGAGGGGAAAGGAAAGGAGTTTGTAAATCTCTATGAGACTCCAAGTGAGTGGAGGGCGGGATATAAATCCAATCTCTTCTTCTTCTTCTTCTTCTTCTCCTTCTTCTTCTTCTTCAATCTTATCTTTGAGCCAATATTTGAAAGGAGTCCTGAGGGCCCTCTGAGATCTTAGCATCACTTGTGGGAAAGTGGATACTGGCTTGTCAGTCATCTCTCTATATAAAAGATAATCCCCTCACTGTAAAATCAATGCCCAGGCCAAACCGCTGGACCTAGGAGCACCGAATTTGGGGAAAGCACTCCTACCATGGCGTAGGTGCTCACTAAGAAGGCATTTTTATAAATTTGACCCCTAAGTGGGTCAAAAGGTTAAAAACGTGCTCCCCCCATTGATTCCTATGAGGCTGCCAGGCTGCTGCCTCCTTGCACCCCCCACTCTGTGATTGGTCAGCTGCAGAGCTCAGTGTTCTGAGGTTAAAAAAAAAAAACAACAGTTACAGGAGACTGCAGAGAGCTAATGGCAGCTGAGGAAATCAGGAATGGCCAAACCCCACCTGTGAGGCGCAGGGATGCTGCTGGCCCAGCCTCTCTGATGGCTTCCAGCACACAGGCGGTTGTCTGTGAATTCCTTCTCTGCTCTGGTTTACATCACCACTCCCTCAAACCAACTCCCCCTCACACCTCTCACCGCCCCCAAGAAAGCTCCTGGCAGATGTCCAGCCAGATACACCAACACTACAAGGAGGAGGCAACTTAGGAATGCAGCAAAGTTCAAGAGGCTGCAGTTCCCCCGCAAGGTCTGCTTTGCTGTGACCATCAACAAGTCCCAAGGCCAGACACTCAAGGTGGCAGGAGCTGACTTAACAGATGACCGCTTCTCACACATGGACAGTTCTATGTTGCCAGCCCCAGAGTGAGCTCACCAAGCAGCCTGGTGATCCTAGCACCGGAGGGCAGAACCACCAATGTGCTCTACAGAGAGGTCCTACAGCGGAGAGAAAAAACAGTGCGTACTACAATCTTCTCCATTAGAATTCCCACAACAAATGTTACATTTCATACTTCACATCATCAGTATTATAACTGGATTTACGGAACTTAAATACCGTAGCGAAGCACGGATATCAGGCTAGGTTATTATATTTCCATCCTGCTTCTCAGATGCAATGTTTTCCTGAAACTGGCCATCGCTCTTAACGCTCAGTACACAGGAACACAGGAAGCTGCCTTGTACTGAACCAGACCTTCGGTCGGTCAAAGTCAGGACTGTCTACTCAGACTGGCAGCCGCTCTCCAAGGTCTCAGGCGAAGGTCTTTCAGTTCGCCTACTACCTTATTCTTTCAGCTGGAGATGCTGGGGGTTGAACCAGGGACCTTCTGTACTCAAGGCAGATGCTCTACCACTGAGCCACAGCCCTGCATTCTCCCACAGTATGGATTACAATTAAAATGCAACACACAGTGCTGTTGTGCCAAAAACAACAACAACCCAGAATAAGTTTGTGCATAAGTGCAAGACAGTGTGCATAAGTGTGAAAGGCAAACTTGACTCTGCATTATAGTGAATCAGACCCATGGTCCATAAACAGTATTGGCTACTCCGACTGGCCACCGCTCTCCAGGGTCTCAGGCAGATGTCTTTCACATCACTTATTGGCAGGGCTATTTTTGGGCAGGAATGCACAGGAACAGAGTTCTGGCTGGCTTCCGAGTTGGCCACACCTACAACCTCCCCCTCTCAGGTTCCCCAAGCGCCCCACAGCTGTGGGGCGCCTGGGGAAGCCGATCCAGAAACTGCCTTCTTTCCCTTGGGTTCCCCATGCACCCTGCAAGCCACGGAGCACCTGGGGAAGCCAACCCTGGGAGGGTGCTGTGCTGTCAGGGGTGTGGCCTAATACGCGAATGAGTTTCTGCTGTTGGGTGTTACCTATTATGCTAATGAGTTCCTGCTGGGCTTTTTCTACAAAAAAAAAGCCCTGCTTATTTGTTTTTCTAACTGGAGATGCCATGGACTGAACTTGGGGCCTTCTGCATGCCGAGCAGAGGCTCTTCCACTGAGCCATGGCCCCTCCCAAGCCGAAAAGAAGGAAAGCAGTTTGACACAAAGAGTCGAGTCATTAACAAGTATGGAGACCTGCTTGGGCCATGCTGAGATGTCATCAGTGTGCTCTTACTGGGATGGCTGTCTTGCAGCGACCATGACAAAGGCCACAGTAACCATGAGTGGGCATTCCCGGTCCCCCAGCTGATTGCCCACAGACTGGTGGCCGAGCTCAGCTGGGCTTGCCCTTGGTATGATATTGTTCCTGGAAAGGAGGTGGAGCACATCCTCCTTAGTTTGATGGTTGAGATCAACATGGCTGAACATTCAACAGATTGTCAGATGGGCTTCCCTAAGCTGGGTGTGAGAGCGGCGGTTCATTAACACAGGAAGCCCCACTCAGCAGCAATCTGGAGCCACGCAGGGTCTTGCATTGCCCGTTGCACATTTTAAGATTGCAGCAGTTATATTCTGCTCAGGATGTCACCTGCTCTGCTCAGTGTGTGTGTGTGTGGGGGGGAATAGAGGGAACATTGTTTCAGATTCTGTTCCACTGTATCTGAGGAAGTGTGTTTGCACACGAAAGCTTATGCCTTGAATAAAACTTTGTTTGTCTTAAAGGTGCTGCTGGACTCAAACTTAGTTCTGTTGCTTCGGGTGTGTTCAATTGGGGTAAATTCCAATAGCCTGAGCATTCCCACGGGCCCCGTCTCCCCCCTGCCATCTCTGTCTTCTGTCCTCAGTGCAGCAACTGGGAGCCAAAGGCCACAATGGCTGGAGATTTTTAAGGCCCCTCTTTTTCAGAATTTCTGCCACTTCTTTGGTGGGTTCTATGGGTAGAATGCAGGAAGCTTCAAAATCATTTCTTTTTTAAATGACTGGTTGCTCAGGAGAGTTTTTTAAGAAAAAGTTCAAGCCACCCTGACGCCAAGTACTCACAGTGATACTGGTGACTTGCACTTTTTGCAATCAGTTGTTGAGTATGCCCAATGAATTGTTTTTAATGGTTGTTTTTATGTCTTCTCCGGCTTGGCTCTTCGGCTTGGAAACGGAGATGAGCACGGCATCCCTAGAATCATGTTCGACTGGCTTTCGAGCAAGGGAAAGACCTATGCTACTGTATTGTTTGTGTATTTCAACTTAGTGTTCATGGTTTCAGTGATGTGTTTTTCTTTGGTTTGAATGACTTTGAAAATGCATTTTTATAATGCATGTTTTCTGACCCATTAGCTGCCTTGGTGGTCCTGATGAGGACAGAAAGGCAGGATATATACCCTGTAAATAAATAAATAACTATATGAAATATGTACCAACAGGACTATTTCTGAGCAGGAAGGCACAGAAACGGAGTTCTGGCTGGCTCCTGAGTTGGCCACGCCTACAGCCAAAACCTCTGCTCGTGTGTGGCTACAGAACACGCTGCCCTCCCCACGTTACTCACAAGAGGGAAAGGTGGCATGTTAAAATGCCTTCTTTCCCTCTGGGGACCCCCTGGGGATTCCCTTGTCAATTTCACTCCCCCCCCCAGTCAGCTGAGAGTGAAATTATCAAGGAAAAGCCTCTCTTTGCCTTCCCTTCACTGGCTGACATGTCCCAGCTGGAAAAGGGCAGGCAGGGAACCCAGGCACCTTGGAAATGCCTTTCTTTCCCTTTCCCCAGCCGTCCATACCTACCCTGTGCTTTCCCAGCCCCCCGCCTAATATGCTAATTAGCTGCACTGCCAGGGGTGTGGCCTAATATGCCAATGAGTGCCTGCTGTTGGGTGTGGCCTATTATGCTAATGAGTTCCTGCTGAGCTTTTTCTACAAAAAAAGCCCTGTGTACCAATAAGATCAATGTCACCAGCATATGCATACTAGGTCGTATCAAAGCTTTTGGGACACGGTGTCTAATCTGAATATCAAAGAAAAACAATGTTGGGTTGCCGGGTCCCACCTGGCCACCAGTGGGGGTGGGTGTAGGGTTTCCAGATCCAACTCCTGGAGATTTGGGGATAGAACCTGGGAAGGATGGGGACCTCAGTGGGGTACAGTGGCATAGAGTACACCCTCCAAAGCATCCATTTTCTCCAGGGGGATGTCATGCCTGCCCCTGACTTAGCCCCAGACCCAGTGCCTGACAGCCGAGGACAGGAGGACTTGGCTCAGTTAACTAAGAAAGACGTAAGTCCTGCAGAGGATCCACAGCCAAGTTCTCAGCAAGGCCCAGCTGAGGCTGGTCAGGCAGTTGCTGGACCAAACAATTCACCACCAGACTCGCCTCCACCTGTCAGCAGGCTCCGTGAAAGGAGCAGGCAAGAGCTGTATAGGCGACTCAAGGACGCACGCAGGCAGGGGCGAAGATCATTAAGTCCTGAGTACTGACAGAAACCAGGACTTCACACAGCAGTGCTAAGTGGTTAATGAGCAGGAACACTACTTAACAAGGCTGCCAGCAGGTAGCAATCCGTGCTGGCAACATCGTTGTCAGAGCCCTCCGCCGTGAGTACCTTGCCTTTGATCCTGACTGATTCTCTGGCTTCCGACCCGGCTTGCTTCTTGGACTTCTGACCTCTGCTTCCTGATCCTGGGCCCCAGCTTTTGACCCTCAGCATTCCTTGACTCTGGCTTCAGCTCTGCTCCTGACTGACCTCGGCTTGATTTATGGACTCTGACCTCCGCTACGTTTTGACTACGCCTCTGCTTTGAGATTGGGACTTGCTGCAACACCCTGCTGACTTTCTCCATCCAAGTCACACCCAGGGCATGCTTGCCGGCCTGTCTGCCCAGCCAGGCTACCAGGCTCTGCCGTGACAGGGGAACTGATTTTCACCAGGAAAACTGGAGCTGTGCTGGCATCCCTAAAAACAAACAAACATTAAGGCACTCCAATCACAGTTTGCATATAAATTACCTTTTTGAGCACAGTGAATTCAGCTGGGGATCATGTTTGCAGGGATGTTCTCAGGATCCCTGAAAGAGTCCAGAATGTCTTTCCCCTCACAGAGGAAGGAACAATTACAGTAGAATTCTTTCTGACAGGGAGATATTTGCAGTGGTGACAATGACCATTAAAAATCAGTTATATTTGAGTCCAGTAGCGCCTTAGATATCTCCATTCGTACTCATGTAAGAACTCTTGATGGTCTCTAAGGTTCTACTGGACTCGAATCCAAAGCTACCCTCTGAAATATTAAAAATCAGCAGCACTTCCCCATGATATGGGTGATCAAGAATGAACAGGGGTAAACTGAAGCCTGGTAGACTCAACAACAGCAAGCACCATAGCTGAACACACCATAAATTGGCCAGATTATGCCCTTTGTTCTTGACATCCCGGTAACTCTCCATATTCAGACCTTGAAAAGTAGCCTTTGAAGGGGGAACGCACCGGAATGAAGTTCCAGAGCCTCTTCAACAAAATTCTTTGAAAAAGGTCGAAAAGTTCATGAGTTTTCAGTATACTGACTGAAAACTTCATTTACCTCTTGAGAGTTCTGGCACCTCTCCTCCCCCCCCCCCCCCAAAAAAGCCCGGAGTCTTTGTAAGGCTCAGATGGTAGAGAATTATAGAGATTATAGAAAGAAGCAGAGAAAGCTGGAAGGGTTTGCACAGTGTTTGCTTGCTCAGACCATGGTTTGCGTGTGTTTCCTTACCATTCCTCAGTAGTTAATTGTTCTTCTTATTCCCACTCTAGATCTGTAGGGAAAGTTATCTTGCTAAAGGAGATTATAAGCACAAACAAGAGAAGGACAGAGAAAGGCAGTCAGTTCCATATCCCCTCCAACCTTCTCTGCTTATTTCTAGAGAACCAGTGTGGGGTAACAGTTTGAGCATTGGAGAGGAGTACAGTCTGGGATATCCAGGTTCAGATCCCCACTCGTGCCATGGAAGCTTTCTGGGTGGTCAATAATTCATAGGGTTACCAAAAGTCGGAAGTGACTTGATGGAACTTAACACACAAAATCACAAGAACTGGTTCACAGCCTTGGAGAAGAGGCGGGACTTTTAGGGCTGATTGCTGCAACCCAGGCCGCGGTCACACAGCCCTTTAATGTGGGAGGAAGGGCTGTTTCCTCCCACATTTAAAGGGACCGTCTAAAAAGGCCGGGGCTAGTCCCGTGCCGAAGTGGGCTCAAATGTGGGTTTCTCCTGCATTTTCTGACCCCAGGAAAATCAACAGTTTTCCCGGGAGTCGCGCGAGGAACCTGCATTTAAGCTATCTGGACAGCCCTCTCTCGCAATCATTGCGAGAGCAGGGCTGTCCAGATGGTCCCGTCAACCATTTTTTCCCCCTTTACACATGGGCACTTGTGCGCTTGGTCAATCAAGTGCCCAAGTGTAAAAAGGGGGAAAACCCCCCCCCCCAAACTTACCAGGTGGCTGGTGGGTCCTTTGCTGCTGCTTCCGCTGCCGCCACCGCCTTCCCACTTCTGCTGCCGCCGCCACCGCTTCTTCCCCCACCACCGCTGGTTCTTCTGCCACCGCCTTTGCAGCTTCTGCCGCCACCACCGTGGCTTCTGCTGCCTCTTTCACAGCTTCTGCTGCCACCACCGCTTCTACCGCCACTACTCTGCTGCCCCCGCCGCCACTGGCCTCCACAGGGGTTGGGATGTGTAGACATCCCAACCTGAGGTAAAAAAATGTGGCCCCTTTAATCCGGGAGGGTTCCCGGATTTAAAGGGGCCATGTGACCGCAGCCCCATTTAAACCTGAAACAAAAATGAGACAAATGAAAAAAGTGATCAAAGAGATCACAAAGGATAAGGTGGTGGTGGGTGATTGTACCACCTTTGACCTTTTCGGAAAGCTACCATCCATTGTGAACTAAGGGGCAGAGACCAAAATAAAGAAACAGACCTCCTGAGGTATACTGCAAACGACACACACATGTTCAAGCAAGGGAACAATGCCTCAGACCATGAGAGTTTTTCTAACACTTCAGATGTGGCTCCAAGCCAAGAAGGCAGCAGGTTTTTCCCGCCCACTTCCCTACTTGAGTTCTCTTTGATGTTCTTCGGCACATGGCAGGGCACACAATTGATGCTAAATATTTGTTTTAGAGAGTCTCTCGGTGCAATTTTTAATTGGTGAGCGGCATTAGAAATCCACTGATGTCTTTACGGTTCACAGCAGCACAGAAAAACCAGCCTTAAGATTTGCTCCTATCCTTGAAGCCATAAGAGGGAAGACGAGTGACGGCTTTCAGGCGTATCTAATCTGATATTCCATGGTCGAGGCCAAAGACAGCCGTCCCTTATATTTAAAAGGTTCAGCCCTGGAAGCACACCCATCTAACTTTTTATTTCTTTCCCCTTGACAAAATGGCCCGCCGCAGTTGTGGCTTACCTTGCTGAATCAATAATGAACTCCAGTTCCGAAGCAGAACGGAATGTCTTAAACAGTTCGTAAATCTTTGAATGCTCACAAAAACACAGAACAGCTTTCAAGTATTTTTTTTTTTTAGTGCTTGCTGATGTCCAGCAACAGCATTGAATAGAGACATGCTTCGGAGTGCTTTGAGACAAAAGGAAATGGAGGGAGAGCTTTTAAAAGCCATGTATTGAAGCCAGTCAGATAAACAGTTTCAGGTGGGGCAGCCGTGTTGGTCTGAAGCAGCAGAACAAAGTTTGAGTCCAGTGGCATCTTTAGGACCAACCAAGTTTTATTCAAGGTATAAGCTTTGACAGGAAGTGTGCTGGCACATGAAAGCTTATACCTGGAATAAAACTTTGTTCATATAAACAGTGATTTCTTAGTCTGTGCCAGCGCTGCCCCCCCCCCTCCCAGGTTTTACACTCAAGATGAAGTATGTATCTCAAATGTTGTAAGATTTGCTATGAGCAACCTGGGTTCAATGAAATTTAGGCTAAGGGTTGCCAGCTCTTGGTTGGGAAATACTTGGAGATTTGGGGGTGGAGCCAGAGGAAGGTGGGGTTTGAGGAGGGCAGGGATTTTAATGGGGTACAACGCCATAGAGTCTGCCCTCCAAAGTAGCCATTTTCTCCAGGGCAACTGATCTTGGTTGTCTGGAGATTAACTGTCGATCTTCAAGTGCCACCTGGAGGTTGGCAACCCTATTTAGGCTGCTGCCCAGATGCCTGGTCAAGTGGGAAAGGAAGAATAAACTGAAGGTGAATCCAGACCAGGCCCATAGCTATTGTCAGGGTTGCTATCCCCCCAATGGGGGTGGGGGTTCCCCTGATTTCGGGGCCCCGTTCCACCCACCCACCAACTGCCAGTGGGAGGTGATGTCATCATGCTGGGCACATCACAGGGAGACGCTCTATCCTTCAGCCAAAAACTCTATGCTGACCATAGAGTTTTTGGCCGAACGCTAAAGTGTCCCCCCCACACACACAACATGCCCAGCTTGATGACATCACTACAGCCCTTCCGGGAGCAGGACGATTTCCCTGCCTGCCAACAGACCCGACAGCCAGCACTCAGCTTCCAGGAGATGTTGGTGTTCGCTCGCCTGCCACCTCGCCCTGTTGCTGCGTGTCCTGCCACCCCTCCACAGCTAGCATGCCAACTGGTGAGCACACCCCTGCCTGCTCTAAGGCTTGTGAAGACCAGCTGGGACAGGGGCCACCAGCCAGCATGCATGAGTTGCAGGGAAGGACGGGAACAGGGCTGCTTTGTGTGTTTTGAGAAGCACAGACGATTTGCCATGGCCTTCCTCAGCAGAGCCTTCGTTGGAGGTCTCCCTCCCAAGTACTGACCCTGTTTAGCTTCTGAGATCTGACAAGACTGGGCTATTTTCCCTCCTGAGGGTACGTTCAGACGAACAGCTAATCCTGCCATTGGCCGAGCTCGGCTGTAATTTGATCTAGATCTTTTTGATCCAGCACTGCATGACCAGAGAGCTCCCCCATAAATCGCTTTACTGCGTGGGACTCCATGGTGGATTGTCTAGATGGCATCCACTGTAAGGAGCCATGTGGTCGGCCTTTTTTTTTTTTAAATCCTGTTTGCACATGCGCATATATGTCTCACCATCTACATTTTTCCGTGCACGTGCAGACTAAAATGGTAAAAGCACCGCCAGCGGTACCTTCCTCTAGGTACCATTTCAGTCAACAAAGTGCATAAATATCACGGGACCTTCAGAAACATTAAATTGTTTGGATCGTTTGAGCGGAGCTCTGCAGATGTCACATGTTTAAGCGGTTATGCTGTCAGGTTCCCTGTCAGGTTATTTTGCTCTTCCCACTTTTTCATGCGTTCATCCCGTCGGGAGGATGGTATCCAGTCCCGTTCAACGTCAGTGTGCTCACCCCTGCCCCCTCCTTTCCTCCCTGTCTTGCCAGACTTGCTAATCTGTTTTTGCTGTACCGTTAACCTTGAGATGTCTCTGTACTGGGTTCTTCCAGGTGTCTATGCATGGGAATGCAAGTAGAGTTCACTAAGGGGCATGGGGGGGGAGTAGTAATTTCGCTTGCACGCCTTTTCCCTGGGAATGCAACGGTTGGGGGTTTTCGTGCTTCAAGGTTTTATACCGATTGGTGCCTGCCATTCAATTGCCTTTTGAATACTGTATAAGAGTTCCTGGTTTCATTGATCTGGTATCACTAACAAAGAAAGTGTTCCTGAAAGACCATTAAGAAAATAAAGGACTTTGTTTTCACTAAGGCCTGGCTTATTGGAATTTATCAGAAATCTCACATATGCGTGCATCACTAAGACTTTTTTAAAATGACGGCTGTTTGGGATGGTTTGGAGACCATCCCTATGGGCTGATTGTGTGCTGGTGGAATGACCAGATGGCGGAAAGTCTGGCATTGCCCTGTCGGCCAGCTTAGGACCGGACTTTCACCACTATCTTTTAAATATGGATCCCCAATGGGGATCAATGGGCTGATCACGGAAGTGGCACGATTCCCATATGTTGTTGTCTGGGCGTGCACTTTAAATCCACCAGACACTTGTGTCTGGTGCGGCTCAAAAGAGCTGCATGAACGCAACCAGAGACAACATGGTCCGTGGTAAATCCAAGACCCCCCACCCCCCGGTTTGGCTCTAATGTGTTAAGTCATGGTATCTTCTGTGGGAGGAGTTGTTGAGGAGAGTGATTCAACCTCTGTGGTTCCATTCTTCCCGTAGCTTTCTGCTCGGCCTGGGTATGGAATGAAGCTTCCTTTTCAAGTTGGGAGAGAGAGAGGTTGAGAAAGGGTCGTGGCTCAGTGGTAGAGCATCTTCTTGGCATGCAGAAAGTTCCAGACTCAGTCCCTGGCATCTCCAGCTGAAAGAGAGAAGGTGATGTGACAAACCTCTGCCTGAGTCTTTGGAGAGCCTCTAGCAATCTGAGTGGACAATACCAATCATGAGGAACCCAGGGTCTGATGCAGTACAAGGCAGCTTCATGTGTTCATGTGAAAAGTGGTGACAGAGGAAAGATTGAAGATCACAGCCCGTCAGATATCTGAAGCATACCTAGCAAATAGCTGAACCATTAGAAAATCTCTGAGAGAACATTTAATCACAAAACACGCACCGCGCAATGCCAGAGAGCAAGTTTGCTATCACTCCCTCAGTAAGTTCACCTCAACATCAGCTTTCCAGCATGGTCTAGGGGTTAAGAGCGGTGGGCCCTTATCTGGAGAACCAGGTTTGATTTCCCACTCCTCCTCCTCCACATGAAGTCTGCTGGGTGACCATGGGCCAGTCACAATTCCACCAGAACTCTCTCAGCCCCACCTACCACACAGGGTACCTGTTGTGGGGAGAGGAAGGGAAGGTGATTGTAAGCCATTTTGGGACTCCTCAGGGCAGAGCAAAGCGGGGTATCAAAACCCATTCTTCTTCATTCCAGATCTGCTTTACTGCCCTTTCCACTGAAAAGTAATGTATTTTTTTTCCCTTGATGAGCAAACCTCCCTCAGATGTAATCTCATTTTAATGTTCACCCTACACTGAGAATTTTATGTCCAAATTACAATACCCAGAATGTCAGGGATTTCTCAAACCGAAAAGCTGATGGCCACTTAGCTAGAGGAGGAACAACAGACTTAGATGAGGTATAAAATGAACCTTTCTCTGACAGAAATGTCAATCTGTAAATCACTGTTATGAAAAATAGCTTGGTTCTTAGCTACAATTCAATCTGCAGATCGTAAACTAATTCATTCTGAGTAATAAGAAAAGGAGTGGGGGGGGGAGAGAAAGGGAGACAGAGACAGATTGGATTGGATTTCCCTCCAATGCTGCCTCCTCGGCTACGCGATGTGTGGAGTTTTCTTTTCAGACGTTCCTCTTTGGGATCCTTTGGCTCCACGTGTTCTCAGCTTTGTCAGAGAGCGCGACCCTAAAAATAGGTCTACTCATTTTCTTCCATGGGGAAGCCCCATTTTCTTCCATTTACTCCCAGGAAAGTTTCTTAGGATTGCCGCCACACAGTGAAGCTTCAAAGCAGGGCTTTGAAGAGGAGTAACTCTGCTAAGGATGGCAACATATAAATCTTCGGGTTGAAAGTGGGGATTTTTCTGTCGCTCGGAAGGTGAAATTCATCTCAGAGGAGGAAAGCAAAAAGACAGCAGAAAATGGAGGCAGAGGAGAAAAGAGAGACCCATTTGTATTCCTCAAGTGGCTAATGCTGGAGGAGTCCTTGTAGAAGAGAATCTCTCTCTCTCTCTCTCTGCAGATAAGTGTTGGCGGCTGTGCCATCTGCAGTACGAGATACCTGCTTCACAAAAATACAGCCCATCTTGGTTTTCCAGCGCTGCAATATCTCTCAGCTGCTTGCTCCTATATGGCAAAATATTTTTTTTGGGGGGGGGGGGGGGGAACCTTATTCTTTTTGTCTGTGCGTTTAAAAGAGCCTTTCGTTTTTTTGAGGCAGTTTTCAGTGCCTGCTGCAAAGACACTTGGCTTCTTCACAGCGCTGTCTCCTTCAGTCTTTTTTGCCTGCACAAGGGTTGCCAGCTTCCAGGTGGGGCCTGGGGATCTCCTGGAATTACCCTACAGGTGCATTCAGATGTGCCATTTAATCAGGTTTCGTGACTGATCAACAATGGATTTTATGTGCACGTTTGCACGGCAATATCTGCCTCCCGTCCCGATCTGTTGGTTTCCTGCTCAAAGCCCCCCTTCAGCCGGAGTATTTTGTTATCAGGTCCCAAGTAGTGTTTTTTTAGCTCTCCTGTTTAAAGCCGCAGTTTCCCCTGTGTGATGGCTCCTCCGGTGTCAAGCCACATCCAATAGTTTAAACCCCCTTCTGGTTTTTGTCCGCCATTTTTTGTGTGTGTCGGCAGTAAGCACATAAGCAGAGCTCCGCTCCTGCATTTATAAAACCAACGTTTAAACGGGCACTAGTTTTGAGTTCAGGATCCCAAAGAGGCCATTTTCAGGTGAAAAGTTTAAAGGGAAGTCTTGTGTCACAGCGGTGAAATCACAGGGCTCTGCGGGAGTGTCAAACGAAAGCCGTGATTCACGCTAGTGGTTCTGTGCATGTGCAAGGATAAAAGTTTTTCAATTCTGTGGATGAGCAGTTATGTGCATGTGGAAACTTAGGGGGGGAAATTAAAAACCCCGACACACGCTCCTGTGTGATCACGATTGTCCAGAGTAAAAATAATTGCAACAGAACCGGGGCCATTTAAACCTGATTAAATGGCATGTCTGAATGCACCCTACATTGAGAATCTTATGTCTGAATTATGATGCCCAGAATGTCAGGGAGACCAGTTCCTAGGGTGGCCAATGTCCAGCTGGTGGCCGACAACCTCCCAGAATTACCACTGAGCTCCAGATGACAGAGAGCAGTTCCCCTGGAGCAAATGGCTGCTTTGGAGGGTGGACTGTACACCAATATACCTCACTGAGATCCCTCCCCTCCTCAAACACCACCGTCCCCAGGACCCACCCCTCAATCTCCAGGTATGTCCCAACCCAGAGCCCAGACCCTGTGTTCCCCTGGAGAAAATGGCATCTTTGGATGGTGGACTCTATAGCTTCATAGTAGGGTTGCCAACCTTTGGGAGGTGGCTGGAGATCTCCCAGGATTACAACTTATCTCCAGGCGACCAAGATCTGTTCACCTGGAGAAACTGGCTGCTTTGCAAGGTGGGATCTATGGCATTCTATCCCACTGAGATCCCTCCCCTCCCCAAACCCCACCTTCCTCAGGCTCCACCCCAGACATCTCCGAATATTTCCCAACCTAGAGCTGTCAACCCTAGGCCTCACTTCACTGGATGATGTCACAGTGCTATTGGTGACATCACAGATGCACATAAACAAATCCACAAACACTCAGATGACAGGGAAGTACAGGCCAATGAATGTAGGAGAACAAGGAAAAAAGGAAAGGGTGCTTAAGGAGGAGGAGTTTCAGCTAGGGTTGTCCAGGTCCCTCTGGGCAACTGGGGGGTGGGGTGGGGGGACTTACTGGGAGTGCTGCAGGGAGGCCCATCTGACATGCAGCGATGTCTCTACATCACTGAACATGTGACCTGAAAATGACATAATCAGTTCTGGGATGTCAGGGTGATGCTCTGGTATTTGGGCAAAAGCTCTATGGTAAATTTGGCTTATACCATAGAGTTTTTGCCCAAATACCAGAGTGTCACCATAATGAATGACCCAGACGTGATGATGTCACTTCCAGATCACGTGGTCAGGGATACAAACATGTTGCTGCACGTTGAATAGATCTCCATCTTTTGAGGGGTAAGTTCCCCCCTCCGCTGGCCAGCTGATCAGTGGCGAAATGATGGGGCCTGGGAGTGGGGAACCCCCACCTCCACCGGGGGGCCGGCGAGCCTGTTTTCAGCCAGATGAAGAATAATCTGCCTTAAAAATAAGGCTGTTACTCTCTCCATTGTCCATTTTCTAATCACTGACTCAAAGATTCATCCAATAGACATAACTAATTTCTGCCTAGATGCTTGTATGCATACAGGTGCTCTTTTTGGCACTGGAAATGGAATAATCAGCAAAAATAGGCCTGAAGCACTAAAACTGCTCAGAAAGAAGAGTGCTTTTCTCAAGCATCAGCTCAGCTGTGCCAAAAGCGCCAGGTTTTAAGTCGACATCCAAAAGAGGTGTGTGCCACTGGTTCGTTCTGGGGATGTTTTACTTTCATGCAAGTGGGTCTTTTTCTAATGCTTGCCCAACCTATAACAGCTACTGGGGAAACCAACTAATTGGCCCTGGTGAGTCCACTGAGCCCTCTTTTGGCTCTTCTCATGGTGCTCAGTTATTACATTAACCCAGGGGTCATTTCGTAGAAAAAGAGGTGCAGGAGCTCATTAGCATAACTCATTTGCATAACTCATTTGCATATGCCACACCCCCTAACATACCGGAAGTGTGTCAGAAGGCAACACCCACCCCTCAGGCTCCACTCCACAGGTGAGTCAAACTGACCTGCTCTTCCTCCATTCCCTTCCCCATCCAATACTTTGCGCAATAAAAATAAGCGTAAAGAACACACCCTCATTCTCTTCCTGCTCCCTTGAAACCACCAGGTTTCAAGTAGACTTGAGATACCCAGGACATGTGCACCACCCATCCCTTCCCCTTCCCCTCCCCACAACAAGACACCCTGTGAGGTAGGTGGGGCTGAGAGAGGTCTTTTGAGAACTGCTCATGAGAGAACAGCTCTGAGAGAACTTGTGACTGGCCCAAGGTCACACCAGCAGCTGCATGTGGAGGAGTGGGGAATCAAACCCGGTTCTCCCAGATTAGAGTCCAACTCCTGACCACTACACCAAACTGATGGGGTGGAAGCTGCTGAAGGGTTGGTGAAATTTCTCCAGTACTTAGGTGCCATGTGCCCAGGTAAAAAATGGTATACTTAGAAAATTTATATGCCACCTTGAGCAAGTCTCTGGAAAAGCGGAACACAGTCATAAAAGGAACAATGATAAAATTATCAGTGTTAAAACAAAACATTAAAAACAATAAAGACCCTAGCAGGGCTTTCCCCAGGGCGCTGCGCCTCTGCACTGCTCAGGGAAGCCGAGGAGGGGGCGGGGCTTGGTCATGTGCCCGCCCCCTGGGCTCCTCACTCCCGGAGCTGCACTCCTGTGCGCTCCCGCTCCAACGGACCCCCACATTAACCAAATGGGTTTAGAACCTCACTTTTATTTGCCGGATCTTTTGCAGCTAATACAGACAGAAGAGACAGCAGCCAGAAGAGAGGGGCCATGGCTCAGTGGTAGAGCATTTGCTTGGCATGTGGTGGGTCCCAGGTCCAGTCCCTGGCATCTCCAGTCAAAGGGATCAGGCAGGAGGTGATGGAAAAGACCTCTCCCTGAGACCCTGGAAAGCCACTGGCTGGTCTGAGCAGACAGGACTGACTTTGATGGACCGAGGGTCTGATTCAGAAGAAGGCGGCTTCATGTGTGTCGCCAGAATCTCCCATAGGCGCAAATGTGGGCTTGAGTGCACATACAAGAACAAATTGTGCAGATGCAGGGGTCATTTCGAGCAGGAGCTCGGGGGAGCGCAGCTCCGGGAGTTGGTGCCAGCCCCCCCCCCCCCCCGCGGGGGAATGCCTGCTTGTGTCATGACTGCAGCAAAATGACCCCGTCCCCTGGAAAGGTCCTTGTTCCTCCAACCAGCCTTCTGAAGTCTTCAGCCACCACTGAAGCTATCCTCCCAGAATAGTGATATTTCTGAGGCTTGGATTAGTAACTGTCCCCTCTCTCTCTCTCTCTCTCTCTCTCTCATTCTCTTTCTCTCTCTCTCTCTTTCTTTCCTTCCTTCCTTCCTTCCTTCCTCTATCTCTCTCTTTCTCTTTCTCTCTTTCTTGCCTTCTGACATACTTCCGATGATGTCAGGTGGTTTAGCATATGCAAATAAGTTATGCTAATGAGCTCCTGCACCTCTTTTTTTATGAAATGACCCCTGTGCAGATGGAAGAGGGTTTTTTGTGTGTGTGTATGTGTATGGAGGGGGGGGGGACACAGACAGACAGACTAATAGTATGCATGTGTGTTGTAATTTATTATTCATTTTCCCATGGGGGAAAAAAAGCTTAGATTTCTGTGTTCCCCAAAGTAGTGGTGGGAAAAAAAGCAGAAAAATTGGTACTTGCTTATGCGAACGGTAATTATATATTCTGCGTGAGATGAAAACACTCCGCCATCCTCTGATAGAGCCTGTTAGTCATTTCATCACGTTCGGCAGAGCTGATCCTCCTCGGTGCACACACAGCACTAATAAAACAAGTTAATGGCGTTTATTCTGTCACAAATGCTAGCGTTCCAAAGCTCTGATTGCAGGCTGCGGGAAATGGTGTCTAACCACCTCTGAAAAGGGAATGCTGTAGCTTTAATAGGTTATCCTTCCAGGGTGTATTGCATTAAAGAACAGTCATCTGATCGGTAAAGCAAGGTGGGAGGGCAAGAAGAAGAAAGCCTTGAAAAGGGAGAATGAGGGGAGGAAGAGAGGCAGCAGAGAAACTGCGGGGGAAGTCTCTGCCACAGACTCTTTTGGCAGCCTTGGACATGCCCCTCCAGCTATAATTGAGTTATCTACTGCGACTCCAAGATCTCTCTCTTGGTCAGTCTCCGCCAGTTTGAACCCAGTCAGCGTGTATTTATAGTTAGGATTTTTGGCACCAATGTGCATCACTTTGCACTTGACCACATTGGCCCCCATTTACCACGTTGATGCCTACTCGCCCATCCTTGACAGATCCCTTTGGAGTGCCTCACAATCCTCCTTGGTTCTCACCACCCTGAACAACTTTGTGTCATCTGCAAATTTAGCCACTTCACTGCTTATTCTCAACTCCAAATCATTAATGAACAAGTTAAAAAGCATTGGACCAAGTACTGATCCCTGCGGTACCCCACTGCTTACCACTCTCCACTGAGAAAATTGCCCATTCATATTCACTCTCTGTTTCCTTTTGATTAGCCAGTTTTTGATCCACAAAAGGACGTGTCCTTTTATCCAATGCCTATTGAGCTTACTTAGGAGCCTTTGGTGAGGCTCATCTTAATGGCATTTTATTTTATTAAACTTCTACCCCGCCCTTCCAGCAGAGCCGGCGCGGGGCGGCTTACAAACAGTATAAGACAATATAGCAATGTGAAATCAATACAACAATGTAAACCTGTTCATACAAATTTTTAAAACCAAGATTACAATACCTATTAAAGCGCTAGTCATTCCTCATCATACAGTCAATCACACGCCACCCGTCAGATGTTGATGGGCTCTGTACTCAGTGCACAGTATTCCATGCTCGGGACAGGCCATAGTTGAAAAAAGAGGGGCCCCCCCCAGAAAATTGGGCTCACCCACCATACTGGGGCCAGGCTATAGTTACAAAGGGGGGGACCCAGAGAGTTGACTTGCCCACCATGCACTGTCAGATGGCAAAAAGGGCAGTGGCTGTGATGGTGCTAGTGGTGGTAGTAGTGGTGGCAGTGGCAGAGGCTGCAAAATCCTGGCGGAAGAGCTCCGTTTTACAGGCCCTGTGGCATGGTGAAGGATTGCATGGCAAAGTGCACAGAGACTCTCAGCACTACATAAATGCTAAGTGGTATGTATAACACCAAAACCGTTTGCAGTGGTTTCCCCCAAATGACACATTACCTAATCAACAGTCTGCTTTAAATTGATTAGCGACATCATTTCTAAATTAGCGTGCCATAAGAGAAAGATTGTTTTGTGACAAAAATGGAACTGTCAGTGGTTCATGTGAGACCCGAGCACCCGGCTACCCACTGTGTCTCTGCATGATGTACTGTTCTGTGCTCATTGCCTTTCAGTCACGCTCCGCTGAGGATGGAAATTCTGCCGCACCTCTGTATCAAGTGAGATTGCATCATTCAGTCAGTCCAATAGCAAGATGCAGCATAATTTCTTGTCCCGGGAAAAAAGGCTGTTTGTTACATCCAGCGTCATTTTGAGCAGGGACGCCGTTCCAGGAGTAACAAGCCCTGGAGCAGGCACATATGGGGATGCGCTGTGGAAAAAGCAAAAGCAGACTAACTTGATCTGTATTTCCATGCTTGTTGTAGGGTAGCTTCCCTGCAAGAGCAAAGGAAACCTGAAGTGTCTTTCGTCAAAGTGTAAAGCTGGCTCACCAGCTCTGAGTTGGGAAATACCTGGAGATTTTTGGGGTGGAGCCTGAGTGGTGGGTGTTGCCTTTTGACACACTTCTGGTGATGTTGGGGTCTGTGGCATATGCAAATAAGTTATGCTAATGAGTTATGCTAATGAGCTCCTGCACGTCTTTTTTTATGAAATGACCCTTGGCTCTGTGAGAGTCTGCGTTTGCTGCCTTCCAGGCAATAACACAGACACCTAGAAGACCGACTCCTTTGCCAGGGACTATTTATTTATTTATTTATTTATTTCGATTTATATCCCGCCTAGCCAGTGACTAGCACTTACACTAGGGGCCCCCAGTCTTTTTGTGCCTGTGGGTTCATTTGGAACTTTGACACATCGTGGTGAGCCCAGCAACAAAATGGCTGCCACAAAATGGCTCTTGCAGGAGGTGGAGCCAGACACAAAATGATTGCTACAGCTTAACTTCATAACACAATGTAGATTCTTGTGCTGAGGTGGAAGCTGCTGCTGGAACCTATAGCCCAATATCTTGATTCATTTTTACAACCTCTGGCTATATGAGGTAGGGTGTATAAAAAGGATACGAGAGATCTTATAAATAAAATAGAAGACACACAGATTATGGATTCTACTGTATTAGTTTCAATGGATGTCAAATCATTGTACATCAGTTTCCCATTGGAAGAAGAACACATGTTAATCAAGGACCGTCTGGAACGGAGACAGCGAGATATGCCACCGACCCACTTCTTAATGGACCTTCTAGATATTCTATTTGAATGCTTTTTTCTTCTTCTTTTTTGCTGGAATGATATTTGCTATCTACAAAAAATGGAGTCTCTATGGGTTCAGGTGTAGAACCTTCAGTAGCGAATATATTCATTCAGGAATTTGAAAACACATTCATCTTAGATGCAAATGTCAATCCTTTTTATATTCATTGTATGAAATGTTTTCGCTTTATAGATGATTGTTTACTGTTTTATAATGATGCCACCTCCTTACACCAATTCATAGATTGGTTAAACTCAGTTCATCCCTCTATAGAATTTTCTTTCACAGTTGACACTAGTTCAATCAAGTATTTAGACGCTACAATTTATAGAACAGAACAAAATAAAATAGCAGCAAAAACTACGAGCTGGTAACTTTCAATATTAGAAATATAGCTGTTTGGAAGGGGTGTGTATCTGGTGCTGACGTAAACCCATATAATAAACCCAGTAGGCTACTTCATTCATTTATAATATACCCAGGAATTCTATACCCAGGAACTGGCAGCTTTCAATACTATAGCAACTATGTTGTTTATCTAGCTGTAACCAATTTAGATGCATATAATAGGCTTATTAGAAGCAGAAGAAGAAAAAGAGATTGGATTTATCTTCGTTTGTAGTCTCAGAGCGATTTACAAACTCCTTTCCCTTCCCCTCCCCACAACAGACACCCTGTGAGGTAGGTGGGGCTGAGAGAGCTCTTTCCCAAGCTGTCCTTGAGAGAACAGCTGTGCCAGAGCTATGGCTTGCCCAAGGTCATCCAGCAGGTGCAAGTGGAGGAGTGGGGAATCAAATCCGGTTCCCCCAGATTAGAGTCTGTGCACTTAACCACTACACCAAACTGGCTCTCTTAAGTTGGATATCTCCAGGAATTTCTTACCTGGAGATGGCAGTCTTGATTACTTAGGTGCAAATGCATCAAGGGCTTCTACAACTTTAAATGCCAGCAGGATAAAACCAGCTGCATTCAATGTAGATCCATAAAGTAAACCCAGTATGTTGAATACTCTGAGGCATGTTTTGGTTCCCTTTACAGAGAAGCAGCCTTTAGAGGTGCTTACTAGAGCTTAGGAGACCTTGCCCAATGTTAAGTGAGTATATGTTCTGTTGGTTTTGTGGTCCTTATATTGTGCTGTTCTTAAAATAGTCTTAAATTATTTTTAAATAAAATTTTAAGGAGGGCTTCTCTTTTACAGAGAAACAGAATAGCATTATCCTATAAGGATCCTCATGGATCACTGCTTTGATGTGGCAAGGGAGCTTGCGTGGTTCGATGAGGCTGTGGGCTATGCCGTGGAGGGCACCCAGGATGGACAGGCCACAGCAGAGAACTCAGACAAAGTGTGATCCACTGGAGAAGGAAATGGCAACCCACTCCAGTATCTTTGACAAGAAAACCCCATGGACAGTAACAAAAGGCTAAAAGATATGACGCCAGAAAATGAGCCCCTCAGGTCAGAAGGTGTCCAGTATGCTACTGGGGAAGAGCAGACAGCAAATACAAGTAACCCAGGAAGAGTGAAGTGGTTGGGCAAAAGCCAAAAGGATGCTCAGTTGTGGATGTGTCTGATGGTGAAAGGAAAGGAAAGAACAATACCGCATAGGAACCTGGAATGTAAGATCTATGGCCGAGGACAGATTGGCAGTCTCGGCCGCTCTTCCTCCGCTACAAAAGCGGAGGCAGAGCGGCCGTTCAGACGGCCGCATCTGCCCTGAGGAGGCGGCCCGGACACATTGCATCCGGCACCACGCTCCTCCCGCAGCAGCTGAGCACCACTTCAAAGTGGTGCTCGGCTGCTGCGGCACGCGTTCCACCCGCCGGAGCAGGTGTGAACGCGCACGGGCAGGGGGAGCCACGCGGCATCCGCCCGCCACCGTAGGAAGCCGCCTGCAGTCTGAACACGGCGGGCGGCTTCCTTCCAGCAGCGTGTGAACGCCATGGCGCGGGGGAAATTCCCCCCGCCCCGGGGCGGGGCAGACTTTAAGTCTGTCCAGGGCCTATGAATCAAGGCAAGCTTGATGTGCTTAAAAAATGAGATGGCAAGACTGAACATCGACATCTTGGGAATCAGTGAACTAAAGTGGACAGGAATGAGCAAATTTAACTCAGAAAACCATTATATCTACTATTGTGGCCAAGAATCCTGTAGAAAAAATGGTGTGGCCTTTATAGTCAACAAGAGAGTGCGCAAAGCAGTAATGGGATACAATCTCAAAAACAACAGAATGATCTCGGTCCGAATCCAAAGCAAACCATTCAACATCACAGTAATCCAAGTCTATGCCCCAACCACAGACTCAGAAGAGGCTGAAGTGGACCAGATCTATGAAGACCTACAACACCTCCTAGAACTAACACAAAAAAAATATGTCCTCATTATCATAAAGGACTGGAATGCTAAAGTAGGAAGTCAAAACATAACCGGAATAATGAACAAGTTTGGCCTTGGAGAACAAAATGAAGCCAGGCAAAAGCTAACAGAGTTTTGTCAAGAGAACACGCTGGTCATAGCAAACACCCTCTTCCAACAACCTAAGAGGCAACCGACACACGGACATCACCAGATGGGCAACACTGAAATCAGATTGATTATATCATTTGCAGTCAAAGATGGAGAAGCTGTATACAGTCAGTAAAAACAAGACGTGGAACTGACGGTGGCTCAGATCATGAACTCCTCATTGAAAAAAATCAGACTTAAACTGAAGAAAGTTGGGGAAACCACTAGGCCATTCAGGTTTGACCTCGATCACATCTTGGATGAATATACAGTGGAGGTGAATAATAGGTTTAAGGGACTAGATTTGATAGATAGAGTGCCTGAAGAACTATGGACGGAGGTTATTAATTGAAAAAAATTCTTTTCTATTATTGGGATCAGTCTTCTTGAAATATTGTTTAAAAAGTAATATTGTTTTTAAAAAGGTACTATTGTATTTTGTACTTCCACAGTTCTTTGTTCCTGAGGAAAGACCAGAAGTCTGAAACACTGAAAATTACCTAGGAAAAGTGTTGGGATATTTATCTTGCATCTTGTATATTTATACTTTGGACTCGGTGTTTTCCTATTATGGATCTTGTCGGCTTCTGTATTTTCCTGTGATGGATTATATGAATAGATTCATTCCAGACTATACATGCATTTCACTTTGTTGAAGTCTCCTTCTGGAGATATTTTTTTGCAGGTAACGCAGCTCGCAGTTGTTTTCTGTTATTTCTTGGGAGGTCCTACCTGGCTGCCAGCGGGGGGTGGGGTGGGGGGTCTCCCAATCCTTCATGGGTCTCTTCTGGCATGTGTTTTCAGTAGAGTTTTACTCAAAACCTAGAGTGTTACCCCCACGTCAGAAATGTGATGACATCACTCTTGGGTGATGTCATCATGCTGGTGCCAGCAGAGCCAGGAGGGGGCTTCTCAGGGTGGGGCTTCCCCCACTGCCCAGCTGGGCTGCAATGGATTGGCGACCCCAAAATCAGGGGATCCCTTGGTCCCACCAGGGGAATGACAACCCTAACCACATTGGGAACCCCTATCTTACACAATCTAAGAATGAACTTTTTCCCGGCTTAAGAGGGAGAAGAGGCACCAACTTTAATTCTGGGGAAAGTGTGTGTCAGTTACCACAACTTTGGAAAACACACAAGAAAACCCACATGCAGGTAATCAGTCAAGCCACAGAGAGCTGTTGTGTAGATACAATCATGCATGTTCTAGCACACCCCCACCCATACTGAGGGGCTCTTTCTGGCCCCATTGACCAAGTTGGATGCATCTTTGGATGCAGGGGTCCGTTGGAGTGGGAGTGCACAGGAGCGCAGCTCCGGGAGTGAGGAGCCCAGAGGGCGGGCACATGTCCAAGCCCTGCCCCCTCCTTGGCTTCCCCGAGCAGTGCAGAGGTGCAGCGCCCTGGGGAAAGCCCTGCTAGGGTCTTTGTTGTTTTAATTTTTTTTTTAATATCAATAATTTTATCATTGTTCCCTTTATGACTGTGTGCTGCTTTTCCAGAGACTTGCTCAAGGTGGCATATACATTTTCTAAGTATACCATTTTTTACCTGGGCACATGGCACATAAGTACTGGAGAAATTTCACCAACCCTTCAGCAGCTTCCACTCCATCAGTTTGGTGTAGTGATGAGGAGTTGGACTCTAATCTGGGAGAACCGGGTTTGATTCCCCACTCCTCCACATGCAGCTGCTGGTGTGACCTTGGGCCAGTCACAAGTTCTCTCAGAGCTGTTCTCTCATGAGCAGTTCTCAAAAGACCTCTCTCAGCCCCACCTACCTCCCAGGGGGTCTTGTTGTGGGGAGGGGAAGGGGAAGGGATGGGTAGTGGACATGTCCTGGGTATCTCAAGTCTACTTGAAACCTGGTGGTTTCAAGGGAGCAGGAAGAGAATGAGGGTGTGTTCTTTACGCTTATTTTTATTGCACAAAGTATTGGATGGGGGAGGGAATGGAGGAAGAGCAGGTCAGTTTCACTCACCTGTGGAGTGGAGCCTGAGGGGTGGGTGTTGCCTCCTGACACACTTCCGGTATGTTAGGGGGTGTGGCATATGCTGATGAGCTCCTGCACCTCTTTTTCTACGAAATGACCCCTGTTTGGATGTATCTGAGAATGTCCTTTTCCCCACTGTGTCCATGTGGCTACTTGCGCACGACTGCAGCCAGATCGACGCCAACGTGTTTCATGTTAATTGTGATATTTAATGTCTAACTTGCAGCACAGAGCGGTGCCAGCCCAGAGAAAAGAAATCAAGCATTGTTTTCCCTGAGCTCTGAAATTGCATGATGTTCATGCTAAAATATGAGGTTAATTATAAGATTCAGCGGTAATCAAGTGAATTAATAGGAACAACACAACTTCATTTTCGCAGAGACCTCTGGACTATCCCCCTAAGTAAATATTGAGAGGATATTCTGTCTCAGATAATGGATTTAATAGTTACATGGAAGACCATGGTACTAGTGGACTTAAATCAATGTAGGTTGCTAATTTAAGATACCCTTCAGTATGCTGCGAGGAAGAATAATACATTCGCCTACCCGCTCTGTCTAATTGCTATTAAAAGTCTGGGGGAAAAGCGTTGCTTACTTACACACCGCAGCCAAGGATCAAAGAAATGCATTTTCATTACAGAACACCTCTATTTTACTTCCATATCTCCTCGCAGGAGACGTCTCTGGTTGGTGCGCGGCATACTAATTGGGGATGGGCGCGTTTTGTTCTGGAGGCCTCTGAAGTCCTACATTTGGGCTTTGAAATGTGCTAATGGAGTTAAACCCTTCAGGGGCCTGCGCTTTGCGTAAAAATGGGACTCTTTCTCCGACTGAGTGGGGCACAGCGACGGCAACTCCAATCCTTTTTACAATATAATTTTTATTAAGTTTTCAATTATAATACAGACTTAAAGCTGACAAAATGAGCATGTGCGTATGTTACACGAAACTGTGGAATAAGTGAACAAAAATTAACATAGCAAAAGGACATGTGCACATTAACAACATGGGTAAACATTATATTGTGATTGAAGAGATCTTTGTGACCATAACAGGTATAAACTTATTTTAAAGTTACTAAAAAACTCTTATCAATATTATTATTTAACAAAATCCTAATAACTTGCACTACCATAGCCATAGCTCATCCATCACTGTAGGGACATCTTGTTGCTTTGGGAGCTATTCCAAAATATGAAATCATGTTGATACAACCGTGGTAGGGGTAGGAATCTTATCAAAGCGCATAAGATTATCCGAGAGTTTAGCCATTATATATAAATCCCACATCTTTTTGTGCCCTTGTGAAAGGCCATCCGATCCTTAAAGATAGAGAAAACTCAGCGAAGAAGGCATTTTACAGGCAGGGCCAGAGCAAACCCTTGGGATCATTGTTCCACAAGGACATTTTTCTGTGACGAAGAAAATGTAAGAACAAAAGGGCAGGGGCAGGATATTTTTTTTTAAAAATTACTTCATTTATACCCTCCTTTCTATCCAACGGGGAGCTAAAGCAGCTTGCATCATCCTCTCATGCTCCATTTTATCCTCACAACAACCTTGGGGAGTCGGTTGAGGCTGAGAGCACGTGACTGGCCCAAAATCACCCGGCAAGGTTTGACGGCAGAGTGGGGATACGAATTTGGGTCTCCCAGATCCCAGTCTAACACCACACCACATTGGCTGTCATACAACAGGGTACATGTATATTTATTATCCACTGAACAGCAAGGTGAGATGTTGTGGTTTAAAACCATTTTCCATAAAACACCAGCCCTGACCAAATGGGGAGAGCCTCTGTGCAGTGAGTGTGATTGGGATTGTTTCCCACAGCATTCCCAGGATTCACTTTCCCTGAGCACGCATTGGACATCACATTTGATTAGAGTCCAGCATTTTTGGTAAATTACTTGTTCTAAGCCTTCCGTGAATGCCAACATGCATGTTTAAGTGGTTATGCGAGCATCGCTAAGACTTTTTAAAAATGGTGGCCCTTCAGGATGGTCCGGAGACCATTCCTATGGGCTGATTGTGCGCCGGTGGAACAACCAGATGGGGGAAAGTCTGCCATTGGCCCATCAGCCAGCTTAGGACTGGACTTTCACCACTGTCTTTTAAGTATGGGTCCCCGATAGGCTGATCATGGAAGCGGCACGGTTCCCAGATGTTGTTGTCTGGATGTGCACTTTAAACCCACCAAACACTTGTGCCTGGAGCAGCTCAAAAGAGCAACCCAAGTGCTGCTGATCTAGGTCTGAAGTGGGGCAGTTCATGTTTCATCAGAGTTCCCAGCAGAATGCCCTGATTGTGACCCACGGCTGGAAACAGAATGTTAGCCTTGCTGAACCTTGATCTGTCCAGCAGGGCCATTTTTATGCCTTTCCCCTCTGGATTTACTTTTGGAATGCAACTGCCTTTATTGCACTTTATTTCCAGATGGCACTTTATTTTCCTTTACTGCATTTTATTTCCAGATTTTTCAAAAAGCCGTTTTTGGAGCAAGGTGGCCACTTCCATCATGTTTCCCTTGTCAAAATGACCTTCCCATAAAAGTTAATATCAAATTTACAGGAGCAGTATCTTATAAAGAGATGGAATTTATAGCTGGCATTTAACACCAAATAGATTGGCCAAAATGTACCCAAATATGTCTAACACATGTTGGAAATGTAAACAAAAAACAGGTTCATATTTTCATATGTGGACATATGATAAAGCCAAAAAAATCTGGGCTAATATTCATGAAATGCTTAAAAAATATCAGAAATTGATATCCTTTTTCTCCCTGAATTACTTTTCTTAAATATAATTCCAGCTCATTGTAAAATAATGGATTGTTATCATATTGGCTGCATTCAGACTGGCAGTTTGGCCTGATATAGGCACCTTTCACAAACGGATTAAATGGGCCCATTCATACAGCCACAGCTGTCAGGCGTTCCCCAGGCATACTCACCCTGTCAGAGGACGACTCGGAGCCAGGTTAAAAAGCTATCACCTTCGAAGTGGAGTTTTTGTTTCCTCATGCATTCATCGTGCATGGCAGCTGTCTGAGCATGGGGGAGCGCATGCAGAACAGATTTGTCAGTCTGAACCTGCATGCACATGACTTTGGGGCATTTTTGCAGTGCGCTCCACGGCTGATGCACTACAATAATGTTGATGCTTGCCCATGGGATGTCTCCGTGGGGAACCCGCAACAGGGTGTGCTGTGTGGCTGATATGTCCCACAACATTTTAAACTGGGTCAATTAGAGGCGGCACTATATCGTGGAAAGCTGCCAGTCTGTCCTCAGCCATTATGTATGTTATAACAACAGCCAGAATCATGTACGCAAAACACTGGAAAAATGAAGCAACACCAAACAAAAAGGACTCGTTATACAGATAGATGGAAACAGCAGAAATGGACAAATAATCTTTATTGCTTCAAGGAAAAAGAGATGAAGTTTTCAGAGAAATGTGGTCAAGATTCTAGAGTTGGCTACAAATTTTAGATTTGGAACGAAATGTACAGACAGGTGCAGAAGAGATAATAATGTAAAGACAAAACAGTCTTAAATATGTGTCAATTGTTCCCTGAATTAATCAAGTGTTTAAAAATAAAGGTTTATCTAGGAAAAAAATGACCTTTCCATACACAGTGGTCCATTTTTCAGCATGCTTTAGGGACCGGAGAAAAAAAACGGTATCAGAAGTCTGTATGTATATATGCCTCCATCCTTCTTAAACAACCAGAAACTTCCCTGTTTATGCGAAGTCAGGAGAAAAAGCAATTTAAGGAAATGTTGTTTAAGGAAGTCCTTCCTCTCTTCAGATTTCTTCCAAACAATCTAAGGCAGACTCTGGCGCGTCTGGTGACATGCCTGGATGGTCTCTTCAGTGAAGGCAGATTCTGTTAATGCAAACAAACAAGACCGGCTAAAAATACACAGATCCAGATTCACAGATTTCCTGAACTGGTAATGATGATGAGGGGGAAACAGATGGTACTTTTGTTAACCCCTTAATTCTCATCATTCATAACTACAACGCTTACAGGTGTGTGGCTGCATTTGCTCATCTCTTACCACCGTTGTCCGTCTGGGTTTGTAAGCTGTTTGGGGATAGAGAGCTATTCCTTTATTTGTTCAGGAAACACTATAAAATCGCCATGCTATGCGGCGATCATCCCCCGCTTGGATCCCACGAACAAGTTCCATACACGCTAGATAGCATCTGCCACAGAGAATGCTGCCTCTTCTGCTGGGAGTCCCATCTGTGCAAGGGTTCACTGCAAACCACTGATCTGGGGCCCACAGAGGTTCTAGTGCCAGAGGAGGTGCCCTCTGCAGGAGAGGCTGTGTAGCGTGCATGGAAATTTTTCATAAGATCCATGCTAGATTCTTCACACTCGGGTCATTGCGTAGAAAAAGAAGTGCAGGAGCTCATTAGCATCACTCATTAGCATAACTTATTTGCATATGCCTCACCCCCTGACATCACCGGAAGTGTGTCTGAAGGCAACACCCACCGCTCAGGCTCCACCCCAGGTATCTCCAGGTATTTCCCTGGTGAGCCAGCTTGACACTTAGATGAAAGACACTTCAGGTTTCCTTTGCTCTTGCAGGGAAGCTGCCCTACAACAAGCATGAAAATACAGATCAAGTTAGTCTGCTTTTGCTTTTTTCCACAGCGCATCACCATAAGTGCCCACTTCTGGGCTTGTTACTCCTGGAACGCCGTTCCTCCGTGTTCCTGCTCGAAAGGAACCCTGTTCACACTACATCAAATGGCAATTTGGATGGACCTGTGTGGATGACAAAAGCCACTGACATGGGAACTCCCTAGCTATGCAGAAAAAATATGACTTTTCATTAATTAGTCCCCCTTCCCATGATTCTTTGTGGGCCAACAGCTTGTACTTTCCAAAAGTAATGAGCCAGTTTCCTCTCTCTCTCCCTCTCTCTCTCTCTCTCTCTCTCTCTCTCTGTGTGAAGTGCCATCAAGTCACTTCTGACTTATGGTGATCCTATGAATTAGCATTCTCCAAAATGTCCTGTCATTAACAGCCTTTTTCAGGTCTTGCAAACTGAGGCCCATGGCTTCCTTCATGGAGTCCATCCATCTCATGTTGAGTCTTTGTCTTTTCCTGTGGCCTTTGACTTTATCTGAGCATGACTGTCTTTCCCAGGGACTCTAGTCTTTTCGTAATGTGAGTGTGATTAGCCTCCTGTGAGGCAAAGCACCCTTCATCCCACCCCCTCAAGGGTTAATGTGAAAGGTCATGGGCTGGTCTCATCCTGCAGGTGTTGCTAAATTGGTTTCTCAGCCTGGCAGTCCTTATCTTCTTTAAGGCCACAACTGGAGATGTGGTGATTAACTTCTCATGAGAACCTGCAGCCTAGGGGGTGAGAGGGGGAGAATCAGGAATGATGAGATAATTTTCTAGAGGGTTCCAGCAAGAATGTGTTCTGATTGGATGTCATCACTGCCTGATGCTGCTTGGCCAAAAAACTATAATTGAGCTAAGGGCCTGGAGAAAGAAACTAGCTTGGATTCTGATGGACTGAAAGCCCAGACTATGATATGCATACATGGCAATGTAGAGAATGCGTAAGCTGTGGCCTTTGACTCTTGGTCTTAAGGTTAACTATCTAACACTCTTCCAGAACCTGTGTTAACTATCTAAGGTTGCGTTCAGATGGCTATTTTGAGCCACACCAGGCCTGGTCAATTTAAAGTGCACGTCAAGACAACAACATCCGGGAATCATGCTGCTTCTGTGATCAGCCCGTCGTTCCCCGTCGGGGATCTGTACTTAAAAGATAGTGGTGAATGTCCAATCCTAAACTGGTTGACAATACAATGGCAGACTTTCCCCATCTGGTCATTCCACCAGCACACCATCAGCCTGTAGAGATGGTCTCCAGACCATCCCAAACAGCCGTCATTTTAAAAAAGTCTTAGCAATGCACCCATAATTGCTTAAACTTGTGACATCTGCAGAGCTCTGCTCAAACAATCCAAACAATTTAGTGTTTCTGAAAGTCCTGTGATATTTATGCACTTCATTAACTGAAATAGTACCTAGAAGAAGGTACCGCTGGCGATGCTTTTACCATTTTAGTCCGCGCATGTGCAGAAAAACAAGTAGATGGTGAGGCACATATGTGCATGCACAAACAGGATTTTTTAAATAAAAAATCTGACTGCACGGCTCCTTATGGTGGATGCCATCTAGAAAATCCACCTTGGAGTCACGTGTGGTAAAGCGATTCATGGGGGAGCTGTCTGGTTGTGCAGTGCTGGATCAAAAATATCTAGCTTAAATTACAGCTGGGCCAATGGCGGGATTAGCTGCCCATCTTAACATACCCTAAGTTAGTTTTCTTGTTTTTTTCTAGCTATATGATTGTAGAGTATTGTGTTGCCTGCAGACTGAATCATTTGTTTGACAGAAAATAAATAAAATGTCATATAATTTTAATAACATAAATAAAAGTTTGGTTATTTGTGCACAACAACCCCGGGGAGCCATGTGTGAGAGTCTAAGAGATTTCAAACGGAAACCAGAAATTCTTAACCAGAAAGTATTTTATTGTCAGTGGATCTGATAGCCGTCTACACGTCTTGAGTCAGTAATACTGGGAAGGGGTTAGAGGAGTACAGATATAGTGTATTCAAACAGTGTAATGCCAAGTGAAACCTCCAGTCGCTAAACAGAGAAAAAGGCACCCAGATATGCTGGACAGTTCATTCCCAGGCTTAAAGAGGGAAAAGAGTTACAGTTAGCACCTACAAATGAGAAGCGGCGAAAATGCTGTGAAAGGCAACACGTTTAAGGTTAGGGAGGCACAGTGAGATAAGTTGCTGCTGGTGTGAGTAGAGATACATTCCAAAGGTGGAGGTATGAGGGAATGACTTGGAGGAGTTTAATGTGCCACCTCCTGGCCAGGAATGGCAGCCGTAGCTGACACTATGAAGTTCAGCTTTGGGCTCCTTGACATCTGCATTTAGTCCTTTTAGCTTCTAGGGAAAGTTTGGGCTTAGTTTGTTCTAGATTCCACGTATTTTCTTTTTGGGCAGTCCACGGTATCTGTAAAACTCTCCTCCAACACCACATTTCAAAGGAATCCACCATCTTCCTTCCAGGTTTCTTCGTTGTCCAGCTTTCACACTCATACATAGTCAGGGGGGATACCAAGGGCATGAGTTTCCATACGAATCTTGGAAGCAGCACAATAGTGAGAGGCACAACGAAGAGGAATGCTTCTGCAGATCAGGGAAATTTGGTGAGCTCTGACTGTGCCTCATACCCTGATAGGGTTACCAAGTCCCCCTGGGGGAGCAGGGAAACCCCCGCTCGAGCGGCCCGCTCCCCACTGGCCTAGATTGGGCTGCCAGGGGGAACCCCACCCCCAAATTGCCAGGCTGTGGAGATGTACCCAGCATGATGATGTCACCTGGAGGTGACATCATCGCGTTGGGCCCATTTTGGGGGGACACTCTATAATTCGAGGGAAAGCTCTATGGTTTTCCTTCGAATTACAGAGGTCCTGCCCCAACATGCCCAACACGTTGATGTCACTTCCGAGTGACATCATCATGGTGCGTGCACTCTGCACACATGCCAGAAGACTCTCAGGGCTGCAAGGACTCCCCCCTGCCAATAGAAAGGTAAGGCTTGGCAACCCTATATCCTGAAGGCCTCCAACTGTTTGTTGCATCACCCTCATTTCCCCACAGAGCTTCTTGCAAACCCTCATCTCTACTGCTTGCATCATTCCTATATTCCATAGATCAACCAGGAATTCAGTTGGGGCTCCTGGTCATGTCTACTGGAGTTCAGGAACCAATCTGGATCCACCAGTCTCGAGTGTGGACCATTTTAACCAATTCCCCACTCCTGCAGAGGTTCTAACCACTTTCATGAGTGTCTAGCCCGCCACTGCTGGCTTTTTGGCATAGCTGATCATCCCAAAGTAAATACTTCTTTACACAACATGGAATTCATAGCTAGAAGATGTCGTGATGGCCACAGGCATAGATGGCTTTAAAAGGGGATTAAACAGGTTCACAGAGGGTAGGTCTATCAGTAGCTGTTAGCCATAGTGACTGAAGGGAAACTCCAAGTTCAGAGGCAGTAAACTTCTGAATCCCAAAGCCAGGAGGTAACATCAGTGGAAGGCCTTGACCTCTATGCCCTCCAGAGGAACTGATTGGCCACTGTGTGAGACAGGATGCTGGACTAGATGGACCACTGGTCTGATCCAGCAGGGCTCTTCTGATGTTCTTATCAGGGGAAGGCCTCGGCTTCTATGTCCTATTGTTGGCCATCCAGACAAACTGGTTGGCCATTGTATGAGACAAGATGCTGGACTAGATGGACCACTGGTCTGATCCAGTAGGGCTCATCTTATGTTCTTACGATTGTGCTTTAAAATCCTAATTCTGTTGGTTCAGTAGTTCTGGCGTTTTCCATCTGTATAAGAAATGGCCATGACAAAAATGCTGTGTGTTCAGTCCTTCCTTTCCTCTAATAGTTGGCCTGGGAATGGCCTGCCACTTGCACCAGTGAGGAATGCAAAATAATCTATTCTATGGTTTGGAAGAAATACCAGTGGGGGGGGGGGGGATATGGGAAGGTATATGGCTAAATGAAAGACTACGAAGCAGATCTTCTTTCTTTCTCGGAAAGGTTATGTTCATAAAACAGCCCAGAAAAGCAGTGTACTTTGTAAGCACGTGAAATAAATAATTTTGGACTTGAGCCCACTTAGGCATGTCTATGAAGTGCACAGGAGTATCTTCTGAATAAGTGATCTGTAAAAATATCTTAAGGGTCTCGGAACAGAAAACTACACGCAATTATGTCTTTTATGGTAAAACACATGTGCAGCATCATAGACAATTAGATAATCACTTGGAGTGATTATGCATGAGACAAACACATTAAATGGGATTTGGACAAGGAGACGTGGCAGGCAGAAGCAAAACGACACACGGTTTATGAGGATTATACAGAGTGTTTACACTCCAATATACTTTTAAAAAGGAATCTCTGTGTTTTTAATTTGGAACGGCGAGTGGTCCCCCGGATAGAGGCTTGATTTGATTTCCATTCTGAAACACACACACATACCATTTAAGGCACTGATTTCGATTACCCCTGGCTCACCGAATGTCTAAGAGCTCATTGAAGGGTTTCTGTCTTTGATTGCTTTGAAAGATACTGGGGGCATGGTGCTCTGCGCATGGCTGGATCACAGAGCTGCCTATAGGGCTCTGGTGGGGAGGAGAATTTCTTTTTTCTGAAATTCACTTTTTTAGCTATTACCCTTGATTCCTGGTATTTTCTTTTTTCCTGGATTTTAAAGAGGCATTTCACTTTCATTTGTCTTTGAAGAGAAATCAATGCTCCCTTTTGGAACGTCATCCTCTTCAGCCGTTTTCTCAGCTAGATTCGAGACCAGAAGCGACTTAGAGACCACCAAGGCATTTGGGGTATAAGCTTGCTTTAAAAATGCCAAAGTTCCCTTTGTCAAATGCAGTTGCTTCATGTTACTACACCCCAGGGCGGTGCTGTAGAAGAAGGGCAGGAAGGTTTGGGAAGACATTGCCAGCCTCTGAGCATCTACCACTGCCCCTTCCCCAAGCTCAGCTTGCTTCCCCACATAGGCAGACAGAGTGCAAACAGTGCAAAAATGAGTTTGTTAAATTTTATTTTTTATTTTGTGATGTCAGTGCCCCCTGATTTATTTAAAGCCCCCCCCCCAAATTACAAAATCCTGGCTGAGGGCTTGGGTTGCAGGGTGCTTAAAGCCACAAGGGAGCCCACCCCAGCAGCAATGCCTTAGTGATCCTGCCAGCCCTGCCTCCACAGTGGCTCCCCCCACCCCCTGTCAGGTGTTGGAGAGGAGGTGGGATGCTTACAGCCACTGGAGAGGTTTGCTCAGCAGGATTGCCTTAGCCCTGCTGCTGGCCCAGCCTCCTTGATACCTTTAATTACAACCCCCCCCCCCCAACACCAGACAGGTGGGTACTGGCATGCTGCTGCTTCCTTGCCCCCCCTCGAATTTTCAACTATGTAGCTCAGAGTTCTGAGGTAAAACCTGCCTGATTGCACCCACCTCCCTCTGATTGTTCAGCTGTGGATCTCAATGTTCTGAGGTAAAAAATACAGTTAAAAGAGACTGCAGACAGTTGAAGACAGTTACAGAAATCAGCAGTTCAAGACTCCTGAGTAAACATTTCTCATAACAGCCAGCATGGCAATCACAGAGAGGTCCTTCAGCGGGGGGGGGGGGGGGGGGATCAGTATGTATGTCTCACTTTGTTTTTTACACTACAACCTTCTCCATTAGAATTCCTACAACACATGTTATTTATTTATTTATTTATTTTATTATTTATTTATTTATTTGGATTTATACCCCACCTAGCCAGCAAGGCCGGCTCTAGGTGGCTAACAATCAATAAAATCAACAATCACAAAACAGTTGAAATTTGTTAAACTTCATCTACATAAAACACAAGTCGTAAAAACATACAGATACAAGAATCCAACAGATAGCGGTGATGCAGAGCCTGCACAACAGGAACAGTCCCTGTATCCCTAGGCAGGTGGCATTTCCATGATTGATTTCCCGGCGAAGATCGTCCAACTGGTGGCCCCAGTGGCCCCTTTCCCCCAAGTGGCAGCTCCTACGTGTAAGCCTGGCGGAAGAGCTCTGCTTTGCAGGCCCTGCGGAAGTGTAAAAGGTCCCGCAGGGCCCTGATGTTCTCCGGGAGCTCATTCCACCAGGACGGAGCCGCCACTGAGAAGGCCCGGCTCCTGGTTGATGCCAGTTTGGCCTCCCCACAGTTACATTTCAGACTTCACGTCATCAGTAGTATAACTGGATTTACGAACTTAAATACTGTAGCGAAGCATGGGTACCAGGCTAGTAATTCTATGAACCTCTATCGTGCCCCACCCATAGTCATCTCTTTCCTAAACTGAAAAGTCCCTGAAAAGTTTCCTGAGGAAAGGTATGACCTCCTAATCATCTTGTTTGTCCTCTTGTGTACTTTTTTCTAGCTCTGCCCCTTTTTGTGATGTGGTGACCAGAACTGCACACAGAATTCCCCAATGAAGTAGCACCACAGATCTGTCCGGGGTTTTATAATATTGGCTGATTTATTTTCCATCCCTTTCCTAATAATCCCCATCCCATAGAGTTTGCCTTTTCCACAGCTGCAGCACACTGGGTTTGACATTTGGTATTACTATTTTGCTTCATACACCTTTAAAAAAAAAAAAAATAACACAAAGGTATTTTAAAACCAGTAAACATAGTGGAGTAAGTGGAGCATCAACCCAAACTTCTAGAGGAGGAGCTTCAGTTAAAAGGCCTTCAAGGAATGTCCTTATGGTTTTTTCTGCTGAGAAAGAGAGAAAGAGCTGCCGAACAGAAGAATTAAAAGGTGGGGTGCCTCGGTCGAGATTTTAACTAAAACAATTGATCTTTACAAATTACAGTGAGCCGACAACTGAAATACATCAACGTCTCAGGACACCACTTAGAGAATTCATTTCACCTTTTCTTTTTGTCCCTCCTTCTGCTGCCTTTCTTCTTCTGCAGCAAGATTATCCAGTTAATCCCCAGAAACTGTGGAAACAGCAATTTCACCATGTTTGAGCTTAGATATATAAAAATTCTAAGAAATTCAAGATCTCATCTGCTATTTGTACAAGGCCTAATCCCACAACTCCTAGTTACTTTTGAAGCAGCTGTTACCTGTGTCCTACTGGACTAATAGAGTCACTAGAACTGTCTTGCCAATGATATATATTGTCCCTCTAAGACACCCAAAGCTCACAGAGCATTTCCATGCTAGGTTTGCCATTTTGGGGTTGGGAAATACCAGGAGATTTTTGGGGGGGGGGGGTGGAACCAGAGGAGGGTGGGGTTTGGAGAAGGGAGGGACCTCGGTATGGTATAATGCCATAAAGTCCAACCTCCAAAGCATCTGTTTTTTTCCCAGGAATCCCAGGAAATCTCCAGTCACCACCTGGAGGTTGGCAATCCTATTTTATCCTCGGTCTGCTTCCACAGTGTGTGGGAGTTATCTATCTTGACTCCCAAACTGGAGGGTGTTTTTCTCTCGTTCACATGATAACGTGCTTTAACTTTCATCTTTCCAGGTTTTCTCCTTTCTCGACAAATCCTTTCCCCAACCTGCTTTATTCCAACCTTCTTTTTTTTTTGAAAGAATGCAATCTGAGCCCCTTACCGCACTGCCTGGAAGGCATGGCATGTGTCTTTCTGCTGCAAACATTCTGCCCGCATCAGCACCATCCTCTCGCTGTCAGCCTCCCATGGGTACCATTCACCTAACATTTTTTGCAGCCTTTTTTAAAAAAAAAAAAAACTTGCAAAAACAGTTAGCTGCTGTGCTATAGCAGTACCATGCTAAAATAATCTAGTGAGCCCAGTCACACGAGCGAGATAATCTGGGGGAGGGGGGAGCGAGGCTTGTTGCACCAGAGCAAAATGAAGCACGGGATCATAATCAGATGGTCTCCCGAGGCTCCATGCTCAGGCCATCAGCCACCAATCACATGGTAAGAACATAAGAACATAAGAGAATCCCATGTTGGATCAGGCCAATGGCCCATCCAGTCCAACACTCTGTGTCACACAGTGGCCAAAAACACCAGGTGCCCTCAGGAGGTCCAGCAGTTGAAGCCCTCCCACTGTTGCCCCGCAAGCACCAAGAATACAGAGCATCATTTTCCCCAGACTGAGAGTTCCTATCTATACCTTGTGGCTAATAGCCACTGATGGACCTCTGCTCCATATGTTTATCCAGTTCCCTCTTGAAGTCATCCATTCTTGTAGCCGCCGCCACCTCCTGTGGCAGTGAATTCCACGTGCTAATCACTCTTTGGGTGAAGAAGTCCTTCCTTTTATCTGTTCTAATCCGACTGTTCAGCAATTTCATCAAGTGCCCACGAGTCCTTGTATGGTGAGAAAGGGAGAAAAGGACTTCTTTCTCTACCTGCGAAGAAAAGTACTTCTTTCTCTACCTGGTGATGGAGAAGCATTGCAAAGTTCAGCAGTACCGCATTTGTGTGCATGTGCAGGTCCGCATTTGTGCGCATACCATGGAGGCTTTAAAAAAAAACCCATCCGGTGTGAGATGGGATTCAGACGGGTACTGGATGTGATGGGATACCAGTGCTTCTGCAATCTGACACCCACCCATGCCCTGTCTTTTCTGGAAAATACTGCATTTTTGGTGGTATCTTTTAACTCCGCTTCTTTGGCAGGGCAATAAAGGTTGCCGACAGGTACGGGACGCTTGCCAGATGTTTTCGTGTGATCACAGCCTTAAAATCCAGCCGACATTCGTGCCTATCGTGCGGCTAACGCTGCATGTGATCAGACCCTAGAGTCACTTATCTGTTTCTATTTCAATTTTTGTTTCTTAAAACTTCCATCTTTTATTTAAAAACAGCCTGAAACTTCTGGTCCTTTTCGTTGTGGAAATATAAGGGGGAAAGTGCAGGAAGTTTTTGTTCTGATGGCCTGTAATGGAACAGAGAAGAGAAACTGGTGGAGGGATACTGGTTGTATGCTAATATTCCACTATAGCATTGTAACGGTCTATTGCCACTTATCCGTTTCAGATTTTAAAAGAGCTAGTATAGGGCTATAAACCACACATGAAGAAAAGAACAACCACCACCAAACAGCGATTGGCAAATCTACACAGAAGCTGTGGTGGCCACCTCCCCGACAGCTAGCCTGGAGTTGCTGTGAGGCACATATGGAAGAGAAAAGTCAGGAAAAAAAGACTGAGGGCATTGTGCAGAAAATCCCCCCATGGGGAAGCTCTGTCACTAATACACGTGCTTCTTCATTTTCAGAAACAATGGTGGAGGACAGACTGGCAGAATGAAGCGCAAGATAAGTGGGGCAAAAACACCCAGGCCAAGTTGTCATGGGGCTTTCTGGTCGCACTGTGTGGACTGATGTGGGACTGTACCGGGGAGGAGGGTGAATGGGTCATTCACACTGCGGGGCGGCCCCTGGCGGCCGCACCGCAGTTGCACGTGGCTTTGGTCCATTTTGCCAACCTGTGCATAGGCGCATGGGTGCATACGCGCATAGGCACAGCAGCAATTGGGGCAGGATCCCATGGCTGGGAGCTTTAACTCCATGAGCTGGAAGCATCCCCGTGAGCGGTTGTGCGCTCAAGCGCACAGCACACGTGGGTGGTTATGCGCATCCCTGCTGGATCAGCAGGTTCACATTACCGGTGCCGCTTGATTGCAGCTTATTTGCGTCCACCCTTCCAGGAAGTGGGATCAATGAGCACCCAAACGGCTTGCCACGGCTTTCACCTGGTACTCTTTCAAAGTGGGATCAAAACGCTTCAGGATGGGGTGAGTACGGCACAGGAACACCAGATGGCTGTGGCTGTGTGAACTGGCCCATTTAATCTGCTTGAGAAACATGCCTATATCGGGCCAAACTGCCAGTCTGAATTCAGCCAATGAAAGGCATCTTCACTGTGTGGAAGCAGCCAGAACTACAGCCTTCACACAGTGACTGACACCATGCTTTGTGTGTGAATGTCGGTGCTGCGTGTCCATAACACTCCCCCAGGAAGCCCTTGGAAAGCCACTGAGGGAGTGTTGCTCTTGAGCCAATGGGTGGTGTTTGGTGCATGGATGTTGCCTGCCTGCCTCCGCTGGTATTATTAGCCTCTTGTGAGTGAGTGTGAGAGAGAAAGAACTGTGCCCTGGGGATTCAAGAATAATAAGTGGCTCACTGGCTCAGTGCCAATAGTTCTGATTGTTCTAACCAAATCTAATTGTGGGGGGGGATCGATTTATTAATAGCTGAGGAATAGCCTAGTGTCGTTTCTGTCTCCCTTATATCATGTCTTTCCCACCACCCAATTACAGCTGAAGGCCTTATGCCTTCATTACTAAATCTAGGACAAGTCCATTGTCAGGAAACAGATGATGACATCACCACCCCATACACACACATAGTGTAGTATCCTATTGTTACCTACTCTCCTCTTCCCTGAAAGTTAAAAAGGTCCAGAAAGATTTGTTTTGGTTTTTTTTTTTTAATATTTAAAAGCAGGGAGACACCCCTGCAGGGCAAGAGACTGAACCACATCAGATCCTGAGAGAGAGAGAGATCTTCCCCTCGCCCCCAGATGCTTGACTTTTCAGCCAAATAAGAAACCTGTCTATCTAAGGGGTTGCTTAAATTGACCCCCCCCCATATTTATATCCTGATTTTCTTCCCAATGGGTCCCCCAAAGCAGCTTACATCAGTCTCCTCATCTACAATTTATCCTGTGAGGTAGTTTATGCGAGAGACTGGCCCATGTTCAGTCAGTGAGTTCCTGTGGCAAAGTTGGGATTCGAATCTGGGTCTCCCAGAACCTAGTCCAACACTCTAAAACCTGGAGGGGGGAAACCCTGCCCTTTAATACAGGCTCAAAGGGATATTATGCTGCAGGTGGTATAAATTGATGGTGTGACCTCATTTGGAGTACTGTGTACAGTTCTGGTCACCACACCTCAAAAAAGATATTATAGCACTGGGAAAAGTGCCGAAAAGGGCAACTAGAATGATAAAAGGGTTGGAACACTTTCCCTGTGAAGAAAGGTTGAAGTGCTTGGGGCTCTTTAAGTTGGAGAAACGACGGCTGAGGGGTGATGTGATCGAGGTTTATAAGATTATGCATGGGAAAGAGCAGGTAGAGAAAGAAGTACTTTTCTCCCTTTCTCACAGTATAAGAACTCATGGGCACTCTATGAAATTGCTGAGCAGTCGGGTTAGAATGGATAAAAGGAAGTGCTTCTTCACCCAAAGAGTGATTAACGCATGGAATTCACTGCCACAGGAGGTGGTGGCGGCTACAAGTGTGGATGGCTTCAAGAGGGAATTGGATAAACATCTGGAGCAGAGGTCCATCAGTGGCTCCTGAGGGCACCTGGTGTTTTTGGCCACTGTGTGACACAAAGTGTTGGACTGGATGGGCCACTGGCCTGATCCAGCACTGGCTTCTCTTATGTTCTGATGTTCTTATTTATCTCTGTGCTGTGAAAAGTGGCATGTCACCTGCCCATTTCCACACCCTGAGCCTCTATGAAAAGAGCAGGACTTTTTTTAACCCAGGCTGCTGTCAAGCCTAGACCAGAGGTCCACAGTGTGGCACCTGTAGAGCAATGCTGCACCTGCCAACGTGCTTTCTGGTGCCCCCCGAGGCCCCTTTTCACATCACCGTTCTCAACCAGATGTTATCCGTTGTTGGCCCAGTTCTGAGTAAAGGGATGGAGGTTTCATACAGCAGATTTCATTCCATTAATATGCTGTCTCTGAAGTGATCTGGCCATTTCAAACAGTGTCACCCCCCCACTCCCTGCTGCCCTTTTTTGCTGTGCAATCTTCCTTGAACTTAAAAAAAAAAAAAATACTAAGTTGAGTGCTCTAGTGCTAGACCAGCTACAGCAGCACTGCTGAGTTGCCTTAGCATCATTGAGATATGCAGAAACTGTGGTTGTCATTACATGGATACAGGAGGAGAAAAGTAGCCCATTGGGCCGTGGGTGCTCAGGGCATCAGTTGTACGGAAGTTGCCACGGCCACTGTTCACCACTCCATCTGCCCATCACAGAGTTGTGCTAAAGCAAGATCTTTCTGAGCCTCATCAGAGAAACAGAATGCACTTTGCCCTTTTAAATACTGACGCTGTATCTAGAATTATTAGTATATAGTTTTGTAGTATTACATTTGTGATCTCAGGCTGCGGTCACACAAACAGTTTGCCGCGATATAGTAGCCTTACCTTTGCAGAATTAAAGAGCACGATCAGACAGCAGCCTCTGCCATCCATGCCCCAGTTGGCAGCACCCTGTATCGCCCCCACTTTGGAAGCAGAGTAATCAGTTATCGCGGAAAGTCTGGAGTTTACGGATGCCAGTGCTTCCACTCCACTTTCCTGGACGTCTGAACTCTCCTGCCCCAAAAGGAACCCAGAAGGGAAGATTGAACAAGCAGGTCCGTTTCTGTCGCTAATTAAAAAGTTGCTGCCTGGATGCACATATGCACATGAACACATATGTTCATGTGCCCGCCCACATTAAAACAAAAACTACCAGGCAGGGTACTCTGTGGTTGAGGCACTGCAGTAATGTGAATGTCTGACCACCAGACGAGTGCGCAGGGAAATCGCCCCCGGGTTTGCTGACTGGTTGGTCTGCCCCACAGCACTTTAAACTGGTGCCATTAGTGGTATGCCCAGATCAATGCAAACCTCCAGTGTGACCGCAACCTTAATGTGTATTGTGTTCATTTCTGCTGGCTGTTGGCCATAAAAAATACATCAATAAAGAGGATTGTTCCACCAGCCCTTGCTGCAAGGCTTGACCTACCAGCAATGAGAGACTACATGTACTGAAAGGAGTGGTGCTCGTGCCCTCAAAGATGCCCTCCTACAGTACTTGGAGGACACACCGCGCTTGCCAAATGCACCCTAGATCTCTACACAGACCAACAAAGTATGTGCAGAAGCACTTCATAAAAGTTAACTGTGCTGTTGATCAGTAGCAGCAGCAGCAAGTCCAACATAAGTCAAACCACAGCAGAGATATTGACCACAGTTGAATGATCGCTAGCCTCACAGATATCCGCACAAAACACTCGCCAGCCTTCAATCCACAAAGAGAAGACGTTTGCCTCCCTGAGATGTATATCTGAAATTCTCTTGGCAATCAGTCACTTACCAGCCAATCATGTCTGGGCATGGCCTGAATGGATGAATGAACATCCATGAATGAACATGAATGAATGCCCCGAGCACCCATTGCCCAATGAGCTATTTCTCTCCTCCTGTATCCATGTGACAACAGCCACAATCTCAGTGTATCTCAGTGGTGCCAAGGCATCTCAGTGGTGCCACTATAACACTGAAGGGCTACATTGATCTAGCGCTGTAGCACTCAACTTAAAACGTTCTTCCCAAAAAAGTTCAAGGAAGTTTGCACAGCGACAAAGGGAGGGAAACAAGTGCAGTGCTATTGGAAGCGCTGCAGACATTTTAAGCAGCAAACTACAGCGATTCAGAAGTGCAGAGAAGAGGTGAAAATGGGAGAAAGCAGTTTACCTCAAGAATGGCTCAGCCACATTTTGTTAACCAGACGCAAGCGGCTTTGTATGAAAAGGTCATTAAAATCCCTCAGCGGCCAGTTGCTAAAATGGTTGTGTCTGAAATGACACAAAAAAATCTGTTAGCAACCAGCTACTGAAACAAATTACAAAGGCCGTCTGAAAGAGGCCCAAATGTACTTAAAAAGTGGGCGGGGCCAGGTGGGGAGTTTAGCTGCAAAGCTTGTGATTGGCCCCTGGAGATTTGATTGGCTGTACAAATGCTCAAAATGTTGCTTTGGCAGCAGCTGCCACCACAGCCCAAGGATCCACACTGTGTGGCAGCCATCTTGTGGCTGACTCTGCCCCCTGCAGGAACTGTCCTCTGGCAGCCATTCTGAGGCTCTGCCCACCACGCTGTATCAGAATTCCACAGAAGCCCACAGGCTCAAAAAGGTTGGCTGCTTCTTTTTTCTCTTCCAAGTCCCAGACTTCTGCTTTCATCACGTACCTGCCCTCTCCTGTCAGCTGGAGGGGTGACATCTACTCCAAGATCTAATTGATCTTTGAACAAAAGGAGTTGACATAAGGCTTCATAATCTCACAAAATACACCCCTGGCAGTTAGTTCCCAGTGATAAAACATCCGCTGACTAATCTAAGCTATTAGACCAAACAAAGGAATGAACATCCAGCAGTGATAATATCAGCTCTTCATGAACAGGTTAATAAGAAATTAAAAAAACATACAAGGTGATTAATTGCTAGGTTTTCACATATTCTGTAAGGGGAGGGAAATGGCCAGGGAAGTAACTACATGTATGAAGCTGACTTATACTGAATCAGACCTTCGGTCCCTCTAGGTCAGTATTGTCTACTCAGACTGGCAGCCGCTCTCCAGAGATATTTCACATCATCGTCTGCCTGGTCCTTTAACCGGAGATGCCAGGGATTAAACCTGGGGCCTTCTGCAAGACAAGCAGATGCTCCACTGCTGAGCCATGCGCACTCACAAACTGTGGTTAGCTCATTTATTTTGTTCATCACCACTAGGTAACAGTACTGAGTTTGGCTTCCATTGGCTCTTCACTTATTGCATCAACTAAAATTCATCTCCAGTACTGTGTAATATAATTATCCCTGGACTTACAGTTGCCCCTTACAGTTGCCCACAGGAAAACTCCACATTTTGAGCCAGTTAAGTTGTTACCATGTACCCGCGACAATATCAGTCTATCGATTGCAAATGTAATTCTCCGGTATCCCTTGGTTAACCTCACTACAACCGTGTGAGGTAAGCAAGGCAGAGTGAGAATGACTGGTTCAGATTTGCCCAGTGGACTTCATAGTAGAGTAGGGATTTGAACCTGGGTCTTCCAGGTCGTGTTCAGATGGCTCTTTTGAGCCGCAGATTTAAAGGGCACGTCCAGACAGCAACATCTGGGGATTGTGCCACTTCTGTGATCAGCCCGTCGATCCCCATCAGGGAACTGTACTTAAAAGATAGTGGTGAAAGTCCGGTCCAAAGCTTGCTGATGGGCCAATGGCAGACTTTCCCGACTGGTTGTTCCACCAGTACACAATCAGCCAGTAGGGATGGTCTCCAGACCATCCTGAACAGCCGCCATTTTAAAAAAGTCTTAGCGATGCACACATAACTGCTTAAACATGTGATGTCCGCAGAGCTCTGCTGAAACGATCCAGACAATTTTATGTTTCTGATGGTCCCGTGAACTTTAGCAACTTTTATTAACCGGAATGGTACCTAGAGGAAGGTACCGCAGGCGGAGATTTTATCGTTTAAGTCCACGCATGCACGGAAAAACAAGTAGACGGTGAGGCACATATGCGCATGTGCAAACAAGATTTTTTTTTTAAAGATGACTGCACAGCTCCTTATGGTGGATGCCATCTACTGTGGATGCCATCTACAATCCACCATGGAGTCACGCGCAGTTAAGCTCTTCATGGGGGAGCTGTCTGGTTGTACAACACTGGGTCAAAAAGATCTAGATCAAATTTGAGCCAGGCCAATGGTAGGATTAGCTGCTTGTCTGAACGCACCCAAAGACTCTAATCTGACATGTTAATCACAACACCCATGTTATCAACTTCACAGATGCAAAACCAGTGGATGGTATGCTTGAAACTGTAGTTTTCTTTCTTTCCACATGCACTAATACCCCTCTGCTCAGGTGTTTGTGCGGTGTTACCTTCTCCGTGCTCTTGAAGGAGAGATTACAGAACTATCAGGGGACCATTTCTTGAGAATCAGTTCCCATTGATCAGCCAACCATTCTGGGCATTGAGCCCAAAAAAGGAATGTCAAGTCCTCAGCTTTAACCATATTAAAAACAGCCAGTTCCCCAACATCTGCGGTTTCTGATCACTATTGTCTTCTGGAGAAATGTCTCTTCCCCTCTTGGATGCACACGCTGACTTGAAGGGTAGATGGGAAGTGAGCCACATGATCTATCCATGCTGAAAGTGCATTCCCTTTTTCATTCCGTGTTTGTTGTGTGCATGCGTTACACTCCAAATACCAATCAATCAATCTAATTTATCACAGCAAGAGCCAGTAAAACAGTACCATTCCGATATCAGAGAGATTAAAACAGTAATAACATAGCAATAGCATAAAAACATTAACAGAATAAAATTAATAAAATTAGTAAAATAAAATAAGAATAAGAGAATCATACATTTTTTTTCCAGCTAAAATAAGTTTACGTTTCCTAATAGCTAAGAAACAAAATTTTGCCACAGCGTGAGTCACTGAACTCTGAACGTCTTCTAGGGGGGATTTGTGCAGGATATCTGGCCTAAAATCAAGATAAGACTGCAGAGGGTTAAATCTAGACAGAAGGGGTAGTATAAGGTGATCTCATTCCTCCTGGTAGAATCTGCAAACAGGAGGACATGAGTAAATTATTCCACCACATTAGCCATGCATGGGCATAGACATTCATGCATTGGAACTCGAGTGAATTTACCTTGCAGTACAGCAGAAGGGAGTGCCTCAAAACGGGTTCTGGAAAAGGCCCATCTATCGGGCTCATAAGTAATGTTAAATAAATGGGACAAGGTAAATAGGAAAAACTGTGCAGCCAGAGTTTCAAAAAATGACAAGTGAAATTACAATGGTGATAAACAGTATAGTAACAAACAGCAATGAGGTTACAACATGTATATAGTACTACAACCGGCAATAAAGCTCTCGTATAACAAGTGTATAAGGTTCCAAGGTTCCGTTCCAATGAAGAATCTAGATGCAAACTTTGTTTCGTGTATCCTTTTTCACAGGAACTAAAATAACTGCAAAACAGCAGCTCACAAAAGTCAGTAGCTTCAAGGGCTACCGTAGAACCATTTACAAAGGGAACGCGTCCTCCACAACTCATCAACTGGTATGCCTAAATAAGGGACAACCGTAAAATTAGGCCAAAATTTTAAATTTCTGAAGTTCTTGGGTAGCAAAGCTTCTTCATTTTGTATTTCAGTGTCATGAAGCCTCCATATGACAGCTGTTCTTGCCAGGCTTCTGAAGGAGAGATCTTCTGGAAATAAGCCAATCTGATTTATCTTATTAAGACTTTGAGTGGACCAGGCAGGATAAGGGTCTGAGGATAAAAAGTAAGGTATTAAACCCTTCAGGCTGTAATTAATTTTTAGCCAGAATGTTATAGTTTGCTCCCAGACCTTTGTTTCAACTCTGAGTAGCCCGGTCTCTTCCTTAGTGTTACATTAGAAGTGCTTCTAGGAATGGCAAATAGAGATCTAAGGAATTTTCAAGGGTCTTTAGATTGGCGGAAAGTCCAATTTGTGAACCATACAGAAGTTGAGCCAATGATTTTGCCTGGAAGGTTTTTAAGGCCGTGGGCCACTCCAAATATAGCGATGGAGTCTGAATAGGTGGTGACAGAGCAAGAAAAAGGGGTTGTCTTTAGGGTTCCCAACTTCCAGGTTGGGGCTGGAAATATACTGGAATTTCAACTGATCTTCAGACAACAGTTCCCCTGGGTGATTTGGAGGGTGAACTCAATGTGAGAATGTCCCAATGAATATAGTTCATAACAGGTCTTTGAGTAAAAAGTCCTTTACTTATAGAAAGATCACTGGAGTCATACACTTGTTCTGTTAGTAATGAAATACTATGGGTTACATTCCTTGATATACTAAACTGATACATGATTATAGATATGTCACCAATCAGTGTCCTTCATTTTGCCGCGCTATTACTAGCACTACTGGTTCCCACGAAAGGCACGAGAAAGTTAGTTCCCAGGAACCTCCAAAAGCGTTCTCATGGACTACAGTTGTTATCCAGTTATTGCTGAGTCTAAAAACCAGTTTCTCAAAACCTGCAAACATAACAAATTCACAGTTCACAGAGGATCCTTTCCTCCCCCGGCCAGGAGAGGAGGTAAGACATACCAGAAGGCAGACCGTTCAGTGCGCAAGCACGTTAGCTATTAGGCAAAACAAAGCCGGGTGAAAGCGAGGGTGGGAAGCGAGACGGAGAGAGATTCCGCAATCCTTCGGGGTGGGTTGATTAATGGTTGCTAACTCCCGGTCAGGGACCTGAGAATAGGAAAGGATTAGGAACAGATAAACACTTATACAAATGAATAGTGACTCATTCAGCATTTGTATAGTAACTCATACTGCTTACAGAAAGGAAAAGCAACTCATTACGTATTTGTGTATTTAGACTGAGTACTACAGAAAGGAAGAGCAACTCATTAGATACTTGTGTATTAAAGCATAGACCAAACAGGCTTCACAACAAACGAATTCATGTCAGGCACTGACAGCATCATATCCCTGCTGAGCTCCCTCCCCTCCCCAAACTCTGCCCTACACAGGCTCCACCCCCAAATCTCCAAGAATTTCCTACTTGTGGTGGGGTACCTAAAACATCACCTCCATGTTTGGTGGTAATGAAAGTGGGAATTCCATGGTAAGGATCACCAGGGGACAAGTCTCCAGTATGGCCCCATCTGGAATTTTGTGTACCGTTCTGGACACTATGAGGAATTTCACACAGCCAACTGGAGCCCAGGCATTCCAATGGGGTCGCTATAACATTATTTTGGTGTCCTGTTATAGCGTTAATAGTGCTCTAAACTGGCTCTTTAAAAAAAATGACAGAGATCGCCTGCGCAGGCGAAAAGAGGCGCGAAAAGAAAGCAGCAGTCTGAAATGGCAAACTGCTTTGAAGACAGCTCCAACATGGTAAGGGAAGGGCTGTCTGAAACGGCCATCCAAGCTGGTTCAGTAACATTTTTAAAGGTATAGTGTGAAATTCCCCTCTATCTCAGGAGAGATGTTGCAGAGTTGGGAAAAGTACAGAAAAGGGGCAATGGAAATGAGTGAGAGGGCGGAGTGTGCAAAGCTAAAGTTGACATTCACTGTAGTTCTGTGTTTTTTTTCCCCCGGCGTCTAAAAAAAACAGATTGCACTGCAGTTTATAGGGGGAGACTGTTGCAAAGGATGAAGGGCCTTTCTCTTTCCCTTGTGCCATTTTCTTGCCAGAAATCACACCCCACCCCTGCCCCTCTGCCACTTTTCTCTAGTAGGAGTACATGTCTAGGTACCTTTATCTTTTCTCTAAGGCTGCCAGCCTCCAGGTGGGGCCTGGAGATCTCCCACTTTTACTACTGATCTCCAGCTGACAGAGACCAGCTTCCCTGGAGAAAATGGCTGCTTTGAAGGGTGAACTCCATGTCATTGTACCATGCTGAGGCCCCTCCCCAACCCCCCCCCCCCTTCTCCCGGATCCACCCCCAAAGTCTCCTGGTATTTTCCAACCCAGACCTGACAACCCTACTTTTCTCCAATAGAGCTAGAAGCAGCTTGGTAGAGTGGCAGTTCAGAGTAGGGTTGCCAGCTCCAGGTTGAGAAATACCTGGAGATTTTGTGGGTGGAGCCTGAGGAGAGCTTTACTTCTTTATGCCAAGGACTATTATGCATGGGAGTTTTGCCTCGCTTTCACTGTGCAGGTCCATCGGGTTCTTTTTCCCATTCTGCATTGTTTTTCCCTCCCTTCAGCGCTCAGTTCACTTTCTGTTTGCTGTTTTCCCGGGTTTTCTAAGAGCACTTTTACGCCATTCCCCCCCCCCCCCCTTGCTTCCAAGCTGAAGGTAAGTCAAAAGCATATAGATTCCCTCAGATTCCCACCCCCACCCTGCCCTGTACTGCATAGGCTGATCCCACACACACATTTAAAAAAAAATTACAAGGAAAATGAGTTTAGTGATATGAGACTATTGCTAGTCTCGTGCAACTTGCAAAGAAAAGAAATGACTCCTGGCTGGGCTGCCCTCTCCTGCCACCTGGTTTGAACTGGGCAGCACAGAGCTGTGCCTTGTGACACACAGCAAATATGGCTGGGCTACCCTCTCCTGCTGCCCAGTTGAAACCGGCTGCAGAATAAATACACCGGAGGGAAAAAAATGGTGCATACTGCAGGCACCGAATCCGAAGTCAAGCTTAAAGGCTTGCTGCTCAGATGCTCTGCAGTGAGCTCTGCATGCATAATAGGCCAGAGAGTGATTAAAATGTGGGTTTCGCTGCCAGAGGGTGGAGTGATGGCCACAGGAATAAACAGCTTGAAAAGGGGATTAGATAGATTCATGGAGGATAAGTCTATCAATGGCAACTAGCCATGGTGGCTGAGTGGAGCATCAGGGGAAGGCCCTGTTGCTGGCCCTACAGAGGAACTGGCTGGCTACTGTGTGAGACGGGATGCTGGACTAGATGGACCACTGGTCTGATCCAGCAAGGCTTTTCTGATGTTCTTATGAAGGCCTTGGCCTCTCTGCCCTGTTTTGGCCCTACAGAGGAACTGACTGGCCACTGTGTGAGATAGAATGCTGGACTAGATGGACCACTGGTCTGATCCAGCAGGGCTCTTCTGATGTTCTTATGAAGGCTTTGGCTTCTCTGCCCTACAGAGGAACTGGTTGACCACTATGTGAGACAGAACGCTAGACTGGATGGACCACTGGTCTGACCAAGCAGTGTTCTTCTTCTTATGTCTTGGAAGTAGTTTTGGAGAACAAAGTATCTTCCAGGTAAACTCGATTGGTTAAGGAAAACTTGCAAGCTAGTTAAGTCACTTTGCTTAATAAGAGAGAAATTGAAGGTTGGGAAGCATATGGGATTCCACTGACAAGTTATGTCGAAGGGATTGTTTCAGAGGGAAAAAGAAGTTCCGTTGTGTGAATGAGTAATGTGAGTAGATCCTCATTTTTGTATTTATGATCATGTATGAAATACAAACATATATTTTAACGCAATTTAAAAACAAAACAAAAAGCAAAACAAACCCCCAGTCATACCCGTATACATCACATACTGTCTCACTTTAAGTCTAAATGATAAAAAATGTAGCTTTCTGTCATCTGCCACTTTTTGGGCGGGGGGAATAGAAACCAGACAGGAGCAGTTTCCCTAGCAGACCTGTCAATCAGTAGCAAGCATGGAATCTCTCGATTATATACAGGATTTGTGCTTCTGTTTGAAACGTAAGCAACTCTGTTGCCCGCCCTAATCGCCGGTTCTTGTCTGAGGGCCTCCCTCCCATTTATCCTCATCCATGCCCTTCTGAAACTGTCGGTTGAAATCAGGCAAATCCTTCCCACAGGATCCAGTGATCAGACTGAACTCACTGGGCTGATGGAATGGTTTAAATTGGTCTAATGTGGGTTGCTAACCTCTAGATGGTAGCTGGGGTTCGCGTGGAATTACAGCTGACCTTCAGACAACAAAGATCAGTTTCCTTGGAGAAAACTGGCCTGTACAGCATTACAACCTGCTGAGGTCCCTCCCCAGTCTCCACCACCCCAGGTATTTCCCAACCTGGAGTTAATGTAGAGTCAGGGCCACTCCTAACAAGACTGAACTTTGATGTAATCAGCAGAAATTTGGCAATGAGGACCGATCCAGAATTATAGATTTTCAGCTTTTCATTTTCAGCCAGGCAGTAGGGTTAGCTCTCTTCCTCCCCCTTCCACTTTCTTCCTCTGTATTTGTACTCAAATTTAACTGTCTGTTAATTCCCCATCCCCTTGGATTCCCCCACCGAAAGCCAAGTCAGTGTCCCTCAACTTTTGCATTACTGTCTTTTATTCCAAACCCCCCCCCCCCCCCCCAACTGGGCAGCTTTCCATTCTGTACATACGGCACTTGTAGTCTTTTGGCTATATCCTGTCTTCTCTCCCTCCCCCTTTTTTGTAAAGAAAATATATTTTTTTTCTTTTCTTCAATACACATTCTTCAAAAATTCAAGATTATAGCATTTGTTAAATCATTAAAAGGAAAGATTTTTTTTAAAAAAAAGCCACCTGATCCAGTGCATTAATGGTGCCATCCTGAGGGGAAATCATGGGGCTAAGAAGCGTGCAGTTCTGTTCAGGATGGCACTGCAGATCTCCTAAAAACCAGGTTGGTGTAGTGGTTAGAAGCACCGACTCTAATCTGGAAGAACTGGGTTTGATGTCCCACTCCTCCGCTTGTAGCCGCTGGTGGGACCTTGAGTCAGTCCTCTGAGAGCTGTTCTCTCAAAGGCAGTTCTCGAAAGAGCTCTCTCATCCCCACCTAGAAGAAGAAGAAGAAGAAGAGATTGGATTTATACCACGTCCTTCGCTTGTAGGCTGATTTTACACCTCCCCTCTAAAGTAGTTTGACTGCTGTCGTTTCCTGTGCTGATTTCACAGTGGTGTGAAATTTCACTCCAGGGGGTTTAAGTGCACTAAGAAACCACAACTGTTTAAAGCAGAATAAAGCGGTATAATACTAGCTTGACCACAGGAAGGCAATTAGTAGATATGGACATTTCAGTGGCAACACGGTTTCACACCGCATAGAGGTATGGGCAGGTTTTTTTGGAACTAGAATGATTCCAGCGGGAAATTCAGATGTAAAATCAGCCGTAGTCTCAGAGTGGCTTACAAACTCCTTTCCCCTCCCCTCCCCACAACAGAACACCCTGTGAGGTAGGTGGGGCTGAGAGAGCTCTTTCCCAAGCTGTCCTTGAGAGAACAGCTGGTATAGAGCTATGGCTTGCCCAAGGTCATCCAGCAGCTGCAAGTGGAGGAGTGGGAAATCAAACCCGGTTCTCCCAGATTAGAGTCCGCACACTTAACCACTACACCAAACAGACACCTACCTCACAGGGTGTCTGTTGTGGGGAGGGGAAGGGAGAGGAGCTTGTAAGCCGCTCTGAGACTTTTTTGGGTAGTGAAGGGTGGGCTATAAATCCAATCTCTTCTTCTTCTCTTCTTCATCCACCCATGCAATAATTCTTAAAGAACATCTCCTTTCTTTTTCACTGCCTTGGGAGCTCAGCATCTTCCACCTTTCATGAAACTCAGCCTGAAAACAGCACAAAACACCAAATCAGGTATATATGACTCCCACCAGCTTTGCAAGTGTAAAGGACCATTAAGTCAGACCTGACTTATGGTGACCCCAGCAAGGGGTTTTCAAGGCAAGTGAGAAGTAGAGGCACTTTGTCCCGCTGAACTTTTATTGTTTCCAAAACCAGAACATAGCTCTGTTGGATGAGTGAAGAGATGTTCTGAATGGGGGGCATGTAGTCTTGCTTAGAGGGGGTGGAGTAAATGGGGAGGGGCTAGGGTTGCCAAGTCTGGGTTGGAAATACCTGGGGACTTTGGGGGTGGAGCCAGGAGAGGGTGGGGTGTGGGGAGGGGAGGGGCCTCAGCATGGTACAATGCCATGGAGTCCACCCTCCAAAGCAGCCATTTTCTCCAGGGGAGCTGATCTCTATCAGCTGGAGATCAGTTGTAAAAGCGGAAGATCCCCAGGCCCCACCTGGAGGCTGGCAACCCTAGGAGGGGCCCGGACTGGAGGGGAAGGGGCAGTGCCATGACTCTCTCCACCAGTGTTCGCTCTAAGCTGAGTTAGTGTGAGCTAGCTCACAGTTTTTTAGCCACTGGCTCACAGATTTTTGTCTCAGCTCAGAAAGGATGGCTCCAAAGCAAACTAATTCATGCAGTAGCTAAATCGCTCGCTCGCAGCTTTAATGCTAGGAGCTCACAAAATAGAATTTCTGCTCACAAGACTCCACAGTTTAGAGGGAGCATTGCTCCACCCTAGAGGCTTCAGGAAAAGCAAGAAAGGAGAGGGGGGACATGGGACATGCAGCTCACTCCGCCTTCTGGGGATCTCTCATTGCCCAGCTTGCTCATTCACACTGCTGCTGGAGTCTTGGGGTTTTATCACATCTGGGGGCTCTGGAGGGCTGGAGAAAGGTTCGGTGCGGAGGGGCTCAAAGGTACCATCACTGATTTTTTTTAAAAAAGCAATTTTATTGAAAAACCAAAATTGTACAATAAAAATAGATAACGGGTGTTTACAGCAATTTCTAAAACACATGAATAGGCTAAATATCAAGAAAGTTCGGATAATCAAGAAAGCAGTAACTTTTTTACTTTATCAGATATTAAAACATTCCTAATAGTTGTAAGACTATAGCAAGGGTAGTGTGTAAGCATTTCTAAGAGGAATTCCAGATAGAGAATAGGCAGAGTTCTATAGATGAGAGCTAGTTTGGTGCAGTGGTTAAGTGCGCGGACTCTAATCTGGGAGAGCCGGGTTTGATTCCTCACTCCTCCACTTGCACCTGCTGGATGACCTTGGGCAAGCCATAGTTCTGGCACAGTTCTTGAAAAAGAGCAGTTTCTGTCAGAGCTCTCTCAGCCCCACCTACCTCACAGGGTGTCTGTTGTGGGGAGGGGAAGGGAAAGGAGTTCGCAAGCCGCTCTGAGACTCCCTTGGGTAGTGAAGGGTGGAGGTATAAATCCAATCTCTTCTCTTCTTCTTCTTATATCAGAACTAAGTCTCTACAAAACCTAGTTTGAGGTAAAATGTTGTGTGTCAATTCATAGAAATTTCTCAATAAAATTTGTAGATTTTGGAAAAAAATTCCGACTGGTAGAGGTTATGTGTAATCTTCTCCATCATAAACTGATCCCACACGTTTGCCATCCAAGATCTTGAAGGTGCTTGGGAAGATTTCCAGGTTTGTGCAATCACCGTCTTAGCTGCGGTCAGTAAGCTGATAATGAGATCTCGTCTAGGGTAAGGAATTGAATCTTCTTGCCATATGTTCAAGAAAATTATTTCTGGGTCCAAAGGAGTTGTATAGCCAGTCATCAGATCTATTTGGAGAACTACATCTTTCCAGAAAGATTTAATAACATCGCAGTCCCACCACCAGTGGATGTAAAAGCCTTCTTTTCCACAACCCCGCCTGCACAATGATGATCGCGAGGCTATGATTTAGTCTGTTAGGTGTTAGGTACCATCTAGTCAAGATCTTGAAATTTTGCAGCTTCGTTGTTGTCAATTTCATATTGGATAGAGAAGATGACCAAATCATAGACCATTTATCCTCTGGGAAAGTCTTTTGACAATCACAATGCCATAAATGCTGATAATGAAGCAGTTTGGGTTTGTTGGGGAGAAGTAACATATCATAGATTTTAGTGATCAGAACTCTCTTCCCAGATGACAATCCTTCCAACAGAGATTCAAATTCTGTGCGGGGAACTGTCAGGATGTCATAGAGGTGGCTTTGCGAGGCCATGTGCCAGAGCTGCAAATAGAGAAACCACAGAATCGAGTGCTTCAATTTCCGTTCCAGATCCCTTTTAGAAAATACGTCCGATTTCGAAGAGATGTCTATTAGTCTTGTGACATTAGCTTGTTGCCAGACAGACTGAGTGCCCCATTCCATCCCAGGCAGGAACCAGGATTGGTGCAGAAAAGTTGAGTATTGAGAAAGTGAAGGTACTAACATCTGTCAGTAGGAATCCCAAGTTTTGAGAATGTCTGATAAGAGTGTCTGTTTGCTAACTTTCATCGGACAATTAGTGGCTTTATCCCAAATCAACCCTAAAACCGGTGTTGAGGTCATTGTTGGGAGAAGCATTTTATTCCATGTCACCTTGTTGTTGTCTCAGAGAAGTCTGACTACAGTGGCCAGCATGGAAGCATTGTGATATGCTCTGGTATCAGGATAACTTAGTCCTCCCTGTTTGATACTTTTGCATAAGATTGAAAAACCAACCCTGGGGTTTTTACCTTGCCACAAAAAGTCATTGAATGTAGCTTGCCAAAGATGAAGAGTATCTCGAGGTACCCTCAAAAGTATGGTGCAAAATAAAATTTAAAAATCAGCTTGGGAAGAACAAAAGATTTGATCAGATAGAATCTATCATACCAAGTCAGATGCAATTTCTTCCATCTTGATAGGTCATTTTTATATCTCTAAACTTCTGTTGATGGTTGAACTTCAAAAGATCTTTCAAGTTTGCCACTATATGAATTCCAAGACAGAGAAGAGAATTCTCAGACCAGTGGTAGGAGAATTTCCTGGAGAGTTCAGCTTTCATCTTTTGCGTGACATTGAACTGAAAATTTGGAAGGGTTTACCTTCAAGCCAGATATCATTCCAAACGCCTTTAATGCATCTCAGAGATGTAAAGGAAGGCAACGACAAGCCACCTGAAGATGGCGTGTTGCTTGGGCCTGCAACTGAACATTGGTGCTTGACTTTCTCTTCATGGTGAAACCCATGAGACGCCATGATGGGTTTCAGTTCTTTTCTTCTGCTAAGAACATCAGACGGAAGATCAGGGAAGACAAGAATTCTGTCACCAGAGTATAAGAGAGAGCCACGAGACCTAGCTGTTTCAAGGATCTTTCTTCTGGAGCATGCATCAGGAAAGGTTGCCAAGATGTCCCTCGGACCTTTATGATTAGGATTTGAGGGTGATCCCATTCTACTGGCTTTAGAGTTCAGTGGGGCTATATCATCTTCCAGAGCTAATTCACTGGATAGTCACCTCTTAAGAAAGGAGGGTAAATCTCCACCTGGGTATATTTTCTCAGGAAAACCCCGAAATTTGAGATTATTCTGTCGAATGGTCATTTCCAGATTCATGACATGATCCTGTAGGCATACGTTTTCTTTATAGAGCACACGACAGTCCTCTTTTGAGAGCATTCCTAATTCCATAGCACTGTTTGAGCTGAGTTGTTTCAAGCGTGAGTTTAAGTTCCGCAAACTGATCTGAGAGCAGCTTTATAAGTGCTGCCATGTTATCTAAGAGTTTGTGCTCCATAGATTGAAATAGGACTGTTAGACGGTCTTTAGACTGAGGGAGCATTAAAGCATTTGGAGAGGCTGCGTCAGACACCATTTTGTCAGTTTCAACTGCAATTCATGCCGCTGCCATTTTCTTTTAAAAGTAACTTAGTTTTTGCGTATTAAGAGGACTCGAAACTAGTTTTGGTTTTTTTTGCCAGAGTCCTTTCTACCCATACTACATATGCCAAAAAGGTGAGTATAAATGTTGTGATTTTTCTGATTTGTAGGGGCGGGGGGACGGAGCTCACCCTTCAGATGTCCATCCTCTCGGAGACTGATGTCACACCCCTTCATCACTGATCTTGAAGGCCGAGCCAACTGTAACAGGACCTTGGGGTTGCACCGTCTGACTGGTAAAGCTGCAGTCTCCGAGGGTTTTGCTGTCATTCAGCAACTGGTAATCGTTGAATAGCCTCTGGTCTTCTGGGGGTCTATTTAGGATCCCTTTCACAATTCTTTTCAGCTCAAACACTGTACTGGATTCCTTGCTGTCTGTGAAAATGGTTGTCTCATGACATCGGATCATTAGAATGATGTCCTGGCGGCTGGCATGAAGAGAGCGTCAAGCACCAGCATTCAGTTGTGGGCCCAAGCAACATGCCATCTTTAGGCGGTTTGTTGTTGCCTTCCTCTGTGGAATCTTCCTTGGTCATCCTCCATCCAAATACTGACCCTACTTCGCTTCTGAGGTCTAATGAGATCGGGCTCCACCATGCTGCCTTCCCTCCCCCCACTAGCTTTAGGCCATCGGTATCAAAACCATGTTATGGCAGCTCCTTTCTCCCAATTGAGGTTGGGCTGCCAGGTCCCCCCTGACCACCAGTGGGGGATGGGGGGTAGGGTTGCCACATCCATGTTGGGAAACTCTTGCAAATTTAGGCCTGGAGAGGACAGGGACCTCAGTTGGGTACAGTTGGAAATTTAGGCCTGGAGAGGACAGGGACCTCAGTTGGGTACAATGCCAACTGAGTACAATGCCAATTCCAATGGTGTAGTGGTTAAGTCTGCGGATTCTAATCTTGGAGAACCGAGTTTGATTCCACACTCCTCCAGCAGCTGCTGGTGTGACCTTGGGTAAGCCATAGCTCTGTCCCAGCTGTTCTCTCAAGGACAGCTTGAGAAAGAGCGCTCTCAGCCCCTCCTACCTCACAGGGTGTCTGTTGTGGGGAGGGGAAGGGAAAGGAGTTTGTTAGCTGCTCTGAGACTCCCTTGGGTAGTGAAGGGCAGGGTATAAATCCAATCTCCTTCTCCTCCTCTTCTTCTTCATTGGTTTTAAAGAGCCTCCAGATTTCCTCACTTCTACTTCCTGCTTTCTGTCTTTAGAGTTGCCAGTGCCAACTTGGGGAAGTCTAGGAGATTTGAGGGGCAGAACTTTGGGAGGGTGGAGTTTGGGTAGCTCAGAGGGGATGTGATAGCATTTTCCCTCCAAATAGGGGTTGCCAATGCCAGGTTGGGAAATTCCCAGAGATTTTGGGGGTGAAGCCTGGAGAAGATGGGGTTTGGGGAGGGGAGAGACCTCAGCAGGGTATAATGTCCAGACTTTCACCCTCCAGAGCTGCCATTTTCACCAGGGGAGCTGGCGTCTGGAGGCTGGAGATCAGTAGTAATTCTGGTAGATATCCGGGTCCTACCTGGAGTTGGCAACCCTACCTCCAAAGCAGCCATTTCCTCCAGGGGAACTAATCTGTGCATGCATCTGTGTTGCTCTTAGTGGCTCGGTCTCTTCCATGCAAGCTCAGCAGTGATAACCTTTGATCGACTCCTGGGTGCAGTTGATGGAGTTGCCAACCTCCAGGTGGGACCTGGAAACCTCCCAGAACTACAGCTGATCTCCAGACCACAGAGATCAGTTCCCCTGGAGAAAATGGCTGTTTTGGAGGGTGGACTCCTTGGCAGCACATCCCTGCTGAGGTACCTCTCTTTTCCAAACCCTGCCCTGTTCAAGCTGTACCCTCAAATCTCCAGGAATCTTCCATCCCAGAACTGGTAACCATATATCTCACAGAGCCACCGCCGACTCAGCTTCTGCACCCTTCCATTCGTTTGTGTCTCTTGTCGGTTCTTCGAGCCTCATTTTCTCGAGTGTAAAGAAGTTGCCTTCCCATCCTGCCATGGTTTACTTGATTCTACACAGGGGTTGAGGAGGACAGAGATGCCTACTGGGGGGGGGGCTCTTATTATCATCTCTTTTACTAATTAAAACAAATCTGGGACCATGACCAGGCTGACACTGTAAAAATAAATGAGGCAATGCTTTAATGCGGAAGTCCTACTCAGGGTAAAGCTCGTTTTAACTTCACTCTTTAGCATCCAAGTGCTCTGAGGAAGAAATGCTTTTAGAGGCCTTTTTTTTACCATTGACCCTCCCCCCCACACACACACACCCCACCCCCCAAGTTACCTGAAGACAATTCTGGATTGCTTTTATCAGATGTTCCCACAGGGCTGTCTCGTGCCCATTGACTTTTAGAAGACAGTACATGCAGTGACAGGCCCAGGTTTTCCCACCCACCGGGCGAGGATACATTCTGGCGCCCCCCCCCCCCCAATCTGGGATGGGACGAGGCAGGCACCAGAGCCACAGCGGGCAGGCTGAGGAGGCGAGCTGCAAATGCATGTGAGGGATGGGATTGCTCGCGGGGAGGGAGCCTGTGCCAGGCTGCAAAAGGAGCTCCAAAGAGACTGTGAGGGTGGCAGAGGGCGAGCGGCACTTTCCTGTTGTTCTGGGCTGTTCCCCCTGCCTGCCACCCACCTTCTTCTCTTTCTGTCTGGGGGGCTACAAAGAGGGTAGTTTCTTGCCAGGAGGCTTCCTGTGCGGGGTGAGGAGAGGACGAGGCCAGCCAGAATAGCACCCTCGTTGAGCCACCACCCTAGGCAACAGTCTAAAATTTAACAATAACAGGCCGGCCTTGAGTACATGTCCTACCCATGTGACAAATGTCCAGTTCAGGGGCAACAGCTAAGGTCCTTCCTTCTCTTTCTCTCTGGAATGAGAGCGGAGCGGCTGTGGCTCAGAGGTGGAGCATCTGTGTGGCAGGCAGAAGGTCCTGGGTTCAATCCCCGGCATCTCTAGTAAGGACCAGGTTGTAGGTGATGTGGAACCTAAGACCCTGGAGTGCCACTGCCAGTCAAAAGAGACTGGGATCCCCAACATAAAGCCCATACCTCCCCCCCCCCCCGCCCCCAGTGCCTGCTAACAATTCCTCTGGTGCCCACCACATGTTTTTAGGAAGTGGGATGGGCCGGATGGGACTTTCGGCTAGCCAGGCTTCTGGTGGGCCACTGGAGATTTGATTGGCTGTGCAGATTTTTTTAAAAAAAATGTTGTTTTGGCAGCAGCTGCCACTGCAGCACAAGGATCTGCACTGTGCAACTGAAGAAAGCTGTGGCAGCCATTTTGACTGTGTTAGAATCCCACTGTGTTAGAGTCCCAAAGGTGCCTGCAGGCTCAAAAAGGCCGGGGACCCCCTGGGGTAGACAGTGCTGGCCTTGATGGACTGATGGTCTGATTCAATACAAGGCAGCTCAATGGAGACAGCACTGATGGTTTTATTTGATTATCTCTGCCCGAACGTAGACAAGGACTGTTCCTTATGGGTAGCCCTCAGATGGTTGTCATGGGAGACCGGTTGTCATCAGCGTGGAGCCTACCATTTGGTGTTCCACAGGGCTCAGTCTTATCCCCCGTGGCATTCTCTCTCTTTATAAAAGCCTTAGGAGACATCATTTGTGGTTTTGGCATAGGCTGTCATCAATATATTGATGATTCTGAGCTTGATATCTCTTTATCCAGATCCCCTGGTGATGCTGTAGCGTTCCTGAACAAGGCTCTGCCTGAGTGCTGTGGCTTAGATGGCTAAGGACGAACAACTTGAAAGTCAATCCTGACAAGATGGCAGTCATGGTGGTCAGGAAGGCCAGCTGGTCTTGAAGGACATTGTGCTTCTCACTTTTGATGGTGTCTATCTGATTCTTGCTGTCTTGGTGAACAGCCTAGGATTATTTCTTTGATTTTTTAATTTCATTTACACCCACTTTATCTCCCCAATGGGGGCCTCACAGCAGCTTACATTATTCTCCTTTCCTCCCTTCTATCCTCACAACAACCCTGTGAGACAAGTTAGTGTGTGACTGTCCCAGAGTCACTTAGGAAATTCCATGGTACTAGTGGGGATTTGAACCTGATTCTTCCAGATCCTAGTCTGAAGTGTGCATGCACATGAAAGCTTATACCCAGAATTCAACTGGCCTGGGGTCAGTCATAAGTTCTCTCAGGGCTGTTCTCTCAAGGTAGGGTTGCCAAGTGACACCAGCAGGAGCAGGAGAGTCCCACTTCTGCTCCAGGAGCCTCACGCACATGTGGCGTGATGACGTCACCCGGAAGTGACGTCATCATGCTGGGCACGTTGCCGGGGCAACGCTCTGGTAATCACCCTAAAACTCTATGGTACCACAGAGTTTTCAGGGTGATTGCTAGAGTATTGCCCCGGCAACATGCCCAGCATGATGACATCAGTTCTGAGTGATGTCATCAGGCTGGGCAGTCGGCTGGATCAGGCCACTTTGGGGGAGGGGTTCCTCCCACCGGCCAAATCTGAACCAGCGGATTGGGGATCCCTATAGGGGAGAATCCCTGCCCCCCCAGGGAGACTTGGCAGCCCTATCTCAAGGGCAGTTCTCGAGAGAGCTCTCTCAGCCCCACCTACCTCCCAGGGTGTTTGCTGTTGGGGGGGAAGGAGATTGTAAGCCACTCTGAGACACCTTTGGGTAGTGAAGGGTGGGGTATAAATCCAACTTCTCTTCTTCTTAAAATATAGACCATCAGGATGCAGAGTCACTGACCTCATTCCTTTTTTTTGCTTTTTGAAAACAACACAATTTTTAAAGAAAACACAATTTTGCGACTAGAATGGAGCCTAGGAGCACTTGACTCTCCAAAGCTCATTACCTGCCCCCCCATCTTGTCGGTCTCCAAGATGCGAATGGGCTCGATTCGAGCTGTTCTACCGCAGACCAACAGGGCTAATTCGACATGCAGCAGATTTACAAGCACGTGGGTTCCTCCCACTTCGTCTCTGCCCTTAAAGAGACGAAGGATTAAAAGTAAGGATGCAGTTGACATTTCCAGTAAAATGAATGTTTGTTGAAACATTGTTTAAGATTAGGCTTTACATGTAAATGTAGCTGTTTTAATACCAGCGCGTCCACCAGACACCTGTCCCAACTCTGGGCACCGCAGTTTGGTGATCCAGCTGTGTCAGAAAGGTTATGGGGGGAGGGCTCCTTCCCAACATGAAGGGTCTGTTCCTAAAAAAGATATTGGATACAGTAGGGTTGCCAGCCTCCAGGTGTGGCCTGGGGATCTCCCAGAATCACAGCTGATTTGCAAGCGAGAGAAATGAGTTCCCCTAGAAAAGATGGCTGATTTGGTGAGTGGGCTCTATCATACTATACCCTGCTGGGATTTCTGCCCTTCCCAAACTCCAACATCCCCAGGGTCCACCCACAAATCCCCAGGAATTTCCCAGTCCAGAGCTCACAACTCTGTGCTACAGGGATCCTTATGACTACTCAGAGTGTTACCAAATCCTGGCCAGTTAAAAAAAAAAATTGAAACTGAGCTGTGTCAAGAGAAATAATTACAAACCATCTATTTTTATTAAGGTAGCCATGTCCCCTTTGGCCACCAGAGGGAGTGGGAGGTGGGTTGCCAGATCCAGGTTTGGAAACTCCTGGAGATTTGGTGATGGAGCCTGGGGAGGACAGGGGTCTCACTGGGGGACAATGCCATTGAGTACCATCCTCCAAAGCATCTATTTTCTCCAAGGGAATTGATCTCTGTAGTCAGGAGATGAGCTGTAATTCTGGGGGAACCCTGGGTCCTACCTGGAAGCTGGCATCCCTAACTTTTATTGATATGTCTCCTTATATATAATTGAGTAGAAGGGTGGCACTTTCTGAACATTCCACATGCCCCTAAATCAGTTGGCTCCATGATGTGTCACTCAGAAGCTGTCCCTATCCACTGGCTGCATTGCCTGAGTCTCGCCTCCAACATTCTAAACAGTTCGCTGTTCCTCTCCCACCCATAGCCAGTCAGAACACAGAGGTTGTTTGCATATGCGGCCTGATTGGCCTTTGCCTCTAACATTCTAAACTGTTTGCTGTTGCTGTTGGGAGACATAGAATGTGTCCTGAGGTAAAATACATCTCCCAGTCTTCCCTTAAATGGTCATTGGAGTTGCCAGTCTCCCTGTGGGGCCTGAAGATCTCCCAGAAATCACCACAGCACATAACTACCGAACATTTCCCAGCTATTACACTTGATCTCCAGATGACCAAGATCAGTTCTCCTGGAGACAATGACTGCTTTGGAAAGTGCACTCTATGGCATTATACCTCGCTGAAGTCCCTCCGCACCCCAAACCCTGCCCTCCCCTGGCTCTACCCCTCAAATCTACTGGCTATGGAACCACTTTCCAGACCCTTGGTACCCAAAAGTCATGGCATAGGAGGAAGTGTTTTTCTACGTTAGCTGCCACTGCATATCCCCAAATGAACATAAGTCAGGGGTGGAGGGAACCATACCTGTTACCATGAGGCTGTCCTCCCATACTACCCACTTGGGGCAGCAAAAGGTCTTGAGACAGCCCTGCCTTATAGCTAAGCAGAAGGAAATAAACATGGCTTGCCTCCCTCTATTTTCCCCCTTCCCTCTGCCATCCCACCAGCCACAGCTGGGACACTCACCTGGAACTTCCTTCTAGAGCCCATTGTATTTCTTCCCACAACGGGCCTTACTCCTAGTTTGGATATAAATCAAGTGATCTGCAATGCTCACAGTCTCTAAAGACAAAGACACCTGAAAGATGTGAGTAATTGCTTGCCCTCCGCCTACTAGGTCATGCCACCTCATTTGTCCCCTTTAGACTTGCTGGCGGTGCACCATCTAAAGTTATTTCCCAGTGTTGAAAAAAATATAAGGATCACTTCCGTTTTATACACACAAACACACACACTGCCCTTTGATTATTAAAAAAGAGACCCTTGATATTTATTGCATGACCGTTGCTTTTGAGATACTTTGGAAATTCACAAAAAAAGGCAAGAGATACTTTTCCTTCATATTATTTACAGTTGGTTAAAGCCTAAGAAGCCAAGCACCCAGCCAGCGCTGAAGGCTCCCGACAAGACAGCGTGTCTCCTGGCAATAGGGAAGAAAGCATTCCTTTGGGGCTCCCATGCCTGCCAGTCACAGCAATGACTGCCCTCATTGGCCAGAAGAAACAGAAAGTGGAGCAGGCCAGTTTTTGCTCCATCAATCAGTAAAAACTTCCTGCATGTTTTGCCTTCTATTTCTGAATCTTGACAGTCGAGAGACTTGCTTTCTTTCTTTTCTTTCTTTTTCTTTTTTAAAAGGGAAGCTGGGCTGGCAGGTGGGAGAATGAGGCGTGGGTGGCATGCCCGGTTTCTGAGTGAAACCTGGCCAGCCAAGCAATGTGGCCACTTTACCTTGACCAGTTAGGGTTGCCAAATCCAGGGTGGAAAATCTCTGGGGGTTTGGGGTGGAGCCTGGGAGAGGAGGATTTGGGGAGGGGAGGGACCTCAGTAAGGTATAAGGTCATAAGGGGTGTGTTCAGATGGCTCTTGCCTGGTGGATTTAAAGTGCACGTCCAGATTCCAACATCTGGGAATCATGCCGCTTTTGTTAGTAGCCCATCGATCCCCATCGGGGATCCATACTTAAAAGATAGTGGTTAACGTCCGGACTAAAGCTGGCCAACAGACTAATGCTGGACTTCCCCCTGTCAGGTCGTTCCACCAGCGCACAATCAGCCCATAGGGATGGTCTCCAGACCATCCTGAATGGCCGCCATTTTAAAAAACTCTTAGCGATGCACACATAACTGCTTAAACATGTGATGTCCCCAGAGCTCTGCTCAAGCGATCCAAACAATGTTATGTTTCTGACAGTCCCCTAAACCCAATCAGCTTTATTGAGTGAAACAGTACCTAAAGGAAGATACTGCTGGTGGTGTTTTTACCATTTTCAGTATGTGCATGCGTGGAAAAACAAGTATATAGTGAAGCGCCTATGCGCATGTGCAGACAAGTTTTTTTTTTTTTAAGCCGACTGCATGGCTTCTCAGGGTGGATGCCATCTAGATAATCCACCGCGGGAGTCACGCACAGTGAAGCAGTTCACGGGCGGGCTGTCTGGTCGGCAATGCTGGATCAAACAGATCTAGCTCAAATTACAGCCAGGCCAATGGCAGGATTCGCTGCCCATCTGAACACATCCAAAGTCCACCTTCTGAAGCAGCCATTTTCTCCAGGGGAACAAATCACAGTTGTCAGGAGATGAATTGTAATTCCATGAGATCCCCAGGTCCTACTTGGAGTATGAATGCCAGCCTCCAGGTGAGCCCCAGAATTACCACTCATCTCCTAACTACAGACATCAGTTCCCCTGGAGAAAATAGATGTACTGGAGGGTGGATTCTCTGGCATTGTATCCCACTGAAGTCTCTGTCCTCCCCAGGCTCCATACCCAAATATCGCAAGGAGTTTCCCAGCCTAGATCTCATACCCTCCTGCCTCCCCCACTGGTGGCCAGGGGGGACCTGGGAACACTAACCTGGAGGCTGGTAACCCTTCTTGACCTCCACATGTTAAGTGGAAAGAATGGAGAGATCCCATGCTGACAGGAATATCAATGTTATAGGAACCCCTACAGAATGTGTAGACTCTGATCATGAGGATGCATGCATTAGCTCTGTTCCAATCTTCTGAGCTTGGTGTGGAAAGTGAGAATAGTAGATGCAGTTTGTTGTAGTGCTTAAGTGTGCAGACTCTAATCTGGGAGAACCGGGTTTGATTCCCCACTCCTCCACTTGCACCTGCTGGATGATCTTGGGCAAGCCATAGTTCTGGCACAGCTGTTCTTGAAAAAGGGCAGTTTCTGTCAGAGCTCTCTCAGCCCCACCTACATCACAGGGTGTCCCACAGAGGAAGGGAAAGGAGTGTGTAAGCCGCTCTGAAACTCCCTTGGGCAATGAAGGGCGGGATATAAATCCAGTCTCTTCTTCTTTTTCTTCTTCTTCTTCATCTTGGGGTTCTGGGTTTTTTTTGGTAGTCTGCAAAGGCTACCAAAATACAGATTGCAACACATATCATCTAGACATAAAATGCACATATATGAGGCTGACAGAGATTTGCAGTGGACCTTCAGAAGGATATGGGACAAAACAAATATCGTAGCATAGCAACAGAGTAAATATGGATTGGGGAAATGGTATCAGTTGTCCTGCAGTCTTGAAAAGTTCTTCTGGCCCATTCTCCTCTCCTCCGTGACATCTTCTGAGAAGGAAATGATCTCATCAGGTTGCCTGGTACACATCTGGAACCTCTGGAAGACTTGGGAGGGGGGCACATCATGGAGGAAAAAAAGATAGTGCTGACACCACTTCTGGCTAAAACCCAGAAGTGACATCACCAAAGCTCTAGCAATGGCTGAAATTCTAGAGCAGGGGTGGCCAAACTTGCATAATATAAGAGCCACATAGGATAAAAAGCAGATCTCTGAGAGCTGCAAGACATGAACAAATATCACACACACATTTTTACTGGAAAATATGTAAATTTGCTTTTTATTAACATTGAATGAGACTGCCAAAAATAAAAAATGGGTAAAAACAGATATTGATAAAAATATTTATTTGTCCAATATATTTATTCATTTGCTAATGATATTTGTCTGAAAGAGAGAGAGAGAGATGGAATGTAGGAGATGGAAAGAAAGAGATGGAAAGAAAGAAAGAGAAACGAAGAAAGCAAATCGATGGGGGAGGGAGGGAGGGAGGGGAAGGAAGGAAGAGAGAGAAAGAAAAAAGGAGAAAGCAAATAGATGGGGAGGGAGGAGAGAGAGAGAAATGTGGAAAGAAGGAAGGGGAGAGAGACAGAAACAAAGAAAGCAAATAGATGGGAGAGGAGGGGAGGAATGGAGAGAGAGAGAGAGAGAAAGCAAATAGATGAGGGAAGGGAGGAAGAAAAGAAGGAAGAGAAAGAGAGAAAGGAAGGAAAAGAGAAAGTGTGAGAGAGAAAGGTGGAAAGAAAGAGGTGGAAAGAAAGCAAATAGATGGGAAGGGAGGAAGGAAGGGGGAAAAAGAGAAGAAGAGAGAGAGAAAGGTGGAAAGAAAGCAAATAAATGGAAAGGGAGAGGTGGAAAGAAAGCAACTTTAACTTTAAATGTGTTCTCCAACACCCCCCCACACACACACACACTCATGCCAGCTGGCTTGGCTTGGAGAAATAATTTAAAGAGACAAATGCCTTCTCTGAGCCAAGCCAGCCAGCTGGTGTGGTGGTGGGGCAGGGCTTGGAGAACACATTTAACTTTAGATGGGGAGGAAGGGGAGAAAAAGACTGGGAGGAAGAAAGGAAGAAGGAGAGAAAGAAAGAAAGAAAGCAAATAGATGGTTGAGGGAGGGAGAGGTGGGAAGAAAGCAACTTTAAATGTGCCTTCAAAGCCCCCCCCCCCCCAACTTGGCTTGAAGAAGGGATTTAAAGAGATAAACGCTGGGGAAGGAAAAACTGATCAGAGAGGCTTGGCTCCCCTTTGCTTCCCCAGCTGCCCTGCTGGGAGCCACACAATATGTGTGAAAGAGCCACATGTGGCTCCCAAGCTGCAGTTTGGCCACCCCTTTTCTAGAGCATTGGGGACATCACTTTCTGGTTCTAATCTGAAGTTACATTGATGCATTGACATCAAACCCCCCCTCCTCCATTTTTCCCTGTAGTGCCAAAGGCTGTATTCTTGCTGGAGGGAAAACTCTAATGGATTTGGGTGATCAAGGGATGCTTAACTAGGCAAGGGGCTGAAGTAACACAAATATACTTTAATTGCAGGGGGGCACAATATGTACACAGAAGGTTCCTCATACCTCTTTAGTTGCAGGGGGCTTCTTACAACAGCAACCATTCTCAGCAGCTCTGGGTCTCCAGCGAAGCCCACTTGCTACTGTTACCTCTCCTTCTTTTATATCCTGCTGAGGTGCCGCCTAGCATAAGAATCACATAGCAGGTTCTCCGTCTTCCACCTGACATCGCCCTGTTAGGAAGGGAACCGATCCTGCAGCCAATTGGATGGAACCTCACTACCAATATGCTCTAAGCTTAGATAAGGTTTCCCCGACATCACCATTCTTTGTTCTTTCACTATATATATCTATATTTATTTATTTATTTTCATATTTGTATCCCGCCGTCCCCACAGGAGGCTCAGGGCAGCTCACACTTATCAATAAGAATACCATACGTTCACATAGACATTTAAAACATATTTAGAACATTTAAAAGCATTTTAAAACAGTCAATAATCAAAGTGCTAGATACTAACATTCTGCATCTGGTAGGATGGTGTACAGCAAGATTTCCAGATCAATAATCTTCCGGCTTCACCCGATGATATCGCTCGATCCCCAGCTGGGGCCAGGCCAACCACTACGAGTGTCGGTGGCAGTGGTAGGCGGCTCCTAATTAAAGACCTGGTGGAAGAGCTCCGTCTTGCAGGCCCTGCGGAACTGCAAGAGATCCCGCAGGGCCCTGATCTCCTCTGGGAACTCATTCCACCAGGATGGAGCCATGACTGAAAAGGCCCTGGCGACAGAAAGCCTGGTCTCTTTTGGGCCTGGGATGGTCAATCGGTGTTGTAAGCCCGACCATAGTGCTCTCTGGGGTATATATGGGGAAAGGCGGTCCCTCAGGTAAGCTGGTGGCCATATAGGGCTTTAAAGGTAAGCACCAGCACCTTGAAGCGAATTCGGTATTCTATTGGCAGCCAGTGCAGTGCCTCCAGCACTGGCCAGATGTGCTCCCATCTAGGGAGACACATCAGTAGCCTAGCTGTGGCATTCTGCACTAGCTGCAGCCTCTGGATTTGTGACAAGGGCAGCCCCATGTAGAGAGTCTTACAATAGCCTAACCTCAACCCCACCTGCCCGGCTCAGGCACAGGACCTCCATCTTTGCCGGGTTCAATTCCAGCTGACTCAGCCTGAGCCAACCAGCCATGGCATGCAGTGCCTGGTTCAGATTATCTGGTCTGGAGCCCGACTGGCTGCCCATCATCAACTAGAGCTGGGTGTCATCAGCGTACTGGTGACACCCCAGCCCAAACCTCCGGGAAATCTGAGCAAGGGGGCGCATATAGATGTTAAAAAGCATCGGGGAAAGCACCGCCTTTTGGGGCACTCCACACTCAAGCGGGTGCCTTTGGGATTGCTGTTCCCCTAGCACCACCCTTTGCCTCCAACCTTGGAGAAAGGAGGCAAGCCATTGCAAGGCAAGCCCCTGTATCCCCACGACAGCGAGGCAGTGGGTCAGCAGCTGGTGGTCAACCATGTCAAACACAGCTGACAGATCTAACAACAGAAATACTGCCAAACTGCCCTGATCCAGATGCCTCCGGAGGTCATCAGTAAGGGCGACCAGTGTTGTCTCTGTCCCGTGTCCCAGGCAAAAGCCGGACCGGAAGGGATCTAACACAGAAGCGTCATCCAGAAAGTTCTGCAGCTGTATCACCACTGCCCTCTCAATTAATTTGCCCAAATAAGGCAAATTGGAAATTGGCCTGTAGTTGGCCAACTTAGCCAGATCCAAATATGGCTTTTTTAGGAGAGGGCGGATTTGACTGCCATCTCAGAGGATCTCATAAACGCCCTGTAAAATTTTCTTGTTGCTTGGTCTCGAGCACGGTGCCACCATCTCTCTAACTGTCTGAGCTCTTGCTTCACGTGTCGCAACTCCTGGGTAAACCAGGGAGCGAGCCTAGAGCGAGGGCACAGAGGGCACCGGGGAGTGATCTCATCGATAACTGCAGAGACTCGCCCATGGCAGTCCACCACAAGCTCATCCAGCAAGCTGCCAGGGGGCATCGGAGCCTGCAGGGCCATCTGAAGCTGCACTGGGTCCATTTGACTCCACAAGCAAGCTAAAATATTCTTGCCACCTAAACAGGGACGGGGCAGAATATTCAGACGGGCCCTCAAAGCCCAGTGGTCCAACCATGGTACAGCCGAAGCAGTAATCTGGTCCACTGTTACCCCGGCCATGAAGATCAAATCAAGCATGTGCCCATCCCAGTGAGTGCAGGCTGTTACACACTGGGAGAGTCCTAGCACCGCCATGGACGACACCAGGTCCATTGCCTGAGTGGAGGTCACATCATCAGCATGGACGTTGATGTCACCCAAGATTATTAGCCTAGGGTGCTCCAGTGCCCAGCCTGATACAGCCTCCATCAGGGACGGTAGGCTAGTGGCCAGTGTGTTAGGTGGTTGGTACACCAGCCAGATCGCCAAACTCTCCCCAGCCTCCCACACCACGCCGGTACACTCAATGCCTGCGATCTCCAGTGGTGGGAGTGCTCTGAAGGAGTAAGCCTCCCAAATGAAGATAGCCACTTCTCCCCCCCGGCCCCTAGTCAGGGATTGGTGAAGGACCAGAAACCCAGGTGGGGCAAGATGGGAGAGAGCTACAGTCTCCCCATCCAACACCCAGGTCTCGGTCACGCATGCCAGGTCTAAATTCTGCTCCAGTAGAAAGTCCTGCAGGACCATGGTCTTATTATGTATAGACCTGGCATTGCACAATGCCAATGTCGGAGGGGGGTTATCCATCCTAGCCCCTCTGCCAACATCCTTTGGGATGGGACGCAGGTTGGAAGGGCACCAAGCTTTTCTGTTTCTCCACTCCCTTCCCTCAACTCCCTGCCTAGTCCCACCGCTGTACTTTCCCCTCCCCAGGAGAACCAGAATCCTTTGCCCAAGCATCGTCACATCTCGCGATCTTTACGTTAGCCGCAGATCCGCTGATGCAGCTGATGAGATGCTCTTGCAATGAGAGTACTGGTGGAAGTGGCAATTTACGATGCTGTATCTGTCTGTCTGTCTATCTGTCTATCTATCTTGTTTGCGGGAAGGGCAGGATATAAATATAACAACAACAACAACGATGATGATGATATACTTATTTACTTATTTGATTTGTACCCCGCCCTCCCTGCAAGCAGGCTCAATGTGGCTTACATTGGCTGGTACATAGTAACGTTAAAATGCATATAAAATCCATATAAACCAAACCAATATAATTACTAATAAAATCACCGAAACATAAAGTGCTATCAGTATTTCAGTTAATCAGTTAATTGAGATGGTGCGTTAAAGAGTGCATACAAACAAACAGTTTTTCAGCCCGTTGATGTTCCTAACTCACGCGGTGGCACAGGCCAGATGTCAGCGCCAAGGGCCAGGGGCTATGGCTACAGTTGTCAGTAGCAGTAGTGGCGGTGGCTCCTTAGTTGAAAGCCTGGTGGAAGAGCTCTGTCCTGCAGGCCCTGCAGAACTGCAAGCTTGTATACATATATAGACAGATAGATATCTGCATGTATGTGTGTGTGTGTGTGTATATATATATATATATATATATATATATATATATATATATATATATATATATAAAAGTTAAGTACATCCCCGCAAAGTAAAAATGCACACTGGTGGCACTTTTTGAATGGCTCTATGTGCTGATTCTGAACAAGATGATTTTGAGTAATGATTCCTGCAGCTGTGCCCTTTTCCACGTTTAGCATTCACTTTAAACAAGACAACAATCTAACACAAGAATTACCCAATCCCAATATAGACTTTTCAATGGAAAAAGAACTGTGGGGGGGAGAGAGTGAAATGATGACTCAGCTATGAGTAAGTCTTGAAAACTGTAGCCCAGAGCTATAATTTAAAACCAATTACAGGGACAGGAGACAGGGGTGTAGAGCTGCCAGGTCCCTCCAGGCAACTGGTGGGGGAGGGGGGACTTATTGGGAAAAGGCAAGAGGCCCGGCCAATCTGCAGCGATGTGCCTACGTCACTGCCCATGTGACCCAGAAGTAATGCCATCACGTTGGGGATGTCAGGGCGACGCTCTGGTATTTGGACAAAAACTCTATGGTAAATTTGGCTTCTACCATAGAGTTCTTGCCCAAATACCAGAGTGTCACCTTGAGGCCCCTGGTGGGATTACATCACTTCTGGGTCACGTAGGCAGTGATGTAGGCACGTCGCTGCATATTGGCTGGATCTCCCTCTTTTTCCAGGTAAATTCCCCCAACCGGGCAGCTGATCAGGATAATGCGATTTCACCCAGATGGAGATTGGCTTGGGCTGAAGTTCAGTGGGGACCTGCCCATCTTGATAATCCAAAGAAAGGATTGGGGCTTCTCTCTGGCCACAGAGGCCAGATGGAGGAGGGCAATGAAGATGGTGAGGGGTCTGGAGACCAAGTCCTATGAGGAAAGGTTGAAGGAGCTTGGTGTATTTAGCCTGGGGAGGAGACAACTGAGAGGTGATATGATAACTATCTTCAAGTACTTGAAGGGCTGCCATCTAGAGGATGGTACAGTGTTGTTTTCTGTTGCCCCAGAAGGTCAGACCAGAACCAACAACTTGAAATTAAATCAAAGAAGTTTTTTGGCTAAACATTAGGAAGAACTTTCTGACAGAGTGATTCCTCAGTGGAGCAGGTTTCCTCAGGAGGTGGTGGGCTCTCCTTCTTTGGAGGTTTTTAAACAGAGGCTAGATGGCCATCTGACAGCAATGTTGATTCTGTGAACTTAGGCAGATCATGAGAGGGAGGGCAGGAAGGGTTGCCTCAGTGCTTAGTGCTTGGTTCTTGTGGCCCTTTCTTACACACCCAGGGAAATGCTGATTGCCACTTTGGGTTCAGGAAGCAATTTTTCTCCAAGCCAGTTTTGGCCAGGGAACCTGGAGGGTTCTTTTTTTTTGGCCATCTTCTGGGCATAGAACAGGGGTCATTGGGTGTGTGTGTGGGGGGGGAGATATTTGTGAAATTCCTGTATCGTGCAGGGGGTTGGACTAGATGACCCTCGAGGTCCTTTCCAACTCTATGATTCTATGAAAGGCTGGTGCCACCTTGTCCTGCTTGTTGGCTTCCAAAAGGTTATTGGCTATTGGCTTCCAAAAGGCTGTTGGTTGAATAGAACAGGACATTAGATAGGGTTGCCAGGCAGTGCTTGGCAACCAGTGGGTGTGGGGGGATTGTAGGTGTGTAGAGGAATGCGACATAATGAGAGAAATACAGCCTTATGAATTTACCAGAAGTTGATATGGGAAGTGACAAAGGTAGCTCTAGGAATCAATGGAAATTCTATAGTGACACCATAGAGTTTCCAGTGATTCCTAGAAGTACCCTTGGTTACTTCCTGTATCATCTTCATGTAAGTGCACGAGGCTGCTTGTTTTTCTTTATTTTCCTCCCACCATCACTCAGAGAGCCAGCAGGCAATGGGCCACGAGGGTGGGGGATCACCCACCTCCACCAGAGGCTTGGCAGCCCTGAGGCTGGGTGAGATGGACCTTTGGTCTGAGCTAGCAGGGCTCTTCTTATATCCTTTACAGTAAGGGTACTTGAGGGAAACAGTCTTCAAGGAGATCTCCTGTGGTCAACATTTGTCGCTTTGCTAAGATCCTGCATGGAGCCCATTAAAAGCTCCCACCATGTGTACTTACTCCCTGTTGCCCGGGAAACTCTGCTAATCCAGTCAAGATGTGAACTACTCCAATGTATTGGTATCCTATGGATGTTGCACTTTGAGATCTTTCCTTGGCCTCCCATTCATCCACACCATCCCTGAGGAACTGAGGAGAGGGAGAAAAAAATGGCCCCCACATAGTGTAGCTCTAGGGATTTCCCTTAGTTTCTATGTCAAAGACCATAGGTGAGGCATCCTAGATCATCACCCAACATCATGTCTTCTCCAGATTCTGTCTTCACCAGGCACTGCCCCCCAAATCTCCAAGCATTTGCAGATGCAGTGTTGGGAACCCCTGTCTTTTCATGTGGCTGCTAAGGCCACACTTTTGGCTACGATCTTCTTGTGAGTATGTTTTTAACAAAATACATGGATGTCAGGATACCTGAAGGAGCACCTTATCTCACACCGGACCTCCTTTGATTCGAGAACTTTAAAAAGAAACTGTCTGTTGGTGGCCCTAGCTATCTGACATGAGATGTGTGGTGTAGAAGGTTGAGGCCCTCATGGCAGTAGAGACTTCACTATGAAACTCCCTGCCTAAGGCAGTGCAGCCGACCAGATTCTTGAAGACATTTAACCACTTTTCAAATTGCTCTTTGGCCATCCGTCTTTCCAAATAATGAGCTGCTGATGCCATCTTATAGGGCTGTCCTATTGATCCGTTGCTTTCTTATGTTAATTTGGAATGACTAGTTGGTGGGACCCACAAGTCTTCTCAAAAAACCAGTATGTGAAAATGAAAAAAAAAAATTACTTCTCTAAAACAGAACCGAACAGAAAGAAGATTTCTATCTGTGTGCAGTGACCTGGAATCTGATCCCAGCCTCACGGGTTACAAAAGAAGTGGTGGGAAACACAGTTGTGAGCGACTAATCTAATTTCATCCTTCTTGAATAAGGAAGCACAGATGAAAACAAGAGCCATGCCTTCTTGGTTTTCAGAGGGATTTCAAAATGCTTTTTTAAAACACACAGCTACTTTCCCCAATGAATCCATTTTTCAGCACCTGATTTTTTTGGAAGCAGTGCCTCTCCTGTGACTTATGTGCAAAGCCCACATTAAGCAACACATCATGCCCTACAGAGACCTGACTTTTGCACAGATGGTAAGTTGTCACAATTTGGGTAAGTAGCTTAAAGCCCGCATATGTAGAATTTATTTTCAGGGCCACACGGGGAGGCTCGGACAGCTGCTCTGCGGATTCTGTTGGCCCAAAACACACATCCGAAAAGAGAAATGAGATATGGTAAGATATTTCTCATCATTGGTGGAGAGCCGCCTATGTGAGCTCTCTAGGCTTGCCAACCTCCTGGTACGGTCTGGAGATCTGGTGGAATTATCAGTGATTTCCAGACTATGGGGACCAGTTCCTCTGGAGAAAATGGCTGCTTTGGAGGGTAGACTCTATAGCTTAGGGTTGCCAAGTAACTTACGTGAAAAAGCAGGGGAGAGCTGGTTCCGGTGTGGGACATTCACATGCATGTGCTGTGATAACATTGCCTGGAAGTGATGTCATCATGCTGCGCACGTCGTCGGGTGACACTCTGGCAACCGGCCTGAGAACTCTGTGGTACCCAGCGAGATGATGACACTTTGGGGTGATGTCATCACGCTGGACATGTCGGCCCAATCTGGCCACTACAGGGGTGGGATCCCCCGCCGGCCAGATCCAGACCAGTGGATTCGGGGCCCTTTGAGTGGGGGAATCCCCACCCCCCAGGGGGACTTGGCAGCCCCACTACAGCTTTATACCCTGCTGAAGTCCCTCCCCTCCTCAGGCTCCACCCAAAAATCTCCAGGAGTTTCCCAACCTGGAAATGGCAACAAAGTTCAGGGTCAGGCAAAAGAAGTGTAAGTTAATCATGAGGCAACCAAAAAGAGAATTTGAGGAGTTGGTTGCTAAAGGCATCAACAAATTATAAGCATTCCGTTAAATATCTTGGGAGCAGGAAACCAGCAAGAGAGGCGGTTGGGCCTTGGGATAACCACATTGACCAATGTTATCTTTCTATGTACATGTTCTAGATTTTATTATTGATAAAAATAAAAAATGTCTAGTTAAAGGTAAAGTGATGGGGAGATGGCAGAGAAACTCAGTGAATTCTTTGCACCTGTGTTCACTGTGGAAAGCGTGGGGTGTGGGCCCAACTCTCAGCCACTATTTTCAGGAGGGGAGGGTGTCTGAAGAACAAAGTCAAACTGAGGCTGTGGAAGATGAAATCCTAGACTGGGGTCCCCAACATAGTGTTTGTGGGCACCATGGTAGTTGCCAACATCTTCCCTGGTGCCCACCAAATATTTTTAGAAAGGGACAGCCTTTTCTCTAACAAGGCTTCTGATTGGCTATGCAGATTTTTTTTTTAAATGTTGCTTTGGCAGCAGCTGCCATCACAACACAAGGATCTTCACTGCGTGACTGAAGGTAGGATGTGGCATTCACTTCATGTCTGGTTCTGCCTCCTGTGGCATCCGTTCTGCAGTAGTTGTTTAGTGGCTTTGCCTACCACACTGCATCAGAATTCCAAAAGTGCCTGCAGGCTCAAAAAGGTAGAGTGCCCTTGTCCTAGATCTACTGGAGAAATTAAAAGCCAGTAAGTCCCCAGGTCCTGAGGGCATGCACCCAAAAGTTCTTACTGAACGTGAATGTGAAATTGTTTACCTACTCACTTATCACTGACAGTTTGGTTTGTGGTTCATAGCTGAACCATGAGCCAAACTAAAGACCTATATGAACCTGGAGGTTGGTTTGGGAACTGAACCGGTTTGTATGGGTTCGTGACCCCTGCTTTCTGCTCCCTGCTGCTTTTCACCAGAAGCAAAAAGCAGGGATTTAAATGGTTCAGAGCAGAACCCAAGAAAGCCCCTTTAAACAGCTGAATCACGTGGAATAAACTGCTCAGCGTCTTTACACAATGAGTAATTGACATGTGCAATTCTTGGCCATAGGATGGAGTGACGGCCACAGAAACAGACACCTTTCAAAGGGATTAGACCGATTCCTGAAGGATAGATCTATCAGTGGCACCTAGCCATGGTGACTAAAGGGAACCTCCACCTTCAAAGGCAGTACACCTCTGAATCCCATAGCCAGGAGGCAACATCATGGAAGGCCTCGGCCTTTCTGCCCCATTGTTGACCCTCCAGAGGAACCGTTTGGCCACTATGTGAGACAGGATGCTAGACTAGATGGACTATGGGTCTGATCCAGCAGGGCTTTTCTTATGTTCTTATGAAGGCCTCAGCCTCTATGGCCTGTTGTTGGCCCTCCAGAGGAACTGGTTGGCCACTGTGTGAAAGCAGGATGCTGGACTAGATGGACTATGGGTCTGATCCAGCAGGATTCTTACGTACTTAGGAAGGCTTCAGCCTCTGTGCCCTATTGCTGGCCCTCCAGAGGAACTGGTTGGCTCCTGTGTGAGACAGGATGCTGGACTAGATGGACTATGGGTCTGATCCAGCAGGGCTCTTCTTATGTTCTTAGTAAGGCTTCAGCCTCTCTGCCCTGTTGTTGGCCCTCCAGAGGAACTGGTTGGCCACTGTGTGAAGCAGGATGCTGGACTAGATGGACTATGGGTCTGATCCAGCAGGGTTCTTATGTTCTTAGGAAGGCTTCAGCCTCTGTGCCCTGTTGCTGGCCCTCCAGAGGAACTGGTTGGCTCCTGTGCGAGACAGGATGCTGGACTAGATGGACTATGGGTCTGATCCAGCAGGGTTCTTATGTTCTTAGGAAGGCTTCAGCCTCTGTGCCCTGTTGCTGGCCCTCCAGAGGAACTGGTTGGCTCCTGTGCGAGACAGGATGCTGGACTAGATGGACTATGGGTCTGATTCAGCAGGGTTATTCTTATGTTCTTAGGAAGGCTTCAGCCTCTGTGCCCTATTGCTGGCCCTTCAGAGGAACTGGTTGGCTCCTGTGTGAGACAGAATGGGAACTCTGCTGGCCCTCCAGAGGAACTGGTTGGCCACTGTGTGAAGCAGGATGCTGAACTAGATGGATCACTGATCCAACAGGGCTCTTCTTTTTTAAAAAAGATCATGTTTACATTATGAATATCCTTTCCCTGGGGTGTTATGTGGTTTCCCCCCTAATCTGGAAATTCTGGTTCAAATTATCAGGAGCCAGGGTTGGGTTTTTTGTTTTGTTTTTTTGTAAACTATGTTCCCTTTTGAAAAATGCATGGCCATATCAGCAGTGCGGGTCAGTCTCACTGAGTCAGAGGAAGGGCTTAGCGTAATCCACATCTTTGTATGCGCCGACAACGGCTGCTGGCTTTGGGTGCCTCATCTGATGAATGTCAACCGTGCAAATGCAGAATTTGCACATATGCTCACAATATCTCTCCATTTTAATTACTAACAGAGAAACAATTTTAACGCAAGGGAGCTTGGCTTGCGATACAAGCAAGGCCTGCAACCTAGGAAGGAAAAAAAAACCACACATGTTCCAAGCCTTTTTATTTTCAGAGTTCTGTGTCGACACTAATTATTTGGCAAAGAACAACTGAGTAGCATGGAGGAAAATAAAGATAGATCATGATATCAAGTTCACGTGGCCAAGATAAGAAGCCTGAGGGAAGAATATAGTAGTAATAATAACAACAGCGGTTTCATATTTGATGACACTTCAGGGTTCTTTCTAGAAGTTTCCGTAAGTGCGTATTTGCTGATGCGAACAGCGACTACGCATCAGGTTGATGCTCCTCTCCCTGTGATGTCTTGTTAATTACTGAAGCATGTTATGCGAGATCAATAATGGTGCTTTCCCTCAGCCGTAGGAGTCCCCAACGTGATGCCTGCTATCACCTTTCCTGAGCCCGCCAAGAGTTTTTAGAAAGTGGGCAGAGTCAGGTCGGCTTCTGGTTGGTTGTACACATGAAAAGGCATCCTGCCAAGCAGACTGTCTGCCTTAGCTTTTGAAGAGTTGCTGTGAGAGTCATGTACAACCGGGCTTCCTAACACATTTGGATCTGTCCCAGGCCTGTAGCTTATGGGGGGGTGATGCCCACTCCCAAAGTTGCCATTTCCCAGAATCTTCCCTGAGGCAGAGGGAGCGTGGGGGTGCTGGTCAGTAGGGCAGTGGCAAGAGCAGCTGGATGGATGGCTGACGCCTGCCCGGCAGAGCAAGCAAGAGTGGGTGGGGAAGGGGCGCTTCCAATACCCCCCACCCCAAAGACCCCCCACCCCAGCCCATGCAAAGGATGGCCCACTAGCTTCTGCTCCGATGGGTGGCAGGTCCTGGGCAAGGTTTATCTTGTGGCCGTTGGGATTTAGGTCAGGGCAGGTCTGATGCTGGCACAGTTGTTGCTGAGACGGGGAGGGGGGGCATGACAGAGAGGCCGCCTCGCACTCCCTGTGCTTTGGCTGCCCCATACCTGGCCAGCACTGCAGCCAGGGGCCTCTCTGAGAGGCCGCTGGGCTGGTGGGGAGGGGGGGAGGCAGAGTGTGGACTTGTGGGCAGGGATGTGCATTCGGTGCATTTGAACGGAATGCGCCCCCGAAAATGGCCCATTCGGCCCCCTTTCGGGCACAGCTGCTGAATGCACAGCTGCTGAATTAGAACATTTAAAAAATGAAATATGTTTCGAAAAAAAATCCCAGTTTGGGTCCCAAAAGCAGCTGTGTGGCTATCTTAGTCAAAGCTAAAGGCTTTGACTAAGATAGCCACACAGGTGCTTTCGGGACCAAAACCGGAAGATGTTCTAATTCAGCAGCTGTGCATTGGGCACCGGGCACACGACTTCCATCTTTAGAGGCCTCACACACATCTTTGTCTTGTGTCCATTGCTCTTGCTGCTTAACTTTCCTTTTCTTGGTCCTGTATTGATGTATTGGTTATCTTACTGTAATATGTTATATTGTAATGTGTACCTCAAACTGTTTGACCTCTGAAGAAGGCCCTCAATAAAGCTGAAATGTGTCTGGTCATGTGTACTGGCCCTTTGCATTCAGGCCACTTGAGCTTTTCAATGAGGCGTTCACTGGGCCCTGATTTGTTTTTAACTGCCTTTCTAATAAATACATGCATTTTTGTATAAGTTTTAACTAGATTTTTAATATTGGCCCTATATTAGACTTCTTTCTGACCCTTGTGGTTCTTGATTCTGGTTTTTGGGTCAAGTTTGTTCCCCCCTCCCCGTGTCTCATTATATCCTAGCCTCCACCTTCCAAAATGGCCATTTTCTCCAGGTGAACTGATCTCCAAAAGATGGTAATCTAGGACAATCAGTTGCAATCATTTGGAGATAGTAGTAATCGGAGGGGATCTCCAGCCATCACCTGGTGGTTATGCAAATGAGTAAACAGAATAATCTGTCATGCTGTACTGATTACACTAGAGACTTCCGTAATAGGAGACCCAAGCACCTGTCTGTATCATGAGTCAGTGACTGCATCGTTCTAAAGAGCGACCTGTACTTTCAAGGACTATTAGATCACTATTCAACTGGTGTAGATGCCATTCATGCACGGTGGCGTAACCATTTGTTTTGTGTATTGTTCATGGCTGTAATTAGAGCTGTGTGAGAAGACGGAAGTCTCGAGTGTAATTTGTACAGCATGACAGATCATTCTGTTTATTTGTTTGCATAATTGCATTCGCTGTATTTCCATTCTTGTGCGGTTATCACCTGGCGGTTGGCAGCACTATGACCATGGGAGGTAGACACACACAGAGGAAGCCCAAATGCAGGGTACAAGAGGAGTAATTTAAAAAAAAATACACTGGGGTTGTATTCATACGGCTCTTTTGAGCCACCTGGCGGATTTAAAGTGCACGTCCAGATAACAACAACTGGGAATTCTGCTGCTTCTGTGAGTAGCCCATTGATCCCCGTTGGGGACCCGTATTTAAAAGATAGTAGTGAAAGTCCAGTCCTAAGCTAGTCGATGGGCCAATGGTGAACTTTCCCTCATCTGGTTGTTCCACCAGTGCGCAATCAGCCCATAGGGATGGTCTCCAGACCATCTCAAATGGTCGCCATTTTAAAATAGTCTTAGCAATATGTACATAACCGCTTAAACATGCGACATCTGCAGAGCTCCGCTAAAACGATCTGGACAATTCTATGCTTCTGACGGTCCCCTGAACTTTATTAACTTTCTAAACTGAAAGGATACCTAGAGGAAGGTACCATTGGCGGTGCTTTTACCATTTTAGTCCGCGCATGCACGGAAAAACAAGTATATGGTGAGGTGCGTATGCACATGCACAGACAGGATTTTTTTTTTTAAGTGACTGCATGGCTCCTTACGGTGGATGCCATCTAGACAATCCACCGTGGGAGTCACACACAGTGAAGAAGCGCTTCACGGTTGTGCAACACTGGATCAAAAAGATCTAGCTCAAATTACAGCCAAGCCAATGGCGGGATTAGCTGCCCGTCTGAACACACCCTGGGAAAGAGAAAGCGTGTGAGAGAGAGAATAGAAGGGACACTGTGGGTGGCAGTTATTTTAATCTGCACAGCGAACCAGCTCTCCGGGGGCCAACAGGAGCCCCACTGGCTCCGCCCACTTTCTAAAAATAGTTGGTGGGCACCAGGAGAGGTGTCTGTGGGTGGCACGATGCCCACCGGCCCCATGTTGGGAGCCCCGTTCGAGGAGAAGCAAGTTGGATTTACAGCTATTATTATCCTTGATTGATTAAAACAGGTTTAATTAGGAATAAACACCCTAAATAAAATGTTGGTTTCTTTCATTATATGTATGTATGTATGTATGTATGTGTTTGTTTATTTATTATTCACACATAGACTCCAGGTGGACTGCACAGAGGGAGTCAGGACAGTCAACAGAATGGGACATTCACCCTCAGATGCCTTAGGATGCCTTAGGAAACTAGCAGAAAAGAAACAGGGGCAGACTATCAGTGTTAGTATGACCTATTAAGCGGTACAGAAATTACGTAACACAGTCCTCTTTACAATATGCTCCATACAGCAGAAAAGACCACAACTCCTGGTCATTTATGCTCGTATAACTGTTTTGTGTTGTGCAGCCTTATTAGGTAAAGGTAAAGGTTTCCCTTGCTCAAAAGCCAGTCGAACACGACTCTAGGGATTTGGTGCTCATCTCTGTTTCCAAGCCGAAGAGTCAGCACTGTCCAAAAATGTTTCCATGGTCATGTGGCCAGCATGACTAGATGTCGAGGCACACGGAATGCTGTAACCTTCCCATCGAATTTTTCTACTTGCAATTTCGTGCTTTTGAACTGCTAGGTTGGCAGGAGCTGGGACCAGAGACAGGAGCTCACTCCATCATGTAGCACTCGGGTCTCGAACTGCTGAACTACTGATCTTCTGGTCTGCAGTTCAGCGTCTCAACCACTTGAGCCACTGCAGCCCCAGCAGCCTTATTACCTGCACTGAAAAACCCTCTTGAATAGTTCAGTTTTTGCATAGTTTACCGAAGGGCAGGAGAGGGGGAGTTTTCATGACCTCCTCGAGCAGGCCATTCCACAAGGTGGGGGCCACAACACAGAAGGCAAATGTACGGGCAGTTGTTGATTTTGCCCCTTTGCCAGCTGGCCCCTGCAGAACCCCCTGCTGACACGAGAGGAGCTGTCATGGCGGAGCACAGAGAGATAGGTGGTCCCGTAAATAAGAGGGACCAAGTCCATGAAGGGCTTTGTATGTGGATGGCCAATGCCTTAAACTGCACTCAGTAACAGATGGGTAGCCAATGGAGGGTCTGCTGAATGGGAGTAAGATTCACGCTCCGTTGAGCTCCTGCTAACAGTTGAGCCCTGGCATGGTGGACCAGTTGGGGTTTCTGAGATGATCTGGAAGGGAGACCAATGTACGGCGCATTACAGTAGTCTAGTCTCAAAGTCACTGTGGCATAGATCCAGGTGGCCAGGTCGGGTGTATTGAGGTATGAGGCCCTTTTACAGGTTAGGCTGAGCTGGAAGAAAGCCTTGGGTTTTTTTTGCAGCCCACATTTATTTCATTGTTTGGAGGAGTTTATTCCACTTGAATTCTCCTGCCAACCTAGCAGTTCGAAAGCAAGGAATTGCAAGTCGATAAATAGGTACCGCTTTGGTGGGAAGCTAACAACGTTCCGTGTTCCTCGACATCTAGTCATGCCAGCCACAAGACCACGGAGACGTCTTCGGACAGCGCTAGCTCTTCGGCTTGGAAACGGAGATGAGCACCGCAACCCTAGAGTTGGATTCAACTGGCTTTTGAGCAAGGGAAACCTTTGCCTTTACCTTTACCCATTGCACTTGAATTAGCGTTTATTATTTTTGACTCTTAAGCAACGATGCGCACAAGCAATTTCCACACACGTGGCCAGGATTCACCAGGGACCCGTCATTCCGATTCTTTGTCCTCCTCCTTTCACTCTGAGTGACAGGCATAATAAGCCAGACCTGAGGAGAAGACATAATCTTTAAAGCAAGACGGGGAGTGGATAAAAGGGAATGGGCTTTATTAGCGAACTAAGAAATTACATTTCCATCAAGATGAAATTAGATACTTTCGGAAAACGCTCGGACAAAGCTCGTGGGGGAAGGGAGAAAAAAAAACACATGAGCTTTTCAGAAGCTGAGAAGCAGAATGTGAGACAACCCCCCCCCCTTTTGCTCGGTGAAAATTCTGCGCTAGAACTATAAGACATATAAAGTGTTGGGGCAAAATGGGGCCAGTGGCGGACTCTGCATGTCTGTTATCCATAGACAGGTAACGCTGATTCCGTGCCTGTCAGAAGTGGGCAAAAATGCCGGAGCTTAAATCACAAACACTAACATGAAGGCCCCCGTCTAAGGTCAAATCTACATCTGACTTTCCCGCTGGAATCATCCTAGTTTCAAAAAAAAAGAAGTCTATACCTGTTTCTAGTTTCAAATCATATTTGTTCTAGTTTAAAAATTACTGTTTACATTTGTTAATTGCCCTCCTGTGGTCAAGCTAGCATTATACTGCTTTAAACAGATCCTGTTGCTTAGTACTCTTCAGAGCCCCTGGAGTGAAATTTGAAACCAGCATGAAATGAGCGTAGGAAAAGACAGCAGTCAAACTACTTCAGAGGGGAGGTGTAAATTGGGCCTAAGTGCTAGCTTGGTGGTGTTTTGTATCTGACGTTGACAGGTGCTGAAGATCTCCCTCCCTCCCTCCCTCATACACACACACACACACACACACACACACACACACACAAATATATATATATAAAACAAAGCCAGTTGACCCAGTCATGGTAATAACTATTTCTGAATTGAGACCGACTGCATAAGGGATCCCAGACACATTAGAGGTTATTCTTAGGAAGCCACTCAGCAAAGGAACTATTTCTCGTAGACCCCTTCAAACAAAGCAGTGGCTAGAGGGAAGTCAGAGGTGACTGTGGCCCCTCTCTCCTTTTTTTTAAAAAAAAAAGTGGTGTTCCAGGTATGGTTGTCAGTCTCCAGGTGGGGCTTGGAGATTCCCCAGAATTGAAACTGATCTCCAGATGACAGAGATTGGTTCCCCTGGAGAAAAATGGCAGCTTCAGAGGATGGACTCCCTGGCGCTGAATGCCTGCAGAACTCCCTCCCCCCTCCAAACTCCACCCTTTCCAGGGACCGTCCCCAAATCTCAAGGAATTCCCCAAACAAGAGTTGGCGACTGTAGTGTCCTGCAAGCCTTTTGCCATAATGTGAACTGCAGACATTAACAGGCCGTTTCACCTATCTCCGTGCTACGAAAAGCTTCACTGCTGATTTCTGTAAACCAAGTTCCCGAGTTACACCAGCTTGGGGCAGTAGTGCAGTGGTTTGAATGCGGTGGTTTAAGTGCTGGAGTGTTCACTCCGTCACGGGGGCTTGCTAGGTGACCTCGGACCAGTCATATACATGCTTAGGCTGGCCTGCTTTGCAGGTTCGTCGTCATGAGGAGAAAACATTGGAGGGCTGGACAAGCTTGTGAGCCATTTTGTGCCCCACTTCAGGAGAAACAGTGCGTTATAAATAACTACACAAATTCAAACACAGAACGCCAGCGAAACCAGGTGTCTACTAGTCAGTTGGCAAGCTTAATGGGCTCATGAGTGAAGATGCTGCCACCCTCTTTAATTGGGCATAGAAAACGTGGGATGAGTGTTGCCATGAAGCCAGTTAAGTTGGCATTATTAAAGGCTCTTTAATATCACTGCTTTGCTGAACTGTGAAGAGCATGTGCCAGGGCAATGGGCAGAACTGTGGTCCTGAGAGAAGTGCCCAGTGCTGGACTATGGACTGTAGACTGGGGCCAAGGGAAGCCTGGTGCCCAAGTAGCATGTCAAGCCAGATGTGGACCTGGGACTACAGGAGGCTTCTGCCCCTACACCCCTGCATCAGTACAAGAACCATGATGCACACCAGCAGCCCTGGACCCCATGCACACAGAGACAGTAGCAGCCCTGAAAATAATCCACGTTCTGGCAGAGTGTTCCCGCACAGAAGCCATGAAGAGATCTCTTCTCCACCATGTAGCACATTCCTCCCACGCCTCCTAACCCATTCTCCAACAAAGACTGTTGTCCAGCTCAGACAATAGCAGTGATTAAGCCTTCTTGCCACCCATCCAGATAACATTTCAACCAAGCATCAGATCGTCATTGAGAAGCACTGGACCAGTGATGTGATTGGATCCCTTCACCCTTTCCTTTGTCTTCCCCCCTTCCTTCAGAGGCATCCATCTCTGCTGACCATCAATTTTCAGTTGTCCAACTGTCAATCCCTTATGTCCCCCATCCAGAGTATAGTTTTTCTTAATACTTCCTGGGAACCAGTGACCATATGGCCAGTGCCTCAGGTTACAAATCAGCTTTTTAAGGTGAGCTCTCTTTGAGTTCATTCTGGAGGAGGAGGAGGACGAGATTGGATTTATATCCTGCCCTTCACTCACTTGGAGTCTCAGAGTGGCTTACAAACTCCTTTCCTTTCCCCTCCCCACAACAGGCACCCTGGGAGGTGGGTGGGGCTGAGAGAGCTCTGAGACAACTGTCCTTGAGAGAACAGCTGGTACAGAGCTATGGCTTGCCCAAGGTCATTCAGCAGGTGCAAGTGGAGGAGTGGGGAATCAAACCCGGTTCTCCCAGATTAGAGTCCACAGACTTAACCACCAGACCAAACTGTTCTGTTGCCTCTTGCCTCTCTTCCCTTTGCCCCATCCTATTTTGTTGGTTCCATCCTCGGCCAGTTTGGAATCAGTCCACATGTGTCGCTGGTCAGCTCACGATCCACCCCCACCCCCATTTGTCTATTTTTTGCTGCATGATCTACTCAGCTTGCCAGACAGTTAATATATTACCCACCAGGGATACTCCTGCTCATGCAAACATTGCTATCCTTTCAACCCTGTATTCTTAGCTCTGTATTGTGTGTGCGAGTGCTTGAATATTATTTGTATGCCTGAGAATATTTTGTAAAGAAACCGGTTATTTTAGCAACCTAGTCTCCTTGTCTCTTCACGGGCTCTGGGAATCCTGACTCTGGTATACACGGATTATGATCCTATATTTTATGCCTACTGCCATTTAACATCTATATTTCCCCAAGTTTATTAATAAAATAAGGCAGTTTGGCTAACACAAGCTTTAATGCTGTGTAGGTAAGTGGATGTCCTATTTTGGACCCAGATCTTCTGTGCCCTGTCTTCATCAGCTACTATGGTTGCCAGCTCCAGGTTGGGAAATACCTGGATATTTTGGAGTTGGAGCCTGAAGAGGGTGGGGACTGGAGTCAGGAAGGACTTCAATGGGGTATAATGTCATCTGGTCCACCTTCCAAAGCAGCCATTTTCTCCAGTTGAACTGATCTCTGTAGATCTCCAGAGATCAGTTATAATCCCAGGAGATCTCCAGCTACCACCATAAGACTGGGTATGTTGGGAGCCCTTTTCAGAAGGTACACAACTGTCTGATAGGGTGAAGACTGTGGACAGGCCCATCCTGACAGGAATATTGGCCCATCTTGACAGAGACATTGTCTCTGTATGGACAATGGAGTAGTCCTTTTTGAACTTCAGCTCAACTGATTGGGTTGGGTCCTGCAACTTTTTCCAATCCATGTTATCCAGTTCTTCTCCTTATTTAGGATTGGCATCTCTGGCTTGGGAAACCCCAGGAAATTTGCGAGCAGTGCCTGGAGGGTGTTGGCAGAGGCCTGCTGCTCATGCCCTTCACTCCCGCAATCAGAGGAATGATTTGCGTCCCCTGCTTCTTACAAGTAGCTTCATCCTTTCCCCCCACCGTTTTTCTTTTAAAGAAAAGAGTCCCTCCTGCCTCATTGGGTCATTGAACTGTCATTGAGTTGTCATTACTTTCTTGTTAAGGAGGCACCATTTCTGTTCCTACCGTAGTCCAGGGAGTGACTTCTCAGGGAAATATCGATCTGGTCACGATAGGCCTTTGCTAACACAATGCTACCATAACGACTTGATTTTTGGCAACACAGTTACATGGAGGGAGGCAAACAACCAGTGCTGCAGCTGCGTGTTCTTGCTTATATGTGAGGAATATTACAGGATGATTGAGTCTTTTGGCAAGCTCAAGTGACAGGATCCCATCGGTCTACCTAATAGGTTCTTCCTCCTGGAAAACATAACCTCTTAACTCAACTGTCAAAACATCCTTTTTTGGATACTAAGGGCTCTTTTGCACCAGGTTTTTGCTGCAGTTCGGCTTTTTAACTGCATTGTTTCCCCCACCCCCCACCCCTATATGCAGTAGAAGAAGAAGAGATTGGATTTGTACCCCGCCCTTCACTACCCAAGGGAGTCTCAGAGTGGCTTACAATCTCCTTTGCCTTCCCCTCCCCACAACAGACACCCTGTGAGGTAGGTGGGGCTGAGGGAGCTCTGACTGAGGACTGCTCTTTTTCAAGAACAGCTGTGCCAGAACTATGGCTTAGCCAAGGTCACCCAGCAGGTGCAAGTGGAGGAGTGGGGAATCAAACCCAGTTCTTCTAGATTAGAATCCGTGCACTTAACCACTACACTGGTATTCTTTACTGGTGTTGGGCTCCCATGGTTTGAGCCCAAATTTACCATAGGAGTTTTGCCCCAAAATGAGAGCATTGCCGCGCGACACCGGCAATGTGATGATGTCACTTCTGGATGACATCATCACGTGGCATTCTGGGGCATTTGCAGCTGGCTGGCAGTGGGGAGGAGCCCACAAAAGTAGGGAAACCCCGAATTGGGGGGGGGGGAGGAATGGCAAACCTAGTAAAAGCTGTTGACAGGATGGGGCATTCAATAAACGAAGCAATTGGATTAAGGTTGTGGAACGAACCAGCAGTTTAAATCAGAACTGAAACAAAGTAGAGGTATTAACATGACACATTGAATGACATAAATTCCACAGCAGGATCACAGTTCCAGCAAGCTATTAACAGCTGTATAGCTAACAGTCCCAAATGATTTTTCCAAGTAACTTTGTGAATCATTCAGTACAGTGTAACTCTATTGCCTGCGTGGCAAAGGCCTCTTGAATAATTCAGTTTTGCACAGTGTGTGGAAAGCTGGGAGAGGGGGAGCCTTCCCGTCCTCCTTGGCCAGGCCGTTCCACAAGGTGGGGGCCACAATGGAGAAGGCCCAAGTCTGGGCAGTTATCGATTTTGTCCATTTGCAGGTTCGCGCCTGCAGAAGGCCCCGCCGACTCAAGCAAAGTCATCAGGCCAGGGCACAGGGAGAGAGGTGGTCCCACCGACCAGAGTGGCCAAGGCCATGAAGGGCTTTCTGTGCGATAGCTAAGACTTAAAACATGCATTATAAAAATACATCTAAAAAAACAGTAAAACCAAACAGAAACACAGTGCTCAAACAATGACAACCAAGTTAAAATACACATGCAATACTATACAATATACACACATAAAACCAACGATTAAAATCAGGGCAGAAAGGAGAGATCACAAAGGCAAGGGCAGACAAGACAAAACAGATTCACCTGTTGGTGGACAGGGGCAACAGAAGGGGGCAGGAATAGGAAATACCAGCATCCTGGAATTACACTTAACCTCCAGACTACAGAGATCAGTTCCCCTGGAGAAAAATGGCTGCTTTGGAGGATGGACTGTATGGCATTGTACCCCACTGAGGTCCCTGTTGATCTCAGGCTCCGTCCCCAAATCTCCAGGAGTTTCCCTACCCTCCTATCTCTTGCCTAGATAGGAGAGTCCCCCTGGGGAGAGCGTTCGATGGTTTTGGTGTCGCAGCCAAGAAAGCCCTCTCCTGGGTTGCCACCCACCCAGGGGTCATTTCGAGCAGGAATGCGCAGGAACGCTGTTCCAGGTGGTGGTGCACTGTGGAAAAAAGCAAAAGCAGACAGTAACTTGATCTCTGTATTTTCATGCTTGTTGTAGGGGAGCTTCCCTGCAAGAGCAAAAGAAACCTGAAGCGTCTTCAGTCAAAGTATAAAGCTGGCTCGCCAGCTCTGAGTTGGGAAATACCTGGAGATTTTTGGGGTGGAGCCTGAGTGGTGGGTATTGACTTCTGACACACTTCTGGTGAGGTCAGGGGGTGTGGCATATGCAAATAATTTATGCTAATGAGCTCCTGCACCTCTTTTTCTATGAAATGACCTCCTAATCTCCGAAGGGGAGGGCACCCAAAGCAGGGCCATGGATGATGGCCATTGTGGCTCTGTCGGCTGGTAATGGAAGCTTTCAGAATGCTCCTCATCAGAGTGGGGAGATTTTGTAGATCAGCGGAAGAGGCCTGGGCCTGGAGAGACCCTTTCAGTGCTAGTTTTCCAATTCTGAGTGCAATTTTTTTTAAAAAAATTCTCCGGGTGGGGTTAAAAATTTGTATACACAGGAGTGGAAGAATAGAAGAGGGAGAGCTTTGGTTAACAACTTCGAGGTGGGGGGTGGAGTTCTCCTGGAACTGCAATGACCTCCAGACAGAGATAAGTTTCCCAAGAAGAAATGGCAGCTTCAGAGGGCTGTGCCATAGAGCTGAGGACAAGTGGACATCCTAGAGTTACATCACGTCCTTGCTGAGCTCTCTTGCCTCCCCAAACTCTGCCCTCTCCAGGCAGTGCCTCCCAAATATTTAGGAATTTCCCAAGCTGGATTGTGGGAGATCTCCAGCCAGTACCTGGAGGTTAGCAGCCCTTTGGATTTGCAGCCCTAGGAGAAGTTCCAGGAGCTGCATGCTTAGTGGAGTTGATTCCCCTGGTTAGGAGAGAGCTTGGGGTCCAGTGGTTCTTTGTAGCATTTGCTTTATCTACAAGTTTCCAGGTAGAGAAATGGAATCACTCCTCTAGCACTGCAGGTCAGCTACCTCACATCAGATCCAGAGAGGGAGGGGGAGAGAGAGAGAGAGAGATGCAGCTTGTGTGAGTCAGAACCTCACATAAGGATGCCAGCCTCCAGTTGTGGCCTGGGGATCCTCCAGAATTACAGCTCATCACCAGACTGCAGAGATCACTTCCCCTGGAGAAAATGGATGATTTGGAAGGTGGATTCCATGGACTCCATACCCCACTGAGGTCCCTTTCCTCCCCAGGCTCCACTCCCGAATAGGGCAGCCAGGTCCCTACCTTCTGCTAGTGGGGGGACGGAGCTTCCCTTCTGGAATCTTCTGGTACCATAAAGTATTTTGGCCAAGTGCTGGAGAGGCCCCCTGGTGACATGCCCGGTGCGATGACATCACCTCCGTATAATGTCATCGTGCCGGGCATGTTGGTGTGATGCTGGCACTTTGGGGGCAGGGTTCCCCCATCAGCCTGATAGGGGCTGGTGGATCGGGGCCCCTAAAGCGGGCAACCCCCCGCCCCCAGCGAGGGAATGTCAAGCCTACTCCCAAATCTCCAAGAGTTTCCCAACCTGGATCTAGCAACCCTGTGCCCCTCACCCCTGCCAGTCGCCTGGGGGGATCTGGCAACTGTATGACTCTTCATCAGACACACTGATGTGCCAGTTCCAATGCATATGACAACAAGTGAGCTCTGAGGGCCAAAGTAGTTGATATATTTAGTATTGCAATCACAGATGCGGTCAGGGTCTGATTCAGCTCGTGAGTGCGGCACGTGGAAATGGAGAGCTGAAGGTTTTCCTCCCGTGCTGTTTTCCCCAGATGAAATGGCTGCCAATATACTATTTGCTCCTGATGCCAAAGTCTTTGTGCTGCAGTCAATACACTTGTAGCCCCATAGCAGGCACACTACCCCCCCCCCCCCCCGGGCCCTTTGTCACAAAGGCCTCCGATGGAATAAATTTTGTTAGTCTCCAAGGTGCCTTCGACTCATCTTACTTTGCTTATTCAGACAAGCAAGGCTTCCAATACAGAATTATCATTAAAAATACCCTCTGGTATCTTGAATATCATGAAGTGTGTGCATGCGTCTGTGAGCAAGACAGAGGGAGACAGAAAAAGATTTGTTATAAAATTGGATCGATCCGGGCTACTGGGACTTTTATGAGAGATTTTCTACCCTCAAACTAAACTGTTGATTTTTCAAGGGAATCGCCATAAAAATGTGCATTCCTAACTAAATAAAAGTCTGCACTATGCAAATAATAATGATTCTGCCTTGAAAGTAATTCTTGCCTTCATTTGGCTATTACCCAGGGAATAAAATTTGAAAAAAAGAGAAACAGTGTTAAATGAGAAGAGAAGAAACTCTCCTTTTGTTAGAAGACAATGAAACGGCAAAAGTTTCTCCGTTCTTCTAAAATCTGAGGAAAAAAAGATAATGTGTTGGGGGGGGGGGTCAGTCTGTTTTATGCTTAGCCCTTTGAACACCGAGGCACACACCAAGGGGGGAGCTAAAAGGCCTCATCTCTGCATCAGATGTCCCTCTTTGGCCTTATCCGCCAGGGAACTGGTAGTAAAGTGCCCATGAACAGACGGATTTGGGTCTGGGTATAAAGACAGTGGCCCTAACCTGGATGGCCCAGGCAAGCCTGAACTCATTAGAACACAAAAGCGAAGCAGAGTTGGCTTTAACCAGTATTTGGATTGGGAGACCACCAAAGAAGTCCAGGGTTGCTACACTGGGGCAGACAATGGCAAACCACTTCCGCTCGTCTCTTCCCTTGAAAACCCGATGGGAGTAGGCATGAATGCCGGGCAGATTTGAAGTGTGCGATCAGACACGAACATCTGGGAAGCATCCTGCAGCTGCCAGCAACCCGTGTTGCTCCACCACAGAAGCAGAGTAAACAGGCTCTGGGGAAAGTCCGGCAGCAAACAGGTTGCTATGGGCCACGGGCGGACTTTCCCGTCTGATTGCTCCAGTGTGATCTCGTGGCGTCAGGATGGTCTGATCAGGCCATCCCGACTCTGTGCGGTTGTCCCCACCCTTCTCACTATGCACATCCTCACACACTACATAGGGAGCTCTCAGGGCAGAGGTGTGAATCATCGATCCCCCATTTAAGCACCTCAGAAACAAACGGCAAAAAACCCCACAACTCACCCGCAGTTGCGTTTGATCACACAGTGGCGGACTGCACCTGCAGCTTCAAAAGACTGTGTGATCACGCAACTGTGGATCAACTTCCGCCAGAGGAAATAGCCTCTCTTCCCCCCTCCCCGCTTTATCTCACGCGTATGATCACAACCTATGTATATCACTTTCTTAATTTGACTGTGGCCGAGGCAGGGGAAACCCTCACTTTAAGGTAGCTACTTCTGCATAAAGAGCTGTGCAAACTGCCTTGAAGTGATTGTGGCTGATTATTCATTGCTGGATCTCAAGCTTCCACATAAGCATTTTTGGTAGCATATCAGAATTAAACTGGTAGCTGTTTTCTGTCTTGAAACTTGGGGGTGTTTCTCACCTTATTCGCTCCCTGTCTCTGTTCAAAGAGACTAAGCTCAGATGTTTCATCGCCAGAAAAGGGAGATTTCTAGGATTGGGAAATACTTGTAGATTTGGGGGTGGGGTCTGGAGAGGGTGGGGCTTGGGGAGGGGAGGTTCCACAGCAGGGTATAATGCCGTAGTGTCCGCCCTCCAAAGCAGTTCATATCTCTAGGAAAACTGATCTTAAGAACGTAAGAACTTGGGACCTTCTGCATGCCAAGCAGATGCTCTACCACTGAGCCACAGTCCCTCCAACCTCTGCTTATCTCTTGCCTGGAACGTCCCGTGAATGATGTCACCATGAGTCAGCTACAACTCCATGGCACATTTTTCTCTTCTTCTACTGTCAGAAGCATCTGGGTAACCTTGGCTGTTGGAATTCTGCGGCCTTTGTTCCCACTAATGGTTCCTAAGAGCCAGTCTGGTATAGTGGTTAAGTGCGCGGACTCTAATCTGGGAGAACCGGGTTTGATTCCCCACTCCTCCACTTGCACCTGGCTGGATGACCTTGGGCAAGCCATAGCTCTGTACCAGCTGTTCCCTCAAGGACAGCTTGGGAAAGAGCTCTCTCAGCCCCACCTACCTCACAGGGTGTCTGTTGTGGGGAGGGGAAAGGAAAGGAGTTTGTAAGCCGCTCTGAGACTCTTAAGTGAGTGAAGGGCGGGATATAAATCCAATCTCTTCTTCTTCTTCTTCAAGCCACAGCCTAGCTGCCATATACTGAGCCAGACCATTGGTCTATCGAGACGGGCATTGTCTATTCTGACTGCCTAGTCGCTGCCACCATCATGGGTGGAAGTCTTCTGAATCAACTGGCAATGTTGAGGGTTGGCCATATAAAGCTGTCCCATCCCGAGTCCGACCCTCGGTAGATCAAGTTCAGTCTTATCTGCTTTGATGGCCAGAGGCTCTCCAGGGAGAGGTCTTCCACAGAGGTCTTCCACAGCACCTACTCCCTGACCTTTTTTTTAAAACTGGAGATGTTGGAGGTTGAACCTGGGACCTTCTGCGTGCAAAACCCGAGGCCCTTCCACTCAGCCCCAGCGCAACCCTTGACGCGGACGTTTAGGAAAAAAATCTCCACTAGCTAAAAATGATACCTTCCAGGTAAATAACCATGAGGATTCGTTTCAGCGAGAGCAAGTTGTTAGACCTGCCCCAAATGTGCTGTGTGTGCATTGAGAGCCACTTACTCATTTTCATTTGAACAAAGGACTCCCGCTGGCCAAGGAATCACACAACAAAATATTTATGCCTTTCTTTTCCTTTTTTTTTGAAAAATCCCGTCCAAGAAACACAGGGAGCTCTCGTTGAGCAGGTGCTGCTGGAGTTCCGGTGCCCTTTGTTTTCCAACAAAGCAACATTCAGAGTGGAATTATACGACTGGAGTTAGGGGGTTGCAATTAGAATCGAGTACCATCTCGTATTGGGGGGGGGGGGGGCAGCCATTTTGTGCCAGCAGAACATTCGGCTTTGATACAATTAAAATGAAATGTGGAAAGAGCAATCAAAAGGATAGAAAAGATCTGTGTTTTGAGTGGGCTGGAATGAGTTTGTAAATTTCTCTGGATGGCAAGGGCAGGTTACACACTTTAGAAAAGCATTTGCATGCCACGCACAAAGGCAGTTCTGTTTCTTTTCTGTGCCGGCACAATCTGAATTCCACGGCAAGCGAGCCCAAGTCCTTCTCTCTTTCTCTCTCACACTCTCTCTCTCTCTCTCTGTGGGGGGATCTAAATTGTGCTCAGACATAAATTATGCAAGGATGCTTATTTTGCAGATACTCATGTGTTTCTATGCTTACCTTTGCTCAGTATTATTGCTCTCTCTCTCTCTCTCTCTCTCTCTCTCTCTCTCTTGCTCTCTCTCTCTCTCTCTCTCTGTATATATATATATCTGCTGTGTTGCCAGATGACTTATATGAAACACAGGAACCCAGTAGCTCAACAGACCTTCGGTATATATTTAGACATGGCAGTTCCCAGCGTTCTGTCATCTTCGTAGTGATGCTGAGGAAGTTCAGGGAAGTGAAGAACATGGAACTGTTTGAAAACCTCACATCAGATCTTGGCACAATGGAAATGGTTCCCAGGAGGCCCCATTCTCTTCAAGCCTTAGAAACAGAGCCAGGTTGGTGTAGCCAGTTGGGTGTAGTGGTTAGGAGTACAGACCCTACACTGGGAGAACTGGGTTTGATTCCCCATTCTTCCACATGCAGCTGCCAGTGTGACCTTGGGTCAGTCATCAGTTCTTTCAGAGCTGTTCTCTCGAGGGCAGTTCTCAAGAGAGCTCTCTCAGCCCCACCTTTCTCACAGGGGCCTTTTTCCCACTCACATTGTGCCGGCGTTCTGCCTCCGTTTGTCCCGGCGCTGGGTGTCAATTTCACACCCGTTGCTGCGGCGCGTGTGTTAATCCGGGGCTTCGCGCCATTTTCTCCGCACCTTCGGTAAACCTAAAAAAAAAGGTTTACCGAAGGTGCGGAGAAAATGGCGCGAAGCCCCGTATTAACACACGCGCCGCAGCAAAGGGTGTGAAATTGACACCCAGCGCCAGGACAAACGGAGGCAGAACGCCGGCACAATGTGAGTGGGAAAAAGCTCAGGGTGTCTGTTGTGGGGAGGGGAAGGGAAAGGAGATTGTAAGCCGCTCTGAGACTCCCTTGGATAGTGAAGGATAGGGTATAAATCTAATCTCCGCCTCTGCCTCCTCCTCCTCCTCTTCTTCTTCTGGAAAGAGGAGGCAGCCACAGGCATTAGGTCCTGATGAGGCCCATCTTGCCAAGTTCATCAAGTTTCGAAACAATCAGACCAATTCGGGGGAAATGGGAGGGTGTTCGCTCATCCCTACGCCAATGTGGCCAAAATGAGAACCCAAGACAGAGTTTGCAGATACAAGTTTCTGGGCCACACAAATAAAAACAAGTCTGAATCTAAACCAGCGGGGTCACCAGGGGCATGTTCCAACAGAGCCCTCAAGAGCCACTCTTTGGCACGATTCAAACATGACAGTGTGGCTTTTCATGCACACGCTCAGCATCTCATTTAAGGTCAGCCACCACACGTGCAAATCCCCCACGCACCCTTAGTACACCGGCACAATGACCACCCCGGTTACATATTTCTGTCATTCTAACCCGGCACGCATGGGAGGCTGCATGTGCCATTCCCCAAGCAACTTCTTCTGCCCCATCCGGTTGGTTTCTTTCATACAGGAGAGTGACACATGCCTGACCTCTCATTTTCAGCAATCTGAAACTTATTTATTCTTTGTTTTCTTCTCATTATTTGTTAAATCTCCGACTGATCTTTACTCTTCTTTTGTCCACCACCTTTCTCTCTAAGGGTCATTTTACACCTCCCCTCTAAAGTAGTTTGACTGCTGTCTTTTCCTGTGCTGATTTCACAGTGGTGTGAAATTTCACTCCAGGGGGTCTAAGTGCACTAATCAACAGCAATTGTTTAAAGCAGAATCAAGCCGGTTGAATACTAGCTTGACCACAGGAGGGCAATTAGTAGATGTGGACATTTCAGTAGCAGCACGGTTTCACACCGCACAGAGGTGTGGGCAGGTTTTTTTGGAACTAGAATGATTCCAGCGGGAAAGTCAGATGTAAAAACAGCCTTAAAGTTTTATACCAGTGAGTTACATTGACTTACATTGTTCTCCTGCCCTCCATTTCATCCCCACAACCACCTGTGAGGTAGAGGAGGCTGAGAGGAGGCTGGCCCCTGCCCTCAGATCCAATCTCCTACCCTTGAGAAATTGAGTAGCAGGAGCAAAAACGGCCAGAGAATGGCCTCCGCAGTGATGCTCTAGGAATATGCCCACCTATGCCATCTTTACCACAGAGATTAGGGGACATTCCTAGAGTGTTACCTGCCAATTATGCCACTTTCTCTCCAAATTCTCCCCTTCCAAGGCACTGCTGCCAAGCATTTCCCAAGGGGGTGCTGGCGACCCTAGGTGGGCATCTGTGACTGGCCCAAGGTCACCATGATGCCACCCTTGCTTGGTAGACCATCCCCAGTTTGTTCATTTCTTTCTGTCCAGTTTTCCTCTTTCATTACCAATGTCTTCCAGCGTGCCAGTCTCCTCTGTCCATCTTATTCTTCATCTTCTGTTCTTAAAAAAATCAAAATGTATGAATGTAATGTGCCACATATAATGCATTCGTTTTCCGTTACACATGTTGTGTGTGTAAATAATTTTAAAAAATAAAGATATAACCACCAAAAAAAGTTCACTAACAGATAAATGCAATAAGGGACATACTGTTTTTTTTTAAAGAAATTAAAAGAGGAAGAGATTAAAAAATACAGTAAAACCTAATGGACATACAGTCTTTTGCCTCAGTCCAACCTTCCCTCCCCCTCAGTTCTGACAAGCCAACCACTGGTCTCCTTGCCTCTCTGTCTGCCCTCTCCTTGCCATTCTGTTCACTGCCATCCTCAAGGAGGAAGCAGTTGGTGCTGCCACTTCTGGTGCTTCAGCATGACCCTTGCCTTGGGCTGATCACCCACAGGTTGTTCAGATGTGAGCTGGTGATACTGCCTCTTCTGCCCCTGACCCAGCTAACACTTGGCTCTCGGCCTCTGATGCTGCCATTGTGATGAGTCACTTTTCCCCTCTTCAGAGAAAGAAGAAGAAGAAGAAGAAGAAGAGATTAGATTTATACCCCGCCCTTCACTCACTTGGAGTCTCAGAGTGGCTTACAAACTCCTTTCCCTTCCCCTCCCCACAACAGACAACCTGTGAGGTAGGTGGGGCTGAGAGAGCTTTTTCCCAAGCTGTCCTTGAGAGAACAGCTGGTACAGAGCTATGGCTTGCCCAAGGTCATCCAGCCAGGTGCAAGTGGAGGAGTGGGGAATCAAACCCGGTTCTCCCAGATTAGAGGCCGCACACTTAACCACTACACCAAACTGGCAAAGGGGGGGGGGGGAGAGAGATGAATGTGCAGTGGCACCAACAGAAGTACATTGTGTGTGCATGCACAAATGTTCTTCGGTTTTAGGTGATTTCACACACCCATACACACTCCATTTTTCCTTGGGTTTCTGGATTTTCTAGAAACCAGGAGGTGGGGAGGTTCCCCCAAGTTTGTAGAAAAATCTCAGTCTGCGCATGGCCCCAATCTGAAGACTTAAGTATCCACAGATGGGACTATATTGACTCATGGTCCATGTATTCCGAAACAGAATACACTAACAGACTTCCAATTTAAATTGTTATGTTTAAAAATGCTTCATGGCACTGGGTATATAAAATGGTTTCCAAAGCAAGGAATGGCAACAAAGTGGTGGGGGGGGGGGGTGAGCCGGCGGAGGAGTGTGCAGGGAGCCTGGCAGAGAGAGAGAAAGCAGGCAAGCCCTTAACTCCCCAATGGAGGCAGAGCGTGGGAAAAGGGTGCGACTAACCCCCCACCTCTGGCCAAATCTGAGGCCTGATAACCCCTTGACGATCCCCCTCCTTCGGCTCCAGACCGCCCAGGACCCTCCCGAGTCACGGCCACCGGGGGAGCAGGCGGGGCACCCCCCCGTATTTTCCAGTTTAGATCTATTAGATCTGAAAGAATTCTGGATTTCTGAAAAATCCCGTATCCAAATATTTTATCAGTTTTGGGATCCGAGTTTTTTCAGGAATCCTGAAAAATAATGAGAAAAAAATGCCCACGGAGTCAGAACTTACTGCTGTGCACACACTTCTGTGTCTGGGATATTGTCCAGTACCTGCCTTGCCATACGCTGACAACATTGTCCTGTTCACCAGAACTCAGACCAAGCAGTACGTAAGAAGAAGAAGAAGAGATTGGATTTATACCCCGCCCTCCACTCCCCAAGGGAGTCTCAGAGCGGTTTACAAACTCCTTTTCCCTTCCCCTCCCCACAACAGACACCCTGTGAGGTAGGTGGGGCTGAGAGGGCTCTTTCCCAAGCTGTCCTTGAGGGAACAGCTGGTACAGAGCTATGGCTTGCCCAAGGTCATCCAGCAGGTGCAAGCGGAGGAGTGGGGAATCAAACCCGGTTCTCCCAGATTAGAGTCCGCGCACTTAACCACTACACCAAACTGGAACATAAGAGAAGCCAATGTTGGATCAGGCCAGTGGCCCATCCAGTCCAACACTCTGTCACACTTTGGCCAAAAAATACCAGGTGCCCTCAAGAGGCCCACCAGTGAGGCCAGGACACTAGAAGCCCTCCCACTGTTGCCCCCCCCCCAAGCACCACGAATACAGAGCATCACTTGCCCCAGACCGAGAGTTCCTATCTATACCTGGTGGCTCATAGCCACTGATGGACCTCTGCTCCATATGTTTATCCAGTTCCCCCTTGAACATGTTAACAAATCTCACCCTCTCATGTATTTACATTACTACTGCCAATAGTACCTTTATCACCATGTAATGGGCTTTTCCTGGAAACAACTGGACAATCATTTTGGTTAAAAAACACACAATTTCATTTAAATAAAAAAAAACCCTGCATGCCCAGGTCACTGTTGGTTCCTGTGGGGGATAATTTAAATAGCTGACTTTGTTTCCAGGGCTTAATTGCCTGTATGCTGGCTATTACCCTTTTAAGAGACACTGTCTGTGTCACCCCCATAGACAGCTATTGTGCCTTCATTGATATTATAATGATAAATGAGACCTGTTTACATAGCATTTTCAATGGCAGTCATTTACATATTTGCAGAACTCTGTTGGGACTGGCGTTTATACCTTCTGTAATTTGTCGGCTTTTGACATCGTTTTGGGATAACTTGTCTAATTGGCTTTGGCTTCCGATCAGAGAAGAAAACTGACAGTGCCATGGTCATTAAGCTCCATGCTAGTGAGACGGGACTCTGTCGTTTTGTTCTTGCCACTGAGGCATTTTTCAGTGCTATTAATGTATCACATATTAAAAAAAAGAAAGGAGTTAGTGAGGAGAGAAAGAGACAGCGTGCCTGAAAATGCCTCCAAGCAAGATTCTAAAACGTAGGAGACGATGGAGGTTGGCTTACAAAGCGTTCTAAAAATACTAAAGGTCCATGTAAGCAGTTGGCTGATGCAAATTAGTACGTAATATTCACACACACTTTGTGTCTCCCTCGCCATATTCATTACATACAGCACACTGTGTTCTGTGTGGCTTCTTCAGGTCTCTGCCAGTTTGGTGTAGTGGTTAAGTGCGCGGACTCTAATCTGGGAGAACCGGGTTTGATTCCCCACTCCTCCACTTGCACCTGGCTGGATGACCTTGGGCAAGCCATAGCTCTGAACCAGCTGTTCCCTCAAGGACAGCTTGGGAAAAAGCTCTCTCAGAACCACCTACTTCACAGGGTGTCTGTTGTGGGGACGGGAAGGGAAAAGGAGTTTGTAAGCCGCTCTGAGACTCCCTTGGGGAGTGGAGGGCAGGGTATAAATCCAATCTCTTCTCTTCTTCTTCTTCTTCTTCTCTGATCTCTTTCCTTTCCTTCTAGCCAAGAAAAGCTCTATGATCCCTCAATCTCAAACAGTGAATAGTTGTTGTTCATCACTTATCACCCAGTAGACAAAAGGAGTTAAAACAAATTGCAACTGCTAGAGTTCTTTTTGGATTCCTGTCAGTTAGTAGACCTGAGTAGCCTAGATTAGCCTCATCTCTTTGGATGTTGGAAACTAAGCAGGGTCAACCCTGGCTAGTATTTGGATGGGAGACCTCCAAGGAATATCAGGGTCGTGATGCAGAGGCAGGCACTGGCAAACTACCTCTGAGCGTCTCTTGCCTTGAAAACCCTGTGAGGTTGCTGTAAGTCGGCTGTGAATCAATGGCACTTTCCACCACCACCGCCAGTGAGTAGATCTGTTACTAAGTCATTATTTATTTATTTTATTAAACGTAGGAATCACCCACCCTGCCGAGCAGGCTCTGGGTGATGAACAACATTTTAAACATTTAAAAATACAATGGATATATGCAGGGGTCCTTTCGTAGAAAAAGAGGTTCAGGAGCTCATTAGCATAACTCATTAGCTTAACTCATTAGCATATGCCACATCCCCCGACATCACCAGAAGTGTGTCAGAAAGGGAATGTCAGTTTCAGCCCCATTATACCCTATGGGCCATTGAAATCAATGGCAAAAACTCATAGGGTATATGAGGGACTGGAGGAAAGGGGGTTTGAGGGAGAGGCTCGAAACTTGCAGGGTAGCTGCTGGGGCCTCTTCTCGAAATACCCACTAAGTTTCAAGAAGATTGGACCACGGGGTCCAAATCTGTGGGCCCCAAACAAATTGTCCCATCCCCTCCATTGTTCTCTATGGTGGGAAAAAATGTTAACTTTTTTCCTACCATAGAGAACAATGGAGGGAATGGGGGAAACCTGTTTGGGGGCCTGTAGAATTGGACCCCCTGGTCCAATCTTCTTGAAACTTGGTGGGTATTTTGAGGAGAGGCCTCAGCAGCTACCCTGCAAGTTTGGAGCCTCTCCCTCAAACCACCTCCCCTCTAGTGGCTTTTAAAGTTGCCGCCAAATTTCGGCAGCAATTCGGCGGCGAGCTGAATCAGATTAGAGAATCTGATTCAGCCTGTGGCTGCCCTACTGGCCAGTGCTGAGCTGGCGGAGCTTTGCTCCGCCTCGCTCCAGCCCCAACGGACCCCTGGATATATGATTGAAATGACTAAAAGTAACAGAAATGAAAACCCATCAAGATGGCGATTTAAACCTCCAGTTCTGTAGCCTCATGCCATCTCTTCCTGGGCCTTCTCCATCTTACCTCAGCCAACTGCCCGCTGAGATCCCTACTTTCCCCAAGCCCCACCTTCTCCAAGCTCCACCCCCAAGTCTCTAGGGATTTCCCAACCTGGAGCAGGCAACCCTAACAGAGATAGAAACACAAGTGTATAATGTGTTTTCCTGGTTTGTTGTTTGACTGGGGAAATCCATCAGTCTCTGCTTGATCTACCTCCTCAGTAGGGCCAGCTCTGATCCCCCACATCCCCCCACAATATGCTGTGAGAGGCCAGTCCCATGACAGTGCAGGCACACTGTAAATCTGAAAGTGCCAAAAGCACTGCAGCTTCTGTATTGTATAAGCATGAGTATCATTAAACCCTGCAATACTTTAACAGTGGGCTAGGTTGATGGTCCAGCTACTGAATTCAGACCAAGGAGGAGGAGAAGCTTAACATAAAGGTATTATTTATTTCACCTGTGACTTTTAGTGCTAATGGAAGAGAGCAGCTCACTGAGCATGGAGATCCCTTTAAGGATTTATTTAAAAAAAAACCTTTATTTTATTTCCATGTATATTTTCACCTTTCTAAATGTTGCATTGTGTATTCGGACTCTTAACTGCAAAGGATTTAACAAGGCAGATCCTACGAATAAGAATGAACGAATAGTCCTGTTGGATTAGACCAGTGGTCCATTTAGTCCAACATCCTGTATCTTACAGTGGCTGACCAGTTGCCCTGGAGGGCCAAAACAGGGCATAGAGGAGGAGGCCTTCCTCTGATGTTGCCTCCTGGCTCTGGGACTCAGAGGTTGATTGCCTCTGAAACTGGAGATTCCCTTTAATCCCCATGAATAAAGGTAAAGGTTTCCCTTGCTTGAAAGCCTGTCGAAGACGTCTCCGTGGTCATGTGGCTACCTAAGGGACCGCCTTTCCCCATACATACCCCAGAGAGCACTACGGTCAGGCACGCAACATCGCCTGACCCTTCCTGGCCCAAGAGAGGCCAGGCTGGCTACCACCCGGAACAGAGCCTTCTCAGTGGCGGCCCCCTACTGGTGGAACGAGCTCCCGGAAGACATCAGGGCCCTGTGGGACCTTTTGCAGTTCCGCAGGGCCTGCAAGACAGAGCTCTTCCGCCAGGCTTTTGGGACCGCCGCTGGGGGAAATGGCCATTGACAGATGGCCAGAGAAGTACACAGGCCCGGGATAACAGTAAGTGGTAGCCTCCTGGCTGGGGAAAGCTGTCGTTGCCCTGGTGTTGGTATTTTAAATTCGCCACCGATTATATTTGTAAGTTGCCACCAATTGAAACTGGAATTGTATTGTATTTTAATGCACTAATTTATATTTTGTATTGATTTTAATGTTGTGAGCCACCTAGAGCCGCTTATGTTGGTCAGGCGGGATATAAATCTAAATAAATAAATAAATAAATGACTAGACGCCGAGGTGCACGGAACTCTGTTACCTTCCCACTGAAGCAGTACCTATTCATCTACTTGCAATTTCTTGCTTTGGAACTGCTAGATTGGCAGAATCTGGGACCAGACACGAAAGCCCACTCCGTCATGCAGCACTCAGGTCTCGAACTGCCGAACTGCCGACCTTCTGGTCTGCAGTTCAGCATCCTAACCACTTGAGCCACTGCAGCCTTAGTCCCCATGGGTAGTATCCATCATATAAATGAGTTGCATTTCATACTTCCCATTCCAAAACACAGATGCTCTCCAAGCATGGTAACATCCACTGGAACGACTGCAGTAAATCTCATATGCAAAATCGCTTCATTGTTCAGGGGCTCATGCATCATTTGCTTCTCCCCCCACCCCCCCCCCGCCACGAACCTAATGATAATACTCTCACCATCATTCCCTTTCGAGAGCCTTGTCCACAGCAGCATGAATAGATGGACAATTTGGGAAGGCCATCCAAAAATTCGTGCAAAGGGGAACCATTGTTTTCCTTGCTGGGCTCCTGCCAAGGGTGAGTTGTCACAACTCAGCCTGAATGGAACATCAGCGCTCTTCAGAGTCTCCAAAACTCTCCGGTATCAAGGGCAGCTCTTTTCGACACAGGAAGAGTCTTGAGGGCAGAAAGAAGATGTCGGGAGCATCTCCCACAACCCTCCCTGAGACTGGGGAAGATGTTCCTTCTTTCTGGCGCTACTGATATCATAGTTTGCCAGGTGGGCAGTGTGCCACCCTTTGAGGTATTAATTGTCTTTCTCCCCTGTGTGCAATGGCAGGAACGCCATCTGTTCCCCCAGCAACTCACCTGTATGGGAGTCAGAATACAGGCAAAACAAATTTCATTCCAGCCCAGCAAAGCTGAAATAACCTCTCGCTGATTAACTATAATTTTAGGATAAAGATGCGAACCCAATTTCGGGAGAGTCAGGATGTGCCTGATTGAATGATAAAGGGCACATACAAATGGAGCCGTAATCCCTACTTCACAAATCACACTCCAGCACTCTTATTCATTGTAACCGATCATTTTTTATATCTCTGTTGCAGTCTATTTACTTGCATTATCAATAATCTGGCTTAGCTTCTTATCACTCGGTTGCATTCCCTTTAAAGTCTATTGCTTTAAATTACCGGTCTTGCCTGGCAATTTGGTTTAACTCAGTGTCTTATATTGCATTCCCATGCTTATCAGCACAATGAGAATGCAGTGTCATTTCCAAGAGCTTTCTCCCCACTCCAAGATCTCAAGCGCTAATAGGGCGATGCAGCTAGCTGGCCGGGCAATTTCTCCAGGTCTTCCAGTGGTTCTTGACTTAAGGAGGGGCTGTGGCTCTGTGACAGAGCATCTGATTGGCCTGCAGAAGGTCCTGGGTTCAATATCCAGCATCTCGAGAAAAAAAGGGATCAGGTTGTCGGTGATGTGAAAGACCTCTGCCTGAGACCCTGGAAAGCCACTGCCAGTCTGAAGAGACAACATTGGTTTTCATGGACCAAGGGGCTGATGCAGGATAAAGCAGCTTTATGTGTGAATAACATCTTGCTTCATATTTAGGCTTAAAAGAGATCAAAGTTCCACCCCCCCCCCCCACACACACACTAATTATCTTGAAACGTCATGTGTTTTGAATATCCCTATCTAATATCTTTGGCCACACAGGCTGTAACAGGTGAGATCGGGCCTGTAGCCATGGTGGGTCATTTGGGGGCCCTGCCCCCTTAATTAAAAGCCCTGCCCCACAAATAGCCATGCCAGAAACCTTATTTTGGACCATGACCTAGGTCAGGGGTGGGCAATTGTTTTGGCTCAGGGGCCACTTTGTGGGAGCGGAGGTTAGCGGAGGGCCGCACCTTTTAAAATGATTGCATTCGTTACTTAACTTTGCATTTCAGAAAAGGTATAAATTGTATCATAAAAATCAATAAATATAAATTAAATAAAATAGTGGTAGTTTTATTCAATTTATTTATTGTGCTAATTTCATATCATCTATAGCTGCAAACACATTTAATTTTAGAATCAGTTTAATGAGACAAATGTATCCTATCACACTTTTCTACAATTATTTTGAAATCAGGAGTGAGATTGCTTGTTGAGATTCTCATCCCAGCCTGCAAGTTAATGTCTGTCAAAGAGCATCTATATTTACTCTTGTTAATCTTCATGTCTTGGCGGGCCGCAAAAAACTCTGTGGCGGGCCTCATGTGGCCCGCGGGCTGCCATTTGCCCACCCCTGACCTAGGTGGTACTGGGCTAGCAGAAAGGGGGATTGTTGGAGATGTATTAAAGGTGCCCTTCTAAGCTTTCTTGCCCAGGGGAAGGGAACACAAAAGGCATTTAAATGCCTTCTGAAGACAATTAAATGCCCTCTGAGCTGTCCCCCCCCCCCCCCCCGCCAGGAACTGGTGCACTCGCTGTCCTGTCCCTTGGAAGGAAGGGCTAGAAACAGGCTTGGAGCCTCCTCCTTTAAGGACAGGCATTCAGAATAATTCAAATAACTGCAATTTAACTGCCCGCTTAAAAATTTAAATGCTCCCCCCTCCCCAGGAACAAAACCTGACTATGGGCCTGAGGGAGATAGACATTACTTGAAAAGTGCAATCAATTCTTGGAGGTGAAAAGTGCCGCTGAGTCATTATTGTGTTGTGGTGACCCTTCATGGGGTTTTCAAGGCAAGAGATGAGCAGAGCTGGTTTTCCATTGCCTGCCTCTGCTTATAAAGTTTGGTCTTCTTTGGTGGTCTCCCATCCAAATATTGATCAGGGCTGACCCTGCTTAAATTCCAAGATCTGATGAGATCAGGCTAGCCTGGACTATCCAGATAAGGACTAATGGAACCCTAAGGAACTACAAGTTCTTAAAAACATAGGGACTTGTGCCATCGTTTGCAGAATTACTAGATACAACTAGGACCTGAAGGAACTGGGATGGATCCAACATAAAACTTCGATTTGCGCTTCAAGCAAGAGAACACACACAAAAGACCACAGTGGCCACCCGTGCTAAGTCTGACTCATTGTATCTCCACTTGTGTTTCCGCTTGTGCAAGATCTTGTGCAACCAATTTCTGGGAATCGTAATATACAGGGAGGAAAGTGCTAAATGTTGCTCAAGATCATGCACAAGCACCAAGTCTGTGTATGTTTCTGCTTGTGCCCTGCTGGATCCAAGCAAACTGGGAGTCTGCAAGAAGAGATAGAAATCGACAAAAATCGCCCCTCTTCTGCCAATGGAAAAGGTATTCCATTGGAGGAGTTCCAGCTATGCCACTGGAACAGCCCTCTAGGATCTGAGCCAAAGCCTTTAGTGAAGGCAGGTCAGCCATCTTTCCAGGCCTTTGCTATTCCCTTTGCTATTCCCTTTCTCACAGCAAATAATAAGTCATCTTTTTCAATACCTCAGTTGCTGTAGAAAGCCGAGTAACACCACCGATACCATTACTGAATCCCACTGCACCTCAAAAAAGATATGATAGCACTGGAAAAGGTTCAGGAAAACACAACTAAAATGATTAAGGGGAATGAACACCTTCCCTATGAAGAAAGATTGAAGTGTTTGGGGCTCTTTAGCTTGGAGAAACAGTGACTGAGGGGTGACACAGCAGAAGTTTGCAGAATTCTGCATGGGCTAGAGCAGGTAGAGAAAGAAGTCCTTTTCTCCCTTTCTCACCATACAAGAACTCGGGGGCACGCCATGAAATGACTGAGCAGTCGGGTTAGAACAGATAAAAGGAAGTCCTTCTTCACCCAAAGAGTGATTAACATGTGGAATCCACTGCCACAAGAAGTGGGGCTGGCTGCAAGCCGTGGCAGCTTCAAGACGGGATTGGATAACCATATGGAGCAGAGGTCTGTCAATGGCCATTAGCCACAAGGTATAGATGGAACACTCTGGTCCAATCTGCACTCTCCTTTTAATCCATGTTTATTGTGGTGTCCTCCAAGCAATTCTGCACTAAAATCGAATGAAACATTCTTTTTTTAAATTCAGGGTTTTCCCCCATTCTGCATTACATTACCTCCCCCTTCAGTGGTCAGCGCAGTTTCAGCCTGCTATTGCCCCGGGTTACTTGGATGCTGTTTTGCTGCGGACTTAAATTGCCTTGACTCAAACACTAAGCCCTATTTCCCACAGCGGCTGCTCCACCTCCACTCCTCCCTTTGCCCTGATCGTGTCGATTTCCCACTATATGCTGTGCAGCCGCATTTTGCCTTAAAGCTTCCCCCGATTTCTGCCGTGTCTTCTCGATCCCGATTTTTGAGGATCGAGTAGACACGGCGGAAATTGGGCAAAGCTCCAGGGCAGAATGCGGCCATGCGGCAAATAGTGGGAAATTGACACTTACAATCAGGGCAAAGGAAGGAATGTGGGCGAAGCAGCGGCTGTGGGAAATCGGTCTGAGAAAATCCAGAGTGGCAGGCAAATGCGGAAAGGACCTTTGTCTGGGGCAGTAATGTGCTGTATTCTTGGCGCATGGGGGGCAACAGTGGGAGGGCTTCTGGCATTCCGGCCTCACTGGTGGACCACCTGGGTTCTGGCCGCTGAATAACACAAGGTTGGACTGTCTAGGCCATTGGTCTGATGCAGCATGGCTTCTCTTATGTTCTCATCTTCTGATTATCTAGAATAAGTTTTTCTAGATTGCCTAATCAAGGGACAGGTAACAAGTAACTGTTGCTTACCTGTTGATATCTAATTTATAAAGGCACGATCCAGCCATGCAGTTCCAAAGACTTAAAGGAACTGAGGTCTTTGGAAAAAAGGATACTGGCAATTTCCACTGATTCTTTCCTCCCACTGCAGACCCCTATTTCCCCTCCTGTGCTCTTTTTGAGGGACCACAGATCCCCCAGGGTAATATTTCAGGGGGCTACAGAAGGAGTGGGAAGTAGGAAAGTCCCACTCCATGAAGTCTTCAAATGGTTCAATATACGCCATTGTGTTTCTGTGTACACACACATTAGGGTTGCCAAGTCTCCTCACCTTACTGGCGGGGGGAGTCTTCTGCGTCACTGGAAGTGACGTCAGCACGTTGGGGGCATTGCCAGGGCGACGCTCTGGCAATCGCCCCAAAACTCTATGGTATCATAGAGTTTTGGGGCGATTGCCAGAGCATCGCCCTGGCAACACCCCCAACGTGATGGCGTCACTTCCGGTGACGTCACCCGGCGCGGGGGAAGTCATCCAGGCTGGACAACTTCGGGGGTGGGGTTTCCCCCGCTGGCCGAATGCTGGCCGGCAGATCGGGAACCCCTGTAGCGGGGGATCCCCTGCCCCCCGGGCTGACTTGGCAGCCCTAACACACATAGCTACATAGTTAGAGCACCACAGAGACAGAGATCTACAAATGATTGTAGTGGGTCTATTCCCCCAAATCAGTTTACATTTGTCATCCAAAGTGTTGACAGTTGACTCTCCCTCCCACGTTGGAAAGAGTTGATATTCACACGTGAATTCATAAGGAACTGAAAAGGGGACTTCTGGGGAAGTATTAAAACTTTCTGTCACACAAAACGTGTACTTTACTAATCCTGTGTGGGGGTAGGATAGACCCCGAAGGTAGTCTTAGAAATAAAATAAAAAAAACCCTTTGGGGGTTTCACTGAGTATGACATCCCCTGGGAAAAAAACCCCCAACAACCTACACTTCATTAAGTATTTCCCTTTGGCAATACAGGAATAGAACATCAGCATAGGCAGCAGAAAGAACGATACAAAACCACGAAGAAAATATTATTTTGTCTGTGGCCACCTTGTTTCATGCTCATTTCATTTCCCCACTCAGTGCAATTGGGTTTTAAAATGTCCATGTTTACAAAACATTGCAGGGGGTAAGGAATTACATCCTGCAGGGCAACTGACCTCATGAAAGTTGAAGAATATTTGGAGCAGGGGTCTCCAACGTGTTGCCCCTGGGCGCCATAATAACCGGCAATACTTTTCCAGTCCTCACCAATTTTTTTTAAGTGGGTGGGGCTTTTTTTCCCTGCAGGCTTCTAATTGACTGTTGGAGTTCTCATTGGCAGTGCAGATTTTTTAAAAAAAAAAAATGCTTTGGGCAGCAGCGGCTGCCACAGCACAAGGATCTCTGTGGCATGGCTTAAGGTGTATGCAAAAATATTTTTAAAGGCATCCTGCTTAACAGATCTTCAATCTGAAATGATGGAGTTTTAATCAGAATTGGGCATGACTTCACTTTCTGACATTTTGTGGTTGGTTCTGCCTCTTGTGGCAGCCATTTTTAGGTTGGCTCCATCTCCTACAGCAGCCATTTTGGAGCTGGGCCTGCCTCCCACCCCCCTCTGTCAGAATTCTGAAGGTACCCAGTGACTCAAAAGGGCTTGGGAAATCTGAGTGGCGTATGGAGATGAAAAACAAATTTTTATCAATTTTTGCTCCTACTTCTTAGAGTCAATTTGACCCAACCGCCCCCCTTCTTTTTGAGACGATCATCTTTTCAGAATATTTTCTTTAATCAGACAACTATATTTCTTTAACAACGCAATCAAACTGCATCAGACTGAATCATTATCGACCTAGCAACTTGAACATTCAAAGCCTTGTGCGGCCTGGGACTGACATATCTGAAGCACTGCCTCTTCCCATATGTGCCCGGCAGAGCCTTGTGCTCACAGGATCATCACTTACTGGTTACCCCCAGCCCAAAAGATGTCCGCTTACCCTCGACCAGGGCCAGGGCTTTTTCTGTCCTGGCTCCGGTTTGGTGGAATCAGCTCCCACTGGAAATCAGGGCCCTGTGGGACCTTCTATCATCTCACAGGACCTGCAAAATGGAGCTGTTTCGACAGGCCTTCGGATAAGGCGGTGAGCATCCATCTCAGTTGGCCTCCCTGCTCTAGTTCCCAACCCGCTGAAAAAGCCCATTTGATTCCACCTTGTGGAACTAACAGATTTATATGGAATTGTCGCTACCTTTATGATTTTATTGTTTATTTTTTTAATGATTTGAATGTGATTTTATTGTAGTGAGTAGGGCTGCCAAGTCAGTCCGGGGGGCGGGGATTCCCCCGCCACAGGGGTTCCCGATCCGCCGGCCAGCATTTGGCCGGTGGGGGGAACCCTGCCCCCAAAGTCGTCCAGCCAGGACGACTTCCTCAAACGTAGTGACATCACCCGGAAGTAACATCATCACGTTGGGGGCGTTGCCAGGGCGACGCTCTGGCAATCGCCCCAAAACTCTATGATACCATAGAGTTTTGGGGTGATTGCCAGAGTGTCTCCCTGGCAACGCCCCCAACGTGCTGACGTCACTTCTGGTGACATTGCCGGGCACGCGCGCAAAGCGCGCGTGCCGAGGAAGCTCCCAGTGCACGGGGGACTCCCCCCCGCCGGTGAGTATTACACACTTGGCAACCCTAGTAGTGAGTCTTGAACTCAGTTTCTTGCGATCTGCCTTGAACCTGCTTTGGGGAAGGTGGAATCAAAATCTTAAAATAAATAAATATACACCAAGAATTCATAGTTTTAAGGAAAACAACATTTTAGGACTTTGGAATTAGTCATATGGATAGCTGCAGAGCCACAGAGTCCATCATTGTGATTTCAATAACAGCTGGTGGCTATACTAGTCTGGAAGGCCGCAGGCAGGGACTGAAGGAGATAGTCTGCTTCTGCAGTTTGCTTCCAGCATTTCATATTCTGACGGGGCTTTCGGAAAATAAATTTTGGAACTGCAGCCGTATATGTGAATTTAACCTATGTGTGTAACCTGAGCCTCTGCAACACACTTAAACACCAACATGACGCGAGAGAATGTCCTCAGGTGGGAATGTGAGAGCACTCACATGGAAGAGTTTTATGAACAAGCTTCACACATGAGTCATCACGAGCTCCCAACAACATCTGCTTTCTGTGCACGATCACAGTGCAGCAGAATCTCACCTAAGGCTGCCAGTTCTTGGTTGGCAGTAGGGCTGCCAAGTCAGCCCAGGGGGCGGAGGATCCCCCGCTAAAGGGGTTCCCGATCCGCTGGCCAGCATTTGGCCGGTGGGGGGAATCCCACCCCCGACGTCGTCCAGCGAGGACGATGTAATGACATCACCGGAAGTGACGCCAGCACGTTGGGGGCGTTGCCAGGGCGACGCTCTGGCAATCGCCCCAAAACTCTACGATACCATAGAGTTTTGGGTCGATTGCCAGAGCGTCGCCCTGGCAACGCCCCCAATGTGCTGACGTCACTTCTGGTGACGTCGCTGGGCGCGTGTGCTTCGCGCGCGCACCAGGAGAAACTCCTGGCTGGAGGAGGACTCCCCCCCTGCCGGTGAGTTTTGAAGACTTGGCAACCCTAGTTGGTAGAGCAAGATGGGTCGCTGTGGTAGTCTGTCTGTAGCAGCAGAAAAGAGCAAGAGTCCAGGAGCACCTTCAAGACTCAAAGAATCTGTGGCAGGGAAGGAGCTTTTGGGAGGCACTGCTCACTTCTTCAGATACCTTCAGATACCTGAAGAAGTGACCAACAACTCACAAAAGCTCCTACCCTGCCACAAGCTCTTGGTTGGGAAATTCTGTAGGTTTTGGGGCAGATCCTGGGTAAGGCAGAGTTTGGAGAGGGAGGGAGATCAGCAGGGATCTGAAGATGCCATTTTCTCCAATGGAACTAATCTTTGTTGCCTGAAGACCAGTTGTAATTCTGGGATAACGCCAGCCCCCACCTGGATGTTGGCAACCCCCCACCATGTCATAGGAAGCTACCTGAAGTAGCTCTTTGAATCTTCTGTGCTGGCATGAGGGTTGGAGAAAAGATGGTTTGTTTGGATTAACATTTGAGAGCCAAAGGCTCCGGTGTAGCTACGGGCCTGCTCAGATCCCTGAATGGGGTTCTTGCTGGAAGTACCTATCACTGTTGGGAATCAGGTAGGGTTGCCTAGTGTAAGAAACTTACTGGCGGGGGGGGGGGGAAGCTCTGCTGGCCGGGAGCTGGGCGGCATCACCAGAAGTGATGTCAGCACGTTGGGGGCAATTGCCAGAGCATCGCCCTGGCAACGCCCCCTATGTGATGGCATCACTTCCGGGTGAAGTCATTACGTGAGGGAGGTCGTCCAGGCTGGACGACCTCGGGGGTAGGGTTTCCCCTGCCGGCCGAATGCTGGCCAGCGGATCGGGAACCCCTGTAGCGGGGGATCCCCCGGCCCCCGGGCTGACTTGGCAGCCCTAGAATCAGGTAAGTTCTCATGGGGGGAGGTGGAAAGTGCCGTCAAGTCATAGCAGACTTATGGAGGTGATGTAGGGTTTTCAAGGCAAGAGATGATCAGAGAGGCGGTTTGCCATTGCCTGCCTCTGCGTCATGTCCCTAATATTCCTTGGTGGTCTCCCATCCAAATACTAGCCAGTGTCGACTTTGTTTAGGTTCTGAGATCTGACAAGATTGGGCTGGTCATTTTCTTCCAGTCTCCATGTTGTAAGCTGATGCAATCATCCAGGAAGATGCTGATGTTTTTTTTTTTTTTAAAATAAACATGTAATAAATTTATTCAGGAGAAACCAATGAAAGAACATAAGGCCTACCAGAGTCCTTCAAGGCAATTCCTCTTGCCAGCTTATTAAAAGTCATGAGTAAAACCTAAACTGGGACTACCCCAGATCCTAGTATCCTGGAACTAATATGAAGCATGAAACGGATTACTGAATATCACACATGAGACTTACAAAATGTGCCCCAGTTCTCAGCAATGTGTCTTTGGTGGAGGCAGTCACAGAGTACAGCATTTAATAGTGGTGAAAGGGATGCATGAGATAAGAGGGGGTTTTGACAGACAGCCTCCAGTTTTTCAAAGTGGGCTCTTGGTAGAACTAGCTTTCTTTCTTTTTTTTTCTTCCTTTACTTTAGTGCCGAATAAATATGCATATCCCCATCCCTTGTATTACAACTGTTGCTTCCTCTTGCATCTGGTTTGCAGCCCCGTTTTCTTCCAGGAGAGTTTAACGTTTCTCCTGGTGGTGTGAAAATGTCTGCTATAAAACATCCGTGCAAAAATGTTGAGCACTGAATGCGGTATGGTAACTGCAGGGGACATACCCCAGCTTTCCTTCTCTGGGCTGTTTTTATATGGGCATTGCTGCTTTCCATTTCATGAGCATAGCTTCTCCGTTTTAATATTATTGTGGGGGAGGCTAAAGGGGGGGGGGAATTAAACAGGCCGGGATCAAAAATTAGCATTTAAACGATCCCCAAAGGCTTTGAAACCCACATCCCATTGAAGTTGCTTGTGGTGAAGAAAGTGATAAGTTTCACAAACGGCAGTGAAAAACAGCAAGAGCTGATTCCTTCTAGCCCGAGCTTGCCCTTCATATATAGAGGCCAATGAAGCATTGGAGAAAGAGGCAGGGATGCAGAATTTCATTCCAAAAGGCACTTGAGAGAATGCATTTACATCTCAGGATCCACTTTACGGTGTCTGGTTCTTTTCAAAATGGCCCAGGTAGCCATTCCTTTTGGGACAGTGAGATCTTTCACTGTTCACGAATATGTATGATATATTGAAGGATTCTCCTTCCACACCAAATAGAACATAAGAACATAAGAGGAGCCAGAGCTCTAACAAGGGCAAGACAAACATCGGTGCACGAACCTGAGGGGTGCAGAGTATATGTATATAATGCATTTATTATCCCAAGCCATCATGACATTAGGAAACAGGTGCATTTCTATAAATTCAGATTTATAGAAGGAGGGGCAGCTGGTCCCTTAGGGGGAAAGAGGCAGTTCCTCACCATTAGGGTCACTAACCTCCAGGTGATGGCCGGATATCCACTGGCATTTCAACGGACCTCCAGGCAGCAGACATCAGTTCCCCTGGAGAAAATGGCTGCTTTGGAAAGTAGACTCTAAGGCATTACACTCCGCCAAAGTGCCTCCCCTCCCCAAATCCCTCCCTCCCCAGACTCTACCCTCAAATCTCCAGAAATTTCCCAACCCGGATGTCATGGACCAGCTAGGGCTCGGCGACAGTGAGGACTCCTCAGAGGAGGAAGGTAGACAGCCCAGAGTTGACAGATGCCGACCAGCAGGGGAATGAGGTCCAGGCATGCCCTGACTTACAGCCAAGAGCTGGTTCAGAATCACATCCACTCTCCAGCTCTAATTCAGCAGGCGAAGGACAGCTGCCTGCTCCCAGTTTTCCGAGATTGTCTGCACCCTTGGAATGCTGCAGAAGAAGGCTGAGAAGGGCTTTACAGGCAATGTAGCACAGTGCATGCCTTGCTGCTCAATGCCAGCTGCCTGCTGAGAGTGGAGGATTGCAGGATTGTTCCCAAGAAGCTGGCTGTACGCATGATGCCTTGGCATGCAACTATAAAGTCTCCCGACAGACTCTTTTAGGTGTGGACGCAATGTGTACATCAGATGCTGAATTGCCACTGCCTTGATTGATTCCTGGAAACCAGACCTCTGGCCAAACAACAGAAGCTGGCAAGCCAGCCAGTACACTGGAGCTGGCAACCCTGCCCACCAAGCTTACCTCCTTTACAGTAAAAGTAAAGGGAACCAAATGTCTTTCCAAATTTAGTCTAGGGCTTGCAGGCTGTCAGCTCCCTCCTTATTCAGTTTTGGTCTTCTTGCCTGCTTGTATTTCTAGGCCTCAACCAGGTTTTTTCCCTACACTCAAGCTAGAGGACTTTCCCCTCTGATCTTCTTCGTCAGCCCCCCTCCAGTGATGGAGCACCAAGCTCTACGTATTTCTCTTGACTGTATGCAGCACTCTATATCTGTTCCAACCAGCTTGAATAATAGAGGCTCTAAACTTACAGAAAACTTACAGATCTCCTAGAACTGCATCTGGTCTCTAGCTGACAGAAATCAGTTCACCTGAAGAGAATGGCTGCTTTGGAAGTTGGTCTCCATGGCATGATACCCTGCTGAAGTCTGTCCCTTCCCCAAACCCCACCTTCCACAGAATACAACCCAGACAGAGTTGCCAACCTCCAGGTGGTGGCTGGAGATTCCCCACTATTACAACTGAACTCCAGACAACAGAGATCAACTCACCTGGAGAAAATGGCCACTTTGGAAGGTGGGCTGTATAGCATTATACCCCACGGAAATCCCACCACTCCCCAGACCCCACCCTCTTCAGTCCCTCCCCTCCCCGAGTCCCCCACCCAAAGCCCACCCTCAATACGATGCAAAACTAGTCTTGTCGAAGTCCATTGACTTCAGTGGACACAGACTGAAGCAACTGTAAGGGTCCTCCTTTCCCTTCTGGCAATATTCCAACCAAGAGAAAAAAAAGCTTCCTTATCAACAAATCTTTGCAGCTTGTGTGCTTTTGTGTACCCTTTGCCTGCTTTTATAATGTTTAAAGAAGCCTGCAATCTAGGGTTGCCAGCTCTGGGTGGGGACATACCTGGAGAACTTTGGGGGTGGAGCCTGAAGAAGATGGGGTTTGTGGAGGGGAGGGACCTCCGTGGGGTATAATGCCGTGGAGTCCAACCCTCCAAAGCATCCATTTTCTCCAGGGGAACTGATCTCTGTAGTCTGGAGATGAGCTCTAATACAGAGGGATTCCCCAGGTCCCCCCTGGAGGCTGACATCCACAGGACCAGTAAGAGATTCTGCTTAAGTTCATTTACATGTTATCTAAGGAACTAAATACTGCACTTGAGTGTACTAAGGTCAAATCTACATCTGACTTTCCCGCTGGAATCATTCTAGGTTTAAAAGAGAGCCAGTCTGGTGTAGTGGTTAAGTGCGCGGACTCTAATCTGGGAGAACCGGGTTTGACTCCCCACTCCTCCACTTGCACCTGGCTGGATGACCTTGGGCAAGCCATAGCTCTGTACCAGCTGTTCCCTCAAGGACAGCTTGGGAAAGAGTTCTCTCAGCCCCACCTACCTCACAGGGTGTCTGTTGTGGAGAGGGGAGGGGAAAGGAGTTTGTAAGCCGCTCTGAGACTCTTAAGTGAGTGAAGGGCGGGATATAAATCCAATCTCTTCTCTTCTTCTTCTAAAAAAAAAAAATCTATACCTGTTTCCAGTTTCAAACCATACTTGTTCTAGTTCAAAAATCACCCATCTACATTCATTAATTGCCCTCCTGTGGTCAAGCTAGCATTACACTGCTTAAAATAGATCCTGTTGCTTACTGCTCTTCAGACCCAAGGAGTGAAATTTGAAACCAGCGTGAACTGAGTGTAGGAAAAGACTACTTCAGAGGGGAGGTGTAGATTTGGCCTTAGTGTGCAAGGGGCAAAGATTGGGTCAAAATGAGAGTTAATTTGCTATGGCTTTGCCCACCATTTGCTTCTCTCTCTCTCTCTCTCTCTCTCTCTCCCCTTAGGGTTGCCAACTCTGGGTTGGGAAGTATCTAGAGATTTTGGGGGTGGAGCCTGGGGAGGGAGGGCTTTGGGGAAGAGATGGACTTCAGTGGGGTATAATGCCATAGACTCCACCCTGAAGGCAGCCATTTTCTCCAGGGGAACTGATCTCTGTCTCCTGGAGATCAGTTCTAATTCAGGGAGATCTCCAGCCCCCACCTGGAGGTTAGCAGCCCATGGACACCAGTCACCACTGCAAGCAAGGGTTTGTGCATTTAGACTTCACGTGGTATCGTGTCTGTTCAGGGTTCCACGCTGCCTGTCCCCCACTCTCTCCACCCTTTTCAAGAATTGTGGTTGATTGCTTTGTGGCATCCGAGAAAAGTCTGAAATAGAAACAGTTAAGACATTTAAGATGGTTCCAGTCATTCGTGCTGGCAGCTCGTGTTAATGTTCCTGGTTGTCTGGCAGGAAATAGACGTTAAAAATAAAAACATATTAATTTTGTTCAATGTTAATGTCACTGAAAGCATGAAAAGTGCAACTGTAAAAAATGGTCATACTTGATGTAGTTTAATTTTGTGTCTTTTAGATAATGTTAAATACTCACTTATGCATTAATTGATTGAGTATGCAGATTGCATGGCTAAAATAAATATGAAAGTATTAAGAGGGCACAATTTAATGTTCTTGCCACACATACAAAATTAGCTTGTTAGGTTTCTGAGAAGAGCCCTGCTGGATCAGACCAGTGGTCCATCTGTCCAGCATCCTGTCTCACACAGTAGTCAACCAGTTCCTCTGGAGGGCCAGCAGCAGAGCAGAGAGGCCGAGGCCTTCATTAGAACATCAGAAGAGCCCTGCTGGATCAGACCAGTGGTCCATCTAGTCCAGCATCCTGTCTCACACAGTAGCCAACCAGTTCCTCTGGAGGGCCAACCACAGGGCACAGAGGCCAAGACCATCCTCTGATGTTGCCTCCTGGCTCTGGGATTCAGAGGTTTAGTGCCTCTGAATGTGGAGGTTCTCTTTAGTCACCATGGCTAGTAGCCACTGCTACACTTATCCTCCATGAATCTGCTTAACCCCCTTTTAAAGCTGTTTATTCTATTTGGCCATCACTATATCCTCTGGCGGCGAATTGCACTCGTTGTGTAAAGAAATATTTCATTTTGACTGTCCTGAATCTACTGCCCATCAGCTTCACTGTGTTGGGGGAGTGCGAACGAGAGCCCATCACTGCTCACTTGGACCCCTGATGTGATTTGTTGTCTCAGCTTAAGTGTTTTCTTTCAGAGAGGAATGGGATTTAGCAGTGCTAGTTTCCGGGGGACTGGAGTGACATAGCAAACAGACCAGAGGACATTATTTCTAAGCAGGAGTCATTTCATAGAAAAAGAGGTGCCGGAGCTCATTAGCGTAACTCATTTGCATATGCCACCCCTCCTAACATACCGGAAATGTGTCAGAAGGCAACACCCACCCCTCAGGCTCCACTCCACATGTGAGTGAAACTGACCTGCTCTTCCTCCATTCCCTTCCCCATCCAATACTTTGTGCAATAAAAATAAGCGTAAAGAACACACCCTCATTCTCTTCCTGCTCCCTTGAAACCACCAGGTTTCAAGTAGACTTGAGATACCCGGGACATGTGCACCACCCTTCCCTTTCCCTTCCCCTCCCCACAACAAGACACCCTGTGAGGTAGGTGGGGCTGAGAGAGGTCTTTTGAGATCTGCTCGTGAGAGAACAGCTCTGAGAGGACTTGTGACTGGCCCAAGGTCACACCAGCAGCTGCATGTGGAGGAGTGGGGAAGCAAACCCGGTTCTCCCAGATCAGAGTCCAACTCCTGACCACTACAACAAACTGATGGGGTGGAAGCTGCTGAAGGGTTGGTGAAATTTCTCCAGTACTTATGTGCCGTGTGCCCAGATAAAAAATGGTATACTTAGAAAATTTATATGCCACCTTGAGCAAGTCTCTGGAAAAACAGCACACAGTCATAAAAGGAACAATGATAAAATTATCAATATTAAAACAAAACATTAAAATCAATAAAGACCCTAGCAGGGCTTTCCCCGGGGCGCTGCGCCTCTGCACTGCTCGGGGAAGCCGAGGAGGGGGCGGGGCTTGGTCATGTGCCAGCCCCCTGGGCTTCTCACTCGCGGAGCTGTGCTCCTGTGCGCTCCCGCTCCAACGGACCCCTGGGTTTATTTATTTTTTTTGCCATCAAGTCACAGCCAACTTTTGGTGACCCCCTCATGGGGTTTTCAAGGCAAGAGACATTCAGCGGTGGTTTGTCATTGCCTGCCTCTGAGTAGCAGCTCTGGAGTTCTTTGGGGGTCTCCCATTCAAGTCCTAATCATGTGCCCACCCCCTGGGCTCCTCACTCCCGGAGCTGTGCTCCTGTGCGCTCCCGCTCCAATGGACCCCTGTTTCTAAGACTAAATTATATTTATGTACATGCTGCAGTGACTCAAGTGGTTAAGACGCTGAACTGCAGACTGGTAGTTCAGCAGTTCAAGACCCAAGTGCTGCATGATGGAGTGAGCTCCCATTTCTGGTCCCAGCTCCTGCCAACCTAGCAGTTCGAAAGCAAGAAATTGCAAGTAGATAAAGAGGTACCACTTTGGTGGGAAGGTTCTGTGCACCTCAGCGTCTGGTCATGCTGACCACATGACCATGGGAACATCTTCAGACAGCGCTGGCTCTTCGGCTTGGAAACAGAGATGAGCACCGCATCCCTAGGGTTGTATTTGACTGGCTTCTGAGCAAGGGAAGCCTTTACCTTTACCTATGTGCTGTCAAGTGACAGCTGACTTATGGGCATCCCAGCAAGGGGTTTTCAAGTCAGACGCAGAGGTGGTTTGCCATTGCCTTCCTCTGCAGTCTTCCTTGGCGGTCTCCCTTCCAACCCTGCTTCGCTTCTGAGATCTGACAAGATCAGACTATACTATGCCATTCCACATTCCCAAGACGAATGTGCCTCATGTATGTGTCCATGACACTCATTGTCCGGCTTCTAAAGAACATAACAGGGAGGCAGTCAACCTTTGATTAGCCAGGAGAGAAAGTACACAGCAGATTGAGGATATATTTTTTTCAAATCTGTACCAGAGGAGAGACAGCAGTAGCTCTAGGAAAATGTGAATGACAGGGAAATGAGATCTGAAGATCCTTTTGACAGATGCACTGTAGCCCTAGGAATGATACTGACCGGTCGAGAATACCTGCTGAGACCATCTGCCCAAAGATGGTACCTGTTCCTTGAAGATATTCATGCCTCCGTCATCTGTGTGCATTGAGTGCTGTCAAGATGCTTCCGATTTATGGCGACCCTGTGAATTAATGACCTCCCAAACATCCTACGGTTAACAGCCTTGCTCAGGTCTTGCAAACAGAGGGCTATGTCTTCCTTGACTGAGTCAATCCATCTCAGGTTGGGTCTTCCTCTTTTCCTACTGTCTTCAGGTTTTCCTAGCACGGCTGTCTTATCCAGTGAGGTTCATCTTCGCATGTTGGTTGACAGAACCTTAGAATCACAGAGTTGGGCGGCCATCTAGTCCATATAGGCCATCTAGTCCAACCCACTGCTCAATGCCAGATCAGCCCTAGAGCATCCCTGACAGGTGTTGGTGACCAAAGTATGGCAGCAAGAGCCAAACCCCTGGCAAGCTGGGACCTCATGCGAGTGGAAAGGCAGCTCAGTTCAGCCTCTTTCCAAGTCAGTCATGTGGTCCTGATGACACAGACAAAGCTTCGGGGAACAGCAGGCGAAGCACATTGGCCTTGCTCCTGCTGATGAGTAGAGAGCAAGTCCTGCCTCTTCTTACATGCTTCCAGCCTGCATAGGCCTGGTTACCCACACGTGTACAATCAGTATGCACATAGACCCCATCCCTTTGACTGGGGCACTCACTCCCACTCTCGTCTAGAGTGCATTGCCTCCTACGTGGATATGTCATGGTAGTACATGAGATGTAAAAGGTTCCTTCTCCTGTCCATGGTGAAGTGGTCCTGCCTGCAACAAAAGTGAAGTGGCGTTAATACTCCTTCTGTCCCCTCCCCCAGAAAGCCCTGAGAAATGCAGGGTTGGCATGGGGGTGGGGCTAAGAAATGGATCTCTAGTAATATTGAGCACCTGCAGGTGTGGGAACCACACCTAGGTATGCCAGCCTCCGGGTGGGACCTGGGGATCCCCCAAAATTACAGCTTATCTTCAGACAACAGAGCTCAGTCACCCTGGAGAAAATGAATGCTTTGGAGGGTGGACTCTTGGGCACTGTACCTCACAGAGGTCCCCATTCTCCTCTAGCCCCAAAATCCAGATGTTTACCAACCTGGATCTGGCAACTGTATTCCCCCATCCCCCCCCCCCACACTGGTGTCCAGGAGGGGGCACTAGGCAACCCTACAATACCAGAGTGGTATAAAATGACACTAGCGCAGATAAACCTGCTCTCTCTCAGCCCGCTCTATCTGACATAGTTGTTATTGCCTGAATAAGAGGAGAAGCAGTTGATACTCCTGGAACTATTCGCTGCAGCAATTTCTCCTGTTTATTGAAAAATGATATTTTCATCACAGCTTTCTGGATCAAGAGGCATTTGTGGCCCCAAACCTATGGGACTTGTTCTGCACCCTTGCCTACTTTAAATAAACCTATTTTTTTCCCCACCCACATACAGATTTTCTGTGTGCCCTGCTGGAGCAATTCCAGTTCCGTGCTTCTAGTCAGCAGAAGTCCTTGTTTTAATGACATCCCAAATGAAACATCTCCCAATTAATCAGATTTGGCAAAAATTTGTCTTGTCGTCTCTTCCTAGCTTGGCTGTGAATAAACAGCTTGTGAATCTCTCAATGTATTAATTATCAAAAATAATTAGAAATTTTCTCCAGTGACTAATTTTTGTCGACAGACTGTTTACCAACATAGCATTTTGAACAGTCAAAATTTCTGCTACACAGATAAATGCAAGAAATTGTGTGCCCCCCCCCCTTCAATTTCTCTTTATGGAAAACAGAAGTAACACCTACCATGCATATTCTAAATATTATGATAAGAATATAGAATTTTAATTTCCCGTTCGTCAGAGGGTCTTTTTTTTAAAAGGTTTAACATCCATTTTCATTAGCATTCATGACAAGAAAGCCTTCTCTCATACATATGGAAAAACAGCTACGAAGAAAGTAAAATATGCTTAGAATTCTATCTGATTCCCCCAGAAACCAAATACAGAAAAGGCAAGAGCCATTTCACAGTGGGTTTTTTTTTGGGGGGGGGGGGGGTTGCAATCAAGTCACAACTGGTTTTTGGTGTCCCTGTAGGGCATGGGTGTAAAACATATGGCCCAGGGGCCAGAACTGGCCCGACCAGGACTCTTATCCAGCCCACAATCTACTGGTGAGAGGGAGGGGAGGAAAGGAGACTGCTGGGGGGGGGGGGCGCGTGGGTACCCCTGGTGAGGAGTGTGTGATCAAATCAGTCAAGAAAGAGAAAGGAAATTTCGAGGGGGCAGGACTATGAGGCTGAAGTAAAACAGTGTGAGGGGAAGGGGACGGCGACCTCCCTTCTCTCCCACACCCGTTCACAAATCCATGAAGGAAGGACGAAGAGGACAAAGGGCACCCCTTGGAGATTTTGGAAGCCTCCAGCCTCTCCGTCAGGCCTTCTGGGAGGGCCAGGTTCAGTCCCCCCCCTCCTGAGACAGGACCTTGTCTTCTGGGTCACCCGGGACCGTTCACTCAGCCTGGACCAGCTCAGAGGGGTGAGAGGGAATGAGGTGGTCTAGGGGGGGAGTCTGGTGTGCCTCCACGAGCTCCTCAGAGGGAGGACGGGGGAAGAGAGGAAACAAAGAGCGAGAGGCAGATCATAGCAGTGCTCAGCAGCTGAGGCTGAGGGTATGGTGGGTGGGGGTGCTGAAAAATTACTTTATTTACCTACTTGTCTCCTAAAAGAGAGCCATTTTGGTGTAGTGGTTAAGTGCGCGGACTCTAATCTGGGAGAACCGGGTTTGATTCCCCACTCCTCCACTTGCACCTGGCTGGATGACCTTGGGCAAGCCATAGCTCTGTACCAGCTGTTCTCTCAAGGACAGCTTGGGAAAGAGCTCTCTCAGCCCCACCTACCTCACAGGGTGTCTGTTGTGGGGAGGGGAAGGGAAAGGAGTTTGTAAGCTGCTCTGAGACTCCAAGTGAGTGAAGGGCGGGGTATAAATCCAATCTCTTCTTCTTCTAAAAGAGCTATATACACAAAAAGTAACAAATGTGTATGGAAGTGTAAAATATCCTCCCCCTTTTATGGTATCTGTTGGGGGGGAAACTTGACCGTCATACGATTAAATACATTTACTGCGGCTTTCGTGGATTCCCCAGTAAATTAATTGCTTTCACTGCTCGGAATCAATTGCTTTTGTTTGTATTTTGAGTAAAACAAATAGCATCGTTAATTGGGTTTGCCAGTATCCTTTACAAAGTTTATATCTTTGATACCTGGCATCGCATTTTATGGCACACATGGCCTGCGCTGACAAAGTCACATTTATGTCGGATCCCGCCCTCGTAACAAATGAGTTTGACACTTCTGCCACTGCAGGGCTTTCAAGGCATGAGCCATTAAGAGGGGGTCTGCCATTGCATGCCTCTGCATAGAGACCTTGGATTTCTTTGGTGGTCTCCCATCCAAATACTAGCCAGGGCTATCTTGACCTGATCCTGGCAGATCTTGGAAGCTAAGCAGGGTCAGCCTTGGTTAGTATTTGGAAGGGTGACTTCCAAGGAAGACCAGGGCTGCGATGCAGAGGCAGACAATGGCAAACCACTTCTGAAACGTCTTTTGCCTTAAAAACAAGTCTAAAAGAGCTAGAACTTCTGCCTGCCAGACCATCTTAGCATTTCCTGGCTAGTCTACACACAGCGGCACATGATAATAATACTAATTAATTAATTAAATTATCATGAATTAGTATTATTACTAGCCAGGACTGACCCTGCTTAGCTTCGGAGGCAAGATTAGGCTGACATTACAGCAGTCTATCAGGGTGTTATATCAAATGGTATCGGACTAAGATCGAGGGCCAGATCAACACGGGCTTCTCCGGTAAGGTTGCCAATCCCGGACTGGGGGCAGGGGATCCCCCAGTTTTGAGCCCCTCCCCCCACTTCAGGGCTATCAGAAAGCAGGGGGGAATAGCCACTGGGCACGCCATTATACCCTATGGAGACCGGTCCCCATAGGGTATAATGGAGAATCGATCCATGGGTATCTAAGGTTTGGGGAAGGGGCTATTTTTTGAGTTAGAGGCACCAGATTTTCAGCATAGCTGCTGGTGCCTCTCTCCAACCCCCCCCATTTCAAAATATTGGACCAGAGGGTCCAATTCTATGAGCCCCAAAAGAAGGTGCCCCCATCCTCCATTATGTCCATTGGAGGGGAAAGGAACACGGCCCCTTTAAATGCGATGGTAGCTCACCCAGAACTCGCATCAGAGTTCCCTCTCCTGAAACCTCCTTGCTGGCCTCACTTGGCAAACCTATTGTTAGGGCTCCCTCGCCACTGCCCCTTCCCTAACCCATATACGGGTTTTGCCAGCTTCAGGTTGGGAAAGCCCTGGAGATTTGGGGGTGGAGCCTAGAAAGGCTGGAGTTTGGGGAAGGTAGGGAGCTTAGCAATTCCAAGAGAATATCAGTCCCCACCTGGGGATTGGCGAGGCTACCCATGTGGCTTCACTAGCCCAAGGGACCGAAGGAGCAAGCTATGCAGGGGATGTACACAGGAGGACTCTGTGTCATTTGTATCGTGTCGGCACGTACATCATTTCTTTTCCTTGTAGGCAGAGAGACGGTGATGAGCTGAACAGATTAACATTACTTTTCATGATCATTGTCATAAGTTTGAAGAAGTTTGCTCCTCCACATAGTGGTTGAGTTTCATTGCTTCCAACGATGCCACACATTGCCATTAACGTGAATGGCATTAATTGTGAATAATTTGAACGCCTGGCTCTTCCAAATGGCTCTTGCTTTTCCATCTCCTGCACTGGAAAGATGCTTTTCCATCTCCTGCACTTTTTATGTTATGCTCAATATCAGCTAAGGCTGCATGAATGTTCCCCAGTTTTGGTGTAAGGGGTAGTGCTTTCCAGAGGTCCCAAATGCTACTTGCATGCTAATTTTCTTGCTTGCTTGCTTGCTTGCTTGCTTTTTGGAAAAGCGTTCACTGCCTGATCAGGAGCCACTGCAGTGCTGCCATTTCTGAAACCAGATCACCTTCTTCTGGGAAATCTTGCGCCATTCCAGAGCAAACACAACACAATGAACGTGTTGACAATCACACGGCCAATCAGATTTGGCTATCAGGTCACACTCACAAATCCAGTTCAGAACACCAGCAATCTCTCAAAAATTCAAAAGGTGGGTCAGGCAATGAGAGAGCTGGTGAACCTCCCTCACCTTTCTGCTCAGGTCTAAGAGCTGCACAGTGAATTTTGGTATAGTGGTTAGGAGAGCCAACTCCAATCTGGGACAACCAGGTTTGATTTCCCACTCCTCCACATGCAGCTGCTGGAGTGACCTTGGGTCAGTCACAAGTTATTTCAAAGCTGTTCTCTCATGAGCAGTTTTCAATAGAGCTCTCTCAGCCCCACCTACCTCACAAGGTGTCTATTGTGGGGAGGGGAAGGGATAGGAGACTGTAAGCCGCTCTGAGACTCCTTTGGGTTCTGAAGGGCAAGGTATAGATGACCCTGGAGATCCCTTCCAACTCTATGGCTGCGGCCACACAGGCCTTAAATGCGGGAGGAAGGGCAATTTCCTCCCACATTTAAAGGGGCCGATCAGACGACCGGCCCCTAGTCCCGTGCTGAAGCGGGATCCAATGCGGGTTCCTCCCGCATTCTCCGACCCCGGGAAAATCAAGTATTTTCCCAGGTGTTGCGGGAGGAACCCGCATTGGAGGTATCTGGACAGCCCTCTCTCGCAAGTATTGCGAGAGCATGGCTGTCCAAATAGCCCCGCCGGCCATTTTTTCCCCTTTTACACTTGGGCGCATGGCTATCCATGCGCCCAAGTGTAAAAGGGGGGGGGGGACCCAACTTACCAAGGCGGATGGGGGGTCGGAGACCGCCACCGCCACTTCCAGTCCTGCTGGGGCCGCCTCCGCCGCCTCCACAGCATGCGCCGACGTCTCTTTGGCGGCCGCCACCGCCACCACCATTTCCGCCACCGCTTCCACCACCACCGCGGCTGCCGCCTCTTCCCCTGTGGCTGCCGCCGCCTCCGCGGCGGCCACTGTTCCTGCCGCGGCCGCCGATCACGGTGCCGCAGGGGTTGGGATGTTTAGACATCCCAACCCGCTGTTGAAAAATGCGGCCCCTTTAAATCCGGGATCCCTCCTGGATTAAAGGGGCCGTGTGACCGCGGCCTATGATTCTATGATTCTTCTTCTTGCAACTGTATTTCTCAAAAAGCAAGTCTTCCAAAGTCATTTAAACCCTGCTCAGTGTCCCCGGGGCCCTCCTCTTTGTGTGCCTTCTGAAATAACAGTTGCTGTTTTCCAGAGACCCACAAGTGAAAGGTTAACTCCGAGTCGTCTCATTTATTGGCTATTATATGCAGATGGGAGCTTCTGGGCTTTCACCTTTAAGGTTCCCTTTGTAATATATCTCCCATTGCTCTTAGGCACTTGTGATCTTCAGATTTATATGAACTCCGTTATTGTCCTGTTCGAGGAAATTACAAATGTTTTAGTAAAACCCAAGACCTCAGTCACTTTCCCGTCTGTATTTAATTAGGTCTTCATAGACAGGAGAAATGTCCTTTCCCTTTGCATTTTCAAGCCGGAGATCTTGCCAGAGTTCTGCGTTGTAAAGTCCCATCCATTTCAGCTGGGTAAAGTAAAACATTTTCTTAAATCTCTTCTGCTGAAATCGGTTGGAATTAAAAAGTGGCTTTTCCCTTCCAAGAAATTCTTCCGCTTTTCAAGCAGGGGAGCAGGGACATGTCGCCAGGCAAATCAGAATGAGTCTTAAAGATGTGCGGATTATCAATAGTCAAACTAACAGCAACTCATAATTCTTTAAAAAAAAACAAAAACAGATGACAAAAAAATGGCACTTTGGATTTCCCCCACCCAAACTGTAGCCATTTCCCCAGAGGTTGTTCCCAGAGCCGCCATTTCTTCCTCCTGCCACAGGGGGCACTTGAATATCATGGAAGCTCTCACCTAGCCTAGCCCAGCCCGGTCTCACCACATCTCGGAAGCTCAGCAGGGTCAGTTCTGGTTAGTACTTGGATGGGAGACCACCAGGGTGGCTACGCAGAGGGAGGAAACGGCAAACCATCTCTGAACATCTCTTTCCTTAAGTGCACCCTGTGGGGTCACCATAAGTTGGCTATGACTTGACTGCACTTTCGAGCACCATACAATGTTATAATGGACAAGTTGGTCTAAAGATCTAGTCTCAAAATACTGACAACTAGTTTTCTGTTTGAAGGTATATTTTTGTATGACAAATCATTTAATTTCGTGATTCCTTCACCTTTACCATGGTATGGTCCTATACAGGTTTATCAGCTCACTGAGAATCCAGAGGTCTGCCATAATTGCTCCAGACATTCTTGTTTATTTATTTCTTTATTTCCACAAAGATTAAATTCTCATCCACTGCCCAGAGTAGTGAAGTCAATGGGCTGGATCCAGAGCAAATTGGCAATTTCCACCAATGTCCACTTTCTGCTGTTGTTCCTGAGGGTCCCCTACACCCACCTCCAGAGTATCATTTCATGGTGATCTTGGGGAAGGGAGAGGCATTGGAATATTTAATCTGGATCTAACCCAGTTAGATCTCAGAAGCTAAGAGGCGTTGGTACTAGGAAGGGAGACAGCCAAGGAAGGGTATGTGGAGGAAGGCAATGGCCAACCGCCTCTGCTTCTTATTTGCCTTGAAATCCCCTTACTGTAGGGTGTGATTGAAGTCGCTTTACAGACACACGACCCAAGCCATACTACTGGTTGCCTCTCTTCTCAAAACTATATGGCATAGATTTTGCTTCTACTTACATTTATTTCAGGCCACATATGACTAGTCGTTAAAAGCCCATATATTTGGGGGCTGGAGAGAGATCCGTGGTGGCCACGGCACAGTTACGTACAGTTGTTCAGATCTGCTAATGGCAATAATCATTCCAATTTTTGATAGTGAGTTCCGTATATCAATAGCATTAATGTTGCTGGATTACTGGCTTTCGCCAAACTATTAATAGCTTAAAAATTGCCTTCAAAAGCTGCTTTTTGCAGCTGAGGTATGGCTGTCTAGAACATGGAAAGTAATGGACTTCGTTAAGTGAATATATTCTTTGTGTGTGTGTGTGTGTGTGTGTGTGTGTGTGTGTGTGTGTGTTCAGAATATAGATAAATTCTGCATTACTGGAGGGAAATGTACCAACTGAGTGGCATTTTGCAACTATTGTTAGAAACGTGATAGATTTTTCTGATATGGGAACTTTGCTCATTGGGCATTCTGTTCTGTTACATCAGAGATCCCCAACTGGGCGCCCATGGGCGCCAGAGGGCCCAGCCCACAGATACCTTTCCTGGTTGCTGCCAAGTGTTTTTGTAGAAAGTGGGTGGGGCCAGGTGAAGCTTTTGCCCAGCAGGGCTTCTGATTGGTCATCGGCGATCTAATTGTACAGATTTTTTTTTTAAGTGGCAGCAGTTGCCACCACAGCACAAGGATCTTTACTTTATGACTGCAAATAAGCTGTGTGTATACGAGAAAATATTTTAAAAACAATATGTTCATTTTATAGGGCATCCGGCTGAACAGAACTTCTGGCGGAAATGTTGAAAAGTTATTCTTAGGGTTGATGAGATAAATTGAAGTTGATGAGATAAATTGAAGAGTTACGTTTTGCAAATGACCCCATCTCTTGGAGCAGCCATTTTGTCGTTTGAGCACCCATCATCCAGTGTCAGAATTCCAGTGGTGCCCTGGGCCTCAAAATGGTTGTGGACCCCTGTGTTATGTTAACACTTCGTATTTGCAGTGCCATTTTAATCCTTGTGGAGACCTTGCTCCTGACATCTAAGAGAGCATCCCAACCCAGCTTCTCTGCTCAATTTTTCCCCCAGCTACATCCTCTCAGGCCATAGACCCTCAGCTGAGGAGGAGGGACTCTGAAGAAGAAATGTTCTTCCTGAAAGATCAAGGGGCCAATTGACCATGACTTTTTGCCTTGACCATGAGCAGGGGTCATTTCGTAGAAAAAGGGGTGCAGGAGCTCATTAGCATAACTCATTAGCATAACTCATTTGCATATGCCACACCCCCTAACATACCGGAAGTGTGTCAGAAGGCAACACCTACCCCTCAGGCTCCACTCCACAGGTGAGTGAAACTGACCTGCTCTTCCTCCATTCCCTTCCCCATCCAATACTTTGTGCAATAAAAATAAGCGTAAAGAACACACCCTCATTCTCTTCCTGCTCCCTTCAAACCACCAGGTTTCAAGTAGACTTGAGATACCCAGGACACGTGCACCGCCCATCCCTTTCCCTTCCCCTCCCCACAACAAGACACCCTGTGAGGTAGGTGGGGCTGAGAGAGGTCTTTTGAGAACTGCTCATGAGAGAACGGCTCTGAGAGAACTTGTGACTGGCCCAAGGTCACACTGGCAGCTGCATGTGGAGGAGGGGGAATCAAACCCGGTTCTCCCAGATTAGAGTCCAACTCCTGACCACTACACCAAACTGATGGGGTGGAAGCTGCTGAAGGTTTGGTGAAATTTCTCCAGTACTTATGTGCCAGGTGCCCAGATAAAAAATGGTATACTTAGAAAATTTATATGCCACCTTGAGCAAGTCTCTGGAAAAGCAGCACACGGTCATAAAAGGAACAATGATAAAATTATCAATATTAAAACATTAAAAACAATAAAGACCCTAGCAGGGCTTTCCCTGGGGCGCTGCGCCTCTGCACTGCTCGGGGAAGCCGAGGAGGGGGCAGGGCTTGGTCATGTGCCCACCCCCTGGGCTCCTCACTCCCGGAGCTGCGCTCCTGTGCGCTCCTGCTTCAACGGACCCCTGACCATGAGACAGCAATACAAACATATTTGTATAAACGCAAGAAGCTGCCTTATACTGAATCAAAGCCCTGGTCCATCAAGGTCCATATTGTCTGCTCAGACTGGCAGCTGCTCTCCAGGGTCTCAAGCAGAGGCCTTTTGCATCACTTACTACCTTGTCCTTTGAACTGGTGCTATTGGGGATTGAACCTGGGATCTTCTGCATACCAAACAGATGCTCTACCACTGATCCACAGCCCATCCTTCAAAACACACAAAGCTGCCTTATTCTGACTCAGATCATGGGTCCATCAAGATCAGTATTCCCTACTTAGACGGGCAGTGGCTTTACAAGGTCTCAGGCAGAGGTCTTTCCTATCACCTACCAACTAATCCTTTTACCTTGAGATGCTGGGGATTGAACCTGGGACCTTCTGCATGCCAAGCAGATCCTCTACCAGTGAGCAACAGCCCCTCACCAAAATACACATGGGATCTTCTCCTAATGCTAAAAACCCAAACAAATCTATTCACCACAACTTAGTTAACATTTAGGAGGATCACCAGGTACCTTGTAGAGTTGCTTTGCTGGCTAGATATTCCCAGTGAGCTGCCTGTTGATCAACCCCGTGAGGTGATATTCTTGCAGTCCGGAATAACTACTTGGATTCCTCACAGGATCAAAGTTAACGAGCCTTTGAAGATCTCACCCCGCAAGCTGCATTATTCATTTGGTGGTACCCTTCCATTTTTTGGCTTTAATGAAAGTTGGCAGGCTAGATCTCTAGTCATACGCCTCGTTACGGAAACGATGTGGGTAAAGCTCAGAGTTTATGGGAGTCAAAACCAGAAGAAAGATGGAAGAATATTTATTCAACTGGGATGTGTTGGTAAATATTAACAGTTGAACAGTATTGCGTACTCCCTACTCTTCCAAAAACATTTTAATTTTGCTTCTGCTCTTTTCCCCGGAGTGATGAAGAAATATAATTCATGACAGCAATTAAGACTGTCATAGCAACCCAGTTGTTTAAGTTACTACAAGGCCTTCCGAAGTTAAGCAATCCCCCCCAATACAACGGCTTTGCAATTCTACACCATGGGCTAAAACAACGATGTCACTAAAGTCCCTTTTTAATTACTGAGTTAATTAGATTCCTTTAAAAGATGAGAATAATAGCCGGAGGCCAACGTGGTGTTCTCTTGATAGTCTTCACACTGACATGCAGAAGACAGTTTTAATTCTCAGACAACCATCTCTCCTCCCCGCCCAAAACAGAGCCCCACCGAGATGCCCTCAGTATTTCTCACATTTTGTTCCTTTTGTGCCAACTGTCAAACTTGCTGTGCGTTCTTGCTCTGCGTTCTTCAACATGATGAGAAATTATGGCAGTCAGGAGTCAGGAAGGACAGAGTAGTGACGAAGGCTTCTGAAGGAAGGGAAGGCCTCTGGGGAGGGCACGTTCCATGACCTTCCTCTTCTGGTGTTTGGATGGATGGTGACTCCAAGCAGGGCCTCTTCTGTCACAGCATCGCACGTTGACATCCCTCCTGAGGGAATCTGGGACCGATTCCTTCCTTGAAACTTAAGAACTGCCTTCGCCCATGAGAATCAATAGGGTTGCCAGGTCCCTCCTGGCAAATGGTGGGTGGTGGGTGGGAGGGTCTTACTGGGAGCACTGTATGTGTCCACATCACTGCTCAGGCAACCTGGAATTGACATCATCATGTCCAGGAAATCAGGGCAATGCTCTGGTATTTGGGCAAAAACTATCATAAATTTGGCTTCTACCATAGAGTTTTTGTCCAAATACCAGTGTCATCCCAATGTCCTGGATGTGATGACATTACTTCTGGGTCCCATGGACAGTGATGTAGATACACTGGTGCACGTCTGATGGATCTCCCTCTTTTTCGAGGTAAGTTGCCTCCTGCCAGCCAGCTGAGCAGCGGTGGGGAGGCATGGCATAGCAGCAGGGGACCCCCACTGGCACTGGGGAGTCTGGCAACTCTAAAAATCTACCTGTCCACTCTGGTCATCTTTGGAGGCCCTGCTTCGGGTGCCTTTGTCATCAGAGTTTAGACAGGTAGCAAACTGACAAAGGGCCTTCTTGGTCATGGCACCAAAACTTTGGGCCTCTCTCCCCAGGGAGATTTGTCCGTCTTCGTCCATCATTGTCTTTTGCCAGGAAGGGAGGACCTGTTTTGTTTTGTTGGAGGTACCCCCTGTCACTCTTATTGACACTTTGTCTATATTGCATTGCTGTCTGTGTTTGTCTCTTTACACAGATTTCATTGATTTATTTTATATATACTTTATTTTGAATATTGTTTTAATGTTTTGATGTTTGCCACTTTGTATAGCCTATTTGGATTGGGAAGGCTGCATGGAAATGTTTTCAAAGAAGAAGTGGAGGAGGAGGAGGAGGAAGAGATTGGATTCTTAACCAGCCCTTCACTACCTAAAAGAGTCTCAGAGCGGCTTACAGACTCCTTTCCCTTCCCCTCCCCACAAGAGACACCCTGTGAGGTAGGAGGGGCTGAGAGAGCTCTTTCCAGAACTGTCATTAAGAGAATTTGTGACTGACCCAAGGTCACACCAGCAGCTGCATGTGAAGGAGTAGAGAATCAAACCTGGTTCTCCCAGATTAGAGTCCACACACTTAACCACTACACCAAACTGGCTCTCAATAAAACCGAATATGTTTCAGTGCTGGGAATAAATTCACCTGCCCAGCTTGGATGATTGTACCCCTCACCCAAGAACTCCCCCCTCCCAAATTCCAGGCAGATGGGAAGAAGCATCCGAGTTCTACAAACAATCCAAATTCTGTCTTGCACGGTCGGGCATGAAGTAAGGTTGCCAGCATCTAGGTGGTAAATTAACAAAAAAAACACTGTGATATTATTATGCAATCTTCAAGCATTTATAGTATGGGACAAATGAAAAAACACATTCCAATAAAAAAAAATATATACAAATATCTAAAGTGTCCTTGTAAACCAACCCTTTTATCATTCTAGTTGCCCTTTTCTGCACTTTTTCCAATGCCATAATGTCTTTTTTGAGGTGTGGCGACCAGAACTGTACACAGTACTCCAAATGAGGTCGCACCATCGATTTATACAGGGGCATGATGATACTGGCTGATTTGTTTTCAGTTCCCTTCCTAGTAATCCTCAGCATAGTGTTGGCCTTTTTCATTGCAGTTGCACACTCTCTTGACATTTTCATTGAGTTAACCACTACGACTCCAAGATCTCTCTCTTGGTCAGCCTCTGTCAGTTCAGACCCCATCAACAGGTGCGTTCAGACGCGCCATTTGATCCGGCTTGATCCAGCTTTCGAAACACTTCAAAATGGATCAAATGTGCACGATCAGACAGCTGCAGCTGCCTCCCGTCCCCAGCCATCGCTTACTGTAACAAATACTGGAGCGAAGCATGGTATTTTGATACCAGGTCCCGAGGTGATATTTCCCGTGCTTTCCCAGTTCAAGCCACGTTTTCCTATCTGATCGCGGAGCCATCGTTGAGCCACTTCCGAGACTTTAAATGCCCCCTCGCCGCGGAAGCCTCTGGCTTCCACTTTTTTGCCCGCCATTTTTATTTTTTCCTTGCCGATATGCACATAAGCGCTTCTCCGCCTCCGCAGCTATTATTTTTTTTAATGGCCACTACCTCTGAGTTTGGGAACCCAAGGAGGCCACTTTCAGGGGAAAAGTTTAAAGGGACGTGTTCTTTCATGGTGAGGAAGTCATGGTGCTTGTGCAACTTTTGAGAGGTTTTGCTTGCCTCCTTGGCACATGTGCAAGGTTGTAGCTCCAGATGGTTGCGTATGCGTATGCACGAACTCCCACGCACCGGTAGTGTAGACACCAGGGAGCCGCTTGAGTGCGCTTCAATGCGGGGTAAGTGTGATCGCGATTGTCAAGAGCGGGGTGTTTTGAGCCGGCTCCAGCACACCATCTGAACACTTCCAACGTGCATTTATAGTTAGGATTTTTGGCTCCAATGTGCATCACTTTGCACTTGGTCTCATTGAACCCCATTTGCCACGTTGATGCCCACTTGCCCATCCTCGACAGATCCCTTTGGAGTGCCTCACAATCCACCCTGGTTCTCACCACCCTGAACAACTTCATGTCATCTGCAAATTTAGCCACTTCACTGCTTACTCCCAACTCCAAATCATTAATAAACAAGTTAAAAAGCATTGGACCAAGTACTCATCCCTGCGGTACCCCACTGCTTACCTCCCTCCACTGAGAAAATTGCCCATTTATACTCACTCTCCATTTCCTTTTAATTAGCCGGGTTTTGATACACAAAAGGACTTGTCCTTTTATCCCATGACTATTGAGCTTACTTAGGAGCTTTTGATGAGGAACTTCATCAAAAGCTTTCTGGAAGTCAAGGTAAACAACATCTATTGGGTCCCCCTTGTCCACATGTTTGTTCACTCCCTCAAAGAACACTAACAGGTTAGTGAGACAAGATCTTCCCTCACAGAACCCATGCTGAGTCTTCCTCAAGAGATTTTGTTCATCAATGTGCCTACTATCTTTTTCCTTAATAACAGTTTCCTCCAACTTACCTGGCATCAACATCAGACTGACTGGCCTGTAATTTCCCAGGTCTCCTCTGGAACCCTTTTTAAAGATGGGAGTGACATTCACTACCTTAAAGTCCTCAAGAATGGAGGCAGATTTTAAGGAAAGATTACATATTTTTGTCAGGAGATCTGTAAGTTCCCATTTGAGTTCTTTCATGCCATCTGGGCCCGGTGATTTATTTGTTTTTAAGTGTCTATCAGTTTTAGGACCTCCTCTTTTGTCACCTCAGTCTGACTCAGGTCTTTCAACACCCCTCCTGAAATCGGTGGTTCTGGAGTGGGCAAGCACTTTTCATCTTCCACAGTGAAGACAGAGGCAAAAAAAAAATGTATTCAGCTTCTCAGCCATTTCCCTATCATCCTTCAGTACGCCTTTTACCCCTTGGACAGCCAAGGGCCCCACTGCTCCCCTGGCTGGTTTCCTACTTCTAATGTATTTGAAGAAAGTTTTATTGTTGATCTTTATGTGTGCAGGGCAAACACTACACCTGGCCCTACCCATGTCTAAAGACACTTGGAGGATGCCAGGAAAGGTATTAGTGGGTGCCCAGGAGCACTGCGTTGGGGACCCTGGTTTAAAGCATGTTGAACCCCAGGTGGGGTCTTGCTCTTGTGTTAAATAGCGGGTTTCGTGGATCCTCAGATGCACTACCAGCGATCAGCTCTATTTTATTGAGTGATTTCAGCACACTACAAGGATGAAATCCTGGGCTTGTTGCCCTGTTTATAAAGCATGCAAAGACCACACCCTCACACACCCCACTCCCAACGATAGGCTATTTATATAATACTACCTCTCTATTGGCCCTCTCCAGGATCCTGGCAAACTATTTTTCTGGGGGTAACAAGCTCAACTAGTTCCAGGGATGACTCATGGTTCAGTATACAACATCTTGTCTTATTTCCAGTATAATTTGGTGATAGCTATGAAACTGAAGGTCCCAGTTTGAAAACAGCACTCATCCCCAAATCATTTGGCAGCCTCAGTCGCTTCATTTCAGATGTGGAATTGTCTTATGCAGCATTGTCAAAGGATTCTTCAGGTATAAAGCATTTCACTCCCTCAACTTGGCTCAGGATGATGGCCTCAGTTTTTTAATCTGGCAGGCTGTCTTTCTACGTGAAGCAAAAAAAAAAAAACCCTTTTTGTTTCCAGTTCATGCATTGTTTAAAGCATTTTTTAAAAAAGAAAAGTACAGTACAGTTTTTAAATTTGGATACTGACAATTTAGCCCCCCCCCCTTTTTAAATAGACTCCTTGAATGTGTTTCTGCTGAAGGGAGAAAGACTAGATGCTAATAATATTGGAGATTATGGCGGCGACGGCTTTCAATTTCACTGAACAAATAAAAGTTTTGTCAATCAAATTAAAACCTGTATTTTTAAATTGTATTGTGACAAAATCAATTGTTTTTGCAGTATGCTAATGTACTGTAGCAGCGCGGAAGGTACAAAGGACCAAACAGTGGGATAATTTTTTTTTTCTTCCTTAGCAAAGAACCAATTCACACCTGTTAGCAGCTGTGAAATAGGTTTAGACACAATGCCAGTCATGGAATTTAAATACAATGCTGCCTTATTTCATGCAGTGTCATTTATGTATCATTCCTTCTAAAGTGATTTACTTGATTTAAATAAAATATGGCACCAGCATTTGAAGATTTTACTTGATGGAGTGGAGAGCAGGTGTACAATGCCCAAAAGCCGGTCTCATCAGGGTGGTGAGTAACAGATGCAGCACTGCGGGAACCGAAATTTGAGTCCCCGTGTGACTTCAGAAGTCCATTAGGCAGGTGTTTGTGTCCACCCTTAAAATACCCTGTAGTAGGTTTCAAGCTGGTAACAGAGAGCTGGTGTTATGTTGGACTGTTAACGCGTGAGTAGTGGGAGGGCTTGAAGACTGGATTAGGAATGTGCCTGTCTACTAATCACGATCTGAGTGAGCCATTCTCATTTTTTAATATTGTAAGTGCCCCAAATCTGAACACAGTTGTTTTCAGCCTTCGTGACTGGTCTGAAGCCTTCCCACCTGATGCTTAATAACATCAGAAGAGCCCTGCTGGATCAGACCAGCGGTCCATCTAGTCCAGCATCCTGTCTCACCCAATGACCAACCAATTCCTCTGCAGGTCCAACAAGAGGGCAGAGAGGCCGAGGCCATCTTCTGATGTGGCCTCCTGGCACAGGAATTCAGAGGCTGACTGCCTCTGAATGTGGAGGTTCTCTTTGGCTAGGAGCCAAATGTGGAGGTAGCTCCTCAACTAGGATCCAATGATGGACTTATCCTCCATGAATCTGTCTAGTGACTAGTCCCCTTTTAATGCTGTGAGAAGGTCCTGATGCTGGGAAAGACTGAAGGTCAAAGAAGAAGGGGACGGCAAAGGATGAGATGGTTAGACAGTGTCATCGACAGGGGTCCTTTCATAGAAAAAGAGGTGCAGGAGCTCATTAGCTTAACTCATTAGCATACCTCATTAGCATATGCCACGTCCCCTGACATCACCAGAAGTGTGTCAGAAAGGGAATGTCAGTTTCAGCCCCATTATACCCTATGGGCCTTTGAAATCAATGGCAAAAACTCATAGGGTATATGAGGGGCTGGAGGAAAGGGAGTTTGAGGGAGAGGCTCCAAACTTGCAGGGTAGCTGCTGGGGCCTCTCCTTGAAATTCTCACCAGGTTTCAAGAAGATTGGACCAGGGGGTCCAATTCTATGGGCCCCAAAACAGGTTGTCCCATCCCCTCCATTGTTCTCTATGGTGGGAAAAATGTTAACTTTTCTAAGCTTCGGGTTGGGATGTGGAAGAGAGAGAGAAAGGAAGGGGGAGGGAGAGAGAGAAGGAGAAAGAAAGGTGGGGTCAGAGAGCGAGAGAGAAAGATAGATAGATAGATAGATAGATAGATAGATAGATAGATAGATGAATGAGAGAGAGGAAGGAAGGAAGGAAGGAAGGTGGAGGAGAGAGAAAGAGAGAGAAAGGAAAGGGGAGGGAGAGAGAGAAAGAGAAAGAACGAAAGAAAGGTGGGGACAGAGAGAGAGAGAGAAAGACAGACTGACAGATAGAAAGACAGAAAGAAAGGTGGGGGAAGAGAGAGAGAAAGAAGAAAAAGAGATGGGGGAGGCACTTACCGGAGCAGGGAGAGCAATGCGACGTTGGCAAGCCAAATGCAGAGCCAGGCCTTTTAGTGCAAAGAGTCTAGCCCCATGCTTAATCTCTGGGTGGGGCTTTCTCTTGCTGGCTCTCTGTACTTAAAGGGAAAGTGCCGGGTGGGGCTTTTTCCTGCCGGCTCCCTGCAGGAACTTTTCCTTTAAATGTAAACAGCTCAGGCCCGGCAGGGAGGGGGCGGGGCAGGCTCGGATGCCAGCCGTAACGGTGTTCTGGTGCATTCCTGCTGAAAAAGAGCCCTGCTTCTTCTTAGCTTCCAAGATCTGACAAGATTTGGCTAGCCTGGGCCTTTACCTGTAATTCAGCCGGAAAGATCCCTTGGATGATGGTCACAACCCCTTAGATTTGGAGTCCATCTTGATTTGGAGTTGGGATGGGGAGCTACAGCTAGAATTGTGTCTCCCATTGAAACCAATGTATTCCATAGGTTCGTTAATGAAACCCCCCATTCTGATGGTTCATAGAAGACTCTAGCCCTCTTTTAGCCTGACTCTATCTTTCACTTTATCTATAATTCTTCTTCTGTTCATACTTTATGGCTGAAAGAGCCACTCAGTCTGCTATGTACTGAAAAGGGGGCTCAAAGGAAAGGATTAAGATTTACACGGAAAGAATTATAATGTAGTTGGCAAACCAGCTAACCATAAATAGGGGGATGTCACATTTTGAATTTGTAATGCACTTAGAAGCGTCAGGCCCAGCTATGATTTAAGCTCTCCACTCTTAACTCACCCACCCCCACACACCTCAGATTACTTACTTACCAGAAGGAAAGTGAAAGCAGATTCTGTTGTGATACTGAAGGGTCCCTTCGTGGGGTAAATATCTGGGTCCTGTCATGTGTTTATAGTGTGAACTGGGTGAATTGGGCACTAAATGGAGAGCCAGTTTGGTGTAGTGGTTAAGAGTGCAGACTCTAATCTGGGAGAACCAGGTTTGATTCTCCCCACTCCTCCACATGCAGCTGCTGGCGTGAACTTGGGTCAGTCATAAGTCCTTTCAGAGCTGTTCTCTCAAGGGCAGTTTTCGAGAGAGCTCTCTCAGCCCCACCTACCTCACAGGGTGTCTGTTGTGGGGAAAGGAAGGGAAAGGAGATTGTAAGCCACCCTGAGACTCCTTCGGGTAATGAAGAGCAGGGTATAAATGCAATCTCCTTCCTTCTCCTCCTCCTCTTTCTTCTTGACCCAATTTGGAATCTGGGTTAATTTTCCAGGCAGGCAGTGCCTGGGCAATTACTCTTGTGTGTGTGTGTGTGTGCGCGTGTGTGTGTCCTTTTGTTCCCATATATTTTAACACTTCCTTAGTATGGCTTGCAAAAAGCAAAAACCTCTTACGAAGAAGATCTAAACTTATATGAAATACCTGGTCCATTTCCATTGAGACAGGGAGCAGTAAATTATAGTATGTTTCAAAGATTTGTATTCTGAGACCAGAAAGAGTCAGTCATGTTCTCTTTGCGGCCACCAAATAATTGATTATATTAATAATACTAAAATAATAATAGGCATCGCCCTGTCCATTTTGTGCAGTAACTGCCGTCCTTACTAGCTTGCTCTACAAACAGGAAGCATTACCTACCCTCGTCATAACATAAACTTATGCTGTCTAAATTAAAGGCCCAGGATTTTGTGCATCAGGTCTCTGTCTTCCCTGTGACACAATTCAAGGATGACTGCCACACTTGTCAGAGTTTAGAAAAACCAGAATGCCTCCAATCTGAACTACACCATCTGTGGTGAGAAAAGCAGAACAAAAAAGAGAGAAGAACCTCGATAGCAATGCGTAGATCTGTTGACTTCCTGGCATGTGGACTGCTGATCTCCAAAGGTTTGGCTCTCTCTCTCTCTCTCTCTCTCTCTCTCTCTCTCTCTCTCTCCCTCTCCCTCTCTCTCTCTCTCTCTATATATATATATATATAAAGTGGGTGGCTCACCAGGTTGTGGTGAGGCATAACAGCTTTCTCGCAATTCCCAGGGAACATGACATCCCTTTTAAGGACTCCATTGATTTCTGCCACACTGTGAACATCTACGACAGCCATTTACACAACTCACACATGGTACCGTTTCCAATGAATGAAGCTATTTTTTTTAAAAAAACTCAGATGGAAAGGAAAAGAAAGCCTTAAATCGTCTTAGCGTGGTGAGGGATTCATGCTGAACATTGTTAGCCGAATTGCTTTAATTTACGTTTAGCAATCAGCAAAAATACACGGGATCTTAGCCAACTATACCAGGGTCCCACCCCTCCCGGGAGTTCTCAAGGAAAGAGGCACGTGAGGCAGATAGCCAGTTAAATGTAGTTTACTGGGCAATGTTATTCAAGCACACCAAAAACGTAATCACTCACACACTCACACAGGCCTAAGAAATAAAGACAGAAAATAGCACGTTTGCATGAGCAGGTAATCGTTGGTGGGGAAGCAGTGCCTTACCTTAGATGCGTTGTCCGAACGATGGCAGAATTGGATGGGGAGAAAATAGAAAGGCTATGGGGACACGAGGCTCAAACCTGCGAGACCACGTAGTTCTCCTGGATCGCGATTCCAGAAAGAGAGAGAGAGGGTTAAAGATGGAGGCAAGGGTTGGGTACAGTAAGCTGGACTGAAGAGGTATTTGAAAGCAGACAGGGGACGATGGCTCAAGAGAAAGAATGCCTCTGTGCAGGGTCTTTTATTAGGGGGTCTTGGGGCGGGCTGCGGAGACCACATCCCACTAACACACCTACTAGGCAGTCCGTCCCTCTTGGACCTTTCCATAGGTTAAAGGTGGACAAAGGGAGGAGGGCCATGGGATGGACCAAGTTGCAAAACTATGATCTCACCAGGAAGTAGACACCTGGCCTGGGGTCCGATGACTCACCTGGCCACATCTATTGTTATTCAATGACTTTGGCCGACTGGGTGATGGCCCGAACATTAGTTGCTAAGCAACTGCATTAGCATAACTATGCAGGTATGCTGGAGGGGGCAGGGGTTAACCAGCATGTGCTGAAACAGAAAGAAACCTCATGGCTTTGTCTCTGTCTCAGATGAACTGTCTAGGGTGTCAGCCTCCTGGCATGGGCTGGAGCTGGCTCCTCGTGAAGAAAGCACATGGCCCTTCCATTACAGGCAACCCAAAGTTCTGGCTTATGAATATCAAAATTCATAAGAGCACTAAAAGCGCCTTGCTGGCCAACAACATCTACATTCAGAAATTGAGGGTGGGGGAGAGAAACCTAAGAAGGAAGAAGTGATGGTAAAGACACCCTCCCCCAAGTCTAGGTTGGCTGTTAAATGCACAGGGTTGTGTGGGGGGCTGCCTGGATAAATGCCGGGAGCTCGCAGTTTGCAGAGGATGTGGCATCACCTCTGGGTGATGCTGTAGGGATATCCCCATATTTCTGTGGAAAAGACCATAGAGACATGGGGAAATTCCTAGAGGCTCATGATGGGGGACAGTTTCTGGCTATGTTTTCTCACCCTCCACAATTTCTTGAGGGCAGGGGATTGGGACTGCCTACAAGGGCTTACCTAGCACGGGTGGGCACACAGTAATCCTAGGAGGGTGAGGAAAGTGTCTAACTGGCAAATGAGAAATGATGTGCAGAAGAGGCTATCTTATTCTATGCCCACAAGTTTCAGCAGTGGGAGCACCCTGTAGGAGTAAGCCTCCAGAATGAAAAGTGCCACCCCACCCCCCCACCCCTCAATCCGTGATTGGTGAAGGACCGAGAACCCGGGTGGAGCCATCGAGGAGAGTGCAACCGTCTCTCCATCTCGCACCCAGGTCTCGGTCACACATGCCAGGTCTGCTCCCTGCTCGACTAAGAAGTCTCGCAGGGTGGAGGTCTTATTATTTATAGACCTGGCATTGCACAACACCAGTGTCGGAGGGGGGTCATTCCCAGCCCCACTGACTGCCACCCTCGGGATGGGACACAGACTGGAAGGGGGCCAAGCTTCTCTGTTTCTCCACCCTCTTCCATTTCTTACCTGCCTGGTCTCACTGCTATACTTTCCCCTCCCCATGAGCACTGGAATCCCCTGGCCTATGTCACCCATCCGTGGTGGCCTCCACACTGTATTACAGCGCCCCAGGCCACCATATCGGTGGGTAATCACCAGATGGTACTAAATGCTGTACTATGCAAAAGATCAGCAATGTCTTAACAACTAAAAGCCTAGCAAACCCAGATACACTAATTAAACCTAACCCACCCTGACTTCCCTTCTTGATGCCCATCCCCCAACACCCAGCAGCAAGAATAAACACTACTAGTAGTAGCCCCTTGTGGTAGGACACAGGGGTGCTGTTAGCGATGCGGAGGCCCTGGTCAAAAAATCCAGGGTGGGACCCAGGGTTGCCATTCCCCCGGTGGGGCCAGGGGATCTCCCGATTTTGGGGGCCCTAATCGGCCGTGGCCTAGCTGCCTGGCAGGGAAGCCCCACCCCTGAGAAGCCCCCTCTTGATGCTGCTGGTGATGGCATGACAATGTCACCCAAGAGTGACATCATCACGTTGGGGTGACACTCTAGGTTTTGGGCAAAACTCTATGGTTTCGAGGTCCAAAGAACTCTGGAAATATTGGGAGTCCCCCCCCACCAGTAGCTAGGTGGGATCTGATAAACCTAATGGGACCCCAAAATCACTGCCACCCCACTGGGTCTCCTCCTGCACCTATCCCCCACCACTGGGGTCCAAGCAAGATGGCCCTCACCCACGCTGGCCAGACAGGAGCTGTTGTCACCACTTGAAGCCAGCTGCCCAAGGTTCAGATGGGACAGGCCTGATCAGCCACTGCTGCCCACACCCCAGATGGTCTGGGCACAATCAGCCATTGCCACTGGACCAGCGCCTGCTTCCACTGGGCACGGGGCTGTGGGTGGATGAGACCCAGGGCCTTGCACAGTGCTCTGGGGTATCACTTCCAGGTGTAAAAACCACCGAGGTTAAGAGAATGCCTAGAGATACTAATAGTCCAACAAGACAACACTGGGATGCAAAGCTTTGGAATATGTATGTTATGTCTAAAATTACAGAAAATATTTGTGATAAAGATATACCTGCAACTTCATCAAACTTTGTATTAATTTGCTTTCCTATTTTATAATTTTTAGTGGAACAAGGTGAAATACCACCATTGATTTGACAGTTTACATTTATGGTAAAATAATGTATGTATGGCTATACCTTTGTGGAAGGAAACAGAGTGAACAAGATGTGTACTTTTTTTTCCTTTTGCTGTATATATGCACATTTATCTGTTGTATGCTGAATTTTGATTTGTTTAATAAAAAGTTAAGAAAGAAAGAAAGAAAGAAAGAAAGAAAGAAAGAAAGAAAGAAAGAAAGAAAGAAAGGAAAGAAAGAAAGGAAGGGAGGGAGGGAGGGAGGGAGGGAGGATGCCTAGAGCATGGCACATTGCTGTCCCCAGGGCTCATTCTGTAGCAGAAGCTCCTTTACATATTAAGCCACACACCCCTGTTGTAGCCAGTCCTCCAAGAGCGGACAGTAGCACCTGTAAGAAGAGCTCTGAAAGCTCTTGGAGGATTGGCTACATCAGGGGTGTGTGGCCTAATATGCAAAGGAGCTCCTGCTACGAAATGAGCCCTGGCTGTCCCACCTATTTTGGCTCCTGCTGTTCCATTTAGCGAGGGTGAGGGCCAGAGCTTCACGGTGGGAGACTGCCCACTGCAGCTGGCAACCTAGTGGCTAGTAAGTCTAGTTTAAATCCCTGAACTACCAGAAGCTCCTGAGGTTGCCTCACCAAGTCACTTGTTTAGAACACCGTGTCCAGTTCTGGTCGCCATATCTCAACAAAGACATTGCAGAGCTGGGGAAAGTCCAGAGGAGGGCGACCAAGATGATTGGAGAGGGTTGGAGCACCTTACCTAGGAGCAAAGGGTGAAGAGTTGGGGACTTTTTCAGTTTCGAAAAAGATGACATGACAGAAGTTTATAAAATTATGGGTGCGGTGGAGCAAGTAGACAAAGAGAAAATTTTTTTCTCCCTGTCCCAAAATATTAGAATTTGAGGGCATCTGATGAAGTTGATGGGCAGTAGATTAAGGATGAAAAAAAGAAGATACTTCTTTACACACACAGTGATTAAAATGTATAATTCGCTACTAGAAGATGTTGTTATGGTCACAGGAATAAGCAGCTTTAAAAGGGAATAAGATACATTCATGAAGGAGAGATCTGTCAGTGGCTACTAGTCATGGTGACTGAGGAAAACCTCCCCGTTCAGAGGCACTAATCCTCTGAGTCCCAGAGCCAGGAGGCAACATCAGGGGAAGGCCTCAGCCTCTCTGCCCTGTTTTGGGCCCTCCAGAGGAACTGATTGACCACAGGGTGAGACAGGATGTTGGACTAGATGGACCACTGGTCTGATCCAGCAGGGCTCTTCTTATGTTCATTCCTTAGTCCTATGTACAAAGAGAACAACATGGAATAATTTTGAAACAAAATAGATATTAGTTGTAAAATTTTGGAACATTTTTGGAACATCTATTATTTTTCCTATCTCGCCCTTACAAGAAATATTTCTGGTTAGCAGTTGATACATTTCCTGTATTAGCATTATGTAATGACCGCGATTTCGCTCCCCACCAATTTCTGTATACAGATTGTAGATGATTTAAAAGCTGTATGGTCACTACTTAACCAAGCTATTATGCAATGCTATATGGCCTGGGACCTACATACTTGAAGGACCGCCTCTCTCCATATGTTCCCCAGCGAGCACTGCGGTCTGGATCCCAAAACCGGTTGATCCTGCCAGGGTTGAAGGAGGCCCGGTTGGCGGCTACAAGGGCCAGGGCTTTTTCAGTGGCGGCCCCATACTGGTGGAACGAGCTCCCGGAGAACATCAGGGCCCTGCGGGATTTGCTACAGTTCCACAGGGCCTGCAAGATGGAGCTCTTCCACCAGGCCTTTAAGTAGAGGCCGCCTAATGTATACATCTTGGCCCTGGCCCAATTTTATTCTATTTGCCAGCCTGTGGGAATGTATGGGAGGAGTACATCTGAGTGCTGTGTAGATACACCTATGAAGGAAATTGTAACTGTATGCCGCTGATCTTGTGATGTAAGTTTAATGAGTTTTAATTTGATATTGTATGTATTATTTATGTGTTGTTAGCCGCCCTGAGCTTGCCATTGGCGGGGAGGGTGGGATATAAGTCACATGAAATAAATAAATAAAATAAATAAATTCAGTTTTAATGAATCAGTTTTGAAAAGATAATATATTGATCACATCATTTTTGTGAGGGTGAATGATATAGTCTTTAACACCCTGGGCTAGATCCTTGTATGGTTGCCAGCTCTGGGCAGAGAAATTCCTGGATATTTGGGAGTGGAGCCTGGGTAAGTTTGGGGAAGGGAGAGAGCTTCCCAGTTTGGGGAAGGGAGAGAGCTCAGCAAGGATGTGGAGCCACGGAGTTCACCCTCCAAACACACCATTTTTATCCAGGAGAACTGATCTCTGTAGATCCATCCTAATTTCAAGAGAACCTGAGGTGAGGCTGGTGACCCTTAATTCAATCCTGGGTTGTGTGAATGTAATGGCACTGCTATTGATCTGCAAAGGTGAGGGAGTGGTTATGGTTTTGCATATAGTGTTTTGCATGCAGAAGGTCCCAGGTTCAGTCTCCAACATCTCCAGAGAAAAGAGACAGGCAGGAGGCGATGTGAAAGACCTTGACTTGAGACCCGGGACAGCTGCTGCCAGTCTGAGTAGAGAATACTGACCTTGCTGGACCAAGGGTCTGATTCAGTATAAGGCAGTTGATAAGTTCTTCTTCCTTGCACTACATTCCACAATGTTCCCAAGGGGCTGCAACCCTCAGGAGTCTCCTTCTGAAGGCACTCTGAAGAGGAAACAGACAGGAATCCATGCAGCAAGAGGAACACCATGAGTGGAACTCAGCTCATGGCTCTTTAGATCCAGTCCCATAAGTGATTATAGAAAGGATGATGTTACTACCCTGTGTTTGATGGCTTTATCAAGCCTGTATCTAACCTCTGAATATCTAACTGGAAAGATGCCACCAGAAACAGGGGGAAATCAGAAGAAATAATTCAAGTCCTCCCCCACTCTGCCCTGCAGGGATCCTTCAAAGTTCTTCCCCTGAAGCACAATAATCTTCAAAGCCTTTACACTAAGATCGTGTTCACTTTCAAAGCTTCCCCCAATCCAAATGCTTTGAAGACAAAGCTATTTCCAAACCCAACTCATCTTCAAACCCTTCATAATCCACTTCATCTTTCGAAAAAACTATTGTCTACTTCTATTACTATGATGGTATTGTTGGACAACAAGGAAGCCTTTGGAATCTCTCTTCCTCCCACAGACCCTCTGTCAGCCTCTTTGAATAGCAAATGGATGCAGACATATGAAATTCTGTAGAATACGCCATCTTGGAGGTCTATCGGTGTTGAAGGAGACCAGCTTTAAAACAGCGAGAAAAATGCAATTCCACAACAGCCTTTGAAGTAAGACAGTCAACTGACAGAAGATTTTGTTGTTGGTTAACTAGCTTTTAATTAATTTATCAATTAAATTTCCATACACAGATTTGTAACACCTTAATAAATTATTGCACTTCTTTTTGGTTGATGAGTAAGTTTTGTTTGTTATAAAGTGTTTCCATAAAAGCCAATAACTGATTGTTTGGACAGAAGAACTCCTTCTTTTTAGCTCTAGTTCAACTACAAATGAAGTTATGTAGCCTGACTCCCTAACCTTGGAGGGAGCTTTCTCAACAGTTTTGCTGCTTTGCATTTGTAGGTGTTAATTGTAACTCTTTTCCGCTTTTAGCCTGGGAATGAACTGTCCAGCATATCTGAGCGCTTTTTCTCTGTAATAGGATTGGAGGCCTCCCTCCACCTTACATGGTTTGAATACACTATATCTGTAACCTCTCAACCCCTTTCCCTCATTACTGACTCAAGAACATGTAGATGACTATTTGATCCACTGGAAATAAAGAACCTTCTGGTTAAGAATTTTGTTGACAGTTTGAAATTTTTTAGACTGTCACATGAAGCCATGTTCTGCCATTATTATTATTTTAATTTTATGAGAGCACATCTAAAGTATACCATTTCATGGTCATGGCTTTTCTCATAGAATGCCTAACCCGCCTCAGAAAACTACGGCCGAGGACAGACTGGCAATCTGGAGTGGGAGGAATCCGGAGGCAAAAGCTGCAGGGGGAAAATTCCCCGGGGCTGGCTGTTCACACTGGCCAGTGTATTGCACAAGGATGCTGTTATGGAGCGTTCAGACTGCTGCAGAGCAGCCCCGGGTGGGCCGGCCTCCGCAGCTTGTGGCAGGACTGTTTCGGCAATGTGCATATGTGCACATGTGCACATGAGCGCATGAGCGCTCATGCACAAATTGCCGAAATGGCATGTTTACACAGCCACCTCCGCTTGAATCCCACTTCTTCCGGTTCACACTGCCTGAAAGCGGAAGGCATGCGGAAGACGGCCCCTGGACACTGGTTTCTCCCGGTGTCCTTCTACAGCGAGAGGAAACCAGCTTCAAAGTGCATAAGTGCGGAAGGGAGCCGAGGGACAGCTGCAGATGTCTGAACGGGCTCCCTTCCCCCGCTTCCCAAGCGGAGCTCTCCTGGGGCAGATTGCCAGTCTGTCCTTGGCCTACAATTCCCAGAATCACACCGGGGGCGGGGGGGGGGAATGACTATTAAACACAGTTTAGGTCTTTAGTAGAGATGGTTACACAGTGCTATCGATGCAACAAACATGAAATTAAGCAAATTCCGGAGCATGGCAGGAGGGCCTGGCATGATGTGGTCCACGGGGTTGCAAAGAGTCGGACTCGACTGTGCGACTGAACAACACAACAGATCAGCCCCAAGACATCAGAAGTCATTGCTTTCAAGGCTTCACTTCCTCCCTCTGCCAAAATTCTTCAGCAACGGCCATTTCATTGATCACAGATGGTAGCCTTTGTTCATTGGATAAAATCCACTATATTGAATACAAGAAGAGAAAGATTTATATTAATTTCATGCCTATGCTGTAAGGGTTGATTCACCCCAAACCCTCTAAAAAGTAGATGGGTGTAATTTAAAAAATCCAAAAAGAGAAAATGAGTGTTTTGTGGGGACAATCAATAGGTTTTGCTGCGATATTTTCCAGAAGTGGTTGGATGCATTTAGGTGTCTTTATGTGCATATGTCAATGTTTTCACTGCGGCCAGACCCAATCGTTGTCCCCCTGGCATTGCCAACCTCCAGGTGTGCCCTGAAGGTCTCCTAGACTACAGAAATTAGTTTCCCTGGAGAAAAGGGCTGCTTTTGGCAGTGGACTTTATGGTACTATACCCTGCCAAGCAATGTTCCCTCAAAGCTGTGGAATCTTGTGAGCAACCATTCTACTTTGTGAGCTACTGGCATTAAAGTTGTGGGCGAGCAATTCAGTTTCTGGACAAATTAGTTTGCTCTGGAGCCATCCTTCTTCAGCTAAGACAAAAATGTGTGCGCCGGAGGCTAAAAAACTATGAGCTAGCTCACACTGACTCAGCTTAGAGGGAACACTGCTGCCAAGTCCCCTCCCCTCCTGAAATTTCCCCCTACCCTGGCTCCATCCCTAAAATCTCCAGGAATTTCCCAGCACAGAATTGGCAGCCCTCTTCCCCCTCTTCTGCCACTGCTGCTGCCTCCCATGGTTAAAAGGCACATTAAAAAGGCACCCACAAATCTGAAAGATTCAGGATGGCTTTTCTACACAGGCAATAGACTAAAAGTTTCACAAAGTTATTAAGGACTGTGGTCTATACTACAATGTATAGCTTGTTGAAACTCAGCTTCTGCTATGGAATTTTGCATCAACTAATGTATCATGTTCATACTTATTATTTGCTTCTGTTCTGTTGGTTCTACAACCCTAATCATATGGTATTGTTTACTGAACATCTCACCCGCCGACTGTTTTGACTCATTCTGTGTAATCCGCCCTGAGTCTAGGTGAGAAAGGCAGACTGTAAATAATGTCAATAAACATTAGGGAAAGAAAAGCAGTCCATTTGAGGTTTTTGAACTGAGACTTACTATTTACTGCCCTGTGTGCCTTCAGTCTGCCCATGAAACCCATTAATTTTGTGGTCACTTCTAGTGATCAATTCACAAATAGGTGCAGATGCAAAGAGCAAATAAAGCATTTAAGGGATGCATCTATCTGTGCAGGTGCAAAGGAAGGATGAAGTGTGCTTGTCAGGGAAATCAATTGAATAACTCAACTGGTATCCTGGGGGATACATATGTCTTCTTCAGTTATCTAGAAGATTTAGTTTGCGAGCCATGAAAGTGCAAAAGCAGTTCACAAATGGCAGCCTATTTGTTCTTCTTAGCAAGGGACAATTTTGGCTTGTAGCATGGGAGGCTACTGGCGGGAAGCAAAGCTGATTAATAAAAAGTTCCAACTTCCAGAAACTGAGATATCATAAAACGTTGCTGCTGTAAGAAATCTCCAAGACAAACAACTCTCTCACAGTAAAGAACTTCGAATTCAAGCTTTAAGTATATTGTTGTCTGTTCAAGATATTCTAATTTTCTTATAAAGAACTACAGTTTAAAGAACTCATCACCCTCTGCCTGTTACAGCTGTGCCTGTTCAATAAAATTAACCCTTTTTTTGTTTCAACTTTGCTTCATATCAAGTGCCATTTCCAAAAGGGGTTTGGCCTGAGAAAAAGCGAAATAACTTCTGAGTGCACTCTCTGCCAGCAACTGAAAGGGGTGGACACCAATGCCTGCATGTCACAGGATGATGGAGCCAACCGGACGCCAAACCTCTCCCCGCTCCTGCTCCAGCCAACACCTGTGGGGACCTGCTGGCGAGTGCAGGTGGCCACATGTGGGGCCTCAAGCTGCTCCTGACGGCGCTGTGACCAATGCCCACAGGTACCTGGGTGGGCGGTGGGCAGCCATGGGGGGAATGCTGGTGGGTACAGTCGGGGGGCCGCATGAACCCCAACAGCTGCTAGAGCCCGTTGTATTGCTCTACAATGGGCCTTGCTTCTAGTAAGTTTATAATTCAAACACGCTACTAAGAGACTGCTCAGTCAGAGTGGTGAGCAGTGTTTTGGTGAGAAAATCTGCCTCACAGAACAGAAGCAGCAGGGGTCTGAAAGAGTCCTCCAATTTCTTCCTTCAAGTGCCCATTTTGAAGCCAGTTCCAGGTATTTTCACTATCAGCTTTGTTCTCTATCTTTCAAATATTGCCCATGCAAGTGTTTTTCCTTCCAGTTGTCAAAGGGAGTTTGGATTTCAGTCTTCTTTGTCATCTTCTTTGGTTTCTGTAACCTTAAATAAGTCTGCTTTGTACACTTCAACTAGAAGTTTCTCCTTCCTCTTCTTGGTGTAGTCATTCGGTGTTCATTTTTCTTCTTTAACTGCTTCCTTAACTTTCAGGAGACTTCTTCCACGTAATTTTCTTGGTAAGTGATGACACGTTATCATTATCTTGTGAGCCTTGTGATCCACTGCTTCTAATTCTGTTTCCAGTCAACAATGCCGGTTGTGTATGTTAGAAGGACTGCCCACATGTTAATTGCCTTTACCATGTTGCCTTCATTTAATTTTGCTCATTACACCTTTTTAATTTTTTTGGTAATGCTCCTTTGTTGTATCTGTCTTAACAATGGTGTGTTTGATATTGTCACCTTCCAAAATCCCAAGAAATTGCTTGTTTTCTTCAAAGCTCAGTGTTTTGATGTTGCTGTTTGGAATGCTGTTTTCTTCTTGTTCAACAGTCGTTCCTCTATTCACTGCTAATGCTGCACACTTGTCAAGGCCAAAGTCCATTGCTGTATCTTTGTTGAATATTCAAAAGGGTCACTCTGATTATGACTTTCCATCCATTTTTGTTTGGTTTTTTGTATTTGAAAATGTGTGCATGGACATGAAAACTTTGAACGTTATGCCTTGAATAAAACTTCGTTGTTCTTAAAAGTGCCCCTAGACTCTAAATATGTTCTACTGCTTTAGACCTACATGGATCTATCTCTTTGCCTTCAGTTCTTCCTGTGCAGAGGTGAGCTGATTATGTATTATCTCACTCTTAATTAGTAGACTTTCAAGAGCAACTTTATTTCTGTGACCTGTTGCTTGGTTGGTTTCATTTATTTCTTGTCCTTCATGTTCTTCCTTTGCATGGCTGTTGTTCCTTATTTGATCTAACTCTATTGCCGTGAAAAAAGTTGTTTCACGTGTGTTCTGTACTGAGCATGAGTCACCCCTGAGCTAGCAGGGTTGAACTTGTTATCCCAGAACAGTAGCTTACCTGGATTCAGGAGCGGGCCAATAGAGATGTAGCCTTATGTAAATAGCCTATCGTTAGGAGTGAGATGTGTTAGGGTGTGGTCTTTGCATGCTTTATAAACAGGGCAGCCAGCCCTGGGTTCAGTCTTTGGAATGTTCCTGAAAGCACTAAATAAACTAGAGCTGATCACCGCAGTGTGTCCAGAACCCAGTATTTAACAATATGATAAAAAGGGGCAGATCTGTTACTCACTGTTCAGTGGTGGTGGAATTTGGACACTGTTCTTTCCATATTTCAGACATTTGTTTCAAACATCCACACTGCTCAGGTAACATTGCATGATGATTCTGTTTGTTCTGGAGACCGTTTTTCCCGATGTTGCTGGTTTCCCAGTAGCTGATCAGGTCCCTGCTCTGATCAATTTATAGAAGATCCTGCTTCCAGTAGCTCATCTGGCCTCTGCCCTGGTTGAGAAGAAGACGAAAAAGAGGAGGAGGAGGAGGAGGAGGAGATTCGCTTTATACCCCACCCTTCACTTGGAGTTTCAGAGCAGCTTACAAACTCCTTTCCCTTCCCTGCTCCACAACAGACACCCTGTGAGGTAGGTGGGGCTGAGGGAGCTCTTTCCAGAAATGTCCTTGAGGGAACAGCTCTGTCAGAGCTATGGCTTGCTCAAGGTCATCCAGCAGGTACAAGTGGAGGAGTGGGGAATCAAACCCAGCTCTCCCAGATTAGAGTCCACGCACTTAACCACTACACCAAACTGGCAGAAGAGCCTCTGTCCCGAAGCCTTTTTTTGTTTCCCCCATTGATCCAGGAACACCAATCTCTGACGTGGTCCATGTTAACCCAGGTAACGACCGAGACAGTATAGGCTCCTCATTCAGTTTTCTCACCATATTGAATGGGACTTTTGGATACATTTAGTCTGACTCCTTAGCAGAGGCCTGTCGACCATGAGAGATCCTGCCAGCAGCTGTGCTGCCGAAAGCATAACTTTCTGCTTCTCTGGAGCACACAAACCCCACCAGCATGGCAAGCTAGAATCCCACTGGGGGGGGGGGGCGTTATCATCATCATCATCATCATCATCAACAACAACAACCACATCGATGACAATGTCAACAACGTAAGTAGAAATATTGATGCTGCATTTCCAAAATCCTGAAAATGGCTTATAAAAAACGAAGTCCCCTTTAAAAATGAATACAAAAAGGGGGTCAACAGAAGCACAAAAACAGTATTAGCAGCTTTGCTTGGGGATGATTACAGTGGTAATGGAAGGATGTGGGGAAGTGGAGGTGGGGGGGGGGGGCTGGCCTTTTTCTCCCCACTGCCTTTGTCCTTTCTGCCTTTGCACAAAAGGTTTGCTGTCGGTGAGCATTTGGGCTGTTTTGCACAATTGCACATTTCTCCATGCGATTTCTCCATTCATTTCACACAATTGGGCAATCCTCCCTACAATGCAAAAAGCTCATTTTCAACCCAGATCATTGCTTTTGTTCATTTTGTGGTTGTTGTTTCAGGCAGGTCTGCACAATTGTGGCTTTCTCTGCAAAATCTCTCCGTACACTTCATGAAATAGCTTGGCTCTTTCTATATATTTTTTTTTCTAAAACAGCAGCAACAACCATAGACTACTAAAAGGATGGTCGAAGAGGATGACCAAGCCAAAGCCTAGGGTTGCCAACTCTGGCCTGGGAAATTTTTGAAAGTTTGAGGATGTTGCCTTTGGAAGGGGAAATTTGGGGGAGGATATTTCTAGAATCTATGGTATGCCATGGAGTCCACCCTCTGAGCCTGCCATTTCCTCCAGGGGAACTGCACTCTGTCGTCTGGTGATCAGGTGTAATTCCAGAAGAACTCCAGAGGTTGGTAACCCTTCCAATGCTTGTCCTATGAAATGGGAGGAAAGTAAGCCAGGGGTCAGCTTCACCCACCCAGCCAAAAGATCCAGAAGTCAAAAAATACTACTATAGCACCTTTTTGGGTGTGTGAACAGCCAACACTGTTCTCATATGTTTAGCACCTGAACAGTTTCCCGAGGAAGTACTGATATCATTCTAGTTCTTTGGTAATTAGAATGGCATGACATTTTTTTTTAAGAGAGAGAGTCAGTTTGGTGTAGTGGTTAAGTGCGCGGACTCTAATCTGGGAGAGCCGGGTTTGACTCCCCACTCCTCCACTTGCACCTGCTGGATGACCTTGGGCAAGCCATAGTTCTGATTCTTGAAAAAGAGCAGTTTCTGTCAGAGCTCTGTCAGCCCCACCTACCTCCCAGGGTGTCTGTTGTGGGGAGGGGAAGGGAAAGGTGTTTGTAAGCCGCTCTGAGACTCCCTTGGGTATTGAAGGGCGGGGTATAAATCCAATCTCTTCTCCTTCTTCTTACACTGAGCCATTTTTGCCAGAACCAGACCAGATATTTCCTGCTTTCAATGTACACATTAAAATATCACAAGGTCAGTGAGAGAGCTCTTTCTCAAAACATGTGTTTGGCTGGATCCTAGAGTTTTCAGCCCTGCCCCAGGGGCAGGGGATGGGTCCTTGGGCCCTTCCCACCACCACCAATTAGCTGGCTGGTGGAGGGACTTGCTAGGAGTGGCAAGGAGACCTAGGCCTCATTACTGACAACACAGTGATGTCACTTCCAGCATGCACTGGAAGTTACATCATTGCATCGCTGACATTGAAATGATACTCTGGTATTTGGGCAAAAGCTCTATGGTAGAAGTCACTGTTAACCAGAGAGTTTTTGCCGAAATACCAGAACATCACCATGACACCAGCAACATGATGATGTCACTTCCTGTGGATTCCGGAAGTGATAGTGCTTCTCCTTCCTGCTCCTGGTAAGTCCCGCCGCCTCCCCCATCAGTTGCCAGGAGGGACCTCTAAATCCTAATTGATCCTGTCAGTGTGGGTGGCGAATTTGCAAAGAAAAGAGTTCCACTTTGCTCAAAGCCCTGTTCCGAGTCAGAAAGGGATCCTGAAGGGAACAGGATGATATTATGATGCTAAACCCAGGGAATCATATCACTGAGGTCAAATCAAACTGAGGACAAAACGTCCTGGATCAATCACCCTGTATGCCCAAGTCAACGTGGGAGCATGTTGCAATGTCACAATCCCACATAGCCAACCATATCTGTTAAGATTGACATATCCTTGATGGCTTTGTCATCTCATCCTTGGCTTTAATAAGTCATAAGTGCAAAAAATAAATGCATATTTTATCCTTGTAGATAAGGGCAATTGAAGACCATTCCAAACAAGAGCAGGAGAAAGCATCGTGACTAATCAGTTACACAGGGCAGCCGTGTCGGTCTGAAGTAGAACAGCGAGATTCAGATCCAGTAGCACCTTAGAGACCAACGGGATTTTGGGGTTATGAGTTCTTGAGAGTCAGAGCTTTCTTTGTCAGGTACAGGTAGATCCATAGTGACTTGAATCTGCTGAAGGGAATCTTAACTCTTGAAAGCTCATACCCTAAAAATATTGTTGGTCTCTAGGACCTACTGGACTTAAATACAGGTAAATAATCAGGTGGAACATTTTCTAAAGGAATTTTAAAAAAATGAATTCATGAATATTCAGTGCCTTTTCTCTAAGTTCGAGATAACTTGCAAACCATAATCAAAACAGTACCAGTTAAAGCCTTATAACCTATGGAATATTTCCTTACCCCCCAGAAGATGCCTTGCAGCACCTCTTGAAGGTCTCCGATGAGGATCCTCTCCCCATATCTTCAGGGAGACCTGTCCACGAGTGAGAACCCTGAGATAAAAGGCCTGGGATTCAGTCAATGCCAGGCGCAGCCACTGTCAGTGAGACAACAGCCAGCATGGCAGCTTGAAGACCATAGATGGCACATGGGAACATACGGGAGGAGATGGTCGTTCAGCTAAGTGGGTCCTCGGTTGTGAAGGGCTTTCAGGGTAATCACCATCATGTTAAGAGAGTGCAACAACAACAACAACAAAACATTCACAAAAGACTCTGAGTAATTTCAGAGTTTGGCAGCCATAACTTATTGTGGTATGCACAGTCATGGATGGCATGAGAGTGTGATTAAGAAAAAAAAGATTAGATTTATTCCCCACCTTTCACTCAGAGTTTCAGAGAGGTAGGTGAGGTTGAGAGAGCTCTTTCAAGAACTGCTCTTGAGATATCAGCTCTTAGAGAACTTGTGACTGCCCCAAGGTCACGCCAGCAGCTGCATGTGGAGGCATGGGGAATCAAACCCGGTTCTCCCAGATAAGAGTTTGCTGCTCTTAACCGCTACACCAAACTGGCTCTGGCATGGTTGGCTGTCCAGTCTACCCTCTATCTTGCCTTACCAAGAGTGCCTGAGATATCAGCAGAAAAGGTAGATCCAGGACTGTGAAAAAGAGGAATGAGCTAACATCACAAAGCCAGAAGAATTTCAGTCTCTGTATGACCAATTAACCAGCCTCATGCTAAGTTACATGATGTTTTATTTTTGGATCAATTAAATAATCCAGCTGTTCATCTTGCCCTAACTGGTAGGGGACTGCAGAAGTACCCGTTCATCATGTTAGTCAGTAGAAACTGCCGTTCTTAACGCGTCTGTGAGACTGTCGTATTTTGGGTAACCACTAAGGGAAGCCACCCCTAAACTGAGACACAGTGCCTCGTGTTTCAGTTGTCGCTAACCCAACATCCCATTATTGATATACCACATTATGTATGCATTATGCATATCTTAATTGACTCCAGCTCTGTACTGGCACCTACTCGAAGCAAGCAGTGATCATGTCTCAACCTGGCAAAACGCCCGACTGCATTCACAGCAATGGGGCAGCATGCAAACATCAACATAGGGTTATATCCAAACCAGCTGCTGTTATTAATTTCATCTGCTCTAAAGGAGGACATGATTTTTGTATTCTGAAAGGATTAAACATGGACAATTACGCCAATTTAGTGATGTTGAATTTCTGTTTGCTTAGGAGCGGGAGGTCTATCCGTACGTCCGGGGAGTAAGACAGCCAAATAAATGTTGGTGTTGTCTAAAGAATAAAATTACAAACTTCAGTGAAGGAGACTCAGAGCCTTGTTCGTCTATTCAGTGATAGTTGTGTGAACCATGATCGATGTACTGTTTTAAAGGGGGGATATTTATAAGCAGTCTCACTGGATTGAGAGCTGTTGTGGTGTAGTGGTGTTGGACTAGGACTGGGGGAAACCTAAGTGCAGATCCCCACTTATTGAAGCTTGTTGGGTGACCTTGGGCCAGTCACCCACTTTTAGCCTAACCTACCTTTACAGGGTTGTTGTGTAGATAAAATGGAGGAGAGGAAAACAATGTAAGCTGTGTTGGGTCCCCACTGGAGAGAAAGGCAGGATATTAATAAAGGAAATAAATATAAATAAATTCATGGGATTTAAAGCCAGGCTTCGTTGGTCAAAGTCTTTCTTTGTACCACCTAGGGTTTGAAATATGTATTTTTGTGACTGCAGTTTCTGTGACATGTTGTGTGTCATTGTTGCATGTGTTTTGGCTTCATTTTGTGCTCTGTGTTGGGAAAAATAGTCAAAAATACTTAAATACTCAGAGGTTGCAATGGATCTTTGCTTCACTGGAGAGGAGACATTTCTTTCTGTTTAAAAAGCTTTATTTCTAAGGGTAAAAGGTACACAGAAAAGCTGCAAAATAACAAGCATATTTAGAGCTACATTTTTGCATCCTACTCCTACAGACACATGGTCACTCAACAATGGAGAATCCTCCTTCTTCTTGACCCCTAGAAGGAAATCACCTGAACACATTAACCAACCAGTGTTTACAAAACAGACCAGGTTTCCCAGGTTTCCCTTCCAGGTCAGTCTAAACAATAGCACTGAAGGTAAACAGATTTACCCTATAATGACTGGAATCTGGAACTTGCAACTCATACATTTCCAACACTCTGTTCCCCATATCTAAAACACAATTGTTCCCATACAAAAGCACATTCCAATTATTGCTGGGCAATGCCTGTACCATTGCACATTATCTCCTATGCATACACACAGTGTGTCTAGGCAGTGTTACCACTGTTGCACATTCCATGAACAGGTGGCATAACTGAACACACACACACACATACCTAGCCAAAGACAACATTCTCAGTATTCTTGCAGTCTGTTTGATACAATTTCATACTAGGAAATATATCATTCTAAGGGATGATAGACTATCTGTTTGTGGCATCCATGTCATTCACTGATGCGACCATGGTGTGGTGGAATGGGCCTGCTTCGGCCAGCAGGCCCTGTTCCACCCTGCACTCTAAGCTTTTCTCAACACCTGGAGAGCAGGGTGGAATGGGGCCTGCAGGCCAGAGCAGGCCCATTTCACCACTTTTTGGTGGCACAGTGAGATAAGGACAAACAGGAAACTTTATTGGACAGGCATTTTGAATCTGGCACTCACATGCACAGACAGAGCAACAGAAGTTTTGGGTTTGTTTGTTTTTCTGGGTGAACTGGAGTATGGTCAGATCAGTCTAGCTAGGATGGAGTTAGCAGAGCAAGTTAGAATACTGAAGCTAACAAAGCAAGAGCTGCAGAAAGAATGCAGAATAGGACTGTGGATGGGATGAAGGCTCTCCTGCTAAGCTGTGGCAAGTCACTAGGGGTGGCTGCAGCAGAGTGCCCAAGTCAACAGAATGAGGTCTGGCTCAAGGAACTAGAGATCCAGAAACTGAAGATACAGGAACAACTGCATAAGGACAAGAGGGAAGCCCACAGGCAAGACACTGAGCAGGAGGAAAAGCTGCAGGAGAGAAGGGGGAAGATGCTGAAGGTGTAGCAATGGCTGCAGGAGGAGCAGCGAAAGTAGCAGGAGGAGTGGTGGAGACACAACCTCGAGATGATGTGCCTGCCGGCTGAACAAAGCAGGAAAATAAAAGTTACCCCCAAAGACTTTATTCCATACAAGGAAAGGGAAGACCCCCGAAGTATATCTTTCAATTTCTGAGAAAGCAGCTATGCAGTGGGGAATGGCAGAGGCAGACTACATGTTCTACATCTGTAGCATTCTAACTCAGGAGCTAGTTGCTATCTACAATAGCATGCCTAGAGGGAGGCAGGGAGTAACTTTTAAAGTTTTCAAAGCCACAGATATTTAACTGGGGGCTGTTCACTTTTGGAAGCAGTTTCGGTGATTATTCCCACAGCAGTGCAAAACGTATTCTGAATATGTAGCAAAAATGAATGGGATGGGGATGTGGGTGGAAAAAGCAAAAGCCAAGGACTTTGAGGCTTTACTCCAGTTAGTGGTGCTGGAAAAAATTATTCCAAACTCCCCAAGGAGCTAAAATGTCTGGTGAAAGTCAAAAGGCCTAAGGATGTCACTGAGGCATCAGAAATTGCAGATGAGCTGGTGATAAACAGGAAGGGGTTGGATTTGGAGGACTTCCCAGTTGGGAAGGGAAAGGGTTCTGGAGGAGTGGGAAGGTGGATTCTCAACCCAAACGGGAAGGGGCTTCTGCTCGGGCAGACATTAAAAAAGCATTAGATTTGGCTAAGTGGAACTGGCCCCAGGTTAGAAAAATGCTTTAATTGTGGAGGGGCAGACCACTTGCAGGCTGCCTGTCCCCAGTTACAAGCAGAGACCTTCAAACCTGCTCCGAAAGACCAGCTACCCAAAAGATGAAAGAGGAGCAAGTGGCAAGTGGCTTTTCTGGAGTTGGTGATGGTGTGGGAACTGGACAAACTCAGACCATATTTGTGGAGGCAAGAACTTACTCTCCTAATGGATTGCTCATTCCTACAATGGCTGCAAACTACGAAGAACTCAAACACTAAACTGCAGAAGTGGTTGTGGAAGATTCAGAAGTTCAGCATGAAAACTGAACATATTGCTGGATACAACAATGTGGCTGCAGATTTCCTTTCCAGGAAAAAAAAAAGTAGACTCTTAAAACAGACTACTGCCTATGTTTACTATGTAATTTGTAAATTTCTTAGATGCATTTGGATTTGCCACAGAGCAACCTTCTGTAAAAGGATGCTCTTCTGTGTGGAATCTTGGGAGGGGATGGTGTTAAGAAATCAATGTTTTTCCTTTGGAGGTTGAAATGAGCAAAACCTTCACTTTGTGTTTTTAAAAGTACCCCCCCCCCCCCCCAATCTCTGGGCAGAGAATAGGCAGGGAGAAGGAAGTCAGTCAATGGTTTTCCAGGCTTACCTCAGCCTATCGTCATACAAATGCTAGTAGGTCTAGACAATGGGATGGCCAAGTCATCCCCCCATTTCAAGAAGGGAACAGAGATATGAAGGAATTAAATACTAGAGAGACTTCAGGAAGGAATTCTTGGAGATCTCCAGGAAAAGCTTCTTTGACCCAGCCTAACTTGGTCAGTGTGTGGGGACTAGAGAGAAGATAAAACTCCTGGAAGCAAGGAGGAAGGTATGTTTTGTGCTGAGTCCAAACAGAACTCTTAACGGAGGTCTGGAAGAGGAGGCCATTAACATGTGCTGTCCTGGACAGCTGGAGAAAGCTGCAAGGTAATGATTACTCTGCAGAGATCTAAAACATTCTAAGGGGCAGAGGACTCGTGTTTTATGCATTTCTTTTGAATCCTTTGCTCAATCTGGTGCTGTGCTAAAAGTATGCTTGTGAACATTTTCACTTTTATTAATTCTTTATAACTGGTAGTGGTTCCCTGTACCACATAGACCTCCACTGTCTTGGGCATGCTATTTTAAAAGGAGTGCCAGGAGGAAGGCAATCAGTTAGCATGTGGTTATTCCTCCAGGGGTGCACAAGGCAGTAAACGGTCCCTGTGGTAAATGGGCAGCAGAAGACACCGAGGCAAGGCCTCAGAATTTGGAAGGAAAGCTGGGAGTCCTGAACTTCCCAGCAGGCAATTCCCTACAAAGCACAGGTGGTAGCAGTGGTTACTGGATAGAGAGAATAGCCTCTCCAAGTGTTGGGAAAAACTTGGAGGGCAGGGTGGAACAGGGCCTGCAGGCCTGAGCATACACATACGGTACTCCTGTTCCAGCTTCAATTATTTATTTACTTCATTTAAATCCCATCTTTGTCCCCAAAGGGTCCCAAAGCAATTTACATTGTTTTCCTCTCCTCCATTATATAATCTCAACAACCAGGTGGATTAGGGTTGGACAAGGAGTGGCCAACATGGTGCCTGTGGGTCCCATGGACCCATTGCCACTTTTCCTGCTGCTCCCCAAGTGTTTTTAGAAAGTGGGTGGGGCCAGGTAGGGCTTTTGCCCATGAAGGATTCTGATTGAGCACAGAGAGGGTGATATTTGGTTGAGGACAGCAATGCTGGCAGCCTCTTCTGCTCCCTACATAAGAACAGAAGAGAAGCCAATGTTGGATCAGGCCAGTGGCCCATCCAGTCCAACACTCTGTCACACAGTGGCCAGAAACACCAGGTGCCATCAAGAGGTCCAGCAGTGGGGCCAGGAAGACACTAGAAACCCTCCCACTGTTGCCCCCCCCAAAGCACCACGAATACAGTGCATCACTTGCCCCAGACTGAGAGTTCCTATCTATGTCTTGTGGCTAATAGCCACTGATGGACCTCTGCTCCAAATGTTTATCCAATTCCCTCTTGAAGGCATCCACACTTGTAGCCGCCGCCACCTCCTGTGGCAGTGAATTCCACATGTTAATCACTCTTTGGGTGAAGAAGTACTTCCTTTTATCTGTTCTAACCCGACTGCTCAGCAATTTCATGGAGTGCCCCCAAGCTCTTGTATTGTAAGAAAGGGAGAAAAGGACTTCTTTCTCTGTCTGCTCGGTCTTATGCATAATCTTGTAAACCTCAATCATGTCACCCCTCAGCCATCGTCTCTCCAAGCTAAAGAGCCCCAAGCGTTTCAACCTTTCTTCACAGGGAAAGTGTCCCAACCCTTTTATCATTCTAGTTGCCCTTTTCTGCACTTTCTCCAATGCTATATCTTTTTTGAGACGTGGCAACCAGAACTGTACACATTTGTCCTTCCCCCCTGCCTATGAAGCAGCTGGCAGTTTGAAATGAGGTTAATGTGTTCGCTATCTGTTTTAAAAGGGGCTGTTTGATTTTAATTGTTTTATCTAGTGTATGTTTTTATTCATTTTGTACATCACCCAGAGCCCTGGGTGATTAATAAATTAAATAAAATAAATAAAATAAATAAATAAATAAATAAGGTTATCAAGAGTACTCCTTTTCCATAGCACAGACCTCAGTCCCATTAATGTAAATGAAGTGGATTTGAATCACAGGAACACAGGAAGCTGCTTTATACTGAATCAGAGCATTGGTCTGTTACTGTCAGTATTGCTTACTCAGACTGGCAGCTGCTCTCCAGGGTCTCAGGCAGAGGTCTTTCACATCACCTACTGCTTGGTTCATTTTTTTTTTTAATGGGGATGCCAGGAATGGAACTTGGGACCTTCTGCATGCAAAAGAGATGTTCTACTACTAGGCCATGGACGCTCCCAAATGTGGACACACATAAAGCTGCCTGATACTGAATTCGACTTTTGGTCCATCAAGGTACTGTCTACTCAGATTAGCAGTGGCTCTTTGGGGTCTCAGGCTGAGGACTTTCACATCACTTACTATCTGCTCCTTTCAACAGGAGATGCTGGGGACTGAACCAGGGACCTTCTGCATGCCAAGCAGATGCTCTGCCACTGAGCCACAGCCCATCTTCACTGAAATCACTCAAAGACTGAAATCAAAGTTGGTGGTGCATTGTAGCTGAAAAATAAAATAAGAAAATGAGATGTGTGATTTCTTATCTTTAACATCTATATGCGCCCCCTTGCCCAGATTGTCAGGAGGGCAGGGCTGGGTTGTCACCAGTACACTGATGACACCCAGCTCTACCTGATGTTGGGGGGCCAGTCTGGCTCGGGACTGGACGATTTAGACCGGGCATTGCACGCTGTGGCTGGTTGGCTCAGGCTGAGCAGGCTGAAGCTGAACCCTACAAAGATGGAGGTTCTGTGCCTTGGTCGGGGTGGCCCATGGTCGGGGCTCCCACTCCCGACCTTCGACGGGGCGCCGTTGGTGCCTTCACCAGTGGTTAGGAGTCTGGGTGTGCTCCTGGATCCCTCCTTATCAATGGAGGCCCAGGTAGCAGCCACTGCCAAATCGGCCTTTTATCATCTGAGGCTGGTGCGGCAGTTGGTTCCCTTCCTGGACCGCTCGGACCTGGCTACAGTGATCCATGCAACGGTCACCTCGAGGCTAGACTATTGTAACGCTCTCTACATGGGGCTGCCCCTGGTGCAAATCCGGAGGCTTCAGCTGGTGCAGAATGCCGCAGCAAGGTTGTTGATGTGTCTCCCAAGATGGGAGCACATACGACCAACGCTGGAGGCACTGCACTGGCTGCCAGTGGCGTACCGGATTTGCTTCAAGGTGCTGGTATTGGCCTTTAAAGCCCTAAATGGCCTGGGTCCGACCTACCTAAGGGACCGCCTTTCCCCGTATACACCCCAGAGAGCACTTCGGTCTGGGGCCCAACATCGCCTGGCCATACCTGGCCTAAGAGAAGCCAAGCTCACGGCCACCAAGGGGAGGGCCTTTTCGGTGGTGGCCCCTAGCTGGTGGAATGAGCTCCCAGAAGAGATCAGGGCCCTGCAATCAGGGTTCCGCAGGGCCTGCAAGACGGAGCTCTTCCGCCAGGCGTTTGGATAGGGGCCGCTGCCCTTGTCTTGCCCCCCCTACCATTTAGTGACCACCGAACGCGCAATTTAATATCACCATCAAGTCGCTGAGGACCTTTATGCTACCAATAGCTGGTTGCAAGTAATATCATCTGACAAGCCATCTGATAGTATTGAGCACTTTAATATATGTTAGGTTTTGTTATGCAACGTTGTAATGTTTTAGCTCGTTTTAACTGTTTTAACTGTTTTACTGTGAACAACGTTCACCTAATTATGTAAGCCGCTCTGAGCCTGCTATGCGGGGAGAGCGGCCTAGAAATTGAATTAAATAAATAAATAAATAAATAATAAAAACAAAGTCTGAGTCCAGTAGCACCTTTCAGCCGAATCACATTTTATTCAAGGTGAGCTTTTGCGTACACGCACACTTCTTCAGACAGTACACACTGGAGATTTGGTAGTGCCATGAGCACTGCAGTTGATGTATCACAAACACCATTAAACACTGCAGTGGACAGCGTTGGTGGTCCAGCTACTGAATTCAAACCAAAGGAGAAGGAAATGCTTACTTAATGGTGTTCTTTATTTCAGCCGTGACTTTTAGTGTCAATGGAAGACAGCAGCTCACTGAGTTTGGAGATCCCCTTATGGGCTTATAAAAACCATTATTTTATTTCCACACTTATTTTCACCTTCCTACATGCTGGATTATGTATTAAGATACTTAACTGCAAAGGATTTTACAATACAGATCCTACTTATTGCTGTGTGACCCCTAAAAAGCTAAGAAGAGCCTTGCTGGATCAGACCAGTGGTCCATCTAGTCCAGCAACCTGTCTCACACAATGGCTGATCAGTTGGTGGGCTAACAAACCAGGCCAAGCCCTTACCCTGATGTTGTCTCAATGAAATTCTGAGCAGTCAGGTTAGAACGAATAAAAGGAAGTACTTCTTCACCCAAAGAGTGATTAACACGTGGAATTCACTGCCACAGGAGGGGGCGGCAGCTACAAGCATGGATGGCTTCAAGAGGGAATTAGATAAACATATGGAGCAGAGATCAGTGGCTATTAACCACAAGGTATATATAGGAACTCTTGGTCTGGGGCAAGTGATGCTCTGTATTCTTGGTGCTTTGGGGGGGGGGGGCAACAGTGGGAGGGCTTCTAGTGTCCTGGCCCCACTGCTGGACCTCCTGAGGGTACCTGGTGTTTTTGGCCACTGTGTGACACAGAGTGTTGACTGGATGGGCCACTGGCCTGATCCAACACTGGCTTCCCTTATGTTCTTATGCCTCCTGGCACTGAAATTCAGAAGCTTGCTACCTTTGTAGATGGTGGTTCCCTTTAGTCACCATGGCTAGTAGCCATCGATGGGTCTCTCCTCTATCATATCCATTACTGTCAGTTGCATTTCATGCTTGCCATTGCAAAACATGGATGCTCTCCAAGCATTGCAATACCTATGGGAATCAGTACTGTAGAGCACTACTGTAAATCTCATGCACAAAATCACTTTATTGTTCAGTGGCTTGTGCATCATTTTCACCTCCATGCCATGAACCTCAGGATAATATTCTTACTCCCTTTTGGGACCCTTGTCCACGACTGCAAATATGGAGTTTTTGCATTAACACAAGAGCAAATATTTAGTGTCATCCTTGTCAGTACCCTGGTGCACCAGTTAAGACTTTGCAATCCTAAACTGAGCAATACCCGTCTAAAACAGTTGAAGTCCTTGGGCTTTGAAGACTGTCTCTCTTCTTAGGAATACACTGTTAATAGAGCATAGAACATTGTTCATAGACTGGTTACTCCAGATTGCCAGATCACACCAAAATTTGGAAGTTACGCAGAGTTGGCCCTGGTTAGGACTTGAATGGGAGACCCCCAAAGAACTCCAGAGCTGCTACTCAGAGGCAGGCAATGACAAACCACCGCTGAATGTCTCTTGCCTTGAAAACCCCATGAGGGGGTCACCAAAAGTTGGCTGTGACTTGATGGCAAAAAAAATAAATAATCCCAGGGGTCCGTTGGAGCAGGAGTGCACAGGAGCGCAGCTCCGTGAGTGAGAAGCCCAGGGGGCTGGCACATGACCAAGCCCCGCCCCCTCCTCGGCTTCCCCGAGCAGTGCAGAGGCGCAGCGCCCCGGGGAAAGCCCTGCTAGGGTCTTTATTGATTTTAATGTTTTGTTTTAATATTGATAATTTTATCATTGTTCCTTTTATGACTGTGTGCTGTTTTTCCAGAGACTTGCTCAAGGTGGCATATAAATTTTCTAAGTATACCATTTTTTATCTGGGCACACGGCACATAAGTACTGGAGAAATTTCACCAACCCTTCAGCAGCTTCCACCCCATCAGTTTGTTGTAGTGGTCAGGAGTTGGACTCTGATCTGGGAGAACCGGGTTTGATTCCCCACTCCTCCACATGCAGCTGCTGGTGTGACCTTGGGCCAGTCACAAGTTCTCTCAGAGCCATTCTCTCATGAGCAGTTCTCAAAAGACCTCTCTCAGCCCCACCTACCTCACAGGGTGTCTTGTTGTGGGGAGGGGAAGGGGAAGGGATGGGTGGTGCACATGTCCTGGGTATCTCAAGTCTACTTGAAACCTGGTGGTTTCAAGGGAGCAGGAAGAGAATGAGGGTGGGTTCTTTACGCTTATTTTTATTGCACAAAGTATTGGATGAGGAAGGGAATGGAGGAAGAGCAGGTCAGTTTCACTCACCTGTGGAGTGGAGCCTGAGGGGTGGGTGTTGCCTTCTGACACACTTCCGGAATGTTAGGGGGTGTGGCATATGCAAATGAGTTGTGCAAATGAGTTCTGCTAATGAGCTCCTGCACCTCTTTTTCTACGAAATGACCCCTGAATAAACCAAGAATCCTGAAAGTAATTTGGGATGAAGAGAACACATGAATCAAATCGAGCTCAGTCTTTATCTGTTCTGGAGAGCAGTGGCTGTCCGAGGTCTCAGGCCACAGATTTTGACGTCCTCTGTTACCTGATTCTTTAACTGGAGATGCTCAGCTTTAAATCTGGGACCTTGTGCATACAAAGCAAATGCTCTTCCACTGAGACATGGCCCCCCTCCCTGCAGTGCTGAAATTTACTTTCTGGTTTGATCAGATTATTTATAGCGTATGATCTCCAAGGGAAGAAGCCTAGATCATCAAAATATGCATCCTCGCTTTTATTTATCATTAATTAGCAAAATGCCTGTCATTATGATGGACAGGATATGCACACAAACTTTATATTATAAAGACCCCTGGCAAGGTGACCGACTGTGGCCACAGAAACGTACACATAATCTCATGAAATCCCTTCCTTTGAAGACTGGGAAGAGGGCAGGTTTGCTGTCGTTGAAACAATGTCCTAGAAAGCAGCACTTGACTTTCCCACAGTCAGGTGAGGGTTGCCCACTCCGAATTGGGAAATTCCTGGAGATTTGGGGATGGAGTCTTTGGAGGGTGGGGTTTGCAGAAGGGAGAGACCTCTGCAGTGTATAAAGACATAGAGTCTAACCCTCCAAAGCAGCCATTTTCTCCAGGTGAACTGATCTTTGCAGTCTGGAGATCAGTCATAATTCCAGAAGATGTCCAAGAGGTTGACTACGCTATAGTCTGGTATATCTAGTACTCCCTTTGACCAGAGACAATAAAAGGGACACCATTGGGGTGGAAGTTAAACCTGCTTTCTACCCCCAGAGATCCACTAGAAAGGGCACCAGTTCAGAACCAACCGTGCTTCTCTTGCCTGTGGTCTATTCTAGAGTGTAACATAATATTGGGGATTAATTCACCTCCAGAAATGAGAATCCAATCATCAGACTTTCAGGCAATGCCAAGCAGGTTTAGGAAGCACCATGACAAGAAGCAGGATAGTTTTGAATGACAGCAGAAAATAATTTAGAAGGTCTGCTGGTGAGCTTCCAGCGACATCTGGCTAGTAGGGCCAAATCAAGAAGTTCTGCCACTTGTCATGTCTGAGGGCTGCACCACAATTGAATGGGGGTCCGTGTGAAGGCACGGAAGTCTCATCACAGAAGCTTGGGCCTGGTTGGCAGCACCAAGGACCCAGGGGAGAGGGTGTCCGTTGCTTCCCATGGAGATGATTCCAGTAGAACAGCTAGATTGAAGTCCAGCAGCACCTGAGAGACCAACCAGATTTGGGGAGGTTAAGCTTTCAAGAGTCAAAGTGCCCTGTTCACCTGGAGCTTTGACTCCCAAAAGCTTAAGTCCTCCAAACCTTGTTGGTTGTACTGGGCTCAAATCTAGTTGCCTCCTGTGCTGTTAATGGCTGGTACTGGGATAAGCCCCTCCCCTGCATCTTCACTTGATCTTCTTTCTCTGCAATTTAACAGCCTACGTGTCAAACACGCTTTGCATTTTATTGCTCGCTTGCCATAGAAACCGGGAGGGGGTGTGGGAGAGTGTGAAACCCACATACTTCCGCTTTTGATGCTTTGAAGTAGATTGAAGTAGAATGTAGCATACCACCCCTGAGAACCTTCCCTGACCTTGGGTCTCATCTTTCACTGCCTGGCTTTTGTCTTACATGTTGGAGGGATGGCACCAAGGTGGGAATATTCAGCTGTTGCTTTTGGTGGGTGAACTGCCTAGGGGTGACTGGTTCCAAACTTTTTAGGGACTTTGCTTGAACCCTGTATATCTATTGCTTTCGCGCCTTCACCCTCAGTTGTAACACAGACTGTATCCAGTCTGGATCCTACCAGGGTGCGATCATACGCACCGATTTGCAACACAAGAAGGACGATTCTCCACCGGCTCAAAGTGGTGTGATCACACAAGCACATCTGGGAAGTGTCCTGCAGCCGGTGTCAAAGTGTCGCAAACCACTTTGAGCCGGTGGGGAATTGGCGTATTTAGCTACCAGTGAAAAGGCAGTCTCAAATGGTTTGCAATGGCCCAGAACTGACCTTTCCTGGTGTGATCGCGCCAGCGCAAACAAGTGGCACTGGGGAGTGGGCTTTTTGTTTTTTCCCCCCTCCCATCCCGGTATGCGCATCATCAAATGATCCCGAGGGTGGAGAGGCAAGTCATTGATCCCTTGTAGAAGCAGATAAGCACACTGAAAATGGCCGGGGGGGAAAAAACCAACTCGCCCGCGGCTGCGTGTGATCACGCAGTGGCGGTTCGCCCTCACAGGTCCATGGACCTGTGTGATCCTGCAAAAGCAGCGCAAATTGCGCCGGCGCAAATTTGTGTCACTTCCCGTCTGGCTTATCTTGCTCGTGTGGACGGGGCCACCAATGTCTCAATAAACTTATTCTTCAGAGGGAATGTTGTTGGGAACTGATTTATCCAGGAGTCTGACACTACAAGCCATAGGTCAAAGTATTTTATAAGTAATTTATAACAGCATAAATAAATATGGCTAAATTGCATGTGTACTTTTTAAAAATTGTGCCTGACACTAAAATCTTTAGTTTCTGTTGTTCTGAAAATGTTCTGTAGATGGACAGTCCAGAGAGCAATGCATTGGTTATGAAATGAAGTAGAATGGGGCCAATTAAAAAGGATATGGGCAATTGAGTCAACTTGATCTTTACAATAATTATGAAAATGTTTCTCGGGGGGGGGGGGGTGAGTCTACTAAAATTGCCCTTCATCTCAGCAGAAGGTATCTAAGTAACAGGAAAGAGTGAGGATATTTTGGAACTGTTAAATAAAACAGACAATTCAAACACTTTCTGATAAGATAAATGAAAGTAAGTAGGGGAGTGTTTCTGATGAGGTTGGAATTTTAGCGTAGCCCAATCTTTTTTTTAAAAAAATAGTCGATTCTGTACAGTTAACAAGGATTTTTTCAGGGAGTCCCTGGGGTTTAGGCTCAGATTTAATATGGCAAGCTTTGAGTCAATTGGGCTAAGCCAAATTCCCAACCAGGAGTCAGCTGTTACTAGTTTCAGTAAAGATGGAAGATCTCTGTGCTGCCCCAATCTGGGTCAATGAACCCCTGGACCCTCTTTTTTAAAAATCAATTTTTATTGAGTTTTTATAAAAGAAAAGAAAGGAAAAAGGGGAAAAAAACAAGAAAACACATACAAAGATAAAAATATACTAACAGATACAGTGTCCGTACTATATATATCTATATTAACATTTCTACTAGAATCAATATCTAATTCTTTAGTAAATTGTTTTTTATTGTATTTAAAAAACTCCTCTAATCTGTTCTTGATCAATGTTATCTGATTTATAGAGATCTATAGAAATTCTCAATAATCTTTTGTAATTCTTTCAATTTACTTTTCTTCTCCATTCTTGTCCCGCAATGTCCTGATATGTTTTTTCCCTGATTCTTTTCTCAGTTTATAAGCTAACCATCTTGTCAGTTTATTTGCATTTTCAAAATAATTTTGCTTTGCATACATAATTTTATTTGCTATTTCCTGTGATAGGAGGCAATTTAATTGGTGTTGAAGAGTTTTAATCTTTATTCTATTTCACTCCAAATCTGAGACTTCTTTCATAGTATCTTCTTCTTTTTTAAATTTTTTCTTTGAACTGTACAAATTTTTGTGTTCTTTGTTTTTTGACCCATGTACCTTGTCTTATAAACCAGCCTCTTGAACACATCTCAAAGTACATCCATTGAAATATCTGTTTGTATATTTGCTTTAAAGAATTCTTGATATTTTTTTTTTGTATCAGACACAAATTTTGGATTTTTTAGAAGCCATAAATTCAAAGACCATCTATTTCTCTTAGGTCTGCCTTGTAAAATTAAGAGCAAAGGATTGTGGTCTGCAAATGTTGGAGGAAGAATCTCTGTGTCTATAATGTCTTTTGTCATTGATGTTGAGATCCAAGCCATGTCCAACCCTGACCAAGATTTATGTCTAGCTGAAAAAAAAGTAAAGTCCATTTTATTCAGATTCCTGGTTCTTCAACTAATTGCATAAAAGCCTGTGGCAATTCATTTCCTGATTTTTTGTTTTTCCACTTGTTTTCTTCTATCCAAAGTTTGATCAAAAACAGCATTGTAATCTCCAATAATACATCCTTCATCCTGGTCTTGTTCCAATATTATCTTCTGAAGTGCCTTATAGAATTTTTCTTAGTTTTGATTTGGTGCATATATATTGACAACTAGTGTTGTTTTGGTTTGTCTCTATTTTAACTATTAATACTCTTCCATCATCTGAGCTATAGACCAATTCAGGGTGTAAATGGTCCTTCACGTAAGTAACAACACCTCTCTTTTTTTTTCCTGGTTGTCTGAAGATACAAAAGGTTTTCCAGATTTCTTTACAGTCAAAAGTTTCTGATCTGCTTGTTTGATATGTGTCTCCTGTAAACATATCACGTCCAATTTCGTCTTTTTGGACCACTGGACCCTCTTGATAAGCTTCAGCAAACTTTCTTCCTCAAGATGCTTTCTCTTCCTCCCAGCGTACCCTTGGCCATGATGCAGCTAGAACTCGGACACCCTCATGTTTCAACAATAGCATGGCATCATGCGACCGAGTTCAGATTATCACTTTATGAACCTAATGCTCTACCATCCTCACATTATCATCCCAAACAGTCACTTGGGTGGCTCGACTGGAGAACCAAGCTAGGGTTGCCAGGCTGTGCTGGACTACTGGTGGGAGTAGTACATGACAAGGTAGGGGGCGTCATGAGCATGATGACATCACTTCCAGGGAAGTAGTTCTAGGAATTGTTGGAAACTCTGTGGTAAAATCATAAAGTATGCTATAATTCATAGAGCTACTGCCATTGCTTCCAAGTTTTCCCTGGAAATTACATCATCATGCTTGTGATGCTGGTGAGTTTTGTTTTCTTAATTTTCCCCTTCTGCTGCTTGGAGAGCCAGTGGGCATTGGGAGCTTCGGGAAGAGGATCCCCTGCCCTGACAGAGGACTTGGCAGCCCAAAACCAAGTGCTTGTTGGCCCATGCTAGGAAACAAAGCTGTACTACATTGAGTTGGGTCTGATCCATGCTCAGGTGACCAGAACCTCTCAAAACCACATGGGGAAGTGAAATCCCTTAAAAGTGGTTGGGTGTTTTAAAAATATCCCCAGCATCCAGAAATGGAGGATACACGTTTTGCGGAAGCCACTGAAAGGATTTTCTGTGATGTTTTCCCAAATGAATCCCAGTCTCCTGAAATTGTTTAAAAGATGATGCAGCCGAGTCTATTTCTTTTGCCTCTGTTTTCTCATTTCTCTTTCTGGCAAGCCTCAGCGCTAGATTTATTAAGACCCCTTCTAGCCCCCGTGCACCTCTGAGAAAACTCTTCTAGCTCTGTGCACCTTGACGAAGCCAGACAATATTTCATTGGACCAAAGAACGTGAGACAGGGTGTCAGAGCCCATTCTCTCCGCTGAATGAATATGCAGCTGTGCCCCTTCCCTAGTCTGCTACAGTAGCAAAAGACCCCAGTAATTGCAGATTACTCACAACCTGCTTGCCTTGTGAGGCTCAGAGCAATTTTAAGATGGCAGAGAGCACAGGTACACTTCACATGCGAGTCACACCTTGGCAGAGGCAGAAAAGAAATATTTACAAGCTGAGAGAAATGGACTCGAGATAGTTCCAAGATGTGAGCAGGTTTGCATGCACAGAAATATATATACATCTATGCAGGGCTTTTTTGTAGAAAAAGCCCAGCAGGAACTCATGAGCATAATAGACCACACCCAACAGCAGAAACTCATTAGCATATTAGGCCACACTCAAGAGCACAGCTCCCTCCCAGGATTGGCTTCCCCAGGTGCCTACGGCTTGCGGGGCTCATGGGGAACCCCAGGAGGGGAGGCAGTTTAAACTGCCTTCCCTCCCTGGATCCGCTTGGCTTCCCCAGGCGCCCTGTGACTTGTGAGGTGCCTGGGGAACCTGGGGGAGGGGAGGCTATGGGCGTGGTCAACTCGGAAGCCAGCCGGAACTCCGTTCCTGTGCGTTCCTGCCCCAAAATAGCCCTGCATATATATGCAGATATATATTGAGAGAGAGAGAATGAAAGAGAGAGAGAGAGAGAGAGAGAGCACATACCACTGTGCTTTGCTTTCAGTTTTTGGAACGTAAAAGAGACAAAAGGACTAGGAAGATTAGACATAAGAAATTCTGAGATTAAAATGTTACAGTTTGGAAACCGTAGTCATGCCTGACAAGGACAACAAACCGACAGATTCTTAGTCCAGATGTCTTCACCAAGAGGTGAGTACACTTTCCACGAGAGACAAACGGAACAGAAGGAGGAACTAATCTAGTTACAGTAGAGCACTATAAATTCTTGGTGTTCCCATAGTGGCTGGGGAAGAAGTTCATGGATGTAAATTCTCAAAAGTCTGGGCATCCATTTCTTTTCTGTAACTGTAACACTTTTAAAGTTGCAGGCCCACAGCTACTGTGTGTAGATGTATAGAAAAGAGCCAGTGTGGTTTACTGATCAGTGGCCCCAATCACACGCAGAATTAGCCATGCGATAGGCATGAATGCCTTGTGGATTTTAAGGGCACGATCACACCAGAACATCTGGCAAGCGTCCCGCACCCATCAGCAACCCATTTCTCTCTGCCAAAGAAGTGGAGTTAAAAGATACTAGGGAAAGTCCAGTATCAAACAGGTTTGCTACAGGCCACAGACAGACTTTCCCCGTGTGATCACTCCAGCGCGCACTCATGGTGTTGGGGATAGTCTGATCAGGCTATCCCGATGCCATGCTGTTGTCCCCCCCCCCCAGTATGCGCATCATTGCATACTGCCATAGGAACTCCTCAGGGAAGAGATGCGATTCATCGATCCCCCATTTAAGCACATTGGAAAAAACTGTAAACCCCCCCCCCCCGACTCACCCATGGTTGTGTCTGATCACACAGTGGCGGGCTGTGCCCACAGCTTCACAAAACTGTGTGATCATGCAACTGTGGGTCAAATTACTCTGGAGAAAATAGCCTCACTTCCCCCCCCCCCCCGGATTATCTCACTCGTGTGACTGGGACCAGTGTCAGACAAGGATCTAGTAGTCCCAAGTTCAAATCCCAGCTCCACCACAGAAGTTTACTGGGTGACCTTGGACCAGTCTCACAGTCTCAGACTAATCCAGGGGTCCTCAGCCTTTCAGAGCCTGCAGGCACATTTGAAATTCTGACAGGACATGGTGGGGGCAGCCACAGAAATCCTGCAACACAATGGCTGCCATGGGAGACAGAACTAGCCACAACTACCTTCCGTCACATGATGAAGATCCTAGTGCTGTGGTGGCAGCTGCTGCCAGAGCAATGTGCTCAAAAATCTCCACAGCCAGTCAAATGTCCAGTGCTCAGCCTGCTCGATCGGGGATGTTGGGTTGCACCAGGACATGCTTTACATTGCAATTAATTTAGTATGTTTTAATGACATGAGACAAGGGGCTGCAGTGGCTCAAGTGGTTAAGATGCTGAACTGCAGACCGGTAGTTCAGCAGTTCGAGACCCGAGTGCCGCATGACAGAGTGAGCTCCGGTCTCTGGCCCCAGCTCCTGCCAACCTAGCAGTTCGGAAGCAAGAAATGGCAAGTAGATAAATAGGTACCACTTTGGTGGGAAGGTAACAGCGTTCCATGCACCTCGGCATCTAGCCATGCTGGCCACATGACCACGGGAACGTCTTTGGACAGTGCTGGCTCTTTGGCTTGGAAAAGGAGATGAGCACCGCATCCCTAGAGTTGTATCTGACTGGATTTCGAGCAAGGGAAACCTTTACCTTACTAATGACATGAGGCTGAACACCCTGTCTGAGGTACACCTGCTTGTATAGATCAGTACAGCCCAGGGATATTTAGTAAGCCTTCAGCTCCAGAACTGATTTCTGTAGACTTTCAGGCAAGTTCGTTGTCCCTTTCCACTCACTTTTGCTCCCACTTCTCCGTGAGATCAGAAGACGAAGAAAAAGTGGGAGGGGGAAAACCCTTCATTTCAAAGCCATTAAAAAAAAGTACACAGTTCACAGAGAACTAGGTCTGGGTAAATGGTTTGGAAAAAATCCAAATCCCATCACGCATGAAGAGTGGAGAACATAGAAACGATGCAAGAAAATAATTTCTCATGCTATTTTAGCCCGAGTGTGGGCCCAGATTTATTTGAAAGCCCTATCCAAAGTTTCTTGGGTGATCAAGCATTTCCTGGCATTGGCTTTGTCTTGTCTCTGTGCCACGGTGTGATGGCATCAAATGTCATGTGTGATGGACGTGGCTTTCTGAAAAACATAGAAAGAACATTATGAAGCTTTTATGGGTTTTTTGATGTGTTTACCCTCCAACTGGGACATGCCAGGTATAGCCCTTTGATTTTAGAAGTGGCATTCGGTTATTTATTTATCTTTAGTGTCTTTTCTAGTTAAGTTATGCATAGGGGTGTGCATTCGGCATAAACCGAAATGAAAAGAATACCCCAACATACTTGAAAAAAGCCAATTTTCCGACTTTTATCTGGGTGTATCAGCTATATTGTGAGTCAGCCCCAGCAGCTAGGCTGCAAATTTGGTGCCTCTGCCTCAAAAAAATAGCCCCCCAGATTTCCTTGGCTCAATTCTCCATCATACTGTCAGAGTCCAACAGCAATTAGTCCCAATGACATTCCTGAAGCAGGATCAGTTTTATTGAGATCAGTAATCATCTGTGCATACATTTTGTGTCAGGAATGCCTCTCAGATTGGGAGCAGGGCAGTTATACAGAATTCAAAGGAAAATCCCTGATGGCCCTAGAGCCAATCATAAAAAGCAAGCAAATGCCCAAACGAACAATTAAATGTTCCCAGGGGGACAATAGCAACTGTGAGAATCCTACAGAGTCAGTCACCAACAAGTGTCCTTAAACAGGAATTCTTTATTGACAAAGGTCTGCTATGGTCATCAACACTTCTTGCGTTAGTAATGGCGGGCACAGCCTGAGGCAGAATAATTATACAGAATTCAAACAAGGGTTAGGCGCAAAATCATAACCAATCACTAGGAGAGAAAAAGGCACTTAAAATACTGGCTTATAATTTCCATGAAAAAAGCGGGAAGTGTCTGAGACAGACAACAGAAAGATACATTGCCTAGCACTAGTAGGCACTCAAGGTCAAGCAGCTTCAAAGCAGCAATAAGCCTGCCATGAGAAATATAACATAACATTCTGCAGTTGTGACATCGAGGGTTCACTCATCCCACCTCCTGGGCAGGGGATGGCAGCATTAGCTGACAGCAACCAGACACTAAGGCCAGAGCCAGGCAGGGAGATAAAACAGACAGCGAGAATCGAAAGTTAAAATACCAAGAGATACAGGCTTTCACCCAGGTGCCACCATCCTTCTACCCTCCACAATGGCAGCATAGCTGACACATACCCTATGGGAACCATTGATTATAATGGTGCTTATAGGGAATAATGGAGCCAAAAAAAATTCAGATGTATTGAACATTTCTTGAATCTGAATACCATACTGGTATTGAGATACAGGAATATCAGGGAATAGAGATATTTTGGGGGTTCAATATACCCAAACCTGAAAAATACAGAAGTTTGGGGGGGTTTTTTGCACACCCCTAGTTCTGCACCTTCTCTGGCAGTTGTCTTGGGTGAGGGTGATAGGTCTGGTCTCAGAATGGCATGGTCTTTTCACAAGAGGGAAAGAAGTGTGAAAGACAAAAGTTGGGGTACTGAAAATTTAGTGCATCCATAATTAACTACAGTACAATAAAACTATCAACAATTATAGACACTGGTTTGCATCAGTATCCATTCCACTAAAGAGGGTGTTATCCCCAGGAGTTCCGGTTTCGGCGACTCCATGGTGGGCACGTCTTCCCGAAGCTCCGGGAGACGCAACCTGGACTCAGTGGCCTAGAGGAGTTCTGAACGGGTTTCAGACTCCCAGAGACCCTTAGAGGGGGACTCTGCCTGAGGCACCGGGGGTAGCCTCTCTCCGGGATGGCAATCCCAAGATCGAGCCACCCCACCCCCACCCCCGTCTCTTTAGGTCTAGCTGCTGTAGAAGCGTCTGGGCACAGACGAGCGCACACCGGATGGTTGCAGAAGTCAATGTGCAGCAAAGGAGAATGTACAGACTGGAACGCATGGTGAAATGTGAGTGGAGACATGGTTTTTTTGTCTGAGAGATTTTCTGTTGTGAGCTTTTAGCTCAAAGCAAAAGGGGGGGTTTAAAGTTTAAATCCCCCCTACCTCCTCTTAAAGAATCTGAGCCACAGAGAATCTGAGTACTGTGAAGTGGCTGAAGATGGAGTGAGTCTATTTTAAGTGAGTTAAGAGATAAAGAAAGACTTTCAACTGTTTATTGAGAACTTTCCTGTAATTGTAAACAAGAAAAGATGACTGGACGGGAAGAAAAGATGGTGGGCAAGCTAAAACCTTCTCCTAAAACACAATCTACTCTTCCAGTTACTAAGTCTGAGGCCAGTACAGACCTGACTGCGGCTCTGGCACTAGCATTGCACCCTCTGATGGATCAATTGAATTCGGTTAACTTTGAGCTGGGTTCTTTGCAACAACAGGTGTCAGAGGCAAATAAGAGGTCTGAGCAGACAGCTAAAGGATTGGCAGAAGTTAAAACCAAAGTAGAAAAGACTGATTTAAAGTTGATAATGATTGAAAAGGAAAGGAGCTCTGATAAAGACAATTTGCTGAAACTTCAGATGGAGAGATCTTTCTTTTTGAGATTCCAAGGCATACCAGAACAGAAGGGGGAAAACCTCAAAAAGCTGCTTAGTGATTCTACAGTTCCAATGACAGATTTGCAAGTGGATCAATTACAAAGTGATATGGATATGGTCTACAGAACATATCCTGAATTTGTAAAGAAGAAAAATCTGCCTGGAGAAGTTACGGTGAGGTTTTCCAAAAGATCAACTAGAGATGTGGTGCTCAAGGCCACAAATAGAAATGCCCTGAAGATCCAAGAAGAGGATATTAAAGTGTTAAAGGACATTCCATTTGAGATCAGGAAAAAGAGAAAGCCCTATAAAAATTTGACTGCATTTCTTTAAACAGAAAACATTATGTATCACTAGCTTACTCCAGAAGGCATGGTCTTCAGCTATAAAGAGAAGAAACAAAGAATTGATTCATCTGCAAAGGCCAAGAAATTTTTGGACTATTGCAAAGAAGGCAAAGATAAAGCTCCATCAGAAGACACACTGGATTTGCAAGAGAGCATTTATGGTCTGGACGGCTTGGATACATCAGGAAATAAAAGCTCAGAAGATGAAGAGTCAGACTCTATTTTGGGTGCTGCTGTACCGAAACCTCCAAGAGGAAAGAAGAAAAAAAGAACTTTTAAGGAGATCCAAGAAGAGGATATTAAAGTGTTAAAGGACATTCCATTTGAGATCAGGAAAAAGAGAAAGCCCTATAAAAATTTGACTGCATTTCTTTAAACAGAAAACATTATGTATCACTGGCTTACTCCAGAAGGCATGGTCTTCAGCTATAAAGAGAAGAAACAAAGAATTGATTCATCTGCAAAGGCCAAGAATTTTTTGGACTATTGCAAAGAAGGCAAAGATAAAGCTCCATCAGAAGACACACTGGATTTGCAAGAGAGCATTTATGGTCTGGATGGCTTGGATACATCAGGAAATAAAAGCTCAGAAGATGAAGAGTCAGACTCTATTTTGGGTGCTGCTGTACCGAAACCCCCAAGAGGAAAGAAGAAAAAAAGAACTTTTAAGGAGAAATATGCTGTATTGTTGAAAGTTTTGTTTGTATATCTCATTCCAATTATCAGTCACTCGTGTATTTTAAGTTTGTAAGTTAGAAATCTCATCATATTAAGGCCTTGTTTACTTTATTTTTTTTCCCATGAACAGATGGAAGCAAATGTGACATAGTAGTATGTTTTGGTCTTGGCTTCTGTATACCTTAGGGTAGTTTAGGTTTTGAGGTATGGTAGTATTTTGTAGTGGTGAAATGGTTGCCTGGGTTCCTGGCCTTGACACAATCATTTGGAATTCTTGTGTTTTATTCTGCACACTATGAGACTAGCTCTCATTCATGACTCTCTTTCTTCTGGGAAAAGCTTCAGCACTGTACATTCGTGATATGGAATGCAGTTGCATCAATTTCAACCACCTCATTTATTGTATTGCCACCTACCTGCAGTGGCTCAAGTGGTTAAGGCACTGAACTGCAGACTGGAAGGTCTGTAGTTTGGCAGTTCGAGACCCAAGTGCTGCATGACGGAGTGAGCTCCCGTCTCTGGTCCCAGCTCCTGCCAACCGAGCAGTTCGAAAGCAAGAACTTGCAAGTAGATAAATAGGTACTGCTTCGGTGGGAAGGTAACAATGTTCCATGTGCCTTGGCATTTAGTTATGCCAGCCACATGACCATGGAGATGTCTTCAGGCAGTGCTCATCTCTGTTCAAAACAGAGATGAGCACTGCATCCCTAGAGTCGTTTTTGACTGGCTTTTGAGTAAGGGAAACCTTTACCTTTACATCTACCTTTGCAATCCGCTTTCTGCATTATAATATGTCATGCCTTCGATAGTTTCTTGATTGCATAATCAATGTATCTTCAAGATGCCCATCTGTGGATACTTAATTCTGGAAATTGGGGCTGTGAAGAGACTTGGACCATTAACAGGGAGTTTCAGTGAAGGGAAAAAGAAAATCATGGGGAGGGGGAATGAGATGCCCTCTGAAGTCCCTGCAGGTTCCCCACTTGTTCTCTCATTCTGTAATCCTAGTCCTTTTACATTGTTTATTGGGCATTTTATGCTGGTTTTTTTAAAAAAACAAAAACAAAAAAAACATGTAACCTGCCTTGAGTCACACCAGAAAGGAGGGCTATAAAGGAAGTAAATAAATATATCTGTGGACTCAAAAGTGAAAGTTATTGGGTGAAACACCCTGAAACGGGAGGCATCAAACATTCTAGAAAACAAATACATTTTATGAAGAGCAACGGGCCTTTGTGCATGAAAGGAGTATTGTTTCCAAGAACTAGTAGTCTATAAACTTTCCTTTAGTTATTGGTCTCATCATCAGGGATTTCACTTGCCACCAAATTTCAGCCAGCCTGAAATTTCGAAGTCAATTTTTATTTATTTATTTATGCATTTTTACCCCGCCCTCCCCTCAAGCAGGCTCAGGGCGGCTTACAGAGTGGCATAACACCAGGTTAAAATACCATTAAAACAGTTTAAAACAATTAAAAAATCCAATAAAGTGCTCACAGTAAAATGATAGTAGTCAACTTATATCCAGATGGCATCCTGCAATTTCTCCTTGTGAACTAGTGTGGAATCCTTCAGGCCGGCCTTCATCTCCGATGGTCATGGAGATATTTGATGGTAGATATTTGGTGGTGGCTCCTATTTATTTATTTATTTATTTATTTATTATTTCAACTTATATCCCGCCTAGCCAGGAAACCGGCTCTAGGCGGCTAATCAAAGGCCTGGTGGAAGAGCTCCATCTTGCAGGCCCTGTGGAACTGCATAAGGTCCTGCAGGGCCCTGATCCCCTCCGGGAGCTCATTCCACCAGATCAGAGCTGCCACCAAAAAGGCCCTAGCCCTGGTACCAGTGAGACTGGCCTCCCTCAGCCCCGGGACCGAGAGTTGATGCTGTGATCCCGACCGAAGAGCTCTCTGGGGTACATGCAGGGCAAGGAGGTTCCTCAGGTATGTTGGACCCTGGCCATATAGGGCTTTAAAGGTAAGCACCAGCACCTTGAAGTGAATTTGGTACGCTATAGGCAGCCAGTGCAGCACTGCCAAGGCAGGCTGGATGTGATCCCGTTTAGGGAGATCCATTAATAACCTGGCTGCGGCATTCTGCACCAGCTGCAGTTTCCGGATTTGCGACAAGGGCAGCCCCATGTAGAGAGCGCTACAGTAGACCAGTCTCGAGGTGACCATAGCATGGATCACCATGGCCAGGTCGTCGTGATCAAGCTAGGGAACCAACTGCCGTGCCAACTGCAGATGGTAAAATGCTGACTTAGCAGTGGCTGCTACCTGAGCCTCCATAGTTAAGGAGGGATCCAGGAGCACTCCTAGACTCCTAACCACCGACATGGGCACCAATGGGACCCCGCCAAAGGTCGGGAGCTGGACCCCCTTCCCCAGACCACTCCGACCTAGGCACAGGACCTCCGTCTTTGCCGGGTTCAATTTCGGCCTGCTCAGTCTAAGCCAACCTGCCACAGCATGCAATGCCTGGTCTAGGTCTTCTGGGCAGGAGCCTAACCGGCCACCCAACATCAGATAGAGCTGAATGTCATCAGTATCAGTGTACTGATGACATCCCAGCCCATACCTTCGGGCAATCTGGGCAAGGGGGTGCATATAGATGTTAAACAGTATAGGGAAGAGCACTGCCCCTTGAGGCACTCCACATTCAAGTGGATGCCTCGTAGATTGCTACTCCCCTAGCACCACCCTTTGTCCCCAACCTTGGAGAAAGGAAGCGAGCCATTGCAAGGCCTGCTCCTGTATCCCCATGTCGGCAAGGTGGTGGGTCAGCAGCTGATGGTCAACCATGTCGAATGCCGCCAACAGATCTAACAACAGCAACACCACCACACCACCCTGATCCAGATGTCTCTGGAGGTCGTCTGTAAGGGCAACCAGTACAGTCTCCATCCCATGACCTGGGCAGAAGCTGGACTGGAAGGGGTCTAAGACCAAAGCTTCATCCAGGTAGCCCTGCAATTGTACCGCCACCGCCCTCTCAGTTAATTTGCCCAAATATGGCAAATTGGACACCAGCCGGTAATTGGCCAATTCGGCCGGATCCAGATTTGGCTTTTTCAAGAGACGGTGGACCATCGCTTCCTTGAGTGCTGTCGGGAACCGCCCTTCACTGAGGGACTTGTTGATAATCTCCTGGACAGCACCTCGGAACCCCAGGAAGGGCACGGATCAAGGATGCATGTGGTTGGGTGCACAGTCACGAGCAACCTGTCAACTTCCTCTAGGCGGACCTGGCCGAACCCATCTAACCCCGGAATCGAAGACACAGGCCTTGAGTTCACTTACTGTTCCAACTGTGGGGGGTAGGTCATGGCGGAGCATCAAGACCTTATCCATGAAATAGCTCGCAAATGCCTCATAGCCGATATCCAATTCCCTAGCAATTGGTCTGCCCTGCGGCAGGGCTGTTAAAGAATGAATTGTTCTAAATAATTGGGCTGGGCATGAGCTCATGGATGCAATCGAGGCCGCATAAAACTCTTTCTTTGTGGCCTTGGTTTTCATCTCATAGGATCTCATAAATGTCCTATAAGATGTTCTTGTAAGATGTTCATGAGCACGCCTCCACCGTCTCTCGAGCTGTCGTAACTCGCCCTTTAATAAGTCACAGTTCCTGGGTGTACCAGGGTGCACACCTACTTTGGGGGTGCAGAGGGTGCTGGGGAGTGATCTCATCAATGGCCATGGAGAGCTGGGTCTGCCAGTCCACCACAAGCTCATCCAATGAGCCACCAGGGGGCATCGGATCCCACAGAGCCATCTCGAGCTGCATAAGGTCCATTTGGCTCCACGGGCGAGCTAAAATAGGCTCATCGCCTAAACAGGGTTGGGGTGGCACCTTCAGACGGGCCCCCAGAGCATAGTGGTCGGACCATGGTACTGCCGAGGCAGTAATCCGATCCACTGTTACCCCCGCTGCAAAGATCAGATCGAGCATGTGCCCGGCCTGGTGCGTGGGGGCTGTGATGAAATGAGAGAGTCCTAGTGTCGCCATGGATGACACCAGGTCCGCCGCCTGAGTGGAAGCTGCGTCATCAGCATGGACGTTGAAATCACCCAAGACCAATAGCCTGGGATACTCCAACGCCCAGCCTGATATAGCCTCCATCAGGGACAGCAAGCTGTTGGTCAGTGCGTTAGGCAGTCAGTATACCATACAGACAGCCAAACTCTCTACAGCCTCCCACACCAGACCGACACACTCCAAGCCCGTGATCTCCATCAGCGGGAGTGCCCTGAAGGAGTAAGCCTCCCAAATGAAGAATGCCACCCTCCCTCCCGAGAATACTGGGGGGGCAAGCTGGGAGAGAGCTACCGTCTCCCCTTCCTGCACCCAGGTCTCTGTCATGCATGCCAGGTCAGCCTTCTGATCTACTAGGAAGTCCCGAAGGACCCTGGTCTTATTATTTATTGACCTGGCATTACACAACACCAATGTCGTAGGGGGTGTTATCTATCCTAGCTCCACTGCCAATAACCGTCGGGATGAGTAGCAGGCTGGAAGGGCACTGAGCTACCCTATTTCTCCATGTCCTTCCCTCGTTTCTCTGCCTGGACCCACCACTATTCTTCCCCCTCCCCAGGAGCTCCAGAATTTGGAATCGCCAGCCATTCTTCACACTAGTCACAGACCGTTGGCAAACAGGCAACCTACCCAAATACTTTGGCCGCAGGCAACACTTCCAGTGCTGTTAGGGTTAATATCCTGTCCTAACCATTAAACCAATTAATTAACAAAAAATCTTAATGATTGCTACTAACTATCCTATCAACCGACAGTAAAAACATAAAGCCGGCGAAGCAAATCTCTCAATTTAATAAACTGTCCCACTAGCAACCAACTGAATCCCCTTCCTCTTTGTAGGACAGGTCTCCAATTGGGAACCTCCTCAGCCTTTCGCCCTGATTGATTCCCTTACATCCTGCTTTGCAGTTAACTAAACTACAGCCAGAGCAGGGTAACCAATTTTATACCCTCCCAACCAACAGCCAGCCCCAAGGTGTTGTCTGTCCAGACTGTTTCAGGCAAGTTCACCTCTGCCACTAGCAGAGGGGGGCTGTCCTAGGCAAATTCACCTCTGCCACTAGCAGCAGAAAGGGGCTGTCCCAGGGAAGAGAGGCCAGGTCTTCCTCTTCTTCTTCCTACCCCTTCTCACATGCTGGACTGGATATTCTCCTGATGTTGCCTCTGCCAAGGGGAGAAAGAGATTTCCACTTCACTCTCCACAGTTTTTCGATTTCGAACAGCCACTAGATGGCACTGTGGGCTCCAATTCTCCCCATGTTCTTGTCCAGTCTCCCGTCCAACACCAGCCATAGCTGCCCTCTCCCGGCTCTCCTGGACGAGCCCTCGGATCTCCAGGATCTCCTGGCCTCCGAACCTCGAGCTGCCCTCTCTCCTGGTTCAACTCAGCTCCATGGGCCCCGGCACGTCCAGCTTCGTCCAACACCTCCTCGAGCTGCTGGCTGCCAGGTGCTGTGCTTTTGGGCCCCCAAGCCCATGTCTTCCACTGCTCATCATCCGCTGCGGTGTGGGGAGGTTTCCCCCACAGCCATGGCAGATCCTAAGGGGGAGGGGGACCATCCTCAAACCTCCTGCTTGCCAGCCTGGAGTCTCGGCGTGTTTCCAGTGCCTCCACTGCTGCAAACTTGTCCTCCCCCCAAGATGGCCACCAGAGCAGGGTGGAGAGGTCTTGCAGACCAGCGGGCGCTATCTCTGCGCCAGTCAAGGTGTCACTCCAGTCTGAGGTGGTGCAGTGCTGCCTCATCCAGAGGCTGGCATGAACTCTGTCTCCAGCTATAGCCATGTGGAATAGGTGTAGTGGGGTAAGTTGATCTTTTTCCACCCCTTGTAACATGCCCCTAGTAAAAGCAAAGCCTCTCAAAATAATAGCAGGTTAATATTGATGTTGATAAAGTGCTAAAGTTGGTTATGTACCGTCCATTGCAGGAGCGTGAGCAAAGCCTCCCTGCAACCTCGCCGCCAATTTTGAGGGTCTTGCCCACTCAAAAGATACAAAATGAATTTCAGCTAGAACAATTTCTTTCTCAGAGGGAATCTGCATACATATTCTGACATACACCCTTGTCGGATCTGAAAAGTCCTTTTCAGTCAACTCATCCAACACATTTTGAGGGAATGAAACATTTTTCAATATTGCTACCAACATTTCTCACTAAGGGTTTGTACCTCTCTAACCTATCCTCAAGTTTCATCTAAAATGAAATTCTGAGGCAAATTTTTAAGCTGTTCCTGGGGAGAAACTTGATGAATTCAAAGAAAGGAGGTGGGGGGAGACATTTAGTCTTAGATGAGAGAAATTTCTCAGAAGAGATCCACACATCCCTAGCCGAGGATGAGTATATCTGGATTTAAAGTAAGATATGTAGTAAGCTATTATCAAATGTGTTATAATACCACAACTTGTCATGTGCAGGAAATTGGGTGTTATGCGAACCGCACCGGTATTTTATCATTCCAACTGGATGAAGGGATTGCTAAAACACTACAAGGTAAAGGTAAGAGATTGTATGTATATTCAGGGGCTTTTATCTTACTCCAGTTAAGGATTACAAAAGCCCAAATGATTTTCTCTGCCTGTGAGAGACTCTCGGGGGAACAAAAAAAGAATACTTCATCTACATATTAAATACAACCAGGAAGATGAGGCAAGGGAGAACATTCAGATGAACCCGAAGAGCTATCATCCAGCAATCATCTCATTCTACCAACTCATCCTGTTCCCTTTTCACTTGAAAGCAATTAAGCTTTGGACGTGACACCTTTAGATGTTCTCTGATGAATTGCTTAAATGGCAATTTGGTGAGTGCAAAGGGCAAGCTCTGGGGTGAAGGCAGTGGGCGCGAGTGGTAATCCAAGCTGTGACTGAGCCACCCTTTCCCCACTCAAGCCCTTCGCTGTTTATGTGTCTTCCAGTCATATCAGCCACTTTAACACAATTGTTCACACCAGAGGATCAATGGAACGATGATAATGAACACACAGATTCCCCCCTGCTTGGTTGCCCATCAGCAACATTTCTGATTTGGCTGAAGCTCAAGACGTCCTATTCATATAAAGGCCCAATCCGCATCTAGCATTTGCTCCACTGTCTTACCAAACCCACTCTGGAACAGAAAAAGATGCAGCTCAAAACCACATCCAATGGCCCAATCTGCATCTAACATTTGCTGTTGTAAAATGTAGAGCATTTTGTGTTTTTCAGGACTGGAAACCATGTCCTATTTATTTTTAAACTCTCTTCTTTCCTGTTGAAATTGTGTTTATGTTTATGAATTTCAATGGCTTCCACGTGTCATCTGACATGGTAATTGGATGTGTTGCCCAGCATTTCAGTGTCTTGGAATAAGATACTGTGTCCTGTTTGAGTTATGCTATGTTCAGCCACTGCTGATTTTTCAGGTTGGCCAAGTTTGCGGTGTCTTGCATATTCTTTTATTCTTGTCTGGATGCTACGGTGTGCGGTCCCGATGGTTTCCAGTCCTGAAAAACACAAAATGTTATACATCTTACAACTTGATGCACCTATATTCCCCTACCCGCTCTTCCCTTTTGTAGCCCTGCTATATCATACCAAGAGTATCACTGATGTGCCATCCAGTTTCCCTTGGGGGACCAGATGCCCAATAGAAACTTCAGTATGGCAGGGGTAGCTTCAAAAAGGTGTGTTTCTTTTCAAGGATTCAATAAGTGGTCCAGCACAGCTTAGCAACACAAGTGAATGCAGAGCCAGAAAGGAAATATAACATGTAAAATTTCCTGGAAGAGCAATGCCCTTACAACAGCACTACAGATAAAATTAGAATTTCAACAGCCAATCCATGTGCAAAAGAACCTCCTCAGGAAAGCTCTTCCATTAGCATGTCACAGCCTGGGAAACTCCTACAAGATAATGACTCAGTCCTACCCAACCTTCCTGAGTAGATATAAATTACCTGCCTACCATTTTTTTCCTCACATTAACAAAGAGTACTCTATCCTTCTGTGTTATACTTATGAGGATGCCCATCATAGCTCCTGGCAAAACATCAGATACTACAATGCCAAGACCATGACCATACAGCCTAGAAAAATCTGCAAAAATGAATGCAATAAGATGCCTTGCAAATGATTGGAAAACACAACCCAAAGCAAAGCAAACCACATTTTGATCCAATTGGGCGTAAGAATCAGGTAAATACTTCAGTAACAGATTCACTGCTCCTTGTATTCCACTCACCTGTCTTCCCATTGGAAATTAGCCCTTAAAAAACAGCACCCCAGTTCTGCTTTTTAAAAACAACTGTTTATAACCTCAGCAGCACAAAAACTCCGGAACCGGACTTCTGTTGTAACAGCATCATTATTTTATTTTCTGCAGCGGTTTCTTCGCTTGTCTTACAAGTTGTCATTTCAGATTTCTCATCCGTAATTGCTTTGTTTATATGAAGTTGTCATCTCATAATGGATGTGTAGCCTGTCGAGTCTGTTTAACCTGGCCCTCAAAAATGATACTGCTTGATATATCTCGTCGTACGTTGGCTTCCCCAAGACTTAAGCAGTTATAATGTGTGAAATTTTAATAGACAGCATGGTATAATGAAGATCTACTGGACTCTTCATGCTGCTAAATGCGTTGTCTGCAACAACAATCCAGTTATTTATTCTGATATGAAGGAGAAGACTGGAAGCTCCCATAGACTATTTTTTGAGCTATTTTTTGGCTTGTATGGAGCAGGTCCCCAAGTCCACGCAGCAACATTTTCAATTAAAGGGCTGGGAAGCTCTAGCAAGGCAGGATGCTCATACACTGGGCAAGATGTTCATAATTTTCAAACTGTTTAGGACTAAATGTTGATGCTTTAGAAGAGGGAGTGATGATGAAGAAGAAGAGATTGGATTTACACTCCACCTTTCACTACCTGAAGGAGTCTCAGGGTGGCTTACAATCTTTTTTTCCCCTCCCCACAACAGACACCCTGTGAGGCAGGTGGGCTGAGAGAGCTCTCTCAAGAACATCCCTTAAGAGAAGAGTTCTGAGAGAACTTATGACTGGACCAAGGTCACACCAGCAGCCATATGTGGAGGAGTGAGGAATCAAACCCAGTTCTCCCAGATTAGAGTCCGTGCTCTTAACCACTACACCAAACTGGCTCTCCAGTGCATGTTTAAGGCATCATGCCCCCCTCAGAGTATATGCTTAGTACTTTCTTGGTGGGCTCAATTTAAGGTCACATACCAAGCCTTCTATGACCTTAGTCCTTCTTATCTGTGGACACCACCTCTTCCCCTATAAAGAGAAGAAAAAGAAGAGAACAGATTGGATTTATACCCCACCCTTCACTGCTCCCTAGAGTCAGATTTGACTGGCTTTCGAGCAAGGGAAACCTTTACCTTTACTTATCTTACCAGAAGAAGAGGAGGAGGAGGAGGAGTTTGGATTTATGCCTCGTTTTTCACTACCCAAGGGAGTCTCAGAGTGGCTTACAAGATCCTTTCCCTTCCCCTCCCCACAACAGACACCCTGTGAGGTAGGCGGGGCTGAGAGAGCTCTGACAGAAACTGCTCTTTTTCAAGAACAACTGTGCCAGAGTTATGGCTTGCCCAAGGTCATCCAGCAAGTGCAAGTGGAGGGGTGGGGAATCAAACCCGGTTCTCCCAAATTAGAATCCGCGCACTTAACCACTACACCAAACTGGCTCCACCACAACAGCTTTGCTTATCTCAGCAGGTGCCAACCTGCAAATGGGCAACATCGATAAACTGCCCCTACCGGTGCCTTCTCCATTGTGGCCCCAACCTTGTGGAACGGCCTGCCTGAGGAGGTCAAGAAGGTTCCTGGTCTCCTGGGTCTCTGCAAACCCTGCAACACTGAATTGTTCAAGAGGGCTTTTCTGCACGGGTTATCTGGCGGCACTGTAAAAAATGGCTCACACAATCCCTCGGATACATGATTAGGGTTGTATACTACCATGTATAGCTTAGTGTAAGTAGGATTGTGTATGGGTGTGAACTGCTGTCCAGTCACTTCCAACTTATGGCAACCCTCAGTAGGATCCTGAGAGCCAGAGAAAAGAGTTCATGTCACAGGGAGTTCATGTCAAGGAGGCACCGGGAATACCAGAAACAGTGAGATGAGCGGTAATTGGAAAGGTGGGATCAGCTATTTCAGATCAAATGGGGATCTGTTGCGTTTTCCAGCTTAAATGCATCAGCCTGCACACATCACAGATAATGCCCATAAAACTACAGTGGGTGGAAGATCAGGGCAAAGAGTGGAAAATAGGAAAGGTGCCAATACCTCATAAATCTGCAGTATAAACACAGACTTAATATGTTTCACAAGGCTTTAATCAGACATTTACTCAGCTCTAATGGGATGCTGCTTTAATACCCAACATACATATCCCCCAGTATATGAGCAGAGGCCATCTCAGATAGAAAGCTTTTGTTAAAGCTGCATTTATTTTTAGCCCGCATCGCTGTTTTAAAGACAGGCACATGAGCATCTGTTTGGATCACGGTTACGGCCTTAGGGGATAGAGAGTCAGGGTCCAGGTTTTCGGGGGACGTCATTCCAAAACTGGAATTAGAACTGATTTCCTGACTACAGAAACCATTTCCCCTGGAGAAAATGGCTACTTTGGAGGGTGGGCTCCATGTCCTGGAATGACAGCCGATCTCCAGACAACAGAGATCTCTTCCCCGGTTGAATACAGGTACTTTGAAGAGAAGGACTCTATGGCTTTGTATACCACCAAAGTCCCTCCCCTCTCCGAGCTCCACCCACCCCAGCTTCACCCTCAGATCTCCAGGAATTTCTCAGCACAGAATTGGCAACCCTGCCACAGAGTGTTCAACAAAGTTTCAGAGACAAAGGAAATCATTCTAGAACATGGGGCCCATTCCCTGGCATGTCACATTGTGTTGTCGATGTTACGGAAAGGGCAGTGGTGCCAGGAATTATCCACAAGGAATGTCCTCATCAAGCACACCTCTTTTTGGCTTTTTTGTCATGGAATTTTTATTTATGCCTTACATTACATTCATTAATCGCCCCAGCCCCACGATTGTGGGGCTCTAGGGGATGTACAGATTCAAAACCATAAAAACTATAAAACCATATCCAGCATAGTGAAAAACAAGTAGCGCTGTTTCTGTGGTCCCCTCCTGTTTCTGGTCTATGGGTGCTTCACGAGTAGGGTTGCCAGGTCTGGGTTGGAAAATACCTGGAGACTTTGGGGGTGGATCCGGGAGAGGGTGGGGTTTGGGGAGGGGAGGGGCCTCAGCATGGTACAATGCCATAGAGTCCACCCTTCGAAGCAGCCATTTTCTCCAGGGGAGCTGATCTCTGTCAGCTGGAGATCAGTTGTAAAAGCAGGAGATCCCCAGGTAGGGTTGCCAAGTGCCCCTTACTTACCAGCAGGGGGGAGTCCTCCGTTGTCCGGGAGTTTCCTGGGTGTGTGACGTCGCCTGGAAGTGATGTCATCACGTTGGGGGCATTGCCAGGCGATGCTCTGGCAATTGCCCCAAAACTCTATGGTATCATAGAGTTTTGGGGCGATTGCCAGAGCGTCGCCCTGGCAATGCCCCCAACATGATGATGTCACTTCTGGGCGACGTCATTATGTTGGGGAAGGGGGGTGGGGCTCCTCCCACCAGCCGAATGCTGGCCGGCAGATCGGGAACCCCTGTAGCGGGGGATCCCCCGCCCCCCGGGCTGACTTGGCAGCCCTATCCCCAGACCTATTCACGAGCATGGGGAAAGGGAGTAAGCTTCCCAAGGGATTGAGGGGGGGGGGTCCAAGTAGAGTGCCAGCCATGATGTTTAACCGTTGCTGTCCTCTACTGAATGCCTGGTGGAACATCTCTGCCTTACAGGCTTTGCGGAATTGCACGAGATCCTGCAGGGCCCTGATGTTATTTGGAAGAGAGTTCCACCAGGTCGGGGCCAGGGTGGTTTTGGACAGCCAGATATCTCTAGGGCCTAAACCACACAGCATGTGTGCACACACAAGGGAAAAGCACGGGTATGTCGTACAAGCACTCTCACTGGGTGTGTGAGTCACAATCCCACTGAATGGGGCCATTCCAGATTTCCGCTAATGAAGCTACACTTCCCCTGACCAGTGTTCCCTCTAAGCTAAGTTAGTGTGAGCTAGCACACAGTTTTTTAACCTCCGGCTCACACATTTTTGTCTTCGCTCAGGAGGGACGGCTCCAGAGCAAACTGATTCATGCAGTAGCTCACAAACTTTAATGCCAGTAGCTCACAAAGTAGAATTTTTGCTCACAAGATGCCAAAGCTTAGATGGAGTATTTCCCCTGACCCAGCCCACCTTTTAGGGAGGGCGGTATATGACCTAAATTATTTATTTATTTATTTATTTCATTTATACCCTACTTTTCTTTCTTGTGGGGACCACAGCAGTTTGCATTGTTCTCCTTTCCTGCATTTTATTCTCACAACCCAGTAAGGTGGTTTAGGCTGAGAGGGTGCAACTGGACCAAACTCAGCAAGCAAGCTTCCATGGCAGAGTGGGGATTTGAACCTGGGTCTTCCAGATTCTACCCTGACCTGGATAACCCCAAACTAGCCCGATCTCATGTGGTCTCAGAAGCTGAGCAGGGTTGGCTCTGGGTGGAAGACCACCAAGGAAGTCCAGGGCCACTATGCAGAGGCAGACAATGCCAAACCACCTCTGGACATCTCTTGGCTTGAAAACTCCATGAGGGGGGTCACCTGAAGTCGGCTTTGACTTGACGGCCCTTTCCACCACCACCACCACTACTACCTCCCAGATTCTAGTCTGACACTCTGACCACGACATGGGGCTTCCAGCTCCAGGCTAAGAAATACCTGGAGACTTTGGGAGTGGAGCCTGAGGAGGCTGGGATTTGGGGAGGGGGGGACATCAGTGAGGTATAATGCCATAGAAGCCAGTTTGGTGTAGTGGTTAAGTGCGCGGACTCTAATCTGGGCAAACCGGGTTTGATTCCCCACTCCTCCACTTGCACCTGCTGGATGAACTTGGGCAAGCCATAGTCCTGTCGGTGCTGTTCTCTCAAGGGCAGTCCTCGGAAGAGCTCTTTCAGCCCCACCTAACTCACAGGGTGTCTGTTGTGGGGAGGGGGAGGGGAAGGAGATTGTAAGCCCCCCTGAGACTCTGAGTGAAAGGCGTGGCATAAATCCAATCTCCTTCTCCTCCTCCTCCTCCTCTTCTTCTTCTGCTTTTTCCAAAGCAGCCATTTTCTCCAGGTGAACTGCTCTCTGGCACCTGATGATCCCTTACGATTCTGTGGGATCCCCAGCCATCACCTGGAAGTTGGCAACTTTACCACGACACCGTGCTGGCTCTGACCCCCCGTGTTTCTCACCATGCACGTTGTTTGCCATCCATGCTGTAATTTACTGAAACGTTGCAGGTTAGCTCTGGAAAGTATAGATTTCCACCTGGACCAGCAGATTCCCCTCCTCTCCCTTCTCCTCCTCTGCCCAAACAAACTGCAAGTTGCCTCAGTCCATGTAAAATGTGATAATGCTGGAGAATGTGTTGCAACTATGAATGTGACGTTTGGGGATTAACTGCTCGGTGTAAGACGATGCCACGACTCTGAATTATTTACCAGTGTGGAAAGCAGAACTGTGTGTTTCTGAAGGGCAAAGTTAGAGGCAGCAACCTCTGTGTACCTGAGAAAACAACTCCCTGGGTGCCCCGCCGAGCATTTGGGTTAGAGTTAAAGAGAAGCCATTCCTCCAGTCATGAATACCTTTATCGATTCTGGCCTTTGAGTAAAAGGAAACGCAAGCGAGGTCAGAAAGTTTCGCGCGTGGCAGCCACCGAGCAGGTGATTAAAGGCCCTGTCTCTCACCTTAAGTGTTCCAATTCAGCCCGGTGAGGTTTAACACCTCACCTCAAGTCTCCGGTGGCTTTGAGCCGACTTCACAAACACACCTCAGAGTTTAACAAAGGAGGCAAAAGAAAAAAAAAAAAGAGGGCAAAGAAAGGAGGAGGGGAGCCGGGGTGAGGTTCTCCGCAGAATTTTTTTTTAAGGCAAAACTGCTGTAAAATATTGAAGACGCATAGTCTGTGGTGTGTTTTGGGGGGGACTGTTCCCCCTTCAACAAGTATCTAGTGTTGAGGCCTGCCTTGGGAGTGCTCACCGCTGTGTCCAGATAAAATACCATCATCCTTTACCATAATGAACTCTGCACTGACAAGTCTGTCATGACAAGTTTTTGTCTTTCTGGCTGTAACTTTCAAAACGCGGGGAGATTTGGAGCCCCATTTGCAGACGTTGGATGGTCCCCGTCTCCTCGCCTTCTGCGAGGAGTTCTCTCCCTTCTCATCAGGGTCGCCAAATGGAGATCCCATGAGAGGGGAAAGTGACACCCCCATTCATCATGCTTTGCATGAGTGCTCTTTCTGTCAGGAGAACCACATCACAATGGTAGTTTTATATACTCTTCAAGAAAATACAGCCCCAAATCAGCTGCCAGGAGTCAAGTGAAAGAAACAGCACAAAGGGGAGGAGATAGGGTTGCCAGGTCTGGGTTGGGAAATACCTGGAGACTTTGGGGGCGGAGCCAGGAGAGGGCGGGTTTTGGGAGGGGAGGGGAGGGGCCTCAGCATGGTACAATGCCATAGAGTCCACCCTTCAAAGCAGCCATTTTCTCCAAAGGAGCTGATCTCTGTCAGCTGGAGATCATTGTAAAAGCGGGAGGTCTCTAGGCCCCACCTGGAGGCTGGCAACCCTAGGAGGAGAGGAAGAACAGGAAAGGAATTAAAAATATGGATGACAATCAGCAGGCCAAAGAATAAGGTCTGTGTATGTGTAACAGAAAAATGAATTCCCTCTCCCCTTCCTACCAAATTAGGGACTCCGTTGGGGCTGGAGCGAGGCGGAGCAAAGCTCCGCCAGCTCATGACTGGCCAGTAGGGCAGCCAGGGGCTGAATCAGATTCTCTAATCTGATTCAGCTCGCTGCCGAATTGCCACTGAAATTCAGTGGCAACTTTAAAAACCACTGGAGGGGAGGGAGTTTGAGGGAGAGGCTCCAAACTTGCAGGGTAGCTGCTGGGGCCTCTCCTCGAAATGCCCAACAAGTTTCAAGAAGATTGGACCAGGGGGTCCAATTCTACAGGCCCCCAAACAGGTTGCCCCCATTCCCTCCATTGTTCTCTATGGTACGAAAAAAGTTAACATTTTTTCCCTCATCATATCAGCTCTTGCACTTAAGGTTGCCAGTCCTGACTGGGAAATTTCTGGAGATTTTGAGAGTGAAGTTGGGGGAGGGCAGGATTTAGGGAAGGGAGGGAATTCAGCAAGATATAATGCCATAGAGTCTATCTTCCAAAGCAGTTATTTTCTATGGGGGATTAGTTGTAATTCCAAAAGATCATCAGTCCCCACCAGGAAGTTGGCAACCAGACCTCACATTTGTACTTGTATGGTTGTCAGCTCTGGGTTGGGAAATACCTGGAGATTTTGGGGGTGGAACCTGGAGAGAAGGGGAGGGCCCTCAGCATGGTATAATGTCATAGGGTCCACCTTCCAAAGCAGCCATTTTCTCCAGGGGAACTTGGTCATCTGGAGATCAATTGTAATAGCGGGAGATTGACAGGTGCCACCTGGAAGCTGGCCACACTATGTATTTGAGATTAAGGTTGCCATCCCCCCAATGGCCAGTGCCCCCAAAGATCCCCACTGCACCTGACGTGCCCAGTGCAATGACATCACCCAGAGGTGATGTCATCACGCCAGGCACACCATTCAGGGGACACTCTAGCATTTGGCTAAAAAACTCTATGGTGACCATAGAGTTTTTGGGCAAATGCTAGAGCGTCCCCCTGCACGTCGTGCTTGGCACAATGATGTCACTTCCAGAGAGTGGTGTCAGATCCCAGAGATCAGCATGGAGCCCCCCACCAGCAGAAGGTGTGCACCTGGCCCCTCATAGTTGCTGGCACTTCACAGTTTGGGGCCTAGGTGTAACCCTATATCCTTGCCTGCATTCTCAGAGTGTCAATGGAAGTGCAGTTAACTCCACACGAACCAGGCATTGAAAAAAAAAACATAACCTTAAGAAACCAGCCGAGAGCATTTAAATATGCTTCAAAGTTCTGTTGCTGACCTCAAAGTCACCGTGCTTCAATGAAGGACCTTTCAGAGGGAGGCTCCAGCATAAGAATCCTTTAACTGGAATTCATTTGCAAACGCGATACTGAGACAATCGGCTCTGGGAGTGTGTTTCTGTCCTATTTTAGGTTTTGATGCTCTCTTTGGTGCTGTGCCAGCTTAGCAGAGGTGGCCAGTTGCCGAGAGTGGACCAGCCTAACCTTGCAAGACTCTGGAGTTCACTGAGGCAACGTGCGTAGCTTTGACATCTTTTCTGTCTGCTGCATCCTGTGTTCTTTAGCTCCCTTTAACGTCCACTGTGTAAAAACTGTATTCCTTTTCCTTCCAATCTATAGCTTTGGTTGCCATCTTTTCCACTAGCCTCTGTGGGGACTCCTTTTGAACAACAGTGGTGACAGGAAGGCAGTCAAAGATGTATCCTGTAAACGCATGAAGAGAAATGTCATCACCTGACAAGCTCGGGTTAAAGGCATGGCTACTCAGGAGGGATGAAAACGTGTCCGCTGTATTTGGCGATAGATGTATACACGATATACCAGTTTAGGAGACCACCTCATGCATTTTATGGAACTGAGATTTTCTGCGCACAGTTGATGTGACAGTTCTTAAGATGCCAGGCGACTCTTGGTGGCAGCCATCCCTGGAATAACACCACACCAACCTAATTTCCAGAAAGTCTTTCAACCCCTTTGGTGACATGAGCCAATCACTATTCTACAATAGGCCAGTATGTGAAATTAGGGGAAACAAGATGCGGGACCCACGGTACTCGCGGAGGGGGGGAGCGAAGGAGCTCTACGTGGAGGAGGAGGAGGACGAAGCAGCCATAGGTAGGCCTTCTCCCCCCTTGGCCACGACGGTGAGGCCTGGGCCGCCAATCCTTCCCTCCCCTACACTAATGGCGAGGCTCACACAGCTCTGAGCCACGGGCCTGCCAATTCTTCTCTCCCCCCCCAGTTCTGATGACAAGGCCCGGGTCCACCAATCCCCCCCAGCACTGACCGCGAGGCCTGAGCAGCTCTCAGCCACCAGGCCCACTGACCTCCCCCTCTGCCCCTGGCAACAGCGGCAAGGACTCAGAGGCTACCAGCCACCGGCCCACCACAGTTCCCAGAGTGTTCTCTGTGCATGCGCCTAGAACGCTCTTTTACTTTTGGAAGGGATTTAAATATCCCCTGTATTGTTTTTTAAACTTTTAAGATTTTTCTGTACACCTGGGGAGTTCCCCAAGTATGCAGAAGAATCTCTCTGCCCAATTGCCCCCAGTGTACGGATTTAGATATCCGCATGCACGGGGGCACTTGGCTATTAGCTATATAGATGTATGCCACTTAGTTCTTGGCTTGGAACCAGAGGTCTGTTAACCAGACTGGCTTTTAAGCTGCAATATGTTTTATGCTGTCTTTACGATCTCACTGGGTTTTTTTAATACTAGGTATTTCATCGTTGTTAATTTTAATTTTTATGCTATTTTATAATTTTATCCTGTTTTACTTTTTTAGCCACTTTTAAGGAGGTCCCCTGAAAAGGCAGCAAAGAAATATTCTAACTCAATAAATAAACCAACAGAGCAAGCAAATGAGTGTTGCTGACTGAAAGGCCCAAAATGGACTTTGGCCCTTTCCAAAAATGGAGGCTTGGTCATGTCAAGGTGGCCAGACCTGAGTTTTAGATAATTTCAGATATATGTAGAGTTGCCAACCTCCAGGTGGATCCAAAATAAACAAGATCCACTACAATCTGCTCTTCACACTATGAACCTTGTTGTCAGTAGAAATTGTTGAAATCAAGTTCCAACTATGCAGCCGGCAAACTGAAGAAGTTGATGGAAACATCTTTAAGAATCTAGATCTCTGCGAAGGCTGATCTGAAGATATTTTGGAAACATGGATTCCTCCTTCTATGCTGAACTGATTACATGGACTATATTTATCTTTGAAGGAGGAAAACATTGTATCTTATGCCTTGTTTATAGTTATAGTATGCACTTATTTTTGATGCTGTGAAACCACGAACTTTATATTTATGAATACAGTACATAGGCTGCGTTCAGACTGGCAGTTTGGCCCAATATAGACACCTTTCACAAATGGATTAAATGGCCCCGTTCACACAGCCACAGCTGTCAGGCATTCCCTGGGCATACTCACCCCATCAGAGGACGACTTGGAGCCGGGTTAAAAAGCCACCACCTCCAAAGTGGAGTTTTGGTTCCTTGCGCATTCATCATGCGTGTCTGGCTGTCTGAACACAGGGGAGCGCATGCAGAACAGATTTGGCAGTGTGAACCTGCAGATCCATTCTGCCACTAGGGAAACAGCTTTTTTAAAGAAATGCCCATGTGCGGACATGCGTGCACATTCTTGCCATTTTTGCAGTGCATTCCATGGCTGATGCGCTACAATAACGTGGATGTTTTCTCACGGGATGTCTCCGTGGGTTTTCTGCAGTAGAGTGTGCTGTGTGGCTGATACGTCCCGCGACATTTTAAACTGGTCAATGAGAGGCAGCACTGTATCGTGGCAAGCTGCCCGTCTGTCCGCAGTCATATTTTGGCAAATTTTGATGGTGATTTCTCTTGTGGATATCGTTTATTTTGGATCTTTGTGGCACTAGTTTTCCCAGTTTTTTGGGATTTGTATCATGTGGGGATATGGCACAAGCCTTTGATTACCCTCCAGGTGGAGGCTGCAGGTTAGTCGGAATTACAACTGATCTCCAGACTACATATATTGTTTGTTCGTATATTTATTTAAAACATGTATTCCACTTCTCCTGGAATACTGTTTTGGAAAGTGGACTCTAGGGCAGGGGTGGGCAAATGGCGGCCCGCGGGCCACATGCGGCCCGCCACAGAGTTTTGCGGCCCGCCAAGACATGAAGATTAACAAGAGTAAATATAGATGTTCTTTGACAGACATTAACTTGCAGGCTGTGATGAGAATCTCAGCAAGCAATCTCACTCCTGATTTCAAAAAAAATGTAGAAAAGTGTGATAGGGTACAGTTGTCTCATTAAACTGATTCTAAAATTAAATGTGCTTGCAGCTATAGATGATATGAAATTAGTACAATAAATAAATTGAATAAAACTACCACTATTTTATTTAATTTATATTTATTGATTTTTATGATACAATTCATACCTTTTCTGAAATGCAAAGTTAAGTAATGAATGCAATCATTTTAAAAGGTGCGGCCCTCCGCTAACCTCCGCTCCCACAAAGAGGCCCCCGAGCCAAAACAATTGCCCACCCCTGCTCTAGGGCATTATACTCTACTGAGGTCCCTCCCCTCCCTAAAGCCCATCCTCCCAGGCTCTACCCTCAAATCTCCAGGTACACAGGAACTCAGAGTTGGCAACCCTGAATACATGTCACCAGGGGTTTTTTTGTAGAAGAAGCCCAGCAGGAACTAATTAGCGTATTAGGCCACACCCTTGACAGCACAGCTCCCTTCCAGGATTGGCTTCCCCAGGTGCCCCACAGCTTACGGGGCACTTGGGGAACCCAAGGGAAGAAAGGCAGTGGGATTGGGGACTCAAACACTGCTTCATTCACACACTGCCACCATTTGTTCATGGAATTCACTACCACAGGAAGTAATGGCGGCTACAAGCATGGACGGCTTCAAAGAGGAATTAGATAAACATATGGAGCTGAGGTCCATCAGTGGCTATTAGCCACAAGGTATAGATAGGAACTCTCAGTCTGGGGCAAGTGATGCACTGTGTTCTTGGTGCTTTGGGGGGGAGCAACAGTGGGAGGGCTTCTAGTGTCCTGGCCCCACTGCTGGACTTCCTGATGGCTCCTGGTATTTTTGGCCACTATGTGACTGAGGCCATGGTCACACAGGACTTAAGAGCTGGAATTAGAGCTGTTTCCTCTCGTTTTTTATGTGCCCATTCATACGGATCCCGCTCCGAAGCTCGCTCACTCGCGCAAACCTTCTGCTTTTCTCCCGCGTTTAAGGACCCCTGAAGAAACAAGTATTTTTTGGGTCTTAGCACAAGGAATGCACGAGTGAGCCAATCTGAACAGCCCTCTCTCGTAATGTTTGCAAGAGAGGGCTGTTCAGATAGTCTGTCCCTGGTTTTTTTCCCCCCGTTTTTGCAGTTGGGCACTTGGGCACTCAAGTGTGCAAGTGCAAAAACAGGAAAAAAAAAAAAAACCTGCCCTGCGCTCTGCTCCCAGCCCCGAACCCTGCTGGGCACTGCTGTCTAGCCCCCCTCGCATTCTCTAACCCAAATATTTAACAGGCGATGACCGGCAGGGCTCGGAGCCCAGAGCAAAGCGCGGGACAAGCCAGGATGGATCCGGCAGCGGCTGGTGGCAGCGGCGACAGAGGGGGTGTTGGTACTGCTGAATGCACCCTGCAAAGATGGAGAGGCAGCCGAAATTAAGAGGAGGGGAAGCCCCGGGCTGGTGACATTCACCGTGAACAGGAGCGGCAAGCACGCCTCCCAGGGGGGGAATGGGGCACCCCATCGCAGGAGTCTGAGCCTCAGGAGGATTTTGAAGGGAAGAGCGAGCAAAATCGGAAGCGAATGAAGAGGGGCTTGAACGCCACCCACTCCAAGTGAGGGTTTTTTTTTTTTTTTAAATGATGGATTGGCTCTTGACAGTTGGTAGGAATCTTGATTTCCCCCTCCTCCCCCTGTTCACTGGCCCCACCACTGCCATCAGCCTCTCTGCGTTTGATGCGAGGCTCAGAGAAATGCAGAGGAGTTGGAGGGGAGGGGAGGTGAAAGAAAGGATCTAGCGTGAGTTGGAAGAGATGGCGATGCATCACTTCAGTCAGGCTGCTGGTGGTGGTGGTCGTGGGGGAGAGGAGAGTGAAATGAGGCTTTCTGAGCGGTGGGGAGTGTGATCACGGTGATTTAACGGAGGCCATATGAACTTTATTCCCAGAACAAAGTGTTACGGATAAAAGAAAACCGGGAGAGAGACCACCGCAAATGGGTCAGTGTGACCGCACCCAGAGTGTTGGACTGGATGGGCCATTGGCCTGATCCAGCATTGGCTTCTCTTATTTTCTCTTATGTTCTTATATCTATAGGAATGCCTAATGCCAAGATCTTAACTTTCTGTGTGCACATGAGATGACACATCCAGCCCACAGGGTTAAACAAGCAAGGAGTTAACTTTCATTAATGGTTCAAACGTAACACTGAAGTAAATCAGATAGAGGTTACAAAGTTTCTTTTCAGCTGAACCTTTGAACTATTTCCCTATTCAAGTATTTGGTTTTTTTCCTTACAATTTGCACTTTTCTAGTAAGCATGAAGCTGCATTTCTAGCACAGCTTCACTTACCTAGACTCCCTCTCAACTGAGCTGAAGGCTCTTTTTGACTGTTTCTCTCTCTCCAACATGCTGTCAGCTCCCATTGCTTGCTGTTAGGGAAATGCAGAGCCTCACCTGCCTGTCGCAACTTGTGCCTGCCAAAGAGGGTTGCCAACATCCAGGTGGGGCCTGGAGATCTTCTGTAATTACAACTGGTCTCTGGACTACAGAGAACAATTCCCCTGGAGAAAATGGCTGCCTTGGAGGGTGGACTCTATGGTGTTATACCACACAGAGGCACCTCTAATCCTCAAACCCTGCCCTCTCCAGGCTCCACCCTCCAAAACTCCAAGTATTTCTCAACCCAGAGTTGGCAACCATACTGATAAAGAATAGGGAATTCTTGAGAGTTTGCTTGTAATATTTTTACATATTTGTATTTAATTATGCTCCTCTCCTGCTGTCTCCTTGTGCAGGCAAGCTATCACTTAACTCAGACTCCTAATTCCCCCCCCCCTCAAAAAACATTTTATACAACAAATTAATATTCATACTGACTTTTGCTGTAACAAACATCTGTTAAAGTGACACCTTTTGATTTTTCACAGAGAAAATCTGAAACAAATTTCAGTGAAAGCCTGTTATGATTCTTCTGCTGTCGTACGTCAGTTCTTCTTCTTTTTTTAAAGTGCAACATCTAACATTTATTTATATTCTCAAAAGGTAACTCTGAGGTATTAAAAATTAAAGGAAATATTGAAATTTGGAACATTTGTGTTAACATTTGACGGTGTTCTCCTTCGCACGATACCTGGTACCAGTGCTTAGGAGACCCCCTGCAATTTTTAATAAACAATATGATACTCTAAGTAGCACCAGAATGGTTTTGCTAGTCAAATTAAGGATGACAGTTGTCATCTATGCAAGTGAAATGACTCATGCACATAATGGAGGGGGGGAGAAACCTTTGTCATTACAAAGTCTTTCATTTGCCACTTCATCATAACATAGTGCATAAAGAAATGAGAGTAAAACTGCCTAAACCTGGATGAAGCCTGAAACTAATCAACAAGTACGACAGCCTCATCCACTTCCCTCCCTCAGAGACAAGATTTTCCCTCCATTTTTCCCCTCTGTTTCTGACTAAGCAGCCCTAGTGATATGTTTTCTTCTTTCCTGAAGAACTTTGGCTGCCCCACCCTGTGTCAGTATGATATTTTACTGCTGGCTCAGCCCAGGAACCTGAGGGAAGGGTCAGGATCACCTCTAACTTAAACCACTGAAAATGGCACTTGAGATGTTTTGAAGTTCAAAATTAACAAAATATTTTATTTAATATAAAGGGGAAAGGTCAGGTAAAATCAGGGGTTGAAATTTCTGACGTAAAACCAGTACATGCACAGACTTTAGCTCTTATGTTTCAGGCTAATGAGAATTTCTTGAGCTTTTCACAGTGGTATAAATCTTTATGTTGAGAGGCTTTTGTTCCAGTGTTTTCCCCAAACACTCCACTACACTTTCTTTGAGTATTCTCTGATTCTTTTGGTTTCCAGAAGGCTGGTACACTCTTCCCACTACCTAAATCCCTTCTCTTGAAACACCAGTACTCATCTTGAGTTTTTAACTGACTCTTAAGGTCTCTACAGGCAGTTTTTAAATCTCAGCACTCTTCAGAGCTAACTCCCCATTTGACTGGGTAGAGAAATTCTCCTCTCACTAGAAGATCTATCCCCTTTCCTTAGCCCAAATAGGAGTCTTTGCCTACTTCCCAAACTTCCTTGCCAATTTTCCCCAAGTTCTCCATCTGTGTTAAACTGCTCTCAATAGATGACTCTTCTCAGCTAGAGCTGAAATCAGACTGCATCTCTCCTCAGCATCCAGTTCAGAAGACTTTCTCTGCTCAGCTGATGCTAACCAATCAGATTTTTTGAAACAATCTGTCACTCAAAGCTTTCTGGCTCTGTGAAGAGCTACCCCTTCACAGTCCTTTATCTGTTTACACGGCACTTCTAAGCTTTTAAAAGGGCAGTCTGTCACAACAGGATATAAGCCAAGTCTAGTCAGCTGTGACTGCTTATCAAAGATGAGTTTTTAAAGGGATTGTAAAAGTTACTGGCCTAAAAGAAGGCCAATAAAAAAGAACAGTAATTGAAAATGACGGAATGACAAATTGCACTTTCCTAATTCATATATGTCACATTTGAAATGCAGTGTGGGAGGAGAGTTTTAGGGATACTGTGGACCACTGAAAAGACAAATAAGTGGGTTGTACATCAAATCAAGCCCAAATTCTCCATAGAAGCTAAAATAACCAGACTGAGGCTATCGTACTTTGGTCACATCATGACAAGACAAGAGTTCCTGAAAAAGACAATCATGCTAAAAAAAGATGAAGGCAGCAGGAAAAGAGGAAAACCCAACCTGAGATGGATTGACTCAATCAGGGAAGACACATCCCTCAATTTGCAAGACCTGAGCCAGGCTGTTAATGATAGGATATTTTGGAGGTTATTCATAGGATCACCCTGACCTGGATAGCCCAGGCTAGCTCAATCTCATCAGATCTCAGAAGCTAAGCAGAATTGGCTCTGGTTAGCATTTGTGTGTGTGTGTGTGTGTGTTGTGTGTGTGCTTGTGAGCCTGGAAGTCATGGCAACCTCTGGCAACTCCTACTGGGGCATGGAGGACATTCAGAGAAGTGGCTTGGTTGCCTGCCTCTGCCTCCTGGTACTGGTATTCTTTGGAGGTCTCCCTCCAAATACTTGCCAGGGTCAGCTCTGCTTAGCTTCCAAGATCTAACAAGATCAGACTTGCCTGGACTATTCAGGTCAGGGTGGCCCTGGTTAGTATTTGGATGAGAGACCACCGAGGAAGTCCAGGGTCACAACACAGAGGCCGGCAATGACGAACTACCTCTGAATATTTGTTGCCTTGAAAACTCTAAGAGGTCACCATTGGTGCATCCAGAGCTTTTGAGGGTCCCAAGTGGAGAAGCAAATGTTGAATGTGATGTTCTCTTGGTGGTCTTTTTCAGTCCACTGTGTCTGATTCACAGAATCCAAGTGCTGTGAAGAAAAAGCAGGATACAAACATCAAAAATAAATGTGGAATTTATGGGGCCCAACCCCAAAGCAATGGAACGAGAGGTTTGCCAGTCTCCAAGTGGAGTTTGGAGATCTCCCAGAATCACAACTGATCTCCAGACTACAGAGGCCAATTCCCCCTGGAGAAAACGGCTGCTTTGGAGGATGAACTCTGCGGCACCACATCCCTGCTGAGGTGCCTCCCCTCCGCAAGCCCCACCCTCCAAACCTTCAAGAATTTTCCAACTCAGAGTTGGCAACCGTATGTCGCATTCATTACAGATGTTCCTTTCCTTTTATTCATTAGCTTCATTGACCAAAGGTCTTAAGCCGGGCATACAAAGAGCTACTAACACGCACATTACATATAATTACAAAATTATTTAGACCAAACATTTTAGGAACAGAAAGCTAGCAATCATACTCATAAACAAAGTTAATAGGCATCACTTTACAAAATTCCATAAATTCTATAAAAACCCATGAGATTATAAAATTTTGTTTAAGAAAATTAAAATTTGTATACATAAAATTATGGCTGTGATCACACACACAATTCGCCCTGACATAGGCATGAATGCCGGGTGGATTAAAGGAGCATGATCAGACGCCAACATCTGGCGAGCACCCTGCAGCCGCTGGCAACCCATTTTGCTCTGCCGCACACACAGAGTTAAAAAACACTGAGACTTCCGGAAGAGACGCACTCAATGGCGGATCCGCGCCTGGCGGGGTGAAGGGGCTTCGGACAGGTGCCGAACCACCAGAGACCCTAGCGAAGGGGCTCTGCCTGGGGTGGCACGAGGGGGAGCCTCTCCTGATGGTGGCGACTGCAGGATCGAGGCCCCCTTCAACACCCCTGTAGGTTCCCCTGCCGAGGAAGCCTTCGGGCTGCGTAAGTGTGACCGAGAAGCAGCAGAGAATGCTTGGCGGAGAAACAAATAACCCTCCTGATACGCAATGGTGAAAACCGTGAGTCTCAAACAAAGACTGTAAACAAAGCGGCTGGGATGGAATGGGTGGATCGCATTCCCCCCCTCCCCTAACGAAGCATACGTTACAAGACTTTCCCACGGCATTACTGCAGCACCAGAAGCATCCTGGAAAGGCTGGAGGGCTGGATCGCATGCATGAAGAAAAAAAATATTTTAAACGACATTAGTGCGACAAAGAAAGCTTTCTCTACGGTCCGTCTTATCTAACTGTAAACAAAAGCGAAACCGCAACAATGACAGGGAGACAAAGACCCTCCCCTAAACCAGGAAGCGGAGTTCCGAGTTCAAAGGGCGATACCACAGAGATGAGCTCAATGCTTTCAGCACTGCTGTGACCCCTGGTGGATCAGATGACTACTCTCAACTCTAAAATGGACTCAATGCAAAAGGAAATGAAAGAGTCTGGCAAATGAACAGAAAAGCTGCAACAGGATCTCTTGGAAGTTAAAGCGACTACATGTAAGCATGACTCAAGACTACAAAAAATCAAGAAAGAAAAGGCTTTCCAATGTGATGTCTTGAAACTTCAGATGGAACGCTCAAATTATTTCCTGAGACTTCAGAAGGTTCCTGAGAAAAAAGGGGAGGATCTTAAAAAGCTGGTGAGCGAGGCTTTAGTACCGGTGGCAGGTTTGAAAGCGGAAGAAATATTAAGTGACATGGATTTGGTCTACAGGACCTATCCAGAATTTGTTGAAAAGAAAAACCTGCCAGGTGAAATCATGATAAGATTCTCCAAAAGATCAACAAGTGATGTGGTTTTAAAAGCCACAAACAGAACAACACTGAAGATCCAGGAGGAGGAGGTTAAGGTCTTAAAGGATATTCCATTTGAAATAAGAAAAAGAAGAAAAGCCTATAGAAGTTTGACTACCTGGCTTCAGTCTGAGTCAACTGTATACCGTTGGAATACTCCAGAGGTATTTTCAGCTATAAAGGCAAGAACTATAAAATTGACTCTGTTGAACAAGCGAAAACATTTCTGGAAAAAAGCAAGAAAAAGAAAAAGGAGGGAGATTCAGACGATTCGCTAGCATCGCAGGAAAGTTTGTACGGCTTTGATGGCTCAGAAAGCGAAGAAGAAGTGTCGGATTCGGAAAAGGGAGCTGCTGCTCCCAAATCCAGCAAAGAGACTAAAAAGACAAGAAGAGGACCAAAGAAGAAATAAACTTTACATTGTTGTTAAATGTTTGCACACTATATGAGAATGTAAATGGAAGTAATAAGCGTTCTTCAATGCTATGTGTACCAGCCAATCAGCTTTGTAATTTATAGAAGCAGCATCATAAGTAATTAGTTAAACCAAGAGAATTTTTTGTTTTTCAAGTTTATTAATTTGTTAAAGTTGAACATTTTACACAGCATTCTCTGTATAAGGTAATTTAGCTTAGAGATTAGCATTATAGTTGTAGATATAGGTGTAAAATCAATAAAAATTAAAAAAAAAAACACCTCAGAAGGTCCACTAGCAAATGGGTTGATCAGGCTATCCTGATGGGTTGATCAGGCTATCCTGACTCCATGCCGTTGTTTCCCCCCATCGCAGTATGCACATCAGCGTGCACCCCCCTGCACATTCCATAGGGAGAGGTGTAAATTATTGATTCCTTGTGTAAGCGCATCAGGAACAAACAGTTAAAAAAAATACCCCAACAACCCAGACTCACCAGTGGTTGTGTCTGATCACGCAGTGGTGGGCTGTGCCCGTATCTACAAAAATTTGTGTGATCGCGCAACAGCGGGTCAACTTTTGCCAGAGGAAGTAGCCTTGCCCCCCCCTCCCGGTGCTTTATCTTGGGCATGTGACCACAGCCTACATATAGCATATCAAAGCCATTTTAAAAATAACACCCTTGATAGATATTTTGCCACCGAGCGAGTTGTTCCAGGGTCCTCATCTGCTAACAGTAAGGTCATCACCCAAGATTCCAAGGGAAGGTGATACCTCTGTAAAATAGGAGTAATCCAATAGGATCTAAGGCCCATCCACTGTTGGCAAAATAACACAAGATGATCTAAAAACTCTATTGCACCTGACCCACAATCACACAATCTATTTAAATACTATTTTTTTTTTTTGCAAAATGGCCTCTGAGTTCTGCAGTTGTTAACTAGCATAGCAAAACTAGAGAACGGCCTCTGTATTTGTTGTGTATTAAGATCACAGTCACCATGTGCTCACGTAATGGCGACCGCCACATGGCCTGAATCTACCTGAGCTTCGGCCAGGTAGAACAATAGCCGGTCAGATCCTAAACGACCGCCAATCATGAGCCTAGGCTTCCCCCACCAGGAACCTATGAACTGTAACCACTGTCTTCAGGTCCTATCAGGGAATGTGGGCGAGGTCAGAGGATTATCTCTGACCGGCATAAAAGAGGGCTCTGAGCCCGGGGTTTCTTAGGTTCCATCTTGACCCGCAATAAACCATCATGCTGATTTCACTGTTACCGGCCTCCCGACTCCAGTACATTCCACTATTTTTCTCAATCAGACCTAAATTTCACATAATTATAGTTGCTGCATTCCAGGGCCTCTGGTGTCCTTCCCCCTTTCACTGTTATTATTTTCATATCTCCTGCATGAAAACTCTGCCTAGTAAGGATCCACTCACTGCATGAAAGCTTATGTTGGAATAAAAAATTGCTAGCATTTGAGGAGCCACAAGGCTCCTTCTTTAATGGTGAAGAACAATCCGCACATCAATTAGCGGTGCAATCACAAGCAGAGTCATGCCCCCTAAACACACTGAAGTAAATGGCCTTAGAAGGGGGTAACTCTGTTTAGGATTGCACTGTTAATTACCTGTCTGTCCACAGTTGGTGCTGGATACTGAAATTCAAACACTGATTTTGAGTATGAGGCCTGTCTTTCACTATGTTTTAGTTGCAGTGTGAAAGTGAAGAATCATAGGCTGAGAACCACATGCAAATAAAGTGGGGCACAAAATGTGCTGCAATCTACAAAAACTTATGCTGGACTAACCTCCATCTACTAAATCCACCCATGCTGGGAAAAAACCAACTATGTAGTGTATTTATTGTATAGGTTACAGTGGAACAGTTTATTCCTCCCTGTGATATTTGTGTTGGTTTGGTCTCATGGGGTGGAGTCCCTGCTCAGTTAGTTCTCTTTGCTTGTTAGAATTGTAGACTGACCTGAATCCAGTCGCTTGCATCCCTGCATCTCCTTGCTAATAAATCATAAGAACATAAGAGAATCCAATTTTGGATCAGGCCAGTGGCTCATCCAGTCCAACACTCTGTCACACAGTGGCCAAAAACACCAGGTGCCCTCAGAAGGTCCAGCAGTGAGGCCAGTACACTAGAAGCCCTCCCACTGTTGTCCCCCCCCCATCAAGCACCAAGAATACAGAGCATCACTTGCCCCAGACTGAGAGTTCCTATCTATACTTTGTGGCTAATAGCCACTGATGGACTTCTGCTCCATACATTTATCTAATTCCCTCTTGAAGCCATCCATGCTTGTAGCCACCACCACTTCCTGTGGCAGTGACTTCCACGTGTTAATCACTCTTTGGGTGAAGAAATACTTCCTTTTATCTGTTCTAACCTGACTGCTCAGCAATTTCATCGAGTGCCCACGAGTTCTTGTATTGTGAGAAAGGGAGAAAAGTACTTCTTTCTCTTCCTGCTCTATCCCATGCATAATCTTATAAACCTCAATCATGTCACCCCTCAGCTGTCGTTTCTCCAAGATAAAGAGCCCCAAGCGCTTTAACCTTTCTTCATAGGGAAAGTGTTCCAACCCTTTTATCATTCTAGTTGCCCTTTTCTGCACTTTTTCCAATGCTATAATATCTTTTTTGAGGTGTGGCGACCAGAACTGTACACAGTACTCCAAATGAGGTTGCACCATTGACTTATACAGAGGCATTATGATACTGGCTGATTTGTTTTCAGTTCCCTTCCTAATAACCCCGAGCTTAGCGTTGGCCTTTTTCATTGCATTCACACACTGTCTCAACATTTTCATTGAGTTATCTACTACGACTCCAAGATCTCTCTCTTGGTCAGTCTCTGCCGGGTTGGTCCCCATAAATGTGTATTTATAGTTAGGATTTTTGGCTCCAATGTGCATCACTTTGCACTAGGCCACATTAAACCCCATTTGCCACATTGATGCCTACTCGCCCATCCTTGACAGTTCCCTTTGGGGAGCTTCACAATCCTCCCTGGTTTTCACCACCCTGAACAACTTTGTGTCATCTGCAAATTTAGCCACTTCACTGCTTACTCCCAACTCCAAGTCATTAATAAACAAGTTAAAAAGCATCAGACCAAGTACTGATCCCTGCAGTACCCCACTGCTTACCTCCCTCCACTGAGAAAATTTCCCATTTAGACTCACTCTCCATTTCCTTTTAATTAGCCAGTTTTTGATACACAAAAGGACTTGTTTTTTTATCCCATGACTATTGAGCTTACTTAGGAGCCTTTGATGAGGAACTTTATCAAAAGCTTTTTGAAAGTCAAGGTAAACAACATCTATTGGGTTCCCCTTGTCCACATGTTTATTTACTCCCTCAAAGAACACTAACAGGTTAGTGAGACAAGATCTTCCCTTACAGAACCCATGCTGAGTCTTCCTCAATAGATTTTGTTCATCAATGTGCCTACTAATTTTTTTCTTAATAACAGTTTCCACCAACTTACCGGTATCAACATCAGACTGACTGGCCTGTAATTTCCTGGATCTCCTCTGGAACCCTTTTTAAAGATAGGAGTGACATTCGCTACCTTCCAGTACTCAGGAATGGAGGCAGATTTTAAGGAAAGATTACATATTTTTGTCAGGAGATCCACAAGTTCACATTTGAGTTCTTTCAGAGGGTGAGGCTAGCAGCTATTCAAATGCACCCAGGCACTCAATTTGCAGTCAAACAATGGCCCTTTCTCACCCTAACTCAAAACTCACTCACACACTTCCAAACACAGTCCCCACATACAGTTCCGTCAGCTAAACCACCTCAGCTGAAAGCAAATAAGAAAACACTCACCCCTCTTGGAGCTCTCTCCTGCTGCCTTCCAGAATTCAGCTTTGAATGCAGCCATGTTGCTTTGAATGCAGACATGTTCGATGTTGATTGAATGCAGCCATCTCTGCTACAAGAACTTAAAAGCAGGAACCTCAATGGTATCTTATTCCTAATTTGCAAGCAAGAGGGAACATCACAAACTAGTTTCTGTGGTTGATCCATATAATTCCTGATGTCATCTTCAACTGTGAATGGAGTTAGGAATTCAAGGGCAAAGGACCTGAAGTCATTGTGAGCTGGGTATATTTTTTTCTACGGAGCCCGTTCTCTTCCAGCTTTGGTGACATCAGCATATATAATGCGATGCCATCATCCTGTGAATTTTCCTCTCTCCACCTACAGCAGACAACAATTTGAGGGAAGAGGGGGAAAGCAGAAAGATGATGTCCTATCTCATGAAATCAAATCAAAAGAGTTTTCAGCTGAACATTAGGAAGAACTTCCTGACAGAGTGGTTCCTCAGTGGAATAGGCTTCCTTGGGAGGTGGTGGGCTCTCCTTCTTTGGAGGTTTTTAAGCAGAGGCTAGATGGCCATCTGAGAGCAAGACTGATTCTCTGAACTTAGGCAGATCATGAGAGGGAGGGCAGGAAGGGTTGCATTAGTGCTTAGTTTTCGTAGCCCTTTCTTACATGTCCAGGGAAATGCTGATTGCCACTTTGGGGTCAGGAATTTTTTTCTCTCCAGGCCAGTTTGGCCAGGGATCCTGGACGATTTTTGCCATCTTCTGGGCATGGGTCACTGGGTATGTGTGTGGGGGGGAAGGTATTTGTGAATTTCCTGCATTGTTTAGGTGCTTGGATTAGATGACCCTGGAGGTCCTTCCAACTCTATGATTCTGTGTTTGGTGTTACCTGGAAGATTAACATTTAGGAATGACATAGTAAGTTCTGCTCTGCTAGAGCTCATAGAGCTAAAATTCCCATCTGGCAGCTGCTCTCAGGCTGCTCCTGGTGATAGGAAATGGAGGTGTTCAGAGGACCAATGGAAATCTGCCCCCAAAGACCAGAAATGTAAATCTGAGGAATCTTTTTCCTGTTTGTGAAAGGGCAGGGTTTAGATTTGATATCCTAAAATGTATTCTTGTTGTTTGTGAGTCCCCCCCCCCCACATTTGTCCTAAACTAGAATAGATTTCTTTCTTTCTTTCGTTCTTTCTTTCTTTCGTTCTTTCTTTCTTTCTTTCTTTCTTCCTTCCTTCCTTAGTTTGAGAGAACAATCCTAAGCAGGTCTACTCAGAAGTAAGTCCCTTTTTAGTCAGTGGGGCTAACTCCCAAGGAAAGTGTTCTTAGGATTCCAGCCTGAATCTTCTAACTTTCTGAGTCCATGACCATCCCCCATCTTGAAGAAGGTCTTTGACTGGCTGTCTTCTAACAGCAGCACCCCAAGAAGAAAGAGAGGATATTTTTTTTAAAAAAAAACCTTGAAATATAAAAAAGGTGTCTATGTATCAAATGTGTGTGTGTGGGGAGCGGGCAAGATTTTTAAAAATTCCACTGGCCTAGCAGTAAAGTTGCCAAATTTCAGGTAGGGTCTGGAGATCTTGAACTGCAACCAAACTCCAGGCTACAGAGATCAGTTCCTGTGGAGACAAAAAATGAGTGCTTCGTAGAGTGGACTCTATGGCCTTGAATCCCTCTGAGGTCTCTCCCCGCCTTCCCCAGGCTCCGCCCCCAAATTCTCTAGGAATTTCCCAACTCAGAGCTGGCAACTTTACCTTGCAGAACCCCCTAATTTTTTTTGGGGGGGGGAATGGTTGCCCAGATGCCAGCTCACATACCCATGGAAAATTATTCAAGTGTATTTATCAAAATAGTCTATAATGCATAATTAAACTAATTAATATATGGAGACCAATGCTCCCTCTAAGCTGTGGGGTCTTGTGAGCAAAGATTCTCCTTTGTGAGCTACTGGCATTAAAGTTGTGAGCGAGCAATTTGGCTATTGCAGAAATTAGTTTGCTCTGGAGCCATCCTTCCCGAGCTAAGACAAAAATGTGTGAGCTGGAAGCTAAAAAAACTGAGCTAGCTCACACTAACTCAGCTCAGAGGGACCACTGATGGAGACCCTGTTTTGTTGTGTGTGTGTTTTTTTTTAAATTAACCCTGTTACTAAAGAAATGTCAACTATTTTGAAAAACAAAACAAAAGAACAGGAAAAAACCTTTTTAAAAAAACCAAAAAAAAACCCCCAGACCCATGGGCTTACAATACAAGTAATATATAAGTCATCTGGTAGCATTTTCCAAAATAGATTATAGGCCTTTTCTGAATTCTACCATGCACAGCCTCATTTCAGCCTCATTTCAAAAGTAATGTGCAGAAAGGTATGAAAATGAAAAACCTGGACATCTGATTTCGACGTAGGATATACATTTATAACGAAATGCATAAATGCATTTAAATGCATAGCTGCCAACTTTCATCCTGCCAGTTGTGTCTGATGGCGACGATATTTTAAAGGCCCAGCTGCTTCAGTTATTATGCAAAACGGGAACTTCGGTTTCCATTTAAGCAAAAACAGTTTCTGGCCCTCCTGAAATCTTGCAGACATGTGACTAGAATGCAATCCAAATGTCTAGAAGAGCCATATAGATCGTATCTTTCGCATGTTTAAAATACTTTCTTAAAAAAAAAATATAATGCTTTTTCTCTCTTTGCTTTGGGCTAAACTAGTTAACCACTGTGTGAGACAGGATGCTGGACTAAAAAGACCACTGGTCTGATCCAGCAGGGCTCTTCTTTTGTTCTTAATATTTTAAAAAAAAGTCTGTCCCACAAACATGGGCAGTTTCCCATGTTTCACAGGGTAGCCATGTTGGTCTGCAGTAGATAGGGATGCCAGCCTCCAGGTAAGACCTGGGCATCCTCCTGAATCACAGCTCATGTCCAGTCTACAGAGATCAGTTCCCCTGGAGAAAACGGGATCCTTTGGAGGGTGGACTCTGTGGCCGTGTGCCCCACTGGGGTCCCTGCCCTTCCCAGGCTCCACCCACTGGCATCAACTATGCGAGGGCTCGGGGGCATGGGCCACTCCTGAAATTTTCCAGGGGGGGACTGAGCACCCCCCAGGCAAAATGGAGCACCCACCCACCGCTGTGCGTCCCTGCCCTCCAGGTGTGAGACTTCTGCTCAAAGTAGTCAAGGATCAGATCTTTGTTGATGAAACACAGTTCTTTATTTCCAATCTCTACATTGGTACAGCTTCTCGGATTATTGTCAGAGATAATGCAAATGACAGAAGCAGGTCTATTATACCTTTCCAGACAGTTTGAATTACCCATAGGTAGCCAACACCTTGTAAGGGCCCACAAATTTCCACCCTAATTTCCTACTGGGTTGCAAGCCATGTATATTCTTTGTGGACAGGTAAACAGAGTCTCCAGGCTGAAGGTCCCAGCCCTCAGCTCGGCCACGGTCTGCATATTTCTTGTAGTCCTCTTTCGCCTGGTCCAGGGTTTTTGCTATCAGGGGCCATGACTCTTGCAGGGTTGCCCACCATCGTTTAAAGTCTGTGGGGGGAGCATCCAAGGCGCTTTCAATTGTGGGCAGGGGTTTCCCTTCAAAACCTCCTACAGCCATGAACGGGGAAACGCCAGTAGAAGAATGCACTGCATTGTTATAACTATATTCAGCGAATGGTAGCAACTCCACCCAGTTGTCTTGGTGATAGTTAGTATAACACCTCAGAAATTGCTCTAAGATTTGATTAGTTCGTTCGGACTGTCCATCGGTCTCTGGATGGTAACCAGAGCTCAGGGCGGGCTCAATGTCCATACATTTCAGGAGCTCCCGCCAGAAGTTGGCAACGAACTGACTGCCCCTATCGGATACCACACATTTGGGGAAAGCGTGCAGCTTGATCACGTGGTTGAAGAAAGCCTTGGCCATTCCCTTTGCCGTAGGCAGCTGCTTGAATGGAGTGAAGTGGGCTTGTTTAGAAAACATGTCTACCACCACCCAAATTACAGTCTTTCCCTTGGAGGGTGGCAGGTTTGTAATAAAGTCCATAGCTATCGCCTCCCAAGGGCGAGAGGGGGTGGGCAGCGGGTGTAATAGTCCCGGGACTTCCCCCCCCCCCCCCCCGTCTTTTACACATCAAGCAGGTCTGGCAAGCAGAGACAAAGTCCGAGACATCCCTGCGCATGCGTGGCCACCAGAACTGCCTCTGAATTAAGTTGAGCGTCTTTAGAAATCCAAAATGCCCGGCTAATTTAGAGGAGTGGCAGGTCAGCAATATGTCTTTCCTCTTGCTTCGGTTTATCTCCTCTTGCACCAGTTTATCTCCATGGTACCAGCATTTATTCTCCCGGAGGGAGCAGTCTCCTAACGTTTCTAACTCCTCGACTTCTTCCGGGGAATAATCCCCCCCCCCAGTCGCTCTTCTCCGGCTCTACTGTCGTCCGCTTACTTTGACTCCTGGTGGTCACTGCACCTCCCAGCTGCTGAGGGGAGAACATGGAGTCGAACACCTCCTCTTTTAAACTCTCATGCTGGGGTAATCGGGAGAGCGTGTCTGCTAACGAGTTGGCTTTCCCAGGAAAGTGTTTAAGCATAAAATTAAACTTTGAGAAAAAATCTGCCCAGCGGAGCTGCTTCGCATTCAGGGACCTCTGGGTGCGCAGCGCTTCTAGATTTTTGTGGTCTGTCCAAATCTCAAAAGGGGTCTGCGCTCCCTCCAGCCAATGCCTCCAAGTAGTGAGGGCCAGTCAGATAGCTGCGGCTTCTTTATCCCAAACTGACCAATTCCTTTCTGTTTCATTAAATTTTTTCGAAATGTAGGCGAGGGAGTGCAGCTTTCCATCTGGCCCTTGCTGTAGGATGGCCCCCCCCATAGCCACATCGGACGCGTCTACATGGACTACAAATTCCTTGGTCTCATCAGGGTGAGCCAAAATGGGCTCTGAGGTGAAAAGAGTCTTAAGAGTCTCAAACGCCTTCTGGCATTCTCCAGTCCAGGCAATTTTCTCCCCGGGCTTCCCCACTTCCTGGCCCCTCCCTTTGGTTTTTAGCAACTCAGTCAATGGGAGGGTGACCGTGGCAAAGTCTTTTATGAAGGTGTGGTAGAAGTTACAAAATCCTAACAGGCTTTGGAGTTGCTTTCTCGTTCAGGGGGCTTCCCACTGGACCACTGCCTCTACCTTGGCAGGGTCCATCTCCAGTCCCTTCTGTGAAATGCGGTACCCTAGGAAATCTACGGAATCTCGATGGAATTCACATTTAGACAATTTTGCATATAACTGATTTTTCAACAGGGTTGAGAGCACCTCTCGGACCAATTGCACGTGTTCTTTCTTATCAGCAGAGTAGATCAAGATATCATCTAAGTAACATAACACCCCCTTGAATAAATGCTTGTGCAACACTTCATTTATTAAGCTCATAAAGACCCCTGGCGCGCCACTCAAACCGAACGGCATCACCAGGTATTCGAATTGTCCCAAAGGTGTATTAAAGGCAGTCTTGAACTCATCCCCCTCCCTTATGCGCACCCGGAAATATGCGTCTCGGAGATCCAACTTAGTGAACACTTTCCCCTTGGCCGCCTCCGTTAGCAAGTCTTTAATAAGGGGGAGGGGGTAGGCGTTGGAAGCAGACACCGCATTTAGTCCTCTGTAGTCCGTGCACAACCGTAACCCCCATCTTTCTTTTTTCGAAACAGAACGGGGGCCGCAAAGGGGGATTTAGCAGGGCGGATGAAGCCGCGCTCCAAGTTCTTGTCTAGGAATTTTCTCAGTTCCTCCCGCTCCGGGGGACTCATGGAGTAAAGTTTTCCCTTTGGAAGTTTCTCGCCCGGGATCAGCTCTATGGCACAATCCGATAGCCTGTGGGGGGTAGTTCGTCCGCTTCGGTCTCACTGAACACTCCCATTAAGTCTCGATACTCCCGGGGGACAGCCGAGGGCACCAGGGTGAGGGCCGCCGCCCGGAGGGGTGCTGGCGGTCCTGGTCCCCACCCCGAGTCCCATTTGTGGCCCTGGCACTTTTCGTCTACCCAGGAGATCTTCCCCTCGCTCCATTTGATATAAGGATCATGGGAGCTTAACCAGGGGCTCCCCAACACCATGGGGAATTGGGTGTTGGGGGTGATGACAAAGGCTCTCTTTTCCCAATGCTACCCCATCCCCACAATTAGTCCCTCGGTCTCTGCCACACACGCTTCCTTCATTTCCGAACCGTCCATTTGCGTGAACTTGAGTGGCTCCCCCAACGGGGTGACCTTGAGCCCCAGCCCTTCCACTACTAAAGTGCTAATCAAGTCCCGGGCGCACCCAGAGTCAATCAGGGCTTGGACTCGGACATGGGTCCCGGTCCCAGGGGTTATTACAGTCACTACCATATACAATAAGGGGCCAGGGATGCTCACCGGAGATGGTGCGTCGTGGCTGGGGACCTGCAGTTCTGCGCCGCTCACTGCAGGCCGTTGGAGTTTCCCAACATCTGTGCCTCTGTCAGCTCCAGCTCTCCCTGCTCGCTCGCTGCCCCTTCCAGCTGTAGAGCCCGGGGTTTGAACGAGGTCTTTCCTCTGCTGGGGTTGCTCCCGGCCACCGGGGTGGTCTTCGGAACTTTTCCCTCTCCTCTAGGACACGCCGAGGCAAAGTGGCCACTCTCCCCGCATCTCATGCAGAGCCCCTGCTTGAAGCGGGCATCCCGAATCTCTTGCATGTTGGGTTTGGGCTTCGCCTTCTGCGTCGCTTTGCTCGGAGCCGTCGATGAAGCTCCCATCTTAATGAGGGTGAAGCGCTCTTCCACATCCACAGCCGCCCTCATCCAAGCAGCCAACGATCCTGGTCTTCCCGCCCGCAACACTGCCTTGTACACCTCGTAGCTTAAGCCCTCTCGATATTTTTCCATGAGCAGGTCTTGCGTCCAGCCGCGAATTTTGGCTGAAATGCGCCGGAACTTATCGGTGTAGTCCCTCACTGAGGACCGCCCTTGGGTCAACCTCTGCAGTTGGTTCCGGGCTTTTTCTTCTCCCAAGGGGTCCTCATAGTGGTGTCGGAGGGCCCACATGAAGTTGTTCAGTGAACGCAACTCAGGACCGGGGGCGTTGTGCAGGCTCACGTACCAATTGCTGGTGGTGTCCTTCAGCTTGGACCCGATGTAGCCAATCCGGTCCCTCTCGGTGGGGTAGAGATGTCCCCAGGTGTCTAGGAACCGCTCGATCTCTAGCAGGAAGAACCGCAACTTCTCGGGGTCCCCATCAAAAGTGGCTGTCAACGGATCGGCAGGGGCTGGGTGAACCACCGGCCCTGCCAGCACTGGGGCCGGCGCAGGTATGGGTGCGGGCACCTGGCGGGGAACGGCCGGGGGGACTTGCGGCAGCACTTGTGGCGGCACCTGGGCGGGGACTCCTCCGGGAGGCACCACCGGTTGCTGGACTCCAACCGCAGGAGGTCCTCCCATGTCTGGTGCTGGCTGAGCCGCTTGCATAGCCGTGAGGGCGTCCCGGAACTGATACTGGAGATCGAGGGCTAGCTCTCGCAGCTCGGTAGTAAGCTGGAACTGCAAATCTCCCATCATCCGGTCGAGGGCTTGAGTCTGGTCTTCTCGGTAGGGATCGGGCCCGTACGGTCCCGTTCTCTCTCCTTCCAGGGACTGGAGATGCGAATCTCCTCCGTAGGTCGTCTCGCGTTTGTCTCCCAGGAAACTCGGCTTCCCGCGGTCGAGGTGATCCCCCTGGAACGAAACCCGTGCCCCTTTCCGATCGTGCACCCAGGAGTCTACGGTCCCGCGACCGAAATTGCTCCATGAGTACCTTGGGGTCACGCTCTGAAGAGGAGGTGGGCGCGGGGTGTAGTGAGCCCCTTGAATCGTAGTCACTGGTACTTCGGGCTCCCCTCCGCAGCCTCCACCACCGGCCCCCTGATCCCCAGGGATGGTCGGTGTGTCTTCGGGAGTAGTAGGGATGGGAAGAGTACCGTCGTCCGACATGGTCAGGAACGGCCAAGTCCCAGTCACAGATCTCAGACAATCTGTGAGACTTCTGCTCAAAGTAGTCAAGGATCAGATCTTTGTTGATGAAACACAGTTCTTTATTTCCAATCTCTACATTGGTACAGCTTCTCGGATTATTGTCAGAGATAACACAAATGACAGAAGCAGGTCTATTATACCTTTCCAGACAGTTTGAATTACCAATAGGTAGCCAATCACTAAAGGGGAAAAACGGTGGGCAAAAAGGGTCTCTGGCTGTTTGCTTCCCACAGGAAAGAAAGTGAGGTGTCAAGTTGTAAATTTCCCTTCCCAAACCAGACCCCTTAGATGTTACCATTTCACATAACAATCGCTGGCCTCGAGGCTTTCGCACGTTGATAAGAGATGGGACTTGTCCTCCCTTGGAGTCCCAGCCGGGACGAATGGAATGCGGAGGCAGGAGTGTGAGAGGCCCATTGTTCCCATACTTTGAAGTTGTCATCCTCCCGCTCTGACAGTTACACAAACCAGGCCTGGTCAGGGTCATAAACCTGGGGTCACATAGACTACATACATACTGGCCAAAGTGAGGGTTTACCTAAGGGAGGGGGCAACTACATGGCAGGTGTTATAGAAGCATCTATAAAAACATACATGGCAATAGGAAGCATAGCAATAAGACAGAAAGCATAGCTGTAAGCAATAGGAATACTTTGTCTGAATCAGCAGATTCTGACACCAGGTCCCTGGTCACTACCTGCTGCTAGGCCTTCAAGAAGCTGCCGCCGCAAGAGCCTCCCCCCGCCCAACTCCCCTGCATCCACTCCTCCCTCTCCAAGTACCCACTCCTCCCTCTCCGGGGGTGATCCGGGTGACTGCCCAGCATGGTGATGTCACTTCCGGGTGATGTCATCATGCTGGGCAATTTGCCTGGATCGCCCCCAGAGAGAGAGGGAGGAGTGGGTGGGGAGAGGGGTGTGAGGGAGCCAGGTGGGGGGAGGGGCTCTTGCGACAGCATCAGCCCGGCGCGCACACATTTGCCAGATGTTGCTGTCTGGACATTACCTTTAAATCCGTGAGGCACTCATGCCTGGCGCAGGTCTTAAGAGCCATCTAATCAGAACCTTGGATGGGAGACCACCAAGGCAATGGAGGGTTGCTCGGCAAACCACCTCTGAACATCCCTTGCCTTGAAAACCTTCTAGGGTTGTGTAAGTCTGCTGTGAACTGATGGCACTTCCCTCCACATACCGTGTAGGGGGAGGTTCATGGACAAGTCCCGTTAAAACCAGTGGGACTTGAGTTGTTTCTGACGAACTTTCCCTGGATTAGACCAACCGGTTTGAACGCCTGGCTTAAATTTATTCTAATTAGAGAAAACTGTCAGAAAAGGTGAGCAGTGACATGAATCCACTAGGGAAGCCGTAGATGCTCTCGTTCACTGGCAGTTTTAAAAATAGCCTGGATAAACAGCTGTCAGGAATAGTTAGAGGAATGCTGCTCTTCTGGTGAGATTTTGACTGGATGTCTTTGGGTCGCCCTCCACCTTGATAACAAAGATCAAGCATTTTTTTATTTTATTTTTTTTTTAAAAAGAAGGATGAAATATTTGTATAAGGTTAGCAGCTGGCTACCGATCGGACATCAGTAGATCATGGCCCCAGCCAGCTGTAAGTCAGGGACCACAAACGGTGAACACAACTTGTGACATCCAAGGACATCCCTTTCAATATCAACAGAAGAACAGAAGAAGAGCCCTGCTGGATCAGACCGGTGGTCCATCTAGTCCAGCATCCTGTCTCATACAGTGGCCAACCAGTTCCTCTGGAATGCCAAGAACAGGGGAGAGAGGACGAGGCCTTCCTCTGATGTTGCCTCTGTCCTTGCACTGGGATTCAAAGGTTTCCTACCTCTGAATGTGGAAGTTCCCTTTAATCACCAAGACTCGTAGCCACTGATAGACCTGTCCTCCATGAATTTTTTCTAATCCCCTTTCAAAGCTGTTTATTCTTGTGGGCATCACTACATCCTCTGGCAGCGGATTCCACATTTTAATCACTTGTGTAAAGGAGTATTTTCTTTTGTCCATTCTGAACCTACTGCCCATCGGTTTCATTGGACGCCCTCGAGTTCTAGTATTTGGAGAGAGGGAGAAAAGGTTCTCTTTGTCAACTTTCGCCCTGTGCATAATTTTACAAACCTGTATCACGTCCTCTTACTTGTCTCTCTTCTAAACTGAAAAGTCCCAGACTCTTCAGCCTGCCCTCATAGGAAAGTGCTCCAACCCCTTAAGTATTTTGCTAGCCCTCTGAGACATCCATTTCCACTCACACAGAGTGCTCTTCACCCCCACAGTCTGTCTCTCTCAGGATCAGAGTTACAAGTAGGTCAAGCCATCACATTCACCACCTTTCTCCTCTCTTTCAAAATCTCTAGAAAGCCATGACCATTTCATCTCTCAGGTCCTCTCTCTCACTCACAGAGACATCAGCAGACAGGGTAGCCCAGCTCCCCTTTAATAAGAGGCCTTCACTCAGACACTTCATTGAGTTATTGGGGTTGGGGACTCAAACACTGTTCCAGTCATACGCTGCCACCATTTCTTCATATACTAAAATTCGTATAGACTGAGGTCTTCACTGGGAAAGACATGCAGCCCACAGGGTTAAGCAACCTACTTTTTTTTCAAAAGATGCTCTTGGGGAGAGGATAGGACCTGCCTCCCATGTATGCACAGTTGTGTGTCCCCTTATTGCTGCCCTGGTGTCCCCCTTCCCTGGCAATAGACTGTGTCATTCATTCATTCATTCATTCATTCATTCATTCATTCATTCATTCATGTACAAAATTTATATCCTGCTTCCCCGCCCTCCCTTAGCCTCCCCTCCCTCCCAGACCTGAAGCCTTGTGTCGAAAAGTTCTTGGGCATTGCTACTGCCAGTTCAGCTGTGTAAGAGTGTAGCTGCAGTGGCTGTCTTTCTTCCCTGCATATGGTGGTGGAAAGTGCCGTCAAGTCACGGCTGGCTTATGGAGACCCTGTTGGTTTTTCAAGGCAAGGCTCGACCAGAAGTGGTTTGCCATTGCTTGCCTCGGTGTAGCAACCCTGGGCTTCTTTGGTGGTCTTCCATCCAAGTTCTAACCAGCACTGACCCTCCCTAGCTTCAGAGATCAGATGAGATTGAGCTTGCCTAGGGAGTCCAGGTCAGGGCTCCCCTTTTATGCAGCTGGCAAAAAGAACTACGATTGCTGGAGAAGAACTGAACTTCTGCCTGTGGAGCTCCGGGATGTGGGTTCATCCCAGGGCTCACACTGTCTTTCTCCTTATGAGGAAGTTGCTGGGCTACTTTTGTTCTCTCCTGGGCTGAATTATGTGTGTGGGTGGGGCAACTCATTGGAGCACTGTTTGGTGAGCTGCAGTGAGGTTGCTATGGATTCTGATCCAATTGATATTCCCTGTGCAACTTGACGTGAGGTCTTTTGTTGACTTTTCTCTTCTTCACTGTGGGGGGGGGCATAGGATACCAACCAGGGGCGTAGACTTTTTAAATCCCCGGGGGGGCTCTCTCGTGCGCGTGCGCAAAGTGCGCGCACGCACTTAGGACCATGTCCCCACCGCTCTCCCCCCCCGCTCCAGGGAGCCGCCGCTGCTGCTTTCCTCCCCCGGGCCATGCCCGCCCGCCCGCTGCGCTCCCCGCCCCCCTCCCTCCCTCTCCCCGGTGGGGCACACTCGGAAAGGCAAAGGTGGGGGCAGCCGGGGCCCTTCCTCAGAATACAGCCTGGAAGTAGCAAGTTGCCCAGCGGCACAGCATTCTTGCTCAAGTTAGTATTGGTAAGATTAGGGGGGACACAAGGCAGCCCTCCCCCTCCCGTGGGGCCAACAGCAAGGAGAGGGGACGCCGTTAAGGGAAGGTGAAGACAATGATCCGGGGGAGGTGGCGGAACTCCCGCCTCAGTCTGCGGCTGCAGGGCCCAGAGACAAGGTGAAGCGTGGGAGTGCGGCTGGCTGGCTTCGCCTCGTGGTGGCCCCCTCCCTCTTGCGAGCGCTTCTTCCTGCTGCTGCCGTGGGGGGGATACCCCCTGCCTCGCGTCCCTCTGAGTGAGCCTCTTGCAGAAATCTCACCAGAACGGTCGCCGGCACCTTCTACCACCCTTCTGCGCGCGCGTGTGTGGGCATCTCTGCTCTGCGAGGGCAAGCGTCACGCCTCGGGTGAGAGGGGCCAGTCCAGTCCAGGCAAGTGGCTGCCGCCCTCCGTCTGCCCAGCGCCACGAGTCCCCGTCGTGCTTGGGCTGTAACAGGCAGAGGCGGCTCCCCTGACCTGCGGAATGACAGGGACGCTGGCTGGCTGCCCCGCCAAAGACAAGGGCACTCCCCTGACAAAAAACCGTGTGCCGAGAACTAGGGCTCCGTCCAGTGCCCAGGCTTCTTCTGCCGGTGGGAGGGCGTGGTTCGGCCAAGGGAGCCACACGCGCACGCGTACACCCGAGGAGGCTCACACACCGAAATTTCCCGGGGGGGCCCTCAGCCACCCCTGGCAAAATGGAGCACCCGCCGGTGGCCAGTCAGCCGGCCATCGCCGCCTCTCTCCCCCCCGCCCCAGGGAGGCAGGAGGGCAGGCCGGGGGTGGGGGGGAAGGAGAGGCGATGATGGCCGGCTGACTGGCCACCGGCGGGTGCTCCATTTTGCCGGGTGGCTGAGCCCCCCCTGGGAAATTTCAGGGGGGGGCTCGAGCCCTCAAGCCCCCCGTAGTTGACGCCCATGATACCAACTAGAATCTTCACACTGGCATTAGCAATGCAGCAGCATGGGGAGTGTGTGTGAGAGAGATATTCATCTGTTTTCAGGGTTACCAGACCCATGGTCCAGGCAGGGATGCCCCGATTTTTCAGACTCCTGCCCGCCGCCAAAAAAAACCCATCGAGTTTTGCCCAAAATGTAGAGCATCGCTGCACAATATCCCCAACATGATGATGTCACTTCCACATGACATCATCACATTGGGGACATCATGTGATGTCCCCCCCCCAGAACATCCCCCAATCCTTCCCTGAATTGCCGAAGGGACCTGGCAATTCTATTTGTGTTGCTGCTGCAACAAAGTCCTCACATACATAGCATAGGCCGTCCAGATTCATTTCCCAATGATTTCACGCCAGGGTCTTGTTTCAGCTTTGATCTCCAGAGTGCTTCCAAGTAGGATCAGGTTAATAGACATTGCAACTCTGCTCTGAAGTCACAACAAGGTTCCTTCCCCTGGTGCAACCACCTCTTCCTCTTAACATGTGTTATGAGCCAGTGCTGCCTGTCCAAAGGGATAGGTGGCCATCTGACCCTCCCATGCCCTTGTCAGAATCTGCTGATTCAGACAAAGTGTTCTATGGCTTTTCTCTTGCTTGCTATGATTTCTGTTGCTATGTATGGTTCTACATCACCTGCTATATAGTTGCCTCCCCCCCTACCATGTAACCCGCACTTTGGCCAGTATGTGTGTAAGCTATTTGACCCCAGGTTTATGACCCTGACCAGGCCTGGGTTGTGTAACTGTCAGCCCGGGAGGATGACAACTTCAAAGTATGGGAACAATGGGCCTCTCACACTCCTGCCTCCGCATTCCATTCATCCCGGCTGGGACAGCAAGGGAGGACAGGTCTCATCTCTTATCAACGTGCGAAAGCCTTGAGGCCAACGATTGTTATGTGAAGTGGTAACATCTAAGGGGTCTGGTTTGGGAAGGGAAATTTACAACTTAACACCTCACTTTCTTTCCTGTGGGAAGCAAACGGCCAGAGACCCTTTTTGCCCGCCGTTTTTCCCCTTTAGTGATTGGTTACCTATGGGCAATTCAAACTGTTCTGAAAGGTATAATAGACCTGCTTCTGTCATATGCGTTATCTCTGACAATAATCCGAGAACCTGTACTAATGTAGAGATTGGAAATAAAGAACTGTGTTTCATCAACAAAGATCTGATCCTTGACTACTTTGAGCAGAAGTCTCACAGATTGTCAGAGATCTGTGACCGGGACTTGGCCATTCCTGACCATGTCGGACGACGGTACTCTTCCCATCCCTACTCCCGAAGACCCGCCGGTCACCCCTGGGGATCAGGGTGCCGGTGGTGGAGGCGGCAGAGGGGAGCCCGAAGTGCCAGTGACTACGATTCAAGGGGCTCACTACATCCCGTGCCCACCTCCTCTTCAGAGCGTGACCCCGAGGTACTCATGGAGCAATTTCGGTCACAGGACCGTAGACTCCTGGGTGCACGATCGGAAAGGGGCACGGGTTTCGTTCCAGGGGGATCACCTCGACCGCGGGAAGCCGAGTTTCCTGGGAGACGATCGCAAGACGACCTACGGAGGAGAATCGCGTCCCCCATCCCTGGAAGGAGAGAGAATGGGGCCGTACGGGCCCGATCCCTACGGGGAAGACCAGACTCAAGCCCTCGACGGGATGATGGGAGATTTGCGATTCCAGCTTACTACTGAGTTGCGCGAGCTAGCCCTCGATCTCCAGTATCAGTTCCGGGACGCCCTTACAGCTATGCAAGTGGCTCAGCCAGCACCGGCCGGGGTAGGACCCCCGCGGGGGGAGTCCAGCAACCGGTGGTACCTCCCGGAGGAGTCCCCGCACAAGTGCCGCCGCAAGTGCCGCCGCAAGTGCCGCCACAGGTCCCTCCACCCGTTCCCCGCCAGGTGCCCGCACCCATACCTGCACCGGCCCCCGTGCCAGCAGGGCCGATGGTTCGCCCGGCCCCTGCCGATCCGTTGACGGCTACTTTCGATGGGGACCCCGAGAAGTTGTGGTTCTTCCTGCTGGTGATCGAGCGGTTCCTAGACACCTGGGGGCACCTCTATCCCACCGAGAGGGACCGGATTGGCTACATCGGGTCCAAGCTGAGGGACACCGCCAGTGATTGGTACGTGAGCCTGCACAACGCCCCCGGGCCTGAGTTGCGCTCGCTGAACAACTTCATGTGGGCCCTCCGACACCACTACGAGGACCCCTTGGGAGAAGAAAAAGCCCGGAACCAACTGCGGAGGCTGACCCAAGGGCGGTCCTCGGTGAGGGACTACACCGACAAGTTCCGGCGCATCGCGGCCAAGATTCGCGGCTGGACCCAAGACCTGTTCATTGAAAAGTACCGAGAGGGCCTGAACCCCAAGGTGTACGAGACGGTACTGCGAGGGGGAAGACCCGGATCATTAGCCGCCTGGATGAGAGCGGCCGCGGACGTGGAAGAACGCTTCACCCTCATCAAGATGGGAACTTCGGCGATGGCCCAAGCCAAAGCGGCTCAGAAGGCGAAACCCAAGCCCAACCTGCAAGAGGTCCGGGATGCCCGTTTCAAGCAGGGGCTCTGCATGCGATGCGGAGAGAGTGGTCACTTCACCTCAGCGTGCCCTAGGGGAGGGGGAAAAGTTCCGAAAAACCTCCACCCCAGTGGCCGGGAGCACCCCTAGCAAAGGGAAGACCTCATTCAAACCCCGGGCCCTACAGCTGGAAGGGGCAGCGAGCGAGCAGGGAGAGCTGGAGCTGACGGAAGAGCAGATGTCGGGAAACTCCAACGGCCTGCAGTGAGCGGCACAGAACTGCAGGTCCCCAGCCACGACGTGCCATCTCCGGTGAGCATCCCTGGCCCTCATCCCTGGCCCTCCGGTGAGCATCCCTGGCCCATATACCATTGTATATGGTAGTGACTGTAATAACCCCTGGGACCAGGACCCATGTCCGGGTCCGAGCCCTAATTGACTCTGGGTGCGCCCGGGACTTGATTAGCCCTTTAGTAGTTGAGGGGCTGGGACCCAAGGTCGCCCCGTTGGGGGAGCCACTTACGTTCACGCAAATGGACGGTTCGAAAATGAAAGAGGCATGTGTGGCAGAGACCGAGAGACTAATTGTGGGGACGGGGGAACATTGCGAGAAGAGAGCTTTTGTCATCACCCCCAACACCCAATTCCCCATGGTGTTGGGGAGCCCCTGGTTAAGCTCCCATGACCCCTATATCAAATGGAGCGAGGGGAAGATCTCCTGAGTGGACGAAAAGTGTCAAGACCACAAATGGGACCCGGGGTGGGGGACCGGACCTCTGGCGCCTCTCTGGGCGGCGGCACTCACTCTGGTGCCCGCGGCCGTCCCCCAGGAATATCGAGACTTAATGGGAGTGTTCAGTGAGACCGAAGCGGACGAACTCCCCCCCCACAGACTATCGGATTGTGCCATAGAGCTGATCCCAGGCGAGAAACTACCAAAGGGAAAACTTTACTCTATGAGCCCTCCAGAGCGGGAGAAGCTGAGAAAGTTCCTAGACAAGAATTTGGAGCGCGGCTTCATCCACCCCACTAAGTCCCCCTTCGCGGCCCCTGTTCTATTTCGGAAAAAGAAAGACGGGGGGCTGCGCTTGTGCACGGATTACAGAGGACTAAATGCGGTGTCTGCTTCCAACGCCTACCCCCTCCCCCTTATTAAGGACTTATTAACGGAGGCGGCCAAGGGAAAAGTGTTCACTAAGTTGGACCTCCGAGACGCATATTTCCGGGTGCGCATCAGGGAGGGGGATGAGTTCAAGACTGCATTTAACACACCATTGGGACAGTTCGAATACCTGGTGATGCCGTTCGGTTTGAGTGGCGCGCCCGGGGTCTTTATGAGCTTAATAAATGAAGTGTTGCACAAGCATTTATTCAAGGGGGTGTTATGTTACTTAGATGATATCTTGATCTACTCTGCTGATAAGAAAGAACATGTGCAGTTGGTCCGGGAAGTGCTCTCAACCCTCTTGAAAAATCAGTTATATGCAAAGTTGTCTAAATGTGAATTCCATCGGGACTCTGTGGATTTCCTAGGGTACCGCATTTCTCAGAAGGGACTGGAGATGGACCCTGCTAAGGTAGAGGCAGTGGTTCAGTGGGAAGCCCCCCGAACGAGAAAACAACTCCAAAGTCTGTTGGGATTTTGTAACTTTTACCGCACCTTCATAAAAGACTTTGCTACCGTCACTCTCCCTCTGACTGAGTTGCTAAAAACCAAGGGGAGGGGCCCAGAAGCGGGGAAGCCCGGGGAGAGAATAGCCTGGACTGGAGAATGTCAGAAAGTGTTCGAGACTCTTAAGACTCTCTTCACCTCAGAGCCCATCTTGGCTCACCCCGATGAGACCAAGGAATTTGTAGTTCATGTAGACACTTCAGATGTGGCCATGGGGGGGGGGGCATCCTACAGGGAGGGCCAGATGGGAAGCTGCACCCTCTCGCCTACATCTCGAAAAAATTTAACGAGACGGAAAGGAATTGGTCAGTTTGGGACAAAGAAGCCGCCGCCATCCGACTGGCCCTCACCACTTGGCGGCATTGGTTGGAGGGAGCGCAAACCCCTTTTGAAATTTGGACTGATCACAAAAACCTAGAAGCGCTGCGCAACCAGAGATCCCTGAATGCGAAGCAGCTCCGCTGGGCAGATTTTTTCTCAAAGTTTAACTTTGTGCTTAAACATTTCCCCGGGAAGGCCAATTCGTTAGCAGATGCACTATCCCGATTGCCCCAGCACGAGAGTGTAAAGGAGGAGGTGTTCGATTCCATGTTCTCCCCCCAGCAGCTGGGAGGTGCGGTGACCACCAGGAGTCAGAGTAAGCAGACGACGGCGGAGCTGGGGAAAACTGACTGGGGGGGGGGATTATTCCCCGGAAGAAGTCGAAGAGTTAGAGAATTTGGGAGACTGCTCCCTTCGAGAAAATAAATGCTGGTACCATGGGGATAAACTGGTGGTACCCCGAAGCAGGAGGAAAGACATATTACTGACTTGTCATTCCTCCAAATTAGTCGGGCATTTTGGATTCCTAAAGACGCTAAACTTAATTCAGAGACAGTTCTGGTGGCTGTGCATGCGCAAGGATGTTTCGGACTTTGTAACCGCCTGCCAGACCTGTTTAATGTGCAAAAGGAGGGGGGGAAGTCCCGGGACTGTTACACCCGCTGTCCACCCCCTCTCGCCCCTGGGAGGCGATAGCTATGGACTTCATCACCAACCTGCCACTCTCGAAGGGAAAGACTGTAATTTGGGTGGTGGTAGACATGTTTTCGAAACAAGCCCACTTCACTCCCTTCAAGCAGCTGCCTACGGCAAAGGGAATGGCTAAGGCTTTCTTCAACCACGTGATAAAGCTGCATGCTTTCCCCAAACGGGTGGTATCCGATAGGGGCAGTCAGTTCATTGCCACCTTCTGGCGGGAGCTTCTGAAGCTAATGGACATTGAACCAGCCCTGAGTTCAGGGTACCATCCAGAGACCGATGGACAGTCCGAATGAACTAATCAAATTCTAGAGCAATTTCTAAGGTGCTACACTAACTACCACCAGGATAACTGGGTGGAGTTACTACCGTTCGCCGAATATAGCTATAACAGTGCTGTGCATTCCTCTACCGGCGTTTCTCCATTCATGGCAGTAGGAGGCTTTGAAGGAAAACCACTGCCCACAGTAGAAAACGCAGCAAGCACCCCCCCCCCCCAGACTTTAAGCGATGGTGGGCAGCCCTGCAAGAGTCGTGGCCCCTGATAGCCAAGACCTTGGACCAGGCAAAAGAAGACTACAAAAAATATGCGGACCGTGGCAGAGCAGAGGGCTGGGATCTCCAGCCCGGGGACTCAGTTTACCTATCCACAAAAAACATACATGGATTACAACCCAGTAGGAAGTTGGGGTGGAAATTTGTGGGCCCTTACAAGGTGTTGCGTAAAATCTCTGATGTATCTTTTGAACTAGAGTTGCCCAAATCACTGAGTTCTGTGCACCCTGTTTTTCATTTCAGCTTGCTGAAGAAGAACCCTGGGCTGAATGCATGGCATCCAGTTCCTCCGACTCCTCCTCCACTGATGAAGGGGGAGGCACCCCATTTTGAAATATCGGAAATTCTTGATTCTAAACTGCGCAGGGGCCGCGTGTATTATTTAGTTAGATGGCTTGACTTTGGCCCTGAACAAAATGAGTGGGTTCGTTCTGAAAATGTGCATGCTCCTCAATTAGTTAAAGCTTTTCATAAAAGATTCCCGGACAAACCCGGGTAGGTTTATTTTCGAGGTGGCAGTGTGTCAGAATCTGCTGATTCAGACAAAGTGTTCTATGGCTTTTCTCTTGCTTGCTATGATTTCTGTTGCTATGTATGGTTCTACATCACCTGCTATATAGTTGCCTCCCCCCCTACCATGTAACCCGCACTTTGGCCAGTATGTGTGTAAGCTATTTGACCCCAGGTTTATGACCCTGACCAGGCCTGGGTTGTGTAACTGTCAGCCCGGGAGGATGACAACTTCAAAGTATGGGAACAATGGGCCTCTCACACTCCTGCCTCCGCATTCCATTCATCCCGGCTGGGACAGCCCTACAGTCCTCTGGACATTTTCATGGCAGCAACAGATGCCTGAGATATAAATGCCAGCATTTGAAACCCAGTCTCAGATTCACCTGTGCATTTTAAGACCGTGTTTATTTGAACTGTGATTTCAGTTTAACAACCTCTTCACACACCTGTTTTATGGTGTGCTGAGTGATGCTGAAGCAGCTCAGAGTTAAGGAAAGAATGCCCTTCCTTTTGCTACCGGCAGACCTGAGCTCCCGGGCGCCCAGCAAGGCCATGGCTCCCAGGGGCTGTTTTGCCGCCTCGCCGGATGTGAGGCAGCAACAACGACACTCTCCGGCATGTCATGGGGCAGGTGGGGTGGGGCTTGCTCATTAAGAGCCGGCGCTCTGCTCCCGCCTTTGAGTTGCTCTGCGTGCTCGGAGGAAGGCGAGCACACATTGTGGAGCTGCAGGGGCCTACCTCTTAGTGGGGTGGCTTCGGCTGGTTTCAGCGGCGGCGGCACAAGCGGGTCAGCCCCTCTCTGGCTCCCAGCATTGCGGGCAGAGATGGCGTGAGGCGTCAGTGTCCCTTTGGTGCGGCTCCATTGGCTCCAGTGGCTTCCTGAAGGACTGTTGACGGGTCAGGTAGATTTGGCTGGGCGTCGGTGGTTTCGGCGACAGCTTTTGGGCCGAGGTGTGTTTGCTCGGCCCCGACTCCCGGACTCGCTGTTCAGTGATTAGGGGTACAGGCATGATCTGGGTGGCGGCTTCGGCAGCGGAGGCGTGTTAGCATGGCCCCGATTAACACCCTTCCCTCCCAGGTGTTGTGGGGTGCAGGACTCGGCCCCATTGTGCTTGCGGCTGCTGCGTGGGTGATTTCAGCACCAGCAGCAGTGGTGTGATCTCAGCGGCGGCGGAGGCACGTTCGCGTGGCCCCAACTACTGGCCTCTCTTTACAGGTGTGGGGGGTGCAGCGCTTAGCCCCTTTAGTACTCGCGCTGAGGCAGCGTGCTTTGTTGGATCTTTGGGCAAGCTTTGGGCCGGTGATTTCTGGAGCGCTAACCAGTTCGGGTGCTTTGCTCCCTTGGTTGCCCTGGTTGCCATTGCATTTGGGGCCTTTTAGGTCTGTCTGGCCTCTACTTAATTCCCAGCAGGGTGGCCATTGTGGAGGTCCTTTTGGCCCCTGTTTAAATTTCCTGCAGGGCAGCCATTTTGAGGAGGTCTGCTTGGCCTCTATTTAAATCTTTAACAGGGTGGCCATTTTGAGGAGGTCTATCTGGCCTCATGTTCAGTGGCCATTTTGTGCTGCAGCTTGAGGAGGCCATTTTAAGTGGTATAATTTTGGAGGTCTCGCTTTGTTCCACCTAGGCAGTATCCATGCTTGGTCTCGGCTCCTGCTGTTACCGGGGGGGGGGGGTTCTTTTAGTAGGCTGTTTTTTGTATTAGATATCTGTGCTTTTCAATACTTCTTGTATTAATTCAATTGTGCAGTTTGTTTTAGGTAGAGGTTCTGGCCATGGCTTCTGGAAAAGGAAAGGGCAAAGGTAAAGGTAAACAGCCAGCGCCTAAGAGACCACCGCCACGGCCTGCCCCAGTGGTTCTCTCTGATGACGAAGATGAAGAAGATGTTGTGAATGTGGTCATTCTACAATGGCTTGAGGCACTTGAGAAGGATCGGGGTATGCCAGCTGGGGGTTTTGCTGCGGGCAAAGGTTCTAACATATCTTTTCAAGCCCAGGTGCTGGCAAGGTTGGCCTTCTTAGAAGATAGAAAAGAAGCGGATGCTTCAGGACATGGGGAAGGATTGTCATTGGGACAGCAGGGTCCAGGTTCTCGGGAGCAGCAGATGGCTCTCTATTCGATTTCCCTTATTCAAGGAGGAAAGGAGGTGGGAATAGGAGGGCAAGGGCCGCAATGGCCATGGGGCCCTGGTTATCAGGGTTCCATTGCCCCTCCCATGCCTCACTCTAATTGGCCTCATTACTTATCACCGGGTTCTCCATCCATTCCTCATGGATCTTGGCCGGCTTGGAATTACCCCCAGCCTGGTGTGGGCTACCCATATTTAGGGGGATCTTCATATGAGGTGGTTGCTGCCGGGGCAGTGCCAAGTGGTGATTCTGATTTACCTTTGGGCGATCATCTTTCCATCGCCACTAGGGAAAAGATCCTCCGGGGGAATATGTAGATGTCTTTAGCTTGCTCTATCGTGAGATGGAGAAGAAGGACAAGGTAATTTGGATGAGCGGGAGAAAGAACGCTTGAAGCGTCGTGTGGTAGACAGATCATGGGCAAACTGGTATCCCGAGTTTCTTACCTACACTGCCGTCATTGTGCGACACCAGCCTTGGAGGGCTTCTGCGATGATCCAGTACATGGACATCATTTACAAGGCTTTTACTGACTTTCCAAGCCCGGCCTGGTCGCAATATGATGAGGAGTTTAGGATGAGGGCAGCTATCAACCCGGCCATGCAGTGGGATAAAATTAATTCTAACCTGTGGCTACAAATTATGTCGCCCAGCAGGTCAGCTTGGGGTGAGTGGTCCCACAGTGGCCACTCTGTGAAAAGGGCCCATGTGCAGTCAGGCGGGGCAGGTGGGTCAACGATGCCCGCTCTGTTGGGAGTTTTCTTCTCAGGGAACCTGTGGCCGCAAATCCTGCTCTTTCAGACATGAGTGCCCGCTGTGTGCTGGGCCCCATGCCTTCTCCAGTTGCCCTTGGCCCAAAGGTCGGGGGGGAGGTAAAAGAGGTAAACGCCCTGGGGGTGGGGGAAATTATAACCCCCCTCCTGATAAAGCGACCCAGCCCAATTAAATTGGGAGTTTTGAGGGGCTGGTTGGGTATTTACCCTAAGGTGGGTGATCGAGATTACTTCTTAGAAGGGTTTACAGCTGGTTTTCGAATACCTTTTCAAGGTATGAGAGCTTCTTACTTAGCTCCTAATTTAAAGTCAGTTGTTGGTATGGAGGCTGTAGTTCATGTTAAGATTGCTAAGGAATGTAAGGAAGGTAGGGTTTTGGGCCCCTTTAATTACCCGCCAGTTGTTAATTTGTGAGTTTCCCCATTGGGAGTGGTGCCCAAGAAGGCACCGGGCGAGTTCTGCCTCATTCACCACCTCTCCTACCCTCGTGAGGAGTCAGTGAATGATGCCATACCGGGTGAGTTATGTTCGGTAAAATATACTTCGTTTGATCAGGCCATGTGGGTAGTTCGACTCTGTGGAGGGGGGGCTGAATTGGCTAAGTGTGATATTAAGTCCGCCTTTCGGCTCCTCCCGGTACACCCAGAGGATTTTGAGCTGCTCAGATTTGCCTTTGAGGGCAAGTTTTACATGGATCGAGCCCTTCCTATGGGATGCTCGGTGTCCTGTGCTGCTTTCGAGAGGTTCAGTTCCTTTTTGGAATGGGCCTTGAGATTCAGGACGGGTCTCCATAGTACTGCCCATTATCTTGATGATTTTCTTTTTGTAGGCAGGAAGGATTCTGGGCAGTGTCAATTTTTACTGTCCAGTTTTGTCTACCTGGCTGAGGAACTTGGTGTTCCTCTCGCTCAGGAAAAGACCGAGGGCCCGGCATCCACATTAACTTTTCTAGGGATAGAGACCGATACTGTTAGGTTGTGCTGCAGGTTACCTTGGGACAAATTGGAGGCGTTGAGGACACGTGTTGCCTCAGTTCGGTCACTCTCTAAGGTTACTCTGCTAGAGTTGCAGCAGTTGGTTGGCCACCTCAACTTTGCATGCAAGGTTGTGGTGCCTGGCAGGGCGTTTGTGAGGAGGCTCTGTGAGTCAATGAAGGGCCTCCATCTTCCACACCATAGGACCAGAGTCACCAGGGGGATGAAGGAAGACCTCCTTGTATGGAAACAGTTTTTGGATTCATACAACGGGGTTTCTCTTTGGTGCGAGGAACTCCTGCTCAAGGCTGAGCTGCAGATTACTTTAGATGCTGTGGGCTCCTCTGGCTATGGAGTGTATTTTAGAGGACATTGGTGTGCTGGGGACTGGCCCATGGATTGGTTTCGGGCTGGGTGGGTCAAAGACCTCACCTTCCTGGAATTTTTTCTGATCGTCGCAGCAGTGTGGATTTGGTCCACTGATTTAGCCAATCGGATGGTCCATCTCTGGTGTGACAACCAGTCCACTGTTCACGTAATCAACTCCCTTACATCAAAGTCCCCCAGGGTTATGGCTTTGGTCCGGGCCTTCACGTTGCAGTATCTAAACATAATGTTACATTTAGGGCCAGACATGTCCCGGGGATCAATAATGGGGTCGCTGATGCTCTCTCTCACAAACAAATGGCGAGATTTCGTCAGCTGGCTCCAGAAGCTGACCTGCTCCCGGCGTGGATGCCCGAAGAGTTGTGGGAGATTGGAGGGCTGAGGCTGACCCGAAGAGCTTACCTGAAGGTGGGTAAGCAGCTCTGCTCACTCTCTGACTAGCCAGCATCAGCTGAGAGAGGAAATAAAACAGCTGATCTGGAGGGGAAAAGAGGTATTTCGCTGTTTGGTCTTTGGAAATCTAACATCTGGATCAGTGGCCACAGGGTTTGGCTTTTGAGGGAAGACATTAGGGAGTCAATGCTTTCTGACAGGCAATAGTCAGAAAAGTTCTTCTACAGAGAGAAGAAGAGAACCCCCATTTTCTAAAATATATTAAAACTGCCCTGAGGGAGAATTTAGTTTCTCAGTCAGGAAAGCTACAGAACAGCCTTATACAGACAAAGAATACTGGAAAAGGATTTGGCAGAAGTTCTAGGTAGTTAGAGTGAACTCCCAGACAAGCCAAATAGCAAAAGGAGTTACTGCTTCTTAGGGACAAGGAGAGTAACTTCCTGCCAGTGAAAGGGGTTGGGAAGAGAACTCTGATCTGTGATAAAGGGGAGAAGCTTAGACACCTCAGGAGTTAGTGAAAGGCTGTGTTATCTAAAGGAAAACCTGTAATATCTGAAGGAAGAAATCTAGAAACATCAATAAGAGAACTGTTAGTGCTGAAATATACTAAACAAAGTACCTCTCAAAGAAAGAAATAGAAAGCCTTGTAACAAAAATACGAATACGCTCTCTTGAATGTTCTAAGAATTCAGATCTGTATATATGAGAAAGTTTTTACCTCAGCAATCTCAAAACCTTGACTATTCCTATTATACATATATTCCCATGCCTGTTTTATAAAATCTTTATTCTGTTTTTGTAAGTTAATTTGCCTCAAGTGCCATTTCTCAAGGGTTTACAAAACTGGACAGCTCCTGTATTTTCAATAGAGTTCCTGAGCTGAGAAAAAGCCTAAACTAAAAATCTCAGACATAGGGTGGGAAAGTCAAGTCTTTTATGATAAAGAATAAATACATGCTACTGTAGGGCATCTTGGTCACTGAGGGGAACCAAAGATTTGGCAGGAAAAATCGACCAGACAGTTGGGGAGATACAGGGGTTCGTCAGACCATCAGACTGAGCCATGGATATGCTGGGGTCAATTGCTTGTTGGCTCTTTGAGCATACTCTACCAGTTTTCGGGCCTCTTCCATGGCCTTCTGCAGAGGTATTCTGCTGAATGAGGTCTGCAGAGCTGCAACCTGGTTGTTGGAGGACAGCTTTATCCAGCACTGTGTGGTTGATGCAGACATGTGATGAGATATGGCTGTCGGCAGGGTGGGCCTTCACTCCCTGTTCACGTAGAGCTCTACCCCCACCTCCTGGTAAGTAGCTCGGTACTTCTCCTTGGAGAGCCACTGCCAATCTGAGTAGACAAGACTGATTTTGGTGGACCAAAGATCTAATTCCATACAAGACAACTTCACGTATTCAGATCTAGTCTATACTGGCCTTCAAGAAAGAATCTCTAGTCCTCATGAAGCTGTAAGCATTACTAGAATGTTGTGTGCATGGCATCTTTAAAGCAGCACCTTTTTTTTCCCTGGAGAAGTTGTAGCTCAGGAAAAGAGCCTCTGCTTGGCTTGCAGAAGGTTCCAGGTTCAATCCCCAGCATCTCTGTTAAAAGGATCAGGCAGTAGGTGATGTGAACGACTTCAGCCTGAGACCCTGGACAGCCACCGCCAGTCTGACTAGACAATACTGAACTTGGTGGACTCAGGATCTGATTCTGTATAAGGCAGCTTCACGTAGATTCAAATCTCAGTGTAGCTTTATGACTAGTGGCCCATTTATAAGAACTGCAGACTTTGGTAAGTTGTTAATTATTTAGTGTTTCCAACTTAGTGCCTTTACACTGAGGCTTGGTTTTCATATAGATATTTCTTGTTTCCTATATAGGAAATTTGCATTGAGATTTTTGCCTCAGACTCATGAAATTAGGCTTATGAAAAATGTGTAATAGGTAATATTTTTTTTTCAAAATTGTGTATCATTATGCTTATTATGTAAGACTGGTTCCTTAGTTTTGTTCTGTTTATATTCAGCTATTGCTGAGGAAGATTATTGAAACAAAGTTAATAATATCTGGATCCTTCATTTAACTTGAAAACGGAATTATAACCTGAATCTGTATGACTTCTATGAAACAATGTATTATATACATTGGAAATTTTGTATTTTATATACTTGAACCATTTACCTTTTTGATATTGCATTGATTGTTATTGTTCTGAATAAATTTGTTTTGCATAGCTTTAGCGTCTTTTGCACAGCTTTTCTTTGTGGTCTTTGATAATATGAGCCATACCATGTAGGGCTGTTGTAAGAATGTATGTGAAGCACTTTGAATGCTAAAAAAGAGATCTAAAGCTACGTATATCAAATTGTGTATATATGTCTGTATGAAGTTCCTCTTTACAGAACTAAACCCAGCCTACTCCTAAACTGTGCCATTGTCTGCTGTAGACAGAGGAGCTTACTTCTTCCATGGAAAAGGGAAAGCAATTTTGAAATCTATTTAGAGTTGGAGAATATCAAACCTGTAAATCCACTTACAAAGCAATGAGCAAACCTGTTTACCATTTGTGTTGTTTCAAACCTCTTGGCCTTGATAAAAATAGAACTCTCAAATGAAGGAATTCCAAAAAGAATTACTTTATGTTTCTAAATCTATATACTAATTCCCAGAGCTTTTTTTTCTTTGTGGATACTTATATCTGCCAAAAGAGAGCTCACTCTCTCCCAACAGCTTTTCCTACATAGTCAGGGGCTTTCCTTGGTCTGCAGAAAATTCAAAAAGTTAAAAAAAAAACCCTTCAGGGACCAGTGAATTCCCTCCAATACCTTTTAAAATGGCATCAACTCCAGTCATCAACTGTGAGAGATTAGAATGTTTGGGGGAGGGGGAGGCTTCTAATTGCTTCTGTTAGTAAAAGCCAGGGTTTTTACTGGCAACAGTCTAGGGTTGCCAACAACCCCTCCTGGCCACCAGCAGTGGATCCTGATCCAGGCTGGGAAATTCCTGGAGATTTGGGGGTGGAGCCTGGGTAGGACAGGGTCCTCAGTGAGGTACAATGCCATAAACTGCACCCTCCAAAGCATCAATTTTCTCCATGGAAAGTTATCTCTGTAGTCTGGAGGTGAGCAGTAACTCCAGGGGATCCCCAGGTCCCACCTGGAGGCTGGCATCCCTAGGCAGCACCCTCTGTGTGACTTGATACCACCTGATTTGCATGACTTAATTAGGCTCAGCTGCTTTGCATTTGTTCATCAGCAGACACCTTTTGAAAGTCATTGTGATATAACAGAGCTTCAGATTGGGATCTGCGAGACCCAGGTTCAGATTCTCATCTTGCAGTGGAAGCTGACTGGGAGATTTTGGACCAGTCACATACTTTCAGCCTAACCAACCTCACAAGGTTGTTGTGCAGATAACAAGGAGGAAATAATAATGTAAGCTGCTTTAGTCCCCATTGTGAAGAAAGACTGTAATTTTCCTAGGTAGAGGCTGTGGGGGAGGGGGGTGGGGATGGAAAGCTGAAGACAGATAAAGGTAGGTTGGCTGTTAGGTGGGAAGAAAATAGGGTTGCCAACTCCAGGTTGGGAAATTCCTGGACGTTTGAGAGGTAGAGCCTGGGAAGCATGGGATTTGAGGAGGGACTACAGACCAGTATAATGTCATAGACTCCACCCTCCAAACCAGCCATTTCCTTCACTTGAACTACCATTGCCAGGCTACAGACAGGGGATGGAGAGCACCCAGAATTACAACTGTTGTCCAGGTGACAGAGATCAGTTCCCCTGGATAAAATGTCTGCTTTAGAGGGTTGCTGAGGCTGCTTGCCTCCCCAATCCTCACTGTCCCAAGGCTCCACCCCCAAATCTCCAGGAATTTCCCAACCTGGAGCTGGCAGCCCTAAGGTGAAAGCTTCTCTGCAGCTGGGACATCCATTGTGATTCCCAGAGCACTGCCACTGCTGCTGTGGAGGGAGAGGAAGCAGGCAGGAGGCTGGGAGAGTGATGGGGCAGAAAGAGAGAGTGATGGAGTGGGGGGGCAGAAAGAGAGAGAGTGATTTGATGGGGAGGCAGAAAAACAAAGAGAATGATGACGGGTCAGAAAGACAGAGGAAGTATCATACACGGAGGAGAGCGCGAGAGAGTAAGAAAGGGGGGGCAGAAGGGAGAAAGAGTGTGAGAGAGGTAGGGGGAGAAGGGAGGAAGCAAAGGAGCAAGGAACGGGATAACCATTCTGCAAGTTTCTTGCGGGTCTCCACTTGTAATACAGATTTCCCAACCAAAGTCTAGCTTGGATATATAACCAGTTTGGATTACTTCTCCCACTGAAGGAGAATGAAACATTGGACTTACCTGAAGAGAGAGAGAGAGAGAGAGAACCCTGCTTGAAACAAGAGGTGATGTGACTTAACCACTTTAGATGACTTCACCCCCACTGAAAAGAAGAAACATTCCAATAAGTCCATTGTTTCTTTCCCTTGTAATGTATATTTTCCTCTCTCTTTTTTTCCCTTTTCATGCCTCCCCAGTAAGCTCTATCACACTCTGTGGGCTGAATAAACTCAATGTTATAAAAGCCCCCATAACAAGGAAAACAGCCGTGTGAAACCCTCTGAGAAATTTCAAGAGTATTATGAAAATCTTATTAGTTTCCCTTGGCACTGCTATAGAAGAACCACAAAACTGATGGAGATCGCTATGGCAGAGGACAGGAGAAGGCAGAAGTTCTTATCCGTGGGAGTAGTTTTGCAGTCAAAATTCCATAGTAAGAATCCAAATTATATGCATTAAATGAGCTCTGCTCATGTGTATCAATTTACTTCACCTGTGCACTTTGTTGTAATTTTGTTTACAACATCTACATCTTGCCTTTCCGCCCTCACAAGGGCCACTAAGATGGCTATCTCTTTCAAACATCATAAATTCATGTTTTACAACCGTTAAACTCACCCCCTCAGCCCACATCATTAAAACAAATTAAAAAGAGAGTTGTTGCTGTTCAGTCGAGTCCAACTCTTCGCGACCCCATGGACCACAACACTCCAGGCCCTCCTGTCTTCTGCCGTGTTCCAGATTTTGCTCAATTTCATGTTTGTTGCATCGATGACACTGTCGAACCATCTCATCCTTTGCCATCCCCTTCTTCTTTGACCTTCAATCTTTTCCAGATTCAGGGTCTTCTCCAGTGAGTGCTCCCTTCTCATTTGGTGGCCAAAGTAGTTGAGCTTCCGCTTCAGGATCTGGCCTTCCAGGGAACAGTCAGGGTTCAGTCTCCTTGATTTGATCTCCTTGCAGTCCAAGGAGGACTCTCAGGAGTCTTCTCTAGCACCATAATCCAAAAGCATCTATTCTTCGGCGCTCAGCCTTCCTTCTAGTCCAACTTTTGCAAGAGGGAGAGAGATGGTTCTCCCCAGGGAGAGAGAGTTCCAGAGCTTTGGTGCCATGACCAAGAAGCCCCTCTCCCCGGTCATCACCTGCCTATCTCAGAAGGGGTGGGGCACCCAAAGCAGGGCCCTGGGCAGGTTCCTAAGGGAGTATTAAGGGGATGGCAACTGGCTTTGGAATTCCCCCCCTCCTCTCCTTTTGGTAAAGACCTGACTGCAGAAAAAAGTTGGGATTTGGGGGGAAGGGCTCATGAAAGGTACAAGCCATGCCAGAGCAACAGTTTCCACTGCAGATACAGTACACTCTGCCCGTGTGCAGCTGTGATTAAAATAAAGCAAATTGTCTCTTAGGGACTGAGGGTGCCAGGATCTTCATCATGTTGTGCAAATCCCCAGTGCAACCTCGTGTAGAATAATGTATTTGGTTCTGGTTGCGACATCTCAAAAAAGCCTACTGAAAAGGCAGGAAAGGGCAATCGAAATGACCATGGGGTTGAAGGCTAGACTGAGGCAAGCCCACATCATCAGGGTTTTTTTCGTGTAAGAAGAAGAAGAGATTGGATTTATACCCCGCCCTCCACTCCCCAAGGGAGTCTCAGAGCGGCTTACAAACTCCTTTCCCTTCCCCTCCCCACAACAGACACCCTGTGAGGTAGGTGGGGCTGAGAGAGCTCTTTCCCAAGCTGTCCTTGAGGGAACAGCTGGTACAGAGCTATGGCTTGCCCAAGGTCATCCAGCCAGGTGCAAGTGGAGGAGTAGGGAATCAAACCCGGTTCTCCCAGATTAGAGTCCATGCACTTAACCACTACACCAAACCACTACACCAAACTGTGGAGAAAAAGGCAACTGAATGGTGTCTAAAATTACGCATGCTCTAGACAATGTGGATAGAGAGAAACTTTCCCCCCTCTTGCCTAACTCAGGCTCACCCTTTGAAACTGGTTGGCAGTAGATTTGAGGCAGAACAGAAAAACCGTTTCAACCCACAAGACTGCATTACACTGTGTTTATTTGCCTTATTCACTAGTTTTTTTTTTAAATCCAGCTGCATTACATTGTTTATTGTACTTAACAGTACGTTCCCCTGCATTGTTTCCCGTTCTTGTAATCCCTGCTTTACTGTCTGTATTATACCATGCATTGTTCTTTAATTTCTGTTTCGCTGTCATCTGCCTTGAGGTTCAATAAGAAAGGCTAGGGTTGCCAGATCCCTCCTGGCAACTGGGGTGGGGGTGGGTTGGGAGGCCCAGCCTTCATACACTGATGTGTCTATGTCACTGCCTATGAGACTCGGAAGTGATGTTATCACTTCTGGGATGTCAGGGTGACAGTCTGGTATTTGGACAAAACCTCTGTGGTAAATTTGGCTTCTACCATAGAGTTTTTGCCCAAATAACAGTGTCAACCCCCTGATCTCCCAGAACTGATGATGGCACTTCTGGGTCACATGGATAATGAAGCAGGATCTCTCTCTTTTTTTGTGTGTGGGGGGGTTCCCCCATCAACCAGCTGACTGGCAGCAGGGAGGTGGGGCCTGGAAGCAGAAGACCCCTGCGTTCACCTGTGTCAACTCTTTGAAATGCAGACTATAAATCAAGTAAAAAAACCAAATACTTGACTTGTGGGACCTACTGGCCTGAGAAGCGGTGGTTGTGACCACTGACCTAGAAAGTATTTAAAGGGGTTGGGTGGATTTATAGAGAATATGTCTATTGTTGGTCCTTCACCATGACAACCAAATGGGACCTGCTGATTCAGAGGTCAAATGCCTCTCATTGTCTGAGGAACAGTCAGCAATGGAGGGCAGTTTCCATCGGATCCTGTGGAATCTGAGAGGGCATTTGTGGAAATCAGATGACTAGTCTAGATGGACCATTAGTCTGACCCAGCATTACTTCCCTTATGTTCTAAGTTCTGTGAAGCAGTGAGAGCTGCTGTTTTCATTCCACTCATGCTTGTCTGGGTCCAATGTTATAAAAGTTGAACCCTACATAGACTTGGGATATGGCACTCAAACCAGACAGGGGGTTTGGGGGGCTCTGGGTAGGAGCATCACTTTAGCCAGGCCTTTATTTGGCTTTTCAGTTAGGGTTTGGGGGTTGGCTGAGGGAGGAAAGCTTGCTTCAGCGAGACAAATGAGCATCCTGTTCTGGGGTCTGCATTCCTAACTGGTGTGTGGAGGTCCTGCGGAAAGGGGGCTCCGTGGGAGAAAAGAGCAACCTGCTGAGGGACCCAGTCCAGAGGAAGGGGAATCAGACCTCCCCTCTGGGGTTATTTCCTTTCTCTGAGAGCCGGCTTTACTTTACAAGTTATCCACACATCATCTTTTCCTTAAGAAATACATTATTTTCTCTTAAATTTACCTTTGTTGTTCCTCTCCAGTGTCTTGTCTGTCAGGTCAAAAATCCAAAGAAGCAGGGGTCTCTATTTATTTCATGTATAAGTGCAGCCTTAGTCCAGCATGTTTCCAAATAAGAAACATTTAGGGAGAACATAGCTTACACGCTTCCAGTCTTAAATTTAAAGCTTATGCCCTCCCCTTGATTATGGGCAGTTGGGGTTGGAGCAGGGGGTTGATATTCTTCAGTCAAGAAAAAGAGTTGCTTCAGAGCCTTCCCAACTCTCCCTTTCTTACTCCATAGCCGCCACACCTTTCACTCATGTTTCTTTAGAGCCCACCTTACGAAAGGTGATCCCAGCACACTATGGGTCTCTAAACAGGTTTGACCCTATGGCAAGCCATTTATAGGTAGCAGCTGCCCATAAGGACGTTTAACCCTTGAACAAAATGAAGGTTTTTTGTTTTTTTAAAAGAGTGCTGATAATTGTTCAATCAACACCATATTGAATAGTTCAGAAAGCAGCCAGCTCTTACCTTTTAATGTCATAATTCTTAAACTGTGTACTGGAGCCACCATGGGAAACATCAGTACATTTTTGTGTAGTGGTTAGGAGCACAGACTCTAATCTGGGAGAGCCAGGTTTGGTTCCCCACTCCTCCACTTGAAGCCAGCTGGGTGACCTTGGGTCAGTCACAGTTCTCTCAGAGCTCTCTCTGCCCCACCTACCTCACAGGGTGTCTGTTGTGGGGAGGGGAAGGGAAAGGAGATTGTGAGCCGCTCTGAGGCTCCAAGTGACAGGCGGGGTATAAATTGAATCTTTTCTTCTTCTCTACTGTCACTTGACTCATTAAATTAGATGCAATTTCAAAGTAGCATTTCTCATAGCATATTGTCAGGATGTTGCCATGAAATTAAAAATCCCCCTGAATCCAAAATGCCTCCCAAAGAGGGGGGGCGGGGGGAGTCTGCTGTGTTTCTGCATAAATTCACTCCTGGGGCTTAATCTCCTTCCAATCAGCTTTATTTTGGGGAAGACTATTCAGTCTCTCCTGCCGAGATGTGCCAACATTACCTGCCCGCAGAAGCATTACCTCCCCATCTCACCTCTCTGCACTCTTTCCTGGAAAAAAGTGAAGCTAGAGCAGGGCTTCATGCGTGCAGCTCTACCCCTTCACCAGAGCCAGCTGGATTGGGCCGGATTAAGCCAGACTCACATGACAGCCAGGTGGACCAGAATTAAGAGTCATTGTGTGGCCAAATGTCCAGTCTAACATATCTATCTATCTATCTATCTATCTATCTGTCTGTCTGTCTGTCTGTCTGTCTGTCTGTAATGTAGTATGTTCTGTGTAACAACCGGCCTGCCATGTGCTCCCAGGTAATGGCGCCCGCCGCATGGCCAGAGCACATGGTCAGGCAGAGAGGGGAGCTTGAATCTGGAGGAACAGTAGATGTCCGGATCGAAAGCCTCCACCAATGTGGGACCTAGGTCCTCCCTGGGGAGCCAATGCGGCCAAAGGCTCCTCCAGGGAACCTATGACAAACATGCGCATATGTTAAGCCCCTATCAGGTCTTTTGGGTGCGGCTGGAGGTGTGGCTCCGGCCAGCATATAATGAGGGCCCTGGAGCCCTGGAAGCATGCTTGATTTGACCATCTACTGGGCATGCTGAATCACTCAATAAAGCCTTCATGATTTCACTGTTCCTGGTCTCCTGAGTCCAGTACTCTATCTACCTGTCTACCTGTCTACCTGTCTGTCTGTCTGTCTGTCTGTCTATCTATCTATCTATCTATCTATCTATCTATCTATCTATCTATCTATTTCACCTGTATCCCGCCTAGCCAGCACAGGCCAGCTCTAGGCGGCTAACAGCATTTAAAATCAGCACATACAAAAGTGAAAATTAAGTCCATATACATAAATGAGCAGTAAAACCACAAAAGATGGCAGCAGTGCAAAATCCAACACCAGGAACAGCATCCTACATATCCCCAGTCAGAGGCTTCCACCCGCAGATGTACCAGGCCAGTAGTTCAGCCAGCTGCTTACTAATGGCCATTCCCCCGGTGGCGGCTGCAAAAGCCTGGCAGAAGACCTCCGCTTTACAGGCCCTGCAGAACTGCAAAAGGTCCCGCAGGGCCCTGATGTCCTCTGGGAGCTCATTCCATCAGTGGGGAGCCGCCACCGAGAAGGCCCTGTTCCTGGTGGCCACCAGCCTGGCCTCTCTGGGGCCAGGGAGGGTCAGGCGGTGTTGGGTGCCTGGCCGCAGTGTTCTCTGGGGTATATATGGGAAAAGGTGGTCCCTTAGGTAGGCAGGCCCCTTACCATATAGGGCTTTAAAGGTTAAAACCAGCACCTTGAAACTGATCTGGTATGCTATAGGCAGCTAGTGCAGTGCCCTCAGCGCAGGCTGGATGTGGTCTCGCACAGTGAGGCCCATCAACAACCTGGCCACAGCATTCTGTGGCATTCTGCACCAGCTGCAGCCTCCGGAGCTGAGACAAGGGCAGCCCCATGTAGAGAGTGTTAACAGTAGTCTAACCTTGAGGTGACCATTGCGTGGATCACTGTCGCCAGGTCATTGCATTCGAGGAAGGGAGCCAACTGCCTAATCAGACATCATGGGTCATAACCAGGCAAGAAGAAGGAGGTCTTCTCAGTACAGACAAATGACTACGACTGAGGCTCCAGCTGGAAAGTAAAGTTTATATAACCCTGGTGTTACCCAAATTGCCTCAAGTTATTCATAATGTTGGAGAACTAAGATATTATAAAAAGGCAATAGACAAACATGGGAGCGATCACCTATGTATGCAAGGGTCCTGCTTCTTCCAGAAGCTCCAGAAATAGACACAGAGACCAATTTCAGAATGAAATGGTATCTTTACTGATGAATCTTCACAAGCGTACAATAACTCAAACACACTCACAATTACACAGATCCAGGAAAATTAAAGAGAAAAGGACAGAGACATTTGCATTAGCAGGATGTTTCATTGAGGGGCTATAGTTACCTGTCCTCGGCGTGATGAGGCATTCCACTGGAAAAACAGAGGAGACTAGAGGAAACTAGGGGTCATGTCCTGAACCAGCAGAACACCTGGAGACTCCGGCTGCGCACACCAAGAGTCGTGAGGGTAGGGTAAGTCTAGAGGTCAGGCGAGAGAGAGAAGACACATGGCCAGGTTTCTCCTTTTAAAAACTGGCTTTGGAGGTGGGCTTTGCTGGCCACATACCCTGGCCCACCCTCCTTCTAGTCCATCCCAAAAGCATGCTACCTGAAACTGGTTTCTGGGGGTGGGGCTAAGGAATTGGGCAATATTGAACTCTAGTTACTCTGTGTGTAGTGATGCCTGAGAGGATTATGATTCATGCAGCCATGTCTATTGTAGAGCTGGTTTCTTGATTAACGTATGAATGCAAAGTCCTTTGTTAGGCAAGGCTGGGGGGGTGGGGGAGAGCTTGCCTGCATGTTGAGGAGAAGGAGACTCCTGGGGTGATTTCGTACTTGCCCTTTGCCTCTCATTCTCTCCAGGGTTTTTTCCTCCAGAGTACATTATTCATGTTCACACTTGGAGCCGAAGCCCCTCATCTGCCCCACAGTGTCCACTTCGCACATACCGACTGCTGCGTGGCTTCCATTCCCCCCATTCCCCTCCCAACTCCCCACTCGCTCCTCCCCCCTTCCCTCCTCCCTCTTTTTTTTTAAAAAAAACGCATGCGCAATTGTGTTATTTTGTTATGATGAAATGAGGCTTCCAGTCTCCCCTCCCATCATCCCACTCACTCCTCCCCCCTCCCTTCCTCCCTTGAATTTTTTTTTTAAAACACAGGCACGATTGCATTATTTTATTATAATGCAATGATGGTGGACATGGATAGTGTGAGCAATGGTCATGCGAGTTGTAGAGGGAATGCTATTTGCTACTGAAATTTAAACTATTTTGCTGTTGCGAGCTGATATGCACCTAATGGTGTCTGCATTAAGATGTCCGTAGCTGCCTTCCTCTTCCCAGAAATCAATACTTCCCTCCTTCCTATTCAAATTTTCCCGCCGCAGTTGCTTGCCGCACAATGATTGGTCAACCATACGGCCTGGCGCTGTGATTGGTGACGTGTCTACTCTATCATCAAAATGTCGGGCACGTTGCCAGCGGGATCTCAGGCACAAAATGGTGGATGAAGCCTTTACAGCCATGGTGCCCTATATGCATTGCAATTTCGTTATAACGAAATGTGGCCCATTTGCAAGATAAAATACCAGTGCCAGTAAGACAGTTTCCCCTTGTTTATTTGTATGCATTACTGCTTTACTTTACGGATCAAAAAAATCTTTCACCATGCCGCTTGAAGCAACCCATTCGGGCAGTTCCCTCCACCGATTTTATTTTCTCTGCAATTTTATTTTAAAATTGTGTTATGAAACTTATGAAGGTTTTTTTGCGGGAAAAACTTCCTTGGCAGAGCTCCCCAGCCACGGCGCAGCATGTGGACTGGCCTCCCATCTCCCTCCCACACGCTCTGGCTGCCGTCCTCTATCCATCTTGTTGCCGGCTGCAGGAGCAGCAGCACTTGGGGCACTGGATGCTGGATGCGAGCGCAAGCCGGGGGGGGGGAGTCGCGGTTCCTTCGGGGCTTTTTCTCCAGTGGTGGTGGTGGCAGCGGCAGCTGAGGAGGAGCAGCAGAAATGGCAGCCCAGTCTCCCCACTCCACATGCTGAATTGGAGCCCAGAAGAAAAAGTTCCCCCATAATAAATAAATGTGAGCGTGTGTGTATTATACAAAGAAAACAATGGTGTGGGCTTCCCTTGCTGCATCACTATTTTGTTATTTCGATATAATGAAATAAGGGGTTCTTTTTTAAAAAGGGGGGGGGAGACAGTCTAGCCTCAGGCCCAGAGGAGCGCACCCAGAGAGCGGGGCAGAAGAGTTGCGTCTCTGGCCCACCCGCTTGCCGCCGCTCCTCCATGGGTTTCTGGAGAAAAGCACCCCCCTGCCTGCTCTGCAGGGGCTGCAGCCAGGGCACCCCAGACACAGGGCAGTGGTCATCCACGAGGCCGGGGACTCTCGGCCGGGGGCTCTCCTGCTACTGAAAAGCCCAGGAAATCCTCCTTGCCGACGCAGTCCCTCGCCGACGCAGCTACCTCATCATTTCGATATTACGTTAGGAGGGCTCATTTTTTAAAAAATGGAAGAAATGCCCACCATGGGGCAGGCCAGATGGAGGGCGGGCGATTGGGCGTGTTTTCGTCTCGGCTTCTCCATCAGAGCAAACAGGAAAATCCTCTAAAAACAGGATTTTCTTGCTCCGGGGAAGCTCTGGAGCAGTGTCGCGATACTCCTCATCAAACCATGAGCCCGGAGCAACTGGTGGGAAATCAACCAGAAGCTCCTGAGCAAGCATCAGGGCAAACCGGGGGCAAATGCTAGTGTGAAATCACCCATGGAGTCTCCTCAGGATTCTAAGTCCTTGTTGCAGAGCATGGCGTTTTTCCATGGCACATGGTTACTGGTTCCAGTGTGTTTTCTGAGTCCAGGGAGCTGGTCTTTCCCTGCAGCACTGTGGGTAAGAGATAGCAGGTAACCTCAGGAACCATTGGTACACCATCTCAGGAGAAGGCTTTTCCTTTGCTAGTGTGTGTCTGCAGCTGGCATAACTTTGGGTCACCACACGGTTCAGTCCCTTTTGCACACTAATCGCACAGTCCAGTCTTTATCACTTATGAACTGTAAGTCCATAAGAGCACTATATGCTCCTTGCAGGGCAACACTAGCACTATTCTGATTGGCCCTTCCAGTCACATGTTTCTGCAGGGCTGCAGTTCCTGCCTAGGCTGCAGTTCCTTCAGTGGCCACTTGCAGGATGGTGCTGTGACTTGCTTCTGGGCCTTGTTTTTGAGTGTGGTGATGCAGAGGGTAAAGCCCTGGTTCCAAGAGTTCTATGTTTGGGACCTCTGACCCTTTACTTGCCTCCCTAAAAAGCATCAACCACTGTGGAAGCCTCAATAACAACATATAACTGGGCAAGACAGAGTTAATGCAGGCTTGCCAATGGCAGAGAGGATTAATTTTAACAAAAAATATCATTGTTGTCGAAGATCCCAAATGATTACAGCTGCCAGGGCCCACCTGGCCACGGTCAGGGGATGTGGGGAGCAGGGTTACCAGATCCATATCTAGGGTTGCCAAGTGACTTACCTGGTGTGGTGGGGGAGAGTTGGTCCCATTCCAGGACATTTGCACACATGGCACGATGACGACACCCAGATGTGACATCATCATGTTGGGCACGTCACCGTCCGACACTCTAGCAATCCGCCTGGAAACTCTATGGTACCATAGAGTTTTCAGGCTGTTTGCTAGAGCATCAGCTGGCAACATGCCCAGCGCAATGACGGCCCCTCTGGATGATGTCATCGCGTCGGGCACGTTAGCCCAAACCGGGCATTTTGGAGGTGGGGTTCCCGCCACCAGCCTGATCCAGACCAACAGATTGGGGGCCGTTTTGACCAACAGATTGGGGGCCGTTTGAAAGCTCTTCCGCCAGGCTTTCGAATAGGAGCCGCCACCGGTGATACCACCCATCACCTTAACATCTGTGATGACCCTGGTCCTGTACGGCCCTGGCGCGGAGGGGAGGGGGGGCTGAGCCTGCCATCAAGTCGCCATCAGAAGTGGTATTTATGGAAGTTTTTATATGTATTAATTGTATTTATTGTGAATGTTTTATTGATTGTATAGGTTTTAATGTTTTGATCAGGCCGTCGGCCCATGTAAGCCGCCCTGAGCCCGCTTGCGGGGAGGGCGGGATAAAAATCCCAAAAATAAATAAATAAATTTTGGCAAGGAAACCCCCCCGGGAGTCCTGGCAGCCATATCCAGACTGGGAAACTCCTGGAGATTTGGGGATGGATCCTGGGGAGGTCAAGGACCTCAATGGAATACAATGCCACAGAGTCCACCCTCCAGAGCATCCATTTTCTCTAGAGGAACTGATCTCTGTAGTCTGGAGATGAGTTGCAATTCTGGGAGATCCCCTGGTCCCACCTGGAGACCGGCATCCCTACAAGATGGCCTTGCCTTTTTGAGGGAATCTAGGAAGGGTAAAGAGCAGGTGACAGTTTAAAAAGGTCAGCATGCTTTTGTGATACTGAGGGAGAAATGCAACAGATAGCAAGCACAGTACAGCTCATTTTCCCTTGTACCTTATCAAATCTCAGTGTGTGTTTGTGTGTCTGGTGAGGTATAGGACCAAATCCTGGCCTTAGGCAAGCTCACTCATTCTGCTTGGATGTGCTGTGGAAGGATTATGTTACACAATCTGCTCCATATACCAGCAGCTAACATACTTCGGATGAAACTTTCTGTATTATTTTAGCTGTCATCTCTTAAAGCCTTATTGATGGACAGTTTATTAAAGATTTTCACAATCAGGTTGCTCAACAGCGGGAAGCTGATAATTCATGATCTCTTTATTTGGCTTCAGAGATTTTGCTTCTGGGTGTATTCTCTTCAAATCCCTTATCATGACATTATTTATAAAATGCATAACAAAATCAACTCCCAGATGCTTTCTTGGAAAACTCTTGATGGATTTTAGCATACTTGCATACCAGGACTTTTCAATTTAGAAAAGAGGTGACTAAGAGGGGACAAGGTAGAAGTTGATAAAATGGTGCATGGGGTGAGGAGAGTGGATAGACAATGTTTTTTCTCACTCCCAAAACACTAGAAATTGAGGGCACCCAGTGAAGCTGATGGGCAGTAGATTCAGGACAGACAAACGGAAAGACTTCTTTATACAATGAGTGACTGAAATGTGGAATTTGCTGCCAGAGGACATGGTGATATCTACAGGCATAAAGGTTTTTAGAAGGGGTTTAGATAGATTCATTGAGGAGAGGTCTATCAGTTCACTTGGAGAAAATGGCCGCTTTAGAAATTGGACTCTGTGCCATCTTGGCTTACAATCCGCTCTCCTCAGGATCCACCCCAAAAATCTCCAGGTATTTCCCAACCTGGACTTGGCAACCCAAATCAGTAGCTACTAGTCAGGGTGACTAAAGGGAACCTCCCCTTTCAGAGGCAGTAAACCTCTGAGTCCCAGAGCCAGGAAGCAACATCAAGGGAGGGCCTCGGCCTCTATGTCCTGTTCTTGGCTGTCCAGAGGAACTGGTTGACCACTGTGTGAGACAGGATGCCGAACTGGATGAACGATTGGTCTGATCCAGCAGGGCTATTCTTATGCTGCTTCCAGTTTATTTTTCTAACCTTCTAGCTGCAAAGAAGTCAGGAACCAATGATGCAAAAATGTAACTTACAGCTGCAGTTTCTAAACTGTGCCGGGTACATCAGTGTGCTGTCAGAAGTTAATTAAACACCCAAAGGCCCATTGATACAGGACGCTGCACGACAAGTCTCTGGATAATTTACTGTTCTGGTTTTGTGACCTTCCAATCGGTTTACAGAAGTGGCAGGATATTCTGTGACTGAGTCATTTGATCGTTCTTAGTATAAAGATGCGTCAGAACAAATCAAATCAGAGGATGTTTCCTGTTGCATCTCTGCTTGAGTCATTGCTCTGGGCATGTCTCCTCCAAAGCAAGCCAAATTTCTCAGGTGGGGAGGCTATATTTGTTCTTTCATTCTGGAAAGGTGAGCCTGAATGCCTCCAAATTTATATTTATACACACACACACCCCAGGGGGAAGTATGCCTCAAGTAGAAGTTGGGGGAACACTGCTGTTGCTTCACAAATATTCATTTTTATTCATTATTTATTTATAGTCTGCCTTTCTCACTAAGATGCAAGGCGGATTACGGTGTAAATTGTTGCAATCAATAGGAAGAGATGTCTAATGAGTAATGAAATGGGACTAGGATGACAGAACTCTGAAACGAAAAAAAATACAGTGTGAGACCTGATATATTAAGCAGTGCAGAAAACAGTATTGCTTAAGTATAAAAACAAAGCATCAAGAACAGACGGAAGCACACAGCAAACAGAATAACTCATACTCTACACAATGGTATACTTCACAGTCCTGTTTTCTTTATAAAAGCACCTTCCCAAATCATTTTGTTATAATATAGCCCTGTCCTATAACTGTTGTAAAAATGCCCTCCTGAACCATTAAGAACAGAAGAGAAGCCATGTCGAATCAGGCCAATAGCCCATCCAGTCCAACACTCTGGGTCACACAGTGGCCAGTGGAATGGCTTGTCCAAGAAAGGCTCCCACACTTCAGTCATTCTGCAAATGATATAAAACAAAATGGGGGGGGGGGGCTTGGCCACTAAGTGGGGGAGCCTTTGTGACCACTTTGGACAGGCCATTCCACAGGGGTTGGGGGGGGGGGTACAAAAGAGGAGACCTGTGGACAGACAGTTGTTGATCTTGCTTGTTTATAGGGTGGCTCCCGCAGGAGGCCTTGCTTGGATGAGCGGAGCTGTAATGGCGGAGCACATTCATTGGCTATTTAGATGTTTAATGTCTGTCTAAAGTTAAATCTGAGCAGAAGCAGACTATATTCTGTGACAGACAGGAGGCCATCCTGCTCCGGAAGGGGGAAAGATCCACTTGGCTGAGCCCATGGGAGTGCTGCTGAGGCATCCAATCACCTTTCAGAAGGGGGTGGAATGGTGGAGGGAAGCACAGCAGCAGTGCTAGTTCCGGTCTGCCTCAGGGAGAGGGCAGCCATCGTTTTCGGTCTGCCCCAGCAATGGAGTAGTGTGAAGGGGAGCGCTGCCTAGTTGTAAGACAGAGTAGTTTAACTCTACCTCTGGGAAAAGACAGAGTACCTAGCTGGGAGGCCTGTCTCTGCTGATGAGCAGAACTTGTACCACACAGGGTGCGTTCAGACAGGCAGCTAATCCTGTCATTGGCCCGGCTGTAATTTGATCTAGATCTTTTTGATCCAGCACTGCATGACCAGACAGCTCCCCCATGAATTGCTTTACTGCACATGACTCTGCAGTGGGTTGTCTAGATGGCAGCCACCGTAAGGAGCTGTGCAATCATTTTTTTTTTTAAAAAAAATCCCTCTCTGCGCATGCGCATACGCACCTCACCATATACTTGTTTCTCCACACAAGCACGTACTAAAATGGTAAAAATTACAGCCAGCGGTATCTTCCTCTAGGTACTGTTTCACTTAATAAAGTTGACAAAGTTCAGGGGACCGTCAGAAACATAACATTGGTTGGATCGCTTGAGCAGAGCTCTGGGGACGTCGTGTGTTTAAGTGGTTATGCGCACATCGCGAAGAGTTTTTTTTTTAAAGGCGGCCATTTGGGATGGTCTGGAGACCATCCCTATGGGCTGATTGTGCACTGGAGGTACAACCTGATGGTGGAAAGTCTGGCATTGGCCCGTCGGCCAGCTTTAGACCGGACTTGAACTAGTATCTTTTACATACAGATCCCCAATGGGGATCGACGGGCTACTAACAAAAGCGGCACAATTCCCAGATGTTGAGGTCTGGACATGCACTTTGAATCCACCAGGCACTCGTACCTGGCATGGCTCAAAAGATCCATATGAACACACCCATAGTCTGACTCTTGGGCAAGGGCAGGCTCCTGCGGGTGGAATCCTTAGTGTGTGCACAAAAGGATCCAACCTGGTGTCTAGTCGGTGAAGTCCTGTTCATACTTGAAAGTGTTCTGGAGAATTCAAACCAAGCAGCGAAGCTGTGAGTAGCTTATATTTACGTACCTCGACCAGACATCTCCTTTGACCGTCTGGAGACCTGGGCTGCTGATGTGTTCCTTGAATCCAACCTGTAAATAAATAAATCTTATTTTTATTGGCACACAACTCCTGCCTCAGCGAGCTCCGTGTTCTTCTCGCACACCACAGCCCTCATGGCAGTGAATCCATTCCTACATGCTTGCTACCTTAAGAATAGCTGGTGACTGAGGGGATGGATTACAGCTGCAAACAAATCTCCCTACCCCACCCCACAAAAAATGATAAGAAGTGGTGTGGGTCCCTCCAGTTGGAAGAAAAGGCCTGTCACATCCTTGCACCTTGCGGTGCTCTCATCTGCCAGCATCTAGCTGTCCAAAGCATACCCAGAACAGTCCTACCTGGGAAGGTTAGGGCTCCACTTACAGGAGATAGGGTTGCCAACCTTCAGGTGTGCCCTGGAGATCTCCTGGAATTTCAGCTGATCCCCAGACTACAGAGATGAGTTCTCCTGGAAGAAATGGCTGATTTGGAGGGTAGACTCTATGGCAGGGGTCCTCAAACTTTTTAAACAGGGGGCCAGTTCACTGTCCCTCAGACCGTTGGAGGGCCGGACTATAGTTTTTTTTAAAAAAAAAACTATGAACAAATTCCTATGCACACTGCACATATCTTATTTTGAAGTAAAAAAACAAAATGGGGACAAATACTTAAAATATTTAAAATGAAGAACAAGTAAAGTTAAATCAACAAACTTACCAGTATTTCAATGGGAACTATGGGCCTGCTTTTGGCTAATGAGATGGTCAATGTCCGGTTCCATATTTGTCACTGCTAGTCGTAACAAGTGATGCAAGTGTGCATCAGTTAGTCTAGATCTGGTTGGAGATTTCAGATGTTATTTTGCGGGTAGGGAAGGTGCACGGGGGGGGGGGGGGTGCGCGCACAAGCAAGGCACCCTTGACGGGGCTGTTTTCTTTCCCTCTCCGAAGAAACAAAGAACTCGGCATCCTCACAAACTTTTTAAGGCAGCAAGCCCCCAGCTGCTTCTCCCTGAAACTCCACTACTGCAGGCATCATGATGGGAAAGAGAAACCTCTCTCTCTCTCCCCCCCCCCTCTGATTCCCAGCAGCACAAAAAGCCTCGAAAAAGACCCCCGCCCGGCTCTTGGGACTGGCGCAGGTCTCCTAGCCGGCTGAGAGGCCTCTCAGCCGGCTAAGAGACTTGGGGCCAGCCGGAGTGCCTGCCACCCCACACTTACCCTCTTCCAGTCTTCCTTTTGCCTCCTCCTGGCTGACTGGAAGCAGGGGGGCGGGGCTTTGTCATGTGGCCCGGGACGAGTCGGCTCCAATTTTTCCGCTGCTTTGTGTGCTGGTGGGAATTGGAGGACAGGCAGCGGCACACCCAGCGGGCCAGAAAAATGCCCTCGGCGGGCCGCATGTGGCCCCCGGGGCCGTAGTTTGAGGACCCCTGCTCTATGGCATTGTACCCTGCTGAGGTCCCTCCCTTGTCCAGACCTTGCCGTCCCTATGCTACGGCCCCAAATCTCCAGAAATTTCCCAGCATGGATCCGGCAACCCTTAACAGGAGGGGAAGGGCAGGCTTTTACTACCACTACTACTTTCTACCCACAGAATCTTTCTTGTATTCTTTCTTTCTTGCATCCCCTCCCCCCTCCTTGAGCTGCTCCTTCAGCAAGTAGCCTAAGTTGTCTGACTTTAGATTGTAGCTGTCCATAAATTCACCCAGATCTCCTTAGGTAATCCTGAAAATTCAATACACATAAGTCTTACCTCCGCACCACTGGCTGCTCCCAAAGGAGAGATTCTGGGACCCCGAGCTTGCCACGGAATTGACTTTTCAAGGGCCGGCTCACAGCTAGGTAAACAGACCCCTTCATCAAGATGGACAAGGATGATAAATCCCGAGAGCCTCGATATTAGAGAAAAATCACCTTGAAACACTAGCCTGTTTTGCAAAAGAGGTTCTTTTGGATGTTGCCATTTTTAAAATTGATGGAGGTGCCCTGGAGGCAAAAATTGAGCGCATCTCTCACTCCTGCTGCAACGCGGACATTTACCCTATCTGTGGTGGCGAACAGGAGCACCGGAGCTGTGATGGACTCCTTCTCCTTAGTCAGGAAACCGTATTAATGAATTTGTCCCCGGGACCAAACACCATCATCTAATCTCTGGCAGCAGTTAAGGAAATGTGCCTGGCAGGTGTTTAAGAGTTTCATTCGCTTTTTTGGAATACGACCGTCAAAGTAAGCCAATTTATACTGAACGAATGAACCACAGACAGTATCGCTTTCATCCTTGCTCCAAACAGTCTCACGGATTTATTTAGAATTGCACAAAGTGTCACTTTTGGAGGCATTGAGATAGCCTTTGTAGGGCTGGACCCAGGGATGCCAACCTCCAGGTGGGACCTGGGAATCCCCCAGAAGTACAACTCGTCTCCAGAGGACAGAGATTAATTCCCCTGGAGTAAATGGCTGCTTTGGAGGGTGGACTGTATGGCATTGTACCCCACTAAGGTTCCTGCCATCTCCAGGCTCCATCCCCAAATCTCCAGGAGTTTCCCAACCTGGAGCTGGCAACCCTAGCTGCCCCCTGACCAGTGGCCAAGGACATCTGGCAACCCTAGCTGGGCCAGATGTTTATTTTGGGCTGGAAAGGGGTGCTTCATATGGAAGCAGACCAGGAGTTTCAGATATGGTTGCCAGCTCTGGCTTGGGAAATTCCTGGATATTTGAGGGTGGAGCTTGGGGACGATGGGCTGTGGAGAGGAGAAAGACCTCTGTGGGATACGATGCCCCAGAACCCACCTTCCAAAGCACTCATTTTCTCCAGGGAAACTGATCTCTGTAGCCTGGATATCAGTTTTTATTTCGAGAGAACTTCAGGCTTTACCTGTAAGATGGCAGAACTCAGTTTAAATGACCCCCGAGCACAACAAGCTGAAGGAAACCTGTGGCGCAACAAGAGAGCATGGAAGGACCCCTGAGGCTCAGACCTGGCCAGCAGTACCACTGGTCAAGAATGAGTGCCCCCTGCAGTGCTGGCAGAGCTACTGGCGCTTGGCTCTGCTGGCTGCCAGCTACCCTACGAGAGCCCTCCCTGTATATGGCCAACCCATCCCTGGCTTCCAGAAAGTGAGAAGAGCCTTTCGTTGACTGGCCACTAGCAGAGCTGCCATGGTTAAATTGTGTCCCTCCACCCTGGAGCTGCCCTATGCTGAGTAAGGATGGGCACGGACGGCATTTTTGCAGTTTGTTTCAGTTCATAGTTCACGGTCAAACCACAAACCGAACCACAAACCAATACGAACCAGAAGGTGGGTTCATGAACCGAACCAGTTTGTATCAGAAGAAGAAGAGGAGGAGGAGGAGGAGGAGATTGGATTTATACCCCGCTCTTCACTACCCAAAGGAGTCTCAGAGCTGCTTACAAACTCCTTCCCCTTCCCCTCCCCACAACAGACACCCTGGGAGGTAGGTGGGGCTGAGAGAGCTCTGACAGAAACTGCTCTTTTTCAAGAACAGCTGTGCCAGAACTATGGCTTGCCCAAGGTCATCCAGCAGGTGCAAGAGGAGGAGTGGGGAATCAAACCCGGTTCCCCCAGATGAGAGTCGGCGCAATTAACCACTACACCAAACTGGCTCTCAGTTCCTGACCCCTGCCCTCTGCTACTTTTTGTGTGGAGCAGAAAACAGCGGTTTAAATGGCTCCAAGCCATTTAAAGCCCTGCTTTCTACTTTTCACAAACCACCAGAAACTGTCCTATAATTCGTGGAAGTTCATGGGGGCACTTCAGTTTTTATCACAAACTAGCCAAAATTCATCTCGAAATTTTGTCTGTGAGCCAGTTCATGTCCATTCCTAATGCTGACTCAAGCTCTTATTCTATCAAGGTTGGTATTCTCTGCTGTGACTGGCAGCAGCTCTCCAGGGTCTCAGGGAGAGGTCTTTAAGATCACATTCTCCCTGTTCCCTTTAATTGGAGATGCCGGGGATTGAACCTGGGACCTTCTGCATGCCAAGCAGATGCTCTGCCACTGAGTCATGGGCCCACCACTGCTGCTGAGTATCTTTTCCTTTCAACACAAGCTTTTCCAGCAGCATTATGAAACGGTAGTGCCTTAGCATTCATGCAAACTCATTAACGTGCATGCCTATGAAGGGCTAGATGCATCACCCGAGATGAAGGACCTGAAGGACCGTGTCCTCCCATACTGTCCAGCCCCCCCCCCAATTAAAATCTGGCCCTCTAGGCCTGCTTTCTGTGCCCTCGCCATCAGAGCTGAGGCAAGTGTCAACCAGACGCAGGGCCTTTTCTGTAGTGGCACCTGGCTTGAGGGAAATCCTCCTTTTTGAGGCTTGCCTGGGTCCCACTCCTTTCTTTTAGGCCCCAGGCTAAAAGACATCTTGTGACCCAAGCTTTTAACTAGGGGTTGCTGATCAGTTTTTTAATGGTTCTATGTTTTATGGGTATTTTTCATGCTGCTTATGTCTCATTTCTCTCATTTCAATGCCTTGTGTTTTATACTGTGGTTTTTAATTGTAAGCTGCCTCGAGCTGAAGAAGCAACACAGAAATAGTCTAGATAAACAAATAATTCTAAATACTGGAGATCCTGTGTAGTGTAGTGAGTAAGAGTGGCGGGCTCTAACCTGGGGATCCGGGTTTGCTTCCCCACTCCTCCACGGGAAGCCTGCAGGGTGACCTTGGGGCTTTCACAGTTCTCTCAGCCCCACCACCTGCCTCACAAGGTGCCCATTGTGGGGAGAGGAAAGGGAAGGAGATTGTCAGCTGCTCTGAGACTCCTGAGGGTAGAAGAAGAAGAAGAAGAGATTGGATTTATACCCCGCCCTTCACTACCCAAGGGAGTCTTACAAACTCCTTTCCCTTCCCCTCCCCACAACAGGCACCCTGTGAGGTAGGTGGGGCTGAGAGAGCTCTTTCCAGAACTGTCCTTGAGAGAACAGCTGGTACAGAGCTATGGCTTGCCCAAGGTCATCCAGCCAGGTGCAAGTGGAGGAGTGGGGAATCAAACCCGGTTCTCCCAGATTAAAGTCTGTGCACTTAACCACTACACCAAACTGGCTCTGTGTGGTATAAAAACCTTCTCTTCTTCTTCTGTTTTGGATCCAACCAGCTTTTTCAGTGGAGAAAATTGGTGGCGTGTCCTGTCTGTGGTTCATTCATTCAGGAAAAGGAGGAGGGGGAGGAGGAGGAGATTGGATTTATACCCCACTACCCAAGGGAGTCTCAGAGCGGCCTACAAACTCCTTTCCCTTCCCCTCCCCACAGTAGACATGAATCAAACCTGGTTCTCCCAGATTAGAGTCCGTGCACTTAACCACTATACCAAACTGGCTCTCCACCAAACTGGGCCAAAGATGGGCCCTTCCTTGAAAAAAGAGAGACGGTGTATGAAGGAGTTGTGGGAGCAGATCAGAGGGGCCACATTTCTACAGGGAAACGACATGGATGGGGTGTGTATGTGTGTTTTAAGTGTGAAAAACACTTCCAATGTGGTTTTCCAGATGGGAAAAAAAAGTTATGGCCAAACTACATTCATTCCCACTCTCATTCCCTCACTCCTGCTTTTTCAGCCGCATTTGGGGTGTGTGGGGAAGTGTATTTTAAAATAATCCTGGATGTCCCTGCGGCATGTAGTTTTGCCTTGAGAGGCACCATTGGTGAGAACCTCTAGACGACTCTGTTTGACCACCTTCCTTTGGTAAGTGTGGGGTGAGGTTTTCTTCATGCCAGTTTGGGGTAGTGGTTAAGTGGGCAGACTCTAATATGGGAGAACTGGGTTTGATTCCCCACTCCTCCACCTGCACCTGCTGGATGACCTCGGGCAAGCCATAGTTCTGGCACAGCTGTTCTTGAAAAAGAGCAGTTTCTGTCAGAGCTCTCTCAGCCCCACCTACCTCACAGAGTGTCTGTTGTGGGGAGGGGAAGGGAAAGGAGTTTGTAAGCCGCTCTGAGACTCCTTTGGGTAGTGAAGGGAGGGGTATGAATCCAATCTCTTCTCTTCTTCTTCTGGATCACTGTCAGTTGTTTTCTCTTGGGGAAGGGATGTCTTCTCCCCCCACTTTACTTCAACTGCCCTCTGTGAGCTTAAAATGATTGAGATGTTAACACACAGAGAGAGACACAAAAGATTTCAGGCAAGGATCGCAAATGGTCTGGCAAACAAGGGACAATTGAGATAAAATAAGAGGAAATGAGAAAATATAAAGATAGGGTGTTTTTTTAAAAAGACACATAAACAAACAAGCCAAATTAAACAACGAGAAGATTGAAGTCAGGAGCTTAATATTGTTCTGCAGCAGATGGAAGCTTTTCCCTGGCATGTGAGAAAGTATTTAAACCAATAATGCCTTTAATATGTATCTGCATATCTTTATTGTGCTACATGACGCCGGCTTTATTGCTGATGACCTGGGGATAAAAGTCCATATAACCTTTCGAGTTTATTTATAAGGATTGAGTTATATGAGGGGCAACTGAGAGATTATTGCCCATCTGTCACTCTGCCCGGGAACATTTAGAAACCTATAGCAGGAAATGCAGAGGTTCGCTCAAAGGGTATGGTTGCCAGCTCTGGACCGGGAAATTCCTGGACATTTGGGGGTGGAGCCTGGAAAGGTGGGATTTGAGAAGTGGAGAGACCTCAGTGAGATGTCATGCTGCTGGAGAGTCAACCCTCCAAAGCAGCCATTTTCTCCAGGGGAATGAATCCCTATAGTAGGGCTGCCAAGTCAGCCCGGGGGGCGGGGGATCCCCCGCTACAGGGGTTCCCGATCCGCCGGCCAGCATTCGGTCGGCGGGGGGGAACCCCACCCCCGAAGTCATCCAGCCCGGATGACTTCCCCAACATAATGATGTCACCTGGAAGTGATGTCATCACGTTGGGGGCGTTGCCAGGGTGATGCTCTGGCAATCGCCCCAAAACTCTATGATACCATAGAATTTTGGGGCGATTGCCAGAGCGTCACCCTGGCAATGCCCCCAACGTGCTGACATCACTTCCGGGTGATGTCACCGGGTGCGCGTGCCCCGGGGAAGCTCCCAGACGACGGAGGACTCCCCCCCGCTGGTGAGTAAGAAAGACTTGGCAACCCTACCCTATAGTTATCAGTTATAATCACAGGAGATTTCCAGGCCCTGCCTGGAGTTTGGCAGCCCTACTAATGGAGCATGAATGAGGTGGTAGCAACTGTGTGAAGGAGAGCAGCTCAACTGGCTACTGGCTAAGGAAACCTGGGGAGACTGATTCTTCGGGGAATGAGGGGGTATTGGGGGGGGCAAATTTCCGTAACATCTGATCTGTGAGAAAGAAAGAGAGAGCTGTATATTGGATGGGGAAAGCTTCCTTTTTAGGGTTCCTGGGTCTGGGTTGGAAAACACCTGGTGATTTGGGGAGAGTGGGGTATGGGGATGGGAGGGATTCCAATACGGTTATACTGCCATAGAGTCCACCTTTCAAAGCAGCCATTTACTCCAGGACAATTTATATCTGTAGTCTGGACTCTGGAAGTGGATTGCAAGTCCAGGAGATCTCCAGGCTTCACCTGGGAGTTGGCAACACTTTTTCATTGCCATTGTGGGCTACCTCAGCTATGCTTTACTTCAGGGTTCCAAGCGCTTCTCCTTTTCATTTCTGGAGAATGGTAGCCCAGCTCGCTGGCCATATTTGCAAAGTTCCCATGGTTTCTCAAGTATGATAGTATTATTCACTTAGAATGCCAGCTCTTGGTCTCCTCTTCATGCCAAGTGCATTCTTGACCTTTTGCTTCTAGGCCTGCTGGGCACAGGGTTGCCAGCCTCCAGGTGGGGATCCTGGGGATCCCCCGCTTTTAGAACTGATTTCCAGCTGACAGAGATCAGTTCCCCTGGAGAAAATGGCTGCTTTGAAGGGTGGAGGCTATGGCACTGTACCTTGCTGAGGCCCTTCCCCTCCCCAAACCCCACCCACTCCCAGATCCACCCCCAAAGTCTCCAGGTTTTTTCCAACCCAGACTTGGCAACCCTAGCTGGGCATAGTGGTTCTTATTCTTAACTGCCAGTTTGGTGTAGTGGTTAAGTGTGCAGACTCTAACCTGGGAGAACTGGGTTTGATTCCCCACTCCTCCACTTGCACCTGCTGTATGACCTTGGGCAAGCCATAGCTCTGTACCAGCTGCTCTCTCAAGGACAGTTGTCTCAGAGCTCTCTCAGCCCCACCTACCTCACAGGGTGTCTGTTGTGGGGAGGGGGAGGGAAAGGAGTTTGTAAGCCGCTCAGAGACTCCCTTGGGTAGTGAAGGGCGGGATATAAATCCAATCTCTTCTTCTCTCTTCTGCTTTGCTAGATGTGCACATAGATGTGAAGGGATTGGTGTGTTTGCTGCAGATGTGACACACTAGGCTCCACCGGAGTAAGGGAACAACCTTCTATGTTGTTCTTAGGGAAGGAATGCTTACAGGTTTGTCTCTGAGATAAACAGTGGCCAGCTCTCCTCATATAGTCTGATACCTCCCTCCAGGGGTCATTTCATAGAAAAAGAGGTGCAGGAGCTCATTAGCATAACTCATTTGCATAAGCCACACCCCCTAACATACCGAAAGTGTGTCAGAAGGCAACACCCACCCCTCAGGCTCCACTCCACAGGTGAGTGAAACTGACCTGCTCTTCCTCCATTCCCTTCCCCATCCAATACTTTGTGCAATAAAAATAAGCGTAAAGAACACACCCTCATTCTCTTCCTGCTCCCTTGAAACCACCAGGTTTCAAGTAGACTTGAGATACCCAGGACATGTGCACCACCCATCCCTTCCCCTTCCGCTCCCCACAACAAGACACCCTGTGAGGTAGGTGGGGCTGAGAGAGGTCTTTTGAGAACTGCTCATGAGAGAACAGCTCTGAGAGAACTTGTGACTGGCCCAAGGTTACACCAGCAGCTGCATGTGGAGGAGTGGGAAATCAAACCTGGTTCTCCCAGATTAGAGTACAGCTCCTGACCACTACACCAAACTGATGGAGTGGAAGCTGCTGAAGGGTTGGTGAAATTTCTCCAGTACTTATGTGCCATGTGCCCAGATAAAAAATGGTATACTTAGAAAATTTATATGCTACCTTGAGCAAGTCTCTGGAAAAGCAGCACACAGTCATAAAAGAAACAATGATAAAATTATCAATATTAAAACAAAACATTAAAAACAATAAAGACCCTAGCAGGGCTTTCCCCAGGGCGCTGCATCTCTGCACTGCTCGGGGAAGCCAAGGAGGGGGCGGGGCTTGGTCATGTGCCTGCCCCCTGGGCTCCTCACTCCTGGAGCTGCGATCCTGTGCACTCCTGCTCCAATGGACCCCTGCCTCCCCCCATCTAACTGCAATGGCAAAGCATTCCAGAAGGAGGAGATGGAAGGATAGACTTGTAAATATATCGTGACGTTATGTAGTTTTCAGGGGCGGGGTACACTACTTTGGACCCCGTGAGGCTGAGCTTTCCCAACATTTTGGTTCGTGTTGCTCAAAGTTAGTGGACAAGCAAGGTGGCACCCCTCTGACCTTTCACCTTTCACCTTTAGAGCAGAATAGGGCTGCTAGATCCCCCAGGCCACCCCCTGCTTTAGGGCCTCCTGATCTGCTGGCCTGTATCTGGCTGGTGGGGGGCACCCCGCCCCCAAAGTGCCTGTATCAAGCCGACGTTCCTGGACCAGACTGACGTGCCTAGTGCAGTGATGTCACCCGGAGGTGACATCATCACGCCGGGCCTGTCACCAGGAGGATGCTTTAGCATTCAGCCTGAAAACTCTATGGTATCATAGAGTTTCTTGCCAAATGCTAGAGCACACCCTCCCCGGTGATATACCTAGTGTGATGATGTCCCAGAACAGGAGCTTCTTCCCCCCGCTGCTGGAAAAAGGTAGGGACCTGGTAACCCTAGAGCAGAAACATGCAGAGTGAAACAGGAAGTCTGCTTGTCTCTCCAGAGAACTGGCATTCATTATTGCTAGTAAATGCCTCAAAATTAAATACTACATATGAAGTGATACTATACGTTTATCATGCTGACATGTATCTGCTTCAATATGCTAAGTTATCTGCTGCCTGTGTTTGGGAGGAAGGATTACCAGCCATACCAAGGGGGGGGGATGGGGGTCACACAGCATTGTGTGCCCTGTAATGTCACTTCCCGGAAAACTCAGAAGTGGTGTTGAGTAGCTCTAGAAATTGCTGGAAACTCTATGGCAAAACCATAGAAATTCCAGCAATTCCTAGAGCTACCTGACGTCACTTCTGGGATTTCGACACCTTGGCACACAGGACACTGACTTTTTAAAAAATCCTCTCTCCATTGCTCTGAGAGGGAGACCTGGCAACCTATTGGGAGGGGGTACAGAAGGACAGGGCAGATTCTTAAGGTTACCAACCCCCAGGTGGGGCCTGGAGATCTTCCAGAATTACAACTGATCTCCACAGATGAATTCCTCTGAAGAAAATGGCTGCTTTGGAGGGTGGGCCCTATGGCATTGTACTCCACTGAGGTCCCTCCCCTCCCCAAATCCCACCCTCCATGAATTTCTCAAGCTGGTGTTGGCAACCTTACAAATGTATGATTTTCCCCTGCCCCAGGTTTACCTCTCAGCCTACAGATCTCCTGGAATTCAAATATCTATCTATCTATCTATCTATCTATCTATCTATCTATCTATCTATCTACCTACCTACCTACCTACCTACCTACCAATCTATCTATCATCTGTCTGTCTGTCTGTCATCTATCTATCATCTATTTATTGGGATTTATATCCCACCCTCCCCTGCAAACAGGCTCAGGGCCGATTACAATACACCAATAAAGATAAAATAATCTTCATACAATCCATTAAAAAAAAAAAAAGAGAGACAGATTAACACAAGATGGCAAGCTAAAACACTGACACAATCAACATGTCCCGGAAGCGTGGTGTAGATGTGCGCGGGAAACCTACGTATCAGCAGGTGGGACTAGGCCCACGCCTATGGCATAAGTTGGTGCAGTGCATGATTTCAGTGGGTTTGTGCAGGGGAGGCTGATGGAATTAGACATCCAACCCAAGGCCTGGTGGAACAGCTCCATTGTACAAACCCTGCAGAGATGTAGCAAGTCTGGCAGAGCCCTGATCTCAACTGGAAGCGTGTTCCACCATTTGAACATAAATCAGGAGTTTGCATCGCACTTCAGTGCCTGCAAATCCAGAACTGAAGTCTGGAGGTCCCCGCCATAATAAACCGGTGATAATTCTGTAATCCTTCGAGATTTGCCTGGATTTTTTTCACTCAGTGGGAACAAGGAAAGTTCAAACTGGGATTGCTTTTCAAACGTAATCTCTGATTGTTTGAACTGAAATCTGTTCCAGAGCCTACTAGTTCAATCTCTTGCCGGCTAATCCCCTTAAGCGGCGGTTATTTAAAGGGGGGAGGGGGGAAGACAATGTGGGTAGCTTGGATTAGCTCCCCGCCCCTGCAATCTGGTGGTTGTGCATTTGAAGTTTACCCACAGCTGCAGACAAGCGCCTCAGTTGCCTCCCAACATTCATCAAATCCCAACTTAATATCAGGAACAGTCTACTTTGTGTCTAGCTCATTGACATGAAAGGACTATTTGCTTTCTCTCAGGGCTACAACAAAATAACAAGGGGGGGGGGGAACCGTACCGATGGGGAATAAGCAGTTCCGAATCGTAAAGAGGGTCAGCAACAGCGGCTCACTAAACAGATGTATAATTGTCACTACCTTGTGTATGAATATGGCACATATGCCTGAGAATATCATGGCAAGTTTGGTGATTCCCTCTCCCCCCCCCCCCCAGGCCCGGGCTCATCATCATCATTGCATACTTTTTTAATCCCTATTTTTAGCCTCTGAAATTTAAGCAACCCGTTTTCATGATCACTTGCATCCCATCTCTAACCTCCGTAACTGCCCAAGGGCGCTTGATATAGATTCAGCAAAGAAAAACCAATTTGGCCTCGGTGACTCTCTTGTAGGCCGTATAAACCATTCACTCATAGAGAATAAGCGGCGCCCTTAAAGAGAAGAGATGAAGAATGACGCACACGTACAACTGAACAGCCAGATGCTCTCATTGACAACCCCTCTCTGTCGGTCAAGGCAACCATTACCTCAACCTTTCCTTAGCTCAGGACTTCTTTACACACTTGCCTTTGACACACAATGTGACACTGGTTGAAGTCATTGTGGGTAGGGTGAGTGTCACCTTGTGAGCACAGATTCTATGTGCATAGGGAATGTATATGTGTAGGTTCTCTCCCCTTGATCGTGGATCATCTGCTTTGCATGCAGAAGGTCCCAGGGTCAATCCCCAGCATCTCCAGTGCAAAGGAGGAGGCAGTAGATGTTGTGAAAGATCTCCCCCTGAGACCTTAGACAGGAGTGCCTGTTGGATTTAAAGTGCACGTCCAGTTCACAACATCTGGGAATCATGCCACTTCCGTGAGTAGCCTGTCGATCCCCGTCAGGGATCCATACTTAAAAGATAGTAGTGAAAGCCCGGTCTAAAGTCAGCCAATGGGCCAATGCCAGACTTTCCCCAGGTCGTACCTCCAGTGCACAATCAGCCCGTAGGGATAGTCTCCAGACCACCCTGAATGGCCGCCATTTTAAAAAAGTCTTAGCGATGCGCGCATAACCACTTAAACATGTGACATCTGCAGAGCTCAGCTCAAGCAATCCAAACAATTTTATGTTTCTGATGGTCCCCTGAAATTTATAAACTTTATTAACTGAAATGGTACCTAGAGGAAGGTACCACTGGTGGTGCTTTTACCATTTTAGTCTGTGCATGTACAGAAAAAACAAGTATATGGTGAGGCACATATGCACACGTGCAGACATTATTTATTTATTTAAAAAAGCCAATTGCACAACTCTTTGCGGTGGATGTTGTCTAGACAATCCACCGCGGGAGTCATGTGTGGTAAAGCACTTCACGGGGGAGCTGTCTGGTCGTGCAATACTGGATCAAAAAGATCTAGCTCAAATTACAGCCGGGCCAATGGCAGGGTTAGCTGACCATCTGAACACACCGTGGGTAGACAATCCTGGCCTTGATGGACCGAGGGTCTGATTCAGTATGAGGCAGCTTCGTGCGTTCATCTGGGGACTGCATAAAAGAGGCAGCGTTCTCGATCATTAGAGTGAACTTTTCGCACACTGCACTCCCTGCACACTCAGGCTTCATGCTCATGCGTTGGCCTCCCCCACATGCTGATTTCAATGCACAGGGTCAGGTCCAGAGGGCTCCCATCAGAGGCCATCACAGACTCAGGCGTGGACATCCGATCCTGGTCTTTAGGGCTCCCTCCCACATTAGCCTTCTGCTCAATCACCCACCGTCTGTTTCCCAGCGCTGGCATGTGCTGGCTGTGTGGCAGGACACAGGTTTTGGGGTAGAAGATGCCCTCTTCTCTCTCTGACATCTCCAGTGAAAGGATGTCAGGCAGCGGGGCCAGGAAAGCCTTTTCCCCAGATAACTTTAGAGAGAACAAAAGCCGCCAAAGCTGCCACCTACCACTTTGCTCACTGTCTCTGTATTCACTGATTCCAAGAGATACACTTCTCAAGAAGATAGGCGCCCTGGCCTCCCTCCGTTGAATTAAATTGTATGACAACAGTGAATTACCCACTTTGGATTAAGGCTGTATATGTCATGCACAAAATCTGCTTTACCTCTGATTTGCTGCCTATTAACCTCTATTCCTGCTACCATATGGAACCATTTGAATGCTCAAACCATCTTTCTAAAGTCTCACATAGCTGGTGTGCTCTCTCTCTTTTAACTACTATTATCCTGCTAGCATCACTGGAGTGGTTTGTGCACAATAAAATGTGCTGAGTGGCCAGGCTTTCCCCCAACCTGTTCTCCCATTTATCTCCAAAAAGCAAAGAATAATGGGTGACATCTGGTTTTCCCGTAGCACAGATCTCGTTCTGCTGCCGACGTGAGCAATTTCGCCTACCGACATACATTTCCCCGTTAAATCCGTAATTACACAACCAAAGCTAATCCTTCAAACATCAGGATCTATTTTTGAGACGTGCACTTCATTTTCATTATGAGAATTAACATTTCCCATTTTGCTTCTTTCCTTCCTTCCCCCCTCCTTTTTTTTTTTTTGACTTTTTGCCTTTGTTTTTGGTTTCAGTTATTACTCTTTTACCACAGCTCCTCAACCTGTTTCTATCATGCTCCAATCCTTCCTTCCTTTTGTCCTTTAACAGTCGACTCATTTGACCTAAGGTCTCAAGTCAGCCCCACTAATTAATCATTTTATTCTTTATTATTATTGTTATTACATGTCTATATTTCTATACATTTTAAATTCTACTTTATTTCTAAATTTAAGACTAACCCTATGAATCTTCCGAACCCTATCCTAAAAGTTAGGAAAGATTGAAGGTCAAAGAAGAAGAGGACAGCAAAGGATGAGATGGTCAGACAGTGTCATCGATGCAACAAACATGAAATTAAGTAAACTCTGGAGCATGACGGAAGACAGGAGGGCCTGGCGTGATGTGGTCCATGGGGTCGTGAAGAGTCGGACTCGACTGTACAACTGAACAACAACAACATCCTAAAAGTTTCATCTTTTCCTTCCACATAATCACTACCAAGAAGAAATTTTCCATGGCTAAAACAATCTTCGAATCCTTCTCCTTTAGTAAAAATGGTACAATCTTAGTTCTACCAACAGATACTAAATTGTTCAGGACTAGACCCAGCCTTTTGGCTCTATATAGATCATACCATGAAAAAGCGTTTCAAGCCCCCCCCCCCCATCCACATCTGAACTATCTGTCCTGGAATGTGATTTTCATATAGTAGCCCCTTGAAGGTCAAATCTACATCTGACCTTCCCACTGGAATCATTCTAGTTCCCAAAAAAACCCGTCTATACCTGTTTCTAGTTTCAAACCATACTTGTTCTAGTTTTAAAATTACTGTTTACATTTGTTAACTGTGGTCAAGCTAGCATTTTACTGCTTTAAACAGATCCAGTTGCTTTGTACTCTTAAGATTCAGGGAGTGAAATTTGAAACCAGCATAAAATGAGCGTAGGAAAAGACAGCAGTCAAACTACTTCAGAGGGGAGGTATAAATTGGGCCGAAATGGCTGAAGGGAGTGCTTTCATCCTGGCTAGGAAAAAGGATCCACTGTAGGCAAGAACTGTTAGAAATTTCAAATAGGCTGGGAGGGCAGATGGTTCAATAATGAACAAACCCTGTGTGCTCTTATTACAGTCCTACCAGCATCACTTTGGGATTGTTAGAATTCACAAGTCTGGGTGTGTTTCTTTAGACCCAGGCCATGAAAACAATCCCAACCAGGGAACCAGGAAAGGAAAGGGCAATGCTGGCCATTCTAATCATACCTTTCAATACCCCTAACCCCTTGGCTGCCTCATATCCAGTTTTTTAAACCTTAAGGGAGTCTCCTCTCCAGTCAGGTGACGGGTGGCTCAAAAGATCTCATGAAACACTGCACCCGTCACAAGGAGATCCCCAGGAAAAGATGGAGGGGGGCTGTTGGTGGTCTGTTTGGGAGACAAATTTCTGCCAGCAACTTTGTCCATTTTCCCTAATGGCAATGAAATCAGCGGTCATTTAATGATATTTGTATGGAATTGCAGACACTGAGAGACGGCTGATCCCAAGTCAGCTGCTCTCTCCCAGACATACAGGGAGACAGTCTGATCCCTCCTCATCTGCCGATTTTTTTTTAACTGCCTTTGCTGAGTTTGCGAATCTGGAAAGTGGGTGGTGCAGTAGTTACAAGGCAGGACTAGGACCTGGGAGACACATCTTTGAATCCCCACTCGGGCCACGGAAGCTTGCGGGGTGACCTTGGGACAGTCACACACTGTCAGCCTAACCGTCCTCACAGGGTTCTGCGTACATTCACGCTGCCCATCCTTTATGGGTTCCCTAATGTCAAAGAAGGTGGCTTTTACAAAGAGAAACCCCCCCTTCCCAAAAAAAAAACCCCATTCCTAAGTAGTCTGTGTGGATAAATTCTTTTTACCCACAAAAGGACCTTCTGTATTATACAAGTGAAGTGTTTTATTTGGTCTCAAAAGAAGTCTGTCTCTGATCTACATTTTTTTTTTTTTTTTTGCAAAGCAAATTCCTCCATGCTAGCTGGAGTGCACGCCACGGCTTTTGTTCCACCACTTTTCCTCTCTGAGAAGTCTGGCCATTGCGAAGAATGACTGGGTAATTGAGAATCAATACAACTTCATTCAAACATCATGTTTGAGTAACACAATATAAACTATACCATTGTATTTGGCGTTCAATAGAGCTACTCTCCTCCTTTCTGAACTGTGTTTGTTTTCATTAAACTTTCCTGGAACAATGCATTTATTTCCGCGGCTCTGTTTCAGTACACCACTGTTTGTATTCAGGAATCAATTTCCATGTACAAAATACATCTGAATAGTGTTATTTAGGAGGGGCCCTACCGCGTGTATTAAATTGCAGCTCTCATCTGCAAAACGCATAGAAGGAGAGGCCCGCTAATTTCCCAGCTGAAACTAAGCCTAGTTTTACAGGCAGCTACAATTTAAACAAGGGGGGATGTGAGGACCCCTCCTCCAGCCAAGACCCCCTTATATAGTAGATCCTCCCTCTTATTTTGGACTTAGTTGTTTTAATGGGCACCTCCTTCTAGAGCCTAAGTGCCAAGGGGACCTGAAGCTTGGGGAGTCTCATGAAGGCACCTAGGTACAGCCATGACATTGGAAAATCCCAGGGAAGAACAGGAAGAGTGTGCTGGAATTAAACACTGATTAAGTGGCATCTCCCCCAGTTCAGTGGCATATTGTACTCAGTAACAAAGGACTTCTCAACAATGGAGACATCACCCAATATCCTGATGTACCCTATTTCATTAACTGATGCCCAGTTCCCCTTTTCCCTTTTTTTTTTAACTCAATGAGGAAGGGCACTCAAGTCATTAATTTGCTGCCCATCTTATTCCCCATATGTCCCACAGAGAGCACTGTGACTGGGGACCCAGAATTGGCTGGTCCTCCCGAATATCAAGGAGGCAAGGCTGGTAATAGCTAGGGCTAGGGCTTTCTCGATGGTGGCTCCACTCTGGTGGAATGAGCTCCCGGAGGAGATCAGGGCCCTATGGGGCCTGTTACAGTTCCACAGAGCCTGTAAAACGGAGCTCTTCCCCCAGCCCTTTTTGAGCTTGTGGACACCTCAGGAATACTGACACAGGGTTCAGGGCGCAACAACAAAATGGCTGCTGCAAGAGGTGAAGCCAAGCACAAAATGGCTGCCTCAGTAGGTGGAACCAATCACAAAATGTGCAAGGTTATGTATAACTCTATTAGTAACATCAATATTTTACACATAAGCTCTGTCTAACTGGATGTCTTTTAATCTGCACACTTAATCAGAAGTTTTGCTGGGCAAAAGCCCTGTCTGGCTCCACCCACTTTCTAAAACGACTTGGCAGGTATCAGGAAAGCTTTCAGTGGGTACCACAGTGCCCACGGGATCCATTTTGGGAACCCCTGCTTTAGACCATCCTTCAGTGGGATGGCAGAGAGCTGAAACCTTGATAACTAGCTTTCTTATTCTGTGGTGCATCTGAAAATGTTTCGGTTCTTTTAAATGTTGAGGTTTCTCCCCTCCACACTTGCTGGCTCTCTCTTACCCTCCACCCTCTAAAGGCTCTTTTCCTCCCATTAATGTCACTTGGTTCTTCACCATGGCCTTTTATTTTCTGCTTTCCCATTTCAGTCTTTCCTGTATGTAAATGCTGTACATTGATTCTTGACACATTTCATTTTATGGTTGTTAGCCAAATTCTTCCATTTGTCAAAATCGTTTGGGGATGTTTAGCCTCCAAAAGAGTTTGCTGTTCATTTCCAGCTTCCTCGTGGAGATCATCTATTTAAGTTTGCTTTTCACTCCTCCATCCGTGTCATTAATGAGGACGTTGGCCAGGGTCCAAGGAACTGCTCTGCTTGCTTTGAACGCCCAAGGGGCTTGGACTTGGTCTTCCCTGATAAAAGCCTTCCCGATCTGACATGCAGGGCTAAATGCGTTTGAAAGTGCTGGGGATTTCACAAGCAATTTGTGGTGTAAACCCATAGATAGACCAAAAACAGCTGGGGGGGGGGGGGTGGATCAGAAATGATTTCAATGGCTAGCTAAGAAGCCAAAGCCACGCAGAGTGTTTCTAGATTGAACTCCCCCCGCACCTATCCCACCCCATTAAAGGTTCCAGACCTACAAAAAGATTGCGTAAAATTGCAGCTATCCCGGCTGCTCACAGGTTTACTGTAGATTTTTTTTTTTTTAAGAGCTGCAGTGTCCCTCCCTTCCTATTATCAGGGTTTTTCCTCGATTCAAATCTGGATAAAGCAGTCAGCATATATTCTGAAAAAAGCCAGGGACAGGATTATAAATAAAAATTAACACAGTGTTTATTATAAAATAATTCAGCATTTGCATAGCATTAAAAAAAATCAAATTGCACCTCAGCCATGAACTCAATTTGGTGTAGTGGTTAGGAGTGCAGACTCTAATCTGGGAGAACCGGGTTGGATTCCCCACTCCTCCACATGCAGCTGCTGGTGTGACCTTGGGTCAGTCACTAGTTCTCTCAGAGCTGTTCTCTCAAGAGCATTCCTCAAAAGAGCTCTCTCAGCCCCATCAACCTCACAGGATGTCTGCTGCGGGATTGTAAGAGTGTGAGGCCGAAGACAGATTGGCCATCTCGGCCGCTCTGCCTCCGCTTCAGAAGCAGAGGCAGAGCGGCAGTTCAGATGGCCGCATCTGCCCCCAGGAGGCGGCCCGGATGCATCGCGTCCGGCGCCGCGCTCCTTCCGCAACAGCCGAGCGCCGCTTTAAAGTGGTGCTCGGCTGCTGCAGTGCGCCCCGTGCGCGCGTTCCACCCGCCAGAGTGGGTCTGAACGTGCGGGGGCAGCCGCGCGGCATCTGCCCGCCGCTTCAGGAAGCCGCCCGCAGTCTGAACGCTGCGGGCGGCTTCCTTCCAGCAGCGTGGGAACGCCGCAGGGCAGGGGAAATTCCCCCACCCCATTCTGCCATGCCGCGGAGGCGCGGCAGAATTCCAGTTTGTTTTCGGCCTGAGATTGTAAGCCAGTCTGAGACTCCGAGTGAAAGACAGGGTATAGTCCAATCTCTTCGTCTTCGCTAGGTGGCATCTCTCCACCCCTCCATCTCTCCCCCCCCCCCCATTCTGCATTTCTGCCTAGGAGTTCAGAATGGCATGAAGTGTTCTCCCCCACTCTATTCCTGTTATCATTACAGACCTGTGGAATAAATTAAGGTGAGGGAGAGTAGCCGACATAGGGTGAGCTTCATGACGAACTGAGTTTTGAACTCTGCTCCCAGCTTCTAATTCGACTCTCTAATGACTGCACCTCCCTTCCCTGTGGGAAGGCACTCTTACCTCAGCCCACATGCTTGAGATAGGTAAAGATAAACATTTCCCTTGCCCGAAAGCCAGTTGAATCTGACTCTAGGGATGCGGTGCTCATCTCCGTTTCCAAGCCGAAGAGCCAGCGCTGTCCAAAGACATTTCCACAGTTATGTGGCCGGCATGACTAGACGCCGAGGTGCACAGAATGCTGTTACCTTCCCACCGAAGCGGTACCTATTTATCTACTTGCAGTTTCTTGCTTTCGAACTGCTAGGTTGGCAGGAGCTGGGACCAGAGACGGGAGCTCACTCGGTCATGCAGCACTCGGGTCTCGAACTGCTGAACTGCCATCCTGCAGTTCAGCGTCTCAACCACTTGAGCCACTGCAGCCCCATGTTTGAGATAGGCATGAGTAAAGTATGTGAAACATTTTAAAAATGTGCCATATAAAATGCCTGCCCAGATCTGGATGGCCTCAGCTAGACCATTTGCGTCACATCTTAGAAGTAGGATCAGCCCTGGTTTGTACTTGGATGAGAGGCCACTAAGGAAGTCCATGGTCCCCATGGAGAGGCAGGCAATGACAAACCAACTCACGTCTCTTGCTGGGAAAACTCTACGGGATTTCCATAAGTCAGCTGCAACTTGATGGCACTTTCCCCCACCGTCATTTTAAATGCTAATTTTCATAACTGGCCTGTGTCCCACTATGCAAGTGTGGACAGAAGCCACTAATACTGTTGCACATTCCTCTCCGTTCTGAGAACCCCTTTTAATCCCTGGAAAGGTCATTCCTAAAGTCAAAAGACTCGCATGGGACCACAGCTGTGGTAGTTCAGGAGCCATAGTGAGAATGCAGAAGTGAGCTGTGCTTAGGGATGGGCACAAACGACATTTCTGATCTTCGTGAACCACCACGAACTGCATCAAAATTCATGGGAATTTGTGGTGGTTCTTCGGGTCATGAACATCACTTCACGAACCACAAACCGGCCAAAATTTGTGGTTAACTTTAGTTTGTCAGCTGGTTCGTGCCCATCCCTAGCTGGGTTATGGGGAGTGGGATATATCCTGCCCCCAAAGTCACTATTTTTAGATACAGCCATCGATTCCCTTTATTCTCTTTCAAAAGAGGAATTTATCGTTTGTAGTTTTCTGTTACACCTCCATGCACCCTTTTGTAACTTTAGCCCTTGCATTTGTTCCACATTGTGTATCACAGGCAGTGATCTAGTGGGAAGCTAGGAAAGTTTGGGAAGAGACTGCCTCTGGGCATCTGTAGGGCGAAATTCTGAAATTTTGCAGAACCTCTCTTCCTGCCCCTCCAGATTTCTCTTTTGATCAAAACAGAATGGATTAGAAACAGGCTCCGGATTCCTAAAATAAAGGAAAGGAAATTGATTCTTAGAAAGCACAGAAAAAAATGGGTAAATGCTAACAATGCTAACACCATGCTAACAATGCTAATTTGCCTCCTCCCATCTCTTCCATCAGCAGAGCTGTGCTTGCAGAAGACCCAGGTGTGTCCTCACCCCTCTCCCTCTACTCCCCAAAGGGCCCTGACCAACAAAGCTATTGGAGGGGTTTCAAGAAAGGAAAGAAGTGTGGGAAAGTCAATATTCTGTGCTGTCACTGTTGGATGCAGTCCGCTATCACTTACTGGCCTCTCTCTCTCTATGAACATAAGTGCCATCAAGTCACAATCAACTCACGGCAATCCTAGCAAGGAGCTTTCAAGGCAACTGAGAAGAGAGATGGTTTGCCCTTGCCTTCCTCTGAAGAACCTTCCCTGGTGGTCTCCCATCCATGTGCCGACCCTTTTTAGCTTCTGAGATCGGATGAGATTGGGCTATACCTTGCCACTTTGACCTCCTCCGGCCCCTCCTCCTCCATGTCTTTAAATTATCTCCATCTCCCCTCCCAGATTTAGTTTCTCCAGACGTTGTTGTTATGCCATCAGAAGATTAACATTAACACGAGCACTGCTCTGGGAGATGCAGTTACAACTACGCACAAAATGTCATCATGTGTCGTCTCTTAAATAGAAATTGCAGCTTCATATTGTACCATTTCTACGTGTACTTCAGCGCCCCTATTGTTCTCTGAGGGGGCAAAGAGGATCTATTATTAGGATGGGTAGCCAAACTCATTTATCATAAGTGATTCCGCCATAGAAATCTGCTCAGTAGAGATACTTTCTCCCACACCATGAATATAATTTTCCTAAAGGATTGAGTAATCAATGTATTGCTTGCCTAAAGAGGGGGAAAAATTAAACCTAATTGATAGTGTGTCGTCAAGGACACTAAAGAGAAGGCAGAAAACCAGAAAAAAAATTAAATAGAAAATCACTAGAAAGAAGGGGAAACTCTAAAATGATCATTATTTTGTCTGTGACAAATCAGCTCAATAACTGTGGGAAGGAGTGAGGCAAGAGGAAGACCTTTTTCTGATGCTTGACGTAGCCCTGATTTTCATGGCAGTGGATCCACAAGCACTGGAATTGGTTTGGGCATGGTTGTTTCTCACATCTGCCCTCCCTGTGCATTTTCACAGCTGTGGAGTCAGCTTGTTGTCTTCCATGTGTCCCTCCAAGAAGAAGGATTTCAGGGGTGATGCTGTCGTCATCAGTGGCGTCAACAGCGGCATCCTGCACTCCCCATTTTCTCTGAATCCCCAACTTTCTTTAAAAAAAAAAGTTGAGTCTCTATTCTGTAAGGGAAAAGGCATATCTCCATGAGGGAAAGGGCTACAGGCTGACTGTTTTCTTTTAAAATGAGAACTGGGAATTCAGAGAACCCACCGAGCCTATTCTTATAATGCTCCAGTGATATATCAATATTTTAGTGCCTTATACAATTGAAATTAGCACCTATTTATTTGATGGTTGGTTTGTTCATTAAAACATTTATATCCTGCCTTTCCACTTGGTTCAAGGGCGCTTCCAACAATAGTTTTAAAAATTCCTGTTTTTTAAAAAATGATCGCAAACCCCCCACCTCTGCCTCCCCCCCCCTTAAAAGATGCCTGCCATTCAATCCCCTTCTAAAGCCCTGATCAACAGGCAGGCCTTGCAGCTCCTCCTGAAGATCTCCAAGGAGGGAAGAAGGGGCTCGCCACTTCAGGAAGCCCATCCCACAGAGACTAAGCCACAATGGAAAAGGCCTGGGGCTCTGGTCGATGCCTGACATCATGGTGGTGGGAGAGCCAGCAGACGGCTGCCTGATGACCAGAGTTGGTGCGCAGGGGCATATGGAAGGAGACGGTCCTTCCTAGACAAGGCAGGCATTACCAAGCCATGACCTTGTAGCACAAGTGGCCACGTGGGTGTGACATCTGAGGTATCAAACAGCAACATTGTGGCTTGAATTGCATATGAGCAAGGCATTCAATCCAGTCTGATAATAGTGTTAAAGTTAAAAGAAGAAGAAGAAGAGAAGAAGAAGAGATTGGATTTATACCCCACCCTTCACTACACAAGGGAGTCTCAGAGCGGCTTACAAACTTCTTTCCCTTCCCCTCCCCACAACAGACACCCTGTGAGGTAGGTGGGGCTGAGAAAGCTCTGACAGAAACTGTTCTTTTTCAAGAACAGCTGTGCCAGAGCTATGGCTTGCCCAAGGTCATCCAGCAGGTGCAAGTGGAGGAGTAGGGAATCAAACCCAGTTCTCCCAGATTAGAGTCCACGCACTTAACCACTACACCAAACTGGCTCTTAAAATTCTCAGCATCCCTGGTCTGAGGGAGAGAGCACAAACAGAAGATTCCTGAAATCTTGGTGAACCATTCATTAAGCCTGGAGGGCTACATTCAGTTTGGTGGGGCACACATTTTGTAAGCCTAAATATGTACCATATAAACTCAGTGAAGTGAAAATGATCTTGAGATGGCATCCCCATCTCAATGGAACATAAGTCCCCTTCGGACATTCCATTTTGACACACCAGCTGTGAGGGATGTGAGAATGCAGTATCGACAATTCTCCCAGCATGTGGTTGCCATTTTGTATGAGTAGACAACACACCTTTTTTTTTTTCAGTTTTGGAGCACGGGAATGTAATAATGGATTTTTGAGAGTACCTGTTTTCATGTACTGAAGCTACATAAACATGGGGGGAAGCATGTGTGATATATTAATTAGTTTAATTATGCAACCCATGGGGTCAAATAAACGAGGAGTTAACTTTTATTTAGGGTTTGAACATAACACTGAAGAAAGTACGGTCAAGGCTACAAAGTTTCTTTTCCATTGGACTTTTGAACTGTTTCCCTGTTCCAGCATTTGGGATCTTTGCTTACAAATTGATATTTTCTGTCCAGTGAGCTTTAAGCTGCTCTCCACCTCAGCTTCACGCAGTCAGACCTGCACTTTGTACTCTCATCTCCCTCGCTGCCGACTCCCAGCTGCCATTTTCTAACTGCCTCTCTCTAACATGCCATCAGCTCTCATTGGTTGCTTTTAGGGGGAGGCGGAACCTAACCTGTCCATCACAACAGGTGTTGCCCTATTCACATAAAATAGTGACCATGTGGATTAGGAGCCCACCTGTTCTAATTTCTTGGGTTTGGAGCACTAAAAGCAATCCTCTGAAACTGGCTCTCATCTCACTTGTTACTGTATCAGTGAACATCCCTTTAACTTGGCTACAGATTAGACGGGATACCAGCCAAGCTTGGTTTAAATCCACATTCTTTGACTAAACTATTCTGTGCCTTTTGCTGACCGTTCCTTTGGTTTCGAAGGAGGCCTGCAAGACGGTACTTTCCTCCTTCTCGGGAAACAGCTTCCATCCCCGGGCACTTTCTTTAGCAACACATCCTTGAGATGAGACACAATCTCCTGCACCATCACAACCCCGGCTGCTCCGGTTCCTGTCATTTTCGGCAGATAAGGATATGTTTGTTTTTGCTAAATCTACAGTATTAGTGACTGTGATACTAATTATGTTTTGAGAAATGTTTGTCTGCAGGGAAATGAACTTCTTTTTTTAATACCGTAATAATCTACAGCGCTGTCAGCTATTTCCTGTACGGGGAGTGGAGGGGAGGTTGGTTGAGAATCTATAAATACAGCTTCAGACATTACTGAAATAAAGACTATATCTGTAAAACAAAGAACTAATAACTAGAAATTGATAATGGGTGAGTAAGAATTGTACATTTCTCGAGCACAGGTACAGAGGAGTCAAGAAAGGTTGCCAGCCTCCAGGTGGGGCCTGAAGATCTCCTGGGATTACAAGTGATCTCCAGTTGGTGGAGATTAGTTCCCCCGGAGACATCGACTGCTTTGGCGGGTAGACTCAATGGCAGTATATCCTGGTGAGCTCCCTGCCTTTTCCAAACCCCATCCTCCCCAAGCTCCACCCCCAAAATATCAAGGAATTTCCCAACCTGGAGTTGGCAACCCTAAGGTGAGAGGAGGCTAGGCATACAGGAAGGGGAAAACCAGCCCTGGAAATAACTGAGGAGTGAGATATCTGATGAAGTGTGCATGCACATGAAAGCTTATACCCAGAATTAAGCTTTGTTGAGAAGGAGGAGGAGGTTGGATTTATACCCTGCCCTTCACTACCCAAAGGAGTCTCAGAGTGGCTTTCAATCTCCTTTCCCCTCCCCTCCCCACAACAGACACCCTGTGAGGTAAGTGGGGCTGAGAGAGCTCTGAGAGAACTGCCCTTGAGAGAACAGCTCTGAAAGAACTTGAAACTAACCCAAGGTCGCAGCAACAGCTGCATGTGGAGGAGTAAGGAATCAAACCCGGTTCTCCCAGATTAGGGTCAATGCTCCTAACTAGTACACCAAACTGGACTCCAACTTTGTTCTATCGCTTCAGACCAACATGGCTACCCACCTGAACCCAGCATTAGAGTTACTCTGGTCTATGACCTAGACAGCCTAATAAAAAGTAGAGACATCACCCTCGCAACAAAAGTCTGTATGGTCAAAGCAATGGTATTCCCTGTAGTAATGTATGGCTGCGAGAGTTGGCCTATAGGGAAGGCTGCACGCCGAAGAATAGATTCTTTTGAATGATGGTGCTGGAGAAGACTCTTGAGAGTCCCTTGGACTGTAAGGAGATCAAATCAGTCAATCCTAAAAGAAAACAACTCTGACTGTTCCCTGGAAGGCCAGATTCTGAAGCTGAAGCTCAAATACTTTGGCCACCAATTGAGAAGGGAGCACTCACTGGAGAAGGCCCTGATGCTGGGAAAGACTGAAGGTCAAAGAAGAAGAAGACGGCAAAGGATGAGATGGTTAGACAGTATTATCGATGCAACAAACATGAAATTAAGCAAACTCTGGAGCAAGACAGAAGCAATGCTAGCCTGAACTCATCGGATCTCAGAAGCTAAGCAGGGTTGGCCTTGGTTAGTACTTAGATGGGAGACGGCCAAGGAAGTCCAGCATTGCTATGCACATGAAGGCAACAACAAACCACCCCTGATCACCTCTTGCCTTGAAAACTCTAGGAGAGGTCACCATAAATCAGCTGGAACTTGACAGCCCTTTTCTCCACCAGCAGCTTTGCATACAATTGGATGGTTAGTTATTAATTAAATTTCAACGGATTCTGACAGACAAGAACATTGATAGAACATATGAATTGTCCATTCTGATTTATTGCTGGTGTAAGATAGGCATCTTCAGTCACCCAATGATATGTAATCCGATGTAAATCAAGTCAACCCGGAGATGATATAAATCCAGCCCCCCACAAAGATGCCCGCTAAGAAACTAACAAGGACCTTGTACTACCAGAGAAGTGAAGTGGGCAGTTTCTTTGTTCTTGAAAAAGATAAGATTAAGGCCATCTCTGTCTCATGTGATTGAAGCAGGTTTTATTAAGCCCAAGTGCACTCCGAAATCTCTCTTCTCAGGGAAATAAATGGGATTTTCCAAGGCTCCAGTTGGGTTGGATAGCATGCTTTCCTGACCCCTTTCCCCCATCCCCCCCCCCCAGTGATCACAGCAGAAGCCTGATTAAACTCCAGAGTATCGTCAGTAAAGTTTTATATTCTATATATTAAAAAAACAAGCAAAAATATCTCATTCAATTCTTCTGACCTCTTGCTTTCTCTCTTTCTCACACTTTTCATAATGGACTTTGTATCACTTTAGGTATCACAGACACAATGGGGAGAGTTTAAAAGGAGGCCCTTTACCTAATGACAGCCTGGGTTGGCCTTGATCCTTAGCCTGACTTCATAATGGAATTAACCTGCCGATATGGATGGATTGTACAATAAATCTGATCCTGCTAGAAGTGCCTTCCTGTTCTCTAGGGCTTTCAACGCTATGAACACTAGAGACGTAAGACTGTTCACGTTTCTATCCAGGCCTTCTCTTCTCACACAATTTCAGAGAGCCAAGAATTAAGAAGTATTTCACATGTTTATATATTTATTTACGGGGGGGGGGGTGTTATTGTCTGCTTTTCTCACATGGCTCCAAGGTGGATTACACAGAGTGACCCAAAGCATGTTAACGTGACTCATTAAATGATATGAAATTACATCATAGGATCCAGCCTACAGCAAACTATTCAAGTAATGTTGTGAAGCACGTTGTACAGGACTACCCTATTGCCTGTGCAGGCAAGCCCTCCTGAATAATTCAGTTCGGCATAGTGGCAGAAAGCTAGGAGAGTTGGAGTCTTCCTCACCTTTTCAGGCAGGCCTTTCCATAAGGTGGGGGCCACCACAGAGAAGGTATGTCCTTGAAGTCATAGGACTGTGCTCATATATCCAGTGGTTTCCATGCCTCCAGGAGGACCTGGTTGTAAGAAACAATGCTTCTGCATGGGGGTTGTGAATATGGGCACCATCATTTCCATGATCATGGGGACCCTTTCATGATACTGCAGTCACCAAGCTAATGTAGCCCTACAACATACCTGAAAGATGGTTGTCCAGCCTCCACTTGAAAATGTCCAGCGAAGGAGCACCCACCACCTCCTGAGGCAGCTGCTCATGTTTTAGAAAGGTTGATTATCCCTTCTCTACATACTGACCTCATCTGAGTTCCTGAGCACTACAAACATCAGAGATTGTTGTCCTGGTTTCTATGGCTTTCAGCCCCATTGTGATTGGGTGGAGTTGCTGATTGCATAAATCAAGGGGGACCTTGGGCCAGTCACAGTTCTCTCTGGACCCTTTCAGCCCCACCTACCTTACAAGGTGGCTTCTGGGAGGAGAGGCAAGGAAGGCAATTGTAAGCCACTTTGAGACTCCTCAGGATAGAGAAACACAGTGTATAAAAAACAACTCTTCTTCATCATGCATGGCGTCACAATTTTTCGCGCTTTGAGGTATGCAAAGCGATGTTTGTGAACTGAAGAACCACCATGAACTTCCATTAACTTTGGTGCAGTTTGTGGTGGTTCGTAGCAGTTCATGAAGAACAGAAAGCAGGGGTTTACCCCTCCTTTCTGGTCTTCACAAAAAGCAACTGCTCTTCATGAAAAACAGCTCGAAGCCCTTCAAACCAAACAGCTGAGTGGCAATCCCACTGCTCAGCTGCTTGGAAACCCCTGCTTTCTGCTCCCCGTGAAAAAAAAACTGCTGGAAGCGGAAAGCAGGGGCTTAAACTTCAAATGGCTCATGAACCAACATGAACTGGGTCAGTTCACAAACTGACTTCCTGGTTCATATGGATTTGGGGTTTGATCTGTGGTTCAGCCACAAACCAGAAACTAAACTGCAAAAATGCTGCATGTTCCCATCCCTTCTTGAATCACTAGGCCAGGGGTCACTAGACCAGGAATCCCCAACATGGTCCCTGTGGATGCCAAAGTGCCCATCAACGCCTTTCCTGGTGCCTGCCAAGTGTCTTTAGAAAGTGGGTGGAGCTGGATGGGGCTTTTCTTTTTGGCCACTGGAGATCTGATTGGCCGTGCAGATCTTGAAGGAGTTGCTTCAGCGGCAGCTGCCAGCACAGTACAAGGAGCTTGAAGCTAAGCGGTTTGTATGCTTGCAAGAAATATTTTTAAACAATATGTTAATAACATGCAGATAAACCTGAAATGTACATAAGAATATAAGAGAAGCCAATGTTGGGTCAGGCCAGTGGCCCATCCAGTCCAACACTCTGTCACACAGTGGCCAAAAACACCAGGTGCCCTCAGGAGGTCCACCAGTGGGACCAGGACACTAGAAGCCCTCCCACTGTTGCCCCCTCGAGCACCAAGAATACAGAGCATCCCTTGCCCCAGGCTGAGAGTTCCTATCTATACCTTGTGGCTAACAGCCACTGATGGACCTCTGCTCCATATGTTTATCTAATTTCCTCTTGAAGCCATACGTGCTTGTAGCTGCCACCACCTCCTGTGGCAGTGAATTCCATCTGAAGAGATACTCTTAGAGTGATGCATAACCCCCCTCTCCCTGACATTTTTGGTTGGCTCCGCCTCCAGGGAGCAGCCATTTTGTGGTTGTGCCCTGCGCCCAGTGTCAGAATTCCAAAGGTGCCTGCAGAGTTAAGAAGGCTGGGGACTGCTACCTTAGGTAATCCAGGACAGAAGGGAAGGCAGAGGGCTGTGTTTCCAGCATCAGCTCCATGTCTGTAGCTGAAGGTTGCCAGCCTCCAGGTGGGTGGAAGTCTAGAATTACGACTGGTGTCCAAAGATCAATTTCCCTGGGGGGGAAATGCCAGCTGGGGGGGGGGGGGGGAACTCTATGGTATCGCATCGCTACTCAGACTCTGCAACCAAATATCCAGGAATTTCCCAACTTGAAATTGGCGACTCTACTGTAGTGACATCGTGTTTCCCGTTTTACATACAATTTACTGTAAATAAGATGGCACAAAGCCCCTGGAGCTGAAGACAGAATTTTGGGCATGAGGAACCCGCCATGAATGTTTTAGTAAGCTGGAAAAGCTTCACGTTCAGTAGGGAATGTTTATTAGAGCATTAACACACTCTGAAATGGGCATTTCACTGTGAAAAATACAGCAATGATGCTCCGAAATGACTACAGGGACTTCCCTCTTTCAGAGAAGAGCATCCAATATGGCTACCTGGGTTGCAGTTTTTTAAAGTGCTGTTTTGGGCTGTAATTTTTCTTCGGCTTGTAATCGAGCCGTCCTCGCTGAAGGAAGAAAAACAGCCACCCAATGAAAGCCAGAGAGATAGTACTGTAGACTAAACATTTATAGATGCAAGTTTTATTCCCTGTTGATAAAGTAGCCACATAAAACAATGCCTTGGGAAAGCGTCAATGCTACACTTTGATTCTTCTGCTCTTGCATTCACCTCTGTATCCCCTGCAACTTCATAGGTGTATACCTCATGGGAATTGATGCATTACCCTCTCTGTGGCTCAAAACCCACCATTCATCACCTGTTCAAAGGTTCCATACGAACCAAAGGGAATTTTCGTTGAATAATGACTCCCCAAACCTTCCCTTTCCAAAACAGGCATCTATCTTTACCACAGCACTTTTGAGCAAAACCAGCACCCCCCCCTTCCATTAACTAGCAAAGAATTCTTCACCCCAAGCAATTTCTCCCACTTCAGGGTGATGGTGGGGAGGGGAGCCCGAGAAAACATAAACCGTTGTGACTTCCCCCGTCGCCGCAGGTGCTTCTGCCCCTGGGCCTGGTGAGGGTCCCAGCCTCTGTAATTGGGCCCACTGTAGCTTCCCTCCTCCCCGACATTGCCACCAATGTTTCTCCTGGGTCCAGCAAGGCTTTCAGCCACCACTGTTGAAGGGAAGGCACATGCACAGACAACACTTTCGTTGGGGGAGGGATTTATACCCCCCCCACATTTTTTTAGGGTTTTAGATTTTTCTGCAAACTTGGGGGGATCCCTCAAGCTTGCAAAAGTACCTGTTTTCTTTCTGTGTGGCCCCAGTCCTCTAATTTAGATATCTACAGACGTGGGCCACACATGGCTATTAGATATATAGATGCATCCATGTGGAGGCTAACATGCTCTTCTGTTTTGTGAAGTTGCTATACATGTGTCCGATAACAAGATCATGTTCCATGGGGAAAAGGCTTCGTTGCTTATCAAATCACTAGTAATTGATGGACACCAATTCCCGCTCCCTCATATGATTTAGATTTTTTGTGTGTGTTGATCAAAAGGTTATTGTGGAGCCTGTGTCCACTGAACACCCCTCCTTGCTGACCCTTCCTTCCTTAAGTTACCAGAGTGGGGGACCATGGAGATGGTTCCAAGACGTCTTAGAAATCATGGCATGTGTTTGTCAACGGGTCTGTCAACAGTGGGATTTATAGAAAAGTAGTTCCTTTGATTCTCAGAGTCACATTAAACTGCAATTTCATTGCAATAGGTTCTGGGGCAAACCCGCTGAATTCTATCCGACACAGAGAAAAAGTGAATGTAAAAATATTAGAGCCCTGCTGGATCAAATCAGTCGTCCATCTAATCCAGCATCCTGTCTCACTCAGTGGCCAGCCAGTTATTCTGGAGGCCCAACAAGAGGGCATAGAGGCTGAAGCCTTCCCCTGATGTTTCTTCCAAGCACTGGTATTCAGAGCTTTTCCGTGAGAGCCAGTTTGGTGTAGTGGTTAAGTGTGCGGATGCTAATCTGGGAGAACTGGGTTTGATTCCCCACTCCTCTGCTTGCACCTGCTTAGGCAAAAGAGCAGCCTCTGTCAGAGCTCTCTCAGCCCCGCCTACCTCACAGGGTGTCTGTTGTGGGGAGGAGAAGGGAAAGGAGTTTGTAAGCCACTCTGAGACTCCTTTAGGTAGTGAAGGGCGGGGTATAAATCCAATCTCTTCTTCTTTTTCTGTATGTGGAAGTTCCTTTTAGTCACCACAGCCATGAAGAATTGGAGTGGGTTGCAGCTAAACCACACAGCCACAATCCAAGTTTCCACACTTTTTCTGGACCTGACAATACATTTATTTATGGCGGGGGGGGGAGTTCCTTTTAGTCCTTTTAGTCACCACAGCCATGAAGAATTGGAGTGGGTTGCAGCTAAACCACACAGCCACAATCCAAGTTTCCACACTTTTTCTGGACCTGACAATACATTTATTTATGGCGGGGGGGGAGTGGTCACTTCCAGGCATAGGCGTAGAGTACGGGGGGGGCTCGAGGGCTTGAGCCACCCCTGAAATTTCTGGGGGGGGGCTCAGCCACCCCCAGGAAAATGGAGCGCCTGCCGCTGCGCCTCCCCAGGTCCTTCCGAGGCCCGGCCGCCACTGCTGGAGAGGGAGAGGGAAGGGGTGGCGGGAGGGGGGTGAGAGGCACCGGCAGCAGCGGCTGGCGGGCCTCGGAAGGGCCCGGGGAGGCAGGGCGGTTTCCGGGGGGAGAACATCGCTCCAGCGAGGAGCCCCCCCCCCCGGGATTTCCAAAAGTCTACGCCCCTGCTTCCAGGTGGGACATCATGGATATTTGCTGTGTGTTTTGGATGTAACCCAATCCAGTTAGTCAAGGCAAGGACATATATCATGAAATGAATTAAATATATGGATATTAGTGAGGTACAAGCATTATATCTGGAGAACATTTGCTGGCGGAGATATATATGCATAACAAACATATGGAGAAACATTATTTCATGGATTGAACTTTGTAACGGTAGTGACTTTGGATAACATGGAAATGACATCACCTTGAATTTCGAGCAGAGCGCAGGAGAAGACTCCTCAGGGGTTCAGACAACAGCTGCTGATGCTCGTAACAAGGTGGGAGCTTGACTGTTCTCAAATAATTGTGGCTTAGTAGTGACAATAGTTCAGTAGGCAGCAATTATACCACACTTTGCTGATAAGCAGCTTGTAAGCGAACATCTGGAATCCTGATGTTTTGCATTCAAATGAGGACGAAAGATCAGCTACAAGATTAATGCTGTCAAATATCATACGGTACCACCACATACCTTTGTGAACTAGAACTGTAATTCTTAAAAGTGTCTGCCACGGCATATTTACGTGCCATGAGAGGATTGCTCATGGGCCACAAGAAGCAGAACAATTAAAAGCTACTACTCTGAGCCCAAAATTCTCATCCCAAGATGGGGCTGCCCACTGCATTTCTGCATGATTTATTGCTTTACCTCCTTCCAGTCGCGAGGTCCTAATGACACCCAACCACGGGTTCTTAAATGGTTCACAAGATAGCCATATTGGTCGGTGGTAGAAGAGCTAAAACTGAGCCCAGCAGCGCTTCACAGACAGACAAGATATCTGGGGCAAAAGCTTATAGCCCGAGATTTTGGTGTATAAACAACACCCCTTTCACCATCTGACGGGGATATAAGGACTCAGAGATCTCCATTACAGCTTGAATTCGACAAAAGGAGCATTGACTCTCAAAAACTTATACCCCTCAAATCTTGTTGATCTCTAAGGTTCTAATGGACTCGAATCCAGCTGTTCAAATGTGAATGGTTGCTCTCCTAACAAAATATGCAACTTGTAGCCAAAACTGGCTTTCCAACTGAAGGGCTGGAAAGCTGCAGATAGAACACTTGGGTTTGATTATTATTTTTATTAGTATTGGATTACATTTATTAATCACCCAGTCCCTGCTGCTGCAGGGCTCTGGGCGATATGCAATATGAATAAAAACATGCACTAGATAAAACAATTAAAATTGAACAGCACATTTTAAAACAGATGGCAAACAAATTAATCCCATTTCAGGCTGCTGGCTGCTTTGTGGGTGGGGGGGGGGAAGGGTAAGACAAATGTAGAGAGCGGAAGAGGGGTCTGGGAACTTCTGGATCAGTTAGCCTCCGAAATCCATGCAAATTTTTTTTTTTGTTCAGTTGCACAGTTGAGTCTGACTCTTCGCAACCCCATGGACCACATCACGCCAGGCCCTCCTATCTTCTGTCGTATTCTGGAACCTGCTCAACCCCATGTTTGTCGCATTGATAATACTAACCATCTCATCCTTTGCCGTCCCCTTCTTCTATGACTTTCACTCTTTCCCAGTGTCAGGGTCATCTCCAGTGAGTGCTCCCTTCTCATTTGGTGGCCAAAGTATTTGAGCTTCAGTTTCAGTATCTGGCCTTCCAGGGAACAGTCAGGGTTGATTTATTTTAGGACTGACTGATTTGATCTCCTTGCAGTCCAAGGGACTCTCAAGAGTTTTCTCCGGCACCATAATTCAAAAGCATCTATTTTTCGACACTCGGCCTTCCTTATAGTCCAGCTCTCGCAGCCATACATTACTACTGGGAATACCATCGCTTTGACCATACAGACTTTACGATTCACAGTTTTATGTCGTAAATAAACATTTTTTTAAATGTGTTTTTTAAAATTATTTCCAGTGTTTTTAAAAATTATTTTCAGTTTACAATTATGGGCATTTAGCATGTGCCGCAGATACTCTAATCATTCACTGGGAAGTCACTTTTTTTTTAAGTTGTATGGCTCACATTAACATAACAAGGATATTTTCCCATCAGATTTTTGACAAAAAAGACAGCTAAGTTTCACTTCAGTGCTTGCATGGTATACAACCACAAAAAAAATAATAAAACAGATATTGGGAAGCACCTTGAAGAGAATCAGCCGGCGACAGGAGTTCATCATAAACACATCAAGCTGAACTAACTTAATTTCTCCTCTTGATCAGATAACAAGTTTAGTGGATCCAGGATAGACGGTGGACAGACGGAGCCTTGATTGTAATAAAGCACTGGCCACAGTTCCGCACGACATTCTTTTTGCAGGAAGAGGAAAGGGGCTGATTAGATGCAAAGACTCTCAGATGGCGATTCGCAAAACACAGCCAACACCTTTTTTAACTTTTATTTTACTTTTTAATAACACTTAAAACATTTATCCAGATTCTTTACTCATAACTCACATTTTGTATTACTTTGCTCTTTAACAATTCATGATTAATTCTAAACAGATATATAAATATGAGCACAACAAAATCAAAATAATAATACTACACCAAACTTAATAATCTAAATTACCCTGCACCATCACAAATAAGGATACATGTTTCTACTTAGTTAGTAAGTTACGCTTTTGAGTCAATCATTTATCTTTAAACCATTCATAAAGTTTCGACCATGTATTCTGAAATATTTTCTTCTCTTTTTTGTGAACTATCTGGCTTAACTTATCCATTTCAGCCAGTTCCAATAATTTGTAGATTATTTCATCTAAGGGGGGAATAGTTTCCGATTTCCAATTCTTTGCCCAACTAATTTGTGCAGCAGTATTTATATAAACTATAAAGATTGCATCACCTTTATCAAAACCCTCGGGGAGCATATTTAATAAATAAATTTTGGTAAAAGTGGCAAATTAATATTTAGAGCTTCTAATATCATCTTTTGGATCTTCCTCCAAAAACTTTGCACTTTCCCACATCTCCACCACATGTGAAAAAATGTTCCTATGTTTTTCCCACATTTCCAGCAGAGATTTGGGACATTAACATAATATTTGGCTATCCTGTATGGAGACCAGTGCCATCTGTAAAACATTTTATATAAATTTTCTTTATAAGACATGGCACTTGTATATTTCAATGTTTTCCAAATCTTCAACCATTCATCTAAGTCAACTGAATGTTCGAAATCCTTCATCCAAGATACCATAGTACTCTTTACTGTTTCATCCTGCATCTCATCTACTAATAAAATTCTCTATATATATTTTGTATATTTTTCTCATACGAAATTAACCAAGCTCTGTCAAACTCACTCCTTGAATCTAAGAAGCCTGTTCTTTTATCCTGATCATACCTTGATTGTAATTGAAGTTTTTTCCACCATGACAACTTAACACTGTATTTTATCCTCAGATTCTCCTCATTTTTTAAATTATTAGCTTTATCTAGCAAGATATCATACTTTACGCTATTATGATTACTAATTAGTGCAGGTTTTATAAAAGCCTCAAGCGGAGAGACCCATTTAGGAATCTTCTGATAGTATATCTTTTTTATATTTAACCAAATTTTTATTAAGGCACCCCTTAAAATATGCTGATGGAAGTTTGAATGTATTTTTTCCTTCTCATACCAAATATAAGTGTGCCATCCCATGTATAGATCGTGGCCCTCCAGAGCTAGACCTCTTAAATCCTCCAAATTTATCCAATCCTTAATCCAAACAGGGATGCCGCTTGATAATAAAGTTTCCAATTTGGCATATCGAAACCTCCTTTCTCTTTCTTATCCTGTAACAACTTCCACTTTATTCTTGGTTTTTTAGGATACCATTAAAAAAAACCCTGATTGCTATATCCAATTCCCTAAAAAAATATATTCTTTTTCAAAATTGGAATATTTTGGGCCCAAAACAAAAATCTGGGTAAAACATTCATTTTAACTACCGCCAGTCTACCCTTCAAAGACAGTTGTAATTCTTTCCATCTTTCAATATCTATCTTAATTTCCACTAAAAGTTTGTAATAGTTGTTTTCTAAGAGCGCACTATTTTTATTAGTAATCCGAATACTTAGATATCGCACTTTCTTTACCACTTCCATTTTAGTTAATTCTTGAATTTTATTATTTAATTCTTGAGAACAATTTTTGGTTAATACTTTTGTCTTCTTAAGGTTGATTCTCAATCCTGCCACCTGACCATATTCTTTAATAGATTTCAGTAATGGAGTAAGAGATTTGGTAGGATTTTCCACAATAAACAAAAGATCATCAGCAAATGCTCGTACCTTAAATTCATAACCTTTCACTTTAAGACCTGTTATCTGATCATCCCCTCTTACTTGTTCATTCAAGGTCTCTAAAGCAAATATAAATAATAATGGAGATAAAGGGCAGCCCTGCCTGGTTCCCTTTTGAATATTATTTGTTATGTCCGCATTTACTATAATTTTTGCTTGCTGATTAGTATATAGCCTTCACCAGAGAATCTGACATCCATCAAGAGGGGGGAGTTGGCAATCCATCCTACCCCCCCCCCCAGCCCAGCCACAAGACCTCTGTCTTCACTTGATTTAGTTTCAGCCTGCTCTATTTTAGCCAACGAACCATGGCCTCCAAGCCCCTGGCCAGATGTTCTGGGGTGGCCTCTGGTTGGCTGCTCATCAACAGATAGAGCTGTTGGAGAGTGGGAGGATGGCTGCCAATGATGAATATCGTGTCTGCCCCATTATTTCCTCCCCAGGGTGATTAGGGGTATTGTGGCTTACTTTCAATCACTCAGTGGAGATCTTTGTGCCGTGGTGGCAGCTGCTGCCAAAACAATGTTTTTTTTAAAAAAAATCAGGACAACCAATCAACTCTCCAGTGGCCAATCAGAAGCCCTGCTGGGCAAAAGCCTCACCCAGCACCACCCACTTTGGTTTTCTAAAGACTCTTAACTTAGTGCAACGGCAATTCTGGTGGCCCCACACGAGAAAGGATGTTTTGGACTATGTTACTTCATGTCAAGTGTGTTTAATGTGTAAGAAACGGGGAGCAAGCCCCCTGGACTGTTACACCCACTGCCTACCCCGTCTAGACCCTGGGAGGATATTTCCATGGACTTTATAACAAACCTTCTCCCTAGCAAGGGAAAAACGGTCATTTGGGTAGTAGTGGACATGTTTTCCAAGCAAGCACACTTTGTTCCTTTCAAAAAATTGCCCACAGCCAAGGGATTAGCTAAAGTGTTTTTCACCCACGTGATCAGGCTACACGCTTTTCCGAAGCGCATAGTCTCTGATAGGGGGAGCCAATTCGTTGCCAACTTCTGGTGGGAGCTTCTCCAGGTGATGGACATTGAACCTGCTTTGAGTTCGGGTTACCAGCCAGAGACTGATGGACAATCCGAACGTGTGAATCAAATATTGGAACAGTTTCTTCGGTGTTACACTAACTACCATCAGGACAATTGGGCAGAGCTCCTCCCTTTTGCTGAGTATAGTTATAATAATGGAGTGCATTCCTCGATGGGTGTTTTGCCATTCATGGCAGCTGGGGGTTTTGAAGGAAATCCTCTTTCTTCCCTGCCTCAACCAGGACCAGCCCCGCCTTCTGAGTTCTCCCAGTGGTGGACTGATTTACAGAACTCTTGGTCCCTGATTGCTAAGACACTGGATAAAGCCAAAGCAGACTACAAAAAATATGCTGACAGGGGTCGGGCTGGGGGTTGGGATTTACAACCTGGTGACTCTGTATATTTGTCAACAAAAAATATTCAGGGACTTCAACCCAGCAGAAAACTGGGTTGGAAATATGTTGGACCTTACAAAGTGCTTCGAAAAATCTCTGATGTGTTGTTTGAACTTGAGCTACCCAAATCATTGAGTTCTGTGCACCCTGTTTTCCATTTCAGCTTGCTGAAGAAAAATCCTGGGCCAAACGCATGGCGACCGGATCCTCCTCCTCCTCCTCCTCTGATGAAGGAGGGGGAACCACATTTCGAGATTTCTGACGTTTTGGACTCTAAACTAAAAAGGGGTTGCTTGTATTATCTTGTATGGTGGGTGGATTTTGGCCCTGAACAGAATGAATGGGTTGCTGTTGAAAATGTGCATGCCCCTAAATTGTTACGTGCATTCCACAAAAGGTCTCCTGATAAGCCGGGGGGGGGGGATCTTGAGGAGGGCAGGATGTTAGATTCTCTGCCATTAATTGTTGCATCTGGGGACTTTATTTACAATTACCCTTGAAGTTTATTGCAGGTCCTGCTTAATGTGTCTTTTCTTCCCCAGGAGGGTGGCTTGCTGCATTCACATAAACAAGCCTAGCTATCTCTTCCCGTCTCCTCCCTCTCCGTCTCTGGAGCCTAGAATGTTTTATCTTGCTTTCATAACCTTGGGGAACTGTTGAACTGTTTCTACCCAGGTGTCTGGTCTGCAAATTGCAATTAGAGGTCACTAAGGGGCATGGGGGGAATTTTTAGGGCTTTTGCGCCTTTTCTGTGAGAACCAACGGCTTAGAGGTTTTCGCACTTTTTTGTATTCATCCTGATTGGCCCTCTGCCTGCTATTACCTGAAGGTGGGGGGTATATTAATCCCTGCTGTCTGTAACCAAGTATCTCTAACAAACATTGAGTACCTGAACCATCATTAAGAATAAAAGAACTTTTGCTTCATCAGAGGTCTGGCTTATTGATTCGACTCAAAAGCCTCACAACGGGGCACCATTAACAGCTGAGACATCAGAGAAGAGTTTGGGAGTGACCCTGGATGCCTCCCTTTCTATGGAGCCCCAGGTCGCAAAGGTGGTTAAGCTGGCATTTTACCATCTTTCCAGGCTAAACAGCCCCATACCTGTCACCCTCTGATCTAGCCACGGTGATCCATGCAATGGTCACCCCTAGGCTAGAGTACTGTAACTCACTCTACGTTGGGCTTCCCTTGAGGTTGATCCAGAAAATGCAACTGGTCCAGAATGCAGCTGTGGGATTGTTAACAGGAACACTTTTTAGAGCACGTATCCAACCAGTGCTCTATCAGCGAGTTGGGCCGTCAGTGTTCCGAGGCTCTTGGAGAGCTGACGGCCCATGTCACTGGCTGACAAAGATGGGGGGGGGGGAGGAAAGCTTTAACTGCAGTGGGACTCCGCTCTAATCACAGGGGGGCTCAGCCCCTAAAGCCCCACCACTGGCTACGACCCTGGCTCATATCCTGCTCAATGAGCAGGAAGTCAGTCATTCAGCGTGGTGTTCAGTTGTGTCCAGTGCCGTGATTATGAGTGTTATCATGCAAAGTGAGCTTTCATTCCAACACTGCTGCCCTTCCACCCCTGTTGCCACTTCTGTTTTTCAAACAGGCACATAATACCAGAGAAGAGACAGGTATCCCTGCAGGGTTAAGGTCAGATTGTTCATGTGACCCAGCCACCTATCTGTTGCTGCTGCTTTCCCCCAGTTGTCAAAATATACATAACTAAAAAGAGGGAGGGGCCATGGCTCAGTGGAAAAGCCTCCGGTGGGCATGTGGAAGGTCCCAGCTTCCACCCCCAGCCTCTCCAGATAAAAGAACCAGGCAGCAGGTGATATGAAAGTCCTCCGCTTGAGATCATGGAGAGCCATGGTCAATCTGAGTAGGTAAGACTGACTTTGACGCACCAATGGTGTGATTCAGTATGAGGCAGCTCGATGTGTCCATGAAACAAAAGACCCGTTTGGCATTTTTGATCTGAGACTTGGTACTTTGACAACTACAAATCTAGCGAACCTCTGCATTGGCTCTTGCGATTCCCTTCATGAACAGATGTCCCCGACTGTCACACAAAAAGGCAGCTAATGTCTTCTCCGTAGCTTTATTTAAAGGAGCCGTCCAGCTGTGCAGAGTCAAAGGGGGACAAGCATCGAGCGATTCAGAGCCCGGCAGTGCCGTGTCAATGATCCGACCGTAACCCTGCGGGGATACATGCCTCTTCTTCGGTGAATGAGATGATTTCATTTGTGGATTAGGCCAAAGCAACTGCCGGTCGTGACTTACTTGTTTACCCAGGCACAACCTGGTCTTATGCAGCAGAGGGAGGTGCCAAACAGATGCAAAGTCGCTCAGCTTGGCACTTGAGGTGAGGTTTGGCTAAAACTGTCCAGGCGATTGGCCAAGGTGCATGTCTCACATGCATCCCGGGGGCTTTGATCAAGCTCAGCTTGGCTGGTGACAGTGCTGGTACCAAGGTTCTTAGTACCCCTAATCGAAAGCATGATATAAATCGGGGGGGCCACCAGTGTTCCCTCTAAGCTGAGTTAATGTGAGCTAGCTCACGGTTCTTTAGCCACCGGCTCACATGTTTTTGTCTCGGCTCCAGAAGGATGGCTCCAGAGCAAACTAATTTATGCAGCAGCCAAATCGCTCTCTCACAGATTTAATCTTGGTAGCTCACAAAGCAGAATTTTTGCTCCCAAGATTCCACAGCTTAGAGGGAGCATGGGGCCCCACCCTTCTGGAGCCCGTGGGCACCTTTGGAATTCAGACACAGGGCGGTGGGCGTAACCACAAAATGGTTGCAATGGGAGATGGAGCAAAAAGGGGAAAAATGTGAGGGGACTAAAAGGCAGCCCTGCCTAACTCCCCTAAACACTGGGAGGGGTCTGGCAGGTGCTGTAACTAACTGCACCTCACTCTAAGAGCAGTTTGCTCATGAAGAGCCCAGGTAACTGACAGCAAACACTTGTTAATTGTCGAAGCCTGTAATCTTTCCCAAAGTCTAGCTCTGGAACCTGTTTTTTTTTTATTTCTTTTTATTAGTTTTCAATACAACAAATTAAGCAAACTAAAAGCCATACCATTCTAAGTTGGTGCAACAAATAACAATTGATAATGAGGATGTGAATAACATAGCTATGTAAGACAGTAACAACGACAATATAGTCTAGGACATACATGCTACAGACATTATTCTGAGCTAAGTACCATTCTACCTGGCCTGTGAGCACTAAAATTTATATGCTTTATGAGTGTATATCGTGTGTCTGTGCATAGTGTTTACATAGATAGCAGTAGCAAGGGCTTTGAGTTGTGTAGGCCAATGTTCCCTCTAAGCTGTGGAGTCTTGTGAGCAAAAATTTGACTTTGTGAGCTGCTGGCATTAAAGTACAATACTACAATACACAACCTTTATTGGCATACATGCATTAAAGTTGTGAGTAAGTGATTTGGCTGCTGCATAAATCAGTTTGCTCTGGAGCCATCCTTCCCGAGCTAAGACAAAAAGGTGTGAGCCAGAGCTAGCTCACACTAACTCATCTTAGAGGGAACACTGGTAGTGTCATAGAATGGTGTTGTGTAGGTTGTGTGTATTAGGAATTCAATATTTGTAGGTATTTGTGATGGTGTGGTTGGATGTTAGAATGGGCTATATGATCCAGAAAAGGGAACCATTTCTCTAAGAAGCTCGATTCTTTGGGATACATTTCCTCTTGCTGTATGCGATAAGTTATTTTTTCCATGATAAAATGGTCCCAAACTTTGGTGGAATTTGTACTGAAAGATGCTTTCAGGTCAACAAATGCTGCATAGAGTAACACTTGTCCTCTAGTGCCTTATTTTTCTATAAGATGTTGAAGCATCAGAATATGATTGAGTGTGGACCTACCATTTCTAAAGCCAGCTTGCTCTTCCACTAAAATCTCCTCCTGTTCAAGCCAATCGATAAGTTTAGTAAGCAAGTGTTTGGCGTATAACTTGCTTATGATACTGAGAAGGCTGATTGTAGAATCCTGGGGATTCGTGTTCATTGTATTTCACATTGATTGAATTGTGCTGGTCGAAGACTGTCATAATAAATTGGAATGTTGGGAGATGGAGCCAGGCACAAGATGGCTGCCCCAGAAAGCAGCCGCGTGCACACCGAGGAAGCCCAAGTGTAGGGGAGAAGGGGATGATTTCAAGAATACACTGGGGAAGAGGATTAAGAGAGAATAAATCCAACATTCTGGGGGAGGCTCGCACTGAAACAACTTTAAAAAAAAAACCCTGCACAGCCAATCAGCTCTCCAGTGGCCAGTCAGAAGCCCGGCTGGGCAAGAGTCCCACCCAGCCATACTCGTTTTCCAAAAGCACTTGGAGGGCAACAGGAACAGTGTTAATGGGCCTCAAGGGGCCCCTGCAATACATTATTGTTTTAAAAGCCATCTTCACTTCTGTCTCAGCATGAGATCAGCTACTCCAGGAAAGAGCTGGAGGAATGATGTGATCCATTCAACAATCGCGCTCTGTTGATGTATGACACCAGGGGAAAAGCAGTCTTGGAGCTGGTGATGACAAACACAGCTCTGGTAATCAGGCAATTACAGCTCTGTTTGCCAGCCAATCAGCTGGCCAGCCCAAATTTTAACTAGAGTTGAAACAGAAATGCTGGAAGAAATAATTACCTGCCTTCCTTGGCCTGCCTGATGAAACCTAAGTTGGCGCTTCCGTCGCTGCAGGCGCGGCGAGCTTAATTTTAATTAGAAAGTAAATGTAAGTTTAATACAATGAAAATTGTCAGCAAGGCTGAAATACCTGGAGCCAATTTGACACAATTTGTCATGCGTTTGCATTAGATGAAAACTCTGTGCCTCAGTAAGGCGTGCTAATAGAGTATGTTCAGCACCATATTAAAAGTATGTAGAGATTTGTCGTAAACAGAAGCCACGATTCTAAATGTCATAAATGGCCCAGACGCGGGATTGCGACGCCTCTGTGATCTCACTCTGCACAGGACAAAAGGGAGCATTATTCAAAATGTAATTACATGGGGAATGTGAAAATACAAATTTTGCTTTTCCACAGCGGCCGCATCGACCACTGGAAACCCTTGCAATTATCTGCACCTGACTTCGGGCTGATACGCGCATGACTGAACATCACTGGGTCACCCGTCACTTGATTCCTCCATACTTCTTGACTGTCAGATGGCTGCATCTGTGAAGGCACAAACTGATTTGCCTTGCCCGATGCAACGCCAGTCGCAGGCTCTGTTTGGCTACGGAAACGAGCAAGAGTCCGGGAGCACCTTAAAGATCAACGGAATTTGTGGCCGGGGAGGAGCTTTCGTGAGTCGCTGCTCACTTCTTCGGATACCCTGCCACCAGCCCACCAGCCCACCAGCCCCCCTGGTATCTGAAGAAACGAGCAACGACTCACGAAAGCTCCTCTCCTGCCACAAATGGTGTTCGTCTTTATGGTGCTCCTGGGCTCTGGCTCTTTTCTGCAGCTACAGACAGACTGACGTGGGTGCCCATCTTGATCTGTTTGGCTAGCGAGAGAGATTCAATCTCGTCCGTTCACTGTGGGAACACAAATCGGAATAAGCCAGGAAAGGAGCAGCAATGGCTGCTGGAGCTGTTGTGTGTGTGCGTATGCAGGTGTTCATGTGTGTGTGTGAGAGAGAGAGAGAGAGTGAGGGGAAGACTGTCGCAACAATTCCCCCCCCCCCCAGAAACAACCTATGCTGCACAAAAACTGCTGGTTTTGACCCCAGGTTGAAAATGGCCATCGATTTGGCACAGCCCAGAGTTACTCTTACCATAAACTCTTGGTCACCCCTGCTGATGTGGTTTTCCAGCCTTGGGGAGATCAAGAGGATCCAGTCTACATTGTCCATGAGCCCCCCCCCCCCAGCTCCCCCAAGCTATGGGAAATCCCTTCCCCCTCTGCCCCTTGGCTTGGGACCCAATCCTCTAGTAGCCGCTGGCCCCACCAGGAAATCCTGTCTTTCTTCTCCCTTTGGACTCCTGCAGGGTATTCCCGGTCCTCCCCAGAGAATCAGATTGTGTGTCTGTGTGTGTAAGAATAAGAAGAAAAAGAGATTGGATTTATATCCCACCCTTCACTCACTTGGTGTCTCAGAGCAGCTTACAAACTCCTTTCCCTCCCCCTCCCCACCACAGACACCCTGGGAGGTAGATGGGGCTGAGAGAGCTCTGAGACAACTGGTACAGAACTATGGTTTGCCCAAGGCCATCCAGCAGCTGCAAGTGGAGGAGTGGGGAATCAAACCCGGTTCTCCCAGATTAGAGTCCGCACACTTAACCACGACACCAAACTGGCTCTATAAGTGAGAGGCGGGGCAGGCAGAGAGCTGCATTCCCCTCCCCCCTTCTCTTCCTGGTGGTGGTGGAAAGGGCTGTCGAGTTGCAGTCAATTTATGGTGACACCCGTAGGGTTTTCAAGGAAAGAGACATTCAGAGGCGGTTTGCCATTGCAGCTCTAAACTTCCTGGGTGGTTTCTCACCCAGGGCAAATCCTGCTTAACTCCCCAGATTTCAGATCAGACTATTCAGGTCAGAGCTCCCTCCTCCTTAACCCCTCCTTTTTATTACCCAGCCCGGAGCTGTCCATTCAGCACTAGGCTCCGGTTTAGAATGAGCTAAGTCAGCCAGCTGGTCAGTATTTGGATGAAAGACCATCAAGGAAGCCCAGGGTTGCTACACAGAGGCAGGCAATGACAAAACATGTCTGAGTCTCTCTTGACTTGAAAACCCCCTATGGAGTCACCTTAAATCAGCTGCGGCTTGATGGCACTTGCTGCCGCCACCAAGCTTGCCGGCATTTGGGTGAGCCCCCTAACCAGTCAAGCGAAGAGACATGGTGTGAGGCTTCTGCCCTAAGCAGTCAAAGATCAGACCTTTGTTGATGAAACAGAGTTCTTTATTTCTTAGTACTGCATGACAGGTTCTTGAATGTTTGTTAGAGATGCCATATACACAACAGTCAGGGTTAATATACCCTCTAGTACAGTTTGAAACCCCGATATTCAACCAATCAGAAAAAAGGAAAAAAAGCGCGGTTAAAGATCTTTAGCCGTTTTACCTCCCACAGGAAAGGTGAAGTGTGAAAGTTATAAATTTTCCCCTCTTGAATTAGGCGCCACAGATGTGCCCCATATATACATAACAAAGTGTCCTTTCAAGGACTTCTCACAGCGATAAGAAAGTGCCGTGTCTCTTAGGGTGGGGAGAGAAGGAATGCATGGGAGGAAGAGGCCATTTGGTCTCGGGTGACGTGTCGGTGTTTGAGGTCGCCATCCTCCCGGATGAAACTGTTACATTGACCAGACCTTCACAAAGCAATAAAATTCAAGGCAATAAAGGGAAGGGAGGAAACCTGAGACAGCTTGAGAGAGATAGCAAGGCGCTACAATTGCATCTGCCCAGAGAAACTGCACAATGCATAAACAGAGAAACTACACAATGCATAAAGAATACTTTGTTAGGATCTTAGGATCCTGACACATGGCCCATCAGTTAAAGACAAGAGACCTTTAACAGCTACGCATACAGTTCTGCTGAGGACAGATAATTTGAGAAAATACTGAGAAGAGAGTCTCCAAGAGTTAGAGCACAAAGTCAAATAGCATGAAGTCGTAATGCTAATTCTAAGCTTATGCTTAAAAGTGACATCTTTATCTTTCCCTCCTGGAAAGGGGAACCAAAGAAGCCATGGACCAAGCCTTGTGGCTTGCCCTTGAGAGCCGCTCTTTTATGGCCTCCTCTGTAAAATAGACCGGTGGCTCATTCAGGCCCTCTTTCACCCCATCTGATGGGGGTATATATTCCCAGTCCAGTTAGTGAAGTCCAGAATCTTCCTCTGACCCAAGAAACTTTCCCTTAGAAGACTAGCCTCTTCCTCTAGGGGAAGATTCCTTGCACTGGAGAAAGATGCTACACTTACCAGACTTCTTGCTGTTATATTAAAATCTACCACCACTACCAACTCCACCACCACTACTATGACTACATCATTTTTAAGGCAAGGAGTCTGCTAGTAGTAGTCATAGTAAGGTAAAGGTTTCCCTTGCTCGGAAGCCAGTCAAATGCGACTCTAGGGATGCAGTGCTCATCTCTGTTTCCAAGCCGAAGAGCCAGCGCTGTCCGAAGATGTTTCCATGGTCATGTGGCCGGCATGCCTAGATGCTGAGGTGCACAGAACCTTCCCACCAAAGTGGTACCTATTTATCTACTTGCAGTTTCTTGCTTTCGAACTGCTAGGTTGGCAGGAGCTGGGGCCAGAGACGGGAGCTCACTCCATCATGCAGCACTCGGGTCTTGAACTGCTGAACTACTGGTCTGCAGTTCAGTGTCTTAACCACTTGAGCCACTGCGGCCCCAGTAGTCGTTGTAGTAGCCACATCAGTAGCTGTAGTGGTAGTTCCTTCCTTCCTTCCTTCCTTCCTTCCTTCCTTCCTTCCTTCCTTCCTTCCTTCCTTCCTTCCTTCCTTCCTTCCTTTTCTTTTCTTTTCTTTTCTTTTCTTTTCTTTTCTTTTCTTTTCTTTTCTTTCTCCTGCCTCATATTTAATATGGGCCCCCAGTGAAAAAGCAGCCACAGCATTGATGCAAGGTAATACAGTATGGGGAAATATTATATCACTAGCCATGGGGAAATCTGAGACACAGCCGTGCTTATCAGAAGGATTATTTGCTCAGTACAAGGTAGTATTCTAATAAAACAACTGCAATAAATCTAAACAAATAGCCTTGGAAACAAAGGAAATGCTGACTTTACGGGTGAAGTCGGGGGGGGGGGGAATAGCTACCCTGCAAATATTCATAACAATCGAGAAGTTGTTTCTGCTGTACTCCTGAAGCCACCAGGTACCTGTTTTTTGCCGGGCTGTTTTATGTAAACAAGACTGTCATTCTCTGTTTGCCCTAGAAAAGAAGTCACAGTTTTGTTCTGAGGAAGCGGTACGTCAAGATAGAGGGTACGAACACCACAGGTGTAGTTTCGTAGCTTAACGGTAGCTTGCTTGCGGCATCCTTTCTTGGGCAATGGGTGCCAGGAAGATGTGTCAGTGTGCAAATGAAAATTCTGCTGCTTGCTGCTTGGCGATCAGGCTGCAGAAGGCGATGAAGACCGGAGCTGCCTTTGTGTTCTCAGTATTGACAGAGCAAATGGCTCTCAATTAAAATGCCATTCTGCAGCATTACCATCCTCATCGGTCAACGTCTGGCCTTACATGATTCGGTATGCAATGGCCTCGTGCCAGTCAGCATCATGAGCATGGAACGCAAGCTTTGCCTTGTGCATTAAGAACGAAAGAGCCCGGACTGGTTTGCATGCACAGATCCATCCGTGGCGAGCTACAGCGTCAAGTAGTAACTTGCATGGGTGAATCAGCTGTCTCGCATCATGCACAACAGGTGATCCTCGGCAGCATGATGCTTTTCAGTGGCAGCCATTCACATATTCAGCTGCGGGTGATTGAGTAGTGATGAATCAGAGGAGGTTTGTGTGTGTGTGTGTGAAATAAGGCTTTTGGGACAAACAGCATGGCACCTGGAGAAGGAATGCGTGGGGGAAAGATCTGCAATTGGTGGCATTTGACACATGCACATTTTCATGCAGTCCAATGAGATTTCTACTTTTCCCTCTTCCCCCAACCTTGTTATTGCTGCACAACGATTGCCACACTATCGTATGAGTAAAGAGGGAGCAAATCAAAGCCAGTGGTTATCATTATATATAATAGCCAAGATGCCCCCGCTGTGTGGATAGCTAAATCGGCACGTCGGGGGTCACATCGGGGCAAAGAGATTTTCCAGCACACTTGGGGCACTCCCCAGGTGTGCAGAAAAAACTGAAATGTTGGAAAAAACCATATGGGGGATACTTAAATCCCCCCCCAAAAGTAAAAGAGCATTTCCTGCACGTGTGCAGAGAATGCACCGGGAACTGTGCCTTGCTGCCATTGCCGGGGGGGGGGGGGGGGAGGCTGGGTGGGCCCAGTGGCTGGGAGCTGCACAGGCCTCATCACCAGTGCCGGGGGGGGGGGGGTAGAAGGCTCGGCGGGTCCGGCAGCTGGAAGCCGCACAGGCCTCACTGTCGGTGCTGGGGGGGGGGGGGGGAAGAAGGCTACTTCCTCCTCCTCAGTGCAAAAGTCGTCCTGCTTCTGCAGGCCAGGAGCCATGGAAAATGCTCCCCCCCCCCCCACGAGTATCGCAGGTCCCGCTTCTTGTAAACATATATTTTCAAAGTCTTATTATTTGGTGTTTGTTTACACCTGTGGATTTGAGGAATTCAGCACAGGCTGGTTTTGCCCAGCTGAGCAGGAGGCAGAGTACCCCCCCCCCCCACATCATTTTAGTGTTGTCATGGGGATCAGAGTTTCTTTTTTCCCCGAAATTCACTTTTTGATGTAGCCATTGGTTCCTCTTATTCTCTTTCAAAATAATTTCTCTTTCATTTCTGTTGTACCGCCATGCTCCCTTTTGTAACTTCAACCCTCACAACCCTCTCTCCCCTCCCCTCCCCTCCCCTCTCCTTTCCTGATGTTACACACAATAGGGAATTATTGAAGAAGGTTTGGAAATATTGCCTGATTCTGAGGATTTGCAAAATGAAATTCTGAAATTCTGTAGAACCTATCTCCCTGGTCCTTTCCTCTTTTTGAATTCCTCTTTGGATCAAGATGGAATTGATTTGAAACACACTCCAAGCGGTGGATTTGGGGGACTCCTGGTCAGGGGTTGCACTAGGCAGCAGCCAAAATCAGTTCTTAGCAAGTTACAGGAAGAGCTATTTCCCCATCTCCATGGGCGTCAACTACGGGGGGGCTCGAGGGCTCGAGCCCCCCCCCCCGAAATTTCCCGGGGGGGGGCTCAGCCGCCCCCGGCAAAACAGAGCAGCCACCGGTAGCCAGTCAGCCGGCTGTCGCCACCTCTCCTTCCCCCCCACCCCCGGCCTGCCCTCCTGCCTCCCAGGGGCAGGGGGGGAGAGAGGCGGCGACGGCCGGCTGACTGGCCACCAGTGGGCACTCCATTTTGCCGGGGGTGGCTGAGCCCCCCCCGGGATTTTGGCGCGCGAGGCGAAGCGGGAGCTGAGGGCCCGCAAGGGCAACACGCTGGCCCCCGGCTGCAGGCAGCAGCAATCGGTGAGCGGGGAGAGAGAGGGAGGGAGGGAGGGGGCGGGGAGCACAGCGGGCAGCCAGGCGGGCGGCCGGGCGGGCACGGCCCGGGGGAGGGAAGCAGCGGGGTGGGGGGGAGAGCGGCAGGGACATGGTCCCGAGCATGCGCACGCACACGAGAGAGCCCCCCCCCCGGGGATTTAAAAAGCCTACGCCCCTGCCCATCTCCCGTTGCTGCCCCAAACATCCCACAGGTCTTCCGGTCATGGGCTCCATGGCACCTGAATGGCTCAGAAAGGGCATTCTGTGGGGGAGGGCTCAGGCCTCAGGGCCTGAAATAAGGATATATTTCCTGGAGGTGGATGCCAGTTGTGTTTTTTGCATATCAGGTCCTGAAGTGTAGTAAAGGTCTTCTCTTTGAAATGAATAGCGGCATCTCTTAAACAAATGGTAGGATCATTTATCACGGCCCACACACTCACTAGCAAGCAGTATGCAGCTCTGATAAAAACAAAGACACTAAAGATGATGTTTGTTTGGTTTTTTGTACATTGGAGGACAAATCTTGTTTTCGCATTCGACCGTAGACATAAAGTATGTGACAAGCACCTCATTAAACCACCGTAGCACCCTTGTGTGTGGCACTGGTTATACTTTCCTGGGATCAACCCCCATTGAACACAGCAGGACTCTTTTCTGAGTAGACCTACTCAGGATTGCTCCTCCTCTCACTGGAATGGGCAGGGCACACTCAAGAGATAGGGTTGCCAACACTGGGTTGGGGGATTCCTGGAGATTTGAAGATGGAACCTGGGGAGGGCAGGGTTTAAGGACAGAAGGGATCTCAGCAGGGGGTAGTACCTTAGCGTCTACTCTCCAGAGCATCAATCTTCTCCAGGGGGCATGGATCTCTGTAATATGGGGATCAGCTGTAACCTGGGGAGAGCTCCAGGCCCCACCCTAGCAAGAGATGACCCCAGAAACTGTTGCTTTGGCAGAGACCCATACCTGGTTTCTGATTCTCACAGAGAGTGTGACTTAAACCCCATGGAGTGTGTTAATTAGACTGAGCTCAGTGAAATTATGGGTGAGAAAGCCAAGAAAAGCATTCGACAATTGTGCTGTGATCTTTGTCAGTTTAACGTCTTTGTCACTCACATGATAACTTCAAGGTTGCAGCCCCCCTTCTTCTCCTACGTGATATTTGTTAAACATCACTGAAATGGAAATAGCCAAGCTAAACAGCTGAGGCAGCTTGTTGCCTACCTCTGTGTAGCCACCCTGGACTTCCAGGGTTTGGTGTAGTGGTTAAGTGCGCGGACTCTAATCTGGGAGAACCGGGTTTGATTCCCCACTCCTCCACATGCACCTGCTGGATGACCTTGGGCAAGCCATAGTTCTGTCAGAGCTGTCCTTGAAAAAGAGCAGTTTCTGTCAGAGCTTTCTCAGCCCCACCTACCTCACAGGGTGTCTGGTGTGGGGAGGGGAAGGGAAAGGAGTTTGTAAGCTGCTCTGAGACTCCCTTGGATAGTGAAGGGCGGGGTATAAATCCAATCTCTTTTCTTCTTGGTGGTGGTGGTCTCCCATCCAAGTACTAACCAAGTACCATCCAAGTACTAACCAGGCCCAACCCTGCTTAGACCATGAAATCAGAGCAAGTATACACTCTGCTGCTGAGTTATTGAGTGGATAAGTAACCCCCCTACTTTCCTATTTGAATGGTCTATCTGCTCCAAAACAGAGTCCATTTCGGTGGAGTCTTGGCTGACTCACGAATGCACCTCGGCAAAGACCCTTGCCATCTGATCAGATGTGAGGAAGGCCACATCTCTGGGCTGTTTACCAGGTGATAGGTACTGACTGTCAGTGGAGGTCAAGTACTGGCTGTTTGGGTCAGCCAGGCCTCCTGTTTTGACCTTGCAACTATCCAGCGGCCCTTTTGTCAAGGTGCAAGGATCCGTACAGGTCTTGTTTGGGCTGCTTGATGCTGAGGGCACCTCTTGGAGTAGAGGACTCAGGGCACGTTTGGCTTTGAGTTCCCTCCCTTCCCCAAAGTGTTCCCTTCCCAAACATCACTGAAATAGAAATGGCTGAGCTAAAAAGGTTAGGCAGCTTGTGATGTTAGCGTAAATTATGCCAGTGGGGTGACACTTTTTGAACACTCCATCCACTCCTAAAACAGCTGGCTCCATGATGTGTCAGTCAGAAGCTGTCCCTATCCACTGGCCACATTGCCTGAGTTCCACCCACAGAAGTGGTGTCTGCCAAAACTTTCCTCAGAAGACAGTTGCTTTGCTCTGGTGAACACAGCTCCTGTCTTTGCTCTCCTCGCCAGATGACAATTGATTCCCTCAGGGGACAAAACCCACCATCTTTAGCCTCCAAGCCAAGTTTGCTGAGGCAACACTTTCCAGAAGTGGGGGGGGGGACCGCCAAGTAAATAGCTGTCAGCGTAGTGGCGGGAGGGGGGGGAGAGAAGCCCAAGTTATCAAAAAAAAAAGTGCAAGTGGATATACACACAAGCAGAGATAGAGGATGTGGCCAGACACACAGAAAACAGGAAGCCAAAAAACTGAGGCATGCTGCAAAGCACAGCTACAGACACAGTCACAGACAGATCTACATCAGAACGCACAAAGAGGAGGAGTGCAGGAACAACCTGCTGAAGTGGAGAATGACATATACATTAAAAAATACAGAGTGTGTGACACTGGGATAAAACCTATGAGTGTGGGGGGGGGGGGCTTTAACCACACCCAGAGTGTTAAAACCAATTACAAAGAGAGAGGCAAACTGACAGAGACAGACATCCAGATACATATTTAAAGTGAAAAAGGAAGGGGAAAAAAAAACAGGAACCCAGATCACAACTTGGCTATTTGCCAAAAGCCATGAAAAGGGCACTTGCTGTTTTGAGTAAAGCTGTATTGTATAAAAGAGGTGTCACTCATGGAATTCATATGCCCATACTCCTCTTCATCATTTCGACATAACCTACTGAGACTTTCATCACAACCACTCGCTTTCAACCCAACTTCCCTTGAAACCTGTTCTATAACAGGATGGACAGTGCGACCATGACCACATTGAATGACAGGGATGTCCAACATAAAATGACCTTGCAGACTGCCCAGTTGTAGAAATTACTCCACAGAGCCCTGTGTGCTGCATTTTCTGGCCCACACTGGGTGACCTTGGACACCAGTTATTGTGTAACATAAGGTATGTGCGACTTTACTTCCACATTTGTTCCTTTCTATTACAGACTGTTCATATGCATTTAACCTGCTTCCAGTCTATGCAATCCTTACACATCATATCTTTCTAGAGCCCATTGTATTTATTTCCACAACGGGCCTTATTCCTAGTGAGTGTCTGTGTCTCTCTGTCTCTCTGTCTCTCTATCATCTATCTATCTATCTATCTATCTATCTATCTATCTATCTATCTATCTATCTATCTATCTATCTATCTATCTATCTATCTAATGGAAACACCCCAAAATTGCAGAAGTTGCAGACAGACTTATTGGTCCAAACAAAAATCCAGAGCCCCCATATCATGTACCACCTGTAATTAAAGGCCAACCAAAATGACAGAAAATGTACAAACTTTCATGTTCTCCAGAACTCTTCATTGGGCTGAATGTTAGAAAACCATGGTCATCCCATGACTTTCACACTTCTTGTGAGTGTCCTGCAGTCAAACACTGGGTAGAATCTGAGAAGAAGAAGGGAAAATGGCAGCCACTGAGGGAAAATAAAAACCTGTACTTAATCCAATGTCTTTCTAACACCAAATGGAACACACAAATTGGTCAAAAAAGCCAAAAGTTGAGGCAATTTGAAGGGATCTGTGTGTTCAAAACTACATTTTCACAAACAACTGGCCATAGCTTTATTGTGGGAAAATAAAGCTTTGTTGTGGTGTCTATTTGATCAGTAGGCCTTTGTGTAGACATTTGAGAATTCTCAGTCTGTAAGTCACCAGAGCCGCAAGTTTACTAGGTTAGCTAAGGAAAACTAGTTCTCTTGGCTTTTTCTCTTATATGTGGGATGGAGACATGGGAAGGTATTCTGTCAGCCACTGCTTATTCATAGCTTCTTTTACTTTTTAAAAAAAAAAAAAAAAAAAAAAACCTCAGCCTATGTTCTAGTTAGGGTTGCTAACAGGCCTGAAGAAAAATGTCCTGTCCCTTTCACAGAGGCTTAGTATGTGGAAATCAGGGTTCCCAGACTCCGTCAGAGGCAGAGGATCCCCCACTTTGGGGCATCTCCCCCCAGTGCTGTTCAGCTGGCCTGTGGAGGAATTTACAAGCAGCAAACTGAGGCCTAGCCCTCTGTCGCCAGTAATCTGGTGACATCGCTCCTGTTGTGGACCAGAAATGGGGTCAACATGTTGCTGGCAATGTGGAGATGCTCCCCTATTTTTTGGGGGGGACTCTATGGTAAAAACAGCTCCTACCATAGAGCTTTTGCCCAAATACCAGAGCATCCCCACACTGCCAGTGACATGATGACACCACTTCCTGTGCATGCTGGAAGTGAAGTTGACACTCCACTGGTCTCAGTTTGCTGCTGATAAGCTTCCCCCCAACCCCCACTGGTTTCCAGGGGATATGTGGAAAGCCTATTAAAGGGGCGTCTGGAGCACAGAGGTAAATAACATCATCTGGCAAATTTCATCTTATTGAGCCTCTATTAACAGGACAGGATATATATATATATATATTTAGAAAAAACCAGCCCATTGACAACCTTTGTTAGAGTGGTATCACAGATTATTTTTTTAACATATGAGACTGTAAAGAAGAAAGAGTCACAAATGGTGGCCATAGCTATGGGGAAGCTCAAATGCAACAAAGTGTGAACAATCCTGCCACAGAGGCTTAGCCTTTATAAAAAGTCAGTATAACAAGAAAGAAAAGTACCTTTAAACATCCTAAAAATAGCACAGGAAGGAAGGGTGAAAAGGTCATAAAACTGTACTCCCTAGAGGGGAGAGGGGAGAATCCCATTTTTCTCAGTGGCAAAATTCTGTCCTTTCTTTCCGTGCTGAGGGAAATACTTCCGGATGTCCCCAGAACAGTTCCACTGGCTGGAGGAAACCCTTTGTTGTGCCCTTAGCAGTGCGACAGGCCTAACCTGATCGTGCATTTCTGAGTGGCAAGAAGGTCATAGCCAATGGCCTTGTGAATGAGCAGGCTTTTATTTTGGTCGATGAAGAGGGTTCATAAAATTGCTGGAATCAAACTTCCTCCACAGAATGTCATTAGAGCAGGGGTCCTCAAACTTTTTGAGCCTGGGGGCACCTTTGGGATTCTGACAGTGTGGTGTGCACAGCCACAAAATGGCTGCCATGTCAGGCAAAGCCAGGCACAAAATGGCTGCCACACCTTACCTTCGGTCACTCAATGAGGATCTTGGCACTGTGGAGGCAGCTGCTGCCAAAGCAACATTTAAAAACAAATCTGCACAACCAGTCACAAGTTTTGCTGGAGAAAAGCCTCATGTGGCCCCACCCATTCGGTGGGCACCATGACTCTCACAGGCGCCACGTAGGGGACCCCTGCCTTAGAGGCAGTTATAACAGTCAGTTTTAACATACTAAAACTACAAAATCCCCTCTTTCCTGTGATCAATTTTCACCATCCTCATTTGAATCACATATGGCTGCCAAGTCCCCCCCCAGGGGGGATTCCCCCACTCAAAGGGCCCCGAATCCACCAGTCTGGATCCGGCCAGTGGGGGGAACCCCACCCCGTAGTGGCCAGATCGGGCCGAAGTGCCCGGCGTGATGATGTTGCACAGAAGTGACATCATCACTCTGGGCACGGTGCCTGGCGACATGCCCAGCGTGATGACATCACTTCCGGGTGATGTCATTGTGGTGCACACGCGCACACTGGGACCAGCTCTCCCCTGATTTTTAAGGTAAGTGACTTGGCAATCCTAGAATCACATGGGTGGTGGATGCCCTGGTCCTCCTGTTTCTCAAGATGGGCTGGTAACTACTCCTTTGGAGAGCCTCAGGTAGATACTGATTTTCCTCCATACTACCATTCAAGCCCCACTGGACGTAGGGTTGCAAATCTCCACGTGGGCCTGGAGATCTGCTGGAATTACAACTGATCTCCAGACGACAAAGACTAGTTCCCATGGAGAAAATGGCTGCTTTGGAGCCTGGCATCTATGGTATTATACCCTGCTGAGGTCTCTTCGCTTACCAAACTCTGCCCTTTCCAAGCTCCTCCACCCCCAAATATCCAGGAATTTCCCAACCTGGAACTGCCAATCTTAACTGGATACCTTGCCTGGATCTCTCTACTGCTTTTCTCCAGAGCTACATGCCAGGCTGGAAATCATGACCGGGAACACAGCCAGATCAGTGGAAGGGAGTACAAACTCTATGTAGCCCTAAACTGCTCTAAAATGGAAACTTTATTAACAATACTATTCTTACCAAATGTCTTAATGACCAAATAAGAATGATAACAATAATAATAATAAATTGTACAATCAAAGTAGCAGCATAAACATACAATGAAGAATTGTAGATGAAACCTGGCTCATAACTTCAAACTGCCCACAAAAAGAGCCATGTGGTATAAATCAGTGTATATACAGTTGCAGGGGTGACGTAAACACCTCACAAGTAATGCAGCTCCAGACTCTATATGCAGCCGTGGTGTCATGCCTGCCCCTGACTTAGCCCCAGACCCAGTGCTTGACAGCCGAGGACAGGAGGACTTGGCTCAGTTAACTGAGGAAAACATAAGTCCTGCAGAGGATCCACAGCCAAGTTCTCAGCAAGACCCACCTGAGGCTGATCAGGCAGTGGCTGGACCAAGCAATTCTCCACCAGACTCGCCTCCACCTGTCAGCAGGCTCCGTGAAAGGAGACGGCAAGAGCTGAATAGGCAACGCAAGGAAGCACGCAGGCAAGGGCGAAGATCATTAAGTCCTGAGTACTGACAGAAACCAGGACCTCGTACAGAGGTGCTAAGTGGCTACTGAGCCGGAACGCTATTTGAGAAGGCTGCTGGGCTGAAGCAATTCGTGCTGGCAACATCGTTGGTAGAACCATCCGTTCCATGCGTATCTTGCCTCTGATCCTGTTTGATTCTCTGGCTTCCGACCTGGCTTGCTTCTTGGACTTCTGACCTCTGCTTCCTGATCCTGGACCTTGGCTTTTGACCCTCGGCATTCCTTGACTCCGGCTTCAGATCTGATTCTGATCCTTGACTTGATTTATGGACTCTGACCTCCGATACGTTTGACTACGCTTGCTGCTTTGAGATTGGGACTTGCCGCCACGCTCTGCTGACTTTCTCCATCCAAGTCACGCCCGGGGCGTGCTTGCTGGCCTGTCTGCCCAGCCGGGCTACCGGGCTCTGCCGCGACAAGTGGAAACAATAATACACATTTGTTATATGACAAGGATTCTGGATGTGAACTTGTTTCGAGATCTTTATTAATCCTAATGAACAGAAACATTAATAAAAACTATAATGTGTATAAGCTAGTATAATATAAACAGTGAATTGTACAATAGCAAAACCTCACGTGTCTTTTCCCCCCTTTTTTAACAAAGTATTTATTGGGTTTTTTTTTTTTAAAAAAAAATTAAAATACAAACAGTGCAAATAGATATTAAGTGTGAGTAGTAACATTAACAACATTAACTGCAGTAACATACAAACTTAAAAACATCTTCCGGTTAACCAAAACATTTCAAGTATGGAAATTTGAATTACACAGTTTCAATGTTGACCCTAGGTAGAATGACCATCAGGAATTACAGTGGCAAGAATACCGGTAAGTTATACGATCACACAATACAGGTAAGTTCTTCTTTATATCTTGTGGGTACTTGGCTATGTTGACTGGAATGTTGACTTTGAATATATTCCAAAAAAGGAAACCATTTGGCCATTAAATTGTGTCTGTTGTATACCATTTCACAAAAAGGACAATTTCACATGATTATCATGGACCTAACAACAATAATGTATTATTGATTCCACGGCTGCATATAGAGTTGTGCTTCATGTTATTTTGAGAGCTTCATGCTGGGACTATTGTTATAAAGTCATTGGAATTGAAACCAAGTTGTATCCCATTGCTTTGTTACAATTATTGTACTGATACCTTGTTTGCACAATCCACTGTAAGCAGCCATGTGGTTGGCTTTTTTTTTAAAAAAAAATCCTGTTTGCGCATGCACGTATATGCCTCACCATATACTTGTTTTTCCGTGCCTGCACAGACTAAAATGGTAACAGCGCCGCCAGTGGCACCTTCCTCTAGGTACCATTTCAGTTAATAAAGTTGATAAAGTTCAGGGGACCATCTGAAACATAAAATTGTTTGAATCATTTGAGCGGAGCTCTGGGGACGTCACACGTTGAAACGGTTATGCGCACATCACTAAGACTTTTTTAAAATGGCGGCCATTCAGGATGGTCTGGAGACCATCCCTATGGACTGATCGTGTGCCGGTGGAACAATTAGATGGGGGAAAGTCCTCCATTGGCCCACCAGCCAGCTTAGGATCGGACTTTCACCACTATCTTTTAAGTACGGATCCCCGACGGGGATTGACGGGCTGATCATGGAAGCGGCATGATTCCCAGATATTGTGATCTGCACTTTAAATCCACCAGGCACTCGTGCCTGGCATGGCTCAAAAGAGCCATATGAATGCAACCTCTGTGTAGCTACAATGGACTTCCTTGGTGGTCTCTCATCCAAGTACCAACCAGGCCCAACCCTGCTTAGACCATGGAGGTCACAACAAGTATACACTCTGCTGAGCTATCGAGTGGATAAGTAACCACCCCCCCCCCCATCTTCTGCTAGCACTACTCAAAAGGAGAAGAAAGTGCAATTGTTGCAAAGGAGTCTCCAAACCAAAAGGGTGCACCCAGAAAATGAATCTAAAAATACTAAACATTTATAATATACCAAACAGTAGATGAAACACAAGGCAGAACTACATCAACGTACAATGCAGTGTATACGGCAGGCATGCCAGAGTCTGTTCCCCAACACTTGAACTCTTCCTTTGCATTGTCTGTTACATTCTTTACCTTGAGATGAGATTTCCTATCTTGGAAATTGCTGGACAGGATAGAGTCGACAGCCAGTATTGTTCTGTAAATGACATAAGATTCAGTTTAACTTCCAAGGTCAATTTCAGCAATCGAGGAACATGTTCCAAGTCTCCAACACAACGACCGCCTTTCAGAACATCTCATTTAGCCGTCTGGGTCTTTTTTAACACAGAGAGAGGAAGTTATAAATATTTTAAATACAGTAAGATGTCTGAGAACAGCATACCACGCAGAGGCAACACCCAGAGTGTAACCCACAAGCTACAGAACTTCTACAGACACTGAAGGTGAAGGACAGACTGGCAAAATGAAGTGCAAGGGAAGTGGGGCAAAAAGACCCAGGCTGAGTTGTCGCAGGACTTTCTGTTCACACTGCGTAGACTGATGCGGGACCATACCAGGGAGGAGATGGAACAGAGCATTCACACTGTGGGATGGCCCCTGGCAACGTTGCCACGGTGGCATGTGGCTTTGGTCCATTTTGCCAACCTGCGCATGGGCACATAGGGGCATAGGCACATGGGCACAGCAGCCAGATCAGTGGGTTCGCATTACCGGTGCCGCTTGATGTGCGGCTTATTTGCGTCCACACTGCCAGGAAGTGTGATGAATGCGCATTAAGACGGCTTGACACCAGTTTCACCAGGTACCTTTTTAAAGTGGGATGGAAGCGCTTCTGGACGGGGCGAGTGCAGCACAGCAATGCCAGACAGCTGTGGCTGTGTGAACGGGCTTTCCTAATCCGCTTTCAAAGCGGGCCTATATCGAGCCAAACTGACAGTTCTGAACTCGGCCATTGTGAGGGAGAGACCACCCTGGGGGAATTGGTTCCATTGTTAGACCACTCTTTCCTTTAGGAAATTTCTCCTAATCATGTTCATCCAAAATCAACCTTCCTGTAACTGAAGCCTATTTGCTCCAGTCTTGCCCTCCAGAGCAGCATAGAACAAGTGTTCGTTGTCTTCCATGGCACAGCTTTTCAGGCATTTCCTTATTTATTTACACATGTATGTCCTGCTTTCCTCCTCAGTGAGGACCCAAAGAAGTTCACAGCATCATTTTCCATTCCTTCCTTTTATCCTAACAACAATCTTCTGGGGCAGGTTAGGCTGAGTGAGAGTGACTATCCCAAGGTTGGTTGGAATGGGGATTCGAACCTGTAATCCCCAGATCTTTGTCTGATGCTCTAACTGCTACACCATACTGGCTCTTGTGTCTAAACATATCTGTTTCCTTCAGCCTTTTCTCACAGGACTTCTCTTCCAGAGCTCGACCATCACCGCTGCCCTCCTCTGAATCCATTCCAACTTGCCTGCAGCATTTCCATCATGTGTGAACTCACCCATTAGATTTGAGTTAACACTGCAAAATATGAAGATTCTATCTGGGATGCCTCATTCACATTTGCAAGTCATTCCTTGATACTGCAGTCAGAGAATGAAGGCTAAACACTCAACATACCTGGGCAATTCCTGTACCTGGGAGAATCTCAAGGAAACGGACTGCTTGTTTCAGGAATGCTTTAGAAAAAGCAAACGTCACATTCAGACAGGAGGCTATAGCCTATAATGGACGGGTGTCAAACATGCAGGCCAGGGGGTGGATCAGGCCCCTGGAGGTCTTCTATCAGGTCTGGCCCTCTCCTGCTTCCAGTTCTGTTGCTGCTGCTACATCATTGCTTGTTTCTCCAGACTCTCTCAGTTGCTCAGCCATTTCATGTTTTCCCCTTGGGTCCTGGACTCAGAACTCTGAGCATGAGATTTCTGTGGTGCATGTCAATAAATCAAAAGTGGGTTTGCCTCTGACAGATACACACCTGAACCGCGTACTCAAGATTCCAACAGCACAGACATTTTGATGCAATAATTCAGAGCAAGAGGTGTCAGTTATCAGAGACTGTTAAATAAATAAAATATTGCAAAAGTGCTAATGTTTTGAGCATGTTTTTATTTTAAGTAAAAAAAATCTTTGTGTTTTGTTTGTATTTCGAGTTCAGGGTCGGCTCTATCACTAGGCCAACTAGGCGGCTGTCTAGGGGCGCAGCTGGCAAACGGGGCAGTGGAAAGACTGAGAGACTCAAACCAGGAGATAGTGTGCATTATGCAAACCATGATTTACCATTATGTCTGAATGCAGCTTTCCATTCAGGCTAAGAACCAAATTTAGCCTTGGGCCAGTGCAGACAGACTTGTAGGCACTGTGGCCAGCTGGTGCAGGTGGCTGCTGCTGGGGCTGGAGAACTCATGAGCCCGGGCAGGCGGGAGGGCACTGGGGCGGGGGGGTGTCCCTTGCGGGCAGGTTTCTGGTGGTGGAGAGGGCGGTTCTGTGGTGGAGGGGCGCTACAAGGCAGCCTCACCTGGGGTGGGGGGTGCCACAAGGTAGCCTCACCTAGGCTGAGGACAGACTGGCAATCTGAAGCGGAGGCAAAGCGGAGGGAACTGGAGTGGGGGAAAAAACCCACGGAGCTGGCCGTTCACACTGGCCAGAGCAATGCGGATCAGCGGCGATACGGAGCATTCAGACTGCCACGGAGAGTTCAGACTGCCGCATAGCCAGCGCGCGCGGCTCGCGCGTGCTGCTGCACTTTTTTTTGTTTTCCTTTGATGTTTTTCGCATATGCGCACATGCGCATATGCGCAAAAGTTTTTGCCGGTGCGTTCACACTTCCTCCGGATGCCTCCCGCTTCTTCCAGTTCACACTGTTTGGAAGCGGGAGGCATGCGGAGGAAGGCCCCTGAACACCGGGAAAAACCGGTGTCCGGGTAAAGCGGAAGGAAAGCGGCTGGGAGACGGGTAAGTACGCAACGGAGCCGATGGGCAGATGCGCATGTCTGAACGTGCTCCTTTCCTCCGTTTGGGAAGCGTGCCTGCTCCGCTTCAGATTGCCAGTCTGTCCTCGGCCCTAGTGTGTAAAAAACCCTGGGGCCAGCTTTGTTCGAGTTAAAAATAATACTGTTAATTAGGTTTGTCTATGAAGTTTGTATCTCCGGTACCTGGAATTACATTTTTATGGCACACATGGCCCGGGCCAAGAAAGTGACATTTATGTCAGATCCGGCCCTCGTAACAAATGTATTTGACACCTCTGCTATAATGCATGATGATTAGTTGTACATTTATGAACCAAAAACATTTCAGGTTCCTCTTAATAGTTTTCCGATGCTCTCTAGGGAATTAATTTGAAAAACTGAACTGTTAATTGAAAGACATCTGCCATGTTTTGTCTAAATCTACTCACTGGGGGGAAATGGCTTTATTTTATATATTGGGGTTTTTTGAACAGGTAACTCAACAGTGGCTGACACATTCTTGACGAAATGCCTTGAAGGACATAGCGTGGAGGTCTGGATATGAAATAGATTAAAAAGCGTTTTGCTTCAAATCTTAATCTCTTCTGCGGTCTCAGGATGACTAACACAGGAAGATTGAAACACAGCCGAGTGATGTGTATCACCGAACACCTGCTAAGACAAAAGCACATTGTCTCTCCCCTTCAGGACCGCCGGCAAATGTTATCTGCTGCTCAGAGGGTACCCAATCGAGTGTTGCCAGTGCAAAATTCAAAGCGTTGGGGGGGGGGGGGAGAGTGAGTTTGCAGCATCCCCTAATGAAAAATGCCTCTGGATGGGTTATATCAGGCAACTAACAGGAAATGAACAGGAGAGCAAGACCTGAACAACAGAACTTTTAATCTCCTGGCTACCTCGTTTGACTGTATGGACCAGGGAATAGAAAATGTGTTGCTGTAATGCTGAAGGCAGCAGGCAAGGGAAGAGAAACAGGGGAGTGAGAAATAACATGTGGTGCGGTGTGGTCGGATCACTTGGTTTCAGAAAAACAGGGTGGGTTTTTAAAATGTTTTTATGCTGTGCTCAAAAAGCCATATAGACTTGTTCTGAAAGAGAAGGAGAGGGAGCTCCATTTGGGGGCAGGGATCAGCCAATCGGTTTTTCCACTGGTGAAGATGATGGAAAGAGGGGTATCCAACTGGCAACCCCAAAAGGCTCTGCTGGGTATCATGGGAACTACCTGGATAAAAGTTCGGTGGGTGGGATCTGTAGAAAGAAGAACTGAGGGAATAGATCAAAAACTCTGGCTGGACCCAACCAGGCACAGTACCCGTCATGAGTCATGACGTGTAACAGTTCCACTCTACTCTGCACTCGTTAGACTTGAGGCACGTTCAGACATGCCACTTAATCAGGTTTTGTGACTGATCAATTATGGATTTTATGTGCACGTTCACACAGCAACATCTGCCTCCCGCCCCAATCTGTTGGTCTCCTGCTCAAAACCCCCCTTCAGCCGGAGTATTTTGTTACCAAGTCCCAAGTGGTGTTTTCTCAGCTCTCCCGGTTAAAGATGCAGTTTTCCCTGTGTGATCGCTCCTCCAGTGTCAAGCCACTTCTGATAGTTTAAACCCCCTTCTGCTTTTCACCCACCTTTTTTTTTTGTGTGTGTAGGCAGTATGCGCATAAGCGGAACTCCACTCCTGCGTTTATAAAACCAACCTTTAAACGGGCACTAGTTTTGTGTTTGGGATCCCAAAGAGGCCAGTTTCAAGTGAAAAGTTTAAAGGGAAGTCTTCTGTCACAGTGATGAAATCGCAGTGCTCTGCAGGACTGTGGACTAGTGGTTCTGCGCATGCACGAGGATAAAGTTTTTCAATTCTACGGATGAGCAGTTATGTGCATATGCAAACTTAGAAAAAAAATTAAACCCCCGACGCACAGTCCCATGTGACCGCGATTGTCCAGAGTAAGAATAATTGCAACAGATCGGGACCATTTAAAGCTGATTAAATTCATTTGTCATACTGGGCATCACACAGTAAGAAGGATGTAAACAGATATGGAAAAGTTTTACACACACATGAAGCTGACTTATACTCCATCAAGACCCTTGGCCCATCAAGGTTAGTCTTGCCTGCTCAGACTGGCAGCAGCTATCCAGGGTCTCAGGGAGAGGTCTTTCACACCACCTGTTCCCAGAGGTTTTTGTTTTTTTTAAAGAATTTTATTGATTTTATCTGTTTTCTACTTCTACAACGCTACAAACTAAGCTACATATACCTTATACAGAGAGTACTTTATGAAATGCTTAATTGTATCAAGTTATTAATAAAAATTAAGAAGCATAAATAAAACCTTGGTTTACAGCTTATTACTTTGTTACTGTATCAACTGAGAAAGCTAAATGGCAAGTATGCATACTTTGAAGAAAACGCTTAACAATACATTTTATAAGTCACATTAGTGCATATGCTTAATATAACATTTTAAACACTCATTTCTTCTTTTGTCCTCTTCTTGTTTTTACAGCCTCAACTTATATTTTCGGGGCTGCTGCTCCTTTTTCCGAGTCAGATTCTTCTTCACTTTTTGAACTGTCAAAACCGTACATACTTTCTTGCGAGGCCAGTGAACCGTCTGAGTCTCTTCCTGCTTTCTTTTCCTTGCTTTTTTCCAGGAATTTTTTCGCTTGATCAACAGAGTCAATGTTATATTTCTTATCCTTGATGTTGAAGCTTAGTCCCTCTGGAGTATTCCAACGATATATGATAGATTCAGACTGGAGCCAGGTTGTTAATTTTCTGTAGGCTTTTCTTCTTTTCCTTATTTCAAATGGGATGTCCTTCAAAACTTTCACCTCTTCTTCCTGGATCTTTAGAACCGTCTTATTTGTGGTTTTTAAAACCACATCCCTTGTAGATTTTTTGGGAGAATCTTATCATGATTTCACCAGGCAGGTTTTTCTTTTTAATATAATCTGGATTGGTCCTATAAACCATATCCATATCGCTTTTTAAAACTTCTGCTTTTAAACCTGTTACTGGTTCCAACGCTTCACTCAGCAGGCTTTTAAGGTCTTCTCCTTTCTTCTCTGGCACATTCTGAAGTCTTAGGAAGAAACTTGCACGTTCCATCTGTAGTTTTAAAAGCTGGTCATAATGAAGAGCCTTGTCTTTCTCTGCTTTTTGTAGTCTTGAATCTTGATTTTTAACTGATGTTTTAACATCCATGAGGTCTCGCTGCAACTTTTCTGTAGTTTTATTCGACTTTTTTAATTCCAGCTGCATTTTGTCCATCTTTGTGTTAAGAGCCGTCATTTGGTCCACTAGAGGTCACAATAGTGAGGAGAAGACTGCAGTCATCTCTGTGGTGTCAACCTTTGAACTTGGAGCTGAACGTCCTAGTTTGGGGGAAGGTTTCGTTTTCCCCGCCATTGTTGAGTCCGCTATATTGTTTACAGTTAGATAAGATGGACAGAAGGAACGATTTCTCTAACCGCACTTATATCATTTTAAAGTTTATATCTTCAAGTATGCGATCCTGCCTTCCAGCAGTCCGTACATGCTTTTATTGCTCAGTAACGCCGTGTAAGGAGTCTCGTAAGTACGCCGATACAAATAGGAGAGGGGGGGGGGTTTCCTCCACCCGCCGCATTCCCGCTTGATTCTGCTTTATTTAACTTCGAGACTCACATTTTCACCTTGCGTATCTGGGAGCTTCTGCTTCGTTTGCTTCATACTCTCTGCTGCTTCTGGATTTGCGCTATAGCCATTACGGCTTCCGAGGCGGGGGAACCTATGGGGGTGATGAAGGGGGCCTCGAACCCGTGGTCGCCACCAGCGGGAGAGGTCTCTCCTCATGCCACCCCAGGCAGAGCCCCCTCACTGGGGTCTCTGGGGGTCCGGCACCAGTCCTGGACCCCTTCTTCCCGCCCAGCACGGATCGCCTCTCCCGCTAGTGCGGAGAGAGGCGTCCGCCATTCTTCGCAAAGCTTCCGGAAGTCTCCCCAGATGTTTTTAACTGGAGATGCCAGGGATTGAGCCTGGGACCTTCTGCATGCAAAGCAGAGTCTCTACCACTGAGCCACGGCCCCCTCTCCCAAAGGTCTGCAGTAGCTGTGTTGGTCTGCAGTAGAATAGTTAGATTCAAGTCCCACAGCACCTTAGATTTTGGGGGGCAAAGATACTCTGCCTAAGGGAGTTTTAACTCTCAAAAGCTTCTATCCCCAAAATCTGGTTGATCTCTAAGGTCTACTGGAACAGGTTCAGAGCAGGGCAATGAAGGTGGCATTTGGAAAGCAAGTCCCACAAGAAAAGGATGAAGACAGGGGCATAGAGTTTTGTAAATTCTGGGGGGGGGCTCTTTAGCACACACGTGAAGCGCATGCGCTCGCTGGGGTGATGTCCACCCCCCCGGCCGGGAAACCTCCATGCCTCCCGGGGCCCTTCCGAGGCCCGCCAGCTGCTGCTGCCGGAGCCTCTCCCCCCCACTCCTTCCCTCTCCCTTCGCTGGGAAAAGAGGGAGGGAGAGGGAAGGATGGAAGAGTGGCCAGGTGGTGGGGGGAGAGGCACCGGCAGCAGCAGCTGCTGGCCCCGGAAGGGCCCCGGGAGGCGCGGCGGCAGGCACTACGTTTTCCCAGGGGGATCAGTCCCCCCTGGGAAATTTTGGGGGAGGCTCGAGGGCTCGAGGCCCCCCATAGTCTATGCCAGGGGTGGGCAAATGGCGGCCCGGGGGCCACATGCGGCCCGCCACAGAGTTTTTTGCTGCCCGCCAAGAAGATTTCAGGACTTCAAGAAAATTGAGCCTAAATTCAATTTGCTCTCTCATCCCATCACTGCTGATATTGATACAGCACCTGAGGAGCTGCAGCTTGAACTTATTGACATGCAGTCAGATCACACTGTGAAAGAAATGTTTAATGCTGTGACATTAGTTAACTTTTACAAATCTTTGTCTGCTGAAAAAATTTCCATGTATGAAGAAATTTGCTGGGAAAATGTTCTCTATATTTGGGTCTACATATATTTGTGAGCAAAGTTTTTCTTGCATGAAGATCAACAAGAGTAAATATAGATGCTCTTTGGCAGACATTAACTGCAGGCTGTGATGAGAATCTCAACAAGCGATCTCTCTCCTGATTTCAAAAAAATTGTAGAAAAGTGTGATAGGGTACATTTGTCTCATTAAACTGATTCTAAAATTAAATGTGCTTGCAACTATAGATGATATGAAATTAGCACAATAAATAAATTGAATAAAACTACCACTATTTTATTTAATTTATATTTATTGATTTTTATGATACAATTTATACCTTTTCTGAAATGCAAAGTTAACTAATGAATGCAATCATTTTAAAAGGTGCGGCCCTCTGCTAACCTCCGCTCCCACAAAGCGGCCCCCGAGCCAAAACAATTGCCCACCCCTGGTCTACGCCTATGGATGAAGAAACTGGCTACGTTTAACCCTGGAGAAGAGAAAAAAGAGGAAAGGTGTGAGTGCGCTCTACAAATATTGGAAGAGAAGACAAAGGGAAGAAGTGGTTGCTCTCTTCCAGTATTGCAAGAGTCCACATGGAAGAGGGCAAGGATTTGCTCTCTGCTGCTTCGGGTGGCGAGACGAGATTCCCATGGATTGAAGCTACAGGAGTGTAGATTTCATTGGGAGTTTACAAGAAACTTCCTAACTGTAGCCCCATTTGGATATTAGGATTCTGGTGCTCTTGCCTTGTGGAACAAGAAAGCATCTTCCTGGCATTCACAGTCTGTTGGAGTGGCTCAGCATGCCTGGACATGCCTGGGGTGTGCTATGTCACTCTAAGGGTGCATGGGTGTTATCTCCTTGAATAGGATATTTGTCTTAACCAGGGAGCTGGCCTCTGACTTCTTCTTTGTCTCTCCCTTTGTCCTCTCACTCACTTCACATGGTCTTCCATGGAGACACATGTCTCTGCAAGTCTCTTCTACAGACACAATGCCCTCATTTGTGACTGGAAAAAGTAGCCTTGTGGAACAAGAAAGCATCTTCCTGACATTCACAGTCTGTTGGAGTGGCTCAGCATGCCTGGACATTGGGGGGCGTGCTATGTCACTCTAAGGGTGCATGGGTGTTATCTCCTTGAATAGGATATTTGTCTTAACCAGGGAGCTGGTCTCTGACTTCTTCTTTGCCTCTCCCTTTGTCCTCTCACTCACTTCACATGGCCTTCCACGGAGACACATGTCTCTGCAAGTCTCTTCTATAGACACAATGCCCTCATACTCCCATGCACACGATGCCAGACAAGCTGCCATTTGTGACTGGAAAAAGTAGTCTTTAGATTAGACTTCTCTCTCTCTCCCTCCCTCTCTCTCTCTCTCTCCTCTTGACTGCAACCTGAATGTGATCTGAATCTACTTGAATAAATGTAACTTTACCTATACTTCTTTTTAATAATATTTGTATTATTCAAAAATACTAAACAGATATCAATAACAGTGTGCATAAAGTAGTATGCAAAACTGAGAATGCATCAACAGTAGGGTTACAGTAATAACATGTGAAACTGATGACGACATAGAAGGATCTTTCCTTACATGGGGTCAGATCACCAAAACCATAACAACCAAACAAGGCTAGCAAGAGTGGCTTGACAACAGAACCAGCTAGCTAGGAAACTCTGTCTCACCACAGGCCTTCAAGGGGAGAAAGGACAGCGATTAACTGGGGATATTCTACTTTGAAGGTCCTGCGATGTGCAGAGGGTAGGGCTAGATGGCTTCCAAGGTCCCCTTCCCACTCTAGAACTCATAGACTTATCCCCAGCATATGTCTTTAGGATCCAGCCAGCCTGGAAAGGGTATAATTTTGGCAATTGGTTTCTAAAGGAGGGCCTGTTAATAAACAACAGTCCCCAAAACACAGAAGAGCAAAACAGGAACAAGATCCAGAGCACAGTCCTTTGGTTACACACAGTTTTCTCCAATTACTGCTTGAAAAGGTTCTGGGTGGCCTGACCCTTCTGCAAAAGGCAAGGTCTTGCACTCCTCTGTTCCATCAAATTACTTCTCACCAGTATGCGTTGCTACACTAAGTGACGACTGCAACTCGAAATGACATCTCCTAGGAATGGCTCCAAGGCTAAGGATAGGAAAGCATTATAGAAAAGAGTAAATACACCTGCTCTGACAATACCGGCACTTGATTCCATTCTCTTTTCTTTTATGTATATTGTTTTCCACTTAACATGTCTACAACGAAGATCTCATACAATTTTGGAGTGATATACAAACTATTTCTTCCAATTATACACTGTGGCACTGCCAGTGTCTACTTTATATATATATATATATATATACCATTCTCTTTTCTAAATTAAAAAAAGATATCATACATAGAAATGCAGTGTGTACCAAGTGTACTTAGAAAAGATTGCCGATCGAGGTCTGGCCCTGAGTATTTAAGACAACGGAGATTATTTTGGTAGGGCAACGGATACTCTGATTTTAACAACCACTTTGGAATTAGCAGATTAAGATAGGTGAACTGTATTGCCCCTCCCAACCCCCCAACCCCCAAGAGTTTCCTGGCCAAATAATCATGTTAAATTCAGTGGCATCCAGTCTGTTTTTCCCATCTCCTCATTTTCCTGAGTGCCATTTCTCTCCTCTCCATCCTCCTCCCTCATGCTGTTTGATGGCGTTGACCACAGAGTCTCATGGGCTCCTGTTTGTGGGCGCCTGTAGCATCTTCACGTCTCACAGAACATTGCATGGGATCGGCCTTATCGAAGGGGTTGGTGCGGCCTGTCAAATCCAAACTGTGCACTGAATCCGTGTTTCAATGCGAGGACAACACGAGTTCTATACTTGTTTTGTAAACTTATATGTTTTCTTTGTTTGGCGTGGCTTACAGTTTTTTGTCTTTATTTTTGAATGTTTCAAAGGTTCATGTTTTAATGATGCTGCTCCCGCTGTTGTTTAATATTTCTGTAAGACCTATTTTTATGCAACTGCATATTCTAGTTCTCTCAAAATAAAAATAAATAAATTGGGGGGGGGGGGGTTGGAATCCAAATGGCAGCAGGGCTGAGGGCAATGAAAGCACTGAGGAAGGAAAGTGGAGTGGAGAAGGTTCAGTCAGGAGAGAAAAGGGGGCAGAACAGCATGGGCATCATAAAACCAAGTCAATAGGCAGTGTCCATCTCTATTCCTTCAGCAATGGCACCCAGGGATCCCTGGTCCACAGCTTGAGTTGCCAGGAGCAAATCTGTGGTCACCATTTATCATGGGCCAGCCAGCAGACACCTCCTTGGAGAAGGAATCAGAAGAATCAGGCCCTACACTGAAGGAATCCCCACCTGAGAATCCAGCAGCAGACCCAACAGGGGAAGAATTGGGAAGCGAAAACCCTTCCTAGTCACAGCCAGACTGCTCGATCTTCCAGGGGGAGAAAGAACCATCACAGAAGCCAGTGTCTCCATCTCCTCTATCCTCTCCTGAACCAGCAGAGCATTGAAGGAGAAGAGAGCACTTGAGAGCTCTAGAGAAAAGATGAAGCACTCACGTGATTGCTCAGCAACCATCAGTGTTAATTCCTGGAGCACAGTCTTTGCAGTTCCAGGACTGACAAGCTAATAGGAAAACAGTAAAAATCTGCACCTGTAGGAAGGTAGATGCAGCTGTAAGGAGAAAGACTAGGGCCATGGGGGATGAGTCAGCAAAGGAGGCAGATAAAAGGAACATGCTGAGCAAGGCTTGGTGTGGAAGCAAATTTGCTTGCCACAATTCTGTGAAGGTGACCTGCTTAGGAAATAGAGCTCTACTCTGCCTTGCTGCCTTGCACTGTGTTGCTGGTAACCTGTGCAGGCTCCTGCAGCCTGGGACCCAGACTCTGCATCCTGCACCTGTTCCCCATCCCTGGAACCAGACCCTTGAACTGTCAACCATTCTTATCCTGACCCTTGGACTGGACCTGTGATCTCTGACTCCAGACTGGTTTGTAGAACTTGCCTCTTCACCTACTGCTGTGTCTATCGTTATTGTATTTGTGCATCCCAGAAATCCTGGGTAGAGCAACAGCACCATGCTTGGCCCTGAACACATCGTCATTGCAACCTGATTACTGTGGGTTGTCAAGGACTGTCACAGAGAATACCCCCCAACAGCGCACAGGTTCTCACAATTAACCAGTGACCACATTCTTGAATATGGCCTTGAAAAAGATAAGGATGGTAGCTGCACAAAGGCCCAAACGATGGATACCTGTGAGCCAGAGCAGGCCTGCTAATAATATAATCCTTGAGGGGGTGCTTTGCCTCACACATACTGTTTTATTTATACACATCACACCCTAGTGCCCAACACTGCAATGTGGTACAGAACTGCAACCATGTTCTGCTCATTAATTGGTAGGTCAAAGGTGATTCACACTGGGACAAAAAAATCCCCAACTTTAAGTATAAGCTAATGGGGTCTCTGAACTTGCTGAGAATGAGAGGGGAAAAGATATTGGGGTCATAGTGGACAGCTCAATGAAAGTGTCAACCCAGGCTGAGGACAGACTGGCAGTCTGGCCCTCTCTGCCTCTGCTTTAAAAGCAGAGGCAGAGCGGGCATCCAGACTGCCACATCTGCCCAGTAGAGGCGCCCCAGACTCACCTCATCCGGTGGCGCGCTCCTCCCGCAGCAGCCGGGCACCACTTCCAAGTGGCGTCCCAGCGGCTGCACGTGCACGTCCCGGCGGGCGGAGCCGCATGGCATTCTGCCACTGTCACCGGAATGTGGGCGGGCGGAGCCGCATGGCATTCTGCCACTGTCACCGGAAGCCACCCGCAGTGTGGACACTGCGGGCGGATTCCTTGCGGCAGCATCTGAACGCCGCACTGCAGGGCAGTTCGCCCCGGCTTGTTCTGCCGCGCTCCTGTAGCACGGCAGAACTCTAATCTGTCCTCGGCCCCAGTGTGCTGCAGCGGTGAAAAAGGCAAACTCTATACTAGGGATTATTAGGAAAGAGATTGAGAATAAAACAGCCAATATTGCATCACCCCTATATGATGGAGCCTCATATGGAATATCGTGTACAGTTCTGGTCAGCATATCTCAAAAAGGACATTGCAGAACTGGAAAAAATACAGAGGAGGGCAACCAATATGATGAGGGGGTTCAGGGAGCACCTTCCTTATGAGGAAAGGCTAAAGACTCTGGGACTTTTTCAGTCTAGAAAAGAGATGACTAAGAGGGGACATGATAAGAGGTTTATAAAATTATGCATGGGATGGAGAGGATTGACAGAGAGAAAAATTTATCCCAAAGTACTAGAACTTGAAGGTATCCAAGAAAGCCAATGGGCAGTAGGTCCAGGATGGACAAAAGGAAATACTACTTTACTCAGAGCGTGATTAAAATGTGGAATTTGCTGCCAGAGGATGTAGTGATGGCCACAGGAATAAACAGCTTTAAAAGGGGATTAGCTACATTCATGGAGGATAATTCTATCAATAGCTACTAGCCATGGTGGCTGAGGGGAATCTCCACATTCAGAGGCACTAAACCTCTACATCCCAGATCCAGGAGGCAACACCAGGGGAAGGCCTCAGCCTCTGTGCCCTGTTAATAATTATATTTTTTCCAAATGTTTAAGTCTGAAGTACTTTCTGGAATGCAGGAAGGCTGATTTTAAACCAAGAAACAAACAACCAGGTTGAAGAATAGTGTTTTCTTCTCCAGCACCGTTTCTGAAAGAAAGCTCAAAAGGTGCTTAAAAGCTGGGGAACAATTCCCTCAGAAGGTTGTCTACACTCATTTGGAGGTAAGGACTTTCCTCCTGGATTGTGTCCAGGAAGCTGAGATCCAATCTGCAGCCCCAGTGTTCAAAAAGTGCAGCTCTCCCAATTCAGCTAATGAGTCCTTGAAATCCTCTTTTCTCTTAGCCACACAGCCAATCCTTCAGTTCAGCAAACAGAGCTAAATCTTTGTATATCCTTGGTGACTGCCTTGGTGACTCGAGTGTCTTTTACTAGACAACGGCATTTGGAGTGCAGCAAATGATATATTCTACCAAGGATGTATAATAATGATCTAGATGAGGCCATTCTCAGTCTCTCCTTCGGAGAGGAATGGGAGAAACATAATCTTTTTTTTTCTCCATCAAAGGACTGGCAGCCATTTAACAAGTATTTAATGGCAAGGATTTGTGAAACCTGCCTTTTTTCAAGCACAGAGATTTCTGCCCCCGTGATCAGTGGTAATGCCATAGGGTACCTTCTGCTCGTAATTGGGCATTCAGTGCACATCAGAATATGGAAACTACCCATTTCTACGCTGAATATGCTCTTTATATTCAACAGATTCCCCTCCCCCTGTTTTTTCAGGCTTGCTTGAATGAGAGTTGCACAGCTGGCTGCCAGCAACTTTCCCCCCAGTGACAAATAAAATGGAGATCATGTTTTGAAAAATTCCTGTTTATGAGTCACCTGTCCGATCGCCAATACGTCAGTCTGAATAATGACCAAATCAATTCCAGTTTTTAAGATACAGTTTGAAAAACAGAAACATCTCTGCCCCAAAGGCAAAGAATGTTAGGTTCAGACAGGGCATGAAACCACAGTTTAATTAAACTAAACTGGGGTTCATGTGCTAGATTTGAGTCCAGCAACACCTTCGAGACCAATGAGATGTTCAGGGCCTAAGCTTTCTGTTGAACTAGGCAATGTCTGGTGTACAAAGAAGAAGAGAAGAAGACCCTGCAGGGGGGCAGCAAGAAGACAATTAGATATGACAAGAAGCGGGACCCTCAATACTCAGCGGGGGAGGGGAGTATTCCTAAAGGCTGCAGCTCCACATCGAGGAGGAAGCAGCTGCAGGTAAGTCTTCTTCCCCCTTCACCCCCCGCCCCCAACACCGGCAGTGAGGCCTCAGTGGTTCTCAGCCACCAGGCCACTGATCTTCCCCCCATTCCCCGGCACCTGCAGTGAGGCCTCAGCGGCTCTCAGCTGCTGGGCTGCCAATCTTCCCCCCCACCCCCAGCACTGGCAGTGAGGACTCAGTGGCTCTCAGCTGCTGGGCCACCAATCTCCCCTCACCCCACCCCCAGCACCAGTGGTGAGGCTTCAGTGGCTCTCAGCCACTGGCCCACCAATCTCCCCTCACCCCACCCCCAGCACCAGTGGCAAGGTTTCAGTGATTCTCAGCTGCTGGACTGCCCATCTTCTCCCCCAACCCCCCAGCACCAGTGGCAAGGCCTCAGTGGCTCTCAGCCGCCGGGCCACTGCAGAGTTCCCAGAGCATTCTCTGTGCATGCACAGGGAATGCTCTTTTACTTTTGGGGGGGATTTAAATATCCCCCGTATAGTTTTTTTTTTAAGTTTTAAGATTTTCCTGCACACCTGGGGAGCCCCCCAAATGTGCAGGAAAATCTCTCTGCCCCCTAGGTGCCCCTAATCTGTGGATTTAGATATCTGCACGCAGGGGGCACCATGGCTGTTAGATATATAGATAGTGAAGATAGCACCTTCTCTCTCCTGTTGTCATTCCTTGCCTCTCCAGATTGCTACTCTTAGGCCAGTACCCTCCTTCTTCTTGGAAGCTGCACACTGATTCAAGCTTTATCTACACTTTAATCAAGCTGTGCATCTTTGCTGTGTTAATCACTCTATCAAAATTTTGAAGAGAGAATGCTTCCTCAGATGGAACTGGGAATGGGGATTTCTGACTCCATATAGCCCAGTCAGAAGGTGGGTGGGGTGTTGTGTTAGCCAAATTGCCCTATTTCTTAATAAAGAGTGGGGAATTAAAATATTAAACGGCAATAGGCTTAATGAAGGGAGCAATAACCCGTGTATACCAGAGTCCAATTTATCCAAATCCCCAGAAATAGACAGGGAGACTAGATCTGAAATAAAATGGTTTTCTTTACTGAATAATTTCACATACACATACAATGAAACAATCACACACTCAAACAAGACAGAGCTAGGAATTTAGATAGAAGGGTACAAAGACTGTCACATTAGCAGGAAAATATTGATGAGTGGTCTGATGTGGCTGTTGATTCTGCAGTGAAAAGTGGGGAGAATACTAAGGAAGGGGGCATGTGTTGGCCAGCAGCATATGTGGTAGACTCTAGACAGAGCTAGGACTACAGTCAGCAAGGTAGGGTGGGGTCAGGTAGGTAGAAGTCAAGAGAGAGAACAGTGGGCAGATGCTCTCCTTATATACCCTAGCGGAGCATGTGCCACCAAGTCACATGGTCCCCAGGAATGTGCTAGAAGCTGCCACTTCCTTAATGGGTCAAGAGAACAGAATGAAGTGTTGGGCAATTGATATGTTTCCTAATAGTGACACCTTTCAGAGTAAGGGGCTGAAGACAAAGGAGAAGAAAAGATAATCATTCTAGGTCCTTGGCCAGTCCTTAGAGTCAACGGCCCAATGATCTGAAGCTGCGTGTTCTTGATGGGCAGATGGTGTGCTTGGCAGCTCAGTTAATCTTGTCATGGTCAAGTTCTATTGTTTAACTTGAGGATAAGTAGGTGCCATTTTGGGTGATGCTGCTAGGAGAAGGGGGGGAATGCCTGTGTGATGGAGAAGAGGCTTGTCCATGGTGTTTGTGCAGAAATGTCCAGACAGCCTCTGCAAAGCATGGCTTCTCTGGAAGTCTGGCTGCTGGCTCCATGTGGCTGCGATGTCAGGGAGGCTGGCTAGCCATCTACCTGGGTCTGCAGTGTCCTTAGAGATACAGGGATAGGTGGCATCAGGTGTTCCATGGGCCCACGTCTGATCTAACATTCTGCTTCAGTGCAAGACTTCCCTTGACTGGGCACATGTTTTCTGTCCTGTAAGTTCCGTCTCATGGTCACCATTCAGTCAATTTTTCCTGGCACACGCATTGATCAGTCCAGCTTAGAGTCATATTTCATGTCCATACTTTATAAGATGCTTGCAGGGCGACAGTTGCAAAGGAGGAACTCAGGATGCAGAGGTACAGAGTTCCTTCTTAGCAACACCTCCTGACTGGGAGCTAAGGACTCGGAGATTTTCATTCTGACTCATATACGATGAAGGGAGCTTGGACTCTCGAAAGCTGATACCAAAAAGACCTGGTTGGTCTCTAAGGTGCTGCAGGAGCTAATTGTTCTACTACAGACCAACACGGTTACCCTCTGAAACTATGGTCAGTGTGGCTGTCGGAATGTGGGCTGCTCCGCTGACTACAGCTGTGGTCACACTGGCAGCATGGTGCGATATGGCACTGCCTCTAATTTTACTGCTTTAAAGGGTTGCAGGGCATATCATCCAGACAGCACACCCTGCTGCGGGTTACCCACACAGACATCCTGTGGTCAAGCATCCCCATTACTGTAGCACCTCAGCCATGGAGCATGCTGCCCAGGCATTTTTCAAAATACATGTGCATGCATACATGCTCATGCATGCACATATGTGCAAATGTGCAAGTAGGCAAAAATTCCAAAACCACCACCCTAGCAGTGGGAACAGATCTGCAGTTTCAGATGGCCAATCTGTTTTGTGCACACTCCCCCTGCATTCAGATATTCGACCATGCACAATAAATGTGCAGGGGACCAAAAACACCACTTGTGATGTGGTGCCTTTTTAACCTGGCTCCAAGACATCCTAGGATGGGGTGAGAATGCCTGGGGAATGCCTGACAGATGGGGCTGTGTGACTGCACCCATTTGATCCAGAGGGGAGGGGATGGCCATGTCGGGCCCAACTGCTCGTGTAATCACACCCAATGATTCAATAATCATAGTCATCTGTAGGAGCTTCCCATCACTCTGCTGGGATTTCCTCACCTCCCTTTGTCAAACCTTCTCCTCTCTTAGGGTCAGCCGGCCTCAGAAATGTGTTGCAAGGTGTCTGAGGGGAGAGACCCTTGTGTTGCTCTTCCCTACCTCCATACTGCAGCACCGTTTCAGCATGCAGGCTCTTGCCATCTCCTCCGCGGCTGACCTTCCCCGCTCCCTTTCATCCTCCTCCTCTTTCCTAGCCCCGCCCCTTCAATCTCACCCCATTCTCCAGTTACATCCGAGGGACTTTTATTTCTCCTCGGCATTTCCTTTCCATGTTGTACCTTCCCTCCCCACTTTTCCCTGGGTGGGCTCCACCTGCTTCCCCTCTCCTGTGCAGCGGCATGCCTGGGAGGGATTCGCTTTCCCTTCCCCGGCACTTCCTCTTGGTGTCCCAAGCCTTAACTGCTGTTTTATTGGCAAAAGCCACCTAGGACCCATTCTGTGTCCCCTCCACAGCTCCCACCTCCATCCTTGGCTTCTGGCGCGTCAGCAGTTCCGTGCCCTCTGCCCCCAGCCGGTTTCTTGCCTGTGGCGGCAGTGTTGCTTAGCCTGTGGCCACATGTGCCTTCTGCAGCATCAAGGAGAGGGTCAGGGCCACCTCCACTCTCAGTTGCCCATCACCTCGGCTTGCCCGCTCACCCTCTCAGTTGATCCAAGTGTGCTCTCCGTGGGGCCACTGGGTGGGGCAGAGATGCCCTCGCATCTCTGAGCTGCCTGTTGTCATGGGACCTTGGCCCCAGTTCCAATGCACTCTCTGTGCCAGGGAAGGTGGAGGAGTCTGGGAACTGCCCGCTCCCCCTGCCCCTGCCAGATGCCAAGTCCCCTTCCTCCTACCCTGGTAGGTGCTCCCTGCTGAGGCCAGGGCGGGTTGGGGAGTCCAGGGGTGACCTCGGGCACCATCAAACCAAGGTCTGCAGTTGGTTTACTAGTCAGCGTCAGTCTGAACAGTGGTTTTGTGCAATGTCTTAATCTATCTATCTAATAGCAAGGTCTCCTCTGTGTGTGGATCTGGGTCACATGGAGGATAAAAAGTACTGGAGTCGGGAGGCCGGTAGAAGTGAAATCAGCATAGTAGTTTATTGTGGGTAAGACGGAACATGGCAAACCCTGGGCTCAGAGCTCTCTTTTATGCTGGTCAGAGATAATCCCCCGACCTCGCCCAGATGTCCTGATAGGACCTTACACTTGTGGCTGGTTAGGATCTGGCTTGCTATTGTTCTGCCTGGCCAAAATTCAGGTAGTTCAGGGCCATGTGAGATCGGCCACGTGGCGGTCGCCATTACAAGACCGCATGGCGACCGCCAGGGCTCATTTTGTAGCAGAAGCTCCTCTGCATATTAGGCCACACACCCCTAATGTAGCCAATCCTCCAAGAGCTTACAGTAGCCCCTGTACGAAGAGCTCTGTAAGATCTTGGAGGATTGGCTACATTAGGGGTGTGTGGCCTAATATGCAAAGGAGCTCCTGCTATGAAATGAGCCCTGGTGACCGGGATAGGAATACACAACAGAGGGTAAACAGATCTTCCAGCAAACTTGGGGCAGTCCCCATGTTTGCAAAAAAATCTAAAATGTTTTTAAAAGTATACGGGGATACTTAAATCCCCCCCCCCCCAAAGTAAAACTGCTTACTCTGCACAAGCACAGAGAATGGATTTACTGAAGCGTGGGAAAAGCCATTGGAGCCGCGAGGGAAGCTGCCACCGCCGCAATAGCTGTGTACCCAGCCACTGGGACAGCCCTCGCCAGGACCTCCAGCAATGAAGACTATAGCTTCAGCCAGCAGGTTTGGTCACTTGACTGCTGAGTAAAGGCAGCGGGTGACACCTCTAGGGGGGAGGGCAGCCAATTGACCAAGGGAAACAAAGGGGCGGCGGCGCCTCTCTGGGAGCCAGCCTCCCTTCTGCTGCTGCTGCTGCCGCCACTGCCCAAGCTAGCCCTGCAGCCATCAGTTGAAGAGTCAGGAGGTGAAGCCTGCATCCTCGCCCCCCCCTTCCTCCCTCCTGCAACCAGATTGGGGACGTTTGCTGGCCTGCAGCTGCAAAAGGAGAGGTGCTGTGAGAGGGGGGGGGGAGAGAGAGAAAAAGAGTAGGGAATTGTCTGTTGGGGGGAGAGAAAGAAAAGAATGGGAGATAGTCTGAGGGAGGGGGAGAGAAAGAGGAAGGGGAGATTGGGGGGAGAGAAATAGTGGAGAGAAAGAGGGGCAGACTGAGAGGGGGTGGGGGGAAGGGACATCGAGAAGGACTGGGGTAAGGGGGTGAGACATATAAGGGGTGAGAGAAGAAATGGGGTAAGAAAGGATTGCTATAGAATGGGGAAGGGAGGAAAGCTGACATAGAAGGGGTGAGAGAAGAGGACGTGAGGAAAGATTAGTAAATAAGGGGTTTGTGCAGAAAGAAAGAGGAGGGTACTTTGACAATAAAGGGGAGGAGAGGGGGGAAAGGTAGGGGAATCCCCCCTCCCCACAAGTTCCTTGCGAGGTAGGGTTGCCAAGTCGATTCTACTCATTGGCGGGGGGGAGTCCTCCTTTGCCTGGGAGCTCCTCCAGTGTGTGCGAGTTGCGCGCGCACACAGTGACGTCACCCGGAAGTGACATCACCACATTGGGGCATTGCCAGGGTGACGCTCTGGCAATCATCCCAAAACTCTATAGTACCATAGAGTTTGGGGGCGATTACCAGAGCGTTGCCCTGGCAACGCCCCCAACGTTATGACGTCACTTCCGGGTGACGTCATTATGTTGGGGAAGTCGTCCTGGCTGGACGACTTCAGGGGTGAGGTTTCCCCCGCCAGCCGAATGCTGGCCGGCGGATCGGGAACCCCTGTAGTGGGGAATCCCCCGCCCCCCGGGCTGACTTGGCAGGACTGCCTGCAACAAAGACTGCAGTAGGGCCACAACATGTTATGCAACATTTTGTTGCGAGCCCCCTCTTTTTTTAGTCTAATTCTGGCTTGTTCTGCAGTGACGCTGTCTCAGGCAACAGAGAGGAGGAAACGAAATCAGCATTTTTTCCCCAAACAAACCAGCATTTGAGTGGGGGGGGGGGTTTTTTGTGACAACAGAGCTGCACCTACCTGAAGCTGTTGTTCATTGGCATGTCCTCTGTGCTTCCCAAATGGATTAAAATGAAGACTGGGTTAGTGTTTTGACCGTTTTTATTCTCTATTAGAAAAGCACGGCTTTGAATTTGCCCCCTCACGAATTTGAGTTTATCTCTAAACTGAGTAATCGTTTTTACTTTCTCCTTCTCAAAACATTCTAAACTTTGTTGGGCGGCCTATGATTTCTATCCCTTTCCCCAACAGCAGAAGCATGCTATTAATCGAGGGGGCCATCCTCAATGGTGTAGATCCAGAGAATGTATCTCTAAATGATGTCTTTATTTAATACATGGATTAATGCCCAAGCCCCTTGACGATCTCTGATATTCCTCTCAGAATCAATGTTTCAAAAAGGCATTAATAGTTCTTTTTCAGCTCCCGAGGAGACTGGTCCCAAAAAACATAATGACGATTTGCTTTGTTAATCTCTCACTTGATTGTACGTGACACGGACAAGTGCAGCCAGTTGCTCTAATATGAGGTCACGCCACACGCACAAGCTGGTGATTATTATATTTATTGATTGGTGTTTCCTGCCACAGTTCAGAAGGCCTCAGTCTGGTGCAGCCAAATGTGGATGTCATATATTAAATTCATTTTTTCCCACATACCTCTGCAACAGAACGTATTTGTATTCAGCAAGAAATGACAGGAAAGAGAATATATTCTTAACTTTTCACAAATTTAGACAAGATGACTCCAGAATAGGGTTCCCGACTCTCAGAAATTCCTGGAGATTGGGGGTGGGGTGGGGTGACCTGGAGAGGATGGAGTTGGGAGGGGAGTGAGGGACCTCAGCAGAGTATAATAATGCCATACAGCCCAACTTCCAAAATAGCCAAATGAAAACCACATGCCCCCCTCCCCTAGTGGCAGGCAGCATCAGTTCTGCCATCGTAACATGGGTGCACACTGCACTCTGTCTCAGTAGCATACCGGGAGAGAGGGAAACCAGGGCCAGATCAGACATGCTGTGAAAGACGGGCGACAGCCTGCCTCTAAGATCCCCTTGATATCTTCATTTTCATTTAAAGGCAGCCATTAAAAGGAAGTACTTTTTCACCCAAAAAGTGAATGGAATTCACTGCCACAGGAGGTGGTGGCAGCTACAAGCATGGATGGCTTCAAGAAGAAGAGAGAAGAGACTGGATTTATACCCCGCCCTTCACTCACTTGTAGTCTCAGAGTGGTTTACAAACTCCTTTCCCTTCCCCTCCTCACAACAGACACCCTGTGAGGTGGGTGGGGCTAAGAGAGCTCTTTTGAGGACTGTCCTTGAGAGAACAACTGGTACAGAGCTATAGCTTGCCCAGGGTCATCCAGCAGGTGCAAGTGGAGGAGTGGGGAATCAAACCCAGTTCTCCCAGATTAGAGTCCGCGCACTCAACCACTACACCAAACTGGCACTACACCAAACTCCCTCTTCAAGAGGGAATTGGATAAATAGATAGAGCAGAGGTCCATCAGTGGCTATTAGCCACAAGGTATAGATAGGAATGCTATGATCACACACACTAAATAATCCACTTTCAGTGTGCTTTCAAACTGGATTTTTACTGTGTGAACTGGCAAAATCCAGTTTGAAAGTGCATTGAAAGTGGATTATTTAGTGTGTGTGATCGCAGCCTCAGGTCTGGGACAAGTGATGCTCTGTATTCTTGGTGCTGGGCGGGGGCTGTTTCTAGTGTCCTGGCCCCACTGGTGGACATCCTGATGGCACATGGTATGTTTGGCCACTGTATGACAGAGTGTTGGACTGGAGCATTGGCCTGATCCAGCCTTGGTTTCTCTTATGTTCTTATGTGCTTTTCCCTGAGAGAGATGCTCCATCTTCTCCAACAGCTAATAACTCCAGTGGGGGGAAGGCTGGCACCCTCCCATCCATGCATCAATAAGCAGGGTATGGGCCTATTTTTAAGCATAGCTGGGCACATGGGTAAGGAGACCTAATCCCTGAACCCTCACACGCCTACCCCGCCACATTCCAGATCTGGAGTGTTTCCCTCTTAGGCTGCCCAACTCGTTTCTGGTATAAGAGCCTGGCTTATGACCAAATTCAAGCACCAGAGAACAGTGAGAAAGAAGCATAGGAAGGGCCAGGATTTATCTGCTCTCTCCTTTGGTGTAGTGGTTTGGTGTAGTGGTTAAGTGTGTGGACTCTAATCTGGGAGAGCCAGGTTTGATTCCCCACTCCTCCACTTGCAGCTGCTGGCTGACCTTGGGCAAGCCATAGCTCAGGCACAGCTGTTCTTGAAAAAGAGCAGTTTCTGTCAAAGCTCTCTCAGCCCCACCTACCTCACAGGGTGTCTGTTGTGGGGAGGGGAAGGGAAAGGAGATTGTAAGCCGCTCTGAGACTCCTTTGGGTAGTGAAGGACGGGGTATATATCCAATCGCTTCTTCTTCCTCTTCTTCCTTTGCTGTCTGTTCTTGTTCATAAAGCTACCCTTTCCTTATGCTTTTTTGACAAGTATATTCATATCTGAGTATTCCCCTCAACAATATAACGTAACGTGACGTGACGTAACGTGACATAACGTGATGTAACATAACGTAACGTAACGTAACATTTCTACCCATTTCTATTTCTACAAAATATGGAAAGCAATTCAATCAATAGTGCAATAGGACCAGGATTACAGAACTGAACAAAAGATGCAAACAAAAGCTACTGAAGGCAACCAAAACTGCCTGAAACATGACATACCATAATGAAGAAAGGCTCAGGAGATTGTAGTAAAGAGGGAAGTGATATCTGTAAATACTGAGTCCTTCACCCCCTTTCTCTTCTACTCACCCAAGAGTATCCCAAAGGTGGTGGGTATTGATTTGCATGTATATGAGAGGGCTTGCTCCCATTCACCTCCTGCTCTCTTGCTCCCCCCGCCCCAGTAGCCACTAGCACTAGGGGTGTGCAAAAAAAATGCCATTTTTCAGGTTTAGGTATATTGAACCCAAAAAAAATTGGTATTTCCTGATATTCCCAAATCCCAATACTGGCATGGTATTTGGATTCAGGAAATATTAGGAAACCCATATTTTATTTTGCTCCATTATACCCTATGGGGACCATTGGTCCCCATAGACTATAATGGAGAATCAATCCATGGGAATTTGAGGCTTGGAGGGGGGTCTGTTTTATGAGGTAGAGGCAGGGGGTCCAATTCTATGAGCCCCCAAAGAAGGTGCCCTGATCCTCCATTGCTTCCAGTGGAGGGGAGAATGAGCATTTAAAGAGACCACAGTCTCCTTAAGTGCCTTCTGAGTTCACCCACAGAGTCACTGTGGCAACGACAGCATGGCTTCAAGCTGTGCTGCCACCATCATGGTAGGGCAACTCAGCAAGTGATGGTCTCTTTAAATGCCTTCTTTAGGCTGCACCCAAATAAAAACCAAATATTATTCGCTTTTATTTGGGCTCAGCTTTATTAATAGCCAAATCAGATTCTCTAATCTATATTTGGCTTTTTTTAAAAAAACCAAAATACCAGTAAAATACCGACTACTTGTCTCTCTCTCTCTGTGTGGGTGTGTCTAGCCCAGTCACAAGTTTCTGGTCTATGCATGGACAAGCAGCCAGCTGAGATCTTTTGAACACTGACTGAGAATGTTAGAAGGGAAAAAAAATATTTATTTACTAAAATATAATCTCAGCTCACTAGAGTACAGAAGCACTGGAAAAACAGTCTGTCAAAACACTACAGGATGTTACAGAACTAAGAAAATAAATTAAAAAAAACATGAGACTAACTAAGCTGTATAAGTCACTGGTGTTGCCTTGGCATTTCCTTTCGTGGAATGGTCATAAATCCACTGAAACTTTGAAATAGAGACTGGTAAATTCCAATTTTACTCTATTCCTCCCTCACTCTCTGGTTCTTGGCCTTCCCCCTTTACTCACAGTGTGTCAGACCTTCTAATCCTTCTTCTCCCAGCTGGGAAGGTTTCACTTTCAGCTATTCTGAAACTGGGTTTGAGTCCCCATGGGTGCTGCTTTGCACCTCACTCCAATCTTATCCAGGCATATCTTCCCAGACTTTATGACCCAGCTCAGGACATCTAAATAGCCATTGATTCTGCTGTTCCTGTCAGGTGGGCAAATTGTCATCTCATCCTATTTTTCCCCACAAAGGAAAATTCATCTCCTCTCGGCCTGAAATCTGAGGAGTTCATTGCTTTGCTCCCAGGAAAGAATGTTTTCTCTCAGATCAGGCCTCCCTGTGAATTAATCAAGGTAACCTGCCTCCCTCTATCATCACAATACCTGCAAATAAAGATTGCAATAGACTACAATACTACCTCTTATAGTCAAACCAGAAGGAGAAAGAGATTGAACTATAAGAGATTGGACCCCACCTTTCACTACCCAAAGGAGTCTCAGCACGGCTTACAATCTCCTTTCCCCTCCCCACAAGAGACACCCTGTGAGATAGGTGGGGCTGAGAAAGCTCTCCCAAGAACTGCTTGAGAGAGAACAGCTCTGAGAGAACTTGTGACTGACCCAAGGTCACACCAGCAGCTGTATGTGGAGGAAGGGTATCCCAAAGGATTCCATCTAAATTATGCTGGAAAAGCTAAAGACGTGTGCTCCCCAATGAAACGAGTAAAAATGAATAAAGAATAGACAATAGAAAATGAATATAAGGGGGTAAAATGAATGGGAAGCTAACTTGGGGGGGGGGCGAAACCAATTCTTTTTGTGTACTTCATCCAGCATCAACTCAACTGGCAACTCCAGTTAGAATTCTCCCTTTCTGTTGTCTCATCCCAAAGACACACGAGGGGACAGAGGGTGCAGGGCAATGCTCCCAGCCGGTTCTTTCAGACCCAGAGTCACTGCTCTCAGCAGCGCTTACATCTGTGGCCAGAGATCTGGCTTTGCACAGTGAGCAATCATTGTTACAAACAGGGGTCCATTGGAGCAGGAGTGCACAGGAGCGCAGCTCCGGGAGTGAGAAGCCCAGGGGGCGGGCACATGACCAAGCCCCGCCCCCTCCTTGGCTTCCCCGAGCAGTGCAGAGGCGCAGCGCCCCGGGGAAAGCCCTGCTAGGGTCTTTATTGTTTTTAATGTTTTGTTTTAATATTGATAATTTTATCATTGTTCCTTTTATGACTGTGTGCTGCTTTTCCAGAGACTTGCTCAAGGTGGCATATAAATTTTCTAAGTATACCATTTTTTATCTGGGCACATGGCACATAAGTACTGGAGAAATTTCACCAACCCTTCAGCAGCTTCCACCCCATCAGTTTGGTGTAGTGGTCAGGAGTTGGACTCTAATCTGGGAGAACCGGGTTTGATTCCCCACTCCTCCACATGCAGCTGCTGGTGTGACCTTGGGCCAGTCACAAGTTCTCTCAGAGCAGTTCTCTCATGAGCAGTTCTCAAAAGACCTCTCTCAGCCCCACCTACCTCACAGGGTGTCTTGTTGTGGGGAGGGGAAGCGAAAGGGAAAGGGATGGGTGGTGCACATGTCCTGGGTATCTCAAGTCTACTTGAAACCTGGTGGTTTCAAGGGAGCAGGAAGAGAATGAGGGTGTGTTCTTTACGCTTATTTTTATTGCACAAAGTATTGGATGGGGAAGGGAATGGAGGAAGAGCAGGTCAGTTTCACTCACCTGTGGAGTGGAGCCTGAGGGGTGGGTGTTGCCTTCTGACACCCTGCCGGCATGTTAGGGGTGTGTGGCATATGCAAATGAGTTATGCAAATGAGTTATGCTAATGAGCTCCTGCACCTCTTTTTCTATGAAATGACCCCTGGTTACAAACAACCGCATCGGTCCATATACCAGGCTTGCATATTGAAGGCCAAAAAAAAGGCCTTTGCTTCAAAAACTGAAGGCCTTCTTCGCGGGTGACCTGCCCAGATGACCTTGCTACAGTAATTATGATGAATCAGATATTAGCCCCCACTGTTCTCATAAAAGACACCTTTTTTCTTCCTTAGTTAGTGTGTTTGTTCTGCAAATTGATCTGGATCGTGTCCAAGCAACAATGGTAAAGACTCGCTATGGAGACTTTCCAGCCCTCCATGGAAAACCCCTTTGTGTTTGCCAATCGATTCCCAAAGGCCAGTCTTGCCCAGAGGAATTGAGCAATATGGAAACAACAACAACAACAACCCAGCTCCTTCATTTTCAGAAGTAGCAACGTCCTGTGTAATGTTTTCTTGCTATGTAAAATTTCACAAGGCATTGTCTTTCTGCTCACACTGCTTTCAATTATCTCTCTGGGTTTAAGGCAATTTTCACTCCTTTGCGATCCCTGATGGGCAGAATCGAATACCCGACATTCTGAACTAGCTCCTCTTTGAGATGAAAGTCTCCAGAGGAAATCAAAGGCAGATGTGAAGCAATGTTATATTTGACTCTGGCCAGAACTCAGTGTAAAGAGCTGTGGCGGATCAATACCAATCCTATTAATTCTGATCCTAGATGGATGATCATTCCCTCTGTTCCCTCCCCTGAGTTAAATTACTTTAAAACAGTATTTAAAAAACCCTATTCATAAAGACTTGTCTGAAGCCATGTGAAAATATTTTCTTAGACTTCCAAGCATAACTCAGAGGGTTTCTGTGGGGTTTTTTTTGGCCAACTTCTTAGGGGGAAAGGTGGATGCTTACCTGGGCGTGCCTTGCACAATGCCTCTAAAGAAGCTTCCAATGATGAGCCTGGTCCCGCTGGTGCAGTACAAACAAGAAGTTCACACTTAGAGCCCAGCAGATGAAAGCTGTTACTTTGAGAGGTATCTAGGTTGCTCCCTCCGTGGGATTTTACACTTCCAACCAGCATCGCTAACAACTGATGGGCTGCTGTTAGCTCACTTTGACATCGACTCTAACACCATTGAACTGTACTTTGAACCACCCAAGAGATAAGCATATGTTCTGCAGGGTACAATGGAGAAAAAACTAGACAGCTGCACACAGCATCTCTCTAAAGAGCTACATTTCCAGTTCTTGACAACTACCTTTGACTCACTGGAGTAAATAGATAAGATCAGTAAGATTCAACACTGCAGCTTCAAATACGTTAGAGAAAGCGTTGAAACGAATGGAGCTACACAATGTAAAGCTTATTGATTTAATTGCCCTGCCCTGATGGCCCAGGCTAGCCTACGCCTCGTCGGGTCTTGGCTGCTAAGCAGGCATCCAAGGAAGAACATCCAAGGAAAAACTCGCTTGCTACGCAGAGGCAGACAATGGCAAACCACCTCTGTTCATCTTTTGTCTTGAAAACCCAATGGGATCGCCATAAGTTGTCTGCAACTCGACGGCACTTTCCTATTCGTTGGGATGTACTTTTCATTGGAACGTCATCACGATGTACTTTTGGTTTAACATAGATCATAAAAGAAGGCTCCAAATGCCAACCACTCTAAGAACTGGTTAACACATGCCTCTCCATCACTGAAGGACCACAGCATCAAGGAATGATTAGCCAGTGGGAAATAGACTAGGAAAAACCAACCTGGTTGATTCTGTGGGGCACTTTTGGAATTTTGAGCAGGTATGGTCGGTATGACCACGACCACCAAATAACTGCTGCCAGAGATGGTGCCATCCAAAAAATGGTTGTCATGGACATTGCAATTGCAAAATTAGCCGTCATGGGAAGCTAAGTTCAATCACAAAAATTCCAGGAGTTTTCATAAAATATTGGGAAGTTCCAAAACAAGTGTCATCCTGAGAGCCTGGCTGCGGTCACACGGCCCTTTAAAGTGGGAGGAACTGCTGTTGCCTCCCGCATTTAAAGGGACCGATCAGACCGGCCAAGACAACTCCTGCACCAAAGTGGGCTCAATCGTGGGTTCCTCCTGCATTTTCCACCCCTGGGAAAATCAAGTATTTTCCCCATGGTCGCGTGAGCAACCCACGATTGATCCAATCTGGACAGCCCTCTCTTGCAATGATTGTGAGAGAGGGCTGTCTGATCGTCCCTCCCATTTTCCCTCCTTTTTTGCACTTGGGCACTCAAGTGCCCAAGTGCAAAAGGGGGGGGGACCGCTCCACTCCACCCCACCAGCCGCCACTGCCTGCCCTCCCAGGTTCTCCCCAAGGTTCTTACCAGGCAGTGGCCAGTGGAGCTCAGGGAAGGGTTCCTCCCCCGGCCACCGTTGCCGCCATCAGCCACCTCCTCTGCCTCCTCCTCCACTGCCACCAGCCGCCGCTGCCGCCGCTGCAAGCAGCCTCTGCCGCCACTGGTGCCAGCTGCTGCCACCTCCGCAGCTACCAGCCGCCGCCCACTAGCTGCCTCCACCACCAACTGCTGCCACCGGGGTTGGGATGTTTGAACATCCCAACCCGAAGAAAAGACTCCCAGCGGGATTTTATCCTGGGTTGAGCTGCCATGTGACCACGGCCCCAGTCTGGTGTAGTGGTTAGAAGCACGGACTCTAACCTGGGAGAACCAGGTTTGATTTCCCCACTCCTCCTCATGCAGCTGCTGGTGTGACCTTGGGTCAGTCATAAGTTCTTTCAGAGCTGTTCTTGAAAGGGCAGTTCAGCCCCACCTACCTCAAAAGGTGTCTGTTGTGGGGAGGGGAAGGGAAAAGAAATTGTAAGCCACTCTGAGACTCCTTTAGGTAGTGAAGGGCAGGGTATAAATTCTTCTTCTTCTTCTTCTTCTTCTTCTTTTTCTCGGTCCTGGGCCTGGTGTTGTTTTTATAAATGTTTTTATAAATGACCTGGAGGAAGACATAGAGGGGATGCTTATCAGATTTGCAGATGACAGGAAGCTGGGTGGGACTGCTTATTCTGAAGAAGACAGTCAGATTTCAAAATGATCTAGATAGGCTAGAACAGTGGGCTGAGACAAATAAAATGAATTTCAACAGAGGTAAGTGCAAAGACCTGAACTTGGTTACAAAAAATTAAAGGCACAGATATAGAATGGGAGGGACTTGGCATGACAGCAGCACATGTGAAAGGGATCTAGGTATTCTTGTTGATCACAAGCTAAACATGAGCCTGCAGTGCGATATGACTGCGAAGAAAGCTAATGCAGTCTTAGGATGCATTAACAGAGGCATTTTGTCCAGATCACGGGAGGTGGTAGTTCCACTCTATTCTGCTATGATCAGGCCTCACTTGGAGTACTGTGTCCAGTTTTGGGCACCACATTTTAGGAAGGATGTTGCCAAGCTTGAGCATGTCCAGAAGAGGGCAAACAGAATGGTGAGAGGGTTGGAGTCCAAGTCTTATGAGGAAAGGCTGAAAGAGTTGGGTATGTTTAGCCTTGGGAAGAGGAAGCTCAGAGGGGACATGATTGCAGGCTTCAAATATTTGAAGGGCTGTCATGTAGAAGATGGAGCAGATCTATTCTCGCTTGCTCTGGATTGCAAGACTAGATCTAATGGGTGGAAATTACAAGGGAGTCGATACCAGCTAAATATCAGGACAAACCTCCTAACTGTAAGGGTGGTTGAACAGTGGAACAGACTGCCTCGGGAGGTGGTGGATGCTCCTTCGTTGGATGTTTTCAAGCAGAGGCTGGATGACCATCTTTTGGGTATTTCGTAGGTCTATCTTTTGGCTGTGCTCCTCCAGAGTGTAGGGGGTTGGACTAGATGGCCTGCAAGGACCCTTACAATTCTATGATTCTATTCTTCTTCTTCATAACATAAGAACGTAAGAGAAGCCAATGTTGGATCAGGTCAATGGCCCATCCAGTCCAACACTCTGTCATACAGTGGCCAAAAATACCAGGTGCCATCAAGAGGCCCACCATTGGGGCCAGGACACTAGAAGCCCTCCCACTGTTGCCCCCCCAAGCACCAAGAATACAGAGGATCACTTGCCCCAGACTGAGAGATCCTATCTATACATTGTGGCTAATAGCCACTGATGGACCTCTATTCCATATGTTTATCCAATTCCCTCTTGAGGCCATCCTTGCTCATAGCCACCACCACCTTCTGTGGCAATGAATTCCATATGTTAATCAATCTTTGGTTAAGAAGTACTTCTTTTTATCCATTCTAACCCAACTGCTCAGCGATTTCATGGAGTGCCCATGAGTTCTTGTACTGCGAGAAAGGGAGAACAGTATATCTTTCTCTACCTGCTCTACCCCATGCATAATCTTGTAACCCTCGATCATGTTGCCCCTCAGCCGACGTTTCTCCAAGCTGAAGAGCCCCAAGCTCTTTAAACTTTCTTCATAGGGAAAGTGTTCCGACCATTTCATCATTCTAGTTGCCCTTTTCTGCACTTTTCCCAATGCTATAATATCCTTTCTGAGGTGTGGTGACCAGAACTGTACATAGTATTCCAAATGAGGTCATACCATTGATTTATACAGGGGCATCTTGATACTGGCTGATTTGTTTTCAGTTCCCTTCTTAATAACCCCCAGCATAGCATTGGCTTTTTTCATTGCAGTCACACACTGTCTTGACATTTTCATTGAGTTATCTACTACGACTCCAAGATCTCTCTCTTGGTCAGTCTCCGCCAGTTCGGACCCCATCAACATGTATTTATAGTTAGGATTTTTGGCCCCAGTGTTCATCAGTTTGCCCTTGGCCACATTGAACCCCATTTGCCACGTTGATGCCCACTCGCCCATCCTTGACAGATCCCTTTGGAGTGCCTCACAATCCTCCCTGGTTCTCACCACCCTGAACAACTTTGTGACATCTGCAAATGTAGCCACTTCACTGCTTACTCCCAACTCCAAATCATTAATGAACAATTTAAGAAGCATCGGACCCAGTACTGATCCCTGTTGCACCCTACTGCTTACCACCTTCCACTGAGAAAATTGCCCATTTCTACTCATTATTTGTTTCCTATTAATTAGTCAGTTTTTGATCCACAAGAGGACTTGTCCTTTTATCCCATAACTATTGAGCTTGCTTAAGAGTCTTCTTGTTGTTGTTGTTGTTCTTCTTTGTCTTCTTCTTCTCCATCTCCTCCTCCACCTCAGCTTCCAAATGAAAAGTCCTGGTTATGTGACGATGATACCTTCTGGAGCACCTTCTCCCTGCAGGAGACAGAAGAAAACCCAGATCAGCTCTTTGCCTTGGGACAGGGGTACTGTTTGGTTTCATTTCCTCCTTGTTAAACATGAAACATCCTGTTTCTATGGCCAAGCTGATGATGCCTGACTGTGAGACAACTGCTTGGAAGGAGATCAGAGATCTGAAGCTCCCTACATTTTCTTGCTCACATGGACTCATGGGCACATGAAGTTGCCTTATACGGAAGCAGACCATTGGTATATCGAGGTCAGTGTATTGTCTATGGGGACTGGCAGCAACTCTCCAGGGTCTTCCACATCACCTTGTACCTCATCCTTTAAACCGGAGGTGCCTGGGATTGAACCTGGGACCTTTTGCATACCCATCAGATACTCTCGTGCTGACCTATGGCCCCTCACCACCATTTAGGTTTCGTGCAGGACCCTTTGGATTTTATCTCCAAGACTCAAGAAGCAATAGGGTGCTATTAAAAACATTAGCAGAGAATCACTGGCAAGGACTGCCAGGGGTATAGTAGCACAAGCTGGTCTTGATTCCTTCCCTCCATCCCAGCACCTGAAACTTCATTTCTCCACATTAGATGCTGATGTGGGAAGGAGATGCATTCAGAGTTTCTCCCACTTAGCCCAGAACTTCTCAAGTTATTAATTAAAATCCTTATCCTACTTTTCTGTCACACACACAAAAAAAAACCCCTCCTTCATCATGTCTAACCATTCTGTAAAAGTCAGTTTAAATAGGTATCAGATTTATGAAAAAAATGACTTAATCATCTCCTTCACTGACAGGAGTGAAAATAATATTTACCTTGTGTAGAAAGAAGAGGCAATGACTCCCACAAGGGACCAAGTTAGGATCTGCATGTGTGAATGGGTCGACACAGAGAAGATGTAACAGACGGAGCTTTTATTTCTCTTCAAATTACCTCAAGTACAATGCTTTTTAGTGCAGCCACTTCACATGTTCTGCTGCCAGCCATCAAGTCTACAGTATCTAAGTGCCAAGAAGGTGCAGAGAGACATTAATAGAAACACACACTATCCAAGTCACCAGAAGTGATTGTTCCATTCTGCTCTAAACTAGTCAGACATCATCTGGACTCAGGGGTCATTTCATAGAAAAAGAGGTGCAGGAGCTCATTAGCATAATTTATTTGCATATGCCACACCCCCTGACATCACTGGAAGTGTGTCAGAAGGCAATGCCCACCGCTCAGGCTCCATCCCAAAAATCTCCACGTATTTCCCAACTTAGAGCTGGTGAGCCAGCTTGACACTTGGACTAAAGACACTTTAGGTTTCCTTTGCTCTTGCAGGAAAGCTACCCTACAACAAGCATGAAAATACAGATCAAGTTAGTATGCTTTTGATTTTTTCCACAGCGCATCACCATATGTCCCTGCTCCTGGGCTTGTTATTCCCGGAACGGCGCTCCTGTGCGCTCCTGCTCGAAATGACCCCTGTCTGGATTACTGTGTCCCATTCTGGGTGCCTCACTTCAAGGAAGATGCAAATTCAGAGGAAAGCAACAGCATGCATAGAAAGCAAATAATAAGAGGAAAATCTGGAAGAAGTGGACATTTGTAATCTAGAGAAACAAAAAGTGAGGGGAAACTATTGGGATATTTATTTATTTATTTATTATTTTTTGGATTTATATCCCGCCCTCCCCGTGAACAGGCTCAGGGTGGCTTGATTAATATAGCAGAGTTTGCCCCGTCATAGAAGTGTGATACTGAGTGCAATAAATTAATCTCCCAAGAAGATTATTGCAAAAAAAGGTAAACTTGCATTTATTCAGGTAGATCCTTCCAGTTCACATTCAGGTTGAGTTGAAAAGAGAGAGAGAGAGAGGCCTAATCTAAAGAGTACTTTTCCCTACCACAAATGGCCAGCTTGTCTGGCCCCATGTGTGTGGGAGTATGAGGGCATAGTCCCTGCAGGAGAGACCTGCAGAGACATGTGTCTCCATGGAAGGCCATGTGAAGAGAGTGAGAGGGCAAAGGGCAAAGAGGGATAAGAGAGAGAGGAGGGGTCAGAGGGCATCTCCCAGGTTAAGACAAAAGAGAGGCATCCCATTCAAGGAGATAATACCTCTACACACTTGGAGTGATGTAGCATCTCCCCCCCCCCAAAGTCCAGGCATACTGAGTAACTCCTGCCAACACCTTTCCTGTAGCACAGGAGCCCCCCCCCCCAAGCATCTGTGGCTATCCATCTTCCTCATTGCCAGTTTAAGCTTGGCATCTTGGCATCTCAGAGCAATGGAACTGGGGCTCCCCAGCAACAGGCCAAAGTCCTAGTTTCAACACCAGGTGCAGTTCTCTTTCTAAAGGGGTGGGATGCAACCAGCTCTTTGTGCGCTTCCTCCCTTGCTCATAAATATGCTCAGTGGGTGTCGAGGCCTCCAAACAGAGACAACGATGTGCCTGGCAGGGCAAGGCATTAATTACTTTCCTCCACATGTTACTCTGGTGCTTAGCTAAGTATTCCGCAACTGCCGCTGTTAGGACATATAATTTGCACAGTGTTCAGGCGGCGAGCAGCAGCAATTTGGCAAGGCCTCCATCTAATTAGTTTAGAGTCTGATTATCACTTCTCCTATTTTTTTTTCTCGCCTCTCACTCACACATGCAATGCGGCTGCAGCTGCTCAGCCCGGGATTAAGGCAAGATGCGGACAGGAAACAAAAAAAAAATATGTGTTCCTCCTTTTCAAACGTTTTGCTCTCCCTTCTTCCAGTAATCCCTCCCTGGGAGCTAGTCTTAACTCTTATCAAAAGCTAACAAGAGCCCCTAAGCTTGCAGGCGAGATGCCTTTAACCCCCTGGTATCAATCACACCTCTCGAAGAGAGGCCTAGTCGCCGCCAACTGCCCAAGCCCTGGGATGGGGCCGCTCAGATCAACAGCGTGGGTTACAGATGCATTTCTTGGATCGAGAAACAAAACGTTTTTGCGCGGTCATACTTATTTCTCTTCTCTTCCCCTCTGATGCACGTGCGCAACTGATGTGGCGCTCAGCAGGGTTACGGCGATGGATGGGAACTGGCATAATTTCAAGCCTTCATTCCCCTCAAAAGTGTTTGACATCCATACCACAATGCACTAAGGTATTATTTATGTAACTCCCTAGTGAAGGAGCATCCAGTGAATGATGTGGCTGGAAACCAACAAACCATTCATACATCTTGCCACTGTAGCAGTAATGGAGGACTGCTGATATTTGTTCTTGTTTATGTATATCCTTTGTTTCATCAGCAATTAATGCAAAGAAGCTAGCTCCCTTCACTTCATCAGAAACTGACTCCAGAACCATTCTGTGCATGGGGCTTAACCATTCGTCTTGAACTGAATGATGCATGTATTTTGCATTGCATGGAAGAGTATCTGTTTTAGACTGGATTCTGGGACTGTGCTTTGCAATTAAGTTTAAGAGTCTGAGAACATTCCCCCATTATCACTAGACTCATGTTCCCAATGTCCACACTGAGCGATATTTTGTATAGCAGTGAACAAAAGAATTTCTGCAAGAGTGGCTACACAGTGCCTATTGTCTTCTATGCCTTGTTTATAAGCATCACTTAATTGAGCTAAAACAGAACCTCCGTTGAACTGCTGTGCTTGTTTGTAGCTCTCCCCTGCCACCATGCAGCCTTGTGGACGACACTTCTATTATGAAGCTTCGGCCCTGAATCATTATCAGTAGCCCTTTTCCAGATTTTGTATCCTCTATGAATAAATGCATTTTCACCAGTATAGGCATCGTTTTCAGTGAAATGGTGAAAAGTAAAGCAAAATGCAGCCTTTTCTATTACACTATATTCCAACCAGGAGAAGAGTTTGTACCATGCTGGATTGAAATGACCTCTGTGACTGGCCATATTTTGTTGCTGGGGAACTTTTTAGCACGGGACTGAATTGGACTTCCTTCTTTAGACTGTGCAATGTCTTTAGGTGCAGGTAGTTTCTTTACAAAGGAAGGCACTAAATCAACCACTGAACCAACATCAAGGAGCTCTGAAACACTTTCTTCTTCTGAATTATCTAATTCACAAAATTCAGATTCAGTACTGCTGGATAATTCCCCCTCCCGGTCAATTTCAGATTCATTTACTCTTTGTGTTTCCAAGACTTCAGGCCTTTTCCTTACTTTTGCTGGTTTTATTAAATAGTATTCTAAAGATCCACAAGACGAAGGCCCAGAAGACGAAGCTGGGAGCTTTGTATTGCAATCCATTGCCTTTGTAATATAAAGTAAAAGGAATAAGAGTCATGATTGCAGTGGGATTAACTGATGAGTAAACATTCATAAGCTTTTCCTGTATATGTTTACCCTTTTCTTGCCCAAATGCTTTGAGCAGATATCCTTGATATGTTTTTTTTTAAAGAAAGGGTCAGGAAAATCAGGGAGGTCAAATTATAAATTATGCAGATTGGCCAGTACATCTGCTTATCACTGAGTCAGCCAACTAAATGGGGAGAAAAAAAACCCCTATAAGATAGATGTCCTAACAACCCCCTGCTGCCTGCCCATTGTATTTTAATACAGTGCCAAAATCGGTCATGACAATGGCTGAGGACCGATTGCCCCCGCCGCGCAGCGTTCGCATGCCACCGGAAGAAAGCCGCCCGCAGCATTCAGACTGCCAGTCTGTCCTTGGCCAATATATGTTACATGTGAGATATTAATTAGCTAATATGATTATTGATAAAGCAACTCGTGCAGGAACTGGTTTCCAATAATCCAATCTTAAGAATTACCTAGACCACCCACACCTAGTCTTAGCATACTCAATGGCTGTGGTCACACTGGTGGCTTGGTGCAATATGGCGCCGCCTCTAATTGTATCAGTTTAAAGTGTTGCAGGCCACAGCACAACCTGCTGCGGGTTACGCATACGGACATCCTGTGGTCAAGCATCCACATTACTGCAGTGCCTCAGCTATGGAGCATGCTGCCTGGTCATTTTTCAAAATGCATGCACATGCATTTGCACTCATGTGCATGCATGTATGCTGTGGCGGTGTGAATGGGCTCTCTTAATTCGCTTGCAAAGCGGGCCTATATTAGGCCAAACTGCCAGTCTGAACTCGGCCCCTATATTTCTCACTACTTTTACATTTATTGTGTGTGTGTGTGGGGGGGGAGATCACCCAGAAGTACATAACAGCTGACACAGGTATGTAGACCAAAAAGAAAAGACAAAGCGTATGTATAATCCACCAAATACACAGTTTAGAGAGTCAGACTAGGTGCAGGTCAGTCCAGAGAGAATAAAGAACATTTCTGTGAATTTCAAAAATAATTCTCAAAACGAAACAAAACTTCCTCACTGAACCACAGAAAAATGTAAAGGGGGAGGCATTCGTTCTAAGGAATGCTTATTATACTAGTCCAAAGCAAAGATGAAACTACATAGCACATTCCTAAACAAACCCAAATGGAATCACATATCAAAGCAACAGTCAAGTCAAAATTAACAGAAACGACCCCAGTTTGGAGCAGAAGTTACCTTTAAATGGAAATATGAGAAACATGGAGAACAGGACAGTCTCTTGAAGCAGAGATGAGTGGTCTCTCCCAGCTCGCAGAAAGAAATATAATGTCAGCTCTCTGTGAAATCGAGAACTGACTGTAAATCCAGGTAAGTTACCCTGCTTCCCCCCCCCCCTTTGGATACCATGAGATCTTTTGAAAATCAGAAGACTGGTATTTGACAGAAAAGTGGAAAAGCTGTGAAACTGAAAGTTTATTGCTTGAGGAGGAACCTCAAGGGCAGATTTATATCAGAGATCAAGGGACACAGGTTTGTATAGCAACAGAAGTCAAATGGTCAGTGATTGCAGCAGGTCATGTCAACCCACTGCAGGAGGACTAAACTTTGCTTTCTTGCCTGATGAGAATTAATTGTCTTTGTCCTGTTCACACAAACAAAGAAACAAATTATAGCCAGGCTGGTACCAAGAGGAGTTCAGAAAAAAAAAATCAATGCAGGTTCTCATCTCATCTCAGACTTTGGTTACTCTCTTCAATCTTCCCTGGGATCTGCCCTTAGCAATTCTCCTTTCCCCTTTCCACTGGCCTGCTGGCATCTTGAAGCATATGTCCATTCTACCTGCAAAAAGCCTTTTATCATATACCAGTCTGTGCCGAGTGATGGCTCAGGTTTCTCAGATGAAAAACTACCTGTTAGCCCTCAGCCAGTAATTAAACAGCTGGCTGTAGCTGGCTCTAAGCCAGAAGAAGAACAACAAGAGATCAGGTTACCAGCTGATCAGAAGTCACAGCCTACAGCTGAAACCGAGCCAGCACCTTGTAGCTCTGAAGCAGTAAACAAGTCTTCAGAAGCCACTCTCAGCCCACCTAGTTCACTCACACCCTTGCAGCACTGTTGCTGTCAGAGATGCTTAGATTTGCAAGAAAGGAGAAGTGTGAGACTCTTCGCCAATTGACAGCTGTCAATTGAATTAGAAGTTTTGGGGTGACTGCCAAGGAAGTTTAGCTTGTTAAGACTTGGCTATAAATTCAGCTGGGAGAAGCAGCAGTTTGTGGGCACATTGAGTACACTTTGGTATTGAGCCACCAACTTTGCTGGTCCTCTGCAACCTTGAACCTCAGACTGGGCCTGACAACTGGCTTTTCTGGAACCCCTGACCTCAATCTGGAGTGGACTTGCTGCCTGGAACTCCTTGACCCTAGAGTGGACTTTGGTAAACCTGCTCTCTAGACTCCCTGACATTTGGACTGGACTTCAGTTACTCTCTGCAAGCTTCCCTGGGACCTGCCCTGTCTTCTGGGGAAGCTGCATCAGTATACCTTTGTTGGTTCAAGAGCTACTGGTGAACCATCAAAAGCCTACATCAATAGCATGTGAATGCTCTTGTACATGTGAAACTTGCCCTTTCTTTAAGTAATGATGTTTCCAGCAATGGAAGCATCTGGGGGGGATGAGCTCCTTGTTTGGGGTAAGGCTGTGTAGCAACCCTGACTTCCTTGGCAGTTGCCTATCCAAGAACCAACCATGGGTGGCCCTGCTTAGTTTCTGAGATCTGTCAAGATTGAGCTAGCCTGAGCCATCCAGATCAGAAGATACTTCCTGATAAATGTGTTAGTCTTTTAAGGTGCCACAAGTACTTTTGTTGTTTTGGCTGTAGCAGACTTTCAGTCTGGAACGTGTCACTATGGGAATGGGATGATTCTCTGAAAGGTGCCAAACATAAATGGTTGGTGCTAAGTGCCAAAGGATCGGATTCCTGACTAAGCCAGAGACTAAGCTACAAACTGAAGTGACTCTATCTCTCAAGTCCTGGACCTTGGAATGTTGCCCAGGTCACCATAACTTCAAATAAAAGTTTTAAACTACACTTAAATGCTTGCACAAACAGGTTTCAGTGAGCAAATGTGCATACATTATAGAATTATTGAACTCTCCTTGGCTAAAACAAGCAAGATAACTCACAGGCTTGTACTTCCCAGTCTCCAGGATGAATTAAAATTACTTTTGATAGAATTGGTTGGTACCAAAAACAAATTACCTTGTTTGAAACATTTGCTGGGAAAGGGAAGACTCATTGTATGAATCTAGGAACTATTAACTGTTAGGTGTAGTGGTTAAGTGTGCCGACTCTAATCCGGGAGAACCGGGTTTGATTCCCCACTCCTCCACTTGGATGACCTTGGGCCAAGCCATAGATCTGGCACAGCTGTTCTTGAAAAAAGCTGTTCTTGAAAAAAGAGCAGTTTCTGTCAGAGCTCTCTCAGCCCCACCTACCTCCCAGGGTGTCTGTTGTGGGGAGGGGAAGGGAAAGGAGTTTGTAAGCCGCTCTGAGACTCCTTCGGGTAGTGAAGGGTGGGGTATAAATCCAATCTCCTCCTCCTCCTCCTCCTCCTTCTTCACTGGGTGGTTTTCTTTCCCCTTTATAGAACAGGGGGTTCAATGGGCAGCCTGTGAGCTGAATGTGACTACTGGAGCAATTATATTTGGGCCCCATTGGTTCTGGCCAAGTTTAATTAATAAACCGGAAAAGATATGCCCACTATTTTGTTTGTAAAGAACAGAAAAATATTTTCCAGCTGTAAAAAAAAATAGAAGTCTTCCACACCTTAGTGTTACATCTCTCTGGGGGGGTTCTGCATGTTAACATTCATATAACATATAAATGTGTATTTGGATGACCCACTGAAGGTAAACCTGATTCCTTAATATAATGAATTAAATGAAACTGCAAATATAACAGCAATGTGTAATATTCAACATCTTTGTATTGGTTCATGGGGAGGGGGGGGCAATTGGCTGTGCAAACCAGAATCCAAGAAGATCAGAGGGAGGCAGAGAATAAGGAGAGGGTGTCTCAGCAGGTATGTAACCAACAGGGGTGTTTTCTAATCAGTTCAGACACACACATCTTGCCAGAGAAGTTATTTTTGCTCTTAGGTCAGTCTTTCCAAAGTCTTGCTTACACCAATCAGGTTGCTGGCTTAGAGACCAGGGAAGTGGTATTTAACCACTGGCTCCCATTGACTTATTTTGGTCTTCTTAATGCTTTATTTACTAGGCACTTTGGGGAAGGGACACATAACCACATGGACAGGCAGTGCTGCAGACTGATGAGGGATACAGCAAATGCTACATTTTCCTCTGCTGGACCTAGACAGCACTGCTACTGGGGTCAACAAACAAAAGTTTGCGGGGGTTTCTGGTCGGAGGAATGGAGGTCTGACACGCTTTGCAAATGTGCAAGGCGGACAGCGGCTCTTATTGACAGCTCGGGTGGATCAATCCACCTGACGCAACCTCACACAGGTAGTGTGAGGACTAGCAAGCAATATAATCCAGGTTTGAGCAAGCTCGGTGAAGGGAAAGTCTCGGAGGAGACTTTTACAACACCTTGAGCACTGCAGCCGAAGAAGATCTCTAAGGAGCCGAGCTGAGCTGATTTAATCAGCATAAAATCTCCAATTCCCCTGATTCCTTAACAAAGAAGACAAAGTTTAAACGTTGGGACCACATCTGAAGCGAAGTAACAACACAAGGTAACGGAAAAAAAAGTTTTTGCCTTACTATTACCACGTTTTGAAAGACGAAAAGCAGATCTGGTGAAGCAATAGACTGTTGCAGATTGGATGAGTGCAGTTTTGAAATGTTAAACAGCTGAATTTGAACTTAAAAAGCCAAAAAAACAAGTTGTTTAACATTCCTGCAGTTAAGAAGAGTCGGGAGGGGGAGCCAAGCATCACAAGACAAAGAGGGGAGGAGGGAACCAAGCATCGTGAGACCAAGCTGTGAGGATTGAGACAGGAAGTGACGGCTTGAGGAGCAGACAAGAAGGGAAACGGAGAAGAACCGGAAGAGAGCAAAGGAGACTGTAAAAACTGCCGGACCAAAAAGGACTACAACAGGAAGTGACGTGCGGAGAGCAGACAAGTAGCAAGAGGAAGGGACAAAAGGAAACTACGGCAAGCCAGAAGCAAGGTAAAAAGACTATAACCTTTGACACAAACCATAGAGAAATTGCGCCCGCCATTTTGGATTTATAAAATTTTTAAAACAGTAATATCTCATAAACTATATAACTTAGAAGGCTGAAACCAACGAAATTTGAATGGCAAGACTAGCTTGTGTGATCACATTAATTGGTGTTTGATTTGGAAAATAAAATAAAATCGATCTTTTTTAAAGTGACAAGACGGACCGTGGACTACGATCGAGAGCAGCTACATGGTCCTCTCCTACAATGGCAGCAAAAAAAGAAAAAAAACTACTAGCTGTTATGGAAGCAATGGAAAAAAAAATGTTAGACGCTATAGGAGAGGTAAATGTTAAAATGAATGGTATAGCTGCACAAGCAGACAACAACTTTATAGACTTAAAAGCAGAATTTCAAAAATTAACCACAAGAACACAAGACATTGAAATTAAAGTAAAAGAACTGGAAGAAAGTACTCAAAAGACAATGAGAGACAATGACAGGATGGAAAAGATGATGCATTATAAAGACATGCAAAACCATTTGAGATTCAGAGGGATTGAGGAAAAAATGAGTGAAGACATTTTTACAAGAATGCAAGAAGCATTAGCAGATTTTTTACAAGAACAGGAAGAGGTTGTTAAAGAACACATGGATCTTGTTTATAGAGTCAATTCTACATACGCAAGAGACAAAAATATACCAAGTGATGTGGTTGTCCAATTTACAATGAAAAGGACAAAAGAACAAATCTACAAGAAGTGTTTTACTGATCCTTTTGAAATAGATGGAAAGAAAATTATAGTAATGAAAGAACTGCCTAGAGCAATACTGCAAGAAAGGAAAAAATTCAAGCGTCTGACGGATAAATTGAAGGAGAAAAAAATTAGATTCCGCTGGGAAATACCTCAAGGATTAAGCTTCTACTATGGCAACACCAGAGCAGTGATTAAAAGTACAGGAGAAATGTACACATTTCTTGGAGAGAATAAAGATGACCTTGGTGATATTTAACAATATATCAAGATGGATTACAAAGTACTTACATGGAATGTAAATGGACTTAATTCACCCCAATAACGTAGAATGGTAGGGCATTGGCTGGAGAAACAAAAATGTAGTGTAATTTGCATACAAGAAGCTCATCTTAAAAAACAAGACCACAAATATTTAATAAGGAAAAAATTGGGAGAAGAATTTTATTCCTTAGCAAGCAATAAAAAGAATGGTGTTGTAACATATGTCAAAAAAGATTTGGAACCTAAAGTAATATTTAAAGACAAGGAAGGAAGATATTTAGCTATTGAAATCTCACTACAAGGACAGAAAACTTTGATTGTGAATATTTACGCCCCAAATGGAGCCAAAGAAATTTTTTTTAAAGAATTACAAATGGAAATGGATAATGTAAATTATGATCAAATTATGATGTTGGGGGACTTTAATGGAACTGTGAATAATAAATTAGATAGGCGCTCTAAGAGAAAGGATGAGGCATCAGGGAAGCTTCCAAAAAACTTTTTTGAACTGATAAAACAAAAGAAGCTGGAAGATATTTGGAGGAAAGCTAACCCACAAGGAAAAGACTTTACCTTTTATTCTAATAGACACGACTCGCATTCAAGAATTGACATGATTTGGATGACTACTAATTTAACGTTTAAGACAAGAAAAGTGGAAATTCTACCCAGAATAATTTCAGATCATAATCCGTGTTTATGGACTGCTGGCCAGGTAAAAAAACAAAAGAAATGGAGAATAAATGAGGACTTACTAGACAACCAAGAAATAGTAAAAAAATTACAGGAGGAAACAGACCTATACTTCCAAGTAAATATACAGAAAGAAGTAAAAATTCAAACCGTATGGGATGCATATAAAGCAGTGATGAGAGGACTATTGATATCTTTAAATGCAAAAGATAATAAAAAGAAAAGAGAACAACATGAAAATATCGTACAAGCCATTAAAACAAAAGAAGAAGAATTGAAGACCAGACCAGGGAAAAAGAAACCGCAAAAGGAAATCTGGATGTTACAAGACCAAGCAAAAGCTATTTTGAACCAAGAGACGTATTGGAACCTAAAAACACTCCAACAAAAGGCATTTGAAGGTGCAAATAAACCCGGAAAATATTTAGCATGGCAATTAAAGAAAAAACGTGAAAATAAATTTATCACTAAAGTGATAAGAGATAACATTGAGATAATAGATAACAAAGGAATAAAGAGAGAATTTTTTTAATATTATGCAAAACTGTTTAAGAAGGAAAACAAAGACAGAAGAAAGATCAAAGAATACCTGCAAACATTAAAGTTACCAAAACCAACAGAGGCAACTAAAGAATTATTTAACAATCCAGTATCATTACAAGAGATTAAAAATGCAATAAATGACTCAAAATTAGGAAAAGCACCTGGACCAGATGGATTTACAGCGAAGTTTTATAAAACGCTACAGGAGTCGATCTCACCAGTGTTACTGCTATTAATGAATGATATAGGAGGTACCCGTGAGGTCCCAGAAACTTGGAAAGACGCAACCATCTCACTTATCCCGAAAGAAAATCAAGACTTAACTAATGTTAAGAACTACAGACCGATTTCTCTACTAAATAATGATTATAAGATTTTTGCTAAGATTATAGCTGATAGACTAAAAGAACACCTTAAAGAAACTATACAAACAGAACAAGCAGGGTTCTTACCCAATCGCCAAATAAGGGACAATTTAAGAGTAGTAGTGGACGCTATAGAATACTACGATAAACATCCTGAAAAGGAAGTGGGTTTTTTCTTTTTAGATGCGGAAAAAGCGTTTGATAATTTAAACTGGGACTTTATGTTTGAGGTTCTAGAACATCTTGAAATTGGTGAATATATGCTTAACCTCATTAAGTCAATCTATAAAGAACAAAAATCCTCTTTAATAATTAACACTGAAAAGACAGACGATTTTAAAGTCGAAAAAGGAACACGACAAGGATGCCCACTTTCGCCGTTGTTATTTATTTGGATTCTAGAAGTTCTACTAATAAATGTGAAGGAAGATAAAGAAATTAAAGGCTTAACAACCAAAGGTTTTTCTTTCAAATATAGGGCCTTTGCAGATGATGTGATGTTTATAGTGGAAGACCCTATGACTACACTACCATATTTGTTACAGAGAGTAAAAGAGTTTGGTGACTTGGCTGGATTTTACGTAAATAAGAACAAATCGAAAGTAATGTGTAAAAATATGTCAAATAACAAACAAACTGAGTTACAAAATTTTATAGAATGTGAGGTGGTGAAAAAGACAAAATATCTAGGCGTGAACCTAACAATGAAAAATATTGATCTTTATAAAAATAATTATGAGAAATTATGGCTGCAAATTATGCAAGATATTAAAAAGTGGAATGTATTAAATTTGTCATTGTTGGGTAGAATTGCGGTGGTTAAGATGAATGTATTACCACGATTAATGTTTTTGTTTCAAACTATTCCAGTTGTGAAAGATGTAAAAACATTCAAATGCTGGCAGAAGGAATTGTCTAAGTTTGTATGGGGAGGGAAAAAACCAAGAATCAAGATGAAAATAATGTGTGATGCTAAAGATAGAGGTGGGTTCCAATTACCAAACTTAAGGCTATATCATGATGCAATATGTTTGACTTGGGTAGGGACATGGACTATGTTACAAGATAGAAAGTTATTGTCCCTGGAAGGCCATGACTGTAGGTTTGGGTGGCATGCATATTTGTATTATGGTAAAGCAAAAATGGACAATATGTTTAAACATCATTATTTGAGAAGAACGTTAATGGATACATGGACAAGATATAAAAACTTTTTTCCAGAAGAGATACCTATGTGGATTGTACCCGCAGAAGTTTTAAATCCAGTATCACGTCACAAAGGACAAGATTGGTTGAAGTACAGAGACTTATTAACAAGACATGGTAAAGACTTTATACTGAAAGAGCAGCATCAGATGGACTTTGATTATGGTTGGTTAAGATATAGACAAATATATGACATGTATAGAAGTGATTAAAAAATCCGGTTTTAGAGAAAAAAATAATGAAATAGAACAAGTTTGGGAGGAAGGTGGGAAAAAAATGATCTCTAAAATGTATAAAATTTTGTTAAAATGGTTTAACGCGGACGAAATGGTAAAGGAACAAATGGTAAAATGGGTGATAAACTTTAACAAAGATATTGAAATGGAATCTTGGGAATTTTTATGGAAAAATGCTATGGGTATATATCTACATGTTATAACTTAAAAGAAAATTGTTTCAAAATGATGTACAGATGGTATATGACCAAAAAAAAATTGCAAATATTAACCAGAATATGTCTAACAAATGTTGGAAATGTAAAAAGAAAGAAGGTTCTTTTTATCATATGTGGTGGACTTGTGATAAAGCAAAGACTTATTGGTCTATAATACATGCAGAAATGGAAAAAAAATTGAAATGTACATTTAAGAAGTTGCCTGAAATGTTATTGCTTGGACTTAAACTAGAAGAGATAAATGTAAAGAAAAGGACAATAATATGGTATATGATAACAACAGCAAGAATGGTGTATGCACAAAATTGGAAAAATGAAAAAATAACAGATGTGTGGGAATGGTTGAAAAAATTGTTATATATGGCTGAAATGGATAAATGGACTAGAAAGTTGAATGACCTGTACTCAGAGACCTTTTTAGAAGATTGAAAAGATTTGAAAGAATATGTTGAAAAATACTGGGACATGAAAAATTACATCTATACATGGTTATAATAACATAAAGTAATAAAATAAGAGTATATGAATGTATTAAGGACAATTAGATAATGAAATTGTTTTTATTTTAGAATTATATAAGAATATAGAAAGTAAGAATTAGTACACAAGTATTTTTAAGATATATGACCGTTACCAGAAATGTAAACATAGATATAAGTATTACTATTTTGGATAAAGTGGAAAGTGTGTTATGCTTCAGATGTGGTGGGAAACCTCCAATACAAGATAAAAACAAGATTATACAAATAGAGCAAAAAGTTATATAATATGGAAAAAAGGATTTGTATATGATAAATGTATTAATTTTAAGGTGTTGAAAAATAAAAAAAAAATTACAAAAACAAACAAACAAACGTTTGCTTGTACATCCTGGAAGACAGCTGTGCAGACCGGGATGAGAAGGATGGAGCCAAATGAGGAAAACACTATAGCTGCCTCTGAAGTATTCTAGCCTTGAAGGTTTTGCTGGCTTGAATCCCAAAGTCCAGAGTTCCTTTCTTTTCCTTTGTCCAATAAAAAGCTCTATGGCTCAGTGCCCTGAGCAGCATAACAATCTGAAATTTCATTTCTACTCTGTATGTATTTCCCAAAAGACAAAAGGAGTCTTAAAAAATTGTGACATCCAAAGCTTTATTAGGATTTTGATCTGAGAGTGGGAAGGGGACAGCCCTGCTTGGATTAGGGTCGCAGAAATTGACCAAGCATGGTAGAATATAGTATAGAGGACCTTCTAATAAAATATGAGAGACTATATCTGTTTTAGCAAGGGAGCAAGAACAAATTCTGTCAGAGCTGAGAAGGTGCAGAAAGCAGCCTCTCAGAACCCCTATTGAATGGGCAGTCATTCTAGCAAGAATAGAAGAAGAAGAAGAGAAGAAGTGATTGGATTTATATCCCGTCCTTCACTCACTTAAGAGTCTCAGAGCGGCTTACAAACTCCTTTCCCCTCCCCTCCCCACAACAGACACCCTGTGAGGTAGGTGGGGCTGAGAGAGCTCTTTCCCAAGCTGTCCTTGAGAGAAAAGCTGGTACAGAGCTATGGCTTGCCCAAGGTCATCCAGTCAGGTGCAAGTGGAGGAGTGGGGAATCAAACCCGGTTCTCCCAGATTAGAGTCCGCGCACTTAACCACTACACCAGACTGGCTCTCTTAGAAGCTCTAAGAAGACCAGGAAAGGTCAGATGATGAGTATAGAAGGGAAGAGAATCAGGGGAAAGCATTCCAAAATATGGTGATGAACAAACTCATTGAGCATGAAGAATAGAACTATTATAATCAATCTGCCTAATCTGGCATTAATTGTAATTACTGATTCAGCGAGCCCCAGTTCCTTGATAAACAGTAAAACCAATAGCTGACAGCTTCTTCTCCATGATCCTAAGCCAGGATGATTTATAAGAATCCTCTTTCCATAAGGCTAGACAGCCATTAATAGAAAAAAGTAGCGTTGGGCCCAGATTAAACACAAGTATCCATGCCCTAGCCTCCAGTGATGGCTGAGCAAATTCAGTGGACAAAGTGACACCAGCAACACAGCATGGAATATTCAACAGCTTTCAAAAGAAGCAAAGGAGTAGGGAATCAATAGTGTTCCAAATCGGGTTACAAATTCTTTGCCTGTCCTTTCGCCGCCACCAGGGACACGTCGCTCAGCCCAGTAGATTCTTAGCATTTGCGGACGTGAGCAGTGTTGCTGAGGGATAAATGCCACCAGCTGCACAGTTGCAAAAGCTGTTGAAGTGTGGCTTATTTCAAAGGACACAGGACCGGCCCATGATGACCCAAGAGAACACGGAAGCCCAGAAAGCCAGAAAACTGGGATCATGCTCCGACAGCAGCCAGCTGCTGTGCCAGGTTGCCATTTTCACAGATTCAAAATACTGCTCATTTCGAATGATGGGGGAATAAAACCATCAGGGTGAACATATGGGTGCTAGAATGCTAAGAAAACAGGCACTGCCAACAGAGAAAGATGGTTCTTCAAGTGCGGCTTTGCAAAGTTCACTGCAGGTCTCCTGGAACTCTCCACTGAGTTCTTGCTGCCACAAGCTATGCAAACCAGCAGGACCAATACCACCAGGAGATAGAAGAAAGGATACGCAGAAGGTACAACAGAAGCAAGTCTGGCAGCAGCATACCTCGAGGTGGGGCCGCAGCCAGGGCCCAAGACTTCTGGTGGGGCCCACTGCTGCTGACTCCCATTTACACCACCTGTCTTTAGGCATGCTTCCAACTCCCTGGCATCACTGAGGAAGGGCATGTGTGTGGTGGACAATGGTGGGACTCCTGGTGGCAATGGCAGGAGCACTCCCAGTTCCACTCACTGGCCAGTGCTGTTGGGTAAAGGGTATGCAGGTAGCACAGGCAACTGAGCATGGTGGTGGGACGGCTTGCAAGTGAAAGAAGGATGCCCAGGCCAAGTGGGGGGGGCATGTAGGTGTGGGGGTGAAAGAAAGGCATGGTGATGGCAGTGGGCAGATGGAGTGTCCAAGGCTGCGGTCACACACACTAAATAATCCACTTTCAATCCACTTTCAATGCACTTTCAAACTGGATTTGCCAGTTCACACAGTAAAAATCCAGTTTCAAAGTGCATTGAAAGTGCACTGAAAGTGGATTATTTAGTGTGTGTGACCGCAGCCCTAGATGGCCTTTTTTAAAAAGTATTTATCGGGTTTTTATATAAACTGAAACAGTATAAAATACCAAAGTGAAGCAAATTACATACACAATAGGTGTTATAAACATTAACAAGAAATAGAATAGTATTAACAGACTTACACTAAGTCAAACAAGCCTTAAACTAGTTATGTCTAGACAGGTCAGAACAGTTTCATTTGTGTGACAGCTGCAAAGTCCCTGGAAGGCGAGAGAGACTGAGGTACTCGGAAAATGAGAGGAAGGTAAGTGTAATAGGCTGTACAATACTTATCAGGATTGCCTTGAACAGCCGCTCTGAGCCTGCCTTGGTGGGGAGAGCGGGATATAAATTTAAGAAATAAATAAATAATAAATAAGTCAGAAGGGTTACCAGAGGCCTCCTGGCCGGCACCTCAGTAGTGGTGTGCATTTGGTTTATCCAAAAAAGAAAAGAAACCGAAAAAATACCTCACTGGCTTTTTTAAAAAAGCTGAATACAGATAGAGAATCTGATTCAGCTACTGATATTATTCAGCTTTTATTCAAAAGCACTTAGAGAAGGCATTTAAAGAGACCACGGTCTCTTTCACTGCTTTCTGAGTTCACTCGCCAAGTTGCGCTGCAGCAGCGCAGCTTGGAGAAGAGATTTAAAGAGGGTCTCCTAAAAAAAAAAACCCATCTTTAAAAATAATTGGACCTCCTGGTCCAATATTTTAAAAATTTGGAGGGGGGGGGGGTTGAGGAGAGGCACCAGCAGCTATGCTGCAAATTTGATGCCTCTATCTCAAAAAACAGCCCCCCGAGCCTCAAATACTCTGGATCGATTCTCCATTATAACCCTATGGGGACCAATGGTCCCCATAGGATATAATGCAGCAAAATAATATTGGGTTTCCTGAATACCCCCAAATCTAAATACTATACCAGTATTGGGATTCAGGAATATCAGGAAATACCAATGTTTTTTGGGGTTCAGTATACCCAAACACGAAAAAATTTGGGGGGGGGAGGGTTGCACACCCCTGCACCTCAGGCAAGCCCCTCATGATTTAGAGGCCTCTTTGTTTTCCCTGTATCAGCCACAGCGTCTCTTGCAGACAATAAACAGTGTGAAAAGGCAGAGAGGTGGCTGAAAGCCCTGCTGCTGTTCAGATTCTGAGCATAATTAGCTATCCTCGCCAGCAGCAAGAAGCAGCACCCATTGTCCGCCTACCCTCCTTTTTGCCACCAGCATTCTAACGAAGCTTTTAAGAGAATGGATAATAAAAGGATCTCCTGATCCAAGTGTATGAATCACCATCACTTCTTCATTTCAGAACTATCAGGAGATCGTAATTATTTTACTTAGGGTTAAGCTGACCTCATTCGCCCCCCCCCCCCCCCTTCCCCGTTGGCACAATAATTTGGATTTCATATTGATTCACATTTTCTTTCGGCACACTCCTTCTGTGCTCTCTGGCTGCTTCGCCTTGAAACAAGTTGTCAAACACTTTCTTTGGACTGGATCCAGCGTTTCTGCTCCTCCACACTTTGGCATCTACATGCCTTCTTGCTTCTTCAGCCTGCTCAAACATTTGGGGGAAGAGACAAACAAGCATGGAGGGTTTTTAAATGTTTCCCAGGATGATTTCAGAGGTGGAGCCATGTTAGTCTACTGTAGTAAAACAAAACAGAACTCCTGTAACACCTTAAAGACTAATACCAATGTTTATTCCAGCATGAGTCAGAGCTCACTTCTCCAGATGCTCTGAATCTGGAGTTCCCCTTCCAGTACCTAGCTACTGCTCTGTCCTGATTTCTCTTGCTGATCACAACGGAAGAGAGAGAAAGAGACAGAGAGATAGACGGATGTAGATCCTTTTGTGACTATCTCAGAGTGCCTAATGGGGGAAGGGTGTACTCAGACCAAACTCTGTTGCTGCTCCTCTTCGGGAAGGGAAGGAGCAAGGATGTGGCAGTTATAGGAGGAGGCAGAGTAGGATGAAACTTGGAGGATACTGAAATGGAGGCTCAAGGTTCTATTATATTTAGGATGATGTTGTATCAAAACTCCTCAGGATCCTCCATAGTTGTCTGGAACCTTTACAAAATGGCCCTTCCCTCTTTGGACCACCAACTATCCATATTCCTGAGAAAGGGTGATATGAGTTTATGAGGTAGTGTAACATATAAACTCTGTGTCCCCTCAGGTCTCTTCTTCAGACACTTTAATAGCAATATCGGATGTAGTTATGAGGTAAATTTAGTTCCCACTTACTAATTATTCCCTGGGTGATGACAAAACAGCACCTTTCAGCAGCAACAACAACAACAAATACATACTCAACAGAGTAAGTTCTATGTGAGAAATATTTCAGTTTAGATGGGTGAAATGACTATCAACTGCAACTCAGCAGTCACACTCTGTCACCCAAGGGATTGATACTTTTTAAAAGCGTTCAGAAGAGCAGCTAATCCCGCCTTTGGCCTGGCTGTAATTTGAGCTAGATCTTTTTGATCCAGCGTTGCACGACCAGACTGCTTGCCCGGAAGCACTTTACCACACGTGACTCCCATGGTGGATTGTCTAGATGGCATCCACCATAAGGAGCCATGTGGTCGGCTTTTTTAAAAAAAAATCCTGTCTGCGCATGCGTATATGCGCCTCACCATATCCTTTTTTTTTCACACATGCACGGACTACAATGATAAAAGCACTGCCAGCGGTACCTTCCTCTAGGTATCATTTCAGTTAATAAAGTTGATAAAATTCACAGGACCATCAGAAACATAAAATTGTTTGGATTGTTTGAGTGGAGCTCTGGGGACGTCACATGTCTAAGCGGTTATGCGCACATTGCTAAGACTTTTTTAAAATGGTGGCTGTTCGGGATGGTCTAGAGACCACCCCTACAGGCTGATTGCGTGCTGGTGGAATGACCTGAAGGTGGAAAGTCCCTCATTGGCCTGTTGGCCAGCTTTAGACCAGACTTTCACCACTATCTTTTAAGTACGGATCCCCGATGGGGATCGACAGGCTACTCACGGAAGCTGCGCAATTCCCAGATGTTGTGATCTGGACGTGCACTTTAAATCCACCAGGCACTCGTGCCTGGCACAGCTCAAAAGAGCTGTGTGAATGCACCCAAACTGGGCCAAATACACAGGTGAGATGAGATTCTTGCTTTCTTTTCCCATGAAAATTTACCTCAGGCTAGGAGGTTTACTGGCCCAGGCTGTCAAAACATAGGTACAGGTTTCCCTTTCACCTTATAGTCTCTGATCCGCAGAAACTGCCCACGTAGCTGGATTCTGGATTCTCTATATTGGTTGGCCTTTTTCTCCACCATGTTAGCTTCAAAACCAGATGTTTCTTGCTAGTCACAAGAGGCCCCAGAAAGGAAAGTTTTTTGAGAGGAAGGAATGGTAGCTTCCACAATCAGAGTTAGCAGAAAACAAAGTCAAGATGACTTTCACCACATTCACTGGTGGCAGCCTCAGGCTGTGGTCACATTGTCATTTTTAAAATTTATTTATTTATTTATTCCGTTTATATCCCACCCTCCCCACGAACAGGCTCAGGGCAGCTTACATTGGGCGGTACAAGTACCGTAAAACCACATAAAAACATTTAAAGCATTCCAAAAGATTTGGTTAAGTCCTAAAGTGCTAGCGATAGTAATAGTTCCATCATGAAATAAAACGGCATGATATATGATGTAGCAGCAAACAATTTCCAACTCGATGATCTTCAAATGTCTGCAATGGTATAACTCAATCTCAAAGCTGGGCTGGCCTATACCCTTGATTTTGGTGGTAGTGGTGAGCACGGCTCCTAGTGGAAGAACTGTAGAAGACCCCGCAGGGCCCTGATCTCTTCTGGGAGTTTGTTCCACCAGTATGGAGCTGCCACTGAAAAGGCCCTGACCCTGGTGGCCACAAGCCTGGCATCCTTAGGGCCCGGGAGGGTCAATCAGTGTTGTGACCCTGACCGTAGTGCTCTCTGGGGTATATATGGGGAAAGGCGGTCCCTCAGATTTGTAAGACCCTGGCCATATAGGGCTTTAAAGGTGAGTACCAGCACTTTAAAGTGAATTTGGTATGCTATTGACAGTCAGTGCAGTGCCTTCAGCACAGGCCGGATGTGTTCCGATCTAGGAAGACCAATCAGAAGCCTGGCCGTGGCATTCTGCACCAGCTGCAGCTTCCGGATTTGTGATAAGGGCAGCCCCATGTATCCTTTCCCTTCCCACAACAGTCACCCTGTGAGGTAGGTGGGGCTAAGAGAGCTCTCTCGAGGACTGCTCATGAGAGAACAGCTCGGAGAGAACTTGTGACTGACCCAAGGTCACACCAGAAGCTGCTTGTGGAAGAGTGGGGACTCAAACCCGGTTCTCCCAAATTAGAGTCCACACTCCTAACCACTACACCAAGCTAGAAAGGGTTGGCCACCCCCCAAATCCATGTCCACAACCAGGTGACTGCATCCCAAACCCAAGCCAATCCTCACCAAACTTGGAGGGCAGGTTGAAGGGCATCCTGGGGAGGTCTGTGATTTAGATGCCTCTAGCTTGCTGGGGTCGGGGGGGCTTCGACACACTCCTATTGAACCTGCTGCTGTGATTTCCCCAGAGAACACTTTCCTTGGGGACATGTGCTTTGGGGAAGCATTACTTCGTCACTCCACAGCCAATCCTAACAAAACTTGGAGGGCAAGCAGAGGGGCATCTCAGAGAGATCCTTGGTGAGTTTGATGTCTCTAGTTTGCAGGGGATCTGTTCAACACACTCCGAAGAGAGCACTTTCCTAGGGGCACCTGCTTTGAAAGCCTGTTACTTGCCCCCCCTAAATCCAGTCCTCACCAGACTTGGTGGGTGGGTAGAGGAGAATCAGCTGAAGACTCACTGTGAATTTGAAATCTTTAGCCCACCGGAGGGAGCTTTCAATCACACTATGAACCTCCCAAACCACAAACCGGTTCATTAAATGGGAAGGTTCGTGGTTCATGAGACCCCATGAACCTCCATTTCCCTTTTTCGTGCCCATCACTATTCCTCACTACACATTAGCATCTTTGACTATTTTTTTCCAATTCACATGGCTCAAAACTGGGTAGTTGATAGTTGGGAGCTAATTCTGACACCCCCCAATCTGCTGAGGTACCTCTTTAGCCCCTTGCTTCCCCTTTCTTGAGGGATCTGCTGGATGGTGTTTGTGTATGTTTACAATACATGCATTTTAACCTGGCATTTGATGCTAATTCTGTGTCCCTGATATTAGGGTTGCCAGGTCCCCCCGGGGGGTGGGGAACCCCCGCTTGATGGGTCTGTTACCCACTGGCCTGGATCGGGCCACTGGGGGGAACCCCGCCCCCAAATTGCCAGGATCGCAGAGACGTGCCCGGTGTGATGACATCACCCAGAGATGACGTTATCATGTCAGGCATGCTGTGGGGGGACACTCTTTCATTCGAGGTAAAACTCTAAGGTTTCCCCTTGAATGATAATGGTCCCGCCCCCAACGTGCCCGATGGGATGACATCACTTCTGGATGATATCATCACTGCACGCCAAACAACTCCCAGAGACAGCCAGGACTCCCTCCACTGCAGCTAAGGTAGGACTTGGCAACCCTACCTGATATTATTGTCACAGTGTGAAATTACTACTACTACTACTACTACTACTTTTATTATTACTTCCTGTGATAAAGGTATTTCTCTTTTGACTAGCTCCTAGATTTCAGTCCTATTTCCAGACTTCCCTAGGAATCACATTACTTTGCCAAATGAGCCTTTGGTTATGAAGGCGGTGGGAAGGAAGTTACCCTTAGAATTTCCCAGAGTGAAATGACACGTTATGCGGGCAATTGTGATCCCATCTTTTGGAGATTTGTATACCATGAAAAGGCACCTTCAGTCTAGATTAGGGCAATGGAACTGGGAGAAAGGACATTCTCCCCATGTTGCCCCTTGTACCCGATGCTAGGCATGGGGGGAAGAGGGGTATCTATATTGCCCCTGTCCATCTTTCTCCCCCTCCCCCAGCCAATTGTTTCTACCACAAGAAATTGTGGCTCCAGAGGAAATTTCATTTGGGGAAATGAGACATGCCATGAAGGCTCTTCTTTGGGCCATGAACCCAATCCCAATTTCTGCTCATGCCTTTAAGTAATACACAAAGATAGGGATGCCAGCCTCCCGGTGATCTTGAGATAACAACTGATCTTGAGACTACAGATATCTACCTCCAACACTCCCAGGTGTTTCCAACCCAGAGCTGACCACCCTAAAATCTGATTACAGTCTCCAAAAACATACATCTTTTGGCCTAGTGTTATGTCATATTCATTGGGTGGTATTAACTCTCTTTTATGATTAAAATTGAACAAATTAAGCACACATTAAATCTTAATAAGAGGCAGGGGTCCATTGGAGCGGGAGCGCACAGGAGCACAGCTCCGGGAGTGAGGAGCCCAGGGAGCGGGCACATGACCAAGCCCCGCCCCCTCCTCGGCTTCCCCGAGCAGTGCAGAGGCACAGCGCCCCGGGGAAAGCCCTGCTAGGGTCTTTATTGTTTTTAATGTTTTGTTTTAATATTGATAATTTTATCATTGTTCCTTTTATGACTGTGTGCTGCTTTTCCAGAGACTTGCTCAAGGTGGCATATAAATTTTCTAAGTATACCATTTTTTATCTGGGCACATGGCACATAAGTACCTGAGAAATTTCACCAACCCTTCAGCAGCTTCCACCCCATCAGTTTGGTGTAGTGGTCAGGAGTTGGATTCTAATCTGGGAGAACTGGGTTTCATTCCCCACTCCTCCACATGCAGCTGCTGGTGTGACCTTGGGCCAGTCACAAGTTCTCTCAGAGCTGTTCTCTGATGAGCAGTTCTCAAAAGACCTCTCTCAGCCCCCACCTACCTCACAGGGTGTCTTGTTGTGGGGAGGGGAAGGGAAAGGGATGGGTGGTGCACATGTTCTGGGTATCTCAAGTCCACTTGAAACCTGGTGGTTTCAAGGGAGCAGGAAGAGAATGAGGGTGTGTTCTTTACGCTTATTTTTATTGCACAAAGAATTGGTTGGGGAAGGGAACGGAGGAAGAGCAGGTCAGTTTCACTCACCTGTGGAGTGGAGCCTGAGGGGTGGGTGTTGCCTTCTGACACACTTCCGGTATGTTAGGGGGTGTGGCATATGCAAATGAGTTATGCTAATAAGCTCCTGCACCTCTTTTTCTACGAAATGACCCCTGATAAGAGGACTGCTTGTGATTAGGGCCCTGAGTGGCTAAAAGACGGGGGCTGGATAGACTCCCCCCCCCCTAATTTCCAGTTATCTGTTTCTAAGGTGCGCTTCCTTACTGAGAATGAACCATTTTTCTCTGGCACTTTCCACACCGAGCCGAACAAGCAGACAGTAGTGAATGTGTCTACTTCCCCTGAACAAGCGCAAAGAAGCATATTCAGCAGAGGCCAAGTAAGCTATCAAGAGTGCTTCGTGCGTCTAGCCAGAGTAGTTTGTCAGGGAGATGGTCTGCCTGATGCAGACCAAATTATTTTATGCTTGGTTTGTTACACAGCATATTTCCGCGTTTAGCCGAATTGTTCTGCCGCATTTAGCCGGCTAATGACTCAGGAACTTTATTTGGTATCTTTATCGAAAGCACCTGGCCATGGCTTACAATTATAGAAGGAAATTATGCTATGAAATTAACAACAACAAAAAAAAAATAGCAGCCAATTTGGTGGGGAGACAAAGTTCAACAGCGTTTGCTCAAGTCTTCTTCTTTCCTGTGGGTTTTCTTTTCTCTCTCTCCCTGCTGGTTTAGTCAGAGACTCACGACGCTCTTAGGGTGTTCTTGAACATTACCTTCAGCAAACAGAACGGAGCCAAGAGCTAACTCAACAAGTCACAAATGTTGTCTTGCATTCGAAGTCAGTGCGGCAGCTTTCCAAACGCTCTTTCCCCTAGGAACTGCGTAAGGGGGGCATGATACTTGGGGGGGGCATTTGTTTAGACCATGGATTACCTCCCTTTCCACTTCACAAGAGTGCTCGAAGTGGCTCCAAAATACAAACAGTCCTACGCAATACAAAATGTTGTTTTAAAGAGTTTTTAAAAATTGACAGAGACTGATTTTCCACAAGGTGCTGCCCCGGCGTCATTTTTTCCATTTTCCTCGATCGCGTGCTTCAGTTTCTCACTATTTGCTGCGGGGTGCATTTTGACCCGTGGCTTTGCACGATTTCCCCCGTGGCTTCAGTGATCCTGTTTTTTGAGGATCACTGAAACCATGGGGAAAATCGGGCAGAGTCGCGGGTCAAAATGCGTCCCACGGCAAATAGTGGGAAATTCAAGCACACAACTGGGGGAAAGGGAGGATGACGCTGAGGCAGTTCCTTGTGGGAAATTGGTCAGAGTTTAAAACCTGGGCAAGAGTTCCATTTAAAAGCTTCCATTTTTTTTCAGAGTCTTTAGCTGATGTTAGAAAGCCTGCAGTGTGGACGCTAAGCATAATTCAAGTAGAAGGGGTTGCCAAAGATTAGGGGCAGCCACCCAGAAAGCCCTCATGTGATCTCCACCAACTACACATATGTAATTGCGGGTTCCTGCAACGCAGTGTCTTCAAATGATATGGGAGTATCGAAAGGTACCTATGGGTGGCAGTGGACCTTCAGTCGAGTATCTACCTCTTAGAACTGTCAGCAGCAAATGGGTAACTTCTACCATGCTTAGCTGATCTGGAAGAAGGGCAAGAATGAATCTGGACACCCCTGGGCAATTCACACATTCACTCCATTAGCAAAAAGCCCGGTAGCACCTTTAAGACTAACGAACTTTTATTATCGCATAAGCTTTCGAGAAACACAGTTCTCTTTGTCGGTTCTCTCTTTGAGGCTTCTGAGTAGACCGAATAAGCCAGGCCTTGATGAAAGCAAAAAGTCCTTTTATTTCTTTATGGTCATTCAGGAACACGTTGTTTGTCAGTGATAACAGACTTTAAGCAGCAGGGACTCATATACAGAATTCAAAAGGTAAAGGCAGGTGAATCACCAATCAGAACAAAATAAAATAAGCGCGAAAACCCCAACCGTTTGGTTCTCACAGAAAAAAGGCGCGGAAGCACTACACCACCACCCCCCGGCCCCTTTGTGAACTCTGCTTGCGTTTCACAGGCCAGGCACCTGGCCTAAATCAGTTTCAGAAGTCTTCAAGGTTACCAAGCAAGATTAGGCGTCTCGAGGCGCCGGAATGAACGAGACAAGGGGAGGAGGCAAAGGGGAGATAGCACTCAGCGAGAGGTTAAGGTGATGGGGGGAGTAAATGGCAAGCCAACCTCCCGACTGATGAAAGGACCAGTGTTCAAGATAGACAATGAATTCATGGCAGAGAATCTGACAGTCGGACGCATTGATAGCCATTAATTTCCATACCCATTTTACAGGCATCGCAGTAGTTCTTAGTTCAAGGGTCCCCAACATAGCACCCGCCAAGGTTGTTGTTGTTGTTGTGAAGTTGGCGTGGCCAGGCGGGGCTTTTGGCCGGCAGCACTGGAGATCTAACTGTCTTCGCAGGTTTTAAAACAATGAACAACATTGCCTTGGCAACAGCTGCCACCACAGCACCAGACGGCTGAAAGTGAGCTTGATGGAAGCAAGGAAATATTTTTAAACAAGGCAACCTGTCAAGCGGAGCTTCCGCCTGAAATGTCAAAGAGTTACTGTTCGAGTTAGGCATAGCCTCACCAGTTCAAAAACATTGGATACTCCAAAACTGTGTGGTGCACATAAATATATTTTAAAAAAACAAAACCTTATACATGCTCTAACTATACCAAACTACAAATTATAATGTTACTAAGGTCCTTCTGAATTGTAGATACTAGATGCTGATGAGATTTTCTGGAATAAACTTCCATTTCGAAGGTCTTCTTCTGAACTGGACCGTGCAAGAGTTGAACAGCTTGAATCAGATCATCGCAAAGATACACAGAAAATGTACAGCGCCTCATCCAGGCATAACAATGTCTTCTCAGTGAAAAATCATAACCGGTTACAGAACCTTTTTCAATATCATGAAGGCTACACCGTCATACTGAAGATTCTCTAATAGCCTCACCAGCTGACATTTTGTGATTAGCTCCGCCTCCTGTGGTGGCCATTTTGTGACTTCTCCCATCATCCTGTGCCAGAACACCAAAGGTGCTCACAGGCTCAAAAGGGTTGGTAACCCCTCTCTTAGCTCCTCAAGCCATTGCTTCCTGCTAAAGGCTCGGGAACAATGAGCAGCCAAATGCTTTTATCACGGAACAATTAATAAGATTTACCAATACCTGTACAAAAGCTGTTTTCTCAAAGGGATGTCCCCTATGGGGAGTATAATTAAAGATTCTTCCCCCCCCCCCATCAGAAGATGATGCTCCCCATTGTTCCTATGAAATGCATTTGGAGGGAATTTTACCCACAAAGGAGTGAGTCTAGGATTATTAGCATGCACTTTCCATTGAATTATTAACATGCAGTTTCCATAGATCCTTTAACTCCTGCCAGGAATTCCCAGAAAGAAAGGGAAAAAATCCTGTTGGCTTAGGAGTGTAGTCGAGGCACAAAAGCATGAATTCAGGCACATGTTCTTTGACATTTCTTGTTCAAACATCAGCTGGGCTCCAGCAATGTGCAAGCGAAAACATTAACAGACTTAAAGCAGTTCCGCTTGTGCAGAATCGCGTGCAACACCTACCACATCCATCCCTGTATATTATAGTGACTGGAAATTGGTGGTGCAAAATCGTGAGCAAGAGAAACACCAGTGGGAATACCATAAGTCTCCCTTAGTGCAAGTGGCTACTCCAGTCTCTTTTGTGTGTTTCCCCTCGCACAAGAGCTCTAGCTCACGTGGACATTCTGCACTGGATCTAAACCCTTTGCATGAGGCTAAGGTAGGATTTTGCACTGGATCTAACCCTTTGAGGCTATGGGTGTGTTCAGACGGGCAGTTAATCCTGACATCGGCCCGACTGTAATTTGAGCTAGATCTTTTTGATCCAGTGTTGCACAACCAAACAGCTCCCCCCTGAATCGCTTTACCGCGTGTGACTCCGTGGTGGATTGTCTAGATGGCATCCATCTTAAGGAGCTGTGTGGCCAGCGGCTTTTTTGTTTTGTTTTTTAAAATCCTGTTTGCGCATGCGCATATGTGCCATCACCATCTACTTGTTTTTCCGTGCATGCGCAGACTGAAATGGTAAAAGCACCTCCTCTAGTTAACACAAGTGCATTTCAGTTAACACAAGTGCATAAATATCTTCAGAAACATTAAACTGTTCAGATTGCTTGAGCGGAGCTCTGCGGACATTGCATGTTTAAGCGGTTATGCGCGCATTGCTAAGACTTTTTTTTAAAAAATGGTGGCCATTTGGGATGGTCTGGAGACCATCTCTACAGGCTGATTGCACACTGGCAGAATGACCAGATGGGGGAAAGTCTGCCACTGGTCCATCGGCCAGCTTAGGACCGGACTTTCACCACTATATTTTAAGTACGGATCCCCGACAGGGATTGGCAGGCTAATCATGGAAACGGCACAATATTCAGATGTTGTTCTCTGGATGTGCACTTTAAATCCACCAGGCACTCGTGCCTGGCGCAGCTCAAAATAGCCGTCTGAATGCAACCTAAGGTAGGATTTTGCACTGGATCTAACCCATTGTGTGAGGCCAAGATAGAAAGGGAAAGAAAACAGGAGTATTCTAAGTCAGAGAGGAAATGCAACATGCTTACAAAGAAAAAAATGAAGGAAGTGTTCTTTCTACAGGGAAGCAAGTTTTCACTGGGCAACGAATAACAGTCCAAGCAAACGAGGGCTGGCTGGGAAGGATGCCGTCTTCTAACGTCCTATTGATTTTAATAAAATCAAAACCAATCACGCTGCCCATTTGGAAATGTCCACTGATGCTGTTGTTCTGTATTATTCTTTTATGACTTACTTGTAATGCAATCAGAGCCTGGTTTTGGCGCCACGTAAATGATGCATGCTGCATAATCTGAAGTGGTTTACGAAACACGATGATCATTCTCCAGTCTAGAAAGTTTCTCAGACGATTCGAGCACGCAGGAGCTCCCTGCTCAAAGTCCCCAGTATGAGAGCCAGTGTGGCCTAGTGGTTAAAGTGTCAGGCTAGAATCTGGAAGACCTGGGTTCACATCCCCACTTGTGCCATGGAAGCTCGCTGGGTGGCCTTGGGCCAGTCACACATGCTCAGCCTGACCTACCTCACAGGATTGTTGTGAGAATAAAATGGAGGAGAGGAGAATGATGTAAGGTGATTTGGGTCCCTGTTGGTGAGAAAGATGGGATGTCAGTGAATGAATAAATGAAGTTCTGTGCAGTTAGTGTTGCCAGCCTCCAAGTGGGGCCTGGGGGAATTGCTGTTTCATGATGTCAGTTCCAGTCAAGTACCCGGATGTGACCTCTTGGCACTGTGCGATGCTCTAGGAATTTTCCAAATCTCTATGTCTAAAACCCATAGAGATTTGGGGAATTGCTAGCGTTGCTCAACATTGTGACATTACTCCCAGTTACATGACTGGAAGCAGTCATTACTACCAGTTGTATGACTGGAAGTACTGTCGCATGGTGCCAGCTTCATGAAGGCTGGCAACCCTGCCCCATCCCCAAATGCCAGGTAGAGCTGGCAAAACAGAAGTTTATCAACTCAGCAGCTTTGACAGCCACACTGGTGGTAGTTCTTTTTGTGACCTCTAACAACAATCTCCTCACTTCATGCCATTTGCATCCATCAGAGCTCCCAGAGCGAGTTTTGGCTCCACTCAGCACACATCCAGGCCCGTCACACTTTCTCTTCTTAGGTGTCTGGTCACAGCAACGGCAAAACGGTACCCTCCATCATGCAATCACTTCGTCCACACTCTGATGTTGGATCTCCATCCCAAAACTAAACTCCCTCTTTTACTCCCTCGCTCTGCTGAGACGGAAAGGGCTCCACGAGCGTCTTTTCCTTCCTCCACAATTACTTCAGCAGCATGCCTTCACGGGTGAGAGCTGGTGCAAAATTGCAGCCGTGCTGATTGTAATCAGCACAAAATGGATTGGCCGTATTATACTAATCTTGCCTCATCAAGCTGGCATCAGCCTTAAGGTTTCCTTACTGATGTATGAGATCGTCACATCATCTCTCCGATATCTTGTCATCGTAGGGTAGCTCTGCATTAGCACCCTGCGGTTTTCATTTCTTGCCATTTTGCTTTTGTCTCTCATGCTACCGGGCTCCTTCTGTGTGCTATAGTACAATGGTGTTTTATTCTGATGACAATGTAATTGCATTTTTGTTAGCTACAGCTCGGACAGACAAAGCTCTGGACCAAAGTAGGAACTGAGTAAAAGCTGCTGGTGGTGGAAAGTATCATCAAGTTGCAGCCAACTTATGGCAACCCTGTAGGGTTTTCAAGGCAAGAGAATCCATTGCCTGCCTCTGTGTAACAACCCTAGACTTTCTTGGTGAGCTCCATGAGCTGACCGTGCTTTGCTTCCGAGATCTGATGAGATCAGGATAACCTGGGCCATCCATGTCAGGGCAACTTTTGTGACTATTGTTGAAGTGCAGGGATGCAACAACCCATAATTTGTTGGTTTCTTAGCCTGCACTCAGGAAGGTCAACAGAAAGTTAGGAAAATAATGCTACTTTTTATCTTCAGGCTTGCTGATTGTTCTAATCTTCTTTAAAAGAATGAAGGTAGAAGTCCTCTTCCCAGATGACTGAGGAAGTTAGCAATCGTAGGCTGTAAGCCAGTGAAGCAGAAAAGTTAGACACTGACAACACATTATTTAGGAGACAGAAAATCCCCAGCTGATGGGAAAGCCCTTTCCTTTCAAGCAGGAACGCTCACTTACCCTTGAAACTGGGTTGCAAGTGCTGTGAACATGCCCATTTCCATGCTGTGTTGTCCATCCGTGACCCTCATCTACCACATTAGCATGTTGTAGAAGGAACAAAATAAAAAGAGGTGGAACATTACATAGCTGGTCTCTTTGACCCGTTTGGCCTAGCTGACCAACAGTACAATCCTCAGCAGATGTCAAACATTCGGCCTGGGGGACAGAATGGGCCCATCCAGGGCTCTTATCTGGCCCACAATCTACTGGTGAGAGAGAGGGAAGGAAAGAAGACTGCTCGAGGGGGGGTGCCCCTGGTGAGGGGTGTGTGTGATCGAAGCAGTCAAGAAAGAGAAAAGAAATTGCGAGGAGGCAGGACTATGAGGCTGAGATAAAAGAGTGTGAGGGGAATGGGAGTGAAGTGGGAGAAAGGGATGAAGGCATGGAGCTGGCGGGGGAAAGAGGAGGAAGAGGGCCAGTGTGTGGGGTGGGAGGCGACTGGGCTATCTTGTGTGTACCACTCCAAGGGGAAAGATGTCCTGGCCACAGAAGTGAGTGGAAGAGTGAAGGGGGAAAGGGGGCGCGGCTGTCACCCCCACACGTCTGAACAGCAGCTGAGCTGGGAAGCAGAGTGAGTGTTGGGGAAGGTGGGGGGGGGGCGGCAACCTCCCTTCTCTCCCACAGCTGTTCTCAACCCATGAAAGAAAAGGGGTCATGGGAGGACAAAGAACATCCCTTGGAGGTTCTGGAAATGACTTCTCCATCAGGCCTTCCCCTCAGCCCTGCCGCTTCTGTGGGAAATGCAGATCTGGAAAAGCCAGGTTCAGACCCCACCCCCACCCCATCCTGAGCCAGGACCCTGTCTTCTAGGTTACCTGGAGCCGGTCACTCAGCCTGGACCAGCTCAGAGGGGTGGGGGGATGGGGTGGTCTAGGGGGAAGTTCGGTGTGCCTCCTCAAGCTCCTCAAAGGGAGGACGGAGGAAGAGAGGAAACAAAGAGCAAGAGATGGATCATAGCCATGCTTGGCGGCTGAGGCTGGGGGCATGGGGGGGGTATGTGCTGAAAAACAACCTCCTTTACTTGCAAGGAAGATGACTTCTCTTCCAAAAGTGCTATATATACAAAAAGTAACAAATTTGTATGGGCATGTAAGATACCTCCCTTTTATAGTATCCCTTGGGGGTAAATTCATCTTGCAAATGATTAAATATTGTGGGTTTTGTGGGTTTCCCAGTAATTCAGTTGCTTTTACTGCTAGGAATCAATTGTTTTTCTTTGTATTCTGAGGAAAATAATAATAATTTTTTTTTAATTGTCTTTGTTGTGTCCTTTATAAAGTTTATATCTGCAGTACCTGGAGTTACATTTTACGGCACGCATGGCCCGGCCTGACAAAGTGACATTTATGTCAGAGTCGGCCCTTGTAACAAATGAGTTTGACACCTCCATCAGTAGACCCTTTTAAACTCATGGGATCCAATGGACTTCAAATAGGCTAACTCTGCCTGCACTGTGCATGTTCATTCATGGGGCTGGCTTACAAACGCTTTGCACATGCATGCCCCAGCACTGGCAACCCTACCCCCTGCCAGGTTCCCATGGGTACCACATTGGGGAACCCTGGGCTAGCCTCTCTCTGTCTCTGCTCCTCTCTCTCAGGGCAAACTAGTTCCTTTTTCTGTGGATGAAAGGAGCTGTTTTCAGGATAAAAAGAGAAATCACAGCTGGCTGCCAACTGCCTCAAGAAAAAGCAATGCCCTATCCCTTTAATAGAGGATTAAGGGGGCATCCGGCCCCATCACTCCTTGGCAAATAGAAGGGAAAGTCGTGGAAGCAGTGACAGGCTTCATGTTCCTGGGATCCAAGATCCCTGCAGACCGTGACTGCAGCCATGAAATTAAAAGACACCTGCTCCTTGGGAGGAAAGTGATGACAAACCTAGACAGCATAATAAAAAGTAGAGACATCACCCTGCCAACAAAAGTCCGTATGGTCAAAGCAATGGTATTCCCAGTAGTAATGTCTGGCTGTGAGAGTTGGACTATAGGGAAGGCCGGGTGCCGAAGAATAGATGCTTTCGAATTATGGTGCTGGAGAAGACACTTGAGAGTCCCTTGGACTGCAAGGAGATCAAATCAGTCAAGAAATCAACCCTGACTGTTCCCTGGAAGGCCAGATCCTGAAGCTGAAGCTCAAAGACTTTGGCCACCAAATGAGAAGGGAGCACTCTCTGGAGAAGACCCTGATGCTGGGAAAGACTGAAGGTCAAAGAAGAAGGGGACAGCAAAGGATGAGATGGTTGGACAGTGTTATCAATGCAATGAACATGAAATTAAGCAAACTCCAGAGCACAATGGAAAACAGGAGGGCCTGACGTGATGTGGTCCATGGGGTCACGAAGAGTCAGACTCGATTGTGAGACTGAACAACAACAGAAAAAGGTGATATTTGCCAAGAGATGCTACCTACCTCCACGCCATGAAAATCTTCACCTGCCCATTTCCACACATTAAGACTTTTATTATTCTAGACCTGTTGGCAACACTGTACACATCACTCTTTGGAGAAAATGTACTAGGGAAGCAGTAGTCAGCCGAATCTTTATCCCTCCATCGCAAGTGCATCCACAATACAGGGGTAGTCAATGAGAGCAGAGGAGACCATTTCATCTTAGGAAGAGATGACATTTGTGGCAATGAACCAGTGAGATGGAGACAGATAGGCTGGGAAGATCTCATGTGGTCCTTTGGGGAGGGGCCGTGGCTCAGTGGTAGAACATCTACTCAGCATGCAGAAGATCCCAAGTTCTGTCCCTGCCACCTCCAGTTAAAAGGACCAGGCAGTAGGTGATGTGAAAGACCTCAGACTGAAACCCTGTAGAGCCCCTGCGAGTCTGAGTAAACAAGACTTCGATGGACCAAGGGCTTGATTCAGTATAAGAGAGCTTTGTGTATTCATATGTTCATTAACAGGTTTTTCATCCAAGGATGAAAAGAATGGATTCATCTGATGTGAGCAGAACCAGCCTGTTGGCCAATGGATTCTGGTGGGCTCAAGGGACCAGAATTCCAAACCCCAGATTGGCTATGGTTGCCAACCTCCAGGTGGCACCTGGTGATCTCCTGCTATTATAATTGATCCCCAAATGACCAACGCCAGCTCTCCTGGAGAAAGTGGCTGCTTTGGAAGGTTGGCTCCATGGCATTATACCCTGCTGAGGTATCTCCCCTACACAGAGCCCATCCCACCCAGGTTTCAATCCACCCCCCAATCTCCAGGTATTTCCCAACCCAGAGCTGACAACCTTAATGACATCTCCAAGGCACCTGGAGAGAGAAAGAGGAAAAGGAAAGGGAGGTGGTTGATATCTCTTTGTGTGACAACCAGGGAGCAGCCCCCATGCATACATCCAATTGTTCCATGCCTGCATGGGGTGAGGAAGAAAGCAAATGCCCAGTACCTGTTGTGTCAAACTGAGTTAGGCACCTTGCATTGTTTCTCTGTTTGTATCTTAGAATCTGTACAATCTTAGAATTGTATCAATCTTATTGTACAATCTTAGAATTGTATCAATAAATGAGGATTTTAAAAAGTAGTGAAATAAAGCTTTTGTTTGGTTCCTATCCACACATCTAACCATTCTCAAATTGAAAAAGAGCCCCATTTGAAGCTGTTGGAAGTGAAACAGTTTGCTTTTACACTCAGACTCCAGAGGGGGAGAACAGAGTTGGAGTGACAGGCAGGTCAGGACCTGTGCATGGCTTCCTTTCTACTGCTCTGGTGTTTGATATGTAGATCGCTGCTCTAGGGGGATCTTCCTTCCTTTACGGCTCTCCCTACCCTCTCTTCACCTTGCAACCACGAGGACAGGGCATGCTTTCCTGCATCTCTATCCATCCTAGTTAGTTAGTTCATATTAGAATCCAAACCCTATCCTATCTAGAATGAGGACTCATCTTCATTTGCTAGGATAAAAAAAGTCTTTGTTTGTGACTTTATTCTCTACACCAGCACGCACACACACCAGGGAATTCTGCAGAGCCATGCGCCTTGAGCACTCTGCTTGTCCCGTATTCTATCAGAGGCTGCTTCTGGCGTCAAGCTGCTGAGAGGGGTGTGGCTCAGAAGGTGGTGGCAGCTGGAAGAGAAAGCATGCTCCAAAGTTCTTAGGAGAGTGAGGGAGCAATGGGGGATTCCCACGGGGAAGGAAGGGCTTCCTAGGGCACACTATCCTCCCCCCAGGCCCCTGGATGCAGTTGTGTCCCTATCATATGCTTGCTGGCAAGTTGCAGGTGCTATAGGAAGAGTGGGGCAGAATTACTACAGTGATCAGAGTAGAGCACTGGGAGTTAGGGGGTGGGGGGGACTTGCCAGAATAAAGAGAAAGGCCCGGGCCTTGTGGCCAACATCACACAGGAAGTTCTGTAATCACATCAGTGATGTCCGGGTGACATTATGGAATTTGGGCAAAAACTCTATGGTAAAACTGGCTTCTACCATAGAGTTTTTGCCCAAATACCAGAGTGTTGCCTGGACGTTGCTGGTGTGATGACATCACTTCCTGTGTGATGCTGGCCACAAGGCCTGGGCCCTTCTCTTTCTCCAAGTAAGTCTCCCACCGGCATGTCCCAGCTGTACTTCTTGTCCTTGCTGCTTGTATGGCTGGGGGCTCGTGCCTCCACGGGGGGGGGGGGGGCACCCTACTAGGAGTGAAGAAGCTTGTGCATTACTGATTATTAAAGACGTGGGGTCGGAACCTTATTCATCAGTATCCAATCTGAACGGGGCTCATTTCCTAACACTGTAAACGCACCAAATCCCAAAAGAGTTGTTTGTGACATTCACTAACAGTTGGAAACCTTCTGATGTGACAACAGTCCAGATGATTCTGTGCGCATGACAGGACATTATCCAACCAGAAGACCTTGTCAATGTTCCTGCCAAGCATGATAATCTTTAATGGCCTTTCTGTGCACAGTCCCGCCACTCCCCCCCCCCCCCCCAGCAAATGTACTGTCTCAGGTCTTGGAAGGGTCTTCCGATTCTGTATTAAACATGAGTCTTATCCGCACGAGCAGTTTGCTTCACTGAGACGTGACTTCTTGCTAGGGAGGGATCCAGGCTTTGTTTGTGCCTGATGGCAAATAAGAAGGGCTCTGCGGAGGGGAGGGGATGAAGCTCAGGCTACCCCCTCCTCATGATAGGCAGTTTGACAATGGTGTTACGTGCCATTAAGTCAGACCAGTGAGGGTCCATCTAGTCCAGCATCCTGTCTCCCACAGTGGCCAACCAACGACAGGGACTAGAAGCCAAGGCCTTCCCCGATGTTGCCTCCTGGCATGGGTCTTCAGAGGTGAAGAGGCCTTTGGGCGGGGAGGCTCTTAGTAACCTCTGACAAACCTGTGTGCATGTGTGTTAAGTGCCTTCAAGTCGGTTCTGGGTTCTAGTGACCCTATGAAGTTATGATCTCCGCAATGTCCTATGGCTAACAGTTTTGTTTGGGTCTTGCAAACTGAGGGCCACGGCTTCCTTGACTGAGTCTTCCTCTTCCTCCTTTCCTGCTGCCTTCAACTTTTCCTAACATTATTGTCTTTACCAGTGAGTCTTCTCTTTTCATGATGTGACCAAAGTACGATAGTCTCAATGTATGCATTTTAGCTCCTAAGGAGAGTTCAGGCTTGATTCGATCACTTATTTGTATTGACAGTTAGGTTTGATGCACAAATCTGTGCCTGCATGACCCCTTGGCCGAATTGGAATCACACAGTCTGAGTCCAACGAGTTCGGTGGACATCTGTTTAATGAATTCATAACAGGGAATACAGGGCCGATGAGTGCCTAAGCACTCCAGCAATTCCACAGCTGTATTCTGCCATAACGAGGAAGGGCAGAAGGTCTCATACCCCAAATGGCATCACATATAGTGTACACATTAAAGGGTCTCTAATTGGTACCAGGCAGTTAACATCACACAAGCATCATTTGACTCAGTGCATCTCTCCGTGGGGTCAGTAATTTCACTTGTTTATCTTATCTTCAGAACACTGGGTGACTTCCTGGGCTCACAGAGGGGAGAACTTGTTGATAAGGGGTTCCGAATCACATTAAACTTCGCTCTTGGCAGCCTCGCAACTTCTAAACAGCATTCCATTCTTATCACATCCTAATTCCTTCTTCAGAGGCTTCCTATCCAAAAAGCAAAGTTATGAAATATATATTCTGTTATAAGTTTCTCTAATCAGAAGCTTCTCGGTTACATACCAGGGTCTGGGTCTGTTATAATTAAACTTTTGAAGGCACAGTGACAGCTGTCAGTATATATCTCAAGGAGAAAGTGTCAGAAATCACATTCAGAAATCACATTCTTTTCCCCTTGACCTACAGGTTAACCAACACAACCATATATTTCTGTGAGAGTTCTGCGCAAAGTAGTCAAGGATCAGATCTTGGTTGGTAAACCAGAGTTCTTTATTTCCAATCTCTACATTAGTACAGCTTCTCGGATTATTGTCAGAGATGAGACAGATAATACAGGCAGGTCTATTATACCATTCCAAGGAGTTTGAATTACCCATAGGTAGCCAATCACTATAGGGGAAAATTGGCGGGCAAACCGGGATCCTGACCGTTTGGTTCTCACAGGAAAGAAAGTGAGGTGTCAAGCTGTAAATTCCCTTCCCAAACCAGACCCCTCAGATGTTACCAGTTCACATAACAATCAATGGCCTCAAGGCTTTTGCATGTGATAAGAGATGAGACGCATCCTCCCTTGAAGTCCCAGCCGGGGAAGATGGAATGCGGAGGCCGCGGTGTGAGAGGCCCTTTGTTCCCATGCAATGCAGGTGTCACCCTCCCGCTTTAGCTGTTACAAACTCCAGGCCTGGTTAAGCACTACAGCATGGCAGTTACATACAGAAACTGGGAATACATAATTGGCAATAGCTTACAATAGAACAGCATTCAAAAGTGGAAGGTACAGCTGTAAGAATAGAAATTACAATGTCTGAATCAGCAGATTCTGACAATTTCCCCCCCTTAAAATTAACCTCCTCATCACTTAGTTTATTTATATATGACTTACTGGATAGATGAGTACAAATATTCTCCTTCCTCCTATCATTGTTGTTGTTCTTATCGAAATTACACAGAAGGTGAGGATAATTCGCAGATGATTGCGAATTTAAAGCATTCCAAATTAAAAACATGCTATCAACACAAAACCTGTTCAAATATCAAATAAAGATCCCTCCCCTCAAATCCAGTCCAGTTCTTCTTTTTTTCCCTTTCAGCCCAATACTTCTTATCTTGAAGTTCCAAAGAAAAGTTTTTGTTCTAAAATTCAGCAAAAGGAGACCATTGTCTGAATTCTCAGTTCTCAGCTTATTTCTTCTTTGATGGTTTCTGTTTCTTCATAGAAGTTTTGTCCATGAGCATACCGAACCATAATTTTCAGTACCACGTTCCCATTTTGGGTAGAATATGTTGTTTCACACACACCCTTTTTTTTTTTTTTTTGGCTAACATCATTCTAGCCAAAATTGAGGGCAATTGTTTTGGCTCGGGGGCCACTTTGTGGGAGCGGAGGTTAGCGGAGGGCCGCACCTTTTAAAATGATTGCATTCATTAGTTCACTTTGCATTTCAGAAAAGGTATAAATTGTATCATAAAAATCAATAAATATAAATTAAATAAAATAGTGGTAGTTTATTCAATTTATTTATTGTGCTAATTTCATATCGTCTATAGCTGCAAGCACATTTAATTTTAGAATCCGTTTAATGAGACAAATGTACCCTATCACACTTTTCTACAATTTTTTTTGAAATCAGGAGTGAGGTTGCTTGTTGAGATTCCCAACGGAGGCCTGACTGAAACCACGTGGCCGACTGTCTTCGTGGGCCGCAAAAAACTCTGTGGCAGGCCGCATGTGGCCCGCGGGCCGCTATTTGCCCACCCCTGTTCTAGCAGACACTAATGAATGTAATACACAATTCCACTTTTCTCCCCCAGAAGCTGTTGTATCACAGTGAATATTTTCTGGTAATTGTGGCCATTCTCTATCCGTAATATCTTGTGTCCCTTTCTGTATATTATCCCAGAACTCTTTAATAACATCAAAGTCCCACCACATATGAAAATAGATACCAATTTGCTTTTGGCGTCTCCAACACATATTGGGCACACTTACAGGCATTCTTGACAGTCTATGTGGGGTGGAATACTGCCTATTGACTACTTTTGAACGGTTTTCTTATGCGTTACTTGTTCCCTCTGCCTGATTTCTTGGCTTGCCAATAGCCTTCCACTGCATGCTGTCTGCAGAAATTAGAATTTTAATTGCTTGTCAAACAAGGATCCTTTGCCCTGCCTTAAATTAGGTGCTCGGGGGGAGACCCCTTCTTCAGAAATTGCACTGCCACTGGATGGGGAGGCCAGGCCCTGTAGCTAGAAAAAAGTTTCACATTGAAACTTATGGAAACAAATCATGACTCCAGTGCAAATGAAGATACATAATGAAGAAAATGTAAATAATAATAGAATTCACTAAAATACACTAAAATGCATAAAGCCTCTAGTTAATCAATAAAATACGTAAAAACCACTAGCTGAAATCAATAATTTATTATACAGCAAAATCGGATGCTCAGCGTGTGTAACTGACAAATGGAGAGAATGCCAAGCTCAATTATTCAATGACTCTAAGAATGATCTATATATCACTAAAATACAATTTTAATGCTAACCAAGTCTCTACGTCTTTCGTAATGCAATCTTTATACAGCCAGTAACAGAAACAATAACAGAAAACTTCATGAGCCAAGCAAGCAGCTTAGGACGGCGTCACAAAATGTGCTCACAGGCACAAATGCGCTCACAGGCACTAATCGATTGATACATAGTTTAAGTGGGTGCGTACAGACACTCCAGCAAAATGTGCTCACAGACACTAATTAATTTACACACAGTTAAAGTGGGTGCACACCGGCACTTCAATGGGTGCACTAATTACATCCAATCTAATGTGACCTGAATTTGTAAGTTGTCCCAGAACTGGGATTGTACATACACGTTCTTAAATTCAAAAATACTTGAAATTATTTTAGTCCATGCATCTCGTAACACTTGGGCCGAGGACAGACTGGCAATGTGCCCCGCTCTGCCTTCCCTTCTAAAGCAGAGGCGGAGGGGGCGTTCACATTGCCGCATCTGTCCTCCGGCATCGGCGCAGACTCACCCGTCCGCGAGGCGCCGTCCATCCGCTGCAGCCGGAGACCACTTCTAACTGGTCTCCGGCTGGAGTGCCGCGCGTCCCTGCCGCTTCGTGGCAGTCTGGACACGTCAGCAGCGCGCCGGAAGCGGGGGCGGAAGTCTGGACGCCCCCGCGTCAGCGCGCCTCTGCCCCGCCTCCGCCCCGGGACAGCGCAGCCTGTGGGAACAGGCTGCGCCGGGCTGCTTTTCGCGCGGGGCTTTTGGCCCCACGTCTGTCCCGGGGCGGATCGGCAGTCTGTCCTCGGCCTTGGCTTGTATATTTAGACTTGAACTCGATGAGACGCGTATCCTAGGTGCAAATCATGTTTCAAAATCATGGTTCATGCCAGAATAACAATTTGTAGATGGAACCCAGGTAGAGCACTCAGATTCTCAAAAAATGCACAACGGCTGACTAACCTGTTGCAGGCAGAACCCGGTCTTCACTATTATTGTTATTATGACATGAAGAAGGTTTTCCAAAGAATTAGTTGATTGCTGTCCTGAATAAAACTGTCTTCAGCTGCCTCCTAAAGATGAAGAGTGAGGGGGGCAGGTGCACCTCCTTGGGGAGGTTGTTCCGTAATCATGGGGCTACCACTGAAATGCCCTCTCTCATGCGCCCACCGGAGGAGCTTCTTTGGTTGACGGGACAGTCAAAGGGGACTATCCCTGTGATCTTAGTTCCTGAGCAGGAACATTTGGGAGAAGATGATCCTTCAGGTGCCCTGGTCCCAGGCCAGGTAGGGTAGGGTTGCCAGGTACGCCCCCCCCCCGGGCAACCAGCAGGGGATGGGGAGAGTACTTTTTTGGGGGAAATTATTTTTATTAGTTCTCAGATAGTAAACAGATAACATTAACAGTATACATAAAATGTTGTTTAAATTTGAGAATGTATCAAATTTGAGAATGTATCGATACACTATTGATATGCTAGAATCAGTGTTAGCTATTACAGTAAACAGTTTAACAGATATCTCAAATTCATCTAAGAGGAGAAGGAAAATTCGAAAGCTAGAGGGTAATTGTTCTTATCTTTTCTGGAAGTAAGTTAACATTAACGCACTAGGCACTGTGAACTAAGTGTTGTGGAGTTTATTAATGATATAGACTTTTTAAATCATCATTTTATTGATGATATTTTGTAGATACAGTTCATGAGTTTTGCATATGTGCTGGTTTAGGTTTTAGGAGCCAATTTGGTGTAGTGGTTAAGTGTGCGGACTCTAATCTGGGATAACCGGGTTTGATTCCCCACTCCTCCACTTGCACCTGGCTGGATGACCTTGGGCGAGCCATAGCTCTGGCACAGCTGTTCTCTCAAGGACAGTTGTCTCAGAGCTCTCTCAGCCCCACCTACCTCACAGGGTGTCTGTTGTGGGGAGGGGAAGGGAAAGGAGTTTGTCAGCCGCTCTGAGACTCCCTTCGGTAATGAAGGGTGGGGTATAAATCCAATCTCTTCTTCTTCTTCTTCTTCCTTCTTCTTCTCCTCCTCCTCCTACAAGTGTAACAATAAATTACATCTCTGGCACCCAAACTATGGAGAGGCTTACCAGCAGATCGTACAGAGCCGCCCTGAGCCTGCTTTGGTGGGAAGGGTGGGGCATAAATTAAAATGACTAAATAAATAAATCACCCGGCATCTCAGTGACATCACCAGCCAAGTGACAATGTCACTTCCAGTGTGCACCAGCAGTGACGTCACCACCTTGTCTGTGACATCACTGAAACACCGCACTGGGCCTCCTCTGCTGCTCGGAAGGCCCTTGCTGGCCAGCTGATCGGCAGCAGGTGCGGGGCCCAGGGATGAGGCCTGGAAACCCTAATGGAGGGTTGTAAAGGTCAAGTGGATATGGCACAGTTCTGTGTGTGCAAGATCTCGTACAGCATCTAGCACTTTCCTCCCTATATATCATAGTGCCCAAAAATTGGCCCCTACCCACCGGGAAGTGATTTGGGGGTGGGGATAGAGGTGGAGCCTGGGGAGGACAAGGACCTCAGTGGGGTACAGTGCCACAGAGCCCCCCCCCCCAAGCATCCATTTTCTCCAGGGAAACTGATCTCTGTCATCTGGAGATGAGGTGTAATTCCAGGGAATCCTCAGGTCCCAGCTGAAGACTAGCACCCCTAAGAGAAACACAAGTGGATAGGCAAGAAGTCTGACTTTGTGCAAGTGGCTACTCATGGTTTTTTGTCGTGCAAGTAGCTGCTCATAGTCTTTGGTCGTTCTTGCTTGTTTTTTGCACTTCCACTCTAGCACAAATCAGAAATCTGCTCGGCAGCCTTCTCGTGATCAATGCTCCCTCTAAACGGTGGGGTCCTATGAGCAAAAATTCAACTTCGTGAGCTACTGGCATTAAAGTTGGGAGTGAGCAATTTGGCTGCTGCATAAATTAGTTTGCTCTGGAGCCCTCCCTGGCTGAAGACAAAAATGGGTGAGCCGGCAGCTAAAAGACTCTGAGCTAGCTCACACTAACTCAGCTTAGAGGGAACACTGCTCGTGATCTATGGGTAGGTCTGGTACCCAATGCTGGTGGATTTCTCCAGTTGGAAGTCTGCATCCCAGTTCGTTTACACCTTTCCTACAAACCCAACTGCTTTAGACCACTTCAGCGGACTGATCATTACATGGTTTTTTTCAAAAAATGCAATGTTAGCAATTGGTTTGTTGCAGCTTTCTTGTAGCTGGCATTGTGTTTTTGAAAGCCTCCCCGAGGGAACCCTTTTAAAAGGCAAAGTACAAGGACCCTGGGAACTGTAGTGGGGTGACAGTTCCCCACCAGTGCTCTCTAGCTGCAGCCCCACCCCAAACCATATTGCCAGACCTCCTTGGGAAGCTAGAATGAAAGTCAAACTATTTTAAATCTGTAGCAGAAAGATGCCCTCATTCAGCTCTGATGGTCTCATTGCTGCATTCATTCACAAGGCTGCAAACCAAAGTGCAAGGCACTCACGCAGCCCCACTCCCGATTACGTGACTCCATCAGCAGCAATGCCCTCGGACAACTTGGTCCAAGGTCGTTCAAAGTCACTGATGGCAACTTAACCCAGATCTCCTAAACTCCGATGGAACAATTAGGGGAATTGTCTCAATCTGCTTCCCTGGGCCAAATTAATTTTTGGTGCCTGCATGCCATTTTGTTCTCTTTTCCTAGAAGTGGTCCCATGATATTTGGAACAGGAGTGAAAAATTTAAATGTCAGAGCCGTTGCGTCTGATAATCAAATGGAAACATAAAACAGATGCTCGGAACATGTGCTTACCAAAGGGAGATGTTCCCTGGAAACATAAGCAAAGAGGCCTATGACATTAATAAAACGATTCCCTCTTTTATGTTATGGTTTGTTTAAGTAAACATCGGAAACACTTGCTGTTGTCCCCTTAGTTTGTGTGTTTGTGGGGGGGGGGGGGGGGGAATACATGCATTTAGGAATGGGTGAAACAGAATTATAGTATGAGAGGAGAGGTGTTCTGCTTTTGTTTCAGAACATGCCTCGGCTGTATGGTAGGCAGCTGATTGGCCATCCTGTGTATTTGTAGCGTTCAAGCTTACAGAGAATCCTAATTATCCTGTGGAATTAAGTAATTTCATCCGGCAACGTTTCGGTAACACTTGCAAAGCAGTTCCTGGCAGCTCCAATTTATGAAATTCAAATAGTGCAAAATCAGCTCCCATCTGTTCGGCAAAGATAAAGCCACAATTAAAGTGCTGGAAAGATCAAGTAAGCATATTGGCCCAACTTTCCCTAATTTCAAAGGATCCAGGTCTCCCTACCTAGAAAACATTTCTTTTCGACAGACGTGCGAGGCCAAGGTGGGGCGGAGGGTTCGGGAGCCAAGCATGTTGGAGGCCGTCTCCTCCTATGGAGCATTTTGATCTAGCCTCCATACTGTTTTAATCTAGCTGAATGGCAACAGCTCCGTTCAGGAGAGAATGTCTGGGCTCAGAGCTGGCTCACTGGTCTCTCACACATATTTGCAAAGCTGCATTTGAACAGGCACAATGTAATAAGATAAAAGAGGCTAAAAGAGGCCCAATTAAAAGGAGGGAAATTGCCAAATGGGTTTCCTGAACCATTTCCAGATAGTCTATGTAGGTAGAGTGAAAGGAAAGAGAGAGAGAGAGAGAGATGGATGGATGGATGGATGGATGGATGGATCATTGCAACAAACTGTTTCCCCAACCTACACCTGCCAATGAAAACACGTCTCAATGCTCCCTCTAAGCTGTGGAGTCTTGTGAGCAAAAAAAATTCAACTTTGTGAGCTACTGACATTAAAGTTGCAAGCAAGCGATTAGACTGCTGCATAAATTAGTTTGCTCTTGGAGCTCTCCTTCCTGAGCTGAGGCAAAAACGTGTGAACCAGAAGCTAAAAAACTGTGAGCTAGCTCACACCAGCTCAGCTTAGAGGGAACACTGGTCTTGAGCCTACAGGTGAGCCTAGGTACATGTCTATGGCTGTTTTAACATGATCAGGAACCTGCTTGGGAAATGAAAGCTGGAAAATCAGAAAATGAAAGCCGTGAGAGCCCAGAGTCAATCAACAACAAGTGTCCTTAATCAGGAAAACTTTATTGAGAAAGGATTTGCAATGGTTATCTGCACTTCTTGTGTTAGTAATGGCCGGTAGCTGGCAGGCCTGGTCAATTTTACAGAATTCAAAATGGATGCAAAAGTATTACAGAACCAATCAGGAATGATAGAAAAGAGGTGCATAAAATACTGGCTTTCAGTTCCTAGCGTATAGGCAGGAAGGTAGAGGGCCAGACAGTAAAAGATACAGCAGCTGGCACAGTAGACTCTCCAAGGCTGGAGGACCGAGCAGAGGGATAAGCCCGCCATGAGACCACCTCCCAGGCGAGGGATGGCAGCATCAGCTGACAAAAGCTGCAAATCGAGGCTAGACAATGGCAAGGTGTCCCCTGGGTGGAATCTGGAAAGCCAAAAGAATTGGCCCATGGCGCAGTTCTGTGCAGAGCAGGGTCCTCAGCCTTTCTGGCCCCACAGAGACCTTTGGAATCTGACCCAGGGCGGTGGGCACGGTCACAGGGATAGGAGCCAGCCACAAAATGTCAGGGATGGATGCTGTACCTAATTCTAACAGCGGTTCTTCAGCCTTTCGCTCAGAAGCTGGCTGAACAGGACGCCTGTCAGTCTGCACAGCCAATCAGAAGCCCTGCTGGGCAAAAGCCCCGCCACGCCCCACCCACTTCATAGCAGCACTTGCTGGGCACCAGGAACGGTGTTGTGGGCACCGTGGAGCCCACAGGCACTGCACTGGGGATCCCTGACAAAGAGGGAGCATTGGTGTGTCAGTGCAAAAGAGGGGAAAGCCAAATGCAACGGCCCCAACTCAAATGTGTGCTCATACGGCTGCCCGGGAACTGTGGTTCCAAAGAGACTCTGGTTTAATCGGATTCTCTCAGGGCGATTCTGTAGCTAGCATTTCACTCCACACATTTTCTCAACTGGGTGGAAAAGGCGCCGCCCAAAACCACATTCGGATACCTCAGGGCGACACCGTACTACCTGCCAAGTCACCCCTGAGTGGCTATAAATCTATGCAGAAGGTACCATAAAACCTGATGATCAAAGAAAATAAAAGCGGCAAGCTGTGTAGCGGGTACCATAAAATCCGATGATCAAAGAAAGAGAACACAGTGTGCACTGCAAAAGGGAATATCTGTTCCAATGTAGGTTTTGTAAAACAATGGAGGGGAAAGCCAATGAAGAATCCCCCCCCCCCAGTAATGTCTTGTAACTGGAATGGGAGCCTGGAACTGTCTCCCCTGATTTATGATCCGTTTGAGAGCAACTCAGCTGTGCGCTAGACAGAGGGAGCACTCAGAAAAACCTATTCATAAAGTAACTGGTAGGAAGCGGATGTTACTGTCCATCCCTTGATATTGCTTGCAGAATTGAGATGATCCATCCCCTTTCTAAAGAATACCCGGAGGAGTTAAGGGCTGTTTACATATCACGCTAGGTGTATTTCTGTGGGTTGGCGGGAGAACAAAAAAGGGGGTTCAGAGCACAGGATGTTAAATGAATCACATCTCCTTTGCCTGTCTTTGTTCAGTGGTGAGATGACTCAGGGGTTCTGCATCTTCTAAGGGAGGGGGGGAGGCAAACTGTTGAGTCAGGCAATTGCCGTCTGTTTGGGTTCCATGGAACCCTTGGAAGGCAAACTTCAGGTCCATCCGATAAAATAATTATTTGTATTAACTAAACTGGAAGTCATTCTTTGCAAAACAGCAGCCCCCATTTTGAAAGGAAAATGTTCGATCATCTTTGTTTGAGCAACATGGTTTGAAAGCCCAAGGGAATGAAGAATAGGTTCAGATACCACTAAATCATAATGCTTTCACCGATTATATTGTACTTCCCCAGCGCTAAAGCAGGTCACATAAGGGCAGCACTTATCCATCTTTTAGAGGGAGGGGGCGGTAAAGTCTAGTTAATGGACTTGGGCTAATCATACATCACAATTATATCCCAGCTATTCTTGCTCCAGTCCTGTAAGGTAGCATTAGGAGCCCCACATTATAGACGGACAGCCAAATTTGAGAAAACTGTGATGGATGAGAGCTGGGGGAAGGGGAGATGTTGTGACAGTACAGCAACGTAAGAACCTAAGAACAGGGCATAGAGACCAAAGCCTTCATAAGAACATCAGAACCCTGCTAGATCAGATCAATGGTCCATCTAGTCCAGCATCCTGTCTCACACAGTGGCCAACCATTTCCTCCGGAGGTCAAACCACAGGGCTTAGAGGCTGAGGCCTTCCCCTGATGTTGCCTCCTGGCTCTGGGATTCAGTGCCTCTGAATGTGGAGGTTCCCCACAGTCACCATGGCTAGTAGCCATTGATAGACTTATCCTCCATGAATCCATCTATCTATGGTGATGGAAAGGGACCCTGGTGTCTCTGTGACTGGGGCAAGGAAGGGGGAGGTGCATTTGACCAGACAGAGAACACCCTTTCCCAGGGGTCCTTTCATAAAAAAAGAGGTGCAGGAGCTCATTAGCATAACTTATTTGCATATGCCACACCCACTGACATCACCGGAAGTGTCAAAAGGCCACACATCCCTGACGTCATGGGCAGTGTGTCAGAAGGCAAGAAGGGAGGGAGTGAGGGAGGGGGAAGGAAGGAAGGAAGGAAAGGAACAGGAAGGAAGGTAGGTAGGTAGGTGGGAGAGAGAGAAGAAAGAAAGAAAGAAAGAAAGAAAGAAAGAAAGAAAGAAAGAAAGAAAGAAAGAAAGAAAGAAAGAGAGAGAGGGAGGGAGGGAGGGAGGGAGGGAGGGAAAGAAAGAAAGAAAGAAAGAAAGAAAGAAAGAAAGAAAGAAAGAAAGAAAGAAAGAAAGAAAGAGAAAGGAAGGAGGGAGGAAGAAAGGGGGGAAGGAAGGAAGGAAGAAAGGAACAGTAAGGTAGGTAGGTAGTTGGGGGGAGAGAGAGAGAAGGAAGGGGGGAAGGAGGAAGGGAGGAAGGGAAAGAGGAAGGAAGGGGGAAAGGAAGGAACAGGAAGGTAGGTAGGTAGGTGGGGGAGAGAGAGAAGGAAGGAAGGAAGGAAGGAAGGAAGGAAGGAAGGAAGGAAGGAAGGAAGGAAGGAAGGAAGGGCGCTTCTCCCCTCACTGGGGCTGGCATTTCCCTCCCCTCCCCCTTGCTTGGGCCTGAGTGGCATTAAGCAACTCAGGCCTGGCTTCTCCCTCCCTTGCGCCCCGGGAACAGGTGAGTGGGGGAGGGAGGGGGTTCTTCCCTGCCGGCAGCCTGCCGCAGCGACGGGAGCAGTGAGTGGGGGAGGGAGGAGGATTCAGTGAGTGGGGGAGGGAAGGGGTTTCTCCCGGGCCGGTGGCGCTTGCCGCCTGGCCCAGGAAGGATCTGCTGGAGGGAGGCGAGGGACTTCTCCCGGGCCGGCGGTGCTTGCCGCCGGGCCCGGGATGGCTGTGCTGGGGGGCGCAAGGGGCTTCTCCCGGGCCGGCGGTGCTTGCCACCGGGCCGGGGATGGCTCTGCTGGGGAAGGGGCGAGGGGCTTCTCCGGGGCCGGCAGTGCTTGCCACCGGGCCAGGGATGGATCTGCTGGAGGGGGCAAGGGACTTCTCCCGGGCCGGCGGCGCTTGCCGCTGAGCCCGGGATGGATCTGGGGGGGGGGGAGGCCAGGGGCTTTTCCCGGGCCGGCGGCGCTTGCTGCTGAGCCTGGGATGGATCTGCAGGAGGGGGAGGTCAGGGGCTTCTCCCGGGCCGGCGGCGCTTGCCGCTGAGCCCGGGATGGATCTGCGGGGGGGGGGAGGCCAGGGGCTTTTCCCGGGCCCGCGGCGCTTGCCGCGCACCCGGGAAGGATCTGCTGGGAGGGAGGTAAGGGTGAGCTGGGGGGGCGGGAAGGGGCTTCTCCTGGCCTGCGGCAAGCGCCGCGGGCCCGGGAAGGATGAGCGGGGGAGGAGGCTTTCTTGCGGCTCCGCGTGGAAGCGCGGGCCGGGAAAGCGAGCTGGGGGGCGGGGCTTCGTCATGTGCCCGCCCCCCGCCCTCCTCTCTCCCGGAGCGGCGCTCCGGTGCGCCCCGGCCCCAATGGAGCCCTGCCCTTTCCCAACTGACAGGAGAACACGTCAGCCCTTTGATGTGTTAACACCTCTTGATTGGAGGGCCCAGCTCTGGTGGGTTTGAGCCCCTGGACTTGGCACCCAGAATGGCTATGAGCCCTGGAGCACATGTGGGGTGGGGTCTGAAATGGGGAGCTGTTCCTTTGTTTAGTGTTGTGTTTTTGAGTATCAGAGTTGGCTAGGGGAGCTGTCCTGCATGCATTGCTATAAAGGGTGGCAGAGGAGAAGGATACTAAAGATGGTTACAGGTGCACCAGGAATGGGGGCATCGTGCAACTGACAAAGACCAGATATACCATGGATTGTAAGCTCCTAGTTACTAGCTGTCCTTTTGCTTATTTTGCTTAGTGCACTTTGATTCTGTCCTTTGTAGTACCCTGAGGTTGTGCCTTGTAGAAGTAATATTGTTTTCTTATAGAAAGTCTGCACAAGTCCTCACCCACCTGCCATGGCTACTGGGCATGCTACAGTGACAAGCCCCTGTGGTGTCAGCCTTGGGTGACCCATGGGAATTTATTTATTGTATTAAACTTTTACCCCGCCCTTCCAGCAGAGCCAGCTAGGTTTTACCCAAGCTGGGTAAAAGGAAGGGTTAGGTTTTACTCAAGAAGGAAGGGCTAGGTTTTACCCAAGTTGGTGGTGGCAACAATGAAAGGGAGGTCAAGACAGCAGCTAGTTTTGCCCTCCAAGATAACAGAGATCATGATAGAATCATAGAATTGTAGAGTTGGAAGGGACCTCCAGGGTCATCTAGTCCAACCCCCTGCACAATGCAGGACATTCACAAATACCTCCCCCCCTACATACACCCAGTGACCCCTGCTCCATGCCCAGAAAATGCAAAAAATCCTCCAGGATCTCCAGCCAAACTGGCCTGGAGAAAAATTGCTTCCTGAACCCAACGTGGCGATCAGCATTTCCCTAGGGATGTAAGAAACGGCCACAAGAACTAAGCACTGATGCAACCCTCCCTGCCCTCCCTCTCACGATCTGCCTAAGTTCACAGAATCAACGTTGCTGTCCGATGGTCATCTAGCTTCTGTTTGAAAACCTCCAAAGAAGGAGAGCCCACCACCTCCTGAGGAAGCCTGTTCCACTGAGGAACCACTCTAACTGTCAGGAAGTTCTTCCTGCTGTTTAGTCAAAAACTCTTCTGATTTAATTTCAACCCATTGGTTCTGGTCCAACCTTCTGGGGCAACAGTAAACAACTCCACACTATCCTCTATCGGACAGCCCTTCAAGTACTGGAAGATGGTGATCATATCACCTCTCAGTCATCTCCTCTCCAGGCTAAACATGCCAAGCTCCTTCAGCCTTTCCTCATAGGACTTGCTCTCCAGACCCCTCGCTATCTTCATTGCCCTCCTCTGGACACGTTCCAGCTTGTCTATATTCTTCTTCAACTGTGGTGCCCCAAACTGAACACTATACTTCAAGTGAGGTCTAACCAGAGCAGAGTAAAGTGATACCATTGCTTTGCATGATCTGGACACTATACTTCTGTTGATACAGTCCAAAATCGCATTAGCCTCTTTAGCTACTTCATCACACTGCTGACTCATGTTCAGTGTATCTACTAAGACCCCTAGATCCTTTTCATACGTACTACTGCCAAGACAAGTCTCCCCCAAGTTATAATAATGCATTTGAGTTTTCCTACCTAAATGTCTACTGGTACACCTAAGTAAGCTCATGGCTGTCTGGCAGACAGGATTTTCCCGCCATGGGAACCCTGTAGATCTTCTCATTGTATACATTTACAACCTTCAACCAGTTTTAACTGTCATCACCTCTTCTCAATAAACTTCCAAACTGCAGTTTTGTGAGAATGTTGAGAAGTCTTTTCGAGACCTCGGACTCCTTCACAGAACTACATGCCCTAATAGAAGAGGGCAAGAGTCCAGTAGCACCTCGAAGACTAAATCAATTCATGACAGAGGATGAGTTTTCATGACTCACTGCTCTGTTCAGCTGCAGCAAGAAGGTGAGTCCATCTGTCCTTGTATCTTGGAGAGACTTCAGATGCTGCATGACAGTAGCAGGCAGATGACAATAGCAGGCAGGGCTGGATTAGGTCTACATGTCTTCGGACAGGGGTCCACAACATGCCAAGTGTTTTCAGAAAGTGGGTGGAGCCAGGTCGGCTGTGGACCAGCAGGGTTGCTGATTTTCTGTGGAGATTTTTTTAAAAAGTTACTTCAGCTGCCACCACAGCACAAGGGTCTTCACTGGGGTTCATTTTAAGCAGTGATCCTGCCTGAAACGGTGAAGCGTTACTACCGAAGAGTTACTATCACAGTTATGCATAACCTCACTCCCTATAAAAAAGAATACAGACAAACCAACACTGTGATATGCTGGCTAACGAGTTTAGTAAAAGTTTTTGCAATCAACATACAAATCTGATGCCACATTATAAAGAAGTACATCTTTATAAAAGAGAAGTCCATCCTCAGGATATTACTATGAGCACCTAGATTTCCTCAAAGGTCCTTTCCGCATTTGCCTGCCACTCCAGATTTTCTCAGGGTTCAAGCCGAGGCAATTTAAGTCCATGGCAAAACAGCATCCAAAAAACCTGGGGCAACAGTGGGCTGAAACCGGGCCAAGCACTGAAGGGAGGTAATATAATGCAGAACAGGGAAGAAAACCTGGAATAAAAAAAGGTTGAAGTCGATTTTAGTGCAGAATGGGGGGGGGGGGGGAGAATAAAAAAGTTGAATTCTATTTTAGTGCAGAATTGCTTGGAGGACACCATAATGAACATGGATTAAAAGAAGAGTGTGGAAAGGCCCAAAGTCTTCCTCAGGTGTATTCCTATTGTCTTCAAAGTGATCAGCCTCTTGTTACAATTCAGTGTTTATACTGGAAGCAAGCTAGTCCTTTACCTCTTCTCTAAATGGATGCAAAAGCCTTCTGAATTTGGTGGGCAAAATGCTCTCTGCAGACCTCAGGAGCATTTTATTTTATTTCAGAATATCATCCTGGAATAAACCATGGCTACTGAAACGAGGAACAACACGAATCTGAATGGAACTGAATAATTTTGTAATATTATAAATTATTATTAAGAACTTACATCTTAATACCACTTAAGTGTTTATATTAGGAGCCAGCCGGTCCTGAACTTCTTCTCTAACCAGATGCAAAAGTAATCACATGCACCAGTTGAAGCAGAGGGGAAGAGAAGCTATTTTGACATGCAGTTGCAAGATCACACAGCCCTTTGAAGCTGCAGACTTAGCCCATCATTGTGTGATCAGACGCAATTGCGGGTTAGTCTCCTTTTTTTGCCATTTGCTTCCCTTGTGCATAAGTGAGGAATTGCACCTTCACACTGAGGGGCCCCTATAGAGTATGCAATGATGTACATACTGTGAAGGGGGGGATACAGCACAGAATCGGGATGGCCTGATCAGACCATCTTGATGGTATGAAAGCAGACAGGAGAAAATCTGCTTGTGGCCCACCTTATCCAGAAAACACCAGCCTTTCCCCAGTGTTTTTTAACTCCGCTTCCGTGGTGAAGCAGCACAGGTTTCCAATGACTGTGGGACACTTCCCAGGTGTTGCTGTCTGATCACTCCCTTTAAATCTGTCAGGCATTTGCACCTATGTTGGATCTAAAGGAGTGATCAGACAGAGCCTAAATTTGGCTGGCAACTCTACTTAAAGAAAACTATTTTTAGTAATTACATTCAGCTACATGTTTTGGATCTCTCTCTCTTTAAGGTATAAAACACAATATAACACTGATCCAAGTTGTAGTGGGCTGAAACCATGTATAATACTTCACTTTTTAGATCCACTTTAAATGTAATACTTTTAAGAGATAAACTGGGCTCTATTTCTTACATTTACTGAACAATTGCAGAACCATCACCTTCAGTGATATATGAATGAAGTATTTAGAACATTTTGAAATCAAACCAAAAACTTATTACTTCCCAGACAATTGGGACACCATTTATGAATCTTTATTATAGCATAATCTTTATTAACCCCATTGATTTTGGTTAACCCCAATTATTATTACTATAGCCAAGGAACTAATCCTAATTGGTTTCAATCGCCTAAATAGGAACCTCACTTCTAACAAGGTTGTTCCATAGAAAAATCTCAATACTTATATGGCTCCAGATATGATAGGTCAATAACTCCCAACATTAAAAACTCATTAGTGCGGTGGCGTGCGAGTTATCTCTCCAAGTATCCTTTAAAATTACAACAGATAGGCCCAATTCAAATACAAATCTATAAATAAATCATATGCTCCTACTTTGGGCCCATATCCCCAATAGAAGCAGAAAGAACAATCCCGGGTCACAGTTTATGTTACAGAAAATGCAAACAAACACACTCTGTGATATGCTGGCACCCACCACCCTGTGTCAGGATTCCAAAGCTGCCCACAGGCTTCAAACGTTTGAGGACCCTGGCCTAGGATGTAGCTGGCTGTAGCTGCATGGTACAGACACACTCAAAGGCTGCGGACAGACTGGCAGCTTGCTGCGATATAGTGCCTCCTCTAATTGACCCAGTTTAAAATGTTGCGGGACATATCAGCCACACAGCACACCCTACAGCAGATTTTTTTAAAGCCATTCTATGCGCGCCCGCTTCCCCCATGTTCAGACAGCCGGCCATGCACGATGAATGCGCAAGGAAACAAAAACTCCACTTCAGAGGTGGTGGCTTTTTAACCTGGATCCAAGTCATCCTCTGATGGGGTGGGTGTGCCTGGGGAACCCCTGGCAGTTGTGGCTGTGTGAACGGGCCCATTTAATCAATTTGTGAAAGGTGCCTATATTGGGCCAAACTGCTAGTCTGAATGCAGCCAAAGTGTAAGCAAGGCTAGATTAAAGGCTGGACTCAGGTGTGTCATTTCCCGTCTAGGACTCGTGAAATAAAATAAAGACAAGTGGCTCTGCAGCAAGCCTCCATGCATCCAGGACAACATGGGAAGCAGACTCAGTGGGGAAAGTGTCCTATAGGGAACAGGGTTACGGTTTTGCACTGTGTGCTGTTTGCATTACCCTGTTTGTATTGCATCAGTTCCAGATTTTTGTTATCCACCTGCAGCATTGTTTATGGTGCATCTTACAGTGTTTTCTTTCTTCAATTGTTTTATTCTAATTTTGTAATCCCCTTTAAGTCTCAGAGCGAAAGGTGCATGATCTATACAGCAAATAAATAGCCAGACAGGCTTGATGCACTGAAATGCAGAGCTTCAAGAAATGAAATTATGTATTAATAACTTTTAATTGCACAACTATTTCCATAAATCTTCACTGGCGCTTCCCTTCTTTTGGTTTATATTACCATTTGTATGCAGTGCCTCTCCCTCATTAATAGGGTTGCCAGCTCTGAACTGGGATATTCCTGGAGATTTGGGAGTGGAGTCAGGGGAGGGTGGGGATTAGGGAGGGGAGGAACCTCCACAAGGTATAATGCCATAGACTGCACCCACCAAGGCAGCCATTTTCTCCAGGGGAAGTGATCTCTGTAAACTGGAGATCAGATGTAATTCCAGGAGATCTCCAAGCCTCACCTGGAAATTGGCAACCATACCAATAAACAGACACACACACCCCCTCTCTCACACACATACACAGGCCCTTTCTGCACTCACAAATTATTGCAGAGTATCTGAGCAGTCAGGCCTTTAAACCTGACTTCAGAATTCTGTGCCTGCTGTCTGCACCAGTTTTACACCATTCAGTGTGTCTATTCCATAGCTACAGTTTAAACAACCACACTTTTCTAAGTTGGGGTGGAACATCACTTGTGATGGGTGGTGAGTGGTATCCATTTTGTTTTTTAAAAATTATGCAATTGCCCCACCACAGCTGTGTGGTAGTGTCCAGCAAGTGCCTTCCATTTAAACCCTCAGAGTTCATGGTTTGTGCATGCCTTTTAGCATTAGTAGACTGAATGACAGAGAACAGAAAGGAATGCAGGGAAAGGGGAAAACCCACTGCTGAAACCAGACTTGTCCCAAAATTGACAAGGAGCTAAGAAGCCCCATTTTCTATATTGCTGAGCTCTGGGGGAGAGAGCAGCTCTGCTGTGCGTGTGTGTATGCTGAATGTCGCCACTTTATTATCAGCAAACAGCCCCCCTTCCTACACACACAGCCAACTTCTCCCCTCTTGGTCTCCCAGCTCCTCCTCCTTTATAAGCAGCCTGCCTGTTCTCTCCCTTGCTCTTTCCTGATCTGAGAAGCAGAGGTGTGGAAGCCAGGGTGAATATTTCTCCTTTAAAGCTCAGAGGATGGGTTTGTCCTGGCTTATGATGAGTGCTGGTGGAGACGGGTGGATTCCTCCCCCTTTTCCCAGGGTGCTTGAAGAAAGCAGCACAAAGCTAACTGGCACCCCGCAGGAACAGTGATGCTGATGGCTCCCTGTAAGTTCAGCTGTTCACTGCCTTCTCCTGCTCACTGGTTTAAACATGGTGGGCTCCTTTTAGCGGGCCAGTTTGGGGTAGTGGTTAAGTGCGCCGACTCTGATCTGGGAGAACCGGGTTTGATTCCCCACTCCTCCACCTGCACCTGCTGGATGACCTTGGGCAAGCCATAGCTCTGTACCAGCTGTTCTCTCAAGGGCAGTTGTCTCAGAGGTCTCTCAGCCCCACCTACCTCCCAGGGTGTCTGAACACTGCGGGCGGCTTCCTTCCGGCGGCGTGCGAACGCCACGCCGCGGGGGGAATTCCCCCCGCCCTAGTCTGCCGTGCCGCGGAGGCGTGGCAGACTTTAAGTCTGTCCAGGGCCAGAGTCTCAGAGAAGCTTACAATCTCCTGTCCCTTCTCCTCCCCACAACAGATACCCTGGGAGGTAGGTGGGGCTGAGAGAGCTCTGACAGAAACTGCCCTTTTTCAAGAACAACTGTGCCAGAACTATGGCTTGCCCAAGGTCATCCAGCCAGGTGCAAGTGGAGGAGTGGGGAATCAAACCTGGTTCTCCCAGGTTAGAGTCTGCACATTTAACCACTACACCAAACTGGATGAGGAGTAGGGAGGGGGAGGAATCATCACAAAACCACTTTAAAAAAACAGTGAATGGAGCACAAACTGAAGGGACAAAAATCAATGCAGAACTAAAAAACAAAAACAAAACCAAAAACCCCCCTGACAGACATGCAAGGTGAAAGCCAGGGGGAAATGCAGAACCAAAAAGATAGGCGCTGTGAAAGCCAGGGAAACCACTGGTGCATAAAAGGCCGCAGATGAAGCTTTCTTATACTGAATCACATCATTGGTCCATCGAGGTCAGTCTTGTCTACTCAGACTGGCAGTGGCTCCCCAAGGTCTCAGAAAGAGGTTCTTCCCATCACCTACTGCCAGATCTTCTAACTAAAGATGCCGGGAATTGACCCTGGGACCTCCTGCATGCTCTTCCACTGAGTCAAGGCCCCCTCCGTGCTGTATACAACCAGAAATATATTCAGCAAGTGGTGAGGTGCTGTGTAATTTTTAAAGTGAGAAATACCTTGAAAGACTGTTTCTTAGCAGAATGACACCGCAGGCTGAGGTGTTAGAGCATCATCTAATAACTGTCTTACTCTGCATAAATTATATGTTTTTTAATAATTCAGTGGCACTTCCTGAATCTCAGGATTGGGTCTACTGATTCGGAATTAAATCAATATTTGAAACACTTCATTTATTGGGGGCGGGGTGTTCAGTGGATGGGCTGTATGGAATTGGGGGTTCAGGATTCGTGCTTGGTTCACTCTTGTTCTGGGCAAAGAAAAAAAAATACACCAAGCGATCAAGGCAAGGCTGAAAGAATTCCTGCTGTCTGTAATTACTGTTGGCATCAAGTGCAAAAGGCAGGAAATTCAGAAAACAAATCAAATTACCAGGAACAGCATGGATATTTTGGGGGGGGGGGGATCCACACTTCCTGAATCATTTTTGTGATACATTCCGGGTTTTAAATTTAGGAGTCTTTTGTCAATGGAAATAAATCAGCAAAGCAGCACCAACTTTAGAAGAAGAAGAGGAGGAGGAGGAGATTGGATTTATACCCCGCCTTTCACTACCCAAAGGAGTCTCAGAGCGGCTTAAAAACTCCTTTCCCTTCCCCTCCCCACAACAGACACCCTGTGAGGTAGGCGGGGCTGAGAGAGCTCTTCGGAGAACTGCGCCTGAGAGGACAACTCTGAAAGAACTTGTGACTGCCCCGAGGCAACACCAGCAGCTGCATGTGGAGGAGTGGGGAATCAAACCCGGTTCTCCCAGATTAGAGTCCGTGCACTTAATCGCTACACCAAACTGTCTCTTTATTGACACTCAGACCCAAAAGAGTCTTGTGTTGCCTTAAAGACCAACCAATGTTATTGTAGAATGAGATTTGTTGCATTAGAGCCCATTTAATACCATGTTATAGGCTTGCAAATATTCAAGTGAGGCCTAGATATCTCCTGGAATTACATCTGGTCTCCAGGCTACCTGGAGAAAAATGGCTGCTTTGAAAAGTAGACTCTTTTGCTTTGAACTCCACTGACGTCTCTCCCAAAGCTTCACCCCCAAAGCTCCAGGTACTTCCCAAACCAGAGCTGGCAACCCTACCCATATATTAAGTGTATCTTCGTTGGGTGGATATATATAGAAACATAGATATAAGATACACATACACAAATGATGGATAGAAGGAAAAAAAACAGGAGTGGGGTCAAAGGGAAATGAACCTCCTTAGAGCCACTCTATGACTGTACAGCACAAGACTCAACTGCACATAAGGCAGGAAACAGTGAGGCCGATTTCGCACTGGCCAGTTGCCTCTCGTTCTCTCCGGAATTTCCCCTCCCAGTTTCCTCCGGAGTATTTTCTTCATTTTCCCACTTGGAACCTCAGCCCTTTCGATATAGCGTGACAAAGGGTTTTCTCCAAAAAAATTTAGAAACTCCCACAATGGGTGGCCCTGATGAAAGGCGGATGAGTGGGCGTGTTTTCATTTTGGGTTCTCCCCCGGAGCAAACAGGAAAATCCTCTAAAAACAGGACTTGTTTGCTCCAGGGAAACTCCGGTGCCGCAGGGCGATACTCCAGAGCAAAACGTGAGCCTGGAGCAACTGGTGTGAAATCGACCAAAAGCTCTGGTGCAAGCATGAGGACCAACCTGGGGCAAACACTAGTGTGAAATCGGCCTGAGTATTTACCACATCAGTAATAGGTGATAACTCCATCTCCCTAAAGATGCTGAGTAATTTAACACCTATAGTGTGCTAGAAATCCATTGTGTTTATTGAGACCTAATGAGATAGTGTTAAATTGCCTGGTGGAGTCTAATTCAGTAGGTCCGGTTTGGAATATGGTTTCCAAGTCAGGTCCGGGAAGTTCCCAGAGATTTGGATGTAATGCCAACAGAAGGGGGAACTGGGAGAGGGGTTTCACCTAGAATCTATGACCGGGGTGGCCAAACTTGCTTAACGTAAGAGCCGCGTAGGATAAACGTCAGATGTTTGAGAGCCACGAGACGTGGACAAATATATAACCCACACATTTTTTATTGCAAAATATGCACATTTGCTTTTGATTAACATTAAATGAGATTGCCAAAAATAAAAACAAAAGAGGTGAAAACAAATATTGATAATGATATTTAACTTTAGATGGGGAGGGGGGGAGAGAGAGAGTGGTGGAAAGGTAGGTAGGTAGGTAGGTAGGTAGGTAGGAAGGAAGAAAGGAAGGAAGGAAGGAAGGGAGGAGGGAGGGAGGGAGGGAGGGAGGGAGATGGGAGTGAGGTAGAAAGAAAGCAAGAAGAAGGGAAGACTGACCATGGAGGCTCCCTTTGCTTCCCCAGCCGCCTTGCCGGGAGCCGCACAATATGTGTGAAAGAGCTGCATGTGGCTCTCGTGCCTCAGTTTGGCCACCCCCTGCTCTATGGCATATCATGGAGTCTGCCCTGCCACCCGGCTGTCTTCTCCAGGGGGACTGGCCTCTGTAGCTGGAGAGCAGTTGTAATTCTGGGAGAACTCCAGGCTCCACTTGGAAGCAATCAAGCCTATGGGCTGGGTCGGGTGGAGCTTTTTGCCCATCGAGGCTTCTGATTGGCCACTGAAGACTTGAATGGCTGTGCGGATTAATTTTTTTTTTTTTTGCCAGCAGCTGCCACCACAGCACAAGGATCTGCGCTGTGTGACAAAAGATAACCTGTGGCAGCCATTTTTGGGTTGCGCCTGTCAGACCCCTGAGTAAATTCAGTTCCCAACACCAGTCATTTCAAAGAATGCAGTTTACTGAGACACTGAAGAGCTTTGGGTGTTTAACGTAACTGTTATGTATTGAGCAGAAAAATGTACTGGTAACTAGACCCAGCTTGAGGTCTGGAAACAATAGACCGACAGGATCCCGAAGGGGACCTATAGTATAGCAGCAGAATGTAAATAGCCAATCACGGGGAGTGGGTGGGTGTTGGGTGTGGTTTATTGCAAGCATTTAAGTGGGGTTTCAGCCCTGCTTAGTTTAACTTTGAGCTGAGCTGTAATCACAATAAACTGAGCTAATCACACTACACATCTGAACCCATTATATTTCAAGAACTTTGTTAGATCTAAGGTAAATTGGCAAGACGCAAGCAATGATAGGTAAAGCACACAGCACAGGAATGACCCAGGGCCAATCCGGGGACTGGCATGAGCCCACCAGAATAACGGAGCCTGGTTCACAGGGGAAAGATGATACCAGGCAGAACAGACATTCACAACTACTCCCACAGGCCGGTCGAGACAACAGGATGGCCGAGAACAGAAACCTAAAATCACAAACCTCCTCCATCCCCATGACAGCCAAGCCAATAACATGGAGAGGGCCAGCAGCGCCCACCACACTGTGTCAGAATTCCAAGTACGCCCACAGTCTCAAAAAAGAAGGGGTCCCTGATACACATTGGCTGAGGACAAACTTGCATTCTGCCGTGCCTCTGCGGCGCGGCAGAATAGGGTGGGGGGAATTTCCCCTGTGGCGCGGCGTTCGCACGCCGCCGGGAGGAAGCCGCCCGCAGCGTTCAGACTGCGGGCGGCTTCCTCCCAGCGGCGTGCGGATGCCGCGCAGCTGCCCCTGCCCGCGCACGTTCACACCCGCTCTGGTGGGTGGAACGTGCGCGCAGTGCGCGCCGCACCAGCCGAGCACCACTTTGAAGTGGTGCTCGGCTGTTGCGGAAGGAGCGCGGCGCCGGACGTGATGCGTCCGGGCCGCCTCCTGGGGGCAGATGCAGCTGTCTGAACGGCTGCTCTGCCTCCGCTTCTGAAGCGGAGGCAGAGCGGCCGAGACAGCCAATCTGTCCTCAGCCATTAATACTTACACCTGTCTTCTAAAATAGAACAGTGTTATGTCCCAGCCGTTAAACCGTGCATGCGGACAACCACACACACGTGGCCAGGAGAAGCCGTTGAGCTTCACGCCCAGGACAATAGACTCAGAAGATCCTAGTCAGGAACCAATGGGGAAGCCCACAATCTGTGGGTTGACCTATAGTTGGCAGGGGTATGTAAATAACCAACCATGGGTGTTGGGTGTGTGCATGGGTGTGGTCATGAAGGGGAATATAAGCGGACCTGTGAGTCCGGGTTTGGATCCTTATCTCGACCTCTCAATAAACGATGAGCTTTAATCACGTAACGCGTCTCCGAAGTCAGTACTTTACAGAGAACTAACCCTCATATTGCCAGCTCTCTTAGCTACTGGGGCATACTTTTAATTTTTTTATTGGGGGGGGATTTATATCCCACCCTCCCCACCATACGGTAGGCTCAGGGCAGGATTGCTACAGGAAAGTAGAACTGCTTCACTCCCACTGATTTAGCAGAATCTGAGAAGTTTTGTTCTCTGGTTTGGTGTAGTGGTTAAGTGCGCAGACTCTAATCTGGGAGAACCAGGTTTGATTCCCCACTCCTCCACTTGCAGCTGCTGGATGACCTTGGGCAAGCCATAGCTCTGTACCAGCTGTTCTCTCAAGGACAGTTGTCTCAGAGCTCTCTCAGCCCTGCCCACCTCCCAGGGTGTCTGTTGTGGGGAGGGGAAGGGAAAGGAGTTTGTAAGCTGCTCTGAGACTCCAAGTGAGTGAAGGGTGGGATATAAATCCAATCTCCTCTTCTTCTTCTTCTTCTTCTTCTTCTCTATGCTAAACAATACCTGTGTGGGCCAACCGCAGTCAGCATAGAGTTAGGTGCAATTCCCTTTTTTTAGATATTTATCCCTCACATTTCTCCCCAAATGAGGACCTAAACCTGCTTGTGACATTGTATTCCCTTCCTCCACTTTATCATCACAACATCAGCCCATATGGGACCTTCAGAAACATTAAATTGTTTGGATTGTTTGAGCAGAGCTCTGCGGGTGTCGCACGTTTAAGCGGTTATGCGCGTATCGCTAAGACTTTTTTTTAATGGTGGCCATTCGGGATGGTCTGGAGACTATCCCTGAGGGCTGATTGTGCGCTGGTGGAACGACCTGACAGGGGGAAGTCCAGCATTGGCCCACTGGCCAGCTTAGAACCGGACTTTCACCACTATCTTTTAAGTATGGATCCCTGACAGGGATTGACAGGTTGATCACGGAAGTGGCACGATTCCCAGATGTTGTTGTCTGGACGTGCACTTTAAATCCACCAGGCGCTTGTGCCTGGCGCAGCTCAAAAGAGCCATCTTAACACAACCTTTGGTAACTTTTTAAGTATTTGTGAATATTTACTTGAATCCATTTTCAGTCCTTTCTTTTCAGCTCTTCTTTTCTTTCGTTTTTACTCAGCCATGCCCCACAGACTACCTTTCCCCAAATTGTTCTTCTTTTGAAAAAAAAAAATGTCCATGTGTTCACTTCCTAGCTCCTTTCTTAAGACTTGCATTTCCTGGCCTTCAGGTATAATCAATAGCCAGGACATTGCAGTTAGAACCGGCGTCGTCTACGGTGAATACTGGAACCACACCAGAAGACTTTCAGTCTTTTAATCTCCATCTGGGGGGACATTGAAGGAAGTTCAGGTATTTCACTGCTCAGCCTATCTCTGCACTAATGTAGCATTTCACAGGATTTCGGCAATAACCATTGTTGGGTCTCCTCATAAGAGCCCTGTAATAGCCATAAATATTCCTCAGGAGAGCCACAGACTCTCTGAAAGGCCTATAATAGCGCTCATAAATGAATAATAAAACGCAGAAAGGACAAGCCACGCCGAAAATGGCAAATGAATATGATGACGTCTGTGTGTATGTGTGCAAATGTGTGGGGATGTGAGCTCATTTGGCTGCTTCATATTTACCAAAAAAAAGAAGAAGAAGATGAAGCCATTTTCAGTGGCCGAGTTCAGACTGGCCGTTTGGCCCGATATAGGCCCGCTTTGCAAGCAGATTAAGAGAGCCCATTCGGACAGCCGCAGCTGCCTGACGTTGCCGTGCCGCACTCACCCCGTCCTGAAGCGCTTTCATCCCGTGTTAAAAAGGTACCTGGTGAAACCGGTGTCAAGTCATCTGGGTGCGCATTCATCCCTCTTCCTGGCAGTGTGGACGCAAATAAGCCACACATCAAGCAGCGCTGGTAATGTGAACCCGCTGAGCCGGCCGCTGCGCCCATGCGCCTATGTGCAAGTCGGCAAAATGGACCAAAGTCACGTGCCACTGCAGTGGCGGCGCCAGGGGCCGCCCCACAGTGAGAATGCTCCGTTCCACCTCCTCCCCGGTATGGTCCCGCATCGGTCTACGCAGTGCAAATGGAAAGCCCCGTGACAACTCGGCCAGGGTCTTTTTGCCCCACTTCCCTTGCGCTTCATTTTGCCAGTCTGTCCTCAGCCACAGTGTCAGCAGGCTTCAAAGAGAAGGTAAAATGCTCTGCCTTGAATGTGTGTGGGAAACGTCTCTGTAAGAACCCCAAGGTCAGTTTATTCAGTCAGCAGGTTTAAAGAATACAGGTTTGGTCTGGTCCTGTATCATCTCAAGCTGAATTTGTAACTAGGGTGGGATAATCAGGGCACTTGCCACGAACACAGACTGCTGCCTCCTCTGAGTTAGGAAAATGTGGAGATTTGAGGCGTAGAGCCTGGGGAGGGTGGGGTTTGGGGAGAGGAGGGATCTCGGCAGGGTACAGTGCCATAGACCCCACCCTCCAAAACAGCCATTTTATCCAGGGAATATCTGATCTCTGTAGTCTGGAGATCAATTATAACTCTGGGAGATCTTCAGGCCAGTTTGGTGTAGTGGTTAAATGTGTGGACTCTAATCTGGGAGAGCCGGGTTTGATTCCCCACTCCTCCACTTGCAGCTGCTGGATGACCTTGGACAAGCCATAGTTCTGTCAGAGCTGTTCTCTCAGAGCTCTCTCAGCTCCACCTGCTTCACAGGGTGTCTGTTATGGGGAGGGGAAGGGAAGGCGATTGTAAGCTGCTCAGAGACTCTGAGTGAAGGGGGTGGTATAAATCCAATCTCCTCCTCTTCTCCTCCTCCTCCTTCTCCATCTCCTTCTCCTGCTGCTTCTGCTTCCTTGGCTTCTTCTTGCTCCACCTTGAGGTTGGCAACCCTAAAGTTAAAGTACATACAATTTACTATTATCTTGACCCATCTGAGTGTGGATTCAGGCTTGGAGTGGCCAGAAGTGACATCATCACATTGCTGATAACGTGGTGACGCTCTGGTATTGGTCAAAAATTCTATGGTAGAAGTCATTTTTACTGTAAAGTTTTTGCCCAAATACCAGAATTCCCCGGCACCATAGACAACATGATGACATCACTTCCAGTGCGTTCTGGAAGGGACATCACTGTGCTGCTGGTGAGGCAGGCCTGGGCCTCCTTTTCCAGCCATTTGTTCTCCCACCAGTCAGCCCTGGGTGCCACCAGTATACAGATGAGCATCCCCATATTGCTGGAGATGTGATGATGTCACTTCCAGCACTTGCCAGAAGTGACATCATCATATTACCAGCAAAGTTGCTGAGACACCAGGTTAGGCCTCCACTGCTGCCAGTAAGCCCCCTCTCCAGTTGCCAGGGGTAGGGCTGCTAGTCCCATTTAGGATTGGGGGCCCCCAGTTAGGAGCCCCTCCCCCCACTCCAGGGCTATTAGGGACCAGGGGCCATTACCCCCCAAACAGGCAAGAAACCAAAAATAAATGTGATGTGCCTATGTCCCTGGAAGTGACACAGGCATGTTGGTGATGTTGGGGGGCAACACTCTGATTTTTGGGCAAAACTCTATAGTTAAAAAGCTAATTCTGCCATAGGAGTTTTGCCCACAAACCAGAGTGTTGCCCCCCATGTCCCCGAGGTGCCTATGTCACTTCCAGGTGACGTAGGCATGTCTCCCCCAATGTGCCTATAAAGGTGGGTAAGGTAAAGGTTTCCCTTGCTCGAAAGCCAGTTGAATACAACTGTAGGGGGCGGTGCTCATCTCCGTTTCCAAGCTGAAGAGCCTGCACTGTCCAAAGACATTTCCGTGGTCATGTGGCTGGCATGATTAGACGCCGAGGCACACAGAACACTGTTCCCTTCCCACTGCAGCAGTACTATTTATCTACTTGCAATTTCTTGCTTCCGAACTGCTAGGTTGGCAGGAGCTGTGGTCAGAGACAGGAGCTCACTCTGTCACGCGGCACTCAGGTCTCGAACTGCTGAACCAATGACCTTCCGGTCTGCAGTTCAGCATCATAACCACTTGAGCCACTGCAGCCCCGATATGCCCATATCATCACATTTATTTCTGGCTTAAGAGAACATAAGAGAAGCCAGTGCTGGATCAGGGCAGTGGCCCATCCAGCCCAACACTATGTCACACAGTGGCCAAAAACACCAGGTGCCCTCAGAAGTGGGCCAGGACACTAGAAGCCCTCCCACTGTTGCCCCCCCATCAAGCACCAAGCTTCTTCCCTCCTCGATCTTGGTAAGTGCCCCCCACCCCCTGCCCACTCATTTGATGGACCTGTGATTTTATTTTATCTTTCTGAGGAACTCTGATGTCTTATTTGTGACTATTTATTCCCTTTCGTAAATATAGTCCATGCCAGCCTGTGTAAATTGTAGAATGGTACAGCTGAGCACACATATTTTCTAACTGAATTAGTAAAAGCCACACATGTGATGGAATGTAACGGTTATGAATCACTTAAGAAGCTATAATGGCTATCAAAAAAAACAAAAACAAACCCTGGCATAATTAAAATATGATAAATTCCAGTGAGGTAGTCCTGTTAGTCTGTTGCAGTCTAAACAACAAAGCGAGATGCTCCAACAGATATCCCACCACTCCACTCGGGGTGCTAATCTTCAGGTGGGGCCTAGAGTTCCCCCAGAATTACAACTGATTGATGCTTTGGAGGGTGGACTCTATGGTATTGTACCCCATTGAAGCCCCTCCCCAAACCCTCCCCTCTTCAGGCTCCACCCCAAAATCCCCAGGTATTTCCAAGTCAGTTCTGGCAGCCATACACTCCACTGAGCAAAGTCTGAAACCTTCTTCCAGCCTAAGGAGACCTCCTCCAACTTAAGTGGCTCTTGGCTCTTCTGTTGGAGTGGGCATTGAGTGTTCCCAACAGTTGATGCATTTGCAAAGTAAAAAAAAACAAAAAACTCTTCATAAACTTTAACAGCTAGATAATTAATTTTTCATGGTGAGCTAATCACTTCCAGTCCTGACTAAGCCCAAGTTCAAGAGTGTTGAATCCAAATATAGTTTCAGAGGATAGCCAAGTTTGGTCTATAGTCAATTAGCTAGATTTGAGATATTGGGTGGGGGGGTTATGGGTTTTTGAAAGACAAAGCTCATGAAGGCAGCTTTGAGTCTCCAAAGCTCATCCCCCTACCCCACCTCCCATACCTTGTTGGTCCCTGAGGGGCTACTGGATTCAAAATAAAATCTGAATATGAATTCCTACTCCAAAGGTTCAGGTCGGCATCTCCTTTCCCTGGAAACCTTTTTTGCTGGAGGGCAGGTAAATTTTAAGTCTGCTGCTGAATATACAGACAGGCTGAAGTGTTCCCTCATCATTTCCACTTTGATGTCTTACTGGCCACTATTTATTCTCTTGCATAAATATAGCCCATGTCGGCCAATGCTAAGAGTAGAAGGGTGCAGCTGGCATTTAGTAGCATGCATCACATTTCTAAAGTCTGCTCAAGGGACTCTACCATAGAACCCCACCATTTTGAGAAAAATGTACCCACCACCTCTCCACAGAATGGCATCTTGGGGGGATCCCTGAAAACCTGCATGACATTTTGACAGCACCCCTAAAACTGCCAAGAGCCACCATGCCCATAATTCCATTTGGTCCCTCAGAAGACTCTCATCTAAAACAAATATCATAACAAAGCAAATCACTTGGCTTTCTGTTACTACGCTTCTTATTCCTGAAGTTTAATTCCTACAGAACTGCATTTACTAAAGGCTGAGTATTAGAAGCCCCCCCCCCCAAATACAATGATTAAAAACCCATTGCTTGAACAGTATTTAATATGTAATTAATGTTGGAATTAGACACTGTCTGGCACAAAGAGGAAGACCCTGCAGGGGGCAGTAAGAAAACAATTTGATAGGATAGTGAGGTCAGCATCTTCTCTCCTTTCAAGTGTCATTCCTTGTCGGTCTCCAGATTGCTACTCTTCGGGCAATTTCCCCCTTCTTCTCAGAAGGGCCACACTCAGGTTGTGTTCACATGGGCAATGTGATCCATTGCCGTTGCTGTTCCCTTATGGATTTCTCTGTTGTGCCCTAGTCGTCTGAGTTCCATACCCCCCTCCCCTTGCCCCGTGTTTCTTTGATACCTGAGAAAGTCCAGCCCTGTTGGTCAGAGCCACTTCCAAAATGGATTTCCTGTCATCTGGTCACTCGGTTGCGCACCCAAGGCATCAAGGAGGTCTCACTGGTCTCTTGTTTTCCAGCCACCATTTCCCCCCTATAGTTAGCAAGGATTGCATGACTGTATATGTTCATCTCCCCCCCGGGGGGGGGAGGCTGCTCAAAACCTTGTTTTCTTTTGAAAAACTCTCAAAGAAAGACACCCCTGTTCTGCAGCTTTTTACTATCATTTGGGGAAGGGGTAAATTGAAAAGATTACAGGGAGGACGGCAGTGAACTCCATATCCCAGCATTCTCAGCAAGTGCTTGTGCGCATGCTCACAGGGTAAACTTTTTAAAGTAATGGCTGACAGCCCCACGAACTATATATCCCAGCAGCTAATTCTTGCTTCTGGGCATGCTCCTAGGACAAAGTTCTTTTTTAAAAAAATGGCTGATGGGCTGACTCCATGCTTGGTGCTGTCTGTTCGCTCCACAGACAGCTAAATTGCTTTGAAAGGGGCGATTCTGGTCAGGATTCTCTGTAACAAAATAATGTGGCTCTATTAGAGGCGGGGCAACAGCGGATTGAACTGCCCATCTGATTGCAACCTAAGTCTTGCCCTCTCTCTCTCTCTCTACTAGAGATGTAGGGTCATTTTACACCTCCCCTCTAAAGTAGTTTGACTGCTGTCTTTTCCTGTGCTGATTTCACAGTGGTGTGAAATTTGATTCCAGGGGGTCTAAGTGCACTAATCAACAGCAATTGTTTAAAGCAGAATCAAGCCGGTTGAATACTAGCTTGACCACAGGAGGGCAATTAGTAGATGTGGACATTTCAGTAGCAGCACGGTTTCACACCGCACAGAGGTGTGGGCAGGTTTTTTTGGAACTAGAATGATTCCAGCGGGAAAGTCAGATGTAAAAACAGCCGTAGTTAGGACTCCTATTTCTGTCTTTCCTCTTTACTATCAAGTATATTAGTTCCTAAATAAACCTTTATTTACATTTTAATCCAGTTGTACACCATTGTTGTGATAATTACCACTTAAAATCACATCTGATTATTCGGAGGGCAGGAGTAGTCTTAACTTCTGATCTCATACTTCATATGTGTTTCCACTAAGTATAAACAAGACGTAGTTTAAAACAAAAAAACCAAGCATTATAGTCACGTGTTTAAGCTAGAATATTGTTTGCTCTGATGTAAACTGGTGGCATACTCTTGACGAAGCAGCCAGAGCATCTTTTAGGATGCTTATGAAAAACTATGAGACGGCAACAAAGGCCACCAAGAACTAATTCTATGCAGCCTCCATTGCATCCACTAGCTCTCACCCAGCCCGATTGTTTAGAACAATTAGATCACTGACTTCCCTACCACAAGGGAAACAAAATGATAAAGAACAACTCTCCCTCTAAGCTGTGGAGTCTTGTGAACAAAAATTTTACTTTGTGAGCTCCTGGCGTTAAAGTTGTGAGCGAGCGATTTGGCTACTGCATAAACTGGTTTGCTCTGGAGCCGCCCTTTCTGAGCTGCGACAAAAATGTGTGAGCTGGAGGCTAAAAAACTGTGAGCTAGCTCACACTAACTCAGCTTAGAAGGAACACTGCTAAGGAATTGGCTATTGGCTGTGAGGCATTTGTGAGCTATATTGTTCCGCCAGGACCTCCTCACCATGGTCAAAACCAGGGGTCCATTGGGACCGGAGCGAGGCGGAGCAAAGCTCCGCCAGCTCAAGAGTGGCCACTAGGGCAGCCATGGGCCGAATCAGATTCTCTGATCTGATTCAGCCTGCTGCCCAATTGCTGCCGAAATTCGGCGGCAACTTTAAAAGCCACTGGAGGGGAAGGGGTTTGAGGGAGAGGCTCCAAACTTGCAGGGTAGCTGCTGGGACCTCTCCCCCAAATACCCACGAAGTTTCAAGAAGACTGGACCACGGGGTCCAATTCTACGGGCCCCCAAACAGGTTGCCCCCATTTCCTCCATTGTTCTCTATGGTAGAAAAAAAGTTAACATTTTTTCCCTCCATAGAGAACAATGGAGGGGATGGGACAACCTGTTTGGGGGCCCATAGAATTGGACCCCGTGGTCCACTCTTCTTGAAACTTGGTGGGTATTTCAAGGAGAGGCTCCAGCAGCTACCCTGCAAGTTTGGAGCCTCTCCTTTAAATCCCCTTTCCTCCAGCCCCTCATATACCCTATGAGTTTTTGCCATTGATTTCAATGGCCCATAGGGTATAACGGGGCTGAAACTGACATTCCCTTTCTGACACACTTCCAGTGATGTCAAGGGACGTGGCATATGCTAATGAGTTATGCTAATGAGCTCCTCCAGCTCTTTTTCTACGAAAGGACCCCTGGTCAAAACAGTAAGTGAACTGGAAGCCCCTTGGCCTTTTTCTGGTCCAGTGCTGGACCAATTCAGCCATCTTTCCCAGGAGGAGATCACCAAGACCCTGGTAGCTGTGAAGCCCACCACTTGCCTCCTTGATCCATGTCCATCTTGGCTTGTTAAAGCCTGTGGGGATGGAATTAGGGTCCCCCTGGGAGATATTATCATCTTGTCCCTATCATCAGGGATGCTCCCAGGTTGCCTCAAGGAGACAGTGGTGTGACCGCTCCTGAAAAAAACATCTCTAGACCCTACGGACCTAGCAAACTACCACCCAGTATCGAACTTTCCGTTCCTGGGAAAGGGAGTTGAGAGAGTGGTGGCAGAGCAGCTAGAGGGTTTCTTGGATGTCATCTCTGTCCTGGATCCATTTCAGTCTGGCTTCCACCCAGGCCACGGGATGCAGACTGCGCCAGTTGCCCTCACAGAGGACCTCCAGAGGAATCTGGATCCTGGCAGGTCGACGCTGCTGTTGCTACTTGGCCTAACAGCAGCATGTGACACAGTTGGTTATGATCTTTTGAACCACCGCCTCACTGACGTGGGGATTCAGGGAACAGCCTTACAGTGGCTGTCCTCCTTCCTCTATGGTCAGAGACAGAGGGCGGCGCTTGGGGAGCGGGTTTCACTATGTTACCCTATGGTATGTGGCATCCTGCAAGGGGCAATCCTTACCCCAATGTTATTTAACATCTATCTGCACCCCCCGCCCGGTTAATCTGGGGTTTGGGCTGGTTTGTCACCAATAAGCTGATGACACCCAGCTATATCTGCTGACGGACGGACGGACTCCACCCTGGACATCTTAGCTAGGGCATTGGAGGCTGTGGCTGAATGGTTACAACACAGCTGGCTGAAACTCAATCCAGCTAAGGTGGAGGTCCTGTTTCTGAGTCAAGGGGGGATGGGTTCAGGACTCCAACTCCCAACCATTGGTGGGGCGCCATTAATGCCAGCGCCAATGTTGAGAAGCTTGGGCATGACTCCGGACATTTGGAGGCCCAGGTCGCTAATGTTGCCAGATCAGCCTTTTATCACCTTCAGCTGGTCACGCAACTGGTTCCCCACCTTTCCTCTCATGGCTTGGCAACAGTGATCCATGCAATGGACACTTCCAGGCTTGATTACTGCAACTCGCTCTTCATGAGCCTACCCAGCTGGTACCAAATGCAGCAGTGCACCTGCTGACTGGGATGTCTGTGTGGGCACACGTTTAGCCAGTGCTGCACCCGCTGCACTGGTTGCCAGATAAATACCAAGTCAGGTTTAAGGTTATGGGATTAACCTTTAAGTGTGAGGCTTCTGCCCTAAGCAGTCAAAGATCAGACCTTTGTTGGTGAAACAGAGTTCTTTATTTCTTAGTACTGCATGACAGGTTCTCGAATGTTTGTTAGAGATGCCACATACAATATAGTCAGAGTTAATATACCCTCCAGTGTAGTTTGAAACCCCAATATTCAACCAATCACAAAAGGGAAAAAAGCGCGGGCAAAAGATCTTAAGCCGTTTGACTTCCCACAGGAAAAGGTGAAGTGTGAAAGTTATAAATTTTCCCTTCTTGAATCAGGCACCCCAGATGTACCAGCCATATACATAACAAAGTGCCCTTTTAAGGACTTCTCACAATGATAAGACAGTTCCGTGTCTCTGAGGGCCGTGAGGGGAGGAATGCAGGGGGGAAGAGGCCATTTGGTCTCGGGTGACGTGTAAGTATGCGAGGTCGCCACTCTCCCGGATGAAATGGTTACAATGACCAGACCTCCAAATAGCAATATAACTCAGGGCAATAAAGGTTGGGGAGGAAACCTGAGACAGCTTGGAAGAGATAGCAAACTGTTACAACTGCATTAGCACAAAGCACATTACACAACGCATAGAGAAACCTTTGTTAGGATCCCAAGATCCTGACATTAAGGCCCTATGTGGCCAGGGACCAGCATACCTTGGGACAGTCTCTCCCCATATATGCCTCAAAGAACCTTGCACTCTTCAGAACAACACCTTTTAGCAGTCCCAAGCCCAAAAGATATCCACTTTGCCTCAACCAGGGCCTTCTCAGCCCTGGCCCCACCCTGCTGGAACTCGCTCCCAAATCCTGACTGAGATCAGGGTCCTACGGGATTTATTGCAATTCTGCAGGGCCTGCAAAATGGAGCTGTTCCACCAGGCCTTTGGTTGAGGTGGCAGACACCAAATAACATTGGCCTCCCCTGCTCAAGCGACCATGGCGCTATTTGCACCTTGGACGCCTGGAGTGACTGACTTGTTCAAGCAGAATGCACCCCGCCCTCCCTGGCATGAGCCCAGCAGACACTGAAAGAAGAAGGAACTATTTGCCAGGCTGCCGGTAGATATTTAAATGAGTCGACTGGATTTTAAATTGTTTGTGTTAATGTTTTAATGAACTGCCCTATTTAATTAATACATGGTTCTATTGTTGGATAATATGTTGTAAGCCGCCCTGAGCCCGTTTGCGTGGTAGGGTGGGATAAAAGTCCCCAAAATAAGCAAACAAACAAAGGCATTTAACATTCCACACTTACAGCCATTGAAACAAATTAATACAGATCACAATGTATGTAAAGTGTGCATGTAGGAGAGCTCGCCCTTCCACTACTTTGACAGATGTGTGAGAAATACTACTGTGACACCCTCATCACCTCTCTGTTCATAATAGGAAGAGAGACTTTCTGTTCTGCTACGAATTATCGTTTAACTCTCCAGTCAAGGTAGGGATAATGAAACTGCAGGATGTGTGTGTGGAGGGGAATCAGAACAGGGGAAAAGAGGAGAATGAAGGCATTCCACTAGGGTTGCCCGAACCCCCAGCCGAGGTAGGGGTCCCCCCACCGACAGGCCCTGCCCTCAGCCATCGATCAGCTGGCCAGTGGGGGGATTACCTGGAGAAAGAGAAAGGCCCAAACCTCTGGCCAGCACCATACAGGAAGTGATGTCATCACCAGTGTTCCCTCTAAGCTAAGGTAATGTGAGCTAGCTCACAGTTTTTTGGCTTCCAGCTCACACATTTTTGTCTTCGCCCAGGAAGGATGGCTCCAGAGCGAACTGATTTATGCAGGAGCCAAATTGCTTGCTCACAACTTTAACGCCAGTAGCTCACAAAGTAGATTTTTTGCTCACAAGACACCACGGCTTAGTGGGAGCATTGTTCTCACCAATGATTTCCAGGCAGCACTCTGGCATTTGGGCAAAAGCTCTGTAGTAGAAGCCAGTTTTACCACACAGTTTTTGCCCAAATACCAGAGCATCACTGGGAAGTTGTTGGCATGATGATGTCACTTCCTGTGTGATACCAGCAATGAGGCCTGGGCCTTTCTCTTTCTCTTGATAAGGAGGGAACTGAAAACCCTATGTACTAGTCCGACTGAGGGGCTTAGCAACATCCTGGCCGATTTAGCTCTGGCCAGTTGCCTCTCGTTCTCTCCGGAATTCCCCCTCCCAGTTTCCTCCGGAGTACTTTCTTCAATTTCCCACTTGGAACCTCAGCCCTTTCAATATAGCATGATGAAGGGTTTTCTCCAAAACAATTTAGAAACTCCCACAATGGGGCGGCCCTGATGAAAGGCGGGCGAGTGGGCGTGTTTTCATTTTGGGTTCTCCCCCGGAGCAAACAAGAAAATCCTCTAAAAACAGGATTTGTTTGCTCCAGGGAAACTCCGGTGCAGCAGGGCAATACTCCAGAGCAAAACAGGAGCTCGGAGCAACTAGTGTGAAATCGACCAGAAGCTCCAGTGCAAGCATGAGGGCAAACCTGGGGCAAACGCTAGTGCGAAATCAGCCCCTGTGTTTGCGTCAACCTCATACTTTGCAGCCATAAATAACAATATCTTAAGCATTCAAACTCAAGGCAAAAGGTTTCAGTCTGAAGTCCCACTTGCCATGGATTTTACCCAGGCAAACTTGTGACATAATGTGACTAATGGTAACAAGTACTCTTATTTCCCTCATCTGTCCTTAGCTGAACACAGAGTAACTCCCCATGTCTGTAACAGTTCTCTGCAAGTTTGTGGAGAGCTATTAAAAACCTTTGCCATCTAAGCCTGTTATTAAGTATACCCATCGTCCTCTCCATCTAAAACTGCTGTTCTTATAAGTAACTTCCTAACTGTTCCTGTCCCATAAACCTCTTCTCCAACTGGGGCATGCAGCTACGAATAAAGTACGATAATTCTTCCATCAGAATCAGTCCCATCCCCAAGGGCTAATTCGCATATCGTCTATTGTGATAAGTTTCCAGTAACTGTAAGGAGTCAGACGACATGTCAACTAGCACTCTGTTAATGGTCGTGGTTGCTGTCTGGCTAGCCATGCCCAGACTGAGGTCAGAAGGAGCACGTAAACAGTTATGAATCACACACTTGCACAGTACGGCCTGAGTGGGCTACACTGTCACCTCTCAAAGATTGCACCCAAAAGAACGTGCTTCCCTCCTTCCATTGGCCCTGTGATGGCAGGTGAACACAATAAAACACACTTAATAGCCACTAACACTGCTGTCGGGGGGCAGGGCATTGGCAACATAGAACTCTGACCAAACGCCACTGGGTGCGGACTCAGTGCACACAATCTGATTAGTGGTAGCTAGTAGACATTTCAGTGGTAGTATTCTTATAAGTCAACAGCCATCTTGAACTTCCCCCAGATATTACGCAGTCACTCTTAAACAGAGGTCAATTGCAAGAAATATTCTGTTTTATATATTCCTTTCCCAATATTATATACATTAGGTCATGTCATAAGCCTGCATATCAGGAAAACAACTCTGACAAACCTTTCCCCCGATGTGTGAATGTTTGGTGTAGTGGTTAAGTGCGTGAACTCTAATCTGGGAGAACTGAGTTTGATGTCCCACTCCTCCACTTGCAGCTGCTGGATGACCTTGGGCAAGCCATAGTTCTATCAGAGCTCTTCTTGAAAGAGCAGTTCTCGAAAGAGTTCTCTCAGCCCCACCTACCTCACAGGGTGTCTGTTGTGGGGAGGGAAAGAGAAAGGAGTTTGTGAGCAGCTCTGAGACTCGGAGTGAAGAGTGGAGTATAAATCCAATCTCCTCCTCCTCCTCTTCTTCTTCTTTTACATCCAGGGCAGGATGATTTTTTTAATGTTATGTTTTCAAGTTCCAACTAGGGTTGCCAGGTCTGGGTTGGAAAATACCGGGAGTCTTTGGGGGTCGATCCAGGAGAAGGTGGGGTTTGGGGAGGGGAGGGGCCTCAGCATGGTACAATGCCATAGAGTCCACCCTTCAAAGCTGCCATTTTCTCCAGGGGAGCTGATTTCTGTCAGCTGGAGATCAGTTGTAAAAGTGGGAGATCCCCAGGCCCCACCTGGAGGCTGGCAAACCTAGTTCCAACCTAAATTAGTACAGAGCAGAATTCTACTGCTAAGGTTGCCAACTTCCTAGTGGGGCCTGGAGATCTCCCAATTACAGGTAATCTCCAGACTATAGAGATTAGTCCCCTGGAGGAAATGGCAGCTTTGGTGGGTGGAATGTATGGGACTATACCCAGTTGAGGTCACCCCCCTCCCCAAACCAACCCTCCCCAGGCAGTGCCCACAAATCTCCGGGTATTTTGCAGTGTGGATTTGGCAACCCTATCAACTACCTGGCACCTCAGTTTGTGTCATGTGTGGAATGGCTTACACATTCCAGTTCTGAAGCCTTTTTTGGAAGTAAGCTGTCTAAGAAGATTACAAACATCCATGGAGGAGAGGTCCGTCTACTGCCCATTTGCCACGGTGACTAGAGGAAACCTCCACATACAGAGGCAGTTAAGCTTCAAAGATATTTTTTTTAAAGATAAATCTTTATTGTGTTTAACAAACATAAAACATATTCAACTTATATATTAGCTTAAATACCAAACGTTGTCTTTCCCTTTGTTTCAGGGGCAGAACTTCCGCCTTTCAACCACATAATTCCATAACAACATAACAACATTTCAAACCATGGAATCTAGCCATGAATACCATTTTTGCCAAATTTCATAATATTTCTTATCCTCTTTCCCTTTTAACCTTGATGTTAACAGATCCATTTCTGCTATATTAAACAGTTTGTCAATAAATTGTTGTCTGTTTGGTACTTTATCCAACTTCCAGTAACTTGCATATATTATACGTGCAGCTGTCACTGCATGTATCAAAAAATTTTTGTCTTCCTTAGAAAAGCCATCTGGTATAAAACTTAGGAGAAATAGTTTGGGGTCCAACTCTATCTTATAATGCATAATTTCTTCCAAGGTTTTCTTAATCATTAGCCAGTACTGGTCAGCGTATTCGCACCGCCACCACATATGGATGAAGGTGCCTACGTTCTTTTTACACTTCCAGCAGATCGCTGAAATAGACGTAGAAAACTTAGATAATCTGGCTGGCGGCAGGTGCCATCGATAAAACATTTTAAGCATGTTTTCTTTAAACGACACTGCCCTAGTGATTTTAATGTTACTAGACCATACTTTGAGCCATGACTCCAGGTTAATGTTTTGTCCTAGATCTCTTGCCCAAACAATCATATTTGGTTTGACCAATTCCTCCAACATTTTATCCTTTAAAAAATATTTATATAATTGCTTAATGAGACCTTTTCCTGTTTCTAACCAGATCTTGTCTAATTCATTCGGAGTCAGATAAAACCCTTTCTGGTGGTCAGCCTTATAACTAGATTTTAATTGTAGCTGTTCCCACCAGGTCAGATTCACGTTCATTTGCATTAGGGCCTCTTTGTTCTTCAAATTTCCTGTTGCATCCAGTAAGTCACTATATTTTATTTTATTTTCCTTCAATAAAAGAGTAGGACGGATGCTTGCTTCCAAAGGTGCGACCCAGAGGGGTGTCTTAGCATAAAATTTTCCCTTGATATCCACCCATATTTTAAATAAGACTCCCCTTATAAAATGGTGTTTAAAGTGTACTCTATCGCACCCGTACCAAAGGTAAGTATGCCACCCTGTTACTAAATCATGTCCTTCTAATATTAACGTTCTCGTATCTTCCAGTAGCAACCAGTCCTTTATCCATACCATAGCGGACACTCTAAAATATAATCGCCAGTCCGGTAATCCCAATCCTCCTTGTTCTTTGTTATCTTGGAGGTCTTTTAATCTTATGCGTGGCCTTTTGTTCTGCCAAACAAATTTTACTACTGCTTTCTCGATTTCTTTAAAAAAACTGCTGGTTTTGGATTATAGGAAGGTTATGAAATAAAAAGATTACCTTAGGGAGTATGGACATTTTAACCGTGGCCACCCTGCCATAGAGCGACAACTGAATCTTAGCCCATCTTTTAAAATCATCTTTGATTTCTGCTAATAGATTTGTATAGTTATCTCTGTATAGTGAACTGCATCTGTTGGTTAACCATACCCCTAAGTACTTAATTCTTTTAACAATCTCATAACCTGTCATCTCCTGGAGTTGTTCTATTACTTTTTTTGTGCAGTTTTTTGTTATTATTTTGGTTTTATTAATGTTTATTCTAAAGCCTGCTATTTGACCAAATTGGTTCAAGATAACATTTAGATGTGAAACTGATGAGAGTGGGTCTTCAAGGATGAATACCATATCGTCAGCAAAGGACTGCAGTTTATAACTCTCCTTCTTCAGTTCAAGACCTACTATTTCTTTATCTCTTCTAACTGATTCGGCCAATGCCTCTATGGTGAATATGAATAGCAACGGTGACAACGGGCAACCTTGCCGAGTTCCCTTCTGAATCGCTATCGTGTTCGTTAATTCACCATTGATGATAATCTTGGCCTCTTGTTGTTCGTTAATTGACGTTAATTAAAAGTAATTAATTTGAGTAAGGACACTATGGCTAGCGGAGCTAGGAAACCTTCAATCCCGGGCTCGGGACAGACGAATCCCTCACCTAGCCAGTCCTCGCAAGCGAAAACAGCTCTTACCACACTCGCCCAAATGAGTGTCAAAGAACTAAACCAACAAATACAAGAAAGCATTGCGCAATCAATGAGCCAAACAGTTAAGGAAATATTACCGAATTTGATTAACAATGCAATGGAACCTATCCAGATGAGATTTGACAGTTTTACACAACAAACTGCCAGCCAGTTAGAAGCATTTAAAATGCAAATTCTTGAAAACAGACAGGAAATAGACAATATAAATAAACAGATAGACAAAAAAGACAGTGAAATGGAAGAAATTGTATCACAACTCTCAGAAACAAAGGCCAAACTTGACTCAGTGGAAGCATCCCTATTGACACTGGAAATGGAGAAAGCATCTAATATCTTAAGATTTCAAAATGTCCCAGAAGTGCAGGGAGAAAATGTTGAAAGAGTTATGACAGAGGCCCTCTCCAACTTTATAGATAACAACAGTATAGATAAGATGGGACTGGAGATCGAGTCAGTCTATAGACGTAACACGACAATGGCCAAGAAGCTGAAAACTCCAAGAGAAGTCCATGTCAAGTTTTTGAAACGTGTCACAAGAGATAAAATTCTGGATAAAACTAAAGACTCAACCTTAAGCATACAAGGGGTTGAGATCCCTATTCTAAGAGAAATACCCTGGAGAATCAGGGAAAAGAGAAGGGACTATCAACAACTTGCTAGTATATTAAGATCAAATACAATTGCGTACAGATGGCAGTTCCCAGAAGGTTTAACCTTCACATACAAAGGAACTAGATATAACCTAACTTCTGTCTTCAAGTTTGATGATTTTTTGACTAGATACGGTGGAGAATTAGGGGAAGACCAGAGTGAATCCGAATCAGAAGGTTCAGAATCGCAACAGGGAACAACACATCTGAGTGATCCCAAAGATAAAAAGAAGAAAAAGGCATATACACCCTCAATAATCACTACTAGGCAACAATCCAAAAAAGAAGAGGCCCAAAAGAAAGGAAGAAATGGAAACCTCGAAGCTTAATTTAATTTCAGTGAACGTGAATGGTCTTAATGGACCGCAGAAGCGAAGAAGAATGCTATTACAATTACAGAAACTTAAACCTGACATCATATGTCTTCAGGAGACACACATAAAAAGAAAGGATGCTAAATTACTTGAATCCAAAAAGATGGGGCAGGGGTTTATTGCGGCAGATAAAGATTAAAAAAAAAAGGTGTTGTGACCTACGTGAAGGACTTTTTAAGACCAGAATTAATTTTTCATTCGGAAGATGGTAGGATCGTAATTGTTAAATTTTTTAGGCACTCCAAACCAATGTTACTGGTTAACATCTACGCCCCCAACCAACATCAAGAGGCGTTTTACTCTTATTTACACAAGGTGTTGAACAACCATCTGACGGAAGAGATCTGTATAGTGGGCGACTTCAATGCGGTAGCGGATGGTAAAGTAGATAGAAAGTGCACTAGAAATAAGACTAGAAACAACAAAAACCAGCTACCAATTGCATTTCAACAGCTGGCAGAAGAACACAACTTGATCAATATATGGAGAATACGGAATCTACACAAACAAGACTACACCTACTACTCACATAGACATCAGTCATGGTCGCGCATAGACATGATATGGGCATCAATGTCACTTTTAAAAGATCTGAAAGAAGTGGAAATTTTACCACCGTCTTTTGCAGACCACAATCCAGTAGAACTATCTCTGCATGGAATAAAGAAGAGTACTAGATGGTCTTTCAAAACATGGTTTTAGCTAAACCTGAATTTGTAGCAGAAGCTAAAGAGGACTTCTGGTTCTTCTTCAAACAAAACGTAATGCCGGATGTTAGTAGTGCCACGGTATGGGATGCTTTTAAAGCATATGCTAGAGGGAGAGCTATAAGGCACCAAATCTGGCAAGCCAAAAAAGATAAAGAAATTTTTTTAAGTCTGCAAGCCAGAATACAAGAAGAAGAAAAAAATCTGAAAAAAACCCCCTTTGGAGAGCAAGCTAAAAATAGACTTAAACATGCACAACATCTAATGAATTGCTACCTGACGCAAGAAATCGCAAGGAAACTCAATCACACAAAACAATTCTACTTCGACAACGCTAACAAACCTTCCAGATGGCTAGCGTACAAATTGAAGAAGGAGTACAATAGGAAATGTATAAGCAAGTTAAAGGATGAAACGGGGACAGATTGTTTTGAGATAAAAACTATGAAAAAAATCACTGAAGATTTCTATAAAAACTTATATAAAAAAGAAGAGTCAGCATCTTCATTATCGGCCTATAGTTTAGAACAATATACCTTTGGGAAATTTTCATAAGAACAAAAGGAGTTCTTGAACGAAACTATAAAACCATCAGAGATAAGTGAGGCTATTCAAAATATGAAAAAAGGGAAATCGCCAGGACCCGACGGGATTCCGTCAGAATTTTACAAAGTTTTTAAAGAGGAACTGATTACACATCTACAAAAGACTATGAATGACATACATGAGAGCCTGACAGTACCAGACTCCTGGAATAGCGCGTTAATCTCTTTAATCCCTAAGAAAGACTGTGATCCATCTAATATCAAAAACTTCAGGCCAATATCCCTCCTGAATGTTGACTACAAAATCTACGCGACAGTCTTAGCAGGCAGGTTGAAAAAGGTTTTGATGAAGGTAATCCATAGAGATCAATCCAGATTTTTACCGTGTAGACAAATGCGCCACAACATACGCAATATTTTAAACGTCTTAGAATACTATGAATTACATCCTGAGAAGCAGTTGGCTTTACTCTTTCTAGACGCAGAGAAAGCGTTCGATAACATCAATTGGGATTTCATGCTGGCTCTTCTACGTAAATGGGATTGTGGAGAAAGATTTTTAACATGGTACAAAAAATATAGCTTCAAAGATAATTGAGGGGAGGCAACATCAGGGGAAGACCACTGTCCTGTTTCTTGCCCTTCCAAGGTAATTTGTTGGCCACTCAATAATACAGAATGCTGGACTAGATGGCCCAGTGGTCTGACCCACCAGGCCCTTCTTATGTTCTTAATGTATGTCAAAATACCAAAGAAACATGGAAATATAATGTGATGGGACAGGTCTGCTTGAGCTACAGACCCTGTTCTAGGGCTGCCAAGTCAGCCCGGGGGGCGGGGGATCACCCACTAAAGGGGTTCCTGATCCGCCGGCCAGCATTTGGCTGGTGGGGGAAACTCCACCCCCAATGTCGTCCAGCGAGAATGACGTAATGACGTCACCGGAAGTGACGTCAGCATGTTGGGGGCGTTGCCAGGGCGATGCTCTGGCAATGCCCCCAACGTGCTGACGTCACTTCTGGTGACGTCGCTGGGTGCGCGCGCTTTGCGCTTGCGCCAGGAGGAACTCCCGGACGGAGGAGGACTCCCCCCCGCCGTTGAGTTCCGAAGACTTGGCAGCCCTACCCTGTTCTGCCCATTCCCTCCATTGGGTTGCCAACTCCTGGGGGGAGCTATTCCACTTCCTTCCACTAGGGTTTGCTAACCTTTTAGCCGAATTAATTGTATTTCTCTGATATTCATTTTTCACCATAACCTGCTTTTTCCATAATGCCATGGAGTCGAGAGCATCCAGCTTCTTTTGTAACTCCCTGATTAATCTATGCTTATTGGGGCAGAATTTCTGCACTTGATCCCTTTGCAGTTTACTCAGTTCCTGTAACTTCTCTTCTCTATCAGCATACCATTTTTTCTTTATCTCCTTTTCTTTCATAATACATTGCCCTCTAATCACCGCTTTAGCTGCATCCCATAGTATATTTGTTTCCACTGTTCCCTTATTCTCCTGAAAATACAGCTTTATTTGATCTTTAATATACCGTTTGTTTTCCTCTCTGGCCATAACCATATTGTTATACCTCCACTGTCTTTTAATTTGTTTATACTCTAATATGATTTGTACACTTATTGGGGCATGGTCTGAGATCCATATTGGGTGGGTGGTTATACTCTTTACTTCCCAGGTACATGTCCTGTTAATAAATACATAATCTAAGCATGAAGTTGTTTTGTGTCTGCTTGAAAAATATGTGGGTTTAGGCTCTAAAGCAAGGGTTTTGTGCACTTCTATTAAACCCCATTGTCTCCAGTTGATTATATTGTCTTTATTAATATCCTTATTCAAGTCTCCTGCTAATATTACCTCTTCTTCAGAAAAGTTATGTGCTTTCTTTAATACCTTTAACAAAAAAACTTTCAGTCCCGTGTTTGGAGCCTATATATTTATCAGTGTTATTAATCTATTTTCCACCAAACACTTAATCATTAAGTATCTTCCTTCACTATCTCTTATCGCTTCTGTGACTTTTATATCATTTCTTTTATGGGCCAAAATTGCTACACCTCTTGCTTTTGCTGATCCCCGTGCCTCTGCCAATATCCCCCAATTGGGGTCTCTAATCAAAGGGTTTTTTTAATCTTTCTTTGCTTTATGTGTTTCCTGGAGCCATACTATATCTATGTTCTGCTGTTTAAGAAATCTAGAGAGCTTATACCTTTTTAAATTTGAACCCAAGCCGTTAACATTCAGTGTCAGCATCTGTAGCTTTTTAGCCGTATTCAAATGTCAATTTACTTTCCCTTTGTTCCCCTGGCCAGCTATTTGACTTTATACTCCCCTCTATGCTACCCCACTTCCCTCCACTAGGGTACCACTACCACCTCTGTCCTTTTGGGGTCTTCCTGCCTGGAGGGACAGACTCCTGACACCCCTTCTTAGTTCTGAGGTCTGGCCTCAAGGCCTCCTGCTACCCAGCACCTGGTTACCATAGGGACCAAAGGCAGCTTTGGGTTTTCCCTGGAGGGTTGGCCACTTGCACCCTGACCTCGTCCCTCCCCCATGGGGCCCCTTTTTACTGCAGCCTGTCCAACAGCAGTTGAAGGGCTATATGGTCCCAAGAACCACCCCCAGCATCAAAGAGTGACATATTTATTTTAAAAGGAAATGTTTACAAGCACGTTTTAGCACCACACCCAAATCAGCACATGGAAGAACAAAAATAAAGGTAGTTATGAACACATTCCCTTTCCCTCTCCTCTAAACATACCGTAATTGATGTTAACGATAGGGTAGGCACCTAGTCTTAGAAAGTTACAAATTCTCTAAAGCTCTTTCATTACCTTCCGGTTCCCTGCAGGCCATCTCCCAGACCGCATGGTCCAAAGATGGCTGCTGGCCTGCAGACCAGAGCTCAACAGTCTTCTCTTCCAGAGACCAGCACCAAGAGCCCCCTTCTCCTTGGAGTAAGCACTTTTATTAAACCTGTTTCTCTACCCTTTTTACATCACTCTCTCCACTGCTTTTGACCTGGTCTGCCCAGGTCACACAAGTGGACCCTGGGTTACCCAGCTGCATCCTGGGGCATGCAGATATATCCTGGGAGCCCTCCTGGAAGGCATTCTGGGAAATCTCCAGGAACCCCCTGAAGTGGACTCTCCCAGTAGGTATTGGCATTTCTAAAGCTGGAATTTAGCAGGTCATTGAGACAGGCTTTCTGCTATCCAAAGGAAGGGGGGGACAGGGACACTTTTAAAACTCGGGGGAGGGGGTTCTTCACACATGTACATGTTTTTTTTAAAAAAAAATTCAGGATGTAATCCTGATCTGCAAAAACCATTCAGGCTGCAATGATGAAGCCCGAGCTGCAGTTCTAACATTATTAGAAAAGGAGAGATATTTTCCTATAGATCAATAAGTCCGAACTGTGCTAGGCCGGGGAAGGCCATGCCGTTCTTGGGGGGAAGTGGGGGAGTTCTCATGGTGAAACCCTCACAGCCAACACCGAGTGATCATTACGGTTCATAACAGGTTATCCTGAGTGAGGTGCCCCGGCCACAGTTTTACAACACACGGCACAATTAGTTGCGACTCTGCCAGCTCGGCATAATGAACTTCATGCCATATCTTATGGCTATTAATAAATAATGAGCCAAACATTACCCTAATCATTCCAGTTTATTTCAATCTAAAAAAAAATACAGAGAGTCCTCAGAAGAATCCAAAGATGGTCTTGCGTTGAAATAAATCATTTATTGTTATCCCCTTACCATTCAACTGCCACCACCCTTGGCTTGCAATCAGAGAACCACAGGGAATATTACAACAGGGCACAAGAAAAAGAAAGACACTGATGGAGGGACGCAAAGAGAGAGATTTTATTCTTTCTCATCTTGTTTCTCATGATTTTTTTTTTAAATGCTATCCAGTGTGCGGAGTACCTTCACCTGTCATTATGAAGCAGCCACCTCGGAAATAAAGCAGCTGTGGACCGAAGAATTCTTCAGCAAGTAGAGAGAGGCAAATTGCCTTTGCCCCTGAAGGGGAGGGAGAAAGGGACCTTCTTCTTCTTTTTCTTTTAAGGCAACAACTTCTTAGAGCATTAAAATGCAGGTGTTGATTTGAAAAGAGGGGGGGGGGATCCCTCACCTGGTACTGAAAGGCAGTACTGTTTGGAACACCTGGTTGTCCTGGGGATGCAGAATGGCAAAATGGAGATGGCCACAATTACATTGCATGAAGCCAAAGTTCAGGGCTCAGCCTTTAGTGCTTTCCCAGCATACTACATCTGAACAGTTTCTGTCGGATAAAGATAAATAAATGCCAAAGTCAAGCACATAAGAAAGGAAAATAGTGCTTGTTGTGTACTAAGCGCACAAGGTCAGAATCTACCTGAGCTTCAGCCAGGTAGAACAATAGCCAGTTGGATCCTGAGCGACCACCAATTACGTGCCTAGGTCTCCCGCTGGGGGACCTATGAACTGCAACCACGGACTTAAGGTCCTATCAGGACTTGGGGGCGAGGTCGGGGCATTGTCTCCGGCCGGCATAAAAGAGGGCTCTGAGCCCGGGGTTTCTCATGTTCCATCTGACCCTCAATAAAGAGCTTTACTATGAAATCACTTGTATAGTCTCCCTTCCTCCACTGCCCAAATTGGGCAGCTTGGGAAAAAGAGGGCGGGGTGGGGGCAATCAACATCAACATGATGTTACTTCTAGCACAAACTGAGGTGGCACCACCACATTGAGTGATGCTCTAGCATTTGCCCAAAACTTTGTCGTTAAATCACTTTATCCGATCGCCTCTTGAAGTTCTCTATGCTTCTAGGTGCTGTGATGTCGGCCTGTTTGAAAGTGTGTGGCTGGCCCAAGGCCACCCAGAAAGCTTTCGTGGCAGAATGAGAATGTGAACCTGGTTCTCCTAGCCCGAAACTCTAACCACTACACCACACTGGCTCACAGAGAGTCAGATAACAAAAATTAAAAACCAACCATCCAACAAAAACAATTAAAAACTCAGTAATAGATGCCATAAAAACTATCTAGAAACTATCAAGATAGTTTCCAGAGACATTAAACCTGTAACACTGTTTGTGTTCCTTAGGGCATTCTTTAACTCTTGATACTTACTTTCAGTTCCTTATTCCTAAATTGTTCTATGTTGTCTGTATTTTTTCCTCAGCAGCACTTCAGAGAGAGGGTGGATACTACTAAAGTTATGACCTGAACAGTCAAGCAAACAAGACCTCCATGGCCTTGTGACTTGTGAGAAATGACCAAAACACTTAACCAGATACCCGCCTGATAGGCTACACACACCAAATAATCCACTTTCAATCCACTTTCAATGCACTTTCCAACTGGATTTTGCCAGGCCACACAGTAAAATCCAGTTGGAAAGTGCACTGGAAGTGGATTGAAAGTGGACTATTTAGTGTGTGTGTGACCACAGTTTACCATTTGCTTCTTGATACATCTGAGGTAGTTTCCTGAGATGGAGGCCTGCTTCTGATTATGAAAGTTATAAGCCAAAAGTTATTGACTGGTGGGCCGATTTTACACTAGCATTTGCCCCAGGTTTGCCCTCATGCTTGCACCGGAGCTTCTGGTCGATTTCACACCAGTTGCTCCAGGCTCACATTTTGCTCCGGAGTATCGCCCTGCTGCATCGGAGTTTCCCTGGAGCAAACAAATCCTGTTTTTAGAGGATTTTCCTGTTTGCTCCGGGGGAGAACCCAAAATGAAAACACGCCCACTCGCCCACCTTTCATCAGGGCCGCCCCATTGTGGGAGTTTCTAAAAAATTTTGGAGAAAACCCTTCGTCACGCTATATTGAAAGGGCTGAGGTTCCAAGTGGGAAAATGAAGAAAATACTCCGGAGGAAACTGGGAGGGGAAATTCCGGAGAGAACAAGAGGCAACTGGCCAGTGGGAAATCAGTCGTGGAGTTTACCAGGCTCAATGAATTACTGTTAGCCACTGGTTCATGGCTTGGTTTGACATGGTTCAGGAGTGAACAGGGCAGTTCCTTGAAGACACAAACACATGAAGCTGCCCTCTACTGAATGAGATCCTTGGCCCATCAAAGTCAGTACTGTCTACTCAGATTGGCCATTGCTCTCCAGCATCTCAGGCTGAGGTTATACACATCACCTGCTGTGTGGTACTTTTTATACTGGAGATATTGAGATTGATCCTGAGATCTTCTACACGCCAAGCAGATATTCTACCACTAAGCCATGGCTGAGGTTCTTCACATCACCTACTGTGTGGTACTTTTTAAACTGGAGATACTTGAGATTGAACCTGGGACCTTCTACATGCCAAGCAGATGTTCTACCACTAAGCCATGGCTCTCCAGCATCTTAGGCTGAGGTTCTTCACATCACCTACTGTGTGGTACTTTTTAAACTGGAGATACTTGAGATTGAACCTGGGACCTTCTACATGCCAAGCAGATGTTCTACCACTAAGCCATGCCCCCCCCCCATGTTCATGGCAAAAATTGGGATACTCCTGTAGAATTGTCTCATTCTTATTCTCACAAAATTGCCCTCCCCATTCTACACTAGGGTTCTCTTTCAAATTCCTATTCTTCACTGGACACTAAAAGCAAGATGTATTATTAGAACAGTATCCTTATTTTTTAAAAAATTAGGGCATAGTTAAGCGTAAGTAAACATTTAAATATTATTTATTACAATGGGGGAGACTAAAGCATGGACTTAACTTTCTGAATGAAAATTAGGGTTCAAGGACATGGTAGAAAGATGACACATTTCAGTTTGTGTGTAAAAAGCAAATTTCAGGCTGAAGCAGTCTCAGTTTGCCTCAGGGGGATGCAGGGAAAGTAGAGGAGATGGGGCTTAACCTTCAACAGCTGATCAGTTTGCTGTTCAAAACAAGTCTCCCTGCTGTGCTATCAGCATTTTAAAGGAGAAAAGACATGTCCATATAAAATAACAACATGTAATTCCCTTCAATACATTCATAACAATGCTGGGATCCTGGGTTGCAATTAAAGGGTTAAACTCCCCCTTCCTTTCCTGCATGGCCTGGAGGCAAAGCGAGGTGGCCCAAGCCAGTAATCTGCATTTCACGTGTGGTCTTCATCTTGTCTGCTTGAGGCCTTGGCCAACTTCTTCCATTTCAGTAGCTAACAGTCGTTTACTGGAGCAAAGGCAAACTCTACCAGGAAGTAACTTCAGCTCTGTAATTTCATGCCTTGGAACACGTGGCATCTACCCCAGGGTATACATCAAGGAACGAAAGGCAGCATGTGAGTTGGCTCTTCATGTGGTTAACTTTCACAGCCATTTTCCCTGTGTAGCAAGGCTATGAGGTATGCCTTGCTTGACTGGCTGGGCGATAACCTGAGGGTTCTTCCTTTCTCGGAGGTGCTACTGAAAAAAAGGGAGTACACCAAACAATGAACTAGAAAGGAAGGGTTCCAAAGAAACAAGGCGAGGAACAGAAAAAGCAGTGAAGTTGCACTGCACGGAAGAGCAGAAACAATTCCCACTGTAGCCGGAGAGAGTTGACTCTTCCAGCTTCCTTCAGACCTGACAGGTAGGCGTGTGTGTTGATGAGTGCATTTGCTCTGCTAAGGCAAAACTAATAGCAGGCAGCGTGTTCCGGGGCGAAGGAACAGCGGAGAAACTGATGAATACAAAGAGATGCTTTAACAGCTCGGCCCAATCTAGCTGTGGCCACAGCACGCCTGGCTCCCCTTTGTTTGCCGATGTAGCACTTGTGAGAGGAAAGCAATAAACCAGACAGAGAAGAAATAGTATAGTACAAGACAGAAGAAATTCCTTGCGGGCTGCGACGTTTAAGTGCTCTGGTGCCCAATCGTTCTTGCATTGGAAAAACTTTGGGCTACGTTGGACATAACATAAAGAGAGCCACTGTTGTGTAGTGACTGGACTGCTCGACTAAGATCTGGGATACCCAGTTTTGACTAGGATCTGGGAGGCCCACTCTGCCGTGGAGGCTTGTCGGGTGACCTTGGGCCAGTCGCATCCCCCAACTTACCTCAAAGGGTTGTTGTGAGGATAAAATGTGTTGGAAATGTATGAGTTGCAAGGTCCAGATTCCAGTCATTATAGGGTTAATCTGTTTACCTTCAGTGCTATTGTTTAGACTGACCTGGAAGGAAACCTGACAGACAGCCAATGCAAGAAAAGCCCACAAATGTAAAGGAGTATTGATTGCTTAAAATATTCAGGTGATTTCCTTCTAGGGGTCAAGAAGAAGCAGATTCTCCATTGTTGTTGTGTGACCATGTGTCTCTAAGCAGTAGCAAGCAAGATGTAGCTTAGATATGCTTGCTTGTAGGTTTCCTGTGTACCTTTTATCCTTAGGAATAAAGCATTTTTAAACAGAAAGAAATGTCTCCTCTCCAGTGAAACAAAGATCCATTGCAACCTCTGAGTATTTAAGTATTTTTGACTATTTTCCCCCAACAAAATGGAGGTCAGGAGAAAAACTGGTCCCGTTGCTCCCTCTGAAGTCTGTTTTAGGCTGGGAAAATGGCACAGTGCCAGGAAAGGGGACGAAGCCCATTCTTCACACGCGCTATGGTTCTGCTCCTAACTGGGCAATGAAGACCCAGGAACTGAAGAGAACTCGCAAGTCATAGGGCTGCAGGCCCAACCTGTGGACTCCGTAAACTGTAAAGAGGCCATTGTGAAGAGGTCAGTGTTCAAAGCCACCAGGAAAAAAAAAACTGGCCAAATGTGAGATGATCTACTGAATCTCTCTTTCTTGCTGCCCTTCTGGCTGTGAGAGACTCTGAAACCAGACGAAGAAGAAGAAGAAGAGATTGGATTTATACCCCGCCCTCCACTCCCCAAGGGAGTCTCAGAGCGGCTTACAAACTCCTTTTCCCTTCCCCTCCCCACAACAGACACCCTGTGAGGTAGGTGGGGCTGAGAGAGCTCTTTCCCAAGCTGTCCTTGAGAGAACAGCTGGTACAGAGCTATGGCTTGCCCAAGGTCATCCAGCCAGGTGCAAGTGGAGGAGTGGGGAATCAAACCCGGTTCTCCCAGATTAGAGTCCGTGCACTTAACCACTACACCAAACAGCAAGGGGCCAGAACAATTCAGCGTTTCCAGTCATTTCCAATGTCAAGCATGTTTTGTTTGGATTCAGAGAATTTGCAATATTAAGGAATAACTGTGGTTTGATTCCAGCCACACATCTCCAGCACATATACATATCTTTCGCCGTAAGCCTCACAGAGGAAAAAAAAATCCTGTGGGTTTTGTGGAACCAAATGATGAATGTATTGTATAGGATGAGTCAAATATACTCTTTTTGCCTCTCAGGCTTCATTTGGGAGTTAAATATGTTTGGCAACTGGTCTGTCCCATGAGGACACTAGAAACAACTAGAGAAGCAACTCGATTCCAAAACCGGGGGGGGGGGGGGGATGTTCCTTTTGAATACACACACGTGAACACATCTGAAGCTGCCTTACACTGAATCAGACCATCAGTCTATCAAAGTCAGTACTGGCCACTCAGGTTGTGTTCAGACAGCTATTAAAAGATCCGTTCAGGCAGGGCTCAGGGCAGCTTAAAACATTTCAACAATACACTATAACATTTCAATAAGTATGATTATGCAAATCAGATTAAAGTTTTACAAATAATAACAATCAAACTGTTTCAGATGGCATTTAAAAACTAATTGTGTCCTTACCTCATTGGAGGGGAGGAGGGACGAAGGAGGCCAGGCACAGTCTTCAACCATTGCTATCGGATGTTAAAGTATAGGACAGGCTCCTTAGCTTAGGAAGTTACAGATCTCTTCAGAGTTCCCATTACCTTGAAGCTTCCTTCAGCTGTCCAGGCCAACACATGGCTAATGCCCACCCCCTCCAGACCTCAGTTAAGATTTCTGTCTGCTCTGATGGACTCAACACAGAAGAGAATGTCCTCCTGGCTCTCCTGAGTTTTATCACCTCTACTTCCCCCATCCACTGATCAGGTCAGAGAAGCTTTTCCTGAAGTCTTCCAAATTTCCTTCCCAAAGTCTCTCTAGTATTTACCACCTCCAAATCTCTGTTCCCTGCTTGAAGGGGGGGGGGGACTTGACATACCATTGTCTAGACCTACTAGCATTTGTATGAAGGTGGGCTAAGGTAAGTCTGGAAAGCAATTGAACTGACTTCCTCCCTTCCTGCCTGTTCTCTGCCCAGAGAGAGAGAGAAAAAAAACTTTTAAAACTCTGAATGAAGGTTTTGCTCATTTCAAACCTCCCAAGAAAAAAATGCATTTCTTTATAGTTCTCAAGCTGTTGACTGCCTCATTCTGCCAAAAACGTATCATTTCACCGCCAATCGTCGGAGCCAGAAGTAACAAATCAAGTGCGTGGAGAATAACAGCAGCTCCAATGTATTTGTAAAGATTAACCAAACCGTGCATTTTGGAGCAAGCCACAGACAGTTTGCAGTACTGGTCGTTCAGTGGCCACCTTTCCAAGAAAGAATATTCCCACACTTGATCGGATACAGCACACATGACATCCAACCACACCGTCCTTTAGCTGTACAGCAATATGAAGCATAAAGTAAAATGTTAAAAAAAAACCTAACCCCATACAAAGTGCCAATGAAAAGAGAGAACTTTCTTTGTACCCATATGCTATAAGACCACTGCAGCCCTTAGGGTTCTCATTAAACCAAGTAGTAACAAAACAGCAAGAAAACCCCCCAAAAGATAGTAGGTGTACTGAGAACTTTACAGCAAACATTTTTCCCAGGCTAACTTACTTTCTTTGAACTCTCTCAATTATGTCCTGATTAGATCACCTCAATGGCCCCTGGTGAAGTTCGCCTGGAGCATAAGAACATAAGAAAAGCCCTGCAGGATCAGACCAGTGAAGATCCAACTAGTCCAGCATCCTGTCTCACACAGGGGCCAATCATTTCCTCTGGGGATCCAGCAACAGGGCATAGAGGTCAAGGCCTTCCCCAATGTTGCCTCGGGGCCCTGGGAGTCAGAGACCGGTAGCCTTTGAACATAGTAACATGCTGAGAAGCTGCGCACCTGGACAGTAGTCGCTTGGTTGTTGTAGTTTGTGGCTACTTTTGCCCAGTCCAAGAATTAAATACTCTCAGTCCAAGAAGTTATTGGCTGAGGACAGACTGGCAGTCTGGCCCGCTCTGCCTCCGCTTTAAAAGCAGAGGCAGAGTGGCAGTCCAGACTGCCACATCTGCACGGAGGAGGCAGGCCAGATGCAACACGTCTGGTGCCGTGCTCCTCCTGCAGCAGCCAGGCACCACTTAAAAGTGGTGTCCCGGCTGCTGTGTGCGCGTTCCACCCGCTTCCGGCGGGTGTGAACGCACGCCAGCTGGGGGAACCACATGGTGTTTGCATGCCGCCGCCGGAAGCCGCTCGCAGTCTGGACGCTGTGGGTGGCTTCCTTGCAGTGGTGTGCGAACGCTGCGCAGCGGGGGCAATTCCCCCCGCCTTGTTCTGCCGCGCCACGGAGGCGCGGCAGAACACGAGTCTGTCCGCAGCCATGATCTGTGCAGTCCTCTTCAGAGTCACACCCTTCCAAGTTCATTGAAGTCAATGGATGTAGAAAGGTATGACTCTGCTGAGGACAGCACCGTAAATTGATCAGCTTGTATAAAGTGCAGGATCACTTGCGCCTGCACAGCCAGAAGCATCTGTTTGAGAACCGGTCATCACAAAAAGCAGCCTTGTTCATGGCAGTCGTGGAATGGACGGTAGGACATCAAAATAGTAAATCTCATTCTCAAACATCTCAAACTTATTAGTGTGGTTCTTTCTACTGTGGGCCATTTACATTGGGAGGAAGTAGCCACTGGGGTGGGGGGTGGGGGATCTGCAAGAAAGCTGTCTACTCATGTGAGGAAACAGTGTAATTCAGTGAAATTCTGCACATCAGATTCATGATTGGCTCCCTGTTCATGACTGGTGAGCGGAAGGATATGAGCTGACTAGGAAGGGATCAAACCTGTTATTCTGTCCACTCTACCAATCCCCTAGGAAGAAATTTCTGGATCCAGTCTTGGCCTCCTTAGGTACTAGAACAGAAACGGGAAAAAATTCTAGCTCTACTAGCAGACGTAGAGGCTGAGATTTCCTACAAGGTGGCTTTCTTTGCCTTCACTGCAGAGAAAATTCAGAAGAAAACAACAGCAGTACCACAGCTTGATTACCAGCGGAAGTCTGGATGGGAGATATGGAGTTATTATGTTTTATTGCGCCCTAACTTAGTTTTTTATTCCTCTGGTTTAGAAGTTCATATAGATGTTATTGTTATATATTATATATTGTTCTGTCATTGTAATGGCTTATGGCTAAAGGAACTGGAACCTGAATCTGAACCTGAATTCATCAAAAGATGTTGCTGCTTCTGAATGAGAGTTATACCACACAGCTCTAACCTTAAAGCAAATTTGAGTTCACTCGGTCCAATCATAGTTCACCCTTCCCCTCTGTATTATTGATGAACACGGCTGAAACACCTCCAAAATTACCTGTGGTATGATTGTTCATACATGTTTAAGAGGAAACGGATGGAACCTAATGACAGACCCTCACCATTCCACAATTAAGGATACATCCATCTCCAATTCTGACATATTTATTTCCTTGCTATGTTTTCCCCCACAAATTGAACCCAAACAGATGATAACCATATAAATTAAGCTTCTTATTCTTATTATCTATTAAAAACATCTTCATTTTTCTTGCGCTTTAGAAGGACACCGGGAGAAACTGGTGTCTGGAGGCCGTCTAATTTACTGCCCACCCTCTCTATATATATGACTGTTATTTCTATTTCCATTTCATTGAATCTGATGAAGTGTGCATGCACATGAAAGCTCATACCTTGAATAAAACTTTGTTGGTTTTAAAAGTGCCACTGGACTCAAACTTCGTTGTACTGCTTCAGACCAACACGGCTGCCCACCTGAATTGTGGGGAGGGCAGTATGAAAACCTAATATAACAAAATAAATAGATACAGTTCTTCACCATTTGTTTTACGTGGTGTTATACCAGTGCATAGGAGCACAAGTAAAGGTAAAGGTTTCCCTTGCTCGAAAGCCCGTCTCCATTTCCAAGCCGAAGAGCCAGCACTGTCCAAAGAAGATTCCAAGGTCATGTGGCCTGCATGACTAGATGCCAAGGCATATGAAAGGCTGTTACCTTCCCATTGAAGTGGTACCTATTTATCTACTTGCAATTTCTTGCTTTCGAACTGCTAGGCTGGCAGGAACTGGGACCAGAGACGGGAGCTCACTCTTTCACGCAGCACTCGGGTCTCGAACTGCCGAACGATGGACCTTCTGGTCTGCAGCTCAGCATCTCAACCTCTAAGCCACCGTGGGTACCCACCACAAGTACCCACCAGTAAAACATTACACACAAAAGTATCTGGATATGATCATATATGATCTGTAATAATCTGTGACAACACAGCTCCCCTGGCAGTACTGTCTGGGTCAATTGGGCTGTTTTGTGTTGATTTCCTCTGCTTTGGAGAAACACATCTTTTCCTGCTCACCTCTATTGCTTGGGCCTCGCTTTGAGCCCTCACTTGTTTGAATCGAAGCGCCGGAACCACTGCTGCAGCCAATCTGTACGCAGCCTGGCAAAATGGCTGTTATGATAGAGATTCTTCCTGCATTCAAATTATTTGAACACATACTTAGATATGCATTGTAGTGTTATTAATATGATCCACGGGTGTTCCTTTTCATTGTGTTTTGTCGCATTTAGAGACCACTTAATTTAATTTAGCCCTCGTTTCCTTGCAGCGAATATTGACTCGGTTGCCACAAGCCTGAAAGGGAAAATTAGGCCTGGCTTCTTTGCAAGCCGGCTTGAAAGACACTTTAACAATCCCTTGGGAAACCTGAATGTGAGCTTGCCGGCGGAGGCTGAAATGGCTCACTATTGTGCCCGGCGGCTGGTGCAAGTTAAGTGGATGGGTTCTGATTCCTCCGTCTTTTGTTCCCTGGGAAGCCTCCGGGGGGGGGGGGGAATAATTGCCCAGGCATTGAGCCTGAACTTTCCCAAGCTGATGGGTGGCTGAAATTAGACTGCTCAAATGGAAATTAAATTTACTGTTGTTATTTCTGTCTTAATATTAGAGTGGGAACCAAGGTGAAGTGGAGACTTTTGTTGCAGGTGGAAACTGGGCACACACACTTATTGCTTCAAAGATGCCTTCCCCTGGTTGAAAGGCATCTCTTGCAAGATCAGGATTAGGGTTATTTCCTGCAATGATCATTATAACAATGGTATAGCATTGGGTTTAGAATAGCCGGGGGATCCTAAAATTGTCTGGCAGCCAGTAAGTTCTAGCTCTTCAGCTATGGCAAGCTAGACTTGTTTTTAAGGCAAGAGACGTTTGCCTGCCTCTGCATCCCAGATATCCCTTGGAGGTCGCCCTTCCAAATACTAGCCAAGGCTTACCCTGCTTAGCTTCCAAGATCTGACAGGATTGGGCTAGCCTGGGCAGGTTCTGATCAAGGTAACTTTGGAACACATGCACCCAAATGGCCCTCAGACTGGATCCTGTTGAAACTGCCCTGCACCCAGATGGTCTCAGCACACCAAGGTTGTGTTCAGATGGCTCTGTTGAGCAGTGCCAGGCACGAGTGCCTGGTGGATTTAAAGTACATGTCCAGATAAGAACATCTGGGAATCATGCCGCTTCTGTGATCAGCCCATTGATCCCTGTCAGGGATCCATACTTAAAAGATAGTGGTGAAAGTCTGATCCTAAGCTGGCCGACGGGCCAGTGATGGACTTTCCCCCATTTAGTTGTTCCACCAGCGTGAAATCAGCCCATAGGGATGGTCTCCAGACAATCCACCGCGGAGTCACGTGTGGTAAAGTGATACATGAGGGAGCTGTCCGGTCATGCAATGCTGGATCAAAAAGATATAAAACAAATTACAGCTGGGCCAATGGCGGGATTAGCTGCCCATCTGAATGCACCCGAAGTCTCTCCGTTTAGCGTAAGGTCCGAGCACAAAGGGCTGGGAGGTTCCACAAAATGGTAGGAGGTGCCAAGACAAGCATTTTCCTCTGATGCTGACAGCTGTTGCCAAATAGGTGTTTCCTGGAGACTAGGGTTGCTAATCTCCAGGTGGGCCCTGGAGATCTCACAAAATTGCAGCTGATTTATAGAGATCTGCTCCCGTGGAGAAAATGGTTGCTTTGGAGGGTGGGCACCGTAGCATTCTGCGCTGCTGAGGTCCCTGCCCTTTGCAAACACTGCCCTCCCAAGGCTCCAACCCCAAAGTCTCCAGGTATTTCCCGACTCAGAGTTGGCAAGCCTAGTTCACAATGACTGTCACCCATCCACCACTTAGGTGTAGCTTTCTAAAAAAGAATCAACAGGCTTAGAAAAAAGAAGAATAGGAAGAAGAGAAGAGATTGGCTTTATATCACACCCTTCACTCAGAGTCTCAGAGTACCTTACAATCTCCTTTCCCTTCCTCTCCCCACAAAAGACACCCTGTGTTGTAGGTGGGGCTGAGAGAGCTCTCTCAAGAACTGCTCATGAGAGAACAGCTCTGAGAGGACTTGTAACTGGCCCAAGGTCACACCAGCAGCTGCATGTGGAGGAGTGGGGAATCAAACCTGGTTGTCCCAGATTAGAGTCTGTGCTCTTAACCACTACACCAAACTGGCTCTCAGGTGTAATTCTGCATAGGTGTCATGAGCGATGATGACTGTACCAGGCTCCAACCTGAGTTGGCAGAACAGCCAGAGTTGCCGGCATTGCCAGAGCCTGTAACCCCTGATGAAGTACAGGTGTGACCAGGGAGCCTGCCTGACTCACCTCCACAGGTGGCTTGGCTGAGGGAGCAGCTTCACAGACACTTAGCCACCCGCCACCAGGACGCACACTGGTAGGGAAGGCCGCCGAGTCCTGGGTACTAGCAGGAGCAGTGCCACCACCAAGGGAAGCACAGCTCCCACTCATGATTGGGCTCGCTGTGGAAGCAACAAGTCACCTTTGTGCTGACCTCGCATCCACCCTTGGCTCCTGCTTTCAGATCCCGTTTTCGCTTGGATTCCTGGATTCCTGACCCCTGCTTTGGATGACCACTCTCTCGGACTCACGATTTGGCTCTTGCTTTGACTCTCCTGGCTCCGACCTCGGACCGGACTTGACTTGACTCCATACCAAAAAGATAGTGGTTAAAGTATAGTCCTAAACTGGCCAACAGCCAATTGGCTGACTTTCCCCTGTCAGGTCGTTCCACCAGCACGCAATTAGCCTGTAGGATTGGTCTCCAGACCATCCCAAATGGCCGCAATTTTAAAAAAGTCTTAGTGATTCATGCGTAACTGCTTAAACATGTGACGTCCGCAGAGCTCCGCTCAAACAATTGGACAATTTTATGTTTCTGACGGTCCTGTGAACTTTATCAACTTTGTTAACTGAAATGGTACCTAGAGGAAGGTACCGCTGGTGGTGCTTTTACCATTTAAGTCCGTGCATGCACGGAATAACAAGTAGACAGTGAGGCATATAGAAGAAGAGAAGAAGAGAAGAGATTGGATTTATACCCCACCCTTCACTCACTTGGAGTCTCAGAGTGGCTTACAAACTCCTTTCCCTTCCCCTCCCCACAACAGACACCCTGTGAGGTAGGTGGGGCTGAGAGAGCTTTTTCCCAAGCTGTCCTTGAGAGAACAGCTGGTACAGAGCTATGGCTTGCCCAAGGTCATCCAGCCAGGTGCAAGTAGAGGAGTGGGGAATCAAACCCCGTTCTCCCAGATTAGAGTCCGCGCACTTAACCACTACACCAAACTGGCTCCCACATGTGCAAACAGGATTTTTTAAAAAGTCAACCGCACGGCTCCTTACGGTGGATGCCGTTTAGACAATCCACTGCGGAGTCAACACGCGGTAAAGCAATTCATGGGGGAACTGTCTGGTTGTGCAATGCTGGATTTAAAAGATCTAGATCAAATTACAGCCAGGCCAATGGCGGGATTAGCTGCCCACCTGAACGCACCCTTTGTGTGGATCAGAAAAAGTTTAAAATAATGACAGGCTGAGACAGCAAATGGAAAACTGGCTCATGTTTCTGCACCTGTCTGTACCTAGCTTTTGAATACACAAATACATACTTGCTTCCATGTTAAGATTAATAAATGTTTAGAATAAGCAACAACAACAAAATCCAATCCAGATTCAGTTTCGTTCAAAAGTAGCAGATGCCAGATATTTTGGAATAGAAATTATCAGCTAATGTAAAGAGTGTGCTTTTTCTTACCAGAGTTAAAATCTGTCTTCCATTAAGTAGTGCCTTAAATAAAATACTTTGTGTGCATTTTCATTTAGGGCGATTAATTTTTAAAAACTGACTAACAATCTGCCTTTCCTGCATCTGAACTTGAATGTCAGAGTCAGATTTGGGGGAGGGGGATGGATTCTTTGGAAAAAGCAAAAACCCAAACAAAGCACATGTTTAAGGGTAACTCAAGGTAAAAGTACATCCTCCTCCAAGTAGAATAGAGGCCTCCCACCATTTCCAGACTGGCCTGGAATCCACTAGAAATCAGCAGGCTATGGACTAGGGTTTCCACCAATGCTCTCTCTAAACTGTATGTAAATCCATATGCTCAAAGCAATCATATTCTCAGTTGTAATGTATGGCTGTGAGAGTTGGACTATAAGGAAGGCCAAGTGCTGAAGAATAGATGCTTTTGAATTATGGTGCTGGAGAAGACTCTTGAGAGTCCCTTGGACTGCAAGGAGATCAAATCAGTCAGTCCTCAAAGAAATCAACCCTGACTGTTCCCTGGAAGGCCAGGTCCTGAAGCTGAAGCTCAAGTACTTCGGCCACCAAATGAGAAGCGAGCACTCACTATAAAAGACCCTGATGCTAGGAAAGATGGAAGGTCAAAGAAGAAGGGGACGGCAAAGGAGGAGATGGTTAGACAGTGTCATCAATGCAACAAACATAAAATTAAGCAAGCTCTGGAACATGACGGAAGGCAGGAGAGCCTGGTGTGACGTGGTCCTGGCCCCTCCTAGAAGTTGGCAGTTCTACTGTGGACCCCTATCAGAAGCCATGATTGTGGCTCAGAATTCAGTGGGGGATGGAAATTTCTCCACGTGTTAGTTGTTAGCCCAGGTGCTGCACTGTCGCTATGAAGAAGTCAATAGGCCTAAGTACTGGGGTTGCACGTCAAAGGTACAAATCTCTGAAAACACAATGGCTTTTAAAGAAATAACAAACAGAGCAAATGGTTGTAGCCAGGGCTCTTTTTGTAGAAAAAGCTCAGCAAGGACTCATTAGCATAATGGGCCACACCCAACAGCAGAAACTCATTAGCATATTAGGCCACACCCCCTGACAGCACAGATCTGTCCTCACAGAGGAGGGAGAGCTTGAATCTGAATAAACCTTGGGATGACAAGGGATGACAAGGGATTACAATGGGATTACAAGGGATCCCCAGGCAACAGGGGAAATGGTTGATTTGGAAGGTGGACTTTATGACATTCTACCCCACTTGAAGTCCTTTCTCCTCTCCAAACCCCACCCTTCCTAGATTCCAGCTTGTACCTAAATAAACCTTGATTTTAAAGGTGCCACTGGACTCTTTTGGATTGCTAGCTCAGGGGGAGAGACCAGAAGAAAACCCTTTCCACTCTGCACATGCCCAGGAGCATTCTTCTGGGAAGAAAAGCTTCTTTCCACTTTGCACATGCCCATAGGGTTGCCAACCTTCAGGTGTTGGATGGAGGTCTCCTGGGATTACAAGTGATCCCAAGGCAACAGGGAAAATGGTTGATTTGGAAGGTGTACTCTATGACTTTCTACCCCACTGAAATCCTTTCCCCTCTCCAAACCCCGCCCTTCCTAGATTCCACCCCTCCCCCAAATCTCCAGGTATTTCCCAACCTGGAGCTGGCAACCCTGCATGCCCAGGAGGAGCATTCCTTTGGGGAGGAAAGCCTCTCCACTCTGCCCATGCTCTGGGCACTCTTTGTGGAGGGAGAAGTCTCCTCTCCTTTCCCACTCTCTGCACATGCCTGGAGGCACCGTGGCTGCTACTGCTGCGGCTACTCCTTCCTTCCTTCCCTCCCTCCCACTGACCTGCACCTGAGCTGCTCCCGGCTGCTGCTGTCCTCCACTGGCATGGCCATGCTGCTGCTTCCCCTCCTCTGGACAGAGAGAGCGAGGGAGCGTGCATCAGCCGGGCGCCCCAGTCAGCGATTGACCCTGAAGTTCCCCTGCTTCCTCCAAAGTGAAAATCCTGTGCTTTCCAAACCTCCCGAAAAGAGGAGGTTGAGAGTCGGGTGAGATCTGCCCTCTGGGTGACGTCAAAGGAAGGGTTTGATGTTTCTAGAGAAACAGAGAGGTGGAAGTCTCACATGGGAGGGCACCCAGCAAGAGCCACCATTGGCAGGCTCCTCAAGGGGTGGGAGGTGGCCATGACCATGCCCCCTTTCCTGCTCGCCTGCCCTGGCTGGGGGGGGGGCGGTTGGAGAGTGGCTGAGCATGGCGAGGGGCTGGTTGGGGTCCCCGGGTACTGCTTCAGGGCAGGAGGCATGATGCTGGTATGCCGAAGAGCATTGGAGCACCTTCTGGCTCCCTGCACTTAAAGGGAAGCTGGAAAGCCTGGCACGCCCGATGCACAGGGCCCTTTCCTGCTGGCTCCCTGCAGCAGGGACAGCCAGGTGGCTCAGCGCGAGGTGGGTCAAGGCTGCTGGAGCTCCGCCTGCACCTGGGCTGTCTTGATCCCCTGCTCGATGGGAGGAGGTGCATGGCACAGCTCTCTGATACAGAATTGTCTTGCAGCGGCTGGCGGTGGAAAGACTGACCCTGTGCGGGGGGGGGGGGTAGGGGCAGGCTTGGAAGGCAGCCAGAACGCTGTTCCAGTGTGTTCCGCCCCCAAAATAGCCCTGGTTGTAGCTCAGTGGAAGAGCAGATGCCTGGCATGCAGAAAGTTCCGTTTCCAGTGGAAAGAACCAAGTAGCATGCAATGTGAAAGACCTCAGCTTAAGACCCTAGAGAGCGGCTGCCAGTAGGAGTAGACAATACTGACTGATGGACCAAGGGTCAGATTCAGTAGGAGGCAGCTTCACGTGTGTTCATGTTTGTTCTGGGTTCAAAACACATCGCGTGTTTGCAGTTTCATCTTGCCTACTCCCATACCTTGGCCTTTGATCTGTGCCTCTCTGTTGTCCTTCTGAGAACTTACCGACATCTGAAATAATGTTCTTGCTATAGGCTCATTAAAAAAATTGGCTTCTCAATCTGACATCTTGTTACAGGTGGAGAAACAACCCTGACAGTCGGTGTAAATTTTGCCAAATGTATACAAAATGTGTAAATAGCTGTTATGTACAGAAAGGCAATGCTGAGGGATAAAATTTCTTAAATGGAAGGTGAAAGTTGTGTGGTTTTATTTCTAGCAAAAGATGTGTAAAAATACAGTGGAATAAGGTTGCCAGCAGATGAGTTATGGGCAGGACATGAGGAGTATGCAAGATTGGCAATGTTAGCTATGGTGCTACCTCATTTCCAAGGACAACTCAGAAGTGACTTAGGATAGCTTTAGGAATCCATGGAAACTTGATCATTTTACCATAGAGTTTTCAGGGATTCCTAGCACTACCGCATGTCACTTCTGGGTTTTATCTGTAAGTGAAGTAGCAATTAGTTGTAGATTTTCCAGGCTGTATGGCCGTGGTCTTGGCATTGTAGTAAACTCTCTTCTTTCCTGTTGAAATTGTGTTTATGTTTATGAGTTTTAATGGCTTCCCTGTGTAATCTGACATGGTCACTGGATGTGTTGCCCAGCATTTCAGTGTCTTGGAATAAGATACTGTGTCCTGTTTGAGTTAGGCTATGTTCAGCCAGTGCTGATTTTTCTGGTTGGCCGAGTCTGCAGTGTCTTGAATGTTTTTTTTTATTATTATTCTTGTCTAGATGCTACGTTGTGTGGTCCCAATGTAAACCTGTCCACAACTGCAGGGTATGTGGTATACTCCTGCAGAATTGAGGGGGGGGGGGTCTCTTCTGTCTACAGTTGGCAAAAAAAGAGAGTTTAAAAATAAATAGGGCATAGTTTCCAGTCCTGAAAAATGCAGAATGCCCTATATCTTGCAACAGCCCTACAGATAAGATTAGAATTTCAACAGCCAATCCATATGCAAAAGAACCTCCTCAGGAAAGCTTTTCCATTAGCATGTCACAGCCTGGGAAACTCCTACAAGATAATGACTCAACCCTACCCCACCTTCCTGAGTAGATATAAAGGCTGAGGACAGACTAGCAAAAGGAAGTTCAAGGGAAGCGGGGCAAAAAGACCCGGGCCGAGTTGTCACAGGGCTTTTTGATCGCACTGCGTAGACTGATGTGGGACCGTACTGGAGAGGAGGCAGAATGGAGCATTCACACTGTGGAATGGCCCCTGGCGGTGGCGGCGGTGCACGGCTTTGGTCTGTTTTGCCGACCTGCACATAGGCACATAGGCGCAGCAGCTGGATCAGCAGGTTCACATTACCGGCGGCACTTGATATGCGGCTTATTTGCATCCACACTGCCAGGAAGCAGGATGCACACCCAGACAGCTTGACACCGGTTTCACCAGGTACCTTTTTAACGTGAGATGAAAGTACTTCAGGACAGGATGAGTGCGGCACGGCAATGCCAGGCAGCTGTGGCTGTGTGAACGGGCTCTCTTAATCTGCTTGCAAAGCGGGCCTATATCGGCCCAAACTGCCAGTCTGAACTCGGCCAAATCACCTGCCTGCCATTTCCCTTCTCACATTGACAAAGAGGGTACTCCATTTTTCTGTGTCATACCTCTGAGGATGCCAGTCGCAGCTGCTGGCGAAACATCAGGTACTACAATGCCAAGACCAAGGCCACACAGCCTGGAAAATCTACAACAACTAATGAACTCCAGCCATGAAAGCCTTCGGCAACATATTGAAGTAGCAGTGTTGCTGCTAAATATTTTTTCTCCTGCCACGCAGAGTGGCAGCAGGCAAAGCAGACTGCTGGCAAGAAGACCTCCTGCCATAGTGGGAAGTGTGGCAGCTCGAATGGAGTGTGGGCCTCACTGGGCAGCCTGCCAAGATCAGAGGCAGCTTCCCAATCATTGTAACCAAGGAAATAATAATTATGTAGGATATACAATCGGGTATGGAAAGCCGTAACGTGCATGTGTGGGCATCCACAAACCGGTCATATGGTTGGTTCTTTAGCAGATGTTTTTTTCTCTACTTTCATTGGTCCAGAATTATGAACTTGTGACCTGAGAGGTGATAGAGGCTGATCGGCTGAAGGGGTCTTTAACTTTAAAACAATTACCAAGAAAAAGTATACATACTTTATAAATACCAAGTTGAGTAAGTGTGTTATCTTTCTACCTTTAGTAAATAACAAGAAGTGGGACCCACGATACTCGCGGGGGGGGGGGGAGAGAGAGTATTCCCTGCAGCTCAGGGACTGCTGAAGCCAGTGGCGCTCCAGAGGAGGAGGAAGCAGCAGCAGGTGAGCCCTTATCCCTCTCCCTCCCCAGCGGTGGCAGTGAGGCCAGACTGCCAAGCCTTCTCCCTCCCCCTCCCCAGCAGCGGTGGCAACGGACAGTTCCCAGAGCGTTCTCTGCGCATACGCAGGGAACGCTCTTTTACTTTTGGGGGGATTTAAGTATTCCCCCAAATAATTTTTTTTGAACTTTTCAGATTTTTCTGCACACCTGGGGAGTCCCCCAAGTGTGCCGGAAAATCTCTCTGCCCCCTAGGTGCCCCCGATGTGTGGATTTAGATATTCGCATGCAGGGGGCGCCTTGGCTATTAGATATATAGATTGTTTAATAAATATTTTAATATTTTGGTTCATGTATTATATGGTTTCAGTGTCTGCCTGTCCTGTGCCTTATTAATGCCATGCTACTAAGGAATGCATATAAGAGATAGGTATAAAAAGGATTAATACTGATGAAATAAATTCCCAAACACACAATAACTTGGAAGGCAGCTCTTTCTTAAGTATTTTAGAGGGAGTAGTAGCGTGAGCCCCTACTCACCAGCACCTCACTACACAAGATTCAGGGTTACAGGTAGGTCAGACAGCCACAGTTCACCACCCATACTGACAGCCTTTCACTCCTTTCACTTGCCAGGCCCTCTCTCTCTCATTCACAGAGAAATCGGCTGCGACCACACTGGCAGCTTGGCGCGATACGGTGCTGTTTCTGATTGAACCAGGTGAAAGTATTGCGGGGCATATCAGCCACACAGCACACCCTGCTGCAGGCTACCTACGGAGACATCCCATGGTAAAGCATCCACATTATTGTAGCACATCAGCCACAGAGCGCGTCTCCCAGATTAGAGTCCGCGCACTTAACCACTACACCAAACTGGCTCTTGTATGCACGGGGAATGCCTGACAGATGTGGCTGTGTGAATGGGCCTATTTAATCCATTTGTAAAATGTGCCTATATCGGGCCAGACTGCCAGTCTGAACACAACCATCATCAGGCAGAGTAGCCCAGTCCCCTTGAACACTGACTCCTTGCTCAGACACTTCCTAGAGCTATTGGGGTTGGGACTCAAATGCTGCTTCAGTCACCATTTATAGGCCAAGACCTTTGTGAGTATGTGTGCTTCTTTTCCCTGAGACAATACAAATCCATCCCACAGGGTTCAACAAACAAGGGGTCAACTTTATTTCTGCCTTAAATGCAACAGTTGAGTGGATCAGGTAGGCAATGACAAAATTCAACATTCTGCAAGTTCCCACAGGTTTGGCAAAGTCGGGGACCCCTACCCTATACTGCTGCTTAGACAAATGAATGATGTGGAATACTAGCTTGACGGTGGCCATGTGAGCATTTTTTGCCTTCTGACCAAAGACCACTTTCAACTTCTTAAGAGAAATGACTGGATAACCCCAATAAACCCAGACCCAGTAGATGATAGAGAGGAGAGTTTTTATTTCCAAATGCATTGGTTTTGGTTCAACAGTCCCTGAAAGTCGTTTTTGTTATCTCGTGTGCATCGTATGAAGCTGAAAGCGTGGCTGTGCAAAAGTGATTTGTGTTGGCTGTAACCCGTATTTCAAAAGGGCATATGAGACTATGGCACTGCAATGGCTCTGAGTTACTGGAACTATGTTATGCTTCAAAAGTTATGTCAGGTAGCCACAATATCCAGTCTCATTTATCGTACTGCTAACATTTTACAGGGCAACAGGGGTGTGTGTGGAAGGTATATTCTCAGTAGAAAACGTCTGTCACCTCTTAGAAAACACTTCTTTGATACTGTTCTTAATTCAGAGCTTGGAAACTATGCAAATACCTCGTTAGTACTTGGGTGAGAGACCTCCGAGGAGGACTGGGGTTGCTATGCAAGCTAGTTCTGCTCCTCTGTTGCCTTGAAAACCCTGTAAGAAGTTATTGGGGTTAACTGGTGTGGTTAGTCCAGTTCCCACTAGTTAGCAGAGTGCTTAAATAAACCTAAAAACTCAGGGGCGTGCCTTTACCAGGTTATTCAGCTTATAAAGCTACATAGAGCCACATTGTAAGGCTGAGGACATACTGGCAATCTGGAGCGAGATGAATGCGGAGGAAACTGCTGCGGGGGGAAAACTCCCCAGGGCTGGCCGTTCACACTGGCTGGTGTATTGTGCAACGGTGCCGATACGGAGTGTTCAGACTGCTGCGGAGTGGCCCCACGTGGGCCGGCCTCCGCAGCTCGTTATAGGGCTGTTTCGGCAATTTGTGCATGTGCGCTCATGTGCAAACTGGCAAAACGCAGTGTTCACACTGCTGCCTCCGCTTGCCTCCCACCTTCTTCCGGTTCACACTGCCTGGAAGCGGGAGGCAAGCGCAAGACGGCCCCTGGACACCGGTTTCTCCCGGTGTCCTGTTAAAGCGGATGGAAAGCGAGTGGGAGACGGGGAAGTGCGAAACGGAGCCGATGGACAGATGCGCATGTCTGAACGCGCTCCTTTCTTCCACTTCCAATGCAGGGCTGTCCCGCTTTACATTGCCAGTCTGTCCTCAGCCTAAGTTTAGAGGAAAAATACTTCTCTCTTTATTTGAGAAGTACACTTTTGGATAGAAAAGAGCAGAGACAGGATAGAGTACTGACTTACTAGCTAAGGGTGGAAGCAAATGGCGAGAGGCCCATCGGCCTCATGGTGTGAATAGAGAACAGCATATCGTCCCTTCTTGGTGTGTGCAGGGAGAGGGTTCATCATCATCTGAGAAAAAAAATTGGAAGGAAGGAAATTGTCCCTGAGAACACAATCTAAATTCAAAGCGGACAGTGGCAGAAGAGTAAACACAGGAAGGAAATGTCAGTGTGCCTATCTAGCTATCTCATCTCTCTTGCCACGAAGTCTGGCAGCTGAGGCAGGGTCATCACACCTGGAACTTCCAACAGGAGTTGCCTTAAGTCAGTTGCAGCTTGATAGCACTGAATGACAATAAGTTCGCGTTTATCTAGATGAAAAATCTAGCCAGGCAAACGGGGCTTATTCTCTTCACGCCGTGACGTCCTCATATCTACAGCCACACAAAGCCGATGGTAAGAACCACATCAGGGTTTTCATACCTGCATAAACTCAGCACAGGCCATTAACAGATGATTTATAAACGATACATAATTGGTAAACGCTGCTCGCTGCATGGCTTGGGTGATATCTGAAAATTAAGCACTTTTAAAAGTCCCACTGAGTTCAGAGCATGAGGTGCAGACATGAGCTTAACTTTCCGACTGAAATCAATGGTCTTAAAAGTACTTAACATTGACTCTATCCAGCATTCATTGCTGGGAGGGGAGGTGGGAAACTGTGTTTAATGCTCCCAGAATGGCACATTTCTATTTATCTTGAAGTCAATTCCTGGCAATTGCTATTCTCTTCACTAGCGCAAGATGTGGAACCATGTCCCAAATCAGAGACCAAAGTAGCATCCCATACTCCCCTTTCTGCTAGGTTAAAATTTTCTGGTCGTCAGCAGAGTCTGCTAGGAAAATGCCAGCCAAAGCAATTCCCACTCTCTCTTTTTTTGTTTTTGTCTGAACCCCACATCCCAAAGAAGAGTTTTATATAACTTTAAAAGCTTGTGATCAGCATTTTAAGGATTAATCGAGTGTTGGCTTTTCCGGCTACAAAAATGTGCAGTTGCCCTATGCAGACAAGGAACACTGATTGTCTCAGGTGCATTCTTGCACATTTTCAGTATGGATGTTCTGACCGTAGCACTGCTACAAGAAGGTCCCCAAACACATCTTCTTTTTAATAGTCTTAAGGTTTTGAAAAACAAGCTTTTTGCAGGTATATTGGGAAGGGGGCAAGAAACTACAGTTCCAATGAGGCAGTGTGAGAACGTTGATGGGTAATTTATATGGATCTGCATTCTTGACAGCTTGACAGCCATTAGAAGAAGAAGAAGAGATTGGATTTATATCCCACCCTTCACTCACTTGGAGTCTCAGAGCGGCTTACAAACTCCTTTCCCTTCTTCTCCCCACAACAGACACCCTGTGAGGTAGGTGGGGCTGAGAGAGCTCTGAGAGAACTGCCCTTGAGAGAACAGCTGGCCCAGAGCTATGGCTTGCCCAAGGTCATCCAGCAGGTGCAAGTGGAGGAGTGGGGAATCAAACCTGGTTCTTCCAGATTAGAGTCTGCGCACTTAACCACTACACCAAACTTTTATCTTTAATGAAAAGATGCTGCAATAAAGGATGCAGAGCAAAAAAGCAAAACAACAACAACAACAATTGTTTTGCTTTTAATAATGGGCACAGCAGTGGTGGATGAGGTGGGAAAGAAGAAGCTGTGGTTGCCATTTTCCAGGTGGGGCCTAGAGATTTCCTGGAATCACAACTGGTCTTTCAGGCTACATAGATCAGTTCCCCTGGAGAAAATGACTGCTTTGGAGGGCACTTCCCTTCCCTGTACCCCTCCCTCCCCAGGCTCCACTCAAAATCTCCCAGCCCCAGAATGGCAGCAAAGGCATAACAGTATGTAGTCCCAGAGGCACAACCATCTTTTTTCACCATCAAACATGATCAAGCTGTTTGTACATGGCTGCATTCAGACCTGATATAGCTGTGCCCCCCTAATGGATTAAACCCGCAGGGCCACACAGCCACATCTGTCAGCCACCCCCCCAGTTGCACTCACCCTGTCATACAACAAGTTGGAAATGGAGTAAATAAACACCACATAACACGGCGTTTTCGGTTCCCCACGCATTCATTGCATGTGGCCGGATGTCTGGATACGGGGGAGTGCACACAGAACGGATTGGAAATCTGAACCTGCAGATTCGTTTCTGCCACTGGGTGCTTTTTGTTTGTTGGTTTGTTTTTTGAGTGTCTGCCTAAAGTCAAACTCAGGACTCTATTTACCTTGATTTTGTGTGCATTAAGCTCATTGTCTTTCTTCTTATGTATGCGGGCATTGGGGGGGCAGTTGGGGGTGAATGTGTGTGTGGGGGGGACTGCTTTGCTTCTCAGTCTCAGTCTTTCTTTAAGACACCTTCCACCTCCTGAAGTGGGAAGAATGCGTATGACCTCGAACGCCTGTCTCTGCTAGCTTGGCTGCCATAGATAAAATAATGGTAGAGGTGCAAGTGGGAGGAAGAGGGCCTGCAAGGAGCGTTAGGTTTAGGTGGGCTGCGTGACTGAATTGATTGGATGGGTTGCGGGGGGGGGGGGGACTTGCTTGAACCCTGTATAATTTCAGGACTGACGCCAAAATTGTTAGTTCTAACACAGAAGGTCTTAGCTTGGAACATCCTAATGCCTCAATAAACGTATCACTACCAAGAAAGTCTTGTTGAGAGGTTGGTTGTCCAAGAGTCTGACACCTATATGGCACATGAGCACATATGCACACTCACATGCCTGCATTTTTTAAAAATGACCAGGCAGCACACTTTATGGCTGAGGCACTGCAATAATGCAGATGTGTGCCCATGCGATGGCTGTGCGGGTGACCCGTGGCAGGTTGTGCTGTCTGGTTGGTATGCCCCACAATACTTCAAAGCACTACAAAGCACTACAATTAGAGGTGGTGCCATATCACTCCAAGCCACCAGTCTGTCTATAGCCCATCGGTGACATGACACATTTAACGCCAGTGATTGCAGCTTGCAAGAAGGTGACCCAATGGACTGGCGGGCAACTGCACATCTGCCTATCATGGGGGGGGGGGAAGGCAGCAGCAGCTCCCCAGTACTGCCTGCCAGCGGGTACAAACAAACCTTTGCCCCTGCCTCCCCAGTGCAGCCTTAGATACTGGGAAAGCTCATTCAAACTCAGCCTCTGTGTGTCTAGGATCAGAAAGCCCTCCCAAAGTCACTGAGATGGTGGGATGATCGATTAACAGTAGAGAGGATGTGCACAGAAACACCAGTCAGAATGGTCTTGTTCCAGATGGAAAGCATTCTTATCAGGCACATGTATGTTGAGTCATTCTCACGGTACCTCTTGGGAAACAGCAAGCAGCCAAAAAGATGCCAAAACAACCATCAGTTAGATCTGAATACTTCCAGTGGCTGCCAGAGTAAGACATTACTGCAGTCAGATTATTTATATTAAAGAATTGGCATGATTCAAGTCAGATTTTGAATCATTACTATTCAGTTGCATATCCCGAAAGCAAGAATAAGTCAAATTCCTCCTCAGGCTAGTGAGCCAGGAATGGGATTGGTGTTGATACTGCTTTGGAAATACAGGCCCAGCCTCTTTGCCAGCCAGACTGGTATAACTCTGACGGGTAAACATCCCTGTCAGTTAAATTCTCACACCCTTTTCACTCCCTCTCCTCACTCTGATATTCTGGAATTTTAATACAGGACGAAAGAAAGCTGATTGAACTGGTACGGATTCATGTGGGTAGCCATGTTGATCTGAAGCAGCAAAACAAAGTTTTAGTCCAGTGACAACTTTAAGACCAACAAGGTATCTGAAGAAGTTTGCATGCACACAAAAGCACGAATAAAACCTTGAATAAAACTTTGTTGGGCTTAAAGGAGCTACTAGACTAAAGCTGGTACAGAGTACTGGTAAGAAACCGGCTGAAGTCAGTCTTTCTGCCTTTTGCTTTGCTCTTTTCCAAGATTAAGGATGCCAACCTCCAGGAAGGGTCTGGAAATCTCTCGGAATTGCTACTGATCTTTAGACTGCAGAGACCACTTTCCCCGGAGAAAACAACCACTGTGGAGGGTGGAATCTGTGACATTATATCCCGCTGAGATCCCTCCTCTCTTCAGACCTTGCACTCCAAAGGTACCATCCCCAAATCTCCAGGAATTTCCCAACCCAGAGTTGGAAACCCTACCCAAGAGAGATACTAACAGTATGGAATTTTCTCTCCTGACAGAGAGTCAAGCACTAGAAAAATGGCCAGATCCAAGATTTTCAGACATTACCAATCATCATTTGTTTTTCTGCATGGATTGGTTATAATGATTAGATGACCATTGTGCCTTTAGGATTAGGTTTAGATTAGCTAATGCATGTCCCTATTGCTTGGGAAACATGTGATTGTCACTTACGAGAGTTGCCTAGATGTAGGGCCTCAAAGCAAATTTATTACACTATTCAGTTAATTATCACTTTCATTTAGATACAGGTTGCGTTCATATGGCTTTTTTGAGCCGTGCCAGGCACAAGTGCCTGGTGGATTTAAAGTGCACGTCCAAATAACAACATCTGGAAATCTGCTTCTGTGATCAGCCCGTCAATCCCTGTTGGGGATCTGTACTTAAAAGATTGTGGTGAAAGTCCAGTCCTAAGCTGGCCGATGGGTCAATGGCGGACTTTCCCCCATCTAGTTGTTCCACCAGCGCACAATCAGCCTATAGGGATGGTCTCCAGACCATCCCAAATGGCTGCCATTTTTAAAAAAGTCTTAGCGATGTGCGCATAACCACTTAAACATGTGAGGTCCACAGAGCTCCGCTGAAACAATCCAGACAATTTTATGTTTCTGATGGTCCCATGAAATTTATCAACTTTATAAACTGAAATGGTACCTAGAAGAAGGTACCGCTGGTGGTGCTTTTACCATTTTAGTCTGTGCATGCACGGAAAAACAAGTAGATAGTGAGGTGCATATGCACATGCGCAAACAGGATTTTTTTTTTAAAGCCAATTGCATGGCTCTTTATGGTGGATGCCATCTAGACAATCCACCGCGGAGTCACGTGTGGTTAAGTGATTCACCGGGGAGCTGTCTGGTCATGCAACGCAGGATCAAAAAGATTTAGATCAAATTACAATGGCGGGATTAGCTGCCCATCTGAATGCACCCACAAACTACCAAATACCTCTTTCATTGTTCCATAGTGACCAGTAGGTGATGAAAGGCTGTCTTTAAAGAGGGATGGAAATGGTTTGAAGCCACCCTTGCTGTGATTCAAGGTACCCATTTTCAGGGCTGTAGATGCACAGCAGCAGACCTGTCATCTTCCGTTTTCCTTTAGGTGAATCGATGATAAAGTATGTTCTTTGGTGAGAATTTGAAAACTTTCAGTGGAACAATTTATGTGTATTTCCCACCTCCTTTTCCTTGGGGACCTTCATACATTTGCAAGTCAGAAACTGGCAATGTTCATTTTTTGCAAAATTGTATATAAATATTATAAGCAAAGGAAGTCCTTCGGGGAAACCTTTAAAGAATGTGACTTCATTAGTCAGTAATATATGACTCCATTGTACATTGTCTACAGTCAAGAGAATCTTGGGAGTCCTCAATGTGTTTTATTTGTATTCTGGCCAAATATATTTCTCATGTACTCAACCCTCAGAAGATCTGAATTAAAAAAAAAAGAATGGGATGAAGATATCTGTTGACTTCATTATACTCTCACATTCATTTCAGCCTAGTTAATATTCAGTCAAGAATTATAAATTCTTTGCTGTCACAAGTTTTAGTCTCTATAAGTTAGAAGAACTGAGGCACTTGGAACAGGTAAGGCAGGGCTGATTATTGGCTGCCTTCATTCAAACAAACTGGTTTCCCGCAGTATTTGGGCTTTCCTTCCTTTCCCCTCCAGGCTTTCCTTCTTATTCCCCTTTCACTTTATCTTTCCTCTCCCACCCTCAGCCTCTCCTTCCTTTCTTTTCATTTCCCTTCTGCTGTCCTTTTGCAAAGTGAAAAGGAAGGTATCATGTTTGGTTCTGCCTCCTGTGGCCGCCATTTTGGGGTGGCCACCCCCTTTCAGAATTCCAAAGGTGCCTGCAGGCTCAAAATCATTGAGGACCTCTGGCACAGAACTTACCTGAGTGTTCTCCAGGCTCAAGTTCTTGCTCAAATGCCCTTGAAACCCTTTTATTCTGTTTTCTGTTCTGCTACCTTTCCACATCCGTGTCTCTGCTGCTGTTTTGACATGCATTTCCCCCCACCTTTCCATTCCTTCCCTCTTATCCCAACCAATCAAGAGCCACATAGTGGATGCTCCTGCTTAGCTTATCAGATTTGTTTATAGGATGACATCAGAATCAAATGAGATTAAGGACAGTACTCACCATATGGGTCACATGATATAGGGTTGCCAACCTCCCAGTGGTAGCAGGAGATCTCCCGCTATTCCAGCTGATCTCCGAACTACAGAGATCAGTTCACCTGAAGAAAAGGCCCTCTTTGGAAGGTGGACTCCATGGCATTATACCCCGCTGAAGTCCCTCCCCTCCCCAAACCCTCCCCTTCCTTGCCTCCACCCCCCCCCCAAAAAAAAATATCCAGGTGTTTCCCAACCCAGAGCTGGTAGCCCTACACATAACTTATGGTAGCCTGTCAGAGATCAGAAAACATAGGTCTTTCATTGGAATGCAGCTCAATTGGTTCCGATGAAGATTTTGGCAAAGCAGGAAACCCCCACTGCTATTTTTAATCTGCCCAAAGGTCAAGCATCATTTCAAACTGAACATTTAATACCCCGGCAATGAGTCATTCCTTGAATAAGATGTTTGCATAAATCTAAGGTCTTCTTGACTATAAATGTTAAATAAATCGATACAATAACAATCTAAAAATACATGTCTCTCTAGCAGGGGAAAAAATGTAGCTTATGGATGGCTTTTCCTCTTAACAAAGATATAGTACCCCTCTTCTGGAGAACAATCACACAAAACAGCCTGTCTGAACCATTATTAACTTAAAATTTTGTCTGTTTCCAATAACTCCACTTTAATCGAAAGCTTTCATCTTTTCAAACCTGAGAGCTATCTAGCAATCAATTTCACAATCATATTAACAATTGTTAGGCATTTTGTGGCTATTGGGCTGATATAGCTGAGTTTTTCTGCTGTGGACATGCTGATCTGAATAATCTTTGTGTATCATAAGCACAGTTGGCTTAATATGACAACAGTTTGCATAAGCAAGTCATTGTTTTCCTTTATACATTTGTTTAGATAGTTATACCTCATGCTTCTTCCCAGTAAGGACACAAAGGCTGTAATCCTAAAAACACTATTCTGAGATTAAACCCCACTAAATAACATGGAACTTACTTCTGGGTAGACCTACTTAGGAATGCTCCCGAGGTGATTTACATTGTTCTCTTCTTCATTTTAGACTTTCAACAACAACCCTGTGAGGTAGGTTAGCCTGGGAGTGTGTAACTAGCTCAAGGTCACCTGGTAACCTTCCATGGCAGAGCAGGAATTGGTACCTGGGTTTCCAGCACTCTAACCACACCACAGCACTGGCTGCTTTTGCAGGCTTGTTAATAGTTGCGGTATTTGTGTTTTGGGGACAATGATTTTTATTGATGAAACTCTTTTAGAAAATATATTGATTTACCCTTTAGGAAGTATAACTGCAGATTCTGGTAGCATCCAGAGAGAAGCTGTAGCTTCTACCAAAGATCTAACATGGTTTTCTGTGGCTGCTTCCGACACAAAGATGACATATTAAACTCAAAACTAGAAGTGTGCATAACAAAGTTCCTGAACTAAAGAAATACATGTAAATCACATGCCATTACCATGATTTTTGAGAATGGTAACCCAAATCTGAGTTTCTTAATTGTTATGAAAAAATCCTGTCTTGGAATAATCCTTGTTTTTCATCTTTGGCTGCTGCTCACCAGCTAAATATGCTCGTGTTTTTCTTTGATTCTACTGATTTCCTTCATTGGTATTTCTCCCTTTCAATCAGATCCTTGCAAGGGAGGAGCCCAGAGTGCTTCCAGCCAATCACCTTTGGAGACAAACCACAGAAAGCTGCAGTTGTCTTTGAATATCTTCAGGGGGGAAGCCCTTTTTGCTATTTGCAAGTCTAATGGCTGAGAAAATAGAGAGCCGGTGGCATCTTCTTCAGCAGTTTGTATAATTCATCCCCTTGGCCCAATTTGCTTAAAACTTGGGGTTCTTTAGAGGCTGGGCAGCACTGATACCACTCCAATTTTGATATCCTGCCCCAAAGTCCCCCATAGGAAATAACGATGGACTGATAGAAATGGGTGGGGGAGTTTTCAAAGGAAGCTGTTTTCCAAACGAGGAAGGGTGGCAAATACAGAATTTTCAGTGGATAGGTAAAAAAAATTTTTTGATTGTTAGTCTGACATTGTAAGAGTAGGAAAATGCAGACAGGTTTTATATATATATATACTGTGTCCAGCCAGAGTTCTCCTGCTAGGCTGCTGCTTGACTGCCATTTTAGGAGTCAATAGAGAGAAGTGCAGCTCATAGAGGGTCTCCAACTTTGGGGGTCTGTGAAATCGAACCCCTTTATTCAACCTGATTGAAAATTAGGGGATCTTTAGATTACAGGGAGGACTGTATTCTGTATAAATTTCATGTCATTATTTCTATAGCAGCTGCCACAGACCCTCATATACATTCCCCATTGAAAACAATGGTACCAAACTCCAGAACCACATGGATTTGGATCCTGAAGTTGTAATGTCTTACCCCCAAATTAGCAATCAGTGTAAAACTTCTCCCCTGAAGCCTGGATCTGAAATTTAAACTTTTTTTTTCTCATCACGTACCCCTACTCAGAATTTTCCCTCAAAGTGTGTAATGTCAACTGCATTATAGGTTGGGAAGTATACCATTGCAATAAGCATCTCCCTCCTTCTTAAACAGGAAAGATCACTACAGAAAAGTGTGAAGTTACATGTTTGCCAATGGCCATAGGTGCTATATTCCAATAATATCAAGAGTCTTGCACACACAAGATATGACCTTTCATACCTAGACTACAGAAGAAACAAGGTCAGAGAGCCTAGCCTTTCTCATTAGAACACAGAGTAACACAAGCTTTTTTCTTTTTCTTATTAGCCAAAGAACCATCCACAGGCAATTAAAGATAAGAGAATCATAAGCATATCTATAGCATCATTTCAGTAAGTTTCTTGAGGTCAAGTACTCCCTTTATTGTTCGGGTGGATAGTGATAAATGGCATGGTTGCATCAGAACATAGGTTGGATGAAATGCAAAGCGCTGGGACGGATAATTGCTTATTAAATTTAAGATCTGTTTCCACTTGCGAGCGATCGTTCAGCCTAGTCTTAGGTCATACCTTCAGCTGACTATTCCATGAAAGAAAGCAAAACACACAACAACTCCCCTAATGCCCTGAGAAATCAGCAAACAATTTGTTTTTATCTCCACACTGTATACCAGCCACATGAAGTTGGAGTATGACAAGCCTATAGTAAATGGCTTTCTGCTTGACAGGCTCTATCACCTGGAGGAGTGATCCATTCTCATTTATGGAGGTTAGGTATCCCTGATGCGTTGTGGCTGTGCTTTGCCGGGGAAAGGTGTCTTTGAATTTAGTGGGAACACTACCATTATTGTGATTTACAGGCAAAATATCACCAAAAGGCTTTTTAAAGAAACCCATTTTGTGTTACTGAAAATTCTTTCTAAACTTTAATGAGGATTTTGTTCTTTGTTGCCTGAGTGAGCTGAGATGCCTTGAAAGGTGTGGTATAAAGGGTTTAAATCAATTAAAAATAAATACTACTATTGCTCCTACTAGTACTACTACTAATAATAATTTGATCAAAGCAACAAGTCAACAATGACTATCATGTGAGAAGAAGGGCATTATAGATTTAATGTACCAGATGAAAAATCCTTATCAATGATCTACCAAGTTATAGCTAGATTCAAGTCCACTAGCACCTTAGAGATCAACAAGATTTTTGTGGTATAAGATTTCAAGAATCAACCCTCCCTTCATCAGACACCTTAATTCATGTAATTGTGTACCTTTGATATCTATCTATCTATCTATCTATCTATCTATCTATCTATCTATCTATCTATCTAAACAATGACTATCATGTGAGAAGGAGGGCATTATAGATTTAATGTACCAGATGAAATAGCCTTATCAATGATCTACCAAGGTATAGCTAGATTCAAGTCCATTAGCACCTTACAGATCAACAAGATTTTTGTGGTACAAGATTTCAAGAATCAACCCTCCCTTCATCAGATACCTTAATTCATGTAATTGTGTACCTTTGATATCTATCTATCTATCTATCTATCTATCTATCTATCTATCTATCTATCTATCTATCTATCTATCTATCTATCTTTAGGGTGTCTAAGTGCAAACCTAAACAAGGTTACATCCTAGTAAGACCATTGACTTCAATGCACGTAGACAGGTGTAACTCTCTTTTGGACTGCAGTGTTAGAGGCATCAAAAGTTTGTACATTCTTTAAAATTAAAAAAAATGGCTTCTTTTGTTCCCTATTCTTCTCACTCCCATCTCTATAGCCTCGTTCTTCCTGGAGGCTGTGGAATGCCCTGGGGCTGACCTTTGATCAGAACAATGGAATGATGCATCTTGGAGTCAGAAAGGAAATCCTAGATTATTTTCCAGGTTGCAGCAATTTAAAGTCTATCCTTTTTCCTCCACCCAGTCCCATTGTATATGATCTATATATAGATCTGCTGATGCCTAAGTAGACTATCTTGTTCAACAATACATACAGGAAAGCTCTTGGGACAAATGATCCAAGTATTTCTGGGGAATACATTAGCAGAAACCATACATGAGTAACAAAGATCTGTGAAAGATGAGTGTTGTTGGCCCACTGGAAATCCGCAACGTATATAGCTCTGAACTGATGGTGTTAGTTAAATTCTACACCTTGTAATGAATCATCTTATCTGGGGTATCATCTTCCAAAGTCCCAAATCATTGTGCTAAAACAAGAAAGAGGCAGCATCCCTTGCCTGCTTAGATTTCATAGCGGTACAATCACACCTACTTAGACTGAATTAGGGTCAAAGAGAATATGGGCCACCCAGAGAAGAAAACATATACTCGACTGACAAAATGTGTTGGAAGTCAGAATGTTTCAAGCTTGCATTAGTGGGGATTCTCACGTTGTCCTTGCTTGAATTAGCAAGATATCAAACCTTTTTCTTGCACGGGATATGATAAGTATTGGAGTCGGGAGTCCATGGAGCAGTGAAACAGCTAGATCTTTATTGCTGGTCCGGATGAAGCATACAACCCAGGGCTCGAAGCCCTCCTTTTATGCTGGTCAGGGACAATCCCCTGACCTCACCCAACTGGCCTGATAGGCTATTATCAGTCTCATAGGTTCCCGGGGAGAAACCTAGGAACATGATTGGTGGCCAGTTTGAATCCACCTGGCCTTTGTTCTACCTGGCTGAAGCTCAGCTAGTTTCTTGGCCATGTGCTCTGGCCACATGGCGGTCGCCATTACGAGAGCACATGGCGACCACATGGTCAATACATAACAGGATAGCTAACCGATTTCAAGAAAACAGCTCTGGCCTGGAACCAGCCAGCAAAACTAGGTGAGGAAAACTCAAAGCAGAAATTGACACCTCAGACAGGGACACAGCTTCAGGGGACTCAGTGGGTAGACCCAGGGTGGGCTCCATGACCGAGGCAGGAAGAAGAAGAAAGAGGAGGAGGAGGAGATTGGATTCATACCCCGCCCTTTACTCGGAGTCTCAGAGCAGCTTACAAACTCCTTTCCCTTCCCCTCCCCCCAACAGACACCCTGTGAGGTAGGTGGGGCTGAGAGATTGCCCTTTCAAGGACAGCTCTCGTCAGAACTACGGCTTGCCCAAGGTCATCCAGCAGCTGCAAGTGGAGGAGTGGGGAATCAAACCCGGTTCTCCCGGATTAGAGTCCGCACACTTAACCACTACACCAAACCGGCTCGCCTGGCAGTTTATCAAACTCTGATGGGTTCTTGGCAAAACCCAACAGAATCTGGAATTTTAGGCCTTTCAGACCACAATATTTGATACAATATTGTTTTATTGATCTGAACTCCTAAAGGATGCTCAGGAATCCTGCGCCATATTCATGCAACAGTCAGGGATAAATGTTTGCATGTTCTAGGAGTGACTCAGAGAGGAAGTTGTGAGTAACAAATGCTACATTTTTCCCGTTTCAGTTATAATGAGCACAAGGCAAATCATCTAGGGTTGCCAATCCGCAGGATCCACAGTCTCCTGGAACTGCAGCAGATCTCCAGATTCCAGAGAACTCCTGGAGGAATCAGGAGCTTCAGAGGATGGCCCTGTAGAACCACATCTGTGCTGTGCTCACTCCCCAAGCTCCACCCTCTCTAGGCTCTACCCCCAAATCTCCAGATATTTCCCAACCTGGAGTTGGCAACCCTAGTTTCTCCTGTATCCCACATATCCAGATATGGTGCCTACTTGCACACCTCTGTGGGGCAGAAGCAAAACTGAACCCTTTCCAGTAAGCATGGAAAGATGCAGTCTGAGGCCCACCCCTTTGATATAAAGTGGGGAAAGAGTTCCGAGGCCATTTGATAGGCTTAAGAGAGCTTCTTTCTGCACTGGATTGTGTCTGACAAATTTTGTTGGTACATTTTATTTTATTTTTCCCTGAACAGGAATCCCTCATCAATCTTCTTTCAAAATCTCTTCACTCTGGAATCCATTCTGTGAATGTTATTAATATGCCTATTGGAGAGGCGAGACATGAGCTGTTTTCTATCCGATAGCAATCGAGTGCTGCGCCCCGAACAAACGGCGTTGCCTTCCCTTCTCCTCCTTCTGCTAGGGAAAAAATAACAAATTAAAAGTGATAAACTTCCGAGCCAGGCTCTGTCAGGCGAGCAGATGTACCGTCTTATGAAGTCATAGCCAATTTCCCTCCCTTATCATTCAGCCATGGAGGGGAAATATATATATATATTTCCTGTTTTTGCATCCCGTCTGATTTCGAGACTCTCCTTGCAAGCTGGCAGCTTCACTGCTAGGCCACGGTACAAGAGCATTATACCCCCAGGAGCAGGGACTGATTTCAAGCCCAGGTGCTGAGCGATTTGAAATGCATGAGCTCCTTGTTGGGAAACAATCATTCCCTCTGAGAGTGTTATTGTTCTCGTCGCGCCATGAACTGTGCATGCGGGGAATGTGCATTTCCTTGCTTTCCAGCGAATGCCTTGCATGCATATGCAAGAGGCGAGAAAACTGCCAGCTCTTCTTTGGTTTGTGGGAGGCCCGCCTGATCCAGACCCGAATGCAGCCTTTTGCTGTGTGGGTCTGCGTAAGAAGGGGAACTAAGGTAGTCGCGGCACCTGGGCAAAATGATCCGGAGACAAAAGCCAGCCTCCCCAGGCTTGTTCGCTAGATCAGGGGCCCAACAATTTTGAGCTTGTGGGCACATCTGGCGATCTGGAACAGGGCGGTGGGCGCAATCACAAAACGGCTGTCGAAGGAGGCGGAGACACATGCACAGACACAAAAGAATAAGCCCAAGTGCGGAGGCAAGTGGAGTAATTTTTAAAAATACACTGGTAAAAAGGAGTGCGAGAGAGCATAAAATCAACACTGGAAACAATATGATTTTTACTATACACAGCCCATCAGATCTCCAGTAGCCAATCAGAAGCCCTGCCTGGCAGGAGCTCCACCTAGCCCCACCCCCATTCTGAAAACACTCCTTGGGCATCAGGAAAAGGGTTGTGGGGTGCTGTGGTGTCCATGGGCGCCATGTTGGAGATGGCAGCAGCTGGATTTATACCCCGCCCTTCACTTGGACTCTCAGAGCGGCTTACAATCCTTTCTCCCCAGAACAGACAGATTTTTCATATATATATGTGTGTGTATATATATATTGCTTTGGCAGCAGCTGTTACCACACTGGGTTACTGTAAGCCGTGGCAATCTTTTTGTGTCCGGCTCCACCTCCTGCGGCAGTCATTTTTGTGGCAGCCATTTTGTCGCTGTGCCCACCATGCCATGTCCCAGTTTCAAATGTGCCTGCAGGGTCAAAAAGGTTGGGGAACTGTGCTATAGAGTCTGTCCTTCAGAGCAGCTATTTTCTCTCTCTCTGTGTGTGTGTGTGTGTGTGTGTGTGTGTGTGTGTGAACTCTGTTGTCTGCAAATCAGTACTAATTTGGGAAAACTCCAGCCTCCGCATGGAGGTTGGGAAGAAGAAGAAGAGATTGGATTTATACCTTGCCCTTCACTACCCAAAAGGAGACTCAGAGTGGCTCACAATCTCCTTTCCCTTCCCCTCCCCACAACAGACACCCTGTGAGGTAGGTGGGGCTGAGAGAGCTCTCTCGAGAACTGCCCTTGAGAGAACAGCTCTGAGAGAACTGTGATTGACCCGAGGTCACCCCAGCTGGCTGCATGTGTAGGAGTGGGGAATCAAACCTGATTCTCCCAGATTAGAATCCGCGCTCCTAACCACTACACCAGCCTGGCTCTACCTGCAGTAGCCAAGGTCAGCTTGACCAGATCGGCAAGTAATCAAGGGAGGAAGGAGAGGCATTAACAGGAGAGAAGGGAAAACTGAAGTTTAAAGACCTCCATGATATAGAAGGGGTAGGATGGGCAGAAGTCATTGCTATGATGGAAGGACACTGTCATCCCCAAGACAGAAAGTACCGGAATCATTTTCTATTTCTTAGGGATGGGACAGACTGCCAGATTTACAATGAGGAAATTTTACAGTGTACATAAAATATTTTTACAATACTATTATCTTTACCAGTATTACCCCCACACTCTGAAAGAAGTATTGCAGTGCTAGAAAATTTCCCTTTACTGCATTTGCGTCTTGCTCTTTAGCTAATCAAATGATAATGGCTGAATCCAAATGAAATCTGTTGGGGAAGACGGAAGGAGAGTACTAAATAAATACCACATTCACTAAATTTCATAAATCATTTTTTAAAAGTCTTCAAATGCAAGAAGAGGCCTCTTCTCCGTTTCTACAAGAACGCCCAACTCAGAGGCCGCTCCAGTTCAAGTGTCATGTATCTCCACACTTTTAATCACCCGCGATCAAACCAGTTAAGAACAGAAGAGAAGCCGATGTTGGATCAGGCCAGTGGCCCATCCAGTCCAACATTCTGTCACACAGTGGCCAAAAACACCAGGTGACATCAGGAGGTCCACCAGTGGGTCCAGTTCTGGCTTATTGACAGTTGGCATTATTCAAATCAGGATCCACCACACATTTCTTTGAAATTGACCTCTGCATTGTACCTGACAACAACAATAAAATTTGTTGGGCAGTGTCACCATTTTTGACAATTAAGAGTTTCATCAGAATGGGTGAGTCTTTCTTGGAGGTGCCAGCTTTTGATTTTTACAAAAATGAGGGCATCGAAGGAGGGCGCACGAAGGAACTCGGGAAAGACCTGGTGGGTCAGAGGTGGGATACAGTCTGGTCATGAGAGGCAGACAATGGCACACAAAAGCAGAGGACACTTTGAATAGGTGTTTCCCCCAGAGTTCTAAATTGACTAAAAATTACTAGCTTAAACCAAGGAGACTCCACTTTCCCTTATCTGGTGGTACTGATTATATGTATTTTCCCATTTGCTCGTTCCCTCAGCTGGGTTAGAGTTCCAGGCATTTAGAGTGCTGAGGCATATCATTTTCGAAAGACAGAGAGAGGCAGGAAGGAAGAGAGGGAGGGAGGGTTGCCAATCCTGGTTGGGAAATTCATGGAAATTTGGGGGTGGAGCCTGGGGAGAGCTCGATTTTGGGAGGGGTGGGACCTCAGCAGGGTAGAATGCTATATTCCACAAGATATCCAGGCCCCTGCTGGAGGTTCAGCAACAAACACAAGGGAAACACGGCAAGGTTGGACAAATGTGAAAAAACTGTGTTTGAACAAACAAATAGGAGAAGCCATCTATAAAATGGTTGGACTCTACTTGCAGCTGCTGGATGACCTTGGGCAAGCCATAGCTCTGTACCAGCTGTTCCCTCAAGGACAGTTTGGGAAAGAGCTCTGTCAGCCCCGCCTACCTCACAGGGTGTCTGTTGTGGGGAGGGGAAGGGAAAGGAGTTTGTGAGCCGCTCTGAGACAAGGGAAGGGTGGGGTATCAATCCAATCTCTTTCCTTCTTCTTCTGATGGTCTCTTTTCTAAGACTACAGACTTTACTGATTCCAATTTTACTTCAACTTGGTTTCCTTTCTTGGTATATTTATCTACCAAAGATGACTACGCTTCAATTTCAGATACTATAACGATGGTTTATTAAGGTGTTATCCATACTATTTACAGTTGTTGCTTCTTCTCATGAGGTATTCTTTTTATTCAAACCTTTGTATTCTCACTGCTCTTCTTATAGCTGTTTTCAATGTAATTTTTACATATATTGGTTTACATGTTATCGTATCTGTTTATTGATAATAAAGTTTAATTTTTTAAAAAAAAGTTGGCCTTTTGTGACAGGGAAAGTACTCTTTAGATTAGTCTATTCTCTCTCCTTTCAACTGCAACCTGAATATGAACTGGATCTACTTGTATATGCTGCTTGGAAGGCTCATGTTTTACTGCACTCAGGGTCACACTTCCATGACTGGGCAAAACTCGGTTCCCGGTGTGCTCGTCGCGCCGTTGCGAGGCAGCAGCAATTGTCGCACTCCCATGCGATTTTGGAGCCTGGGGGCGGGGCTGCCTATATAAGGCAGTGCCCCGCTCCCGCGTGTGACTTTGGCTCCGCGTGCTCGCTTCCATGACTGGGCAAAACTCTGCTGTATTACCCAAACATCCCACTAGCCAGAAGCTCTGGGGCCCTGCGGCTACTCTGCCTCCGGGTATGCTGGTGGTAGCCCTCCCGCTGAGCAGGACAGAGTCAAGCCACCTGGTTCCAAAGAGGCCCCCCCCCTCTCTCTCTCTCTCTCTCGTTCTGTCTCTCAGTGACCATAACCCCAAGACAATAAATAGTGACCTTCAGCAACAGCACAAAGGATGGGCGAAGGAAGCCTGGGATCTGACTATAGACAGTTAACTTGTAGAGCTTGGCAGAATCCAGAGATTACCGTCTTTTGGAGTCTCAGTACAAAGGAAGCATAGATATGTCACATGACACTTCCTTCTCCTGAATCAGACCATTGGTCCATCAAGGTAGCATTGCCAGCCTCCAGGTGGGGCCTGGAGATCTCGCTAGGCCCCACCTGGAGGCTGGCAACTTAACCAGTTGCTTTCACAACTGATCTCCAGCTGACAGAAATCAGCTCCCCTGGAGAAAATGGCTGCTTTGAACGGTGGACTCTATGGCACTGTACCATGCTAAGGCCCCTCCCCTTCCCTCCCCAAACCTCACCCTCTCCCGGATCCACCCCCCAAGTCTCCAAGTATTTTCCAACCCAGAGCTGGCAACCCCACATCAAGGTCAGAATTGTGTCCTCAGACTGGCTGCAGCTCTCCAGCGTCTTAGGCTGAGGTCTTTCTTTCACATCACTTACTGCCTGGTCCTTTGAACTGGAGACCCTGGGGATTGAACCTGGGACCTTTTGCAAGCAAAACGGAAGGTCTTCCTTTTTTGTTTATTTTTTCGCTATCATTTTTGTGGCAGCCATTTTGTGGTAATCTTCATTTCACCCATGATCATTCTTGGTTTCCCAATTAATTTGCTCTAAGTGGCATTTTTATTCAAAATACATACACAACAGATGCCATGTATATGTGTTGTTGTTGTTGTTGTTGTTTAAAAAAAACACCATTGTATAAACGTAATGGGGAAAACTGGCATGTAGAACATTTCACTTCAACAGGATTCGCTTTGCAAAATGGAAAAACAAAAACGATTGAGGGATTATTGAGTAGGCATGGTGGGGTGAGAAATTCAATCATATACCTAATAAAAGACTGAACCACTAAAAACCTACAGCTCCAAAGCTTTTCCCGATCCTACCTGAATACCTGGAAGCCACTGCAGTGTGTGTCTTTCCTATGAGCACCCAGTGAATATCAATCTGAGCCCTTTCACACAAGCTAAACAGTGCAGTTTGGTGCACTGATTAAGAGCAGTGGCTTGTAATCTGGGAGAACTGGGTTTAATTCCCTAATCCTACACATGCATCCAGCTGGGTGACCTTGGGCCAGTCCCAGTTCTCTCAGAGCTGTTCTCTCAAAGGCAGTTCTCTGAGAACTCTCAGCCCGACCTACCTCACAGGGTGTCTTTTGTTGGAGAGGAAGGGAAAGAGATGTAAGCTGCTCTGAGACTCCAAGTGAAGGGTGGGGTTAAATCCAGTCTGCTTCTCCTCTTCTTCCTCCTCTTCCCCTCCTCCTCCTCCTCTTCTATTTCTTCTTCCTCTTCTCTTCAGTGCCCATTTGCTAATGGATCGTGCCATTTCACACAAATCCAGTTGCAAAGTGCATTGACAGTGGCTTGAAAGTGCATTATTTGGTGTGTGTGAAAGTGCCCTTTGTCTCGTTGATAATAGGAAAATACTGGTTTGAGGAGGAATTGTCTTCTGGACCTTTTTTGACATGACTCAAGACTTCCAGCATCACGAATATGATGTGGAATGGATAGTCATTGCACCTTTCCACAAACCACACATTCTCGAAAGGCTCCAGAGCAATTCACATGAAGTAGGCAGGAATGATCTACAGTCAGGATTGGCTACTCTTAATTTCCCAAGAATTTAAGCTCAGAAATTCATTCATTCATCCATCCATCCATCCATCCATCCATCCATGTTGGAAATGTATGGATTGCAAGGTCCAGATTCCAGTTATTATAGGGTTAATCTGTTTACCTTCAATGCTATGGTTTAAATTGGCCTGGAAGGGAAACCTGGCAGATAACCAATGCTACCAAAGCCCAGGAAAACTGGACTGTTTTGTAAACAGTGGTTAATGTGTTCAGGTGATTTCCTTCTAGGGGTCAAAAGAAGGCAGATTTTCCATTGTTGAGTGACCATGTGTTTGTAGCAGTAGGATGCAAAAATGTAGCTCTAGATCGCTCTTTTGTTTGTAGGTTTCCTGTGTACCTTTTACCCTTAGAAACAAAGTTTTTTAAACAGAAAGAAATGTCTCCTCTCCAGTGAAGCAAAGATCCATTGAAACCTCTGAATATTTAAGTATTTTGACTATTTTTTCCCAACAATTGATTGATTGATTGATTGATTGATTGATTGATTGATTCATTCATTCATTCATTCATTCATTCATTCATTCATTCATGTACTTGGGATATTTCTATGCTACCACTGCAGAATCCTACTTGTGGCGGCTACAAATAAAGCAGTGTTAATGATGTAAACACAAGTCATTTGTGTCACCATGTGTTTCTGTCACCACATATTGGTTGTGGTGGAAAGGGCCATCAAGTCACAGTGGCCTTATGGTGACCCCTCATGGAGTTTTCAAGGCATGAGATGAACAGGGGAGGTTTGCCATTGCCTGCCGCTGCATAGCAACCCTGGTCTTCCTTCGTGGTCCCCCATCTGAGTACTCCCATCCAAGCCAGTTTGGTGTAGTGGCTGAGAGCGCATACTGTAATCTGGGAGAATAAGGTTTGATTCCCCACTCCTGCACATGCAGCTGCTGGCATGACCTTGGGTCGGTCACAAGTCCTTTCAGAGCTGTTCTCTCGAGGGCAGTTCTCGAGAGAGCTCTCTCAGCCCCACCTACCTCACAGGGTGTCTGTTATGGGGAGGGGAAGGGAAAGGGATTGTAAACCACGCTGAGACTCCTTTGGGTAGTAAAGGGTGGAGTATAAATCCAATCTCTTCTTCTCTTCTAAGCAGAGCCAACCCTGCTTAGCTTCTGAGATCTGACAAGATCAGACTGGCCTGGGCCTTGCTGTCAAGGCAAGAGCTGTTTAGAGGTGGTTTGCCATTGCCTGGCCCTGCGTAGCAACCCTGGACTTCCTTGGTGGTCTCCCATCCAAGAACTGACTAGGGCTGACCCTGATTAGCTTCCGAGATCTAATGAGATTGGCTAAACTCAGGCCATCCAGGCAGGACCACAAGCATTTAAGCTCAGAACTTTATTCATTCCTTATTTATTTAGGCTATTTCGATGTCACCTCTCCAGAGTTCTGCTTGAGGCAGCTTACAATTAAAGCAACATCACCATGTACAAACAAGCCAGTTCTGCCACCACATATTTTTCTTAAAGGATTTATTTGTTCCTCTGAGTTCCTAGTCCTCAAACAGCACCTGACTCCTCCTTGGTTGGTTCTCAAGACATTAAATATCTCACATCTGGGAGGAAGAGCTAAGATGTCACCCCGCAATGGGCGCTAATGTATTGGGAATGGGAGCAGAGAAAGAAGAAATTGTTCAGTTGTCTTTTTTATGTTGTAAAGCGTTTTTTTTGGGGGGGGGGACTTGGTAGCCTACTTTTCTACTATCAATGTAATTTTTTAAAAAAATCGTTTCCACAGAAGAGATTTTGTGTCACAAGGATCATTTGAAAGTTCCTGGAAGGGGTTAGGTTTCTGATTTATAGGTGCCGCTGCCTTCTCTTTTGTCCAAAAAATACAGCACATTCTGACAGCGTACGTGCGCGTACTTTGATATTTAATGATCACCAGTTAAAATATGAGGGAAAAGGTTTAAATTATTGCAACACTTTTTCCATCCCAAAGTGCCAGAGATATTATTCTGGGCTTTCATTATGCGGTAGTGGAACATCGGAAGGATTCTCTTGTCTGCTTCAGAAAAAAAGAGAGAGAGAAATTGCCTGTAAGTCGGACCGCTACGGCAAGTCCCTGATAGGAAGGATTTTCCTCCCCTTTCAATAATTTAGCTTTCTCTCCCCCATTTGTATGCGTTCCAGCTCTAAGGGTCATCTATATTGATTTGCTTCTAGTGTCAAGATAAAGCCATGAACTGTAGGAAAAAAGCCGAGCGGTAGTTGGGCCAATTAGATCAGCCATAATACTCGGGTGGCAGAACAAGTATTAATAAAAAGCTTAAAGAAGGAGAAATCCTATTTTTTCTCCCTTCTTCTTTTCATTTGAGCGAATCCCCAGACTTTCAGTCTGCCGATTTCCCTTTCTCTCGAGCCCAACTCAGTCTGAGAAGCAGGAGTTTTCACGCCCCCAAAAGGAGTGAATCAAGAAATGACAGTACAATATAAAGAGAAGAGACACCTACACACCGTATCCACTGCCTCCCCATCGGGGAAATTGAGCAAACACGAATATGCATGCAATGTTGGGGAAGGTATGAGGGAATTGTTAAAAAGGTTGCCATGGCTATGGTGGGAAGCATCCAAAGAAAATACAAGAGTAAACTATTAATCATAATCAAAAAGAAGGCATCTTTTTTAAAAAAAAAAAAAAAATCTGCATTTAGTGAGATAATACAGTAAATAAAAACTTTTAACTCTAGAAATCCCTTCCAGGCAGGAAGAGAACTGTCTAAAAATATGGTTTCACTCTGGAGGCAAGTTCTAGCCTCGGATGCGTGGGACTCATTATAAAGTAACCAGCTCAAAAATCGATTTGCTTGATACCGGGGGCGGGGGGGGGGAGACGCAATTGGTTTCCAGGTCTATGACAAACCCAGTGTTTCAGTACCGACTTCGACCAGGGTATGGCCATAAATGGCATCAGGCGACCATCCAGAATGGAAGCAGGAGTTTGATTTCTACCAGTTTGGTGTAGTGGTTAAGTGCGCGGACTCTAATCTGGGAGAACCGGGTTTGATTCCCCACTCCTCCACTTGCACCTGGCTGGATGACCTTGGGCAAGCCATAGCTCTGTACCAGCTGTTCCCTCAAGGACAGCTTGGGAAAGAGCTCTCTCAGCCCCACCTACCTCACAGGGTGTCTGCTGTGGGGAGGGGAAGGGAAAGGAGTTTGTAAGCCGCTCTGAGACTCCAAGTGAGTGAAGGGCGGGGTATAAATCCAATCTCTTCTTCTCTTCTTCTTCTTCCTCTACTGAGTGTTACTTATAGAACAGGGGTGGCCAAACTGTGGCTCGGGAGCCGCATGCGGCTCTTTCACACATATTGTGCGGCTCCCGGCAGGGCAGCTGGGGAAGCTAAATATCATTAGCAAACAAATACCACTGGACAAATAAATATCATTATCAATATCTGCTTTTACCGCTTTTGTTATTATTTTTGGCAGTCTCGTTTAATGTTAATGAAAAGCAAATTTGCATATTTCCCAGTAAAAACGTGTAATATTTGTTCATGTCCTGTGGCTCTCAAACATCTGACATTTGTTCTGTGTGGCTCTTATGTTAAGCAAGTTTGGCCACCCCTGTTATAGAACCTAGCCTGAAGAAGACTCCTTTGCCATTAAAAGGAGAGAGAATTCAAAAATTAAAATTTGGAATCTACCTTCAGGCCCGGACCTGGATGGCCCAGACTAGCCAGATTTCCTCAGATCTTGGAAACTAAGAAGGTTTGGCCGTGGTTTCTACATGGATGGAAGACCACCTCTCAGAGGATGATAAAATTACTGTTCCATCAACCTACTGGTTCTGAACAGCTGTACGCCACCACATTTCAAAGGAATTGGGCTATGGCAAGAGTGACTTTTTTGTTTACCTCTCAGAAGCCCCATCACTCTAGCAGGGGGTGACACAGAGGACAAACCTTCAAGTGGGAGACTCAGCTCCGTTCTGTACTCTGAATGGATTCAACACAGGCATAACCTTTCTGAGTGTGGTTGCTTTATCTAATACCCGCTGGTAACTGCTGACGGTCATACATTTAGACGTCTGAGGGTAAAATTGTTAGCCAGATTGCCTCAAGTTATTCATAATTTTGGGGAACTGAGATATTATAAAAAAGGCAATAGGCAAATATGGGAGCAATCACCTATATATACAGGGGTCCTAGTTCTTCCAGAAGCTCCAGAAATAGACACAGAGACCAATTTCAGACAGAAATGGTATATTTACTGATGATTCTTCACAAACATACAATAATTCAAACACACTCACAATTACACAGATCCAGGAAAATTAGAACGGAAAGGACAGAGGCATTTGCATTAGCAGGATGTTTCGTTGAGGGGCAATAGTTACCTGTCCTCGGCGTGATGAAGCATTCCACTGGAAAAACAGAGGAGACCAGAAGGAGCTAGGGGTCTTGTCCTGAACAAGCCGAACACGTGGAGACTCTGGCTGCGCAAACCAAGAGTCGTGAGGGTAGGGTAAGTCTAGAAGTCAGGAGAAAGAGAGAAAAAGCACATGGCCAGGTATCTCCTTTTAAAAACTGGCTTTGGAGGTGGGCTTTGCTGGCCACATACCCTGGCCCACCCTCCTTCTAGTCCATCCCCAAAGCATGCTACCTGAAACTGGTTTCTGGGGGATGGGGCTAAGGAATTAGGCAATATTGAACTCTAGTTACTCTGTGTGCAGTGACGCCTGAGAGGATTATGACTCATGCAGCCATGTCTATTGTAGAGCTGGTTCCTTGATTAGCGTATGAATGCAAAGTCCTTTGTTAGGTGAGGCTGGGGGGGGGGGGGGAAGGTTGCCTGCATGTTGGGGAGAAGGAGACTCATGGGGTGCGTTCACACTGGCAGCTTTGAGCCAGCTGCAGCCGGCTCAAATCTGCCGTGTCTACACCTCAGCATCTGTCTCCCGTCCCCAAGCGTCGCTTACCGGCTCAAGAAGCGTTGAGAAGTGTCTGAAATCTGAGACCAGCTCCCTTGCTGGTCTCAGCTGTCCTCTTCCGGCCCCTGTTGCTTTCTTCTGCTGTGTAAACAGGGAGCCGTCCCTGATCGACTTCCGAGCAACCTCCCCCCTCCCCCGCGGAAGCCTCTGGCTTCTGCTTTGCGTCCGCCATTTTTTTTTAAGTTTAGCGATGAGCGCATGAACGCTCATACAAATCTACATTTGAAAGACAGATGTGGAAATGGAGGCTAGCTCCACTGTGCACATGCTTTTGCGGTCACGATTAGGCTATTTTTGGGTGGCCAAGTCTCAGCGTTTTCAAGTTTTCAAAGGGGTGGCTAGATTACAAGTTTATACAAGTAACGAAGGGAGCATGCGCGAAAAATCACACTCATGGCGGCCTGTATGAGCGCATGAGCGCATGAAAAAGCGGCGAAAAAAATAAAAAAAGGAGAAGAAACCGCCCCCCGCCCCCCACATTAGTGTGAACGTGCAGGAGACACTTGCAGGCGACGCGACGAGAGGGTAGTGTGATCGCGATTTTGCAGAAGCGGCCGTTTGCAGCCGGCTCTAGCCGGCCACAGCACTCCAGTGTAAACACAGCCACTGCGTCTCCTCAGGATTTTAAGTCCTTGTTGCGGAGCATGGCGTTTTTCCATGGCACATGGTTACTGGTTTCGGTGTGCTTTTTGTCTCTCTTCCTGCTGCCCTGTGGGTAAGAGATAGCAGGTGACCTCAGGCACACCATCTCAGGAGAAGGGTTTTCCTCTGCTGGCGTGTGTCTGCAGCTGGCATCACTTTGGGTCACCACACAGTTCAGTCCCTTTTGCACAACAGTTGCACAGTCCAGTCTTTATCACTTATGAACTATAACTCCATAAGAGCACTATATGCGCCTTGCAGGACAAGAAAATCTCTTCTATATTTTGAAACAGATTTTCCATATAATCTGGCATCACTGGTGAAGTGGAATTCCAACTGTAGTGGAGGTACTTAAGTAATCGAGCTTCTCAGTGCACTCTTTCACTGTATTGAACCATTCTTTGATGTCCCAGTAGTAGAACATATCCGGAGAGATCGTGAAATAGTGTAGTTTGGAGTCCAACCATTTGTCCCGGGTTGTATAAGATTTATCCTGCCTTATCAGATACAGGAGTCCCTTTGGGGGAGTAGCTCTTAAAGTTTTAAGCTTCCACATGAGACCTCTGATCCATGCCTGAGTTTTGAGGGTTTTCAGGACAAATTTCGCCTGCAATGCATCCCCCGACACATATTTAGTTGGGAGGCCACCAAAGAAGTCCAGGGTTGCTATGCAGAGGCAGGCAATGGAAAACCAGTTCTCAACTACTCTTGCCTTGGAAACCCTACAGGGGTCAACAGAAGTCGGCTGTAACTTGATGGCACTTCCCACCACCACCATCTAGAGAAGAGAAGAGATTGGATTTATATCCCCACCCTTCACTACCCGAAGAAGTCTCAGAGTGGCTTACAATCCCTTTCTTTCCCCCTCCCCACATAGGGTTGCCAAGTCACTTTCCGTAAATAGTGGGGGAGAGTTGGTCCCGGGCTTTGTGCATGCGCGGCACGATGACATCACCCGGAAGTGACATCATCATGCCCAGCACATCACTGAAAACTCAGGCTGATTGCTAGAGTGTTCGTCGGCCACATGCCCAGTGTGATGACTTCACTTCTGGGTGATGTCATCGCGCTGGACACATCGGCCCTAACGGGGCATTTTAAGGGCAGGGTTCCCCCCACCAGCCTGATCCAGACCAGCGGACTGGGGGCCATTTTGGCAGGGGAAACCTCTGCCCCCCAGGGCACCTGGCAGCCCTATCCTCACAACAGACACCCTGCAAGGCAGGTGGGGCTGAGAGAGCTCTCTTGAGAACTGCTCGTGGGAGAACAGCTCTGAGGGAACTTGTGACTGACCCAAGGTCACACCAGCAGCTGCATGTGGAGGAGTGGGAAATCAAACCCAGTTCTCCTAGATTAGAGTCCACGCTCTTAACCACTACACCAAATTGGCTCCCAATCTACCTTCAGCACTTCAGAAATTGCAGAAGCTACACCTGTGAAGCTTTCTTTGCCAAGGTAGCTGTTAGAGGCAAAAAAGCAACTCTCTTGACAACCCTGTTTATCATTTCTCAGTTGAGAATGTACAAATCCATGAATGGGTTCTTCTAGGAACCCAACTCTTGCTGTGCTTTTGTCAAGTTACCCAAGGTGCTCTGGGTGAGAGGGACTTTCCAGTTGGCTTCACAATTTATATTTGGCGAAAGCCTGTGACAATTCAGAAATGTGTGGAACGTTATTCATTTAATTTACGTCATTCATTAGCTGCCTTTCTTCCTTATGGAGCTTGATGCACCTTACAATCTTACTCTAACACAGAGTACATAACAATACAACCCCCACCCCCCAATTTAACATCACCAATTTAGGACTGCTTTAATCAAATACAGTCCAAAATAACATCATCTTCAGCTGCCTCCTAAAGATGGAAAGTGAAGGGTCCAGGCTCACCTCCATGGGGAGGCTGTTCCATGATCGCGGGGCTGGCAGTGAAAAGGCCGTGTCTTGTTGATTGATTGATGGGACAGTCAGGAGGGCCTCTCCTTGTGGTCTTAACCAATGCTCCCTCTAAGCTGTGGAGTCTTGTGAGCAAAGATTCTAATTTGTGAGCTCCTGGCATTAAAATTGTGAGCCAGTGATTTGGCTGCTGCAGAGATTAGTTTGCTCTGGAGCCATCCTTCCTGAGCTAAGACAAAAAGGTGTGAGCCGGAGGCTAAAAAACTCTGAGCTAGCTCACACTAACTCAGCTTAGGGGGAACACTGGTCTTAACTACTAGGCAGGGACACGTGGGAGAAGATGGTCCTTCAAGCAATTAAAGATCAAAACCACCACCTTGAGTCGAGCTCAGGATCTTGACAGTCGCAAGAAAACTTGTCTTTGATTCCCTTATTCATCTGAGAAAGAAGCCCTGGATTTCCTTCACATTTCCTTTTTGGCACAATTATGGTGGCACCTCAAGACCTAGGGTTACCAACCTCCACATGGCAGCTGGAGATCTCCTGGGATTACAGCTTATCTCCAGCTGATAGAAATCAGGTCTCCTGCAGAAAACAGCCTCTTTGGAAGGTGGACGCTATGGCATTATATCCCACTGAAGGCCCTCCCCTCCCCAAACCCCGCCCTCCTCAAACCCCCCTCCCCCACATTTCTGGGGATTTCCTAACCCAGAGTTGGCAATCCTATCTAAGTGGCAGGCAACTGTTTTGTACTTTACTCAGCCTCAAAGGAAGACAAAGCCTCTGGTACTGGGTTAAACTAAGGCTTTACTCATTATTTAAAGATGATGCGTAATAGGTAAACTCCTTTATTTAATGTGGGCACGTGAAGAGTCTACCCAACAGGTTCACCAGAGTTTGAGCAATCCCACCCTGGCTCTCTCCCCAAAGGAGGTTTTGTCATGGCTCCCTTGGCCCCACTCATTAACCACGGTGATCTGCTTCTACACTACTACACTTTGGGGCAAGTGATGCTCTGTATTCTTGGTGCTTGATGGGGGGGGGGCAACAGTGGGAGGGCTTCTAGTGTCCTGGCCCCACTGGTGGACCTCCTGCAGGCACCTGGTGTTTTTGGCCACTGTGTGACAGAGTGTTGGACTGGATGGGCCACTGGCCTGATCCAGCATTGGCTCCTCTTATGTTCTTATGTTATTATCTAGTTTGTGGTATTGTAACAGATCTTCTATAAGTGAAGTTTTCTAATAATCTTCAAGCATTCTGATGGGACACTGGACCCTTCTGACCTTTCCTTTCAGTTTCTTCTTTAAATAATTCCCTCATAGTTATGAAGTTGTCTCTCCTGAACGTGATAGGGAGCTGTGCTGGACTTTACTGGCATCTTACTGCTCATGTGTACGTCAAATGTATTAGCCCTGTAGTAATTTTTTTTTTCTGAATAGTTTGGTTACTTTTATCTTCTGCGCCAGATTCCATCAAATCTAGGTTCACCTCCCCTCTAGTCAATCCCTTGACTACGTGTTTCACTGTACAGTTATTTCTCACATGTAGAAATTTCTTTTATTTATCACAATTCGGGCAGACATTTTCCCAATCAGCGTGAGGGAAGTTGAAGTCCCTCATTAGAACAATATGATCTCCTTTAACAGCTCCTCTAATTTAGTCCTCTAACCTTACATCACTCTCAGAGCTGAGGGGAGGGGGGAATAGCACACGCCAAGCACTAATTTACTTTTCAGGCCTGGTCTTTAGTACTAAAAATTTTAGTTCCTCCATCTTGGCTCAGCAGTTTCTAGCTTGGGTATGATAACAACGATACACCCACATCCCTTTTAAAATACCCTCACTGCATACATTTTTTTCCCCTTTGACTGTTGACTCCTGTAGATGGAGGTCATTGGCTACTGAACACTAACCAACATTTCTGCTCTGTTCATTAGAGGATCCAATAAATTTCCATTGTTATCCCCAAAAAATTACTTTTCCCAAACTGGCATCTCCACCACTCTTCTCAGCTTTCCCCCAAGGGGTCGGTTTAAAAACTGGTCTGCTGTTCAGGGTTTCTTTTGGCCATCATGTTTAAAAAAAAAAAGGAAATACGATTGGCATTCCAACATGCCTGGATTCTTTCAATGCCAAGAGAAATCTTTGTTCTTTGTGTGTGTGTGAGTTTCTTTTACTTTTCCTTCACCCAATGTCAAACGTAATAGGAAGGGCATTGTTAAAAATTGTAACAGGATTTCATTTACCCTCACAAAAGCCATGAAACTCAGAGCGGCAGCTTTCCTTTCCATCCTGAACTCATTTCATGGCACCTGTAGGTATTACAGAGGCCCGAAAAAGACTTGTGTGATCTTATTGACCATATGTGCCATAATCCTACTTAAACACAAAAGCTGTGTAAAAATAATCCATCAGAAGCCAGGAATGACAAGGGTAAGGCTTCTTACTCTGTCCCTAACACAGTTTCACATGCCGAAGGACTGCATTTAATACTCTTCTGTTTCTGGGCTGAATCATGGAAGGGTACACAGTCTTTGCAATGCACATTGCTCTGTGTTGTGAGTGTTCTGAACCCACTTGAAATTAGCATTTGTGTTTTGATTTCTCCCTAAAATCAGATCAATTGTAACATATGAATAAGGTAAGGAGAACACCATCTTTAAACATTTTCAGAAGGTACTGAGAGCCAGTTTGGTGTAGTGGTTAAGTGCGCGGACTCTAATCTAGGAGAACCGGGTTTGATTCCCCACTCCTCCACTTGCACCTGGCTGGATGACCTTGGGCAAGCCATAGCTCTGGACCAGCTGTTCCCTCAAGGACAGCTTGGGAAAGAGCTCTCTCAGCCCCACCTACCTCACAAGGTGTCTGTTGTGGGGAGGGGAAGGGAAAGGAGTTTGTAAGCCACTCTGAGACTCTTAAGTGAGTGAAGGGCGGGATATAAATCCAATCTCTTCTCTTCTTCTTCTTCTACTGTGTTTTATTTGCCAGGGCATTTAACAGGGTATAGACTTAAGGCATCATTTTTTTGGGGAGGGGGAGGGTTATCTGGGGTTTTATTTTGTATATTTCAAATTGTGATTCCCTGACCTGGATGGCCCAGACTAGCCAAATCTTAGCAGATCTTGGAAGCTAAGCAGGGTTGGCCCTGGTTAGTACTTGGAATGGGAGACCACCACAAAATTCCAGGGTTGTTATGCAGGGGCAAGCAGTGGCCAAGCACCTCTGAACATCTCTTGCCTTGAAACCCCAATGGGGTCACCATCGTGCAGCTGCAACTTGACAACCCTGTATACACACAAAGTGTGATGTTTTTAATTGTGGTTTGTAAGCTACCTTGAGCCAAAAGGAAAAAACTGAATACAGAATTTTTAATTAATAGATGAGTAATAAATAACTTCAGAGATTTCCAACCTTAGGGGAAAAGTTACCATCTTTGTGGTGCTTTGGACAAGGGAGATACCTCAGTGGGGTCCAGTGCCATAGAGTCCACCTTCGAAGGCAGCCATTTTCTCCAGGGAAACTGATTTCTGTTATCGGGTGATCAGTTGTAACAGTGGGAGATCTCCAGGTGCCAGCCTTACAGCAAAACGAACAAGAGTCTAGTGGCACCTTCCAGATGGATGACATTTTATTCCAGTGAAAGCTTTTGTGGACTAGGGTCCACTTGTCTTGAGGGTGATCACGTACTCTTCAAATGCTTATTTTAGCTGCAAGGTAGATGTGAAGACCAGGGAACCTGGGTACATATTTGGAGGTCATCTCCTTCGAGATGTCCCACCTACAGCCTTCTGGCTGCCATCTGTTGGCTCGCCCACCAGTTAGCCACAGCCTGGGCCTCTTCCATGGCGGCTCTAGCCCTGGGGGCTTTGGAGATCTTCAGAAGGCCCTGAAACGCCTGTTAAGGAGGCGGAGAGATCTGAGCATGGCTTTTTCAAACTGGTAGTGTTTTTAGCTATTATTGTAAGCTGCCTTGAACCATGTGGAAAGGAGGCTATAAATGTTTTAATTAATAAACAGTATCAATAAATTAAGGGGCTGCGGTGGCTCAGAGGTCAAGACATTGAGTTGCACACCAGAAGGTTGGAAGCTCAGCTGTTCAAGACCTGAGGGCCGCATGACAAAGTGAGCTCCCACCTCTGGCCCCAGCTCCCACCAACCTAGCAGTCCCAAAGCAAGAAACTGCAACTAGATAAATAGGTGCCACTTTTACGGGGAGATAACAGCGTTCCGTGCACCATGGCATTCCATGCACCTGCCGGCCACATGACCACTGAGAAGTCTTCGGACAGCGCTGGCTCTTCGGCTCGGAAACGGAGGTGAGCACCGCCCCCTAGAGTCAGATCCAACTGGCTTTCGAGCAAGGGAAACCTTTACCTTTATCAATAAATTAGTTTAGAATGAGCTAGAAGCTGTCATTTTATTTCCGTTTTCTGAGTCACACTTTTCCCTTTCCCCTCATATGTCTGACTTTTCAGATTCGTAGAATAAACTCTTTACAACTGGATCCAGTCCTGAGAAGCTTTTACCGCTCAGTTTCCCCCACGGCCGGTTGTTGTGTTCACAATGCTTGACATACCTGGGTGTCTGTGGAGGGAAAGGCAGATCCCTTGTTGGAGACTAGGGAACTTGTCCAAGTCTCCTGCCTGAGGGACATGTGTGGGTGCATGTGCACTGTCAGATACACACACCCATGAGTGCAAGCACACACACACACGCGCACACACAATGGGCCACTGAGATCCAGGATTGTTCCAGGACAGCCAATGAGCAGGGTGACACCTGGAGTTCTCCCACTATAACAATTGATCTCCAGATGACAAAGATCACAAAGATCAGTTTCCCCAAAGAAAATGGCTGTTTTGAAGGGTGGACTGTGTGGCATTGTACCCTGCTGAGGTCACTTCACTCCCCCAAATGCTCCCCTCCCCAGGCTCCACCCCCAAATCCCCAGGAATTTCCAAATGTAGAGTTGGCAGTGCTGCCAACGAGGGCCACGAAGAGTTAACCGTGGCGACAGTTGTACTAAAAAAACAGAGGTTCTGAAGGGACTCCTCAAGAGGTGGTGGCGGGCTCTCCTTCTCTGGAGGTTTTCAAATATGGCTAGATATAAATATAAAGTATAAGTATATAGATGGCCATCTGTCAGCAATGCTGGTTCTGTGAACTTAGGCAGATCAGAAGGCAGGAAGGGTTGCCTCAGTGCTTAGTTCCTGTGGCCCCTTCGTACATGCCCAGGGAAACGCTGATCACCAGTTTGGGGTCAGGAAGCAAATTTTCTCCAGGCCAGTTTGGCTGGAGATCCTGGAGGGTTTTTTGTCATCTTTTGGGGGTGGAGCAGGGGTCACTGGGGGTGTGGAGGGGATATTTGTGAATTTCCTGCATTGTGCAGGGGGTTGGGCTAGACGACCCTGGAGATCCCTTCCAACTCTGTGATTCTGTGATTCTAGGCATCATGCATAAAGTCTCTTGAAACAGCGGATCCTGCTGCAGAGTCAGGCCCTGCAAAGATAAATACCTAGTGTGGGTAAGTGGACCGAGCGAACATGGCTTAATTCTGAAGCACTGGCGGTCATAACCGTTGAGGCGTCCGGATTAGCCATTTTCAGACAGACGTTCTGCTCCTGAACTCAGCAAACAAAAAGGATATTTAAAGTAAATTTTTCATCTCCATCAACCATGGCTCCGTTTACCAGAGACCACTAATGGATGATGCATTACACAGAAATGAGAACATAATCTAATCACATTTATTATTATCATCCTCTTTAATCTACCACTCTCTGGCAAACATGACAACAAACCCCACCCCCTCAAAGAACCTCTGCCTGTAGAAATGACATCAACAGCGCCTGGAAGGCCTGAACCGAGACAACAGGCAAGCTGGGTCAGGGCAGAGTCCACAGGGAAGGGAAAAAAACCAACTTCTTACAAAACATCATGTGAGGAAGCAGGGGTCCGTTGGAGCAGGAGCGCACAGGAGCGCAGCTCCGGGAGTGAGGAGCCCAGGGGGTGGGCACATGACCAAGCCCCGCCCCCCTCCTTGGCTTCCCTGAGCAGTGCAGAGGCGCAGCGCCCCGGGGAAAGCCCTGCTAGGGTCTTTATTGTTTTTAATGTTTTGTTTTAATATTGATAATTTTATCATTGTTCCTTTTAGGACTGTGTGCTGCTTTTCCAGAGACTTGCTCAAGGTGGCATATACATTTTCTAAGTATACCATTTTTTATCTGGGCACATGGCACATAAGTACTGGAGAAATTTCACCAGCCCTTCAGCAGCTTCTACCTTAACAGTTTGGTGTAGTGGTCAGGAGTTGGACTCTAATCTGGGAGAACCGGGTTTGATTCCCCACTCCTCCACATGCAGCTGCTGGTGTGACCTTGGGCCAGTCACAAGTTCTCTCAGAGCTGTTTTCTCATGAGCAGTTCTCAAAAGACCTCTCTCAGCCCCACCTACCTCGCAGGGTGTCTTTTTGTGGGGAGGGGACGGGAAAGGGATCGGTGGCGCACATGTCCTGGGTATCTCAAGTCTCCTTGAAACCTGGTGGTTTCAAGGGAGCAGGAAGAGAATGAGGGTGTGTTCTTTACGCTTATTTTTATTGCACAAAGTATTGGATGGGGAAGGGAATGGAGGAAGAGCAAGTCAGTTTCACTCACCTGTGGAGTGGAGCCTGAGGGGTGGGTGTCGCCTTCTGACACACTTCGGGTATGTTAGGGGGTGTGGCATATGCAAATGAGTTATGCTAATGAGTTATGGTAATGAGCTCCTGCACCTCTTTTTCTACGAAATGACCCCTGTGAGGAAGTAAACAAAGTGGCGTTCCATAGCTGGCAAGATTAAACTGTAACTGCTGCATTTATCGTTTTGTTCTTGAATACAGTACTGGAATCCTTTTTAATATTCTACCAATCTGGATTGTCATCGGCTTCTGAAAGGTCCATTTAAGTCCTGAAAGGAGGAAGGAGGCTACTAGCAAAAGTCCCCCTTCTCCTTTGCATTTGAACTGTGGGATATTAAGTGTCAGCAGGGCTTTTTTTGTAGAAAAAGCCCAGCAGGAACTCAGTAGCATACTAGGCCACACCCAACAGCAGGAATTTATTAGCATATTAGGCCACACCCCTGACCGCGCAGCTCCCTCCCAGGATCGGCTTCCCCAGGTGCCCTGCGGCTTGCGGGGTGCATGGGGAACTCGAGGGAAGGAAGGCAGTTTCTGGATCGGCTTCCCCAGGTGCCCTGCAGCTGCAGGGTGCCTGGGGGATCCCGAGATGGGGAAGCAGTTTAAACTGCCTTCTGTCCCTGGATCGGCTTGGCTTCCTCCCAGGCAGGGGGAGGCTGTAGGCGTAGCCAACTCGGAAGCCAGCCGGAACTCCATTCCTGGGCGTTCCCGCCCAAAAATAGCCCTGAGTCTTCCTATCATGGTGTAGAGAAACTGGACAGGGAGACCACCTCCTTCCTTTGGCCTCACACTGGAATTTCCAGTCACCCAGTAAAACTGACTGATGATCAATTAACAGGGACACCAAAAATGTGTTTCTTTTCATTTACAATATGATCAGTCTTTATTACTGTTATTAAATAAGCATTGGTCTCAAAGGGTAAATACATTTTTGCCACTCTAGTCAGTTAGGGCTCTGACTTGGATAGCCCAGCCGAATCCCATCAGATCTTGGAAGGCCCTGGACAGTATTTGGATGGGAGACCACCAAGGAAGTCCAGGGTCCCTACGCAGAGGCAGGAAATGGCAAATCACCTCTGAACAGCTGTTGACTTGAAAACCCTATGGGGTCATCATAAGTCTGGGAAGCTAAGTAGGGTCAGCCCTGGTTAGTATTTGGATGGGAGACCACCAAGAAAGACCAGGGTCCCTACGCAGAGCCAGGCCATGGCAAACCACCTCGGAACAGCTCTTGCCTTGAAAATATCATGAGCGATCTCCACAAATCAATTGAGGCTTGATGGCACTTTCCATCTCCAGTCAGTTAGGACAAATCTCAAGAATGGCACCGCCCTCTCCCAAGAGACTTCTCTGCCTGTCCCATTTCTAGCAGGTAGGGGAAAGCACCCTGTTTTATAGGCAGCTAGCATTCTTGTTTGTAGAGCAGACCTAGGGAGACACAAGGACATTGGCATGAAAACTGTGTCTTCTTTCCTGGATTCTTCAAATGGGGAAGGTATTTTAAATTAAAAACAGAGAGCATGCTGAAACTTACCACACCGGTGCCCTTCCCTGCAAACAAATCGTTGCTGTTCCAGCTTTATATGCATTCAAAATCACCACAGATTGGTGGCCATGACACTTCTGAAATCATCCATATTTTCCAAGCCAGCTCAGTTAAGAACATAGGAATATAAGAAGATCCCTGCTGGATCAGACTGGAGGTCCATCTAGTCCAGCATCTTGTCTTACATGGTGGCCAACCAGTTGCCCTGAAGGGCCAGCAAACAGAACATGGAGGCCAAAGCCTTCCCCTGGTGTTTCCCCCCAAGTACAGTATTCTGGAGCTATAAGTTAAAGGTAAAGGTTTCCCTTGCTCGAAAGCCAGTTGGATATAACTCTAGGGATGCGGTGCTCATCTCCGTTTCCAAGCCGGAGCCAGCACTGTCCGAAGATGTTTCTGTGGTAATCTGGCTGGCATGACTAGACGCCGAGGCACATGGAATGCTGTTACCTTCCCACTGCAGTGGTACCTATTTATCTACTTGCAATTTCTTGCTTTCAAACTGCTAGGCTGGCAGGAGCTGGGGCCAGAGACGGGAGCTCACTCCGCCATGCAGCGCTCGGGTCTTGAACTGCTGAACTACCGACCTTCTGGTCTGCAGTTCAGCGTCTTAACCACTTGAGCCCCTGCAGCCCCTTCTGGAGGAGTAGGTTTCCTCACATCTTTGTGCCTAACAGCTACTGACAGACCTATCCTTCTTAAATCTGTCTAAATGCTATCTATGCCTGTGGCCATCACAACATTCTCTTGCACTGAATGCTACGATTTAATTATTCATTGAGTAAAGAAATGCTTCCTGTAGTCTATCCTGAATCTATCAGCCATCAGCTTAATTGATAGAATTGTTAACTCTGGTTTGGAAACTTCCTGGGAATTTGGAGGTGGAAATTCGGGAGGGCAGGATTTGGGGAGGGGAGGGGCCTATGGTATAACGCCACAGAGTCGACCCGCCCAAGCAGCTGACGTTTTCTCCAGGGAAACTGATCCCTGTAGTCTGAAGATCAGTTATAATTGCAGGAGATTCCCGGGTGCCATTCATTGTGTGTTCCCAGGTTCTGGTATTATGGAGACTAGGGCGAGGGGGAGGGTTCTGCACAAAACACAGACCTCTGCTGCAACCAAGTTGCGTGGTGATCCAGACCCTTGCAAACCCTGCTGGCATATAGGAACCTCTCAGTCACCACAACTTAAGCAAAGATTGCGTATCTCCCCAGACCGTCCCCCTGTCCCTTAACATTTTGCTGGCCCATGGTCCCTGTGAGCTGGTTCAGGGTACTGTTCCCATTGGCTCCTGTATTGCCAGGGCACATTTCTGCTGGTCTCTTTCCTTGAAAATCCTACAGGTTTGCCATAAGTTGGTTGTGACTTGACAGCACTTTCCACCACCATATATTAATTTTTAAAAAAATCATAAAACACCTAAAAATATTGATACAGACACACTGATGGAAAGGTGACTCATTGAAAGCTAGTGAGGGAATGCCAAACAAACTGAAAAGCCTTCACCCACTGGAGGAAGACAATGGTAGTAGGAGACAGAGCCATCTCCCTGGGGAGGAAGTGCCACCATTTTGGTGCCATGATTGAGAAGGCCCTTTCTCAGGTTGCCATCTGTCTAGCCTCAGACCATTGGGGCATGCCAAGCAGTGTCTCTGAAGATAGCGGCTGGGTGGGTTTGTACAGGAGCAGGTGGTCCTTCTGGTATGCTGGACCCAAGCAGTCTAGGGCTTGAAAGATCAACACTAGCACCTTGAATTGGGCATGGAAGCAAGTGGGGCGCCATTGTCGGTGGACCTAGGAGCCAGGCCATATTCCTAGTGTTGCCAGCTCCCAGTTGGGAAATTCCTGGATGATTTGGAGGGTGGAGCCTGGGGAGGGCAGAGTTTGGGGAGGAGAGGGACCTCAGTGGGGGTGACTTTGGGCCAGTCACAGTTCTCTCAGAACTCTCTCCACCCCACCTACCTCACGAGGTGCCTGTTGTGGTGAGAAGAAGGGGAAAAGGTGATTGTAAGATACTCCTTAAGGTAGAGGAAAATCGGGTATAAAATCCAACTCTTCTTCTTCTTCTTCTTCTTCTGGAGTCTACCATCCAAAATTCTCTAGAAGAGCTGATCTCTGTCATCCGGATATCATTTGGAAATCTAGGCGATCTCCATGCTCCACCTGGAGGCTGGCCTCTTTATGTATTCCTGTTACCCTTTAAAAAGGTAGAAGGTTCTGTCTCTGGCCATGGGTCTGTCACAGATTGTGGGGGTGCCAAGAGCTTGTGGCAAATACAACCCAGTGAAAGTGCTTCTGCACCTGTGCTTCTGCACTGAAATACCAGCAAGATAAAACAGACATAAGGAAACAAGGAAACATTAAGAGAATTCGTGTTGGAACAGGCCAGTGGCCCATCCAGTCCAACACTCTGTGTCACACAGGGGCCAACAACCAGGTGCCAGCTAGAGGTCCACCCCTGGGGCCAGGACAGTAGAAGCCCTCCCACTGTTGCCCCTCAAGCACCAGGAATACAAAGCATCACTGTCCCAGACAGGGTGTTCCATCTATACCTTGTGGCTAGTAGACAAAAGGGGCCCTAATTGCTAAAGAGGAAACTTCTGGGCAATGTCATCATGCCAGGGACATCAGCCCGATCTGGCCACTTCGGGGGTGGGGTTCCCCCGCCAGCCAGATCCAGACCAGTGGATTGGGGGCCCTTTGAGTGGGGGAATCCCCACCCCACCCCACCCCTGGGGGGGACTTGGCAGCCTACTGAGTAGACAGGACTGACCTTGGTGGATCCCAAGGGCCTGATTCAGTAGAAGGCGACTTCATGTGTGTTCATGTGCATAGGAATAGGAAGAAATGGAAGGGAAGATCTTGGTGCAGTCTAGGATGACATCTTTGTAGGGTGAAAAACGTAGATAGGGCTGCCAACTCTGTGTTCCGAAATTCCTGGAGACTTGGGTTTGTAGCCCGGGGATGGCAGGGACTGGGGACAGGTAGGACCTCAGTGGGGTATAGGGTTGCCAAGTCTTATGGACTCACCGGCGGGGGGGAGTCCTCCTGTAACCGGGAGTTTCTTCTGGCACGGGCGCAAAGCGTGCACGCCCGGCAGCACCACCGGAAGGGACGTTGGCACGTTGGGGGCGTTGCCAGGGCTACGCTCTGGCAATTGCCCCAAAACTCTTGCCAGACGACTTCGGGATCCCCCGCCCCCCGGGCTGACTTGGCAGCCCTAGTGGGGTATAATGCCCCTCCAACCTCCAAAGGAGCCATTCTCGCCAGGGGATCTCCTCTCTGTGGTCTGGAGATCAGTTGTAATTCCAGGAGTTCTCCAGGCCTCGCCTGGAAGAAGAAGAAGAAGAGGAGGAGGAGGAGGAGGAGGAGGAGATTGGATTTATACCCCACCCTTCACTCACTTGGAGTCTCAGAGCGGCTTACAAACTCCTTTCCCTTCCCCTCCCCACAACAGGCACCCAGTGAGGTAGGTGGGGCTGAGAGAGCTCTAAGACAACTGTCCCTGAGAGAACAGCTGATGCAGAGCTACAGCTTGCCCAAGGTCATCCAGCCAGGTGCAAGTGGAGGAGTGGGGAATCAAACCCGGTTCTCCCAGATTAGAGTCTGGACACTTAATCACTACACCAAACTGGCTCTCCACCAAACTGGAAGCTGACAATCCTAGCGCTGGAGAGAAAAGAAAAAGGGTGTGGAGAAAGCATTTGAAAAGTCACATACTTATGAAGGAGGCTGCAATGTCATGGAAGAAGGGTATTCGGTGATTTCACACTGAACCTAGGGTGCAATGGAAGCCATAACACAGTGATAAATGGCAGTATTTTGGCCTGCCTTCAGGAACCGGTACAGTCTGTGCTTCAGAGGAGGACAAAGAGAAGGTCCGTTTTCACACGAGGGCTTGCCGTGCTGTTTAAAAGTGTCCCGTTGGTCTTAAAATTGATTTCAGAGATGTGGGCTCGGACCTTTGCATCCAAGCAGACAATTCTGACTCATCTTGCAAGCTCAGCAGCTGCTCCTGACATAAGTGAGGTGACTGGATTTAAATAAATGTCATCCCGGCAGGCTTATTGCTAGCTAATGCTGACCCAGAAAAGCATGAAATAAGTGTTTGATATAATTTCCCTATTGAAAATCGATAATTTGTTCACTTATTATGGGCGCGAGATGCTAGATCAAAAAAAAAAATCTAGCATAAAATTTGCATCACATTTCGTTCAAGGACTCTCTCAGGAGGACCAGCCGACATCCACGAACCATTCCTTCCCCTCGGTCTTTCATGCACATCTTGACAGACTTAAGCCTTGCAAAAAGAAAAAAGCCACTGCTGAACACTTGGCATTTGTCATCCATGTGACTGTGGCCGTCTTCCGGACAAAGATACCGTGCAAGGGAGTAAGCAAAGAGAAGTTCTGTAGCCGGAGAGATTAAACTGTAATTGCTACGTTTATCTTCTCATTCTTGAATACAGCATTGGGCTCCTTTTTAATATTCTACAAAGGAGGATGTATAGGATTAATGTCAGCTTTTGAAAGGTCCATTTATGTCCCGAAACGAAGAACAAGCTGGGAGGCGAACAGCGAAAGTTTCCCCGCCCCCCGCTTCTTTTGTGTTTGAATTGTGGGATTAGGGTTAACCTTGCCTGTTAGTATTTTTTTTTTCATCAGCAGCACTATACATTTTACACAGCCTAATCTCATTTGGGAGGGTTTAATTGAAAAGTCTGGCTTTTATGCCATTTTGGAAGCTTTTCAGCTGAATCAAAATTCTACACATAAAGCTCGTATTCTTGTTCTGCATAGTCCAGTGTGACTTTCCCAGGTCTTTCTGCAGGACCAGTTCAAGGTGTGTTGCCACTCTGAAGAAGGTATATCCATCTCCTCAGGGGCATACTCACACGAAAACACATTTGTGTTTCAACCCCCATTTTTCTGTTTTGATTGGGGAACTTAAGCTAGTGGAAAGGCAGTGTACAAAATGTTCGAAATAAATAAGTTTAAAAAGGGATGGGGGGAGTGATATCAGATGGGAAATTTAAATTTAAAATGTGAATGTTGGCAGAAAGAAGGGACCTCCGAGGAAGGGGAAGAATTGGAAGAGCTGACCTTTGACCAGGACATGACCTAGAATTACCAGGTCACCCTAGCCACTGCTGGGGGGCTGGGGGCGGGATAGCCATATCTAGGTTGGGAAATTCTGGAGATTAAGGAATGGAGCCTGGGAAGAAGAGGGATATCAGTGGGGTACAATGCCATGAAGCCCACCCTCCAAAGCATCCATTTTCAACCAGAGAACTGATCCTTTTGGTATGGAGATGAGCCATAATTCGGGGGGATCCCCAGGTCCCACCTGGAGGCCGGCATCCCTATGTACACTAAATAGTGTCTGCAGCAAAGCATATTTCCTCTTGCTCTAGTTCAACTGTCTGTGTAAAACCAATAGTTTTGAATGAACCTCTGTGCCAAGAAAAAGTGTGCTCCATGGCAGAGGCTATCTAGCACGTGTGGAACTCGTTCCTAGTATCCAAGCCAATAAGCTTAAGTGATTTCCCTCAGAAATGTATTAATCTTTTCTTTAATCTATGCATGTAAGTATTCATCGTAAGGCGGTCTACTTTGACCCAAGCATACAGACCTGGGGTCTTAAATCCAGCAAATTTGCCCAAAGAGTGAAGTAATTTGTAACACATGGAATTCACTGCCACAGGAGGTGGTGGTATCTACAAGTATGGACGGCTTCAAGAGGGAACTAGATAAACATCTGGAGCAGAGTTCCATCAGTGGCTATGAGCCACAAGGTATAGATAGGAACTCTCAGTCTGGGGCAAGTGATGCTCTGTATTCTTGGTGCTTGGGGGGGCAACAGTGGGGGGGCTTCTAGTGTCCTGGCCCCACTGGTGGATCTTCTGAGGGCACCTGGTGTTTTTGGCCACTGTGTGACAGAGCGTTGGACTGGATGGGCCATTGGCCTGATCCTACATCGGCCTCTCTTATGTTCTTATCCTTGAAGCAATGGCTTCCACTACCAAAACTGATGCCTCCTGGAAGACTTTGAAATGCTTCGGGGACTTGGTTGTAATCCATTTTATTGTTTTTTGTAATCATAAGAGGTAACAGAGTCTCAGCAGTTCTCCAACTGTATGCTTGTCTTGCCGTAGTTTACTAGCGGCATGCTCTTCATGTACCTACATGTGAAATCTTATAATATTTGTGCTGTCTTGGGATTAATTTATTTTGATTAAGTAAACAACCATTGGTAATTCAGAATCTGTACTAAGGAACCCTGTACCGACTGTCGTTTCAGTAAGGTAGCTGTGTTAAGTCTGCGGTAGAACCGCTCAGTTCGACTCCAGTAGCACCTTGAGGCCAACACCATTTGAGGGGTGTAAGTTTTCGAGAGGTGAAGTTCCCTTCATGTGACAAAGAGAGCTTTGACTCTGGACTGCTTATATCCCAAATATCTTGTTGATCTTTTGGGTCTCTAAGGTTCTACTGGACTCCAGTCTAGCCACAGTACTGACTATAAGAAGCCAAATTGTAGAACCCTGGGAAGATTCCACTTTGGGGACCTGAATTTAGGGTCTCCTTCTCACAAATAACAGATGAGTCAAATTGTTCATAGCTCATGTCACTTGAGACTGCAGGTGGTCTACTGGCACACTTCTGGTGGTGTAAAACAGGACATGCAAGCACAGTACATTGGAAGCAGATAATCTTAGAGCTTATTATTGTTTTAACTGCTTTAAGTTGACTGTAAATGCAGGGGTCCGTTCAGTAGGGCAGCCATGGTCTGAATTCTCTAATCTGATTCAGCTCGCCGCCGAATTGCTGCCAAAATTCGGCGGCAACTTTAAAAGCCACTGGAGGGGAGGGGGTTTGAGGGAGAGGCTCCAAACTTGCCCCCAAACAGGTTGCCCCCATTCCCTCCATTGTTCTCTGTGGTAGGAAAAAAGTTAACATTTTTTCCCACCATAGAGAACAATGGAGGGGATGGGACAATCTGTTTGGGGGCCCATAGAATTGGACCCCATGGTCCAATCTTCTTGAAATTTAGTGGGTATTTCGAGGAGAGTCCCCAGCAGCTACCCTGCAAGTTTGGAACCTCTCCCTCAAACCCCCTTTCCTCCAGCCCCTCATATACCCTATGAGTTTTTGCCATTGATTTCAATGGCCCATAGGGTATAATGGGGCTGAAACTGACATTCCCTTTCTGACACACTTCTGGTGATGTCAGGGGGCGTGGCATATGCTAATGAGATATGCTAATGAGTTATGCTAATGAGCTGCTGCACTTCTTTTTCTACGAAAGGACCCCTGTGTAAATGTATTTATTTATTGAAATATTGTTCACCGCCCTGAGCCCTATGTATAGGGGGAGGGCAGTCTATAAATCAAATGAATGAATGAATGAATGAATGAAATAGGCTTGAACTCTCTCTTCCCAATATGTAATTAGTTACCCGTTCTCTCATCTGCAGTGAAGAGGTGTGACTCATTCCTAGATCCCAAAGGATCAGGAACCAACCGGCAAGGCCTGTCTGTTTTCGCATCTTTTGCTTTTCCAAATAAGCATGCAGGAATGCTTGTCTGGAGTGCTTGATTTTGTTGTGATCACAGAAAACAGACCCTTTAAAATGGATTGACGGAGGAGGAGGAAAGCAGAAGACTCAAAGCACAAGTCACATCCTGTTCCCCTCACAATTTTGGTGCGAACCAGTTTGATGCAGTGGTTAGGAGTGCGGACTCTAATCCGGGAGAACCGGGTTTGATTCCCCGTGCCTCCATATGCAGCTGCTGGTGTGACCTTGGGTCAGTCGCAAGTTTTTTTCAAAGCTGTTCTCTCGAGGGCAGTTCTCGAGAGAGCTCTCTCAGCCCCATCGTCCTCACAGGGTGTCTGTTGTGGGGAGGGGAAGGGAAAGGAGATTGTGAGCTGCTCTGGGACTCCTTCAGGTAGTGAAAGGGGGAACTAAATCTAATCTTCTTCTTCTCCTCCTCCTCCTCCAAACCTTCTGACATACAACTGTGTTTGCATTATGAACGCAAGGTTGTTGAGGATCTGAATACAGAGCTGCATACAGAGAGTATCTCACTCACCAGGGGTACAGACTGATCCCACACACCGGCAACCTACAGCTATACACATCTATAACTATGTGCAGTGGAGGGTCACCAGCTTTGGAAATTCCTGGAGATTTAGGAGTGGTGCCCGGGGAGAACAGAGCTTGGGGAAGGCAGAAAGCCTTGTGGGGATGTGATACAATGTCCTGTGATGTCACACTCTATGATGTCATGCTAGGGATGCCAGCCTTCAGGTCCTGGGGATCACCCTGGAATTACTGTTTATCTTCAGACTATGAAGATCAGTTCCCCTGGAGGAAAAAAATAGATGCTTTAGAGCAGAGGTGTCGGACTCATTTGTTATGAAAGCCGGATCTGACATACATGAGACCTTGTTGGGCCGGGCCATGTGTGACATAAAATGTAATGCCAGGTAGCGGAGATACAAACTTTATAAAGGACATGAAACACAAAGGTTTTTTTAACTTAAAATTAAAACATGCTTAAAACATTAGCACTCTTGCAATATTATGTTTATTTAACAGTCTCTGATAACTGACACCTCTTCCTCTGAATTATTGCATCAGAATGTCTGTGCTGTTGCAATCTTGAATATGCTGTTCAGGTAAGTATCTTTGAGCTGCAAACCTACTTTTGATTTACTGACATTCACCAGAGAAATCTCATGCTCAGAGTCCTGAGTCTAGGACCCAGGGAAAAACATGAAATGGCTGAGCAACTGAGAGAGTCTGGTGAAGCAAGCTATGATGCAGCAGCAGCAACAGAACTGGAAGCAGGAGATGGCCAGTTCCACTGCGGACCTGATAGAAGCCCTCCGGGGGCCTGATCCAGCCCCCAGGGCACATGTTTGACACCCCTGCTTTAGAGGGTGGACTCTTAGGTCCCTTTCCTCCCCAGGCTCAATCCCTAAATCTCCAGGAGTTTCCCAACTTGGATCTAGCAACCCATCCCCTGCCAGTGGTCATGTCCAGGTCAAAGGTCAGGCCTTTCAATTCTTCCCCTTCCTATGAGGTCACTTCCTTCTGCCGAAATTCAAATTTTAAATTTAAATATTCCATCTGCTATCACTCCCCCCCCACACACACACACACTGGTAGACTTCTGTATGCATGTATCTTGGATGCCATACTAACCCTTTTGATTGGAAATATTTGTGTTGCTATAACTGGGTGACACACAGTTATGTTCCACTCAGCTTTTTTAAAACCCGTAAAATCCTCTTTAGGGATGGGCACAAAACGACTGACGAACTAAAGTTTATCACAAATTTTGAGCGGTTCGTTGTTTGCAAACTGAAGAACCACAATGAACATCCATGGATTTTGGTGCAGTTTGTGGTGAGCCCCACGGCTCAGCTGTTTGGTTTAAATGGCTCAGAGCCATTTAGACCCTGCTTTCTGCTCCCCACAGTAAAATGTTGCAGGGGGCTGGAAGCAGGGGTTTAAACTTTAAATGGCTCATGAACCAATACAAACTCCCAGTTTGTATAGGTTCGTGGTTGGTTGGTTGGTTGGTTGGTTTATGGAGTTTTTATCCTGCCCTCCCCCAAAAGCAAACCGTGGTTCATGCCCATCCCTAATTCTCTTAATGTTTTCCTCAATATCAAGGAGAGAAACACACACTGAAGACCTACAGGAGACCACCAGTCAACAGTGGTCCCATCCTTCTCACAATTTTCAACTGGCCCCTTTGCTTTTATTGTCTTCTCACATGACAACCAGTCAGTTTCTCCTAGTCAGCATGGTAGACCATCGAGTCTTTATAGTACACCTTAGGAGAAATGGAAGCTTTCCATGGAACCCGGGGAGGGTGTTGCAACTGTGTGTGCTCCAGGAAAAGCTCTTTTATTTTTTTTCAGTTATTATTTTTAGTAGTAGTTTTTATCAGAGGAGGTTCAACTGAACTGAAGGTGGTTAAGCTCCCATTTTGAAAGTACTTGGACTTCCCAAGAGCATACAGATCTTTCAGTAACACCTGGAAAGAAGGCTTTGGTTTATGGAGAAAAAGAACATAATCACTTGGTGAGAGCCAGTTTGGTGTAGTGGTTAAGTGTGCGGACTCTAATCTGGGAGAACTGGGTTTGATTCCCCACTCCTCTGCTTGCACCTGGCTGGATGACTGTGGGCAAGCCATAGCTCTGTACCAGCTGTTCTCTCAAGGACAGTTGTCTCAGAGCTCTCTCAGCCCCACCTACCTCACAGGGTGTCTGTTGTGGGGAGGGGAAGGGAAAGGAGTTTGTAAGCCTCTCTGAGACTCTAAGTGAGTGAAGGGCGGGATATAAATCCAATCCAATCTCTTCTCTTCTTCTTCTTCTTCTTTGAAGAGTGAAAAGAGGGAAAACATGGATATGAGGCTGTAAACCTTCTGGAATTTTAGCACTGAGAGCAAAATAAGGCTGGTCTGAAGCTTCAATTGAAACCTTTACATGGGGCAACACTAGTGAATTCCCCAACCCAGTGCTGATAAGCCTACATGCTGTACATTCTAGATGAAATCCCTTCTCATGTTTCTCCCTCCAACCGGTGCTGTCCCTCAGGCTGCCAATTCTAGGTTGCAAAATACCTGGAGATTTTGGGGGTGGACATGGGAAGGGCAGAGTTTAGCAAGAAGAGGGACTTTAGCGAGGCACAGTGCCAGAGTCCTGACCTCCAAAGCAGCCATTTTCTCCAGGGGAACCGATCTCTGTTGTCTGGAGATCAGTTGTAAATCTGGGGGATTTCCAGGCCCCACCTGGAGGCTGGCAACTCTAGCCACCCCGGAATCTCCAGGAATTTCTCAGGTTGCAGTTAGGAATCCTGCGTGCCACACAAGGCACTGTTGGTGGGCTGCATTCAGTTTGGTGGGTCCTGACCCATCCCAATCTGATCTCAGCCTGACCAATTCCAAACCATTCAGATCAGGGTACATGAAGAGCTGAGAAAATGCGTCTGAAATCACAGGAAGGGCAAAGCCTCTGACTGTCAGTGCCGGGATGCTGATTTCTCCAGGCCTACAACCCCTTTGCATATCACACCTAACCCAATCACACCTCCTATTGTCATTCACCTTGTAACGGACTCTAAGACCAATTTCCCACTAGCGCTGCCCCGGCGTTCTTCCTCCGTTTGTCCCGGTGCTGTGCTTGAATTTCACACTATTTGCCGCGGGGCGCATTTTGACCCGCAGCTCCACCTGATCTTCCCCACGGCTTCAGTGATTCTCAAAAAACAGGATCATCAAAACCGCGGGGAAGATCGGGCGGAGCCACGGGTCAAAATGCGCCCTGCAGCAAATAGTGTGAAATTCAAGCATAGCACTGGGGCAAACGGAGGAAGAACGCCGGGGCAGCGCTAGTGGGAAATCAGTCTAAGGATTGTTGATAAACAGCAGCGAAGCAGGAGGTCACCTGACTGAGAGTGGTGGGGGCAAGTTGCTGTGAATTCTCAGGGAAGTGATAGTTAAGGGTCGACAGGGGACAATGAGAGGGAGCTAGCGGGAGAGCGCCTGAGAGAAGATCCGCTAAAGCTGAGTGATACAGCAAGCCTCAAGTGTGAGGGAAACTGGGGCCGGATAACACTCTTACTGGTCCTCTCTAAAGAGAGAGGGTAGTGAGTTGAGAGGAGAAACAGAAGGACTCCTCAGTAGTCACAAAGCAAAACATACACTTCTCCAAGGGAACTGGTGAGGTGGTTCAGGGAAGGACTAGGGCCGAGGACAGACTGCCGATCCGCCCCGGGACAGACGCGGGGCCTAAAGCCCCGCGCGAAAAGCAGCCTGGCGCAGACCGTTCCCACAGGCTGCACTGTCCCGGGGCGGAGGCGGGGTGGAGGCGCGCTGACGCGGGGGCGTCCAGACTTCTGCCCCCGCTTCCGGCGCACTGCCGACGCGTCCAGACTGCCGCGAAGCGGCAGGGACGCACGGCTCTCCAGCCGGAGACCTTTTAGAAGTGGTCTCCGGCTGAAGCGGATGGACGGCGCCTCGCGGACGGGTGAGTCCGCGCCAACGCCGGAGGACAGATGCGGCAATGTGAACGCCCCCTCTGCCGCCGCTTTAGAAGCGGAGGCAGAGCGGGGCACATTGCCAGTCTGTCCTCGGCCTCGGAGTCTGAAAGAGACTGGGAAATATCTAGGCTCACCAGTCAGTCTCAGAGAGCCAGACGGAGGAAGTCCAAGGTCTAACCACAGAGAGTTACTGGAAAGTGAAATCCCAAAGGGTTTGAGTGTACCAAAGACAGTCTGTGACTAACTTAATGTTCTATAACTACAGCCTATGTTAAAGAGAGAGAAAATCCCTCATACAAAAAAGCAACAATATATCCTGTGTAACTATCCCACCCCCTGCTGTGCTTCTGTGAATAAAGAGTTGTGCAGTTTGACTTTGCAAAGCACTGGCGCCTGACTTCTTGATAAGGATAAGGTATCCTCCATCCGCAAGAGACACAAACTCCGAAGAGACTGTTTAGTCTAAACTGGTCATCGAAAGAAAGGTGAGGCGATCAGTCATAACAGAATAATAATCTGAATCCCTTTTATAAAATAGGCGGTGGCGGCGGCACGCCCCCCCCCCCCTGGGTCACATAGAGCAGGTGGACTCCCATTCTAGCTGTATCTGAAGAAGTGAGCAGTGACTCACAAAAACTCACCCCCTGCCACAGATCGTGTTAGTCTTTGCTCTTTTCTACTGCTACAGACAGACTAACACGGCTACCCATCTTGAATGAGGAACGTCCTCTTTTTTAATTTTTTAACTTTGCTGCTGTTTCTGTCACAGTTGTCTCTTTAAACCAGCCGCTGCTGGGAGTGTGCTGTGAATAAGGCATAATGGGATTTCCCTGCCTATAATAGATTTCTTTTTCTAATGATTGAAGTATATATCTCTGTAACAACCTTTTTTTCCCTCTTTGTGGTTCTCAGTGCCATCTTGCCATGTTGTCAAAAAGCAAATTGAAGGCCTCAAAGGAGCTTTGTGCTTCTTTCTTCTACCCCAGAATGAGGATAAAAATCGCAATGGGCGAAAATGACAACTAGTTTCTGGCAAAGAGGGCAAGTGAAGGCGTAACCCAGGCTGACGTGTGATGCATTTTGACCATGCGTGGGAAGCAGTTCTGTTCTTGGACATCTATTGGAGAATGGTTTTTCTCACCATCTTTGCTCTTTACCAGTGGGGTGGCCCAGCCTAGCCTGATCGCATCAGATCTCAGAAGCTAAACAGTGTCGGCCCTCGCTGGTACTTGGATGGAAGATCATCGAGGAAGTCCAGGGTCACTACGCAGAGGCAGGCAATAGAAAATCACCTTCTCTTGCCATGAAAAACCCCAAGGGGTCACCATAAGTAGGCTGCAGCGTATAAGTCAGCTGCAACGGCACTTTACACACACACACACACACACTGAAATGACATAGGAAGGAGAACCCTCTTTCCTAAACAGTTATTGGTCAGGCTTAAACCCATCTCAGCTATTTTGTCCAAATAGACTGCTCCTTCCCCAGTATGAACCAAAAGAAGCTGTATGAGAGCTCCCCCCCATTACAGTATACAGCTATATATAGATTTACTGCTTTTCTTTTTATAGTATTTATTGTTGAAGTATATCTGCTGCTGTTAACAAGGACATGTGCTAGGGCTGCCAGTTTGGTTTGAGAAATTCCTGGAGATTTTTTTTGGGGGGGAGCTGGGGAGGGGAGGGTCTGGGGAGGGACCTCAGCAGGGTAGAATGCCGCAGAGTCCGTCCTCCAAAGCAGCCATTTTCTCCAGGGGAATTGATCTCTGTAGTCTGCAGATCAGCTAGAGATTCCAGGAGATCTCCAGGCTCTACCTGGAAGTTGGCAAGTATAATTTGTGTGTGTAGCAGTTGCAATCTTTGTATCAGCTCATGCTAGTATAAGTCCTTCAATGGATCCAGTATTGCTGACCTCCAAGTTCTTGATCAGTCCAAGGTATGACAGTTAGGGCTGCAGACACCCCACCACCAGGGGAGGTGGAGGTCCCCCAACACCAGGCCCCACCACCCCACCACTGATCAGCTGGCTGGTAGGGGGAACTTACCCCAACAAAGAGGGAGATCCAGCCAACATGCAGCAATGTACCTACATCACTGCCCGCGTGACCCGGAAGTGACGTCATCATGTTGAGGATGTTGGGGTGACGCTCTGGTATTTAGCCAAAAACTCTATGGTAGAAGCCATATTTATCATAGAGTTTTTACCCGAATACCAGAGCATCGTTCCAATGTCCCCAATGTGATAATGTTGCTGCACATTGGCTGAGCCTCCCTCCTGCTCCTGGTAAGTTCCCCCACGATCCCTCACTGGTTTCCAGGAGGGATCTGGCAACCCTAATGGTTATATATATATATATATATATATATATATATATATATATATATATACAGGGGTCATTTCGAAGAAAAAGGGGTGCAGGAGCTCATTAGCATAACTCCTTTGCATAACTCCTTTGCGTATGCCACACCCCCTGCCATACCAGAAGTGTGTCAGAAGGCAACACCCACCCCTCAGGCTCCACTCCACAGGTGAGTGAAACTGACCTGCTCTTCCTCCATTCCCTTCCCCATCCAATACTTTGTGCAGTAAAAGTAAGCGTAAAGAACACACCCTCATTCTCTTCCTGCTCCCTTGAAACCACCAGGTTTCAAGTAGACTTGAGATAACCAGGACATGTGCACCACCCAACCCTTTCCCTTCCCCACAACAAGACACCCTGTGAGGTAGGTGGGGCTGAGAGAGGTCTTTTGAGAACTGCTCATGAGAGAACAGCTCTGAGAGAACTTGTGACTGGCCCAAGGTCACACCAGCAGCTGCATGTGGAGAAGTGGGGAATCAAACCCAGTTTTCCCAGATTAGAGTCCAACTCCTGACCACTACACCAAACTGATGAGGTGGAAGCTGCTGAAGGGTTGGTGAAATTTCTCCAGTACTTATGTGCCATGTGCCCAGATAAAAAATGGTATACTTAGAAAATTTATATGCCACCTTAAGCAAGTCTCTGGAAAAGCAGCACACAGTCATAAAAGGAACAATGATAAAATTATCAATATTAAAACAAAACATTAAAAACAATAAAGACCCTAGCAGGGCTTTCCCCGGGGCGCTGCGCCTCTGCACTGTTCAGGGAAGCCAAGGAGGGGGCGGGGCTTGGTCATGTGCCCGCCCCCTGGGCTCCTCACTCCCAGAGCTGCGCTCCTGTGCACTCCTGCTCCAAAGGACCCCTGTTATATATATAAGAAAGTCCCCTCACCATAAAATCAATGCCCAGGCCAAACCGCTGGACCTAGAAACACCAAATTCAGGGAGAGCACTCCTACCATACCATAGGTGCTCACTAAGAAGGGATTTTTTTAGCAATTTGACCCCTAAGTGGGTCAAAATGGGTAAAATGTGCTTCCCCGTTGACTCCTATGTGGCCGCCAGGCTGCTGCCGCCTTGTACCCCCCACTCTCCGATTGGTCAGCTGCAGAGCTCAGTGTTCTGAGGTAAAAACAGTTACAGGAGACTGCAGACAGTGGAGGACAGTTACAGAAACCAGCGATTCAAGACTCCTGAACAGACATTTTTCAAAAAAAGCCAGCATGGCAATTGAGTTAATGAATGTTCATGGGGAGACTGTAAAGGATCTTTCTAGGAGCCATTTCGATGCATGGCTCCCTCATGAACCTGAAGAAATGTCCACCACATCACCACTCCCGCAGACCAGCTCCCCCTCACACCTCTCACCGACCCCAAGAAAGCTCCTGGCAGATGTCCAGCCAGATACACCAACACTACAAGGAGGAGGCAACTTAGGAATGCAGCAAAGTTCAAGAGGCTGCAGTTCCCCCGCAAGGTCTGCTTTGCTGTGACCATCAACAAGTCCCAAGGCCAGACACTCAAGGTGGCAGGTGCTGACTTAACAGATGACCGCTTCTCACACATGGACAGTTCTATGTGGCCAGCTCCAGAGTGAGCTCACCAAGCAGCCTGCTGATCCTAGCCCCTGAGGGCAGAACCACCAATGTGCTCTACAGAGAGGTCCTACAGTGGAGAGAAAAAACAGTGCGTACTACAATCTTCTCCATTAGAATTCCTACAACAAATGTTACATTTCAGACTTCACATCATCAGTATTATAGCTGGATTTACGGAACTTAAATACTGTAGCGAAGCACGGGTATCAGTCTAGTTGTTAAAATATGAGCTCCAGACTACAGTCTTATAGCTTCATGTTAAAGCACAAACAGGGGCGTAGAGTTTAAAAACTCCCAGGGGGGGCTCTTCCACACGAGCCCGCCAGGACCATGTCCCTGCTGCCACCTCCCCCCCCGCCTGACCGCTCCTGCTTCCATCCCTCCCTCCGTCCATCCAGGGGCCAGCTGGGCATTTGCTTAGCTGGCCCCTGGATGGACGGAGGGAGGGTCGGAGTGGCCAGGCGGGGGGGGAGAGATGGTGGCGGCAGCGGCCCTAGGAAGGCCCAAGGGAGGCGCGGCGGAGGGCACACCATTTTCGGGGGGGGGCCCAGTCCCCCCCGGGAAATTTCGGGGGTGGCTCGAGCCCTCGAGCCCCGCCGTAGTTGACGCCTATGGGCACAAAGACTCTACTTTGCACGTGATCTTGCCCATGTATTCCTTCTCAGTCGCAAGCACCACTGGCTGCATTATTGTTTAAGGGGGGAATGTGTAATTCTGTATATTCACATTGCCGCCTTGCAGCCAAATGGGCCAAGGCCAAAAAAAAAAAAAAATGCAGTTGCAGAATGATTGTTAATGCCTTCATGTTTACTGAGCGCCCAGTTGGGCTGTTTGAATGCTTGCACTGACATTGACTGGGAGAGACTGCCAAAATTCAGAACCCACTTGGGAACCTTTCAAAATATGTATACTTTTTATTTAATTCATTTTTTTAGACAGTGCCTTCCCAATGGTTTAATAAAATCACAGTAATATATAAAATGCCATGTGCAAAAACCACTCACTGTTTGCTTAACCTCAACCTTGGAAGCTCGCCACCATTCCAGCGTTACTAAGGTCTTACAAAAGTGTGTTTTACTACATGATAATTGTGTAGTGGTTTGGTTAGGCGAAAGAGCACTTAACGTATCAGCTGTCTATCATGTATAACCCATTCTTTTTTTTTTATAAATTTTTTATTGATTTTTCTCTATAACTACAACTATAATGCTACAATCTAAGCTACATATACCTTATACAGAGAGTACTTTATCATTTGCTTAATACTACCTTGTTACATAATATAATTATGAAGCATTTAGAACCTTGGATAAATTTCAATTACTTGTTACTGCTACTATAGAAGTTATCAAAACTATTTGGCAGGCACGCCCACCTAGAGAAATACGGTTAATTAAACCATTTATAATACATAAGTGCAATGCTTAATAAAACAGTTTAATCACTATTCCTTCTTTCGTCCTCTTCTTGTCTTAACAGTCTCAACTATTTTTGGAGCTGCAGCTCCCTTTTCCGAGTCAGACACTTCTTCTTCACTCTTTGAGCTATCAAATCCATACATGCTTTCTTGTGAGGCCAGTGAACCATCTGAGTCTCTCCCAGTTTTCTGCTCTTTGCTTTTTTCCAGAAATTTTTTCGCTTGTTGAACAGAGTCAATCTTATACTTCTTATCTTTGATGCTGAAGCATAGTCCTTCTGGAGTATTCCAACGATAGATGATAGACTCAGACTGGAGCCAAGATGTCAATTTTCCATAGGCTTTCCTTCTTTTCCTTATTTCAAATGGGATATCCTTCATCACTTTTACTTCTTCTCCCAGGATCTTCAGAGCTGCTTTGTTTGTGGTCCTAAGCACCACGTCTCTTGTAGATTTTTTGGAGAACCTTATCATAATTTCACCAGGCAGGCTTTTCTTTTTAGTGTAATCTGGATAGGTTCTGTAAACCATATCCATATCGCTTTTTATATCCGCTGCTTTCATGCCTGTCACTGGTTCAAGTGCTTCACTTAGCAAATTTTTAAGGTCTTCTCCTGTGTTTTCTGGCACATTCTGAAGTCTTAGGAAAAAATTCAATCTATCCATTTGTAATTTCAAAAGCTGATTGTGTTGGAAGGCCTTTTCCTTCTCTGCCTTTTGTAGTCTTGCGTCTTGGTTTTTTACTGAAGTTTTTACTTCCAGAAGTTCTCGCTGCAGCTTCTCTGTGGATTTATTCGACTCTTTTAGTTCTAGCTGCATTTTGTCCATTTTAACGTTGAGAGCTGTCATTTGGTCCACTAGAGGTCGCAATAACGAGGAGAACACCGCACTCATCTCCGTGGTATCAACCTTTGAACTCGAAGCTGTACTTCCTAGTTTGGGGGAAGGTTTCGGTTTCCCCGTCATTGTTGAGACTACGCTCTTTGTTTATAGATAGATAAGATGAATGAAAGGAGCAAATTTTCAAACAGCGCTTATGTCCTTCTAAAGTTTATGTCTCCAAGTGAGCGATGCTGCCATCTAGCAAGGCAGATGGGCTTTTATTCCTGCAGTAACGCCACATAAAGAGTCTCGTAAGTACGCTAGTCCCGGAGAGGGGTGGGTGGGTTTCACTCCTCCCACCATCTTCCCGCTGTGTTCTGCTTTTCTTACTTCAGACTCACGTTTTCTCCATGCGTAACTGTCAGTTCCAGCCTCATTGCTTCGCACTCTCTGCTGCTTCTCGGATTTGCGCTTTCAGCCATACGGCTCCCACGGCGGGGGAACCTATGGGGGTGATGAAAAGGGATCTCTATCCCTCGGTCGCCACCGTAGGGAGAGATCCCCTTCGGGCCACCCCAGGCAGAGCCCCCTCACTGGGGTCTCTGGGGGCTCGGCACCAGTCCAGAGCCCCTTCTTCCCGCCGGGTACGGATCGCACTCCCCGCAGATGCGGAGGAGCACGTCCGCCATGCTCGCAAGTCTTGCCGGAAGTCTATCATGTATAACCCATTCTTAGCATGGGTATTACCCATAAACAGACTCCAGCTTATCAGACGAGAAGCTTATCACTTGTCAGCTCCAGAACTGATTGCCACCGCAGCCAGAAATGATGAGACAGACAACAGTTTGGAGTTAAACCAGGGCCACTTTATTAACTATTTAACAGAACACTGCAGCAACGGGAAAACGAAGCAAGTACAGGAACAAGCAAGGCAGGCGTCACACCCTGACCTAGCCTCCTTGCCCCTTGATACGGGCGGGCCACCTAGCTCCGGTCTTGAGCCCGGTGATCCTGGCTCGTAACACAGCAGCCCAGCATACTGGTTGCCCCGCAGGAGTGCCTACCCCTGAGACCGCACATGCCTTCAGGGAGGAGTCTAGCCGGAGAGGTTCCCAGAGGAGATCTCCATTCACCACCCGGAACCGCAAAGCGCCAGGGTAGTTCCAGGTGACCTCCTGTTCCCAAACGGGATATGCTGTAAGGCGCTCACCAGTTCCATCTTCTTGCTTGCGCAAACCTGCCAAGTGACCAATCGATTTAACACTCGCCCACCCCCTAACCCTTAAACCACTGAAATGCAGTATAAGGTAGGCAAAAACACCTCCACTCAACCAGCCGATCCGGTGGGGGTGAAAAATTCCTACCTGGCCCCAAACGGCGACCAGCAATAGCCTACACTGCAAACAGGGCAGGCGGGTGGGCGAGCACACGGAGCAGAAGAGGCCGGCGCAAGCGGGGCACTGCCTTTTAAGGCATGCCCCGCCCCGCTCCAAAATCGTGTGAGAGCGTGTCTGTTGCTGTGTGCCAACTGGTGTGGCGGCAAAGTGGTCCCTGAATGCCACAGCAGTTGCCGGGAGCATGGGAACCCAACAGCATAGCATACCAAAAAAATTGCAAAATTTGACCGTAGGAACACTCAGATTTTTGTGCCAAGTAAAACCAGTGTCCGGGAAGGGATCACACCTTAGAAAAAATACCTCTAAGCCACACAACCTTTTCTTCCAGCTACACATGTTTGAACACCATACAAACTTTAAGGAAAATTGAGGCATATTTAGACATCGAAGCCAAAATGCCGTGCCTCAACATCTACAGATGTCCCCGTATTGTAAGAACTCCACACCAAATGTTCAGGGCGTCCCATTTTCTTTGCAAAAAGTGTCATTTCAAAAGGTGGACAAAGATCCACAGAACTGCTACTTCCATCCCTGCATCCCATTCCAAACACTGCTGTGAACTGTTCAGCATCAAAAACTCTTTTTAAAAAAATCTTGCTGTGCTAGATTTGAGTCCGGGAGCACCTTAAAGGGAAAGGGAAAGGTTTCCCTTGCTTGAAAGCCAGTCGAATACAACTCTAGGGATGCGGTGCTCATCTCCGTTTCCAAGCTGAAGAGCCAGCACTGTCCAAAGACATTTCTGTGGTCATGTGGCTGGCATGACTAGATGCCGAGGCACACGGAACGCCGTTATCTTCCCATTGAAGTGTTACCCATTTATCTGCTTGCAATTTCTTGCTTTCGAACTGCTAGGTTGGCAGGCGCTGGGGCCAGAGACGGGAGTTCACTCCATCACTTGGCACTCGGGTCTCGAACTGCTGAACTACCAACCTTCCAGTCTGCAGTTCAGCGTCTTAACCATTTGAGCCACAGCAGCACCCCCAGGAGCACCTTAAGGATTAGCAAAATTTCAGGGATATAAGCTTTCGAGAGTCAAAGTTCCCTTCATCAGTTTCCCGAAAGTTCAGACCCTGGAAACCTTGTTGGTTTCTAAGGTGCTACTGGACCTGAATCTTGCTCTTGTACTGTCAACCAACATGGCTGCCCTCTAAAACTATCTTCTTGCTGTTCGCTGATCTGTATAATTGCCTGCCTTTGGAAGCAAGTGGAGAATTAACGGCCGTTTTCAATGCTTTGCGCTTCTGTGTGCATTCAAACGCACTCTTTTAAGCCCATTGCTGTGTGCTAATGCACATGCTAATGTGCATTAAAAGCCCACAGTCATATGTGCATCAAAAAGTCCAACTGCATATGCATAAACACCTAGATGTATTTATTTATTTGTTTGTTTGTTTTGCCTTATATTCCACCCGTCCCATGAACGGGCTCAGAGCGGATGACAACGGGAGTCAAAACATTTCACAATAAGAATTAAAACATTCCATAATAAATCTTCCACAATAAATAGTTTAAAAACAGATTAAAACAAAGCTATAAACAAGACAGATGGCACCACAGTTTGATATGGTAGTCACGAAACTGGGGCCATAGACCAGACTATGGGTTTTAACCTGACGGGCCATTCAAAAATAGATGATTTTTCTTTTTTCTTTTTTTTTCTTTTTCTTTTTCTTTTTTTTAAAAAAAGGCTTCCATGCTTTTTTAGTGTGGGGTACTTTCCATGGGCAGAACTGTGGTGGCTCAGAGGTCGAGACTCTGAGTTGCAAACCAGAAGATTGGTAGCTCAGCCGTTCGAGAGCCGAGTGCTGCATGACAGAGTGAGCTCCCGTCTCTGGCCCCAGCTCCTGCCAACCTAGCAGTTCGAAAGCAAGAAATTGCAAGTAGATAAAGCATTCTGTGCACCTCAGCATCTAGTCATGCCAGCCACATGAAGATGGAGAAGTCTTCAGACAGTGCTGGCTCTTTGGCTTGGAAACAGATGAGCACCGCCCCCCTAGAGTTGGATTCGACTAGCTTTTGAGCAAGGGAAACCTTTACTTCTTTACTTTCCATGGGATGCAAACATGCTTGTGAAACCAGCTCTTATAAACTTTGGGTGGAAAATGTTAGTTTGCTTCTGCTTCTCTTTCAAAGGAGGGGTTGCCCATCTTTGAGAGAAAATGACCAGTTCTGGCCGAATTTTCACTACCTTCCCACTTCCTTCCATATGACAAGCAGGAATGTGGGACAAGCAGGAATTCCTTTGGGTTCTTTTCTAATTGGACTGGATGTCTAGGGTAGGATTGGCAGCCTCCAAGAGGTCCCCGGCATTCTCCTGTAATTACCACTGATCTCCAGATTACAGAAATCAGGCCCTCCAGAGACAATGGAAGCTTCAGAGAGCATGCTCCATGGGAAATGATAGATTCCAGGTGAACTCCTTCCCCGAAATTCCACCCTCCAGAGGCATCAGCCCCAAATCCCTAAAATTACCCAGGCTGGTGTTGGCAACCTGGGTGTAAGGGGAGGTCCGTAAACAGGCCCGAGTGACTGGTTAGGTTCTAACAAGGTGTTGACAGGCTTGGTGCAAGTTTCGTGACACAAGTCATCCAGTCAGCAAATACACTGAGGTATCCAAGAATGTAAGAACATAAGAGAAGCCAGTGTTGGATCAGGCCAGTGGCCCATCCAGTCCAACACTCTTCTGACCGATTTCCCACGAGGCGCTGCTCCAGCATTGCTCTTCCCTTTGCCCCGATTGCGTGCTTGAATTTCCCTCTATTTGCCGCGGGGCGCATTTTGACCCGCGGCTTCACCCGCTTTCCTCTGGTTTCCTCCGTGGCTTCAGTGATCCTCAGAAAACAGGATCACTGAAGCCGCGGGGGAAATCATGCAAAGCCACAGGTCAAAATGCACCCCGTGGCAAATAGTGGGAAATTCAAGCAGGCAATCGGGGCAAAGGAAGAACGACGCTGGAGCAGCACCTTGTGGGAAATCGGCCTCTGTGGCACACAGTGGCCAAAATTACCAGGTGCCCTCAGGAGGTCCAGCAGTAAGGCCAGGACACTAGAAGCCCTCCCACTGTTGCCCCCCCAAGCACCAAGAATACAGAGCATCACTTGTTCCTATCTATACTTTGTGGCTAACAGCCACTGATGGACTTCTGCTCCATATGTTTATCCAATTCCCTCTTGAAGCCGTCCATGCTTGTAGCCGCCACCACCTCCTGTGGCAGTGAATTCCACGTGTTAATCACTCTTTGGATGAAGAAGGACTTCCTTTTATCTGTTCTAACCCGACCGCTCAGCAATTTCATGGAGTGCCCACGAGTTCTTGTATTGTGAGAAAGGGAGAAAAGTAATTCTTTCTCTACCTGCTCTATCTCATGCATAATCTCAGGGGTCCGTTGGAGTGGGAGCACACAGGAGCACAGCTCCGGGAGTGAGGAGCCCAAGGGGCGGGCACATGACCAAGCCCCACCCCCTCCTTGTCTTCCCCAAGCAGTGCAGAGGCGCAGCACCCTGGGGAAAGCCCTGCTAGGGTCTTTATTGTTGGTAATGTTTTGTTTTAATATTGATAATTTTATCATTGTTCCTTTTATGATTGTGTGCTGCTTTTCCAGAGACTTGCTCAAGGTGGCATATAAATTTTCTAAGTATACCATTTTTTATCTGGGCACATGGCACATAAGTACTGGAGAAATTTCACCAACCCTTCAGCAGCTTCCACCTTATCAGTTTGGTGTAGTGGTCAAGAGTTGGACTCTAATCTGGGAGAACCGGGTTTGATTCCCCACGCCTCCACATGCAGCTGCTGGTGTGACCTTGGGCCAGTCACAAGTTCTCTCAGAGCTGTTTTCTCATGAGCAGTTCTCAAAAGACCTCTCTCAGCCCCACCTACCTCACAGGGTGTCTTGCTGTGGGGAGGGGAAGGGAAAGGGATGGGTGGTGCACATGTCCTGGGTATCTCAAGTCTACTTGAAACCTGGTGGTTTCAAGGGAGCAGGAAGAGAATGAGGGTGTGTTCTTTACGCTTATTTTTATTGCACAAAGTATTGGATGGGGAAGGGAAGGGAGGAAGAGCAGGTCAGTTTCACTCACCTGTGGAGTGGAGCCTGAGGGGTGGGTGTTGCCTTCTGACACACTTCCGGTATGTTAGGGGGTGTGGCATATGCAAATGAGTTATGCAAATGAGTTATGCTAATGAGCTCCTGCACCTCTTTTTCTACGAAATGACCCCTGCATAATCTTATAAACCTCGATCATGTCACCCCTCAGCTGTCATTTCTCCAAGCGAAAGAGCCCCAAGTGCTTTAACCTTTCTTCGCAGGGAAAGTGTTCCAACCCTTTTATCATCCTAGTTGCCCTTTTCTACAGATGCTTTGACCTGGATGGCCCAGGCTAGCCTGATCTCATCAGATCTGTGAAGCTAAGTAGGGTTGGTCCTGGGTAGGGATGGGCACAGACAAGTCAAAATTCTGGCCAAACTTGGGCTGGTCCAGGGCTTGGGAAGCAGCATTCGGGCAAGATGCGCTTCCTGAACATGTCCCCTACACTCCAGCCTGTTTGGTTTGGCTGTTCTTTGAGGCTGTTCAGTGTCTCCCTGCTGGCTCAACTGTCTTAGGCTGGGTCCTGTTTTGCCAGGGAGCCCGAGACAGCCGGAGCAGCAGAAAGGAGTGGGTGAAATGCCCACTGGGGGGGCACTTCACCCCCATGCTTAACCCTCTGGTTTTGCTCCTCCCCTTCAAAGCCATTTAAACCTAACAGCTGAGTGGCAGGGTCCATTAGCGGGGTCCGCTCTGAGGGTTCAACAAAGTCCCTTCCTGGGAGATCCCCCTGCCCCTTGGTCCATGCCCATCCCTAGTCCGAGGTAGTACCTGGATGGGAAACCATCCAGGATGACCGGGACTGCTATGTAGGGGCAGGCAATGGCAAACCACCTCTGAACGTCTCTTGTCTTGAAAACCGCACTGGGTCATTGTGAGTTGGCTGCAACTTGATGACACTTGCCGCCACCGCCACCGAAATCGAAAGATCGAGGAAAGGAAACCACACGCCAGAGCAGGGGTCCTCCACCTCTGTGAGCCTGCAGGCACATCTGGAATTCTGAAAAGGCATGGTGGGCGCAGTAACAAAATAGCTGCCACTAAATAGTTGCCCCTAGAGGAGAAGCCAGGCACCAAACGATTGCCGGAGTTCAACTTCAGGAACAGAGTGTAGATGCTTGTGCTCCAATGACAGCTGCTGCGAAAGTAACATTTATTTTTTTAAAAAAAATTGGCACGGCCTATCAGCTCTCCAGTGGCCAATCAGAAGCCTTGCTGGGCAAAAGCCCTACCCGGCTCCACCCATGTCCCAAAAACGCTTGGCAGGGCACCAGAAGAGGTGTCAGCCAACTCCATGGCACCTACAGGCACCACAACGGGAGACACCCCCCCTGCTCCAGTGCCCGACTGGTCCCAGGGTCTGGGGAGGGAACTCTTTTGGTACCGGGCATCAGGTTCTTGGCACCTTTTGTTATGCACGCTATGATAAATGCAGGGCAGCTAAGTTACTGCTCTGACCCTGAAGCCAAAATGGGCAGGACCAAATGCCAGTGTGAACCCTTTCGGTCACCTCATCAGGGATCCCCACAAAATAGGGCGGGAATAGGTTAATTCATTGCAGGTCAGCTGTTGAAAAGGTTAATAAAGCCTGCCTTAACCCATATTCAATATCTGGCATCTTAGCATTAATTATAATATGTATCAAAGTAATACACACACACACACACATATATATATATCTCACAAATATAACGGTGTTAATGATAGGATAAGTGTGGAGGTCATTAATTCAGAGGGTTGCCATAAGGCATGCATACGAGTGTGTGTGTGTGTGTGTGTGTGTGTGTGTGTGTGTGTGTAGCATCAGTTTAACAAGTGGAGTCAAAGGGTGAATGACCAGAAGTCACAAGAGCACGGAGCACTACCCTTAAACGGAAAGTTCGTTCTGCATTTTTTGCAAATGTTTTCCCACACTTAAGAGGGTTAGAGACGGATCGTATAAATACATGCAGAGGATTTCATAACCCTGAGGATGTATTGGGTCCAGCATAATTCTGGGTCCTGCCCCACAAGTACCAGTGCAGAATGGAACTACCAAGTTGACTCATGCTTGTTCAGTGGATTTGAAGTGGCCGGATTCAGTAGCAGGTGGTTCCGTATTGTCCACGTCCACAGCAGTGCCCATCACCTCTAGTAGCCTGCCACTTCTTCCACTTGGGGATACCAAGATGACGGCGACCTGTTGAAACCTGCTCTTAAAGGAGTAAGCTGATGGTTTGGTGGTGCATATTTTGAGGGCCGTGCCTGGAGAAGATGGAGTTTGGGGAGGATGTGACATCACCAAGCAATTTAAGCCGCCCTGAGCCTGCTTGCGGGGAGGGCACGATAAAAATATAATAAATAAATAACTTCTGGGCAATGTTGTAGGAATCTCCTCTAATCTCTGTGATAAACACAGTAGAGACAGGGGGAATTCCTACAGAAGAAGAAGAGATTGGCTTCATCCCCCACCCTTCACTCCCCAAGGGAGTCTCAGAGTGGCTTACAATCTCCTTTCCCTTCCCCTCCCCACAACAGACACCTAGTGAGGTAGGTGGGGATGAGAGAGCTCTCTCGAGAACTGCTCCTGAGAGAACAGCTCCGAGAGAACTTGTGACTGACCCAAGGTCACACCAGCAGCTGCATGTGGAAGCGTGGGGGACCAAATCCAGTTCTCCCAGATTAGAGTCCGTGCTCCTAACCAGTGCACCAAGCAGTGTCACTCTGGAGGCCATTTTCTGGTATTTTTCTCTCACATCTCAATTTCTCAAGGGCAGGACATTGCGTGCCATGGGAGGGCAAATTGCCTGCCCACGTTTGAGAGACACAGACGGGACGGCGTTTGGCATCCAACGCAGGATTCCACAGTTATGATTCATGCTGGGATGCAGCTTCTCTCCCCTAATGTGACTATCGTGTGTTCAATTATAATCTAAATGGTAACTACTACATGCTCTGATGACTGGTTCACGGTATCAAAAATTCAGTGATATAAGTATTACATTATCAGTATAATGGGTTGTGTCAGTGCAGTCTTTAAAGTAATAGCACAGAGCAATGGTCCAGAATAACTTCCTGGAATTGCTGCGTTTTCATAAACATTCTATAAGAACCTTTTAGTAGGAAAGTGGATGCAATTCTTCACAGCAAAATAATGGGGGGACAAGCACCGGCCCCCTCAACACCCACGTCTACAAAGTACCACAGAATATATCGACTTTAGTTGAAATTAACCATAGCCAATAATTACCGTAATAATTACAATAATTGCTATAGAAATGGGGGAAAAAAAACTTGTAGAATAGATTGAGGTAGCATGCATTCCTTTTAAAACAAAGGATTGACTCATTATTACGAGACATATTTTCTCTCCAAAACTAATTAACTTGTCAGTCAAAATATACTTGAACAATGTTTAAAATGCCTGTGGAATTCTAGAATAAAGTTTTAGAAATGGAAAAGTGCTGTCTTCGTTCTCTTTCTCTCTCTCCAACAGGCACACACACTTTCTCTCCCTTTCTCTGCTGACGTTCTGGCATATTTTCAAATCGTGGTTCGTTTAGATATGGTGAGTTGGAGAAACCAAGGTTCGACATACAGGCAAACCCTCAAATCCTGGCTTGGCTCAAGGAAAGCTGGTTTCATCCGTTTTGATCCCCCCCCCTCCCCTACAGAGGCCCGACTGTTATCCCAACATGCACTGCTGTGAGGGAAGTGCTGGGAATCAAGCCAATATTAAGCCATTAAGCCATGGCATTCAAAACCACAGTTGACTAACTAGGGTGGATGACCCAACCAAAACATAGTTTCAGATCCTGATTTGATATATGCCAATTAACCACCATTGGATTGGCCAACCATCAGATAAGCACACTAACTAACCATAGTGGGATGAACCTGACTTGTTCTCCGACTCCGCTGAACAAAATGTGAAGAAGACATCTTTCAGCCAGAGGAGCTTCCCTCCAACAGAAATGGTTCTTCCACTGGAGGAAGGTCCACTTAAGATGGAGGGAATCTCTGTAGACTGGATGAAGGTCCTCGGAGATCAGTGGGATCAACCCCAGCTAGTTTAATTAAACCCCAATTTCACAGGACATTGGAATCAAACCTCTCCGCTTCCTATTTTGATATACTCATATGAACATTGAGGTAGGATAATATTAGGTTGTATTCATACAGCTCTTTTGAGCCACACCAGGCACGAGTGCCTGGTGGATATAAAGTGCATGTCCAGATAACAACATCTGGGAATCATGCCTCTTCCGTGATTAGCCTGTTGATCCCCATTGGGGATCCGTACTTAAAAAAATAGTGGTGAAAGTCTGGTCCTAAACTGGCTGACAGGCCAATGGCGGACTTTCCCTCATCTAGTTGTTCCACCAGTGCACAATCAGCCTGTAGGGATGGTCTCCAGACCATCCCGAACGGCCACCATTTTTTTAAAAAAATCTTAGCAATGCACACATAACCGCTTAAACATGCGACGTCCACAGAGCTCCACTCAAGCGATCCAAACAATTTTATGTTTCTGATGGTATCCTGAACTTTATCAACTTTATTAACTGAAATGGTACCTAGAGGAAGATACTGCTGGCAGTGCTTTTACCATTTAAGTCCACACATGCACAGGAAACCAAGTAGACAGTGAGGCACATATGCACATGCACAAACAGGATTTTTTTTAAAAAAAAAGTCGACCTCATGGCTCCTTACAGTGGATGCTATCTAGACAATCCACCATGGAGTCACGTGGAGTAAAGCGATTCACGGGGGAGGTGTCTGGTCATGCAATGCTGGGTCAAAAAGATCTAGATCAAATTACAGCTGGGCCAATGGTGGGATTAGCTGCCTGTCTGAACACACCCTCAGAAACTTTTTCCTCTCTGCCCAGTAACACATAGTATAATGCAAAGTGGAGGAACCGTGGCACTGTGGGAAAGTCTTTTTGTTTTGCATGCAGAAGTTCCCAGGTTCAATCTGTGGCATCTTCAGTTAAAAGGATGAAGGAATAGGTGGTGTGAAAGGTCTCAGCCGGAGACCCTGGAGAGCTGCTGCCAGTCTGAGTAGAAAATACTGACCTCAATGGAACGATGGCTTGACTCAGTAAAAGACCACCTTCCTTTGTATCCATGTGTGTCATCACGAGACATCATTGCACTAGGCATTTCCTGCCATCAGGAAGGGGCACCGTGGCGTGACATCAGGTCAGGTGTTATGTAATGTAGTTACTTGTCAGGAAAAGTTGAGAAAGACACGTGGCTGTTTGGGAGACTGCCTTTCTTGTAATGTTTGGTAACCTGTGGAGACATGGCTCAGGAAGGAAATTATGAGCTGTTACAAATTCTCATTAGAATTTAAAGTCTGATTTCACAGATTATGGGGAGAACAATCCTGAGTTTAAGAGAACACAAGAGAAGCCAATGTTGGATCAGGCCAATGGCCCATCCAGTCCAACATTCTGTGTCACACAGTGGCCAAAAATATCAGGTGCCACCAGGAGGTCCACCAGAGGGGCCAGAACTCCAGAAGCCCTCCTACTGTGCCCCCCAAGCACCAAGAGTACAGAACATCACTGCCCCAAACATAGACCGATTTCCCACAAGCTGCTGATCCGCCCCCACTCTTCCCTTTGTCCCGATCATGTCAATTTCCCACTATTTGCTACGCTGCCACATTTTGCCCCGCTGCTTCGCCTGATTTCCCCCACATCTACTCAAACCTCAAAAAACAGGATCAAGTAGACATGGGAGAAATTGGGCGAAACTGTGGGGCAAAATGCGGCCGCACAGCAAATAGTGGGAAATTGACACTTACATTCGGGACAAAGGGAAGAGCGGGGGCGAAGCAGCGGCTTGTGGGAAATCGGTCATAGTGTTCCATCTATACCTTGTGGCTAATAGTCACTGATGGCTCTCTGCTCCATATGTTTATCCAGTCCCCTCTTGAAGCTGTCTATGTAACTGCCACCGCTTCCTGCAGCAGTGAATTCTGTGTGTTAATTATTCCCATCGCTGTAACGTTCCTGTAATGGATTGAGACTGAACTGGATGAACAAAGATGACTTCCTCTCATTCTTCTTTGTTTTCACTCAAAATTCTTGAGAACGGCAAACCCCTGTTTCCTTTTTAATTGAAGTTGAGCTTTTCACTGAGGAACGTGCAGAATCATATAAATATTGGTTCTCAGTATAAACAGGCCATTTAGATCATAACACTAGGCACTCTATAGGAAGTAGTTACTGAAGAAAATTGCTGTCGTAACCTTTCATGACTTTATACCAACACCAGTAGGAACACTAATTAGCACCCTGAAAACACAAAGTGATTTATTTTTTTGAAAAAAAGTTATCATCCGCGAGAAAACAAGACTTGCATCATAATGCTTACAAGTGAAGACCTGAAAGGAATTGGAAGTGGGAGGAAGGAAGGAAGGAAGGAAGGAAGGAAGGAAGGAAGGAAGGAAGGAAGGATGTCAAAGAAGGGAGGATCTTTTGCTCCCCTCCTCCACATCTCAGTTTCTCGTGCTTTCCCTCACGGGACTCCACTCCACTCACCCTCACAACCACTCCCATTAGCCTTCTTCTAATTTTCCTTCCATCACTTGTTTATTTAAAACATTTATTAGCCGACTTTCTCCCTTGCAGAACTCCAGGTGGCTTACCATCTAACCAAAATGATTATTTAAAAACCAAAATAAAAACAATATAAATAAAACAACAATTCTATTTAAAAAACCCATAAAAAGTCACAATTTAAACACTCCAGTTAGGACTGCCAATAAATAAAAAATGAATCCAGTTAAATGCTGTCCTAACTCAAACTGTCTTAACTTGCCCCCTGAAGACTGAGAGTGAGGGAGGCCAGACCCACCTCCTTGGGGAGCTTGTTCCATAACCATGGGGCTGCCACCAAAATAGCCCTCTTTAGTCTGCCCACCAGATGAGCTTCTTGGATTTGTGGGGCAGTCAGGAGGGCCTCTCCCTGTGATCTTAATTTCCAGGCAAAAATTTATGGGAGAAGATGGTATGGGAGAATCATTCTAATCACCTTCTTCCTGTTCTCTCTCTAACCATTTTTTTCTCCTTGTCTTCTTCTGCTCACTTACTCTCCTCTCCTTGCTGCCTACTTGCCACTCACTTCCTCTTATCCCCCCCCCCCAAAGCACTTGAAAGGTGCAGAAAACTGACCACACGTTGAAGGGCACTGGGCAGGCTTTTTGTATTCATCTAGAACCAGGTGGTGAGGGGCAGCAAACTCTTGTAGCCCTCCCAATTGGTTCAGGAAGGCAGTTACTTCAATATGCCCCCATCTGGGGTGAAAGTAGAGACTCCTTCCCTTCTGACTCAACCCCCCCCCCCCCGGTGCTTCTGTGCTCTGCATTTATTGTTGATTCAGAATATTTATGCTCACACTCTTAATAAAACATACTCTAGAAGTTTACAGTATCCATTAAAACAATTAAGGTGGATGTATGTAGGTATGGATGAATGGACAGACAGATGGATGGGTGGGTGGGTGGGTGGGTGAATGGACAGATAGATGGATGGCGGGTTGGATGAACAAACTAGATAGGTCTCGGGGTGCTATGATATTCTGCGCGATGTGCATTGTCTCGATGCCGCAGTGGCCCATTAGCCAGGCCCTCTTCAGGGTGGCCTCGGTGACTCCGTGCACGGTCAGGAGGAACTCGAGCGGCCTGACCCATGCGTCCCAGTGCTCAGGCTTGGAGGTGTCGAATGGAGGGATGTTTCCCGCTGCGGCAGCCATGTTTGCCGAGGCAGGAGCAAGGTTGTGAGTGATGTCCTCTGGGGCTTGTTGAGCCGGCGGCCCGGTGCTCGGAGCTCCACTGCTCGGTGAGGCTGATGAGTCGCTCATCGGGATCCCATCCTCGTCGCCAGTGGAAAGTACTGGAGTCGGGAGGCGAGTTGTAGGATGATCATAGCAAAGACTTTATTAAGTGAATCAGCATGTTCAGGAGATGGTCAGATCAAGCATGCTGCCAGGGCTCCAGGGCCCTGCTTATATGCTGGCCGGAGCCACACCTCTGGCCGCACCCAAAATACCTGAGAGGGGCTTAGCATATGCGCATAGTTCTGATAGGGCCTTAGGTCTTAAGTTGTAGTTCATAGGTCCCCCGCAGGAGACCTAGGCTGGCTATTGGTGGTCGTTTTGGATCCGACTGTCTATTGTTCTACCTGGCTGAAGCTCAGGTAGAATCGGGCCATGTGCTCTGACCGCATGGCGGTCGCCATTTTGTGACTAGTACACAACGGATGGATGGATAGATGGATGGATGGATGGATGGATGGATGGATGGATGGATGGATAGACAGACAGACAGACAGACAGACAGACAGACAGATGATAGACAGATACACAGATACACAGACAGACAGACAATGGGTGGGTGGTCTTCTGTAAACTAAAAATCTCACATTTCCATGATCTTCTTTTTTGTGGTGGTGGAATCTCACAAACTGGGTGTGTGTTCTCGTCACCTGTTGTGGGCTGTGGGCGGTGTTAACCAGTCACAATACTGATCTGCAGAGCAAAAAAAATCTGCCTTGCCACCTTAAGGATCTTAACATCATAAGAATATAAGGAGAGCCCTGCTGGATCAGACCAGTCGTCTGTCTAGTGTAGTATATTGTCTCACACAGCTGCCAACTAGCTGCTCCAGAGGGCCAACGAGAGACCCTAGAGGCCAAGGCCTTCCCTGGATGTTGCTTCCTAGCACTGGTAGTCAAGAAGTTTTCTGATAGCCTCTGAAAATGGACGTTGCCTTTTGTCGCCATGGCCACTAATGGATCCGTTCTTCATGATTTTCTATAATCCCTTTTTAAAGCTTTCTAGACTTGTGACCATCATTATGTTCTCTGGCAGTGAATCCCACCTCTGAATCACTTGCTGGTAAAGCACTTCCTCTTGTCTGTCCTGTACCTCTTTCCCATCAACTTCACCTGGTACCCTTGAGTTTTAGCATTTTGGAAGAAGAGGGAGAAAAGGAATGAATGGCTCGTAAACAAACGGATAGTTGGCCCGTCTGTCTCTTCCACTGTAGCATGTATGGAGTTACATAAATGTGTACACTGTATATACAATTATGTATAGAAGGGTTAACAACTCTGGAAGACCATTTGCAATCAATTGGAACGACTGACACGTTGCCCATCTGCTGCTTATTTGAGGGAGCAAAGTCGCAATGCTAATAAGGACGCACATCGGTGTAATCGGACACACTTCATTTTGCAGAAAGTGGACATACTTTTTGAGCAGGCTGCATGCTGCCGCAGTGTTTATCCAATTTAAGCTTGTTTTCACTAAGGTCACTGCAATCTGCTAGAATGGCTCGTAATGTGTGAAGCGCGGCAGACTCAACAAGGGGGAAGGGAAGGAGATTTAGGAGAAAAGGAAGGAAGGGATTACGCAAAGAGGTTGCTCTCTGGAAAGAAAGAGGCTCTCCGGGCTTGGTGTAGTGGTTGAGCAGCCGACTTTAATTTAGAGAACCGGGTTTGATTCCCCACCGCTTCAGATGAAGCCTGTTGGGTGACCTTGGGCCAGTCATCATTCTCTCAGAACTCTCTCAGCCCCACCTACCTCACAAAGTGTCTGTTTGTGGGGAGAGGGAGGTGTTCATAAGCTGCTTTGAAACTCCTTCTGGTCGTCGATGCCAGATGGGCCACCCGAAGTGGTGGCATAGCCAACAGATGGCTGCCTGATGACTGTAACTGGCATATGGAAGGAGATGGTCCTCCAGATACGTGGGTCCCAGATTGCGAAGGGCTCTAAGGTCATAACCAGCCCCTTGAAGTGACCTTGGAAACAGACTGGTGGCCACTGTAGCTGTTTCAAATGGGCAACATCTGTTCCTGTCAATGGTTGGACTGCTGCATTCTGGTTCATTTGTGGTTGCCAGGTTGTCTTCAATGGCAGCCCCACCTAGAGTGCATTGCAGCAGTCCAGCCTTGAGGTTACGGAAGCATGGATCTGCATGGCCAGATCGGCCGAGTCTAGGTGATGAGAAAGTTGGCGAACCAGATGCCAACCTGCTGGATTTCCAAAGCTGCACAGCACAGAAGCATACAAATAACAGTGGTGCAGAAAATGCAGGACGCTCACTTCCCGGATGCTAACCCTCAGAAATGTGTGTTCCACTCCTTCCAGATGAAGGATTTGAGGCTTTAATTAAGGAAACATCCCAGTACATCTTTCCCTTTAAACAGGCAGCACCTGCATCCAGTGGAAAGGATCTGTTTGGACTGCTTGATTTCCTAACGTTACAGAAGCAATTGACAGTACCCATATGGCCATTAAATACATGTGATGAACAAATGCACAAGAATTGCAAAATGGCTCTTTTTTGGGGGGGGGGGATGCTGACATCTGATTCATTCCTCCCAAAGTAAATTGCTTGTGACGGAGCCATAGAAACGGAGCACTTTGGAGCCCTTTCTGAAATCCTCACTGCGGCCGGACAAGATAATGAAGACTGCCGTTTTAATGGTCTTCAGAATATTGTTTAGCATAAGATCTGTCCTTGAACATCTGAAGATTATATTTCATTTTCAAACCAAATGCCAGAAATTGTGTCCTTTGTTGTTGTTGTTTCCCTCCGCGGGAGTCGGGAGACGATGCCATAGCCGGATAAATCACCCTCACCACTCTCATACACCTGCGGAAATAAAACAAAAAAAGGGTACATAATTTACCGAATGCAGTGTCTTTGAAAGGAAACATGCATATGTTTTCCAAAAAATCTGCCGTGACATCAGGCCCATGAAAGAAAAGCCAAAGACAACTGCAATTTCAGATTGCATCAGGCCACAGACCCCATTTGGGATGAACAGACATTGCTAGGATCCGGACTAGCATTGAGGGACAGTAAAGGCTGTTACGGAATATCATTTCCACCAGTTATTGATCAAGGACACAGTTCATTTTCAAAACCATTGCTCATTAGGTATGCTGAGAACTTTGACACCAGCATGGTCACCAGACGGATTTATCTTGCTTTGACTTTCTCAGTTATACATACGGTGAGCTCCTGATTGTACCTAGGTGCATGGCGTCACATTGCAATTGATTTATGGCTACCCCAGCAAGGGATTTGCAGGGCAAGTGAGAAGCAGAGGTGAAGAGTTACCTCCCCCCCAAAAAAAAAATGTTTCCTGTTGAATTATGTAGATTTTCTTCCTAAAGATACTGACAAATTTGTTTTGAATGCCATAACCTCTGTAAGATTAGGGGTTTTTTTGTTAGATACTGGAAAAGGAATTCCAAATTAGGATCGCCAGCCTCCAGTCTAGTGCTGGAGATTGCCTGGGCCTAAAACTGATCCTTCGGCTGCAGATGTCAGTTCTCCTGGAGAAAATGGCTATTCCGGAGAGTATTGCCTTGGACCCTGCTGAGATCTCTCCTCTCTTCAAACCCTGCCCTCCCCAGGCTCTACGCCCCCTCAGTCTCCAGATATTTCCCAAGTATGAGTTGGCAACCAAATACAGAGGATTGGTTAGAGGACTGGAAGAAGATGAAGAAAAGGAGGAGGAGATTGGATTCATACCCCACCCTTTGCTACCCGAAGGAGTCTCAGAGCGGCTTACAAACTCATTTACCTTCCCCTCCCCACAACAGAAACCCTGTGAGGTAGGCAGGGCTGAGAGAGCTCTCTTAAGAACTGCTCGTGAGAGAACAGCTCTGAAAAAACTTGTAACTGACCCAAGGTCACACCAGCAGCTGCATGTGGAGGAGTGGGTTAAACCAAACTGTACGGTCAAAAGTTAGGTAAATTTGATCAATGGAACGGTATTCGGACTAGGATGATGAAGCGAACCTAATAACATCCGTATGATTTGTTTATAGAACTGAAGAAGAACATGTAATGCTTTGTATCCTGTTGTCCTTTTTCCTGAATTAATTTTTTAAATTTTGTCTTTGAGCAGAGGTAGTTTGCCATTGCCTTCCACTGCAGAATCTTCCCTTGTGGTCTCCCTTCCAAGTACCGACCCAGCTTAGCTTCCAGGATCTGATGAGACCGGGCTACCCCAGCCTGCCTGCCTTCCCCAGTGTCTGAGCAGATCAGTTGGCATTAATCGTAAGCACCCTGCTGAGCAACTTTCCACCTGCACAGTGTCTGCTTGCGCTGCTGTGTCAGGCTGTAAAAGAATGAAAGAACAACAGCTATACAATAGAACATAAAAAATAATCTTATAGCTGAATGTGCACTAAATTAATTGAACATAGTGAAAAACATAATGGTAAGGTAAAGCAAAAAATATCAGTTTAATACAACAACAAGTAACTGAAGGTCCGGAAAATGGGTCAACGAGGCATCCGGTAATAATTTCCGTTTCTGAAAATCTTCATCAGGTGAGGACCAGTGTTCCCTCTAAGCTGAGTTAGTGTGAGCTAGCTCACAGTTTTTTAGCCTCTGGCTCACAAGTTTTTGTCTTAGCTCAGGAAGGACGGCTCCAAAGCAAACTAATTTATGTAGTAGCCGAATCGCCTACTCACAACTTTAATGCCAATAGCTCACAAAGTAGAATTTTTGCTCACAGGACTCCATAGCTTAGAGGGAACATTGGTGAGGACCATCATACAACTGTGTACACTCTAATGGAACAAATCCAAGAAAGGTCAGGCTATTATGACTTTCTCAGATTCCATACTGGCATCCTACAAGGAGATTCATGTATGGCTATACACTGTTTAGAAAGCTTCTCAGTTATACGTGAATCTCCTTGTAGGATGCCAGGATGGAATCTGGAAAATCGGACTAGCCTGACCTTTCTTGGATTTGTTCCATTAGAGTGTATACAGCTGTATGATGGTCCTCACCTGATGAAGATGTTCAGAAACGGAAATTATCACCGGATGCCTCATTGACCCATTTTCTGGACCTCCATTTACTTGCTGTTGTATTAAACTGATATTTTTGCATTACCTTACCCATTATGTTTTTCACTGTGTCAGGTTGTCCCTTGACAAAAGGGAACAAAATAAACCAACAGCTTGATTAAAGCTTCTGAGGGAACAGGCAGGTATCTCACAGAGTTATGGTCAGGTCATTAAAGCAACACACTTAGCAAGAATGGAATTGCCTGAAAGATCATCCCCTCTTGGACCTGAAGGTGGACACATTCTTAACAGCCCCCCCCCCCCAGCTCTGTGTTGGGAAATTCCTGGAGATTTTGGGAGTGGAGCATGGGGAGGGCAGGGTTTGTAGAGGACAAAGACCTTGGTGGGGTATAAGAATGCCCTAGAGTCCACCTTTAAAAGCAGCCATTTTCTCCAGGGGAACTGACCTCTGCAGTCTTATATTCATTGAAATTCCAGAAAATCTCCAGCCATCACCTGGAGACTGGACACCTTAATTTTTCTATGACCAGCATTGGCTATAGAACACTTCCTGCTTTTTGATTCTGCACAATCAATAGCATCTGTTGATGAAATGATTGCAAGATTTGCTAGGCTCATGGACAGGTGGATGACAGAGGCACACAGAGACATCTAAGAAGTAAGCCTCACCTCAAAATACTGATTTCTTTTTCCCTTTCAACAATGTGTCTTTTGACAGCTTGAGGTAGCTATGGCAGGTGGACAGAAATCTATTGTGAGAAAGCCATCTAGCCCAGCAAGAAAGCAGCCTAATCATAAAAACAGACACAACTGGATTTATTTGGACACAACCAAATAGTAGTCAAGTCACAGCCAGTGAGTAGGACATGAACCAAAGCAGAAAATTATCAAGCACATAACTATTATGCTCTTGAGTTATACCCCCGGAATGATGAGAATGCTGAAAAAATCTCATGGTCTGGTCCCCCCTGCCCCCCCCGATAGTGATATCCTGATCTTCCAATGACCAGAAATGGAATTTTTAATCACATTATCTTCTCCATGGGCAATCCACTTTCTCATGCTGAGTTTCCAGCTCCCCGAACTAACTACTACAAATTAATTTTGTGTGACCTGGAGCCATTATGTAGTGTCTCATCCTTCAGGGTGTTTTTGGCCACTGTGTGACACAAAGTGTTGGACTGGATGGGCCACTGGCCTGATCCAAGATTGGCTTCTCTTATGTTCTCTTATGTTCCCTGTCGGGGACATATTCCTGTTGAAAAGTCACACATCTTTGCTTTTCCAACTTACAGAGTACTAGCACAAGCCTGGGCAGATGGGATGCTGGAGATCCTGGGAGGTTTTTTTGGTCATCTTCTGGGTGTGGAACAGGGGTCACCAAAGGTCTTTGTGTGTGTGTGTGTGGGGGGGGTATTTCTGAATTTCCTGCCTTGTGCAGGGGGTTGGACTAGACGACCCTGGAGGTCCCTTCCAACTCGATGATTCTATGGTTCTATGATTCTAGGCTGAGGCCAATGAGCAACCACTCGTGTAGATATTATTAGTGTCTCAATCTGTTTTGTGCCTTGATGGAAAGGTGAATTACAGACCCACGTAAACTGCCCTGACTTCTCTAAGGAAGAGTAAGATCTCAGTGTATTAAGTACATTAAGGTTATTTGAATATTAAATACAGAGATACTTCCTGTTCTTTTTTTTTTTCTTTCAAACATCCATCCTGAAGAAGAGCTCTGTGGTCATAGGGACCGCATCACCTCAGTCTTGTCCAATCTCCACTGGCTTCCAGTTTGCTTCTAGGCTCGAGTCAAGGTGCTGACCTTGACCTTCAAAGCCTTGCATGGCAGGCACTAATACACCTTACGCGCCGCCTCCTCCCGTATGAATGCACCTGCATACTCCAGTCATCTTTGGAGGCCCAGCTTTGGTTGCCCTGCCATCTGAAGCTAGATGGGTGGCAAAGTGAGAAGGAGCCTTCTCAGTCATGGCACCAAAACTTCCATACTCCATCCCCAGGGAAATTTGGCTGTCTCCCTTGATTGGTGTCCGTTGCCAGCAGGTGAAGACTTTTTTGTTCTGTCTGGAATACCCCCATAACCGTTAATCACCAGAGTGATTAAAATGTGGAATTCACAGCCAGAGGATATAGTGATGGCCACAGGAATAAACAGCCTGAACAAGGGATTAGATAGATTTATGGTGGATAAGTCTATCAATGGCTACTAGCCATGGTGACTGAGGGGAACCTCCATATTCAGAGGCAGTAAACCTCTGACTCCCAGTGCCAGGAGGCAACATCAGGGAAAGGCCTCATCCTCTGTGTCCTCTTCTTGGGCCTCCAGAGGAATTGATTGGCCACTGTGTGAGATAAGATGCTGAACTAGATGGACCCTCACTGGTCTGATCCAGCAGGGCTCTTCTGATGTTTATATGAAGGCCTCGGCCTCTCTGCCCTGTTGTTGGCCCTCCAGAGGAACTGGTTGGCCACTGCATGAGACAAGATGCTGGACTAGATGGACCAGTGGTCTGATCAAGCAAGGCTCTTCTTATATTCTTATGTTATTGGTCCTCCTTCTAGTGTTATCTGTTTTTAATTTAATTATTTTGTAACCCTAACTGTATTTTTAATTGTTCAAATTTGTTAAAAATTATGTTTGCCATTTTATGTTGTGGGCCCTGATTGGGTAGAAAGGGGTCATTAAAATGTTTTAAATAACCTCAAAAGGAGCTGGGAAGGCACGTTGAGCTGCGTTTACTTTTTTAAAAAAAATTCTAAGAACTTACATTTTCCTGACCCTCTGAATGTTTCTCTAAGAGACCAGGAAGGTGAAGTCTTTTTTGATTTCAATCCAGAAAGGAGATTCCAGCAGATTGCCGCATGTTCCTTCCCCTAATAAATTATCAAAATGCCATATGGCAATTAAAGCCAAAAATCTCTAACTTAATTTCCATTTTTTTTTAGAAAAAGAAGTTTTTGTAGGTCATCCAGAAGCCTGATGAGATCCAAGGTGGCAGCTTCTGTCTATCAGCCTCCCATCACGAGGAGGAGGAGGACAGGGGGAAAGAACAAAAACTTACCTGCTGGCATTCACATCTCATCTGTCAGTGCCAGGGAGGGGATGCCTGGGAAATGTGTGGAAAGAAAGGGACTTAGTTTGAGGTCTGCTGACTCTGATCTAGGGTTGCCAAGTCCAGGTTGAAAAATACCTGGGGACTTTGGGGGTGGAGCCAGGAGAAGGTGGGGTTTGGGGAGGGGAGAGCCCTCAGCATGGTACAATGCCATAAGTCCACGCTTCAAAGCAGCCATTTTTTCCAGGGGAGCTGATTTCTGCCAGCTGGGGATCAGTTGTAAAAGTGGGAGATCCCCAGGCCCCACCTGGAGGCTGGCAGCCCTACTCTGACCTCCTAGAAAGTGGGAAAGATCAGAGTTCTACCACTGAGCCCTCAATAGGGTTGCTAGGTCAGAGTTGGAAAATACCTGGAGACTTTGGGGGTGGATCCGGGAGAGGGCGGGGTTAGGGGAGGGGAGGGGGCCTCAGCCTGGTACAATGCCATAGAGTCCCTCCTTCAGAGCAGCCATTTTCTCCATGGGACATGGCCTCTGTCACCTGTAGGTCAGTTGTAAAAGCGGGAGATCTCCAGGCCCCACCTGGAGGCTGGCAACCCTAGCCCTCAAAGGTCCGAGTAACCCCTTCAGTCCATTGGGCCTTGTGGGTCAAAGTTGCTATTGTGCTATGGCTGAAATGTCAAATCAGGGCCTCTTACCTTGAGTGCCAAAGGATCAACAGCCTCCATTAGAACATGATTAAGGTAACACTGCAGTTTTATCAGGGAAGTGAGGTTGCCAACTCTGGATGGGAAATTCCTGGAGATTTGGAGGTTTAGCATGGGGAGGGGAGGGACCCCAGTGGGGTATAATGTCATGCAGTCCACTCCTCAAAGCAGCCATTTTCTCGGGGGGGGGGGGGGAACGGGACTGATTTCTGTAGTAGGGACACCTGTTGCAATTCCAGGAGATCTCCAGGCCCCAACTGGAGGTTGGCATCCATTTGTGGAAACTGCAGAATGCAGCTGCTAGAGTGTTAACTGGTGCCAGTCAAAACAAAGGAAAAGAAAGTAAAATATAACTAGGCACATAGTGCATATGTACAAAATATCATATATAGTTTAATAATACAATGAAAATGCTAAAATATCACTTAAAAACAACAGTCCTATGGTTCAGCATATAAATACCTAATCCCAATAGAACGACAAATGTCCATTCTTATAAATACAGGTTTAAAAGTACATGTTGTATCCATATGCAAGAACCACTACCAAATACCAAACATGTTTCAACACTAAGCCTTTCTCAGTAGTATAATTCAAACTGAGCACTCCCATTAATTTAACTGATCATACACAGAATGGACCTGAAATGATGGGAAGAAGAAGAAGAGACTGGATTTATACCCCGCCCTTCACTCACTTGGAGTCTCAGAGCGCCTGACAATCTCCTTTTCCTTCCCCTCCCCACAACAGACACGCTGTGAGGTAGGTGGGGCTGAAAGAGCTCTTTCCCAAGCTGTCCTTGAGAGAACAGCTGGTACAGAGCTATGGCTAGCCCAAGGTCATCCAGCAGGTGCAAATGAAGGAGTGGGGAATCAAACCCGGTTCTCTCAGATTAGAGTCTGCACACTTAACCATTACACCAAACTGGGGAAGGGGGAAAGGAGATAAATAATCATCTATATGTCTGTTAAAATCAAAATAACTTAAATATTTTAAAATATATGGAACTGAGATGGCTACTTGTGGAGTTAAGTGGTGTCAAATATTCTTGAGATGCAACATGGGCAAGATGTCAAATATTTCATTTGCCCCTGGATCTAAAAAACACATAAAACATGTGACTAAACACTTGCACAGTAAAAAGTATCCTAATTGTTTCAGAAAAAAGGTATGTAGCCAAATGGAAAAAAAACCCTAAATGGTACAATATTTACCTTCTTAGGTCCAATCTGCAATGCTCAAAGCTCCAATGGAGTGCTCAGGTACAACTAGAAAAGAATCAGCACCATGGTAGTCCACCCCCTGAATACATGGGAAATGTGGGAGTGGGGAAAATGTGATGCCACAGAAGATTTAAAGAAGGGAAATGAAGCAGAGGTACTCAGCAGCACCTGTGAGAGGAAAATTGCACCAGCCTATTTGCACACCTGAATCCAAAAAGTAGCCAAGTCCATCAGACACACAGCCAATCAATTTCTTCATTCAAACCTTTTGGAACTACAATTTCCAACATGGAAAACCAGTAGGACTCTCATTTCTTCAAAGGCCAAATTTGCTGTGGAGAGTACACTTGCAGTTTTTCTATGACCCAGAAGGCCCTTATCTGTATGACCCAAGGACACGTAGTACTTCACAAATGGAGCCATCAATCTCTGCTGTCTGATGCAGCTTTTGTGTTCAGATATTCTCACTTTAACCAGCTGCATTGTTATTCCTACATATAACAAATTGCATGGGCACTGTATACAATAAATGACCCCTCTAGAGTTACAATTAACTGGTCATTGAAGAATTTTGGAATACACTGGTTTTAAGGCAAAGGCCACAAACAGAGCAATTGCCACATGGAAACTAACCTTTTGGACAGTGCCCAACCCCTGTCAGGGTATCATCTGAAGTATGTTCTTTAAGTGTACTCCTGACCAACATATCTTTTAAGATTTTTAGCTCTCTTGAAAGAAGAAGATGAAGAAGATGAAGAGGAGGAGGAGGAGGAGGAGGAGGTTGGATTTATACCCCACCCTTCACTACCTGAAGGAGTCTCAGAGCAGCTTACAAACTCCCTTCCCCTCCCCACAACAGCTACCCTGTGATCTAGGTGGGGCTGAGAGAGCTCTCTCGAGAACTGCCCTTGAGATAACAGCTCTGAAAGAAGTTATGACTGACCTGAGGTCACACCAGCAGTGGCATGTGGAAGAGTGGGGCACCAAACCCGGTTCTCCCAGATTAGAATGTGTGCTCCTAAGCACTACAGAGGTTTGGACCTACACTACATGTAGGGATGCCAGTCAAAATATTCCAATGTTTTTCAATTATATGTCTCATGCCAGGGTAAGTTCATTGCCCTGACCTGGGTTGCCCAGATTGGCCCGGTATCATCAGATCTTGGAAGCTAAGCAGAGTCACCCCTAGTTAGTTCTTGGATGGGAGACCACCAAGGAAGTACAGGGTCACTACGCAGAGGCAGGCAATGGCAAACCACCTCTGGTCATCTCTTGTCTTGAAAATCCTGCACTTTCCACCACCAGTCACTTCAGGATAAATTCAAAGTAATAGTCAGTCCTTCAGTCCAGGAAGTCTTAAAGGACCATCTTCTACCCCCATCACCTTGTTGCTAGGGTTGCTAACCTTCAAGAGGGACCTGGAGGTCAACCGAATTATAGCTCATCTCCAGACTATACAGATCAGTCCCCCTGGAGAAAATGGCTGCTTTGGAGGATGGACTCTATGACTTTACACCCTGCTGGAGTCCCTCCCCTCTCCAGCCCCTCCAGCCCCAGGCTTCACCCCCATAGTTTACAAATTTCCGAAACTAGAGCTGGCAAGTTTACTTTTGTTTGCTTTTCTCTTCCATTGCAACAGGGTCTTTTCAGTTTTGGCACCCCAAATATAAAAAGCTTGCATGCTTGCCTGGTAGTATCTTTGTTGACCTTCTAGCATCAGAGAAAACCCTCTCAAAAGAGCTTTTTCTGCCCCACCTCACAGGGTGTCTGCTGTGGAGAAGGGAAGGGGAAGGGAAAAGGGTTTGTAAGCCACTCTGAGTAGTGAAGGGCGGGGTATAAATCCAGTCTCCTCCTCCTCCTCTTCATCCTTCCAGAAAGAAAGTCTTTCTTATTTGTTACTGTTTTACTCAGTCTTAATATTTACTTAATATTTAACTTCGTTGATTGCTTATTGTGTTATTCTATTTTCTTTTTTAATTTTTTTTGTTTCAGATTTCATGGTAATAATATTTCTATACTCAGATTCTATTTTTTTTTCATGTTTTGATTGTTTATTATACATTATCCTGGGATCCAGTTTTCCGGTTGAGAGGTAGGATATAAATGCTTAGCATTAAGCAAGCAAGCAAGCAATATTCTGAAAAGCGATTAAACTATATATAGGTTTTGCCATGGTTTATGCAAAGTTCTCCACATTCTGCCATGTTCTTCCCCCGATGAATCAGTTTCCTTTTTTCCCCTTCCAGATATCTTCAGGCTCCGGGTTTGACCCGTCAGCTTTGCCCTCTGCCCCCAATCAGGGAAGAGGACAGCTTTTCTTTCTCAAATAAAAAGTTGGCAGTTTTTAACTTAAATATTTATTTAGCTGTTTTCCCCCAGTGGAGACTCAAAGTAGCTTACAAGAAAACCCAGATAACACTGGCCTGGATCCTGTGACTGTGTTTCACACACACTTGATTCTGGCCAGATAACACCCACAGCAACCTATTGATCTCAACAGCATCTTAAAGACTAACACAATTTGTGGTAGGGTATTGAGTTTTCGTGAGTCACTGCTCACTTCTTCGGATACCAGTGACTCACAAAAGCTCATCCCCTGCCACAAATTGTTAGTCTTTAAGGTGCTACTGGACTCTTGCTCTTTTCTAATGCTACAGATAGACTAACGCGGCTACCCATATTGATCTATCAACCTATTAAACATAATCTAATATAAATGTCCCTTCAGTATATGTACTGGAAGGAGATAGGGTTGCCAGCTCTGGGTTGGGAGATTCTGCAAGATCCGGGAATGGACCTTGGGGAGGGCTAAGCTTGGGGGGAGGGAGGGATCATAATGTCCGCCCTCCAAGGCAACCATTTTTCTCCAGGGAAACTGATCTGTCATCTGGAAATCAATTATAATTCCAGGGGATCTCCAAGCCCCACCTGAAATTGGCAATTCCAGAAGGAATGCATCAATGCATCCCTACTTTTTTAAAAAAGAAACAAGTTCCCAATCTTTCTCTCCTGCCAGAAAAGCCAGTCAACATGTTCTATTATGATGTCCTTCTCACGAAGAGCCTCTTCTCTAGCAATATGGAGGTAAGGGCATCTTTGCCAGAAGATTAGAAAGGGAAGGAACTTCATTCCGTTACCCAGTCCGAAACATAGAATGACTACTGAAAACTGTGTGGAGTAATCTGGACAAGTTCCTCACGGTGGATTTTCACAGTCTCAGTGCAGTGGTGAGAAATCCGTTAGATGGGACGGTCACTTGCTGGAAGGAGCAGGCTTGTACTTGGAAGCCTCACCTGAATCTGTTCCTCCTCTTGGGTGCTCTGGTCAAGGCATGGGCTTGGAGCACATTTTTTTCAGTTCCAGCTAGGGTTGCCGATCTCCAGGGACCTGGGGAGCTCCCAGAATGACAACTTCCAGACTTCAGAGCTCAGTTCCTCTAGAGAAAATTGCTGCATTGGTGGGTGGACTCTGTGGCACTGTACCCTGCTGAGCTCCCTTCCCAAGCCCCTCCCTCCCTGGGCTCCACCCTCAAATTTCCAGGAACTTCCCAAGCTGGAGCTGTTAACCCTAAATCCAGCTGATTTGCAAACAACACCACTTCCAGAAGACCACATCACTGTAACATTCTCTGTTTGGAGCTGGCCTTGAAGACTATTCAGAAAGTTCAGAACATGGTGGCAGCTGCTGCAGCAAGTCTGCAAACTAGAGGAAAGAACAGGCCTTCTCAGCCTCAGTCATTGCAAAGGGTGTGTGGTAAATTTGTCTAAGGACCCACAGGAGGCATCTCATGACGTTTTCTGGAATCTGTAAACCTGAGGGAGCATCTCGTCCACACACACTCCTTGCTCTTTGGGCTATAGCACTGAAAACTTAATGGAACTGTTGACTACCAAGTTAGTAAAAATAAAGCAGAAGATAGTCTCAGAGGGCAGGCATGCTGCTCTGCAGCGGAACAGCCAGATTCGACTCCAGAAGCACCTGGGAGACCAACAAAAATTTCACACTCTGAGAGTTCGAGAATCAGACTTCCTGTAGTCAGATAATGAGGAGCTTTCTCCAGAGGAGGCCTTTCTCCAGAAGTTCTTGAGATTCAAGATCATGCCCCTGTTAGATGGGCTATCGAAGCTTTTATTTGTTTTAAAGGTAAAGGGTTTTTTTTTTTAATCAGCACCTTAATTTTAATGAGTTTTTATTGGCTGCTATTGTTTTCTCGCTTCTCTCCTCCTTAACTGTTTGCCTATGCTGTGATTTTAATTGCCATTCCTTGCCTTGGGAATCTTCGCGCTGAAAGAGGAGCAATAAATCTTCTAAAATGGTTAGGTAAAAGTACATAATTTATACGTTTTCCTGGACTGAGCACACGCAAGTCCCTAGTAATCGGTTCCTGATTACAGCCAGAAAGCTACTTCACGCCCCTTTCCTGATTACCCCCATTCCCCCTCTCTCAAGTTCCTGGTGCTTCTTCCTTCATTATAGGTAATGAGGAACATCTATTGCTGCTGTTGACCTGTTCACCAGGTTGACCTGTTCACCAGGTCAACAACAGGAACTCCCAGTTTTCTTGGTGGGAATTTTAGAAAGCCTTAGAAAGTCTTATTTATAGAGAATCCATTAAGGCCATAATCCTAGACCAGGGATCCCCAGTTTTTTTGAGCCTGCAAGCACCATTAGTATTCTGACAGAACATGGTGGCTGCCACAAAAATGGCTGCTGCGGGAGGCAGAGCCATCCACAAAATGGATGCCACAGCTTACTTTCAGTCACACAGTGAAGACCTTTGTGCCATGGTGACAGCTGCTGCCAAAGCAACATTTTTTAAAAAAAATCTGCAAAACCAATGACAGCTCCAATGGCCAAGCAAAAGCCTTGCTGGTAAAATCCCCACCTGGCTTCACCTACTTTCGAAAAACATTTGCTGGGCACTAGGAAAGGTGTCAGCAGGGGACCCCTGTCCTAGACAGCCACAGAACAGACAGCAAAGCATGGATCCTGTGATGTATGTAATGGGGCAGCCACATGGCCCTCGCGGCACGCACATGGCCTGGCTCAAGCCAGAGCTTCAGTCCGGTAGACAGTAGCCGGGCCTGACTGTAATTTCTCCCCTATGGAACACCAAGGATTTTCGAACAGTCCTATGGTATACTACCGCAGGAAGTTTAACCTATCAAGCAGATAAGGCAAGGTCGGGGGTGCAGCTTTACTGTGTATATAAACAGGCACCCCGACCTCCATTTCTCATGTCATCTGATTCCTACAATAAACTACTTGCCACCCCAGCAGAAATAACGAGACAGACAACAGCTTGGAATCAAAACAAGGGCCACTTTATTAACTATTTAAACAGAACATGCAGCAACGGGCAATCTAAGCAAGCTCTGGAACAGGCAAGGCAGGCGTCACTCCCAGACACAACCTCCTTGCCCTTGTAATGGGCGGGAAACCTAGCCCCAGTCTTGAGCCAGTCAGATTCTGGATCGCAACCGGCGGCCCGGCATACTGGCATCCCCTCCCAAGGGCGCCTACCCCTGAGGCTGCACAGACCTTCAGGGAGGAGCCTAGTCTGAGAGGTTCCCAAAGGCAATCACCATTCACCTCCCCAGACTGCAAGGCCCTAGGGTGGTTGCTGATGACCTCCTGTTCCCAATAGGGATATGCCGTGAGGCACTCACCGGTTCCATATTCTTGCTTGCACAAACCTGCCACATGCAAAGCCAAGCCTCTGCTTTGGCCTTTGCGACCCCACACGGCAACCGAGTGCCCTCCAAATCCCGTGCTGCAAGTCCTCTAAAAATATCGCATTGCCCTTGTCTGAAAGGTGCACCCCATCGGGGCGATACAGGTCAGGAAACTCGACCCGTATGTTAGGGTGCAGCAAAAAGAGACCCAACCCGGACTCCATGGCCGTGCGAAGCTGGCTATTAGCATTACGCCTGGCCTTGTCCATACACCTGGGGTCCCTGGTATGCCTCCATACCCAGCAAAGAAGCATGGCTGACCACACTATCTGCACCCCGGGCCACCTTGACCTTATCATCGCCAGGTCAGCCCTGGCCTGCAGTACAAGGGCCACACCCTTGATCAGACCCAGATCATTGCCCCCCAGGTGTATGACTAAAACATGAGGGGGAGGACCCTGCCTCTCTTCAAACAATAAAGGGAGGAGCGCCAGCCATCTCATGCCCCTCCTCCCCCACCACTCGACCGTCGCCACTTCGCTGAGGTCGAGCTGGGAGCCAACAGACGTCCTCCTCGCCCAATGAGCCACCCAAAAGACCATGCTGTGGCTGCAGACTATGACCTTCCGTCTCGTCTCATGGTCCACAGCACCTGTAAAAGGAACTTAATTAACAACAACCCGATTAAGTTAGAACAAACTTACACTGTACAATGCCTAACATAGCCCTTAAAACATTGAGATTTCCAGCGTCCAATTCGCTGTATCTCCCTGGCCTGGTACCCCATGGATGCAGCAGTCGATACAGCCCCGATCCGAAAGGAATGGGAACAAAAACGAAAACCGCCCAGACCCAGTTGGACCAAGGCCCTCCGTGTCACTGTCCAAAACTGGAACTTTGTGAGTGGGGTGCTGTCCCTGTGCTTAAACAAATACCCCAGACAGTCACCCCGAAGTGCCAAGTACCGATTCATGGCAGCAACTGGGCACAACCCTGGCTCCACACAGGACCCTAATTCCAATAGTTGCCCCTTACCTCGCTGATCGGTCTTAGATCTACGCAGCCTAATCCAAAGTTGAAAACTAATAATTGACACGTCCCTGCGCTCAAGCACTGCACCAGAGACATCAGCCCGAGAGCCTGCCACCAGCTCGCTAATCCTGAGCGCCCCAAAAAAGGCAGTCAGTGAAGCGGCGTGGGAAAGCCTGACCTCGTAGCTATCATGACAACAAGATGGCCATTGGCTCTCTAGCCCATGCAGAACCGCAGGTGTCAAGGGGACCCTGCTATCAGCTACTCGAGGAGACTCACGTGATCACCCCTCGAGCATCTTCTGAAGACAGAAATAGCTCGTGGTGTCCTCGTGACCCGAGGCCTTACTGGTGAAAGCCAGTGCAGACAGCTTGGCCTTAATAGTTTGTGCTGAAAGGCCGCCCTTCCTCAGTGTCACACAAAAGTGCATCAAGTGTGACACAGGAATAGGCCACGCCTGCTGTAAACCCGCTGCAGCCCTGAAGGACAGAAACTGCTTACCCGCCTTCAGGTAAGCTCTCCTGGTGGAAGGGGCAAGGGCCAAACTCATTGCCCCATCGGCCTCAGCCCTCCAATCTCCCACACCTCATCGGGCATCCATGCCGGGAGCAGGTCTGCTTCCGGAGCCAGCTGACGGAACCTCTCCATCTGTTTGCGAGAGAGAGCGTCAGCGACCCCATTATCAACCCCCGGGACGTGTCTAGCTCTAAACAAAATGTTATGCTTAAGGCACTGCAATGTGAAAGCCCGCACCAAAGCCATAACCCTGGGAGATTTTGACGTGAGGGTGTTGATAACATGTATCGTGGATTGATTATCACACCAGAAGTGGACTGTCTGATTAGCTAGCTCCGCGGACCAGATCCAAACTGCTGCGACAATTGGAAAAAATTCCAGGAAGGTGAGCAAAATTTGTTTGTTTAAAATATATATTACACACTTCTCTTCCTTACAGAGCTCAAGGCGACTTACGCTATAAGCAAAATACATAAGAATAGTTACATACGAATACCTAAAGCCAAAATAATAGACTCACGATTCAGGACTGCTTTATTCAAATGCAGTCCTAAATAAAACCGTCCTAAATAAAACTTGGGATCAGCTTAGAAGTGAGATGCCTGATACAGATATCAATATGCACGTCTATACTGCTGGGTTTGGATTCCTTCAGCCAGATCAGCCTTGACGAAGCTGACAGGTTAATCATGACCGTACGCCCAACCACATGTCCCCTTGATCCGTGCCCCTCCTGGCTCATTAAGGCGGGCCACGAGGGGTTTCGAGGTGCACTGAGGGAAATTATCAACCGCTCCCTCATGGAGGGGCAGTTCCCAAAGGCACTCAAGGAGGCAATGGTCCACCCTCTCCTGAAAAAAACAACTTTAGACCCAGCCGAATTGGCAAACTATAGGCCGGTCTCTAACTTGCCTTATTTGGACAAGTTAATAGAGAGGGCGGTGGCGATACGGTTACAGGGGTTCCTGGATGACGCTTCGGTGTTAGATCCCTTCCAGTCAGGCTTTCGCCTGGGGTTCGGGACCGAGACAGCTCTGGTCACCCTTACTGACGACCTCCGGAGACATCTGGACCGAGGCGGTGTGGCGGTGTTGTTGTTGCTCGACCTGTCGGCTGCGTTCGACACGGTCGATCATCGGCTGCTGTCCCGCCGCCTCGCCGACGTGGGGATTCAGGGACTCGCCTTACAGTGGCTTGTCTCTTTCCTTCAAGGTCGGGGACAAAGGGTGGTGCTTGGGGAGGAGCAGTCCCAGAGACACCCGCTTGAGTGCGGTGTGCCTCAGGGGGCTGTTCTGTCCCCAATGCTCTTCAACATCTATATGCGCCCCCTTGCCCAGATTGTCCGGAGGGCGGGGCTGGGCTGTCACCAGTACGCTGATGACACCCAGCTCTACCTGATGTTGGGGGGCCGGTCTGGCTCGGGACTGGACGATTTAGACCGGGCATTGCACGCCGTGGCTGGTTGGCTTAGGCAGAGCGGGCTGAAGCTGAACCCGACAAAGACGGAGGTACTGTGCCTGGGTCAGGGTGGTCCTTGGTTGGGGCTCCCACTCCCGACCTTCGACGGGGCGCCGCTGGTGCCTTCGCCGGTGGTTAGGAGTCTGGGAGTGCTCCTGGATCCCTCCTTGTCAATGGAGGCCCAGATAGCAGCCACTGCCAAATCGGCCTTTTATCATCTGAGGCTGGTGCGGCAGTTGGTTCCCTTCCTGGATTGCGCGGACCTGGCCACAGTGATCCACGCAACGGTCACCTCGAGGCTAGACTATTGTAACGCTCTCTACATGGGGCTGCCCTTGGTGCAAATCCGGAGGCTTCAGCTGGTGCAGAACGCCGCAGCAAGGTTGTTGATGTGCCTCCCGAGACGGGAGCACATACGACCAGTGCTTGAGGCACTGCACTGGCTACCAGTGGCGTACCAAATTCGCTTCAAGGTGCTGGTATTGGCCTTTAAAGCCCTATATGGCCTGGGTCCGACCTACCTAAGGGACCGCCTTTCCCCATATGTACCCCAGAGAGCACTCCGGTCTGGGGCACAACATCGCCTGGCCATACCTGGCCCAAGAGAAGCCAGGCTCACTGCCACCAGGGGGAGGGCTTTTTCGGTGGCGGCCCCTGGCTGGTGGAACGAGCTCCCGGAGGAGATCAGGGCCCTGCGGGATCTGATGCAGTTCTGCAGGGCCTGCAAGACGGAGCTCTTCCGCCAGGCATTTGGATAGGGGCCGCCGCCTTTATGTCGATCTGCCTCCCCCATGTTAATATGCAGTGATTACAAATGCTGCCAACGATCCTGGGGGCTCCCAATATTAGCATGCATAACACCAGCATGCACAATACCGTCAGAGTATGTGATTAACAGTTTTATTGTGAATGTGTTCATCTATGTAAGCCGCTCTGAGCCTACTGTGTGGGGAGAGCGGCTAAAAAGTCGAAATAAATAAATAAATAAATAAATAAATAAATAAATATATCCAACGTGTCTCACAAGTCCTTGCGGGTAACCCACTTGTAACAACCAATCATGTACGTAAACAGGGCTTTAGCCCTGATTATGATAGCAAATAGACCCGAAATGAAGGGCTTTGTATTCTGAGCTGATGTTTGACTTCCCCAAAGAGGATATCTACAAGGGAGATACCTGAATATCACCTTGCCAGCAGAGATGTCAGAGCAGGGAAAGTGTGTTTGTGACATTTTGGAGGCAACTCCTCCCTGTATAGTTCCATCCTCACTCGATACCACCTCAGGTTTTGTCATGCCCTGCTTCCTTACTCCACCAAGGATACCCGAGGGAATTCTATTTTAAGTACTGAGTTATTTAAAACATTTATTAGCTGCCTTTTTTCCCTTGAGGAACTCAAGGCAGCTTCTGGGACAGATTTTGGCTCTGAATATGACACACACCCAAGTCTCTGAAGCAGGATAGTTTTTTTTTCCGTTAAAACATGAATGCAAACAAAGTTGATTTGATATAACACCAACTGAAATAAATATTAACAGGCAGCCTATGTAGATATTACAAATCTATACAACACCCTGCTGTCATTCCGGGAAAGTCTCCCTCAGGCTTAGTGATGTAAAATTTCCAGAAATTTTGAAGCTTGGGGGAAAAAACAGTGTTTTTTTTCTCCCCCCCCCCCCCCAGAAGAAATGGAAATTTTCGGGGCAATTGAAAAAAAAATGCTACATTAGCACTTTTTTTTTCTTTTCCAGATTGAAAGTCATTCTGTTACTTTAGGAACATAAAATATGACTATGGACAATTTTACTTGGCATGAAATTATCACAACTAGCATATTAAAAATATAGTGTATCCAAACAATTATTAGAAACAGAATTTACACTCTTTTATATTTATTTGTAATTGTAACAAATGGAGCAACAATCTCATGAACTGTTTACTAGTTTATGTGGAACAGACAAAAAAACCCTCCAGAAAACAATTTTTAAAAATCCAGAAGTAAGGATTGTTCATATTTCCTCTCCACAGTATTGGAGAGTTCAGTTTGTAACCTAGGACTTGCTTGTCCTCAGTGCCCAGAAATTACATTAATCTGATACCATACATATTTTTCAGAAATGAGTTGGAAAATATTTGAACACCTTTATCTTAAAATATTTTATTCATCATTTAAAAATAAAATGTTCCATAATCAATTTTTTCTTTTCTTTTTTTTTAATTTTTCCAATTTTTAAGAAAAAACAAACAAAAAAACTTGTTTCCCCCCCAAATTTTTTCAGTTTTTTTCTGGGCCTTCACATCTCTACTCAGGCTATCCTGAGTGATTATAAGTCAGCTCCAACTTGAAGGCAGTTTCCACCCCGACCTGTAATATTTTGTTTCCCAGGTTCCCTGGCTCCTGCATGCTGCCATTTCAACTTTTCCCAAGAGAGTAAGGGAAGGATCACAGAAAGATCTCCCATTAGGCCTCTTCAAAGCATCAGCCACTTCCAGGTAAGTTTTGTGAAAAAGAGGGCAAGACAGCTGTGGTGCCAGGGGTTACAGGCCAAGAGCAAGCTCATTACAAGCTGAGCCCAAACTTCAGTGGAGTTTGGGCTTGACTCATAATGAGTTCAGGGAAAGGTGAATGTGTAAGTTCACTATCACAAGCCTCCCCAATTTCAAAGCTGAGTGCCATCGCTAATTTTGTTAGCAACTACAGAAATATATCCCCAGGGCACTAAATCGGTAACATGCGAGAAAATCCTTTCCTCCACAAAACTGGTTCCACCGTTACGGTTTGTAGTGTTGCTGACATTTGATAATTCTGCATCACATTCATAATGGCTTTACTATGTTTGCAAAATATTAATACTGTATGATTTCTAGCTTAGTGCCTGTGCGAGAAATATGTTGCACATCAGACACTCAGAAGCCATGCAACAATAATAGACTCATTTACAAGCCACGTCAACAAACGGTTTTGTAAAACTGGCACAAATGTATTCCTGAAAGCATCAGTGTTAAGAATGGAGTGAAGGAAGAGTCTACTATTCTCAAAATTTAAAGCTTCTTTTTCTAAGAAAAAAATCCAGCATAATTTACCTCTCTCTTTTTTAAGTGTTCTGTTGAAGGCACAAGGTGTAGACATTTAGTTGTTAAAAAAATTAAATTGATTGATGTTCTCCTTCCAAAATATATGTTGAAGGAGATATGTAAGTCAGATTCCTGACCTGGCTAGCTCAGGCTAGCCCAGGGGTGGGCAAACTTGCTCAGCGTAAGAGCCACATAGAACAGGGGTGGCCAAACTTGCTTAACGTAAGAGCCGCATAGAATAAACATCAGATGTTTGAGAGCCACAAGACATGAACAAACATTACCTGCTTTTATTGGAAAATAAGCAAATTTGCTTTTTATTAACATTAAATGAGACTGCCGAAAATAATAACAAAAGGGGTAAAAGCAGTTATTGATAATGATATTTGTTTGCTAATGATATTTAGCTTCCCCAGCCGCCCTGCCGGGAGCCACATAGTATATGTGAAAGAGCCGCATGTGGCTCCCGAGCCACAGTTTGCCCAATCCTGTCAGATGTTGGAAGCTAAGCAGGGTCAGCCCTGGCTGGTATTTTCCTGGGAGATCTCCAAGGAATACCAGAGCTGTAACACTGAGGCAGTGTCTCTTGCCTTGAAAACCCCATGTGGGGTCGCCATAAGTCTGCTGTGATGTGACAGCGCTTTCCACCACCACGTCAGATTATAGTAAACAGTTTGCCGTGGATATGTATCTAGCTTTTATCCCTTGTACACATTTTATCAAACCAGATGGTGGGATGAGCCATGGTTCAGCAGCAGAGCATCTGCTTTGTGTGCAGAAGGTCTGAGGTTCGGTTCCCGGCATATCTAGTAAAGAACAGGTAGTAGGGGATGCGAAAGACCTCAGCCTGAGACCCTGGAGAGCTGCAGCCAGTCTGACTAGACAAAACTGACTTTGATGGACCAAGGGTCTGATTCAACATAAGGCAGCTTCATGCGTCCCTGACATGACCAGGGAGGGAGGGAGGAAGAAAGGAAGGACCTTTACAGTGCAAGCCTAAGGACACATTCCTAGGAGAAAACCGCACTGGGTAGACTCGAGTATGCTTAGGACTCTCTTATTTATTTATTTATTTGTTTGTTTGTTTCAATTTATACCCCGCCTAGCCAGCGGACTGGCTCTAGGCGGCTGACAACATAAAATCACTCTATTACAAGTTAAAACATAGAATAAAATAGATTCATTTAAAATTATAACAACATTCAGCACAAAATGGCGGCATCATACCAGCACTAGATACCCGCATTAGCTTACACCAACCAGGAGGCTACCACCATAGTTGTCTTAAAGATGGCCATCTGCTAAGGGCCATTCCCCCCGGCGGCGGCCCCAAAGGCCTGGCGGAAGAGCTCCGATTTACAGGCCCTGCGGAACTGCAAAAGGTCCCGCAGGGCCCTGATGTTCTCTGGGAGCTCGTTCCACCAGTGAGGGGCCGCCACCGAGAAGGCCCTGTTTCTGGTGGCTGTTAGCCTCGCCTCCTTCAGGCCCGGAAGGATCAGGCGATGTTGGCTGCCTGACCGAAGTGCTCTTGGGGGTATATATGGGGAAAGGCGGTCCCTTAGGTAGGCAGGCCCCAGGCCATATAGGGCTTTAAAGGTTGAAACCAGCACCTTGAACCAGACCCGGTACGCTATAGGCAGCCAGTGCAGCGCCCTCAGCACAGGCTGGATGTGGTCTCTCACTGAGAGACCCATCAGCAGCCTGGCTGCGGCATTCTGCACTAGCTGCAGCCTCCGGAGCTGGGTCAAGGGCAGCCCCATGTAGAGAGCGTTGCAGTAGTCTAGCCTTGAGGTGACCATAGCATGGATTGCAGTCGCCAGGTCATTGCGTTCGAGGAAGGGAACCAACTGCCTAATCAGCTGTAGATGGTAAAACGCTGCTCTGGCAGTGGCTGCTACCTGGGCCTCCATAGTTAAGGAGGCATCCAGGAGCACTCCCAAGCTCCGGACCCGCGGCGCTGGCACCAATGGTGCCCCCCCGCAGGCCGGTAGTGGGATACCCACCCCCGGTCCACTCCGACTCAGGCAAAGAACCTCCGTCTTCGTTGGATTCATTTTCAGACGGCTCAGCTTGAGCCAGCCCGCTACGTCCTCAAGCGCCCGCTCCAGGTCATTCAGGGTGGCCCCGGACCGGCCGCCCAACAGCAGATATAGCTGGGTGTCATCAGCATACTGGTGACAGCCCAGCTTGTGCCTCCGGGCGATCTGGGCGAGAGGGCGCATGTAGATGTTGAACAACATGGGAGATAGCACTGCCCCCTGGGGCACACCACATACCAGTGGGTGCCTCTGGGACACGTGCTCCCCTAGCGCCACTCTCTGTCCCCGACCTTGGAGAAAGGAGACAAGCCACTGTAAGGCAAGCCCCTGAACCCCTATGTCGGCAAGGCGGTGGATCAGTAACTGGTGGTCGACCGTGTCAAACACGGCCGACAGATCTAACAACACCAGTACCACCGTTCCGCCCTGATCCAGATGCCGTCGGAGGTCGTCTGTGAGAGCGACCAGTGCCGTTTCCGTCCCATGACCCGGGCGGAAGCCAGACTGAAACGGGTCAAGCACAGAGGTGTCATCCAGGAAGCTCTGCAGCTGAATCGCCACCGCCCTCTCCAAAATCTTGCCCAAATAGGGCAAGTTGGAAACCGGCCGATAGTTGGCCAATTCGGCCGGATCCAGTGATGGTTTTTTCAGGAGGGGGCGGACCATCGCTTCCTTGAGTGCCCCAGGGAACAGTCCCTCCTGGAGGGACTTGTTGACAATCTCCCTAAGGGCACTTTGTAGCCCTTCCCGGCCAGCTTTTACCAGCCACGAAGGGCACGGATCAAGGCTGCATGAGGTTGGGCGTACAGCAGAGAGTAAACTGTCAACCTCCTCAAAGCTGAGTGGGCTGAAAGAATCCAGAATAGAACTATTAGAGTCTCTCTTCCCACCACCAATCAAAGCTGGAACGGATGGGATTGTTGTTGGTTGATCTTCCACTGTCAGCCTGGGAGAGGGAAAAGGACTGGACACTTTTGAACATACCGATCTGCATCTGCAATGTAACACTGCTTCTTTCATCTCTGGTGCCGGCTTCCATTGCCTCCCATTTGGCTCGGTACAAAAGCTTGCTGTCTGCATCATGTCTAGGGAGAATGTGCAAGAGGGGGGTAGGAGCAGCCACCCAGAGGTGCTGGCAGGACAGTGCACTGTGCTGCGCTGCAGGGAGGAAACAGCACCCACCCACACACCCGTGCAGAAAGTAAAGGGGGTGACCTGGTGGAGGGGGAGGTGGGGGCAGGAAAGACCAAACAAGCTGGGTAAAAAACCCAAAACACCTCATGGTTGCCAGGTAAGGCATTTTGGGGACTGCCCCAGGAAATAACAAATGGCTCAGGGGTGGGTGTGCTTCCAACACCCCCCCAAAAAAATGATTGCTGAAAAAATGTTCCCTGGCTGCTTTTAAATGCAAACAACTGGAATTTTCAGCTAACTTGTTTCCTTTGTAATCATTTGTGTCTCTCCTTAGAAAAGATGCGGGGGGGAGGGGGGGAGAGAGATTCAGCTCCAGTCATCTGCTTATCGCTCACAGTAGCTCTGAGGGCAGGAGGAGCAATTAAACCACCTTAAAACCAACTCCACATAAAATGGTGAGGCGCCGTAGTGACCTTGGAGTCGCCACTAAATGGCAATAAAGTGATGCAGACAGCCAACGCTGAGACGAAGCAATACGAGAACGGATGCGGAGTGAGATGCAGACAGAAATTTGTTAGACAAAATGTGGGGTTGGTGGCACAGTGGCAGGAAAGACCAATGCAGATTGCATCAGAGTTGATCATTAGTCACTTATGAAGTGAGGATCCTTGAGCAGTGGTGGCAGCTGCCGCCAAAGCAATGTTGTTGTTGTTGTTGTTGTTTTAAAAAAATCTGCACAGCCAATCAGATCTCCAGTGGCCAACCAGAAGCCTTGCTGGGCAAAAGCCCCACCTGGCCCCTCCCACTTTCTAAAAATACATGGCAGGAACCGGGAAAGGTGTCCACGGCACCCACGGGCACCACGCCGGGGGGGGGGGGCTGAATCAGAGAGATCTGAATGGCTAATGGGAGAGAAAGACTAAGAGCAAGACTGAGAGACAGATATAAGTTTCTTGTGCTCTTTTGACTTTATACTGTGCCAGCAAAGAGAATACACTTTCAACATACAGACTAGCATGGAGTGAGGGGTTGCCCTCGACAATTCTAGTATACCAACCTATACGTTCTCGGGATATTATTTATTATTTTTCTTTTATTTATATATACATGTGTGTGTGTGTGTGTACACACACACCCCATATCCATAACCTAATACACACCCTTGAGGTATCTATCTATCTATCTATCTATCTATCTATCTATCTATCTATCTGTCTGTCTGTCTGTCTGTCTCTGTGTGTGTGTGTGTGTGTGTCTCACTCGTACATTTTCATCTTCCCTTTTTTCAGTGCAGCATACATGATTTATTCATTTTTACCCTAACAGAACCCATGTGAGGTAGTTCCCAAGAGAAGCCAAGAGCAAATGGCTGTTCCAATGTCACCCACTAAACTTCCTGCCAGTGGGGATTTGAACCTAGTGTTATGTCTGCCAACTGCCACCAGGCACCAGAGAGACTCAACCCGACCTTGGCTCCGGAGAACAATAGGGGCCAAGGATCCTGAATTTACAGCAATGTATCAATAGGAACTTTGGTGGGAAGTTCAAACCCGCCAATGGGACCTAGAGGCAGAGTTCAGGGGTTGTATATAGTTGGCCCATTTTGGCCAGAGTTTTATCTTTTCATTCTATCTTTGTTCCTGATGTCAATTAATAAAGACCTGAGCTGAATCACTATGCCTAGAACTCAGTATTTTATACTAGTCTCCCTGATACTGGCTTGATCCTCTAACTATTCGTCATGATCTGGGCTGTGCCAGTAAAGGCCTAGCAGGCCCAGGGAGCCTGAGTAGCAGTGGGAGGAGGCCAGGCCTACAATTCCCAGAAGACCCTGAGAGGTTTTAGCACCAATTTTAGCCAATCACAGAGAAAGGGGACATAATAAAAGAGCTGGCACAGAAGGAGAGCTGCTCTTTCTTCCAAGAGAGCAGGATGAGAGGGGAGGCTGCTGCTGGGAGAGACCCTCACCCTGAGAGGGAGGCTGAGCAGACGCAGGCCCCACTTTATTTTCCTTGTGTGCAAATAAAGACATGTTCATGTTTTAGATATATGAGCACCATTGATAATATACACTATTTTTTTGCGACAAAACAAGGACCTTCAGAGGTTATCTGGAACAGATGCAGATGTTTTTCTAGCTAGGTGTGAAAAAAGTTATTTCCTACATGTGCATTTCATTTTCTCATATCCAGAGTAAGTTTTTGTTGTTGTTGTTGTTGTTCAGTCGCACAGTTGAGTCCAACTCTTTGCGACCCCATGGACCACATCCGTCGTCCTCCATAGTTTGCTTAGTTTCATGTTTGTTGCATCAATAACTCTGTCTAACCATCTCATCCTTTGCCGTCCCCTTCTTCTTTGACCTTCAGTCTTTCCCAGTATCAGGGTCTTCTCCAGTGAGTGCTCCCTTCTCATTTGGTGGCCAAGGTGTTTGAGACCCAGAGTAAATATCAGAGGCCATTTGTAGGGTTGCCAGGTCTGGGTTGGAAAATACCTGGAGACTTTGGGGGTGGATCCAGGAGAGAGTGGGGTTTGGGGAGGGGAGGGGAGGGGCCTCCACATGGTACAATACCATAGAGTCCACCCTGCAAAGCAGCCATTTTCTGTAGGGGAGCTGATCTCTGGAGATCAGTTGTAAAAGCGGGAGATCCCCAGGCCCCATCTGGAGGCTGGCAACCCTAGCCATTTGCTTCATTCAGTGTATCAACACCAGCATGGTCATTGTATCAAATAGGTCCACAAGTTTTACATTTACATTACTTTACAGTTTTCATTTTTTTCCCAATTCAAATTCCGATCCTTCGGCAATATTGTCACAAGGATCTCTGAAACGTAGGGGACATTTCGTGGTGTTCACACCAGTTTCTTAACAAAATTCTCCTGGCTGGGTTGTCCCCACTAACAGTGTCTCTGCCCCCCCCCCCCACCTTGCCATCTCCCTCCTCTGTAAGCACAAGGCTTTATGGCTTGTATCGGTTCATAAACTCATACCATGAAACCTCAGGAGCCGCAGACGACCGAGGATCTTCTTTCAAGTGAATGTGAGGAGAAGTCAGCTTGGATATTTCTTTGCACCCTGACGCTTGGGATAGTTCAGATCAGACTGTGCCTCTGGGTGCCCTTGTTCTGCTATTTTGGTCACACACACACACCCGTTTCTCTTCAGCTGTCTTTCTTTCTCTTGCACCTTTGCACACCCCCTCCCTTCAGACGCCTTCCAGCTGTGGCTTGACGTTTTTGCATTTAAAAAAAGCAACAACACTAGGAGATGAGTCCAGTATATTTGTACTCTCAAAAACTGTTTGATGCATTTCCTCTGTCCCTTCATGCCACCAAACCCCCCCCCCCCCAACACAACTCTCTCTTTAAAAAAAATGAATGCTCCTTGGTCAGACATCCATGACTTAAATATTTGGAGCTAGGCTAGCCCAATCTTGTCAACTCTCAGAAGATAAGCAGGGTCAGCCCTGGCTAGTATTTGGATGGGAAACCACCAGGGAAGTCCAGAACAGACATTGGCAAACCACCTCTGAACGTCTCTTGCCTTGAAAGCCCTAAGTTAGGATGGCATTGTTCTAAAACCTCCTCAGCTGTCCAACCTTGAGGTCCTCTGGAGTTGGCCATGTTTCTAATTTTGGTGTAGTGGTTAAGAGCCAGTTTGGTGTAGTAGTTAAGAGCGTGGACTCTAATCTGGGAGAACCGGGTTTGATTCCCCACTCCTCCATGTGCAGCTGCTGGTGTGACCTTGTGTCAGTTACAGTTCCCTCAGAGCTCTCTCAGCCCCACCTACCTCACAGGGTGTCTGTTGTGGGGAGAGGAAGGGAAGGAGATTGTAAGCAGCTCTGAGGCGCCTAGTAAAGAGCGGGGTATAAATCCAACTCTTCTTCTTCTTCTTAAAGATCTCATTTTCCAAGCTGTACTTAAGCACAGGTTCTTTGCATGCAGCATAAAACAAGTTAATGTTTGCATAAAATCACCAAGAATATGTCCATAACGGATAAAACACGCAGAAAAGATGAAGGGTATTAAATTATTGAATAATGTATGCGCAATCATTATCATTTGTAGTGTTACCCGTTTTGTAGTGCAGGAGTTATTGCAGAGGACTCTGAAATCTCGCATCAGTGTGAGACAAATGTGCTTAAGGAAAAGCACGGTGTGTGTATGGGTGGGGAACGTTTGCAAAAATTACATAATGCAGTGGCAACAACAGCAATTGGCTAGAACAGTAAAAATGTGACTTGAAGTGAAAAATTCAGCAGAAGTTACGATAAATAATAAGCTATATTTTTCAACTATGTGCGGAACAGGAGGTCATTGAAGGAGACCATGGGATTTCAAAGAGAAAGCCAGGGTAATTTACTAACCGAGGAGGCAGACTTTGCTAAAAATGCAATCAAATGAATTCTTTTCCTCTGTGCTCACACAGAGACTGAGGGGACAGATGTCAGCAACAGACATAAATTGCCCAGGAGAGCTAGCAGGAAAAAAAAATCCGACACAGATTCATGCCAGAACAGGTGATCAAAATATTAGAACATCTGAAGACTAGCTGAGCTTTAGAGCTTGGGGGAAAATATGTCTATTCCCTCCAGAATTCACAAAGAAAAGGCTATGGATGGCAGGGAAAACACATTCCAGAGAGGTTTGACGTTCTCTGGGAATATGGAGAAGGATCGGTTTGAACAGCAATTCCCAGATGGTTGTTCTGGGCCTTCTGGTGGGTTGGAGAAACTTTGCAGGCATATCAATTTTTCAGCAACGGCTTTGGGGAACGTAGAGCACAAGGAGCTGAGGATGAGGCCACACTGGGAACCAAGACAAAATCCTCCTTAGTCAAATGTTTGGTGAATACCCAGGGCCAGAATATGTTAAATACACAGTGAATCTGGAAACTGAATTATCCTACAAAGACCTGAAACAAATATTTGGGCTTCTTCTTGTGGTTTGGCAGCTTGTCTCCAGAATGTATGTGATGAAACATGATCTAATTTCTTGGCAGGGTAGGCTTATTGGTAGGTAGCGCTGCCAGGTCCTGGGGGGGTTTCCCCTCCAAAAGGGCCCCCAATTTGCCGGTCCAGATCAGGCCGGTGAGGGGAACCTCGCCCACAAAGTGCCCAATTCGGGTCGGAGGTGATGTCATCACGCCAGGCACATCGCTGGCCGACACTCTAGCAATCAGCCAGGAAACTCTATGGTACCGGAATGAGACCAACTTCCCCCCACTAAAGAAGTTAAGTCAGTTGGCAACCCTATTGGTAGGGTTGCCAGACCATGGGCTGGGAAATTCCTTGAGATTTGATTGTAATACCTCAGAGTCCACCTTTCAAAGCAGCCATTTTGTTCCAGGGGAACTGATCTCTGTAATGTGAAGGTCAGATGTTATTCTGAGAGATCTCCAAACTTCGACCTGGAGGATGGCAACCTTACTTACTGAGCCAATTGCTACAGGTACTGGGAGGTGCCAAAGCTTTAGGTCAGAATCTGTGCATTGTATGAACAAAATCCCACATTCAATCCCTCCATCTATGGGTTCCTCTAAGGAACTCAGGGGAGCATTCTTCCTCTTACCTCACAACTGTTGGATATCGTAATTCAGCACGCAAGAGGATATCGGAGGGAAAGGGTTAAGAGAATTCTCTCACTCAGGTACACTCGGCGGTTGGCCCCAACCTCTCCTTGGTTGGAAGTTGAGCCTCTTTGGCCGTTGCTTATGCCTTCTGTTTTTCATCTTATATAGGACCTCTCTTCTTCTTCTTCTTCTTCTTCTTCTCTCTCTTACCTGGGCTTGGAGCTGCAGCAAGTTTTTGAAGTTAACCTCTTCACAATGGCCCTTTCTGCACCAGTCGTTTCCCTTGCTTTCTCCGCGCATCTCCACTGCCTTTTAAATTTCATTCCACATTTCCTCCCGTTTTCACGCTGAACGTCTGTTGGTTTTTCTTTGTCGTTCTACATTGCTTTTCGCCCATTCAGCTCTCCGTTTGCTTTCTTCCCACGGTATCACCGGCTTTTCTGAAAGCGGTTTTGTGGTGGACTTTTCACTTGCCTCGCTTCCAAGCCGAGTAAATCAGAACCATTCCTATTTCCTTGAATCTTTCAATCCCACCCCTTTCCCCACCCCTCTTTTTTGTCAACCCCACTGCCAAGACCGAGGTTTGTCGGTCCTCCCACTCTGTACCTTCCGCCTTCCTTCCGCCTTCTGCTCCAGCATTGCAAGGGTTTCCCATCCTTTTAATTTCATTTTTTTAAAACAAGTCTAGCAATATGATAAATCTTTGATACGTGGAGAAAGAAACCATTAGCAGGGAATGCTTTAACAGTTTGGCTGCAGTTAAAGGGGAGGAGGTGATTTTTATTTTTATTTTTTTGGTCTCTCCTCCCTGTGGCAGACGGACTTCTTAGAGCCATTTGAGAGCTTGGTAAAAAGTGACACTTTTCTCCCCACCCCCACCCCCGCTTGTGCATTCTCTGGTGCTCCCCTTCCCCAACACACTAAAACCAGCACAAGGGGTAAAGACGCTCTCTGACCGAGGCCCATCCCTGGCCGTGGTCTCCTGGTGACACACAAACATAGCTGTTTACCATAAATGGAATAAAACTGCTGAATGGTTTTGAAATAAGGCTGCCACAGCATCACATCCTGCTTATTTTCTACATGAGGGAGAATGAGAGACCCGTTTCCAAGAAAGGCTGGTTGGCTAAGTTGGTTAGAGCATCATGCTCACTATACCAAGGTCATGGGTTTGATCCCTGTGTAGACACAGGGTCTTCTTCTTCTTCTTCTCTTCCTCCTCCTCCTCCTCCTTCTTCTAAAAATTAAATGTAAAATGAGGTGTCAGTTTAATCTTAGGCCGAGGACAGACTGGGCTTCTGGAGCGCCCTGCCTCCACTTTAGAAGCGGAGGCAGAGAAGGTGTCCAGACAGCCACAGCTATCCCCCGTCGCCAGCGCGGACTCACCCGTCCGCAAGGTGCCGGCATGCCGCTTCAGCTGGAGACGCATGGGAACTGGTCCCCAAGCATCTCCGCACGCGTCCCCAGCACTTCTGGCGGGTGTGAACGCTGCCGGAAGTCTGAACGGTGGCCGTGGCTGTGCATAGCCGTGGCTTGCCCAGGCAGCCAGCAGCCGCGCTCCGCTGCCCTTCGCAGCCAGTGCGAACGGGGCGGCCCGGGCAGCTTTTCCCGCGGGGCTTTTAGCCCCGCGGCTGTGCTGGGACAGATCTCCAGTCTGTCCTCGGCCTTAGGCTTGCATTTTGTTGTTGTTGTTGTTCAGTCGCACAGTCGAGTCCGACTCTTTGCGACCCCGTGGACCATATCACGCTTGCATACAGAGACTGAAAGTTCTCACAGCCGTAGATGTTTTGACAAGGACAAAAGTTTCAGGTGGGTAAGGGACTGTGCCTCTGTATGCAGCCAATGCCTTGTTCCTTCAAATGAGCCACAAACAATGTACACTGTGAGGAAGTGAAGAAGAATTCCTAAGGCTGCCTCGCTTGTAGTAGCAGCCCTCCATGTAAATGCTGAAATGGAATGACAGGCCACTTTTCAAAAGATACAAGCACCACTATGGGTTCGCTACAGTACAGGTGGTGCCCATATAACATCAGCACATGTGAACGTATGTGACCACCTCCTCCAAAACTCAGCTAAGAGTTCTGTCTTCTCTGATGGACTCAGCAAAAAAAAGAGACGTTCCTCCCTCCTCCCCTGAGTTGTATCACTTCTCTTTCCACCACCCACTCATAAGCCCAGGCAGTATCAAAGAGCCCCCCCACCCCACCCCGGAGATCTCAAGTTCCTTCTTTCCTGAAGTCTCTCTAGTATTTAATTCCTCCAAATCTCTGTTACCTGCTTAGAAGGGGGGGGGGGGGGGAGGCAGAGCTTGACCAGCTTTGTTTAGACATATTAGCATTTGTATGAAGGTGATCTGAGGTAAGTCTGGAAAACAATTGAACTAACTTCCTCCCTCCCAGCCTGTTCTCTGCCCAGAGGAGAAAAGAAGACTTTTAAAATTCAAAATGAAGGTTTTGCTCATTTCAAACCTCCAAAGAGAAAAAAAGCATTTCTTCACATGTGGCCTTCTGCCTTTAGTTCAAAGCCGTACAGCCAAGGATGAGGTTTGCCGCCTCTCTTGGAAGTAGGCCCAAGAAAAGAAAACTTGCTTTTCCAAGCTCCAGATGATGAATCACCTCCTCTTGTTCCTTGACACTGGCCTTGGGAGACGACACAACTTTTGCATCTCCCAGAGGAGTAACTCCGACAGAGTGTGTCGCAAGAGGTGAGACAACTACAGGTTGCGTATGCATTTTTTATGCCTCTACACACTGGAGTGTACAGATGTGATGTTTCCTGATGTGCCCCCTTTGCTGTAACAAAGTACACAAAACAAAGAGAGAGGGAGGGAGGGAAGGAGGGGGAGAGAAAGCCTTCTGCATTTGAATTTTCGCCTTAAAAAACCCCTTTTGATATTTCCTGTCTTTTCTTATGCAGCCTATCCCCTCGTATTTGGTGGGGAGAAGATGAGAGGTAATGGGCTTTAACATCTCTTCTTTTTATAAATGTTTTGTTCCTTGTTCTGTTTTTAAAGAATATGCTCAGTAACAGAATAATGATCAAGAGACACCTACCATATCTTCCCGGGCTCTGCTTTCTCCAATATACTAGTGAGTGTATATATAAAAGATGTAAGGCCAAGGAAGCCTTGATAACCCCATGGGGTTTCAGCATGAAACTGTGTGAATTCAAGAGCAAAGGTATACTCTCAGCCGAACCCTAAAGATGTGAAACTCTTGCTTGAGAACACCACCTTGAAAGCTCTTTTGTGAGTAAAACCTATTGTTTTATCTCAGGGACTAAAACAGAAGCCTTGCGTGGAGGATCCACAGTCTGTGTGGAATTTCACGAAGACCAAATCCATCCGCTGAGGTTTGTGGGAACCAGTAGGAGAAGGTTTGGTGGGCTCCATCCTCACATTACCTCCATGTGGACCTCTCATTACAGAAGTGAAGTGATGAGGGGATGGGTGGTGGCCAACATCATCAAACAAATTAGGGCTGCCAGCCTCCAGGTGGGACCTGTAGATCTCCTGGAATTACAATTGACCTCCAGAGGATGGAGATCATGGAGATAATGGCTGCTTTGGAGAATGAAACCTATGGGGATAACCAGTGTTCCCTCTAAGCTGAGTTAGTGTGAGCTAGCTCACAGTTTTTTAGCCTCTGGCTCCACATTTTTGTCTTAGCTCAGGAAGGATGGCTCCAGAGCAAACTAGTTTATGTAGCAGTCAAATCACTCGCTCACAGCTTTAATGCCAGGAGCTCACAAAGTAGAATTTTTGCTCACAAGACTCCATGGCTCAGAGGGAGCATTGGGGATAACCCAATCTGGCCCCTCTGTTGGACCTGCTGATGGCCCCTGGTATTTTTGGCCACTGTGTGACACAGAGTGTTGGACTGGATGGGCCATTGGCCTGATCCAACATTGGCTTCTCTTATGTCCTTATGGTGTTAGACTTGGCTGAAGTCCTGCTGCCCTCCAAGCTCTGCCTTCCCCACGCTCCACCATCAAATTTCCAGGAATTTCCCAAACCAGAGTTGGCAAATCTATCACACGTTGCTTGAGTGAGCATCCTATGAATATCTAGTCTATCATTAGCCAAACGAGGATGTCCTGATCTACACTAGGTGATCCCCCTGTTTATGATGTGTGGTCAGGAATATTATTGGGCATGCTAAGGGAGCACGTATCAGGCCACAGGTTTAGGGGTACTGTTAAGGTACAACATATTGCTCACCCTTATGTTTTGTGGCAAAGGGTTCATATTAAGGTGGTTTGGATTGTTGGGGAATTGGAACAGGTGGGAGTCCATTTATTATTGACTTGTGTTGATGTATTTATTCTTTACTAGAGGTGTGCTCACCCCGACCTGGATGGCTAACCCAATCTGGTCTGATCTCAGCTGCTAAGCTGGGTTGGCCCTAGTTAGTACTTAGATGGGAGACCACCAAGGAAGCCTAGTACTGGTGCACAGAGGCAGACAATGAATGCCAAGCCACCTCTCATCATCTCTTGCCTTAAAAACCCCACTGGGTCTCCATAAGGCAGCACTGCTCAGCACCACTCGGAATGTGCCCGCTTGCTCTGCTCACCAGCCTGTGCTCATGATATATAACATGTTGGGATACTGATTGAGCAGTCCTGCTTCCTGTGAAAAGAGCTGCAGCAACACCGGGTGAAGCAACAGCCAAAGTTATTACCCTTTCAATTTCGCCATTGGCCCGGCTGTAATTTGAGCAAGATCTTTTTGATCCAGCATTGCACGACCAGACAGCTTGCCCGTGAAGTGCTTTACCATGCGTGACTCCCATGGTGGATTGTCTAGATGGCATCCGCCGTAAGGAGCCATGCAGTTGGCTTTTTTTACAAAACAATCCTGTCTGCGCATGCGCATAGGCACCTCACCATCTACTTGTTTTTCCACACATGTGCAGACTAAAATGGTAAAAGCACCGCCAGCGGTACCTTCCTCTAGGTACCATTTCAGTTAATAAAGTTGATAAAAGTTCAGGGGACCATCAGAAACATAAAATTGTTTGGATTGCTTGAGTGGAGCTCTGGGAATGTCGCATGTTTAAGCGGTTATGCGCAAATCACTAAGACTTTTTTAAAATGGTGGTAATTCAGGATGGTCTAGAGACAGGCTGATTGTATGCTGGAGGTACGACTTGATGGTGGAAAGTCCAGCATTGGCCTGTCGGCCAGCTTTAGACTGGACTTTCACCACTTAAGTACGGTTTCCCGGTGGGGATCAACGAGCTACTCACGGAAGCGGCATGATTCCCAGATGTTGAGATCTGGACATTCACTTGAAATCCACCAGGCACTTGTGCCTGGCATGGCTCCAAAGAGCCATCTGAATGCACCCATAGTTCCTAGCCTGACACTCTAACCACTGCATGACACTCTCTCTCCATCCATCCAAGCTCTCTCTGTGCTTGATGCCTCCGTGGATGGGTGGAATGTGAGTTGCAGTTTAGGGAAAGATCTGAGGTTGGCAGATATTCGAACAGCTCACTGCTTATCCCCTTCTCTGAAGCATCCTGTGGGCTCTGCGGTGCCTCAGCATCAATGAGCGTCAGGGGTTCAGCTGCTGATCAGAAACACGCAATCGGCAGGAACCATTTCTGGCTAAAAGTAATGAATAAAAGCAGCCGTATACAACTGTGAAAGGGTCCTAACATTAGTTTAGAGGAATAGCTCACAAGACAAGGGGGGGGGGGGGAAGCCTACAAAAATCAATACCCAGGTCTTGGCACGCTTCAGATATCTAAGTGCTTTCGAAAGGAGGGGAGGCAAGTACATGGTTTGGAAATAGTCACAGAGACAGGCCCTTGGCACTTGGGAGTGAGGGGGAAAAAAATCTTCATTTACAGCATTTCTCTCCTCGGAACCTAAAAGGCTTTTCTTTGTTTGCTAAGTCAGGTTTAAATACTTGCAGGAGAGGCTGGCTGGAGTCTGCAGGCCGAAACAGGGCATCTGCCATCATTCTGTATATTTTTAGCAAGGCAAGGAGATTTGGGCAAAATAGGCCATCCATAAAATCACAGGCGGGGATGTGGCTGTGTACTGTAAACGTCTCGCGCCTGCCCTTTCATCTCTCCGTTCTTTCTGCTTTTGACTTTTAGGGTGGGGTGTTGTTCGTTTTTTTTGTTTGTTTGTTTATTTTTAAGGTTCCCTAGATAGTGCCGTCAGGTTGGTGCTCTACTCTCAAGAGCGGAGAGTCACCAGGATTTTTGGCGCAACCATCTGTTATAAATACATTATGACCCTTCTTTTTTATTATTTATTTTTATGGTGCTTATTCCAGGAATAGAAACGATGCTCCTGATATATAAATGCCATTGACTCATGCAAATAATAATATCCCGTTGCAGTTTATATGGCGCACTTCGAAGGCTGAAATTGATTCACTTAACGTTATTCAAGATAGGTTCAGGCAGGCAGCAGTGTTTGCTCTGAGCTGAGTGAGTGTGAGCCAGCTCACAGTTTTTCCGCCTCTGGCTCACACATTTTTGTCTTCGCTTAGGAAGGATGGCTCCAGAGCAAACTAATTTATGCAGGAGCCAAATCGCTCGCTCACAACTTTAAGGCCTGTAGCTCACAAAGTTGATTTTTTTTTTTCTCACAGGACTCCACAGCTTAGCGGGAGAACTGGTTGGCAGCCATGTTGGTGTGGAGCATTCCCTGAGTAGGATGTAATGGTAGACTGGGACGTATTTCTCTGATCTGGGGACAAGGGAGATAACTCAACACAGCCAATCGTCCCACTTCAAAGACGAAGATGCTGCAGTGTTGCCTCCATGCTTGAGAGGAGACGGATGGAGTGTAACGGCAGAGTCTCAGTTAATTACTCTCAGCATTTCACAGTTAAGGATATATCTGCTCATCCATCTCCAATCTTGACATATTTATTTCCTTCACTATATTTCCCCCCCGGAATTGAACCCAAACAAATGGTAACCATATAAAATAAGCTTGTCATTCCTGTTTGGTTCTTGAATCTGTTAAACATCTTCATTATGCTCAGGGGTCCGTTGGAGCGGGAGCGCACAGGAGCGCAGCTCCGGGAGTGAGGAGCCCAGGGGGCGGGCACATGACCAAGCCCCGCCCCCTCCTCGGCTTCCCCGAGCAGTGCAGAGGCGCAGCGCCCCGGGGAAAGCCCTGCTAGGGTCTTTATTGTTTTTAATGTTTTGTTTTAATATTGATAATTTTATCATTGTACCTTTTATGACTGTGTGCTGCTTTTCCAGAGACTTGCTCAAGGTGGCATATAAATTTTCTAAGTATACCATTTTTTATCTGGGCACATGGCACATAAGTACTGGAGAAATTTCACCAACCCTTCAGCAGCTTCCACCCCATCAGTTTGGTGTTTGTTCCTTTTATGACTGTGTGCTGCTTTTCCAGAGACTTGGGCCATTCACAAGTTCTCTCAGAGCTGTTCTCTCATGAGCAGTTCTGAAAAGACCTCTCTCAGCCCCACCTACCTCACATGGTGTCTTGTTGTGGGGAGGGGAAGGGAAAGGGATGGGTGGTGCACATGTCCTGGGTATCTCAAGTCTACTTGAAACCTGGTGGTTTCAAGGGAGCAGGAAGAGAATGAGGGTGTGTTCTTTACGCTTATTTTTATTGCACAAAGTATCAGATGGGGAAGGGAACGGAGGAAGAGCAGGTCAGTTTCACTCACCTGTGGAGTGGAGCCTGAGGGGTGGGTGTTGCTTCTGACACACTTCCGGTATGTTAGGGGGTGTGGCATATGCAAATGAGTTATGCTAATGAGCTCCTGCACCTCTTTTTCTACGAAATGACCCGATTATGCTGTATGCTAATTTACTGCTCACCCTCTGCCTATATGTATGGACTGGCAGTTCCCATTTTATTGTATCTGAAGATGTGTGCGTGCACACGAAAGCTTATACCTCAAATAAAACTTTGTTGGGCTTAAAGGTTCCACTGGACTCAAACTTTGTTCTGTTACATTATTCAAGTAATCCCTGCAATGGTGTTGTGAAACCTGTTTCAAATGTGGGGTTATCGCCTCTGGGTTGGGAAATTCCCAGAGATCTGGAGTGGAACTTGGGAGAGTGTGGTATTTGGAAAGGGGAGGGGGCTCAGTAGAGAGATGTTGCCATGGAGGCCACCCTTCAAAACTGCCATTTATCCGGGAGAACTGATCTCTGCCATCTGGATACCAGCTAAAACTCTGGGAGCTATCCAGGCCCCATCTGGAGGGTGGCAACTGTGTAATGTGAGACAGAAATAGAATTGTAGAATTGCTAGGCAGTGTCTGCCAAATGGTGAGAGGATTGTCAGGGGGCAGCCTCTCAGGAGAAAAAACTGAAAAGAAAAATAAGGCCTCCTCTATTTACAAGACGTTCTTACCATAGAATTCCTAGTGATTCTTAGAACTACCTGGAAGTGACAGAGGATAGCTCTAGGAATCACCGGAGACTGGAAGTTCTTGTCATAGAGGATTTGGGAATTTTTAGAGCTATTCTTTGGTCAAATCTACATCTGACTTTCCCGCTGGAATCATTCTAATTTTTTTTAAAAAACCCGTCTATACCGGTTTCTACTTTCAAACCATACTTGTTCTGGTTTAAAAATCACTGTCAATATTCGTTAGTTGCCCTCCTGTGGTCAAGCTAGGATTACACTGCTTTAAACAGATCCTGTTGCTTACTGCTCTTCAGACCCAGAGGAAAAAAAAAAAACAAAGTGAAATTTGAAACCAGTGGGAAACAAGTGTAGGAAAAGACAGCAGTCAAACTACTTCAGAGGGGAGGTGCAGATTTGGCCTTTGACACTTCTGGGTAGCTCTAGGAATCTCCAGAAACCCTGTGGTTAGCACTTCCTGTAAGTAGAGGAGAACTAATTTTTCTTCTCAATTCTCTATTCCTACCATGGGGTTGGCAGATCTAAGCCGGCTTTCATGGGGTCACTGCCTGGGTGCAGGCAACAAAAGCTCGTCGAGGACTATGGATACTGCAGATCTTGGCATCCATTTCAACTTGACACCAGCCAACACAGGTAATTGTTTTAGATGCCTAACAACATTGAAACTAGGCCCAGGGGAGTTCAATGTTATTGTCCCCGTGAAGCATAGGAGTTGTTGTTGGGGTGTGTGTGTGTGGGGGGGGGGGGTCTAAGAGACTTACAGTACAGCTTGAGTGTTACCAACTTCCAGGTAGCATCTGTAAACCTCCCACTATTACTATTGACCTCCAGACAACAAAGATCAGTTCCCTTGGAGAAAATGACTGGTTTAGAAGGTGGACTCTATGGCACTGTACCCCAGTGAGGTCCTTAACCCCCCCCCCCCAAAAAAAAAACCCTCCCTCCCCAGGCTCCACCCCAAAATCTCCAGGTGTTTCCTATTCCAGAGCTGGCAACCCTATGCAACTTCCAGTGGGGGCCTGGAGACCTCCTGGAACTGCAACTCCACACCACAGATATCAGTTCCCCTAGAAAAAACAGCAGCTTTGGAGGGCGGGCTCTATGACATTACACCCTTCTGAGATTCCTCCCCAAATGCCATTCCAGCCCCAGGTCTCCAAAAATTTCACAACCTGGAGATGGCAGTCCAAAATGCAATCCTATGAGCAGTTACCTCAGCTGAAACCCAGTGAGTTCAGGGGGATTAGATCGAAGTAATCCTGCTCAGGATTGCACTATTTTTTTAAAAAATGAATTCATAATTTTTTATTAATTTTAACCATCTCAATAGCATTGACATCTGATAAACATTCATAAAAAGAACCGTCCGTTACCATAACACACCTAAGCATACAAGCAAACAATCCAAATTTATGTTAGGAGAAGCTGCATGCAACTTAGTGTTCTACATATATTCAATAGATAAAACATAAGTGAGCATTAAAACCTAGTATAGGGCAGCACACATAAAGTATGGGTTAAGAACATAAGAGAAGTCAATGCTGGATCAGGCCAGCGGCCCATCCAGTCCAACACTCAGTGTTACACAGTGGCCAAAAACACCAGGTGCCCTCAGGAGATCCAGCAGTGGGGCCAGGACACTAGAAGTCCTCCCACTGTTGCCCCCCCCCCCAAAGCACCAAGAATACAGAGCATCCCTTGCCCCAGACTGAGAGCTAATAGCCACTGATGGACCTCTGCTCCATATGTCTATCCAATCCCCTCTTGAAGCTATCCATACTTGTAGCCGCCACTACCTCCTATGGCAGTGAATTCCGTGTGTTAATCACTCTTTGGGTGAAGAAGGACTTCCTTTTATCTGTTCTAACCCGACTGCTCAGCAATTTCATGGAGTGCCCACGAGTTCTTGTATTGTAAAGCAGAAGTCCCGTTTATGCTATATAATCTAAGAATGGGGACCACTTCATCCTTTAAGGGGGGGACCACTGTTCCACTATTTCTTGGCCTAAGGCCACCTCCCAGTTCCTAAGTCGAGGTGAAATTTAGTGGGGGAGGGACTTCACACATATTCTTACCGAGCAATCCTAAGCGGGTCTATTCAGAACCAAGAAGGTGTTCATAGGATAGTCACCGGATTATCCCATTTCCATTGCAATTACAGCTAACTAACAAAATACAGGGACTAAATGCATGAGTTTCTGGTGTATAGGAGGGAAAGGGGCAATCCTGAGCATTTTTGCCCTTCCACCATTGCGTTAAGAGCCTACTCGGAGGGGTTTGAACACAATTGCCAGGTTAGCTTATTTTTACTCATTGCTTACCTAGTTTCAGAGGGCAGTGATGTCGGAGTGCAGTAGAAGAGCTGGATTTGAGTCCTGTAGCACCTTAGAGACCTGCAAGATTTGGGGGGTCTAAGTTTTCAAGAGTCAAAACTCCCTGACTGATTTCCCACAGCTGCAGCTCCGCCCCCACTCCTCCCTTTGCCCCGATCGTAAATGTCAATTTCCCACTATTTGCCGCGCAGCCACATTTTGCCCCGGAGCTTTGCCCAATTTCCACTGTGTCTACTCAATCCTGTTTTTTGAGGATCAAGTAGATGTGGCGGAAATCAGGTGAAGCTGTAGGGCAAAATGCAGCTGCACGGCAAATAGTGGGAAATTGACACTTATGATCGGGGCAAAGGGAAGAGTGGGGGCGGAGCAGCAGCTGTGGGAAATCGGTCCCTTTGTCAGATACAATTACGTGTATTGACTTGTATCTCATATTAGTTTTTGATTCAAAACTTCCTTCATCAGATACTGTATCTGACTGTATCTGAGGAAGGGGGCTTTGACTCTTGATAGCTGATACCGCAAAATCTTGCTGGCCTCTAAGATGCTACTGGACTCGTTCCTTGCTTACATGGGAGGGAAACGGCTGATCAGACTGTCTCTCATACCATGTGAAGAAGCTTTCCACCTGCGCAGTAAGTATTTGGCTGTTTGGGAGACAGAGTGATGGCCAGGTCATGTGATAAATGAACAGCAAAGCAAGCATCTTGCAGCAGCTTTTGCATTTGCCCAATCTATGAGCTTCACCAGAAAATCTCACCAAGAATCTCTTCAGCAACAGAAAAGAGGTGCGCATCCCCTGGGGTCACAGCAGGTCATAAAGGTGTCCTTCTTGTCAAGGACAGGATCATACCTTTGCACCTGAACCGTGGGGTGCATCCTTTATATGACCCTACAAGAGGAGACATTGCCTGCTTTTTACACCTGCCCAGATAGTGGCATCACTTGCGAAATGATTGCAAAAACTGGTCACACAATTTGTCACCCAGGTTAACAGGCAGATACAATGTGAGATTGTCATAAGGCACTCAAGTAGTAAGTCTCAATTTAAAATATCAGACTTTTTTTGTAAAATGTACCTTTCAACAGCGTGAAATACCATTTTTCCGAAAAAAGGGACAGGATCTCAATTTCTTCAAACAAGGCATCCATGAAAAAAGCAGCACATAGCTGTGCAAATGAACATATCCAAACTGTTCAGAAGCAGGTGAACAGACGGTTGAAAAGCCATGACCAGTGAGCAGGAGCAGCCATATTGGTGGGTAATTGCGTATCCCTCTTTGTTGTCTGTAACCACCTATGGACTGGTTCTTTGCAAAACATATGTGCATTAAATAAATGAGTGCGTTTGCGCATGTGTGAGAGTCTTTTTTCTGGAAAGCAAAGGAAACCTTTTCCCTCCTTGAGCATCTGTGCTGTATTCTCCCAGGCTTTCCTTTGGTCTCCCACACACGCTTTTTCTGTCTCGCTCCCTGTAATGCAGCAATTCCTGCTACACCAATTATGCTTTGGGGATGTGAATCTGCTACGTTCTGAGAAATTCATTATTTTCCCAACAGTTGGGTAATGTCTAGCTACAGAGACGGTACACAATAACACAGACATTACACCTTTCAAAATATTTTTTGTTCAGAGCAGCTCGAACAGTCTCCAGGATGCAGTGGACAGCAGTGAACCTAACAATTTTCAGGAGGAGGGGGACACAGGGTCTGTAATCAATCAATCAGTCAATCAATTTATTACAGTCATAGACCAGCAAACAATACAATAAGAGGCAAGTAAATAACAGGTAAAAGAACAATAAAAATATAAAATATAATAACATCTAAAACTATCAACAGGAATCTAAAATACAGAAATGGTAAAAAAAAATAATATTAAGATCAAAGGTTAAAAATAAATCTCGCCCTATCTGTACGTCTTTTTCTCTTTCCTATTTCGGTATTCAGTTCAGCTCCCAACCCATTCCAGAAAAACTGGGAAGCTAGAAGAAAACTGTGTGTTTCAGTTACTATTCCAGTAACTACCTGGTATGCTGAGACATCTTAAAGATCGAAATAATGAAAAATAAATGCCAGCCACATAACCCAAGATCATAAATGGCTACTTTTTGGTAGCGGGGTCCCCAGCGTGGTATGCATGAGTGCCACGGCACCCACCAAAACCTTTCCTGCCACCCACCAAGCGCTCTTAGAAAGTGGGCAGGGCCAGACAGGGCTTTTGCCCAGCAAGACTTCTGACTGGCCACTGGAGATTTGATTGATTCTGTGGATTTTTAAAAAAATGTTGCTTTGGCAGCAACCACCACCACAGCACAAGGATCTTCACTGGGTGCCTGAAAGTAAGCCATGGCAGCCATTTTGTGGCTACACTCCCCCCCAAAAAGCTCAAAAAGTTTGGGACCCCTGCTCTAGAGAAGAAGAAGAAAAAGAAGAAGAAGAAGAGGAGGAGGAGATTGGATTTATACCCCACCCTTCACTACCCTAGGGAGTCTCAGAGCATCTTACAATCTCCTTTCCCTTCCCCTTCCCAAAACAGACACCCTGTGAGGTAGGTGAGGCTGAGAGAGCTCTGACAGAAACTGCTCCTTTTCAAGATCAGCTGTGCCAGAATTACGGCTTGCCCAAGTTCATCCAGCAGGTGCGAGGAGTGGGGAATCAAACCCAGTTCTCCCAGATTAGAGTACCCACACTTAACCACTACACCAAACTGACTTCCTCCATATGTAACATGCAAATACACCAGAATTTTCCAAGAAGGGGCAGGTGGCCATCTTCCCATCTCCTTACCCTAGCCTTGATGCTATATAAAGGGATCTTTTCTGATTTCTAAGCAGAAGCCTTCTCCGTGACAGGAGAAGGAAGCCAGTCCCACATGTCAGCCATCACAGTGGCTCTCAGGAGGCATCACCTGGACTGGGCAACAGAGGTCCAGGAGGAGGGCAGCCAGGTCCCTTCGCACAGCAGGCAGGGAATGGGAAACGGGCTTCGCGGGAGCAGGGCGTCTCACCTGCGGTGTCAGCGACACGCCCCCAGGACTCCCAACATGACCCAGAAGTGACGTAGGCATGTCAGTGACATCAGGGCAAAGCTCTGGTTTTGGGGCAAAAACTCTATGGTAGAATTAGCTTCCCTAGACTCTATTTATTTATTGTTATATTTATCCCCCGCCCTCCCCGCGAAGCAAGCTCAGGGTGGCTCACATCCTTAAAACACCGTTACAAAATACATAAATAATTAATAACATTTAAAACCAATAAAACATCATAAATAATCATTAATAATAATAGTGCTGTTGATGTTCTGATTTCAAGATGGTCTGAAGTTTCTCTGACCTCGATAGTCAAGCTGGCCATCCGGCCGCAGTCCGGTGATGGTACGTTGGGGGGGGGTGTGTGTGACTCCTAATCGAAAGCCTGGTGGAAGAGCTCCGTCTTGCAGGCCCTACCCCCAGATCTCTAGGAGTTTCCCAGCCCAGAGTTGGCAACTCTATGGCAGTGGTATCTAGGGTTGCCAGGTCTGGGTTGGAAAATACCTGGAGACTTTGGGGGGGGGGATCCAGGAGAGGGCGGGGTTTGGGGAGGGGAGGGGCCTCAGACAGAGAGTCCACCCTCCAAAGCAGCCATTTTCTCCAGAGGAGCTGATCTCGGTCAGCTGGAGATCAGTTGTAAAAGCAGGAGATCTCCAGGCCCCGCCTGGAGGCTGGCAACCCTAGTGGTATCTCTGTGGAGTCACAATGCCCCCCCCCCCAGTCCTGTAATTCTGGGCATCCATCTGGCCTCCTTAGCAACTCATCATCATCCGCTCAGAGACGCTTTCTCCTCCCACAACTTTCCTCCGATCACCCCCAGAGCACATTTGTCATCTGAACATCCAGAAGCCGCCATATACCGAGTCAGACTGTTGATTCATTGATTGTGTCCCTTTCTGTCCTCTGCTCTGACCAGCACTGGATCTCCAAGGTTTCGGAGAGAAACTCCCACAGCTCTGCGCTAAGCGAGATCCCTTCAGCTGCACGAGGCAAGGCCTGATTCAGATATTCTCTCTGTGTGAAATAAAAAATTGAGGACTGGGCTCTGCCCTTCAGTTCAGGACTTCCTGGCCTCCCTGTCACCTGCCGGCCCTCAGCGGACTGGCAAGGAGTGGCATTTTGTGAAAAAGGCATTGTGCCAAACAGCACTTTCGGTGAATACCCGGTAAACCACAGAGTTTGGTTCAAATCCTAGTGTCATGCTGATGTCACACTGGTGATATGACATCACTTCCAGGTATTCAGCGGAAGTGACATCACACCATTGGCACGACAGCCTTCCCCCACGTCCCCGCCCCCATTGCTCTGCCATGGTACCATTCACGTTAACTTGAGGCAGAATGCCACATATTGCTGCTATGGCTAATATGAAACTACCAAAGAGACACTTCAGCATTGCCACAGCAATTGTACGGCCAGCCTTGTTATGCATTCCTGCTCGGGCTCACCTCCCTTCCAGGCAAGGCAGGACCAATGTCTGCAGGGCCCTTGTGAAGTAACCAGCCAATATTTTACTGGACCAACCAGTAAAAGTATATTCAGACAGGGAACCAGTTGTATAATTTAGCAGAGTCAAAGGCAATGCCCCAGCACACATGCGTAAATTAGCTAAAAGAAAGTTTACTAAGAAATTAGGAAGGGTTACAATGAGAGGATAAAAACAGTAACACAGTCTATCTGACTAGCTACATCTTTCTAGTTGCTGTCTACTCCATGATGCATTCTTGCGTCTGATCTCAGAACAAAGGGAGGAAGAAGAAACCTCCGAAATGCATTTGTGCAAAATATCCGGTAACATCACCAAACTATTGATTAGCCAATTACCAGGCTAAAGGTCTCTCATTATGAATAAGACCTCCTTCTCTACCATAGGCAGGGCTATTTTGGGGCAGGAACACACGGGAACAGAGTTCCGGCTAGCTTCTGAGTTAGCCACGCCTATGCCACCACCACCCCGCCAGATTCCCCAGGCGCCTCGCAAGCCACGGGGCACCTGGGGAAGCCAAGCTGATCCAGGGAGGGAAGGCAGTTTAAACTGCCTCCCCCCCCCTTGAGTTCCTCAGACCTGGGGAAGCCGACCCAAAACCCGCCTTCCTTCCCTCAGGTTCATCAGGCACCCCGCAAGCCGCGGGACACCTGGGGAAGCCGATCCTGGGAGAGAGCTGCGCTGTCAGGGGGTGTGGCCTAATATGCTAATATGTTTCTGCTGTTAGGTGTGGCCTATTATGCTAATGAGTTCCTGCTGGGCTTTTTCTACAAAAAAAAGCCCTGGCCATAGGAGATACATGCATGACAGTTCATGGGTCCTAAGCTAACTAACCATTAGCATACACAAGCAAACAAACTGCCCACAGGGTCAGAAAGGCTGCGGAGCCCTCTGCCACTCTGTCCCAGACTAACCGGCTTGAGCCCTGGTTCTGCTTGTGGTAGTCACTAGGTAGGGCTCAGGCTCTGCTTGCCCTGTCTTTACTCCCGACCCTTTCCAGGAGACAAGTATTTTCTGAATGAACCATTGAGAGCTCTGTTCCCTAAACCAGACTGGTCAGAAGGCTGTTTGGGAGTGGCCAGTCACTCTCCAAGCCATCCAGAGTAGCCCTTCACCCCTTCACCAACGCTGCTACCATTCCTTCCTTATCCTTCCCCACAGTAGCTTCTCTCCGCTTTCTCTTTCGTGAGGAGAAGAATACACAAGCACACACACACACACCTTTGCTCTAGATGAGAAAAGAACACTGCCTCCCAATGCTCCCTCTAAGCTGTGGAGTCTTGCGAGCAAAAATTCTACTTTGGGAGCTCCTGGCATTAAAATTGTGGGCAAGCGATTTGGCTGCTGCAGAAATTAGTTTGCTCCGGAGCCCTCCATTCCTGAGCTGAGACAAAAACCTGTGAGCCGGAGGCTAAAAATCTGTGAGCCAGCTCACACTAACTCAGCTTAGAGGGAACACTGCTGCCACCCATTCCCATCTCTCTCCTCCTCCTCCTTCATGCACACAGACACACCCCTTTGCTCTAGAAGGGAAAGGACCACGCTAGTGACTCTTCTACTTGAATCAAAACTGCCATTTGCCTCTTCCAGGGGGAGCACAGAAGGGACAATTGTTATTTCCTCATCCCCCCTGTAAGGCCAGTTACAGTTCGGGGTACATTTGCTTGTAGAAAACAGCAGAGGAAAGGTTTCCCCATGCAAACTCTCCTCTGAACTGCTGTTATTTTTGTAAAAGCTGCCGTTTTGCGACTGGCTCCACCCACTGTTTTGTGACTTGCTTGACCTGTCAAGCTTCCATTTTGGGACTGGTAGCTCCAAAGGTTCTTGGGGGGGGGAATTAAGTAGCTCTGTTAAACGTATTGTGTGTGTCCCTCCCTTCTCATCTGAAATGTATGCTCCTACTTTTCTTCTACTGGTAACTCCTGTAGGAAGTACAGAACGGTAGGAAGAAAAGGGTGCAGCCCCAATGTCTTCATGGATTCTAGCAAGGGCACTCTAGGGAGATGTCTGCCTGTATCGGGCCAGGTTCCAGGTTTGGGAGGGCCGGATAGAGTGAGAGAGAGAGACCAGGGGCCTTCTACAACCACTTGCAGCCCCCCCTTCTTGCCCACGTACCCACACGCCCCCACATCCTTGCGCGTCTACCCCCCTTGCCTCCACAACTTCTTCTACCTCCTGAGGGTTGCCAGCCTCCATGTCGCATCTGGACATCTTCCACCATGACAGCTGCTCTCCAGGCAACCGAGGTCAGATCCCCTGGAGAAAATGGCTGCTTTGGAGGGTGGACTCGATGGTGTTACATGTTGCCGAGGTCCCTCCTTTCCCCAAACCCCGCCCTCCCCAGGCTCCACCCCCAAATCGCCAGGTATTTCCCAAGCCAGAGCTGGCCACCCGACACTGCCTGCAGTCACAGTGGCCCACACTCCTCCGATGGAGCTGGGCAGAGGGCGCTGCTAGTTGTGACATTTGCCATGGGCTCTTCTGCTGCACACACCACCCGAGGGCCGAGGCAGCAGCTGGGATCGCGGGTGACAAAGCTCTGGCCAGGGGGCTGCTAGGGGAAGGGCATGAATGTGTCGGGGGTGTGTGTGTGTGTCAGCACGAGAGGGCCCCACCAGAAGCCCTGGGCCCCAGCAGCTGCCCCACCTCACGGTACGCTGATGCCAGCCCCATTCTGGCCTGTTTGTTCTTCCCCTCTTTCTGGAGTACCTTAAAGGGAGATCGGCAGCGGTAGGCAGTGTGGCGAGCGGGCTTAAGTGCCGGAGCCACCTGACAGGCAGACCAGAAGAGCTGCCTTCACCCGGGCAACATCCTTAACAAATTGTTTCGGGGGGTGAGAAAAGGGGAAAGCCAAAAAGCTGCTAATTTCCCAGGAGCTGCTCCATACGGGAAGCGTGCCGGTTCGGGATCACAGCCGAATGGGTTTTGTCCTTTCATCATGAGCTGCAGATGGCATGTAATTTAGGGATGCCCGTTCGGTGAAATTTACTAGTTCCTCTGGAGACTGCACATGCTGGTGTGCGTTAAAAAAAAAAAGATCATGCCACATACTGCATATAAAGCAACAGATGTAAGGAGCGAGAGGGGAAGGGTCCCCTTTATTATTATTATTTTTAAAAAATGTATCTCCACTCAAGAGAATCTGTGTGCGCAGGGTATACTTGGGAGCTCTTCATTAAAACTTCATTAAAAAATGACCCCAAAAAATAAGCGATGAAACCAATGTCTTCAGTGCTTGCCAAAACTCCTAAATTAGATATGAGAATCTGTCTTAACCTTTTATGGCTTTTTAGCATCTCTCTTCTATCGTGATGGTGGCCAGAGCCTCAGGCACTGGCAGGCTGAGCGAATGCCGGCTGCTCAGAAATGTCCCTTTGCAGACCAGAGGCTGGGCTGGGCTGGGCTGGGTAGGGAAGGGAAGGGAAGAAGAGCCACCTGTTTGGCTGGGACGGAGGCCTCCCTCGGGGTCTGGCTGAGGCCTAGGGATTCCAGCCTCCAGGCGGGGCCTGGGGATCCCCCAGACTTACAGCTCTGCTCCAGACGACAGAAATCAGTTATCCCCTGGAGAAAATGGCTGCTTTGGAGGGTGGACTCTGTGGCATTCTACTCCACTGAGGTCCGTGTCCTCCCCAGGCTCCACCCCCAGATCCCTGGGAGTTTCCCAGCCTGGATCTGGCAACCCCCTCCCCTGCCAGTGGCCAGGGGGGACTTGGAACCCCTAAGTGGCACAGATAGAGATGCCAGCCTCCAGAGGGGACCAGGGGAGCCCCCAGAATTACAGCTCATCTCCAGACTGCAGAGATCAGTTCCCCTGGAGAAAATGGCTGCTTTGGAGGGGGGGGGTGGACTCTAGGGCACTGTGCCCCACTGAGGTCCCTGTCCTCCCCAGGCTCCACCCCAAAATCTCCAGAAGTTTCCCAACCCGGATCTGGCAAAGGTACCCCCCCATCCCCCACCAGTGTCCTGAGGGGATCTGGCAGCCCTGGGCTGAGGGCTGGGGGGTGATCCCAGGAAGAGGGAAGCTGAAGGACCGGGGGGGGCGGGGTTTGAAGGACAGGACTGGCAAGAATGACCCGGGGAGGGAGCCAAGGAATGAGGGTCTCTAGAGTCAGGTCGCCAACTCTGGGCTGAGAAATTCCTGGAGATTAGGAGGTGAGTCATAAGGAGAGTGGAGAATGGGGAGAAAAAAAGGAATCTTAGTGGTGTATAAAGGACTGACGGGAAGGACCCGGAAAGGGAGCCAACGAACAAGGGTCTCTAGACTCAGGGCTGGGAAATGCCTGAAGATTGGGGGGGGGGGGGGGGGGGTTTCCCAAGGAGGTGGATTTAAAGATCTATTAGGGTGTATCCACATCTTGTCGGGTATTGTGAGGTTGCTGAGCTACAGTAATCGTTCACAACTCTTCTTTCCTGTGGAGGCAAGTTGTGAACAATGGTTATAGCGCTACTATGTGTCAGACTCTTGAACAAAGTTACGCTCAACAACAGTCTCTTGGCAGTGATTTGTTTATTGAGTAGTAAAGATGATTCAAGCTAAGACTTCTTTGCGTCAGAACTAACGTTCTGGCGCCAAGGTCTCAGCAGGGTCTATTGACTCTGAGTCCACCCTCCAGAGCAGCCGTTTCCTCCAGGGGAACCGATCTCTGTCGTCTGGAGTTCAGTTGCAATTCCGGGAGATCTCCAGACCACGCCCGGAGGCTGGCACCCCTAAAGTCCACCTTCTGAAGCAGCCATGATCTCCAGGGGAACTGATCTCTGTAGTCTGGAGATCCGTGGCAATTCCAGGAGATCTCAAGGTCCCACCTGGAGGCCGACGACCCTGCTCTAGGCCCCACCAGAGGCAGATGGTCGGTGACATCCTCTTTCCCTGGCGAGCAGAAAGGGGCAATGAGGGACAAATGGGCGAAGTCCAAACCCGCACAATGAACAGGACGGGACCCAGCTCAACCTTCCCTGCCCATCCCTCCTTGGTGTCTGTTTTCTGTCCCTCTGTTCCCGGGGAGGGGGCGTGTAGCTGACGCATGTGCTAGAGAAAGGGAAGCGCCCCAGACCTCCCTATTCAGCAAGACAATCTGGTCCCCCTCTGCCGTGAGCTCAGCCGTCACATACGGGCAGGAGGCAAGAATGAACAGGTTGGGCTTCTCCACGAGGCTTCCAGACACTGATTGTTCCTGGATGTCGCCAGGCTCTGCACTCTCCCCCAATACGCAGACGCCTCCTGATGTAAACAGCCTGGGCTGTAATTCTGAATGCAAATCATGACATTAACCAGCAAAATCTAGCACGGTTTCCCCCCTCCCTATGCTGCTTGTGACTGCCAGGTATTTCAAATGGCTAAGCATGGAAGAGCTTGTAATGGGCAGAGAGCCTGAAAATGGCCAGCCAGGAAGCAGGTTCTCTAAAGCAGGGGACAGGCTGAGTTAGGCCTGGGGAAACAGTGGGACGGGTTGCCAACCTCCAGGTGGGGCCTGGGGAGCTCTTGGAAGTCTAAGGGATCTCCAGAGATCAGTCCCCCTGGAGAAAATGGCTGCTTTGGAGGGTGGCCTATCTGGCATCACATCCCTGGGGAACTCCGTCCCCTCTCCATATCCCACTCTCTCGAGGCTCCACCCACCCACCCCCAATCTCCAGGAGTTTCCCAACCTAGAGTTGGCAACCCTAATATAGGGGCATATGGGGGCAACACCCTTTCTGAAATATGCCTGCCCCCTTGTATCCCCAGCTTCCCTAAGTCTCTAGTCCTTTTGATTGCGGAGATTCAAGGGGAAACAAGTGAGCTTTCAGTCCCAGTTGCCTGAGAAGGAATAGCTGCAAGACAGTTGGAGTCACTTAACTCCTTCCCAACCAAATTCATTCTCGTCTGTGCTATTCTACCCCCTCTTTCTCCCTGCCCACCTTGCTTCTTTCTCGTTTGTTTCTTTTACGTATTGGGATTGAATAATCCCTGATTGAATCATCCTGATTGAATCACCCTAGATTGGGACCCAGTCTGGTGTAGTGGTTAAGTGCGCGGACTCTAATCTGGGAGAACCGGGTTTGATTCCCCACTCCTCCACTTGCACCTGGCTGGATGACCTTGGGCAAGCCATAGCTCTGGACCAGCTGTTCTCTCAAGGACAGCTTGGGGAAGAGTTCTCTCAGCCCCACCTACCTCACAGGGTGTCTGTTGTGGGGAGGGGAAGGGAAAGGAGTTTGTAAGCCACTCTGAGACTACAAGTGAAGGGCAGGGTATAAATCCAATCTCTTCTTCTTCTTCTTCTTCTTCTTCCTCTTTTTCTTCTTCTTCTTCTTGAGACTGGCTGAGCTTGGAGCACAAGAACAATAGTCGACCAGGACTTTGGAGTAAACCAGTCAAGTAGTAATGTTTCGTAAGTAGCCTATCATGGGGAGTGGATGTGTGAGGGGTGGAGTGTTTTGCATGCATATAAGCAGGGCTTTGGCCCTGCTAGCATTGTCTTTGAGCTGAGCTGTAATCACAATAAACGATGAGCTGATCACACAATGCATCTGAACCCAGTATATTTCAGTTTTTTCCTCTTTAATGTCTGTGCAGTGACACACGGGCAGAAAACTGGAATGAGATTTATACTATCTGGGGGCTGTTTCCAGTAGGGAATTTGCCTCAGTAGTCCGTAAGTTCAGGAGCAGAACCACAAATGCCCAGTTTGACTCAGTCACTGCACGTCACTTTTCTGAAACCTGCCTTTGTCAATGAATGTGTCAGAGCCTGCACAGAATGCCCACTACTCCTCAATGAAAAGCCACTCTTAAAGTTTGCCATCCCCCAGGTGGGACCTGGAGATCTCTCAGAATTACAACCGATCTCCAGACTACAGACATCAGGTCTTCGGGAGGAAATGGCTGCATTGGAAAGGGGACTCTGTTAAATCAAATCCTTGCTGAGCTTCCTATCCTCCCCAAATTCCACCCTGCCGTGGCCTCACCCCTAAATCGCCCAGAATTTCCCAAACTGGAGTTGGAAACCCTAGTTAAATGCCTGTTTCACTCGCGTTTCCAGCTTTGTAACTGGTCCCTCTAGCTTTCCCACTAGTTAGATCTACACAGGGGTCATTTAGTAGAAAAAGAGGTGCAGGAGCTCATTAGCATAACTCCTTTGCATAACTCCTTTGCATATGCCACACCCCCTAACATACCGGAAGTGTGTCAGAAGGCAACACCCACCCCTCAGGCTCCACTCCACAGGTGAGTGAAACTGACCTGCTCTTCCTCCATTCCCTTCCCCATCCAATACTTTGTGCAATAAAAATAAGCGTAAAGAACACACCCTCATTCTCTTCCTGCTCCCTTGAAACCACCAGGTTTCAAGTACACTTGAGATACCCAGGACATGTGCACCACCCATCCCTTCCCCTTCCCCTCCCCACAACAAGACACCCTGTGAGGTAGGTGGGGCTGAGAGAGGGCTTTTGAGAACTGCTCATGAGAGAACAGCTCTGAGAGAACTTGTGACTGGCCCAAGGTCACACCAGCAGCTGCATGTGGAGGAGTGGGGAATCAAACCCGGTTCTCCCAGATTAGAGTCCAACTCCTGACCACTACACCAAACTGATGGGGTGGAAGCTGCTGAAGGGTTGGTGAAATTTCTCCAGTACTTATGTGCCATGTGCCCAGATAAAAAATTGTATACTTAGAAAATGTATATGCCACCTTGAGCAAGTCTCTGGAAAAGCAGCACACAGTCATAAAAGGCACAATGGTAAAATTATCAATATTAAAACAAAACATTAAAATCAATAAAGACCCTAGCAGGGCTTTCCCCGGGGCGCTGCGCCTCTGCACTGCTCGGGGGAGCCAAGGAGGGGGCGGGGCTTGGTCATGTGCCCACCCCCTGGGCTCCTCACTCCTGGAGCTGCGCTCCTGTGTGCTCCCACTCCAACGGACCCCTGGATCTACAGCAGTTCCCGGGTAGGGATGCCAATCTCCCCCGAGGGCTTAAGAGCTCCCCTGAAGTTCTTGCCATAGATTCTCTGTTCTTTTTTTAGTTATTTATTTATTAAAAAGACAAAAGTTTAGCAACACTGAACCATAACATCAAAATGACAGTTTAAAATTCAAGATAACAGTTTCATGAAAAAAGACATAACCACTTCGTCAAACAATTATAATTATCTAGTAGGCAGTAATGAAGTGACTAAAAAAAGTGGAGGTCTGAGATTTGTGCACAGCAACACAAAACACAATGGTGATATAATGTCACAACCATTGTGAGAGGAGGAGTAGCAGAAGGATTACAGGTATAGAAGTTGTTTATATGTGAAGTTATGAGGTTGGAGATCGGTGGCAGCAATATATTCCATAAATGGGAACCATTTCTCATCGGAATTAGAGGTTCTGGGTTAAATTTCAGAATGTTGTAAGCGATCTGTGATCTTTTTCCAAAATGAAGTGGTCCCAGATTTTTTTGAACCAATCGGAACATGTAGGGGTCTTACTGGATTTCCATGAGGAGGCAATCAGTATTTTGGTACATAGATTTTCTGATGATTCCTAGAGCTACCCGTTGACTTCTAGGTAGCTCTAGGAATTACTAGGTACTTTATGGTGAGAATTCCCTGTAAGTATTTGAGGCCTTATTTCTCTTTTTATGTTTTCCTCCTGTTTCTGCTTCCATTGGCTGCAGGCAGCAGGACTTGGGGGGGGGGGAATCCCCCACCCCCACCAGGGGCTTGGCAGCAGCAGCAGGCAACATGGCTTCCTTGACTGGCAAACCTCAGGTAGGTTGCCAAGCTCCAGGAGGGAGCTTGAAGATCTGCAGGAATTACAACTGGTCTCCGAACTACAGCATTCAAGTTCCTTGATGAAAATGGCTTCCTTGGAGAGTAGATTCTATGCCATTGTTGGCACGGGGCAGCAGGGGGTGGTGATGACTAGTCCAGTTCTTCCCCAGATACCACCAGGTGACAACCTTAATTCACTCATTCCCAAGCCCTGGTTTTGACTGCATTCAAAGATAAATTGTGGGAAAGCGGGGGATTTTAACGGCATGTTTTTTGAGCTGATTGTTTTCTTCCTCTTTTTTTAAGTCTTTTCCAATAAGCGTTACTACAAATGGTCGCCTCTTTATTTGAGCGATGCTTTTTGGCCTGCATCTCCAGGACAAAAGCCCATGAAATTGTTTACAGCAACTTTGTTTTCCAGAGGGCCGGGCCACATTCGGTACAGCAATAGCGACTGGCCCATGGTGTCATTGATAAATCCCTCATCAAACACAATCGTGTCATTGATAAATCCCTCATCAAACACAATCGTGTCATTGATAAATTCCTCATCAAACATCTACGACTGGTGGCAGTGGAAAGTGCTGCCAAAGTCCCAGCCGTCTTACGGTGACCCCAGAGGGATTTCAAGGCAAAGAGATGAAAAGAGGTGGTTTGCCATTGCCTGCCTCTGTGTAGGAAGGCTGGACTTCCTTGGTGGTCTCCCATCCAAATACTGACCAGGGCTGACCCGGCTTAGCTTCCAGGACCTAACAAAATCAGTCTACTGTAGGCTATCTAGGTCCGGGTACAATAACTATAAGCCGCCCTGAGTTGGCCTTGGCTGGGAGGGTGGGGTAAACATCCAATTAATTGATTAATTAAATGTGTGCTGTCAAGTTGCAGCTGACCCATGGTGACCCCCTCCTGGGGTTTTCAAGGCAAGAGGCATTCAGAGTGGTTTGCCATTGCCTGCCTCTGTGTAGTGACCCTGGACTTCCTTGGTGGTCTCCCATCCAAGGAGTAGGCCGGTCCAGCCCTGCTTAGCTTCCAAGCTCTAACAAGATTGGGCTTTCCTAGACCATCCAACTCAGGGCACCAAAGCACTACATAGAAATAGTGGAACAAAATCCTTCAAATGGGTCAGGCATATCTTTCTGACCAAGCAACAGCCAAAAGCACATGAAACAGCATCTGTCCAGATCCTGCCATTCCTGGTGAGCTGGATGGAAGGTTGCCAACTTCAAGGTGGTACCTGGAGAGCTCCCAGAATCACAACTGATTTCCAAACTACAGAGATCAGTTCCCCTTTCATCAGACCTTGCCATCCCCAGGCCCGCCACCCTCAAATCTCCAGGAATTTCCCAACCTAGAGTTGGCAGCCCTAGTTGGAGGTCAGGGTGTCCCTGAGGAATAAGAGCATATTTCTTAAGAGTATAAACTGCTCAGACAAAATGACTGAATAAATCCATATGGTAAGCCTAAAGGCATGCTGGATACAAAAACATTCCCTATGGGGTTTCTGTTATGCATACACACAAAGTTAATGGAATTTCGTTTGGAAATTGGGAAAGAAATACTCTTAGCTTCCTGCATATTTGAATACAAGATCACGAAGACTGCCATACAAGATAGATGGACAGACAGACAGGAAAAGGGCAAATACCCTCCTTCCAATTCTGGAATGGCACAATTAACACTGCCTCCTGGAATCTTCATTTCCCTGAGTCGGTCACTCAGGGCCCAGGAATTTCCCCATGCCTACCATCTATAGGACAAGCCACACCCCAAAATCTCACTTCATCCAGGGTGTGTGTGATGATGTCACTGCCCATATATGGGCACAGCAGTGGGACCACTGCGACATCACTGATTCGTGAGATACAATGTCACGGATGCATCCAGCACACCGGCTTTACTTTTCAAGGCACATATCTGCCCTTATCTCAGCCTCCTGATATGCTCTGGCACTGAGAAAATCTGTAGAGTTGCCACAAGGCTATTTTAAAGCTATGCATTCCTGGCTGGGATTTTGGATCCATTAGCTCTGATTAAAATTCACAAGGTGGTGGCAGCACACATTGAGTTGTGGAACAGCTAGAAGCAAGATATTTCCCGTGCTCAAAAAGTTCAGCTTGTGTATCCGAATTTATCATCCACAGGAAGGTCTCAAAATATTGCATGAATACATTTTTTCTGTCGATGCATTTCATTTAAGCACAGGGAGAAAACGTTATCCATGTTCTAAAAATGGTGTGTTAAACACGTCTTGTATCACTCAGATTTGATTATCCTCCTAGCCAGATGTAGAGCTGAAAATTCTATTAGAAACTGAAAATCCATGAGCAGATTTTAATATGAGGCTTGATCATTTAAGAGACAAAAATTCGTTTCAGCTGAACTGAGACAGAGAAAACATGGCGATGTTTGTTAATAAGGACTGATCTGAAAGAAGCCCATTCCATGCCCAGAGACATGGGATGCCAGTTATGCCCGCTAAAGTTGCCAGCCTTCTGCTGGCAAACCCTTGGAGCTTCTGGGTGCAGAGCATGATAGCATCACACATTAATGTTGTTAGCCGCCTTGAGTCGGTATATCTGACTAGGTGGGATATAAATATCAACAAATGAATAAATAAATCGTGTGATTCCATGACACAGGGCTGCCAGCCTCCAGGTGGTGGTTGGAGATCTCCCACTATTACAACTAACAGAGGTCAGTTCACCTGGAGAAAATGGCAACTTTGGAAGGTGGACTGTATGGTATTCTGCCTCACTGAAATCCCTCCCACCCCGAACCCCACCCTCCTCAGGCTCCATCCCCAAAATCTCCTGGTATTTCCCTACCTGGAGCTAGCAACCTTACATATTTGAAAGTGGCATCATGCCAGCTCTCTAGGAATTTGCTGCAAACCCACTTTATACCTCAGCAGGTATAATGTCATAAACTCCACCCTGCAAAGGAGCCATTTTCTTCAGGGGAACTGAACTCGGTCACCAGAACAGTTATAATTCTGGGTGATCTCCAGCCCCCACCTGGCGGATGGCAACTCTAGTTGTCCTGGATGAAATGGCTGCTTTGGAGGGTGGAGTCTATGGCATTATACCCCTCTGAGGTCCCTCGCTTTCTCAAACCCTGACCTATCTTTGGTCTGGCACATCGTCACAGGAGAAAGCTCTCATCTGCTGGGTGCAGAGAAGGACTACATTTCCTCCTGGGGAACCATTGTTGCCAATCTCCAGGCAAGGGCTGGAGATCACGCAGAATTACAACTGCTCTCCTGATGGCAGATATCAGTTCCCTTGGAGAAAATGGTGGACTCTGTGTCCTTATACCCTGCTGAGATGCCACCCCTATGACAGCCAATGTGACATAGCAGTCAGGATTTCAGACGTAGCAGTCACATTAGAGGCTGCAGGTCAGGGGGAGATGGAAAGCTGAAGAATGAGGGGGAAATAAAGGTTGATGATTGGCTGAGAAGGAGATAGGGTTGCCAACACCAGTTGGGAAATTCCTGGAGATTTGAGGGATGGAACCTGGAGAGGGGTGAGGTTTGAGGAGAGGTGGGACCTCAGACAGGTACACTGTTGAAACCAGCCATTTCCTCCCAGGGACCCACTGTTGCCAATCTCCAGGTGAGGGCTGGAGATCACAGAATTACAACTGTTCTCTAGGAGAGGGGAGGAGATGGAAAGCTGAAGTCAGAGGGGCAGATAAAGGCAGGTTGATGTTTGGCTGGGAGGGAGATAGGGTTGCCAACTCCAGGTTAGGAAATTCCTGGAGATTTGAGAGGTAAATCCTTGAGAGGGTGGGGTTTGAGGAGGGGTGGGACCTCAGACAGGTACAATGCCATAGACTGCACCCTCCAAACCAGCTATTACCTCCTGGGGAACCATTGCTGCCAATCTCCAGGTGAGGGGTGATCACTCAGAATTATAACTGCTCTCCAGGAGGGGGGGCAGAAGTCAGCTGAAGTCAGAGGGGCAGATAATGGTAGGTTGATAGTTAGCTGGGAAGGTGATGGGGTTGCTAACTCCAAGTTGGGAAATTCCTGGGGATTTGAGGAGTGGAGCCTGGAGAGGGTGGGGTTTGAGGAGGGGTTGGACTTCAGACAGGTACAATATCATAGACTCCACTGTCCAAACCAGCCATTTCCTCCTGGGTAACAATTGTTGCCAATCTCCAGGTGAGGGCTGGAGATCATTCAAAGCTACAACTGCTCTTCAGGTAGCAGAGATCAGTTCCACTGGAAAAAAAATGGTGGATTGTGTCTTTATACCCTTCAGAGGTCACCACAGCAAATTGACACTTAGTGCCCAAGGCTGGGACACTCTCCCAAAGCCTCTTTCTAGAGCCCGTTGTATTTATTTCCACAACAGGCTTTATCCCTAGTAGGATAAATAAATTCTGTGCAGGTTAAGAGAAACAAAGCCAGTGGTAATGCTGACCACATTCAGAGACACAGTGCTTGGCCCAATTAGAGAGTCCCTACTAAAATAGGAGAATGATGTTTTCTGATTATGTGTGTCAGCCATGAATGAAACCTAGCTGAACCCATGCTTATGGTGTCTCATTCGTGGGGGTGGATACAAGCGTAGTTGGTGTCTGGGTGGGTGCCAGTTTCACCGCTAGAAATTACTATGGTCAAAGGGATGTAGTGTGTGTGTAATAAAAAAAAATCTGGTATGAAGGTTGGGTCCCCACCAGTGTTCCCTCTAAGCTGAGTTAGTGTGAGTGAGCTCACAGTTTTTTAGCCTCTGGCTCACACATTTTTGTCTTGGCTCAGGAAGAATGGCTCCAGAGCAAACTAATTTATGCAGCAGCCAAATCACTTGCTCACAACTTTAAGGCCAGTAGCTCACAAAGGAGAATTTTTGCTCACAAGACTCCACCGCTTAGGGAGCATTGCTCCCCACGTGTATATAACATGTGACACTGGTGTGATGTGCATTCAGCTTCACATGCAACAGAGGCCCTTCCTTCCTTCATCCCAGGGGTGCCAGGTCCCTCCTGGCTGCCAGTATGGGATGCAAGTATGGCTGCCACTTGCCAGATCCAGGATGGGGAACTCCTGGAGATTTGGAGGTGGAGCCTGGGGAGGACAGGAGCTTCAGTGGGGCACAATGCCAGAGAAGTTCCATCTTCACTGGGGGAACTGATCTCTGTAGTCTGGAGATGAGCTGTAATTCCAAGGGATCCTAGGGTTGGCCAGGTCTGTCGGACCAACAGGTGGGGGGGTTAGAGGGAACATTCCAGGAGTGGAAAGTAGCCTATCCAGAAATAAGCACAATGTGCCTATGTCTCCTGGAAGTGACATAGGCACATTGGTGATGTTGGGGGTGATGCTCTGGTTTTTGGGCAAAGCTCTGTGGTAAAACTGGCTTCTAACCATAGAGTTTTGCCCCAAAAAACCCAGAGTGTCACCCCACTGACATCACCGTGTTTATTTTCTGCTTCTTCCCTCCCTGCTTTTGGTAAGTCACTTTATTACAGTTTGATAGGAGGACTGGTGTCCCTTTCCCCTGCTTTCTAGCCCTGGAGTGGGGGGGGCTCCAAACCAGGGGATCCCCCACCCCAAACTGGGGACTAGCAACCCTAAGGGATCCCCAGGTCCTGGCTGGAGGCTGGCATCCTTACGTCCTTCTTTGAGAGAACAACTTTGTGATAGTGGTAGGGTTTCCCACTATCTGAGTGCAAAGACCTGCTGGTGTTCTCCATCTCCAGGAAGTGCTCAGTCAAGTGGCAGTGAAAAACTGTGGGTGGGGTTTTTTTTGGGGGGGGGGGATGTTATGCAATGCAGCAATGTCCCTTCTAGCTAGAACTTTGCAGTGGCATTGCCACATCATGCAACTCCTCTGGGAATTTTTCCGATCTCTTTAATTTTTACCATGGAGATAAGGGGAAATCCTTGAGTGTTGCATGACATGATGGTGTCACTTGGGTTCTTAGCTGAACTGATGCCAGGATGCCGTTTTTGCCACTCTCCCCTGCTCCCATGCTCCCTCCACAACTTGGAGCTGGGCTGGCAACTCTAGATTAGCTTTACCTGTGTACATGGATGCCCAATAACGCTCCAGTCTGGCTTGTGTCCTGTTGGTTTGTTGCAGTCAAGTTTGTTACAGACTGTGCATTATTTGCATGGATTTAAATGAATCTGGAAAGCCTCTGTTGGCATAATTATAGACTCATGGCCGCCATCCCAGCCCTCCATCTGCTTCAAATGCCACCTCCAGTTTTTTTAAAGGGCATATGCTCACTTAAAGGGAAACAAAATCTGATTGAAGGGTTTGTTTGTTTTTAATTGGTGACTTACTATTTAGGTGTCTCTGGGTGTGTTCAGATGGGCGGCTAATCCCGCCATTGACCCATCTGTAATTTGAGCTAGATCTTTCTTATCCAATATTGCACAACCGGACAGATAGCCCGTGAAGCGCTTTATCGTGTGTGACTCCTGCAGTGGATTGTCTAGATGGCATCCACCATGAGGAGCCGTGCGGTCTGCTTTTTTAAAAAAAACCCTGTCTGCGCATGCGCATATGTGCCTCACCATATACTTTTTTATCCACACATCTGTGGACTAAAATGGTAAAAGCGCTGCCAGTGGTACCTTCCTCAAGGTACCCTTTCAGTTTATAAAGTTAATAAAGTCCAGGGGACCTTCAGAAACATTAAATTGTTCAGATTGCTTGAGTGGAGCTCTGGGGACGTCCCATGTTTAAGCGGTTATGCGCACAGTGCTAAGACTTTTTAAAAATGGCAGCCATTAGGGATGGTCTGGAGACCATCCCTTAGGGCTGGTTGTGCGCTGGAGGTACGACCTGATAGTGGGAAGTCCAGCACTGGCCTGTCTGTCAGCTTTCGGCCCAATTTACACCTCCCCTCTGAAGTAGTTTGACTGCTGTCTTTTCCTATGCTCATTTCACACTGGTTTCAAATTTCACTCCCTGCGTCTGAAGCAATAGGATGCAATAGGATGTATTTACAGCAGTATAATGCTAGCTTGACCACAGGAGGGCAATTAATGAATGTAAACAGTAATTTTTAAACTAGAACAAGTATGGTTTGAAAGTTGAAACAGGTATAGACGTTTTGAAACTAGAATGATTCCAGCAGGAAAGTCAGATGTAGATTTGACCTTAGACCGGACTTTCACCACTATCTTTTAAGTACAGATCCCTGACGGGGATCGATGGGCTACTCACGGAAGTGGCACGATTCCCAGATGTTGTGATCTGGACATGCACTTTAAATCCACCAGGCACTCATGCCTGGCACGGCTCAAAAGAGCTGTATGAACGCACCCTCTGTGTACCTCCCAGTGTCCCATGAACCTACATTGTCTTATGGCTAGTTGTTGCAATCACTTCACAATAGATGCCACTGATTGCACAGGATTAAAGCAGGACAGAACTGATTCCACATTTGAGATGGAAGTCATTTTAATGACCCAACCCTTACCTGGGGCGTTACATGCTTTTTTTTCCAGGAAGGGAGCATTACTCACTGGCCAGTGGCCACAAGCGAAGCTTGCCACGAGCTATAGCCTAAAATTGTTACTTATTTACAGGATATGGCCCCGCAAAACAAGTGTTTACCATGAAGGCAACTCAGTCAGGAATTTGCCTCTTTTTTAAAGCAAGGGACTTTGATAGAAATACGTTCACCTAGCAATCATGCTTGAGTCAAAATCCTCCATATCTGTAGCTACATATAGGTCTAAACATCTATCCACATCCCATTCCTACAAGTGTGGTGAAGGGGCACATTCATCAGTTCCACAGTGATGGGTCCCAGATCCTTGGACGGGAGAAGGCACATGAAAACCGGCTGCTCAGAAGTCTGGGCAGTGGTGGTGTTTTATTCCATCGCCTCTTCAATAAGTAAAGGCTTCTCTTCTCAAGCAAAGCAGGAGAGGAATAAAAGAGCTGGCAGTTTGAAAGCTTGTGTGTTGCTGGAATCTTTTTGGTGGGTTTTTTTCTTTTTTTTCTTTTTTTTGCCTAGAGGGGAAAAGTGATGAGACACCAGCGAGGGAAGAGATGACATCTTTCTGAAGCACTTGAACCTAGAGCCCGGGTGCTCGATGGGAGCAGATTTCCACAACGAAAGCATCCCTTCTGCATAATGAATCAAGTTAAGATCATCACGGGATGTGCCACTGTCCTTCTGTTGTTGTTGGTAGGTGTTTTTTTTTTTTAAAAGAAATAACTTATTCCCATGAAAAAGCTGTCAACATGGCGCATTCCCTTCACCCCAAGGTTAGCACGTTTTCTTGACAGTTTATTAAAGTTTCAGAGGGAAGTCATGCAGATTTGTCTAAATATCTTCTTTTGCCTTAACACCAGATTCCTAGGTTTTTTTGGGGGGGAGGGGTTTAAAAAAAAGAAACAAAATCTTCACGCTCATTCATCATCATTTGGCTGTGAGCTTGCAGTGCGCCAAAAATAGTAAACACTTATGGAATCTGTAGTAATTGAAAGCAACAGTAAATTACATTTTAAGTACTCATCAAGGTGAGGAGAAGGCTCTTCAATGCCTCCTCATACACTCTTGTTAGGAAATGTGCCAAGGGAGGTGAGCGAGGAACTTCAGAGATGGCGCCAGATCCCTGCCTCTTTTGTTTCTGAGAAGTGCAGAGGAAATGCAAGGTGTGATTACCCAAACCTCGGAATAAACAGCTGTCCCCTCCTGAGAGAACATTGGGGGGGGGGGGGGGAGAGAACATGTTCTTTCTTGAAGGCCTCCATGGAGGGTGGCCAGTTCCAGGATCGGAAATTCCTGGAGATTTTTTGAGGGGTGGCGCCTGGGGACGGTGGGGTTGGGGGTGAGACCTCAGCAGGGTATAATGCCATCGACTCCACCATACAAAGCAGCCATTTTCCCCCAGGGGAACTGATCTCTGTTGTCTGGAGATCAGCTATAATGCCATGTTAGCCGAATTGCTTTAATTTACGTTTAGCAATCAGCAAAATACACGGGGTTCTTGCCAACTATACCAGGGTCCCACCCCTCCCGGGAGTTCTCAAGGAAAGAGGCACGTGAGGCAGATCGCCAGTTCAATGCCGTTTACTGGGCAATGTTGTTCAAGCACACCAAAAACGTAATCACACACACACTCACACAGGCCTAAGAAATAAAAGACAGAAAGTAGCACGTTTGCATGAGCAGGAATTCGTTGGCAGGGAAGCAGTGCCTTACCTTAGATGAGTTGTCCGATCGATGGCAGAATTGGATGGGGAGAAAATAGAAAGGCTATGGGGACACGAGGCTCGAACCTGCAAGACCACGTGGTTCTCCTGGATAGCGATTCCAGAGAGAGAGAGAGGATTAAAGATGGAGGCAAGGGTTTGAGACAGCAAGCTGGACTGAAGGGGGGTTGTGAAGCAGATAGGGGACGATGGCTCAAGAGACCGAATGCCTCTAAGCAAGGTCTTTTATTAGGTGGTCTTGGGGCGGGCTGCGCAGACCACTTCCCATTAACACACCTACTAGGCGGTTCGTCCCTCTTGGACCCTTCCATAGGTTGAAGGTGGACAAAAGGAGGAGGGCCCCGGGAAGGACCATGTTGCAAAACTATGATCTCACCAGGAAGTGGACACCTGGGCTGGAGTCCGATGACTCACCTGGCCACATCTATTGTTAGTCAATGACTCTGGCCGACTGGGTGATGGCTGGAACATTAGTTGCTAGGCAACTAAGTTAGCATAACTATCCAGGTATGTTGGAGGGGGCAGGGGTTGACCAGTGTGCTGAGACAGAGAGGAGTCTTTTGTTTCTGTCTCAGGTGAACTGTCTAGGGTGTCAGCCTCCTGGCGTGGGCTGGAGCTGGCTCCTATAATGAAGAAAGCACATGGCCCTTCCAATATGGCAACCCAAATTCAGGCTTATGAATATCAAAATCCATAAGAGCACTAGCAGTGCCTTGCTGGCCAACAGCCAGGAGATCTCTAGCCACCACCTGGAGGTTGGCAACCCTACAATACACAGGAGATGGGGGGGGGAAACAGTGCCCTTGGGGAGTGACAAAAATTATGTAGATTGTAATGACAGAAAATGCTTTTGGGGCTTGTATCTAGTTGAGGAAAGTGGACCAGCAACGTAGGGACGTGAATGGGTGAAGACACTGTCCCCCTGCATTGGAAATCCACGAAGTCGCTTCAATCACTCCTGCAAAAGCTAGTTAGACAAGTCAAGCACAGGGTTTTTTTTTTTTTTTTTAAATAGCTTAAATCAGAGCTTTCCCCCTGTTGTGTATCAATATCGCAGTCGCCATGTGCTCGCGTAATGGCGACCGCCATGTGGACATTCAAACATGGCCCAAATCTACCTGAGCTTCGGCCAGGTAGAACAATAGCCAGTCAGATCCTAAACGACCGCCAATGATGAGCCTAGGTTTCCCCCAGGGGACCTATGAACTGTAACTACTATCTTAAGGTCCTATCAGGACATTTGGGCGAGGTCGGGGGATTATCTCCGACCGGCATAAAAGAGGGCTCTGAGCCCGGGGTTGTTATGTTCCATCTTGACCCACAATAAACTACAATGCTGTTTTCACTATTACCGGCCTCCCAACTCCAGTACTTTTTACCCCCAAAGTGGATGGCAGGGCTCTTCAACAGCCTTGAACATGGGAACCTCTCTTTCAGGTTAAATGGCAGGAGGATGTAGTGATGGCCACAAAGATATAGACTGCTTTAAGAGGGGATTAGACCTCACCTCCACATTCAGACTCAGTAAACCTCTGAATGACAGCGTCAGACGGAAATATCAGAGAAAGGCCTCCACCTCTATGATTGTTGCCAGCCTCCAGGTGGGGGCTGGAGATATCCCAGGATTAGAACTGATCGCCAGATGACAGAGATCAGTTCCCTTGGAGAAAATGGCTGCTTTAGAGAGTGGTGTCTATGGCATCACACCACATTGAGGTCTCTCCCCTGTCAACTTCAGTCCCCCCCCAGGCTCCACCCGCAGATCTCCAGGAATTTCCCAAGAGGGAGCTGGCAACTCTAGCCTCTATGCCCTGTTGTTGGCTGTCCAGAGGAACTGGCTGGCCACTTTGTGAAACGGGATGTTGGATCAAATGGACGGCTGGCCTGATCCAGCAGGATTCTTCTTATGTTCTTAGTATGCCTCACACTTCCCTTGGCAGCACCTCACAAATATTATGTATTTATTCATTTACTGATTATTTGAAAAATGTATGTAGCTCTTCCCCAAAGACCCACACAAGGCAGCTTACAATGAATACAGGTTTTGTTTTAGAATCTTGTAAAGTGCTCGTGCTCACAGCTCTTTCTGGGGCCACCAGAAAATGTGAAGCCAGTTCTCTTCGCCTGACCATACTGCTGCACGTACGTACTGGCCTATGAACACCTGGGGGGGGGGGGGGGTTGCTAATTTTCTGGGTGATCAAACCAAACCACACTACTGGCAGTGGCTGCTGGCTCATGGTTCCGAACCGTTTTGCTGCACAAATCCAGCAGCCCACAATAAGTCATAACACCAGCAGAACTTTTGCTGGTGCATGGGGTTACAAAAAGTAGAGACATCACCCTGTCAACAAAAGTCCGTATGGTCAAAGCCATGGTATTCCCAGTAGTGATGTATGGCTGCGAGAGTTGGACTATAAGGAAGGCCGAGCGCCGAAGAATAGATGCTTTTGAATGATGGTGCTGGAGAAGACTCTTGAGAGTCCCTTGGACCGCAAGGAGATCAAATCAGTCAATCCTAAAAGAAATCAACCCTGACTGTTCCCTGGAAGGCCAGATCCTGAAGCTGGAGCTCAAATACTTTGGCCACCAAATGAGAAAGGAGCACTCACTGGAGAAGACCTTGATGATGGGAAAGATTGAAGGTCAAAGAAGAAGGGAACGGCAAAGGATATGATGGTTAGACAGTGTCATCGATGCAACGATGCCCTTTATGGTCAGGGGCCTGCCTACTTGAGGGACCGCCTTTCCCCATATTGGCCCCAGAGGTCACTGAGGTCAGGCACTCAGAATCGTCTGACTTGCCCTGGTCCAAAAGAAGCCCGTTTGACTTGTACCAGGGCCAGGGCTTTCTCGGTGGCGGCTCCTTACTGGTGGAACGAGCTCCCAGATGACATCAGGGCCCTGCGGGACTTATTGCAATTCCGCAGGGCCTGTAAGATGGAGCTCTTCCGCCAGGCTTTCAAATAGGAGCTGCCATCGGGTGGAGAACTGGCTATTAACACTGCCCTGGTCCCGGGGGAGTACCCCTGCTGCCTTCGCTTACCGGGAAACTCTGAAGTCGCCATCTTGGAAATTTTATTGTAATTTTATTGTAATGTTTTTAATGGTTTTATATTGTAAACCTTCAAGGTATTGGGTTTCTGTTAGCCGCCTTGAGCCGGTTCGCTGGCTAGGCGGGATACAAATAGAACAAATAAATAAATAATAAATAAACGAACATGACATTGAGCAAACTTTGGAGAACGGCGGAAGACAGGAGGGCCTGGTGTGATGTGGTCCATGGGGTCGTGAAGAGTTGGACTCAACTGTGTGACTGAACAACAACAACAACAAAAAGGGTTACCAGCAATGCTCCCTCTAAGCTGTGGAGTCTTGTGAGCCAAAATTCTACTTTGTGAGCTACAGGCATTAAAGTTGTGAGTGAGTGATTTGGCTACTGCACAAATTAGTTTGTTCTGGAGCCATCTTTCCTGAGCTAGGACAAAGATCTGTGAGCCGGAGGCTAAAAAGTAGTGAGCTAACTCACACTAACTCAGCTTAGAGGGAACACTGGTTATCCGCCTCCAGGTGGGGGGTGGCGTTCTTCTGGAATGACAGCTGCTCTCCAGACTGCAATGACCAGCCCCCCTGGTGAAAACAGCAGCTTTGGAGGGTGGACTCTGTAGCTTTGTACCCCACTGGGCTCCCTCCCCTCCTCAAACTCCACCCTTTCCTGGATCCACCCCCAAAATCTTTAGCAATTTTCCAAACTGGAGTTGGCAACCTTACCGTTCATAGGGATGCCAGCCTCCAGGTGGGACTCAAAAATCACAGCTGATCTCTGGACTAGAGAGGTCAGTTTCCCATGGAGAAAATGAATGCTTTGGAGGGTGGGCTCTGTGGCAGTGTACCCCACCAAGGTCCCTGTTCTCCCCAGGCTCCATCCCCAAAGCTCCAGGAGTCTCCCAGCCTGGATATGGTAAACCCATCCCTCCATCCCCTGCTGGTGGCCAGGGGGGATCTGGCAATCCTAAACTGGCATGACCCTCATTTCACACATTGTCCTCAGTAGTTATTTGCTGAAGCCGGAGCATCGGGTACGGAACAGCAGGGGTCCGTTGGAGCGGGAGTGCACAGGAGCGCAGCTCCGGGAGTGAGGAGCCCAGGGGGCGGGCACATGACCAAGCCCCACCCCCTTCCCGGCTTCCCCGAGCAGTGCAGAGGCGCAGCGCCCCGGGGAAAGCCCTGCTAGGGTCTTTATTGTTTTTAATGTTTTGTTTTAATATTGATAATTTTATCCTTGTTCCTTTTATGACTGTGTGCTGCTTTTCCAGAGACTTGCTCAAGGTGGCATATACATTTTCTAAGTATACCATTTTTTATCTGGGCACATGGCACATAAGTACTGGAGAAATTTCACCAACCCTTCAGCAGCTTCCACCTCATCAGTTTGGTGTAGTGGTCAGGAGTTGGACTCTAATCTGGGAGAACCAGGTTTGATTCCCCACTCCTCCACATGCAGCTGCTGGTGTGACCTTGGGCCAGTCACAAGTTCTCTCAGAGCTGTTCTCTCATGAGCAGTTCTCAAAAGACCTCTCTCAGCCCCACCTACCTCACAGGGTGTCTTGTTGTGGGGAGGGGAAGGGGAAGGGATGGGTGGTGCACATATCCTGGGTATCTCAAGTCTACTTGAAACAAGGAAGCAGGAAGAGAATGAGGGTGTGTTCTTTACGCTTATTTTTATTGCACAAAGTATTGGATGGGGAAGGGAACGGAGGACGAGCAGGTCAGTTTCACTCACCTGTGAAGTGGAGCCTGAGGGGTGGGCGTTGCCTTCTGACACACTTCCGGTATGTTAGGGGGTGTGGCATATGCAAATGAGTTATGCGAATGAGTTATGCTAATGAGCCCCTGCACCTCTTATTCTACGAAATGACCCCTGCAGAACAGCATCATTTTGGGTTTTCAACCTAATACATTTAGGCTTGAATCGGTAGACTGGCTGCCGGCACGACAGGCCCATCTTCACTCCTTACAGGTTATGATTTCCGCTCTCCTAGTTAACATTCCCCTCACTTGAGAACATTCAGTGTACTTTTGTAACAGTATCACTTTTCATCTCTGCCTAGACCTTGAAAGTGCGAAAGGAAGATATGTGCCTATTAAGTACGTGGTTTTTTAAAATCTTGACGGAGTCCCTCCATCTTCTCCAAAATAATTGCACTGTTACACTCATCCGCAGCCTCCTATAACTGTCAGATGTTCATTTTGAGATGCAGCCCAAGACAGACATCAAGAATAATCAAGGGCTTCCCTCCCGCCGTGCAACACAATTTCCAATAATGTTCAGAATAATCTGCACAAAGGTTATTTCCTTCGCCTCTGTCCGGACTAGCCGCGGCATTGATTTGACATGCCTTTTTGTCTAAAAATCCTATTAAAACAATATTCTTCCAGGAAACAAGGGTTGGGTTGGAGGGAGGGAGGGAAATCCAGCGTTTAAATAACTACCCCATTCAGGTACTGAGATGCCGGTTTCCCCCAGGTGTTCATGATGGATGTCTTTTAGAACGTCATAAAGATGCCATCTCTAGATGGATCTGTCCCTTTGAAAACAGGCCATTTTACCTATACAGCTGGCAAGGAAGAAATATCACTTGTAGATAGCGGAGAGCCGCCAGCAAACTAGAGCTATGCAGTGTCTTAGTGCGCTCTTCCAATCCCAGAGGGATTTGAAATGGGATGTTGCAGAAGACCCATAAATGATTTGCTTGGACTGGGAAGGCAAAAAAAAAAAAATGAGGCAATTTGCTGTCAGGAGCAGTGGGGGACAGGGTTGCCAGCCTCTTGGTGGGACCGGGGGATCCCCTGGAAATACCGCTTATATCCAGACTACAGAAATCAGTTCCCCTGTAGAAAACTGATACTTTACGGCATTGTACCGCACTAAGGTCCCTGTCTAATTCAGGTTCCATCCCCTAGGGGTTTCCCAACCTGGACCTGGGAATCTCTACCCCCCAACCCCCACTAGTAGCCCGGGGGGAGCTGGCGGCCCTAGCTCAGGGGACTTAAACTGGGAACTTACTTGGTTGTCTTTCACACTCCTTGGAGGGGTAGGGCTTTGGTTAGATTCCACTGTACTCAGCTTACAAACAATAATTATATTGTTACTTTTGCATCGGAGAGAAGCTCAACTGAGATGGGAAATCCATAGTTAAATTTGCTGATTATACGTTTAGCACAGCTAATCCTTCCTTGTTTTTGAAAAATGAGGATTCTCTTAAGGCTCGTGGGGGTGCCGAACAGTTGATTTTTTTACATATTCTGAATTGTTTACCGCATCTGGTATAGCATCTGTTGAAAAGGTCAAAGAACAACGTTTGAGTCCAGGGGCACTTTTAAGACCAACAAAATTTTATTCAAAGTGTAAGCTTCCATGTGCAAACCACACTTCTTCAGACAAAACTGGAATGAAATCTCCTCAAGGGCTCCTTCCGGGGGGGGGGGGGGAAGGTGGGGGGCAGCCATTAGGAGGGGCCACTCAGAGCCCAGATGGATAAGCAGAGCTGAAATTGGATCAGGTGGTCGGGAAGATCAATGGATGGCACCAAATTAACATGTAAATGCAAGAGTTAACAAAGGGCGATTCTGCATTGGCTTTTCCCTCTGCTGTTTTACCAAACCCACGCTGGACAGAAATTCCCCTCTGTATTGCATGCCGCTTTCGCTTTGTTTGATCATTGGGTTTTATGGCCATTCAAGGGTGACTTTATGGCCATTTAGCAGCCAGTACAACATTGCCCCCGGGCATTTGAATGTGGTTTTGAGCTGCACCATTGGTAAAACAATGGAGGGAAAAGCCAATGCAGCATCGCCCAAAGAGATGTGAGAAAGATGTCCAGCAGCAACCCCCAACACAAACCAAGCTCAACCCTGTGTCCACATGAGAACAGAGATAAACATTTTTTGTTTTGTTTTAGTATTTTGTATCCATTGTAACATCTAAGTCATGTTTGGGGGTTTTCGGTTTTAAAGTTATAACAACTGCAATCACACAGGATGCGTTCAGATGGGCAGCTAATCCCGCCATTGGCCCGGCTGTAATTTGATCTAGATCTTTTTGATCCAGCGTTGCACAACCAGACAGCTCCCCCATGAATCGCTTTACTGCGCGTGACTCCATGGTGGATTGTCTAGATGGCATCCACTCTAAGGAGTCGTGCAGTTGGCTGTTTTTAAAAAAAATCCTGTTTGCACATGTGCATATGTGCCTTACCATCTACTTGGTTTTTCACACGTGCACAAACTAAAATGGTAAAAGCACCACCAGCAGTACCTTCCTCTAGGTACCATTTCAGTTAACACAGTGCATAAATATCCCGGGACCTTCAGAAACATTAAATTGTTCAGATCATTTGAGTGGAGCTCTGCAGACGTCGCATGTTTAAGCGGTTATGCGCGCATCACTAAGACTTTTTTTAAATGGTAGCCATTCGGGAGGGTCTGGAAACCATCCCTACGGTCTTATTGCGCCGGTGGAATGACCAGACGGGGGGAACGTCCACTATTGGCCCATCGGCCAGCTTAGGACCGGACTTTCACCACTATCTTTTAAGTATGGATCCCTGACGGGGATTGAAGGGCTGGTCACAGAAGCGGTGCAATTCCCAGATGTTGTTGTCTGGGTGTGCCCTTTAAATCCAGCAGGCACTCCTGCCTGGTGCGGCTCAAAAGAGCCGTCCAAACACAATCTTAGTCTGGATCAGCCTGCGTCAGCCATGTCTTTGTGGATGAGCAACTCTCTGTTTTCAGTGATCTTTCTATGTTCACAAAGAAGAGCATCTTGTCTTCAGAGATGTGGGAGAGCGATGTGGCACAATGTGTGTAGCCAATAGGTCAAAGTGGGTATAACACATCCGCTGTTGAGCTGGGCATCTCTCCTGTGGACATGGGGGCTGCTGAGCTGTAGTGAAGCACCACATTCCGCAGTGAGATAACACCTTGTTTGAGTTTTACAGAGGCACTACCCCAGATCTGAAGAGAGATCACATGGATGCCACGGCTGCGCATATTACAACCAGCAAGCAGTAACAAATGCTTCCTTTGACAAGATAATTGCTTTTAACCATTTTGGAAGTTGTTACAAAAAAGGTTATGCTTAAACGATGACGCTCCCTCCTTCACCTTCCATTTCTCTTCCTCGCACCAAAAAGTTTCCCAGCAGAAACAGAAATTCAAGTCCAAGGGAACAAACAGAGCAGTAAAAAGGGGGGGGGGAATTCACTGAGGAAGATATTTCATCCCCTCTCTCTTTCTTCCCACTCAGATATACACTGGGCATAAAATTTTTTCATAAACTCACAAGTATTTATTCTTTAAGCTAATTCTGCAGAGTTGTAAAACAACGCGGAAACTGCCGGCTGGAGAGAAATAAAGAGTGCCGGCATAGCAGAACTCGATTAGAAAGTGGGATTTGATTATCTCTAAGTTATTTGCATCATGGCGCAGGTTCACCAGGTAATACCTGACTAGAATATTGTTATTCACTCGCTCACACAGGAACTCACTGAGACAGGAAGCCATGCCATTTCCCACCCTGGAATTTTCTAGCATGCTAATGAGCCTTTTAATTTTGACAGGATTTTCATCACTCCCCTTTTTTGACTAACCTGTGCTCACCCCACCCCTCAGGCTATTTGTCAATGAATTTGCATTGGGAGAGGTCCACCACTGCAACAAGGAATGTGTTAAGGATGTAAAACTGGGGTGTGGAGGAAGATTTGATGAGAAAGAGTCCAGTGTACACCAATGGATTCATTCTCCCTCTTAATTTATTGTCACCCCAAACACATTATGAGCTTTGTCCAGTGAGACAATCCATCAGTTTCTGATGGCTTTAGAAGTCACGATAAAAAAAAGAAGAGGGTTGTATATTTACTGTCTGAGAGCTGCAGAGAAGACCCTCTTTGGAGACAATAATTTAAAAAAAAGAAGTCCGACTCAAGTTGTTAGCTTGAAAAGCAGGGAGCAAAACCAAAACCAGAACAAACAAACAAAAAACCCTGACCTTTTTGTTCTTAGAAGAAAGCCCATTAGTTGAATGATTGATTTTGTGCTTAACTTCTTTTTCCCTCCTCCCTTCTCAGCATTTATTTCCCCCTAGTTCATGCTTTTGTATTTCCTCCACTAACTTCTTCTTTGGCACAAGGGGGAAGGGCTGAACGGTGGTCCCAACTTAAGGATCTCAGGGTCTGGAGAGCCCAGTCCTGGAATCACAAGTGGTCTCCAGAATAGAGAGATCAGCTTCCCTGGAGAAAATGGTTGATCTGGAAGGTGGACAATAGGACATTATACCTCACTGGCAGGGGTCCGATGGAGCAGGAGCGCATAGGAGCGCAGCTCCGGGAGTGAGGAGCACAGGGGGCGGGCATATGACCAAGCCCCGCCCCCTCCTCGGCTTCCCTGAGCAGTGCAGAGGTGCAGCGCCCCGGGGAAAGCCCTGCTAGGGTCTTTATTGTTTTTAATGTTTTGTTTTCATATTGATAATTTTATCATTGTGCCTTTTATGACTGTGTGCTGCTTTTCCAGAGACTTGCTCAAGGTGGCATATACATTTTCTAAGTATACCATTTTTGATCTGGGCACATGGCACATAAGTACTGGAGAAATTTCACCAACCCTTCAGCAGCTTCCACCTCATCAGTTTGGTGTAGTGATCAGGAGTTGGACTCTAATCTGGGAGAACCGGGTTTGATTCCCCACTCCTCCACAGGCAGCTGCTGGTGTGACCTTGGGCCAGTCACAAGTTCTCTCAGAGCTGTTCTCTCATGAGCAGTTCTCAAAAGACCTCTCTCAGCCCCACCTACCTCACAGGGTGTCTTGTTGTGGGGAGGGGAAGGGGAAGGGATGGGTGGTGCACACGTACTGGGTATCTCAAGTCTACTTGAAACCTGGTGGTTTCAAGGGAGCAGGAAGAGAATGAGGGTGTGTTCTTTACGCTTATTTTTATTGCACAAAAGTATTGGATGGGGAAGGGAATGGAGGAAGAGCAGGTCAGTTTCACTCACCTGTGGAGTGGAGCCTGAGGGGTGGGTGTTGCCTTCTGACACATTTACGGTATGTTAGGGGGTGTGGCATATGCAAATGAGTTATGCAAATGAGCTCCGGCACCTCTTTTTCTACGAAATGACCCGTGTTCACTGGGGTCCGTCATCTCCCCAAATCTCACATTCCCCAGATGCCACCCAAAATCTCCAGGGATTTCCCAGGGATTCCCTTCCTGGCCAGGATGCTGCTAATCCTTCCCTGGAGTTGCTTGGCAAGAGAGATGCACTTCCTCGTTGGAAAAAATATGCTGGAACACAATGCCTGTAATGCGCTCCTATGGTGGGTATATAAGAAGTGAGCCAGTGGGCACTCCTGGGTGGGAGTGTGAGGAGTCCCTGCCCAGATAAACAAGAGGTCCCAGCAGCAGTGGCTCAGAGGTTAAGACACTGAGTTGCAGACTGGAAGGCCGGTAGTTCGGCAGTTCAAGACCTGAATAGAGTGAGCTCCCGTCTCTGGCCCCAGCTCCTGCCAACCCAGCAGTTCTAAAGCGAGAAATTGCAAGTAGATAAATAGGTACCACTTCGGCGGGAAGGTAACAGCGTTCCATGCGCCTCGGCATTTTGTCATGACGGCCACAGGACCATGGAGACAACGCTGGCTCTTCAGCTTGGAAATGGAGATGAGCACCACCCCCTTGAGTCGGATTCGATTGGCTTTCGAGCAAGGGAAACCTTTACCTTTACTAGCCATTTTGCGCTCACATTCCATCTCATTCACACAAGGAACCCTGGGGGGGGGTGGAGTTGCTTGGTTGTGGATACATGAAAGCTCCAGAAGGATGTGGTCACACAGTAACATACCTGATTGGTCAAGGAATTCTGCCCACTGCAGGCAGTGTGGCATATAGCAAGACCATTCATTCTAGTCTGACCCCCTCATTTCGAGCCTGTCTTCCTTCTCGCCTTCTTTTTGACTGTAGAACAGCCACTTGTTGCATTTTGGGCCTGTAGTTCTACCTGGACCCTCTGCCTGCAGTCTGGCTAGGTAGCATCTGGGTCAGAGGACTAAAATCTGAATAACTGCTCTAGAAATAGTCATTTAGTCTTATTTTCTTCCCTTCTTTGCACTACTTCTAAATTTGTATATTCTTGCACATTTCTTTTAATAAACCGTATTACTTATGCTCCCGTGGTTTTACTTGGGTTTGTGGGCTTCAGCCTAAGCCCAGGACCTTGGCCCATTTTGGCTACAGCTAACCAGTAACTGTTTTGGGTTTTTTTTTTTTTGGAAACTCAGCTTGCAAGTCTCCTGCCACGCAAGGCTGACTTTTAGGGCTGGAGACTTGGTCCCTTGGTCTCTTAGCTTAGAGGGCTTAATGGTGGCCAGTGTTCCCTCTAAGCTGAGTTAGTGTTTTAGCCTCCGGCTCATGCATCTTTGTCTTCGCTCAAGAAGGATGGCTCCAGGGCAAATTAATTTATGCAGCAGCCAAATCGCCCGTTCATAACTTGAATGCCAGTAGCTCACAAAAGTAGAATTTTTGCCCAAAAGACTCCACAGCTTAGAGGGAGCATTGATGGTGGCTGTTACCCTATGGGGTTGTCAGACCCCCTGGTGGAGGCAGGGGTCCCCCACTGCCAGGCCCAACCTCCCTGCTGCCAATCAGCTGGCTGGCAGAGGGGGCCTTACCACAAAAAAGAGGGAGATCCATCTGACATGCAGCAACAGGTCTATACCGCCGCTCACTTGACCCAGAAGTGATGCCATCGCTCCCAGGAAGTTGGGGCGATGCTGTGGTATTTGGGCAAAAACTCTGTGGTAGAAGCCAAATTTACCATGGAGTTTTTGCCCAAATACCAGAGTGTCACCCCAACATCCTGGATGTGAAGATATCACTTCCAGGTCATGTGTGCGGTGACGTGGATGTCGGGTGGGCCTCCCTGCTGTTCCCGCTAAGTCCTCCCCCCAATTACCTGCCAATTGCCAGGAGGCACCGGGCAACCAGCAGGGGATGGGGGGGGACTTACCAGGAACAGCAGGGAGGCCCACCTGACAGGGACCTGTAGACCCTATTACCGTGGGAAGTAAAGATTCCCTCCCCTTGCATAGCGGGATTTGCTGTTGACCTTCATCCAAAGCCTTCTTGTGGGACAGGGGGCTTCAATAAACCCAGAAGACATGTCAGGGATTAATTAGTAGTTTAGACACTGTAGCTGTAATTAGTAGTTTAGACGCTGGCTTTGTTAAAGATGATCTCCCCTTTGCAGTGGGAATAATCAGATTTTTGTTCATATTTAATTTGAGTTACTTTTCCAGATAGTTTTGTTTTGATTAACTTTTTAATTCATTGTATAAAAACATTTTGCAAAGAAGATTATCTATCTATCTATCTATCTATCTATCTATCTATCTATCTATCTATCTAAAAAAAGACACTTTTGTATTTATTGGGTTTCGATATTCCTGAGCATTTCTCAACCTTTACTTTTATGGAGGTTAATCAGAACTTCTTTGAGAGGGAGGAAAATCAAATGGTTGGCCATCTATTTTGACTGGGGCGTTTCTGTTTCAGTGACCAAAGCGTACCGCTTGCATCAAAATCACCCCAGCGGCGTCTTCTGGCCTGGGAATGCAGAGGTCATGTACAAAACAGATGAAATCCAGTAGGCCAGAAATCTTCATTTTTGTCCCTGTCTCTGCATATTGTCAGCCTCCCCTCGGGTTTTCATTATCCCAATGTAATGCCAGCCATTTCCTGTTTTCATTAGACTATTGTAATGCCAGACTCCTACTGTTCTCATTAGCGCAGGACTCCGTAATGGCAGCCACCTCATGTTTTCATTATAACTGAACTGTATGGTGCCAGATGCCACTTGCTTCACTTTGCAAAATTATCTTTGACCACAGACGAGGAACTTGTAGGCAGACAAGTGGGAGGCCTGAAAGGTTTTGCTAGAAATGCTGAGGATAAATGGTAAGAGACACTGTTCTTGTGCGAGAAAGGGCGCCACTCCATGTAAAACAAAACAAAAGTTTGGGTTGCTGACCTTCAGGGGGAGGCTGGAAATCTCCAGGAATTACAACCGTTCTCCAGTCTGCAGAGATCAATTCTCCTGGAGAAAACAACAGCTTTGAAGGATGAATCTATGGCTTTATACCCCCACAGGGGCACCTCCCATCCCCAAACACACTCTCACCAACCTCCGACCCCAAATCTCCAGGAATCTCCTCAGAGTTAGCAACCCAAACAAAAGTCCAGTGTAGGGTTGACAGCTCTTGGGTGGGAAATACCTAGAGAGTTTAGGGGTGAAGCCTGAGGATGTCAGGGTTTGAGGAGGGGAGGGACTTCAATGGGGTATAATGCCCTAGAGTTCGCCTTCTAAAGTGGCCATTTTCTTCAGGTGAACTGATCTCTGTAACCTGGAGATCATTTGTAATCCCAGGAGATCCCCAGCTACCATCTGAAGGTTTGCAGCCCTAGTCCAGTGGCATCTTAAAGAGACTAGGGGTGCGTTCAGACGGGCAGCTAATCCCGCCATTGGCCCAGCTGTAATTTGATCTAGACCTTTTTGATCCAGTGTTGTGCAACCAGACTGCTCCCCTGTGAATCGCTTTACCATGCGTGACTCTGCGGTGGATTGTCTAGATGGCATCCACCGTAAGGAGTCATGCAGTCTGCTTTAAAAAAAAAAAAATCCTGTTTGCGCATGCACATATGTGCCTCACCGTCTACTTGTTTTTCCACGCATGCACGGACTTAAATGGTAAAAACACCAACAGCGGTACCTTCCTCTAGGTACCATTTTAGTTAACAAAGTGCATAAATATCACGGGACCTTCAGAAACATTCAATTGTCCAGATCGTTTGAGTGGAGCTCTGCAGACGTTGCATGTTTAAGTGGTTATGCACACATTGCTAAGACTTTTTTTAAATGGTAGCCGTTCAGGATGGTCTGGAGACGGTCCCTGTGGGTTGATTGTGTGCTGGTAGAATGACCATTGGCCAGTCAGCCAGCTTAGGACTGGACTTTCACCATTATCTTTTAAGTATGGTTCCCCAACGGGGATCGATGGGCTGATCGCGGAAGCAGCCCCTGATGTTGCCTTCTGAATGTGCCCTTTAAACCCACCAGGCATTTGTGCCTGGTGCGGCTCAAAAGAGCCGTCTGAACGCGACCTAGGGTTGTCAATGCCTGGTTGGGAAATTCTTGGAGATTTGGGGGCAGAACCTGGGGATGGTTGGAGTTTGGGTTTGGAAGGGACTTGTGGTGGATTTGATGCCACAGAGCCCACCCTCCAAAGCAACCATTTTCTCCAGGGGAACTTCATCTCTTTGGTCTGGAGATCAGCTGTGATTCCAGGAGATCTACCTGAAGGCTAGGAATCCTATGAAGGACTCATGGTGGTGGAAAGTACCATCAAGTCACAGATGACTTATGGTTACCCCTCCAGGGGTTTTTCAAGGCAAGAGATGTTCAAAGGTGGTTTCAAATTCCTGGCCCCTTAGTAGCAACCCTGCACTTTGGTCTCCCATCCTCAAGTACTAACCAGGTCTGGAAGCTTAGCTTCTGAGAGCTGATGACATCGGGTGAGCTGAGGACATCCACGTCAGGGCTATTAAAGGCTAAGAACATTTACATAAATATGGGCATTGATGAGTCACGGCTCTAGGGTTGCCAGCCTCCAAGTGGGGCCTGGGGATATCTCGCTTTTACAACTGATCACCAGCTGACAGAGATCAGCTCCCCTGGAGAAAATGGCTGCTTCGAAGGGTGGACTCTATGGCATTGTACCATGCTGAGGCCCCTCCCCTCCCCAAACCTTCCCTTCTCCTGGATCCACCCCCAAAGTCTCCAGGTATTTTCCAACCCAGACCTGGCAACCCCACAGTGGTTAAGTGCACAGACTCTAATCTGGGAAAACCGGATTTGATTCCCCACTCCTCCACTTGCACCTGCTGGATGACCCTGGGTAAGCCATAGTTCTGTCAGAGCTGTTTTCTCAAAGAGCTCTCTCAGCCCCATCTACCTCGCAGGGTGTCTGTTGTGGGGAGGGAAAGGGAAGGGAAAGGAGTTTGTAAGCCACTCTAAGACTCCCTTGGGTAGTGAAGGGTGAGGTATAAATCCAATCTCTTCTTCTTCTTCTTCTTCATGTTGGCAAGGAGTAGGAACAAGTCAGGGAGCAGTTGTTGGTCTTGAAGGTGCCACTGGACTTTAATTCCGCTTCAGCTGACCAACATAGCTGTCCCTTTGCCACCATCATGGGTTGGTCCATGTATGCCAATGTGGTCTACACAAATGGCCAATGGCTCTCCAGAAGATCCTTTAACTGAAAGTTCCAGGGAATAAAGACTGCATCCTGCCCCTAATGGGGCCTCCTCTTTCCTAACTCTTGGTCACAATGACCAAGGATCCTCTCAAAGCCATGAAACGTCACCCATCTATTGTTGCCCTGAGTGTCTGTGCACATCTTAGCAGACCGTTGTGCCAAAGAACAGCTGGTGTGGCCTCAGCTGTGTTGGCCAAAGGCCTCCGAAGGGTCAGCCAGGGCCTTCCTCCAAGGCACATAGTGGACCAGCAAGCGAGAGAGAGAGAGGAGCTGGCTGGCCTCCCTCCGTGACAGATGGGGAGCTTGGGACTGAAACCTGTGACTTGGCTCAAGTGACCTGGTAAGTCAGGAATGGATGTGAACTTGGCACCATCCCGATAAGGAGCAGTTGCTCTCAACCTACATCCAATTACTTTTTCCAGTGGAAAAGAAAAAAAAGTTGGTAGGCTTGAGTCAAGCACAAGATAGCACTGCACACTGTATTAAAATCCAGACTCTGTTATTCAACAATTATTTAATGAAATATGGTGCTGGTCTACTATGCATACAATGTCCGCAGAGCTCTGCTCAAATGATATGAACAATTTAATGTTTCTGAAGGTCCCGTGATATTTATGAACTTTGTTAACTGAAATGGTACCCAGAGGAAGGTATCGCTGGCGGTGCTTTTACCATTTAAGTCTGTGCATGCGTGGAAAAACAAGTAGACAGTGAGGCACATATGCACCTGTGCAAACAGGATTTTTTTTTTATAAAAAAAAAAAGCCAACCGCACAGCTCCTTAAGATGGATGCCGTCTAGACAATCCACCGAGGAGTCACGTGTGGTAAAAAGATTCATGGGGGAGCTGTCTGGCCATGCAACACTGGACCAAAAAGAGCTAGATCAAATTACAGCTGGGCCAATAGCGGGATTAGCTGCCTGTCTGAACACACCTGAAATGAAGCCAGTCAATAAGCATCTGCCATTTCTTTGTAACCAGAAAGGGGGTCGGGTGGGGTGGAAAAGGGCCTTGAAGATGGATGGGCCTTTGTGGATGGTTGTGTGACTTCTATGAGGAAGGGCAAGGGTTATCAGTTCTGGGTTGGAAATTCCTGGAGTCTTGGGAAGGGTGGAGTTTGGGGCGGGGAGGAGCTTCAGTGAGGTCTAGTGCCACAGTGCGCATCTCCCAAAATAGCCATTCTCTCCTAGAGATCAGTTGTAATCCCAGGAGATCTCCAGCCACCCCCTGGAGGTTGGTAACCCTAGCCTAGACACAATTGGACAGCTAGTTCTCATCAGAGCCATATGGGGCAGCAGTTCGGTTAATGTGGGGCAGTCTCTACTGAGTGTGTGTCAAGAATAGGGGTGCCACAGATTTTGTGTTGAACAGGGTGTATAGTCGTCTTTATTGTGTTCAAAAGTGTCAGTCAGATGCAAGCCCATCACCTGGTCCATTTGGGTTGCGCCAAATAGCCGCAAACACCTGCCAAGCATTGTGTTTTTCCAAAAGACAGCGTGCTGAAATGAACATGAACGGCCATGCTAACAGATTGGCAGGCATTAAGTAGGGACTACTTAGACAAACACCAGAGGGTGGAATTTTTTTTAAAAAAATAAAACACTGTGTTTATTTATGACAGATGTTAACGATATGGGACTGATTTAACTCTTTATGGCAGAATGCACCCAATGAGCTGCCATTTTCCTTGCATTTTTCAGCTGCCGTTTCACCAGAAGCCCCTCAGAGGTCTTTGTTTTTTTTCTTTTAAGGGGGGGAAACCAGGAATTGCCATTACCCGGTTGCAAACTGATGTTTTGACAATTGATTGCCACGATCTCTGAAGTCCCAGATTTCATTTCTTAGATGTCTCTAGACCCCTTACATTGTAGTTACAAGGGCAGGCAGAACATATCCCCTCGTAACTCCACACAGAAGGGCCAGAACGTTTACTTTTAAAAGAAATCCGGGACTTTGGTGATCTTGGCAGTCATTTCTTAGAACATTTGTTTGTAATAATACAATAACAATTGTGTGTGTGAGTTAAGTGCTGTCAAGTAGCTAGAGTTGCCAGATTGTTCCTGGCAATGGGCAGGGGACAGGGGCGGGGGGGAGGAAACTCACCTGGAGAAAGAGAATGGCCCAGGCCTTGCTGTTGGCATCACACAGGAAGTGATATAATCACACAAAGACGTCCAGGCGATGCTGCGATATTTGGGCAAAAAGTCTGTAGTGAAACCGGCTTCTACAATAGAGTAGAGCAGAAGAAGTTAAAAACAGGGCTGCCCCAATGAAAATGAAGATAAAGAAACAAATTGGTGCAGAGGGAAATTGAAAACTAAACAAGCATACTGATTTTTCAGATTCTTTTTTTTAGTTCTGTTCCATTATAAAACAATTTAAATTGCAATTCCTTTGTAAATATGCAGTATGTGTTATGGCTGGTTTGGTTTTCTCAATATCAGCAACTGATTATGAACTGTACTCTGTACATGCGCCGTGAAATTGTCCTGCGTGTTATTTTTTAAAAAAAATATGTCTCAAATATGCCCTGGTTTTTAAATGTCATTTAATTCCATTTATGCAAAATAGGACAGGAGGTCATTAAGTATGAGGGAAGTCACAATAAATGTTTGGTGAGGCAGCGTGGTATAGTGGTTAGAGTGTTGGGCTAGGACTGAGGTAGACTTGCCAGTAAGGTCTCAGCAAATGCTGGGACATTTTGAGGTCAGTGCCTGAGGGAGGTCAAATTTGGAAATGATATGATATCCCTTCTGGGTGACAATCTAGGAATTCTCCCTATTCTCTGTGGTAAAGACCACAGAGACACAGGAAGGGCCATATAGCATCACTATAGAGGCCATTTTCTGGCCATTTCCCCCCCCCCCTGCTCCTCAGTTTTGCTTGCTATGGACAAGAAAACAGAAAGCCTAGACCTGGAAACTTTTCAAATTTTCGCTCCCCATGACACTCACATCATGACCTTGGACAAGCCAATCTCTCTATCAGTTAAGATAAAACAAAGGAAGGGAAACACCATAAACACCACCACTTACTTTCTTTGAAGAAGACGGGGGGTAAAGAAAAATGTCATCAAAAAAGTAAATCATGCTCTAATGATTCAATGGGGTTTGCATGCTTGATATACATGATGAGATTCTGGGGCGTAGCCTACCCCCATTCTACCTCTCCAGTGATCAGTTAATTAATTAATTTATTTGTGAAAATATTTATAACTCCCTTTGAATCCTTCCTCCAATCTAAAGACAAAAAAACCACTTAAGTTGGACCAAGGCTTCTTAGGTGGATAGAAGGCCGAGTGGAGGATCTGCCCCATTTCATCTGTAACATGTCGTCCCCATAGGGATATCTTTGTGTACCAACCCTAAGTAAAATCAGAGGTCATTTTGTAGAAAAAGAGGTGGAGGAGCTCATTAGCATAACTCATTTGCATAACTCATTTGCATATGCCACACCCCCTAACATACCGGAAGTGTGTCAGAAGGCAACACCCACCCCTCCGGCTCCACTCCACAGGTGAGTGAAACTGACCTGCTCTTCCTCCATTCCCTTCCCCATCCAATACTTTGTGCAATAAAAATAAGCGTAAAGAACACACCCTCATTCTCTTCCTGCTCCCTTGAAACCACCAGGTTTCAAGTAGACTTGAGATACCCAGGACATGTGCACCACCCATCCCTTCCCCTTCCCCTCCGCACAACAAGACCCCCTGTGAGGTAGGTGGGGTTGAGAGAGGTCTTTTGAGAACTGCTCATGAGAGAACAGCTCTGAGAGAACTTGTGACTGGCCCGAGGTCACACCAGCAGCTGCATGTGGAGGCGTGGGGAATCAAACCCGGTTCTCCCAGATTAGAGTCCAACTCCTGACCACCACACCAAACTGATGGGGTGGAAGCTGCTGAAGGGTTGGTGAAATTTCTCCAGTACTTATGTGCCATGTGCCCAGATAAAAAATGGTATACCTAGAAAATTTATATGGCACCTTGAGCAAGTCTCTGGAAAAGCAGCACACAGTCATAAAAGGCACAATGATAAAATTATCAATATTAAAACAAAACATTAAAAACAATAAAGACCTTAGCAGGGCTTTCCCCGGGGCGCTGTGCCTCTGCACTGCTCGGGGAAGCCGGGGAGGGGGCGGGGCTTGGTCATGTGCCCACCCCCTGGGCTCCTCACTCCCGGAGCTGCGCTCCTGTGCGCTCCCGCTCCAACGGACCCCTGAGTAAAATAACTATGTAAACGAGTTCTTGCCTCCTGTGCTTGGGTTCCATAAATATGTACGACATACCCGAGATATATGGTGGCAGTTTTTCTTTACCTGAGCCCAAGTTTCTTTTGACCCAATAACATCTCTTTTAATAATACATGTGATTTTATCTTTACACTTTCAGCCGTTGTCTGTTTTAGTGATTTACGGCTGTGATGTTACGTCAGAGGGATCCAAGAACACTTTGCAGATGCAACAAAACAAAGGTTTTAGTAATCACATTGGTGTTTCTCCTTATTGTTGCGGAGGAAACCTTTTCTTTTTTTTTCTTTTTAATGTCATTCCCTTTTCCAGGATAAAGTGTTTGAAGATGGGTGTGTGTGTGTGGGGGGGGGGGGGGGGGGTTTGTCCTACCCCAATTACAGCATTATTAACATCATCGAATGGAGTAATTGACAGATGTGTATAAGTTGAGTTCGAATGATTAAAAGCTGCTGAAAAATCACAGCCTGTCAGTTTTCTCAGGGAAAATAAAGGCCCATCCATCTGCTGGGGGACTTGGAACATGACTGTAATGAGTCACCTTTAAAATGACAGCTGTCACCCCCAGGAACACAGCCCCGAAGCGGATCTAAAACACACCATGCATTATGCATCTTCTGTCGCGTCAGAAGAAAGGAACCCCCCCTTGCCCCGCAAACCTGATCCCCCCCCCAAGTCAACTTCTAATTTGGTGCTATTTTGATCGCGTTCCTCAACAGTAGAGGGGCCTATCTTGTAACATTATCGGTGATCAGTAGCATTTGGGCACAGCCCAAGTCAATAAGAGGATAGTTATGCCAGAGTGATGTTACGGTTTGATAAGACGCAGCGTGCCGGCTTCTATCTCTGCAGTCGGCTGTCACATTCGCGCAGGATGAATGAGGCTTTGCCAGGAGAGAGGCATGTGATAGCATCGCACCTGAAAATTAATTCTGCTGAGCCGAGCTCCCCCCCCACCAAAAAAACCCAACAACACTCTTTTCAGTGGCTGCTTTCCCCGCTTGCTCACATACAGAGAACTATCCGTCCTAACTCCTTTCTCCCTAGGAGGGGATCTCACCTTGGTGCTATGGCGATTTTGGCCAAAAAAATCTCTTTTCTCTTCCCTCCCCCCCCCTCCCATATTTTCTCTCTTTCCCATTTTTGGTCTCTCGTACAAAGTAGGGCAGGTGGAGCCATAACGTTTTCTGGGAAATAAAATGCAAATTCTGCTATGCAAATGGACCATTAAGAAGTAAATTAGATTGAACAGCGGTGGTAAATCAGCAATTATATTGTTGTTGCTTTTTTTTTTAATATAGCGAGATTCCAACACAAATAAAACCCACGGTGTTTGCGGCACATGTTGGGGATGGTAATACAAGTCACCACTGGAAAATCAACCCCAGGGCTCCCAACGTGCTTTGCTGGATCCTGAGCGCATTTGGCTGCTGCTTTTGAGGCCTCCTTCAAAGGACGGGATGCTGAGCGAACCGCTTCTAGACTGCTAGTATTAATTACTGTTTATAATAGCTCTCATTTTGACATAATGATTGTATATTTGGCACATTGTGCCGAAGGATATCCTCAGCATGGGCTGGTGATTAGGATTCGTATTTATATTGTGGTTTAAATGCGCATAGCTTAACCTTCCTCACCAAGAAGCCCCTCATCCTTCGGCGTGAAGTAACACACACTTTGCCCCTTGTATGGGGACCGTAGGTTTCAGACATCACCCCCTTTCCCCTGCGGATTTGAACACATGAAGCTGCCTTATATGGAATCCGAAACCTTGATCCTCCAAGATCGGGATAGGCCACTCAGACAGGCAAAGAGACAAAGAGGGAAGGAAAAGGAAAAGGAAAGACCACCCAAAGTTCAGGACAAGCCCTCAGGCCTGTAGCTGCAGTGGGGCCTCTCGGGGCCCACCCACCCCCAACTTACCACTATGGCCCCCCAACTTCCCATCCAGCCCAGCCCGCCCGACCTCCATTTTTAAATTTTATTTATGCCACTCGTGGCAGGCTACGGCTGCTCTCTTTTGGTCTGATTCCTTCCCGACTTTGTGCCTGAGTTGGTCCTGTGAGATCCCAAGCTGCTGGGCCTGTGTCTCTCCCTCCCTCCCCAAGGTGCCAAGTTCCCCATATATACCCCAGAGAGTATTGAGGTCGGGGTCCCAGAACTGACTGACCTTTCTGGGCCCCAAGGAGGCCAGTCTTGCCTTCAGTAGGGCCAGGGCTTTCTCAGTGGTGGCTCCGTACTGGTGGAACAAGCTCCCGGAGGAGATCAGGGCCCTGCAGGACCTCTTGCAGTTCCACAGGGCCTGCAAGATGGAGCTCTTCCACCAGGCCTTCAACTAGGAACCATCCCCACTGCTACCAATGAGCCCGGCCCGTAGCCCTAATGTCTGTCACTGTGCCCAGGAAAACCATTGAGTGGCAAATTGTTTGGCGGTAGGGTAATTCCACCACGCCATCTTATGTAATTTATGGTATCAGCACTAGCAGTTTGAGTTTGAAGTTTTTATTTGATCATTATAGACCAATTATGTAAGCTGCCCTGATAGGGTTGCCAAGTCCAGGTTAGGAAATACCTGGGGACTTTGGGGGTGGAGCCAGGAGAAGGAGGGGTTTGGGGAGGGGAGGGGCCTCAGCATGGTACAATGCCATAGAGTCCACCCTTCAAGGCAGCCATTTTCTCCAGGGGAGCTGATCTCTGTCAGCTGGAGACCAGTTGTAAAAGCGGGAGATCCCCAGGCCCCACTTGGAGGCTGGCAACCCTAGAGCCGTGACTCATCAATGCCCATATTTATGTAAATGTTCTTAGCCTTTAATAGCCCTGAAGTTCTCAGCCACACGGTCAGGGCAATTACCTAGACAAGGGGGCACTGACAACAGTCAGACCCTGTGCTTTAGTGCGCTGCTACGACCAAAGCCTAGGGTCAGGGAGAGAGGGGAATGGATGGCGGGCCCTTCGGCCAGTTGCCCAATGAGGGGTGTGGGTGAAAAGGGATGGATGTGAGAGGACTGTGCGGCCAGTGTTGGAAGAATAGCCCCACTCCCTTCCCAAGCACACCTTTTTCTCCGGTGGCGCCAGGGTGGGTGGGTCCCTATTTCAGTCATCCATTGGGTCTGGAACATACATGGTACAGCAGTGTGACCTGGTCTCAGACACAGTCAGGAACCTGGACCACCACCACCACCACGTCTCATCATCATGACTAACACTACAGTTCAATTCTGCATGTTTGAGAGGGAAAAGAGGACTTTAAAAAATATGTTCATGAGGGCCACATGCAAAGCTGTGATCAACGTGTGTTCCAACAGAGGCCTGATCGGGGAGGGTCCCAGCTTCCTGGGTCGTTCAGGGAGGTTCTCAATGCCCCCCGTGTCTTTCAACTCATCACTTCCTGTGATTAGATGGCAGATATTTATTACATAATTTATTATAGAAGTACTTTTTAATTATGCATATTTATTTATTTAATTAATTAATTAAATTTAATTTATAGGCCGCTCTCTCTGCATTTTTGCCACGAATAAGACAAACTCCTATTTGTTCTTTGCCACGTGTGCAGGGCGGTTGCCAGCGTGTTGTTGTTTTTTGCACACTAGGTGAGGCTACCTTCTGGCACCCCCCCCCCCCCGGTGCACTCACCAATTTTTCAAACATAAATGCATTTTAGGAAGAATGAAAAACACAACGTTTGAAATTGCTAATTTCTTTCTTTTTAATTGCAAGAGCAAGTACTACAATCTCTGATTGTCTCTCTCAAACAGAAAAACACAAATCACAAAGCATTTTGAAAAACCTTGTTAATTGTGATGTTGAAATTTAAGTCTCTTTAATGTTTCCATTCCAGGCACATCAAAATCCCATTTTGCGTGCCTTTTCTTTAGCATTTTTTTTCACCAATTCCTTCAGATAAAGCGCTGAGAGAACTTGTGACTGACCCAAGATCAAACCAGCCGCTGGACGTGGAGGAGTGGGGAATCAAACCCGGTTCTCCCAGGTTAGAGTCCATGCTCCTAACCACTACACCGAACTGGCTTTCAGTTAAACTAATCAAAGACCCCTCTGGCCTTTTATAACATCCATTTTCACCATTCGCACAAGAACAAAAATATTTGGCGGGGGGCCAAAATTGGGGGGGGGGGCATCTCTATCCCCATCCCTGAAAGCCAGAATGTCCATGGACGGTGCTCCCTCAGGCCACTTTGGCTCCCATCCCTGCTCCCTGTCAGGGCGGAAGTTCCAAGAGGAGGGCTCCGAGCCTCAGGCACACTTCCTGGGGAGCTCTGGGGGGTGGGCGTGTGAAGAGGTATGTGACAGAGATGCCGACCAAGGCAGAGCAGCTGGCCCTGCTGTAGGGAGAGGCCAGGCAGCAGCCAAGCTGGGGGGGCAAGCACCAAAGTTCTCAGGGGGGCGGGCGAGGAGGACCCAGGACCCAGAGCCCCCTCCCTCCCTTCCTTGGTACCACATGAGCGCCTTGGCCTTACCATGCCGATGAAGGCCAGCTCCTGCTGCCGGGTGAGCCACTGCTGCAGACAGCCCTTCCACACCTGTGGAAGATGGGGGGGGGGGGGGGCGCTAGCCCCTGCCCACCAGAAAACATTGATCAGTGGGGCTTCCACACACTACACCCCCCACAGCTGGCAGGCCCCTGCTGGCCAAGGAACGGTGCTGGATCCAGGAGAGACCACCACCATCCGGGCCATCACGTCCCCTGCTCCTCTTCATCCTCCCCCCAACCCTGGCATTCCATGCACAAGGCCCTCCTTGGCTGCCCGGGACTGCCTGGAGCTGCTGGCAATGGGAGAGGGCCTGGGAGGGGGGGTGGAGGCGCTAGTGCAGCCTCCCTCCAGGCAGTGCAGGTGGACCAGCTGGAGCAGTGTGGCGAGGAGCATTTCCTGCACAGGGCAAAGCCCCTCGTGCATCCAGGTGGCCACCACGGAGCCACTCAAGGGGCACAGGGGCTGGCCTCAGCTGCTTCCTGCGAGGGGCAGGACCCACCAGGGTGGCAGGCCAGCATGGCGCTCTCCTTGGGTGCCATTCTAGGCAATTGCCTAACCCCACCTTATGGAAACGCCAGCCATGCACATGTGTGAACCCTCTTGGGGAAAGATCCAAACAAGAACCAACCTTATTTCTTTGAAATTCTTTTCATCAACATTTTTTTTAAAAACCTAAATGCCAGGGGTCCATTGGAGCGGGAGCGCACAGGAACGCAGCTCCGGGAGTGAGGAGCCCAGGGGGCGGGCACATGACCAAGCCCCGCCCCCTTCCCGGCTTCCCCGAGCAGTGCAGAGGCGCAGCGCCCTGGAAAAAGCCCTGCTAGGGTCTTTATTGTTTTTAATGTTTTGTTCTAATATTGATAATTTTATCATTGTTCCTTTTATGACTGTGTGCTGCTTTTCCAGAGGCTTGCTCAAGGTGGCATATAAATTTTCTAAGTATACCATTTTTGATCTGGGCACATGACACATAAGTACTGGAGAAATTTCACCAACCCTTCAGCAGCTTCCACCCCATCAGTTTGGTGTAGTGGTCAGGAGTTGGACTCTAATCTGGGAGAACTGGGTTTGATTCCCCACTCCTCCACATGCAGCTGCTGGTGTGACCTTGGGCCAGTCACAAGTTCTCTCAAGAGCAGTTCTCAAAAGACCTCTCTCAGCCACACCTACCTCACAGGGTGTCTTGTTGTGGGGAGGGGAAGGGAAAGGGATGGGCGGTGCACATGTCCTGGGTATCTCAAGTCTACTTGAAACCTGGTGGTTTCAAGGGAGCAGGAAGAGAATGAGGGTGTGTTCTTTATGCTTATTTTTATTGCACAAAGTATTGGATGGGGAAGGGAATGGAGGAAGAGCAGGTCAGTTTCACTCACCTGTGGAGTGGAGCCTGAGGGGTGGGTGTTGCTTCTGACACACTTCCGGTATGTTAGGGGGTGTGGTATATGCAAATGAGTTATGCAAATGAGCTATGCTAATGAGCTCCTGCACCTCTTTTTCTATGAAATGACCCCTGCTAAACATGATAGCTGTGCTACCTATAACACTGGGGGCTTCCTACCATGTTTAAACCCATATTTAAAATAACCTGGATGGGTGAAAATTGAAGGGAGAGTTCTGCGGGCGGAGGTTTCTAGGACACCTTCCATGGAACATCCGCCTCTCAGCCGCTTCTGGTGGCTTCTCGCTGCTCCCTGTTTGCTCGGCTGGCGGAGATCTGGACGGCTTCCAAAGCTGAGGGGTGATGTGAGCCGCACCTCAGACTGAACTAATCTCCTGTTATCAGCAGAGCTGTCTCTGCTTTACATTCTTGATCCCACATTCAAGCTGGCAAGCGTCCAGAAAAGCTCTTCAGACACGATGAGGGCTTATCTCAGATGTTCCTCACCCATCTCCCTTGCCTGCTCTTCTGCCCACCCCTACCCTGCTGAGGCCCGTTTCTCTATCCTCTCTTGCTTTATACTGACAGAACATGTTCCTGGCATTTCACTTTATCTGGGGGGAAAAAAAGGTGTTATGAGCACAATTCTCCCATTTTCTAACCGGCTGTTCCACCTCCGACCCCCATTCTCTCCAGCTCCGAAAATGAGGGCCGTAATGGGCTTTTAGTGCTATTAAGACTTACCAGTTTGGTGACAATTGCTTTTATAAGCTTTATAATAGGCAAGAAGAAGGCAGTCATTTTGAAAAGTCAGCTCATGCAGGATTGCAGGATAAGTCCATTAATGCAATAGCGTGGCTGCCTTTACCCAGGTATCATTATTGTTATGGACCGATGTTTCTCAACACGATGGTGTTGGTAAAATATCCACAGAACTCCACTAACTAATGGTCTCCTTTGTTCACGCTTGTCTGTTTTGGAGCAGAACATTAATTTTAGGATGGTGGAACTGGGAGGGGGGCATGATTTTTTAAAATATAAATGTCATTATCAGGCAGGTGACAGCAAACTGCATTCCGTTGCTAAGTGCGATCGATATTATCTGTATGATTAGCAGGTGTTGGTCTACAAAGGTTCCCTCCAGGTGCGTTACAAAAAGTTGCCATCTTCTGCTGGAGGAGGTGGCTTTGATGTATTCAAGTGTGTGAGCTGATTTATGTGGCCTGGCTGGGGGGGGAAGGGGGGGAAGCATTAAATCAAAGCCTAAATGAGTATAAGCAGCTTATAAACCCAAGATAAAGGGTTATTAATAGTTACTAATCTACTGCTAAATACCTAGAAAAACAACTTGTGAAATATGTATTTTTAAAGGCCTTTTCTCCGAAATGTGTTTTCTTTGTCAGGTCAAAGCCCCGGAAAAATATGTTATCGGCCATAATCTGCCAGTATTCTGTATGTCATCTTTGCATAATGTTGGAAAACCATAATCTGTTTAATTACAGATGGATTCTCTTTGCATTCCCCCCCCCCCCAGCCTAAAGGAAAAGACAATGACAGGGATGTCTGGCCTATGTTTTCTTATTACCGACATACGATTATGAACCCCTCATTGTAGCCGTCACTGGAAATGTCTTAACTTTTGTTAATTATAGTACTGTTCATCAGATGATGCTTTGATAGTAATGCTCTTGTGTATGCATCATGCAACCTCTCAAATGTTCCTGTTCGGATGAAGTCCACGGATAAAACGAGAGATTTTATTCTGGAAAACCTCGTTGAAAACCTTGTTGAAAACTTTACTGAAAGAACTGAACACACAGTCCTTATTATGTTATAATATTTATTCAGGGGTCCGTTGATGGACCAAGGGTTTCGTAGAAGGCAGTTTCATGTCTTCATGTGTCATTGCCTTCCTCTGTATAGCAGCCCTAGTCTTCCATCCAAGTATTGACCACAGCTGGGTTGGTCCAGGTTAATGCTTGGATGGGAGACCACCAAGGAAGTCCACAGTTGCTATGCAGAGGCAGGTAATGGCAAACCACCTCAGAGTCTCTTACTATGGCTGGCCCAGGTTGGTCTGATGATGTTGTCGGATCTCAGAAGCTAAGCTGTGACAACCGTGATTAGCACTTGCATGGGAGACTACCAAGGAAATCCAGGGTTGCTCTGCAGAGGCAGGCAGTAGCAAACCACTTCTGAATGTATCTTACCCTAACCTGGATGGTCCAGGCTGATCTAATGTTCTCAGAAGCTAAGTAAGGTAGGCACTTGTTAGTACTTGGATGTAGATCACCAAGGGTTGGACCAGGTTAGTTCTTCAATGGGAGACCACCAAGGAAGTCCAGGGTTGCTATGCAGAGGCAGGCAATGGAAAACCACCTCTGAATGTCTCTTACTCTCACCTGGCTTGCACAGATTGGTCCGATGTTATCAGATCTCAGAAGGTAAGCAGTGATGGCCCTGGTTAGCATTTGGATGAGAGACCACCAAGGAAGTCCAGGGTTGCTACACAGAGGCAGGCAATGGCAATTCACCTCTGAATTTTCTCTTGCCTTAAAAAACCGATGGACTTGCCATAAATTGGCTGCAATTTGACAGCAAAAAGAGAAAACTATTGTCAGTATTTTCAAGATGGCTGTAGAAGAGGCACCACTGTGCTGAAAGTAAAATTTCAAGTTGAACTTGGAGGTCCCTGCTCAGGAGGTCCCTGCTAAGAAGGTCCCTGCTAAGCCAGTTTGGTGTAGTGGTTAGGAGTGAAGACCCTAATCAAATTTGGTTCTCCCACTCCTCCACATGCAGCTGCTGGTGCGACCTTGGATCAGTCATAAGTTCTTTCATCAGAGCTGTTCTCTCACGAGCAGTCCTCAAAAGAACTCTCTCAGCCCCACCTACCACACAGGGTGCCTGTTGTGCAGAGGGGAAGGGAAAGGGATTGTAAACTGCTCTTAGACTCCTTCGGCTAGTGAAGGGCGGGGTAAAAATCCAATCTCTTCATCTTCTAAACCACCGAACATCACCCAAAATGAAATGCTGAGGTGAATCTAGAAGTTCGCTTTTCTGCAGAGGTCTGTATATCCTTAAACTTTCTTTACTTGGAAGTCCATGTAAGAAGAGGCGTTATTGTACATAATTACCTTGACTACCTGAGCTACTCAAAGCCTCCGCTGCTGGGTTTGAAAAAGAAACCTGACACTTGTGCTGATTCGCCAAAAGAAGTGCCAGCCATTGTTCTCTTTCATATGCTTCAGTCTTCTGGCGGGGAAGATTTCTTAGCCTCTCCTGCTCTCCATCTCCTCCGGGCCTCTTCTTTCGACCCCTTTCATCAAAAGCATTTATCTCCAAGGACTCCGGATTAATCTTCTGACGCTGGACCCATACCACAATCAGAATAACTCAGGCGAAATGCCATCAGAGGGCCTACTCCTTTCTGCTTCTCTCTCCCCGGAGGTGTCTAGTTTCACCTGAATCCTATGGCTGACCTGTTGGAGCTCCAGCTGACCACAATCAGTTTCCTCTTGAGTTCAAATTGGAAGAGCATTTCTCTCCAGCTGGGACGATGACATGTCATCAACCTTGTGATTTCTGTCCAAGAGCAAGAAAATCCAGGCCATTGATTTCCATAGAGCCAGTTCACTTACCTGCACACTCTCTGAAGGCCAAGGCTTCAAGTTATAAAGGACACAGGAACAGCTTTCGACAACGTTATTAAAGACAGGTTAACTTCTACAGACTATGCCTGAAAGCTAATGAATCTGAAGAAACAGAGCACTGGCTGAGAACTTTAGACTGGAATCTTGTATTTGCAGTGGGATTCCCATGGGGAATTTACAGTTGTATTAGAAATCGCCACAGGACAACCCTGAGGGTGAGCATAAAATATACATTTCACAAACATTGGCTGCAACAATCCAACACACAGCTAAAACAGGGTGAAATCAACAGGCCCGGACACCGGACTCGGTGCTGGATTGTGGCTGAAAAAGTGAATCATTATAGCCATGGCTTTTTTTTGTAGAAAAAGCTCAGCAGGAACTCATTGGCATAATAGGCCACACCCAACAGCAGAAACTCATTAGCATATTAGGCCACACCACTGATAGCGCAGCTTATTAGCACATTAGGCCACACCCCCATGTTACCAGAAGAGTGGTCATCCAGCCACACCCACCTTTTGCTTCTTATTCTATTTACCTTGTTTGTTGTCAAAAGCCAGGGCTTTTTTGTAGCAGGAATTAATTTGCATGTTAGGCCACATACCCCTAATGTAGCCAATCCTAATGAGTTTCTGCTGTTGGGTGTGGCCTATCATGCTAATAATTTCCTGGTGGGTGTGGCCACCTCAGGAGCCAGCCGGAACTCCGTTCCTGTGCGTTCCTGCCCCCAAAATAGCCCTGATTATAGCTTTGAGATGTTGGCTTTAGACGATTATTGTCTTTTATGACATTTTGTATTTCAGTTTTGGTTTATTTTATAAACTAGAGTTGCCCATTGTTTTATATCAGGGAAAACCACATTCTGTAGTACTCTTAGGGGACCATTCTGGTAGAAGGGATAGAGCTAACCAGATGACACCACAAATGGTCCAAGTATGTAATAACACTATGATGTAATAACATCACCTCACAAAAATGGTTCCACACATAGGCATCCCCTCACAAATGATATGAAGCGGCCATTTTGGAGTGAGGGGAGCAGATGAATGGATACGCTTCCTAATACGGTCCCTCAGGAAGGAGACGGGCAATAGACCTTTTCAGAATATCTATGAGTTTGTAATAAAGGTTATTTCTGTGACCTACAAAGTTTCATTGGTCTTTTCTCCTGTAAATGAGAAATGGTGAACATTTTTTAAAAATTACCCCTTGATATAAAATATGATAGAAACAAATACTGAGGGCTAGATACAGTTACCTTAGAGTAGAGGTCCCCAATCTGTTGAGCCTGTCGGCACATTTGGAATTCTGACACAGCATGGTGGGTGCAGCAACAAAATGGTTGCCGCAAAATGGCTGCTATAGGAGGCGGAGTCAGCCACAGAATGACTGACACAGCTTAACTTCAGTAACACAGTGCCGATCCTTCTGCTGTGGTGGCAGCTGCTGCCAAAGCAACATTAAAACAATCTGCTCAGCCAATCAACTCTCCAGTGGCCAATCAGAAGCCTTGTTGGGTAAAAGCCCTACCTGGCCCCACCCACTTCTTAAAGAAACACTTGGCAGGTGCCAGAAAAGATGTTGGCAGGCGTGATGGTGCCCATGCGCACCATGTTGGGGGCCTCTGCCTTAGAGGCTGGACCCAGATTTTGTTAAAACAATAAAATTTCCCTGTGTCTTTAAGATGGGGGCTATATAGCTTAAAATGAACAAAAATATAGTTTGCTGTTCAAGCTAAAATATCATTTCACCTGCAGTCCTTCGCTGTGGTGTGATGAGCTCGGAGAGAAGCATTTGTCTCAGTTGTGAATGAAAAGACATTAGCAAGCTCACTTGGATACTATCTGAATGAGGTGAGTTGGGAATGACTTGTATTCTTTTTGCCTCAGTATGCCCAATACTGCAAGCACCATGGAAAATATTGTCTCAGAAGGCTTCAAGATGGCTCATTAAGTCCCTGATCCATTTCTGCACATACGCTACAGCTGCCATGCTGACCTTTTAAAACTCAGACTGCAGACGGGCATTGCCCCATTACTGTCATTGAAATTCAGCCTGGAGGGATACATAGCCGCTTTCAGCTGCTTTTGGGTTCAGATCCAGAAGGGAGTGGCCATCAGGTCTTTGTCCCATGACAAGTTTAGTGTGTTGACACACACACACACACTCAGAAGCAAAACTCAAAACTTGAATTTGTACAGAATACTGAATACTGATGTTGACTGGAGCGAATCGTAGGGACCTGTGTAACTCCTGTCCTGGAACCGTCTGTACCGGCTCCTAGCTTGTTTCTGGGCTCAGTTCAAGGTGTTCATCTTCTCCTTCAAAGCTCTACCTGAAGCACTGCCTACTAGGGTTGCCAAGTCGCCCCAGGGGGTGGGGAAACCCCCGCTCCAGTGGCCCGTTGCCCGCCCGCCAGGATCGGGCCGCCGGGTGGAACCCCACCCCCAGATTGCGGGGCGGAGGAGACGTGCCTGGCACAATGACGTCACCCGGAGGTGACGTCATCGCGTTGGGCATGTTTTTTTGGGGGGACGCTCTGTAATTCGAGGTAAAACTCCATGGTTTTCCCTCAAATTACTGAGGTCCCGCCCCCAACGTGCCCGGCGCAATGATGTCACTTCCGGGTAATGTCATCACGGCACTGACTCCCTCCCGCCGCTGATCAGGTAGGACTTGGCGACCCTACTGCCTACTCCCTTATGAGTCTGCCCAACTGCTAGTCATCTTTGCAGGCTCCGCTTTGCGTGCCCCAACTTCTGAGATCGGGCCTGTAGCAACCCAGGAGATGGCCTTCTTGGTTGTGGTGCCAAAGCTCTGGAACTCTCTCTCCAGGGAGATTCATCGGTCCCCTTCTGTTGCTGTTTTCCACTAGTGGGTGAAGATTTGTTTGGGATTCCCTCCTTCCTAATCAATGCTTTAATTGATGTTTTTTTTATGTTTTGCATGTATTTTACCTCTGTTTTAATGACATGAGTTTCAGGGGTAGGGCTGCCAGAATTCTAGGTGGAGGAAGCCCTCCTCCAGGTCCTGCTCCCCAGCCACTGATCAGCTGGTCAGTGGGGGGACCCACTAGTAGAAAGAAGAAGGCATATTGCCGGCTTTGCATAGGAAGTGACATCATCTCGTCAGTGACTTCCAGGTGACACTCTGGTATTTGGGCCAAAACTCTATGGTAGATGGCACTTTTGCCATAGAGATTTTGCCCTAATACCAGAGCATCACACAGAAGTCACTGGCATGATGACTTCACTTCCTGTGCAACACCGGCAGCATGGCCTGGGCCTTCTTCTTTCTACTGGTAAGTTCCCTCCCATCTCCTACCCATTGCCAGGAGGGACCTGGCAACCCTATTCAGGTGTGTGTGTGATTTTAATGGTTTTAAAATGTGATTTGGCCATGTATTTTTTAAATTGTTAGCTGCCTTGGTGACCCTCGTAAGGACAACAATCCTGCAACAACAACAATATGCCGACGGCTTTCAGGAATGTTGTGGGAATTTTGTTTGCCTTCATTTTACAATGAAAAAAATCAATTATCTCTGGATTCCAGGGTGTGTGTGTGTCATGGGAAGCGAGGAGTGGGTTGTGCTGGGAGCCAGGCCCTGAACGGGAAAGGCAGAGTTGATGGCAGCCAGGCACCCAAACTGTCCCCATCTCTTGAGAGCAGCTTGCCAGAGTCTGGAAGGCAGCTTTTGGAAAGGCCAGTATGAGCAGCTGAAAGGGAAACAATAGGGCATCCTTTTCTTCTTCTGGGGACAGGGCAGTAGGAACTAATTAGACACCAAACTCTTCTGGTTGTGCACAATGCAGCAGAAGCGGCAGCAAAAAAAGAGACAGAAAAGTGGACCGTCTGGGCAGATGAATGGATGGCCTACCTGTAACTCAGTGGAGCTCTTTCCGCCTCTTGTGACCAACAAAAGGCTGGAGCTAAAGTAATAACTAGGCAGGAGGCTCTCCCAGGACCATAGCCACGTATTGACAGCGTTCTGAGCAATCCTCCAAAAAGGGATTTTTTGTAAAAAAAAAAAACCCTCAATTTCCTTTTTGAGCTGCTTTATCATTCCAGACTAAAGTATATTTAGTGCATGCACACAAACGCGCACACAAGCGCGCGCACACACACACAAACACACACACAGGTGTTTATATATCCAATGGACTTTGCAGTAGGTTCAGAATGGACAAAAGGAAATACTACTTTACACAGAGAGTGATTAAAATGCGGGATTCACTCCCAGAGAATGTTGTGATGGCCACATAAATAAACAGCTTTCAAAGGAGGTTAGAGAGATTCATGGAGGATAAGTCTGTCAATGGCTACCAGACATGGTGACTGAGGGGAACCTCCACATTCACACGCACTAATCCTCTGAATCCCAGAGCCAGGAGGCAACATCAGGGGAAGGCCTCGGCCTCTATGCCCTGTCGTTAGTCAGCCAGAGGAACTGTTTAGCTACTGAGTGAGACAGGATGTTGGCAAGATGGACCACTGGTCTGATCCAGCAGGGCTCTTCTGATGTTCTTCTCAGGGGAAGGCCTCGGTCTCTCTGTCCTGTTATTGGCCCTCTAGAGGAACTGGCTGGCCCCTGTGTGAGACAGGACGCTGGACAAGATGGACCCTCCCTAGGGTTGCCAAGTCTGGGTTGGAAAATACCTGGAGACTTTGGGGGTGGAGCCAGGAGAAGGTGGGGTTTGGGGAGGGGAGGGGCCTCAGCATAGTACAATGCCATAGAGTCCACCCTTCAAAGCAGCCATTTTCTCCAGGGGAGTTGATCTCTGTCAGCTGGAGATCAGTTGTAAAAGCAGGAGATCCCCAGGCCCCACCTGGAGGTTGCCAACCCTAACCCTCCGTGGTCTGATTCAACAGGGCTCCTCTGAGGTTCTTATCAGGGGAAAGTCTTGGCCTCTCTGCCCTGTTGTTGGCCCTCCAGAGGAACTGGTTGGCCCCTGTGTGGGACAGCATGCTGGACTAGATGGACCCTGACTGGTCTGATCCAGCAGGGCTTTTCTTGTGTTCTAATGAGGGCCTCGGCCTCTCTGCCCTGTTGTTGGCCCTCCAGAGGAACCAGTTGGCCACTGAGTGAGACAGCATGCTGGACTCTATGGACCACTGGTCCGATCCAGTAGGGATCTTATGTTCTTATGCATGCATTATCTCAGAGGCAATCCTTCTCACAACCCTTTAAAGTAGGTCAATATTCATATCCTGATATTGGGGGTGTGAGAATCTGAGAATGGCTTGCCAGACACCAGCCTGGTGAACTCAACTCAGAGGAGAGATTTGAATGGAGGACTTCCACATTTGCAACTCCTCAGCCTCTCTGCCACCCTACCACCCCAGCTGTCCTTCATGCCCGTCCGCTTTGGAACACCCATCAATTATATGCCTCAGTTGCACTGCAGTCTTATTTGTGGATGCAACATCTGTGGAACTTCCTCTGCTCAGACGGCCATGTACGAAGCCCTCTCAGGAAGCCCTGCTGGATCAGACCAATGGCCCAATAACAGCCCCAGGCCCAGATGCCCCTTGTAGCCATGGTTCTCAAATGCATTGGGCTACCTGCCAGGTATCTTCAGGAGCGGCTAAACCTTGTCAGAAGAACTTTGCTTGTGACACCCCCAAGATCTTGTTTTCTCTTTGCCAGTTGCCGAATCCCTAGCCCATGATTTAGTTCCCTCTGGTCTAGAGACACTGAAAAACTCCTAGTGGGCTTTCCCTCCTCTGAATTGTTCAAAATTCCTCTCACTCCTGTAGGGTACTAGCCCTGTTTTTGGGATGGGATTGCACAAGAAACAGTGAAGTTACTTCCCGAGGGGTGTGTGTGGATATGGTGGTGCTGGAATGTGATTTCAACTTGCAGGCGACTTAGGATGACCTTGTACAGTTTCCAAGGGAAGAGATTAATGGAGGTGGCTTGCCATTGCCTGCCTCTTCATAAGGAACTTCCCTGGTGGTCTCCCATCCAGGTATTAACCATAGCCGACCCTGCTTAGCTTGCAAGATATGATGAGATTAGGCTAGCCTGGGCCATCCAGGTCAGAAGGAAGATGTCAGGGAACATCGCTGTTCTGCTTAAGAGGACAGACTTTTCTCAGGGCACTCATCATAGGCTACTGGTTGCCTTCATTGCATTTTGACATTTCTCATTCATTTTATATTTTCTCCTTGTAACTAGAGCTTGCAAGCTGCGAACATTGCCATTGTTCTTGCGGACAATATCAGCACCTCCTTCTCCCAGCATAAGGGCGTTCCAGGTGCGGAAAGGGGAAACGGCCTATCCCTGCAGATTATCACGTGCACGACTAGGCTTGCTTTCTGTCACAGAGTATCGGCTGCCACTTGCAAGGGGGTTTTGTGTCTCACATTTCACGCGTTAAAGGTCATTGTCAGATATTTCTTGCGATCGAGGTGTGTTGCGCTAGGTATGGTGCGTGCCAAATTACAGCTTTTGGGTTGCTCTGCGTCCGGCTCCTGTCCCCAACTTAGCCCTTCCCGCCATCCCAAGGGCCCTTCCCCAGAGAGGGAGGCAGCAGGGAACCCAGAAGCAGTGGCCAGCAGGCAGTGACAGACTCTAATCAAGTAGTACCTTTCCCTCCTACCCACCCACCCACTGCTGGAGAGGCGGGTAGAGACCTGGACAGTCTGCAGAGGAGAAGGTTGACAGCCGGGAAGGGCCAGGGTAAGAAGAAGACAAAAGTTGAGCCTGATTACCTTTAAAGCCCAGGAGGGAGAGCAAAAGACAGGCCGCTCTGACAATGGCTATCCACCATCCTCTTATCATTTCCAGGAAGAGGTAGGGCCGAGGTCTGGGGGGGGACACACCAAGGGTGGTATATAAGGGAGACTTCCAAGACAGGCTGGAGAGGGAAAATTGGGTGGATCCCACAGAGCCAGAGAGCGAGGGAGGCCGGTCCAAACCTGAAATATACTGGGTTCAGGCGCGTAGAATGATCAGCTCATAGTTTATTAGTGATTACGGCAAGGAGAAAAGAAGACTGGCTGTCCCTGGCCGAAGCCCGGAATTTATGCCCGAAAAGGATGACACCTCAAACACACCCCACTCCCAACGATAGGCTATTTACACTCTATTGTTTCCCGACTGGTTTCCTCTAGGATCCCTGTCTCCCTACTGGCCCATTCTAGGATCCTAGCGATCTGTTGTTATGTGTCCCAAGCTCAGTCCTTTTGCAAGTAAGTTCAGGCTCAACACATAACAAAATCCACCCAGGAGGGGAGGATGGGTGAGCCAGTACAGCTAAGGGGAAGCTTCCCACTATGAAAGCCCTTTAAGCACCTGAAAATACGATTCATCCGCCACGTGTTGAGGAGAAGAGACTCCCATGGTCTTTCCCAGAGTTTTCTAGTTATCTCTGACAACGCATGTACCACACTGCATGCTTCTCGGTGGTGTGGAAGTGCCCAAATGGTTTTGGGACCTGCCTGAATGGACAAATCAGCACCAGGCAGGTTTATGCATATCTAACATTATTGCTTTCTGTTATTCAATATACCTTAAGCTTTGGAAGTGGTGAAACACAGATCCGTCCATTTTATAGAGAAGGATATTGCAATCTTCGAATAATATCCTCAGGGGATAAACTGATCTGGGAGGAATAATGCAGTATCCCCGGACCAGAAGAAGAGATTACTTTCCTGCTAATAAGGGCATTACGAACTCCACATTTTTCAAAAGACTACTTCCAGATCACATCCCACCAGGCAATTAAATATCATTTACACTAAGCTTTCTCGGAGCGCTCACTTGCCACCCCTGTGCAAAGCCTTAGTGCTCTCCACTGCGGTGCCGTATTTTTGCAAGTGCCGAGCAGACGGCAGGACTTCCAACTGTATCGCCAGCTTCAAATACAAAACTTACCCAGCAGGCTGAAGAAAACTCTGCTGCTGTCCTGTTGAGGGAAAACAGCTAATCCATTCCTAATGAAGGAAGTGAGAACTGCCAATAATTTTGGCAAGCCAGAGACTGGATACGAGCATTTCAACCTCACAGTTGCTTCTCCTAAGTCATTCTCAATATGGTCTCCATCGTATGTTGTCTTAATGTATCTTCCGTATTAATGAAAGCAAAGACAGACAACACCGCTATTAGGAACCACTTTATTGCTACGATTATTAACTATTACTGTTATTAATCGTCCTTGTTTCCCAGATGTCACCTCAAACGCAGCCATTAGACAACAGTGACTGAGACGATCCATTCCAACGTGTCCTGCTCCCGTGCTTCCTCACTCGATTTCGGTGCTTGCCAATCACTAGTTTGGGATTCCTCCAGCCACACAGGGGCCAGAGGCTGATTTATTGAGATAGCAATCCCAGCATTTTCGTGGGGGGTGAAAAGCCGAGATCTTAATCAGGCCTCACTCAGTGATACTCCAAGCCAGCAAATCTTGAAAGCCCAAATATCACTTGAAGCGAGGCACCGGTAAAGACCTCCTGATGGCACTGAACATAATGAGGCAATCACAAGAGGGTGTGTGTGTATGTGTATATACACATGTATGTGTATATACACACACACACACACATATATATATACACACACACACATATAGTCAAGTATCCAACGAGTCGTTGACCTCAGCACCTTCTAATCCATTAGGCACCAAAGAGCCTGAAAGCCGGGGAAGATAAAAAAAAAAACGGACTGTATTCCATTACCAGTATCTGAATAGCTTGTAGGTGGTGCCGTTTCTAAGGGGGATAACTTTTTGTTTGTTGTTAATAGCAACATGTTAGAGCAAATGTCCGTTATATGGTCAATCCTCTGGCTAAACATGACCCCAAACCAGGAAGGCAGCCTTTCCTTGTCTTTGGATAAAAGACGCCTTATAATAGTTGCATTAAGAAGATAAGAAAAGCCAGTGTTGGATCAGGCCAGTGGCCCATCCAATCCAACACTCTGTGTCACACAGTGGCCAAAATCCAGGTTCCATCAGTGGGGCCAGGACACTAGAAGCCCTCCCACTGTTGCCCCCGCCCTTAGCCCCAAGAATACAGAGCATCACTTGCCCCAGACTGAGGGATCCTATCTATACCTTGTGGCTAATAGCCACTGATGGACCTCTGCTCCAGATGTTTATCTAATTCCCTCTTGAAGCCGTCCATGCTTGTAGCTGCCACGACTTCCTGCGGCAGTGAATTCCACATGTGAATTACTCCTTGGGTGAAGGACTTCCCTTTTATCTATTCTAAGCCTACTTCTCATTAATTTGAGTGCCCACGAATTCTTGTATTGGGAGAGAGGGAGAAAAGGACCTCTTTCTCTCCCTTTTCTATCCCATGCCTAATTTTGTAAACCCCTATCATGTCACCCCTCAGTCCTTGTTTCTCCAAGCTAAAGAGCCCCAAGTGCTTCAACCTTTTGTCACAGGGAAGGTGTTCCATCCCCTTAATCATTTTCTGCACAAATTACACCCACTTCTAATCTTGTCAACTTCTCAGGATACCTACCTTCACAAGCAAACAAACCTTTCCCCCTTGTTATGCACAGAGCGTCTTGAATATTTGTAGCACTGCTAAATGGGATTAACTTTTTCTCAAGGGTGCTTCGAATCACAATTTTCTACTGTGATTACCAGGGCTGCAGTGGCTCAAGTGGTTAAGATGCTAAAACTGCCGACCGGAAGGTCGGTAGTTCAGCAGTTCGAGACCTGAGTGCGGCGTGACGGAGTGAGCTCCCATTTCTGGCCCCAGCTCCTGCCAACCTAGCAGTTCGAAAGCAAGAAATTGCAAGTAGATAAATAGGTACCACTTTGGTGGGAAGGAAACAGCGTTCCGTGCACCTCGGCTTCTAGTCATGCCAGCCACATGACCACAGAGGAGTCTTTGGACATCGCTGGCTCTTCAGCTTGTAAACAGAGATGAGCACCGCATCCCTAGAGTTGTATTCAACTGGCTTTCTTTATCTTTGCTGTGATTAGCAGAGGTTATCCAGGAAGAGGGTTTCAAATGAAGTTTATCCCAGCCAAGTTAGCCAAGATTCTATTTTCTTATAAATGAATAGATAGATAGAGCGAGCCTAGGACCTTACCCATGCATCCAAACCATGTCCTCTGTCACTGCTTGATTGTGTCTCAAAGGATGAGAACATAGCTTGATTTTTCATCGCCATTACACTCTATTTTGCCGTCACAGCTGATTTATGGCAACTCCATGGGTTTTTTAAGGCAAGAGACATTTCGAGGTGTTTTGCCATTGCTTGCCTCTGCACAGCGACCCTGGAATCCCTTGGTGGTTTCCCACCTATGTACTAGCCAGGGGTCATTTCATAGAAAAAGTGGTGCAGGAGCTCATTAGCATAACTTATTTGCATATGCCACACCCCCTGACATCACCGGAAGTGTGTAGGAAGGCAATACCCGCCGCTCAGGCTCCACCCCAGAAATCTCCAGGTATTTCCCCACTCAGAGCTGGCGAGCCAGCTTGACACTTTGACGAAAGACACTTCAGGTTTCCTTTGCTCTCGCAGGGAAGCTACCCTACAACAAGCATGGAAATACAGATCAAGTTAGTGTGCTTTTGCTTTTTTCCACAGTGCATCACCATATGTGCCCACTCCTTGGCTTGTTACTCCCGGAACGGCGTTCCTGCGTGTTCCTGCTCGAAATGACCCTTGGTACTAACTAGGAATGACCCTACTTAGCTTTCAGGTTCTGACAAGATTGGGCTAGCCTGGGCTACCCGGGTCAAGGATGCTTTCTTAGATTAAAATCCATTTGGGTTCAGTGGGACTCATTCCCGTCCCTAGGAGCTTTCCTCATGGAGATGTCAACTTCTGTGGTTTTCGCCCTTGATCTTGCCTACTTTGGGTGCAATCACTCATTTCTGCATGTGACTGAACACTGTAACACAAAAGCAAAACCATTAAAAAAAATCCCCACTAGCGAGACCGAGAAATTTTGTTGCTGTCCCCTCCCCTACCCCCCCCCCCCCCGCTTTCTGGTCTGTGTAGTACTGTACAAATAAAGAGTACACATCGCTCTTGGGACAGGGAATGCAGCCCAGTAATCAGAGTGAGGGGTGCTCTCCTAGCCTGTAAAAGTGCCCATTTTTGATTTCTGGTCAGGCGGTTTCAGACAGCAGAGTGGGGGAGATCCCAGTCCGGAGAGCCATGGCTGGCTGCCAGCCTCCAGGTGAGACCTGGAGTCCCCCTAGATGTGCAACTGATCTCCAGACCATAGATAGCCATTCCCCTTGAGGAAATGGTCACTTTGGAGGGTGGACTCTATGGTGTACCACAGAGGCCACATCCCCAATGAGTACCCTTCCCTTCCCCAGATGCTGCTCTCCCTGAGCACTGCCCCAGATCTGCGGGAATTTCCAGAGATGGATCTGGCAACCTTATGAGACTGCAGTCAAAGGAAGCAGTGAGGTTCTCATAGAGTACAAGGCAGCTTTGTTATTCTGGGCCAAAAAGCTCTGTGGACATGACTGCTGAGAACTGAGGCCTGGCCAAGGAGCAGGGCCATTTGGTGCCTGTTTCTTCCTCCCATGCTGCTACTGCCTTGGCTCAGGAAGGTCAGGGGCCCGGCTGGTGATGGGTGGAGAGGAGCTGCCCTTCTTCATGGCACTGACACCTTCCTTACTGTGCCACTCCAGGTGGTCGCTTGCAAGCCCAGGCCAGAGAACCAGTCTGGCTGAAGGATGGTGGATGTTGACCAACATTCTAAAAATGGATTGGGCCACTTCAGGTTGTGGGATGGAAGATCAGTGGTTTGTTCTCCCAGGTCAACCACCCCTGATCGTTTTAAATCTAGCCTGCCTGGGAGAGAAAAATGGGCCAGAACATCCCGGGGCCCACCGCCAGCCAGCAGGGGTTCGACTGAAGAAGCGGAGACATCGCTGCCGGTCTGTGGATTGCACGTTTTTGCTTTTCAGTGTGAGAGCCGATCCCACTGAAAGAAGAGAGCTTGAGGTCCCACTGGGTGGCCTGAAAGTTCTAACTGTGACAGCTGATTCACACATGAACATCCATGCCTGGTGTTGGAGTGGTCACATGAGTGATGCCTGAGAGGGCCAAGGCTGCAGCAGCAGCAGCAGCATGGCCTTTGGTTTCACATTGACCAGGGCCGGTGCTGCAAACAGTCCTCTGTCTCCAAGCAGAGTGCCAGAGACCATTGGTGCCCAGCAACCCTCCGTGGAATTAAATAAAAGCCAGGTTTCCTAAACTGAGCTTTTCCGCTGTGAGTCATGAGCCCTGCATTACCTCAGACTGGTAAATAAATAATCACAACTAAATACAGATAATGTGTTAACAGCTAGGGCTAGTAAATCACCAGTGACAGAGCGCCTTGAGGTAAATTCCTCTTTTTTTTTTTTAAAGCACTTGTAAAAGGGCTTTCTTGAGCTGTTGTGAATGCGTGCGTGTGTGTGTTTACGTCTTCCGACACCCAACGATACACTTGCAGAATAGGTTACTTAGCCTGGAAACCATTTAGAAAATGTACACGCCTCCATCACTTAACATCACATACACTCTGCTTGAGCGTCCGTAGCATAATCCAATTGCTGGTAGAAACTACATGCCCGATGTTCAGGCAATTCACTTACAGGCACTTCGAAAACATGGGGAAGCAAATCAAGCTCTTTCCTAGCAGGCAAATTTCAGCTGTCAAACACCAGGCTGTTGTTTCCTCACTAAAAAACACATTTTTTAAGAATGCATACGTTGGTCAAACCAGAAGGGCTTAGAGGAGCTGATCTTTATTATGATTATTTTTGTGTCGTATTCAGGGCTTTTTTTTTTTTTTTCCTGGGGGAACACAACCAGAACGGAGTTCCGGAACCTCTTCGGCAAAATTCTTCTAGAAGAGGAGGAAGAGGAGACTGGGTTTATACCCCACCCTTCACTCGGAGTCTCAGAGCGGCTTACAAACTCCTTCCCCTTCCCCTCCCCACAACAGTCACCTTGTGAGGTAGGCGGGGCTGAGAGAGCTCTGACAGAAACTGCTCTTTCAAGAACACCTCTGACAGAACTATGGCTTGCCCAAGGTCATCCAGCAGCTGCAAGTGGAGGAGTGGGGAATCAAACCTGGTTCTCCTACGTTAGAGTTTTCAGTATACAGACTGAAAATTCATTTCCCTCTTGAGAGTTTTGGCACCTCTTTAAAAAAGTAGAAGCCCTGGTTGTATTTATAATGGTTACCTGCAGGGCTCATTTCGTAGCAGGAGCTCTTCTGCATATTAGGCCACACACCCCTGATGTAGCCAGTCCTCCCAAGAGCTTACAGTCAGGAGTGTAGACTTTTCAATTTCCCGGGGGAGCGGGGGCTCTTGCGCGCGCGCGCCGGGATGATATCCCTGCCGCCGTTGCCAGAGCTTTCCTGCACGCCTGGCTCCCTGGACCCCCTCCTCCCTCCCTCCCTCTCTCCCTCCTGGGGCCATCCGGGCGACTCCCCAGCGTGATGACGTCACCTGGAAGAGACATCATCATGCTGGGCAGGTTGCCAGGGCGACGCTCTGGCAATCGCCCTGAAACTCTATGGTGCCACAGAGTTTTGGGGCGATTGCTAGAGCGTCGCCCCGGCAACGTGCCCAGTGTGATGACGTCCCTTCTGGGTGATGTCATCACGCTGGGCATTCGCCCAGATGGCCCCAGGAGGGAGGGAGGGAGGAGTGGGTGCAGGGGAGCCAGGTAGGGAGGGTAGAGGTTCTTGTGGCGGTGGTGACAGGCAGGCCTAGGAAGGGGGCCTGAAAGGTGGGGAGGCGCAGTGGCGGGTGGGTACTCTGTTTTGCTGGGGGGGGGGACAGTCCCCCCTGGGAAATTTCAGCTGTGGCCCGCCCCCCCCCCCCCGGGTAGTTGATGCCTATACTTACAGTAGTCCCTGTAAAAAGAGCTTTGTAAGCTCTTGGAGGATTGGCTACCTTAGGAGTGTGTGGCCTAATATGCAAAGGAGCTCCTGCTACAAAATGAGCCCAGATTACCTGCCTTGGGACCAATGTCAGGAGAAAGGTGGGGTATATAAATGGAAGGTGGAAAGTGCCATTGCCTGCCTCTGCATAGCGACCATAGTGTTCCTTGGGGGACTCTCATCCAAATACTAACCAGGGTCAACCCTGCTTAGCTTCCAAGACCCATGGGCTAGTATACAAATACCCTAACAAATTTTGTGAATACAATACTTGCCTCTGCAGCCATGAAGGGGGTGGAAAGGGAGAGCGCAGACTGCTGTGAGGTTTCTCAAGGCTGAGGACTCCCCAAACTTGGTTCATATTAGCTACGGCTAGTGGAAAGACAAGGTTATACCTCTCCAACCTTTCACCTTTGACCTTCAGGAAAACAACTTCCAGAGTCAAACAGGAAGCCAATTTGCCTATCTAGTACATAAACATTCATGGTAGTTTATGAATTTATCACCATTAAATACTGCATACTAAACTTTAGAATGCATATATTAAGATAATATTTCAAGTACTTAAAAGTCTATCTACTGACAGTACTGGGGGAAGAAGTATATGAAGGAGGGGGGGGTGTCTCAAGATTATGTTTTGCCCTGTTCCTCCAGATACCCTTCTCTGCAGCCCTGATGCAACTGAAAAGTCTTCAAGGCACAGAGCATCCTGGGTAAAGGGTCACATCTGTATCACATGACTTCACTTAGGGTATACACTGCACTTTGGATCAAAGAACATAAGAGAAGCCACTTTGGATCAGGCCAGTGGACAATCCAGTCCAACACTCTGTGTCACACAGTGGCCAAAACCCAGGTGCCATCAGGAGGTCCACCAGCAGGGCCAGAACTCCAGAAGCCCTCCCACTGTTCTCCCCCCCCCCCATAAGCACCAAGAAGACAGAGCATTACTGCCCCAGACAGAGTGTTCCATCTATGCCTTGTGGCTAACAGCCACTGATGGACCTCTGCTCCATCTGTTTATCCAATCCCCTCTTGGAGCTATGTTTGTAGCTGCCACCACATCCTGTTCACATGAGGCTCCTTGTCTGGATTGGGGCAGCTATGTGATGGGAATCAAGACCTTCAGAACTTCCTGCTTATAGAACCCAAAACAAATTCTTCATAGCTTTTTTAAAAAAGTGTCCAGAGCATTTTTTAAAAAACTTATTTGGTTCTGCTTCTCTAGTGGAATAGCTATGGTAAAAGAATGGCTTTACGGAGTCTGAAAGCTGCCAGCGAGAAGTACAGTGGCATTTGCACGTACAAATTACAAATATGGTAGATCAAAAATTAATATAATCATTGACACAGTTCTCACTTACTAAACTATAGAGTTGGAGTAGAAAATGAATAAAAAGACTCCATAGATGCTTATTTTTTAGGTGGGTTATACACTGCTTAATAGTGCTTATGCAACTTTCACTGGTTTTATACCATGGCTCTCATATGGACCAAAGGCAGAAATTCTATAGCAAGAAACATGTTTCCCGGGGGGTGGGGGAGGAGGAGAAGAGAGACAGAATAAAATTACTGAAACCTCTCGTAATGGAGGGTGACAGGAGGGGCAGAGGGAGAGCTGTGCGCCCAAATTGAAACCTTAATAGACAGAACAGCACTTTCCAGACAGCCAGACAAAAGATCATTTGTACCACATGGGCACCAAAGCATTTTCATGCTCCACAAACCAAACAGTGGCATCCAACTTTGAAATATTAGGGTAATTTGAGCATTCAGCTGTGACGGCGATATATAAACAGACCCGCCTGTGTCTTTGCACGCGCGCGAGAGTGTGCCCAGGAAAGAACAAGGAGTTTCCAGGTGTTGGTTCAAGTGTAATTTTTGTTATTAAACATGGATTGCGACAGAAGCTTCTACAAGGACTTGCACACGACCATGACTGATGGATGCACTTCTCGGCCATTGGGGTTTGCGCCATCAACTCACCCAAGACACATTTGAACAGATTATGTACTGCGGTACTTGGTAGACCATACATTAAAACAAGAGACTTCGCTCTGAGGCCCTCATTCCCACACTCCCGCGGGGGAATAAAAAAAGGGGGAGAAACAAAAAAAGAGAAAGAGAGAGAACAAAACTCATAGAGTTCGACAGCTACTGAGGCAACACTTGCCATTTACATTATAAGCCCAAATATTTGTTTTTGTTTTTGTTTTTGCAACACAACTATATATTAATTTAATAAAATACACAATATAGCTCTTATACACTCAACAATTTGGCTCAAATGCACTGAATCTGCAATAAATCAATAAAAATATGTCATCGGATGTAAACACATTGAATCTTCTCACATTTCAACATTTAAATGGTTGGTGGTGGATTGGCGCGGATGGCTGAAATGGTTGCACTCACTTGAGCTATCGTAGTGTCCACAAATGAACTACAAAAGGTGTTAATAATGTTAATTCTTCTCCTCTATTATTACCCGTCAAGTGGGTATCTCTCGTTTGTGATCTTTTATTATGCCTCAGGTTCAAAACAGACTGCTAACCTAGAGTTTTGCTGGACACCGAAAGCCCCTTTGCCCCCCCTCCCTTCTTACCATGTGAGTTAGCTTATGTGTGTGTTGGACAATCATGGGACTCTACCATTTTACACTGAACTTCAATATGAGTCATGAGCGGTGTTACTAATGACCAGGATATCTTAGCAGAAACGATGCTATGAAATGGATTCTCGGGGTTGTTCTGTGTCTATGTGTGTGTGTCTGTGTGTCAGATAACTTTTATACAGAAATGGTTCTCACAAATGTGTGTTAAATGCTCGGTGTAGCTTGGTCTATGACAAGAACATTTGTTTCTTGGTTTACGCGGTTTCTGGTTCTAGGATTTTCAGTGGAGGCCTGTTACGGACTGCTGGAAAACCCTTCACAGAACGATTCGGCCCTGGCTTTTATGGAGTCTACAGGTAAACAATCACAATGACATCAACTATCAAGTCTTAAACATCAGGTTCCAGTTATCTCTTTTTTTATCCTTACACCTTTCTATTAGATTGTCAAAATGGCGCCATTTTTTTCCCTTCCTCGCTTTCTTTCTTTCTTTCTTTCTTTCCTTCCTTCCTTCCTTCCATTTTCTTTACATACATCACACTGTCCTAATGAGAGTTTGGTCAAAACGAAACCAGTGTTATCTGTGAAAAAGAAACAGCAGTGAAAAAAAGAACATACTTAGTGGGCACTTCAGATGTTCACTAAAAGCCGTAAAGCAGCATTGGTCTTTGTTCATCCCTGTATAAATTTTAGAACCAGGGGGAGATTTTTTTTTTTCAGATCAGCAGAAGAAGCAAATAAATGCCAGGCTGTCTTTTTTGTGTGTGTGTTTTTTTGTTTTGCTTTGTTTTCACTTTCTCACAGCTACAGGGTCATTTCCCCGACAGTCCTGTAAAAGCTTGTCAATCTCCCGCACTACTTCCTCTGCGTCCACCGACTCTCTCCCTAGTTCCCTATTGGAACGGTCTATCTGCTCCAAGACAGAGTCCATTTCGGCAGAGTCTCGGCTGACTCGTGAATGCACCTCGGCAAAGACCCTCGCCATCTGATCGGACGCGAGGAAGGCTGCGTCTCTGGGCTGTTTACTAGGCGACAGGTACTGACTGTCAGTGGTGGTCAAGTACTGGCTGTTCGGGTCAGCCAGGCTTCCCGTTTTGACTTCGCAACTATCCAGCGGCCCTTTTGTCGAGGCGCAAGGCTCCATACAGGTCTTGGTTGGGCTGCTTGATGCTGAGGGCACCTCTTGGAGGAGAGGACTCAGGGCACGTTTGGCTTTGAGATAAGGTTTCACGTTGGCAATGAGAATTGTGTGCTCTCGCTTGTCTTTCCCAAATGTACAAAAAGTCTTTTTCCCCGTGGGGTTCACAGTTTCGTAAGTCTCAGTCTCCACGCTCGCTTCCACCGTAGGGACAAAGAGATTTGTTCGATAATCCGCATTTTCGGCCTGGTTGGCAGTAGGGAACTGGGGCATCCAACACCGGTCGGAATGACCAAGCACCCGGCATTCATCGGTGCAATTAACACACTCCTCTTGTTCTGAGAAAGCAACGAGAAACAACAACAGTTTTAATCGGCTGCCTTGATAAGAATGGATCGCGGCTTGCCCGCTTGGCAACCCAGGTGCCCTTGTTACAAAAGCAATCATAATTAAACCATTTCAGGAGCGTTGCATAATAAATCTACAGGTTGAGGCCATCTATTTATTTAGAACTTATTCTCAAGGCATGACAGCGGCCCCGTAGCTCAAAGGAAGCAGAGAGAGGGAGTCTCGAGGGAGAAGCTCTCCACTGAATTGAGCTCATTGGCAAACTCTCGCTATAGAAATCTGTTCTGGTAAAATCATTTAGGAAAACAGTGAATGGTACTTAAGAAACTCATTATCTGAATTATTTGCCCACCCCCTGATCCAATATCTGAACAATGGCTGACTTTGTAGAAATGCAAACACTTCATAAAAATTAAGCAAGCTGAGTTTCTGTCTCCGACACATACAGGTTGCTTACCTGTAATTGGAGATCTTCGAGTGGTCATCTGTGCATTCACACCTCTGGGATAATGTGCGCCTGCGCCGATCCCGATCGGTAACTTCAAAGCCAAAACGGATTTTCGCACCAACTCCCCGATCGCGTGCCGGCTCCACTGCGCATGACCGGGGAGGGGCACGAGGATCCCGCCAGTTCCTTCTGACCGCTGCAAGCAGCCCCCAGGAAATTTACATGGGAGACCGAAAGCAGAGGGGAAGGAGGGCGGGTGGTGTGAATGCACAGATGACCACTCAAAGATCTCCAATTACAGGTAAGCAACCTGTATATCTTCTTCGTGGTCTCTGTGCATCACACCTCTGGGAGAATAGCGAGCAATAAATACACCACATACCTGGAGGTGGGTGCTGAAGGTCTCACATCTGAGCTGTCTGCAGAATTGCACAACCCACCGCTGACCTCTGATGGGTACGGACGTCCAAAGCATAGTGTCTCACAAACGTGTGAGGAGACGTCCATGTAGCAACATTGCAGATGTCTCCCAGGGGAACGCCCTTGAGAAATGCTGTCGAGGCAGCCACTGCCCGAGTAGAGTGAGCCCGCAGGGACGCCGGTAATGGCCGCTTGGCCAAGAGGTAGGCGAGTTTTATCGTCCCAACAATCCATTTAGACAGTCTCTGAGACGATAGTTTCTGTCCCTGTCTGGGCAAGGCATACGTGATGAAGAGAGCTGGGGACTTGCGGAAGGGTTTAGTCCGATGCAAGTAAAAAGACAGGGCCCTCTTAACATCGAGAGAGTGTAGGCAGCGCTGTGCCTGGTCCTTGGGTTCAGGAAAGAACACCGGCAGGGTGATGTCTGCTTTAATGTGGAAGTCCGAAACTATCTTCCTGATGAAAAGTAAGATAGGGTGGGTCGCATCGGAGAGCCGACAGCTCACTCACCCTACGCACTGAAGTAAGGGCCACCAGAAAAGCTACTTTCCACGAAAGAAGCTGTAGGTTACAGGAAGCCATAGGCTCAAACGGTTTGCCTATTAGCTTGTTCAGCACTAGGGGCAGGTCCCACGCTGGAACAGGGTTTTTGACTGTTGGAAAGAGACGGCACATTCCCTTTAGGAATTGCTTCGTAGTGGGATGAGAAAACACGGAGTAACCATCTATTGTTGGGTGGTTAACCGAGACAGCTGAGAGGAAGACACGAAGTGATGCATGACACAATCCTCTGTCCTTGCAAGACAAGAGAAAACCAAAGATGTCGTTGAGAGAAGATGGAATGGAAGGTCGTCCTACCGAGGCTAGGAAGGACAGGAACTTGTTCCATTTTGCCGCGTAGGAACGGCGTGTAGATGGCTTACGAGCATTGAGGAGGACATCAGCTATACGAGCATCTACTTCGGAGGACAAATTAGCCAAGCTGTTAGCTTCAGTCTGGGTACGTCATGATGCAGCATCAGACCGTTGTACATCCAGAGAAGGTCTGAGTTCATCAGAAGGTGAGTGTAGGACCGCTTGGAGAGGCGAAGGAGGGTGGGAAACCACGGTTGCCTCGGCCACCAAGGTGTGATCAGGATTGCTAGTGGTTGTTCCACCAGTAGCTTCTGTACTACCTTCAGTATCAATGGGATCGGTGGAAACATGTAGACGTGTAGCCCCGACCATGAGAGAAGAAGACTGTCTCCCAGGGACATCGGATCCGTGCCCGCCCTGGAACAGAAGAGGGAACACTTCTTGTTGTCTCTGGAGGCAAACACATCCACAGAAGGCTGAACCCAGAGGTTGAAGATCAGTGTCAGGTAGAGAGGATTGAGTTCCCATTCGTGTAGGGATGCACCCCCTCTGCTCAAGAAGTCTGCCTGCGTGTTGAGCTGACCGGGAAGATGGTTCGCTACCAGGTAAATATCTAGCGCTTGACATTCCGTCCAGAGTTCTATCGCTAAGCAGCAGAGACTGCGGGACACTGTACCGCCCTGTCGGTTGATATAGTACATCGTGGTCATATTGTCCGTGAGGACGGCCACTGTCTTTCCCGACAAGAGGTGTTGGAAGGACCGGGTTGCGTAACGGACCGCTAGTAGTTCCAGGAAGTTGATGTGATTGGAGGCTACTGATGGGTCCCACTTGTCGCCCACGCACAGATCTCCCAAGTGGGCTCCCCAGCCCCATAGGGAAGCGTCCGTGGTAATAGTAGCTGACGGGGGAGGGCGGCGAAAGGGGGTGCCTGTTTGCAGGTTCTGTGGCACCTGCCACCATTCCAGGGCTCGAATCATCTGGTCCGATAGGTGGAATCTTTTGGATAAAGGGTGTAGGCTTGGCCGGAACCGGCGAAGAAACCACAGCTGCAAGGGCCTCATGTGTAGCCTTGCGAAAGGAATGACCATGGTGGTAGCCGCCATGAGTCCCAAGAGTCGCAGTATTTGACGAGCTGTCGCCTCCCGGTTTCTTCTCAGGACTCTGATGAAGGAAACAATGTCCAAGACCCTGTTGGGGGGTAGGAATGCCCTGCACTGTAGGGAATCTAGGAGAGCTCCGATGAACTGTACCCGTCTGGAAGGGGTAAGCATGGACTTCTTTGTATTTATTGTCAGTCCCAGAATCTCCAGGGTGTGGAGTGTCCGGGAGACATGGTCTTGCAGGTCTGATGCGGAAGGAGCGATCAGGAGCCAGTCGTCCAAATAAGGGTATAGATGGATGCCCTGCAGGCGGAGGTGGGCCGCTACTGTTGCCATTAATTTCGTGAAGACACGAGGTGCCGTTGAAAGGCCAAATGGTAGTGCCTTGTACTGGAAATGACGTGGACCGATCGCAAAGCGTAGAAAAGGTCTGTGGGAAGGATGAATGGTCACATGGAAGTATGCATCCTTCAGGTCCAGTGTCACCATCCAAGAGCCCGCCTCCAGCAGAGGTAGGATGATTTGGAGGGTGGTCATTCGGAACTTCTTGTATGTTATGAACGCGTTTAGGTTCCGAAGATCTAGGATGGGTCGGAGGCCTCCGTCCCTCTTTGGCACCGTGAAGTAGCGGGAGTAAAACCCCTGTTGAAACTGCTGGACTACTACCGGTTCTATCGCATCCTTGCTCAGCAGGGTCTCGACCTCGGTTGTCAGAGTGTCGGATGGGGGAGTGACCACGAAGTAAGGTTCCATAGGGATCTCGAAGAATTCTATTCTGTATCCCTCGGAGATGACTGAAAGTGCCCACATGTCCGAGGTAATGCGTTGCCATGCTGTCAGAAAGGGTGATAGACGGGTGGGGTTGTCGGAGCAGGGGTGGGAGTCAAAAACTTGGTTTGCTTGGTTTGGGAGGTTTCGCCTTAGACGCCGGAGCAGTTGGGAAGCGGGGCCTGTTGTTATAGGGCTTTTGTTGATAGGTAGATGGTGGTGACCTCTGCCATTGTGGTTCAGCGGGAGGTCTTTGTGACTGTTTCTTGGGCCATGATCTTTGCCATGTTTTCTGTTTCTGCTGTTTAGGTTGAGAAACTCTCAAGTTACGGGATGTCTTCATGCTTTTATCAAGCTCATGAAGCACTGTGTCTGTCGTTGAACTGAAGAGACCATCTCCTTCAAACGGCAGATCTTCCACCAAGGTCTTGGTGTCTTGAGGAAGAGAGGTAGATCTCAACCAGGCATGGCGTCTGATGGACACTGCTGAAGTGAGCGTCTTGGAGGTTACTTCCGCCGAATGCTTGGAGGCCGAAAGTTGGAGCTTGGCCAGAGACATACCTTCCTTTTGAATCTTTCTGGCGTTGCATAGCTTGTCCTCTGGGAGATGGGCAATGAGCGCAGTCATCTGTTCCCAGAGCGAGTATTGGTACCTGCTCATGCAGGCAGTGTAATTTGCTATCTTGAGGCCCAATGCACCCGCTGAATAAATGCGTCTTCCAAAGGAATCTATTCTGCATCCTTCTTTGTCTAATGGGGAAGAGTGCCCACTACGACCCTTAGTGGAGGGTGTCACAACCACTGAGTTGGGTTTGGGGTGGACAAACAAGAATTCTGCCCCCGGCTCCTGGATCCTATACATGTGATCTAGGCGTTTGCTGGAGATGGGGGTGGATGAGGGATGAGGCCAGGATTCTTTGGCCGTAGTCATCAGGACCGATATGAGTGGGAGGGCCACCGGTGTGGATGTATCCATCTGCACGATATCGAAGATGGAGTCTGTGGCTGTCGGCGTCGGTTGGGCCGTGGCCAAGGCCAGAGAGTGTGCCATCCTTTTGATTAATTCTCCATAGGGTTTCACATACTCGGAGGGAGTTATTGGGAGGTTTTCGGTAACCTGCGTGTCGGGAGACGGGTTTTGTGGAAGCGACTTGTCTTCTGACACTAAAGATGCCGGGGACCCCGGTACCGAATGGTCGGATGGTGAAAGAGGGGTCGGGCTGGACAGGTCCTGCATTACCGGTAGCGGACAAGGATCGGTGTCGGGTGTCCGTTTCGGTGCTGGTGTCGGTGTCGGAACTGATGAGGGTTCTCGGTACCGAGACACTCTGGAAGAGGTGGATTGCCGATCCCATTCGGTGGGATACCATTGGGGCGGTGGTGGGTAGGAGCCGTAAAGGTATCGCCACTGCTGGATATCCCACGGTACCGGTGGAGCCGGAGGGCGGTAGTCCTTATCCCCCCTCGATGGTGGCTTCGCCTTGGCGTCGGGGGTCTCCCGAGGGACCTGTGTAAGGTCTATGTCGAGGTCGGAGTCAGTCAAGGTGATCGGTCGCGGCATCGGGGAGGATGATCTACCCCTGGGTCGCTCGCGATCTGTCAGGTCAAGCTGGCCGAGCCCGGGCTGGGCTGAGTCGAGTGCACCGCGCGTCGACGAAGCACTCAAAGATTTCTTGTGCTTCAGCTTGCCCTTCTCCTCCTTGCCCTCCCTGCACTTTTTAGCAGGAGTGTCGGGCAAGGGGAGCGATCTCTTCGGTGCCGGTCTGTCGGTACCGATGCTTCGGGATGGAGACGGCGTCGGTCCCGTCGGTCCCGTCAGTGAAGAAGCCGGAACTTCGGAGGAAGACATTTTCGGCGACAAGGCAGACTCGAGGAGAGCAACCCGGAGCCTCGCTGCTCAGTTTTTACGCGTTTGCTTGGAGAAGGCCGCACAGCTAGTGCAAGAGTCGACTCGGTGAGACTCACCTAGGCAAAGAAGACACAGGGAGTGCTTGTCCGGTGGGGCTATCTTGCTGCCACACTGCAGGCACCTCTTGAAGAACCCCCACCGCTGGGCCATAGGCCAGGCGGTGAGAATGAAGGGAAATCCAAAGGCAAGTCCAGTTAACAGTCCGAGTTCAATAGTTGGGAAAAAATCAGTCCGAAGGCTCTTTTTAGAGTTGAGAAGTAAACTACCGACTGGAGCAAGAGAGAAAGGATCCTCACGACGCGGCGGTCAGAAGAGAACTGGCGGGATCCTCGTGCCCCTCCCCGGTCATGCGCAGTGGAGCCGGCGCGCGATCGGGGAGTTGGCGCGAAAATCTGTTTTGGCTTTGAAGTTACCGATCGGGATCGGCGCAGGCGCACATTATCCCAGAGGTGTGATGCACAGAGACCACGAAGAAGATCTCTGTGTTTGTAATTGTTATGTTGGATGGCAGGCATGTTGTAAGGGGGGATGGCTTCCTTTGCCAGCTGAGAAGAAGGACAGAATTTTCTTTTACTGTGCATTAAGTACAAGCCTGTCAAGAGATGCATAATGCTGTTTTATTCGTCCTGAGTATGGATTTTGTAACTGACTCCCCCCCCTTCTCCTTTTTAAATTTTTTAGTACAAGAATGGGAACATTAATTTGCACGATACATATTAGGGGGAAATATCATAAATTTTCATTCTCTTAGAAGGAATAATGTTTCTACCCAGAGTGCTGTTTTTGTCAAAGTGATGGCAAGTGTAGTTAATGAGGTGAATTTTCTTCTTGGTCATCATATTTTCATTTCAGGAACCAGCAAAATGCTTATTATTATGATGATGTGTGTGTGTGTGTGTGTGTGTGTGTGTGTGAGAGAGAGAGAGAGAGAGAGAGAGAGAGAGAGAGGAGTATGGATCCCCTACATGTTGTTTGTAAGCAATGTGCCTTTGTAGACTGTAAACAGAGACACACTAAAACCATTGTTCAGTGGTAGAGCATCTGCTTGGCATGTGCAAGCTATAGAGTCAATCCTTGGCATCTCCAGTTAAAAGTACCAGAAAATAGATGATGTGAAAGACTTCTGCCCGAGCTGCTGCCAGACAATGATGATACTAAGTTTGATGGGCCGATTCAGTATAACACAGCTTCGTGTGCACATACGTAGCTACATCATTGGGCTGTTACACGTGAATGCCTACTAACGAATCCCTTTGGCCAACTTAAAAATGACCACTCTGCTCCCATGGTGCAAATAAACAGCACGGGAGCAAAGTTGTCCAATATTTACGAACTTTTCCTGCAGCAGAATTACAGGCTCCTGACACAGAATTCTGGACTTGTTTTGAAACCATGAAGCCGATACCTATCAACACAGAGAGAAAGACAGATCTCTGTCACCATCTAAACTGGGATGAGGCACTTCCAAGGGTTTGGATTACCCAATGAGAGTGTTTATTTCATTCTCAACCACTCCCCAGCTGACAGCATCCCCTTAGGCTATCTCCCTTTGGTCTTCTCTTATGCTGCCCTAAATTGTGCACCGCAGGCAGTCTGACTTTTGAACTTCCTGGAAGAGCTCTGGCGGGCTCCATTTCCTGGCGGCCAGGAGCAAGGGCTCATGGGATGCAAGGATTGCTTTGCCCCTATTGGTGATAGCAACAGGCACAGACTTACTGTTGGGGTTCTCCAACACCTACCCATGAGAAAGCCATTTTCAGCATCACTATGGCAGAGGTCCAACCAAGTGCAGCTCCCATTATGGCTAGGGCCACAGGGCTCAGCTTGCCCCAGTGTGGCCCTGCTCCTGAGCAAATCAACCAGGTGGGAAATTCCTGGAGAATGGGGGCAGTGCCTGGAGCGGCTGAGGCTTGGGCATTGGGGTGGGAGCTCAATGAGAATGTGATGCCAACAGAATTTACCCTTGGAAGCTCCCACGCCCTCCAGGGCAGCTAATGCTGGCTAGTTCCCCCAGCATTACGAACAACACTTGGGCCACAGAGATCAGTTCCCCTGGAGGAAACGGCAGCTTTGAAGAGCAGACTCTGTGGCATCACATCCCCACTCTCTCTACGTACCACCCCCACATCTCCAGGAATTTCCCAAGCCAGAGCTGGCAACCCAAAGGGGAACTGAGCTCTTTGGCCTGGAAATCAGTTGTAATTCTGGGAGAACTTCTCACAGATCTGCTCTCGGATGTGACCCAAGTCCCATTACCCACCTCTTTCTCTTTTTCTCACATAAAGCTACCTTATACTGAATCAGAGCCTTGGTCCATCATGGTCAGTAATGCCTACTGAAACTGACAGCAGCTCTCCAGGGTCTCAGGCAGAGGTCTTTTACATCACCTACTGTCTGGTCCTTTCAACTGGAGACACTTGGGGATTGAACTTGGGACCTTCTGCGCGCAAAGCAGATGATCTACCAGTGAGCCACCGCCTCGGCCTACCAAGTTCGTTATTGCATTGTGGCAGCAGCTCTCCAGGTTCTCAGGGAGAGGTCTTCCACATCTCCTACTACCAGATCTTTTAAACTGGAGATGCTGGGGATTGAACCCGGGACCTTCTGCATGCCAAGCAGATGCTCTACCACTGAGCCATGGCCCTTCCCCAATGAAACTGTAAATAGTGAGAAGGAGGGAGAGAGAGCTGTGTATTTATGTTTACAGCATTGACTAACTTTCCATTTCTGCTACCTGGGATTCCCAGCACCAGCTAAATTAAATATGAAGTGGGGAAAAAAAATAGAAAGGGAGAGTGGTTTTACGAGGAAATAAGCACACTTTGACCTTGAAAGGAAAACCCACCAGCTCTGCCTGAGGTTTCGCTCTATTCTGCTGGGAAACAGACCGACAAACAAACCCTCCACAGCTCCCCCCCTCCCCCCAGTTTCCCTCTTTTATGTCGCATCATAGAAAGCAGATTTTGAGGTATTGATTATCATATTTTCTAAGCTGCTCACTTCTCCATCAGCTTGCAATTTCGACATGCTGCAGCTAGTAAGATGCGGAGGAGGGGGGAAAGAAATCGAAGCCGGTACTTGGGTATCAGCGGCAAAACCCCCTCCCCCCATTAACACGGAGCATGCTACGACCGCCCACGGCTAAATTAGTATTTATGAGAAAACGGAATCAATTTAGCAGGTAAAAATAAATACATCAGATGAGCCCTTCTCTCACGCGGTACAGGCAAAGACCCGGACCAGGCAAGAGGCAACGTGGGTCTTTATCTATCGCCTCTTGTGCCTCCCTGCCTCCTGTCAAAAACAAGCCCTTCAGAGTCCAAGTATACCCAACAAACAGCAGCAGCAGCAGCCTCAAGGCCTTTGCGGTCTCTGGAGGCTGAGGGATAAACAATCAGCTGCGCTTTGCGCACGTTGGGGAGAACAGCTCCGAAAATAGAGCAGAGAAATTAGCATCCAGAGAAAGAAAAGGAAACAAGCTACCTGGAATTAACCGTGGCTGGCAAGCTGGAGCGAGAAGAAGATAGCGACGGTGAGGAGCCAAGAACTAGGCAGCCTGCTAAAATCCAGGGTGCTAAAGCATATGGACTGTATCCCACGCGCTGTGTGCTCGCGCTAACGGCATTCAAATGGTCTGTGCTCTTTATGTTTATACCTTCACATCTGATGAGACGCTGGGGTTTATGTTTTCATAGAGCACAACAGTCAGCCTTATAACTTAATTGGACCACTGATCCCTCAAGGGCAGTACTGTCTACTCAGATGGAAAGGTATTCATATTGGTCTGCCGTTGAACAGCGAGATTCGAGACCAGTTACACCTTAGAGACCACCTATCTGACAAATGGAGCTTTGACTCTTGAAAGCTTATACCCCCAAAAATCTTGTTGGTCTCTGAATTTACCTGAGCAGCTCTCCAGGGTTTAATGTAGTGGTCTTTCACATCACCGACCACCTGGCCCTATTAACTGAAGATGCCAGGGGATCGGACCTGAGACCTCCTGCATGCCAAGCACTGGGTCACAGCCACTCCCATTCCATTTTTGCCACTTCTACCCACAGGACTAAAGTTCCAGCCTGATATGGGCTTGACCTGTCATCTTTTTATCTAAGCAACACAGGCGGGTGTTCTGCCCAGGACGCGGACAAGAAGCCCGGAACGGATCAGTCCCAATGCTTAAAAACTAACACCCTCCACCCCCCAGCTTATTGAAGAGTTCTGGCGAACCAGCAAGCTTACACACTCTTTTGCGTGCCATTTTTGTTTGTCCTAACAAAAGGCATCCTATGGCTTCGGTGCAGGGGATTTTGGTTTGCGCCAGCATGGCTGATCTGCAGCCTCTCTTTGCCGTGCCCTGGATGTTCAAAACGAAAACGCGAAAAATGGAAATAAAATAAAAACGGAAATAAGACAATGAAAATTCGAGCTATGCAAACCCTGAAATCCATGGGGATATGTTAGATACACAGAATGATCCACGTTAGATACACCAAGGATGATACTCAGAATGATACTTGTTAGATACCCAGGATGATAAAGAATGTGGGTTTAAGGGGCAATTGGTGCAACACTTTTTCGTTTGCTTGTTTGAAAAGGGTTTTAAAAAAAAAGTGTGATGCAACATCTATTAATTTCTGGATCCACAGGATTTCAGGCCAACGTGCCAGGGACGACTGAATCAATAGTGGCATTCTGTCCACGTGACAGATGGACTTGGTGCCAGTTTTTACGTCTCGTCTTCACTGCCATCATCAGTCCACTCCGCCTGTAGACACAAACCTGTTCAAAAGACTTGAGTCTAGCTCTTCTACTGGAGACCAACATGGCCACTCTCTGGAATTAAAACTGAGTGGACAAAGAGTCAGTGCTTTCAAGTGCATCAGAGTCTCTGCCACTACTCTGACATTCCCTCCCACCACCCCACCCCATATCTGAACATATTTATTTATTTATTTATTTGATTTCTAAGCCGCTCTCCCTGCGATTGCAGGCTCAGAGTGGCGTACAAGACCTGGTACTCCAGGATTCAAAACATACTAAAACATTAAAACAATATAAAACATTAAAATACAAATTACAAATTTACAATTAACATAAACGAGACACATTCATGTCTGAGCAAGCGATTTCCTTAAAGCTCTCAAGCATTGCTACAGAATACCAACAAACATTCCGGCTCTGTGTAAGGATCCTTCCATATATTCACGGATCTCTCAGTTTATGTGTCTGTGAGGAAGTTTATGGACGGCTTCAAGAGGGAATTAGATAAAACATCTGGAGCAGAGGTCCATCAGTGGCTATCAGCCGCAAGGTACAGATAGGAACCCTCAGTCTGGGGCAAGGGATGCTCTGTATTCTTGGTGCTTGGGGGGCAACACTGGGAGAGCTTCCAGTGTCCTGGCCCTACTGGTGGACCTCCTGAGGGCACCTGGTGGTTTTGGCCACTGTGTGACAGCGTGTTGGACTGGATGGGCCACTGGCCTGATCCAACATTGGCTTCTCTTATGTTCTTTATATGTGCTTATACCTGGGTGGTTCTATTATGATGGAAGGACCAGTCCAAAGCTGAGCAGACATACAAATCTCAAGGGTCTCAGGCAATGTTCCCTCTAAGCTGTGGAGTCTTGTGAGCAACAATTCTACTTTGTGAGCAACTGGCATTAAAGTTGTGAGCGAGCAATTTGGCTACTGCATAAATTAGTTTGCTCTCGAGGCATCATTCCCGAGCCAAGACAAAAATGTGTGAGCTGGAGGCTAAAAAACTGGGAGCTAGCTCACACTAACTCAGCTTAGAGGGAACACTGGTCTCAGGTGGGCGGGGTGGGGAGGTCTTTCACATCAGCTATTGCCGGGTCCTTTTTCAAGTGGAGATGCTGGGGATTGAACCTGGGACCAATCACATGACGGCCTTATACTGATTCAGACCATTGAAACATCAAGGTCACTATTATATACTCAGACTGGCAGTAGCTCTCCAAAGTGTCAGGCAGAGGTTTTTCACATCACCTTCTGTGAGATCCTTTAACTGGAGATGCTGGAGATTTAACCTGGGACCTTTGACTCTTAAATTGACAAGAGGTCTTTTAAAAAAAATGTATACAATTTTTGGTCTTACAGTAATCAGGGAATCCTGAACATGTATTCCAAATGTCAAGTTTTTGCTGTGGTACTGCCATAAACATGTTGGGACACAACTATATTGAGGCACAGATGTACTCGTGGCTTGTGTTTATATTGATAGCGGATGATTACACTGATATTTTATTGCGTTTCATGATTTTATCATATTATTTTTACTTGTGAGCTGCCTCAAGCAGGCCTCTAAAGAGCTATAATATCAATGTAGCTAATGCTCAACATGGTCTCATCTGTGGATATTTAAATCTAGAGACTAGGGCCACGAAGAAACAGGACAGATCTTGCTCCAAACTTGAGAAAACTCCATGTTTACAGAAAAATGTAAAATCGGAAAGGAAAAAACAATTTGGTGAGTTAAATCTCCCCCCCCTCCCCCCCCAAAAAGTGCCTATAACTTTAAGGAATGGGTTCCTTCTGAGACCTTAGTGGCTGTTGTGGGGATTACTCAGTGGCTGTTGTGGGGATCCATTTCAAGGGGCTGGTGCTTACGTTTAAAGCCCTATACGGCCAGTGGCTTGCATATCTTCGAGACTGCCTCTCCCCACATGCGCCCCGTAGAACATTGTGCTTCGCAAACTAGCATCTCCTGGTAGTCCCTGGCTCCAAGGATGTCCGACTTGCCTCCACTAGGTCTAGGACCTTTTCATCCCTGGCCCCTGCCTGGTGGCATGAGTTCCCTTTTGAGATCAGGGCCCTGCAGGACCTGTCACAGTTCCGCAGGGCCTGCAAGACCGAGCTCTTCTGCCGGGCCTTTAGTTGAGGCAGCGGGCATCCATTTGATCTGGCCTCCCCTCCAGTAACCACCGATCTGAGAAGCCCCTGCTCCCTTCCTGCCCTGGAGGGAGGACTCATAGGGGCCAGGTCAGGCAGCAACCACCAGGCAAATGGCTACTGGATGACTTGATGCCCCACAATTTGCCTGAGCCGAGAAACAGCCTCTGCCCAGCTTGTGTGACTATCTATCTATCTATCTATCTATCTATCTATCTATCTATCTATCTATCTATCTATCTATCTATCTATCTGGACTTATATCCCGCCTAGCCAGCACAAAGCCAGGCAGGGGCCACCACACAACTCACCTCAGCAGCTTTGCAACTTGGCCAAACTTTTCCCAAGGAAAGACTGCCAGGGGGAGAAAAGGAGGGAAAGCTGAGAGCCAGTGTACTGTAGTGGGAGACCCAGGTTCAAATCCCCACTCTGCCGTGGAAGCATTCTGGGTGACCATGGTCCAGTCACTCCCTCTCAGCATAGTCTACCTCCCAGGGTTGTTGTGAGGACAAAATGAAGAAGGTGAAAATGAGACAAGTTGCTTTGAGTACCATTTGGGGAGAAAGGAGGGATGTAAATGAAGTATACAATTAATAAAACTGAAAAATGGAGGGGGTAAAGAAAGGTCGGTTGTTGAGTAAGGAGAGAAGGAAGCAGGGAAGGGGGAAGGATGTGAGGGCTTCCTGTAGGAGAGGAAAAGGAAACAGTGTGGGGAAGGGGATATAGGGAAAATGAAGTGACCTCCAGAAGTCCTTTCAGGTTCCCTACTTGTAATATTTCTAATTCCAAACCAGGCCATAGAGGATATGGCCAGTTAGGGTTGCCAACTCTCGTCTGGGAAATTCCCAGAGATTTGGTGGTGGAGCCTGGTGAGGGAAGGGGAAGGATCACAGTTGGGTACAGTGCCATACAATCTACCCTCCAAAGAATCCATTTTCTCCAGGGGAACCAATCTCTGTAGTCTGGAGATCAGGTGTAATTCTGGGAGAACTCCAGACTCCACCTGGAGTTTCGCAACCCTATGGACAATAGGTCCACAAAATGGAGCGACAGACTGATGGTGGAGATCTCTTTACAAAACAGCTTCAGATTTGGAGAAAAATCTGATTTTTTATATATATATATATATATATATATATATATATATATATATATATATATATATTGGGGGATTTAAAAATACCACAAAATAATAGAAACAATGTCTATAGCTTTAAGAAAAAGAATGCCCACTGAGTGGTCATTTTGGAGGTTGTTAGGCAACCACAATGATATTTCTGAGCCTTTCAAGCCTTGGTTTTTATAAATCAAAGCCACAGAAGGGGAGAGAAAGGGTGTATTTGGAGCCCAAGCATACCTAGAAATGTCCTGCCTCCCTAAGTTGCTCACCCCCAGGTGGAAGCAGGGGATCCCCCCATTTTGCAGGCTCTACAGAGTAACCATAGAGAATTGCCCAAAATACCAGAGCATCACCGTGTGATGTCATTGTGTCGGGGAGTCACATGTGGTGATATCGCCCCCCCCCACTCCTGGAGAGCTCTCTCTCACCCCCCCCCCCATGAGGAGATAAGACCTGGCCACCCTACACCTCCTTCCCCTATAACATTCCTGGATGGATGAGAACTCAACAGACCCAGATCCAGTGGTGAGCCCCAGAAACACACTAATCACACAACATGGCCTGGCCCACTGGTGGTGGCCAATACACAAGTGAGCCCAGCCCCCCAGTGGCCACTGTACAACTGGTCTGGTCTGGCAATGGCAACCACTATACAACTGGGCCTGGACTAGCAGCAGCACCCACCACATAACTGGGTATGACCTGGTAATAGTAGCCACTCTGAAACTGAGCCTAGCCTAGGGCTGCCAAGTCAGCCCAGGGGGTGGGGGATTCCCCGCTACAGGGGTTCCCGATCCGCTGGCCAGCATTCGGCTTGTGGGGGAAACCCCGCCCCCGAAGTCATCCAGCCTGGACTACTTCCCTCACGTAATGACGTCACCTTGAAGTGACGTCAGCACGTTAGGGGTGTTGCCAGTCACTTCTGGTGATGTCAGCCGGAGCCCAATGAAGCTCCCAGCCGGCAGAGGACTCCCCCCCCGCTGGTAAGCTCGAGGGACTTGGCAACCCTAGCCTCGCCCACTGGTGGTGGCCACCATGCAGCTGGGCCCAGCCTGGCAATAGTGGCCACTGGAACCAGCCCAGCAACAGTCACTAAACAACTAGGCCAGACTTTTCCTGGGGCGATGTAACCAGGGTAGGGAAATAGAGGGAGGTGAAGAAGGAGGGACAGGTGGGTGGTAGGTTGACTGGAGAGTGGGAAGGAGAAAAGCAAGCAGAAAAAGGGGAGAGGCTATGGGGGCTGACAGGGTAGGGAAAGAGAAATCAGGGGGAATGAAGAGTAGATACAAGGGAAAATTAGATGTTTCTTCAAGTCTTTGTGGGTCCTCTCCTTGTAAATTCCCTAATAAACTAACAAACAAATACTGTATTTTTTGCTCCATAAGACTCACTTTTTCTCCCAAAAAAAGTGGGGGGGGGGAAGTGTGTGCGTCTTAAACCCCCCTCACCTTTCCCAAGCCACGGCACCAACCAGAGCTAGGTGCATCTTATGGTCAGGTGCGTCTTATGGAGCGAAAAATACGGTAAATCTCCCCTTTGATACTTTTTCAGTGACCAGAGAAATACAGGTTGCTTACCTGTAATTGGAGATCTTCGAGTGGTCATCTGTGCATTCACACCTCTGGGATTAAGTGCGCCTGCGCCGATCCCGATTGGTAATCTTCAAAGCCTAACGGATTTTCGCGCCAGCTCCCCAGTCACGTGCACGTCCCACTGCGCATGACCCGGGGAGGGGCACGAGGATCCTGCCAGTTCCTTCTGACCGCTGCTAACAGCCCCCCCCAAAAAATGAGGGAGACCGAAAGCAGAGGGGAAGGAGGGCGGGTGGTGTGAATGCACAGATGACCACTCGAAGATCTCCAATTACAGGTAAGCAACCTGTATATCTTCTTCGTGGTCTCTGTGCATCACACCTCTGGGAGAATAGCGAGCAATAAACACACCACATACCTGGGGGTGGGTGCTGGAGGTCTCACATCTGAGCTGCTTGTAGAACTGCACGGCCCACCATGGTACGCTGATGGACGCGGACATCTAGGGCGTAGTGCTTCACAAACGTGTGAGGAGACGCCCACGTTGCAGCATTGCAGATGTCTCCCAGGGGGATGCCCTTGAGGAATGCCGTGGAAGCAGCCACGGCTCTCGTGGAGTGTGCCCGGAGGGATGCCGGCAATGGCCTCTTAGCCAGGAGGTAGGCAAGCTTTATCGTCTCTACTATCCACTTCGAGAGTCTCTGAGACGATAGTTTCTGTCCCTGTCTGGGCAAAGCATACGTGACGAAGAGAGCCGGAGACTTGCGAAACGGCTTTGTCCGATGCAAGTAAAAGGAAAGAGCTCTCTTGACGTCCAGAGAGTGCAAGCTGCGTTGTGATGGATCCTGAGGATCAGGAAAAAACACAGGCAGCGTGATGTCCGCTCCCACATGGAAGTCCGAGACAATCTTGGGTAGGAAGGTGATATCCGGAGCCAGGGTAACTGCTCTATGATGAAAAGTGAGATACGGGGGGTCGCAACGAAGCGCTGAAAGCTCACTCACACGCCGAGCAGGCGTGATAGCCACCAGAAACGCTACCTTCCACGAGAGAAGCTGGAGGCTGCAGGAGGCCATGGGCTCAAACGGTTTGCCCATTAACTTGGCCAGAACTAATGGTAGGTCCCATGCTGGGACCGGTGTCCGTACTGGTGGATAGAGGCGATGCATTCCCTTAAGGAATTGTTTCGTAGTCGGGTGAGAGAATACTGAGTATCCCCCAATCTCCGGATGGTTGACGGAGATAGCCGATAAGTAAACTCTTATAGAAGAGTGGCACAGTCCTCTATCCGAACAGGATAACAAAAATCCAAAAATATCATTAAGGGTGGCAGGAACAGTAGGCCGCCCTATTGAAGTTAGAAAAACCATAAACTTATTCCACTTCGCCGCGTAGGAGCGGCGTGTGGACAGCTTGCGTGAGTTCAAGAGAACCTGTGCAATGAGTGAGTCTATATCTGAGGTTGAAGCATCCATGCTGTTAGCTTCAACTTGGGAACGTCGTGGTGAAGTACCTGACCTCCGTGCATCCAAAGAAGGTCTGGGAGCGTCGGGAGGTGAAGGTAGATCCCTAGGGAGAGATGAAGGAGCGTGGGAAACCACGGTTGTCTCGGCTACCACGGTGGGATGAGAATCGCTCGTGGTCGCTCTGACATCAGTTTGTGGACTACCCTCGGTATCAGAGGGATCGGGGGGAAGAGGTACAGATGTCTCCCCGTCCACTGAAGCAGGAGGCCGTCCCCGAGGGACGCTGGATCTGCGCCGGCTCTGGAGCAAAAGAGATGACATTTCTTGTTCTCCCGAGAGGCGAATACGTCCACTGAGGGATGACCCCACCGATTGAAGATCGGGGTCAGGTAGAAAGGGTTCAGTTCCCAGTCGTGTAGGGATGCTCCTCCTCTGCTCAGGAAGTCTGCTTGGGTGTTGAGCAGTCCTGGAAGGTGATTCGCTACTAGGTGAATGTCGATGGCTTGGCACTCGTCCCAAAGCTCGATAGCTAAGCGGCAGAGTCCACGGGAGACCGTTCCACCCTGCTGGTTGATGTAGTACATGGTGGTTGTATTGTCCGTGAGGACAGCCACCGTCCTTCCCGATAGGGAGTTGCGGAATGACCGCACTGCATAGAGAACTGCCAGGAGTTCTAGAAAATTGATGTGGTTGTGGGCCACAGATGGGTCCCACTTGCCGCCCACACTGACACCATCCAGGTGAGCTCCCCAGCCCCATAGGGAGGCATCCGTGGTAATGGTTGCTGAGGGGGGTGGGAGTCGAAAGGGTGCACCAGATTGAAGATTCTGGGGTGCCAGCCACCACGTCATGGTTTCCAGAACTTGCTCTGAGAATCGGAAGAGCTTGGAGAGAGAGTAGATGCTGGAACGAAAGCGTCTCAGGAACCAGAGCTGTAGTGGTCTCATCCGTAGTTTGGCGAACGGAATCACCGCTGTGGTTGAGGCCATTAGGCCTAGTAGGCGAAGTATTTGCTTGGCCGTAGCCTCCTTGTCCTGTTGGATTGAATGGAGGAGAGAGGTTATGTCCGTTGCCCTGTTGGGGGGCAGAAAGGCCCTGCATTGCAGGGAGTCCAGAATGGCTCCGATAAATTGTACTCGTCTGGACGGTATGAGCATGGACTTTTTGAGATTGATCGTTAGACCTAGAGAGTCTAGGGTGCTGAGGGTTATCCGGATGTGATCTTGTAAAATTGTCGCGGAGGGGGCGACCAGTAACCAGTCGTCCAGATACGGGTAAAGCTGAACACCTTGAAGCCGTAGGTGGGCAGCCACCACTGCCATAAGTTTTGTGAAGACACGAGGGGACGTAGAGAGGCCAAAGGGGAGAGCCTTGTATTGGAAGTGACGCAGACCGACCGCAAAACGCAAAAACGGTCTGTGACCTGGATGGATTGTCACATGGAAGTACGCATCCTTTAAGTCCAGCGTCACCATCCATACGTTGGCTTCTAGCAGTGGCAGGATGGTCTGGAGGGTGGTCATGCGGAACTTCTTGTATGTGATGAACGCATTGAGGTTCCTCAGGTCTAAAATGGGACAGAGTCCGCCATCCTTCTTTGGTACCGTGAAGTAGCGGGAGTAAAACCCCTGCTGGAGATGGTGTATGGGTACCGGCTCTATGGTGTCCTTGGATAGAAGGGCTTTGACCTCTGATGACAGGGTGTCTGAGGGAGGGGTGGCTACAAAGTAGGGTTCCTGTGGTGACTGGAAGAACTCTATCCGGTAACCTTCCGCTACTACGGATAGGGCCCACTTGTCCGTGGTTATAGCTTGCCATGCAGGTAGGAAGGGTGCCAGATGGGTGGGAGGATCGGAGCGCATGTGGGAGTCAAAGACCCTGTTTATTGGGTCTAGGGGGTTTTGCCTTGGAGGCAGAAGCTGTTGGGAAGCGCGGTTTGTGGCTGTAAGGCTTCTGTTGATAAGCAGAGTGTGCCGGTCTTTGCCACTGTGGTTCGTTGGGAGATCTTTGTGGTTGCTTCTTTGACCAGGATCTCTGCCAACTTTTTTGTTTCTGTTGCCTTGGCTGAGAGACACCTAAGTTACGTGATGTCTTCATACTTTTGTCTAGATCATGAAGGACTGTGTCTGTGGTAGAGCTGAACAGCCCTTCACCCTCGAAGGGGAGATCTTCGACTAGCGATTTTGTGTCCTGAGGAAGCGCCGTCGACCTCAGCCAAGCATGTCTCCGGAGGGCAACTGCCGAAGTAAGCGTCTTCGAAGTTACATCAGCAACATGTTTGGAGGCATTCAACTGGTGTTTAGCCAAGACCATGCCCTCCTTTTGAATCTTCCTGACCAGACGCTGTTTGTCTTCAGGAAGGTGTGCCAGGAGCGGTGTCATCTGCTCCCATAGGGAGTATTGATATCGGCTCATGCAAGCCATGTAGTTTGCAGTTTTGATACCTAATGCTCCTGCAGAATAAAATCGTCTTCCGAACGAATGAAGTTTCCGTCCTTCTTTATCGAGGGGGGAGGAATGGCCACTGCGGGTCCTAGCTGAAGGTGTCACTACGACTGAGTTGGGTTTGGGGTGGATGAACAAAAATTCTGCCCCCGGCTCTTGGAGACGATACATGTGGTCCAACCTCTTGCTTGAGATTGGAGTCGATGAGGGGTGTCCCCAGGATTCTTTAGCGGTGTTAAGAAGCACCAAAATTAGTGGTAGAGCTACTGCTGTAGATGTGTCCATCTGCACTATGTCAAAGATGGCATCGGTAGCGGTTGGGGCTGGTTGGATGGTGGCTAGAGCCAGGGAATGGGCCATTCTTTTGACGAGTTCCCCGTAGGACTTTACGTCTTCGGAAGGGGAAATCGGGAGATTGTCAGCAACATCAGGGGATGGTGATGGATGAGTGGGGGATTCCTCTTCGGAATCGGATGAAGCGGAGGAATTCGGTACCGACAGGTGTTCGGAAGGTGACATCGGGTTCGACGGGTCCGGTTGATACGGAGGGAGGTCGACATTGGGTGGGGTCTGCAGTATCGGCATTGGTATCGGCATCGGTGCCGGTGATGGCTTCGGCATCGGAGACGGGAGAGGCCCCGGGGCCGGTGGATCTCGGCATCGTGAGACTCTCGACATCGACTGTCGGTCCCATTCCGCTGGGTACCATTGCGGTGGCGGGGGATACGAGGAACCGTATAGGTATCGCCACTGATGGATGTCCCACGGCACCGAAGGAGGAAGACACCAGTCTCGTTCTCCTCTCGGTGGCGGTGACGGGTCGGTTCCGGCCTCTGGACTGCTCTGAGTGACCTGTGTCAGCTCGATGTCGGGGTCTGAGTCCGTCAATTGAATGGGTTGTGGCATCGGGGAGACTGAGCTGCCCCGGGGTCGCTCGCGTCCGGGAGGGTCAAGCTGCGGAGACCCGCGCTGGGTCAGGTCGGACGCGCCCTGCATCGACTGTGCACTCGATTTTTTGTGCTTGTGCTTGCCCTTTTCCTCCTTGCCTTCTCTGCGTTTCTTTGCAGGAGTTTGCGGCAGCGGGAGGGATCGTTTCGTTACTGACTTATCGGTACCAACGGTGCTCCTTGTCGGGGACGGTGCCGGGCCCGTCGGGGCCAATGGTGATGTCGTCGAGGCCTCGGCGGTCGACATTTTAGGCGATAACGCTGCTTCCAAAAGTGCCACTCTCAGTCTCGCCGCACGGTTCTTGCGGGTTTGTTTAGAGAAGGCAGTGCAGCTCGAACAGGAGTCTACTCGATGCAACTCGCCCAGGCACAGGAGGCAAAGAGCGTGCTTATCTGGAGGCGCTATTTTACTGCCACAGTCCCGACAGCGCTTAAAGAAGCCCCACCGCTGGGCCATAGGCCGAGCGGGGAGAAGAACGAGGAAAATCCGAGAGCGAGTCCAGTAAACAGTCCGAGGTCAAAAAGGGGAAGAAAAAACAGTCCGAAAAGGCTTTTTTCCAATAGGAAAACGAAAGTACTACCGACTGGAGCGAGAGAGGGGTCCTCACGACACGGCGGTCAGAAGAGAACTGGCGGGATCCTCATGCCCCTCCCCGGGTCATGCGCAGTGGGACGTGCACGTGACTGGGGAGCAGGCGCGAAAATCCGTTCGGCTTTGAAGATTACCGATCGGGATCGGCGCAGGCGCACTTAATCCCAGAGGTGTGATGCACAGAGACCACGAAGAAGATCCTTGAGTTAAATGTATGCCATTTTTCAGCCTTCTGAGACGGGCAGGAAATAGCCAGAGGATTCTGAAACTGCTACTGGCGTTTCTTAACTTGTGAAGCTGGATTAGGGAAATTCCCCAAAACAACGAGCTTTTTCCGGAACCAGGCTCAGACGTTGCTCCTTCCTTGATTTCAAGTGAAATGCTGCTGCTGCTCTGATATTTTCTATTATGTGTTTACAGCGAGGACACAATGAGCGAGCGGTTCCTCAAGCAATCAAGCGCAGTTGTCCCCGCTAAAATGAATGGCAGTCTGAACGCATTCTTTATCACAGGCTATCTATAATTGGACGGAGGCGAGGAGGGGAAAATAACAGTTTCTCTGACATGTCCTAAGCCTCAGGCATGTGGGAACTCTCCCGATGAGAACAATCAGCTGAAGTGCTACTTCTGACGCCGAATCCCATCTTTAATTACTATTGATCTTGACATAAATAAGCAGAGATAAACAAACAGAGTTCCATCTATGCTCCCATTCGGCGTTATTAAAGAAGAGCGGCGTGGAATCTGCATATTTATATTGGCGAGGTGCTTTTATTTTTCAGTTAGGCAAAGCAATTAGGCGAGGGAGATTAGAAAACTGATTGGCAATAAATCCAGAAGGGACATTTGTTTTCCCCCTGCTCTTGCAGGAAGCTCTGCGTTCTTGCCGGCAGTGGGCCAGGGCACTTTGGTGCTCGTGGTGGAAAATCCAGGCGCTTCGACTAGAATCTGAGCACTAATTCGTAAACGGGAATGAGCCACTGGGATGTTATGCCCAGAAAAGGGTAGAAGTGCTGGTCTGCAGGAGAATGGATGGATTTGAGTCCAGTAGCACCTCAAGAGATTTGTTTGGGGTATATACTCAGTCCAGAGACGCATTCAAGGAAAAGTAACTCATGGTTTATTAGGAGTTTCTGGAACACATGTCTGAATTGGGCTTGGGGGGTCTGCTTATATGTGCACCTGAACAGCGCCCCCTGCCTCGCCCACACACTCTGATAGGATCACAATTAAGTCCCCCCAGATCATTGGTCCCTATTTGCATCCTGGCTGACTGATAGTTCTAAATCACAAGTCTATTGTGTTCTGGAGTGAAGCTCGGTCTGTGCCCGGCCATGTACTTGCCCCAGACTACATGACTGGGATGCATGGCTGGACCGCATTAGAACACAACAGGGCATAGGCGTAGACTACAGGGGGGGCTCGAGCCTCCCCCAAAATTTCCCAGGGGGGACTGAGCCCCCACCAGGAAAACGTAGCGCCTGCTGCTGCGCCTCCCGGGGCCCTTTCAAGGCCGGCAGCTGCTGCTTCCAGTGCCTCTCCTTCCTTCCCCCCCCTGCCTGGCCACTCTTCCATCCTTCCCTCTTTTCCCGGCGAAGGGAGAGGGAAGGAGTGGGGGGGGGGGAGAGAGGCCTCGGCAGCAGCTGCTGATGGGCCTTGGAAGGGCCTGGGGAGGCGCAGAGGTTTCCCGGCGGGGGGGTACATCGCCCCAGCGTGCGTGCGTGCGAAGCAAGCATGCTAAAGAGAACATACCCCCCCCCGAAATTTACAAAACTCTATGCCCCTGCAACAGGGTATGAGCTTTTGAGAGTCAGAGGGAGCTCTGACTCTTGAAAGCTCCTACACTGAAAATCTGGTTGGTCTCTAAGGTGCTCCTGGACTCAAATCTAGCTGCTCCACTGCGCAGACCAACATGGCTACTACCGTCTGAAACAGGTTAAATGGAGACCACCTTGTTCCAGCTGACCGGCATGCCTGCATTGGTACATCACCGTTTTGTTTTTGTTTTAGCTGTCAGGTCACAGCTGATGGGTATGATCACACACACCCATTTGCCACGCAAGAGGGACATCCACCTTAAGGAGCTGTGCAGTTGACTTTAAAAAAAAAAATCCTGTTTGCACATGCGCAAATGTACCTCACTGCATATGTTTGCACATGCAGATATGTACCTCACTGTCTACTTGTTTGTCTGTGCATGCGTGGACTTAAATGGTAAAAGCACTGCCGGCGGTACCCTCCTCTAGGTACCATTTTAGTTAATAAAGTTGATAAAGTTCACGGGACCATCAGAAACATAAAAATGTCCAGTTCGTTTGAACAGAGCTCTGCGGACGTCGCATGTTTAAGCGGTTATGCGCACATCGCTAAGATTTTTTTTTAAATGACAGTCATTCAGGATTTTCTAGAGACCATCCTTATGGGCTGATTGCATGCTGGTGGAATGACCTGATGGGGGAAAGTCCGGCATTGGCCCATCGGCCAGCTTAGGACCGGACTTCAACCACTATCTTTTAAGTACGGATCCCCGATGGGGATCGATGGGCTACTCACAGAAGTGGCACGATTCCCAGATGTTGTGACCTGGACATGCACTTTAAATCCACCAGGCACTTGTGCCTGGCGTGGCTCAAAAGAGCCGTATGAATGCGACCTCTGTGTAGCAAACCTGGACTTCCTTGGTGGTCTCCCATCCAAATAATAATCAGGGCCAATCTCTCATGAGATTGGGCTAGCCTGGGCTAATCAGGTCAGGGCTACATCACAGGTGGCCGGAGTTGATTATCGAACACTACTCTCCTTCTGGAAAGGAAGGAGGGAGGCGTAAGGTATATGCATTAGCCCAGTGACTAACTGGGTTCATGTACATGTCAGTTTAATGTAGGGCTTAACCAGGATGTCAGATAGCTACAGCTAGAACCAGGAGCCACTATCATGGCACTGCACGTGGACTGGAGCAGAGTTTGTGGTGAAAGCATTACCGTTAAGCCGGACATATTTGTACAAAATGCAAGAACGTAAAAAAACGTGATCATTACCTGGAAATTTTCCTTCTTTACAGCGGGCCGGTCCACAGATCCCAACAATGGCTCTTTGGCCTCTCCCTTGCTGTTCTGGAGGAAAATTGGACCTGTGAGTTATAGAGAAGGAAACAGCCTCAAGCCAGCCTCCCCTCCCCCAACCTCTCAGAAAAGTCGGCAAAATGTCGTCTGTCCCCTGCCTCCCCCCCTCAATGTGATTTCAAACAACTGGGGGAAAAAAGGGATTGGTTTCTGAAATGTGAATGTCAGTTATTCAACGTTCCGTGTTCAAATCTGAGAAATGTGCCATGTTTAAAATCCAGATTCAGATTTCTTTCCGTCATTGGATCAAAGTATATTAGCCCCATCCCCACTCAGACGTGCAACAGAGTGCTTCCCACCACCATTTTCCCTGCGGGTTATTTCACACCCTTTATGGGAGATATTTGTTGCTGCATGATGACATCACTTCCGGTGCGACCCAGAAGAATGGCATCACAACCAGGGTGACGCTGTAGCACTCGCCACAAAACTCCATGAAGTTTCCAAGTGAGGGCTAGAGCATCCTCTCACGGTGATGACAGAGCTCCTGGGTCACATGGGAAGCAATGTCACCATGTGGCGATAGAGACTGCCACCTCCTCGCTTTGCTGGTCCGCTTCCACCCACCAAGCAGATGAATGTGGGCAGATGTCAGCAACCATCACCAGGAGCTTGCCCGTCATTAGCAGGCACCTGATAAGCCTTGCCCGATCCCTTCTTCCATGCACTCAACAATGGCGCTCTCTAAGGGTCCAGGACAAAACGTTACAAAAAGTATTTTGCCAAGTCTAAGACCTCATTCGTACAGCTAACCTTTAATATGCTGAAGTCAACAAAGTGGGACTTTCTTAAAATGCTGAGCAGGGCTTATGAATAGGCCAAAAAACCTCAACTGATCCTTTAAAAACTCACTGAGAGGGTGGACTGAAACAGGATGATGCGTATCTTGCTATCCACATGCTATCTAACTAAACCCTCTGTAGTTAAAATTGTTCTTTCTGCTCTTAACTTTAGGAGCCTGTATGTCTCACCCATAAATTGATTTGTTTTTAGTTTTTAAAAATTATTTATATTAAAAAAAAATGGGACTTAAAAAAAAAAAAAAACTGCCCACACGCTTCGGCACGTAGATACTCAAACTTCTGAACAGGAATTGGCTAGCAATAGGAGTCAAACCTAAGGTTGCCAACCTCCAGGTGGGGCCTGGTGACCTCCTGGAATCACAACTGATCTCCAGATGATGGAGATTTGTTGGCCTGGAGAAAATATCTACTTTGGAGGGTGGACTCTGTGGCATTATACTCTGCAGGGGCCCTCCCCGCCCCGAACTCTGCTGTCCACAGGCTCTGTCCCCCAAATCTTGAGGCATTTCCCAACCAGGAGTTGCCAACTGTAGTCAAACCTCCCAATAAATCTTTATTCCACTGTAAAACGAATGGTTGTGTGAACCGGCTCCAAGCTGGAAAGTGCCAGGTGCTGGTAAGCCACGCAGGCCCTTCACTCACAAATGGTTTCAAAGTCTCTGTTCTGGTGGGAAAGGTTAAGTTGGGGGTCCCCAACCCTTTTAAGCCTGTGGGCACATTTGGGATTTGGACATCAAGTAGTGGGCACAGCCACACCATGGGTTCATCGTTTTATGAGCTGGGTCAATGACAGTGAATAAAACTTTATCTATCTATCTATCTATCTATCTATCTATCTATCTATCTATCTATCTGTCTGTCTGTCTGTCTGTCTGTCTGTCTGTCTGTCTGTCTGTCATCACACCATGGCTGTCATGGGATGGGAAGCCAACTTCAAAATGGCTGCCTGGAGAAGGACGAAAGGAGTAATTAAAAAAAAATATATATATATATACTGGGAAAGAAGAGCCATGAGGAAGAGGAAACCAGCCCCAGGAAGTGGCAGCTACCACCAACACAACACTATTTCAATGCATGCAACCAATCAGCTCTTCAATGGCCAGACAGAAGCCCTACTGGGTAGAAGCCCCACCCCTTTCTAAAAAGATTTGATGGACACCAGGAAAACTGTTTTTTGGGGGGGGGCCTGGGTTGAGATATTTGAAGCGGCTCACGAGACTGAGGCACGCTATTGCTACCAGTTTGGGGGTGATGGTAGGCAGGATTTTAATAAGTCGTGCTGAGTTTCGCATCTGGGAACCTGCCCTTACAGAAACAGGTGCTCCGCCACTGTGCCACAGTCCTTTCATGCCGTTCCCCAAAGAGAGAGAGGACTTGCAGCCTCCCCTCCATCACGATGGTTTTGACCCCTCCCCACTCTCCACCTTGATCTTGCTTCTCCCTTGTGTGAACTGAGCCCACGAGGCTTTGCTCTGTGCTGCTTTCTATTTCCCAGCATTGATTTCCTCCCATAAAGTAGATTAATTTCCCATCGTTATGTATAACGATAAAGCAGCATTATGCATCATGCGGATATTATACATGTACAAAGCACCCACATTTTATGCAGAAAGGTCATGTCATAAAGGTGAGAACCAAACTCATTTACAAAAAAACAGAAAAGGAACAAAATAGGGAATGTTCACTCATACCCGTTTTGACTTCCGATTCATTATCCCCAGAAATCTGGAGAAGTGGTACGGGGACTCAGTGTGTTGCTTGCATGTGGTTGGTTGCAACATTACCAGGACTTAGCCAGTTAAACACGTTTCAGCATTTCTCATTTACCTTCCTATGTTCTTGGATTTTAAAAACCAAATTCTGCCTAGAACTTTGTAGGGTATATAGGGGTAGAGGCAGAAAGATAGCTGAGCTCTTTTTGTGTATTTAAGATGTTCTGAGTTCAACTTCAAATCTGGCTGAGCTATAAATTCACTGATGATGCTCTCTATCCCCCCCCCCCCATCCAGTAATAAGGGATAATCATGCTTTGTCTACCTTTCGGGGGTGTTGTATGGATGACTGAGATAACCCATTTACTGAAGTAACTGTGCAGTATTTTACAGAGAGAGAAGTAAAGGCTCAGTCCAATCAATGTGAGAACTGCGCCCCGGTGCTCAGCGCATAGCACATAAAGGACTCTCCAAGAAACAGGCATTTTGAGAGGAATCATTTCTCAAGACGTGCCACTAACAACCATGAGCCAAAGATAACTGGAAATGAATGATATCAGAGTGGCTTTGGGCTTGTTTTGTGTCTTGCAGGAATGGGCATGACAATTTTTGTGCTCTCTCCCAGCAGTCTCCTAGCAAGAACAAATCGTTGGTTGCATTCAAGAAAATGGAGCTTAGTTTTCAGAGCCAAGGCTGCAGTCATCCTTGGTAGAGAGAGTTGCATTGATAATGAGTGGGTCTTACTTCAGACTAAAAGTGCAACTATGTTAATAGTTGGATTTACAACCAAAAGTACCAGGATCCCCTCAAAGAACAGCTCCAAAGCCCGGTCTGAACCGGGACATAAGGGTCCTCCACCAGGAAAGTGGCTCTGACCCTGCGGTGTGTATATGTGAGAGAGAAGGGGGCGAACTGTGTGATTATCTTCCATGTGACCCTATCTTGACATAGAACCATGTGATCCACCCTAATCATGTGATGTCAACATTACTGGGAGCATCCTAGCATAAGGTTGCCATGCATGGCCTGACAACGGACAGGCGTCTGGGGAGGTGAGGACATGGAGGGTACCGTCTGAGGAAAAGCTGGATAGGATGTAAGGCCTCTATAGGAATTGCTGTAAAACCACAGGGTCTCTGGCACGTCCTAGAGTGGCCTGACATCATTTCTGGGGCTTCCCCAGAAGTGTTGTCATTTTGTTGCTACATGGTGGTCCCGGTCACATGAGGAAGATAATCCGGAGGGGAAGTGAGGCTATTTGCTCTGGAGTAATTGGACCCACAGTTGTGCGAGCACATAGTTCTGTGAAGCTGCGGGCACAGCCCACCACTGCATGATCAGACGCAATCGCAGGTGAGTCAGGTTTTTTTTTTTTTTGCCTTTTTCCTGATGCGCCTAAACGGGGGATCGATGAATTGCATCTCCGCCCTGAGGGCTCCTATGGCAGTATGCAGTGATGCGCATACTGAGAAGGGGAAAAAAAAAACAGCATGGCATCGGGATACCCTGATCAGACTATCCCTGATGCCATGAGTGCGCAATAGAGCGATCACATGGGGAAAGTCTGTCTGTGGCCTGTAGCAAACCTGTTTGATACTGGACTTTCTCTAGTATCTTTTAACTCCGCTTCTTCGGCGGAGAGAAACGGGTTGCCAACGGGTGTGGACTGCTTGCCAGATGTTCTGGTGTAATCGCACCCTTAAAATCTGCATGGCATTCATGCCTATTGTGCGGCTAATTCTGTGTGTGATCAGGGCTGGTGATTGTTAATTTTTTCTCCTTCTGCCAGCTCCTGGAGCACCAGTGGGAAACCTGGAAACTCTAGCCTGGGAGAAGCCATGATAGGGTTGCCAAGTCCTACCTCTTTTGGTAGTGAGGGGGAGTCTGTCCCTGCCCAGGAGTCTTCACCACGCGTGCGATGACGTCACCTGAAAGTGACGTTGGGGCGGGACTTCTGTAATTTGAGGGAGAACCATAGAATTTTCCCTTGAATTATAGAGAGTCCCCCCCAAAAACGTGCCTGATGCAATGTTACTTCCAGGTGATGTCATCATGCCGGGCACGTCGCCGCAGCCCGGCAATTTGGGGGCGGGGTTCCCCCTGGTGGCCCAATCTGGGCTGGTGGGGAATGGACCAATGGAGCGGGGTTCCCCCCCGGGGGACTTGGGAACCCTAAGCCATGCTGGTGGAGCCAAACGAAAGGTCCCAGATAAATCAGAAATGGAGTCTTAGCCTAGACGTGACTAGGCCGAAATATGGCCTGTTTTCCCAGCCAAACACTGACACCACACACCTCTTTGTTTATTTTAGCAGCAGACTTTAAAATGTCTGTGAAACACAATTATGTTTGTTCTATAAAAATAAAGAGGAAAGAATTTTAATATGTCGGGTTCCAGGAAGGCAGATGGTATACCAGAACCATAAGCACAAATACTCCTGTAATGCAAGAGAGCAGATTTATTGCTATGATGATTCCGCTGAGGTTCACAATAGGTTCTTTTGTTTTGTTTTTAATGACTGGCTGGATCTGATAGACGAGACAAAATCCTAACCTTGCTGTAGGAATTCACAAGTGTTGAGGAGGAGAAGAGAGAAGGAATCAGAGCAGGCGCCTGAGTCTAATCTCGTTTCTCAGAATCCAAAGAAAAAACAAACAAAAAGAGCTTGAAATCCCGTTCTGAAACAAACTGGACACTTTTACAAGTCAATCTAAATGATATGACCAAAAATAAACTATGAAACTTAGAAATTCATGGTAAGTTTTTAAAAGTCACATGCATCAAGCTGGAATATGATTGCCAACTCTGGGCTGGGAAATTCCTGGGTATGGAGCCTGAGGAGTGCGGGGTTTGAGGAGGGACCTGAGTGGGGTACAATGCCCTAGAGTCCAAAAGCTCCCATTTTCTCCATGGGAACCAATGTGTGTAGACTGGAAATCAGTTGTAATTCCAGGAGATCACCTAGAGGCTGGCAACCCTAGGTACGGACAATTTATGACCTCCACCCTCCAGACTTCACCAACAACTACCACACTTGTCCTGTCCTGTTTTGGCAGTTTCAGACAGTCAGAAAAACTGGGAGGCTGACTCAAACTTGATGTGGAGGGGAAATGAGCCTATTTCTCCCAGTGGAAACTGACATGGTGTTGCTGGATGACACATCCTTTGTAGCTATGGGCTCAGCCCATCAGTGCCCAATCAGACGTCATGTTTGGGTAAGTGGTTTTTGTTTCTTTTTGGTCTTTTGTTTCCCATGCGCATAAATGAGGAACTGCACCTCTGCACTGAGATTTCCCCATGGAGTATGCGGTTATGCGCATACTGCTAAGCGAGGAGGGAAAAACCCAGCACAGATTTGGGATGGAATGAGCAGACCATCCCGATGGCACGGGAGCGGGCTTGAGTGATCAGACAGGGGAAAGTCCGTCCGTAGCCTGTCAGCAAGCATTAGAACTAGACTTTCCCAGTGTCTTTTAACTCTGCTTCTGTGGCAAGGCAGTATGGGGTGCCAACGACTGCCAAATCTTTCCCAGATGTTGCTGTTTGATCATGCCCTTTAGATCCATCAGGCATTCACAGCTGAGTTGGATCTAAAGGTATGTCTGACCACGGCCAAAAGATCACTATACATAGATATGGGGTGATTGCTGAAATGTGTGATGCACAAGAAAGAAAGGTATCTGCTACACCGTGGCTCAAAAAGGAAGAAAATAGTAATGGTAACTCCTTAGGAGAAGATGCTGGATGGGGCTACTACCAACGAGTGTAGAATTGTGGCCTCCAGCCTACCGAAACCAGTTCCCCTGGAGAAAATGGCTGATTTGGAGGGTGGGCTCCGTTGCATCTTACCCTGCTGAGCTCCCTCCCCTTCCCAAGCTCTACCCTCCCAGGGCTTTGCTTCAGTTGGACAAATAAATGAATGAATGAATGAATGAATAAATGAATGAATGAATGAATGAATGATTGATTGTGGGGGGATTCGCCAAACTAGAGCTGGGAACCCTAAGCGAGAGGGAACGTTGACGTCTTGAAGAAGAGGGTGGGAATAGCCACAGGTTCAGCAATACTAAATAAACACACACCCTTTAGATTCCAGTTTGATTTGGAAATACCCATCTATCTCTGCCTGATCTGTAAGAAAGCCAACTCTGGGCTGGAAAATTCCTGGAGATCTGGGCTAAGTTCCTGGAGAGGATGGCGTCTGGGCAGGGGAGGGAGTTCAGCAGGGAAGTGATTCCGTAGAGTCCACCCTCCCCTCCAAAGTTGCCATTTCCTCCAGGAGAACTGATCTCTATAGTCCAGAGATCAGTTGTAAGTTCAGGAGAACCTCCAGGCCCCGTCCAGATGTTGGCAACCCTACTTGATCTGCCTTCTGGGAGCAGGAAATAACCCCCCCCCCCCGACAAGGTGGCACACTGTATGGGGGAGGGGCTGGCCTTGATTGGTGGGGCTGGTTGCTGGTACCAGGTCCACCCAAGTTCACTGCCACCTACTATGGACACTACACTTTTACTATACATAGCAGCTGGACTGCATCTGGCTCAGTTGTTCAGCAATCCGTGAAAACGCATTACACTAGCTTGCTTCGGCAAATAGTTTTGGATTGTTTTTGTTCCAGGGCTTAGGTTTCCCTCCCTTTGAGATACATTTGAGAAGAACTATCTTGGATGAAGGGAATGACAAACACTGAGTCAAGGACGCCAGCCTCCAGGTGGGGCCTGGGGATCCCCTAGAATTACAGCTCATCTGCAGACTACGAAGATCAGTTCCGCGGGAGAAAATGGATGCTTTGGAGGGGGGACTCTATGGCATTGTACCCCACTGAGGTCCCTGTCCTCCCCAGGCTCCACCCCCAAATCTCCAGGAGTTTCCCAACCTGGATCTGGCAACCTTTTACCCCCCCCCCCCCCATCTCCCACCAGTGGCTGAGGGGACCAGACAGCCCACACAGAACTGATGCTGTCAATGCAATGCCAAACCCTGATATGAGGTCCCTTTTCCATAGGATCAATAAAACCGAATAGAATACACACATTATAATGTTACTGGGCAAACTGTTGACAACAGCATCCCAAAGCCAAGGACGATCTGAACTCTCCATTTTCTGACTCAGGAACAGGCGCTGATAGAAACTGCTGTCAAAACAGCTGGAGAGACAGGCTTTCGTCCGTTATGCAGGCAAGGTTGCAGCAGTCCTTGGATCCAAAAAAAGTTTGAGGAGCCGTGCCCTGAACAGTGATCATGATGTATTAGAGGAGCGTTCCCCACAGGTTCATTAGCGCTTGACCAGATGGCACCACAAATTATGGTATTCCAGATTCACTTCACTGAAAGCGTTATCACCCCCCAGTGAGAGATTTCCTGGATGAGGTTAGATGGTTCTTGGCTGGATTTATGGGAAATCCGTGTTTTGTCCCAAACTTCAAATTGCTATACAAGTGTCTATTTGGGGGCCTGGCCAGCGTCCCATCAAGAAGCTCACTGAAGAAGGTTGGCAGCTTATTTCCAGACTATGAAGATCAGTTCCCCTGGAGAAGATGGACGCTTTAGAGCAGGGGTGGGCAAACTGTGGCTCGGGAGCCGCATGCGGCTCTTTCACATATATTATGTGGCTCCCGGCAGGGCGGCTGGGGAAGCTAAATATCATTAGCAAACAAATATCATTGGACAAATTAATATCATTATCCATATCTGCTTTTACCCCTTTTGTTATTATTTTTGGCAGTCTCGTTTAATGTTCATAAAAAGCAAATTTGCTTATTTTCCAATGAAAGCAGGTAATACTTGTTCATGTCTTGTGGCTCTCAAACAACTGATGTTTATTCTACCTGGCTCTTACGCTGAGCAAGTTTGCCCACCCCTGCTTTAGGGGTGGCACTGTACCCCACCAAGGTCCCTGTCCATCCGAGGCTCCATCCCCGAATCTCCAGGAGTTTCCCAACCTGGAGCTGGCAACCCTATCTGCCCATCCACTGCCACTGGCCGGGGGGGGGGGCACCTGGCAACCCTAGCCATCACCCCACCCTCTTGCACTGGCACAGCTAGTTCTCATGTAACAGAGGGCTCCATCCCACACCACCGCTGTATTGTTCAGGGGCCGTGCTGCATGGGGAGCGGTTGCCAGACTGGACCTTCTGGTAACCTCTTTTGCTGTAATGTTACCAGACTGGCATGAGTTGACACCACTGAAACATGAGCAAGGCCATCGTTTTGAGGCTGTAAATACCAGCCTGCTTTGATTGCATCTGAGATCCAGGGAACTTCAGAGACCCAACTGACCATAAAAGAGCCTTATTTCACATTCATTCCGCCCTAGGACAAAGTCAGTGTTGCGTTGCAGAAATGAAGCACCGGTCTTGACAGAAGAGGAGATCTTGAAAAAGATACACACTCTCTTTCCTCTCTCTCTCTCATCTGCCTACCACTGTCCATACACATCAGCGTATCATACAACTCTTGACTTTCAGGCAATATAATTTAGTTAGATGGTTGTAGCTTAAACATTCTCTCTCTCTCTCTCTCTCTCTCATGACTCCGTGCCAAATGCACAGAGGCCAATTTGCTGCCATCCAGGGAAAATGTGAGAACATGAAAACATTCCCTCCCTTCAGCTTCAGAAAGAGCCTCGGGCTCGGGGACGCAAGTATTAGTAAATCTGATGCCATGCATATGGTCCGATTGCAGCTGCTTGCAGACAGACTGCTGGCATCTCTCCCTCTGCATTAAAAGAGGCTTAATTGCATGGTTTCCTCTCTTTGGGGTGTTGCATGCACGGGGAAATGGAAAGCCAACGGTTACAAGCAACGCTAAAGCTAACACTAATTTTTTTAAAAAAATGAATTTTGCTTTGCCATCTGAATCACATTTCCTCCTTTCCCTGAGCCCAATTCCAAGGCCTTCTAGGGGGGAAAAAAAGGAATTTCTTCCATACCAGAAATGGGTAATAGCCCGCTGCGACGGTATGCCTTAACACAATCCCTGTCAGCCTTAAACAGAAATGCAGGAAACCTTGCTGAGAAATTTCACTAATCTTATGAAAACATGTTTATTTCCCTCAAGATTCTTAAATGGTATGCTTGAGAAGAGACCTTCAAAGGAAGTTTCATTTCCAGTTTTGGCAACGTCTGGGATGTTAAATTCCCCCCTTGAGCCATTTAAATCTTCTTTTCTTTTTTTTTGCTTCCTCCTCATTTTGCTTGAGGAAGAACCTCCCAATTTCAAATGTCATGGTTTTGGGGGCAAATCTAGTCTTTCAGGTGAAACCACAGCTCCTTCCACTGCAACACACTCACAATTGCCAGCATGGAATAAGAAGAGGAAGAAGAAATGCTCTTTCACTCCGCAGCTGAAACATCTCCATTGTCCACTGGCTGTTTACATTCATAGGAAATGTTTCATCTGGAACGCTCTCTCCCAGTTATTCTCATGAAATTCATTTCCAAGTCTCCATCCCCTCACGAAATTTAATTATGGGAGCCAGTTTGGTGTAGTGGTTAAGTGCGCGGACTCTAATCTGGGAGAACCAGGTTTGATTCCCCACTCTTCCACTTGCACCTGGCTGGATGGCCTTGGGCAAGCCATAGCTCTGAACCAGCTGTTCCCTCAAGGACAGCTTGGGAAAGAGCTCTCTCAGCCCCACCTACCTCACAGGGTGTCTGTTGTGGGGAGGGGAAGGGAAAAGGAGTTTGTAAGCCGCTCTGAGACTCCAAGTGAGTGAAGGGCGGGGTATAAATCTAATCTCTTCTTCTTCTTCTTATGCAGGGGGCAGAAATCAGGTTGCCAACCCCCCGCTGGGGCCTGGAGTTCTCCCGGAATGACAACAGATCTCCAGACTACAGAGATCATTTCCCCTGGAGGGGAAGGGGCAGCTCTAGAGGATAGACTCTATGGTATGCCTTATATTCTTCCTATGTGAAATCCCTCCCCACGTTCCCCCTTCACCAGGACCACCCCCAAATCTCCAGGAATTCCCCAGGCCAGAGTTGGCAACTCTAGGCAGCGGCAGGAGAATTGTCACTGGCAAACCCACACTAACAGCGCCTGCAGGCGATTGGAAGAAAGTCATAGGCTTGCCAACCTCCAGGTGGTGGCTGAATGACAACTGGTCTTCAGGGGACAGGGACCCGTTCCCCTGGATAAGATGGCTGCTTTGGAAGGTGGACTCTACGGCATCGTACCCCACTGAGGTCCTTCCCTTCTCCAAACCCCACCTTCCTCGGGCTCCACCCCACAAACCTCCAGGTGTTTCCCAACCCTAGAAACAGAATAACAGAATCATAGAGTTGGAAGGGACCTCCAGGGTCATCTAGTCCAACCACCTGCACAGTGGCACCTGAACTGATTCATGGAGCAATTCGGTGATCTCTAGTTTGGGAGCCAGCAAAATATGTCAAACACAACCTAGACCCAGATCAGGTGAGCCAACAAAAGATCCACATTGATCACGCATGCTCGCTTTGGCAGCACCTATGATCCTGCTACACCACTGGCCTCACAGAAAACAGTAACACCAGCAACTGTTGGTGTTTTCCAACCGGCAAATTCACCCGCCTCTTGCATAAAAATGTCCCCTTTTGCAGGGAAGGACAAAAACGGCAGAAGAGCTGACGGCCCTCATGAATTACAACAGCAGAGGCGGAATCCGCTCAAGGTCTTCTGTTTTATAAAGCTTATTACTATTCACATTTGCTCTCGAGTCTATAAGCTTTAAAAGCCTTCCTCCTTGTAGCAGTAAGTCACTTTGTAAAAGTGACACCTTGTACTTTCTCAGCCCTCCCCCTCCTCTCTCTGCTTCTGTGACTTGACTTGTCATCATTGTTCATTGCGTAGCAGTCACAGCATAGCTTTGTGCATCCTTCTCTATCCAGTTTGGTGTAGTGGTTAAGCGCGCGGACTCTAATCTGGGAGAACGGGGTTTGATTCCCCACTCCTCCACTTGCACCTGGCTGGATGACCTTGGGCAAGCCATAGCTCTGTACCAGCTGTTCTCTCAAGGACAGCTTGGGAAAGAGCTCTCTCAGCCCCACCTACCTCACAGGGTGTCTGTTGTGGGGAGAGGAGGGGAAAGGAGTTTGTAAGCTGCTCTGAGACTCCAAGTGAGTGGAGGGCGGGGTATAAATCCAATCTCTTCTTCTTCTTCTATCTTCAACCCTTAACGTCGAAAAATAAAGAAATGTTTCTGATGGCTCGGTGGTAAGGTTCTCAGGTTCCCTTTAGCCACCGGCAGAGGATTGGGAGGGGTTGGGAAACTCCTGGAGATTTGGGGGTGGAATCAGTAGAGGAGGGCGACCTCAGTGGGATACCATGCCACCGAGCCCACCCTCCAAGGCCTCCATTTTCTCCAGGGAATCTGATCTCTGTAGTCTGGAGATGAGCTGTAATTCCAGGGGGCCCCCAGGTCCTGCCTGGAGGCTGGCATCTCTACTTGGTGGATACTGTGCCAGAGTTTCTCCGAGGAGATTTTCTGGGCTTGCCTGCAGATGGGCCTGGACCCAAGGGCGTAGACTTTCCAATTTCGGGGGGGCTGGGGCTGGGCCAGAGACATCACAGGCCATTGTCTCCAGGGCAGGCTCAGCACTTCTTGGAAAAGTTCGGGGGGGGGGGGGTGCTCCAGCTCCCCAGCCCCCCTGAAGTTGACGCCTATGCCTGGACCTCCTTTGAAGTGCAAGGCGGGAGCTCACAGCAGCGCTTGCTTCTCCTGGCACAACACGGTCATGTTCACAGTTGCCCCCCCCTTACGTAAAATGGGTTCAAGCTGGGATGCCAGCTCTGGATTGGGAAACACCTGGACCGATTTCCCACAGCCGCTGCTCCACCCTTGCTCTTCCCTTTGCCCCGATCGTAAGTGTCAATTTCCCACTATTTGCTGCGCGGCTGCATCTTGCTTTGCCCGATTTCCCCTGTGTCTACTCAGTCCTCAAAAAACAGGATCGTGTAGACGCGGGGGAAATCGGGTGAAGCTGCGGTGTAAAATGTGGCCATGCAGCATATAGTGGGAAACGGACAATTATGATTGGGGAAAAGGGAAGAGCGGGGGTGGAGCAGCAGCTGTGGGAAATCGGTCCTGGAGATTTTTGGGGTGGAGCCCGGGGAGGTGAGCAGAATGCCGTAGAGCCCACCCTCCAAAGCAGCCATTTTCTCCAGGGGAGCTGATCTTGGTTGTCTGGAGATCAACAGTAATAGCAAGAGATCTCCAGGCACCACCGGGGGGTTGGCAGCCCTATTATCGAAGCCTCCCCGATGAAAGCAAAATGCCGGGAGGACTACTGAAAGTCTGTGCCTTCGCAGAGTAAAAAATGTCACCATTAGGGCTACCAGCCTCCAGGTGGGTTCTGGAAATCTCCTGGAATTACAACTGATCTCTAGACATCTGAGATCAGTTTGGCAGGTGGACTCTACGGCATTACATTGGTTCCCTTCCTCGGCCGCAGCAACTTGGCCATAGTGACCCACGTGACGGTCACCTTGAGACTAGACTACTGTAACGCTCTCTACATGGGGCTGCCTTTGTTGCAAATCCGGAAGCTGCAGCTAGTGCAGAATGCCATAGCCAGGCTATTGATGGGCCTCCCCAGATGGGAGCACATCTGGCCTGTGCTGCACACATCACACTGGCTGCCAGTAGCATACCGAATTTGCTTCAAGGTGTTGGTACTCACCTTTAAAACCCTATATGGCCAGGGTCTGACATACCTGAGGGATCACCTTTCCCCACATATACCCCAGAGAGCACTGCGGTCAGGGTCTCAGAACCATCTGATCCTCCCGGGCCCTAAGGAGGCCAGGCTCGCCATTACCAGGGCCAGAGCCTTCTCAGTAGCAGCTCCATACTGGTGGAACGAGCTCCCGGAAGAGATGTGGGCCCTGCGGGATCTTTTACAGTTCTGCAGGGCCTGCAAGATGGAGCTCTTCCACCAGGCTTTCAACTAAGGAGCCGCCCTTATCACTACCACCAAGAAGTCTCGCCCTCAATCCCAACAGCGGATCTATTTCATCATATAACTCAGGAAGGCCTCTGTGCTGGTAAACTGTCTTGTCTGTAGCATTTTTTCAGTATACCATCTAAAGCAATTTAACGCCATCTCAAGGAATTATCTTCATTACTAGCACCTTGTGATTTTATGATTCTATGATCTATTGTATTTGATCTGACTGAATTATTTCATGTGTTTTTAATGGTATTTATACCAACTATGTGAGCCGCCCTGAGTCTGCTTGCGGGGAGGGCGGGATCCAAATTGAATGAATGAATGAATGAATAACAATCCTGCTGAGGTCTCTGCCCTCCCCAAACTCTGCCTTCCTCAGGCTCCATCCCTTAGAATCTCCAGGGATTTCCCTAACTAGAGTTGGCAACCTTACATCTGTATGGCACTGTCCCCTGTTGAGGTCCCTCCCCGAACTCCATCTCCCACAGGCGCCACCCCAAATCTCAAGGAATTTTCTAACCTGGAGGTGGCAACCCTAGTCACTCTGTACAATGAAACTGAGGCCTAGTTTTGACCAAGCCTTTCACGGCACTTCAAGCTGCAGGATAGGGTTGCCAGCTCTGGGTTGAAAAATACCTGGAGACTTTGGGGGGTAGATCTGGGAGAGGGTGGGGTTTGGGGAGGCAGAGACTTCAATACGGAACAATGCCATGGAGTCCACCCGCCAAAGCAGCCATTTTCTCCAGGGGGATGGCTCTCTGTCAGCTGGGGATCAGTTGTAAAAGCGGGAGATCTCCAGGCCCCACCTGGAGGCTCGCAACCCTACTGCAGGAGAGGGCTAACAGAATAATGCTGCTTCAGTGGGGGGGGATTACTGAAGATAGGCTTGGGACTAATGGCTGCCAACCTCCAGGTGTGGCCTGGAGATCTCCTGCTATTACAACTGATCTCCAGGCGATCAAGATGAGTCCCCCTGGAGAAAGTGGCTGCTTCGGAAGGTGGACTCTATGACACTGTCCCCTGTTGAGGTCCCTCTCCTCCCCAAACCCCGCCCTCCCCAGGCTCCGCCCCTAAAATCTCCAGGAATTTCCCACCCCAAAGCTGACAACACACCTTGGAACCAACAAGTCACTTCCGCCAATGGCCTGCCAGGGTTTGTTTTTTCTTTGTCTCTGCCTTATCTCTGCACCAATGCTCCCTCTAACCTGTGGAGCCTTGTGAGCAAAACATTCAACTTTGTGAGCTACTGGCATTAAAGTTGTGAGCGAGCCATTTGGCTACTGAATAAATTAGTTTGCTCCGGAGCCATCCTTCCTGAGCTAAGACAAAAATGTGTGAGCCGGAGGCTAAAAAACTGTGAGCTGGCTCACACTAACTCAGCTTAGAGGGAACATTGCACCCCAGAGTGTCCCCCCTCCCAATGGTGCTTCTGGGGGCATTGCTGGCTGCAGTGTAAAAGGAGAGGCAAAAAAACAAACCACACCCGATGAGTGGAAATCCTTCTGCCCATGAAAATACCCCATGCCTCACACCTCTGGATTGGGAAATTCCTGGAGATACGGGGATGGAGTTTGGGGAAGGATTTCAGCAGGGTCTAATGCCATAGAGCAGGGGTGGCCAAACGTGCGTAATGTATGAGCCACAGAAAATAAACGTCAGATGTCTGAGAGCCACAAAACATGAACAAATATCACACACACATTTTTATTGAAAAAAAATACGCAAATTTGCTTTGTATCAACATTACATGAGACTGCCAAAAATAAAAACAAAAGAGGGAAGAACAGATATTGATCATTATCTTTATTTGTCTAATGATATTTATTTGTTTGCTAATGATATTTATGTGTCTGAGAGAGAGGTGGAAAGAAAGAATGAAAGAGGTGGAAAGGAAGCGAGAAAGCAAGAGGGAAACAAAGAAAGCAAACAGATGGGTGGAGGGAGGGGGTGGGATGAAGGAAGAGAGACAGAAAGAAAGAGAGAGAACAAATAGATGGGGAGCCTCCTGGGAGACGCACAAGATGTGTGGAAGAGCCGCATGTGGCTCCCGAGCCACAGTTTGGCCACCCTTGCCATAGAGTCTAACCTCCGAAGCAGCCATTTCCTCCAGGGGAACAGACCTCTGTAGCTGGAGATCTCCAGGGCACCCCAGGAGTTTGGCAGCCCTAGCACGTGACCGAGAAAGTTGCGCTAGAAACACTCTCCTAACATCTAGTTTTATACATGTGGGAAATTGTTCTGTATGAAGGACCACTCAATCATAGAATTTAAAATTACAGAGTGGAGGAGGTATATCTAAGCCAGGTAGGGGGGCATTTAAAAGCAGTATTTCGCCCATAATAATTCAGGCATTTATAAAATCTAGTCGCTTATATTCCAGCAGTCTGAAATAGGGCAATAAAAGGCTCCAGTGTGAGAGGCAGGAGATGACCAAACGCCAGTGAGCTGTCCTTAGCCACGCAACACAGTCGCAGCAGTTTAAAAAAACAGAATTATGCTTTGGCTGCAGGTCTTTTGGTGTTGCTGACCCTTTTGGAGCATCTCTCTTTTTTTAGCTGGGAGCAGCACCCCGCAATAGAGACAACCGTGCTGGGGTGAAATTAGAAAAGGTAAAAGTTTCCCTTGCTTGAAAGCTAGTCGAATACGACTCTAGGGATGCGGTGCTCATCTCCGTTTCCAAGCTGAAGAGCCAGCGCTGTCCAAAGACTCCTCTGTGGTCATGTGGCTGACATGACTAGATGCCGAGGCACACGGAACGCTGTTACCTTCCCACTGCAGCGGGACCTATTTATCTACTTGCAATTTCGTGCTTTCAAACCGCTAGGTTGGCAGGAGCTGGGGCCAGAAATGGGAGCTCACTCCGTCACGCCGCACTTGGGTCTCGAACTGTCAAGCTGCCGACCTTCCGGTCTGCGGTTCAGCATCTTAACCACTTCAGCCATTGCAGCCCTCGGGGTGAAATTAGGCGTTATTCAATGGTTGACTAGCGTCATCACAAACGTCTAACTTTTTGGGTGGGCAGGAACTTGGGCAGCCCGGAGAGCTTCTGAGTGACTTGCCCCGGCCCAGGACTCTACCGCCATTTTAACCCCTTTGTTTATCCTCCTGGGAACATTCACTGGGCCAGGTAGGGCTGCCAACCTTCAGGCGGTGGCTGGGGACCTCCCAGAATGACAACTGGCTTCCAGGCAACAGAGATCAGTTCCCCTGAAGGAAATGTCTGCTTTGCAAAACGCGCTCCCTGGGATTATATCCTGCTAAGGCCCCTCCCCAAACCAGGCTCTGCTCCCAAAATCTCCAGGGATTTCCCAACCCAGAGGTGGAACCCTGGGCCAAACAGGGCCCAAAAGCTGTCCACCTCCCTCAACAAACCACACCACATGGACAACTCTTCGGCTGGTGCTCCACAGGGCACCCCATTTCCCACCCTCCCATGTCTGCCATACCAGCAAGAGTAGGGCATGGCCAGGTCCCTCCCAGCAACTGGCAGGGGTGTGGGAGAAGAAGGGGAAGGAGGAGGGGAAGGAGAAGGAAGAGGAGGAGGAGGAGAAGAAGAGGAGGAGAAGGAGGGGAGGAGGAGATTGGATTTATATTCTGCCCTTTACTCGGAGTCTCAGAGCCTCTTACAAACTCCTTTCCCTTCCCCTCCCCACAACAGACACCCTGTGAGGTAGGCAGGGCTGAGAGAGCTCTTTCCAGAGCTGTCCTTGAGGAAACAGCTCTGACAGAACTATGGCTTGCCCAAGGTCATCCAGCAGCTGCATGTGGAGGAGTGGGGAATCAAACCCGGTTCTCCCAGATTAGAGTCTGTGCACCTAACCACCACACCAAACTGGCTACACCAAACTGGGAAGATTTACCAGGAGCAGGAAGGAGGCCCAAGCTACATTGCCGGTAATGTGGAGATATCACTTCTGGTGCGTATTGGAAGTGATGTCATCGTGCTGTGCCATATGGTGACACTCTGGTACTTGGGCAAAAACTCTATGGTACAAATGGCTTCTGCCATAGAGTTTTTGTCCAAATACTAGAGTGTCACTGTGACATCACTTCCAATACATTCGGAAGTCTTGTCACTGACGAGGGAGCCTTGGCCTCCCTCCTGCTCCTTGTCAGTCCCCATGCCAGCCAGCCAAATGGCGGCTGGGGAGGGGGAGGCCTGGGGGGATCCCCTTCCTTCAGCAGGTGGCTTGCAACCCTAAACAGGAATGGTGAGATGTTTCCAGAAAGGCCAGCCCTTTGTCCTGAGACACCTCAAGGCATTTGCCAACTAGCTCTATTTGGGGTGGACAACTTTTAACATCCCTGTCTTCCCTTGTCATGTTAGTATGCCTGGTTCAGACTGCAGGGTTGCCAGGTATCCCCTGGCAAGCATGGAGGGTGTGGGGGTGGACTTACTGGCAGCAAAGAGAGGCCTAGCCCAGCATCTCAAAGACACTGTTGGCGATGTCATTTCCAGCATGCATGAGAAGGGAAATCATTGGGGATGCACTGGTATTTGGGCAAAAACTCTACAGAGTTGCAATGGCATTGTTTCCAGTGTGCACCAGAAGGGGTTGTTGTCGCTGAGATGCTAGGCTACGCCTCCCCTCTGCTTCTGAGTTCCCCAGCTGGCCCGCCCATCCAAAGCAGTGGGCGGAGCCCAGAGCCAAGGACCTCCCCGCCCCCAGGAGGGCCCGGCAACCCTATGTTCCCTAGCTAGGGGCGCCAACTCTGGGCGGGGGGATCCCTTGCAATTTGGAGGTGGAACCTGGAGAGGGTGGAGTTTGGGGTGGGGAGGGACCTCAGCGGGCTGGAGTGCCTTACCCTCTGCCCTCTGAAGTGGCCGTTTCCTCCAGGGGAGCTGATCACTAGTGTCTAGAGATCTGTCATAAGGACTCAACAGCCCTAGAGAGGAGTGAACTGAGCCTCAGCTTCAGAAGCGTTTAAAAAATACAATCATAGAGAAGTGGGTGGAGAATGTGGAGAGGCGTCGTCCACATTATCCAAATACCGTCTTCCAGCCTCTTCCCCACAATCTGCTCGGGCCTGGCGGGTGTTACCTTCCCAGATGCTAATTTCTTAAGAGCCCCACAAGGGGAGGTGACCATCCCAATCCCAACCCCGCAGCCGGCATTCTAAAAACGTTCTTGTTATGTCTTAGTTACGTTATGCTGCATTGTGCTGTCAGGGTTCTGGTAGTGAAATCCCCTCAGTTCTATTGGCTGCCTAATAAAGACACATCATTGGTCCTGAAGCCACCCCAGGGAACCAATCACAGAGCCCTGCTTATATCCAATGAGACCACATGTACATAGTTACAATGCATATAGTCATCTGCAGGGGTCCTTTCGTAGAAAAAGAGGTGCAGGAGCTCATTAGCATAACTCATTAGCATAACTCATTAGCATATGCCACGTCCTGACATCACCGGAAGTGTGTCAGAAAGGGAATGTCAGTTTCAGCCCCATTATACCCTATGGGCCATTGAAATCAATGGCAAAAACTCATAGGGTATATGAGGGGCTGGAGGAAAGGGGGTTTGAGGGAGAGGCTCCAAACTTGCAGGATAGATGCTGGGGCCTCTCCTTGAAATACCCACCAAGTTTCAAGAAGATTGGACCACGGGGTCCAATTCTACAGGCACCCAAACAGGTTGTCCCATCCTCTCCATTGTTCTCTATGGTGGGAAAAAATGTTACTTTTTTCCCACCATAGAGAACAATGGAGGGAATGCGGGCAACCTGTTTGGGGGCTTGTAGAATTGGACCCCCCTGGTTCAATCTTCTTGAAACTTGGTGGGCATTTGGGGGAGAGGTCCCAGAAGCTACCCTGCAAGTTTGGAGCCTCTCCCTCAAACCCCCTCCCCTCCAGTGGCTTTTAAAGTTGCCACCAAATTTCGGCGGCAATTTGGCAGCAGGCCAAATCAGATCAGAGAATCTGATTTGGCCCGTGGCTGCCCTCCTGCCCTCCTGAGCTGGCGGAGCTGTGCTCCACCTTGCTCCGGCCCCAAAGGACCCCTGGTCATCTGTTGAAACCGTATAAGTTGAGTGCCGCTCTTGCTAGAGCTGTCTTTGAGCTGAATGATGTTTTGAATAAAAACTTGCATTTGATTCATTGTCTCCCAACTATCAATACTTAAAAGTTTTCTTCCTCCGAGGGCATGCCGGCACTCTAACCTCCTGATCGGCACAATGTTCCCGTCCATTCTGCAGCTGCTGGAGGCTCTGAGAGACGGCCCCATCACCCCATCGGAGTGGAACTTCTCTCGGAACCAGAGCCAAACCTCTCCGACCCTCCAGACAGACTGCAAGCGGCACAATGCAAAAGAGAAACTGGTGAGGAATTAAAGGCGGAAAAGGGATAAAATGTTGGATTAGCTGAGGGGGAGAGGAATGGATATCGTTTGCTTCGAGCTTTGCCAATCCCCAGATGCCAGAGGCAGTTGATAAGGAAAAAGGCGTGCAGAGGTATTTGCAGGTGGGATAGCAAAAACCAAGGAGGAAAAAGCTGGATGCAGTGATAACGCATAACATGTGGGGGCAGCTAGAAGGGAGATTTGGACCAAGCCCGGGGGTACTCTGTGCTGAATATTAAGAAAAGGGGACCGATATTTTGTAGAAAATAAATTCTGCAGTACTTAGTGCTTCTCATAATGATGAACACAAATGAGGCTGCCTTCTACTGAATGAGATCCTTGGTCCATCAAGGTCCATCTTGTCTACTCAGACTGGCAGCGGCTCTCCAGGGTCAGAGGCTGAGGTCTTTCACGTTACCTCCTGCCCGGTCCTTTTCACTGGAGATAACAGGGATTGAGCCTGGGACCGTCTGCATTCCCAGCAGATGCTCTGCCACTGAGCCACGGCAAGGACTGACAACTTATAAACACAAGAAACTGCATTCTGATCCACGTAGCTCTTGTTCAGTCACCCTTTTTGCTTCTGAGATGATGTCAAAACTTAGGAAAGACATCTGCCACAAGCGCTCCCTCTCAGGTCTGTGCTTCAGAGTGATCTGGGGTCTATTCGCGCACCGCTGTATGTGAGAGCCCCCCGGATCGAGCCCCCCCGAATCAAGCCCCTGAATCCCTCCCTTTGCTTGCCGTGCCTAGTTTAACTGGGGTTCCCAACATTGTCTGACAAATGCCAGAAGACTGAGGGGTGTGTGTGTACTTGGGGAGGGCAGAGTTTAGGGAGGAGGTGGTGCTCTTGAGCAGGGGTCTGCAACATGGCGCTTGTGGGTGACATGACATCTGCCAACACCTTTCCTGGCGCCCGCCAAGTGCTTTCAGAGAATGGGTGGGGCTTTTGTCCTGCAAGGCCTTAGACAGGCCCTTGGAGATTTGATTCGCTGTGCAGGTTTGTTTTTTTAAAAATGTTGCTTTGGCGGCAGCTGCCCCCACAGCACAAAGACTGTCAATGTGTGCCTGAAGGTGAGCTCCGGCAGCCATTTTGTGGCTGGCCCCGCCTCCTGTGGCGGCCATTTCATGTGGCTGTGCCCACCAACCTGAGTTAGAATCCCAAGGGTGCCTGGCCGGCCAAGAAAAGTTGAGGACCCCTGCTCTAGAGACTAGGCCCGATTTCCCACAAGCTGCTGCTCCGGGCTGGCTCTTCCCTTTTCCCCAACTGCACACGTCAATTTCCCACTATGTGTTGCACGGTTATATTCTGACCCACAGCTTCGCCCGATCTCCTCCGTGTTTTTTAGATCCTAAAAAAAAACTAGGATCACGAAGACGCGGGGGAAATTGGGTGAACCTGCAGGTTAAAATGCGGCCACGCAGCACATAGTGGGAAATTGACGTGTGCAATCAGGGGAAAGGGAAGAGCGGGGGCGGAGCAGCAGCTTGTGTGAAATCCATCTAGGGGAAATCCCTAGAGTGACACTATGTGGAGGTAATTCTCGCCCCCCACTCACCTGTTCCTCTGAGGTTGGCAGGAGGCACAAAGTTCCTGGTCCCAGGATGGTAAATGGGAGGCAGAGGTTTAACACACGTGTGATGTTGTTATGCTGTGTATATCCTGCCTTCCACTATCACCAGCCGATGAAGCAAGTAAGGAATGCAACGATATCATTTCATGTGTCATGTTAAACTAGATATTATAAGGATAGGGCTGCCAAGTCAGCCCGGGGGGCCGGGGATCCCCCACTACAGGGGTTCCCGATCCGCCGGCCAGCATTCGGCTGGCGTGGGGAACCCCACCCCCGAAGTCGTCCAGCCAGGACGACTTCTCCAACGTAATGACATCACCCGGAAGTGATGTCAGCACGTTGGGAGCGTTGCCAGGGAGACGCTCTGGCAGTCGCCCCAAAACTCTATGATACCATAGAGTTTTGGGGCGATTGCCAGAGCGTCACCCTGGCAACGCCCCCGACGTGCTGACGTCACTTCCGGGTGACGTCACCGGGGGCACTGGGGAAGCTCCTGGATAACGGAGGACTCCCCCCCGCCGGTGAGTAAGAAAGACTTGGCAACCATATATAAGGAGGCGGGGAAACTGTGATAGCAGAGCTGTGTAACGTCTGGTTCTGTCCACGGCCTGCACATTGTCAGCTGCAGCTTCCTTACAACCTAAAGGACCGTCCTCCTCAGAAACTTAAAATCTGCACCTAGTTCCCTGTTTTCTCCATATTCATGCAGAATCAAGGCATACATAAACTGTTCACAGTGAGGGTGAACGGGCGTCGGAGAGTCTAAGTTTGCTTAGGATTGTATGTTCAGTGTAATTTGGTGTAGTGGTTTGGTGTAGTGGTCAAGTACGCAGACTCTGTTTGGGGAGAACCGGGTTCAATTCCCCACTCCTCCACTTGCACCTGTTGGATGGCCTTGGGCAAGCTGTAGTTCTGGCACAGCTGTTTTTGAAAAAGAGCAGTTCCTGTCAGAGCTCTCTCAGCCCCACCTACCTCACAGAGTGTCTGTTGTGGGCATAGGCGTCAACTTCAGGGGGGGCTGGGGAGTTGGAGGCCCCCCCCCCAAACTTTTCCAGGACATGCTGAGCCTCCCCTGGAGACAATGACCTGTAATGTCTCTGGCCCAGCCCCAGCCCCCCCCCCAGGGAAATTGGAAAGTCTACGCCCTTGGTTGTGGGGAGGGGAAGGGAAAGGGGTTTGCAAGCTGCTCTGAGACTCCAAGTGAAAGGTGGGGTATAAATCCAATCTCTTCTTCGTCTTCTAATTTCCAGTATGTTCTCTTTGCCCTATAATGGGGTGAGGGACCAATAGAAACAACCTCTCACCAATTTCTTCTCACAATGCCTGATTAAACTTGTGAAATCCACTGCCACGAGATGCCGATCGGCTCCGATGGCTGTTCCAAAAGGATTCAGCACATCCATCTACAGCTACTAGTGAGGACACACAAAGCAGAACCTCTCTGTTCAGAAGTAATACATTTCTGCACAGCAGACCCTAGGATAACAGCATCCGTGCCCCGCTTATGAACTTCTGTTCATCTCTGCCTGGAAACCAAATGCTGGACAGATGGATTCAGTGGAGCGACACTGACCGGTACGATCAGCGAATGACCCTGCGTGGGTCTTCCATTTAGCTACGGTCTGTTAACAGCATATCTACCTAGTACTAATTGCTGAGCACAGATTCCCCAGTATAAAAAACCCTATCTTTTAACTTTATGCCCTACGTAGAATTGCACGAAACCAGATACTTTTGATACTTGGTGAAACAAAGGTGAAACACATGTGTGCTGCCGGTTCTTGGTATCGAGAAGATAAACCAGTTTCTAGGTGCCATGAAATCGCAGTTAGCAAAATGAAACTGGGGCATGAGTCGTCTGGGAGATGTTCCACAGCCAGTGACGGCACTGATGGCTCCCACAACCGGAAGTGGGCTACCTAAAACCGGAAGTGACATCATTACCGGGAAATAAGATGGCAGCTATAAGAATCCTTCTCTCAGAATCAAAAACACACTTGGGCCTTATCAGTAGAGTTGAGTGGATGCTTATGGGCAACAAGTCCAGGAAAAGCCTGGCAAACAGTAGGAGACAAGGGAAGGGGGAGGGGCATGGGGGTGGCCATTGGGCAGTGGCATGGCATCACATTTGAGAAAACCAGGAAGAGAGGTCATGCTTCTCTAGGAATTGGCTGAAACTCAATGGTGAGACCACAAAGTTTTCAGCCAATTCTTACAGAGGCATGACATCATTTCCAGGTTTTTTTTTTCTGGGAAGTGACATCACAGTGTTGCCTAGCATCCATCTCTCTCCCCCACCCCCCAAGCAGCAGTGGGGAACTGTAGCTGAGGTCTGGGGATCCCCTACCTCCACCAGGGGCTGACAACTCTAATCAGCAGCCACTGAGTGTATAGAGTTGGAAATCCAAAGAGTTTCCCTGAAATCATAAGGAGATGGAACAAGCCCCCCACCCTCCCCCTGCAAGCCAGCAGTCGGAGATGGCAGCAAGGACCGAGAGGCTACTCTGAGGCAGGAACAAGTACAATGAAACTGAACTCCCGTGAGGGGAGCAGGGTTGGACATTAACCCCCAAAGCTTATGATGAGGGAACCGGCCATCTTGGGTGGAGAGAAATATGCCACATGCCCTCTGAGGCAAGGAGCAGCCAGGGAAATGCCCACAAAAAGCCACATCCTGGATGACCCAGGTAATCATACCAATCTTGTACGTGGGGCTGCCACCTCCAGGTTAGGAAATCTCCAGAGATTTAGGGGTGGAGTCTAGGGGGGGTGGGGTTTGGGAGGGGAAGGACCGCAGCTGTTTATAGTGCCACAGAGTCCAAAGTTGCCATTTCCTCCAGGGGTACAGATTTCTGTGGTCTGGAGGTCAGCTGGGTTTCTAGAATATCTCCAGAATGCCCAGAATGCATGGGAGGCCAAAGTGCATGCAGGGACTCAGTGCAACTCGCTTTCAACAGCAAGGGTTGCTCCTCTTGTTACAGGGTAGCCGGGGGTCCACTGGGGCCGGAGCGAGGCGGAGCGAAGCTCTGCCAGCTCAGGAGTGGCCACTAGGGCAGCCATGGGCCGAATCAGATTCTCTAATCTGATTTAGCCCGCTGCCGAATTGCCACCGAAATTCGGTGGCAAATTTAAAAGCCACTGGAGGGGAGGGGGTTTGAGGGAGAGGCTCCAAACTTGCAGGGTAGCTGCTGGGGCCTCTCCTCGAAATACTCACCAAGTTTCAAGAAGATTGGACCAGGGGGTCCAATTCTACGGGCCCCCAAACAGGTTGCCCCCATTCCCTCCATTGTTCTCTATGGGAGGAAAAAAGTTAACATTTTTTCCCACCATAGCGAACAATGGAGGGGATGGGACAACCTGTTTGGGGGCCCATAGAATTGTACCCCCTGGTCCAATCTTCTTGAAACTTGGTAGGTATTTCGAGGCGAGGCCCCAGCAGCTACCCCGCAAGTTTGGAGCCTCTCCCTCAAACCCCCTTTCCTCCAGCCCCTCATATACCCTATGAGTTTTTGCCATTGATTTCAATGGCCCATAGGGTATAATGGGGCTGAAACTGACATTCCCTTTCTGACACACTTCCGGTGATGTCAGGGGACGTGGCATATGCTAATGAGTTATGCTAATTAGTTATGATAATGAGCTCCTGCACCTCTTTGCCTACGAAAGGACCCCTGAGGGTAGCCAACCTCCAGGTGGACCCTGGTGATCTTACACTATTACAACTGATCTCCAAACAACCACAATCAGTTCCCCTGGAGAAAACAGCTGCTTTGGAGGGTGGGTTTTATGGCATTATACCCTGCCAAGGTCCTTCCGCTCCACAAACCCCACCCTCCTCAGGCTCCACCCCCTCCAAATCTCCAGGTATTTCCCAACCCAGAGCTGGCAGTCTTTATCTTGTTAGGACTTCTCTGCTTGTTTTGCTGCTATAGATTTTCCTACAGGGATTCGGCTGTTATTTACCGCCACAAATCTTGTTGTTCCTGTTTTGCCTCTCTCATATTCCCTTTGTTCTTTTTTTCCTCCAGGCAGGCCAACAGCATTGACGGTCTCTCATTAGCTCTCTCTGAAGACGTGGGAAATGCAGATATGGTTAATCCCCTCCCACTTATTATTCAGGAATCGGCGCCTGCCAATAGGATTTGGGAGTCCCAGAAGACGGGAGGGTGGAGAGAAGGGTTAAAATGCGGCGGGTTCTCATGACAGGCAGCGTTCTGGAGTTCATTCATCATATTCAAGGTAACAGTGCCGCGGAGGGAGCACAGAGGTTGCCAATTAAGCTAAATTAAGCAAGACGGACAGGACTCTCCGTGAACGGGATCCCATTGTCTCCATCTAAAGCAACTTTATTAAATGACAGAAAGCAATCTTTGACGACGGCAGTTCTTTTTAATCAGGGTCTATACCTCCAGCCTCTGTCTCATTAAAAAGTTCCATTTGGGAGAGATTGTTCCTTCATCCGTATTCCCACCAAAGGGAGGATATTACGAGTGGAAATTCTGTGCTACGAACATGAAGTCTCCGAGACTGTTCTTACAAGACAACCTTCTTACTAAAAAAAGAGATCCATTTCTCAAACAGCCTGGCTCAGATGACAATGCTAATCCCGGACAGAGACTTTCTCCATCTTGGCCAATTCTTCGTCTTTTGAAATTGCTCTGGGAGCTAATCTTCAGCTGATTTTTTGATGCGGAAGATACTCCGAGTTATAAGAGAGTTTCTTAAAAAGATATCAGTAATGCGTTGGACCTTAGGATTGAACTATCTCCTCCGTCATTCTCAGATTCAGGATTTGATTGATGGGGCTCTGTCTGTAGGTGTCTACCAAAAATCAAATGAAATTCAAGAAAAAGCGGAAAAAGCTTGGCCGAATAAAGGAAGGAAAGAACCCGATCCGAGTCTTGTTTACTCAGAAGGCCTACTGAGTTCGGCATATATAGGAGGGGGAAAAAAGACAGACAATATCCAGAAGTAGGGTTGCCATTTCTGGGGTGGGAAATACCTGGAGATTTAGGATAGGGTTCTGGTTATGGCAGGATTTGGGGAGAGGGCCTCAGCAGAGTATAATGCCATACAGCCCACCTAGGGTTGCCAACCTCCAGGAGTTAGCTGGAGATCTCCTGCCATTACAACTGATCTGAAGAAAATGGCTGCTTTGAAAGGTGGACTCTATTGCATTATACACCACTGAAGCCCCTCTCCTCCTCAACCCCCATTTTCATCAGGTTCCACCCCCAAGATCTCCAGGTATTTCTCAGACTGGAGCTGGCAACCATAAGCCCACCCTCAAAAGCTGCCATTTTCTCCAGGGGAACTGATCTCTACAGTCTGTAATTCTGGAAGATATCCAAGCCCCACCTGGAGACTCTCAACCCTATCCAGAAGCGCTATAGAAAGAAAACAACAAAAAAAAGTGTTTTAAAAAGGGTTGTCAAACTCCAGATAGTAGCTGGAGACCTCCCAGTATTACAACTGATCTCCAGGCGACAGAGAACAGTCAACCTAGAGAAAATGGCCACCTTGGAAGGTGGACACTCTGTGGCATAATACCCCGTTGAGGTCCCTCCTAGAGATGTAAAATTTCTGAAAATTTCCAAAATCCCCAGGCTTTTCCCATTTTTTTCTGGGAAAAAAACAAATGTTGGGGAAAATTGAAAAAAAAAAAGCCACATTAGGACTTATTTTTTTCCAAATTGAAAGTCATTTTGTTACTTTAGGAACATAAAATATGGCTATGGACAATTTTATTTGGCATGAAATTATCACAACTAGCATATTAAAAATATAGTGTATCCAAACAATTGTTACAAACAGAATTTACTTTTAAAATAATATTTATTTGTAATTGTAACAAACGGAGCAACAATCTCCTGAGCTGTTCACTAGTTTATGTGGAACAGACAAAAAACCCTCCACAAAACAATTTTTAAAAATCCAGAAGTAAGGATTGTTCATATTTCCTCTCCACAGCGTTGGAGAGTTCAGTTTGTAACCTAGGGACTTGCTTGTCCTCAGTGCACAGAAATTAGATTAATCTGGTAACATACATATTTTTTAGAAATGATTTGGAAAATATTTGAACACCTTGTCTTAAAATATTTTACTCATCATGTTAAAATAAAATGTTTCATAATCATTTTTTTTTCTTTTTTCAATTATTCCCATTTTTTGGGGAAAAAACCCCAAAAAAGCTTCAGGAAAAAAACCACGTTTCCCCCCCTCCCCGAATTTTCCCACTTTTTTTCCCCCTGGGCCTTCACATCTCTAGTCCCTCTCCTCTCCAAACCCTGCCCTCCTCAGGTTCCACCCCCCAAATCTCCAGGCCTTTCCCAACCGAGAGCTGGCAACCCTAGATCCAAACATGCTTCTCACATGAGCAGAAACAAAAGAGAAGGAAGAGAGATGGTTTCTTGTGAGAGGCACTGCTGAGGAAAATATCCTTGAAACACAGGAGCCAAGCTTGAAAAGCAGCAGGGGTGAAGCCCTAAAAAATAAATCAATTTTCTCTACGGGCACCTTTGGATATCGCCTTCCCAGTTCTGCTATAAATTGGTGCCGCTCTCTTGTTTCTGGGCAACATAAATACAAAAGAGCTAGAGTGTGAGGAGGGAAGAAAAAATCAGGAAGACAGCAACAGCCAAATAAAATCAGTTACAAGCATTGTTATGTTTGGTTTTTTTCTTAAAGTTTTCGAGAAAGTGCAGAAGGCAGCGAAGGAGGACGTTTCGCGGGCTTCCCAGGGGACATTAAGAGGCATCTCCACTGAAAAGAACCTGATCAGATTTTACTTCATGAACAGAAAGTGTAGTGCAACTGAGTCTGGGGAGATGTGGAAAATCCTATAAGAGGACATGATCCCTGAGGCATTTAAATGTTAGTTAAATGAGCCAGTGTGGTGTAGTAGTTAGAGCGTCAGACTAGGTTCTGGGAGACCCAGATTCAAATCTGTACCACTGTGCTCGCCAGGTGACCGTGGGCCACCTTCTCTCAGCCTAACCTACCACACAGGGTTGTTGTGAGGATAAAATGGAGGAGAGGAGAAACTTGTAAGCATTGCCTGAGCTCCTTACAGGAATGGTGGGATAGACATCCCTCACCAGCACATGGGTAGCTAGGTTTGAGTCCAGCAGCACCTTAGAAACCCACAAGGTTTCAAGGGTATACGCTTTCAAGAGTCAAAGCGCCCTTCATCAGATATGATTTGGGATGGAGATCTCCAAGTCCTTACGTCCCAGCTGGAAGACAGGAGCGGGGCTTGCAGAGAAGGCATTCAGAGAGCCAGTCTGGTGTAGTGGTTAAGTGCGCGGACTCTAATCTGGGAGAACTGGGTTTGATTCCCCACTCCTCCACTTGCACCTGCTGGATGACCTTGGGCAAACCATAGCTCTGTACCAGCTGTTCTCTCAAGGACAGTTGTCTCAGAGCTCTCTCAGCCCCACCTACCTCACAGGGTGTCTGTTGTGGGGAGGGGAAGGGAAAGGAGTTTGTAAGCCACTCTGAGACTCCAAGTGAGTGAAGGGCGGGATATAAATCTAATCTCTTCTTCTCTGCGTCCTGAGTCCTTTCTTCTCAACACCCTTCCCACCTTCTGACTCAGATAGAAGGATCTGGGGATCTCTAGTCCTACTTGTACCTGACAAAGGGTGCTTCGACTCTCGGAAGCTCATTCCCTGAGAATCGTGTTGCTCTCCGAAGTGCTGCTGGACTCGAATCTAGATGTTCTACTGCAGACGAGCATGGGTGTGACTGAAGGCCAAATACAGTCTCAATCCAGATGAAGTGGAGTGGGATATCACGCTGATCTAATGCCGAAACTCCAGTTGTTGTTTTTTTTTTTAAGTGTATTTCAAGGAGTTGGTATAATTGGTTTTCTCACTGAAGGGCTCCACCTGCCCTTGGTCCATCAAGGTCAGTAGCGTCTGCTTAGACTGGCAGTGACTCTCCATGGTCTCAAGCAGACGACCTTCGCATCACTGCTTGCTCCGCTGCAGCGGGGGGGGGGGGGGAGACTGGCTTCCCATACGCTTCGGCCTCAGGGGATCTCACGGTCGTAAGGCCAGCACTCGATTTGCTTGGCCCGACACACTCTCTCTGCCTCGAGCTGCCGTGCCCATTTGCAGTACAGAGTGGATAGTACTGACCCACCTTCTGGAAGGGCAGGGAGGCCAGCCTTCAGGTGGCGGCTAGAGATCTCTTGGAATTACAGCTGCTCTCCAGGAACAGGGATCAGTCTGCCTGGAGAAAACGGCTTCTTTGAAAGGTGGAGTCTATGGCATTATATCCCACAGAGGTCCCAGGAATGACAACTGACCACCCAGACTATGGAGATCAGTTCCCCTTGAGAAAATGGCTTCTTTTTATGCGTTGGAAATGTAACAACCATATTGGGTTGTATTACCATATGTGGTGGACATGTAATAAGGTTCATGGATTCTGGATCGAAGTGCGCACTTTCTACAGTCAGTCTTGAATATCACAATTTATTATTAACAATTTTTGTTAAACTGTTTACCAGATGAGTTAGATAAGAATCATAGATATTTCACTTTACATGAAGAAGAAGAGATTGAATTTATTTCCCACCCTTCACTCACTTGTAATCTCAGAGCAGTTTACAAGCTCCTTTCCCTTCCCCTCGCCACAACAGGCACCCTGTGAGGTGGGTGGGGCTGAGAGAGCTCTGAGACAACTGCCCTTGAGAGAACAGCTGGTACAGAGCTATGGCTTGCCCAAGGTCATCCAGCAGCTGCAAGTGGAGGAGTGGGGAATCAAACCCGGTTCTCCCAGATTAGAGTCCGCGCACTTAACCGCTACACCAAACTGGCTCCTAACAGCTGTTATAACAACATGTTACAACAGCTGCCAGGATCTCATTTGCAATGGCATGGAGGACACTGAAGACTCCAACTTCTATATGACTGGTTAGAACTTTGACTGGAAATGTCAATATGACTGGTTAGAACTTTCAACTGTAATTTAGACTCATAGCTTGTTTAAAAATGGGGTGGAGATACATTTGGTGTTTGATGCTGTTTCTAGATATAACAGGCTTGTACATATTTGAATGTATGGGGCAGTGATTTGGATGGATCCTTCCCTGGATATAGAAAATCTACAAACCATGTGAAGATGCAAAACGGAATATATGTGACATTGTTATTGGTCCTTGTTAGGTCAAAGTTACATCTCACTTTCCCGCTAGTTTTTTAAAAAAACCCTGTCTATACCTGTTTCTAGTTTCAAACCATACTGGTTCTAGTTTATAAATTATTGTTTACATTTGTTAATTGCCCTCCTGTGGTCAAGCTAGCATTATACTGCTTTAAACAAATGCTGTTGCTTAGTACTCTTCAGACCCCCTGGAGTGAAATTTGAAACCAGCGTGAAATGAGCTTGGGAAAAGACAGCAGTCAAACTGCTTCAGAGGGGAGGTGTAAATTGGGCCTTATAAGTGTAATATAACTGTAATATATAGAAAAGGAAAATAAACTTTTTTTTAAAAAAAAAAAAGATCCCAACACTACACGAGTTGATAGCGAAGATTACAGAATGTGCCGGAATGGGCAAGTTGACAAACATATTAAAAGGGAAAAAAAAATGGAAGAAGAATTTATGGGAGCCTGGAGGGCGTTTTATGACTGGCTAAAACTTAAGTACTGAGAAAAATAAGATTAAGTGAAAAATAATAAGAATGATAGATGAAGTAGTTGTGAAATCGTAATGAGAAGATATGCATGCAGAATGTTAAATTGGAATTTTTAATATTTCTGTATCTTTCTTTCATTTCTTCCCTTCCCCCTTTCTGTATATAAGCTAATATATATATATATATATATATATATATATATATATATATATATATATGGCTCATTTCATAGCAGGAGCTCCTTTGCAGATTAGGCCACACACCCCTAATGTAGCCAATCCTCCAAGAGCTTACAGAGCTCTTCTTACAGGGGCTACTGTAAGCTCTTGGAAGATTGGCTACATCAGGGGTGTGTGGCCTAATATGCAGAGGAGCTCCTGCTACGAAATGAGCCCTGTATATATGTGTATATATATATATATATATATGAAAACAGCTGCTTTGGAGAGCAGACTCTATAGCATTATACACCACTAGGTCCCTCTCCTCCCCAAATCCCGACCTCCCCAGGCTCCACCGCCAAATCTCCAGGAATTTCTCAACCCAGAGACGCCAACCCTACCTGCTCTGCTTTTTGGTCAGAAACAGAAATCTTCACAGGCAGATGGTAGATTAAGTGCAGAAGGAGGAAAAAAAAATCAAGGAAACTCTTTCTTGTGCTGTTGGAGAAATCTCTCCTGCTGCCTCCTGCCTCCCCCAGAGAAGCAGGGAGTAACTAGGTAAACTATGCCAGACATTTTTGAAAAACAAAAAAAAACCCAAAACAAACCCTGCCTTTTCAATAAATTTACACTAGGCAGTAATGAGATACGTTGCCAGGTATTTAACCTGCTCCTTTCAAAAAAGAAGAAGCAAAAAAGGAATTCTTCTGCAGTGGCTCTCAGGTATTAAAGCCCACACATCATTTATGTTGACAGTGTGGCTCCAGGCTATAAAACAGAAGAACCTGTTCTACATCTCCTGTTTAAAAAAAGAGCAGAGAGCCTAAACCCCCATCAATCCGCTGTCACGGTTTTACGGCTTATCTGTGGCAAAAAAAAAAAAAAAATAGAAAAAAGGAATCATTGGAAAGATTGGTTCTGATTTCACAGACAGATCCATCAAATTGGTGAGGCTTGTAAAATGGAAGATTTGCACCGAGATTGGGAACCGGTGGCAGCCTTCTCCTAGCCACCAATCCGGGCTCGTGATTTATCACAGTCCGAAGCCGGATTTCACAGTGCCTGTCTCAAAAAGAGTAAGCACACACACACACACCATTAAGCCATAGTTTTGTGTTGCCTTTGTTTTTTCCCCGCACCCAAATATCCAGGAATTTCCCAAGGTGGAACTAGCAAGCCTAAGAAGTGGAAAAAAATAATTAAGTCCCTTTTGGTTTGGGGGAACAGCCCACCCCCCCCCCCCCAGCTCTGGGTTCAAGAATCACTCACAACTCACTCACAACTCACTATGCACAAATGGCAAAAAGGACAGAATCCGCCTCCCAAAGCCCCCTCGTTTTGCACAGCGATACTCATCGTCCAGGATCGGAAGCATGCCGCCTTGGGCTCGGGGCCCTCTGTGTTTCATGGGGATGCCATGGCCCAGACCATACATAGCACATGAAGGAAAGGTTTGGGTCTGGTGCTGGATTTGGCCTTCGGCCAACTAATTCGCTTTACGCAGCTTAACCCAAAAGAGTTATAAGAATGAAACAGGTCCAGAAAGTACACGCGCCTGCCGACTAAAGCAACGGTCCAGTGGCACTTTATCGACGAAAGCGACGGATGATCCTGAGCCCCTGAGTCTGCCAGGGGGGTGTGGTGCCAATCTGGAGCCATATTGTTATTTCTCGAAGCCTCCAAACTTGCTGGGGGCTGCTGTGGAGGGGCATGCTGTTTTTAAGAGCCACAATGCCCACATGGCAATTTCAGAAGTTCCCAAAAGGCTCTCCACTGGTGCAGCATCCCTGTGGCAGACCAGGGGACACGGTATCATTTCGTTTGACGCTTTGGTACCACTGGCGTGCCGCTTTATTCGGCTGCTACGGACTAACACGGCTACCCCTCTGGAATGGCCAACGCCCATCGAGACGGCAACAGAAGTATACTGTCAAACACCGCAGACCTCATTAGTGCAGACACAAAATGCCATAATGAGTAAAATTTCCATCCACCAAATTGGCCCAAAAGTCCCACCCGGCACAACAAAACACCATTTTCAAGTGAGGCTGTCCGATTCCTGTGTTGTCAAGATCTCCGAAAGTCCTTTCAGCAAAAGAATGCAGGTTATCAAAATCATCCGTCGCAATCTTTTCAGAAGAGGGGGAAAAGGTGCCTCCCCACCCCCCACCCACCCCTTTCCACGAAACTTTACAATCTTAGACGTAAAATGCAGACCACGAGAGCAAGACAGCTAAGCAGACGAAGGGTTTCGCTCACCTGGCAGAAGGAGTTCAACAGACTGAAGTCTGGCTGTGATGGTGTGTAGGGTGAGGATAGCAAAGGAAAGCAAAGTCGGGAATGCTTGAAAAATAAAGCGGGAAAAAGAAATCATTTGCAGTGGGAAAGGGGTCATTTGCATTCAAAGTCCCACTCCCCAAATAAGAATTCTTTTTTTCTTTTCTTTTTTGCCAGGGCCCGGGGAGTCCAGCGGAATTCCGAATTCCATCCCCCAAAGTCTCCTAACTTGCCCACTGAACAGGGAAGACTGCGCGGGGGGAGATCTTGGGGCCTCCCTTACGCGGAATGACACCGATGCTGCCGTGGCGGGCACTTTGTGTGCATGGAGATGCTGCTGGCTCTTCTACCACTTGCTAGCCGCAAGATGCCCAGGGGCACCGAGTCACATTTCTGGGCCGCTGCCGGAGGTGGCACGAGGCATTTTATGCCTCAGGCAGACAACCCAACGGGTGGTAAAATAATAACGGCAAGCTAAGGGATGGTTAATAATCCAGAGCAGCCGGTCGCTGGCTGCTTTTTAAGGTACGTCCCCAAATCTGCTGCCCTCAAAGCGCAGGTGGAAAATGAAGAATGGGGAAATCGCAGTCTACGAAACCATTTCCAGCACAGGATCAGAACAGGTTTCTCGGACACACAAAGCTGCCTCGTACTGAATGAGACCCTCGGTCCATCAAGGTTAGTACTGTCCACCAGGACAGGAACTCATTAGCATAACAGGCCACACCCAACAGCAGAAATGCGTTAGCATATCAGGCCACACCCCTGACTGCGCAGCTCATTAGCATATTAGGCAGGGGTCTGGGAAAGCACAGGGCAGGCATGGAAGCTTGTGTCTCCCCCCCCCAGCTTCTCCGCCCCACTTCAGCATCACCCCAAACCAGACAACCCCAAACCAGACAACCAAGGAAAGGCGCTGCTGAAGTGCCTGGGATTTCAAAGATCTAGTCTCCTATGCCCCCCCCCCCGCCCACAAACCAGACGGATGGGGAAAGGTGCTGCGGAAGCGCCTGGGATCTGAAAGATCCCAGGCACTTCAGCATCACCTTTCTAGTCTCCTACACCGCCCCCCCTCTGAAAGATGGGGGAGGGAAGCAAGCATGTTTGCCTGGCTGCCCTCAGTCTCCCCAACTAGCCCGCCAAGGCATGCAGGCTGGGGAGATCGAGGGCAGCCAGGCAAACATGCCACTTTTGCAGAGAGACTCGGGGAAGTGCGGAGGGAGGCATGGGTAAATGCCTTTCTCTCCCTCCCCCAGATCGGTGAGGGAAAAAAAGGCATTTTCAATGTGCCTGGGTTCCCCTCCTGATCTTCTTGCACCTGGAGAAGATCTGGAGGGGAACCCAGACATGTCTGCATGCCTGTCCTCTTTTTCCAGCCTGCCCACCATGGTTGACAGGCTGAGGAAAGGCAGGCAGGCATGCACACGTGCCCCTTTCTTCCCTGAGACTCAGGAAGTGTGGGGGGACATGGTTAAATGCCTTTCTCTCCCTCCCCCAGATCGGGGAGGGAAAGAAAGGCATTTTCAAGGTGCCCAGGTTCCCTGCCTGCCCTTTTCCAGCTGCCACATGTCAGCTAGAGGAGGGAAGGCAGAGAGAGGCTTTTCCTTGTCAAGTTCACTCTCAGCTGACTGGCGGGGAGTGAAATTGACAAGGAAATCCCCAGGCTCCCCAGAGGGAAAGACGGAATTTTAACATGCCGCCTTTTCCTTTTGTGTGCAACATGGGGAGGGTAGTGTGCTGTGTAGCCACGCACGCCAGAGGTTTTGGCTGTAGGCGTGGCCAACTCAGGAGCCAGCCGGAATTCCGTTCCTGTGCGTTCCTGCCCAAAAATAGCCCTGCTGTCCACTCAGACTGGCAGCCGCTCTCTATGGTCTCAGGCAGAGAAAGGTCTTTCACATCGCCTACTGCCTGGTCATTTTAACGGGAGATGCTGGGGATTGAACCCGGGACCTTCTGCATGCCAAGCCAATGCTCTGCCATAGAGTCACAGCCCCTGCCCCAAGGTTCTGACCAGCCCTTGTTAGTTATGTAATAGCCAAGCATGGGAGTCAAGACGTCTTGGGTTCTGAACTCAATTCAGGCATAAAGTCGCTACTTCATCTTAGGCAAACCAGCATGTCTCAGCTTCCCCAGACTGCCTACAGTGCTGTAAGGACTGCCGAAAGAACTGCATTCCTGAAACGTCCTATATAAAAGCCAACAATTATTGTAGTAAAGAGCAAGACTCCAGTAGCACCTTAAGGACGAACGAAATACGTGGCAGGGTAGGAGCTCTCGTGAGTCTCTGCTCACTTCTTCAGACACCCCCTCACCAAAGCTCATGCCCCGCCACACATTTTCTACTGCTACAGACAGACTGATGTGGCTACCCATCTAGAATAATTATTGGGACTATTTCTTTTATTCTTAACCATAAAGCGAGGGCAGTTAACGCTGGACGCGTGAGCTTAAGTCTGTGTGTGTACATCTTTAGTGAAAGCTGTATGTGTTGGGTTATCTGCTACTAGCTCATGAAAATCATGAAAAGGCCCCCAACATCTGTTGCTGCTTCCCCATCTTATGCCTTCCTGGATCTTAGGCTTGATGTCTACGAGTGTGGTGTACAGGTTAGCGTGGCAGACAAGGACCTGGGAGAGTCTGGTTCGAATCCCCACTTGGCCACAGAAGCCTGCTGGGTGACCTTGGGCCAGTCATGCTCCGTCAGCCGAACCGACCTCACAAGGTTGGCGTGAGGATAAAATGGAGATGGGGGGAATGGTGTGAGCCACTTTGGGTGCCCCTTGGGGAGAAAAGAGGGGCATAAATGAAGTTAATTTGTGTGTGTGTGTGTGTGTGTGTGTGTGTGTATGGTACACACTACTTGGGATCAATGTTCCCTCTAAGCTGTGGAGTCTTGTGAGCAGAAATTCTGCTTTGTGAGCTACTGGCATGAAAGCTGTGAACGAGCCATCTGGCTGCTGCATAAATCAGTTCGCTCTGGAGCCCTCCTTCCTGAGCGGAGACAAAAATGCATGAGCCGGAGGCTAAAAAACTGTGAGCTAGCTCACACTAACTCAGCTCAGAGGGACCACTGCTTGGGGGATGCCCCTGCCTCAGCCTATTGGTGGGGATCAGATTTTTGCATTTCTTTCTCACGTAGAAACGTCTCCCCACATCTGTAAAGCAGAACGTCTAAAAGGAAGAAGGGTCCTCTTCGGTAGGCAAGCTTTCCACAGGCTTTTATTCATTTATTTTTTACATGGAAAAACATTCAGACACGCAAGGCTCAATTTACATTATGCAGAGAAACAGTCTCAGGACTGTATCTCTGCACCTTCAAACCTACACATAGTTCATTCAATTATTATTATTTTTATTGCCCTCAAGTCACAGCTGACTTCTGACGACCCTGTTGGAGAAATGAGTATGAAAGACAAGACCTGGGATTTCAGTCATTATAGGGTTAACCTATGCAACTTGTTGTGTTTCTTAGTTTAACCTGGAAGTGTTTGGCAGCTGGCCAATTAACTCTAAGCCCGGGAAACCTGAAGGTGTACTGTTTTGCTAATTGGTCAGTGATATCAGGTGTTTCCTTTCAGGGGTCAAGAAGAAGGAAAGATCCTCCATTGTAATCTCTCTCTTTCTCTCTGTAGTAGGATGTCTTAGTGTGCAGACGCAGCACAATGCTGCTTAGTAAGCATGTTTTGTTTATTTGTAGCTAATCCCGTTTCCCTTTTTCCTTTAATAATAAAGTTTCTTTTAAACTAAAAGAAGCAATCTCTTCTTTCCAGAAAAGCACGATCCATTACCCTGAATTTTCTTGAATATTGGACAAAAGTCCTAACAGACCCCTCCTGGGGTTTCCAAGGCAAGAAATGTTTAGAGAAGTGGACTGCCACTGCCTGCCACAACTCTGGACTCCCATCCAAATTCTAACCAGAACCGACCCTGCTTAGCTTCCGGGATGTGATGAGATCAAGCTAGCCTGGGCTATCCAGATACATACCGAAATAACAAACACCCCGCCCCGAAACCCCGAACCACACATCCATGCTTTTTCTGAACTTCCAAACTGCACCTCCCCTGGTATGGCCGAGGCTAGCCTGATCTTGCCAGGTCTCAGAAGCTAAGCAGGATCAGCAATGGTTAGTACCTGAATGGGAGACCACCAAGAAGAAGAAGAGGAGATTGGATTTATACCCCGCCCTTCACTACCCAAGGGAGTCTCAGAGTGGCTTACAAACTGCTTTCTTTTCCCCCTCCCCACAACAGACACCCTGTGAGGGAGGTGGGGCTGAGAGAGCTCTGACAGAAACTGCTCTTTTCAAGAACAGCTGTGCCGGAACTATGACTTGCCCAAGGTCATCCAGCCAGGTGCAAGTGGAGGAGTGGGGAATCAAACCCAGTTCTCCCAGATTAGAGCCCACGCACTTAACCATTACACCAAACTGGCTTGTCCAGAGCGTGAGAGGCAGGCAGCTTGTAAAAGGAGGCCAAAGAGACACTCTGGTACAGAGCTGGTACAGAGCTATGGCTTGCCCAAGGTCATCCAGCAGGTGCAAGTGGAGGAGTGGGGAATCAAACCCGGTTCTCCCAGATTAGAGTCCGCGCACTTAACCACTACACCAAGGAAGTTCCTGCCCTGGGTTGCTACGCAGAGGCAGGCAATGGCAAACCACCTCTGAACGTCTCCGGCTTTGAAAACCCTACGAGGCCACGATAAGCCGGCTGGGACCTAATGACACTTTCCACCACTGTACTTTCTGCCCTGTCTTAAAGAAAAGTATGCCCACCACTAAGCAGAAGCTTCCACGAATCCGGGTGATGGTGGTGGTGGTGGTAAAGATCAAGGAGTGATCCAGACACAACATTAAATTAAAATATGGCATTAAAAAAAAAACCCAGCCTAAATAGCCTAGGCGCCGATCTCGGGAAAAAACAAACAAACATAAAACAAACAGCCCGGACCCAGATGGTCCAAACTAGTCCAATCTCATCAGCTCTCAGAAGCAGGTTGGTCCCGATTGGTACTTGGATGTGAGACTACCAAGGAAATTCAGGGTTGCTACGCAGAGCTCCTGGAGGGGGAATTTGGGGGAGGATCGTCCAGGAGGGGAGTGGTCACCCCGACGCAGAGTGACATTATCATGTTCAGGGCGGTATGGCTACCCCAGTAGGTGTTATCCTTGTATGAAGGACTGTGTTGCAACTGTCGCCCATGTTCTCCTCCAGAGCCCTCTCTAGCTGGTGCCCCGTCGGGAACTTCTGTATCCCATATTAGCCCAACTTTTAGAGACCCCCCACTGGATGATCTTAAGGTCCTTTTCTTGCTTAATAATCCCGATACGGTAATAACTGAAACAGTAGCAAAGTTTCCTTGCAGTGCCATGGTCACATGGCCCGATAAGTGACACTATGAATTAGGTTTTATTATGATGCTATGCTCCGTTTTATTGTCATTCTAATTTTACTCTGCGCGGATTCCGTATTTAGATTGCTGTATCTACTTGCATGTACCAAGAAAGTCTTGTCTGACTGACTGACATTATCATGTTCGGAATGCAGCTCTTGTATGCCCGTTTTCTTCCCAACCATTTAAAGGGAACCTTCCCTTTAAATGGTTGTGGGGGGGGGGAGTGAGGGCCAAGCATGCCTGCCCTACAAGCGACAAACTTGCCTCTGGCAGGACAGGAGCCAGCAGATTCCACTTGGAAAGAGTGGGCAAGGCACCACCTGCCTTACAAGTGGTGAATTTGCCACTTGTGGGGCAGGCGCAGCGGCACCCACTCCTTTCGAGTGGGGCTGCAGATGACAGTTGGGGCGGGGCTTCCCCCTGCCAGCTACTTGGGGAGCGTTGACGGAGCTCTAAAAATCGGGGGGACCCCCCCCCCCCGGACACGGGGACTGGAATCCCTAACATGTTATAATGCCACAGAGTCCACCTTCCAACGCAGCCATTTTCTCCAGGGGAGCTGGTCTTTGTTTTCTGGACATCAGTTGTAATCCCAGGAGGTCTCCAGGCACCACCTGGAGGCTGGCAACCCTGTGTGACAAAGACCCCTCACTCAAGTGCGCATCCAAAGTAGGTCTTAGACTTGAGGCAGTCGCACAGGTCTTCCGCCCAACGACAGTGCTATTTCTGCCATGCCTTAAGGCGTTTAGCTGGCTCTAATATGTAATTCCACGATAATGACATTTATTCGACAAAGACCTTGACAACAGTACTCTTTTATTGATTGTTTTCGCCTTTTTGTGTGTGTTGAGTAAAACAATTAATTTATCAGGAAGAGACGGGGGAGGGGAGGGGGGAAGAGCAACTCCCCCCCCACACACACACCTCTCACGAAAGCGCTCGCTGCATTTTTGACCTGATATCATATTCATTTAATCTGCTTTATGAAATTGCTGGAGGAAACGTTCAGCTGTTTTCTGAAAAGACCGACTTGGGGATTATTGGAAGCTGTATAATTGTTCAAGTGATCAGATGCAAGAAGAAACACTCGCTCCGACATTAATCTTGCTGAAATGGGCAATGAATTTGAGAAATAGATTGCTGGCTGGTTGGCGTGCCAAAATGCCTCTCGCCGAGAGCAACTATAGCTCATTTTTGGGGGGCAGAGGAGGGGAAAAAAAAAATTCCAACGGGCTCTTTTTAGAATTGTTAATCTTTATTCAACATCTGTTGTCTCTCCCTCTCCTTGAACATAATTATGAAGGATTCCAGTGTAAAACAGGGTTGTCTACTTAATAACTGGCAGTTTAAAACATTCATACTCTTGCCTCTGCAGATGTTTCTTTCATTTCTGGATTTTTCCCTCCTACTCTGACGAGTGCATTCACACGGCAAATGGAAATGCCTGAAAACCAATTCATTTATTTAATCTATTTACACCCTCCCTTTCTCCCCGGCGGACACCCAGAGTGGTTTACATTTTTCTCTTCTCCTCCATTTTATCTTCGAAACAACCCCATGAGGTAGGTTAGGCTAAAAGGGTGGGACTGGCCCAGGGTCACCCAACAAGCTTCCATGGTAGTGTAGGAATTCACTGGGGCTTTATCCGGGATTTTTTCTTTCGGGTTGGGATCATCCCAACCCCAGCGGCGGCTGGGCTTGGAGGCACGGGGTCAGGTCAGATGGGGTCCCTTCCCTTCCAGCCAGGGGTCTGTTGGAGCGGGAGCGCACAGGAGCGCAGCTCCGGGAGTGAGGAGCTCAGGGGGCGGGCACATGGCCAAGCCCCGCCCCCTCCTCAGCTTCCCCGAGCAGTGCAGAGGCACAGCGCCCTGGGGAAAGCCCTGCTAGGGTCTTTATTGTTTTTAATGTTTTGTTTTAATATTGATAATTTTATCATTGTTCCTTTTATGACTGTGTGCTGCTTTTCCAGAGACTTGCTCAAGGTGGCATATAAATTTTCTAAGTATACCATTTTTTATATCTGGGCACATGGCACATAAGTACTGGAGAAATTTCACCAACCCTTCAGCAGCTTCCACCCCATCAGTTTGGTGTAGTGGTCAGGAGTTGGACTCTAATCTGAGAGAACCGGGTTTGATTCCGCACTCCTCCACATGCAGCTGCTGGTGTGACCTTGGGCCAGTCACAAGTTCTCTCAGAGCTGTTCTCTCATGAGCAGTTCTGAAAAGACCTCTCTCAGCCCCACCTACCTCACAGGGTGTCTTGTTGTGGGGAGGGGAAGGGAAAGGGAAGGGTGGTACACATGTCCTGGGTATCTCAAGTCTACTTGAAACCTGGTGGTTTCAAGGGAGCAGGAAGAGAATGAGGGTGTGTTCTTTACGCTTATTTTTATTGCACAAAGTATTGGATGGGGAAGGGAACGGAGGAAGAGCAGGTCAGTTTCACTCACCTGTGGAGTGGAGCCTGAGGGGTGGGCGTTGCCTTCTGACACACTTTCGGTATGTTAGGGGGGGTGGCATATGCAAATGAGTTATGGTAATGAGTTCCTGCACCTCTTTTTCTACGAAATGACCCCTGCTTCCAGCTGCCTCTTTCCCTCAGCTTGAAGGAGAGCGCTCTACACCCCCCCCCCCCGCCACTGGGACAGTGAATCTGGACCCATCAGCTGAGGCTGGCTGGCTGGCTGGCTGGCTCGCCCTGTGCTCCGCTCTAGGCCCCGAGCCCCGTCGGCTGCCGCCTGGTAAGTTTGGGAGAAGCATGCGGGCGGGGGGGGGGTGTGCCAGGCGGCAGTGGCTGGCAGGGCTTGGGGCCCGGAGCGGAGCGCGGGGTGGGCTCCCCCCCTTTTTGCACTTGGGCACTTGAGTGCCCAAGTGCAAGAAAGGGAAAACAAAAAACAAACCCAGGAGGGCTGTCCAGATCGGCTCAAAAGCGGGTTCCTCCTGCGACCTCTGGGAAAATACTTGATTTTCCTGGGGTCGGAAAACGCACGAGGAGCCCTCGATTGAGCCCGCTTCAGCACGGGAGTTGTCCCGGCCGGTCTGATAGATCCCTTTAAATGCGGGAGGAAACAGCCCTGACTCCCGCTTTAAAGGGCCGTGTGACCACGGCCTAGGTCTCAAAGGGCACACATTTACATGGCTCCAAAATACACTTTCAGTACTCTCCAGAGAATATAGTTCCATGACTGACTGAGCTAAAGTTTACAGCATTAATCGGAGTTAATTTCCAACATGGACTTCAGTGTTGTTATCCATGCTACTATAAAACATGTACTATGTATATTGCACGTGCGCGCACACACACACACACACACACACACAAACACAGAGCTATATTGACATAATAGTTTTCTTCCACCAAGGGATCGAGAACAATGGGCATGATTCTTTCCTCCATTCTATCCTCACAACAACCGTGCGGGGTAGCACAGACAGAAAAAGAGAGGTGACTTGCTCAAAGCGAGCGTCACAGTTCAAAGTTAGCTTCATGACTTGCTCAAAGTTAGCTTGATGCCATGGAGCCCACAGACACCCTTCCTGGTGCCCGTCAAGTATTTTTTAGAAAGTGTGTGGGGCCGGGGGGGGGGGGGGCTTTTGCCCAGCAGGGCCTCTGACTGGCCAATGGAAATCTCACTGGCTATTCAGAAAATATTGCTTTTGGCTGCAGCTGCCCCTAAAGCACCCAGATCTTCACTGTTTGACTCAAGATGTGTGCAATATTTTTAAACAATAGGTTCATTTTAAGAGGCATCCTGTTAAACAGGTTTTCTGCCAGAAATATTGAAGAGTTAATGTTGTAGTTATGCATGACCTCAATCCTAGCATTGTGTGGTTGGCTCAACCGCGTGGGGCAGCCATTTTATAGTTGCGCCCACCGCCCTCTTGTCAGAATTCCAAATGCGCCCACAATCCCGAAGATGCCAGGGAACCATGGACTACACTCTGATATAGTGCTTCATGTTTCACATTACTTCTTAGGCTTCATGAAATACTAAGATATTTCTTATGAATCCAAGGAAATAATAACAACTGAAATTGGAAACAGAACTTAGCAGTGCAGCTGAACACAATTTTTTTAAAATAAAAAGTGGCTATAATGGAAAGGCTTTAACGTACTTTTTTTGGAGAAAAAGCCCGACAGGAACTCATTAGCACAATAGGCCACACCCAACAGCAGAACCTCATTAGCATATTAGGCCACACCCCTGACAGCACAGCTCCCCCCCAGGATCAGCTTCCCCAGGTGCCCCGCGGCTTGCGGGGCGCATGGGGAACCCGAGGGAAGGAAGGCAGTTTCTGGATCAGCCTCCCCAGGTGCCCCGCGGCTGCGAGGCACCTGGGAAATGTGAGGGGTGGGGAGGAAGCTTAAACTGCCTTCTCTCCCTGGATTGGCTTGGCTTCCCCAGGCACCCTGCGGCTTGTGAGACGCCTGGGGAACCCAAGGAGGGGGAGGCTGTAGGTGTGGCCAACTCAGAAGCCAGCCGGAACTCTGTTCCTGGGCGTTCCTGCCCAAAAGTAGCCCTGGTGATAACAGCAACAATGTTTCACAAAGGTGTAAAGGGTACAAGAGGACAAGTCCCTGCTTAGATGACCTTACTGTCTAAAAGAAGAGTAGGCAACACCCAGCTGCCAATTTCCATGTGGAGCCCAGAGATCTTCTGAAATTACACCTGATTTCCAAACCACTGAGATCAGCCCCCCCCCCCCCAAGACAATGGCAGCTACGGAGGGTGGACTCTATGGCATTATACCCCATTGAAGTCCCTCCCCTCTCCAAACTCTGCCCTCCACAGGATCCACCCCCAAACCTCCAAGAATTTCTCAACTCAGAGTTGGCAACCCTACCCCAAGCATATTGTGGCACTGTGGCGGCCATGCTTTCCTAGTCTCTCTGGACCTTAAGAAGCATCCATTTTGAATGCCAATAAGACTTATGTAGTCTAGCAAACTCAGCTCGCGTGTTTGAGTGCAGAGGAGCGCTCCACCAGAACGGAATTGTCTATGCAGATCTTGGTTGGTCTGCAAGTCTCAATATTGATGGGAAGGTGTGAAAAGATTACTGACTTTTTGCTTACAAGGAGAAGAAGAAGAGGAGGAGGTGGAGATTAGATTTATACCCCGCCCTTCACTACCCAAGGGAATCTCAGAGTGACTTACAAAATCCTTTCTTTTCCCCCTCCCCGCAACAGACACCCTGTGAGGGAGGCGGGGCTGAGAGAGCTCTGGCAGAAACTGCTCTTTTTCAAGAACAGCTGTGCCGGAACTATGACTTGCTCAAGGTCATCCAGCAGGTGCAAGTGGAGGAGTGGGGAATCAAACCCGGTTCTCCCAGATTAGAGCCCACGCACTTAACCATTACACCAAACTGGCTTGTCCAAAGCGTGAGAGGCAGGCAGCTTGTAAAAAGAGGCCAAAGAGACAGCTTTGGTTCATACCTTATCCTGCTGTCCTTTTAAAAGGAAAATTTATCCATTCAGTTATTTATTTAATTCATTTATACCCCGCCTTTCTCCTCAGTGGGGACTCAGAGTGTCTTGCGTTCTTTCCTCCATTTTATCTTCATAACAACGCCAGGAGGTAGGCCAGGGGGAGAGCCTGCAACTGGCCCGAGGTCACCCAGTGAGTTCCTGTGGCATGATAGGGGGATTCGAACCCGGATCTCCTAAATCCTAGTCCAGCACTCTAACCACCGCACCACGCTGGCTCTCTTAGTAAGAGAAAGGGTGCATGGCTCCGAGCTGATTTTTATTTTCAGTTGAAGGGTTAATTTGAATTAGAGTTCTCCCCTGCCCCCTTTTTTAGGTGAATTATTTAAGTAACCGGACAACTTGACACCCAGTGTGGTCTGGAGGGTAGAGTGGTGGCCCCTGGTTCGAATCCCCCCCTCTGCCATGGAAGCCTGCTGGGGGACTTGGGGCCCGTCACAAACTCTCATCCTTGCCTACCTCACAGGGTGGCTGTTGTGAGAAAATGGAGATGGGGAGAACAATCTTCTAACCCGCTTTGAGTCCCAGCTGCAGAGGTTAAAATGCAAACCCTGGCAACTGCTGGAAGCACACCAAAACCCTTTGCTTGGTGTGGGAACTCCCTTCTTCCGTCCCTATCCCCAAAGGGACAAGTGTAGTCAAGTCGGGCTGAGGTCCAGAACAGCTCTGGGATCTACAGCGGGGATATCATTCGGAGTTTCTCTTGGCCCTATGCCACTGTAGCACATAAGTGGGTCGGGCTGGTGCTCTGTGTGCCCACAGCTGTGAGGCAGGGGCAAGGGGTTGCCAGGGGCATGTGCGGAGGAGTGTGGAGGCCATCACTGTTGCTCCCCACTCCCCAGGTGGAGCCACCTCTGCGGCTAGCAGCTCCCCCCAGCTCGACACATTTTGCTGACTGCCAAGACAACAATCCCAAAATCACAACTGATCTCCGTACTACAATTCCCCTGGAGAAAAAGACCAGGGTGGGTGGGTTGGACTCTACAGCATTATATCTTGCTGAGGTCCCTCCCCAGGCATCACCCTCAGATCTCCAGGGATTTCCCAACCTGTAGTTGGTGACCCTATTGCAGGCAGACTGGTGGGATGGGCCTGCTCTGGCCTGCAGGCCCTATTCCGCCCTGCCCTCCAAAGTTTTCCTGACACTTGGAGAGGCTTTTCTTTCTCTCTGGTAGCCCGCTGCCACCACCTGACCTTTAGCCAGAATTACCCACTGGGAGGGTCAGCTTCCCTTCCAAGTTCTGAGGCCTTGCCTCTGTGTCCCCTGTTGCCCAGCACCTGGTCACCACGGGGACAGTTTACTGTTCTGCCCACCCCTGGAGGAACAGCCACTTGCCAACTGCCTGCCTTCCCCCTGGCACTCCTTTTCAAAATAGTGTGTCTGAGATGGTTGGAGGCCTATGTGGTACAGAGAACCACTGCCAGCATCGAAAGTTATGAAGTATTTATTAAAAAGAACATGTTCACAAGCATACTCTTTGCACAGCACCAGATTGAACAAGGGGTTCAAAGGAAATGGGTCAAATGCAAATCCTCTGTCCTTCTCTCTATACACGCCCTATCAGATGTTAAAAATATAGTTCAGGCTCTTTAGCTTAGGGAGTTAGACAACTTTATGGGGTTCCATTACCTTAAAACTTGCTGTAGCTTGCTGGGCGAGCAAATGGTCAATGGCTGCCTCCCCTGTGGAAAGAGGTTTGCATGCTCTCTTGGATGCAGCACCCCATGAAAAAAGAGACCCCTTCCTGCTGCAAGGAGTTTTTTTATCATATTTGTTTCTCCTCCTAGTGGCCAGGTCAGCCGAAGCATTTCCTAGGGCTTCTTCCTGGAGATTATTCCTGGATCCGTTCTAGCTTAAAGTCCTCCAAAACCTCTGTTCCCTGCTAGGAGGAAGGGGGGAGAAGGGGGAAGCTTGACCATCCCATTGTCTAGACTTATTAGCATTTGTATGAAGGTAAGTCTGGAGAGCAGCTGCATTGACTTCCTCCTTCCCAGCCTGTCATCTCCCGGGGGTGGGGGGCTGTTAAAATGCAAAGTGGAGGTTTGGCTAACTTCAAACCTTCCAGGGCAAAAAAAAAAAAATGAAATTCTCCACACTGTAGACAATGCATTTAATTTGGCACTTCATCTGGCATGAGAGGCCCATCTGGTGCTCAGCCAACAGTTTCAGACTTGCTAGCTATGGGGAAAAAAACTACAAACAGCTTATTTATGTGGTTGGTCGGGATGGTGAAAACTCACTCACGTGGAATCTGGGCCAAGAGACACAGGTCCCTGCACAGTAAGGAAGGCACTTGTGTATCATTTAATGCTCTTCACCCCAATAGTATAGCGTTCGGTGGTTTAACCACAGAGTTCTGTCTGAAGACTAGAGTGCTACCGGCAATGTGCTGAGGTCACTTCCAATCCTGCCGGAAGTGATGTCAGTGCATCAGGATGATACTAGTCACCCCTATTCCCCCCCCCCCAATTTTTCGGGCGGCCCAGTTGGGTGGTGGCAGAAAAGGCCTGGTGGGGGTGGGACATTCCCCTGCCCCCACCAGTGGGAACACGGCAACTCTTGGTTAAATTCACTACATGACTGATTTAACATCAATCAAAAACTACATGAGAAGCACTTGTTCTTCTGTGATAAATAATTTCCATTTTACAAAGACACGGTTTTTGGTAAATCACATTTGCCGTTCTGCAAACGGTAACGCGAACGAGGGAAGCGTCATGTAGAAAGGAGAGACGTTCTTCTTTGAAATTTTAGCGCCACAGAATGGCTCCGCTCAAACAGAAGATGCAGGACATAATTGGTTCCCTTTGCATTCTCAACAGATCATTTATTAGGATGAGTAAGGATTCCTAAGGGTAAATGGGGATGAGGTTACAATAAGGAAGAGCTCAAGTAAAGAGAAACAACCAAACAGACTAATTAATTGTTTCTTACCCGCATTAGCATAAAGGATAAACAAAGAGGAAACACAGTTCGAAAGATGGCACTCCGTGAGACAAATTAGCAGAGGGATGCCTAGAACTCCCCCATCCAGAGAAAGGTCTCTAGTTCTAGGAAACCTCTAGAAATTTCCCTAGAAATGCCATGTTGCCTGAGATGAAACCCCCAGATCCATGGCATTTTAGACAAAGTACGACAGCAAATTAGGGGTGTGCAGAAAACCCCTCTCTGTGAGGGTCCTGATCATCCCCTTTCCTGAAATTCCCTTGGATGGTTTTCACCTGTGCCGGAATATTAAAAAGCTGTCTTAAAATATTGTTTGCACCATTGCGAGCCAGTGTGGCGTAGCGGTTATGAATGCTGGACTAGGGAGCTCCAGGTTTGAATCCCCGCTTGTGCCATGGAAGCTTGTTGGGCAAACTCGAGCCAGTCACACACTCTCCACCTGGCCTTCCCCACAGGGCTGTTGTGAGGACGAAACGGAGAAGAGAATGATGCAAGTTGCTTTGGGTCCCCACTGGGGAGAAGTTGGGGTATAATAATGAATTTAGTTAATTAATCAATCATTAACACAGTCTATGTTGGAGTGAGTGACTCGGCATGCCTGGATATTGGGGGGTGCTACATCACTCTAAGGTTCTACAGGTGTTACCTCCTTGAATGAGAGGCTGCTCTTTGTCTTAACCTGGGAGCTGCCCTCTGACCCATCCTCTCTCCACACTTTGTCCTCTCCCTCTCTTTACATGGCCTTCCACAGAGACACATGTCTCTTCAGGTCTCTCCAGTAGAGACAATGCCCTCAACCCCCCCCCCCCCCCAATACATGATGCCACACAATCTGGCCATTTTTGATAGCGAAAAGCACTCTCCTCTCTTTCCATTCGACTGCAACATGAATATGAACTGTAGCTACTTGAACAGATGTAAGTTTATCTTTTTTTGCCATATACTTCTTGGGAGATTTCCTTACTGCACTCAGTATCATGCCTCTATGACTGGACAAACTCTGCTATATAAACCAAATGTCCCAATAATCTAAAGGCAGTTTCAGGTAAGTAGCAGCGCTGGTCGGCTGTGAAACAGTTCAATTTGCGTCCACCTTAGAAACCAACAAGATCAGGGGGTGGGAGGGTCGTATGAGCTGCTGAGTGTCAAACCTCCCTTCATCAGATCGTACAAAGGGAGTTTTGACTCTTGAAAAATGACACCCTGAAAATCTTTTCGGTTTCTGAGGTGCGCCTGGACTTTAATCACTGTTATTGATTTTAAAGCACCTTGTCTCGTTTTCCCTGCCCCGGTATTGTATTAATAAACCCTTTTGTTTATTTGTTCTCTGCCTGACCATCACACCTTTGTTTTTTTGGTTTAAAAAGGGGCATTTGGCTTGGCTTGGGAGGGTACCCTGGGCCTTCTCAAGAGACCCTAAGTCCAGGGTGGCGGCGGCAGAAGGTGGCAACCTGTAGGGGTCATGACACAGGGACAAACCATTCCCATTTGACACCTGCAAACTTTTTGAAGGTATCACCCACGGTTTCCACATTACATGTGCAACTTCTCTGCCCAAGTTTTAGAAATCAGAAACCTGGAATACGGTCACCCTATTTACAATGAGGTTTGCCGACCTCCAGGTGGGCAAACCACCCAACCCCCCCTCCCTATACAGATAGAGTATTTGACGACAAATTGTGTCCTTAAAATGAATTAGAGCCCAGCAAGACAGACTGCAAAGGTCAGAGTTAACTTCTAGAGCTTTTGGGGTTCCACCATTGAGGCAGAGGCCCAAAGAAGTCAGAGGAAATGGATGGCCACTTAGGCGATCCGTAGCTGCTTCATTTGCGACTGTGTTTAGAGACAAAGAGGGAGTGGTTGATAACGTCTGTGAAAAAGGACTGTAGAAGAAAATACTAATTCATTTCAAGGACACAATTTGTTGTCTAATACTTTATTTGTACAGCTTTTTTTTGGTGGTTTGCATACTTGCATGCCTTGTACATCCATTGGTGGTTGACTCTAACCTCCAGGTGGGGCCCAGAGATCTCCTAGAATTACGGCAGATATCAGTTCCCCTGGAGAAACTGGCAGCTGGAGGCAAGACTCGATCAAGGACCCTCCCCAGACCCCCGCCCCATTGTCAGGAATTTCCCAACCTATCGACAATACATATGTGATGGTAACTAACTATGAAAAAGCTTGGGATTCTACTCACCCCATAGGGGGAAAAAAGTCATAATTCTGTTTTTATTAGATTTGCCACCAGACTTTTGACATACAAGGTGAACACTGAGGGTTCACGGCTTCTGAACCCTGATTCAATCATTCTGGTCGCTGGCCTTCATAGTCTCAATTAATTCAGCATCCGATACCGAACCAACAACACATTAAGTGTGAACCAATCCACTGACCTGGCCTGACTGTCCCAAGCTCAACAGATCTCAGAAGCTGAGCAGGGTCAGCCCTGGTTAGTACTTGGATGGGAGACCACCAAGGAAGTCCAGGGTCACCATGCAGAGGGAGGCAGTGGCAAACACCCCTGAACATCTCTTGTCTTGAAAACCCTAAAGGGTCACCATGAATCAGCTGTGACTTGATGGCAGTTTCCATTGCTACCACTGATCCATGTCCCGCATTTTACCTCTTTCCCACAAAGCCATTGCTATTTGCACGTGTAAGTCGAAAGGAGAAAAGGAGAAAATAAAAGGTCCACACCATTTATAGGGATGCCAGCCTCTAGGTGGAACCTGGGGGTCCCCCGGAATTACAGTTCATTTCCAAACTACAGAAGAAGAAGAAGAACTGTCTGAAGGAATCTCAGAGCAGCTTACGATCGCCCCTTCCTCTCCCCACAACAGACACCCTGCGAGGTGGGTGGGGCTGAGAGAGCTCTGGGAGAACTGTGACTGACCCAAGGTCACCCATCTGGCTTCACCGGTTCTTCAGATTAGAGTCCGCCACTTGTAACCACGACACCAAACTGGCTCTACGGCATCGTACCCCACTGAAGCCTCTGCTCTCCCCAGGCTCAATCCCCAAATCTCCAGGAGCTTCCCAACCTGGAGCTGGCAATCCCCCACACCTCCCCATCCTCCATCAGTGGCCGGTGGGGGACCTGGCAACCCTAAGTCACTACGAGATTAAAAAATAAGGCCACAGCCAATAGTGGAAAATAAAGTAAAATATATCTATATCTATCTATATTTATATATTATTACTCAGTTAAAATTTCTCCGATTTCCTAAGTGATTGGCTGCTTTTTTTGAAGGAACGCTGGAAGACTAACAGACTCCCCCAAAGAAACCTGTTGGTGAAACACATAGGAAATTTGGGGGATTTTAACTAATAACATAGATCTTTTTCCCCACCATCGACCTTGGTCTTATTTTTTAACCTGCAAGCTGAAGACAATAATTTAAACGGAGTTCATATAAAATTGAGACTACGGAATCCATGATGCAGTGCAACGCACACACACACAAAAACCCTGTTAAGACTGAAGGAGCAACTGCCACAACCAACCCATAGAAAAATATGAGTAGGCCGATGGGTTTCCCATGGAAATCTGCTACAAGAGGACAAGCCAATGAAACTGAACTAAAATTAGAAATTGCCCAGGGGGTTTCAAACAGGCCCGCTCCCCTCCTTGGTTGAGGCTGAACAGAATTACTTTAAAATCTTTTAAATATAATACATTCTGTCTGGGCAGTATTACATGGGGAAAATAGTTAAAGATTATAAGATCGTTCCTCTCTTTTGTTTTCCTGAATGAAGTCTGTTTTCCCCTAAGAAGGAGGTTAAAAAATAATTTTGATACGAAACACCTCTCATATCAAAAATCTTGCTTTTGAATCTGATAAGCAAAGTGTCTGAATATTGTTCTTCTTTTTTTCAAGAACACCTTTATGTTGGAAGCTGCTTTTATAATAAAAGATTACATTTGTCGTTTTTGGTGAGAGTACCCTTTAATAGTAGCCATAAATATGTGCATATATAATGCAGGCGTTTCTTTTGTAATGTAAATTAAAAAAAAAAACTTTGGGGGAATGAATTGCCTTTCTCTGCTTGCTTTTTAAGCCCTGAAGTTACAACCCCCCCCTTTTGTTCCAAACCATCTTCCTTTGCTTTCAGCTAAAGGCATCAAAGAAGCAACCTGTGATTTGGAAGTAAAGAGGAAACACCAGAGAATGTGAAAGCTGACTGAACGGCAAACCATACATTTTGTCACCTGCAGAATCTACTCAGAAAACCCATAAGCTTATACTTTTCCTGAGAAGAAGAAGAAGAAGAAGAAAAAGAAGAAGGAGAAGAGATTGGATTGGATTTATTCCCTGCCCTCCACTCACTTAAGAGTCTCAGAGTGGCTTACAAACTCCTTTCCCTTCCCCTCCCCACAACAGACACCCTGGGAGGGAGGTGGGGCTGAGAGAGCTCTTTCCCAAGCTGTCCTTGAGAGAACAGCTGGTTCAGAGCTATGGCTTGCCCAAGGTCGTCCAGCCAGGTGCAAGTGGAGGAGTGGGGAATCAAACCCGGTTCTCCTAGATTACAGTCTGCGCACTTAACCACTACACCAAACTGAGAGCCCTGGGGCTGAAAGAACCAGGCAGAACACAGCAGTATGAATAGCATTTTATATTAATCTAAACAGAGCGTTCAATGAAAAGAAAAAAACCAGGCACGGCAATAGCATCTTCAATAGAAAGTGGGGTGGTGTTTTTTTTTTAATTTAAAAAAAAACATAAGAATGACAGGCCAAGAATTTCATGGCACCGTTTACAGCAGAGATTAGCGGGGATATCACCGATTGTTCCGGTCACATTCGGGGGCTCTGCACTGGGAGGCCTCATCATCTAAAGGGTAGACCGGAGGCAAGCTGAAAGAGGGCCTTTTGGGTTGTGGCCCCAAAACTTGGGGACTCCCTCCTCAGGGAAAGCCATCTGTCCTTCTCTGTCATTGTCTTTGGCCAGTGGGTGAAGACTTTTTTTTTTGGTTTGCTGTTTCCCCACGGAAGTCTTATTGACCCTCCTCTGTGTGTTGTTATACATTTATATCTTATGTGTTTATTTTTTGTTTTATTTAATGTAGATTTTAACTGTTATTTATATGCCAACCAGTGTAAGCTGCCCTGAGCCTGCTTTGAAGGGAGGGCAAGGTACAAATTAAATGCATAAATAGATAGATAAATAAATAATTGTTTTAAAAATTCTCTCTCAGTGTGTGTATTTTAAATGCCTTGTAATGTTTGAAATGTTTTAATATTCATCACCTTGGGGACTCTGAATTGGGTGGAAAGGCAACACAGAAATGTCTCCCATCCACCCACCCACCCACCCACCTACCCATCCATCCATCCATCCATTTTTCAAAGTGTCATTTATAATAGAATTTCTCCACCCTGTTACTGCATTATGTCTGAATGGAAAACTGACATCTTGCTGCAAATCTAGCCTTCAGATTCTCGTACAATAACATCTTGGAGACGGTTCAGAAACACACCCCACTGACCCTCTTCATACAAAGAAGAGATGTAGCCACACCGCCACTCACCTGAGGTCACTGGGCCAAAAGAGCTGGCTGATTCATGCAAGTTCCACCTCCTTTTCTGAGCAGCTGAATTTGAGTCTAGTAGCATATTAAAGACCAACGAGATTTTCAGGCTGTCTGACGAAGGGAGCCATGACTCTCAAAACCTCATCTCCTGAAAATGTTCCTGGTATCTAAGGTGCTGCAGGACTCTAGCTCTTCCGTTGTTGACCAACACGGCTGCCTTCTGAGACTTTCTCTTTTGAGGAAGCAAAATCTGGCAGATTGTGTACACGTCCACACAAAACCACTGCATCTTCCACCACGCAAAGATGACCAATGACCCAGGGTGTGGTCTAACAAATGTCTGTAAAGGTTTCTGGATTCCAACCAGGAGTTCTTCTGAGCTACGCGATTTTCTTCAGGATATTCAGGCTAGATCATATGCTTGTGTATGAAGCCGTGCGTACAGAGGCAGTACATAAACAAGTTGCTTACCTGTAACTGATGATCTTTGAGTGGTCATCTGTGCATTCACACTATGGGGGTTTACTGCACCTGCACAGGAATCCATTGGTGTAGTAGAAAGCTCTTAATGGATTTTCGCGCATAGCGCCTCCGGGCATGCGCAGGGGCCCGTCACGCATGCCCAGAGGAGCCGGGCGCAGGCATCCCGCCAGTTCCTTCTGACTGCTGCAAGACCAGACTGTAGAGTGGAAGCAGCCTGGCTGCAGAGGGGAAGGATGGGTGGGTAGTGTGAATGCACAGATGACCACTCGAAGATCATCAGTTACAGGTAAGCAACCTGTTTATCTTCGACATGGTCTCTGTGCTTCACACTATGGGCGAATAGCGAGCAATGGCCTACCTGGTGGAGAGTGCTGGCAGGCCCTCACTGAGACACTGTGGACAGGATGAGGCGAGCCATTTCTGTGCGCCGAGAAGCCCTGACGTCTAGCGCATAATGGTGTATAAATGTGTTTGGTGTTATCCACGTTGCCGCTCTGCAAATTTCTGGGAGGGAGGCTCCCTGCAGGAATGCCATGGAGGTGGCTATATCTCTAGTGGAGTGGGCTTTTGGTGGTCCCGGAAGAGGGATGTGCGCCAGGTTGTAGGCAAGGCGGATCAGCTGTACAACCCATCTAGACAGTCTCTGGGATGTGATGGGCAACCCGAGTATGTGGGGAGCATAGGAAACAAAGAGACGGGGGGGTCTGTCTGCTAGGTTTAGTGCAATCGAGGTAGAAGAGGAGGGCTCTCTTAATGTCTAAGGTATGGAGTAGGTGCTCATGTTCCAATGTGTATTCTGGATAGAAGTGTGGTAGGAGCACCTCAGATTGCAAGTGGAATGCTGAAACATTTGGAAGGAAGGAAATGTCTGGTACAAGCCTAACAACATTTGGTAGGAACACGAGGAACGGGGGGTCGTGGCAGAAGGTCAGGATTTCCCCCACTCGTTGAGCCGATGTGATGAATACGAGGAAGGCCGTTTTCCATGCCAGTAGGTGGAGGGCACACATTGCTAATGGCTCGAAGGGTTTCCTGGTGAGTATTCTGAGGACTAAGGGCAAATCCCAAGGGTGAGCCGGCGTTTTGACGGGAGGATAAAGGTGTAAAAGCCCTTTTATGAATCGTTTAGAGAGTGGGTGAGTGAAGACAGAGAAACAGTCTATTTCGTTATGAAAAGCGGATATGGCTGCCAGGTAGACTCTTATAGAGGAATGGGAGAGGCCTGCCTCTGCCAGAGACAATAGGAATTCAAGCACTTCAGGCAGTCCCGCTGAGGTTGGTGCGACAAACCGGGGGGCAATGAAGGCACAGAAGTGGCTCCAGTTGTAATTGTAGGATTTACGTGTGGAGGGTTTGCATCAGTTGAGCAGTACATGTGCTACTTTGTCAGAAAATTGGAGGGTGTGCTTCTCCATGCCGTGAGCTTGAGATCTGGCACGCCATGATGCAGTAGCGGTGTCCCCGATACTACCAGGAGGTCTGGTTGGGATGGGAGGTGAATGTATACCCCGGCGGAGAGGGAGAGGAGAACCGAGAACCATGGCTGTCTGGGCCACCACGGTGCTATGAGGATGGCATCCATTGTCTCCTGTGTCAATTTGTGGGCCTCTCGGCCTAGCAGTGGTATAGGTGGGAAGAGAGAGATAAAGTCTCTGGACCATGGGTATAGAAGGCCGTCTACCAGGGAAAGGGGATCTCGCCTGCCTTGGGTGCAGAATAGTCAGCATTTTTTTGTTTTCTCGATTGGCAAATATGTCTATCTTCGGAAGTCCCCATCGTCTGAAGATGGGTTGGAGATATTTCCAGTGAAGCTCCCACTCGTGGGCGTGGGTGCGGCAGCGACTGAGTGTATCCACCATGGCGTTCAGTGTCCCCGGAATATGGGTGGCCCGGAGGAATATCTCTTGTTGTATGCACCAATCCCAATATTTCTAGAGCTAGGAGGCACGGGTGGCGAGATCTGTATCCGCCCTGTCGGTTTATATAGCTGACAACTGTAGTGTTGTCTGACAGGACAGCCACACATTGTCCTTGTAGGAGCGGAAGAAAGGTTTGCGGGGCGTAGAAGATGGCCAAGAGTTCTAGGTAGTTGATGTGATGGGACAGCATCTTGGGGTCCCATCTGCTGTCCGTGTTGTAGCCAATGAGGTGTGCGCCCCAACCAGACCTGGAGGTGTCTGTCATCAAAGTGAGTTTGGGCGAGGGGAGATGAAAAGGGGCCCCTTGAAGGAGATTTTCTGTTCGCATCCACCAAGCAAGCAACTCTCTCATTTCGGTTGGCGGTGAGAGGAGGGTGGATTGGGGAAGTGATTGAGGATCAAAGATCCTTACGAACCATAATTGCAGCCAACGCATTTTGAGCTTCGCGAATATGAGCACCACAGTAGCCGCTGCCATAAGCCCCAGAACGTGCTGGACGTTCAGGGCCATTGTGAATGCCTGTGAATGGATCTGCTTGGCTAGGATGGTGATGCGGGGGGACGGTCTGGAGGGAGAAAGGCCTGCAGTTCGTTCATGTCGAGGCTGGCGCCTATGCACTGTACAGTTAGGGCTGGGGAGAGATGAGATTTCTCCCAGTTGATCTTGAGATCGAGGCGCCACAGAAGGGAGCAGGTCAGTGCAATGTTGTGTAAGAGGGATTGGCAGCTGTTTGAGACCAGGAGCCAGTCGTCGATGTGTGGGAAGACAATCACTCCTTGAAGGCGGAGGAAGACCGCAACAACTACCATTGTTTTGGTGAAGACCCTGGGAGCTATAGATAGGCTGAATGGAAGGGCCTTGTATTGGTAGTGTTCCTGGCCTATGCTGAAGCGGAGGTACTTCCTGCATGCCGGACAGATGGTCAGGTGGAAATATGCATCCTGTAGGTTGATGGTGGTGAGCCATGCATGCCTGCAAATTAGTGGAAGGATGGAATGCAAGGTAACCATGCGGAAGCAGCGGTAGAAAATGAATGGGTTCAGTCCCTGCAGGTGTAAGATGGGTCTGGTACCACCGTCTCTCTTCGGAATCGTAAAGTAGTGAGAGTAAAAACCAGTCCGTTGGTGGCAAGTGGGTACTGGTTCTATGGCGTCCTTGGAGAGGAGGGCAGAGACCTCCTGGAGAAGGATGTTGGAGGGAGGGGTGTAGACTACGTGGGAGGGTGGTGGGGATTGTTTGAACTCTATTAGATAACCCTGGGTGATGACAGAAAGTACCCAGGGGTCCGTGGTTATGTGGGCCCAGGTGGGAAGAAATGGGCCTAGCCAAGTGTCTGGGCATGCAGAGTCAAAGACCCTGTTTGGGCTGTCAAGCAGCCTTCAACCGGGTAGGTTGCTGTTCCAGTGAAAACTGTTGCTTTTGCCCATATGGGACCCTCTGGGTGGTTGCGGAGCTACGGGGTCTCCACGTACGCTCCGGTGAGCTTCTGGTGGAAGATCTCCTGGACCAGGAACGAGACCATGATCTTGGCTTGAATGGTCATTGGGTTGAGGAAACAGCTAGTGTACGAGATGCTTTTATACTTTTATCCATGTCCTGTAGGACTGCGTCAGTAGTGGAGTGAAAGAGCCCCGATCCATCGAAGGGCAAGTCTTCTATGTATGCCCTGGTAACCGCCTGGAGAGAGGTGGAGCAGAGCCAGGAATGATGGCGGAGGGCAACAGCTGATGTCATGGTCTTTGTGCATGAATCCAGAGCATGCTTGGACATATTAATTTGCCGTTTCACCAGCACCAGTCCTTCCTTTTGGAGTTTGTGTGCGTTGTTGCTCTGGGAGATGGACCAGATGTGGAGTGAGTTGCTCCCATAAGGCATACTGATATCTGGCCATGCAAGCTAGGTAGTTCGCTGTTTTGATCCCCAACGCTCCAGCTGAATAAAACCGTCTGCCAAATGCATCCAGTTTTTTGCCTTCTTTATCTGTTGGGGTGGAATGGGTACATTTAGATTTGGATGCCGATTTTACGACCATGGAATTCGGGCAAGGGTGGCTTAGCATGAATTCTGCTCCTGTTTCCCGGATCCTATACATATGGTCCAGGCATCTCGAAGATAGCGGTGTGGAAGAGAGTTTATCCCACTGGCCTTTCGCCGCCTGGAGCAATACTGTCGACATCGGCAGGGCGACTGATGTGGATACATCTGACTGGACAACACTGAAGACCGCATCTGTTATGTCTGGTTTAGGCTGAGACACCGAAAGCCCAAGGGACAAGGCCATTTGCTTGATAAGGTCCCTGTACGAGGAGAGATCCTCTGAGGGCGAAATCGGTAGATTGTCCAACACGCCTGGCTTGGGAGATGTTGTGTCTGGTGAGCTAGGGGTGTCCGATCTGTCATCTTCCAACTCATTGTCCAAAGATTCTGATGGCTGTGAGGGGAGGGGAGGTGCCCCCGAGGGAGCTCCCAACCCCGGAGTTGGTGTCGACGGAGATTGCATCGGCATGAGAGGGTGCCCCGCTGTAGAAGGTGTCCACCTCGAGATTTGGGTTGATGGTTGGGTAGTTTTGGGTAAGGGAGGAGAAAATCTCCCATAGTCCTCAGGAGCACAGTCCAGTGGGCGAGAAAGTGCGGCCGATGGTAGTTGGTGACACAGTCCCGGAGAGCATGAGCGGTGGTATGAGTAGTAGTCCCATTCAGCGTGTGACGGGAAGGGCCACAGCATCGATGACGGGGCTCCATGATGGTATCGGTGTTGACGTTCCCATGGCATGGTAGAATGGGATGGATATCCCCATTGGGAGCAGAACGGGGATCATTGGGGGGATCGCCGAGGGGATTGGTGTAGAGATGATCGATCCCGGTATGTTCTGGCAGGGTCCCTTTCAAAGGAGGGCTGATATGCCAGAGGTGGATCTATCTCCTAATTGCAAAGGGTTCTATGCCAAAGGTGGTTGGAATCCAAGGGAGAGTGTGACCTATCTCCGGACACGGACCTGGAGTGAGATCTGTGTCTATCCTGCCTCGGAGCTGGATGGTATTGATGGTCTGGCTCTTGGAAGTCCTGTGTCTCCAGGATGTCCTCAGGCAGTATCGGCGTAATCCGCCTGATAGGTGAATCCAACAGGTGGATTATAGGCAGTTCCGATCCAGAAGGAGGCAGTGGTACAGTGGCCTCGACAGCCGGAGACAATGCGACTTTCATCGGTGGGGCGGCAGTCACTGAGGTGGTCGTAGGAAGTTTAGGAGGTTTCTTTACAACATCTCCTGTAACCTTGTACCTCTTTTCTGTTTTATTCTTTCTCCTTTTCTTTATCGGCGTAGACGCTGTCAATAAAGTGAGTGGAGAGCGTTTCAGTACTGGGACACCGACATCGGACGCTGCTTTCGACATGGAGATGGCAGTCGACGTCAAGGGGGTGGCTTCCATGGTCGAAGAGGAGAGCAAGGCGGATTTGAGAAGCGCAACTCTAAGACGGTCAGCTCTGTTCTTTCTGGTTTGGTTGGAGAATTTCACGCAATGGGGACACGAATCGGGACGATGTCCCTCCCCCAGGCAAAACAGGCAGAGCGAGAGTCTGTCAGGAGTTGCGAGTTTGCTCCCATACAAAGCACACCTTTTGAAACAGCTCTACTTTGTTGCCATGCAGAGGTTGAGTAGGTAAGGCCCCAGCAAGAGGGGTAGCCCGAGGCCCCAGAGGCCCTGGGAAGGAAGAAGAAAGTTGAAAGGGTCTCTCTCTCTCCCTCTTTTTTAAGGATAAGAAGAAGAGGAAGAAATAAAGGAATGGACTGACTGAAGACGAGTTCCGAAGAGCTGACTTCAAAGTACTACTGTGACCGATGGAGAAGGAGTAGTGAGGTGTTACAAGCATGGCGGTCAGAGAAGAACTGGTGGGATGTACGCACCTGGCTCCTCTGGGCATGCGCAATGGGCCCCTCCGCATGCCTGGAGGCGCTAGGTGTGAAAATCCGTTAAGAGCTTTCTACTACACCGATGAATTCCTGTGCAGGCACAGTAAGCCCCCATAGTGTGAAGCACAGAGACCACGTCAAAGATCTTTATTTTTGGACCTCCTTCCACTCAGTTCCTGAGATCCCTCTGCATCAAAAGAGACAGAAGGAAGAAGGAACCATCTTATGAAAATGGAACTGATCCATTCTTAAGTGACAAAAATGCTGCCAAAGAATTCCATTTGATGACTTTGTAAACATCCTGGAGATTTCCTGGAATTACAACTGATCTATACACTACAGAAATCAGTTTCCTGATGGCTGCTTTGCTGAGTGGACTCAGGGGCATACTGTGCTGAGGTCCCTCACCTCCTTAAACACGGCCACCAGGCCCATAGGCTAGGGGGCAACACTCTCTCCCAAATGTGCCCTACCCCTCCCTCCTCTCCCAGTCCCCTCTCCCCTCCCCCAGGAGACAGAGGGAGTTGGAGCTGCTGGTCAGGAGGGGTGCTACGAGAGTGGTGGCTGCCTTTCCCCCTTTGCAGATGGAGGATAACTACGGGGAGGTGGCGGGCTGAGGGCTCCAGTGTGACAGTCGGTTCGTGAGCACCGGGCTCCTGCCCCAACCTTCACTGGACTCTCCCCGCACACGCTTGAAGTAGGAGCAGCAGAACTGAGACAGGGCAGGGAAGGGCAGCTGTGCACTGATGGATGGGCAGAAAGGGGTAAGTGAAGAAATGTCAGGAGGGCTTCAAGGGTGTGTGCATGGAGGCTAAACTGTGCACCATTTGAAGGCTGGTAAATAATAAAAAAAAGACTGATAGATGTTTATACCAGTAGAAACTATCGTGGACCGGATTCCATTTCCAGAGGTGCCCTGCCTGCCTGTGTCTCCCACGCCAGGATGGAGAGAGCTCCAGTAATTAAATTAGCTCCAGTAACTGATTAAATTAGTCACCGTGCAAAGCTGCCCCCATATGGAAAAAAAATATGGGTACGGGGTAGCCTGCCTCCCCAGGTTCCACCACCAAATCTCCTGGAATTTTCCAACCTGGAGCTGTCAACTCTACTTTTCTTCCTCTGTAGTCATCAGTGACGCAAATCTGGATATAAACTAACAATAACTGAAAGTGAACATAACTTGTTCCGTAATATATATTTATTTTCACTAATCTGAATTAAACAAAACTGACATTGGGAAGCAATGGGTTGAATCCAACCACACCATTCAGCAAAAACGGAAGGCCCCATGCTGACTGAGATCGATGCGGGCAGCAGAAACAGGAAGGGAGGAGGAAGGGGAAGAGGGTGCGTCTGCAGATTCTGTCAGTGACGGCGATGCTGGCCAACCAGCAGCTCTTTATTGATCCTGCCACCATGCGAATAGGGTTCTGCATGCAAAGCATTTATCTGCCGGGAGGTGTTTCTTGGATCCCATAAAGACACCAAGTGCCGCCACGCGCCTGCCCCTCTTGAGTACCTTCTCCCTGGGAGTGTGCGTCCCTTGATTTTTGCCCGGGATTGCTATTGTTTGCAACCGCTAAGTTATACCAAAACGGGTGTGACGAGGCTGGCTAGCTGTCTGTTACGGTGGGCAACTTCCTACCAACTGCTGTTTGATGGAACACTGAGAACAAAATGGGGGGAGGGAACCAGCACTGCATGACATTCTAGGAATTCGTGTTGTGTGACGCTCTAGGAATTTCCCAAATCTCTATGATAAAAACAACAGCAACTGAGATCTGGGGAATTCCTAGATTAGGGGTCCGTAATGTGGTGGTCATGGGCACCGTGGTACCTGGCATCATCTCTTGTGGTGCCTGCCAGCTGTTTTTAGAAAGTGGGTGAGGGCAGGGAGGGCTTGTGCCCAGCAAGGCTTCTGACTGGCAACTGGACGCCTGATTGGTTATGCAGATTGGGTTTTTTTTTTAATGTTGCTTTGGCAACAGCCATTACCCCCACAATACAAAAATCTTCAGTATGCAACTGAAGGCAAGCTGCAGCGACCATTTTGTGGCTCTCTCTGCCTCTTGTGGCCGCCATTTTGTGGCTCCCCCCCCCCCCCCCCGGGTGTCAAAATTCCTAAAGTGCTCTCAGGCTCAGAAAGACTGGGGCCTCCGGTGCTGACTGCTGCATGATGCCGTGATGCTGTTTTTCTGGTTTGGACCCCAGCAGTGCTGCTGCAGCATCACACAACACCCATATCTGCAGTCTCTACCCTCCAACGTTGATGGCAGCCTGAAGCACAAGGACACACCTGCCTTCTCGCAGGGCCAAACGCCTCCATGCAGCTTGTCTGCAAGGGCTTCACTGTCTGTTTTTCCTACATCTGTTCAATATACCTTGTGCATAACTGGCCAAGTCTCCCTTAATCCAGAATTCTGCCACGAAAATATTTAAGGTAAAGCAACAATAAAACAACCGTCCATGATAGAATGAAGCCATTTACAAAGTCAAAGCTCTAGCCAATGTACGATCAGTCCTCGTTCCGAATCAGATTTAAAATGCCAGAAGGTTCATATAACATTTTGATAGTGAAATATTAAAAGCTCCCGGGGGAGGGGGAAAACATTTACAAAATCTTCATGGAAAAATACTTCAGCATAGATGCTTATGAGAGATTTAAAGCGATGAGAACCTTCTTCTTTTTCTGATAATGGAACAAAAGACACTTCCACAACCACGTCCGCCACTCTGTGGTATTGTATCCCCGCTGCGGCCCCTCCCCTCCCCAAGCACCTCCCTCCGTAATCTCCACCCCCAAATCTCTAGGAATTTCTCAGGTCGCAGTTGCTAGCCTTGACATGTACATATGAAATCTGTTTACTGAAACTAAAACACCATGCATAACTGCATCTTCCGCTGTTGCAATCATTCATGTTATTTAACAGTCTAGGTACCCGTTCTTTCATTTTGTAAAGCAAGTTGCGGCTGCAGAGGTTAGGGTTGAAATATTTTGGGTCATCCATGAAAAGTACATTACAATCCAACTGGAAGCAAGGCTGAGCCATCTCAGTACGGCAGTTCCCAGGAGCCAGGAATAAAGATCTTGGCCGGGAATGTGCATCCTTAGCGAGGGGTTTAGCCACTGCATAAATTAATCCTAGGAGAACCATGTGGAGATTCTTCTTACAGAGACTCTCCCATTTTCTTCTGTGGACTTCTTCTCCTTCTCCAGGGGAAGGGAATGTGAAGAAGAAGAGAAGAAGAGAATGGATTTATACCCCGCCCTTCACTCACTTAGAGTCTCAGAGCGGCTTACAAACTCCTTTCCCCTCCCCTCCCCACAACAGACACCCTGTGAGGTAGGTGAGGCTGAGAGAGCTCTTTCCCAAGCTGTCCTTGAGAGAACAGCTGGTACAGAGCTATGGCTTGCCCAAGGTCATCCAGCCAGGTGCAAGTGGAGGAGTGGAGAATCAAACCTGGTTCTCCCAGATTAGAGTCTGCGCTAGGGTTGCCAGCCTCCAGGTGGGACCAGGGGACCCCCCAGAATTACAGCTCATCTCCAGTCTACAGAGATCAGCTCCCCTGGAGAAAATGGATGCTTCGGAAGGTGGACTCTAGGGCACTGTGCCCCAGTGGGGTCCCTGCCCTCCCCAGGCTCCACCCCCAAATCTCCAGGAGTTTCCGGCCCTGTATCTGGTAACACTAGTGGCACCCCATATCCAGCTCCGAAATGGACACCTCCTGCCTCCTTGTAACATGTTGGCTGCCATGTGTCCTTCCCATCTGAAACTTTTCACAAGAGTGTGATCTGACCCTTCTTCTTTCAGGCCTCCTCATCAGGGAGTGTCTTCACTTCACTTCAAATCGCTTCACAGAGAAGCTTTGAGAGGAGATTTCAAAGTGAGATTACTGAACTTCAGTACGTTCACAAGTTCAGAACAACAGACCCCCCCCACACACACACACACCTCAAGGCTGAATAGGGGCATGAGATTCTTATATCATGGCAGATGCTCATTTTCTTCTTCTAAGCTTTTCTCCTCTGCCCTAATCTAGCTGAGTACAATGCGCATTCTACCTTTGCACCCTGAGTCCCATATCTGCAACACCCTTCCCACCTTCTGACTGGGATATAAGGAGTCAGGGATCTCCACTCCAGCCTGTATCTGACGAAAGGAGCTCGAAAGCTCGTATCCCGAAAATCACGTTGGTCTCTAAATTGTTACCAGACTCGAATCTAGCTGCTTCACTTCACTTATCTCTGTTAACCTTGGAGTGGCTGACTAGTTGTTGCGTCTCTCTCTCCCCCCCCCCCCGCCCCTTCTGTTTGGGAGATTCACTAGGACAAATCTCAAGATTTCAGTTTAAGACCGTAAGCTTCTAATAAGAATCTCATTTATTTAATCTTCTGTATGGATGGAGCTATATAAAGAATACAGAATGCTACCACTAATAGTAATAATAGTAAGAAGGAAAGCCAATTATAAGATCCGATTAAAGACACAGCGAATCATAATTAATGGGTAGGGCATAGAGAGGCGACTCTGTCTAATAGCGAGCAAAGCTGGTAGGCGATTAGCCAGGGAAATCAAAAAAGCCACCAAGAGCTATATGGGAAGATAAAAAAAAAAAAGAGAAGTTTGTAAGAACCAGGACGGCACATGTGAAGAAGATTTAACCGTTCCATAGGAGAGATGTCAGACTAACAATGTGATCAAGGCAGATTTCCTCAGCATGATTAAAGGGAAGAGAAAGACAATTCATTGCAAACGGTGACAAAAAAAAAAAGTCTAGCTCAAAACAAAATCTCCAGCGCTTGTCAACCTCTGCATTCTTGTAAAAGGGATGCTCAGGTTCGCAAAAGAGGAATTTGATTTAGTTAAGAAATGCCACTGGCTTTGAGGTGATGATGAAACACAGGGTGTCATTGGCCATCAGCAGTGCATACACAATGCACAGCGATCAATGCACAAGTCTAAGCTACGTAGCCTGTTCCACAAATTATAATTTTTCGGGGAAACTAAAATAGTATGGTAAAAGTTAAGCCTCCCATCACCCTGTAATGCCTAAAACCGGTACTGGAAGCTAAATGGTTGTCAAAAAAACCCAACCACAGAAAACAAACAGACGACGGCATCAAACAACCCTGAGCTCTATTTACACCGAGCGGAAGATGAGGGAAATAAACAGCGACTGCGTGCTGAGTTCTAATTAGAAAAGAAAGCAAGTTGTTCTCCTCGCAGTCAGGCTAGAAAGGTTAGCGCCTTCCCTCTTGAAATTCTACGCAGCCAATGAAAGAGATGGAGAAATCTCAAGACGCCCTCGATTCTGACACCCATGTGGATGGTCCATCTATCCTAGAAAGACTCTCTACTGGCCACAACTGACCAGAAGCTGGCTGGCGACACTGAGGCCACTGAAGCTCTAGAGCAGAGGTTTTGAGCACATCTGTTATGAGGAAGGCTGTGTCTTCCTATGAGGGAGCTCATCCAGCCAGCCCTAAAAGCACTGCACTTGCTGCCTATAGCATACCGGATTCGGTTCAAGGTGCTGGTTCTTACCTTTAAAGCCCTATATGGTCAGGGACCTATCTACCCAAGGGACCACCTTTCCCCATATGTTCCCCAGAGAGCACTAAGATTGGGGTCCTGAAATTGTTTGGCCCTCCCAGGCCCTAAAAAAGCCAGGCTGGCTGCGACGAGGGCCAGGGCCTTTTCTGTGGTGGCCCCTTACTGGTGGAATGAGCTTTCAGATGACATCAAGGCCCTGTGGGACCTTTTACAGTTCCGCGGGGCCTGCAAGATGGAGATCTTCCACCAGGCTTTCGATTAGGGTGCCGCCTCCCATATTGTGGCCCTGGCCCCCAACGCCAGTACCAACTTGCCAACCAATAGCTGGGCAAGAACTCAGACTCTCTGGATGCTGAGAGACTGTCGCCACCGTATACCAGCATTTATATGTACTAGCACCTATGATTTTATGCTGTGGTTTTATTTAAATTTGTGTTTTAGTACATTCTGTTGTTTTATCTATTGATATATATATATATATATTTATAAGCTGCCCTGAGCCTGCCTGGCAGGGAGGGTGGGATATAAATCAAAACAAACAAACAAAGAAACAAATAAATCTGACATAAATGTCACTTCGTTGGGCCAGGCCATGCGTGCCATGAAGTATAATGCCAGGTACTAGAGATATGAGGCTGCAGTGGCTCAAGTGGTTAAGATGCTGAACTGCAGACAGGTAGTTCAGCAGTTCGAGACCCGAGTGCTGCATGACAGAATGAGCGCCCATCTCTGGCCCCAGCTCCTGCCAACCTAGCAGTTCGAAAGCAAGAAACTGCAAGTAGATAAATAGGTACCACTTCGGTGGGAAGGTAACAGGTTATGGAGCAGAGACAGCCTTGGTCGCTCTAACTGACGACCTCCGGCGGCATCTGGATCAGAGTGGTGGGACGGTGTTGATGCTGCTCAACCTGTCGGCAGTGTTCGACACAGTAGATCATCAGCTGCTGTCCCGCCGCCTTGCCAACGTGGGGATAGGGGGGCCGGCCCTTCAATGGCTCGTCTCCTTCCTCCAAGGTCGGGGACAAAGGGTGGTGCTAGGGGAGCAGCAGTCCATGAGGCACCCGCTTGAATGTGGTGTGCCCCAGAGGGCAGTGCTCTCCCCGATGCTGTTCAACATCTATATGCGCCCCCTTGCCCAGAGGTTTGGGCTGGGTTGTCACCAGTATGCGGATGACACCCAGCTCTATCTGATGTTGGGCGGCCGGGCGGACTCTGGCCCAGAAGATCTAGACCGGGCGCTGCACGCCGTGGCTGATTGGCTCAGGTTGAGCAGGTTGAAATTGAACCCGGCAAAGATGGAGGTCTTGTGTCTGGGAAATTGTGGTTTGGGGTGGGGGCTCCCGCTCCTGAGCTTCGACGGGGCACCATTGGTGCCGGAGTCGCGGGTTAGGAGTTTGGGAGTGCTCCTGGATGCCTCTCTGACAATGGAGGCCCAGGTAGCAGCCACTGCCAAGTCGGCCTTTTATCATCTACGGCTGGCGCAGCAGTTGGTTCCCTACCTCGATCGGGACGACCTGGCCACAGTGATCCATGCGACGGTCACCTCGAGGTTAGACTACTGTAACGCTCTTTACATGGGGATCCCCTACCGGCTAACCCGGAAGCTGCAGCTAGTGCAGAGTGCCGCGGCCAAGCTGTTGATGGGTCTCACGAGTCGAGAACACATCAGGCCTGTGCTGGCGGCGCTGCACTGGCTGCCTATAGTATACCGAGTTCGCTTCAAGGTGCTGGTTCTTACCTATAAAGCCCTATATGGCCAGGGTCCAACATACCTTAGGGACCGCCTTTCTCCATATATACCCCAGCGGGCACTGAGGTCGGGGTCAACCCATCGTCTAGAGGTTCCAGGCCTTAGGGCCGCTAGACTCACCAAAACGAGGGCCAGGGCCTTTTCGGTGGCGGCTCCCATCTGGTGGACTGAGCTCCCAGAGGAGATCAGAGCCCTGCGGGACCTTGTGCAGTTCCGCAGGGCCTGCAAGACGGAGCTCTTCCGCCAGGCTTTCGAATAGGAGCCACCACCGATGATTCCATCCATCAGGTATACCATCTCTGATGTAACCGGCCCGAAATAGCCCTGACAGGTGGCAGGGGGAGTACGGAGACCTACCACTGAGTCACCACTTTGATAATATGTTATAGGAAGCTGTTTGTAATCTTGTTAGTCATAGGAATTTATTTTAACTGCTTAAACTATTTTAACTGCTTTTAGTCATTTTAATGTAGTATTTTTGGCCTATGCGCCCATGTAAGCCGCCCTGAGCCCGTTCGCGGGGAGGGCGGGGTATAAATCAATAAATCAATCAATAAAAAATAAAATAATGCCAGTAGCTCACAGAGTAGAATTTTTGCTCACAAGACTCCACAGCTTTGAGGGAGCACTGCTCACAGGTAACAGGTAAGGGAGTGGCAGCAAACAGGAAAGGCCTTGCAAAAGGGTAGCAGGAGACCATCCACACCACAGAAATGGAGTCTGTCTTTAGCCATGAGGGGGAGGGGGAGTAACAACTTGGGTACTGGAAAAATCAGGAGTCTAAAAAGATTCAGAGAGAACTGTGGTCTGTTATCAGTATTGTCTTGAATCATCATTATACGCATGTATACACATATAATGTGTGCCATGGATGACAACTGCGCCATACCTAATTCGTGTGCAGCCACCCTGTTGGTGGTACTGAGCACATGATAGCGATGCTTAGCATATGATAAAATACTGAGTGGAAGTTCACCATTAGCAAAAGGTTCCAATTCTTCCCCATGTCCCACACACTTAGGGTAGCCAGACCCCACCCACCCCCCAGCCTCTGACAGGAGTTGGGGGGTAGGTTGCCAGCTCCAGGTTGGGAAACTCCCGGAGGTTTGGGGATGGAGTGTGGGGAGGACGGGGACCTCAGTCTGGTACAATGCCATCGAGTCCACCCTTCAAAGCAACCGTTTTCACCAGCGGAACTGGCTCAGCTAAAGTTGCCAACCTTCATGAGGTGCCTGGAGTTCTCCTGGAATTACAACCAACCTTCGGGTGTGAGTCTGGCCTGCAGAAGACGAAGGTTCTAAACAAGACATGGGAACCACTCTTCATTTTCAATCCACTTAAAAGTTGAGCTGGGAAAAACAGTCTTAAGCCCTATTTCTGTGAATACAGGAAGCAAAGTATACTCGCATTTTGAGTGTGTCTTTTTAAAAAACAAAAAACAAACCCACAACTGGCAGCTACTGATGAGCGAGCATGCAACATTTATTGCAAACAGCAAAGCCTGAAAGAAGGTAAACAAACAGGCACCTCTCCACCGCTTCCTCTGCTGTTCTCTCCCCCCAAAGATACTGTCTTGCCTTTTCTTCATGCCCGAACCGCATCTCAGCTGGATGTCCGGCACCAGTTCCAGCAGCTTTGGCTGAATAAAAATGTTGCTTCGTGAGCAACCTTGAACATCAACTGCCTGCAAACTGTCACTCATCTAGAGGTGTATAATTCATTCCTTGGGAGAAATGCCATTATCCATGCAAATAAATACAAGCTGGTTCCTCAGCAGTTTCCGGCGTGGTGAGAACAGACCACCACTGTCGGGGTGTAAAGATTTATTTCACACGGACCGGTCTCTGCTTGCTCAGAACTGGGCAGAATAAGCTTTGGGTTACTGCTTACACTAGTTTGCTTATCTGGCACCTTTTGTTTCAATCTATATTTTCCCACTGACCCTCCTCAAAATTACGAAGGAACAAATATAGTAGGAAGGCTAGGAGGGAATGTAAATGGGTAGTATCATATTTGATAAGGAAAACTGAAGCCTGTTTCCATGTCCACCATTTGAACTCCCATTTACATTATTGTTCTATTTTTGTTATGACACTCAAACGGAAAAAAAAAAGAGTACATGATAGTACTGCAGCAGATTTTAAACTTTTATAATCGCCCAATTTTGCCTGGCGTCAGTCCAAGAAGACAGATTTTTGGATGGTTTAGAGCAGGGGTACCCAATGCGGCGCCCACAGTACCTTTCTTGGAGCCTTCCAAGCGTTTGTAGAAAGTAGGGCTGCCAAGTCAGCCCGGGGGGCGGGGGATCCCCCACTATAGGGGTTCCCGATCCGCCAGCCGCCATTCGGCTGGCGGGGGGAACCCCGCCCCAGAAGTCGTCCAGTGAGGATGACTTCCCCCGTGTAATGACGTCACCCGGAGGTGACGTCATTACATTGGGGGCATTGCCAGGGCGACGCTCTGGCAATCGCCCCAAAACTCTATGATACCATAGAGTTTTGGGGGCGATTGCCAGAGCGTTGCCCTGGCAACGCCCCCAACGTGATGACGTCACCTCCGGGTGACATCATCACGTCGCCGTGGCGAGCGCACAAAGCGCACGCGCCAGAAGAGCTCCCGGGGGGAGAACAACTCCTCCCCGCCGGCAAGTAGACACTACTTGGCAACCCTAGTAGAAAGTGAGCAGGGCCAGGCTGGACTTTTTGAGATTTGATTGGCTGTGCAGATTAGGAAAAAGAAAAACATTACTTTGGCAGCAGCTACCACCACAGCACAAGGGATCTTCACTGTGTGTCTGAAGGTAATCTGTGGTAGCCATTTAGTGGCTGGTTCCATCTGCTGCGGCAGCCATTTTGTGGCTGTGCACACCACCCTGGGTCTAAATTCCAGAGGTGCCTGCAGGCTCAAAAAGGTTGGGATCCCCTAGTTTAGAGCAGGGGTCTCCAACCTTTCAGGGCCTGTGGGCACATTCGGAGTTTTGCAAGGGGGTGGTATCACCCCAAAATGACTGCCACAGGAGGTGGAGCCAAACTCATAATGGCTGCTGCAGGAGGTGGAGCCAAATGGAATACCTCTCTCTTCGCATGTTCCAGGAAGAATGAAGAACTGAAGGGAGAATGGAACTACACACTGAATAAGGAAAGCTGGAGTGTTTTACGCATCGTCCCGTGGCTGTGGCCACTATCGCGACTATGGAAAGCCCTTCTCTGGATGAGGACAGCCAGTAATAAGCCTTGCCTTACAATGGTCCCACCCACTTTCTGAAAAGCACGGCATGGCATTGTGTTGGGGGAACCCTGGTTTAGAGCAGCGCCATTTCCCTCTAACCTCTTTGGATGATATGTGGAAAATGCGACGCCTTGTTATTCTGCTGAACTAGGAGTGCAACACACGTCAGCTGACTGATCCAAATATTGTCATGTGACCAGTCAATGGGCTGCCTCTAATTGGAATGTCCGTGAATATTCCGTGAAGCCAAGAACGCCATTGTGTGTGCAACAGCTTGCCTTCTTATTTCGTTACGCTGCCATTTGTTAGCCGCCTGCCCCCCTAACCTCGTGGCAGTCTGGGGAAGACCTAGCTACACCGCAGAGCTTCTCCCACCGGCACCTGTTATAACTGGAGGCATCTCTGTCAGGAAATAATTGGCCTCCTGCCTACTTACAGCAACCATTAGAAGTGACTTTTTATTAAGAGCTGCTGATAGTTTGCTGCATCTCTTGGGAGTTTTATTTTAAGCGAAACTGGATGCTCTCCTACTGTTCCAAGATTTATTTATTTATTTAAAAAAGAACTGTTCAGTGAATTACTGGCTTTTATAGCAATCTTACCTAACATTGTTCTTACTAATAATAATTCGTTACAATTCCCCCCCCCCAAAAAAAGTTAATTGTTATTGTGAAGCAATGAAATTAACTAATTGGTTTATTTGAAAGGAGCATTAATATCAAGCCTGTGGACTGAAAGCCCATTTTGCTGTACAGTTCTAGTACATTTTTTTCAGGATTTGACAATGTGTAAGGATACTGCAGTGGCTCAAGTGGTTAAGACGCTGAACTGCAGACCAGAAGGTCAGTAGTTCGAGACCTGAGTGCCGCATGATGGAGTGAGTTCCCGTCTCTGGCCCCAGCTCCTGCCAACCTAGCAGTTCGAAAGCAAGAAACTGCAAGTAGAGAAATAGGTACCGCTTCGGTGAGAAGGTAAACCTTTACCTTTACCTTTACCTAAGGATACTGGAGTCCTTTGTTACAGGAAGGAAACAGCATATGAATATGGTAAATAACTACAGATGTGCTAAATAGATACTTGATCGGTCAACTGAGTTAGGAGGCCAACTTCCGGTAGACAGGAGGTTGTAGCAACCCTGAGTCCAGGTTCCTCTAATACAGGGGTCCCCAACGTAGTGCCGACTGACACACTTCATGGTGCCTTTTAGAGCATGGGTGGGGCTAGGTGGGGCTTTTGCCCAGAAGGCCTTGTGATTGGCTGCACAGATTAAAAGGCATTCTGTTAAACACAGCTTCTGTCTGAAATTTTTGAAGAGGTACTATTAGAGTTGTATATAACCTCGCTCTCTGACATGTGGGCAGCTCCGCCTCCTGTGGCAGCCATTTTGGGACTTGCTCCGCCTTCTTTGGCAGACATTTTGTGACTGTGCACAATGCCTCGTGTCAGAATCCCAAAGGCTCAAAAAGGTTGGGGATCACTGACCCATTGCTACAAATTAATCAGAGGAAACCTCTAAAGGACTAGGAGCGTGAGATATTACAAATAATGGGCTACAGACTGTAAAGGCCAGTCAGAAATTCAACGTGAACAACATGAACCAAACCATTGTTTTCAATTATATGAGAAGCAGCTCAAGAATCAGAGATGAAAAGAACTATTGAATAAACTTCTGTTAAATGTTACTATCATCTCCCTGAATGGTCTACAAAAGAAAAAGCAGGCAATTAGACCTACTTAATTCCTAATTCTTGCAAATCTACATCACAAATCCTGAAAAATTAAGACTCATTTAAAGCTAACCAAGTGGGCAATTAACAGCTTGTTGAAGCCGTCAATCAACTGGAGATGGGGGATGAATTTCAGCAGATGTGAATTCTGCCAGTCCTGCTTCTCCTGTGCCTTCCCTTTTTTTTCCTCCCGTCTGCACGCAGCTTTCATCCTTCACATTTTGTTATTATTTTCACCAAAGCAGACAATAGCTGGGAAATGCAGAAATTGCCTCCCAACCCCTCTCCCTCTGCCCTACTATATGTACACACACACACGAACACATACATGAACTAGGCTTGCCATTTGCTCACCCATGGCAGGAAAACTCTGACCCTTGGCCCGAACCCCCCCCCCCTTGAGAAACTGAGGAGTTGCAGAAAATGGCCCCCAAAGTGACACTCTAGGGATTTCTTCATGTCTCTATGGTCTTTACCATAGAGATTGGGGGAATTCCTGGAGTGTCACCCAGAAGTTATATCACATCATCGCCAAACACCACCCTCCCCAGGCACCTTTTCTGGGGCTCTCCCTGCATATGTGGATGGCGTGCGGGCAGACTCACTGATACCCAAGCGACATTTGGAAACTATTCTCCCCCCTCCTGCAATTTCCCTGCTCACAACTGCCATTCCCACATTCTTTTTCTTTTCCCTGTAAGGGAACAGATATGGAGCTGGTTGTGGTGGTGGTGTGTGTGCTTGTGAGATAAAATGTCAGGAAATGGAAGGCTTAAGTAGCTTTCATCCGTTTTGCCACTTCTCTGCTCCTGGGGGTAACCTTTGATGTTCTCCCTGGCTACACATCTTGTGTTTATTTGCCCCTCCTTTAGTCTACATGTTTCCTTTAAAAACTCCATAAAGAAACCCATTATTAAGGTGACACGAGATGCTAAACATTCACTTGAAAATGACTGTCCTTTGCTTTGAGATGATTGTCTTAAAAAGGGAGTTGAATCTCATTGGAACCTCTAGGGCATTTTAACCAGCGCAGTAGTTCTGCTTCACTAACATAGCCTGGTTTCTATATGTGCGAGGCGCTCAGTGTCATGAACACTGAGCAACGGTTTATTTTCGTTTGAATACGTGCAATTTTTGTGTACAATCAGAACATTTTGTTACAGAAGATTTCATTGTTCGCAACAGCCACTGAGTTCATCGTTTATACGAGCATTTTTTTTTAAAAAAAAATCTACAGATTTTATATTTCATAATATTCTTCTTGAGAGGACACAAAGCTATTGTTCCAAAGAGAAATGCTAATTGTTCTTGAGAAACACACATTCGTTCTGCTTTCGAAAAGTCTCACTCGTTCATACTGCTTTTAGGACAATAGAGTGTTTCGATATTTCAATTTTGTTGTGTGCCACAAGTGCAAATAAGTATGAAATCATATGCAGCAGTGGTAAAATGGTAAGATGAGGCCTATTCGTTACTTTAGCTCTAAACCTCCTATTCTGATCACATCTGCCTTGAATCACTCCACCGGAGACAAATGTGGGCCCGACTCATAGAATGGATCTTCTTTGTTGCGAGAACAACACCAGTACAGATCACGAAGGTACTAAGTTAATCAGCTGGTACATGGTTTTTTGTATTGGTCTTCTCCACTGGCATTCCCCCCCCCCCCCACAGTTTGGCAGGCTGGTGAGAAAAAAAAAATAATGCAAAGATTGCCCATGCAACATCATTTCCAGGGCAAACGCCGAATTCTAGGATTCGGCGGATTTCTGATGAATCCTACAGCAGCCTGTCATCACTTTTGGGTTCGCCCCAGACATGACATCATGGCACTGACACAACGGTGGCTGCACATGTCCCTGTCCCCCCCCCCCCCCACAGTCCCCTGCTGGCTTCTAGCCAACGGCTGGCAACCTGATATTTAACACAATCTGTCTGGGCATTTGCCCTGACCTGGGCAATCCAGGGTAGCCTGATTTTATCAGCTCTTGGAAGCTAAACAAAATCGGCCCCGATTAGTACTTGGATAGGAGACTACTACGGAGTTGCTACGCAGAGCCAAGCAATGGCGACCCGCCTCGGAACGTCTCTCGCCTTGAAAGCCCCTACGGGGCTGCCATAAATCGGCTGTGGCTCAGTGGCGTTTTCCACCACCATTCAGGGATTTCAGTTGTATGTGGAAATGGGTAAATTAAGGGTTTGTAACAGGACCGTTGGTGGGTTTTCCAGCTGAAAGCAAACTTTGCTTATTTTCACCAATTCAATGGGTGAGATCCCATATGCAGAAGCAGCTGTCTCACGCACAGCTCATGCAGAAATGTGTTAGGATGTGCTGCCAAGCTGCGATGCGCATGGTGATCCCATGGGACTAATTGCATGTGCCTTTTAACGTCGCTGGGGACACGCATCTCCACTGGGGCACTCATGCGATCATCTACATGTAGAGCTTGGATCTGGCCATATTCACAGCCCTGCCTAGTGGCACTGAGGTGTGTGAGACAGATGGTTACTTGGAGGGAGAATGCATATCTCTTCCACTGTAGACTCAGCCACCCAAGTCCACGTGGATCCTTAATAGATTCTGCATCTAGCTCATTGGATCTAGCTTACTGGAACATAGTTTTGGTTATTTGATGATCGGGACAGACAGAAGTTCTTAAGTGTGGCTGAAGCAGCCTTGCCATGAAAAGCAATTTATTTATCTACCTGAACCAAGTTTGAGTCCAGTGGCACCATTCAGACCACCAAAGTTTTATTCAAGGTATAAGCTTTCGTGTGCATGTACATTTCTTCAGATGCACTAAAATGGAAGTTGCCCAGCCATACATATAGGTATACAAATACCTTGAATAAAACTTTGGCGGTCTGAAAGGTGCCACTGGATTTGAACTTCAGGACAACATGCCTGATAGGGTTGCCAAGTCCTACCTAGGGCTGCAGTGGGGGAGTCCTGGTCATCTCCCAGAGTTCTTTGGCATGCAATGCAATGACGTCACCCGGAAGTGACATCATCATGCTGGGCACGTTGGGGGCAGGACCACTATCATTCGAGGGGAAACCAGAGAGTTTTCCCTCAAATAATTGAGCGTCCCCCGCAACGTGCTTGATGCGATGATATCACTTCCGGGTGACATCATCGCGCTGGGCATGTTCTGCGATCCCAGCAATTTGAGGGTGGGGTTCCCCCCGGCGGCCCGATCTGGGCTAGCGCGGAACAGACCCATCGAGCGGGGGTTTCCCCGCCCCCTGAGGGGACCTGGCAACCCTAATGCCTGAATCTATCTTCTTGCTTGTTTAGTTCATTTATGCCCCATTTTTCTCCTTAGGGGTTGCCAGCCCTGAGTTGGGAAATGCTTGGAGATTTGGGGGGGGGGAGAGGGTGGAGCCCAGGGAGGGCAGGATTTGGGTAGTGGAAGGACCTCAGCAGGGCACAAGGCCGAACAGCCCACCCTCCAAAGCAGCCAATTTTCTCCAGGGGAACTGATCTTGATTGTCCAGAGATCAATTGTTATAGCAGGAGGTCTCCAGATGCCACCTGGAAGCTGGTAACCCGATGGGACCCAACACTACCTGCTTCATTCTCTTCTCCTTTATTTTATCTTTACACAGCCCTGTGAGGTAGGTAAAGAAGAGGACCAGTGATTGGCCCAAGGTCACCCAGCACGTTTCCGTGGCTGAGTGGGGATTCGAACCTGAGTCTCCCAGTCCTTTGCCCGACCCTCTAACCACTACAACAGGAGTCTCCCAGTTCTTTGCCCGACCCTCTAACCACTACAACATGCTTGATTCTCAGATGTTTTGCAGTGCGGCAAATGTGTGTTCCGGCTGCTTTCTCTGTTCTTTAGAGCACCCATCTTTCTTCGCCCTGAGGACATCCCCGCAACTCATGCTGGAGCCCGACTGGAACTGTGACAGCCACGCAAAAGAGAATCGCTACTCTTATTGCCAGGGAAAGCAAATGAAAAAAGCCCTCTCAGATATGGAGCCTCGCAGAGAAGGCAGTGAAGAAAGGAGCCCATAAACAACTGAAATCATTTTGTTTTCACAGGAGGGAATGAGAAGACGGCAGCGGAAGAGCGCTGCTGGGCCTTGTTATACGACACATATTTCCATGCACAAAATGGGTCCTGAACGCCGGAGGTGGAAAGAAGCATGAGCATCTGAGCCAGAAGAGGACCACGGGGATGAGTTCTCAGGGCTGTGCGTCATGGGAAATGCCTGAAGGCGTTAAGGGTGGAGGGTAGAGTTTGGGGAGGGACATCTGCGGAGTACAAAGCCACATAGTCTGCGTTCCAAAGCGGCCATTTTCTCCAAGTGAAAAAAAATCTCCATCATTTGGGAGATTAGTGGTAATGCTGGGAGATCTCCAAGTTGGCAGCCCTGGGATTCCCAGTCACGTGATTTGGCTGGCGCCTGACTGGTAAAGCGAGAAGGCCGGCAGACACCTACCATGTAGACTAAGCCAAGCTGTACCAAAGGCTTCAGTGGAGGGTCCAGCGGTCTCTCCCACAGTAGCTCAACAGGCTTGGCCTGAGCTGTAAACCTTGAGGCACCTGGTTTATAGAGCAGTCTTAACCAGGTACGGATGCCAGCTCTTGGTTGGGAAACACTTGGGGATTTTTGGGGTAGAGTCTGAGGAGGGCGAAATTTGAAGAAGGCTGGGACATAAATGGGGCATCGCAGCACTGAGTCCACCTTCCAAAGCAGGCTTCTTCTCCAGATGAACTGATATTTATTGCCTGGAGAAGAGTTGTAATAGCAGATCTCCAGCCATTACCTGGAGGCTGGCAATGCTATAACCAGGCCTACTCAGAGTAGGGATACCAAGACCACACCCAAACACTTTACCAGTGTTAATGGTGCCCCGTCCAGAGTTGGGAGCTGGATCCCCGACCCAATCGCCCCGCGACCCAGGTTCAGGACCTCTGTCTTCGTTGGGTTCAGCTTCAGCTGGCTTTGCTTTAACACCAGTGGCCATGGCATTCAAACCCTCGGCCAGAATGTCTGGGGCAGTATCTAGCTGGCTGCCCATCATCGGATACAGCTAGGTATCACCAGCGTACTGGTGACCACCCATCCCAAACCCTCTGACTATCTGGGCGAGGGGGCGCATATAGATATCAAATCGCAAAGGGGAGAGAATCGCCCCAGAGGGGATGCTGCATGCCGTGGGGAAATGAGTCCGGCCACTGTAAAGCCATCCCACACATCTCCAAGTTGGCGAAGTGGTGGGCCATGAGGTCATAATTGACCGTATTGAGCACTGCTGTTAGATCTAATAACAGCAGCAGCGCCGAACTGCCCCAATCCAGATGTCGCCAAAGATCATCTGTGAGGGCAACCAGTGCCATCTCCATCCCATAGCCGAGGCGAAAACTGGACTGAGATGTGTCCCGGATAGAGGAATCATCTGGGAAACCCTGGAGCCGTGCAGCTGTCACTCTCTCAACTACCTTGCCCAGAAACGGAAGTTTCGAAAATGCTGGCTGGATCCAGAAGCCCCTGGGAAAGGTCCCCAGAACTTCGGGACAGATTGATGAAACTGGCCGGGTGTGTGTGTGTGTGTATATCCCATCACCTCCAGCTTTCACTAGCCGTAATGGCCACAGGTCCAAGGGGCAAGTGGCGGGCTTCACGGCCTGCAGGATCCTGTCAACCTTACCCTGGGAGAGCCGGCTGGAATGGTCCAGTACTGGACCTAAATATGGCCAAGGGGCCTCCAGTTCTTGTATTGTCTGAATAGTGGCTGGCAGGTCCTGGCAACATTTTATCTGCAGAATAGCTTCCAAAAGCCTCACAGCTAATAGCCAGTTTAATTAATTAAATTCTAAGGAAAAGGCCGCAACAGGGAAGACTTGCTTCAGATAACCGTCCTGATAAGAGTGAATACATATGTCCCAGTTTACAAACATGGTTAGGGTCCAATAGACTCCATTCCATCCTCAATTCAACAGTCAGAACATTTGGCCAAACATCTGCAGAACTCCCCGAATTATCTTTACAGCAGGCTGGGAAAGAGAGTACACTCACCATCACTATTTATCAAAACATTTTATCCCACCTTTCCTTGAAGTTCAAGGCAGCTCAGGAAAAGGTAAAGGTTTCCCTTGCTCAAAATCCCACCTTTCCTCAAGGTTCAAGGCAGCTTAGGTAAAGGTTTCCCTTGCTCGAAAGACCCTAAGGATGCGGTGCTCATCTCCGTTTCCAAGCCAAAGAGCCAGCGCTCTCCAAAGATGTTTCCATAGTCATGTAGCCGGCATGACTAAACACCGAGGCGCATGGAACACTGTTACCTTCCCACTGAGGCGTATTTACCTACTTGCAATTTCTTTCTTTCGACCTGCTAGGCTGGCAGGAGCTGGGGCCAGAGACGGGAGCTCACTTTGTCAAGCGGCCCTCGGGTCTCGAACTGCTGAAACTATTGATCTTCCGGTCTGCAGTTCAGCGTCTTAACCACTTGAGCCACTGCAGCCACTGCAGCCCTCAAAGCAGCTTACAATGCCCTAAAATTCTGCTAGCCATGTATCATGCATTGTGTCCATAACAAATAATCTTTAAAAGACAGGAAACTCATTGGGTGCATTCAGACGCGCAGATTCGAGCCGGTTCGAAACGCTTTGAGCCGGCTCAAATCTGCGCGTTCAGACAGCCACAGCTGCCTCCCGTCCCCAGCCATCACCCACCGGACCAAATGCCATCTCAAAGCGTCACATTTTTGAGACCAGGTCCCAAGGTGGTTTCTCCCGCCCCCTTCCGGCTCAAGCCGCCTTCTCCCCATGTGATCACGGAGCCCTCGCCGAGCTACTTCTGAGTCTTTAAGCCCCCCCCCCCCCCCGCGGAAGCCTCTGGCTTCTGCTTTTTGACTGCCTTTTTTTTTTTACCATCGGCAATATGCGCATGAGCGCTTCTACACCTTTCCCAAAAATAAATGTTTTAAAAAATGGCCATTACTTCTCCGTTCCAGATGCCACGGAGACCAGTTTCGGGGTAAAAGTTTAAAGGGAAGTGTTCTCTCAGCGCAAGGAAGTCACGGAGCTTGGGTGAGTGAGAGGCTTTGCTCTCCTGCTTTTGTGCATGCGCTAGATTGTATTTTCAGGTGATTGCTTAAGTGCATGCGCAAGCAGCGAAAATTTTTAAAAAGCCCAATGCATGCTCCTGTGTAGACGCCGGGGAGCTGCTTGCGTGTGTGTCCGGAGTGGGGTGTTTCGAGCCAGCTCCAGCACGCCGTCTGAACGCACCCATTGAGGACAGAGTTTGTTCCTTCAGTCTCGTAAGCAGCAAGGCTGAATTAAGCACCTCATTATTTGTCAATGCCATGCTGTCTACATTGCTGCAAACCTCATACTTTTCTGATGCTGGAACAAGAAGCTGAATTCAGAATCCACAGGGCCAGTGTGGGGTAGTGGTTAAAAGTGCCGGTCTAGGATCTGGGAGAAGTGGGATCAAATCCCCACTCGTGCCATGGAAGCTCGCTGGGTGACCTTGGGCCAGTCACACTCTCGGCCTAACCTGCCTCACAGGGTTGTTGTGAGGACACAACAGAGGAGAGGAGAATGATGTCAGCTGCTTTGGGTCTCCATTGGGGTGAAAAGCAAGACATCAAGTAAATGAATATGGCATGGTGTCCTGAGAGAAAGAAGGGGAGGAAAGGAGCATTTCTTGGGGGGGGGGGGGGCGGATTCCAAAATAATTTGGGAATTTTAGAATGTCTTAAGGAATGAGGGGAGCCATTCCAAGCTCTCCGTCTCTTGCTCCAGACAACTGATGAGTAGATAGCAAACCTGCCAGCAGTGGCCAGTTTTGGGTCGGGAAATCCCTGGAGATTTGAAGGGGGAATCTGGGAAGGGCAGAGCTCGGGGAGGGATGTTGGCAGGGTATAATGTCATACAGTCCCCCCTCCAAAGCAGTCATTATCCCCAGGGGGACAAACCTCTTCTGTCTGGAGATCATCTGTGATCCTAGGAGAGCTCCGGGTCTCACCTGGACGTTGGCAACCCTCCCACATGTAGGGTTGGCAAGTCTCCCCGGGGGGGCAGGGAAACCCCTGCTCGATTGGCCCACTCCCCGCCGGCCCGGATTGGGCTGCCGGGGGGAACCCCACCCCCAAATTGCCGGGCTGCGGAGACGTGCCCGGTGTGACGTCATCACGTCGGGCACATTTTTTGGGGGGGACGTTCTATCATTCGAGGGAAAACTCTATGGTTTCCCCTCGAATTATAGAGGCCCCGCCCCCAATGTGCCCGACACGATGACATCACTCCTGGGTGGCGTCATCATGGCACACGCACAACGCATGCATGCCGGAAGACTTCCAAAGAGGACCGGACTCCCCCGGCTAAAACGTAAGTTAGACTTGGCAACCCTACCCACATGGAATATTCTACCAATTCTCCTTCAACTGGGTAGTAAACCTGGAAAACTGTTGAAAAAGCAAGTGTGTGTGTGTGTGTGTGTGTGTGTGCGCGCGCAACAGAACAACCAAAGGGGCCGGTCCTTTGCCTCACACTTTAATTCTAAAGGTGCGGTGTTAACCCCTCTGGGGTGCAACTCAGCAGTCTCAAGCTGCGAATGACTCTTAAAAATAAAGGCAAGGTTGCAGTTAATTAGTTAAAACTGTTTCATTAATTAACTCTAATTGTTTAATTAGTGGGGGGACGGTCTCCCTCCACTGTCGAAGCAGATATCACTATTCAGGCCTAACCGGATCCACTTGCACTCAGGAGCCAGAGAGCCGGAATGCAAATGGCCGCCTTCATTCTCACAGGTGTGGATTTCCCAACTAACTGAAATGTTGGGGATGAGCGAGGAGGCTGTGGCTGAAGCTCTGCTTACGTGGCACCTTCCTGACAATTTTTATTACACTTGCTTTCCTATCCATTATTCAGAATGTCAGGGAGCTATTTTAAGTACCAGCTTAGTTCAGCTTAAAACAGGTATTAAAATATCCACGTCTCAGAAATATATACATGTGTGTGTATATATATATATATGTATCAAAAAGCAATTTAGACAAAATAACAACTCCCCTTGGCAAAAGCAGATGTTTCCCCACCGGCCTGATTAGGAACATTCGTCATGTGGCCGCGCAGGCGGCTGGTATCACGGAGGGGCCCAAAGTCCTCCAACCCAACCCACGCCCCATGGCACCCAAGCAGAGTGCCAGTTCATTCCGGCAGGCTAGCGCGGGGAATGTCCCGACAAACTGTTCCTCCTGGGAATCAGGTAGACCGATTTCCCATGAGGCGCCACTCTGCTGTCGCTCTTCCCTTTCCCCCAACTGCGTGCGCCAATTTCCCACTATTTGCCCCATGCCACATTTTGACCCGCGACTTTGCCCAATTTTCCCCGCGGCTTCGCAATCCTATTTTTTGAGGATCGCAAAGCCGCGGGGGGAAAATGGCGTGGGGCAAATAGTGGGAAATTGATGCACACAATCGGGGGAAAGGAAAGACCGATGGCGGAGCAGTGCCTCGTGGGAAATCGGTCTTGGTCTGCCTCCTGCCCTGCTTCCCTAAATGGTGTGTCAGAGACCGGCCTCCTTAAGCTACTGCTTTGCTTTGCTTCCTGAGGAGCCACCTCTGTTGGCTACAGCAGACCGTGCAGCCTTCGTCAGGAAGAAGAAGAAGAAGAAGAGGAGGAGGAGGAGGAGATTGGATTTATACCCCGCCCTTCACCACCCAAGGAAGTCTCAGAGCAGCTTACAAACTCCTCTCCCTTCCCCTCCCCACAACAGACAGACTGTGAGGTAGGGGGGGCTGAGAGAGCTCTGACAGAAACTGCTCTTTTTCAAGAACAGCTGTGCCAGAGCTATGGCTTGCCCAAGGTCATCCAGCAGGTGCACGTGGAGGAGTGGGGAATCAAACCCGGTTCTCCCAGATTAGAGTCCGCGCACTTAACCACTACACCAACCTATGGCCCTGATGGAATGGGAGGCCCCTGCATGCTCACTCTCTCCTGCCCTGCTGGGATAATATCAGGGAGGGTCCTGGATGCCTCCAGAGAAGCCCGTGTTGCAGTTCTTCTCCACCTCAGTGCCAACCCTCAATGAACTGGAGTTGTTCCTGTCTGTTGGAATAAGGCGACTCAGCGCTCCTGGACATAGATGTAGGTATCTGTCGTCTTCTGAATGAACGAGATGCCTCTCCCTGTCTAACCCGGAAGCTCCTCTCTGGCTTCTCCTCTTCCTGTGCCCTTTGTGTTCTCTCTCTCTCTCTTCTCGTGGACCTGTGAGGAGCAGGACGCATCTACAGGTCTCTCCTGAAGAAGCCACACCGTCTTACTTTTGTGTGCATCCGGTGCCAGATTAGCAGGACTAGCTCTGCAACTGCTTGAACGGGTGTGACCCAAGAAGCGCCCATGCTGTATGAACTGCAGGGGGGGAAAGCAGTCTGGGACCTGCCCATTCTGGCAAAAACGAACGACAAAAAGGCAAAGATCCTGCTGATCTGAAGAAGTTTGAGCGCACACAAAATCTTATACCCACGATTAAACTTTGTTTGTCTTTAAGGTGCCATTGGGCTTAAACGTCTTCCTTCTGCTGTTCGTTGTGCCATTTTTTCCCAAGAAGGAAGAGGAGAAGTTGGATTTATACCCCGCCCTTCACTACCCAAAGGAGTCCCTGAGTGGCTTACAGTCTCCTTTCCCTTCCCCTCCCCACAACAGACACCCTGTGAGGTAGGCGGGGCTGCAAGAGCTCTTTGAGAGCTGCTCTTGAGAGAACAGCTCTGAGAGAACTGTGGCTTGCCCAAGGTCACCCAGCAGCTTCACGTGGCGCCGTGAGGAATCAGACCCAGCTCTGCCAGATCAGAGTCTGTGCTCTTAACCGCTACACCAAACTGGCTTTGAAGTAAATAAATCTTCCAGATCTATACTAGGTATCTCCATATTGTGCCCTGCCCGGTAAGGTGCAAAGGCATAGTCAGACTGGTTCGACACAACCTTCAGCGCACACCCGACAGGAATCAACACTGTTGATGAGTTTATCCAGGAGATGAAGAATGGTGATTCCCTCCCCAGGCTTGCCAGAAGTGCAGCGTAGATGACATCTGCGGTCCCGCTGATCAAAAAGGAGGAAAGTCTTCCCTAATAACGAGCGCGGTGCCGAGACACACAATGCAGTTCTCCGGTTCCAGTAATGATACATGCTGAGGGATGATGGATGTTGCCGGGCCGGGTAGATGGCTCCAAGTGTCTGCGATGCATATTTATTTGAATTTAATAAGACCGTGACGGGTGTGTTTATTAAATGCCTACTGATTCCTGAGCCTATTTGCCAAAATTAATAGTTGTTTAAGTATCCAGCTGTAATTAATGAACACAAGAAGGGGTTTGTGTGTTAATTATTATCAAATGATTCAAAAAATGGCCTATGAATATTATCCGTATGGCAGTGGCGTCGTGCGAACAGGCGCCATCCTACGCAAGCTTACTTGAGAGTAGCGGCCATGCTGAGGATGCATGGATGTCAACAGGTACCCAGCGACACAGTTCCAAAGTCTTCTGAAGAGGGAGCAGTGATTTCTGCTGATTCCCCCCCCCCACACACACACACAGTCAACTCCCATTTTGCCTCCCGATGCTATCCCCGAGGACCTATGTACCCCCCAGGGATAATTCCATAAGCTCAAAAGACTACAGTGAAAGGGAGCATTCTGCTCTGTAGTCCACAGATGGCTAGATACACATCATTAAGTTTAAGTTAGGAAGGAAGAAGAAGAAGAAGAAGAAGAAGAAGAAGAGGAGGAGGAGGAGGAGGAGGAGGAGGAGATTGGATTTATATCTCGCCCTTCACTCGGAGTCTCAGAGCGGCTTACAAACTCCTTTCCCTTCCCCTCCCCACAACAGACACCCTGTGAGGTAGGTGGGGCTGAGAGAGCTCTTTCCAGAGCTGTCCTTCAGAGAACAGCTGTGCCAGAACCATGGCTTGCCCCAGGTCATCCAGCAGCTGCGAGTGGAGGAGTGGGGCATCAAACCCGGTTCTTCCAGATTAGAGTCCGCACACTTAAGCACTACACCAAACTGTTATTTTAAATATTTATTTTAAGAATGCCAAACGCTATGAACTTGAAGAGTGTTTGGAAGCAGCAGCTAGTGCAGAACGCTGTGGCTAGACTGCCAGTCGGAGCCAGCTACCGGGAATATGTGATCCCAATACCACAGCAATTACACTGCCTACAAACCCGCTCCCAAGCCCAATTCAAGGTGTTCGTTTTGACCTTTAAAGGCCTACATGGCTTGGGGCCACGGTATCTGAAAGACCGTTTTCTCCCATACATTCCTTCTCAGGAATTAAGATCACTGACCCATCAATCAAAGCTCATCCGGTGGGTACACGAGAGACAGAGCCTTTTCAGTGGCAGTCCCACGATTATGGAACAACCTCCCCAGCGCCTTGCAGCTTACAGCACCTGGCTCCCCTCACACTCCATCTTTAGGGAGCTGAAGATGGTTTTATTGAGGACTGCATATGACTAATACAGTTTTTCTTTATTGACAGTCCTAATTGGAAATATGAAATTGTGGTCTTTTATGTTGTTGTGTTTTTTTAAAAAAACAGAATTGTTATTTCATTTATATTGTAAGCCACCTTGAATCCTGCAAGGCAGAAAGGTGGCTAATGCATGTTTTAAAGACATACATACATGTATACATACATACATATTAGATTTAAAGTAAATGTAAGCCATTTAAAAACACACTACAACCCATCAGTATCTTAAACTAAAAAGGATTTCTGCATTTTATTGGTTAAAGAGAAATAGAATAAATGCTCTGTGATATAGATTTTTTCTCATTATATTTAATAAATAGAATTGCCAGCTCTGGATCGGGAAACACCTGGAGATTTGGCGATTGGTGCCTAGAGAGAGTGGGATTTGGGGAGGGGAGGGACCTCGGCATGGTGCAATGCCACAGACCCCACCCTCCAAAGCAAGCATTTTTCTCCAGGGGAACTGGATTGTTCAGAGGTCAATTGTTATAGCAGGAGATCTCCAGGTGCAACCTGGTTGCTGACAACCCTGCCCATAAAGCTGTAATCGTACACAGTCCTGCTGCTGGCGGGGTGAAGAGCCGCGCATGGAAGGAGGCATTGTGGAAATATTTATGAGTTCAGCCATCCACACGGCCAAATAGGTAAAGCAGATTTCTAAACAAGAAATATAAGAGAAAGCTTTGGAAACTAGCCACTGTAATCCAAACTCGCCAATCAAAATAAGGCAGATGTTTTAGAGGGACTGGAAACCCTTGTTTTGGATGGAGTTGGCCAGTCTTCGGTGGGCAGTTTCAGAATTTGGGGGTCTTGCTGTCTGAAAAGCAGGCCGGGGCACTGACCAAGAGCACCTTCTAACAGGAGAATTGCTAACCTGTCCTGGCCATCTTAATTTGTAGCCTTGTTACTGGACGACTATAACACGTCCAGGCCAGCCTGATCTCATCAGATATGGGAAGTTAAGCCAGGTTGGCCCTGGTTAGTACGTGGATGGGAGACCACCAAGGAAGTCCAGGGTTGCTATGTAGAGGCAGGCAGTGGCAAATCACCTATGGATGTCTCTTGCCTTGAAAACCCCATGAGGGGGTCGCCATGAGTCAGCTGCAAGTTGACAGCACTTTACAGACACATAACATGCTCAGGGCAGGGGCGGGGGGTGCTTCTCTTGAAGACAACCTAAAAACTTCATCTTGGCTAGCCGAGAAGAACACAACTTGCCTAGACTTCAGTTCAAGGTACTGGGACCCCCATATCTGAAAGACCATCTGTCTTGGTGTAGCGGCTAAGTGCGCAGACTCTAATCTGGGAGAACCGGGTTTGATTCCCCACTCCTCCACTTGCACCTGCTGGATGACCTTGGGCAAGCCGTAGTTCTGGCACAGCTGTTCTTGAAAAAGGGCAGTTTCTGTCAGAGCTCTCTCAGCCCCCCTACCTCACAGTCTGTTTGTTGTGGGGAGGGGAAGGGACAGGAGTTTGTAAACTGCTCTGAGACTCCCTTGGGTAGTGAAGGGAGTAGAAATCAAATCTCTTCTTCTTCTTCTTCTATTTCTTCATAGGTCCCCAAGCACCAATCACGTTCCTCTGCTTACAACTTTCTCCCCCTTTAAAGGTGTCCATTTTATTTCCCAAGGTGTTCAGTGGGGTTTGAGCTACAGGCAGGTTGGATGGATTTTTGTGTTTTTGCTTTACTCACGAATTCTAAACTGCCTCGAGCCAGAAATGGAAAGGCAGAGTATAAATGTTTTAATAAACATTTCATAACCCAGTTGAATTGCTTTAGCTGAAAATCAATGGATTTACAAGCATTAACTCTGCCCTTGGTGCTTGTCCTGAGGTATTTAAATACGAAATACTGAAGAAGCAGCGGCAGGCGGATGATTACAAAAGTCACCGCCTTGCAATAGCATTACTGCTTGTTTTGCCCAGGTGGGGAGCTGTATTGGTCTGAAGCGACAAAACAAAGTTTGAGACCAGGGGCACCTTTAAGACCAACCAAGTTTAATTCTGGGTGTAAGATACGTGGAAGAAGGGAGCGTGCACACAAAAGCTTATACCCAGAATTAAACTTGGTTGGTCTTAAAGGTGCCTCTGGACTCAAACTTTGTTCACTTGTTTTCTCAGTAATGGCAAAGCAGATCCATAGTTGCTCCTTAGGGGCGTTCTTGTTTGGTACCAACCTCATATCCTACATTTGGATTTCCAGTAAACCACACAAGCCCTCTAGAGTCCATAAGCCAACATACGCCTCATTCTGGGCAAAACTGCGGCCAATATATGTAGAGTGTGAATCTGTATAAAGTCAGAATGATAAACGCATCTCCGCCACACAGAAAGCTCCTTCAAATAGACCCAGATGGCTTTCAAAGGGGACTGGACAGATTTATGGAGGAGAGGCCTAACAGTTGCTACTAGCCATGGTGACTAAAAGGGAACCTTCACGTTCAGAGGCAGTAAACCTCTCCATATCAGTGTCAGGAGGTTACATCAGGGGAAGGCCTCGGACTCTGTGCCTTGTTGTTGGCCCTCCAGAGGAACTGGTTGGCCACTGTGTGAGACAGGATGCTGGTCTTGATGGACCACTGGTCTGATCCAGCAGGGCTCTTCTGATGTTCTTACATCAGTCTGTCGATTGGATGCAGCCCTCTTGTGTCAGGATCAGTTCTTAATAATGGTCTCTTTGGGTACCTGCTAAGAGTTAAGAAGGAACTGGGTGACAGTTCTTCGCACTGAAAAGATTATCATGACAACAGGCGTTGAGGACTGAAATTACTACGGTGAGACGAAATCAAATGGACATAATCCCATTTTGGATTTGCATGGCATGATCCAAGCTAGTCTCACTTCACAGGGCAATGAATCTTGCTTAGCCCCCGTGCTGCATCCTTTGGGTCTATAATTCTCAGGAACGGGAGCTGAATGTAGTAGAGCCAGTACAATTATAAGGCCCTGATAACACGATTGGCTCTCAGCTACCAAAACATGATGAAGCTGATTGGAATCACATCTTTCCTTATATATAATTGAGTAGTGAGGTGGCACTTTCTGAACATTCCACACACTCCTAAATCAGTGGCTCCATGATGTGTCAGTCAGAAGCTGTCCCTCTCCACTGGCTGTGTTGCCCGAGTCCTGCCCACAGAAGCAGCACCCGTCAAAACTTTCCTCAGAAGATGGTTGCTTCGCTCCGGTGAACACAGCTACTGTCTTCGCTTTCCTTGCCAGACAACAATTGATTCTCTCAGGGGACAAAACCCACCATCTTTAGCCTCCAAACCAAGTTTGCTGAGGCAACACATTCCAGAACAGGGGGGAAAATTGCCAAGTAAACAGCTGTCAGTGTAGCAGAGGCGAGGGAAAACCAGCCCAAGTTATATTTTAAAAAAGCCAGTGGATACACACACAAGCAGAGACAGAAGATGGGGCCAGACACACAGAAAACAGAAATGGCTGACCTTCCCCTAGGGTTGCCAATCTCCAGGTGGGACCTGGAGATCTCCCACTGTTACAATTGATCTCCAGATGACAGAGATCAGTTCCCTGGAGAAAATGGCTGCTTTGGAGCGTAGACCCTATGACATTATACCCTGCTGACTCCTTCCACCACAGGATCCACTCCCCAAATCTCCAGGTATTTCCCTACTCAGAGCTGGCAAACCTACCTTCCCCTCATTGCCTGTTGCTAGGCAACCAAGCTTGGTTCTGCCAGTAAAAGGCCCTTTTCATGCCTATTTTGGCCTCCGGGAGAAAACTCAGTGAGGCCAGTCCTGATAGGGTTGCCAACTCCAGGTGGGACATTCCTAGAGATTTGAGGGATGGAGCCTGGAGAGGGTGAGTTTTGAGGACAGGTGGGACTTCAGACAGGTACATAAACTTCATCCTCCAAACCAGCCATTTCCTCCTGGGGAACCATTGCAGCCAGTCTCCAGGTCGGGGCTGGAGATCACTCAGAATTACAACTGCTCTCTAGGAGGGCGGGGGGGAGGAGATGGAAAGCTGAAGTTAGAGGGGCAGATAAAGGTAGGTTGATGGTTGGCTGGGAAGGAGACAGGGTCGCCAACTCCAGGTTGGGAAATTCCTGGATATTTGAGAGGTGGAGACTAGAGGGGATGGGGTTTGAGGAGGGGTGGGACCTCAGACAGTTACAATGCCATAGACTCCACCATCCAAACCAGCCATTTCATCATGGGGAACCATTGTTGCCATCTCCAGGTGAGGGCTGGAGATCACTCAACATTACAACTGCTCTTCACGTAGCAGAGGTCAGTTCCTCTGGGGAAAATGGTGGACTCTATGTCATCATACCTCCAAAGCGGCCATTTTCTCCAGGGGAACTGGTCTCGGTAGTCTGGAGATCAATTGTAATTCCAGGAGATCTCCAGGACCCACCTGGAGGTTGGCAACTCTAGAAAAATGCAAACATAAAATCCTAACCTCGTACAGTAGACTGTGAGCCTTCAGGTTAGATAGGGAGGTACAGGGATATTTGGTTAATATAGCAGAGTTTGCCCAGTCATAGAGTTGTGATACCGAGTGCAGTAAATAAATCTCCCAAGAGGTATACTGCAAAAAACTTATATTTATTCATGATGATCCAGTAAACATGCAGGTTGCTGTCAAAAGAAGAGAAAGAAGCCCCATCTAAAGAGTACTTGACCTATCACTAAAGGTCACCTTGTCCAGCATCACGTGTGGGGGAGTATGAGGGCACTGTACCTACAGGAGAGACCTGAAGAGATATGTGTCTCTGTGGAAGGCCATGTGATGAGAGGGAGATGAGAAGAAGGGAGAGAAGAGTGGTCACAGGGCAGCTCCCAGGTTAAGACAAAGAGAGGCATCATATTCAAGGAGATAGCAACTGTACACCCTTAGAGTGACATAGTGCCCGCCCAAAAAAATCTCCAGGCATGCAGAGTCACTCACTCCAACAGGAAGTCCATAATGTAAAAAGTCTGCCTCACATGAACAAAAACAACAAACCAATGGTGTGAGCATAATCAGGAAGGAAGGATCTAGCCAACCCCCTTCGCAGGGTGGTCACTTTCCTCCTGAGGGGTCCCCTTCCCTTCAGAACGCCGCCCTTTTACTGCCTTAGAGCTCTACTTTCCTTCCTCTTCCTGTGGCGTGCATAAACTGGGCCCTGTAGGATAGCAGCCTTTCAGCAGTGAAGCATTTCAGCTGATTTAATACAGTTCCTCAAGTGCATATTTAAACTACAGATTCACCTTGGAATCTTGCTGAAATTGTAGTTTGACAACGGTGCTGAGAACTCGAGAGCCCCCCGCCTCCCCCTCCTGGCGTTCTCTGGAGAGAGGGGGCGAGACAATGAAATTCGCTTCATTCTTGTGGTGCAGACATTTGCGTAACGCACTGGAGCTGAATTCTAGGGAGCCGCAATCTCATCACCGCTCCCAACGCAGCAGGTAGATCATTTTCTCAGCCATCAGCTACCAGAGGGTGATAATAATTCTGGCTTTCCTTACTGGTCTATTGTAAAGATGACTGAGCCAATGTTTCTGAAATGCTCCGAACGCTTGAAAAGCGCTGTATGAATCCTGGATTGTGACAATCATTATGCTGTATCAATAAGGTTGCCGGCCTCTGGTGGGACCTGGAGGTCTCCTGGAATTAAAAATGATCACCAGACTGCAGAGATCAATTCCTAGGGATACCCGGCTCCAGATATAGGGTTTCCAGGTCTCCCCAGCATGCAAGAGATCCCTCGGTTTCCAGTGCTTTCCTTTGGTGCTGGCCAGCTGGCTGTTGGGGGAGAATTACCACCTCAGACGTGACATGCCCACCTCACCTGGAGGTGATGCAGGCACATTTGTGGGTGACACTCTGGTTTTTGGGCAAAACTCTATGGTAGAATTAGCTTCAAACCATAGAATTTTGCCCCAAAACCAGAGCGTCACCCCCTGATGTCACCAATGTGCCTACATGACTTTTGGGTGACATAAACATGGTGTGTTTCTTCCCTCCACTCTCCCAGAGGGTCCTGGTAAGTCCCCCACTGGCTTGTCCTTTGGACCTGGCAACCTTAACCAGGTGGGACCTGGGGATCCCCTGGAATTACAGCTCATCTACAGACTACAGAGACCAGTTCCCCTGGAGAAAACGGACGGGTGGGCTCTATGGCCCTGAGGTCCCTGTTCCTCTCCAGGCTCAATCTCCAAACCTCCAGGAGCTCCCTGACCTAGATCTGGCAACCCTAGCCCCCGAAGCCCCTGCCAGTGGCCAGGATGGACCCGGCAACCTTATCCGTTCCCCTGGAGAAAAGGGCTGCTTCAGACGGTGGAGTCTATGGCATTATACCCCACGGGGGTCTCTCCCCAGGCTCCACCTCCCAAATATCCAGGAATTTCCCAACCCAGAGTTGGCAATCCTGTAACAGCCTTCAGTGAACAAGTACATCAGGGCGAGATTTCCCAGTAGAAAGCAACACACACGCACACACACACACATTTCCCTCCTTCCCTTCCCTCCCTCCCTCCCTCTCTCTCTCTGTGCCACATTTCATGATAAGCCTGGATGGATTTCTGTTGCTTCTAGGCAGCTTGGATTATTCATATCACTTACACTGCCTTTGAACTTTATTTGGGCATGGAATGCCCTCTGGTATTTTGACCAAACGCGTCTGCTCAAGTTTTGCATTTTTATTTTTATTTTTAAAAAAAGAAGAGAGAAATCTTCTGAGGTTAGGAGGAAAAAACCTGTCATGCAAGAGAGGGTGCCCTCCTGTGCTGTGACAGAGCATTGTTTTTAAGAGCTGGAGGTGGCCCTGCAGAATGAACCCCGGCCAGGACTTGCTGGGGTGGGTGTCCACACTCACCCTCTTTAGTTATTGAAAATATCTGTCGCTAGCTTTTCTTTCCAAAGGTATCCGTCATAAGACGATCAACAAGACCGAGAAACAGAAGAAAAAGGAGCGAGTCGTGGATTCTGTTGGCCCGGCTTGCAAAAGTCCTCCTCAGCAATTTGCCCTCACAAAGCATGGATGCTTCCCTGATACAGTGGACAACTCCAGACTGGGAAATTCCTGGAGATTTGGGGGGGGGGGGTGTGCCTGGGAAGGGTGGGGGTCTGGGGTGTGAAGGGACCTCAGTAGGGTATAATGCCATAGAGTCCGGCCTCTCCAGCTGTCATCTTTCCCAGGGGGGCTGACCTCTGTGGTTTGGAGACGGCTGCTCTTCAGGCACCACCTGCGGGTTGGCAGCTCTACTTCCTGACGTCCCACACTGCTGGGCTCCCTGGACTTTCCAAGGCTCAAAAACCAGGATATGCGAACACTATGGGAATTACAACATCATGATTATGATGATGATACTTCTTATTGGTCTCAAAAGCTTAATGTAATGCCCTGAAATGGGGCAATACGGCCAGAACTTCTTAAGGCCATTCCAGTAGTCCTGGCCACAAATTGAGGAGGGGCTGCGGCTCCATTAAAGAGCCTCTGCTTGGCATACAGAAGGTCTCTGGTTCAATCCCCGGCATCTCCAGTTTAAAGGACCACAAAGTAGCTGATGTGAAGGGCCGCCGTCTGAGACCGTGAAGAACAGCTACCTATCTGAGGAGACAAAACTGACTTTGATGGATCAACGGTATGGTTCAGTATAAGGCAGCTTCCGTGACCAAGGCGGGGCTGGGCCTGTGTCACAAGACTCCAAATAAGAACACCAGAAGAGCCCTGCTGGATCAGACGAATAGTCCATCTAGTCCCGCACCCTGTCTCACACAGTGGCCAACCAGTTCTTCTGAACAGCCAACATAGAGGGCAGGGCCTTCCCCGATGTTGCCTCCTGGCTCTGGGATCCAGAGGGGAGGGTCTCCTCAGCCACCGTGGCTAGTAGCCATTGAATCTATCCAATCCTCTTTTAAAGCGGTTTGTTCTTTTAGCCATCACTACATCCTTTGGCAGCGAATCCCACATTCTAAGCGCTGTCTGAGTATATTTGTATTTTCCAGGGGTCATTTCATAGAAAAAGAGGTGCAGGAGCTCATTAGCATAACTCATTTGCATATGCCACACCCCCTAACATACCGAAAGTGTGTCAGAAGGCAACACCCACCCCTCAGGCTCCACTCCACAGGTGAGTGAAACTGACCTGCTCTTCCTCCATTCCCTTCCCCATCCAATACTTTGTGCAATAAAAATAAGCGTAAAGAACACACCCTCATTCTCTTCCTGCTCCCTTGAAACCACCAGGTTTCAAGTAGACTTGAGATACCCAGGACATGTGCACAACCCATCCCTTCCCCTTCCCCTCCCCACAACAAGACACCCTGTGAGGTAGGTGGGGCTGAGAGAGGTCTTTTGAGAACTGCTCATGAGAGAACAGCTCTGAGAGAACTTGTGACTGGCCCAAGGTCTCACCAGCAGCTGCATGTGGAGGAGGGGGGAATCAAACCCAGTTCTCCCAGATTAGAGTCCAACTCCTGACCACTACACCAAACTGATGGGGTGGAAACTGCTGAAGGGCTGGTGAAATTTCTCCAGTACTTATGTGCCATGTGCCCAGATAAAAAATGGTATACTCAGAAAATTTATATGCCTTGAGCAAGTCTCTGGAAAAGCAGCACACAGTCATAAAAGGAACAATGATATAATTATCACTATTAAAACAAAAGATTAAAAACAATAAAGACCCTAGCAGGGCTTTTTCCAGGGCGCTGCGCCTCTGCACTGCTCGGGGAAGCCGAGGAGGGGGTGGGGCTTGGTCATGTGCCCGCCCCCTGGGCTCCTCACTCCCGGAGCCGTGCTCCTGCGCGCTCCTGCTCCAACGGACCCCTGGTTTCTATCTCTGTCCCGAACCTGCTGCCCATCAGCTTCATGATGCTGAAACATAATCTTAGAAATCTTTGTAATGGTCTTCTAAAGCCGGCCAATATTATTAGGTCGTAAAGCATGAAGTTAAGAATGGGAGACCGGTGTCACTCAATATGTTCATGGATGAGAAGATGCCTTTTGAAGCAAAACCTCACTAGCTCTCTGAACTTTTTTTTTTAAAAAATCACACAATGCTAGAAGCTCTCAAAGTTCTCGGCCGATTTCAGTTCCCCTCATCCCAGTAAGTGGCTCTGTTCACTTCACAGAGATGATCTTTGGGCGACTACACTCCTAAATCTGTACATTCTGTTTACACAATTTAAATAAAGGTGCTTCCATGTTGTGGCACAAGTTTTGTTACAATAGAAGCGACTGCCCTCTGTTTCTGAACTGCAGAGCAGAGCAGATGGAGGGAAATGTAATTTGGCACACCGCTCCTGGGAAATTATGTAGCATTTGCCCCGAACACCATGTAGTCGCAAGCAGCCCCATCAGAACAAAGTCACAACAGAGTCTCCATATTAAAAAGGGCACGACACCTTCAGAAAAAGGGAGAGATCAAGGATAATATCTGTGGCTCATGGCGTGTTTCCAACAGAAGGCAGCATTAATGCCAACTTCTTCTTCTTCTTCTTCTTTCAGCCTTGTCACTTTTAAGAACAGTAGGCTTAGAGGGAGCTCTAGTCAAGGAGGGTGGAACACGTGAAGCTGCCTTATACTGGATCGGACCTTTGGTCCATCAAGTTCTGTACTGTCTACTCAAACTGGCGGCAGCTCTCCACGATCTCAGGCAGTGGTCTTTCACGTCACCAACTTCTTGAACTTTTAAACTGGAGATGCTGATTGTCCTGGGATCTTCTGCATGCCGAGCAGATGATCTACCACAGAGCTCCTCCAAAGGATTACTGTACACGCATGAAGACACATGAAGCTGCCTTATACTGAGTATCTGCTGCCATCTGTGATTTGATTGTTTAGCTGTATTTTAATGTGATCTAAGGAAAATTTCGCGTGTGTTTTAACTTTGTATGTTTATGACTTACTGTTGTTAGCCGCCTAGAGCCGGCTCGCTGGCGAGGCGGGATATAAATCGAAATAAATAAATAAATAAATAAATGAACCAAACTCTTGGTCCATCAAAGTCAGTATCATCTACTCAAAGTGGCAGCAGTTTCCAAGAGTCTCAGGCAGAGGTCTTTCCCGTCGCTTACTGCCCGACCCTTCTAACTGGAGATGCCGGGGATTGAACCCGAGACCTTCTGCATGCCAAGCAGAGGCTCTTCCACTGAGCCACACCCCCTCCTTAATAATAAGAGATCATCATAAGGGTGTGAGAGAAAATACCATCAACCCACAGAAACCAGTTACAGGAAAGTAAGAAACTTTCCGGGCAGGAGATGGCAGCATTAGCTGATACCCTGTAGGGTCAGATACATGATAATCTGGGATGCTGTCACCCTAATGAATGCAGACTGATTGGTCAGGTCACTCAGAGGGAGGGAAGGGCATGTGGCCGGTGGGTAGAGTCACCAGGTGAGTCCGACAAGCGGGCAGGGGACTTACTGGGAGGCTCCAGGAGAGGGAACTCCCAAGAGAGTCCCAGGTGAGCTGCTGTTGCATTTGAAGGGATCATGTTCCTTTTAAATGCTTTCCCTCCATTGGAAATAATGGAGGATAGGGGCACCTTCTTTGGGGGGCTCATAGAATTGGACCCCCGGTCAAATCTTTTTTTGAAATTGGGCGCGGGGGGTTGAGAAGAGGCACCAGCAGCTATGCCAGTTTGGTGTAGTGGTTAAGTGCACGGACTCTAATCTGGGAGAACTGGCTTTGATTCCCCACTCCTCCGCTTGCAACTGCTGGATGACCTTGGGCAAGCCATAGTTCTGTCAGAGCTGTTCTCTCAAGGACAGTTCTGGAAAGAGCTCTCTCAGCCCCGCCTACCTCCCAGGATGTCTGTTGTGGGGAGAGGAAGGGAAAGGAGTTTGTAGGCTGCTCTGAGACTCCGAGTAAAGGGTGGGGTATAAATCCAATCTCTTCTCTTCTTCTGCTGCTGAAAATTTGGTGTCTCTAACTTAAAAAATAAAAAAAACCCAAACCACTCCCTCCCGAGCCCCATGGATTGATTCTCCATTATACCCTATGGGGACCGGTCTCCATAGGGTATAACGGAGCACCCAGCAGCTATCCCTCCTGCTTACTGACAGCCCTGAAGCAGGGGGAGGGGCTCCAAACTGGGAGAGCCCCTGTCCCCCAACAGCCGATTGGCAACCCTACCTGTGAAGAAAGGCCCCACTGAACTGTTCCGCTCTCTTGCAGCCACTAGGGGCGGGCGGTGGGAAACCACCTCTTGCCTTGAAAACCTTCCGAGTCGCCACAAGCTGTCCGCCGACTTGACGGCACTTTCCACCACCACTACCACCACAGCTCCTTGGCTATAGCTATGCCGAAGTTCTGAACACGAAGGTACCAACTTTGGATGAAACAGTCATTTCCCGCGCACCTGTCTGAAATGCTCAGGGCTGCAGCTTCCATGGACACATTTGGCCTCTGCAGGGTTCTTTGCGCATGATACTGGACACAGGTGGACTTGTGCACCCCACTGAAGCACACGAACAAAGCAATTCAAACTGGCTTCATCTAAAATGACCACCTCGCCCCCCCTTGGCACCTGACTATTTATGCCCGTATTTGGCCCCTGCCCATTGCACACTGAGCAGCAGCCCTTTTGCCGACCTCCCCTCTCCCCGTAAAGCTCAACCAGAAAACATCCAAACCGTCATCAAGGGCTGTCACAGAGGCACAGCACTTTGGCTGGCATCTTCAGCCAAGGGAATGCCAGGGAGGGTGGGGCTGCAGTCCCCAACTCCCCTGCCTCACTTCCCTCAGATCGGTTGCTCCCATCCTCATTGCCCATTCCAGCTGGGAACAGAGGAGAGGAGCTAGAACAGCAGACTGACGGGAGGCAAGGCGCTAGGCTTGCCCTCTGCCCACTGCCAGTGGGTGTTTGCCCTAAAATCCAAACACTTGCCCTTCGGTGCTGATCAGTGCGGCAGGAGAACGTGTATGCATGGGGATTGTGTCTGAACCTGGAACTGACGGTCTTTACCACTGAGATTTGTGGGGGTTCCTAGAGTGTCACCGGGAGTCACATCACACCCAGGTTTGGATGCAATCCCTTCCCCTCATCACAGTGATCAGGAGGTCTGACAACCCTATAAAGAGGGGAGGATTCTGTTGGAAGTTTCAGGTGCAATGTCCCCTGTCTCAGTCCTCCAGGCTTTGTGGCAAGAGAGACTAGATAGCTAGACAGGCGCACAGACCTTTCTTCCTGTGTTGACTCTTCTGCCACTTTCCCTATCGATATGCAGACTGTGTTCTTAGGGACTATTTCCCCCTCCCTTCCGTTCACTCTCAGACGAAGACGCGATGTCCTCTCTGGGCGCCATGAGGCAGACGACCCCCTTGCCATCTGCTTCCACCCTTAGCTAGTACTCTGTCCTGCATCTGCACTTGCTTATCCAAAAGTGTACTTCTCAAATAGAGAGAAGGCATTTCTCTTCTAAACTTGCAACGCGGTTCTGTGTAGCTCTGTAAGCTGAGTAACCTGGTAAAGTGACTGCTGCATTTGTAGCTTTATTTAAGCACTCTGCTAACAAGTGGGCACTGGACTAACGACACCAGTTAACTCCAATAGATTCAGCCTCCCTCTTTGGTGGACACCCTTTCCTGTAGACAATCCCTCGCTCGACATTCTGTGTGGATAGGGGAGACACAGGTGAAGCATCCACAATACTCAGCACTACCTTGGCACTGCATGTTTACTATGTTTCACCCCCAATCACAGCTCTTCCCATCCACTCTCCCCCCTCTTCTTTTGCTAGTGGGTGACGTGGCTGACTGAACAGGAAGAGACTGATGGATTTCCCAAATCGTACTGGAAAGCCAGCGGTGCATGTGCTATTAAAATACTTCTCTCCTTACCCAAATTCCCACGCTCTGCATCAAACCTTGCCGTGGACTTCAAAGCTGTCTCTCATTGGTGGTTGTCGAGTTGGTAGACAGAGGTACCGCCCCCACCTCCTAAGGAACGGCACATCCCATTTTGCTTTTGTTTTTGCTTTCATTTTTGAGCCACAGCGCTGGAGAAAGGTGACTCCCACACACACACTAAAGCCCAAGAAGAGATGCGTGACAACCGTTGTTGTCTCCGATTTGGCTCTCATGAAATGTGCCTATAACTCTACCGTCCCACAGGATGGCATTAGAAGATAAGAACAACCCTGCAGGATCAGACCAATGGTCCATCGAGACCTGCATGTTGTCTCACACAGCAGCTAGTGAATTCCTCTGACAAGTCAACAACAGGGCGTAGATGCCAAGTCTGATGAGAACATTAGAAGAGCCCTGCTGGGTCAGATCAATGGCCCATCAAGTCCAGCAACCTGTCTCACACAGCAGCCAGCCAGTTCCTCTGGAGGTCGAAACCTTCCCCTGATGTCTCCAGGCACTGGGATGCAGAGGCTGGCTGCCTCTGAATGTGGAGGTCCCCTTTGGTCACCATGGCCCCCATGAATCTGTCTAATCCTCTTTTAAAGCCATATTTGCCTAAAACATAAGAAGAGTGCCGCATTCCATAGACACCTGGAGACCTTGTAGATCTTACGTGGCTTATTTCAGGCTGAACCCTTCCCTCGGTAGCAACAGGGCAACATCTAGGAAGCATTCCAGTTCTTTCTCATGACAGCATGCGTTCGATTGCACCCTGAGAGAATATACCCCATGGCTTGTTCCGTAGCTGACAACTAGGGCACTTCCTCCAAACAAATAGCTGCCCGTCTATGATCACCTTGTGCCAGAGGGCTCTACATTTTGTATGCACGCATGCACACACACCCTTTCCAGTTCTGCACCACCGCTGGCCCTTTCTCACAGACAAAACCCCTCTCTCTGTCTCTCTCTCTCACCATTTAAACATTCCCCCTCCATGCATTTTTCTTCCAAAAAGGAGGCCACAGCCCATGGTCACATTTCATCATGAGCATGTTCTAATTTTGCAGTTGATGTGATTAGATACACACGCAGAGGCTGGCAATTGAGATTCCAGTGCGCACAACTATAATGTTAGATAGGTAGCTTTCCATCTCCTGTACAGAAACGATGGGTTTAAGGGCATTCTTTCCCATGCTAATGAGCTCTACGTGGTTAACAGTGAGATGGCAGAGAGACGGAGCTCAGTTCCTTCTCTGGCCAAGGACCCAAATGCTCACACCCTACTTGAGGCGGCTTTGATATTTCCGATCATACCTGCAGGACCTTTGACTGATTCTGTCTGTGTAGGAATTTTGGGACAGTCCCCTAACATGACGCTTACTTCAATGAGGACACAGTACACTACAGACATATCTAGTTAAATCAGGGGTCATTTCGAGCAGGAACGCACAGGAACACTGTTCCAGGAGTATCAAGCCAAGGAGCGGGCACATATGGTGGAAAAAAGCAAAAGCAAACTAACTTGATCTGTATTTCCATGCTTGTTGTAGGGTAGCTTCCCTGCAAGAGCAAAGGAAACCTCAAGGGTCTTTAGTCAAAGTGTCAAGCTGGCTCGTCAGCTCTGAGTTGGGAAATATCTGGAGATTTTTGGGGTGGAGCCTGAGTTGCCTTCTGACACACTTCAGGTGACATTAGGGAGTGGAGCATATGCAAATAAGTTAATGCTAATGAGTTATGCTAATGAGCTCCTGCACCTCTTTTCTTTACGAAATGACCCCTGAGTTAAATGGTCATTCTCTCTTTGCTGGGAACCCTAAGAATTACCATTTTGGGGGGGGGGGGAAGGGAAGCAAGAGGGAGCCCTGTCAGTTAAAGTGGCACAGAGCTATGGTTGCCAGCTCCATGCTGGAAAATTCCAGAAGATTTGGGGAGTGTAGTCTGGGGAGGACGGGGTTTGGGACTTCAGTGGGGTAGAATGCCACAGAACCCACCTTCCACAGTAGCCATTTTCCCCCCAGGGGAACTGATCTCTGTCACCTGGAGATCTGTTGTAATCCCAGGAGATCTCCAGCATTGTAATCGCAGGAGATCTGGAGGCTGACAACCCTACACAGAGCCAGTGGAAATCTCTTGGGCAGATATGTCTGGATGGTCTCTGACATCTAAACAAGTTCTCTTTTCTTATCTGCACAGCATCAACCGTAAAAAGCTTGGAAAATCAGCAAAACCCAGGAAATTAATAACACAAAAACTTAAAGATAACTTTGAGATTAAGATCGAAAATAAAAAAGGGGAAGCATGCATGATAATTGATTTTAAAATCGAGTGCTTATTAGTCACGGAGGGTCTGATCCAGCCTCAGTTTTCGGTTCGTGCCAGGCCGTTTTGTCAGCGGAGAAAGAATGTCACTGCCTCCCCCCATTTCCACGGCAGCGCTCTGATCTCTCCCAGTACTGGCCCAGGGGGGATATGTAACCTTCCAGAAATGCTTGAGAGGCAAATCAGGGTCTGTGTGGAGGAAGGGGGAATTGGTGGGAATGACTCCAACCATTCCATCAATGGAAAATTCCATCAATGCAAAAAATTCTGCAATTTTCTTTACTCTGTTCAATCCTAAATACATAAAACTACCAGTGGCTATTCAAGTTTCCTAGCTATGGGTGCCTTGAGAGCTAAAAAATATGGTACCTGGACTGTTACATGACCTGGATGGCCCAAGCTAGCCTGTTCTCATCAGATCTCAGAAGCTAAGCAGAGTCTGCCCTGGTTAGTATTTGGATGGGAGATTACCCAGGAAGTCTAGGGTCACTAGGGAGAGCCAGGCAATGGCAAAGCACCTCTGTTCATCTCTTGCCTTGACCTGGGTGTTCCAGACTAGCCTGATGCTGTCAGACTGCAGAAGGTAAGCAGGGTTGGGCCTGGTTCATACTTGGATGGAAAACTAGGGTTGCTATGCCAGGCAATGCCAAACCACTTCTGTTCATCTCTTGCCTTGAAATCCCTATGGGGCTGCCTTAAGTTGGCTGCAACTGGATGATACATTACACCACACATAAGAAGAGCTCTGCTGGACCAGACCAATGGTTCATCTAGTCCACCATCCTGTCTCACACAATGGCCAACCAATTCCTCTGGAGGGTCAACAGCAGGGCATAGAAGCTGAGACCTTCACAAGAACATAAGAAGAGCCCTGCTGGATCATACCAACGGTTCATCTAGTCCGGCATCCTGTCTCACACAATGGCTAACCAGTTCCTCTGGAGGGCCAATAACAGGGCATAGAGGCTGAGGCCTTCCCCTGATAAGAACTCAGGAAGAGCCCTGCTGGACCAGACTAGTGGCCCATCTAGTCCACAATCCTTTCTCACACAGTGGCCAACCAGTTCCTCTGGAGGGTCAACAGCAGGGCATAGAGGCTGAGGCCTTCACAAGAACATAAGAAGAGCCCTGCTGGATCAGACCAATGGTCCATCCAGTCCAGCATCCTGTCTCACACAATGGCCAACCAATTCCTCTGGATGGCCAACAACAGGACAGAGAGCCTGAAGCCTTCATAAGAACATCAGAAGAGCTCTGATGGCTCAGACCAGTGGTCCATCTAGTCTGGTATCCTGTCTCAGACAATGGCCAACCAGTTCCTCTGGAGGGCCAACAACAGGGCACAGAAGCCGAGGCCTTCCCCACACACATACACCTGGACTGGGCCCAGGGGCAAAGTCAAGAGTGGATCCAAGAGGAATGTTTGGGAACAGAGTCCAGACATTTTTCATGGGACTGGGGGTTGAAACGGGGCAAAAGTGTCCTCCCCCATATCTATATACCTACAGATTTTTTAAAAAATGGCTATTCTAGCAATTAGCCCAAACACAGACCAATTTCCCATGAAAAAAAAAGAGGATCATCCTCAAAAAAAAGGATCACTGAAGCCATGGGGGAATTCGGGCGAAGCTGCGGGTCAAAATGTGGCACGGGGCAAATAGTGGGAAATTCAAGCACGCAATTGAGGCAAAGGGAAGAACGACGCCGGAGCAGCACCTTGTGGAAAATCAGTCACAGCATAACATTTTTTTTTAAAAAAAATGGTTGCTGGAATATGTTCAATGTATCCAACCAAGAACTGGACACAAGGGTATGTACTACCTTTCTTTTGATGTTTAAGTTTTGATCGATATTTTCCCCTCCAAGTGGAAAATGTCCCAAGACTCGTGAAGTTCGACTGTCAATACAAATTACCTTTTATACTTGATTTGGTGGGCACACATGTGAAAACCACTCCAAGCGTCTTCCAAGGTGAGTCTACCAGCCTTGCTGCTCGGCCGAGTTTATATTTTTAACCTCAAATGAGCGCTACGCTCTCTCGGACAGGAGAAGTTCAGACATCGGAAGCAGTACCCTCACAAAATGCAAAACTTCACGAATCAGCAAGTGATTCCTTCCAGGGACCCAGCCTCCCCCTTTGTGCAAAGACCGGGTTGTAAAGAAGCTCCTGAGTGGACGAACCTTTCTTGTACTGAGTCACATGACTGGGTCTACTGCGCCCAGTAATATCTACTCCAGGGCCCCCCCGGGGGGTGGGGGTGAGCACCATCATGTCCACCAACCCTTTCCCTGATGCCTGCCAAATGCTTTTAGTAAGTGGGTGGGGTGAGGTGGGGCTTTACCCAGCAAGGCTCCTGATGGGCCACCAAAGATCTGATTGGCTTTTAAAAACATCGTTTTGGCAGCAGCTGCCACCACAGCACAAAGACCTTCACTGGGTGACTGAAGGAAAGCTGTGGCGGCCATTTGGTTGCTGGCTCCGCCTCCTATGGCAACCATTTTGTGTCAGAATTCCTATGGTGCCCACAGGCTCAACAAAGGTTGGGACCCCCTGATGTAGGCAGCAGCTCTCCAAGGCACCAGGTTTTGCCCCACCCACCTCCCCAAGATCTCCCCTCCCCCAAAAATTAGCCATGCCAGAGACTGTATCCGGAACATCATTATACAAAGGACGCACTGGGGTGCACACCCTGGTCCTTCCTGCATCTTACCCTCCCCCCCCCCTTAGAATCTCATCTTGCGCTCTCTTCTGCTGCCGTTGCGCTGTCATGCAAGGCACATCGGTACACTGCTGGGGTTTTCAGTTCAAATGAGAACTGCTGCAGAAGTTCACTACTCGAGCTCAGAACTGAGCTGTGCCATGCTTATTATTCCCAGAGGAATTATGGGGGATGCTGACGCTTTCCCAAGAGCTCTCCTGTTCATAACTTAAAGTGATCACTCTCTGATTTTTTTTGTCCTCTGCACAGTATGCTTCGGGGATCAAGGCTTGTCTTCCTGGCTGCCTTTTCTTTGCCTTTCCTAACCGCAGGGATCCTCCAGTGCACGTGACAGGAATACTACAAAGTTTGAGAGAAATGGCTGCAACATGATGGGTGCTTATGAACCTACAAGTGGACCCACTGATCTAAGTATGAATTATTTCTAAGTAGGCGTGCATGGATCAAAAAAGATATTATAGCACTGGGGGAAAAGTGCTGAAAAGGGCAACTAGAATGATAAAAGGGTTGGAACACTTTCCTTGTGAAGAAAGGTTGAAAAGCTTGGGGCTCTTTCGCTTGGAGAAATGACGGCTGAGGGGTGTCATGACTGAGGTTTATAAGATGATGCATGGGATAGAGCAGGTAGAGAAAGAAGTACTTGTCTCCCTTTCTCACAATACAAGAACTTGTGGGCACTCCATGAAATTGCTGAGCAGTCGGGTTAGAACGGATAAAAGGAAGTATTTCTTCACCCAAAGAGTGATTAACACATGGAATTCACTGCCTCAGGAGGTGGAGGTGGCTACACGCAAGGATGGCTTCAAGAGGGAATTGGATCAACATATGGAGGAGGTCCATCAGGGGCTATTAGCCACAAGGTATAGATAGGAACTCTCAGTCTGGGGCAAGTGATGCTCTGTATTCTTGGTGCTGGGGGGGGGGGCAACAGTGGGAGGGCTTCTGGAGTTTTCTGGCCCCACTGCTGGACCTCCTGAAGGCACCTGGTGTTTTTTGGCCACTGTGTGACACAGAGTGTTGGACTGGATGGGCCACTGGCCTCATCCAACATTGGCTTCTCTTCTGTTCTTCTGTTCTTATGATCAGGCTGAAAGAGGCGGGGAGAAGGAAAGTTCCCATTGAATCAGATTTTCAGTTTATCAGGGGGGGAAGTTCAGAGTGTTTGAACTTCAATCCAGGGAAAGCCAGGGAAACTGACTCTTGTGTCACTCAAACAGATCCTCCCAGAGCCTTAACAATAATTTGCTGGTTTCCAGGGCCTCCTCGTGCAAGAACAGGCGATGGAGGTTGCCTAGGGGAGGGGGAGCTCCACCTGATTGTTTTCCCACTCCGGCGGGAGATCCCCTGGCTCCCACATGCCACCATCGCTCCTGCAGCTGGGGCGGGGGGAGCTTTTAAAAAACAACTATTGGTAAATGGTGGGATGCCACTTCCAGGGGAAAACCAGAAGTGACGTCAGAACACGCTAGGAATCCTAGAGAAGAGGGATGTCACTTCCAGGTGTTCCCCAGAAGGGATGTTACACCACTGCTCAACGGCGCCCCCTGTGTCCCCACCAGACTCCTGCTGCTTGCCAGCCACTACCCGGTAACCCTAGGTGGCTCCAAGGAGAGGCAAGGAAGGGCCTCTGTTTGAAGTCAATGCCCTGGCTGCAGTGCCATATACCTGGCACACCTGGGATGAGGACCACCTGGAAGAGAGGAGGGTGGCGAGTGAGAAACTCCCCAGAGCCTCCTTTCGGCTTGCCAGAAGGAAGAGTGGTTTAAGAGTTTTGCGAATTGGCCAGAGATGGTTTGGATGGCAAACCGCCTTGTAAAAAAAAAGTTCTAAAGTTTTCCAATGTCTCATTTCCCTTTTTTAAGTCTCCCTTTCTATCTGATATCACAAGGTCAAGTGACCAAACCTTCAAAAAAAGCTAGAGAAGAAAAGGAGGAGGAGGAGGAGACTGGATTTATACCCCGCCCTTCACTTGTAGTCTCTCAGAGTAGCTTACAAACTCCTTTCCCTTCCCCTCCCCACCACAGACACCCTGTGAGGTAGGCGGGGCTGAGAGAGCTCTTTCCAGAACCGTCCTTGAGAGGACAGCTGGTTCAGAGCTATGGTTTGCCCAAGGTCCTCCAGCAAGTGCAAGTGGAGGAGTGGGGAATCAAACCCGGTTCTCCCAGATTAGAGTCCACGCACTTCACCACTACACCAAACTGGCTCCCCGGAAATGCTGGGGATTGCTCAAAGCACAAAAGACAGTCCGTTCAAACAACAAACAAACAAACAAAAATTAAAACAGCATTTGGGATAACGGGGTAAATGCTCCTCAAGATCTATCTGGAGTCTACGCACCCACGCTCGAGCCCCCTCTCTCTGCAGCTGCTGGTTGCCGAGTTGGATGTGAGTGAAGAACGGGGACTGCGTGCGAGTCCTAACGTACAACAGCAAGAAGGTCTCTTACCTGACCTTGTCAAGGGTACCCAACTTGGAGTGGATGATACTCTTGGACATAATGTTTCTTAGGTGGTGACAGAACAGGGACAGCAGTCTGACAGCTAGTCTCATTTTGGGCACACAAAGAGTGGGAGAGAAGATGTTCTGTCCAGGGGGGGAAACCTATAGGAGGAAGCAACGGTGAACAACATTTCACAGGAAGTGTCATTTTAGGGTGGGAACTGCAAACTAGGCCACCCTCTCAGCTTCTGTTTGTGGTGGTGGGGAGACAATTGCCAAATGGTGAAACGTTTTATGGAAGAATCACAAAGTTATGGCAGAGTCCTGGATTCAGATATTTCTTACTTAAGGTGATTTGGGGGCTGCTATTTTTGTTTGTTAGGGTGATCATGTTTCTAGGTATCACCTATGCCTAGTGAGATGGGCAGAACTCCTCTGGAAAGCAATTTCATTACCCAATGACTTTGAACAGGGGTTCCCACTGTGCTGCTTCTGGGAGCCACAGTGCACCCTCCGATACCATTTCTGAGCCCACCAAGTGGCCTTTGAAGGTGGGTGGGGCTTTTGCCCAGCAAGGGTTCTGATTGGACACTGGATACTTAACTGGCTGTACAGATATTTAAAAACGTTGCTTTGGCGGCGGCAGCTGCCACCACAGTAGAAGGATGGCTCATTATGCGATTGAAGGTAAACTGCAGCAGCCATTTTGTGACTGGCTCTGTCTCCCACGGCAGCCATTTTGTGGCAACTGCACCCACCATGCAGAGACAGAAACTAAAAAGGTGCCCACACGCTCAAAAAGGTTAGGGACTCCTAACTTACGGTATCTCTCCGCTGCATACTCGCCTTGCCTGTATATCAGTGTCATAGCCACAGATCCCTGCAAAGAATGCCGGGAACTGTACTTGGTTGAAGCTGCTGCTCCCAGAGCAAAACAAGGGCTCTTGAGGTTCCTCAGGGAGTGCAAACAACCGCTAAATGTCCCTCTGCCTCAGGTGCCTGCCTCTCAAGGGCTGTAAAGATAATTCTGCCCGTGGTGTTAACTTGGGAAACTTCAGTTATTATGGCCACCAAGGGAGGACGAGAAGAACCACTCTGTGGGCACATTTAAATTACAGATTTGTATCTGTTTTAAAGACCATAGTTCCCCCCAAAAGAATACTGGAAATTGCAATTTGGTTAATGGTGGTGAGAACTATGATGCGGATCCCTCTCGCCCTGCCTGGATGCCGCTGGTTCCTGGGTTCCCTGAGGAGGCGGAATTACTGTTAAACCAGTTTAAGTCTCAGATGTAGATATGCCTGTGTGTGTTTTATGTGACCAATAAAATTTAAAAAAAAACACACAGCAGTGCTGCTCACTTCCCCTGCTGATATTTGATTAGATGTATGAGCTCTTAAAACGACAAATGAGCTCCGTTGTGTTTGCACGAGGGGCTGTCAACTGATTCATGCAAATCCCCTTCCGGGGTGCCTGGGCTCTGCTCAGCTCAGTGCCGCGCCGCTCCGCTTACCGCGTCACTCAGCAAAATCGCAATGGTGGTCTCTCATCCAAGACCTCTGCTTAGTATCTGAGATCCGATGAGATCAGGCTAGCTTGGGTCATCCAGGTCAAAGTGAAACTTATATAGGTCCACGTGAACCAAGATGCAACTTTAATGTCGAAACCAAAGAGACTTCAGCACCCTAACTTTAGTTGGCTCACACCAAATATCTAAATGGTCTAAATTCTGTTCACAAGTGCGGCCAACCAACTCACGTCCCGATGCTGCCCAGCTGGTAAAAGTTGCCTTCCATAGGGTACCAACCTCAAGGCGGAGCCTGGAGTTCTCATGGCATTCCAACTGAATTCCATGCTAGAGAGACCAGTTCTCATGGAGGAAACAGCATTTTGGAGGGCAGATTCTACGGCAATGCCATAGAGTCTAGGGGAAATGGAAGTCCTAGATTGATTACAGAGGGTGCATGTACTAGGAAAGTGGGCAGAATGGCACCTGCCAATTCTTTTCCTGCTGCTTTGCCTAGTGCTTTTAGTAAGTGGTGGGGGGTCAGGTGGGGCTTTTCCCACCAATGGTGTTGTGGACCATTTCCTACATGTTTCTTTAAAACAGAACAAAACAAAACATTATTTGTATTTTGTACCAAAGAGGACAGTGCTTAAGAACTGACACCGAATCATAAAGTGATGCATCCCAGTGTTCTAAGGTTGAAAGTAGGGGTGTGCATTCGGCTTTGGCATTTTTCGGGTATTTGGCCGATAACGTGCTCCCGAATAAAAGCCGATCTTATTTGAAGGTGCCCACGGAAGTCCTGTCTCCGAGGGAAGGCAGTTTAAACTGTCTCCCCTTTGCTTCCCTTTGTTGGGGAAGCCAATCCTGGGAGGAAAGGCAGGCTGGGGAAGGGAGGGGGGCATTTAAACGCCTCCCTCCTGAGTCCTCCCTTCCACAGCCATCCTGCTGCTTCCTCTGGTCAATTTCACTCCCCAGTTGATCAGCGGGGGAGTGAAACTGACTAGAGGTAATACCAAATTTTCCTGAACCCCATTGTCTTATCAATATTGGGATTTGGGAATATTGGCATATACCAATATTTTTCGGGCTTGGTTTACCTGAACTGAAAAAAAAATACCGATTTTTTGTGCACACCCCTAGTTGCCAGCCTCCAGGTGCGGACTGGAGATCTCTCGCTTTTACAACTGCTCTCCAGCTGACAGAGATCCGCTCCTCTGGAGAAAATGGCTGCTTTGAAGGGTGGACTCTAGGGCAATGTACCATGCTGAGGCCCCTCCCCTCCCCAAACCCCTCCTTCTCCTGGCTCCACCCCCAAAGTCTGCAGGTATTTTCCAACCCAGACCTGGCAACCCTACAGCGTTGTATAAACAAAATCCAATGTTTAATGGATCTAACAAAGGTCTTCCCTTCTCCCTTTCATAATCAGTCCTTCTGGTGAAGAGGTTCCCATCTCAGTTTCCTTTGTACTGGCCCACTCTCAGAAGCTGGTTTTCAAAAGTGGAACTGAGTGTTTCTTTTCCAACTCTAAATCTATGCTGAGGCATATTAAACTGCCTTTGAAGAACGCACTTACATAGCTTGGCTGGAAACAAGCTAATTTTTGCCACAGTTTCAAGAGCCACCGGTGGGAGCTGTCAGAGGACTGTGAATTAGAGGTGTCAGTGCACTGCCATAGACTGGGGTGACTGCACCAATATTACAATGCTACATCTGGCTAAACCTTTGTGTTTAACTTGCATTGTTTTGGGTCTGAATGTTTTACTCCGTACTTATAGGTCCCGGCCGGGAGACAGCATCGGGGACTTGACCCCCACCACTGGAATGCCCACTTCACTTCGCCTCGCTCACTTGGCTTTGCGCATGCTCATTACTCATTCACTTTTATCTCTAGCTTCCTCAGCTAACGACCTTGAAAGGAAGTGCCCCCTGTTATGTGTTACAAGAACCACAGGTGTTATGTATTCTATTTTCTTCATTCCTCTGGGAACTGTTCTCCCGAAATGTTCAACAGTATTTCTCCCTGAGAACTCATTTTGCCGCGCTTTCCTTGGGAACATTGGGCTAGTATAATCAGGTGCTAAGAATTCTCTGTATTGATTGGTAGACGGTAGTTGGGCCATATTTCATGTCCAGTATAATTATGATTGTAATTCAAAGCTTAAGCAGAAGTGTCTGACCAACATGATATTTTCTACAAATAAAGGACTATCTGTTTAAGGAGAACTGTTGTGGACTATATCTATCGGGACAGTCTCACAATAGGCCTTGCTTCCCTGAAGACTCATGAGAAGGAGTAAAGCATTCTCAATGTAGTCTCTAGTGAACATGCATGTTAATGCATATTTATGAACTTCAAAGTGCCATGCAGTTAGGGTTACCAGGTCCCTCCTGGCAACCGCTGGGAGATGGGGTGGCCTCGTTGTCAGCATCACATAGGAAGTGACTTCATCACACTAGTGATTTGCAGGTGACACTCTGGTATTAAGGCAAAGAAGTCTATGGTGAAACCACCTTCTAATATAGAGTTTTTGCCCAAATACAAGAGTGCCACCTGGATGGTGCTGGCATGACAACATCATTTATGATATGACTCCAGCACTGAGATCTAGCCTTCTCCTTTCTCCTGGTAAGTCCCCCCCCCGGGGGTAGGTCCTGGCAGCGGGGGACCCCCGCCTCCACCAGGGGTCTGGCAACCCCACATGCAGTTCACAGCTGGCTGTAATAATACACTCAACTCCAGAGGGGGGCATAAGCAGAAATATCTCAGCCAAACGTCTCAGGTTGAGGAGAGGAGAATAAAGGTCAAACACTTGGGGGCGGGCTGGTCATCCTGGGGTCCCAAGGAGTTGAACAAATCATGTGATTTGTTTTCTTATGATGTCTGGGTTCGGTCTGGGTGGCGTGAGGAGGAAGAGGGCTCAAGAGGACTTGTGGAATGAGTATCTATATGGGCTCCTGTCTGTCCTGTCTGGGTTTGGTTAGGATCTGGGTGGAAGACCAGCTGGGAACAGGGCTGGCCCAAGTTGATGCCCTCGGCAAACTATGGCTTTGGTCCCCCCCCCCCTTTAAACCGAGAGAAAACCGAGAAAGTCTGGAATGAACCTTTTACTTACTGAGTATTCAAAATGAGCAATGTGAAAGTAAAAACAGATGAGAACATCAAGAGCCTCCTGTGTTCCCTTGTGGTGGCTACTCAAGGCCAGATACGGAGACTCTAGAAGCCAGATGACACCACACTTCCCTCGCCATACACAAAATGAGAAGGAAATCCTGCACCTTCCTAACTTGGGAGGAGGATTTAGGGCTTAAATGGAGAGGAAAAAGGTACCAACTCTGGACTGCGGCTTTGACAGAAATGAGGTGAACAGAAAAGGAACACATAATTTGTTCCGCTGTTACACTAGCCTGCGATGAGACGGCATTTGGGAAATGTCCTACCCTTTCTTGACACATCTTGAGAAGCTCTCTGTTCATCAAAGTGATGCTCAGCTTATACTCTGCCAAAGAATTAAGTGACATGAATGGCCTGGGTAAGCTGGTCTCATGTCACACTCATTGGAACAAGCTTATTTTGTCTGATAGGCAACATACGAAGGCCTTGAAACATTCTTATGCATTGGAAGGGGCTGCCACGGTGCTCACTGCAGTCAGTTGCTCCTAAGGGTCTACACTGTTAAGTGATGCACACTGTAAAACGACAGGACAAGTAAAGATCCACAGAGGCCTATCACAGAGGGAAAGGGAAAAGAAGGACTAAGGGGCTGGGAGTATATGTGTCTGGGAGAGGGGCTGCAGGGCCCCTCAAAAGTGATGCTTGGGGACCCTGCTCTCCCTGCACACTGAAATGTGTTGCTCCACTCAGATGAGACAGAGGAGCTGGAGCTCCATCAGCTCCCCAAGAGGGACGGCACAACTATTTGGCACCAGCTTGATGGAGGGCCCAAAGTGTTGCTCCACAGACTCAACAGAGTGAACACATGAAGCTGCCTGATACTGAATCAGACCCTTGGTCCATCAAAGGCAGTACTGTCTACTCAGACCGACAGTGGCTCTCCAGCATCTCAGACTGAGGTCTTTCACATCACCTCCATTCTTTCTTTCTTTCTTTCTTTCTTTCTTTCTTTCTTTCTTTCTTTCTTTCTTTCTTTCTTTCTTTCTTTCTTCCTTTTAAAAGTGGAGATATCAGGGATTGAACCTGGGACCTTCTGCATGCCAAACAGATGCTCTGCCAATGAAACAAGTGTTGAGTGAACTGATATAATTAGTTATATGCTAACCCACTAGTTAGCTACAAAAGTTACAAACACAGTGGAAGTGTGCTGGGCCCATAACCTGTTTGCTTAACTGGTATAGTTAGTCCAGTGCCTACTAGTTAGAAGAGTGCTTTAAACAAAACTACACATGTGGGGGGGGGGGGGTCTTTGTACCAGGTCACCCAGCTCACAAAGCTACACAGAGCCACTTCTCTAGTTTAAGACTAATACTAGTCACTTTATTCTTGAACTAAAATTTAGATAGGAGAGCTTAGAGATAGGATAGTATTCTAGTCTAACTTAATAAGGCAGATGCAGATGGTGAGAGGCCATCTGTGTCATGGAACCAAGGTGGAGACAGCGTGTCCTTCTTCATGGAGCTTGCAGGAAGAAGAGAGTTCTGGGAGAGGATGAACGGAAGAAAATTTTCCCTGAGAATACAATCTACATATCACAGGGGCAATGGTAGAAGAGTAAACACAGGAAGGAAGCTTAGGGTTTGCCCTCTCTAACTGTCTGTCAGGAGGCTGAGGCATGGGACAGCATTCTAGTACTTCACGGCCAACACCACAGCCCCTACCCACTATGGAGACTCCCCACTATGGAAACACTATTGCCTACAATCTGAACACCCTTGGACTGAAAGCTATGTCTGGCTATCCCACTGACTGTCTGACCCCCACTTCCCTTCCTGCCTATGCTATTGCCACGGCCAACCGATAAGGGACTCATGCTGAGGCGAGGGAATGAGATGTCTGCATGAGAATGCAGGCAAGGGTCCTACCCCCTGTTGCCGCATGTAATGCCCAAGGTGGAAATGCACTGGGATGGCACACTAGTCTATCCCCGACACGCACACTAAGAACACTAATTTACAGGAAAGGTTTCTAAAACATACTGGCTCAGTCCAGAAGACACCATGTTTTACTTGGACTCTGGATAATGTGATTGTCTGAAACTGGGTCAGTCCAAGGACTATGATTAGTTAGGGCTTGTCAAACAAGGAGCCGAAACCTTGGCTTAAATTTGGTTTATTAAAGAACCATTTAAGTCTTAACGACAATTTTGCATGTTGCATGGACAGAGATATCCTGGCATAATCCTACCTTGTTTCCTGATTAGGGTTCCCAACTCTGGGTTGGGGAATTCCTGGAGATGGAAGGGTGGAGCCTGGAGAACAGCAGGATTTGGGGAAGGGAGAGACCTCAGCAGGGTACAATGCCACAGAACCCACCCTCCAAAGCAGCCATTTTCCCCAGGGGAACTGATCTCTGTAGTAGTTCCAGAAAATCAGCTGTAGTTCCAGAAGATCTCCAGGGCCCACCTGGAGGATGGCAACCACATCCCCGAAGCTATTCTTCACTGAAGTGCAGGCTGAGATATAAGCTGGATTTATTTGGCGGAAAGCGAAAAACAATGAAACTGGTATTTACTGTGACAGAGCAGGATTTGAGTTTTCCAAACACAAGAACACATGAAGCTGCCTTTTACTGAATCAGGCCCTTGGTCCACCCAAGTCAGCCTTGTCTACTCAGACTGGCAGCGGCTCTCCAGGGTCTCAGATGGAGCTCTCACATCATCCACTACCTGGTCCTTTCAACTGGAGATGCCAGGGATTGAACCTGGGACCTTCTGCATCTCAAGCAGATGCTCTGCCACTGAGCCGCAGCCAATCAACCTTCCTTAAAATAAACTGCTGTTCTGCAGAAACAGGGACTGATTTCACGCAAGCTGCTGCTCCGCCCCTGCTCTTCCCTTTCCCCTGATTGCACGTGCCAATTTCCCACTATGTGCTGCATGGCCGCATTTTGACCTGCAGCTTTGCCCAATTTTCCCCGTGTCTTCGCGATCCTGTTTTTTGAGGATCTAGAAGACATGGAGGAGGACGGGCAAAGCTGCGGGTCAAAATGTGGCCACACAGCACATAGTGGGAAAATGATGCATGCAATCGGGAGGAAAGGAAGAGCGGGGGCGGAGCAGCGGCTTGTGGGAAATCGGTCAGGGTTTGACAAAGATTAAATTTGTTAAAAATGAAAAAAGCCCCCCAACCCTTATTTTTGAGAGGACACCATTAACCCCCTGCCCCCGAAAAGACACACACAGACAAAACGTTGGGTGGAACAATTTCTCTTAAAGACTAGTAAACATATGGGAGAAGCTGCTCAGCAAGGCCAGGGAATCAGAGAGCATAACTAAGTTTGGGAGACAGCTAAGCGTTTCTGGAGGAAGAGCAGCTAGCGGTTCCTTCCCGAACGCTGCAGTGGAGAACACTCGAAGGGGACACGCTGGCTTATTACACAAGACTTCCTGTCCCGATGACTACCCTTGCTTTTCCAGAGACTCTCCTCCTTTAGGCCACCTGCCAAGATTTATCAAAGCGCCCTCATTTTTAAATGATTCTCCCTCTGTTTTCTATTCCCAAGGCCGGCAGAGAACAAACAATCGCTGTCTGCAGCAGTCTCTTTTTAAAGCATCGCTTCCACCTGAGTAGGGATTCGTGGGCTTTCTTCTTCATCTTCCCCACTTGTTCCACCCAGCCTTGCCACGTGTAGGGTTGCCAACCTCCATGTGGGGCCTGGAGTTCCCCTGGCACTAGAACAGATTTCCAGATAACAGAGATCAGTATTCCCTTGGAGAAAATGGCTGCTTTGGAGGGGGGACTCTAGGGCGATACCCCTGCTGAGGTCCCTCCCCTTCCCAAACCCCACCTTCCCCAGGTTCCACCCCCCAAAAATCCCTGGAGCTGGCAACCCTAATTAAGCAAGAGGAGGATGGGCTCTATGCTTGGCAAAGCAGGAGAGGATTAAGCAAACATACCCAGGATTTCCCAAGGACTCCAAGCCAAGCTAGACCCGGGTGTCCTTATGTTTGGTTAACCACAATGCACCGCTCCCAAGGCTTCAGCCACACACACCAAAAACACCCCCCACTGTGTGAGTAGAATTACCAACATCCAGGTGGGGCCTGAATTTCTCCAAACTGGTCTCCAAACTACAAAGATAAATTCCCCTGATGGAAATGGCAGCTTGGGAGGGCAGACTTTAAAGTATATCATAGAGTCTGGGAGAAACACAAGTCCTAGAGTGACATTGCATTGTCATGGGGATCCCTCCCATCCCCGACTCCACTCTTGTGAGGCACTGCCCCTCCTTCCCCCAATCCCAGAAATCCCCCCAAACTGGAAGGGGCAGGCCTCCACATGACCCCCCCATAATCTGTAAAAGCCCTATCCTGAACATCTGCAAGACACAGATGTGTACCTTTGAGGGACCTGACCGGATGCCTGGCCAGGATAGCTGCTTAGGGTTGGAAATGAGTCTGAGGGATCCAAACCACAAAGCCAGGTACCAAATCCTGGAACAACTAGGACTCCATATCCTGGGTTAATCCTGGCTTGAAAGGAAAACTTTAGCATTTGATTCAAATGTGATCATAAGTTGTGTTTCCTCACAGAACTAAAAGTATCTGGTTATTAAACCACATAACAAGGAAGCAGGTAGGAGAGATGGAATGTATGTCCCGTACTAATTCCTGCAACTTAGGGTTGCCAAGTCCCCTGGGGGGTCAGGGAAACCACCGCTCAATTAGCCCGCTCCCCGCTGGCCCAGATTGGGCCGCCGGTGGGAACCCCACCCCCAGGTTGCCAGCCTGTAGAGATGTGCCCGACGTGATGATGTCAGCCGGAAGTGACATCATTGTGTCTGGCACGTTTTTTTGGGTGGGCACTCTATCATTCAAGAGAAAACTCTATGGTTTTTCCATGCATTATAGAGGTCCCGCCCCCAATGTGCCCGATGCAATGACATAACTTCCAGGTGATGTCATCGTGGCGCATGTGCTAAGAGGACCGGGACTCCCCCCACTAAAACGCGAGTGAGACTTGGCAACCCTACTGCAACTACAGCTTACGATGTCAAACCTGCGGCAGTGGTTTTCCAGATTGTCTACTGGCGTCTCTCTGTCAATAGCAACTAACCCCAGTGACCAAAGGGGATCTCCACATCCAGAGGGCATCCAGTGAAGCTGATGGGCAGTAGATTCAGGACAGAGGGAAATACTTCTTTACACAATGAGTGATTAAAATGGGGGTTTCGCTGCCAGAGGTTGAAGTGATGGTCACAGGAACAGATGCTTTAGAAGGGGATTAGACAGATTCATGGAGGAGAGGTCCATCAGTGGCTATTAGCCATGGTGACTAAAGCGTCTCCTAAGGGTGGAGCACCCGCTTCCCCACCAGCCCGTCCCAAACCAAAGAAAGCGTCCACTCCAAAACCATTGGCACTCCAAATCGTGGAGGCCAGGTTCCCAGAGAAATCAGAAGACGAGATGGCGGACCAGCCGCAGGGAAATGACCAGGACCTGCTCTGAATGGCACAATGCAGCAGGTCCTTCAAACCACCATGCCTCAAATGGTGAGCTCTCTGGGGCCCCTCCTTTATATGCTTCTGACTATTGTGAATCCATATCAGGGCACGCAGATATGGGTGCGAGCCCTAATTGACTTGGGTTGTGCCAGGGACTTAATTAGCCCGATAGTAGTGGATGGGTTGGGGTTGGGGGTGCGTACCTTGGAGGAGCCTCTACGCTTTACCCAGATGGATGGCTCCGAGATGAAAGAACCCTGTGCCTTCGAAACTGAAACTATCATAATCAGCACAGGGGAGTACTGGGAACAACATGTTTTTATTATCACCCCCCATGCGCAATTCCCCATGGTGTTGGGCAGCCCATGGTTGCAAACGCACAACCCCTATATCTGTTGGAGTGAGGGACGGATTACCAGGGTTTCTCCCTCTTGTAAAGAGCATCTTTGGAAAGTGGAGTGGGGCAATCGGCCTGGCTCTGAGAGCGCCAGTTTGGCGTGCGAGGAACTTTTATCCATTCCGGCCGCCTACCAGGATTTAGCAGAGATTTTCGAGGAAGCAGAGGCTGATGAGTTGCCCCCCCCCATTGTAACACAGACTGTGCCATTGAACTGTTGCCCAGCCATAAATTATCCAAAGGGAAGTTATACACCATGTCTCCCCATGAGAAAATTGAACTTCACAAATTCATTGATAAAAACCTTGAGTGGGGTTTCATCCATCCATCCACTTCCCCATTTGCTGCACCAGTCCTTTTCTGAAAGAAAAAAGATGGGGGCCTACGGCTTGAATGTCATGTCCACCTCGAATGCCTACCCCCTTCCCTTGATCAAAGATTTGCTCGATGAGGCCAGTAAAGGGCAAATCTTTTTGAAACTGGACCTCAGAGATGCTTACTTCCAAGTGCACATCCGGGAGGGGAATGAATATAAGACTGCCTTTAATACCCCCCCCCAGGACAATTTGAATACTTCGTAATGCCCTTTGGCCTTCAGGGGGCTCGAGGCGTATTTATGAATTTAATAAATGAGGTCCTGCACAAGCATCTATTCAAGGGGGTCCTGTGCTATCTTGATGACATCTTGCTGTATTCCCCAGATATGGAGTCGCATGTGAAATTAGTAAGGGAAGTGCTGGCCACACTCAGGGACAATAAACTTTTTGCAAAACTCTTCAAATGCGATTTCCATGAAACTGGAATAGACTTTTTGGGGTACCGAATCGCCCTGGGGTTTGGAGATGGACCCAGCAAAGGTGTCTGCGGTGGTGGGATGGGAAACCCCCCGGACTAGATGACAGCTCCAAAGCTTTTTAGGATTCACCAATTTCTACAGAAATTTCATCAATAATTTTGCCAACTATAGCCTTGCCCTCACTGACTTGTTAAAAACCAAAGGGAAAGGGCCGGAGGCTACCAAACCGGGTGCCCGGTTGGTCTGGACACAGGAGTGTCAACAGGCGTTCGATGCGCTAAAACGTCTTTTTACTTCTGAACCCATCCTGGCATATCCTGATGAGAATAAGAAATTTATTGTGCAGGTAGATGCCTCTGATGTTGCCATGGGGGGGGCAATTTTACAAGAAGGAGTTGATGGAAAGTTGCATTCCTTGGCCTACATATCTAAGAAATTTGGGGATACAGAGCGAAATTGGGCGGTGTGGGATAAGGAAGCTGCAGCAATCTGGCTAGCCTTAACCACATGGAGACACTGGTTAGAGGGAGCATGTCAGCCTTTTGAAATCTGAACTGATCACAAAAACTTAGCGGCTTTGCACATGCAATGCTCCCCTAACACTAAGCAACTTAGATGGGCTGATTTCTTCTCAAAGTTCAGTTTTACCCAATGCCGCTTCCCTGGGAAATCCAATTACCTGGCTGATGCTCTTTCTCACCTACCCCAACATGACTCTCGAAAGACTGAGGTGATAAAAACTATGTTCACCCCTGAGCAATGGGGGGGGGGGGGCTGTACAAATGAGAAGCCAGACCAAGTTCCAGGTAATCCCAGCCGTGTCTGAGTGGATTATTAAATTTGCTACAGCTTATTCGGAAGAGGACACTCATGAGTTCAAAGCATTGCGTACATTAACACAAAGCCCAGAGAGGTGTTGGTTTAAAGACCAAAAACTGGTTGTCCCCTCTGCTCTCCACAAAGAGATCATGTATGCTGCCCATGAATCAAAGTTATCAGGGCACTTTGGTTTTCTTAAAACTTTGAACTTGCTGCAGAGACAGTTTTGGTGGCCGCGAATGAGGGGAGATGTTTCTACTTATGTCTCTTCTTACCAAACGTGTTTAATGGGGAAATCCCGGGGTAGGAAGCCCCCAGGACTTTTGCAACCCCTAGAAACTCCCAGCCGACCCTGGGAGGTTATTTCTATGGACTTTATTACCGACCTACCCTCCAGCAAGGGGAAAACTGTGGAGTGGGTGGTGGTGGACACTTTTTCCAAGCAAGCCCATTTTGTTCCCTTTAAAAAATTCCCTACAGCAAAAACTTTAACAAAAGCTTTTGTTAATCACGTGATCAAACTTCATAGTATACCAAAGAAGGTAATTTCTGACCACGGTTCACAGTTCGTTGCCAACTTCTGGAGGGAGCTTTTGCAGATCCTGGGAAATGAATCTGCCTTAAGCAGCGCCTACCATCCAGAGACAGATGGACAAACTGAAAGAGTTAATTAAATCTTGGAACAGTATTTGAGATGTTACACTAATTTTCAACAAGATGACTGGGTTGATCTTTTGCCATTTGCTGAATATAGTTACAGTAATGCAGTACATTCTTCTACTGGAGTATCCCCTTTTATGGCAGTCGGAGGTTTTGAAGGAGTTCCCCTTCCCAACCTAAGCCCAGTGGTGGAGGGGTCAAGTGACTCTGCTACTTGGTAAAACTCCTTGAGGGATTTTTGGCCGTTAACTGCTAAGACCCTAGAGGAAGCTAAAGCTGAATACAAAAAGTACGCTGACAAAGGGAGAGCCCCAGGCTGGGATCTCTCCCCTGGAGATTCAGTCTACGTATCCACAAGAAACATCAAAGGTCTACAGCCTAGCAGAAAATTAGGCTGGAAATATGTGGGTCCGTTCCCTGTCATCAGGTGCCTTAACAAAGTGACATTTGAACTGAAACTTCCTAAATCATTAAAATTTGTGCACCCTGTTTTCCATTACAGCCTTCTGAAGAAGGATCCTGGGCCGAACAAATGGAGACCCTCCTCCTCCTCCTCTCCTCCTCCTCTAATGAAGAATGATGAGCCACACTATGAAATTGAGCATATCTTGGACTCTAAGCTTAAAAGAGTCGGTTTGTTCTATTTAATAAAAATGGTTGCATTTTGGTCCGGAAGAAAATGAATGGGTGGAGGCTTCACATGTTCATGGTCCCTGCTAAATCTGTGCATTTCACAAATTGTACCCTTTGAAACCTGGGAAGGAGGGGAATGTTGTATCGGGAGGGCAGAATGTCAGTTGAGCATAGGCTAACTGCCATAAATAAGCCTGGGTGACTATCTTGCCATGATCAATGAAGTTGCTGTGTTACCTGTTGCAATACTTCCTGAGTTGCATTAACGTTTACTGCTTAATTCACAATGCTTTGTGTTCCAAGGTTTCATTTAACCTCTGTAGGTCCCACCTGGGAAAGAGCATCGGGAACCCGACTCCCACCTTTGGAATGCACACCTCGCTTGCTTTGCTTTGCTTTGCACATGCTCATTACTCATTTGCTTTCTTTTCCCTTTTATCTCTAGCCTCCTTAGCTAACGACCTTGAACGAAAGTGTCTCCTGTTATGTGTTACAAGAATCGCCGGTGTTATGTATTCCTTTTGCTCAGTTTCTCTGGGAATTCTTTCCCAAAAAAATATTCAACAGTATTTCTCCCTGAGAACTCATTTTGCTGCGCTTTCCATGGGAATATTGGGCCAGTATATTTGGGTGCCAAGAATTCTCTCTATTGATTGGTAGAGGGTAGTTAGACCATATTTCATACCAAGTATAATTGTAATTGCAATTCCAAGCTTGAGCATTACTAACAGGAAAAATGTTTGACCAACATGATCTTTCTACAAATAAAGGACTTTCTGCTTAAGGAGTCCTGTTGTGGACTATATCTGTTGGGACAATCTCACAATAACACGCCGTGTCAGAATTCCAAATGTGCCTGCAGGGTCAAAAAGGTTGGGGACACGTGGACTAGATGAACCACTAGCCTGATCCAACAGGGCTTTCTGTCAGAATCTGCAAATTCAGCCAATGTATTAGTCAGCTATAGAGTTAATTTCTTGCCTGCATGTCTTTAACTATCTTGTGTATCTAAAGTGTATTTGAACCTATGTAACCATAATGCATTGTGTCTGTCTTGACCGGGAGGTGACAACCATGATTTGCGAGAACAAGGAGGCCTCACATCCCTGCCTCCGCATTCCAGCTGCTCCGGCAGTAACTTCAAGGGGAGGATGCTTCTCATCTCTTATCAAGTGCTAAAGAACCTTGGAGCCATTGATTGTTATGTGAACTCAGAAACATCTGAGGGGTCGGGTTTGGGAAAGGAAATTTACTGCTTAACACCTCACTTTTTTCCTGTGAGAACCAAACGGTCAAGACACCTTTTAGCCCGCCAATTTTCCCTCCAGGGGATTGGCTACCTATGGGTAATTCAAACTCCTTGGAATGGTATAATAGACCCGCTTGTATTATTTGTCTCATCTCTGACAATAATCCGAGATGCTGTACTAATGTAGGAATAGGTAATAAAGAACTGTGGTTAACCAACCAAGATCTGATCCTTGACTACTTTGAGCAGAACTCTCACAGATTGTCAGAGATCCGTAATTGGGACTCAGCCGTTCCTGACTATGTCAGACGATGACACGGTCCCCCTCAGACCTACTACTCCCGAAGAGACTCCCGTTACCCCGAAGGATCCGGGGAACGGGGGTGGTGGCGGCGGAGGAGGTCCCGAAGTGCCGGTGACCACGAGCCAAGGGGCTCACTACATCCCGCGCCTGATTCCTCACCAGAGCGTGACCCCCAAGTACGCCTGGAGCCATTTTGGTCGTCGGACCGTGGATTCGTGGGTGCACGATCGGAAAGGGGTGAGGGTTTCGCTCACCGGAGACCAGCTCGATCGAGGGAGACCGAGTTACCTCGGAGACGACCGCGAGCCGATCTACCGTGGAGAGCCGCGTCGCCCGCCTTTCGAAGGAGAGGGGACGGGTCCGTATGGGCCCGATCCGTACCGCGAGGAGCAGACGGTCCCCCTGGAGCAGATGATGGGAGAGTTGCGGCTTCAACTCACCGCCGAGCTCCGCGAGTTGGCCCTCGATCTCCAGCACCAATTTCGAGACGCCATGAGGGCAGTGCAAGGAGCTCTCCCTGGTCAGGGGGTAGGAGCCCCACAACAGCCGGCGGCCCCCGGAGGGGTTCCGGTTCAGCCGCAGGTGCCCGCTCAGCCGGCACAACCAGTCCAGCCGGTCGTTCCGGTTCCGGTACCAGGGCCCGTTCCAGCACCCGCCCCGGTCCCGGCCGCTCCCGCCGCCCGCCCAGCCCCCTCCGACCCTTTGACGACCACTTTCGATGGGGACCCGGAGAAGCTGCGTTTCTTCATGCTGGAAATAGGGAGATTCCTGGACAGCTGGGGCCACCTATATCCCACCGAGAGGGAACGGATTGGTTACATAGGGTCCAAGCTGAAAGACACTGCCAGCGATTGGTATGTGAGCCTGCACGACAACCCAGGACCGGAGTTGCGTTCCCTGAATAACTTCATGTGGGCCCTCCGCCATCAGTTCGAAGACCCCCTGGGGGAAGAAAAGGCCCGTAACCAGCTAAGGAAGCTGTTCCAGGGGAGGTCGACGGTGAGAGATTACACCGACAAGTTCCGTCGCATCGCGGCCAAGATCCACGGATGGCCTGAGGAGTTGTTCATGGAGAAGTATTGGGAGGGCCTGAATCCGGAGATTTACGAAACCGTGTTGTTGGGGGGCCGCCCGGGCACCTTGGCCACCTGGATGAGAGCTGCCATCGACATGGAAGAGCGATTCGCCTTGATCAAGATGGGAGCTTCGGTGACGGCCTCCAGCAAAGCAGCCCCCCGAGCGAAGCCCCGATCCAATGTGCAAGACGTCCGGGATGCTAGGTTTCGGCAAGGGCTGTGCATGAAATGCGGGGAGAGTGGCCACTTCGCCTCCGCTTGCCCACGAGGGGGGGGAAAAGGCCCGAAGACCTCAACACCCGTAGGGGGAGGCACCCCTAGCCGGGGAAAGACGCCAATGAAGCCCCGGGCGCTGCAGCTGGAGGGAACGGCCAGCGAGCAGGGGGAGCTGGAGCTGATGGAGACACAGATGTCGGGAAACTCCAACGGCCTGCAGTGAGCGGTGCAGAGCTGCAGGTCCCCCGCCAAGAAGCGCCATCTCCGGTGAGCATCCCCGGCCCCTTGTTATATATGGTAGTGACGGTGGTGATCCCTGGTTCGGGTACCCACATGAGAGTACGAGCGCTAATTGACTCTGGGTGTGCGCGAGACCTGATCAGCCCCCTGGTAGTGGAAGGGCTCGGTCCAAACGTCACCCCATTAGTAGAACCCTTAAAGTTCACTCAGATGGATGGGTCGGAGATGAAAGAGGAATGTATAGCCGAGACTGAGAGCCTGATTTTGGGGACGGGGGAACACTGGGAGAAGCGTGCTTTTGTCATCACCCCAAACGCCCAGTTCCCTATGGTGTTGGGCAGCCCGTGGCTAGGGGCGCACGACCCTTATATTAAATGGAGCGAAGGGAAGATCTCGTGGGTGGACGACCGCTGCCTCACCCATAAATGGGACCCGGCGTGGGGACCTGGGCCCCCGACCCCTCCTTCCCCGGCCCCTGCGCTCGCGCTCACCCCCACCATGGTGCCCAAGGAGTACAGAGATTTACTGGAAGTGTTCAGCGAGACTGAGGCGGACGAGTTGCCCCCCCACCGACTGTCAGACTGTGCCATAGAACTGCTCCCTGGAGAAAAACTCCCAAAAGGGAAATTATACTCCATGAGCCCGTTGGAGCGGGAAGAGTTGCGAAAGTTCTTGGACAAAAACCTAGAGCGCGGATTCATCCGCCCAGCCAAATCCCCTTTTGCCGCGCCGGTGCTCTTCCGAAAAAAGAAGGATGGGGGTTTGCGACTATGCACTGACTATAGAGGACTGAATGCAGTCTCCACTACCAACGCTTACCCCCTCCCTTTAATAAAAGACCTCTTGGCGGAAGCTGCCAAGGGGAGGATTTTTACCAAACTGGATTTACGAGATGCCTATTTCAGGGTGCGCATCAGGGAAGGGGATGAATCTAAGACTGCGTTTAATACCCCCCTGGGACAATTCGAATACCTAGTGATGCCGTTCGGCTTAAGTGGCGCGCCCGGGGTCTTTATGAGCTTAATCAACGAAGTGTTGCACAAGCACCTATTTAAAGGCGTGTTATGTTACATAGATGATATCTTGATCTATTCTACTGATAAGAAAGCACATGTGAAATTAGTCAGGGAGCTCCTAAAAATGATGGACATAGAACCAGCCCTGAGTTCGGGTTACCACCCAGAGACCGATGGCCAATCCGAACGAACTAATCAAATATTGGAACAGTTTTTGAGATGTTACACTAACTACCACCAAGACAATTGGGTGGAATTGTTGCCGTTTGCAGAATATAGTTACAACAATGCAGTGCACTCCTCCACAGGAGTCTCTCCCTTTATGGCAGTAGGGGGATTTGAAGGGAAACCGTTGCCTACCATTGAAAATGCCCCCGATGCTTCCCCATCGGATTTTAAGAGTTGGTGGTCTAGTCTCCAGGACTCATGGCCATTAATAGGCAAAGCATTGGACCATGCCAAAGAGGATTACAAAAAATACGCTGATCGAGGGAGAGCACCAGGATGGGATCTCCAACCTGGGGACTCTGTCTATCTCTCCACCAAAAACATTCATGGGTTGCAGCCCAGCAGAAAACTAGGGTGGAAATTTGTTGGACCTTATAAAGTGCTGCGCAAAATATCGGATGTGTCTTTTGAACTGGAATTGCCTAAATCACTGAGTTCTGTGCACCCTGTGTTTCATTTCAGCCTACTGAAGAAAGATCCTGGGCCGAATGCTTGGCATCCAGCTCCTCCAGTTCCTCCTCCACTGATGAAGGAGGGGGCCCCTCACTTAGAGATAACCGAAATCCTTGATTCCAAGATGCGAAGAGGCCGTTTATATTATTTAGTTAGATGGTTGGATTTCGGCCCGGAACACAACGAGTGGATCCGTTCAGAACATGTGCATGCTCCTAAACTGACTAAACTGTTTCATAAAATGTTTCCTGACAAAGCTAGGTGAAGTGAATTATGAGGAGGGCAGGGTGTCAGAATCTGCAAATTCAGCCAATGTATTAGTCAGCTATAGAGTTAATTTCTTGCCTGCATGTCTTTAACTATCTTGTGTATCTAAAGTGTATTTGAACCTATGTAACCATAATGCATTGTGTCTGTCTTGACCGGGAGGTGACAACCATGATTTGCGAGAACAAGGAGGCCTCACATCCCTGCCTCCGCATTCCAGCTGCTCCGGCAGTAACTTCAAGGGGAGGATGCTTCTCATCTCTTATCAAGTGCTAAAGAACCTTGGAGCCATTGATTGTTATGTGAACTCAGAAACATCTGAGGGGTCGGGTTTGGGAAAGGAAATTTACTGCTTAACACCTCACTTTTTTCCTGTGAGAACCAAACGGTCAAGACACCTTTTAGCCCGCCAATTTTCCCTCCAGGGGATTGGCTACCTATGGGTAATTCAAACTCCTTGGAATGGTATAATAGACCCGCTTGTATTATTTGTCTCATCTCTGACAATAATCCGAGATGCTGTACTAATGTAGGAATAGGTAATAAAGAACTGTGGTTAACCAACCAAGATCTGATCCTTGACTACTTTGAGCAGAACTCTCACACTTTCTTACGTCCTTATGTCTCTCCGTATGTCTAGTGCATTTTGATCCTGTCTTCCCTCCAAAGAGCTCAGAACCAAGCCATGCTAAATGCTGCCACTTATAAAACAATGCTAGGGGTCACCTAACAGATGGTATTTGAGGTGGCAGGAGATGACACACTTCCCAGTCATTCTTCAGTGGGCTTGAGCATCGCTGGAATCCATACCTCAGAGACTGTGATGGACTCCATGGTTTGAACCTTCCGGTTTTCTTTCTGTTCATGCCAGGACACTGGTGTGTGTGTGTGTGTATGATGTGGTGTCTAGTGGCTTCCGATTTATGGTGGCCCTATGAATTAATGCTCTCCAAAACATCCTATTGTTAACAGACTTGTTCAGGTCTTGCAAACTGAAGGCCGTGGTTTCCTCGATTGAGTAAATCCATTTCATGTTGGGTCCTCCTTATTTCCTGCTGCCTTCAACTTTTCCTAGCATGCTTATCTTTTCCAGGGAATATTGTCTTCTCATGATGCAACAAAGTTTAGTCCTCTTAGCTTCTAGGGAGAGTTCAGGCTTGAATTGATCTAGGTAGAACCCACTGACTCATCTTTGTGGCTTTCTGTGGGTAGCTATCCCCCCCCACACACACACACACAGAAGACACTACTCCCTCTTCATGAGGTTGTTTGAATGTGGGAATATCCAACATTCACTTACAAGGACTGATCAATCTATCACCTGCTGGTATCAGAGCCTGACTAACTTTCTCATTTCTATCTGCATATGGGGAAAAAAGAGAAGAACCAATAAGTAAACAGGATCCTTCAACGCAATAGAACAACAAAGGCAAACTTCTCAAGAGCTTTCTGTATCATCCTGCAAATCAGCCCCGGGAACACTTGACTCCACCTGCCCAGTTAACGGTGGTGGTGGAAAGTGTTGTCAAGTCACGGTGGATTTTTGGCGGCCCTTTTGGTTTTTTAAGCCAAGAGACGTTTGGAGGTGGTTTGCCATTGCCTGCCTCTGCATAGCGACCCTGGATTTCCTGGGAGGTCTCCCATCCAAATACTAACCAGGACTGACCTTGCTTAGTTTCTGAGATCTGATGAGATCAGGTTAGCCTGGGCCTTCCAGGTCAGGAACCTTATTAACATCTATTATTAATCTTTGGATTCTATTTTTCAGCCTTGGCTGTGGTACTCCAAAGATGGTATTTTCTCAAAGCCTCCTCCTTTTTATATATATATATATATATATATGGTATTTTCTCAAAGCCTCCTCCTTTTTTTATATATATATATATATATATAGATATATATATATAGATATATATATAGATAGATATATATAGATATATAGATATATATAGATATATATGCAAAAACAGATTTCCAAAATTCCAAGATTGGCCTCGACCCCAACTGGAAACCCGAACTGGAAATCTTATTCTGTGTTTTCCACGGGAGAAGGCCAACGCCGTTCCGTTCCCCAGTTTTTGCATTTCTGAAAATGCTGACTCAGTGTTATTCCTGTATTGAATGTGTTTTAATTACTGTGGCACTTAGAGGTGCATTTGGAAGCGTATCTGCTGCGTAAACAGGAGAGATCAAAGATGAAAGAGTGCCTTTAGTGAGAGGGGGAGGGGGAATCTAGTCCTGCGTCTATCCATGGATCAATGTCCAATTATAAGCTGAGAGCCAGGGTTGTAAAAAGAGGAATGGGGGGGGGATCACATTCGGGGTATTTATTACTTGGAAAACATGGCCCCAACCAATGTTCCCTCTAAGCTGTGGAGTCCTGTGAGCAAAAATTCTACTTTGTGAGCTCCTGGGCTTTAAAGTTGTGAGCGAGCTGTTTGGCTACTGCATAAATTAGTTTGCTCTGGAGCCACATCCTTCCTGAGTGAAGACAAAAATACGTGAGCTGGAGGCTAAAAAACTGCAAGTTAGCTCACACTAACTCAGCTTAGAGGGACCACTGGCCCCAAGAGAGGTCACCCCCTCAGTGAGCTAGACAACACACCAAGCAGCAACACCTTAAACATTCTGCACGGCAAACTCACATCCTTGACATGATCGAGCAAATGAAGCCGAGAGCGCACGTCTTGATGAATGTGGTACACAACTTGGGCTGCGCTGGAGGCAAAAGATCCAGTTCTAATTAATCACCAATTAATAGAAAGCTTAGAATGTATTTCTGCTTAATTATAAATATAGCTTCTCATTAAGAAAGACTTAATTAATCAAATTTTTTTTGGGAAAAAAAAATCCTCAGAGCTGTGAATCATTTCCCCCGCACAACAAGCCGAAATGACTAACCGAAACGTGAAAGCTGAAACGCAAAATAATCCGGCCTACATCCCTCCTTCCTGCCTGGGAGAGACGGCACGCAAAATGTACAACGCACACACACATCACACACACGCACACGCCTGCAGATGGCACAGCCGTTTGAGCTGGCTCCATGAGAGGGTGGTGGGATTCCTTTGGAAATAAACGCAAGTAGCACAAACCAAACCAGACGCAGACTGTGATGGAAGAGACCGGTTTCTTCCCCTGAACTGCCAGCCAGGACGCAGCAGCCACGGCCGGACCATGCTCTGAGGGATCGAACAGCAGTAGATTTGGAAGGACTGAACGCTACAAGAACTAAGGCTGCCAGCCTCCGGAGGGGGGGGGGGTTGTGTGGAGATCTCCTGGATTTATGATGGGTCTCCGGAATACAGAGATCAGTTCCCCCTGGAGAAAATGGCTGCTTTGGAGGGTGGACTCTGTGGTATTATATCCCATTGTGGTATTATATCCCCATCCCCCGAACCCCCAGGAATTTCCCAACCACTAAATTTCCACTAAAATTGTGATGAGTAGTAGTAGTAGTGTGTGTGTGTGTGTGTGTGTGTGTTTATGTGCCTGGAAGCACTGTTCCCTCTAAGCTGAGTTAGTGTGAGTTAGCCCACAGTTTTTTAGCCTCCGGCTCACACATTTTTCATCTGAGCTCAGGAAGGATGGCTCCAGAGCAAACTAATTTATGCAGCAGCCCAGTCACTTACAACTCTAATGCCAGGAGCTCACAAAGTAGAATTTTTGCTCACAAGACTCCACAGTTTAGAGGGAGCATTGCCTGGAAGTCATGGTGATTTCTGGGGACCCCCTAGTGGGGCTTGGATGTTTCAGAGAGGTGGCTTGCTATTGTCCTGCCTCTGTGTCCCAGATATTCCTTAGAGGTCTCCCTTCCAAGTACTTGCCAGGGTCAGCCCTGCTTAGCTTCTGAGATCTGACGAGATCAGGCTTGCCTGCGCTATTCATGTTAAAAAAAAAAAAAAACCCTTTTAAAATCCATCTAAGCCAGTGGGCATCATGGCATCTTGTAGCAGTAGCAGGCAGATCGCTCCAGCAAATACAGCAACCGCATTGTCACCATATGCGCCGCTGAGGGGCAGTGGCTTACGAAAGGTATTTCTAGAACCCCCTGGAAGATGCTCAGGTACTTCTAATGGACAGAGGACCCATGGCCTTGAAGACAGGCAGTGGGCCCATCTCTTGGACTCTGCCTTCCTAAGCTGCAGGAGGTCTCACACACTGAGGGATGAATACTTGTGGGCCTGGTGAATCTGCTGCACCACTTGTGTAGGCGCCCTAGCGTTAGCCCCAGAATGCACCTCTGCCGCATGCCAGAGTTTCATGGCAGAGGCTCAGGGGTCTTCTCGGTGAGGAACGTTTTCCCAGAAGAGGCGGACATCTCAGACTGTTAGAACGAAGCGCTACAGAACGCTCCCAGTCGGAATCTGTTCCAAGGACTGGAAGCTGCCCAGCAACCATGCTCAGCAGATTGTGCTCGAGATGTCATCGCTGGATCATTAACAGCCTCCTCCTCATTACAGTTTCTTGGAACCACTCATCTCGGCAGGCCTTGCTGCCCCACTCCTCTGCTCTGGGACTGCAGACCATGCCTGACATTAATAAGTAGATCCATCATAAAGCGCTAAAAGCCACAAGGTGGCCATTTCTTAGGGGCTTTTTTTTTTTTTAATTCCAAAGGCGTCTCCTGCTCGTTGTGTTATCATCAGTACTAAAAAATCAGAATGTGTAAACCCACTGCCAGCCATTTCCTGTGGGCGTGTTCCCAAAGGTTAGCTAGGGTTTGGTGAAACTTTTAATCACAATTCTGCTAGCATGGATGAAGGGTTTGAGTTATCTGTGCCCAGCACAGGTATACGGGAAGGGTACATGGGATCCTTAAACTGCCACACTAACCGTACAAATCCACCATCACTCTGCCAGACACAAGAGCAAAATGGCCGTAAGATAAACATCCTCACAAATCCTCTAAGGTCTAAATATATAAACCAGAATTCAAAGAGTTACCAGCTTGCCATTTGCCCATTCACAGTGGGTTAAACCTCTACTCTTGGCCCCAATCCCTCACCCTGGAGAAATTGAGGGTTAAGGGGGGGGGGGGAATGGCCAGAAAATGGCCTCCAGAGTGATGCTCTAGGAATTCCCACAGGTCTCTGTGACCTCTAGGGGGATACCTAAAGCATCACCTGGAAGTGATGTCACTTCCTCCCAAAACTCCACCCTCCCCAGGCAGCGCCCTCAAAATCCACCGGCATTTTCCAAGCTGGTGCTGGCAGCCCTATTTCGGTGTGCCTAGTGGTCTTTGAACAGCAGGTCTTTCCATCATATCACAAAGGATTTCCAAACACCTGTTCACTTAAAAAACCCCAAACAGTTTGCCGTTCGGCATGGGGAATGCTTTAAGAAACGCACAAACTCCAAAGTCCCCTTGGGCCTTTGAATCACACACATCATCTAGTACTGGGGTTGAACAAATGCCAATAAATCTTTGTTACTAAATCAGCATCGGCTTGAAAAACTTCTATAGGCAACCGTGCATGCTGTTTTACCTTTCTACTGAACAGAAATAAAAGTGCGTGCGCATGTGTACACACCAGAGAAAGAGACTGAACATCCCCCCCTCCCCTTGCAGGCCAGCTGGACGATTTACAGTTTCCTCCAATAGCGTTATCAATGCAGCTCGTCCAGCCTGATAAAGTGCCGGAGCGATGCTAATAGGTTTCTAATCATTACTTAAGCCTCCGACTTCGCGCGCCCGGGCTGCTGCACTCACCTTGTTCGAGTGGCTGGCTTTTCGTCGAAGTCGTTTTCATCTTGAGCGCCTCCCTCACGGACATATCGCAGCAGGAGCCTTTGTTAGTATCTTGGTCACTGTCGGCCTGATCGCTGTCCCCATGCCCGCTATCTCTCAAGCTGGCACGTTCCGGGTCCTTGAACGTGGAGCTACTGAAATAGGCACCGGGAAAAGAAGGAGGGCAAGAGAGAGAGAGAGAGAGAGAGAGAGAGAGAGAGGAAGATGTGAAAGTTGTATGCACTTCCCCTCCGTTGGAATTGTAGTCTCTGGCAAAGCAATTTTGACAAGAATGCAAATTGGGAAGCCGAGAAAGTTATTTAATAGGCCTTACCTTTGAACAAACTGCTGCCTGCTGCCCATGTAATTGGGCTCTGCGGGAAAATTGTCTGTCTGTGAAAGAGAAGGAGAAAAAAAAAATACATCGAGTTGTACACTGGACAAATCTCCTGCGGAGCAACAAGATTTCCTAGAGGAGGAGCGATTAATAATTCCAAAAAAAAAAAAAAATTCCCCTCCCTTAATCTTTAAATTTGTACATTTTAATTAAATCAGAAAATGACGGTATGTAATTATGCACTCGGAACAATTAAGTGATCCTGGTCCACAAATTACCTGCTAAAACAAACAAGGAAGATTTACATAAGTGACAGGGAAATACAGCTCGCAATTATCTACTTGGCAAGCTGATGGTAAACTGATAGTTAAGCAAGTTCAGGACGGCCTGGGAGGATTTGGGGGGAGGTATTGCTGGTGTTCTTAAAAGCTCTCCAGAAATTATTTCAGTGCGTGCTAAAACTGCTACCGGGTTTACTTCATGTATACGAACTGGAAAATAAGATAATAAAATGTGATGGCCCCAATTTATGATCTGCCGTGGCAGTTTTCTCCATACAGGGTTCAATTTTATTTATTCAGTTAATTCACCTGACCCCCGCCCAATAGGGAGCCAATGCCCCTTACACTGTTCTTCTCTCCTCCATTTTATCTTCACAACAAACCTGTGAGGGAGGTTAGGCTGAGTGTGTGTGCCTAGCCCAAGGTCACCCAGAGAGCTTCCGTGGCACAAATGGGCCTTCCAGATACTAGTCCACTCCTCTTAACTACTACACCACACTGGCTCTCTCAAAACATTTAAACATTTAAAACAATGATCAGCTGCCTTTCTCCCTTGTGGGCACGAAAGTGGATTGCAATATAAAACGTTATTTTTTAAAAAACACACACAGACGAACAATAAAAACAAACAATTATAAAACCCATAGAAAGTCATAATTTAAAAACTCCAGTTAGAACTGCCAGTAATAAAAGCGATGTTAACCAAATCAAACCATCTTCAACTCCCTCCTAAAGATGGAAAGTGAGGGGGAAAAGGCCCCGTGTGCCCACCAAGCAAGGGTTTTTGATTGGTGGGACAGTCAGGAGGGCCTCCTCCCCCTTTGAACTTCATTCCTGGGCAGGAGCACATGAGAGAAGAGGGGCCTTCGGATACCCCGGTCCCAAGACATGTGGGGCTTTAGCGACATGGGGGGAAGCCACTGGTCACAGGATCTCTCCCTTCCCAGGGCTCCCCATAGTCCAAAGGAATGGAGTCCAGCCACGAATCTGCCATGCTGGAGCCAAAGACACAGACTGTTGGATTTCTGCAGAGCTAGAGTACTAGGTGTGGGCAGGTTTTCATGCTGTGGCTGGTGGCGGACAGAATGCAAACGTGCAAGAGGAATCCTTCTAACCCCCCCCCCCCCCTGCTGCCTCCCCAAATACTTTGCTCTATCAGGACGTACCACGTCACAGGCAAGGTGGGATATACATCAAAATTAATAAATAATAATAAATAATACTTTTTGTTCGATTTAAATAAAATTTAGTGGCGGTTAGAAGACATATTGCCCTGACCTGGATGGCTCAGGCTGGCCCAATCCTGTCAGGTCCTGGCTGCTAAGCCTGGTTAGCCCTTGGATGGGAAAGCCCCAAGGCCATCCACGTTGACTACACAGAGGCAGGCAATGGCACAAACCACCTCTGTTCATCTCTTACCCTGAACATCCTACAGGGTCACCCTAAGTCAGCAGTGCCTTGACGGTACTTCCCACCACCAGGAGACATATGGCCTCGCCAATCCCTATCAGGAATGGTAGTTTTCCTCATGAATACCGACATCCAGTGATGTGCGGCTAAAGAAAATCTCTTAGTGTGTGCTTGGTATCACGCAGTGGCCTCACACACAGCGAGTAGCCCACTGGCTAGCGTATGCAGGGCTCATTCATTTACTTAGGAAATGTCCGCCCAGCAGCAGGTAGCATACATCCTACCATCCATGAACTTCTTGCTTCCCCGTCCTGTGACAGCCCTCTCAATTCCCCTGACATTTTCCCCTGGGGTGGGTCAGTGGTATCTCAGGGACAGCATAGGGGGGCAAACTTGGGGCCCACACTGGGAGAGGACAAATTGTGCAGACTTCACCACCCCTTTACTGCAAATGGAAATGCCATTTTACTGGACAAACTGTGGCTGGATGAAAGCCAATAACTCCACATAACCAACACGGTACAAAGAGGGGCCTGTTTCTGGCCATTCTTAAAGAGGCATGATGCCACTCTCAGATTTTCACTGGAAGTGATGCAATGCCATCACACTTATGGTGCCCACACATCTCTGCCCCAACCCCTAGACACCCACTAGTACAAGACAGGACTTATGAGGATTCAGGGAGAGGGAAAATGTCTCCCCACACCATTATATATGCAGATATATCTAAAATAGGGCATCAATGCTGTTTCCTAGAGAACATGATACCCAGCATCTGAATCCTAGAATCCTACACATAATATTGTCAGCGATGACTGGCACACGTCTCCCCTCAAAGAGACCTGCAAAAGAGGCAAAGGGCAAATCTTATGGCATCTAACTCTAGAAGGTTAATGTGTTAACCAGATTCCCCAAATGGCCATCAACCACTGGCTGAGAAGCCCTCTCAGTACCCCCCATCCCCCTAAAGACACATCAGTGAACACTTGAGCATCCTGCGAGAAGGTGCCCAGGGGAACTTCCTGTAATAAGTTTTTGTCATTTAGCCACCACTGGGTAGATCTCAAATTAGGGAATGGATAACTTGAGCCACTGAGGGTCGCAAATCTACAAATCTGAAGTTTAGTGTGTTGGACCACTGCAGTGGTGGAAGACATCAGGCCCAATAACTTCCAAGCGTGCACTGTTTTTTGCAGTCTTACTTTCCAAAAAGTGTGCTACAAGAGTTTGGATCATCCGAGCCCTTTGAACAGGAAGGTAGCCCCTATCTGAGGTAGAATCTAAACAAGCCCCTATAAACTCGATGGATTGAGAGGGTTGCAAGCAAGATTTATCCCAGTTAATAACAAGACCCAAGTCCTTCAGTGTGGGGATTGCTAGGGAGAGATAGCTCTGAAGAGATTCACAAGAAGGGGCAACAAAGAGCCAGTAATCCAGGCATGGACAAATACAGCAACCTCAGAGGGTTAAATTGGCCACCACTTTGGCTATGTATTTCATGAAAACCCCGGGTGCCATGGCCAAACCAAAAGGTAAGACATTATATTCATAGGCGGAATCGTTACGGCAAAACCTAAGAAATATTTTGTAATCTTCACATGTAGCTATGTGAAAATATGCATCCTAGAGGTCAAGGACTGCAAACCATGTGCCGGAGTTGAGCAGAGGGACAGGGAGGGCATGCTGAGTTTCCTAGGATGTTTGTTAAGGTGTCTCAAGTTCAGAATCGGTCTCTTGCCCCCTCCGTTCTTATCAATCAAAAAATATCTGGTGCAAAACCCCTCTGTCGCCTCTGAGGGCCACAATTCCCAAATGGCACCTTTTGAACACAGGGCAGATACCTCCCTGACCAACTCCTGGGGAGGAGACAACAGTTCCCGGGGTGGGGGTGGGGGGCAGAAGGTAGCCAGGCTTTGATTTGAACTCCAAGAAATAACCAAATTTTATTACTGATGACACCCACTTACTTTGCTAGATAAACTCCCATTTAACAGAGACTGGAGAAAACCAGCTTCCAAAGAAACACATCAGAATCTAGTCATGCTGAAGGTTTCTCCCTCCAAGGGGGGTCCCTGGGGAAATGTGCTCTCTTTTTTGTCCTGTGGGCTCTTCGGTTGTTGGTAGGAAGACTTGGCGAGATGCTATTGTTTACCTAAGCAAATACAGAAACATTTTATACCTAGACATGATGGTTGTACAATTTGACACTCTGGGCCCAAAGTTTCCTGCCTTCCCTATCCATAGCCAACAAGGGTGAGCCTGATTGTCGCCTGACAGGAGGGACCTCTGCAACTATTAAGTTTGCCACTGGATGCTGAAAGGGGAATTTGCAACCTTTCTCTTTGATTTTATAAAGACTCTCTATTTGTTTTGTTTTTTTAAATAGCGACTTGCCGTGAAGTTAGCTTGGCCCAGATATCGTTTGCGATATCTAAAATCCCTTTTATCAGCGGGAATGCTCCTGGCTCTGAATCTGAGCTGTACAGCACGTTTATTGCAGAGTCACTTGGCCCGGGATCTGATGGAGAAAAATTACCATCCAGGGCCTTAGCCATGCTAATCAGTTGCTCAGAATAGAGCAGGGGTGGCCAAACTGTAACTCAGGAGCCACATGCGGATCTTTCACACATATTGTGCGGCTTCCAGCAGGATGGCTGGGGAAGCATGCCTCCCTGATCGGTCTTCCCTTCCCCAGCCAATGTTCTTCTCCCTAGGTAGGCTTGAGGTGGGGGGAGCAAAGAAAGAAAGCAACTTTAATTTTTAATCTGTTCTGAAAGCTCCCAGACCCCCAGCCGGCTTGGAGAAGGCATTTGTCCCTTTGAATCCCTTCTCCAAGCCAGCTGGCATGGGGTGGGGTGGGAGCTTGTCTGTTTGTTTGTTTCTCTCTCTCTTTTTCCCCACCTCTTTCATTCTTTCTTTCCGCCTCTCTCTCTATCTTAGACAAATAAATATCATTCAACAAATAAATATCAGTATCAGTATTTGTTTTTACCCCTTTTGTTTTTATTTCTGGCAGTCTCATTTAATGTTAATAAAAAGCAAATTTGCATATTTTTCAATCAGAATGTGGGTGTAATACTTGTTCATGTCTTGCGGCGCTCAAACAGCTGACGTTTATTCTATCTGGCTCTTATGTTAAGCAAGTTTGGCCACCCCTGGAATAGAGCTTCAAGTCTTCAGTGTGAAAAACTGGTGATGGATCCCTACAGTAACATCTGGAGACGGCATAGAAGTGCCGTCCAAACCCCTTCTGATTGCGCCTCTTCCTCTTCAGGGTCTGATGTCAGAGGGTCTTGACCACATTTGGATGGGGCTTTATAGGTGGGCTGAGAGTGCCCCTGATGGCTCTTGCGCTGGGGGCAATGAGAAGAATAAGGAAATTGCTACAAAGCATAATGTCGGTTTGAGTCCCACCACTATGGGGGCATACACATTGGAGGACAGAAACCCCAGGGGTCTAGAGAAAACCATCGTGGTGGGGTGTCTCTTGGTAGGGCTGGTGTGAGGAATCCCCACTGCTTCGATGCTTGGAGGCTGAAGACACTGGGACAGGAACTTCCACCACATAATCATCTGATGATGGAGAATCCACCAACCCAAGGATGGAGATGGTGTTCTTGGGACTTCCTGATGGACCATGGCCTGTGGAGAAGACTTTCAGCATTGATCTGAACTTCGACGTCAAGAGGATGGAGATTGGCATCGAGGATTTGGAGGAGCCAGAGCGATGCTGAGGTGAACCTGGTGAACAGTGTCAAGGTGCAGCTTCTGTCTGGACCTGGGATGATACTGACCAGGGCTCATTTCAAAGCAGGAGGTCCTTTGCATATTAGGCCACACACCCCTGATATAGCCAATCCTCCAAGAGCTTACAGCAGCACCTGTAAGAAGAGCTCTGTACGCTCTTGGAGGATTGGCTACATTAGGGGTGTGTGGCCTAATACACAAAGGAGCTCCTGCTACGAAATGAGCCCTGATACTGACACTTGAGGCAAGCCCGAACTTCAGCATCAAGTTGAAGTGGACTCTTGATTGAAGTGGACAGTACTGAGAAACGACGACTGACATTGAGGTAAGGTCGCCCAATCTGGGGGGTTTGACAACCGACACTGAGGCAACTTGGATTCCTGAAGTGATTTTGAGATGGTATGCCTCGATTTTTTTTTCTTTGCCTTTTTAGCGGGCGGCTCCAAAGAGACTTTCTGAGGTGCTAAGATCGGATCCAAGGATTTCGGCTGAGCCGTGGGACTGATGCTACAGAGGGAACATGGGCCCACTTTAAAGACTCATCCAAAAAAATTTCACTGTGGCCAGGGATTTCTTCCACAACTCCGCCTTCAGTCTGGAAGCTCTGTCATGTCTGGCTTTGGGTACAAGTAGGTGGCAAGCAGAACAGCTGGACATATTATGCCCCTCACTCAAGCAAAAAAGGCAGTCATCATACTCATCATTTCCCATCATTTTTAAGCTGCACTGGCAGCATTTCTTAAACACAGCCATACCATCAGTTGAAGAGATCACTCAAAGGTCAAATTTATATCTGACTTTCCCGCTGGAATCATTCTAGTTTCAAAAAACCCCATCTATAGCTGTTTCTAGTTTCAAACCATACTTGTTCTAGTTTAAAAATTACTGTTTACATTTGTTAATTGCCCTCCTGTGGACAAGCTAGCATTATACTGCTTTAAACAGATCCTGTTGCTTAGTACTCTTCAGATCAGGGAGTGAAATTTGAAACCAGCGTGAAATGAGCGTAGGAAAAGATAGCATTCAAACTACTTCAGAGGGGAGGTGTAAATTGGGCCAAAGAAGAAGAAAAGAGAAAACTCACAGAGCTGGAATTCGATGTGGGAGGAGCACTTTCCCCGCCTCCATCACGTGGTGACCATTTGGGCAGGAAAGTTGTCCCTCTCAGCTCCATTAGAGGGCAGGGGGAGTGCTCCTGGTTTCTAGAAAAGACTGGGAAGCTTGCAATTCTATTCTCTGCAGCTGGCCTGAGGGTGGGCAATCCCATGTGTGGGACTGCACTGAAAACACAACGATGAACAGGACAACTAGCATACAAATCCCAGGATCCCACACACCATCACGAGGGAACTGCCCTAACACAACTTATTCTTGTGCCTCTCACAAAGAATCAAGGCTGGAGACCAGAATTAGGGTATTTTAGGATGGAGGGCTTTCAGAACATTGGTTTACAAGAGCAGCAAATGTTTGTCCAAACCATTTCCCATCATGCTTAAAATGTTTAGCGACGTCGTTGCAAATTGTGACTTCTTGGTTTGGAATACAGATTTGCCCAGGTCATAATGCTTGGATGCATTCCCAATTGAACAACATTTCTCCCCCCCCTCCCCCTTCCTCTGAGAAGTTCATCTGTGGCTTAGAATGTAAAAAAGGATATCCTGAGCATGCCCCTGTGAAGCAGAATTCAGCATTCTTTGTAGTTGCAGGTGCCAAATTATGTTCAGTGAGGGAGAACCTTTCAATGAGCAGCTATGCAATTCACACACAAACGGAAAGTGCCTCTTTGCTCCCAGTTGAAATCTAGCTCTTGGACACCAATCCTAGCTCAGACACAGCTATGCCAAAGCACCTGCAGGAGGATTTTTATCATTCCCAGCAAACCTGTCTAGTCATTTTTTAAAAAGAAAATAATACCACCCATCCTCCAGGGAACTTGCTTCTCCATTTTATCTTCATGATGACCAGATGAAGTGGGGCTTCAGAGCAGTTGTGGGAACCCTGAGCATAGACCCTAGTCAGACCTCTGTACCACACTGACTGTAAATACGGGCAAGCCCATCAAAATCTTAGGAAAGGGACCCACAACCTTTCAGAGCCCGAGGGCACCTTTAGAATTATGACACAGGGTGGTGGGTGCGGTCACAAAATGGCTGCCAAAGGAGGCGGAGCCAACCACAAAATGGCTGCTGCAGCTTAACTTCAGTCACACAGTGAAGTTCCTTCTGCTGCAGTAGCCACTGCTGCCAAATCAACGTTTTAATACTATCTGCACAGCCAATCAAATCCCCAGCGGCCAATCAGAAGCCTTGCTGGGCAAAAAGCCCCACTGTGACCTGGTCCCTCCACTTCTTAAATACACTTCGCATGCGCAGGAAAGATGTCAGCGGGCGCAAAGTCACATCCAGGTGCCACACTGGGGGACCTTGCTCTTAGATATGGCAGACGGTCCCACACCATTAAAGGTCAAAAGGTCAGCATTGACACTTTGAATGAGACTATCGGAATGCTGGAAGAAGCCAGTTCAGAGCAAGACTACAGCCCACGGCCAGAAGGTACCTCCCCTGGAGCACGTATTTGCCCCTTGGAAGATTTTAATGAGTATTTTTTAAAAAAAAAAAATGGTGGTATTCCAGCTTCTATTGAAACAATGAGAACGTGGTTTTAGAACCGGGAAACCTCATTTAGGAAAAAATAAAATAAAATAAAAATAAACATGGTGGTTGGTTCCCCCCAAAAGTGTTGGTGCTCCAAAGTCTTTCCCCCTGACCGACCACCTGGAAGTCCTCCTGGCTCCGGGTGAATATTTCAGCAGTCATATTGTACTTTAGTGATGTGAGATCAACCTTTTTTCCTACCACGTTTTCGTGTGAGGCAGAATGCTTCAAGGGCATTGTGGTATTCCTTAGGAAAGGAAGTTGTTTACTATGGGTAGGTAAAAGCTCTTAAACTTAAAATAACTGTTCTTGATCAACTTACACATTTCTGGCACTAACAACTGAGATGCCGTATTACATATTCCGTTTCTCCATTCCATAATGCTGGGCACGTTGGTGGGGCGATGCTCTGGTAATTGCCCTAAAACTCTATGGTGCCATAGAGTTTTCAGGGCGATTGCTAGAGCACTGCCCCGGCAACGTGTCCAGCATGATGACGTCACTTCCGGGTGACGTCATCATGCTGGGCATGTCGGCCTGATTGGGACATTTCGGGGGTGGGGTTCCCCCCGCCGGCCAGATCCGGACTGGCAGATTGGGGACCTATTTAGCGGGGAAACCCCCGCCCCCCCAGGGGGACGGCAGCCCTAAATCAGACCATTACATGACCCTCTGTATAGAGCAGATCAGCCTCTGCCTCCAATATGCTAATAACAACTGTGCAATGCTTTTTTCTCCCTCATGGTAAAGCATCCAACTATGTATACCCCCTCACACACACCTGCAGTGAAGTGGTACAGTCCAGGAACAGTTCCACCATCTTATTTGCTGTGGGTGTAAACAAAGCCCAGCCCCACGACCAGTGAGACATAGCAGTGAGACCAGTGAACCTCGTGCAAAGTCCCTAGGATGCTCTGCCATAGGGCACTGGGGACCACCACTCTGTCTCCCCATAGCAGGCACCCCTTATGGGCAGAGAGTTCATTTCTGCGGGTGGCGTATGGCATGAAGTCTGGGCCTGTGGAGACCTTGGGCCACCCCCTCACCACCCAGCCCAGAACATGAGAGAGGACAGGGTCTCAGGCCGAGCAGCGGGCAACATCCGCCACCTGGAGTGAAGAAGCAGGTAGGTTTTGCATAGGCAAGATATAAACTTCACTCATGCTGACTGGATGTCGGCTACCAAAAATAACCTTTCAGACAGCGTTCAAAAGGTAGCCGCAGTTGCTGCTATTCCAAGTGGCATTGCCTGCTAGTATCTTTGCACATTTCTTAACTTCTAACTCATGGCATGTCATTCCTCCTAAGTCACAAACATACACTGTCAGGCGATTTATGGTGCCAAGTTTGAGCTCTTTCTTTTAAATTTCCGAGAAAAGGCGGCCAGCCATGATGGATGGTGTCTGAGTTCATCTTCAGCAAACTCACACTGGCTTTAGTAAGCACTTCTGGAAAACTCGGGGTCAATGCAAACAGGACAAATAACTCAATTTTGCTGTACTCCAAAAAAAACCCCACAGCATAATAAAAAAGTAGAGACATCGCCCTGCCAACAAAAGTCCGAATGGTCAAAGCGATGGTATTCCCAGTAGTAATGTATGGCTGCGAGAGGTGGACTATAAGGAAGGCCGAGTGCCGAAGAATAGATTCTTTCGAATTATGGTGTTGGAGAAGACTCCTGAGAGTCCCTTGGACTGCAAGGAGATCAAATCAGTCAATCCTAAAAGAAATCAACCCTGACTGTTCCCTGGAAGGCCAGATCCTGAAGCTGAAGCTCAAATACTTTGGCCACCAAATGAGAAGGGAGCACTCCCTGAAGAAGACCCTGATGCTGGGAATGATTGAAGGTCAAATAAGAAGGGGATGACAAAGGATGAGATGGTTAGACAGTGTTATCGATGCAATGAACATGAAATTAAGCAAAGTCCAGAGTACAATGGAAGACGGGGGGGGGGGGGGGGGGCCTGGCGTGATGTGGTCCATGGGGTCGCAAAGCGTTGGACTTGACGGTGTGACTGAACAATAACAACAACAAAAAATAGGGTCACATCTGTCCAATCAGATATCTGCCAGGTAGGAACAAACCAGACACAGTTAAGTTCCCTTTCAGAGGCAAGTGCCCTGAAATCTCTCCCACAGAGAGCAATGGGCTTTTTAAAAAAACGAACAAACAAACACTTAACTTGGGCTACATCATGTCTGAAAGGCTTTACTTAATCAGTTCTGGGGGGCCAATTTTAAATGGCAATGCAGAGCAAAGAAAATGATTGAATTTTCTGAAGCAATGTTATTTGCATGTGTAATAAAAAGGAATCAAAAATAATATATTTGAGATGGCCCTTTCTCAGAATGTGGAAACTTTTTAAAATTAAAAGTCCTCTCAAAACATCCTTTGATACGCTCAGAAATGCACCTGCATCAAGTTCTGAATAATGTGCCAACTCATTTAAATTTAATCTAGCACATTTAATTGATTAATTGGTTACAGGCAGATAATTTATCAAACAAAAGTTCTTCATTAATTGATACCCCCTAAAAACAAAGAACAAAATAAAACCTTCCATGTGCGAGACGCATTTTTAAATCACATCGATTTCAGTGGGAAACTGCAAAGCTAAATGCTCAGGTCTTTCCTGAGGAAATAAACGAGATTTCATCCTGCCGAACGCTGGCTCAGCCCTAGCTTCGGGTTTGGTAATGTCCCTATTATAATTAGCCAAATGAGTACAAGACAACTAACTGCAGAACAGAGAGTATTTACAGCACTGTGGAGACCAGCCAAAACTGGGGACTGAACCTCCCTTGTATTATCTACTACTAGAGGCCCTTGAGAGAGAGCCGATATCTTCCACAGAATCCCATTGCTGATGCGGCCACCCCACGGTCTCTCACAGCTGAGTCGGACAAGGCTCCTGTTGTGCCCTGCGTGGCTTCGTTCTGTGCCTCCTCTCCACAGCGGAGCAGCTTTGAGCTTAACATTTTCTCAGCCTCCAGTTCTCCACGCGAAAAGTGGACCCGGCAAGCCGCACGAGGCACAGGCCCAGCCAGGGCTGAACTGACCGCCATCCTGGACAATCTTTGAATACTGAACACGCTGCAGCAATGCAAAGCCCAGGACTGGGATCAGCGGCTCTAGGGAAATCTTCAGGCTGTTCCCATTGTGACCTCATCTTTTTTTCCCCCTCTAGCAAAGACTATAATATACACACACACACACACACACAAAACAAATAGACCAGGGTTGCCAGCTCTGTCGTGGGAAATTCCTGTCGGTTCTGCTGGGGGAGGCTGGGGGAGGGGTGGTTGAGGAAGGGGGGACGGGACCTCAGAGGGATGTGATGCCATGGGGTCCATCTTCCAAGGCAGCCATTTTCTCCAGAGGACTTGAACTCTGTTGGCTGGAGACCAGCTGTGATTCCAGGAGATCTCCAGCCATCACCTGGAGGTCGGTCCCACAAATGGAGGGGACTGATGTACATATACCAGGGACTGATACACAGAACATTCTGTTGTTGCTTTTAACTCTATATTCCCAACTTCTGTATTATAAATCCAGAAAAATAAATGAGTAAAGTTAGCCACATAAATACATACACAACTTGGAAAACAGGAGAGCGGCCATGGCCTTGGTGTAGGGTTGCCAAGTCTTACTTTGGAATTAGCGGGGGAGTCCTCTTCTTTCTTCGGTTGCCCTGCGCGTGCGTGACGTGTGTGTGCGCCGTGATGATGTCACCCAGAAGTGATGTCATCACACTGGGCACGTTGCTGGGGCAATGCTCTGGCAATCGCCCTGGAACTCTATGGTACCATAGAGCTTTCAGGGCGATTGCTAGCGTATCGCCCCGGCAATGTCCCCAGTGTGATGATGTCACTTCCGGGTGACATCATCAGGCTGGGGCAGTCGGCTGGATTGGGCCTCTTCGGTGGTGGAGTTCCTCCTGCCGGTCGAATCCGGGCTGGCAGATTGGGGACCCCTTTAGTGGGGAAACCCCCACTCCTGGGGGGACTTGGCCGCCCTACCTTGGTGGGACACAACACATGGCTCTACTTGGCCCACCAAGTCACCAATTGGGGCTGGCCTGAGATGAAGGACACCTCCCTGCTGCTTTCCCCTAAAGAGCCCCTCCCCACCCCAGTAATCTAAAAGACAGAAAACTCTGCCGGTTTGGGCCCGGAAACAATGCAAGTCTATTGGATCATGTTGCTTGGTATCTGCAGTGCACGGAAGTAATTCTGGGTTACTTTGCTAGTCTCACAACAGGTGCGGTCATAGTGCACCCAGACTCATTCCACCGAGGCCTGGAGGCCACTGAAATCTTGGACTGCCAATTCAGCCCTCCTAGAATTACAACTGATCTGCAGACTGTAGACATGAATTCCCCTGGAGAAAATGGCTGCTTATGAGGGTGGAGACCATGACATGATATTCTGCTGAGGTCCCTCTCCTTCCCAAACTCTGTCCTCCCTCAAATCACCAGGGATTCCCCATGTCAGAGTTGGCAACCCTACTGCAATCTGCCAGAGGCCTCCCAAAATCTGTGGGGATGGATGCCAGAGCTTTGCCACCACAGTCTCTGCCGCACCGCCCCCCAGAAATGTTATTGGAATCCCTGCCATTGGTATTGTACTTCTCATTTAATTACCACATCCCACATTGCGCGTGTGGCCTTTTCTTACACATCCCGGGAAATGTTGATCGCCCCTTTGGGGTCAGGAAGCAAATTTTCTCCAGGACAGTTTGGCCAGGGATCCTGAAGGGTGGTGGGGTTTTGTGGGTCTTTTGGCCATTTTCTGGGCATGGAAACGAGGTCACTGAAGGGGGAGGTATTTGTGAATGTCCTGAATTGTGCAGGGGGTTGGACTAGATGACTCTGGAGGTCCCTTCTAACGCTATGATTCTATGACCTCTAACCTGTTCCTCTAGAAGGCAAAGGACTACTGTGTTTGAACTCTGGGTGGGTTGTCGCCAGTGTCCAACACTGCAGTCGTAAATAGACTTACACCCTTCTGAGCCAATGGACTCTTCTTGGAATGGCTCCGGAAAATATTAACTTTATCCTCACACTATTCTGTGTGCTGTTTTGGGCCTTGTGGTTTTACAACTTGCAACCCAGTGAACCCAACTAGCTTGCCTGCTCTAGACTGGGAAACACCTGGAGGTCTAAGGGTGAAGCCTGGCAAGGGGAGGGGCCTTGGTGGGCTACAAGGCCGTGGACCAGAGGTGTCCAGCTTATTTGCTGCAGGATGCTGGGTGGTCCATGGGGGAGGGAGGCCAGGCAACTAAGCTGCATGCTCGAAGGCAGGACTAGGCCCCTGATGTGTGGAAGAAGAACGCCCTCGCAGGGCAAAAGCACAGCCACTAAATTGGGGAGGGGTACAAATATTGTGGCAGCACCGGCTGCCAGCATCCCCCAGCAGTGGATTCTCTGTACCCTTCCACATGCAAACACGGATCCCTGTGTACATCCAGGACACCATCCCTGGAGCTGCAGGCTGAGCGGAGAGGCATGCAACCTCACCCCTTGGAACCCCAAGCTGACATGGATGTGGCTGCAGTAGCTCCCAACTGAACACTGAGGCTGCCACTGAAGAGAAGGGGTTCTGCTTGACTGCTGTAGACAAGCTTCTTCTGCCATGCTGAAGTCACAATCGGACTGGACCTGTGTACTGCCCCCCCCCCCCACAGCAGCCTCCCATTCACTCCCTCGCACCAGTTACTTGAGGGCCGGATAAGAGCCCAGGCTGGGCCAGTTTTGGCCCCCGGGTCTTACGTTTGAAACCCCTGCCATAGACTGCAATAGAGCCATTTTCTCCAGAGGAACTGATTTCTGTAGTAGGGCTGCCAAGTCCCCCTGGGGGGGGGCGGGGATTCCCCCACACAAAGGGCCCCCAATCCGCCGGTCCGGATCTGGCTGGTGGGGGGAACCCCACCCCCGAAGTGGCCAGACTGGGCTGACGTGCCCGGCGTGATGACGTCGCCCGGAAGGGACGTCACCACGCCGGGCACGTCACCAGGTGACGCTCTAGCAACCGGCCTGAAAACTCTATGGTACCATAGAGTTTTTCAGGCCGGTTGCTAGAGTGTCACCTGGCGATGTGCCCGGCGTGGTGATATCCCTTCCGGGTGATGTTACTGCAGCATGCGCGTGCAAAGGTCCCAGGATGGGACCAACTCTCCCCCGCTGATTTCGGTGAGTCATTTGGAAACCCTACTCTGTAGCCTGAAAATCCGCTGTTATTCCAGGAGTCCTCCAGGCCCCAACCGGATAGGGCTGCCAGGTGGGGGGGGGGGATGGTGGGAGGGGTTGACAACAGGCAGGAGGGCTATGGGGGGGGGCAGCATCCCAGAAGAAATTAGAAGATAAACAAGGCTGAACTGTTCCGTGTGACTTAAACAGCATTTGGGAAGCTTAAACCTTCACTCGGCTGGCTGAACGGGGCCAAGTTCCTTTCATGAGTCGGAGTTAAGTGTCAGTTCTCTTGTTATATTTTAAAGACATGGGTACATCCGCATGAGTCAATCCCATTGCTCGAGCCATCTGCAAATGTAATACAGGATGACAAACGCAAGCTGCTCAGAGATTAGACCTGTGAACTTCAAAGCTATTGTGATGATATTCTGAATTTAGAGACAGACACTCGCTTAACGAGATATTGAGCCAGAGAGACGGGGACTGGGAGAGGCGCCCTAATCAGGGCCTGGAAGCGGCTGAACGGAGAGGACAGTGGCTGACCTCTTCACAGGAGAAATGGCTCTTTTCTCACTCACAGGGGTTCCGCTTAACGAACGGAACTGTAACGAGGAGACTTGCTTCCGCAATCGTCCTCCGAGCTTTCTTCTCCTCTCTGCAGAGCTGCCAACCTTCAGGTGTGGCCTGGAGACACCCCCCCCCCCCCAGAATTACAACTCATCAGACTATAGAGATCAATTCCCCCGGAGAGCACTGACATGCTCTGAAGGATGGGATCCATGGCACTGCGGCCTGTGGGTGTCTCTCCTCTCCCCAGTTTGGTGTAGTGGTTAAGTGCACGGACTCTAATCTGGGAGAACCAGGTTTGATTCCCCACTCCTCCACTTGCACCTGGCTGGATGACCCTGGGCAAGCCATAGCTCTGTACCAGCTGTTCTCTCAAGGACAGTTGTCTCAGAGCTCTCTCAGCCCCACCTACCTCACAGGGTGTCTGTTGTGGGGAGGGGAAGGGAAAGGAGTTTGTAAGCCGCTCTGAGACTCCTTTAGGGAGTGGAGGGCGGGGTATAAATCCAAGTGGAGGGTGGGGTATAAATCCAATCTCTTCTTCTTCTTCTTCTTCTTCTTCTTCTTCCCCACACCCCGCCCTCACCAGGTTCCACCCCCAAATCTCCAGGAATTTCACAACCCACAGTTAGCAATTTTACTACCATGCCACGCTGGCTCCGCCGAGGCTGCAGACAGGTCTGTGTAGTGCATAAGCATGAGCAGTGCCAAACAACTGTACAACAGTGGTGCTGGGAGGGGCGCATTTTTAAGACAAAGAAGGGGTATTCAGCTCTCCTTCTGCTTACGGTTTTCCTCTCCAGTATGCTGCTCACAGCCAGTATTATTCTAGCTGGACTCCAAGCCTGGAGGAAAGCCCATCTGGAGGAGAAAAACAGAGGGCGGGAGGAGGGTCCAGTATTTCCTTCCCACCTCTTGTTTCCTTCCTCGCCCATGTCTCCTGCGGCTTTCCAGCTCTAGCCCCGCCTGGATCCCAGGTTCACTTCTGCAGCCGTAACTCCAAGACCAAACTCCATGTCACTCTTTACATCCGACCGGCCACCCAACATCAAATAGAGCTGGGTGTCATCAGCATACTGGTGACATCCCAGCCCAGCCCTCCGGACTATCTGGGCAAGGGGGCGCATGTAGATGTTAAAAAGCATCGGGGATAAAACAGCCCCCTGAGGCGCTCCGCATTCAAGCGGGTGCCTCTGGGACTGCTGCTCCCCTAGCACCACCCTTTGTCCTCGACCTTGGAGAAAGGAAGCAAGCCACTGCAAGGCAAGCCCCTGTATCCCCACGTCGGCGAGGCGGCAGGTCAGCAGCTGATGGTCGACCATGTCGAACGCAGCCGACAGGTCTAACAACAGCAACACCGCCACACCGCCCCGATCCAGATGTCTTCACCCAAAGGGTGATTAACACATGAAATTCACTGCCACAGGAGGTAGTGACGGCTACAAGCATGGACGACTTCAAGAGGGAACTGGATAAACATATGGAGCAGAGGTCCATCAGTGGCTATTAGCCACAAGGTATAGATAGGAACTCTCGGTCTGGGGCAAGTGATGCTCTGTATTCTTGGTGCTTGAGGGGGGGGGAGTGGCAGTGGAAGGGCTTCTAGTGTCCTGGCCCCACTAGTGGACCTTATAATGGCACCTGCTATTTTTGGCCACTATATGACAGAGTGTTGGACTGAATGGGCCATTGGCCTGATCCAACATTGGCTTCTCTTATGTTCTTATGTTCTTAGTTGCCAAGATTGCTTTATTGAGGAGAAATAGCAAGGGGACTGGGGAAAGAAGTAAACTCACTTTTCCCCTCCTTCGTTTGAGGAAGGGGGGGCCCTCAGAGGGATAGGTTGTTTCCTCACTGGAAAAAGCCACAGGTGCTTGTATGACTTCCCAAGAGAGATAATGGCAGCCCAAGAGAGATTTCTTCAGCCAAAGACTAGAGTTGACAACCTCCAGATGGTGGTTGGAGATCTCCTTGGATCACAATTGATTTACAGGCTACAGAGGTCAATTCACCTGGAGAAAATGGCTGCTTTGGAGGGTGGACTCTATGGCAGTATACCCCACTGAAGCCTCTCCCCTCCCCAAACCCTCCAGGTCTCTCCCCCCAAAAAATCACCAGGTATGGCAGTCCTACCAAAGTGGATCATCAAAGAGCAAACTCTATGGTATACCATAGATGCTAGGTGACATCCCTCCCCCAAAGCCCATCTCCATACAGACCACCACGAGATCTCCAGGAATTTCCCAGATCAACACTGGCCACTTTCTATTATGAGGATGATCACAGTTAGAGACAGAGAGAGAGAGAGAGAGAGAGAGAGAGAGCGCTGAGATATTCTAGGTTAGTTACTAAAGAGCACAGCCATTCCATTCAACATTATCATTCATGAGGTAACAAAAAAAAATAAATCATTGATTTGGTATCAGTCTTTTGAGTCCTCATTCGGGAAAGCCGCTTAGCTTCTGCAAAACATTAGCTACGCCGTGTCATCTGTTCGCGGCTTGTTATTTCCAGCAGAAGCAAATACTATTATCAGACATCTGACATTAACATTTTTGAGGGAACGCGCATCACTGTGTGGGTGGATTTTTAAAGTAATTGAATTTTATGGATAGGTTTTCATTGAAGGCAGGCAACAATATGAACAGCAGTTTGATTAAAAAAACACACACTTCATCAGCCATGAAGTTGTGTGTGTGTGTTTAAAAATGAACATTTTCATCTTTTGACAGTAACAAAATATAATTTCAAATAGAATTCGAATTTTGCCCCAATGAGTTTAAAGATCTTTTTTCCTGTTTTTTTTCTCACCCTAGTTTTTTTTTAAATAGAGCCTCCTATTAAAGTTAGCAGGAAACACAACCAACAAAATGACTCTAACACAGACTGATGCAGCCCCCAACGTACCAGGAACTTCCCCCCCCCCGGGACGACCCTCAGGAAATGACAGAGAACACCACAAGGCTTATCACACATAGGGTTGCCAAGTCCCTTACCTGAATTATTGGGGGAGCATTGGTCCCAGGATGGGATATTTGTGCTCTCACTCGGAGCAATGATGTCACCCGGAAGTGACATCATCGCTTTGGGCATATTGCCAGCTGACACTCTAGCAACCAGCCTGAAAAACTCGATGGCACCATAGAGTTTCCAGGCTGATTGCTAGAGTGTCGACCGGCAATGTGCCCAACATGATGACGTCACCCGGAAGTGGTGTCATCACATTGGGCATATTGCTGGCCAACACTCTAGCAATCAGCCAGAAAAACTCGATGGCACCATAGAGTTTCCAGGCTGATTGCTAGAGTGTTGACCGGTGATGTGCCCAACGTGATGACGTCACCCGGAAGTGATGTCATCGCACCGAGCACATCGGCCCAAACCTGGCACTTTGGGGACGGGGTTTCCCTTGCCAGCCTGATCCGGACCAGCAGATTGGGGGCCATTTTGGTGGGGAAACCCCCGCCCCCCCAGAAGGACCTGGCAGCCCTAATCACACAATCCCCATTTCACTGCAAGGTAGTTCCACAAGGATAACTCCCTGGAGGGGTTAGCTTTTGAGAGATATCACTGCTATGTTTCCTTTCTGATTTGTAGCCAGGCCCCAACCCGGATAGCCCAGTCTCATCAGATCTCAGAAGCTATGCAGGGCCAACCCTGCCAAGTACTCAGAAGGATGACCTCCAAGGAATACCAGGGCTGGGACACAGAGGCAAGTAATATCAAGCCACCTCTCTGAAAAGTTGTAGCCCCACTAGGGGTCATCAGAAGTCACCATGATTTCCAGGCTCGCAACCACACACACACACACCAAAAAAAACAATTGCAGCCATTCTAAGGATGATCGAGATGTGTGTGTGGTAGGGTGTGTTCAGATGGGCAGCTAATCCCACCATTGGCCCAGCTGTAATTTGAGCTAGATCATTTTGATCCAGCATTGCACGACCAGACAGCCCACCCGTGAAGCGCTTCACCGTGCATGACTCCCGCGGTGGATTGTCTAGATGGTATCCACCCTAAGGAGCCATGTGGTTGGCTTTTTTTTTAAAAAAAAAAATCCTGTCTGCCCATGCGCATAGGTGCCTCACCATATATGTGTTTCTCCGTGCATGTGCATACTAAAAATGGTAAAAACACCAGCAGCGGTACCTTCCTCTAGGTACTGTTTCACTTAATAAAGCTGATTGGGTTTAGGGGACCGTCAGAAACATAACATTGTTTGGATCGCTTGAGCAGAGCACTGGGGACATCACATGTTCAAGCGGTTATGAGCGCATCACTAAGAATTTTTTTTTTAAATGGCAGCCGTTTGGGATGGACTGGAGACTATCCCTACAGGCTGATTGTGCGCTGGTGGAATGACCTCACGGTGGAAAGTCTGGCATTGGCCCATTGGCAATCTTTAGTCCGGACTGTCACCACTGTCTTTTAAGTACGGATTCCCGACAGGGATCAACAGGCTACTAACGAAAGTGGCATGATTCCCAGATGTTGAGATCTGGTCGTGCACTTTGTGGCATGGTTCAAAAGAGCCGTCTGGACGCACCCTAAAATGCTATCAATTCGCAGCCGACTTATGGCAACTACAGCAAGGGGTTTTCAAAGCAAGTGAGAAGCAGAGGTGGTCTGCAATTGCCTTCCTTTGCAAAGTCTCCCTTGATGGTTTCCCTTTCAAAGTACTAACCAACCCTGCTTTGCTTCCAAGACCTGATGACATCAGACTATGTTGCCTTCTCTCTCAGACATGCATATACATTACTTGATTTCTCTACACTAGACCCATCCTGTATGTAGCTGATTATGAATGGGAAAACTGCTGAATGCATAAACTGTCTATTGAAATCCATTGTATCTGGCATCTGCAATGTGAACTCTTGTCAACATCTGTCAACACATGCAAGTCACATACTGCAGTTTTCAACTGATTGGCCTGGCAGTGTGAGCAAGATTTAGGATTAGGGAGATGACTGGAGCTTTGGGGGTTGGAGCCTGGAGAGGGCGGTGTTTGGGGAGGGGAGGAGCCTCAGCAGGGATGTGATGTCATAGAGCCAACCTACCATTTCCTCCAGGGGAACAGATCGCTGTATTCTGGAGATCAGTCATAATCCTGAGAGAGCTCCGGGACCCGTCTGGAGGTTGCAGCCCTACCTGGGATACTTTCTACTGAATCTGTTCTACAGGCCAGTTATGGGTTGCAGTCACACGCGCGAGATAAAGTGGGGAGGAAGCGAGGCTATTTCCTCCAGCGGAAGTTGACCCACTGTTGCATGATCACACCACTGCACAATCACACGGATTTTTGTAGATGGGGGCACAGCCCGCCACTGCATGATCAGACGCAACTGCCGGTGAGTCCATTTTTGTTTGTTTTTTTAACGCTTACACGAGGAATCGATGAGTCACACCTCTCCCTATTGAATGTGTGGGGGTGTGCGCTGATGCACATACTACAATGGGGGGGAGACAATGGCACAGAGTTGGGATAGCCTCATCAGACTATCCCAATGCCATGGGAGCACGCTGGCACGATCAGATGTAGAAAAGTCCATCTGTGGCCCGTAGCAACCCATTTGCTACAGGACTTTCCAAGGTGATTTTTTTACTCCGCGTGTGCAGTGGAGCAAAACGGGTTGCCGGTGGCTGCGGGGCGCTTCCCAGATGCTGGCGTCTGATCGTGCTCCTTTAATCTGCCTGGCATTCGCGCCTATGTCGGGGCAAATTGTGCATGCAATTGCAGCCGTGGAAAACCTAGAATTCAACCAGACCCCGCATAGATTAAAACTATAACCAGAACAAGCCAGTATCAGTGGTTTGCAGTCTATGGTGTGTTCCTGGAGCAAAATGTATAATAAGGCAACTGGAACAGTGCACAGAATAGGGATGTCCACCTCCAGCTGGTGGCTGGAACTCTCCTACTATTATAACTCCTACTATATTATAACTCCTACTATTATATCTCCAGGCAACAGAAATCAGTTCACCTGGAGAAAATGGCCGCTTTGGAAAGGGACCTCTATGGCATTACCCCCCATTGAAGTCCCTCTCCTCCCCAAACCCCGCCCTCCTCAGGCTCCACCGCTACAATCTCTACATTTTGGAGATTTTATTTTGGCACCTCTATGGCAACCCTAGCACAGAAGGATGCGGCTGACCATTTCTATCTACCTGTAACATTTTTACTGCACCATTCCTCCAAAGAGTTCAGCACGGTGTACATATTTCGCCTTCTGATTTTATTCCCACGACAACCACGTTAGGTAGGTTAAGCCGAGAAAGACAGAAAGGTTGATTTAAACAGAAATAAAGTTACAGCCATTATTTTTTAAAAGTACCGTGTAGCTTTCTCCTCCATTTGGGAGGGAAGGTGGCATGGAACAGCCCAATCTCATCAGATCCCCAAAGCTAAAGCAGGGTCAGCCCTGGTTAGTACTTGGATGGGAGACCACTAAGGAAGACTTTGCAGAGGAAAGCAATGGCAAACCACCTCTGCTTCTTGCTTGCTTTGGAAGCCCCATGTTGGGGTCACCATAAGTTGGCTGCAAATTGACCAGCACTTTACACTCACACATACACAACCTGCTTTTTCTTCCTATTTGGAGCTGGTTGGTAAGAGAAGCTTGGGTTTGTTGCTACGTCTGCCCCGACAGCTGTGATGTTAGGGGCCGAGCCCATTCTCGTTCCTATCTTTGCGAACAAATGCTGTCAGATTGAAATAAATAAGCAAGCATTCACCTGCACAGTGCCGTTTTTGGCTTCACGGAATATGTGGCCGTATTCAAATAACAGGCCTCAACTGACAACATTTGATTGTTCAATTGCCAGGCATCTCAACAGCCGTGGTGGGTCATTGTGAATGGGCGGAATGCAATCACCATTTTCCAAGTGTTCAGAGTGAATCAGAATGGTGCTCTTGCCCGTGGCATGGTGCAGTCATCCCACTGCTGAACAGAGTTTGCAGATTTTTGTGCACCTTCTCCAACCCCCCAAAACTCCCCCCCCCCCACAACTACAGAACTTGTTTACCCAGAGAAGGCAGGAGGACAAAAGAAACATCGGCCTGTGGGGGGAAATACCTACTAAGTTTCAAGAGTCCTGAAAATGACTGTGTGCCATACTGGGCTTACCAAACTATACTTAGGTACTCGGATTTGGATGAAAGATGGGATTAAAATGGCATAATGATGCATCTTTGATAAACTGGCTTGTCAGTGACAAAAGTGAATGTGACTCAAAAACAACTCCCCTTGGGGGCTTCTGACCCAGAAAGACTGCTTGGCCACTTGGATGCACAAGCGGTGATTGATGACACTAGGGGCAATTATGTGCTTATGCACACATCACTAACATTTTTTAAAGGGCGAAAACAGAACAGAAGGTTCACACTTCCCAACTGGCTTGAGTTTGTAACAGGGGAGTTCAGACAACCAGAAATGTGGGGTGAAACTGCTGTCACCTGTAAAGACCAGACTTTTCCTGGGGTCCAATAACTCGGATTCGAAGGTGGGTCAGAACGGGGTGCCAGCAGCTGGAGAATGGGAGGCAGATGTTACTGTCTGATCGTGCACTTTAAATCCAGGAGGGAACAGCAGCGACATCAGATCAAACTGCGTGTCTGACTGCAGCTGTGAACCGCCAGTCACAAGCATGGTCGATGCCACAGTTGTCTGGTGGAGATTCTTGGTTTGCATCCATATGTGTGCAGTAATCCGAGCAGGACTTCCTAAACTGGTTGAGCCTGTGGGAATTTTTGTAATTCTGAGAAAGAGTGGTGGGGCTCTTCCACAAAACGGCTGCCCTGGGGCAGAGCCAATCACAAAAGGCTGGCTGTTGGGGGTGGGATCACCTTGTGACGGACACCAGTCCAATAACTGGGGGGAGGGGGTTGCCTAGTAAAATATACAGGAAATATACTGACATCTGGATGGATTGATTAGAGGTACCCGCCTCATATTACATCTAACAGAGATTTCTTTACCAGGGTGAGTCTGTTGCCATGGAATTGGGAGATAAGCTTTCTGGGTGAAGAATGGGTATGAAGGGGTGGGCTGAGCTGAACAGAGAAGAAGAAGAAGAAGAAGAGAGAAGGAGATACGAAAGGCTCAGAAACCTGTCCGTAACACTTCTCTTTTGCAAGCAAATAATTTAAATACATTTTTCTTGGAGCCAAATGTTTTGTTTTGTTTTGTTTCGGATCAGAAAGAGCATTCACAATGGAACATCTGAAGAACGGAATGACCACTCGAGGATCATCAATGGAACATCTGAAGCACTGACCCTCAAAAGCTCCTGCCCTGAAAATCGGAGGGGGGAGGTGTTTCTAAGGTGCTAAGGGACTCGAATCTAGCTGTTCTAACACAGACCGACACCACTCCCCTCTGAAACTATCACAATGGAACAGTCTCCCTTCTGCTTCCCAGATGAGGAGCCACAGCCTCGAGGCAACTGGGCATCTTCTGCCTACGGCCCTCGCCTCTGCAGCTGTACACACCCAGATCATCCACTGGCCACAAGCTCTTTCCTTCACCATCTGGGTTCAGTTTCCAAAGAAACTGAATATTTTACAGGTTGTCTGGTTCGGCGACAATAAAGAGAAGGCAGCGCCCAAGTACATTCAGTACCACCAGCACCCTGAACAGCCCTTCACGGGTTCTACAACTTGTTGAGACTTCCTCTGTGTTTAATTACGACTGGATGTGTCAGCTTTATGACAGACGAACTGGAAGGTGTGGAGTTTGGGAGAACACAGCACCCGTTGCCATCACATCGCATGTTCCCTTGAAGTGAGAGTCCTCAGATTGCCAGACAGTTTAAGAGGAAATGTTCCACTTTGAATGATTTTGTGCTAAGTGATTGTAACAGTTCCATGCCTCGGGGTTATCAATCTTAACTGCAAGTCTCACATAAATAACTTGCCCTAAAAGTTGCCCTGCCCATGGGAAAAAACAATAACAACAGCTAAGACATCAACACAGAGACCAAAACCATGAGGAATGAATCATGGAAACCAGCTGGGAGGCGTAGGTAATGTGTCAACAATGCATTGATTCCTGCTGCCCCCTTTGCTTGAAACTCAGGCCTACTTAGAGAGGGGGAAGGGGCCATTATTTTCCTGATGCTTCACACACATATAAATAAACACAGAGTAGCTAGCTTCAGGAACAGGGAAACTGACAATATAATGAATTGCTTTCTATTCCCTGTCTCAGCGAGTGCCAGGAGATTTGGTGGGTGACACCTAGGGATGGGAGAGTTTGGGGTGGGTGCTATGTCACTTCCAGGTTCAGTTACTTTCCCCAGTCTCTATGGTCTCTGCCACAGAGACTAGCGGGAATTCCTACAGCACCACCATGTGGAGGCCATTTGCCCCCACTCCTCAATTCCTTGGGCGTTGGGAAATTTGGGCTGGGTGCTAGTGATTTCCCACCTCAGGCACATAAAAAGGAAGGCTTATCCTCCACTATCTGAGTGGTTACTACCAGCCTAGCAATTTAATCTGGAATAGAAATAATTATTTCATTTATGAAGTACTCAAAACCATTCTCACGCTATCGTATTCAAGCAGTTTCCATCTTTTGCCAGATGCAGCAGATTTCTTTCTCTCTTTTTTTTAACAGAAAATTTATTGTTTCCAAGTGAGGAAACAATAAAAAAAGAAGAAAAAGAAAGAATAGTTCGAAATGTCTCTGGATGCAGAGAGAAAAGCAATAATTAAAGCACACACACATGCACACACACACACACCGGAAGAACAGCTGATTAAGAATCGATTCAGGAATGCTACCCCTATTGCAAGTGAAAAGGGAGTAACTAATTAAGCCGAGAAGCAATAGTGGCTTTACAACAACAGAGAGGGAGAGAAGAGCATGTAAAGGCATGTGCACAAGAAGCAGAGCCTTGACAGAACGTGTCGTCATTCAAAGTAAATGTACAGCAGAATCTTGTCCGTGGTGATTGACATTGCAAGGCTCTAAAGCTGCATTTTTTCCCCCCAGAAGGAGCCAAATTTTAATTCCACATTCAGATGACTGCAGAAGATGAACGGGGGCTGTGGCTCAGTGAGAGAGCCATCTGCTTGGCACACAGAAGGCCCTAGGTTCAATGCTCGGCATCTCCAGGTGAAGGGTTCAGGTGACAGGTGATGGGAAAGACCTCCACCTGAGACCCTGGGGAGCGGCTGCCAGTCTGAGCAGGCAATGCTGACCTTGATGGACCCAGGGACTGACTCAGCATAAGCCAGCTTCATGTGTCCATGTGACCAAACAGCACAGGACTGTCCAAGCGTGGGAGCAGCCACTATTTTTTTTCTTTAACTGAAGAAGTGTGAACCAAGGAAGTCAGAGATTGAAGTTATACTAGGAGCCCCTGCCCTAGGCTGGGTGGCCCAGGATAGCCTGATCTCGCCACATCTCGGAAACGAAGCGAGGGGCAAATCGATGACAAGCCGCCTCTGAGTGTCACTCACTGGATGACCCAGGCTGGCCCAATGTTATCAGATCTCAGAAGCGAAGCAGGATCGGCCCTGGTTAGTACTTGGATGGGAGACCTCCAAGGAAGTCCAGGGTTGTGACACAAGAGGCAGGCAATGGATAAAATCACCTCTGTTTGCCTCCTGCCTAGAAAACCCCATGAGGGGTCGCCCTGAGTCGGCTGCAACATGATGGCACATTCCACCACCCAGCAAGGGCGTAGACTTTCCAATTTCCGGGGGGGGGGGGGGGGGGCTGGGGCTGGGCCAGAGACATCACAGTCCACTGTCTCCGGTGGAGGCTCAGCACCTCCTGGAAAAGTTCGGGGAGGGGGGCTCCAGCTCCCCAGCCCCCCTGAAGTTGATGCCTATGCCACCAAGAGTCTTTGCCTTTTGTGAAACAAACCAGTATACAACAAAACATATTTTGCAGGAGTCTATTGTGCTTGGTAAAGAAATAATCCAGGTTATTTCACCACGACTCGTTTATTTAATAGATTGTGTCAGGGGCATTCGTTATTTCCTTTGGCAGACTCCTAATTTTCTTTAAAACACGTCAGGTACAATCTATGAACTCCTCGTATATCCTTCACCAAAGTTCACTTCCAGATATAGGACTCTCACGGTTTAATGGCTGCAAATGCCAGCATCGCTGAAAATACTGCGTATGCGGTGGGTGGGGGGGGATTATATGAAGTTTTACATTGATTTTAACCAAGGGACTCTGAAAGTAAATTTTTAGCTCCAAATAAATCTAAGTCCAATTGTAAACTGTATTAAAAATATGGCCTAGACGAGCAACCTAAGGGCAATTTTAACTAGGGAGCTACCATGGCGAAGCTCTCTATTTAAAGTAATTGTTAATGGCCTGTAACTCAATGATTTGACCAATTTTCTCCATACTGTATTGAGCACAAAAACAAAACGGCTGGGTTCCTGCCTTATACCCAGCAAACACAATGACTAATAAATCACAGATAGCTGCAAAAGTGCAGGCTACACAGCCATTTCGGAAGCCCCAGAAACACAAGCCTTTATCAACACGCAAGCCACAATGCTGCTGGTGGCGGTGGTGTTTTTTTTAAAGGAAATTATTTTTGTGCTGAAAGCTGCTCTGGAGCAGTGTTGCAAACAGGAAAATACTTGGGGCAGAAATGCTAACAAATCTCTGAGCCAAAATGCCCAAAATATTCTATGTAAGTTAAGCAGCTTTATAAATTTATTTATCCATCCTCTGGGTGGCCAGCTCACAGATTAGGGTTGCCAGCCTCCAGGAGGGACCTGGGGATCCTCCGCTTTTACAACGGATCTCCAGCTGATAGAGATCAGCTCCCCTGGAGAAAATGGCTGCTTTGAAGGATGGACTCTACGGGATTGTACCCTGCTGAGGACCCTCCCCTCCCCAAACCCCGCCCTCTCCTGGATCCGCCCCAAATGTCTCCAGGTATTTTCCAACCCAGACTGAGAGCTCACTAGAGCTTTAATAGGTGTCCAGCCTATTTTGGAAAATTTCAGAAAGGGAGACCGACCAACCATTAGTTAAGTTAAGCTACTTAACATCTTTAACACACATTGCAACACATGTTGGAATCGCTAGCACCTATAACACAACAGAAAAAAAAATACAAAAGTTCCTGTTCAACCCAGCAGGGGAGGAACAGCATGAAATCTCTTAATGAAGCCAAATTCAGCAGTTTCACGCTGGTGTCTCCCTTTAAAGTTCTTTGGTTGAAGAATTGTGCCTTTCAGGTCACAGGCAGAGTTCCAATGAGACTGAAATGTTCTTCTACTGGTTTTTGAATACTGTGATTTTTAAGGTCAGATTTATGCCCAATTATTATTATTATAATTTTCTAGGGAATGTTTGTCTCACAGAGAGAGCAGAAGGGCACTGTTGACACAGGGATGGTATGGCACACATGATGATACAGGGCTGTGTTTACTCGCCTCACTGCAGGCCTCTGGCTGAAGGTTTTTAAAGGCCGTTTTGGTTTGTTTTTAATTGACTTCTCATCCAGATTTCAAACTCTGTTCAAGGAGACTTGCTGCTTTCAAACACTGTGTTTATGCAGCTGTCTTTTATTCAGCCCTTTTCTTAAAGTGGCATTGGCATGGCCCTGGTAGAGAAACGGGCATTCCACAGTCCAACTGTGGTCCTCAATCTATCTCAGGGAGGAATATTTAGACTTCCCATCATGCAATGGGATGACTGGGGACATTACAGGGAGCTCAAAACAAGGGCTAGAGGAAAGGAAGAATTATTGATGGTTTTGCCCCCGTGCCACAGCCTACTGTCAGTTGCCCGTGTGGCGTGGGTGGTCGATCTCACAACCTGGTTTTATCTGGTTGTGAGACACAGGATGCTGGACTAGATAGAGCACTGGTCTGATCCAGCAGGGCTCTTCTGGTGTTCTTATCTGTGTAAATATTTTTCTTCTTTTTTCTTTTAAAATTTTTATTTTTTACAACACTACAAAAAAACACTAAACTAAAACCACTAAACTACCCCTAAGGTATAAAGAGACCAGGTTGTTATCATAAGTAAAATAATATTGCTTCACTTATATTCAAGAAAATAGTTACTATATCAAGGTATCATTAGCTTACTATTAGCTTCTTACCCATAACATTTAAGCTAAGTAAAAAACTGTATTTAAGACAAGTGAATACATAGCCAAAAATCAAACTTTCAAAGTAACAATGATTATTCTTTCTTCTTTCTTCTCTTTTCTTTTCTTTTTTTTTTTTTTTTTTTGACTTTCTGGGGATTTGGAGCTGCTGTGTAAATATTTTTCATCAATATTTTTGGCATTCCCTCAATGATCCCTCCTTCCTAACTAATGTTTTAATCACTATTTTTTTTAAAAAAAATGTTTTCTATGTATTTCAACTTTATTTTTAATTGTTTTAATGATCTGTGTCAGGGGTCTGATTTTAATGGTTTTAAAATGTGATTTTTATTATCTATGTTTTAAATAGTGAGACACCTTAGTGGCCTTTTTTAAGGGCAGAAAGGCAGGACACATTTTTTGTGAATAAATAAAAGGTTTTTTGTTTTTTTTAAGTTCAGAATCTCTCAGATGGAAGAACAGTAGGTTGGTGCTCATAAAGCTTTGAAAAGCAACAGCTCCGTAAAGGCATAAAAACTGGGGTACTGTGGGGGGGGGGGTAGCACTGGAAATGATGCTGAACAAAGAAGGGGGGACATTTTTCAGTTAAGTGCACCAAACTCACAATGGTGGAGGAGAGAGAGATGCAGGTTGTTCTTGTTAGCGTTGCCAACTCTGGGTCTGGAAATTCCTGCAGATTTGGGGCTGGAGCCTGAGGTGAGAAAGGCCATGGCTCACTGGTAGAAGTATCTGCTGGGCATGCAGAAGGTCCCAGGTTCAATCCCCAGCGTCTCCAGTTAAAGGACCAGGCAGTGGGTGATGTGAAGACCTCAGCCTGAGACCCTGGAGAACCACGGTTAGTCCAAGTAGACCATATTGATTTTGAAGGACCACGAATCTGATTCAGTATAAGGCAGCTTCCTGTCTATGCTTTCAGGGAGAGGCCGTGGCTCAGTGCTGGAGCATCTGCTTCGAATGCAGAAGGTCCCAGGTTCAATCATAGAGTTGCCAGCCCCCAGGTTCCAGTGGGGGGTCCCCCGCTTGGGGGGGGGCTTTAATGTGCCGCTGGCCAGTTGGCCAGCAGGGGAAACTGCACCCCCAAACAGGGGCGTCATGCAATGCACCTGGAAGTGACGTCATCACATTTAGGGGCACATTCTATGGTTTTGAAAGCAAAAAAACCCCATAGAGTTTTGCCAAAAAACTAGAACATCACCCCAACGTGATGACATCACTTCCGGGCGATGTCATCGTGCCCCACGCGCTTTGCACACACAGCGGAAGATCCCAGGAAGGGCCTGGGAGCCCCCTGCTGGATGGAAGGTGGGACCTGGCAACCCCATTCAATCATCAGCCTCTCCCATTAAAAGGACCAGACCGTAGGTGACGTAGAAGGCCTCTGCCTGAGGCCCTGGAAAGCTGCTGCCAGTCCAAGTAGACAATACTGACCTTGATGGACCAAGAGTCTGGTTCCGTATAAGGCTGCTTGAGGAAGGCAGGGTTTGGGGAGGGGGGAACCTTGGCAGGATATGATGTCATGGGGTCCAGCCTCCAAAGCAGCCATTTCCTCCAGGGAGACTGACCCCTGTCATCTGGAGATCGGTGGTCATTCCAGGAGATGGCCAAGCCCCACCTGGAGGTTGGCAAGCCCAGCTCTTGGCCAGCCGTACTGAAGTAAAGCCAAGCACTACGGGTGCCTTCTGCACCTCTGCACCTCACCCAGACGACCAGCCCCACAGGTTGAGCAAAAGCATGCAGGGTGCTAGCATTCAGGACCCATGGCAGGAGCTTCCGACCAGTGGAGTAAAGCAATCCTGCTTACTAAAAGAAAACACGGTCTTTTCTCTCTCTCTCTCCAAAAGATATATTTAGCAGAAACAGCATGCATTATAAGAAAACAGCATGCATTTTCTTTTGGCAATCATGAGAGCAAGAAGTATATATATCTCTCCTGTCTTTAAAATGAAAGACCCAATTATCTTGTTAATTTCTCCTGCCGCAAAGTCATCACCATTTTCATACGCCAAAGCGTTCCTCTGACTGCATCACTCCCTGGGAGGTTCGGATATTTCATCTCAGGATGGCTTTCACTTTCTGTTATTTCCACACACACACACCCATCACATTGTGGACAGATCCGGAGTAGGTTTGGCAATGGCATAAGGTTGCCAACCTTCAGGAGGCGCCTGGAGATCTCCCACTATTACAACTGATCTCTAGGCAAGAGACATCAGCTCCCCTGGAGAAAATGGCTGCTTTGGAGGGTGGGCTCTGCTGAGGCCCCTCCCCTCTCCAAACCCCACCCTCTCCATGCTCTGCAAAAAAAACCCACCCCAATCTCCAGGTATTTCCCAACCCAGAACTGGCTGCCCTATCCATGGACTGAAGGCAGACCCTTCCCTTGTCAATTTGCAGCTACACACACACACACACCCTTGAGAAACTGCAGAGGCCTTGCTTGTTGCTTTTTTTGCTACCTTTAAAAATAGAACAGGACTCTAGTGGTGCCCTAAAGGTTCACAAAATTTATTCCCACATGAGTCACTTTGTCAAACTCCTTCTTCATATCCAACTCCGGGCATCCGATGAGGTAAGCCACCCGGCTCACAAAAACTTACGTTGGGATAAATGTTGTTGGTCTCGAACACAGGGGCCCCCAAACCTTTTCGAGCCTGCAGGCACATCTGGAATTCTGACACAGCCTGGTAGGAGAAGCAACATAATACCTCCCCACATTATATATATATATATAATTATATATATACACACACAAACACATACACACACACTCATTCCTTGCATACACACAGCTTACCTTCAGTCATGAGGTGAAGATCTCAGTGCTGCGGTGGCAGCTGCTGCCAAAGAAACTTCTCAAAAATCTGCACAGCCAATCAAAACTCCAGTGGCCAATCAGAAGCCTTGCTGGGCAAAAGCGCCACCTAGCCCCACCCACTTTCTAAAAACACTTGGCGGGTGCCAGGAAAGGTGTCTGCAGGAGCCACGGTGCCCTCGGGAGCCAAGTTGGGGAATTCTGCCCTAGAGTTACCCCCTCCCCCCGAAGCAGCCATTTTCTCCAGGGGAACGGATCTCTGTCACCTGCAGCTCCGGAGATCAGTCATCATTCCGGGAGACCCCCAGCCCTTGCCTCCTGCTGCCAACAACAGGACTAGAGACACAACGAAAACCTCCCTGAGAGAACTGGAGCCAGAAAGACTTCCACTCTCCTTCTGAGGCATCAGAGCAGAAGTCGGCCCTCAACTCTGAGAGAACTTTTGGGGTATCTGGTTAATGAGCCAGAGTTTTGCCCAGTCGTGGAAGTGGGATACTGAGCACAGTAAATAAACCTCCCAAGAAGTATATCGCAAGAACAGGTTAGAACTTCCGTCTATTCAAGTAGGCCATGTTCACATTCAGGCTGCAGTCAAAAGGAACCTAATCTGAAGAGTGCTTTCCCTGTCACAAATAACCAGCTTGCCCAGCATCACGTGTGTGGGAGGATGAGGGAATTGTCTCTACAGGGGAGACCTGCAGAGACATGTGTCTCCGTGGAAGGCCATGTAGAGAAAGTGAGAGGACAAAGGGAGAAAGGGTAACGGGGCAGCTCCAAGTGAAGACAAAGAGAGGCATCCTATTCAAGGAGATATAATCTATACACCCTTTGAGTGATGTAGCATCCCCCTCCCCAATGTCCAGGCATGCTGAGTCACACACTCCACAACATGACCACCCCCACCAAGCTAAACACACCTACTGAAACTGTTGCGAGAACGGTGATATTCAACACCGGCACTGGTGCCAGAAAGAGCGGTCTTACTTGATGAAGATTTATTCTCAACTCTAACAAAGCCTTAAACATTCATCAGATTTATGAATCTGAGGCTGCTGGAATATTCTTTTTTTTAAAAAAAAACCCCCAGAACTACAAGAACAAGGATCACATTCTCAAAACCGCATGATTCACTGCTGGCCTTATTGAGGAGAGGTGTTCGAACCTGAAACTGTAATAAAAGCAAAATGTCTCAGCTGAGTTTAACTGCGTTTTAATTAAACATTACTCGAGGGGGGAAAAAATGAAACAGAACATCGCAACCCTTTATCAGGCTGCCACTTAATATCTCATCCAAGCTGGTCCCGGTTCTTCCCTCGGAAACCTTAATTCTAAATATTTCCCTTTGGTGCCACAGTAACCCGGCGCAGCGGGAGTCACTGTGAGAAGCAGGCAAATTGCGTTCTGCCAAAGCAAGTTGGAAAGAACAGACGACGACTGTGGTTTTCTTAGAAGCTGGGTACATTTTGGCTCAGAACCATTTCTTCCACAAAGAGAAAAAAGAACACAGTAACTTGTAGCTGAGAGTCTTTCTTGGTCTTTTCTCTCTAAAAGCGGCCATCCCTCCCCACCCCCCACCGTAACAAACCACAGACTTACTGTGCACACGACTTCTCAGCAGATTCAGAATTTGTTTCCTTTATGAAGGGAACTGCCTTTGGGTTCACAGGACTTATGGCCAGCAGCTCCTGCAGAGCCACCGACACCCTCCAGCCCTGATTCAGCAGGTGAACCTCAGTCACGGCTCACAAGGATGGAGCCCCAAAACCTATTCTCCACATTACGCTGATAAATTGAGAAACCTGAGCAGAAGACATCCAGAGGGCCTTTCCCTCATCTCTAAGAGGCCACAACTAGCCCTAGTATGTTTAGCTCCAGGGTCACAAGCTTCCAAGCTTCTAAAATCTGTTGATTTTATTGGATGTATGACTGTGTGGCTACCCTGAAATCTAAGTAGAGGGCCAGTACAGGGCTCAATAAACCCCAAGTGTAAGTCCCTGGGGCACCTAAAATATTCATGGGCACTCTCCTGGATCTCTTTAGAACTCGGAAGCGAAGCAGGGTCAGCCCTGGTTAGTATTTGGATGGGAGACCACCATGGAAGTCCAGGGTTGCTACGCAGAGGCAGGCAATTGGCAAGCCAGCTATGAACGTCTCTTGCTTTCACTTGGATGGCCCCAGACGGCCCATTCTCATCAGATTTCAGAAGCTACACGCATCCAACTCACAGCACCCTCTGCTGGAAGGGTTGCGGAGAAAAGAGTGTTTGTTTGTTTTTTCCAACCCTTCTGGTCACAAATGCTGGAGGAGACTCATAAAATAACATCTCAAAAGATCCCTAAGGACCCAAGCTGTAATCCTCTTAAACCTGATAACTGAACAGTCTCAAGAAACACAGATATCAGAGCTGGTTTCTGTTTTGTTGGCAACGGCCAGATTGTCAATAGCAGCTTCTTGGAAGTCTCTCAACCCCCCATCCATTCAGATGTGGTGGGATAAAATCGGGTATCAATTTACAATGGCAAAGATCACCGAAAACTCTAACTGCCCCTCATCTGTCTCAGCCAGTTCACACTCAAAATTTGTGCACACAAAGTTCCCTTTACTACAATACAGGACAAAAAATGGTATAATTCCCTCCAACCCTAACTACATTGGATGGTCGCGCTTCTGAATTAAGTCCCCTTAGTCTGAGCACTCCTGTCCTTTTAACTAATATAACCTCTACAAATAGATACATGATCTCTAGTGTAAATATGGTTAAATGGCAAGTTGTGTTACTATGAGTATGATGGAGTACTGAGATATTGTATGACTCTACACTTTGTCTTATTATGTTTACAGTGTTGCACTTCTTAATGTATGATTGCATTAACTCTCAATAAACTTGGTTATTTTTTTTTAAAAAAAAATCTCCGAAGCTAAACAGGGTTAGCCCTAATTAGTACCTAGATGTGAGACCACCACGGATGTCCAGGGTCAGTTAGTGGTCAGAGTTGACATATACAGGTTGCTTACCTGTAATTGGAGATCTTCGAGTGGTCATCTGTGCATTCACACCTCTGGGATTAAGTGCGCCTGCGCCAATCCCGATCGGTAATCTTCAAAGCCTAACGGATTTTCGCGCCAGCTCCCCGGTCACGTGCACGTCCCACTGCGCATGACCCGGGGAGGGGCACGAGGATCCCGCCAGTTCCTTCTGACCGCTGCTAACAGCCCCCAAGAAAAAATGAGGGAGACCGAAAGCAGAGGGGAAGGAGGGCGGGTGGTGTGAATGCACAGATGACCACTCGAAGATCTCCAATTACAGGTAAGCAACCTGTATATCTTCTTCGTGGTCTCTGTGCATCACACCTCTGGGAGAATAGCGAGCAATAAACACACCACATACCTGGGGGTGGGTGCTGGAGGTCTCACATCTGAGCTGCTTGTAGAACTGCACGGCCCACCATGGTACGCTGATGGACGCGGACATCTAGGGCGTAGTGCTTCACAAACGTGTGAGGAGATGCCCATGTTGCAGCATTGCAGATGTCTCCCAGGGGGATGCCCTTGAGGAATGCCGTGGAAGCAGCCACGGCTCTCGTGGAGTGTGCCCGGAGGGATGCCAGCAATGGCCTCTTAGGCAGGAGGTAGGCAAGCTTTATCGTCTCTACTATCCACTTCGAGAGTCTCTGAGACGATAGTTTCTGTCCCTGTCTGGGCAAGGCATACGTAACGAAGAGAGCCGGAGACTTGCAAAACGGCTTTGTCTGATGCAAGTAAAAGGAAAGAGCTCTCTTGACGTCCAGAGAGTGCAAGCTGCATTGTGATGGGTCCTGAGGATCAGGAAAAAACACAGGCAGCGTGATGTCCGCTCCCACATGGAAGTCCGAGACAATCTTGGGTAGGAAGGTGATATCCGGAGCCAGGGTAACTGCTCCATGATGAAAAGTGAGATACGGGGGGTCGCAACGAAGCGCTGAAAGCTCACTCACACGCCGAGCAGACGTGATAGCCACCAGAAACGCTACCTTCCACGAGAGAAGCTGGAGGCTGCATTAACTTGGCCAGAACTAATGGTAGGTCCCATGCTGGGACCGGTGTCTGTACTGGTGGATAGAGGCGACGCATTCCCTTAAGGAATTGTTTCGTAGTCGGGTGAGAGAATACTGAGTATCCCCCAATCTCCAGATGGTTGACGGAGATAGCCGATAAGTAAACTCTTATAGAAGAGTGGCACAGTCCTCTATCCGAACAGGATAACAAAAAACCAAAAATATCATTAAGGGTGGCAGGAACAGTAGGCCGCCCTATTGAAGTTAGAAAAACCATAAACTTATTCCACTTCGCCGCGTAGGAGCGGCGTGTGGACAGCTTGCGTGAGTTCAAGAGAACCTGTGCAATGTGTGAGTCTATATCTGAGGTTGAAGCATCCATGCTGTTAGCTTCAACTTGGGAACGTCGTGCTGAAGTACCTGACCTCCGTGCATCCAAAGAAGGTCTGGGAGCGTCGGGAGGTGAAGGTAGATCCCTAGGGAGAGATGAAGGAGCGTGGGAAACCACGGTTGTCTCGGCCACCACGGTGTGATGAGAATCGCTCGTGGTCGCTCTGACATCAGTTTGTGGACTACCCTCGGTATCAGAGGGATCGGGGGGAAGAGGTACAGATGTCTCCCCATCCACTGAAGCAGGAGGCCGTCCCCGAGGGACGCTGGATCTGCGCCGGCTCTGGAGCAAAAGAGATGACATTTCTTGTTCTCCCGAGAGGCGAATAGGTCCACTGAGGGATGACCCCACCGATCAAAGATCGGGGTCAGGTAGAAAGGGTTCAGTTCCCAGTCGTGTAGGGATGCTCCTCCTCTGCTCAGGAAGTCTGCTTGGGTGTTGAGCAGTCCTGGAAGGTGATTCGCTACTAGGTGAATGCCGATGGCTTGGCACTCGTCCCAAAGCTCGATAGCTAAGCGGCAGAGTCCACGGGAGACCGTTCCACCCTGCCGGTTGATGTAGTACATGGTGGTTGTATTGTCCGTGAGGACAGCCACCGTCCTTCCCGATAGGGAGTTGCGGAATGACCGTACTGCATAGAGAACTGCCAGGAGTTCTAGAAAATTGATGTGGTTGTGGGCCACAGACGGGTCCCACTTGCCGCCCACACCGACACCATCCAGGTGAGCTCCCCAGCCCCATAGGGAGGCATCCGTGGTAATGGTTGCTGAGGGGGGCGGGAGTCGAAAGGGTGCACCAGATTGAAGATTCTGGGGTGCCAGCCACCACGTCATGGTTTCCAGAACTTGCTCTGAGAATCGGAAGAGCTTGGAGAGAGAGTGGATGCTGGGACGAAGCGTCTCAGGAACCAGAGCTGTAGTGGTCTCATCCGTAGCTTGGCGAACGGAATCACCGCTGTGGTTGAGGCCATTAGGCCTAGTAGGCGAAGTATTTGCTTGGCTGTAGCCTCCTTGTCCTGTAGGATCGAATGGAGGAGAGAGGTTATGTCCGTTGCCCTGTTGGGGGGCAGAAAGGCCCTGCATTGCAGGGAGTCCAGAATGGCTCCAATGAATTGTACTCGTCTGGACGGTATGAGCATGGACTTTTTGAGATTGATCGTTAGACCTAGAGAGTCTAGGGCGCTGAGGGTTATCCGGATGTGATCTTGTAAAATTGTCGCGGAGGGGGCGACCAGTAACCAGTCGTCCAGATATGGGTAAAGCTGAACACCTTGAAGCCGTAGGTGGGCAGCCACCACTGCCATAAGTTTCGTGAAGACACGAGGGGCCGTAGAGAGGCCAAAGGGGAGAGCCTTGTATTGGAAGTGACGCGGACCGACCGCGAAACACAAAAACGGTCTGTGAGCTGGATGGATCGTCACATGGAAGTACGCATCCTTTAAGTCCAGCGTCACCATCCATACGTTGGCTTCTAGCAGTGGCAGGATGGTCTGGAGGGTGGTCATGCGGAACTTCTTGTATGTGATGAACGCATTGAGGTTCCTCAGGTCTAAAATGGGACGGAGTCCGCCATCCTTCTTTGGTACCGTGAAGTAGCGGGAGTAAAACCCCTGCTGGAGATGGTGTATGGGTACCGGCTCTATGGTGTCCTTGGATAGAAGGGCTTCGACCTCTGATGACAGGGTGTCTGAGGGAGGGGTGGCTACAAAGTAGGGTTCCTGTGGTGTCTGGAAGAACTCTATCCAGTAACCTTCCTCTACTACGGATAGGGCCCACTTGTCCGTGGTTATAACTTGCCATGCAGGTAGGAAGGGTGCCAGATGGGTGGGAGGATCGGAGTGCGTGTGGGAGTCAAAGACCCTGTTTATTGGGTCTAGGGGGTTTTGCCTTGGAGGCAGAAGCTGTTGGGAAGCGCGGTTTGTGGCTGTAAGGCTTCTGCTGATAAGCAGAGTGTGCCGGTCTTTGCCACTGTGGTTCGTTGGGAGATCTTTGTGGTTGCTTCTTTGACCAGGATCTCTGTCAACTTTTTTGTTTCTGTTGCCTTGGCTGAGAGGCACCTAAGTTACGTGATGTCTTCATACTTTTGTCTAGATCATGAAGGACTGTGTCTGTGGTAGAGCTGAACAGCCCTTCACCCTCGAAGGGGAGATCTTCGACTAGCGATTTTGTGTCCTGAGGAAGCGCCGTCGACCTCAGCCAAGCATGTCTCTGGAGGGCAACTGCCGAAGTAAGCGTCTTCGAAGTTACATCAGCAACATGTTTGGAGGCATTCAACTGGTGTTTAGCCAAGACCATGCCCTCCTTTTGAATCTTCCTGGTCAGACGCTGTTTGTCTTCAGGAAGTTGTGCCAGGAGCGGTGTCATCTGCTCCCATAGGGAGTATTGATATCGGCTCATGCAAGCCGTGTAGTTTGCAGTTTTGATACCTAATGCTCCTGCAGAATAAAATCGTCTTCCGAACGAATCGAGTTTCCGTCCTTCTTTATCGAGGGGGGAGGAATGGCCACTGCGGCCCCTAGCTGAAGGTGTCACTACGACTGAGTTGGGTTTGGGGTGGATGAACAAAAATTCTGCCCCCGGCTCTTGGAGATGATACATGTGATCCAACCTCTTGCTCGAGATTGGAGTCGATGAGGGGTGTCCCCAGGATTCTTTAGCGGTGTTAAGAAGCACCAAAATTAGTGGTAGAGCTACTGCTGTAGATGTGTCCATCAGCACTATGTCAAAGATGGCATCGGTAGCGGCTGGGGCTGGTTGGATGGTGGCTAGAGCCAGGGAATGGGCCATTCTTTTGACGAGTTCCCCGTAGGACTTTACGTCTTCAGAAGGGGAAATCGGGAGATTGTCAGCAACATCAGGGGATGGTGATGGATGAGTGGGGGATGCCTCTTCGGAATCAGATGAAGCGGAGGAATTCGGTACCGACAGGTGTTCGGAAGGTGACATATGGTTTGACGGGTCCGGTTGATACAGAGGGAGGTCGACATCGGGTGGAGTCTGCGGTATCGGCATTGGTATCGGCATCGGTGCCGGTGATGGCTTCGGCATCGGAGACGGGAGAGGCCCCGGGGCCGGTGGATCTCGGCATCGTGAGACTCTCGACGACGTCGACTGTCGGTCCCATTCCGCTGGGTACCATTGTGGTGGCGGGGGATACAAGGAACCGTATAGGTATCGCCACTGACGGACGTCCCACGGCACCGAAGGAGGAAGACGCCAGTCTCGTTCTCCTCTCGGTGGCAGTGACGGGTCGGTTCCGGCCTCTGGACTGCTCCGAGGGACCTGTGTCAGCTCGATGTCGGGGTCCGAGTCCGTCAATTGAATGAGTCGCGGCATCGGGGAGACTGAGCTGCCCCGGGGTCACTCGCGCCCGGAAGGGTCAAGCTGCGGAGACCCGCGCTGGGTCAGGTCGGACGCGCCCTGCATCGACTGTACACTCGATTTTTTGTGCTTGTGCTTGCCCTTTTCCTCCTTGCCCTCTCTGTGCTTCTTTGCAGGAGTTTGCGGCAGTGGGAGGGATCGTTTCGTTACTGACTTATCGGTACCGACGGTGCTCCTTGTCGGGGACGGTGCCGGGCCCCTCGGGGCCGATTGTGATGTCGTCGAGGCCTCGGTGGTCGACATTTTAGGCGATAACGCTGCTTCCAAAAGTGCCACTCTCAGTCTTGCCGCACGGTTCTTGCGGGTTTGTTTAGAGAAGGCAGCGCAGCTCAAACAGGAGTCTACTCGATGCGACTCGCCCAGGCACAGGAGGCAAAGAGTGTGCTTATCTGGAGGCGCTATTTTACTGCCACAGTCCCGACAGCGCTTAAAGAAGCCCCACCGCTGGGCCATAGGCCGAGCGGGGAGAAGAACGAGGAAAATCTGAGAGCGAGTCCAGTAAACAGTCCGAGGTCAAAAAGAGGAAGAAAAAACAGTCCGAAAAGGCTTTTTCCAATAGGAAAACGAAAGAACTACCGACCGGAGCGAGAGAGGGGTCCTCACGACGCGGCGGTCAGAAGAGAACTGGCGGGATCCTCGTGCCCCTCCCCGGGTCATGCGCAGTGGGACGTGTACGTGACCGGGGAGCTGGCGCGAAAATCCGTTAGGCTTTGAAGATTACCGATCGGGATCGGCGCAGGTGCACTTAATCCCAGAGGTGTGATGCACAGAGACCACGAAAAAGATCTGTTCAGAATCTACTGACTTGCTTGGATAATGTAGTCACCAGAAGTCATCAGTGGACAGGTCATTTACATTGAGTAATTTGCACCCTGACAAGGATAGCCTAGGCTAGGCAAAATTAGAAACGTAAAATTTCCAGAAATTTTGAAGCTCGGGAAAAAACCCAGTTTTTTTCCAAAAAAACCCAGACATTTTTGGAAAAAATGAAAAAAAAATACTACATTAGCACTTTTTCTTTTCCAGATTGAAAGTCATTCTGTTACTTTAGGAACATAAAATATGTCTATGGACAATTTTACTTGGCATGAAATCATCACAACTAGCATATTAAAAATATAGTGTATCCAAATGATTATTACAAACAGAATTTACTTTTTTATAATATTTATTTGTAATTGTAACAAACTGAGCAACAATCTTCTGAACTGTTTACTAGTTTATGTGGAACAGAAAAAAACACCTCCACAGAACAATTTTTAAAAATCCAGAAGTGACAATTATTCATATTTTCTCTCCACAGTATTAAATTAAAAAAAACACATGCTCATAAAAAGAATTGAAGAGGGGAGAAGTGTATAGAAGGGAGTGTGGGACTAAGTTTCAATGAATGGGCATGAAATTTAACCAGAATCATTTTCTGAGCTGTAATGATCAGTTTCAGTCTCTGCTTCTGCAGCTACTCTGTTGTGTCTGTCATTATCACAGTTATTACGGACCTCTAAAAACTGAAGGTTTGCCTAGGACTTGCCTGTCTTCAGTGCACAGAAATTAGATTAATCTGATACCATACCTATTTTTAAGAAATGATTTGGAAAATATTTGAACAACTTGTCTTTAAATATTCTATTCATTTTGTTAAAATAAAATGTTCCATGATCATTTTTTTCCCCTTTTCTTTTTTCAATATTTTGGGGAAAAAACCAAAACTGTTTCGGGGGAAAAATGGGGAAAACAGGTTTTTTTCTGAATTTTTTCCAGGCCTTCACATCTCTAGGCACAATCTCATCAGATCTTGGAATCTAAGTACGGTCATGCCGGGTTAATACTTGGATGGGAGACCACCAAGGAAGTCCAGGATCACTCTGCCGAAGCAGGCAGTGGCAAACCACCTCTTGCTCCTCACTTTCCTTGAAAACCTCGAGAGGTCCCCATAAGTCAGCTGCAACTTGGCGGTGCTTGCCAGACCAGTATTTTCGACCAACACAAACTATTTCATGCTCAATGTCTCCTTCCTCGGCTGCTGCTCTCTCAGTCTCTCTCCCTAGCTGTAATTGAAGGAGAGCTCAGCTGGCTGGGAAAGTGCCATCTCCTATTGATTGTCATGGGCGGGGATGGGTATTCATGACACAGGAAGGCCTAATGTGACACTTGCAAGGGACTGATGCACCTTCAGTAACAGAAATGGGAGCCCCTACGTGAGACATGTCTCTTGATGATGGCTTCGTTGGGAACCAAACAGCTCCTTGGGAATATCTGTAAGTTGACCTCAGGGTCCTGTTTGATAGGTACACAACAGCCAAGGTTACCCCTCTCATTCTTCATCTACTACAGCGCTTTGCTGCAAACTTTAGTGCAATTACCAGAAATTGTGGGAAGAAGCTACAACTGGGTTTCTAGCAGCGATAGTTAGAAAATTAGGTCATTAAAATAGGGAAAAACCTGAAGGCGGACAAAAGAATCTGGCTTCTAAATTCTGGGACTGACTCATGGATCCACAGAACATTTGCCGAGGCGAATAAATAATAAATATGCAACCGTTAAGAAATGCTGGGCTGGAGAGAGCCCGGCCATCTCCCACTCCTGGAACAGAACGATCAGAACAGCTCAAGGGCCTACACTCGTCCTGCAGCTCCAAACACAAATTACGGACAACGTCTGCACGACATGGGACCCAAAATGCAGATGGCAGCCTCCCCCCCCCCCATGCTTGTTGGCCCCAAAGGGGCCATCATGTTTTGGCTACCCACCAGACCCTTTAACTGGCCAGGGATGGACGGCTGCCTGGTGACCTGGCGAAAGTCAAGCTGTGGGGCACACAGCCCTACAAGGAACACTTGGTGAGCTCGCAGACCCTTTTAACACCCCAGTCCTCCTGGTCACTTTACCAAACCCTTCATGGGAAGGGTCACAAACTGGCCAGAAGAAAAGACCTTATTTATTTTAGACACACGAAGTTGCCTCCTACTGAATCAGGCCCGTGGCACGTCGAGGTCAGTCTTGCCTGCTCAGACCGGCAGCCGCTCTCCAGGGTCTCAGGCTGAGGTCTTTCCCATCCCCTACTGTCTGGTCCTTTTAACTGGAGATGCCTGGGATTGAACCCAGGACCTTCTGCATGCCCAGCAAAGGCTCTTCCACTGAGCCACAGCCCCCCCCCCTCCTCTCTGATAGGTGTCATATGCAAAAATCAGCAGGTGAAACCGCTTCCTGATCTGGAGGTCAATTTGTGATGCAGTGGTTAGATCTGAGAGACCTGAATTTAACTCTGCATTCTGCCCCAGGGTTGCCAACTAGGGGTTGGGAAATTCCTGGATAATCGCGGGTAGATCCTGCAGAGGGCAGGGTTTGGGGAGAGGAGGGACTTCAGGAAGGCACAAAGCCACAGATTCCAAGTTCTGAAGCTGCCTTTTGTTCCTGGGGAACTGAGTTTTGTAGTCTGGAGATGAATCATAATCCCAGGCAAACTGGGAGCTGGTGAACCTACGTATGCCCGAAAGCGCTACTTATGACCCTGCTAGCCTGAGTGCAGGACCACCTAGTAGCCACCGCATTTTATAGCCTGAGGAGATAAATCAAATCGCTCTTAAAGGACAGCTACAAGGTTTGCTAGGCTCCCAGAAGTACAACTCATCTCCAGACGACAGAGTTCCCCTGGAGGAAATGGCTGCTTTGGAGAGCGGACTGTACAGCACTATACCCGGCCGAGGTCCCTCCTCTCTCCAAACTCCACCCTCCCCAGGCTCCACCCCTGCAAATCTTCTGGAATGTCCCACCGCGGAGCTGGCAGCCCTAAGCACTGTGTTCCAACAAATGGGTGTGGATAAATGCAAGAAATCACTCTCTTTTGATATATACAGGGGTCATTTGGGGCCAGAGCTAGGCAGAGCAGAGCTCCGCCAGCCCAGGAGTGGACACAAGGGCCAAATCAGATTCTCTGATCTGACAAATTGCCACCGAATTTCAGTGGCGGCTTTAAAAGCGGATGGAGGGAAGGGGGTTTGAGGGAGAGGCTCCAAACTTGCAGGGTAGCTGCTGGAGCCTCTCCCCGAAATACCTATCAAGTTCCAAGAAGACTGGACCAGGGGGTCCAATTCTGTGGGCCCCCAAACACATTGTCCCCATTCCCTCCATTGTTCTCTATGGTGGGGGGAAAGTAATAGGTAAGAGCTGGAGATCTTCTGGGATTACAACTGATCTTCAGGCAACAGAGATCAGTTCCCCTGGAGAAAAAGGGCCACTTTGGAAGGTGGACTCTGTGGCATTATATCGCATTGACGACCCTCCCCTCCCCAAACCCTCCCCTTCCCAGACTCCACCCCTCCAAATCTCCCGGTATTTCTCAACCCGGAGCTGGCAGCTCCAAGAACTACCTTTCCAAGCTAAACAGACATCTCCTAGTTAGAAAGAATCTTCCAGAGAGAGTTCCCTGTAAGCCAACTGCTTCCCACGTATATTTTTTTTAAAAAAACAACAATGACAAAAACAACAGTATTTGATTCTCACTGAGATTTCAGTAAAATAAATAAATAAATAAAGTAAAATCTGCCGGGTGATTAAGTGAGGCGAAGATGGATCTTATTGTAGCACAATGGGGCTTCTTAAGATGAACTACTTGTCGGAGAAGGGAGATGAGATTCCCATAAGAAGTGCCAGCTATCACAGTACATAAATATTTCGAGTCAGGCGAGAACACAATAGCTTTCCCTTCAGCCATCACCCAGCAGAGTCAATAAATAAACTTAATGAAATTCATGGCACATTATTATGTTACTTGGTAGGGCTCCTATTCATTTAAAAAAGAGGGAAGGAAGGAAGAGGGGGGGGTGGATACTGGAGATTTTTAAAAAAAAAATACAATAATTCACAGTGTGTCAAATGCTCCAAAGCCCTTCGCAACCCAGACAGATGTTGGGGGGGGGGGGGAGGATTTCTTAAGAGTCTGTGACAAAGCTTGGCTCCACGTACATCCAAAGTTCAGATGGAAGTACAGAAAACTGGAACAAAATCCATGGCGCTGTAACCCAACCGGCATTATCGTCCGAGAACAGATTCACATCGCTCACCAAAAAGGTGTCTTATTTAAGGAAGCAATATAATACAATAACAGTATTAGGGAGGAGGGGCAAAAAACCACACACACACCCACACGCACACACCCCTAAAAGCGCTTTAGAATATGCTTCCTTGTCAATTAAGCCGCAGATGGATTCTGTCATTCCGTTTTTTCCCCGTGTCGTTTTTATATATTGGATCATATTAAGAGAGCCGGGCTTGTCAATAAGGTAGATCAGAATCCTATGACTGGAGTTGCCAATATAATGAGCTCCCTACGTAATGAACAACCCAGTATCTTATTTTTTTTTAAAGTAAAATAGGATTTAAAAGGTTACAACTGATGCATCTATCTTGATATGACATAAATATTACAGGGATCTGAGCTCACAGACTTCACGAATGGTCCCTGGATCCCCCCCCCCCCTCGGTCATCCTCATTACATGAACCTCAGAGGCAGGATGTAAGAACTGCTGCGATCCCCGTGCACATTCACCTAGGAGTAGGGTTGCGGTCACACGGCCCCTTTAAATCTGGGAGCCCTCCTGGTTTAAAGGGGCCGCATTTATTTCCCTCGGGTTGGGATGTTTACACATCCCAACCCCTGCTGCAGCGGGCAGTGGCGGGAGGAGGATGAGGCAGTGGCAGGCGACAGCAGCAGAGGGAGGCGGCGGCTGGAGGCGGAAGCAGCCGCAGCGGAAGAAGCAGTGGCCAACCAGCCTTGAAGCGTGCAGCGGCGGCGGCTTTTTCTGCAGCGGCGGGGCTTTTCCAGCGGCGGCAGCAGCAGCAGCCAGGGGAGGCACTCTTCCCTGAGCCCCCCTGGCCGACTGGTAGGTTTGGGGTTCCCCCCCCCTTTTACACTTGAGCGCTTGAGTGGCCAAGCGCCCAAGTGTAAAAGGGGGGGAAATGGGGGGGGCATCTGGACAGCCCTGCTCTCGCAATGATTGCGAGAGAGGGCTGTGGCCAGATGGCTCAAATGCGGGTTCCTCCCGCAACACCCAGGAAAACTGTTGATTTTCCCGGGGATGGAAAATGCGGGAGCAACCCGCATTTGAGCCCGCTTCGGCGCGGGACTTTCTGTGGCCGTTGTGGACGGCCCCTTTAAATGTGGGAGGAAATAGCCCTTCCTCCCACATTTAAGGGCCATGTGACCGCGGCCTAAGTCCCACATAATGTGGCGAGAGTGCTCTCTGAGTAGACTTGCAAAATGCTGTACAGTAATTACAGTCATGTGACAAAAGGCTGTCTATTTGTCCAAAGTGCTTTTACGAGAAGACAGGAGTCCCTGGGAAAGACAAACACGCTAGGAAAAGTGGAAGACAGCAGGAAGAGAGGAGGACCCAACCGGAGAGGGATCAACTCGGTCAAGGAAGCCACAAAGGCCCTCAGATTGCAAGACCGAAGCAAGGCTGCTAAGGATAGGACACTCTGGGGGTCATTAATTCAAAGATTTTCTAGGTCATGAGACCCAAGAGGTGGCTTTGGAAGCCCTTCCGTTTCCAATTAGCCAAAGATTCCAATTAGCCTGTGTGGGTGGAGACTCTTTGGCAGTCACTTCCTGTTACGAATCAGCAAGTGACGTTGTAACAAAATCACCGTTACATACACCATTGTGTATGGTGGCTGCCGTCTGTGGTTGTTTAAAATGGTTCCCCCCAAAGGTTCAGTTGAGCTGTAGTTCCGGAAAGGGGCCTGCCGGGGTATTATTCACTGGGTGGGAATTTCCTCATCTGCTGGCCTACAGTTCCCAGTTGTCCAAGGACAAAAAGTGTGGGGAAAGAAGGACCATCCCAAGGGGCCATCAATATAGATTCCAGCCCATCCATTCCTCCTACAGGAGGTCAGGAAAGGCTCCTGCTTCCCGTGCTGACCAGGGTGTCCAGGCCACAAGCCAGGGACGTGGGGGGACCCTGGGAGGCAGCAGAAAGTCAGCCACTCCACAGCTGGCTGGTTTGGGGGATGAATGGAAATCTCCCTGCTCTCTTGGGAAAGAGAGAGAGGCTGAAGCAGAGCCAGGGGCCGGTCCAAGAAGAGATCCTATACTGAGCCCACAACCTCCAGAAGTAGAGAGAGTATTGTGTGTAGGGAAAGAGGATGGCGTTTAACCCCTGTTGATTTCTGCCCTGTTGGTTCATAGCGTGTGCTTACTCCTCCAGTTGTGCCTTATTCATTTAGAGTGTGTGTGTGCTCCATAAGGCCGTGATCACACACACCCTAATCCTGGATAAAGTCCTGCTGGACTTTAAGCTGGGATTTTTTTATTTCAGGTTGGGATGATCACACATCCCAACCCGTAGCCAGCAGCTGGGCGAGGCAAGGCAAGGGCCACCCGCATGCCCACACATGGCTGCCTCCCCCAAATGCCGCAGGAGGAACTGGTTGGCTGGCCCCAGATGAAGACAGTGTTTGCTTCCCTGCTGGCTGGCTACCTGGCTGGCTCCGCTCCGGGTCTCGAGCCCCGCCAACCACTGCCTGAAGTTGGGAGAAGCATGCCGGGGGGGGGGGGGGGGCAAGCAGCAGCTGGTGGAGCTCAGGGACCAGAGCGGAGCACGGGGCATTTTTCTTTCTTTCTTGCACTTGGGTGCTTGAGTGCCCAAGCGCCCAAGTGCAAGAAAGGGGGGGGGGGGGAACCCCAAAGGGATGCTCAGACGGCCCTCTCTCACAATCATTGTGAGAGAAGGCTGTTCAGATCAGCAAAATCCCGGGTTCAAAGCACGACTCCCCAAAAAATACTTAATTTTCCCGGGGTCGAAAAATGTGGGAGGAACCCACGATTGAGCCCGCTTTGGTGCGGGAATAGCTGTGGCTGGTCTAGTCAGTTCCTTTAAATCTAGGAGGAAAGAGCAGTGACTCCCGCTTTAAAGGGCTGTGTGACTGCAGCCTAAGTGTGTAAATAGTTAAATAAATTCTTTTATTTGGACTAATAGTCTGTGTTGTGCTCTGACCATCTAGTCTCCCCCGCTCTGCACAATACCAAGAAGGGAGGGGGTGGCCCAGGGAAGCAAGGGAAGGCCAGACCCTTGGGTTGCCAACTCTCCAGGGGCAACCCCCCCCCCCAAAGACTGGGGATTCCATCTCCAAATTGGGGAGATTCAGCCAGAGGGGTTTCTAAAAAGGCAGTGAGTGGTGGCAGCGAACCTAAGGAGTGAGATACGCCCAAGGGGTGAGGGTGGGAGGCAAACAGCCGAGTTGTAACCTGGAGCCCGTTTTGCCGCAGACATCATGGCACTTCAGGAATTACAAAAAAACATTTTTTTAAACAAAAAAAACCCCTCTGGTTTTACCATAGAGATTTTTGAAATTCCTAAAGCATCATGACATCCCTTCCTGTTCTAAAACAGAAGTGGCTTCCTCGTGCTCTTCCCACCCATTTTCCTTACCCCGGTTCACTGAGTGAGGATGAGGGATGTGGAGCATCACCAGGAGGTCCCCCAAGAATCCCTGATAAGTGGCAACACTCCCTAAGGATCTTCCAAACCAAAAACCTATCGACATGCTGTTGTAAAGGGATGTAGTACCCTAGGGTTGAGGTATAGGCTCACTTCCTCTCCAACCCCACTACAAATTCCATCACACTCCCTGTTGCACTGCCACACTCGAGGAAACCGTGGAACAGCACGGATGCTAGCTGGCATCGATCCCAAACACACAGGGTTGCCAACTTCCAGGTGGTGCAAGCCACCAAACAAAACCATTCAAAAGTATTAAGTATGCAAGCCACCAAAGGTGGTACCTGGAGATCTCCTGGGACCACATCTGATCTCCAGGGGATCGAGATCCGCTGACCTGGAGAAAAGGACCATTTTGGATGGGGGACTTGAGGGCATTACACCCCCACTGAAGTCATTCCCGAGCCAGTTTGGGGTAGCGGTTAAGTGCGCGGACTCTGATCTGGGGGAACCGGGTTTGATTCCCCGTGTCTCCACTTGCACCTGCTGGATGACCTTGGGCAAGCCATAGTTCTGGTACAGTTGTTCTTGAAAAAGAGCAGTTTCTGTCAGAGCTCCCTCAGCCCCACCTACCTCACAGGGTGTCTGTTGTGGGGAGGGGAAGGGAAAGGAGATTGTAAGCCACTCTGAGAAGAAGAAGAAGAAGAAGAAGAAGAAGAAGAGATTGGATTTATATCCTGCCCTTCACTCACTTGGCGTCTCAGAGTGGCTTACAAACTCCTTTTCCCTTCCCCTCCCCACAACAGACACCCTGTGAGGTAGGTGGGGCTGAGAGAGCTCTTTCCCAAGCTGTCCTTGAGAGAAGAGCTGGTACAGAGCTATGGCTTGCCCAAGGTCACCCAGCAGGTGCAAGTGGAGGAGTGGGGAGTCAAAGCTGGTTCTCCCAAATTAGTGTCCGCGCACTTAACCACTACCCCAAACTGGCTCTGCTCTTTGCTGTTTAAGCTGTTTCCACTCACACTCCCCTCCACACGCACACACACAGAGTCACACCACTTCCCTATTGCTTCCATTTACCCCCCACCCCCTTGGGGTAGGAAGCCACCTTGAGCCATTTGCCTGGAAAGGCGGGGTAGAAATTCAAATAATTAATAAATAAATAAAAATTTAAAAAAACCACCCCTCCCGGTCCACCTCCTGGGTCTTCTCTCCCTCCTCCTGCCTGCTCATCTGCCTCCACCAGCAGGAGTGGACTGGGAGGCCAAAACAGCCCTAGAAAAGCTGCCCCCCCCTCGACGGACAGGGAGAGGGGGGAAACGGAGGCTCCCCTCCCACCCAACCGAACATGGAGCTGTGTCTGCCATCCAGGGCTCACACACTCCCCGTGCAAGGTTTGGGGGCCCCGGGTCGTGGTAATGGGGGATTCCACCTCCCCCTGTGCAAGCAAGGGCAACCCCCCCCCCCCCCCCCGGTTATCAGCCCAGCAGGACTTTCCCTGGCAGGCGTAATGGCCAAACCGCCACCGTTCACCAGTGTGGCAAAAGGAGATGGAGGCAGGCGGCTGGGGGAGGCCAGCCAGAGCCACACCCGTTTTCGGTGGGGCATCCTGCACTGCTCCGGCAACCACATCTTAGCCCTCCGCGGGAACCCGGTTCTGAGACCCTCACAGCTGGTCCGTTCCGCATATTTTGTCCGATCACGACCCTCTGGCTTGAGCCCGCCTCGTCAACTGGGCCCCAGACCACACATCCACGTCTGTTCCTTTCAACCGGATGGTCACATTTATTTGGTAAACTGCTTTGGGTCCCCAGATGCGGGAGGCAAGTGGGGTATAACTTACATAAATGTTAGTAATTGGGCTAAAATGGAAAAAAGTAATTTAATTAGGAGGATAATTAGAGCAATAAAAGGGGCTTCGGGGAATGTTTCAGAAAACATTGGCACATTTCTCTCTCTCTCTCTCTCTCTCTCTCTTCCAAGCATCTTCTGATAAGGAAAACAAGAACATCAGGCTGCTGTTTTGCTCCATCTTTTTCATATCCGACCCTGTCCTCGCGGATGCTTTTTCATCACTCCCATATCGCTTTCATGGATCTTTTCGTGGTGGTTTCACACTCATGTCGCTCCCTGGGGGAGGCGCGCCATCCACACCTCGTGCTGGCAGATATCTAGCGGTGGTTATGCTACACTCCTTTCTGCCGCTTCCGCTGAAAAAAGAGAAAGGTCGCAGAGTGTGTGCGAAGGGCAGCAACACAACCGCGTCTCAATGAAACTTTTGTCTCCTCCCTGCATGGAAATGGGAAAAGAAATCTTCGTACGAAACATTTTCCCTTTCAAAACAACAACCATAATAAAAAAAAGCCCTGAGCATATGATGGCAGGCATGTTCATTTCTCGACATTTTCTTTACGATATAAATAGGTAGAGCTTGGGTCATCTGAAGGACCTTCATAAGCATTCTGTTATCTGCACAACAGCCTTGTAAGGCGGGACACTTTTATTGTCCCCTATCTTGAAAGCAGGGGACTCGGGCTTTGAAGAGAAGAATTTAGCTAAGACCCCTAATTGTGTCCACGGGAAAAGGGGATTCATATCAGAGATTTCCCCCGTGCATTTTCCCATCTCTTAGCCACGACGTCAATCTAAAAGCAATACCTTCTTTTCAATGCTTCAAATAAAATAATGGATTTTAATCTATCTTTAAAAAACAAACAAACACAGATGTCTTAAACCAGACAGCTAAACAAATAAATGTCAAAAACAAACATAAAACAACTGTCATCCATACTTGTAGGGATCATCCAGATTGGGGGATTGGGGGCTGAGAAGCAGCGCTTCTCAAACACCGAAGGAACACCAACAAAAAGGAACATCAACAAAAATACAGGTTTTCACATCCCTTATACAAACCCCTGTATTTTTGATGCTACAAAGACACCCCCCCCCAAAAAAATAAGCCTGTCTTTATCATTTAATGCTTTTCTTTTATTTCTCCCCTCTGAACTTTTCTTCTGAAAGGTGAAATGCCCCCCCCTCTTTTCCCAGCCCGAGGAGATGGGGAGGGGGGGGGAACCATGCTCCCTCTAAGCTGTGGAGTCTTGTGAGCAAAAATTCTACTTTGTGAGCTACTGGCATTAAAGTTGTGAGCCAGCGATTTGGCTACTGCATCAGTCAGTCTGCTCTGGAGCCACCCTTCCTGAGCTGAGACAGAAACGTGTGAGCCGGAGGCTAAAAAACTGTGAGCTAGCTCATGCTAACTCAGCTTAGAGGGAACCTGCAGGAGGCTGCCTGGGCAGGGGATGGGAGCAGGGGAAGAGGCTGTGCTCAGCCTTCCCCCCCCCCTTCCCTTATTGACAAAGCTTCAAGATGAATGCTAAAAAAGACAAGAAGAAGAAGAGATTGGATTTATACCCCACCCTTCACTCACTTGGAGTCTCAGAGCGGCTTACAAACTCCTTTCCCCCTACTGCAGATAAGCTTGATGGTGGGGGGGGGGACTTATCAGCAGCAGGGAAAGACCTAGGCTGGTGTCGCCGCAACATTGCCAATGACATCACTTCCAGAGTGCACTGGATGTGACGTCACTGTGTCACCAGTGGCACATGATGCTCCAGTATTTGTGCAAAAACTCTATGGTGAAAAAAGCATCTACTTTTCTTTCTTCCTTCCTTTCTTTTGCTCAAATCCCAGGGTGCCCCACTTCACAGGCTCAGAGTCACCTGCTGTGTTTCCTGCTGAGTGAGGGTTTGACTCTGGGTGGGGCCTGGAGATCTCTTGCTTTATAACCAGGGGTCATTTCGTAGAAAAAGAGGTGCAGGAGCTCATTAGCATAACTCATCTGCATAACTCATTTGCATATGCCACACCCCCTAACATACCGGAAGTGTGTCAGAAGGCAACACCCACCCCTCAGGCTCCAGGTGAGTGAAACTGACCTGCTCTTCCTCCATTCCCTTCCCCATCCAATACTTTGTGCAATAAAAATAAGCGTAAAGAACACACCCTCATTCTCTTCCTGCTCCCTTGAAACCACCAGGTTTCAAGGAGTGAGATACCCAGGACATGTGCACCACCCATCCCTTCACCCTTCCCCTCCCCACAAGACACCCTGTGAGGTAGGTGGGGCTGAGAGAGGTCTTTTGAGAACTGCTCATGAGAGAACCGCTCTGAGAGAACTTGTGACTGGCCCAAGGTCACACCAGCAGCTGCATGTGGAGGAGTGGGGAATCAAACCCGGTTCTCCCAGATTAGAGTACAACTCCTGACCACTACACCAAACTGATGGGGTGGAAGCTGCTGAAGTAATTTCTCCATTACTTATGTGCCATGTGCCCAGATAAAAAATGGTATACTTAGAAAATTTATACGCCATCTTGAGCAAGTCTCTGAAAAAGCAGCACACAGTCATAAAAGGAACAATGATACAATTATCAATATCAAAACAAAACATTAAAAACAATAAAGACACTAGCAGGGCTTTCCCCGGGACGCTGCGCCTCTGCACTGCTCGGGGAAGCCGGGGAGGGGGCGGGGCTTGGTCATGTGCCCACCCCCTGGGCTCTTCACTCCCAGAGCTGCGCTCCTGTGTGCTCCTGCTCCAATGGACCCCTGTTTATAACTAAGAACATGAAAGAAGCCAACGTTGGATCAGGCCGGTGGCCCATCAAGTCCAACACTCTATCACACAGTGGCCAAAAACACCAGGTACCCTCAGTGGGGGCAGGAGGTCCAGCAGTGGGGCCAGGACACTAGAAGCCCTCCCACTGTTGCTCCCCCCACAAAGCACCAAGAATGCAGAACATCACTTGCCCCAGACCGAGAGATCCTATATATACCTTGTGGCTAACAGCCAATATGGACCTCTGCTCCATACATTTATCCAATGCCCTCTTGAAGCCATCCATGCTCATAGCCACAAGATTCCTGGAGACCTCCAGGAAAAGCCTCTTTGACCTGGCATGACGTGGTCAGTGGGTGGATAAACAGATACAATAAAAACTCCTTGCAGCAGGAAGGAGCTGTCTTTTCCTGGGGTGCTGAGTCCATGACAGCATACAGAACACTCCACTGTGAAGGCAACCATTGACCGTGTGCTTGCCTAAAGAGCTGGAGCAAGCTTCAAAGTAATGGTGATTCTGTAGAGATCTGTAACTTCTACATGAGCCTGTCCTATTGGCAATATTATTGTCTAACATAGTTAAAACACTACACCCTTCACAGCAACCCTCGTGGGTGAATATATACAATGCCTTGATTTACCCAAATTTCCTGGAAGACATGATTTGGGCGCCCGAACAACTATCCAAACAAATAATTGATTCTGTAGAACTAGTATCAGCTTCCATTCAGCAAAAAAAAAAAAATCAGAATTGCTGCCAAACACAGCTTTTTACTTCTAACTGTAAAACCTCCCTTGCTGATCCTAAAATATTTGAGCCCAGACCAAGTTATTCAGTGGGGAAATGGCAGTGTGGCTAAATTGCCAAGCTCGAGGTGGGGCCTGGGGACCACCCAGAATCACAACTGATCTCCAGTTGGCAAAGAGCGTTCCCCTGGAGAAAATGGCTGCTTTGGAGGGTGGGATCTAAGGCTTTAGACCCCGCTGGAGTCCCTCCCCCTCCCCCAAACTCATTCTCCCCAAGCTTTATTCCCAAATACCCAGGAATTTCCCAACCCATATCTGGCAATCCTAAGTGTGAATGACGGATGACTGCTGTAAAAAGCACACATTGTGAGATATTGGGATACCAGGACTGGAAAATCCAGGTGGTGAATTATTTCAGCAGGGCAACATCAAATGACAAGTGGCAGCCCTGCCCGCATATGCTGATGGAGCCCTGAATTCCTGTCTTCTTTCCCTGAAAACATTGGCTTCTAACTAATTGTACTCATTCATTTGTTCGTTTGTTCATTCATTCATTCATTCATTTGTGCTATTGATAGTCCACCTTTTACATTTAAGACTCTCACTAAGACACCTGTACCATTCCCCTGGGATACAGCTCTATCACCTTTCCATAAAGCAAAGCAACAGAGGTGTGGGAACTGGGGTTGCCAGCCTCCAGGTGGGGCCTGGAGAGCTCCTGGGATTCCAACTCATCCCCAGATGACAGAGAAAACATCAGCTTTGACAGATGGACTCTGTGTAGAGTTGTCCAACTCCACATGGGGCCTAGAGATCTTCTTGGAGGTGCAGCTCATCTCCAGACTGCAGGGAACAGTTCCCCTGGAGAAAAAGTAGCAGCTTTGGAGGGTGGTGGACTCTGCGTAGGATTGTCAGACCCCATGTGTGCCTTAGAGACCTCCTGGAATTACAACTGATCTCCAGATGTGCAGTGATCTATTCCCTTGGAGAAAGTGGCTGTTTTGGACAGTACAGTCCGTGGCACTGTACCCCACTGAGGTCCTCCCCCAAAACTCCACCTCCCCCAGGCTCCACCCCCAAATCTCCACCAATTTCCAAACCCAGAGTCGGCAAACCTAAAAGGAGGACATTCCACAAGGTGGGGGCCACAGCCACAATGGAGAATGTGTGTGCACTGGCCGTTGTCGATCTTGCCCGATGGCAGGGTGTCAGCTACAGAAGGCCCTGGGCCGAGGCTCAGCTCTCACCAGCTTCCAGATGGGCTGCCGATCGGCCGGGCTTTTGTTGCAGTGCCGCATAATGGCGTTTTGGAGCGAGGACGCCAACACCGGAAATACCGGGATCCCTCCTCCCGGCAGCATTTCCACAATTAGCGCGCTCCGCCAAACGGCAAGCAGGCCCTTTAAAAGCCCGACCGTTGGACCGGCTTGCCGTGAATTAATCTGCCATTTCACACGCCCGCCCAAGGGAGGCATTGTAATTGCAAATTTTGCAGGCCGACTGCTGAGAGTCATAACAATTATATATGTGTGCTTCTTTTTTATCCCAAAAAAAAAAAAAAAAGTAGCCACAGGTGGTTAAAAATGGGTTGTGAGATGGGAAACTGGGCATGCATTTTAATTAACCCAAATTACTTTGAGAATCGTCTCGATTGGGGGCAGGGAGGGGGGGAGTGCTACAGAAAACTCATTGCTCGAAAAGTACCTTGGAATAAAAAAAAGAACTGTCTGCCCCTCTGCTGCCTCATTCTAAACCTTCCTTTATTAATATCCACAAGATGAAAAGATTCCCGAGCCGTCAGCCCCTGTCGATCCAAGCCAATGCCCCCCCCCCCCCCGCAGGGTACATTTGTTTAACCAATGGGGCTGTCTCTCGCCTTACCTTCCAACGAGGATAAACAGTCGCCTTATTGGAGGGGACAGGCGCTGTTAGTGTTGTCACTAATTGTTAGTCCTCTCTTGCCAAAATCCAAAATGCAATGTTCCTGGAATCCAATTCTCCACTCCCCGGCCCCCTCCTTCCCCCCCATTTAACAGGGCTCCGACTAATTGCCATCCTGGTGGCTGAACTTCTGGCAGCCCTACTGAAAACCAGTAGCAAGAGAACTTCCCGCTCTCATGAAATCTTTATTTCATGGCATTGATGTTACTGCCAATGAAGAAATACTGCACATGGAATGAACAGCAAAGCAAATCTAATAGCGAATAAGGTTTCACCCTTCTGAAGTTAACCACAGAGGTCACAGAACTGTATAGTTAAACAGGGTCGTTTAGGTGGAATACTGGCGTGCTACAAAAGGCTGGTTCACCCATGCCTGGTGGACCTCTGACTCCACATTGATGGATTAGTGGCAGCAAGGTGGGCGGATTCCCTCTTGAATGGACCTCGGATACGTTACCCAACTGCCAAACCGGCCCCCATCTCTCACCCTTGAGGAATTGAGGAGTGAGAGAAAATAATGGCCCTCCAGAGTGACACTCTAGGAATTTTCCGTAGTCTTTGTTGTCCTTACCATAGAGGCCAGGAGGAAATTCCTGGAGGATCACCTAGAAATAGGGCTGCCAAGTCAGCCCGGGGGGCGGGGGATCCCCCGCTACAGGGGTTCCCGATCCGCCAGCCAGCATTCGGCCGGCGGGGGAACCCCACCCCCGAAGTCGTCCAATCAGGATGACTTCCCCAGCGTAATGACATCACCCGGAAGTGACGTCATCACGTTGGGGACGCTGCCGGGACGACGCTCTAGCAATCGCCCCAACACTCTATGGTACCATAGAGCTTTGGGGCGATTGCCAGAGCGTCGCCCTGGCAACGCCCCCAACGTGATGATGTCACTTCCAGGTGACATCATCGTGGCACGCGTGCCGGAGAAGCTCCCGGACCCAGGAGGACTCTCCCCCGCTTGTAAGTCACAAGGACTTGGCAACCCTACCTAGAAATGACATCACATCCTCCTCGAACTCTATCCTTCCCAGGGGCTACCCCACCCCTCCCCAAATCTCTCAGCATTTGGCTAGGCAGTTTTGGGAATACTGACCTCACAAGCGGTCTATGAATGTTGTCATTTACAGCACACGCAAAAGGAACTCTCGGCAAAAGAAACTCCCAGCAAGGAGGTGGGGGGATGGATTCTAGCACAGCCCCATTCCCTGCTGCACAAGTTTTCTTCCCGCAGGGTGCTTTTTGCATAAGGCAGAACTCAAAAACATGATTCCCGCACCTGATTTTGAATCCCCACAGAACTCTACAGCCTTCTCCTCCTTCCGTTTGCTGAATATGTAGACCAGGCCTCAGAAGTTTCATGTTAGCTGGAACACAACGTGTCCACGCGTTTTGTGGCGAAGCAGCATGGCCCGTTCTGAGCAGAAAGGCGGCATGGCCATCGCTTGAGTTTCTCTCTGCCCCTAATTACTGACTGCTCGATGGCTGCCAGGTAACGCCATGGCCTCAAGTTACAGCTAACATAACATATGATCCACGTACAATATACACTTTTTAAAAAATGCATGCATTCAGTAGTTCACGTTACGTTCAATGCATTCACAGCGGAACAGGTGACTGAAGAAGGGTTGCCAGTCTCCAGGCGGTGGCTGGAGAACTCCTGGACTTACCATTGAGCTCCGGACAATACATATCAGTTCCTCTGGAGAAAATGGCTGTTTTGGAAGGTGGGCTCTATCGCATTATACCCAACTGAAGCCCGTCCAGAAAAGGCATTGGTGGGTGCAGCTAGGGTTGCCAAGTGTATTTAACTTACTGGCGGGGGGGGGGAAGCTCCGCTGGCTGGGAGCTTCCCGGATGGTATCATAGAGTTTTGGGGCGATTGCCAGAGCGTCACCCTGGTAACGTCCCCAACGTGATGGCGTCACTTCCGGGTGACGTCGTTACGCTAGGGAGGTCGTCCAGGCTGGATGACCTCGGTGGTGGGGTTTCCCCTGCCGGCCGAATGCTGGCTGGCGGATCGGGAACCCCTGTTACAGGGGATCCCCCGCCCCCTGGGCTGACTTGGCAGCCCTAGGTTCAGCAGCTCCCATGGGCACGATATGGGGGACCCCTGTTCTAATGTAAGCCCACTGAAATCAATGAGTTGACACCAGAGCAAATCTGCCTTTTTTGTCAATAGTGTCTAGAATTCTTCAGGGTTGTATTCCCTCCCAAAGGTCTGTAGAACTTCACTCAGTGGATGCAAAAGCATGATGCATCTCCACTGCTAGGAGAGTTTGAAGCATGAACTCCAGCAAGGTCTTCAAAGTCTCCTAGCAGTGGAGATGCATCATGCTTTTGCATCCACTGAGTGAAGTTCTACAGACCTTTGGGAGGGAACACAACCCTCAAGGATTCCAGACACTATTGACAAAAAAGGTAGATTTGCTCTGGTGTCAACTCATTGATTTCAGTGGGCTTACATTAGAACAGGGGTCTCCAGCCCATGGGAGCTGCTGCACCCACCAATGCCTTTTCTGGAGTCCACCAAGTGTCTTTAGGAAGTACGTGGGGCTAGGCAGGGCTTTTGCCCAGCAAGGCTCCCACTGGAGATTTGATTGGCTGTGCAGATTTTTTTTTTAATGTTGCTTTGGCAACAGCTGCTACTAGGGCTGCTAAGTCAGCCCGGGGGGCGGGGGATCCACCGCTAAAGGGGTTCCCGATCCGCCGGCCAGCATTTGGCCAGTGGGGGGAACCCCACCCCTAAAGTCGTCCAGCGAGGACGATGTAATGACATCACCAGAAGTGACGTCAGCATGTTGGGGGTGTTGCCAGGGCGATGCTCTGGCAATCGCCCCAAAACTCTATGATACCATAGAGTTTTGGGGTGATTGCCAGAGCGTTGCCCAACGTGCTGACGTCACTTCCGGTGGCATCGCTGGGTGCGCGTGCTTTGCGCGCGCACCAGGAGGAACTCCTGGCCGGAGGAGGACTCCCCCCCGCCGATGAGTTCCGAAGACTTGGCAACCCTAGCTGCTACCGTGGCACAAAGATCTGCATAAAGTTAAAATGTGGCGATCTTTTAGTGGCTGGCTCCTCCTCCTGTGGCAGCCATTTCGTGGCTGCAAGCTGAAAAGGGCTAGGGACCCTGCATTCGAGTAACCCTACATAGGGATGCACTGGGACTCTGGTAAAGGAAGGGTTGTTGGAATGCATGGGTGGAGTAAGGCATCAGACTACCAATGGGATACACAGTTTGGGTACGGCTGGTATAGATTTATTTTTTGTCCCAAGAACGAAGGACGGCGTGAAATGGCCCTGGACGAGATGTGTGCAGTGTTTCCTGAAGAAGAATCTAGCAAGCAGACATCTTTTCCGAGGCAGTTATTCACAGCTCACACAATGTCTCTAGCAAATGCCACAAGATGAGTATTGCTGAGAGTTTTTCCCCCCCATTCCCGTAACTGAAGTGGATCTCTGCTTTCCTTTGAAGCGCGCTGTTCCTGCCTCTTCCCTCCAAGCGCATGCACGCACACACACGCGCATACACACACACTTGTTTTGTTTGAAGTATGGCCTAGATATTGAAATAATTTCTAAGGGATTTTTAATGCCATTTAAAAGAAAAAGAAAAGAAAAAGAAAAAGCTTTTAAATCCTTTATTTCCTGGGTACTCTAAATTTGACTCTTATTTCCCTCTGTCATTTGATCCAGAGAAACGACAAAGGGATCTGGAGAGACCACGCAGGACAGGATGGTTTTTCCCCCCACAGCTACGGCAGGGATTAATTTTTTGCGCCTGATCATTGAAGCGGGATCTGCATCTTAAGATCTGCATCTCCAGTTACACACAAATGCATGTGAAACAGGAAAAGGGTGCGTTCAGACGGCTCTTTTGAGCCGCGCCAGACACGAGTGCCTGGTGGATTTAAAATGCGTGTCCAGACCTCAACATCTGGGAATTGTGCCTCTTTCGTTAGTAGTCCGTCGATCCCCATCGGGGATCCATACCTAAAAGATACTAGTTAAAGTCCGGTCTAAGACAGGCCAATGCCAGACTTTCCACCGTCAGGTCGTACCTCCAGCACGCAATCAGCCCATAGGGATAGTCTCCAGACCATCTCAAATGGTCGCCATTTTAAAAAACTCTTAGCGATGTGCGCATAACCACTTAAACAAGTGACGTTCCCCAGAGCTCTGCTCAAGCGATCCAAACAATGTTATGTTTTTGACGGTCTCCTGAACTTTGTGAACTTTATTAAGTGAAACAGTAGCTAGAGGAAGGTACCTCTGGCGGTGCTTTTACCATTTTTAGTATGTGCATGTGTGGAGAAATAAGTATATGATGAGGCGCCTATGCACATGCGCAGAGAGGATTTTTCCAAAAAAAAAGCTGACCACATGGTTCCTCACGGGGGATGCCATCTAGACAATCCACGGCAGGAGTCATGCGTGGTGAAGTGCTTCACAGGCTGTCTGTCTCGTCGTGCAACGCTGGATCAAAAAGATCTAGCTCAAATTACAGCCGGGCCAATAGTGGGATTAGCTGCCTATCCGAACACACTCAAAGATCTCGAAAGTGGCAGCCGTGAAGATTATCTCAACAGCAGGCCACCAAACATTTTGCAGTGCCAGGAGGGGGTAGTATCTCTGGAGGCGGAGGTGCTACAGTACAACACAAGAACATAAAGCTGGGAGGGAACTCAAAGAGTCCGACCCCCTGCACAATGGAGGAAATCCACAGCTACCTCCCACCCACCCCCCTGATGACCCCAGCTCCATGCCCGGAGGAAGGCAAAAACCCTCTAGGGATCCCTGGGTCAACCTGTCCGGGAGGAAAATCCCTTCCTCACCCCAAAGTGGTGATCGGCATTATCCTGGGCACATAAGAAAGGGCCACAAGAGTCAAGCGCTGGCTCATCCCTTCCTGCCCTCCCTCTCATGATTTGCCAAAATTCACAGAATCAGCATCACTTTCAGATGGCCATCTAGCCTCTGCTTAAAACCTCCAAAGGAGAGCCCACCACCTCCCGAGGAAGCCTGTCCCACTGAGGAACTGCTCCAATTGTCAGGAAGTTCTTCCCAACATTGAGCTGAAAACTCTTTTGATTCAATTTCAACCCACTGGTTCTCGTCCGACCTTCTGGGGCAACAGAAAACAACTCCATTCCATCTTTTTTTTTTATGACAGCCCTTCAAATAGGGGAAGATGGCTATCATATCACCCCCTCAGTGCATCGCTGAGCACAAAAGCAGGCCAGTAAATAGAGTTCCCAACCTCCCACCACCAGTAAACAGAATTGCCAACTTCCCACCACCATTATTGCAGAAGCCTGATGGGCAGAAAGAAAACATGTTAGTGGGGCGACAGGATTTGGGAAACTTGTTTAAGGAGACTTGTTAACTTGGCGTTGAAGCCAGCCATGCATAGTTGCTGCTCCTGTAGGCGTGGAACTTTTGTCCTCCTAAAGCTCTACATTCAAAGGATTTGCGGACTGTCATTAGAGTTTTCCCTTTGTACTTTTGATCCTAGCCCTTTAAGAGAATATAAGGGTGTTTGCTGAACTTGATAAGAACTGTGATATTCCCCACTAGAAACTCACTTCTCCAGCATGCCGTGCTAAACTGGCCATTTGCCTGCCTCTAGCAGGCAAAAAAAGGAGTACGGCAGGGATGTATATGGTCACCTTGCTTATTTAATTTATAAGCAGAGTACATCATGCAGAATGCCGGCCTGGATGAGTCACAAGCCGGAATTAAGATTGCCGGGGAAAACATCAACAACCTCAGATATGCAGACGATAACCACTCTAATGGCAGAAAGTGGAGAGGACTTCAAGAGCCTCTTGCTAAAGATGACAAAGGAGAGCGCAAAAGTTGGCTTGAAACGCAACATCAAAAAAACTAAGATCACGGCATCTGGCCCCATCACTCCTTGGCAAATAGAAGGGGAAGCCGTGAAAGCAGACAGACTTCCCCTTCCTGGGACCCAAGATCACTGCAGACGGTGACCACAGCCCTGAAATTAAAAGACCCCTGCTCCTTGGAAGGAAAGTGATGGCAAACCTAGACAGCATAACAAAAAGTAGAGACATCACCCTGCCAACAAAAGTCCTTATGGTCAAAGCAATGGTATTCCCAGTAGTGATGTATGGCTGCGAGAGCTGGACTATAAGGAAGGCTGAGCACCAAAGAATAGATGGAGAAGGCCCTGATGCTGGGAAAGATTGAAAGTCAAAGAAGAAGGGGACGGCAAAGGATGAGATAGTTAGACAGTGTCAGTGATGCAGCGAACATGAAATTAAGCAAACTCAGGAGCACGACGGAAGACAGGAGGGCCTGGCGTGATGCGGTCCATGGGGTCACAAAGAGTTGGACTCGATTGTGCGACTGAAGAACAACAACAAGCAGGAAACCTCAGGCAATAAACCCCAATTTCCCACCCTTGATGATTTGAAGAGGGAAAAAATGGGGTGAGTGACACTCTAGGAATTATCTTAATCTCTATAGTAAAGACCATAGGGATTGCTGGGATTCCAAGAGCATCACCCCGAAGTGAAGTCACATTCTCTAATGCTCCACCCAGAAAGTGACATCACATTCACATCCCCTGTGATGCTCTCTAGGGAGTTCCCCAGCAGTCTGGAGGGTGTAACACCACCTCTCTTTAAACTCCCCCCACCCCAGGCACTGCTCCCCCCAAGTCACCTGGCATTTTCCAGTGCCAGGCTGGTAACCCTACGCAGGGCCCTGATTCAGTCTGTAACCTACGGGCAAGGAGTGAAGCAACTCTTCCCACTTTTCCTGACCCAAAATGTGGCACTATTTGTCTCATTCAGGGCTGCAGATGTACTGAAGGGGTAGGTGTGCAGCTCCTCGCAGAGCAAACACAAGGGTTTCCAGGTCTGGGTGGCGAAATAACTGGAGATTTTGTGGGTGGAGCCTGAGGAGGGTGGGCTTTGGGGTGTTGGAGAAATGAGTATGAAAGACAAGACCTGGGATTTCAGTCATTATAGGGTTAACCTATGCAACTTGTTGTGTTTCTTAGTTTAACCTGGAAGTGCCTGGCAGCTGGCCAATTAACTCTAAACCCGGGAAACCTAAAGGTGTACTGTTTTGCTAATTGGTCAGTGATATCAGGTGTTTCCTGTCAGGGGTCAAGAAGAAGGAGAGATCCTCCACTGTAATCTCTCTCATTCTGTAGTAGGATGTCTTAGTGTGCAGACGCAGCACAATGCTGCTTAGTAAGCATGTTTTGTTTATTTGTAGCTAATCCCGTTTCCCTTTTTCCTTTAGTAATAAAGTTTCTTTTAAACTAAAAGAAGCAATCTGTTCTCTCCAGAAAAGCAAGATCCATTACTCTGAATTTTCTTGAATATTGGACAAAAGTCCTAACAAATGGTAGCGAGAGAGTCTGGTTCTTTTAAAGCTTTCTGGATTGATTGAGAAAGAGAAAGAGGGAATAAGAGCTAGAGGCTTGGATTTTTAGAACTACCAACTTTTTTTTCCCTTCCTGCTCTCAAAGCAATTTTGCAGCCAGAAAGGCCCAACCCTGTTTCCTTGCTGATCAGGGGAAAACCTATGCTGGATTGCAGCATTGGGGTCTAATGCCCTACAGTCCAGCAGCCATTGTCTCCACAGGAACTGATCTCTGCGGCCTGAAGAACAGTTATAATTCTGGGAAGGGGTCCCCTGGCCCCACCTGGAGCTTAGCAACCCTCGTTCTGTTGCACTTTCCATCAGGGCTAGTGGTTGTCCCTTTTATGAGTCTGGGAGCCATGAAAGGTGTGGGGGGCCAGCCAAGATTTTGATTTTCCAAGTCAAGTGCAGCTCACCAGCTGGGCACCGCTGGTTTTGCCATCCAAATGGCACTCCAAAAGCTGTCAAACTTTTGGAAGGTTTGCCAGCTCTGAGTTGGGAAACACCTGGAGATTATGGGGTTGGACCCTGGGGAGGGTGGGTTTTGGGGAGTGGGCGGACCTCGGCAGGGTATAATACCACAGAGTCCAGCTTCCAAAACAGCCATTTTCTCCAGGGGAACTGACTTCTGAAACCTAGAGACCCATTGTAATTCCGGTAGTTCTCCAGCCATGACCTAGAGGCTGCATCAATGCAAAACACTCCGTGAAAAAATTACAAACCAAAGCAGAAATATTATATTGTATAAATCAATTCAAATAGTTCAAATTCTTAGCAAGTCCAACAAACACCCTTATATTCTCTTAAAGGGCTAGGATCAAAAGTACAAAGGAAAAACTCTAAAGAAAGTCCACTAATCTTTTGTATGTAGAGCTTTAAGAGTACAAAAGTTCCACGCCTGCAGGAGCAGCAACTATGTGCAGCTGGCTTCAATGCTGCGTTTGCCTTTCGCTTCCTCAGATAGCTGGTGCTCTTTGGCTGTGAAAAGGGATGAAAATTTAACAAAACTCCTTAAACAAGTTTTCCAAATCCACTAGCATGTTTTCTTTCTGCCGGTCAGGCTTCTGCAATAATAATTTGGCAGGCTACAGTACATGGCTGGTAGGCTGAGCTCCTCAGGCCTGTCTGAAAAAAGTCAGGTATTAGCACCTGCATCGCTTTCTCATTCAAATGCGTATCTCCTGGCTCAGTTTTCTATTGAAAAGTAGCACTGAGGGCTTCGATCTAGCTGAGCACTTTCTCGCCTCCTCCCCTCCCGCTGCAGCCTAAAATGCTCCCTGAGAAAGAGAGCTGAGGAAGGGAGCGATCCTAAGCAGGTCTACACGGAGGTGAGTCCCATGTTACTCACTGGGGGATTACTCTGAGGAAACTGCACTTTGGATTGGCGCAAGGGTTGCACTCTACAAGTGGAAATCCTTCCACCCATGGAAACACGTCACCAGATTCAAGCCAATGATTATTTCCAGAAAGGATTACATAGCAATCATCTCTCCCCCCCCCCCCCCCCCCCGGATATGTAATATCATTTACTGACATCTCAGGAAAATGAATCGTGACATTCATTAAAATAAAACAAAGAGGGGGGAAACACTCAGCTGTCACCGAGAAGGGATGGAAGCAAAGCTACAATCAAAACCCTAAAATAACTCTCAGGTTCCAAATTATTTATCCAAAATAGCTACAAAGTGAGACACTTGTGCCTCTTAATGGCATAAGATCCTGTCGCTATTATTAAAAATACATTACAACCCTTCAAGTTCGGGGTGCCGTTATTTGCCTTTTGTTTTTCTAATTCAATTGTCAAGTGTGCTCCCAACATTTTTTTAAAGGTATATAACTACAAAGCAAGCAAGACACGTTGCAGCTTTGAAGGCCCACAATTGATTTTTAATGCCGCTGCTTTCAGGTACCACAAAGGCGGTTTCGCCTTTGATAACGACAGTAAACAAGAAATTGCCTTTTAAATGTTCCCTTCAGTGTATGTGTGTTGGGGTTTTTTCCCCCCCATTAATTAAAAGTCAATCAAAAACTGCTGCAATTTTGTTTTCAGGTTCAAGGTGGCGGTTGTTTTTTAACGACAGGCCCGGTTGCGCAAGAAGTGAAGTTCTTTCTCCAAGTTTGCGAATTCCAGCGGGCCGCTCTAGGGTAGCGATCTATGGTTGCCCTCGAAAAAGAGGACAAGGACCCTTAGAAAAAAGAGCACAAAGAGAGGGGAGACACAATTTGCACTATATTTGCATATGTGAATTTGCATCCAAACTGACACATAATAACTATAATTGAAACAGAAATACAACTATAATTGAAACAGAAATACAACTGGCCCTGAATGCAGTCCAGGCCCGATGGTTATGGCTGGTAGGTTTCCAACTAGATAGTCTGTTGTCTGGGTGCCAACTACTGACGCAAACTTTTCAAGGCTCTGGCTTGCCCTCCCTTCTGGTGGCCCACCCCAAACAAGTCTGGTAAGTTGTGGCCAACTCTGGGTTGGGAAATTCCTGGAAATTTGAAAGCGGATCCCAAGGACGGCAGAGTTTGGGGAAGGGAGGGACTCAGTGGGGCATATACCTGGCGAATCCACACTCCAGAGCAGCCATTTTCTCCAGGGGAACTGATCTCTGTTGTCTGGGGATCAGCTATAATTCCAGGAGATCCCCAGGCCCCACCAGGAGGCTGGCAACTTTGTTTTAGCCACCCTTCTTGCAACTGAAGAAAGCCCTGATGACCCTGTGGCTACTCAGGAATTAAGCGCCACAGCCACTTTAGCTGATTTTACTGGTCTTTTACCATCTTCGGCTGGCACGGCAGTTGGTTCCCTACCTTGACCGCGCTGACCTAGCCACAGTGATCCATGCTACGGTCACCTCGAGATTGGACTACTGTAACACTCTCTACATGGGGCTGCCCTTGGTGCAAACCCGGAAGCTGCAGCTGGTGCAGAATGCCGCTGCCAGGTTAGTGACGGGTCTCTCAAGATGGGACCACATCTGACCTGTGCTAGCGGAGCTGCACTGGCTGCCTATAGCATACCGAGTTCGCTTCAAGGTGCTGGTTCTTACCTATAAAGCCCTATATGGCCAGGGTCCAACATACCTGAGGGACCACCTTTCCCTGCACATACCCCAGCGAGCACTTCGGTCGGGGTCGTGTCATCGACTTTGTGTCCCGGGCCCCAGAGAAGCCAGGCTCACCGGGACCAGGGCCAGAGCATTTTTGGTGGCGGCTCCAACCTGGTGGAATGAGCTCCCGGAGGAGATCAGGGCCCTGCGAGACCTGATGCAGTTCCGCAGGGCCTGTAAGACGGAGCTCTTCCGCCAGGCTTTTGGCTAGGAGCCGCCACCAGCATTGTAATAACATCTACAATGAAAACTGGCCCTGAATGCAGTCCAGGCCTGATGGTTATGGCTGGTAGGTTTCCAACTAGATAGGATGCCATCTTAACGAGATTGGGAGCACTTTAGTGGGTATTGTAGTTTTACTGATGCAGTTTGTTCTTGTTATGTAATGGAGTTTTATTGTTGTTTGGTGATTTTAAATTGATTTTAAAATGTCTATGATGTGTATGGCATTTATGCCCTTGTTAGCCGCCCTGAGCCCGCTTGCGGGGAGGGCGGGGTATAAAAACAAAAATAAATAAAAAATAAATAATTTTTTTTACAAAACAGAACCCAGAAATTTCAGAGAACAGGGATTCCAAACAAACGACCAAAACACCTGTCTTCTGGGGGAAAAAAGAGGATATCTGGCCATCCTGAACTACTCTCACCTTTGACCCCTGGAATGTCTAATCTTACAAGTGCTGAGGTGGAAAGGGCCGTCAAGTCAAAGCCAACTTCAGGTGACCCCCCTCACGGGGTTTTCAAGGAAAGAGACATTCAGAGGTGGTTTGCCATTGCCTGCCGCTGCAGAGCAACCCCAGACTTCCTTGCTGGTCTCCCATCCAAGCATTAACCAGGGCCAACCCTGCTTAGCTTCCAAGATTTGATGAGGTCAGTCTAGCCCACACAGGTCCAGGCTACGAGCCCCCGAGCAGATGGCCAGACGCCGTGGAAATTTATATCAGGGTGGAATTGCATATGCTGGTTCTCCCCTTATCTTCCACAGGATGATTGTAAGTTACGTACAGAGGCCTATGAGCAAAAACTCAACATGGGCAGGCTCTGAATGAGCAATCAGCAGCCTTCCCTTTTGCAAAGCCTACACTCCTAGGTCTGTGCGCACCCAGAAATAGCATCGGCACACGCTATGATGCCTGGTACTACCTAGCTTACAGCATGCGCCACCAGTTACAGCCAACTGCTCAATCATACGGCGTCACGTGCTTCTTGCTTCGGGGATGGGGCTGTCCACCTCTAGGTGGGGCCAGATTTACAACAGAGATGACAGAGAGCAGTTCCCCTGGAGAATAGGGCACCTTTGGAGCATGGACTCCTCCGTATTGCTTCCCCGCTGGGCTGTCTCCCCTCCCCAAACCCCACCCTCCCCAGGATCCACCCCTGAGTCTTCAGGAATTTCCCAACCCACAGTTGGCAACACTACGACGGGAGCATGACCAACCTCTCCCAGCTGGTAGACCAGGCAGGAACCAACAGATTTCCCAAATCCAATTGGAAATGAGGGCTAAGAGAGAGATCACTGGAGCTTCTCTGTCTCTGGGCTCATTCCCAGACTCTTCATCCAAACCTGGTCCTCAAAGCCACCGGGTCCTGCTGTCCGCCAGGTTCTCAGGTGGGAAAACCAGCACTGTTGAACCAGGAGCCAAAGATCCCATTTTGCTTTGGAACCTCAGTGGAGTGGACAGCTTTCTGCAGCATGAAGCCGTCACCCAATGCCCAAGCTTCTACTGAGGTCATGACACTCTGTCTCTTCTGCTTAGGGACTGTCTGCACAAGGGGCACTGTCTCCATCCACTCTTGGTTCATCATGCATTGGCTGTGACACCACGGTCGCCAAAATGTGGCAGCTGCCATGGCTCCGAGGCCTAAAGGAAGGTCCACTTAAAGCCTGGTGAAACTGGGGGAATCCTCTAGTTAGGGTCGCCAACCCCCAGGTGGGCAATGGAGATCTCCCGGACAAACAACTCACCTGCAGTTGACAGGGTTCTGTTCCTCTGGAGAAAGCAGCAGCTTTGGAAGGAGGACTGTATGGCATTGTACCCTGCTGAGGCCCTGCCTTTCCCCCAAACCCTGCCCTCCAAGGATCCACTCCCCAAATCTCTATATATTTCTCAACAGGGAGCTGGCATCCCAGTTTCACGTAAAGATATCACATGGTCTTTGATTCCCCGCCCTCAACCACCATCATCATTTTGTTATCAAGTCACAACCCACTTATGGCAACCCCTCAAGGGGTTTTCAAGGCAAGAGATGTTCAAAAATGGTTTGCCCTTGCCTGCCTCTGCGTAGCAACCCTAGACTTCCTTGGTGGTCACCCATCCAAGTATTAACCCAGGCCAACCCTGCTGGGCTTGGATATCTGAGAAGATCGGGCTAGCCTGCGCTAGTCAGGATAGCTTCAACTGAAAGAAACAAAGGCCAGATTTGAATATAACTCTGTGCTGAATTTGCCTATGCACTGGTTTGTTTTCATGAATTAGAAACAGTCATGAGGGACTCCCCGCAGTTTTCACATCCAATCCCCTCGTGACAAAAAGTGTTCAATGACAGATCAACCTTTTCTGACAATTTCATTATGAACATTCCGGTTCCAGTTTTTTATGTGCCTTCCACCCTGACATATATACAGATTTCTTATCATCCAGGGGGCTTTTTTTGGGGGGGGGGGGTTCCTACTTGCTTCCGCCTCAAGATTAATTTTGGGCATACAAACAAGACAGATTCTGAAGCAATTTACATGATTTTTTTTTTTAAATCCAAGGATTCAATCATCCTGGTGGAAACAAGGTTATCCAATGTATGACAAATAAAGAGACAATGTGAAATGTAATGCTTTCAATTACTTATACTTCCCTTAAAGATTACTTATGCTTCCCTTTTTAGAGAGCCAGTTTGGTGTAGTGGTTAAGTGCGCGGACTCTAATCCGGGAGAACCGGGTTTGATTCCCCACGCCTCCACTTGCACCTGGCTGGATGACCTTGGGCAAGCCATAGCTCTGTACCAGCTGTTCCCTCAAGGACAGCTTGGGAAAGAGCTCTCTCAGCCCCACCTACCTCAAAGGGTGTCTGTTGTGGGGAGGGGAGGGGAAAGGAGTTTGTAAACCGCTCTGAGACTCCCTTGGGGAGTGGAGGGCAGGGTATAAATCCAATCTCCTCCTCTTCTTCTTCTAAGTGTCAGACGCTGTTGGTATTTTTTAAAGTTCAACTTTGCTTTTTTTGTTACCGAGTGCGGCCATTTTTAATAGAAATGTGACAAAAAACAGGAAGCTATAATGAAAAAAAAAGGCTGAAACAAAATTTTTAAAGGCAAAAGTACTTCTAAATTATTTTAATGTATTCCATGCTTCTAATCAGACCAAAGACTATTTATGCAGATTAGTTACATCTACAGTCTCATTTATCCAACCTGTATTTATCCTTTGATCACAAAGCTTGTTAACTTAAATGCTCTTTTATTGTTATGACTCGTTTTCCCATAATTATGCAGTCTAACTGCCGGATGCCCCCCCCCCCCCAAATATATGTAAACGCGCCAATCATATTCAGCTATATTATGCTGGATGCTCAATGAACTGGAAGAGCTCTTTCACGACAATAAAACTGCCTGGACGGGTTCCAGGGCGAGGCCCGAAAAACCAGCAATCAAAGCGTCAGTGGGATTCAAAGGGAAGTCTGACACATGAGTCTCGGCAGACTGTCTAAAACGCCTTCTGAAACTAATTCTGCATGTCGATCACTCCAAGAGCGAAATGAAAACAATTTTTTTAGGCGATGCAGATGCCTAATTCCCATCGTGTGGGAGGGACTGTTGATCAACGCTTGCGGGTCCCTCAAAGTCACAAAACGAGGCGCTTGCACTTCTCTCTCTCTCTCTCACTCACTCTCTCTCTTTTTGCCACATTTCTGTAAAAATACTGATGGCCTTGAAGAGGGCTGCACGCAATACTGTCCAGGGGCCTCATGTGAAGGGCTGCCAAAACCTGGAAGTGACATACGGTCAACCTAGGAATGCGGCAATTCATAGAGGTACCCTACATCACTTCTCTTTCTTTTTCCCAGAAGTGATAAGGCACCACACAGTAGACTTTCCACCGATTCCTAGAGGAACCCAACATCACTTTCAGGGATTTTTTTTTTTAACCAAAGGAGACATAGTGCTGCACCATAGAGTTTCCGGTGTCTCCTAGAACCACCCTGCATCTCTCCCAGGCTTTTACTGGAAGTGGTGCCACACCATAGAGTTTCCAGTGATTCTTAGAGCTACCCTATCTCACTTTTAAGTGTTTTACTGTATGTGATGTACCGTCACACTATAGTGTTTCTAGCCATTCTTAGAGTACCCTACATTGCTTTGGTGTTTTTATCAGAAATGCCGTACTGCCAAATGTGATGTGGCTGTTTTTTTGGGGGGGGTTAAATGAAACCCAACGGGAGCTGGTTGTGGGATATCCCTCACCCCCACCAGTGGGGGGGGGGGAATGGGAAGGTGACTCGTGTGGCCCAACAACACATGTGCTGTGATCCACAGTTCCAGGCCTGTCACCAGGATTTTTTTTCATTTGGGGGGCCTTTTAAAAAGTTGGGAGGCACAGAAATTCTTGCGCCCCCCCCCCCGCACACTGTCCCGCTCCCCACAAGCATTTAAAAGGACCCTTTAAATGCTTTGAGGGAGAAGCAGGGGGAGGCCCCGCATGTGCCTGCACTCCAAGGCACAAATTTTCAGCTTGGAGTATAGGCACATGTGGCCTCCCTCAGCTTCTCCCCAGCTTCTTCGGGGGGGCTTGGGAAGAAGTCAGGGGGCCTGTTCAGCAGAGACAGGGCAGCTAGAAGCCAGCGATGCAGCACCTCAAGAGATGGGGTGGTAACTCTTAGCAAGCTGCTGAGCAGTGCGGACACCAGGCTGGGACATTCTCCCGCCCCCCCCCCCCTTTAAAATTCTAGCAATGAATCAGGAAGCCAGATTTCACACAACTGGGACTCAAGCTCCCCCGAACATTTCGGTGAGCAACAGGAAAGGGGTCGGATGGCAGCTTAGCACCCACAGCCACCACAGAAGGGACCCTTGTTCCAGAGGACAGTGACCAAAAGAGCATCAATGTGCCAGTTTTCAAATGGGAACTATTAATATGACGTCATTCCACTCTCGCTTAGATGTCCTTCCACTACCCTAAAACCTGCCAATTCCTGCCAACGGAGGAGGTGCTTTCCTTCAGCAGGAGACGCTCCTTGACACAAAATGCTCTTCAAGAAAATGACTCCTTTACAGGGGTCATTTCATAGAAAAAAGAGGTGCAGGGACTCATTAGCATAACTTATTTGCGTATGCCACACCCCCTGCCGTCACCGGAAGTGTGTCAGAAGGCAACACCTGCCATTCAGGCTCCACCCCAAACATATCCAGGTATTTCCCAGCTCAGAGCTGGCGAGCCAGCTTTACACTCAGACTAAAGACACTTGAGGTTTCCTTTGCTCTTTCAGGGAAGCTACCCTACAACAAGCACGGAAATACAGATCAAGTTAGAAAGCTTTTGCTGTTTCTCACAGCGCATCACCATGTGTGCCCGCTCCTGGGCTTGTTACTCCCGGAATGGCGTTCCTGTGCGTTCCTGCTCGAAATGACCCCTGCTCTTTTCGCTGCAGGAAAGGGTGTCTGCTAGTAGAACAGATCCATGGGATCCAGCCTGCTCAAGGGGAGGGCAGAAAAAAAGTCGAAGGAAGGAAGGAAGGAAGGAAGGAAGGAAGGAAGGAAGGAAGGAAGGAAGGAAGGAAGGAGGGGAGGGGAGGGGAGGGGAGGGGAGGGGAGGGGAGGGAAGGGAGGGAGGGAGGGAGGGAGGGAGGGAGGGAAGGAAGGAAGGAAGGAAGGAAGGAAGGAAGGAAGGAAGGAAGGAAGGAAGGAAGGAAGGAAGGAAGGAAGGAAAGGAGGGAGGGGAGGGAAGGAGGGAGGGGAGGGGAGGGGAGGGGAGGGAAGGGAGGAAGAGAGAGAGAAAGAGAGAGAAAGAGAGAGAGAGAGAGAGAGAGAGAGAGAAAGAAAGAAAGAAAGAAAGAAAGAAAGAAAGAAAGAAAGAAAGAAAGAAAGAAAGAAAGAAAGAAAGAAAGAAAGAAAGAAAGAAAGAAAGAAAGAAATGGAGGTGTTTATTTAAAACCAACCAACGTGCCCATTCATTGATGTATCTTACGGGCATTTTTCATAGAAGCAAAGTCTTCTAGAATTCTGCCTCAGTTTCCCCTAAAGTACTTGTGTATATGTCTTACCCAAAGCAAAACATGATGATGAGTTTACATTTCATACCCTCCCCTTACTGAACCCATCTGTATTATCCAATACCTATACAGTTCTGAAGGTTCTTCTGGTCTTTTATTTATTTGTTTGTGTTTGTTTGTTTGTTTTTTTGTTTTCCGGCCTCCCTCCCCAATGGGGAACCAAAGTGCCTTACACTGTTCGCCTCTTCTCCATTTTATCGTCACGACAACCCTGTGAGGCAGGTTAGGCTGGAAAAGCGTGACTGGCCCGAGGTCACCCAGCGAGTTTCCATGGCACCAAGCTTGGATTTGAACGCAGGTCGCCCAGATACTAGTTTAACACTCTTAACCACTGCAGCACACCGCCTCTCTCTGCAGGTTTTAGGGCGGCTCTCTCTTTTGTTGTTGTAGCTATTTACGTTTCAGCACATGGGTACAAGTTTCCCAGAATCTCCGGTCTCAGAGCTCTGCAGGTGCATACCCATGAGACGTTAAGTGTTCTCCCCTTCCGCTGAGGTCTTTGCTGGCACTTGGGAGATAGAGTGGCACATTCTCTCTTTAATTCTTGTTTCTCTGTCGGTTTTGTTTATATCCTGCCTTTCTCCCTGATGGGTACCCAAAGTGGCTTACATCATTCTTCACTCCGCTGTTTCATCCTCCCAACAGCCCTAGCTCGTTCCTCTAAGCAAAACTCAACCAAAGACTGTGGGAACAAAACTCCAGAATTAAAGACAGAGCAAAGTCTCATCAGGACAGGGCAGAAGGAATCTGCTTAGATAGCCGTCGAAGACCACTTGCCCACCACTGCTCAGTTGACTCACTGAGCATTATGTCACTTCCAAAGAAAATCTGGGAGTGGTCATGCCTCTCTAGGAATCACCAGAAACTCTATGTTTTCCCAGAAATTCCTAAACAGGCATGATGTCACTTCTGGGTTTTCCCTGGAAGTGATGTAGTGAGGGCTGCCAGCTACTTGTTGGGAAACTTCTGGAGATTTGGGGGTGCAGCTTACGGAGGCCATGGTTTGGGGAAGGGTGGGACCTTAGCAGCTTATGATGCCATAGCGGCCACCCCCCAAATCAGCCTTTCTCTTTTTGGCAGGGAACTCAACTCTGTAGTCTGGAGATCAGTTGCAATCCCAGCAGATCTCCAGGTACCACCTGGACGATGGCAACCCTAGAAATAAAACAAACACAATGATCGTACACACACACACACACCACATCCCTGCCTCCCCAGACTTCCCCCAGTTGCCACTCTGCGGGCAACCCTCGTCTCAGACCCCCTACCTCTTCCATCTCTCAGTGCTCTTCTGAAAGAAGATACAAGTAAGACTGTCTTTGAAACGAGAGGAGAGAGCAGTCCAACCGGGTCTCTCGGAGACATCAGGGTCAGCACAACGGAGAGTCACGGCCCTGTGTCAAGGAACCACCCACCTAGTCTCACGGGGGCCTCAGTCAGGTGCTGAAAGGCCCACTCTATAAAACTCGGTCCTTCCCCTGTCCGCCATTTCCCTCCTGCAACCAGCATTTCCATAGGCTGGGGTTCCAGTCCAGACTCCACCTGCAACTTCCATTCTGCAAACCAACAAACACACACACACAAACCACACTTTGCAGCGCAGAAGCAACAGCTGAGTGTGGAAGTATTATCTGGCCGCCAAACATATAGACCACAGGCTTAGAAATCCCCATGCCTTTCTCAGAGTGACCCTTTTTAGCCTTTGGTGACCAGGTCAGACTGACTATAACATCAGAAGAGCCCTGCTGGATCAGACCAATGGTCCATCTAGTCCAGCATCTTGTCCCACACAGTGGCCAACCAGTTCCTCTGGAGGGCCAACAACAGGGCACAGAGGCTGAGGCTTTGATAAGAACATCAGAAGAGCCCTGCTGGATCAGACCAGTGGTCCATCTAGTCCAGCATCTTGTCCCACACAGTGGCCAACCAGTTCCTCTGGAGGGCCAACAATAGGGCAGAGAGGCCGAGGCCTTCCCCTGATGTTGCCTCCTGGCTCTGGGATTCAGAGGCTTAGTGCCTCTGAATGGGAAGGTTCCCCTCAGTCACCAAGGCTAGCAGCCACTGATGGACTTATCCTCCAGGAATCTATCTAATCCCCTTTTAAAGCTGTTTATTCCTATGGCCATCACTCCATCCTCTGGCAGCAAATTCCACATTTTCCATCACTCTCTGTGTAAAGTAGTATGATGGGGGAATAATGGTAACCAACGCTTGAATCTACCCAAGAGCAGATGCTGAAAGCCTGCTGAGAAATCTCCCCTTCCCCTCCTGCACAAACTTAAATTTGAAATGGCACTCAACTAAGGTTGCCAACTCTGGCTTAGGTGATTCCTGGAGACTGGGGGCAGAGCCTGGGGAGACCAAGGTTTGAGGAAGGGAAGGACCTCAGAGGGGCTGGGGGGCCGGAGAGTCCTCTCTCCAAAGACGCCATTTCCTCCAGGGAGGAACTTGATCTCTATAGTCTGGAGATACAGTTGCCGGGTCCCCCCGGCCACTGGTGTGGAATGGGGGGCAGGGTTGCCAGATCAAGGCTGGGGAACTCCTGGAGATTTGGGGATGGAGCCTGGGGAGGCCATGGACCACCATGGGGTACAGTGCCACAGAGTCCACCCTCCAAAGAGTCCATTTTCTCCAGGGGGACTGATCTCTGTAGCCTGGAGATGAGCTGTAATTCCAGGGGATCCCCAGGTCCTACCTGGAGCCTGGCATCCCTATCTGGAGATCACTTTTAATCCGGGAGAGCCCCAGACCCCCACATGGAGCTTGGCAATCCTACACCCATCTTATTTTGTTTCTCCTATTGTTAACATGCTTTTTAAAAAGGGTTTGACGTAAGCTAGAAAAAGGTTGCTCAAAAACATTCAAAGCGGTCCTCTCTATGTGTGTGTACACACACAAACACACACAAACACACATGTAGATAAGAGCTGTATAGGGCTGCCGGATCCAGGTTGGGGAACTCCTGGAGATTTGGGGATGGAGTCTGGGGAGGACAGGGGACCTCAGTGGGGCACAATGCCACTGACTCCACCCTCCGAAGCATCCATTTTCTCCAGGGGAAACTGGTCTCTAGTCTGGAGACAAGCTGTAATTCCGGGGGGTCCCCAGGCCCCACCTGGAGGCTGGCATCCCTAGTGCTGTGTATTTCTTCCATTTCACAAATCCAGACATTCCCCATTCTTTGAAGAGTACACCATCATTTGTGTACCGGTTTGTGTGTGCGTGAGTGTGTGTGTTTTCTTAAGGAGCTGCCCTTGTAAATGACACAGGCAAAGGAACTCACAGCTAACTTGGAACGTATCTAGAACAAGAAAAAGTGTAAATCCCGGTTCATATATCCTGAAACTTCTATAGACACCAACTGCAAAGGAAGAATCAGTATATCTTTCCCCTTTAATTACCAAAGGCAAACGCGATGTAAAACAAGTTTAGGATAACGGAAGAAAAGAACCACCGGCAAGAAGAAAAGATTAAGGGCTCCATTTGGCAAATCGTATCTCTGTCCATCAAAATGCTACTCCTTCCCTATAAACCTTTTAACATCACAGGATTAGTAACAGATGAGAACAGGTACACACTTCCGTCACACCTAGAATGTGTGTTAAACAGAATGGGTCTGTTTAATTTGGATTACTTTGTACCATGTCTGCTGGGTGTCCTGAATTAATCAGGCATTAAAACCAGATCCAAATCGACACTGTTTACACTCCTTATCACCACAAAAACATTAGATAACTTCAAAACTGTGTGGGGCACATAAATTTCAAAAAAGACCCCTTATACCTGCTCTAAATATACAAAACTACAAATGATAATGTTACTAAGGTCCTTCTGAACTGTAGATATTAGATGCTGATGGAATTTTCTGGAATAAACGTCCGTTTCGAAGGTCTTCTGAACTGGACCATACACTATTATAGACATAAAAACAGGTTTCTTACCTGTAACTGATGATCTTCAAGTGGTCATCTGTGCATTCACACCATGGGTTTCTGCGCCTGCACAGGAATTCATCGGTATCTGGAAAACTTAACGGATTTTCGCGCCCAGAGCCTCCAGGCATGCGTGGAGCCCCTTCACGCATGCCCAGAGGAGCCGGGCGCGGACATCCCGCCAGTTCCTTCTGACCGCCACACAGCTAACAGCTATCTTCGTCGGTTCAGATCAGTTCTTCACAAAGCCTTCTCTCAACGTTTCTCTGACCTACTGGACTGTTTCTTGACCACTCTCTTAAGGATATCAACTTGGACTTGGCGACTGATTTAAGGGAAGTTTTTTCTTCCGACTCCCCCCACCCACCCCCCTCCTCAGCCCCTCTATGCGGCGTTGGGGGTGCTTTAAGAGCTGCACTTCCTGCGGTAGCAAACTAGCTGCTCCGGACGGGCACTCCCTTTGTATTATTTGTGAAGCACAGAGACCACGTCGAAGATCAATATTATAATAACAGAAAATGAGGAATTCCAGCTCATAAAACTTAATTATTTTCATACATACAGAGTTGGATGACTTTAATCAGATAATCTCAAAGATACATAGAGAATGTACAAAGCTTCACCCAGGCAGAACAAGGACCTTAGTAACATTATAATTTGTAGTTTTGTATATTTAGAGTGTGTTTTTTGGAGGGGGATACATTTATGTGCACCACACAGTTTTGGAGTATCTAATGTTTTTATCCTGTTAAGACTCTGATTCTCTTTTTTACACTCCTTATCACAAGACTGGGATTAGGCGGCCAAGTAGAGAGCCTCCCACAGTATTTATTTATTGCTATTCACAACTTTTCTAGCCAGCCTACCTGCCCTTACAGCTAACAAGTAAAACACGGTGGTGGAAATGCTATCAGGTCACAGCCGATTTATGGCGGCCCCCCAGGCTTTTCAAGGCAAGAGACGCCCAGAGGTGGTTTGCCATTGCCTGCCTCTGCATAGCAACCCCAGACTTAAGAACATGAGAGAAGCCATGTTGGATCAGGCCAATGGCCTACCCAGCCCAACACTCTGTGTCACATAGTGGCCAAAACTATCAGGTGCCATCAGGAGGTCCACCAGTGGGGCCAGGACTCCAGAAGCCCTCCCACTGTTGCCCCCCCAAGCACCAAGAATACAGTGCATCACGGCTCCATACAGAAATGTGCTCCATCTATACCTAGAGATGTAAAATTTCCAGAAATTTTGAAGCTCGGAAAAAAACCCAGGTTTTTTCCGTTTTTTTTTTTTTCCAGGAAAAAATAGAAATTTTCAGAAAAATTGAAAAAAAATACTGCATCAGCACTTCTTTTTTTCTTTTCCAGATTGAAAGACATTCTGTTACTTTGGGAAAATAAAATATGACTATGGACAATTTTACTTGGCATGAAATTATCACAACTAGAATATTACAAATATAGTGTATCCAAACAATTACTACAAACAGAATTTACTTTTTAAATAATATTTATTTGTAATTGTAACAAATGGAGCAACAAACTCCTGAACTGTTTACTAGTTTATGTGGAACAGACAAAAAAACCTCCACAAAACAATTTTTTAAAAAATAACATTTATATGTCCTCTCCACAGTATTGAAGAGTTCAGTTTATAACCTAGGACTTGCTTGTCCTCAGTACACAGAAATTAGATTAATCTGATACCATACATATTTTTTTTAGAAATGATTTGGAAAATATTTGAACACCTTCTCTTAAAATATTTTATTCATCATGTTAAAATAAAATGTTCCCTAATTGATTTATTTTCATTTCTTTCAATTTTTTAGAAAAAAAACAAAAAAGTCTTCAGGGAAAAAATGGGGGGGGGGACGTTTCCCCCCCCAAATTTTTCCATTTTTTTCCCAGGCCTTCACATCTCTACCATGTGGCTAATAACCACTGAGTGCCCACGAGTTCTTGTATTGTCAGAAAGGGAGAAAAGTGCTTCTTTCTCAACCTTCTCTACCCTGTGCGTTATTTTGGAAACCTCTGTCATGTCACCCCTCAATTGTCATTTCTCCAAGCTAAAGAGCCCTAACCTCTTTTACCTTTCTTCATAGGGAAGGTGTTCCATCCCCATTAGGGCTGCCAAGTCAGCCCGGGGGGCGGGGGATCTCCCACTAAAGGGGTTCCTGATCCGCCGGCCAGCATTTGGCCGGTGGGGGGAACCCCACACCCGACATCGTCCAGCGAGGATGACGTAATGACGTCACCGGAAGTGACGTCAGCACGTTGGGGGCGTTGCCAGGGCAACGCTCTGGCAATCGCCCCAAAACTCTATGATACCACAGAGTTTTGGGGCGATTGCCAGAGCGTCGCCCTGGCAACGCCCCCAACGTGCTGACGTCACTTCCGGTGACGTCGCTGGGCACGCGCGCTTCACACATGCGCCAGGAAAAACTCCCGGGCAGAGGAGGACTCCCCCCCGCCGGTGAGTTTTGAAGACTTGGCAACCCTAATCCCCATAATCATTTTAGTTGCCCTTTTTTTACAACTTTCCCAAAGCTATAAAATCTCTTTTGAGGTGCGGTGACCAGAACTGTGCACAGTATTCCAAATGAGGCTGCACCATCGATTTATACAGGGGCATTATGGTACTTCCTCGGTGGTCTCCCATCCAAATACTAATCAGGCCTGACCCTGTTAAGCTTCCGAAAGCTGATGAGAGCGGGCTAGCCTGGGCCATCCAGGTGACAGCATTTAAAACATACAGGATAAAATTACATTTTAAAACAATTAATAGGACACCCCTCCCAAACACACATCATTAAAATAATTTGAAACAAAGTTAACAATACATACAAAAGAATAAAAAGTCACACACACCCTTTCCTTTCACAAAGTTACTGAGGCAAGAGATGGCAGCAGAGAGAGCCTTGGGATTAGGGCTGCCAAGTCAGCCCGGGGGGCGGGGGATCCCCCGCTAAAGGGGTTCCCGATCCGCTGGCCAGCATTTGGCCGGCAAGGGGAACCCCACCCCCGAAGTCATCCAGCGAGGACGACGTAATGACGTCACCAGAAGTGACGTCAGCATGTTGGAGGCGTTGCCAGGGCAATGCTCTGGCAATCGCCCCAAAACTCTATGATACCATAGAGTTTTGGGGCGATTGCCAGAGCGTTGCCCTGGCAACGCCCCCAATGTGCTGACGTCACTTCCGGTGACATCGCTGGGCATGCGCGCTTTGCATGCGCACCAGGAGGAACTCCCGGCCGGAGGAGGACTCCCCCCCACCGGTGAGTTCCGAAGACTTGGCAACCCTACTTGGGATCATTATCTGAAACTGGAACCTAGATACACATACCAGTAGGATTGCCATCCTCCAGGTGGGGCCTGGAGTTCTCCCAAAATTACAGCTGTAGAAATCAGTCCTCTGGGAGAAAACGGTAGCTTTGCAAGGTGGACTCTATGGCGTTATACCATGCTGAGCCCCCCAATCTCCAGGAATTTCCCCAACCCAGAGTTGGCAACCATATGCCCCAGCATCCCAGAAACCATGGCCGCTTTATTACCCACCGTTCCTGTAGCTCTGGAACTCCCTCTCTGCCCTCCTGAAACAATGTGTGGGATATGAATAGTGAGATCCCACTATTGCGAAATTTGATCTTCCTTTCGTAGTCACTTAATTCAGTAAGTCTGAACATGGACACAGCCATGAAGCCGCCTTATACTGAATCGGAGACAATAACACGAAGGTTCCACGAAATGTTAAATTCTGCTCTGGGTAAGAGTTATCTGTGTGACCACTATTGAAATATTTCTCAAAACGATTTGGCTTGTTTTCTCCAGAGAATATGGTAGTCAGAGAAGCTGGAATCCAAGTCCTGTTTGGGGGAACGGCAGAATATTTATTTCCCTAGCTGGTTCTATTTTGTTTGAGAACCTTTCCCTCTAATGAAAATGGTGAAATGTGTCAGAATTTTGAAGGGAAGTTCCAAGAAATGTTAGATTCAGCACTGGGTAAGAGTTATTTGTGTGACCACTACTGAAATATTTCATATTGAATTTTGCTTACAATATTATAGCGCAGTTACTTGTATGTCGATGGTATCATGTTATTGTATTTATGAAGGAATCACTGAGGATTGCTGTATTTGAATATGCCATATGGAGGTCTACATGTATCTTTGAAATGTTGAATCCAGCATGATACTTGAAAAAAAAAATGTTGAGATGGATTTAGAACTGGGGGTCTGTCGAGTCTGTATTCTTGGTGTTTTGCAGGGGGGGGCAACAGCAGGAGGGCTTCCTGCCCCCACTGCTGGACCTCCTGAGGGCACCTAGTGTTTTTTGGCCACTGTGTGACAGAGTGTTGGACAGGATGGGCTACTGGCCTGATCCAACATTGGCTTCTCTTATGTTCTTATGAGTCGGCTAGCAGAGACACTACTACATCCTTACAGTTCAAGGACTTTTTGGAGTTTATTTCAAATTGTTTGTGGAAAAACTCCACCTGTGAATTTATACTGAATCAGACCACTGGTCCATCAAGGGCTAGTATTGTCTACTCAGACTGGCACTGGCTCTCTGGGGTGTCTCAGGCAGAGGTCTCTCACATCACCTGCTGCTTGATCCATTTAACTGGAGATGCCAGAGATTCACACAGGGGCTCTAGGAAGGGAACAGATCTATTTGGGGTTGGTCTAGACGGAAGGATCTCAGTTCAATGCCAATTAGATCCAGAGAGAACAGTTCCCCAACTTCAGTGGGCACATCTCTATTCTTCAGGGTTGCCAACCTCCAGGTGGCACCTGGAGATCTCCCGCTATTCTAACTGATCTATAGATTATCGAGATAAATTCCCCTGGAGAAACTGGCTTCTTTGGGGGGGGTGGACTTCTCTACGGCATCCTATCCTGCTGCAGTCTCTCCCCTCCCCAAACCCCACCCTCCCCAGGCCCCATTCCCCAAATCTAAAGAACTGGCAATAAGGTTGCCAAGTCTGGGTTGGAAAATACCTGGAGACTTTGGGGGTGGAGCCACGAGAGGGCAGGGTTGTGAGACTTCTGCTCAAAGTAGTCAAGGATCAGATCTTTGTTGATGAAACACAGTTCTTTCCAATCTCTACATTGGTACAGCTTCTCGGATTATTGTCAGAGATAACGCATATGACAGAAGCAGGTCTATTCTACCTTTCAAGACAGTTTGAATTACCCATAGGTAGCCAATCACTAAAGGGGAAAAACGGCGGGCAAAAAGAGTTTCTGGCCGTTTGCTTCCCACAGGAAAGAAAGTGAGGTGTCAAGTTGTAAATTTCCCTTCCCAAACCAGACCCCTTAGATGTTACCATTTCACATAACAATCGCTGGCCTCGAGGCTTTCGCACGTTGATAAGAGATGGGACTTGTCCTCCCTTGTAGTCCCAGCCGGGATGAATGGAATGCGGGGGCAGGAGTGTGAGAGGCCCATTGTTCCCATACTTTGAAGTTGTCATCCTCCCGCTCTGACAGTTACACAAACCAGGCCTGGTCAGGGTCATAAACCTGGGGTCACATAGACTACATACATACTGGCCAAAGTGAGGGTTTACCTGTGGGAGGGGGCAACTACATGGCAGGTGTTATAGAAGCATCTATAGAAACATACATGGCAATAGGAAGCACAGCAGTAAAACAGAAATCATAACAGTCAGCAATAGAAATACTTTGTCTGAATCAGCAGATTCTGACAAGGGTTTGGGGAGGGGAGGAGCCTCAGCATGGTACAATGCCATAGAGTCCACCCTTCAAAGCAGCCATTTTCTCCAGGGGAGCTGATCTCTCTCAGCTGGAGATCAGTTGTAAAAGCAGGAAATCCCCAGGCCCCACCTGGAGGCTGGCAACCCTAACTGGCAACCATACTATTCTTAGACTCCATTTTATCATCAAGAGGCCAGATGGATTTTTTTTAAGGGAAGGTAATCGAAATCAAGAAAAAATACTGGAGAAATCATCAAACAGCAAGGTAATACTGGATAATCCAAAGTGTGTTTTGCACTGTTCTTGAATTTTTTGGAATTTCAAGCCACGCTTTATGTTGCATATAAAACAGCCATTTTCCAATGTTCTCCAATTTGGTTGCAGTCTTAAACACCAAATGCAATCTCATCGCTCTAAGACATGAACCCTGGGTGGAGAGCAGGGCTGCCAGACTCCATATGGGCCTCAAGTTCTCCCAGGATTTCAACCGATCTCCACGTCCCCTGGACAGTAGCTTTGGATGGTTTGGACACTGCGGCATCACATCACTGCTCAGCTCCCTCCCCTACCCAAACCCCACCCTCCTCAGGCTCCACCCCCAAATCTCCAGGAATTTCCCAGCCCAGAGTTGGGAAGCACACTGTTGAATATTTCACTGGGAACGTTCTACAGCTTCTACACTGATGGATATCGTGCTAGCAATATGCTATAGCAATCGTTCGCAAATGGATTTTCCTCTACGGGAAGAATCCACTTGTGAACAACTGCTGTAGGGCAACGATTGCACAACGTTCAATGAAGAAGAAGAAGAAGAGATTGGATTTATACCCCACCCTCCACTCCCCAAGGGAGTCTCAGAGCGGCTTACAAACACCTTTTCCCTTCCCTCCCCACAACAGACACCCTGTGAGGTAGGTGGGGCTGAGAGAGCTCTTTCCAGAACTGTCCTTGAGGGAACAGCTGGTCCAGAGCTATGGCTTGCCCAAGGTCATCCAGCCAGGTGCAAGTGGAGGAGTGGGGAATCAAACCCGGATCTCCCAGATTAGAGTCCGCGCACTTATCCACTACACCAAACTGGCTCCCTGATGTGTGGGATGCAGATGAGGGATGGGCATGAACGCACAAACAAACCCCAGTCTGAGCACAAATCGGGCTGGTTCGTGGTTCGTTGAGAGCCGGCTTGTTTGGTCACATGATTCCCGAAGCAAAAAACGAACCGCCTTTTTCCCAAGGAGGTTCGGGTGATTCGTTGGAGCCGTTCGTTCTATAGACAACATGGCGCCAATTCAATCAATGCCTAGGTGATGCTGGGGGTGGGCCCCTGGAGAGCCCGAGAAACACCCAAGGCAGCTGTCCACAGCTTCATTGACAGCTCTGGGAGCCAACCACAGAGTCCCCATTCTGCTGCATGGGAGCAGATTATATACCACACTCTGACTCGGCTGCTTTCCTTTGAAGAACAAAGAGAAAAGAGTCCGTTGTTGTGAGAGCAGAAGAAGAAATTTTTTGCTGTGTGGCTGACTTTGGAGAGGCTTTGAGGGACTCCCTGGTTCCCCCACACAGTGGGGCAATTTTTTAAAAACCTCTCCGGGCTGGGATGGGGTTCCCTGCTGTGGTTTGAGGGACCGAACCTGAAACTAGAGCTGAGCTTTCCTGGGGGCACCTGCTTTGGGTGGCTGCAACTTGGACACCCCACATCCAAACTTCACCAAACTTGGAGGGGTGGTGAAAGAGAGCCTGCTGAAGACTCTCTGTGAGTTTGCGGCCTCTAACTCATGAGAGGGCTGTTGTGCCACCTCCTGAACCAAATGAGCCACAAACCAGTTCAGGAAATGGAAAAGTTCATGTAAGCTCGTGATTCATGCAAACAAACCATGAACCAACACGAACCACCATTTCCTCAGTCTGTGCCCATCCCTAAGGCAGATATTAACTTTTTAAAAACATTTTTTTAATGCTGCCTTTCCACCCTATCACTGCATAAGCATCTAAGGATCAGAGCCCAGTGTTCAGAAATGATTTTTTTGGCTGACGTTTTCCAACACATAAAACTGCTCTTCATCCTAGGAAGCCAATGGCAACAGGTCTGATTTAATGAGGTGGGCTTTCATTTCAAATGCATCATTAATCCTCCATGCTCACAAAAGCAACATGTTCCTTCTTGGTTTATTATCTTGTAGCAACGCTATCAATAATGCAATGTCCCCAGCCAGGTTCTGGTTGCCGTAAAGCAGTTGGCCGAGTTGCTGGAATATCATGGAAGGTTCCTGAACTCTCTAACTTTCAAAGAGAAGTGGAGCTTGCATGAACTCACATAGAGAACAGGGGCAGAATACCTTTTGTTGAGCAGCTAAGTACAAGGATGATGATGATGATGATGGAGAAGAAGGAGAAGAAGAAGAATTGTCAGTCAGACGTTTGACTGGTAGATGGTGTTCTGCAGTTCAAGATCTAGCCAAGTTCTTGGGAATTGCAGAAGTACCTTAACAGGATTCTTGCTGTTCCAAGCCACACTGTCTTCTGGAGCTGAGCTGGTGTTATTTGCTCAAAGCCCAGAATGTCCAGGTATTCCTTGAGACTTCTAGGCACTTCTCCAAGGGCTCCAATGACTGCTGGCAAAATGGTCATCTTCTTCTCCTACAGGCACTCCAACCCTATTCTTAGGTCTTGGTACTTTGTGATTTTCTCCAAAAAAAAAAATTCTTTTCCATCTGCTATCCTCTGGGATTGCAGTGTGAATGATCCAGTCTCTATTTCCCACTTTTTCTACAATTGTGATATCAGGGGTGGATCCCTGATCCAAGTGTTTATCTGTTCCTAATCAATTCCGACCATTATTATTATACTCCTAAGCAGCTGTAAAAAACAGCTGCAAAGCCTGATCTCATCAGATCCTGGAAGCTAAGCAGGGTCAGCCTTGGTTAGTATCTGGATGGGAGACCACCAAGGAAGTCCAGGCTCGTGCCACAGAGCCAAGCAATGGTGAACCACCTCTGAACATCTCTTGCCATGGAAAACCTAGGTGGTCACAATAAGTCAGCGGCGACTCAATGGCATTTTCCCTCCACCACCACTCTCAAACAGAACGCACACACACACATATACACACACATATACATGCATGTGTGTAAGGGGTGTGTGTATTTAATTGGATTTTTCAACCGCCCTCCCCCAGCAAGCCAGGCTCAGAGCGTTGTACAACGTGTTCAGAAAACATCAATTAAAAGCAGGTTAAAAACCAGTAGCAGAGAAAAGTAGCTGGAGATGGGGCAAGAGAAGCCAGAAACACTGTTATCTCACCGGGGGGGGGGGGGGGGGGGGTGGAGTGCCCGGATGGAACCATCGCTGTTCTCAACCGAATGCCTGGTAGAATACACACACATATACATATATAAACTAGGAGTAAGGCCCGTTGTGGGAAGAAATACAACGGGCTCTAGAAGGAAGCTCCAGGTGAGTGTCCCAGCTGTGACTGGTGGGGCAGCAGAGGGAAGGGGAAAATAGAGGGAGGCCAGCCATGTTTATTTCCTTCTGTTTAGCTATAAGGCAGGGCTGTCTCAAGTCCTTTTCTCGCCCCAAGTGGGTAGTATGAGAGGAAAGCCGCATGGTAACAGGTATGGTTCCCTCCACCCCTGACTTATGTTGATTTGGGGCTATGCACTGGCAGCCAAGGTAGAAAAGCACCTCCTCCTATGTCATATCTCCTGGGTTCCAAGGGTCTGGAAAGTGGTTCCATAGCCAGTTACAGAGTTGCCAACTCTGGGTTGGGAAACACCTGTAGATTTGAGGGGTAGAGCCTGGGGAGGGCAGGGGTGGGGAGGGACCTCAGCAGGATATAATGCCATAGAGTCCATTGCCCAAAGCAGCCATTCTCTCCAGAAGAACTGATCTTGGAGATCTCCAGGTGCTGCCTGGAGGCTGGCAATACTAAGGGGAGAGGTAGATTTGAGGGGTAGCGCCTGGGGAGGGCAGGGTGTGGGGTGTGGAAGGACCTCAGCAGGGATATGCTGTGGCTGGGAAACACGATGATTTCTCGGCGACCTCCAGGCCCCGCAGGGAGATTGGCAACTCCAGTGACCATTTAAGGGAAGACTGGGAGATGTATTTTACCATAGGGCACATTCAATTACCCAACAGCAACAACAAATTGTTTAGAATGTTAGAGACAAAGGCCAATCAGGCCACATATGCAAATAACCTCTGTGTTTTGACTGGCTATTGGGGGGAGAGAAACAGCAAACTGTTTAGAATATTGGAGGTGAGACTCAGGCTACACAGCCAGTGGATAGGGACAGCTGGAGTGACACATCAGGCAGCCAACTGATTTTGGCAAGCATAGAATGTTGCCACTCAAAATTTCTTTTATATATAAGGACAGGATATATACAATGGTGGCAAGTCTCCACGTAAGCATTTATAAAAGGTTTCGAAATAGCTAAAAATATCTTCATGTGCAATTGCCATCTATATGCCACACATTCAAATGGTGATAAGGTAAGTATAAGAAAGGTGAGGGAATTAGAGACCACAAAGTGAGGGAGTCAAATAAGAAAGGACAAAGACTCTGGAAAGCTCCCACCCTGAAGCTCTTCTTGGTCTCTAAGGTGCTCCTGGACTCAAATCGGACTGTTTTACTGCTGACCAACATGGCTGCCCTCTGAAAATAACAAAGGAGAAGCCAAACAAGAATGTGGGCCTAGAGGGAAACCTCACAACAAGAGGCTTGGGCGCTTGAGGACTCTGGGCCAGGGTTCCCGTGACGTATTGAGCTGCGATCTAGATTGTGACAGAGTTTCTGTACCTTTTCAGGAGAGGCAGTTTTGTCAGATCTGCCTTCCCCCCTCGCGGCAGCAACCTGAACCCTAAGGGGACAGAAAGGGTAGCCTAAAGACAGCCCTGAGGGGACAGGAAAACCAAAACCAAAACCAAGCACACAAAAAAACACCCCCAACAAAGTAACAGACTGACTTTATCTGAGCTAGGGATGAGCAAATTCCCCTCGGCGCTGTTTGCGACTGGCTGACATGCTTTCTCTGAAAATGTTCAAGAAAGAACAGGCAAGAATCAGCCACTGATGCCTCTCAACAACTGCTGCAGGGAAGAATCCTGAGCAGAGAAATGGTGTTGGGGCAGGCACCCCTTCAACAGCCAGGACAGTGGTCCCGATCTATCTCAAGGCTGCCTCCAGGCGAGCCAGTATGGTGTAGTTGTTAAGCAGGTTCGAATCCCCACTCGTGCCATGGAAGCTCGCTGGGTGACCTTGGTCCAGTCACACACTCTAAGCCTTACCTACCTCACGGGGTTGTTGTGAGAATAAAATGGAGGAGAGGAGAAAGACGTAAGCCGCATTGGGTCCCCGCTGGGGAGAAAGGCGGGGTACAAGTGAATATAAATAAATAAATACATAATTTTGGAGGAGGGGTGGAGCTGTCAGGAGATCCAGTCAAATATCTCCTACATCTGCCCAGACCAAGCCCTGGACAAGTAACATTTACAGCCAGTGTCAGGAGGAACTGTTGAACATTAGGGTTGTCTGACAACTGGCAGGAGGTTTGGGGGGAGGGACATGGCATCTTACACGAGGGACATAGCGTCTTATAGGCCACTATGCCATTTTGGGGGGAAACCCAGAAGTGACACAGAGTAGCTCCAGGCACTGCTGGAAACTCTATGGTGGCCTTCCAGAAATTCCTAGAGCTACACAACATCATTTCTGGGTTTTCCCCAGGAGTGACGCAGCAGCACACGGGCTGAGGACAGCTGCTGGTGGGAAGTCTCCCGCCACAGCAGAAGGCCTGTGATGTAGGTGAGGAGTAGGTCATTGCCGGAGGGTGGAAAAACTGGACCAGATGGTCTGCCGGCCCTGGTGGAGGGGAAGCAGAAGTGGGGGCCCTTGGGCTTCCCGGTGCTGGGCACGCCCCAACCCCACCCCGACTCTGTGACTTTCAGTGGTTCACACCAAGGGCGCTCCACCCGCAAGCCAAGAAGTTTCCGGTTCGAGGCCAAGACTCTCCTGACACAGACGACCACAATGGTTATGAGGGCAGCCTCCTTGCGGTTTCCTGGAACGCTGCTTCATGTAACAGAGACTGACAAATAGGCTTCAGGTGTCCCTAAGGGGCTGGAAGTTCTCCAGGGAACTTTGCTCAAGCTGAATAACTGCACAGCTCAGGGGTATTTCATCATTTGCCCAGATGGCGTCCGAATGGCCATGCATTCACGCTACAGGTCAAACAGGGGTTTGGCACAGGTTGAATCACTCACTGACAAGAAAATACCATCCTGCTCAGTGATACCCCATGTAAGCAGGGGTCATTTTGAGCAGAAACACCATTCTGGGAGTAGCAAGCTCAGGAGCGGGCACACATGGTGATGCGCTGTGGAAAAAAGCAAAAGCAGACTAACTTGACCTGTATTTTCATGCTTGTTGTAGGGGAGCTTCCCTGCAAGAGCAAAGGAAACCTGAAGTGTCTTTCGTCAAAGTGTCAAGCTGGCTCACCAGCTCTGAGTTGGGAAAGACCTGGAGATTTTGGGGGTGGAGCCTGAGCGGTGGGTGTTGCCTTCTGATACACTAGGGTTGCCAAGTCCAGGTTGGAAAATACCTGGGGACTTTGGGGGTGGAGCCAGGAGAAGGCAGGGTTTGAGGAGGGGAGGGGCCTCAGCATGGTACAATGCCATAGAGTCCACCCTTTAAAGCAGCCATGTTCTCCAGGGGAGCTGATCTCTGTCGGCTGGAGATCAGCTGTAAAAGCGGGACATCCCCAGGCCCCACCTGGAGGCTGGCAACCCTATGATACACTTCCGATGAGGTCATGGGGTGTGGCATATGCAAATAAGTTTTGCTAATGAGTTATGCTAATGAGCTCCTGCACCTCTTTTTTTTACAAAATGACCCCTGCATGTCAGGAAAATAAGATACAGGTATGTAGAATGTGTGTGTGTGTGTGTGTGCGTGCACACACACACACACACACACACACACACACAAACTTGAGTTCAGAGTAAGGTAGCCAACCGCCAGGTGGGGCCTGGACATCTCCCGGAATCCCATCTGATCTCTAGACTGCAGAGATAAGTTTCCCTGGGGAAAAGTGCAACTTCAGAGGGTGGACTCTCTGCCAGTGCTCCCTCTAAGCTGTGGAGCAAAAAGCCTACTTTGTGAGCTCCTGGCATTAAAGTTGTGCGTGAGCAGATTGGCGGCTGCCTAAATTAGTTTGCTCTGGAGCCATCCCTTCCTGAGCTGAGACAAAAATGTGTGAGCCAGAGGCTAGAAAACTGTGGGCTAGCTCACACTAACTCAGCTTAGAGGGAACCTTGCTTCTCTGCTGAGCTCCCAATTCTACCCAGACCCTGCCCTCCCCAGGCTCCACCCCAAAATCTTCAGGAATTTCACAAGCCAGAGCTGGCAACCCTCGCTCCTGATGAAGGGGGTGGTCACTTCACAAGATGGGGATCTGCATTTCCCTCCTTGAGGACTTAAAAAAAAAAAAAACCAACAGAAAAACTGAACATTTCGAGGAAAAAACTGGGGGTGGGGGGCTACAATGAAATTTCTCTTTTTAGATGGGATTTTTAAAAAAAAAATTTTTATAATGACCAGGTTTTAGTCACTCAAAATGTGTAGAGAAAAATGAAGATGTTTATGTAAGACATCATTAAATAATGGTACTTCCTGGAGAGACTGTAGATCTGTATAGCATAACATGTTTTCGAATATGCATTTAACATTTAAGTGTCACTAATGCTACTCGCAATTAATATGCTATAATGTGTATGATGAAAATGTACTACTGAAGAGCTTGCTGTTTCCAGTGTCATAAAGTTTACCCAACATCTAAATATGCTACTAGCCCTACTGAGAATGTATTTCTCTCCAAATAATGAATTTGCTTTTACGACAGATCTTGCATTTACTGCTTTATTCTTAACTTCTTCCTACCCCGCAGATGGCAAAAATTAAGATACATGTGCTGTAATATTCAGATGGCCATTACGTTCTTTTTTTCCTCACATATTTTAACTTTTGTTAAATTATTTTTGTCTAAAAGCCTATGCACAATATAGGCATCCTTAAATAAATAAAAGTTAGGATGCCCATTTCACAGTTTCCAGGTATTAGAATCTGGGGCAGCTCCCAATATGGTTGCCAGCTCCAGGTTGGGAAATTCCTGGAGATTTGGAAGTGGAGGAGAAGAAGACAGGGTTTGGGGCACAGATAGGGTTGCCAAGTCTGGGTTGGAAAATACCTGGAGACTTTGGGGGTGGAGCCAGGAGAGGGTGGGGTTTGGGGAGGGGAGGGGAGGGGCCTCAGCAGGGTATAATGTCATAGAGTCCACCCTTCAAAGCAGCCATTTTCTCCAGGTGAGCTGATCTCTGTCAGCTGGAGATCAGTTGTAAAAGCAGGAGATCCCCAGGCCCCACCTGGGGGTTGGCAGCCCTAGGCACAGATGAGCCTCAGCAGGCTATCTTTCCTTATATATAAAAGCCAGGTGGGGTGGCAACATTCCATGGGGCACCAAAATCAGTTGGTAGCAAGAACTGCCACTCAAAAGGGGTCCCTGGCCACTGGCTGCATTCCCTCGCTGTGTTGCCTCAGTCCCGCTCACAGGGCTGCCGGCCAGCGTCTCAGCCTCAGTCTGGAGGGAGCTGGCGAAGGGGATGGACTGGGGGATGGATCCACTCTTCTCCTCCGCCCACTGCCAGGTGGGTCCTTGGTGGGGGGGCATAGCTGGCCTCACTGGCCAGCCTTGGCCTTTGCCGGGTGGGCCGCAGGCAGCCAGCCACACCCAGTGGCTCAGGGGGTGGGTGAGAGGGCCATGACTGGCCTCGCTGGGCTACCTGGGCCTTCATTGGGCAGGCCGCGGGCAGCCAGCTGCACCTGGTGAGTCCCTGCTGGGGGGGAAGTGCCACAACAAATTGACGCTGAGCGCCCAAGGCCAGGACACTGGCCCTCAGCCTCTTTCTAGAGCCCGTTGTATTTATTTTCACAACAGGCCTTATTCCTAGTGATGCCATAATACCCACCCTCCAAAGCGGCCATTGTCTCCAGGGCAACTGACCTCTGTAGCCTGGAGACCAGCTGTAATTCCGGGAACTGCAGGCCCTGCTCTGGATAAACTGAATCTAAGCAAGCTGCTATGAAGGAGACTGGTAGGCTCTGTATTCCTTTCTTCGTACATTGTGAATAAACTTACACCTTATAACTGTGGCATCTGAGAACGACAAGAGTCATAAATTCAGGTTGAGCACTGAAAAGATTTTGACAAAAAATCCTCAGCGGAAGAAGCCTCTTCTCACAGGCAAGCACAGACTAAGGCTGCGATTATACACACTAAATAATCCACATTCAATCCACTTTCCAACTGGATTTTACTGTGCAAACTGGCAAAATCCAGTTGGAATAGGGTTGCCAGGTCCCCACGGGGGGTGGGGAAACCCCCGCTCGATGGGTCCTTTACCTGCCAGCCCAGATTGGGCTGCTGGAGGAAATCCCACCCCCAAATTGCCGGGATCACAGAATGTGCCCAGTGTGATGACGTCACCCGGAGGTGACGTCATCATGTCGGGTATGTTGCAGGGGGGACACTCTATCATTCGAAGGAAAACTCTATGGTTTTCCCCTCGAATGACAGTGGTCCTGCCCCCAACATGACGTCACTTCTGGGTGATGTCACTGCAGAATACGCGTTTTGTGCACGTGCCAAGGACCTCCAGGAGATGACCAGGACTCCCTTGCTGCAGCCCTAGGTAGGACTTGGCCACCCTAAGTTGGAAAGTGCATTGAAAGTGGATGATTTAGCGTGTGTGACCACCGCCTAGAGTTATCAGGTCACCAACTTGACAACCTTCAGGTGGGGCCTGAAGGTCTCCTGGGATTACAACTGATCTCCAGTTGACAGAGATCAGTTCCCCTGGAGAAAATGGAAGCTTGAAAGGGTGAATTCTACGACATTATTCCCTACGGAGGTCCTTCCCCAAACCCCACCCTTCACAAGCTCTACCCCCAAAATCTCCAGGAATTTCCAAAGCCAGAATTTGCGACAGAAGCCTTAGAAGCCCTGTTCACGTTACAGTGAAATCACACAACCAGTGTTTCCTCTGAGCTGACTCAGTGTGAACTAGATCAGTTTTTTAGCCTCCAGCTCACACATTTTTTTCTCTTAGCTCAGGAAGCATGGCTCAAGAGCAAACCAATTGATGCAGTAGCCAAATCTCTTGCTCACAGCTTTAATGCCAGTAGCTCACAGAGTATAATTTTTGCTCGCAAGACTCCACAGCTTAGAGGGAGCAGTGATGCAACCCATCTACAGCATACACCTGACTGCTCTTTGTATGTGTGTTGAGTAACCCTCACGTTACATTCAATGCATGCACAGCTGAACGTGTGATTGAAATCCCACATTTATCTGGGTACCAGCCCTTGCTTTCATTTGTAAAGTAAACACGCATTGGCTCTTTCTTACTAACAGATGTTCTCATGCACATGAGAGCCAGTTTGGTGTAGTGGTTAGAAGCATGGACTCTAATCTGGGAGAACCAGGTTTGATTCCCCACTCCTCTACATGAAGCTGGCTGGGTGACCTTGGGTCAGTCATAAGTTATTTTAGAGCTGTTCTTTCAAGGGCAGTCTTCAAAAGAGCTCTCTCGGCCCCACCTACCTCACAGGGTGTCTATTGTGGGGACACGAAGGGAAAGGAGATTGTAAGCCGCTCTGACACCCCTTCGGGTAGTGAAGGGCGGGGTATAAATCCAATCTCCTCTTCTTCTTTTTCTACATACAAGTTGCATCTACGTTCGCTGTGAGAAGCAAACTGGGCTAGAGAGAGAACACTTTCCCAGGTCTTTACAACAAGACACAGACCATTGTGGCTGCCTTTCCAGAATCCCCGTACTTCGACGACCGTAATTCCCACACAACTTTGTTGGGGTAAATAGAACTAGAGGCTCAAAATCTTGTCCCAAGTTATGGCGAGAGACTGTGACACCAGAACGCACGCTCTCCTCCTGCGTTGTGCAGGTGGTGCATGACATGCGTCCAACATTTTCACCACACCCTTCCAGACGCTGATAGCTATAGAAAAGTGGAAGAGGCGCTAACAAAGTATTTCTCTCTAACGAAAAACACAGATTTCAAGATGTGTAACGTGTGCTAAGGTACCATCTCTGCAAGTCTGTAGCATTCTCTCTCTCTCTCTCTCTCTCTCTCTCTCTTTCTCATTGCAATTTTGTAAGTAGGGCATTTTTACTGTTAATGTCCGTAAATATGCTAAACAATACAATTTTATAGATTCAGGTGGGGAGCCTTGTTGGTCTGAAGCGACAGAACAAAGTTTGAGTCCAGCGGCACCTTTAAGACCAACAAAGATTAATACTGGGTGTAAGCTTTTGTGTGCACACGCACTTCTTCAGCTACATTCATGCACTCATACAATTTTATATTCTGTGTTATAAATGAGGGAGGGAAGGCAGCATGGCAAAACGCATCCGCTTCTCACTTGCCTTGAAAGCCCCTTGCTAGGGTCGCCACCAGTCGGTTGTGACGGCACTTTATACACATATACACAAGTTATAAATTATGTACCATATATTGTTTAAAGTAGAGACATCACCCTGCCAACAAAAGTCCGTATGGTCAAAGCCATGGTATTCCCAGTAGTGATGTACGGCTGAGAGAGCTGGACTATAAGGAAGGCTGAGTGCCGAAGAATAGATGCTTTCGAATTATGGTGCTGGAGAAGACTCTCGAGAGTCCCTTGGACTGCAAGGAGATCAAATCAGTCAACCCTAAAAGAAATCAACCCTGACTGTTCCCTGGAAGGCCAGACAATGAAGCTGAAGCTCAAATACTTTGGCCACCAGATGAGAAGAGAGCACTCACTGGAGAAGCCCCTGATGCTGGGAAAGACTGAAGGTCAAAGAAGAAGGGGGCGGCAAAGGATGAGATGGTTAGACAGTGTCATCAATGCAACGGACATGAAATTAAGCAAACTCCAGAGCACAATGGAAGACAGGAGGGCCTGGCGTGATGTGGTCCATGGGACTCCACTGTGCAACCGAATGACAACATTGTTTAAAGGAATATGATAAACATCGGTTTAGTGTTGCAATTCCCCTCCAAAAAAAAATTAGAACATTTATATTCCAAAACATACAGCTGCATTGAGCCAAGAGGAAACTCCCTCCCACCTAACCTCAAGGAGAGACACCTGACGCTTTGAGTACTGCCACATCCGCCCAGCCCCCAGCAGGGGACAGGGGGTAAGGTTGCCAGCTCCAGGTTGGGAAAGGGACCTCAGAGGGGTACAGTGCCAGAGGGTCCACCTTCCAAAGCAGCCATTTTCTCCAGGGGACCTGATCTCTGTAGTCTGGAGATGAGCTGGAATTCTGGGGGATCCCCAGGTCCCATTCGGAGGCTGGAGTCCCCATCTCCAGGCCACACCTGGAGGTCGGGAAACTTAGACAGAAGCCCCCCTCACACCGCCATCTGCAGAACAGTTGTGGTCATACAAGCCAACCTTGCAGCATTGTTGTTCGGACTGCAGCAATGCAGCATGTGCCAAGTGCTTTGAACACTCTTCAGGGCTACACAAATGCGAAGTCGCGTGAGTCGCTCCTTTTGCTTGAGTGAAAACGGGCAGAAGAGAAGTGGTACATTGCATCAAGAAGATCAGCCTAAAAACCAGGTGATCGGCTGTGCGCGTCTCAGCTGAAAAGTGCTACGCTGAGAGCCTGTGAGAGCCAGTTTGGTCGTAGTGGTTAAGTGTGCGGACTCTAATCTGGGAGAACCGGGTTTGATTCCCCACTCCTCCACTTGCACCTGCTGGATGGCCTTGGGCAAGCCATAGTTCTGGCACAGCTGTTCTTGAAAAAGAGCAGTTTCTGTCAGAGCTCTCTCAGCCCCACCTACCTCCCAGGGTGTCTGTCGTGGGGAGGGGAAGGGAAAGGAGTTTGTAAGCCGCTCTGAGACTCCCTTGGGCAGTGAAAGGTGGGATATAAATCCAATCTCTTCTTCTTTTCTTCTTCTACGCTATTAAGCAGGGCAAAACCAGAACCTCCTGTACAGACAAGAAGAAACAATGGCCAAGATCCAGTGAGCTGTTCCGAGTCACACAAGGGGGTTGCGGATTTTTCTCCCCCTCTGAATATCCAACCCCAAAATCATACTAAAATGTTTCCAAAATTCCCCAGGCCTTCAAAAGCAGTTGGTTGGGTGTGTCATAGAGTTGGGGGGGGGGGGGGGGACAGTGTCTGTGGCCCTAAGGCCTCCTAGAGCGAGTGAACTTCACAGTTTGGCTCTGAAGTCCACATCTTCCTCCTCGGCCAGGCTCCAAATGACAACCCTGCGCTTTTGGTGTAGTGGTTTAGTGTAGCAGTTAAGTGCATGGACTCTAATCTGGGAGAACCAGGTTTGATTCCCCACTCATCAACTTGTACCTGCTGGATGATCTTGGGCAAGCCATAGTTCTGGCACAGCTGTTCTTGAAAAAGAGCAGTTTCTGTCAGAGCTCTCTCAGCCCCACCTGCCTCACAGGGTGTCTGTTGTGGGGAGGGGAAGGGAGAGGAGTTTGTAAGCCGCTCTGAGACTCCTTTGGTTAGTGAAGGGTGGGGTATGAAATGAATCCAATCTCTTCTTCTTCTTTGGGAGAGGATGAGAGCCGTGCCAGGAAGAACATGCCCAGTCAAAGCCAACCGAATGACGCTGAAAAAAACCTTGTCCTGCTCACTGAGGGAAGCTGGGGTGTCCCTTTCCTAAGAGGGCTGTCAGCAGCTAACAGTGTTGCCAACCTCCTGGTGTGGCCTGGAGATCTCCTGGAATGACAACTGATCTCCAGGCCTCAGGAATCAGTTCCCCTGGAGAAAATGGCTGCTCTGGAGGATGGCCTCTATGGCATTAGGCCACACCAGGATCCCTCCTCTCTCCAGGCTCCACCTCCAAATCTTCAGGAATTTCCCAACACAGAGTCAGCAACCCTAGCCGCAGAGGATCCATTGTAGCTTCTTTTAGACAACAACCAGAGGTCCATCAAGTTAAACGCAGACTGCTGAACTGCAACTGATAACGAAGCTCAGTGAGACAATGCGTCTTCCTGGACTAAATGGAGACCTAGGTTTCCCATCTCATGACCAATGCTGATTTTTCCACATCTGCAACCCCTTTGCATACCACACCTAATCCAATCACGCCTGCTGTTCTCATTCACCTACTCTTGTCATTTTCCTGCTATTGTCATTGGGCATCTGAAGTCACTCCGCTCTCCAGGATAAAAGAACAGATGGACTCACATTCTGGCTGTATCTGAAGAAGTGAGCAGTGTCTTGAAGGTGCTACTGGACTCTTGCTCTTCTCTACTGCTACAGACAGACTAATACGGCTACCTGGCTTGATCTATCCCACAGCCCACCAGGAAGGTTTTTGGGTCCACCAGAGCAAATGACTCGTTTCTGCCACTGGGAACGGTGCTTGCCAAGAACAGGCAGATCAGAAAACGTGGCTGCAAAATGGCCCACAAGTTCTCAAACCTGATGAATTTTATTTATTGAAAATGGTCAAATGGACACATGAAGCTGCCTTATACCAAATCAGATACTTGACTCACTGAGGTCAGTATTGTCTACTCAGACTGGAAGCAGCTCCCCAGGGTCTCAGGGAGCGCTCTTTCCCATCATCTGTCACCTGATCTTTTCAGCCAGAGATGCCGAGGATTAAAGTCTGGACATTCTGCACACAAGCACATGGTTTACTGTTGAGCCACAGCCCCGACTTTCTCCTGAGCATCTCAGGACCTGAGTAGGGCAACAACAATGTAAAAACAATTTTATAAAACAACAGAAACAACTACGCACACCTTGTGCAGATGACCATATCAGACCTTTTTCAATAAAGTTTTCCTGTTTAAGGACACTTGTTGTTGACTGACTCTGTAGGACTCACACACACACACACACACACACACACACACACACACACACACACATACACACACACCAGTGGATATCCCCCCTCTGCACAATAAGCTTTCTGGAGAGGGTTGTCAGCTGCCAGGTGAGGCCTAGAGATCTTCCAGCATCACAACTGATCGCCAGATGACAGAGACCAGTCCCCCCAAAGAAAAATGGCAGCTTTGGAGGCTGGGCTCGACCGCAGAAGGCGACGGGGCTCAGTGGCCCCACCCCTCCCCAAACTGTACCCACTCCAGGCTCCACCCCCAAATCTCCAGAAGTTTTTTTCCCAACCTGGAGCTGCTGACACCTCCACTGTTGCTGCCCTGCTCTTTGTCAGCTGTCTGTCTGAGGGCAACAGGGTACAGCATCAGAGAGACCGAGCTGGCCGAGAGAACGCACCTGTCTCCCATCTTGCGGCTGACAAGAAATGTTTTTAGATGACTTTTAGCTCAGCTCCTGTCTCTCAGGCCCCCTCCCTACTATAGGGAGATGACCTACTTTACTGGACTGTTGTACACGCTAACGTGAAGCTGCTTCAGTACTCTAAAGTGATACAGTATTAGAACAAGGTTTGAGTCCAGGGGCACCTTTAAGACCAGCGAAATTTTATTCTGGGTATAAGCTTTCGTGTGCATGCACACTTCTTCAGATTAATTATCATTATACACTCGGGGGGGGGGGGGGGATGAAGCCACAGGTGTATCCACAGTAACTGCTCCTAATTTTCACAAACGGAAATCTACCACACAGGGTTGTAGTTGGGAGGGTGAAATGGAGGATAGGAGAACGACATAAGCCTCTGTGAGTCCCCATTGTGGAGAAAGGTGGGGTATGAATGAAGTAAACCAATAAATGTATACAGAAATGTCGAAATGTCATGTTCTCCGACCAAGGTCGCGTTCAGACGGCTCTTTTGAGCCGTGCCAGGCACAAGTGCCTGGTGGATTTAAAGTGCACATCCAGATCACAACATCTGGGAATCATGCTCCTTCCATGATTAGCCCGTTGATTCCCGTCGGGAAGCCGTACTTAAAAGACAGCGGTGAAAGTCCGGTCCTAAGCTGGCCGATGGGCCAATGGCGGACTTTCCCCCATCTGGTCGTTCCACCAGTGCACAATCAGCCGGTAGGGATGGTCTCCAGATCATCCCGAACGGCTGCCATTTTAAAAAAGGCTTAGTGATGCGCGTATGACCACTTAAACATGTGACGTCCACAGAGCTCCGCTCAAATGATCCAAACCATTTAATGTTTCTGAAGGTCCCATGATATTTATGCACTTTGTTAACTGAAATGGTATCTAGAGGAAGCTACTGCTGGCGGTGCTTTTACCATTTTAGTCCGCACATGAGCAGAAAAACAAGTAGATGGTGAGGCACATATGCACATGCGCAGGGCTCCTTTCGTAGAAAAAGAGGTGCAGGAGCTCATTAGCATAACTCATTAGCATAACTCATTAGCATATGCCACGTCCCCTGACATCACCAGAAGTGAGTCAGAAAGGGAATGTCAGTTTCAGCCCCATTATATCCTATGGGACACTGAAATCAATGGCAAAAACTCATAGGGTATATGGAGGGGCTGGAGGAAAGGGGGTTTGAGGGAGAGGCTCCAAACTTGCAGGGTAGCTGCTGGGGCCTCTCCTCGAAATACCCACTAAGTTTCAAGAAGATTGGACCACGGGGTCCAATTCTATGGCCCCCCAAACAGATTGTCCCATACCCTCCATTGTTCTCTATGGTGAGAAAAAATGTTAACTCTTTTCCTACCATAGAGAACAATGGAGGGAATGGGGGCAACCTGTTCGGGGCCTATAGAATTGGACCCCCTGGTACAATCTTCTTGAAACTTGGTGGGCATTTCGAGGAGAGGCCCCAGCAGCTACCCTGCAAGTTTGGAGCCTCTCCCTCAAACCCCCTCCCCTCCAGTGGCTTTTAAAGTTGCCGCCGAATTTCGGCAGCAATTCGGCGGCGAGCTGAATCAGATTAGAGAATCTGATTCAGCCCGTGGCTGCCCTACTGGCCAGTGCTGAGCTGGCGGAGCTTTGCTCCGCCTCGCTCCGGCCCCAATGGACCCCTGCACATGCGCAAATAGGATCTTTTTTTAAAAAAAACCCGACCACATGGTTCCTTACGATGGATGCCATCTAGACAATCCACCACAAAGTCATGTGTGATTAAGCGCTTCACGGGGGAGCTGTCTGGTCATGCAATGCTGGATCAAAAAGTTCTAGATCAAAGCCGGGCCAATGGCGGGATTAGCTGCCCATCTGAACGCACCACCCCAAGGCAACCAAGCCACTCCTAGGCCTACCCAGTGAAGAGGACCTGATGCTTTGTAGAGACTCAGTGCCCTCCTGCCAAACAGCGGTACAGATGTCAGATGCCCCCTCCCGGGCTCACGGGGCCACTGGACAGACCCAAGCCATGCCCTTCAGCAACACGGAGGGGGCTCGGCTCGACCAAGAATGGGAGCGCAGCCCCAGGAAACCACGGCTGTGGCTTGTTTAGGACAGAAAAATACCTTGAGCTGCTCCTGGATGTATTTATACCTTCTGCCTGCTATCTTACAAGTCATGAGGAGGCTTTTCTGTGTAGGAGCTGTTCCCCAGTCATGAAGTCTAGCGTCCTTCCCGTTTCCAAAAAAAGAAAAAGGAAAAAAAGATGAAAGAGTTGATGGATAAAGGGAAAGGTGGTGTAGTGGTTAAGTGCGCGGACTCCAATCTGGGAGAACCGGGTTTGATTCCCCACTCCTCCACTTGCACCTGGCTGGATGACCTTGGGCAAGCCATAGCTCTGTACCAGCTGTTCTCTCAAGGACAGCTTGGGAAAGAGCTCTCTCAGCCCCGCCTACCTCCCAGGGTGTCTGTTGTGGGGAGGGGAAGGGAAAGGAGTTTGTAAGCCGCTCTGAGACTCCCTTGGGGAGTGGAGGGCGGGGTATAAATCCAATCTCTTCTTCTTCTTCTTCTTTTTACTTTACGGACTGTTGGGGACATTCCACGGAAAGGCCACCACCGTCCATCCATACATTTACTGAGGCGCTTGTCATTATGTGGAGGCAGGCAAGGACAAACCACCTCGGGACATCTGTTGCCTCAAAAACCCTACGGGGTCACCAAACATCAGCTGTGACTTGATAGCAAAAAAGAAGTCCTAAGATCTTTTCCTTGTGCATGAAGCTGCTTGGACTCAGGAGACAAGATTTCTCAGGACTCTTCTTGCCTGGATAATTCTTCTTTTTTCCGAGTAAAAGACCGTGAGCCCAAATTTACACTCACTGAAATAATATTATTAGCTCCCACGAACAGAAAATTGCTATGCTCATGATGGGGGGGGGGGGGGGGAGAGAGATTAAAATCAATGTGGGTCTTATGAGATTGGATTCCACCGATGTTTCAACACCCCAGCAGCATCTTAAAACATTTCTCCTCTTTTTCTGTTCCAGAGCCCTCTGGCCCTATTGAAGTTTCTCAAAGTCAAAAACAAAGAAACAAAAGTTTCTCAGAGCAAAGCAACGGGATAACAACCCCCAACCAGCCAAATGATGGGGACATGGCTTAGGGGGTTTTCCTCTCTCCCTCCCCCGCCTTGAAATCTCATCTCTTGTTCTGAGATACTACTAGGGATGCCTGGAGGTGAGGTTGCATTGGGATTTGACAGTAATCTGTCAGCACAGCGTAAACATCAGGTGCCTGGAAGTTTTACTAGCAATCTGTACTTTATCTTCAAATGTTACAGGACTGCCTACGACAGCAAACCCCGGCGATTCTCAGCTTGAAAAGGTTCTTGCAAAATGGGCTTTTTGTGCGGCTCGCCGGTGTTCAATGAAAAGCAGTGGCTGCAGGTCTCCTTATTCTGCCTCTGCTGTATTGACAGATCTCTCTGCCGCGCATCAGAAGGGCCACGGTAAATATCCCCTATGATGATCACCAGCACAACTTGCATATGTAGATATCTGTTCGACGACGAGGCGTCGCTTTAAAGAATCTCTATGTGCAACTCTCCCTTTATCCATCAACTCTTTCATCTTTTTTCCCTTTTTTCTTTTTTTGGAAACGGGAAGGAACAGAAAGCCTGTTTTCCAGAAGTATGTTTAAAAAGCCCCTTTCTTGTTAACACGGAGTTATTGCCGTTACCCACAGCAGGGCATGTCTGATTTTGCATGCAAGGGTAATTGAAGGACCTGGGAGACCATCCATCTTCAAGCGACTGGAGGTGTGATGAAGAGCGAAAGAGCTCAAGAGTGTCCCCGGAACAGGCCAAAGGCCCATAAAAACCATTTGGCTCCATTTCCAAAAGGGCCCTCTGGAGGTCCTAAAGAAGAGATGGAAGTTACAGCCTTCCTCATCTGCACCCATCAGCTGGCATTCTGAGGTATACTGCCTCTATACATGGAAGGTCCATTTAAATGTGATGGCTAATAGGTAGGGATCAGCCTCTACCCCAGGGGTCCCCAAGCCCTTCTGAACATGTGGGCACCTTTGGAATTCTGGCACAGAGTGGCTGGTGCAATCACAAAATGGCTGCCACGGCGGGCGGAGCCACACATACAGAAGATGCCCAAGTGGAAGGGAGAAGGGAGATAATTTATAAAATGGACTGGGAGAGAGGAGTGAGAATGAAACCAACACCGCGGTGGCAGTCGCCGCTGAAACAGTGCTATTTTAATCTGCCAGCCAATCAAATCTCCAGTGGCCAGTCAGAAGCCCTGCGGGGCAAGTGCCCCACCCGGCCCCTCCCATTTTCTAAAAACACTTGGTGGGCACCAGGAATGGTGATGGTGTGTGCTGTAGAGCACCCCCCCCCCGGGCACTGCATTGGGGACCTCCTAAAACAGGGGTTCTGAACTGAGTCCATTTGAGATTTTAGCCAGCCCCCTCTCCCCACTGGCCGTGGCTTCTTACAGCTGGGGGGGGGAGTGGTTTTATACTGCTCACCCCACCCTGTGGATGGAATCCCAGGTCCCAGAGTCCTCCTCCAGGACCACAAAAAAGAAAAAAAATTATCCCCTAGGTCAGGGGTGGGCAATTGTTTTGGCTCGGGGGCCACTTTGTGGGAGCGGAGGTTAGCGGAGGGCCGCACCTTTTAAAATGATTGCATTCATTAGATAACTTTGCATTTCAGAAAAGGTATAAATTGCATCATAAAAATCAATAAATATAAATAAAATAAAATAGTGGTAGTTTTATTCGATTTATTTATTGCGCTAATTTCATATCATCTATAGCTGCAAGCACATTTAGTTTTAGAATCAGTTTAATGAGACAAATATACCCTATCACACCACATGGCCGACTGTCTTGGCGGGCCACAAAAAACTCTGTGGCGGGCCGCATGTGGCCCCCGGGCCGCAATTTGCCCACCCCTGCCCTAGGTGCCTGTACACAGCAAGGAGGAACCAAACCCGGATGTCCCTTTCCTCCTTGGGGCAAAACACTGCCCCCCCCCAAATAATAATACTGCACCCATGAGATTTGTACTTGTGACTTGAAGCTGTATTCTTGGTGGACACGAAAGGTTAAGAGCCACTGAAATGATCCCTGGGGGGGGGGGGGGGGGAATCTAGCTGCATGATTTTTACAACATCTTCTGAGTTCTTTTAGACATTGTGTGAACAAGTGCTTAGGCCCAGTCGGAATCGACTGAGAATCTCTAGTATTATATGAGAGAGCAATCCCATTCATCATCATGCCCGCCCCACACACCTTAGTTATTGGTGTGTGTGTGTGTGTGTTTTAAATTAATCCCCCCTCCCAAAAAAGTCTTGTCGTTTCTTCTCAACATGGAACAACTACAGACACCTCCCGCCTCTTTTCCTGGCCCAAGTCCTGTGCCTTTAACAGACACAATGGAACCAAAGAAGCAAAAGTGTTCCTCACTATTAGAAACCGAGGCCATGAAAAGCTTCCCTTGGTTCACTTCTGGGGGGGGGGGTGTTAAGGCAAGGCGGGGAAACAGAGAGCAACCTCAAGCGACCTAAAAAGTAAAGGTAAATGTTTCCCTTGCTCGAATGCCAATCAAATCCGACTCTAGGGGGCGGTGCTCATCTCTGTTTCCAAGCCGAAGAGCCAGCGCTGTCCAAAGACATTTCCGTGGCCATGTGGCCGGCATGACTAGACGTCAAGGCGCATGGAACGCTGTTCCCTTCCCACAGGAGCGGTACCTATTTATCTACTTGCAATTTCTTGCTTTCGGACTGCTAGGTTGGCAGGAGCTGGGACCAGAGACCGGAGCTCACTCCGTCATGCAGCACTCGGGGTTTCGAACTGCTGAACTACCCATCTTCCAATCTGCAGTTCAGCATCTTAACCACTGAGCCACTGCGGCCCAAAAGTGAAAACCTTGCTACCGGCAAGCAAAGACCGCTGCACAATTGGCAAAAGTTAATGTTTAACCAATGTCTAATACTGTGGAACAACTGGTCCAGCATATCTGCCTCCAGCTCTCTGCACAGAACTCAGGTCCGCCCTTCCCCTTCTGATCCTCACATCAACCCTGCAAAGTAGTTTGAGAGGGAGGAAGAGAGAGGGGAAGTTAACAGGCACAAGGCCACCCAGCAAGTTCTATGACCTAGGGTTCCCAACTCCAGGTTAGGAAATGCGTAGAGATTTGGGAGAAAGAAACTTGGGGAGAGGGGGTTTAGAAGAAGAGATTGGATTTATACCCTGCCTTTCACTACCCGAAGGAGTCTCAGAGCAGCGTACAATCTCCTTTCCCTTCCCTTCCCCTCCCCACAACAGACTACCTGTGAAGCAGGCGGGGCTGAGAGAGCTCTTTCGAGGACTGCCCTTGAGAGAACAGCTCTGAAAGAACTTGTAATTGACTCAAGGTCAGACCAGCAGCTGCATGTGCAGGAGTGGGGAATCAAACCCAGTTCTCCCAGATTAAAGTCCGCACATTCAACCACTACCCCAAAATGGAGGGGATAGACTCCTGGAGGGTACAGTTATCATAGAGTCCACCTTTTAAAGCATCCTTGTTTTCCCCCAGGGGAACTGATCTCTGTCGTCTGGAGATCAGCTGTAATTTTGGGAGATTTCTAAACCCCACCTAGAAGCAGGCAACTCTGTCCATGACAGAGTGGGGACTGAAGGACACAGACATCAGATTCAACAGGACTACACAGTTAGCTTTAGAACCCACGCTCTACAAAATCATTCGTTTTGTGGAGACACTTTCTGGTCTGCATAAGCACCAACACCTAACCGGCGAAGGCCAGATTAACAGCCCCAAAATACACCAAGCGCATGCTCTGCCCCTGAGCCACGGCCCTTCCCTATATTGCTCCAGAGCAACCCGCTAAAACGTATACTAACCTGGCTCCTTAACTGAGGAGTTTTGCTTCCCTCTCCCAACCCCCCAATGGGTGAAAGTTCCTCTCCAAGCAACTGAGATCTAGTCCCTTAAATACTTGCTATCGTTTAAATTGCCTGTGGGAATTCACACGAAGAGGACTGGATCAGAACCTCGATGCTTAGCAGACAATTTTACTAGTATAACGTAGTGAAATTTTCTAGGCATTTACTGTGCAACCCAAACACACGGTGCATTTCAGGGGTCAGCAACCTACAGCGCTGGAGTCAAATGTGGCTCGCTAAAAAACCCAATATGGTTCTTTGCAAAAGAAAACAAGATCTTTAACTTAAGGTCTACTTATGGAGTAGGTGGGATGCGAAGGTAACCAGGATGTGTGAGGGGAATGCCAGGGAAAGGTTTTTATGGGACGAAAAGGGTTTCTTTGAGATTCTTTACAGGAAGGGAAATAATAAGAGGTGTGCAGCTGCCAGTGATTCGAGGACTCACCGTGCATGGATGTATGTCCCTGCGCTAATACGATGGCGCCAGGTGCTCCTGCCTATATGCATTACCTATTGTGAGACCTCGCAGCATGCCAATTCCTAATAAATGACTAGCAACCACCAGTGTTTGGGCTGCAGAAACCCTGTGGATTCTTAATCTATGTGTCAAACATCAGTAATGTTGATTTATTACAGTTTCAAATGATACCAACAGGCTTCTTTACCCTGGGTCTTTGCTGACCTCTTGGACGCCTTCACACGCACTGAATAATGCACTTTCAATCCACTCGCAATGCACTTTCAGGATCGTTTGCAAGTGGATTCGCCGTTTCAAGTTGCACTTTCACAGATACTGAGTAATACCCAGGGCTTTTGTGTAGAAAAGGCCCAGCAGGAACTCATTAGCATAATAGGCCACCCCCAACAGCAGAAACACATTTGCATATTAGGCCACACCCCCAGCAGCACAGCTCATTAGCATGTTATGCCGGGGGGGGGGGGCTGAAAAAGCACAGGGCAGGCATGGGGAGGGAAAGAAAGGCATTTTCCAAGGTGCCTGGGTTCCCTGCCTGCCCTTTACCTGCTGGGACATGTCAGCCAGAGAAGGGAAGGCAGAGAGAGGCTTTTCCTTGTCAATTTCACTCTCAGCTGCCTGGAAGGGAGTGAAATTGACATCTGGAAGGACTCCCCAGAGGGAAAGAAGGCATTTTAACATGCCGCTTTTCCCTCTTGTGTGTAACGTGGGGAGGGCAGTGTGCTCTGTAGCCACACATGAGCAGAGGTCTTGGCTGTAGGCGTGGCCAACTCAGGAGCCAGCCAGAACTCCATTCCTGTGTGTTCCTGCCCAAAAGTAGCCCTGGATATACCCTTTCAAGCCACTGTCAATGCACTCTAGCAATTGTTTGTAAGTGGATTTTGCCCTGTAAAATCCAGCCGCAAAGTGGACTGAGAGTGCACTATTCAGCAAGAGCGAAAGCTGTCCTGACACAGGAAAACCCAGTTGCAAAGTGCATGGAAAGTGCATCAGTGGACTGAAAGTGCATCAGTCAGCGTGTGCAAAACCAAGTTTACTCTGAACACTGGTGTCGTTTCGCTTTTTAATTAGAAAAGGCTGCCAAACCTGGCATATTTTATAATTGTGAAAAAAAGCTTGGAAACAGACGCTGCCAGAGTGCTTTGTGCTGTCAGTTTGTCTGAATGTTTTGAACATGTGGAAATTTTCAGTGTGTGAAGAGAGGCAACTTGCACTTGAAAACGCGGTCCAAAGAACATTTGAAAGGCTTTTATGTTTCTGTTGACCTAAGGCATTTATATATATATATATATATATATATATATATATATATATATATATATATAGTACATTTTCATTCTGCCCTTTCTCCCAGTTGCCCAGGGCAGCCTGCATGGCTTTCCCTTTGTCGTTTTATTCTCACAACAACCCTGTGATGCGGGCAAGGCTGAAAGTGTGTGATAAGCCTAAGGTGAGCTATAGGAAGAGAAGAGTAGCCTTTTATACCCCGCTTTTTTCTATCTTACAGAGTCTCAAAGTGGCTTACAATGGCCTTCCCTTCCTCTCCCCACCACAGGCATCTTGTGAGGTCAGTGGGGCTGAGAAAGTTTGGAGACCCGTGAATGGCCCAAGGTCACCCAGCAGGCTTCATACGGAGAACTGGGGACTCAAACCCGGTTCTGGCTCTGGGTTGGGCAGTGGGGGCGGGGGGGGGGTCAGGACCAACGCTCCCTCTACGCTGTGGAGTCTTGTGAGAAAAAATTCTACTCTGTGAGCTACTAGCATTAAAGTTGTGAGCGAGCGATTTGGCTGCTGCATAAATTAGTTTGCTCTGGAGCCATTCTGGATCCAGCCAAAATGTGTGAGCTGGAGGCTAAAAAAACTGTGAGCTAGCTCACGCTAACTCAGCTTAGCGGGAACACTGGTCAGAATCCTAGTCGAACACTTTAACCACTACATCAGGTCTTACTTTCTATGCCTCCCCCCCCAGTTGTGGTGCATACTTGACTCCACTCTATCAGGGGCCCTGATAATACACCAGACTTTTGAGTATGATATTCTTGGGTTAGTGGGGGAGAGGGGGAGAAAAAAATCTCCCTGCACAGAGAAATCCAGCACCTCAGCGAGTTCTCTGTGGACAGAAAGCATCTTTTCCCCAAATGAGGGACTATCCAAACTTAACAGTACACTCAGTTCAACAGTGATTTCGATCGACTTAGAGGGATGTTTAGGATGTAGGGTTTAGGAGTTTCAGGAGATTTTTTTTTGGGGGGGGGGTTAGAGCCTGGGGAGGGCAGGGTTTGAGGAGAGGAGGGGCCTCAGGGCAGGGTTTGAGGAGCAGCCGGGGAGTTATGTGAGGCTGTTGTTTGTGGATTTTAGTTCTGCCTTCAATACCATCCTCCCACATAGATTAGTGCCCAAATTGGAGGGCCTTGGACTTTCCAGCTCTATATGTTCCTGGATTTTGGACTTCCTGACAGCCCGCCCTCAGAGGGTTAGAGTAGGGTCTCATATGTCCACAGCCCTTACCCTTAACACCGGCTCCCCACAAGGCTGTGTGTTGAGTCCCCTGCTCTATACCCTCTATACACAGGACTGTACCCCCACTCACCCCAGCAATACTATCATCAAGTCTGCTGATGACACCACTGTGGTGGGGCTCATTTCTGGGAATGATGAGTCTGCTTATCGGGATGAGGTGGAACGGCTTTGTGTGTGGTGTAGGGAAAATAATCTGATTCTTAATACCACCAAGACCAAGGAATTGGTGGTGGACTACAGGAGGAACAAAACGGACATTAAGCCACTGTTTATTGGCGGAGAATGTGTGGAAAGGGTGGCTACTTTCAAGTTTTTGGGAGTGACTATTGAACAAAATCTGACCTGGAGTGCAAACACCACTGCTCTGGTGAAGAAGGCCCAGCAGAGGCTTTATTTTCTCAGACTTTTAAAGAAAAATAACTTGAATGAGAAAATACTGATGTCTTTCTATCGTTGCTCAATAGAGAGCATTTTAATATACTGTATCTGCGCCTGGTTTGCTAGTTGTACGGTCGCAGATAGGAAAGCACTCCAGAGAGTCATCACCACAGCCCAGAAGATAATTGGCTGTCCTCTCCCACTTTTGGAGGAACTGTACAGTTCTCGATGTCTGAAAAAAGTGAAGAACATTCTACAGGATTTATCACATCCTGCATATTCCTTGTTTGAACTGCTGCCTTCGGGTAGAAGATATGGGACAATCAAAACAAGGACAAATAGACTAAAAAACAGTTTTTACTCGAGAGCTATTATTGCCCTGAATGCTGCATGAGACTGAAATCTGGAGGAAACAGTGGTTTGGTTGCTATGTAAAAGGGAGAAGCAGTTGTGAATGTCTGTGTGAGTGCGCATGTGTATATGTTGCGAGTCACTGAATGATGGCACTTTTTAATTTCATTGTACTATGTACAATGACAATAAAGTATATTCTATTCTATTCTATTCTCAGCAGGGTCTAATGCCGTGGAGTCCATCCTCCAAAGCAGCCGTCTCCTCTGTAGTCTGGAAACCAGCTGTCACCCCCTGGAGGTTGGTAACCCTATCAGGATGGCACTGTGTAATTTTCCCCGCCAGAAGCCCCAAGCATGATAAGCCATGAAAAGCTCTGCCTCGGGTTGCCAACTCTGGCTTGGTAAATTCCTGGGGATTTGCAGGAGGAGCCTGGGGACGGCGGAGTTGGGGGGGGGGGAGAGAGAAGGAAGTCCTGCAGAGAGACCACTCCCCAAAACTCCCCTGCTGAAGCTGCCGTCTCCTCCAGGGGACCTGACTTCTGTAGCCTGGGTGTCAGTCACAATTCCAGGAGAACGCCAGGCAACACCTGGAGGATGGCAACCATAGCTGTACCAGACGATTCTGCGTTGTATTGCTCTTAAGGAAAGCACATGGCACACACACTGGCTATTTCCAAACCTGGCATTTTGAAAGAAAACAATCCACGAGGAATAATGCAGCGTTCCAAACACCAGGTCCTCTTTATTACCAGGCAAGGCCTCTGCCGCGTCTGACCTGCCTCGGTGGGAAGGTGGCCAGGATTTGTCCAGCAGGGCTCCAGCAACTTGGAACAAATTCAGGAGGGGAAGCTTTCTAGGCCACAGTAGTTCCATGCCAAGGCAGGAAGAAAAGCTGTGTCTCTGTGCTTCCTCTTGCCAGGAACTAGGGTTGCCAGGCTCCAGGTAGGGGCTGGAGATGCTCTGAAATTACAACTCGTCTCCAGACGACAGAAACCAGTTCCCCCGGGGGGCAAGGCTGCTTTGGAGGCTGGACTCTATGGCATGATGCGCTGCAGGGGTCCATCTCCATACCCTGCCCTCCCCAGGCTCCACCCCCTAGATCTCCAGGAATTTTCCAACCTGGACTTGGCAACCCTACCAGGACTTTAGGTCTCCGTTACTAACTGGGTGGACTGGAAGGAACTTGGGCCCAAATGAGTCTCTTACCCACGGCCTGCAGAAAGGCTACCTTGCAGCCAGGGCTATTTTGGGGCAGGAACGCACAGGAACGGCGTTCCGGCTGGCTCCTGAGTTGGCCACGCCTACAGCCAAGACCTCTGGGCATGCGTGGCTACAGAGCAGGCTGCCCTCCCCACGTTACACACAAGAGGGAAAGGCGGCATGTTAAAATGCCTCTGGGGAGCCCATTGGATTTCCTTGTCAATTTCACTCCTGGCCAGTCAGCTGAGAGTGAAATTGACAAGAAAAAGCCTCTCTCTGCCTTCCCTTCTCTAGCTGACATGTGGCAGCTGGAAAAGGGCAGGCAGGGAACCCAGGCACGCTGAAAATGCCTTTCTTTCCCTCCCCGATCTGGGGGAAGGAGAGAAAGGCATGTAACCCCTGATCTTTCAGGGGGGGAAGGGGAGGAGACTAGAAAGGCAATGCTGAAGAGGGATGGAGACACTCGGGCAGGGGGGAAGAGGCCAGCTTCCATGATTTCCCTGTGCTTTCCCAGCCCCCCCCTGCCTAATATGCTAATTAGCTGTGCTGTCAGGGGTGTGGCCTAATATGCTAAGGAGTTTCTGTTGTTGGGTGTGGGCTATTATGCTAATGAGTTCCTGCTGGGCTTTTTCTACAAAAAAAAGCCCTGCTTGCGACCACTTAATTGCAATATTCAATGGTTTCTAAAATACGTAAGCAATAATTTGAACTTGGGCGGAGTGGCAATGTGGAGTTAGGGTGACGTCCGGTGTTCCTTCTAAGCTGAGTTAGTGTGAGCTAGCTCGCAGTTCTTTAGCCTCCAGCTCACACATTTTTGTCTTGGCTCAGGAAGGATGGCTCCAGAGCAAACTAATTTACGCAGTAGCCAAATCACTCACTCACAACTTTAACGCCAGGAGCTCACAAAGTAGGATTTTTGCTTACAAGACTCCGTAGCTTAGAGGGAGCATTGCATGGGACACTACTTATTTAGAATCTAAATCTATGTCACCCTCATTTTTCGGAAGACCAAGGAGGGAGGTATTAGTCCACTGTTGGACATTTATGCTACCCCTACCTGTTACAACTTCTGCAGCACCTACGAGGTACCATTAGAATTATGGCCTTCCACGGTCAAGATGGTTAGAATTTTACAGAAACCACAGAACACCTCTTTTAAGGGAGGAAATGCCTCTTGGAGTTTTATATAGATCTCAGGACAAATAGTAATAATAATAATAGTAATAATAGTAATAATAATAATAGCAATACACAGCATACACTGTTTAAGAGAAGAAAATCATGTTTACCAATTGTGATTTTACACGACATTAAAATCCTTATTCATTTAGCACCAGCACCGTTTGCACTGCTTGCTTTAGACAGGTATCACATCATTTTAGCAAAATATAATTCCCAATATTTAAATCGCTATTACATCGGATAGAAAGGATTCGGGGTAAGACGTATTTTTTTGGTTTTGTTTTTGGTATTCTGACGACTCCATTCCGCATCCTTTAAAACAGACACGACTTAAAACGAGTGCCACTCGCCCAAAGAAGAGACAAAAATACCCGTTTTAAATGCATGAATTATAAATCAAATTACCTCCAGTTCTGCCCTAACCTAATCTTCTTCCTCTAAGTGTCACTTTTTGTTAAAATCAATTTCAGATCCTGAGTATTGCTCTGCTCACCTAATTGATAGCAACACACAACCACGATAAGCATAAAATGAAATTGTTTCTGGGATACAACTCAATAGTGGGCTGAGAAACAGTGCGCGTTGGCCTTGCGTGGGAACGCCCCCCCCCCCCCCGCACACCCCCCCCCTACGGACATTATTAAAGAAGCAAATTCTACAGGATTCGGAACTGCCACCTTAAGCTCAACAGCCGCCATTTATCAAGTATTTTCCTGCCCCACCTCAACTTTTTGTCCTCAGGTTATTCTGTGCTAGAAACATGACCACCGTTCAGGTGGGCATTAAAGGAAAATTAAAAAAAAAAAACACCTGCAGGAATCTCCTTGTATTTTTGCGCCTGTAACTGTAATGTACACAGATGGCCATTCTAAGGATTGCCAACTCCAGGTTAGGAAATCCCTGGAGATTTTCAGATGTGGAAACTGGGGGAGGGGAGGGACTTCAGCAAGTTATAATGCCCAAAAGTCCACCCTCCAAAGCAGCCCTTTTCTCCAGGGCAACTGAATTCTATAGTCTGCAATTCTAAGAGATCCCCAGCTTTCACCTGGAGGCTGTCAAATCAACAACAGGAATTGTATATTGATCTCTTCATTTGATGGACTTTGCAAATGCCTTTAACAAATTGTGATCCTTTATAAGTTTTGTTCACACTGGAACAGGTAAATTCGTTTGTACTCACAATAAGATATTACAGTGTTCTTCTTTGTTTCCCCCCTGGAGGCTGGCAACTCAAGGCCATCCCAACCCTTAAGGTGTCCAGGTCAACAAAGGCTGAGGGCAGAATTCTGCCTTTGCTGCCACGTGGCTCCCAAATGCCACGCCCTCCTGTGCGCCCGCTGAATGAATGGCAGCCATGTTTCTGCCCAGGAGAGAGGGGAAGGAGCGGCAGGCACAGAAAAGGGCCGGGGCTAACCCTCTTCCCTGCCCCTGAGAATCCAGACCTGCCCTGGGTTCTGGTTCTCAGTCCTATAACAAGTGTGAGGAGAGGGAGGTTGGGATGTAGATTTCGCACTCAGATCCCCACGTCTGTTTACTCAGGTGTAAATCTCACAGTGAAGCATAATCCCAAATAACCGTGCACAGGATTACAGAGACAGGTAGGTAGACAGAGAACCATTAAAAAAAAAAAAAAACCAGAATGAAACCCATTTCAGATCTCTTTTCAATGAATCAGGGGCAACTTCCATGAGCATGAAATGCATCTGTGTCGCTTGGGGTACCCTTGGATCGTTTCCCTTGTGGCTCAGTACAGCATAGGAGCAGCAGCGCAAGGGGGGAAAAAAACCATACAATATTTGCCAGTGATCTGAACAGCCATTTATCCACAGCCTCCCGTGAAATACATTGCAGTAAACAATCCTCCAACATTGACTATTTGATGCAGAAAACCAAATGAGCGCCAGCCAATTGCCGCTCTCCATCGGGGCCGCAGAAACTTCATTTGCAGAAGAGGGTGGCGGGATTCTGGAATGTGGCACTTCATATTGGGGGGGGGGGGTCAGAGTTTTGAATCCCCTCTCTCACCCCCCCCCCCTGCGCTGTGAGAGGGAAACTCACATACTAGGGATATACTTTCTGCTGTATAAATGTAGGGAAGGTTCATTTGTACATGTAGGGAAGGTTCATTTGTACAAGGGTCCCCACCCCACTCCCAGAAGGGGGAGCATTCCAAAATAAGACTCCCCGTGCTCCTGCTCAGAAGTGGTGCTGTCCAGAATTCACTTCTTCATAATGTACAGATGGCCTTTGAAATGCACCCCCATGAAGCACTTTTGGGGCCACGGTGACACTAATTCGACACTAAGTTCCCCCTTCCTCCAGAGAACTGGGGCCCAAGTTGGCGGCCCACAATCCACACAACCCAGTTTCCCAAGAGCAACCCTATAAAAACCACTGGACTATACTGGGACCTTGAGGTGCTAACCTCAAAAACCTATTTTTTCCTCCTTTGGGGGGTGGGTGGGAGGTCTGCCTTGAAGTAAAGCAAAATTACGAACTTCCTTCACGTAAACCCCAGCTAACATAGAACATTGCGCCTTGACAAGGGAGAGGGTCTCTCTAAAACTAAAGGAGACGATTCAGCCCTCTGATTTCAAGCACGCTTAGATTCCCAAAAATTTCAGCTGGAGAGTTTACTATGCACTGAAATCGCAGCACCACTATTATCATTTGGGGCTCCAAGGTGCTAAATTCTGGAAGGAGTGGATCTATTTTACAGTCCCCGCTTGCAAAGAAAGAGGCATAACGTAAGGCACGGCGCGACCCTTGCGGTCTTTTTTCAGACACATTAAAAATCATTTTAAGGCAGATCCACACCCTTGCATCGCACCCAGTTTCTCTGCATTTGATTGCTGGACGCCTGCCAAAATCTCCCACCATTAGGAACCAGGCTATGTGCAAACAGTCACACCCGCGGGCCGTCCCCAGATCCAGTTCTCTAGCAATGGTCCTGCAGGCGTGAGCCAGTTCTAAACCTTTCCCTACCTATCAAAAGATGACGGCAGACCAAACAGACATATGGTTTGGTCAACGTGGGTGCCATAATGTGTCTTCTCTTAATGCGTGTTTGTCTCCTACATTACAGCTACGGATAGAGGGCACAATCCAGACACAACGAGGCACCTGCAGATCCCTTTGGTTTAAACGGGAGGGTTCAGATTGTGCTGGGACCCCTACTGCAGTTATCAAAGGGCCTCCAAAGGGCATCTTTTAAAGGCCAAATTTTGTCATCTAGCACAAAAAATAAGAAGAGGCAGGTCCCAAGAGAGACTGCTCGGCTCTGTCTCCAAAATAAACATTTCACGGGCACACATATTTTAGTGGCACGTTTTTAAATAATAACAATATACATTTTGCAATAGAGTTCCCTCTTTGCACAAATGGGAAGCTGCGTGTGCTGCAGTTTTCTTCCGCTTAAACCTCAAGTGTGTGTGCGTTGCGTGCGTGCGTGCGTGGCTGCCATCTCCAATTCGCAACAAGTGGCAGAACGTCTTCATACCATCTTGCGTCTCTCTAAGGGATGCTGCTGCTTCATACTAAAAGAGACCCTTGGTCCACCGAGATTGGTACTGTCCACTCGAGACTGGCAGCAGCTCTCCAGGGTCTCAGGTGAAGGTCTTTTACATCAACTACGACTACTACCTGATCCTTTTTTTAACTGGAGATGCCTGGGGTTGAACCTGGGATCTTCTGCCTGCCAAGCCGATGCTCTGCCTCTGAGCCACGACCCCTCCCCTAACATATTTGCAAGCGTGCCTCCATGTGAACACAAATGAAGCTACCTTATACTGAATCAGACCCTGTGGTCCATCGGACTACTCTGTATTACTTACTCTGACTGGCAGGGTCTCAGACCTCACCTGCTACTTGATGCTTTTAACTTTCACACCATCTGGCTACTCGATGCTTTTAACTGGAGATGTTGGAGACTGAAACGGGGACCGTCTAAATGCCCAGCAGATGCTCTACCACTAAGCCACAAACCCACAAACCCTCTGGTTCTAGACCCCACACCAGTTCCAAAGTGCTGGGACGCTTTATTGCTATCGGTTTTCACAAAATCGCTTTTAGGAGCCGCACACCCCCTGTTGAGAAAAGAAGAGGCCTCACGGTGGGGTGCTCTCGGGCCCCGGAACCTCACGGCCTTTGTGGCCTTTGTGACCGCACCAAAAGCACTCCTAAAAGATTCCTACCTGAATTATGGACATCCTGCTCGAGGGAGCCTCCGTGACGTTAGTCCCTTGCCCCGTGAAGCTGGTGTGGCAGCCCACGTGGCCCTGGGGCACAGTCAAGTTGTTGGAGGCGGGCTTCAGGTACATCACCTCGGACCGGGGCGAGCTCAGGGGCAGGCGGGTCTGGTAGTCAAAGTACATGGGCGAGGTGGCCAAGGAGGGGCTGCTGACCACGTTCATGACGTTGAGGGGGCCCCGGCTGTCCTCCCCCTCGCTGGGCACCAGCATGATGTCATTCTTGCTGATCTTCTTCTTCTTGCCTTTGCCCCCGCCGCCGCTGCCGCCGCCGCCCCCGCTGCCCCCCCCTCCCCCCAGCTGGGGGTGGCTGTACTCGGCAATACGGCAGTTGTAGGTGCGGATCTCCTTGTTCTCGCGCTTGCACTTGACGGCGATGGTGATCATGGCCGCCAGGAGGATGATGGAGACGGTGCTGAGGGTGACAATCAAGGGGAGGGAGAGGTCCCAGTGGGGGCGCCTGTGCTGCTCCCCGTTCACCTGGGGCTCCCCCGCTTCCGGCAGAGGCCCAGCCAAGGCCCGGACAATCAGCTTCGCCACGGCGGACAGACTGGGCTTCCCGTGGTCACTGACCTTGACCACGAGCTCGGCCACGGGGCTCAGCTCCTCCCAGTAAGGGTGCAGGGTGCGGATCTCCCCGCTCTCGGGGTCCATCTCAAAGAGGTGCTCCTCGTTGCCTTCCACTATCTCGTAGGTGAGGTGGCCGCTTTCTCCGAAATCGCTGTCCAAGGCACGGACGGTGCCCACGGGGTACCCCACGCCGGCATTCCTCGGGACCTGGAGTTCGGCGGTGTCGTTGATCAGGGTGGGCAAGACGATGACGGGGGCGTTGTCATTGACGTCCAGGACGGTGACCCTGACCGTGGCGTTGCTCTCCCGGTGGGGGGAGCCGGAGTCCTTGGCCAGGACGTGGAACTCGAAATGCTTGGTCTGCTCGTAGTTGAAGCTGCGCAGGGCGTAGAGGGCGCCGTTGGTGGGGTTGATGGAGACGTAGGTGAAGATGGAGACGTCCCCCACGTGGCCGGGGAGGATGAAGTAGGAGACGGTGCCATTCTGGCCCAGGTCCGGATCCTTGGCCAGGACGGAGCCCAGGTACTCGCCGGGGATGTTGTTCTCCGGCACCTGCAGGACGTAGAGGTTCTTGTTGAAGCGGGGCGGGTTGTCGTTCTCGTCCAGGATCCGCACGGTGAAGGATTTGGTGGAGTTGAGCGGGGGGCTGCCGCCATCCCGGGCCACGATGGTGACGTTGTACTCGTCCTGGACCTCCCTGTCGAGGGGGCGATCGGTCACCACCGTGTACAGGTTGTCGTAGTTCTCCTCCAGGGTGAAGGGGGCGGCGCCGTCCCCGCCGCTCCCTTCCCCCTGCACCCGGCACTGGAGCTGCCCGTTCTTGCCGGAGTCCCGGTCGGTGACCCGGACCAGGGCGATGACGGTGCCCGGCGGGGCGGCCTCGCTGAGGGCCCCCTGGCGCACGGAGACGAAGCCGATGGAGGGGGCGTTGTCGTTGCGGTCGACCAGGCGGACGGTGACCTTGCAGTGGGCCGGGATGGGGTTGGGCCCCAGGTCGCGGGCCTGCACGTCGATCTCGACCAGGCCGCCCTCCTCGTAGTCCAGGTTGCCCTTGACGCGGATCAGGCCCGTCTGGGGGTCGATGCTGAAGAGCTCGCGGACCCGCTCGGGCGTGTAGCCGCTGAAGGCGTAGAGGACCTGCCCGTTGGTGCCCTCGTCGGCGTCCGTGGCGTTGAGGTCGATGACGGCGGTGCCCAGCGGCACGTTCTCCGGCAGCTCCACCACGTAGGAGGGGGCCTCGAAGACGGGGCTGTTGTCGTTGGAGTCGATGAGGCGCACGTTCAGCTGGACGGTGCCGGAGTGGGGCGGCTGGCCGCCGTCGAGGGCCGTCAGCACGAGCGTGTGGTGGCTCTGCTCCTCGCGGTCGAGCGGCTTCTGCACCACCAGCTCCGGGAACTTGGTGCCGTCGCCGCGGGCCTTGACGTCGAGGGCGAAGAGGCCGTAGTCGTCGCGGGTGAGCAGGTAGGTGCGCAGGCCGTTCTCCCCGGCGTCCGGGTCGTGGGCGCTGGCCAGCGGGAAGCGGGTGCCCGGCGCGGCGTTCTCGGAGATGTCCAGGTCGACCTGGTCGGCGGGGAAGGCCGGCGCGTTGTCGTTCAAATCCTGGATCTCCACCTTGATCATGCAGATCTCCTGGTCGTTGGCGAAGACCTCGAGCGAGAGGAGGCAGCGGGCGCTCCAGCGGCACAGCGCCTCGCGGTCGATGCGCTGCTTGGTGTAGAGCAAGCCGCTCTCGCCGTCCACGTCGAGCAGGTGCGGGGCCGAGTTCTCCAGCACGCGGAAGCTGGACTTGCCGCCGCCGCCGCCGCCCCGGGCGCGCTCCACCGACGGCAAGCCGCCGCTACCCCCGGGCTGCAGCCGGGCATCGCGGCCGATGTTGCCGATCACCGTGCCGGCGCCCTGCTCCTCGGGCACCGTGTAGTTCAGGTTCTTCAGCGCCAGGGCGGGAGCCCAGCACAGCAGGAGCCACCAAGCCGACGGGGACATCCCCGACGGACGGCCGCCGAGCTCCCCCGGCCAAGCCCCGGCTGCCGCCCGCCTCCCCCCGCCGCCGCCGCCGCCTCCCCCCCCCAGTCTTCAAGTTCCAGGACCTGTTGCTCCACAGGATCCGCCGAGCGCCGGCACCACCATGGAGGGAGCCGGCCCGGGGAGCCGGGAGAGGCGCGCCAGGCAGCCGGAGGAAGGGGGGGGGGGGCTCCTCGCCACGGGAAGCAAGCAAGCGGGCGGGCGGGCGGGCGGGGGCTGGCGGCGCCTCGCCTGCTTGCCGCCGCTGCAGTCCCCGCCGCTCGCTCTGTCCAACTTCGGCGAGGAGGGGGGAAAGGAGGGAGGGCGGCGACAGACAAAGCCGGCTTCTTCGCTGGACCCGGGGAGGGGGAGGCAAAAAAAAAAGAGAGGGGGCGGTGGGGGGAATATCCGCAAGGCTGCTGGTCTTCGCCGCCCCCCCCCCCTTAAAAAAAAAAGCCACCAAAAAACAACCAGACGCCGGTCGTTGGCCAAAAGAACCAGTTCTTGCGTTCAGAAGCGGGAAGGCGGGCGGGCTGCCGGCTCCGGGAGAAGGGAGAGCCGCGGTTGGCTGGGGCAAGCCCGGGCGACGTCTGCCGGCCCCGCGGCGGGCTGCCGGGGCTGTTTCAGCGCCGCCGCCGCCGCTGCTGCATTCCCAGATCTAATCTCGCCTGCTCGGCTGCGGCGGAGCGCCGCATCTCTCGCCGCCTGCCATCGGGAGGGGAGCCGAGCGCCCTGCCTCGTCTCTGGCTGGCTGGCTGGCTGGCTCGCTCACACGCAGGCGGGCGGGCAAGGCAGACACACTCACACGCGCGCCTCTCTGCCCTCCACCTCCGCCGCCTCCTCTGCCCAGCGCCGGCGGCAAAACAGTCAAGGGGATGCAGAAGGGAAAGCGGCCGCGGCCGGGAAAAAGGGAAAGCGGAGTCCCTCCGGATTTGTAGTTCCTCCAGCCCCCAAGGTCTAGGTCTTGCAAAGGGGGGTGGCCGATAGGAGAGCTCTCCAGAGCTGAGCGTCCTCCGGGTTTGTCTCGGGAGCGGGGGGGGGGGGGGGAGAGAGAGAGAGAAATATTGCCCGCTTTCCTGCGTTCCCGTTCAAAAGCACGCTCGGGGTTCCGCAGAGGCGAGCGAGACCCGCCGCCTCCGCCGCTGCCGCTGGCTCCGCTGCTGCTGCCGGCGCCGCCACGACCACATCGCCAGCCTCTCTCCCGCCGCTACCGCCGCTGCTGCTGTTGCTGCCGCCTCTGTGCGTGTCTGGAGGAGCCTGCACTTTTCTGCTCGCTCGCTGGCTGCAGTTTAATTTCAGTTTGCTGCTCGCGCGTGCTCTCGCGCTCTCTCCGTGTGTGTCGCGCGCCCGAGCCAGCCGAGAAGGCAAGCAACAGGCAACTCCGGGCTGGACGCAGAGATTAAAAGGAGGGAGGGAGGGAGGGAAGGAAGGAAGGAGGGAGGGACACCCCCGCTCCACGCGCGCGCACACTCACGCACAGATACACACACACACTTTCACACACAGAGACACACACGCGCGCGGGCGCACTCGCACAGGCACGCACCGCCCCCCCCCCTCCCCTACCCGGGGGAAGCAGTCTTTTGCATTCAGCAGGCAGCCGCCGCCGGCGCCGCGCGCGCCCCTTCGGCTCCCCGGACCAGCCACTTCGGGTCGTGTCGGTCCCCAAGGCAAAACGGCTCCCCGGCGGGTCGGTGCATTGCACAAGCCGCTGGAGACGCCGGCAAGGTGGGTGGGCTTTGGAAAGACTGCCTCGACACCCCCCCCCCCTCCCCTTTGGCTTTTATTTACTGAGGATCGCTCGGGAGCCGGCAGGCAGAGAAGGCGGCGGCGGGCTTCGTGTGTGTGTGTGTGTGTGTGTGTCCCCGCCGTGGAAGGCGCAGCCAGATTTGCAGGTGTTCTCAGGCGGCTGGGTGAGTCAGATGCAGTCCCCCCCCACACACACACACACGCTCACACACCAAGGCACACGCGCGCGCGCACATCCCCCAGCGCCGCACATTGCTCTCTGCACCGCCGTTTGAGTTGCGGCCGCCACCCAGGGACGAGCCCGGCCGGAGAAAGGCGACGCAAAGGCAGCTCCGGGGAGGGGGGGGGTCCATCCCCGGTCCAATTTCGACCTCTCAAGACCTCCCTCCGACCCCCAAAAATAAAATAAAACGACGGGCGTATTTCCGTGCCCCTGCCTCCAGCTGCACGTGTGACCCGTACGCGGGGACGATCGGGGAGGGGGGGAGGGAACCAGACACGCGTCCGGAAGCTCGCGTAAGTTTGGGCTGGCTTTGGAGCTTGTGTGCGTGCGTGGGCACGACCGCGAACAGCGGGGGGGGGGGGGGAATGAATGAAAGGAGCCCTCGCTGCTTCATTCGGGGCAACAGTTGGCGCTGGGGAAAGGGAAAGGAGCGGGGCGGGCGAGGAGGCTCCGCCCTGGCTGCACCGGCCGCCCCGCCGCTGCCTCCCACCCACCCTCGCCCTCCGCCGCCGCCTCTCGCAGACTGACTCGAGGGATTCTCTCGCCGCCGCTTAAACCTCGAGACAGATTCCCGGCCAGCCAATCGCGGCCCGGGGAGAGGCACCGGCCTCCCCGGGCGCCTTCCAATGAGAAGCTGTGGGGGCGGGATCAGAATCCCCCGGAGGGGGGGGGGAGTGTGTCATTGAGGCGGGCGGTCGGTCGGAGGGGCGGCTGCGGGCCGGGCGGGTCCGACGTGCGGCAGCCCCGTCTTTCGGCACCCTTGGAGCCGGAGACCGTTCCTCGGCGGGCGGCTTGGGTCTTTTTAGCCCCTGGCGTGGAGAAAAGCAAGAGCAGCTTGATGCGTGACTGTGCAAAACGCGGGAGTGCCGGTGGGATGGAAGGGGGCCAGCAAGCCCGCCCGAAGAGAACAGGATTTGCCTCCCAGCAAAGGGGCTGCAGTGGCTCAAGTGGTTGAGACGCTGAGCTGCAGACCGGGAGGTCAGCAGGTCGAGACCTGAGTGCCATGATGGAGTGAGTTCCTGTCCCTGGCCCCAGCTCCTGCCAACCTAGCAGTTGGAAAGCAAGAAATTGCAGGTAGATAAATAGGTACTGCTTCAGTGGGAAGGTAACAGCATTCCGTACACCTCGCAATCTAGTCATGCCGGCCACATGACCGCGGAAACGTCTTCAGACAGCGCTGGCTTTTCGGCTAGGAAGCAGAGATGAGCACTGCATCCCTAGAGTCCTGTTTGACTGGCTTTCGAGCCAGGGAAACCTTTATCTTTACCTAAAGGGCCTGCAGAGAATTCACCTTCTGGCTGCTACATTCTGGGGGAGCGAGTGTCCTTGGAAACCCCTGCAGTTTGCCTCTGTGTTCCTCTTTACCCAGTTTCCCCCTGAGATCCCGGGATCTGTTTCTTTCCCTCTTTTTTAGGAATTTGGAGTCTGTTTCTAATGTGTGTGTGGGGGGGGGGGGGACAGGAAGGGAGGTACTGCAGAATTTTAAATGTGACTCTGTGCATGCTCAGAGGCAAACTGTCTTCCTGCTACTATTGCCGCAACTTATGGTGTGTAACTTATAACAGCTGCAAGGGCTGACCTTATTAAAGAGAAATCCCATTTTTAAGACAGACAGTAAGTGGAGCCAGTGGTCGTACCTTTTCAAAAAGTGAATTCCAGAAACAAGAAATCCCGCCCTCCTGTCGACACGACATTTTGCTTCTAAGAAAAGAGGACGATGTCTGGAGGGTGTCCAGGGGGCTGCAATAAGTAACCCAATTGGTGGCAGTAGATACCCCACCCCTCAGCAAATGTTATAGGTCACTATGACAGGGGCAAGGACTTGTCGAGAGTTCTTATTCAGTCCCAGGATAAAGTAGCAGTGAAACAAAGAAAACTGCGGTGCCAAGAGGGAACCTCCAGAGGCAGTCAGCTAGGAAGCCACAAACCATCGCTAGGAAGCAACGTTCATTCCAGGGGATCCAGAGTGGCTTATAGCTCCCCTCCGTTCTAGCCTCACAACAACCCAGTGAGGTAGCTCTGGCCAAGGTGGTGTGATTCACCCAAGGTCGCCCAGCAAGCTCCTGTGGCAGAGTGAAGATTCAAGCCTGGCTCTCCTTGGCACCTGTGTCCTGTCGGACTTCCGGGGCAACTGGCTGGCAACTCTCTGAAGCAGGACGGTGGGGCAAGAGGCACCACACTGGTCTACTCTTCTTATAGGTACTGCCAGGGCTGCTTCTTTCTTTCTTTTTTTGTAGAAAAAGCCCAGCAGGAACTCATTAGCATAACAGGCCACACCCAACAGAAGAAACTCATTGGCACATTAGGCCACACCCCTGACAGTGCAGCTCATTAGCATATTAGGTGGGGACTGGGAAAGCACAGGCAGACAGGGAAGGGAAGGAGGCATGTTTGCCTGGCTGTGCTCAGTCTCCCCGACCAGCGCACCAAGGCGGGCAGGCTGGGGAGGCCGAGGGCAGCCAGGCAAACATGCCCCATTCCTTCCCTGATCCTCTCTGCTTTTGCGGAGAGACTCGGGGAAGTGGGGGGGGGGGGCACGGGTAAATGCCTTTCTCTCCCTCCCCCAGATCGGGGAGGGAAAGAAAGTCATTTTCAATGTGCCTGGGTTCCCCTCCTGATCTTCTCGCATGTCTGCATGCCTGCCCTCTTTCCCCAGCCTGCCCACCGCTATTGCGGAGAGACTCGGGGAAGTGCGGAGGGGGGCACGGGTAAATGCCTTTCTCTCCCTCCCCCAGATCGGGGAGGGAAAGAAGAAGAAGAAGAGATTGGATTTATACCCCGCCCTCCACTCCCCAAGGGAGTCTCTGAGCGGCTTACACACTCCTTTTCCCTTCCCCTCCCCACAACAGACACCCTGTGAGGTGGGTGGGGCTGAGAGAGCTCTTTCCCAAGCTGTCCTTGAGGGAACAGCTGGTACAGAGCTATGGCTTGCCCAAGGTCATTTTCCATGTGCCTTTTCCATGTGCCTGGGTTCCCTGCTTGCCCTTTTCCAGCTGCCACATGTCTGCTAGAGAGGGGAAGGCAGAGAGAGGCTTTTCCTTGTCAATTTCATTGTCAGCTGACTAGTGGGGAGTGAAATTGACAAGGAATTCCCTATGGGCTCCCCAGAGGGGAAGAGGGCATTTTAACATGCCACCTTTCCCTCTTGTGCGTAGTGCCTAGGGCGTAGACTTTCCAATTTCCTGGGGAGGGGGGGCTGGGGCTGGGCCAGAGACATCACAGGCCATTGTCTCCGAGGGAGACTCAGCACTTCCTGGAAAAGTTCCGGGGGGGGGGGGGGCTCCAGCTCCCCAGCCCCCCTGAAGTTGATGCCTATGCGTAGCACGGGGAGGGCAGCGTGCTATGTAGCCACCCATGCCAGAAGTTTTGGTTGTAGGCGTGGCCAGCTCAGGATCCAGCCAAAAATAGCCCTGGGTCCTGCACTACCTGGACCACCCTGCTCACATCTGGTTGGGCTTCCTAGGTAAGTCGATGACCCAGCGTGGTTGGGTCTAGACGTCCTTCAGAAGGAACTACTGTTGTTGTTTTTTCGTCCCCTAGATTTTAAGCAAAATCTGCACAGTCATTTCAGTGCTGGTTCTGTAGCTGTGCCATCGTGAGGCGTCTTGCAGTGTGGAAGAAAATGCAAAAGGAACATCTAGTCCTTACTGAATTGAAAGGGCGACAAGAAAACTGCCAGAAGGGCATATGGTGTACATGGAAGACCAGAAACCAGAGCTACTGTTTGTGCCATTTTATCTCCTGGCCCAGCTGTTCTGTGCTGTAATATGGTATAGTGGTTAGTGTGTCAGACTAGTGTCTGAGAGACCCAGGCTCAAATCTCCACTTCTTCTATGGGAGCTCGCTGGGCGACCTTGGGCCTGTCACACCCTCCCGGGCTAACCTACCTCAGAGGCAGTAGGAAAAAGGAAGACACCTGAAGATCTCTGAAGAAGTGAGCAGTGACTCTCGAAAGCTCCTACTGTGCCGCGGATTTTGTTAGTCGGTAAGGTGCTCCTGGACTCTTGCTCTTTGGTGTCTGAAGTAGTGAGCAGTGACTCAGGAAAGCTCCTCCCCTGCCACAGAATTTGTTAGCCTTTAAGGGGCCACTGGACTCCTGCTACAGACAGACTAATACGGCTTCCCATCTTGATCTACCTCATGTTAGAAGTGGAGGACTTGGCGCTGTCTCCTGTCTCAGACTTGAGAAGATGGCACCAGAGAGTTTAGACAGATAGCGATGTCAGGACACACCAGAGCATCCTTTCCTTCCTGCTGTCTGATCCTTTCCTTTGAAGTAGAATGCTACTCTTAGGGGCAATTTCCTCTGCTTCCGTTCACCCTCACTCTCTCCTCTCACAGGCCCTGTTGGTGGTTATGAGGGCCAGAGCTTTTTCGGTGGCGGCCCCGCACTGGTGGAATGAGCTCCCAGATAACATCAGGGCCCTGCGGGACCTCTTACAGTTCCGCGGGGCCTGCAAGACGGAGCTCTTCCGCCAGGCTTTCAAGTAGGGGCCGCCTCGATCTTATAGCCTGACCCCACTATTGGAACCTGCCAACCTAGACCAGTCTGCACTGACTAGAACTGGTTACCATCTGTGACGCTGTTCAGGTTTAGCTGACGAAGTATGCCACCTTGCTGTGTGATTTGTTGTGCGTTGTAATTTTTTGTGTTTTTATGGTTTTAATGTGTAACAATTTGTTGGTAGCCGCCCTGAGCCTGCCGTAAGGTGGGGAGGGTGGGGTATAACTCTGAGAAAGAAAGAAAGAAAGAAAGAAAGAAAGAAAGAAAGAAAGAAAGAAAGAAAGAAAGAAAGAAAGAAAGAAATGATTGATCTTGCACCAGGGAGGCTAGTCATGCATCCAGCATCCAAAAGCATCTAGCTAGTTAGAATAGGTAATCTATATCTATCTCTTACCTGCACTCTCAAGCACGTATTTCCTTTAATAAAAGTTACTTATTAATTTTCAGACTGACTGCTGCCTCTGTGTGACTCTGTAAGTCTGTTGCCACACCAAGCCCCAAGCTCTGCTGCGTTTAAGCCTTTGAGCACTCTGCTATTTTTCTTTGGTTCCCTGGCAGAACTTAGTCCAGGGAATCCAACACCTCAGAGGGTTGTTGTGAGGATAAAATGGAGGAAAGGAGAGCCATCCTTTGGGGCTATGCGGTGTCCTGTGGGGCTATGGGGTGACCGGGGGGGGGGGGGGGGGAGGTTCTGAGGTTAACTGCCTTCCAGATTGAAGAATATCCCCCCCACTCTGGCCTCTCCTGTAGATTCTTTATAGTCCCACCACCCACAACCAGGTAAAAAGGGAGGCACAGTCTTTCGAGTTAAAGGCATGCAAGTGATGTGGCCCCTAAAGGTCTGTTATTTGGAAACATGCTGGACTAAGGCTGTGCCTAGATGTGTGGGGAGTAGAGACCCCCTGGGCCTCTTTGGATTTTTGACTTGACCGACAAGACACTGATGGAGAGGATCAACAAAGGTTTATTTAAGAGGAAATAAATCACTGAATAAGGTAAATACAATGTGCGGGTAATTTAGGTATATAAATTCAGGCGGGTAGCCGCATGGGTCTGAAGCAATATCTAAAGGAAAGCCGGCTCTCAGAGAAAGGAAATAACCCCATAACCCCGGAGGGGAGGTCTGATTCCCCTTCCTCTGGACTGGGTCCCTCAGCAGGTTGCTCTTGTGTCCCACGGAGCCCCCTTTCTGCAGAACCGCCACACACCAGTTAGGAATGCAGGCCCCGGAATAGGATGCTCATTCCCTAACTGAAAAGCCAAATAAAGGCCTGGCTAAAGTGACGCTCTTACCCAGAGCCACCGGAATGAATCCCTTTTTCCTCTTCCTCTTTTAAGCTGAGGCTGGCTCGGCCCACCCACCCACCCCTGGTCCCAGGGCGTTCCATGGACTCCGATTGGCTGACAATCCATTGGATTTTCATGAGGCCAAAATCACAAGAATCAGTTCAGAGCCCTAGAGGAGAGGCGGGACTTTGGGGGACGATTCGCAGAGGTCCCCCATAAAAGAAGGAGAAAGATGGCCGTGGAAAGTGCCGTAAAGTCACAGCTGATTTATGGCGACCCCTGGAGGGTTTTCAAGGCAAGAGACGTTCAGAGGTGGTTTGCCATTGCCTGCCTCTGCATAGCAACCCTGGACTTCCTTGGTGGTCTCCCATCCGAGCACTAGCCAGGGCCAACCCTCCTTAGCTTCCAAGATCTGGTGAGATTGGGCTAGCCCGGGCCATCCTGGATGGATCTGGGTTTCTTGTTCGGGTTGCTCCCAGACATCAGCTGCATGGGAAGTGCCCTCACAGGGGTGCGGCTTGGCCCCTACTGGCAGTGGCGCAGACCCAGTTGCTCCGGGAACCAGCCCTAGACATTGGAGATCTCGCCAGAAGAGGTCCTGGAGCTCACGCTTGCCTGGACATCACCCATTTGCATGGCCTGGACATTCTTACAATCCCAGGTGAGGTCTGGTGGTCTGTTCCGCTTGCAGCTGTCTTATAATTCACCCTTCCCCCCCCCCCCCGGGGTGGCCAGCGCTTGGCCTAGAAAACAGAGTTCTTGGGCTGAGTCCCGCCCAGTGTCCGGGCCTGCTCGTGCCTGAGTTGTTATTATTGACTCCTTTTATCCTCTCACTCAAACGACGACACCACAGTGGCTGCATCATAAATTGAACTGTACAGGCAGTGTGCATAACATGGGAATTATTCAATGCACCAAATCTCTCTCTCTCTCTCTCTCTCATACAAGCTGAGCTGTACATGCACCGAGCATAACGCGGGAATTATTCAATGCACTTATATGTATATTTTTAAAATATGTTTGGGAGGGGCTGTGGCTCAGCAGTAGAAGTTCTGCTTGGGATGTAGAGGGTCCGAGGTTCAATCCGTGGCATCTCCACTTGAAAGGAACAGGCATTAGGTGTTAAGAAAGACCTCTGCCTGAGAGACTCTGAAGAGCCACGGGCCGGTCTGAGTAGACAGTACTGACTTCAATGGACCAAGGGTCTGAGTCGGGATAAGGCAGTAGAAAAGCGCCAGAGTCCAGGAGCCCCTTAAAGACTAAAAAAATCTGCGGCAGGGCAGGAGCTTTCTGGAGTCCCTGCTCCCTTCTTCAGTATAAAGCAGCTTCATGTGGTCATGTGCAGTGTTCCCTCTGAGTTAGCGTGAGCTAGCGCACAGGTTTTTTAGCCTCCGGCTCTCACATTTTTGCCTTCGCTCAGGAAGGACAGCTCCGGAGCAAAGTAATGTCTGCAGCAGCCAAATCGCTCGCTCACAACTTTAATGCCAGTAGCTCACAAAGTAGAATTTTTTGCTCACAAGACTCTAAGGGTGTAGACTTTCCAATTTTTTTTGGGGGGGGGGCTGGGCCAGAGACCTCACATGCCATATCTGGGGGGGGGGGGGGGGGCTCAGCACTTCCTGGAAAAGTTCGGGGGGGGGGGGAGCTCCAGCTCCCCAGCCCCCCTGAAATTGACGCCTATGCAAGACTCCACAGCTTAGAGGGAACATGGGTGCACTGACTAATTCCCATGCGATGCTCCCTGCATGTACAGTTCAATCTTGAGATGCGGTTTTTGCAGGTGGCCGGTGTGGAACTGGCCAAGAGGGGGAAGAGCTTCGGGATGGGTCAGGCTGACCTTTCAGGGGACCAACAACCGGGGCTAGGTCAAGGATGGAGCTGGGGCCCCTTTGCGTGGGAAGCCAGGGGCTCCCTCGCCCCCAGCCAGCCCCCTCCAAAGGGGGGGGGGACCGTTCCGCTGCCCCCGGTCCTCGGGCCAGGATTTCTCGGGACTGACCCGGCCTGCGCGGGATGCCTCCCGCCCAGCCCCGCCAGTGACCCTACAAGAGCCGCCTCGCCTCCGGCGGCTTACAGCGAGCGAGCGGCGCCCCCCGAGCCCGGCTCCCCTCCCCGCTAGGGGGCGGTGTCGTGGGGAAGGCTGGCCCGCCCCCTCCTCCTCCTCCTCCGGCCGGCGGGGGCGGCGCTTTGCAGGGCCGGGAAGGTCTGGCGCTCCATTCACAAACCCGTTCTTCAGGGCGGGGAATCTCAGCCCTTTCTCCGTGCGGGAATCAGTCCGGCGCGGGGAGGAAGCGGCCGCGGGGCGGGGCCAGGGCGGAAAGGGAGGGGGCGGTGGGTTGCCAGCCTCCAGGCGGGGCCTGGAGATCCCCCGGCATTGCCGTTGCTCTCCAGAGCCCGTGTTCCCTCTAAGCGGAGTTAGCGTGAGCTAGCTCACCGTTGTTGAGCCTCCGGCTCACGCATTTTCGTCTTCGCTCGGGAAGGGCGGCTCCAGAGCAAACTGATGTATGCAGTGGCCAAATCGCTCGCTCACCGCTTTAATGCCAGCAGCTCACAAAGCAGAAGCTTTACTCACAAGACTCCACAACTTAGAGGGAAGGTTCCCCCAGCACCATTTTTAAAAGATACAAGAAGCACCCCAGGGGTGGGTGGAGGAAATGTGGCGGGGAGATGGCTGCTGCCTGCGTGGCTGGGAGGGGGGCGTGATCCGAATTTGCCGGAGCTCCAGCACAAAATGGGTTTCTGAGAAAGATCATACAAAACGCAGGGAACCTCCCCAGAGGTAGATGAATGCCGAGTGGTCAGTGAACCAATAAATATATATTTAATTCGTTCACACTCCATTTTTCTCCCCCATGGGAATCCCCAGTGGCCTACATCTTTCTCCTCGCCTCCATTTTATCCTCACAACCACCCTGTAAAGTAGGTTATGCCGAGAGAGCCTGACTGGCCCAAGGTCACCCAGCCAGCACCCATGGCAAGAGTGGGGGATTTGAACCTGGCTCTTCCATTCAGAAGTCCGACACCCTTAACCGCTACACCACCCCCAACGGTATTGAACTCTGGGCAGATGACCCAGATGGAAATGGTGTGCTGTGGCTGGCAAACATTTTGCCCCTGTAAAGTACAGTACAAGTTGTTCCGTTAGCATCTCTGTGTAGGGAAGACAGAAGGCCGGAACAAGACGCTTCAAGTGCGTGTCTGTAGTGTTTGTGTGTTTGTGTGTGTGTGTGTGTGTGTGTGTAGGTGCCCCTATTGGGAAAGCATTACTCTCAAGAATTCTTACATCCAGAATAGTTTGAGATACAGACAAAACCATTCCTGGAGAAGAATGCAGGCTGGCTTCTGTAAAGGAAAGTCACACTCCAGAAATCTTTTACAGTGCTTAGCAGTTGTGAATTAGAGCATCCGTCCCATCCTGTCCTACAGTCTGGTGTAGTGGTTAAGTGCACGGAGAACCGGGTTTGATTCCACTTGTAGCTGCTGGATTTAATCTGGGAGAACCGGGTTTGATTCCACTTGTAGCTGCTGGATGACCTTGGGCAAGCCATAGTTCTGTCAGAACTGTCCTTGAAAGGGCTGTTTCTGTCAGAGCTCTCTCAGCTCCACCTACCTCACAGGCAGTGTTCCCTCTAAGCTGAGTTAGTGCAAGCTAGCTCACAGATTTTTAGCCTCCGGCTCACACATTTTTGTCTCAGCTCAGGAAGGATGGCTCTAGAGCAGGGGTGGGCAAATTGCGGCCCACGGGCCACATGCGGCCTGCCACAGAGTTTTTTGCGGCCTGCCAAGACAGTCGGCCAGATCAACAAGAATAAATATAGATGCTCTTTGACAGACATTAACTTGCAGGCTGTGATGAGAATCTCAACAAGCAATCTCACTCCTGATTTCAAAAAAATTGTAGAAAAGTGTGATAGGGTACATTTGTTTCATTAAACTGATTCGAAAATTAAATGTGCTTGCAGCTATAGATGATATGAAATTAGCACAATAAATAAATTGAATAAAACGACCACTATTTAATTTAATTTATATTTATTGATTTTTATGACACAATTTATACCTTTTCTGAAATGCAAAGTTAACTAATGAATGCAATCATTTTAAAAGGTGCGGCCCTCCGCTAACCTCCGCTCCCACAAAGTGCCCCCCGAGCCAAAACAATTGCCCTCCCCTGCTCTAGAGCAAACTAATTTATGCAGTAGCCAAATCACTCGCTCACAACTTTAATGCCAGTGGCTCACAAAGAGGAATTTTTGCTCACAAGACTCCACAGCTTAGAAGGAACATTGCTCACAGGGTGTCTCTTGGGGGGAGGGGAAGGGAAAGGAGATTGTAAGCCGCTCTGAGACTCCTTCAGGTGGTGAAGGGTGGGGTATAATCCCTTCTCTTCTTCTGTCTATTTGTGGCCTGTTGAAATGTATGTATTTATGTATCTATTTTTAGACTTAGGCCCTGCCCCACCACTGGGTCACAGGGCTTGGGGCAGCTCACATCCAATAAACAATCTATAAGTAAAGACAAAACATACTTACAAAAACATTACACTCCAGTCCTAGCTCAGGCATTCGAGTAATCATTTGGCAACCAACAAACAACACACAAGAGGGCTGTCAAAAAAACAAATAAAAAACCCCCCACCAGGCAGCTTTATTAATAGACAGTAGAAAACCGGCCTTGACCATCCTTGGTGAAAAGTCTGGCAGAACAACTCCGGCGGACCAACAGGCTCTATGGAAACAAGAAACATTCCACAGGGCCCAAATGTCTTTGGATGTTTCGGTTGACATTTCGGATTTGGATATTCTTGATGGAAAAGCGGACGCTTTGGACTCTAATCTCAGCATTCATCAGAATTGTAAACTGATGTGTGTTAGGGGGGTGGGGGGAGAGACAAACAAAGATTACCTGGAAAGACTTTGTCTGTTGGCTGACCTGGAAAGAAATCCTGACCTGTCAATTCAGTATGTGGTTGTGGGGAAAACAGACAAATCCAGCGCTAAGGGTTGTTAGGGAACAAAGCTGGAAGAAGAATTACCTGACTCGGAATGCCTTTTAGAGGTCTCAGATAGGTCTGTGTTTGGAATATCGTAAACCAGGGGTGGCCAACCTTGCTTAACGTAAGAGCCACATAGAATAAACGTCAGATGTCTGAGAGCTGCAAGACAGGAACAAATATCACACACACATTTTTATTTTTAAAAATATGCAAATTTGCTTTTTATTAACGTTAAATGGGACTGCCAAAAATAAAAACAAATGAGGAAAACCGGTTATTGATAATTATATTACTTGTTTGCTAATGATATTGAGAGAGAGAGAGAGAAAGAGAGAGATGGAAAGAAAGAATTAAAGAAATGGAAAGAAAGAGAGAGAGAGAGAAACTAGGAAAGCAAATAGATGGGAGGGAGGAGGGAAGGAAGGAAGGAAGGGAGGGAGGGAGAAAGAGAGAAAAAGCATGCCTCCCCTTTGCTTCCCCAGCCGCCCTGCCAGGAGCCGCACAATATGTGTGAAAGAGCCGCATGTGGCTCCTGAGCCACAGGTTGGCCACCCCTGTCGTAAACGGTCATAATAGTACACATCGTCAAAGATCGCATGGCCAGATGATCAAGTACGATTATATGCAAAATACTACATATGATCAAAAGATCTGTAAAAAGAATATTGATGAACTGGGAGAGGTGTGGGAAAGCAGTTCAGGGGCTGGGCTTTCCCTATGAGGAGAGACAGGGGTCCGTTGGAGCGGGAGCGCACAGGAGTGCAGCTCCGGGAGTGAGGAGCCCAGGGGGAGGGCACATGACCAAGCCCCGCCCCCCTCCTTGGCTTCCCCGAGCAGTGCAGAGGCACAGCGCCCTGGGGAAAGCCCTGCTAGGGTCTTTATTGTTTTTAATGTTTTGTTTTAATATTGATAATTTTATCATTGTTCCTTTTATGACTGTGTGCTGCTTTTCCAGAGACTTGCTCAAGGTGGCATATAAATTTTCTAAGTATACCATTTTTTATCTGGGCACATGGCACATAAGTACTGGAGAAATTTCACCAACCCTTCAGCAGCTTCCACCCCATCAGTTTGGTGTAGTGGTCAGGAGTTGGACTCTAATCTGGGAGAACCGGGTTTGATTCCCCACTCCTCCACATGCAGCTGCTGGTGTGACCTTGGGCCAGTCACAAGTTCTCTCAGAGCTGTTCTCTCATGAGCAGTTCTGAAAAGACCTCTCTCAGCCCCACCTACCTCACAGGGTGTCTTGTTGTGGGGAGGGGAAGGGAAAGGGATGGGTGGTGCACATGTCCTGGGTATCTCAAGTCTACTTGAAACCTGGTGGTTTCAAGGGAGCAGGAATAGAATGAGGGTGTGTTCTTTACGCTTATTTTTATTGCACAAAGTACTGGATGGGGAAGGGAATGGAGGAAGAGCAGGTCAGTTTCACTCACCAATGGAGTGGAACCTGAGGGGTGGGTATTGCCTTCTGACACACTTCCGGTATGTTAGGGGGTGTGGCATATGCAAATGAGCTATGCTAATGAGCTCCTGCACCTCTTTTTCTACGAAATGACCACTGAGGAGAGGCAAAAGAATTTGGGGCTTTTCAGTTTAGGGGAGGTGGGGTCCCATTCTTGAGGTTTATTGTGTTCTTTATGGTGTGGAGAAGAAGGGCAGAGAGAACTCCCCCCTTCCCCAACGTGATTGTAGTATTTGGGGTTTCCAGTGAAGTTGACAGAATAGAAGTTTTATTCAGTCAAAACGAAAGTTGGATGCAAGGCCTTGCAAGTTCATCTTCAGTTCTCTAAACCAATTATGCAATTCGATTCGGGTGGCTAGCCACGTCCAGTGACACATCCGCACAAAAGCTGATTCCCAGAATTAAACTTTGTTGGTCTTAAAGGGGCTACTGGACTCAGACTTTGTTCTAAGTCTGCAAATGTTATTGGGCTCAATTCACCGTCCTCGTCCGAATAACATTCCACTTATCAAAGTTATCCAATTTTGATAACTTTGATAAAGGTACATATACCTTTTAGTTTCTCCAGCCAGCCTTTTTTCTTTGGAGTGATGTTCTCTATCCAATGTCTAGCACAGACTAATCTTCCAGAGGTTATGTCATTTAAAACAAAATCTGGATTATCTTTGAGAAGAAAGTCTGCATAATTCAACAGGAAACGTTTAGGGGCGGAAGGTAACGCTTTACCTGTTCCTCGAGACGAAATTCTAGAAATCATTGCCGAGGGTTCTTCAGAGCTGGTGATCTTTGTACTCCCGACAGGCAGAAGGAAGCTGTGCGTAATGTCTAAATGGAACTTCCATGTCTAGAGGCAGTGTACCTGGCATAACAATGTCTGGTGTAACAATAGGAAGGAGGCCTCTAGCTTCCATTCTCTGCTCCTAGACCTTCCCGGGGGCTTGTGCCAGACAGGCTGCAAGATAGTCTGGTACTTCACTTACAAAACTATCTGCTCCTTGGGGTTGCCAATCTCCAGGTGGTGGCTGGAGATCTCCTGGGATTATTACAATTGATCTCCAGGCGACAGAGACCCGTTCAACAAAAAGCAAAAAAGTGTGTGGAGGGGGACTCAACCCAAAAAATAGCTGCGAACCGAGAGGGTCAAGCTAACAAAAGAATTATTATTAAAAATAGAATCATTTATTAGGGTGTACACATAAAACAAAAATAATAAAATTAAAAGAGACAATCCAGATATCAGACAATTAAAACTTGGTTCATTAGGAACTGATTGCAGTACATATCAAACTGAGGGATGAAACTTTTGACCTAAGGACATATGCATTTCGACCCCTATGGACCTTCCTCAGTGGTCAATATTCCTTATTATACAGTGACACACATCCAAAATTACATGCATTCAGAATTTCGTATATACATATATATAAATGAGACTGGGTGTTGCTTTCTTAAATGCTATGTATTTGCTACAACTGCAGCTAAAATGAGCCTGTGGCAGCTGTGCAAATTCTCCAAATTAATCTGGTAGCAAATGTCCCATTCATCAGGATGGAAGTGGCACACATCCTGATGAATGGGACTCATTTTACTAGTCGTTTTGTTTATGTATACCCTCTAATAAATGTCTATATTTTTTATAATAATTCTTTTGTTAGCTTGACCCTCTCGGTTCGGGACAGAGACCCGTTCCCCTGGAGAAAACGCCCACTTTGGAAGATGGACTGTGTGCCATTCTGCGGCACTGAGGTCCCTTCCCTCCCCAAGGCCCACCCTGATCAGGCTGTGCTCCCAAAATCTCCAGGTATTTCTCAACCCAGAGCTGGCACCCCTACTAAGACTTGGTGGACCTTTGACCAGCATGGTATTTCCCATATTCTAGTAACCCCCCTTCCACCCTTGTTGCTGCCTGTGGCTGGGGGGAAGTCTTGCACTGTCAAAACACTGCCATTTTGCCGTCACTGTTCAGAACGGGGAAAGCGCGCCCGTTGTTAACAAAGTTGAACAACAGGTGCCGGTTGCCGTTTTAAGCCTTTCTCGAAACAATCTGTTAGGTTATCCTTCTGCTTCCATGGGCTTCCCCCCCCCTTCCATATTTGTGTATTCTTGTGAGAGAGTTTCCAGTGTAAACAACAACACACACACAAAAAGGTAAAGAGCATAGTGTAGATAAGCTTTCAAATTGTTATGTGGCATTTTGCCCACATATCTGTCAAGCGAAAGGTTAGAATTTTCACTCTTCTGAGGAAAACATACCAATTAGCAGCCGGGCCATCCTGTGGCGAGCGTCAAGCTGAGGGGAAGAGTTTGACATATTTGCCGACACCGTCCGTGCCATCGGTGGTCACGTATTTGGAGGATTAATCTTCGAAGGGATGCGGGCTGGGTGGTGCCAGCAGGATGGGAAGGGCTGTGGCTCGGGGGTGGAGTATGTGCTTGGTATGCCGAAGGTCCCAGGCTCAATCCCTCATATCTACAGTTTTTAAAAAGCTCAGGGGATGAGAAAGACCTCTGCCTGAGACACAGGAGAGCGGCTGCCAGTCTGAGTGGGCTATATGGGCCTTGAGAAAGAGATGGTCTGATTCAGTTGAAAGCGGCTTCCTGTGTTCATCTGATGTTGGTAGGCCTTAAATAGAACATAAGAAAAATCCCGGTGGATCAGACCAGTGAGGGTCCATCTACTCCAGCATCCTGTCTCACACCGTGGCCAACCATTTCCTCTGGAAGGCCAACAACTGAGCATAGAGGCCGAGGTAGGGCTGCCAAGTCCAACTTGGGAAATATCTGGGGACTTTGGGGGTGGAGCCAGGAGAAAGGAAGTGACATCATTTTGTGAAGTCACATCCTGTGATGTTGCTTCCACATGCTTCCACATGAACTCATGAAGTTTCCTAATACTGAATCAGGCCATTGGTCCATCAAGGTCAGTATTGACTACTCAGACTGGTAGTGGCTCTCCAGGGTCTCAGGCTGAGATCTTTAATGTCACCTATTACCTGATCCTTTTTTAGCTGAAGAGGCTGATACCTCCTGCATGTCAAGCAGATGCTCTATCACTGAGCAACGGCCCTACTGAATCCTTCCTCATCTCGGCAGAATATGAAGCCCTAAGTGCTACACAAGTGCTACATATGATTTTCATATCATAAGAACAGGAGAGAAGCCACAGTGGATCGGCCCATCCAGTACAGCCCATCCAGTACAACACTCTGTGTCACAACAGTGGCCAAAAATACCAGGTGCCCTCAGGAGGTCCAGCAGCGGGGCCAGAACTCCAGAAGCCCTCCCACTGTTGCCCCCCAAGCACCAAGAATGCAGAGCATCACTGCCCCAGACAAAGGGTTCCATTTAGACCTTGTGGCTCATAATAGCCACTGATAGACCTCTGCTGGATGGGGACAGAGAGAGAGAGAGAGAGAGAGACAGATAGACAGCCAGCTTTTTCACTTACTCTTGCCCAATTCCCAGGCTTTATTTCTGGCCCTTGTTTCACCCAGCTGTTGTCCATGTAAGTCCCATAACTTCTCCCCCCCCCCCCCCCCCCAGCATAGGCTTTTTGGTGGCTAAAGAGGACCTTTGTCCTCCCCTTTTCGCCAGCAGAAAAGCTAGTTGGATCCATCCCTAATTTAAAATACCGGTTACTTGATGTACAAATGCTTTTAAAAATGCAGATTTTTACTGCCGGAGGGGGGGACACGGTTGAAAGAAACAGAAAATTGGCATAAAAATGAGGAATCCCAACTTTTATTTGCAGAAGGGAAATGAGGATTGGTGGGACCCAAGCAGCCACGACAAGACATTTTAAACAATCCCACTCCCAGACCTTCTACAGGCAACCTCTCCTTGTGATGTTTACCTCTTTGGAAGTGACAGTTTATTCCTTTGACAAAACCACAGTGGACAGACAGACAGAAAAAAGAAAGAGGGGGACGGGGAGAGACAGAGAAGGAAAAGAGCTCGCAGACCCCAGCTTACCGGAGCAGTTTACTCAGCAGCAACCTTGCACGCAGTAGAAAGAGCTTAGTCCCTCCTTAATCTCTGGGCAAGGCTCTCTAGCTGGCTCAGCTCTTAAAGGGGAAATTTCCCTTTTAAGAAGTTCAAGAGGCTGGCCAGGGCAGGCTCCGAGGTTCCCCTGCTGGCAGCCATTTTGTCCCCCCGGTGGCCAATTTTGGAAAAGCGGGGGAAAGCTTTAAAAATCGGTGTTTCCCCCACTCTACCGGGGGACTTGGCAGCCCTAGGCCGAGGCCTTACCCTGAGAAGAACATTAGAAGAGCTCTACTGGATCAGACCAGTGGTCCATCTTGTCCAGCATCCTGTCTCAAACCGTGGCCAACCATTTCCTCTGGAAGGCCAACAACTGAGCATAGAGGCCAAGGCCTTACCCTGAGAAGAACATTAGAAGAGCTCTACTGGATCAGACCAGTGGTCCATCTAGTCCAGCATCCTGTCTCACACCATGGCTGACCAGTTCCTCTGAAGGGCCAACAAATGAGCATAGAGGCCAAGGCCTTCCCGTGATGTTGCCTACTGGCTCTTGGATTCAGAGGTTTAGTGCCTCTGAACATGGAGGTTCCCCTCAGCCATAATATGCTCTTGAGGTAGCACGAACTTCAGCATTTTTGTTTAGGTGTGAAAGCTGTGGGCTTGACTGGGCCTTACTCCACGATGAGTATATTAAAGACTCCAGCACAGGTCCCACGTTAGGGTTGCCAACCTTCAGGTGGGACTTGGAGATCTTGCAGGATCACAGCTTGTCCCCAGACCAGAGAGATCAGTTCCCCTCAAGAAAATGGCAGCTCTGGAGGTTGGGTTCTGTGGCATCACATCCCCACTGAGGTATCACATCCCCCTACCTCCCCCACACTCCATCCCCCAAATCTCCAGGAATTTCTCAACCTGGAGCTGGCAACCCTACCCCCATTCCAGGTCAGAGCGAGCATACCTCATGGTTTCTGTACTTCTGATTCAGCAGAAGGCGAAGAGGAGGGAACTCCATCGATTGGCAACCAGACCTGCCTTCAATCTGCCTAACTCTTCCACCCCTCCCGGCACCAGATTGGAACCACAAACAGTGGTGTCCCTTTGCACCTAGGAGGGGCCCTTTCCTTTTGTTTGGGGCGTGTGTGTGATCTGCAAGCCAGTTTGGTGTAGTGGTTAAGTGCACGGACTCTAATCTGGGAGAACCACGTTTGATTCCCCTCTCCTCCACATGCAGCTGCTGGTGTGAGCTTTTGTCAGTCACAAGTTCTCTCAGAGCTGTTCTCTCAAGGGCCGTTCTTGGGAGAACTCTCTCAGCCCCACCTACCTCACAGGGTGTCTGTTGTGGGGAAGGGGAAGGGAAAGGAGATTGTAAGCCGCTCTGAGACTCCTTCAGGTAGTGAAGGGCAGGGTATAAGTCCAATCTCCTCCTCCTCCTCCTTCAGAAGCAACACAGCACCTGACATTCAGAGGTGGAATCTGGGTGCAGTTCAGGATCGCCAGGTTTCTCCTGGCAACCAGTGGGAGATAGGGGAGACTTACCAGGAGAAAGAGAAAAGCTTAGTCCATGTCACTGACATAACACAGCAAGTGACATCATCCTGCCAGTGTCTTCTGGGTGACGCTCTGGTATTTGGGAAGAAACTCTATGGTAAAACTGGCTTCTACCTTACAGATTTTGACCAAATGCCAGAGTGTCACCCAGCAATGGCTGGCATGATGACGTCAGTTCCTGTGTGATGCTGGCAACGTGGCCTAAGCCGCCTTCTCTCTACTGGTAAGCCCTGCCGGCCAGCTGATCAGCAGCTGGGAGGTGGCAGGGTCTGGCCGCGGGGAACCCCTCCCTCCACTGGGTGGTCTGGCAACCCTATTGCCGTGAGGAGATTATGGCACATTTCTTTCACTCAGGCACTTGGAAAAGTCTACCCAGAGACCGCTGCATCCCAGTCTACCCAGAGACCGGTCATCCACACACTGGTCACCTCTTGACCCTAGCGGACAAATGTAGCCTTTCCCACAAGCCTTCCACTTGCCTGAGTGCTGTAAGATTGCTGCATCCACGGGGCTCGTAGCAGATTAGCAGTGGAATCCTAAGCAGAGCTCCCAACCTTCTAAACCCACTGATTTCAGTGGGCTTAGCAGAGTGTAATTCTGTTTAGGATTGTACTGTGGGGAACCCCGGAACTCGGGGCTCTTCAGCAACGTTCCTCCCCTTGCTTCCGTAGGCACATATATAAGACAGTTTAAATTAACATCTTGAAAGGGAAGGTATGGGAATGGCCAGCGTAAGGTTGCCAAGTCCAGACTGAGAATGTTCTGAAGGTCTGGGGACAAAGTGTGGGGAGGACGGGATTTGGGGAGGACAGAAAACTCAGTAGGGTATAATACCATAGAGCAGGGGTGTCAAACATGTGGTCCACGGGCTGGATCAGGCCCTCAGAGGGCTGCAATCCGGCCCACAAGGGCCTAGCTGTTTCCTGCTTCCTTTTCTACTTCTGCTGCTGCTGCTACATCACACCTACCTCACAGGGTGTCTGTTGTGGGGAGGGGGGAGGGATCGTAAGCCACTCTGACATGCTTTCAGGTAGTAAAGGGTGGAATATAAATCCAATCTCTTCTTCTTCTTCTTCTTCTTCTTCTTCAGTTGCCTTTACCAGATTCTCTCAGTCACACAAGAGAGATAGATAGGCAATCCTGTCCTGTGTGATTGAGAAAGTCTGATAAAGCACTGGCTGAGGCTCCTTCCCCTCATCCTCCCGGGGAAGGGGGGGAACCAGCCAAAGCTTGCTTCCTGGCCAGGCTGCCTCCATCATATACAGGAGACAAAGGGAAGCCTTTCTTTCCTTCCACTGGCTGAGGCTCCTCCCTGAAGGGAGGGAGGGAGAGATGGGAGAGCTTGCTTTGCTGGGCTGCCTCGATCGCACGGGAGAAATACCAGGCACCTTTAAGACCAACAAAGTTTTATTCAAGGTATGAGTTTTTGTGTGCCCTGCTACAGTGTGTGTATATTCTGCTGGGCTCCTTATGCTGCATGTGTTTTGTTAGGCTCCTTATGTCAGGGCTCTCCTGGGTTCAACTGGGTTATCAGAGACTGTTAAATAGACAAAATATTGCAAGGGTGCTAATGTCTTAAGCACGTTTTATTTAAAGTTTTATAACCTTTAATTGTGTTTGTCTGTGTCTTTTGTGAAGTTTATATCTCCACTACCTGGCATTACATTTTATGACACACATGGCCCAGCCCAACAAGGTCTCATTTATGTCAGATCTGGCCCTCATAACAAATGAGTTCCACACCCCTGCCATAGAGTCCACTCTCCAAAGCAGCCATTTTCTCTAGGCGAACTTGATCTCTGTAGTCTGGAGATGAGTTGTAATTCTGGGAGATCTCCAGGGCCCACCTGGAGGTTGGCAAACCTAGGCCAATGAGTATCTGACAGGGAGCCCAGTGAGCTGGCAAGTTTATGGCAGGCCTGGGTTTATCCAGCATAATGGCAGACACTAAAAGAGCCCTCTGTGCATCAAGCACTGTGTGATAACTTTTAATGCCTTTTCCCCACCATTGATTTTTCAAGCAGATTTCCAAGCCCGGCTTTATTACTGGCGCATCCTTTTGTTGACATAATCCACACTCTTCATTATCTCATTATAGTCCTCTATCTTGTTGTTTGCTAAGCACTAATAGTGTCTTTCGTGTATGTGTGTGTGTGCCTGTTTTCCAAATAAACAAACAGTAGGTTTCTTGACCCATCCCTGGGAAAGTTGAGACTTTCATTACATTAACAGAATTGAACAGTTGCGGCCACCCTCTTAATAGAGTTTGATTCTGCTGCAATATCTAATCTTGTTACCAGATGTTGTCTGCCACATCCGTCTTCACATGGCAGAGCGCTTCGTACACTCTGGAAAGGGAAAACCCGGGTTGCTACCAATGCTCCCTCTAAGCTGTGGAGTCCTTTGAGTAAAAATTCTACTTGGTGAGCTACCGGCATTAAAGTTATGTGTGAGCAATTTGGCCACTGCATAAATTAGTTAGCTCTGGAGCCATCCTTCCTGAGCTAAGACAAAAATTGTGTGAGTCGGAGGCTAAAGAACTGTGAGCTAGCTCACACTAACTCAGCTTAGAGGAATCACTGGTTGCTACCAAAATATGCAGTCGCTAGCTAATCGCAAACACTCACAAGCCCCTGGAAATGCACCTGTGTGAGACATACATTTCCCAAAATGTCTTTGTTAGGATCACTTTACATCTTCACACTTAAAAGGATCTTGGAGTGACAGTAGACAGGAGAGCAGCCGCTGAAATTGCTTAATTACGCAGAGATTCACAAGCAAAATATCAGATGTGGTGGTCTAATACAGGTAAAGGTTTCCCTTGCTCGGAAGCCAGTCAAATATGACCATAGGGTTGCAGTGCTCATCTCCGTTTCCAAGCCAAAGAGCCAGCGCTGTCCAAAGATGTCTCTGTGGTCATGTGGCCCGCATGACTAGACACTGAGGCGCACAGAATGCTGTTACCTTCCCACCAAAGTGGTACCTAGTTATCTACTTGCAATTTCTTGCTTTCGAACTGCTAGGTTAGCAGGAGCTGGGGCCAGAGACGGGAGCTCACTCCGTCATGTGGCACTCGGGTCTCGAACTGCCGAACTACCGACCTTCCAGTCTGCAGCTGCCTCAGGGGATCTTGGTTGTCTGGAAATCAACTGTAATAGCGGGAGAGCTCCAGGCCACCCCTGGAGGTTGGCAGCCCTACTTTGTATGCTTGCAAAAGAGGCACTGCTGTGTAATTGCAGCAGTCGGGCTGTGCTGTGTGCAGCCGCCCTTTATGGGCAGGCGTTGGATTAAGCGGCCCTCGTTCAAGAGATCGCTGTTTTAACATCCCAGATTGTGTTCTAATTAACGTTTGGAATTGCTGAGAAAACGAGTACATTAAAACACACACAGATGTATGGCGAGATGAGTTTTAATTTAGTATGTGTAACAGTTGAAGTTTTCCAACTGGCTCGGGCTGATCACTGCTGAGTCCGTTGCTCTGGAAAAGGAGCAGACAGTATTCATTGGATGGCGAATTGCATTTCAAACAGTGTTGCTTTCGGGGAGGGGATTTCCCCCCGCAATCCGTTTTTTGGTTGTTTTTTGGGTTTTTTTTTAAGATATGGCAATTGATTTGGCTTATTCTCTTCTTTCTCTTTTCAAAAAGGGATTTCTCTTCCGTTTCTCTTGGAAGAGAAATCAGTGCACCGTTTTGGAACTTCAACCCTTTTAGTTGTCGATGCAGGTGTGTGGCCATGTTGGTCTGAAGCATCTGAACAAGGCAGGGGTCATTGTGTAGAAAAAGAGGTGCAGGAGCTCATTAGCATATGCCACGCCCCCTGACATCACCGGCCGAATGTCAGTTTCTGCCCCATTGTACCCTATGGGCCATTGAAGTCAATGGCAAAAACTCATAGGGTATATGAGGGGCTGGAGGAGAGGGGGTTTACTTTTTCCCCACCATAGAGAACAATGGAGGGAATGGGGGCAACCTGTTTGGGGGCCTGTAGAATTGGACCCCCGGTCCAATCTTCTTGAAACTTGGTGGGTATTTCAGGGAGAGGCTCCAGCAGCTACCCTGCAAGTTTGGAGCCTCTCCCTCAAACCCCCTCCCTTCCAGCTGCTTTTTAATCTGCCACTGAATTTCGGCAGCAATTCAGCAGCAATTTAGCAGCAGGCAAAATTAGATCAGAGAATCTGATTCGGCCTGTGGCTGCCCCAGTGCCCACTCCTGGGCTGGCGGAGTTCCCCAAATGACCCCTGGAACAAAGTATGAGTCCGGGGGCACCTTTAAGACCAACAAAGCTGAATTCTGGATATAAGCTTTCGTTTGCATCATACTTTTTAGATACTACAGTTGTACTATGTTATCTACCATAGGTGGTACTCTAGCAGGAGGACAGGAAAGTTTGGGAAGTTCTTGCCTGGCTCTGACCATCTGCAGAGTGCAATTCTGAAATTCTGCAGAACCTTCCTTCCTGCCCCTCCCCTCTTCAAATTTCTCTTTGATAAGAACAGAATTGATTAGAAACTGACTTCAAATTCCTAAAACAAGGAAAAGCAAAGGTCATTTTGAGCAGGAACGCACAGGAACGCTGTTCCAGGAGTAACAAGCCCAGGAGCAGGCACATATGGTGATGCGCTGTGGGAAAAAGCAAAAGCAGACTAACTTGATCTGTGTTTCCATGCTTGTTGTAGGGTAGCGTCCCTGCAAGAGCAAAGGAAACCTAAAGTGTCTTTAGTCAAAGTGTAAAGCTGGCTCACCAGCTGTGAGTTGGGAACTACCTGGAGATTTTTGGGGTGGAACCTGAGCGGTGGGTGTTGCCTTCTGACACACTTCCAGTGAGGTCAGGGGGTGTAGCATATGCAAATAAGTTATGCTAATGAGCTCCTGCACCACTTTTTTTTTTTTACAAAATGACCCCTGAGGAAAAGAAAAGGGTTGTTGGATTTCAGGGAGAAATTGGGTGAAGAGGAATTCAGAGACTTTCTCCTAACACCCGCGAATTTAAATGAAGGCTCCCAGTGAGTCTTCATGTGGGTTTGATCAGGCCTTTCTTGTACATTAAAGTTATTTGTAAAATTTCACAGATACATTTAGTCAGGTTTGTATGTTGGGCATTTGCCTCTTTTGTCAAAGGGTTTGAGTTTTCAGGTTTGCTCTGTATCGAGAGGCACCATTGATAGCCAATGTCTAGAAACGGTCATACTCCACCTTAATTAAATGCATATTTGGGGAACTTAATTTAAAGTGCTAGCCCAGAAGGTTAGTTAATTTGGCTGTAAAGTGGAAACCCGTATTGATTGATGCGAGCCACAATACTGATGTGAAATCCCGCTGAAATATACTACTTGCTGTCTTTACTGTTTGAAGTACCTGAGGTCATCAAATTGATGCCGAGGTTATTGAACTCTTAATGCAAAACTTAATTACTTAGGAATCTGTTGAATATGCATCTTTTTAAAAAACTTACCTGCTATTTTATTCTTGCAGAGAGGACGACCTCTTTTGGCCTTTGCCCCACGAGAGCCGAAATTTCCCCCACTCCAACTAAGAATGGCAGCTTTTCTGAGCTCGCAAATACTTAATGATTTACGTTTAATCTGAGTTCAAGCACCCTTCATTTGGAGCTAGACGAGGATGCATCTAATTAATATAGGTCAGAATAGTCATAATATATTCCAGGCACCTGATCAGACAATTACTTCCAGGTTAGATTACTGCAGTGCATCCCACACAGAGCTGCCTTTGAAGACGGTTTGGAAATTTCATTGAGGGATGCTCAGAATTTTGACGGAAACACTCACTCTTTGTATCCCCTTTGCACCTGTTTGGTCAGATGCATCCTTTAAATAAAAACATAAGTGAAGCCATGTTGGTTCAGGCCAATGGCCCATCCAGTCCAACAATCTGTGTCACACGGTGGCCAAAAATACCAGGTGCCACCCGGAGGTCCATCAATGGGGCCAGAACTCCAGAAGCCCTCTCATTGTAGCCCTCCAAGCACCAAGAATACAGTAGCACCTTTTAATTTAATTTTATTTTTTTGCTGTCAAGTTACCACTGATTTATGGCAACCCCATTGGATCTTCTTCGTGGTCTCTGTGCATCACACCTCTGGGATTAAGTGCGCCTGCGCCGATCCCGATTGGTAATCTTCAAAGCCTAACGGATTTTCGCGCCAGCTCCCCGGTCACGTGCACGTCCCACTGCGCATGACCCGGGGAGGGGCACTGTCAGAATCTGCTGATTCAGACAAAGTATTTCTATTGCTTACAGCTATGTCTTCTGTTTTATTGCTATGCTTCTCACAGTCCTGTCTGTATGCCATATTACATTCATATTGCCATGTATGTCTTATAGCTGCTTCCATAACACCTGCCATGTAATTGCCCCTCCCTTAGGTAAACCCTCACTTTGGCCAGTATGTATGTAGAGTATGTGACCCCAGGTTTATGACCATGACCAGGCCTGGTTTGTGTAACTGTCAGAGTGGGAGGATGACAACTTCAAAGTATGGGAACAATGGGCCTCTCACACTCCTGCCTCCGCATTCCTTTCGTCCCGGCTGAGACTCCAAGGGAGGACGAGTCCCATCTCTTATCAACGTGTGAAAGCCTCGAGGCCATCGATTGTTATGTGAAATGGTAACATCTAAGGGGTCTGGTTTGGGAAGGGAAATTTACAACTTGACACCTCACTTTCTTTCCTGTGGGAAGCAAACGGCCAGAGCCCCTTTTGCCCACCGTTTTTCCCCTTTAGTGATTGGCTACCTATGGGTAATTCAAACTGCCTAGAAAGGTATAATAGACCTGCTTCTGTCATATGTGTTATCTCTGACAATAATCCGAGAAGCTGTACCAATGTAGAGATTGGAAATAAAGAACTGTGTTTCATCAACAAAGATCTGATCCTTGACTACTTTGAGCAGAAGTCTCACAGGCACGAGGATCCCGCCAGTTCTCTTCTGACCGCCGCGTCGTGAGGACCCCTCTCTCGCTCCGGTCGGTAGTACTTTCATTTTCCTATTGGAAAAAGCCTTTTCGGACTGTTTTTTCTTCCCCTTTTTGACCTCGGACTGTTTACTGGACTCGCTCTCGGATTTCCTCGTTCTTCTCCCCGCTCGGCCTATGGCCCAGCGGTGGGGCTTCTTTAAGCGCTGTCGGGAATGTGGCAGTAAAATAGCGCCTCCAGATAAGCACGCTCTTTGCCTCCTGTGCCTGGGCGAGTCACATCGAGTAGACTCCTGTTCGAGCTGCGCTGCCTTCTCTAAACAAACCCGCAAGAACCGTGCGGCGAGACTGAGAGTGGCACTTTTGGAAGCAGCGTTATCGCCTAAAATGTCAACCGCCGAGGCCTCGATGACATCACCATCGGCCCCGATGGGCCCGGCAACATCCCCGACAAGGAGCACCGTCGGTACCGATAAGTCGGTAATGAAACGATCCCTCCCGCTGCCGCAAACTCCTGCAAAGAAACGCAGAGTGGGCAAGGAGGAAAAGGGCAAGCACAAGCACAAAAAATCGAGTGCACAGTCGACGCAGGGCGCATCCGACCTGACCCAACACGGGTCTCCACAGCTTGACCCTTCCGGGCGCGAGCGACCCCGGGGCAGCTCAGTCTCCCCAATGCCGCAACCCATTCAATTGACGGACTCGGACCCCGACATTGAGCTGACACAGGTCACTCGGAGCAGTCCAGAGGCCAGAACCGACCCGTCACCGCCACCGAGAGGAGAACGAGACTGGCGTCTTCCTCCTTCGGTGCCGTGGGACATCCATCAGTGGCGATACCTATACGGTTCCTCGTATCCCCCGCCACCGCAATGGTACCCAGCGGAATGGGACCAACAGTCGACGTCGTCGAGAGTCTCACGATGCTGAGATCCACCGGCCCCGGGGCCTCTCCCGTCTCCGATGCCGAAGCCATCACCGGCACCGATGCCGATACCAATGCCGATACCGCAGACCCCACCCGATGTCAACCTCCCTCCGTATCAACTGGACCCGTCGAACCCTATGTCACCTTCCGAACACCTGTCGGTACCGAATTCCTCCGCTTCATCCGATTCCGAAGAGGAATCCCCCACTCATCCATCACCATCTCCCGATTTCCCCTTCCGAAGACGTAAAGTCCTACGGGGAACTTGTCAAAAGAATGGCCCATTCCCTGGCTCCAGCCACCATCCAACCAGCCCCAGCCGCTACCGATGCCATCTTTGACATAGTGCAGATGGACACATCTACAGCAGTAGCTCTACCACTAATTTCGGTGCTCCTTAACACCGCTAAAGAATCCTGGGGACACCCCTCATCGACTCCAATCTCGAGCAAGAGGTTGGATCACATGTATCGTCTCCAAGAGTCGGGGGCAGAATTTTTGTTCATCCACCCCAAACCCAACTCAGTCGTAGTGACACCTTCAGCTAGGGGCCGCAGTGGCCATTCCTCCCCCCTCGATAAAGAAGGACGGAAACTCGATTCGTTCGGAAGACGATTTTATTCTGCAGGAGCATTAGGTATCAAAACTGCAAACTACACAGCTTGCATGAGCCGATATCAATACTCCCTATGGGAGCAGATGACACTGCTCCTGGCACACCTTCCTGAAGACAAACAGCGTCTGGCCAGGAAGATTCAAAAGGAGGGCATGGTCTTGGCTAAACACCAGTTGAATGCCTCCAAACATGTTGCTGATGTAACTTCGAAGACGCTTACTTCGGCAGTTGCCCTCCAGAGACATGCTTGGCTGAGGTCGACGGCGCTTCCTCAGGACACAAAATCGCTAGTCGAAGATCTCCCCTTCGAGGGTGAAGGGCTGTTCAGCTCTACCACAGACACAGTCCTTCATGATCTAGACAAAAGTATGAAGACATCGCGTAACTTAGGTGTCTCTCAGCCAAGGCAACAGAAACAAAAAAGTTGGCAGAGATCCTGGTCAAAGAAGCAACCACAAAGATCTCCCAACGAACCACAGTGGCAAAGACCGGCACACTCTGCTCATCAACAGAAGCCTTACAGCCACAAACCGCGCTTCCCAACAGCTTCTGCCTCCAAGGCAAAACCCCCTAGACCCAATAAACAGGGTCTTTGACTCCCACACGCGCTCCGATCCTCCCACCCATCTGGCACCCTTCCTACCTGCATGGCAAGTTATAACCACGGACAAGTGGGCCCTATCCGTAGTAGCGGAAGGTTACCGGATAGAGTTCTTCCAGACACCACAGGAACCCTACTTTGTAGCCACCCCTCCCTCAGACACCCTGTCATCAGAGATCGAAGCCCTTCTATCCAAGGACACCATAGAGCCGGTACCCATACACCATCTCCAGCAGGGGTTTTACTCCCGCTACTTCACGGTACCAAAAAAGGATGGCGGACTCCGTCCCATTTTAGACCTGAGGAACCTCAATGCGTTCATCACATACAAGAAGTTCCACATGACCACCCTCCAAACCATCCTGCCACTGCTAGAAGCCAATGTATGGATGGTGACGCTGGACTTAAAGGATGCGTACTTCCATGTGACGATCCATCCAGCTCACAGACCGTTTTTGCGTTTTGCGGTCGGTCCACGTCACTTCCAATACAAGGCTCTCCCCTTTGGCCTCTCTACGGCCCCTCGTGTCTTCACGAAACTTATGGCAGTGGTGGCTGCCCATCTACGGCTTCAAGGTGTTCAGCTTTACCCGTATCTGGACGACTGGTTACTGGTCGCCCCCTCCGCGACAATTTTACAAGATCACATCCGGATAACCCTCAGCACCCTAGACTCTCTAGGTCTAACGATCAATCTCAAAAAGTCCATGCTCATACCGTCTAGACGAGTACAATTCATCGAAGCCATTCTGGACTCCCTGCAATGCAGGGCCTTTCTGCCCCCCAACAGGGCAACGGACATAACCTCTCTCCTCCATTCGATCCAACAGGACAAGGAGGCTACGGCCAAGCAAATACTTCGCCTACTAGGCCTAATGGCCTCAACCACAGCGGTGATTCTGTTCGCCAAGCTACGGATGAGACGACTACAGCTCTGGTTCCTGAGACGCTTTCGTCCCAGCATCCACTCTCTCTCCAAGCTCTTCCGATTCTCAGAGCAAGTTCTGGAAACCATGACGTGGTGGCTGGCACCCCAGAATCTTCAATCTGGTGCACCCTTTCGACTCCCGCCCCCCTCAGCAACCATTACCACGGATGCCTCCCTATGGGGCTGGGGAGCTCACCTGGATGGTGTCGGTGTGGGCGGCAAGTGGGACCCGTCTGTGGCCCACAACCACATCAATTTTCTAGAACTCCTGGCAGTTCTCTATGCAGTGTGGTCATTCCGCAACTCCCTATCGGGAAGGACGGTGGCTGTCCTCACGGACAATACAACCACCATGTACTACATCAACCGGCAGGGTGGAACGGTCTCCCGTGGACTCTGCCGCTTAGCTATCGAGCTTTGGGACGAGTGCCAAGCCATCGGCATTCACCTAGTAGCGAATCACCTTCCAGGACTGCTCAACACCCAAGCAGACTTCCTGAGCAGAGGAGGAGCATCCCTACACGACTGGGAACTGAACCCTTTCTACCTGACCCCGATCTTCGATCGGTGGGGTCATCCCTCAGTGGATGTATTCGCCTCTCGGGAGAACAAGAAATGTCATCTCTTTTGCTCCAGAGCCGGCGCAGATCCAGCGTCCCTTGGGGATGGCCTCCTGCTTCAGTGGATGGGGAGACATCTGTACCTCTTCCCCCTGATCCCTCTGATACCGAGGGTAGTCCACAAACTGATGTCAGAGCGACCACGAGCGATTCTCATCACACTGTGGTGGCCGAGACAACCGTGGTTTCCCACGCTCCTTCATCTCTCCCTAGGGATCTACCTTCACCTCCCGACGCTCCCAGACCTTCTTTGGATGCACGGAGGTCAGGTACTTCAGCACGACGTTCCCAAGTTGAAGCTAACAGCATGGATGCTTCAACCTCAGATATAGACTCACGCATTGCACAGGTTCTCTTGAACTCACGCAAGCTGTCCACACGCCGCTCCTACGCGGCGAAGTGGAATAAGTTTATGGTTTTTCTAACTTCAATTGGGCGGCCTACTGTTCCTGCCACCCTTAATGATATTTTTGGTTTTTTGTTATCCTGTTCGGATAGAGGACTGTGCCACTCTTCTATAAGAGTTTACTTATCGGCTATCTCCGTCAACCATCCGGAGATTGGGGGATACTCAGTATTCTCTCACCTGACTATGAAACAATTCCTTAAGGGAATGCGTCGCCTCTATCCACCAGTACGGACACCGGTCCCAGCATGGTACCTACCATTAGTTCTGGCCAAGTTAATGGGCAAACCATTTGAGCCCATGGCCTCCTGCAGCCTCCAGCTTCTCTCGTGGAAGGTAGCGTTTCTGGTGGCTATCACGTCTGCTCGGCGTGTGAGTGAGCTTTCAGCGCTTCGTTGCGACCCCCCGTATCTCACTTTTCATCATGGAGCAGTTACCCTGGCTCCGGATATCACCTTCCTACCCAAGATTGTCTCGGACTTCCATGTGGGAGCGGACATCACGCTGCCTGTGTTTTTTCCTGATCCTCAGGACCCATCACAACGCAGCTTGCACTCTCTGGATGTCAAGAGAGCTCTTTCCTTTTACTTGCATCGGACAAAGCCGTTTCGCAAGTCTCCGGCTCTCTTCGTCACGTATGCCTTGCCCAGACAGGGACAGAAACTATCGTCTCAGAGACTCTTGAAGTGGATAGTAGAGACGATAAAGCTTGCCTACCTCCTGGCTAAGAGGCCATTGCCGGCATCCCTCCGGGCACACTCCACGAGAGCCGTGGCTGCTTCCACGGCATTCCTCAAGGGCATCACCCTGGGAGACATCTGCAATGCTGCAACGTGGGCGTCTCCTCACACGTTTGTGAAGCACTATGCCCTAGATGTCCGCGTCCATCAGCGTACCATGGTGGGCTGTGCAGTTCTACAAGCAGCTCAGATGTGAGACCTCCAGCACCCACCCCCAGGTATGTGGTGTGTTTATTGCTCGCTCTTCTCCCAGAGGTGTGATGCACAGAGACCACGAAGAAGATATACAGGTTGCTTACCTGTAATTGGAGATCTTCGAGTGGTCATCTGTGCATTCACACCACCCGCTCTCCTTCCCCTCTGCTTTCGGTCTCCCTCATTTTTTCTTGGGGGCTGTTAGCAGCGGTCAGAAGGAACTGGCGGGATCCTCATGCCCCTCCCCGGGTCATGCGCAGTGGGACGTGCACGTGACCGGGGAGCTGGCGCGAAAATCCGTTAGGCTTTGAAGATTACCGATCGGGATCAGCGCAGGCGCACTTAATCCCAGAGGTGTGAATGCACAGATGACCACTCGAAGATCTCCAATTACAGGTAAGCAACCTGTATGTTTTCAAGGCAAGAGATGTTCAGAGGTGGTTTGTCATTGTCTGCCTCTGCATAGCAACCCTGGTATTCCTTGGAGGTCTCCCAAGCAAATGCTAGCCAGGGGTGTCCCTGCTTAAAGCCAAGATTGGACGAGATTGGGCCCTTCTAGGGTACCCAGGTCCGGGAAGTAGCTCCTTAATTGCAATCATAGTGAGAGTTGGCTGGCCAGATTGGCGAAATTGCGGATTCACAGCGCAAATATCCGGAAAGTATTCGATCTTCCAGGTGTCGGAAAACTCGGTAGGAAACCAGGAGGATTATGCAAGTGAGCCCACTTTGGTACGGGAGACGGATGCAGCTGTCTGATCAGCAATTTTAAATGTTATAAGGGACAGTGGTGAAACCCAACCAATATGACCGTGTGACCACAGCCTCAGCCTAAACTACCTCACTCAATTGTTGTGAGGATAAAAACGAGGAGTGGAGAATGACCTAAGCCTCCTTGGATCCCCCTGGGGGAGAAAAGCAGGATATAAATAAATACATAACCTCCAAATCTCCAGGAATTTCCCAACCCAGAGTTGGCAGCCCCACAGAAATCTGATGCTGGGTAGAGTTGCTAGGTCCCTCAGACCAGTTGATGGGGTACGGAGAGTGAACGGGGGAGTGGGGAGGAACACAGAAAATAAACATGACATGCCTACGTGACCTGGAAGTGACATAGGCACATCGGGGGCAACCCTCTGGTTTTAGGGCAAAACCTCTATGGTAGAATTAGCTTCTACCATAGAGTTCTGACCAGGAACCAGAGGGCTGCCCCGATGTGCCTCCATCACTTCTGGGTGACGTAGGCACGTTGCATTAGTTTCTGGCATTCTTCCCTGTTTGGGGCAGTTATCCCTCCACGCACAAAGGTCAGCTGGATGGCGGCAGAGAGGTGGGGCTTGAAAGCAGGGGACCCCCGCCCCCATGGGGGGGGGGTCTGGCATCCCCAGATGCTGGAGATGAAAGTTCTCCTCCTTGCCCTGCCCTGACCCAGCTGGACCCTCCCTGCCACCGGAGAGCGGGTTTTCATAAAATCAAAGCTGCTCGTGAGACTTCTGCACCTTGTCTGGACGTTTCATCTCAGCCTTCCTCCAGTCCTGGGGATTCTGTGCTTCTAAACTTAACTCTAACTTCAGGGACACAGCTCTCCCCCACCCCCCACCCCCAAATAAGTCTTGTGACCTGTTATTGGCTGTCAGGCAAGAGTCTGCGGAGCTGCTCACGAGGATCTGCCTAAATATCGGAGAGTTCTGTCTTGATGACGATGACTGATATTTATGTGTTTTGACTCAGAAGGAACCTTCTGAATAACCTCGCATTTTGCTTTAGGCAGAATTCAATGGAAAGTAGGCATGGGAGGAACTTGCCTGAAGAGACGTTCATCTTATCAAATGCCATTCAGAACCGCCCTCAAAACCCATTTTCATCTAATATAGGAAATTGGAAGAGGGCCACTCTAAATTTTTCTCCCTGACAAACCACTTTACTGCAGGAGAGGAAGGATTTTGGTGTGTGGGTGTGTGTGGGGGGGAGGTATGAAAAACACAACCCTCATCCCAGTACACAGTTCAGCGCTACACTTCTTTCTGTGTAATGTGGGAAACCGCTTGTGTGTTAGGAATGCCAGCCTGCAGGTGGGGCCCTGAGGATCTCCTGGAACTTCAGCTTATCTCCAGACTACAGAGATTAGTTCCAGTGGCCCATCTAGTCCAGCATCCGGTCTCACACAGCAGCCAACCAGTTCCTCTGGAGGTCAAACCACAGGGCTTAGAGGCTGAGGCCTTCCCTTGATGTTGCTTCCTGGCTCTGAGATCCAGAGGTTGACTTGCTTTGAATGTGGAGGTTCCCTTTAGTCACCACAGTTAGTAGCCACTGATAGACCTGTCTTCCATGAATCTGTATGTTGTTATTGTTCAGTCGCACAATCGAGTCTGACTCTTCATGACCCCATGGACCACATCACGCCAGGCCCTCCCCATCTTCATTGACCTTCAGTCTTTCCTAGTGTCAGGGTCTTCTCCAGTGAGTGCTCCCTTCTCATTTGGTGGCCAAAGTATTTGAGCTTCAGCTTCAGGATCTGGCCTTCCAGGGAACAGTCAGGGCTGACTTATTTGATCTCCTTGCAGTCCAAAGGGACTCTCAAGAGTCTTCTCCAGCACCATAATTCAAAATAATTTATCCTTTGGTGCTCAGCCTTCCTTATGATCCAGCTCTCACAGCCATGCATTACTATGGGAGTATGCAGGGGTCCGTTGGAGCGGGAGTGCACAGGAGCGCAGCTCCGGGAGTGAGGAGCCCAGGGGGCAGGCACATGACCAAGCCCCGCCCCCTCCTCAGCTTCCCCGAACAGTGCAGAGGCGCAGCGCCCCGGGGAAAGCCCTGCTAGAGTCTTTATTGTTTTTAATGTTTTGTTTTAATATTGATAATTTTATCATTGTTCCTTTTATGACTGTGTGCTGCTTTTCCAGAGACTTGCTCAAGGTGGCATATAAATTTTCTAAGTATACCATTTTTTATCTGGGCACATGGCACATAAGTACTGGAGAAATTTCACCAACCCTCCAGCAGCTTCCACCCCATCAGTTTGGTGTAGTGGTCAGGAATTGGACTCTAATCTGGGAGAACCAGGTTTGATTCCCCACTCCTCCACATGCAGCTGCTGGTGTGACCTTGGGCCAGTCACAAGTTCTCTCAGAGCTGTTCTCTCATGAGCAGTTCTCAAAAGACCTCTCTCAGTCCCACCTACCTCATAGGGTGTCTTGCTGTGGGGAGGGGAAGGGGAAGGGATGGGTGGTGCACATGTCCTGGGTATCTCAAGTCTACTTGAAACCTGGTGGTTTCAGGGGAGCAGGAAGAGAATGAGGGTGTGTTCTTTATGCTTGTTTTTATTGCACAAAGTATTGGATGGGGAAGGGAACGGAGGAAGAGCAGGTCAGTTTCACTCATCTGTGGAGTGGAGCCTGAGGGGTGGGTGTTGCCTTTTGACACACTTCCGGTATGTTAGGGGGTGTGGCATATGCAAATGAGTTATGCAAATGAGTTATGGTAATGAGCTCCTGCACCTCTTTTTCTACGAAATGACCCCTGAGGACACCTATACTGGAGTTCGCACATCTGCTCCAGAGAACGGTGCCCCAAGGAGCCTTGACTAGGGTTGTCAGCTCTGGACTGGGAAATTCCTGGAGCCTTGGGAGGTCAGGGTTTGGGGAGGGAAGAAGATTCGGTGGGGCATAATGCCATACAGTCCAGTGCCAGGGGTCATTTCGTAGAAAAAGGTGCAGGAGCTCATTAGCATAACTCATTAACATAACTTATTTGCATATGCCACACCCCCTGACTTCACCGGAAGTGTGTCAGAAGGCAACACCCACTGCTCAGGCTCCACCCCAGAAATCTCCAGGTATTTCCCAACTCAAAGCTGGCGAGCCAGCTTGACACTTTAACAAAAGACACTTTTAGATTCCTTTGCTCTTGCAGGGAAGCTCCCCTACAACAAGCATGAAAATACGGATCAAGTTAGTCTGCTTTTGCTTTTTGCCACCGCGCATCACCATATGTGCCCGCTCCTGGGCTTATTCCTCCGGAATGGTGTTCCTGTGCATTCCTGCTCAAAATGACCCCTGGAGTCCACCCTCCAAAGCAGCCATTCTTCTCCAGGGGAATTGATCTCCTGTCCTCTGGCAATCAGTTATAATTCCGGGAGGAGGTCTCCAGGTCCCAGCTGGAGGTCGACATTCCTGGCCCTGACACTGGTAAGGGGGCTGGATATTCTCTTTGCACTGGGAGGTGCACCGTTTGGCAGGGCAGTTTCCTCTCGTCCTCTTAGGTGACACATTCCTCCACTGTGACATGGCAGCTCCTGCGGGCCGGGAAGGGCAGGAGGAGGCCACCTTAGTGCTCCAGATCAGAGTGAGGCAGGAACAAAGTCTGTGCTCTGCATCTGAGCTGGGTGTGGTATGGCAGAGGTGTGGGTGGCAGCGGTGGGTGTGGCAGAGCTGGGTGTGGCAGAGGAGAGGGACCAGCTAATGGTGGGGATTGTTACGTGAATGTGTTCTCCTCCAGCCTAGCCTGGTTTTGATTGCCAGTTCTCCCCAAATTACAGCTGATCTCCAGAAGGTCAGTTTCTGTGGAGGAAAAGGCAATTGGGGGGGGGGGGCAGATTCTCTAGCATCACCTGCCTGCTGATCTTTCCTGCTTCCGCAGTCTCCACCCTCCCCAGGAACCGCTCCCAAATCTCCAGGAATCCCCCAAGTCAGAGTGAGCAACCCCAGCTTCTTCACCTGCTCATTTTCTGCATATACAATGACTTGCGTGTTTGCTTCCTTCATGCCTGGGAGCGTTCCATTATGTGAACCCCTCATGTACCATCTGAAGGAGGGGAACCCAAACAACAAATGCCTCGATGTCTTCATGCAAGCAGAATGATTGAGGGAGTCGGTGGAGTGTCCTGTAACGTATTTGTCACATTTCTGTCCCATCTTTCTCTCAAGAGCTCAGGTTTCACACATGGAACTGTCACTTTTTTTCCTGCACAACAACCCTGTGAGGCGGGTTAGGCTGAAAGACAATTGGGGCCGATCATATTCCAGTCCTCCCTCTCCATTTGAAATCTTCCTCAAGCCTAAAGAGCGTCCCTCCCATTTAAGTGGCTGTTTTGTTGGAGGAAGAGACACTTATGTTGGAGGAATGGTCCTTTGGCTGGAGAAAGTCTACTAGAGGATGGTTAGATCCACACCAATGACTGGCCTAAGGTCACCCAGCAAGGTATAACCCAAGTCCCAAGGACTCTGATCGCTGTGACATTCTGCTTATGGCACAGGTTCCCAACCTTTCTGAGCCTACAGGCATCTTTGGAATTCTGACATTGTGTGGTAGGCACAGCCACAAAATGGCTGCCACAGGAGGTGGAGCTGGCCACAAAATGGCTGCCACAGCTACCCTTCAGTCACAAAGTGAAGATCCTTGTGTTGTGCTGGCAGCTGCCAATCCAATTTCCCTGCTGGGCAAAAGCCCTACCCGGCCCCACTCACTTTCTAAAAACACTTGGTGGTGGTCCCACATCAGGGACCTTTGGTTTGTGATAAGGCTGTGGCACTGCTAGGGTTGCCAGGTCAGGATTGGGAAATCCCTGGAAACTTTGGGGGTGGATCCAGAAGAGGGTGGGGTTTGGGGGGATCTCAGCATGTTACAATGCCATAGGCTGTGGTCACATGGTCATTTTGATCGGGTTTTGCCGCTATTCCCTCTCACATTTAAAATTGCTGATCAGATGGCCACATCCGCCTCCTGCGCCAAAGCAGGCTCACTCATGCAATCCTCCTGGTTCCCTAGCGAGTTTTCCAACACCGGGAAAATCAAGTACTTTCGTGGTATTTGCTCTTTAAATCCGCAATTTTGCCGATCTGGACAGCCATCTCTCTCAGTGATTGCAGTTAGGGTTGTCTGATTGTCCTTTACGTGATTAGGGTTTTTTTCCCCCCAGCCTTTGTGCGCATGAGCAATCCATCGCTGAATAAATTCAATGTTAAAATGTTCAAGGGCACATTTAGACTCCAGCCCTTGGTAGTATGACGCCGGTTCATTTTGTTCGCTGTTCGCGGTGGGGGACCTGTAAAAACAAGGGAGTCCAGGTGGGGGCGGTGATCTGGATGTGTGGATGTGCGCTTGCACAAAGGATTTTTTTAAAAAACAAAAAACCTTGCCACACCGCCCAAGCAACAGCGTGGCTATCTAGATGGTGCCCAGAGCCTCGTCGTACAATGCTTCTGGTTCAGGGAGGGATGTGTGATCATCCCAACCCAGAAAAAAATATTCCCCATCAAATTTATCATGGGAAAAAATCACAGAAACCTTGCCGTGTGACCACAGCCATCGAGGCCACCCTTCAAAGCAGCCATTTCCTCCAGGGGAGCTGATCTCTGTCAGCTGGAGATCAGTTGTAAAAATGAGAGATCCCCAGGCCCCACCTGGAGGCTTGCAACCCAAAGCACTACACAATAATTCCTGTGCTTTTTTGTAATCATATTATATTCCAGAAGCCCCGTGGACAGTCTGGAGTTTCCTTTGATAATGAAAACAGCTGATTGTAGACAGGCCCTGTGGACAGAGAAGAGTATTGGCTTTGGCCGTCTTATTCTTGAGGTCACACAATTCACCACTGAGGGGAAATCATGTCACATTTGTGTCTCTCAGTTCTCAGCCAAGATTATAAATAGTGGGGTGGTCAACAGGCTCATATCCATTAAAACAAATGGGGATTTTGTCAGTGCCTTCGTCTGGACAAGAATTAAGACCTTAATTAGAGTGTACTAGAGCTTGCTGCCAATTGTGCCGAGATGGATGTCTGTGGCACCCGCCTCCGAATGCACCGTCCTTTTTCACAAGATCTAGATTTGCAAATAATTGGCATCGCTGATGAGAATGATAACAGGGAAACTAGATGTTGAGTTTCCAGAAATGCTGCGAACTCATGAACAAAAGGAATGAGGAATAGATGGTGCGATTTGGAGGGCGTCAACGTATAAATAAGCCGCGTAAAGTTAAACTTCTATGCTCGAGAATTCCACGATAAGACAAAAGCTGATTTCTGAAAACTGTACAAAGCCTACAGCCTGCACAGTTATTTACAAAATTTTCTTCTGGGGGGGGGGGGGGAACAGTCCATTCAGAAATGTTTACTATTCTGCATAATCGCTGCCAGTTCTGCGACTTGCGATGCGGAACAAAGATGAGATCTCCTATAGCCTTATTCTTAACCAAGGAAAGTCTTGTTCGAGTATTTTTAAACATTTTTTGTTTTGAAATGTTGAATTCTGTGCCCTGTATTGGGTGGGGAGGGGCTGTGGCTTAGCAGTAGAGCATACGCTTGGCATGCAGAAGTTCTCAGGATGGGTCCACAGCGTCTCCAGCTAAAAGTGTTTGTCAGCAGGTGATGTGAAAGACCTCTCCTAGGAGACCCTGGAGAGCCGCTGTCTGAGTGGAAAACAGTGACTATGGTGGACTGATGGTCTGATTCAGTATAAGTCAACTTCATGAGTTTGTGTATATGACTTTTCGTTTTTCCGTGCTGCCATGGAGTCCTGATCATACCTGGTTCCAGATGTTGTTTTCCATGCTCGAAAAGTACTCAGTGGCAAAAGAGGCTAATGGATGTGCTCTGGCTGCAGCTGAGCCGGGTGTATCCACACCACAAAAACCTCACTTCCATACAAGATTGACTGCTCAAGGAAAACTGGAAATGGGAGCTTGTTCAGCGTATTGGACATTCTGTCACAGGCCCCTAGACCAGGGCTCCCCGACCCTTTTGAGCCCATGGGCACCTTTGGAATTCTGAGAGGGGCTTGGCGAGTGCCCCGCCCCAAAATGGCTCCCACGGGAGTTGAGGCAGATACAAAATGGCTACTTTAAGAAAGCAGAGCCAAGCACAATCCCTTCCACCTGCTCAAAGAACCGCAGAAAGGGAACAAAAATAAATGGAAGAAACACTTGGGGTGGAGAGAAACGATAAAGGGAAGGAGGAATAAAAAGAAGGAAAGCCTGAAGGGGGGATAGGACCATGCATGACGCCTGGGGGCCGTGGAAAACCATTTCGTTTGACGGAGGACAGCTAATAATAAGCCCTGCCTTACAATGGCCCACCCACTTGCTGAAAAGCTCTGCAGACACTAGGGGAAGTAGTGGTGGGTGCCACTAATTAATTAGTTAATTAATTAATTAAAACATGCGTACCCTGCCTTTCCACGTGGTTCAAGGCCCCCATGGGCATCATGCTGGGGAAACCTGCCCTAGACTCTCCCTTACTGAACCGTGATGGGAATTACAACTAAATAAAGTTTTATGTCTGAGGTGAAAATATGCCCCATTTGGTTTGCAAATCAAGCTGCTGGTGAACCTTAAACTCAGGTCTAGAAATTACAAAGCTATCCAACTTGGGGGGGGGGGGGGGATTAAAATCTTATTGTCTCTGGTCTAACTGTCCGTTTGTTTTTATTTTTAATAAAGCATCTGTGTTCATTCATTCCCTGTTGTGTGTGACTTTCTGTACAGTCCAATATGCAGGGGTCATTTCATAGAAAAAGACATGCAGGAGCTCATTGGAATAACTGATTTGCATATGCCACACCCCCTGACCTCACCAGAAGTGTGTCAGCAGGTAACACCCTCTGCTCAGGCTCCACCCCAAAAATCACCAGGTATTTCCCAACTCAGAGCTGGCGAGCCAGTTTTACACTTTGACTAAAGATACTTCAGGTTTCCTTTGCCCTTGCAGGGAAGCTACCCTGCAACAAGCATGAAAATACAGATCAATTTAGTATGCTTTTTCGTTTTCCCACAGCGCATCACCATATGTGCCCGCTCCTGGGCTTGTTACTCCCGGAACGGCGTTCCGGCGCGTTCCTGCTCGAAATGACCCCTGCCAATAAGAAATACAGAATAAATCCAGCTAAATGCCTGCAGGTCCTACAGAGCAAAAGTCTGGAGGACAGAGGAGATTGTTTGCACACTGGGAGCAGCTTCTCCTTGTGCTCTCACCACACCCCTCTTTCTTTTTGTCTGTCAACGGAAAATGCAACGCCGATCGAGTCTGCAGTCAATAAATCATGGAGAACTCAGCGCATCGACCGACATAAAACTATCTTAGCAAAAGGCAACGTAAATTATTTAAAATTAAATATGTAAATATATTTTGCTGCCACTCTGAAATATTGCTCTAATTTGGCTCAGACATATGCTGGCGGGAAAAAAAGAGAGGGAGAGAGAGAGAGGGTGGGCTGTTCTGGTGGATTATGAATTGTCTATCAAAAAAAGAGGCTTTCGATCAAAATATTTAGACTGTTCCTTGCTAGGAGCGTTGACTCACGGACGCCACTCTTGCTGCTCATGTTGTTTGGCATGGAAAGTGCATTATTCGTTGGATTCTCAGCTCTGGGTTAGAAAATACCTGGAGATTTGGGGGTGGAGCCTGGGGAGGGAAGGGTTTGGAGAAGGGAGGGGCCTCAGTGGGGTGCGATGCCATAGAGTCCACCCTTCAAGGCAGCCATTTTCTTAGGGTTGGCAGGTGAACCCGACAAGTGGGCGGGGGACATACCGGGAAGGGAGGGGAGGGGGACTTCGGAAGCGAGTTCTGGGTGAGCTGCCATTGCATGTTCCTTTTAAATGCTTTCCCTCCATTGGATATAATGGAGGATTGGGGCACTTTCTTTGGGGTCTCATAGAACTGGGGCCCCTGGTCCAATCTCTTTGAACATGGGGGGGGGGGTTGAGGAGAGGCACCAACAGCTATACTGAAAATTTGGTGCCACTAACTCAAAAAACAGCACCGCCCCCCCCCCCCCGAGCCCCAGATACCCACGGATCAATTCTCTATTATGCTCTATGGGGACCTGTCTCCATAGTGGATAATGGAGTGCTCAGGAGCTACCCCCCCCCCCCCGCTTTCAGATAGCCCTGAAGTGAGGGGAGGGGCCCCAAACCAAGGGATCCCCTGCCCCCAAGTGGGGATTGGCAACCCTACATTTTAGCCAGGGAACTGATCACCTGGAGATCAGTTGTAATCCCACCATAGAGAACAATGGAGGGGATGGGGCAACCTGTCTGGGGGCCCATAGAATTGGACTTGGTGGGTATTTCGGGAAGAAGCCCCAGTAGCTACCCTGCAAGACTGGAGCCTCTCCCTCCAACCCCTTCCCCTCCAGCCCCTCATATACCCTATGAGTTTTCACCATTGACTTCAATGGCCCATAGGGTATAATGGGGCCAAAACTGACATTCGGCTGGCCGAATGACTCCCAAATCACTTGCATGCCAAAACTGACATGCGGGGGTCATTTTCTTTTTGGTTGTGGGAGGTTCCTGGCCATTGCCAGTGGTTGTTACATAGCTGAAAGAATAAGAGGGTGACAGGCACCTCAGGAATGCCACGCGTGGACGTCCACTGCCTCAGCCAAAGGCCCGACAGAACAGCTCCAACTGGCAGGTCCTGCGGAATTGAAGTAGATCCCACAGGGCCCTGATCTCAATGGGGAGCATGTTCCGCCAGGCAGGGGCCAGAGCAGAAAAGGCCCTGCCCCTGGTCGAGGCAAGACGGACCTCTTTTGAGCCAGGAACTACCAGGAGGTGATGATCCATCGAGCGTAGTGCTCTTTGGGGCATATAGGGGAAGAGGCGGTCCCTCAGATATGTTGGTCCCCGGCCATGTAAGGCTTTAAAGGTTGTGCCTTTAAAGGTTGTGATTGGTTGAGCAGATTTCTTTTTTTAAAAAAAACTGTTTTGGCAGCAACTGCCACCCCAGCACAAGGCTCTTCATTGAAGGTAACTGGTAGTTGTCCCAAGAAACGATTTTTAAAGAATATGTTCCTTTTAAAAGGCATCCTGTTAAACAGAGCTTCTGCCTGAAGTGTTGAAGAGCTACTATTAGAGTTATGCGTGACCTCACTCCCTGACATTTTATGGCTGGGCTCTGCCTCCTGCGGTGGCCATTTTGTCACTGACTCTGCCTCCTGCAGCAGCCATTTTGTGGCTGTGCCCACCAACCTGCGTCAGAATCCCAAAGGTGCCTGCAGGCTCAAAAAGGTCCATTCGATGCCTGGGTGGATTTCACCTGTCTTTGTTTCACTGTCTGGTTTTACACATTTGCTCATATTGGTTACCACAATGAAACAAACTCAGTGTTTTTCCAAAACTGCCAAATCCACATTTTTTTTTTTTAAAAAATACACCCTTCCTGAACCTTATAAGCAATTGTTCTCAGTTAACATTAACCAAATGGACCATCTGACAGTGGCCGAAGAAGCTACATAGCAGACTGAGCAAGCCCGTGGGATGTGTCTCAGAGGAGAGACGTACAACAACAAACAGTCCAGCACACAGTAAGAAATAGCAGGAAATAACAGAAGACAACTGTGAGCTGTTACCCGCAAAAAATATATCCAGAAAGAGACTTCAGCAAAGTGAAATGCATCTACTCATATAATCCATCACAGGAACATACAGAAACCAACAAGATCCATAACAGAAAAATACAGAGTCCAAAGTATAAATTTACAAGATACAAGATAAATATCCCAACACTTTTCCTAGGTAATTTTCAGTGTTTCAGGCTTCTGGTCCTTCCTCAGGAACAAAGAACAACTATTGCGAGTCTCATTCCATTTCCTTATAGGATAATCTCTATATCTAATAGCCAAGGTGCCCCCCGCATGCAGATATCTAAATCCATGGGGGGGGGGCACCTGGGGGCAGGGAGATTGTTCTGCACACTTGGGGGGCTCCCCCGCGTGTGCAGAAAAATCCTAAAAGTTAGAAAACTTTTGAGGGGATATTTAAATCCCCTCAAAAGTAAAAGTGTTCCCTGCGCATGCGCAGAGAACGCTTTGGCTGTTAGGGGGGCTCGGCAGGTGGCGGGACTCGCCACCACCACTGCTGTTGGGGAGGGGAGGAGGAAGAGGCTTGGCACGCGGCGGGACTCACTGCCGCCGCTGTTGTCGGGGACGGCAGGGGGAGGGAGGGGAAGAGGCTCGGTGCGCAGCAGGGGAGGGCAGGGGGAGGGAGGGGAGAGAGGCTCAACTGCAGGTGCTTCCTCCTCCATGTGGAGCTCCTTCTCTCCCCCCTGTGAGTATCGTGGGTCCCCCTGCTTGTGCTGTTCTGTCTCTTTAGCATTGGGCAAGGTCTCCTAAGCCCTAGTCAGTGCCTCTAAAGGCTGCTTCTATGTAACAGGACCAAAACAGAATAGCATTATCCTATAAGGAAATGGAATGAGACTCCCAATAGTTGTTCTTCGTTCCCGAGGAAAGACCAGAAGTCCGAAACACTGAAAATTACCTAGGAAAAAGCGTTAGATACTTATACTTTGGACTCTATATTTTCCTGTTATGGATCTTGTTGGCTTCTGTACGTTCCTATGATGGATTATACGGGTAGATGCATTTCACTTTGTTGAAGTCTCTTTCTGGATATAATTTTTGTGGGTAACTCCGCTCTCTGCTGAGAGACAGCCAGGAATGGGAAGAGGGTGGGGTTGGGTCAGGCACAGAGTAGCATCATTAACTGGTAAGCCTGGATAGCTTCATTAATTAATTATTTTGACGTTCTGTCTGTACGGCAGCTGACTGACCGAGGCTGGGAGGCAGCTGGCCAAAACCGATCCAGTCTGTTTACAGCTGATGAGAAGCTGCTTCCACTGAGGCCATGGTTCCCAGGTGCCCCCAGGCAATGTTCCCTCTAAGCTGTGGAGTCTTGTGAGCAAAAAAGGTTGCTGTGTGAGCTCCTGGCATTAAAGTTGTGAGTGAGCGATTTGGCTGCTGCATAAATTAGTTTGCTCTGGATCCACCTTTCCTGAGCTAAGACAAAAATGTGTGAGCCAGAGGCTAAAAAACGGTGAGCTAGCTCACACTAACTCACCTTAGAGGAATGTATTTTTATTTTTGAGATTTATATCCCGCCCTCCCTGCCATACGGCGGCTCAGGGCGGCTCACAACAAATACATAGAACAGATAATATCTTTAAAAAACATTAAAACATATAAAACAGCTAATACTATACAGATGGCGTATCTTCAGCTCAATATGTTATAGCAGTATCCAGACGTAATCCTTATGGGCGGTCACGGTAGGCTGGCAGGAGGAGGTCAAATGATCAAATCAAATAGTCAGCTGGCGGGTAAGATCGAATGATCGAATCGAATAGTCGGGCCAGGGCCAAGTGTGAGACTTCTGATTAGATCCAAAAAGCCAGGCCTTGTATTTCAAAGCAAAGTCTTTATTCTTAATGGTCTTTCAGGAAACACTTGCGTTGTTAGTGAAACCAGATACAGAATGGGAGGAATTGATATACTGTATTCAAACAAGGGTGAAAACGCGGGTACCAATGAGAATAAAACTATCAAGCGCCAAAATGTGCTACCGTTACTTTCTCAGGAAAAAAAGGCGCGTAAGCGGAGCTAACTTCCCATCCCCAACCCTGTGTGTGTATTCTACTTGCATTCCCACGCAAAAGACACCTGGAAGAGCGGAGGACCAGTTGCCCAAGGTTACAAGTGCAGCAACAGAGATAACATGAGTCTAGCAAAATATCTGAGCTCATTCTGAGGAAGGAGGGGTGAGGGGAGAACCGCCAGAAGGGAAGCTGATGCCGATCTCCCGCCGGGACCTGCAACAGGGACTGCAAAAGGGAAGCAAAATATGACAGGGAACCTGACACCAAGATGGGAGTGTTGGGTGACCCCTACTTAAACACCTGGTGGAAGAGCTCCATTTTGCAGGCCCTGCGGAATTGTAAAAGATCCTGCAGGGCCCTGATATTATCCAGGAGCTCATTCCACCAGAGCGGGGCCGCCACAGAAAAGGCACTGGCCCTTGTCACACCCCCCCCGGCCACTTGCGGGGGGGGGGGCAGGTAGAGCACCCAGCTCCAGTTCAGGGAAGTCCTGGACATTTGGAGGTGGAGCCTGGGGAGAACAGGGACCTCAGTCCTCTCTCCAGAGCATCCATTTTCTCCAGGGCATCTGATCTCTGTAGTCTGGAAATGAGCTGTAGATCTGGGGGATCACCAGGTCCCACCTGGAGGCTGGCATCCCAAACTGAGGTTCTACCAGTTAGCTGCTTGTGCTGAACTCTCAGTTTGCCAACCTCCAGGTAGGTATGGAAAAGTATATGACACTGTGCCATCGACGTATGCTTAAGGTAGATCTATTTTGTGCTTTTAATTTTTCAGTTTGGTGTAGTGGTGAAGTGTGCGGACTCTAATCTGGGAGAACCAAGTTTGATTCCCCACTCCTCCACTTGCACCTGGCTGGATGACCTTGGGCAAGCCGTAGCTCTGGCACAGCTGTTCTTGAAAAAGAGCAGTTTCTGTCAGAGCTCTCTCAGCCCCACCTGCCTTACAGGGTGTCTGTCGTGGGGAGGGGAAGGGAAAGGCGTTTGTAAACCACTCTAAGACTCCTTTGGGTAGTGAAGGGCGAGGTATAGATCCAATCTTTTCTTCTCTTAATTTTTTCTCTATACTGTTACATAAATATTGGTGTCAAGTATTACCAAACATAGTTTTCACCAAAACAATACATCAAAGTGCAGAGTTGCACTGTGTTCAAACATTCAGTCAGTCTCACAATCACTAGTCCCAGGGGACTCTAGTAATTTACCTGTATCAAATACAATCTTTTTCAAGGACCGTGATGTACATACAGGACACAAGGCACGATAAATTATCTTTGTGAGTATAAAACTCTTAAGACAGCAGCGTATTTTCTAGAGTCCCCTTGGAACCCTTGCAGCAAACATAATAACCTATCTAGGAGAACATATCTCCCAAGTTCTATCAGGCAGCCACCTGGAGAGCTCCTGGAATCTCCAGACCACAGGGGAAACTGGTTCCATTGGAGGGTGGACTGTGTGGCATCCCATCCCTACTGACCTCCCTCCCCTCCCCAGCCTCTGCACTTCCCTGATTCCACCCCAAATCTCCAGTAATTTCCCAGCTTAAGAGCTGCCAACCCTGCCCACTGAATACGAAGGAGTTCATGGGATAAGAGACAGCCAGGAAGAGGGAATTAGGTGGGACTGGGTCAGGTAAAGAGCAGCATCATTAAGCGATAAGCTTGAATAGCTTCATTAATTATTTTGACGTTATGTCTGTGCTATAGCTGACTGACCGAGGCTGGGAGACGGCTTGCCAAAACCGATCCAGTCTATTTGCAGCTAATGTGATCGCTGGAGGTTGCTCTCGCTGAGGTTCTATGAGCGCTGTTCAGGCTGAATTCTCCCGCCATCTGCTTCCATCACTCTTTGCTCCTGTAAATTCCTTGTAACTCTCAACTCCCATCCCCAATACCGACCAGCTAGAACTTGGGCCACGTGTTATCGATGGCCGAGCCAGAGACAACTTAACTTTACCTTTTAGAACCCTCGCAGCATGTAGAAAAATTGAAGCCAGTATAGATTCCGCCATGTGTTTGTGCTCTGCTTTTCAACTTTTTAGGGCTGTTTTGCTCAAGAATGAACCACAATTCAACATGACTCAAATGACAGCAAATGGGAAGATATATAGTTTGCCGTGCCCTGTTCTGGATGGCCCACGCTAGCCCGATCTCCTCAAATCTTGGAAACTCAGCACGGTCGGCCCCAATTGGTCCTTGGATGGGAGACCAACAAGAAAGTCCAGGATTGCTACTGTTAGCCTGATTGCCTTGATGCATTAATAATATTGGGGGATTTGAAGTATTATAAAATGGCAATAGGCAATAAGGGAGCAAACACCTTTGTATACAGGGGTCCCGCTTCTTCCAGAAGCACCAGAAATAGATGCAGAGACCAACTTCAGAATGAAGTGGTATCTGTACTGGGTCAGTTTTCACAAGCAAACAATATACAATCACACTCACACTTACGCAGTTCTAGGAAATAAGGCCGAAAGGGATAGCGACATTCGCATTAGCAGGATATTCGTTGAGGGGCAAAATTGACCTGTCCTTGGCGTGATGACACACTCCAACTGGAAGAACAGAAGGGACCAAAAGGGGAATTCAGGGTCGTGTACTGAACCAGCAGAACACGTGGAGACTCTGGCAGTGCTAACCAAGAGTCGTGAGGGTAGGGTAGGTCTAGAGGTCAGGAGAGAGAGAGAGAAAGAGCCAGACCACGTGGTGGATCCTTTTCTAATGGGTTTTTGGGGGTAAGCCAACTTGCCACCTCCTCCTGGCACGTCCCCCTTGTGGTCCATCCCAAAAAGCATGTTACCTGAAAGGGGTTCTAGGGGGAGGGGGCTAAGGGTTTGGACAATATTGAACTCTAGCTGTTCTGTGGCACAGACACCTGGACGGGTGATGTCTCATCCGGCTAGCGCCTTCTGTGTTGTAGATGCATCCTTGGTTCCAAGGCGAGTAGAACTGGTTTGATTGCATTATCAAGGGAAAGCCCTTTGTTAACAGAAGGCAGGAAAAGAGGCTTTTGTGCCTTCATTGCAGAGAAGGTTTTGGCGGGAAGGGGGAGGGTTGCCTGCGTGGTAGAGAAGGACTTCCTTAATGGCGTCTGGAATCCTCTGCTTTAAACACCAATGGTAGGTGGTTGCTCTGGGTGTTTCGTGTGTCTAGGGATACATCTTAGAACGGGTGACCTCAGGAACCACTGGCACAATATCTCAGGAAAAGCAGCATCTCCTGCTGGCGTGTGTCTACAGCTGGCAGCACATTTGGTCCCCTTACGTTTCAGTCCCTTTTCGCACACGTATGAACACAGTTCATTTTAACACTTATGAACTCCCAAGTCCATAGGAGCATGATAAGCACCTTGCAGGGCAACACTACGCAGAAGCAGGTGATGGTAAACACCCACCCACACCCAGTCTCTTGCCTTCAAATCCTCGTTAGGGGCAGTCATAAACTGGCTGCGACTTGAAAGCAGCTCCTACCGCCACCGCCACCACCACCATCATGGTTCAATGGCAGAGCGTCTGCATGGCAAGCAGAAGGGTCCAGGTTCAGTCCCTGATGGGCGGTATGCGATGCATAAGACCACTACCCGAGACCCTGGAAAGCAGCTGCCAGTCAGAGTAGACAATACTGGCTTTGATGGACCGGGGGGGGGGGGGGGGTCTGATTCAGTGTAAGGCAGCTTCAGGTGTTCTGATGTGGTTGCAAGACTGAACATTATACCAGCAATTATTTTGCAGGGGAGATTTCCAAATAGGCCTGACACCGACAGAATCTGCCCTCATGGCCTTAATAGGATTGATGAGTGGTCATTTCGTGAAGGAACGTCGTTCCGGGAGTAACAAGCCAAGGAGTGGGTTCATATGGTGATGCACTGTGGGGGGAAAAAGCAAAAGCAGACTAACTTGATCTGTATTTTCATGCTTGTTGCAGGGTAGCTTCCCTGTAAGAGCAAAGGAAACCTAAAACATCTTTAGTCCAAGTGTAAAGCTGGCTCACCAGCTCTGAGTTGGGAAATACCTGGATATTTTTGGGATGGAGCCTGAGCGGTGGGTGTTGCCTTCTGACACACTTCCGGTGTTGTCAGGGTGTGTGGGATATGCAAATAAGTTATGCTAATGAGTTATACTAATGAGCTCCTGCACCTCTTTTTCTACAGAATGACCCCTGGGATTGATACATCCTTCCACGCCCTGCTGGAATGCAGATTTTTCAAGATTATGGATGATTACTATATTAAACCTTTAATCAACCAATCGTTCCCCTACACTGCGGAAACCCTGGCTTCCTTGCTCAGTGATAAGGACCCTAAGATCACCCTAGCAACTGCAAAATCTGTCTCAGTCCTTGTAGCACTCACATCCAAAAAGAAGAAGAGAGAAATAAGTATTTCCTGCTGCTTAAGATTCACGAATCAATAAGCTTCTAAGGGTGTAAAAGTAAAGGAAAAGAAAACATCATGTATTCATGCATATGCCTTTCAAGTGGATTGAAAGTCCATTGTTCACCGTGTGTGAAAGCACTATCACCCTGACCTGGGTAGCCCAGGCCAGCCTGATCCTGTCAGATCTCAGAAGCTAAGCAGGGTCAGCCCAAGTCAGTAGCTGGATGAGAGACCACCAGGGTCGCTGCACAGAAGCAGGCAATGGCAAACCACCTCTGGACGTCTCTTGCCTTGGAAAGCCCATGAGGGCTCGCCATAAATCGGCTGTGACTTGCTGGCACTTTCCACCAGGATAGTTTGCCATTCTGTTTTTCTCTTGTCCTCCCCCCCCCCCCCCCAGGCAACTTTCAGAAGATCCAAAATCTCCCAGCTATTCCAGATAAACCCACGATTGCTGTTGTGCTGCTGAGACACCTGGTGTGCTCCAGAAGAAGAGAACTCCCAGTCAGAAGTTCTTGACCGTTGACATGCAAATGTGCCATAGGGTGGGTTCAGATGGGCAGCTAATCCCGCCATTGGCCTGGCTGTAATTTGAGCTAGATCTTTTTGATCCAGCGCTGCACGACCAGACAGCTCCCCCATGAATCGCTTAACTGTGCGTGACTTTGTGATAGATTCTTTAGACAGCATCCACTGTAAGGAGCCATGTGGTTGGTTTAAAGAAAAACTGTTTGCGCATGTGCATATGCAGCTCACCATATACTTGTTTTTCCGAGCATGCGCGGACTAAAACGGTAAAAGCACCATCAGCGGTACCTTCCTCTAGGTACCATTTCAGTTAACAAAGTGCTTAAATATCACGGGACCTTCAGAAACATTAAATTGTCGTTTGAGCGGAGCTCTGCGGACATCACATGTTTAAGTGGTTATGCGCGCATCGCTAAGACTTTTTTAAAATGGTGGACGTTCGGGATAGTCTGGAGACCATCCCTATGGGCTGATTGCGCACTGGTGGAACAAATAGATGGGGAAAAGTCCATCATTGGCGTTCCTGACTGAACTGTTCTCTTTTGTAGCTATAGATTCAAGTAAGATAACTGGGACCTTTCACCCATGGTCCTCATTTCTGGCAGTCTGCATCTTCTCAGAAGGGCTACATGTAGCAGCTCAAATTAAAAAAAACAACACCACAGTCGTAAGGGAAGTTCAAAATGTTGCTAAAAGGATTATTTTTAACAAACAGTAATATTTATTTGTTGTTCAAACGAAGGATTGTATAAACAAAAGGGATGAGGAAAACCAAAACCAACGGCTTTTTCCCACATGCCAAATAATGCACTTTTAGTGTACCTCACAACTGATTTTTTCCCACGTGAAATGGCAATATCCACCTGCAAACCATTGTACAGAGCACTGAAGTGGATTTAATGTGTGCTGTTCAGTGCATTTGAAAGCATCAGAAGAAACCAACCAACAATGGCTATGTTGATTATAAAAACAGTTTTCAAGAAATATGTCCTCTCAATAACAAATGGGTTTCCCTAATTCCAGGGGGGGAGGGGCATCCCAAATAGCCCAATTTAGCCTGAGCTTATCAGAACCTGGGAACTAAGGAGGCTCAGTCATGGTCAGTTCCTACTCACCACATGTCCCCTCCTCCTCTCTTCCTCCACTTCCTCCTCTTCCTCCTTTTCTTCTTCTCCTCCTCCTCCTCCTCCGGAAGAAAAATATGTGATTCAGGATCACCGATTCAGAAACAGCTGCCTCCACATGAGAATGTTTGACCAGGAACCTCCACACATTTTGGAATTGGCTCCATGGAAGCCATTTTGTGGTTCACCGACCACCCCTCCCACAATAGACTTTTTTTTATATATATATAATTTTTTTTTATTTTATATATTAACACACACAATTTTCTGTATACAAAGTTATACCATCATACATACGAGTTGTTTATCTGTTAAGCAAATTGTTTCTCTAGCTCATGAACACCATGTCTTTAGTCCAATTAATCCATCCAATCATAAAACTTAAACCAAATTGCGCTCACATCGGTTTTAGCATATGGATTTAAAAGATAACCTAATTTGTCCAATTCAGCCCATTTCAGTATCAAGCTGATTAGTTCTTCTTGGACAGGCATCTCTACCGATTTCCACATTTTAGCCCTTAATATACGAGCTGCGGTTACCAAATATGCTAACAAACGCTGATCGTTTTTAGCCATCTCTTCTGGCATAATGTTTAACAAAAATATTGCGGGATCTAGAGGTATCTCAATTTCCAAGATTTCTTCTGCCATTTTTTTGACCATTTTCCAAAATTTCCCAACTTTCCCACATACCCACCACATGTGAAAATACGTTCCTCTCTCCCCACAAATCCAACATTTACATGATACATTATAACATTTATGAAGTTTGACCGGTGTCCAGTGCCAGCGATAAAACATCTTATAGATGTTTTCTTTATAATTAACAGATTTAAAAAATTTCATTGATCTCCACGTTTTATTCCAATTATCGATATCTACATTTCCTCCTAGATCCCTCATCCACGCTATCATTGTTGGTCTTATAATTTCATCCTGCATTTCTCGACTTAAAAAATATTTATATAACTTGTTAATTAGCTTATCATTGCTTTTTAACCAGGTCTCATCCAATTCATTGGGTTTGGTATCCAATCCTTCTTTTATATCTTTTTGATACCTGGATCTTAATTGTAAATTTTCCCACCAGGATAGTCTTAGCCCCAATTCCTCCTTTAGTTGTTTTTCATTTTTAAGGTTACCTTTATTATCTATTAATTTACTATAGCTCACTATATTTTGAGGATTTAATAAGGAAGGTCTAATAAAGGCTTCTAATGGAGAAACCCAGTTTGGGATTTTGGGATAGCAGCTCTCTTTCACCTCTACCCATATTGCCAAAAGGGTCTTTCTTAATATATGTAAATTGAAATTTGAGTGAATTTTGTGTTTTTCGTACCATACATAGGCGTGCCAGCCCATGTATAGGTCATGTCCTTCTAGTGCAAGTACTCTGTTATTATTAAGTAATAACCAATCTTTTATCCATACCAAAGCAGCAGCTTTACCATATAATTCCCATCTCGGTATACCTATCCCCCCTCTTTCTTTTGCATCCTGTAGTAGTTTCCATCTAATTCTTGATTTTTTTGAAGCCCAAACAAATTTCCTAGTCAAATTATTTATTTCTTTATAGAAGTAAGCATTTTTTTTCAGGAGAGGTCGTGCTTGCGCCAGAAATAGGAATTTTGGTAGAATATTCATTTTAATCGCTGCTGCTCTGCCTAGCAATGATAAATTAAGCTCTTTCCATTTCATAAGGTCATCTTTAATCTTTTTTATAAGCACATTATAATTGTCTTCTATTAAGGTACTCACTTTATTAGAACACGTTATTCCTAAATATTTTAACTTTTTAACAACCTCAAATCCTGATGTTCTTTGAATTTCTAATTTTTGATGTTCTGACCCATTTTTAATCAGAATTTTAGTCTTTTTGACATTAATTGTGAATCCTGCGACCTTTCCATATGTCTTTATCTCTTCTAGTAGCCTTCCAACTGATTCTATCGGATCTTCAATAATGAACATTAGATCATCTGCGTATGCCCGTAGTTTAAACTCTTGGCCTTTGCATCTTATTCCTCTAATTAAACCATCCTCTCTTATTTGGTCACACAGAGATTCAAGGGCGAAAATAAATAATAAAGGTGATAAAGGGCAGCCCTGCCTTGTTCCCTTTTCTATTGGGAATTCTCGCGACAAATCTCCATTAATACATAGCCTCGCAGACTGTTTTTTGTATACTGCTTCTATCAAAGTTTTAAAATAATTTCCTGGGTCATAATACCTCAGCTTTGCTAACAAAAATTTCCAAGATATATTGTCGAAAGCCTTCTCTGCGTCCACAAATATCAAAGCTGCTAGTTTTTCGGGATGTACCTCATAGTATTCTAGCGTGTCTATTAGGATTCGGATATTTTCCCTCAGTTGTCTCTTAGGGAGGAAGCCTACCTGATCAGTATTAATTATCTGATTTAATACTGTTTTAAATCTTTCTCCCAAAATACTAGCGAAGATCTTATAGTTTGCGTTTAGCAGTGAAATTGGCCTATAGTTTCCAATTAGATCTAACTTCTCTTTATCTTTTGGAATTAATGTTATCATAGCTGAGTTCCAGGAGTCTGGTGTAACGCTAGTCTGGCTTATATGTTTTACTAGATCTTTATAGATATCCGATATTTGATCTTCAAAAATCTGATAAAATTCACCTGGGAGGCCATCTGGTCCGGGTGATTTATTCTTCTTTTGTCTTTTAATAGCCTCTACGACCTCAAAAATCGAGATTGGTTCGCTTAACCTTGCTTTTTGTTCTGCAGTGAATTTTTTTTACCTTTTAAGTTATTTTCTAAATAGGTTTCAATGTTATCCACGTTCTCGTCTTGTTGTTTGTATATTTTACTAAAATATTCTTCTGCTATCTGTTTAAGTTCTGCTTGAAGATATTTATTCTCCCCCTTTTCATTTTTTAGAGAAATTATTATTTTTTTTTTGTAAAGAAATTTTTATTTTTCAAAAAAAAAAAACATCGAAAATAATACATTTAACCTTATACAAATCCCTTTTTCCATATTAGATAACATTTTGTTCTATTTGTACATTCTATTTTTATCTTGTTTTGGTGGTTTCCCACCACATCTGAAGCATAACACATTTTCCATTTTATTCAAAATAGTAATACTTATATCTATGTTTCGTTTCTGGTAACGGTTATATAGCTTTAAAATACTTATACTTATACACCCATTCTTATTTTCTATACTCTTATGTATTTCTAAATAAAAACAGTTTCATTGTCTAATTTTAACTAAAACATTCATATAATATATTTCTATTCCTTTATGCTATTATAACCATGTATAGATATAGTTTTTCATATCCCAATACTTTTCAACATATTCTTTCAAATCTTTCCAGTCTTCCAGAAAGGTCTCTGAGTAGAGATTATTCAATTTTCTAGTCCACTTATCCATTTCAGCCATATATAACAGTTTTTTCAACCATTCCCACACCTCTGGTATTTTTTCATTTTTCCAGTTTTGTGCATACACCATTCTTGCTGTTGTAATCATATACCATATTATTGTCCTTTTCTTTACATTTATCTCTTCTAGTTTAAGTCCTAGCAATAACATTTCAGGCAACTTCTTAAATGTACATTTCAAGATTTTTTCCATTTCTGCATGTATTTTTGACCAATAAGTCTTTGCTTTATCACAAGTCCACCACATATGATAAAAAGACCCTTCTTTCTTTTTACACTTCCAACATTTGTTAGACATATTTTGACCAATATTTGCAATTTTTTTTGGTGTCATATACCATCTATACATCATTTTAAAACAATTTTCTTTTAAGTTATAACACGTAGATATACTCATAGCATTTTTCCATAAAAATTCCCAAGATTCCATTTCAATGTCTTTGTTAAAGTTTATCGCCCATTTTACCATTTGTTCTTTTACCATTTCATCAGCATTAAACCATTTTAGCAAGACTTTATACATTTTAGAAATCATTTTTTTCCCACCTTCCTCCCAAACTTGTTCTATTTCATTATTTTTTTCCCTGAAACCATGTTTTTTATCACTTCTATACAAGTCATATATTTGTCTATATCTTAACCAACCATAATCAAAATCAATCTGATGCTGCTCCTTCAGTTTGAAATCCTTGCCATGTCTTATTAATAAGTCTCTATACTTCAGCCAATCTTGTCCTTTATATCTTGATATTGGATGTAAGACTTCTGCGGGTACAATCCACATGGGTATCTCTTCTGAAAAAAAGTTTTTATATCTTGTCCACGTATCCATTAGTGTTCTTCTCAAATAATGATGTTTAAACATATTGTCCATTTTTGTTTTGCCATAATACAAATATGCATGCCACCCAAATCTACAATCATGACCTTCCAGGGACAATAACATTCTATCTTGTAACATAGTCCATGCCCCTACCCAGGTCAAACATATTGCATCATGGTATAACCTTAGATTTGGTAGTTGAAACCCTCCTCTTTCTTTGGCATCACACATTATTTTCATCTTAATTCTTGGTTTTTTCCCTCCCCACACAAATTTAGACAGCTCCTTCTGCCAACATTTGAATGTTTTTACATCTTTCACAATTGGAATAGTTTGAAACAAAAACATTAATCGTGGTAACACATTCATCTTGACCACCGCAATTCTACCCAGCAATGACAAATTCAATACATTCCACTTTTTAATATCCTGCATAATTTGCAACCATAATTTTTCATAATTATTTTTATAAAGATCAATATTTTTCATAGTTAGGTTTACACCCAGATATTTTGTCTTTTTCACCACCTCACATTCTGTAAGTTTTTGTAACTCGTTTTGTTTCTTATTTGACATATTTTTGCACATTACTTTCGATTTGTTTTTATTTACATAAAATCCTGCTAAGTCACCAAACTCTTTTACTCTCTGTAACAAATGTGGTAATGTGGATAAGGGGTCTTCCACTATAAACATCACATCATCTGCAAAGGCCCTATATTTGAAAGAAAAACCTTTAGTTGTTAAGCCTTTAATATCTTTGTCTTCCTTCACATTTAAAAGTAGAACTTCTAAAATCCAAATAAATAACAGCGGCGAAAGCGGGCATCCTTGTCTTGTTCCTTTTTCAACTTTAAAATCGTCTGTCTTTTCAGTATTAATTATTATTGAGGATTTCTGTTCTTTATATATTGCTTTAATGAAGTTAAGCATATATTCACCGATCTCAAGATGTTCTAAAACTTCAAACATAAAATCCCAGTTTAAATTATCAAACGCTTTCTCCGCATCTAAAAAGAAAAAGCCCACTTCCTTTTCAGGATGTTTGTCGTAATATTCTATAGCGTCCACTACTACTCTTAGATTGTCCCTTATTTGTCGATTAGGTAAGAACCCTGCTTGTTCTGTTTGTATAGTCTCTTTAAGGTGCTCTTTTAGTCTATCCGCTATAATCTTAGCAAAAATCTTATAATCATTATTCAGTAAAGAGATCGGTCTATAGTTCTTAACATTGGTCAAATCCTGATTTTCTTTCGGGATCAGTGAGATGGATGCATCTTTCCAGGTTTCTGGTACCTCTCCAGTAACTCTTATATTGTTCATCAATAGCAGTAACACCGGTGAAACTGACTCCTGTAACGTTTTGTAGAACTTCGCTGTAAATCCATCCGGTCCAGGTGCTTTACCTAATTTTGAGTCATTTATTGCATTTTTGATCTCTTGTAATGATACTGGATTATTAAATAGTTCTTTAATTTTCTCTGTTGGTTTTGGTAGCTTTAATGTTTGCAGGTATTCTTTAATCTTTCTTCTGTCTTTGTTTTCCTTCTTAAAAAGTTTTGCGTAGTATTTAAAAAATTCTCTTTTTATTCCTTTGTTATCTATTATCTCAATATTATCTCTTATCACTTTAGTGATAAATTTATTTTCACGTTTTTTCTTTAATTGCCATGCTAAGTATTTTCCGGGTTTATTTGCACCTTCAAATGCTTTTTGTTGAAGTTTTTTTAAGTTCCAGTACATCTCCTGGTTCAAAATGGCTTTTGCTTGGTCTTGTAGCATCCAGATTTCCTTTTGCAGTTTCTTTTTCCCTGGTTTCTTCTTCAGTTCTTCTTCCTTTGTTTTAATGGCTTGTAAAATATTTTCATATTGCTCTTTTTTCTTTTTATTATCTTTAGCATTTAACGATATCAATAGTCCTCTCATCACTGCTTTATATGCATCCCATACGGTTTGAATTTTAACTTCTTTCTGCATGTTTACTTGGAAGTATAGGTCTGTTTCTTCAAGTAATTTTTTAATTATTTCTTGATTATCTAATAAGTCCTCGTTTATTCTCCATCTCTTTTGTTTTTTAATCTGCCCAGCTGTCCATAAACACGGATTGTGATCTGAGATTATTCTGGGTAAAATTTCCACTTTTCTTGTCTTAAAGGTTAGGTTAGTAGTCATCCAAATCATGTCAATTCTTGAATGTGAGTCATGTCTGTTAGAATAAAAGGTAAAGTCTTTTCCTTGTGGGTTAGCTTTCCTCCAAATATCTTCCAACTTTTCTTGTTTTATCAGTTCAAAAAAGTTTTTTGGAAGCTTCCCTAACGTCTCATCCTTTCTTTTAGAGCGCCTGTCTAGTTTATTATCTACAGTTCCGTTGAAATCTCCTAACATCATAATTTGATCATAGTTTACATTGTCCAATTCCATTTGAAGTTCTTTAAAAAAAATTTCTTTAGCTCCATTCGGAGCATAAATGTTCACAATCAAAGTTTTCACTCCTTGCAGTAAAATTTCAATAGCTAAATATCTTCCATCTTTGTCTTTGAATATTACTTTGGGTTCCAAATCTTTTTTGACATATGTTACAACACCATTTTTTTTATTGCTTGCTAAAGAATAAAATTCTTCTCCCAATTTTTTCCTTATTAAATATTTATGGTCTTGGTTTTTAAGATGAGCTTCTTGCAAGCAAATTATATTACATTTTTGTTTTTCCAACCAGTGACCTACCATTCTACGTTTTTGGGGTGAATTTAGTCCATTTACATTCCATGTAAGTATTTTGTAATCCATTTTGATATATTCTTAAATATCTCCAAAATCGTCTTTATTCTCTCCCAGGAATGCATACATTTCTTCTGTGCTTTTAATCACCACTCTGGAGCTGCCATAATAAAAACTTAGTCCTTGAGGTATTTCCCAACGAAATCTGATTTTTTTCTCCTTCAGTTTATCCGTCAGACGCTTGAATTTTTTCCTTTCTTGCAGTATTGCTCTAGGCAATTCTTTCATTACTATGATTTTCTTTCCATCTATTACAAAGGGGTCAGTAAAGCACTTCCTGTAGATTTGTTCTTTTGTTCTTTTCATTGTAAATTGGACAACCACGTCTCTTGGTATGTTTTTGTCTCTTGCATATGTAGAATTAACTCTATAAACAAGATCCATGTGTTCTTTAACAACTTCTTCCTGTTCTTGTAAAAAATCTGCTATTGCTTCTTGCATTCTTGTAAAAATATCCTCATTCAATTTTTCCTCAATCCCTCGAAATCTCAAGTGGTTTTGCATATCTTTATAATGCATCATCTTTTCCATCCTCTCGTTCTCTCTCATTGTCTTATGGGTGTTTTCTTCCAGTTCTTTTACTTTAGTTTCTATATCTTGTGTTCTTGTGGATAATTTTTGAAATTCTGCTTTTAATTCCATGCAATTTTTATCTGCTTGAGCCGCTATATTATTCATTTTAACATTTACCTCTCCTATAGCGTCTAACATTTTCTTTTCCATTGCTTCCATAACAGCTAGTAGCTCTTTTTCTTTTTTTGCTGCCATTGTAGGAGAGGACCATGTGGCTGCTCTCGATCTTAGTCCTCGGTCCGTTTTGCCTCTTTAAAAGGATCGATTTTATCTTGTCTTCCAAATCAAACACCAATTAGTGCATTCAAACAAGCTAATCTTGCCAAGTCAAATTATGTTGGTTTCAGCCTTCTACGTTATATAATCTTTGAGATATTGCAGTTTAAAAATTTTATAAATCCAAAATGGCGGCCGCGACTTCTCTATGGTTAATGTCAAAGGTTATAGTCTTTTTACCTTGCTTCTGGCTTGCCGTAGTTTCCTTTTGTCCCTTCCTTTTCTTTACTTGTCTGCTCTCTGCACGTCACTTCCTGTTATGGTCTTTCTGGTCCGGCAGTATTTAGAGTCCCCTTTCTGGTCCGGCAGTATTTAGAGTCCCCTTTCTGGTCCGGCAGTATTTAGAGTCCCCTTTACCTTCTTCCGGTTCTTCTCCTTTTTCCTTCTTGTCTGCTCTTCTAGCCGTCACTTCCTGATTCAGTCCTCACGTCTTAATCTCGCGATGCTTGGTTCCCTTCTCCCTCTTTGTCTCGCGATGCTTGGCTTCCCCTCCCAACTCCTTTTAACCGCAGGAATGTTAAACAACTTGTTTTTTTGGCTTTTTAAGTTCAAATTCGGTTTTTTAGCACTTCAAAACTGCTCTCATCCAATCAACATCAGTCTATTGCTTCACCCGATCTGTTTTTCATCTTTCAAAACGCGGCAATGGTAAGGCAAAAAACTTTTTTCCGTTACCTTTTGTTGTTACTTCGCTTCAGATGTGGTCCCAACGTTTAAACTTTGTCTTCTTTGTTAAGGAATCAGGGGAATTGGAGGTTTTATGCTGAATTTTTCAGCTCAGCTCGGCTCCTTAGAGATACTCGCAAGAATCCTCTTCGGCTGCAGTGCTCAAGGTGTCGGAAAAGTCTCCTCCGAGACTTTCCCTTCACCGAGGTTGCTCAAACCTGGATTATATTGCTTGCTGGTCCTCACACTACCTGTGTGAGGTTGCGTCGGGTGGATTAACCCACCCAAGCTGTCAGGAAGAGCCGCTGTCCGCCTTGCGCATTTGCAAAGCGTGTCAGACCTCCATTCTCCCAACTGGAAACCCCCATTTTTTAGAGAAATTATTGTCCTTTTTGCTCTCTCTTTTTTTAGTCTGTATGCCAGCCATCTAGATGGCTTATTGGCATTTTCAAAGAAAAATAATTTGTTATATTGTACTTTTTTACCATTTTCTTTGTTCAATAATAAATTTAATTTATGCTGTCTGTATAATAATCTTTGTTTACATTTTGCATCCCCCTGTTGTTTGAACCTAAGCTCTTCTTCTATCTTAATCTGTCTAACTATATAGTTATATTCTTTCATTTCTTGTTTTTTCTTCCATGCCGCCTGGCTAATCAACCTTCCTCTTATATATGCCTTAAAGGCATCCCAGACAATATGAATGGGGGTTGTATTTTGCAAATTTATTTTAAAAAATTCTTTTATGTCTTTTTTCAAATTAGCTACAAACATTTTATCTTTCAAAATGTATTTATTCATAGTCCATCTAGGACTCTTTCTCATTTCCCTAAATGACAAGAGGATCGGATTATGGTCTGCGAACGTTAGCGGTAATATTTCAATATCATTCAGTTCCATTATTATTTCCCTTGATGTCCAGGCCATATCTATCCGGGACCATGATTTATGCCTTCCCGAATAAAATGTAAAGGCGTCTTTATTTGGATATTTAGTTCTCCATAGATCTAATAAATCATATTCTTCCATTATTTGAAAAAAATTGTATGGTAAAATCTTGCCTTTTTTCTTTATTTTATTTGCAGATTTTCTATCCCTCTTAGCGTCCACCACCGCATTAAAGTCTCCAACTAGATAAACATTATTATTATTGATGCTCTTCAGCAGCTCTGCTACTTCTCTAAAAAAAGATTGCTGATTAGTATTAGGTGCATAAATATTTACGATATTATATTCCTTCCCTTGTCTAATTATCGAGACTGCCACGATTCTCCCATCCTCTGAGGCATGTATTAACTTTGGGTTTAAGTGATCTTTTACATATATCACGACTCCCCTCTTTTTCTTTAACCTATCTGCTGCAACAAAGGCATGACCCAATCTTTTACAATTAATGAATTTTATATGATCTTTTTTAATATGTGTTTCCTGGAGGCACACGATTTTGGCTTTTAATTTGTTTAGTTGATGAAATACTCTTTTTCTTTTTTGAGGTGTGTTCAAACCATTCACATTAATGGAAATCAACTTAAGATCTTTAGGGTTCTGCTCCATTTTTTGACGCTCCTTTTGCCTTAATCTTCACCTGGTTCCTAGTTTGGATTTGTAGCGGGATTCTGGTGTCTTCTTTCTTCTTTCCTTTCTTTGTCTCCCCTTTTCTTTCTTTTCTTTCTTCTTCTTCCTCCTCTTCTTCTTCTTCCTCTCTTTCTGATTGTGATTCTTCATCTTTTTCTGCTATTCCAAAATCAGACCCATACGTTTCCAAAAAATTGTCTAATTTAAAGGTTGAGTCCAGTTGGAATCTTCTCCCTTTGTACTCAAAAATAATGCCTTCTGGAATATTCCATCTGTACATTATATTCTTGTCTCGAAGTTGTGTCGCTAAGTGTTGATAAGTTTTCCTTTTTTCTCTAACACGCCAGGGTATTTCACGCAGAAACTTTACTTCGTTTTCTTGGATGCGCACTCTATTTTCGTATGATGCTTTTAATATTTTGTCTCTGATGTTCCTCTTGTTGAATCGAATATGTACCTCTCTTGGCGTCTTAAACTTTTTAGCATATGCAGTGTTTCGCCTGAACATTGTATCGATCTCCGATGATATCTCTTGTTCAGTCCCGACTTTTAGCTGTTCTGCGATTGCTGAGACTAGTTCTTCTTTCCAATTGGAATTCAGATTTTCTGGAATATTCTGGCACCTAATAGTTAGGGTTGCCTTATCCATCTCCAGTCCGATTAATGCCTCTTCCAAATTTTCGTTTCTCGCCTTCATCTCTTGCATATCCAGGTCTAGTTCTCTTACCCTGGCATGTGTCTGTCTCCCTGTCGCCATCAGTTTCTGAATATCCGACTTGTTAGTGGTTACCTGAGTCTTCATTTCTTCTAGTTCTTCTTTTAGTTGAGACGCCAGGTTGTCAATCTTCATGTTGATTGGAGCAAGTTCCTGTTGGATGATTGGCGCAAGCTCTTGCTTTATTATCACTGGGATCCTCTCCTCAACTTTTCCCATCAGCACAGGTATTGTTGTTTCTATGACTGCCTTAACAGCCGCCGCCACTGACTCATCAATCAAGCTTTTCATTTCCTTGCTGCTTTGGGTTGGGTTGCTGCTGGAAGGCTTCATCGTTTGACTCATTAAATTAAGGTGTGCGGGTGAAGGTAGAGAACCTTTTCTTGGGATGCCTGAACTACCTGATGCCATGTACCTATTGTGTCTATGTAGTTTTAATATTTATAATTATCTTCTTATTTCAATCTATTAGTCACTATTAATTTATTATTTATTTCAAATCAACCTAGTCTTCTCACTTATTCAAATTATCTACTAATTATCCCTCTAATAATTGCCTCTTTGCTTATCAGTTACCAGTTATCTAGTTGTCTACTTATCTATGATATTTCCCTATATGCACAACTGAGTTCACCTGATTATTTTTGATTGGCTACAATTAACTAGTCTTTAATTGATTATTTTAATTAATTTTTAATTAATTTTAATTAATTTTTAATTAATTAATCAAATGGCTCTAATTAATAACCCTTAATTGCCTCTAAATTATCTCTAATCACTGATAGCTTATGCGGATTAAATATATAAAGATATAAATCAAATATACAAGAATATAAACTATATGAGATAAATCATATACATACACTTATATCAGCAAATACACAAGAGTATACCCCTTCCAGAAATTATAAGACACAGAATAGAGCAAAAACAAAATTTATCGGGGGGGTCTCCCTTCGCCCACTTTCCCAGAACCCCTAGTCAGCGTCTAATCTGTTTAATTGTTTTCACACTTCCTTATTTCCCTTTAAGTGGGATTCACCTCACCCACAATTGTAACTAATTACCACCACAGGCTGGGGCTTTCCCTGCTTTTTAAATCTTTTTCTCTTTTACTAATTCAGGTCCTTCCACTTGATACCGCTAGCCCCACTACCTCTCCTCTTCTTATATATCACTCTCCAATATGTTTGTTTTTGTCTCCTTTCGCAGTTTCAGTTACTTTCGTGTCCGTTATTTCCGTTGCTCTCCGCAAACAGCGCGGCTCCGTTGATTGCGTCATCCTCCACCACTCTCGTGTTGCTCTGTTGGCTGTTCCGCGCGTGCGCACCTCCGATTGGGCCCTGCCCGACGCCGACTCTGCCGTAGACCTCCTCGCGCCTCGTCCGTAGACCCGGTCTCCGCACTCCGACGCCGGCTCAACTGTAGACCTTCTGCGTTAGCTTGAGACCCGCTGCTCCACCACTCTACTCCACTCCGCCACAAGAGATGTTCCCTCCAAAACAAACAAAAAACAGGTTAGTGCAGCTTATTTTCTCACCACGGTCCCCTCTCTTTCCCGGTCCAATTTCACTCCTTAATCTTGGCCGCTTTAGCCCGGGAAGTCTCTCTTTGTTCCTATTTTCAGTCTTATACGGGCTTAGTGACAGCCACCCCAACCAGCCCCAATTTATTTCAACTTAGCTTTTGGTTATCTTCTTTTTCGCTTCCTTTGGTGTTCATTTGTTCTATCTTCTCTCTGGTTCAGCAGTGTTTCTTTCCCACCTCTCCGAGCCGAGGCCGCTCCTGTGACGTCGACGCTCCAATCCAGAACTCCGCCTAAAGTTTAAGGAGGAAAAGGGGAAAAAACCCTGTCCAGGGGGGTTGCCCGCCCCTCCTAGGCAGCCTCCACACTCTCAGCTTCCTTCCACCCCACAAGTAGAAAGAAAGGCAGCCCTTTTTGCCTGGTAATTCTGGTGAAATTACACAGCAAAGCTCGGAGCTCTCACTCCTTGCGTCCGCCGCGGAGGTGGGCGGAACCGGAACCCCACAATAGACATTTTGTGGCAGCGTCCACCCCCTGTCCTCGAAATCCAAAAAAAAACGCCCACGAACTCAACAAGCTCGGGAACTCCTGCTCCAGAATGGCGGAGAAAATGAAAACAAGATTGGCCTTTGCAGCTCAGAACATGTTTGCATGCCAATATTATTGTTAAAAGTCTGGGCTAACAGATAGGCAGTGAAATATACTGGGTTCAGGCACGTAGAATGATCAGCTCATAGTTTATTAGTGATTACGGCAAGGAGAAAAGAAGACTGGCTAACCCTGGCTGAAGCCCGGAATTTATGCCTGAAAAGGATGACACCCCAAATACACCCCACTCCCAATGATAGGCTATTTACACTCTATTGTTTCCTGATTGGTTTCCTCTAGGATCCCCGTCTCCCTACTGGCCCATTCTAGGATCCTAGCAAACTATTGTTATGCGTCCCAAGCTCAGTCCTTTTGTAAGTAAATTCAGGCTCAACACATAAAAGGCAGACAGTAGAAAAGAGTAAGAGTCCAGTAGCACCTTAAAGACTTTTAAAAAATGTGGCAGAGTAGGAGCTTTTGTGAGTCACTCCTCTCTTCTTCACAAAAGCTCCTACCCTGACACAAATTTTGCTAGTCTTTGTGTGGCTGGACGCTTGCTCTTTTCTACTGCTACAGACAGACTAACACGGCTACCCATCTTGAGAAAGGCAGTCAGGACTTGACAGCATGTGGGTTTTTTTTTTTAACAGTATCCTCTTGGAGACTTGAAATCAATTTGATACCCTAGGGCCATTTATCCCATACAGAGCAAAAAGGTAACATTTAGAAGCATAATTTCCCCCCCCACACACACACACACACAACATACTAAGAGGTATGTGCCTGTGTGATGCAACTTACTTAATGAAGCTGAATCTAAAAGAGATGCAATATCCCTGTGAAAGCCGCTTGCCTCACCAAAGTGCCCGGTGAATTAGCCGCCTGACGGCATGCCGTTTCCAACACACAGAGCTGTGTGGGCTTCCTTAGAGCTTAGGAGGAAAGCGTAAACCAATCGCGCCTCAGGAAACTGCAGCAAAGAGAATCAAAACATCTGTTGCGGAAGAGATTATGAACCTCTGAAATCTACCCATCGCCCAAATTTGGCAGATGACATCTTCAGTGCGTGCCATCGTCTGCAATGAGGAGAACCTCCCAAGAAGTGTTCTGTTCGACCGATGCAAAGGGTTTCCTGAAATTCAGCTGTAAGAAGCAGGAATTCTGCCGTAGAGAAGCCGGTCTGACCACACAGACACCCAGTTATAGATCCTTCCTCGGACGGACATTCAGCTACTGTGCCTTCCTTCCTGTTATATGGGGAGAGTCATACCTGATTTCTAGGAAGGTTATAAGAACTGCTGAGATAATGTCCTGGAAGTGTGTTGAGCATTATAAAGTGGCTGTCTGGCGAGGGAGAACCCCCCCCCCCTTCTTTAACTGGCTCTGTTGTCAAGCTGCTGTTGTAGTTTGGAAACTCCTTTCAGTTCTCAACTGAAATTTCTTCTCTTGTAACTTAAGCCCACTCGATCTGGCTATGGCCTTTGGGGCTGCAGAGACCAAGTCTTCGGCCTTGTGGATGCACCTGCAGGTATTCGGTCTGCAGGTATTCGAAGAACAGGATTGTGTCTTCCCTCAGTCGGCTCACGTTCAGCATGCGAAGGACTGGAGTCCTGAGATTTCGTGTACGTGGGCTCTCGCCCAGCCGCGTGTCTCCCATGTGATACCTATGCATCTGAATATTTTTCTCCTGCTGCAGAATTTTGCATTTGTCTCTATTAAATTGCATTAGGAAAAAAAAAAAGATTCAGCCCAAGTTTTTTCAACTTATCAAGGCCATTTTGCATTTTAAGTGTGTCTTCTACAGGATTAGCTGTCTGAAGAGTACAGGACTCAGGAGACCAGGAACAGTGAAATCATGAAGCCTTTATTGAGTGATTCAGCATGCCCAGTAGATGGTCAGAACAAGCATGCTTACAGGGCTCCAGGGCCCTCATTATATGCTGGCCAGAGCCACACCTCCGGCTGCACCCAAAAGACCTGATAGGGGCTTAACATATGTGCATGTTTGTCATAGGTTCCCTGGAGGAGCCTTTGGCCGCATTGGCTCTCCAGGGAGAACCTAGGCCCCACATTGGTGGAGGCTTTCAATCCGGATGTCTATTGTTCCTCCAGATTCAAGCTCCCCTCTCTGCCTGACCATGTGCTCTGGCCATGCGGCGGGCGCCGTTACCTGGGAGCACATGGCAGGCTGGTTGCTACACAGAGCATACTACATTACACTGTCTCTCTCAGTATTGCGTCATCTGCAGAATTCCCTCCGCTCCTTCATCCAAGCTGTTGGTAAAAATGTTGAGCCTCGGAAAGAGCCCTGTGGTAGCCTGTGAAACTGGTAGTGTTGCTGGAGATCATCTGGGATTACGACTGGTCTCCAGGTGACAGAAATCAGTTCACCTGGAGAAAAGGGCCACTCTGGAAGGTGGACTTTATGCAATTATAACCCATTGAAGTCCCCCCCTACGCAAATCCCACCCTCCTCAGGCTCCACCCCCCAAAATCTCCAGGTTCTTCCCAATCCAGAGCTAGCAACCCTATTAATTGGTCCCCTTAAGCAGGAGGACTCTGTTCCCAGCAGTTCCTGTCACCCCAGTGGGTACTCGACTGTCAGTAGAGACAGAGACTCCAAAGTATTACTGAAACAAACTGCACAGTTTATTGCAAGGCATCGCTGCACAATACAATACAAAAGCGAACTGAATAAGATGCACGATACAGGAATACATACGGGGAAAAAAGGCATGGATACAAAACCATCAGGCACCTTCAACAGATAAACAGGCAGTGCTGAAGCATGAGCAAATAAAATGAAATCCCAGATCAGGAAAGAACAGTTTAGATAGTGGAGAGATGAATCACTAAACACTCTTTTCTCTTTTGAAAAGAAAGAGAATGCCTGTAGGGACTGTGGGCCCCTGATTAAAGGGACTGAATCAACACCCTCCACTCTACACTTCCTTCCAGGTGGATTACGTACCCTTGACTCGCACTGTGTAACTATGGTTTTCCAACCGCCTGTGAATCCACCTAGCAATATTATCCTTTAGCCCAAATTTAACTAGTTTACCAACCAACATATAACCGGGGACTTTTGTAGCCTTGTTGAAATCCAGTACATCCATAGGACTCCCATTCTCCACTAGGCTAGTGAGAAAATAAAAAAACACCCAACCAACGTGTGGCAGGATTGGTTCTTGACCATCCCATGCTGTCTTCTCCTCATGTACTGCGATGCATTCAAGATGCTTACAGGTCTGTTCGAGTATCTTTTCCCTACTGAAGTCAGAATTAGGAACCTGGAGTATCCCCCTTCATACTGACCTGGATAGCCCAGGGCAGCCCAGTCTCATCTCAGAAGCTAAGGAGGGTCGGCCCTGGTCAGTATTTGGATGGGAGACCTCCGAGGAATACCAGGGTCACGACATAGAGGCAGGCAAGGGCAAACCACCTCTGAACATTTCTTGCCTCGGAAACCCAATCAGGGGTCCCCATAAGTCAGCTGGGACTTGACAGCAACACAAGTGTCCTCTTTCCCCTCTCCCCACTGTGAATTTCAGAGACAATAGACGGAGGAATGGGATGGGCTATGAGTCAAAGAAACCAACGAACAAATGCGTTCTGAAGACTGGAGTAGGGGCAAAAATGGGAAGCAGAGAGGAGAGCATGTTCCTCAGCTTCCATGAGGATTTTAGTGTGTGTCTTCTCAGTTGAGGACCTGATGATCCTAGTTCAGAGTACTGAGTCCATGAAAACCACCCAACAACAGCGGAGTGATTTAAGATCTCTCTGTCTCTACAACTACTGGAGAATCCGGGCCCCTGGGCAGAACACTTAGAAAAGAAATACAAGAACCTAACTCAAAATCAGAGTCCAGTGGCACCTTTTAGACCAACGAAGTTTTATTCGAGGTGTGAGCTTTCGTGGGCACGCACACTTTCAGACGAGGAAATGGAATTACAGATCATACTTGTATATGTACAGGGTGGCTTGTTAGATCTGTAAATCCATTAGAGCAGGTAGAGAAAGAAGTCCTTTTCTCCCTTTCTCACAATACAAGAACTTGTGGGCACTTCATGAAATTGCTGAGCAGTCGGGTTAGAATGGATAAAAGGAAGTACTTCTTCACCCAAAGAGTGATTAACACATGGAATTCACTGCCACAGGAGGTGGTGGCGGCTACAAGCATGGACGACTTCAAGAGGGAATTGGATAAACATATGGAGCAGAGGTCCATCAGTGGCTATTAGCCACAAGATATGGATAGGAACTCTCAGTCTGGGGCAAGTGATGCTTGGTATTCTTGGTGCTTGATGGGGGGGGGGCAACAGTGGGAGGGCTTCTAGTATCCTGCCCCCACTGCTGGACCTTCTGAGGGCACCTGGTGTTTTTGTCCACTGTGTGACAGAGTGTTGGACTGGATGGGCCATTGGTCTGATCCAACATTGGCTTCTCTTGTGTTCTCTTATGTTCATTGTTTGATGAAGTGTGTGTGCACGCGAAAGCTCACACCTTGAATAAAACGTTGTTGGTCTTAAAGGTGACACTGGACCAAAACTTTGTTCTGTTGCTTCAGACTAATATGGCTGCCCACCTTGATCTAACTCAAAACCATTTGAATACATTATCCAAAACCTCTGACGTGAAAATTAGGGTGAAAAAAAAATCCTATCTTGGTGAAGATTCAGAAACATTTGCCCGCCGACTTCAAAGATTTTGAAATTTCACCGTTCACTTTTTAAACATTTGCGCGGCATCTGTTTCCATCTTCTGCTGAGACAATTAGCAGGTGTCAATTAGACAGGAGACAATAGATTATGTAACCAATTACTTTCCCTTTCCAGACAACAGTTTGCAATCAGAGGGATGTGTGATAAGGTTTAATCAAAGATTAGAACTTTTTAATTAAAGGGGGTCTTTTGTGGCTAGTCGTTTAACATTAATTACTGTTTTAACTTGATGTGTTTTGATGCGTTAAAGGCCTTGAGCATGGCAAGGGGGAAACATTATATTGCATCTTAGAAAGTGGTAATCTTTGTCATCTTGTTTCCGCCACCATTCTATAAAGCAAGTGTCGTTTCCAACAGTTCGGTGGCCTTAGGTAAACAGAGCTGTGCCTTTCCAAAGCTCCATAGCAGATGGCACTTTGAAATTAGCAACTCACCAACACTTAATTGTAATGATTGATAAGATCCTCCATCATCTTTCTTTAAAAAAAAAACAAAAAACTTTCCAAGGGGCTAAAGAGTTGGCGTGAGTTACACTTGCAGTTTTAACTAGCCCAGCTACCCTCTGGGTATCTTCAAGCTAACTAACACCTCCAGCATTAATAGAGGCGATCAATCAAAGCGAAATGCCAAAGCCAGAAACTTGGGGAGAGATTTCTGTTTGTTGGCCCGCAGAGGGGCAGATAAAATGTTAACGGCGTTCCGGTGATAGCTTTAAATTCCGGTCCAGGGACGGCCTCGGCAGCCGCATTTGCAAGTCATCCTTCTGCCAGCTCTTCTCTCTCCCGCTCGCTCTCGTTATTCAGTGCAAAGTGGATATATTGACAATGAAAACCCTCCTCTGAATTGACTGCACAATTGAACGGGGAGGGGGGGGGGGTAGAGAATGAGAAGTACCTCAGCAAGAGCTCTTCCCATTATCTACCAGAGGGTGTGAAAGTGAGATACACACTGGCACAAAACTATTCTCTCTATTAAAAAGGGTGAAAAAAAAAAGATGTACGTTTTTGTCCCCCTTAATTTCCTTGGAGGAGGAGGAAAGGAAGCGTGAAAGTCTGCAACCCTAGCAGCCCAATTCGCATCCTTCAACAGTTCATAGATAAAAATAGGGACACTCAGTGTGTTGTCTCATTTATATATTTCATCCCTGCCCTGGTTCTCATGTAGTGTGCGTGGAGGAGTGCTCAGTCAGCCATCTTTGATATGAGAAACATTATGCACTGGGAAAAAGCTGATTCAAAATTGTCTTCCAGAAAAACATCAGAGTAAATGTGGCCTCAGAAGAGCTGGGGACAATAATGGGACAAACAAACTAACAAAAATGAAGTGAATACTAAAGCCCCCAAAATGCATGTGGAAGTCAGAGAAAAAGCTGAGACCATGTGCGTCCAGAGCTGACCAAAAAAAAAAAAAAATGTGGAAAGACCCTCAATGTAACTAAGGCATGGATCACGTGACATCATATAGATATTAAATAGCGTGGGGGACAAGATCAAGCCCTGCCACACCGGATAAGACAGTGGCCATGGGGCAGAGCTGGAATTCCCCAGCACTATCTTTTGAGACTGACCTCCCAGATGGGACTGGAACCACTGTAACTTGGTGCCCCCAAGGCCCAGCGCAGAGAGGGGGCACAGTAGGAGACCATGATAGATAGTATTGAAGACCACTGAGAGACCCATCCGAACTAGCAGAGTCCTATCCCCCTGTCTAGTTCTTGGTAGATGTCAGGGTGACCAAAGCAGTCTACTTAGCTATTTACAGGGGTCCGTTGGAGCAGGAGCGCACAGGAGCCCAGCTCCGGGAGTGAGGAGCCCAGGGGGCGGGCACATGACCAAGCCCCGCCCCCTCCTCAGCTTCCCCGAGCAGTGCAGAGGCACAGCGCCCTGGGGAAAGCCCTGCTAGGGTCTTTATTGTTTTTAATGTTTTGCTTTAATATTGATAATTTTATCATTTTTCTTTTATGACTGTGTGCTGCTTTTCCAGAGACTTGCTCAAGGTGGCATATAAATTTTCTAAGTATACCATTTTTTATCTGGGCACATGGCAGAAATTTCTGGAGAAATTTCTGGAGAAATTTCTGGAGAAAGAAGTACTGGAGAAATTTCACCAACCCTTCAGCAGCTTCCACCCCATCCGTTTGGTGTAGTGGTCAGGAGTTGGACTCTAATCTGGGAGAACCGGGTTTGATTCCCCACTCCTCCACATGCAGCTGCTGGTGTGACCTTGGGCCAGTCACAAGTTCTCTCAGAGCTGTTCTCTCATGAGCAGTTCTCAAAAGCCCTCTCTCAGCCCCACCTACCTCACAGGGTGTCTTGTTGTGGGGAGGGGAAGGGGAAGGGATGGGTGGTGCACATGTCCTGGGTATCTCAAGTCTACTTGAAACCTGGTGGTTTCAAGGGAGCAGGAAGAGAATGAGGGTGTGTTCTTGATGCTTATTTTTATTGCACAAAGTATTGTGCAATAATCTCAAGTATTGTGCAAGTATCTCAAGTGTACTTGAAACCTGGTGGTTTCAAGGGAGCAGGAAGAGAATGAGGGTGTGTTCTTGATGCTTATTTTTATTGCACAAAGTATTGGATGGGGAAGGGAATGGAGGAAGAGCAGGTCAGTTTCACTCACCCCTGGAGTGGAGCCTGAGGGGTGGGTGTTGCCTTCTGACACACTTCCGGTATGTTAGGAGGTGTGGCATATGCAAATGAGTTATGCTAATGAGCTCCTGCACCTCTTTTTCTACAAAATGACCCCTGGCTATTTATCATGCGGTTGCATGGTAGAGCACTAGCACATTGGATCTATAGTGGCGGGTTTAATGTTAATTCAGTTCCCATGGTCAACAGAAAAGACAAAGGATGCACACAGATTACCTGCAAGAAGCACAACTACTGTAGCAGTCCTCCACAACTAATGAAGAGCTATTCTGCTGAACTGACTAGAACTCTTTCATTGAACAAAGAAACTTTGTTCAACGGACTGTTTTAACAAAAGAGAGTTTTGACTTCATAGCTGGAGATGAGCAATGAGCTGCAGATGGAACTGCTCCCCTCCCCCCCCCAAATAATTGGCTGGATGATTTCCATGAGGAACCTCCAGATGTATATTAAACTGGATCAAACTGCATAAAAGATAAATGGTGTGTGTCATTCCCCCCCCCAATAAACATTTCATATTTAGCATTTCCCCCATTATATATGTCGTTCTGCTAGAACCTGGGAATCAAAATGGCTGCTAGCCAATGTGACCTTTAGAAGTTATCTTTGGCCTCTTAAACAGCATAGCTCATGATGAAATTTGGGTGGAGCATTTGAGGTCATGTCGTTTCCAACGCATTGACTTCAGTGGGATCATCGGTACTCATTTTGTTTGTAGACGGCATGCATCACAACACATCTACCGTAAAGTGAAATATAATCACTCCTGTGGTGGTAAGAGTTATTTTTTTAAAAAGCAAATAGCATTCAGGTCAAAATGTTTTCTTAAGCATTTGAAACATCAGATATGGAATGTTTGCAAGGGACTATTTCCGAAGAAAAAACACAGAGCGCTAGAATAATAAATTTTATAAGTATTTTGTATTCCCTGCACCTGTTATTTCTCAAAGAAAGCCTATCAGTTAGAATGATGAATTTTAACCTTTTCCAATTCTTCTAGGGAGCATCCAATTTATATTCTTCAAGCTCTTTCCTACTGGCTTCCCATACAGATGCAGAAATTATTGTTTTTGCAATATTTATAAAGATCTAGTTACGGGTTTTCAAGGACGTCGTTCACATTTCCTTTGAATCTGAACTATCAAATATAATTAAGGGTGGGGGAAGACCTATGTAGCCACTTACAGTGTGGTTGCATGGTATAGCACATTGAATATATAGCAGCAGCCTTTATATTAATTCACCTCAGCCAACTGCAAATACAAAGGTCACATTATCACAACACTCAGGAGGCTTGAAGGGAGGTATTTTGGTGGAGCCAAATTCCTACACAAAGAAGAAGAGGAGGAGGTGGAGGAGGAGGAGGAGGAGATTGGATTTATACCCCGCCCTCCACTCACTTGTAGTTTCAGAGCGGCTTACAAACTCCTTTCCCTTCCCCTTCCCACAACAGACACCCTGTGAGGTAGGTGGGGCTGAGAGAGCTCTTTGCAGAACTGTCCTTGAGAGAACAGCTCTGAAAGAACTATGGCTTGTCCAAGGTCATCCAGCAGGTGCAAGTGGAGGAGTGGGGAATCAAACCCAGTTCTCCCAGAGTAGAGTCCGCACATTCTAGACATGTATATAACTTTTCTCTTGACCTGGATGGCCCAGGCTAGGCCAGTCTCGTCAGATCTTGGAAGCTAAGCAGGGTTGGCCCTGGTTAGTATTTGGATGGGAGACCCCCGAGGAAGCCCAAGGTAGCTACCCAGAGCCAGCCAATGGCAAGCCACTTCTGTCCGAATCTGACCTCAAAACCCCCAAAAGTGGTTGCCATAAGTCAGGTCTGACGTGACAGCTCTTTGTACCGCCATATAACTTACTGGAAGTTATAATTCTACCATCATCTGATAAAACAATTCTGGCCATACATCTGGAGGCGAGGGGAAAATTCAAGAGCACCGCAAACTAATAGTTCAGCCATTCAGCTGAATCAATAGTTGTAATAATGTAAGGCATGGAATCCAGCATTTTGTACGAATTCAAGACCAATGGGTCCTATTGATTATAAAGCTCGCTGACAGGGGTCACAGGTTCCTGCTTCTATTACTCCTAATTATACTTTAGTAATAACTTGAGAATGTAATGCAAGGCACTTTTAATTGGCAGTACCACTGAATAAATCCGGCCTCGGTTGTGAATAAATCTGTACAAGACAGAGCTCACAACATTGTCTCTGTATTTATGCACAAATTCATTGCAATTCAGTTGTGTTTTCTGTGGAAGGCTGTCCCAAAATACAACGTATCCTTCTGGGGGGAGAGGGTTATGTTTTCTCTGTATATGGCCTTCAGAGGGTAGCTGTGTTAGTCTCCAGTAGAAAAACTGGCTTTGAGTCCAGGAGCACCTAACATGATTTGGGGGGCATGAACTTTTGAGTGTCAAAGCTCCCTCTGTCAGATGTGCGGGCTTGCAGTGGATTATGGTGTGTGAGATACTTCGTTTTCAAAATGGAACTCCATCCATTTGGAAAATAAAACTTCAATTGAAAAATGAACAACAATAACAACAACCACCAGGTATTTGGGGGATTTGACAGTTTTTTAGCTTGACTGGGAACGGTGCCTCATCACCCAAAAGGGAGACAGGCTGCAACCCCCAGGAGAACATTACGCTCTTCACAGAACAACTTGCTGGTGGTCCCCAGGCCCCAGAAACATCCGGCTGTTCTCAGCCAGGGCCAGACATTCTGTGGCTGGCTCTGCCTCCTGCGGCAGCCATTTTGTGGTTGCACCTACTACCATGTGACAGATTTCCAAAGGTGCCCACTGGCTCAAAAAGGTAGGCGGTCACAAAATTCCCTCTAAGCTGCGCCAGCGGGCAGTGGTGCACAAAGTTTTAGCTGGCAGTGCAGGGAACTTAGCTGGCAGCACAGCCTACAAGTGAACTGAGAGGCATTTTTTCCCTGTCTATTGGAAACAATGGAGGATGGGGGCACCTCCTTCTGGTGATCATAGATTTGGATCCCCTGGTCCAATCTTTTTGAAACTCGGTGTGTGTTTGTGTGTGTGTGTGTGTGTGTGTGTGTGACAAGACCCTAGCATTTATGCCGCAAATTTGGTGCCTCTATTTAAAAAAAAACCACTCCAACCAGAGCCCCAGATACCCCCAGTTCAGTCCTCCATTATATATAGTCCCATTGACTATAATGATCCCCATAGGCTATAATGGAACTGGAAAAAAAAATTGCACACCCCTATAATGCTTTTAAGTATGATTTGTGTGCTGCCTTGATTCACAGGAAAAAGTGGGATATAAATATTTGAATAAATAAGTAGTTTGGGCAGGTTGATAACATTTAAGCAACTTCCTGTTTGTTAGGTTAGGCAGAGTTATGACAGTGATTGTTTCTCCTCACACTTGACCTGTAATAGTGGTTGTCATATTTCACTGAAAAAACAGTACAAAAACCAAAAACCAAAGTAAACTGCAAATGCTCCCCCCCCCCAAGTGCTGGTATGTTTTCTAAGGCTCAGTGCAGGTCCAAGGCCAGGTCTAACAATATAGTAGAAAGGGGTGGGTAGCCCTGTTCCCAACCCAGGAGACCAGGTTTACCAATTTAAGGAAAGGGGTGGGTAGAGCTGTTCTCCGGAGGCCAGGTCTACCAATATAGTGGAAAGGGGTGGATAGACCTATTCTCTGGATGCCAGGTCTACCAATATAGAGGCCTGGGGTAGGTAGACCTGTTCTCCGGAGGTCAGGTCGACCAATGTAGTGGAAAGGGATGGATAGACCTATTCTCTGAAGGCCAGGTCTACCAATACAGTGGATTGGGGTGGATAGACCTATTCTCTGAAGGCCAGGTCTACCAATACAGTGGACTGGGTGGACAGACCTATTCTCCAGAGGCCAGGTCTACCAATATAGTGGCCTGGGGTAGTCAGACCTGTTCTCTGGAGGGCAGGTCTACCAATATAGTGGAAAGGGGTGGATAGATCATTCTCTGGAGGCCAGGTCTACCAATATAGTGGAAAGGGGTGGATAAATCATTCTCTGGAGGCCAGGTCTATCAATATAGTGAAAAGGGGTGGACAGACCTATTCTCTGGAGGCCAGGTCTACCAATACAGTGGACTGGGGTAGGCAGACCTGTTCTCTGGAGGCCAGGTCTACCAATACAGTGGACTGGGGTAGGTAGACCTGTTCTCCAGAGGGCAGGTCTACCAATATAGTGGAAAGGGGTGGGTGAAATTTGACTTAATTCTGTTTTCTCTTATAATGTTTAAATTATTCTTAAAATATAATTTAAACATAATTAAAAAATATTCTGAGATTTTTACAAGGTTATGGAAATAATCTTCTAAAAACTAATTTATGTGATAGTCAAATGTAGACTCACAACTTTAATGCTACTCATTGTTTTTGTTTGTTTTTTTGCTCACAAGGTAGAATTTCTGCTCACAGTGCTGTGGAGCTTAGAGGGAACATGGGGAGGGGGGGCTGGTTTAGAGAAACCATGCTTAATAAACCAGCTTCCTATCCTTCCTTTTGGTACCCTAGCAAATCTGAGTTAACATGGCAGTGGAAGTACAGGCGGTCGATTCACTATGGATAATTCAAATAAACGGTGGTTTTATGTTACATCTGAACCATCGCAGCACTAATTGCGATTCGCTTCTATATAATTTATTTATCAATATACCACACAATGCTAAAAACTGTTATTGCTGAGCAGTTATTCTTTGTACAGCTAATTGCTTGCAAAGGGGGCAAAGATGATGGCCGGCTTTTTTCCCCATTAATGACACCAAATGATAGGACATTGTCTCCGGTCGCTGGGAATGTCTCCCCGGTGTTTTTTCAGACATGGGAGCCATCAGAGCTTGGGAAAAGTGACTCCTCTCTCATCAAAACAGCTAGAAATTGGGAGTCTGAAGGAGAGAGAAAAGTTCCTTGGTGACCATAGCTGACCCTGGAGGGCCCAACCTTGGGGAAGGGGCGCAAAGGTCTTACGCTGCTTCTCCTTCCCGGAAGCTCCCTTGCTTCCAACAGACTCTTGCTTGTAGAAGTCAGATGGGACATGACAGGAATAAATAAATAACTGTTTTCTGGTCCAAAGCAAACGGAACCACCATAGCACAATTCCTGCAACATCTTGCCATATTAAGGTTGACAGTAGGGTCGCCAGCCTCCAGGTGGAGCCTGGAGATCTCCCCAATGACAGAGATCTGTTTCCTTGGAGAAAATGGCTGCTATTCTATGACATTACGCTCTGCTGAGGTCTCTCCTTTCCCCAGACCCCATCCTCCCCAGGCTGCGGGGGGGGGGGGGGGTAGTAGATGGAAAGCTGAAAACAGAGGGGCAGAGAAAGGTAGGCTGGCTGTTGAGTGGGAAGAAGATGGGGTTGCCATCTCCAGGTTAGGAAATTCCTAGCGATCTGGAGTGGAAAGTAGGGTTGCCAGGTCTGGGTTGGGAAATACCTGGAGATTTTGGGGGTAGATCCAGAAGAGGGGAGGGTTTGGGGTGGGGAGGGACCTCAGCATGGTACAATGCCATGGAGTCCACTCTTCAAAGCAGCCATTTTATCCAGGGGAGCTGATCTCTGTCAGCTGGAGATCAGTTGTAAAAGTGGGAGATCTTCAGGCCCCACCTGGAGGCTGGCGACCCTAGTGGAGAGGGGCATTTGAGGAGGGGAGGGATGTCAGAGGGGTATAATGCCATCAGCCCCACCCTCCAAAGGAGCCATTTCTTCCAGGGCAACCCTAGTTGGGGGCTGGTGACCACCCAGATTGCAACTGCTCTGTAGCCGACAGAGTACAGTTCCCCTGGGCGATGGGCTGCATCCCTTTATACCTCGCTGAGGTCACTTCTCTGCCCAAACCTCACCCTCCCAAGGCTTCTTCCCCAAACCTCCAGGAATTTCTGAGCCTGGAGCTGGCAATCCTAAAAAGAAAACTGATCTCTGTAGTTGGGAGATCTTTGGTGATTCCAAGAGATCTCCAGGCCAGACATGGAGGTTGGCAGCCCTAGAAGGAGGTAAGGAAGCAGGAAAAGGGGAGAGGCTACAGGGGCTTTCAGGAACGGGAAAGGGGAAATAGTGGGGGAGGGAGCAATGAGATGGCTCCTGCAGGTCCTTGCAGGTTCCCACTTGGTGGTTTTACATTAGTGGTTTTATGTGTTTGCTTGTGTTTTCTTGCTTGTTTACATTGTAAGCTGCCTTGAATTCCTATAAGGTAGAAAGGCGGCTAACAAACGTTTTAGCCAGTTTGGTGTAGTGGTTAAGTGCGCGGACTCTAATCTGGGAGAACCGGGTTTGATTCCCCACTCCTCCACTTGCACCTGCTGGATGACCTTGGGCAAGCCATAGCTCTGTCAGTGGTGTTCTTGAAAAGAGCTGTTTCTGTCAGAGCTCTCTGTGCCCCACCTGCCTCACAGGGTGTCTGTTGTGGGGAGGGGAAGGGGAAGGAGTTTGTAAGCCGCCCTGAGACTGCAAGTGAAAGGCGGGCTATAAATCCAATCTCTTCTCTTCTCTCCTCTCCTCTTCTCTTTCTCTTCTCTTTCTCTTCTCTTCTTCTTAAATAAATAAATGAACAGAATGGCTGGAAAGTATTGGAGTCGGGAGGTGAGTGTTAGTGATTTCATAGTAAAGCTCTTTATTGAGGGTCAGATGGAACATGAGAAACCCTGGGCTCAGAGCCCTCTTTTATGCCGGCCGGAGACAATGCCCCGAACTCGCCCCCAAGTCCTGATAGGACCTTAAGTCCATGGTTGCAGTTCATAGGTCCCCCAGCGGGAGACCTAGGCACGTAATTGGTGGTCGCTCAGGAGCCAACTGGCTATTGTTCTACCTGGCTGAAGCTCAGGTAGATGCTGACCTTATGCACTGACCACGTGGCGGTTGCCATTGCGAGAGGCCAGGCGACCGCAGTCTTAGTACACAACAATGGCCAATAGCACAAACAGCTCTAAAAGGGGAGTACCCACATATTGAGAAGTCCACTCACGGCCACTAGCCTTGGTGGCTAATGTGAACCTCCATTTGCAGAATAAGGAAACCTCTGAATCCCAGAGCCAGGAGGCAACGTCAGGGAAGACCTCGGCCTCTGTGCCCCGTTGTCAGACCTGCAGAGGAACTGGTTGGCCACTGTGTGCGACAGGATGCTGGACTAGATGGACCGCTGGCCTGATCCAGCAGGGCTCTTCTGATGTCAGCTGAGAGCCAGTGTGGTTGAAGCATCAGACTAGGATCTGGGAAAGCCAGGTTCGAATCCCCAGTCTGCCCTGGAAACTTTCAGCCACAGACTCTCAGCCTAACCTACCTCTCCGGGTTGTTGTGATGCTAAGATGGAGGAAAGGAGAATGATGTAAGCTGTTTTGGGTCCCTATTGGGGAGGCAGGCAGGATATAAAGAAAGCAAGATTTAAAAACCAATATTCTTAAATCTGGGAACTTCTGCATGCAAAACGAGTCCTCTAGCACTATGGTTGCCAGCCTCCAGGTGGGGTCTGGAGATCTCCTGTTCTTAGAACTGATATCCAGCTGACAGAGATCAGCTCCCCTGGAGAAAATGGCTGCTTTGAAGGGTGAACTCTATGGCCCTGTGCCATGCTGAGGTCTCTCCCCTCCCCAAATCCTACCCTCTCCCAGATCCACCTCCAAAGTCTCCAGGTATTTTCCAACCCAGGGCTGGCAACCCTATCTAGCACTGAGCCACAGTTTTCCTCTCTAGAAACATTTTTTTAAAAAAAATCTTCCCTTTAGATTAAAAAATGCCGTTCAGAGAGAGTTCGGTCTGTAGTCTTGAATACAGGGTTTGCCTATTGAATTTGCCTTGGTCAATAATACAGTACAGTTTAAACAAGATTATATCAAAGGTTCTTTTAAAAAAAAAATTACACCAGGCCTTGTCCTCCTCTTTCTCCTGCCCCCAAAGAGAAACGGGTATTTTTTTTCATATCTTATAAACCTCCCCTGCCCCCCGCGCAGACCTCCATCTCTATCAAAAAGTAGGGATGGTATTTTCACTGATAAAAAGACATTTACGTACTGCAGTTTTAAATTTTCTAGTTCATCTGATCTATCTTACTTCACATCAGTGTTAATAAATTTATTTAACCTTTGGGGAGATATTCATACCGAGTGGTGCATCAAAGAATGAATTTGGCCTTTCAACCAATGAAAAGCTATTCACTTGGTCCCCATTAGAACCGCCAATTTAAAAGGTGACATTTAAAGCGAATACGTACCAGTAAGGATACTCTGGGTCTCTTTGCAGCTGCCGACATTTTGAACTCCGGCTACCAAGGCGTGCAATTTTATGATGGCAGCGAGAACACTAATAAACATTGTCAACTTGATTGTCTGACACGGAACATCGGTCCAGTCCAGGAGGACATGGCGGAGGTATATAAAATTCAGAAAGCTGTGAAGAGAGGCAGGGGTCTCCCCCCCCCCCTTTCCCATAATCCTAGAAACTAGAGGTCAGTTGCAAAAAATTATTGGTGGTAGGTTCAGGACAGCCACAAACAAAGCACTCCATGTGGTACTGAATTATCTACCACAAGCTATGGTGAAACCAGAGTTTCCAACCTCCAGGTGAGGCCTAGAGATGTGTCAGAATTACAACTCATCTCCAGATTACAGATCTCAGTTTCCCTGGAGAAAACTGGATGCTTTGAAAGGTGGACTCTATGGGATTATGCCCACTGAGTCCCCTGCCCTCCTAAGAATGCTAGACTACCCTCCTCCTGCTAGGCCCCACCCCCCAAAAGGGAAGAACACCCAGCATTTCTGCAAAGTGTCTACATGACACAGAAGTGATGTAGGCACACTGCGGATGTTTAGAATGATGCTCTGATTTTTGGGTAAAAACTCTATGGAAGAAGAGGAGGAGGAGGAGGAGGAGGAGGAGGAGATTGGATTTATACCCTGCCCTTCACTTGGAATCGCAGAGTGGCTTACAAACTCCTTTCCCTTCCCTTCCCCACAACAGATACCCTGTGAGGAGATTGAAGGAGGCTTGAAGGGAGGTATTTTGGTGGAGCCAAATTCCTACACAAAGAAGAAGAAGAGGAGGAGGAGGAGGAGGAGGAGATTGGATTTATACCCCGCCCTTCACTCGGAGTCTCAGAGCGGCTTACAAACTCCTTTCCCTTCCCCTTCCCACAACAGACACCCTGTGAGGTAGGTGGGGCTGAGAGAGCTCTGACAGAAACTGCTCTTTTTCAAAAATAGCTGAGCCAGAACTATGGCTTGCCCAAGGTCATCCAGCAGGTGCAAGTGGAGGAGTGGGGAATCAAACCCGGTTCTCCCAGATTAGAGTCCACACACTTAACCACTACACCAAACTGGCTAATTGTACCATAGAAACTAATGGTACCATAGAGTTTTGCACCAAAACCAGAGTGTTGCCCCGCTCATTTCCCCAATGTACCTGTCTTTTCTAGGTCATGTGGAAACTTCGTGGAAGTTTCTCCCTGCTCCCAGTAAGTGCACCCCCCTTCCCCCACCAGCCGCTTGGAGGGACCTGGTAACCCTATCCCCTCCCCTGTTCAGGCTCCACCCCCCAAATCTTCAGGAATTTCCCAATCCAGAGCTGGCAGTCCTGGATGAGACCTACATCCCTGTAAACATGGTGTCACTGCTACGGACAGCGTTTTTGGAAGAAGAAAAGCTGATTCTAGTGGCTGCAATCCTAAGGACATCTAGAGAAGAAGAAGAAGAGATTGGATTTATACCCCGCCCTTCACTCACTTCGAGTCTCAGAGCGGCTTACAAACTCCTTTCCCTTCCCCTCCCCACAACAGACACCCCCTGTGAGGGAGATGGGGCTGAGAGAGCTCGTTCCCAAGCTGTCCTTGAGAGAACAGCTGGTACAGAGCTTTGGCTTGCCCAAGATCATCTAGCAGGTGCAAGTGGAGGAGTGGGGAATCAAACTCGGTTCTCCCAGATTAGAGTCCGCGCACTTAACCACTACACCAAACTGGCTAATTGTAATCATGTGGCTAATCTAATAGGGATTAAGTCTTGTTGAACTAAGTGAGACTTACTTTTGAGTATGTGTGTTGAGGATTCCATTGGCAAGCACCTCCCAAGCAGCTCCTCCTTCCTAAGAGCTGCTGCTCGGATCTGGATGGCCCAGGCTAGCCTCATCTTGTCAGATCTCGGGGAGCTAAGCCAGGTCAGCTCTGGTTAGTACTTGGATGGGTGACCCCCAAGGAAGTCCAGGGTTGCTACACATAGCTACGCAATGGCAAACCACCTCTGAAAGTCTCTTGCCTTGAAACCCATAATTCAACTGCAACTTGACGGTACTTTCCACCACCAATAGCCAATGATAGTTGTATCTTCCATAAGTGTTGGGTATTTACTGCTCACCCTGACCTGAGTGGCCCAGGGTAGCCTCGTCTGTCAGATCTTGGAAGCTAAGTAGGGTTGGGCCTGGTTAGCACTTGGATGGGAGACCACCGAGGAAGGCCAGGGTTCCACCTCTGTTAGTCTTGCCTTGAAAACCCTGTGGGGTTGCCGTAAGTCTGCTGTGACTTGACAGCACTTTCCACCACCGCGGTTGTTAAGTGTATTTTGACCTTTGCAAGTACACATCTGAAATCCTACGCGAGGAAAAAAAAGAACTGTTTGGAGGGTAAAACACAGCATGGAAATAAGAGGCAGGGAAGAGGTAAGCCTCCTGCACCACTTACTCACACTCAGTTGCCACTTACCTGCACTTGAAGAACTCATTTCCTTCCCTGTTTTTGGCTGGCCAGGGCCTTCTATGAATCCTACAACGTGCCCATGTTCCTTTGCAAGGTACAGAGATTCCACAAGGACATTTTCGGTTCTCAAGTTGAGGTGCAAAAAGAATGCTGAAAAACTACTACCTTAGGCTATAACCCCTCTCTGGATCATCCCTTGTGTTTAAGGGTCATTTCATGGAAAAAGAGATGCAGGGGCTCATTAGCATAACTCATTAGCATAACTTATTTGCATATGCCACACCCCCTGGAATCACCGGAAGTGTGTCCGAAGGGAACACCCACCGCTCAGGCTCCACCCCAAAAATCTCCAAGTATTTCCCAACTCAGAGCTGGCGAGCCAGCTTGACACTTTAACTAAAGGCATTTAAGGTTTCCTTTGCTCTTGCAGGGAAGCTGCCCTACAACAAGCATGAAAATACAGATCAAGTTAGTATGCTTTTGCTTTTTTCCACAGCACATCCCCATATGTGCCCACTCCTGGGCTTGTTACTCACGGAACAGCGCTCCTGCTAGAAATGACTCCTGCTTGTGTTTATCGTTTGCTTTATATCGGCTGTAGCCTGATTTTATAACCTGTCATGACCCATCACACACAGTTAACTTGAGGATCCACACCTGGAGGAGAACTTTCCTCTTCATGTGAAAAGCGGCTGCCTGTAAGTCTGTCTTGGATTGTTCTGAAGGCTTCCCTTGAGACAGACAGAGACAACTGGAAGGGTCCATAGAACTGCTGGCAGCTGTTCCCCCATCGGTTGTTTATCGTGGTGGATCTTAACAACTTACTTTATCAAACATTCCATGGCTAATCTCCTAAGGGGTTTGTTGTGGGAGGAACAGGTGCAATTTTGCTGTGAAAAGAGAAACAGGAAAGCATAGATAAAAGCCAATAGCTCTACCATCCCATCCAATTTTCTCTGCCTGTCTTTGAGGGAGCTGTCAGCATTCTCAGCAGTTTGAGCCAGTGGCTACTTTTCAGGTACAGAATCTAGTTGGACTCCAGGACCTCCTCTTCCCTCCAAGGTCTGGAACACCAGCAAAACATTGGGAAGTTGGAACTGGGTTGTTATTGTTCAGTCGCATAGCCAAGTCCAACTCTTCATGACCCCATGGACCACATCACACCAGGCCCTCCTGTCTTCTGTCGTGTTCCGGAGTTTGCTTAATTTCATGTTTGTTGCATCAAAGACACTGTCTAACCATCTCATCCTTTGCTTTTTCTCTGACCTTCACTCTTTCCCAGCATCAGGGTCTTCTCCAGTGAGTGCTCCCTTCTCATTCGGTGGCCCAAGTATTTGAGCTTCAGCTTCAGGATCTGGCCTTCCAGAGAACAGTCAGGGTTGATTTCTTTTAGGATTGACTGATATGATCTCCTTGCAGTCCAAGGGACTCTCAAGAGTCTTCTCCAGTACCATAATTTGAAAGCATCTATTATTTGGCGCTCGGCCTTCCTTATAGTCCAACTATAGTCCTTATAGTGGAACTGGGACACTGCATTAAAAAATAAAATTGTCCCCCAGGTCTGAGCTCCCATTGCCCATCGCTGCTCCAAGTGGCCGGGGGGGGGGGGGGCTAAAAATAAAACTCTCTGGTGTCACAAGCTTGATGACATCACTTCCAGGGAAAAGCCAGAAGTGACGTTGGTGGCTAGGAATCACTATAAAGTTTTTACTATAGAGTTTCTGGTGATACCTAGAGTTACTGGTATTGCTTCTAGGTTTTCCCCAAGAAGTGATTTCATCACACTCATGACAATGCTTTCCATCATGTCCCCACCTCCAACCCTCCTGCCAGTTGTCAGGGAAAACAGAACTGAGAGATAAGTTGGTTCCAGTGGTCCTTCTTGACTCTCTTGGCCCCTCCTGAATCTGTGGGAATTAAAGGTGTTGTGTTCACTGAGCACCACTAGGGGGCCAGCAACTTTAATCCCGAGCTTGGTTCTTGAACACAATAGGGGCCAAGGATCCTAGTAAACACCAATAGGATACAATGGGAAATTCAAACCCTCCAGTAGGACAGTGGGGTTTGGTTAAGCATTGTTGTGGGTCTGTATGTATGTTGGCCGTTTGCCATGTGCTTTGTCCTGTGTTAGTATGTAACAAACTTAAGCTGTTCACTATGCTGGGTCACTGATGCTACATGCAAGAACCCAATATTTAGCAAAAGGCCTCTCATGAATCTACAGGAGTTACAGGCTTATGAATGAGTTGTGAGGCCTTTGCAGTCTTGCATGCAAATATATGAAATTTCAGGGCTGCTGGATACATTAGGACAGTTTCTAGAGGCCCAAGAATCTGAATCAATAATCTAAAAGACCATTGCTGCCAGCAGGGGGTGGGAAGGTAGGGTTGCCAGACTGAGGTTAGAAAACTCCTTGTACTGGCTCACACGCTCTGAGAACCAAATTCCAGAAGTCAGGCAGGGTGGAGTTGTTCAGTCCGAAATCAGGGGTCCAGAAGTCAGGCTAGGCAAGGTCATTCAGCCCAAGGTCAGGCTTCCAAGAATTAGGCAAAGCAGAGTCGGTGGCTTAGCATCTATCGTACGCATTGCATCCATGCCTAACAGCTTCTCTTGGTTGGTTTTTTTTAGTCCCATGCCTAAGGGTCATGCTTGCAGCCAGCTGCTCAAGTAATCCTGCAACTACCCATCTTTGTCATCAGAAAACAGCTGGCATTGGGCCAAGAGGCATGCACTCTGCCTTCTTGCCTGTAATTCTGTTCTCAGCCTCTGTCTGTGGCACTCTAAGGGTGCAGGTACTGGTGGGCTGGGAATGGTGAACCGGCACCAGCTGATGGTTGTGAATCCTGACAAGCCTGCATTTTGTTCTCTTGTTGGTCAACTTCCGTTAATTCAAGGCTGGCTACACAGGGCTCCTCTTCTCCTGTGGAATCCTTGCTACTGCTGAGCCCCGGCTGACCTATGACACTCCTGAAGATTAGGGGATGGAGCCTGGGCAGGACAGGGACCTCAGTTAGGTGCAATGCCATAGAGTCCACCTTCCAAAACAGCCATTTTCTCCAGGGGAGCTGATCTCTGTAATTTGGAGATGAGCTGTAATTTCAGGGGATCCCCAGGTCCCACCTGGAGGTAGGCATCCCTATAACAGATGATGCTTGATACATACCCCACCCTACTCAGTAAGGGAAGCTGTTGAACAGGCAGCCTCTGTGTGTGCTTGCCAATTGCCCTCACCTGCATAAATTAATCTAGGTGGAATCTGAGTTAGTTCCTAAACCATATTTCAGGGACATTCCATGTGTGACATAGTGAGAAACCTCCACTTGGCATCGATTGTACACTCTATGCAACACGAAACAGAGCCAGTTGTGGTTTCCCAACAAATATATCCAGCTCTTACCAGGATGGTCCAGGCTAGCCTGATCTCACCAGATTTTGGAAGCTAAGCAGAGTCAGCCCTGGTTAGCACTTTGAGTGGAGACCACCAAGGAAAACTTGGGTTGCTCTGCAGAAGCCATTGCCTGATTTTGCCCAGAAGCAAGTGACAGTGCTGATGTAGTCACACATCCATGTCACAGCCCAACCTTCCACCTGTTTGCCAGGTTGTATGGCCATCTGGTTGCATGGCTACAGGGTTGCCAACGTTGGGTTGGGAAATTCCCGGAGATTTGTAGGGTGGAGTGTGGGAAGAGTGGGGTCTGGGGAAGAAAGGGTCCTCAACACAGTCGAATGCCAGAGATTCTACCCTCTATGCAGCCATTTTCTCCAGGGGAGCTGATTGCTGTAGTCTGGAGATCAGTTGTAATTCCAGGAGATCTCCAGGCGCCACAGGGACTTGGCAACCCTATAACCAACCTGACGTTTTCAGATTCCGTTTACTCCCATTCCTTTCTGATACCATTTCAGCTTTCTCTCGGTGAAGAATTTCTTTTTGTGTAATGAGCAACAACAGGTTTCTTCCTGCAACTTTTGTATCTGCATGTTTCAGTGTCTTGACTTGTTTCCTACCAGTTTTGTTGTGTCTGGAGGACAATTATAGGGCCACATTCCCTTCCCTACTCCACTCTTTATTTTTCTTCCCCTGGGTAATTACACGATCCCTGAAACAGCCGAGAACCCTGCGATCCTAGAGAGAGTTCTGCCCTTTTCCTCATGTGGACTTCAATGGACTGAGAACTGTGTAGCTCTCCTTAGGACTGCGCTGTGGGTTGGCGAATTAATCAGCGACAATTGCATTTAAACAAATAAGCTTAACAAGCCACAGATTTCTCTCTCTCCTTCGTATTTTCCCCCCTTGCAGCTGTTGACACGTTGCAAGCTCAGTATGCAAATGCAGACCTCCTTTCCGTGCTTTACAAGATGATCTTTCTGCAGCTCCTGGCTCACCTGCTTGGTACATGTGAAAGGCTAAGGGGGAATGTTAAACAAGGGGAGAGGGAATTGGGGAGGGAAGCTAATTGCAGCCAAGCATTTTATTAATAGAGAGCCCCGGCGTCCGTCATGCCTGAAATCTAAATAATAACCTTAACTCCATGTGCTTAACAATGCAATTTGGTATTCCTCGACACACCCTCGACGCCCGTCCGTTTTAGACAGTGCGCAATGCCCAATCGGAGCATAAAAGCAGCTTTCACAATGAAACCTCATTATTATCAGAATGCTTTTGCTGGTCTAAGTCAATTTGTATCCATGTAAGACCCTTGTAGGTGAAGTACGTGGAGATACAGCGCCTGGGCCCTGACCTGGATGACCCAGACTGCCCCATTGTTGTCAGATCATGGAAGCTAAACAGGGTCAACCCTGGTTAGGACTTGGATGGGAGACCACCAAGGGAGACTGTGCAGAGGCAGGCAGGGGCAAACCATCTCTAAACATCTCTTGCCCTGAACACCCTACAGAGTCACCATGAACTGGCTGCGACTCGATGACACTTTCCAGCACAATAGTGCCTGGAGAATGTCTGGGTCTTTAGCCATGCTGTCTGTGCGGCGGGTCTGAAGGAAGGGAAGTCTTCCTCCCAATACAGGCATAAACGCACAGCTTGCCATTTGCCTGAGGAAGTGAGCAATCTGCAGCCCTTGGTGATCTGAGGAGCAGGAGAAAAAAAAAAAGGAGGATGGCATTGATGGCAGTGCTCTAGGAATTTCTCCAGATCTTTATGGTAGAAAGGTCACTTCCTCCTAAAACTCCACCCTCCCCAGATACTGTGCCCAGGAGAGACCTGTAGAGATGTGTGTCTCCATGGAAGGTCCTGTGAAAATAAAGTGAGAGGACAAAAAGATAAAGAAGGAGGGGTCAGAGGACAACTCCCAGGTGAAGACTAAGAGAGGCATCCCATTCAAGGGAATAGGCTCTGGGGTCATTTCGAGCAGGAATGCGCAGGAACGCTGTTCCGGGAGTAACAAGCCCAGGAGTGGGCACATATGGTGATGTGCTGTGGGAAAAAGCAAAAGCATACTCACTTGATCCGTATTTTCATGCTTGTTGTAGGGCAGCTTCCCTGCAAGAGCAAAGGAAACCTAAAGTGTCTTTCGTCAAAGCGTAAAGCTGGCTCACCAGCTCTGAGTTGGGAAATGCCTGGATATTTTTGGGGTTGAGCCTGAGTGGTGGGTGTTGCCTTCTAACACACTTCCGGTGATGTCAGGGTGTGTGGCATATGCAAATAAGTTATGCTAATGAGTTATGCTAATGAGCTCCTGCACCTCTTTTTTATGAAATGACCCCGGACGTAGAGTGATGTAGAGTCCCTCAATGTCCAGTCATGCTGGGCCGCTCACTCCAACATCTATGCAGCAGAGTAGGATATCGCAGGCAACGTTTTGTGTTTGATGCACAACGATTTAATATGTTTCAGCCTGTTGTTTGTTTCTATCCCGCCCCTTCCTCCTCCCCCCCCTCCCCCGGCAACTAATTTTTCACAGGAGATATATCTAGACTTGCAGCAAGGCTTATAAGGGGGACAAGATACCCTTGGGACAAGTTAGTGTTCAGTTTGTTGTCCGAATACTTTCAAATGGATCGATCTCTCTGCCTCTGCCAGGGAGTGCCCTGCCCGCATCTGGAATGAGAGCTTACCCTTTCATCCAGTTTAACAGAGGGCAAACGGAAGAGAATCAATCCTGTTCATGCAGTGACATTTGAAAAGGCTAGGAAACCCGAGAACTCCAAAGAAGGATGTCTGATCCCTGCACTCAAGGCTGTCAGAGAGACCACAATTCACCTCCACCTCAGTCCCCCCTGTGGAGGGCACGTATAATTATGGGTTACATTAAGTATGTTTTTGAACCCGAGACGGGCTGCTACAAAAGGAGCACTGAGCTTTGAAAGGCAGGGAGAGGCTGCCCTTTAACAATAAGAGTGGCTGCGATTTCAAGAAAATATCTAGTTCTCCGGGCATGTCATCCAAATCATCTACATTCTGTTAGCGCCCTTCAACGGAGGTAGTTCTGAGGCCTAAGGCAGGTTCTGCAGGGCGCAGGGATTTGCACAACCATCTTCCTGACGGAGAACAGGAAGAGAGTACTTTCTATCCAAAGCTGCAGAGGGAAATTCTGAGGAGAATCTGAGGTAAACCGCTTTCAGCTACAGGGTATAGCAGCAGCTCCTGCTTTTCCTTTCCTCCTCCCCAGCACTGGCACCATCGGCCAAGCTTGGGCGGTATCACAGGAAGTGAGGTACACAGTACAGGAAGCCAACCGACAACAACAACTGTGTACAGAAACAAGACATCAACGCACCACACTGAAATGATATAAAGTATACTGTGACTAATTCAACAATTTATTCATTTATTTACTTATTTCGTTCCATTTATTAATCACCTCTCCCCACAGTTGTGGGACTCTAGGCGATGTAGAGAGTTCTAAAAGCACAAAAACATAAGCATAAAACCAAGCTCAACAAACATACAGTAATTAAAAACAAGCAGTTTTCTAGCTCCCTCCCATGTCTGGTCTCTGGGTGCTTCACACGTACAGGAGGGAGTAGGGGGTCCAAGCAGGGTGCCAGCCATGTTGCTGTCCTCAACCGAATGCCTGGCGGAACATCTCTGTCTTACAAGCCCTGTGGAATTGCATAAGATCCCACAGGGCCCTGGTGGTATTTGGCAGAGAGCTCCACTAGGTTAGGGCCAGGGCTGAAAAAGCCCTTGCCCTGGTCGAGGACAGCCAGATCTCTCTGGGGCCAGGGACCACCAGCAAGTGGTTCTGTGAAGAGTGTAATGCTCTCCCGGGGGTGTGGCGGAGGAGGTGGTCTCGCAGATATGTCAGTCCCAGACTGCTCAAGGCCTTAAAGGTCAGAACCAGAGCCTTGAACTTGAACAAATATGGCATAAGCAGCAATACATATGATTTCCAGATTAATTCAAGAAACAAATCTTGTACCCAACAGGGAAATGAATAATCACTTATACAAAGTCAACAGGTTTCCTGTCATGAAACATGAGTCCTACACCTGGACTCCTGGGGGACATGTTTATGCTCTGTCCATAATTGTGCCCCCTCCCCCAAGTAATCCAGAAAGTAGCACAAATCCATGTCTTCCTTCAGTCCATGTCTTCTTTTATGGGCAAGACAGCTAACTGAAAGCCACGTTTTGCCAAAGCTTGATCACAAAGGACCATCTGGCAAAAATATCCTTCTGCATAAATCGGGGGAGTGGGGAGAAACACCTCATTTAATCTCTCATAGTTGCCAAAGCTTCTTCAAATTCTCAAAAGCTCTGGCTCTCCTTTGTTCCCTCAAAAAGGCGGCTGAGAACTCATGGTGTAACATCACAAGATCTTGGTGTTTCTCCCAAGAATGTTTTCTTTTTCTGGTTTGGATTTTTGTGCAGACCTGAGTGCTGTCCCAGGTTTGTACAAACATCCCTCTACTCTGTACCAAACCCCAGAATATGGATTTAACCATCTGCACACTTGCTCAGAACTAGATATAGGGTACTTACCATGCCAACAAATGCTTTGTTCCACAAGCCAGTTCTATTATGGAAAAGCAATTAGTGGAGTAGGCAAGGTGGTACAGGGAAACAGTGGGAATATTCTGGGTGCAGCAAGGAACAGGTATGCGCTGCACTCCCAACCTATCCTCTCTCAAAGCTGCTTGCAGATCGCAAGGGGCGGATGTGATTTTGTCCACCATCTCTCTGCCAGCTGCCAAATGGAAATCTCTCCCTTACAGGTATACGTAACGTCTGATAATTATTAATTTCCCCAGCTCTTCTTTTTACAGACCAAAGTGCTCTGCAATAATTCTTATTCATAGCATGTCACGGAACGTGCACTGGAGACATTTAAATGTAATATCCCTTACCATCAAACCAAACTATAAATAACATTGCCTATTAAAAACAAGAGACAGTTTCACACATCAGAAAACCAGCCCCGAGGAAGATAAAATGGAATGTTTGGGAGTCTGTCTTCTGACGTTTAAAATATTGGTTTTTCAAACTTTCTACCTTCATGAAACGCTTCCCACACTGTTCTGCCTGTCAGGGAGTTCCTGGACACTTCTACGGGAATCCGTGTACCTTGTCAAAGACTTATCTGGGCCATTTGTACAAATGAGCAGTTTTTCATATAAAATATTGTCGGTAGTAATTTAGGAACCCCTAATAAGCTCCTGAGCAGCCCAAAGTGCTCAGGTTGTCCCAGAACCATCAGAGACTGGGAGCTAAGCAAGGTCAGCCATGGTCAGTACTTGCATGGGAGGCCACCAAGAAAGACAGTCGTTGCATGGGAGTCCACCAAGGACATACTTGCACGGGAGACCACCAAGAAAGACGGTCATTGCATGGGAGTCCACCAAGGACGTACTTGCACAGGAGACCACCAAGAAAGACAGTAGTTGCATGGAAGTCCATCAAGGACATACTTGCACAGGAGACCATTAAAAAAGACAGGGTTAGCCATGGTCAGTACTTGCATGGGAGACCACCAAGAAAAACTGGGTTTGCTATGTGGGGGAAGGTAATGGCAAACCACCTTTGCTTGTCACTTATCCTGAATGCCCCATGGATTGGGTCACCATGACCCAATCGGTTGGGACTCAATGACACATTCTTCTTCTCTGATAAGCTGTTGAACCTCCGTGTTCTTCAGAAAAGTTTGAAAGCTACTGAGCTAGAGTGTTGAGCCTGAGTAGGCATAGCTAGGGTATCTGGTAACTTTACTGCTATGAATCATTAATTTGTGGCCAATATTACATGGACATGGGAAAATATAGATGAACAGACCGGACTAAAAAGTGACCCATGTTTTTCCTACTTTGCTAACCTTTTGGCCTCCCTTCTAGCATTCAGAGCCTTTAAAAATTTGGCAAGAACACTATAATGGGAGAGTAATTTGTAAGGTGTGGGGTTGGGTTTTTTTGCAGAGGGAATCAGTGCAAGGGGTGGGGAGAGACATGAAAGCATGAAAGAGAAAAGAGAGCTATGGGTTGGATCCATGCAGGTCCCATGAGTCTCAGCATAACATCTTCCTCCCTCTTTCACCAGTAGGATCCTGGGGAACTCCAAAATACGAGGGTCCAACCCTCTATTTTTTTTTCCACCTCTGCAGAAAGCTGGACAAATTATTCCTAAAATCCTTGAGAGAAAGGAAGTTTCCTCAAAGCAAGAGGAAAGGTGTTTTATAAATGTATGTATGTATGTATAAATAAATAAATAAATAGGGAAAGTGTTGCATCCTGTGGCACCTTTAAGACCAACGAAGTTTGATTCTGGGTATGGGCTTAAAGGTGCCCCTGGACTCCAACTTTGTTTTGTTGCTTCAGACTAACATGGTGGCCCACCTGAATCTAATTTTTTTTTTCATTTTTATGTTCATTTTTATTCCAGAAGTTTTGGTGGGCATCAACAACTTTCTTTTTTTCTTCATAATTTTTTTTACACACATTTATTACATTAAAAAAATTAAAATTAAAACAATGGTCCAGCAAGACCAGTAAAACAGACAAAACAGAACAAAACAAAGAAATGGGCCTTAGATTATACATAACAGGTATAAAGTTCTTTTGGAATTTCTTTGTTCTTTGCCAGATAGATTAAAATAGGGGACCAAGTTTTTTTTTAAACTTGGAAACTGTTGCTGGTGAAGGCAAAGAATTAAAAGTAAAAGTTAATTTAGCTAAAACATATTGTTCCCAAAGTCTGGAATGCCAAGCCAAAACAGATGGGACTAAAGGTGATTTCCATTGAGAAGCAACTGCAAGTTTTGCAGCCACCAGTAAAACACCAATAATCCCTTGTTTCCATATTGGTAAATCATCATTCGGAAGTGATCCCAGAAGTAGATGATCAGGTGTATCATCTAGTCGGATTTCAGTAATCGTGTAAATTGTCTTCAGCACCGTATGCCAAAAATTCTGAAGGGTAAGAAAAATTCTGACAGGTAAGTGACAGTGGAGGTAATCACCCTCAGAACCACATTTTTCCCAGCAAGCATGAGGGCTTTCGGTGTCAAATACCAACGGGATATCACTTCGAATGTTTGGTGTCTCATCGCTAGATCAGAGGAACTGAATTCTGTTGAGGACCGTATGGAATCCCATGTAAATGTGGGGTCAATTGAAGAACAGTCCTTCTGCCATTTAAGTCGGTAGGGTAAAGGGGTTTCCAGGTCAAGCGTTTCCAGAATATCATACAAGGTTGAAATTAACCCCTTCTGTTTTTCAGGTTGATGACAAAGAAGGCGTTCGAAAGGAGGAAGTGAGGTTCGTAAGATCTCCGGGAAATTAATCGTAGGAAAAAATTGTGGTATTTGAAGGTATGTAAACCATGGGATACAGACAGTCAATTTATGTTCCAGCAATGTTTTTGTCATTAATGAGGTCCCATCAGAAAGGTCCAACGGTCGTGAGAGTTGTCTCTGCTTTTTAAAAACCAGTCACGAATCATCAAAGACGAGAATTGGGAAATCCGTGGGAGAAGATTTGGAGGAAGTGCATTCCAAGTAGAAAGAAGTGCTCCCAATTTAGGATTTTGAGCTGCCCACTTGCAACAAGATTGTGGAGATTGCCAAAAAATATCTGTCCTATCAAACACAAACAGCTTTCTGATGCATTTAATCCTTCCGATCCCTTAGAGGGTTTGTTGAAAGTGTCGGCATAAGATCTTTACTCCAAGGCAGGCAAAGTACACTGGAGTTATATCTCCACACCACGCCATTATGCAGTCTTGGGACATATTTGTAGAACATGCATTGTACAAAATCACCTCTGGGAGGCAGTCAAGGGCTGGGCTGGTGGTCATGCAGGCCAATATGAGCCATATGAAAAATGCCCTGGAGTCAGATGTTTCTGCTTTCAGCAGGATTCGGGGTTTCTATGCCTAAATCAGAATCAATTTCAACAATGAATTTTTAAATGCCATTGTGCCATTGAGGAAGAAGACCTATGGAATCACAATCTCCCAGTGTTGCACATTTAATCACTGCAACACAATCCAAACTGATGCTAATGCAACTAAACAGCATGGAAGGGTCCAACACAGAAATTAACATTACAATGATTTTATATTATACTGCAATATTCATATAACATCTGCCTTAAAACGTTCATATTTAAGCTTGTTTCAGTGCATTGTGTTTTATTGATAGAGCTGCTTGCAGAGGCCAGCTACGGTAGCGGGTAAACACATTTATCCTGGGTTTTTTTTTATAAGACACCTTTGATTAAAAACAGTGTTTAATTCTAACCAGCACTGGACTCATTTAAGTCTCGGCGAAACGACCCATTTGGGATCGCTGGGCTAATTTGCTGAGGTTTGTCACAGCCATGGCAAACCGATCCAATCTTTTTTCTTGCTCCTTCTGTAACCTCTCTATGCCAATATTTATTAGCCTTAACCAATAGCTAGGCACTGTTTGGGTTATTTGTTCATGAACAGGTCTGCTGAGATTTCACTCCTTGCCCCTGGATAGCTTTGGATAGGGAACATTTCCTCTCAGATGAGAACGCAATACCAAGGCCGTCTCTGGCCAGATCTGATCTAACCCTGCCAGGATTCCATCTGTACTAAGGTCCCTATGTGCGTGTGTGTGTGGGGGGGGGGGGGGAGACCAGTTGCCCCAGCATTTAAACTGGAGCTCCCTTCCCCAGCACACCATCCACAAGAGTCCTGCCCAGCTTTTGCAGAAATCAGATCTAGACCTTGAGGCTGTCGGATTCAGTTTGTATCCCAGTGCTCCTTCAATAAGCAAAGGGTAATAAACATGAAGCTATTCCGTTATAGTTTCACAATAACCCTGGGAAGGAGATATTGGAGAGGGGTTGTGGCTCAGTGGTACAGCCACCACTTGGTGTCCAGAAAGCCCCACGTTTAAATCCCCAGCATCTCCACTCATATGACAAACCAAACTAATTCCCAAGCGATCTTGTCTTCTTCAGAAATGGTTTCCCATTCCTAGACTTCACAACTACAACGAATATTCAGCCACATAACCAAACATATCTCAAGCTAATTTACAATTAACCAGTAACTAACCTCTTTAATTCTTTAACCCATCTACATCCTGGTTGTGATGCACCAATAGTTACAGCATTGTTCATCAGTTAGCTTAAGACTTTGAGATCACGTATTGTAAAGTTTCCTTTTATTGTATTATATGAACTATTTCTTATTGCCCCCCTGATTCTAAATTCTAAATAAGTCATGAATTGTAACATGGTTTAGCTTATCTTTGTTACAGTCTATATTACTATCTGTATCTCTATGTTACTGTTAAAAATACAATAAAGAGAGGTTTTTTTTAAAAAAATAAGAAGTAGTAAATGATGAGAAAGATCTCCACCTGAGACCCTAGAGATCTCCTGCGAGTCAGATTAGAGAAGATTGACACTGATGGACTAATGGGTCTGATGCAGTATAAGGTAGCTTCACATGTGATTCTCGTATATTGAGTGACGGCTTGCTCACGACCAGGACTGCTGCTATGAATGGAGGCACCATGACTGGGTGGAAAATGTCTTTGTTTTACTTTATTTTATTTACATTACTGACATGATGCAGAGTAAGTCATAAGAACATAAGAGAAGCCAATGTTGGATCAGGCCAGTGGCCCATCCAGTCCAACACTCTGTGTCACTCAGTGGCCAAAAACACCAGGTGCCCTCAGGAAGTCCAGCAGTGGGGGCAGGAAGCCCTCCCACTGTAGTTCCCCCCCAAACACCAAGAATACAGAGCATCACTTGTCCCAGACTGAGAGTTCCTATCTATACTTTGTGGCTAATAGCCACTGATGGACTTCTGCTCCATATGTTTACCTAATTCCCTCTAGAAGCCGTTCATGCTGGTAACCACCACCGCCTCCTGTGGCAGTGAATTCCACATGTTAATCACTCTTTGGGTGAAGAAGTACTTCCTTTTATCTGTTCTGACCCAATTGCTCAGCAATTTCTTGGAGTGCCCAGAGGTGCCTGTAGACTCCAAAAGGTTGGGGACCCCTGGTTTATATAACTGCCGTTATAACAAAGGGCTTTTCTAATGGGGGGGGGGGAAGCACCCAGATTTCAGCACATCCAGAGAATCCGCATGTTGCCGGAGGACAAAGATGAAGGTCAGCCTAATGACTCTGCTTTGGCATGACCCCTTTGTTTGAAGTAACCTCGATACCACATCGGCCCCTTCATCCTGTCCCTGTTTACTTGGAAGTCAGCTGTCCTGTGTGTGTTCAAGGGGGACTTACTCTGAAGGAACGGTCCGCAGGACTGCAGCTGGAGACTTTCAGTTCCCCTCATCATTCTTTTATTATCAGAAGATCCCCATGATTCAGTCTTCCTGTCCTGACTTTCTCCCCAGTTTTACAAACATTAGTAACAGTTAACAAGTCCTTGATGGACTCTAATGTACTCTAATCTGGGAGAACCGGGTTTGATTCCCCACTCCTCCACTTGCACCTGGCTGGATGACCTTGGGCAAGCCATAGCTCTGTACCAGCTGTTCTCTCAAGGACAGTTGTCTCAGAGCTCTCTCAGCCCCACCTACCTCACAGGGTGTCTGTTGTGGGGAGGGAAAGGGGGAAGGAGTTTGTAAGCCGCTCTGAGACTCCCTTGGATAGTGAAGGGCGGGGTATAAATCCAATCTCTTCTTCTTCTTCTTCTTCTTGATACTATTCATGGTATTAGCAGAGACGCCCATCGAAATTTTCCACTGAAAATTGTTGTTCACATTAATTTACTTATTTACTCCATTTACACCTGACCTTTCTCCCTGATGAGGAACCCAAAGTGATTTACATCATTATTATCACCTATGTTTTACCTGCACAACAACCCTGTAAGGTAGGTTAAGCTCAGAGTGTGTGGCTAGCCTGAGATCACCCAGCAAGCATCCGTGGCAGGGTGGAAATTCAAACGTGGGTCTTCCAGATCCTAAGACTAACCGCTACACCAGGCTGGCCCATGTGCCAATTCACACATCTTTTCTTTCTGACACCCCTGATGCTTCTTGGAGCAAAGCACTTTGCTTTCCCCATCTGTCAATGTTCTTGGTTGGACCTAATAAAAGGTATCCTCTGGATGGCGTTCCTGTAAAGGAAGTGCCGGGACTGCCACCAGCTGGTGGATGGGAGTATCACACCTGCAGTGCCTGCCCCCATTGGCAAGTGACATTAAATTGGGCTTTGTGCCTTCATCTTTTGTGACTCATTTCTCTTGCATTAAAAAAATAAAATAGAAACAATAACCACGGACAGAGGAATTGTGAAATCTGAGTGTACCTGATTTGTATCTGTGGAACAAATAATGGCTTCTGTTGGGTGCAGTGGTTAAGTGCGCGGACTCTAATCTGGGAGAACCGGGTTTGATTCCCCACTCCTCCACTTGCACCTGGCTGGATGACCTTGGGCAAGCCATAGCTCTGTACCAGCTGTTCCCTCAAGGACAGCTGTCTCAAAGCTCTCTCAGCCCCGCCTACCTCACAGGGTGCCTGTTGTGGGGAGGGGAAGGGAAAAGGAGTTTGTAAGCTGCTCTGAGACTCCAAGTGAGTGAAAGGCAGGGTATAAATCCAATCTCTTCTCTTCTTCTGTCAGCGGTAACCCCGCCCAGTGACATTTCGGAGGGTGGCAAACTTCAGCGGGAGGATGCTGAACAATTGCAGCCAAGCACTGCCTCATGCAAAAAAGTGTCCCACGAGGGTGGCTAAACAAACGTGCAGTGTTACAGTGTATCCCCTCTGCCATATGCTGTGTCACTGGCAATAATAATAATTCTTCTCCCTCAGGAAGCACCCTGAAATATCAGTGAACAAGGCAGCACGTGTTCAAAATAGAAACCGGTAAACGGTCTAAGTGGGGAAAGAGTTGTCATTCAGATGCAATTTCTCTTCCAGAAACATTTTCTCCCACTTAAATAAAAATTACCTTGGTAAAAAAAAATAATAAATCAATGCTGCACGAAGAGATAACATGCATATTTTGTAATGTTTATATTGTTTTGCCTGTGGTTCCCAATTTCTCTCGGCATGAGGAGATGACAGCGGCTGCTGTTTCTGTGTGAGGAGAAGGGTCTAGATAAGGGGGGCCCCACCGTGGTGCCCACACTCCCCATGGTGCCTGCTAATGCCTCACCAGGCACCCGCCCAGTGCTTTCAGGAAATGAGTAGAGCAACATGGGGTTCTCGCCCAGCACAGCTTCTGGTGGCACACTGGAGATCTGATTGGCTATGCAGATTAAAATAACATTGCTTTGGCAGCAGCTGCTGCAAAGTTTTATATTTATTCTGTTACTTCACTCCTCTTCCCAAGGGCATTCTTTAAAAATCACCCCTCTTCTCCGCTGCGCTTGGACTTCCTCTGTGTGTCGGCTCCACCTCCTGCAGCAGCCATTTTGTGGTTGGCTCTGCCTCTTGGAGCAGCCATTTTCTGGTTAGGTCCACCACCCTGGGTCAGAATTCCAAAGCGGTCAGTACAGAAAGGGCCCCTGTAGGGTTTTCAAGCAGGAGACATTCAGAGTGTTGGAGTGAGTGACTCAGCATGCCTGGACATTGGGGGATGGTGGTGCAACATCACTCTAAGTGTGTACAGGTGTCATCTCCTTGAATGAGATGCCTCTCTTTGTCATAACCTGGGTGTGATGTATTGGAGTCGGGAGTCCATGGAACAGTGAAACAGCTAGATCTTTATTGCTGGTCTGGATGAAGCATACAACCCAGGGCTCCAAGCCCTCCTTTTATGCTGGTCAGGGATAATCCCCTGACCTCGCCCAACTGGCCTGATAGGCTATTATCAGTCTATTTACATCTCATAGGTTCCCTGAGAGAAACCTAGGTACCTGATTGGTGGCCAGTTCGAATCCACCTGGCCTTTGTTCTACCTGGCTGAAGCTCAGGTAGTTTCTTGGCCATGTGCTCTGGCCACATGGTGGTCGCCATTACTGGAGCACATGGCGACCGCATGGTCAATACATAACACTGGGAGTTGCCCTTTGACCCCTCTTGCTTTGTCCTCCCCCCTCCTCTACATGGCCTTCCATGGAGACACATGTCTCTGCAGGTCTCTCCTGTAGGAACCGTGCCCTCATACTCCCCCACACATGATGCCAGGCCAGTTGGCTACTTGTGATAGGGAAAGTACTCTTTAGATGAGTCTTCTTTCTCTTCTTTTGACTGCAACCCGAATGTGAACTGGATCTACTTGAATAAATGTAAGTTTGCCTGTTTTGCAATATACTTGTTGGGAGATTTATTGACTGCGCTCAGTATCATTCTTCTATGACGAGACAAACTCTGCTATATTAACCAAATATCCCAATACAGAGGGGTTTGCCATTGCCTGGCTCCACGGCACAACCCTGGACTTTCTTGATGGTCTCCCATCCAAATACTAACCAGAGTTGACCCTGCTTAGCTTCCAAGATCTGACAAGATCAGGCTAGCCTGGACCATCCAGGGCAGGGATATCTCTATGTACCTCCACCCATTATTCTAATTTAGGAAACCGGATAACGTTGACAACAGTGACAGACAACTTGCTCCCGTTTCCGTAATGTTTCGTGGGCTGACTTTGCCCCAATTCCACCCAGGGGTCATTTCATGCAGGAATGCGCAGGAACACTGTTCCGGGAGTCACAAGCCCAGGAGCGGGCACATATGGTGATGCGCTGTGGGAAAAAGCAAAGGCATACTACCTTGATCTGTGTTTTCATGCTTGTTGTAGGGTAGCTTCCCTGCAAGAGTAAAGGAAACCTAACACGTCTTTGGTCAAAGTGTCAAGCTGTTCACCAGCTCTGAGTGGGGAAATCCCTGGAGATTTTTGGGGTGGAGCCTGAGTGGTGGGTGTTGCCTTCTGACACACTCCCGGTGATGTCAGGGGCTGTGGCATATGCAAACAAGTTATGCTAATGAGTTATGCTAATGAGCTCCTGCACCTCTTTTTCTACGAAATGACCCCTGAGTCACCCCACCTATCTTCGGGTTTAAGTGCAAGAATTTCTAAAAGGAATGTTAGAATCAGTACATGCAGGGGTTTGTCCCTCCCCAGTTTTCACTTTGCATTTCCCAACAAGCGCAAATGCCCAATGATTAAAACATCACACAAAGGGTGCAAGGGGGAAAAGGCATAATTGTATCAAGGATTCATTTCTATGCTGTGATTTAATTACAGAGCAGATGCATTCATGTGTATTCGTAACCTTTGAGGGGGGGGAGGGGGCTGAAAATAGTGACAAACTACAGACTTATCATTTGGAAATTAAAATGCTGAATACTAGAATGGCACTGATGATGTTCCCCAATAAGGAAGAGGCCGTTTTGGAGCCATAAAATCCAGGCAGAAATTGGAAAATGCAGACTTTTGGAAGCACTCATGATTTAGCCTTTGTTTCTTACCTACCTTCATAAAGATTACCAGGTAGATATTACAACTTATTTTGTACTTTCGATAAGACCTCACATCATGAAGGATGATTGGGTGGATCATGCCAAATGAAGCTCAATTTTCTCGCTGCTGAGTGGACGGTAGGTAGAAGATACATCTATCAACCATTTTCGAGATCTAGCCTTGTAATATCCCATAGCTTTTCCCTTATGAGACTCCCCCCCCCCTTATTTTTGCACGTAAAGCTAAGACATTAAGAGAATATTACATAAAAGCTTTTCAATTCTCCTTTAACCTTGAAGATGCGTATCATTTCCAGACCCGGAGTGTGGTTATTAATCCAGATGCACAAGCAATTTGAAGACGGGATTTTGTTCTTGTTTTTATTTAGGAGACCTGATTTGTATTTTTTTTTTTTACAAGGAATGCAACCCAAAGTCTTATTCACAAATGACTTGTTTATCTCACTAGGATCAGATCACTGCTGAAGAATAAAATACCAAAAACACCTTTGCTATGTACCTCATATGCATACGCTAAGCAAATTAACATATCTGGTCTCAGTGGGAAAGAACCATTCCTTGCTGAGGGAACGGACTGATGCTAGGGGTTCATCACATAGCTGTGATTCAGTTCTCGGGGCGGCGGGGAATCACATATTTGCAATATGATCAAGAGGGGCGAGATGTGTTTATATTCTCAAATTGGCATTCCATTGCAATGGCATTTTATTCTATCCACCTATGAATTTTGCCGTGATGTTACATTGATAACATGTTTTTGTTTTTATTTTTTTGTATTTTGTATATGTGCAAGTGTGTATGTGTGCATGCGTGCACCTGGAAGTCATGGCAACCTCTGGTGATTGACCCCTACTGGGGGCCTGGAGGATATTCAGAGAGGTGGCTGAGTAAAGCCTGCCCCTTCCTCCCAACTGCTGGTATTCTATGGAGGTCGACTGTAAAAGGTCCCTCAGGGCCCTGATCTCCTCCGGGAGCTCATTCCACTAGGTTGGGGCCGCCACTGAGAAGGCCCTGGTCATTGACAACCTGGCCTCCTTAAGGCCTGGGAGGCCTTATGTTTGTTGAGAGGGGGAAAGACCTAATGGCCCATTCTGCATCTAACATTCTCTCCACTGGTTTACCGAATCCACACTGTAACAGAAAAAGATGCGGCTCAAAACCACATTCAAGTACCCCGGGCCAATGCCGTACTGACTACAGAGTCACCCCTGAATGGCCATAAAATGACCATAAGTCTATGCCAGGGGTGGCCAACCTGTGGCTCGGGAGCCACATGCGGCTCTTTCACACATATTGTGCGGCTCCTGGCAGGGCGGCTGGGGAAGCAAAGGGGAGGCATGCTTTTTCTCTCTCCCTTCTCCCTTCCTTCCTTCCTTCCCTCCTCCCTCCCATCTATTTGCTTTCCTAGTTTCTCTCTCTCTCTTTCTTTCCACTTCTTTAATTCTTTCTTTCCATCTCTCTTTCTCTCTCTCTCTCTCAATATCATTAGCAAACAAGTAATATCATTATCAATAACCGGTTTTCCTTGTTTGTTTTTATTTTTGGCAGTCCCATTTAACGTTAATAAAAAGCAAATTTGCATATTTTTAAAAATAAAAACGTGTGTGTGATATTTGTTCCTGTCTTGCGGCTCTCAGACATCTGACGTTTATTCTATGTGGCTCTTACGTTAAGCAAGGTTGGCCACCCCTGGTCTATGCAGACAGTACCATAAAACCAAGAGATCAAAGGAAATGAAAGTGGCATGCGGCGTGGAGGCCTCCATAAAATCCGACAATCAAAGGATGTGAAAGTGGCATGCAGTGTAGAGGGAAATTTCTGTCCCAACGCGGGTTTGGTAAAACAGCAAAGCAAATGCTAGATGCAGAATGTGGGCCAGTGTGGGCCAAAGGTCTGAATAATTCCGAATCAACCCGTTGGGGGAAGCCCCCTTCAAAATGGCGTCATTGTCAGTAATGGCAAAGGAGCTCAAAGGCCTCCTCAGTGCTGGTTGCCAACTTGGCTGGAAGGCAGCCGCTGATGAATCAGCTCGGTGATGATTCAACTTTAATTCTTAATGCGGGCAAGCCCGGGCTGTCAGTCAAAGAGAAAGGCAAGAAGAGCTGAGCTCACTAATGAAGCTCCTGCAGACGCTCCGGCATTCGGCAGATAAAACCTGGGCGAGCTTCGGAGAGCGGTAGCAAGTAAGCGCTGCAAAGGGCAGGCAGGGCAAAGAGTGACGTCACCGGGCAGCAGTGCAAAGAGCCAGGGAAAGGGAGTCTGTCCCTGCCGTGTGAACCCTCCTACCCTCAATGTTCTGTGTGGCTGGAAGTTGAAGAGAGGTTATGGCGGGACTAATTACCGGAGCACAGGGAGCTTCTTTGATCTCTCGGCTGTGCGGCGGCGCGACTCTGCGCTCCATGCTAATTTTATTCACCCCGGGAACTGGGGTGCTGAAGGGAAACCACAGGCGCTGTACTTATCAAATGTGTACCATGGCAAGATACAGACGCTTTGTAGTGTGGAATGAAACCAGGTAACTGGGAAAGAATGCATTTTTTTTTTTAATTCCACATGGAATTTTTTTTCCCCCCAAAACTGAACACCACGGTTGCTGATGCGAAAGTCAAGCCATTTGCTGCCTTGGAAAGCTGGTTGCGTTAGGCCAGGAGAGCCTGCCAGCTGCGGGTTGGGCGTCTGGGCTTGTAAAAAGCCCAGCAGAGAGGCAGAGTTCCGGTGTTAAAAGGCAAAAGGGAATGTGGAGATGTGGATGCTGCTGGAGTGAGCGACTCAGCCTGCCTGGACATTGGGAGCAGTGCTCCCTCTAAGCTGAGTTAGTGTGAGCTGGCTCACAGTTTTTTTTAGCCTCTGGCTTACACATTTTTGTTTGAGCTCGGGAAGGCTGGCTCCAGAGCAAACTCATTTATGCAGGAGCCGCATCGCTCGCTCGCAACTTCAATGCCAGTAGCTCACAAAGTAGAATTTTTGCTCACAAGACTCCACAGCTTAGAGGGAGCATTGATTAGGAGGTGCTGCATCACTGTAAGGGGGATTTAGTAGGGTCGCCAAGTCCCCCCTGGCCATCAGCAGGGGACAGGGGGGTAGGGTTGCCAATTCCAGGTTGGGAAACTCCTGGAGATTTGGGGGTGGAGTCTAAGGAAGGTCCTCAGTGGGATACAATGCCATAGAGTTCGCCCTCCAAAGCATTCATTGTTTCCAGGGGAACGGATCTCTGTAGACTGAGCTGTAATTCCAGGGGTTCCCCAGGTCCCACCTGGAGCTGCATCCCTAGTGTATAAGTGTTATATCCTTGAATGGGATTGCCTCTCTTTGTCTTAACCTGGGGGCTTCCCTCTGACCCCTCGCTTCCCTCTTTGTCCTCTCTCATCATACACATGGCCTTCCATGGAGAGTGGAGACACATGTCTCCTGTAGACACTATGCCCTCACCCTTCCACACACAGGATGCCGGGCAAGTTGGCCATTTGTGATTGGGAAAAGAACTCTTTAGATGAGTCTTCTCTCTCTCCTTGCGACTGCAACCTGAATGTAAACTGGATCTCCTTGAATAAATGCAAGTTTACCTTTTTTTGCAATATACTTCTTGAGAGATCCATTTACTGCACTCAGGGTCACGCTTCCATGACTGGGCAAAACTCTGCTCTATTACCCAAACCTCCCAATAAACCTTGCATGGAAGACGGGACACATGCATGAATGTCCACACACACACACACACATACAAATACATACACCCTTTTCCAGTTCTCCTTCTCAGAGGCTTGTGAACTTGAGCATTCTTTGACCCAAAGGGGATAAAAAGGCTGACCCACAACCCAATGCGCAATTAAACTCCATAAGATCAAGGATTTCAATGTGCAACTGGGTATTGGATGGTAGTCCAAGCATGGTGTGTCTGAGTGCCGGAATTCTGATGGGGACTTGGAGTCAGACATCCAGGGCTCTGTTGGGGCCGGGGCGCGCCGGAGCGGAGCTCCGGGAGAGAGGAGGGCGGGGGGCGGGGCCAGCGAGGGCGTTTGGGGCAGTCCAGGCGGGGCTCTGCTGCTGCCGCTCGCTCCGCTCCCTCCGTCCTTCTCCCCTCCCGCGCAGGGCCCAATCCGCCTGCCCGCACGGCTTCTGCGAGGACGGAGGCGTGTGGACCTCCACCTCGCTGGCTGGCTGGCTGCGCCTGAGCTGGGCTGGCGGATGCGGCGCGTCCGGGGCTGCCTCGGGGGGGGGCGGGGGGAAGGAGCAACGGGGCCGCCTGGGCTGTCGCATGCGCTGGACGAGGGGCGCAGCGGGCATGGCTCCTGCGCGGGGTGCGGCCGGCCGGGCAGGCTCTCCTGTCAGGGGGCTGAGCCGCTGGCTCTCTCTGGCTGGCCCAGGATCTGCAGCTCCAGGTAGGAGGAGGAGGCGGCGGTGGTGGTGGAGGAGGAGGATCTCTCTCCCTCCCTCCCTCGCTGGCTGGCTCCCGGGCTTCTCATTCATACCTCGTTCCCTGCCTGCGCCTCCTTGGAGCCTTTTCAGCTCTCATCTGCCCAGTTCGAAATCGCTCCAGGGAAGCCAAAGGCGCACCGAGGGGGAGGGGCGGGAGGAGTGGGGCTCGCCGATAATTACAGGGTCTGCCGCGACCCAGCAGTTGTCTGTCCTACAAGGGCACCCCCACGCACACACCCAGCCTGCCCCCTTGCTCCCTGCAGGTGAGGGGGGGAGAAAGAAAAGAAAGATCGTGAAAAGCAAACCACCAAACTGTCATCCCAGATGCGGCTGTCATTCCAGAGACGCACGTTTACCCAGGCAAGAAGTCAGACCCACTGATTTCCAGGGCACTTCCTCCCGGGTAAATGCCTTGACCCTGTCTGCGTCTGGATAAAGCTTTGGGGGGGGGGGGGGAGAGATACCGTCTGATTTTTAAATCTTAATAAGCCTATCGCTGGGGCTGACCCCAGAGGACAGAAATCATCCGTTTGACCCACGGCAGGTTTTAAAAGCTGCTTCCATTTGCAGGCGCATCCAACAAGGCCAAGGAACTCTTCCGCTGTCCCTCGCTGAAGGGGGCATCTGTGTATGTGATGGGGGGGTTGGCTCTGCAAGCACTGAGGGGTTGCAGGAAGCCTGGCTGGCCCAAAGCGAAATCCAGCAGCAACCTTCTCTCAGGACCAACCTGAATGACCCAGAGCTCTGTGCAGCAAGGCCATGAGTTCTCCAGCACTCTTCATCTGGAGGAAAAGGTGTCTCTCACCTTGCCATATAAGGACATTGGGGCAATGCTCCCTCTAAGGTGCAGAGTCTTGTGAGCAAAAGTTCAACTTTGTGAGCTACTGGCATTAAAGTTGCGAGCCAGCGGTTTGGCTACTGCACAAATTAGTTTGCTCCTGAGCCATCCTTCCTAAGCGAAGACAAAAATGTGTGAGCCAGAGGCTAAAAGACTGTGAACTAGCTCACACTAACACAGCTTAGAGGGAACACTGGTTCTGTGGAAGGCTGAGCAGGGACGCAGATTTAGAACACAGCACCCCTGCAAACTTGCTCTCGTGGCCTTCTGGCCTGCTACCAGCCTGACAAAGAGTTCTGGGGATCCTGAAAGCTGGCACGTGGTTGGTGTCATTTTGGTGGGTCCTAATAGAAGGCAGGCCTGGCTTTTCTTCCTGGATTTTACAAGTGCTGGTATTTCAAACAGGCAAGGGTTTGAGTGGGAAAGCAGCAAAGAAATAAACCAGACAAAAACCTGTTGTTTTAAATCTGCTGATGAATTGGGGCCTCTTTTTAATGCATGGAGCAGAAGAGAGGGAGCCTTGTCATTCCACCCCTGGCAGATCAAACCAATTTCTTGGTTCTCAGTTGCAGAATGCAAAGCACTCGAGCAAGTGCCCCCCCCCACCTGGCTGGCAGAATTCCCCCCCACACCTTCCTGCCAGGCCGATGCTTTGAGAGCCAAGTGAAGACAGCAGCAGATCCAGTCTTTCCTTCCTTCCCCCTCCCTCCCTTCTTGCCTTCTGACACACTGCCGATGACGTCATCACTTCCGGTGACGTCAGGGGGTGTGGCATATGCAAATAAGTTATGCTAATGAGCTCCTGCACCTCTTTTTTTTACGAAAGGACCCCTGCATACATCCTTCCTTAGTGGTTAGGCTCTCAGGGTGGTCTTGATGGAGCCAAAGGAATGAGAGGCTGTGGCTCAGTGGCAGAGCATCTGCTTTGCATACAGAAGGCCCCTGGCACTTCCAGGTAAAAGGACTTAAGAACATGAGAACAGAAGAGAAGCCAATGTTGGATCAGGCCAGTGGCCCATCCAGTTCCACACTCTGTCACACAGTGGCCAAAAACACCAGGTGCCCTCCGGAGGTCCAGCATTGAGGCCAGGACACTAGAAGCCCTCCCACTGTTGCCCCCCCAAGCACCAAGAATACAGAGCATCACTTGCCCCAGATTGAGAGTTCGTATCTATACCTTGTGGCTAATAGCCATGGATGGACCTCTACTCCATATGTTTATCTAATTCCCTCTTGAAGCTGTCCATGCTTGTAGCCGACACCACCTCCTGTGGCAGTGAATTCCGTGTGTTAATCACTCTGGGTGAAGAAGCACTTCCTTTTATCTGTTCCAACCTGGCTGCTCAGCAATTTCACGGAGTGCCCCTGAGTTCTTGTACTGTGAGAAAGGGAGAAAAGTACCTCTTTCTCTACCTGCTCTATCCCATGCATAATCTTATAAACCTTGAGCATGTCACCCCTCAGCCGTCATTTCTCCAAGCTAAAGAGCCCCAAGCGCTGATAAACTGATAACATTTTTTTTTAATTCAAAAGAACATGGATTTACTCTCAAGGGACCTTATGGTGGGGCATCCCTCAGTCTACTAGTGGGCACGCCACCAAAAGCAGGGACACTGGAAAGATTTGTTCCTACCACCATTGGGAGCCCATGCCCACCCAAGGGAGATACGCAGGTCCCTGTTGAGGTGGACTAGATGGCATCTTAATCACATGTGCCCAGGCCTCATCCAAACACAGACAGCTCTGGAGAGACAAAGTCGGGAGTTTGCCCCAAGCCCAAGGGGGTAACCACCTCAGCAACCCTACTAATTCCAAGGTACATGAAACCCCCCAAAGTGAGATGGAGAGTCTAACAAGCCCTGATGTTTTCTGATAGATGGGGAGCCAATTTGGCTTCCAAACTGGAACTAAAAGCGAAACATAAGATCAAGCTGGCTTGGTTCGAATGCCTCCAAATTCAGCATCTGATGGAAGACCTACAAATTAAAACTAACTTAAGGAAGCCCCTTACCAGATTTGAAAATCTCTTAATGAAACCAGAACAGAAAAAAGGGTTAATATCTAAGCTTTACTTTTAGACACAAAGAACAATAAAACTATGTGCTATCAGAATGGCATAATGATGTCCAAATAGACCTATCACCTGAACTGTGGGAAACAATTTGGCAAACACATGCTAAGATTTCCAAGTCCCAGACTATCCAGAAAGCAGCGTACGAAGTGCTATATTGATGGTATCTAACCCTGGCCAAGTTATCCAGGATGTATCCCCAAGCGTCCCCTCTATGTTGGAAGAGATGTGGGAGCAAGGCCACTTTTTACCACAATTGGTGGGAATGCCCACTCACTGCCAAATTTTGGGAACAAATCATACAGCAGATAGAGAGATTAACAGGATATACCTTACCTTTAGATCCGACGATGCTGCTCCAGCATCTATGGCCACCAGGAGGTACACGCGAAAAAACAAAGCAATTAATAAACGTGTTACTAATAGGAGCAAAGGTAACAATAGCTCAACAGTGGAAATCTACCATTCCCCCTACAACCCAACAATGGCTGCACAAGATACGGGAACATTTTCTGTCAGAGAAATACAATATGATTACAACCACAGACCCGGCTGAAGGAGAAACATGGGTACTAATGGATAAATGGTACCCGATACAAGAAAAACTAGATGTAGAGAAGCTTGAATGGAAATTTTAATTAAAAAAAAAATAGATGAGCCATTGAGGTACACCTTCACGTGGGGAAGGGCCCTTTTTCTTCAGCTCTTCCTTTTGAACATGGAGCACCACCCTGTATACATTTCCTTGGTCACAGTGGAGCATCGTCGGAAGAGAGCCCAAGAGGGTGTATTTGCCACAAGGGGACCGACTGGTATGGTTTCTCCACTGCAGCTACAGCTTTCCTATGAGGAAAGGGTGAAGAGTCTGGGTGAAGAGTGTGGGGAGACTTGTCCAAGAGCAAATTTTCTCCCTCTCTCAAGATATCTAGAACTCGAGGGCATCAAATGAAGTTGATGGTTCAGGATGGAGAAAAGGAAATTCTACTACACAGAGAGAGTGATTAAAATGTGGGATTCGCTGCCAGAGGACCCAGTGATGGCTACAGGAATAAACAGCTTTAAAAGAGGATTAGATAGATTCATGGAGGATACGTCTATCAATGGCTACTAGCAATAGCGACTGAGGGGCCTTTTCCCCTTAAGGAGCCCAGGGCTGCTTACAACATAGATAAAATACATAAAACACATTTAGAACATTTAAAAATTAAAATCATAACTCGGGACTGCTATTAAACTTAAGCAAATGCGGTTCTGAAGAGAACTGTCTCCAGCTGCCTCCTAAAGGTCAATCATGAGCACCTTCATGGGGAAATTTTACATAATCGTGGGGCTACCCCTGAAAAGGCCCTCTCTTGTGTACCCACCACCAGAACAGCTTCTTTGACTGATGGGACAGTCACGAGGACCTCTCACTGTGATCTTAATCTGTGGGGCAGGAACATATGGGAGAAGATGGTCCTTCAGATACCCAGGAAGAAGAAAAAAGAAGGAAGAAGAAGAAGAAGAAGAAGAAGAAGAGGCGGTGGCAGAGGAGGAGGAGGAGATGAGATTTATATGCTGCCCTTCACTACCTGAAGGAGTCTTAGAGCAGCTTACAGTCTCTTTTTCCTTCCCCTCCCCACAACAGACACCCTGTGATACCCTGTAGATGGGGCTGAGAGAGCTCTTTCAAGAACTGCTCTTGAGAGAACAGCTCTAAGAGAACTTGTGACTGGCCCAAGGTCACCCCAGCAGCTGCATGTGGAAGAGTGGGGAATCAAACCCGGTTCTCCCAGATTAGAGTCCGTGCTCCTAACCACTACACCAAACTGGCTCTCCATGTCGGGCTTTAAAGCAATAATCACAAGCATACTTTAATCAAGCCATGTTGGGCTTTAAAGCAATAATTGCAAAGATACTTTAAAAATGGTTCTAAAGGTATCTGCTTTTATTCTAGCTTCTCTCTGTTTAACAAGAGCACCTCTTCCGCTTCTTCTTTCAGTATTTTTTTAAAGCCAACTTTTTACCGCAGGTGCATCAATATCCTTCCATAATCTCATGTGACACATGTTATCGCTGCCCCCGGAAGATGTTGTTCAAAATCACAATCTTCTGTTTTTAATCATCCCCTTGGATCAAACCCAGCAAGACCGTCTGAGCATTTTCTGGCAAGATATACCCAGTCGTAACCTCTATCAATCTTAATATCTCTTTTCACAGTGGTCTTACCTTTGGGCAATCCTACCAAATATATGCACGTCAGCTATGCCTGATTAAACAGATGTTCCTACACAAGTATTATTAGTGAAGAAATCGTGGTGGAGAATAAATTAAAAGTACTTGCAGGGTTTTCTTTCAGTAAATTCAGTTTTGCAGCAATTCAATCAGTCTACAAGCCAAAGTAGGGAGAATTACATCCCACAGAATACAAAGCTGTTGGCAGTTTTGTATATTCTGTTACCTTCTCATTATTTTTTTAAAAAAATGGCATACTTCTTATCTAAGCAGTTTAATCTCAGGGAGTGAGACAGAATCTTTCCTTACCCTTTACATTTTTTATAACTACCGAGCAACTTGTCGATTTCAGATTCAAAAATATGAACCCAAAAATGTCAATGGAGGCTCAGATCATTTTAATCTCTATTTTAATTCCTCACTCAAGTCTAGACGTGATGCGGATAAAGCAGGAAAGATGGTGGATTTATTGGAAACGTGAGAAGCGCTGCCACTCTGGGGAACAGCAAATACCTCTGTATCAGGAGGAGTTCAACAAAGTGAAATTGGGACCTCACGGGTGGAGACTACGGCCAATGAGAGGATTACTCCAAGCGGCCTACTCCAAGCCATTAACTTTTACTTTAGTTCATGGAGTAGACTCACTGAACTAAAGTAAAAGTTAATGGCTTTTAACTCAAAAGGACTATATCAACTGTTGGCCTAGTAACTTAAGCTTTACTAGTAACAAACTGAGAGCTTGTGAGTACACAGGGACACACGAAGCTGCCTTCTATTGAATCCGACCCATGGTCCTTCAAGGTCAGTACCATCAACTGAAACTGGCAGTATCTCTCCAGGGTCAGCCAGTTTGGTGTAGTGGTTAAGAGTGCAGACTCCAAGCTGGGAGAACCGGGTTTGATTCCTCACATGCAGCTGCTGGTGTGAACTTGGGTCAGTCACAAGTTCTTTCAGAACTGTTCTCTCAAGGGCAGTTCTCAGGAGAGCTCTCTCAGCCTCACCTACCTCACAAGGTGTCTGTTGTGGGGAGGGGAAGGGAAAGGAGATTGTGAGCCGCTCTGAGACTCCCTTGGGTAGTGAAGGGCTGGGTATAAATCCAATCTCTTCCCTTCTCCTTCTAAACATATGGTGATTCTTGCACAGGGTGGTGTGCATTCCTCTGCCACATGCACTAATCTTGGATTGTGGAAAATATTAAGGTTTGTTTAAGAGTAACCCAGCAGAACCTTGGCTATGTAGCTCTCACTCTTAAATGATCATTTCCCAGTTGGAGATTTGGGGTGGGGGGTGGGGTTCCAAGTCAATAAGTGACATCACCTCTGTGGCTTGGCAAGCAATTATGACATTGTTCTCAAAAGCAGGCATTCAAGGTATTGTAGTTTTTCAAGGTAATGGACCTTCATCATAAGCCCATCATAAACCCAACAACTTCACCACCATGGATATGACTGAGCCATAATTGCAAAGAACAGAGCATCAGTTGTGTCTTCAGTGCCCTCCATAAATGGTACTCAGAAACCAGGGGTCATTTCATAGACAAAGAGGTGCAGGAGCTCATTAGCATAGCTTATTTGTATATGCCACACCCCCTGCCATCACCAGAAGTGTGTCAGAAGGCAACACCCACCGTTCAGGCTCCACCCCAAAATTCTTCAGGGATTTCCCAACTCAGAGCTGGCGAGCCAGCTTTATACTTTGACTAAAGGCATTTAAGGTTTCCTTTGCTCTTGCAGGGAAGCTACCCTACAACAAGCATGAAAAGACAGATCCAGTTAGTATGCTTTTGCTTTTTTCCACAGGGCATCACCATAGGTGCCCGCTCCTGGGCTTGTTACTCCCAGAACGGCATTCCTGCGTGTTCCTGCTCAGAATGAGCCCTGTCAGGAACAAAAGCGAGTCTTAACAATCTGTGCCCAGTATTACCAAGAAAACAGCATGGCTAAAATGTTAATTTAAAGAGGTGCAGGCCTGCTTCCTCCCCTGTGTGGGCTTCAGCAGCTCTTAGGGCTGTTCAGGATGCTGAATTTATCTGGCTTGAGCCTGGAAAGAATTTAGCAGTCCCCTTCCCCCCGCCCCCAGGCCTTCTTTCTCCTGCTGCTGCAGGCCAGGCTGACTCAAGGGAAAGAGCTTTAAACAGTATCTTGGCTACTAAACGACTAACAGCTCGACAAAACATTACTTTCTAATACTTCCCAGGTGGGGATTTCTAGGATGCCATTTCTCCCTGCTTGGGGCTACAGGTGCCAGGCTGGGCCTGGAGGTCTCCGGGAATTACAGCTGATCTCCAGAGGACAGAGACCAGTCCCCCTGGTGTAAATGACAGGTTCGGAGGGTGGGCTCTATGGAATTATACTCCCAATGAACGCCCTTCGTTCCCTAAACCCTGCCCACCCCAGGCTCCACCCTGCAAATTTCCAGGAATTTCCCAGCCCAGACCCGGCAGCCCAGAGGTGGGCCCATCACATATGTGTAAAGACACTAGCAGTTCCGACAGTCACACTCTAGGCCAGGGGTGGCCAAACTTGCTTAATGTAAGAGCCACATAGAATAAATGCCAGATGTTTGGGAGCCGCGAGACACGAACAAATATTACACGTTTTTACTGGGAAATATGCAAATTTGCTTTTTTATTAACGTTAAATGAGAATGCCAAAAATAATAACAAAAGCAGTAAAAGCAGATATTGATAATGATATTTATTTGTCCAGTGGTATTTGTTTGCTAATGATATTTAGCTTCCCCAGCTGCCCTGCCGGGAGCCACACAATATGTGTGAAAGAGCCGCATGTGGCTCCCGAGCCACAGTTTGGCCACCCCTGCTCTAGGTCTTCTCTCTCCTGCTGCAAACCAGACTGACTCTCACAAGGGGTTAATACAGGAGCAATGCAGATAACTGCCCATGCTCTGTGACCTTTTGCTCCCAAGCCATAAATGCTAAAACTTTAAAATAGAAATAAAATGATATGTTCAAGAGAAAATGACCTGTTACACTGGCACAAGTGCTACCGTCATTCCTGGACCCTCAGGATGCTCTAGGCATTGGCTTGAAGGTAGATTTCCTAAATGGGGTTGCCAGACCGCCCAATGGAAGTGGGGATCCCCCACTATCGGGCCTTACCCCCAAGCACTGACCAGCTGATTGGTGGGCGAACTTACCAGTAGAAAGAAGGCGGCCTAGGCCATGTTGCCAGTGTTGCACAGGAAGTGATGTCATCACACCAGCGACTTCTGGGCGATGCTTTGACATTTTGGGCAAAAACTCTGATAGAATCCAGTTTTACCATCAAGTTTTTACCCAAATACCAAAGTGTCACCTAGAAGTCACTGGCATGATGATGTCATTTCCTGTGCCACGCCGATGACATGGACTGGGCCTTTCACTTTCTCTTGGTAAGTCCCCCACCATCCTCCACCGGTTGCTAGGAAGAACCTGGCAACCCTGTTCCCAACCTTCAGGTGGCGCCTGGAGATCTCCAAGAAGTAGAACTGATCTCCAGATGACAGAGATTAGTTTCGCTGGAGAAAATGGCTGCTTTAGAGGTTGGACTCTGTGGCATTATACCACACTAAGGTTCCTCCCATCCCCAAACCGCACCCTCTCCAGGATCAATCCCCACCCCCAATCTCCAGGAGTTTCTCATACAGGAGTTGACAACCCCATCTCCCTCCTCCCTCTGCTCCTTTCCTTAATTAAAGGATTGTAAAGTAGTCACCTGCATGGAGCATGACGTGCCCATTATGCATGCACACCTTCCTGCAGATTTTCTGAGCAGTAAGCCTTTAAGCTTGACTTCAGATTCTGTCCCCGCCTTACGCACCATTCTTTTTTCCTCCAGTGTATTTATTCTGCAGTTACAATTTTAAAAATGCACTTCTCTAAATCAGGGTGGGAATATCACTTGTGACATGTGTGTGTGTGGGGTGGCATCCAAAGTTTTTTGTTTTGTTTTTTAAATTACACAATTGCCCTATCACAGCTGCAAAGTAGTGTCCAGCAAGTGTCTTTCATTTAAATCCTTGTGGTTCAGGCTTTGCACACAAATTTTAGCATTAGTTGGTTGAATGAAAGGTAACAGAAAGAAAAGCAGGCAAAGGGGGAAAACCCATGGTTGAAACTGATCTGACTTTTTTGAAACATACAAGCAGCTGCGAAGCCCCACTTTCCATACTGTCGAGCACTAGGGGATTCTCTGATGTGTTATCGGACACTGTGAAAAATGGGAAAGAGTCACACAGTCTCATAATGTGGGGGAACATGTTGAATGTATAGAATGCACAGTAGAACCCACTGACACTGGCATTGCAAGCTGTGATCGTTGGCAACCTGTGTGTGTGTGTGTTAATGCATTCCTGTGCAAAGTCAGCTGTAGCTCCACCACACTTTGCACAGGGCTGCAGTTTGTATGGAGGAGAAGTCCTCTGGCAGAAGCTCTGGAGAGTTTTTTTTGAAATTACGTTGCTGAATTTATTCAAAACCATTTCATCCCTCCTCTTCAAGAGTCTAATGCAGTTTGCAACACAATTAAAACTCCAGTAACGAATACTCTTGTACTCAAATAATTGATGCCAATGTAACACTTCACTCTGGCAAGGGCCAGTGAAAGAGCGGTGACCTGGTGCTGCATTGGCTGCCCAGTGGAGGTGCAGAGCTGACTCCTGCCACAGTTCCTTGCTGAGCACAATTAAAGTACTGGCATTCTGGGCAAGGGCCCAAAGTGGACAGAATCTCAGGGGGCAGAGCGAGTCGAAAGGCCTCTTTCTCCTATGCCCAATCTCTTGCAGCAAAGTTCCCATCCAACCCAGGAGTGGCTAGTTTTCCTCTGCCATCCACCCACCTTCCAGTTTCAGGTGCCCCCCAGCTCCCCCTCTGTGTCTCTTTTCATTGTTTAAATCTTAAAATATTTATACCACCCTTTTCTCCCTATTGGGAAACCAAGGCGGTTTAAAGCCTCTCTCTCCATTCCTCCATTTTATCTTTGACAGCAACAACCCTGTGAGGCAAGAGAGGTGGAGAGGGAATGATTGGCCCAAGGTCCCCCAGCCAGCTTCCATGGCAGAGCTTGGATTTGAACACAGGACTCACAGATCTGACTCCGGCACTCTCAACAACATACCACCACTTTCCTTCCTCACCCAAGGTCTTGAAAAGCCAGGTCCTGTGCAGAACAGGTAGAAATGAGTCCAGTGGCACCTTAGAGACCAACAAGTAGCTGTGACCCTCAGAAAGCAATGATTGTTTGGGATTGCTTTGCAAGAGGTTTTTGGTGTTGCACACATAGCTCACGCCCATATTTAATAGGCACAGGGAGCATGTGAAATGTTTCTTAGTGCCTCATACATATCTGGGAAACTAGGCTTCCCGCGGGGTCCTGGAATTATTAAAGGGAAAATGTTTTCAAAGCTTTAGGCTTCCCATCCCATTGTTTTTCTCTCTTTACATCCCATGCCAATTTCATTCCATGCTGACAATCCCCCCCTTTATTTTGTTTGCATGCAGTACTGACTTTTTTTAAACTAAGGATGCTGCCCCCTTTCAAGTCAATACCATCAGGTCAATAAACCTCACGAAGCTCCTTTTAAACTTTGCTGGCTAGGCGGGATATAAGTTGAAACAAACAAACAAACAAGCAAACAAACAAACTTCCTCCCTCATTTTAATTTTTTTATTCAGCGATCCAAGACTAGCGATAGTCTCATACTGCTTGTCAAAATAAATAAATAAATAAATAAATAAATAAATAAATAAATAAATAAATAAATGGAAGGGGAAATCGAGATTGTACATCGATGAAGGGGGAAGGATGGTGGAAAGTGCAGAGTGGAAGGAACAAACATAATGTAGCTGGTAGAATGGCCTTTGAGAGGTGGGAAAAGGAGGGGGGATCCGAGGGAATCTTTATGCTTTTTGATTACCTTCAGCTTGGAAGTGAAGCATGGGGAAAACTGGCACAAAAGCACTCTCAGAAAACCCAGGAAAACAGCAACCAGAAAGCAAACTGGGTGCCGAAGGGAGGTAAATGAATGCAGAGTGAAAAAGAAAACCCAGTGGACATGCACGGTGAAAGCAAGGCAAGACACCTGTGAATAATAGGCCTCTGTTTAAAGTACATTGGATTGTTGCAGTTTTCGTCACACTTCTGTTTTGAAAAATCATATTTCAAGCCTCATTGAACAGGATTAGGCCCCACGAAAACGTTCTGTCTCCTGCCCCTCTCTTTTGCACACACATATGCAAGCCCCCCCCCCAATACACACATCTGCTGCTGCTGCTTTCATCCTAATCAGACATCAAAGTACTGATCACTCTTCTATTTAGACTGCAATATTCCAGACTCAGGCTATTATCCTTGGATATATACTTGAGCTCAGTGGCCTGTAGTTCCAAGAATCCCTTCATAGGCTTAGACTATTGCAGGAGTGCCAAGAAGCTGTGATTTTCTCTTTTCGGTGCACATTACTCTTTCCTCGTAGGATTTCATTTTGGCCAGGGGGATATTTCTTACCCACAGAGGAGTAACCCTGTTCGGGAACCCTAGGTATGATGGATTTCCTGGGGAAAATCCATCACCCCAATAGATTTTGTCCTCTGGCATGGTACCACTTCAAGATCACACCTCCTTTGAGATTAGCCAACTCCAGGTTGGGAAATTCCTGGAGATATGGGGTGAGGGAAACTTAGGGTGGCATGGGATTTGGGGAGGGGAGGGACTTCAGTGCAGTATAATGCCATAGATTCCACCCATTGAAGCAGTCATTTTCTCTAGGGGAACTGATATCTGTGGTTGAGGTGTTACTGGGTGGTAAATTATGAAGGAATATGTATTTTATAATTAACAATACTTTATTAACATTATTTACAAGAGGACTCCATTTGTAGAGAGCCTTTTGGCTTGCTCTCCTGGAGCTCCTCTGCCTGATAACGACACCCCTCCCCTAGTCTCAGTTTGGCCATTCCTTCTCACCCATCGCTTAGAGGAACCTTTTCCCTCACAGTGGTCTGGATATCTCTCCTTATAATAATCCTGTTTTGGGGTGGCAAGATTCGATGCGCACCAAAATCAGTTGGCTGCCTGAACTGCCACTCAGTAGCTGTCCTGTTTTCCACTGGCTGTGTTTCCAGAGTCCTGCCCACACACACGCTGCCCAGCCTCTCGGCCTCAATGTCCTGGGAGGCAACAGATGGGCACAGATGCTCCAGTGGGCGAATGGTCATGAGCCCTCTACCACCCTGTCATGGAAACTTGCTGGGCCAGTCTCGGCCTTGGCCCAGTCTCTGCCTCACTGACCTCACAAGGCTGCTGTGAGGATAAAATCCAGGAGAGGGCTCTCATGAGGGAGGAAGGCAGGTTATAACTTTCCCCATATAACTGAGGGAAATCATCAGACATAAAGCGCACAGTCTCCCAGAATTATAATTGACTAGCAGCAAAGCCCCTTTGAAAGGGGCCCCTTCTCATCCTCCCCCCTTTATTATCCCCTTCCCCTTTGGTGACACTAGAAGCTGAGGCTGACAGCCACACCTGCAATAAAGCCCGCTTGCAACGGGGTCCTCCCAATGTGGCCTCAGCCTGGCTCGCCCTCTCCCCACGTACATGCTTGGAGGTGAGCACGGTGATGCTCCAGATGAGCCCACTAAGCTGCCAGGTGGCCAAGCTCCTGCTGGGCCCTACTGCCATGCTGCCACTGCCTCCTGTGCTGAGCCCAACCCCTGGATCAGGCTGCTCCAGTAGGCTGCGCAGTGTGCTCAGTGTCCACTGCGCCACGTTGCTCATCCCCAGGCCACCGCTGCTGATGCTCCGGCTCCCCTCAGGCGCCACATCCCTGGAAGAGAAGGCCGCAGTCTGCCCCGGCAGAGCTCACCTGCCCTGTCGGCCACCACCAGCTCACGCTGACTTCTGGGCTCCTCCTGAGGAGGCCAAGGTGGTGCTCTTCAGTGCATACTTTACTTGAGAGGAAACCCTCACGGAGCCAAGTGGGGCTTCCTTCTAAATAGGCAGGCCGACTGGAGCGCTGACCTTCTCAGAGCAGAGGCAGGCACTGCTGCTGGAACTGGAGGGCTGGGAAGGCACTAGCAGGCTGTTCTGCTGGCCCTCAGCCCCAGAGTCTGGGGAGAGGGGAGAAGGCGGATTGCCATCATATCCTTCTGGAGCCCGTGGTATCACTTCTACAATGGGCTTTGCGGCTAGTCAGTTATAATTTTGGGAGATTGCCAGGCCTCACCTGAAGGATAGCAACCCTACCTCCGGTGCCCACTCCTAATGTTCCCTCAACCAGACATCTACACAGGAGGATCCCGTAGGCAAGGATGTAATCTCTGTGGCATTTTATCCTGAAAAGGACCTTGGAGAAGGTGACAAGAGAAACATGTTTCCCACAGAAATCAATGGACGTTAACACTGGAATGACTGATTAAGACTTTCATTTCAATATTAAAGAAACTGAGTCACCTTTTTTAAACAAAAAGACCAAACAAAAGAGTAGGGTTGGGGCCGGGGGATTCCCCAGAATTACAGCTCGTCTCCAGGAGACCGAGATCAGTTACCACAGAGAAAATGGCTGCCTTGGAGAGTGGACTCTGTGATATCACGCCCTGCTGAGGCCCCTCCCCTTCCCCAAGCACCGCCTTCCCCAGACTCCCCCCCCCAATCTCCAGGAATTTCCCAACCTGGAGTTGGCAACCCTACAGTAGCATTTGAGCCTGATTTTTTATTGTTATTTGTTTATTTATGTATTTATTTTGCACACCACAAGAAACACCACTCCTTGTTTTCAGTCTTCCGCCCTCAGGGAAATACGTGAATGTTTAGCCTTGAGTTCATTGCGCTAAGGAGGCTTTATATAGCTTCTACATTCTATCCTACAAATTCATTTTAACATTTTATCGAAGAGAATTTCTAATTAAAAGGAACCTTGCAAATTAGGTGCTGGGTCTCTGGCATGTCATGATTAAAAGAAAAGGCACCTTTGTATTTCTTTCTGATTAATAAATGTGCTATAATTAAAAAAAAAAAAAACCCTCTGCCCTGCCCGGCTTGTGAAGATCACATCCTCTCACCCAGATGCCAGCACAATTTATAAACACAAAAGCCACTGCCCACATCTGTTCTCTTATTTTCTTTTTCGATTTAAGCGGGAAATTGACCTTACAATCCTCGACATGACTTCGGGTCATTGTTATTAGAGATGAGAAAATGTGGGTGTTCTTCTTTCGACTTCGCCTGGCAGGCCTCCCAGATAACTTTTACAATTGTAGTATAAAAACGCTCGGCTGCGATCCAGAATTTTATTTTTCAGGTGGCGACATTTGTCGTCCTCTGTACGTTCGGGCAAATAGAAAATCTTGTTTGCAGGGACGCTGAACAATGGTCCTCTTTAAATGCTCTGTAGCACAGATATAAATTCTTTGCTTTGACATTCTTTTGCACTAGCTGGGAGGGAAGTTTAGTGTTTTAGACGATGGCAAGCCGACTCATGTTTTTCAGACTTCTGTATACACGGGGCTGAGGCTCAGTGGCAGAGCATCTGCTTGGCGTGCAGAAGGTCCCGGGTTCCATCCCCAGCACCTCCAGGCTGGGAAACTCCTGGAGATCTTGGGATAGACCCTTAAAAGGACAGGGACCACCATGGGGTACAATGCCATAAAGTCCACCCTCCAAAGCACCCATTTTTTCCCAAGGGAACTTGTTGAGATGAGCTTTAATTCCAGGGGATCCCCAGGTCTCACCTGGAGGCTGGCACCCCTAGCTGGGATGGTCGGCCCCATCTTCAACACATTCCTGTCCTTTGTGGCATTCCCCCTCCTAGGAGAGGCAAGGCACACCCCAGCCAGGAATTCTGCTGCCGGAAGCCATCCAGCCCTTGGGCACTGAAGCCCGGGCGGACTTGCTGGTTCATGGTGCCGCTAGAGGGACTGCATTTGAGCCAGTGATAAGCTTCTTTCCCATAAAAGTTTTTATTTTATTTTTTTAAATATATATATATAAATTAAACATTTTGAATCACCTTATCGCAGGGAGCTTCTGGAATGACTGAATGGTGTTTGCATTTCTGAAGGGAGCATGGGATTTTTGTAACGGAGGTGTTTCCCCGAAGCCCAGAGTTGCGAGCATAAGCTCTGTTCATGACGTTCCCCCAGCATTAGCTTTTATTTAATAAATCCCGCGAACAATGAGGAGAGATAAGACGGTGACTTGAAACGCACAAAAACAGAGGAAATTCAGAGATCAGCTCTTTCGTTCCAGCTTTTGCACAGGCTTTTGTGTTCCGATACTGCAAAAACCGGCGCTCCATGTTGCTGCACATAAGAAGCAAGATAAGAAAACGTATCAGAGAGAAACATGGAATGTGCCAAATTAATATGGCTCTGCCTGCTCTTATTTTCGTAATAGCCTGTGACTGAGGGCAGCCAGCTCTGGGTTGGGAAGTACCTGGAGATTTTGGGGGTGGAGCCTGAAGAGGGCGGAGTTTGGGGAGGGGAGGGACTTTAATGCGGTATAACGCCATAGAGTCCACCTTCCAAAGTGGCCATTTTCTCCAGGGGAATTGATCTCTATTGCCTGGAGATCAGTTGTAATACCAGGAGATCTCCATCTACCACCAGGAGGTTGGAAGCCCTATTGTGACCTCCAGCTGATGAAGGCCTCAACCCAGAAAAGGTGTGAGGCCTTTTGTAGACTAGGGGGCCCGAGGGTAAACACAAACACCTTGCTTTAATGATGTATCTTCTCCCAAAAGTCCTGTTTAAGATCCTTGCAGCTAGGTTTGCCAACTTTGGGTTGGGAACTTGGGAAATCCCTCATGATTTGGGGGTGGAGTCTGGGGAAGGCAGGGCTGGGGGAGGGGAGGGACCTCAGCAGGACAGGATGCTTCAGACCATCCTTTGAAGTAGGCTTTTCTTACAGGGGAACTGATTTTTGTAGTCTGGAGATCAGTTATAATTCCAGGAGGTCTCCAGACCCTACCTGTAGGTTGGCAACCTAGTTGCAGCTGGGAAAGCAGCTTATCCATTAAGTGTCCCTGTCCCAGTTTATGTTGGGACACAGGGATAACTGGTAATACTTCTTCTTTTGCTGCCAAGTTGCAGCCAAATTATGGTGACCCCGTCAGGGTTTTTAGGGCAGTGGATATTCAGAAGCGATTTGCTGTTGCCTGCCTCTGCGTAGCAACCCTGGACTTCTTTGGTGGTCTCCCATCCAAGTACTCACCACTGCTGACCCTGCGTGGCTTCTAAGATCTGACTCCCCTGGGGCCATCCAAGTCAGGGCAAGAGGCGATCAGAGGTAGTTTGCCATTGCTTATCTCTGGGTGCATTCAGACGCACCATTTGATCTGGTTTCATCACAGACTTTATATGTGCGTTCACACAGCAACATCTGCCTCCCCTCCCCAGCCGCTAATTTCTGGATCAAAACCCCTTTTAAACCGGAGTATTTTGTTACCGGGTCCCAAGTGGTGTTTTCTCAGCTCTCCCGGTTAAATCCGCAGTTTCCTCTGTGTGATCACTCCTCTGGTGTCAAGCCACTTCCGAGTCTTTAACCCCCCCCCCTTACTGCAGAAGCCAGAGACTTCCGCTTTTTGCCCACCATTTTTATTTTTGCGTCAGTGATATGCGCATAAGCGCTGCTCCGCTCCTGCGTCTAAGAAAAAAAAGTTTAAATGGCCATTAGTTTTGAGTTCAGGATCCCAAAGAGGCCAGTTTCAGGTGAAAAGTTTGAAGGGACGTGTTCTGTCACGGCGGTGAAATCACGGTGCTTGTGGAACTGTGACAGGATTTGCTCTACTGTTTTTGCGCATGCGCAAGGGTGTTTTTTTTTTTTTAAATCTCCAGATGAGTGGCTATGTGCATGCACAAACTTAGAGAAAAAAACCCCCAAACATCCCGACATACACTCCCATGTGATCGCTGTTATCTGGAGTAAAAAAATCGCAATGGAGCAGGGCCATTTAAACCACCGCCAGCACGCTGTCTGAATGCACCCTCTGTGTAGCAACCCTGGACATACTTGGGGGTCTCTTATCTAAATACTGACCAGGGCCAACACTGCTTAGCTTCCAAGATCTGAGGAGATCGGGCTAGCCTAGGCCATCCAGTTTCTGGCACAACTGATCTACTAAAGAGCAATTCTGGGACAATAAGCCCAATGAAGCACCAGTTGTCTGGTATCAAAGGAAGGCGCTTTACAGACTCTAGCTGGTATGAGCTTCCCAGATATGCCAACTATCAGCAGTAAATCCTACTAACAATAGGCAGAACTGTTCACACTCGCTATGAAAAGGACACACACTCCCCAGAAATCATGAAGGCAACACAGACACTATCAGCTTGCAATAGAAATAAAACAAATATAGAAGCTCACCAGCATGAAAAGAAGACCCTGTCGCGTTAGTCACTGAAGTGATCTCTAAATTATTGATGAAGCAGACGTGCCCGTGTTTTGAATCTGAATGGTCTCACTTCAGACACGGCCCCTACCCAGGAAGTTTCTTCCATGCTTCCAATGACCAAATTATAAGCGGGGGGGGGGGGGGGAGGTCAAAGTGGTCTGAGGAATTTGCTTCCACAATATCTGATCAATAGCCAGAGTTCTTCTGAGAAAAAAAATATGGTGTAATAATAAGACACTAACCAGGGGTCCTTTCGTAGAAAAAGAGCTGCAGGAGCTCATTAGCATAACTCATTAGCATACCTCATTAGCATATGCCATGTCCCCTGACATCACCAGAAGTGTGTCAGAAAGGGAATGTCAGTTTCAGCCCCATTATATCCTATGGGCCATTGAAATCAATGGCAAAAACTCATAGGGTATATGAGGGGCTGGAGGAAAGGGGGTTTGAGGAAGAGGCTCCAAACTTGCAGAGTAGCTGCCGGGGCCTCTCCTTGAAATACCCACTAAGTTTCAAGAAGATTGGACCAGGGGGTCCAATTCTATGGGCACCCAAACAGATTGCCCCATCCCCCCCCATTGGAGGGAATGGGGGCAACCTGATTGGGGGCCTGTAGAATTGGACCCCCTGGTCCAATCTTCTTGAAACTTGGTGGATATTTCTAGGAGAAGCCCCAGCAGCTACCCTGCAAGTTTGGAGCCTCTCCCTCAAACCCCCTCCCCTCCAGTGGCTTTTAAAATTGCCGCCGAATTTCGGCAGCAATTCGGCGGCGAGCTGAATCAGATTAGAGAATCTGATTCAGCCCGTGGCTGCCCTACTGGCCAGTCCTGAGCTAGCAGAGCTTCGCTCTGCCTCGCTCCAGCCCCAACGGACCCCTGACACTAACAGAAATAATGGCGAATCCATGCACTGATCAAAATTTAACTGTCCAATAAACAACTTTGTGCATGAAATAAAGTTTAGAATATTGTCTGGCAATTAGAAAAATACAATGCATTTTCATTGAAATGGTATATTTTTTCTTTGTTAGGGGGCCACATTTGAAATTCACAATGATTTTTTTTTAAAAAAGCAGCCGATTAATAATGTATATTGTTCCTTAGGAAATCCATGGCCATTTAGACATAATTAATGTCCACTTTTCATTTCCAAAAAGGAAAACAAATTTATCATGCTCAATGGAAGCAGTGTGAAGGATCTATCACGATGTAAATGGAACTGAATGAGACACTTTCATTAGCCATGGATCATTAGTATAACACCACATAATGGCCCTGCCACAGCTTTGAAGGTTTGTCATGTGAAAGCATGCTCACATCGCCCGTTAATGCATGAAAGGCAGACATTCGACTTCAAAACATTTACCCTCTTAATGCCAACAAATTATCCCAGGAAATCTGCATCTGTCTCCAAAGGCAGTGATACCTTTTTTCAAGAGCACTAGACCAGGTGAGTCACACCTATCAGTGTATTATTAATACAGTAACTACAGTGTGATATATAGATGCAAAGATGATAAATACTCCCACACCAAAACGGCTGTATGCAATTTTAATGGCTTTGAATCTGTATGCATACACACTCCTTTTGTCTGTCTGCGCAGCGGCACTGTGACATAAAGACCCAATTAGATTATTTGTGCCACGTTGGCTGTGATCGCTCTCCCCTGCCATGGCTCTCAACATGGCCCCTGGACATAGACAGCGGTGGGCAGCATGCAAGGCACCACCACGGTGCCTCATGCAGAGCAGACAAGAAGCTGCGGGGAGAAGTGGAGTATTTATAGGCAAAATTCCACCTGCTTTGCTGTTTCCCAGGATGTGGCATCAGCTTCCCCTCCCAGCACTGCAAGGTGGGCTTTTGCCAATCACCTGTTGGAGCAAAGAGGAATTTTTTTCTCCTCTGAGTTGAACTGATGATGGAAAGGATACTTTTTAAAATGCTCGTAAACATGAACACATAAAGCTGCCTTATGCTAAAACCATCAAGGACCTTATTGTCCGCTCAGAGATTAGGTAAAGAGACTGCTGAATTGCAACTGATAATAAAGCTCAAGGCAATGCATCCTCCTGGACTGAACTGAGACCTAGGTTTCCTGTCTCATTACCAATGCTGATTTCTCCACATCTACTACCCCCCTGCATATCACGCCTAATCCAATCACACCTGCTATTGTCATTTGCCTGCTCTTGCCATTCGACATCTGAAATCACTCCACTTCCCAGTATATGGGACAGATGGACTCACATTCTAGCTGTATCTGAAGAAGTGAGTGGTGACTCATGAAAGCTCATACCATGCCACAAATTTTGCTAGTCTCTAAGGGGCTACTGGACTCTTGCTCAACCCTAGAAATGTTTTGATTTTTCTGGTAGCTGATAGCTGTGATGGGCTTTTTGGTATAAGGGCACCATTGATTTCTGCTGGTATCTCTGGGCACATTTAGCAGAATTTATGAAGCCCCTCAAGTTCTTTTAGATGTGTCCAGAAATAGCAGCATGGACCAAAGGAGCCCTCATACCAACCCTGACCTGAACAGCCCAGACTAGCCCAAATGTGTCAGATCTTGAAGCTAAGCAGGGTTGTCCCATTGGATGGGAGACCACCAAGGATATCCAAGGTTGCTTCTCAAAGGTAGGCTATACCAAACTACCTATGTTCTTCTCTTGCCCCGAAAGCCCTATTTGGTCACCGTAAGTCTGGGAGGCTAAGCAGGGTCACTCCTGGTTAGTATGTGAACGGGAGACCACCAAGAAATATCAGGGTTGATATGCAGAGGCAGGAAATGGTAAACCATCTCTGAGCATCTCTTGTCTTGAAAACCCCACGACGACTCATCATCAGTCAGCCGTGACTTGACGGTGCTTTCCACACGTGCGCATGGAACACCTTCTCCCACATGAACCCCCTGATCCTCTCAGGGCATCTGGTGAGGCATTGTCCCATTTCCTTTATTTCTATGAAGTAAGCTCTACTGGGGAATGGGTGACCTTTCTCTGGGGAAGCACCCATGGAAGGGAATGAGATCCCCAGGAAAGCCTGTCAGCTCACCTCCCTTGCGATCAACCTCCATTTTTAGTTCAGATGTTGATATTCATCCTGGGACTCCTGGCTCTTCATTGTTGTTATAACACAATGACCTCTCCTCGGCCATTGGGGTGATCGAACTATGGCATTCCTACCTATTTTCTTTATTTGTACTGGATTCAGTTTATTTTACTTTGAAGTGACTGATCACTTCTGCTTCCTAAGGGCTGACCAGTTCTCTATAAAAGTAGTCTCTTCGGGGTCTGAGGTAACTTATTTATATATATTGAGGACAACTGCCCTATATAACCCTTCACCAGAAAGTCAGGCACCCATGCATGTAAAAGTTAAACAGCACATCTCTTTATTACACAGAAAACTCAACAGGGGGATGGAATGTATTTACACAGGATATTTTGTTGTTTTGTCAAATAAACACATTACTTTGCCTTCACATACGCTGTAGGCTTAGTACTTTCTGTATAACCTAGAGGTTCTTTAGTTCACAAAACCCTCCTCTGATTTTGCTATCCAATCACTTTTTGGTGGTTAACCTTTCGGCTTTAGTTGCCTGGTCTCTTGAGTCTACTGGTGCGACGACCCCAGCTTTCCCGACTCCTCTAGACCCTTAGCCCTTCTTTAGCCTCCTTATAAGTTCCTTTGGAGCAGTGTTTCTGGTGTTTGTGACTACTGAGGTCTTATACTTTCTCCTCTCTGGTCACTCTCCTCTTTATATTAGAAGGTACCAGTTCAGAGGGTTATTCAGCCACAGTTTCCCACTTAAACTGCTATATGGCTGAGTCCACTGAGTCCTCTTCAGAGCTCTCTCCAACAGTTTTCTCAACCGTCAGCTGTTTACAGTTATCTGTCACTCACTGAGAATTCCGAGCCCTCTGGCCCACCTCTCTCTCAGTCATGTGATTCAGCAGCTCCTTTGTTTACTTACTGCTTTCCACAAACCTACAATTCTGTCACAGTTGTCTTTTCTGGTTCCGTGTGGTGCCTCTAGATGACTTCTAGTTTATCACCTATTTTGCATGTTGCTTGGATTTTTTTTTTAAAGGCAGGTCACAGGTGATGAAAAGGATAATTAAATTTATGATGGGTTGCCATGCTGTTGAGCCTTTAGTCTTTTATATTTAGCAGTGATTCAGTGTTAAGCACGGCACCATAGAAGATTAATAAATCAACATGTTCTTCCTCTAGTGTCTGTGCTACACAAATCTTTGTTTGAAAATAGTTGCAGATGGTGTGTTGCTTCTTAAAAGTTTCTCTCTGTCATTTGTGTGGCTCTGCTACTCCCAGTGGAAAAATGCACCTTGTATAATAATCCCTTTTATTCCAGGGGACTCATGTAAACTCAGTTTCTTGTGCTTATATAAGCCTTGGTTCCCCCCCCCCCCCCGGCCTTTTTTTTGCAACTGGCAGAGTTATAGGTGTCTAATGATGTGGATACAAGGAGACCACCTTTGCGGCTCATTTGTCTATTGATGCAGTGTTTGTGGTGTTCCTGGGCTGGGAAAAACAAACTCACTTATCTGGATCTGGTTGGCTGGTATCCCCCCAGCAGCTGCTATTTAAGACAAGCTATTTAAGACAGATGATCAAGTCTTGGGTCTCCAACATCACATCTAATTGTGCTTTGAGATATCCTGGGAGACTTGCTGCGATTCCAGGAGAAAGAGAGAGGGGCTTGCACATCTCGCAGGAGAAGGAGACGTGCAGTTTTCAATTCTAGGGCTGTGAACAGACAACAGGCTTAGAGCAGTCTGGCACCACCTCTGATTTATCTGGCTTTCTTTGTAACTGAGTGTTTTGATCAGAATGGGGTGCCCATGACTCGGGAACGGAATACAGATGTTGCTGTCTGGGCGCTCGTTTTAAATCCAAAAGGGAACAGCAACAACACCAGATCAAACAGCAAGTCCGCAGCCTACATATTATTATAGCAATACCAAAAGTACAGATCTCAGATCCGGTTCCCAGCATGGCTTCCATAGGCTTGATGACTTCCGGATGGATGCATGAACTAGTGATCAGCAAACTCCTGAATTCAGAATGGGGAAGGGAAAACTATTTTCCATACAAATCAGAGGAAAGGAACCATCTTTTTCTGAGACCTGTTCTGAATTCCAGTGATGTCCGGGAGCAACATGGGTTTTCCAATGTCACTCTCCCCAAATCCTGTGAACCACTAACATTCCAAGGGTTGCCATCTCTGGGTTGGAAATTGCTAGAGATTTGTGGGTGGAGCCCAAGGAGGGTGGAGTTTGGGGTAGGGAACGTGCTCAGCAGGGAAGTGATGTCATAGAGTCCACCCTCCAAAACTGCCTTTTCTTCCAGGGGAATTAACCTCTGTAATCTGGAGACCAGTTGTAATACCTGGAGAACTCCAGGTGCCACTGGGAAGCTAGAAGCTCTAAGCCTTCCCAGTGACACCCCCCCCCCCCGCTTGCATAGTCTCTACTTCTCCATTACACTAGCTTGACTATGGTCAGGGGTCATTTCGTAGAAAAAGAGGTGCAGGAGCTCATTAGCATAACTCATTTGCATATGCCACACCCCCTTACATACCAAAAGTGTGTCAGAAGGCAACACCCACCCCCCAGGGCTCCACTCCACAGGTGAGTGAAACTGACCTGCTCTTCCTCCATTCCCTTCCCCATCCAATACTTTGTGCAATAAAAATAAGCGTAAAGAACACACCCTCATTCTCTTCCTGCTCCCTTGAAACCACTAGGTTTCAAGTAGACTTGAGATACCCAGGACATGTGCACCACCCATCCCTTTCCCTTCCCCTCCCCACAACAAGACACCCTGTGAGGTAGGTGGGGCTGAGAGAGGTCTTTTGAGAACTGCTCATGAGAGAACAGCTCTGAGAGAACTTGTGACTGGTCCAAGGTTACACCAGCAGCTGCATGTGGAGGAGTGGGGAATCAAACCCGGTTCTCCCAGATTAGAGTCCAACTCCTGACCACTACACCAAACTGATGGGGTGGAAGCTGCTGAAGGGTTGGTGAAATTTCTCCAGTACTTATGTGCCATATGCCCAGATAAAAAAATGGTATACTTAGAAAATTTATATGCCACCTTGAGGAAGTCTCTGGAAAAGGAGCACACAGTCATAAAAGGAACAATGATAAAATTATCAATACTAAAACAAAACATTAAAAACAATAAAGACCCTAGCAGGGCTTTCCCCGGGGCGCTGCACCTCTGCACTGCTCGGGGAAGCCGAGGAGGGGGTGGAGCTTGGTCATGTGCCCACCCCCTGGGCTCCTCACTCCTGGAGCTGCGCTCCTGTGCGCTCCTGCTCCAATGGACCCCTGACTATGGTGATGGTGAGACAGGGGAGGAAATATCTCTATTTGTTTCCTTCCTCCTCCTGGAACACTGAACTTAGTTATGGAAGACCTGGGGATGTGGGGGGGGGGGGGACGGCGATGATTTGCTCAACATGGGGAATGCTTCGGTTTGCCCACTCTGGTTTGGGAAATTTTTGAGGATTTGGGGGATAAAATCTGGAAGGGCAGGGTTTGGGGAGGGGAGAGATTTCAGCAGGGTATAATGCCATAGAGTCCACCCTCCAAAGCCGCCATTTTCTCCAGAGGAACTGATCTCTGTCACCTGGGAGATAAGTTGTAATTTCAGGAGATCTTCCGGTCCCAGCTGGAGGTTGGCAACCCTAGGAATAGTCTGATGCCAGCCAACAGGAACTAAATTGGAAATGGCTTGCACATTCTCGATCTGGCAATGTTTTGCCAAGGCTGCCCCTTATTTATCTATTTATTTATTTTATTAGATTTGTTATTTATTTTATTAAATTTATTTTATTAGATTTCTACCTTTTCCCTGCATGCCCACCTGCCCTATGCACTGTGTGCCAGGCCCTGCTCTGCCCACCCCTCCTTTGCCTGACCTGGCACCTGAAGGGGCAGTTGTTCTCCACTGCCTCCAGGTACTGCTGCCACCACTGTCCCTGTCTTGGGCTCTGGTTAGGCGGGACAGCCTCGCAATGCTCCCTCTAAGCTGTGGAGTCTTGTGAGCAAAAATTCTGCTGTGTGAGCTACTGGCATTAAAGTTGTGAGCGAGCGATTTGGCTGCTGCATAAATTAGTTTGCTCTGGAGCCATTCTTCCTGAGCGAAGACAAAAACATGTGAGCCGGAGGCTAAAAAATTGTGAGCTAGCTCACACTAACTCAGCTTAGAGGGAACACTGCGGTCCTAACCTCTTTCCGGTGTCCCTAGGAATCCACCTCAGGGCTTCCTGAGAATCTTTGGGGCTCCCCTGGAGAGTTAGCAACTGGCCATTTTGCCCCCTTTTCTCCTCAGAAATTCCTCGACCCACCCTTAGCATGTCCAAGTGCCTGGGGGACCTACACGGTACAGAGGGATTTCTCGTTGTCAACATTTAAAGGATTTATTTGAAAACTATTTACAGGCATATCCACAGTGAACTGGAGAATCAATTAAAGGTGACAAAACCTCTCCATATCTCCCTTCTCTACACTCATGCCCTATTCTAGGTGGTCTGCAGGGCAGGCACATCACTTCATTTCACTGGAGAAAGTTGGATCAGCATCTCTTCCACAATGGCCTCTGCCTCCTGCAGACCCCAACCGACCATCGGGCTGGCTTCTCCCTGCTGACTGACTGGCTTCCTGCCCAAAACTCCACTATATCAAACAGCCGTTCCTGCCCAGGCACTGGTTCTCCCTCCTCCTGCCGCATTCTGGGGCAGATCTCCTCACCACCTTGATGGACTCCCTTGTCCTCTCTTGGGAGCTGCCCTCAGACTGTTGGTTGGAGACAGGAGGGGAGAGTGGGGGGAATGAGGAGGAGACTAGGCCCAGGCCTGCCTCAAGTCTGAGCGTCTCCTCCTATCCAGCCCACACCAACTTAAACGCATACACAAAATGGTGTTTCTCCACACACTGAAAGAAAAAGAGCTTGACAGGATGATTGGGGGGGTACAACTTATTGGCAAATGCTGCTCTCGGCGGATCTTTGTATTGAGTATGTTTGGCTCTGTTCTGCTCTGCGTGCACATTTACTCATGCGACGAAACAAATAGTCCATTGAGGCTTCAAGCTGCCTGTGTGGTTTCCCCCAAAGGAAACATAATCTAACAATACTAGCCCTGGAATGTCTAACTGCTCTGAAATGGAAGATGGGCAATATTTTCGCTATGGCGTAGGTGGGGGAAATCGGTATGGAATTGGTCATGCTGGTACTTTTTAGCATCATCATTTTCCAGACTGCAGCTGCCTTTTGGGTTTTCATCACTGTTGTGGAGATTCTGACGTCCACGCTATCGGTGCGCGCATTATATACTTACATGCTTTCTTCATTTTTTCCCGCCCAACAGTGTTCCATCTGTTCACATTCACATTGTGGATTGGATTTTCACTTCTTTTTTTTTTTTGTGCATGCACTGAAGTGTTGCAGTGCTTCAGCAGCCTCAAGTGGGCTGAGGAATCCCCTTAGGAGTACATTCCCCGCCCACCACACCAAACTTGAGAGTTATACCTGGTGCACATGTCTCATCCCTTATTGATTGCCTCTTTTCCCACTGTAATGTAGTATGTTCTGTGTAACAACCTGCCATGTGCTTCCAGGTAATGGCGCCCGCCGCATGGCCAGAGCACATGGTCAGGCAGAGAGGGGAGCTTGAATCTGGAGGAACAATAGACATCCGGATTGAAAGCCTCCACCAATGTGGGACCTAGGTTCTCCCTGGGGAGCCAATGCGGCCAAAGTGTCCTCCAGGGAACCTATGACAAACATGCACATATGTTAAGCCCCTATCAGGTCTTTTGGGTGCGGCCGGAGGTGTGGCTTCGGCCAGCATATAATGAGGGCTCTGGAGCCCTGGAAGCATGCTTGTTCTGACCATCTACTGGGCATGCTGAATCACTCAATAAAGGCTTCATGATTTCACTGTTCCTGGTCTCCCGAGTCCAGTACACTTCACCCACATTTGAGTGTTCTACCTAATTGGGTCCTTCCCCAAATTTTTGAATTCCTTTACCTGACTTGCATCAGGTACACAGTTCACAACAGCTTGTTTCCTTCAATTGCATGTTTTTAGACTAGCTGCATGCACTGCAAAATGTATTTGAAACTGGCGCCCAGGGATCTGCAAGGATGATAAGGAAAGCAATGATTGGCTGCTGGTATCTGGGCACCCAATGGAATTGACCATTTCTTTCCACCCAGGTGCCCTCCAGAGCTAAAACGTTGAAATTCTGGCATGCAATTTTTTAAAACAACAACAACAACAACAAAAACCCTACTACCTGTGTTTGGGTGGCAATCCACAAGGTGGGGAAAATGTTCCAATTCCAAGGAAGAGGATATCTTGCAGATTCATTCTGCAATGTGGGGGTGGGGGGAAGTACAGGAAAAACTAATTTAGGAAAGAATGGGGGGGGGGTGTTGAAGAAAAACTGGAACAGCACAGGGATGTTAACGAAGTTGTCTGGACACAAGAAAAAGAAACCCAGTAGCATTGGGGAATGAAAATGGAATATTAGGGCAAACTGGAAAACGCCGTTGTGTTGATTCCTTTGCTGAGTTGATAAGAAAGCTGTACAGTGCAAACGTAAGCAGATTTACTCCCTTTAAACACACCTAAGCCTATCAACTTCAGTGGACTTAGATGGGAGTAACTCTGCTTAGAATTGCCCTGCTAGATATTGTTTTGGTCCATATTCTTACAGGCAGATATCTGAGCTTCATTTTGGAGCATGGTTCCTGGAGGAGGCAAAAGCATTGTACGGCATATTCTTTTGTTGCAAAGATCAGGGAGGAAAAGAAGAAGAAGACGACGACGACGATGAAAACAAAACCACCCTGCCCGCAATATTGATCTTGGAAGGAACACACAGAGTCTACGTTAAGAAAATGAAGAAACAAATTAGGAAATAAATCAGTATACTGGCTCTTTTTCTATTTTGGTTTATAAAAAACCCAGCAGGCCAGTTTCCCAATTTTTTTTTTAATACAGATATGCATCACATAAAGAATTGCAGCACATCAGAGAGATGTGCTCAGCATGACTTTTCCCCTAATGCTATTGACGATATGCAGTATGGTCAGCCAACCAGAGAAACAGAACCACATCCCAGGAGTTTTTAAGAAATGAAATCCTCAGAGCACCCCCCCCCCCCGGCCCTATCAGTGTCACTGTCCTGAGACTGAAAAGCAGCCATTTTGAACCAGGGCTTTGGTATTGCCAGGGGCAGGGTGGGGGAGTAGGGCTGCCAGATCCAGAGGGTGAGATCTGAAGATGGAGCCTGGGGAAGGTAGGGACCTCCAAAGCAGCCATTTTCCAGCCTCCAAAGCAGCCATTTTCTCTGGGGGAAACTGATCTCCGTAGTCTGGAGATGAGCTGTAATTCCAGGGGATCCCCAGGTACCACCTGGAGGCTGGCATCCCTAACTGGGATTTGTGGTTGAGTGGAAGAATTTGAAAGAAGGGGTCATCCTTCCCCTGCCCTGCCCTGGTTGGCCCAGAGTAGCCTAGGGTTGCCACCCTCCAGGTGGGGCCTGGGGATCTCCCGCTTTTACAACTGATCCCCAGCTGACAGAGATCAGCTCCCCTGGAGAAAATGGCTGCTTTGGAGGGTGGACTCTATGGCATTGTACCCTGCTGAGGCCCCTCCCCTCCCCAAACCCCGCCCTCTCCTGGCGCCACCCCCCAAAGGCCCCAGGTATTTTCCATCCCGGAATTGGCAACCCCAGAGTAGCCTCATCTCACCAGATCTTGGAAGCTAACCTGGATGGGTCTGCTTAGTTCTTGGATGGGAGACCATCAAGGAGCCCTGTAGGTAGACCTCTTTTTCGTGTGGTGGCTAATGTCACGGGCTTGGCTGGGCTGAGAGGCAGGAGTCAGGTCCGGTCCGAGGTCATTTCCCAGAGAGTCAGAAGCAGAGGTCAGGAAGCCAGGAATCCGAGCCAGAGTGGGGGTCTGAGAGCAGGAGCCGAAGGTGGATGCGAGGTCTGCACGGAGGCGGCTTGTTGCTTCCACGGTGAGTCCAATCCCAAGTGGGAGCTATATAGGCCTCTGGCCGTGTTTCCCTTGGTGGTGGCACCACTCCAGCTAGTACTCAGGACTCGGCGCTCCCCTTCCCTGCCAGCGTGTGTCTTGGTGGTGGGTGGGTAAGTCTCTGCATAGCTGATCCCTCAGCCAAGCCACCTGTGGAGGTAAGTCAGGTAGGCTCCCTGCTTACACCTGTGCCTCATCAGCTGCTGCAGGACCAGGTGCGGGGGTTACGGGCTCAGGCACTGGCGGCAGCGGCAAGCTGTCAACTCCCAAGGAGTCAGAGGGGCCAGCTTCTGGCTCTGGCAATGCCAGCGCCTCTGGCTGTGGTGCCAATTCAGGCGGGGACTCAGTGCCGGTGCCCATGACAGCTAATCTAATTAACTTATTTGTATTAATTACCATGGCTGTAAATCTGGGAAATCCCTCTCCCTTCCCCACCCCATGCTTCCTCGGGCCATTCTCTTGCTTTTCAGCCTGGAGAACCAGAAACCAGGAGATGAGGGGGGTCCCAGTGGTTCTCTGCACCACCCCACACACTCCCCCTTGGCTGCCCTTCTGCAGCAGGTGAGACCGGGGGGGGAGATTTTCTGTGCACCCCCTTCTCTCCCCCCTGGCTTCTCAACTCACTCTCACTCCAAGGCCGCGGTCACACGGCCCCTTAATGCGGGAGGAAGGGCTGCTTCCTCCCACATTTAAAGGGGCCGTCTACATAGGCCCGCAGTGAGTCCCGCAGCGAAGCGGGCTCCAATGTGGGTTGCTCCCGCTTTTACCAACCCTGGGAAAAACTAGTGTTTTCCCGGGAGTCGCGGGAGGAACCCGCATTGGAGGTTATCTGGACAGCCCTCTCTCGCAAGCATTGCAAGAGTAGGGCTGTCCAGATGGCCTCCCCCCGCCATTTTCCCCCCTTTTTACACTTGGGCGCATGTGTAAAAGGTGGGGAAAAAACCCCCAACTCACCCAGGCGGCTGGCGGTCTTTGGCCGCCACCGCCGCCTCTCCCGCTGCTGGGGCTGCCTCCGCCGTGGCCGCGGCTGCTGTTCTTGCCGCGCCCGCCGCCTCTTCAGTGGCAGCCGCTGCAGCCACCGTCGTTTCTGCCGCGGCCACGGCCGACACTTTCACTGCTACCGCCGCCACCACCGTCGTTCCCGCCGCGGCTGCCTCTGAAGCGGCCGCGACCACCGCTTTCAACACTGGCGCAGCCGCCAATGCTGCCGCAGGGGTTGGGATGTATAGACATCCCAACCCGTGGCAGAAAAATGCGGCCCCTTTAAATCCGGGAGCCCTCCCGGATTTAAAGGGGCCGTGTGACCGCGGCCCAACAGGCTCAGAATGAAGCATTTCCTGTAACTGGAGCTGATCTCAGCCACTCTTGTTCCAGAGATTTTGGGGGTGGGGGAGAAGAAGGGGATTGAGTGGGGAGCAGTTGAGCTGGCAGGGGTGGGCGAGCAGCCAGTCCCTTTGCACGTGCTGGGGGTGGAGCTGGCTGTGCGCTCACTTGGTCCTCCCTTCTCCCCCCGCCATGTTCTTTCTCCGCATGCCTGCAGTGAAGGGCTCATAGAGGCAGCAGCTGTAGGCTTTGTGGTGAAGGAAAGGAGGATCTGGCATCCACCAGGAAGGGGCTGGGCACAATCTGAGGGGGGCATAGCCCCGCCCACCCCTGGCTAGCTACAGCCTTTTCTCCAGGGTCACTACACAGTGGCAGGCAATGTAAGAACACCTCTGTTCATCTCTTGCCTTGAAAACCCAATGGGATTGCGGTAAGTCAGCTGCAACTCAATGGCACTTCCTGCCACCACAAGTCCTTTCCATGCCAGCTGCTTGACTGATCCAAATCATCCCCATGATGCTTCCCCCACCCATGGAAAGAAATACACAGTCCTTGTATCATTTTTCCCCATAGGGAGAAAAACATATTGGGGAATGGGTTTTAAGCAAACAGGTGGCTGGCAAGGAAATGGTTAAGCTACTCTGGCTACTTTTCTAGTTCACCGTCAAAGCCATGCATGGCTCCTTCTCATGGGAAAAAATCCTCCAGAAAAAAAGGATCACAGATCTATAGATCATCTTTATTTATTAACTTCATTTATAGCCCCCTTTTGTCACTGAGACTCAAGACAGATAACAAAGTATTAATTCCATTAGACAGCGTAAGGCATCCAATAAGCGGTGCAGCAGAACTAGGAGCACCAAATTACAAAACAATGCAAAAAAAACTCTCTAAGGGATGTTGTCCCATAATGCAGACAGTGGATTGCAAAGGTAGAATGCAGTAAAAGCAAGGTGATAACGTATGATAAACATTGCAAGAGACGACAGTTCCCTTATAAAAGCATATTTCTGAGCTGTCCCATTATATCTAGAGTACTAATCCCTTTGCCCTGACCTCGGGGGCTCAGGATAGCCAGATTTCATCAGACCTTGGATGCTAAGCAAGATCAGCCCCAGTGGACTCTAATCGGGAGAACTGGGTTCGATTCCCTACTCCTCTACATGAAGCCTGCTGGGTGACCTTGGGCCAGTCCTGGTTCTCTCAGAGCTCCCTCAGCCCCACCTACCTCACAGGGTCTCTGTTGTGGGGAGAAGAAGGGAAGGTGGTTGTAAGCTGCTTTGAGACTCCTTTGGGTAGAGAAAATTGGGGTATAAAAACCTACTCTTCAGCCTTTGTATTCCCTTTTAGTTGCTGGTTGCTAATGGATTTTTTTTTTTGGTCATTTCAGGCAGACCCATTTTAGGTACCGGCTGCTAACAGATTTTGTTTCCCTTTTCATACAAAGCTGCTTGTGTCTGGTTAGCAAAGTGTGCTTGAGCCATTTTTGAGGGAAACTGCTTTCTTTAATTTTCACCTCTTTGTTGTGCTTGTGAATTGCTGTGGTGTGCTGTTTAAAATGTCCGTAGTGCTTCCTACAATGCCACCTCCCCCCATCCTTTTTCACAGTGCAATCTTCCTCAAACTTTAAAATATATATATATTCTAGCACTATAGCACTTTTTGAAATGACCTAGCCATCTCTTCCCCATGAGGCATGTCTAGCATGACCCCACATACTGGGAGACATCCGTCCGCTTGTGGGGCCACCGAAATTATCTCTGGATCAGATGCAGGGTTTTAAAATATCCATACTGGCCCGCTAGTTTCGATTCATGCGCAAAGCGGAGCACCTTCCCCCACAACGTACTGGGCACATACAGCCTATTATCCCGGTACCAACATCCATTGTCTTTTTGTTGGAGAGAGGGATTATTAGAAATCTCCTCTCTATCAGAGTCTGTAAGGGCAGTTCGGAATTTACTGATCCATGGGTCCTTGCTATCCAGTTGACTCCCTTTCACCCAGCTGCATGTAGTTACCACTCCTACCAGCTGGGAGGGCATGAACCAGAAGGGAGGTCCACTACCTCCTCCCTTTGACTTGCGTGTTGAGGTAGGCAGGACAGCGTGTCAGCAAGGAAGTTGGCTTTTCTGGTGAGGTGCTGAAGGGTGAAATGAAACTTAGAGAAGAACTCCTCCCACTGGAGCTGTTTAGCATTTAGGCGGCGGGTTGTGCACAAGGCTTCCAGGTTTTTATGATCTGTCCACACATCAAATGGCACCCTGGCCCCTTCCAACCAATGCTGCCAGGTACAGAGGGCCAATTTAAGGTACAGAGGGCCACCACCTCTTTGTCCAACTGCCCACTTATGTTCAGCGGGGGAAAACTTTTTAGACACATAGGCAAGGGGGTGGAGTTTGCCATCTTCTCCCTTTTGCAGGATCATGCCCCCCATAGCCACATCAGAGGCATCGACTTGTACCAGAAATTGTTTGTTTTCATCTGGATGGTATAAAATAGGCTTGGAGGTGAACAGTTCTCTGAGTGCATCAAAAGCCTGTTGGCATTCCAGAGTCCACACTATCTTGGCACTTGGCTTGATGCACTCCGGCCCCTTCCCCTTGGTTTTTAACAAGTCAGTCAGGGGGATAGGCTCACCTGGGTGAAGTTGGGGATGAAAGGGTGGTAGAAATTGGTGAACCCCAGCTCTGTAACTGCTGCTGGATGCATGGGGGTTCTGAACCCAACCCAACTCATCCCTCACTTTGTGGGGGGCCCATCCCCAGCCCTCTCCATGATATTCTATAGCTTAGAAAGTCCACCTCCTCTTTATGAAGTTCACACTTGGACAGTTTGGCAAAAAGCTGGTGAGCGTAAAGTCTCTAGGACCTCCCTCACCAGTCAGATGGGAGTCCTTATCTTGCAAATAAATCAAGATATCATCAAGAAAAACAAGAACCCTCTTAAACAGGTGCTTATGCCACACTTTGTTTACTAAGTTCATGAAAAACCCCAGGGCTCCAACAAGTCCAAACGGCATGACCAAGTACTCGAACTGCCTAAGCAGGGTGTTGAAAGCCATTTTGTGCTCTTCCCACTTCCGAATGCAGACCCGGAAATAGGCATCCTGTAAATCCAGTTTGGTAAATATTTTCCCTTGGGAAGCTTCAGCTAAAAGGTCTTTAATCAAAGGAATGGGGTAAGTGGTAGACATAGACACGGTGTTTAGCCCCGGTAATCCGTGCACAGTCTCAAGCCCCCATCCTTCTTTTTCTGGAAGAGGACAGGTGCCGCGAAGGGGGAGGAGGTGGGGTGGATGAAACCCCACTCAGCTGGACTCACAGCATATAACTTCCCCTTAGGCATATTATGACCCAGCAAAATATCTATGGCGCAGTCAGTTTTGCAGTGAGGAGGGAGCTCATCCACTTCGTCTTCTTCAAGCACCCGCGCCAAGTCTCTATATTCTAGGGCAGGGGTGGGCAATTGTTTTGGCACGGGGGCCACTTTGTGGGAGCAGAGGTTAGTGGAGGGCCGCACCTTTTAAAACGATTGCATTCATTAGTTAACTTTGCATTTCAGAAAAGGTTTAAATTGTATCATAAAAATCAATAAATATAAATTAAATAAAATAGTGATAGTTTTATTCAATTTTATTGTGCTAATTTCATATCGTCTATAGCTGCAAGCACATTTAATTTTAGAATCAGTTTAATGAGACAAATGTACCCTATCACACTTTTCTACAATTTTTTTGAAATCAGGAGTGAGATTGCTTGTTGAGATTCTCATCACAGCCTGCAAGTTCAAAGAGCATCTATATTTACTCCTGTTGATCTTTATGCAAGAAAAACTTTGCTCACAAATATATGTAGACCCAAATATAGAGAACATTTTCCCAGCAAATTTCTTCATACATGGAAATTTTTTCAGCAGACAAAGATTTGTAAAAGTCAACTAATGTCACAGCATTAAACATTTCTTTCACAGTGTGATCTGACTGTATGTCAATAAGTTCAAGCTGCAGTTCCTCAGGTGCTGTATCAATATCAGCAGTGATGGGATAAGAGAGCAAATTGAATTTAGGCTTAATTTTCTTGAAGTCCTGAAATCTTCTTGGCGGGCTACAAAAAACTCTGTGGCGGGCCGCATGTGGCCCCTGGGCCGCAATTTGCCCACCCCTGTTCTAGGGGAATGGGATTTATGGGTCACCTTCCTTACAGCAGCAAGTTCTGGAAAAGAACACTTTTGGATTACTTCTTTGCAGGAGCAAGATACATAGATAGTAGGATCTTTGGACTGTTTATTTTGTATTTATTCTTTGTTGTTTGATTGTGCATCAGATTGCCTATGTAAGAATTTGTATGAATTTTGAAATACTTACATTGTTATTATATTCATATTTATTTGTCATTCAGAAAATTACATGCATATATATTATATTTTCATTAAATAATATTTTGCATGTATTGTATTTCCATACACTGTGTTTTTCATTGTTTTGCACCTGGAGAAAACGGCTGCTTTGGAGAACATAAGAACATAAGAGAAGCCATGCTGGATCAGGCCAATGGCCCATCCAGTCCAATACTCACACACTGGCCAAAACTCAGGTACCATCAGGAGGTCCACCAGGGAGCCATCAGGCGGTCCACCAGGAGGGCATTATACCCCTCTGTGGCATTATACCCCTCTGAGGTCCCTCCCCAAACCCTCCCCTTCTGAGCTCTTCCCCTGAATCTCCAAGGACTTCCCAACCTGGAGCTGGCAACCCTAACTGATGTTGCCTTACTCAGACAGACAAAGGCCGAGGACAGACTGGCAATCTGAAGCGGGGCAGGCACGCTTCGCAAACGGAGGAAAGGAGCCCGTTCAGACATGCGCATCTGCCCATCGGCTCCGTTGCGTACTTACCCGTCTCCCAGCCGCTTTCCTTCCGCTTTACCCGGACACCGGGTAAAACCGGTGTTCAGGGGCCTTCCTCCGCATGCCTCCCGCTTCCAAACAGTGTGAACTGGAAGAAGCGGGAGGCATCCGGAGGAAGTGTGAACGCACGGCAAAAAGTTTTGCGCATATGCGCATATGCAAATATGCGCATATGCGCATATGCGCATATGCGCATATGCGAAAACCATCAAAGGAAAACAAAAAAAAGTGCAGCGGCACGCGCGAGCCCCACGCGCTGGCTATGCGGCAGTCTGAACTCTCCGTGGCAGTCTGAATGCTCCGTATCGCCGCTGATCCGCATTGCTCTGGCCAGTGTGAACGGCCAGCTCCGTGAGTTTTTTCCCCCGCTCCAGTTCCCTCCGCTTTGCCTCCGCTTCAGATTGCCAGTCTGTCTTCGGCCAAAGATATCTAACTACAGTTTGAAACATTAGAATTCTGTAGGACAGAAGCACAGATGAATCAATACGTTAATGCACCAATTGCTTTGAATAAGATTCTCATGCCAAAATATTAGCAGATATATACTTCTTACAATCCTCTCTTTCTTGTAGGGCTACTTAGAGGCTCTTTGTTGACACCCTTTTATTGGAGGGTTTTTGAAAAGTACTGGAGTCGGGAAGCCGGTAACAGTGAAAACAGTTTATTGCGGGTTCAGATGGTACATAAAAACCCCAGGCTTCGTGCCCGCTTTTATGTCAGTCAGAGATAATCCCCCGGGCTCGCCCAAATGTCCAGATAGGACCTTAAGTTCACAGTTGCAGTTCATAGGTCCCCCGGGGGGAACCAAGGCACAGGATTGGTGACCGTTCAGGATCCGACCATCTATTGTCCTACCTGGCCGAAGCTCAGGTAAGTTTGGACCATGTGCGAAGGTCCACGTGGTGGTTGCCATTGTGGGAGCACATGGCAACCGCTGCATCAATACACAACACCCCTCCTTCCATAGTCCAGACAACCCCGGCACACATAGTCCTTTAAGTAGTCCTGCTGGTGACGCTTGCGTCCCAAGCGCCGGAGAGTTGCAGCCAGGCGGATGGGGCGGATGTTAGAGTCTAATTCTAGGGAGACGTGTGGCCCCCGGTAGGAGCCCAAGGTGCTGTCAAAAATGGCAGGAAACTCAGTGCAGATCGATTCGAAGTCTGCCAATCCAATTCGGTCTGCCCACCGTATTTCAAGTCCTAGGGGTCTGAACAATGAAAAGCCCAGTAGGCTGACCAGGTCTCTTTCCACCACCAAAAGGTCCAGGAGCCCATTAAAATCCTGGTACTGCACCCTGAACTTCCCCAGCCCCTTAATTGTGACCGGGTTCTTTTGAAAATCCTAGAGGATTAGTCCTGTGGGCTTACGCAGCCGCCCCCCCCCCCTTAGGACAGAGCCACTTAAAGGTTGTGGTGGAAATTATAGAATAGGAGGACTCGGTATCCAGCTCAAGGGAACAGGGGGCCCCTTTGATCCAGATGTGGACTGTAATTTTCCCGGGGAGGGGCTGGGGCAAGCTCAGTACTTGTTGATGTATAGTCACAATGCTGTCCGCTGCCTCGTAGTGCATGTTTTGAGAGCGATGGCTGTCTCAGGAATGGCAGGCCTTTGCGATGTGCCCCTTGCATCCACAGGCTCAGCAGGTTGTGTCTCAGAACTGCAGGAATGTCTCTTGTGGGGGTCTCCGCAGCTTGCACAAGGTGGGGGCGGTCTGTGCTGGGGAACCAGAGAGGAAGCTGCGGCTGGAGCCACATGGCAGGAATGGGAACTGGAAGAATGGAATGCATCCTTGTGGGAGCGAGGCTGCAGCTGGTGGATGTCCTCTTCCTCTGATCCATCTGATTCGGAGACTGTGGTGCTGTGTGAGCAGGTGGCCATTTTGTCTTTTTGGGTCGTTTCGAACGTGACCGCTGTCTGCAGCACCTTCTCGAAGGTCAGCTCTGTGAGTCTGATCAGCCACCGCTGGAGCTTGGCTTCTCTCACCCCCGCCACAAAACTGCCCAGTAAATGGTCCTCCACATGCCGGTACTCACATCCGACTGCCATCCAGCGGAAGTTGGCGAGGAACATGGTGACACTCTCACCTGGGTGTTGGGTCCTCTTGAGGAACTGGACACGGAGCGCCAGCATGGACGGCTTTGGCATGAAGTAGTCCCTGAGATGCTTGATCAGGTCATTGTAGGTGACGTCCAGCAGGTCTCAGGGCGAGATGAGGGTTTGGCTAGGTGCATGGTTTCGATGCCACAGTGGCCCAGGAGCCAGGCCTGCTTCATCTCGGCCTCGATAACCCCATGCACAGACAGGAGAAACCCGAGTTGCCTGGACCAGGTGTTCCAGGTCTCAGGTTTGGAAGGGTCAAAGGGAGGGATTTGTCCCGTGGTGGCAGCCATAATTACCGGAGCAGGAGCAGCACGGTGAGTGAGGTCCTCGGGGGCAAGCGGAACTAAGGCTCAATGAAGCCTGGTGCTGGCAGATCAGTGCTCGGTGCTCCACTGCTTGGTTCTGCTGATGAGTCGCTCATCGGGATCCCATCCTTGTCGCCACTGAAAAGTACTGGAGTTGGGAGGCTGGTAACAGTGAAAACAGCATAGTAGTTTATTGTGGGTTCAGATGGCACATGAAAACCCAGGGCTTCACACCCGCATTTATGCCGGTCAGAGATAATCCCCCGACCCTGCCCAAATGTCCTGATAGGACCTTAAATTCACGGTTGCAGATCACAGGTCCCCTGGGGGAAACCTAGGCACAGGATTGGTGGCCGTTCAGGATCCGACCATCTATTGTCCTACCTGGCTGAAGCTCAGGTAGGTCCGGACCACGTGCGAAGGTCCACATGGCAGAAGCCATTGCGGGAGCACATGGCGACTGCTGCATCAATACACAACAGTTTTTTTAAAAAAAATTGCCAGGTGGTTTGTTTATTGTTTGTTTTTTCCCTCACAGATGTTGACAATTGCTGAAATGATTCCTTTTCTAAAAAGGTTGAGTTTTTCCCTTCTCTGCACTGATTATTGCACAGCGAGAAACTAAGAAATCATAAAGCATCCACTTAACTGCCTGCATCAAACCATGCAGTCAAGAACACTTAAGCATCCTTAAGCCTTCTTAAGGGTAGAACAGTGGTTTCTGTTAGTTACCCCCCCAGCTGCAGTCCACTGAGCCCCCCCCCCATTTTGTTCTTTTTAAAAAATATATATATATTATATCATAAGGGATACAGAAAAAAAGAAGGGATAGGGAAAAGCAAATCAAAAATATAATTACCAAAAAACCCTATTGAGGACAATTTTACAGAAATTAAGGACCTTCCTTCTTCAAAATTTTATGTATATGTAACAAAGTATATGATATAATAGCTTAACAAATGTCAAGATATATATGGTATCATGGCACAAGAGTATAACTTAAAATATATATGACCTATTAACTTAAGGACTTACATTTTCATTTTTATCATTTTTATTGATTTTGTCTATTAAATAATATAACATAGATTACATCATAGAAATGTTCATGAGATTTCACATGCTTGTTACAATAAACAACAGTTTGTTATAATAAACAACACTTATTACACTTTTCATTTCATATTAAAACTGCCTTATAGTATTATCATTTACTATTAAAAAACCTTTCAGATATATTACTAAAAATATTAGTTATAATAGTAATAGAAAACTCGCCAATTATTTTTTAATTCATCTTTTGGTCTTTGGTTAATGTAGTTTGTCAGTTTTGCCATAACTGCATATTCTTGCATCTTGTCTACCCAGTTCTCAATAGTAGGGCAACCCTCAATTTTCCACTTGGCTGCAAATACTACTCTTGCTGCTGTTAGCATGTATCTGAACAATTCATACCACTCTATCCATATTCACTTGTAAGATCCCTAATAATACTGCATCTGGTGACTTGGTGATTCCCACTCTATCCATATTCACTTGTAAGATCCCTAATAACATTGCATCTGGTGACTTGGTGATTCCCAGTTTTGTTCTTGGTGGTTATTTGATCCATGGGTATGGCACAGGGGGTGTCTTTATAGGCACAAACAGCTTTAAAAGGGGATTAGACAGAGCCATGGAGGAGAGGAAATACTTCTTTACACAGGGAGTGATTAAAATGTGGAATTCTCTGCCAGAGAATGCAGTGATGGCCACAAGTGTAGATAACTTTTAAAAAGGATTAAACAGAGTCATACAGGTTAGGTTTATCAGTGACTACTAGCCATGGTGACTAAAGGGAACCTCCACATTCAGAGGCAGACAACCTCTGAATCCCAGTGCCAGGAGGCAACATCAGGGGAAGGTCTTGGCCTCTCTGCCCTGTTGTTGGCCCTCCAGAGGAGCTGGTTGGCCACTGTGAGGCTGAGGTCTTTCCCTCATGTTGCTTGCTGGCACTGGGATTCAGAGGTTTATTTCCTTTGAACATGGAGGTTCCCTTTAGTCACCATGGCTGGTAATCACTGATAGAACTCTCCTCCATGAATCTTTCTAATCCCTTTTCAAAATTGTCTATGCCTGTGGTCATCACTGCATCCTCCAGCAGCAAATATCATATTTTAATCACTTGTTATGTAAAGAAATATTTCCTTTTGTCTGTCCTGAATCTCCTGCCCATCAGCTTCATTGGATATCCTCAACTTCTAATAGTTTGGAAGAGTTTGCCTAATTTTATAAACCTCTATCATGTCTCTTCTTAGTCATCTCTTTTCTGACTTCAGAAGCTTTAGACAGAATAAAAGTGCAACACACAGAATACAGATAAAACTAAATGGGAGATTGGACACTGGTAGGGTTAGCAAGCCAAAAGTTGGACACCAGTTTGGCAGATTTCTCTTCTCCTCAGATAGGGATGCCCGCCTCCAAGAGGGATCTGTGGATCCCCTCAGAATTGCAACTCATCTCTGGACGATAGAGGTCAGTTCCCCTGGGGAAAAAATGGATGATTTGGAGGGTGGACTCTATTGTGCCGTACACTACTGTGATCCCTGTCCTCTCCAGGCTCCACTCCCAAATCTCCAGGAATTTCCCAACCTGGATCTGGCAACCCAACCCCTGCTGGTGGCCAGGGCGGACCTGGCCACCCTATCCTCAGATGAATCGACTGAAATCTCAACTACTTCAACACCAATTTGTATTTCATCAGGAAAGAGTGGTAAAATCTGAGGTGGCACATTAATTCCTGAACAGAATTTTCAGCACCCTGGCTGAACAGCCATTCCTTTAGGGGAGAGCCATGACCAATATGCTGATACAGGATTCCAGCAGCCAGTTAAAAACCTGTCTCTGCCAGAGTGAGGTCCAAAACTGAAGTTAAGGAGGAGATTGTCTGGCACTGGAATCAAAAGTGTTCCAGAAGGGAAAACGTTGAGTCCTTGGTGTGAACTAGATACAGGGGGTTTTTTTACTGTTAAACTCTTTTGTTGATTGTAGGCAGCTTTGCGAACGCCTCTAAGAATGCCATTTCTAAACTGTTCTTAAAATTGTAATTTGTAAGAGAAGTATTGAGCTGAGTCTGTTACTGGCGTAATGGCAGGTGAACGAGAGGTTCAGTGCATTTAGTTGTTCCCAGTCCACTTGTAATATATAATTATATAAGCTTTTAATGATAATTATGGGGCTGGGGAGGGAGGGGAATAAGCATCAGAGCCCACACGAACAAAAAAAAACTTTTAAAAGGAGGCATTCTGTTTCCACCTTGGGATTTTTTTGCACAGCGGTGGAGTTCCTGAACAAAGCGGGCGGTCATGTCTGAAGAGAAATTACGTTCCAGCCCAAATGTGTGTTTACGTCTTTCATGAAAAACGCTAATCTGTCGGCCACGTTTGAACTCCGACAAGATTCATATTATCTGGTAGAATGCATGTCATGGAGAGATCATAAAGGGAGAGAGAGAGAGAGAGGGGAAGGAAGGAAGGAAGAAAATAAGCTGCTTGGAGTTGACTAATGTATGAAGTTAAATAGAAGGATATTATATTTGCATTTCCATACATCACAATTACATGCTGATTTTCCAGGGTAATTAAGGATACAATTTTGAAATGCTAATGAAGGACATTTAACAGTTTTTAGGGAGGGGAAAAAAAGAATGAACACAAGCTGGCTGTAAAACACAGGGGCGGATTTGGATGTTAAAGTGGGTCAGGAGCATGCTGAGCGGAGTGGCCTTTAGGGGTCTGGCAGCTCTGCAGGGGCACGCGGCTCAGTCTGTGGGAATGAGGATACTGATTATGGGTACAGCGTCACCCATTGCCACCTCCTCTGGTGCTACTGCCAGCCCAGCCAACACAGGAGGCTGAGTCCCCTTGTAGTTCTACCATCACTGGCTTAGCTATGGTTGCCAGCTCCGGGTTGGGGAATACCTGGAGATCAGTGAGGTGAAGCCGGATGAGGGCAGGGTTTGGAAAGGGACGGGACTTCAATGGAGTATATCACCACCTTCCACCGTGGCCATTTTCTCCACACGAACTGATCTCTGTTTTCTGGAGATCAGTTGCAATAGCGCAGGGGTGGCCAAACTTGCTTAACGTAAGAGCCACATGGAACAAACATCAGATGTTTGAGAGCCGCAAGACGTGAACAACTATTATGTGCTTTTATTGGAAAATATGCAAATTTGCTTTTTTATTAAGATTAAATGAGACTGCCAAAAATAATAACAGAAGGGGTAAAAGCAGATATTGATAATGATATTTATTTGTCCAGTGATACGCGTTTGCTAATGATATTTAGCTTCCCCAGCCCCCCTACCAGGAGCCACATAATATGTGTGAAAGAGCCGCATGTGGCTACCGAGCCACAGTCTGGCCACACCTGTAATAGTGGGAGATCCTGGTGATTCCTAGAGCTACCCAAAAGTGACAAGGGTCACTCTACCAATTGCCAGAAACTCTATGGTAAGATTACCATAGAGTTACTAGTGATTGCTAGAGAGATCCTTGTCACTTCTGGGTAGCTTTAGAAATCACAATACAGTGAAAACCACAGTAATGTATAAACAAAGGGAAAGTCACTGTTTAATGCAGAATAAATCACAAACAATATAATAGCCCCAAAGGGTCTATATGTATAATAAACAACCCACCAGGGTCTACAAGCAAAACATATAAGTCTCTCTTGTACAGAGTATAATCAAATAAAGCCACATAATCTTCAGACGAAGGACGAAAATGCCGACTATGTGAGGCTGTGTCCCTTTTTGGATCGGTTGCCCGTCAATGCTCTTACTTTTGGAATAATCGTCTTTGAATATAATAGAAATTGGATTTCTTGTTCTGAAGGGGTTCAAGCTGAAGAAGCGCCTGACAAAACGAAGGATCAAAGTCGGCATCTTCGTCCTTCGTCTGAAGATTATGTGTCTTTTTTTGATTATATTCTGTACAAGAGAGACTTATATGTTTTGCTTGTAGACCCTGGTGGGTTGTTTATTATACATATACACCCTTTGGGGCTATTATATTGTTTGTGGTTTATTCTGTGTTAAACAGTGACTTTCCCTTAGTTAGCTTTGGAAATCACCGAGAACTCTGTGGTTAGATCTTCCCGTAAGTAGCCGAGGCCTTATTTTTCTTTTTAATTTTTCTCCCCAGTACAATCGTTGGCACATAAAGATAATAACGCAGCACATGCACATTAAATAGCTAAAAGAAAAGTTTACTAAAGAATAGGAAGGGTCGCATGGAGGATAAAAACAATAAACAGTCTACCTGCTAGCTACGTCTTTGGTTCAGGAGAAAACTCCCATTCTCAGTTCTTTCAATTTGTATTCCAGGGTAGTGGTTCAATTATTCCAACTGTTTGACTTCCACCTCCTTGTTCAGGTTATCTGCAATTTCTTGAACATCTTTCATTTGGCAACAAAATACCAGTCCATTCTCACATGCCGGCCCAGATTGGTACAGTCCATCCTTAAGTCAGGCAGATAGGCAAGTGTCTGCCTCCCCTTGTTTAAAGCCTTGGCTTTGTAGCAGCATAATCTCTCAATCCAAGCTATGGCAGGTTGTTCCTCAGATAAATCTCCAATGAGAATCGTCCCAATGGCCAGGAGCTGAACATGCATTTTTCTTGATGCTGCTATACTTAGCAGAGTCCTTAGCAGAGTATTTGACAACATCTGTAGGTTGTTCAATCACTTCTTTGCAGTTTAAAGGTTCACACTCAAGTTGCACATTTACACACATGGAATATTTTGGGGGTGGTTGCTCCTCTGTGACTGTCTTACAGCAGTAGTCTCTTTCTCCTCTGGCCAGGCCCGTAGCTACCATAGGGCCCACTTGGCCCATGTGGCCCGGCCCCCGTGCAGTTTTTATGGGCCTCCTTCCTGAGCCTTGGCTCACCCCCAGGCCCCCTACCCTGCTTGCCTGTTGACGGGGAGGACAAGGTTGGTGATGTCAGAGGCGGTGGCGGCACAAGCAGCAGCAGCCGCAACTCTGGGCTGCAAGAGCAGCTCAGGTAGGCAGCGAGCATGAATGGTGGGAGGAGAAGCCTCCATCTCAGGCTGCCACCAGATGCTCGCCACGCTGCCCACCAGCAGGTAAGCCCAGCCAGGAGGCAGATGGATGCCTCCTCTGGCCCCACCCAGGTGTGCCTGGCTGTGCTCTGGTGTGCCAATGAGCCTGTGTACGGCACCTCTGTGGCCAGCCCCGTCACCGTTAGCCTCATGATTCCTGGCCCTGGGAGGGAGACGAGGGTGGAGGTCAGGCTGCCCCTGGTGCCACACCACAGGAAGTGGCCATGGCCATGCCACTTAAAAAGACTTCATCCCCAGCCTCCTGGCTGGTTTGAATTGTGGCCTCTGATTGCTTTGAAGCTTTTAGCACACTTCCTTCATCTATATGTACCACATTGCATTCTTTAACCCAAAATGTTTTTGGATTCACAACTCTATATCCTTTTCCACCTCTAGCATACCCAATAAGGATTCCCATTTCAGCTCTGGGGTCCAGCTTCTCCCTTGGGTATATGAGCCAAAAATTTGGACCCAAATGCCTATAAATGTCTCAGGCCTGGCTTCTTTCTAAACCACAGTTCAAAAGAAATTTCCCATTACTTTTGAAGGTATTCTGTTGTATAAAGAGCCAGTGTGGTGTAGTGGCTAGGAGTGTGGACTCTAATCTGGGAGAACCGGGTTTGATTCCCCACTCATCCACATGCAGCTGCTGGTGTGGCCTTGGGTCAGTCACAAGTTCTCTCAGAGTTGTTCTCTCAAGGGCAGTTCTCCATTAGTCTCTCAGCCCCACCTATCTCACAGGGTGACTGTTGCGGGAAGGGGAAGGGAAAGGAGATTGTAAACCAGTCTGAGACTCCTTCGGGTAGTGAAGAGTGGGATATAAATCCAGTCTCTTCTTTTTCTTCTAAATAGGCTGCTGTATTTATAGCTTCTTCCCAGCTGTGGTGGGCAGGCCAGCTTGCATGAGTAGACAATGTGCCATTTCTTGAATACTTCTGCTAAGGGCACTCAGCAGAGCCCTTTTTCTGGGGAGAGTATACCACACTTGTATTATGCTCAGCTCTCTCTTGCTCCAGGAACTTTTGGAACTCAGTGATGCAGCACTCAGTCACACTGTAATCAAAACCTCTGGGGCCTTATTGATTTTGTTTTTCACAGCTGCAACATAGCCTTTGAATTTCTCTAGCGCTTGAGCCTTGAAGCTTATTAAATAAACATGAACATAACAAATTTCGACATCTAAGAATGTCAAGAAATACTTGCTCCCTCCAAGAGAAGGATGGAAAGGCCCAATAAAATCTGAATACACTTTCTGCAAGAGTCCTTCACTGGAGATATTCTGCTGCTACTTGAAGCTGGCACAGTAGTTTTGCCTTTAAACAGATCTCACAATATCTTTTCATTTGCTCACATTCTGTCACTTTAACAATACCACAGTGCTGCAACAATGCTGCAACAAAGCACAGTGCTGCAACAAAGAGTAAAAGGACTTGTTCCTGAGTTTAAAATGCCACCACAAGAGACAATCTGAATGGCCACATTTGCCTTGGCCTTGTACAATAAGCAGGTTCAGCATCATGTCTCAGATACAAGAATTCATCAATCTTTTCTGCCTCTATTTTGATACCAGATTCTGGGCAAAAGATATGGCACTCATACCCTTTGATTACAAACTCATTTTCTCCTTTTACAAGCTTTGAGACAGATAAAATTTTGGGTGTGATTGTGGTGCATACACACATTCATTAAGATTTTTTTTTTCAACAGCCTATCCATCAATATCCAGTGCCCTGAGTTTTGCAGCACTAACCCCACAAACAAGTATAGGGGTCCCGTCTGCTTGCAGGAGACTTTTCTCCTTTCCTTCATCTAATTTAACAACATAAGCCTCATCATGTATGAAACACTTCCAGAATCAAGAAGCCACTTATTTTTCATTTGAGTTTCCTTACTAGAAACAACATAAGCAAACAGCTTAGAAGGTGTCCGTTTTGCATCATCCTTTCTGTTGCTTTCCCACTGTTTGGTGGAGTGCACCTCTCCCTGCTCACTTCAGTGCCTCTTTTCTCTCTACAGAACCATGTGACAGGCTCAGTTTTCTTGCAGTAAAAATGAGCAATGGGCTTTTCATTTGCTTGCTTCAGTTGTAAAACAGACATTGCACCAACAATATCATTAACAGACCTCTGAAGATCTCTCAGAAAAGACAACATAAACTGAAGATCCTGCTTCTCTCTTGATTTGAAAGCGGCTTTCTGTGTGGCAAATGAGGCCGGGAGACTGATCAGAATAGCTGTATTAATTTCATCCTGAGACAGTTCTACACCAGCAGTTTCCAATTCTGAGACTAATGTCATAATACTGTCCAAAGGGGCTCCGATGTCTCCTCCCTCTTGCAATTTTAGAGTGCGTAATCTCTGTTTCAAGAACATAATGTTCTTCTGTGACTGATGCTCATATTTAAGTTTTATGGGCTTGAAAAACTTCTTTTGCAGTTTTGCTTTTAGCTACAAGAGGGCTTTCTTTATCGCTAAATGAGGTAAGGGTGATTAATTGGGCTTTAGCGTCCATCTTTTAAAATTTTGGGTTTTTTGCTGCATTTTGTGGCACATTCTTTTCAATTGCATCTAAGGCATCTTGCGCACACAAAGCACATTGCACCCTGCCCTTCCCTATTGTACAGTTATTTTCAGTTAATTTTGGCACAAGGAGGAAGAGGGGCTTTGAGGTGAATCACATACTGACCACAGAACTGCTGGGCTCCCACTGCTGCTTGCTGGGCTGCTTCCACTTCTTCCCTCATCATCCAACATCCTGGTGATTAAAAAATCCACTCTGGTGATGCAGCTCACCCAATTCTCTCCTCTTCTGTTGATTGCAAACTGCAGAAATGCCTCCACTGTCCAAGCTGGGGAAGCTGGCTCTAGGAAAGATTCTTTATTTTGTAATCCAACAGAAAAATGTTCAAGAAAACAAGTTGCTTCCTACTCAAAAACTGCCTTTCTAATTTACACGCTGCATCTCACTGTTTCCATAGCACAGGGGAAACATGCCATAACCCTATGCTGGCACATAAAAAAAATAATATCTAAGCACACACCTGTAAAATTAGCTAAAAGAAAGGTTTACTAAAGAATAGGAAGGGTTACACAGAGGATAAAAACATTAGTCTAACTGCTAGCTATGTCCTTCTAGCTGATGTTAACTCCAAGATGGAGACTTTGGCTACTAATCTTTAAAACAAAGGAAGGGAGAAGAAGCTCTGTCATGGGCAGTGGCTAGAAAAGTTCTCTAATGGCTGCCACCACTCTGGTATGGGGCTCCCCGGGAGGGCCTGGAGCACCCACCCGACCCCTTTATATACTCCTTTCCCAACATGTTTACCCCTTATAGGTGACTGAATGAGGCGTGAGGACCCAGGCAGAGTAACAAACTTGTATAATCCTTTTAAGTATTGAGCGGGAGGCGATGAATCAAACAAACAGGCTTTTATTCAAACACATTGCTTCAGCTCAAAAGACAGCTCTATGAGAGCGGCACCTTAATTTATACTGTTTCCAACTCATAACTTCAAACAATGTAACTATGTACAAACAATCCTATTGGACCTAAGCGAGGTTCAGCAATTGGTTACCTAGAGTGGCTTAAGGACCAATGAGAGTCTTAATTTGTAGCCAATCAGAAAGGGCCTTTTGCATCCCAAAGTCTCTGCAAGCTGTGGCTGTAAAGTAATAAGAATACAACAAATCCAATAACAGGTAGGGAAAATGAGCTAAGTTAAAGTAGGCAAATCAGCAAAATAAGAACTCCTAAAGTGTCCGACTGTACTGTCCTAGCCTTCTCTATTTGCCGCAAACTGACTCACCCCTTTTGGATGAGGGATCCCTCTTTTTGCAGCAGCCTCACCAGCTCTTCTCCCTGGGAGTGAACCCCCTCCCAGTTTGGGGTAAGGCCTTTTATTCTTTCTTCCCAGGAACCACTCTCTACTCCACTGCTGGTGTAAGTGTTCCCTCCAAATCCCCTGTTAGCAAATCACAGGGTCCAGAGGGTGACCTGGGAAATGCAGGCCCCATAGTCACTCTAATACAGGCTTCCCTGGAACCACTAGGCCTTCCTAGAGTCTGTAGGCCACACTCCCAGAATGCCTATGTGCAAAACTCAGGTTACGTATTATTCCAACTATGAACTGACCAATGACCAAGCTAAATGTCAGTTCATTATGCATAGACCTTCCCCTTCTAGCCTGGGAATTTCTACTCATAAGTTATAACTAACTAATTACCAATTAGCATAGGCAAACAAACAGGTTAACTCTTTCATGACATCAGGGAGAGAACTTGCAGTTTCTCCAACAACAATCACCCCCTCCCCCCATGGGCGTCAACTACGGGGGGGCTCGAGGGCTCGAGCCTCCCCCGAAATTTCCCGGGGGGGGCTCAGCCACCCCCGGCAAAATGCTCGCCCAGCCGGCCGTCGCCGCCTCTCCTTCACCCCCGGCCTGCCCTGCCTCCCTGAGGTGGGGGGGGGAGAGAGGCGGCGGGGACATAGTCGCCCGCGTGCTTCGCGCGGGCGGCAGTCCCGGCCAGCTGGCTGCCGTCGCGGGTCTGCCTCCCTGGGCCGGGGGAGGGGGGAAACGGAGCGGCTGGGACATAGTCGCGCGCGCGCTTCGCGCAGGCGGCAGTCCCGGCCAGCTGGCTGCCGTCGCAGGTCTGCCTCCCTGGGCCGGGGGGGGAAACGGAGCGGCCGGGACATAGTCGCGCGCGCGCTTCGCGCGGGCGGCAGTCCCGGCCAGCTGGCTGCCACCGCGGGTCTGCCTCCCTGGGCCGGGGGGGGAGGGAGCGGCAGAGACATGGTCCCGTGCGCGCGCGCGCACAAAGCGCGCGCGCACGAGAGAGCCCCTGCCCCCCCCCGGGGATTTAGAAAGTCAACGCCCCTGCCTCCCCCCCACACGCTTTGGCCCCAGTTTTCTCCCACCAATTAGCTCAGCATCGCCAGTCAAGGGTTGCAGCTGGTTGGAAGTCTCCTGCCATAAGTGGAGAAATGGAAACCTTAGGTAGAAGGCAGGCTTCTGGGTTAGATAGGCATAAGGTTGCCAGGTCCATCTTTGTCCCCAGTGGGGGACTTTGGGGAACGTTCCTGGATGGGGAAGGGGTATCCCATGATGACGTCATGTTGGGGACATCCCAGCTGCAAGTTGCAGCTAGAGGATCCCGCCTGCCCAATCTCTGAGCAGCATTGTCAGAGGGCCTCATGTGCCCGATCTCCGCTCAGAGATTGGGCGCACAGGGCCCATTCCTGTTAGCTGCCTGCACTTAAAGGGGCTCCCTTTAAGTGCACACAGCTGGAGGGTGTTGTGTGCCTGATCTTTGCTTGGAGATCGGGAACTCGGGGCCCTTTCCCACCAGCTGCCTGCACTTAAAGGAGTTCCCTTTAAGTGCATGCAGCCGGATGCCCCCACCTGCCTGATCTCTGAGTGGCAATGCCACTCAGAGATCGGGCTCATGGCTCGCAGCCGCCCCTCTCCCTCCTCTCTCTCAAGAGAGAGGGGTGGCTGCAGGTTTTGGGGCTTGGGGGAGGAGCTTCCCCTGCCAGCCAACTGGCTGGTGGCGGGTTGACCCCCCCAAAAAAAGCTGGTAACCCCCACCAAACTGGGGGGGGGGGTCTGGCAGCAACCCTAGATGGACCCCAGTCTGATCCAGCAAGGCTGTTGTCATGTCCGCCTTTCAAGTGGCTTTGAATGAAGAACTGAGGGGGGAAATTACGAATGGTTTATACTGTCTTTCAGTCTTTTACTTAAAACGATCTTTCATAAAGTAAAAGGTATTAACTACTGAGGAGGTTTTTTTTCTCTTTGACATACCTACAGAACACATAAGGAAGATTTTTTAAAGTCTTTGACTGGCTTAAATATATTCAAATTTCTTTTATGGAGAACTGGATTTCAACTGTTTGGGATTACAATCAAAATGAATTTGATGCTTCAGCTCAGCTTCGAGTGGATTAGGGTCTGAATGCCATCTGCTTCATATTACAGTAAAATTGTGATCCTTTCCATATTTAGAAGTCCCACGCTGAATAAATAGAATGATTCAGATCCATCTTTTGATCACAAGAAGAAGAAAAGATTGTTGATGTCTGAGCTTATTTCTTTAGACACAGGTAGTCTTAGAAGCACCTATGGTTTTGACATCAAACAGCACAGAACTTTGGGAGAATAAAAGGGAACAAAAGACAATTCTCTTAACCTCTTCCTCTCTTAACATTCACAAATCATCTCTGTTTTTAATGTCCCAAAACCATCAGTCAAAATGTGGAGAAGGATATGCCAAGATATTGGAAACGGGTGAGATGGATAAATTGACTATGAGTCTAAGAGGAAATAGCAAAGAAGGCTTTGAAAACACAGGGCCAAGATTTTATGACTGGCTGGAAAGATGATTAAAATTCCTGGACTTCTAACTGAAACAAAATGGACTGAGAATTACAGAATCAAATATTAATTTAAAAATTTATAATATAAAAGTAAGGTGGATAACAAAGGTTTTTCTTTTTAGAGTATGATGTGAAGCCAAGATATTGGCTAAAATGATACAGCTGTAACCTCCTTTTTTATGTGTGTGTGTGTATGTATGTCTGTTATTGTATGTTTTATATAAATGAAATGTTTTTTTTAATGTATATTTACATTGATTGGGAAAAGAGCAAGTGGGAAGCCTTTAGGGGTGCTACCTGATTTTAGAACCTCACTATTCTCACCCCCAAATTCCCATTAGTTTCCCCTTTCATGAACTGAACCTGTGAATCTTTACTGACGTGCCATTTTCTCTTTCCAAGTATCTTATCGTTGGTGTTACTCTTATCTAATTTCCATGCAGTTTTGCATCACCTTTACAGAAACACAGTCAAGAAACGTAAGAATCAGAAAGAAAACGAAACAAAAATGGGGAAAATTTAAAGGTTTACTATCACAACCTTTGATAATAAAATTCTTAAAATGTGTTTGTCCGTGTACCCTTTGTGGGTGTCCGCCTACTTAAGATAAAAACATAAGAACATACAAGAAGCCATGTTGGATCAGGCCAATGGCCCATCCAGCCCAACACTATGTGTCACACAGTGGCCAAAACCCAGGTGCCATCAGGAGGTCCACCAGTGGGGCCAGAACTCCTGCAGCCCTCTCACGGTTGCTCCCCAAGCACCAAGAATAGAGAGCATCACTGCCCCAGATGAAGTGTTCCATCTCCACCTTATGGCTAACAGCCACTGATGGACCTCTGCTTCGTATGTTTATCCAATCCCCTCTTGAAGCCGTCCATGCTCGTAGCCGCCACCACTTCCTGTGGCAGTGAATTCAACTTGTTAATTACTCTTTGGGTGAAGGAGTACTTCCTTTGATCTGTTCTAAACCCACTACATCAATTTCATTGAGTGCTCACAAGTTCTTGTATTGTGAGAAAGGGAGAAAAATACTTCTTTCTCTGCCTTCTCTACCCCATGCATAATTTTGTAAACCTCTATCATGCCACCCCTCAGTTGTCATTTCTTCAAGTTAAAGAGCCCTAACCTCTTTATGCTTTCTTCATAGGGAAAGTGTTCCATCCCCTTAATCATTTTAGTTACCCCTTTTTTGCACCTTTTCCAATGCTGTAATATCTTCTTTGAGGTGCAGTGACCACAACTGTACACAGTATTCTAAAGGAGACTGCACCACAGATTTATAGAGGGGTATTATGAAACTGGCTGGTATGTTTTCAATTTCCGTCTTAATAATCCCCAGCATAGCTTTTTTCCTTTTTTATTGCAGTTGCACCCTGAGTCGACATTTTCAGAGAGTTATCTACCATAACTTCAATCTCTCTCCTGGTTAGTTACCACCAGTTTGGACCCCATCAACATGTATTTATAGTTGGGATTTTTGGCTCCAATGTGCATAACTTTGCACTTGCCTATGCTGAGCCTCATTTGCCACATTGATGTCCATTCGTCCAGCCTCTACAGATCCCTCTGGAACACCTCACAGTCCTCCCTGTTTTTTACTTCCCTGAACAACTTCGTGTCATCTGCAGATTTAGCCACTTCACTGCTTACTCTCAACTCCAAATCATTAATGAACGAGTTAAAAAGCACCGGACCAAGTACCAAGTCCTGCAATGCCCCACTGCTTACCACCTTCCACTGTGAAAACTGCCCATTTATACTCACTCTCTGTTTCCTGTTAATTAACCAGTTTTTAATCCAGAAAAGGATTTATCCTCTTACCCCATGACTGCTGAGTTTACTTAGGAGTCTTTGATGAGGAACTTTATCAAAAGCTTTCTGGAACATTTCTAGGTAAACAACATCTATTGGGTCACCCTTGTCCACAAGCTTGTTCACCCCCACAAAGATCGTACCTTACAGAATCCATGCTGATTCTTCCTCAATAGTTTTTGTTCATCAATGTGCTTACTAATTCTATTTGTAATAATGGATTCCACCAACTTACCTGGTATTGACGTTAGACTGACTGGCCTGTAATTTCCTGGATCTCCTCTGGAACCCTTTTTTAAAAGATGGGGGTGACACTAGCTATCTTCCAGTCATCAGGTATGGAGGCAGATTTTAGTGATAGATTGCATATATTTGTCAGGAGATCCACAAGTTCACATTTGCTTTCTTTCAGAACTCTTGGATGTATGCCACCTGGGCCTGGTGATTTGTCAGTTTTTAATTTGTCCGTCAGACGTAGGACCTCCTCTTTCGTCAGCTCAATCAGACTCAGGTCTTTCAACACCCCTCCCGAAATGAGTTCAGTCTAGGCAGAGAGAAAATTTTGGACAGAAAGCAGAATCTCAAAGGAAAAGGTGACTCCAAGAGCTGAAACAAAATTGATCAACAAACTAGTTTACTGACTTTTTTTAAAAAAAATCTGCTTATTACATTTCCATCCTGCTCCATCGCAAAGATCTGGTTATTAGATTTCGTGATATGCTTCAAACATCCATATTTTCCCTCAGGGGAAATGGAAAGTAACACATTTTTATATCTTTAATTATTAAAAAATCACATTCAATCAATCTACACAGAAATTAAAGTGCTTACAGTCCTATGCTGCATGGACTTTCTCCAGTTGAAGCTGATTGGTTATTGGTTACACTATGTTAAACTGGAGCGGGGGGACCCCTCTGCATTGGACTGTTAGGGCTAGTTGGGTCCATACCAAGATTAAAAGCACAAAATTGTAGCTCCACCTACATTATCCAAAAGAAGTGGTACAAAACACATGGAACTAATAAGTTAGATAAACCACAACAACAACTAGGCCAGGAGTGCAGATGCTAATCTGGGAGAACTGGGTTTGATTCCCCACTCCTCCACATGCAGCTGCTGGTGTGACCTTGGGTCAGTCACAGTTCTATCAGAGCTGTTCTCTCAAGAGCAGTTCTTGAAGAGCTCTCTCAGCCCCACCTACCTCACATGGTGTTTGTTGTGGGGAGGGGAAGGAGATTGCAAGCTGCTCTGAGACTCAGAACGAAGGATGGGGGTATAAATCCAATCTCCTCTTCCTCCTCCTCCTCCTCCTCTATTTTTGTCATCGTCAGATTTAGTATGTAATGTTTTGTGGAATTGTTACATCAATGTTTGCTATATTTATGGTAGTGTGATATATTGTTTCTATGACCCATTTGTTCCACGTGTTTTGTTCCATATCAAGATTGCCTTGTCATGGCATCGTGAACCTTTTTTTAAAAAAATTATTTTTACTTACATGATTTATAATCCGCCTTTCTCACTTGGACTCAAGGTGGATTACACACAGTGAGTTTCTCTCTGTTCTTTTCATTAATCCTTTTTTTAAAGAAAATCAGTATCCCTATAAAATATTAAAAGTAAAATTAATAATAACACCATTGACTGATGGAACATTCAGTAAACAAGGCAATCAGATTGGGGCTGTAGAACCAACCAGAAGACTAAAGACAGAGCTGAAGAAAAGCAATAGTGTTAACATGACGTTAAATGCTGTAAAATCCCTTAGAAGGAGCCTAGTTTCAACAAGCTGTACACAGCAGCATGGACCATAGTCCCTGCTCATTTCTCCAGGTAACTTTGTTGAACCATTTTGTACAGGGCCATCCTGTTAGCCAAATTGCTTTAATTTAAACTTAGCAATTGGCAGAATACCGGGTTCTTGCCAGCTATACCAAGGTCCCGCCCCCTCCAGGAGTTCCCAGAAAATAGGTGATGAGGCTGAGTAATTTCTTTGAATGATGTTTACTATATAATGTTATTCAAGCATACAAAAAAATGTAATCACACACACATACACACAAGATCTAAGAAAATCAGATAGAAAATAGCACTGTTGCATTAGCAGGAGTTTCGTTGAGGGGTGATACATTACCTATCCTGGAGATGGGTGGTCCACTTCCACGAGAAGATTGAGGGGAGGTGAAAAGGAAAAATGGGGGATGTGATCTGAACCTGCAGATACATGCCTCGTCCTGGCTGCGCAAACCAGGGATTCAAGATGGAGGTAAGGTGTTGGGTATAGAAAGCTGGACTTGAGAGGTTGGTAAGAAGATAGGGGTCGAAGGTGGCTAACAATGGGTTTCTGTTGTGCAAGATCTTTAATCAAGTAGCATTGGGGCGGGTTGCGCTGACCACATCCCCTTGTCACACCTACTAGTTGGTCCATCCCCACTAGCCTTACTATTGGTCCGTGTCATAAGGAGGAGGAGGTAGGAAGGAGTGGTCAATATTGCAAATCTAGGTGCTAAGCAGGAACTAACCAGATGGTTAGGTTTCTTGGCGCCAATCCTTGGTCTCGTGATAGCTTCGGCCAGGTCACTCGATGGTCGACGATTAGTTGCTAAGCAATGTCACTTAACATAATCTTTTACAGGACCTTTGGGGGAAGGTGTGAAGTGGCCAGCTCTAAGGAGATAAGGACTCTTTGAAATGAAGTTCTGGTCTCCCTGTTGGTGTGAACACGTGAAAGAGACAGAAGGGCTCTTTGAAATGGAGTCCTGGTCTCCATGTAGCTGTGAACTCTGAAGGAAGTCTCCTGCTATGGGCTGGAGCCTCTCACTGCAATAGAGAGTGCATTTGCTCTTTGCAAGATAACAACCCAAAGTTCAAACTTATGATTTTAACAGTTCATAAGAGCATATAATATGCCTTGCTGGCTTACAATCCTATTACCTGTGGAGAAAGGCCCTCTTGAATAATTCAGTTTTGCATAATTTGTGGAAAGCCATTAAAGAGGTAGTGTTCCTGGCCTCCTCAGGTGGGCCATTCCATAATGTGTGGGCCACATTAGAAAAAGGCATGTGACCTGGCAACCAATGCTCCCTCTAAGCTGCAGAGTCTTGTGAACAAAAATTCTACTCTGTGAGCTCCGGGCATTAAAGTTGTGAGTGAGCGATTTGGCTGCTGCATAAAATAGTTTGCACTGGAGCCAGTCTTCCTGAACGAAGACAAAAATGTGTGCACCAGAGGCTAAAAATCGGTGAGCTAGCTCACACTAACCCATCTTAGAGGGAACACTGCCTGGCAGTTGTAGATTTTGCCAATTTGCCGGTTGGATCCCACCTTTCTCCTGACAGTGTTGTAAAGTGTTGGATGATTTTACCGCTCTAAAGATGAAACTATAATTCTTCTGCCTTCTAGATTGTATCTCATTCTACTGACAAAAAATAATCTAGCCTATTTTATGGTCCTTCCCCATGAAAGCCCATGTGAGAAGGCAATGGGTCTGTCCACAGCCGGGCCAAACTGTGGTTTCCCCACGGGTGCTTAATTGGATGGCATGTTAATTGGGAGACAGGCCCAGGAGAGGACTCTCTAGCACAGCTGTCTTGTTTCTGAGAAAACACCCCAAACCGAAAGCAGGCTGCAGAAGCCTGAACCAGACTTTTGAATCAAAACTCCATTTTGAATGAACCAAAAATCAGTGGCACCAGTGTTTATGGTAACATTAGAAGGAGTTCATCGATCTCCCAAGAAAACTGAAGGATGAGAATTCTTGCATCATCTGTTTTGATCATCAATAGTCACAGCGGTCATTTTCTCTAGGGTTTTGAACAGAATACGGTTAAGCGCACAAAGTATGCCCAGTGTCAGAGTCCCACAAATGCAGTCCCAACAACGTTACTTAACTAGAAGTAGTTTATCAAAGAAGGTAGTAAGTCATATGTACACACTCTGTGTCAGTAGTGGCAAGGGGTCCCCCCAAGATGAACAGTTATACAGAATTCAAGGCAAAACCCCACCAAATAAGTCCAATCATATTACACTATCAAAACACCTAAAATAACGGTTACAGGTTCCCAAGGAAAGAAGCGGAACCAGACACCAAGGTCAGAGCTAGGCGGCAAGCGATAAGGCAGCTGCAGCAGAAACAAAACCCAACATTCTACCCAGCCAACATAGGCAGGAAAGAGATGACAACTCCTGCCCGGGAGAGATGGCAGCACTAGCTGACACCCGGCTTGCACACCAACCAAGTCAAACAATGCCCATGTAAGCCAGCAAGACATATTATATGCTCTTATGAACTGTTAAAGGTCATAAGTTTGAACTTTGGGTTGTCATCTTGCTAAGGGCGAAATGCACTCTCTATTGCAGTGAGAGGTTCCAGCCCACAGCGGGAGACTTCCTTCAGAGTTCACACCTACATGGAGACCAGAACTCCATTTCAAAGAGTTCTTCGGTCTCTTTCACGTGTTCACACCAACAGGGAGACCAGGACTCCATTTCAAAGGGTCCTTTTCTCTTTTATGTTGGCCTCTTCACACCTTCCCCCAAAGTTCCTGTAAGAGATTAGGTTGCTTAGCAACTAATCGTTGACCATCGAGTGACCTGGCCGAAGCCATCACGAGACCAAGGACTGGCGCCAAGAAACCCACCAGATGGCCCAGGTGTTAGATCCTGCTTAGCACCTAGATTTGCAATATTGCCCACTCCTTCCTGCCTCCTCCTCCTTATGACACTGACCAATAGTAAGGCTAGTGGGGACGGACAAACCAGTAAGTGTGACAGTGGGATGTGGTCAGCGCAGCCCGCCCCAATGCTACCTGATAAAAGATCTTGCACAACAGAAACACATTGCTAGCCACCTTCGACCCCTATCTTCTTACCAACCTCTTATGTCCAGCTTCCTGTACCCAACACCTTGCCTCCATCTTGAATCCCTGGTTTGCGCAGCCAGGACAGAGCATGTATCTGCAGGTTCAGATCTTGTTCCCCCCCATTTTTCCTTTTCATCCCTTCAATCTTCTTGTGGACGTGAACTACCCATATCCAGGATAGGTAACGTATTTCCCCTCAACGAAACTCCTGCTCATGCAACAGTGCTATTTTCTGTCTGATTTCCTTAGATCTTGTGTGTATGCGGGTTTTGATTACTTTTTGTATGCTTGAATAACATGTTGTAAGTAAACACCATTTAAAGAAACCACTCAGCCTCATTGCCTATTTTCTGGGAACTCCCGGAGGGAGCGGGACCTTGGTATAGCTGGCAAGAACCCGGTATTCTGCCAATTGCTGATCTTAAATTAAAGTAATTCGGCTAACACCCAGGAGGCATGAACTGTGTCACATGAACACATGAGGCTGCCTGAGGCTGAATCAGACCCTTGGTCCATCAAGGTCCGTATTGTCAACTCAGACCAACAATGGCTCTCCAGGATCTCAGGTGGAGGTCTTTCACATCACCTGCTGCCTGGTCCTTTTAACCGGAGGGACCAGAGACTGAACCGGGGAGTTTCTCCAGGGCAAGCTGACACTCTGCCCCCGAGCCACAGCCCTTCCAGAAGCTTATTACACCACCAGATAAAACAGTGTTACCAAAGACATGGTGGGCCACAGATCTTGGCGGATCAGAACATCGGAAGTACTGCGTGCAGCTTAGCAGATCAGAAGTTGGTACCGGCCTGGTATACTTACTTCCATATTGCCCTTTCATATGCCATCAGTCCCCAGAGTTTGTACTCACGTCAGGAAGCAGACAGAAAGACAAGCACCAGGTAAGAAAAGTTCCTTACCTGCATGCACCTAAAGATTTACAGTGTGGAAGAGGGTTGCTACTTTTATATGTCATTTTGATGGCTGGCTCCTTCATTCCAAGAGGGAACCGTTTCCTGCCAATGTCTCACGGTATAATCACTGACATATAAAAACCTGACTGCTAGGTGACAATGTACTCCCGATATTTCCACAAAGAGGTACAACACACATGTCTTCTTTCCGTCACATCACTGCTGAAGATCGGGAGGAAGCTGGTTGTGGCAAGGATTATTGAGTTATCATTTAGGGTACAATAAGGGATATGTCAACTCTGCTAAACTTTGCTAGCATTTAATTTTGTCATTTTGTCCAAGGAAGCTTAGACTGAATCGAGAGTTGAGAACATGGTAAGACAGCTGTCTCCATGCAGTGTTTTGCCCTCCACAGTTGGGACACAGCAGGCCTCCACTTTGTTTGGGAGCTTCCTTGTGATGCCATACCTCAGGGGTGGCCGAACTTGCTCAGTGTAAGAGCCACATAGAATAAACATCAGATGTTCGAGAGCCACAAGGCATGAACAAATATCACACACACATTTTTATTTTTAAAATATGTAAATTTGATTTTTATTAACATTAAATGAGACTGCTAAAATAAAAACAAAAGGGGTAGAAACAGATATTGACAATGATTTATTTATTTGTCCAGTGATATTTGTTTGCTAATGATATTTGTCTAAGAGAGAGAGAAAAAGGGAGAGAGGTGGAAAGAAAGAATGAAAGAGGTGGAAAGAGAGAGAGATAGAGAGAAAACCAAGAAAGCAAATAGATGGGAGGGAGGGGGAAAGAAAGAAGGGAGAAAAAGTATGCCTCCTCTTTGCTTCCCCAGCTGCCATGCCGGGAGTCGCACAATGTGTGTGAAAGAGCCGCATGTGGCTCCCAAGCCGCAGTTTGGTCACTCCTGCCATAGCTTGTCTGAATGTGGTTCATGGGTCTCCTGCAGCAGTCCCTTTGAAGGGAGAGCAAAGGAGGCTGTCCTTTCCTCTGACCTAGGTCCATTCCGCACCGACAGCTTGCTCTGGAGAATTGGAGGAGTCAAGCCTTAAAGGCTGACTTCGGTTTTGCGTGCATTCCCTCTGAACTGTTTTTTGCCCCCTCCAGTGTATTTATTGCGTATTCTGTGTTATCCATTCTGCATCTACAAGCAAAACCGACATTTTTTGCCTAATAAATGTGGACACGTCACTTGTGATGTTGTGGGAGTGGTGTCCAAAGATTTTTTTAAAAATTTACACAATTATCCTGCCACAGGTGTGCAGTACTGTTGTTATGTATTGAGCCGGAACTCACTTGCAAAAGGAGTCAGCTTGAGACGCATAACAGTAGATCGCTAGGATCCTAGAATGGGCCAGTAGGGAGACAGGGATCGTAGAGGAAACCAGTTGGGAAACAATAGAGTGTAAATAGCCTATCATTGGGAGTGAGGTGTGTTTGGGGTGTAATCCTTTTCAGGCATAAATACCAGGCTTCGGCCAGGGATAGCCAGTTTTCTTTCTCCTTGCTGTAATCACTAATAAACCATGAACTGATCATTCTATGCATCTGAACCCAGTATATTTCAAGTGTCCAGCAAGCTCAGTGAGTTTAGCATTGTGCTCATCACAGCAGGGTTGTCTGTTCAAGTCCCATGGGGGACAGGTTTTTTTTTAAAACTCAGGAACTGCGTTTAACGACAGGAGTTTATTGTTTGATAAGTATTGGAGTCGGGAGTCCATGGAATAGTGAAACAGCTAGATCTTTATTGCTGGTCCGGATGAAGCATACTACCCAGGGTTCGAAGCCCTCCTTTTATGCTGGTCAGGGACAATCCCCTGACCTCACCCAACTGGCCTGATAGACTATTAGAAGTCTATTTACATTTCATAGGTTCCCTGGGAGAAACCTAGGTACAGGATTGGTGGCCAGTTTGAATCCACCTGGCCTTTGTTCTACCTGGCTGAAGCTCAGGTAGTTTCTTGGCCATGTGCTCTGGCCATGCGGTTGCAATTAAGTGAGCACATGGCGACCGCATGGTCAATATATAACACCCCTCCCCCCATAGTCCAGAACCCCTCTGCACACATAGTCTTTGAGATAGTCCGGGCGTCTGCACTCACGTCCAGAGCGCCAGGGGGTTGTAAGGCGGGGCGTGTTGCTAGTGTTGGCAGGTTGCGGTGTGGGTAGTTGTTCTGCTGGCGGGGCCTGTCTGCTCGGGGGTTGTTCAGGTGTGGATGGTGTGACTGCTTCGTCCGCGGGCAGGAGCGGCATCTCCGCAGTCTCTGGATCAGGGTCTGGCGCTGCTTCTGGAGTTGTGTCGATGTCACGGTCTGTTGGTGCAGGGAGTTCGGGGGCCTAGGTATCATCGTGGTTCTGGGTACGGCATCGAATCTGGTCAATGTGCCGTTTCCAGACTACGCCATCTTCCGTAAGGACCTCGTAGGAATAAGGCCCTGTGACTCGGACGATCCTCGCGGGGAGCCATGTCGGACCGCGCGCAAAGTTCTTTGCGTATACGGGGTCTTTGGGAACGAATCCTCGGGCAGCTGGCCGGTCCTCCATTGTCGGGTTCCCCTCGATTGCTCGGTCGGGATGTAGGCGGTCCAAGACGGTTCCCAGTCGTCTTCCCATCAGAAGTTCGGCTGGCCGGCGCCCGGTCCCTGTGTGGGGTGTGTTCCGTTGGCAGAACAGGAACTTGTACAGCTGCTCTTCCCAGTCGCCATGCTCCATCTTCTTTAACGCGTCCTTCGTTGTCCTCACCATGCACTCAGCCTGGCCGTTGGTTGCAGGGTGGAATGGAGCGGAGCGGATGTGGCGCAGACCGCAGGCTTCCACAAACCGTTGAAACTCGCCGGAGGTGAAGGCGGTCCCGTTGTCGGTCATGAGAGTTTCTGGCATTCCGTGTGTCGTGAAGATCGGCCAGAGACTTCTTAAGGCAGCGTTGGTGGAGGTCGAAGCTACCGGCACTACCTCAAGCCACTTGCTGTAGCTGTCAACAACGATAAGAAACAACCGGCCCTGGACCGGTCCCGCGAAGTCTAGGTGCAGGCGGGACCAGGGCTTGTTAGTAGATTCCCAGGATCGGACAGGAGCGTGTGGCGGATCTGGCCGTGACTCCTGGCATTTGGTACACTTCTGGACCCACCCCTCAATGTCTTTGTCCAGGCCTGGCCACCATACGTAACTCCGGGCCAGAGCTTTCATGCGCACAATTCCCGGGTGAGCCTCGTGGAGGGCCTCTAGCACTCGGGGCCGCAGGGGCCCGGGGATCACCACTCGAGAGCCCCATAGCAGGCATCCCTTGTGGGCTGATAGTTCATGCCTGCGTGCCGTGAAAGCGGCGAAATCTGGTACCGGTTTTTCCGGCCACCCCCTTCCCACCCAGTCCGAGACACGGGAAAGGATGCGGTCCCGCCGCGTGCGATGGGCCACATCCGATACCTGTACGGGGCGCTCCAGTAGATCCTCTAGGAGTGCGATGTGGAAAGCGGGAGCCGGATCAGGGTCACAGGACGGGAGGGGAAGACGGCTGAGGGCGTCTGCATGACCCATCGCCTTCCTCAGGCGATGTACCAATTCGTAGGAGTAGCCTGACAAAAAAATTGACCACCGCAGGACCCGCGGGGACAGCATGTGAGGGGTCTGCCTGTGGGGGGCAAGAAGACCCAGCAGCGGCTTGTGATCTGTGGCCATGGTGAACGACCGTCCGTAGAGATAGTCATGGAATTTCCTGACGCCAGCTACGATTGCTAGGGCCTCCTTGTCGATCTGGGTGTAGTTCCATTCTGCCGACGACAGGGTCCTGGAGTAGTAGGCAACCGGTACCTCCTTTCCGTTGGGTAGCCGGTGTCCCAAGACCGCCCCAATGCCGTAGGGAGATGTGTCGCAGGCCAGGATGACAGGGAGCCTCTCATCGAAATGCGCTAAGACCGCATTTGAAATTAATAAGTCTTTGACGGCCCGGAAGGCTGCATCATGCTTGGGACCCCAGCTGCTCCCTTGTCCAGGAGACGATGCAGGGGTTCAGCGACCACCGCCTTGTGCGGAAGGAAGGCGTGGTAGAAGTTCACAAGTCCCAAGAACGCCTGGAGTTCCACCTTTGAGGACGGGCGGGGTGCACCTGTAATTGCTGCTACCTTCTCCTTTGTAGGGTGAATGCCGTCTGTGGTGACTTGGAACCCCAAGAAGGTCACCGAGGAGACTCCCAGGGTGCACTTGTCTTTTCGAACCTTGAGACCCGCATCCTGGAACCTTTGCAGCACCATCCGGAGGCGAACTGCGAACGTGTCAGCGTCCGGGGCGGCGATGAGGACGTCGTCGAAGAACGGCTTCACTCCTGGAACATCTTTTAGGAGAGAATCCATTAGATTTTGAAAGATTCCGGGTGCTACGCTGACCCCAAATTGGAGGCGTTTTACCTTGAACGCTCCCTTGTGAGTCACAATCGTTTGTGCCTCGGCCGTTGCTTCGTCTACGGGAAGCTGCTGATAGGCTTGGGCCAAGTCTAATTTTCCAAATATTTTGGCACCCGCGAGGGAGGCCAGAACATGGCTGACCACCGGTACCGGGTACGCGTGGTCCTGTAATGCCTTATTAATTGTACATTTGTAATCCACGCAGATGCGGACTTCCCCGTTAGCTTTGAGGGGGGTCACAATGGGAGTCTCCCACTTGGCGTGGGAGACCGGCTCGAGCACCCCTTGTGCCATGAGCTTTTCCAACTCTGCCTCCACTTTGGGCTGGAAGGCGAGTGGTGGCCGGCGGACAGCCACGTGGATGGGCCGGACTGCCGGGTCCAGGTCGAAGGAAACCGGGGGTCCTTTGTAGCAGCCCAATGAGCCATCGAAAACGGCTGGAAATTCCTCGCAGAAGGATGAGAAGTCAGTAGAACCCATGCGATGTATTCCAGTCCATTGCACTCCAAGCGGCTTGAACCAGGCGCGACCTAGGAGACTGGTTAGATTGCGCTCCACCACGAGAAGGTCCAGCAGGCCATTAAAGGCATGGTACTGGACCCAGACCCTGGCTAGCCCCTTAATAGCCACTGGGTTTTTCTGGAAGTCCCGGAGGACCAACCCAGCCGGCAGCCGCAGCCAGCGTGCCCCCTTCGGGCAGAGGCGGCGGAACGTAGCTGCAGACACAATTGAATATGCTGACCCTGAGTCCAGTTCCATGGAGCAAGGAACTCCCTCTATTCGGAGAGACACGGAAATTGCGCCCGGGATGGGCTGAGGCAAGTTCATTACCGTGGCCGTGGGAACAACACTACCCACTTCTTCGAAGTTCGCTGCTGGGGCACGGTGGCTGTTCCTCAGGCGGCAGGCCCAGGCGAGATGTCCTGCTTTCCCGCAGGCGCAGCAGATGGCATCACGGAAGTGGCATGTCCGTCTGTCGTGGGGGTCCCCGCAGCTGGCGCACGTTGGGGCCTGCCTGTTGAGGGAAGCAGAAGAGGGAACAGAGACAGATGCTGGGCGCCGGCCCTTGGGCCTGGGGACGCCGGGCTCACCCTTCTTCGAGTGTGGTTGCATCCGGTGGACGTCCTCTTCTTCGCTTGAGTCGGGTTCGGGAGGAGCCGCCTGGTGGACTTTGGTGGCTGCCTTGTCCTTTTGCGTTGTCTCAAAGGCTGCCGCAGTTTCGAGCATCTTCTCCAAGGTTGGCTTCGGCATTGCAATGAGGCGCCGACGGAGCTTGGCTTCCCGGACCCCTCCCATGAAGGCGGTCTCCATGTGGTCATCCATGTGGCAGAATTCGCAGCCCACGGCTAGTCGATGGAGTTCAGCCAGGAAAGTGGTGGCCGACTGCCCCGGCTGCTGCTGGCACTGTATGAACTCCCAGCGCCTGGCCAGTTTTGATGGCTTCGGGGTGAAGTAATCGCCGAGGGTCTTGGTGAGCACGTCGTAAGACACCTCGGTGGGGTCTTGTGGGGCTAGTAGGTTCTGGGCCACCCGCATGACCTCCACCCCTCCGGAACTCAAGAGCCAGGCACTCTTCAGGTCCGCATCTGTGATTCCGCGGACCTTAAAGGCGCAACCCAGCGTCTTGAGCCAGGACTCCCACGTCTCGGGGCGAGACGTATCGAAAGGGATAATTGGTCCCGGAGCATTTGCCATATTTACCAGAGCAGGAGCGGCGGCGGCTGTTTGAGCAATGTCCTCGTGTCTTGCGGCGGTGCCGGGGAGCGCTGAGGCTTGGTGCTGGCTAGTGCCGGAGGATTGGGCTCAGAGCGGCTTGCGGCGAGGCGTTGGAGCGCTGGAGTTCGGAGATGCCTGCGGCCGGCGGGACGGAGCTCGCTGTGCTGCTGTGGTCTGCTGGAGAGTCGCTCATCGGGATCCCACCTTCGTCGCCACTGATAAGTATTGGAGTTGGGGGTCCATGGAATAGTGAAACAGCTAGATCTTTATTGCTGGTCCGGATGAAGCATACAACCCAGGGCTCGAAGCCCTCCTTTTATGCTGGTCAGGGACAGTCCCCTGACCTCACCCAACTGGCCTGATAGGCTATTAGAAGTCTATTTACATTTCATAGGTTCCCTGGGAGAAACCTAGGTACAGGATTGGTGGCCGGTTTGAATCCACCTGGCCTTTGTTCTACCTGGCTGAAGCTCAGGTAGTTTCTTGGCCATGTGCTCTGGCCATGCTCTGGCCATGTGCTCTGGCCATGCGGTCGCAATTAAGCGAGCACATGGCAACCACATGGTCAATACATAAACTTTGATCACTGCGGGGGGGGGGGGGGACAGTGAACTGCAAGGTGTGTGGGTGTGTGTGGGGGTCATGGGAGGGAGGTATATTATTTCAAGCCAGAGCAGCAGAGCAGAGAGAGGCCATGTGTGTTGTGAGCGAGCAAGCGAGGGATTAGGAGCTGGGCAGGCATGGCAGAGCCCAGACTAGAGCAGAGGGCAATGGCCCGAATGTCTGTGGCCCACCTGGAGCTGTGCAACTGCAGAAGCAAGGAAGGACACCAGGTGCCTCCATTGCTCTCCCGCCCCACAGTGAAACCAAGTAACTGTTCCTGAGAGGCGAGTCCGCCCACATGCAGCACACCCAAATTCTCCAGCCCACATTTGCTCTCCAAGAGTGGACAGCCTGAAGAAGAAGAATGGAGGGGCCACTGTGTGTGTGTGTGTTGTTCTGCTGTTGCTCTGGCAGCTCTGGTTGGAGAAATATAAATTAAAATGGCTGTTGGCTTGACAGCCCTATGGCAATTCTAGTGGAAACCCAGAAATGACACCATGCTGCTCTAGAAACTGTCGCAAACTCTATGCTGTTCCCCAGAAATGATACAATGCTGTAGCATCAATGGCACCACCCATGCCCCCAGACTCCCACTGGCAGCTGTAGCCTGCAGCCAAACCAGAAAGGGGGTGGAGTTTAGTGCCACCTTCCAAATGGAAGAGCTAAAGTCCATCTTTCTTCCTCCTTTCAGTTCTTTTGATGCCTTGGGGGGTGAGCTGCCTCTCAGCTGTAGAGGGAAAGGAGGTATAATAGGCATGGAAAAATCAGCACTAGTAACGAGACAGGAAACCTAGGTCTCAATTCAGTCCAGGAGGATGCATTGACTTGCACTTCCTTCACAGTTGCAGTTCAGCAATCTCTCCTTTAAATCTCCCTTTGAAACTCCTTTGTAAGAAAACTGCTACTTTTGGTCAGCAACTAAATGTCCTGGAAGGTTACAATGTCCCCCCTATGGTTTTTGAATGTCAGACTGATTTTCTAATGTCAGTCTTATGTCCATTTATTCTGTGTCATAGTTCTGGCCCATTTGTCCAATGGTGGAGCCCGGTCACACGAGCGAGACAATCCAAGGGGGAGAGCAAGGCTTTTTGTGCCAGAGCAAAATGAAGCGTGGTATCATAATCAGATGGTCTCCCAAGGCTCCGTGCTCAGGCCGTCAGCTGCCCATCACACGGTTATGGTGAAGCGTCACAAAGTTCAGCAGTACTGTGTTTGTGTGTATGTGCAGGTCTGCATTCCTGCGCATACCTCGGAGGCTTTTTTAAAAAAACCCATCTGGTGTGAGATGGAATGCAGATGGGCACTGGATGCGATGGGATACCAGTGCTTCTGCAATTTGACGCCCACCCGTGCCCCGTGTTTTCTGGAAAATACTGTACTTTTGGTGGTATCTTTTAACTCCACTTCTTCGGCAGGGCGATACAGGTTGCCGACAGGTGCAGGTCACTTGCCAGATGTTTCCATGTGATCACGTCCTTAAAATCCGGCCAGCATTCATGCCTATCGCATGGCTAATGCTGCATGTGATCGGACCCCTCGGAAGGGCATTGCTGACACATGATGGCATAAATCATATTTATATAGATCATAAATCAGACATAAATCAGATCAAAGAGACATACATACTTGTCCTTTTATAATTACAGATCTGTTTGGCTCACTACCCTGAGTTGTCAAAGCTCTGTGCACAGCACAAGCGAAAACTTTAATTTTTGCAAATCGCTTTGCCTGAAATCAGGCAGGGAGGATCCCTTGGGTGAAGGCCAAAATGCATGAAAATTCTATCGCTCATGGATAGAAAAGAAAAGCTACAGCTGGAAATGTGCTTTCCATAGAAATCAATGGAAGCAAATAAAGAACAGGAGAAAGACAATGAAGATGTGTAACCGGTATAATAAAGAAAAACAATACACACTGTAACCGTGAAAATGATTCATTTTGGTGAACATCTCTACTTCTTTTGTTTTGCTTGGGCTGGGCAAAGGGAAAGCAGACAGCCATGGCAAAGGGCATCTGCTTGGCATGTAGAAGGTTCTGGGTTCAATCTCTGCCATCTCCGGTTTAAAGGATTAGGCAGCAGGTGATGTGAAAGAGCTCAGTCTGAAATCCCAGACAGCCACTGCCAGTCTGAGTTTACAAGAATGAAGCTGCGATCACACACACAATTTGCCTCAACATAGGTGCAAATTTTGGGCGGATTAAAGGAGAGTGATCAGATGCCAACATCTGGCAAGTGCCCCACAGCTGTCGGCAACCCATTTTGCTCCACCGCACATGCGGAGTAAAAAAAAAAACAACACCTCAGAAAGTCCAGTAGCAAACAGGTTCCTACGGGCCACAGACGGACTTTCCTGAATCTGACCACGCGAGCGTGCTCTCATGGCGTCGGGATAGTCTGATCAGGCTATCCCGATGCCATGCCATTGTTTTTCCCGCTTCTCAGTACGCGCATCATCGCATACTGTAATAGGAGGCCCTCAGGGCGAAGATGCGATTCATCGACCCTTTGTTTAAGCGAATCGGAAAACAATGGCAAAAAAACGCCCCCCACCGACTCACCCATGGTTGCGTCTGATGACACAGTGGCAGGTTGTGCCCGCATCTACAAAACTCTGTGTGATTGCGCAACCATGGGTCAGTTTCCTCTGGAGGAAATAGCCTCGCTTCCCCCCCCCCCCGCTTTCTCTCGGTCGTGTGACCGCAACCTGAGTTCAATGGACTAGTGGTCCGATTCAGGATAATGCAACTTCATGTGTTCTTGGGTCCTTAAGACAGTATCAGCCTCCAACAGCAAGAACAGGATGGCTTATTTCCAGCAATTACAAAAACAATAGTAATCAGACTTTGGTCATCTTTAAGGCTGCTGGCACCAGTTCTCACAGGCAGAAAGGGGCTCCAGGTCCAGTTGCCAACCTCCCAGAATCACAACTGATCACCAGGCCCCCTGGAGAAAACAGCTTCATTGGAGGCAGTGTTTCCTCTAAGCCAGTGGTTCTTAACCTTGTTGGAGGTACCGAACCCCACCAGTTTCATATGTGCATTCACCGAACCCTTCTTTAGTGAAAAATAAAATATGATTTTTTTCAAATTCAAGACACAGGTATATGTTTTTTTACTGGTGCACAAAATGAACCGTACATGAATATCACCTTGTTCAAAGAACAAAACCAGCACAGTGCATGAACTCACAACAAATTACATACCTGCAAATCAGTGTGACTTCTGCTGTTGCCTTTGAGAGACCAGTTCAGATATGCATGGCTTCACCTTGGCAAGTGCCACTCTCATGTCATTTTCACAGCAAAGTCTGTTCCTTTTCTTCGTTTTTATGTCCAGCATCCTCGAAAGGATTGCTCGCAAAGATATGACACGATGAGTCGGGTGTGTCTTGCCCTCCATGGTGGAGGCCCCACTGAACCCCTGAGACTGACTCGCCGAACCCCTAGGGTTCGATCGAACCCAGGTTAAGAACCACTGCTCTAAGCTGAGTGAGTGTGAGCTAGCTCACAGTCTTTTAGCCTCCAGCTCACACATTTTTGTCTTCACTCAGGAAGGATGACTCCAGAGCAAACTAATTTAGGCAATAGCCAAATTGCTCACTCCCAACATTAATACCAGTAGCTCACAAAGTAGATTTGTTTTGCTCATAAGACTCCACAGCTTAGAAGGAGCATTGATTGGAGGGTGGACTCTACATCATTAGGCACTGTTGAGGACCCTCCCCTTCCCAGACTCTGCCCTTCTAAGGCCCCACTCCCACCTCTCCAAGGATTTTTCAATGCAGAGTTGGCAACTCTACCCAGCCCCTTCTCTAGCAGCCCAGTATGACCCCCATTCCTAATTGGCTGTGGGTCAGCCTTGTTAATGTTGCCAACTTTGGGATGGGAAATACCTGGAGACTTCAGGGAGTGGAGCCTGAGGAGGGTGGGATTTGGGAGGGGAAGGACTTTTTTTTGGTATATAATGCCACAGAGTCCACCCTTCAAAGCAGCCATTTTCTCCAGAGAAACTGACCTGGGTCATCTGGGGATCAGTTGCCATAGGGTGCGTACAGATGGGCAGCTAATCCCGACATTGGCCTGGCTGTAATTTGAGCTAGATCTTTCTGATCCAGTGTTGCACGACCAGACAGCTCCCTCGTGAATCGCTTTACTGCGCGTGACTCCCATGGTGGATTGTCTAGATGGCATCCACCATAAAGGGTCGTGCGGTTGGCTGTTTGCGTATGCGCATATGTGCCTCACCATATACTTGTTTTTCCATGCATGTGCATACTAAAATGGTAAAAACACCACCAGCAGTACCTTCCTCTAGGTACCATGTCACTTAATAAAGTTGATAAAGTTCAGGGATTAGACCGTCAGAAACGGTTTGGGTTGCTTGAGCGGAGCACTGGGGACATCGCATGTTTAAGTGGTTATGCGTGCATCATTAAGACTTTTTTAAAAAATGGCGGCCATTCAGGATGGTCTGGAGACCATCCCTGAGGGCTGATTGCATGCTGGAGGTACGACCTGATGGTGGAAAGTCCACCATTGGCCTGTTGATCAGCTGTAGACCGGACTTTAACCACTATCTATTAAGTACGGATCCCTGACGGGGATCGACGGGCTACTAGCAAAAGTGGCATGATTCCCAGATGTGATCTGGATGTGCACTTTAAATCTAGCAGGCACTCATGCCTGGCACAGCTCAAAAGAGCCGAATGAATACACTCATTGTGGCAGATCTCCAGGCAGCACCTGGAGGTTGGCAACCTTAGCTTTCATCGTTAGCAGCCATCTGGCAAGGCAGCACAAGGCCTCCCACAATAATTAAGTGCCCAACCAAAGAACTATTCCCAGCATTCATTTACAACCCTGGCCAACCTTTGGTTATTTGGGGGAGGACCCATTTCCAGAGGGACTCTGATAGAACAAGCATCATCTTTAGTGCAGGTCTTTGTGAAGTACTTGTAAAGATATTCCATCACCGTCTTCTCTTTTCTGGCAGTGTGATGTTCAGGCTGGCATCTTCTTCATGAAAGAGCAACATGCAGAGTTTCGTTCTTTTTTTTTTTGTTGTTCAGCCTACACTCAGCGGTCTCCCGAACCATTCTTTTTTTCCCTTTGCCTTTATGGGTTTTTTCCCCCTTCCGTTCACCGTCTCAGCGCACTCCACGCCTTCTCTCATGCAGGCAGAGTTCCAAGAGCTGTACGCTTCCCTCTATAATCGCTGTGTTGTCCACAGTCACATCAGCTATGGCTAATTAATCCGTTCTGCAGTGCGCATTTTTTTTAAAAAAAGGGAAAATGCATGAGGCCTACCGAATTGGATGAGCAGGCCAGGCGGAGAGGGGAGAGACGCACTGGCCTTTCGTGAGTCGTTTCCCCCAATTGTTGCTTTTCTTCTGGGCAAAGGAGGGACTGGTTTCTTCTTTGTTCTTTCTCTCTCTTTTCCCCTTGCCTCTGACAGTCTTTTGCTTTTCCTCCCTCCTTCCTTCCTCCCCTCCCCATCCCCAGCTCTGGTCTCGAGGGTGATCTTCACTTTGAAAACTAGCGAGGCAGTTAGCGGAAATTAAACTTCAGACCTTCTCCATCTGATGTGACACTCAGCTTCTGCCGCTGTAATGCATTTTGCTAGCCAGCCAGGGAGATCTCTTTTCCCTCCCAGACAGAATAAATAAATAAATAAATAAGATGTAGCACAAACTGCCCGTGTAGCAGAGCCTATGAGGAAACGACCGGGGTCTTGGCCGAGCAGAGGATTTGGGAGAGCGACAACAGGACGCAGCCTCCATTCGTGTCCTTTGTCAAAGCAAAGGGACGTGGAACACGGCGCACCTGGCGGAGGCAGGCGCCAGTTTGCCGCTGCGGCTGCCATTTCAATGAGAACCTGCTGCTGAGTTGAAAAGCAGCTTTCTTCTTTGGGCCCCCTGCATTATCCTGTTCCTTTTGAAACCCAAAAGTACAGGCCGGATCAAACATGGCCTCCCAGAGCTGACTTTTACAGAGCGGCTGTCAGGATCTCCGGCAGCTGACAGGAACGAAAGACGGCATGTGCCTAGGACTGTGAAAAGTGTCTGTGATCACAAAAACTGATGTCTTTGTAGGTTGGGCTACCCGCTTCTTTGTCCTCTTGATTCAGAGAAAATATGGCTCAGCTGGAGAGGGAGGATTCAGACCATCTCTTCCTCTGCCTCGCCCTTCTCATGCCGTTCGGTATTCACAGGGGGCTCTTCTGGCCCAGTACTTGAAATCGGGTTGCCACCAATTCTTCCTCCAAGCTGTGGAGTCTGTGGGCAAAAATTCTACTTGGGGTGCATTCAGACAGCTCTTTTGAGCCATGCCAGGCACGAGTGCCTGATGGATTTGAAGTGCACATCCAGATCACAACATCTGGGAATCGTGTCGCTTCTGTGAGTAGCCCGTTGATCCCCGTCGGGGATCCGTATTTAAAAGATTGTAATGAAAGTCCAGTCTAAAGCTGGCCAATGTACCTCCAGAGCACAATCAGCCCATAGGAATGGTCTCCAGACTATCCCAAAGGGCTGCCATTTTAAAAAACTCTTAGCAATGCGCGCATAACCGCTTAAACATGCAAGCTCTCCAGAGCTCTGCTCAAGCGATCCAAACAATGTTATGTTTCTGACGGTCCCCTAAACCCAATCAGCTTTATTAAGTGAAACGGTACCTACAGGAAGGTACAACTGGTGGTGTTTTTACCATTTTTAGTACGCGCATGCATGGAAAAACAGGTATATGGTGAGGCACCTATGTGCATGTGCAGACAGGATTTTTTTTAAAAAAGCTGACCGCACAGCTCCTTATGGTGGAAGCCATCTAGACAATCCACCGCGGGAGTCACATGTGGTGAAGTGCTTCATGAGCGGGCTGTTTGATCATGTCAGGCTGGATCAAAAAGATCTAGCTCAAATTACAGCCAGGCCAATGTCAGGATTAGCTGCCCATCTGAACATAGAAGAAGAAGAGATTGGATTTATACCCCGCCCTCCACTCCCCAAGGGAGTCTCAGAGTGGCTTACAAACTCCTTTTCCCTTCCCCTCCCCACAACAGACACCCTGTGAGGTAGGTGGGGCTGAGAGAGCTCTTTCCCAAGCTGTCCTTGAGGGAACAGCTGGTACAGAGCTATGGCTTGCCCAAGGTCATCCAGCCAGGTGCAAGTGGAGGAGTGGGGAATCAAACCCGGTTCTCCCAGATTAGAGTCCGCGCACTTAACCACTACACCAAACTAGCTCTCTACACCAAACTAGCACATACTCTTTATGAGCTACATGCATTAAAGTTGTGAGCAAGCGATTTGGCTACCACATACATTAGTTTGCTCTGGAGCCATCCTTCCTGAGCTCAGACAAAAATGTGTGAGCTGGAGGCTAAAAAAATTGTGAGCTAGCTCACACTAACTCAGCTTAGAGAGAAGACTGTGTTGCCACCAAGGTGGGAAACTTCCTGGCAAACTAGTTTGTTGCCTGCAGGTTCCTGAAACACCAGTGTGTGACAAGTGTGTGTCGGGAGGGAATAGGGCCACGTGCTGGCAAATACTCTATGGTTTTTTGTCAATCCTAGAGCATCCTCTCAACGTCATGATGTCGCTTCTGGTCTTTCCCGGAAGCGATGTCAGTGTCCTGGTGTTGTGCTGGCATGCCTGTTCCTGACCCCCTCCAGATGCTCCAGGGGTTAGAAATCCTAACTGGAAGAGAGGCCACGAGAACACTGGCCAAAGGCATTGGGCCAGTTTTATTCAGCGCCAGGTAGGGGATTTTCTTTTTCAGTTTGCCACAGACAAACATCAGCATGCTTACATTTACTGTAATTGTGCTGATGTATTTTACCAATGATTCCAAAGCTGTGTTCCGGGAGGGGGAGGGGGGACCCTTTGTGTGCTGAGAAAAATTAAACAACCAAAGGCTCCCATGGGCCTATTTCCTACTACATCTGTACTGCAGCCTCTTGTTAAGGAGGTCTCAGCAGCTGAATGGTTCAGACCTTCTTCATTTTATCGTCACAATAATGCTGTGGGGTGAGGGAGGCTCAGAGTGCAAATGGCCCCATGTGAGCTTCAGGTTTGAGCGGTGATTCGAACCCAGACCACTGCAGTCCTATTTTTACTTACTTATTTAATTTCTATCCTGCCCTTCTTCCCAATGGGTACCCAAAGTGGCTTACATTGTTCTTCTCCTCTCCATTTTATCCTCACAACAACCCTGTCAGGTAGGTTAGTCCAGGGGTGGGCAAACTGTGGCTCGGAAGCCGCATGCGGCTCTTTCACATATATTATGTGGCTCCCAGCAGGGCGGCTGGGGAAGCTAAATATCATTAGCAAATAAATATTGCTGGACAAATTAATATCATTATCAATATCTGCTTTTACCCCTTTTGTTATTATTTTTGGCAGTCTCATTTAATGTTAATAAAAAGCAAATTTGCTTATTTTCCAATAAAAGCAGGTAATATTTGTTCATATCTTGTGGCTCTCAAACATCTGATGTTTATTCTATGCGGCTTTTATGTTAAGCAAGTTTGGCCACCCCTGTTCTAGGTGGCTCTTATGCTGAGCAAGTTTGCCCACCCCTGGGTTAGGCTGAGAGCTTGTGAATGATCCAAGGTTACCCAGTGAGCTTCCATGGCAGAGTGGGGATTTGGTCCTGGATCTCCAGACCCTGATCTGAGGCTCTCACCCCTACACCACACTGCCTCTCTGTTCCAGGGGTCATTTCGAGCAGGAATACGCAGGAACGTTGTTCCGGGAGTAACCAGCCCAGGAGCGGGCACATATGGTGATGCGCTGTGGCAAAAAGCAAAAGCATACTAACGTGATCTGTGTTTCCATGCTTGTTGTAGGGTAGCTTCCCTGCAAGAGCAAAGGAAACCTAAAGTGTCTTTGGTCCAAGTGTAAAGCCAGCTCTGAGTTGGGAAATACCTGGAGATTTTGGGGGTGGAGCCTGAGTGGTGGGTGTTGCCTTCTGATACACTTCCGGTGAGGTCAGGGGGTGTGGCATATGCAAATAAGTTATTCTAATGAGTTATTCTAATGAGCTCCTGCGCCTCTTTTTCTACAAAATGACCCCAGCTCTGTTCCATCATTCAAACCTTCACAGCCCTGCCTGGTGTGATCTGCATTTATCTACCCCTTTCAGCTGGCCTCTTTCAAACCCGCCCCTACCCACCACAGGGGAGAGGTCAGTCTTCAGCATCTCTGTGCTGAGTATGATCATTCAAGCCCTGTCAGTGCAGTGTAGGTGTAATTAAATTGCCTACAGCTGAAGGAGGCTGACTGTTTTGTCTCTGTATGAGTCACTGCTATTCCAGTCAAGAGGCATGCCCACTACGGTCTCCTGCAATGACATATGGGTGGTACAAAAACGAAAGTGTAAAAACTTTATTGTAGCACACTCTAAAAATAAAACTTTTGTCTGGCAATTTAAATTTACCAACCCCCTCACCCAGTTATTCCAGCTATCAGAAGTCTTGAGAAACACTGACTTCAGTGGGTTCTGTCTTATTGCTAGAAACACTTCAAATTTCACATGTTCTTAGACAAACGACTTAAAAATATAATCACTTGTTCATTTGACCCCAATACATTTCCATCAGATTTTTTTTTAAGAAGATGCGGAAAACCTTAACGGATTAGTTTTGCTCATACACGTACAGAATATTCAAGATCTTTGGAGATTAAAAAGTCAAATGTCAGGGTCTATTCAGTTCTTTTCTGTCCCGGAAAGAGAAATTGAACACTCTCTGATCCACAAACTTGTTAAGTCATAGTAGTTGGATTCAGGTTGATGCACAGCCCATTCTTATGCACGTTTACTAAAAATTGGTCCCTGGTCAATGGGCTTAGATGGGTGTAACTCACACATTTCCATATTCATATTCCTTTTTCGCAGTTCCACTAAAGGAAATGAGGGAACAAAGGCCCTTTTGGCACCCGTATTTTGCCTTGGTTTCTGAGTTCATCCTGCTCTTCTGTTCTGCAGCCCCCCCCCACCCCTTCCAGTTTGCACCAGACTTTTTTCTTGTTTCTGCATTTGTTTTACTGGAATCTGCATTCAGACCACCTCCAGCACACTGTTGCCCTGCAGTTACCAAAACTCCTTTTGCTGTGATTCCTTGTTCTCATCCATTTTTTTAATCACTAATCCTTTCTAAAGTAGAACTGTTTCTGCAGATATTTAAGTGCTGCCCACTGCTTTCCCCTGCCTCCACTTCTCTCTCTCTTTAGGTTGACGCTCCCTCCCCATTCTGTTTTCTTTCCCTCCTTCTCCAAAGATAGAAGAGGATGTGTCCTCCTATTCAGGCAAACTTTTAAAAAGCCAGAGAGAGCATAAGAAGGAATCAGTAAATATAAAGGATTAGAGGATTCCCTGCTCCCAAATGAGTCAGTCTTAGATATGTGGACCTGGATTTCCTTCCCCTTCCCTTTCTTTTTGCAGAATCAGAGGGAGGGAGGGAGGGGTTGGGCCTGCAGTTAAAAAGTTTTGAAAGATGTTTGCATTTCTCTTCATCTTGACAAAGCAGCCAGTTAGCTCAAAAATGTGGGTTTTGCTAGTAGATGCAGAATGCATACAGGATACACAAATAAATAAACCAGAGGGGGGGAAAACAGTGCAGAGGGAATGCATGTGACTGCAAAGTCAACCCTTAAGGCTTGACTCCTCAGATTCTCCAGAACAAGCTGTCAGTGAAGAAAGGGTCAATGAGAATGATGAATAGGTACAGCGCAATATACCAGATTTCAAAGTCCATAGAGGATTCCCCCCCCCCCGGTGCAGGATGGACTGTTAGGACAATCAGTGGCCATACTGAGTTCAAAGATCTAAATAGAGTTAAATGGAATCAATCATAATTAGATGTGTCACTGATTAAAAGTCACCTTAAGTAATTATTTTAAAAGACCTTTACTCTTTTTTTTTAATTGTGTGTGTGTGCATGTGTGTGTGTAAAGTGCTGTCAAGTCACAGCTGACTTATAGGGTGCGTTCACACTGGAGTGCTGGAGCCGGCTGCAAATGGCTGGTTCCGTAAAATCACGATCACACTAACCTCTCCTCGTGTCGCCTTCAAGCGGCTCCCCCACATTCACACTAATGACGGGGGTGTGTGTGGGGGGGTTTGGTTTTTTTTTTATTTTTTTCGCCGCTTGTGCATGCGCATAAGCGCTCATGCAGGCAGGTGGGAAAAAATTTTCGCGCATGCGCAGCACCAACAGACCGAATCACTGCTTCCTTTAGACACTTGAAAACGCTGTGATATTTCAACCCGAAAATAGCCTCATCGTGACCGCAAACTCATGTACACGGTAGAACTAGCCTCCATTTGCACATCTGTCCTTTAAATGTAGGTTCGTATGGGTGCTCATGCGAATCTCGCTAAATGCAAAAAAAATGGCGGATGAAAAGCGGAAGCCAGAGGCTTCCGTGGGGAGGGGAGGGGGGTTTCTTGGAAGTGCCTCGGAGACGGCTCAGCGTTTACACAGCACACAAATGCGGCTGCAGGCAGAAGAGGACAGCTAAGACCAGCAGGGGAGCTGGTCTCAGATTTCAGACACTTTGTCGCACCTGAGTGACGGCTGGGGACAAGAGCCAGCTGTTACAGTGTAAACGTGCAGATTGGAGCTGGCTGCAGCCAGCTCCAATCTGCAAGTGTGAACGCACCCATAGTGTACCCATACGGTGTTCAAAGGAAGAGACGTTCAGAGGTGGTTTTCTATTGCCTGCCTCTGCATAGCAACCCTCAACTTCCTTGGTGGTCTCCCATCCAAATACTAACCGGCGTTGACCCTGCTTAGCTTCTGGGATCTGATGAGATCACGCTAGTGTGGGCCATCCAGATCAGGGCAGAAAGCTGGGCACTGCTGGGAAATCTATTAATTTGGATTTCTGCTTCCTTTTGGCACTGTGTGGGACACAGGCTGCTGCGGCTTTGTCTCCCCAGACAAAAGATGGCAGTCTACATTTTATTTACAGAAGTATTTGTTTTCTTTTTCAATAATCACAACAAAAGTGTGCTTTGGCATGAAAGGGGAGATATGCGGGCAAAGCAAGCGTGCCTTACTGCAAACTTCATCCATGCAGTGTGGTTTCAGAGCACATTTGTGTGAGAAATGTCATCACACAACTAATTAACACCAGCCCGGGATCTTTTTCGGTGTCGGCACTAACCTTCCAACATTCTCATCATTATTTTCATATTCATCAGTGTCCCTAATGCGGTGCTTTCGGTATCAAAAAGATGAGGTCAAAAGCCAAGAATCAAAGATTTTGGCAGGTCACCCTGCAGTCGGTAACCTTCTGTACATTTTCCAATGTCAGAGAAATTTTGCTGTCAAATGTGATTGCTCCAGTCACGCTCATTATGCGCTCGCAGAATGAAAATTTCAGATGATGAATAGGAACGGGAGAACATTTCTACTGCTAGCACCATCCATTCCGAATTCTGTAAAGTCAGAAGTCTCATTTTCCTGTGCTCTGTTTTTGAGTCCAGTGGCATTGTCTTAAAGATGCCACTGGACTCAAAATTTGTTCTGCTGCTTCAGACCAACATGGCTGCCCACCTGAGTCTATTTTCCTGTACTCTGACTCCATTTAGAGTGGTTGTTTAAACTCTTATTTGGATTATTTGTGGATTTGCTTTTGCATTTAGTAGTCTCGTGTTATTGAATCCACTCTGGCTAGAAACTTAAAGCCAGCATGGACATTGTGATAATGTGGCTGCAGTTAAGGTTGTTAAGAGAAATTCTCTAAATTCCTCTTTGCAAAATTATGCATGGGGAGTCTTTTTCTCCCTTTCTCACAGTACAAGAACTTGTAGGCACTTAATGAAAATAATGAACAGTAGGCTTAGAACAGATCAAAGGAAGTACTCCTTCACCCAAAGTGTAATTAACATGTGGAATTCACTGCCACAGGAAGTGGTGGCAGCTACAAGCATAGGCTGCTTCAAGAGGGGATTGAAGAAACATATGGAGCAGAGGTCCATCAGTGGCTATTAGCCACAAGGTAAAGATGGAAGTGGCTCAGAGGTTAAGGCTGTTCTTACATCTGACTTTCCCGCTGGAATCATTCTAGTTCCAAAAAACCCTGCCCATACTTCTGTGCGGTGTGAAACCGTGCTGCCACTGAAATGTCCACATCTACTAATTGCCCTCCTGTGGTCAAGCTAGTATGCAACCGGCTTCATTCTGCTTTAAACAATTGCTGTTGATTAGTGCACTTAGACCCCCTGGAGTGAAATTTCACACCACTGTGAAATCAGCACAGGAAAAGACAGCAGTCAAACTACTTTAGAGGGGAGGTGTAAAATGGCCCTAAGACACTGAACTGCAGACTGGAAGGTCGGTAGCTTGGCAGTTTGAGACCTGAGTGCCGCGTGATAGAGTGAACTCCCATCTCTGGCCTCAGCTCCTGCCAACCTAGCAGTTTGAAAGCAAGAAATTCCACTAGATAAATAGGTACCACTTCAGTGGGAAGGTAACAGCGTTCTGTGGACCTAGGCATTTAGTCATGCCAGACACATGACCACGGAAACAGTCTTTGGACAGTGCTGGCTCTTTGGCTTGGAGATGAGCACCGCCCCCTAGAGTCAGATTCAACTGGCTTTCGAGCAAGGGAAACCTTTACCTATAGATGGAACCCTCTGTCTGGGGCAGAGATGCTCTGTGTTCTTGGTGCCTGGGGGGGCAACAGTGGGAGTGCTTCTGGAGTTCTGGCTCCGCTGGTGGACCTCCTGACAGCATCTGGGTTTTGGCTACTGTATGTCACAGAGTGTTGGACTGGATGAGCCATCGGCCTGATCCAACATGGTTTCTCTGATGTTCTTATGCTTTTACTCAATTTCTCCCTGAAATCCAGCAATCCATTTCTTTTTTTCATTTTAAATAAATCCATTTCTTAAAAAAAAAACCCCAACAACCCTGAAGTCAGTTTCAAATCAATTCCATTCTGATCAAAAGATTGATTTGAAGAGGGGGGGGGAAGGGGAGTTTCTACAACATTTCAGGATTTTACTCTGCAGATGTTCAGAGGCAGGCAATGTCCTCCCAAAGCTTCCCACCCTCGTGCTACAGCACCACCCTGCGGTGCATAACATACAAGAAATGCAAGGACTGGAGTTACAAAAGGGTGCTTTGGTTTCCTGCACAGAGAAAGGAAAGAGAAACCCTTCTTTTCAAAGAGAATAAGAGGAATCAAAAGCTATATTTCCCCGCCCGGTAGCAATGCTAATTGCAGCTGCCCCCGTGGTTACTGGCAGGGCCCTCTTGTTGGCTCCTCGCACTGGAGCAAGGCAAACCTCAGGGCACACTGGCACTTTAGGGGTCTGCTTTGGACCTTGGTGTCGGCAATAGGGTCGCTAGGCCATCCCTGACAGCTGGTTGGGAGGCTTGGGGCTGGGGACATGGGGGGTTGCCAGACCCCAGGTCCAGGCAAGGTTCCCCCCAGTTCTGAGGGCTTCAATCTGCCCTGGACAGCTGGCCAGTGGGGGAGGCCCTGCCCCCAAGAGCAACCACCCACCCTGCCACCCCTCTCCCTCCCCTCCCGCCAGATTTAAAGGGCTTCAGCTGATTGGCGGGGACCACGTGGCCTGCTGACCAGCTGGAGGGCCCTTTAAATCGAGCAGGAGGGGAGGGAGAGGGGTGGTTGTGGGCCGCACACTGGGCTCACAAGTGGAGTAGGGGCCACGGCACATGGGGCTGATTCCCCACAGCCCTCTAAAGGGTCTTTTTGCGAGCCAAGCACAAGGCCCGCAACTGCCCCCTCCCTCCTGCTCGATTTAAAGGGTCCTCCAGCTGGTCAGCAGGCCACGTGGTCCCTGCTGATCAGCCGAAGCCCTTTAAACTAGGCAGGAGGGGAGGGAGAGGTGTGGCCAGGCACGTGGTCACTCTTATAGGTGGGGCTTGTGGGTATCTCCGCCCACCCCCAGAATGCCAGCAACAAGGGGACCTGGCAACCCTGTGCCCACAAAGTCCTTTGCATCTCTTCATCACTTTTGTGGAAAACCCAGAAGTGATATAGGGTAGCTCTAGGAAGAATTGGAAACTCTGTGGTTTTACCACAGGCCTTCAAGTGATTCCTAGATCTACCCGACATCACTTCTGAGATTTCCCCAGAAGTGAGAAAGAAACACATAGGGTGTTGACAAAAACAAAAACCAATCTCACACTGCCAGCGGAAGGCTGCTTGCCATAAGGAGGGGGGGCTGACAGCCCAAGCCAGTAGTGAGGGTCTTGGAAGCAGTGAAGGGGTTCGGCCCTTCTCTCTTTTACCTTACATACGGCTCATGGGGCTAAGAGCAAGCCAAACTCTAACGGCACTGCCAAGGCCTCAGGGCCCCTTGTTGGACCACTCAGATGTAGCAAAAGTCAGGGAGGTCAATAGAGGCAGGGTTGCCAACCCCCAGGTGGGGCCTGGAGATTTCCCATTTTTATTATTGCTTTCCATACTGCACAGATCAATTCTCCTGGAGAAAACGGATGCTTTGGAAGGTGGACTCTATGGCATTATATCCTACTGAGAACCCTCCCCAAACCCGGTCCTCACCAGGCTCCACCTACAAAATCCCCAGGAATTTCCCAGCCGGGAGCTGGCAGCCATCGTGCCCTGCTGTGCCACCACAGTCTTGAAATGAGCCAAAGCCAACTTGGGGGCAGCAAACCAGTCCTGGTCCCACTTCAGGCTTTGCCCCTGGAGCGTATTTCTTTATTTACTTCATTCATACTGTTATGTATTGACCATGCGGTCGCCATGTGCTCCCTTAATTGCGACCGCATGGCCAGAGCACATGGCCAAGAAACTACCTGAGCTTCAGCCAAGTAGAACAAAGGCCAGGTGGATTCAAACCGGCCACCAATCCTGTACCTAGGTTTCTCCCAGGGAACCTATGAAATGTAAATAGACTGATAATAGCCTATCAGGCCAGTTGGGCGAGGTCAGGGGATTATCCCTGACCAGCATAAAAGGAGGGCTTCGAGCCCTGGGTTGTATGCTTCATCCGGACCAGCAATAAAGATCTAGCTGTTTCACTGTTCCACGGACTCCCAACTCCAATACCTATCACATACCATGTCTTTCTCCCCCATGGGGATCCAAAGTAGCTGAAATGATGGCTACAATTCTCTTAGCTATTTTACAACCACCTCCATTTTATCCTTGCGACAAGCCTGCAAGGCAGGTCAGGCTGAGTGTGTGACTGGCCAAAGGATGCCCAGCCAGTTGCCATGGCAGAATGGGGATTTGAACTTGAGTCTCCCAGATCTTTGTTCGACACTCTGACGGCTACACCATGCTGGGTCTCTCAGCTCAGCTGTAAATGTCCAACTTCGAGGCACATAAATTCAAGGAGGAGTAGGTTTTCTACTTTTTCCGACCTCAAGGAGTCTCAGAGCAGCTTCGAGTCCCCTTCCCTTCCTCTTCCCCCTCAACAGGCACATTGTGAGGTAGGTGGGGCTGAGAGAGTTCCGAGAGAACCGTGACTGGCCCAAGGTCATCCAGCAGGCTTCAGGAGGAGGAGAAGGACTCGAAAAGCTTAACCACTACACCATACTGGTTCTCAATTCAAAACTGTAGATCCCATACAAAGTATCTGCTGACAGGAGGGATCCCCATCATCAGAGCAGGACGTCTCCACTTCTCCCTGCTGTGGACTTCCCAACTTTCAGGTAGGACTTGGAGACTTCCTGGAATTGCAGCTGACTGCGAAACTACAGAGATAAGTTTTACTGGGGGAAATGGAGGGTGGAATCTATGGCATAGCACTCCCACTGAGGATGTATCCCCTCCCCAAACCCCATTCTCCCCAGACTCCAACCCCACATTTCCAGGAATTTCCCAAATGGGAGTTGTCAACCCTGCCCTACAGCCCCCAAATGCCCCCTTACTGTTTCTGGCCTGGGGGGGAGCAGAGCGGGTCGCCCGTCAGAGTTCTGCCATGACAGTGAGAATTGGCAAAAACCACCCCTTATTCCGCTGGATCCCGTTTAATCCCTCTTTGTAGCATAAGCCTTCAAAGCAGCTTAAAATGTTTAGATCCACCACAAAAAAAAAATCTCAGCAAATCCAATAGAGAAGAGGTCATTGAAAGAACAACTGTCACAACACGCAATAACCACTCTGGCATTAAAACAAACAACAAACAAAAAGAGAGAGAGAGAGAGAATGTGGGATAAAAACATTTTAAAATACATATTAACAAGGGAAAATATATTAAAGAGGAATTATCTCTGGGCTGACATGTAATGGGAGTGAACAGCTAGATGGGCCAAGCTAGCTCATTTTCATCATTCTTGAAAGCTAAGCAGGGTCAGCATGGGTTAGTATTTGGATGGGAGACCACTGAGGAATACCAGGGTCAGGATGCTGAGCCAGGCAATGGCAAACCGCCTCTGAACATCTCCTGCCTTGAAAACCCCATAAGTCATCTGTGACTTGATGCGCCCCCCCCCCCCCCCAAAGTCAAGAAGCGTTGTAGGCACCAGAAGCTTCGACTATGCTGGTTGCTTGCTGCTTTAACCTTGCGTCCGCTCAGAAATGACAACCCAGACCATAAAGAGCTGAAACATATTTGTGATGGAATCTCAATGTTCAGAGGCAGTGTGACTTTAAATAACAGCGGTAACTAATCGCTGTGCTGTGTTCCCTTTTGGGAAGGGGCACAAAAGAATTTCTCATGCTCCTTGGCCCTGTCAGAATCAGGATTTCAGATTACTTCTTAAAATTAGAATGAAAGCATGTCTCTATTGCTTGTCTCCACTTCCCCCTATTGTCTCCTTTCCTCCTTTTTTGTTGTGTTTAAAAACATGCCTATCCTTGTTGCTTCCCTTTGTAAGAATGTCGGCTAACTACATTAGGTCAATGTCTCAGAATCTGTGATGGAACGGACCTTCTGCGGCTTGCAGGCCCTGTTCCACCCTGCCCTCCAGTGTTTTCCCAACACCTGGAGAGTCTTTTTTCTCTCTCTCGGGTATCCACTGCCACCACCTGATGTTTGCCCACTGGGAGGGTCAGGACTCCCAGCTTCCCTTCCAAGTTCTGAGGTCTTGCCTCTGTGTCTTCTGCTACCCAGCACCTGGTCACCACGGGGACTGTTTACTGCCTTGTGAGCCCCTGGAGGAACAGCCATTTGCCAACTGCCTGCCTTCATCCTGGCACTCCTTTTAAAATAGTGTGTCCAAGCTAGTGGAGAGCTATGTGGTACAGAGAACCACTGCCAGCATCCAAAGTTATAAAGTATTTATTAAAAAGAACACATTCGCAAGCATATTTTTTAGCACCGCACCAGACTGAGCAAGAGATTCAAAAGAAATGGGTAAAAATGTAGTTCCCCTGTCCCTCTCTTTATACATGTCCTATCAGATGTTAAAATATAGGACAGGCTCCTTAGCTTAGGAAGTTACATATCTCTACAGACTTACCATTACCTTGCAGCTTCCTCCAGCTCTCCAGGCCAGCACATGGCTAATGGCTACCTCCTCCAGACTTCAGTTAAAAGTTCTGTCTGCTCTGATGAACTCAGCACAAAAGAGACCTTCCTCCTTGCTTCCCGGTGTTTTATCTCCTTTCTTTTTCCCACCCACTGAACAGGTCAGTCTGAGTCAAAGAAAGTTTTCCTGGAGATTCTTCAGGAATTTGTTCCTGAAGTCTCTCTAGTATTTAACACCTCCAAGTCTCTGTTCCCTGCTTGAAGTGGGGGTGGGGGCTTGACCATCCCAGTGTCTAGACCTATTAGCATTTGCATGAATGTGGGCTGAGGTAAGTCTGGAAAGCAATTGCACTAACTTCCTCCCTACCTGCCTGTTCTCTGCCCAGAGAGAAGGGGGGGAAATATATAAAACTCAGTGAACATTTTGCTCATTTCAAGCCTCCAAAGAAAAAAATGCATTTTTTCACAGGCTCTAATTGTTTCAAGGGCTCTGGTAGGTCTGTTCCGTATGTGTGTGAGCTTAGAGGAAGGGAAACCTTCTGGAGAAAGAGACAGGGTAGGGTTGCCAGGTTTGGGTGGGGAAATATCAAGACATGGAGCTCTCCAGAGGAAGCGGATGTCCTATGTTAAAAGGAAAACGGGTGAGCAGAGCCTGATGGGACTGCAAAGACAGTGAGGCCCATGATGGAGTAAGCTCCCCCGACCTCATTATGGAAAGCTTGAGTGCTCAGTAGGCTTCATGCTGGAGGCTGGAGCTGTAACTTCTGAGGCCCCGCAACACAGGGCCAGCATATCATAGGTTCACAATAACACTTTTCTTAATATAAATTGTAAATATGTTGCCCACTGTATTTCTACACCCCTAATCAGAACACATCTACAAGAGGCACCCTGCTTACTCCCCTTTAGTAACTCTTCAGCCCTGTTTCCCAAACCTGACCTTTCCCCCTCCTACTAACCTACTGAATGTGGTCACCAGTCCTTGCCTAACTTGGAATGAGCAGAATCTCTTTCTCACTTTAGCAGTATTTTTAATGTTCAGTATAGCCCCCCTCTGTGGATACTTAAATCCAGGGACTGGAACCCTGAACAAACCTGAGAAAAGCCCCAGGTTTGTACAAAAATCTAAAATCTAAAAAAAAAAACAAAAAACTCCAGCCTCCAAGTCTTGGTTTTTGTCAGTAAAAAACAGGGGGAGGGAGAAGAGTCCTTTCCAGAGCTGTTTTGGTCTTTGAGAGAGAACTCAGAGGAGGACCAGACCTGGCCACAACCACTGGCAGGCCTCGCTGTTTGCGATAATTCAACAGGAGCCACTGCATAAAATCCAGAGAAGAAGAAGAAGAAGAAGAAGAAGAGATTGGATTTATACCCCGCCCTCCACTCCCCAAGGGAGTCTCAGAGCGGCTTACAAACTCCTTTCCCTCCCCCTCCCCCTCCCCACATCAGACACCCTGTGAGCAGTGTTCCCTCTAAGCTGAGTTAGTGTGAGCTAGCTCACAGTTTTTTAGCCTCCGGCTCACACATTTTTTGTCTCCACTCAGGAAGGATGGAGCTCCAGAGCAAACTAGTTTATGCAGTAGCCAAATTGCTTGCTCTCAACTTTAATGCCAGTAGCTCACAAAGTAGAATTTTTGCTCACGAGACTCCATTGCTTAGAGGGAGCATTGCCTGTGAGGTAGGTGGGGCTGAGAGAGCTCTTTCCCAAGCTGTCCTTGAGAAAACAGCTGGTACAGAGCTATGGCTTGCCCAAGGTCATCCAGCAGCTGCAAGTGGAGGAGTGGGGAATCAAACTCGGTTCTCCCAGATTAGAGTCCGCCCACTTAACCACTACACCAAACTGGCTCTCTGTAGTGTAATGCAGGGGTTAGTTTCAGATTAGGGCCTAAGAGACCCAGTTTCGAATATCCATGGTGCCATGGAAGCTCACTGGAGGACCTTAAACTAGGGTTGCCAGTGCTGGATTGGGAAATTCCTGGAGATTTTGGAGGTGAAGTCTGAGGAGGGTGGGGTTTGGGGAGGGGAGGGGAGGAACTTCCATGGAGTATAATGCCATTTAGAGTCCACATTCAAAAGCAGCTATTTTCTCCAGGGGAACTGATCTCTGCAACCTGGAGACCAGGTGTAATTCCAGGAGATCCCCAACCACCACCTGGAGACTGGGAACTAGAGGTGGGCATAAACCAGGAAAATGCAGTCTGTTTCAGTTCAAGGTTCATGCTGTGCCTGGTTCATGAGGCTCAAACCATCACAAACTTTTAAGAGCTAAATTAACCAGTTTAGTTCATGAGGTTCGTGATGTGCTATAACATCCCCCCCAGAGTGCTAGAGACACCAATCTCACCAGGGAACTCCAGCTGACTCTCTTCTACCTGCACTCCAAGTTTGGTGAGGATTAGATTTATGGGGTCTGTTACAGCCCCCCCCCCAAAAAAAGGTGCCCCCATCATCCATGTTTCCAGTGGAGGGGGAAAAAACAGCAAAAAAGCAAGGGCCATAGAAGCCCAGCAGAACAGAATCAAAGTCTCAGAGAATCTCTGCAGTAGAAATAGAATGTGAGGGCATTTTTGCAAGCCCATTAGAACCAGTGCCACTGTGGCAGGGCAAACCCAACAAGACTAAGGACAAACCAGAGAATCTTTGCAGTAAAAATTGAAAATGGGGGGGGGGGTGTTGCACCCCCAGCAGAACCAGTGCAATGTACTAGTACCCAGCAGAACTCAGTACCAATGTGGCAATGCCAGCTCAATCACAATCCAAACAAAGGGAGCATTATTGCAAGCCCAGCAGAACCAGTGCAATGTGCAGAGTGTCCAGAAGAACCCAGTGCCACTGAAATTGGAAGCTTAAATGGACTGATCTCAAAGCACAGAGTCACAAATCTAAGCAAAGGAAGAGGGATTTTGAAAGCTCTGTGCAAGAAAATGGGAAAGGAATGCCCACAAAGGGGGGGGACCCTCTTGAAACTGAAATAACTAGTTTGAATCTGACCAAAGTGTTTCTAAGGCTGAAGAATTCTCTCCCCCCCCCTTTGCTTTGAAGTTTGGTTAACATTTTGTTTAGTGGAGAACATCTGTCTGGAAATGTATTTATTCATGAACAGGCACAAACCTCCAAGAACTGCTTGAAAGTTCATGAAAAAGTTTGTGCCGGTTGATCTTCCACAAACTTCAGTTGGTGAACCATGAACCACACAAAATTTGTCACAAACTTTAGTTTGTGAGCCAGTTCGTGCCTATTCATAGTGGCAACCCTACATTGAGTCAGTCACACATATGCAACCTAAACTATCAAAAATGGAGGAGAGGAGAATATGTAAGCTGCTTTGGGTCCCTGTTGGGGGAAATGGCTTGGCATAAATGAAGTCAATATTAGCTGAAGATGTAAAGTAAAGGTAAAGGTAAAGGTTTCCGTTTCTCAAAAGCCAGTCAAGTCTGATGCTAGAGTTGTGGTGCTCATCTCCATTTCCAAACTGAAGAGCCAGCGCTGTCTGAGGACTTTTTCTGTGATCCTGTGGCCGGCATGACTAAACACCAAGGTGCACTGAATGCTGTTACCTTCCCACCAAAGCGGTACCTATTTATCTACTTGCAATTTCTTGCTCTTGAACTGCTAGGTTGGCGGGAGCTGGGGCCAGAGACGGGAGCTCACTCCATCATGCGGCACTCGGGTCTCGAATTGCCGAGCTACTGACCTTCCAGTCTGCATCTCAGTGTCTTAACCACTGAGCCACTGCGGCCCTAGCTGAAGATGGGGGGCAGTTAAAAGGTAGTTTGGTAGGTGGGTGTGAAGGAAAGAGGAAGCAGGGAATGATGAGGATATGGGGTTGCCAGGAGAAGGGAAAGAAGAAATAGTATGAGGAATGGGATGCAGGGGAAAGTGAGGTGCCCAATGGAAGTCCTTGTGGGTTCCCCACCATACAGGTGAGTCTGGCCTAGTGGCTGGCACGGTGCAGACTGGCCAGACTTTTCCTTGGAAGATGCTGCCAGGGTAGAGAAGGGGGGGAATTGGAGAGAGGTGGAGAGGTGGAGAGGTGGTTGACTGGTGGTGGGTGGATGGGAGGGAAGGAACCATGTACAGGAGACAGTCTATAGGGCCTTTCAGGAAAGGGAAAGAGGAAGTAGTGGAGGAGAAGAAAATGGACATCTCCTTATGCACATCTCCCATGCACATCTCCTTATGGGTCCCCCCCCCCCCCCTTATAGATATATATAATGGCTGGAGTATGATTCTACAAGCTTGTATAAGGAGATCGGGGGGAAATTAGTAGCTTGGACTGCCTCCCTCACCCTATGTTTAGATCGATGTCACATCATCTTCAGGGGGAAAAGATGATTTCTGGTACTGGTGATAATCAACTTTATGTTCTCAGAAACCTTGATTATAGTTCTCATCATTAATTTCATACAACATCACTTCCAGTGATATTTTCCATTTATTCATTTGCTGCTTCAGCTCTTAATGATTTGGTCTAACATAAAAATAAGCTTAAAATTGATCAAATATTTCTAAATCAATTTAGCTCTCTCTCAGAACTACTAAGTGGATATTGCTCTTGGTGGGTAGATTTGCATACCAAAAGACTGCAGCACTTCTTTCTTTCTTTCTTTCTTTTTGACGAGAGGCCGCTGACTGGAGTCATTTCAGAGGAAATGGGAAAATCTCAGAGAAAGGTGAATCAACATGAGAATAATACTTCGCGGTTGCAAAGGCAGCGCTCTCAACTGTTCAGTGTGCTTTGTGCACGCATTGTCTGCTGTGGTCGCTACAATAACACTGTAAGGTAGGACATCTCCCTATTTTCCAGATTGGAGGAAGTGAGGCTGATGGAGACCTACTATCCGAATGCTTCTCCTACACCTCAACTTCTGTCCTCCTCTCTTTTTCTACCTGTGGAATTGTCCTGGTGATAGCGGTAGGGTTATCAGTTTGCCCACCATAACTTTTGTTATGTCCGGTGTAACTTCTGTGCAGGGCTGGCCCCAGGTTTTTTTACACACTAGGCGAGGCTACCTTCTGATGCCCTCCCCCCCCCATGCACACCCACTCATTTTCAAACATAAATGCATTTTAACAACCCAAGGCAGACTACTAGTCTCCACTCAAGCACATGCTTAGCTAGGGTTGCCAACTCTGGGTTGGGGAATTCCTGGAAATTGGGGGGGGGGGTGCAGGCTGAGGAGTTTCTGAAATACCCACAGTGTCTATCTTTCCCCCCAATAGCACAACGGAAGGCAGGAGGGCCTGGTGTGATGTGGTCCATGTGGTCGCGAAGAGTCAGATTTGACTGTATGACTGAACAACAACAACAACAATTCTTTTGCTTAGGGACTGAACTGTTGGTCTGATGTAGAGAGCGGAAGGACACCGCTGACATTTGATGGTGTATACAATGTTAAAACATGAAATTAAGCAAAGGGTGAGATGGCTAGACAGTGTTATCGAGGCAATGAACATGAAATTAAGCAAACTTCAGAGCATGACAGAAGACATGATGTGGTCCATGGAGTCACGAAGAGTTGGACTTGATTGTGCAACTGAACAACAACAACATCACAATGTTGAAAAATAAAGGAGGCCTAGATGTCTAGAAAACCAGTATCAGCCCAATCCTATTAAAAACAACAACAACAGATAAAGCTGCCCTCACACAGACAAGGCAACAAAAGACAATGCCTGTTTCATCCTATTTCTGGTGTCTTTCACATTGCCTTAAAAATCCACTTGATGTTAGCCTGTTTTTTTTCTTGTGTTCAGACAACTTCATTAACACCCCCCTGCTGTCTCATATGTTCCCCATCCCCCCTGTTCCTAATAAAACTGGTTTCTCTTGCACTCCCCCCCCCAAAAGCGAAATGTATGCTCAGCAAAGCCTTTGCTTATAATCTGAACTAAGTTTTTTTGCATTGGTGACTTCTGGCACAACCCACCCACTGAAACCCACCCAGAAAGGGTGGGTGAGTTTGGGCTAAAAATTAATAATAATCCCAGCAGAGAAAAATGTATCCCAGTTTCAGTGATGGAAGTCTCCCGCATTGAAACAAGTATTCATTCCAGTTGGGGGCACCTTTCTCTTTCCTCTGCCTTGTGGGGGGTGTGGGCATGGGTGGGTGGGTGTGTCTGGGGTGGATGCCTCTCTACAGCCTGAGAAAGCTGGGATCATGTCCCCCTCTTGTATACCAAAGCCAATGGTGCTACTCTCGTGTAAGATCTACCAGATAATCTCTTGACCCTTCGCACCTTTCTCCCCAGTGGGGAAAACCCTTCTTCCTTTTGCTACATTATTTTAATGTTTTGTTTTTTTTTAGTTTTAAAATGTCAAGGGCCAAGTGACTGAGCTAATCAGTTATCTTTCGTGCTTCAGAGTTGCTGTTTGAGAGCCTGTTGTTCTTCGCACAAGGATAAATGGGGCTACTTTCATGTCGGGAAGACAGGCGGAATGAACGAGGCTGCTGAAGTACTCAAACACTTTTTCAGTTACAGTTCCGCAGGGCCTGGTAAAACGGAGCTCTTCCGCCAGGCCTTTGGAGCTGCCACCACTACCACCATAACCGCCACTACCGCCACGGGCACCACTGACATCTGACAGCTATGATGAGTGAGCCCTGACCCCTCTGCCCCCGCCTTCTCTCTCTCTTTTTTAATTATAGCCTGACCTGAGTACTGTGGTCATCTGACATGAACTGTGCATACGAAGCTGACTGTATGCTGAGGAATTGAATGCTAGCACTTTATACATGTTATTTATGGTTTTGAATCTTTGCGTTACTAGATTTTATATTGCATATGGTATTTTTTTATGTATTATGTTGCATTTTTATATTGTTGTAAGCCGCCCTGAGCCAGCTATGCTGGAAGGGTGGGTAAAAGTCTAACAAACGAGCAAGCAAATAAATAAATTAGTCTTTAAGATGCTCCTGGACTCTTGCTCTTTTCTGCTACCCCAGAGAGTTCCTCCATAACAGTGAAAAGAAACTCCTTCACTTCAAAGATGTTTTGGGAATGAACGGTTCCTTACCAGAATAGGGAATTACAAGAAGGGGGACCCGCGATACTCATGGGGAGGGGGGAGGAGAAGCTCCAAGTGGAGAAGAAGGAAGCAGCTGCAGGTGAGTCTTCTCCCCTTCTCCCCTGCCCACCCTGGCACCAACGGCGAGGCCCATGTGGCTCCTAGCTGCCGGGCCTGCCAAGACTTCTCCCTCCCCCCTCCCCTTTCCCCTAGCAGTGGTGGTGGCAAGGCCTGGCCGGCTTGCCAAGACTTCTCCCTCCCCCCGCAGTGGTGGCAGAGAGGGCCAAGTGGCTCACAGCTGCCGGCCCGCCAAGCCTTCTCATATCTCCCCCAACAGTGGCAGCAGCAGCAACAGCAGTGAAGCAGTTCTCAGAGCATTCTCTGCACATGTGCAGGGAACACTCTTTTATTTGGGGGGGGGGGATTTAAGAAGAAGAAGAAGAAGAAGAGGTTGGATTTATATCCCGCCCTTCACTCGCTTGGAGTCTCAGAGCGGCTTACAAACTCCTTTTTCCCTTCCCCTCCCCACAACAGAAACCCTGTGAGGTAGATGGGGCTGAGACAGCTCTTTCCAGAACTGTCCTTGAGAGAACAGCTCTGACAGAACTATGGCTTGCCCAAGGTCATCCAGCCAGGTGCAAGTGGAGGAGTGGGGAATCAAACCCGGTTCTCCCAGATTAGAGTCCACGCACTTAACCACTACACCAAACTGGTGTATCCCCCTATTTTTTTTTTATAGATTTCAGATTTTTCTGCACATCTGGGGATTGCCCCAAATGTGCAGGGAAATATCTTCGCCCCCTCAGTGCGGATTTAGATATCTGCACGCAGGGGGCGCCTTGGTTATTAGATATATAGATTTCTGGCATTACATCATGCATCTGTGGTGACACATGACTCTCTGTCATGTGACTGGGTTGCCATGTGACTTCCTGTCATGTGATTGCCACACAGTGATTCTCAGTATGCCACCCAGAGGTTAAAGTTATATCCTGGGTCTGAAAAGGCTGAAAACAACTGATTTTTTTTTTGCTCCAGCAAATTGCTACATCATTTGCTGGAAAGAATGGCTGGCCAGCCTCGATTTAAACAACCACTGGCACAGAAGAATGCCCCGCCACCCAAGGCAATCCATTCCAGTTTTTATCATTTGCAGTTCTGTTTTTCTTGTTTCTGGTGGACTTAAAGATCCTTTCTGCAGTTTCCTTTTAATCCATGTTCACCGTGGTGTCCTCCAAACAATTCTGTACTAAAATCGGATTCAACCTTCTTTTAAAACCAGGGTCCCCCCAGTTTGCACTAAAATTGAGTTCAGCCTTCTTTTTATTCTGTTTTTCCTCCACATTCTGTGTTACATTACTTCTTTTCAGTGGTCAGCCCTGTTTCAGCCTGCTATCGCCCCGTGTTATTTGGATGCTGTTTTGCAGTGGACTTAAATTGCCTTGACTCAAACACTAAGACCGATTTCCCACAGCCGCTGCTCCACCGCCACTCTTCCCTTTGCCCCAGTCGTGTCAATTTCCCACTATTTGCTGTGTGGCCACATTTTGCCCCACAACTTCGTCCGATTCCCCCTGCGTCTACTCGATCCTGTTTTTTGAGGATTAAATAGACACACGGGAAACTGGTTGAAGCTGCAGGGCAAAATGTGACCACGCAGCAAATACTGGGAAATTGACAGTTATAATCGAGGCAAAGGAAAGAGCGGGGATGGAGCAGCAGCTGTGGGAAATCGGTCTAAGAAAATCCATAGTGGCTGGCAAATGTGGATCTCCTCTGCAGCATTAAGAGTTTCTGAGACTCTTGCAGGTCAATTCTGCATCTGGCACTCACTCCATATTTTATCAGCACTCGACCGGGTTCCCTCTTGTCTCGGAATATCTGTTTTCATTGCATTGCCTCAGATCCTCGTTTCTGCATTGGTTAGTGTCAGTTTGCCATCTAGTTTGTTTTCAACACTCACATTGGTATGCAGTTTTTCCTGTGTCAGTATCTGCCTCAGTGGTCATTAGCAGCCTGAGCCAAGTAATTCATGGTGAGGTGATAAATACAGAGGGGGAAACAGGGACAGGGGAAGTGATGGAGATCAGTGAAGCCATGTCAAGTTGTCTGCTTATTGTTCCCTGTGAATCGGAAGGGAAGGAAGGGAAAGGTGCTACGCAAAACCACATTCAGATATCCTGAGGCAATGCCGTACTGACTGCGAAGTCACCCCTGAATGGCCATAAATCTATGCAGAAGGTACCATAAAACCCGATGGACAAAGAAAGTGAAAGCGGCATGGAATGTAGAGGGAGATTAGTGGATGTGGAAAAACTGCGAGAAAACAGATGGGTGCAGAATCAGCCATTGATGCAGAAAATGCTCATGAAGCTTCTTTTGCCCTTTGTGAATTGCTTGAATCAATTCTCAGAATGCAAATTCAGCTTATCCTGTGGACATGTGACACGGAACTGATAGTACCACAGACTACTACAGCTTTTGTGTGTGTTTTTTTTTTTTGAGGAAAACTACAACAGGCTTAAAATATTTGCTTAAAGAAACTCACTGACAAATACTGGTCTGTCTCCCTCTAATCATTATTTGCCCAACTAATTATTATTTGTACTACTTATTTAAATCCCTTGTGTTCATTGTATTGACTCCCGCAGCTATGAATAATTAACAGAAGTGGCCATAAAATACGATACGACCATAATTTGTTAAGACCGTGCAAATAAATATCATAATGGCAAAAGCATGTTATTAAAGTCCAAGGGAAATCAGATAGAAGCATAAAGGATGAAAGTTACAATAGCAGCGGAGTTAATGAAACCAGTCAATACAATCATTACAATATCAATATCCCAGAACAGAGGTGAGTTCAAGATGAAACAACACACAGGTTACAAAAGCTTGGGGGGGGGGGTGAGCATTTTTCTCTGCTGATGGAAATTCACTTGGGTTGACACCTAGCAAATGTCTGAGCTGAGAACATTCAGTGGGGATGGGAAAGTAATTCCTCATTGCTGCCTTTACTGCCACAGAGAAAACACCATGGTGTGCTCTAACTAGGGTTGCCATTCTCCTGCTGGTGGCTGGAGATCTCCTGGGATCCCAACTGATCTCCAGGTGATGGAGATCAGTTTGCATAGAGAAAATAGCCACTTTGGAAGGTGGACTCTATGGCATTATATCTCGTTGAAGTCCTTCCCCTCCCCAAACCCTGCCTTCCTCAGACTCCACCCCCCAAATCTCCAGGAATTTCCCAAGCCAGAGCTGGCAACCATAGCTCGAACTTAAGTTCTGCCATACACAGGGATCCTTTTGTAGAAAAAGAGCTGCAGGAGCTCATTAGCATAACTCATTAGCATAACTCATTAGCATATGCCACATCCCTTGACATCACTGGAAGTGTGTCAGAAAGGGAATGTCAGTTTCAGCCCCGTTATACCCTATGGGCCATTGAAATCAATGGCAAAAACTCATAGGGTATATGAGGGGCTGGAGGAGAAGGGGTTTGAGGGAGAGGCTCCAAACTTGCAGGGTAGCTGCTGGGGCCTCTCCTCGAAATACCCACCAAGTGTCAAGAAGATTGGACCACGGGGTCCAATTCTATGGGCCCCCAAACAGGTTGTCCCATCCCCTCCATTGTTCTCTATGGTGGGAAAAAATGTTACCTTTTTTTCTACCATAGAGAACAATGGAGGGAATGGGGGCAACCTGTTTGGGGGCTTGTAGAATTGGACCCCCTGGTCCAATCTTCTTGAAACTTGGTGGGTATTTGGGGGAGAGGTCCCGGCAGCTACCCTGCAAGTTTGGAGCCTCTCCCTCAAACCCCCTCTCCTCCAGTGGCTTTTAAAGTTGCTGCCGAATTTCGGCGGCAATTCGACAGCAGGCTGAAACAGATCAGAGAATCTGATTCAGCCCATGGCTGCCCTAGTGGCCACTCCTGAGCTGGCGGAGCTTTGCTCCGCCTCGCTCTGGCCCCAACGGACCCCTGGCCATACATAAGTTTTCCTCCACTTATGCTCTAAACATCGGCCACTTGCACCATTGTCCTCAACTCACTGGTGAACTATGGACTTGGACCATGAGAAGAAGAAGAAGAAGAGATTGGATTTATATCCCGCCCTTCACTCACTTAAGAGTCTCAGAGCGGCTTACAAACTCCTTCCCCTTCCCCTCCCCACAACAAACACCCTGTGAGATGGGTGGGGCTGAGAGAACTCTTTCCCAAGCTGTCCTTGAGAGAACAGCTGGTACAGAGCTATGGCTTGCCCAAGGTCATCCAGCCAGGTGCAAGTGGAGGAGTGGGGAATCAAACCCGGTTCTCCCAGATTAGAGTCCGCGCACTTAACCACTGCACCAAACTGGTTTAGGATTAGAAGGATTAGAGAAGGACTGGAACAACCATTTCCACCACTTACTTGGGTTATCTTTGAAGCCCATACATTGACCCAGGCCTTTATAGAAGGGCTAGCCATGAGAGCAGGAAAATCTCCAAGGTTCTCAGGCATCCATTCATTGGCCTCGTGGTGGTGGTGGAAAATGCCATCAAGTCACATGGTGACCTCAAAGAGTTCCCCAGGCAAGAGACATTCAGAGGTGGTTTGCCATTGCTTGCCATTCCATAGTGATTCCGGCTTCCTTGGTGGTCTCCCATCCGAGTACTAACTGGAGCCGGCTCTGCTTAGGTTTTGAGATCTGTTGAGACCAGGCTAGCCTGGGCCATCCAGGTCAAGGCAAGAGACAAGCAGAAGTGGTTTGCCATTGACTACCTTTGTGTAGCAACCCTGAATTTCCCTGGTGGTCTCCCATCCAAGTACTAACCATGGCTGATCCTGCTTAGCTTCTGAGATATGATGAAATTGGGCTAATCTTGGCCATCCAAGTCAGGGCTTTGGCCTTTTAGAGCAGGCCTTTTCTAGACTGCATGTTAGCAGCTTCTTCTAATGTTGGCTTTTATGCACTACCACAATTTAACTGGCTTGAAAAAGGTCACCTGATCCCATACTCCCCTCCCCTACACACAATGGAACATATTTTCACTTGATTTGTAGATTCTTGGATTCTCGACCTGGAGGGAGCTCTTTCCCTGCTGCACTTGCTTGCCAAGGAACCACTACAGGGCCTGCTTTAGAAATTCATCCATGCGTTCATTGAGTGCACATAGAGTGGAGCGGGATGGTGTCCACTGGACCCACCCCAACATAGCATAGGTGGGGGATTACCTTCATCAGGGATGTGGACTGGCATGATATAGCCCCGTCTCATCAGATCTCAGAAGCTTAGGAGGGTCTGTACTTGGATGGGAGATCACCAAGGAAGACTTTGCAGGGGAGGACAATGGAAAATCACCTACATAAGAACATAAGAAGAACCATGCTGGATTAGACTCAAGGCCCATCTGGTCCAGCATTCTGTTCACATAGTGGCCAATCTGCTACCTCTGGGAAGCCCATAAACAGGAAGACTGCAACAGCACCCTCCCGTCTGTGCTCACCAGTTACTGAAGGCATGCTATCTCTGGCACTCTGTTTCCCACTTGCCATAAGCTGGCACACACGCATTTGTGTGCGTGTGCGCACGCACACACACACACTCACACTTCCGCAGTCCAAATTCTACTCCTAATACTTTCAATGCTACCATTTTGATTTATGCATCGATTTGGGCAACGTATTTGGTCTTGGTGTTGGTGGAAAGTGCCATCAAGTCACCGTCAACTTTGGAAGACCCCCATAGGGTTTTCAAGGCAAGAGATGAGCAGAGGTGGTTTGCCCTTGCTTGCCTTTGTGTAGCCACACTGGACTGTCTTGGAGGTCTCCCATCCAAGTACTAAGCAGGGCCGACCCTGCTTAGCTTCTGGGATCTGACAAGACCAGGCTTGCCTGGGCAATCCAGGTCAGGGTATATATATATATTGTCTTGGCATGGGTTAAAGATACATTCAGTGCTGGGGTGAGTGACTCAGCATGCCTGGACATTGGGGGTGGGGCCGGCGCTACATCACTCTAAGGGTGTAGAGGTGTTATCTCCTTGAATGGGATACCTCTCTTCGTCTTAACCTGGGAGCTGCTCTCTGACCCCTCGTCATCTCTCTGTCTTTGTCTCCCTCATCCTCTCTCTGACTTTGTCCTCCCCCCCTCTCTACATGGCCTTCCACGGAGACACATCATTCTGCAGGTCTCTCGTGTAAAGACAATACCCTCCTACTCCCACACACATGATGCCAGGCAAGCTGGCCACTTGTGATAGGGAAAGTACTCTTCAGATTAGTCTTCTCTTTGGTGTAGTGGTTAAGTGCGCGGACTCTAATCTGGGAGAACTGGGTTTGATTCCCCACTCCTTCACATGGAGCTGCTGGTGTGACCTTGAGTCAGTCACAAGTTCTTTCAGAGCTGTTATCTCAAGAGCAGTTGTCTCAAAGCTCTCTCGGCCCCACCTACCTCACAGGGTGTCTGTTGTGGGGGGGGGAAGGGAAAGGAGACTAAAAATCGCTCTGAGACTCCCTTTGGTAGTGAAGGATGGGGTATAAATCCAATCTCCTCCTCCTCCTCCTCTTCTTCTTCTGATTGCAACCTGAATGGGAACTGGATCTACTGTGAGACTTCTGCTCAAAGTAGTCAAGGATCAGATCTTTGTTGATGAAACACAGTTCTTTATTTCCAATCTCTACATTGGTACAGGTTCTCGGATTATTGTCAGAGATAATGCATATGACAGAAGCAGGTCTATTATACCTTTCAGGACAGTTTGAATTGCCCATAGGTAACCAATCACTAAAGGGGAAAAACGGCGGGCAAAAAGGGTCTCTGGCCGTTTGCTTCCCACAGGAAAGAAAGTGAGGTGTTAAGTTGTAAATTTCCCTTCCCAAACCAGACCCCTTAGATGTAACCATTTCACATAACAATTGCTGGCCTCAAGGCTTTCGCACGTTGATAAGAGATGGGTCCTGTCCTCCCTTGGCGTCCCAGCCGGGATGAATGGAATGCGGAGGCAGGAGTGTGAGAGGCCCATTGTTCCCATACTTTGAAGTTGTCATTCTCCCGGGCAGACAGTTACACAGACCAGGCCTGGTCAGGGTCATAAATCTGGGGTCACATAGCTTACATACATACTGGGCAAAGTTAGGGTTACATGGTAGGCATAGGGGCAACTAGAAACAAGAAGCATGTATACATAGTGGGGGCAAATACAGGTTGCCATAGAACAATACAAAGCAATAGAAATCATAGCAGCAAGCTCCAGAAAACCTTGTCTGAATCAGCAGATTCTGACATCTACATGGATAAAATAAGTGTACCTTTTTTTTGCAATAAACTCCTTGGGAGATTTGTTTACTGCACTTAGGATCACGCTTCTAGGACTGGGCAAAACTCTGCTATATTAACCAAATATCCCAACACTCAACTCCTTGATTCTCTTCTACCAAATGGTTCTCTTTTGGTATGGGGCCACCTGGAGGTCTGGAACTCAGGAAACAGAGCCTGCATCCCTATCCTGCAGCTTAGTATGGACTATTTCCACCCAGGCCTTAGCTCAGTGGCACAACTCACGCTTGATGTGCAGACGGTGTCAGGTTCAATCGCAACAGACTTTTTAGGAAGCCAGACTGGAAAGTTCTATGCTGAGACCTTGGAGACCCATTGCCAGATAGAGTTAGACAGTGCTGGTAGTAGTCTGACACAGTGCAAGACAGCTTCTTGTACCCATCTCAGGATGGTTCGGATGAATTGCTTTGAAGAGTGTTCCTGCATTATTGTCCCCTGTGAGAGGAAAACAGCAACGATGGTTTTCAAACTGCTCTGTCTTATCATTGGGCCAATCGAACCCTGCAGCCTGCCAGTATTAAGGCTTATGCTCAGTTCAGAATGCTTGGCTTTGGAGATCTAATGGATTCTGGCTGCCTAAAAGGGATGCATCCTGTCCCACTTATGAATTAAAATTCTGTCATATCTTGGTCAGGTGCCTGGAGACCTCTGGCGCTCAATATATTATCCAGCATTATTGCTTGTTACATCTCTGTCACCGTGGACCACGAACTGTCCTACGGTTAGTTGAAAGCATTTTTCAGGTGCCATAAAATGCTGGCTGCCCGCCTCTGTGGCAACAGAAAACGTATTCAAACAGGTCGATGCTTTTCTTCTCCTCGGAATTGGCCGGCTTCTCTTCACAATGGCTTTATTTTAGTGTCACTGTGATTTATGGTTATTCTCCAACTGGGTTTTTAAAATGGTGCTTAATATACAAATCAGAACAATTAAATTTAAATAAGAAACCAGGGAGAGAACGAAAAAAGAAAATTCAGTTTGGCGTTACTTATGGATAGTGTCATTCGCTCATTCCAGGAAGTACCATCGGACACCAAAGCTCAGCTCAGATTAGGGTTGCCTGCTCTCACTGGTGTGTGTGTGTGTGTGTGTGTGTCTTTTTTCTTCTTAGAGTATCTTTGGTGTGCTCCCTTTCTGCACGCAGCGATGATGTCACCCAGAAGTGACATCATCGTGCGGGGCACGTTGTGAGTGGGGCCTCAAATGATTGAGTTTTCCCTCAAACGACAGAGTGTCCTCCCACAATGTGCCCTGTTCAATGATGTCAACTCCAGGTGACATGATCACGCCAGGCACATTTGCCCGCATGTGGCACTTTGGGGGCAGGGGTCCTTCTACCAGCTGAAACTAGGCTGGCAGATTGGGGGCCTTAAAAGCAGACAAACCCTGCCTTCCCGGGGGAATGGCAACCCTAGCTCAGACAGCAGATGAAACTGTCAGCATGTGAAACCGGGATCCAGCCCACGGATTCAGATCCTGGCTTGCTTTGAAAAATTCTTGTTTTTTTTTTTCTTCTGTAGCCAGGATGGCCCTCATGAGAGAACATGATAAATTCAGCCAGTATTAAGCCAAGACGCCTATGTTTGTACAACATTTTTGAGCTTGCAGGTACATTTGGAATTCTCACTCAGACATTTGGAATTCAGTCACTCAGTTCTCACTTATTTCAACAGAAGTAGAGTGTCCAGATCATGCGATGTGATGGTACCGCTTTACTCTGCTCTGGTTAGACCTCACCTAAAGTATTGTGTTCAGTTTTGGGTGCCACAGTTTAAGAAGGATGTAGACAAGCTGGAACGTGTCCAGAGGAGAATGATGAAGATGGTGATGGGCCTAGAGACCAAGTCCTATGAGAAAAGGTTGAAGGAGCTGGGTATGTTTAGCCTGGAGAGGAGACGATTGCGAGGTGATACAATAACCATCTTCAAGTACTTGAAGGGCTGCCATCTAGAGGATGGTGCAGAGTAGTTTTCTGTTGCCCAAGGAGGTTGGACCAGAACCAACAGGTTGCTATTAGATCAGAAGAGTTTTCAGCTAAACTTCAGGAAGAACTTCCTCGGGAGGTGGTGGGCTCTCCTTCTTTGGAGGTTTCCAAACAGAGGCTAGATGGCCATCTGACAGCAATGCAGATCCTGTGAGCTTAGGGAGATCATGAGAGGGAGGGCAGGAAGGGTTGCCTCAGTGTTTCGTTTTTGTGGCCCTTTTTTACATGCCCAAAGGAAATGCTGGTTGCCACTTTCGGGCCAGGAAGCAATCCTGGAGGGTTTTTTTCCCATCTTCTGGGCATGGAACAGTGGTCACTGCGGGTGTGGAGGGGGAGGTATTTGTGAATTCCCTGCATTGTGCAGGGGGTTGGACTAGATGACCCTGGAGGTCCCTTCCAATCCTATGATTCTATGATTCTGTACCCAGAAAGCAAACTTTGTTGGTCTTAAAGGCGCCACTGGACTCAAACTTGGTTTCCACATCTGTTGTTAACGCCTTTATTATCTGTATACCAACTTACTGCTATTTACATGTTTTACCTAGTGTGTTATTCCAATCTTAGCTGTATTTATTGCTTAGTTACTTAGGCATCTTGACTGAAATTAACTGTTCCTGGCAACTAACCCCCCCAAATATGTAATATTTGAGGAAATCTGTTTCAATGAATCTGAAGGAGTGTACATACTAAGTATCTCAGTTCTTGCTTGTACCCAGAATTGAATTTTATTTGTCTTGGAGGTGCCACTGGACTCAAACCTCCTTCCCACCACTGTTTGTTAATTCTTGTATTTATCTGCTAATTTACTGCCATTTATAGATCATCCTTACATCTAGTCTCAGTGGTAATCACCAGCACTTATGCAACTTGACTCTTAAAGACCCTTCTTGACAACAACTCCTACCTTACCCCCTATAAGTAGTGGTTGAGGAGGTCCCTGTTCCACTGAGGAAGAGTGATTGCACACAAAAACTTATACTGTGAATAAAACTTTGTTGACCTTAAAGGTGCCATTGGACTCAAACTTTGTTCTGTTGCTTCAGACGAACACAGCTACCCCATCTGAATCTATCTTCATGAGAGGTGATACGAAAGCCATCTTCAAGTACTTGAAGGGCTGTCCTATAGAGGATGGTGTGGAGTTGTTTTCTGTTGCCCCAGAAGGTCAGACCAGAACCAACAGGTTGAAATTAAATCAAAGAGGTTTTTGGCTAAACATTAGGAAGAACTTCCTGACAGCGTGGTATCTCAGTGGGACAGGCTTCCTCGGGAGGCGGTGGGCTCTCCTTCTTTGGAGCTTTTAAACAGAGGCTAGATGGCCATCTGACAGGAAGGGATTAGTCAGTGCTTGGCTCTCATGCCCCTTTCTTACATGCCCAGGGTAATGCCGATTGCTGCTTTGGGGTCAGGTAGGAATTCCCCTCCAGGCCAGAAGGGGTCCTACAGGCCATCTAGTCCACCCCCTAAGCTCAATGCAGGATCAGCCTAGAGCATCCCTGACAAGTGGTTGAGGAGGTCCCTGTTCCACTGAGGAAGAGCCGCTGCTTGAAGACTGCCAGGGAGGGGGAGCTCACCACCTCCCTAGGCAGCTGATTCCATTGTGGCACAACTTGTACTGCCAGAAAGTTTTTCCTAAGATCCAGCCAGTACCTTCCCACCCTTAATTTAAACCCATTATTGTGAGTCCTATCCTCTGCTGCCAACAAGAACAGCTCCCTGCCCTCCTTTAAGTGACAGCCCTTCAGATACTTAAAGACAGCCATCATGTCCCCCCTTCAACTGGAGAGCCAGTTTGGTGTAGTGGTTAAGTGCGTGGACTCTAATCTGGTAGAACCGGGTTTGATTCCCCACTCCTCCACTTGCACCTGGATGGATGACCTTGGGCAAGCCATAGCTCTGTACCAGCTGTTCCCTCAAGGACAGCTTGGGAAAGAGCTCTCTCAGCCCCACCTACCTCACAGGGTGTCTGTTGTGGGGAGGGGAAGGGAAAAGGAGTTCGTAAGCCGCTCTGAGACTCCAAGTGAGTGAAGGGCGGGGTATAAATCCAACCTCTTCTTCTTCTTCTTCTTCTCTTCAACCTCCTCTTCTCCAGACTGAACATTCCCATGAAGTCCCTCAGCCCTTCCTCACAGGGCTTCTTGGTCTCCAGGCCTCCAATCAACCTCGTCGCTCTCCTCTGCACCCACTCCATTCTGTCCACATCCTTTTTGAAGTGAGGCCTCCAGAACTGCCCACAATACTCCAGGTGCAGCCTGACCAATGCAGTGTACAGTGGGACTATGACATCTTGTGAGTTGGATGTTATGCCTCTGTTGATACACCCAGGGGTCTGTTGGGGCTGGAGCGAGGCGGAGCAAAGCTCCGCCAGCTCAGGAGTGGCCACTAAGGCAGCCATGGGCTGAATCAGATTCTCTGATCTGATTCAGCCTGCTGCTGAATTGCCACCGAAATTCGGTGGCAATTTTAAAAGCGACTGGAGGAGAGGGGGTTTGAGGGAGAGGCTCCAAACTTGCAGGGTAGCTGCTGGGACCTCTCTCCCAAATACCCACCAAGTTTCAAGAAGATTGGACCAGGGGGTCCAATTCTACAGGCCCCCAAACAGGTTGCCCCCATTCCTCCATTGTTCTCTATGGTAGAAAAAAAGGTAACATTTTTTCCCACCTTAGAGAACAATGGAGGGGATGGGACAACCTGTTTGGGGGCCCATAGAATTGGACCCCGTGGTCCAATCTTCTTGACACTTGGTGGGTATTTCGAGGAGAGGCCCCAGCAGCTACCCTGTAAGTTTGGAGCCTCTCCCTCAAACCCCCTTTCCTCCAGCCCCTCATATACCCTATGAGTTTTTGCCATTGATTTCAATGGCCCATAGGGTATAATGGGGCTGAAACTGACATTCCCTTTCTGACACACTTCTGGTGATGTCAGGGAACGTGGCATATGCTAATGAGTTATTCTAATGAGTTATGCTAATGAGCTCCTGCAGCTCTTTTTCTACGAAAGGACCCCTGGATACACCCCAAGATTGCATTACCCTTTTTTGTTGCCGCATCACACTAACTACTCATATTTAACTTTCGGTCTACCTTTACCCCAAGATCTTGTTCACACACAGTGCTACCAAGAAGTGTATCCCCCATCCTGTATGTAAGTTCCTCATTTTTGTTACCCAGATGTCAAAACTCGGCACTTATCTTTGTTAAATTGCATCTTGTTCACATCTGCCCCCTTTTCCGATGTGTTCAGATCTCACTGAATTCTGTCTCTGTCTTTTGGTGTGTTCGCTGCTCCTCCCAATTCGGTGTCATCTGCAAATTTAATGAGTAGCGCCTCCACACCCTCATCCAAATCATTTATAAAAAATATTGAAAAGAACCGGGCCCAGAACCAAGCCCTGTGGCACCCTACTGGACACCACCCTCCATTCAGATGAAATGCCACGGACAACTACTACTCTTTGAGTGCGGTTCTCCAACCAGTTCTCATCCTAGAGTCCAGTCCACAGTCCTCTAGTTTACCCATCAGAACATCATGGGGAACCCTGTTAAAAGCTTTACTAAAATCCAGGTAAAGAACATCAACAGCATTCCCTCAATCCAGTAAGCTTGTCACTTGATCAAAGAAGGAAGTGAGGTTGGTCTGGCAGGACCTGTTGGGGACCAATCTGTGCTGACTTCCCCAGATCACCAAGTTGTCCTTTAGATGCTCACAGATCGATCCCTTTAAAATCTGTTCCAGTATCTTCCCTGATACATAGAGGTCAGACTAACTGGCCTGTAGTTTCCTAGGTCACCCCTCCTCCCTTTTTTTTGAAAACTGGGATAACATCTGCCCTCCTCCAGTCTTGGGGCACATCTTCCCTTCCTCTCAGAGGTCTGGATGGACAAAGGCTCTGTAAGCTCTCTAGAAAGTTCTTTGAGCACTCTTGGGTGCATACCATCTGGCCTTGGGGATTTGTACTCATTCAGTTCAGCCAGGTGCTTCTCAACTACCTCTCTGTCCATGTCAACCAGCAGCCCAGATGCTGTGCCTTGCCTACTACCATCTCTAGATGAATGTGTTCTCTTCTTCAGGGAAGAAACTGAGGCAAAATAGGCACTGAGCCTTTCTGCTTTCTTCCTGTCATCTGTCACAGTTTCTCCATTTGTACCCAACAGTGGGCCCATCACCTCTTTTTTCTTGTGTTTGCTCCTCACATATCTGGAAAAAAAAACTTTTTATGTTGTAGTGAGCCTCCCTGGCCAGCTTTAGCTCATTGTGAGCTTTGGCCTCTCTGATGGCTGGCCTACAGTTCCTAGCAACCTGCAATGCAGATACTCTTCTTTAGAGGTATGTCCTTGCCTCCATTTCTTGAACATTTCCTTTTTCTCCCTTAGTACATAACATAGTTCTCAGTTCATCCACATTGGCTTCTTGGATTCCCATGTTTCCTTCTTGTTGGAATAGCGATGGCTTGAGCTTGCAAGAGTTCTTGTTTTAGGAGAGCCCACCCTTCACTTGATCCTTTCCCTTCCAGCAGTCTCGCCTATGGAATGATTCTCATCACACCTTTGAGTCTGCCCTACTGAAATCTAACATACAGGTGTGGCTACGAACTTCCTTGGTCCCCCCACAGCAAAAGGAATTCTAGCAGGACATGGTCACTTCCCACTAAGGTCCCTACCACCTTCACTCCATCTAACATCTCTTGCCTGTTGATCAATACTAAGTTGAGTATGGCTGAGCCCCTTGTAGCTTCCTCCACCATTTGATGAAGGAAGTTATTGGCCAGACAGGTCAGGAAGTTGCATGACTGTGAACGCTTTGCAGAGTTTGTCTCCCAGCACATATCAAAGAAGTTGAAGTCACCCGTAACTACCAGATCATGTTGTTTGGATACTTTGTCAAGCTGTTCAAGGAAGAAGAAGAAGAAGAAGAAGAGAAGAGATTGGATTTATACCCCGTCCTTCACTCACTTGGAGTCTCAGAGCAGCTTACAAACTCCTTTCCCTTCCCCTCCCCACAACAGACACCCTGTGAGGTAGGTGGGGCTGAGAGAGCTCTTTCCCAAGCTGTCCTTGAGGGAACAGCTGGTACAGAGCTATGGCTTGCCCAAGGTCATCCAGCCAGGTGCAAGTGGAGGAGTGGGGAATCAAACCCGGTTCTCCCAGATTAGAGTCCACGCACTTAACCACTACACCAAACTGGCTCTCAAGGAAGGCAGCATCCACCTGTTGCAGACTCCAACCACAATCCTGTTTGTCCTTCCTTCCCTTATCCTCATCCAGATACTTTCCACTGGGCTGTCACCCTCCCCCTCCAGTATTTCCTGACAAACCAATCTTCTCCTTACATACAGCAAACAAACATACATGAGAAACAAACCCTCTCCTGACCCTAGGGCTCTTACTGAGTCAGTGAGAGACAAGTGGGCCCCATAAAAAGTGGGGAGCCCCATGTCCTTCAGGGCCTTGGACTTCTCATCAGCATCATCTCCATCTTGCCAGGATTCACTTTCAGCTTGTTTACCCTTCGACATTCAACTATAGCATTCAGGCCTTGTTTCAGAGAGTATAGTTTCATCAGGCAATTTGGAGAAGGAAATTTAGGATGTCTTCAGCATATTGGTGGCACCTTATTAGGGATGGGCGCCAACCAGTTCATAAGCCAAAATTTGGTGCAAACTTGGCCCAGTTCGGAGTCCTCAAATCCACAGATGGGGCTACATTAAGAATTAGATAGATTGATGTAGTGAACCATTTTTGAACAATTGTACTAACCACAGTGAATTTAATTAAATCACGAGCCAATCATAACTTTCCCCCTCAGTCTTATATAATGAGTTGTTTAGCCAATATGACAGCAACGGACTTCTATGCAATCACAATATTCCATGACATTCTTCAACCATTTGACCTATATTCTCCCCCCCCCCCCCAAATGGTAACATCACACTGAGTTACCTAATATATCTACACCGGCTTTGCAGTTGAGCCCTCCTTCACCTGTGCCTGCTAGGCACTTCTCTCTCCTATGTGCGTTTAATACTGTAGCCTTAAAAACCTATAGCCCTGAGTCCCTACCCTTCTCCAACCAGAGGTCATTCAGTGGGTGAAGAACACACACCTCCTTAAAAGAGAATTGAAATGTATTGATTGATGAATAAAGAGCAAGGACCATTTGACTGCCACACACAAAAAAAGTGCTTCCATCCAATTTGCTGAATCACTGACATGTCGAAAGGCTGAGATATACAGAGTTCTGAGAGTTCAGGCTCCATTAATTGTATTCCATTTTGCTCCCCTTTCAGTAGAAAGTTCAGGCAACGTTCCCTCAGGGAAACATCAAGATGACCTCTCCTCAGGACGGAGAAGCTTGGGGTCAGTTTTCTAGACCAGAGAAAGGCTATGGAGTCTTTGAGAAGAAAACTATTTATTGAGGAGGAAACAGAGAGGGAATGCTTGAACAGCAGAGCGAGTATTATTACGATGGCCAAACCAAGAACTCTGACTGAGAACAGGTCTACCATTAAGCAACGTACAGAAGCTCACCTCTGGCAGGACCTTTGCTGGTGTCAAATTTTCAGCTGTTTCAGGAACTGAAATGTCTTGGTACATACTTGTTTCAGCTCCTCACAATAGATCAGGTAGCTCCTTCCAGAGCAAATCCCCAGGAGAGCTACTTCAGGCCTCCTTTTATTTCTGAAGGTCAAAGTACCTATGGAACCCGCATGGGGTGTGATTGGCTGGGCTGCAGAAGAAGGAGAAATGAGTGGAAAGGCCCTCCCCTCTTCTCTGTTTGTCTGGAAGGTACCCTTTCATGTGTATAATTCGTATAACTTTTTTTTTTTTAGTTTGATCAAACGTGTGTTGATTTGTTTTCCAGGGATCGATACGTTTTATCAATCTTTTCTTTCCTGGCTATGTTAATTTTGATTGTGATGCAGAATGGGATCCGCTAGCTTTGTCGTTATTAGTGGTTCAAGAAAATATTAATCTGAACACAAAGAGGCACGGTTATAGATCTGTGAAACAGCTTCACATGAAAAAATCTTTCTCCGCCAACAAGACCTACAAGGAGAGAGAAGAAGAAGAAGAAGAGATTGGATTTATATCCCGCCCTTTACTCACTCGGAGACTCAGAGTGGCTTACAAACTCCTTTCCCTTCCCCTCCCCACAACAGGCACCCTGTGAGGTAGGTGGGGCTGAGAGAGCTCTTTCCCAAGCTATCCTTGAGAGAACAGCTGGTACAGAGCTATGGCTTGCCCAAGGTCATCCAGCAGGTGCAAGTGGAGGAGAGGGGAATCAAACCCGGTTCTCCCAGATTAGAGTCACTTAACCACTACACCAAACTGGAGAAAGATCCCCCCCCCTCCTGACAAGAGAAAAACCTGTCAGGAGGATGGAATTTTATACTCCAAAATGTTCAGGGAAGTACAATTACAAATATTGCTTTGAATGTGATGTAAATGTTCTGTGTCTTGACCTGGAAGGCCCAGGCTAGCCTGGTATCTTCAGATATTCGAAACGAAGCCGGGTCAGCTCTGGTTAGTACCCGGATGGGAGACCGCCAGGGAAGTCCAGGGTCACTATGCAGAGGCAGCCAATGACAAAACTGGATGGCCCAGGCTAGCCTGAGATCTTCAGGTCTCAGAAGCTAAGACCACCAAAGAAGTCCAGGTTTGCTACACATGGGCAGGCAACGGCAAACAACCTCTGAATGTCCCTTGCTTCTGATAAACCTACAGGAATTCCATGATTATATGTATAATACGTTGGATCTGGTTTTATGGTTTTTATGGTTTTAAATCTGTACATCGCCTACAGCTCCACATTTGTGGGGATTAGGTGATCCACAAATATAATGTAACGAATGAATGAATGAGTCAGCTGCAACTTGAAGGCATTTCACACCACCGAATGTGCTGTAAGAAATGCATTTGTTACAACGCGTATGTTTAGATCAGACCCGTGGCGCCTGACCCTCTTGTTTTTGCAGACCCAGTAAAGCCAATAACCGTCACACTCTTTCTATATTCACTTTCAGGATCCAGGAAGCAGTATAACTGAATATGAACTTTATTAACTATTTACAAAACTTAACACTCAGCACTGGAAGGAGCAGACTTGCTGTGACCCCTCTGGGGGACCATCATGTTAAGCACCGCCCACACAAAGGCAAGAGAGTGTTAACTGGGGTCCCGTGAGACACCTGTACACAGCCACTGGACCGCTTATGCTTTCGTGGGCCAGCAATCACATGGGAGTGGACTAGATTAACGCACCACATATTTCCTCCTCACCCTACTGTCTGAAGTTATGAAGGATATAAACTGGGATGGCTTCAGCCAGAACTCGGTTGAAATTCAGCAGCACCTGATAATGGCCCCGGATTACTGACAAGCTTCCTTTTATCTTCTGCAGGGCACATTTCTAGCCCACATGGCTGGACTTGGAGAGAGGTGTTTGAGAAAGGGCCACTGGTGCCTCTGACCAGAAGGTTGAACCGGCTGACGGGCATCAGACCGGGCACCTGCCTATCCACGTAGCAGGGTGGCCTTGGGCCAGACCCACACACTCAGAGTCACCTATCTCACAAGGTTGTTGCGAGGACAGGATAAAATGGAGGAGAGAGGAATGACCAGGGGAGCTGATCTCCAGTTTGGCATAGTGGTTAAGTGCGCGGACTCTAATCTGGGAGAACCGGGTTTGATTCCCCACTCCTCCACTTGCACCTGGCTGGATGACCTTGGGCAAGCCATAGCGCTGTACCAGCTGTTGTTTCAGAGCTCTCTCAGCCCCACCTACTTCACAGGATGTCTGTTGAGGGGAGGGGAAGGGAAAGGAGACGGCAAGCCGCTCTGAGACTCCCTAGGGTAGTGAAGGGTGGGGTATAAATCCAATCTCCTCTTCATCATCTCTGTAGTTGAGAGATCAGCTGTAATTCCAGGACAACTTCAGGGCTCACCTGGAGGTTGGCAACTCTAGGCACTGGGTGTGGCTTTTGCCCCTACAGTGTACCTGATTGCCCAGCAACTGTACATGAAAGCCCTTTACTGTGCCTGGATCGTCCTTGCTGGATAGAGTGTTTTCAAAGAGGTGGCGCTTCTTTCCCTTACCCAATCGCTGGCCACACGAAGTCACTTTATTGTATTTTAAAATAGCTATAGCCCACTCCATCAAAGCAAAACATCCCCACACCAGACACTTCTGGCACTTTTCCAATCCTACTCATAAACCAGGAGGGGAGAATGGTAACTGGCCAGGTCATTCCATTGCTGATCGAAGAGTGGCAGCCCTTCGACAGAGAAGGAATCGAGGGGAGATTACAATGCCAGATTGCTGGACTTGAGTTTATTCACAGGGGCAGGATAGGGGCACAGGATTGTTATCTCACCACAGGCACTAATTTTCACCCCTCAACATTTCTCCCCTGCTTTGATCTGACTCAGGGGCGTAGACTTTTGGAAATCCGGGGGAGGGGGGGGTCCTTAGCATGCACGCTTTGCGTGTGTGCTCGCTGGAGCGATGGTCTCCTCCCCCGGAAACCGCCCCGCCTCCCCAGGCCCTTCCGAGGCCTGCCAGCCGCTGCTGCCAATGCCTCTCTCTTCCCCCCCCCCCTTCCCTCTCCCTCTCCAGCAGCAGCCTCCGGGCCATCGGAAGGACCTGGGGAGGCGCGGCGGCAGGCGCTCCGTTTTCCCGGGGGTGGCTGAGCCCCCCCCTGGGAAATTTCGGGGGTGGCTCAAGCCCTCGAGCCCCCCCGTACTCTACGCCTATGATCTGACTACAATGTGCATTTTTCTCTCTGCATCCTGAGTTCCTTCTTTGCAGCCATCTGACTGGGATATAAGGACTCTGAGATCCCCATTCCAACTCGTATCTGAAGAAGGAGGCTTTAATTCTCAAAAGCTCACACCCTGAAAATCTGGTCGGTCCCTAAGGCGCTCCTGGATTCGAGTCTAGCTGTTCCACTGCAGGCCATCATGGCTCCCCTCTGAAGCTATCTGAACTCCCCAGGGCTGAATAGGGATACAGGATACTTATCTCATTACAGATACTAATTTTCTGCCCCAAAGCATTCTGCTCTAATCTATCTGACTACGAGGTGCATTCATTCATTCATTCATTCATTATTTAAATTTCTATCCTGCCCTCCCTGCCTCTCAGCAGGCTCAGGGCGGCTGACAACACGGTTCCTATAAAATAAAATTCCATAAAACAACCACTGTATAAAAACATACAATACAAACTTGAAAATTACAGTACAAGATGGAGAAACTTCAATGCCCTTGTTCAAGAGGTGTCAGCAGGCTTTTTTTAAACTTCTGAACTTCCGATCGGTGCAGATGGTCCTGGCTGGGCCAGAGCTATGGTGGTCGGGCCAGAGCTATGAAGTCAAGGAGGCCCCTACTTGAAAGTCTGGTGGAAGAGCTCCATCTTACAGGCCCTGCGGAACTGTAAGAGGTCCCACAGGGCCCTGATGTTATCCAGGAGCTCATTCCACCAGTTGTCGCCAGCTGGGCCTCCTTAGGCCTTGGAAGAACAAGGCGGTTCTGGGAGCCCTATCGTAGTGCTCGCTGGGGTACATACGGGGAGAGGTGGTCTCTTAAGTAGATAGGTCCCTACTATTAATATACTACTAGATTTAGTATCTCTGCATCCTGAGTCCCTACTTTGCAAAACTTCTCCCGTCTTCTGTGTGGGATATAAGGACACAGCCATCTCCCTGACAACTGGCATCTTTGACTCTTGAAAGCTCCCCCCCTCCCCCCCCAAAAAAAATCTTGTTGGTCTTTAAATTGCTACTGGACTCAAATCCAGCTGTTCAACTGCAAAGCAGCACTATTGCCCTCTGGAACTTTCTGATTCTGCTGTATCTTACAGCCCCTACTACGTCATACCAGGAAGTAGTCTCAAGATATTGGCTGGCTTTCCCTCTGAACCCAAGGTAAGCACCCCAAATGTCGATTGATGTCTGAAGGAAGGCCATTCCTGGAAAGACTGCCTGCAAGGTAAAAGTCTTGCCGCAAAGGTAACTTTACAGAACCAACCTCAATATAGCCATGAATTTGTTTGCAGAGTAATTTAATACAGAGCCTTGGATGTATGATTGCACCATTTCCCTTAGCTAAACTGTATTGCATAAAACATGTAATTCTGCTCCAAATAGGTGTGGAAAATTGATTTTTGATTGGTTTGCATGGAAGTATGCCTGTACTACCCTTTAAACTCCTTTAATTGCTTTTGACTGTGCTTAAGGACTCAGTAAATATAATGTTTTACACGGAGAGTAAATCCTAAAGCTGGAATCCAAAGACCGGTTAAATCAGTGGACTTCAACAGACTGTCCACTGGATTACCATAATTCAGCTTTGCTGTTTAGTGAATTGGAGGGAACACAACTTGGCACATTGTATCATCTCAGTGTGCTTTGATTACTGTAGGACCAAGCAGATACACCACCATGCCTTCCCAGAGTATAGGGTTACCAGCTCTGGGTGAGGAAATACCTGGAGGTTTTGGGGGTGGAGACTGAGGAGGGCAGGGTTTGGGGTGGGGAAGGACCTCAGCAGGGTACAACATCATTGAGTCCATCCTCCAAAGTAGCCATTTTTACCAGGGGAACTGATCTCTGTTGTTGGGATATCAATTATAATTGCAGGAGATATTTGCCCTGCCTGGAAGCTGGCAACTCTACTCGACCTACTTCATCACCATATACTTCCAACTTAGTTGTGTGTCTTTTACTCAAAAATGGCAGTGGACAGAGAATCACCGGGCAGCCACAATGCAAGACTGCTTGCCTGCATGGTGAGGTTCAAGAAGAGTTGCGAGCCTCCGGGTGGTGGCTGGAGATCTCCTGGGATTACAATTGAGCTCAGGTGACAGAGATGAATTCCCTTTGAGAAAAGGCTACTTTGGAAGATGGGCTCTGTGGCATTATACCCCACTGAGGTCTCTCCCATCCCCTAGCCCTACCCTCTTCAGGCTCCAAAATATCCAGGTATTTTCCAACCTGGAGCTGGCAACCCTCAGCTCAAGTTATGCTGGCCTGTTTAAGGAGTTGTTCCAGAGCTTAAAATATTTGTACTACAAAGGAGTTGGAAAAGATGGGTTCCTTATTAAAGTAGGCCAACGTTTTTCATACTGGTTGCTGGCAGGCATATTAGCAGAGGGCTGAAATGTGCCACATGAATAATTAGCCTACCGCTGTTTACCCCTTGGCCTGGAGACGTCACAGGCACCACTGGCTCCCTCCTCGATGATAAAATGGAGAAAGCAAGTAGCAGAATTCCTTGACACAGGGATTCCAGAAGCAGGACCATCGCTCAGAATGCAGGAGCTGCTCCTTAGCCCCATTTGGCTGAGCAAAAATGCTGGCTGGAATACAGTGTTGTCTCTGTATGCAGATGAACATAAGAGAAACCATGTTGGATCAGGCCAATGGCCCATCCAGTCCAACACTCTGTGTTGCACAGTGGCCAAAACCCAGATGCCATCAGGAGGTTCACCAGTGGGGCCAGAACTCCAGAAGCCCTCTCACTGTTGCCCCAAGCACCAGGAATACAGGGCATCACTGCCCCAGACATAAGAGAAACCATGTTGGATCAGGCCAATGGTCCATCCAGTCCAACACTCTGTGTTGCACAGTAGCCAAAACCCAGATGCCATCAGGAGGTTCACCAGTGGGGTCAGAACTCCAGAAGCCCTCCCACTGTTGCCCCCCCAAGCACCAAGAAGACAGAGCATCACTGCCCCAGACATAAGAACATAAGAGAAGCCATGTTGGATCAGGCCAATGGCCCATCCAGTTCAACACTCTGTTTCACACAGTGGCCAAAACCTTGTTTTTGATTCTACGAGTAACACTGCTGCCCTTCTGGCTGATGTACAAAAATCTGTAAAATTGACACTCTCAGCAGCTTTCATGCCAATACACTGATTCAGTGACTCCTTTACTCAGCCATTATATGCACACTGTAGAAAAATAATAGTCAGAGGTCTGCCTCTACCTACAAAGGACTTCTGTAATGGAGGAATCCTTTGGAATACACTCACTGTTTCGCTTGTTCATGTCTACACAGCGGAATCTGTAAGCCAAATGGGTGCCCCTGGAAAAAGCACTTAGAGATATTTTTCATAAGGTCACCAGTTCCTAGAGATTTGGGGGTAGAGCCTAGAAAGGGCTATGTTTGGGGAAGTGGAAGGGCCTCCATGGGATGCCAGGCCTCCAAAGCAGCCCTTTCCTCCAGGGAAACTGATCCCTGTCATGTGGAGATCAGTTGCGATTCCAGGAGAACTACAGGTCCCACCTGGAGGCTGGCAACCCTAAGCATTCACCCCTCAAATAGGTGGGACCATGACAATCAGATATGGATGAAACAGGTTTCAAAAAATCCTGTGCTTTTGATTTATTAATAATGAGGTCTATTTGCTTGGCAGAGCTCAAAACACCATCTGTCTTTCCCTGTGTCACCTCGACTGATCTATTTATAAGGCAGATGTCATCTGCAAAGTTTAAGTCGGAAAGTTCAACTTCTGTCCACACCATGCCTGTTTCCACCCTGGCAGCCTGCTGCATGACACAGTGAAAAGTCACTTCAAGAGATCCTACCTGACCTGCATTGCAGACTTATTTAGGACTAAGCCCATCAACTATTAAGAGATATTCACTGTGGATTTGCATAACTAAGTGCATTTTTGATATTTAGAGGGTGGGGTTTTTTTGCTGGAAGTTTAAGCTCTTATATATCTATGCATTTATTAGTTACTAGGAATAAGGCCCGTTGTGGAAATAAATTCAACAGGCTGTAGAAAGAGGCTTTGGGCGGATGCTCTGGCCTTGGGCACTCAGCATCAATTTGTTGTGGTGACCTCAGCAGCGTATAATGTCACAGAGTCCACTATTTTCTCCAGGGGAACTGATCTCTGCCATCTGAAGAGCAGCTGTAATTTCTGAGTGATCTCCAGCCCTCACATGGAGACTGGCAGCAGTGGTTCCCCAGGAGAAAATGGCTGGTTTGGAGGGTGGAACCTATGGCATTGTACCTGTTTGAGGTCTCACCCCTGCTCAAACCTCACCCTTTCCAGGCTCCACCCCTCAAATCTCCAAGAATTTCCCAAACTGGAGTTGGCAACCCTATCTCCTTCCCAGCCAGCCATCAACCTACCATTATCTGCCCCTCTGATTTCAGCTTTCCATCTCCCCCCCTTCCTCCTGGAGAGCAGTTGTAATTCTGAGTGATGAAGAGAAGAAGAAGAGATTGGATTTATACCCCACCCTTCACTCACTTGGAGTCTCAAAGCGGCTTACAAACTCCTTTCCCTTCCCCTCCCCACAACAGACACCCTGTGAGGTAGGTGGAGCTGAGAGAGCTCTGAGACAACTGTCCTTGAGAGAACAGCTGTGCCAGAGCTATGGCTTGCCCAAGGTCATCCAGCAGGTGCAATTGGAGGAGTGGGGAATCAAACCCGGTTCTCCCAGATTAGAGTCCGCCCACTTAACCACTACACCAAACTGGCTCTCCAGCCAGCACCTGGAGATTGGCAACAATGGTTCCCCAGGAGGAAATGGCTGGTTTGGAGGGTGGAGTCTATGGCAATGTAGCTGTCTGAGGTCCCACCCCTCCTCAAACCTCACCGTCTCCAATCTCCACTTCTCAAATCTCAGGGAATGTCCTACTTGGAGTTGGCAACCCTATCTCCTTCCCAGTCAATCATCAACCTACCTTTATCTGCCCTCTGGCTTCAGCTTTCTATGCCCCCCCCCAGTAGCCTTTTCCTTTCTCTGAAGCTCTGACTGCTATGTCACACTGGCTGCCATGGGGAGTGGGCATCTCAGCAGGTTATAAGAACACAGAGTCCACCATTTTCTCCAGTTGAACTGATCTTTGCCATCTGGAGAGCAGTTGTAATTCTGAGTGACCCCTAGCCCTCACCTGGAGATTGGCACCACTGGTTCCCCAGGAGAAAAAGTACAGTCCTTCTCCGCAGTGAAGGCCAAAGCAGCTTACATCATTCTCATCTCCCCCTTTTGATCTGCACAATAACCCTATGAGGTAGGTTATGCTGAGAGTCTGTCAGCAGTCTGAAATCACCCAGCTTCCACAGCAAGAACCTGGGTCTGGCAGACCCTGCTCGGAAGTGCTAACTGCTACACCACACTGGCTGTAGTATTGCCTGGTATCACAACTGAACTCCAGACAACAGATCTCTCTCTCCCCCTGGATAAAATAACTGCTTTGGAGGGTGGACTCTATGGCATTCTGTTCAGCTGAGGCCTCTCCCCTCCCTAAACCCTGGCTTCTATAGACTACAGCACAAAATCTCCAGGAATTTCCCAACCTAGAGCTGGCAGCCCTAGTCAGAACTGGCCCCAATGAGTTCCTCACAAAGGCCTGGAAAGGGCATCATTCCTTTGTCTTTTAGCTGACAAAACCAAGCTTGGTTGCCTAGCAACAGCCACTGAGGGAAAAGTTAGTCCCACAGGAGCCAAGCAGGAGAAGTATCTTTGTCAGGACAGACAGCTGTTTTGGCAGTTATTCTGACAAGGAACAGTGGCTGAGGTGGCAGTGATGGGGAAGAGGAGCGGACCCAGCCCCCAGCCAATGGCATACGATTACTCTTGAGTGGCGGTTGTTGGGCCAATGGCTGATGGAGTGCACAGCACAGCCAATGGGAGAGCTGGAAATGGCCAGTGCAATAGGATAATTATATATATAAGAAGGTTGTTATTGGGCATGATCCAGGCACCATTAAGTTTCTTTAACACAAATGGACTGCAGATGTTTGAAAACAGGACATTTGTATGTCTTTCCTTCAAAATGGGGGGGGGGGAGGAATACAGCTGTTGGTACGTATCTAGGTTTGCCAATGCTATATTGGAAAATACCTGGAGATTTTGGGGGTGGGGCCTGGGAGGGAGGAGTGGGGCCTCAGCAGGGTATAATGCCACAGAGTCCACCCTCCAAAGGATCCATTTTCTCCAGGGGAATTGATCTCTGTTATTTGGATATCAGTTCTAATTCTGAGAGATCTCCAGGCCACACCTGGAGGTTGGCAGTCCTATATTTAATGCAAGACACCCAGGTTATTTGATCTGAAGGCTGATGGCCATTCATTCTGTCTCAGGGTTGCCAGCGCTGGGTTGGGAAATACCTGGGGATTTTGGAGGTGGAGCGAGGTGTGGGGAGGGGAGGGGAGGGACCTCAGGGGGGTACAAGGCCACACAGTCCACCTTCCAAAGCGGCCATTTTCTCCAGGGGAACTGATCTCTGTTGCCTGGAGATCAGTTGTGATTCCAGGAGACCTTCAAGGCACCACTTAGAGGCTGCAACCCTATTGGTTTGCCCAAACCCTCAAGTACTTGTGGAAATGGGCCTGAGCAAGACAGGAACCGCAGAGGCACTCGGAGAGACAGCTTCCTCTTCTTCAAGCAACCAAAATCCCCAAAAGCCAGCTGTCCGAGTGCCCACCTCCCTCAGCGCCATAAACGGCTCTCGCTCTCTCTCTCTTGCTCAGCTCCCCAGTTGCTCCAGCCTGGTGGGGAATTCCTCGTCTTCAATTCTAATCTTCCATCCTTGAGAAACTGAGGTGGGAATAAAAAGTGGTTTCCATATTGACGCTGTAGGACAGAGGTCGTCCCTCCATTATAAAGTAGAAGATTGTGTAAAAATCTTATTGGGGAAGGGACATTGTGACATTGCATACACTTGTTGCCTTGCCCCTTCGGTTACATGACAACTTTTCAAAAGCGATGCCATGCCTAACATTAGACCACATTCATTGCTTTACATTAATGTTCGGCTATGGTCATTTTTAGTGACTCTGTATTCGGGAATTTCAGGGGGTAGCCATGTTGGTCTGTAATGGAAGATCAAGATTGGAGTCCAGTAGCACCTGAGAGACCAAGAAGAGGTTCAGGGAATGAGCTTTTGAGAGTCAGTACCACCTTCATCAGACACTTGTTGTTATGGAGATCCCTGGGCCAGTTTGGTGTAGAGGTTAAGTGCGCAGACTCTAATCTGGGAGAACCGGGTTTGATTCCCCACTCCTCCAATTGCACCTGCTGGATGACCTTGGGGAAGCCATAGCTCTGGCACAGCTGCTGTCTCAAGGATAGTTGTCTCAGAGCTCTTTCAGCCCCATCTACGTCACAGGGTGTCTGTTGTGGGGAGGGGAAGGGAAAGGAGTTTGTAAGCCGCTCTGAGACTCCAAGTGAGTGAAGGGTGGGGTATAAATCCAATCTCTTCTTCTTCCTTATATCAGAAGGTGGGAGGGGTGTTGTGAAGAAAGGATCTCAGGATAATTGTATCTGATGAAGGGAGCACTGACTCTTGAAAGCTGATACCCTGAAAATCTTATCTCTGTGGTGCCCCTGGAGTCAAATCTACCTGTATTTGGTAACCACTGATAAATGAGGGTGACTATTTCAGATTATGAATACCTTATTCAACCATAGCAAATAGTCTGAATGACAGTTAAGATGGCAGATGGGTCACAGGCTAAAGTGGGTGTGGCCTAATTAAAAATTAATCCATCCCATTTCTACCCCCTTTCCCAGTTTGAGCAGAATTTATTTAACCCATTTATAAACTCATCTCCAATTTACACACTCATTTTTCATCGGTTTTTATTGGCTGATTGCTGTTGTTTGGAGTTTTTCATTGTTTTTCGGGCTGTTTTCTTAATTGTATTTGAATTTTGTTATTGTTGCCTTTTTGGGTGACCGTTTCGATCAACAAGGGGATGGTGTGATTATACGAATCAATTTTAATGCTATGATATTTATATAGCCACTGCTGTTAACGGCCCCTGCGAGCACTTTTCTGGAGCGGGGACAGAGAAGTGAATTCCCTAGATTGAGTGCGCAAAACCAAGTTCTCTCTCAGTGTCAAATGTCAGGTTACTTTGTCCACCCCTCAAAGCAGCTGGAGAGATTCGGAGCACCAGCTGTGCCTTCTGAGTGTCATGGAACTGTGGCAGAAGGGGGGGAATCAATTATGCGGCCACATAAAAGCATGCGTCTGTGCAGTGCATCTTCATGCTTTCATGCCTGACTCAAATTATCTTGAAATAAACCAATATCAGCCTTTGGTTACTAATTGGGCGGGTGACTTGCGGATCCCCAAGGAGTCCTCATCCCGTGAGGCAGAGAGAAAGAAAGAAAAAGACTTTCCGCAACTGCTTTGAATCCATTCACTTCAATGCTTGCCAAAGCTAACAGTATCAAGCGAGATCTTGGATGTTCCCTGACCTTATTCTGCAAGCCCTCCCTCGCCTTCGAATTGTAAATGCCAGTTTGCGGGGACTTGATGGAGTGCGGGGAAGAAGAAAGCACAGGATGAGAGTGAGGGCGGGCAGAGGGAGAGGGGAGAAAAGAAAGCACAGAGTACTTTGCCTAGTCTGACAGTGAGAAAGTGAGAAGGAGCTTGGAAAAGCAGGCCTTTTTTTAAGAAGTTTTCAGATTCTCTTAGCCGGTTATCTTATGGAACTTATGGGATGCTGCCTTCTTTGTTGGGTGCGACTGGAATTGCCACCATCTTCTGTTTGTTTTACTCTTTAATTTTACGCATATTGTACTCTGTTTTAACTGAATGTTATTGTTTTATGATTTTAGTTGTTGTTAGCCGCCTTGAGCCAGCTTGTCTGGCTAGGCAGGATATAAATATAAATACATACATACATACATACATACATACATACATACATACATTGTATATATTTAGATTTTTTTTTCACTGTCCCTCTATAGAAGGGAGCACGTACCCTCGCAAGATTAAATGCTGTTCCTTCACAAGTAAAGCAAGGTCGAATGCAAAGGACTCCATACTCTGAAAGGCATTGTGATACTGCTTCTGGACAGCTAGAAACATCAGAACACTGCTTACTGGGAAAGTGGTGCCTTCTGCAGTACTTGGGATTTGTAGATGACTCCTCTTCTTTGCATAGGCGTCAAATTCAGGGGGGCTGGGGAGCTGGAGCCCCCCCCCCCGAACTTTTCCAGGACATGCTGAGCTTCCCCTGGACTGTAATGTCTCTGGCCCAGCCCCAGCCCCCCCCCCCCCCCCCCGGAAATTGGAAAGTCTATGCCCTTGCTTCTTTGTGATAATGAGGAGCTGCTAGCATCAGATAAGGTTAAGAAACTCTCAGCAGGCTTGGGATTTAGGAGTCTCCTTCCTCTTTCTCTCCCCTCTCTCAGACTATCTCCCTTCCTCTTTCTCTCCCCTCTCTCAGACTATCTCCCATTCGTTTCTTTTTCTCCCCCCAACATACAATTACCTATTCTTTCTCTGTCTCTCTCTCCCCTCTCACACAACCCCACTCCTTTCTGTTTCTCTCCTTTTGCAGCTGCAGGCCAGCAAACATCCCCAATCTGGTTGCAGAAGGGAGGGAGGCTGAGGATGCAGGCTTCGCCTCCTCGCGCTTCAACTGACAGCTGCAGGGCTAGCTTGGGCAGCAGCAGCAGAGGGCAGGCAGGCACCCAGAGAGACACCGCTGCCCCTTTGGCTCCCTTGGCCAACCGGCTGCCCTCCCTCCCCAGGGGTGCCGCCAGTTGCCTTTACTCAGCAGTCCAGTGGCCAAACCTGCTGGCTAAAGCTATAGTCTTCATTGCTGGAGGTCCAGGCAGGGGCTGTCCCTGTGGTGGGGCACACAGTTATAGTGGTGGCGGCTTCCCTTGTGGCTCCAATGGCTTTTCCCGCACTTCAGTAAGTCCATTCTCTGTGCTTGCACAGAGTAAGCAGTTTTACTTTGGGGGAGGATTTAAGCATCCCCGGATACTTTTTAAAACATTTCAGATTTTTCTGCAAACATGGGGACTGCCCCAAGTTTGCTGGAAGATCTGTTTACCCTATATGTGATGCAGATCCACGGAAATAAGTATCAGCATGCAGAGGAGACCTTGGCTATTAGATATATTTTTGTTGTTGTTGTAATTAAATCTAAAGGCCTTCAAGTGTGGTGACTGGTTGGTTCCCCAAGACAGCCTGATCTTGTCAGATCTCGGAAGCTAAGTATTTGGACAGGAAACTGCCAAAGAATCCCAGGGTTGGTATGCAAAGGAAGACAGTGGCAAACCACCTTTGTTAAGTATCTTGCCTTGAAAAACTCACAGGGTCACCATAAGACAGCTGCGACTTCTTCACCCAAAGCGTAATTAACATGTGGAATTCCCTGCCACAAGAAGTAGTGGTGGCTGGCTACAAGCATACACAGCTTCAAGAGGGGACTGGATAACCATATGGAGCAGAGGTCCATCAGTGGCTATTAGCCACAAGCTATAGATGAAACACTATGTCCGGGGCAGTGATTCTCTGTATTCTTGGTGCTTGGGAGGGGGGGACAACAGTGGGAGAGCTTCTGAAATTCTGGCCCTGCTGGTGCACCTCCTGATTACTGTGATCTAAGAGGGTCAAGCTAACAAGTAAATTAATATAAAAAATACAAATATTTATTAGGGTGTACACATCAATAGAACATAATGAGGTTAAAAGAAGCAGTCTAAATTTCAGACTCTAAAAGCTTATTTCATTCAGAACTGATAGTTATACATATCAAATTGATGGATAAAGCTTTCCTCAGTGGTCAATATTCCTTATTTCACAATGACACACATCCAGAATTACATGCACAAAGAATTTTGTATAGATATATGTGACCAGGTGTTGCTTTCTTGAATGCTATGCAGTTGCTACAAATTTGTAGAATGACCCTGAGTAATAGCTGCGCTAATCCATATATGTAACCACTGAGAAAGACCCATAAGGGCCGGAACATGTATAGTCCTTAGGTCAAAAGTGTTATCCATCAATTTGATATGTATAACAATCAGTTCTGAATGAAATAAGTTTTTAGAGTCTGAAATTTAGACTGTTTCTTATAACCTCAATATGTTCTATTGATGTGTACACCCTAATAAAATATTTGTATTTTTTATATTAATTTACTTGTTAGCTTGACCCTCTTAGATCACAGCTACTTTTTGGGTTGAGCCCCCCCCACCCCCCTTTTCGCTTTTTGTCAGATCGCCTGATGGCACCTGGGTTTTTGCCACTGTGTGACACAGTGTTGGACTGGATAGGTCATTGGCCTGATCCAACACGGCTTCTCTTCTGTTCGTATAACTTGCTGGCAATTTACACACACACACACACAAAAACTGCTTGGTTATTCAATGTACCGGGTGTGATAGATTGTTCACGGCTGGTGAGCTAAATGAGCCAAGATCATTAAAGTAAAATCCTGCAGCCTCTGAAGAAGGTTCTGATCTTCTCATGTTCTGGTTTCTTAGGGTTAAGAGAACACTCACAACAATGAGCTATTGACAGTCATCAACCTCTTCCACACCAGTTTCTTTTTATACTTATAAGCTGGTCGAATCTGCAAGCTTAGATACATATTTGCAACGGCAACCTGATCTATGTCTCTGATCCAAATGTTCTCTCGTGTCTCCTTAAGGAATAATAGAGTGACATTATGGTGAGAAGGTGCACAGCATATGAATGTGTCAAATGCACCTCTTGTGCAGCGGCCAAAAGAGCCACTTTGCAAAGGCAGAGGGGAGGGAGAGGGAGCGAGAAAGAGGGGAGGGGATAGTCCATTAGACCAATAGCCTTTTTCTTTTTTTTTGGTCTCTGCTTCTAAAATTACTGGATTTACAATTCCTAAACAGAGGTCGTCATGCACAGAGGAATCCTCTAGAAGATCACCTAATCCCTTATGAACCCACCCAACCATTAAGGTCGTCTTCAGAAGCCTTGCTTCAGGTGGCTCCACCTTCTGAGATTAGGTGGGTGTACAGTTGCCCACCTCCTCCAGGTAATGGCTGGAGGTCTCCTGCTGTTACAATTGATCTCCAGGTGATAGCTATCAGTTCATCTGGAGAAAATGGCGGCTTTGGAAGATTGACTGTATGGCATTATACCCCACTGAAGTCCCCTCCTCCCCAAACCCAGCTCTCCTCAGGCTCCACCCCCCAAACCTCCAGGTATTTCCCAGCCCAAAGCTGGCAGCCCTAGGCAGGTGGCAACTGGGGAGAGGGCCTTCTTGGTCATAGCACCAAAGTTCTGGAACTCTCTCTCCCCTGGGAGATTCACCTGTCCCCTTCCGTTGCTGTCTTCTGCCACTAGGTGAAGACTGTTTGTTGTTTCATTTGACGTTTTCTCACCATTTTCCCTCCTTCCTAACCAAGTTTTTAAAAAATCGTTTAGCATGTCTTTTGCCAGTTTTGTATGTATTTTAACTCTTTTATAAATTGTTTTGTTGATTTATGTTTGGGAAGGGAGTTGATTTGCCCTGATTTTATAACGTAATTTACCCTGTATGATGTAAATGGTTAGCTGCTTCGGTGGCTCTTGTAAGGGCAAAAGGGGGGAGGGTGTACATTTGGTGAATAATAAGTAATTAGAATAAATCCTAAAACAGGAAAAAGATGACCCCCCCCCTCCATTGCCTCATCATGACAACGGGGGATATTAACACCCCCTCCGACTTCTAGACAACACTGTCCAATTCAGCTTTTCAGACCAATCTCCAGCTTTCGTAAGACCGGGACTGCCATATTGTTCTGTACATCTGTGGTGTGCTTTACAATGGACTTGTGTCTTCCCATTACTGCTAAAGGCAGATATAAATAACAGCTAGTGTTTATATTTCCCATGGAAGAGTGGTGGCCTTGTCTCTTTGTATGCACAGGGGCAACCCAACATCATTTGCACTTGGCACAAATTGCCTCAATTAGTATGCAAAGAACTTATTGAATCCCGTCTTAAGACTGTCACCTCTTGCAGAAGGGTCTTCAAGAAGATGGCTTTCAGCAGCAACATGGTTTTCTTTCCTCATTTTGCTCACCCTCTACCCTACAGAAAGGGTCTGCGAGTGGAGATTAGGTGTTGGTTCTAGATGTCGATTTAAAGGGGGATTTAGAGACCCCCATGCTTGGCTCGGCTGTTGTGGGCTAGAAGCAGAATCAGGCATTCTTCCTTAATTCATCATTTGGCGGGGTGAAGAGGGGGTTAAGACTCCTTAAAAGCAAACAGAGACAGTTGGTTTGCATTCATATAAAGATTATGAGGTAGGGATAATCTATACTTTTGTCCGACTCCCAATTCGGTGTGCATTTGTGATAGAGAATTACAACAGAATGTGCTTGTGTGGGAAATTGTGTCTTTGGGTGTGTTCAGATGGGCAGCTAATCCCGCCATTGGCCCGGCTGTAATTCGAGCTAGATCTTTTTGATCCAGCATTGCACGACCAGACAGCTCGCCTGTGAAGCGCTTTACCACGTGTGACTCCCGGGTTGGATTGGCACCCACCGTAAGGCGCTGTGCAGTCAGCTTAAAAAAAAAAATCCTGTCTGCGCATGTGCATATGTGCCTCACCATGTACTTGTTTTTCGTGCATGTGCAGACTAAAATGGTAAATACACCACAAGTGGTACTTTCCTCTAGGTACCCTTTCAGTTTATAAAGTTGATAAAGTTCAGGGGACCATCAGAAACATAAAATTGCTCAAATCGCTTGAGCGAAGCTCTGTGGATGTCGCATGTTTAAGCGGTTATGCGCGCATCACTAAGAGTTTTTTTTAAATGGCAGCCATTCTGGATGGTCTGGAGACCATCCCTACAGGCTGATCACACACTGGAGGTACAACCTGATGGTGGAAAGTCCAGCATTGGCCTGTCGGCCAGCTTTAGACCGAACTTTCACTACTATCTTTTCAGTACGGATCCCCAGTGGGGATCAACGGGCTACGCACGAAAGCACCACAATTCCCAGATGTTGTGATCTGGATGTGCACTTTAAATCCACCAGGCACTTGTGCCTGGCATGGCTCAAAAGAGCTGTATGAACGCACCCTTTGTGATGGTTTTATTGTTGCGGGAATCACAATACTTCAAGTTGTGGATTGCTCGTCCGTATGTAACTTAATAGGGGTGTCAGCTTTGGGTTGGGAAATACCTGGAGACTTGGGGGGGGTGGAACCTGGGGTTTGGGGAAGGGGAGGGACTTCAACATGGTATAATGCCATAGAGTACACCCCCTAAAGCAGCCACTTTCTCCAAGGAAACTGATCTTGGTCATTGGGGGCTCAATTGTAGCAGGAGATTTGCAGGTGCCACCTGAAGGCTAGAAACTCTAACCCTACACAGCCTTGTGAAAGGTATGGAATTGGAGTATATCTAGAAAAGGTTGTTTTGTTACATAAGGAATAAGCACAGGCTGGGATGAAAAACTCCAGCCAGGAATTTATGGCCTGTATTCCTTCTGTGACCTCTTGTTGCCGACTTAAAATCCTGCCTCTTTGGACCTTCTATACATGCTGTTTCGGAGAAATGCAAACTCTTGTTCAAGATGCTGTGATACTTAAAGGGATGGAGACATTCTTGGCCATCCTGTGAGAAGTAGGTCTCCCATTTTGCCACCTCGGGGTAAGGAATTCCTTGCCTCCACCCCCAATTTCCCACCTGTGAGGAACTGAGAAGCAGGAAAAAAAATGGCCTCCATACAAGGATGCTCTAGGAATTTCCCCCAGTCTCTATGGAAAATGGCTTCTAGCTGATTGGCTAGAATCTTGCAAGAGGGGAGAGAGAAGGGTGGCCGCAGGTGAACATTGTTGGGGGCTGGGCATAGGGGTGGGGACATCCCCAACATAATGTAATTGCATTGGGGATGTCCCGACCCTCCAGGAACCCCCCCACTCCAAAGTCCCTGCTGGGGTTGAGGCTGGACCTGGCAGCCCTAGTCCAGATTGTTCTTCTTGTCAGTGTCTAGCTAAGTTCTGCCCGGGGCCAACAACCAGAAAGGCAGTGGCTCCTTCCCCTCTCTATGTGCCCCAGAAAGTGGAATTCAGATACTCCCTTTGAACCTGGAGGCACAAGTCTTTATTTTCTCTCTTTCAGTAATGGGACCCACAGAGGGGATAGCATGATAGCAGCCTGTAGGCCTCAAGAAGATGCACCAGAAAACTAGACAGCAAGAAATGACTTCCCGTAGAAGTTCTTGAAGAAAGTTTGAGTCTAGTGGCACCTTTAAGACCAAAGCTTTCGTGTGCAGGCGCACTGCTTCGGATGGTTTTGCACAACAAGTTTTAGGCGGGAAGCTGTTTCATTATAAAAATAGGTTATTTAATCCTTAGTGGGGTTTAACCACTTTGAACTCAAGGTACACATAGTTAGGACATAGGGGTGCCAACTTTGGATTGGGAAAGGCCTAGAGATTTTGGGGGGATGGAGCCTGGAGGGGGGGTTGGGGAGGAGTACAATGCCATGAAGGTACAATGGGGTACAATGCCATGAAGTCCAACTTCCAAAGTGTCCATTTGCTCTTGGGGACTGTCACCTGATCTCTGTCATTGGCAGATCAGCTGAAATCCCAGGAGATCACCAGCCATCACCTGAGGCTGGCGACCCAATTAAAACAGGGCTGTTCCCTGCCTAGCTGCGGCCGTCCCTTTCTTGGGCTCTCTGGAACCGCCGGGGAGCCTGTATCCTAAGACGTGTGTCTGGTTTTCTTTTGCTACCATGAATTCCTTTCGTTTGAACGAAGGCCAGATAAATTCTTGAATAAATTCTGTAATGGTCTGCCGTGTCTCCACTTAACAATGAAGATGGAATCAGTTCTCACAATTAATCTATACACAAGTACACTTGTCATCTAAAGGACAAGGTTATTTGGAGTAGAGATGATTATGCATTCGAGTGAAAGACGTGGACGCGGGGATGATCAGTGGCTCAAAGAGTAATGGAAGCAGCAAGGAGAATGTATAATGTAAAATGATGAAAAATGTTCCATTTCAGGAACTTATCAACAGCAGCGGAACACCCCGGATCCAATGCAGCAATGTAAATTCTGCTGCATTGTTATACATAGCCTGCAAAGAGTCCTGTCTCCCCCCCCCCCCAGCAAAGAAAATCTCCTGAACTGAAGACTAAAGATGATGGGTTTTCTCCCCCTGCTGCTCTCCCCTTAATCATGTTAATCATTGAAATGAACTTTTAAAAGTATCATTTGGAAAGCTGATCTCACTTTTTTCAATGGCAAAGTAAGCCTCCGAGGCATTGGGAAGCTGAAGTCAGAGTCAGCATTGGCATACCCTGAAGTGGGGCAGCTGGCAGGCTATGCCACTATCACAGACCCCGCTGAGCTGTCACCTTCCCGGCCACCAGCTCATGTGCTCCCCCACATCCTTTTGCTTGCAGGCACTTGGCCACCCATGCTCCCAAGGTTCTTCGCGCTGATGGGGAAGGGCAGGCAGGCGGTGCACAGAGCCGGCACCCCCTGGTGGCCATGGCAGCTCCACACACCAGCCGGTGTTGTTGGGGAAAGGGCGGCTGTGAGCACAAGCAGTGAGAGGGCTTGTGAGATGGAGCAGGATTCAGAGTCAGGCGGAAACACCCAGAGACGGATGGTCCTGCGCCCTTATGTTCAAGGTCTGACCCTGCTTAGCTTCTGAGGGCTGACAAGATCGGGCTAGCCTGGGCCATTCACAGCAGGGCTTTTGTTGTTGTTGTTGCTGCCCCTGAAACATACCAACCAACCTCTGAATTCAAATTCTGAATTTGAGTGGGGCAGAGACAGGGGGAACAGCTGTCCATGAGGATATGATGCCATTTCTGGGGGAACCCGCAAGAGACATCAGGCCTCTCTAGAAACCACCAGGTTTAAGTGATCCCCAGAGAGGACTGGTGTCGCTTCCAAGTGTTCCCTGCAAATGGCATCATGGATTTCAGCCCAGTGATGTTTTGTGATTTTTCTTTCTTTCCCCAGCTGGCCTCTGGTGTGCTGATGGGCTGCTGGGGATGGTAGATCTTCCACCCTAAGTGAGCACATGAGTGATGGTGGAAAGGGCCATCAAGTTGCAGCCAAACTATGGTGACCCCATAGGGTTTTAAAGGCAAGAGATGTTCAGAGGTGGTTTGCCACTGCCTGTCTCCACGTCACAACCCTGGACTTCCTTGGTGGTCTCCCAGCCACGTTGCAACCAGAGCTCACCCTGCTTAACTTCCAAGATCTGACGAGATCAAACTATCCTGGGCCATCCAGATCCAGGCAACTCTACCTGACAGGAGAGTTTAAGGTCCAATTTACAACTCCCCTCTGAAGTAGTTTGACTGCTGTCTTTTCCTACGCTCATTTCAAATTTCACTCCCTGGGTCTGAAGAGTACTAAGCAACAGGATCTGTTTAAAGCAGTAAAACGCTAGCTTGACCATAGGAGGGCAAATAACGAATGTAAACAGTAATTTTTTAAACTAGAACAAGTATGGTTTGAAAGTAGAAACAGGTATAGACAGGTTTGTTTGTTTTTTTGAAACTAGAATGATTCCAGCGGGAAAGTCAGATGTAGATTTGACCTAAAACATTCACTCAGCATCAGGGACATATATAATGAATGTGAGGGTGTGTGTATGTGTTTGTTTCACTGGAAATAAGTGAACAAATAAATGCAGAGATATGGTGCTCAAAGTATTTTTAACGTTTTTGCTGGCCCAGGGAACTGTAGTTTTAGTTCAGACTTGATCTGCAGGGATTAGCAACGTGCTAGTTAATCAGTTGCTTAAAAAACACTGATAAAGGGGCAGCTATAGAGGGGAATCAGACAGTTGGCTGCTGCTAACAGTCAGTCCCCCCTTTCCCTCTTCTCTCCCCTCTTTTCTGTCTTCCACGTGATCAAAATGCAAACTGCAGTCCCCTTGGGACAGGGACCTGCCTGTTTGTGTTGTTCTACAGAACACTGTGTGAATGATAATAATATCAACCCTCCAAATACGGGGCTTCCCTTATTTGCTGTACTCTTCCCCCTGCCTTAACTCCCTAATTAAACTTTTTAAAAAGTCACTTTCTCTTTTCCCAGCTAAACCATTTTCCTCCTTTGCCACGTATTTGTCCCCAGCACTTTCCAGGCTAAGATAGCAGAAAAGATAATTTGGGCTTGATAACACCGTTTGCAGCTGGACAGCTCTGTGTTGCTAGGATACCATTTTGGTGGTCATCTGCCTCTCCAGCCGCTTCTATTCCTCGCCAGACTGACAGGTATAATATAGCTTTTATCCTATTGTAATGCTCGGACTACAAGAAGCTTCCATTTGCTCTTTATATTTTAACTGAATGTGGGTTTTTTTGGTCTTTTTGAAACGGAGTGTGTATAGGGAGGTAGAAATGGTGGGCAGAAGCTTGTTGCGGGTCCTCTATGGTCTTTGGGTGCCAAATAGTATTAAAAGTGCAACATTTCATTGATGCACAAATGGAGTTCCAATACCAATGGAATCCAAACTGAAGTGTATCTATCGATTTCACTGTGGATCCCATAGAATTTTTTTTTCATGAGAAGGAAGAGGAAGAAATGTTTCTTACTACTGATTTGGGATTTTCTATTAAAACCCAGCTCTGGCCTGGATAGCCAAGGCTAGCTAGTTCTTGTCAAGTCTCAGAAGCTAAGAAGGGTCGTCCCTGATCAGTATTTGGAAGGGAGACCACTAAGGAATACCAGGGTTGTAACATGGAGGCAGGCAATGGCAAATCACCTCTTAACATCTCTTGCCTTGAAAAGTCTGTTGCAGATTAATGGCAAAAAACTCCCACCCTTCACCCCCCAAAAAACCCTGGCAAAAATTAAACCCAACAATTACAAATATTTGGATCTCAACTGGGGATGAAAGTCACTGATATATGGATGAAATTTTCTTGTTTTAAAACAAGAAGTGATGTTATGACACTCTTGGAATTTTTTTTTAAAACCCTACATTTTTTACCAGAGAGATCTGAACATTTCTAGAGCTTTGTAACATCACTTCCTGGCATTTATCTATTTATTTAATTCGATTTTTATCCCCTCTTTTCTCTTTTCTCCCCACTTCTTCATTAAGTGAGGACAGAGTGTAGGGAGCATCGCCAATAGGTACCCCACTGGAACTCGGTAAATGGCATCCTAGGCTTGACTGCCTCTAATTTACTACAGATAGTGGAGTAGCCCATTTTCAGCTGTTGTTACCATTGCTCATGGTATCCTTCTGCACCACCTTTCTGGGCTGAGATTGGGAGACACTTTTCTGCGGTGGTTCTGATCCTACCAACAGGGTCAATTCAGGAGGTGCAGGAAGACTGCTGCCCAACCTTTTGGGCTTTGGCTTCTGGGGTCTTGCAAGGTTCCATCTTGTCCCTTAGGTGACCCTCATGATCCTGGAATTCATGGGTGGTCTCCCTTCCACAGCCAGGGCTGACTCTGCTTAATTTCCGAGATGTGACGAGATTGGTCTGGCCTGGGCTACCCAGGTTAGGCGATCTAGGAGTACCCAGTTCAAATGTTGCCTCTTCTGCATACTCAAGAAAGAATAAAAGTACAAGAACATAGTAAAGGAAGTAAAAATAATCAAAACATAGTTCAAGTTCATATTTGTCATAACAAGACCAACTCAAATATTATAGATTAGATTGTCATTTTTATGACAAGAGAAATAAAAATATTATTTTTATAGTCCATAGTTTTTATACTAGGGCAGATACAACTATTTTTGATGGGCACTTCCCTTTAGTTTTGAGTAAGTCTGTTAAGGGGAGGCTGACTTGTGCAAAGTTGGGGAGGAAGGGGCGGCAGAAATTCGTGAACCCTGAGAATGACTGGAGCTGTCTCTGGGTGCAGGGAGCCTCCCACCCCAGAACATCATTTACTTTATCCGGGTCCATCCCCAACACCATTCCTGAGATGTGGTAGCCTAGGAAGTCCTTCTTTATGGAATTCACACTTGGACAGCTTGGCAAAAAACTTATGTTCATACAATGTCTTCAGAACCTCTCTCACCAAAGTCACATGGGAGTCTTTATCATCAGAATACATCAAGATATCATCGAGGAAAACTAGGACCCGCTCGAATAAGTGCTTGTACAACACTTTATTGATCAAGTTCATGAACAACCCAGGGGCCCCAGCCAGTCCAAATGGCATCACTAGGTATTCAAACTGTCCCAATGGAGTATTGAATGCCATTTTATGCTCATCTCCCTCTCGGATGTGCACTCGAAAGTAAGCATCCCGCAAATCCAGTTTGGAGAAAATCTTCCCTTTGGTAGCTTCATTTAATGTGTTGCAAGGCCCACATGAAGGCACCCACATCACAGAGCTCAAGACCATGTATATTGTGGAGCCCCACATACCAGTCTGTAGCTCGGTCTCGCAGGTGCGAGCCGATGTCGTCCACGCGGTGCTCATCAAGTGAGGACTCCAGTCTCGTAAAAACTTCCAAACTTGAAGTAGGAAAAAAGCAAGCTTTTCTGGTTGTCCATCAGATGTAGCATCCAGCATCTCCCAGTGTCTGGCATTGGCAAGGGAGCTGGAGGCATGGCTGGCCTGGTGGATATCCCTCCTGACAGCCCCACAGGGGGGAATGGGTGCGGGTGGTGTGGGGACCAGCACGGGAGCTGGCACCCCCGGCTGCTGCAGCTGGCCCTGGTCAGGTCTGCCTCTTCCATCCGGGATCAGGCCTCTCAGCTCATGCTGCACCACAGTGCCAATCAACCGGGGTAGACCCAACATCATCTTGTGCATCTCCCACTGGAGTTCTTCCTTTTCAGCCTGGAATTCCTGCTGCAAGTGGTTGAGACCAACTTCTTCCATCGCTTGATGACGGCCATAGCCATTGCGGTAGGTGCTCCTGTACCTCTGCCCACAATTCACCAGTCTTGGGTCGGGATTTAGCGATCAAGTCTCCTCCATCCAGGAGGGGAGATGGGCCTATGAATCAGTACCCTGTCTAGGATGGTACCTAAGGGTTTCCACAGCTGTCATGGGTTCTGCCATCATTGTGGGCACCACACCGTCTGAGGTGGTGACAGGAACATCCCCATTGGCATTGTCTGACATGATTGTGTGTGATGCAGGGGAACTAAAGGGAGTTCTAGCAACCCGTCAGACCCCTGAGTAACTCAGTTCCCAACACCAGTCATTTCAAAGAATGCAGTTTATTGAGACACCGAATAGTTTCTGGTAAATGACATACTTTGTTAGCACTGATTTAAAAAGGCACGAAGCAAGCAATTATACCCCAAGCATATAACTCCCCCCCTTGGCCTGAGGCCAATCAGCTACAGGCAATAGCCCACCAAAATAACGGACACCGCTCCCCAAGAGAAAGCTGACACCCAGGAAAAGATACATTCAAGGTTGCTCTGGCTGGCTAGGAGAGATAACGAGAGCGCCGGGAAACAGAAGGCTAAAATTCCTGACTGAATCCTCACTCACAACAACCACACCAGGAAGTGGTGGGGTCTGACACAAATTCTCCCTCAGAAAGCTTGCTGGACATTGCCTGCCATCTTTTGCTGTATGCTGTGTCTTGTCCAAAAGACCCTGAGCCTGTGGAAACGCCCATAGCTGACAAGAACAGCATAATGGGTGGAAAGATCATCCCAAAATTATATATACCCAAGAATTTTAATGAAATATTCTTTTACAAAATGGAAATAAACTTCCTATTGTGTCCAAACACAGGTGAGTGGACAATTATAAAACTTATACATATACATTCTGTAAAGTAAACCCTAAAGCCAGTTACAAGTATAATAGTCATAAAAAAAAAACTATTGCTAAACCATTTATAGGTTATAGTAGCCTGTAATTATATCTAAACTTGTTTGAGATTCTTAAAGAAAAGTGGTAAGCATCTTTCAGCTAGCCTTGAACTGAATAGCCCAGGCTAGAACCTAAGTTTTGGCTGCTGTGTGACAGAGAGAGTTGGACTGGAGGGGCCATTGGCCTGATCCAACATGGCTTGTCAGGTTTCAGAAGCAAAGCCGGGTCAGCCCTTGCGAGTACCTGGATGGGAGACCACCAAGGAAGTACAGGGTTGTGACTCAGAAGCAGGCAATGGCAAACCACCGACGAACATCTCTTGCCTTGAAACCCCTCGCTTTAAGTTGGCTGTGCCTTGATGGCTCTTTCCACTACCATCTTTCAGCTAACTGCACCAGTGGCAACAAATTGTATCTGCAAAAAGGCCACTTGATCTAGAGTCATATATACCCCCCCCTTTATAGCTCTGATTTAAAATCGGGGGTTTATGATACTGGTCCAAAAAGAGTGCCACTAAAGGAAACCTTAAAATGCTGATTCCTGATTTTGCTCCAATATCCAGAAATCCCCATCCTAAGAGGACATGTGGTCATGGTGGAGGAGAGTGTTTTCAAGTCAAGGTTGATTTATGGCAACTCTGTGGGGGGTTTCAAGACAAGGGACAATAAAAAATGGTTTGCCAATGCATGCCTGTTTTTAGCAACCATGTACTAATCATGGCTGACCCTGCTTAGATTCTGAGATCAGATGAGATTAGGCTAGCCTGGGCTTTCCAGGTCAGGGATGTGTAGTCATTTCCACATATAATTTTTTGTTCTTTTTTGCTGTCAAGTCACAGCCTACCTATGGTGACCCTCTAGGGTTTTCAAAGCAAGAGACAATAAGAAGTGATTTGCCATTGCTGTGCTGTACACTCTATCAGCCCCTGGCCCATCAGGTGCCACTCAAGAGTACTCACATGCCATTGGCTGGGTGCTGTTCAGTCCTCTCCCCCACCCACTGCCAGCATAGTCACTCTTCCCCGTCAGAATAAACTGCCAAAACAGCTGTCTCTCCTGATGAAGATGTGTCTCCTGCTTGGCTCCTTTGTGGCTGGCTAGCTACTGAGATGAGCCACTGACTGTCAAACCATTCTCTTCCCCTCCTGCTTTGGATGTCACTTTCCCCTCAGTGGCTGTTGCTAGGCAACCAAGCTTAGTTCTGTTAGTTAAAAGGCAGGGGCAGGAGGCCCTTTCCAGGCCTACTTTGGCCTTTGTGGGGAACTCATTGGGGCTAGTCCTGATTAGGGTTGCCAGCTCTAGGTTGGGAAATTCCTGGAGATTTTGTGGTGGAGTCTACAGAAGCCAGAGTTTGGGGATGGGAGAGGCCTCAGCTGAACAGAATGCCATGGAGTCCATTCTCCAAAGTAGTTATTTTCTCCAGGGGGAGAGATATCTGTTGTCTGGAGTTCAGTTGTGATACCAGGTAGTCTTCAGGCTCCCCCTGGAGGTTGGCTACACTAGGCCTGGCAGCGCCCTCTGGGTGACTTGATTCCACCTGACCACCATGACTTAACTAGGTCTGACTTCTTGGTCCTGTTCAGCAGCAGCAGCCCCCCTAGAACAGCCAGTGTGGTGTAGCAGCTAGCGCTTCCGAGCACAGTCTGCCAGACCCTGGTTCTTGCTCTGGAAGCTGAGTGGGTGATTTTGGACCAGTCACAGACTTTCAGCCTAACCTACCTCACAGGGTTGCTGTGCAGATTGAAAGGGAGAGAGGAGAATGATATAAGCCGCTTTGGTCCCCACTGTGGAAAAAGACTGCACTTTTCCTAGGTAGAGGCTGAGGGGAGTGGGGAGGACATGGAAACCTGAAGTCAGAGGGGTAGATAATGGCACATTGATGGTTGGCTGAGAAGGAGATAGGGTTGCCACCTCCAGATTTAGCAATTCCTGGAGATGTGAGGGGTGGAGCCTGGAGAAGGTCGGTGGAGGACGTCAAGAGGAACTGGTTGCCCGCTGTGTAAGATAAGCTGCTGGACCAGAAGGTCTACTTGTCTAATCCAGCAGGACTCTTTTTTTTTCCAGTTCTATATTCATGTTCAAAAAAAATTCTTTGCCCATTTTGCTGACTCAGAAAGTATATACAGCTGAGCATGAAATGTTGCCTTTGGCATGCAAAAAAGAACTGTACAGAAAGTTGTTGTGCAAATGAAACTGCTGTATACTCTATGGTAAGTGCTTTGAACATGGGAACACTACATCTGTGTTGTTTTCCTGCCTCCACACCACCTCGGACAGTCAGGCGATTGCTTGAAACCTCAAGAAAACATTAGCGATTTCCTGTTCTTCCCCATAATCTTGGGTAACTATAATAATTGCATCAATTTCTTAATTACAAGAGTGTGGAGTCTTTAATATGCCAGACTGGTGTGTGTTTGTGTACATGTTTTGCACATTTAAACTGATTGTCTTTATGTACAATCATAAAAATATTATTTTTGTAAATAGGGTTGCCAACCTCCAAGTGGGGCCTGGAGATCTCTCGCTACAGAGATCAGTTCTTCAGAAGGAAACAGCTGCTTTGGAGGGTGAACTCAGTGAGGGCCCCAGGTTTTTCTGCCCACTAGTCAAGGATACATTCTGGTGTCTCCCCCCTGGGCGGGATGGGATGGGGGTGGGCACTGGAGCCACAGCGGGTGGGCTGAGGGGGTGAGCTGTAAATGCATGTGGGGTGGGTGGGATTGCTCGAGGGGAGGGAGTCTGTGCCAGGCTGCAAAAGGAGCTCCAAGAAGACCGTGGGGGCAGGGGCAGCAGAGGGCAAGCAGCACTTTCCCATCATCCCAAGCTGTTCTCTGTGCCTGCCCCCCTGCCTTCTTCTCTTTCTGTCTGGGGGGCTACAAAGAGGGGAGTCTCTTGCCAGGGATGGAGCAAGAAGCTGGCAAGGGAGGCTTCCCGGGCGGGGTGAGAAGGGGACGAGGCCAGCCAGAATGGTGCCCACATCGAGCCCACATCGCCTAGGGCGATGGTCTAAAATTTAACAATAACGAACCAGCCTTGGGTGAATGGCATGGTATTATACCCCGCTGAGGCCTCCCCCCCAAACTCCCCCCACCAGGCTTCCCCCCCCCCCCCCAAATCTCCAGGAATTTTCTTACCCAGAGTTGGCAGCTTTATAATACCAACGGCTAAGTTCCTTACAAGCAGAATTTTGGAAAGACAGACTTATCCTGCAGATAACCACAAAGCAGGCAAAATTTTCCGCCCCCCCCCCCCCCAAAGGAAGAGCTGGAGGAGTCCAGCTGAACTGGAAAAGTCAGCTGAGGAGAGAAGATAGGATTGCCAGTGCTTCTTTGCAAGGAATTGCCCACACTATCAGACAGGCCTCGTTTTATTTCAAAAGCAAATCTGGATCTGAGCCGCTGGTGTGTGATTGTAATCTGTGTGCTACAACACACCTCTGCATTTTCCTTGTCTGGGTACCCACGCTTTGTTACGCAGAGTGGGAGAAAACCTTCAGAAGTGGGATTCTGACCTTATGAATGCAGAAGGCTTCATTTTTTTGAATGGCACAAATGCTCTTTTGGAACTGCACATTTTCACCCCTGTGGAACAGTACTTTTTAAGGAAAAAAAAAAACACTGCATACAGGAGGGAATTCTAAAGAAAAGGAATCCAAAGAGAGAAGAAAAGACAGTAAACAAACCTTTGATTTGAGAAGCGACAGACTGTCGAACAAAGCAGCTGAAGGGATGTGTGAAGAAGAGACATTATATTCCTCATGGCACATTTCCCAGTGTCATTGTTAAGTGCTGCAAATTTAACCCTAAAGGTAGGCTACCATTACACCCAGTGGATATCCATCTACGCGGAGTGAATTAATGTCGGATACTGTTCAGTGAGGTGACTGCAACAACTTGGAAGACGTTCAAAGAGAATGTTAAGAACATAAGAGAAGCCAAAGTTGGATCAGGCCAGTGGCCCATCCAGTCCAACACTCTGTCACACAGTGGCCAGAAACACCAGGTGCCCTCAGGAGGTCGAGCAGTGGGGGCAGGAAGCAGTTCACGAGCCAAAGATCCTGCCACCTGACTCGTGGACTTGGGTTTTCTCTAGTGTTGCCAGGCAACCGGCAGGAGACGGGAGACAGGGATGTGGGGGCGGGGCACTGTCGCCAACTTGTGATGTCACTTCTGGGGAAACCCTGGGCATGACATCAGTCCTCTCAAGGATCGGTATGACCATAGATTTGGTAAAACCTTCTCATGGACCAGAAGGGACACCAGCCTCCCAGTGGGACCTGGGGATCCCCCGGAATTACAGCTCATCTCCAGACTACAGAGATCAGTTCCCCTGGAGTAAATGGCTGCTTTGGAAGGTGGACTCTGTGGCATTGTATCCCACTGAGGCCCATGTCCTCCCGGGCTCCACCCTCACATCTCTAGGATATCCCAACCGGGATCTGGCAATGCCCCCATCCCCCGCTGGTGATTCTGCACTGTAGTGTTCAGCCATTGAGACTTGCAATGCAAACAGTCCTTTCTTATTAATAATTGTTCGAGATTAATATATGGGTGCGAACTGCGATGCAAAGGCCACCGACCGCTGGCGGTTATTTACATAGCAAAGTGCAGCCATGTGCCATGTGTCTTGTCTCAAAATAATTGGCTCATTAACCTTAAGCATATCATTAACCTGATAATATTATTAAGGTCAAACGCAAGAACAGAGGAGTATTTTGGGTTCATGTTGCTTCATAAGGCAGGTACGTGCAACGTTTAAGGTTGAGCGTCCGTAGGCATTCAGTAAGGGCTGTTCGGAAGGAAGAAAATTATAGAGCACCAGCTGGAGGTTCAGTGTGAAAAACAGAATTATGTCTTGATTTGAACGGAAATCTGTGCAGATCGACCAACGACTGGCTTTGCTGGTGCGCTACTATTGACCACAGACATGCACTGTTCAGCCCAAGAGGAGTTTTGAATGGTAGGTTTAAAAATGGTGGCAGACACCTCAGCTGGCACCCTCGTGCGGAATAATGGGGTGCAGGCCTGTAGCCAGTGATGGGGCACCGAGGGCAGTGCCCCCTGTCAGATCTGCAGTGCCCCCACCCATGGCAGGAACCACTGCTGCCTCAGCCTGCCTCCCATTCCTGCTGAGAATGGAGGTGACCCTGCCTGTGCCCCTCTGAAGATGATGGTAGTGTGCCGGGCCTGCTGGTTGGTCCTCCTTGTCTCTACCGCGGAAAGAGCAGGTGGCCAGCAGGAGAAGGAGGGAGTGGCAGCTTGCCACCATGCCAGACTCACCTGCTTTCCTCTCTCCTCCTCCTCTTCCCTGGGCTCCTCTGCATCTCTGGGCAGGGGGACGGCAAAGATAGCTGGGGCCGAGGCCAGGCTGAGCGGCGTGGGCTGCTGGGGCAGCAGCCAGGCGAGGCTGGAGGCATGGCGGGCGAGAAGTCGTCAGACAGTGAAGCAGGGCAGAAATCCATATTCCAAGTCTCCACCTCAGGCCAGAATGGCGGCAAGGTGGGCGGACGAGCCTGGTGCAGAAGTGTGGTGGTGGCAAGGGATGCTGGAGGCCTGGTCGGCGGCCGTCCCACTGGCTTCTCATTTCTCTGCCTGCCTGCATGCACGCCTGCACGGGCAGCAACATTCCAAGCCCTCTTCTTCCTCTTCCTCCCTGGTTCAAGCGCCGTTCATTAAATTAGCACCACCTAAGCCCCAGCAACCTTCCCCCCCGCCCCATTGGGAAAAAAAATCCTAGCTTCGGGCCTGATGGGGTGGCAAACATGCACAGCCATCTAAGCACTGAACTCCAGCTCTGCCCAACTAAGACTAGAGTACCCAACTTTTTTGAGACCGTGAGCCCATGTCTTCCCTCCACCAAATGCAAATGGCCGGCTTTTGAAGCCCTCCTGGTGGCTACGGAGTAGAGAAACAGAAGGCTGAAACCTGCCACCTCTGCTCAGCTTGCTGTTGAAAACGGGCTTCCCTGCTTTGTCGTTCGCCTTTTTAAAGGGTCATTTAAGTTGGGTCCTTTAAAAATATGCCTTTTCTCCTTTACAGATTCTAATAACAATGCAGGGAGCTTGTCTTCAAATGGTGAAACTGAGCAGAAGCTGAAGGGTTAACAGTCCAGTCCCGGGCAGAGTTACAGCCTTTGAAGTCCATTAATGTCCATCAGCTCTTTCTCTCCATGTCATCCAATTCTCCTCCTTACCACACGGCTTTTGTCCATGCAGGCCTTTGCGTCGCCTCTTTGGGTGGTCATAATAGACCTCTTTTCCCCAACAGAAAAAGCTGGTTGAATCCAACTAGCTTTTCCACTCAAACTCACCCAATTTTCCACCCTACAACAGCCTGTTTCACATGGCTTTTGATCTCTGTCAGCTGGAGATCAGTTATAAAAGCTGGAGATCCCCAGGCCCCACCGGGAGGCTGGAAGCCCTACATCAGGGGTGGGCAAACTGTGGCTCAGGAGCCGCATGCGGCTCTTTCACATATATTATGTGGCTCCCGGCAGGGCAGCTGGGGAAGCTAAATATCGTTAGCAAACAAATATCATTGGACAAATTAATATCATTATCAATATCTGCTTTTACCCTTTTTGTTATAATTTTTGGCAGTCTCATTTAATGTTAATAAAAAGCAAATTTACTTATTTTCCAGTAAAAGCAGGTAATATTTGTTCATGTCTTGTGGCTCTCAAACATCTGATGTTTATTCTATGCGGCTCTTACGTTAAGCAAGTTTGGCCACCCCTGTCTAGGTGGCTCTTACGCTGAGCAAGTTTGCCCACCCCTGCCCTACATGATCTGCAGCTTAGGCCTCTGGCTGGCCAAACCGGATCTCTCTCCACCCTTCTTCACCAGTGAAAAAGGCCTGCTTGGATCTAACCCACTGGGCTTAGGAGAAGGGCACCCTGCTTATGAATTTTTTATTTTAAAATTATGCTATTTACGTTATTTGTCATCTGCTTCCCTCACCGGGCCTCAAGGCGGATCACATTGAGCAAGTCAATACAGACAACAAAGCGGGCACAATAGGATTTTAAAAGTTAAGAACCACCAGAAAGAACGGAAGTAGAGCATATAAATATTTACATGACGCACAGAGTTGCCAAGTCCTACCTCAGCTACAGTGGGGGGAGTCCTGGCTGTCTCCGGGAGTTGTTTGGTAGAGAAGTGATGTCATTGTGTCAGGCACATTGGGCCTGCATCAACCACTATCATTGGAGGGAAACCATAGAGTTTTCCCTCAAACGATAGAGCGTTCCCCCCGCAGTGTGCCCAACGCAATCACGTCACCTCCGAGTGACGTCATCACGCCGAGCACATCTCCAAAATCCCGGCAATTTGGGGTTGGGGTTCCCCCCGGTGGCCCGATCCAAGCCGGTGGGCAATGGACCCATCAAGTGTGGGTTTCCTCACCCCCCTGGGGGACCTGGCAACCCTAATGACACATTAAGCCGTAAGAAAATGACATAAACAGGATCCTACTTACAATCAGATACACAGAGCAGTATAGGCCACAGTTCCTAATCATTTATCCAAGTAAGTTTGTGAACCATTTTGCATGGGCAACCTGAAGCCCCTTCTTGAATAGTTCAGTTTGGTATAGGAGAGGGGGAGCTTTCCTGACCTCCTTGGGCCGGCCATTCCACAAGGTGGGGGCCACAACGCAGAAGGCATGTGTATGGGCAGTTGTTGATCTTGCCCCTTTGCACACTGGCACCCGTAGAAGCATGACACGAGCAAAGTTGTTATAGCCGAACATAGGGGGAGAGGCGGTCCAGCAAATAGGAGCCAAGGCCATGGAGGGCTTTGTATATGATAGCCAATACCTTACACTGAGCCTGGTAACAAACTGGCAGCCAATGATGTGTCTGCAGAATGGGAATAATATGCATACCCAGTCTAAAGGTAAAGATAAAGGTTTGCCTTGCTCGAAAGCCAGTCGGATATGACTCTAGGGTTGCGGTGCTCATCTCCGTTTCCAAGCCAAAGAGCCAGCACTGTCCGAAGATGTTTCTGTGGTCATGTGGCCGGCATGACTAGATGCTGAGGTGCACGGAACGCTCTTACCTTCCCACCGAAGCGGTACCTATTTATCTACTTGCAATTTCTTGCTTTCGAACTGCTAGGTTGGCAGGAGCTGGGGCCAGAGACCAGAGCTCACTCCATCACATGGCACTCGGGTCTCGAACTGCCGAACTAATGACCTTCCAGTCTGCAGTTCTGCATCTAGCTCCTGCTAATAGACAAGCCCTGGCATTCTGGACCAGGTGGAGTTTCCAAGCTGATTTTGAGGGGAGACTATGGTTGCCAAGTCTGGGTTGGGAAATACCTGGAGACTTTGGGGGTGGAGCCAGGAGAGGGTGGGGTTTGGGGAGGGGAGGGGCCTCAGCAGCAGCCAATGCCATTGAGCCCCACCTTCAAAGCAGCCATTTTCTCCAGGGGAGCTGATCTCTGTCAGCTGGAGATCAGTTGTAAAAGCAGGAGATCCCCAGGCCCCACCTGGAGGCTGGCAACCCTAGGGGAGACCAATGTACAGTGCATTATGGTAGTCCAATCTCATGCTATTGTGGCATGGATCCAGGTGGCAAGTCAGCCATATCAAGCTAAGGGGCCATCTTACGGGCTAGGCTGTATTGGCAGAAAGCCTTTCTTTGCAGCTGCGTTGACTTGCAGCTGGATCCAGTATAACCCCAAATCTCCTTTGTCCCTCCCCATACGGCCCTGAGACGAATTGAGGCTGCAGGAGCCTGCAGTTTACAATCCATCCTCAGCAGAGCTGATAGGCTTAGAAAAGCATGGTTCCGCTTTTGATAGTTAGTCTACTCTTGCCAAGCATTCACAACGGGGGGGGGGGGGGGGAGGGAGTGAAAAAAGGGTGGACTTCTGCCACCTACCCCCACTCCAGAACTCAGAAATATCCAATTGACAATCGTGACATTTGGACTGAAGGGAAATTTCAGTGGTTTTTGACTGTCGTGTTTGGAGACACAGATCTTCACTAAAAGGAGACGTATTTGTTTTCCATAAATTGTTGAACAGGTTCCCCCAGTGATGTCAACGAAACATGTCAAGAACTGGGGACAGTCTATTAAAGAGCTAGTCTCTCACACATTGACTTTATATTCCCCTCCCCTCGAATTTTGGTGCCCCCCCTCCATTAGGTTCGGGGATCAACTGCCTAATCGCGACAGTGATTGTGTGCCTCTGTGCCACAAGAGGTAAGATTACTTGCATTTGTATTGCATCTGAAGTCACTTATTGTCCAATTATCAAGACTGCATGGCCACTGATAGCTAAAACACTGGACAAGGCTAAAGAGGATTACAAGAAGTATGCGGACCGTGGCAGAGCAGAGGGCTGGGACTTACAGCCAGGGGATTCAGTTTACTTGTCCACCAAAAATATCCATGGATTAAAACCCAGCAGGAAATTAGGGTGGAAATATGTTGGGCCCTACAAAGTGTTGCGCAAAATTTCTGATGTGTCTTTTGAACTGGAATTACCCAAATCACTGAGTTCTGTGCACCCTGTTTTTCATTTCAGCTTGCTGAAGAAGAATCCTGGGCCGAATGCCTGGCATCCAGTTCCTCCGACTCCTCCTCCACTGATGAAGGGGGAGGCACCCCATTTTGAAATTTCTGAAATCCTTGATTCAAAAATGCGTAGGGGCCACTTACCATATCTAGTTAGATGGGTAGACTTTGGCCCGGAACAAAATGAGTGGGTTCGTTCTGAAAATGTGCATGCTCCTAAGTTAGTTAAAGCTTTTCATAAAAGATTCCCAGACAAACCCGGGTAGATTTATTTTCGGGGTGGCAGTGTGTCAGAATCTGCAGATTCAGACAAGGATTTTTGGGATCTTCTGCTATATATTATAACCTGTTGCTATGTACTGTTAACTGTTCCTGTACCCATCTTGTACTCATGCCTATTGCTATCAGTTGCTCCTATGCCCACTATGTAATCATGCATCTTGCCATTTGATTGACCATTGTGAATGTATGCTATGTGACCCCAGGTTTATGGCTTTGACCAGGCCTGGTCTATGTAACTGTTTGCCCGGGAGAATGACAACTTCAATGACAACAATGGGCCTCTCACACTCCTGCCTCCGCATTCCATTCATCCCGGCTGGGAGGACAGGGGAGGACAGGGACCATTTCTTATCAACGTGCGAAAGCCTTGAGGAAAGCATTTGTTATGTGAATATGGGTACATCTGAGGGGTCTGGTTTGGGAAGGGAAATTTACAGCTTCACACCTAGCTTTCTTTCCTGTGGGAAGCAAACGGCCAGAGAACCCTTTTGCCCACGGTTTTTCCCCTTTGGTGATTGGTTAACTATGGGCAATTCAAATTGTATTGAAGGGTATATTAGACCTGCTTCTATTGTATGCGTTATCTCTGACAATAATCCGAGGACCTGTACCAATGTAGAAATTGGAAATAAAGAACTGTGTTTCACCAACAAAGATCTGATCCTTGACTACTTTGAGCAGAAGCCTCACAGTTCCTCTATGAGGGTTTTAATGACTCTTTTTAGAGATTGTGTTCAGTATTTACATTAGAAAAAGTTTCCTTCTTGTCTCTAATTGAAGAAGATTAGGATATCATTTAGACTACACGGAGGCATAATATTGTTATCCATTGCCATCTGTCCCCTTCCTGAAATATTTACAGCATGTACTTTATTTACATCGGGTTTTCCCCCCAGAAGGTGTGCTCAGTGAAACATACAGATAATTACTTTAATTCCTTCACAGCCCATCCCTGTAAAGCTTCCAGACACCTTTTGGCACCTGAAACCACGAGCTAGGAGCAGTCGAGGAACCTGGGTAGCTGAAAATCCTGTTCTGTATCAAGGGCTCATTTCGTAGCAGGAGCTCCTTTGCATATTAGGCCACACACCCCTGATGTAGCCAATCCTCCAAGAGCTTACAGTAGCCCCAGTAAGAAGAGCTCTGTAAGCTCTTGAAAGATTGGCCACATTAGGGCTGTGTGGCCTAATATGCAAAGGAGCTCCTGCTACAAAAAGAGCCCTGTCTGTATCAAATTTCCTCCATTCTCAATCACTACAGCCATTTCTATGCCTGGAGGAATATCCCAGTGATGGGTTCCCAATTATAGGTCCCCAGTTAGGGGTTCTCCACTGTTCAAGAGGCCCCTCTTGCTTTTGAGATATAATATAAGGCTTAGACTGCGTAACAAAAGCATAACACAATTACACACAACAACACTTTGTCTAATTGAGTTCAGTTTCCCTTCCCATTCCCAAATGCTTTCCAAAGGCCAAGCAAAGTAACAAGGGCTTGCTGTGCTTTAAAAATTGCTCTGGGATATACGGAGTCTCCCAGAAACTGCAACTATATAGAAGTGCATGCCTGTGGATTCTAGAGACCATGAAGATACAAGAAGTCTCCTGAAGATTCATGGGAGAGGGCCTTAACCCTCCCCCCGCCCCTACATCCTGACCTCTTCCCCCTACATCCTGACCTCTTCACCTCTTGCTCTTCCCATTCTCCGAGATCCTTTCACCTGAACCCTCCCAAATTCTCCAGACCCCCCATTTATTGCACCCTGCCCAAGGGGCGTCAAGTTTTCAAAATCCTGGGGGGGGGGGAGCTCTTCCGTGCGCACGTGAAAAGTGTGCGCACCTGCCAGGACCATGTTCCCGCCGCCGCCTCCCCCCTGGTCTGATGTCTCCTGCTTCATCCCTCCCTCCGTCTGTCCAGGGGCCAGCTGGGCATTTGCTTAGCTGCCCCCTGGACAGACGGAGGGAGGGATGGAGTGGCCAGGCCAGGGGGGGGGGGAGAGAGAGAGACAGCAGTGGTGGCCCTAGGAAGGGCCCGGGGAGGCGCTGCAGAGGGTGTACTGTTTTCCCGGGGGGGCTTCAGTCCCCCCGGGAAATTTCGGGGGTGGCTCGAGCCCTCGAGCCCCCCCGTAGTTGACGCCTATGCCCTGCCCACCCAATAAGTTGTTTGCCTTCCCTTGGACAAGCTCTCCCCTTATTTTTGTTTTTTTGTTTCACATTTTTCATGCAGCTTTTAGAATGCAGCGTTTGCACATGCACAGGCATCACAGTTTACTCGGATGAGGCAAGAAGGGACACAGAGTATTTTTTGGTAACTTGTTATGTCCCCCCTCTCCGTAAACCTGGGGGTTACCTCAAGTTGACAGAAGCATAGTCCTCAGTGCCTCCTGGTGGGTTCTTTCTTTTCTTTTTATCTATCCATGACAATTAGATACCTGACAAGAAGAAGGACCCGTGATACTCGTGGGGGGGGGGAGGACCTCATGGCTGAGGAGGAAGCGAACACAGGTAAGCTCCCTCCCTCAGCACCAGCAGTGCTCCCAACTGCTGGGCCCACCGCAGAGTTCCCAGAGCGTTCTCTGCACATGCGCAGGGAACACTCTTTTACTTTTGGGGGGATTTAAATATTCCCGTATAGTTTTTTAAAGTTTCAAATTTTTCTGCACACCTGGGAAGGCCCCCAAGTCTGCGGGAAATCTCTCCCCCCCCCCCCAAATGCCCCCGATGTGTGGATTTAGATATCCACACACAAGGAGGCACTTGGCTATTAGTATATAGATGGGGGGTGGAGTCTGGCAAGGGATCCCCTCACCCAAGTCCTGTTGCCTACCATTGAGTGGAGTGGTGGAAGGAGAATTTCTTTTTTAAAAAACAGCCTTATCTACTTACCCGAAGTCCTCACCTGAGTAACAAAGGGTGGCTCTAGGAATTGCTGGAAACCCCATGGTAAAACCATGGAATAAAACCAAGAGAGCAGGGGTCCCCAAGGGGCTGCCTGTGGGCACCCTGGAACCCACTGACACCTTCCCTGGCACCCGCCAAGTATTTTTAGAAAGTGGGCAGAGGGCCAGGTCGGGCTTTGGCCCGGCAAGGCTTCTGATTGGCTACTGATCTGATTGCTTGTGCAGGTTTTTTTTTTTTTAAAAAATATTGCTTTGGCAGCCACTGCCACCTTAGAAGAAGGACCTTCACTATGTGATTGGAGGTTGGCTGTAGCAGACATGTTACGGCAGGCTCCCCCCTCCTGCAGCAGCCATTTTGTGACCACACCCAGCATACGGTGCCAAAATTCCAAACGTGCCCACAGGCTCAAAAAGGTGGGGGATCCCTGCTGGACATTTTCAACCATTCCGATAGCTACACTTTGGCATTTCTGATAAGAGCTTCTGATAATTATATGAGGCTCCGAGTGAAGGGTGGGGTAGAAATCCAATCTCCTCCTCCTTCGCCACCCCACCAACCTTTCTGTGGTAGCCAACCACTGCCTGGAAAACGGTATGTCAGATTTATGCCACTTGAGGGTGTGAGTTGTGACTGGTATCTGTGAATTGTCCAGTACAGTAACTGAAGCAGTGGGGTAATGTGCTTTCAGTGGCCCATCCTCGATAGAGGAGACAAGCTACTTCATTCTGGATTAGCTGAAGCTTCCAAACACTTTTCAAGCAAAGGCCTGTAAAACTGGTCCTCTCGCAAGTTCTCTCTGTTCAGCAGATGTGATGCAAAACCCCTCCTGGCTATCAACAGCAACCAGCCTATCAGCTACCGCTGGCTGGCATGAAATACCTTCAGCTGGATAGGGATGCAGGATTCTTCTCTCAACACAGAGATCTCAGTTCCAACATATCTGAACAAGGGAGACTTGACTCTCAAAAAATTACTCCCCCCCCCCAATTTTATTGGTCCCTAAGGTTCTACTGGACACAAATCTAGCTGTTTTATTGCAGACCAACACAGCTTCCCTCTGGAAGTATCTCCATATACAGAGGTCGCAAACCTGTGAATCCCAGTGGTAGGAAGCAGCATCAGGGGAAGGCCTTGGTCTCTGTTCCCTGTTTGTTGGCCTTCCAGAGCAACCAGAGAAGAAGAAGAGGAGGAGGAGGAAGAGGAGGAGGAGGAGGAGGAGGAGGAGGAGATTGGATTTATACCCCACCCTTCATTCGGAGTCTCAGAGCGGCTTACAAACTCCTTTCCTTTCCTTTCCCTTCCCCTCCCCACAACAGACACCCTCTGAGATAAGTGGGGCTGAGAGAGCTCTGAGAGAACTGTCCTTGAGAAAACAGCTCCGACAAAACTATGGCTTGCCCAATGTCATCCAGCAGCTGCAAGTGGAGGCATGGGGAATCAAACCTGGTTCTCCCAGATTAGAGTCCGCACACTTAACCAGTACACCAAACTGTGAAAAAGGGATGCTGACTAGATGGATTACTGGTCTGATCCAACATGGTTCCTCTTAAGTTCCTATGAGGTCCTCTGGTCAATTTATTTCAGTGAGCACAGGCTGGTGTAACTCTGCATAGAGTTGTACCGTAAGTACCTCACGTGTCCTCTGGGGTCCAGTTTGTGTCCCTGTCCACAAGTCCCACAGAGGCCATCTTGGGCTGGATCCACACATGGTTGGGCTCTGTGGTTGTGCTGCCATAACAATCCATCTTCTGATTATCAAACCCACCCGTGGAGTCACCAGCAGCACTAGACCTAACCACGTGTGTTTCCAGCAGATTTTCTAAAAGGCAATCGATCTGTTTCTAATCTCTCAGAAGAAACTAGAAGACACTCTTCCTGGTTATCACATTTACTATATTAGAAAAACAGCAGGGTAGGTTCGTGACCACACATTTTTGAGCTCTGTGACCATATTTACAGTATATAATTGACTTTCTTTATTGAGCTACAGTATCGAGTCTCCTGAACTTCAGGGCTTTGCAACACAGAATAGAAGGTAGATCTCCCATCATTGTCTTAATTGTATTAAGGAAATCGAATAAAATGGCACTCTCCTTGAACTATGCAAGTAAGGTGATGAGGGCTAGATTTTGTATACCAATACATGAGATGGTGTATTTATAGAACAAGCAGTTTACAGTATTTATTTGCTATTAAGTCAGGGGTCTCCAACATATTACCCACGGTTGCCAAGATACCTTTCTTGGCACCCAACAGATGTTATTAGAAAGTGGGCAGGGCCAGTTGGATCTTCTGCTCAGATGGGCATCTGATTGGCCATTGGAGAGTTGATTGGCTGTGCAGCTGACACCACACCACAAGGATCTTCACTGTGTGACTGAAGGTAAACTGCGGCAGCCCTTTTGTGTCAGCCATTTTTTGTCTGCACCCACTACGCTTTGTCAGAATTCCACAAGGTGCCCTTAAACACTACTGCACATAGTCCAAGAGCGGCATTCACGGCATTACGATTTCAGAATATGCCATCAGAAGTACTGACTGGTAGATATCTAAAAATTCCCCAAGAACAATGTATTTGTCTATGTGGAACTTCTACTGAAGATCTATTTCACTACGTAATGGTTTGTTCACTATATTCGGATCTTAGAAGTAGATTTTTATCTCAAATACTTAATCAATTGCACAATTTTTTTGATAGCGATAAGCTAATTTTTTTGTTGTCAGACGCGAATCCTTCAGTATCTTATAAGGTAGAACTCTTTGCATTAGCAGCCAGGAAAGCTAGAACATAGAAGAAGAAGAAGAAGAGATTGGATTTATACCCCACCCTCCACTCCCCAAGGGAGTCTCAGAGCGGCTTACAAACTCCTTTTCCCTTCCCCTCCCCACAACAGACACCCTGTGAGGTAGGTGGGGCTGAGAGAGCTCTTTCCCAAGCTGTCCTTGAGGGAACAGCTGGTCCAGAGCTATGGCTTGCCCAAGGTCATCCAGCCAGGTGCAAGTGGAGGAGTGGGGAATCAAACCCGGTTCTCCCAGATTAGAGTCTGTGCACTTAACCACTACACCAAACCACATAGGTGGTTCTTAGGAATGCAGCCTACTGAGACACAAGGCATTAACATATTACAATTGGAATTGGAATCTGTAAATGTTGTATATAATTTTAATGTGAGGTATTTTAGATGTCTTAGATATTGTACAAATGAATTTAATTCTAACTGAATTTAATACCTAAATGTGTATTTTAAGATATTAGGGATCCAGTTTCGTTTAAAATTGTAATTAAAAAAAGTGGTGACAGCCAATGGCCATATACAATAAACTGCATTCATTCATTCATTCATTTGTTCGTTCATTTGTTCATTCATTCACAAGGTGCCCGCAGATTCAAAAAGGCTGAGGACCCCTGTAGTAAGGGCTAAATCCTCTGCCCATTCACCTAGGTGCCCAGAAAGATGCTTTAGCATTCTATTGGCATAGTAACCTTTCTTCCTACTCATGTGAACCTCATTGTTTGCAAGATGGTCACAGCTTCAAGCCCTGTGAGCACTCCCAACTTGGCACAGGAGGAGCATCCCTCTGTGCAGCAGGGTCTACTTTGGAGCAAGTCCTCTTTGTGCAAATGCATACATATCTCAGTAGCGCTGACCTCTCTGGCATTGACCTGGGCTGATACATTTCTCAAACGAACTCTGTCAGTAAGGAAGAAGGAAGGGAAAGGAGGGGACGTGAATTCCCCGGGAGGAAATCTATCACGCACCGAACAGTGCTTGCAGCTTGTCTATTACAAGACATGAAAAATAAATGGGTTGGGGATGAAGCTGCCTTTTTCACCCAGTGCACAACTCAGGGTCTAATGGGCTGAACTAGTATTTTTGAGTTGGGGGTCATCTATATTCCTTTCCGTCGCTTGTCAAAATGCAAAGTTAATTTCAGCGGAATTTACTCTTTTATGATAGCAAATAACCTTTGAATACCTGAGAAGCGTAATGTACCTTCTCCTCTAAATCTCAGCAGGTCTATTTTTTACATTGTCAATACCGAGTTTAAGCTCCTTACGGAAACCCCTCTGATGTGTTGGCAGTGCCTACGCAGTAACTCTTGATACAGCTTTCTAGGGATGCCTCCGCCGCAAAGAAATCACAGAGTGAAAAGGCAATGGCATGGGATTATGACTTACGAGAAATAAAATTAATGGATAAGGACACAAATCTCTGGCATTGAACTCCGCTCCGTCTGTAAAGTCCTGAGTCAATTACTAGGCAAATGCAGGGAGATGCTGTGGTTCTATAGAAGACACTCCACAGAAATAACTGGGTGGGCAGCACACGGAAAAGATTCCTCGCCTGCAAACATCGACACAGGCAATTTAAGGTAGTATTGGGGCCCAAGCCACCAGGCTGCTAATTGCAGATTAAAATGGAAAGCACTTTATTTTATTCAATAATTAACAAGGCCATTCATTGGCTAATGATGATCAGGAATTTAAATCACCTCTTGGCTTCTTCTTAGTAACGGTGCTAATGCACAGCCTAAAATGGGTACGCCACTCATTTCTGAGCGTGCCCCATGTGATGCATCAGAGGTGTTTTGAAACAGACATATCAGGCGTTTGGGGGTTCAGAATGGGTGAAGTTTCCTTGAAGTTTAATTAACTGCACAACACCGACCTGCACCGTGCATTTATATCAATCACATTAATACGGCTGACACGAAGGGAAACGATCAAGCACATTGTCTTTCCACGAAAACACAGACAAATTACACACATTTCACAATAGCTAAATATGTACATTCAGCATCTTCCCTCTGTTAAAACTATACCAAGCCCTGTGAACTGTTAAAATATGCTTACAGCACAAAGCCTCTAGGCAAAGATTTTCCTGGTTATGGCTCTTGCCCATAGGCCCCATTCTGCCTTGCCCTCTTTGGGGTTGCCAGCTCCCTGGAGGGGCTCCAGTGGCCACTGCCGCCACCACGTGATCAATATAGGGATTTCCCACTGAAGAGATCAGGGCCCTCAGCTCCCCTTCCAAGCTCAGAGGCCTTGCCTCAGTCTCTCCCACTGCCCAGCACCTGGTTACTGCAGGGACGGATTGCTGACTTGGGCGCCCTTGGGGTGAACAGCCACTTGCCAACTACCCCTTTCAAGATAGCATGTCCAGAATGGTGGAGGTCTATTGTGGTACAGAGAACCACCCTCAGCATGAAAAGTTTTTTAAAAAATTATTGAAAGGAATTATTTACAAGCATACTTCAGCACAGCACTAGGTCAGCGAACAGATTTCAAAGGAAAAGTGGTCAAAAACACAATCCCCTTCCCCTGTTCTAAGTAAAAGGTAAAGGTTTCCCTTGCTTGAAAGCCAGTCGAATCTGACTCTAGAGGGCGGTGCTTGTCTTCATTTCCAAGCCAAAGAGCCAGCACTGTCTGAAAACTTCTCCATGGTCATGTAGCCAGCACGGCTAAATGCGGAGGTGCACGGAACGCTGTTACCTTCCCACCAAAGTAGTACCTATTTATCTACTTGGATTTTCTTGCTTTCAAACTGATAGACATACCCTAACTGATATTAAAATAGGGAAGGAACTAAGGATCTTTAAAAATTTCAAGGTCCCTATCTACGTTTCATTTCCCGGGAGACCGCATGGTCAGAAAAAGGTGGCTGTCTCCTTGCAGACCAGGGCTCAAAGTTGTCCCCAGTGCCGCATTCCAAGGAAGAGCACAACTTTCCCTTGCCAGGAAGTTTTGTTACCACCCCAGTCTCCACCCACTTTACATCACTCCCTCCAACCCCTTGACCTGGTCCACCCAGATCTCAGGTGCATCCTGGGAGCCCTCCTGGATGGCATTCTGAGAAAACTCCAGGAATCGCCTGGAGACTTCCTAGCACCAAATTCCTTAGTTGGTTTTCCTGCCAGGGCCATTAGCATATGTATAGATGCAGGACTCCTTTCGTAGCAGGAGCTCCTTTGCATATTAGGCCATACACCCTGATGTAGCCAGTCCTCCAAGAGCTTATAGTAGCCCCTGTAAGAAGAGCTCTGTAAGCTCTTGGAGGATTGGCTGCATTAGGGGTGTGTGGCCTAATATGCAAAGGAGCTCCTGCTATGAAATGAGCTCTATATAGATGTAACCTGGCAGGCAATTGAACTGGCTCCCCACCACTGAGAGAGAGAGAGAGAACAGTTTTTAGCCACAAGCTCCTGTGGGCCTCCAGGCCTGCTTGCATAGGGTTGCCAACTCTGGGTAGGGAGCTTCATGGAGATTTGGGGGTACAACATGGAAAGGGTGAGGTTTGGGACTTTGGCACAGAATAATATCATAGAGTCTACCTCCAAAGCAGTCATTTAATCTGGTGGACTCTCTTAGGATGCTGGTGGGGCTGGGGATGTCCCAAAATTACAGCTCATCAGCAAAGTACAGAGATCAGTTCCCCGGAAGAAAATTGACACTTTGGAGAGGGTGCTCTTTGGGATTGTATCCCATTGAGGTCTTAAGAACATCAGAAGAGCCCTGCTGGATCAAACCAGTGGTCCCTCCAGTCCAGCATCTTGTCTCATTCAGTGGCCAACTGGTTCCTCTGGACAGCCAACAACAGGGTGTAGAGGCCGAAGCCTTCCCCTGATGTTGCCTCCTGGCACTAGGATACAGGGAATTAGTGCCTCTGAATGTGGAGGTTTCCCTCAGCCACCATGGCTGGTAGCCATTGATAAACTTATCTTCCATGAATCAATTTAATCCTCTTTTCAAATTTTCTATGCCTGTGACCATCACTACATCCCTTGACAGGGATTTCCACATTTTAATCACTCTCTGTGTGAAGTAGTCTTTCTTTTTGTCTGTCCTGAACCTACTTCTCATCAGCTTCACAGTATACCCTTGAGTTCTAGTGTTTGGGGAGAGGGAGAAAATTTTCTCTTTGTCAAGTCTCTCCACCTCATGCATAATTTTATAAACCTCTATCATGTCCCTGTTCTCCCCAGGCTTCACCGCCAAATCTCCAGGAGTTTCCCAACCTGAAGCTGGTAACCCTACTGCCAGTGGACCTGAAAGCCCTCGAACTGATCTCTGTTGTCTGGAAATGAATTGTAGTTACAGGGAGGGGCATACAGTGAAGCTGAATGAAGCTGAAACATCTATGCCCCATTGTTGACCATTCAGGGGAACTAGTTGGCCACTCTAGAGACAGGATGCTGGACTAGCTGGACTGTTGGTCTGATCCAGCAGGGCTCTCCTTAGGTTCTTTGGACTTATGCTCTTATGTTCCACATTATGAGGTAGTAAGCCTCTGAATCCCAATGCCAGGAGGCAACCTCAGGGGCTCTGTCTCTGTTTTGGGCTCTGTCCCATTGTTGGCCATCCATGGTGTGACTGTTTTGGCCACTGTGTGAGACAGGATGCTGGACTAGATGGACCACTAGTCTGATCGAGCATCCAGAAGTCTCTTCTCATGTTCAGGGGAAGGCCTCAGCCTCTATGCCCTGTTGTTGGACATCCAGAAGAACTGGTTGACCACTGTGTGAGACAGAATGCTGGACTAGATGGACTATTGGTCTGATCCAGCAGGGCTCTTCTGATGTTTTTACCAGGGGAAGGCCTTGGCCTCTATGCCCTATTGTTGGCCCTCCAGAGGAACTGGTTGGCCCCTGTGTGAGACAGGAGGCTGGATTAGATGGACCACTGGTCTGATTGAGCAGGGCTCTTCTCATGTTCTTATGAGGTTTCCTGGCTCCATCTGGAGTTTGGCAGACCTTGAATCTCCTATTGCCTCACTTCTCCAGAAAACTTGACCACGTGTCAAGACAACTAGACTGACAGAGTAGAGATGTGTAAGAGGAGGCAGCTGGGAATAGGCTGGGGAGAAGAAATGGTCAGGGCAAAATGGTAACCTTCAGCTCTTTGTGGCTAATAGCCACTGATGGACTTCTGCTCCATATGTTTATCTAATTCCCTCTTGAAGCCGCCCATGCTTGTAGGCACCACCACCTCCTGTGGCAGTGAATTCCACGTGTTAATCACTCTGGGTGAAGAAGTACTTCCTTTTATCTGTTCTAACTGCTCAGCAATTTCATGGAGTGCCCCCGAGTTCTTGTACCTGGAGACTTTGGGGGTGGATCCAGAAGAGGGCAGGGCTTGGGGAGGGGAGGGGCCTTGGGATGGTACAATGCCATAGAGTCCACCCTTCAAAGCAGCCATTTTCTCCAGGGGAGCTGATCTCTGTCAGCTGGAGATCAGTTGTAAAAGCAGGAGACCCCCAGGCCCCACCTGGACGCTGGCAACCCTAGTGGGCAGAGGCACACAATGGCTGCCACAAAACAACTGCTACAGGAGGTGGAGCCAGCCACAAAATGGCTGCCGCAGCTCACCTGCATTCACACTGTGCAGATCCTTGTGTGGTGGTGGCAGCTGCCGTCAAAATAACATTTTAAAAACTGCACAGCCACACAGGTTTCCAATGGCCAATCAGAAGCCGAGCAGGGCAAGAACCCCACCTGGCTTTACCCATTCCCTGAAAACACTTAGTGGGGGGCTAGGAAAGATGTCAGTGGCCACCATGGAACCCATGGATGCCATGTTGGGGACTCCTGTGATAGACTATGAACCTGGTCCTTAAGGAAGAGACATAACCATCCCAAGCAGGCTGATTCTGCAACCCTTAGGGACAGAGAAAAGTCCCCCAGTGGCTCCTGTACTTCTGATCAAAGTACTGGCAAACAATGCTCCCTCTAAGCTGCGGAGTCTTGTGAGCAAAAATTCTACTTGGTGAGCTACTGGCATTAAAGTTGTGAGCGAGCGATTTGGCTGCTGCCTAAATTAGTCTGCTCTGGAGCCCTCCTTCCTGAGCTAAGACAAAAATCTGTGAGCCGGAGGCTAGAAAACTGTGAGCTAGCTCACACTAACTCAGCTTAGAGGGAACACTGCTGGCAAACCTTAGGGAAGTACAGAAAACTCATTTTTTGCTGTTCTGTATTCCACATCTTCATTTTCGCTCTGTCCATCTCTGCAAAGTTCCTTTTTTTTGTTTCTCCGCAAGAAACGAAAATGAATAGAATGTGATTTTAAGGAGAATGGTACCAATGTGTTTTGAAAGACAATGTTTTAATTCCCGAGCCATGATACAAAGTTATTTCCCCCCAAAAAAGTTGCCCTGGCAAACAATAAATATGAAACCAGGCAATCTCTGTTAGGAATTTGTATGTTTGGTTCAGTTTTCCCCAGTGCATAATAGTGATATTATGTTTGGATGCTAAGTGAATCTGAACAGGCATTCAATGAAATTGTCTTCAAACATTTATATTTTCAAGGAGTTCTACAGGAGGAAATAGGGGATTGTGAAGGAGACAGAAAACAGAAAGAAAGGAGAGATGAAGCAGCATAATAAGCAGGGGATGGAGATGAGGTTGGCAAAGGCCATGGTGGAGCTGGAGGGAAGAGATGGATACAGAGACAAGAGAAAAAAATAATATCCTATCAGTGACCCCCATAAACATGCAGAAGTGTTGTTTGCTCACATGTAGGGGTTGCCAGCTGGACCTGTGGGCAGAGACAGTTGGGAGTGGCCAGGGGTCATTTCGTAGAAAAAGAGGTGCAGGAGCTCATTAGCATACATATCAGCATAACTCATTAGCATATGCTACATCCCTGGACATCGCTGGAAGTGTGTCAGAAGGGGAAGCAAAAGGGGGGGGGCATCTTCAAAAGCCTCCCCTCCCCTTCCCCAGCTGGCCAGCTGAATGTCAGTTTCAGCCCCATTATACCCTATGGGCCATTGAAGTCAATGGCAAAAACTCATAGGTTATATGAGGGGCTGGAGGAAAGGGGGTTTGAGGGAGAGGCTCCAAACTTGCAGGGAAATGGCGGGGCCTCTCTCTGAAATACCCACCAAGTTTCAAGAAGATTGGACCAGGGGGTCCAATTCTACAGGCCCCCAAACAGGTTGCCCCATCCCCTCTATTGTTCTCTATGGTGGGAAAAAATGTTACTTTTCCCCACCATAGAGAAAAATGGAGGGAATGGGGCAACCTGTTTGGGAGCCCATAGAATTGGACCCCATGGTCCAATCTTGAAACATGGTGGGTATTTGGGGGAGAGGCTCCAAACTTGCAGCAGCTACCCTGCAAGTTTGGAGCCTCTCCCTCAAACCCCCTCCCCTCCAGCTGCTTTTTAAGCTGCCGCCGAATTTCGGCAGCAATTCAGTGCTGGGCCAAATCAGATCAGAGAATCTGATTTGGCCCATGGCTGCCCTAGTGCACACTCCTGAGCTGGCAGAACTTTGCTCCGCCTAGCTCCAGCCCCAAATGACCCCTGGAAGTGGCACTGCACAATGCCACTTCTAGTTGCATAACTGGAAGCGATGTCACCATGCAGTACTCCAACATGTCAAAATCACTTTCAGGTTCCTCCCTGGAAGAGATGTTGGGGCATCGTGGATTGCTATTACTCCCCCCTCCATTCCCCCTCTACCAACGAGCAAAGGAATCTCTATAGACATCTGCCAACCAGGCCCATATCCACAGTGGGGCATCTCGGGGCTAGGCCCCCTGACTTACTGGCAAGGCCCCACAACTTCCCATCCAGCCCAGGGCTCCCAATTGGTGGCAGGTACAGGGAAGGAGCCGAGTAGTCCTTTAATTCAATTAGCCAGTCCCCCCTAAGAAATTTACATGCCCCCCGACTTAAATAAATCCTGGCTACAGGCCTGCTGCCTCCCTTCCTCAAACACTGGGACCTTTGGATTTAAGTACCAACAACAACAAAAATAACAAGAATACGAATGAGAGGGAGAAACAGAGGAAACTCCAGGTCCCAGAAGGAAAAGTCCAGAGATGATGAAAGCAGGAAAAGGTTGGACTCCAGCTACTATGATAGGGTTGCCAAGTCTTACCTTCATAACAGTGGGGGAGTCCCGGTCCCTCTCCAGGAGTCCTGCGCATGCACAAAGTCATGTGCGCCACGATGACATCACCCGGAAGTGACATCATCATGCTGGGCATGTTGCTGGGGCAACGCTCTGGTAATCGCCCTAAAACTCTATGGTACCATAAAGTTTTCAGGGCAATTGCTAGAGCGTCGCCCGGTGACATGCCCAGCGTGATGACGTCGCTTCCGGGTGATGTTATCATGCTGGGCATGTCGGCCTGATTGGGCCACTTCAGGGGTGGGGTTCCCCCCGCCGGCCAGATCCTGACCGGCAGATTGGGGACCCATTTAGCGGGGGAATCCCCGCCGCCCTGGGGGGACTTGGCAGCCCTATACTATGAAGTGTAGAATATATTAACAGGACCCCCAATACTGCAACAAGATCAGGTCATCAAAAGATGGTTATTCTTTTCTCTTTTTTTCATTCCTTAGCTCAAAGATTAAATCTGAGCACTCAAACTGCGCTTCACATTTCCAAACCATTTCTGGTTCCTCCCACAGCTAGGGACCCAGTGTGTGTGTTCTGAGGTCCTATTGGCCTTTTGCTAGGCTTGCCAGTTCCCCACGGCCACTGGTAGGAGGTGGAGGGTGGGTAGGGTTGCCAGATCCAGATTTCCAGATCCTGGAAATCTGGAGATTGAGCGTGGGGAGGACAGAAACATTAGTGGGGGGACAATTCCATAGAGTCTACCCTCAAAAGCATTCATTTTCTCCTGGAGAACTGATCTCCGTAGTCTACAAATAAGATCTAATTCCAGGGGATCCCCAGGTCCCACCTGGAGGCTGGCATCCCTAACTCCAGCCCCTGCTGAGGCTTCTGTACAGGCTAGGCCCAGCATTCTGCAGATCAAATCATCTGTCTCCACGGGATCATCCAGGTTAGCAGAGGTGATGGCATGCACAAAAGTGTTGATGTTGAGACACACTCCACACGGTCAAACATGGGGGACACAGGTGGTTAAAAAAAGGCATGCCTTAACATTTCTGGACACTTTTATTTATTTAAAATAGGTATTGCTCCCTCTCTTGCTCTGAACATCAATGTGGGACCGAGAGTTGCCAAACTTCAAGCGGGGACCAGGGTTCTTCTAGATTTAGAAATGATCTCCAGACAACATGGTTCAGTTCCCCTGGAGGGAATGGCTGCTTTGGAGGGTGGGTGCTATGGCACTGTACCATGCTGAGGTCCCTCTTGTCACCAAACCCTCCCCAGGCTCCACCCCCAAATATTCAGGAATTTCCCAACGTGTAGGGTTGCCAGGTCCCTCTTGGCAACCAATTGGGGATGGGGGGACTTACAAGGAGAGGGTGAGGAGTCTTGGGGTGATCCTGGATGCCTCACTTTCAGTGGAGGTCCAGGTCACCACTGTTGCCAGGTCAGCCTTTGATCACCTCCAGTTGGTCAGGCAACCTCCCAGGACTTGGCTATAGTGATCCATGCAATGGCCACTTCCAGGGTGGATTATTGTAACTTGTTCTACACAGGGTTACTCTTGAACCTTATCCAGAGACTGCAGCTATTGCAGAATGTGGTGTGCGCTAGCTGATGGCGACTTCTGTGCGGGGGCACATTTAGCCAGCGCTACGCCAACTACACTGGCTGTCATTTGAGTACAGGATCCGGTTCAAGGTCATGGTAATGACCTTTAAAGCCCTATGTGGCCAGAGACCAACATACCTACGAGACCAACTCTCCCCATATGTGCCCCAGAGAGCCTTGTGCTCTGCAGATCAACATCTTCTGGTAGCCCCTGGCCTGAAAGATGTCAGTTTAGTCTCTATCAGGGCCAGGGGTTTCTCTGCTCTGGCCCTGGCCTGGTGGAACACACTCCCAGCTGAGATCATCAGGGCCCTGTGGGACTTGTTACAGTTCTGCAGGGCCTGTAAAATGGAGCTGTTCTGCCAGGACTACAATTGAGGTGGTGGACGTCCAACCATCTCAGCCCGCCCCCCCCCCCCCGGTCCACAGCAGTGCCCAGACGAACATCTTGCAGGAGGCATTATGGACTACTGAAGTTATTTGTTAAGCTGCCATCTTGCTTTTGTACTATTTTGAATCTGGTTTTAGATTATAAGTTTTAATAATTACTATGTTTTATATGCCATAACTGCCCTGAGCCCACTCGTGGGGTAAGGTGGGATATAAGCCCCACAAACAAACAAACAAACAAACAAAGATTAACAAAATATGTGGCAGTGGATGAGCTTTTGTGAGTCTCTGCTCACTACTTCAGATACAGCTAGAATGGGAGTCCATCCGCCCTATATATTGGAAAGCAGAGTGATTTCGGATGCTGAATGACAATAACAGGTGAATGACAATAGCAGGTGTGACTGGATTCAGGTGAGATATATGGACATAAATTAAAACACTGATTCAGCAACATTAAAAACATTGGTAAATCAGTAAAAGCAAGCAAGCGTCAAGCAGTTTAAAGAGAATTCCTATTATGTGTATTTTACCAGCCTCAGGAGTTTCACAACACTTTTTTTTAAAAAAGCCTTTCTAGAATGCCAGCAAGCTAGCAGCTCTCCTTACTGCTTCTGGAAGGCTGTCCCTAACAAAGGAGCCAACACCAAAAAAGCCTTGTGTATATGCCAAGAGCAAAATGGTATGGGGAAGGGGCGGGAGCAGGAACAAATCTGAGGACAGTCAGGGTCATCATGAATGCTATAGTCTCAATGGAACAGAATTCTCTTACCCTACTTCTTACGCTTGGCCCATACTATGCATACCATATCATAGCCAGAGCCCTCTGAGTACAGGGAATCTTCTAGAACCAGTCAACAGGCTGGATCCAGCTATGTGTTTAATGCAATCTTGGCCAATCTCCCATTCTTATTACAGCCCCCAGTGTATGCGACTTTCATCTGTGCAGGTGCCTGGTTTCCAACATAGTCTTTTGATAACCAATGGGGACCTCTTCCTCCCTTTTTCTCCAGTGGAAAGCCTGGTTGGATCCAACCCAAAATCCACCTCTTTATTCTGATATGTGTGTGTTTGTGTGTTAAGTGTCATCAAATCACTTCTGACTTACAACAACTCTATGAATTAATATCCTTCAAAACATCATGTCATCCACAGCCTTGCAGACTAAGGGCCTTGGCTTCATTAGTTGTAGATTTTCTGGGTTGTATGACTGGGGTCTTGGTATTGTAGTACCTGATGTTTCGCCAGCAGCTGTGACTGGCATCCTCAGAGGTATAACACAGAAAGATGGAGTACTCTCAGTGTCAATATGAGAAGGAAAATGGTAGGCAGGTAATTTATATCTACTCATATATATCTACTTTACTTATATCTAGTTTTGGCAATTCAAGAAACCTTTGCAGGCAACTTTCCCATAATATCCCACAAAGTCTGGTTGGAAACAGAACATTGGAATCGGTGGAGCCTATGTGCCCAGCAAAGCAATTCTTATGTTGCAAACTTGGAATACAGAGAGAGAGAGAGAGAGAGAGAGAGAGAGAGAGAGAGAGAGAGAGAATAAGGCTCATTGTAGAAATAAATAGTAGAAATAGAAAGAGGCTCTGGGAGAGTGCGAAGGCCTTGGGCACTCAGTGTCAATTTGCTATGCCGACCTCAGCAGGGTATAATGACACAGAGTCCACCATTTTCTCCAGAGGAACTGATCCCTGCTACCTGAAGAGCAGTTGTAATTCTGAGTTATCTCCAGCCCTCACCTGGAGATTGGCAACTATGGTTCCCCAGGAGGAAATAGCTGGTTGGGAGAGGGAAGTCTATGGCATTGTACCTGTCTGAGGCCCCACCTCTCCTCAAACCTCACCCTCTCCAGGCTCCACCCCTCACATCTTCGGGAATTTCCCACCTGGAGTTGGCAATCCTATCTCCTTCCCAGCCAAGCATCAACCTGCCTTTGTTTTCCCCTCACTCTTCAGCTTTCCAACTCCCCCCCCCACCTGCAGCCTCAACCATGCCCTGAAGCCCTGACTGTCATAGGGGGCCATCTCAGCAGGGTATAAGGACACAGAGTCCGCCATTTTCTCCAGGGGAACTGATCTCTGCCATCTGAGTGATCTCCAGCCCTCACCTGGAGATTGGCAACAGGAGGAAAAGTAGTATTTCTTTGCAATGGGGACCAAAGCACCTTACATCCTCCTTCTCTCCCTCTTTTGACTTTCAGAACAACCCTGTGATGTAGGTTAGGCTGAAAGTCTGTGACTGGTACAAAATCAGCCACTCAGCTTCCACAGCAAGAACCTGGGTCTAGCAGACCCTGCTCTAAACACTGACTGCTATATCTAGGGTAGCCAACCTCCAGGTGGAGCCTGAAGATCACCAGGTATCACAACTGAACTCTGGACAACAGATCTCTTCCCCCCAGAGAAAATGACTGCTTTAGAGGGTGGGCTCTATGGCATTCTGTTCCACTTAGGCCTCTCCCCTCCCTAAACCCTGGCTTCCATTGACTCTACCAGAAAATCTCCAGGAATCTCCCTACCTGGAGCTGGCAATCCTAATCAGGTCTGGCCCCAATGAGTTCCTCACAAAGGTGTGGAAAGGGTTTCGTCTTTTGTCTTTTTACTGATAGAACCAAGCTTGGTTGCCTACCAAGAGCCACTGAGGGAAAAGTTATTCAAGTTAGTCAAGCAGGCCAAGTGTATTCTGATAGGGAACAGTGGTTGAAGTGGGCGGGGAAGAGGAGCAGACTCAGCACCTGACCAATCACATGCGAGTACTCTTGAGTGGCGGCTGGCAGGCCAATGTCTGATGGAGTGCAGTATGGGTGGGACTCAAGCTATGCAGCCAGTGGATAGGGACAGCTTCTGAGTGACACATCATGAAACCAACTGATTTAGGAGCATGTGGAATGTTCAGAAAGTGCCACCCCACTACTCAATTATATATAAGGAAAGATATATATGAATTTTTAGAACTTCTATTAAACTCAAGGGAACAGAGTCTGTGATTCCTTTGTAGTCCCCTTTAACCTGTTCAAATTATATTGAACCACTAAAGGCATAAGATGTGATATAAAAACATTACCATGACTACCCTTGTGTGTTCCTCAGTAAGGGCTTGTTCAGTCGTGCCCTCTTGTTCTAACATGACCTGAGAGAACTCCTTCCCAGTCAGGAGTCTTTGGGGAGTCTTGACCTTTTGCTACAAATTTATTCAGTGGGGGGGGGGGGGGGAGTGTGTGTAATGATAATTCCAGAGTGCTGAATCAGACAAATGCTGCTAGAACTGAGGTGATGAAATTTGGGATGAAATCATTGGCTAGAACTCATAAAGCTGTCTTATGTTGAATCAGAGCATTGGTCCACAACAGTCAGTATTGTCTGCTCAGACTGACAGACGCTCTCCAGGGTCCTTTTTTCTAACTGGTCCTTTTTTTGCTGGAGACCTCCTGGGACCTTCCGCGTGCCAAGCAGATTCTCCACCACTGAGCCCCCGCAACCCCTTCCCAACACAGGAAGTTGCCTTAGATTGAATCAGACCCTCAGTCGCTCAAGGTTAGCCTTGCCTACGCAGACTGGCAGAGGCTCTCCAGGGTCTCAGGCAGGGGTCTTTTCCCATCACCTACAAACTGATCTTTTAACTGGAGACGCCAGGGACTGATTTGGCATGCCAAGCAGATTCTCTACCACTGAGGCATGGCTCCTCCCATGCACCTTCTTTAACCTCTTTGTGTCCAGGCTGCACATGAAGCCACATGGGGCTCACATTAAATATATATATATATATCTGTCTGTCCTCTTTAACAGTCAGCATGCTCCAAGCCCTAGGAAAACATGAAGCCTCTTGCTTGCTGATTCAGATCCAGAGCACCAAGAACACCATCTGCAGCTGCTCTCCAAGGACTGAGTTTGAGACCTTTTCTGGCCCTGTTACCTAAGAGTCCTCTTCAATGGAGCTGCCAGGGATTGGAACAGAGATCTGCATCCATCCGTGGTCTTTACTCCAGCGTAGGCAAGGAGTGCAGGGGGGACCCATTCCATCTCTCCTCCTCGTGTGTTGTGAACCATGTACAGTCGTTTCTGGGAAGCACCTGCAGTGCTGGTGGCGATGGATGTGGTGGAAAGGGCTGTCAAGTTGCAGCTGCCTGATGGCAACCCCTGGTGGGGTTTTCCACCCAAGATACTTCAGAGGTGATTTGCCATCATCTGCTTCTGCATACCGACCCTGGTCTCCCTTGGTGGTCTGGTCTCCCATCCAAATACTGACCAGTGCTGGCACTGCTTGGCTTCTGAGATCAGGCTAGCCTGGGCCACCCAGGCCAGGGCAAGAAAAGAACAGGTATGGTTTGTTTATTTATTAGCAGGGCTCCGTTGGGGCCGGGGTGCCGCTCCGGGAGAGAGGAGGGTGGGGGGCGGGGACTTAACAAAGCCCTGCCCCCTGCTCACTCTTCCCAGCAGTGGCAGGCCGCCGCCGGCCCTGGAAAAAGCCCCTCCCCTCCCCCCTTCACTCTTCCCGGGCCGCGGCAGGCAGCCGCCGGCCCGGGGAGAAGCCCCCTCCTTCCCTCCCTCCCCCACTCACTGCTCCTGGCCCGAGGGGGGCGCAAGGGAGGGAGAAGCCGGGCCCCAGAGGTGTGAAGCCCCTGGGGCCCAAGCAAGAGGGGGGAGGGAGAGAAACGCTGGCCCCAGTGGGGGGGAGAAGTGCCCCTTCCTTCCTTCCTTCCTTCCTTCCTTCCTTCCTTCCTTCCTTCCTTCCTTCCTTCCTTCCTTCCTTCCCTCTCTCTCCCCACCTACCTACTTACCTTCCTATTCCTTCCTTTCTTCCTTCCTTCCTTCCTCTCTCCCTTCCTTTCTTCTCTCTCTCTCTCCCCACCTACCTACCTACCTTCCTGTTCCTTCCTTCCTTCCTTCCTTCCTTCCTTCCTTCCTTCCTTCCTTCCTTCCTTCCTTCCTTCCTTCCTTCCTTCCTGCCTTCCTTCCTTCTCTCTCTCTCTCCCCCACCTACCTACCTACCTTCCTGTTCCTTCCTTTCTTCCTTCCTTCCTTCTCTCTCTCTCTCCCCCACCTACCTACCTACCTTCCTGTTCCTTCCTTTCCCCCTTCCTTCCCCTCTCCCTTCCTTCCTTCCTTCCTCTCTCCCCTTCCTTCCTTCCTTCCTTCCTTCCTTCCTTCCTTCCTTCCTTCCTTCCTTCCTTCTCTCTCTCTCCCCCCACCTACCTACCTACCTTACTGTTCCTTTCTTTCTTCCTTCCTCCCTTCCCCCCTCCCTCCCTCCCTCCCTCCCTCCCTCCCTCCTTCCTTCCTTCCTTCCTTCCTTCCTTCCTTCCTTCCTTCCTTCCTTCCTTCCTTCTTTCTCTCTCCCCCACCTACCTACCTACCTTCTTTCCTGTTCCTTTCCTTCCTTCCCCCTCCCTCCCTCCCTCCCTCCCTTCTTGCCTTCTGACACACTGCCGATGACGTCAGGGATGTGTGGCCTTTTGACACTTTCGGTGACGTCAGGGGGTGTGGCATATGCAAATAAGTTACGCTAATGAGCTCCTGCACCTCTTTTTTTTTTACGAAAGGACCCCTGTTTATTAGATTTTAGTGAAGACGGGCTTGGAGGGGGCATGCTGTTCTGATAGGGCAGCCCCAGCCCCTTGACCAGGTTTCAATTTGGGGCAGTTAACAGGTGGGCGTTGGACACATGGGGTTTGGGTTGGTTTCAGTTTGGGATCCGATCGTTTTGGGTTGGGGCAGCCTCTACAGCAGCTGCTATGGCAGGGCCATAGCCAGGATTTTTGACTTCAGGGGACATTTAAACTAGTCGGGGAGCACCCACACCCCACACACACACCCAGGCTGTGTCAGGAGCGACAAGAGAGCAAAAGTTTTCTTAAAAAGCAATGGGAGAGAGAGAGAGAGAGATGTAAGAAGCGAGGGGGGTGGCAGGCTGGGCAGGGTGACAGCTTGGCACAGTGCAGCTATGGCGCACATGAAAAATAAAATAAAATAAACTGGATGGATGGATGGGAAGTCGGGAGGCATGGGCAGTAAATCGGGGGGCCCGGCCCTGAGATGCCCCACTGTAGCTATGGGCCTGTGCTATGGGCTATGTGGCTCCAGACATTCAATGCCTGGGGCGTTGAGGGCTCACCCAACATAAGGCAAAGAGGTGGTCTGGAGCGACCCCTGGCCTTGGCCTATTTCCACACTGCAGTTTTGCCCTTGCCACAAAAGGTGTAAATAGTTAATAAAGTGTCCCTGAGTTAAACCCAATCTGGTTGTCTCTCTTTCTTCCAGCTGGTGGGGGAAATGACACCCTGCTTTTTCTTCATGTATACATGCTGTGGCCAGGGCTCATTTAGCAGGAGCTCCTTTGCATATTAGGCTACACACCCCTTTTGTAGCCAATCCTCCAAAAGCTTACAGTAGCCCCTGTAAGAAGAGCTCTGTAAGCTCTTGGAGGATTGGCTACATTAGGGGTGTGTGGCCTAATATGCAAAGGAACCCCTGCTACGAAATGAGCCCTGGCTGTGGCCCTCTCTCCTGCGTTGTAAGGGTGATACTCATTCAAGACAAAAAAAGCACTAAGAAACCGTTGCTCCTAGCCCTTCTGCATGGGAGTTCATTTCATTTATTTCATTTTTGTTATTAATTCCAAAAGGGATTATTTTATTTTATTTATTTATAATTTGGATTTATTATTGGATTAGGACAAAGTTTGAGTCCGCTGGCACCTTGAAGACCAACAAAGTTTAATTCTGAATATAAGCTTTCACGTGCATGCACACTTCTTCAAATACGTCTGAAGAAGATGTCTGAAGGTATCTGAAGAAGTGTGAGTGCACATGAAAGCTGATACCCAGAATTAAACTTTGTTGGTCTTAAAGGTGCTACTGGACTCAAACTTTGTTCCATTTTGGGTTGGGGCAACCTCCACAGCAGCTGATATGGACTATGTGGCTCCAGACCAACATGGCTACCCACTGGAATTTATTAGTGCCACTTGGTGTAGTGGTTAGGAGCCCGAGCTCTAATCTGGGAGAACCGGGTTTGATTCCCCACTCCTCCACGTGCAGCTGCTGGTGTGACCTTGGGTCAGTTACATCTTGTTTCAGAGCTATTCTCTTAAGGGGTCCTGTTTTTGAGTCAACAAAAGGCACCCATGCTTAATATTCAAGTCTATGGGAGAATGGATTGCAAAGATTTCAAACAGGCAGTAACACAGACAGCAGCATTCAAAGAGGGACCGTGGCAGACATTGGGAAGAGAGCAGAAGGCAAAGTCCTACCCCATATCCTTCAGGACTATACTTATCCAGTCCTGGTGCCTACAGATTGCAGTCAACCCAGAAAGGCCAGAGCTGCTTTCTTCCCCTCCCCTTCCCCTTCTTCTGCCCTTACTAGAAAAAAACGCTAGCAACCCTAGTCAAAGTGAAACCGCCCCAGTCACAGCAAGACAAGACCACAAGAGCAAAAGAATGATGTTTAGGTGGGAAACGTGTTTCCTTTTCGTATTAATTGCAATAATTATAAAACATCCCATTTTTTTAATTATTGTAATCATGAAACAAAAATAGAAGAAGAAGAAGAAGAAGAAGAGGAGATTGGATTTATATCCTGCCCTTCACTCACTTAAGAGTCTCAGAGCGGCTTACGAACTCCTTTCCCTTCCCCTCCCCACAACAGACACCCTGTGAGGTAGGTGGGGCTGAGAGAACTCTTTCCCAAGCTGTCCTTGAGAGAACAGCTGGTACAGAGCTATGGCTTGCCCAGGGTCACCCAGCCAGGTGCAAGTGGAGGAGTGGGGAATCAAACCCGGTTCTCCCAGATTAGAGTCCGCGCACTTAACCACTACACCAAACTGGCTCTCTACCAGTCGGGAAGTGTCCAGAACTGCTGAAGAGCATTAGTCTACCCTTCCTCTATAATGGGCAGTGTGTCTTTTTACATGATGAAAAACATAGTAGCTAGAGCACCCTGAGTTTAAAAAAAAAATTTGCACACCATTTCACCAGGTCACATTTTTTGAAAGGAATCTATCCATCTATCTATCTATCTATCTATCTATCTATCTATCTATCTATCTATCTATCTATCCTGTATCATGTGACCTTTGAATGTAATTACTTTTCTGAGCCTAGAAATCTTTTAATTCTTTTATTAGAAGATAATAGCAAACCTATCACTCTTTTAGCTGCAAAATTTTATGCATCTGTGATAGATTTTTGCAGCCATTCAAATGGGATCTAGTTCTTTCTATATTTTAGTAATCTGCTTAGAACTAATAAAGCAGCAATATAAGGTAGATAGACAGACAGACAGAAATTTATATCCTGCTTTTCTGCCCTTACAAGATCCACCAAGGGAGCTAAAAAATTAAAAACACACATGAAATCACATTTTAAAACCATTAAAACCATTAAAACCAACCAATCTATCTATCTATCAATCAAACACTCAACCTTTTAAGTCTCTGGGAATGATAGTTTAACTGGCTGCAAGGACTTAACTTTGCTGAACCTCATTTAACAGTTTCTTGCATCCTAAAAGAAGAAATTTTGCATTTTCTCCCTTAAACTAGGGAACAACTATCCTTGGACCAAGAGCCAGCTAACCAGATTCATCCATTTAGGAGGCATTTAGTAGCCTTTGTGCTTCTTTTCCTTTTCTTCAAGGTATTTATGTGGAGTTGTTACAGGCGCTTCATTGATTTCATTTGGGCTCATACTGTCTAGCTGTTTGAAGAACTGCAGTCTGAACAGAGCAATCCTAAACACTGTTACACCATTCTAAGGTCAATTGAAGTCAATGGGTTTAGGAAGGTGTAACTCTGTTTAGGATTGCACTGTAAATCTCCTTGTCTTTTGACTGATATATTTCAGGCTACAGTTATAAGCCACTTAAATGGGAGTAAGTTCCATTGAAATCCAGGGGTCTTAATTCCAAATAAATGTACTTAGGAGTGGGGTGAAAGTCACCTTCAGCCATATGAAAAAGATTGCCTGTATAGGTTAGAGCCATGGAGAATTTTGTTTAATTTCTCTCTTTTTTTTGCAACTTAACTGCTTTTATACAACTCCGCTCTGGATACTTTAATTCCCTTAGATTTTAACAGGATTTGTGAGCGAAACTCCCACAACCATTTTCTCAATCTGTTAAATCAGTTCTGACAGCTGAGGCACACATTTCCCAAATGGGAGGCACCCTTTCTTCTTACAATCCAGAAGGCAGACTTCTGTTCGAAGAAGAAGAAGAAGAAGAAGAAGAAGAGATTGGATTTATATCCCACCCTTCACTCACTTGTGTCTCAGAGCGGCTTACAAACTCCTTTCCCTTCCCCTTCCCACAACAGACACCCTGTGAGGTGGGTGGGGCTGAGAGAGCTCTGAGACAACTGTCCTTGAGAGAACAGCTGGCACAGAGCTATGGCTTGCCCAAGGTCATCCAGCAGGTGCAAGTGGAGGAGTGGGGAATCAAACCCGGTTCTCCCAGATTAGAGTCCATGCACTTAACCACTACATCAAACTGATTCTTAGCCACCCAGAACCTATTGGATGGGCAGGAGAGCAATGTTTTGAATAAATAAGATTTTGACTAGCCGATACAGTCCAACTGAGCAATGATGGTAGGAAATGCCATCACGTTACAGCTGACTTATGTCGACCCCTGTAGGGTTTCCAGGGCAAGAGGCTTTCAGAGGTGGTTTGCCATTGCCTGCCTCTGCACAGCAACCCTGGACTTCCTTGGTAGTCTCCCATACAGATATATATCACAAATAGGGGTGGGCATGAACCAGCTTATGAACCAAAGCTTGTGGCAAATTTTGGGCGGTTTGTGGTTCACAAAGTGAAGTTCATGGCAAGTCAACCAGCACGAACTTTCAACAAACGTTCCAGCTGTGCATGCCGGTTCATGTATGGATACATTTCCAAACAGACTGTCTCCACTCAATCTAAATGTTTACCCAGCTTCAAAGCAACAGGGGGGACAGAACTTGGAGGTCGTGTAGAGGTACATCTGTGTGTGTGGGGGGGGATCCCCGGCAACCCTGATATCTCTAGCTTTCACCGGATCTGTTCTATACACTTCTGAACTTCCTGATGTCCAAATGGTAGCCTGTCAATGACTCTTGCTCTTTTCTAAGGCATTGGTTATTGAATGTCCCATTTTGTCAACTGTACGGACTCCCTTTGTATAATCTGCCATGAGTTCTTGTAAGAAAGGCAGATGATCAGTGGTCCGTTGGAGCGGGAGCACACAGGACCGCAGCTCTGGGAGTGAGGAGCCCAGGGGGCGGGCACATGACCAAGCCCCGCCCCCTCCTCAGCTTCCCCGAGCAGTGCAGAGGCGCAGCGCCCCGGGGAAAGCCCTGCTAGGGTATTTATTGTTTTTAATGTTTTGTTTTAATATTGACAATTTTATCATTGTTCCTTTTATGACTGTGTGCTGCTTTTCCAGAGACTTGCTCAAGGTGGCATATAAATTTTCTAAGTATACCATTTTTTATCTGGGCACATGGCACATAAGTACTGGAGAAATTTCACCAACCCTTCAGCAGCTTCCACCCCATCAGTTTGGTGTAGTGGTCAGGAGTTGGCCTCTAATCTGGGAGAACCGGGTTTGATTCCCCACTCCTCCACATGCAGCTGCTGGTGTGACCTTGGGCCAGTCACAAGTTCTCTCAGAGCTGTTCTCTCATGAGCAGTTCTCAAAAGACCTCTGTCAGCCCCACCTACCTCACAGGGTGTCTTGTTGTGGGGAGGGGAAGGGGAAGGGATGGGTGGTGCACATGTCCTGTCTACTTGAAACCTGGTGGTTTCAAGGGAGCAGGAAGAGAATGAGGGTGTGTTCTTTACACTTATTTTTATTGCGCAAAGTATTGGATGGGGAAGGGAATGGAGGAAGAGCAGGTCAGTTTCACTCATCTGTGGAGTGGAGCCTGAGGGGTGGGTGTTGCCTTCTGACACACTTCCGGCATGTTCGAGGGTGTGGCATATGCAAATGAGTTATGCAAATGAGTTATGGTAATGAGCTCCTGCGCCTCCTTTTCTACGAAATGACCCCTGCAGATGATAAATAATGTAAATAAATAAGAGCAAGAGTCCAGTAGCACCTTAAAGACTAACAAAATTTGTGGCAAGGTATGAGCTTTCATGAGTTGTTGCTCACTTCTTCAGTAAATAAATAAATCTTGTTTTGGCCCTCCGTTACCCTTACATTATCTCTAGTACTGAGTATATGCCTTGTGCTATTTTCTTGCTGTGCTTAGGACATGGATTTCCCGAGTCTCACAAAATTCCACTGTCCGTATTTCCCCATGGTCACATTATTTTGGGTCACTGGACTAGCCCCAGTTTGGCATAGTGATTCTGACCTTCTACATTCCCCCCCCCCCCCAAGAAGGGACTGAAACCCTTCTATGTCAGTAAAGCCCTCCCCATACCTTTGGGAGGATGTTTGGCAACAACAGTCTGCGTTTTGTAGTTGGCATCTTCTTATATGCCCCATTGGCCAGATTCCCAGCTGTGTAATTTTTGGGTTTTTTGTTTTTTTTTTAGAATTAATTGACTCTGACATAGAATGAAAACTTTGGTATGATTTCATGCATCTAACTGTCATGTTGTTCTCATGTAACAACTGACTCACACCTTGTAGCTGCTGAAATAGTGCCATCCCAGGCAAAATGCGAAAGGCAGAATCCAAGTCAAATCCTTTATGACATAATAAAGTTCATTATTAAATGGATTTTTGCAGTCTACACTCATTGTCTCGGTTACAATGATGCATTTTTATGCTTATGCAATGAGCTTTGGTGAAAATTAGAATCCAAGGTTTGGACCCAAAGAACATTGGTAGAATTCTGTTGATACAACAATCCTTCCTGCCCCCTTCCCACTGCTGATTCTTGGGCCATACCAAAGCCATGGGGGTGGACTGGGTGAGTCCCTAATCGAAATGAAGCATACATAGCCGTATCCAAAAGCAAAACAAAACCCACCAAGCTGACATCAGTGTAATGCCAAATTCACCACCACCTTGGTGAAATCTCATCCTTCCTCCACTTGAGCTGGCCGCATCCAGGTCTTTGATGGGAAACACAATTCTGGGGACCTCCAGGTGTTGGCATTTGATCAGAACTGCTTTGTGAATACAGTTGCCAACCTTTAGGTGGCATGTGAAGATCTCCCAGTATTACAATTGATCTCCAGATGACCAAAATCAGTTCCCCTGGAGAAAATGGCTGCTTTTGAAGGTGGACTCTAGGGCATTATACTCTGCTGAGGTCCCTCCCCTCCCCAAACCCCACCCTCCCCAGGCTCAGCCACTAAATCTCCAGGACCGATTCCCCATGAGGTGCTGCTCCGCTGTTGCTCTTCTCTTTCCCCCGATTGCGGATGTCAGTTTCCCACTATTTGCCCTGTGCCACATTTTGACCTGTGGCTTCGCCTGTTTCCCCCGTGGCTTTGTGATCCTATTTTTTTGAGAATCACAAAGCCACAGGGGGAAACGGGGGAAACCGCTGGTCAAAATGTGGCGTGGGGTAAATAGCAGGAATGCACACAATTGGAGGAAAGGGAAGAGTGACGGCAAAGCAGCGCCTCATGGGGAATCGGTCCAGGTATTTCCCAACCCAGAGGTGGCAACCCTGTGCATGTGAATCATGCTCAGCAATCGGCCCCACACATCCAACTGGCTTTGGCTTAACAAGGCGGTGGATCAGGCTGCCCGATTTGCAAGGGGCTGATGAATATTCATACTTGTTCAAGATCTGACAGACAATAACAACAGAAGAAAGTCAGGGAGCACCAGGAGACTCATGCATATGGCTTGTTGAAAGGCGCTTAACAGGGAGACGGTCGGGAAAAGATGAGTGGAGAGCTAGCAGGGGAGAGGAATAATAGCGGCAAGAACACACTTTTCGCTCCTCTAACCCATCATTTTGAAGTATATTTAAATAAAGCAAACTCTCCCTGCGGCTCTCCCACATTGTCATACGCCGAGTGTAAAATGCAGCAGAGAAGATATGAGACACAAGCAGGGGCCATTGTTTCCTTTTTAACGGAGGGGGGGGGGATAAACCGTGATTAAAGATGCGAGGGGGAAAGACGCCTCCCCTGGGTGGCAGCTGTAGAGGAGGGTGCTGGGGCGGCAGTCAGCTTCACAAGCTCTTCAGATCTCAGGCAGTTCGGAGCTCCGCGTTCCCCATCCGGGCGAGAAGCGAGTGTTTCAGTGGATGTGGATGGAGGCCTGGCATCTGGACCACTCTCAGCAATGGTGGGAAGAAAATATTTTTTAAACTGTTGAACATCTGTTGTTTTCCCTCCTTAAAGCAAAAATCACATATCTGCCGCTGAGTCCAAAACAGCTAACAGGCTTGAAATTGCCATTATTGGATCTACTGGGAGAGAAGGGAACCTGTAGTGGAATAACTGAGCGAGCTTTTGGCTTAACTCTGCAATCTTCTGTACAGTTAAGCCGGAAATGGGTATATTTCAAGCTCTGAATCTCTGCGCATTGCCAAGCGCAACTGGGTCACTCTGATGATGTGCAAACATGATTTGTAGTTAAGCCTTTTCTCATAACTGTGTATTTACAACTTTTCAAATTTTGTTTTTGTTTTTTTTCCAGTTTAGGTTTATCAAAACATTGACACCCCGCCTTTCCTCTTAGCTCAAGATGGCTTACAATAAGCCTTAGAACATCCCCAGCTAAAACCGAAGATAAATAGCCAGCCCCAAATCCCTCCCCCTTTTAAAAGATGCCTGCCTTTCAAATCTCCTCGAAAGCCCTGGCAGACTTGGAGATCTCCAAGGAGGGCCCTGCTCACCTCTTCAGGGGGCCCATTTCACAGACCTGGAGGAAGAAGAAGAGGAGGAGGAGGAAATTGGATTTATACCCCACCCTTCACTACCCAAAGGAGTCTCAAAGTGGCTTACAATCTCCTTCTCCTTCCTCTCCCCACAACAGACACCCTGTGAGGTGGGTGGGGCTGAGAGAGCTCTCTCAAGAACTGCCCTTGAGAGAACAGCTTTGAAAGAATTTATGACTGACCCAAGGTCACACCAGCAGCTGGATGTGGAGGAGTGGGGAATCAAACCTGGTTCTCCCAGATTAGAGTCCACGCTTCTAACAGCCAGGGTTCTGGTCAGTGCCAATCAGACCACCCTAAGTTGTTGAATAGCCAAAAGATGGTTGCCTGAAGACTGTACCTGGCACACAGGAGCATATGGAAATATATATAGTATTTTTGAAAAAAAAAAAATCAGTCTTTTGGGTAAAATCTTCCAGGGTAGTATGCAACTATGATTCAGACTTTTTGCCTGCTATGTTCTGTCTAGTGAAGTTTGGTGACATGGTATATATCTGACCTGTCCAGGTCAAACCTTAAAATCTGGTAAGAGCAGAATTACAAACCCAGCTATGCCAGTCAGGAAGCGGAGGGAAGGCTGGCTTTTGTGGCCATATTTAAATCCCAAATGTCTTTAGGGATCGATGCTTTCCCTGAGCTGTAAGGGAAGAGGAGAAATCTTTTGGGCTTAAGATATTGTCTTTCTCTTCCAGATTGCAAATTGCCTCAGGGTCCTGCAAAGTTCAGAGTACTTGGGCGACAAAGCCTTTGGGAAGAAACTGGCTCCAGCCTTCATTTGGGAAGTGTCCCACAAACTGTCAGACCCCTCCTCGCTTGTGTCTCGTTCCCCCTCCCCTTGCAGCCCAGCCACCCTGTCGAAGCCTTCTGCAGCCATCTCTCCACCTCTTCTCCCCCCCAGGGGCTAGGGTCTCAGTCCTATAAGCAGGGGGAAGGGGTTCCGTCACCACCCCTCTCTCCTCGCCGTCTCCTGGGTGTCTATGTCTCATCCCATTCTCTCTCTTGGGTGGATCCTGCGGCAGCCTCAGGGTGGTCCTCCTTGACCCATCCTCACCCTCCTCTTTTATACCCTTCTCCTCCTTCAGCTCCTCCCCATCTCTCCTCCTGTTTCCTTCCCCTTGGCCCCACCTCCCTTCTTAAGCTGGGATGTGGGGTTCTGCTTCCCTCCCCCCTGCTTGTAGGATCTTCCTGGCTTTGACCTTCCTCCCAGATGGGCTAGCAGCTTCTAATGCGGGGGGCAGGCTCTCACGTTGGGCTTTTGGCCCAATGCAGCTTTTTTGTTGCTGGGGTAGGGCCGCAGACCCACGGTTGTCTGTCTCACGGTGGGACCTGACTGACCCTCGAGGTGCTGGTGCACTGGGCGGCTCCTTCCCGGTGCTCTTCCTCTGTCTCCGGAGATGGCCCCATCTTCCAGGTGAGCGCTGGGGCCTCAAGGCGGGGGGTCTCTTGGCACAATCTCGGTGGTTGTGGGAGGCCCCCTGAGCCCTGGCGCCATGAAAGGAAACATGACTCCCACATAGCTTACTCAACTTAAGAGCCACCAAGTAAAAACCAGCCACTGATCATGTAACCAAGCACTCAGCAAGGCATAAAAACAGGAGGTTTGTTGACCGGGTGATCATAAAAAGGATGGTGGAGCTGCACACCACTTGTGTTTTCTTAATGTTGAGACCAGCCCCATAGCTAAGTGGGGGGAGACACAGCGGGGGCCTTAATTAGATTGCTGCTAATTACATGAGGGGGCATCGCCCCCAGGGCCCTCCTAGAAGCTTCAGGCCTGTTTGAAACACATGTTACAAACAAGTGTAATATTTTCAGCTGGCCACAAAAGGAGAATACAGTTTTAAAGAAGATGCAGGTTCAAGCATTGGTGGAAGCTGCTGTCGTTGAAGCTCACTTAGGTCAAATCTACATCTGACTTTCCTGCTGGAATCATTCTAGTTTCAAAAAAAACCCACCGCTGTCTATACCTGTTTCTAGTTTCAAACCATACTTGTTCTAGTTTAAAAATCACCATCTACATTTGTTAATTGCCCTTTTGTGGTCAAGCTAGCATTATACTGCTTTAAACAGATCCTGTTGCTTACTGCTCTTCAGACCAAGGGGGAAAAAACCAAAGTGAAATTTGAAACCAGTGTGAAATGAGTGTAGGAAAATACAGCAGTCAAACTACTTCAGAGGGGAGGTGTAGATTTGGCCTTATGGTGACCCAGTAGGGTTTTTAAGGCAAGAGATGTTCAGAGGTCATTTGCCATTGCCTGCCTCTGTGTAACAACCCACGACTTCCTTGGTGTTCTCCCATCCAAGTACTAACCAGAGCCAACCCTTTCTAGCTTCCAAAATCTGAGGAGATTGGGATAGCCTAAATCATCCAGGTCAGGACACTTTCACATATATGTGAACATATAACAGAATTAACTGTACATATAATTCTTAATATGCAAGCAGGGAATACAATATTCAAACTGTTTCCCTCTTAAACAACTGAAGAAAGCCAACCGTGTGGTCATAAGGGATTAATTTCAGGCCACAGAACTGGATTGAGCCATGAGTCCATGACACATAATCCCGACAGAGTTGACAGGTTCTTTCAATCAGTTTTTCTTTTGCTGAAGCTCCTTCCGACTCTGTTTACGCAAGAGGTATGCCCTCACATCAACCCCTTAACTTGCAGTTCTCATGACATTTAATGGTAGTTAAAATACTGAACGGGCAGTAGTGCCTCCGAAAGAGCGGCGCCAATACCTGATGAAGCAAGAGTAAAAGTGATCATCCTTTTGTACAAATTGTAGCCCAGATTAGAATTATAACAAACATAATTCCCTGCCTTTCTCCCCAATGGGGACCCAAAGTGGCGCATATTGTTCTCCTGTCCTCCATTTTGTTCTCACAAGACAAACATTATGAGGTGGGTTAGGCTGAGATCATGTGATGGAGCAAAGGCCACCCAGCAAGCTTCTATTGCACTGTAGGGATTCAAACATGGATCTTTTTTATCCTAGTCCAACACTCTAATTACTACATCACATTAACTCTGATAACTCAGGGAAGTTCTCAAATCCTTTTTCTTTTGTAAACTCTATGAGGCGGGTCTAGTTGAGAGTGTGTGACTGGTCCACGGACACCCAGCAAGCTTCCATGGCAAACTGGGGATTCAAACTTAGGTCTCTTGGTTACTTGTCACGTGCTATAACCTCTACAGGACACAGGCTCTGAAAGGTCAGGGAAGTTGTTGAACCCCCTTTGCTTTGTAACAGAGGGGATATTTCCACTCTCTTTCTCTCTGCTGCCTGCACCTTCCTGGCTTCTGAGTAAACAACTGAGTAAACATTTGTTTCCACTGCAAATAGCAGAGGGATGTTCTGGACTTGATCTATGCTAGGATGTTCTGACTCCCTTTTTCACACTGCAAGGTCCACCACCATCCTGAAGCTGGTGGTCAAGTTTGAGACTCTTAGCTTTATTTTTGACTAGAAATAAGGCCAGTTGTGGAAATAAATACAACGGGCTCTAGAAAGAGGCTCTGGGCGAGTGCCAAGGCCTTGGGCACTCAGCGTCAATTTGCTGTGGGGACCTCAGCAGGGTATAATGACAGAGTCCACCATTTTCTCCAGAGGAACTGATCTCTGCTACCTGAAGAACAATTGTAATTCTGAGTGATCACCACCCCTCATCTGGAGATTGGTAACAATGGTTCCCCAGGAGGAAATGGATGGTTTGGAGGGTGGAGTCTTTGGCATTGTACCTGTCTGAGGTCCCACCCCTCCTCAAACCCCATCCTCTCCAGGCTCTACTCCTCAAATCCCCAGGAATTTTGCAACCTGGAGTTGGCAACTGTATCTCTCTTCTAGTCAACCATCAACCTACTGTTATCTGCCCCCTGACTTCAGATTTCCATTTCCTCCCCCCTCCCTCCGGGAGAGCAGTTGTAATTCTGAGTGATCTCCAGCCCCCACCTGGAGACTGGCAACAATGGTTCTCTAACAGAAAATGGCTGGTTTGGATGGTGGAGTCTAAGGCATTGTACCTGTCTGAGGTACCACCCCTCCTGAAATCCCACCCTCTCCAGGCTCCATACCTCAAATCTCCGGGAATTTCCCACCTGGAGTTGGCAACCCTATCTCCTTTCCAGCCATGCATCAACCTGCCATTATTTCCCCCTCACTTTTCAGCTTTCCTTCTCCCCCCCCCACCTGCAGCCTCTGCTGTGCTCTGAAGCCCTGACTGACACGTCACATTGGCTGTCATGGGGGGGGGGCATCTCAGCAGGGTATAAGGACACAGAGTCCACCATTTTCTCCAGGGGAACTGATCTCTGCCATCTGAGTGATCTCCAGCCCTCACCTGGAGATTGGCAACACTGGTTCCCCAGGAGGAAAAGTAGTCTTTCTCTGCAATGGGGACCAAAGCAGTTTACATCATTCTCCTCTCCCCCTTTTGACTTGGAGAACAGCCCTGTGAGGTAGGTTGAGCTGAAAGTCAGTGACTGGTCCAAAATCACCCACTCAGCTTCCACAGCAAGAATCTGGGTCTAGCAGACCCTGCTCTGAAGCACTGACTGCTATACCTAAAGTAGCCAACCTCCAGGTGGAGCCTGAAGATTGTCCGGTATCACAACTGAACTCCAGACAACAGATCTCTACCCACCCCCCACCCCCTGAAGAAAATATATGCTTTGGAAGGTGGGCTCTATGGCATTCTGTTCAGCTGAGGCCTCTCTCCTCCCCAAACCCTGGCTTCTATAGACTTTACCATTAAAATCTCCAGGACTTTTCCTACCTGGAGCTGGCAACCCCAGTCAGGACTGGCCCCAATAAGTTTTCTCCCAAAGGCCAAAATAGGTGTAGAAAGGGCCTTTTACTGACAGAACCAAGCTTAGTTGCCTAGCAACAGGCACTGAGTGGAAAGTAGGGATACCAGCTCCAGGTAGTCCCTAGTCAGGTAGTCCTCACAAAGGCCTGGAAAGGGTTTCCTTCCTTTGTCTTTTTACTGACAGAACCAAGCTTGGTTGCCAAGCCACAGCCACTGAGGGAATAGTCCCACAGGAGCCAAGCAGGAGAAGTGTCTTCATCAGGAGAGACAGCTGTTTTGGCAGTCATTCTGACAGGGAACAGTGGCTGAAGTGGGAGTGGGAGAGGAATAGGAGCAGACCCAGCACCCAGCCAATGGCACACAAGTACTCTTGAGTGGTGGTTGATGGGCCAATGGCTGATGGAGCGCACTGCACAGCCAACAGGAGAGCTGGAAACAGCCAGCACGCTAAGCAAATTATATATATAGATGAGTTATCCCTGCTACAGACAGAGAAACTATGCTTCCATTGAACATGTGCGTGTGTGTCTTGAAATAATGAGGGCCAGAATGTTGTGATTCCCGTTGTGTTTGACACTGCAGCTTTTATGATCATCCTAGCACTGGCCAAATTTGAGACTCCTGTTCTCTGATGAGTTATGCCTTTCAGTTACAGACCTCCTTAGGTTCCACTGTAAATAGCATAGGGGTGGGGCGGGCTTCTGGATCTAATGTGGGCTACGAGGTTCTGATTCCCTTCACCTTTAGCACTGCAGCTTCCACAGGCCTCCTGAAACCAGTGGCCAATTTTGAGATTCTTGGCATTATTTTCTGATGAGTTATGTCCCCAAATGTAAACCCCCCCCCCCAACGTAGTTTATTGCAAATAGCATGGAAAGTGAGAGGTTTCTTGAGATAATGGAGGCCAGACTGTTCCAGTTCATGTTTGGCATTGTAACTCTCACAGTCATCCTAAACTTGTCAGACTCCTAGCTTTACATTCTGAGGAGTTCTGTCTGCCCCAGATGTACAGACCCTTTTATTATTACACATTCCACTTTGAGGAGGGGGGGATAGTTGCAGGACAAGCATTTTAATCCACAAAGGATTATGAGGGATTTCCTCCATTCATCTGGAGAATTCTGGCATCGCTGCCACTTACAAGATATATCACTTTAAAAAAACCCACTTTGAGCCTCTGGAAAGGTGAAGTTGTTGCTTTCAGCAAGACAAAAGAGTGTCATCACAAAAAGAGCAGCATTAAAGGCTGTCCTAATAACAAAGCAGAAGAGTGGAAGAGGCAAAAACTGGCGTCAATGCAAAGCATGCTCACTTTTTCAAAACCAGCTTTTGTAGCATTCCAGTGTGTTGTCTCCTTGCTTAACGTAGTCTGCTCCTTTTGTAGAAAAAACAGAGCGAAGTGTCACCAACTCTTGTTTGTCTTTATAATCTTTGTGAAATAGATGCAGACAGGGTGCTTTTTTTTTTGGTAGAAAAAGCCCAGCAGCAACTGCTTAGCATGTTAGGCCACACCCCTGACAGCGCAGCTCCCTCCCAGGATCAGCTTCCCCAGGTGCTTTGTGGATTTAAACTGCCTTCCCTCTCTGGATTGGCTTGTGAGGCACCTGGGGAACCCGAGGGAGGGAGAGGAGGTTGTAGTCGTGGCCAACTCGGAAGCCAGCCGGAACGCCGTTCCTGTGCGTTCCTGCCCAAAAATAGCCCTGGATTCAGAGAGCAGCCATGTTGGTCTGCGACAGAACAGCTCGATTCGAGCCCAGGCACGCCTTAGAGACCAACAAGATTTTTTCCGTAAAAATCTTTGAGAGTCTAAGCTTTCTTCATCATGAGCAAATAGAAATGGCAGCTGCTGAGTATTTATATACAGGGGTCCGATGGAGCGGGAGCGCACAGGAGCGCAGCTCCGGGAGTGAGGAGCCCAGGGGGCGGGCACATGACCAAGCCCTGCCCCCTCCTTGGCTTCCCTGAACAGTGCAGAGGCGCAGTGCCCCGGGGAAAGCCCTGATAGGGTCTTTATTGTTTTTAATGTTTTGTTTTAATAATGATAATTTTATCATTGTTCCTTTTATGACTGTGTGCTGCTTTTCCAGAGACTTACTCAAGGTGGCATATAAATTTTCTAAGTATACCATTTTTTATCTGGGCACATGGCACATAAGTACTGGAGAAATTTCACCAACCCTTCAGCAGCTTCCACCCCATCAGTTTGGTGTAGTGGTCAGGAGTTGGACTCTAATCTGGGAGAACCGGGTTTGATTCCCCACTCCTCTTCATGCAGCTGCTGGTGTGACCTTGGGCCAGTGACAAGTTCTCTCAGAGCTGTTCTCTCATGAGCAGTTCTCAAAAGACCTCTCTCAGCCCCACCTACCTCACAGGGTGTCTTGTTGTGGGGAGGGGAAGGGAAAGGGATGGGTGGTGCACATGTCCTGGGTATCTCAAGTCTATTTGAAACCTGGTGGTTTCAAGGGAGCAGGAAGAGAATGAGGGTGTGTTCTTTACGCTTATTTTTCTTGCACAAAGTATTGGATGGGGAAGGGAATGGAGGAAGAGCAGGTCAGTTTCACTCACCTGTGGAGTGGAGCCTGAGGGGTAGGTGTTGACTTCTGACACACTTTCGGTATGTTATGGGGTGTGGCATATGCAAATGAGTTATGCTAATGAGCTCCTGCAACTCTTTTTCTATGAAATGACCCCTGTTTATATATCAGTCTGAAGGTCAGAGAGGTGTTGCAAAGAAAGGGGTCAGGATGCAGAGATACAATACAAAAACTTGAGTACGGAAAATTAGCCTCTTTAGAATGATGGACAGCTAAATAGGGACACAGGGTTCTTATCTCACTACAGAGGCTAATTTTCTGTCCCCTAGGCATCTCTCCCCTGCTCTAATGAAGCTGTAATCAGTCTGCCGTTCTTGGCTACAATTGGGGAATCTAGAGCTGAATCCACAGCACCTCTAGTGGTGGGGAAGAGTCACTACAGGGCAGGGATGCCGACGGACTGCAGAAGAGCGAATACAACTGCAGCCCATCAGCAAAAGCCCAGGAGCACTGCCCCGCAGGGCCAGTCTTCAGGAGTCCGGGTGGGGGGGGCAACCCCTTTTTCTGAATATCTTAACAGGGAGCAAAACACTTGACATTGCTGATTAGGCATATGAGGAGGGAATAATGGATGCTAAGAAGCAAAGATGCAATCACGGCTCAGAGACTCTTCATGCACAAATACGCCATACCTTTCTAGAAGAATTTTTTTTAAAAAAAAATTCAAGTGCAATTCCTTTTCATTCATTATTCAGAGATTCTTAACATGTACTTAACATTAAACAATTGGAACTAAAGATTAAATCCACCCTGGATGTTTGGCATACGTATTGGGTTCAGTAGCAGAAGAAGGAAAGAAAGGGACAGAAAAGGGCAGGTGGATGTACAGATGATTAAGAAAGAGGTCTACAAGATCAGCCCCCAGATATTTAGACAGAAGAAAGTAAAGATGTTCTCTCTGTCTCTCAGCCAAGTCACAGCTGATTGATGACAAACCCTTGGTGTTTCAAGGTAAGAGATATTCAGAGGTGGTTTACATAAGAACGTAAGAGAAGCCAATGGTGGATCGGGCCAATGGCCCATCCAGTCCAAAACTCTGTCACACAGTGGCCAGAAATACCAGGTGAGCTTAGGAGGTCCAGCAGTGGGGCCAGAACACTAGAAGACCTCCCACTCTTGCTCCCCCCAAACACCAAGAATACAGAGCATCACTTGCCCCAGACTGAGAGTTCCTATCTATACCTTGTGGCTCATAGCCACTGATGGACCTCTGCTTCATATGTTTATCCAGTTCCCTCTTGAAGCCGATCATGCTTGTAGCCACCACCACCTCCTGTGGCAGTGAATTCCATGTGTTAATCACTCTTTGGGTGAAGAAGCACTTTCTTTTATCTGTTCTAACCCAACTGCTCAGCAATTTCATGCAGTGCCCACGAGTTCATGTATTGTGAGAAAGGGAGAAAAGGACTTCTTCCTCTGCCTGCTCTATCCCATGCATAAGCTTGTTTGCCATTGCCTGCCTCCACATCACAACCCTCGTATTCCTTCGTGGTCTCCCATCCCAACAGTGACCAGGGCCAGCTCTGCTTAGTTTAAGAGAGCTGATGCGTGGCGGGGCGAGCCTGGGCCATCTTTTTTATAATGGCTACCAATTCAGTAAGAAGTCAGTCATTAGGGATTTTAAAAATTAATTTTATTGATCTACATTTATTTGTTTTCTTTCCGTTTGCCTTTGAGATGCTCACAGAAATCAGGTCGAGGGGTTTGAAATTAGGGACGGCTCCACAACCAAATTGGATTGGATCATGCGATAAAGTCTGGGCTTCCCCTCTTTGAGATTTCTCGTTGAGACTGAATCGCACCCCCAGGGGCTTCCAATGAACATCCAATTTCATTCTATTCCTTAGGCACCAGGACTCGGGAGAGAAGAAGGTCTTAAAATAGCAGAGGAGAAGCACTTGTCGGTTCAGGGACTTTGGAACTGCTCTCTCAAGACATCCTCAAAGGCACAGAGAATTTCAAGGAAGCCCTGGGATCGCGCTTGACAAAGGAGTCACTAAATTGCAAGAGGGGATTCTACATTCCAAACATGCTTTCAGGAATGATTTCTAAGAGACAGAGTCCTTGCCAAGAATTTCAGTGAGGTACGGAGCCAGCTGGGAGTGCCATTCTAGGTGTCAGGCAGGGATTCTGCTCCATAGAGAAGCTTTCTGGAGTTCAGAAGGGCTCTCTCAGCTTACACAGCCTGGATCCTGACCCTTAGAGGGCCTTCTGCTGGCTGCCGCCCAGTCAGCACACTGAGGACGATTCCTTCAGGGGCCGAGCATTGCCAGGAAGCTCCCCTTTCTGTTGGCTTTTCTCTTTGTCCTCTTAGTGCAGAGCCGTTTGCTGCCAGTGGAGGAAATTTGGGGTCATCACGATGTAAGGAGAATCCAGTTCTCCTACATCATGTTCTACTTACCCGGGAAACAAAAAAGGCAGTCTCAAGAGAAACCAGCTTATCCCCTGTGCCACGCCCCGGACTGTTCTGTCTCCCTCTCCCAGGACTGCTTGTCTGAGACCAGGGATCATTTCGGAGAAAAAGAGGTGCAGGAGCTCATTAGCATAACTCATTAGCATAACTTATTTGCATATGCCACACCCCCTGACATCGCCGGAAGGGTGTCAGAAGGCAACACCCACCGCTCAGGCTCCACCCCAAAAATCTCCAGGGATTTCCCAACTCAGAGCTGGAGAGCCAGCTTGACACTTTGATGAACTTCAGGTTTCCTTTGCTCTTGCAGGGAAGCTCCCCTACAACAAGCGTGAAAATACAGATCAGGTTAGTCTGCTTTTGTTTTTTTCCACAGCATATCACCATATGTGCCTGCTCCTGGGCTTGTTACTCCTGGAACGGCTCTCCTGCGTTATCCTGCTCAAAATGACCCCTGCCTGAGACATCCATCTGTCTGCCTGTCTGTCACATTTTAACTCCATCCTTCATCTAAGGAATAAGGGTGCTATGCATGGCCCCATTTTCACAACAACCCTGTGAGTTAGGTGAGCCTAGGGGAGTGGAATGTCTTTTTCACTTAAACAAACAAACACATAGCCATTGATTCCTCTCTTTTTTCCCCTTTCAAAAGAAGCATTTGACTTTCATTTCTCATTGGTTTCTCTTTGTAGTTTTCTGTTATACCTCTGTGCACTTTTTTTGCAACTTCTGCCCTTGCAGGTTTTTGTTTTGTTTTTTTAAAGGTTACCCACCACTACATGCCACAGGGCTGGGCTTTAACAAGAGGATGGGAAAGTCTGGGAAGATGCTGCTTGCCTCTGAGCACCTACAGAGTGAAATTCTGCAGAACTGCCCTTCCTGCTACTCCTCTCTATGGCCCATTCTGCACCTAGCATTCGCTCCACTGTTTTACCAAACCCATGCTGGAATATAAATCCCCCTCTACATTGCATGCCACTTTCACTTTGATTGATTGATTTTTGGATTTTATGGCAGCGTCCAGACTGCATGTCACGTTCCTTCCTTCGATCTCCATGGCCCATTCCGCATCTAGCATTTGTTCCATTCTTTTACCAAACCCATGCTGGGACAGAAATTCCCCTCTGCATTGCATACCACTTTCATTTTGATTGATTGTCGGAATTTATGGCAGTGTCCAGACTGCATGCCGCTTTCACTTCGTTTGATCTCTCGGTTTTCTGGTAACTGTCTACATAGATTTATGGCCGTTTTACGGCCATTCGGGATTGACTCTGCAGTCGATATGGCGTTGACCTGGGGTATCTGAATGTGGCTTTGAGCCGCATCTTTTTCTGTTCCACTGTGGGTTTGGTACAACAATGGAGTGAATGCTAGATGCAGAGTGGGCCTTTGAATGGCTCAGTTGATCAAAATGGAATTTATTTGAAACAGAAGCTTTCACACTAGGGTTGCTAAGTCTTACCTAAGTTTTAGCAGGGGAGTCCCGGGCCCTGTCCTGGAGATCTTCGGGGCATGCGCAAAGCGTGCGCACCACGATGATGTCACCCGGAAGTGATGTCATCATGTCAGGCATGTTGGGGGTGGGACCACTACCATTCAAGGGAAAACCATAGAGTTTCCCCTCAAATGATAGAGCATCCCCCCACAATGGGCCCAGTGTGATGATGTCACCTCCGGGCAACGTCACCATGCCAGGCATGTTTCTGCGATCCCGGCATTTTCGGGGTGGGGAATGGACCCATTGAGCGGGGTTTTCCCCTCCCCCTGGGGGGGATCTGGCAACCCTATTTCACACTCACTAAGGCCGAGGACAGACTGGCAGTCTGGCCCGCTCTGTCTCCGCTTTAAAAGTGGAGGCAAAGCGGCCGTTCAGACGGCTGCATCTGCCCGGAGGAGGCGGCCAGGACACAACACGTCCGGCGCCACGCTCCTCCTGCAGCAGCCGAGCACCACTTCAAAGTGGTGTCCCGGCTGCTGCGGCGTGCGTTCCACCCGCTTCCGGCGGGCAGGGGAGCCGCACAGCATTCGGACGCTGCTGCCGGAAGCCGCCTACAGTCTGGACGCTGCGGGTGGCTTCCTTGCGGCGGCGTGTGAACACCGCACAGCGGGGGCCATTCCCCCCGCCTTGTTCGGCCGCGCCACAGAGGCATGGCAGAACTCCAGTATGTCCTCGGCCTAAGTAACGCACTTTCAATCCACTTTCGATGCACTTTGCAACTGGAGTTTACGGTGTGAAATGCCAAAATCCTTTTGCAAACAGTTGCTGGAGTGGATTAAAACTGCACTATTTAGCATTTTTCCAAAAGAAGAGGGAAAGAAACAAATGGTTGGATTTCAGGGAGAAACTGGGAAAAGACAAATTACAAGAATTCCTCTTAGCAATGTTATTGGAAGGAGTTTCTCTCAAGTCCTGCTTTAGCACTCTAACCACTTACAAGAGGGCAGTATGGAAAGATATGTTCTTGTGGGCATTGGCCAAATCGTTAAAAAAAATCATTCAGATTTAGATTGTAGCTTTGGGAGAGATTTTTGCCCCGATCACTCCCCAATGTAATTATTTCTTGTTGTGGTTGCTACATTTTGTTAGGGACAAGTTGTGTGATTTCTGTAAAAAGTCTTAAAAATTGAAAGAAAAATTCAGAGCACGTTGATTGAACTTGACAAACAACACAAAAGGAAACTTGATTAACTAAATAAGCAGTAATTCTTGGTGGGTAACCATTCTAATCTGTATCCATAAAACAAAACCTTTAGACACCTGAGGAAGTCTTGCTCTAACTTTTGGAAGTGCTGGGGCTCAGATTAATTCTATCACTCTTCAAGGGGCCACGGGACCCCTGTCTCCTTGAAATAAGCAACAAACTTTTAAGAACACAGTCCAGCCAAAATTAAATAATATTATACCTCGTTGATTTCAGTGTTCGAGATCAATGGGCTGAAACATATTAAAACTTTCCCTGGATCATGCCCTCACAATGTATTTTAAAGAACTCTGACTATTCTAGCATGATGTTATTCATGTATTCACTCTTTCAAATTTGGTGGTGGTGGGGGGAGAGCAATGGGACAATGTAAAACCAGGGAGGTTTTAAAAAACAAGCTTCTGTATCATTCTTAAAAAGCCTCCTTCGAGACATTTCAAGTCTTAACAACGCATCTTTTTATTATATTTTTACTCAGGGCTCATTTCGTAGCAGGAGCTCCTTTGCATATTAGGCCACACACCCTTAATGTAGCCAATCCTCCAAGAGTTTACAGAGCTTTTCTTACAGGGGCTACTGTAAGCTTTTGGAGGATTGGCTACATCAAGAGGGTGTGGCCTAATATGCAAAGGAGCTCCTGCTACGAAATGAGCCCTGCATTTACTTCATTTCTATCCCACCTCCCTCCCCAGTGGGGACCCGAAGCTGCACCCATTGTTGTCCTCGCCTCCTTTTTATCCTTACAACAACCCTGTGATGCAGGGCTGGATCAGAGATGTGTGACTGGCCCAAGGTCACCCAGCAAGATTCCATGGCAGAGTTCTTCCAGGTCCTGTTCTGATCCTGTAACCACTACACCCCACTTTCTAGGATCACAAGATTTTTTTTTTAAAATATTCCTAGCAAAACTCACAGGTTTTCTGAATAAATGTGAGGCTACCTGATCTGAAAGCAGCACCTCTACATCAAAATATCTTCCTCCATGCATTTTTAAAATAGGTTTAAGAACATGAACACATAAGAGGAGCCCTGCTGGATCAGATCAGTGATCCATCTAGTCCAGCATCTTGTCTCACACAGTGGCCAGTCAGTTCTCTGGAAGACCAACAACAGGGCAGAGAGGCCTGAGGCCTTCCCGTGATGTTGCCTCCTGGATCTGTGACTCAGAGGTTTAGTGCCTCTGAATGTGGAGGTTCCCCTCAGTCGCCATGGCTAGTAGCCATTGATGGACTTATCCTCCATGAATCTCTCTAAACCCCTTTGAAAGCTGTTTATTCCTGTGGCCATCAAGACATCCCCTGGCAGTGAATTCCACATTTTATTCACTCTCTGACCAATTTTGCGCAGGTGTTGCCCCGGTGTTCTTCCTCTGTTTGCCCCGGTGCTGTGCTTGAATTTCACACTGTTTGTCACGGGGCACATTTTGACTCGTGGTTCTGCCCGATCTTCCCTGCAGTTTCAGTGATCCTCAAAAAACAGGATCACTGAAACCGTGGGGAAGATCAGGCGAAGCTGCAGATCAAAATGCGCCCCATGGCAAATAGTATGAAATTCAAGCACAGCACCGGGGCAAATGGAGGAAGAACGCCGGGGCAGCGCTAGTGGGAAATTGGTCTCAATGTGAAGTAGTGTTTCCTTTGGTCCATCCTGAACCTACTGCCCATCAGCTTCATTGGATGCCCTCAAGTTTTAGTTTTTGGGGAGGGAGAGAAAAAGTTCACTTTGTCAGCTCTCTCCACCCCATGCATAATTTTATAAAACTCTATCATGTGCCCCTTAGTCAGCTATCTTCTAAACTAAAAAGCCCCAGGCTCTTCAGCCTTTCCTCCTAGGGAAGGTGCTCCAACCCCCTCATCATCTTGGTTGCCTTCATCTGTACATTTCCAGCTCTGCAGTTTCTTTTTGAGATACGGTGACCAGAACTGTACACAGTATTCCAAATGAGGCTGCACCATCTGTCTATATATATAAAAGAAAGTCCCCTCACTGTAAATTCAGTGCCCAGGCCAAACCGCTGGACCTAGAAACACCAAATTTGGGGTGTGCACTCCTACCATGACATAGCTGCTCACTAAGAAGGGATTTTTTTTTAAAGAAATTCAACCTGTAAGGGGGTCAAAAGGGGTAAAATGTGCTTCCCCAATGGATTCTTATGTGGCTGCCAGGCTGCTGCCTCCTTGCATACCACCCAGTCTCTGATTGGTCAGCTACAGAGCTCAGCATTCTGAGGTTTAAAAAAGACAGTTATGGGAGACTGCAGAGAGCTCACTACAGTTGAGGAAATCAGGAATAACCAACATCCACCTGAGAGGTGCAGTAATGCTGCTAGCCCAGCCTCTCTGATGGCTTCCAATACACTCCCCCCACCTCCTACACCTGACACGTGGCTGTCTGTCAGGTGCAGCAGCAGTTGCAGAGTGCTTAAAGCCATGAGGGAGCCCACCCCAGCAGCAACACCTTAGTGATCCTGCCTGCCCTGCCTCCACAGTAGCTTCTAATACTCCTCTCCTAGGTGTAGGAGAGGAGGTGGGTTGCTTACAGCTGCTGGGGAGGTTTGCTCAGCAGGATTGCTTTAGTCCTGCTGCTGACCCAGCATCCTTGATGCCTTTAAATACAATCCCCCCAACACAAGACAGGTGGGTGTCTGTCAGGTGTAGGAGCAGGGCCAGGGTACTTTAATCCATAAGGGATGTTGCCCCAGCAGGATCGCCTTAGCAATGCTGAAGGCTCAGCCTCTCTGATGGCTTCCAACACACTCCCCCCACCTCCTTCACCTAATAGATGATTGTCTTTCAAGTGCAGCAGTGGTTGCAGAGTGCTTAATCCACAAGGGAGCCCGCCCCAGCAGTAACACCTTTGTGATCCTGCCAACCCCACTTCACAGTGGCTTCTAATACTCCTCCCCTTTTAAGCTGGACAGGCAGCTGCCTGTCAGGTGTAGGAGTGGAGGTCGGATGCTTACAGCCTCCGAGGAGGTTTGCTCAGTAGGATTGCCTTAGCCCTGCTGCTGGCCCAGCCTCCCTGATGTCTTTAAACATAATCCCCCCCCCAACACAAGACAGGCAGGCTTCTGCCAGGTGTAGGAGAAGGGCCAGGGTATTTTAATCCACCAAGGACGCTGCCCCAGCAGGATCACCTTAGTGGTGCCACTGGCCCAGCTTAGCCACACTCCAACCCACAACAGAAATATACTCCAAATTTGTAGAAAACAGGTTTCCTTTATTAGGTTTCTTCTCACAATGTGGGTTCTACAAAACTGGTTCATATGAACTTGCTTAATATCTGATTGCTCATATGGTGCTTTGAATACGTAGTTATGTCCCACTTCTTAAATGTAACATAAATGAGGGGCAATTTTGTAAAAAGGGGGGGGTATGCCCCCCCAATTCAATGCCTAGGCCAAACCCCTGCACCAAGAAACCCAAAATAAGGGGAGTGCATTCCTACCATGACGTCAACCTTTCATTACAAAGAGATTTCTGAGAAACATGACCCCTAAGGGGGTAAAAGGGGGGCAAAATATGGTCCCCCCAATTGTTTTCCATGTGCCTGGAAGGCTGCTGCCCCCCCTTACCTTCTGAGTGGTCAACCTGAAGCTCAGAGTTCTGTAAACCTGCCTGTTTGCACCCTCCTCCCTCTGATTGCTCAGCTGTGAATCTCAGTATTCTGAGGTAAAAGCACAGTTAGAAGAGACTGCAGACAGTTGAGGACAGTAACAGAAATTAGTGATTCAAGACTCCCGAACAGACATTTTTCAAAAAAGCCAGCATGGCAACTGAGTCAATGAATGTTCATGGGGAGACAGTAAAGGGCCTTTCTAGGAGCCATTTTGATGCATGGCTCCCTCATGAACCTGAAGAAATGTCCACCATATCACCACTCCCTCACACCCATGCCCTCTCACACCTCTTACCTCTTACTGTCAGTTTGTTTTAGTGGTTAAGTACGCGGACTCTAATCTAGGAGAACCGGGTTTGATTCCCCACTCCTCCACTTGCACCTGGCTGGATGACCTTGGGCAAGCCATAGCTCTGTACCAGCTGTTCTCTCAAGGACAGTTGTCTCAGATCTTTCTCAGCCCCACCTACCTCACAGGGTGTCTGTTGTGGGGAGGGGAAGGGAAAGGAGTTTGTAAGCCACTCTGAGACTCCAAGTGAGTGAAGGGCGGGGTATAAATCCAACCTCTTCTCTTTTCTTCTTCTTCTTCTTACTGCACACAAGAAACTCCTGGCAAACATTGACCCAGATACACCAATGCTACAAGGAGGAGGCTACTTTGGAAAGCGGCAAAGAAATTTGTACATAGTACTCCTGCAGGGCACTGAGCTGCGCAGGCCAAATACCAGCGAGATCACCCTGAGGCGCTCAGTCTCCATATGAGCAAAACAATCCAGGAACACAAGTACAGAGGCCATCACTTTTGTGGAAGGTGGCAGGAGTTGACTTAAGAGATGACTGCTTCTCACATGGAATGTTTTATGTGGCCTGCTCCAGAGTGAGCTCACCAAGTAGCCTGGTGATCCTAGCACCTGAGGGCAGAACCACCAATGGGGTCTACAGAGAGGTCATTCAGTGGGTGGGGTTTTTTTTGTATATCTCACTTCATTTTTTACACTAGTCTTCTCCATTAGAATTCCTATAACAAATGTTGGGGTTTGGGGTTGGGTTTTTTTTGTGTGCTTTTTTGGTATTTGTGTTTTTGTATGTGTAATGATTTCATGTTTTGGTGTGTGTTTTCCTTTAAATGTTTAGTTTGGCTGCAGTACTGTAAGGAGGGTGATAGAGGGAGACAAGAGTGATTTTGATTGGCTGATGACTTGAGAGTGTGGGAGGGGATGTTCTGTGAGGAATCTGTGTGTGAAGTTTGAAGAGTGAGCATAGTCTGTGTGGCTATGGGATTTTGAGTCTTTTTCTGAGTGAATAAGACCCAACAGTTTAGTCTGTGTGACTAAGATAGTTGATTCTATTCTGTGTGAATAAAACAAAGAGGCTAGCCTGTGTGGCTATAAATGTCAGAAAGAGAAAGAGATTAGCCTGTCAGAGTGGAGCTTGGAGTCTGAGAGACTGTTCGTTGCACCAAGCTTTGCCAGTTATATTTACAAGTTCCTTTCTTCAACAGCTGTTCAAAATAAACCAGATACCTATTTTGTTCTTTATTAAATAAATCAATTTTTGTTTAAACTTATCCCAGAAATCAGTACAGTACTCCCTCAGGGCCACATAGTCCTCTGAAGTGCCCAGACCCTAGGTCATTATACCAGAAGAGAGAGATTTTGATTTTTTAATTCTTGGTGGCAGCACAAAACTACCAAGTTTATATACACAGAGAGAGTTTAAAGGTAAAACAGTTTCCCCAATAAGCAAGAACCTCACCGAATGCCTGGAAGTCATGGTTGACTTCTGGCAACCCCTAGTGGGGCCTGGATGTTTCAGAGAGGTGGCTTGATATTGTCCTGCCTCTGCATCCTGGCCCTGGTGTTCCTTGGAGGTCTCCAATCCAAATACTTGCCAGGGTCAACCCCACTTAGCTTCCGAGATCTGATGAGAATGGGCTTGCCTGGCCTATCCACGTCAGGGCTAAAGCTCCTAGTTTTGACATGTGCCAGAAAATGTAAACATTGGGAAACAGTGTGACACACTGGGTGATCCAAGCAGTTTTTCTGCTAGTGAAAAAGGAAAGAGGGGTTCCTTTTGATGACCAAAAATACTTTGATGGGGATCATGGGACTTGATGGTGGCTGTAATGGAGAGGGGGACTGGGCACAGTTCAGCGAAATAAACTGTCAGGATCCAACATTAAGTGGGATATGGCAGAGAGAACCTAAACTATAATCCATGGATTCACGGCCATAACTAAACTTTCATCTGGAGCCAGTGTGGTGTGGGGGTTAAGAGTGGTAGACTCTAATCTGGAGAACCGGGTTGTTTGATTCCCCACTCCTCCCCATGAAGCCTGCTGGGTGATCTTGGGCCAGTCACAGTTCTCTCAGAACTCTCTCAGCCCCACCTGCCTCACAAGGTGCCTGTTGTGGGATGGGGAAGGGAAAGGAGTTTGTAAGCTGCTTTGAGACTTCTTAAGGTAGAGAAAAGTAGGGTATAAAAACCTACTCCTCTTCTTCCGCTGTTCATCTAGCGTCAGTTCAGCTGAAAAAAAGCATATCTTCATAAGATATTGAGGGTTAGTTGTGGTCCATCCTGTCAGATCTTGGAAGCCAAATAGAGTCGGCCCTGGCTAATATTTGGATGGGAGACCTCCAAGGAATACTGGAGTTGTGACGCAGAGTCAGGCAATGGCAAACCTCCTCTGAATGCCTCTTCCCTTGAAAACCCTACGGCGTTGCCATAAGTCAGCTGTGGCTTGATGGCAAAAAACCCTATTTATTTATTATTCATTTATTTAAAACATTTATTAGCTGCCTTCCTTCCTTATGGAGTTCAAGATGGTTTATAACATACATAAAATGCATCTTACATAAAATAAAGTACATTAGAACATAAAACCCAACATTTAAATTCACAATTCTGCCCGTGGACTTAACCTAATGTGATCCTAAATAAAACCATTTTCAGCTGCCTCCTAAAGATTGAAAGTGAGGGGTCAGGTACAGCTTCCTGGGGATGCTGTTCCATAATTGTGGGGCTGCCACCGAAAAGGTCCTCTCTCATGTACCCACCAGTTTAGCTTTGTTTGACTGATGGGATATCCAGGAGAGCCTCTCTGTGTGATCTTAACCCCCGGGCAGGAACATGTGACAATAGCACCATTACTGGATCGGCCCTGTATAGTACCTTTATTACCCAAATCTTAGGTGAATAAAGTTATGCAGCTCAGCATTGAGACTGTGAAGACTTTCCATGCTGTGGGAACACTGCTGACATTTTTGCCTCTGTATATTTATGCAGTGAACTTTGGTGGATTGAAATTCAATCCAGAACATAAAACCACCACACGTTTTCCACTGGAGGTTTGAAAAATCTGTTTCTGTACCGATACCCCAATTAAAATGTGCGGTACAACTGGGATATTACGACTAAGTTACACACCTACTGAATGTTTAACAGTAATTGCAGCTCGTTTCAATAACAGGCTCTCTCAAGAAGGATAGGATTTCATAGTTTAGAACACAGAGATTTGTAGAACATTAATAAGCCCATCTGTTCCACATTATCTCTAAGTTTTATCATTCTGATTTAGCAGAGGGGGAAGGACTTACAAAGCTGAAACAAATTTACTCCCAAATATTATCCTCAAAATTCTATTGCTGAATAACAGAAATGCAGATGTGTAGTTAGTTATCATTCTAAATACAATAGTAAATAATTTTAATAGTTTTGTTGTAGTTTCTTTTTAACTTCGTTATTTAGCTAGAGTGTATTTAAATTAGAAATATTATAATTGTCAGACCTGTTATATTTCTGCATCACTGGTCTATATTTATATGTGTTGTTTCTTAACCTATTGACTTTTAATTTTTGGTGTATGTTTTTTTCCCCCCGTTAACTTATTGTAAAACTTTTAGCTGTTTCATTACAGTTCTTTAAAGAAATCAATATTTGATATTTGGCATGCCCAGGGCTCCATTGGGGCCGGGGCGCTGCTCCGGGAGAGAGGAGGTGGGGGGCGGGGACTTGACAAAGCCCCGCCCCCCACTCACTCTTCCCGGCAACGGCAGGCCGCCGCCAGCCCGGGAAAAAGCCCCTCCCCCCCTTCACTCTTCCTGGGCCGCAGCAGGCCGCCACCGGCCCGGGGAGAACCCCCTTCCCTCCTCCCCCCCACTCACACTCCCAGGGCCGCGGCAAGCGCCGCCAGACCCAGGGAGAACCCCCTCCTGCCCTCCCCCCCGCTCACACTCCCGGGGCTGTGGCAAGCGCCGCCGGCCCCGGGAGAAGCCCCCTCCTTCCCTCCCCCCCGCTGACACTCCTGGGGCCGCGGCAAGCGCCCCGGCCCCGGGAGAAGCCCTCTCCTTCCCTCCCCCCTACTCACTGCTCCCTGGCCCGAGGGGGGCGGAAGGGAGGGAGAAGCCTGGCCCCAGAGGCGTGAAGCCCCTAGGGTCCAAGCAAGAGGGGGGAGGGAGGGAAATGCTGGCCCCAGTGGGGGGAAGAAGCGCCCCTCCCTCCCTTCCTTCCTTCCTCCCTCCCTCCCTTCCTTCCTTCCTTCCTTCCTTCCTTCCTTCCTTCCTTCCTTCCTTCCTTCCTTCCTTCCTTCCTTCCTTCTCTCTATCTCCCCACCTACCTACCTACCTTCCTGTTCCTTCCCGTCTCCCTTCCGTTCTTCTCTCTCTCTCTCTCTCTCCCCCACCTACCTACCTTCCTGTTCCTTCCCTTCCCCCTTCCTTCCTTCCTTCCTTCCTTCCTTCCTTCCTTCCTTCCTTCCTTCCTTCCTTCCTTCCTTCCTTCCTTCCTTCCTTCCTTCCTTCCTTCCTTCCTTCCTTCCTTCTCTCTCTATCTCCCCACCTACCTACCTACCTTCCTGTTCCTTCCTTTCCCCCTTCCTTCCCCTCTCCCTTCCTTCCTTCCTCTCTCCCGCCTTCCTTCCTTCCTTTTCTCTCTCTCCCCCCCACCTACCTACCTACCTTACTGTTCCTTTCTTTCTTTCTTCCTTCCCCCTCCCTCCTTCCTTCCTTCCTTTCTTTCCTCTCTCTCTCTCCCCCAGCTACCTACCTACCTTCCTTTCTGTTCCTTTCCTTCCTTCCCCCTCCCTCCCTCCCTCCTTTCTTGCCTTCTGATACACTGCCGATGACGTCAGGGATGTGTGGCCTTTTGACACTTCCGGTGACATCAGGGGGTGTGGCATATGCAAATAAGTTATGTTAATGAGCTCCTGCACCTCTTTTTTTAACGAAAGGACCCCTGGGCATGCCTTTAGCATTCAAAGAAATTTGAATCTTACCTGGTTTGCAACCATATTTCAAGGAATCCACTGAAATTTCAAAAGGTGTTTGCTTGGATGCCAGGAGAATGAAGTGAGAGTTGCAAGTGCTCTTCCTATCAGCTGTGGTCTCTCTTTGAACAGCCATTTTTCATTTGGAAGCCTAAGTCACTAGAAGGGGTCTCAAATATGAAACCCTTTGGGCTTGTTGTACCACTAGTGCCTTTTAACATATATATGAAGCTGCTGAATGAGAACATCTGTAGATCTGGCGTTCAGTGATATCACTGGCTGACAACACAAAGCTCCGTCTGTCACTTGCCAAGCCTGCAGAAGCAGCTATCTCGATCCTGAACCAGCGCCTGAATGCCAGAAATGCCAGACAACACAGAAGTGATCCTGGGTGGTTAGTAGTTTGGTGTAGTGGTTAAGTGCATGGACTCTAATCTGGGAGAACCAGGTTTGATTCCCCACTCCTCCACCTGCTGGATAACCTTGGGCGAGCCACAGTTCAGGCACAGCTGTTCTTGAAAAAGAGCAGTTTCTGTCAGAGCTCCATCAGCCCCACCTACCTCACAGGGTGTCTGTTGTGGGGAGGGGAAGGGGGAAGGAGTTTGTAAGCCGCTCTGAGACTCCCTTGGGTAGTGAAGGGTGGGGTATAAATCCAATCTCTTCTTCTTCTTCTTCTAAACAGATGTTTTAGTGGGGACCAATTTAGCAGTGCCATACGGTGTTAAGTTACAGTTGACCAATTAGTTTTGGGGTGTTTTTGGACAAAACTTTGTTGATGAAAATGCAGGATGGAGTTAAAGAATCTTGGGTATGAGCTCAAATTCTGATCACAGGCTGTGATTCTGTTAAAACTTTGGAACTCTCTCCTGTTGGAATGAGCTGCTCCGCACGCCTAGACATTAGGGGGCACTACTTCACTCTTAAGTGTATATAGAAGTTATCTCCTTAAATGGGATGCCTCTCTTTGTCTTAACCTGGGAGCTGCCCTCTGCCCTCTCCTCTCTCTCCTTTTGTCCTGTTTCATGAATAGGGTTGCCAGATCCTTACTGGCTGCAGGCAGGGGGCTCCTGGCTAGACTCTGGAACTTTCCTGGAAATGACATCATTGCACCAGGAATGCCGTGCAAGGAATGCTTCAGCAAGTGCTAGAGCATCCCCCACGTGATGTGCCCGGTGCAATGAGGTCACCTCCAGATGATATTATTGTGCCAGACACATTGGGCGCAACACGGCTCTTCGGGGGCAGGGCTCCCTCTACAAGCCAGCTGGCCAGCAGCAGATTGGGGGCCCCAAAAGCGGGGAAAACCCCTGCCTCCATCGGGGGGATGGCAACCCTATTCACAAGCCACACGGCCTTCCATGGAGACATATCTCTGCAGGCCTGTCAGGTAGAGACAATGCCCTCAGACTCCTACACACCTGATGCCGGACAAGCTGACAGTTTTTAATAGGGTCATTTGTGATTTGGCTTCTCCCTCCTCTTTTGACTGCAACCTGAATGTGAACTGGATCTACTTGAACAAATGTAAGTGTTGCCGAACATGCCTGCTTTGGCCTGCAGGCTGTAGTCCGCCCTGCCCTCCTAGGTGTTTCTCAACATCTGGAGGGATTTTCCTTCCACGACCACCTAACCTTTGTATGGAATTGCCCAGTGGAAGGGTCAGGACTCTCAGCTTCTCTTCCAAGTTCTGAGGCCTTGCCTCTGTGTCTCCACTGCCCAGTGCCTGGTCACTACAGGGACAGCTTTCTGCCTTATGCACCCTTGGAGGAACAGCCACTTGCCAACTGACTGCCTCCCCCCTTGGTCCTTTTAAAATAGTGTGCCTGAGATGGTGGAGGTCTATGTGGTACAGAAAACCACAACCAGCATCCAAAGTTATAAAGAGTTTATTAAGAAGATAATGTTCTCAGCATACTTTTAGCACAGCACCAGGCTGAGCAAGGGATACAAAAGAAAAGGGTAAAAATGCAGACCTCTCTCCCTCTCTCTATTCATGCCTTATCAGATGTTAAAATGGGACAGGCTCCTAAAACTTGGGAAGTTACAAATATCTGCAGAGTCCCATTACCTTGAAGCTTTCTGTAGTGCTCTGGGGCAGCACATGGTCAATGGCTGTCCCCTTAAGTGGAGAGGTCTGTGTCCACTCATGGACTCAGTGCACAAGGAAAAGAGAGCTCCTTCCACCTGCAAGGAGTTTTTACATATCTGTTCCCCCTCCCACTGACCAGGTCACGCCAGGTCAAAGAAGCACTTCCTGGAGATCTCCAGGAATCTCCTTCATGTAGATGATCTGGTATTCTATCCCTTCAAACTCGGTTCCCTGCTTGAAGGAGGAGAAAGATCTTGACCCACCCTTTATCTCTCCTGCTAGATATGTTAGGGTTTGTATGAAGGTAAGCTGATGTACACCTGGGAAGCAAATGAATTGACATTCCCCCCTTGCCTGTTCTATGCTCAGAGGGAAAACAAAACATTTAAAATGCAAAGTGGAGGCTTTGCTCATTATATCCCTCTCAGGAAAAAATGCATTTCTTCACAGTAAGGTTACTTCTTTTTTTGTGTGATATACTTCTTGGGAGATTTATTTGCTGCACTGAGTATCACATTTCTATGACTGGGCAAACTCTGCTATATTAACTGAATATCCCAGTGCCTCCTCATGGAGAGTCATATGTCTCCCTCTAATTTTGAACTTTTTTTTCCAATTGTTCAAGTGTTTTAATGTTTTTATGCTCACTGCTTTATGTTCAGACGGAGTCCTAGCTCAGTGGCAGAACCTCTGCTTGGCATGCAGATGGTCTCAGGTTCAACCTTTGGCATCTCCACTTGAAAGGACCAGGCAGCAGGTGATGGGGAAGACCTCTGCCTCAGATCCTGGAGAGCCACTTCCAATCTGAGTGGAGAATACTGACATTCAGGGGTCATTTCGTAGAAAAAGAAGGGCAGGAGCTCATTAGCATACATATTAGCATAACTCATTAGCATATGCCACGCCCCCTGGCATCACTGGCCGAATGTCAGTTTCAGCCCCATTATACCCTATGGGCCATTGAAGTCAATAGCAAAAACTCATAGGGTATATGAAGGGCTGGAGGGGAGGGGGTTTGAGGGAGTGGCTCCAAACTTGCAGGGTAGCTGCTGGGGCCTCTCCCTAAAATACCCACCAAGTTTCAAGAAGATTGGACCATGGGGTTTAATTCTATGGGCCCCCAAACAGGTTGCCCCATCCCTTCCATTGTTCTCTATGGTGGGAAAAAAACATTACTTCTTTCCCACCATAGAGAACAATGGAGGGAATGAGGGCAACCTGTTTGGGGGCCCAGCAGCTACCCTGCAAGTTTGAAGCCTCTCCCTCAAACCCCCTCCCCTCCAGCTGTTTTTAAAGCCGCCACTGAATTTCAGTGGCAATTCGGCGATGGGCCGAATTAGATCAGAGAATCTGATTCGGCCCGTGGCTGCTCTAGTGTGCACTCCTGGGCTGGCGGAGCTCAGCTCCACCTCGCTCCAGCCCCAAATGACCCCTCTGGGTTGGAAAGGTCTTGGAGATTTGAGGATGAAAACTGGACAGGGTTTGGGGAAGGGAAGGACCTCAGTGACGTATAATGCCACACAGTCCACCCTCTAAAACAGCCATTTTCTTCAGGGAAACTGATCTCTGTAGTTGGGAGATCCACTGTAATTCTAGGAGATCCCCAGGCCCCAACTGGAGGTTGGCAACTCTCCTTCTATCACAATAATTATCATCTGCACCACCACCGTCACCAGCATATGCTATCCCCTCTTCTTCTGTCCACATCAGATAATCAAAGATATGAAATGCAATGTAGGCATCCAAAATATATCTCCCCCCCCCTGGATAAATGGCAACCATTTCCCATAGCTTCTGAGCCAAGATGTCAGTCTCAGAGCTGTATTCGATTTCCAGTTTTGTAGCATCTGGTGACAAGCCCCACTCGGTGGTGCCAATCCAGTTGGCCATTCTTCAGCTACCATGTAGATGGTTAAGTGCATCCATATTTTCAGTGTCAAGTTTCAAGATACTACAGGGAGTAGGGTTTAATTCATTCTACAACTTCCTCCCAGAAACTGGCTACCTCAAGGCAGTGCTAGTACAAATATGATTTAAGCTGACAGGTGCCCGATGCAACACCAGTGCCTCTGGAACATGGAGCACAGTCATAGAATCAGAGACCTACCAAGTTGGAAGGGGGCTAAAGACTGTCCAGTTTTGGTGGCAGTGTAGACACATCAGATCTTTCTGGCAGGACATTCTAGTCCAAATAAAACTAATCACAGATTATGATATAACATTTGACCCAATCTTAATATTTTTAGGCATCTGGAAGCCAAACGACATACCAACAATCTGTCGCGAGCTGATCACCAGCCTCATAGTGGCTGCTAAAACATCGATAGCCTCTAAGTGGAAATCAGACAAGGCTCCTTCACATACCAGCTGGCTAAACAAAGCTTAGGACCATCTTATTCTAGAAAGAATCCCAGATCATTCAGTCAGACATTTATATATCTAATTCCCAAGTGCCCCCCCCTGCGTGCGGATACTTAAATCCACGCAGGGAGGGCACTTGGAGGGCAGAGGGGGGGTTCTGCAGGTGGGGGGTAACCCCCCCGCTTGCAGAAAAATCCGAAAATCTATCAAAAACTTTTCGGGGGATCTTTAAATCTCCCGAAAAGTAAAAGAGCGTCCCCTGTGCATGCGCAGGGGAACGCTCTTGGAACGGCAGTGGCCCGGCGAGAGTCGCTGAGGCCAGCCGACAGCCTACGGAGGAGGGGGAAGGGGGCGAGCAGCGGGCCCAGCGAGAGGCGCCGAGGCCCGCCGGGAGTCTCTGGGGGGGGAGGGGGCAGAGGAAGGGGGGAAGGGGGAGGAGGGAGGAGGAGCAGCTGTCAGCTTCTCCCCCCCACAAATATCTCGCCCCCCCTTGTATACCCTAAACCAGGGGTGGGCAAACTGTGGCTCGGGAGCCGCATGCGGCTCTTTCACATATATTATGTGGCTCCCAGCAAGGCGGCTGGGGAAGCTAAATATCATTAGCAAACAAATATCATTGGACAAATTAATATTATTATCAATATCTGCTTTTACCCCTTTTGTTATTATTTTTGGCAGTCTCATTTAATGGTAATAAAAAGCAAATTTGCTTATTTTCCAATAAAAGCAGGTAATATTTGTTCATGTCTTGTGGCTCTCAAATATCTGATGTTTATTCTATGTGGCTCTTACGCTAAGCAAGTTTGGCCACCCCTGCCCTAAACCATCTAATTTTGTGGGGAAATGGTCCCCATCTATGAAATATATTTCAGCATCAGATTCCCAGCCTCGAAATCCTCTATACTTGGAGTTGCTAGACCTCTAAACTCTACTTCTTGATCTCCACAGCAATGCCTAGTTGTGATATTGTTAAAATATAATTAAATGGGACACTCAATGATACCTCTTTGGACTAGTTCATTTTACATCTTCCTTAATATACGGGTTACAATAAGGTTACAGCTAAACTAAATACTTTAGTTGACAATTTAGTACAGCTAATGTTATTATAATGCTTTTCATAATGTTTATACTGTTCTGTATGTGTATCATTACTGAATATTACTTACTTCTGAAAAAAACTTAATAAAATATTTTTTTTAAAAAAAGATTGTCCAGTCCAACTCCTTGTGCCCTGGAGGACAACGCAAAGTATCCCTCACAACTAATTATCCAGTCTCCACTTAAGCATCTTAAAGGAGGGAAAACCCACAACATTCCCGGGCAACCGATTCCACCACTAAACTGCCCTTATTGTTAAAACACTTTTCCTGCTATCCCACCAATATGCCCACCCATAATTTAAACCCATTATTATGAGCCCTATCCTCCATGAGCAATTGAATCAGAAGATGAGAAGGTTTTATACCTCACTTTCCCCCATAGTTTAAGGAGTCTCAAAGCGGCTTTCAGTCGCCTTCCTTTCCTCTCACCACAATGGGTACCTTGTGAGGTAGGTGGGGCTGAGAGAGTTCTGAGAGAACCGAGACTGGCCCAAGGTCACCCAGCAGGCTTTGTGTGAAGGAGGAGCAGGGAATCAAACCCGGTTCTCCGGATCAAAGTCCGCTGCTTTTAACCACTACACTATGCTGGCTCTTGGCCTCCTTTAAGGCCCAATTTACACCTCCCCTCTGAAGTAGTTTGACTGCTATCTTTTCTTACACTCATTTCACGCTGGTTTCAAATTTCACTCCCTGGGTCTGAAGAGTACTAAGCAACAGGATCTGTTTAAAGCAGTAAAATGCTAGCTTGACCACAGGAGGGCAATTAATGAATATAAACAGTAATTTTTAAACTAGAACAAGTATGGTTTGAAACTAGAAACTATAGACGGGTTTTTTTGAAACTAGAATGATTCCAGCAGGAAAGTCAGATGTAGATTTGACCTAAAAGTACCTTGGCCCTTCACATACTTCAAAAGCATAATCAGATCTTCAACCTCCTCTTCTTCAGGCTGGAAATTCCCAGTCCCTGCAGTCTTTCTCCGTAAAGCTCATGAAATCTCTAATCATCCTTGTCACTCTCCTTTGCACCCACTCAAAAGTTTCTACAGCCTTTCTATAAAAAGGACTCTAGACCTGGACACAATACTCCAAACAAGGTCTGACCAGGGCAGTACACAATAAGAGTCAGATCAGCCCACTTACAAAACTACTTGTTGACCAAGGAGAGGTACTTCTTCACCCAAAGAGTGATTAACACATGGAATTCACTGCCACAGGAGGTGGCGGTGGCTACAAGCATGGATGGCTTCAGGAGGGAATTAGATAAACATATGGAGCAGAGGTCCATCAATGGCTATTAGCCACAAAGTATAGATAGGAGCTCTCAAGTGATGCTCTGTATTCTTGGTGCTTGACAGGGGGGCAACAGTGGGAGGGCTTCAGGACAAGATTGGCTGAAGTATAGAGACTTATTAATAAGACATGGTAAAGATTTCAAACTGAAGGAGCAGCATCAGATTGACTTTGATTATGGTTGGTTAAGATATAGACAAATATATGATTTGTATAGAAGTGATAAAAAACACGGTTTCAGGGAAAAAAATAATGAAATAGAACAAGTTTGGGAGGAAGGCAGAAAAAAAATGATTTCTAAAATGTATAAAGTCTTGCTAAAATGGTTTAATGCAGATGAAATGGTAAAAGAACAAATGGTAAAATGGGCGATAAACTTTAACAAAGACATTGAAATGGAATCTTGGGAATTTTTATGGAAAAATGCTATGAGTATATCTACGTGTTATAACTTAAAAGAAAATTGTTTTAAAATGATGTATAGATGGTATATGACACCAAAAAAAATTGCAAATATTGGTCAGAATATGTCTAACAAATGTTGGAAGTGTAAAAAGAAAGAAGGTTCTTTTTATCATATGTGGTGGACTTGTGATAAAGCAAAGATTTATTGGTCCAAAATACATGCAGAAATGGAAAAAATCTTGAAATGTACATTTAAGAAGTTGCCTGAAATGTTATTGCTAGGACTTAAACTAGAAGAGATAAATGTAAAGAAAAGGACAATAATATGGTATATGATTACAACAGCAAGAATGGTGTATGCACAAAATTGGAAAAATGAAAAAAATACCAGAGGTGTGGGAATGGTTGAAAAAACTGTTATATATGGCTGAAATGGATAAATGGACTAGAAAATTGAATAATCTCTACTCAGAGACCTTTCTAGAAGACTGGAAAGATTTGAAAGAATATGTTGAAAAATACTGGGATATGAAAAACTACATTTATACATGGTTATAATAGCATAAAGGAATAGAAATATATTATATGAAGGTTTTAGTTAAAATTAGACAATGAAGCTGTTTTTATTTAGAAATATATAAGAATATAGAAAATAAGAATTGGTGTATAAGTATTTTAAAGATATATAACCGTTACCAGAAATGAAACATAGATATAGTATTACTATTTTGAATAAAATGGAAAATGTGATATGCTTCAGAGGTGGTGGGAAACCACCAAAACAAGATAAAAATAGAATGTACAAATAGAACAAAATGTTATATAATATGGAAAAAGGGATTTGTATAAGGTAAATGTATTATTTTTGATGTTTTTTTTTGAAAAATAAAAATTTCTTTACAAAAAAAAAAACAGTGGGAGGGCTTCTAGTGTCCTGGCCCCACTGCTGGACCTCCTGAGGGCACCTGGTGTTTTTGGCCACTGTGTGACAAGAGTGTTGGACCTGGCCTGATCCAACATTGGCTTCTCTTATGTTCTTATGTTCTTAAACTGAGCAGCAACCACCCACTGTTCTGCCTGCAGCTGAAGAGGTCCAGATTTTGTTCAATATATCTTTGCCACATAGACTTTAGCCATTTTCTAGAGGGCAACTGACACACCCACACATTGGTGGAGATTGCATTCTCTTTGTTGTGTCATGATCATTTGTAACCAGATTTTCTTTTTTGGACAAGACAGTCCAGTCACAAATGATTGCTGTGGTGCACCAACAGCACAAGATCCAATGATGTATAGCTCCAGTAGGGAGACATGGTTAAAGAGGGTGGGATCACAGGGAAATGATGCTATCCACCAGCTAGGAGGTCCCTCCCCCACCCTCCTGATGGCCTGCAAACCATGGTGGTACAAAAAGGGTCTGGGCCCCATCAATCATTTTTCACGCCCTTCCAGTCAGCAGTAGGGATTGGTGTAAAATCTGTCACAAGTCTTTCAAGTGTCAATTCTCTATGTAAAAAAAGGAAAGAGCTGAGGTAAAAATCCTGTCATAAATCTTCCAAATGTGAATTCTCTATGCAAGTGGCCAGAACAGAATTAACAGTGAGCAGGGATGAAGAGTCATGCTTTTGAAAAGCCTGCATGTGTGTGTGTGTGTGTGTGTGTGTGTGTGTGTGTGTGTGTGTAAAATCATGCTGAAGTAAAGCAGAGAAAATAAATAATGATGAGCTGACCACCAATGTACTCATTCCCCCCCCCCCAATAAAAATGTTCTGACCTGGTAGTGATTAAGAGTGGTAGACTCTCATCTGGAGAACCAAGTTTAATTCCCCAGCCCTCCACATGAAGCTTGCTGGGTGACCTTGAGCCAGTCACAGTTCTCTCAGAGCTCTCTCAGCCCCACCTACCTCACAAGTTGCTTGTTGTGGGGAGGGGAAGGAAAGACAATTGTAAGCCACTTTGAGACTCCTTAAGGTACTTTAGGGTAAGGAAAGGTAAAGGTAAAGATTTCCCTTGCTCAAAAGCCAGTCGAATACGACTCTAGGGATGCAGTGCTCATCTCTGTTTCCAAGCAGAGGAGCCAGCTCTGTCCAAAGACGTTTCTGTGGTCATGTGGCCGGCATGACTAGATGCTGAGGCGCACGGAACGCTGTTACTTTCCCACTGAAGCAGTACCTATCGATCTACTTGCAATTTCTTGCTTTCGAACTGCTAGGCTGGCAGGAGCTGGGGCCAGAGACAGGAGCTCACTCTGTCATGCAGCACTTGGATCTCGAACTGCTGAACTACTGACCTTCTGGTCTGCAGTTCAGCGTCTTAACCACCTGAGAAAAGCGGGGAATACAAACCACCTTCTTCTTCTTCTTCTTCTCCCCCCGCCCCTCTGTGAAATGCCAAGACCTGCTAGAATATGTCCACTTTTTCATTGACCTGCAGTCAAGTGGGGGAAGGGAAAGGACAGAAAACAAAGTATTCAGAATTGCATGTTGTAATCACAGCAGGCAACTTGTTATGACATTAATTCGTGAATAGTGAGGGGATACAGGTGGCCATTTGTTCACTGGTAGATGTGCAGTGCTGTCCTAAGCAGAATCACACCCTTCCAAGTCCATTGACCTCAGCTTTCAGGATGGCAATGTTCATCACAATCTGCATGTTACCTCGTGATAAACTAGTTTTCTATGATGCCCTGAAAAGAAGGTCAGGTGTAGAGAGGGGAGGAAAAGGGCACACACTTCCCCAGTATCCCATAAGGCTGAGGGACCCCAACATATAGGTCCATATTTGGTGACTGGGCAAACAGGGCTGCATCTATTTGACCTTCTGGGCAGTGACTTACCCAGGCAAATAGGAAGCCCCTGTTTGACCTCCTACGGGATTGGCATTCACAGATGTTAAGGAGTGCATCACCATTTAAGTACTACCTATTAAACTCTGTAACATGATTATGATGTCAGTATTGGTGGTGGAAAGGGCTGACCAGTGGCAGCCAACATTTTGCAACCCTGTAGGGTTTTCATAAGGTTACCCTGACTAGCTCAGGGTGCATTCAGACGGGCAGCTGATCCAGCCATTGGTCCAGCTGTAATTTGATCCAGCGTTGCACAACTAGACAGCTCCCCCGTGAATCGCTTTACCACACGTGACTCCGTGGTGGATTGTCTAGATGGCATTCACCGTAAGGAGTCATGCAGTCGGCTTTTTTTTTTTTAAATCCTGTTTGCACATGCGCATGTCCACCTCACCGTCTACTTGTTTTTCCGCGCATGCACAGACTAAAATGGTAAAAGCACTGCCAGCAGTACCTTCCTCTAGGTACCAGTTCAGTTTATAAAGTTCACGGGACCATCAGAAATGTAAAATTGTTTGGATCATTTGAGCGGAGCTCTGGGAATGTCGCATGTTTAAGTGGTTATGCATGCATCGCTAAGAGTTTTTTAAAATGGCGGCCATTCGGGATGGTCTGGAGACTATCCCTACGGGCTGATTGCACACTGGTGGAACAACTAGATGGGGGAAAGTCCACCATTGGCCCATCAGCCAGCTTAGGACCAGACTTTCACCACTATCTTTTAAGTATGGATCCCTGAAGGGGATCAACGGGCTAATCACAGAAGTGGCACGATTCCCAGATGTTGTTATCTGGATGTGCACTTTAAATCTACCGGGCACTCGTGCCTGGAGCAGCTCAAAAGAGCCGTATGAACATGACCACAATCTCATTAGATCTCAGAAGCAAAGCAGGGTAAGCCCTGGCTGGTGGTTGGATGGGAGACCTCCAAGGAATACCAGGGATTTGATGTGGAAGCAGGCAATGGCCAACCACCTCTGAATGTCTCTTGCCTTGAAAACCCCACCAGGGATCACCGTAAGTCAGCTGTCACTTAACGGCCCTTTCCATCACCACCAGGGTTTTCAAGGCAAGGGGCTGACAGAAGTGGTTGGCCATTGTCTGCCTCTGCGTAGCAACCCTGGACTTCCTTGGTGGTCTCCCATCCAAGTACTAACCAGGGCTGACCCTTCTCAGCTTCTGAGATCGTATGAGATCGGGCTAGCCTGGGCCATCCAGGTCTTTCAATATTCCGTGAACATGAATACATTGTGTTATCCGCTGTTAGCACTAGAAGGTGGATGCAAGCCCTCAAAATAATGCTTTCCTCTGTCTCTGGATTGCCCCTCTGTGGCCCTTACCTAACAAGGGGACCCTGAAATCTGAGAAAGCTGATAGAGGAAGTTAAATTCCTACAACAGTGAAGAGCAGGAAGTTATCGCTGCTTGCCGCTGAATAATTGTTTGGACCGAGCACAGAGCGTGTTTACCATTTTCCTAATTTACCCAAACCTGGGAGGATATGCAGCCAGCAGCAGCAGATCTCTGTGTGTTGTGTGCTATTCAATAACTCCCAGCTGATGGCTTCCCTATGGATTAATATTGACTCAATCAAGGAAGCCACGAAGGCTCTCCGTTTGCAGGGCCTGAACAAGGCTGTGAATAATAGGACGTTTTGGAGGTCAGTAACTGATAGGGTTGCCAGAGGTTGGAAGTGACTCAGTAACCCTTAACACACACGCACACACATGGATTAATGGCCTCCCAAACATCCCATCACTGACAGCCTTGCTGAGGTCTTACCAACTGAAAACCATGGCTTCCTTGATTGAGTCGATCCATCTCATGCTGGGCCTTCCTCTTTTCCTACAGCTTGGGCCCACAAACAAGCCCAGTGAAGCGGGCCATGCAGTACTGCGAGCCAGTGCTACGGGGCCACTCAGTTCAGACCCTGCCAGCAGCATCAGCAATATCAGTCAAGGTTGTGGCTGAAGGGGCTGAGCCAGTGTGAGCTCTGCTCATCCCTCGCTGCCAGCGACTCTTCAGAGGTGTGCCCACCAGGTGGAATGGCCAGTCCACCTCTGCTCACCAACACTCTGCAATAACCAAAAAAAAAAAATACACCGTGGAGAGCACAAATTATTCAAGGTCAGATATCATTCAAGTGCTACTTAGAAGAAGAGAAGAAGAGAAGAGATTGGATTCATACCCCGCCCTTCACTACCCAAAGGAGTCTCAGAGCGGCTTACAATCTCCTTTCCCTTCCACTCCCCACAACAGACACCCTGGGAGGTAGGTGGGGCTGAGAGAGCTCTGACAGAAACTGCTCTTTTTCAAGAACAGCTGTGCCAGAACTACGGCTTGCCCAAGGTAGTCCAGCAGCAGCAAGTGGCAGATTAGAGTCTGCGCACTTAACCACTACACCAAACTGGCTCACTTAGTGGCAGAACTCGAGCTCTCTCTCCACGGTGTATTTTGTCTTTGTTATTGTTCTCAGTATCTCCGTGGTCCCGTTGCATTTAGTGAGCCCAAACACTGGGCGGGGCTTGCTGGGGCTTTGCCAAGAAAGGCTTCTGATTGGCCATTGGAGTTTTGATTGGCTGTGCAGCTTCCCACCTCCCCCAAAGGTTGCCTTGGCAGCAACTACCACCACAGCACAAGGATCTTCACTCTGTGACTGGGGGTAAGCTGCTGCAGCCATTTTGTGGCTGGCTCTGCCTCCTGCGGTGTCCATTTGGGGGCAGCTGTTTTGTGACTGTGGCCATCACACTGTGTCAGAACACCGACGGTGCCCGCAGCCTCAAAAAGGGTGGGGGACCCCTGCTCCAGGCCAGGGGCGTTGAGTTTTTAAATCCCCGGGGTGGGCGGGGGCTCTTTTGTGCGTGCGCGCGAAGCGCGCACGCATGCACGGGACCAAGTCCCGGCCGCTTTTTTCTTGCCCCCTGGCCGGCAGGCCCGGTTACTTACCGCCTGCTTGGGGCGGTCGCTGAGCCAGCGCGCTTCCCCCCAATGCTGCAGCTGCCCGGCTGCTGCCCCAGCCCCAGAGCCCGCGCTGGAGGTAAGGAGGGGAGCCCGGCTGGGAAGGAAGATTCCCCCCGAGGGCGCAGAGGGGACCTAGCTCTCCATGCGCGCTCCGTGCGTAATGCTGGCCGCGGGGGAGCGGGCGGGGAGAGCAGCGCTGACACAGCTTCCCACGTGGGTGCTGGGATGGGGTCGGGGAGGCTCGGGCTTGCTTGCACTTCTAGCTTCCCTGAACCGTGCGCCCCAAAGGGCCCCCACTGCGCCCAGGCAGGTGGTGACGCATGCTGGACATTCCCCCAGAGGGCGCCCGGCTTCGGGCGAAGGACGCAGCCGCTGCGCGCTGGGTACAGGATCCTGTGCCCGCCCATCGCGCCGGCTCTTGCCCTCCCTCCACCCCCCCTCCTCCGCAGCTGCCTTCTGCCAGGCTCCCGGCGGCCCTCCCCGCCTCCCCCACCGGCGGGCGCTCCATTTTCCCGGGGGAGGCTGAGCCCCCCCTGGGAAATTTCGGGGGAGGCTCGAGCCCTCGAGCCCCCCCATAGTTGACGCCTATGCTCCAGGCCACAAAACCAAAATTTAAAAAGGACCTCGCCCTGGGTAGTGTTGTCTTCAGCAGTTCATTAGGAACAAATGCATGCAGTTTACATCCCATTCGAGCGATCTAAAGCCATGGTTTCCAAAATGTCTTTTTAAAACAATGAAAAAGGAAGCTTTGAGGGCTTGTGTTTGTAGAAAGCGGCTCAAAAACAGAGTCTGGATGCCTTTCCCAAGACATCAGAGGCTAAGGCAAAAATGAATGCTGCACTCTAATAAGATCCATTATTTTAAAAAATGTCATCTGTGTAACTTTTTTTAAAAAGAGAGAGATTATATATTGGTACGACTGATCTGAGAAATAGCAGTCCTTATGTTCTGTATTCTTCGAACCTATCTGTTGTACAATACTGCAAGCAAATTCAAGGTTTGGAACCCAGGCTACTGTCAGCTACGCTGCCATCTCCCAGCCGGGGGTTGGGACTCGACCAGTGACCCCACCCGCTGGAATGTGCTCATGTGCTGTTTAGCTGTCTGGCTTCCTTATCACGCCCCACTTTTTCCCGCTTTGCCCCCAGCTTTTTCCTGCTTCGCTCCCAGCTTGCTCAAGGCCTGGGATAAATCCTCCCCTACCATGTTATTCTTTTTGCAGCTGCTCTCACAAACATTTTAGTAGAAGTTCCCTGGGAACAAAAGGCACAATAACATGCTTGCTGCCATTTCTATGTTTAGGGGGCTGGAACCACTTTTTACGCTTTATGAATGGTGTAGATGTCATGAGGGGGATTCCGGTTGCTTAGTATAATACTGTTTGTTTACAATAACTAACAGGGAAAGTGTAACTATTCCAATAAGAACCTCTTTGCAAATAAAGGACTTTCTGGTTAAGAAGACTTGTTGCAGACTGCATCTTTTGGGACAATCTCACAGCTACATTTCCCCAGTGTCTTAGGAGGTATTTTCTTCCACAATGCATTCAGTTTCAAACTGACAAACTGAAGCCAGAGAAATGGTTGAAGATTACAGTTCTGTACCTAACAGCTTCTACAGGCGGACATTGTCATGCTGCTCGCTCCTTCTGTTTCTGCTACAGATCTTGCAGAAACTGTTTGGAAGCCGTGGTTTTTTTTTTTTAAATCCTACCCACATCTGTTCAAGCCCCTTCAACTTTTCCCAGGGCAAGGAGTGCCTCGTGTTTATGATGTTCTGTATTTTTAGCAACCACAACTCTCAACGGCCTCTTCTTACTAACAAAGGAGATAAAAAGGCCGAGAAACACTTACTGAATGCATGCAGCAACAATAAAGTCAAGGCGACCGTTCTGCCCCCCCCCCCCGCGTGCCCACATTGTGTGCCACAGTCTCCATGGGCAGTGGTTTACAATGTACCCTGTGAAACAAATGATTTAGTCGCCACCCAGATCATTTTTATAGATCAAATTTTGAGAAAGAACTTTGCCTACGAGTATTTGTTTCAGTTACATCCTACCTTTTTCTGTAGAATTCAGGGCTACATACATGAGGTTCCCAGACAACATCCTGTCCACACGAGGTAGGGTTGCCAACTCTGGCTTGGGAAATGGCTGGAGATTTGGGGGGGGAGGGTGCCAGTGGAAGGGGTGATTTGATGAGGGTTTTCACTAAGAAGAAGAGAAGAAGAGATTGGATTTATACTCTGCCCTTCACTACCCTTCACTTCCTCTCCCCACAACAGACACCCCATGAGCAATGCTCCCTCTAAGCTGCGGAGTCTTGTGAGCAAAAATTCTACTTTGTGAACTCCTGGCATTAAAGTTGTGAGCCAGTGATTTAGCAACTGCATAAATTAGTTTGTTCTGGAGCCATCCTTCCTGAGCTAAGACAAAAATGTGTGAGCTGGAAGCTAAGAATCTGAGGTAGCTCACACTAACTCAGCTTAGAGGGAATATTGCCCATGAAATAGGTGGGGCTGAGAGAGCTCTGACAGAAACTGCTCTTTTTCAAGAACAGCCGTGCCAGAACTAAGGCTTGCCCAAGGTCATCCAGCAGGTGCAAGTGGAGGAGGAGTGGGGAATCAAACCCAGTTCTCCCAGATTAGAGTCCACGCTCCTAACCACTATGCCAAACTGGCTCTCTGAGGAGCTATGATATCCCATAGAATCTGCCTTCTGGGGCTGTCCTTTCCTCTAGGGGAGCCGATCCCTGGAGGAGAGGGGAGCTGGGCTTATATCTCTTAGTGATACATTTATAGGACATTTGATTCCAAAGCCTGCGGATGAATTCTTGTCTTCATTCTAGTTTTTCTTGTTAAAAAGGTTACAAGACGGGAGTTTCTGTCCAGCACATGAGGTCTGTGTTGTGTGATGATAACCGAAGCTTGTTTCGGAGAAGGCAGCACTTGACAGACAAGACCTTAACTGAGATCATTCGAGTCCTTGTGGAAGTCACTGGCCTGCCGACAGGTGGTGAAACTGCAGATGGAGAAACCGAGACATTCCCTGAGAAACCTGTGGCGAAATTGAAAGCTGGCTTGGTCATCAGGGAAAGTGCACATTTCTTGTTCAAGAGTGTTTGTGAATCACTGAGTTCACAGCTGAGTGTTTGTTTTCTGCAAGTTTATACACCAAATGTTTAATATGTAATCAAAGAACTGATTCATGCAGTTCAGTTCAGGAGAGAAGTGGGTGCTGGTAACACAGAAACAGGCGTTGGCTGAGGACAGGCTGGCAGTAAAAAGATAAAGGGAGGCGGGGGGAAAAAGACCCAGGCCAAGTTGTGGCGGGGATTCCCGGTCGCACTGCACCGACTGATGCGGCAGCATGCCGGGGAGGAGGCGGAATGGAGCGGTCGCACTGTGGGGTGTCTCCTGGTGGTGCTGTGGTTGCGCACAGCTTTGGTCTGCTTCGCCGACCTGCATGTAGGCGCATGGGCACATAGGTGCATAGGAGCAGCAGCAATTGGGGCAGGGTCCTGTGGCTGGGAGCTTTAACTCCGCAAGCCAGAAGTGTCCCCGTGGGCTCAAGTGGGCGGTGATGCACATTCCTGCCGGATCATCGGGTTCACATGACCAGCGCTGCTCGATTTTGCTTTTTTATGTCCTCACTTCTGGGAAGCATGATCAACACACCCGCCACGGCTTACCCTGGCTTTCACCTGGTACTTTTTAAAAGCGGGATCGAATTGTTAAAGGACCAGGTGAGCATGGCAGGGGAACGCCAGACAGCTGTGGCTGTGTGAACCGGCCCACTTAATCCGCTTGAGAAAGGGGCCTATATCGGGCCAAACTGCCAGTCTGAACTCGGCCTTTGTCTCAGTGAGCTGACCAAGTTCTTTTCCTGTGCAATCTTAAGTCTCATATCCATATGAGATGTGATAATGTAAGATCTGGGGCAGGGTGGGTGGGTGGGCACACCTATATTTTTTTTAAAAAAAAATACCTTCAGGTTGAAACTGGGGTTGTCAGGCATGATGGAAGTCTGGGGTAGGGTGGGGACAAGGTAGTACCATTAGTAATGGTGTGATGTCACTTCCGCTGGAAACCCAGAAGTGACATCACCGCTCTCTAGGGACTGCCGGAAACTCTGTGGTAAAACCATGGCTTTTTAATGTGATTCCTAGAACAGAGGGACATCACTTCTGGGTTTTCCCTAGAAGTGATATCACGCTGTTGCCCGATGGTGATTTTTATGAGGTTGTCTCCTGCTGGTCACAGGAGTGGCAGCAGGAAGTGAGAGCAGGGGAATCCCCCAGCCCTGGCTGTAAAATGGCAGCCCGACATGGAAACCAGTAGCCCTTGCTCCCTGCACCGTTTTGCTTGATTTCAATTGCCTTCCCCAGTTGCTGTTATTTGCCAACAGAATGAAATTGACATCCCAGTCCTTCTCTCCTCTTTCCTTGCCTCTTTCACACTTCCCCCCCACACTCCACAACGTGGGTGAGGCCAGTTCTTGCTCGCTACTTCTTGATATCTTTGTTCCCTTTAGCAAAGCTACTTGGCTCCAGCTGTCTCTTCTGTTCTTCTAATCTCCCTTCTGTTTCGGGGTTGCTTCCCCTCATCCATCCACACTGATTTGGGGTGATGAGAGGCTTGCCTTAAACTGAGAGGTAACAGAACTTCATGTGTTCCATGTCAGAATAAAACGATGGGGTGAGACTCGTGGTGTGACTTCAATAAAAAAAGGCAAATGGTATGCTGGCATTATTAGGAAGGGGACTGAATACGAATCAGCCAGTATCATAATGCCCCCATATGAATCTATGGTGTGGTCTGGCATTGGAAAAGGTGCAGAAAATGGCAGCTAAAGAGGGGGATGAAGCACCTTCTTTGTGAAGAAAGAGTAAAGAGGTGAGGGGTTTTTAGCATGGAGAAGGGTGACATGACAGAGGTTTACAAAATTATGCATGGGCTAGAGAAGGTAGAGAAAAACGCACTTTTCTCCCTTTCTCTCAATACAAGAATTTGTGGGCACTCAATTAAATTAAGGAGCAGGGGTCATTTCGAGCAGGAACATGCAAAAATGCCGTTCTGGGAGTAACAAGCCCAGGAGTGGGCACATATGGTGATGTGCTGTGGAAAAAAGCAAAAGTGTACTAACTTGATCAGTATGTTCATGCTTGTTGTAGGGGAGCTTCCCTGCAAGAGCAAAGGAAACCTCAAGTGTCTTTAGTCAAAGTGTAAAGCTGGCTCGCCAGCTATGATTTGGGAAGTACCTGGAGATTTTTTTTGGGGGGGGGGGGGAGCCTGAGTGGTAAGTGTTGCCTTCAGACACACTTCTGGTGATGTCAGGGGGTGTGGCATATGTAAATGAGTTATACTAATGAGTTTTGCTAATAGACTCCTGCACCTCTTTTTCTACGAAACAACCCCTGGTGAAACGTAAAGGTAATGCATGGATACCTGTATGCGTTACCCCCTGTGCGAATAGCAACTTTCTCTGTGTGAGGATTGGTGTGTGGCAAGAAGAAGAAGAAGAGGAAGAAGAGATTGGATTTATACCCCGCCCTTCACTCAATTGGAGTCTCAGAGCAGCTTACAAACTCCTTTCCCTTCCCCTCCCCACAACAGACACCCTGTGAGGTAGGTGGGGCTGATAGAACTCTTTCCCAAGCTGTCCTTGAGAGAACAGCTGGTACAGAGCTATGGCTTGCCCAAGGTCATCCAGCCAGGTGCAAGTGGAGGAGTGGGGAATCAAACCCGGTTCTCCCAGATTAGAGTCCGCGCACTTAACCACTACACCAAACTGGCTCTCCCTAACAACAGTACACGCTTAACCACTTTCTCTGAGATATTGGCCCAGTCCAAATTAGGAACTCCGGGATGGTTATGAAAACTTAACACACACACAAAAAAAAGCAAAACCTTGACCAGAAAGCCTTTCATGACTCTCTCTGCAACTTCTTTCTTTGTGTCCTAAAGATGGGTTTTTCTCTTGTGGGCTGGGGATCTTGGTTCCCTCAACCTTAAGAGATCTTGATCCAGTTCTGTCCTTTCCACTGAGTCCATATGTCCTTAAAAATGTCCAATAGATGGCTTTTGATCTCGGCATGCTCTTTCTTCCGGAGCCTTCTTGACATCCCGTCATTGTGGCAACTGAAATCCTTCACTCAGACAGCTGTTGCAGTTATAAATATTGAAACTCGGAGCGCAGCATACTCGGTGGCTAATGAGGAACATCTTAAAACTTTACCTTTAGCTTCCGAGATGCAGAAAAAAGAGGTACTTCTGGTGGATTGGTACCCGACTTTCTGCTTCATTTGATCAGCCCGAAAGAAGTAAAGAGAAGCAAACTGCTTGATTAGTGTAAGTGTATGCAGATTATTATAAATACTCCTGGATAGTGTCGAATTGCTCATGAAACTTAATGATATTTGGCATTCTGATTTAGGCACAGGAACAGGTGCCAGAAGTCTGTCACTCAGGAATACAGAACAGCTTGAACTGCTAGTTTTGGCATTACTAAGTATTATTTAAATTATTTTCCACTTACTATATATATATATATATATATATTTCTTTTCTAATGTCAATCCCATAATTTTCGCCACTTTGGAAAAAGTTTTGCAGCTTGGAACTTGGAACTCAGTCCTTGAATGCCTTCTGAAGGGAGAAACTGAGATTCCTTTTAGTATTAACTGAGCAGTAGAATCCTTGCATTTGAATATCAAATTACCCACTCCTTCCATTGTATTAAAAACTTAATGAAGGAGGAGGGGTTGCTGTTGGCATTCCAGTGCCCTTTACTATTGCTGCCTGCCTGTTTTCTTGGTGGATGAGGGTTTCACTGATTTCCACCTTATTTTCCTCCAAGTAGTGGGGATATATGTTAGTTAATATAGCAAAGCTGTACCATCCTAGCAGTGTGGTATAGTGTGCAGTAAATAAACTCTGAAGAAGCATGTTGCAAAAAAGGGAGGGGGGACATTTATTGAGGTAGATTCAATTCACTTCCAAGTTGCAGTTGAAAGGGGAGAGACATGGCTTCTGCAGGAGAGACCTGTAGATTCATCCTGCTCTTTGCAAGTCCAGGAGGAGAGAGAGAAAGCAAAAGGCACAGGAAGAGAAGGAGGACTCAGAGGTTGCGTTCAGATGGCTCTTTTGAGCCACACGTCCAGACAGCAACATCTGGGAAACGTGCCACTTCCGTGATCAGCCCGCCGATCCCCATTGGGGAGCCATACTTAAAAAATAGGGGTGGAAGTCTGGTCTTAAGCTGGCTGACAGGCGAATGCTGGACTTTCCACCGTCTGGTCATTTCACCATCCTGTAGGGCAATCAGCTCGTAGGGATGGTCTTGAGACCATCCCGAACGGCCACCATTTTAAAAAAGTCTTAGTGATGCGCACGTAACCGCTTGAACATGTGACGTCCACAGAGCTCCACTCAAACGATCCAGACAATTTAATGTTTCTGAAGGTCCCCTGATATTTATGCACTTTGTTAACTGAACTGCTACCCAAAGGAAGATACCGCTGGCAGTGCTTTTATAATTTAAGTCCGCACATGCACGGAAAAACAAGTAGACAGTGAGGCACATATGCGCATGTGCAAACAGGATTTTTTAAAAAGCTGACCGCACAGCTTCTTAAGGTGGATGCGATCTAGACAATCCACTGCGGAGTCACGCATGGTAAAGCAGTTCATGGGGGAGCTGTCTGGACATGCAACACTGGATCAAAAAGATCTAGATCAAATTACGGCCGGGCCAATGGCGGGATTAGCGGCCTTTCTGAACACACCCAGAAAGATGCTTCCAGGTTAGTCAAAGAGAGGCATCCCATTCATTAAGAAGATATGTGCACCTCTTGAGCAATGTACCCCCCCCCCCCCGGTCCATGAATAGCTTTACTCCAACAGTAAGTACCAAAGGGTTTCAAAACCAAATTTTGGTGGAAAGCTCTGTTTCCCGATGTATGCATTTTTATCCATCAACAGAATAGGAGAAGAATCTTGCAGGATCCCATCAAAGGGTCCATCTAGGCCAGACTTCTGTGTCCAAAAGTGGCTGGAAAGATGCCCAAGAAGAAGATATGAAGCCCAAAAGGAGGCCGGGAAGGCTGTGTGTCTCCCCCCCACACACACACACACACACTACCACCACCATCTCCCCATGACAGTCAAGTGCCTCTGAGCCTGGAAATTCCATTTACCTATTGTCGCAATCAGCTCCTGATAGATCTGTCCTCCACAAATTCGTCACATTTGCCTAAGTACATGATTCAATCCACTTTAACTGTAAGTGCAGAATTTCTTGGAAGTGACAGTAGCATGTATCCGGCCGTGGATGTGGAAAAGAAATGGAAAAGGAATCAAGGCGGGAAATGGTTCAGAAACGACTGAGATAAAGTCTCATCCCAAAGGTACATTCACTGGTGAAAAGCAAGCAGTGTTGTGGTGTCCCTGTCGATATAAAGTGGCCAGGAGAGCCCCACACCCACTGTCAGTCTCCAGATCTACATGCTCTGATTGGTGGACATGGATGCCACATAATATGTCAAAAACGTCGCTGATTGGCGTGATGTCTGATTCAAACGTTAAAGAAAACAGTGAGGCAGTCCAGGAAGGGTAGGGTTGACAAAGTCCCCAGTTACTGGAGGGGGTGGGGTGCCCCTAACATGATGACATCACACAGAGGTGACATCCTCACATTGGGGAGCAGCGCCCCCACCTCTCCCCAGCAGCATTTGAAAGCATCCTTTAAATGGTGCTGGGGAGAGGTGGGAGGGAGGCCACACACACACCTACATTTCAAGCCTCAAATCCAGGGCTCAGAGGGCAGGTACATAGCCCCCGCCTCTCCAGCAGCCTTAAAAACCATCCCTTAAAGGCTGCTGGGAGGGGGGAGGCAGAGCACGCCTGCACTTTATGTTTATTACGTATGGTATGCTGCTATGGTACCACCATTGCCATACGGATTGTTTTAGTGACCATGTTGTGTTTTATGCAGATATTTATATTGTTGTTTTATCCATTGCAATTTTACACAAGCCGCCCTGAGCCTGCCTTGGCAGGGAGGGCAGGGTACAAATCAATCAAACAAATACATAAATAATTCCAAGCCTCGAATCCGGGCGTTAGAGTGCAGCCGTGCGTCCCCCACCTCTCTCCAGCAGGGAAGACATGGGGAAAAGGCTGGGCAGTCACTCTTGGGGGCAGGGCTTCCCCCCCACACACACCAGCTGGCTGGTGGGTGGGAAGGAGCATCTCCAAATTGCGGAACACTAGACACCTCCTTACCTATGGAGGCCCAGGCTGCTGCAGCCACCAGATCTGCATTTTTCCATCTTAGGCAGACTGGGCTACTGAAGCCCTCCCCCCCCCCCCCCGGTCTTAGCTACAGTGACCCATGCATTGTTCATTTCCAGGCTTGATTACTGCCACTTGCTCTGCACAGGCTTAGCCTTGAAGCTGATCCAGAAATTACAGCTAGTACAAAATGCGGTGGAGCACCTGCTGACGTCGACGCCTGTGCAGGCTCACATTCGGTATGTGCTTTGTCAGCTGCATTCGTTGCCAGTTGAGTACCAGATCTGCTTCAAGGTGTTGGTAATTACCATCAAAGCCTTATACGGCCTGGAACCAACGTACCTAAGGGTACGCCTCGAAGAGCGTTATGCTCTTATAGTCAATTGCTCCTGGTGATCCCTGGCCCAAAGGATGTCCATCCAGCCTCGACCAGGGGCAGGGCCTTTTCTGCCATGGCCCCCACCTGGTGGAATGAGATCAGGGCCCCACAGGATCTTATTCAATTTTGCAGGGCCTGCAAGACAGAGCGGTTCCACCATTTGTGTTTATGGGATGGGTGGGATAGAAATGCAAAAATAAATAAATAAATAAATAACACGCACCTCCGCCAAACTGGGGGGGGGGGGTGTCTGGCAACCCTAAGGAGGGGGTTCAAACAGTTCGTTCACAGTAGATTCAAAAGTCAAGTTGCGTTCTTTGTGAATTTTGTTATCATCCCTGTCCAAAGGAGTACCCAAACATGCGGACTAACTAGTTCTAGAAAACAATAGCATTGAAATATATAGGCAGGGGTCATTTCATAGAAAAAGAGGTGCAGGAGCTCATTCGCATAACTTATTAGCATAACTTATTTGCATATGCTACACCACCTGACATCACGGGAAGTATGTCAGAAGGCAAGAAAGAAAGGAGGGAGAGAGAGAGAGAGAGAGAGAGAGAGAGAAAGAAAGAAAGAAAGAAAGAAAGAGAGAGAGAGAGAGAGAGAGAGAGAGAGAGAGAGAGAGAAAGAAAGAAAGAAAGAAAGAAAGAAAGAAAGAAAGAAAGAGCTGGCAGAGAGGGGACCGCTATTAATCCAAGCCTCAGAAATACCACTATTCTGGGAGCATCGCTTCAGTGGTGGCTGAAGCCTCCTTCAGAAGGCTGGTCGGAGGAACAAGGACCTTTCCAGGGGACGGGGTCATTTTGCTGCAGCCATGACATAAGCAGGCATTGCTCCATGGGGGTGGGGGTGGCACCAACTGGAGAGCCAGTTTGGTGTAGTGGTTAAGTGTGTGGACTCTAATCTGGGAGAACCGGGTTTGATTCCCCACGCCTCCACTTGCACCTGGCTGTATGACCTTGGGCAAGCCATAGCTCTGTACCAGCTGTTCCCTCAAGGACAGCTTGGGAAAGAGCTCTCTCAGCCCCACCTACCTCACAGAGTGTCTGTTGTGGGGAGGGGAAGGGAAAAGGAGTTTGTAAGCCGCTCTGAGACTCCCTTGGGGAGTGGAGGGCGGGGTATAAATCCAATTTCCTCTTCTTCTCAACTCCCGGAGCTGCGCTCCCTCAAGCTCCTGCTCAAAATGACCCCTGTATATAGGTAAATCACCAGAGGTGGGATGGGCCCCAATCCTGCCACAGACACCATACCCCCAGTTATTTATTTATTATTTATTAAAGTAGACTTTTAGACCACCCTCCCTTGTACACACAAGTGTCAGGGTGGTGAACAACAATATAAAAAACACATACCTAAGTTACAAAACAGAAACAATTTGAGACAATTTCAAAACCATTTCAGGTGGTGCTAAAATAATCAAATTATACAGTTTCTCCAGGCGGGGGCGGGGGAGAGAAAAGGAATGTCAGGTAAAATGGCTGGAAACCTTCACTGTCCTCAAACATCTCTGCCTTACAAGCCCTACAGAACTGCATAAGGTCCTACAGGGCACGGATATTATTCAACAGAAAGTTCCACCAGGTCAGTGCCAGTGCTGAAAGGGCCCTGGTTCTGATTGAGGACAGTCTGATATCTTCCAGGCCAGGGATGAAGAAGAAGAAGAGAAGAAGAGATTGGATTTATATCCCGTACTTCACTCAGAGTCTCAAAGTGGCTTACAAACTCCTTCCCTCCCCACAACAGACACCCTGTGGGGTAGGTGGGGCTGAGAGTGCTCTGAGGCAAACTGCTCTTTCAAGAACAGCTCAGACAGAACTATGGCTTGCCCAAGGTCATCCAGCAAGTGGAGGACTGGGGAATCAAACCCGGTTCTCCCAGATTAGAGTCTGCGCACTTAACCACTACACCAAACTGGCTCTCCAAACTGGCTCACCAGTAAGTTCTAATGTGCAGAGCATAATATCATGAGAGGCAGTCCTGTAGATATGTAGGTCTCAAACCATTTAGGGCCTTAAAGGTTAATACCAAAACCTTGACACTTATCCAGTACTCCACCTGGGGGCAGTGCTGCTGGCAAAACACTGGTTGAATGTGTGCCATCCATGGTGTTCCGGTGAGGACCCTTGCCGCTGCATTTTGGACTCATTTTAATTTCTGGGTCAGAATCAAGAGTAGCCTCGTGTAGAGCAAGTTACAGTTGTCTAGCTTGGAGGCGAGCATTGCAAGGATTACTGTGGCTACATCAGGGTGAGACAGGAAGGGAGCCAGTTGACTGACGTAGCACAGCTGGAGGAACACCAGTCTTGGCAGCGTTTGTGATCTGGGCCTCCACTGATAGGGAGGTATCCAGAACCACACCCAGGTTCTTGACAGTCAGTGACAGTGTTAGAGGCACACCGTTAAGAGCTGGGAGTTGGAGCCCCAATCCTGAATCCCCCCCCCCACCTAGCAACAGAACTTCCATCTTAAATGGATTCAGTCTCAGCCGGCTCTGTTTCAACTGCCCCACCACAGTCTCCTGTCCCTCAGCTGAGTTTGCTGGAACGGTGTCTGGCCAGACACCCATCAACAGATACAGTTGGGTGTCCACACCAGCCAGGCCAGCAGATAACACTGGGGGGAGAGGATTGCCCCCAAGGGACCCCATACACCAAGGAGTATCTAGATGACACCCTTTCTCTGAGCACTAACCTCTGTCCCCGACTTTGGAGAAATGAGGTAAGCCACTTCAAGACCACCCCATGGACTCCTGCATCAGTGAGGCAGTGGGTAAACAGATCATGATCAACTGTGTTGGATGCTGCTATCAAATCAAGCAATAACAGCAGCGCTGACCTGCCTCAATCCAGCTTCCTGAAGAGATAGTCTGTGAGGGCAATCATCTCCATCCCGTGGCTGGGGCAGAAGCCAGACTGGAATGGGTCCAAAGCTGATGTGTCCTCCAAAAAACTCTGGAGCTGCTCCACCATCACTCTTTCAATTACTTTGCCCAGAAATGAAAGGTTCAAGACTGGGCAGTCATTGGAAGGTTCCAAAGATGGATTCTTAAAGAGCAGTGTTACCACAGCCTCTTTTAATCCCCCCGGATAGACCCCTTAATCCAGGGATAGATTGATAATGTCTACTAGGGAGCCCCCTATTCCCTCATCACTGGCTTTCACCAACCATGATGGACACAAGTCCAAGAGGCAAGTGGTCAGCCTACCACCCCCCAGAATGCTGTCAACATCGGCTAAGGAGACGCTGTCCAGAGCTGAATCCAAAGGTGGCCAAGGGACCTCCAGTTCACATACTGTATCAATGTCAGCAGGGAGATTGTGGCAGAGTGACAAGACATTATCCGCAAAAAACCTCACAAAAGTTTCACAGCTAATAGCTGAATTTCTAACACGCTGGGTTCTCACGGTGAGAGAAGTTAGGGACTTAATTACCCTAAACCATTGTGCTGGGCAAAAATGAGCGGATGTGACAGAGGCTGTACAGAATTCCTTTTTATTTATTTTTTTAATTTTTAAGACATATTACAAAAAAGCACAGTACTAAAATTCCTTTTTTGCAGCCGTCACTGCCATCTCATAGGATTTCGTAAGCGTCCTACAAGATGTTCTTGCAGCTTCATCATGAGATCGATGCCAAACTCGCTCTAGTTGTCTAAGCTCTGACTTCACCCCCTGAGTTACCAAGTCCCCCTTGGCCACTGGTGGGGGATGGAGGTGTAGGGCTGCCCGATCTAGATTAGTAAACTCCTGGAGATTTGGGGATGGAGTCTGGGGAGGACAGGGACCTCAGTGGGGCACAATGCCATAGAGCCCCCCCCGCCCCCGGAATCCATTTTCTCCAGGGAAACTGATCTCTGTAGTCTGGAGATGAGTTGTAATTCTGAGGAATTCCCAGGTCCCAACCTGGAGGCTGGCTTCCCTAGGAACAGGTCAGGTAAAGATGATTGTACCTGTTCCAGAACTCATCATGGGTTAGCAGCGGCATAGGGTTGCCAGCTCTAGGTTGGAAAATTCCTCGTAATTTGGGGGTGGAGCCTGAAAAGGGCAGGATTTGAGGAGGAACCTCAGAGCCCACACAGTCCACCCTCCAAAGCCACCATTTTCTATAGAGGAACTGATCTCTGTAGTCTGAAGATAAGTTGTAACTCCAGGAGATCTTCAGACCCAACCTGAAGGTTGGCAACCCTAAATGGGATGCTTGGGGCGCAGCCACTTTCTGACCCTTCTTGCCTACAGTACAGGTTCTTGGAACCGGAAGCGTGTCTATTTATTTGTTCAGGACATTTGTATCCCCTTTCTCCAGACTTGCCTGAGGCAAATCACAATGGAAACAATAGAACAAAACCAAGCGAGACAATAAAACCGATCAATAAAAACCCAATAAATAACTTCAAGGCAAGAGTTGGATCCAACCAGGTTATCTGCTGATGAAAATGTGACAAAAGGATCCCGTTTGACCACCAAAGGGGTCAAAATGGGCATCACAGGACCAGCGTGAAGCTCATGTTGAGAATCACAGGGCCTATCCTATGTAACAGTGGCTTTAATACTGAGGGGCACTGGCCAAGACTGAGTGGAAAAGCCAACTGGGTCCAACCCCAAATAAATTAAGTCACCAAAAACTTATTGATATAAACAGCCAATAAAAGCAAGCCTGGGCATTAAAGCATAAAATAACATAAAACAAACAGACCACTCAGAAATGATGTTTCTAGAACAGTTCTCAGGGTAGAAGCAGACCATAAAAAAGATGGAACCCATTAGTTAAAAGAAATATCTTGGCCTGGCACCTATAGGAAAGTAAAGTGGGTGCTAGGTAAGCCTCATGAGGTGATCTCATTCAAAAAGTGAGGGGCCACCACTGAAGAGCCCTGTCTCTTTTTGCCGCCCATTTCAAATTGCTTATCTTGTGGAAACCCACGGACAGCAGTATTAAACAGGTCTACAGACCATCTTTCTCAGATCTATTCAGTGGGGCTTACTCTGAGGAAAGTGTTTTTTGGATTGCATTGACCATATCCTAATCATCCTGGTATTCCAAGTTACTAATATGGCCATGGTAGAACCAAAAGTAAGCACATTTAAGTCTCATTAAAATCCCTCACTCTCCCACTAAAATCTAAATTATCCCAAATATTTACATTTGCCCGGTGATGGGAAATTTCAGAAGTCATTTATCTATCAAATTCGAGTTTGGGATAAAAAATTAAAAATGGGTTTTGAAATAAAATATGGCTATTTCAACAGGCATGGTGAAATGTCAGACAGATGTACAGTGCTTTCTGCGGAAGATATGGTTCCATATAAAGTTAACATTTAAAGGTGAAATTTAAAAAGGGAGATTTTTTTTTTAAATAGCACTTTTTGATTCCCAACAGGAATATTGTCTGTGTATGGACTAATGCATGATTTTTTTATACCTGTGCTTTTACACTTGAAATGAAGTCTGTTTTTCACCTTCTCCTTTCAATATTCTCTGTGTTGACTTTTAAAAGGGGGAGGATAATTTTGCAAGTGATTAAAACTATGAATTCTTGTAGTGTAATGTTCTATATATAGGCACAGGGTATGAACCAGGGAGGAGAGAAAGGTCCCACAAAACAATTCTGTAGTTTTCTGTGAAACAGAAGGCGATGACTTCATGGAGGAGAAAAACAAAAGGCACTTAACAAGATGTACTTAATAACGACGGAGGGTGGATGAAAATGGAAACATATAAGTATACGTACAGTTCTAAGAAAACGGAGAAAGCGAGCAAATGAAACTTCCACTGATTGCAGCCTGTAAACAAAGAACCGTGCCTCCCGCCCCACGTTACCAAATAAATGTAATTCATCTACAGCTTTATGATAATCATGAGCGGGCTTATTTCCATCTCTTCTTCCTGCTGTTGCCTACTTGTTTCCTGTTTTTCTTCCTGAGGCCTGAGAGATATATCAGAAGGGATCTCGTTTCTGTCCTCTGTGGCATGGTTGTCTCAGGTGAACTTCCTGGTGTGAGTTCCCATAGTTACGGAAATTTCAGAGGGTAGCCATGTTGGACTACAAACAGCCAGTTCCAGTATAAGCTTTCAAGAGTAAAAACTCACTTCCTCGGATAAGACAAGGGAGCTCTCAAAAAGCTTATACCCCTCAAAATCTGCCCCGTCTCCGATACTGGACACAAATCTATAATTATGGAAGGCACTTTTGGATCATACTGTGGGTAGGGAGTACATATTAGGGGTGCAAATAGGTCAAATTTAGTTCTTTTGTCACTGTGGGAATTTATGTAAGAATTTATGGGAGAGGCTGTAGCTCAGTGGTAGAGCATCTGCGTGGCATGCAGAAGGTTTAATCCCTGGCATCTCCAGTTAAAAGTACCAGGCAGAAGGTGAAGTGAAAGATCTCTGCCTGAGACCCTGGAGAGCTACTGCCAGTCTGAGTAGACAATATTGACTTTGATGGACCAAGGGTCTGGTTCATAGCCCTGCCATCGACCTCTGCAGTTATCTGCAGCTAGTGATTATTTCCCCACAGGTTGATGCATGGCAGGGTTCTGACCCACATCTTCTTTCTTCACCCCCCCCCCCCCACACACATCTTTTAAATAATGCATTTGCCAGAAGTTTTTGTTACTGCGCTCCTGAACTCTCACTTTCAAATGGGGAATTTTTCACATCATGCTTAACCTCCACAGTAGCATAATCTGCCTCACAACTGCTCCCTTTTTTCTACACCCACTACTCCCGCCCAGCCATAAATGTCATCCCTTGCCATGGAAATTCCTCCTACTGCAGAATCAGTGATTCGGACCCAACGCTCTTCAACACACCAGGAATGAGAGGCAAGTACTAGATGTGGAAACGGTCTTAATACAGACACTGAAGCCAGTTCTGTGAGGAAAGTATCTTGGGAGTCATTTCCAAAACTTCAATGAGAAACACATTTCTGCAAAACATGCTTCTCTCCCCCCAGTTGGGGATTGAATTCTTAAGGGTTTCAACCCTTGCCCAGTGGATCTTCCCTCTCAGATTGCAGGCAGGTAGGAAAAAGAACCTCCATTTTTTGTGCAGTTCTCACAGCACAGGGAGGTGTGACCACCTGGCATCCTTGGCTGTTTGGGTGGGCACAAATCAGTTAGAAACAAAGGAGAAAGTCACATAAATATTTTAAATAAATTGGTGTGGGCCAAGGAGTGCATGTGGAGGGGTTCACTTTGTAGAGAAAGGGAATGCACAATTAAAGGAGCTCAGTGTCTATATAATACGAGTTGAATCACACAACTCTCCGTATTAGGTTGCCTTCTCCTTTTCTCCCCCTCTCTTCTAACCTGACTGCCTCACAGTGTTGTGAGAAGGTGGAAAGAGTTCCCTTTGCCTGAGTTCTCTGGCTTTGTCCTAAAAAAAAAACATTTTCCTACGAACGTAAGAATGTGAGAGAAGCCAATGTTGGATCAGGCCAGTGGCCCATCCAGTCCAACACTCTTGTCACACAGTGGCCAAAAACACCAGGTGCCCTCAGGAGGTCCAGCAGTGGGGCCAGGACACTAGAAGCACTCCCACTGTTGCCCCCCCTCCCAAGCACCAAGAATACAGAGCATCACTTGCCCCAGACTGAGAGTTCCTATCCATACCTTGTGGCTAATAGCCACTGATGGACCTCTGCTCCATATGTTTATCCAATTTCCTCTTGAAGCCGTCCACGCTTGTAGCCGCCACCACTTCCTGTGGCAGTGAATTCCATGTGTTAATCACCCTTTGGCTTTACCTAAGTGTAGGCACATAAGGATCCATCTCAGTCGCTTCCAAATACAATAAAGACACCAAAGAAATCTCATGGTCCTTTTCTCACATGAGATGCTCGCCATCGCCACTGATGTCTCCAGAATCTTCTAATTGTGTGTGTTTGTGTGTGCATTTTGCTCTTTACTGTCACAAGGTCAGGAACTTTAAGCATCTGCTTCTATTCCCCTCTCCCAATTTGAACACAAGATCAGAGGAGGTAATTCAGGGAAATAAATCCAAGATGAACCCTTACATATGACCTTTAAAGCCCTATATGGTCAGGGGCCTGCCTACTTGAGGGACCGCCTTTCCCCATATGTTCCCCAGAGGGCACTGAGGTCAAGCACTCAACATCGCTTGACTATTCCTGGTCCAAGGGACGCGCGACTGGCCTGTACCAGGGCTAGGGCTTTCTCGGTGGCGGCCCCATACTGGTGCAATGAGCTCCCGGATGACATCAGGGCCCTGCGGGATTTTTTACAGTTCCGCAGGGCCTGCAAGACGGAGCTCTTCCACCAGGCTTTCAATTAGGAGCCGCCACTGGGAAGATGGTAGGATAACATTGCCCTGGACCCACAGGCCAAATCTCCTGTTGCCGCTGCTCTCCAGGAGCACGTAGATGCCACCAGTACTGCTATGTGAGTTGTTTTATAATGTTGTTTATTTATGCTTTTAAATTGTAAACCATTTTGGTGGTATGATATGTTGTGAGCCGCCTTGAGCCAGTTTGCTGGAAAAGCGGGATAGAAATGTGATAAATAAATAAATGAAGACATAAATATGTAGGTTCACAAACACACACAGAGAGAACCAGGTTTTACACAAACATGTATCAGCAGCACACACACACCAGCTCTTCTTTCTCTCTTTCTCTCTCACACACAGAGATGGCCCCCTTCACTTCTCCAAGCGGCTGTTTTACATTCATAAAGAAACAGCACCCTGAATTCAATCTGTGAACTGGAAATTCGAACTAAAAATTCAGGTAAATAGCTTGATAGGCATTACACAAATTGTTCACACATTACTCTCCACTGACTTAACTGACATTTTAGAACCTCACAGCCCTGTAGGAAATTCCCTCACAATGATGAAAGAAGCCCCTGATATATTCCTGAATGTTTGCTACAAAAGGAATATGTGACTGCTTTGGATGGGAACAAGTAGCTCAAAAACAGGGGGCTGGAAGGGGGAGATGCTTCGTTAAAAAAAAAATTCTTGACTATTACAAGTCAGCTATGTTCATAACTTATTCTAAAATGTGATGAGATTCACAGATGCCCTGTGCCGGATCTTAGACTGATATGACCCATTAGGCGCTTCCTTCCTTCAGTGCTGATAGAATTATTTGCTTTCTTTATATTATTTAGTGTCAGCTTTTCCCACAGGGCCTCAAGGCAGATTACACAGAGTGAGTTGATACAATCGACAGGACCGGACATCCAATGAATGGCAAATGAAGATTTGGGTTGTAGAACCAACCAGAAATCTAAAAACAGAATCGAAGCAAAGTAGAAGTGTTAACATGACACATAAAATGACACACGTTCAGATGCGCCATTTAATCAGGTTTAAATGGCTCACTCTGTTGGGATTATTTTTACTCTGGACAATCGCGATCACACGGGAGCATGTGTCGGTTTAATTTTTTTTCTACGTTTGTGCATGTGCATAACTGCTCATCTGTAGAATTGAAAAACTTTATCCTCGTGCATGCGCAGAACCACTAGGGCGAATCATGGCTTTCGTTTGACAGTCCCTCAGAGCACCATGATTTCACCGCTGTGACAGAAGACTTCCCTTTAAACTTTTCACCCAAAACTGGCCTCTTTGGGATTCCGAACTCAAAACTAGTGCCCATTTAAACATTGGTTTTGTAAACGTGGGAGTGGAGCTCCGCTTATGCACATACCGCCGACACACACACACAAAAAGGTGGGCGAAAAGTGGAAGGGGGGTTAAACCATCGGAAGTAGCTTGACACTGGAGGAGTGATAACACATGGAAAATGGCGGCTTTAACTGGGAGAGCTGAGAAAACACCACTTGGGACCTGGTAACAAAATACTCCAGCTGAAGCAAGGTTTTGAGCAGGAAACCAATGGATTGGGACGGGAGGCAGATGTTGCAGTGTGAACATGCACATAAAATCCGTTGTTGATTGGTCATGAAACCTGATTAAATGGTGCATCTGAATGCACCCTAAGTGATGCAAAATGACATGAGATCCAACCCGCAGCAAACGACACACAGTAGTACAGAGACCAGAGTCCCCAGTAATTTATCAAAGTAACTTTGTGATGCCAACTCCAGCTTGGGAAATTCCTGGAGATTCGGGGATAGAGCCTTGGGAAAGGCATGCTTTGGGGAGGGGAGGAATCTCAGCGAAGGATAATGCCGTGGAGTCCACCGTCAGAAGCTGCCATTTCCTCCAAGGGAAGCAATCTTTCTTATCTGCTATAATTCCAGGATATCTCCAGGTCCCCCCTAGGGGTTGGCAACCTGAGGCAGAATAAAGACATATCTATATGAGATGTGTGACATCACATCATGTGTTTCAGATAGCTAGATTCTGAATGCACATGGACGGGGTGCAGGGTTGGGACAGGAAGCTAGGTTCCCAGCCGATACACATTAATTGGATCGCCAATTGAGAATCCACAAGTCTTCAAGAAAAAGCATGTTTCCTGGTTGAATGGAGAAATGCGCTCAAGAACCCTACATGTAGGTTCTTATGAACATGCATAAGACAGGGTGGAGCTTGCTACTGCAATCCTGCATTCCCCATGCATACATTTTCTACCCACATTTTTTTTTTAAACAACCCTGAAAAATGGTATATTCTTGCTCTTAAGTTTTTTGGCATTTTAATGGAAGAATGCTTGGGGGGAAAAAAAGAAAAACAGACACACTTTAACTAGGAAGCCATTGTCACGGTTGTATAATACACACATTAAATTGCACATCATTATTTAATTATCATTGGCATGGGAACGCGCCACGTCATTTAATACAATAGGATATTTGCACTGATTTCAATATGTCAAAACACTCAATTTTTTAATGTATGTAGTACTTTGTCAAGAAATTCTTGTTCTGAAATTGAATTTCATACAATCAGGAGAAACTCTCCAATCCCCTCAGGCTTTTTCTTGCAGAGATTCTGTCAAATATATGAGTGGGAAAGAGTTTCTTCTGTTAAGTAATGAAAATAACTTAATTTTCAGGGGCAAGGGAATAAAGTGATGGGCACCAAGCTCTGAGATTAGAATTCTATTCAAGGAACATGGCATTATGTGCTAGCTATTGTAATCCTGCTACGATACTCTGGGAGGCTGGAATAGACAACCGAGCCTCAAATGTCTCCTAGCACAACTTGGCTTGCCACACTACTGCCAGAGAATAATTCCTTTTGGTGAGAGGAAGGTAAAGATACCCTACAGGAAATATATACAAGCTATGTTGGTTGTATCATCATTACCAGAGAGAAATGTCCTTCATTTTGGAACATTGTGAAATGTCTTGCTATTCCTCATAAGTCAAGATGGCCCTACACAACATCTTCAAAAACATTACTGTTTTTTATGCCATCCTGTCTTATCCTTTTGCCATAAGAAGCTACAAACCTAGATTGCCTCTCTTATTTCCATCTAAAGCCTTCGAACAATGACTAAATTCAAGCACAATTCAAGGTCTGCAGGGCCTATGCTATTGTGCCCTCCATGACAACTGGTTCCCAGTGGATGCCCAAGGTCTCCACCTAGCATGTGACACCTACCTGGTTTTTCCAACACCTAGAGGGGCTTTTCTCTCTGTGTTCAACCACTGCCGCCTCCTGGCCTTTGTAGGAATTGCCCATGGAGAGGGTCAAGACTCCCAGCTTCCCTTCACTGTGTGTCTCCTGCTGTCCAATGTCTGGTTGTCATGGGGACAGCTTACTGCCTTGTGCACCACTGAGGGAACAGCTGCTCACCAACTGACTGTCCCCCCCCATTTCTGGTGCTCCTTTTTAAAACAGCATGCCCGGAATGGTGAAAGTCTAATGTGGTGCAGAGAACCACTACCAGCATTAAAAGTTATAAAACTTGTATTAAAAAGAAAATGTCCACATGCATACTTTCAGCACAGCACCAGACTGAGCAAGAGATCCCTCTCTGTATGTGCCCTAGTGGATTTTAGTATAAGCCAGTCTCTTTAACTTAAAAAAAATACAGCTGTTCTAAAGGGTTTCCATTAAGGATGGGCACAAAGTCCATTTTTGCAGTTTGGTTCAGTTTGTGGTTGAACCATGAACCTACACGAGTTGGGAGGTTGGTTCATGAACTGAAGTGGTTCGGATGGATTCATGACCGCTGCTTTCTGCTCCCAGCCGCTTTTCATGGGGATCAGCAAGCAGTGGTTTAAATAGCTTGAGCCATTTAAACCACTGCTTTCTCCCCACAGAAAGCTGCAGAGATCAGACAGCAGTGCTTTAAATGGCTCCTAGCCATTTAAATGGAACAGCTGAGTGGGAGAGCACTGCTCAAATGTTTGGTTTAACTGGCTCAGAGTTGAACCCAAAAAATCCCTTTAAACAGCTGAGCCAGCTGTTTAAATGGGCTTTCTTGGGCAGTAAGCCCAGGGACTAGCTGCTAAAGAAGGTCTCTTTAAACAGCTGATCCATGGGAGCAGGCTCAGCTGTTTAGAGCTCAAAAGAGCAGAGCTGTGTGAGCAAGCTGCCTCTATGGCTCAGCTGTTTCTGAAAGCAAGTGTTTAAAGGAATTCTGAGCCCTTTAAACCCCTTTCTGGCAACTGAACTCCTAGGAAAGGAGCATCCATCTCGCTGCCTTCTTTTTGTGCAGGCCGTCCTCCAGCTTTGTTTTGACTTTTTTTGCCCACCTGTGGTTCGTCGGTTAGTCTGGATTCCTCTATTTTGATTAAGGAACCATTTCCTGGTTTTGTTTTCTCTTCCCACCCCCACCCCCACCCCCGGTTTTATTTTTAAAGGAAGCAATGTCAAATAAGATTTTAATGAGGACCCTTCTTTGGGAGCCTGTTCCTTGCCCCAGAAGCCATGTATCGCCAATTAGAAGTGTGCCTTCACAAATTGGATGCACAAACGCATGAAAGAAATTTAAGTGCTTGATTGCGACGGAGCCCCAGTGTGAAAATAAGGCTGGGAAAGTCAGCTTGCTAATGTCTACATTTCTCAGATGCAGACCCAATAATAATCATTAATAATAATGGGGGGGGGGTAGATGTCCACTTATTGTCCATCACCTGAAATGGGAGCTCCATTTGTGTGGGTGGAAGTTTTAAAGTATGAGATCTTTTTTCCCCTTCTTCTTCATAGCAGGCTATTGTGCAGGGAACACAAAGATGAAAATGTTGGGCATATAGTTTTGCATGTCCTATTATCTCCCCCATGCCCCTATTCTTGACCAGCTCAGGTTCAAATTAGACATGGCTTGGAGTTCTCTTTCCCTTCCCTTCACATTTGTTTCAGTCCAAATAAGCCTAGGTCCTTTGCAAACCTGAACAAAATAAGAGAGGGAGGGAAGAAGATGGACACATACACACACACAGATTTCTCCTTTTGCCATTTTTTTTTAGCTCACAGTCAACCTCACTAAGTTGTTGCATTTGTAAAATGAAAACTATGAGGATTCTGCGACAATCACATTCCGAGGCTGCTAAGAAATAATGACAGGCAATGCAGTTTCAAGAAATGTACATTTTCTGAAGTGCCCCTTCTTTCTTGGCATTGCGCCACCGACATACAAGACTACCATTTTTCTTCCTAGCATGCTCTGGGTTGTTTTAGTCTTTCATGATCCTTGGGCTATTCTAGCTGCCTCAGAGAATACTGACTAGGATCCACACACTATCAGGAAAGCAAATTTGTTAGTATAGAAACTGTATATGCCGCCTGTCCAGAGACACGCTCAACTCAGCTCACTGTTTTTGAAAAAAAAAGCATAACTCCCCAATTGTGGTGATGAAAAGGGCTGTCAAGTCGCACTCCACTTATGGCGACCCCTGTAGGGTTTTCTAGGCAAGGGACAAATGGAGGCGCTTTGCCATTGCCTGCCTCTGCATTGCAACCCAGGACCTCCTTGGTGGTCTCCCATCCAAATACCGACCACAGACAACCCTGCATAGTTTCTATGATCTGACGAGATCAGGCTAGCCTGGGTCATTTAAGTCAGGGCATTTATGATGTTTCCAATAATAAACAGCCGTAAAAATGTGTATTTTAGAAACAATCAAGGGTAGAATTCTTCAAGGAGCTGTTTCAGATAAGACCACCGAAAGTGCTTGCTGTGTACTTTATTTATTTGCTAGCAGGGGTCCTTTCGTAAAAAAAAGAGGTGCAGGAGCTCATTAGCATAACTTATTTGCATATGCCACACCCACTGATGTCACCGGAAGTGTCAGAAGGTCACACACCCCTGACGTCACTGGAAGTGTGTCAGAAGGCAATACCCACGCTCAGGCTCCACCCCAAAAATCTCCAAGGTATTTCCCAACTCAGAGCTGGCAAGCCAATCTAATGGCAAAGGAAGGAAGGAAGGAAGAAGGAGGGAGGAAGGGGGAAGGAAGGAAGGAAGGAAAGGAACAGGAAAGAAAGAAGGAAGGTAGGTGGGGGGAGAGAAAGAAAGAAAGAAAGAAAGAAAGAAAGAAAGAAAGAAAGAAAGAAAGAAAGAAAGAAAGAAAGAAAGAAAGAAAGAAAGAGAGAAGGAAGGAAGGATAGACAGACAGAGGTAGGTAGGTAGGTAGGTAGATGGGGGGAGAGAGAAGGAAGGAAGGAAGCAACAGGAAGGTAGGTAGGTAGGGGGGAGAGAGAGAGAAGGAAGGAAGGAAGACAGACAGACAGGCAGACAAGGTGTTTCCCTCCCCCCCCTTGCTTGGGCCCAGCTCTTCCCTCACTACCTCCCCCTCCACGACCCAGGAATGGTGAGGAGGGAGAGGGCTGGGGGATTGTCCCTGGCCCAGCGGCTTGCTGCGGGCCAGGGAGGGAGATGGGGTGGGTGGGCTGGGGGCTTCTCCCTGGCCCTGCGGCATGCCCGCTGGCCAGGGAGGGAGATCGGGGGGGGAGGGCTTGGTGCTTCTCCCTGGCCCGGCGGCCTGCCGCGGGCCAAGGAGGGAGATCGAGGGGAGAAAGCTGGGAAGGGTGAGCGGAGGAGGGAGGGGGATATCTTCCCGAGCCGGCGGCCACGCCGTGGCCCGGGAAGGGTGAGGAAAGGGAGGAAGCTTTTCTCCGGCTCTGCACCAAAGCGTGGGCCGGGGAAAGCGAGCTGGGGGGTGGAGCTTGATCATGTGCTCGCCCCCCCGCCTCCTCTCTCCCGGAGCAGCGCTCCCGGCTCCAATGGAGCCCTGTTTGCTAGGTTTATGACTCACTTTTCAGCATAAAACTCTCTCAATGACAAAAGGATAATACCGTATATGTATCATTACTCAATCAAAATGAAATCAAGTAGTTCCGATGAGAAGCTGCTTGATACAGACAAGTTCCCACCCGTAGCACTAAGAGAAACCCTCTTAATTCCTCTTTACTCAATGTCTCCCTAAAATCCAACAATCTGTCTGTTTCCCTCTTTGGGGGAGTCTGGAGTCACTTTCTAATCAACACCACTGGGGCCAAAGTGAAATTAGAAGAGAGGAAGGGCTGCAAAATTTCGGAGCCCCCCTCTGTAGATGCTCAGAGGCAGAGGACATTTCCCCAAGCCTTCCTTTCCTCCAGCTGAACCCAGCCCACTTTGCAAGTGCAGTTTGCATGTCTGAAAAAGGAAACCCTGTGGTCTTTTCATTGACACAGATGTGCTGTCACGCTCAGGGTGCCTCCTGTGCAAATTTCAGAAGTTTGTGAAATGTTCAAAAACGAGGGGTTTGATTCTGCTGTTTCCTTTCCCTAATGACGGCGCTTTTGTCTCAAGTTAGTAGCCAGTTTGGTGTAGTGGTTAAGTGCGCGGACTCTAATCTGGGAGAACCGGGTTTGATTCCCCACTCCTCCACTTGCACCTGGCTGGATGACCTTGGGCAGGCCATAGCTTTGTACCAGCTGTTCTCTCAAGGACAGCTTGGGAAAGAGCTCTCTCAGCCCCACCCGCCTCACAGGGTGTCTGTTGTGGGGAGGGGAAGGGAAAAGGAGTTTGTAAGCCGCTCTGAGACTCCCTTGGGGAGTGGAGGGCGGGGTATAAATCCAATCTCTTCTTCTCTTCTTCTTCTTCTTCTTCTCCAAAAGCAAGAAGTCGTTCTGCCAGGTACAGAGGAAAAGGCCACTATCAGTCAAACAGATCCGTAGGATCTTTCCCTGGTGACTGTTCTTCAGAAGAAAACCATCTGTTGATTTCCATGGGCACACATTACTGTCTGCCCTATGGATTCACTTGTAAAAGGAGGACTTCAGGGGTCTATAATACGACCACATGAAGCTGCCTTATAATGAACCATGGTCAATATTGCCTAAGACTGGCAGCGGCTCTCAGGGCCTTCAGCTTGGCGGGGGTGGTTTCACATCACCTGCTGCTTAATCATTTTAAGCGGAGATGCTGGAGGTTGGACCTGGGACCTTCTGCATGCTGAGTACGTGCTCTGCCACTGAGCCATGGCTCTTTCCTTAATTCAGATTCTACCAACTGTCACTTGAAGTTTGTGGACAGAGTGAAGTACTTCTTCACCCAAAGAGTGATTAACACATGGAATTCACTGCCACGGGAGGTGGCGGCGGGGGCTACAAGCATGGATGGCTTCAAGAGGGAATTGGAAAAAGATATGGAACAGAGGTCCATCAGGGGCTATTAGCCACAAGGCATAGATAGGAACTCTCAGTCTGGGGCAAGTGATGCTCTGTATTCTTGGTGCTTGGGGGGGGCAACAGTGGGAGGGCTTCTAGTGTCCTGGCCCCACTGGTGGACCTCCTGAGGGCACCTGGTCTTTTTGGCCACTTTGTGACAGAGTGTTGGACTGGATGGGCCACTGGCCTGATCCAACATTGGCCCCTCTTATGTTCTTATGATCAGCCTCTTCTTTGAGAAATGCTCTGTGCCTTTAAGGGTTAAGTTGCAAGCAAAACAGACCCAAAAATAAACCTGGGAGCTGAGCAGCCACTCCACAGTCTGTCATATTTTTTCCTCCTGGAATAACCATGCAGTGAATGGGAAAATAATACTTTAAAAAACCACACCTTCCTTTTTAAAAAATTCCTGCCTAACCTGCCCCTGTTAAAAATGGCCCTGAGCTTTTATTAAGACAACTAAGAAAATAAAGATGGCCGTCATCCATTTTGACCAAGAACAAATGCTTGTCGTCCCTGCTTTTCAGTCAATTACACTTTTTGTGTTTCTCATTAAAGTCCTCAAGTGGGGGGAAGGGGTGCTGATGAATGGATGATGACCCAGTGACACCTCTCCCATTTCCATTCCACTTTGCTTGGGGTGGGATGGGGGAGAGAGAGAGAGAGAGAGAGAGAGAGAGAGAGAGAGAGAGGTTGAAAAAAAAAGAATTGGGTCCCTGCTGCGCCATTAATAACAGTCTGAGCTGCCAAAATTAGTAGATCAGCATATTCATCTCCGTGCTGTGAAAATCTTGACTTGCCAACTCCTGCAGTTGATTCTGTTATTGGGCTGAGAAACAGGTTATGCCGGTTTCCCCCCAGACAGTTGGCAACCAACATCCATACCAATGCATAACCAGAATAGGCATCCCCAACCCTTTTTGAGCCTGTGGGTGCCTTTGGAATTCTGACACAGGGTGGTGGGGCAGCCACTAAATGGCTGCCATGGGAGGTGGAGCCAACCGTACATGGGCAGCCCAAGTGCAGAGAAGAAGAGGGTGATTGGAAAAAAAAATGCCCGGAAAGAGGAGTGAGGGAGAATGAAACCAGCCCTGTGGTGGCAGCTACTATAGAATCAAGGTCAGTATAATCCGCACAGCCAGTCAGATCTTCACTGGCCAATCAGAAGCTGGGCAAGACTTCCCCCCCTCCAGCTTCACCCACTTTCTAAAAACACTTGGTGGGTGCCAGCTACCATGTTGAGGAATCTCTGTACTAGAAGGAAAGTGATATAGATGGAACTGGAGTGAATTACTTGTTAGTTTAAGCAAAATGGCAGACAAATCTTTTCCCAGTTAAAACCATATTTTAATGAGGGCCTCTTTGCCGGTAGGATGGGTCCAGCACTCCTTCACGAAGACCAGCATGCTATATAATCTTTTCTTCTATCTTCTCTCGATCCTCTCGTAAGAGAACACATAACCTGCAGCTATGCCTTGCTCTTTGGCTTGACATAGCTGTGCCTGGTATGCAAGGTTTATTATTATCGGTTTTTTAAAGATGGAATGGAGTCTGAGAGCTATCATTCCCCAGGAAATCCAAACGCTGCCGTGAGATCTGTCTAAACAGGCCCTTCAAAATATAAGCTGACAGCTTTGCAAAGGGATGATTGGACTCTAAACGTTCCCTGGTCATCAGCCAAGTCAAGCCGGAGAGCGTCAGTCACTGGGCTCAACTTTAAGGGCACACGCATAAGGCTCATCCGCAGATTAGAAACAGAAATAGCCATAATTCTCTCAAAAACAATGCTAAATCCTCGAGAGAAAAGGCAGAAATCCCCGTCTATCACTCTGGTCCTTGCGCTGAGGGATCAGCGCAGCCAAAGCTAAACTGACACCTCTGTTTTACACCACCCAAAGTGTTTGTGCTGAACAGGTTGGAAAACAAACTTGGCAGCCGATTGAGAACTCCACAATCTGGAATCAGAGGACAGCATTCACATAGCGCGGTCAACAACTACAGCTCAGGGCTAGTACGCGGCCGTAAAGCGCTTCAGCGTGCGTCAGATGCTTTTATGCTCTCTAGGTAGGCATTATGGGAAGGCTTGTAAAATGCTGTATTAACCATGCAGTTATAATAAGAACCTGAGGATGCCAGTTCGGTAATGATGTTAAACTCTAAAGAAGTCTTTGGGGCAAATCTTCTTGTCCCTGTAATGAAATGAATTGTTAATAGTCATATTTTAATGCTAATCCAGTGTATTATTTTTTTAGCTCTCGCGGAGGGGGAGTGGGAACCAAGGTGAGGAACAATGAGAAGGCAGAATTTAGAAGAAAATAGAAGAGAGCGCACAAAGCCTTTCTGCTCACATACGATTAACGTTTGCTGATTTGTAACTGATTTGAATCACTCTTAGGAGTGAAATGACAGTGGAGGAAGGAAGGCAGGATGTGATATTTGACTGCATTGGTGTCTTTCAATGGGCTTTGAAGACAACACTGGGGGGAACATCCCCCCCACCATTCCAAAGAGCTTAGCTTTCTTAGTGGGAGAGGCAACTGAGGGAGGAGAAGGAAATAGAGAAGCTCTTTCAAGTTCTTCAGGTGTTCCTGCCATGCCTACCAGAGGAGAATGCCCTTTGCCCAATTGTGCCAGTTTTCACAATCATCATTTTGCCCGAACTGTGCATATATTTCAGCTTCAATCCAGTGACTTCCTACCTCAAAAAATCAGAACTTTAGAGGGTAGTTTTACTGGGCTGCAGTGGAACAGCTGAATTTGAATCTAGTAGCACTTTATGTATGTTTATGTATGAAGTTGCTTTACACTAAATTTGACCCTTGGTCCATCAAAGTCAGTCTACTCCAACTGGCAGTGGCCAGGTTGGCAGAGATCCAGTTTGGTGTAGTGGTGAAGAACGTGGACTCTAATCTGGGAGAATTGGGTTTGATCCCTCACTCCTCCACATGCAGCCAGTTGGATGATCTTAGATCAATCACAGTTCTCTCAGAGCTGTTCTCTCAAGAGCAGTTCTCTCAGAGCTCTTTCAGCCCCGCCTACCTCACAGGGTATCTGTTGTGGGGAGAGGAAAGGAAGGAGATTGTGAGTCACTCTGAGACTCCGAGTGAAGGGCGGGGTATAAATCCAACTCTTCTTCTTCTTCAGAAAAGGGCAACTAGAATGATAAAAGGGTTGGAACACTTTCCCTAGGAAGAAAGGTTTATTTATTTATTTTATTGAAATTTGTATCCCGCCCTCCTCGCCATACGGCGGGCTCAGGGTGGCTAACAACAGCCATTGTGGCACGATACATTATTTGATTAAAAATTAAACAACCATAAAACATCCTGTCACATACCAGATAGATTATGTTACTTCAGTGCAATTATCAAACAGCAATCAAGCATATCCCCATATCTGCTCAGACATTGGCAGCCAGAGATCAGGCCAGGGCCAGATGTAAACACTGTGGACAGCCCCTATTTAAAAGCCTGGCGGAAGAGCTCCGTTTTACAGGCCCTGCGGAATTGTAATAGATCCCGCAGGGCCTTGATGTCATCCGGGAGCTCGTTCCACCAGTAAGGGGCCGCCACAGAAAATGCCCTGGCCCTTGTAGCTGCCAAGCGGGCCTCCCTCGGCCCTGGGACGGTCAGGCGGTTTTGGGATCCAGATCGAAGTGCTCTCTGGGGAATATATGGTGAGAGGCGGTCCTTCAAGTAAGTAGGTCCTCGGCCATATAGGGCTTTATAGGTTAAAGCACTTGGGGCTGTTTAGCTTGGAGAAATGACAACTGAGGGTGACATGATTGAGGTTTATAAGATTATGCATGGGATAGAGCAGGTAGAGAAAGAAGTCCTTTTCTCCCTTTTTCACAATACAAGAACTCCTTGTGGGCACTCAATGAAATTGCTGAGCAGTCGGGTTAAAATGGATAAAAGGAAGTACTTCTTCACCCAAAGAGTGATTAACACGTGGAATTCACTGCCACATGAGGTGGTGGTGGCTACAAGCATGGACAGCTTCAAGAGGGAATTGGATAAACATCTGGAGCAGAGGTCCATCAGTGGCTATTAGCCACAAGGTATAGATAGGGACTCTCAGTCTGGGGCAAGTGATGCTCTGTATTCTTGGTGCTTCCGGGAGGGGGCAACAGTGGGAGGGCTTCTAGTGACTTGGCCCCACTGGGGGACCTCCTGATGGCACCGGGTGTTTTTGGCCACTGTGTGACAGAGTGTTGGACTGGATGGCCACTGGCCTGATCCAACATTGGCTTCTCTTATGTTCTTATGTTCTCCTCCTCCTCTATATGGTTTCAGGCTGAGGTCTTTCACATTACCTGATCCTTTCAACTGGAGATGCTGGAGATTGAACCTGAGACCTTCTGCATGCCAAGCAGCTCCTCTACCACTGAGCCATGGCCCCGTTGCTAAGGCTTCACCTTAGAGACCCAGAAGATTTTCAGGGTATAAGCTTTTGAGAGTTAAATCTCGCTTCATCAGATCTGATGGAGTTTTGAGTCTCAAAAGCTTGTACCCCAAAAATCTTTTTGATCTCTAGGGTGCTACTAGATTGAAATCTAGCTGGAAAAAAACCATCGTTTCTGATCAGGCCTACTGAAGCCAAAAGATATGTGCACTCCCTGATTCAGACACAGAGATGAGCACATGTCTTGGTAACATTGATCAACTCAACCAATGAAGAAGAACCACAGATCAAAGCAGATCTTATTGGGGAGGAGTGAAGCCACAGGCGTTGCTTGGTCCATTCACATATCATCCCCTATTAAGGGGGCAGGAACATGAACAAAGAAGTATGGATCTCTCCCCCCCAACTAGATAGGCCTTAAGGAAAGATTTTGGAATGGGCATACCTTTGGATGGTCCAGGTTAGAGCAATCTTGTCAGCTCTTGGAAGCTAAGCTGTTCCACCAGGCCTTCGGGTGAGGCAGCAGGCATCCATCTCAGTCGGCCTCCCTGTTCTAGTTCCCAACCCACTGGAAGGGCCCATTTGTTTCCACCTTGTGGCCCTAACAGATTTATATGAAATTGTCACTATCCGTGTGATTTTATTTATTGTTTTAATGATTTGAATGTGATTTTACTGTAATGAGTCTTGAACTCGGTTTTTTGTGATCTGCCCTGAGCCCATTTTGGGAAGGGTAGAATAAAAATCTCAAAACAAACAAAACAAGTAAATAAAAGCAAGGTCAGCCCTGGTTAGTGATTGGATGGAAGACCAGACCACCAAGGAAGTCCAGGGTCACTCCACAGCAGTGTTCCCCCTAAGCTGAATTGGTGTGACTTAGCTCACAGTTTTTTAGCCTCCGGTGCACACCTTTTGTCTCAGCTCAGGAAGGATGGCTTCAGAGCAAACTATGCAGTAGCCAAATTGCTCACTCACAACTTCCATGCCAGTAGCTCACAAAGTAGATTTTTTGCTCATAAGATTCCACAGCTTAGAGGGAGCATTGGTCCACAGAGGCGGGTAATGACAAACCACCCTGAACATCTCTTGCCTTGAAAAGCCTACGAGGCTGCCGTAAGCCAGCTGCAACTTGATGGCACTTCCGGCCACCACGCCTTTGGAGAGTGTCGCCATCTGAGCTATGGCTTCCTTTAGGCGTAAAGCGTCAGGATGGGAGACGGAGCCCTTTCTTAATTGATCCGCTGGTAACTAGGTTTCTCGCTGTGATCTGGAAGCGTTCTTCCCTCTCCACAGGTTACTTAGCTGCTTTCGGGAGCTGTGTTGCTTGACTATGTGTCAGTTATTACTGAGATAGCTTAATGAGCTTGTTAGCCTGTCAAAGAGCATGTTAATTTCACTTCAGCTTTGTTAATTTCCCTCCCTTTGGTAAGTTCCCTGAAGCTGCCTCTGATCTTGATAACTTGACAGCCGCACTGCTGTTTATGAGCAGCAACAAAGTATGTACTCCAGGGGGAAGGGTCTTTTGTGTGTGTGTGTGTGTGTGTGTGTGTTTGGGGGTCATAAATAAGGGGCAACTGTAACATTTACAGGAAAATGACATGAGTCTCCTAAGAAATATTTGGCCAAAATTTCCAATAGTCAAGGAGCTGGATGAATTGAGCAAAGTCTGATGTTTTGCTCCCATTCACAAGCTGAGGCAGATTGTCTGTAGCTGTGCTACATATGCCCAGGCTAGCCTGATCTTGTCAGATCTTAGAAGCTAAGCAGGGTTGGCCCTGGTTAGTGCTTGGGTGGGAGACCACCAAGAAAGTCCAAGGTCGCTAGGCAGAGGCAGGCAATGGCAAGCCACCTCTGAACATCTCTTGCTTTTAAAACCCCAAGAAGGGTCACCATCAGCTGGCTGAGACTTGGACAGCACCTTCCACCACCATGGAACATACATTGAATAAGCAAATGCAGAAGGGCCATAACTCAGTGATACAGCACAGACTTCACCAGTTAAGGCTCCAGAACTAACACCTGGCCAAAACAAACAAGCCTATGGCAGCTGTACCTGCTGGTCAAGACTCGAATGCAACTTTGGCAAGAGGGTGCGGTTCCATGATGCCATCATGTCCAGAGTTGCCCCCCCCCTTCAAAAGCAACCAACAATGATGGGGAGTGATGGAGGAGTTGAAGGCAGTGTTATTTAAGACTTCTTGTTGTCGTTCAGTGGCACAGTTGAGTCTGACTCTTTGCGACCCCATGGACCACATCACACCAGGCCCTCCTGCCTTCCGTCGTGCTCTGGAGTTAAGCAGATTTCATGTCTGTGGCATCAATGACACTGTCTAACCATCTCATCCTTTACTGTTCCCTCCTTCTTCGAATTTCAGTCTTTCCCAGCATCAGGGTCTTCTCCACGGAGTGCTCCCTTCTCATTTGGTGGCCGAAGTATTTGAGCTTCAGACGACATTTGGTTAAATTTACTGGCAGTCCTGAGCTTGTGATTTTAAATTTTGGATTTTATGTTTTTAATGATTATTCTATGTGTTTTATCTATGTTGTAAGCTACCTTGAGCTCTGTAAAACAGCAGGTCTATTTATTGTTTTTCCTGGTTTTGCAACATAAACAGCAAACCCTCATCTCAGGTAAACCCTGAGTACGGCATGACTGCACCCACTGTCTTTTGCTCGATGCTAACATGCATGGTTGGCGTGATTGCAGAAGTTGCACCCCCCCCCCCCATGACATTCCAATTTGGGCTGGGACTTTGGAAAGCCACTACCAGACAGAGAAGACCAGACACACACATCTCAAACAACTGAGCTGTGCCATCCGGGATCCTGGACGAAGCTCTGCTTTATCATAGCACCGGACTCTATTATAGTCCATGTAACTGCTTGGGGAGGAGGTTTGAGACACTGCCCAGAAGGTGTTCTCTGTGTAGGAAACGTCTCCATTGCATCTCCAGCAGTTTCTGTTTGCAATTCTCTGGGACCCAGCAGAGAAATGCCTGGGAAGAAATTTATACAAGGTACAGACTAGAGACTACCCAGCTGTAGTTAGCAAAGACAATCAGGCGGCTGAGGCAAAAAGACACTAAATACAGAAACATATGTTAGAGAACACCAATAGAATGTACAAAACAATTAACACAAAAATAGCAAAGGAAGTCCAACCGAGGACTAAGGCCAAACTAATATGCAGTATACAGGTAAGTAAGGTAAGTCAATTACAAAGAGACTCCAGCGAAGGACTACAGCAATAATTATACAGTATACAAGTGAGTCAATTACAAAATAATGTGCACAAACCGCAAAGGAAGTCCAATGGAGGACTGAAACAGGTAAGTCAATTACAAGGCAATGCACACAGACTGCAAAGGAAGTCCAAAGAAGGACTAAGGCTCTGGAATTATTTTCTTTGTTTTGTGCTTATACTTCTTCAAAGGCTGTTAGATATTGTGATCAGTATATTCATTTCTTTGCAGGTTCAATCTGACTTTCTATAAGTTACTCATCGTGCAATATTCGATGAATTACTCAGTGTGTTACAATTAAGGTTAAACAGGCATCAGTCAAGCATTTCTCAGTAGATTTATTTATTTATTTATTTTTAGATTTATATCCCGTCCTCCCCGCGAACGGGCTCAGAGCGGCTTCCATGGGCCAAGGGCCTAAATATTACAATACATTAAAACACATAAAATCCATTAAAAACATTCCAAGAACTGCATAATTAATACATATTTAAAGCTTCCAATAATATAACTTCTGGTGACCTAATGGCAGATCTGAGCCCCGAGCCATCTTACTTGGGCTGTGCTGACTCAGGGTCCATCACGGCTGGTAATATGATGGGTGGAATCACCGGCTTAACCGGTGTCTCTGGTGGCGGCTCCTATTCGAAGGCCTGGTGGAAGAGCTCCGTCTTACAGGCCCTGCGGAACTGCATGAGGTCCCGCAGGGCCCTGATCTCCTCCGGGAGCTTGTTCCACCAGAAGGGAGCCGCCACCAAAAAAGCCCTGGTTCTCGTTCTGGTGAGCCTGGCATCCTTTGGACCTGGGACACTAAGTCAATGGTCTGATCCTGACCGCAGTGCTCGCTGGGGTATATATGGAGAGAAACGGTCCCGAAGGTATGTTGGACCCTGGCCATATAGATTAATACATGTATTTCCAAAGCTGCATACTGCATATTAGTTTGGTCTTAGTCCTCTGTTGGATTTCCTTTGCTATTTTTGTGTTAATTGTTTTTATATTCTATTGGTATTCTCTAATATATGTTTCTGTATTTAGCGTCTTTTTGCCTCAGCCGTCTGATTGTCTTTGGAAAGAAATTAACCCATTTTTTTATATATTATTTATTTAAAACATTTTTATGCCACTTTCCCACTCTAGCAGGATCCACACGGCAGCAAACATTTCTCTCCCTCTCTCTCACACACACACACAACAATTATCCCTTACATGGGAACAGGGGAGGATAACCTTTTCTTGCTTACAGATAGCCTGCTAACCTAAAACAACTTCTCACGTGCAATGATGAACTACTGAACAGTCATATGGACTCTGGTACCAAGGCCTGCAACAAACCAAGATGCCAACTTTTGCTCTCAAATAGATCCTAGGAACACCATCACTGGACCCAGAAACATCAGCTGTCCCATCTCAGGTTTCTACGGCTGCTCATCCTCTGATGTGATTTATGCCATCACTTGTCAGCAATGCCCTTCCCACCCTCTACATTGGACAAACAGGCCAGTCTCTACGACAAAGCATAAATAGACATGAGTCTGACGTCAGGAACCCCAACATTCAAAAACTAGTGGGGGAACATTGTAACCTTCCAGGACATTCAGTTGCTGACCTAAGAGTAGCTGTTCTCTTACAAGAGAATTTCAAAGGGAGTTTAGAAAGAGGGACTGCTGAATTGCAACTGATGATAAAGGTCAAGACAGTGCTCCTCCTGGAATTTATCGAGACCTGGGTTTCCTGTCTCAGTACCAATGCTGCCTTCGCCATGCCTACTACCCCTCCGCATGCCATTCCTAATCACACCCGCTGTTGTTGTTCACTCGCTGTTGTCATTTGCCTGCCTGCTGTTCTCATTTGGCATCTGAAATCACTCCGCTCTCCAAGATATAAGGGCCTATTATGCACGGGTGTTTCCCCTCACTTTCACCATGCATGTCCACTGGGTTTTCTTTGTTGTTCCGCATTGACTTCCCTTCCTTCAGTGCTCAGTTCACTTTTTGTTCGCTGTTTCTCTGGGTTTTCTGAGAGTGGTTTTGTGCCAATTTCCCCCTTGTTTTGCTTCCAAGTCGACAGTAATTCAAAAGTGTACAGATTCCCTTGGATTCCCCCACCCACCCTTTTGCTGCCCCTTGAAGATCACTCCCTGCCAAGATTCCCTCTAAGCTGTGGAGTCTTGTGAGCAAAAACTCTACTTTGTGAGCTACTGGCACTGAAGTTGTGAGCAAGGTAGCCTGCTTCTGTATTTGTTAACAGACTCATGTTCCTCTCCCTTGTAGTCTAACACTTCATCACTATACTGTTTCTGGTCTTATGCCTGGTAGGGCTGCCATTTGCTCACAATCGGCAGGCAAACCATGACCTCCCCTAACTCAATGGAGCAGAAAATGGGAAGGAAGCAACACCCCGTGACGTCTCGTCATCACTTCTGGGTGATGATACGTCAAGTGATACTGCAGGAATTTTCCTCATCTCTGTGGTCTACCATAGAGAGGGACAAAATCCCTAGAGTGTCATTCAGTGTGGTGGCATCACTTCCAGGTCCTCACCAGGAAGTGTTGTCAGCATGTTGCATGGTGTTGTTTTCTCCATGACCCATCCCCCTAAAACTCCCACTTTTGCCAGACACAGGCTTGGCAACCTTAATGTGTGCAGTGGAGCACAGAACTGAGTTATTGTGCAGAAGGAGGAGGATGAGATTGGATTTATACCCCACCCTTCACTACCTGAAGGCATCTCAGAGCAACTTACAATCTCGTTTCCCTTCCCCTCCCCAAAACAGACACCCAGTGAGCAATATTCCCTCTAAGCTGTGGAGTCTTGTGAGCAAAAAATTCTACTTTGTGAGCTACTGGCATTAAAGTTATGAGCGAGCGATGTGGTTGCTGTATAAATTAGTTTGCTCTGAAGCCATCCTTCCTGAGCTGAGACAAAAATGTGTGAGCCGGAGGCTAAAAAACTGTGTGCTAACTCACACTAACTCAGCTTAGAGGAAAGACTGCTCCCCCATCAAGGCCATTCTGCCCACCCCCATCAAGGCCGTTCTGCCCACTCTGCACCTTCCATGTCACAGGCCAGCCAGAACTCAGCAGCAGCATGGACTCTTTGGGAGAAGTAGGTCAGCCGGAGCTCAGCAGCTTGAACTGCTTGGCTGGGAATAGGGCTAGCTTGTAACTGCAAGGAACCTCCCCCTCTCTAAGGAAGAATGCTTGCTTTGACCTTGGGTGCTAGCAGGGGTCTTTTCGAGCAGGAGGTCGGGGGAGCGCAGCTCCGGGAGTTGGTGCCAGCCCCCCCCCCCACGGGGGAATGCCTGCTTGTGTCATGGCTGCAGCAAAATGACCCCATCCCTTGGAAAGGTCCTTGTTCCTTCGACCAGCCTTCTGAAGGCTTCAGCCACCACTGAAGCTATCTTCCCAGAATTGTGGTATTTTTGAGGCTTGGATTAATAGCTCGCCCTCCCTCCCTCCCTCCCTCCCTCCCTCCCTCCCTTCCTTCCTTCCTTCCTTCCTTCCTTCCTTCCTTCCTTCCTTTTCTCTCTCTCTCTCTCTTGCCTTCTGACATACTTCTGGTGATGTCAGGTGGTTTCTGCAGTAGAAGAGATTCAGCTGCTAAAAGATGCTAGAACAAGTGGTTTAGCATAAGCAAATAAGTTATGATAATGAGTTATGCTAATGAGCTCCTGCACCTCTTTTTCTATGAAATGATCCCTGGGTGCTAGACAATGCTTGATAATGTAACACTCCGCTTACAGGTGTCGGGAGGGGGATTAATGGCACACTGTAAACTTGGTGGGCTGAATGGACATGCGATTAGACAAGGCATGGGGGGGGCTGTATGAATCATATATGATATCAGAACTGGCACCAAAGGTGTCAGTTCTGACACAGATCATCTTAGCTTGACACATCTTTACTTCTCAATAAACAAATCACTGCCAAAAGAGTGTTGTTGGGAGTAAGTTTGTACTGTTTGCTCAAGAGTCTGAAACTGGTATTGACTTTAAAGGAGGATCAGAGAGGAGGCAAACAGCAGTGTCCCCAGAGGGGAAAAAAATCAGTGCTCATGCAAACAAAATGGGGGGGGGGGGCATCAGTCCAGAATGAAATTGACATGAGATACAAAGGAACAGATACACCGGGGGGGGGAGTCTAAAGCTGTGAAAACATTTTCTTTAATGATTTAATGAACAAAGTTCTGGGGGAACCATTTTGGCAGTCTCTAGAAGCTTAACATTAAAATGGTGGACGAGCCACATGGAACTTCTGTAAACTGCCAAACTTAAGAATTGCTTGGGATCAATCCATTTGGAGGAAGAGTGCAATCCACACAGGACAGGCTCTTAAAAACTGTCAAGATCACAACCACTAAGCAGGATCATATTAAAGAATCACAAAGAGAAATTCACGTAAATTTACAGGGAAGGGCAGGAAATTAGTGTTACTTTGCAGCTGTGCTAGGACATTGATGAAAATACACCCCATTTTTTTTTATTTAGTGGCACAAGACTAAAAAAGGTCTCCAGAGCTTCTGCCAGAGGACTTCTCCCCCAAGCAAACTGCAGCCCTGTGCAAAGTCTGGTGGAGTTGCAACCAACTTTGCACAGGCATGCATGCACACATACACACAGCTTGCAATGCCAGTCTCAGTGGGTTCTACTGAGCATTCTGTACACTCAACATGTTTCCTCATGTTCTGAGATCATGTGACTCCTTCCCTTTTTTCACAGTGGCTGATAGCACAGCAGAGAACCCCCTAGCACTTGGCAATGTGGAAAATGGGGTTTCACAGCTGCTTGTCAATTTCAGGAAAAAGTTTGGTCATTTTCAACAGTTGGTTTTCCCCCTTTGCCTGGGTTCCTTTCTGTTCTCTTTCATTCAACAAACTAATGCTAAAATGCATGCAGAAAACCTGAACCATGAGGATTTAAATGGCCAAATGAGGTAGGACACTGTTATCTCCATTTAATAAAGAAATTTACAGAAAGGGGGGAAATACAAAGGAAAATGCATCTGAGCCCAGCAATGTTTTTGGTATGTTTATGGAAGCTATTTCCCCAATATTAAAGAGTTCAATCCAGAGCCAGTTTGGTGTAGTGGTTAAGTGCACGGACTCTAATCTGGGAGAACCGGGTTTGATTCCCCACTCCTCCACTTGCACCTGGCTGGATGACCTTGGGCAAGCCATAGCTCTTGTACCAGCTGTTCCCTCAAGGACAGCTTGGGAAAGAGCTCTCTCAGCCCCACCTACCTCACAGGGTGCGGGTTGTGGAGAGGGGAAGGGAAAGGAGTTTGTAAGCCACTCTGAGACTCCCTTGGGGAGTGAAGGGCGGGATATAAATCCAATCTCTTCTCTCTTCTTCTTCTTCTTCTATCAATGAACAATGTAAACCATGTTATATATCCTGCCTTCTTCTGACATTTCTTGGAAGCTTTTAAGTACAGGAAGTGCATTGGCTAATGTACGAGAGGCCATCAAAAGAGGCAAGCTGTTATCATGTGGAAAAATAAAGCTTCTCTCACACAAGTTAAATTGAATTACCATGAACAATCTGAGTACAAAGAGATTCTTCCCACAGCAATCTTGGAAGGGAGCTGTGGTGTGTTAAAAAGGAATCTGATTTTTTTTTTCAGTGTAGCCATCCTTCCTGGTTTCTTTTTCGAGTTCTGTAACAAGGGAAGAGCTGATGCAAGAAAAAATTATGTGGAAGAACATTCAAAAATAAATACCCCCTCACAGACAGCTGTTATTTAGGTTTCTTTCTCTCCTGTTGACATGACCTGGGAGTTAGCTTAGTGTGATCATTCAGTTTCTTCTTGTTTGAGTCAAGTCATCATTACTTACAGTAAAACTTCCTGAATATAAATCTGTTAGTGCTAAACAGGGGTCATTTCGTAGAAAAAGAGGAGCAGGGTCGCATTAGCATAGCTCATTAGCATAACTTATTTGCATATGCCACACACCCTGACATCACCGGAAGTGTGTCAGAAGGCAACACCCACCGCTCAGGCTCCACCCCGAAAATCTCCAGGTATTTCCCAACTCAGAGCTGGTGAGCCGGCTTTACACTTTGACTAAAGACACTTTAGGTTTCCTTTGCTCTTGCAGGGAAGCTACCCTACAACAAGCATGGAAACACAGATCAAGTCAGTTTGCTTTTGCTTTTTTCCACAGCGCATCATCATACGTGTCCACTCCTGGGCTTGTTACCCCCGGAACAAGGTTCCTGCTCAAAATGACCCCTGGTGCTACAGATTCCAACAGTATTATGGCTGCTCTGTTGGAAAAAAACAAAACAAAACCTTGTAATATGTAACCTCACAGTCTGCAGGGAAACAAGATGAGGGAGATATAAAATGGCCCCATAGATTGATACGCCTGTCCTGTCCAGCTAGATCCACACTACAGTAACTTCCACACCACAGTGAAAGAGACTGGACAACTGTAATGCACCATACATTGGTCTCCCTGTAAAATCAGCTCGGAAACTCCAACTGCTCCAGGATGTCACAGCTTGACTATTAGCAGGAGCTAGATAGAGCATGCATCTTCCTTCCATTCTGCAGACCCTCCATTGGCGGCCCAGCTGTTACCAAGCTCAGTTTAATACCATAATTGAAATTACTCCTCTGCTTATTTTCATCAGTGGAGAAGCCGGTTGGATCTAACCCCTTTTGCTGGATCCAAATTTTGTGTCAGGCTCCACATGTCTCACTGTATCAATAATAGCATCCACCCAACTTCAGAAAATCCTCCTACATGCAGAAAAAGCAAGGGGGGGGACTCTCTCTCTCTCTCTCTCTGTGAGTGACTGAGAAAAAGTCAAAACTGGCACAATGTTACTATTAGACAGCTGTTCAAGACCAAAGGATAGCATTTCCTGGCTACTGTTCATGTCCTTGAACATGTTCCAGACACAAATGATCCATTTCTAATTGAGCTAATGCATACAGCACACTCAAAGGTATCTCGGAATGAGTTCCTTTCCACTAATATATAGGGCATGATGTTCCAGATGAGAGCAAAGCAGATGCTTGGAAGCCAGAACAATGTCAAAGGTCAACTGAGGAAGATTGTTTTCTCTTGCAGTCATACTGTAGTAAGTCGTTCACTTATATTCAGTCTTCTTCATCATTCTCCATTTTCCAAAGATACATGCCATTTCCCTTGAATAGTCTTTTCTGGAGTTTTCTTTTCTTATCTTTATGGAGGGTGGGAACCTTTTTTCAGATTTTAATTCTGTTACCCTTCCTCTTAAAAATGATACATTTTGAAAAAATAAAGAAAAGACCACAGATGGCTTTTTCTCTTTGTATTAGCAGGATAATGCTATGAGTACCAGCAAGGACAACTGAGACACCTGAGGTTAACTTGTAGTATGTCCTTCCGGAAATTGGTTTCCAACTTAGGTACCTGGAATTTCTGAGATTGTGTGGCATGAAGAATTTTGAGTATGCCAGAGTATCTCTTGCTGCTCATTACAATTGTCGTCATGAAGATCTTTTGAACGAAGCATCATTTTTTTTAAATTCGGCTGACCGAAGGACCATGTCAGTCTACTCTTGTTATTATTTGAATTCAATTTTAAGCAGACCATTAGTCCTGTCTAACTAGCAGGCAATTGGGGGGGGGGGGGGAGTATGCCCCAGTGTGTCTGCTTCTAGGATAACCTGAGGCGCAGGAACTAGAATGAATAAGAGAAGGAATAGAAAAGTCCTTTGATCTCCAAAATCAATCAGTGAGGTTTCAACTTTCCATTTCCCAAAGTGAATACAAACAAGATAGCAAGAAAAGAGGACTGCAATATTTGTGAGCTTCAAGGCATTCGCTTTGGTTCTGACACAATATCCTTCAGTCCTTGCCTCGAGAGATGGGCCATATTTCCAAGAAGGGCCTCAAAGGTACAAGCAGAAAATCACAAATTTCCTCATCACCCCTACAGTAAAGTATGCTGTCAGGTCACAACTGGCTCCTGGCGACCCCATGGAGTGGAACTTTTTCAGGACAAGAGAAGAGCAGAGGTAGTTTGCCATTTTCGCCTTCTACATAGCAGCTCCAGTCTTCCTTGGTGGTTGACCATCCAAGGACCAATCTAGCTTCACTTCCAAGATCAGATTAGATTAGAGTAGTCCGAGCTATTAGAGCTGCTTCTCATAACCCATAGAAATGTTTACAATTCCTGGCCAATCCTGCGTATCTATCTGTGAAATGCTAAGGAGCATTACACCCTTCTAAGAAGAAGAAGAAGAGAAGAAGAGATTGGATTTATGCCCCGCCCTTCACGTAGTCTCAGAGCGGTTTACAAACTCCTTTCCCTTCCCCTCCCCACAACAGACACCCTGTGAGGTAGGTGGGGCTGAGAGAGCTCTGAGACAACTGTCCTTGAGAGAACAGCTGGTACAGAGCTATGGCTTGCCCAAGGTCATCCAACCAGGTGCAAGTGGAGGCGTGGGGAATCAAACCCGGTTCTCCCAGATTAGAGTCTGCACACTTAACCACTACACCAAATTGGCTCTCTAAGACAATGACAAAGGACTTAGGAGGGTATAACTCTTCTGAGGATTACGCTTTATGTGCGGTTCAGTGTTGATGAATGTTTAGTGTTAGAAAGTTGTAGTCTGAAAAAAACCCATCATTTAAATATATATAATCTCTGACCTGGAAGGCCCAGGCTAGTCCGATCTTGTCAGATCTCGGAAGCTCAGCAGGGTTGGCTCGGGTTAGTACCTAGATGGGAGACCACCAAGGAAGTTCAGAGTCACCATGCAGAGGCAGGCAACGTCAAACCACATCTGAACATCTCTTGCTTTGAAAACCTTAGGAGTCACCATAAGTCAGCTGTGACGAGGTAGTACTTTCTACCACCAAGCCTCAACCCAGGCCATTTCCACAGTAGTGAAATTTCCGGCATTGACATTTTTTAAAACTGTGTTATGTGCATTTTTCCACAGTAGATTTTTTCCTCCCCAGACACAAACCCGGAGTTTTCTCCTTCTTAACCCGTGTTTTCAGAACTTGCTGAAACTGGGGATTCTGAAAATGTGGGGTAAGAAGGAGAGAACTTTGGGTTTGGGCCTAGGGTTGCCAAGTCTGGGTTGGGAAATACCTGGAGACTTTGGGGGTGGAGCCAAGAGAGGGCGGGGTTTGAGGAGGGGAGGGGACTCAGCATGGTACAAGGCCATAGAGTCTACCCTTCAAAGCAGCCATTTTCTCCAGGGGAGCTGACCTCTGTCAGCTGGGAATCAGTTATAAAAGCGGGGGATCCCCAGGCCCCACCTGGAGGCTGGCAACCCTATTTGGGCCTGATGAGGAAAAATCTGCTGTGGAAAATTTCACATAACACACAGTTGTTGTTGTTTTTTTAAAAAAAGTTAAACGTGGGGAATTTCACTACTGTGGAAATGGTCCCACTGAATCTCAGTTCCCAGTGCTTTATGTGTGCACATAGTTTTCCATTCACTCCATCAGAGTAATGGACCTTGTGGTGGAATGTGTCTGCTCTGGCCTGCAGGCCCTGTCCCGCCCTGCCCCCTAGGTTTTTCTCACCACCTGAAGGGACTGAGGTAAGTCTGGGAAACAATTAAAGTGAACCCCTCTCCCTCCCCCCAGCCTGGTCTCTGCCCAGAGGGGGAAGGAAAACCTGTTAAATCGCAACATGGAGTCTTTGCTCAGTTCAAACCTTCTAGGAAAAATAAGGCATTTATTCACAGACCTCAAGAACTGGCCTAGGCCAAGCAGAAGGAGAAGGTGCTGGGTGCCCTACAAAACTGTTGTCTCAAAAATACAAATCCCACTAGTAGAAAACACCATCAAAAATTGCCGGAACAATATATTAAACAATTGGTGTCAGTCAATAAACATTTGGTGGTGTCACAACAACATCAATGCATACTGTAACCATAATAAGGCATAAACTACAATATTTCCTCCTATAAAGATAAGACACAAAGTCCATGCCGTCAGTATAATTGGTCGTTATTTACAATGGTTGTTGTTCTCTCCAAAACCACCCTAAGCTCCTGATTGGCCTACTGTACAAAGTAGCCAACCAGAAGGTGCAGTTTAGGATACCAGGCTTCTATGGAGCTATGGACTGAAGCTCAAACATCTCCACTGTATACATTAAAGGCAATACCTAACGGCTGGCATCACCAATGGAAAGGAACATGTGAGGAGAAAGGCCTCTGCCTGTGACCCTGGAGAGTAACTGCCAGTCTGAGTAGGCCAGGGGTGGCAAAACTTGTGAACGTAAGAGCCACATAGAATAAATGTCAGGTATTTGAGAGCTGCAAGACATGAACAAATATTACACACATGTTTTTATTGAAAAAAATATGCAGATTTGCTTTTATTGACATTAAATGAGACTGCCAAAAATAAAAGGGGTAAAAACAGATATAGATAATGATATTTATTTGTCCAATGGTATTTACTTATCTGCTAATGATACTTATTTGTCTAAGAGAGAGAGGTGGAAAGAAAGAATGAAAGAGGTGGAAAGAAAGAGAGCGAGAAACAAAGAAAGCAAATAGATGGTGGAGGGAGGGAGGGGGAAGGAAGAGAGAGAGGAAGGAAGGAAGAGAGAAAAAGTGAAAGAAAGGTGGGAAGAAAGCAAATAGATGGGGGAAGGGAGGGAGAGGTGGAAAGAAAGCAACTTTAATTTTAAATGCATCCATTTCCAGCTGGCTTGGCTTGGAAAAGGGATTTAAAGAGATAAATGCCTTCTCCAAGCTGACAGGCCGGGGTGGTGGTGGTGGTGAAGCTTTGAGAACACATTCAGAGTTAAAGTTGCTTTCTTTCTCTGCCCCCCCTTCCACCTCAAGCCTACCCAGGGAGGGGAACACTGTCTGGAGAAGGGAAGCCTGATTGGGGAGGCATGGCTTCCCTTCACTTCCCCAGCTGCCCTGCTGGGTGCTGCACAATATGCGTGAAAGAGCTGCATGTGGCCACTGGCCACCCCTGGAGTCGACAAAACTGACCTCAGTGGACTGATGGTCTGATTCAGTTTAAGGCACCTTCGTGTGTGTGTGTGTGTGTGTGTGTGTGTGTGTGTGTGTGTGTGAAGCAGATACGGTAAGGGTGGTGGCCAGTGGCAGGACAGTTCATGTTGTCCTACCATGGGGTTCGAATAACATTTCCTCTCCTTGTCTGTGTGTGTCTCAGCATATACAATCTTGACTTACCAGTCATGTTCACCCCCCAGTGCTGGAGCTGATACGTAGAGTGAGTGAAACATTTTCAGACTTAAACATTTTGCAGTCCAAATGCCTTTTTGAAGGGGCAGGATTGTCCACAGATTATGAGGCCTGTGCTTTGAATCAGAATTTCCCATAAGTGCTCTGGCCAGCCCTGGGTGAATGGCTGCTGGGGAAACGGGTACTCATGGGAGCCATAACTGTCTCTCCTAACAGAGCCACTGAGCACAAGGCTTTTGGGTCTGTAGCTGACAGCCGTTTCAAGGGTGGTTTCGGACATAATAGAGGGATCCAGCACAGCCAGATGGATGGCACATAGCAAACAGACCGACCTTGCGGGATGATGATCTGCAAGATGTCACAAATAATTCTGTTTTACAGCTTTGCCGGAAAGCCAGGAGGGCCGAGAACCCCTGACATCTTCCAGGAAGCTTTACCACAGGTAGCCGACCCTGCTTAGCTTCCAAGATGTGAGGAGATCAGGCTAGCCTGTATTAAACAACAGTATTTCCTTCGGCAATCTTGTTATTGAACTGATAAAATGGACTGGAACCAGGGGTCATTTCGCAGAAAAAGAGGTGCAGAAGCTCATTAGCATAACTCATTTGCATAACTCATTTGCATATGCCACACCCCCTAACATACCGGAAGTGTGTCGGAAGGCAACACCCACCCCTCAGGCTCCCCTCCACAGGTGAGTGAAACTGACCTGCTCTTCCTCCATTCCCTTCCCCATCCAATACTTTGTGCAATAAAAATAAGCGTAAAGAACACACCCTCATTCTCTTCCTGCTCCAGGTTTCAAGTAGATTTGAGATACCCAGGACATGAGCACCACCCATCCCTTTCCCTTCCCCTCCCCACAACAAGACACCCTGTGAGGTAGGTGGGGCTGAGAGAGGTCTTTTGAGAACTGCTTGTGAGAGAACAGCTCTGAGAGAACTTGTGACTGGCCCAAGGTCACACCAGCAGCTGCATGTGGAGGAGTGGGGAATCAAATCCTGTTCTCCCAGATTAGAGTCCAACTCCTGACCACTACACCAAACTGATGAGGTGGAAGCTGCTGAAGGGTTGGTGAAATTTCTCCAGTACTTATGTGCCATGTGCCCAGATAAAAAATGGTATACTTAGAAAATTTATATGCCACCTTGAGCAAGTCTCTGGAAAAACAGCACAGTCATAAAAGGAACAATGATAAAATTATCAATATTAAAACAAAGCATTAAAAACAATAAAGACCCTAGCAGGGCTTTCCCCGGGGTGCTGCGCCTCTGCACTGCTCGGGGAAGCCAAGGAGGGGGCGGGGCTTGGTCATGTGCCCGCCCCCTGGGCTCCTCACTCCCTGAGCTGCGCTCCTGTGCGCTCCTGCTCCAATGGACCCCTGACTGGAATCATCTCAATGCTACTCCAGATTGACCCACCTCATATTCCAGGCATCATGGTCAACTCATAGCACTCTAATCCTGCAGCAACTGCACTGGCTACCAAGTAGTCTCTGGATCCAACTCAAGGTGTTGATGTTAACTGTTAAAGCCCTTAACAGTCTGGGACCCTGATACCACCTCTCCCGTTACAACACCACCACCCCTGTGCTCCTACTGATCATTCTAGGGGTCTCTTGCAGGTGCCTGGTTCCAGGATGGCTGAGTTAGCTGCCACCAAGGGAAGGGCCTTCTCAGTTGTAGCCCCTAGCCTGTGGAATGCACTCTTGGATGACATTCATGCCCTACCAGACTTGTTTAGTTTGTACATGGCATGCAAGGTCGAATTGTTTTGGTGGACTTTTGGAGGGTAACCACATGTTTGAACTGTTTTTATTAGTGGCATGGTGATAGCCACATATTTTAACTGTTTAATGTTTTAATGTTAATATTCTATATTGGTTATTTGTGTTATGTTGTTTTTTATCTTATAGGTTTTAACGTTGTAAGTTGCCGTGAGATCTTTTGGGTGAGTGGCAACTAAAAAGACCACACTAATAAATAGATGGGGCTGCAGTGGCTCAAGTGGGTAAGACGCTGAAGTACAGAGCAGAAGATCAGTAGTTCAGCAGTTCTAGACCCAAGTGCTGCATGACAGAGTGCGCTCCCATCTCTGGCCCCAGCTTTTGCCAACCTAGCAGTTCGAAAGCAAGAAATCACAAGTAGATAAATAGGTACCCCTTTGGTGGGAAGGTAACAGTGTCTCGGCATCTAGTCATGCTGGCTGCATGACCATGGAAATGTCTTTGGGCAGCGCTGGCTCTTCGGCTTGGAAACAGAGATGAGCACTGCATCCCTAGAGTCGTATTCAACTGGCTTTCGAGCAAGAGAAACCTTTACCTTTACCTAATAAAGTATGGTCCACCCTCTCAAAGGATGTTGACAGCTCAAAGAAGAAGAAGATTAATTCCCTTTATCTGTCTGAATACAGTCACCGCCCACTTTCAGTGAAGGGCTCAGGTGATCACTTCACTGTTGATGCCATTGTTTAAAACTTGCATACAGCAAATACCCCTGGGACATGAGCGTGTAGAACGCAACTCAGTTCGGATGTGATGGCAGAAAAAGAGAAGCAATTGCTGTAGATCGAAATTCCTGCTGGGAAAACCCAGTGGTGCAGAATCTCTGTTCTGTGTGTACTTCACAGGGTTGCAGACTTTGACTTGGGAAATCCATGGAAATCTGGGCCTGGAGCTTGGGGGAAGGAGGGCCTTGTGGAGAGGAGGAATGCGATGTCAGAGAGCCCATCCTCAAAAGCTGCCATTTCCTCCAGGGAAACCATTTCCTCCAGGGAGTCTGGAGATCAGGGAACATCTGGATTCCAGTGGCAGTTTAGAGACCAACAGGATTTTGGAGGTATAAACCATTGAGAGTCAAAGCTCCCTTCGTTTGGGTGGAACCATCCCCACTCAGAACTGCCAAAGAGAGCTTCAAGCCTCAACAATCCGAACCCTGTAAATCCTGTTTGGTTCTCAACGGTACTTCTGGGCTTGAATCTGGCTGTCCTACTGTGGACTAACATGGCTGCCCTCTGAAACTCTCTTCCTGGGAATCAGTGGTAATTTTGGGGAAAAAACCCAAGCATGGCAACCCTAGTGCCACTTGGTGCCCTGCAAGGGGATTCCATTGCAAACACACAGGTGAACAGTGACTTTGGTTGCGTTCCTACAGCTCTTTTGAGCCGCGCCAGGCACGAGTGCCTGATGGATTTAAAGTGCACATCCAGATCACAACATCTGGGAATCATGCCGCTTCCATGATCAGCCTGTCAATCCCTGTCGGGGATCCGCACTTAAAAGATAGTGGTGAAAGTCCAGTCCTAAGCTGGCCGATGGGCCAATGGCGGACTTTCCTCCATCTGGTCATTCCACCAGCACACAATCAGCCCGTAGGGATGGTCTCCAGACCACCCTGAACAGACACCATTTTTAAAAAGTCTTCGTGATGCAGTTTTTATGGTCGGAGGAATGGAGGTCTGACATGCTTTGCAAATGCGCAGGGCGGACAGCGGCTCTTTTTGACAGCTTGGGTGGATAAATCCACTTGACGCAACCTCACACAGGTAGTGTGAGGACCAGCAAGCAATATAATCCAGGTTTGAGCAAGCTCGGTGAAGGAAAAGCCTCGGAGGAGACTTTTACAACACCTTGAGCACTGCAGCCGAAGAAGATTTTTGCAAGTATCTCTAAGGAGCCGAGCTGGGCTGATTAATCAGCATAAAATCTCCAATTCCCCTGATTCCTTAACAAAGAAGACAAAGTTTAAACGTTGGGACCACATCTGAAGAGAAGTAACAACATAAGGTAACAGAAAAAAACTTTTTGCCTTACCATTACCGTGTTTTGAAAGACGAAAAGCAGATCTGGTGAAGCAATAGACTGTTGCAGATTGGATGAGTGCAGTTTTGAAACGTTAAAAAGCTGAATTTGAACTTAAAAAGCCAAAAAAACAAGTTGTTTAACATTCCTGCGGTTAAGAAGAGTCGGGAGGGGGAGCCAAGCATCGCGAGACAAAGAGGGGAGGAGGGAACCAAGCATCGCGAGACCAAGCTGTGAGGACTGAGACAGGAAGTGACGGCTTGAGGAGCAGACAAGAAGGGAAGCGGAGAAGAACCGGAAGAGAGCAAAGGGGACTGTAAAAACTGCCGGACCAAAAGGACTACAACAGGAAGTGACATGCGGAGAGCAGACAAGTAAGCAAGAGGAAGGGACAAAAGGAAACTACGGCAAGCCAGAAGCAAGGTAAAAAGACTATAACCTTTGACACAAACCATAGAGAAGTTGCGCCCGCCATTTTGGATTTATAAAATTTTTAAACAGTAATATATCATAAACTACATAACTTAGAAGGCTGAAACCAATGAAATTTGATTTGGCAAGACTAGCTTGTGTGATTACACTAAATGGTGTTTGATTTGGAAAATAAAATAAAATCGATCTTTTTTAAAGAGACAAGACGGATCGCGGGCTAAGATCGAGAGCAGCTACATGGTCCTCACCTACAATGGCAGCAAAAAAAGAAAAAGAATTACTAGCTGTTATGGAAGCAATGGAAAAAAAATGTTAGACGCTATAGGAGAGGTAAATGTTAAAATGAATGGTATAGCTGCACAAGCAGACAAAAATTTTATAGATTTAAAAGCTGAATTACAAAAGTTAACCACTAGAACACAAGACATAGAAATTAAAGTAAAAGAACTGGAAGAAAATACTCAAAAAACAATGAAGGAAAATGACAGAATGGAAAAGATGATGCACTATAGAGACATGCAAAACCATCTGAGATTTAGAGGTATAGAGGAAAAATTAGGTGAAGACATTTTTACAAGAATGCAAGAAGCATTAGCAGATTTTTTACAAGAGGAAGAGGAAGTTGTTAAAGAACATATGGATCTTGTTTACAGAGTCAATTCTACATACGCGAGAGACAAAAATATACCAAGGGACGTGGTAGTTCAATTTACAATGAAGAGAACAAAAGAACAAATCTACAAGAAATGTTTTACAGACTCTTTTGAAATAGGTGGAAAAAAAGTTATCGTAATAAAAGAATTGCCCAGAGCAATTTTGCAAGACAGGAAAAAATTCAAGCGTCTGACAGACAAACTGAAAGAGAAAAAAATAAGATTTCGTTGGGAAATACCACAAGGACTGAGTTTTTATTATGGTAACAACAGAATGGTGATTAAAAATTCAGCAGAAATGTACGCCTTTGTTGGTGAGAACAAGGAAGAATTTGGTGATATTTAAGACTACAACAAGATGGATTACAAAGTACTCTCATGGAATGTAAATGGACTTAATTCACCCCAAAAACGTAGAATGGTAGGACACTGGCTGGAGAAACAAAAATGTAGTATAGTTTGTATACAAGAGGCCCATCTTAAGAAACAAGACTACAAATATTTAATAAGAAAAAAGTTGGGAGAAGAATTTTTTTCATTGGCAAGTAATTAAAAGAATGGAGTGGTAACATATGCCAAAAAAGACTTGGAACCTAAACTAATATTTAAAGATAAAGAAGGAAGATACTTAGCTATTGACATTCTGTTACATGGACAGAAGACTTTGATTGTAAATATTTACGCCCCCAACGGAGCTAAAGAAATCTTTTTTAAAGAACTACAAATGGAACTGGACAGTGTAAACTATGAACAAATCATAATGTTGGGAGACTTTAATGGGACTGTGAATAATAAAATAGATAGGCGCTCAAAGAGAAAAGACGACACACTAGGGAAACTTCCAAAAAAATTTTTTGAACTGATAAAACAGGAAAAGCTGGAGGATATCTGGAGGAAGGTTAACCCACAAGGGAAAGACTATACTTTTTACTCTAACAGACATGATTCACATTCAAGAATTGATATGATCTGGATGTCTATTAATCTAACATTTAAGACAAAAAAAGTTGAAATTCTACCTAGAATAATCTCAGACCACAATCCTTGTCTATGGACTTCTGGGCAAATAAAAAGGCAAGGGAGATGGAGAATAAATGAGGACTTATTAGACAACCAAGAAATAGTTAAAAAATTACATGAAGAGACAGATTTATATTTTCAAGCGAACATACAAAAAGAAGTAAAAATTCAAACTGTGTGGGATGCGTACAAAGCAGTTATGAGAGGATTATTGATATCATTGAACGCTAAAGACAATAAAAAGAAAAGAGAACAATATGAACACATTGTACAAGCCATTAAAAGAAAAGAAAAGGAACTGAAGAACAGACCAGGAAAAAAGAAACTGCAAAAGGAAATTTGGATGTTACAAGACCAAGCAAAAGCTATTTTGAATCAAGAGACTTACTGGAACCTGAAAAAATTGCAACAAAAAGCATTTGAAGGTGCAAATAAACCTGGAAAGTACTTAGCATGGCAATTAAAGAAAAAACGTGAAAATAAATTTATTACTAAAGTGATACGGGACAATATTGAGATAATAGACAATAAGGGAATAAAAAGATAATTTTTTAAATATTATGCAAAGCTTTTTAAGAAGGAAAATAAAGACAGAAGAAGGATTAAAGAATACCTACAGTCATTAAAATTATCAAAACCAACGGAGAAAATCAAAGAACTACTTAACTGCCCAATATCACTACAAGAGATTAAAAATGCAATAAATGATTCAAAATTAGGGAAAGCACCTGGATCAGATGGATTTACAGCTAAGTTTTATAAATCACTACAGGATTCGATCTCACCAGTGTTATTGCTATTAATGAATGACATAGGAGTGACAGGGGAGGTCCCGGAGACTTGGAAAGAAGCAACCATTTCACTCATTCCGAAAGAAGGTCAAGATTTAACCAATGTTAAAAATTATAGACCAATTTCTTTGTTAAACAATGACTATAAGATTTTTGCCAAGATTATAGCTGATAGGCTTAAGGAACATCTTAAAGAGACTATACAGACAAAACAAGCAGGATTTTTACCTAATCGCCAAATAAGAGACAATATAAGAGTAGTAGTGGATGCTATAGAGTACTATGATAAACATCCGGAGAAGGAAGTGGGCTTTCTTTTTTTAGACGCGGAAAAAGCGTTTGACAATTTAAATTGGGATTTTATGTTTGAAGTGTTGGAACATCTTGAAATTGGAGACTATATGCTTAATCTTATTAAGTCAATATATAGAGAACAGAAATCCTCTTTAATAATTAAGACTGAAAAAACGGATTACTTTAAAGTGGAAAAAGGAACACGACAAGGATGCCCACTCTCGCCGCTGCAATTTATTTGGATTTTGGAAGTCTTGTTACTAAATTTGAAAGAAGATAAAGAAATTAAAGGCTTAACAATAAAAGGTTTCTCTTTTAAATATAGAGCCTTTGCAGATGACGTGATGTTTATAGCTGAAGACCCTATGACTACACTACCATATTTGTTGCAGAAAGTAAGAGAGTTTGGTGATTTGGCTGGGTTTTATGTAAATAAGAACAAATCGAAAGTGATGTGTAAAAATATGCCAAATAATAAGCAAATTGAATTACAAAATCTTATAGAATGTGAAGTGGTGAAAAAGACAAAATATCTAGGTGTAAACCTAACAATGAAAAACATTGATTTGTATAAGAATAATTATGAGAAATTATGGCAGCAAGTTATGCAAGATATTAAAAGGTGGAATGTATTAAATTTGTCACTGCTGGGTAGAATTGCAGTGGTTAAAATGAATGTGTTACCAAGAATAATGTTTCTGTTTCAAACTATTCCAATTGTGAAAGATGTAAAAACATTCAAATGCTGGCAGAAGGAATTGACTAAGTTTGTGTGGGGAGGGAAAAAACCAAGAATTAAGATGAAAATAATGTGTGATGCTAAAGAGAGAGGTGGGTTTCAGTTACCAAACTTAAGGCTATATCATGATGCAGTATGTTTGACTTGGATAGGGACATGGACTATGTTACAAGATAGAAAGTTATTGTCCCTGGAAGGTCATGACTGTAGGTTTGGGTGGCACGCATATCTGTATTATGGTAAAACAAAAATGGACAATATGTTTAAGCATCATTATTTGAGAAGAACATTAATCGATACGTGGACAAGATATAAAAACTTTTTTCCAGAAGAAATACCTATGTGGATTGTACCTGCAGAAGTTTTAAATCCATCATCTCACTACAAAGGACAAGACTGGTTGAAATATAGAGACCTGTTAACAAGACATGGTAAAGACTTTAAACTGAAGGAGCAGCAGCAGATGGACTTTGATTATGGCTGGTTAAGGTACAGACAAATATATGATATGTACAGAAGTGATAAAAAATCTGGTTTTAGAGAAAAAAAGCAATGAAATAGAACAAATTTGGGAGGAAGATGGGAAAAAAATGATTTCTAAAATGTATAAAGTATTGTTAAAATGGTTTAATGCTGATGAAATGGTAAAGGAACAAATGATAAAATGGGCGATAAACCTAAACAAAGACATTGAAATGGAATCTTGGGAATTTTTATGGAAAAATGCAATGAGTATTTCTACATGTTATAATCTAAAAGAGAACTGTTTTAAAATGATGTACAGATGGTATATGACACCAAAAAAAATTGCAAATATTAATCAAAATATGTCTAACAAATGTTGGAAATGTAAAAAGAAAGAAGGTTCTTTTTATCATATGTGGTGGACTTGTGATAAAGACTTATTGGTCTATAATACATGCAGAAGACTTATTGGTCTATAATACATGCAGAAATGGAAAAAAAATTGAAATGTACATTTAAGAAGTTGCCTGAAATGTTACTGCTTGGACTTAAACTAGAAGAGATAAATGTAAAGAAAAGGACAATAATATGGTATATGATTACAACAGCAAGAATGGTGTATGCACAAAATTGGAAAAATGAAAAAATACCAGAAGTGTGGGAATGGTTGAAAAAATTGTTATATATGGCTGAAATGGATAAATGGACTAGAAAATTGAATAATCTGTACTCAGAGACTTTTTTAGAAGATTGGGAGGATTTGAAAGAATATGTTGAAAAATATTGGGACATGAAAAACTACATTTATACATGGTTATAATAGCATAGGCTGAGGACAGACTGGCAATCTAAAGCGGGGCAGGCACGCTTCGCAAACGGAGGAAAGGAGCATGTTCAGACATGCGCATCTGTCCGTCGGCTCCGTTGCGTACTGACCCGTCTGGGAGCTGTCTGGTCAGGCAACACTGGATCAAAAAGATCTAGCTCAGATTACAACCGGGCCAATGGCGGGATTAGCTGCCTATCTGAACACACCCTTGGAAGCACAATGTGAGCGGAGAGAACGTCTGAAGAGCCAGAACCCTTTGTTCCTCTTCCATCACTGCCACTCCAGCCCTTCCTCCGCCAGGCAAAGCCAGCACTTCTCTTTCAGTCTCTCCATGTTATTTTAAAAAAACCTGTGTATCTCCCCCACCCCAGTAAATATTTTTTTAAAAAATGTTTTCTGATTGTAACATGTTTGTCTGTGTTGGTACTCAGCCATTTCCCCATTTTTCCCTCTCCCCCACTGAGGCCAACTGCACCCACTATTAGTAACTTTATTTTAAACTTTTACTGTTTTCTCACACTGTGATTGATGTTAGCACAGTAACACATGGAATATAATAACCACAGAAAGCATTAACTTAGTAATTGGAGTAAAAAATATCTCGAGTAGGTTGGGTTCTGGAACATTTCCTGGCTCGTATTCCATTATTTCCTATGGGACAATTGCATGTTACAACACGATTTTCTATAACATGACAATCTTCAGGAACACAAGTACTGTGTTACGGCTTAAGGTATTGTGCCTTTCCACTTAAAAAAAAAAGCCCTCAAGCTATAATTTAAAACCACTGGGATACAGGAACACAGTGCTGTGACTTCTTAATACAAACTCAGGGTTGCCAACTTCCAGCTGGGGACGGGAGACCTCCCGGAATTGCAACTGATCTCCAGATGGTAGATATTAGTCCGTCGGGAGAAAATGGCAGCTTTGGAGGGTGGACTTCATGGTATTGTTTCCTGTTGAGGTCCCTTCCCTCCCCAAACCCTGCCACCCCCCCGTCACCAGGAATTTTTCAACCTGGGCTTGGCAACTCTAACTTGCTGTATGATGGTCCATCTAGTCAAGCCCTGACTACCATGACTGGTAGCTGTTCTCCAAAAGCTCACACAAACATAATACTTTCCTGTTCCTACTCTCTTAGAAGCTTGTAAATAGAGATACCAGGACTGAGTGACAGGAACTTCATACATGCTATTGCAGAGGTACAGCACCAAGCTAATTTAGGTGTTCAACTGAGCTTAGCCCTGTGCTGAAGTTACATCTCTTTCTCCTGAGAATGTGAACTCGGAGGTGCCCCAGCCTTCTTTGATTCCAGATGACCGCAGTTGCAGTTTCAGCAGGGGTTACTTGCCAGACCCCTGGAGAAATCAGATCCCAACAACAATCATTCAAAGGAATAAAAAGTTTATTTAGACCTTGATAGGGTCCAGATTCTTAACGTTTCTGGGTTAGAACTGGGGGGAAGCGTGCAAAGCGAGCAATTATACCTGATTCAAGCAGGACCCTCATGGCCCAGGGCCAATCAAACCTAAGGCAGAGGCCCGCCAAAAGTAAGGGTCTCCTAGTTCCCAGGGGAAAGATGATGCCAGGCTCCCCCAGTACTCAAGGCTACATGCTGAAGTTGAAAAGATAACAAGGAGCAACAGTTAGACAGCTAGAAGTGAAAGTGAAGATTCCAATCCCCCCCTGGCATCCCCATGGCAACCAAGCTCGCAGAAGTGGGCAGTTGATATTACTCTCTTTAGCTGGATGGTATGATGGACTCCTGCTTCTTTTTTTACTGTGAGGCAGATTTTCCCACCAAAAATATTGTTTCCCACTGACTGAGCAGCCTCAGAGAGTATTTTAATAACAGAATTCTAACTTTCTGCCTGTCCCAGTCTGTGAATGAGAAGTTATTTTTTTAATTAAATTGATAACAAGAATCCACACAGAATGTGATACATGGCAAGGTTCATATAATATCAAACTTATAAACATCAAGCGTAATCTGCTAAACTATATAACCTGAGCTAAGAAACCTACAAGTTTAGCCAAAATCTTAATTGTATAAGAATGGTAATAGTTTGAGATGAGGAGTAAAAACTGCTAAGGCAAAACTTGGTATTAAGAAAACTGATGAGTAAAACAAAAATCTTTTATGCTCTGCTAAATAAGAGGGTCCCAACAACAGGTCAGTACAGAAGAACAATCTCTCTTATACATAATTCTCTTTTGTTGGTGGCATCTTCCTTAACATTCCACACACCACCCCAGCCTTTGGTCCCCTGGCCTGTCAATCAGAAGCTGTCCCTATCCACTGGCTGTGAATACTCGCATGCCATTGGCTGGGTGCTGGGTCTGCTCCTCTTCCCCACCCATTCCTTCAGCCTCTGTGCCCTGTCAGAATTTCTGGCAGATAGCTTTCTCTCTTGATGAAGACGCTTCTCTCGCTTCCCTCCTGTGGGGGGATTAACTGTTACCTCAGTGGCTGTTGGTAGGTGAAATGAAATGGCAGTTACCTGTGTTTATAAGATGGCTGCTGTTTGTGGTTTGTTTAAAATGTTCCCCTATAAGTTTCAATTGAGCTGTAGTTCCAGAGAGGGGCCTGCAGGAGTATCACTTACTGGGTTGAATGGGGCTTCCTCATCAGCTGGCCTACAGTTCCCAGCTGCCCCAAGGCCAAAAAAGTGCGGGAAAAGAGGGACCGTCCCAAGGGGCAGGGCACCATCAATGTGGACTCCAGCCCATCCTGGGAGGATTGTGTTTAACCCCTGTTTTATTTATTTATTTATTATTCATATTTATATCCCACCTTGCCAGGCAAGCTGTTGATTTCTGCCCTGTTGGTTCATAGTGTGTGCTTACTCCTACAGTTGTGCCTTATTCATTTAGTGTGTGTGTGTGTTCCATAATTGCGTAAATACTAAAATAAATTATTCTATTTGGGCCAATAATCTGTGTTGTGCTCTGACCCCATAGTCTCCCCCGCTCTGCCAATACCAAAAGGGAGGGAGCAGCCAGGGAAGCAAAGAAAGGCCAGACCCTTGGGTTGCCAACTTTTCAGGGATCCCCCAAAGATTGAGGATTCCATCTCCAAATAGGGAGATTTGGCCACAGGGGTGTCACTGTCCCTCTGAAAATGGGATGGAGAGCTGAAGAGTGAGGGGGAAATTAAGGTAGGTTGATGCTTGGCTGGGAAGGAGATGGGGTTGCCAACTCCAGGTGGGGATTTCCTGGAGATTTGAGGGGTGGAGCCTGGAGAGGGTGAGGTTTGAGGAGAGGTGGGGCCTCAGACAGGTACAATGTCATCGTCTCTGCCCTCCAAACCAGCTATTCCCTCTTGGGGAACCACTGCTGCCAATCTCCAGGTGAGGGCAGATCACTCAGAATTACAACTGCTCTCCAGATGGCAGAGATCAGTTCCCCTGGAGAAAATGGTGGACTCTGTGTCATTAGACCCTGCTGAGGTTGCCACAGCAAATTGACGCTGAGTGCCCAAGGCCTTGGCACACTCCAAGAACCTCTTTCTAGAGCCCATTGTATTTATTCCCACAACGGGCCTTATTCCTAGTCAGAAATAAATCCAGGAGCGGTAAGAGATTTGATGGAAGTAGTTCATGTTCAGCCATATACTGGAGCACCCTTGCCCATGTATTAATAAACTTAGATGATCACGAGTTTATGCCTGCAGAAGTTTCTTGTGTTACATTAGTAATTTTATCCACTACGAACTGGTCCCAGATTTTCTCATGCCATCGTGTTAGACTCGGAGGAGCGGGAGACTTCCACTGAACTGCAATTGTCAGCTTAGCCGTAGCAAGGAGAACAGCAGTGGTATCTTTTTCGTGTATCTATCCCATCAGCAGGTTCTCTCAAATTAAGAAGTTATAATGCTGGACATTAAGGAAGTAATTGTGATGTGATGTCATTTATCCAATGAATCACTTCCCTCCAAAATTGCTTGATCACTGGGCATTCCCACCAACAGTGAAGATAATTTCTGACATTGCCTCAGTTTTTTTTCCAAGAGAGGGTGCTGTGAAGAGGATTTATCTTGTTTAATCATCATGGGGTGTAGTACCATCTGGAGGTAAATTTAAAGAATTGTAACCAAAGGTTAAAACTTCTGGAGCCAGGGGTCCGTTGGAGCGGGAGCGCACAGGAGCGCAGCTCCAGGAGTGAGGAGCCCAGGGGGCGGGCACATGACCAAGCCCCGCCCCCTCCTCGGCTTCCCTGAGCAGTGCAGAGGCACAGCACCCCGGGGAAAGCCCTGCTAGGGTCTTTATTGTTTTTAATGTTTTGTTTTAATATTGATAATTTTATCATGGTTCCTTTTATGACTGTGTGCTGCTTTTCCAGAGACTTGCTCAAGGTGGCATATAAATTTTCTAAGTATACCATTTTTTATCTGGGCACATGGCCCATAAGTACTGGAGAAATTTCACCAACCCTTCAGTAGCTTCCACCCCATCAGTTTGGTGAAGTGGTCAGGAGTTGTACTCTAATCTGGGAGAACCGGGTTTGATTCCCCACTCCTCCACATGCAGCTGCTGGTGTGACCTTGGGCCAGTCACAAGTTCTCTCAGAGCTGTACTCTCATGAGCAGTTCTTAAAAGACCCCTCTCAGCCCCACCTACCTCACAGGGTGTCTTGTTGTGGGGAGGGGAAGGAAAAGGGATGGGTGGTGCACATGTCCTGGGTATCTCAAGTCTACTTGAAACCTGGTGGTTTCAAGGGAGCAGGAAGAGAATGAGGGTGTGTTCTTTATGCTTATTTTTTTTGCACAAAGTATTGGATGGGGAAGGGAATGGAGGAAGAGCAGGTCAGTTTCACTCACCTGTGGAGTGGAGCCTGAGGGGTGGGTGTTGCCTTCTGACACACTTCCGGTATGTTAGGGGGTGTGGCATATGCAAATGAGTTATGCAAATGAGTTATGCTAATGAGCTCCTGCACCTCTTTTTCTATGAAATGACCCTTGTCTGGAGCTATTTATTGGTGATTTCCAGACGGATGTCCATTGCTCTTCTTGTAGATCCATATTTAGATCTTCCTGCCGTGTTTTTTGGAACCTTAAATGTTTCTTATTATTAACGACTAGTAGAAGTCTACAAATCTTGGAGAGTAAGCCTTTTGCAGAATCCGAGTAGGTTGCTAAGAGAGTTTCAAAATCCGACCTTGGTCATTCAAAGGAGCCTCCTTTGGAGAGCAATTCCACCATCTTCTTCAGTTGCAAATATTGAAACCAGGGGATACGTGTACCAAAAGTATGGTCAAGAGATACTTTCTCCCTCATTTTGCCATTCTGAGCTAAATCTATTGGGCAGGAGAGTCCTGCTGTATGATTGAGAAGTTATTTGGCTTTTGACCAGGCCAGAGATTTATTGTAGTTAAGCAGGAGCCCTCTGATAACTCCCTTTGTAAATGGCACTTGACACAAAGTAAAGTTTAAATAAGAATGTTGATTTTATTGAACAGGCACAGTTGGATTAGGAATAGACAGGGGATGAGAAGCTGAGGTAAATTTTGTTGTTTATACAAATTATAATATTTTGAACAGGCAACAGAGTATAGTTGAAGCATACTTTCTCAGACTCCGTTCTTAACTGTGAGAGGTTTGTTTTCTTGGAAATTTCTTTCAGCAACAATGTGTCTTAATAAAGTTTCATACAACTATCTGAGTTTCCTGAATGTTAGTACTTTCTTCCTATGTTTAAAATACCTCCCTTGTGGGATTACAACTTTCCCTTTTTACTCTTCAGGAGTTTGAGACCATTTACTTTCCCACACAAACCAGGGATTGCTTCTGAGTTGAACCCACTGAATAACTGGGTAAGAAATATCCTCCTCCTTCAAGAAGCAATAATCCTTTTTCTGTTTGGCTAGACTGGCAATTTCAACCTCGTGTCTCTTCTGTCAAACCTAAACTCCAGTTCCGGAGACTGTGAATAAATGGAATTCAGCTACAGCTGACACTTAGACTTTAAGTTCTGATTTCTGAACTCCCCCCCCCCCCCCCAATTGTGTTAGTACACAGTAAAGGAAAGGAGATGTGTCCCTTCACTTCCCAAGTGAACTTGTCATATGGACACACACACTCCTCCTGACTGGCTACTGCCATGCCAAAGTCCAAATGATGACTGACTCCTCTAACAAGACTGACAAGACTTTTAAAAGCTCTCCTTAGCTGGTGCTGGCCAATAAGAGGTGTAAAATTTGTGGCAGGGGATGAGTTTTCATGAGTCACTGCTCACTTCTTTGGAAACAGCTAGAATGTGAGTCCATCTGTCCTTATATCTTGGAGAGTTATCTGATTTCAGACCCCAAATGATAATATCAGGTAAAGCAAGAAGAAATCTAGGTCTCAATTTAGTTCAAGAGGATGCATTTTCTTTATCTTCATTATCAGTTGCAATTCAGCAGTCTTTCTTTCTAATCTCACTTTGAAATTCCTTTGTAAGAAAATTGCTACTCTTAGGTCAGCAACTGAACGTCTCGCAAGTTTAAAATGTTTCCGACTGGTTTTTGAATGTTGTGGTTTCTAATAGCAGTAGAAAGAGTAAGAGTCCAGTAGCACCTTTAAAAACTATCAAAATCTGTGCTAAGTTATGAGCTTTCATGAGTCACTGCTTTCTTCTTTAGATAGATCAAGATGGGTAGCCATGTTAGTCTTTCTGTAGCAGGAGAACAGAGTAAGCGTCTAATAGCAGCTTAAAGAGTAACACAATTTGTGGCAGGAGATGAGCTTTCATGAGTCACTGTTCACTTCTGTCGACTTATTTCCATTTATTCTTTGCATCCTCCTGGACTGAATCTTCCTGGACGAAACTGGGATCTAGGTTTCCTGTCTCATTACCAGTGCTGATAACTCCATGCCTACTACCGCTCTGTATATGACACCTAATCCAATCAAGCCTGCTATTGCCATTTCGCATCTGAAATCGTCTTTATAAAGTTTATATCTCCGATACCTCATGTTACATTTTATGGCACGCACGGCCCAGCCCAACAAAGTGACATTTATATCAGATCCAGCCCTTGTAACAAATGAGTTTGACGCCTCTGTACACCTTCCTGGCTCATAGAAGATGACCTATGCAAAGTAATGTGATGCAGTTTGGCCATTCCAGACAGACATAAGCATAAGCTCTTGATTATGGAGTGATTTCACTGAACTTCTGTGAAGTCCCATACACCATTCAAATCTGAATGAACACTTTGAATTGACATTTGAAAACAGCCCAAAAGCAGCCAATCTGGCAGGAAAACAAACAAACTTTTTGTTGTTTAGGCTTAATTGCAAGACTGAACAGAATCCAGTGCGTTTGGGAGATACAAAATTCAACTGAAGATGTGACCAACGTTTCCCTGCATTGACTCCCCAACTCAAAGCAGAGCAACAATCTGCCACCATTAGCCTTGAATGTCTGATCAAGTACAGTGTGATTGATTTATATATTTTGAGATTAAGTGTGTTGAACAGGTGGCCAAATGGTAAGAACAGCTTCAAAGTCTGCCAGCCTCCTTCGTCTGGTACTTTGTGGCGTTTCACAGTGACATTCAAGTTAAAATGAAGAATATCCTGCAGAGTTTAATAATTAGTTGATGTCATCTTAAGAGTCAAAGTAAACAAATCAGCCTCAAATATAGACACCGGAGGGCAAAGTCGACACTCTGCAGTGTCAAGGCACAAGTGAAAAGAAAATTACAATAAAAGAAGAAGCTCTTCACTCAGAGACATTTTAAAAAAAAATTCTCACAGGAGATACTTACTGAGAAAGGTAAATATAACCTCTTCTCAGAGTTTAGGCACAGAATATCAAAGATCAGGAACAGAAGCTGGATTTTCAGAGAGGTGTGTATGCTTCATTACATGTAATAATATTGTCAGTAATCCTTTGGTATTTCTGTCTGACTGACTTCTCCGGCCCTTTCTCCAATGAACACCTCTCTTCCATTTTATACCCACAAGAACCCCATGACTAGGGTTGCCATTTCCCAGGTGGCACCGGGAGATCCCCCACTATTACAGTTGATGTCCAGCAGTGATGGCCCCAGGTTTTTCCACCCACTAGACGAGGATACATTCTGGTGCCTCCCCATGCAGGGATGGGTTGGGATGGGGGCAGGCACTGGAGCCGCAGTGGACGGGCTGAGGGGGCGAACTGCAAATGCATGTGGGGGTGGGATTGCTCGAGGGGAGGGGGAGGGAGCCTGTGCCAGGCTACAAAAGGAGCTCCAAAGAGACTGTGGGGGTGGGGGTGGCAGAGAGTGAGCAGCACTTTCCTGTCATCCTGGGCTGTTCCCCACACCTGTCCCCCCCCTTCCGCCTTCTTCTATTTTTGTCTGTGGAGCAGCAAAAAGGGGAGTCTCTTGCTGGGGATGGAGCAAAAAGCCAGCAAGGGAGGCTTCCTGTTGGGTGGAAGGAGGGGGGAGGCCAGCCAGAATGGCGTCCTCATTGAGCCATCACCCTACGCGACGGTCTAAAATTTAACAATAATGGGCTGGCCCTGATGTCCAGACTGCAAGGATAATTTCTCCTGGAGATAATGGCTGCTTTGGAGGGTGAACTCTGTGGTATTATACCCTGCTGAGGTCCTTGACCTCCCCAAATCCTGCCCTCCCCCCCCACCCCGCAAATCTCAAGGTATTTCCCAACCTGGAGCTGGCAACCCTACCCATGACACAAGCTAGGCTGAGAAAGGGAATGGTCCAGAGTCACCTAAATGGAGATTTATTAAGCTAACAAAAAGTTGTTTGCCTTGGAATATGAAATTGGTCAGTTTATCATGCCCACAGATGTTATGGAAAGAAATGCTCAATTGCCCATCAAGTTTGCTTCGCAATATGTTCACTGGTTGCAAACAGGAAATCTGTTTTTGATGGACTAGTTTAGCTGTTCAGGAACAGTTCAAGCATGTTGGTTGAGTTATTTTTCATGTACCCCAAACAGTATAGTACACTCTAATGCAAGTTATTGATGTACACCACCTTGAGACCTGTTTTCACAGGGGAGGGTGGTTTAGAAATCTAATAAATGAATAAAATAAATAGTGATGTGTATGTGTGTGTGCATTCTCATACATCCTGATGGGAGTTGTACTACCCCCAGACACTTCTCCCCAGACCTATCACTGGATGCTGCTAGTTGGCCTATTTGGTGGTGGAAAGGGCTGTCAAATATCAGCCAACTTATGGCAACCCCATAGTAAGCCAACTAATGTTCTCAAAGTCTTCAAAGTGAAATCTAGGCCTGTCAAGCTCTGGTAGGGGTTGGGTGGGGGTCTCCCATCTTCAGCTTCTGTTGCCTGCCATTACTAGAAATTAAAAACAAAATTAAAACCTCATCTACTCACAGGAAGTTCTAACATAGAGTTCCTGGTAATTCCTAGACCTAAAAGTGAAAAGGATAGTTCTAGGTATTGCCAGAAACTCTATGGTAAGAACTTATCGCTTTACCATGGAGTTTCCAGTGATTTTTACCTTTTCCACTGCTGGGTAACTCTAATAATCTCTAGGGACTTTACGGTAAGAACTTCCTGTAAGTAGACAAACCCTTATTTTTCTTTTCTTTTTTTAATTTTTCTTTTTAATTTTCCCCCCATGCTCCTGCTAGTTGCCAGGCACGACCTGGCAATCTGAGTGAAATCCATTTGCTGGTTGGCTGTCATATAAGTTTGTTGGCCTTCGCTACTCTTTTTTTTTTTAAGTGGTGCAAGCCTTGATTTTGTGCTTAGAACAATGGATGCCATTGACTCGCCAGGGCACAGCAATAGTGAGGACACCTCAGAGGAGGAGGGGCCTTGTGTGGTGTGGGGGAATGAAGTACAGGTGTTCCCTGACTTTCATCCAAGAGTTGGTGCAGGATCACTTCCACCGTCCAGCTCTGATCCAGCTGTTGAAGGTCAGCTACATATCCCCACTTCCCCAGGGTCACCAGCACCCTTGGAACACCACAGAAGAAAACTGAGAACAGACTTATAGGCTAGGCATTAAAGTTCACGTCTCACTGCTCAGCGCCAGCTGCCTGCTGATAGTGAAGATGAATCTTTGCCGGATTGTTACTGAGAAGCTTGGCTGCATGTAACAGGTCTCAACTGGTGGCTATAAAGTCTCAGAATAGAAGCTGTTGGATGTGGATGCAATATGTTTGATAGACCATGAACTTGCTGACACTGCCTTGACCAGTTCCTTGGTAAACTTGACCTCAGACCAGTTCACAGTGCTTAGTTTCTGAAACCTCTTCTGGCATTGTTTATATTGGAACGTGGAAAGATGCTAAAACTTGACACCAGAAGCCTGTTCCAACAGTAGTCAGCCTCAGAACTATAGAGATCAGAAAGCAGAGAGAAGGACAGCTTCAATGCTAGGGTTGCTAACACTTGGTTGGGGAATTCATAGAGATTTGGAAGTTGAGCCAGGGGAGGATGAGGTTTGGGGAGGGAAGGAACCCCAACAGAGTGTAATGCCATAGAGTTCACCCCCCAGAGTAGCCATTCTCTCCAATGGAACTGATCTCTGGAGATTCCGGGTGATCTGCAGACCCCACCTAGCAGTTGGCAACCCTTTTAAGGGGATATGTACGGATCCTAAGATTGTCACCTGTAGAAGAACTCTTTGGCACACAGGGGCTTCTGAAAGTTCTCTTTCCACATTCTGCTGCTTCAGCAGTCTGGCTGCTTGTTCTTCTCTATGGAGGACTTTACTGGGCTTTTCTGAAGAGGAGAAAAGGGATGGACAGTCAGGCAGTCTGAACACTGGAGCAGCATGCCAGGCTATGAAGGGGGAAATGTCCGCTTCTCTCCATAAAGTTCCTCTGGGTTTTTTTTTTTTAAGGAGGTACTCTTATTCAGCCTTCTCACCATATTAGAAGTTTGGATTTATACCCCGCCCTTCACTCAGAGCAGCTTACAAGCTCTTTCCCTTCCTCTCCCCACAACAGACACCCTGTGAGGTAGGTGGAACTAAGAGAGCTCTCAGAGAACTGCTCGAGAGAACAGCTCTGCGAGAACTGTGGCTGACCCAAGGTCACCCAGCAGCTGCATGTGGAGAAGTGGAGAATCAAACCCAGTTCTCCCAGGTAAGAGTCCACACACTTAACCACTACACCAAACTGGCTCTCAATTATGGTTCTTAGTTTTCACTGAAGAAAGACAAAAGTCTTCAATGGGCATCAAACCCAAAAGAAACTGTTTGAAGTGGAGTCACATAGCTTTGGACTAGTGGCAGCGGTGGAAAGGTTTGTCGTGTTGCAGCCAACTTGTGACAACCCCCGGGGAGGTTTTTAAGGCAAGAGACATTCAGAGGTCATTTGCCATTGCCTGCCTTCATGTAGCAACCCTTGCAATTCTTCCTTGCTTGTCTCCCATTCAAATACTAACCAGAGCTAACCCTGCTTAACTTCCAAGATCTGACGAGATCAGGCTAGACTGAACCATCCAGATTACTGGAAGTGGAGGAGTGTACCCTGTCTCCTGCCTTAGACTTCAGAGATGGTTCCATAGATTTAGAGACAGATAGAGAGGTCAAGACACACAAAACATGCTTTCCTTCCTGCTATCTGATGCTATCCCTTTGCAATAGACTGCTATTCTTAGGGACAAAACTGTCGGTGTGTGCCTGACTGCACAGCACCACTATATGAGACTTGAGTCCACAAGACCACAGCACACCAAACTGCACCACACCAGTGGAGTGTATTTACAGTTTATTTACAGTGCTATAAGATATTCTGACATCCACTAACAAAGTGCTTCGCCAGACAACTGAATCATGAGATGAGAAAGAATACTTTGCACACTCTCAAATATATACAGTACAGTAACTACACATCAACCAATCAGTGAGCTGCTGAGTCATGATGAGTACATCAATCAATGTCACATTCACAGAACAAGCCCGTAGATGTCCCTGTACAGTTATCATTTGCTTCAGTCACCTAACTCTCTGTTAACTGTCAACCTAGATCCTTCTGATCTGACAGCTCTTTGTGCTGAAGACTGAGAGTCTCAAAACACTTCCTTCTGGCCTGACACTTTCTCTCTTGCACACACAAAGAAGGAGCGCATGCTCTTCATCTCTGCCACTATGGATGCAGGGTATGCATTCCCCATCTGCATCCATCAAGCTAGTTTCAACTAGATTCTATCCCTATCTCTCACCTGTATTATCTAGAATGTAGTTCCCTGAATAAAGGACCCTTATTAGTTTGAAAGTGACCAAAGTCTCCATGTAACTTTGTAACTTTGCTGGTACACACAGTACTGCGAAGCTGCTGCTACATGTAGGCCTTGTGCACTCTGCTGCTTAATAGAGATTCCTGGCTATACCGTACCAGTGAATCTTGACCTTTCCTTTAATGGTCTGGCTCTTTTGTAGGGTTTCCAGCCTCCAGGTGGGGATCTCCTGCTTTTACAACTGATCTCCAGCTAACAGAGATCAGCTCCACTGGAGAAAATGACTGCTTTGGAGGGTGAACTCTATGGCATCATACCACGCTGATGCCCTTCTCCTCCCCAAACCCTACCCTCTCCTGGATCCACCCCCAAAGTCTCCAGGTGTTTTCCAATCCAGACCTAACAACCCTACTCTTTTGGCCTCAGCCTTAAGCCAAACCACACAGAGAAGGAAAGACAAAAACGAGGCTCACTCCAGACACAAAGGTTTTTAAATTTTAATTTTATGCTGAGTTGCTACAAGGTAAGATGCCAGTGACCTGGAGGTATATGGGTCCTTATCTTGTAAGCGTAAAGGAAGGCTCTGGTTAATATTTGTGAGATCATTCTTCTCAAATATCAGGGTAACCCATCTCTTTCCCCACTGAGTTTGGGACATCTGATAACTAGATGAGCCAGAGTACCTATCTTCCCCATATTGCAGAAATACCAGCATTCTGAAAAGGGAACTCCCATAAAGCAACCTTTCATTGTAATACAGCATTCAATCTAGCAGCAATATATATATACACACAAATACACACACACACACAAGAAGAGGGACCCACAATACTCATGGGGGGCGAGTATCCTAATCCTTCTCCCTCCCAGTCCCCCCTCCCAGTGACCCCTGCTCGATGCCCAGAGGGAGGCATAAGGACCTCCAAGATCCCTAGCCAATCTGGCTTGGAGGAAAACTCCTTCCAGACCCCAAGGCAGCAGGGGGACAGGCTGGACTGCGGTGGCTACAGGTAAGCCTTCTCCCCCACCCCCAGACACCAGCGAGGCCTCAGCAGCTCTCGCCAGGCCCGCCGCTTCTCCCCACCCCACCCACGGGCTCCTGCCGCTTTTCCTTCCCCCCCACGGGCACTGGCGAGGCCTCAGCAGCACTCTCCAGGTCGCTGCTCCTCTCCTCATGGGCTCCCGCCGCTTTTCCTTCCCCCCATGAGCACCCCCCCCCCCAGCGATTCCCCCCTCCCTGGCTCCAAAGCCCAAGTGGCTGAGTTTTTTAAAAATTTTAAGATTTTTCTGCACACGGGGGGAGTCCCCCCCATGTGTAGGAAAACCTCCCTACCCCCGTGCCTCCTCACACAGATTTAAATATCCGCACGGGGGTGGCCACTTGGCTATTAGTGTATATATGTATAACAGCATCAAGGAACCATCATAGACTTTAAATATGCTGGCAAGGTAACTGGATGTTCGAGCCCACTGTAAGCAAGGGAACACACCCTAAGAGATGCGTCCATCTCTTGTGTTTCCATTCATCAAAGGGGATGAAGAAGAAGAACTCCTTTCCCTTCCCCTCCCCACAACAGACATCTTGGGAGGTAGGTGGGGCTGAGAGATCTCTGACAGAAACTGCTCTTTTTCAAGAACAGCTGCACCAGAACTAGGGCTTGCCCAAGGTCATCCAGCAGCTGCAAGTTTAGGAGTGGGGAATCAAACCCCGTTCTCCCAGATTAGAGTCCACACACCACACAGGAACCTCAGAATTCCCAGAATCTCCACCAGGTTATGGAGAAAGAGAATTTCTGATTTATTTATTTTTCAGACAGTGAAAGGAAGCAGACACAGGAAGAATGCTGCACAATTCTGTTGTTTGGAATGCAAAATTGTGCCTGTTATCACCCAGTGATCGCTTTTAAAATATTTAAAATAGGGATCACACCATTGTTTTTATAGCTTGTCGTCTCTATACAAATTGAATAGCTGTAGGTGTTTCTTTTTCTTTTTTAATAGCTACTTTCTGTAAAAGAACAGATCCGGTGTGTTGTGCATGCTAATAAGCAAGCAACAGGCAGCAGTGAATGTGTTAAACTTGCAAAGATTATTTGCATCCATTTTGCTTCCTTCGAAAGTGTCTGCAGCAAGTTTAGTTTTCTGGTGTAAATGAAAATACTTATTAAATGTCAGTAGCGGTAATAAGTGATTGATATCTAATTAATGTGTCATATGTGATCATTTTTAAATGTTAATTAATGCCTAAAATCTCTCTGAGTGCTGCTTGACCTATTAATTAATATTAGACAAAAACATATAATTGTCTCCTAAATGAAGTGGCTCCCACAAGAGTTTCATTGGAAGTGGTTCCAGAAGGGGGAGGGGGTTCTCATGTTGGCAACATCTCTCTCCCCCCCCCCCCCAATATGTTTTGGCACCGGAGAAGTCCATGAATCGGCCATCCTTAGACTAGAAAAACACTATTTTCAATAGCACCTTGGTGTTCAACTTGAGACTTGCTCAGCCACCAAATTGGTACTTTTACTGGGCAAAATGTTCATGCCAGAAAAATGCCAGGAAATATCAGCTATTACTGTAGCGGTATGGAGAAGAGGGGAAGGGAGAACTGTCTTTACTGCCTAGAGTTCTTTGGAGGGAAGGTGGGATAAAGATCTATAGGATGGACACATTCCACGGACGGATGGCATCAACATACAGTAAGGTGGAACAGCTGCCAGGTCCCCAAGCGTCTGGCAGGGCCTGCAATGTTCTTAATGCCAAGCTATCAGAATGCAGAGGCAGCATGGTTTCAAACAGGAGCAGGGTTTAATCAGTCCATTTCTTTCTCTGGCACTACAGTAAGTACAGCTTCCTTTCTCCCTGTTCCTGCCCACACCTGAAGTGGACTGGGGCAGTCTAAAACACTGTCCTAGATTGAAAGACCAGAGTTGTTAAAACACCACATCAACTCCACAGGACCCATTGTTGCTGACCCCCTTCCCCACACACACACACACCCATGCATCCCTCCTGTCACTTGTCCACATGCCCTCCATGCCCATTGGCTTGCAAGTGATCCATGACCCTCACTTCCAGCTTCCCAACGTAAAGGGGAAACGGCATACGGGCACTGCCCATCAACGGCATTCCTGAGAGCCACAGCAGCAACACATCATGTGTGCTCTTGTGAGAGGGCATTGTCACGGGCTGGGGTGCCAGTCAAAGGAAGACCAGAAAAGCCAAGGTCAGGAGCCAGGAACACAGAGCCAACTCCAAAGCCACTAACCAGAAGCATAGTCCAAAGCCGAGCAGGGGTCAGGAGCCAGGAACACAGAGCCAAGTCCAAAGTCAGGGGATCTGAAGGTCTAGTTGCAAGAGCCAAGGTGGATGCAAGCAGCATGAAGCTGACTTGTTGCTCCCACAAAGAACACTGATCAGAGTGTGGAGTTAAATGCTGCTGACAATTAGTTGCACGATCACCCAGGCTCCTGTTAAAATTCTGGGCTAGCTAAACACCTACCCTGTAACCTGGCTTCTGTTTGCTGGGCTGCTAAGTTTTGCTGGAGTCACTCCCTTACATGAGTCACACGTGGGGGTGAGTCAGGAGGACTTTCAGCTTGCAGTTCATCCTTCTTATCTGAGCCAGGTGTGAAGACTGCTGTTACAGGCACTTGCCAGCTATCCTCCTCTACTGCTTCAGAGCTGTGGTTTCTGCAGGTTCAGTCAGCTCATCCTCATCCATGCCCATGACAGGCATGAATGTGGCACAGGTGGTGGGAGGGATGTGTGTGCAGGGGGGGGGGGGGGCATATGCGTCATCTTCAGGGGGGCTGGGGAGCTGGAGCCCCCCCTGAAATTTTCCAGGAAGTGCTGAACCTCCCTTGGAGACAATGGCCTGTGATGTCTCTGGCCCAGCCCCAGTCCCCCCCCCCCCCCAGAAATTGGCATGTCTACACCCTTGGTGGGGAAGGATGCACAGTCAAGTCAAATCCTGCGGGTGGGTGGAAGTAAAGGGAGGTATGAGGGGGACCTGGTGGTGGGCATAAGGGGGGCCCTGGGCATTTTCTGCTCAGGGCCCCATAAAACCTGGAACCAGCACTGCGTGCAGACAGGCATGGCCCCAGTGCAAATGATTATGACCTATGTGTTAACCAAAATACAATGATTAGAGATTAATGGTTTTTCCACATATTATTGCATCTGTGTCCAATGGGTTTCCTCTGTCTCCCTTCCGGTTAATCAATGTTTGAATTGGGGTGGGGGTGGGGGGCACCACGTGCCACCACTTCCAGTTTGTGCTTTTTAAAAAAGGCATTATCGATGTTCATCGGCACATATGGGCATCAATTAAATGACAGGATAAAAATTAATGTTAATGCAATCCCATGGTTACATCAAAGAACACAGGCTGGAGGGGGGGAAAGGGGAACCATGAGACTTCTGTAAGCAATCCTAGAACAAGTTCTGGAACTGATCTGCTTTTTTTTTGGTGGGGGGGATCTTATTCACTGAAATTAAGGATCTCCAGAGGGGTTCCTTTGGTATTACAGCTCATTTCCAGAGTGCAGAGATCACTTCCCCTGGAGAAAATGGCTGCTTTGGCTGCTTTGGAGGGTGGACTCTAGGGCTTTGGAGGGTGGACTCTAGGGCATTGTGCCCCACTGAGGCCTCTGTCCTCCCCAGGATCTACCCCCCCAAATCACCAGGAGTTCCCAAAGCTGGATGTGGCAACCCTGCCCCTCATCCTCCACCAGTGGCCCGGGGGGGGGGGAGCAACTCTAATAAAAGTCAACAGGATTTGTATGTGGGATGTTAAGACAAGCTTGGAAATCCCTGTTGCCCTGGCTCAAGAGACGCCAGGTTGGCCATTACTAGAGCCAGGGCCTTTTCAGTGGTGGCTCCACACTGGTGGAATGAGCTCCCAGAGGACATCAGGGTCTTGCGGGACCTTCTGCAGTTCTGCAGGGCCTGCAAAACAGAGCTCTTCCACCAAGCCTTCGATTAGAAGCTGCCACTGATGAATGTGACACTGATCAACATGTCACAGGAACATCTCCTAGCTCCTCTGACACATCGTTGGATGCTACCTTCACCATTGAATTTCACACTGAATGCCGCCACTGTCTGGACTGCTTTCACCAGCACTTTATGTTGCATATCTGTATTTTATATTGTAATTTTATTGTATTTATTGTGCTATCATGTTTTAATGTTTGTACGCCACCTTGAGCCAGTTCACCCAGCAAGACGGGATATAAATGTAAATAATAAATAAATAAATATAAATAAGTAGTTTCTATAAAGATGGGGTTTTGTATAGCTGTCCGACACACACATACATACACCGCGAAAATGGGGACATTCAACCAAACTGTGCTTTGGATGCCCTCCTCTGTCCTTTACAGTGCCATATGTCCCATTAGGACTGCAGACTGGTAAATGGAGAGAGTAGCCCAATCCAGTCCAAAGAGAGACTAAGGCCGTGGTCACACCAGCCTTTAAATCTGGGAGGGCTCCCAGATTTGGGATTTTCCCCCCAGGTTGGGATGATTACACATCCCAACTCTGGCATGGGCAGAGGCAGTGGTGGCGGTGGCGGCATCGGACAAGGCGAGCGGCAGAGGCGAGCGGCAGCAGCAGAGGAGGTGAGTGGCAGAAGACGAGGCAGGCGGCAGCGGATGAGGTGATCGGCGGAGGCGAGCACCCTTCCCCAAGCCCCGCCGGCTGCCTGGTAAGTTTGGGGTTTTTCCCCCCCTTTTGCATTTGGGTGCTTGAGTGCCCAAGAGTCCAAGTGCAAAAGGGGGGGGGGAATGGAGGGACATGTTCTGGACAGCCCTCTCTCACAATCATTGCAAGAGAGGGCGGTCCAGATAGGCTCAATTGTGGGTTCCTCATGCGACCACCAGGAAAATAGTTGAAATCAAAGAAGTGGAAATCACGGTACTAAAAGACATTCCATTTGGGATAAGGAAAAGAAGAAAGCAATACAAAAATGAGATAAAATTCTTGCAAAAGAACGCCACCCCTTATAAGTGGGTTTTTTCCGGAAGGTTTGGCTTTCAGTGACAATGAGAAAAAAGGGAAGATCACCACTCTTAAAAGTGCAGAGACTTTCTTGGAATTCCATCAAAAGCTACAAGAAGAGAAGACAGCAGAGAAAGAGAAAGAAGAAGAGGAAGAAGACATTGTACATGATTTGGGAAGTTTGTCCTCATCGAGTAGCTCTTCAGAGGACTCTGATTCAGCAAAGGGGACAGCAGCCCCTAAACAACTGGCAGTCCAAGATGTCCCAGAACAAAAAATGGAGAATTTAAAAGAAATCTTAAGTGAAGCTCTGGTTCCAATAACAGGTCTGCAAGTGGGTTATCTACAAAGTGATATGGATATTGTCTATGGGACGAATTCGGATTTTGTGAAGAAGAATAACCTGCCTGGAGAAATTGTAGTGAAATTCTCTAAGAGAACAACAAGAGATGTGGTGCTCAAGGCATTGGTGTTAGACATGGGTAGCTATGGAGCTACAATGGTGGAAGGGAGGTCCATGGATACTGTGTTTGGGGCAGAAATCACAGCCCATCTCCTATCAGGGGTTCCAACATGGAAGCCATCCAATCATCTTCCCTCTGTGCATTGTTTGGCACTAGGGTTGACAGATTCCGGTTTGGAAATACTTAGAGATTTAGGGGGTGGAGCCTGATGAAGGTGGGGTTTGGGGAGGGACTTCAGTGGGGTATAATACCATCGAGGATAATGCTGAAACAGCCATTTTTCTCCAGGTGAACTGATGCCTGTGGCCTGGAGATCAATTGTCATAGTGGGCAATCTCCAGCCACCATCTGCAGGTTAGCAACCCTATTTGAGACGCCCAGATGTGTGGCTACATCAGTCCTACCCCTTGAAGTTGGTCTGCAACAGCTTGCCACCTCTGCTAGGTTTGAATTTCTCCAGTATGGCACATGGTAGGGCAGAGAGAGTGCATGAGAGAGAGAGAGAGAGAGAGTGCTCTTTGCCTACTGCCAATGCGTATGTGTTTTTATTGCATTATTTTATCTTTTTTAAATGCTCTTTTAAATTGGTCAAGTGTTGCAATATTTCTGTGTTTGCTGCCTTGGGGACCCCGGTCGATTTGGAAAGGCAGCCTAAAAATGTTTAAAATAAATCAATAATAAAATAAATGCATGGATTTCTGGTTGAGCCAAGATGTCAAAATTGGGACTTCTTAAGCCAAAGTGCTGATATTTAACCACCACACTTCTCCATTTCTCAAGGAGAAGAAAGTCAACATCATGTCAAGTTCTGAAGGAAGTAAAAGACCTTGCTAATATATTCATTGCTATGACTCATCCTATGTTCATGTACGTGTGCTAGGATTAACTGGGATGCCTTCTGCAGCCTCATTTCACCTCTCTCACATTCATGAATTATCACCGATTAAGAAATCTGCCAACATTGTTAGTATCTTGTTTCAGATAGGTGGGAGAGGCCTGAATGATACATTTTCTACTCACTGGCAAATCACCAGATATTTTGATATTTTCAGCATCTACTATGGAAAATATTTTGGAGGGAAAAAACTGAAACAATTAATTCCCTTCTGAGTGATGAATGGGTGTCAAGATTCCCAGAGGACTATCACAGCCAGTGGTGTAGTGGTTAAGTGCGCAGACTCTAATCTGGGAGAACTGGGTTTGATTCCTCACTCCTCCACTCACACCTGGCTGGATGACCTTGGGCAAGCCATAGCTCTGTACCAGCTGTTCCCTCAAGGACAGCTTGGGAAAGAGCTCTCTCAGCCCCACCTACCTCACAGGGTGTCTGTTGTGGGGAGGGGAAGGGAAAAGGAGTTTGTAAGCCGCTCTGAGACTCCCTTGGGGAGTGGAGGGCGTGGTATAAATCCAATCTCTTCTTCTCTTCTTCTTCTTCTCTAAACTCACAACTGCCCATAAAAAGACATATGTAAATTGCAGGGCTCTTTTTCTAGGAGGAACTCCTTTGCATATTAGGCCACACACCCCTAATGTAGCCAATCCTCCAAGAGCTTACAGAGCTCTTCTTACAGGGGCTACTGTAACTGATCTTGGAGATCTCCAGGTGCTGCCTGGTGGCTGGCAATACTAAGGGGAGGGCCACCGATTTGAGGGGCAAAGCCTGGGAAGGGCAGGGTTTGGGGTGCAGAGAGACCTCAGCAGGGTATAATTCCATAGAGTCCATTGCCCAAAGCAACCATTCTCTCCAGGAGAACTGATCTTGGAGATCTCCAGGTGCTGGCAATACTAAGGGGAGGGCCAGACCTGTAGATTTGAGGGGCAGAGCCTGGGGAGGGCAGGGCATGGGCTGCAGAGGGACCTCAGCAGGGATGTGCCGTGGCTGCGGAACACAGTGATTTCTGGGAGATCTCCAGGCCCCACAGGAAGACTGGCAACTCCAGTGATCATTTAAGGGAAGATTGGGAGATATATTTAGCAACTCCAGTGACCGTTTAAGCAAAGACTGGGAGACGTATTTTACCTCAGGACCACATTCAATGACCCAACAGCAACAGCAAACTTATTAGAATGTTCGAGGGAAAAGCCAATCAGGCTGCATATGCAAATGACCTCTATGTTCTGACTGGCTACTGGGGGGAGTAGAACATCAAACTGTTTAGAATATTGGTGGTGAGATTCCGGCAACGCAGCCAGTGGATAGGGACAGCTTGAGTGACACATCAGGCAACCACCTTATTTTGGAGGGCATAGAATGTTGCCAGACGAAAAGGAAATTATATAATAAGGACAGATACTATGTTACTGTTCATTCTGTATAAGACAACAAATAAAAGTTGGTGGTTTTTTAAAGCAGTGTAAGTAGGCCAGAACAGGCTTCATTGGGTAGAAGTGTGTCTGGCCTTCAGTGTCGGGGAGGGGGGGTGGGTTCGTGCAGTTTGAAAGTACTGCAAAGTCACTCAGGGCACAGAAATCCTTCCCCTTCTGGGATGCTAGATAGGCTGACTGGATCTTGGACAGCCCCACTCCCACCCCCATTTAGCACACAGAACAGAGATCGGCATGTAAAGTCCTTTGTTCGTTTTGACAGGTTTTGATTTGCTTGGAGCTCCTGAACAGTGTGCCTCAAAGAATGCCAAATTCTTTGTACTCTGCAGAAGTTATACAAATGGAGCCCATTTAATGGGAAAAGCCACGGATTGCAAATTCTGACTCCCTTGCACTTGGGCTTGTCGGATTCACTGAGACTTGGTTGCATGCTTTGAAGCAGGACTTTGCAGCTGGGAAGCCAGAAGTTAAAGTGGAAGTTCTTGAGACGCTTCTTTTTCTATCTGGGACAGCCATCTGGTCAGTGTGGTACAGTGCTTAAGTGTCAGGCAAGGGTCTAGGAGACTTGGGTTTGACTTCCTCCTCTGTCACTGGTAAGTAATGATTTCAAGATTAAAGAAATTGCAAAGTTGGCTTTATCTCGACTATTCATGTTGGGGGGGGGGGTATATTGGATTGCTCTTTGGATTGCACTATGTGTGGTGGTGCAAGAGAGTAATGATTTCTAGATATTTCAGAGCTGGCTTCCCCCCCAACAATTTGTGTGTGTGGGTATTCCCCAGTGGTGGGAAGAACTATAACTCACGCCCCGCTGCCGGTAATATTCATTAATTGTTTTATAAATAAACACCGAAATATTACTTTTTTTTACAGATAATATTATGGCTGAACCTAAGAAAAAATGCAGACAATATATTATTCAGTATTTAAACTATGGCTTTATTCAGTCGCCTACAAACAATACATTACCAGTGTTTCTGATTTGCCAAAACATTTTATCAAATGAAGCTATGTGTGAGAGTCTAAGAGATTTCAAACTGTAAACAAAGTTCTTAACCAAAAGGTTCTTTATTCCAGTGGATCAATTAGTCATCTACACGTTCCTGAGTCAGTAATGAAAGGGAAAGGTTGAGGGGTTACAGTTATAGTGCATTCAAACTGGGTATGAAAAGGGGGGCTCCAACCCTAAAGTCTGAATATAGTAACAAACGTTTTGTTCCCAGGCTGAAAGCGGGAAAAGTTGGGGGAAAAAACACCTGCAAAAGCAGCGAAGTCGTTGAGAAAATTCCCCAGCTCCAAGGTTAGGGAGGCATGATAGATAACATTCAGACTGTGAGAAGAGAGATACATTCCAAAGGGGGGGGGGGAGCCATGACTTGCACACTAGGGAGAATGCACCGCCTGCCCGGGAATGGCAGCATTTAGCCGACACTATGAAACCTTCAAGATTACAAGAACATTTGAGAAAAATTCATGCTGATAAGAAAGATAAGGAATTATCTTATTTTCAAGCACTTAAAGAAAACTTTTTGAGACAGCTGACATTGGCAAAACTCTCTTCAGTAGCATCCAAACAAGATGATGATGGGCTGCGTGCTTCTTCCAACATTTTGTTACTGATTGCTAAATCGGGAAAACCACATTTTGTTAGTGAAGAACTAATTCTACCGGCTATAAGTCAGGTAATACACACCATGGTACACAAGCCAACATCTGATATTACCAAGAAAATTTCTTTGCGCAATAATACAGTGCAACGAAGAATTGATGGAATGGCTCAAGATGCTGAAGACCCATTATGTGAGTATTCAAAAACATCCCTGTTCTCTATACAGCTTGAGGAGTCGACTTTGCCAGGAAATGAAGCCTTGCTTTTAGCATACATGCAATTTATAAAAGAGGGGGGAAAATGCCAAGAATTATTATTTGCTAAATAATTGCAAACTGATACCAAAGGAGAATCGATATTTCATGCATTGGAAGAGTTTTTTTAAAAGAAAAAGATATCCCCCTGAGTAATATATTGTCAGTTGCTACTGCTGGTGCTCCAGTGATAATAGGGCACTACAGGGGGTTTCTTGCATATTTTTAAATAGCGGTTCTAAATGTATTCACTGTACACTGTGTCATTCATCATCAACATTGTGCGACTGCAATGAAAAAGGTCAATGCTATGCTGGGGGTTATTAGGAAGGGAATTGAAAACAAATCAGCCAGTATCATAATGTCCCTGTATAAATCGATGGTATGACCTCATTTGGAGTACTGTGTACAGTTCTGGTCGCCACACCTCAAAAAAGATATTATAGCATTGGAAAAAGTGCAGAAACAGGCAACTAGAATGATAAAAGGGTTGGGACACTTTCCCTATGAAGAAAGATTGAAGCGCTTAGGGCTCTTTAGCTTAGAGAAACGACGGCTGAGGGGTGACATGATAGAGGTTTATAAGATTATGCATGGGATAGAACAGGTAGAGAAAGAAGTCCTTTTCTCCCTTTCTCACAATACAAGAACTTGTGGGCACCCCATGAAATTGCGGAGCAGTTAGGTTAGAACGGATAAAAGGAAGTACTTCTTCAGCCAAAAAGTGATTAACACATGTAATTCACTGCCACAGGAGGTGGTGGTGGCTACAAGCAAGGATGGCTTCAAGAGGGAATTAGATAAACATATTGAGTAGAAGTCCATCAGTGGCTATTAGCCACAAAGTATAGATAGGAACTCTCAGTCTGGGGCAGGTGATGCTCTGTATTCTTGGTGTTTGGGGGGGGGCAACAGTTTGGGGGGGCAACAGGGAGGGCTTCCTGCCCCCACTGCTGGACCTTCTGAGGGCACCTGGTTTTTTGGCCACTGTGTGACAGAGTGTTGGACTGGATGGGCCATTGGCCTGATCCAACATTGGCTTCTCTTATGTTCTTATGTAACATCTAGTTGCCAAAAATCTGAGTGAATGCCTCCATAGGTCATTATATTGTGTCATTAAAGTGGTCAACAAAATCAGAAGCAATTCATTGAATGACATTTTGTTTGGACAACTTTGTACTGAAAACAATTAAGAATTTAATCGCTTGCTGCTTCATACAGAAGTTTGTTGGCTATCAAAAGGTGCCTGTTTGGATTGGTTTTATAAACTCTTTGACTCAGTGTTAGAGTTCCAAGAAAACAAAGATGATGCTTTATGAGCCAACTTTTTTTTTACTAGAACTTTATTTCCTTTATTTAAAAATGCCGTTCTATATAAGCAGTCCAAATCTTTATTCTCTTTTATTCTCTAGCATTAGGCAGAATAGTTCCTTCTATCCAAGGCCTCCATTTTCTCCACTTACATGTTTAGAGATGCTTTCTGTTCCATATAAGCAAAGTCCATTAATCTTCATTCAGATGAAATCAACTGAGGCTTGAACATTATATGACTTTCATTCTTTTGTACTCAACATAGCTGGATAGTAAATAATAACATATTATTGTTGAAAGGATGGTGGTTGGCAGCAGTATATCCCAATAAGCTGTAACGGTGTTGGAAGTTTTATTTATCTTTAGGCTATTCTGCAATACTATGTTTTATTTATCTTTAGGCTATTCTGCAATACTATGTTTTCTCTAGTTTTGCTCCAACATCTGGCCAGCTTCTTTCTTAATTTTTAAAAAAATTAAATACAGAAAAAAGAAACAGACACAAACATCAAATACACACCCCATTCCCAAATAGAAGAACAACCTACAGTGTACACATAACAAGAGAAAAGGGGGAGGAGGGAAAAAAGGGAATAAACAAATTAAAAGTAAAAAGCAAGCAAATTAAGGCATTGGTAGAGAGCTCAACATTCGGCCTAAATACAAAAAGAAGGAATTCTTTCCCCTTCTTCTTTTTTCTTTTCCTGTAAAGATGCATAATTAATGTATAATTAGGTAAAGGTAACGGTTTCCCTTGCTCAAAAGTCAGTTGAATATGACCCTAGGGATACGGTGCTCATCTCCATTTCCAAGCCGAAGCGCCAGCACTATCCAAAGACATTTAATTACAATATGATTAAAGTATAGAGAATGGCTTACTTAATTTTATCCCATAATCTGAGGAAGGGCTTAAACATACTTTGAGTATTGTTCTGAGTTGTGTATATAATAAAATTGTGCCATGTTTCAAAAAAGTCTACGGCTTTGGCTTTGATTATTCTGATTTGATATTAATTTTTCAGCTATTGCAATCTGCCATAACTCAAAATACCATGAGTATAATATTAATAATCCTGCAGCTTTCCAACTTTTAACACCTGTCCTGCGTGCCGCCATTAACATAAACGCTATTAATCCTTTAGAAGTCACCTTTTCATTTTGTTTCTCCCATATTGTTAATTGGGCCAAAGCTGGTGTAACACAGGTGGTTTGACATGTAATTTTTGCTATTTCTGCAAAAAAATTCTCCCAGAACTGTGACACTACTGGGCATAGCCACCACATATGTATACAGTCGCCTTGCTGATTACACTGTCTCCAGCATTCTTTATTATTTCTGCTGGTTATTCTTGCAAGGGGAACTGGAGTAAAATACCATCTGTGTAATAATTTCAAAAAGTTATCTCTAAGAGCTATTGATACAGTTTTCCTTGCTTGGGTAGACCATATATTATTCCAGATATTTTGCTTGATCTTTACTCCAATATCTTTCTCACATGTTATTTTCAACCCATTTAGTGAACCTGAGTCTATCTCAATTAAATAAGCGTATATTTTAGAGATTACTCTTTTAGACTTGTCATATGTTCCATTAAAATCTGTTCAAATTTTAACAGCTTTTTAGTCATGGTTGGCTTTGCCATAGAGTTTACAATTAGGTAATGCAGCTTATATAGTGAAAACCAATTTAACTCTCCTTGCAAACTTTCTTGTAATTGCATCACAGTAAAACGAATCCCATCTACATAAAGATCTCTCATTCTATAAATCCCTTTTTTTCTGTTTTATCCAGACGTGAGAAACTGGGATGTGGTATGATAGGAATCAATGGGGATATCTCTGAGATCAGTTTATTTTTTCCATTTAACCCAATGTTTTAATGTAGTATATAAGAAGGTGTTCTCTACCCATTTAATGTCTTACTTTTTTTCCTCCAAAAACAATTTTCTCAATTAAATTCAGATGTTACCCGTCTGCTTCCATGCTCACCCAAGACTTATCATAGGTTCCATTTAAATGTGACACCAAGGCTCTCAATTTGTTTGCTTCATAATATTTGCTTATATTTGGTTCTCCCCATCCTCGTCGATCTGCCCTTTTGTACCTTATAGCCTTCATAAGTCTTGGTTTTTTACCTTGATAAATAAAATCAGTAAAGTTTTTTTTGCCAGCAAGTTAGGTCCTTTGGCGTGATATATATGGGAAGCATTTGAAAGAAGTAATTTAATTTTGGGAGTGCCATCGTTTTGATAGTGTTGATTCTACCCATGATTGTCAACTGTAACTGGGACCATCTTTTAATATCTCTTCTTATTTGTAGAATAACCAAATGGAAGTTTAACTGCTGTAATTTATTTAAATTACTTGATTGATTCCAAAAAAGACATAGCTTATTTGAAAGACTTGTTTAATAAATTTAATGAAACAAATCTACAGCTCCAAGGCAATGAGCTGAATTTAACAAAAACTGTCATTTCTGCCTTTGTGGAAAACTTCTTCTGTACAAATGAAATTTAGGACGAGGGGAATTCCACCAGTTTCCAAATTTATCAACAGTAGAAAAAACACGATGAAGACTTGCTTACCTATTGTCAGCACCTGGAGGCTCTGTATTCTGACTTTAATCACCAATTTGAATATATTCTTAAAATGAACATACCTGACTCTGTTTTGGACCCTTTTTCAAGTACAGACACAGAAGAATCTCCAGAATTACAAGAAGAACTTATAGAAGTAACAAGAAATGAGGAATTGAAATTTAAATTCAAAGATGGGTCCCAACAGTTCAGGCTGCAAAAGCAGATACTTACACTTTATCCTGGATTATGGGCTATAGTACAAAAGTTTCTAATTGCATTTCTTTCAACATATTTAGTGGAACCTGGGTTCAGTGCGGTCATAAATCTGTTAACTAAAAAAAAAAGAAACTGACCAAATAAGCTCTCAATAGCTCTCTTCTCACAGTGATGTTATCATGCTGGGACCATATGAGGCCTTTTTTGCTGCCACCTGTTTCCCAGTATCAATCCTTTCTGAATCAATCATGGTTCATACCGGGGTATAATAACCATTCATCTCATGGAAATCAGCTAAAGTTATGATGCTTAGAGACCTTACATCCAAGCAACTGTTATTGCCTAAAGCATCTCTGGAAGATAAGTTGAAATCAAAGGTTTCATGGATTCAGTACTTTCAAATCTCACACCTCTATACCCAAATCTATCTTACCTCCATTTTGAAACAACCTCAATCTGAATTTGAACTAATTCTCTGCTCTGCCAGTATTTCTAGAAAAGGTCTAATCTCTAAAATACATAAGGCTCTATCATCCGATAGGCAAAAATACCCCTCCGTCATATCAAGCTTTGTGGCACAAAGACTGTGGCCAGAATCTCTCAGAGAAATCTTGGAATCATATCTGGACTTCTTCTCCATTCCACTCCAAATTCACAGCAGTGAAATTACAGTCCTTTAAAATACTGTCCCATTGGTATCTTACACTGCAGAAATTGGCACACATAAATCTATTATACAGCCCAAAATGCTGGAAGAAATGCGGCAGTGTGGGGAAATACTTACATTGCTGGGTCTACTGTCCCCAAATCCTTCGCTTTTGGGATGCTGTACTAAATCAAATCTGTTACACACATAGACTTCTCCACCATGCCAGAGAACTTGTTTTTGAACGGATGGGCCACTAATTGTAATTCATTACCTAACAAAGAAAGGGTGACTCTGATGCTTTTTGCAGCTAAAACTGCCATTGCTACACACTGAGAAACAATGACACCCACATTTTCACAATGACATAAAAAGATGTGGGATTTGTACATCATGGCAAAACTCACAGCTAATCTTACGTGCTTTGATGAGCTTCCTTCCCCTTCCTACCCCCTACCCCTGTCTTAATATGGTTTCCCATTCTAGAATACCTCACCTCCCAATATGAAATTCCCAAAGTAATAGACTATCTGTGGTTATGGTAAAGCTTTCATGATAACTACAACATTTGCTTTTGGTATTATTTTAATACTAGGAATAAGGCCCATTGTGGAAATAAATACAACGGGCTCTAGAAAGAGACTCTGGGAGAGTGCCCCGGCCTTGGGCACTCAGTGTCAATTTGCTGTTGCCACCTCAGCTGGGTATAATGACACAGAATCCACCATTTTCTCCAGGGGAAGATCTCTGCCATCTGAAGAGCAGTTGTAATTCAGCATGAACTCCATTCCTGTCTGGAGATTGGCAGCAATGGTTCTCCATGAGGGAATGGGTGGTTTGAAGGGTGGAGTTGATGGCACTGAACCTGTCTGAGGTCTCACCCCTGCTGAAACCTCACCCTCTCCAGGGTCAACCCCTCAAATCTCCAGGAATGTCCCCACCTGGAGTTGGCAACCCTACCTCCCAGCCAACCATCAATGTATCGTTATCTGCCCCCTAGCTTCAGCTTTCTATCTCCTCCCCCCTCCCCCCTAGAGAGCAGTTGTAATTCTGAGTGATCTACAGCCCCCACCTGGAGATTGGCAACAATGGTTCCCCTTGAGGGACTTGCTGGCTTGGAGGGTGGAGTCTATGGCATTGTACCTGTCTGAGGTCCCACTCCTCCTCAAACCTCACTGTCTCCAGGCTCTGCCCCTCAAGTCTTCAGGAATTTTCCACCTGGAGTTGGCAACCCTATCTCCTTCCCAGCCATTAATCAACCTCACTCTTCAAGTTTCTATTCCCTCCCATCGCAGCCTCCACCATGCTCTGAAGCCCTGACTGCTATGTCACATTGGCTGTCATAAAGGGTCCATCTCAGCAGAGTATGAGGACATAGAGTCCACCATTTTCTCCAGGGGAACTGATCTCTGCCATCTGGAGAGCACTTGTAATTCTGAGTGGTTTCCAGCCCTCACCTGGATCTGGCAACCATACTTCTCCTGGTGGAAAAGTAGTCTTTCTCTGCAATGTGGACAGAAGCAGCTGACATCATTCTTCTCTCCCCCTTTTTGACTTGCACAACAACCCTGTGAGGTAGGTTAGGCTTAAAGTCTGTGACTGGCCCAAAATCACCCACTCAGCAAATACCTGGGTCTAGCAGATCTTGCTCTGAAGCACTGACTGCTATGCCTAGGGTAGCCTACCTCCAGGTGGAGCCTGAAGATCACCAGGTATTACAATTGAACTCCAAACAACAGATCTTCCCCCCTCCCTTGGAGAAAATGTCTGCTTTGGAGGGTGGCCTCTATGGCATTCTGTTCAGCTGGCCCCAGTGAGTTTTCTCCCAAAGGCCATCATAGGTGTGGAAAGGGGCTTTCAGAGAAGCAAGCTTGGTTGCCTAGCAACGGGCACTGAGGAGAAAGTTGTCTCTGATGATGGAATAGGGTTCCCAACCTCCATGTGGGGCCTGGGGATCTCCCGCTTTTACAATGGATCTCCAGCTGACAGAGATCAGCTCCCCTGGAGAAAATGGCTGCTCTAGAGAGTGGACTCTATGGCACTGTACCATGCTGAGGCCCCTCCCCTCCCCAAACCCCACCCTCTTCTGGATCCATCCCCAAAGTCTGCAGGGATTTTCCAACCCAGACCTGGCAACCCTGTGATGGGAATGCCTGAAGGTTTGGGGGATGGATCCTGTGCAGGGCAGCATTTTTTTGTGGGGGATAGAAGGACTCAGCAAGCTATAATGCCATAAGGTCTACCCTCCAAAGCAGCCAGTTTCTCCTGGGGAACTGATCACTGTCATCTGGAGATCAATTGTAATCATTAGCCAGCCAGCTGTGGTGGAGCTAAGCAGGAGAGAGGGCCTGAGGAATTTCACATAACCAAAATGTTCCGTTTCAAGAACTCTTCAGTAACGGCTTCTGTCAGGTATTTTACACAGAACCTTATCAGTACCGGTTCCCTAATGGAACATATTGGCCCTTCCACACAGAAATGTGCCTCTCCTGTTGGGGAAAAGTTCCTGAGCCGGTTTACCTTGAAACCTCCTCCCAAACGTTCTTCAGTGCTTGTACCGGTCCTGAAGCGCTATGGGGTGCTGTGTGAAATGGCCCCGTTTCTGACAGTTTATTCTGACAGTTTATTCTGGGCATGCTGGCAGTGTGCGGGGGAGGGGGTTTATGCTTGAAGTCCATTGTCTTTTCACTGACAGAAGCAGGCCACTGAGGGGACAGTTAGACCCACCTGGCAGTGGGTGGAGGAGAAGAGTGGACCCAGCACCCAGTCGGTCCTTCCCCTTCGCTGGCTCCCTCCAGACTGAGGCCGGGATGCTGGCCAGTAGTTCTGTGGGCAGGACTGAGGCAAAGCAGGGAGATAATGCAGCCAATGGCCAGGGACCCCCTTTTGAGAGGCAGTCCGTCCAGCCTACTGATTTTGGCACCCCATGGAATCTTGCCCCTTGGAATCTTAAAACGGCTTTATATAATAGGAAAGATGTTATAAATGCTTCTACTCTATGGACGGTACTCTATTGTTAATATTTCGCCCTTACAACTTTTGTGGTTCTAGGCTATGTAATGCTCACTTTTGTATACTGGTTTTATGATCTACCCATGTATTGTTCCAGTAGTTTGGATGTTTAAGCACTTCCGTTGTTTATAAACTTTGCAAAATTTCAATAAGCTTTGTTGTAAAAAAAGAAAAGAAAAGAAACCGACTGCAAACAGCTAATTGTGGTGATTTAAGATTGCTGCTGACACAAATAGAGCCAAACATTAATAAATTGATAGCAGTGCACCAGGTTCATCCTTCTCATTAGGATTATTTTTAAAGTTATCTGTGGTTTTTATTTGAATATTATCCTTTGTTATCTTAATTTTCTGTGCATATGCAAATGTTACCACGGTTGATTTTATAAAATACTTTTATGATTTTGAGCTTCAAAGTGTCTTACTTACAACAACGTCTCTCTTTACTATGTGCAAATTTGTCACTGCATCTTTTTGTCCACTTCTTGAAGGTAGATTTCCAGGTCCTAGGGTTGCCAGCTCCCTTCTGGCAACTGGTGAGGAATGGGGAGAGTTACCAGGAGAAAGAGAGAGGCTGAGCCCACACGGCTGGTGTTGCTTAGGAAGTTACTTCATCATGCCAGTGACTTCCGGGTGGCACTCTGGTATTTGGGCAAAAACTCTATGGTAAAACTGGTGTCTACTATAGAATTTTTACTCGAATACCAGAGCGTTACCCAGAAATCACTGGCTTGATGATGTCACTTCCTGTGTGACACCAGTGAAGTGGCCTGGGCCTTTCTCTTTCTATTGGTAAGTCCCCCAGCTGGCCAGCTGATAGGCGGGGGGGGGGGGCAGGGCCTGGCACAGCAGGGGACCCCCACCTCAACCAAAGGCAAACCTAGGTGGTCCTGGTCTCCAGCTGCTAGAACTCAATGTGGAGTTCACTCCTCCAGTTTCATCTCACCCTTTGACTTTCACAAATAAGATTTACTCTCTGCTGCCAGTGCCACCAGCAGGCTAATAGTGTGAGGTGCACTTGTCTGGCTTCCTGGACACCAGATTTCTGTTCGAATTCAGAATTTACTCCTTCCTTGAGCCACCATGGAGGTAGGGGAAAACTTTGGAAATCTCACTTGTTACAGATATTCTCAGTTATTCAGGCTCCCCTTGCTTCCCTCTTATACTTTGAAGAAGAAGAAGAAGAAGAGATTGGATTTATACCCCGCCCTTCACTACCCCGCCCTTCACTACAGAGCGGCTTACAATCTCCTTTTCCTTCCCCTCCCCACAACAGACACCCTGCGAGGTAGGTGGGGCTGAGAGAGCTCTTTTTCAAGGACAGAAACTGCTCTTTTTCAAGGACAGCTGTGCCAGAACTATGGCTTGCCCAAGGTCATCCAGCAGGTGCCAAGTGGAGGAGTAGGGAATCAAACCTGGTTCTCCCAGATTAGAGTCCGTGCACTTAACCACTACACCAAACTGGCTCAATTGTCAGTAATAATTAGGGTTTGCCTGTGGTTGCAAAGACCAAATAACTCCCAATTGTGTGTGTTTAAAGAAAATCTTTAAATAAATAAGCAATCACTGGTTACAACAAGTGAAAGTATGCAATCCAACAGCAAAATACTATGTCATCTGAGCACTAGGGGGAAAAAATCAAATTGGTTGCAATCCTCTTTCCCTATATCTAGAACTTATCCCTATGATGCTAAAAAGAGAAGCAGAAATATCTTAAAAGTTCAGGCACTGCTCATCTCATCTTTACCTTCCTTCTCTGTCTGGCTTGTCCATTCTCTTCTGTGTATATCTCCCTCAGAGTCCTCCAAGAATCTCTTGTCACTCTTCAATATGTCTCACTCTCTCAAGTACGACTCTTACCAACAAGGGTTTGTCCCGCTTTGTAAAGATAGAGCTTCTCATAAGTCCACAGAATCCTGCCCACTGGAAGTTCACCAGGTACAGAAGGAAAAAGACTGGGATTTCCTGGTAACTTCTAAGATACAAGGAGATTTTCTTGGTCTACCTGCTCTCAGGCCACACTTATCGTGGCGCTCCTGTGTCTTTCTGATATGCATTCTGCATGCCATGAACAGGACTGCCATAGTTTGGAATTTTAAAAAAGAACTGTCTCTTTCCTTTGGCCAGGTTACCTGTAAAGGCAGTGTGAGCATAACCCCCGAGCATTCACAAACGAACATTTACAAAGCAAAGTGGAAAATTCATACACCAGAGGTGAAATGGCATTTCTCTGTAGTACTTACTTCCCAAATATCCTTACATAGAACGGACTGAGGGAGGGAGGGAGGGAGGGGAATAGTTCCAAGCATGCTCAGTAGGCACTGTTTCTGGTTTATCATGATAGAGTCCAGATTCTTTAAACTTTAAGAAAAGCTGAGTAGTGAGAGCTTGTCGGCGCAGTCAAAGCGTGGCGACAAAATTCCCAAGACAGTGCTGGCTAGTGCAGAAATATACAGTGGTTTATTTACATTAAAGTATTTACAGTCCATATATAGCACTGGTAGAATCTTCACACAAACGGACAGAATGCTACGCAGGCAATTAATGATCCAGAGAGAAAACGCACAGTCTAATAGCACTGAATCTATATCTGTAATCACCAATCAGAACACAGTGCTGTGTCATTGTGACTACAGTAAAGTCTGATGCAATTCTATCAGGTGACCTGTACACATGATCCCTCCGCTGTCACTCTTAGATCAAGATGATCTATCTATGCATTACCTGAGCTGTCATCTTGCCGGCATTACAAGATCGTATGCTGACAGAGCTTGCCTGCTGTTACCCAAAACGGTCCTCCAGAAAACAACAACAACCACAACCCCTTGCCCTGTCTGCCCTCAACCATTTTGCAAAGTCATGCCCATCTCAAATTGCCTGTGATTGAGCTAAGGTTCAAAACAAATCATTCAGTGTAAATCCTAGGGACCCTGACCTGAATAACCCAGGTTAGCCTTATCTTGTCAGATCTCAGAAGCTCAATAGGGTTGGCCTTGTTAGTACAGGTGTGAAGACTCCGTCCCCTCCTCCAACCGAGATCCCCTTGGTTAGAGGGGTCCCCATCTTATTTCCTTGAATAACCCAGGTTAGCCTTATCTTGTCAGATCTCAGAAGCTCAATAGGGTTGGCCTTGTTAGTACAGGTGTGAAGACTCCGTCCCCTCCTCCAACCGAGACCCCCTTGGTTAGAGGGGTCCCCATCTTATTTCCCTGAATAACCCAGGTTAGCCTTATCTTGTCAGATCTCAGAAGCTCAATAGGGTTGGCCTTGTTAGTACAGGTGTGAAGACTCCGTCCCCTCCTCCAACCGAGACCCCCTTGGTTAGAGGGGTCCCCATCTTATTTCCCTGAATAACCCAGGTTAGCCTTATCTTGTCAGATCTCAGAAGCTCAATAGGGTTGGCCTTGTTAGTACAGGTGTGAAGACTCCGTCCCCTCCTCCAACCGAGACCCCCTTGGTTAGAGGGGTCCCCATCTTATTTCCCTGAATAACCCAGGTTAGCCTTATCTTGTGAGATCTCAGAAGCTCAATAGGGTTGGCCTTGTTAGTACAGGTGTGAAGACTCCGTCCCCTCCTCCAACTGAGACCCCCTTGGTTAGAGGGGTCCCCATCTTATTTCCCTGAATAACCCAGGTTAGCCTTATCTTGTCAGATCTCAGAAGCTCAATAGGGTTGGCCTTGTTAGTACAGGTGTGAAGACTCCGTCCCCTCCTCCAACCGAGACCCCCTTGGTTAGAGGGGTCCCCATCTTATTTCCCTGAATAACCCAGGTTAGCCTTATCTTGTCAGATCTCAGAAGCTCAATAGGGTTGGCCTTGTTAGGACAGGTGTGAAGACTCCGTCCCCTCCTCCAACCGAGACCCCCTTGGTTAGAGGGGTCCCCATCTTATTTCCCTGAATAACCCAGGTTAGCCTTATCTTGTCAGATCTCAGAAGCTCAATAGGGTTGGCCTTGTTAGTACAGGTGTGAAGACTCCGTCCCCTCCTCCAACCGAGACCCCCTTGGTTAGAGGGGTCCCCATCTTATTTTAGACTTAATTGTTCTAACAGGCACTCTTTCTGTTTTGCAGCCTAAGTGCCAAAGGGACCTGAAACTTGGAAAGTCTCATAAAGGCACCTGGGTACAGCCATGGAAGCCCAGGAAAGAGGTAGAGCGTGCTGGCATTACAAGCTGATGAAATGCAATCTCCCCCAGTTTGTGGCACATTTGTTCTCAAGACCAAAAAAACGTTTCAGTGCTAAGCTCGGAGGTAGAGAGTCATGCCCCTTGTTCCAGGGATACTTCATCCAGGCAATGTGAGCAGACAGCTGGGCAACCCTTAAGTATTGCTAATCCAGTCCAGCCATTGATGATGGCAGCCTAACATCTGAATCACCCAGCATGGGCCATCAGGAGGACATTTAAGCTCATCGTTCAATATGCTAGAATTGTCCAACAATCACCCCATCTTGGAATGTCAGGTATTTCCCCACTAATCTTCCTACCAGATTTTGACAGCAGTTACCGTCAAACTTCCCAGTCAGATTCAAACTTCGTATCTTGGATCAATCATGTTCCTGGGAAAGTGGATTCCCATGTCTAGCTGTGGGACACTTCCCCATAAAAAGACCATCCCAACTCAGTGGAAAGTGTGCCAGGTTTCCCACTACCTGAACGCCCCAGAACTCAAGCCCAGGATTTCAAGTCATATGTCCCTTCTGTAAAACTTCCCGATTTCCTCCCTTTTTCTTTTTACCAAGTGCACCATCTTGCTGGCGTGCAAATTCTTAGGAAATTAGTTCTCAGGTGCTTATTGTAATTTCTTTTCACTTTTTCATTTATTTTATTTTAGATACAATAATTTGTTGGTGTTTGCCATCACCCCCTCACTCTATTTCTCCCTAATTTTATTTTGGGGTATCCCCACCGAGATCCATCCTGGTATACACAGACCTACAAGGTTATTCCTTTATGGAACCTTTTTTGAAGCTAATTTCCCTTTCTCTGGATCCAGTTTGGGTTACACTTGGATGGGAGACCACCAGGGAGGTCCTGGTTTGCTACACAGAGGCAGGCAATGGCAAACCCCCTCTGAATGTCTCTTGCCTCGAAAACCGTACAGGGGTCACCATAAATCATTCATGACTTGACGGCACTTTCCAGCACCAAATCATGGAAACATGAAAACATGAACTGATGCATCTTTTAACGTATCCAATTTTAAATTATCTAATATTTAATGCATGTACTCTAATCTGGGAGAAACAGATTTGATTCCCCACTTCTCCACTTGCACCTGCTGGATGACCTTGGGCAAGCCATAGTTCTGGCAGAGCTGTTCTTGAAAAAAAGCAGTTTCTGTCAGAGCTTTCTCAGCCCCACCTACCTCACAGGGTGTCTGTTGTGGGGAGAGGAAGGGAAAGCAGTTAAGCCACTCTGATACTCCCTTGGGTAGTGAAGGGCGGGGTATAAATCCAATCTCCTCCTCCTCCTCTGTCCTTTGCTCACTCAAGAAACTTAACAGCACTGCAAATGCTATTGCCTGATTATTTAATAAGTGAGAAATTTTATCTCAGTGCAGAAATGGTTGACCAGTCATGTGGTAATGTAACTGTTCATTTGTCAAATGAGACTGAACTGGATTACTTAGCACCACTTCTTGCCAGAGTGTAGCATAATAAATCAGGATGGCTTGTCCAAACAGTTCAACAGAAACACACCCAACAGAAATGGTGTTGAATGTTTGGTGTTTATTAACTACCAAGTGTTTTTCATAGGTGAGTATCATCATCGACATACTGTAGTTTGGGAGCGGAGTCTGGGAGAGAGTACCTAAGGATTTTGATGGAAAGTGCCATCAAGACACAACTGACTTATGGTGACCCCGTAGGGTTGTCATGGTGAGAGATGGTCAGAGGTGGTTTGCCATTACCTGCCTTTGCATCACACCCCTGGTATTCCTTGGAGGTCTCCCATCCAAATACTAGCTAGGGCTGACTCTAATTAGCTTTCAAGATCCAATGAGATTGGTCTATCCTGGACACTGAAATGTTCATGGCTGAGATAAGTTTCAGAAGAAGGACTTCCTAACTTAACTTTCATGGAGTATACTGTATCAAGGTCAGTATTGTCCACTGAGACTGGCAGTTGCTCTCCAGGGTGTCAGGCTGAGGTCTTTCACATAACCTGCCACCTTATCCTTTTAACTGAAGATGCTGGGGACTGAATCCAGGTCCTTTGGCATGCTAAGCAGATGCTCTACCATTGAGTCATGGTCCTTCCTGCCATGTGCTAAGTCAAACAACCGATATACCTATAGTCTGGAACAGTCTATGCCAAGCAGCAGTGAACCTATGAGGTCCCAGACAGAGGTCTGTCCAAATTCTTACCGGTGAACTGGAGGTGCTGGTTTGAACCTGGGGTGTTGAGCAGGCAAAATATGACTAAGTGAACTGATGTGATAGTGTGGTTGGAGTGTGGGCTAGAGGTGGAGAACCCCAGGTAATGAGAGTGTGCAGTACCCATGATTTTTCCAGTACATGTGGTCAGCAGGGCCGGCCCGTTTTTAAATTTTAGACCATTGCCTAGGGCAATGGCTCGATGAGGGCACCATTCTGGCTGGCCTTGTCCCCTCCTCACCCTGCACAAAAAGCCTTCCTTGCCGGCTTCTTGCTCTGTCCCTGGCAAGAGACTCCCCTCTTTGCAGCCCCCCAGACAGAAAGAGAAGAAGGCGGGGGACAGGCTTGGGGAACAGCCCGGGACGATGGAAAAGTGCCGCTCGTCCTCTGCTGCCCCCGCAGTCTCTTTGGAGCTCCTTTTGCAGCCTGGCACAGGCTCCCTCCCCCTCCCCTCAAGCGATCCCGCCCCCACATGCATTTGCAGCTTGCCCTCTCGGCCCGCCCACTGTGGCTCTGTTGCCTGCCCCTCCCTGCATGGGGGCACCAGAATGTATCCTTGCCTAGTGGGTGGAAAAACCTGGGGCCGTCACTGGTGGTCATCATGTTATGTTACCGGTGCAGTGTGTGTATTTATCATGCACATGTAGCATGAGTATGCACAAACTGACCCCTACATTTTTCAGGGTTCCTGCTCATGCATACCAAGGCTGTACTCCCATGGCAAATATATGTGTTGCCCATGTTTACGCGCCATGGTGACCACATGAATCAGAAGGATTACAGGCCTTTTTGCCATGTGCAGTTGATAGGCTCCTTATGTGTGTGGTTTTATCACATAAGAAGCCCGCTAGTAACATGGACATTCCATAATTTGAACCCCATAACTGAGAGTTTCCAGCTTGGTGAAGATTAGCTCAGTTCTGGATTGTTGTTTTTCTCTCCTAGCCATGATGATAGTCATGGGTACTATTTATGTTGTGTATAATCACCATATCAATGCACAGCTATTAGAAAATATGCTTCAGACAGCAGAGTATAGTGAGGTAAGGTGGTGGTTGTAAGGAAATGTGTTCCCCTTGCACAAATATTATGGTTTGATTTAAAACAGACCCCTACTAATTGCATATAAACAGGTGGTCTTCCCACGGTAGGCCCATAGCTACAGTGGGGCATTCCGAGGGCACACCCCACAACAGTTGCTGCCCCTCTCCCCCTCCAGTGACATTAAAAGGGCCCACCAGCTGATGAGCAGGAACAAGTGGCCCACCAATCAGCTGGAGGTCCCTTTAAATCTTGCAGGAGGTGAGGGAGAGGAGCGGCTGTTAGCTGCATGCCTTCCCTGAACTCCAAGTGGTGATTTTGCCGCTTGGAGTTCAGGCATGGGCAGCCCCCTCGAGAAAAAGGCCATTTAAAGGGGACCCTTTAAAAGCTGTTGTTTTCAAGCGTGGGCTGCCCACACCTGAACTCCAAGCAGCAAAATTACTGCTTGGAGTTCAGGGAAGGCGTGCAGCCACCCCCCTTCCTTACAGGAGGTGAGGAAGAGGGGCTGCTGCTGGCTGCAAACCTTGTTTGGTGTAGTGGTTAAGTGCACAGACTCTAATCTGGGAGAACCAGGTTTGATTCTCCACTCCTCCACTTGCACCTGCTGGATGACCTTGGGCAAGCCATAGCTCTGGCAGAGCTGTTCTTGAAAAAGAGCAGTTTCTGTCAGAACTCTCTCAGCTCCACCTACCTCCCAGGGTGTCTGTTGTGGGAAGGGGAAGGAGTTTGTAAGCTGCTCTGAGACTCCTTTGGGTAGTGAAGGGCAGGGTATAAATCCAATCTCCTCCTCCTCCTCTTCTTTTTCTAGGAAGGTGCCTGGAGTTCCCTTTAAATGGTGTTTTTCAAGTGGGGGCTGCCTGTGCCTAAACTGCAAGCAGCAAAATCTCTGCTTGGAGTTCAGGGAAGGCATCTGGCCACCCCGCTCTCTCCCTCCTCCCCCTCACCTCCCCTGCTGCCCCACAAAATTTCCTCATGCCCCACCAACCCAAAATTTCTGTCTATGGGGCTGTCCTATGGCCACAGTGCTTCTAAATATGTCAGATAGATTTCAGGTCTTGAATCAATGGTTCTCTCTCTCCCAGTTTCTGACACTGTGCCTGCCTACCAGTATGCACAAGCAAAATCCCCCCCCCCTTTGCTGAAGGCTTAGGGAGGGAAACATAGACTGCAACATAGACATTCTTGCTTCTATCCTCCCACCCTGTCCTCTATAGCAGAGCTCTTGCCCCACACAGTGTTGTGGTGGGCTCAGCCCCAAAGCTTAGAATAGGTAATGTGTCCCATGCTTCTATTTATTTTTTGAAAGCGCTTTACCGTATCCAGTAAGATGGTGCAATGGCCATCAGAAAGTGAAAACTATCTGCACAGATGCATCAGTCAGATTTGCTTTGATGGAAAGACATTCTGGTTGGAAAATGACACTGACTTGCTCCCTTCCCACAATGCCCATTCTCCTGCTCATGAAAATGAAAGCAGATAACAAAGCTATCAGATCTGCTAAGTGGAAACAGTTGGCGTCTGACAGGGTTATTGTACATGTCTCTCTGAGTGTGAGGGGAATTGTTTGGGTCTTGATTGACAAATTACATACCACACATCCAAAGCAGGGATGGTCTAGGCCCATTTCTTCATGGTTCCACAGTTGATGACTTGGAATGAAGGAAGGAAGCACCCACCAGCCCTTCTTAAAGCTCTAGAATGGGGGCTCCCGACTTCTTTGAGCCTGTAGGCATCTTTGCCTGTTTGGTGTAGTGGTTAAGTGCGCGGACTCTAATTAGGGAGAACCAGGTTTGATTCCCACTCCTCCACTTGCACCTGCTAGATGACCTTGGGTAAGCCATAGCTCTGTACCAGCTGTTGTCTCAAGGACAGTTGACTCCAAGCTTTCTCAGCCCCACCTACCTCACAGGGTGTCTGTTGTGGGGAGGGGAAGGGAAAGGAGTTTGTAAGCCACTCTGAGACTCCAAGTGAGTGAAGGGTGGGATATAAATCCAATCTCTTCTTCTCTTCTTCTTCTTCTTTGGAATTCTGAAGAAGATTGGTGGGTGCAGCCACAAAATGGCTGTCACAGAAGGTGGAGCCAACTATAAAATGATTTCCAGAGAATGAGCAGCCAACTTCAAAATGGCTGTCACTGCTTTTGGTCTGAACTATGGACCTCAGCAAATTGATTTCCCTACTCAATACCCTTGGAGCTACAAAGATACAAGATTATGTCATGTTGGTACCTCACTCCACACCAAATTTCCCGCATGAGGTCCACAAAATCCCCCTTGGGCTGGAAGGGTTGTCAACAAGTTGGTATGTTTGCCCATTGTTGGTGGCAGTGTGATAAGATCTGGACCTTCTGGGAAAACATACAGTGATATGTCAAATCAATCACGAACATAGATATGCCTCTCGATCCAGAGATCCTCTTTTTAGATCATTGGCCAGCGCACATAGAGAATCATAAATTCAAACCCTCATTAAATTATATAGTATTTGCCGCCAGGACATCGATAGCCTCATGCTGGAAAGATGCAAACTCACCTTCGATTCAGCTCTGGTTCTGCAAACTGTAGGACCAGTATCTCATGGAATGCGTTGCCGATAAGTTAAATAACATCTCACTGAAGCCAATAAAACCCTCATTTATGGACAAGTGGACCCCAATACTAGATTTCCTAATAAAGGAGGACTTTATTCCTCCCACTTGGTCACAATTTCAAAACTGGTTGTGAGATCCATCCGTTTGGTTGCTTTCTACATGTTAACCTCTTTATACATTTTATATTATGCTGTAATGCACTCTATGTTACTACAGATTATATTGCTATATGCCAGAATGATAGTTCGTTTGAACAGATGTTGTGCATCCTCATGTTCCCTCTCACCTTGCACTAGTTTGTACAATTTCTGTAAAGATCAAACTGCACCTGTTTCATTATTTACTTTTGTCAATTATTGTACTGATATTTCCTTGTGTTCTATATCTGATTGTTAATGTTACCCTGATATCTTTACACATGCTTTCTGAATTATGATATCATATTACTTCTAATAAACATATTATATTTTTAAAAATGGCTGTCATGGGAGATGGCATCAACTACACAATATCAGGGAGTGAGGCTATGCATAACAGTAACTCTTCTACATGTTTTCTAATGCCCAATCAGAAGCCCTGCTGGGCAAAAGATCCGCCTGTCCCTACCCACTTTCTAAAAACACTTGACCAGCATCAGGAAAGGTCTTAGTGATCACCATGGTGCCGATGGGCGCCACACTGGGGATCCCTGCTCGGGAAGAGTTGCAGGTGGTTTTGCATGTGTGGACTTCCAGAGAAACTACAAAGAAGGATGCAGGAAAATGAGGCATCTAAAGGAAGCCAGACCCAGACGTGAATGCAGGCCCACCCAACATCCTTTCTGGACAAGATGTACATAATCTATCCACAGCACTAAAAATGGTGCCTAGCTGAAAGAAGACCTTGCCGCTTCCCTTAAACCATGGGAAATTAAACCACCTATTGTATAAAACAGGTCATTAAAATATAGAACAGTGATCCCATGTTTCAACCACGACCACCCTCCTTCTTTGTGTCACAGTTGAACAGCAAAACCAATTGATGCTGAAGTACTTATGTCCCTTTTTCTGGGTTTTTTTTTCCGGTGAAAAGGAAGAAAAAGAGAGAAGCCATGGCCATTCACAGTCTCTCATTAGTAGTTTCTCATTTTCTTTGTTCAGGGCCTACTGTGTCTGTCAAGGGCTCCTTCAGGATCCAACACATTCATTCAGCTCCTCTAAATGTAGTCTAGTGCCACTGTAAAACATTGTTAATAGCAACTATTAGAGAGAAAGAATCCAAGTCCGGGTTTATTTTAAAGGTACAGAGAATTCTAGGTCACTGGCTGAACAAATCAGTTCTCATTTCTTCAATCCTTTTATTAACCTTCACTCAATGGACACAGACAATGGGAAGACAGCATGATGCACAAACATGTCTTCTGTACCTGACCTCTTCCATAACTGGTAATGTAATTATTTAAATTCCTTGGATGTTTCCTTATCTCCTGTGGAGCTGCATCTGAAATGATAGCTTTGGGAACAGCGCTAAACAGTTTATCTGAAGTAATGTTAGTTAATCAGTCTGTTTGTTTATATAAATTTATGCAGTGTGCATCAGACTTTGAAAAAGTCTACTTGCATTTCACTTAGGAATGGTGAGGATATGCAAGATTCTCTATGTATGATGTAATAATAATAATAAATAATAATAATAATAATAACAATAATAATACATCAAATATCTGACTATGACAATCCATAATACTTATACTACTACTAATGAAGCAGAATTAGAAACAATAGACAACAAAACTTGCAAGATAACGACAATGCATCACTCACTGCACCCTAGAAGTGATGTTGATTGTCTTTATTTACCAAGACAATGAGGTGGAAGAGGTCTCCTGAAAGTTAAGCAAGCAGTTGAAGAAGAAAAACGAGCACTGAATGACTACAGTGAGGAAAGGAAAGAGAAGCTGCTAGTTGAAGGGTACAAGGCAGACTTATTTAAGGTTACAGAAACCAAAGTAAATGACAAAAAGATTGACATCGAAACCCACTTTGACAACTGGAAGCACTTGCATGGGCAATATTTGAAAGACATAGAGAACAAAGTTGATAGTGAAAATACCTGGAAGTTGCTCCAAAATGGGCACTTGGAGAAAGAAATGGACAGACTCTTTCTAGCTGCACAAAAACAGGCACTCACAACAAATAGTACGAAAGCCAAAATTCAGAAGACCAGTGATATCAGCAAATGTCAGCTTTGCAAGATGAAGGGTGAAATAGTCGACCACATGGTTAGTGTCTACAAACTAAATATAAAGGACATCATGGTAGAGTTGCAGCTATGTTGTACTAGAATCTTTGTAAGAAGCATGGCTTATACCATCAGCCAGAAATTCATGGGCACACAATACAGACAATATCACGGGAAATGATGAAAGAAATATTCTTTGGGACTTCCAATTGCAAACTGATAAACACCTGAAGCATAACATCCCTGGTATCACAATTGTAGAAAAAAAGGAGAAATAAGGTTTGGAGCATTGACGCTGCAATCCCAGGAGACAGCAGAATAGAGAACAGGAGAAGATCACAAAATACCAGGACCTACAAATAGAGATGGAGTGCCTTTGGGAGAAGAAGGTTACCATTGCTCCAATTGTCACTGGAGTGCCTGGAGCAGTGCACCAAAGTCTCAAGAAATGCCTGGACATTCTGGGCATCGAGTAAATAACACCAGCTCAGCTCCTGAAGACAGTGTTGCTTGAAACAGCAAGAATCCCGAGAAGATACATCTGCAATTCCCAAGAACCTGGGTAGATCTCAAATTGCAGCACACCATCTACCAGTCAAATGTCTGACTGTGACAATTCAGCATCATCCTCATAATACCCACATTCCCATATTTACCTCTGAAAAGAGGCATTAGACAAAGGAACAGGTTGAATCCAGCAATCTGTTTGCCAAAGGTGCTCATGGGAGTGGGTTTTCTTTTGTTTTCCCCTCCCTCCCAGCAGCCCCTTCTAACACAGGGAAATTAGCCACATGGGTTGGTGGCCTCCAGTGAGGTGCAGAGGGAGAGAGATCACCCTACCTGCCTCTTCCATAAGTAGCCACTGAGCAGCAGAGGAGCTGCAATGAAATCCTAGTCATCTCCTCAATGACTTATTAGGAACAGCAAATGGGAGGAAGCCATTCAAGTCCCATAAGGAGGAAAGTGAGGATTAAGACAAGGCATATCTGTTGCCCAACAACAATTAAGCTGGCATTAAAAAATAACAAGGAGGCTGTACTGTAACTAGGGTTGCCATCTTCTGGGGGGGGTGGAACTGGAGTTCTCCCAGAATTACAACTGATCTTCAGACTACAGAGGTTGGTTCCCCTGGAGAAAATGGCTGCTTTTTGGGGTAGACTTTATGGCATCATCATCAGCATTTGCTGTCAAGTCTGACTTATGGCACAGCTGACTTATGGCAATTCCATAGAGTTTTCAAGGCAAGAGATATTCAGAGGTACTTTGCCATCACCGGCTTCTGTGTAGCAATCCTTGGTGGTCTCCCATCCAGGAACTGAGCCTGCTTAGATTCCAAGATCTGATGAGCCTAAGTTATGTAGGTGAGGGCTCCGCCATTGATGTTGTAAGCAAATAAATTCTCCAGGTAGACTAACAGGACCTTAAAATTGTTCTGCTAGTTAATCATAGATAATAATATGCACCCCATGTAAACAAAGCTTGGGCTATGCATTGGGACGGCAGCATGTCCACTTTTGAGGATACATCCTTGGAAATGTGACAGAGGCTTTTCAAAAGATATATGGAAAGTTACAAGGCAGGTTTCTCCGACCTGGATAGCCCAGGCTAGCCTGCTTTCTTCAGATCTCGGAGGCTAAGTAGGATTGACTCTAGCTGATATTTGGATGGGAGACCTCCAAGGAATAGCAGAGATGTGATTCAAAGGCAGGCAATGGCAAACCACCTCTGAACATCTCTTGCCTTGAAAACCCTACAGGGTAGCCTTAAGTCAGCTGTGACTTGATGGCAAAAACAACAGCAGCAAAAAGAGAAATTTCCCTAATTTGGGTCTTGTGGGATAAAGCATCAACATAGTTTTGTTTAACAAAGATGTTGGGGGCAACCATAGAACACTCTCCTGGATGTACAGATCCTTCCAGTTACTGCCCAGTCTCAAATCTTTTATTTCACGGCAAGGTATTTAACAGAGTCTCAACGGAGCAGCTCCAGTGTTTCCTAGAAGATACATCAGCCCTTGATCCATTCCAGTCCAGCTTCCGCCCTGGCCATGTGATAGAGACTGCACTGGTTGCCCTCACATACAATCTTTGCAGACGGCTGGATTGAGGCAGGTCAGCACTGCTATTCTTGCTCGATCTGACAGCAGTGTTTGCCACAGTCAGCTGTGACTTCTTGGCCCACTACCTTGCCGAAGGAGGAGTCTATAGTTTGGCTTACCTCATTTTTCCATTGTCGGGGACAGAGGGTGGTGCTAGGAGAGAGGATGTCACCTCGATACCCCTTGGTGTGTGGTGTCCCTCAGGGGGCAATCGTCTCCCCAATGTTGTTTAACATCTATATGTGCCCCCTCGCCCAGCTGGTGCTGAGTTTCAGGCTGGGTTGCCATAAATACGCTGATTACAACAAAGATAATAAAGGTTGTGCAAACACAGTTATAATATAAATATAGTGAAAGTATTACATGAAACATACAAAATCACTACAGAATACTCAATCAGTTCAGTTTCAGTTCATTTGGACGAGGTTTTCCAGAATACAAAACTCATTTCATCCGAAGAATTCATCTGAGCAGAAATCATTATCTATTAAAAAAAGGTTAACATTACAATGTAAATCGCAATTAATATGAATAAGGATATAGCAATGTCGTCTTGGGAATTTTTGTGGGAAAATGCTATGAGTATATCTACATGTAATAATCTTAAAGAAAACTGCTTTAAAATGATGTATAGATGGTACATGACTCTGAAAAAAATTGCAAATATTGGTCAAAATATGTCTAATAAGTGTTGAAAATGTAAACAAAAAAAAGGATCGTTATATCATATGTGGTGGACTTGTGATAAAGCAAAAAGTTTTTGGTGTATGATACATGCTGAAATGGAGAAAATTTTGAAATGTAAGTTTAAAAAATTGCCCGAAATGTTGTTGCTCGGTCTTAAGTTAGAGGATGTAAACATAAGTAAAAGAACATTGATTTGGTATATGGTAACGACAGCAAGAATGGTTTATGCACAAAGTTGGAAATCAGAGAAAACTCCAGAACTATGGGAATGGTTGAGAAAACTGCTATTTATGGCAGAAATGGACAAATGGACAAGAAAACTAAACAATCAAGACTCAGTGAAGTTCTCAGAAGATAGGAAAGAGTTGAAGGAATATATAGAGCAAGAGTGGAATATGAAAGACAATATTTTTACACTTTCTAACTACAGAAATGAGGGACAGAATTATAACACAAAAAATGAATTTTTAGTTGGCTGCAAAATTAAACCTTTTTTTCTTTTTTAACCAATATAATTTTTAAATGTATAAAAGTTATAATAGCTCAAAATGTTACCTTAGGAGGCAAATACTTTTAAAATACATGTTTACCGGTTGATATATATGGAGGTGAGGGTGGGGTGGGAAGTCATTTAATGATTATATCTTTTTAGCTAAATATGCAACTTTATAGAGAATGGAATATGTATAAAAGCTAATTGCATTTGAGAATAATGGAAAAATAAAACTTCTATTGCAAAAAAAACCATTACAATGTAAATTGAGACTCATGCACAGAGAATAGGAATATAAATAAGCATAAGATTCTATACATACTTGATGTGTTGTCCATAGTGTTATTAAATCTACTTATAAAGCGAGTAGATCCCAAATAAATTTTCAGGACATGACGGTATTTATTGCTGATGCGTGCCTCGTGGTACCACAAAGACACCAACAGGAATTCTTTTCTGCACTTCCGTTCCTCTCATTTAGGTCACCTCCGCGGAAACTTACCTACGGGCAGCTGTTACGCTTATTTATATTCCCATTCTCTGTGCATGACTCTCAATTTACATTGTAATGTTAATCTTCTTTAATGGATAATAATTTCAGCTCAGATGAAGTCTTCGGATGAAACGAGTTTTGTATTCTGGGAAACCTCGTCCAAATGAGCTGAAACTGAACTGATTTGTTTGAGTATTCTGTAATGATTTTGTATGTTTCATGTAATGCTTTCCCTATATTTATATTATAACTGCGTTTGCACAGCCTTTATTGTCTTTGTTGTACTCAGCTTTCAGGGTTGTGGTTCTCTGGTGTTCAGGGGTCATTTCGTAGAAAAAGAGGTGCAGGAGCTCATTAGCATAACTCATTTGCATATGCCACACGCCCTAACATACCGGAAGTGTGTCAGAAGGCAACACCCACCCCTCAGGCTCCACTCCACAGGTGAGTGAAACTGACCTGCTCTTCCTCCATTCCCTTCCCCATCCAATACTTTGTGCAATAAAAAGAAGCGTAAAGAACACACCCTCATTCTCTTCCTGCTCCCTTGAAACCACCAGGTTTCAAGTAGACTTGAGATACCCAGGACATGTGCACCACCCATCCCTTTCCCTTCCCCTCCCCACAACAAGACACCCTGTGAGGCAGGTGGGGCTGAGAGAGGTCTTTTGAGAACTGCTCATGAGGGAACAGCTCTGAGAGAACTTGTGACTGGCCCAAGGTCACACCAGCAGCTGCATGTGGAGAAGTGGGGAATCAAACCCGGTTCTCCCAGATTAGAGTCCAACTCCTGACCACTCCAGTACTTATGTGCCATGTGCCCAGATAAAAAATGGTATACTTAGAAAATTTATATGCCACCTTGAGCAAGTCTCTGGAAAAGCAGCACAAAGTCATAAAAGGAACAATGATAAAATTATCAATATTAAAACAAAATAATTAAAAATCAATAAAGACCCTAGCAGGGCTTTCCCCCGGGCACTGCGCCTCTGCACTGCTCAGGGAAGCCGAGGAGGGGGCGGGGCTTGGTCATGTGCCCACCCCCTGGGCTCCTCACTCCCGGAGCTGCGCTCCTGTGCACTCCCGCTCCAACGGACCCCTCCTGGTGTTCATCAATATGCTGATGACAGCCAGCTGTATCTGCTGATGGACGGACAGATGGACACCACCTCAAATGATTTGGATGAAGGGTTGGAAGCCATGGTTGGATGGCTGAAGCAGAGCCAGCTGAGACCGAATGCATCCAAGACTGAGGTTCTGTCGCTGGGCAGGCTTCAGGTTTGGGGCTCCAACTCCCAGCTCTGGATGGTGTGCCATTAACACCGGCACCCACTGTCAAGAGCCTGGGTGTGTTTCTGGATGCCTCCCTATCAATGGAGGCTCAGATAATGAATGTTACCAGACTGTCATTTCTCCAGCTTCACCAGGTCAGGCAACTGGCCCCCTTCTTGTCTCGCCTGGACCTAGCCACAGTAATCCACGCAATGGTCATGCCAATAGGTTAGACTACTGGAACTTGCTCAATGCAGGGCTACCCTGGAGTCTGACCCAGAAGTTGCAACTGGTCCAGAATGTGGTGGCTTGGGTTCTTACCGGAGCCCCACTAATGGTACATATTCAACAGTTGCTTTCCCAGCTGCACTGGTTGGATACCAGATCAGGTTCAAGGTTCTGTTATTAACCTTTAAGTCCCTGAATGGCCTGGGACCAATGGACCTTCAGAACTGCCTCTCCCAGTAAAACCCCACCACCACCAAAAGAGCACTGCTCTCTGCTGAGAAAAATCTCCTGAAGATCCCTGGCCCCCCAAAAAATCTGGCTGTCCTCAACCAGAGCCAGGGGTTTTTTGGACCTGGCTCCAACCTGGTGAAATCTCTGACAAATGGCATCCATGCCCTGTGGGACCTAGTTCAGTTCTGCAGGGCCTGTAAGGCAGACATATTCTGCCAAGCCTATGGCTGAGGACAGCAAATTTTATATTAGCCTGGTCTCCCTCCCACTCATCCCTTCTTTGGGGTAAGGGGGGGGGGGAAGAGTCAGTTTGGTGCTAGTGGTTAAGTGCGTGGACTCTAATCTGGGAGAACCGGGTTTGATTCCCCACTCCTCCACTTGCACCTGCTGGATGACCTTGGGCAAGCCATAGTTCTGGCACAGCTGTTCTTGAAAAAGAGCAGTTTCTGTCAGAGCTCTCTTAGCCCCACCTACCTCCCAGCGTGTCTGTTGTGGGGAGGGGAAGGGAAAGGTGTTTGTAAGCCGCTCTGAGACTCCCTTGGGTAGTGAAGGGTGGGGTATAAATCCAATCTCTTCTTCTTCTTTAAGTCACCATCTGGAATGATTACTGTGTTTGTTTTATTGCTTTTAACTTATTTAAATCTGATAATGATTGTATTTTTTTTTAACGTTATACATCCCCCTGAGCCCCAAGTATGGGGGAGGTCAGTTTAGGAATCGAATTTATAAATAAACACTTGTCTACTCCACAAATAATAAAATAGTGGCAATGTTAATGAAGATATTTTTTTTTTAAAAAAAAAGTCCCGTCCCCCTCCCCCCCCCCCCCCGCTATCAAATCCAATCCCATCTCCCAAGTTGTTTCCAAGTAACACTCGTTTGCTGTTCCTCCGGGTGCTGAAATGATAATGTAATATACCAACTGTGAAGATTGGGGGGGGGGTGGAATTATCGTTTTCTTGAATATGGGGAAAAAATATCCTCCAGTGTCTCAGGCTTCCAAATGAAGAAATCGTTTTCCTCTTTGTGATATATGCGTGTGTGTATATCTATAAATGGCTTATATTAAAAAGAGAGAAATTTATGGCTGCATTATGTATTCCTTGTTCTATTATTGACTTGTAGGGTGGCATCGCACCGAGCAACAGATGCATTTTATTTGGAAATAGCGTGGAAGAAGCAAAAGAAGAAGGAAGCTTCCAATTAATTTCTATTGACATTTTGGGTGGTCCCCCCCCCCCCCCCCCCCGTTTCTTGAATCATCACATTTCATTTCCTTGGTCCTTCTCTCTTGGAGCTGGAGGAAATTAACTGCTGATCTCCCTGCACTCTTTCTTGTCTCTCTCTCTCTCTCTCTCTCTTATTATTTGCCAGTATTTCCCACTCACTCTCATGATTTGGAAACCCGGGAAAAGAAATAATCTATTGAAATGTGCCTTGTCAGCTGTGGATATGCACACGGAGGGAACGTCCTTCTCCTTCCCCTGGTCAGGATTCTAACCAGGAGCAATAAAAAGACTACACAACCCATGAGGAGCAGAGGAAAGCAAAAGGGACTCACTACGATGAATGTGTCCCATCCAAGCCCTGTTGAAATAAATGGGAACAGCAGAAGAGTGATTCAGTCTTAAAAATTCAGCAGCATGACACGTGGGCTTGCCAGCTTGGGGGTGGGATGTACCTGGAGATTTTGTGGGTGGAGCCTGGGGATGGTGGGGTTTGGAGAGGACAGGGACCTCAGCGGGGTACAATGCCATAGAGCCCATCCTCCAAAGCAGCCATTTTCTCCAGGGGAACTGATCATGGTGGTCTAGAGGTCACTTGTAATAGTGGGAGACCTGGAGGCTGGCCGCTCTAGTGACACGAGAAGCATAGTGTGCAGAAGACTCTCCTAGTTACACTGGGGTGGATCCTGCCCCTCTCCTGTCACTCAACTGAGCAAAGTTTATTTATTAATTAGCATATTTATACTCCCCAGCTCCTGCCAGCCTAGCAGTTTGAAAGCAAGAAATTGCAAATAGATAAATAGGTACTGCTTCGGTGGGAAGGTAAATAGCGTTCTGTATGCCTCGGCATCAAGTCATGCCGGCCACATGACCATGGAAACATCTTTGGACAGTGCTGGCTCTTCAGCTTAGAAATGGAGATGAGCATCGCATCCCTAGAGTTGTATTCGACTGGCTTCCCAGCAAGGGAATCCTTTACCTTTACCTTTGTTTTGCAGCCTTCCTCCAGTCAAAGGTGCCTTTCTCTAACTTCAGTGGCTCTTCTGTTGTACGTAGAAGTGCTTCCCTTGGAGAGAGGCTCCTTAGAGGATGGTTCAAGCCACCCAACTGTCGCCACTGGAATTGCTCTGAAGCCTTCCTCTTATATCACAGCCCTGGTGTGAGATTCGATGCAGCCTACTACCACCATCATGATTAAAGGGAAAGTCCTAGGTCACATGGGAGCACCCCAACCTATGGATCCACTGCTGCTTGTGTTATCCTTCCTGGAAACTGGAGCCATATTATGGTGGGGGAGGACCTTTGGCACTGGGGCTCCTCCCAGGTGGCTGAGAACTTTCTTCTGGTGGTTCAATGGAGAGCCCCCTGCTGGTTGCCCACACCAATATCCTAACTTTTTTTATTGTTAAAATACAAACGACACAAACATTATGTAATAAAACAGAGGGAGTTACACGTCGACAATAACACATGGCTAAAAACACACCTGTTAATATTTGTTGAACTATACTAGTAGGGACAATTTGTTGATTTAAGTGTGTTATTGTATTGCTTAAGCATCAGAAAAATTACTCAATTAAAGGTGAAGGCAAGACATGCAGCTTGGGTTTAGTGGTAGAAGATAATTTCCTGTCATGTATTGCAGGTAAGGAAACCAGGTACATACCATGTTCGAATGGGACTTATAAGAGTTTGAAAGAGAAATGATCAGAGTGTCAGTGGTTTTATCCATGATGAATGGTTCCCGTACTTTATTTCTCCATTCCGTCATTGTGGGAGGTCCGGTCAATTTCCAGGTGGCCGCCATAGCAAGTTTAGCTGCCGCCAGTAAGTATGTCATAAGATGAAGGAGAGGACCCTTGTCTTTCGAGGGGTCTCTAAGATGTGTCATCAGAAGTGACTGTGATGTTCTTTGGGCAATTTCAGCAACAACAGTCTCCCAGAACTGTTGTATATGAGGGCAGCTCCACCAACAATGCATGTAAGCCCCGATTTCTCCACAGTTCTTCCAGCAAAAAGGTGGGTATGTACCATTCATACGATTCAAACGGCTCGGAGTGTAATACCAGTGGGAGATCGTTTTGAAAAATTGAAACCTGATGTTGAATACTCTAGACTTGTTGACTGTGGTAGACCGTATCCGCAACCACTGATGTTCTATCAGATTGTATCCCGGTTCTCGGTGCCAGACAGCTTGGTATTAAATGAGCTGTAATGATCCATGAGAAATGTATACATTTTTGAAAGCAGATGCTTTGAATGTCAGAGTACGATTCGAGTAGTATTTCAAACTGTGTCTGGGTCCTCTTGAAGACCAATAACCTAACTGAAGAAGTGGACCCTAGCAAAAGAACAGGGAATGATACTACGTAGAAAAGAGAATACAGAAAGGTGCTGTGGCCGGGAGGACCTCATGGCTTGTAAAAGTCACATTGTGCTTTGTGCCTGAAGTTAATTTGAGCTGGGATTTCCTGGCACTGAGGCAGCTGTTTATTCTTCCAGTCCCATGAAACGACTACAAGGCAGGCTAAAAGTCTACGGCTACTGGACATTGATCCTGCAGTGGCATTTCCAAACCAGGTAAATAAGAAGGCTGGCATTCTCACGAGCCCATGATAAGTCTATTCCAACAGAAAGTAAATGAAACGTACTCCTCTCTTTGAGTCAGTATATAAAAAAGAAGCAGAGACGCCGCTATTTAAAACAAGGAAAGTTCATGATGTAACTGAGAAATCCCTCCCTGAGCTCTCGGATTAGATTTTATGGCTTCTCTCCATTTTTTAATTGAAATGCAATACTGAAATCTAAAGCATTACAGCTGCATTCTCTGACCTTTAAACTGCAATGTCCCTTTTGGCTATAGATCTAGAGCACATTTGAAAGTGTGTCTTTCTTGCCTAGAGGATAGACAAATAAGGAACATATTGTTCCGGGATAGTTCCTGGATATTTCCTAGCCCGGATCCAATTTTTTAAAATATATATATATATTTTTAAAGTTAACTTTGACATGCAAATGTACCAACTTTTTAAAACTGGTACATAGGTGAAAGCGCCTGATCTTTAATCAGACCATGGGTCCATCAAGGTCTGTATTGCCTGCTCTGACTAGCAGCAGTTCTCCAGGCAGGGCCAATGCCAGTCCTTTCCCTGCCTGCTCAGTAGCGCATGCTCTGCCATCCATGTCATCAGGGAAAGGGCTGTGGGCAGTGCAGATGCCTCTGAGCACAGGCAGTGGGCGGGCTTGTGGGCAGGGCAAGTAGAGATGCATGGGCAGGAAGGGAGACACATGGGTGAGGGGTAAGAAGGGGGACCCTAGGAACTCTCTGCTCAGGGCCCCCAGAAATCTTCGACCAGCCCTGTCTTCGGGGTCTCGGGATGGTGTCTTTCACATCACCTACCACCTGGTTCTTTTAGCTGTAGATGGCAGGGATGGATGCCGCAACCTTGTACGTGCAAAGCAGAGGCTCCTCCCCTGAGCCCCAGCCCCTCCCCAAACCAGAACTTCCATAATGTGCAGGTTGGGTCACTAGAAAAGCATTGTCTCACCCTGATAAAGAGTTTAAGAACTGCTCTGCCCAATTGTTACCAGGCACAAAAATGTCAAGTCCACCAAGGAGGTCCACCAAGGAAGTTCAGGGCTGATAGGCAGAGGCAGTCAATGGCCCATTGTTACACTAGGTAACATCCTGAGTCTTGCTTGGTGCTCTCCCATCCAAACACTAACCTGGCCAGATGCTGCTTAGCTTCCAAGATCTCATGAGATCAAGCTAGCCTGGGTTATCCAGGTCAGGGCAAAACAGTGCAGGTCATACAAGCAACAGAAGAAAACAGGATCACAAAATTGGCCGGTGATGTAAAGGCAGCAGCATAATACAATTTACAATGCGATAAAGCTGGAATGCAATGTTAGAAAACAATGCAATAAAAAACAGTAAAATACATAGACAGGATAGTGACATTTGCTGAAATTTTTATCTTCATTCATAGACGACCACTAAAAATGTAATTCCTAACTGCGACAGTGAAAGTTGGTCATATTATAAATACTGGTCTATTGTGAACAATTAATATGGAACCATAAAGTAGACAACTCGTTGATTTAAGTTAACAACAACAAGGAAAGTTTGTACTTGTAATGCTATACTACACACTAAGAGGTGTGGGACTAGAAAAACCTTTATGTTTTACCCATGTATCCTATATAAGCAACTGTAAGAACTGTAAATTACCCATCTACAGCTAAAATGTAGTGGTTAAGTGCGCGGACTCTAATCTGGGAGAACCGGGTTTGATTCCCCACTCCTCCACTTGCACCTGGCTGGATGACCTTGGGCAAGCCATAGCTCTGTACCAGCTGTTCCCTCAAGGACAACTTGGGAAAGAGCTCTCTCAGCCCCACCTACCTCACAGGGTGTCTGTTGTGGGGAGGGGAAGGGAAAGGAGTTTGTAAGCCGCTCTGAGACTCCAAGTGAGTGAAGGGCGGGATATAAACCTAATCTCTTCTTCTTCTTCTTCTTCTCTTCTTCTTCCTCTTCTAAATGATTTGTTTGATCTTGTTTATGGAAAACACAATAAAAAATTATTACTCTTAAAAAAAACAGAAGCAGGTTCCATTTTTATTTATTTATTTATTTATATTCCAATTTTATCCCGCCCTATCCTGCCAAGGCAGGCTCAGAGCGGCTTACACAAGATAAAATACAATTAAAACAAATATATCATCAAACCATTCAAACAATTCATTAAAGCAATACAGAAGTAAGTATTAAAGTGCTAGCACTGATAATGATGTTATGCCAATAACAGTGGCGTTGCTACATGAGTGCATACCATATGCTGTTCATTTCCAGCATTGATCTTATTCGGTGCGCACAGATGGTCAATAATTCACCAGGAACCAGGCTCTACAGTTTTTCCTTGTGATGGTGGCAGCTCCTAGATGAAAGCCTGGTGGAAGAGCTCTGTCTTGCAGGCCCTGCAGAACTGTAAAAGGTCCCGCAGGGCCCTAATCTCCTTCAGGAGCTCTTTCCACCAGTACGAAGCTGCCACCAAAAAAACCCTGGCCCTGATTACAGCCAGCCTGGCATCCTTAGAGCCTGGGAGGGCCAGTTGATTTTGATTCCCTGACTGTAGTGCTGTCTGGAGTATATATGGGGAAAGGCGGTCCTGGCCATAAAGGGCTTTAAAGTTAAGAACCAGAACCTTGAAGCGAATCTGGTATGCTATCAGCAGCCAGTACAGTGCTTTCAGGGCTGGCTGGATGTGCTCCCTCAAGGGGACACCCATCAGAAGCCTAGCCGCTGCATTTTGCACTAGCGGCAGCTTCCGGATCTGCAACAAGGGCAGCCCCATGTAGAGAGCATTATAGTAGTCTAATCTCGAGGTGACCATTGTATGGATCACTGTTGCTAAGTCATTGCATTCAAGGAAGGGAACCAACTGCCTAATCAGCCGAAGATGGTAAAAGGCCGACTTGGCAGTGGCTGCTACCTGGGCCTCCATTGTTAAGGAGGCATCTAGGAGCACTCCCAAACTCCTAACCTCCGGCGCTGGCACCAGTGGTGCCTTATCAAAGGTCGGGAGTGGGATCCCTACCCCCAGACCACTCCGACTCAAGCACACGACCTCTGTCTTTGTCAGATTCAATTTCAGTTGGCTCAGTCTAAGTCAACCAGCCACGGCTTGTAATGCCCAGTCCAGATCTTCCAGTCTGGAGCCAGACCGACCGCCCAATATCAGATAAAGCTGGGTGTCATCAGCATACTGTTGACACCCGAGCCCATAACTCCGGGCAATCTGGGCATGGGGGGGCGCATGTAGATGTTAAATAACATCGGGGAAAGCACTGCCCCTTGAGGCACTACACACTCTAGTGGGTACCTCTGGGAGAGCTGTTCCCCTAATGCCACCCTTTGTCCCTGACCATAGAGAAAGGAGACAAGCCACTGCAAGGCAAGCCCCTGGACTCCTGCGTCAGCAAGGCAGCAGACCAGTAACTGATGGTCGACCATGTCGAATGTGGCCGACAGATCTAACAGCAACAGTACCACCGAACCACCCTGATCCAGCTGCCTCCGGAGATCATCTGTGAGGGTGAGCAGTACTGTCTCCGTCCCATGGCCTGGGTGAAAACCGGACTGGAAGGGATCTAGAATGGAAGCATCAGTGAAGAAGCTCTGTAGCTGGATTGCCCTGGTCCTCTCTATCATTTTACCACCTTAAGACTCCTTCGTGTTTTGGCATGCTTACATTGGATCAGTCCTGAACAGACTCCTTTTGGAGCAACAGGTGCCACACAGAAGCAGAGAACAATGTAGGATGGTGGGTGGGACATGGGTGGGAGATTTTGGGGTTCTAATTTCCCTCCAGCCATGAAGCTCATTGGTTCTCCTTGTGCAAATATCTATTTTGCCTCTATTGATGGTGCCCTGGATTTCTTGAAAAGAGGTCAGCATATAAACAGGATTGAATAGATCTATGGAATTTTTTAAAAAAAAGATCCTTGGGACTTTGGTTTTGTTTTGTGAGGTAGTTTGGAGTTCAGAAATGGGTGAGTTAGTCATCTTTTATGGAGCTGGTATAGTCTTTTTAAATGAGCAGCTACTGTTCTAGACAAGGGGATACAAAAAGAGACACCTGAGGGCCATTTCCAGTTCCAGGGCAAAGCATTTTACCAGGTTGGCTCCTGCAGATTTGTTCCACTCAAGGTTGTCCTCTGTCATCTAGTCATTTAAATGTATATGGGTAAATGATGACCCAGCCTAGGGAACTGAGGGGAGAGGCAGACAAATCCTTCTTTGGTTCTTGTTTTATAATGGTACACCAGAGGCTGATAGTAAATAAAAACTAACAAGCTTTTATTTCACTTTGAGGGGAAATGGTCAGGTAGGAATCAGGCTTTGGAGTTATGAGGTGAACAGGCAACAGGAATGAGGTAATTTTGTATAAAAATAAATGCCAGATAATTTGTCACAAACAAGTAACTGTTTTGTTTATTCCAACGGGTCTTTAACACTCGAGGAGAAAGATTTCTTGGCAGTCTCTGCTTACATGAACAAGCACAAGCTTCTTGTTCTCACAGACACTAAAGTTGGTGAAGGTGGAAGCAGTCACATCAGTTCCAGTTTCATCCACTGGCTAGAGATCACCCATCTTCTAGGAGCTATTTCCCTCAGGATCACCCCCCCTTCACTAGGAGCTACTTCTCTCAGACTTGATAGGGATGGGCTACATGTCCCACCTCCCTAACTCAGGATCCCTCTTGATCCTCTCCCAGTCTGTTTTGATCTCTCACTGTTAACTGTCAACTCCCAACTCTCAACTGACACTCTCAATCGAAGAATTTCATTTGAATCCCCTGTCACTCAAAGTTCTCAGTCCGTTGTCCATCACAATGGCAACCGGGGGAAAATCATCACGAAAGAACACAGAATTTGTAAACTTTTTTTTTTTAATTGTTCTCCTTTTTATTATGCTGGGCAACTCTTTAAATTAACAGAGAGCAGCTTCACAAGGTTATTCACAAGCATTATCCGTTCTTCCAGAGGTGTATCTTGATACACGTTATGCTAAAATGTAATTCTATTTCTTTGGTTAAGTAGGAGCTGGTAAGATCCAGCTGCTCTTTCAACATCATCAAAAGATTAGCAAGCCCCATGACTGCTAGGACAGATTTCTACACTTCTTAACATATCAGCTTCTTCCAGGTTTTTTAATGTTTCTGTTCTCACTGGGTTTTAATCATTGCAGTAGACACCTATCAGTTTTTTTATTTTTTTTACAGGAAAGCTTCTGGAATCCTCAAAGACCAGGCAAGACTTTTTGGTGCCAGAGGTGGACACCCCCAGGGGGCATCATCCTTGGGGAATTTTGTTGTGCAAGCGCCACTGATGCAAATTGAAATTTCGCACTTCTTTATTTACAACATTTTTATGCCCCCTTTCCACCAGCTCCAGGTCCTGAAGCTGGCAAACATGAAAACATCTGAACAATTAAAAAAAAAAAAACCATATAACATTATAACAATAATTCAGTAAAGACACATAAACATGCAGCACCATCCATGACCCCAAAGTGAATCTGACCGCACCTCCATGCTGGATCAGAGCAAGGGGAAAACAGGAGAGGTACAATTGTTTTCCCACTTGGCAGGTGACACAAATGAGTTTGCTAACCAAGCCGCTGCATGCATCTCAGACCAAGGTAGGGCTGCCAAGTCAGCCCAGGGGGCGGGGGATCCCCTGCTAAAGGGGTTCCCAATCCGCCGGCCAGCATTTGGCCGGCGGGGGGAACCCCACCCCCGAAGTTGTCCAGCGAGGATGACGTAATGACGTCACTGGAAGTGATGTCAGCACGTTGGGGGCATTGCCAGGGTGACACTCTGGCAATGCCCCAATGTGCTGACATCACTTCCGGTGACATCGCTGGGCACGCGCGCTTTGCGCGCACGCCAGGAGGAACTCCCGGCCGGAGGAGGACTCCCCCCCGCCAGTGAGTTCCGAAGACTTGGCAACCCTCGACCAAGGCCCTTTCTGCACTCTCCTTTCAATCCATGTTCACCACAGTGTCCTCCAAGCAATTCTGCACTAAAATTGAATCCAACTTGCTTTTTAATCCAGGTTTTTCCCCCATTCTGCACTAAGATCAAGTCCAACCTTCTTTTTATTCCATCCCCCACCCCACCCCCGGTTCTCCATTACATTACCTCCCCGATCAGCCCTATTTCAGCCTGATGTTGCCCCGGGTTATTTGGATGCTGTTTTGCCATGGACATAAATTGCCTCAACTCGAACACTGAAAAATTCCAGAGTGGCAGGCAAATGCAGAAAAGACCCAAGTTATCACGAGTGAAATGTGTTTCTTCTTTCATTCTGAACAATGCAGAGATTCCCTACAGACTATCCATAGTTGAACTGAAGCAGGGGCGGCCAAACTGTGGCTTGGGAGCCCATGAGGCTCTTACACACTTATTGCACAGCTCCTGGCAGATCAGCTAGGGAAGCAAAGGGGAGGCATCCCTCCCTGATCGGTCTTCCCTTCCCCACCAAGTGTTCCCCTCCCTGGGTAGGCTTAAGGTGTATATGGAGGGGAGCAGAGAAAGAAAGCAACTTTAACTTAAAGTGCATTCTCAAAGCCACCCCCCACACTGCCGGCTTGGAGAAGGCAAATAAATATCATGATCAATAACTGTTTTTACCCCTTTTGTTTTTATTTTTGGCAGTCTCATTTACTGTTAATAAAAAGCAAATTTGCATATTTTTCAATAAAAAAACATGTGGGTAATATTTGTTTATGTCTTGTGGCTCTCAAACATCTGACATTTATTCTGTGTGGCTCTTACGTTAAGCAAGTTTGGCCACCCTTGAACTCTAAAGTAACTCGGACACTGGTATCATTCTGCCAAATGGGAGGAGAACTTTACTGCTCCTCCGGTTCCTGGGTTAAATGTGTAATAAAACGGTCATCTGAAATCAAGCAGGCAGCCAATTGGTGTGTGTGTTCAGTACCATCAAGTCACTCCTATGGAGACCCCATGAATTAAAGTCCTCCGAAATGTCCTGTGATGAACAGCCTGGCTCAGGTCTGGCCAACTGAGGGCCTTTATGGCTTCCTTGACTGAGTCAACCTATTGTATGTTGGGTCTTCCTCTTCTCCTGCTGCATCCAACTTTTCCTAGCATGATTGTCTTTCCCAGCAACTCCTGTCTTCTTATAATGTGACCCAAGTATGATGGCCTCCATTTGGTCAATTTAGCTTCTAGGGAGAGAGCTGAGGTTTTATTTGGTCTAGAACTCACTTATTTTTTTTTCTTTTTTTGGTGGTCTACAGTATCCATAAAACACTCCTCCAATGCTACATTTCAAATGAATCCACTTTCTTCCTGTCAGCTTTTATCATTGTCCAGCTTCCACACCCATTCCTAGCAATGGGGAATACTATGGCATAAATTAACAATTTACCAGCAGGTGAGGTGGAAAGTGTTTTAGTGTGGTAAACGGTACTCTGTATTCACCTCAGGAATCTGTGGAGGGAAAGGCATGGTCTCAATGCACTCATCTACAGGAGGACAACCCATTTGCCAAAAGGACCGCGTGCATGTTGTGGGTAACCCACATTCCCCGTATGCTTCCATCACAAGCAATGCAACACATCCTGGGCTACGGTGGCCAGGCTGGGATGGGGTCCAAACTGGCAGAGACTGACCAAGAGAGAGATCTTGGAGTCATAGTGGATAACTCAATGAAAATGTCTAGACAGTGTGCAACTGCAATGAAAAAGGCCAACGCTATGCTGGGGATTATTAGGAAAGGAACTGAAAACAAATCAGCTAGTATCATAATGCCCCTGTATAAATCGATGGTGCGACCTCACTTGGAGTACTGTGTACAGTTCTGGTCGCCACACCTCAAAAAAGATATTATAGCATTGGAAAAAATGCAGAGGAGGGCAACTGGAATGATCAAATGGTTGGAACACTTTCCCTATGAAGAAAGGCTGAAGCACTTGGGGCTCTTTAGCTTGGAGAAATGATGGCTGAGGGGTGACATGATCGAGGTTTACAAGATAATGCACGGGATAGAGCAAGTAGAGAAAGAAGTGATTTTCTCCCTTTCTCACAATACAAGAACTCATGGGCACTCCACGAAATTGCTGAGCAGTCGGGTTAGAAGGGATAAAAGGAAGTCCTTCTTCACCCAAAGAGGGATTAACATGTGGAATTCACTGCCACAGGAGGTAGCGGCGGCTACAAGTATGGACAGCTTCAAGAGGGAATTAGATAAACATATGGAGCAGAAGTCCATCAGTGGCTCTTAGCCACAAGGTATATAGATAGGCACTCTCAGTCTGGGGCAAATGATGCACTGTATTCTTGGTGCTTGGGGGGGGGGGCAACAGTGGGAGTGTTTCTAGTGTCCTGGACCCACTGGTGGACCTTCTGAGGGCGCCTGGTGTTTTTGGCCACTGTGTGACATGGAGTGTTGGACTGGATGGGCCACTGGCCTGATCCAACATTGGCTTCTCTGTTCTCTTATGTTCTTAGGGTGTGTTTGTCACTGTCTGCTGTGCTGGCAGTACCCCCCTTTTTGTGCAGGGGTCTGGTGCCGTCCAAAATAAATTATTCCCCTGCTGACAAGGATGAACGTGAGATAGCAAACATGTGCTTTATACTGCTCAATTTTCTAAAAAAATCAGTGGCAACACTAAAAAAAAAAAAAAAACACACCTCACAACACAATGTATAAAACTATGGGAATATGCGAAACAAACAAACACTGAAATGTGAAAACATAATGTAATTGTCACCCAGAGAGAAGGAGTTGCTCAGCGGTAGAGATGTATTTTTTTGCAACCCAGGAACAGTAGAGAAAACATGTCCCAGCAGGGTTTGGGAAGAAACAAAAACAATGAGATACATTTTGAGCTTTATCTTACTGCTGTAATAACTTGGTGGCAGTCTTTTCTGTATAGAATGGAACTTCTGAACTCACCTTCAGTGCTGAGGCTGTGTTATAAGCAGAAAGAGGTGTTCTTACGGGCAGGTGGATCCTGAGGGGAGCACTTCAGCTACAGGAGTGCCGTCAGCCCTGGAGTCTGAACCATGGCAGGGAAGGTGGGAATGAGAAACAAGGGAGAGGAATCAGAGGTGTCTGTGAAAAGAGGTTTTGAGGAGACGGAGGGTGTGGGAATGAGGTATGGCAAAATGCTCCCCCTCGGGGATAGCCTGGGGATCTTTTCAGTCATTTTAGCTTTCATTTTTATCTAGCCCTTTTCCTTACAGAGATAGGGGGGGAAGTGTGCAGGCTATGCTCTCCCCTGTTTCTGAGTAGGAAACAAAGCAGCCACACTTTTCAGCGTTCTGGAGAACCAGTGTCAAAAGCACTGAGATGCCTCGACATGGATAGCCTGGGTCAGCCCGATCTCATCAGATCTTGGAAGTTAAGCGGGGTCACCTGGATAGGAGACCTTCTTGAAACACCAGGATTCAGGAGGTGGGGGCAGGCTTTATCTAGCCACATCTCTGTTGTTTAGGTAAAGAAATCTCTATTCCCCAGTCTCTCCACCCGCAAACCACATATGTTCAAGGGCCCGTGAACTATAGCTTCAAAGAAGAAGACGAAGAGATTGGATTTATATCCCTCCCTTCACTCACTTGGGAGTTTCAGAGCGGCTTATAAACTCCTTTCCCTTCCCCTCCCCACAACAGGCACCCTGGGAGGTGGGTGGGGCTGAGAGAGCTCTTTCCCAAGCTGTCCTTGAGGGAACAGCTGGTACAGAGCTATGGCTTGCCCAAGGTCATCCAGCCAGGTGCAAGTGGAGGAGTGGGGAATCAAACCCGCTTCTCCCCGATTAGAGTCCACGCACTTCACCACTGCACCAAACTGGCTCTCAGATGACTAGGTGATCACACACACGCAGACACACACACATGCCCCAATTCGGATCCAGCTTTCCTAAAGAAATTCCTGCTCCCTATTCTGAACAATATCCCTGGAGGAGATGTCATAGGGCTGCCAGGTCTCCCGGAGGGGCGGGGGTTCCCCTGCTGAAACAGCCCCCAATCTGCCGGTCTGGATCAGGCCGGCGGGGGGAACCCCATCCCCAAAGTGCCCAGTTCGGGCCCAGTTCATGCCGATGAACCATAGACTTTTTCAGGCTGATTGCTAGAGCATCGGCCGGCAACGTGCCCAATGTGATGATGTCACCCGGAAGTGATGTTATTGTGTCGCTCGCACAGCGCACATGCGAATGTCCCGACCTGGGACCAACACTCCCCTGCTAATTCAGGTAAGTGACTTGGCAATCTTGGGAGATGAGCAGAAGTCAATTGAGTGGCTGTTTGGACCCGGCCCTTTTCAAAAGCGAGGTTGCCCTCCCATCATTGCTGACCCATTTCAGGCTATCAGTTAAGAGTACCCCGGTAACCAGCTGCCACCACTCAGGGCCTCCTGAGAACATCTAGACTGACCTGTTAAGAAGGTGGTTTCCCAGCGCAGTAACAAAATATCTTATGACCAACCTGGTAGCACCTGTGCAGTCCAGCATATGGGGAAGTGATTAAAAGAAACATCCTGGAGAAATAGAGATTCAATAAAGCAAATAGGAAGAACTAAAATTATTCATGGGGTGGAGAGAGTTGACAAAGTGAACTTTTTCTCCCTCTCCCAAAAGACTAAAACTCACGGGCATCCAATGAAGCTGATAGGCAGTAGGTTCAGGACAGACAAAAGGAAATACTTCGTCACACAGAGAGTGATTAAAATGTGGAATTCACTGCCAAAGGATGTGTGAGGCTTCTGTGCTAACAGCAATAGATCAGACCTTTAGGTTTAAAACAAAGCTCTTTATTTCTAATACTGGAACAGTTACTCAATGTTTGTTAGAGATACAGGAAAAGAAGTAACATGGGTTAATATACCTTCAGGCATAGGTGCTTGAACATAATTGACCAATCAGAATGAAGACAGAGAGCGGGGAAAAATGGCAACCATTGGTTCTCACCAAAAGGTGGGAAAGTTATAAAAATTCCCTTCTTCCCCTGTGTGACCCAGATGTGCGAACTCTAGGCTAAACATTTGGTCAGCAACAATTAAACAGTCCCCAAGGTTGAAATAATTTTGATAAAATGCTTCAAGCCTGAAAAGGGGAGGAGGAGTAGACAGGATGAGATAGCATCAGTTGTTTATGTGACAACCAAGAATGTGGCAGGCCATCCTCCCGGGAAGAAAGTAACATTAAGCAGGAATGCTGTTTCCCTTTCAAGGCAGCAATAAAACATTGGGTGATAGTGTGGCACAAAGAAACAGAAAGTAACAGCAGAACAACCATTAAATGCAAACAAGACAGGCAGGCTATTCTTTGGTCATGAAGCAAGACAGGCAAACCATTGTCAGATTCTGACAGGATGTAGTAATGGCCACAGGAATACAGCCTGAAAAGGGGATCAGATAGATTCATGGCTACTAGCCATGGTGACTGAGGGGAACCTCCATATTCAGAGGCACTAAATCTCTAACTCCCAGAACCAGGAGGCAACGTCAGGGGAAGGCCTCAACCACTATACCCTGTTGTTGGCCCTACAGAGGAACTGGTTGGCCCCTGTGTGAGACAGGATGTTGAACTAGATGGTCTGATCCATCGGGGCTCTTCTTATGTTCTTAACTGAAGCCTCCCCCACCCCCCCCACACACAATGTTTTTATTAAAAGGGTTATAAAAAGGTACAGTGCAACTTCTGGTGTAGTTTGATCAGAGGGTCCCCACTGGGAAGAAAGAAAAGAATAAAAACGTGTCGTTAAATTGCAGCTGACTCATGGCGATCCCATCCACAGGGCACCCCAGGCATGAGATAAGCAGAGGTGGTTGGGAAGCCAGACATAGACAAACACAAAACGCATGCATGCAGCATAGGGCTATTGAATCGCGTACGATGCTGCCTCTGTGCAATAACAATTAACGTCGGAGCAGAATTACTTTCCCTCCAAAACTTAACTGTTTAGATGTAGCCGTTGATCCCTCTTAGTCTGTCTTTCCCCCTCTTTTAAAAGGATTTCCCTTTCACTGCTCTTCTATTTCTTTTTGTAGCAAAATTGGTGCACCTTTTTGGAACTTCAGCTCTTGCAGTTTTTTAATGTTATTCAGCACAGGGTGGTGCTCTAGCAGGAAGGTAGGAAGGTTTGGGATAGGATTACCAACCTCCAGGTGGGACCTGGATTTTTCCTGGTATTACAATTGGTCTCTAGACTAGAGATCAGGACACCTGGAGAAAATGGCTGTTTGGAGTGTGGACTCTATGGCATCGTATCCTGCTGAAGTCTCTCCCCTCCTCAAACCCCTCCCTCCACAGACTCCACCCCAAAATATCTAGGTATTTCCCAACCCAGAGCTGGCAGCCCTAGTTTGGGAAGACATAGCCTACCTCTGAGCATCTACAGAGTGAAAATCTGAAATTTTGCAGAACCTCCTTTTCCTGCCTTCCTCCTTTCAGATTTCACTTCTAATCCAAATGAAATAGATTCAGAACAGTCTCCGGATTCCAAAAAAAAAAATTAATTAAAGAAGAATTAAAAGAATTTCTTATAGCAGCACCCAAGTATCATGACTTTCAAATATTTTAACTAAGGCCCTTTCTGCACCTGTATTTTGCCTCAGTCACTGAGCCCATCCTATTCTTCCATTCTGTGTTCCGTCACACTTTCTATTCCAGTTTGTGTTGGGGCTTTTTCTTGTTTCTGCAGTTGTTTTACAGGAATCTGTATTTAGAACGCTTCCAGCACCCCCTTACCCGACAGTTACCAAAACTCCTTTTGCTGCAATTCTTTGTTCTCATTTGCTTTTAAATTGCTAATCCTTTCTAAAGTAGAATGGTTTCTGCAGGTATTTAAGTGCTGCCCACTGCTCCTCTCCCATTTCTACCTCTTTCTTTTTAGATCAGGGGTGGCCAAACTGTGGCTCAGGAGCCACATGCGGCTCTTTCACACATAGTGCGTGGCTCCTGGCAGGGCAGCTGAGGGAGCGAAGGGGAGGCATGCCTCCCCAACTGGTCTTCCCTTCCCAGGCCAGTGTTCCCCTCTCCGGATAAGCTTGAGGTATGTGTGTGTGTGTGGGGAGGGGGTTGGAGCAGAGAAAGAAAGCAACTTTAAATGCATTCTCAAAGCCCCCCCCCCACCAGTCAGCTTGGAGAAGGTATCTCTCTTTAAATCCCTTCTCCAAGCCAAGCCAGCCAGCATGGAGACAAGGTGAGCTTGGAAGATACATTTAAAGTTAGCATTGCTTTCTTTCCACCTCTCCCTCCCTCCGATCTATAGTTAAATGTGTTCTCCAAGCACCACCACACTGCCACACTGGCCAGCTGGCTTGGCTTGGATAAGGCATTTATCTTTAAATCTTTTTGCCAAGCCAGCTGGTGTGAGTGTGTGGGGGGTTGGAGAACATATGTTTTCTTTCGACCTCTCCCTCCCCCTCCCCATTTATTTGCTTTCTTTCTTTCCCACTCCCTTCCCATCTATTTGCTTTCTTTCCACCTTTTTCTTTCTTTCCACCTTTTGTTCTTACTCTTTCTCCCTTCCTTCCTCTTTCTCTCACTCTTCCTTCCTTTCTCCCCTCCCTCATCTATTTGCTTTGTTTCTTTCTCTCTCTCTTCCTTCCTCCCCCTTCCTACTTTATTTGTTTCTCTTTCTCTATCTCTCCTTCTTTCTTTCCACCTCCTTCATGATTTCCACCTTTCTCTTCCTTCCTTCCTTCCTTTGTCCATCCTTCCTCCTCTCCCTCCCCATCTATTTGCTTTCTTTGTTTCTCTCTCTTTTTATCCCCCCTTCCTCCCTCCCCATTCACCCTTTCTTTCCACCTTTCTTCCACCCTCCCCCACCCTCCCCATCTATTTGCTTTCTTTGTTTTTCTCTCTTTCTATTTCTTTCCACCTCTTTCATTCTTTCTTTCCATCTATCTCTCTTTTACTCTCTCTTAAACAAATATATATTGTTAGCAAACAAATATAACTGGACAAAATATCATTATCAATATCTGTTTTTACCCTTTTTGTTTTTATTTTTGGCAGTCTCCTTTAATGTTAATAAAAAGCAAATTTGCCTATTTTCCAATAAAAGCATATAATTTTCTTTCATGTTTTGCGGCTCTCAAATATCTGATGTTTATTCTATGTGGCTCTTACACTAAGCAAGTAAGGCTGCCAAGTCCAACTTGGGAAATATCTGGGGACTTTGGGGGTGGAGCCAGGAGAAAAGAAGTGACATCATTTTGTGAAGTCACATCCTGTGATGTTGCTTCCACATGCTTCCACATGAACTCATGAAGTTTCCTAATACTGAATCAGGCCATTGGTCCATCAAGGTCAGTACTGACTACTCAGACTGGTAGTGGCTCTCCAGGGTCTCAGGCTGAGATCTTTAATATCATCTATTACCTGATCCTTTTTTAGCTGAAGAGGCTGATACCTCCTGCATGTCAAGCAGATGCTCTATCACTGAGCAACGGCCCTACTGAATCCTTCCTCATCTCGGCAGAATATGATTTTCATATCATAAGAACAGGAGAGAAGCCACAGTGGATCGGCCCATCCAGTACAGCCCATCCAGTACAACACTCTGTGTCACAACAGTGGCCAAAAATACCAGGTGCCCTCAGGAGGTCCAGCAGCGGGGCCAGAACTCCAGAAGCCCTCCCACTGTTGCCCCCCCAAGCACCAAGAATGCAGAGCATCACTGCCCCAGACAAAGTGTTCCATTTAGACCTTGTGGCTAATAATAGCCACTGACAGACCTCTGCTGGATGGGGACAGAGAGAGAGAGAGAGACAGACAGACAGACAGAAAAAAGAAAGAAGGAGAGAGAGAGAAGGAAAAGAGCTGGCACAGGCACTTACTCCCATTTAGACCTTGTGGCTAATAATAGCCGCTGATAGACCTCTGCTGGATGGGGACAGAGAGAGAGAGAGAGACAGAAAAAAGAAAGAAAGGGGGAGGGGGAGAGAGAGAGAAGGAAAAGAGCTGGCAGATGGACTTACCCCAGGCCCAGCAGCAGCAACCTTTCAATCTTACACCAGCTGCATGCAAAAGCAGGCCCTTCAGTAAGAGCTTAGTCCCTCGTTAATCTCTGGGTGGGGCTCTCTTGCTAACTCTTAAAGGGGAAATGTCTGGTGAGGCTTTTCACTGCAGGCTCTTCAGACATTTCCCTTTAAGAGGCCTGGAAGGGAGAGGGCCCGGCAGGCTCCGACGTTCCCCTCCTGTTGGCAGCCATTGCCTCCCCCCGGTGGCCAGTTTTGAAAAAGCGGGGGGGAAGCATGAAAAATCGGTGTTTCCCCCGCCCTACCGGGGGACTTGGCAGCCCTATAAGCAAGTTTGGCCATCCCTGTTTTAGATTGACATTCCCTCCCCATTCTGTTTTCTTTCCCTCCTTCTCCAAAGACAAAAGAGGATGTATCCTCCCACTCAGGCAAAAGCCAGAGAGAGCTTAAGAAGGAATCAGTAAGTATAAAGGACGAGGGGATTCCCTGCTCCCAGATGTGTCAGTCTTGCATGTGTGGCCCTGGATTTTCCCCTCCCTTCCCTTTCTTTTCGCAGAATCACAGAGGGAGAGAAGGGTTGGGTCTGCAGTTAAAAGTTGTGAAAGATCTGCCTTTCTCTTCATCTTAGACAAAGCAGCCGGATCGCTCAAAGATGTGGGTTTTGCTTGTAGATGCAGAATGCATGCAGAATACCCAAATAAACCTGGGGGGAGGGGACAACGCAGAGGGAATGCATGTGACTGTGAAGTTAACTCTTAAGGGTCGACTCCTCAGATTCTGCAGAGCAAGCTGTCAGTGCAAAAAGGGCCTAAGTGTTGGATCCAAAACACTGCCAGGGGAGAAAAGTTTCTGGAGCCAGACTTCTCTACCTCCTGCCTCCTCCTGCAGCCTGCTGGAATTCTGCTCCTGGAGAACAAGGGATCCTTGGGATCAGTTGAAGGGGGGGAGGAGTGGGGATCCGGAGTGGGAGTGGCGAATGGCAAAAGTGCCTTTCCTTTCTCCACCAACGGAAGTGCTGTTCCAACAGCAGAAATCTATTAATTTATTTAAAAAATTACATCCTTTCCTTATAGTTCAAGAGGGCTAACAATAATAGTTAAAAGTGTTTTTAGAAGCATTTTTTTTTTAAAAAAAAAATTACAAACCCCAAACCTCTTCCCCTCCCCTCTCTTAAAAGATGCCTGCCAATTCAACCTCCCTCAAAATCCCTGGCAAACAGGTGGGCCATGCAGCACCTCCTGAGGATCTCCAAGGAGGGCCCCCACCTCTTCAGGGAGCCCCTTCCACAGAGACGGAGCCATGATGGAAAAGGCCTGGGCTCAGATTGATGACAGACAGGCCACCTTGAGTGGTGGGATAGTCAACAGGTGTAAGGATGCCAGCCTCCAGGTGGGACCTGGGGATCCCCCAGAATTTCAGCTCATCTCCAGACTACAGAGATCAGTTCCCTTGGGGAAAATGGCTGCTTTGGAGTGTGGACCCTAGGGTATTGTCCACCACTGAGGTCCCCGTCCTCTAAAGCTCCACCCCCAAACCTTCAGGAGCTTTCCAACCTGTCAAGGCCATTCCCCACCCCCCACTGGAGGACCAAATGACTCTCTGATGACCGTAGATGGTGCACAGGGACATGTAGATGGAGAGGATCCATCAAAGGCACCTTTGGACTCAACTGTACCTGATTTTATGGCATATCATGATCTTCTTAAAAGGGGGCATGAACAGTTTGAGAAGAGTGTATTGGCCAGGGGGCGGGGAGAGAATACAGAAGCTGGCTACCACCAGTGCTGTTTGACTCAACACAAGCCCAAGTTTCTGAACGTTTCCATGTTGGCATGGCTGGGGATTTAGTAAGCACAGCCTTCATTAGTGAAACAAACAGACAACTGAAGCCTAACCTTTCCGAGTTAATAGATACACCGGGGCTTGCCAGGAAAATGTCTTCAACAGTTAATGTCACCTTTCACTTGGCCTGCTGGGGTACTATGAGCCTCAGTCTCAGCGAATACAGGTCTAAGCTTATACATGTTACAAGAGCATATTCCCCCCCTCCTGTCACCAATGGCCTTCTTCTCCTGGTAGTAAATTGATTTTGAGAATCATATCGCTTGCTCTGCCACGGGTTGCAAGCAAAGGACAGAGGGCCGAACTCTGCCCTTTGGTATAATGGCTTTTCTGATGTGTTTCGTTTTAAATAGATCCTTAATTGCATCTTGTGACAAAGCTGACAGTGGGCCTCTCTCTCTCTCAGCCACCTTCATGAATATTTTTTTCTCCCCATTTTCCAAATAATTGGATGTTCTATAAGTCCTATTGATCCCCCCCCCACAAAAAAAAAATGATGGTTTTCCTGGGAATCAGAAGGTGGAGGCCAATTTGCCCAGCTCTACATCTTGCCATCTGCAGGTACCATATTGGTGAGAATTCCTTGGTTTCCTGCCCACGGCCAGTTGTTATGGTAAGGAGACTGAGTGTGTTTCCTCACTAGGGCTGCCAAGTCCCCCTGGGGGCAGAGATTCCCCTGCTTAAAGGGTCCCGAATCCACCAGTCCGGACTCAGACTGTGGGGGGAACCCCACCCCCATAGTGGCCAGATTGGGCTGACATGCTTGCCATGATGATGTTGCCCAGAAGTGACATCATCATGCTGGGCACATCGCTGGGTGATGCGCTAGCAATTGCCCTGAAAACTCTATGGCACCATAGAGTTTTTAGGGCAACTGCTAGACCGTCGCCCTGAGACATGCCCAGTGTGATGATGTCACTTCCGGGCAATGGCATCACAGCGCGTGCACACTTCACACACATGCAGATGTCCCAGGACCAGCTCGCCCCTACTTTTAACAGTAAGTAACTTGGCAACCCTATTCCTCACTGAATCTCCCATCAGCTAATACGGCACATGTAAAGGTCTTCCGGAGAAAAGCCGGCCAGCCTTCTACTGCATTGGAGCAGGATTCATCCTTATTTGATGCAGATTAGAAATGGGCACAAACTAGGACAATGCACTTCAGTTTGTGGTTTGTGGCATGCCCAGTTTGTGAACCAGGAACTGTCATGAACTTTAAGCTGCCAAATGAACCAGTTCAGTTCATAAGATTCATGAAGTGGTGAATCCCCCCCCCCCAATGTGCTAGAGACACCAAACTGGCAGGGGATCTCTGGCTGACTCTTCTACCTGCACTCCATGTTTGGTGAGGATTGGATTTATGAGGTCTGAGTTACACACACACACACACACACACACACACACACACGGAAATGTCTCTAGGAAAGTGCTTTCTGGGGAAATGACAGGCAGTTGTTTTGACAGGTGCAGGGTCAGGAGGTTTAGTAGTGTATAGAATGGACCCTATGCAAGTTTGAGATGTTAAATCCACAGGGGACCTTCCTCTGATGCCTTCCAAGTTATGTGTAGTTTGGACTTAGGGGGTCCAAGTTATGCTCCCCTTTAAAGATGACATCTGAGTTTTCCAAGCCAGGGTTTGGATGGTGGCTGTCAGTCCCTGGTAGACTTCTTTGCCTGGTCTATTAATGCAACATAATTGGGTGAAAACGAAATGCCAGAGTCCTTCTCAGGTCTGTACCATTTTAGAAAGCTGGTCAATGCTCACAATTTTTAATCCTCTCTTCTGTGAACAATGCCCTGTGAGTAAAAATCTAAGGTCATCCTGTACCAGGTCTTTGGCCCGGCATGGATGTGAATGATTGGGTTGATTTTCTATTTAAATTAGTAATTTGCACACTGCTATAGCTTTATAATGCTGTTATAGCTTTATAATGCTGGGGTGGAAAAGCTGGGAGGGAGGGGAATGGCTACCGGAGCAGAGAAAATTTGGGGAATCCAACAATGAGAGACCACCTTTCTCCGTATGTGCCCCAGAGAGCACTGAGGTCAGGGTCGCAACATGGCCTGACTCTCCTTGGCCCCAAAGAAGCCAGGTCGGCCATGACTTAGCCACGGCCTTCTCAGTGGCAGCTCCATGCTTTTGGAATGACCTCCCGGAGGACATCAGGCTCCTGTGTGACGTTTTGCAGTTCTGCGGGGCCTACAAAATGGAGCTCTTCCACCAGGCTTTCGATTAGGAGCCACCACTGATGAAAGTGTGACCGACGAACGCGTCACAGGGACATCTGCGGCCCTTTGATATACTGCTGGAGATTGCCTCTCACTTTTGGATTGCACACGGAATGCCACCATCATGTGTTAATTTTGTCTTGTGTTTTTATATACACATGTTTACTGTATTTATTGTTCTATTGCTTCAATGCCTGTGTGCCACCTTGTGCCAGCTTGCCCGGCAAGGCGGGATATAAATGTAAATAAAAAATAAATAAATGAAGATGCCCCATTATAGCTGTACCCACAACAACAGAGCCCTGGGGATTTGTTGATTTGCGAAAGTCACCCAGAACAGCTGAGAGTGGTCTGGACTAGGGTCACTTGAGTTCATGTGCTAATTTTTAATTTAATGTAGGGGAGCATTCCAACTACCATTGTTCACATCCAGTGATACAGTCAATTTGCCACTTTAGGATTCTACCTCCTCATTCTGCTAGACAAACCATTTTAAGGCACCTGAAACTTTTTAATAGCTATTTTTAATGGAACTGGAACCAAAAAACGTGGTGTGTGTGTGTGTTTTTTTTTTTTTAAAGTCTTCAGTTTTTATTGTGCTTTTTTGTCTTGCTAATGTTGGTATTATCTCACCTTGTGTATTTGATTCAAATATCTTCCCCGAGGATTCAAATGTTCTGTTTTTAAAATAAGGTTTACAGCTTCAAGTTACGCATAAGAGTAGCTGTTGATAGACTTATCCTCCCTAAATCTATCTAATCCCTGTTTCAAGCTGTTTATTCCTGTGGCCATCACTATATCCTCTGGTAGCAGATTCCACATTTAATCACTCTCTGTGTCAAGTAGTATTTCCTTTTGTTTATCTTCCTGAACCTAACTTCATCTAGCTTCAGCTCAGTGCCTGGGACATGTGGTACCTGGGGAACCTAACACTGGGTTTCCTGGCACTCATTTGATTCCTCAACAAATCATCCCTTTTCCAAAGCAAAGAGCAAGTTCTGACTTCCCTTGAACACATCATAGCAGGAGGTGCTTTCAGAAGAGTCCAGGAGGCATCAACTTTGTATCTTCAGGAAAACCCATTTGAAAACAGCTGCCACCATCTTAGGAGAAATCTTTAGTCTGCAGCCTCTCAGCATTCTGTGATTGGTCCCATCACTCCACTCAGCCATTTTGTGATTGGCTCCCAAGAAAACCACTTTGTGGTGTTGCTCACACACTGTCCTCAAGACTCCTAGAGTGCCTGCAGGCTCAACAAGATCCGGAATCCCTGATTTAGAGCACTGACCTTTGCTCTGATTATGTCTACCATTGCACAGAGTTGGGTATCTCGAATGGTCAGTTTTCTGACTCATTTCCTTCCTATGTCTTGAAAAGCTACCTGGAGTTGTAGAAATTTAGCTTAGCATGGAGATCTGGAATTCAGCTGGTACTGAATGCTTCACATACTAATTTCCAGAATGGCAGGCAATTCACAGGGGTGCCAGCCTCCAGGTGGGACCTGGGAATCCCCTGGAGTTACAGCTCATCCCCAGTCTACAGAGATCAGTTCCCCTGGAGAAAATGGAAGCTTTGGAGGGGGGACTCAGTGGCATTGTACCCCACTGAGGTCCCTGTCCTTCCCAGAATCCATCTCCAAATCTCCAGAAGTTTCTCAGTCTGGATCTGGCAACCCTAGCAATTCTTAAAGGCATAGGATTTTACTAAGAAAAAAAGTTGACAATATTTGAAGGGGACTCTAGGGAATATATATATATCGAATTCAGAACACTTTTTTCTGTTTATTTTTAAGGCCTAGCAGCAAAATTACAGGAATTTAGCAAGACCATAATGGTTTTTTTTTTCAGCTGAGTGCTTTCATTCATTCAAGCAGCTAGTCCTCATCAACTGCAGTGATTTCTCTACTTATATTGGTACTGTGTTTACTTGAGCCACCCAAGAAGGACTCTGGATAGGTGGCATATAAATGTCCTGAATGAATGAATGAATGAATGAATGCTTGGCAGTCAAAAGTCTGGAATTACCCCCATGTTAAACACTGAGTTATATCAGGACTGTAAGTGTAAAGTTGCTCTGTGCAGTTCGATTTCTGTTGCTCTGTCCATTTGTGAATTCAGTTGTAAGCTACATTTCCTGGAAAGATTTCCAAAGGACTGAATCTCCACATATATAGCTAAAGTGCCTGTAGACTGAAAGTTGAAAACATAGATCAAAAGTGCCAAATCCATCAGAGCCATGTATGATGGCCTTGCCTACTTCGCTCCCCCAGAGGCAAGATTTTCCCTTCATTTTTCTCTCCCTTTCTGACTGAGCATCCTTATTTATCTGTTTTCTTCTTTTGTGAAGAACAATGGCTGTCCCACCCTGTCACTATGTGATATTTTGCTGTTGGCTCAGCCCAGGAAGTTGAGGGAAGGGACAAGGTCTCCCTTTTTAACTTAAACTACTGAAATGACACTGCTTTTTAAAGTTAAAAAAAAAACCCAAAATATTTTATTCAAAGTAGAGGGGGAAAGTTCAGATGGAATCAAGGGTAAAATATCTGAGGTAATGCAGTAATGAACTCTGAGGTAAATCAGTACAGGCACAGACTACAGTTCATATGTTTTAAGCAACTTAAACTTTTCACATTGACTTATAATCTTTAAAATGTGAAAGGCTTTTGTTCCAGTGTTTCCCAAACACTCCAGTATACTTTCTTGAGCGTATTTGGCTCTTTTGGTTTCTGGAAGGCAGAGATGTTCTGTCCAGTACCCAAACTCCTTCACTAAAGATGCCAGTACTCTTGAGTTTTAATGGACTCCTTAAGATTTAAAAGGCAGTTTCTAAACACACCAGACCATGGATCTCTCTGCTCCTCAGAGCTATCTCCCTTTTCCAAGTGGGTAGGAAATTTCTTCTCTCAGTAGAAGAACTATCCTCTTTTCTGGCTGGAATGGGAGCCTTCTCCAAACTACCCAATCCTCCTGCCAACCTCCCCAGTACTTCGTCTGTGTTAAACTGCTCTCAGTCAGGGCTGAACACAAGCCCTATTAGTACTAAGCCCTTCTCAGACAGGGCTAGACTCAGACTCTGTCAGTCTTAGACTTTCCTCAGTCAGCACTGTCTGTCTCTGCTCAGCTGATGCTAACCAATCAAATTCCTTGGAGCAGCCTGTCACTAAAGGATCTCAGGTTCTGTGAAGAATTAACCCTTCACAGTCATCTACCTGTTTACACAGCTCTCATAAGATTTTAAAGTGCAGTCAATCACACTATGAAAAAAGAATGGTTGCGCTTACAATTTGACTCATGCAGTAGACAACTGTGAAATAGGAATAATGAAAGCACAGGCACTAGACATTTGAAGATGAAATACATCTCTACATCACAATTAGAGATTGTTCAGTACTACAATTAGATGTGAGAAAGCAGGTCTGCGATCTGTGATTAGACCTGCCGGCTCATCATGACTGAAATATTAAGTGATGCCTTCTGTGTGTGAATAGGACATCACAGAAACCAAGCTACTTCCACAGACAGCACATCACCTCAAAGAAGATGTTGTCCACTGGAATCAGTCAAGCCCATAGCCACGGTGGTGCAAAAAGGGCGTGGTCAATCATTTGTCATGCCCCTCCAATCAGAGTTACAGGTTAGTGTGAAATCTGTCACGTCTTTCAGGTGTGAATTTTCTTTGTAAAAAAGAGAAGGCATTGAAGTAAAAAGTGTGAATCCTGTCATAAATCTTCCAAGGGTGAATTCTTGGTGCAATTGGCTGAAACAGAATTAGCAGTTAGCAAGGCTGAAGAGTCCTGATTTTAAAAGCCTGCAGGGGTGTTAGGGGGCACCATTAAGGCTCTCATACTTCTTTAATTCTGCAGTTTTAAAATTACTGTTTACATTTGTTAATTGCCCTCCTGTGGTCAAGCTAGCATTATACTGCTTTAAACAGATCCTGTTGCTTAGTGCTCTTCAGACCCAGGCAGTGAAATTTGAAACCAGCATGAAATGAGCGTAGGAAAAGACAGCAGTCAAACTACTTCAGAGGGGAGGGGTAAATTGGGCTTCAAAAGCTGCTGTCAGTTTGAGTAGACAATGCTGACCTTGATTGACATGGATCTGTTTTAGTATAAGGCAGCTTCATGTTTGTGTTCATGTTTGTATCCCATTCCAAAGCTCATGTGAAGAGCTCCCACTTGCGGAAACAGGATATGTGCTGAAGACTATCAGAGGAGCCCTTTCAGATGACTTTAAGTGCTGGGACACACAGTAGAGAAGAAGAAGGAGTAGATTTTTATACCCTGTTTTTCTCTACCCAGAGGAGGCTGGCAGCTTGGCATGATATGGTCCTGTTTCTAATTGAACCGGGTGAAAGTATTGCGAGGCATATCAGCCACACAACACACGCTGCTGCAGGCTACCTACGGAGACATCCCGTGGTAAAGCATCCACATTATTGTAGCACATCAGCTACAGACTGCATTGCCAAAATTTTCCAAAATTCATGTGTATGCATGTGCGCATGTGCATGCATAAATGTGCTCATGTGCATGTGTGCACATTCACATATAGGATTTTTTTTAAAAAAAAGTGCATCTCCAGTGGCAGAACGGATCTGCAGGTTCAGACTGCCAAATCCATTATGTGCGCACTCTCTCGTGTTCACATATCCGGCCATGCGCGATGAATGCATAGGGAAACAAAAACTCCACTTTGGAGGTGGTGGCTTTTTAACCCGGCTCTGAAATGGCACTCTCCACCCAGCTCAGTGAAAAGGGGGGCATGGGCATTAAGTCAGGGGGCCTGGCCCCAAGATGCCCCACTGTAGCTATGGGCCTGTCCAGGACCAGTTTGTGATTGCCTGCCTCTGCGTAGCAACCCTAGACTTTCCTGGTGGTCTCCCACCCATGTTCTAACCAGTTCCAACCCTACTTAGCTTCTGAGATCTTGTGAGATCAGGCTGGCCTGGGCCATCCATGTCAGGGTGTTCATTGAGATAACAATGCTATAATAGGTCAACCTTAAGGTCAGCCATCAGACATGCAATAGTGCGACCGTACTGTGGCTATATCCAGAAAGCTCATTCCCAGTCTAGGTCTCAAGTGTTACATAACTGCAAGAGTTTGAGGAGGTGTATCTTTTGAAGCATAATTCAATCATCTCATTCTGACTCCTTGGGAGCTTCAGTCAGGGGAGAGATGTATTACTACAACAAATTGCAGTCTGTCTTGCTGATGAGTAGGCGGGGCATGGTTGCAGAGATGGAAGAGGATAAAAACATTGCCAATCTGATTGATGGGAATGCCACCTCAAGGGCCCTGGGAGTTGAAAGGCATCCTACAAATGTAATAAATAAATAAGCCAATCCATCAGCAGGAGAATATAAATTGTGTAGTTCTTTATCAAGCAAAACCCCCTTTAATGCCTCCATGAATGGGCTTGAATATTCATGACCTACCAAGAATGACTGCAGTGATTGAAGTTTTAAGAAGCTGCGAATTAATAGTGTTGTAATTCCTTCTCGCTCTTCTGCTGTGCCTTAAGATGTTCCTAAAATAATGATGAAATAGAGGGCAGATAATACTGCCATGAAGAGGAGGTTATGTTCTGCATGGGGCTTGTGGGAAGTGATTTGTTCTTCCCCAGGACAGTTCTCTGCTGGCAACCCCGACTGAAATTCTAAATGGGATCATTGTTATATCATTATTTTTAATTAGGCACCCAGTTGACCACACAGCATATCTGCACACAAGCAAGACAGATCTGATCTCCATGCCCTTTGGTTAATACTGACCAAGAACAACACTTCTCCAGACCAACATCTGAATATGATTTATCATTGAATGGATTCCAGAAGGTTGTAGCAACTGAAGGATAGAAGCAACTGCTTACCTATTTAAAAATCCTTGTTAGAAGATGAGGGTTCAGTGGGAAGACCTGGACACAGACCCTACTCAGGACCCAGACCATGTAGGACTTTAGAGGACTGTACCAGTTCTTTCATATAATTACATTATGTCTTGGGATGAGCCAAATGTGCCTTATTGGAAAGCACTGGAAGACAATTGGTCAAGCTTACTATGTTGTTGTTGTTGTTCAGTCGCACAGTCGAGTCCAACTCTTCACGACCCCATGGAGCACATCACACCAGGCCCTCCTGTCTTCCGCCATTCCGTGGAGTGTGCTCAACTTCATGTTAGTTGCATCGATAACACTGTCTAACCATCTCATTCTTTGTCATCCCCTTCTTCTTTGACCTTCAATCTTTCCCAGCATCAGGGTCTTCTCCAGTGAGTACTCCCTTCTCATTCAGTGGCCAAAGTATTTGAGCTTCAGCTTCAGTACCTGCCTTCCAGGGAACAGCCAGGGTTGATTTCTTTTAGGAATGACTGATTTGATCTCCAGGGGACTCTCGAGAGTTTTCTCCAGCACCATAATTCGAAAGCATCTATTCTTCAGTGCTAGGCCTTCCTTATGCTCCATCTTTCGCAGCCATACATTACTACTGGTAATACCATCGCTTTGACCATATGCACTTTTGTTGGCAGGATGATGTCCCTACTTTTTATTATGCTGTCTAGGCTTGCCGTAGCTTTCCTCCCAAGGAACAGGTGTCTTTTAATTTCATGGCTGCAGTCACCGTCTGCAGTGATCTTGGATCCCAGGAACATGAAGTCTGTCACTGCATCCACGACTTCCCCTTCTATTTGCCAAGAAGTGATGGGGCCAGATGCTATGATCTTTGTTTTTTTGATGTTGAGTTTCAAGCCAACTTTTTGCGCTCTCCTATTTCATTCTGAGCAAGAGGCTCTTTAGGTCCTCTTCACTTTCTGCCATTAGATTGGTATCATCTGCATATCTGAGTTGCTGATGTTTTTCCCGACAATCTTAATTCCGGCTTGTGATTCATCCAGGCAGGCATTTTGCATGATGTACTTTGCATATAAATTAAATAAGCAGGGTGACAGTATACATCCTTGTCATACTCATTTTCCTATGCTAAACCAATCAGTTGTTACATATCTGGTTCTAAGTGTTGCTTCTTGATCCTTATATAGGTATGTTAGGAGGGTACTCCTTTGCTTTCTCTATAATCCAGCAAATGTTGGCAATTTGATCTTAGTTCCTCTACCTCTTTGAAACCCAGCTTGTTCTTCTGGTAGTTCTGTATCCACATACTGCTGAAGCCTACCTTGTAGGGTCTTGAGGATGACCTTGCTAACATGTGAAATGAGTACAATTGTGCGATAGTCTGAACATTCCTTGGCATTGCCCTTCTTTGGGATTGGAATGTAAATTGACGTTTTCCAATCCTGTGGCCACTGTTGTGTTTTCCAAATTTGTTGGCACATTGACTGCAGCACTTTAACAGCATCATCTTTTAAGACTTTGAATAGCTCAGCTGGGATACCATCACCTCCACTAGCTTTGTTGTTAGTAATGCTTTCTAAGGTCCATTTGTCTTCGCACTCCAGGATGTCTGGCTCAAGGTCAGTGATCACACCATTGTGGTTGTCAAGGACATTGAGGTCCTTCTTGTATAGTTCTGTGTATTCTTGCCATCTCTTCCTAATCTTTTCTGCTTCTGTTAGGTTCCTACTGTTTTTGTCCTTTATCATGGCCAGCTTTGCACGGAATGTACCCTTGATTTCTGCAATTTTCTTGAAGAGATTTCTAGTCCTTCTCATTCTATTGTTTTCCTCTATTACTTTGCATTGTTCATTCAGAAAGGCCTCCTTATCTCTACTTGGTGTTCTCTGGAAATCTGCATTCAACTAGGTAATTTTCCTTTTCACCATTGCCTTTCACTTTCCTTCTTTCCTCCCGTATTTGTAAAGCCTCATCAGACAGCCACTTTGCTTTCTTGCATTTCCTTTTCTTTGGGATGGTGCTGATTGCTGCCTCCTGTACAATGCCACAAACCTCTGTCCAGAGTTCTTCAGATACTCTGTCTATCAAATCTAGTCAAACCAATTCTTCACTTCCAGTGTATATTCATAAGGGATGTGATCTAGGTCAAACCTAAATGGCCTAGGGGTTTTCTCAACTTTCTTCAGTTTAAGCCTAATTTTTGCAATGAGTAGCTCATGATCTGAGCCACAGTCAGCTCCAGGGGTTGTTTTTACTGAATAGAGCAGGGGTGTCGAACTAATTTGTTATGAGGGCCAGATCTGACATAAATGAGACCTTGTCGGGCTGGGCCATGTGTGTCAAAAAATGTAATGCCAGGTAGCAGAGAGAGAATTTTTATAAAGGACACAAACACAAAGGTTGTTTTACTTAAAATAAAAACATGCTTTAAACATTAGCACTCAATATTTTGTTTATTTAACAGTGTCTGATAACTGACACCTCTTGCTTTGAATTACCACATCAAAATGTCTTTGCTGCTGCAATCTTGAGTTCAAGTGTGTATCTGTAAGCTGCAAACCTACTTTTGATTTATTGATGTTTAGTACAGGAATCTCATGCTCATAGTTCTGTGCCTAGGACCCAGGGAAAAACATGAAATGGCTAGAAATTGCGAGGTTTTGTACATAAATTGCTTTGTGTGCTGATCAACATGAGAAGGCACCATGAAACAAACTGAGGGCTATGTGTTTGTCTACAGAACTATAGTCTTCCTCAGTGGTCAGTATCAGCCTACTATCTTGGAAGTCTAAGTTCAGAATCCCCAAAGGAAATGTGCTGGGTGAACTTGGTTTGAACACACACTCTCAGCCAAATTCACCTCACTGGCTTGTTGTTATTCCTCACCTAAGTGTTCACATTGCTTTCTTACTGAGAAAAACTGGATCATGAGGGTATGAATTCAGTGAAAAGGGGAGGGAACCCAGTTGCACCCAGGAGAGCCGCAGCATAACAAGCCCAACAAAACATGCACACTGTGACAGGGCACACAAAAGCTCATACCTTGGATAAAACTTTGTTGGTCTTAAAGGTGCTTGTATTTCTCCCATGCAATTGAGGCAGCCAAGCAAAGCAAGCCCTCCCTCCCTCCCTTCGGGAAGGATCCCCAGCCAATGGAGGGGAAGAAAGGCTTGCCTTTGTTTCCTGTGTGATTGAGGCAGCCTGGTCGGGAAGCATGCTCTGGGCTCATTCTGTCTCTACCCTTGGGAGGGGAAGGGGAGGAGCCTCAGCCCATGCAGGGAACAAAAGCTTGCCAATTTATCTCTTTTGAGTGATTGAGAGAGTCTGGCAAAGCCAGCTAGATGCAGCAGCAGCAGAACTGAAAGAAGAAGCAGGAGACAGCCAGTTCCACTGCAGGCCTGACAGAAGCCCTCCAGGGGCCTGATCCGACCTGTGGGCTGCATGTTCGACACCCCTGGTACAGAGCTTCTCATCTTTGACTGCAAATGATACAATCAGTCTGATTTTGGTGTTGCCCATTTGGTGATGTCCATGTGCAGAGTTGCGTCTTAGGCTGTTGGAAGAGGGTGTTCACTACGACCAGCATGTTCTCTTGACAAAATGTGGTTAGCCTTTGCCCAGCTTTGCCACAGCAAGACAGAAATCTATGACAGAGAAGCTTACTATAGCCTCATACGATACATGAACACACGAAGCCACCTTCTACTGGATCAGACCCTTAGGGTCCATCAAGGTCAGTATTGTGAACTCAGCCTGGGAGTGGGTCTCCAGGGTCTCAGGCAGAGGGTCTTTCATACCACCCATTGCTTCATCCTTTTAACTAGAGATGTCACAGATTAAACCTGGGACCCTCTGCATGCCAAGCAGAGGCTCTAACACAGAACCATGGCTTTTCCCAATGAAATTACCTGTCTGAAGAAATCTTTATAACTATTCAGTTTATGCATTATCCATATAAATAGACTTTCCAAGATGCCTGTCTAAATAAAACAGTTCATCATTTAACACTGATGCCAAAGGTGATACATTTGGTGCTATCTTTCCTCTCCTTGTGTTTATCTGTAATCTACAATGGGAACTTTATTATAAAGTTGTCAGCATGATACAATTAATTCACCAGCTTCTGCTTGAGAATGTACATCTCTAACCCCCCTAAGTGATCTTTCTCCTTAGCAGATTTTAAGTGGTCTAATTTCAATGCAATGATCTATTCCTTTTTCCATTTGTTTTCGGTTGTTTTGAAATGAGGAGCTACATATAGTTTCTGTAATAAACATTATTACACAAAAGCTAATTCTGCCCCTGACCATATGTACATTGATACAAACTGTCTAAGCATGTGTTTCTTTAAATCTTCTGTTTTGCTTTAACTCTCAAAATTATGTATACAAGTCATTATACATTGCATAATTATTACATTTGCTCATGTACATATTTTGACAATACTGGAGATATAAGGGGATAAAAATAGATAAATGCATTGTTTTACAGTCAGAAAAAGTTCATTTGGCTCTTGGACTGATTTCCCACAAGGCGCTGCTCCGCTGTTGCTCTTCCCTTTCCCCCGATTGTGTGTGTCAATTTCCCACTCTTTGCCCCACACTGCATTTTGACTTGCAGCTTTGCCCAACTTCCCTCACAGCTTCATGATCCTCAAAAGACAGGATTACAAAATGCAACGTGGGGCAAATAGTGGGAAATTGATGCACGCAGCTGGGGGAGAGGGACGAGCAACAGCGGAGCAGCGCCTCGTGGGAAACTGGTCTGGAAGAATGTGGCAGGCGCTACAATGTCCTTCCTACAGACTGGATCCATGTAGGTATTTCCTATCGAAGAAGGCATGTTTTTATTTACAGGCAGTTAGATTCAAGTCCAGTAGATGTCAACTCTGTCCCCACATCACTCCGACAATACAATCACTGGATCAAACCACATTGCCCCTACTATCTCAGATTCATTCACTTCTTCATCTTCCAGTGTTATGACATCAGCAACTCTCTCCACCAGACAAATAGGCTAGTCCCTATACAAAAGAGTAAATGGACATAAATCTACCATTGAAAACCACAACCCTCATATACCAGTGGGTGAACATTGTAATCTTCCAAACCATTCCACTTAAGAGTGGCGGTCCTCCAAGAGAGAAGCTGGAATGGGAGATTGTAACATGACATCACTGAGCTGAAGCTCATCCACAAGTTCAGGACAATGGACCCTCCAGGGCTGAATAGGGACACAGGATTCTTATCTCACTACAGATGCTAATTTTCTGCCCTGCACGCATGTCCCCTCAGCTCTAATTCAGCATATTGCATGGCACCTCTGCATCCTAGGTCTCTTCTTTGCTACACCCCCCCCCCCACCTTCTGACTGAGGTATAAGGGCTCAGAGATCTCCTTTCCAAGTCACATCTGATGAAGGGAGCTTTGACACTGGGAAGCTCTTACCTCTCAAATCTTGTTGGTCACTAAGGTGCTAATTGGACTTGAATTGAGGGGTTCTATGGAATGGCTGTAGAATCTCGTGGGACAAGTAACACTAAGCCCAAACATGTCCCTCCACTTTTGCCAGGGTTCACACAGACTCTTGCACTAAAGGAAGTATGAGAACTGAATTGTGGGCCTCAGTTCCTACCTGCCCCATGGCTTCTCTGGTTTCCTACAGTCAAAGGGTTACCTGTTTTCCACATTTTTTGCAAATCTGCAATTTGGTGAAATGGGCTGCAGTGGCTCAGATGGTTAAGACACTGAACCGGAAGGTTGGTAGTTCAGCAGTTCGAGACCCGAGTGCTCCCGTCTCTGGCCCCAGCTCCTGCCAACCTAGCAGTTTGAAAGCAAGAAATTGCAAGTAGATAAAGATAAAGATAAAGAGGTACCGCTTTGGTGGGAAGGTAACAGCATTCTGTGTGCCTTGGCGACTAGTCATGCCGGCCACATGACCACAGAAATGTCTTCGGACAGCGCTGGCTCTTCGGCTTGGAAACAGAGATGAGCACCGCATCCCTAGAGTTGTATTCGACTGGCTTCCAAGCAAGGGAAACCTTTACCTTTACCTAATCTGGTGAAATATCACATTTTTCATCGTGTTGGCTTGGATAGGTAAACTCCCTTTCCTTTTTTTTTTTAAGGTTACCTTAGAAGACAGGTTTTACTATTTGGGTTTTTTTTAATGTTTTCAAATGTTAAATTTTAAAGTGTAATCAACTAATACTGTCATAACATTACCAGTTTGATGTAGGAGAGCCAATTTGGTGTTGTAGTTGAGTGTATAGACTCTAATCTGGGAGAACCAGGGTTGATTCCCCACTCCTCCACATACAGCTGCTGGATGATTTGGGGCAAGCCATAGTTCTGGCACAGCTGTTCTTGAAAAAGAGCAGTTTCTGTCAGAGCTCTCTCAGCCCCACCTACCTCACAGGGTGTCTGTTGTGGGGAGGGGAAGGGAAATGAGATTGTAAACTGCTCTGAGACTCCTTCGGGTAATGAAGAGCAGGGTATAAATCCAGTCTCCTCCTCCTCCTCTCCAGAATACCAGTGGTCATTTTCACAACTATTTCAGGCAACCTCTGTATCTTTCCCCTCCTCCAGACAACCCCTGCTCCATCCCTGAGCTGCATGGAAAACTGTATTTTAAATGAGGATTGGAAGCCCACAGTAGATTATGAAAGCTTGCCAATCAAAGGAGGAAAAAAGTTAAAAAAATCCCTGAGACATGAAGAATCTCTTCAACACACCTATAATAAAATAAGGCATCTGTATGCTCGTCTGCCCATCTGTCCATTTGTATGCGGCACGCATAAATCATCAGAAAACAAAGCTGGGAGTCTCAAAGCTGATCAAGGGAGCTATAGGACCAAATGAAGAGAATCAGAACATCCATTCCCAGATTATCTTCAGAGCCCTCCCCCCCCCCGCTACTTACGGTTGTCTGTTTGTAGCAGACGTCAGGGGCGTAGAGTTTAAAAACTCCCGGGGGGGTGGGGGCTTTTCCGCGCACTCAAAGCGTGCGTGCCCACAGGGACTATGCCGCCGCCGCCTCCCCCCCCCCCCACCTGACCACTCCTGCTTCAATCCCTCCCTTCGTCCATCCAGGGGCCAGCTGGGCATTTGCTTAGGAGGGAGGGTCGGGGGGGGAGAGAGAGAGGCGGCGGCGGTCCTAGGAAGGGCCAAAGGAGGCGCGGCGGAGGGCGCACCCTTATTTTGGGGGTGGCTCGAGCCCTCGAGCCCCCCCCCCCGGGTAGTTGACGCCTATGGCAGATGTAACTCATCAGGAAACCAAATGAAGAGCTTCAAAATTGGCCAGTAACGTTGTGATGACCATGAGAGTCACAGTGCCAATAAATGAAGGTAATTGGAACACCCTGGCCCAGATTGTCTACAAAACACCCTTGTCCTATTTGCAATGGCAGAGAGGGCTTTTTTTTTTTTGCTAGAAGGCAGGAAGGGGGAGGGGTTGTGGCTCAGTGGTAGAGCATCTGGCTTCCAGGAAGAAGGTTCCAGGTTCAATCTCTAGCATCTCCTACCAGGGATCAGGATGGAGGTGATGGGAAAGACCCCTGCTTGAGACCCTGGAGAGCTGCTGCCAGACTCAGTGCAAAGCAGATTCATGTGTGTTAGGCCAAATCTACACCTCCCCCCCCGAAGTAGTTTGACTGCTGTTCTTTTCCTACACTCATTTCACACTGGTTTCAAATTTCACCTTGGTTTTTTTCCCCTGGGTCTGAAGAGCAGTAAGCAACAGGATCTGTTTCAAGCAGTGTAATGCTAGCTTGACCACAAGATGGCAATTAACTAATGTAGACAGTGATTTTTAAACTAGAACAAGTAGGTTTGGAAACTAGAAACAGGTATAGACCGGGGGGGGGGGGTTAAACTAGAATGATTCCAGTGGGAAAGTCAGATGTAGATTTGACTTTAATGTGAAGGCTGCACAGACAGAGAGGGTGGAATTTTTTACAAAGGAACTTGTGGTGGATTAACAGATTCCCTGAGCCCTTAGAGACCGTGTTATATAATAGTTAGAATGTTGGGCTACGCTCAGAAGGACACGGGTCTGAATCTCTGTTCTGCCAAGGGAGGCTGCTGGGTGGACCCTCACCCTACTCTCTCTCACAGGGTTGTTATTATGAGGATAAAATGGAGAAGAGGAGAATGATGTAAGCCACTTCGGGTTTTGCGTCCCCTTTGAGGAAAAAGGCAGGGTATAGAGACAATAAACCCCTCTTCTATTTGCAATGGTAGCCATGGTTATCTGTTTGTGAGGCATAGCTCATCAGATAACATGCAACCACAGCGACTAATGGGATGGCCACATGGAGCCACAGGGGCAGACCGCTGGCATTCATAACTGTTGTCCTTTGAGGTGTGTGGAACTCTGAGGAACGATTTTGCTGTTCTCACCAAAAATTTCCTATTTTCTCTCTCTGTCTCCAAAAAAAAGGCCTGAGGAGAAACCTCCAAAGTCACCGTGCATTTCATTTCAGATGAAATTCAGTGATGATCTGGAGGTGAGTGACATTTGTGCAATATATTTCTTTTGTCCTGGCACACTTCTTTGGGTTGCCTTTGGAATTCCTCATACGTTTATGGCCTGGGATGTTTATAGGATGTTTATAGCCTGGGAACCGTGAGGCTGATGGACCATGCATGGAAGACTCCCTTCTGACAGGCAAAGTCCTATTCCTTTTTCATGCATGTTCTGCCGAGCAACCCAGATGTTTCTCAGAGAGGTCCAGCTCTTCCTAAATGAAGGCGAAGTTTTGTTACCAAGAATTATGCAACACTCACAAAATTCATCTGGGATTGTTGACATTTGCTTTAACACATATATCACTGGTGGGGAGGAAAGGGCCATCAAGTCATAGCTAACTTATGGAGACTTCGGAGCGTTTACAAGCAGAGAGCCATTGCCTGCCTCTGTGTGGCCACCCTGGACTTCCTCAATAGTCTCCCATCCAACTGCTAACCAGGGTTGGCCCTGCTTAGCAGCCGAGTTCTGACTCCAATCAGTTTGAAGCTTTAGAAATAATACCTCTCATTTGGAAACGTGGGGGTGGCAACATTGAAATGAGTTTCTTCCTGAATATAATCTGTGACTGTATTACACATTATGTTTATGATCATGTCAAATGCAGCTTGATTGTGCATCAAAAATTAACATTTTGTGAATAAGCCGTAGTAATGAAGACTTTCTTTTTTTCTTTTGATAGCCTAGTTTCTCGTTTTTGATGACTTCCTTTCTCTCTCACTGTTGTTGCAGAATGTATGCAAAACGGTGGCTGTAAGGGAGATGCTAATGGAAATCAGTAATAGTAATTTAATCACAGGAATTAGCATAACCAGCATTTCCTGCTCCTCTAAGCATATGCAACCAATAATGAGAGGTTAATTAGTAATGTAATTGTGCTTTATGGTCTTTTCTGTCTCAGGGCGCAAGCTCCATCCACAGACTTTATCAGCCAAGCTTTGAAGTTCAGTTCTACATTCCAACTGGTTTGATTTCTCCCTCTTCCCCATGAAGCAAAGAGAGGCATGAACTTGCCCATATCCATCCATGTGGAGTGGTTTCGATTGTTTCTTATACCGCTCGATGACAGACCACCACACTAATCACCAAACTTGAATTAGAAGTACACAATTTTAAAATATACATGAAATAAAAGGTAGTTTTCTTCGTAACAACGTATGCACGCAGCGATGCAAATAGTCTCCAAAACAGTGGCCGTGGTGGGATGTGAACATACTGTATCATGAGATACCTACTTTTTTTGCACATTGCATCAGTGAGAGATAAGTGGAAATGATGAAGAAGAAGAGATTGGATTTATACCCCGTCCTTCACTGCCCAAAGGAGTCTCAGAGCGGCTTACAATCTCCTTTCCCTTCCCTTCCCTTCCCTTCCCTTCCCCACAACTGACACCCTCTGACCAATGCTCCCTCTAAGCTGTGGAGTCTTCTGAGCAAAAAATCTACTTTGTGAGCTACTGGCATTAAAGTTGTGAGTGAGCGGTTTGGCTACTGCCTAAATTAGTTTGCTCTGGAGCCGTCCTTCCTGAGCGAAGACAAAAATGTGTAAGCCAGAGGCAAAGAAACTGTGAGCTGGCTCACATGAACTCAGCTTAGAGGGAACACTGCCTCTGAGGTAGGTGGGGCTGAGAGAGCTCTCTTGAGAACTGCTCTTTCAAGAGCAGCTCTGACAGAACTGTGGCTTGCCCAAGGTCTCACCAGCAGCTGCAAGTGGAGGAGCAGGGAACCGAACCTGGTCCTCCCAGATTAGAGTCTGTGCTCCTAACCACCACACCAAACTGGCTCTCTAATGATGAACAAGACCCCGCCAAAGCTAAGCAGGAAGACTTCAGTAAGAGAGATAGGGTTGTCTGGTCCTACCTGGCAGCCAGCGGGGGGCTCCTGGGTCCTTCCTGGGATCTTCTGCTGCACGTGCTTTGTGTGTGAGATGCAATGATGTCTCCCAAAAGTGAGTTATCATGTCACCAACGTTGGGGGTGACGCTCTAGTTTTTGGGGAAAACTCTATGGTTTCTGGCCTTCAAAACCATAGAGTTTTACCCAAAAACTAGAGCGTCACCCTCCAACATTGGCGATGTGGTGATATCACTTCCAGGTGATGTCATTGCATCAAGGATGTCCGGTGGTGACATCCTTGTTTGGGGGTGGGTTTCCCCTTGCCAGTCAGCTGGCTGGTAGCTGCATTAAAGGGCCGTGTGCTTGCAGCCTTAGTCTTTAAATGTGTGGCATGGAAATGAGCTTCCGGGAGTCACTGCTTACTTCTTCAGGTACAGCCAAAAGGTGATGATTGCCATAGCCCAGTAGTTTATTTATTTACCCCACCTTTCCTCCAAGGAGCTCTGGGTGACGTGCAGAGATCTTTCTTCCTCCATTGTACCCTCTCAACAACACTATGGGGTTGGTTAGGCTTTCGTTTCAGAGAGTAGCTGTGTTGGTCTGCAATTGAACAGCTAGAGTTGAGTCCAGTAACACCTTAGGGACCAACCAGATTTTCAGGATAGAATATTTCAAAACGCCAAGCTCCCTTCATCAGATAGGGGAGCTTTGAATTTCCAAAGCTTATAAACCTCCAAAATCTTGTTGGTCTCCTAAGGTGCTATGGGAATCAAATCTAATTGTTTAATGAGTTACCTCAACTGTCACATTGAAAACTCACTCTGGGATAACTAGGGCTGAGACGAAATGTTGGGGGAAGCGTTATGGAAATCTTTGTCGGCGTATAACTGCCCTTCTCGTTTAGCAATATTTCCAAGCATCATTGAAAAACTGTTTGATCTTTCGTGTAATTCCTGATTGGCTCGGCAAGCATTGCCTTCATTCTAATGGGCTTCATTTGCCCTTAGAATATCAACAGACAACTCTTATCAGTTACTATGCGAACAGATAACACTGTGGCTACATATGGATAGGATGGTTTCTTACCTAATATGTGATCTCTAATTGGCTATGATCACCAAGGAAACTAAAAAAAAAAGTAGCCACTGAAACTGAAGGGAAGAAAACAGCAGCTGCAAACAGTTGTGGACAGCATTATTTTTTTTTAGTGTAGGATCAAGGACTTTGTTCAGAATAGGCTTGCCTCTGTTCCCTGAAATGACTACATGGATGGAAAAGATTAGATAATATTCAGTTTATCCCTCCTAAGAACTCGTGTGGCATCTGTAATTCAGGACTTCATTACAGACAAGTATCCGTGGCAACTCCAGCCTGGAGACCAGAAACAAACCACAGTTTTAATGGCATGGAAAGTGTTGTGTATAACAGGGGTCATTTTGTAGAAAAAGAGGAGCAGGAGCTCATTAGCATAACTCATTAGCATAACTCATTTGCATATGCCACACCCCCTGACATCACCGGAGGTGTGTCAGAAGTTAACACCCACCGCTCAGGCTCCACCCCCAAAAATCTCCAGGGATTTCCCAACTCAGAGCTGACGAGCCAGCTTGACACTTTGACTAAAGACATTTTAGGTTTCCTTTGCTCTTGCAGGGAAGCTACCCTACAACATGCCTGAAAATACAGACAAAGTTAGTATGCTTTTGCTTTTTTCCACAGCCCATCACCATATGTGCCCGCTCCTGGGATTGTTACTCCTGGAACGGTGTTTCTGCGCATTCCTGCTTGAAATGACCCTTGTGTATACAGTTGTGTGGCTCGTTTGTTCCACTGCCATCTCTGGTAAAACAGGTTTTGTAGGGTTTTGAAAAAAATTATAAACACCCATGAACCTGTTCTGACAAGAGACTGTAGTAGAACAATGACGACAACAACAATAAAACAGAATGAACCCCGCACACAACACATCTCGACCGTGGTACTACCTGAATATGAATATGATGTTGAGTGTCTTCAGCTGTAGTAAACTCACAGAACTCCCTGGAGAACCATGAGTGCAAAGTACCCCCACCCCATGTGATGTGAAAATCTTTTTCGGGGGGGGGGGGGGATTGCAGCAAGATCCACCAGTACTGGAGGACTGTACTGGGTGAATGTTATTGCAACCTGTTTGCCAATGAAATTCTTTGCTGAATGAAATGAAAAGGGTATATTTAGTCGAATATAACTTCTTCTTTTTATTCTTCAGCATTGTTCTCATCCTTTTCTATGCTGTCTTTTCACTAGGTCAAAGTGTAACCCACTCTCCTGGTTTGATGGGATATTAGACAATGAGAATCCTTTTTCTCTCCCCCCCCCCGCTTATGTTCCCAAGCCAAACCAACAAAGGCTGAGGACAGACTGGCAGTATAAAGTGCAAGGGAGGCGGGGCAAAAAGACCCAGGCCAAGTTGTGGTGGGGATTCCTGGTCACACTGCACCGACTGATGCAGCAGCATGCTGGAGAGGAGGCGGAATGGAGTGGTAACACCACAGGACCGCCCCTGGCAGTGCCGCAATTGCACATGGCTTTGGTCTGCTCTGCCAACCTGCATGCAGGTGCATGGGTGCAGCAGCATTGGGTGGTTGAGCATGCATGCGGTTATGCGCATTCCTGCCAGATTAGCTGGTTCACATCACCAGCACCGCCTGGTTGCAGCTTTTTTTACATCCACACCTCTGGGAAGCGGGATCAACGTGCCCTCCACTGCTTGTCCCAGCTTTCACCTGGTACTTTTTAAAAGCAGGATCGAATCGTTAAAGGACGGGGTGAGTACAGCAGAAGAACGCCAGACAGCTGTGGCTGTGTGAACCAGCCCACTTAATCCACTTGAAAAAGGTGCCTATATCGGGCCAAACTGCCAGTCTAAACTTGGCCAAAATTTCTCTTTTTTAAATAATTTTTTTATTAATTTTATAAGTAAAGAAACAAAGCAACAGAAACAGAAAAAACACAAAAAAGAAAGCATATAACATACAACAATATAGAGTCTGTACTTCAGGTAAATTACCTGAATTACCTACAAACAAAAATTTTTCATCACTGGATTTATGAGGGGAAATTGTACCTCTACAACTCTGATTTTTTTTAAAAAAAATATGGAATTTGAGTGGGTATGGGAAAAAAAAATAAGGACATATTTCAGCCCATCAAAGTAATTAATTTCTTGGCTATTTGGGGGCTAGACTTTGGAGGACAGAAAATGGGAGATGGAATGTGATTCTTTTCCATGTAAATACTCTCTCTCTCTCTGTGTGTTTGCTGTTTTAATGTGGAGTGTTAAATGTATGTTGCTGTGATTTAAAATGTAGGCCTGTAGAGTAAGAAAGGGGTGTGTGGGTGGGTTATGATGGGATGGTAACTGTACCGCAGGGTGTGTGGAGTTGACTGGGTGGTTCAGAGAGAAGTTTTTGTGTGAGAGTTGGAATGCTGAACAATGGCTGAGTTCAAACTGGCAGTTTGGCCTGATATAGGCACCATTCTCAAGCGGATTAAGTGGGCCAGTTCACACAGCCACAGCTGCCCAGCATTCCCCTGCTGTACTCACCCCATCCTTTAACGGTTCGATCCCACTTTTAAAAGTTCCAGGTGAAAGCCAGGGCAAGTTGTGGAGGGCGCGTTGATTGCACTTCCCATAAGTGTGGACATTAAAAAGCCACAATCAAGCAGCACTGGTAATGTGAACCTGCTGATCCAGCAGGAAGGCACAGCCCATGCGTGCTGTGTGCTTGAGTGCACAACCACCTGTATGGATGCTTCTGGCCCATGAAGTTAAAGTTCCCAGCCACGGGATCCTGCCCCAGTTGCTGCTGTGCCGATGTGCCCATGTGCTAGGGTTGCCAAGTGTATCAAACTTACCGGCGGGGGGGAAGCTCTGCTGGCCGGGAGCTTCCCCGGCGCACGCGCTTCGTGCGCACAGCGGGCGGCGTCACCGGAAGTGACGTCAGCACATTGGGGGTATTGCCAGGGCAATGCTCTGGCAACGCCCCCAACGTGGTGGCGTCACTTCCGGGTGATGTCATTACGTGAGGGAGGTCGTCCAGGCTGGACGACCTCGGGGGTGGGGTTTCCCCCACCGGCCGAATGCTGGCCGGTGGATCGGGAACCCCTGTAGCGGGGGATCCCCCGCCCCCCCGGGCTGACTTGGCAGCCCTACCATGCGCCTACGCGCAGCTCAGTGGAGCGGACCAAAGCCGTGTGCAACCGCAGTGTTGTCAGGAGATGCCCCGCAGTGCGACCGCTCCATTCTGCCTCCTTCCCGGTATACTGCCATATCAGTCGGTGTAATACAACCAGGAATCCCCACCACAACTTGGACCGGGTCTTTTTGCCCCGCCTCCCTTCCACTTTATACTGCCAGTCTGTCCTCAGCCAGAGTGTGTGCGGGTGTGGGTGGATGGGGGCATGGGAAGGAGCTTGAGGGAAGGGCTGCAGGGTGCTGTGAGAGAAATTTGTGATCCTTGTGGGGGTTGTTAGCCGAGGTGGCAAGTTGGGAAATTAAGCTGTGTGGAAGTTACTAGCCTAAGTGGCAAGTGAGGAAAATGAGTCGGTGTAGACATTATTAGCCTGGGTGGCAAACTGGGAAGTTAAGCTGTGTGGAAGTTGTTGGCCTAAGTGGCTAGTGAGGAAAATAAGCCTGTGTGGCTAAGTCTATCTAAGGAACCATTTTGCTTATTTACCTCTCTGGAATAGGATTGCCAGGTCTGGGTTGGAAAATACCTGGAGACTTTGGGGGTGGGTACAGGAGAGGGCAGGGTTTGGGAAAGGGAGGGGTCTCAGCATGGTACAGTGCCATAATCTGACCGACAATTCTAAGGTAACAGTCTTTGGTGGTGGCAAAAATAAAAAAGGTCAGGAGGCAGCATAGCATATCACCTTGGAACACTACAGAGTGGCACCTTTACAGGGGTTACTCATGAAGGGGTCACATAGAAAAAGAGGAATATGGGGGTATGGAAGAATTAAGGACATAGTTCAGCCTGTCAGAGTAGTTAATTTATCTGCTATTCAGGGGTTTTGAGTTGCCCACTCAATGTATTAATCTTTGGAGAACAAAAAATTAGAAATCAAATTTGTATACATTTCTCAGGAACGTATTCCATGCTTACTTCTTGTCAGAAAGCCCAACCGTTACTGACTGCCATTTGAAAGTTGTCCGTTCTCCTCCAATTGGTATACAAGGCAACCCCACCACCACCGCCACACACAGACCTTTTCTTGTTTCAAACGAGTTGCTGAGGAATGGAAGCGGCCTCAAGGGTTTTCCCTTAAAGCGGAAATTCAAGTGCTCAGGTGCTTTATTCAAAAGTCGCCTTCCAAAGTGTCAGCGCTTTGTTTGTATTACTCTGTGGGATTCACAGCCTTTGACCTTTGACGGAAAGAAAACCCTAACTGTACGTACAAGACACAACTGGAAAGCTTAAAAATACTTTTTTTTGTCTGTTTGTTTGGCTCATTGTTAAATAGACTGCAGGCTGTTGTCTGAGCATTCAAGAGCTCTTCACATATAGCCAGCCAATAAGCTGGACTTCCTGTTTCTTGTTTTAATGTATTTTATTAATAATATAAGCTGTCTCGAGCTCCATAGGAAGTCAGGCAGCTAACAATAACAATAACACATCCAACAATGGCGTAGATGCAGCCTTATTTGGACTTGTCCAAATGGGGGCCAGGCCTGACGTGGGTTGCCAGTGCCAGGCTGGGAAATTCCTAAAGATTTTGTGGTGGAGTCTAAGGAGGGCCGGGTATGGGGAAGGGAGCGGCCTCAGCTGAGTATAATGCCACAGAGTGCAGCCTCCAAAGCAGCCATTTTCTCCAGAGAGACAGATTTCTGCAATCTAGAGTTCAGTTGTAATTCTGGGGGATCTCCAGGTTCCACCTGAAAGTTGACAACCCTAGGCCTAGCAGCAGGGGTCCGTTGGGGCCGGAGCGAGGCGGAGTGAAGCTCCGCCAGCTCAGGACTGGCCAGTAGGGCAGCCACGGGCTGAATCAGATTCTCTATTCTGATTCAGCTCGCCCCCGAATTGCCACCGAAATTCGGCGTCAAATTTAAAAGCCACTGGAGGAGAGGGGGTTTGAGGGAGAGGCTCCAAACTTGCAGGGTAGCTGCTGGGGCCTCTTCTCGAAATGCCCACCAAGTTTCAAGAAGATTGGACCAGGGGGTCCAATTCTACGGGCCCCCAAACAGTTTGCCCCCATTCCCTCCATTGTTCTCTATGGTGGGAAAAAAGTTAACATTTTTTCCCTCCATAGAGAACAATGGAGGGGATGGGACAATCTGTTTGGGGGCCCATAGAATTGGACCCCGTGGTCCAATCTTCTTGAAACTTGGTGGGTATTTCGAGGAGAGGCCCCAGCAGCTACCCTGCAAGTTTGGAGCCTCTCCCTCAAACCCCCTTTCCTCCAGCCCCTCATATACCCTATGAGTTTTTGCCATTGATTTCAATGGCCCATAGGATATAATGGGGCTGAAACTGACATTCCCTTTCTGACACACTTCTGGTGATGTCAGGGGACGTGGCATATGCTAATGAGTTATGCTAATGAGCTCCTGCACCTCTTTTTCTATGAAAGGACCCCTGCCTAGCAGCATCCTCTGAGTGACGTGATACCCCCTGACTTGCATGACTCCACTAGGCCTGGCTGCTTGCTACTGTTCAACAGCAGCTAACCTATGAAAGCCAGTGTGATGCAGCAGTTAGAGCTTCAAAGTAGGATCTGCAAGACCCAGGTTCAGATCCCCATCTTGCAGTGGAAGCTAACCGGGTGATTTTGGACCAGTCACCTACTTTCAGCCTAGCCAACCTCACAGGGTTGTTGTGCAGATAAAAAGGAGGAGAGAGTAATGTAAGCTGCTTTGGTCCTCACTGTGGAGAAAGACTGTAATTTTCCTAGGTAGAGGCTGTGGGGGAGGAGGGTAGAGACAGAAAACTGAAGACAGACAGGCAGATAAAGGTAGGTTGGCTGTTGGGCAGGAAGGAAATAGGGCTGCCAACTCCAGGTTGAAAAATTCCTGGGCATTTGAGGGGTGGAGCCTAGGGAGGGTGGGATTTGAGAAGGGGAGGGACTTCAGATCGATATAATGCCATAGACTCCACCCTCCAAACCAGCCATTTCCTCCACAAGAATTACCATTGCCAGCCTCCAGGTGAGGGCTGGAGATCACTCAGAATTACAACTGTTGTCAAGGTGACAGAGATTAGATACCCTGGATACAATGGCTGCTTTGGAGGGTTGAGTCTATGGCATTATACCCTGCTGAGGCTGCTTGCCTCCCCAATCCTCACTGTCCCAAGGCTGCACCCCGAAATCTCCAGGAATTTCCCAACCTGGAGTCGGCAGCCCTAAAACGAATTGATCTCTGTAGTGGAGAGTTCTGCTGTTATTCCCAGAGAGTTGCCACTGCTGCTGTGGGGGGAGAGGAAGCAGGAGGGTGGCTGGGAGCACTGCCACCACTGCTGCTGCTGCTATGCAGGGTGGGGGAGGATGCAGGCAGGAGGCTGGGCGAGTGATGGAGGTAGAAGGAGAAAGTGATGGAGTGGGGGGCAGAAAGAGAGAAAGAGTGAGGAGGTGGGGAGGCAGAAAAACAAAGAGAATGATGAGGAGGCAGAAAGAGGAAGTAACGTGCATGGAGGAGAGATAGAGTGTAAGCAGGGGTCCTTTTGTAGAAAAAGAGGTGCAGGAGCTCATTAGCATAACTCATTTGCATATGCCACACCCCCTAACATACCGGAAGTGTGTCAGAAGGCAACACCCACCCCTCAGGCTCCACTCCACAGGTGAGTGAAACTGACCTGCTCTTCCTCCATTCCCTTCCCCATCCAATACTTTGTACAATAAAAATAAGCATAAAGAACACACCCTCATTCTCTTCCTGCTCCCTTGAAACCTGCACCAGGTTTCAAGGAGACTTGAGATACCCAGGACATGTGCACCACCCATCCCTTTCCCTTCCCCTCCCCACAATAAGACACCCTGTGAGGTCTTTTGAGAACTGCTCATGAGAGAACAGCTCTGAGAGAACTTGTGACTGGCCCAAGGTCACACCAGCAGCTGCCTGTGGAGGAGTGGGGAATCAAACCCGGTTCTCCCAGATTAGAGGCCAACTCCTGACCACTACACCAAACTGATGGGGTGGAAGCTGCTGAAGGGTTGGTGAAATTTTGCCAGTACTTATGTGCCATGTGCCCAGATCAAAAATGGTATACTTAGAAAATGTATATGCCACCTTGAGCAAGTCTCTGGAAAAGCAGCACACAGTCATAAAAGGAACAATGATAAAATTATCAATATTAAAACAAAACATTAAAATCAATAAAGACCCTAGCAGGGCTTTCCCTGGGGTGTTGCACCTCTGCACTGCTCGGGGAGGCTGAGGAGGGGGCGGGGCTTGGTCATGTGCCGGCCCCCTGGGCTTCTCACTCCCGGAGCTGCGCTCCTGTGTGCTCCTGCTCCAACGGACCCCTGAGTGTAAGAAAGAGGGGGCAGAAGGGAGAAAGAGTATGAGAGAGGTAGGGGGAGAGGGGAGGAAGGAAAGGTGTGGCAAAGTTTCTTGCAAGTCCCCACAAGTTTCTTGCAGGTCCCCACTTTTTACCCTCTAATCTGAGACTTCTGCTTGACTGTGTTGCCTGAAAACAATTCCCTTGACAATGAGGAACTGATGCTTCTCGCATAGCCCATTGGTTTTACACAGCCCTAACACCAGGCAGAAATATCATTGCCAGGAAAACACAGCCCCCGCGTCTAAGGCTATGGAAAGGAGGTCCTTTTATGACTGGAGAAGGGTGCAGGGTGAGGAAGGAAAGAAGTGTTATGATCAACATGCCTGACAACCAACCACAGTTATGATAGACAGTGTGCACGGCGCGATGACAGTCACAAACGGTTGGGTGCCTACACAGGAATACCAATCAAGAACTCTTCCTGCTCCTTAATCTCTGCAAGGTCCTACTTTTTAAAGAGTGCTTCAGGGTAGCTTGATAATTGCTTTCTTTTTAAATACCTAAATTAAAAATGCATCTATAATACCAGACACATTTGTCTCGTACCTTGTTTCAGCCGCATGACACTTTTCAGAGCCGCGGCGCTGATTTATAACCAATATGACTTGATTTTCAGTCATTTCCATGATTTATAAATTGGGACTTTATGTACTCCGGGTATTAAGGTCTATTTTATGAATCCCAGTTTATTTGTTAAAGACGACTGATTTAAGGGGGGACAGATTTATTAATCATTGCTTGGAAATTCGAGCTAAAGTCTAGGTTTAAAGTCTCACGTTTATAAATTAGATGCTTAAATCAAATTCCAATTTATACAGAATGGGCTTGGGAACAGGGATGTGCAGGGAAGTCATACATCTGCTACCTGCTTCTACCTGAGGATACAAAAAAATATACCCTGTTCATCATGGGTAACTTAGTTATTATCAGCCTAGCTGGAAATGCAGCTACTTTTAATCAAAACCTCTCTCCTGGGTAGCGTCGCTACACCTCGGGGTCGGTAGTTCCCTGCATTTTCAAAGTCTACGTCCCTCGGTCTACGTACACCGAAGGCGCTCAATTCTTCTAAAGTCTCATTTAAGGCAGTGGTGCGACAGGCTATCTCAGATGTGCTTAGTGTGGAGAGTGCATTAAAAGTGGCAATATGATCTCCCTTCTCTTTCCAGCTTTTTTCTGTAATATGTTTAAAAAAAAAAAAAAAACATTTCCCCCCTCTTGTCACTCTCTATGATGAAAACAAGAAGATGGTGATGACATCTGGGAGGTGCAATAATTTTAAAACTTTGTCTCCATTATCCCCTGTATGGGTTCAGTGGGCACATACATGTATGAACACATTCAGCTGCCTTATACTGAATCAGATTCTTGGTCCACCATGGTCAGTTATCATCTATTCAGAACTGGCTGTGGTTCCCCAGGGTCTCAGGTAGAGGTCTTTCACATCACCTCCTCCCTGGTCCTTTCAGCTGGAGACAAAAGGAATTGAGCCTGGGATTTTCTGCAGGCCAAGCAGATGTTTTACCACTGAGCCACGGGCTCTCCCTCATCATCATTTTGTCTAAGCCCCACTTGTATCAAGGTGTAACACAAGCCAGGAGAGGGAAAAGGCTTTAGAGTGTGAGCAGGAATTTGGAGGAAAGCAGCAATCCCACCACAGAGGTTCTCTTTCCTTGGAGAGAAGTAGCCTGCTCACTAATAACTTGTTTGCGTGTAAGGGCCTCATCATATGCAAAGGAGTCGGCAGAAGCAGAGTCTACACAACCATGTATAAAAGCAGAGAAAGAAGACATCTGAGGAAGAAGAAACGATGTAGTTCCATTGGGGTCAGGGAGGGAAGAACATCAGGTCTTAGAGGAGAAGAATAAAATTATATTTCCCTGAGGTCAAGTAGCTTAAGACACGCTACATTGTAAAGGTTTATGATTTATTTATTTGCTTTATTCATATCCCACTTTTCTCCGTAATGGGGACCCAAAGCAGCTTACGGCATTCTCCTCGCCTCCATTTTATCCTCAAAACAACCCTGTGAGGTTAGGTTAGGCAGAGAATGTGTGACTGGCCAAAGGTGACCCAACAAGGGCTGAGGACAGACCGGGGAACTGCAGCACAGTGCGAGCAGGCAAGAAAGCCCCGGGGCCAACTTGTCCCGGGGCTCCCCTCCCTGGGGCTGCAGCACTGTGGGAGAATCACAGGGAGGAGGCAGACCACTGCATCCACACTATGTGGCGACTCCTGGCAGCACAGCCACGGCACACAGCTTGCTGTTCCACCGGCGTGTGTTCACACTGGCCAGAAGCAGGATGCATGCGTGCCCAGACAGCTGGACACCAGTTCCTCCTGGTGCATGGCTGATGCGGGAGGAGAGCACCGCAGGACCCGGTGAGTACGGCAGGGCTACGCCAGCCAGCTGCAGCTGTGTGAACGGGCCCTCCTCATCCGCTTGCAAAGCGGACGTAATGCAGGCCGCAACATCAGTCTGTCCTCAGCCAAGGTTCCATGGCAGACCACCCATGGAACCATGGCAGAGGTTCCATGAACCTGAACCAAGTTCCTATTCCAACACTACACCCCATTCACTTTCATATAAAGACACAACAACACATTAAATGAGCACTGCCAGCAGTTGCCATGTGCAGTCTGAAGACATATTGACTTTTGTTGTCTCTGTGTTGTGACTATGGCCTCTTTCTAACTGTTGCCCAAATTTACACAAAACCACCCAAGGATCAGAAAGCGACTTTCTTTCCACTGCCTCTTGCTCCCTATTTGAAGAGCAGTTGGCTTGGTTTTGAGGCCCAGCTAACCCCTCAAATTTAGGCAACGATCCACATGTCAGTAAGAAGAGATCTGTGACAAAATGGGGATGAATTGCTACAAGCTTGGAAGAATTATGAAGGCCCAGATAGAGTAAAAAATCAGAAACAGATTTATTGTGGGGAGTGAACCATACAAAATATCTGGTCAGGTTAAGTAAGTGCCGTATTTTTCACTCCATAAGACGCACCTGACCATAAGACGCACCTAGCTCTGCTCGGTTCCGTGGCTTGGGAAAGGTGAGGGGGGTTTAAGACGCACACACTTTTCCCCCCACTTTTTTTGGGAGAAAAAGTGAGTCTTATGGAGCAAAAAATACGGTAAGCAGTCAAAAGTCAGCAAGTAAAGGTGTAGTGGTTATTGGTTAAGAGTGTGGACTCTAATCTGGGAGAAGCGGGTTTGATTCCCCACTCCTCCACAGGCAGCTGCTGGTGTGACCTTGGGTCAGTCACAAGTTTTCTCAGAGCTGTTCTCTCAAGAGCAGTCCTCAAAAGAGCTCTCTCAGCCCCACCTACCTCACAGGGTGTCTGTTGTGGGGAGGGGAAGGGAAAGGAGATAGTAAGGCACTCTGAGTGAAGGGTGGGGTATAAATCCAATCTCTTCTCTTCTCCTCCTCTTCTAGTCAAAAATAAATACTCAGTACTCAATATTCAATATTATGAACCCTCTGAAGTGCAAATGACTTTAAGCACCCAAGTTCTAAGGCAGTTACTGCACTCAACAGGGGAGGGAAAGAGAGTAGAAAGAAGAAGGCAAGTGTGAGGTTACTGGACTCCCTTTTTCTCGACAGAGAAGTGCTTCCATTGTTCACTTTTTCTTCCCAGAATGCAAGTGCTGGAATATAACACCTCTAGCAATTAAATAAGCCAGTGGGCCTGGCAGCATTCAGACTCACAACAACTGACATGACAGTCTGCCTTTTCATCCTTAATTTTTTTTTAATTGTCGTAACATTTATTTGATGAAAGTTTTATCATTATATATCATGCCATTTTGATTGGCCCTAAGGAAAAAGGATTCTGGTTTTGCTCTGTTCTGGAGTCGGTTCTGGCCAATATAGCTGTTTACAACTTTTTTTTACAAAGTTCATGGATACCAATCCTATATAATCAGGGGCCTGCCTGCCTGAGGGACCACCTTTCCCCGTATGTTTCCCAGAGAGTGCTGAGGTCAGGATCGCAACACCGCCTGACCCTCCCTGGTCCAAAAGAAGCCAGGCTGACTACCACCAGAACCAGAGCTTTCTGGGTGGTGGCCCCAGCCTGGTGGAATGAGCTCCTGGAGGACATCAGGGCCCTGCGGGACCTTCTACAGTTCTGCAGGGCCTGTAAAACGGAGCTCTTCCACCAGGCCTTTGATTAGAAGCCGCCGCTGATGACCGATGCCATCTACATCTGAACCATCATGGCCCTTATTCTATTGGCAATTAGCACAATCTTGGATGCTGGCCAGATCGGACCATTGCACATCTGCAACTGCACTTTGTATTTATATTGCTGGTTTTGATAATTTTATTGTAAGTTATTGCACTGCTGGTACATCTGTGTTTTATTGGATTTTAACTGTTGGACGCCGCCTTGAGCCTGCTGGTGTGGGCAAGGCCGGATGAAAATAGAAACAAACAAACAAATAAAATCCTAAAGGCTAAATGGGGTCCACCACTGAGACAGGGGTCCAGGCAGCTGGGCAAGAAAAGAGGAACAGAAGCAGTGTCACATGTCTCAGTGGGCTAGAAAAGATCCCAAGCACCTCACAAGACAAAGCTTGTCTTAGGGCCAGAAGAAACACAGTACAGTCTAGGGAAGGAGTCTGATGCTGGTTAGAGGGCAAATAGGACAGCCCAAAAGCCACAAAAGATTATTTAATCTCCAGCTTTGGTGAGAGGGGCAGAAGTGGAGACCAGGGGTGCATCTTGACTGGACAAGGGGCAAAGAGGGTGATCCTGGTAATCATAACCTGTCCTTATTATATAATTTCATTTTCATCTGGCAACATTCTATGCCCTCGAAAATCAGTTGGCTGCTTGATATGTCACTCAAGCTGTCCCTATCCACTGGCTGCGTTGCCTGAGTCTTGCCACCAATATTCTAAACAGTTTGCTGTTCCATTCCCCCCAATAGCCAGTCAGAACACAGAGGTCACTTGCATAAGCAGCCTGATTGGCTTTTGCCTCTAACATTCTAATAAGTTTGCTGTTGCTGTTGGGTCATTGAATGTGGTCCTGAGGTAAAATACATCTCCCAGTCTTCCCTTAAATGACCACTGAAGTTGCCAGTCTTTCTGTGGGGCCTGTAGTTCTCCCAGAAATCACCATGTTCCACAGCCACAGCACAATCCTGCTGAGGTCCCTCTGCACCCTATGCCCTGCCCTCCCCAGGCTCTACCCCTTAAATCTACAGGTCTGGACGTCCCCTTAGTATTGCCAGCCTCCAGGCAGCACATGGAGATCCTCAAGATCAGTTCTCCTGGAGAGAATGGCTGCTTTGGGCAATGGACTTTATGGAATTATACCCTGATGAGGTCTCTCCCCACCCCTTCCCTCCCCAGGCTCTACCCCTCAAACTACAGGTATTTCCCAACCCAGAGTTGGCAACCATGTAACTGGCTATGGAACCACTTTCCAGACCCTTGGAATCCAAAAGACATCATGTAGGAGGAGGTGGTTTTCTGCCTTAGCTGCCACTGCAGAGCCCCAAATCAACATAAGTCAGGGGTGGAGGGAACCATACCTGTTACCATGAGGCTGTCCTCCCATACCACCCACTTGGGGCAGCAAAAGGACTTGAGACAGCCCTGCCTTATAGCTAAGCAGAAGGCAATAAACATGGCTTGCCTCCCTCTGTTTCCCCTTCCCTCTGTCACCCCACCAGCCACAGCCAGGGCACTCACCTGGAGTTTCCTTCTAGAGCAGTGGTTATCAACCTTTCTAATGCCATGACCTTTTAATACAGTTCCTCATGTTGTGGTGACCCCCAACCATAAAATTCTGCCAACACACACAACAATGAATTTACTTTTTCAGATGTTTTCTCTTGCATGGCAGTTAGCACCAAACAACTTTAATACAGACTTTACACACACATATATTTAAAAGCTATTCCCAAGAAGACACAACAAACACTCAGGCTTCAGACTTACTTTTCTTCAACAGAAGATGCCATGAGAAAACAAAGGTAGGTGGTGGGGGGGAGAAGCTGTTTCAGGTAGGGGGCAGAGAGAGAGAGAAAGAAAGGTAGGGGGAGAGAGAGAGAGAGAGAGAAAGGTGGAAGAGAGGGGGGAAGAGAGAGACAGAGAGAGAGAGGGAGGGAGAGAGAGAGAGAAAGGGGGAAGAGAGAGAGGGAAAGAGAGAGAGAGAAAGGGGAGAGAGGGGGGGAGAAAGAGAGAGAGAGAAAGGGGGAAGAGAGAGAGAGCAAGAGAGAGGGAGAGAAAAGTGGGGGGAGAGAGAGGGGGGAAGGAAGGTAGGTAGGTGGGGGTGGCTTTTGCCACCTTTCCTGGGCTCTACGCTTTGGTGCAGAGCCTAGGGAAGGTGGGGGGGGGTGGCTTTTGCCACCTTTCCTGGACTCTGCGCTTCGGGAGGGGGAAGCGGCCATTGACTTACCTGCTGGCTTCTTCCTCCTCATGACCCCTGCTGGAAGGGCTCCTGGAAGCAGAGGGTGGCCCCAACCAACCCCTGCTCTTTGCCCTTAAAGGGAAAGTTCCCTCTGAGGGCAAAGAGCCGGAAGGCCAGACCTCACACTCGATTGAGCGTGGGGCCCTTTCCTGCCGGCGGGGAGGGGCTGGGCGGGCTTGGATGCCAGCTAGCAACCCCTGTGAAATGGTCGTTCGACCCCAAAAGGGGTCGCGACCCACAGGTTGAGAACCACTGTTAGAGCCAATTGTATTTCTTCCCACAATGGGCTTTACTCATAGTTCTAAATAATGTTAAGGAGGGGAAGGGTCCAGATAGTAAGGGGGTGTTCAGGAGAAGTTTTGGTATGAGCAAAAGGCAGAGTTTGATGGTCAGTTCGAACCATACCCTTTAGGCTGATTGGATGACCACAGTACAAGAACTCATGGGCACTCAATGAAAATAATGAGCAACAGGCTTAGAACAGATAAAAAGAAGTACTTCTTCATCCAAAGAGTAATTAACTCATGGAATTTACTGCCGCAGGAACAGGTGGCAGCTAGAAGCATAGACAGCTCCAAGAGGGGATTAGATAAACAGATGGAGCAGAAGTCCATCAGTGGCTATTAGCCACAAGGTATAGATGGAACATTCTGTCTGGGGCAGTGATGCTCTGTATTCTTGGTGCTTGGGGGGCAAGAGTGGGAGGGCTTCTAGAGTTCTGGCCCTGTTGGTGGACCTCCTGATGGCACCTTGGGTTTTGGCCACTGTGTGACACAGGGTGTTGGACTGGATGGGCCATTGGCCTGATCCAACATGGCCTCTCTTCTGCTCTTATGTTTGGGGTGGTGATGCTCTCTATTCTTGGTGCTTGGGGGGCAACAGTAAAAAGGCTGCTGTTCTGGCCCTGCTGGTGGACCTCCTGATGGCACTTGGGTTTTGGCCACTGTGTGAAACAGAGTGTTGGACTGGACGGGCCACTGGCATGATCCAGAAAGGTCTCTCTTATGTACTTATGACTCGTCCAAAGGCAGGAAATGAAACAGGCCTGACATACATCCTGTGCTTAGGTAATGGAAATGTTAACAGGTACAAGTTCTGCTTGAGGCTAAAGTTTCACTAATTAATTATTGGGTGCCCTTGATTAATGGTCTGAATACCAGGCACTGGGTGATGTGAGGCTTCTTTTAGGCATGACCTGTGGATATTTATTCAATTCTCATTAGCATGATTGAATTAGGCACAGCCCTGCTTCCTTCACTGGCTCTCTACCTTTTGTGTGGTGATGGCCAAAGCCTTGTTTTCTGGCTGAGATGCAAAATGGAGAGGGAAGCTGATCCTGGAGCCAAGGCGGAGGAACATGAAGAAAATGCAAGTGGCCTCAGTTCTCCTTGTGGATGGGGCTCTTTCTTGCCTGACAAGTATTCTGAAGTTTAAATGGGCAATGCAAGCAGGACTCCAGTGTCTGCAGTCCACACATCTGGTGCATAAGAACATAAGAGAAGCCAATGTTGGATCAGGCCAATGGCCCATCCAGGCCAATTTCACTGAGTGCCCACGAATTCTTGTATTGTGAGAAAGGGAGAAAAGGACTTCTTTCTCGACCTGCTCTATCCCATGCATAATCTTATAAACCTCGATCATGTCACCCCTTAACCATCATTTCTCCAAGCGAAAGAGCCCCAAGCGCTTCAGCCTTTCTTCATAGGGAAACTGTTCCAACCCTTTTCTCATTTTAGTTGGTCTTTTCTGCACTTTTTCCAGTGCTATAATATCTTTTTTGAGGTGTGGCGACCAGAACTGTACACAGTAAACTGGACACTGGACACAGCATGATTTATAGACTATGATCAGAAGAATAGCTATAATGTGGAGGCCAAGATGGAGAAAGCATTAAATCTCGCAACATTTATTTATTTATTTGGTTTATAGGGCAGCCCCTACTTAAGTAGGGCAGCCCCTACTTAAAGGCCTGGCGGAAGAGCTCCATCTTACAGGCCCTGCGGAATTGCAATAAATCCCGCAGGGCCCTGATGTTATCCGGCAGCTCATTCCACCAGTATGGGGCCACCACTGAAAAATCCCTGGCCCTTGTAGCCGCCAACCGGGCCTCCTTCGGCCCTGGGAGAACAGGCGATTCAGGGATCCCAATCAAAGCACTCGCTCGTGAACATATGGGGAGAGGCGGTCCCTCAGATAGGTAGGTCCCAGGCCATATAGGGCTTTATAAATAAGCACCAGCACCTTGAACCTTATCCGGTATGGGCAGCCAGTGCAGTGCTTTTAAGGTGGGCTGGATGTGCTACCATACAGGGAGACCCAACAACAGCTGTGCCGCTGCATTCTGCACCAGCTGCAGCTTCCGGATTTGGGACAAGGGCAGCCCCATGTAGAGAGCATTACAGTAGTCCAATCTTGAGGTGACTAAAGCATGGATCACCGTAGCCAGTTCGTTGTGTTCAAGGAAGGGAACCAACTGCTTGATCAACCATAGATGATAAAAGGCTTACTTTGCAGCGGCTGCTACCTGGGCCTCCATCGTTAATGAGGGGTCCAGGAGCACTCCCAAACTCCTCACCTCCGACACTGGCACCAACAGCACCCCATCAAAGGCCAGGAGAGGGATCCCTACCCCTGGTTCACTTTGACTCAGGCACAGGACCTCCGTTTTTGTCGGATTCAATTTCAACTGGCTCTGCCAGAGCCAACCAGCCACAGCTTGCAACACCAGGTCCAGATCACTCAGACTAGAGTCTGACTGACTGCCCAACAACAGATAGAGCTGGGTATCATCAGCGTACTGATGGCAACCCAGCCCATGCCTCCAGGCAATCTGGGCGAGGGGGCACATGTAAGTATTGAACAACATTGGGGAAAGTACTGCTCCCTGTGGCACTCCACAGACCAGCGGGTGCCTTTGGGAGAGTTGTTCCCCAACCGCCACCCTCTGTCCCCAATCTTAGAGAAACAAGAAAAGCCACTGTAAGGACAACCCCTGGATCCCCATATCGGCGAGGCGGTGGGCTAGTAGCTGATGGTTGACCATGTCGAACGCTGCCGACAGGTCCAACAACATCAGCACCGCCATACCGCCTCGATCCAGATGCCTCCGGAGGTCATCTGTAAGGGCAACCAGCACTGTCTCTGTCCCGTGGCCTGGACTGGAATGGATCTAATACAGAGGTGTCATCCAAAAAGCTCTGCAACTAGTCTGCCACCGCCTTCTCGATTAACTTACCCAAATAGGGTAAGTTAGATACCGGCCGATGGTTAGCCAATTCGGCCAGATCTAATGATGGTTTCTTTAGGAGGGGGCATACCACAGCCTCCTTCAGGGCACTAGGGAACACCTCCTTTGCAAGGGATGTATTGATGATCTCCCTAAGTGCCCCTCACTTTAATTAGCCATGATGGGCACGGATCGAGTCTACAGGTGGTTGGGCGGACCAGTGAGAGCAAATTGTCAACCTTCTCCAGACAGAGCAGATTGAAATAATCCAAAATGTGACCAGAAGACGTGCTTGGAGCCTCAAGTTCTGTTACTGTATCAACCATGGCAACATCGGTAGTGGAAAGTGCTGTCAAGTCACAGTTGACTTATGGCAACCCCTTGTGGGGTTTCTCAGGCGAGAGACATTCAGAAGTGGTTTGCCATTGCCTGCCTCTGCATAGTGACCCTCAGCTTCCTTGGTGGTCTCCCATCCAAGCACTAACCAGGGCTGACCCTGCTTAGCTTCTGAGATCTGACAAGATCAGGCTAGCCTGGGCCATCCAGGGCAGGGCCTCACAGAATTAGCTGAGGATTATTTGGTACTGTATTACATTTCCCAGCCAGATGCTTTAATTTTCCTCTTAGCCTTTCCATATACAGCAGGTGTTCCAGCTGTTTGGTTATTCTGTCCTTTTCCCCATAAACCTATTGTCCAAAAATAATGTCACTGTTCTGAAAAGAGGCTTCTGTGGGTGGAGAAGAGCAGCTTTGTCTTAAGTCCTCAGCTTTCACTGAGCCCAAGAGCAGGGCTGGGAGGCTGGCTGGACTGGATATGCAGTCTTTGATTGCAGTGACCGAAATTGCAGTGTGTGGGTATGCAGTACTGTCAAGTCACTTCTGACTTACAGAGACCCATGAATTAACATTCTCCAAAACATCCGATGGTTATCAGCCATTCTCAGGTCTTGCAAACTGAGGGCCTTTGTGGCTTCTTTTATTGAATCCATCCTTCTCATGCCAGTTCTTCCTCTTTTCCTGCTGACTTCAACTTGTCCTAGCATGATTGACTTTTCCAGTGGGTCTGGTCTTCTCATAATGTGACTCTTTTTCAGCAGGAACGCACCGGAACGCCATTCCAGCTGGCGTCTGAGTCTGCCCCACCCCCTCCCTGCCAGGCCTGAGCTGTTTACACTTAAAGGAAAAGTTCCTGCAGAGAGCCGGCAGGAAAAAGCCCCACCCACCGCTTTCCCTTTGTTGTGTTTGTGTTTAGAATATGAAGCAGTAATAGCTTGGAAAGGGCTCTGGTATCCTAAAGCTCCAATTCCTATCGGCTGATTAATAAAGACTCCCATTGGTCCTGAAGCCAATCTAGATACCCAATCACTTAGCCCTGCTTGGGTCCAATAGTATTGCTTGTATATTGTTGTACAATTGTTGAACATTGTTGTACATTGTTGAAAGTTATGTGTTGGAACAGTATAAATGAAAGTGCTGCTCTCATAGAGCTGTCTTTTGAGCTGAACAATGTCACTGAATAAAAGCCTGTTTGTTTGAATTCATCGCCTCCTGCTCAATACTTAAAAGTGACCAAAGCATGATAGCCTCAGTTTGGCCATTTTAGGTTCCAAGGAGAGTTTAGACTTGATTTGATCTAGGACCCACTGATTTGTCTGTTTGGCAGTCCACAGTATCTGTAAAACTCTCCTTCAACACCACATGCCAAAGGATTCTACTTTCTTCCTGTCGGCTTTCTTCATTGTCCAACCCTCACACCCATACATAGCAATGGGGAATACTGTGGCATACATTCACTTGAACTTGGTTGCTGTGACACATCCTAACACTTAAGGATCTTTTCTGTCTCCTTCATGGCCGCCCTCTCCAGTTTCAATCTCCTCTGATTTCTTGCAAGTCTCCCTTTTGGTTGATGGTGGGACCAAGGAATAATAATAATAAAAAATCTTAAAACAGTTTGCAGTAGGAGAGGTCAAATCATCATCAGCTCAATAGGCTAAAGCATTTTAAGAACCAGCAGTTCAAGAAGAAACCACATACAGAAGAAGCAGAGAGAGAGAGAGACTTCACTTGAACACTGTTGCAATAGGAAGTTGTACTTGAATAAGTGCTGTACTCATTATTTCACCCACTACTCCTGAAAAAGCAAATGAAAGCATACGGCAAAGAAAAGAGATGCTGTGGCAGGAACAGAACCTCCCTTCTCATTCCCCATTCCCTTCTTCCCTCCTTCCTTCTTATTGCAATAAAGACAAATGCATGCTCCCCCCACCTTCTCCATTTCATTCTTTTGGGCACAAATGGTAAACAAACAATTTACACTTTTTTTAAAAAATAAAAATCTTGAATTAAATTAAGGATAGTTTTTTTGAAAAAATATCTTAACATCTCAGGGTGTCTTCCCTAAACCAAAACCAGCCTTTGAACAAATTTTGTTAATGCATACTGATGGCATCAAAAGGGTGACAGTGAAGCTATATAAAACTCTATTAGGAGCTGAGGACAAATCACCTCTGAAATGTTGGAGAAATGAGTATGAAAGACAAGACCTGGGATTTCAGTCATTATAGGGTTAACCTATGCAACTTGTTGTGTTTCTTAGTTTAACCTGGAAGTGTTTGGCAGCTGGCCAATTAACTCCAGGAAAGTCCAGGAAACCTCCAGGATTAAGTCCAGGAAACCTAAAGGTGTACTGTTTTGCTAACTGGTCAATGATATCAGGTGTTTCCTTTCAGGGGTCAAGAAGAAGGAGAGATCCTCCACTGTAATCTCTCTCACTCTGTAGTAGGATGTCTTAGTGTGCAGACGCAGCACAATGCTGCTTAGTAAGCATGTTTTGTTTATTTGTAGTTAATCCCGTTTCCCTTTTCCCTTTAGTAATAAAGTTTCTTTTAAACTAAAAGAAGCAATCTCTTCTTTCCAGAAAAGCAAGATCCATTACCCTGAATTTTCTTGAATATTGGACAAAAGTCCTAACATGAAACACCAACTTCATTGGCAAGCTGATCTACACATGGATTTAACTGACATGCAATCTGGAACTCATTTGCAAATTCCTCAAAAAGCATCAACATTAAACCCCAATTCTTTAAAACAACCTCATGCTGGTATTACACTCCGGATCATTTAAACAAAATGAAACTTTCTAAGTCTCCTGTAATGGAAAAACTGTGGCCGTACAGGATCATACTTCCACTGTTGGTGGGAATGCTCCAAAGTATATCCCTTCTGGAGTGAAGTCACCAAAGAAATTAATGTGCCAGAAATTTTTTTGTGGAATATGATTCCAGAAACTTTTAACAAACAGGATAAATATCTGATTATCCATGTAATAACTGCTACTAGAATTCTTTATGCAAAGCACTGGAAAAGAGGAGTTCCTTCTAAGGAGGAAATAATCTATAAACTATTGGAGACTGCAGAAATGGACAATTTAACATTGAAATTAGCAGATAAAAGAGAGGAAATCTTTGAAAAGAACTGGTCAAGGTTTTATAAATGGTTGGATGAACACTTTAAAAATGAATTAACTCTAATTATATGCTCCTATAAAATTGGGATAGCTAATTTGGTGAATTAGATACTGATTCTAGCAGAAATGTTAATGTAGATACACATAGTACGGACTCCGTATCTGTTAGTATGTTTTTATCTTTGTGGGTTTTTTTCTTGTTTTTTTCTTTTTGTTTTCTTTTCTTTTATAAAAATTCAATATTTTTTTAAAAAAGAACTGAGTTCAATTTTATTAGCTACAGCAAGAATTAACAATAGCTTCAGCCTAGAAATTAGCCACTCCCCCAACTATACGAACCTGGCACAACAAAATATGGGATCAATTTATTTTAGCTAAAATCACAAATGTCATTCAACTATGAAACAAAGGCCGAGGACAGACTGGCAATGTAAAGTGGGGCAGCCCCGCGTCGGAAGTGGAAGAAAAGAGCCCATTCAGACATGCGCATCTGTCCCTCGGCTCCATTTCGCACTTACCCATCTCCCAGTCGCTTTCCATCCGCTTTAACAGGACACCGGGTAAAACCGGTGTTCAGGGGCCGTCCTCCGCATGCCTCCCGCTTCCAAATAGTGTGAACCGGAAGAAGCGGGAGGCATCCGGAGGCGGCAGTGTGAACGCGCCGGCACAAAGTTATGCGCATATGCGCATGTGCGAAACACATTAAAGGGAAAACAAAAAAAGCGCAACGGCAGTCTGAAGGCTCCGTATTGGCACCACTGCGCATTGCTCTGGCCAGTATGAACGGCCAGCTCCGTGGAGTTTTTCCCCCGCACCAGTTCCCTCCACTTTGCCCCCGCTTTACATTGCCAGTCTGACCTCGGCCAAAGATTCCCCCACTGCATTATCCCATTTTGAATCTATATGGTTCTACCTACTTAAATATATGACAGAAAAAGATATACTCCCAACAAACACGGCCTCTCTTTCATAGTTACACTTCTGATTCAACATCTAATCTATAGGAAGGGATAGATCTTTCATAAAAGACAAAATCGGACAAATTAAATCTGATCATGCGATTGAAGGGCTTAAAACATAATATGAAGATGTGCTGTAGATATTAATAAGGAAATGAAAATCAAACAAAATCTTGATTATGCTGCACTTAACTCTAGGCTCAATTTGTGGGGGATATTGTTGATGTTATTATTTGTATCTGTTCAAGCTTTTCAACATAAATTTGAAAAAAATTTAAAAAGAAAAACAAGGACAGCTGCAAAGATCTACAAGAATAATGAGAAGAACCATCATTTCCAACTGGACTGAATACACAGATGAACCCATGAGGCTGCTAATACTGAGTCAGATAGTTGGTCCATTAACATCAGTACTGGGCACTCAGAGAGGCGGTGGCTTTCCATCTCAGGTGGAGGTTTTTCACATCACCTGCCACCTGACCTTTTTAGCTGGAGATGCTGAGGATTGAACCTGGGACCAACTGCATGCCAAGCAAATGCTGTACCACTGAGTCCCAGCCTCTACCTCTTGCCTATAATTTCCCTTACCTTGTCTACAAAGGAAAATCCAGTAGCAAGTGGTGGTGGAGTGCTAGCACACTATCCAGCAATATGAGGATGCAGGCTAGATGTTGGCATGAGATCAAGTCAACACACAGGAATCCAAACTGAGAAATGCTGAAAGGGCATTGACGGAATTAAGTTGTGTGCCACAGAGGAAGTTCAGTGACCAAATAAGAAATGGATGAGGTTATCTTGGATTCTGTTGGGTGATCCATGCTTTGGCGTGGGTACAGAGTTTAGTGTGGTTATGCCAGCTAATAGTTTAAGTCCACAAAGTGAGTTAGGAAATGGTACGAAGGAAAATATAACGATAAATAAATAAAAATGACAAGGTAGACATTGTTCTTCAAGTATGTTGGAAAGTTCAGAATCAACCAAGTGGAGCACCCCCCACAGAGAAATCTATCATAGATCTAGAGTACTCCAAACACAAAATTTAGGCCAGCAATAAAAATCCTGGTTATATCTTGATGCTTGAGAAGAACTTTCTAGTTTGGTTGTGTCTTTGGAGCGCAACATGGCAACATATGTTCTGTCCAGTTTTAAGCTTTGAAACTTAGACTAATCATCCCAAATGGCCAAAAATACCACCTGGCAATTGTAATTATTTTCTTGTTAATCTATCTATCTATCTATCTATCTATCTATATATATTAAAAATAATTTGTACAGACCACATCATGGATTCAGGTGATTAGTTCATATTGCCCCTTGCTTTTGATTAAAAAATAGATTGGCTGTTTGTTTGCTCAATCTGAGCTTGGTGGAGAACTAAGAGTATGTCCCAGATTTACAGAATGCCTGCTTAATTAAAAACCACAAGTAATAGTACTAGCACTCTCAAATTCTAGGTTATGGTCCTATGAGAGTCATAACAACTCTTTGTCGATCCACTGCTTTAAGAGAAGTATTTTTCTGTCCCATCAACACAACCATGAAGTCAAGTCTCACATTTCAATAAGCCCGGAGCACTGTGGCTGAAAGATACAGATTCTAATCATGAAGTTTCCTGGATCCTGGACATTCCTATCTGTTTAATCAAAACATCATCACAGATGGTAGCATGAAGGGTTTGTGTGTCAAACGTGGAGGTTGCTTGAGAAGAGAGGTTAGGAGATCTTCCCCCTGAACTCATTCCATACATCAAGATATAGTTCCAGAAGTACCTTAGAGACCCACAAGGCTTTTGGGGTATAAGCTTTCAATAGTCAAAGCTCGGAGCTTTGACTCTGTCTTGAAAGTTTATACCCAAAAATCTGTCTGTTTTACTCAGGGGTCATTTCGTAGAAAAAGAGGTGCAGGAGCTCATTAGCATAACTCATTAGCATAACTTATTTGCATATGCTACACCACCTGACATCACTGGAAGTATGTCAGAAGGCAAGGAAGAAAGAAAGAAAGAAAGAAAGAAAGAAAGAAAGAAAGAAAGAAAGAAAGAAAGAAAGAAAGAAAGAAAGAAAGAAAGAAAGAAAGAAAGAAAGAAAAAGAAAGGAAGGAAGGAAGGAAGGAAGGAAGGAAAGAAGGAAAGAAGGAAAGAAGGAAAGAAGGAAAGAAGGAAAGAAGGAAGGAGCTGGCAGAGAGGAGACAGCTACTAATCCAAGCCTCAGAAATACCACTATTCTGGGAGGATAGCTTCAGTGGTGGCTGAAGTCTTCAGAAGGCTGGTTGGAGGAACAAGGACCTTTCCAGGGGACGGGGTCATTTTGCTGCAGCCATGACACAAGCAGGCATTCCCTCATGGGTGGGGTGGGGGGCTGGCACCAACTCCCAGAGCTGCACTCCCCCGAGCTCCTGCTCAAAATGATCCCTGGTTTTACTACAGACCAATGTAGCTAACCCTCGGAAACTCATTCCATGCACAATATCAATGAAAATGTACTTCCCATTGCAGACCATGTAACTGTATCTTGAAAGCATATGAAAAAGTCTGGCAAGGAACTGTAGGAGACAGGATTTGATAGAAATGTACAGCAGGACATCTAAAGGAAAAAAATGTCTACCAAATGCATGTATCAACAGCAGCCTTACAAGCTGAGGCTAACATATTCCTTTACCCAAATCCCTGGCATGCCAATAGACAAGAGTCTTCAGAAATGATGTTTTGGAGCTACTTCCTATCTGATGCCAAATGCCTGACTGGGGAAATCATTAGTGGGTATTATCCTCAAGGTTGTGTGACTGGGGGAGATGGATGTGCAGAAGTGGCAGCCATCTTCTTATCCCGTCCTCAGCTAAGATAGCTCTTCAGTGAAAACAGCTCCACTTTCGTGTTCATCCAGGTTCTCTGCTGAAGTCCCTCCACATCTGTTCAACCAGCCCATCTCCAATGGAGAAGAAGGCACTGATCGATTGCACCACCATGCTCCACATTATGTTGTTCTTGGCAGTGACTTCCCCTTTGCAGCCTCCAAAGAGGATGGGAATGGCAAGTAGGTTTCCAGAGCTATATTCTCTCTTCACAGGCTGAAACAAATTGGATGGCTTTGATCTGACATGTACTAGCATAAAAGGGCCTCAAGTCCATCCCTGGAGGTGTCAGCTGGCAGGATGAAATACATCTTATGCAGCGTGCGACATTCAGATGTGATGGCAACCACAGGCCCGTGGGCAGCGCCAAAGTTCACAGGAGGAATTGCCTTTCAGCCGCAGCAAAGCAATTGTTTTAATCCGGCTTCACTGAAGTCACGTTGTTTAAAATGAGCCTTGTGGAGGAGATTTGGTGACACACACACACACACAAAAATTAACCACACTCTATTGCTGAAGACAAAATGGTTAGATGTTCACGTACAGATTGTACGTTGGGTCTGATGGTTAATCTCCTCTGATTGTACAGATTTGCTGGTATAAAAATATTTGTCTATATTCTGCACAATGCCTCCATTGCTTTCCCTTCCCCTGCTCACTTTGCTTGGAAAGCTGAAGGCTTCATTAAATCAGAGGTTCCCAAATGGTAGGAGTGCCAGTATATATAACAAAAAGTAGAGACATCACCCTGCCATCAAAAGCCTGTATGGTCAAAGCCATGGTATTCTCAGTAGTGATGTATGGCTGCGAGAGTTGGACTGTAAGGAAGGCCGAGCGCCAAAGAATAGATTCTCCCGAATTATGGTGCTGGAGAAGACTCTCGAGAGTTCCTTGGACTGCAAGGGGATCAAATCAGTCAATCCTAAAAGAAATCAACCCTGACTGTTCCTTGGAAGGCCAGATCCTGAAGCTGAAGCTCAAATACTTTGGCCACCAAATGAGAAGGGCGCACTCACTGGAAGAAGACCCTGATTCTGAGAAAGATTGAAGGTCAAAGAAGAAGGGGACGGCAAAGGTTGAGATGGTTAGACAGTGCCATCGATGCAACAAACATGAAATTAAGCAAACTCCAGAACACGACAGAAGACAGGAGGGCCTGGCGTGATGGGGTCCATGGGGTCGCGAAGAGTCGGACTCGACTGGGCAACTGAAAAACAAAAAGAGTGCCAGTGAACACCTAGAACTGAAACAAAACATCCAAGACATGAATTGGCCCAGTCCTGTTTTCTAGCTTAGAAAAAGAGTGATTGATAAGTGATGCCATTTAAATATCCCTTTGGTGAGTATAAGGAAAAACTCATGTACCTTATGCTAATTTATTTAGATTTGAAATAAGAACAACTGCAGGCCATTGGGCAACTGGGAGAAGCATATGAGTTCTCCTTTCCGTAACAATGTGCATTGACTCCTCACTCTTAGTGCCTTAGCCAGAATGTTTCTCAGAACCCAATAAACTGCATAACAAAGTAATGATAGCCCACCTTCTCAAATGTTGCTCAAAGCAGTCTAACAATAACACCTATCAACAACATACATGAGACATCAAACAAGTATATGTACAGCCCAGCCTAGCTTGATCCTGTCTGACCTTAGAAGCTAAGCAGGGTCAGTCATGGTTAGTATTTGGATGGGAGACCACTGAAGAAACCCAGGGATGCCACACAGAGGCAGACAATGGCAAACCACCTTTGAATGTCTCTTGCCTTGAAAACATCTCTCCATAGGTCAGCTGCAACTTGAGAGCCACTGGGGTGTAGTGGTCGGGTGGCAGACTCTGATCTGGAGAACCAGGTTTGATTCTCCACTCTTTCCACGTGAAGCCTGCTGGGTGACCTTGGGCCAGTCACAGTTCTCCTAGAACTCTCTCAGCCCCACCTACCTCATAAGGTGCCTGTTGTGGGGAGAGGAAGGGAATGTGACTGTAAACCACTTCAAGACTCCTTAAGGTTGACAAAAGTTCCTCCAACTTGATCGGCTCCTTTTGCCATAAGAACAGAACTCCCTACAGCAAAAGTCAGCCTCATGGCCAATATACCTCTCTAAATTATTTAAGCGGTCAATAAAGTATCCTCAGTCATTCCTTTTCTCAGGCCCAACATGGTGAGGCACTGTGTTGTGGATGAAGGTGGAAGCTTGGGCTTTTCTTTAATTTCCTTGGCAGGGTAGTTTTGCCCAGAAGGGTGAAAGAGGCCTGGTTCACATTCAGACAGCTCTTTTGAGCCATGCCAGGCATGAGTGCCTGGTGGATTTAAAGTGAACATCCAGACGTCAACATCTGGGAAATATGCCGCTTCTGTGATCAGCCTGTCAATCCCCATCGGGGAGCTGTACTTAAAAGATAGTGGTGAAAGTCCGATCCTAAGTTGGCTGACGGGCCAATGGCAGACCTTCTGCCATCTGGTCATTCCACCAGCATGCAATCAGCCTATAGGGATGGTCTCCAGACCACCCCAAACGGCCACCATTTTAAAAAAAGTCTTAGCGATACGTGCATAACCACTTAAACATGTGACATCCGCAGAACTCCGCTTAAATGATCCAGACAAGTTAATGCTTCTGAAGATCCCCTAATATTTATGTACTTTGTTAACTGAAATGGTACCTAGAGGAAGATACCACTGGCGGTGCTTTTACCATTTTAGTCCATGCATGCAGAGAAAAACAAGTAGATGGCGAGGCACATATGCACATGCGCAAACAGGATTTTTAAAAAAAACAAACAAAAAAAAACAGCCGACCGCACGGCTCCTTAAGGTAGATGTTATCTAGACAATCCACCACAGAGTCACTCACAGTAAAGCGATTCACCGGGAAGCTGTCTGGTCAGGCAACACTGGATCAAAGAGATCTAGATCAAATTACAGCCAGGCCAATGGCGGGATTACCTGCCCATCTAAACGCACCCCTGATCCTACCAAGAAAGATCATGTCAGCTCTTTAAATTTATATTATATTATCAAGCAATATGAAGTGTGTTCTTATTTAGGGAAAGATACTTTAGAAAATTCTTCAACAAAAGTTATTGCTCATGAAGTATTTGATGGTGCTGTTTTTCAGAAGAGTTTGATTACAGGCCAGTCCACACCATTCCAAGGCCTTTTCTGAACCAGAAGGCCAGGCAGCATTTGGAGAAGAGCATCCGTTTGCACCTGGACACATTAAAACAATCAAGGTTTATTCAGCTTTGAAAACTACAGTCCATGATGTGTGCTAGTTTTGTTCCTGCATACAGAGATCCAACAGAAAATTAGCAGAGGTCCATCAGTGGGTATTAGCCGCAGGTATAGATAGGATGTCTCGGTCTGTGACAAGTGATGCTCTGTATTCTTGGTGCTTGGGGGGGGGGAGGCAACAGTGGGAGGGCTTCTAGTGTCCTGGCCCCACTAGTGGACCTCCTGAGGGCACCTGGTATTTTTGGCCACTATGTGACAGAGTGTTGAACTGGATGGGCCATTGTCTTGATCCAACATTGGCTTCTCTTCTGTTCTTATGGTCTTAATGCATTTTTAAAGGCATTTCTCTCTCATTTTCTTTGATTTTCCTGTTTGCATGGGAATGAGTGACTCAAACATAGGCTCCCTTTATCCCATATTCTACCTGCAAGTTTTACCACAGCATCCTTATCAAGTGGTAAGGAAATCTTGATGGCTCAAGCTCACACGTAGCCCAAACACAGGACTCTAAATTTAGTTCCACTGGAATTCACACCAAAGTTTGCATTCATAGCCCTGACACGGATAGGCCAGGCAAGCCCAATCTCATCAGATCTCAGCAGCTAAGTAGGGCCGACCCTGGCAAGTATTTGGTTGGGAGACCTCCAAAGAATACCAGTGCCAAGAGGGAGAGGCAGGCAACCAAACCACTTATCTGAATGTCCTCCATGCCCCAGTAGGAGTTGCCAGAGGTTGCCATGACTTCCAGGCATGGGCGCACACACACAGGCACGGACACAAATGCAAAACAAAGTGTGCATTCACAATGGTGAAACCAAGGGTCTTTATGAAATATAACTTGCACACCAAATATTCTCTTCAACCTGTTGATAATAAAAATAGTCATAATCATTCAAAGGATTCTCTGGCATTTGTTTCTCTCTGCACACGGCAAATCTGAGCACTGTAGCTACAGTCCTCTGATCCTGTTCTTAAAGAAGGACAGGCTGCTTCACTTGGCTTTACAAGCAGGGGTCATTTCGTAGAAAAAGAGGTGCAGGAGCTCATTCGCATAACTTATTTGCATATTCTACACCACCTGACATCACCGGAAGTATGTCAGAAGGCAAGAAAGAAAGGAGAGAGAGAGAGAGAGAGAGAGAGAGAGAGAGAGAGAGAGAGAGAGAGAGAGAGAGAAAGAAAGAAAGAAAGAAAGAAAGAAAGAAAGAAAGAAAGAAAGAAAGAAAGGGCTGGCAGAGAGGGGACAGTTACTAATCCAAGCCTCAGAAATACCACTATTCTGGGAGGATCGCTTCAGTGGTGGCTGAAGCCTTCCGAAGGCTGGTTGAAGGAACAAGGACCTTTCCAGGGGACAGAGTCATTTTGCTGCAGCCATGACACAAGCAGGTATTTCCCCATGGGGGGGGGGGCAACTCCCGGAGCTGAGCTCCCCCAAGCTCCTGCTCGAAATGACCCCTGTTTACAAGCATTCAAAAAATGGTTCATACCTCTGTTTCATAGAAGGGTCCCCCCGCTTCATTCAGCTGTGGGTTGTCATCACGGCCATCGACAAAGGAGCAAAGGTGTGACATAGCTCGGTGTCTGACACAGTTCACCAAGAAGGAAAAGTAAAGTACACCTCTTTCTGGTGTCCAGGGCTTTCTATATCCCTTTTATTCCCCTCCCTAGCTGTGTTTCACATTCTCAAGGGAAAGGGACTCTTGACCACCTACCTTTCAGTCCTCTGCAGCAGCAGGGTGACCTTTGCTCCACTTTTGTTTTCTTTTAAGTTTGGCTGTTCACATATCTTCTCTGACCCGGATAGCCCAGGCTAGCCCAGTTTAGTGAGATTTTGGAAGCTAGGCAGGGTTGGCCCTTGCTAGTATTTGGATGGGAGACCACTAAGGAATACCAGGTTTGTGAGGCAGAGGCAGGCAATGGGAAACACCCCTGAATGTCCCTTGCCTTGAATGCCCAATGGGGTTGCCATAAGTCAGCTGCACTAGACAACACTTTCCACCCCCACCCCCCATCTGTACATCTAGAATCCTGGGGGATGAGTCATACCCAACTTGCTTTTCCTGTTGAGTCTTGTTAGCAACCTCTGAGCATGGGTAGAGAACAGCAAACTTTGATAGAAATTATGTGGTGCAGAGCATTTAATCACAGCTTGCAATGACTCCACAAGGAACATCAGTCTTATTATGCCCTTATTGCAGATGGACAAAGGACATTAATTAAAGCCACCTGTGAAGTCAGGAAATTAAGTTATGAATTGACTCTCAGCCACTACAGTGTTGTGTTCTTCTCTTTCTCAAGGGATAGTTCTATGCTGCTAATTATTTTGGACCAAACTGGGTTTAAAAACAAAACAAAACAGCACCACTTGGAGATGCAAAGCACCAGGGCCGTGGTCACATGGCCCTTTAATGCGAGAGGAAGGGCTGTTTCCTCCCGCATTTAAAGGGACCATTCATAACAGCCGCGGCTAGTCCCACTCTGAAGTGGGCTCAAATGCAGGCTCCTCCTGCATTTTCTGATCCCAGGAAAATCAAGTGTTTTCCCGGGAGTTGCACGAGGAGCCCGCATTTGAGCCATCTGGGCAGCCTTCTCTCGCAATTATTGTGAGAGAGTGCTGTTGAGATGGTCCCATCCTCCATTCCCGCCCTTGTACACTAGGGCGATTGGGCACTCAAGCGCCCAAGTGTAAAAGGGGGGGGGGACCCAAACTTACCAGGCAGCCGGCGGGGATCAGGGAAGGGTGCCTCCCCCTGCCGCCGCCATTGCCCCCACTGCTCACCTCCTCCTCCGCCACCATTGCTGCCGCCGCTCACCTCCACCGCCATTGCTGCTGCACGCCTCATCCGACACTGCTGTTACCACCGCCTTTGCCTTCTGGGCAACCCTTTTAAAACTGCCACACTTTTAAGTCCAGGAGGGCTCCTGGACTTAAAGGGCCGTGTGACCGCGGCCCAAGTGAAAGTATCCACTGGTATTTTGATCTGAACTCCATAGGCACTACCTTGGAAATACTTCGGAAAAGCAGCAGCTTTGAGCTACTAGTCAAATGCCAGTCAAATCACTGTAAATGTTTTATGCAGACACCTTAAGCAGGCATCAAAACAGTCATAATGCCAAAATACAATCTAAGCAACATTCCTGAAGTATTTAAAAACCATGTAAACAACAGGTAGTGTAAACAACTAAAGTAGTGGTCCTTTGAAAAAGACCTAAAAGACATTCTTGAAACATACAAAGTATCCCAACAAAACAATGCAAGATCTATAAATATTTGGGATTAATTTTTAGTGAAACATTGGACTGGAATGCACATGCAGCCTCTATTAAAGCATCAGCAACTAACATAGCAGGAGTAATACTGAAATTCTACCAAACCAAGAGGGGCTTTCTTATAGATCCAGCCCTCTCCCATATATCCCAGTTATCTCCCATATTACCAAACCAAGAGGGGCTTTCTTATAGATCCAGCCCTCTCCCATATATCCCAGTTATCTCCCACATATTACATGGAATAGAACTTTGGGGCTGGAAGGAACAAACGCTTGCTATTTGGGAGACAATTCAGAACCATTTTCTGAGGCATCTTTTAGCACTACCAAAAGGGACACCAGCAGCCTTATTGCGGGTGGAACTTGGTACCCCCTCAGTTAGGGCTTAAACCTATTTAGCTATCCTGAAATCATGGAAGAAATACCAGTTGTTACCAAGCGAATCATTAAGCAAACTTAGTCTGAAGACAGACTTGCAATCTGCCTCGGGATGGAAGCAGGAGCAAAAGCCGTGGGGGAAAACTGGCCCAGGGCTGCATGTTTCCGCTGGCCAGTTTCCCATGGGAGCATGCCGGGGAGGAGGCACAATGGCAGTTCACACTGCTGCGGAGCGGCCCCAGGTTGGCTGGCCTCCGCGGCTCGTGGCGGGGCCGTTTCAACCATAGGCGCATGGGCGCCTAGTCACACAGGCGCATGGCCACAGCAGCAATCTAAACATTTAAAATCCCCCACCTTTTGTATTGGAGCTGATTGTGCGCATGAGCGCTCATGCACATCTCTCTGTGGTGGCGCGTTCACACTGCCGCCTCCACTTGAATCCCGCCTTCTCCCGTCCATACTGCTGGGAAGTGGGATCCAAGCGGCAGATGGCTCCTGGACACCACTTTCTCCCGGTGTCCCTCTGAGGCGGCAAGGAAGTGCCTCACAAGCGGGTGAATATGGAAGGGAGCTGGAGGACAGCTGCAGCTGTTTGAATGGCCTCCCTTCCCCTGCCTTTGAAGCAGAGCTCTCCCGCCTCACTTTCCTAGTCTGTCCTTGGCCTTAGTTATTGTGCCCTATTAAGTAAGGATAAAATCCGCTCTGAGTTTTGTAACATCATTTCTTGATACACTGTATCAGATGACTTACTTAGACCCTCAGGGAATATTCAATGGGTATAATAATGGAGATGCTTTAATAGATAACCAGTTAATTGCTCAGTCAAAATCTGCCCCTTGGTATAAAAACCTAAAGACAGATAATTTAAGAGCCTCCTATTTGATGAACATTACTGCACATAGTCTAAGAGTGGCATTCACGGCATTACGATTTCAGAACGTGCCAACAGAAGTACAGATTGGAAGATACCTAAAAATTCCCCTAGAACGACATGTTTGTCTATGTGGAACTTCTATTGAAGATCTGTTTCATTACATATTTGGATCTTAGAAGTAGGTTTTTATCTCAAATACTCAATCAATTGCACAATTTCTCTGATAGTGATAAGCTAATTTCTCTGTCGTCAGACACAAATCCTTTGGTATCTTATAAGGTAGAACTCTGCATTAGCAGCCAGAAAAGCTAGAGCAAAGGTGGTTCTTTGGAACACAGCCTATTGAGATGCAAGGCGCTAACACTGCTACAGTTGGAATTGGAATTTGTTGTACATAATTTTAATTTGAGGTATTTTAGATATTTTAAGAAATTGTACAAATGAATTTAATTCTAACTGAATTTAATAATTAAACGTGTATTTTAAGATATTAGAGATCCAGTTTTATATCAAATTGTGACAGCCAATGGCTGTATACAATAAACTTCATTCATTCATTCATTCATTCATTCATTCATTTCCTCTTGGTCCAATGGCCACTGGTTTATTTTCCTCAGAGCAGCTGTGTGAAACAGGAGCTGGAGGGCAGGGGATCCCCACCCACACCAGGGGGCTGACAACACAACTCATGCATATTAAGTCTATTGTGTAAACAGTTTCCAGTCCGCTTTTGGGATCAAGTCAAGGTACTAGTCCAGTTTGGTGTAGTGGTTAGGAGTGTGGACTCTAATCTGGGAGGACTGGGTTAGATTCCCCACTCCTCCACATGCAGCTGCTGGCATGACCTTGGGTCAGTCATAAGTTCTTTCAGAGCTGTTCTCTCAAGGGTAGTTCTTGAAAGAACTCTCTCAGCCCCACCTACCTCACAGGGTGTCTGTTGTGGGGAGGGGAAGGGAAAGGAATTTGTAAGCTGCTCTAAGAATCCTTCAGATAGTGAAGGGCAGGGTAAAAATCCAGTCTCCTCTTCATCCTCCTGCTCCTCCCAATATCTGAAGGGCTAGCTCTCTCCAAATAGCAACTTACACCTTCCCCATCGGTCCTTCTGGCTGCGCCCTTTTTTCACCAAATGCAGACATCCACAATGGGGGTGCATGTCTTCTTGGCAGCAGGCAGATCCCCACAGAATGGGCTGTCAAGGGATGTGCAGACAGTCCCTTCACTCCTGGCTTTCTGCAAAATCTGCAGACTGTCCCCTTTCAGAGAGGATTCTCAGCCCAATTTGTTTGGGTTGCTTGTTTGCCATTTTTACTGAGCCAATTGATGGTTTTAGCTGGGCGTCGGATTAATTGCTCGTCTCTGTTGATGAACGATCTGGAATCAGAAACCAGCAGTGAAGTGGCCATGACTGAATGATGCGTATGGCCAACCATCAGGGAAGCCTGCCACCCAAGTCTGCTTTGCCCAGCAGAATCACGCTTCACAGATGTCTCATGCTTATGAATGCTTACTAATATTTTTGCTAATTCTAAAGGAATAGGTTTACTGAGTTAGTCCAGGTGAACCTCTCTGCAAAGAGAACACAAGTAAGAGTCCTTTGGTCTGCGTTCCTTGGGATGACAGACCTGTGTACCATGTAAGAAGGCAGACTGAGGCCCACTTGCTGGAAGGCCCCTCCATAGAAAAAATTCCCTGTCCACACAGAGAGGGGGGGACACACACACCCAAGAAAGATTTTTTAGAAGGGGAATGGCAGCCACAAATGGCCTCAATTTGAATAGGGCCCATGAGGTGAGGAGAGAGAGTTTAACCCTTCCACCACCCCATATTTTCACCAATGTTTCCCTGGAAGCCACTACCTGTGATTGTCAACTTAATGCAAACAAGAGGCAAAGACAAAGAGAGGGACCAAGCCTTGAGTAGGAAATGGGTCCACTAATGTTCCAGGGGCTTGGCCACCTTGATCAGTTGCTGTCAGATCATCAAAGAGTATAATTTAAATAGTAGTACAAGTTACCATAAGCCAGGGCTTATCAACTCCATGAACTGGATCTGGCTCATGGAAGTGAATGCCACCATACCTTTGTTGGTCTTTAAGGGGTTGTGGGACTCTTCTTTGCTTTGACCGCCAGTGGAGGAATCAGAGAATGGGAGAGCCCAGTGGCCACCCTTCTCTGCTGAGGATGAGGTTCTCAGTCTGGAGGGAGGGGTGGGGCTGGACTGGGGTGATTTAAACAGGGAAGAGGACATGGGCCATGGAGGAATAACTCACAGCTCTATGCCGGAGGGTGAAGACAGAGAGAGATCCAACAAGGACCCCATAATAGAGCTCAAGAGAGAGGCAGAAGAATTTGAGTGAATTTATAATCCCCTCTCCTCCCAATTCTGAGGACTCACATTCTGACTTCCCCTGAGAAATCAGACCCTGGAGCCATCCCACCCGTTGGCTGAGGACCTCAGGCAGCCAAACCTTGACACTGTTGATTTTCAAGGTATCATGGGCCTCTTTTTTGCTTTGGATCCTGTCCAGTGTGTTGATGAGGCAGAATCCAAGCTTAATTTGAACCAATGAGAGTTCAACCCTACAAGCAGATTTGCTGTGCCAGTGCTCACATCTGGGGTGCATGAATATGCAAGAGGTTTCCAGTATGTACCAACTGCCTGTCCTTCTGGGAACCATCACACATTAAGCCTGGCTTTAAGGAGTGGGGATTCCAAGCCCATTCTAACCCTTCCATCACTCTCTGTAGAAAGTATCCACCTGAAATATGAACTGGAGAAACCATAATTCAATGGAAGAATGCCTGCTTTCATGTATAAAGTCCCAAGTACAATGCTTGTCATCTCCAGTTAAGAGGATATCAAGTAGCAGAATGGAAAATATGTCCTCTTCGGACCATGGAGAGCTGCAGCCAATCAGGGGAGAAAATATAGGCTTAGGAGGGCCAGTTGTCCAGTTCAGCAGACACTAGCTATATATGCTGAAAGAGGAGGTGAACTAAGGGGTAGAAACATGAAACATTTCTTTCCATCATTATGGATGCTACTGGACTTTCCGGAAGGTGCCCAGTCAAGCATGATAGCTCCTGGGTAGGGCAGAAAGAGAAGAAGTTTGAGTGCCCTGAGGAAGAGGGGAGTTGCGAGGACGATTGTTGTTGCTCCGGGTTGCCATCGAGCTCTAATGATTGGATTGGAGACATCTGCTCTCATCAGTGGTAGAGCGGCGATAGAGTGTGGAGACTGTCGGTACAGCACGAGTTATTTACCCCTGGGAGCTAAGTGTTTGAGTGCCCTGAGCTAAGTTTGAGTGCCCTAAGGAAGAGGGGAGGAAGATTGTTGTTGCTCTGGGTTGCCATCGAGCTCTAATGATTGGATTGGAGACATCTGCTCTCATCAGTGGTAGAGCGGTGATGGAGCTTGGAGACTGTTGGTACAGCATGAGTTATTTACCCCTGGGAGCTAAGCGTTTGCGCTGTGAGAAAATTCTCACCGAAAGGAGAGGACTGTTGCTGTATCCAGCTACTCTGCTTGGTTGTGCAGACTGGACTTTGGAGTGAGCCATCGTTGTTGATTTCAGAGTGCATCATGAGAAGGGAGATGTATGCGTTCGGGCCTAGAGAGTTTTATCCAGCATCGAGTCTGGCTTTTATTGTCTATGTGATGGGTGTGTGTGTCAGGCATACTTCCGGCTTACTTGTGAATAAAGGTTTTATCATTGAGGACCAGCCCATCAGTGGGTTATCTCGTAATGATTACAATTGCCAACATCGCACATTCCATCAGGTGCGAGACATCATGGCCATGCCCGTTACACTATGGATTGACAGTCTGGTTGGTAAATCACTGGATGAGCCAGTGGCATCTGACCAATGCCATTAACTCGTAAAAGGGCCTCCCGGCCTATAAACATAAGAAGTGGGATAGGAAGCCCAATTGTTTCCCCTTGAATGCTGCATATTCTTCCTTCCTAAATGAGAAAGGTCCATCCATGATCACGATCTCCCACATTTGTAACCATAAAGCAGCAGCAGAGGAGGATGGATCAGGTGGAGGAAGTGGCAAGGGCAGAGGATGTATTTCAGGTCCAGATTGTGTCCAGATATCGTTCAGTATTTCACTGTTGTGCTACAGCAGTCTTTTGCAGCAGACCTGTCTGGACACCAGAAATCCAGTGGTGAAGGTATCTGTTCAAAAGGGAGGACTTCAAAATGTTCACAAATGCAGCAAAACACTGATTAACGAAAGAGAACACAAGAGAATGGGGATCCAGAGTGGAACAGGAGTGTCAAATTGCCTTTTTGAATAGGCCCGGCAACAGCAATGAACCCTAGCCTATTTGTATGGGGAACATAGAATCATCAAATCACGGAGTTGGAAGGGGCCCTACAGGCCATCTAGTCCAACCCCCTGCTCAATGCAGGATTGGCCTAGAGCATCGTTGACAAGTGTTTGTTCAGCCGCTGCTTAAAGACTGCCGGGGGGGGGGGGGGCTCACCACCTCCCTAGGCAGCTGATTCCACTGTTGCAGAACTCTGACCATAAACAGTCATCTGTCTGGTACATTTTTATTCTGGCCTTCTCCCAAAGAGTTCAGGCCCCCTTAGGGGCTCCTTACAGGGTTTCTTGTGGGGGCCCCCCTCCTCCCTTTGATCCTTATAACAACCTGTGAAGAGAGGCTGAATGGGTTGTCTAAGGACATCCAGTAAGCTTCAAACAGAGTGGGGATGTGGACTTGCTTCTTGTTAGCCAAACTGCCTTATTTATCAAAAGTAGGGAATTATGAATATTTGAATGGCAATAGGCAAGGAGATCAAATCATTCAATCCTAAAAGAAATCAACCCTGACTGTTCCCTGGAAGGCCAGATGCTGAAGCTGAAGCTCAAATACTTTGGCCACCAAGTGAGAAGGGAGCACTCACTGGAGAAGACCCTGAATCTGGGAAAGACTGAAGGTCAAAGAAGAAGGGTGAGATGAGATGAGATGGTTAGACAGATGGTTAGACAGTTAGACAGTTAGACAGATGGTTAGACAGTTAGACAGCAAAGGATGAGATGGTTAGACAGTGTCATTGATGCAACAAACATGAAATTAAGCAAACTCTGGAACACAACAGAAGACAGGAGGGCCTGGTGTGATGTGGTCCATGGTGTCATGAAGAGTCAGACTCGACTGTGTGACTGAACAACAACAAGGCATTAAGTATGGGACCATTAATCTGTGTATACTGAAGTCAGATTTCCCAAGAACCCAGAAATAGACACTGAGGCTAGATTACTAAAGCAGTGATTTCTTTACTAGGGGATTCTCACACATACAAATATAAAATCAAGCATTCACACACATAATACAGAAATAAGAAAGCAGAGGTCATTGATAGCTAATAGAGGGGTCAGTTATGGAGTGATACTACCTGTCCACATGTGCAGAGGTTCATGAAGAAGGGATTTATGGCCCAAACCCAAAGTTTTAGGGGTGGACTGCCAGTTGGCATCAGGGCAGAGGAACACAGTCTGAGGCCATGTGCCTGGATGGATATAGACACTGGAAAACAATACAGACCAATAAGAGGTCTTGAGGGGCTTGCCTCAAGTGACGACAAAAGATTACCTGGGCCAATGATGAGTCCCTGGGGTGCATGGCATCAGGATGAGCAAGGCCTAGATGTGACCAATGAGATCTCAGAGGAGGCAGAGTCTGGACTAACAATAGAAGCCAGGTGTTGGATGACTGTACTGGGGCTAGCTGAATGGGTTTTATGTCCATTGATGGTTCTGCCAAGGCAGTTGAATAAGTTCCCAGATATAGACAAAAGATGGGAGATGGGTCCCTGATTAGCATCAGGAAGGACTGTTACTAATTTGAACGACTGATTGGTTTATCTCAGTATCTTGAGGGATGGAGCAGAAAAAGACAGGTTTGGAGACAAAGGATTCTCACATAGACATGGGGTCACACAAAAGGGCTAGGTGAAGTTCTGGAGATAGGAGGACTATTCGCCAGGCGGCAACTGAATAGCCTTTAGACATGCAGATCCCTACCTGGTGGAACCCATTGTTTCATATGCATACAGTTGAGAGCCAGTTTGGTGTAGTGGTGTAGTGGTTAAGTGCGCGGACTCTAATCTGGGAGAACCGGGTTTGATTCCCCACTCCTCCACTTGCACCTGGCTGGATGACCTTGGGCAAGCCATAGCTCTGGACCAGCTGTTCCCTCAAGGACAGCTTGGGAAAGAGTTCTCTCAGCCCCACCCACCTCACAGGGTGTCTGTTGTGGGGAGGGGAAGGGAAAGGAGTTTGTAAGCCGCTCTGAGACTCTTAAGTGAGTGAAGGGTGGGATATAAATCCAATCTCTTCTTCTCTTTTTCTTCATACCTCTTCTGGATGGAGGGGGAGGTTGGATATGGCCTTGGAGGTCTGCCTTGTGCGAAACCTGAGTATGAAATCCCTTTTTTTGCAGAGTGCTTGCAGGCTGACTCTGTGGCTTGACTTTTGGGGACTTGACATTTGGGGACTTTAGTGCAGGTTAGAAAGTGGGGTGCCCCTGCTATTGGGGCTACCCGAGAATAAAGGCAGTGCCTCTGGGCAACATTCTCCTTGGTCATTGCTCAGCACTCTAACCACTACACCACACAGGTTTTTAGCTGAGAGAAGATTGCTGTTGGCTTCTCTAACTGATTCTGTACTTGCTTGCACTGTTTATAGAAGAACATCGAGAGAAATCAAGAGCCCTTCAAAAAGCTCACATATATGGCCGGTTCATTCAAAACATATATTTTGTCTGCAGTGGAGTGCAGTGCAAAGTTATGCAGAGCTGCCTAACGTGCGAACAGTGAACTGGATCAGCAGTAATCCAGCTGGAGAAGTTGTGGGAATAGCAGGCTACTACATCTGTAGTCATCTTGTTCACACATTATGCCTGGCCATAAATATCCAGGTGGGACCATCCACGGAGGCCAAACTACAATGTGCCCTGATGAGAGGTCCATCCTTTTGCTTTGGGTTGAGACAACTGGAAGATGCTGCTGGGAATCCACATCATAGTGCAAAAGCGGAGAGAAAAGAACCTGATCCCCAAATAACAGACGTTGGTCTTCAAGTGGTTCCCTTGAGTTTCGAATCTTTCCCTAAGTTTGGTTTTCAAATATAGGATATGTGAAGATATATACATGTCCACACCTTGGCTAGCACTTACTAATTGGTGTGCAAACCAAATGTACAAGTGCTGTCAAGTCGTGGCCAACTTATGCTGACCCAAGCAAGGGGCTTCCAAGGCAAGCAAGACACAGCGGTGGTTGGCCATTGCCTTCCACTCCAGTCTTCCTTAGCAGTCTCCTGTCCATGCTTTGTCCCAGCTTAGCCTCTGAGATCTGATGAGATCAGGTGATGCCACCCTGCCTTCTCTCCCAATCAAATGTGTAAAGTGCTCTAAGAAGAAAAATAGCAGTGTGCCCGGTACTCTAAGTCACCATTGGATATGCATGAAACTCCCCAAGGAATTCCCCCCATCTTACATAAATTCCATTTTTATTGTCTCTTGGAGTCATTTCTAATGCATCAACCAAAGCGTTCCAATGATTTTATGTCCTAAGAGCGTTGCAGGGCTTAATTATAATAAATGCATGTAAAGCTTTCTGAAATCCCTTGTACTTGATAGAAGGCACTGCTGAACTCCAATTTGTTATTACATCTCTGCAAAACAGTTGCTCAGTTTTAAATTTGCGCTAAATAGATCACCTCTTGCCCTCCTGGTTTCTTTCTTTCTCACTTTTTTAAGGTTACAGCGGAACATTCGAAATTACTTTGCCCAGTGCTGGAAAAAAGATATGCAGGAGTAGCCGTGCGGCTCTCGGAACTGATTAAACCAAATCTTTTTTCAACTGGAAGCTGGAACACTTTATCAGGCCCAGACAGCCTGTACAAAGCAAATTCAATGGACTCACCTGTGCCCCTAATAGTAATAAAGTGGAAAGCAGACACTATAGCTGCAGCTGGAATAATAAAAGGGGGAACGCCTTCTATTCTCTTATAAAGTTGTTCCATCTGGAACAGCCAGTTCTCCGTCTGAATAAACTTGCAAATAAACATGGGCTGAAGTCTCGCTAAGGAGTTCCTCCCTCTGGATCCACGGCCCTCGTTAGGGCCTGAAATTCATCGCGTGCCAGTTCACTCTTTTGGCAGAGACCACAGTGAAAAATGAGCAAATTCTGTATTACAACACATACACACACAACTGAGCTCTAGATAGTCAGCTGTGTTGGTCGCTGAATGTGGTGCCTTCCATGAAGAGTGTTGCAGAGCTTAAAACATCTTCATCATGTTACATGTTGATTTGCTGTTCAGCCTGCCTATAAGTTTGAACCTTACTTCCCATTCCACTGTCCTTGAAAAAGTGTGCTTTGCACACGAAAGCTCATACTCTGAATAAACTTTTGTTGGTCTTAAAGGTGCCACTTTACTCCAAATTTGTTCTGCAACTGAGCTCTGTCATGCAACAAAAGTACAGGGAATGCATATGCAGGAAGCCTTCAAGTGAAGCTGAAATCAGGGCTGCCAAGAGCCACCATGCCCCCCCCCAGACAGAGATTCCTCCTGGGGCCCCCATATGACCCTGGTCCAACCACCTGGCTTGTGGTTACCATGCTTGTATCGTAATACAAGAATTGGCCTGTCTATCTATTTATCTCCCTCTTTTCTCCCCAGTGGGGACCCAAAGTGACTTACATCATTCTCCTGGCCTCCATTTTACCCTCACAACAACCCTGTCAGGTAGGTTAGGATGAGAGTGTGTGACTATCCCAAGGACACCCAGCAAACTTCCACTGCAGCATGGGGATATGAGCCTGGGTTTCCCAGATCCTAGTCCAGCCTTTTAACCACCAGCTCAGAGAATAGTTCACCAGAGCCCTCCCTTGATGATCAAGCTAAAACTGCCTTCCAGGACATGCCCCACCCTGTCCAAAGCGCCCCTTCCTCACCTTACCCAGAAATGTTTCCAGGAGTCAGAACCACCATTTCTCCCCTTTGTCCAGCCAGATTAGACACCTGACTCCCACCTATGCCCCCTTCGCTCCTTTCCACACCTGCAAAGAAAAAAAAAAGAATGGTATTTTGCCCTCTGCTGCTTGACCTACACCTGGGGCCAGAATCCTTCCCCAAATGGCGCATTCTTTCCCGTGGAGGGCTAGCGTTCCCTTGTGAGCTACTTAGACTCCTTTCTGACCACAGAGACATGGCCTCAACTTTCCCTGTTTCGAGTTGGACCCCTGCCTCAGCGCTTGGACCCATTAAGGATCAGTCGCAACAGTTTGCTTTGCTTTCTTCCCCGTCAGAGCTCTGACCTCCTGCCTTCTCCATTAGATGGAGTAACATGCAGAGCATTTGGGTGCCTGGAGTAATTGGTTCTTTAATGAGTATTTAGTATTCAGAACTGACACTGAGTGCTTGATGTTATTTTGACTGCTTGAAATTTGATAATTTCTCAGTCTAGATAATGGAATGATTTCCCGCAATAAAGTCTGTCCCTGGCTTCCACTAAACACAGATCTCCGCATTCTTTCCTAGTTTATAGTGACACCTAGGTTATCAACAGTGCCCTGGCAACTACCTGGAGATTTGCAGGGCAGTACTTGGGATAATAGAGTTTAGAGAGGATGTGATGTCACTACTGGATAATTCTTCAGGCTGCCTCCCCTATAACCTGGGTTCTTTACCACAGAGATTAGGCAGGAATTCCTGGAGCAGCATTATGTGGAAGCCTTTTCTCTCTCTCTCTCCTGGTCCTCAGGGGGAAGGAAACTGGGGTTGGGGGCTGGTTATTTGCTATTCCAGGCAGATAAATTGGAGATCTAGTGAGACATTTTCACTCCATCACCAGTGTTCCCTCTAAGCTGAGTTAGTGTGAGCTAGCTCACAGTTTCTTAGCCTCTGGCTCACACATTTCTGTCTTAGCTCAGAAAGGGTGGCTCCAGAGCAAACTAATTTATGCAGTAGCCAAATTGCTGGCTCACAACTTTAATGTCAGGAGCTCACAAAGTAGAATTTTTGCTCTCAAGACTCCACAGCTTAGAGGGAGCATTGTCCATCACCAGTCCTGTCTAATGATGTGCTTAGATTTTAGGGTTTCTTTGAGCTAGATGCAGAACCTATGGCAGCAGTTCCATTGACATGGACTGAATGGTGGTGAAAGAAAGGACTTTCTTTATGCCTAGGTCATTTTAGTGTGGATTTGAGCATAAACTGGAACGTAGGCCCCCTTTACTCTGATACAGGTCTCGGGCACTCATCTCCACTGACCATACACAGTAACAAATGTTTATAGGTCAACACCTTCTCTCCATCTTTCATTGGAAGCCAGGCCTGCCAGCACAAAGCTTCTGTGTATGCAGTGTATCAGTACATAAATAGTTATCTGGAACAGCCAAAGCTCATGGCAATATAAACTTTCTTCCATGATGATCAGCATTTTGCCAGGTGGCATTTGTTACAGACTAAAGAGTGTGTATCGCACAGATACTGAACCTAGATACTTAAATACAATTGATCGTCTAAAATTACCTCTCATGGGTTCTATCACTCAATCAACCATCTGTGAACAGTTGGCTGTTTTGCTCTTCCTTCCCAGTGTCCCAGAGGCATTCATATTGTTACCACTGCCTACATTTGAGAGACTTGGAGTCGATGTGTGGAGTGCGTTTCAGTTGGCAGCAGCATTGCACATGACAACAAATGCTTCATAGCATGCAACATTTCCTAAATGAAAACAGCAACCCATGTTCTCACGGTAAGGATCAATCCTTGGAGAGCCTCTGTGGACATATTGCTGAAGATGCATCTCCCCTTGCTCTCATTTACCATTCATTTACCATGTAATGGCTTTGAAAATAAGCTGCATTAGTAAAAGAACTGTGAAAGATTCTTTAAAAAATCACAGAGGCTGTGGTCACACTGGAGGCTTGGTGCAATCTGGCTGTGCCTCTATTTGCAGCGGTTTAAATAGTTGTGGGAAGTTTTGATCAGACATCCCACCCTGAACCAGCTTAACTGTGCCCTCACCCCATGGTCCATCGTTCAGATTGTTGCAGCATTCTTTTTTTGTTTTGTCTTTTGTCCATGTGCATAAGCATGTGTCTGAAGCTCCAGCTCCTTTTTGACAGCTCCACAATCTCTTTGCCAAGTACTCCAGCCCTTCTCAGCCTCCTTCCCTTTGCCTCACTTCCATGAAATACACTGGGAGGGGATTAAGTGCAGATTTGCATGAGAGTAGTCCCATTGACTTCAGTGCATTTACCGTTGTGTCCACCATGGGATGAGCTCAGACTCTGACACAGAAATAGGAGAGAGGGTTTTTTTTTGGGGGGGGGGGATTTTTCACTTGAAAACAACTCCCCCAGAGACTCCCAATTCAGAAAAGCTACTTGGCTGAGGTGATTGACAATGCTAGGGGCGGTTGCTCACTTATGTTCACATTGATTTTTTTTTTAAAGGAGGTAGAAATGGAAAGGAAGGTCCAGACTTCCCAAATGTCTTGACTTTGAAAGAGGGGAGTTTAGACACCTCGAAACATGGAGTGGAAGTGCTGGCATCCCTAAATACCAGACTTTCCCCAGTGCCAAAGTGAGGCAACGCCTGGCCCCTCTGGTGGACCTCCTGGTGGCACCTGGTATTTCTAGCCTTTGTGTGAAAGAGTGATGGACTGGATGGGCCATTGGCCTGATCCAACGTTGGCTTCTCTTATGTTTTTATGTTCTTAAAGTGGAGTGTCAACAACTGGGGCATGGATAGCAGATGATGTTGCCCTGACTTGGATGGACCAGAGCAGCCTGATCTTGGCTGCTTTCCCCACCAACGGGCCCCAATCTGCCAGTCTGGATCAGGCCAGTGGAGGGAACCCCGCCCCCAAAGTGCCCAATTCGGGCCAATGTGCCCGGTGCAATGACATCACCTGGTGGTGACAGCATCGCATCAGGCACTTTGCCGGCTGATGCTCTAGCAATCAGCCTGAAAACTCTATGGTACCATGGAGTTTCCAGACTGAGTGTCAGCTGGCAACATTCCAAACATGATGATGTGACTACCGGGTGATGTCATCTTGCTGGGCATGTTGGCCCAAATCGGAACGGGACCAACTCTCCCCTGCTAAAAAAGGTAAGTCACTTGGCAACCCTAGTTGGTTCTTCTATAATGAACCTATTTATTTTTCTCTCAACAGTGCTCCACTTCCTTTGCATATTTAAACCCTTTCAATAGATGGGAGACCACCAAGGAAGTCCAGTGTTGCTACACTGAGTCAGGCAATAGAGAAGCACCTCTGTTCATTTCTTGCCTTGATGTGGCTAGCTCAGTCTCATCAGATCTCAGAAGCTAAGCAGGATTGGGCCTCATTCGTTTTTGGATGAGAGGCCACCAAGGAAGTCCAGGGTCACTATGCAGAGGCAGGCGATGGCAAAACTGCTCATCTCTTGCCTTGAAAACCCCACCACCAGGGGTTGCCATAAACTGGCTGCGATTTGATGGCACTTTCCACCACAACACAATGTTTAATTGTGAACTGAAACCAGTTGCACATTTTAACAATATAATGCATCTGCGACGGTTTCCGGTCGGAGGAATGGAGGTCTGACACGCTTTGCAAATGCGCAAGGCAGACAGCTGCTCTTCTTGACAGCTTGGGTGGACAAATCCACCTGACGCAACCTCACACAGGTAGTGTGAGGACTAGCAAGCAATATAATCCAGGTTTGAGCAAGCTCGGTGAAGGAAAAGTCTCAGAGGAGACTTTTACAACACCTTGAGCACTGCAGCCGAAGAAGATTCCTGCAAGTATCTCTAAGGAGCCGAGCTGAGCTGATTAAATCAGCATAAAATCTCCAATTCCCCTGATTCCTTAACAAAGAAGACAAAGTTTAAACGTTGGGACCACATCTGAAGCGAAGTAACAACATAAGGTAACGGAAAAAAAGTTTGTGCCTTACCATTACCGCATTTTGAAAGACGAAAAGCAGATCTGGTGAAGCAATAGACTGTTGCAGATTGGATGAATGCAGTTTTGAAACGTTAAAAAACTGAATTTGAACTTAAAAAGCCAAAAAAACAAGTTGTTTAACATTCCTGCAGTTAAGAAGAGTCGGGAGGGGGAGCCAAGCATCGCGAGACAAAGAGGGGAGGAGGGAACCAAGCATCGCGAGACCAAGCTGTGAGGATTGAGACAGGAAGTGACGGCTTGAGGAGCAGACAAGAAGGGAAATGGAGAAGAACCGGAAGAGAGCAAAGGGGACTGTAAAAACTGCCGGACCAAAAGGACTACAACAGGAAGTGACGTGCGGAGAGCAGACAAGTAAGCAAGAGGAAGGGACAAAAGGAAACTACGGCAAGCCAGAAGCAAGGTAAAAAGACTATAACCTTTGACACAAACCATAGAGAAGTTGCACCCGCCATTTTGGATTTATAAAATTTTTAAACAGTAATATCTCATAAACTATATAACTTAGAAGGCTGAAACCAACGAAATTTGACTTGGCAAGACTAGCTTGTGTGAACACATTAATCGGTGTTTGATTTGGAAAATAAAATGAAATCAATCTTTTTTAAAGAGACAAGACGGACCGCGGACTAAGATCAAGAGCAGCTACATGGTCCTCTCCTACAATGGCAGCAAAAAAAGAAAAAGAACTACTAGCTGTTATGGAAGCAATGGGAAAAAATGTTAGATGCTATAGGAGAGGTAAATGTTAAAATGAATGGCATAGTTGCACAAGCAGACAAAAACTTCATAGACTTAAAAGCAGAATTTCAAAAATTAACCACAAGAACACAAGACATTGAAACTAAAGTAAAAGAACTGGAAGAAAGTACTCAAAAGACAATGAGAGACAATGACAGGATGGAAAAGATGATGCATTATAAAGACATACAAAACCATTTGAGATTTAGAGGGATTGAGGAAAAATTGAGTGAAGACATTTTTACAAGAAGCATTAGCAGATTTTTTACAAGAACAGGAAGAGGTTGTTAGAGAACACATGGATCTTGTTTATAGAGTCAATTCTACATACGCAAGAGATAAAAATATACCAAGAGATGTGGTAGTCCAATTTACAATGAAAAGGACAAAAGAACAAATCTACAAGAAGTGTTTTACTGATCCTTTTGAAATAGATGGAAAGAAAATTATAGTAATGAAAGAACTGCCTAGAGCAATACTGCAACAAAGGAAAAAAATTCAAGCGTCTGACGGATAAATTGAAGGAGAAAAAAATTAGATTCCGTTGGGAAATACCTCAAGGATTAAGCTTTTACTATGGCAGCACCAGAGAAGTGATTAAAAGTACAGGCAAAATGTACGCATTTCTTGGAGAGAATAAAGATGACCTTGGTGATATTTAAGAATATATCAAGATGGATTACAAAGTACTTACATGGAATGTAAATGGACTTAATTCACCCCAAAAACGTAGAATGGTAGGGCATTGGCTGGAGAAACAAAAATGTAGTGTAATTTGTATACAAGAAGCTCATCTTAAAAAACAAGACCACAAATATTTAATAAGGAAAAAAATGGGAGAAGAATTTTATTCTTTAGCAAGCAATAAAAAGAATGGTGTTGTAACATATGTCAAAAAAGATTTGGAACCTAAAGTAATATTTAAAGACAAAGAAGGAAGATATTTAGCTATTGAAATCTCACTACAAGGACAGAAAACTTTGATTGTGAATATTTACGCCCCAAATGGAGCCAAAGAATTTTTTTTTAAAGAATTACAAGTGAAATTGGATAACGTAAATTATGATCAAATCATGATGTTGGGGGACTTTAATGGAACTGTGAATAACAAATTAGACAGGCGCTCTAAGAGAAAGGATGAGGCATTAGGGAAGCTTCCAAAAAACTTTTTTGAACTGATAAAACAAGAGAAGCTGGAAGATATTTGGAGGAAAGCTAACCCACAAGGAAAAGATTTTACCTTTTATTCTAACAGACATGACTCGCATTCAAGAATTGACATGATTTGGATGACTACTAATTTAACGTTTAAGACAAGAAAAGTGGAAATTCTACCCAGAATAATTTCAGATCATAATCCATGTTTATGGACTGCTGGGCAGGTAAAAAAACAAAAGAGATGGAGAATAAATGAGGACTTACTAGACAACCAAGAAATAGTTAAAAATTACAGGAAGAAACAGACCTATACTTCCAAGCAAATATACAGAAAGAAGTAAAAATTCAAACCGTATGGGATGCATATAAAGCAGTGATGAGAGGACTATTGATATCATTAAATGCTAAAGATAATAAAAAGAAAAGAGAACAATATGAAAATATCGTACAAGCCATTAAAACAAAAGAAGAAGAACTGAAGAGTAGACCAGGGAAAAAGAAACTGCAAAAGGAAATCTGGATGCTACAAGACCAAGCAAAAGCTATTTTGAACCAAGAGACGTACTGGAACTTAAAAAAACTCCAACAAAAGGCATTTGAAGGTGCAAATAAACCCGGAAAATATCTAGCATGGCAATTAAAGAAAAAACGTGAAAATAAATTTATCACTAAAGTGATAAGAGATAACATTGAGATAATAGACAACAAAGGAATAAAGAGAGAATTTTTAAAATATTATGCAAAACTTTTAAAGAAGGAAAAAAAAGACAGAAGAAAGATTAAAGAATACCTGCAAACATTAAAGTTACCAAAACCAACAGAGAAAATTAAAAAACTATTTAACAATCCAGTATCATTACAAGAGATTAAAAATGCAATAAATGACTCAAAATTAGGAAAAGCACCTGGACCAGATGGATTTACAGCGAAGTTTTATAAAACGCTAAAGGAGTTGATCTCACCACTGTTTCTGCTATTAATGAACGATATAGGAGTCACTGGTGAGGTCCCAGAAACTTGGAAAGATGCAACCATCTCACTTATCCCGAAAGAAAATCAAGACTTAACTAATGTTAAGAACTATAGACCGATTTCTTTACTAAATAATGATTATAAGATCTTTGCTAAGATTATAGCTGACAGACTAAAAGAACACCTTAAAGAAACTATACAAACAGAACAAGCAGGGTTCTTACCTAATCGCCAAATAAGGGACAATCTAAGAGTAGTAGTGGATGCTATAGAATACTACGATAAACATCCTGAAAAGGAAGTGGGTTTTTTCTTTTTAGATGCGGAAAAAGCATTTGATAATTTAAATTGGGATTTTATGTTTGAGGGTCTAGAACATCTTGAAATTGGTGAATATATGCTTAACCTCATTAAGTCAATATATAAAGAACAGAAATCCTCTTTAATAATTAACACTGAAAAGACAGACGATTTTAAAGTCAAAAAAGGAACACGACAAGGATGCCCACTTTCGCTGTAGCTATTTATTTGGATTCTAGAAGTTCTACTAATAAATGTAAAGGAAGATAAAGATATTAAAGGCTTAACAACCAAAGGTTTTTCTTTCAAATATAGGGCCTTTGCAGATGATGTGATGTTTATAGTGGAAGACCCTATGACTACACTACCATATCTGTTACAGAGAGTAAAAGAGTTTGGTGACTTGGCTGGATTTTATGTAAATAAGAACAAATCGAAAGTGATGTGTAAAAATATGTCAAATAACAAACAAACTGAGTTACAAAATCTTATAGAATGTGAGGTGGTGAAAAAGACAAAATATCTAGGTGTGAACCTAACAATGAAAAATATTGATCTTTATAAAAATAACTATGAGAAATTATGGCTGCAAATTATGCAAGATATTAAAAAGTGGAATGTATTAAATTTGTCATTGTTGGGTAGAATTGCGGTGGTTAAGATGAATGTACTACCACGATTAATGTTTCTGTTTCAAACTATTCCAATTGTGAAAGATGTAAAAACATTCAAATGCTGGCAGAAGGAATTGTCTAAGTTTGTATGGGGAGGGAAAAAACCAAGAATCAAGATGAAAATAATGTGTGATGTTAAAGATAGAGGTGGGTTCCAGTTACCAAACTTAAGGCTATATCACGATGCAATATGTTTGACTTGGGTAGGGACATGGACTATGTTACAAGATAGAAAGTTATTGTCCCTGGAAGGCCATGACTGTAGGTTTGGGTGGCACGCGTATTTGTATTACGGTAAAACAAAAATGGACAATATGTTTAAACATCATTATTTGAGAAGAACGCTAATGGATACGTGGACAAGATATAAAAACTTTTTTCCAGAAGAGATACCTATGTGGATTGTACCCGCAGAAGTTTTAAATCCAGTATCACATCACAAAGGACAAGATTGGTTGAAGTATAGAGACTTATTAACAAGACATGGTAAAGACTTTATATTGAAGGAGCAGCATCAGATGGACTTTGATTATGGTTGGTTAAGATATAGACAAATATATGACAGGTATAGAAGTGATAAAAAATCCGGTTTTAGAGAAAAAAATAATGAAATAGAACAAGTTTGGGAGGAAGGTGGGAAAAAATGATCTCTAAAATGTATAAAATTTTGTTAAAATGGTTTAACGCTGATGAAATGGTAAAAGAACAAATGGTAAAATGGGCGATAAACTTTAACAAAGACATTGAAATGGAATCTTGGGAATTTTTATGGAAAAATGCTATGGGTATATCTACATGTTATAACTTAAAAGAAAATTGTTTTAAAATGATGTACAGATGGTATATGACACCAAAAAAAAATTGCAAATATTAATCAGAATATGTCTAACAAATGTTGGAAATGTAAAAAGAAAGAAGGTTCTTTTTATCATATGTGGTGGACTTGTGATAAAGCAAAGACTTATTGGTCTATAATACATGCAGAAATGGAAAAAATTTTGAAATGTACATTTAAGAAGTTGCCTGAAATGAGATAAATGTAAAGAAAAGGACAATAATATGGTATATGATAACAACAGCAAGAATGGTGTATGCACAAAATTGGAAAAATGAAAAAATACCAGATGTGTGGGAATGGTTGAAAAAATTGTTATATATGGCTGAAATGGATAAATGGACTAGAAAGTTGAATGACCTGTACTCAGAGACCTTTTTGGAAGATTGGAAAGATTTGAAAGAATATGTTGAAAAATACTGGGACATGAAAAATTACATTTATACATGGTTATAATAACATAAAGCAATAGAATTAGAGTATATGAATGTATTAAGGATAATTAGATAATGAAGTTGTTTTTTATTTTAGAATTATATAAGAATATAGAAAGTAAGAATTAGTATATAAGTATTTTTAAGATATATGACTGTTACCAGAAATGTAAACATAGATATAAGTATTACTATTTTGGATAAAGTGGAAAATGTGTTATGCTTCAGATGTGGTGGGAAACCGCCAATACAAGATAAAAACAAGATTATACAAATAGAACAAAATGTTATATAATATGGAAAAAAAGGATTTGTATAAGATAAATGTATTAATTTTAATGTTTTGAAAAATAAAAAAAAATTACAAAAACAAAAACAAAAAAACAATATAATGCATCTGCAACTCAAAAGCAATCTGTAGCATTTGTCCTCTGGAGAGATAGTTGCTGAGAAGAGGTGAAATGGAGGCAGACCTTTTTGTATATGGAAAGAGCAGCTTAGCTGTGCCATGGCTTTTCTTGCACAATTGAAAAACAAAGAGGGTAAGGGGGTATTGAGAATATTTTGTAAAAAAGAAAATTATCCATAATATGTTATCACACCTAATCAGCTCTAAGATATGTAATCTAGTCCACCCTTTATTCGGCCAATGACCAGTTCAAGTCAGGAATAAAAGCTTTACGATGAAATCATTATAAAATAAAATTGGTCCAATCTATTGGCAACAATTAGTTGAAATCTGCACATAAAATTTCTCTACGAATTCTACAGGCTACTGAAAAAAAATTAGCACAACTAATTGTGACTGGCTCCACCCACTGAGCTGCCATTTTGTGACTGGCTCTACCCACTGAGCTGCCATTTTGTGGCTGGCTCTATTCACTGAGCTGCCATATTGTGACTGGCTCCACCCACTGAGCTGCCATTTTGTGACTGGCTCTACCCACTGAACTGCCATATTGTGACTGGCTCCACCCACTGAGCTGCCATTTTGTGGCTGGCTCTACTCACTGAGCTGCCGTATTATGACTGATAGCTCCCAAGGCTCTTGAAAAAAATTCCAGAAACATTAACCCTCTAATTTTTTAGTTATTTCCCACCTGGAGGTTGGCAAACTTACATATTTCAGGTGCTGCTGGAACATGTTCCGGCCTCTCTCTCAAAGAGGTGGCACAAAAGTAGCAGCTGCTTTGCTTGTGTGACCTGCTCCATGCAACATTTTGTGCACTGATTTTGTGCATGGGGGGATTTCCCATGCTGGAGCCCCAAAGCAGGGCAGTGCAGCTAGGGTGCCCAGTTCCCCGGTTTGGGCGGGGGTTTCCCTGCTTCCACTGGCTCCTCCCTGCTGCTGGCCAGCTGGTCAGTGGGGAAAAACCCACCCACAAACGCCCCTATATGTGGCACAATGACATCACATGGAAGTGATATCATCATGCCACCAATGTTGTGTGGCGATGCTCTAGGTTTTGGGCAAATCTTTATGGTAAATTTGGGCTTGAAACCATAGTTTTGCTCAAAACCTAGAGTAGGGGTGTCAAACATGCGGCCCAGGGGCTGGATCAGGCCCCCAGCAGGCTTCTATCAGGCCCGCACTAGAACTGGCCATCTCCTGCTTTCAGATCTGTTGCTGCTGCTGCATCATAGCTTGCTTCGCCAGACTCTCTCAATGGCTCAGCCATTTCATGTTTTCCCCTGGGTCCTAGACTCAGAACTCTGAGCATGAGATTTCTGTGGCAAATGTCAATAAATCAAAAGTAGATTTTCAGCTTACAGATACGCACCTGAACAGCATATTCAAGATTGCAACAGCACAGACATTCTGATGCAATAATTCAGAGGAAGAGGTGTCAGCTATCAGAAACTGTTAAATAAAACAAAATATTGCAAGAGTGCTAATGTTTTAAGCATGTTTTTATTTCAAGTAAAAAAAAAAAAACCCTTCGTGTTTGTGTCCTTTATAAAGTTTTTCTCTCCGCTACCTGGCATTACCTTTTAAGACACACATGGTCTGGCCCAACAAGGTCTCATTTATGTCAGAACTGGCCCTCATAACAAATGAGCTTGACACCCCTGGCCTGGAGCATGGCAGAGGAAGGCAATGGAAAACCACCTCTGCTTCTCACTTGCCTTGAAAACCCTTGCTAGGGTCACCATAAGTCAGTTGTGCCTTGACAGCACTTAGTACACAATATATGGAGGGGAGGCAGCCTGGTCTTAGACCTCAGAGACTAAGCAAGGTCAGTATATGGAAAGGAGATCACCGAGGAGGACTCTGCAAAGGAAGGCAGTGGAAAACCGCCTCTGTTTCTCACTTGCCTTGAAAGCCCCTTGCTGGGGTTGCCTTTAAGTTGGTACTTGGATGGGAGACCACCAAGGAAGGCTCTGCAGAGGAAGGCAATGGCCAACCACCTCTGTTTCTCACTTGCCTTGAAAGCCCCTTGCTGGGGTCGCCATAAGTTAGCACTCACTTGACAGCCCCCAGGTACCTAAGTAAGCTACACTGAATTCAGAAGGATTTACGTCTGAATAAGTATGCATAGGATCGTTTGCTTTCTCATTGTTTAATGCATACATTATTTAGGTATGCTAAATTAAGATTTTTTTTTTAACTCGGTGAAAGTTTCCAGCAACAGTGAACATACATTATCATCTCTAGAAAATTATGTTTATATTTATCAAATCCGCTTTCATAACGATGCCGCGGGAATAAGCAACAGGGCGGCAACAAAAAAGTATGAATTAAAAATGCTCATGCATTATTGAGGCGGAGCAAATAGAAAGTCTATCGAGGGAGGAACAGCAATAAGGTCTTATTGTATGGATATTGATGTGTCAATAATTCTCAAGTGATTGGTATATTCATTCACTCTTCATTAAAGATTTATCGGGCTTTAATTCCAGGCAAACGCAAACGAAAGTCGCGTCTCTGATGATCACGGAGGCAAACCTTTCTAATATCTCCATGTGTGTTTATTTTTAACATAATCTATCAGTAATACTTTTTTACAGCACAGTGTATGTCAGTCAGCCTGCAATGCCGTTCCGTCATTTATTAAAGATTTATGGCTATTTTACCCAAGAGGAAAGTTTACATGACGTACATTAGAAGAAAGCTAGAGAGCATGAAGGAGAACTCGGGACAACCCTATTCATTAAGACAAGATGGCTCCGTTTTGAGAATGGGACAAACTGTAGGAGCCAAAGTATTTACTCGCGTGGAAATGGGATAAAAGCTTTTCATGTTTTATTCAGCTCTTGTAGAAATATGACTCCTAGCCCCGCACACCATTGTGTATTTTTTTTAAAAAAAGAAAACCTTGGGTGCAGCATGGGAAAAAAAAAACTCACACCAAATGTCTAATACAAACTGTGATCTGATCGCAGCATGATTTAATGTAACAGGGGAGATGATAGCGAAGCCAAAGACAGGGGTAAGAATCTGGGACAAGCACAGTGGTTGGGAGATCCGAGTCAATTTCAGCCCAGCCGCTAGAAGCATCTGATAGCTCAATTTAAGGAAATGACCAATATACTACCCTTTGTGGCATGTGAAAATGAGATGTGGGGAAGTCATAGGGACAGTGAGAATTGGTGGATAACGAGACAGCTGGCATCTTAAAATCTGTTTAGTGGTGCTGGGGTTTATCTGCATTCAGGTGCATCCAGTTGGAGAGCTTTATACCACGGCCCTGATCCAGGGAGAGCCAGTTTGGTGTAGTGGTTAAGTGCGCGGACTCTAATCTGGGAGAGCCGGGTTTGATTCCCCACTCCTCCACTTGCACCTGCTGGATGACCTTGGGCAAGCCGTAGTTCTGGCACAGCTGTTCTTGAAAAAGAGCAGTTTCTGTCAGAGCTCTCTAAGCCCCACCAGCCTCATACAGCAGGGGTGGGCAAATGGCGGCCCGCGGGCCACATGCGGCCCGCCACAGAGTTTTTTGCGGCCCGCCATGACATGAAGATTAACAAGAGTAAATATAGATGCTCTTTGACAGACATTAACTTGCAGGCTGTGATGAGAATCTCAACAAGCAACCTCACTCCTGATTTCAAAAAAAATGTAGAAAAGTGTAATAGGGTACATTTGTCTCATTAAACTGATTCTAAAATTAAATGTGCTTGCAGCTATAAATGATATGAAATTAGCACAATAAATAAATTGAATAAAACTACCACTATTTTATTTAATTTATATTTATTGATTTTTATGATACAATTTATACCTTTTCTGAAATGCAAAGTTAACTAATGAATGCAATCATTTTAAAAGGTGCGGCCCTCCGCTAACCTCCGCTCCCACAAAGTGGCCCCCGAGCCAAAACAATTGCCCACCCCTGTCATACAGGGTGTCTGTTGTGGGGAGGGGAAGGGAAAGGAGTTTGTAAGCCGCTCTGAGAAGGGCAGGGTATAAATCCATTTTTTTCTCTTCTTCTTCTAGTTATGCTTTAGTCCCACTGTAATCAATGGAATGTAGGGATGCCAACCACCAGGATCCCCCAGAATTACAGCTCATCTCCAGATGACAGAGAAAATACATGCTTTGGAGGTTGGACTCTATGACATTGTGCCCCACTGAGGCTCCTGTCCTCCCCAGGCTCCACCCCAAAATCTCCAGGAGCTTCCCAGCCTGGATCTAGCAACCCTACTTGAACGAGTGAGTGGAAGTTAACATAAGTGCCATTGATTTCAACAGCGCCTAGGCATTCCATGGATCAAAGTCAAAAGTTGTATTTGAAATGCATTTATTACATAGAGGCTGCAGTCACATGAGCAGTTTGGACCAATATAGCTGTGTTACCTTTGTGGATTTAAAGAGCATAATCAGACAACAACATCTGCCTTCTCTGCCCCAGTCATCGCTACCCCACTTGCCTCGCTTTGGAAGTGATGTAATCAGGCACCGAGGAAACTCCAGGATTTAGAGATGTCAGCATTTCCACTCCATGTTTCCGGCTGTCTGAACTCCCTTCTTGTGTGGTCAATTACCTCGGCCAAGTAGTCATTCTGGATGGGGAGTCCCTGGGGGATTTGTTTTCAAGCAACAATTCCCCCCAACCCCTTTCCTGTTTTTGCATCAGAGTCTGAGAGCATCCCATTATTGACACAAGAGCAAATGCACTGAAGTCAATGGGACTACTCTCATGTAAATCTGAACTTTACCCCCCCCCCTTCCCCCGTATAGTTCATGGAAGAGAGGTGAAGGGAGGGAGGCTGAGAAGGGCTGGAGTAGTTGGCAGAGAGATTGTGGAGCTGTCAAAAAGGAGCCGGAGCTTCGGACACACACTTACACACATGGATGAAAGACAAAAGGAAAAAAGAATTCCGCAACAATCTGAATGATGGACCATGGTGTGAGTGTGCGATGAAGCCGATTCAGGGTGGAATGTCTGTTCAAAACTTCCCACAGCTATTTAAACTGCTGCAAATAGAGGCGCAGCCAGATTGTGCCAAGTCCCTGGTGTGACCACAGCCTAAGAGAGCAATCCTAAGGAGGTTTACTCAGACATAAGTTCAATTTTATCCAATGGGCCTTATTTCCAGAAAAGTGCTTTTAGGATTGCAGGGTTTTGTTTTTTTAAAAAACTATTTCTAATTGTCTACTTTTCTAATATGCATTGATTTATAGATACCATGTCAACATCAGGGTGTTGTTTTTTTTAAAAAAAATGGCCACAAATAGATCGATTAGTATTCAAGGCATATTTCAGTAACACATAAAAACAAGTTTAAAAAAACAAAGCAAAAAAACCTTCCAGCTAGAGTGGCAGATTTAAACTTTTCTTGTTCCTAGACAGGGCCTGGGCAGAGCACATTGTCTCATGGCAGTGGAGCCCAGGATTTTATAGTCATTCTGGGAGTGAGTCCAGCATGAGAACAATCCAGGGCTTACAGTTACAAACACACCAGCCTTGAAACAGTTACAAAGCGCGCTGATTTGCTTTTGGCTCCAGTTCAAGGTGCTGGCACTGACCTGCACAGCCTGGCAACCACATACCAGAAGGACTACCTCTCCCTTTATGAATGTAGAAGTGGGGAACCCACAGTGACTTGCAGGGGGCATTGCATTTCCCCTTCCTCATCCATTTCCTGTTTCCCTCCTCCTGTCAACCCCCATATCCTCACATTTCTCTGCTTCTTCCTCTCCTCTCCTCCCACCAGCTAACTAACTGTTCATCTGCCCCCTCATCTTATTATATTTATTATTTGTTTAGTTCATTTATACCCCCAACTTCTCCCATATGGGAACCCAAAGCGGTTTATATAATTTTCTTCCATTATATCTTCAAAACAAGCCACTGGGGTACATAAGAAGAACCTGGATCAGACCAATAGTTCATCTAGTCCAGGATTCTGTCTTACACAGGGGCCAATCAGTTCCTCTGGAGGGCCTACAACTGGGCAGAGAGGCCCAGGCCTCCCCCTGATGTTGCCTCCTGGCTCTGGGAGCCAGAGGATTAGTGCCTCTGAATGTGGAGGTTCCCCTCAGTCACCATGGCTAGTAGCCACTGATAGACATATCCTCCATGAATCTACCTAATCCCTCTTTCAAGTTGCTTATTCCTGTGGCCATCAATACATCCTCTGGCAGCAAATTCCACATTTTAATCATAATGTCATATTTCCTTTTGGCTGCCCTAAACCTACTGCCCATCAGTTTCATTAGAGGCCCATGAGTTCTAGTATTTTGGGAGAGGGAGAAAAAGTTATCTTTATCTACACCATTCATAATTTTATAAACCTTTATCATGCCCCCCTGTTGTCTCTTTTCTAAACTTAAAAGTCACAGACTCTTTGGCCTTTCCTCATAGGGGAGGAGTTCCAACCTCCTAATTTGTGAATGGTCCAATGTCACCCATGACAGACTGGATTAGGGACTGGATTAGGGATGTGCATTCAGTTCATTCGAACTGAATGCACCCCCCAAAATGGCCCATTCAGCCCCCTTTTGGGCAGCCACAGATTCTCTGACCGGATTTGGCCCACCACTGAATTGCCGCCGAAAAGTAACATTTCCCCCCACATAGAGAACAATGGAGGGGATGGGGCAACCTGTTTGGGGGCCCGTAGAATTGGACCCCCTGGTCCAATCTTTTTGAAACTTGGTGGGTATTTGGGGGAGAGGCTTCAGCACCTACCCTGTGAGTTTGGAGCCTCTCCCTCAAACCCCCTCCCCTCCAGCCCCTCATATACCCTATGAGATTTTGCCATTGACTTCAATGGCCCATAGAGTATAACGGGGCCGAAATTCGGCTGGCCGAATGACTCTTGAATTGTCTTGTATTGCCGAAACTGACATGCGGGGGTCATTCGGTGGCCAGAACAAATGTGGCCTAATTTGGCCTGATTCGAATCGGGCCGATTTTTTTTTTTCACACCCCTACTGGAGATTCAAGCCTGAATCTCCCATATCCTAGGCTGAAACTCTAACCACTGCAATGCAGCGGCTTCTGTGGGGTGGCTGATGTTGAACAGTGGCAAGCAACCAGGTCAGGGTGAGTCATGCAGGTCACAGGCTAGCAAGTTGCCTGGTGGCTGCTGCCAGGCCTGGTCCACTAACTCATTCCTGTAGGGTTGCCAACCTCTGGGTAGGGCTGGGAGATTTCCCGGAATCTTCAGACAACATAGACAAGTTCCCCTGGATATAATGGTTACTTTGGGGGGTGGAGTCTATGGCATCATACCCCACTGAGCTCCCTCCCCCAAACACTGCCCTCCCCTGGCTCCACCCCAAAGTATCCCAGAATTTTGCAACCTGAAGTTGGCAATACTATCTTCCTCAAAGGCCAAACATAATCCTAAAGCCAGTTTGGTGTAGTGGTTAAGTGCACGAACTCTTATCTGGGAGAACAGGGTTTGATTCCCCACTCCTCCACTTGCACCTGGCTGGTGACCTTGGGCAAGCCATAGCTCTGAACCAGCTGTTCTTTCAAGGACAGCTTGGGAAAGAGCTCTCTCAGCCCCACCCACCTCACAGGGTGTCTGTTGTGGGGAGGGGAAGGGAAAGGAGTTTGTAAGCCGTTCTGAGACTCCAAGTGAGTGAAGGGCAGGGTATAAATCCAATCTCTTCTTCTAAAAAGGGCCCTGCCCCTCCCCCTGCCTTTTACTCACAGAAACAAACCCAGGCTCCAGCAGGCAATACTGCCATGTTTGCCTAGCAATGGCTACAGAGGACATTCTGTTCTTAAAACTACATGGTCTGCTTCTCTTTTTTTAGGGGGATAGATTTCAGATTTTTTTCTGCAAACCTGGGACTCCAAGTCTCTGGACTGAAGGATCTACAGATTTGTCCACATTGAAAATGAGATATACTGATGATGTGTGAACGCTTGTCAATGGATCAATTTCCCTCTGCTGTCTCCAGTTACAATGGTGGCAGCTTGTTCCAGGGCCTTCTCACTGGTAACACTAATGCTGTGAAAAGGGCTTCCTTTAGCTGTATCTAATGAGTCTAATAAAAATCTAAGAAATAAATTAAAAAGTATGCACTTTCCCCTCTCTCCCTGCCTTAACCAAGGTAAGGCTGTTTTACTTAGAAAAGCCATTGGGTTATTTTATCACATCATTCTGTTGTTCCAGCTGTCTGCTATGGGATTTTTAAAAGCCAATTTCTATTGTGTACATAGTAGTTGTTTTTGTTCTGTTGGTGTGGTTTGATATACATACTGGCTTCAGAGAAATGAAATCAAGACATTTTAATTTGAATATATAAACTGCTGAAGGGGATGCTGGCTCCCTGCTTTTATGGCAACTACTTTGAAGGCCAGAAATATATAAAATAAAATAATCCTGTCCAGGTCAATATTTCCTGAACTGCTGGCAAGTATATTTACAGTCTTTCATAAACTACAGTGTCATGGAATGCAGGGCCCTGAACCTCAGTGGACACAACCAGGAAAAAATATGGGGCTCTTGGATGCTACTATGACTCTGTGGAAGTGGAACACACTTCCATGAAAACCGATTTGCCCTTTGGTATGCATTCAGCAATTTTTTTTTTTTTTTTTTAGCAGTGGATATTTGTAGCATGTGAATAAATGCATTTTCCCCCTCTTTGGAGGGCTGGAATGAGCAAAACCTTCATTTTGAGTTTTAAGGGTTTTTTTTATTTCTGGGCAGAGAAATAGCAGGTGGGGGAGTCAGTTCAATTGCTTTCCAAACTTACCTCACCCTATATTCATACAAATGCTAATAGGTCAAGACAATGGGATGGTCAAGCTCCCCCTCCTCCAAGCAGGGAACAGAGATTTAGAGGTGTTAAATTCTTACAGAGACTTCAGGAAGGGAATTCTAGAGATTTCAGGAAAAGCTTCTTTGACCTGGTCTGACCTTGTCAGTGGGTGGGGAAAAGAGAGGTGATAGAACTCAGGAGAGCAAGGAAGAAGGGTGATTTTTATGCTGAGTCTATCAGAGCAGACAGAACTCTTAGCTGAGGTCTGGAGGAGGTGACCATTAACCATGTGGAAGAGCTGGAGAAAACTTCAAGGTAATGAACACTCTGTAGAGATCTGTAAGCTAAGGTCCCTATCCTATATTTTAACATCTGATAGGTGTTTCACTCCGCCTCCTTCCCCACAGGGCTGCTGCCTGTGGCCATGGCGCTCCTTCTGGCAAGGATGGCCCTGGGCCGGGAGTGTCAGAAAAGAGAAGTGACTGAGGCCTCAGAATGGCAGGGAATGGGGTTCAACAGCACCCGGGTCGTCCCTCTGCCTCCAGACTTGCCACTTCTTGAGTTTACTTCTCTTTCTCTGTCACTTGTGGCTCACCCGGCTCATCCTCCCCGGCCCGTCTGTCAAGCTCCTTTTTATTTCCTTCCTCTCCCTTCCCCAGGATCCCCCTCGACAGTTTCCCCTCCCTCCTCCCGGCTCTACCCCTTTTTATGAGCTAAGATGCCTTTGCAGGATCAGGAGGGAAGCCCTACCTCGCTTCCATGTCTGGGAGGTGGCCAGCAGACATCCTGCTGCCTCTCTGCGGGCCTGCTTTGGGGTCGAGTCGGCTCTTGACGGGAACTGCGTCCTCCCCCGGTGAGTTGGAACTGGCAGGGGCTGGGGGGGGGGCAGGTCCCGGCCAGGCAGGGATGGGACAATAGGGCATGTATAGAGAGAGGGGCAGAGGATTTGCATTTTACCCATTTCTTTTGTATCCCTTGCTCAGCCTGGTGCTGTGCTAAAAGTATGCTTGTGAACATTTTCTTTTTAATAAATCCTTTGTAACCTTTGATGCTGGTAGTGGTTCTCTGTACCACATAGATCTCCAACCATCTCAGACATGCTATTTTAAAAAGGCATGCCAGGGGAAGGCAGTCAGTTGGCAAGTGGCTTTTCCCCCGAGGCTCACAAGGCTGTAACCGATCTCCATGGTGGCCAGGCGCTGGACAGTGGGAGACACAAAGGCAAGGCCTCAGAAGTTGGAAGGGAAGCTGGAAGTCCTGAACCTCCCAGTGGGTGATTCCTACAAAGGTTAGGTGGTGGATTACTGGAGAGAGAAAGAAAAGCCTCTCCAGGTGTTGGAAAAACCTTGGAGGGCAGCGTGGAACAAAGCCTACAGGCCAGAACACTTTCCACCACATAGCTTTATGCAGTTTCAGCTCTTATCTCCAGCTATCTGTAATTAATTTGCAAAGCACTTAGTGCCTCAGTTTTGTTGGCAATCTCAGAGTATGCCAAAGACATGGGCTTTGCAAAAAGAAGATCTACACATCCAAAATTTAATCTGAAGAAGCAATTTCACAGAGTTGAACGGTCTATAAAAAATACAAGCAAGCAGATATTTTTAAACTAGTAATGGAACAAAAACTTTTTTCAGGGGGTAAAAAACACATGTAATTGGCTAAGATATACTGCAGACATAACTCTAAGTACAGATTTCAAGCCAGTTCCAATTAATCATAATTTTACGGGTGCATTCATCAGAAATAGCATAAGAAAGATATAATACACACACACACCATTTATAGGATAATGAAGTGGTTTACAAAAACTCTTAATATGCAAGAATTGATCATATATTTTTGCTTCTATTTTCCTGTATTATATTTATAATATTCACATGAAATCACTGTAATTTATTTTCCACTGACATATTTATAAATGAAGCGCTCTCTCTCTCTCTCTCTCCATGATTTGTATTATCTCTGTGGAACTTGACATCCTTCATTTTATACCTGGGTGCCTGTGGATGCCACAGTGCCTGCCAGTGCCTTTCCTGGTGCCCACGGAGTGTTTTCAGAAAGCGGGAAGGGCCAGGCGGAGCTTTTGACCAGCAGGGCTTCTGACTGGCTGTGCAGATTCAAAAGCACCCTGTTTGACAGAGCTTCTGCCTGAAATGGGCCTGCAACAGCAGGAAGAGTGGCCTAGAAATCTAAGAAATAAATATAAATAAATAAATAAATAAATGTTGAAGAGCTACTGGGAGAGCTACGCTTCACTTCACTCCCTGACACTTTGCTGCCGGCTCCACCTCCAGTGGTAGCCATTTTGTTGTTGTGCCCGTCACCCTGCATCAAAATTCCAAAGGAGCCCACCAATGCTTCCTCTAAGCTGTGGAGTCTTGTGAGCAAAAATCCTACTTTGTGAGCTAGGTAAAGGTAAAGGTTTCCCTTGCTCAAAAGCCAGTCGAATATGACTCTAGGGATGTGGTGCTCATCTCCGTTTCCAAGTAGAAGAGCACGCGCTGTCCAAAGACTTCTCCATGGTCATGTGGCTGGCATGACTAGACACTGAGATACATGGAACACTGTTACCTTCCCACCAAAGTGGTACCTATTTATCTACTTGCAATTTCTTGCTTTCAAACTGCTAGGTTGGCAGGAGCTGGGACCAGAGATGGGAGCTCACTGCCATGCAGCACTTGGGTCTCAAACTGCTGAACTGCCAGTCTGCAGTTCAGTGTCTTAATCACTAGAGCCACTGCTCAAGCTACTGGCATTAAAGTTGTGAGTGAGCGATTTGGCCACTGCATAAATAAGTTTGTTCTGGAGCCATCCTTCCTGAGCTAAGGCAAAAATGTGTGAGCCGGAGGCTAAAAACTGTGAGCTAGCTCACACTAACTCAGCTTAGAGGGAACGCTGGTGCCCACCTGCTCAGAAAGGTTAGGGACACCTCTTTTACACCATGTATTCAACTTGATTTACATTGAGTGGATTTGATTATGAGATTGAGCTCTAAGGATCCTCCTGAATTTCCCCCTTTCTGAAAGTGCAGAAATAGCTTTGGGTGCCACCTGGGAGGAACACCCACACTCCCCGAGACCAGGGGTCATTTTGAGCAGGAGCTCGGGGGAGCGCAGCTCCGGGAGTTGGTGCCAGCCCCCCCCCCATGGGGGCATGCCTGCTTGAGTCATGGCTGCAGCAAAATGACCCCGTCCCCTGGAAAGATCCTTGTTCCTTCAACCAGCCTTCTGAAGGCCTCTGCAGCACTGAAGCGATCCTCCCAGAATAGGGGTATTTCTGAGGCTTGGATTAGAAGCTGTCCCCTCTCTGCCAGCTCGCTCTTTCTTTCTTTCTTTCTTTCTTTCTTTCTTTCTTTCTTTCTTTCTTTCTTTCTTTCTTTCTTTCTGCCTGCCTGCCTGCCTGCCTGCCTGCCTTCTTTCTTTCTGCCTGCCTTCTTTCTTTCTTTCTTTCTTTCTTTCTTTCTTTCTTTCTTTCTTTCTTTCTTTCTTTCTTTCTTTCTTTCTTTCTTTCTGCCTGCCTTCCTGCCTTCCTGCCTTCCTGCCTTCCTGCCTTCCTGCCTGCCTTCTCTCTCTCTCTTCTTTCTTGCCTTCTGACATACTTCTGGTGATGTCAGGTGGCATAGCATATGCAAATAACTTATGCTAATGAGTTATGCTAATGAGCTCCTGCTCCTCTGTTTCTACGAAATGACCCCTGCCCGAGACACTGTGTGATTGTAGCCCATTCCAAAAACCCTACAGCAGATGCAGTTTCACACAGACTGTTTTCACTTTGGTCTTGTTCATTCTGCCCTGCCCATCCAGCAGTGGAGGTGGCTGCTATAATGCAGCAGGGTTGCCAACATCCCAATGGGGCCTGGAGGTCTCCCAGAACTACAACTCGCACCCAGAACACAAATATTAGTTCCCTGGAGAAAACAGCTGCTTTGGAGGGTGGACTATATGGCATTTTACCCCACTGAGTTCCTTCCCGAAAGCACTGCCCTCCCCCAGCACCAACTCCTATATCTCCAGGAATTTCCCAACCCAGAGCTGGTAATGAGAGCCAGTCATGGTTAAGTGCGTGGGCTCTGATCTGGGAGAACTGGGTTTGATTCCCCACTCCTCCACTTGCAGCTGCTGGATGACCTTGAGCAAGCCATAGTTCTGACAGAGCTGTTCTTGAAAAAAGAGCAGGTCTGGAAAGAGTTCTCTCAGCCCTACCCGCCTCACAGGGTGTCTGTTGTGGGGAGGGGAAGGGAAAAGAGTTTTTAAGCCGCTCTGAGACTCCTTTGGGTAGTGAAAGGCGAGGTATAAATCCAATCTCTTCATCATCATCATCTTCTTCTTCTTCTTCTTCTTCTTCTTCTTTTTCTTCTTCAATTGCCAGGACCATAAAAAGTTCATGCTTGGCGTGAGACCTCTTTAAGGAAGGTGGATATGGGAGCCAAAGCAACCGGGTTGCAACTGGACAATTAAGTACACCTCTCTTAAGGCTTTCTGTTCAGACCTAAATGGTTCTCCAAACGCCCTCTTCATCCTTCTAGCAGAGGCCTCACACAAATACATGAATCTGCTGTATACTGGATCAGACCCTTGGTCCATCAAGGACATTATTGTCTACTTAGACTGGCAGCAGCTCTTCCACTGAAACACAGCCTTGGTTTAGGAAGCAGGGGACTCAGAATAAACAAGATGTGAAGTTCTCTTTTTTGGTGGCATCTCTTTTGGAGTTTTGGGATAGAGTTTTCTCTCCCCCCCCCTTCACTCTCCATCTTAACAGTGGGACACTGGACTACACCTTCTCCCATTACAACTTTGCCCACAGTGTCGACAAAATCTGTGGGCAATGCTTACAAGAGGCAGAATATATTCTACTGTTATTGAGATCCTGTTTCATCCGTTACTTCTGTGTGCTTAGAAAGACCAGACAAATGTTTCCACCATTTCCAATCTACCTTATTATTCTGCTGTAGAGATTCTGAAGGTAAATTGCCGTTATTCTTCATTTAAGCCTTGCAGAACCAAATGATGAGGCTAAAGTACAGCAACCAAAAAAAGAGGACAAAACTGCTAAATGTAAAAGATTTTTTAAAAAGCAATTTCTCCCTCTCCCTTTCTCCTATCAGGGGGACAGGGGCCCTGTTTTGTCTTTATTTCCAAAGCAAATGATCCCATTAGAAGTGATGATACGCCAAAATGGGGGCAAGGGGAACATCTCATGAACCTTTTCAGTCCCAGCGAGAAGCAGTCCCTCTTTTGCAAGATGGTAGGTTTGCAAGATGGTAGGAGTTGGATGTCCACCCAGGTGCCCTGACCTGGATGGCCTTGGCTAGCCTGATCTCATTGGATCATAGAAGCTAAGCCCTGGTTAGTATTTGGATGGGAGACCCCCAAGGAAGGCCAGAGTTGTTACGCAGGGGCAGGCAATTGCCAGCCACCTCTGAATGCCTCTTGCTTTGAAAACCTTTAGGGGTGGCACTGGGGGAGCAGACGTCTGGGGGTGCCACAAGGGGCAGTGCTATCCCTGATGTTATTTAACATCTACATGCGACCTTTCGCCCAGATTACCCAGAGGCACAGGCTGGGTTGTCACCAGTATGCTGATGACACCCAGCTGTATCTGTTGTTGGGTGGCTGGTCCGAAGCCACCCCAGATGACCTGGAACAGGTGCTTCAGGATGTTGTGGGCTGGCTCAGGCTGAGCCAATTGCAACTGAATTCAACAAAGACAGAGGTCCTGTGCCTGAGTTGGAGCGGACCAGGGGTAGGGATCTCACTACTGACCTTCAGGGGGTGCCACTGATGCCAGCGCTGAGGGTGCAGAGTTTGGGAGTGCTCTTGGATGCCTCCTTAACCATGGAGGCCCAGGTAGCAACCACTGCCAAGGAGGCCTTCTATCACCTACGGCTGATTAGGCAGTTGGTTCCCTTCCTCGAACGCAATGACCTGACGATGGTGATCCACGCAAGGGTCACCTCGAGGTGAGACTACTGCAACACTCTCTACATGGGGCTGCCCTTGTCTCAGCTCCGGAGGCTGCAGCTACTGCAGAATGCCACAGCCAGGCTGTTGATGGGCCTCTCAGTGTGAGACCACATCCAGCCTGTACTGAGGATGCTGCACTGGCTGCCTATAGCGTACCAGATCCAGTTCAAGGTGCTGGTTTTAACCTTTAAAGCCCTATATGGACAGAGGCCTGCCTACCTGAGGGACCGCCTTTCCCCATATAGACCCCAGAGAGAACTGCAGTCAGGCTCACAACATCGCCTTGTTAGCTGAATTGCTTTAATTTAAGATTAGCAATTGGCAGAATAACAGGTTCTTGCCAGCTATACCAAGGTCCCGCTCCCTCCGGGAGTTCCCAGAAAATAGGCAATGAGGCTGAGTGATTTCTTTAAATGGTGTTTACTTATAAAATGTTATTCAAGCATACAAAAACGTAATCACACACCCATACACACAAGATCTAAGAAAATCAGATAGAAAATAGCACTATTGCATTAGCAGGAGTTTCGTTGAGGGGTAATATGTTACCTATCCTGGAGATGGGTGGTTTACTTCCACAAGAAGATTGAGGGGATGAAAAGGAAAAAAATGGGGGACGTGATCTGAACCTGCAGATACACGCCCCGTCCTGGCTGCGCAAACCAGGGATTAAAGATGGAGGCAAGGTGTTGGGTACAGGAAGCTGGACGTGAGAGGTTGGTAAGAAGATAGGGGTCGAAGGTGGCTAGCAATGTGTTTCTGTTGTGCAAGATCTTTTATCAGGTAGCATTGGGGCGGGCTGTGCTGACCACATCATCTTGCCACACCTACTAGTTTGTCCGTCCCCACTAGCCTTACTATTGGTCAGTGTCATAAGGAGGAGGAGGCAGGAGGGAGTGGACAATATTGCAAATCTAGGTGCTAAGCAGGAACTAACACCTGGGCCATCTGGTGGGTTTCTTGGCGCCAATCCTTGGTCTCGTGATGGCTTTGGCCAGGTCACTCAATGGTCGACAATTAGTTGCTAAGCAACATAATCTCTTACAGGAACTTTGGGGGAAGGTGTGAAGAGGCCAGCGCAAAGGAGATAAGAACTCTTTGAAATGGAGTCCTGGTCTCCCTGTTGGTGTGAACACGTGAAAGAGACTGAAGAACTCTTTGAAATGGAGTTCTGGTCTCCATGTAGGTGTGAACTCTGAAGGAAGTATCCCGCTGTGGGCTGGAGCCTCTCCCTGCAACAGAGAGTGCATTTGCCCTCACCAAATTACAACCCAAAGTTCAAACTTATGATTTTAACAGTTCATAAGAGCATATGATATGCCTTGCTGGCTTACAGCCTGGCCCTCCCCGGCCCGAGAGAGCCTAGGTTAGTGACCACCAGAGCCAGGGCCTTCTCAGGGGTGGCTTCTCACTGGTGGAACAAGCTCCCAGAAGACATCAGGGCCCTGCAGGACCTTTTAAAGTTCTGCAGGGCCTGCAAAGCAGAGCTCTTCCACCAGGCCTTCAATTAGGAGCCACCACTGGGGAAATGGACCACTGAGGAAATGGCCGGTGGCACTCTCCTGGCCTGGGACTTATGGGATGCTGCCTTCTTTGTTGGGCGCGACCGGAATTGCCGCCATCTTCTGTTTGTTTTACTCTGTAATTTTATGCCTAATGTACTTTGTTTTAACTGAATGCCATTGTTTTATGATTTTAGTTGTTGTTAGCCGCCTTGAGCCAACTTGTCTGGCTAGGCGGGATACAAATATAAATAATAAATAAATAAATAAATAAATAAATAAATCAGTCAGTCAGTTAGTCAGTCAGTCAGTCTTGGAAGCTAAGCAGGGCTGGCCCTGGTTTTACTTGGATGAGAGACAACCAAGAAAATCCAAGCAATGGCAAACTACCTCTGAACATCTCTTGCCTTGAAAACCCAACGGGGCCACCATAAGTCTTGGATGCTAAGCAGGATCAGCCCAACCTGGTAGCTGGATGAGAGACCTCAAAGGAAATGCAGGGTTGCTACACAGAGGCAGTCAATGGCAAACCACCAGTTTGTCTCTTGCCTTGAAAACCCCTTAGGGTTGGCCATGAGTGAGCTGTGACTTGACTGTACTTCCCACCTCCAGAAACTGGGGGTACAAGATGGACGATGCCTCCATGCCAAAGAAGCGCCTTGCCTCTCTTCCCTTTAGTGATGGAGAACACATGGCATCAGAGATCTCAATTCCTGGAACCACACCTTGCTGACTTCCTAGCTTGCTTACAAAATGTCCAGAGTGTCCATATAATTTATGATCGTAGGGGTGTAAGACAGTTCATAATTTCCATGCCAGTGCTCCCCAGCTACCATATATTTACTTATACTGCATTACAAATATGTAATATTCAGGTAAAAAAATGATTGAGAAGTGCCTGGCGATAAATCAGTGAAATGGAATCAGAACAGTATATTCATGGAGGGGGGGGAGAGGTATGTATATATACAGTGTGTGCACCCTGGACCAGAACTCAATTAATATTTAAGAAGACAGCATTGCCTAAAGAAGTTTTTATTACATTCATTGGTTTTCCTACACCAGCTCATTTCTCATGTTCTGTTTGCTCACTAAATCAATGCACGTCGAGAGAGAGGTGAGTGGGTTTTCCATGACCACAGCCATAATAATACATGCAAAGAGGTTTCCACAAATATATATCTGACAATTTGGTAAAGTTTTAGCATAAACAGGCAATTAAAAGATCCTTTTAAAAATGTCGGCTGACAAAGCAATGCAGAATAAAAATATGTTTCCTTCTAAAACAGAATCCCTTCCTTCTTTGCATTTTCCTAATGGTACCTGAACCAAGGAATGTGGAATGGTATGGTATATCTTGGAAGTTAAAAAGAAGAAGAAGAGAAGAGATTGGATTTATATCCCACCCTTCACTCACTTGGAGTCTCAGAGCAGCTTACAAACTCCTTTCCCTTCCCCTCCCCACAACAGACACCCTGCAAAGTAGGTGGGGCTGACAGAGCTCTGAGACAACTGTCCTTGAGAGAACAGCTGGTACAGAGCTATGGCTTGCCCAAGGTAATCCAGCAGGCACAAGTGGAGGAGTGCGGAATCAAACCCGGTTCTCCCAGATTAGAGTCCGCGCACTTAACCACTACACCAAACTGGCTCTCTTTTCCCAAGCAGGGTTGGTATTTGGATGGGAGGCCACTAAGGAAGGCTGTACCAGAGGATGGCAATGGCAAACCACCTTTAAGAACATAAGAACATAAGAGAAGCCAATGTTGGATCAGGCCAGTGGCCCATCCAGTCCAACACTCTGTCACACAGTGGCCAAAAACACCAGGTGCCCTCAGGAGGTCCAGCAATGGGGGCAGGACACTAGAAGCCCTCCCACTGTTGCCCCCCCCCAGCACCAAGAATACAGAGCATCACTTGCCCCAGACTGAGAGTTCCTATCTATACCTTGTGGCTAATAGCCACTGATGGACCTCTACTTCATATGTTTATCTAATTCCCTCTTGAAGCCATCCATGCTTGTAGCCGCCACCACCGCCTGTGGCAGTGAATTCCATGTGTTAATCACTCTAAACACTCCTTTGCTTCTCATTTGCCTTGATAGCCCCTTGCTGGGGCCACCATAAGTCAGCTGTGACTTGAAAAAACATTAGTATGTGCTACCCATGGTCCACACATGTAAATATCTGTGCATATCGTGTATTGGAAAGATAGGTTTCAGGTGGGACTTGGGGATGCCCTGAAATTACAGCACACCTGCAGACTACAGAGATCAGTTCCCCTGGAGAAAATGGATCCTTTGGAGGGTGGACTCTATGGCACTGTACCTTGCTGAGGCCCCTCCCCTCTCCAAACCCCACCCTCCTCAGGCTCTACCCCCCCCCCCAAAAAAAGTCTCCAAGACTTTCTCAACCCACAGTTCGAAACCCTTTAAAATAATGTCTGATGTAGAAACTTAACTGTAGACTGAGAAGTTATCTGCATAAAATAAAAAAGGGGGTATACTAACATGGGTCCATAGCATATGCTAGCTTTGCAAAGAGATGAACAGGCCGAGGGAACACGAAGCCCTACTCACGCAGCCAGTCCCTTAACAAATTCCCCAACTGGGATGGAGGCTGTGAGGTTGGGGACAGGAGGCTCTTTCCCCTATAGCTATTTTTATCCAAAGCATCAACTCCTCAAAATGTTTGCCCACCCCAATGGGGGGAAAGTTCACTCACATATTTACCCTTGCTGGGCAGAAAAAGGCCCTTGAAGGAGGTTAATGTGAGCAAAAAACAAGGGCCAGAGAGAAAATGGTGCCCATCTCCTCAACCCCACTGACTTTCTGCTCCGACTTGCTGCTTCCTACAGCTGCTTTCCATTGTTCAAAAAGGTCAGGAATCTTGAATGCAACTGTCAGTCTTGGGGTTGGCCCTGGCCTGGCCTGGGGGCTGGAGCGGGTCCAGAGTCACGGGACGCTAGATGTAGGCTGTACCTCAGAATACCATCAGAGCAAACTGGTTTTGTCACCGTCCCCCTCCGGTTCCTAATCCCTATTTCGAAGCGTTCGAGTCAGCGTGCCAAGGCAGGCCTTACTCCTCACATCCAGCCTAATAGGGAACAGGTGTGTCCTCCTCGGCTTTTGCCTAGTCTTCCTTTATTCCCCTTTCTCCGCCCCCTCCCCAGGCCTTAAAAGCAGGCGAACCATGGGGTTACGGATGGGCTCTGGTATACACTCATTAAACTTTCCCCATCCTTCTTCCTCCCTGTTGGGCCATCTCCATTGTAGGAAGTGTGCTCCCCCTCCCCTGTGACCCCCCCCCCCTTGTTGTCAGACTTCCTCGGGTTGGTTTGCAGGGGAGGATTCCGGGCCCCTCCGGGAATCTCCATAGCGGGTCTCCTTCTGGCTGTTGTCTGAAGAGGGGAACCTCTGTGCTCCTGTCTCCGCGGGTGGTTTGCTGGCTCGGTCCCTTTGATCGTTGGTGGTCTTCCCCATTTCCGGGTCTCCCTTCTTGCCGGTCTGCCCCAGCTCCTCTCTGCTGCTCGTCGGAGTCCAGTAGGCAGGAGGTGTTCCTGGGGGTACCCCCTCCTGACTAGGGTTGCCAGGTCTGGGTTGGAAAACACCTGGGGATAGCATAGGTGGTAGGGTTGCCAATTTTGGGTTGGGAAATACCTGGGGGTTTTGGGGGTGGAGTTTAGAGAGGGTGGGGCTTGAGGAGGGGAGGGACCTCAGCAGGGTATAAAGCCATGAAGTCCCCCTCCCAAAGCAGCCATTCGGTCCAGGTGAGCCACGTATCAGACCCTGAATGGCCTGAGGGCAGGGTTTCTAGTTAAATCTTTTAACATTTCACGGTCTACTTCCGGCCCGAGGATCTGTTTGCCTGCATCATTGTAGCACGGCTCAATATGTCTTTTATGGTGATGTTATTCCCTGGTTGGTTGTAAAGGTGTTGAGTGGGGGGGGGGGGGTTTAGCCACCATTTTAATGGCTTTGTTTTTAATACTTGTGTTGTCAAGGTTCTACTTTATTATCTTACCTGTAAGCCTCCTCGAGCTAGTCTCTGGAGAGGAGGCATATAAATTGCCTAAATAAATAAAATGACTCTTTGACTCAAGGCTGGAGGGACATGAAGAAGATGCACGCTGAAGGGTCTATGCACACAGCTCAGACGAACAGTCAAAGGCTGGGTAATATATCAGACTGGCCAATCCAGAGTTTCAAAGATCTGAAACAGCAGTCAGAAAAGCCCTCCTCCCTTCTTTTGACTTCATATGATACCTTTTCTTGTTTGAAGCCAGACGTCCCTCTTATCTATGTATGTACAATTGCTAGCCTATGCTGGGAAATTTGTGAGGTAGTCTCTGGGGAAGATGGAGGATGAGAAGAATGTAATCCCACTTCCAGGTGATACTCTAGGAATTTCCCTTTATCTGGATGGTAAAGATCATAAAGACATGGGGAGATTCCTAGAGCATCCCTATGGGGACTTCCCCTCCCCGCTTTCCTGCTCCTCAGGTTCTTGATGGCAAGAGATTGGGGCCAAGGGTGGGGGTTTACCCCTCATGGGTAAATGGCAAGCCTACACATATGCTACTCAACAATGATTGGTGCATGACCAGTGTTCCCTCTAAGCTGAGTTAGTGTGAAGTAGCTGACAATTTTTTTAGCCTCCGGCTCACACTTTTTTATCTTAGCTCCAGAAGGATGGCTCCAGAGCAAACTAATTTATGCAGTAGCTAAATCGCTCGCTCACAACTTTCATGCCAGTCACCCATAAAGTAGGATTTTTGCTCACAAGACTCCACAGCTTAGAGGGAGCATTTGTGAGAACCTTGTAAGATCCAATAAGCCAGGCCTTATGTTGAATAAAGTCCGTTTATTTTCTTAACGGTCTACTCAGTAAGCACTTTCAGTGTTAGTGATGACAGTTACAGGGCAGAGGGTAAGTTATACTATATTCAAACACCAGAACAAGAACCTGGCACTAATCAGGCGAGTTGCAAAAAGGCGCAAAAATACTAGCCGTGGTTTTCCCACCGAAAAGGCGCCTAACAGAGTCAGCTCAGACTTGGCAGCCTTTCCCCATCTCCCACTAAACTTCCCCGCTGATTCCCACACCCCCACCACCTGGAGTCAGTGCCATTAGAAAAACACTTCAAGGTTATAAGCGTTGCTCAGAGAAACAGATACAGGCATGAGAACCAACTGGTGTGTGTGTGTGGGGGGAAAGGAGCAAGAGAGCGCTCAATGACATGGAGAGCAGCAGGCACCCAACTCCCACCCGGGAAAAATGTCAGGAACCTGACAGCATTGCCCATGACCTGCAAAAACCACACATCTGCTTTTGCAGGTAAGTATCTCAGGGCAGGCATCAGCATACTACAAGGTGGGGCAGCTGCCAGGGCCCACTTCTGTTGACCCCTCCTCACTTATTGGCAAGCATGCCAATGTGCTCTGAGATACACTCACTGCCCAGCACCATTAAGGAAAGGGCTGCAGGCCATGGTGAGCACGGGCAGTGGGAGAGCTCACATGGGGGCAGGGGAGGGGTGCATGGAAATTTAGGAGGCATGCAGGTAGGGGAAAGGGAAAGAAGGCCTGTGTGGGTACGGCTGCCAAGTCGCCTCTGGCCACCGGTGAGAGATGGGGGGTAGGGTTGCCAGATTTGGGTTGGGAAATTCCTGGAGATTGGGGGATGGAGCCTGGGGAGGACAGGAACCTCAGTAGGGTACAATGCCATAGAGTCTGTGACAAAATGGGGACCCGCCCTCAGCCCTGGGAGACTAAGCAGCCATTCTGTGGCTTGCAAGCCCTGTTTTTGCCTGCCCACCCTGCCTGGTGGGACTATTTCCCTTCCTCAGTTGCTACCACCACTCAGTGGACTCACACCACCTTCCTAGTGGGACAGTGAGACCCCTCTGGCTGATTCCCCAACCCAGGAAAGTAGATACCTCAATCTTTGGGTGCCCCCTGGAAAGTTGGCAACCCCTCTGATTTGGGCTTGTTTGGGTTCCCTGATCTCTCTTTTCCTCTGGTAACATGCTGAGTGGGGAGGACTGTGTGGTCAAGGCACTACCAGGTCCTATAACTCAAAAAGCAGGTTTCTTAAACTATGTACAAGGTTAGGCATAGAAAATAACACAGGCACTTCAACAAAACCAGCCATAAAATAAACAGGATCAAACCACAATTCCTCTGTCCCTACACACACACTCTACCTCTGGAGGTGGTGGCCTCAGGATAGGATTTGCTTTCCCCCTACTTGTCGTTGGAGAGAAATTTCAACTTCTTCTCAGGACTCGTCACCAAGACTGCCACCCTCCTGACTCTCCACCGTGATTTATAATGGCCTGGATTGCCCACAGAGTCTGAGGTAGCAGGAGTCCCACCTGTTCACACCCCCTTGAAGCGGTCCTCCAAGGCTGGTAGAAGCCAAGACTGAAAATTCCCCCCAGATGGGCTGAAGCCTTTATCTGGCTGGCTCTGCCCCCGGGGTGGGTCCATACTTTCCCACACTTTCCCCCAAAAGCTTCTGGGAAATGTAGGCAGGGAGATATGGCAGCTCCATTGTTCCCTATTGTAATGTACCATGATAGTTGAGGTACGAAATGGCGGTCGCCATGTGCTCTTGTAATGGTGACTGCCCTATGGCCAAACGCACACAGCCAGACCAAGAGACCTGAGCTTCGGTCAGGCAGAACAATAGCTAGCCAGATCCTAACAGGCCACCAATTGAGTGCCTAGGTTCCTCTAAGGAACCTATGAAATGTAACTGTATACTTAAGGTCCTATCCGGACATTTGGGCAAAGTTGGAGGTGTGGCTCTGACTGGAATAAAAGTGGGCCCTGGAGCCCAGGTAGGGTTGCCATCCTCCAGGTGGGGCCTGGGGATCTTCTGCTTTTACAACTGATCTCCAGCTGACAGAGATCAGCTCCCCTGGAGAAAATGACTGCTTTGAAGGGTGGACTCTATGGCATTGTACCAGGCTGAGGCCCTTCCCCTCCCCAAACCCCGTCTTCTCCTGGCTCCACCCCCAAAGTCCCCAGGTATTTTCCAACCCAGACTTGGCAACCCTAAGCCCAGGGTTGCATGCCTCATCTGACCATCAATAAAGAGCTAGCTATGCTGAAATCGCTACCACCAGTCTCCCAACTCCAGTACTTCTCACCTATGGAGCACCTCCCCCCTCCAGAGGACTACCAGACTGGCAGCCATTTTAAAACGAGCTGCTGCCTCTGCCTGGCAGCCATTTCATTACACTCTCTATCCTCCAAAACAGCCATTTCCTCCAGGGGAACTGATCTTTGGAGATGAGCTGCAATTCCAGGGGATCCCCCAAGTCCCACCTGGAGGCTGGCATCCCAATGTGTGGGGTCTTGGTGGTGGGTAGAAGAGGGGAGGAAAGCCCTGGGAACTCTCTGCCCATAACCTCTCAAAACCTGGAACCAACACTGAAGTATTCTGTACCTTTGATACTAGCTCAAGATGGGTAGCCGTGTTTGTCTGCCTGTAGCAGTGGAAAAGAGCAAGAGTTCAGTAGAACCTTAAAGACTAACTAACAAAATGTGTGGCAGGGGAGGAGCTTTCATGAGTTGCTGCTCGAGTCTTCAGATACTTCTGAAGAAGGGAGCAATGAGTCATGAAAGCTCATACTTTGTCACAAATTTGGTTAGTCTTTAAAGTACTACTGGACTCTTGCTCTTTTCTACTACTTGATACTAGCATGCAGGACAGAAGAACATAAGAAGAACCCTTTTGGATCAGACCCATCTGGTCTAACATCCTGTCTCACACAGTGGCCAACCAGTTCTTCTGGATGGCCAACAGGGCATAGAGGACATGGCCTTCCCCTGATGTTGCCTCCTGGCTCTGGGATTCAGAGGCTTAGTGCCTCTGAATGGGGAGGTTCCCCTCAGTCACCATGGCTAGAAGCCACTGATACACTTATCCTCCATGAATCTATCTAATCCTCTTTTAAAGCTGTTTATTCCTGTGGCCATCACTACATCCTCTGTGTGGACTCTAATCTAGGAGAACCGGGTTTGATTCCCCACCTTCTCCACAGTTCCACCTGCTGGATGATCTTGGGCAAGCCATAGTTCTTTAGAGCTGTTCTTGAAAGAACAGTTCTTGGAGGAGCTCTCTCAGCCCCACATACCTCACAGGGTGTCTGTTGTGGGGAGGGGAAGGGAAAGGAGTTTGTAAACTGCTCTGAGACTCTTTCAGGTAGTGAAGGGCAGGGTATAAATCCAATCTCTTCTTCTTCTTCTCTATGTAAAGTAGTATTTCCTTTTGTTCATCCTGAAGCTATTGCATGTCAGTTTCATTGGATGCCCTCAAGTTCTAGTCTTTTGGGAGAGGGAGAAAAAGTTCTCTTTGTCAACCCTGTCCACACCATACATAGTTTTATAAACCTCTATCATGTACCCTTTTTGTCATCTGTTTTCTAAACTGAAAAGTGCCAGACTCTTCAGCCTTTCCTCATAGGGAAGGTGCTCCAGCCCCCGAATCATCTTGGTTGCCCTCCTCTGTACTTTTTTCAGCTCTGCAATGCCCTTTTGGAGATACAGTGACCAGAACTGTATCCTAAATGAGGCTGCACCATAGACCTATACAGGGGCATTAAAATAGTGACCATTTTATTCCCAGGAAGCAATAATATCCATGAGATGAAAAGGTAAGACCTTGCATCCTTTAACATGTGCTTCATCATTAACAAAAAAAAACACCATTCTCACACTCTACAAAAGTAGTTTCAGGAGTCTTAGTAGAACATTAGCTCTGTCAAATTCATTCTTCATGCAGTGAAAAGACAGATCTGTAGTTGCAGCTGATGGAACACTAATACATTTCAATACCGACATTCTGTAGTTAAAAGGAGAAGAACTGGGGTAGGGGATGGGAAATAAGACTGAGAATTTTCTACAGTGACCTGCCTGGTGAAATAGTTGTGAAGTTCTCTAAGAGATCCATGAGAGATGTGGTATAGAAAGTGACTAATGGGACAATCTTAAAAATCAAAGATGAAGAAATTAGAGTTTTAAACGATATTCCATTTGAGATAAGGAAGAAGAGGAAACAATATAAGAAGCTGACTACTTTTTTACAGATAAATTCCACTCCCTACAAATGGATTATACCAGAACGATTTATCTTCAACTACAAAGAGAGAAAAGAAAGAAATGACTCTGTTATAAAAGCAAAGCATTTTTTGGAGCAGCAGCAAGGTACAGCAAAAGACAAAAAGGAAACAGAGGAAGATGCCGAGGGAAAAGAATGTTGGTATTTGAGATTCTCTGTCTTCAAACACAGAGCTGGCAGATCTGCAGGATCTAGATGACAGCCAGCAGGAGTCATGTGACTGGGACAGAGCTGAGTAGAACTAGTACAGACTTGTTCTCCCAGTGTGACAGTGATGGATGTTATCTACATGACTCAGCACTAACCTGATTGGTTACTGTTTGTATAAATGTAATCATGTACAGTAGTATTTAGTCTCTTCTTGTTGTATGGTGTCCTGGCGAAGCACTTTGTCTCTTTGATTAATAATTGCGCTGTAAATAAACTATATAATACACTACCGCTGGTGTGGTGCAGTTTAATGTGCAGAGGGGTCTGGAGGACTTGGGTCTCTTAACGTTGGTGAAGTGTGGTACAGCACATAAGAGACATCATGACAAAGAAGAGCGGGAAGTCAAGAGAATTTAGTGAGTAGTATCTCAGAAGAGGACTCTGAATCAGAAAAGGGGGCTGTTGCCCCTAAACTCAGATGGACTTATGATAAAAATAAATCTAGAGGGAAAAATGATTAAACTAGCATAATTGTATACTATTGAAAGTCTTTGTTTTAAACTGCATTCACTTGAGCTAAATCCATAGATACGTTTGATACTGAAATATTAAAGAGAGATCTTTGTTCCTATAACCTTTAATACAGAGGAAACTTCAGCTTAAGCTATTCATGAAATAACAATATATGATCCTTGTTTAGCTATTGTTTTAGTCTAGTGTGTAGTGTCTAGGTTTTTTTTTGTAGTGTATAGTGAAAAGCAGTAAAAAAATTACCAAAACCCCCGAAGTTTCTACAATGTTTGTGCAATCTTTTCTGCAACAGACGGAAAGACTTGGAATTTATGCTTATTACCAGGGCTATTTTTGGGCAGGAACGCCTAGGAATGGAGTTCCGGCTGGCTTCTGAATTGGTCATGCCTACAGCCTCCCCCCCATGGGTTCCTCAGGTGCCTCGCAAGCCACAGGGCACCTGGGGAAGCCAAGCTGATCCAGGGAGAGAAGGCAGTTTAAACTTTCTCCCCCCCCCCCCCCGCATTCCCCATGCGCCCTGCAGGTGTGGGGCACCTAGGGAAGCCGATCCAAAAACTGCCTTCCTTTCCTCGGGTTCCCCGTGCACCCCACAAGCTGCGGGGCACCTGGGTAAGCCAATCCTGGGAGGGGACTGTGCTGTCAAGGGTGTGGCCTAAAATGTAAATGTGCTTCTGCTGTTCGGTGTGGCCTATTATGCTAATGAGTTCCTGCTGGGCTTTTTCTAGAAGTCTATGCGGGGTAAGAAATGTTCCTGAAAATGTTACCGCCATATCCATGGACCGATAGTTAATGCATGATCACTGAATAATCCGCTGTTTCCCACGCAGAAGCAGAAGAGCAATTTTTTAAAAAAACTTTCTAATCACTGATCCCTGCTTGACCAAAACCTTCCCCATTTTGTACTTTTAAAATACATCAGACTTCACTAATTTAATACAGTCACTGTGTATCTTTTAAATAGATAACTCCATTCTTCCCGGACAGATATTTAATCCCATAGAAATTGTGATTATATCCTTCCTGCATTTCAATTTTGCATTAATGTTTTTCCCTCTCTTTCTAAAACCACTTAACTATTTTTTTTTTAAAAAAAACCTGATTTCTGCCCTGCAATTTCAGATACAAATTTCCAAAAGACATATATTGTTGGCTTTCCACTGTGATAATGGTGCAAGATTTATCGTTGGGCTTTTGAGCTTGAAGCTTCCTACTTAGGGGCCCTGGAGTGCTGCATTCCATATTGATGTCCACTCCCTTAGTCAAATAAGCCTCTCTAAAGGAAGAGTCTGTTAACATATGGATGCTGTTTACTTCCCTTCATTCATTACAAATACATCATAGTAAGAAGTCAAAATGGGAGGTTGAATTATTTCCTGCTTTATTAGGCAGAAACTAAATATATACAGTCTTAACCTGGATAGCCCAGCCTAGCCTGATCTCATTATATCTCAAAGCTAAACAGGGTCGGCCCTGGCTAGTATTTGGATGAGAGATCACCAAGAAAGTCCAGGGTTGCTACACAGAGGTTGAGTTCATACAGCTATTTTGAGCCATGCCAGGAATGAGTGCCTGGTGGATTTAAAGTGCATATCCAGACAACAACATCTGGGAACTGTGCCGCTTCAGTGATCAGCCTGTCGATCCCCGTCGGGGATCCGTACTTAAAAGATAGTGGTGAAAGTCCAGTCCTAAGCTGGTTGATGGGCCAATGGTGGACTTTCCCCCATCTAGTCATTTCACCAGTGCACAATCAGCCGTAGGGATCGTCTCCATACCATCCCGAACGGCCACCATTTTAAAAAGTCTTAGCGATGCCTGCATAACCACTTAAATATGCAACGTCTGCAGAGCTCTGCTGACATGATCCAAACAATTTTATGTTTCTGACGGTCCCGTGATATTGATGCACTTTGTTAACTGAAATGGTACCTAGAGGAAGGTACCGCTGGCGGTGCTTTTACCATTTTAGTCCGCGCATGCACAGAAAAACAAGAAAATGGTGCGACCCATATGTGCATGCGAAAACAGGATTTTTTTTTTTTAAAAAAAACAGCTGACCACACAGCTCTTTACGGTGGATGCTATCTAGACAATCCACCATGGAGTCATGCGGGGTAAAGCGATTCATGGGGGAGCTTTCTGGTCATGCAACACTGGATCAAAAAGATCTAGATCAAATTAGAGCCAGGCCAGTGGCGGGATTAGCTTCCCGTCTGAATGCACTGAAGAGTCAAGCAGGGGCAAACCACCTCTTAATTTCTCTTGCCTTAAAAACCCAGTGAGGTCCCCATAAATAGGGTTGCCAGCTTCGGGTTGGGAATGGCCTGGAGATTTTGAAGGTGAAGCATGGGGAGCACGGGGCCTGAGGAATAGAGGGACATCAATGGGGTATAATGTAGTAGAGTCTGCCCACCAAAGCAGCCATTTTCCCCAGGAAAACTGATCTCTGTGGTCTGGAGTTCAGCTGAAGCTTTGGATCTCTGGGCCCCACCTGGAGGCTGGCAACCCTACCCATAAGTCAGCTGTGACTTGACAGCTTGAGTGAGAGATGCTTAAATCATCTTTCCCCTAGTTCTTTACATAGGTATTTCATACTGGAGTAGTCATACACATAGGAGCAGAGCTCTGAAGAGATGAGCTGGTTCACCCTCCTAAGGGAAGAAGATGGATATCACAAGTTTTGTTTTGGAGTTGTTTTGGAATTGGATAAACATATGGAGCAGAGGTCTATCAGGGGCTATTAGCCACAAGGTATCAATAGGAACTCTCAGTCTGGGGCAAGTGATGCACTGTATTCTTGGTGCTTGACAGAGGGGCAACAGTGGGAGAACTTCTAGTGTCCTGGCCCCACTGGTGGACCTCCTGATGGCACCTGGTATTTTTGGCCATTGTGTGAGAGTGTTGGACTGGATGGGCCATTGGCCTGATCCAACTTTGGCTTATGTTCTTAATGCATTTCTAAAGGCATTCCTCCCTCCCTCATTTTCTTTGATTTTTCTGTTTGCCTGGGAAAGTGTGACTCAAACATAGGCTCGCTTTACCCCATATTTTACCTGCACATTTTGCCACAACATCTTTATCAACTGGTAAGGAGATCTTGATGACAAACCTAGCTCACACCAGTGGGGCCAGGACACTAGAAGCCCTCGCACTGTGGCCAGATCTCTCTGTAGAATCTCTGCTGTAGAAACTAAAAAGGGAACATTTTTTGCAACCCAGCAAAACCAGTGCAATGTACAGAGTGCCCAGCAGTGCCAGTGCAATCAAAATTGCCAAGTAGAATTCAGGGCTATTGTGGCAATGCCAGACTGATGTGACATACAAAATCATGATCCAAGCAAGGGTTGTTGTTGTTGGTTTCTTTGCCAGCCCAGCACAACCAGTTCAGGGCACAGAATGTCCAGCAGAACCCAGTGCCAGTGTGGCAGTGTAAGCTTTAAAAGACTGAACTCAAAGCAGAGTCACAAGAAATCCAAGTGGGGTAATTTTGCAATCCTAGCACAACCAGTTACAGTGTGCAGAATGTCCAGCAGAACTCAGTGCTACTGTAACAATGCAAGCAAAAGATAACTAATGTCAAATGAGAGAATCCCTGCAGTACAAACTGAAGGGGGAGGACATTTTTTTCAAGCCCAGCACAACCGGCTCAGTGTACAGAATGCCCAGCAGAACCCATTGCCATTGGCATTGCAAGCTTAAAAGGATTGCTCTCAAAGCACAGAGAACTTGGATGGGTGATCATCAAAGAAATCACCCAGCACAATTGTTTAGGGTAATCAGATCCTTAACTTCTCTTGCTGAGAAAACTCAAAATGTTAGGAATCTGGCCATTAGCAGTGAGGCTTTTGTGAACTTTTTTGGGGTAAAGTCTTGTCACTCTGTGTATCTTTGGGACCATCTCTCTTGGTGTACCCCCCAAAGAACACTGCTCTCAGTAGATAAGAACCTACTGGTACTCCCCAGCCTGTGAGACATTCAGCTGTCCTCAACCAGGGCCAGGGCATTCCCCCCCGCCGCCCCAACCTGGTGGAACTCTCTGCTGAACAACATCCATGCCCTGTGGGACTTGATTCAGTTCTGCAGGGCATGTAAGGCAGAGATGTTCCACCAGGCATTTGGTTGAGGACAGCAATGGTTTTCCATCTGTCTGGCACTCCTGTTTTTCTTGACCCCCAGGCCCTCCCCCCCCCCAGCAATGGTGGCTTTGGTAATTTGAGCACCATCTTTCAGCTGTTACGTTAAGTACTGTATTTTACTAATGCAGTTGTGATTTTTTAATTATTTTAATTGTGTATTTATTATGTGAATCTTTTATTGATGTACGCCGCCATGAGTCCTGTTCCCCAGGGGAGGTTGGTTTGAAGAAGAAGAAGAGGAGGAGGAGGAGATTGGATTTATAGCCCACCCTTCACTCAGAGTCTCAGAGCAGCTTACAAATTCCTTTCCCTTCCCCACCCCACAACAGACACCCTGTGAGGGAGGTGCGGCTGATAGAGCTCTGAGAGAACTGCTCTTTCAAGTATAGCTCTGTCAGAACTATGGCTTGCCCAAGGTCATCCAGCCAGGTGCAAGTGGAGGAGTGGGGAATCAAACCCGGTTCTCCCAGATTAGAATCCGCGCACTTAACCGCTACACCAAACTTGGTCTAATTAAATTGAATTAATCAAATAAATATTTTTAAAAAAACATTTATTTATTAGTTTTCACATTTGATAAAATAAATAAATAAATAAATTTAGAGTAGCTATGCGAAGTAGGGTTGCCAAGTCCATCCTGGCAACCAGTGGGGCATGGGGGGGGGGGACTTATGATGAGAAAGAGAAAGGCCTAGGTAAAACTGGCTTCCACCATAAAAATGTTGCCCAAATTCCAGAGTATCACTTCAGCTGGATGTTGCCGGCATGATGATGTCACTTCCTGTGTGTTACCAGCCTAGGCCTTCTCCTTTCTCCTGGTAAGTCCCTCCCACCAGCCGGCTGATTGGTGGCTGGGGGTACAGCCTGGCAGCGGGGATCTGGCAACCCTAATGCAGAGGTAGGTAAGAGCAAACCAACCCCGAACACCTCTTGCCTTGAAAACCCTATGGGGCTGCCATAAGTTGGCTGGGACTTGACAGCACTTTCTATCACTCAGTTCAGTATATGTCAAGGCTTGGAACATAGCGTTGTCGGAACTCTATTTCTGGGACTGCTGATTTCATACTTGATCGTCCAAAACATGTTACTTTGAAACTGCAAAGCAGACACAAATCACAGGCACAAAGGGAAGAACAGAAATGCATTATTTGAGGAGCTGTGAATGATGGAGCTATTGCGCAGACATTTTATTTCACCTACACCGTGGAATTACAACCTGTCTTGACTCCGCTAAGTCACATACACTAAGCACAAAATAAATAAAAGAAAATACTGCTCCTGTACTGTTTGGAACATCTGTTTTATCAAAATAAAACTGCTCGATATTCCACATAGCTGCCAAATAACGTGCTTTTCAGCAATAAAAATAAAAATAATAGAATCCGAGAGCTGTTTTATGGCATTATGTCTAGATGTAACAAACGTCTTGGAAAAAAATTACAATAATGTAAGGTGATGGGTTGTAAAGATTTCAAAAAAGACATTCCAGACATTTTCACCAAGCGGATAATGGATCTCGGTGTTGATCTTATATACCCTGAGTATAAATTTAGAGTAAATTGCACTTCACAGTTACTTAAAATTTTGCTAATGTTAATTGTAGTTGGCAGAGCTAATTCTCATTTCCCCATTTGTAGCCAGAAATCCTGTGGTTATTAAAATATGGCACTTTGAAGGTCCCGATTCTTGGAGACTACCAACCATCAAGCTGTGTCAGCCTGCCAGATGTTACCACATAATTGCCTGGGTGTGCCTTTCTGGGGCCAGGATGCTTGCTACTCTGAGCAGTTTAAACAACATATTTAGAAGAAGAAAATATTGTATTTATACCCCACCCTTCACTACCCAAGGGAGCGGCTTACAAACTCCTTTCCCTTCCCCTCCCCACCCCACAACAGACACCCTGTGGGGTAGGTGGGGCTGAGAGAGCTCTTTTCAGAACTGTCCTTGAGAGAACAGCTCTTGACAGAACTATGGCTGCCCAAGGTCATCTATCAGGTGCAAGTGGAGGAGTGGGGAATCAAACCTGGTTCTCCCAGATTGGAGTCCGTGCACTTAACCACTACACCAAACTGGCTCTTTGCCAGTTTACCATATTTTCTAAAAGTTTTTTTTAAAAGGTATGTCGTAAAAAAGAGGGGGCTATCTTAAATTCATATACAAGTTACACTTTGATCCAATAATGAAAATATTTTTGTCTATAACATTTTTTGGGGGGGGGTCATCTTATATTCAGGGTTGCCTTCATGTTGAGTAATTATGGTTCCTCTTCTGGGTCTCTGACCAACCATACTAATGACTTCACCTCTTGCTCCTTCCTGAATTATTGCTTTAACTATTGCTTCATCTGTTTGTCCTTCATGAACTATTAAAAACATTGGAGGAGCCCTGCTGGATCAGACCAATGATCCATCTAGTCCAGCATCCTGTCTCACACAGTGGCCAACCAGTTCCTCTGGAGAGCTAACAACAGGGCAGAGAGGCCGAGGCCTTCCCCTGATGTTGCCTTCTGGCATTGAGATTCAGAGATTTCCTGCCTCTGTAGTTTCCATTGCTAGTAGCCACCACTAAACCTATTCTCTGTGAATCTGTCGTATCCCCCCTTTTAAGCTGCCTGTGCCTGTCACCATCACGGCATCCTCGGGCAGTAAATTCCACATTTTAATCACCGGTTGTGTAAAGAGGTATTTCCTTCTGTCTTTCCTGAATCTATGGCCCATCAACTTAATTATATGCCCTCAAGTTTCGTGTTTTTTCCCCTTCTTTTTTTCTGTGGTTTTAAAAAGAAATCAATTAAAAAAAAAGTTCTAGTATTGCTTTAAGAAGAATTATTGGCTCTTCTCAGTGTTAAGGTCTGGGATTTCTACGAGTTCATGTTGTTCAAATCTGGGCTATAAACACCCAAAGTTAAAACCCAGGAGAACTCACTGTCCCTCACTTACCAAACATGGAGTCAGACCTGGGATTTATGAAATATACAAATCTTCCATCTTTACCATAGAGATTAGGGGAAACTCCCAGAACACCACTCAGAACATCCTCTCAGAACATCCCTCTCAGAACATCCTAAACTTCACCATCTCCAGACACTGCCCTCAAAATCTTCTGACATTTGCTGAGGAATCTCAACAGTTAAACAGGTTTCCACTACCAGACTGAATATCAGGCAGTTCATATCTCTTGGAGCTGGAACTGGCCTACCAGCCATGCAGAATGGTTCATTCTTCAGGAGACCTCAGCAGAGAAGGCAGAGGGAACTATCTGAGGCCTGATAACACCATATAAACCTTCAAGCCAGAGTTCCGCTTCTTTGAATTCCCAAGGGAATCAGTGAGCAGGCTAGGCTTGTCATTCCCCCGTGGGGTGGGTGGGGTTTGCCCGCTTTAGGGGCCCCCAATCCGCTGGCCCGGATCTGGCCAGGGGGAGGAACCCTTCCCCCAAAGTGCTGGGATTGTGCCAACGTGCCCGGTGTGATGATGTCACCTGGAGGTCACAACATTGCGCCGGGCACGATGCTGGGGAGATGCTCTGGCACTCAGCCTAAAGCCCCCAGAAAGGAAGCTCCGTCCCCCCGCCGGCAGCAGGTAGGGACCTGGCAACCCTAGAACAAGCCCTGCTTGCGGGTATAAAAAAAGTTTAAAGCTTTCAGCCTTGCCCCCTACACACTTGTGACCTTTTCCTACATGGTGTGCTCTCATTATGAAGGGAAGTTTTATGAATAACACCATTGTGTTAGCGGGCTGCAAACTAAAGCACTGCCTGGGAGTTAAGGTCATAGGGAGGGGCCCTCCTGACTGCCCCATCAATTAAAGAAGCTCATTTGGTGGGTCTTTTCAGGAGAGGACCTTTTCAGTGGCAGCCCTGTGATTGTGAAACAACCTCTCCAGGGAGGTGCACCTGCCTTCCTCAATTTCAATCTTTAAGCGAGAGCAGAAGATGGTTTTATTTAGGGCCACATTTGAGTAAGTTAACAGATCAAAGGAACAGATCAAAGGAATAACAGATAAGTTAACAGATAAAAGGAAGTCCTTCTTCACCCAAAGAGTGATTAACGCATGGAATTCACTGCCACAGGAGGTGGTGGCGGCTACAAGCATGGATGGCTTCAAGAGGGAATTGGATAAACATATGGAGCAGAGGTCCATCAGTGGCTATTAGCCACAAGGTATAGATAGGAACGCTCAGTCTGGGGCAAGTGATGCTCTGTATTCTTGGTGCTTTGGGGGGGGGGGCAACAGTGGGAGGGCTTCTAGTGTCCTGGCCCCACTGCTGGACCTCCTGAGGGCACCTGGTATTTTTGGCCATTGTGTGACAGAGTGTTGGACTGGATGGGCCACTGGCCTGATCCAACACTGGCTTCTCTTATGTTTTCATGTTCTTAAGTTACTAGCAGTCCTAAACTGTGATTTTTTACTGTTGTTATGCATTTAGGTTTTCTATTTTATGTATTTTATCTGTATTGTAAGCTGCCTTGAGCTCTGTAAGGAAGAATGGTGGCTAATAAATGTAGAAAGAAAATGTAGGAAGGAAGGAAGGAAGGAAGGAAGGAAGGAAGGAACAGAAGCCGGTCTCCATCTCCAATGGACATCTTCTCTCCAAGCTTACAAAGACTGCTGACCATTTTAGCTCCAGTTCAGTTTGATCGGGGTCTCCTCAGTCCTGTCTTGATTGGACACCATACCTCCTTGCCTGATACAAGAAGACAGAGCTGAGTGACATAAACATACATGCCCTGCACGAAGAGAATACATGGGCTCTCAAGAACCACACAGGAAAGTCCATAATGAAAGGGAAATTACAGAGTATTCTGTGCAGCCTTCTTGCTTGAAAAAGGACGCAATAGGAAATTGCTCCCATCGATTTTCTTCTTTGCAATAAGAAAGAGTTCTGAAACTGCGAGTTTGAGACCATCCAAAATTCTGCTACCCCAAAGAGAATGGCTGATAACCTCAGTCAGTGAGAGGTTCTGGCTCCCTTAACTGTTTTAGCAGATCACTGATTGTTATGGTCAGGGGTCCGTTGGAGCGGGAGCGCACAGGAGCGCAGCTCCGGGAGTGAGGAGCCCAGGGGGTGGGCATATGACCAAGCCCCGCCCCCTCCTCGGCTTCCCCGAGCAGTGCAGAGGCGCAGCGCCCCGGGGAAAGCCCTGCTAGGGTCTTTATTGTTTTTAATGTTTTGTTTTAATATTGATATTTTTATCATTGTTCCTTTTATGACTGTGTGCTGCTTTTCCAGAAACTTGCTCAAGGTGGCATATAAATTTTCTAAGTATACAATTTTTTATCTGGGCACATGGCACATAAGTACTGGAGAAATTTCACCAACCCTTCAGCAGCTTCCACCTCATCAGTTTGGTGTAGTGGTCAGGAGTTGGACTGTAATCTGGGAGAACCGGGTTTGATTCCCCACTCCTCCACATGCAGCTGCTGGTGTGACCTTGGGCCAGTCACAAGTTCTCTCAGAGCTGTTCTCTCATGAGCAGTTCTCAAAAGACCTCTCTCAGCCCCACCTACCTCACAGGGTGTCTTGTTGTGGGGAGGGGAAGCGGAAGGGATGGGTGGTGCACATGTCCTGGGTATCTCAAGTCTACTTGAAACCTGGTGGTTTCAAGGGAGCAGGAAGAGAATGAGGGTGTGTTCTTTACACTTATTTTTATTGCACAAAGTATTGGATGGGGAAGGGAAGGGAGGAAGAGCAGGTCAGTTTCACTCACCTGTGGAGTTGAGCCTGAGGGGTGGGTGTTGCCTTCTGACACACTTCCGGTATGTTAGGGGGTGTGGCATATGCAAATGAGTTATGCAAATGAGTTGTGCTAATGAGCTCCTGCACCTCTTTTTCTACGAAATGACCCTTGGTTATGTTGTTGTTGTTGTTATTATTATTTAGATTTTTGAATCACCCAACCCCGCAAGCAGGCTCTGGTGATTTACAACATTAAAACAGCTAAAACACGATCAACATGATAAAATGATCCCAATGCACTAATAAAACATCCAGTCTAGAGGGTGATCAGTCCCTTTTTGGCCGGCTGCCATGCTCTCGGTGCAGCAGTGGTGGGGAAGGGGACGCAGGGCCAAAAGTCAAAAAATCCCAAGCCACACCCATATGAACTGAAACTGCTCTGTATAAATCATAAAAGACACTTCCAAGTCATGATTCTGAAGTCATAGTAAGTTCACCTTAGGGTCACCATTTGCCCACCCGCAGCAGATTTTAAAAAATGCCCAATGGCTTCTGTAGTGGACCTCTAGGAATCTCCCGGTGTCTTTGCCACAAAGAATAGGGGAAGTTCCCAGAGCATCATACAGAACTGATGTCCCGTCCTCCCCAGATTCCATCCTGCCATCCTCAGGATGCGCCGGCGTTTGTCCAATCACTTCAGGCAGCCCTGGCAGACCCCCATCTTAGAATCTTAAGAGCTAAATGGGTTTCAAGTACAGCACAGTGGCCACCAGAATCGCTGGATGAAAGCAGGTTATCAGCAGACAAATGAAAAGGAGAAGGTTGTCACACCAGCCTACCTGACAAAGAAATCCAGAGAGGCTTGGAAGAATGATTTACCTCACCCCACGAGAGAGCACTGTGGATGGCTGGCTTAATAAATGTTTACCTAACTCAGTGTCTTGAGGCAGAAATCAGTAAATGGTCATCTGTATTCCCTGGAACCACTGGGCAGCATTTCACAGATGTTATGACTGTGGTAAAAGCTCTTTCAACCACTCTTTAAAAGACCTGAGCTGCTATGAGATAGCCTCCACACAACCGAAACACGACCACTCCTGCTTCTCCCTTTTGACTTGTCTCAGGTCTTCCTAAAGCTAGACAGACATGGGGCACAACTAGATGTTACGGTGTCCCCAGAAACAACCCAGGAACTCCGCCACCATTTCAGAGCTAAACATGGGCCATGTAAAAATGAGCTTTGAGAGCTCAGTCCTGGTTGGGCCTACAGTTAGGTGGGATCAAGTTCTCTTGCCTACATGCTACCTGCCTTTTCAAGTAGTGGTTGTCCCTCGGGATGCCATAACATCTCATTCTTCCCTCAGACACTGTAGGAAAAGATGCTAAGAGGCCACCTTCTCAAGTTTAATCTGCTGTTCCACCATAGCATAGAATTCGGTGAGTATCTGTCAGGGTCCCACAGCAATCGGTCCCAACATGCAGTCTTAACCAGTAAGCTGTTTATTGGAAACAGTAAAGGCAAGCATCCAGAACATAATTTGTGTCAGTAATGCCTCTCCAGGTGGGAGTTAGGAAGTTAGACATAATTCAAAGTGCACCCTGGGGTGAGATGAAGCCAAGCACAGCAAGCGCGCAAGTGCACTAGAAAAAAACGCCTAGCAGTTCCGAGGGGAAAAGAAGCACCAAGGCACCAAGTTCAAACACAGGCAGTAAGAAAGATAAGACATTGCTGAAATCGAAACTTAACATACCTGAAGACATCTGTAAGTAATTCAAGCTTCACCCAGCCTCCAACCCCCAACCCCCACAAGCCATGGCGACATAGCTGACAGTGTCTTACAGGGACTTCTAGAATCTGGTTGGTGTGTAAATCACTATTGGTGGTGGAAAGGGCTGTCAAGTTGCAGCTGATTTATGAAAACCCTCTAGGGCTTTCAAGACAAGAAATCTTCAGAGGTGGTTTGCCATGGCTTGTGCAGCAACTAGGGTTACCAACATCCAGGTGGTAGCTGGAGATATCCTGAGATTACAACTGATAGCCAGGTGACAGAGGTCAGATCACCTGGAGAAAATGGTGATTTTGGAAGGTGGGCTCTATGGCATTATACCCACTGAAGTCCCTCCTCTCCCTAAGCCCCTCCCTCCTCAGGCTTCACCCTCAAAATCTCTGGGTGTTTCCCAAGTCAGAGCTAGAAACCCTACAAGAGAAGCATGACATTACTTCTGGGTTTTCCTGGAAGTGACGTCATAGCATTGTTCCAATGGCTATTTATTATTTTTCTCCCACTACAATCATTTTTTTGGCTAAACATGAGGAAGGACTTCCTGACAGAGCGGTTCCTCCATGGAGCAGGCTTCCTCGGGAGGTGGTGGGCTCTCCTTTTTTGGAGGTTTCCAAACAGAGGCTAGATGGCCGTCTGACAGCAATGCTAATTCTGAGAATTTAAGCATATCATGTGAAGGAGGGCAGGAAGGGTTGCATCAGTGCTTAGTTCACATGGCCCTTTCTTACACATCCATGGAAATGCTGATTGCCACTTTGGGGCCAGGAAGCCATTTTTATCCAGGCCAGTTTGGCTGGAGATTCTGGAGGTATTTTGTCATCTTCTGGGCGTGGAACTGCACTCACTGGGGGTGTAGGAGGGAGGTATTTGTGAATTTCCTGCGTTGTGCAGGGGGTTGAACCAGAACTAGATGATTCTGGAGGTCCCTTCCAACTTTATGGCCTCGTCCACACGAGCAAGATAAGCCGGATGGGAAGTGACTCAAATTTGTGCCGGCGCAATTTGCGCCGCTTTTGCAAAATCACACAGGTCCATGGACCTGTGAGGGCGAACCGCCGCTGCGTGATCACACACAGCCGCGGGTGAGTTGTTTTTTTTTTTCAGCCATTTTCAGTGCACTTATCTGCTTCTACAAGGGATCGATGACTTGCCTGTCCACCCTTGGGGTCATCCGATGATCCGCATACCGGGATGGGAGGGGGGAAAAACCCAAAAACCCCGCTCCCCAACGCCACTTGTTTGCGCTGGCGCGATCACACCAAGAAAGGTCAGTTCTGGGCCATCTCAAACCATTTGAGACTGCCTTTTCACTGGTAGCTAAATAAACCGATTCCCCACCTGCTCAAAGCAGTTTGTGACACTTTGACACCGGCTGCAGGACGCTTCCCAGATGTGCTTGTGTGATCGTGCCACTTTGAGCCAGCGGGGAATCGTCCTTCTTGTGTCGCAAATGGGTGCGTATGATCGCGCCCTATGATTCTATGATGTCTTGGAGTAGTGGCAGGAAATGGAAGCTGGAAGGCAGGTTGACAACCTGGACTTCTTCAGTGGTCTTCCATCCAAGTACTAACTAGAGCCGACCCTGCTTAGATTCCAAAGTCTGATAAGAGCAGGCTAGTCTGGGCCAGACAAGATCAGGCTGCTCTGGGCCATAGCGTGGGCCAGGTCAGGAAGTGAACCACTGCAGCCACCAGGAATAATATCTGCATAGCGTCATCATGTAGATCCTCCTTCCAGCAAAGGAACTTTCTTCACTGGAAGCTGTTCATTGTCTGGAGGGAGGCTCCTTGGGTTGGAGGGGGGCTCCATCCTTGCCAGCGTGGTAGGACACAGCTCAAAGAGCTGTGGGACATCTGAAAGACATTACTGCGGGCATCACCTGCTGTGGCCCACAGTCCACTTCATCAGATGTTCTGGCTTGTGAAAGCCAGTTTTCCCACCGTTGATGTTTCTAAGGTGCCCCAAGGCTCTTTGTCCTTTTGGCTGCAGCTAACTAACCCAGTGAACTTCTTTGCCATTTACCTTATGGAAAGAAGGCCAGAGTGCTTCCCTTCCTGAAATGTATACATAGGGTTGCCAACTCTGGGCTGGAAAATTCCTGGAAATTTGGGGGATGGGGAGAGCCTGGGGAGGGAGAGGTTTCGTCGGGAATGGTGTCAGGCTCAGTGCTCCCTCTAAGCTGTGGAGTCTTGCGAGCAAAAATTCTTCTTTGTGAGCCACTGGGATTAAAGTTGTGAGCAAGCAATTTGGCTACTGCATAAATTAATTTGCTCTAGATCCATCCTTCCTGAGCTAAGACAAAAATGTGTGAGGGAACACTGCTCATTCTATAGAGTCCACCTTCCAAAGCAGCCATTTTCTCCATTTCTGTCATCTGATGATCAGTTGTCATTCCAGGAGATCTCCAGGCCCCACCTGGAGGCTGGCAACTCTATAAAAATTAAGATTATGGCCCCCAAACTCAGGTATGTGTTGAAGCCCATCATTAGTCACAAAAGGACCTTACGAATTAGGTTGCCCTTTCTCTTAACACTCCATAAACCAATAAGACTTGAAACAGTCCACAGAAGGGCATCTAGTAATTTCATTTAAGATCTTGGCCTTGTTTCCCCGCTGATATATTTCTGGTCCCTGTTCTGAACTCTTATTGAATCTGTAACAATAGGAACCGACTGAGTCCATTAACTTCCAGGATAGTCCTTCTGCTTGGCACAGGTGGGGCATCAGCCCAGAACATTCAGTTTCAGAGATCTTCCTGATGTCTCTGCCATTCCAAGTCCCGCCCAGCGCATAATTTCCAAAACTAGCAGATGGTCCCCAAACCCAGCAGCTGCCACCTAATTGCCTTATTTTTTGATATCATAATATTTGAGATATAACGATTGGCTAGCGTGGAAATAATTACGATATCAAACACAATGATTTATGACTGAGTGGAAACCCGAAACAAGATTATCTAATTTTTAGAAGCTTTCTTCCAGCATTCCTACATTCTAGGCGATGGGTTTTGCCGGCAACTCAATGTACTATATCACATGTTTCCAGGACCCTCCTGAGTAGAGTTACTCCTTTATAAGTCTAGCAAAGCCAATGGACTTTGAAAAGTTTGAATCTGTTTAGGATGTAGGGATGCCAGTCTCCAGGTGGGTCCCTGGGAATTCCCTGGAATTACAGCTCATCTCCAGAAATCAGTTCCTCCAGAGAAAATGGATGCTTTGGAGGGTGGACTCTGAGGCATTGCACCCCACTGAGGTCCCTGTCCTCCCCAGGCTCCACCCTCAAATCTCCAAAGAGCTCCTCAACCTGGATGGGGCATCCCTACCCCCCTTATCCCCTGCTGGTGGCAGGGGGGGGGGTGAGTGCTGGGAAACCTATTAGGATGCCAGGGCCACTATGAGATTTTAGGAAAATATTCAGTACAGTTAAAATGTCTGAAGAGACGCAAATAGTAAGTTATAAGAAAGCACCTAAAAATTAGATCGCTCACTTCAAAGAAGAAGAGGAGGAGGAGGAGATTGGATTTATACCCCGCCCTTCCCTACCCCGCCCTTCACTACAGAGCGGCTTACAATCTCCTTTCCCTTCCCCTCCCCACAACAGACACCCTGTGAGGTAGGTGGGGCTGAGAGAGCTCTGGCAGAAACTGCTCTTTTTCAAGAACAGCTTTGCCAGAGCTATGACTTGCCCAAGGTCATCTAGCAGGTGCAAGTGGAGGAGTGGGGAATCAAACCCGGTTCTCCCAGATTACAGTCCGCACACTTAACCACTACACTAAACTGGCTCTCGGAGGAGCCGGATGGCAGGGTCTCCATTAATTACTCTCAGCATTCCTCCAATTTTGACATATTTATTTCCTTCAGTTTCCCTCCCCAGAATTGAACTCAAACAAATGATAACCATATAAACTAGAATTATTCCTGTTTGGTCCTTGTCTCTGTTAAACATCTTCATTCTGCTATATGCTAAATTACTGCTCATCCTCTACCTATATGTATAGACTGCTAACTTCCAATTTTGTCACTGTCTCGGTCTTAACTCTAACTGGCCCTTCCTGGCAACTACCCCCCCCCCCCCGAACCTGTCTCTTAAGGATAATTCTGTTTCACTGTATCTGAAGAAGTTTGCTTGCACACAAGAGCTTATACCTTCAATACAACTTTGTTATACATTTTATTATTATTTTTTAAAGATGCCACTGCACTCAAACTTTTTAAGGTGCCACTGCACTCAAACTTTGTTCCATCTTTAAATACAATTGACTTCAGCACGAGAGTTAAGCATGTGATAAAATCTCTTCCATAAAAAAAAAAGAATCAACAGAGCCACAATGTTCTTAAGGCGGCCTGCATTGTAGCACCTATGCTTCATATTCTGAGCTGGGGTCCACTATAGGTAGGGTTGCCAGCTCTGGGTTAGGAAATACCTGGAGATTTTGGGGGTGGAGCTGGGGGGTAGGGTTTGGGGAGGGGTAGTACCTCAGCAGGCTACAGTGCTATAGAGTCCACCCTCCAGAGCAGCCATTTTCTCCAGGGGAACTGATCTCCATCATCTGGAGACCAGCTGAAATTCCAGGAGGTCTACAGGTAGGGCTGCCAAGTCAGCCCGGGAAGCAGGGGATCCCCCGCTAAAGGGGTTCCCGATCCGCCGGCCAACATTTGGCCGGCGGGGGGAACCCCACCCCTGACGTCGTCCAGCGAGGATGATGTAATGACGTCACCAGAAGTGACGCAGCACGTTGGGGGCGTTGCCAGAGCGTCGCCCTGGCAACGCCCCCAATGTGCTGACGTCACTTCCGGTGACGTCGCTGGGCGGGCATGCTTCACGCGCGCGCCAGGAGAAACTCCCAGCGAGAGGAGGACTCCCCCCCGCTGGTGAGTTTTGAAGACTTGGCAACCCTATCTACAGGCCCTACCAGGAGGTTGACACCCATATTAACATAAACCCCCCTCCTAAATACTTCCAAATGGAGACTTGGGATTGGTTCTGGTCAGGACAGTATCTCTTATGGTTTATCAGGAAACTGTGACATTGCTTCAAGAGAAATGTCCAAGAAAGTAGGTTTTCAAGGGCACGCATCTTACAACAGACTGAAATAGAACAAGAGAAAGTCCAAACGATTCACCTGAAGTCCTTTGGGCCTCTTCTTCCCCTTGTCCTGTTCCTGCTGCTAAGTACTCTTTGGCATGGTTCTTTAAAAAAAACAGATTTTTTTTTTATTTCTAATAAACAGACATACAAAACATACATACACAAACAATACATAAAACATGTGGAGGACAAAATAAAAAGAAATTTACCAAATAGTCTCTCATGATATCTAGTTATCAGATTCATACGTATATAAACAAAAATACATTGGTTGATCTGAGGGCATGGGGGAAGCAATTCAGATGGTCTACAATAGTTATCTATGAATTAGTGTGACTTTGATTGTAGATAGAGTACATAAGTTCAGTTCAGTTTGTGTATTTCTCCAGCCATATATAGAATCTGGACTATGTATTGTTGAATTTCTCTTGCTGTGATCCTTTCAAAAATAAAGTTAATCTGTCCATTTCAGCAGTTTCCAGTGTTTTACTTACGAGCTCTTCTTTAGTAGGTATTTCATCTTTCCTCCAGTATTTCGCATACAATGTTCTAGCAGTTGTTAATTCATGAATAATCAAATAGAAATCCTCATTCTTACAATTATCAGGTCTCATATTCAGTAAGAATAATTCATGGGTAAAAGGTTTAGTGATTTTTAACATTTTTGTAAGATTCTATAAATCAAAGCCCAATAATTTTTAACATATGTCCACCACATATGATAAAATGACCCAACAGATTTTTTTTTTTACATTCCCAACAATCACTTGACAAATTGGGGTAAAATTTTGCTAACATGTCTGGTGTTATATGCCATCTATAAAACATTTTATAAATCTTTTCCTTATATGAAACTGCTTTTGTAATTTTTATATTCGTTTTCCATACCTGGACCCATTGGTCAAAAGGAATGTTATGGCCCACATTCTGTGCCCATTTAACCATCGAGTTTTTGGCGTGGTTCTGTGTGGAAATTAGCAGTTCCCCTGGAGGAAATGGCTGCAGTGGAGAGTGGACTCTATGGCACCACATCCAGGCCCGTAGCCAGGGTCTTTTTTAATTCAAGGGGCCTTTAAATGTCAGGGAGCCCCCACACACACCCCAAGTGAGCAGCCCCACTCCCACCCTGCTCCATTGCAAGGAGGTTTTCCCACCACAAACGGGAGGAGAATGCTACAAATGAGACCTCCTTGTCATGGAGAAGCAATGACCAGTTGATGCCCAGGCAGGTCCCATCTTCTCAGAGCTTGGCATTTGGCTTGTGGGTGAGGTTTCCTCATCTGGGAGAGGGAGTGCAGCCCTGGTTCTTTGCATGTGCTCAGAGGCCATCTTGCCTTGGAGCCCTGCCCACCACTCCCCTCTCTCCCTCCTATGACGGAACCACTGGTCTTGGTGGCCCAGCCTGGCCCCCTTGGAGGAGGCATCCTCCCTCCGCTCCCCTCGCACCCCTCCAGCTGCCTTTGACATTCTGCAGGAGTAGCTGGGAGCCCAGCTCTTTGTCTGTCCTTCCAGCTCAGCGCAGTACCTCGATGGAGCCGGCCACCTCCTCGCCCCTCTGCCGCTGCTGCCGCTTTCACTCCTGCAGCTGAGCCGGGGCCAGGAGGGTCCCCCAGCTGCTGCCACTGGCAACCACACCAGGTACCCGCCCCCTCCTCCGATGGCAGCTGAGGGCCTGAGCTTGGTGACCCTGGCTTGGTCCCACCAGAGCCCCAGGCCCGAACAGCCATCGCCCACCTCCTGTCCAGCCCCAGCCATTGGTCAGGGCCTCTGTGCTCTGCCACACATCTGGAAGTGCTTAGGCAGACGCACCAAGTACAGCCCCATAGCCAGGACCATAGATTGGCTGCGGCCAGCAAAAGGCAACGAGGGGCTTGCTAGCAATTAGTGTGATAAATAAAATTAAAAATGGGAAGTTGAGGGACCTGGGCTGAATGGAAAGTTGGGGGGGGGGTCTTGGTGGTAAGTCGGGGGGGGCAAGAGGCCTCACTATAACTATGGGCCTGATCACATTTCTGAGGAGGATATAGTCTCTCCCCTCCCTAAACTCCATCCTCCCCAAGCTCCACCCCCAAATATCCAGGAATTTCCCAACCCAGAGTTGGCAACCCTATCTAAAGCCAGCCAGACCGAGTGCAGGGGGGTGGGGGAAACACCGCTGGAGTTAGTGATACAAGAGAAACTTTATTAACTGTTCAAGCTCTGTGACCTCAAGCTTGCTGGGTATGGACTGAATGGGGCCCTGTCACCCCATACTAGGGTTGCCAAGTCCAAGTTGGAAAATACCTGGGGACTTTGGGGGTGGAGCCAGGAGAAGGTGGGGTTTGGGGAGGGGCGGGGCCTCAGCATGGTACAATGCCATAGAGTCCACCCTTCAAAGCAGCCATTTTCTCCAGGGGAGCTGATCTCTGTCAGCTGGGGATCAGTTGTAAAAGCAGGAGATCCCCAGGCCCCACCTGGAGGCTGGCAACCCTACCCCAGACTCCGAATTTTCTGAAAGAGAAATAAAATAACAGCTCAAAAGGAAAATAACATGGGTTGCACAGGTGCATGCCCTTTGAAAATAAATACACTGAGATTTGCTTTTGGTGTCCAAATGTGGCCGTAGTTACATAAAAGAACTCTTGAAGGAGACCCCCCCCCAAAGCAGAAATCCAAGCAAGCCATCGCCATAATTCATTCTGCAAAAAGCTACAGATCATTAAATAAAGTACTTTGCATTGTCGCTGTTTTTCAGTTATAAATATATGTTTTTCCCCCTCCAGAAAATGAAAATCACAGTTATGTATTGCATTCGTAATTAAGGTGACCTCTTCTGAAATAGAAATGGAATGAGATGTGAGGTCACAGTCTGTTCCGTGGAGCTGAGAATAACAAACAATAACAGGAGTAAATGAAAAATAGCGTCGAAAAAAGAAGTGGGATTTGGGGAGATGTTTCAGTCGGCATCCATCTCCGATGGTCGCGGATGTTCCTTATCTGTTTTTAACCATCAGAAAGTTTACACTTTGCATGGCTTCTTGCAGAATTTAATTAGAGCATCACAGAGATGGATCATTTAGTGTCTAAAGAAATGTCTAAAGAAAGTCTAAAGTATTCACTTGAGGCCATTTGGGACCTCTTCTTCCCCCTGTTCTCCTGTCGCTGCAAAGTGCTTGGTGCTTTCCCTTTGGTGTGGTTCTGCATGGAATTCAGCCTCCAGGACTTCTCTGTCCTACATATGGCTGCCAACCTCTGGTTGCGACCTGGAGATCTCCTGGAATTACAACAGTTCTCCAGATGACAGAGATCAGTTCCCCTGGAGAAAATGGCTCCTTTGGAGGGTTGATTCTATGGCGTTATACCCACTGAGGTCCCACCCCTCCCCAAACTACACCCACCTCTAGATCTACAGGAGTTTCCCAACCCAGACATGGCAACCCTAGAACATTAGAAGGCATACATTGTTAGTTGGGTAGACTCCTCTGGGACTCGAAGAACTAGCATAAGAAAATGTACTGCAAAGTATTTGGGCCCAGATTCCCAAAAAAAGTGTCTTAGGTAAGGCTGCCAAGTCTGGGTTTGGAAATTCCTGGAGATTTGAGGGGTGGTGCCTATGGAGGGCAGAGCTTGGGTCGGAGAGGGTCCACAGTGGGAAATAATGTCACAGAGTCCACCCTCCAAAACAGCCATTTTCTCCAGGGCAATAGAACTCTGTCTTCTTAAGATCAGTTGTAATTCTGGGAGATTTGCAGGCCCTATCTCAAGGTTGACCCGCTACTAAGGAGGAACATGTGACCAGTCTGAATACAAGGTCAGGGATGTGTATCTGTTTGCAAGAGCTGTGGCTTGAAGAGTGTTGAGGCTAACAATCCAATGTTTCTGCTCAATGTAGCGGACAACAGCTCTAACTGAGACCCTGGAGCACCATTGCCAGTCTGAGGTTGTGTTCAGATGGCTCTTTTGAGCTGTGCCAGGCACGAGTGCCTGGTGGATTTAAAGGGCACGTCCAGACATCAATATTTGGGGAACATGCCTCTTCCGTGATCAGCCCATTGATCCCTGTTGGGGAGTCGTACTTAAAAGATAGTGCTGAAAGTCTGGTCCAAAGCTTACCAACGGACCAATGGTGGACTTTCCCCCATCTGGTCACTCCACTAGCATGCAATCAGCCCATAGGGATGGTCTGAAGACCAATTGATGGTCTGAAGACCAAAATTGTTTGGATCGTTTCAGCGGAGCTCTGCGGATGTCGCATGTTTAAGTGCACAAAGTATTGGATGGGGAAGGGAATGGAGGAAGAGCAGGTCAGTTTCACTCAAACGATCCAAACAATTTTATGTTTCTGAAGGTCCTGTGAACTTTATCAACTTAATAGCTGAAATGGTACCTAGAGGAAGGTACCACTGGCAGTGCTTTTACCATTTAAGTCCATGCATGCACAGGTAAACAAGTACACGGTGAGTCACATATGCGCATGCGCAAACAGGACTTAAAAAAAAACAACAGCCGACCACACGGCTCCATAAGATAGATGCCATTTAGACAATCCACCACGGAGTCACGTGTGGTGAAGCGTTTCACAGGCGGGCTGTCTGGTCTTGCAACACTGGATCAAAAAGATCTAGATCAAATTAGAACTGGGCCAATGATGGGATTAGCTGCCCGTATGAACGCACCCTGAGTAGACAAAACTTACCTTAATGGACTAATGGTCTGATAAAGTATAAGGATGCTTCATGTGTGCAGAGAAAGTGGCCAGTGCCCCTGGAACCTATCATGTTTGAAGGTTTCTGCGGCCCTTGAGGCCAGAGGCCTACAAGAACCAAAATGGGAAGGTAGTGACACTGCCGGATGAGGGACCGAGAAATACACAACAAAGATAGAAATGCCTCTGAACTTCATAATTACTTTTTGGGGGAGTAAAACTTTGTCCTCTTGAACTTGCCTCCCTTAAGTCTTAGCAAGAAATGCAAATGAGATTCCTTTACTACTTGAGTGGTAGAAATGTTTCTTATTACTGCTGGGGGGGCAGGACCTCTCTTGACACGAACCACCATTTTTATGTCTCTAGCGGTAAAAAAAAGTACTTTGAATTTAATACTCAGGTTTGGGAAAAGAGTGCTAAAAGGGGGAGATCACTGCTGCACTGAAAAGGTGTTTTATGACAGGTGGGTTTTTTTTAGTAGAAAACTCATAATGTTGGCATCTGAGGATTCTTCAGAGTTTTGTTTCCAAAATGTTTGTGCTAAAAAAGGGAAAATGGCCGCCAGCTCTAGAGCTGAGTGAGGTGAAATGTCAACGGCAGTCTCCACCACTGCATACACACTTTTCCTACGTCTGCCAACTGTGGTTGTCAGGGACTAACCCCTACATAGGGTTTGATATGAATATATATATATATATATATATATATATATATATATATATATATATATATATATATATATATATATATGCAGATGTGTGCTAGATGCCCACAGAATAATACAATAGCAAAAGAGATTAGATTAAAGCCACAACATCATTTAGTGTCTGGTAATGAAAAACAACCACATTCCTTCATAGAAAACATACAGAGGTCAATGAAATTTCACATAGCAGTCTGCTCCAGGCACTCTCAGTCCATATCCCTCTAACAGTATTGTGTGCTCACAACAGGGCTGTGAAGTCCCGCTGGGGGGTGGGGATTCCCCCACTAAAGGGGTCCCCAATCTGCCAGCCTGGATTCAGCTGGCAGGAGGAACCCCACCCCCAAAGAGGCCCGATCTGGCCAACTGCCCCAGCGTGATGACATCACCCAGAAGTGATGTCATCATGCTGGGGACATTGCTGGGGCAATGCTCTAGCCATCACCCTGAAAACTCTATGATACCATAGAGTTTCAAGGCGATTGCCAGAGCGTTGCCCCGGCAACGTGCCCAGCATGATGACGTCACTTCCGGGTGATGTCTTCTCAGTGTGTGCGTGCTTCACATGCACGCAGGGCAACCCAAGAAAGAAGAGGACACCCCCGCTAATTCCAAGGTAAGACTTGGCAACCCTAGCTCATAAGTAGTGTGCTCCAAATTCAACATTTATTCCAGATATTCAAGTGTTTCAGACCTCTGGTCTTTCCTCAGGAACAAATCCTATATAGGAATGTCACATTCAATGTTACCTTCAAGTTGACACTTTCATTGATTTATTTTTCTGTTAATCTACCTGGTCAAGGTCTCCTCCCTTATTTTCAAGCATGCTTTTGCTGCTGCCAAAGTCAAAATGGATCCAGACTAGGCCTCACTACCTCCATCCTTCTAATGGAAACTATGTTGGGACTGGTGTGAGAGCGTGGAAGCAACCCAGAGCAGGGTGACGCCAAGATGGGGGCAGCATAAACCGTTCCCTCAAAGGCCAGCCAGGTCCAGGACACAACAGGAAGGCAGTGCAGGCAGTCTGTGAAGGCCTTCGGCTCCTCCAAATAAGCAGGCCTCTGGGCAGGCCAAACCCTTGGAAATAAGATGCTTGCCTGAGAGACCCTGGTGGGAGGAAATGCAGAGAGAGGCCTTGAGCTCCTTGCAAGGAGGGGTCATGCCAGGAGCCTATAACCCACAAGGGATTGATCAAGGAGGAAGGCCTTTTCTAATAGGGCTGCCACTGAGGGGTATTTCTGGGTGTACCCTGGGAACTTAAGGCACCCACTGGGCACTAGCTGCAGTCTGGGACTAGGCTTGCCAACTACCCGTACCTGGTGGGCATTTGCCCACTGTTGTTCTCACCTGCTGGCTGCTGCTGATGGTTGTGGCAGGGAAAACAGAGGGTGAGGAATAGTGTCTGCAATCGTCTAAGAACCCCACCCCAAACTTTGCATAGTTTTACCATAGAGTAGGGCTGCCAGGGTGGGGGATCCCCACCTCTGGGCCCTGCCCCTTCTCCTGCCAGTCAACTGGCCTGTAGGGGGACTTACTAGCCATGGAGGAGGCCTAGTCTGCCATCCCAGCAAGGTTTTCAGCAACTGAAAGTGATGTCATTGCACTGTTGATGATGTGGGGATGCTCTGATATTTGGTTAAAAAATCTATGGTATAAACGGCTTCAACCACAGAGTTTTTGCCAAAATACTAGAGTGTCCCATGTCACTGACAGGCCGGGCTAGGAGAGCCAGTTTGGTGTAGTGGTTAAGTGCGCAGACTCTAATCTGGGAGAACCGGGTTTGATTCCCCACTCCTCCACTTGCACCTGGCTGGATGACCTTGGGCAAGCCATAGCTCTGTACCAGCTGTTCCCTCAAGGACAGCTTGGGAAAGAGCTCTCTCAACCCCATCTACCTCACAGGGTGTCTGTAGTGGGGAGGGGAAGGGAAAGAAGTTTGTAAGCCGCTCTGAGACTCCCTTGGGGAGTGGAGGGCGGGGTATAAATCCAATCTCTTCTTCTTCTCTTCTTCTTCTTCCCCTCTGCCAGTAAATCTCCCCTACCATCTTTCACCCCCCTCACTGCTTGGTCCTTTTAACTGGAACTGCTGGGCACTGAACCTGGGACCATCTACATGCCCAGCAGATAGTCTGCCATTGAGACACTGTCCCCTCCCCTTAACATAAATGCCTATTATGAACACATGAGACTGCCTTATACTGAACCAGACCTTTGGTCCACCAATGTCAGTATTGCCTGCTCAGACTGGCAGTGACTCTCCAGGGTCTCGGGCTGAGAAAGGTCTTTCACATCACCTCCTGCTTAGTCCTTTTAGCTGGAGATGCCAGGGATTGAACTTGGGACTTTCTGCATGTCTAGCAGATGCTCTACCACCAAGCCACAGCCCCTCCCCAAACTAGTAAAACTAGTTGTTGACTTGGTGATTATTTCAAGGATTTTGGATGCGCTAAATCCCCCCCCCCTTGTATTTTTTGGTCAGATGTTTTTAAAAGCTGTTGATTAGCCTAAAATCTGGCTCCAGGGCCAGCCTGTGAGGGCCGTCTATACATTAGAATATGCTCCCGCCAACTTACTAGCAGTAAAACAAAGTTAATGTTAGACTTTAATCGATTAACACAACCCTGCATCAGGATTTTATCTAGTAATTTAATTTAGTTTAGTTTAGTTTTATTATTACGGTCTTAAGACTAGCATGCAATATAAACAAATTTTATATAGTATATTTTAATGGCATTACTGGCACTTCACAGAGAAACCTATTTGTCTTCTATAATAAATTCTAAAAAGTTGAAATCTGCATGTGGTGTAAGTACTCCATGGGTAAATTCAGCAGATTTACACCCTCACACTTTATATAAATAAAGCATAGGCGTAGACTACGAGGGGGCTCGAGCCTCCCCCGAAATTTCCCGGGGGGGACTGAGTCCCCCCCGGGGAATTGTAGCACCTGCTGCCACACCTCCCGGGGCCCTTCCAAGGCCGGCTGCCGGTGCCTCTCCCCCCCCCACCTGGCCACTCTTCCATTCTTCCCTCTCCCTCCCTCTTTTCCCAGCGAAGGGAGAGGGAAGGAGTGGGGGGGAGAGGCCCCAGCAGCAGCGGCTGGCGGGCCTCAGAAGGGCCCGGGGAGGCGCAGAGGTTTCCCGGCGGGTGGGGGGGACATCGCCCCAGCAAACACGTGCACAAAGCGTGTTCGCTAAAGAGCCCCCGCCCCCCTCGGATTTTACAAAACTCTATGCCCCTGAAATAAAGGTCAGTATTAATAACTGCATAGTGCTGACAGGTAGGACCACCTGTCCCAATTTAGCTGCAAAATTCTCGGACTACTATACATCTACTAAACACTCCATCTGGTGCCACCAACCAAGACTACGAAACTTTTCAAAGCAAACTCCTGTTACATGACAACTGGGAAGAGAGTTGACTTCACAAGTAAAAATCATGGAGGATACATATGCCAACAGTTGTTGCCTATGACTACAAAATGGAACTTCCTTGTGAAAGGACTGTTGGAATAGGCAATGTCTGGGGTATAATGAAAAGGGAGAAGAAGACCCTGCCGAGGCAGCCAGAAGACAGATAGGGTAGTGAGGTCAGCACTTTCTCTCCAGATTACTAGTCTTGGGGCAATAGCCTGCTTCTTCTCAGAACTCTCTCTCTCTTTATCAGGGTGCATTCATATGGCTCTTTTGAGCCACGCCAGGCACGAGTGCCTGGTGGATTTAAAGTGCATGTCCAGACTTCAACATCTGGGAATCGTGCCGCTTTCGTTAGTAGCCCGTCGATCCCTGTCGGGAATCCGTACTTAAAAGATAGCAGTGAAAGTCTGGTCCTAAGCTGGCCAACGGGCCAATGGCAGACTTTCCCCCGTCTAGTTGTTCCATCAGCGCACAATCAGCCCGTAGGGATGGTCTCCAGACCAGTGTTCCCTCTAAGCTGAGCTAGTGTGAGCTAGCTTGCAGTTTTTTAGCCTCTTGCTCACCCTTTTTTGCCTTAGCTCAGGAAGGCTGGTTTCAGAGCAAACTAATTCATGCAGTAGCCAAATTGCTTGCTCACACTTTTAATGCCCAGTAGCTCACAAAGTAGAATTCTTGCTCACAAGACTCCACAGCTTAGAGGGAACATTGCTCCAGACCATCCCGAATGGCCACCATTTTTTAACAAAATCTTAGCGATATGTGCATAACCGCTTAAACATGCAATGCCCCCAGAGCTCTGCTCAAACGATCCAAACAATTTTGTTTCTGAAGTTCCCATGAACTTTATCAACTTTATTAACTAAAATGGTACCTAGAGGAAGGTACCGCTAGTGGTACTTTTACCATTTTAGTCTGTGCATGTGTGGAGAAACAAGTATACGGTGAAGCACATAAGCACATGCACAAACAGGATTTTTTTTTTAAAAAAAAAAAGCTGACTGCATGGCTCCTTACAGTGGATGGCATCTAGACAATCCACCATGGAGTCATGCACGGTAAAGCAATTCATGGGGGAGCTGTCTGGTCATGCAACGCTGGATCAAAAAGTTCTAGATCAAATTACAGCCGGGCCAATGGTGTGATTAGCTGCCCATCTGAACGCACCTCACATCTGAGAAGGCCCTCTCACTGGTTTCCACCTGCTTAACCTTAGAAAGTGGGAGCACCTGAAGCGGGACTTTGGAAGATGGTTGTGGCAGTCAGGTAGGTTCACAACTTATGTGTCCACAGTCAAGGCCAGCGGGAGTTATATGGGACAAATTGCCCACGAATGCAGTTGGCCATATATTTGTAACGTTTTTAAAACTTTTGTGAAAGTATCCTTCATGACCAAATTGCAGGCTTCACCAAATTAATCTGTTTTATGATGTATGAAGAGGACTTTTATAAAATGCTTTCAGCGAACTCCAGTGGGACTATTGTGCTATGGAATTTTAAATAACTAAAGCCTTAAGGACTGAGTAAACTTTATGAGATAAGAACAGCCTTCCGCAAAGTCTGCACATTGATTACATCTCTGTAAATGTGGGATAAGTGGAGAATAAAGGTCAACAGATTAAATATGTAGTTCAATCAGCAAATTATGTAAATGAACACAAATGAAATACACCGTTCAACTGTTATGATCAGTAAAGCGTGTAGCTCTATTAAGGAAAGCACATGAGTGTTTGGCTTCTCACCCAGGCACCTAAATCAGAAAAGGGTTTTAAAAAAAAAAAAAATCTAAAAACTGATAAATGATACACTCCAGAGAGAGTGATAAGCAGGTCAACAAAGCCAGCAAAATGACCCCAAAATTATGGAGAGGACATCAAGGATCAATGGACCAAATTTTGGGGGACAAAGCCTGATTCTTATGCTTTGGAGGGTAAAGATCAGTGAGGAAGCGGTAGAGGAAATTATGCCTAGCCTTACCCTCAGCTACAGCTCACAGGTCAGTGGCTAAGTATACCCTCACCTCCATGTTTAACATGACACACCCCCCCCTTCCCAGTCTATCTCCATCCTATCATTATCCTGGCTGAAGTTTCAGCCGTGATCCGAATCTCACTAATGTAAGTTTTGTCTAGGTAAAGGTTTCCCTTGCCTGAAAGCCAGTCGAATATGACTCTAAGGATTCGGGGCTCATCTCTGTTTCCAAGTCGAAGAGCCAGCGCTGCCTGAAGACATTTCCATGGTCATGTGGCTGGCATGACTAGATGCCGAGGCACACGGAACACTGTTACCTTCCCACTGAAGTGGTACCTATTTATCTACTTCCAATTTCTTGCTTTCGAACTGCTAGGTTGGCAGGAGCTGGGGCCAGAGATGGGAGCTCGCTCCGTCATGCAGCATTTGGGTCTCGAACTGCTGAACTTCTGGTCTGCAGTTCAGTGTCTTAACCACTTGAGCCACTGCAGCCCCATAAGTTTTGTCTACTGTGGATTTATTAAGAGTGATAGCTTTACCCCCACCCCAATTAAAACAAGCCCGTTGCTGATATATAGTATCTTCTATAGTAGCTGGGGGAAATAACTTTCAGTTTAGGTAGCTCAACGTAATTAAGTAACAGGTATTCACTGGGTATTGTGGATAATAACGGATTAAAATCTGAGAGAAGCATGTCGTGTCTAGTAATCTACTTATAAATTTGTAAGGTGTGTATTCATAATATCTTGAGGTATTCTAAAGTATCATTATGTATTCTAGTTTCTTCTGCATAAAATTGTGGGAAAGTTTTTCTTTAATGGAATCGTTGGGTTGCTGCTATGACTGACTTGCGGATTCAATAACAATAGTGTGTGTTTGTGTGTGTTAGCTCAAGATGGGTTACTGTGCGGCCACACGGCCCCTTTAATCCGGGAGGGCTCCCAGATTTAAAGGGGCCACATTTTGCTACCTCGGGTTGGGATGTCTATACATCCCAACCCCTGCGGCAGCGTCGGCGGCCGTGTCGGCAGCGGGATCGGTGGCCGTGGCAGCGGTGGGATCGGCGGCCGCATTGGCAGCCACGTCAGAAGTGGTGGCAGCCGTGTTGGTGGCGGAAACGGCGGCCGCAGCCACGTCGGCTGCTGCTGCTGAAGAGGCGGCGGCAGCAGTGAGAATGGCTTGTGGGAACGGCGGCGGAGGCGGCCCCAGCAGCGGGAGAAGTGGCCATCGCCTGGTGAGTTGGGGTTGGGTTTTTTCCCCCTTTTACACTTGGGCGCATGAGTGGTCATGCACCCAAGTGTAAAAGGGGGGGGGAATGGCCGGCGAGGCTATCTGGACAGCCCTGCTCTCGCAATGCTTGCGAGAGAGGGCTGTCCAGATACCTCCAATGCGGGTTCCTCCTGCAAAACCCAAAAAAACACTTGATTTTCCCGGGGTCGGAACATGCGGGAGGAACCCGCATTGGAGCCCGCTTCAGCACGGGACTTGGGGCGGGCCGTCTGGTCAGCCCCTTTAAACGCGGGAGGAAATAGCCCTTCCTCCCTCATTTAAGGCCCGTGTGGCTGCAGCCTTAGTCTGTAACAGTGGAAAAGAGCACAAGTCCAGGTAGTACCTTAAAGACTAACAAAAATTTGTGTCAGGGGATGAGCTTCCGTGAGGCACTGCTCACTTCTTCAGAAGTGTATTTATAAATCCCAGAGGAATAATTAATTCTAATTAAATTTCTTTTGATTTGGGACCTGAAGCAACTTGACAAGTTTGGGTGCATTTTGCTAGTTACACCACAGTATCTATGGCTGTATTCTGTTTTCAGTAGCCCTGCCTTGTAGTTTCAATTTCCATCTCCTGGGGTTTAGGGGGATGGATCCAACCTCCTCCAAGGAGACTTCCTACAGCCTAAGGACCTTTCCTCCAACTTAAGTGGTTCTCCCTCCAGTGTAAGTAGCTCTTCCTTTAACGGAAGACCCATTTAATTTAAGAACATACAAAGAGCCCTGCTGGATCAGACCAATGGTCCTCCCAGTCCAGCATCCTGTCTCACAGAGTGGCCAACCAGTTCCTCTGGCTGGCTAACAACAGGACACAGAGGCCAAAGCCTTCCTCTGAGGTTGCCTCCCGGCTCTGTGATTCAGAGGATTAGTGCCTCTGAATGTGGAAGTTACCTTCAGTCACCATGGATAATAGCCACTGATAGGCATATCCTCGGTGAATCTATCTAATCCCATTTTAAAGCTGTTTAATTTTGTGGCCATCACTACATTTTCTGGCAGCAAATTCCACATTTCCTTTTGTCTGCCCTGAATCTACTGCCCATCAGCTTCACTGGATACCCCGGAGTTCTAGTATTTTGGGAGAGAGGGAGAAAAAGTTCTCTTTCTCAACCATCTCCACCTTATGCATAATTTTTATAAACCTCTACCATATCCCCCCCCCTTAGTTGTCTCCTTTCTAAAATGAAAAGTCCCAGATTCTTCAGCCTTTCCTTATGGGGAAGGTGCTCCAACCCCCCAACCATCTTGATTGTCCTCCTCTGTACTTTTACCAGCTCTGCAATGTCCTTTTGGGGATACAGTGACCAGAAGTATACACGGTGTTCCAAATGAATCTGCACCATAGATCTATACACGGGCATTACACTATTGGCCGTTTTATTCTCAAGGTCCTGCATTTGCTTTGCTTTCCATTTGTTTTTTTTTTTGTTCTGTATCTTTCTCCAGCTTAAGTGGTTCTTCCTCCAATGTATGTGGCTCTTCCTCCAATGGAAGACCCATTTAATTTGGAGGAAGGCTTCAGACTGGAACCAAAAGAAAAGGTAGGGTATAAATACTTCAGGAAATGAATGAGCAAATGTTATCAACATTCATCTTCTATCTGAACCCATGACTGTAGTTTTATGGATTTCTCTTCTGACAGCTGCAGTCATCATGTGAAGCTGCTAACCCCATGCATTCTTTTTCTTCTTCTTCTTCTTCTTCCAGACTGGCCCCATGGATCTCCTTTCAAAGAGATCATGACTAAGCCCTTCAGTTTGGGCTTTTAGGTAACAAGTGAACCTGTTCTTCCTGAGCCAGGCATTTCGGCTGTAAAATGGCTCCCTTCAGCTGCAACACAGGTGGGTTTGGTTTGTTCTGAAGATCATATATGATCTATCACACTTCAGTTATGTTACTATTTTATTGTTCCTTCATCATTAATTGCTGTAAGAACATCAGAAGAACCCTGCAGGGTCAGACCAGTGCTCCATCTAGGCCAGAATCTCACACAGTGGCCCACCAGCTCCTCTGAAAGTCCAACAGCAGGGCATTAGAGGCCTTCCCATGATGTTGCCTCCTGGCTCTGGGATTCGAAGTTTGACTGCTTCTGAATGTGGAGGTGTCCTTTAGCCACTGACAGATCTATTCTCCATGAGGATGTATCTACCATGATAGACCTGTCCTCCTCGTATCCATCTAATCTTTCTTTTAAAGCCATCTATAACTGTGGCCATCACCACAACCTTGGGCAGCCATGGACAAGGGTTTCCAAAAAGATGTATTAAAAGTTGTAGATTCAATTAACTAATCGGGATTATAATACAAGCACAAATGCTTGCACACATCAAGAAGAAAAAGAGAACAAGGATTGTTTTAGTGTGTTCAGTTTTGCTTCCCTCCCTCATTCCAACTGTGCTTGCTTGTTGGTGCAGAACTCGGAATGGATCTTCCATCTCCCGTAGGGATCGCATTCAGCAATTTGTTCCACAATTCTTTTCCCACCACTTAATATTTCACTGGGGTCTTTCTCCCCACCCTAAAGGTCTGGAGATTTTTTTTCCCAAATGAAATCTAGTTACCTGCTCTTCTCAATTCCCAGAGTTCTCTGTCACCTTCGTGCTCTGTTCACAGTGGTGCCTCCATTTAATTTCATTTCTAAATTTCATTAACATGCTGTTTGCTCCCTGTTATCAGATTATTAAAGGTGCTAAATTAGGGCAGGCAAAGAACCAGTTCCCCCCATGATCCCACTACACAGCTGTCACCAAGAAGATACAGTCCTGCAGCCCCAGGAGTCATAATTCATTTGTTTTCCGGCACCTTCCATGTGCAGCAATGCAATTCTCATCTCCAGTCATATGTACAATAAGCCTCTTATGCAGGTCATTATTCTTTATGGAATATATCAGAGATTTCTCCATGAAGAACAGAATGTGAGCTTACATCGTTTGACACTGAGAATTTTCTTCTCCCTCTCAGAGTGCAATTGCGAACAGAGTTACACCATTCCGACGTCATTTACTTTAATGGGTTTGGAAGGGTGTAACTCTCTTTAGGTTTGCCCCCCATGGGTTGGGCCTTATGAGTTTCTTCTGCTAATGGTAGCCCCTTTCCCTAGCGCCAGGTACCTTCCCCAGGGATTTCCCAACCCAGAACTGGCAGCCCTACCCCAACTGTCCTATATCTGCCTATCTGTAGGAGAAACGTTTAAATAATGGCCGATGGTTTCATTGAGGAGCCCCTGTCAAGCTTCCAGCTGTCAAGCCATGGATAAGAGGCAGAGCATCTGCTCGGCATGTAGAGGGTTCTATGCTCACTCCCTGTTATATCCCATTAGAAGGAGCAGGCAGTGGGTGATGTGAAAGACTGAGACCCTGAAGGACCACTGCCAGTCTGAATAGACAAGACTGATGGACCAAAGGTCTGATCCAGTATAAGGCAGCTCCATTTGTGTTCATGTGAACCTTCATGATTCTTTGGAATACAGTCTGAAAACTACTAGGGATGCCGTCCAATATTGTAATACAACCAGGGGTCTGATGGAGCGGGAGCGCACAGGAGTGCAGCTCCGGGAGTGAGGAGCCCAGGGGGTGGGCACATGACCAAGCCCCGCCCCCTCATTGGCTTCCCCGAGCAGTGCAGAGGCGCAGCGCCCCGGGGAAAGCCCTGCCAGGGTCTTTATTGTTTTTAATGTTTTGTTTTAATATTGATAATTTTATCATTGTTCCCTTTATGACTGTGTGCTGCTTTTCCAGAGACTTGCTCAAGGTGGCATATAAATTTCCTAAGTATACCATTTTTTCTCTGGGCACATGGCACATAAGTACTGGAGAAATTTCACCAACCCTTCAGCAGCTTCTACCCCATCAGTTTGGTGTAGTGGTCAGGGGTTGGACTCTAATCTGGGAGAACCGGGTTTGATTCCCCACTCCTCCACATGCAGCTGCTGGTGTGACCTTGGGCCAGTCACAAGGTCTCTCAGAGCTGTTCTCTCATGAGCAGTTCTCAAAAAACCTCTCTCAGCCCCACCTACCTCACAGGGTGTCTTGTTGTGGGGAGGGGAAGGGGAAGGTGCACATGTGGTGCACATGTCCTGGGTATCTCAAGTCTACTTGAAACCTGGTGGTTTCAAGGGAGCAGGAAGAGAATGAGGGTGTGTTCTTTACACTTATTTTTATTGCACAAAGTATCGGATGGGGAAGGGAATGGAGGAAGAGCAGGTCAGTTTCACTCACCTGTGGAGTGGAGCCTGAGGGGTGGACGTTGCCTTCCGACACACTTCCGGTATGTTAGGGGGTGTGGCATATGCAAATGAGTTATGCAAATGAATTATGCTAATGAGCTCCTGCACCTCTTTTTCTATGAAATGACCCCTGAATACAACAAAAAGTCATCGTGAATAAATCACTCAACATACACGTGTGTTCGAATTAAAGTCCTGTGGCCATCACCTGGTCTTCCTTGTAACACTTCACAGCTTCTAACTCTAGGCTGAATTCCTTTCAAGAGTGAGGAGACATTTCTGAATATTCTTGTTTTGTTTACTCATTGGGGGGGAGAGATAAGACAGACTGTAGCTCTAGATAGGGTGTGATTGCAAAACACCATTATAGATAGCAGGATATCAGTGGCTAGCAGGATATTCTTTTGCAAAGTCAGAGTTATTTGCTAGGCTTTGTGTACAGTTTTTCTCTCCGAAAGCAGAGTAAAAAAAAAAAAAAGAGTCTCTCAGACGTGAAGGTCAGGGAGAAAGTGTGCTGTTGGTCTTAACTGAGTAGAAAAACAAGGAGTTGTATCATAAAAAGAAAAAAAAAGAGTGTGTTTGTTTTCCTACAGCTTCATTCAGTCCTAGGCATTCTGCGCACATCTGTCCTAAGTACCCACAAAAGAACCTGACAGTCGGTTTAGCTAGTCAAGCTGAGCTTTGTGTATCACTTGAGTTTTGCCAGCATGGGATTTACTGTTGGAAGTCTAGACAGGTGGGCAATGTTTCATGAGGCCTGCTCGGCTTGCCAGCCTCCAGATGGAGGCAGGGGATCTCTTGGAATTATACCAAGACTGGTTTTCCACAAGCCGCTGCTCCACCCTCACTCTTCCCTTTCCTCCGATCGCAAGCGTCAATTCCCCACTATCTGCTGTGCGGCCGCACTTTGACCTGCAGCTTCACCCAATTTCCCCCACGTCTGCTCGATCCTCAGAAAACAGGATCAACAAGACACGGGGGGAAGCTGCAGGTCAAAATGCGGCTGCACAGCAAATAGTGGGAAATTGATGCATACAATCAGGGGAAAGGGAAGAGCGAGGGCGGGGCAGTGGCTTGTGGGAAACTGGTCCCAGTCTCCAGACTACAGGGAACGGTTCCTTTGGAGAAACCAGCTCCTTTGGAGGGTATACTCTGTAGCATTATTCCCTGCTGAGGTCCCTCCCCTTCCAAGCTCCACCCTCCCCAAGCTCCTCCCTTAAAATCTTGTCAGCCCTACCTGAAAATAGCTACTGTACTTTGCTGAAGTGATTTTGTGTGTGTGCAGATCTAGAATGTCTGTGGAATGTTCAAGCCAAGAAGAATAAACATTTTGCAATAAGACTAGCAAATCCCCCCCCCCAACTGGGTTTTACCCGTCGCCACTTAAATTGCACTGAAATCAAAGGGACATACATGCACATAACAGCATGGTGACCTGAGTGTTTTTTCCAGATAAGTCAGACAGATTTTCAAAACTGCACATAACAATTGCTACACATGTTCTTTAGGGATCCAGTATATGGAAAATGATTGTCCCAGGTACATGCTCCCGGCAAATTTGTCCTAAAACCAAACATTTCCCATGGAATTCCTCTCAGTAGCTGAGCAAAAACCGTTGAAGGAAATATGAAGGAAACCAAAAGAGTTTTTATCAGACTAGGAAAAATTTCATGGTGGGATTTCCTCACATTTTCAGTTTACAGTAACAGAACAGAGATATGTGCCATCTCCACCACGCATGGAAGCAAATGGTATGAAGTGACATAACACTCTATATTTTTAACTACACTCCCAGAACCAAGGAGACTGTGTGTGTGTGTGTGTGTGTGTGGTGTGTGTGTGTGTGTGTGGTGGTGGTCTGCTTTCGGCAGGCATTACAAAATGCGACAGGATGTTAAAGATAGACATGGCAACACATTTCCAGTTCCCACTTCTCTATGCATGGTGAGGAAGCCCTGTGCCTAGCAAACAAAAGCCACCACAACAGCAGATAAAAGAAAACCAAGACATGAAGTTGCTCTGAGGATATGCCAAAATAGCAGTTTTAAAAATATCTCCTTCACTCCAATGCAGAAAGCCACTTCTGGAAGCTCTTCCTTGAACTTCTGCTTGTAGCGGGCTTCAGTGGACTGAGATACTTCCTGAGGAAACCCCACTGTCCCAGAGACTATGATGTTGCTACATTAATGTCACTGTGTCTGTCCCATTCTCCACTGTTAGCATCAGGGTCTGTTGGAGCGGGAGCGCACAGGAGTGCAGCTCCGGGAGTGAGGAGCCCAGGGGGCGGGCACATGACCAAGCCCCGCCCCCTCCTCAGCTTCCCTGAGCAGTGCAGAGGCACAGCGCCCCGGGGAAAGCCCTGCTAGGGTCTTTATTGTTTTTATTGTTTTGTTTTAATATTGATAATTTTATACTTGTTCCTTTTATGACTGTGTGCTGCTTTTCCAGAGACTTGCTCAAGGTGGCATATAAATTTTCTAAGTATACCATTTTTTATCTGGGCACATGGCACATAAGTACTGGAGAAATTTCACCAACCTTCAGCAGCTTCCACCCCATCAGTTTGGTGTAGTGGTCAGGAATTGGACTCTAATCTGGGAGAACCGGGTTTGATTCCCCACTCCTCCACATGCAGCTGCTGGGCCAGTCACAAGTTCTCTCAGAGCTGTTCTCTCATGAGCAGTTCTCAAAAGACCTCTCTCAGCCCCACCTACCTCACAGGGTGTCTTGTTGTGAGGAGGGGAAGGGAAAGGGATGGGTGGTGCACACGTCCTGGGTATCTCAAGTCTATTTGAAACCTGGTGGTTTCAAGAGAGCAGGAAGAGAATGACGGTGTGTTCTTTCTGCTTATTTTTATTGCACCAAGTATTGGATGGGGAAGGGAATGGAGGAAGAGCAGGTCAGTTTCACTCACCTGTGGAGTGGAGCCTGAGGGGTGGGTGTTGCCTTCTGACACACCTTCGGCATGTTAGGGGGGGGGGGTGGCATATGCAAATGAGTTATGCAAATGAGTTATGCTAATGAGCACCTGCACCTCTTTTTCTATGAAATGACCCCTGGTTAGCATTATATTTATACAGAGTTATATTCATTTTGTTTATTTATTTAAAACATGTATTAGCTGCCTTATTGCAGTCCTTGCGGGACTCAAAGCAGCTTACGATGTAACTGAAACCACAGTCATAACAAATGCATAAAAGTACACATTTTCAAATCTCAGTTATGAGTGCCAATAAATAAATAAATAACAAAAGGAGTCAAATGCAGTCCTAAGTCAAACCAACTTCAGCTGCCTCCTGAAAATTGAAAGTGAGGGGGGCCAGGCAGGGAGGTTGTTCCATGATTGTGGGGCTGCCACCAAAAAGGTCCTGCCTTGTGTGCCCACCAATTGGTGGAACAGCCAGGACAACCTCTCCCTGTGACCTTAATTCCTTTTTTTATTTTTAATTAAAAACACAATACAGTAGAGGAAGTTACATTCTGAATGAGCATTGTTTCTTATACATACAACTACAGAGCACACCGACTGGCAACCATAACCAGGCATTAGATGAATCAAATATATACCGCCTACAGATACATTCTAATCAAATCAAGCGTCTTATCCACAGATGCAGAACATTCTCAACAACCTATTTATTTATTTATTGCATTTTTGCCCCGCCCTCCCCGCAAGCGGGCTCAGGGTGGCTTACAAAGTGGCACAGTGCCAAGTCAAAATAAAACAATTTAAAACAATTTAAAACAATGTTATGACAGTGCAGCAATAACTTTCAATAGAATGTTCGCAATGATGGTAATCGACATAAGACAAGATAGCGTCCTGCGGTTTCTCTTAGTGGCATGGTGTGAGTTCCTTCCGGCCAGCCCTCCTCTCTGATGATGATAGAGATGGTCCATAGTAGGTGGCGGCGGCTCCTAATCGAAAGCCTGGCAGAAGAGCTCTGTCTTGCAGGCCCCTGCAGAACTGCATAAGATCCCACAGGGCCCTGATCTCCTCCGGGAGCTTGTTCCACCAGATAGGAGCCACCACTGAAAAGGCCCTGGCCCTAGTACCGACGAGCCTGGCTTCCCTTAAACCCGGGACCAAAAGTTGGTGTTGTGATCCCGTCCGAAGAGCTCTCTGGGGTAAATGCGGGGCAAGGCAGTCCCTCGGGTATGTTGGACCCTGGCCATATAGGGCTTTAAAGGTAAGCACCAGCATCTTGAAGCGAATTCGATATGCTATAGGCAGCCAGTGCAGCGCTGCCAGCACAGGCTGGATGTGCTCCCGTTTAGGGAGCTCCATCAATAGCCTGGCCGTGGCATTCTGCACCAGCTGCAGCTTCCGAATTTGCGACAAAGGCAGCCCCATGTAGAGAGTGTTACAGTAGTCTAACCTCGAGGTGACCGTTGCATGGATCACCATGGCCAGATTGTCACAGTCGAGGAAGGGAACCAACTGCTGAGCCAGCCGCAGGTGGTAAAAGGCCAACTTGGCAGTGGCTGCTACCTGGGCCTCCATAGTTAAGAAGGGATCCAGGAGCACTCCTAAACTCCTAACCACCGACGCGAGCACCAATGGTGCCTTGCTGAAGGTAGGGAGCAGGACCCCCACCCCCAGACCACCCCAACCCAGGCATAGGACCTCCATCTTGGCTGGGTTCAATTTCAGCCGGCTCAGTCTAAGCCAACCAGCCATGGCGTGCAATGCCCAGTCTAGGTCTTCTGGGCTAGATCCTGACTGGCCACCCAACATCAGATAGAGTTGAGTGTCATCAGCGTACTGATGACATCCCAGCCCATACCTCTGGGCAATCTGTGCAAGGGGGCGCATACAGATGTTAAACAACATAGGGGAGAGCACCGCCCCTTGAGGCACTCCACATTCAAGTGGGTGCCTAGCGGATTGCTGCTCCCCTAGCACCACCCTTTGTCCCCGACCCTGGAGAAAGGAAACGAGCCATTGGAGAGCCTGCCCATGTATCCTCACATCAGCAAGGCAACAGGTCAGCAGCTGATGATTGACTGTGTCGAACACCGCTGACAGGTCTAACAACAGCAATGCCGCCACACTGCCCTGATCCAGATGTCTCTGGAGGTCATCAGTAAGGGCGACCAGTGCGGTCTCTGTCCCATGACCTGGGCGAAAGCCGGACTAGAAGAGGTCTAATACCGAAGCTTCATCCAGGTAGCCCTGTAACTGTACCACCACCGATAATATCACTACAGCCTTAACTATTGGCATGGTCTACACAGCTGTAAATTAAGGCACTTTAACAGTATAGTATAGTAAACCGTATAGTAAAAGACTGAACTTAATTTCCATAGTGTTTCCTCCATCCGGCTTCTCCGGATTTAGTTAGTCTATAACCAGAAGCCATATATTGCATGGGTCTGACAAGTCGCTGGTGTTGCAGACTTTGCTGGTGATCATAGAGATTTTATCTAATAGACCTTAATTCGTGAGTATGAATGTATGGGAGAAGATCGGTCCTTCAGATACCCTGGTCCCAAGCCATGTAGAGCTTTAATTACAGAGTGACAGTAACACAATGCAAGATAAGGTTTAGAATGCATTTTTAATTTAAATAAAAGTGGCAGGAAAGTGGCAGGGAATAGCTGCAAGGAAACAGGTGGCAGGAAAGTGGCAGGGAGTAGCAGGGAAGCAGTGTGGCAGGAAAGTGGCAGGGAATAGCTGCGAGGAAGCAGTGTGATTGTGGAAACTGAACACCTCCACATCGGTTCTAGACAGCTCACTGGACATTCTGCTCTGTGCTAGCAATGAGCAAGAGGGGCATGGATATTGGCCAGTACCCTGCCTCCCCAATAAACACCTGCAGAATACATTATGCCAAATAAGAGAGGTCCTGCAAATTTTCATAATCTTAGTTACCAAATTCTGATTTTACTGTAAAATGATTTGCATTATATCGGCACAGTTTTGACCTTTATGGGTTCCCATTTACTTCCTATGTATAGGTTCAATTCTTGGTACCTCCACTTATTGGATCTCAGTAACAGATAATGTGTTTTGCATGGAGTTTCTATACTTGGCACCTGTAGATAAAATGGTCAGGTAACAGGTGATATGAAAGACCTTTGCCTGACAGCTGTGGCTAGTCAGAACAAACAATGCTAACCTTGCTAGACCAGTGGTCTGGCTGAGTATACAGCGGGTTCAGGTATTCTGGAAGGAAAGCAAGACAATTTCCTCTTTTGCCCCACAGCTCTTGTCCTTCTGTTCCAGCTGACCATTAGAAGCTATACTTAGCATTTCCCTGTGGCTTTCCAAAACAAAGCTGAAATCCTAAACAATAAGTCTCATTGAACTCAATGGAGTTTACTTTTCAGTACAGAGGACTAGTAGGTCATCAATATAACCAAGAAATAAATGAATATACTATATGGAGGACTCTTCCATAATAAGACACCGCTATCTAGTGTGCTGCTGCAGACCTCTAGCTTCCTGGTTCTCGGGTTGCCAACCCTGGGTTGGGAAATACCTGGAGACTTTGGGGGTGGATCCAGGAGAGGGCGCGGTTTGGGAAGGGGAGGGGCCTCAGCATGGTCCAGTGCCATAGGAGTCCACCCTTCAAAGCAGCCATTTTCTCCAGGGGAGCTGATCTCTGTCAGCTGGAGATCAGTTGCAAAAGTGGGAGATCCCCAGGCCCCACCTGGAGGCTGGCTACCCTGGGGGGGAGGGACCTCAGTGGGGTATAATGCTGTAGAGCCCACCCTCCAAGGTAACTATTTTATCCAGGGTAACAGATCTCAATTGCCTGGAGATGAGTTGTAATTACGGGGAAGGCCTTGGCCTCTCTGCCCTGTTGTTGGCCCTCCAGAGGAACTAGTTGGCCGCTGTATGAGACAGGAGGTTGGACTAGGTGGACCACTGGTCTGATCCAGCAGGGCTCTTCTTCTCCATGACATTTCAATGCCCCTCCCGCAATAGATTCAGGAAGATTTAAGTTCCCAAATGCTGTGCACAAGAAATGTGCTCTTGATACTAGTTGAGTCAAATATGAACACCTAATCAAAAGAGTCCTTTACAAGAATCCAGGGCCTTATAACCTTCCTACTGCCTGCTTCCTTTAACATTAGGGCGTGGCAGTGCCCACTAGCTCAAAATCTTGCAAATTTCATAGTGTCCTTTTCAAAAACAGAATCTTGTCCAGAGATATAGTCAGCTACGGGGCAGAGCAACCTCTCGATCTCATATTCCCAGACACTGATAATTGCCTCTGTTCTTTTTCATTTCTTTTCCCATCTGTGCCTTTCTGGCACTGCAAAAACCTTTTTCCTATGAACTGAAAGCCTCATCATGCACTTTGAGAAACATTTTTGAGACTCACCGCTGGGCCCCGCGTTTGCCAGCGAGTTGGGCTGTTTTGTTACGTTTCCACTCTGTTTATGCGGCAATCCTTCTTTTTCTAACTGCATTCGCAGGAGCGCTGTAAATCATATTGACCTGCAAGACTCTCACTTAGATTTGGCATTTTCTCATTTGCCGGCTGCTGTTATGACACTTTCCTAAACTGTTAGAATGCAAGTACAGTGATCAGTATCACCATTCTTCCTGGGGACAGGGATTCATATGCTGTAATGCCTTTGTCTGAGTCTTAAGGACAAGAGAAAGAGCAGTTCTGAACGCAGCAAGCTCAGGATTCTTCCCCAATGGCAGACCTGTTCAGAGACAGAACAAAAGAGAGAAGCTGAAGGTTGGGTTACTGGAGGGTGGCCAGGTCCCTCCTGGCCACCAGTGGGGGAATGGTGTTTGGATATTTGGTTAATATAGGGCACGTTCATATGGCTGTTTTGAGCCGTGCCAGGCACGAGTGCCTGATGGATTTAAAGTGCACATCCAGACAACAACATCTGGGAATCATGCCACTTTCGTGAGTAGCCCGTCGATCCCCATTGGGGATCCATACTTAAAAGATAGTGGTGAAAGTCCAGTCCTAAGTTGGCTGATGGGCCAATGGCGGACTTCCCCCCGTCTAGTTGTTCCACCAGTGTGCAATCAGCCTGTAGGGCTTGTCTCCAGACCATTCCAAATGGCTGCCATTTTTTTTAAAAAAAGTCTTAGTGATGTGCGCATAACCGCTTAAACATGCAATGTCCTCAGAGCTCCGCTCAAATGATCCAAACAATTTAATGTTTCTGATGGTCCCCTGAACTTTATCAACTTTGTTTACTGAAATGTTACCTAAAAGAAGGTACCAGTGGTGGTGCTTTTACCATTTTAGTCCATGCATGCGTGGAAAAACAAGTATACAATGAGGCACATATGCACATGCGCAGACAGGATTTTTCTTTTTTTTTAAAGCAGACCACATGGCTCCTTATGGTGGATGCCATCTAGACAATCCACCATGGAGTTATGCACAGTGAAGTACTTCATGTGGGAGCTGTCTGGTCATGCAACGCTGGATCAAAAAGATCTAGATCAAATTACAGCTGGGCCAATGGTGGGATTAGCTGCCCATCTGAATGCACCCATAGCAGAGTTTGCCCAGTCATGGAAGTGTGATACTGAGTGCAGTAAATAAACCTCCCAAGAAGTGTATTATGAAAGGGTAAAAACATACATTTATTCAAGCAGATTCAGTTCACATTCAAGTTGCAGTCGAAAGGAGAGAAGTCTAATTTCAAGAGTACTTTTCCCTATCACAAATGGCCAGCTTGTCTGGCATCAAGTGTGTGGGGTTATAAGGGCAAGATATCTACCGGAGAGGACTGCAGAGACATGTGTCTCCATGGAAGGCCATCTGCGATGAGGGAGAAGACAAAGAAGGAGAGACGGGAGGGGTCAGAGAGCAGGTCCCAGGCTAACACACAGAGAGGCATCCCATTCAAGGAGATAACACCTATACATTTATTTATTTGTTTTATTCAGACTTTTACCCCGCCCTCCCCGCGAACGGGCTCAGGGCGGCTTACAAACGGCACACAGTGCCAATCAGATAAAACCGTTTAAAACACGATTAAAATATAACAACAACAATAACAATACAGATAAAATGCTTGTGATGGTGTTGATACTAAACATTCAGATGACATTCCTGCTAATGTTTTGGTGCCGACCTCAGGGTTCTGTTCAGCTCTCTGCCCAGCCCAGGCATAATTCAGGGCCAGTCCAGATCGCTGATGTTGATTGAGATCTTAGATGGTAATGATGGTAGCCAGTAGCGACTCCTAATCGAAAGCCTGGTGAAGAGCTCTGTCTTGCAGGCCCTGTGGAACTGCATAAGATCCCGCAGGGCCCTGATCTGATTCCACCAGAGAGGAGCCACCACCGAAAAGGACCTGGCCCTGGTTCAAGTACATACTTAGAGTGATGCAGCACCCCCCTCCCAATGTCTAGGAATGCTGAGTCACTCATTCTAACAGATGAGGGGGTAGGATTGCTGGATCCTGGTTGAGGAACTCTTGGAGATTTGGCGGTGGAGCCCTCCAAAGTATCCATTTTCTTCAGGGGAATTGATCAGTAGTTTGGAGATGAGGGGTGATTCTGGGGGATCACCAGGTTCCAACTGGAGGTTGACATTCCTACCACCTCAGTAACTTAACCTTAAAAAGAGCCAGCATGGTGTAGTGGTTAAAGTGTCACACTGGGGATCAGGGAAACCCAGGTTCGAATCTCTGCTCTGCCACAGAAGCTTGCTGGGTGACCTTGGGCCAGTCACACACATGATCTCAGCCGAACCCAGGGCTATTTTTGGGCAGGAACACACGAGTTGGCCATGCCTACAGCCTCCCCCCGTGTGTTCCCCAGGCACCTCGCAAGTCGCGGGGTGCCTGGGGAAGCCAAGCCAATCCAGGGAGGGAAGGTAGTTTAAAGGTAGTTTAAACTGCTCCCCCCCCCAATTCTCCAGGTGCCCCACAGTTGCGGGGCACCTGTGGAAACCAATCCAGAAATTGCCTTCCTTCCCTTGGGTTCCCCATGCGCCCCGCAAGCCTTGGGGCACTTGGAGAAGCTGATCCTGAAAGGGAGCTGTGCTGTCAGGGGTGTGGCTTAATATGCTAATGAGTTTCTGCTGTTGGGTGTGGCCTATTATGGTAATGAGTTCCTGGTGGGCTTTTTCTACAAAAAAGCCCTGGCCGAACCTACCTCACTGGGTTATTGGAGAATAAAAGGGAGAAAGGGAGAATGTTGTATGCTACTTCAGGCCCCAGTTGGGGAGAAAAATGGGGTGCAGATTAAATAAATAAAAGAACTAAAATGAAAATCTGTGTTCAAGATCCTTTTTAGGCATTGTGATGGTGAAAAATGGGCATGATCCGTTCGTACCTGCTGGCCGTTGGGCAGGGATTTTGCACACCTTTAAATCTAGAAGTATGAATTCAGTATCAATATGAACGTCTCTGGCATGCCAGAGGTCTTGACTTGGAGAGTCTAGCAGATGGATATCAGCAGGCGCCACCTTCCTTGTGCCACTAGCCCATTTAGCTATCCTGAAATCATGGAAGAAATACCAGTTGTTACCAAAGCGAATCATTTAGCAAACTTAGTTATTGTGCCCTATTAAGGATAAAACCCACTCTGTATTTTTGAATAACATCCTTTTTCGATACACTGTACCAGATGACTTACTTAGACCCAGGGGTCCGTTGGAGCGGGAGTGCACAGGAGCGCAGCTCCGGGAGTGAGGAGCCAAGGGGGCGGGCACATTACCAAGCCCCGCCCCCTCCTCGGCTTCCCCGAGCAGTGCAGAGGCACAGCGCCCCGGGGAAAGCCCTGCTAGGATCTTTATTGTTTTTATTGTTTTGTTTTAATATTGATAATTTTATCATTGCTCCTTTTATGACTATGTGCTGCTTTTCCAGAGACTTGCTCAAGGTGGCATATAAATTTTCTAAGTATATCATTTTTTATCTGGGCACATGGCACATAAGTACTGGAGAAATTTCACCAACCCTTCAGCAGCTTCCACCCCATCAGTTTGGTGTAGTGGTCAGTAGCTGGACTCTAATCTGGGAGAACTGGGTTTGATTCCCCACTCCTCCACATGCAGCTGCTGGTGTGACCTTGGGCCAGTCACAAGTTCTCTCAGAGCTGTTCTCTCATGAGCAGTTCTCAAAAGACCTCTCTCAACCCCACCTACCTCACAGGGTGTCTTGTTGTGGGGAGGGGAAGGGGAAGGGATGGGTGGTGCACATGTCCTGGGTATCTCAAGTCTACTTGAAACCTCGTGGTTTCAAGGGAGTAGGAAGAGAATGAGGGTGTGTTCTTTATGCTTATTTTTATTGCACAAAGTATTGGATGGGGAAGGGAATGGAGGAAGAGCAGGTCAGTTTCACTCACCTGCAGAGTGGAGCCTGAGGGCTGGGTGTTGCCTTCTGACACACTTCCGGTATGTTAGGGGGTGTGGCATATGCAAATGAGTTATTCAAATGAGTTATGCTAATGAGCTCCTGCACCTCTTTTTCTACGAAATGTCCCCTGCTTAGACCCTCAGGGAATACCCAAGATCTGCAACAATGGGTATATCATGGAGATGCTTTAATAGATAACCAGTTAATTGCTCAGTTAAAATCTGCCCCTTGGTATAAAAACCTAAAGACAGATCATTTAAGAGCCTCCTATTTGACAAACATTACTGCACATAGTCTAAGAGTGGCATTCATGGCATTACGATTTCAGAACATGCCATCAGAAGTATTGACTGGAAGATATCTAAAAATTCCCCTAGAACAATGTATTTGTCTATGTGGAAGTTCTGTTGAAGATCTGTTTCACTATGTCATGATTTTCAGATCTCAGAAGTAGATTTTTATCTCAAATACTTAATCAACTGCACAGTTTTTCTCATAGTGATAAGCTTTTTTCCCTGTTGTCAGATATGAATCCTTTGGTATCTTGTAAGGTAGCACTTTTTGTGTTAGCCGCCAGGAAAGCTAGAGCAAAAGGGGTTCTTAAAAACACAGCTTATTGAGATGCAAGGCATTCACAATTGGAATTAGAATCTGTAAATGTACACAATTTTAGTCTAAGGTATATTAGATATTTTAGATATTATACAAATGAATTTAATAATTAAATGTGTATATTAAGATGCTAGGGATCCAGTTTTATCTAAAAATTGTAACAGTCAATGGCCATATACCAGGGGTGTCAAACTCATTTGTTATGAGGACCAGATCTGACATAAATGAGACCTTGTTGGGCCGGGCCATGTGTGTCATAAAATGTAATGCCAGATGGCGGAGTTACAAACTTTATAAAGGACACAAACACAAATGGGTTTCTTTTACTTAAAATAAAAACATGCTTAAAACATTAGCACTCCTGCAATATTTTGTTTAATTAACAGTCTCTGATAACTGACACCTCTTGCTCTGAATTATTGCATCACAATGTCTGTGCTGTTGCAATCTTGAGTATGCTGTTCAGGTGTGTCTCTGCAAGCTGCAAACCTACTTTTGATTTACTGACATTCAGCACAGAAATCTCACGCTTGAGTTTTGAGTCTAGGAACCAGGGGAAAACATGAAATGGCTGAGCGATTGAGAGAGTCTGGCGAAGCAAGCTATGATGCAGCAGCAGCAACAGAACTGGAAGCAGGAGATGGCCAGTTCTAGTACGGGCCTGATAGAAGCCCTCTGGGGGCCTCATCTGGCCCCCAGGCCACATGTTTGACATCAATGCCATATACAATAAACCTTATTCTATGCTGTTCTGTTCTGTTCTATTCCTTGTGCCACTAAAGTAGCCACTAGTCAGAGCAAGGAATGGCTAGGCCCCACTTTGCTGTTCTTCATCACCGAGGATTTGCTGCTTTCCTTCTAATGGGGGTTGATATTGTGATAATTAAATGATATGTAGAATACAACATGAATAGAACTGGTCGGTGGGAGGGAAGTGCCACAAAGTTTATACAGACTGTGCCATCGGGCTCCATTAGTATCACTCATTCATGATCTATGTCTGATCCTTTCTCTCTGTAGAATCAGACTGATAGAACATAGGAAGGGATTTGTGAAAGCAGCCTGCTGAGCAGCTGTGAACAAATTAATGAACAGATGAATAGTGTGTTGAAAAACTGGCTGCCTAGTGGTGACCGGCGAACAGGACATTAGCTCAACAGGCTGCTGTTCAAGCATACCTACCCAGCTAGATTCATGGACAGGTTTATTAGACAGATTCATGGAGGGCGGGTCTATTAGTGACTACTAGTCATGGTGACTAAAGGGAGGCTGTCACGTTCAGAGGTTGCCAGAAGGCAACATCAGGGGAAGGCCTTGGCCTCTGTTCCACACTCTTACACTGCATTGCCTCTCCCTGAAAGAGAACCAAGGGCTGACGCCAGAGAAGACCCTTGCTTGCACCAGGGCAAGCACAGGTTTTTGCCCACCCCCCACACATCCTTGAATGAAGGAAAGGGGGGAGTGGCGAAGCCTGGGAGAGTCCAGCACGGGAGCACAGCACCCCCCAGTGAGACCAGACAAAAGAGGGGGCTGCGGCAAGACAGCGGCCATTCCAAACAAGAAAGGCATAAGGTAACCTGTGCTTAATCGATATAAGTGAAGCAGATCAGCTTACTCATAAATAAATAAATACCCAGTTTAACCCAGTATGTGTCTTCATTCAAGGGGTGGGTGGGCATACAGCATACAGAACAGATCCTTTCTGTTTGTTTGTCTCCCTTTTCTTGTCTTTCACAGCCCTCCCCTCAGGGCACCCAAAATTTGCTCCTGTGGACAGCAAGTGGCTCGAAAGCCACAGAAACTGCAGGTCCCTCTTTGTGCAGAACTAGCCCTTACACAAGCTTTGCCACATATCCCACATACACATATCTGCAGAGAGAGAGAGAGAGAGAGAGAGAGAGAGAGAGAGAGATCAGTTGTCTCGGGGAAAATATATGTTTGTGCTTGTCAGCCTCCTTTGCTCTTGCGCTAGCGTTTGTGAAAAATGGCTGTCTGCGGAGTGTTTGATGGGGGAGGAGGCAGCACAGAAAAGGTCACCTGACTTCAGTGCCTCCGGATAAACTGATAACACAGCTGTGGCTCATTAGAACTTGTTTATGAGCCAGTGCAGTCCATAGCGGCTGCCACATAAAGTTTTTAAAAAGTTTTAAAACTGACCATCAAACTAAACGAGTCACGAGGAAATCCAGATTTCCCCTCAGGCTTCCTTCCTTCCTTCCTTCCTTCCTTCCTTCCTTCCTTCCTTCCTTCCTTCCTTCCTTGACTCTAATCTGGGAGACTCTAATCTGAGTGAACTCTAATCTGGGAGAACTGGGTTTGATTTCCCACTCCTCCACTTGCACCTGCTGGATGACCATGGGCAAGCTGTAGTTCTGGCACAGCTGTTCTTGAAAAAGAGCAGTTTCTGTCAGGGGAAGGGAGAGGAATTTGTAAACCGCTCTGAGACTCCCTTGGGTAGTGAGGGGCGGGGTATAAATCCAAACTCCTCCTCCTCTTCCTCTTCTTCTCTTTCTCTCCCTGGGAAATGAAGGGTGGAGGAACCTTTTTAGTGCACGCCCATTCCCACTGGGTTCATTTTGGGGAGAGAGAGAAGGTGGCTTCCCAATTGCAGAGAGAGAGAGAGAGAGAGAGAGAGAGAGAGAGAGAGAATGTTCTAAACCAAAACTCAATTTATTTTATTTCACACTCTTAAAAGTCAGAATATTTCAACACAACCCCAATGCATAAAATAGTACACTTGAAGTTCTATAAAGGATCTCCTTGGTTGCTGTTATGTCTGCAGACCACCACTAGGTGCCAGCGGCATGCCGTCCGAGCTTGGCTCCGGGAAACAATAGGGGCCAAGGATCCTGGACCTTCTACAGTTCACCAATAGGAACTTTGGCAGGAGATTCAAACCCTCCAGTATGACTGTGGGTGTGTCTCAGGTGGCTGTATAGAGTTGGCCTCATCGGCCGGTAGTTGTAGTTGTTGTGTACAAATAAACTATAAGCTGATCATCACACTGTTGTCCGGCCTTTCCATGAGTCAAACCCAGTTGCTCTGTCAAGACCCATAATGGAAGGGTGGTCGGCCAGAACAACAAGGAACAAAATTACATCCAGACATTAAGTACCCCTTTTCAACCATATGGCTAATGTAACTGTCAGTCAAGTTTTGTGACATGCATTTGACATACATCTCTGACATGCACAGAGCTCAGCCCATCCTTTCCATCTCCAAGGTCAGGAAGGTCAAAGAAAGCTGGGTTAAGATAGACTGACTTAGAGAGTCCCAGGAAGCAAGCTTCAGATACTCTTCTCCATTTAGAATTTGATAGTGTATAAACATTCCAAAAGGCAAAAGTCATGTAAGGCAGAAGTCATGTACAGGGTTATCCTGAAGGCCACAGCACTTAGCAGAGTCCTGAAGTTTCCTGGGAAACCGAACCACAGATTTAACTATAGAGGCTAATTGCTATAGAAATTAAAGCATCATAGGTGTCCCAGAAGTTTAGCAGAGGTTTAGCAGAGGACTGGGGCTCAATCCATCTCTCTCTCTCTCTCTTTAGAAGAAGAAGAAGAAGAAGAAAAGATTGGATTTATACCCCGCCCTTCACTACCCAAAGGAGTCTCAGAGCAGCTTACAAACTCCTTTCCCTTCCCCTCCCTGCAACAGACACCCTGGGGGGTAGGTGGGGCTGAGAGAGCTCTGACAGAAACTGCTCTTTTTCAAGAACAGCTGGTACAGAGCTATGGCTTCCCCAAGGTCATCCAGCCAGGTGCAAGTGGAGGAGTGGGGAATCAAACCCGGTTCTCCCAGATTAGAGTCTGCACACTTAACCACTACACCAAACTGGCTTTCAAACCAAACTGGTGTGTGCGTGTGTGAGCAAACCAGATGGCAGTTGTGGTGCCAGAGGAGGACTGTTAACTTGTTCCCTAGAGCTGCCAACCTCTAAGTGGGGGCTAGACGTTCCCCAGAATGACAGTTGACCTCCAGTCTACATAAAGAAAATGGCTGCTCTGGAGGAAAGACTCTATAGCATTCTACCCTGCCAAGGCCCCTCCCCTCCCCTCCCCTCCCCTCCCCTTCCCAAACTCCATCTTCTCCAGGCTCTGCTCCCAAATCTCAAGGAATTCCCTAACCTGAAATTGGCAACTCTGCCTTTTCCCATCTACTTGAATCAGATCATTCTCCCCCCCACACACATACCCCCACTCTGAGCTGCTATTTGTTCTGCAGGAGGAAAAAAAACCTACATAGAGAGATTCACATGGGCTGCTTCCTCGATCTAAAGTCACATCTTGTAAGCTGCTATTAGCCTTGTAGGGGAGGATTTGAACCTGGGTCTCTCAGATCCTAGTCCAATACTCTACTGACCCTCTTTTAAGTAGATAAAGTAGGAGATAAAGCTAAAGTAACCAATAAAGCAATTTCAGGAGACAAAACTATTGTGAGAGTCATTTAGAACAGCCCCCCTCCCTTCAGCTGCACATAAATTGGCAGCACCCAGAGCTGAATCTCTCTCTCTCTCTCTCTCTCTCTACTCTCTCTACTCTCTCTCTCTCTCTGTGTGTGTGTGTGTGTTTGTGTTTGTGTGTTTGCCAAGAAGCCCTACCACAGGTATGTGGAATGTGGCCCTCACTCTCCCCTCCAGGAGGAGAGAGTGGGAGCAGGGGAGAAAGCTACTGAAACAATGAAAGGATGACCTTGGTAAAAGGAGTGAGTTAAAATCCAAGATGGGAGGGGACGATGGGGTGCTTTGAGGAAAAAAATGGTTTCCACCTTGTGTCTGGCTCCTTATTACAAGATTTTACCATGAGAACCAACGAATGATGCAACTAGATTGGAGTCCAGTAACACCTTCGAGAACAGCAGTATAATCTTTCAAGTCTCAAAGCTAGGGTTGCCAATACCCAGCTGGGGGCAGGGGACCCCCTGGTTTGGAGCCCTTCCCCCCATTTCAGGGCTGTCAGAAAGTGGGGTGGTGGTGGCTGCTGGGCACTCCCTGATACCCTATGGAGACCAGTCCCCAAAAGGTATAATGGAGAAGCAAGCCATGGGTATCTGGGGCTCTGGGGGAGCTGTTTGTTGAGGTAGAGGCATTAATTTTCAGCATTGCTGGTGGTGCCACTCTTGGGGGGGAAAGCCCAAGTTTCAAAAAGATTGGACCAGGCGGTCCAATTCTATGAGCCCCCAAAAAGGTGCCCCCATCCTCCATTATTTCCAATGGGAGGCAAAGCATTTAAAAGAAATGTGGTCCCTTTAAATATGATGTCCAGAACTCCCGTCCAGCTTGTTGGCCTCACCTGGCAACTCTAGTGACATCACAAAAGTGCTCCTGGCTCCACCCCGGAAGACCCCAAATATCCCCTGAGTTGGACCTGGCAACCCAGTCAAAGCTCCCTTTGTCAGATACCAAGAGTTACGTTCGAGTCCAAGAGCACCTTAGAAACCAACAATATTTTCAGGTTATAACCTCTCGAGAGTCAAAGCTCCCGTGGTCGGATACAAGGCAGAACGAGGCAAAACCCCGAAACCTGCAGTTCAGGCCTGACAGCTGGCAACCCTCTCTGGATCATTCCGCTCAAATAATAATAATAACAACACCCTCAACGTGTATCTTTGCATGCCTTTATATTCATGTGGCATCTTCCTTTCCCGGTATTTGCGTTATTATTTAAATGCTGGTCTCCCAAATCCAAATCAAATATTATTATGAATATTAGCATTAGGCAGTTCTCTACCAATTACACAGCTATTTGCATACATTTTAATTCTTTATTTTTCCCCCTGCTGCACTAGGAAAATTCATCACCACATTAGGTAAATACGCATTTCTGTTTTGTTAGTGGAGATGCAAGGAGAATGACGAATGCCACAGCTCTTAACTTCGGGCGGTGGAGGTGGGGGGGGGCTGTATATACGCCCCTCTCACCTGTGGTTCACAAGGGGATATTTCCTTTCACGAACTGTGTACTTTGCTACTAATCTCATTGGCAGTACTTTGTTAGGTGACCCCAGTTAATGTTTTTGTTTCTCGTGGTGTTTTCCCCCCTCTCCTCCATTTCTCTCCAGGGTTTTGTTGCCTTCACCAGTCTCTTTTCTTCTTGCTTTCAAAATGCTTTCCATTTTGTCCTTGATGGTGTTCCCGACTCTCTGCCTGTTCACATTGGCCTTTGTTCTTCATAGCCTTCCAAAATAATGTCAGTTACAATCTCTCTCAAACGCCCTGCGAAATATTTTCCCACTTTTGCATTGAAGCGGCTCCAGAAGAGAGACTTAACTGAATGCTATCAACATTCTTCAGTGAAGGTCAGTTGGTTGGAAGTAATATCCTTTTCTTTTGTCCAGACTCTAAAAAACACACACACACACCCCGCAGTCATTTCATTTACTTATTTTCTTTTAAGCCTGCCTCCTTTCAGGGGGTTCAGAGTGCCTTAGATCGAGTCCAGTTTCCCATTTTATCCTCACAAAAACATAGCAAGGTAGGTTAGACCAAGAGTGTGACTGGTCCAAGGACACCCAGGTAATCAGAGTTTGAATCTGAGTCATAGAATCGTAGAGTCACAGAGTCAAAAGGGGCCATACAGGCCATCTAGTCCCACCCCCTACTCAATGCAGGATCAGCCTAGAGCATCCCTGACAAGTGTTTGTCCAGGCACTGCTTCAAGACTGCCAGGGAGGAGCTCACCACCTCCCGGGGCAGCTGACTCCATTGCTGCAAGTCCTGTCCTCTGCTGCCAACAGGAAAAGCTCCCTGCCCTCCTCTAAGTGACAGCCCTTCAAATATCTAAAGAGAGCTAGGTCTTCCCAGGCCTAGCCAAATGCTCTGCTATGTTGGTCCTCCTTTTGGCTTACTCTTGTAAGTTTGGGGGGGGGGGTGTTTGAAGTATGGTTCCTTCATGTGTCCTATATGGCACCGTGAGCTGCCCTGAACATGCCTTATGGAAGGGTGCAATGCAAAACATTTGGTGGTAGAAAGGCTGGGTTAGGGCAACCCCAGAGGGGTTTTCAAGGCACAAGAAATTCAGAGGTGCTTTGCCTTTGCCTGCCTCTGCATACTGACCCTGGACTTCCTTGGCAGTCTCCCATTAGGGTTGCCAAGTCTTGAACACTCACTGGTGGGGGGGAGTCCTCCTCCGGCCGGGAGCTTTCCCGGTGCCCGGTGATGTCACCGGAAGTGGAGGAAGTGGAGGGAGGAGCCGCGGCTCCCGGTCCCCCTCTTCTGCCGGCCCAAAAGTGAAACTGGCCCAAGTGGGGCTCCCGTGGAGGAGCTGCGGAAGCGGTGTTTCCTCTCAGGGCGCCCCAAAGAATGGGCCGAGGAGGAGGCACCGCCCTTGAGTCCTCCAGCTCCGGCCCTTTCAGAACCCGCGCCCTGGAGGAATGTATTTCTCTTCTCGCCTCAGGAGGAAGGAGTCCAGCGGCCACACCTGCCTATACTGGCTTGAGGGGACCTGGCTGGGATCAGGGCCGTGATCGCATTTGGGGAGGGCAGTGGGCGGAGACCGCTCAGGCCAGACATTAAAACAAAGTCCTGACAACTCTCTCGCTGTAATGATTAGATTTCTAAAAACGTGCAAAGGAGACTGTGTGTGTTGGAGCTTGGGAGTAGGGCGTGTTGACGTCACTTCCGGGTGACGTCATTACGTTGGAGAAAGTCGTTCTGCTGGACGACTTCGGGGGTGGGGTTCCCCCCGCCAGCCGAATGCTGGCCGGCGGATCGGGAACCCCTGTAGCGGGGAATCCCCCACCCCCCGGGCTGCCAAGTCAGCCCTTATCTCCCATCCTTGTACCAACCCAGACCAAGCCTGCTTAGCTTCTGAGAGCTGACATGACTGGGTTAGCTTGGGCTGTCCAGGTCAGACTGCAAACCATTTTACTCCATAGAAATGATAAACAGACACATCAGTCACAGCCCTATTTATTGACTATGAAAAGTCACATTTAAAACTTATAGCGGTAGGGATCTCTCTGTATTATAAAGCCAATCTGGGGTGGCCACATACAATGTGCTCCCTCAGCTGTAGGCTGACCAAGCCACCACTCAGCCTGGGGAACCTAGCCACTGGCAGACTCGGTGCTGGCCCAAAGATGCCCTGTGATTCATCCACGCCGTGCCATTGTCGTACCCACTTGCCCACAAAACCGCTGCCCAGTCTCAGTAGGCTGCGAGCCCATGAAGAGGGCACATGCTCCACTGGTAGCCGAAAGGGGCAACCGCTGATGCCTGGACATCACAGGTTGATGAAGCCAGCTGGACGCCAAACCTCAGCCCACTCCTGCTGCCACCACAGCCTCCACCTGCAGGGACCTGCCAGTGAGAACAGGTGGCCGCATGACTGGCACCCACAGATACCCAGGTGGACAGCGGGCGGCTGCAAGGGGAATGCCAGTGGGCGCAGGTGGGAGGCTGCACGCACCCCAACGGCTGCTTGAGCCTGTTGTGTTGCTCTACAATGGGCCTTGCTCCTAGTATGCTGTAAATTATATTTATTTATTTAAAATACTTCTGTCTGTCTTCTTTAAAAAGGAAGGGGGGGCTGGATAGCGTATGTTTTTTTTTTTTTGAAACAACAGTTTGGGGGAGGGAATCTCTAAAACCAATCAACACCAACCACAGAAAAAAGAAGAAAATAGTCTGTCCAAATAGTTTAGGTGCTCTCCAGCACTCTCCTGTATATTTCAGGCCGTGGTCACACAGCACCCTAATCCTGGATAAAGTCCCGCTGGACTTTAATCCGAGATGTTTTCTTTTGGGTTGGGATGATCACACATCACAACCCGGCGGCTGGGGCGGCTGGGGGAGGCAAGGCAAGGGCCACCCGCACGCCTGTGCACAGCTGCCTTCCCTGAACACCACATGGAGGAACTGGCTGGCTGGCTGGCCCCGTGCTCCGTTCCGGGCCCCAAGCCCCACCAGCCACCACCTGATGCAAAAGCAAGGAGAAGGGGAGAAGCATGCCGGGGTGGGGGTGTCAGGCGGTGGTGGCTGGTGGGGCTTGGGGCCTGGAGCAGAGCGTGGGGCATTTCAAACACACAGGCGGCCAAGCGCTTGAGTGCCCAAGCACCCAAGTTGGAAAAAGGCAAAAAAAAAACCCTGAAGGACGATCAGACGGCCCTTCTCGCAATCATTGCGAGAGAGGGCTGTCCAGATCGGCAAAATCGTGGGTTCAAAGCACGACTTCCGGGAAAGTACTTGATTTTCCCAGGGTCGGAAAATGCGCTAGGAACCCGGGAGTGAGCCTGCTTCGGCGCGGGAGTAGGCGCGGCCGGTCTGATCAGTCCCTTTAAATCCGGGAGGGAACAGCACTGACTCCTGCTTTAAAGGACCGTGTGACCGCAGCCTCAGTCTTCCTAAAAATGGGGGGGGGGCAGCATCCTGAGCCCCTCTAGGCTATACTTCCTGACTACACAAGGGCAGCCAGTGAAAATGCCTAGGCCTGGGCAGGGACTAGGGATGCCAGCCTCCAGGTGAGACCTGGAGAATCCCCCAGAATTAGTTTATTTCCAGACTACAGAGATCAGTTCCCCTGGAGAAAAGGGATGCTTTGGAGGGTGGCCTCTATGGCACTCTACCCCCCCTGAGATCCCTGTCCTCCCCAGGCTCCATCCCCCAATCTCCAGGAGTTTGGATCTGGCAACTCTCGTAGGGACAGTTTTTCCCTCAAAGACTGAGAAACAGAGACTGTTGGGATGACCAGATGCTCAGTACCTGCTCTGTAAAGAGGCAGCTAAAAGGAACCTCATCTCTGGCTCCTCCGTTCTCAAGATGACATTCCTTTCCAAAGATCAAAGGATATATTACATGTCGTTGTTGTTTTTGTTAGAAATGTATGGGTTGCAAGGTCCAGATTCCAGTCATTGTTGGGTTAATGTGTTCACTTTCAGTGCTATTGTTTAGACTGACCTGGAAGGGAAACCTGGCAGACAGCCAATGCTAGCAAAGCCAGGAAAACTGGTCTGTTTTGTAAACGCGGGTTGGTTAATCTGTTCAGGTGATTTCCTTCTAGGGGTCAAGAAGAAGGAGGATTTCCCATTGTTTTGTGACCATGTGTTTGGAGCAGTAGCATGTAAAGATGTAGCTCTAGATATCTCTTTTGTTTGTAGGTTTCCTGTGTACCTTTTACCCTTAGAAATAAAGCTTTTTAAACAGAAAGAAATGTCTCCTCTCCAGTGAAGAAAAGATCCATTGCAACCTCTGAGTATTTAAGTATTTTGACTATTTTTCCCAACAGTTTTCCCCTCTTCCCTCTCTCTGGCCAGGCTCTGAATCAGAAGGCCAAATGAGGTGTATTCCAGGAGGTAGGTAGACTGGAATGTCTCTAAGGTTTTTTGCAAAGGCCAAGGGCAGATATGGAACAGTTGCGTGGCTTTGGACCTTGGACTAGATAGACTTACAGACCCTCCCTCCCCAGTGTGGTGTCTGTGGGTGCCTTGGTGCCCACTGACACCTTTCATGGAGCCCACTAAGGGTTTTTAGGAAGTGGGTGGGGCCACTGGAGGTTTGATGAGCCATGCAGATTTTTTTAAAAATGTTGCTTAGGCAGCAGCTGCCACCACACCACAAGGATCTGCCCTATGCTACTGAAGTGAAGCTTTAGCAGTCAGTCTGCGGCTGGCTCTGCCTCCAACGGCCGCCATTTTGTTGCTTCTCCCACCTTCTCCTGCCAGGATTCCCAATGTGCCCACACAGACTCAAGAAAGGTATGGGGACCGCTGCTTTAGATGGTAATACTTCAAACACAAAGGTACGTCCTGCTTAATCCTGCTATGCCATTCCTTCTGCCCAGTGAAAAAAGCCAGTCAGGAACGGTAACTTAGAATGGAAACAAGGACCAGAGGAGAACGGGTTAAGCAGCTTCCCTTTATTTATTCTTTCCCTCAGCCTGCTCATGGTGACTTTGGTGGTGGGGGTTGGGGGGCAGTTTTGGGGGGGGGCAGAACTCAATGCGATGTAATATAAGCCTCATTCACCTCCCCCTCCACTCCCACCACTTTTTTTACAACATGGAAGGTTTGGGGTTTTTTGGCATTTAGGTTATTTGGACTGACAGTGGAATATCTGCGAGTGAGATTGTGTGCAGCACCTGCTGCTTGACCTTTGCAACGAGGCATCTCCTTGTCAGAAAAGTTCTGCCTCTGAAACATGAGCGCTATACGGCCAGGCGGCAAGTCTGGGAAGGAGTGCCAAGGCTTGGACTGCACGCTTCTTCCCCCCACAAGTCATAAATGTAAACATAAGAATTCTGTTATTTTTCCGAGGGCCCCAAAGAAGGGAACAGGCAGTGAAAAAGAAATAAGGAACAGTACAAATTATACAAGGACACCCACCTTGGTTTGGAACAAATCGAAACTTGTAAGGTCTGATTTTTCACAAACACCAGGACAAGAATCACAGGTTAAAGGCCATTTCAGATGTTTCTCATTTGCAGTGTGTCCTCTGGCCTTGGAGATTAAGGAATTTGTTCATCCTGCTCTGGGTTTCAAATTTAGATTGTCTATACTGTCTAACTGTAACACCAAGAACTGCGTGTACTGTGTGGTCTGTGATTGTGGGTTTTTATGTATTTGGAGTATGATTAGACCCATAAAATCTAGGATTTTAGAACACCATTTGCACATCTGTAATAAAAATTATGAAACCCCACTGGTGGACCATTTTGTCCAATTTAAATGTGATCCTTTTTTTGCATTGTATGTTTTCAAAGGTCCTATGGAAAAGAGGTTTTTGTCACTCAAAGATTTGCATAGATTTTCCTCTTCAGTATGTACTATATCTGTTGGATCTATATCGATATGTTCTCTCAAGATGGGCCACTGTGTTTGTTTGTAGTAGTTTGTTTGTAGCAGTTTGTTTGTAGCAGTTTGTTTGTGGCAGATCAAGATGGGTAGCCGTATTAGTCTGTCTGTAGCAGTGGAAAAGAGCAAGAGTCCAGTAGCACCTTAAAGACTAACAAAATATCTGGCAGAGGAGGAGCTTTCGTGAGTCACTGCTCACTTCTTCAGGTACAGCTAGAATGGGAGTCCATTTGTCCTACTTATTGGAAAGTGGAGTGATTTCAAATGACATTAGGAAGCGAATTACAATAGCAGGTGAATGACAATAGCAGGCATGATTGGATTAGGTCAGATAGGCAGAGGGGTAATAGGCATGGAGAAATCAGCACTGGTAATGAGACAGGAAATCTAGGTCTTGGTTCAGTCCAGGTGGATGTATTGTCTTGAGCATCATCATTAGTTGCAATTCAGCAGGCGCTCTTTCTAATCTCCCTTTGAAATTCCTTTGTAAATTTGTGGCGGGGTAGGCGCTTTCATGAGTCACTGCCCTAATTTCCCGTTATTTCAGTATCCGAAGGAGTGAGCAGTGACTCACAAAAGCTCATACTTTGCCACAAATTTAGTTACTCTTTAAGGTACTACTTAACTTTTTTTTTCTACTAATCCTGTGCTAAATTACTCCAGACTAAAGCTGTTGACATCAATGACCTGAGGCGGGAACAACTCTGCATAGGTTTGCATGCATCCTGTGTTGCTGTTGCCAGAAACAGGAAACGTCTCGGCAGAATCCACAGTGTGAGGTCATCATTTCCTGTTTTTCATGCAGTGCCTCCACTTTGTTGAATGCCCTGTGTAGGTGTGGAGAGAATTGTAGTGTCATGTAGGAATATGCACCCCAATATTTCCAGTCTGAAACTATATTTGAAAAATACCTTATCAGTGTTTTGGGGGTATATTCCAGTCAGCCGAAACGGTATTCAAGTATTCAGGATTCCAGACTGCCGAACAGCAATTTGCACAATATACCAGAAATATTCAGGAATATCTGAGGACATTTCAGCTGCCATTTTAAGGCTCCCAGGAGGTTCCTTCCTTCCTTCCTTCCTTCCTTCCCTCCCTCCCTCCCTCCCTCCCTCCCTCCCTCCCTCCCTCTTTCTTTCTTTCTTTCTTTCTTTCTTTCTTTCTTTCTTTCTTTCTTTCTTTCTTTCTACATTTATTAGCCACCATTCTTCCTTATAGAGCTCAAGGCAGCTTACAATACAGATAAAATACATAAAATAGAAAACCTAAATGCATAACAACAGTAAAAAATCACAGTTTAGGACTGCTAGTAACTTAAGAACATAAAAACATCAGAGAAGCCAGTGTTGGATCAGGCCAATGGCCCATCTAGTCCAACACTCTGTCACACAATGGCCAAAAATACCAGGTGCCATCATCTTCCTTCCTTCCTTCCTTCCTTCCTTCCTTCCTTCCTTCCTTCCTCCCCTCCCTCTTTCTTTCTTTCTTTCTTTCTTTCTTTCTTTCTTTCTTTCTTTCTTTCCTCAAGGTTCCCTGGCAATGGGAGGGAGGGGGGAGAGAGGCAATAGTTCCAGGCAACAGGATCAGACATTACCAGGAACACTTGATCTGTCTGCTTAACCATGACAATGCTCACTTCCCTCCATGCCCCTGAGCACAGGCAAAAGAGGATAAAAACACAGCTAGATGTTTAGAGCATTTCAGAGTAGATTTTTTGAAATGTGCAGGTACTTACTGTGGCTGCTTTGGTCTGCTTTGGATTTTAGCTGCAGGCTGCCTGCCCGGGAAGACCATTTTGTTCTCTGCCTGCTGGACATCTTCAGGACTAGTGGAATTTGTTTCAAAATATCATTTCAAATCTTCCTTTTTCCAGGGGATGTTGTGTGTATGTACGGGAGAGAAAGCATCTCTCTCCCCCCCCCCTTTTTTTCTGGTTCTTTCAAGCATTTTTCCTGGGTTTCATTTTGTGCTGGTTTTGAAAGGATTTAAAAGGCTTGTGTTTTGGTTCTCTTCTCTTGGCTTGTTTCAGATGAGAATCCTTGACTATTTTGCATTTTCTCTTATACCTGGAAACTCGTGTTGGTCTCTAAGGCCCCACTGGACTTGAATCTAGCTGTTCTATAGCAGAACAACATACCCTCTGAAAAGATCTGCATTTTCTCTGTTTCTAAGTGCTGTTTAATTTTTAAAGGGTTTGTTTGTGCTTTTGGAGGCGACTTCTCAAGTTGTTGCTGTTTTAAAAAGTGTATCTTCTTTTCTTATTCTTCCTTCTGGTTCTGTTTTTACCATTGTTTGGATATAGCTGTTGTAAAGATCTTTCTGTGTTGTGTTTTTTGGGGGAACTAGTTTCATGGAGATAGATCAAGATGGGTAGCTGTGTTAGTCTGTCTGTAGCAGGAGAAAGATATAAGGGCGGATGGACTCCCATTCAAGCTGTATCTGAAGAACTGAGCGGTGACTCACAAAAGCTCCTCCCCTGCCACAGACTTTGTTAGTCTTTATGGTGCTTCTGGACTCTTGCTCTTTTCTACTGCTATAATCTCATGGAGTTTTGGGATGTACCTGTTAGGGTTCTTTAATTTAATTTGTGCAGCAAGTTCAGGATAAAAACTCTGGTTAGATTTATTATAATAACCATTAATTGTAGGCAGGGGTCATTCCGCGCAGGAATGCCGTTCCGGGAGTGAAAAGCCCAGGACTGGGCACATATGGTGATGAACTGTGGAAAAAAGCAAAAGCATACTAACAGTTTGGTATAGTGGTTAAATGCGAAGTCTCTAATCTGGGAGAACCGGGTTTGATTCCCCACTCCTCCACTTGCACCTGGCTGGATGACCTTGGGCAAGCCATAGCTCTGTACCAGCTGTTCCCTCAAGGACAGCTTGGGAAAGAGCTCTCTCAGCCCCACCTACCTCACAGGGTGTCTGTTGTGGGGAGGGGAAGGGAAAGGAGTTTGTAAGCCGCTCTGAGACTCCCTTGGGGAGTGAAGGACAGGGTATAAATCCAATCTCTTCTCTTCTTCTTGATCTGTATTTTCATGCTTGTTGTAGGGTAGCTTCCCTGCAAGAGCAAAGGAAACCTAAACTGTCTTTAGTCAAAGTGTAAAGCTGGCTCACCAGCTCTGAATTGGGAAATACCTGGAGATTTTTGGGGAGGAGCCTGAGCGATGGGTGTTGCCTTTTGGCACACTTCCGGTGATGTCAGGGGGTGTGGCATATGCAAATAAGTTATGCTAATGAGTTATGCTAATATGCTCCTGCACCTTTTCCCCCTACAAAATGACTCCTGACTGTAGGTGAGGGTTTAGCTGTTTAAAAATACAAGGTTGGCTCAGCTTGGATTTACTGGTTTGACATTGACACTGTTGGACTTGTTGGGGAGGGGTTGCAATAGGAGGCTTTTGGTCAATAGTTGCTCAGTCACTCTTGTGTGCTTGGCTATCGGCTTCTTTGAATTTTTCTTTCCCATAGGAAACAAATGGAAATAAGTAGAATGGCTGGGGGAACCCTGTTTAGGGGCTCACGGCACTGGTCCAATTTGCTTGAAACTAGGGAGATTTTTATTTTGGTGCTATGAAAAACTAAAAAGCAGACACTGCAGTTGTCCAAGCACCCCCAGTCTACAGTTACAGAAGCAAGGGGAATGCTTGTCAGGGACAACCCTCATTCCATGATTGTGTGGAGGCTGTGGAATACTTTTCTTCAGGAGATCTCTCCAACCTTCAGGCACCAAGTTATGATGTTTCTGTTTCAAAAACATCCGTTTAAGGTGGCTATTGGTTTCCTTGGGATTTGTGTTCATGCCACTACTTAAAGGTTTTATGGGTTGTGAGTCCCCCCCCCCCCCGGCAGTACTCAGCAGTGCTGGCACCATTTGGAGGGGCTCTCCTAAGTCCTGAAGAGGGAATTGGTGGAAATCAGTGCAATCTTATATATGAATACTGGCTTTTTTTGGGGGGGGGACACACAAAAGCACTGTTTTTAGTGATGCACTGTTTTAATCCGTGACCGATTTCCCACAGCTGCTGCTCTGCCCCCACTCTTCCCTTTGCCCCGAATGTAAGTGTCATTTTCCCGCTATTTGATGAATGGCCGCATTTTGCCCCACAGCTTCGCCCGATTTCCCCCATGTCTACTAAGTCCTCAAAAAGCAGGATCGAGTAGACACAGGGGAAATGGGGTAAAGCTGCAGGGCAAAATGCGGCCGGGCAGCAAATAGTGGGAAATTGAGACTTACGACTGGGGCAAAGGGAAGAGCGGGGGTGGAGCAGGGGCTGTGGGAAATCGGTCCATATGAGACACTGCTGTTTTTTTTACATGACAGACTGGCTAAATATTATCCCAGTATATCAAATGTATGTTGGAAGTGTAAGCAAAAAGCTGGATATTTCTTTCATGTTTGGCGTACATGTGATAAAAGTAAAAAATAATAATAATACTGTGTTGAAATACACAGAATGTTACAGCAAATAATCAGAATTAATAGACCTTTTCAACCAGAAATCTTTTTGTTAAATGTAACACCAGAACAGTTTAAAAAATCCAGACTGTTATATGATTACACATGTTGTAACTGCAGCTAGAATTTTATATGCTGAATTATGGAAAAAAGGGAGACATACCATCAAAGAAAGACTTGATTTGTAAACTAATGGCAACAGCTGAAATGGACAAATTAACTTTATTATTAGAAGGAAGAAGAGAGAACATTTTTGAAGAATCTTGGTCAAGACTTTACATGTGGATGGAGAACTTTATTTAAAAAAAACACCACAAAAAAACAACAAGATCAATTCATTTAACTTCTGATAGGTGCAAAATTAGGAGAGAGGAAATTATAAAAAGAGGGATGGCAGTGGGACAGAACCCTGCTTATATTCTTTGTCTTGATGACTAGTAGTAACTAATTTGCACTAACTTGTCGCTCCTCCCCCAACACCTAAAAAACAGTATTTTCTAGCCCAGCTTTTCTCTAAGCCATTTGCTTTTGTGGCCATTTCCGTTTTGGTAGGCTCCCAGATTGCAAGACTATGCTACTAAGAAAGCAGGGATCTAAATATAAATGCCCCTGTGTTCTTGTAAGGGTTCTGTATAGGCATTTCAAAGCAACATGTGGAACACCTTTAGAACAATATGCTCTGAAGTCTTCTTTTTTTCCTCTTATTTGCTTGGCCAATGAAGGCGAAACCTGTGTCTTGAAAAATCTGATTCAGTGTCTTGAAAACCTGTGTCTTGAAAACCTGATGCTGAGACTCAGATCCACAAACTGTGACTAAAATAAGCTCGCGTTACTTCCTTACGTACCCTTTCCTGCTAATATTTGAGCATGCCATTTTATAATGCATTTTCCTCCTCCCTTATTCTTTTTTTTAAAAAAAAAATATATAAAGTAAATAACCTGTAATCTTGCTTTTGTTTTCCCCCTTCTTTCATAAAAGGCATTTATTTCCATAAAATGATCATGAGGACTTCTTTGACTTTTGAAAACCAAATACATCTACCATTTCCTGACAGGCTTTTTCTGGGTTTCTTTGATGTATTGGATAGTCCTAATGCTATACCATATTTAATTTACCAGGACCCTATTTGGGGCGGGAGGGAATATGATATGGAAATATGCCTGAAGTGATCAAATGCTGCCTCCAAACCTGAAATGCTGCAAAATTGAAAAACTGAAAAGGAACAGAAAATGTTTCGCTAAAATATTGCTGGATTGCACATTTCACTTAAGCCCACTCTGTTTTATTGGCTTCCCTTGATTAAGTGTCAGGCTTGTTGAATAATCGAGATTCTAGGGTGCATCTTTTAACAAGGTAAAACAGGCATCCGGAAAGAGCCTTTTCCCTCCTTGATGGGGGGGGGGGGAGAGATTGAATCTATATGCTAATGAACTTGTTTCGCTTTCTGTAGCTACAACCCAGGACCTGTTCTTTGGGTTCTCTGGGTCCCCCCCCCCTCTCCTTCATCTTGGCCCCTTCCTCTCTCTTATGGTGTTTTCCCTTTTACAGGTACATTGTGCTCAATAATCCTCAATTAAAATAGATCCAGGTGGGCAGCTGTGTTGGTCTGAAGCAACAGAACAGAAGTTTGAGTCCAGTGGCACCCTGAAGACCAACAAAGTTCTATTCTGGGTATAAAGGTTAGGCCTAGAATTAAACTTTGTTCGTATTAAAGGTTCCAATGGACTCAAACTTTGTTCTAATCCTCAATTAGCTTGCTTTCTTTAAACTGGTGTGCTTTCCTCCATCCTGTTCTAGGGCTGCCAAGTCAGCCCAGGGGGCGGGGGATCCCCCACTACAGGGGTTCCCGATCCGCCGGCCAGCATTTGGCCGGCGGGGGGAACCCCACCCTCCTTCCCGAACGTAATGACATCACCCGGAGGTGACGTCATCACGTTGGGGGCGTTGCCAGAGCGTCGCCCTGGCAATCACCCCAAAACTCTATGATACCATAGAGTTTTGGGGCGATTGCCAGAGCGTCGCCCTGACAATGCCCCCAACGTGATGCCGTCACTTCTGGGCGACGTCGCCGGGCGCGTGCGCTTCACACGCACGCTCGGGAAACTCCCAGACGATGGAGGACTCCCCCCCGCCGGTAAGTAAGGGACACTTGTCAACCCTATCCTGTGCCCATACCCTCAGGGTGCTGCTGGGTGCCAAAGGTGCCTTCATCTATGTCTACCAGCCTCCACTTTCCCAGCTTGGAACCCAATGAGGTGGCTCCTTCTCCTAGAGGTCCCAAGCCATCTCTTTTTAGGCTCTCAATCTCCCCATCCACTGGCTCATTGTCCCCTTTTGAGCCGGTGAACTACTTGACCGGGCCCCACCCACCCACTGGCAGCACCACACTAGATCTGACCCAGCTGTGTTTACATCTGGCTGGGCTCATTGGAGCATCTTGCTAACTTGGGACTTGCTAACTCCCAGGTTTGCCACTGAGTCTGTATTAAACAGGATGATAGAGCCCTGATGGCTGTACCTGAATGGTAGGTTTGCCAAGTGCGGTTTAGGAAATGCCTGCAGATTTGGGGGTTGAGCCTAGGGGGGCAGAATTTGGAGAGAAGGAGGAGGAGGAGGAGGAGGGGTTTGTTTTTATACCCAATTTTCCTCTATCGGAAGGATTATCAAAGCAGCTTACAATGACCTTCCCTTCCTCTCCCCACAACAGGCACCTTGTGAGGCAGGTGGGGCTGAGAGAGTCCAGAGAGAACCATGGCTGGCCCAGGGTCACCGAGCAGGCTGCATGTGGAGGAGGAGTGGGGGAATCAAACCTGGTTCTCCAGAATAAAGGCCACTTCTCCTAACCACCGTTCCACACTGGCTTTCAAGGGGCGGAGACCAGCAAGGATGTGATGCCGCTGAGTCCACCCTCTAAAGCTTCCCTTCTCTCTGGGAGAAATGATTGCTGTAATCTGGAGATCACTTTGACTCCAGGAAAACTTCAGGACTGACCTGGAGGCTGGCAACCCCTAACTGATAACACACATTTTGGAGTTTCTTGCGTTACAACCTCACATTTAGGGGGTTGTTGTTGTTTTTTAAATCATGTATGTTTTTGTTAAACACACCTATCCAAATGTAATGTCTGCATACCCGAAGTGGAGTATGAATATTTGGAGAAGCAATCCCAGCAAGCAAGCCTTGTGTCAGGCCTCCATAACTTATGATCAACAAACTAAGTGCAGCCCACTAGGGCGAGTAATCACCTGCTTTGCTGTGTTACCAACTTGGGCCTGTAGGAAAAACAAACAGAAGTTACTGGCTTTTGGCAGGCTGCAGAATGTGACCTCTGGGTAGGGTTGCCAAGTCGTACTTACGTACTGGCAGGGGGGAGTCCTCCTTCGCCCGGGAGCTTCCCTGGCTATAGAGTTTTGGGGCGATTGCCAGAGAGTCACCCTGACAACGCCTCCAACGTGGTGACGTCACTTCCGGGTGACGTCATTACGCTGGGGAAGTCGTCCTGGCTAGACGACTTCGGGGGTGGGGTTCCCCCCACCGGCCGCATGCTGGCCGGCGGATCGGGAACCCCTGTAGCAGGGGATCCCCCGCTCCCTGGGCTGACTTGGCAGCCCTACCTCTGGGCTTCCCTCAGCTCAGTGGGCCACACATTCGACAAGATGGATGCAGGGGTCATTTCGAGCAGGAACACGCAGGAACATCATTCTGGGAGCAACAAGCCCAGGAGCTGGCACATATGGTTGTGCGCTGTGGAAAAAAGCAAGAGCATACTAACTTGATCTCTGTATTTTCATGCTTGTTGTAGGGTAGCTTCCCTGCAAGAGCAAAGGAAACCTGAAGCGTCTTTAGTCAAAGTGTCAAGTTGGCTCGCTAGCTCTGAGTTGGGAAATACCTGGATATTTTGGGGGCGGAGCCTGAGCGGTGGGTGTTGCCTTCCGACACATTTCTGGTGATGCCAGGGGGTGTGGTATATGCAAATAAGTTATGCTAATGAGCTCCTGCACCTCTTTTTCTACAAAATGACCCCTGGACAGATGTATTTTTGTTGCAGGAATGAGGACAGTAATTCCAAGGAGACTGTGCCCCCCTCAAAGCTAGTTCTAATCTTGCTGTGCTGATAGGGTTGCCAGCCTCCAGGTGGGGCCTGGAGATTTCCCTCTTTTATAACGGATTTCCATCTGACAGAGATTAGCTCCCTTGGAGAAAATGGCTACTTTGAAGGGTGGATTCTATGGCATTGTACCCTACTGAGCCCCCCCCCTCCCGAAACCCTGCCATCTCCTGGATCCACCCCTCAAAGTCTCCAGGTGTTTTCCAACCCAGACCTGGCAACCCTCTGTGTCAAACTGTTTCAGAGTTGTGCTGCAGAAAGTCAAGAGCTGATTCTTCTCTGGTCACGCCATGCACAGAATGGCCTGCAGTGACTTCAGTAGATGGCTTTGTTTCCCTGTCACCCTGCCTCTTCTCTCTCTCTTGCTGTTCAGCCACGTGGGCCTTCTGGTGTGCTCCTCTCCAGAACAAGAAGTGAGTGAGACAACATTCTGGGGTCCAGGACCCTTGCCCTGACGTGGATGGCCCAGGCAAGCCCGACCTCGTCAGATCTTGGGAGCTGAGCAGGGTCAGCCCTGGATATTACTTGGATGGGAGACCACCAAGGAAGCTCTGGGTTGCTCCACAGAGGTGGACAATGGCAGACCATCTCTGCTTGTCTCTAGCCTTGGAGACCCTATGGGACCCTTGGCGGCACTTTCCACCACAACCACATCTATTATTTGCCCTGGCCTGGGTGGCTCAAGCTACACCAGTCTCATCAGATCTTGGAAACCTATGCAGGGTCAGCCCTGTTTTTGTTTTTCTTAAGATACTTTATTTAATCATATAATATTACCATTTTACAATAGAACTGAGAACAATCATCAAAGTATACAGAACTGAAATATTGAACAGTATAAGAAGGGCACAAACCATCAGTAAAATTGGGTATGAACAACTAAACACAATAAACTAGAAATACAGGTGCAGGGTTGAGAAGTTTGTTGAACGGCACAGATTTACACCAGCAGTGGAACAGTGTGATAGACCAAGAGATTTGGCTTTTACTTAAAACACAGCAACCATTTGAGAGATCAGACCAACACTTGAGCTTTAGAGGTTGCTGTTTCTCTAGAAGACTAGATTGGCCTGAGGTACCTCTAAAACGATCCATATTGTATGTAATCTTATCAAGGATACATAAGTCCCATAACTTCAAGTGCCATTCATACAGCGATGGAATTGATGTAGACTTCCAATGTGATAGAATAAGACATTTAGCGGCGATTGACATTATCATAATTAATTGTCAGCCCTGGTTCTCACTTGGATTGGAGAAGAACAAGGAAGTCCATTGGTCTCTATGCGGAGGCAGGAAATGGCAAACTGCCTCTGATCATCTCTTGCCCTGACCGGGATGGACCAGGCTAGTCATATCTCAGAAGCGACACTGGGTCAGCCCTGGTTAGTACTTGGATGGGAGAACGCCAAAGAAGTCCAGGGTTGCTATGCAGAGGCAGGCGATGGCAAATTGCCTCTGAACGTCTCTTGCCTTGGAAAACCTACGGGGTCACCATAAGTCGTCAGTGACCTGACAGTACTTTCCACCTCCCCAGGAGCCAGGCAAACGGCCACTGGGGGATATTGGCAGCAGGTCTGACTCAAGCATTGCGTGTGTTTTCTTCTGAACGTGAAGAAGTTCCCCAAAGAGAATCACAGCCTGGGGATTCATGATGGCTCTCAGCAGCCTTGGGTAGATCTAACAACCAGGGCTATTTTTGGGTTGGAATGCACAGGAACGGAGTTCCGGCTGGCTTCTGAGTTGGCCACGCCTACAACCAAAACCTCTGGCATGCGTGGCTACAGAGTACATGAACGTTAAAATGCCATCTTTCCCTCTGGGGAGCCCATCCCGAGAGCCAGTTTGGTGCAGTGGTTAAGTGCGCAGACTCTAATCTGGGAGAACCAGGCTTGATTCCCCACTCCTCCACTTGCACCTGGCTGGATGACCTTGGGCAAGCCATAGCTCTGTCAGAGCTGTCCTCTCAAGGACAGTTGTCTCAGAGCTCTCTCAGCCCCACCTACCTCACAGGGTGTCTGTTGTGGGGAGGGGAAGGGAAAGGAGTTTGTAAGCCGCTCTGAGACTCCAAGTGAGTGAAGGGTGGGATATAAATCCAATCTCTTCTTCTTCTTCTTCTTCTTCTTCCTCTTCTTCCTTGTCAATTTCATTCCCCGCCAGTCAGCTGAGAGTGACATTGGCAAGGAAAAGCCTCTCTCTGCCTTCCCTTCTCTAGCTGACATGTCACAGCTGGAAAAGGGCAGGCAGGGAACTCAGGCACCTTGGAAATGCCTTCCTTTCCCTGGAAAATGCCTTCCTTTCCCTGGAAAAGGGCAGGCAGGGAACCCAGGCACGTTGAAAATGCCTTCCTTTCCCTCCCCTGGGGCAGCGAGGGAAAGACATTTAATCATGCCCCCTACCCGCACTTCCCCGAGTCTCTTCACAGTAATGAAGAGGGTCAGGGAAGAAAGGGGTGTGTGTGCATGCCTGCCTTCCTTTCCCCAGCTTGTCTGCTGTGGAGAAGCTCGGCGGGGACAGAGGCAAGCTTCCCTGTGTTTTCCCAGCCCCCGCCTAATATGCTAATGAGCTGTGCTGTCAGGGTGTGGCCTATTATGATAATGAGTTCCTGCTGGACTTTTTCTACAAAAAAAGCCCTGTTAACAACTAAGGCTGAAGCCTGGAGCTCCTCTGCAGACAGCTTGTAGGCAGGTAGTCATGGACATACTCAGAGGAGGAACATCCAGTGAAACCCCCTGGTTGACTGTCAGGTGGAGAAAGAGGAGGAGGAGGGTGTCACAGTGAAAGGCTTGCCATCTGGGGAGGAGCAGGACCTCAAGTTCAATTGCCAATCAGTGCTGGGGGGGGGGGAATGTAAAACTTCTTTTCCTTTCAAGAGAGACGGTTTTCTCCAAGGACTACTTCACTCTTCTTGTTTGACAACCAGTAATTTCAGCTTCCTCTTTCTGAAGTTAAGAGTAAGGCTGTGGTCACACGGCAAGTTTATCCTGATTTGTCCCCACTATAGTTTGATTAGGGATATTTTTTTTGGGGGGGGGGTGTTGAGATGACCACACACACACCTGAATTGCAAACACTGCACGACGAGGCTCTGGGCACCGTCTAGATCAGGGGTATCAATCATGCAGCCCAGGGGGCGGATCAGGGCCCCGGAGGGCTTCTGTCAGGCCCGCAGTGGAACTGACCATCTCCTGCTTCCAGTTCTGTTGCTGCTGCTGCGTCATAGCTTGCTTCGCCAGACTCTCTCAGTTGCTCAGCCACTTCATGTTTCCCCCTGGGTCCTAGACTCAGAACTCTGAGCATGAGATTTCTGTGGTGAATGTCAGTAAATCAAAAGTAGGTTTGCAGCTTACAGAGACACCCCTGAACAGCATACTCAAGATTGCAACAGCGCAGACATTTTGATGCAGTAATTCAGAGCAAGAGGTGTCAGTTATCAGAGACTGTTAAATAAACAAAATATGGCAGGAGCGCTAATGTTTTAAGCATGTTTTTATTTTAGGTTAAAAAAAAAAACCCCTTTGTGTCCTTTATAAAGTTTTTCTCTCCGCTACCTGGATTACATTTTAGGACACACATGGCCCGTCCCAGCAAGGTCTCATTTATGTCATGTTCGGCCCTCATAACAAATGAGTTTGACACCCCTGGTCTAGATAGCCATGCTGCTGCTTGGGTGGCACCGCATGAGTTTTTTTTAAAAAAATACTTTGTACATGTGCATATGCACATGGCTGAATCATCGCCGCCACCTGGACTTGCCGTACTCCCTTGTTTTTACAGGTGCCCCCCTAAACATCGAACAAAATGAACTGGCAATGTACCACCAAGCGCTGGAGTCTATATGTGTGCCTGAACATTTAAACATTGGATTTATTCAGCGCAGGATTGCTCATGCGCACAAAGGCTGAAGCTGGGGGGGGGGGGGGGGGGGAGACCTCATAGTGTGAAGGATGGTCAGACCTAATTGTAAGCATTGCGAGAGATGGCTGTCCAGATCAGCAAAATCGCAGATTCAACATGCAAATACCTGGAAAGTACTTGATTTCCCCAGTGTCGGAAAACTCACTAGGGAACCAGGAGGATTGTGCAAGTGAGCCCACTTCGGTGTGGGAGGATGCAGCCATCTGATCAGCAATTTTAAATGCGAGAGGAAACAGCAGTGAAACCTGATCAAAATGCCCGTGTGGCCGCAGCCTAATTTTTCTTGTGTACTGGTTTGGTGCCAGTGTATCTCCACAATCTGTTTGGTGATGACCACCTATCCTACTCATGGGTTTTCCTAGTTCCTGCTTTGCATGGGAGACCTCCTATCCACCTCTGTCCCTTCCTGCCACCACTCAGGTGGCTGATGGAAGAAAAATGGGGGAAGTGGGGGAGGTAATCGCTGGTGTCCTGTTGCAATGATATCACTTTGGGCATGGCTGGAAGTGACACCACCACCTCACCGATAACTCTGTAACATTAAGTCAAAACCACAGAGTTTTGGCCAAATACTAGAGCATTGCCACCAACGCCATGTTACTTCTGGTCGTGCTGGAAGTGACATCATTGTGTTGCTGGTGATGTCATGGCACCAAGGGAGGGGGTGTTCCCACACATCAGTCATGCTGGCAATCCCACCCACTTATTATTTATTATACTTTGAAAAGCCAGCTTGTGACTTGCTGGTTCTTGAGCTGACTGGTCTCACGAATCCTTCTTCCCTGTTGAATCTGACCTAGATATGTTAAGTGAATTACTTGGCAATTTTTCTTTTCAACACTGTTTGCAATGCAGTTGATGTTGTTAGTACTTGCCAAGAGGGAATAACTAATCTCAGTGGATTTCATGTTTAGACGCTCAACGCTGCGGATGCAAATAAACAGTTTCTGTGCAGTGTGCAGCTATTTTACTGATACAAAGGAGACGGCTTCTTTACATTTGCAGCTAGAAGCCTGGACATTGTGCCATCCTGCTGAATATTTATTTAAAGTCACATTATTTACAGGCACGCTATTTGTATTTGGGATGGCAAAACTATGAATTAGAGCAATTAAATTAATGTGAGAGTATCACAAATATCCGATGACTTAAATATATATGTCTATATACTAATAGCCAAGTGCCCCCTGTGCATGCGGATATCTAAATCTGCACATTGGAGGCACTTGGGGGGGGGGGGGCACAGGGATTTTCCTGCACACTTCGGGAACTCCCCAGGAGTGCAGAAAAATCTGAAAACTTTAAAGAACTATACCGGGGATATTTAAATCCCCCCAAAAGTAAGAGAATGTTTCCTGCTCATGCGCAGAGCATGCTCTGGGAACTCTGCAGCAGGCCCAGCAGCTGGGAGGTGTCCAGGCCTCGCTGCCAGAACCTGGGGGAAAGATTGGTGGTGGGCCCAGTGGCTGGAAGGTGTCCAGGCCTTGCCGCTGGATCCTGGGGGCAGGGGAAGATTGGCAGCAGGCCCGGTGGCTGGGAGGCATCCAGGCCTCACTGCTGGTGCCTGGGGGGGGGAAGCTTACCTGTGGCTGCTTCCTCCTCAGCCATGAGGTCCTCACCCCCCCCCCCCGTGAGTATTGTGGGTCCCTCTGCTTGTGTGTGTGTAGGGCTGCCAAGTCCCCCGGTAGAGTGGGGGAAACACCGATTTTTAAAGCTTTCCCCCGCTTTTCCAAAATTGGCCACCGGGGGGACAAAATGGCTGCCAGCAGGGGAACCTCGGGAGCCTGCTCTGGCCTCTTGAACTTCTTAAAAGGGAAATTTCCCCTTTAAGAGCTGATCGAGCAAGAGAGCCCCGCCCAGAGATTAAGGAGGGACTAAGCTCTTTCTACTGAAGGGCTTGCGTGCAAGGTTGCTGCTGGAGTAAGCTGCTAGTAAGCTGCTGGGGTCTGCGAGCTCTTTTCCTTCTCTGTCTCTCCCCCACCCCCTCTTATTTTTTGATGTCTGTCTGTCCACTGTGGTTTTGTCAAAGGAATAAACTGTCACTTCCAAAGAGGTAAACATCACAAGGAGAGGTTGCCTGTAGAAGGTCTGGGAGTGGGATTGTTTAAAATGTCTTGTCGTGGCTGCTTGGGTCCCCCCAATCGTCATTTCCCTTCTGCAAATAAAAGCTGGGATTCCTCATTTTTATGCCAATTTTCTGTTTCTTTCAACCATGCCCCCCCCCCCCGGCAGTAAAAATCTGCATTTTTAAAAGCATTTGTACATCAAGTAACCGGTATTTTAAGTTAGGGATGGATCCAACTAGCTTTTCTGCTGGCGAAAAGGGGAGGACAAAGGTCCTCTTTAGCCACCAAAAAGCCTATGCTGGGGGGGGAGGAGAAGTTATGGGACTTACATGGACAACAGCTGGGTGAAACAAGGGCCAGAAATAAAGCCTGGGAATTGGGCAAGAGTAAGTGAAAAAGCTGGCTGTCTCTCTCTCTCTCTCTCTCTCTCTCTCTCTCTCTCTGTCCCCATCCAGCAGAGGTCTATCAGTGGCTATTATTAGCCACAAGGTCTAAATGGAATCCTTCGTCTGGGGCAGTGATGCTCTGAATTCTTGGTGCTTGGGGGGCAACAGTGGGAGGGCTTCTGGAGTTCTGGCCCCGCTGCTGGACCTCCTGAGGGCACCTGGTATTTTTGGCCACTGTGTGACACAGAGTGTTGTACTGGATGGGCTGTACTGGATGGGCCGATCCACTGTGGCTTCTCTCCTGTTCTTATGATATGAAAATCATATTTAGCACTTGTGTAGCACTTAGGGCTTCATATTCTGCCGAGATGAGGAAGGATTCAGTAGGGCCGTTGCTCAGTGATAGAGCATCTGCTTGACATGCAGGAGGTATCAGCCTCTTCAGCTAAAAAAGGATCAGGTAATAGGTGACATTAAAGATCTCAGCCTGAGACCCTGGAGAGCCACTACCAGTCTGAGTAGTCAATACTGACCTTGATGAACTAATGGCCTGATTCAGTATTAGGAAACTTCATGAGTTCATGTGGAAGCATGTGGAAGCAACATCACAGGATGTGACATCACAAAATGATGTCACTTCCTTTCTCCTGGCTCCACCCCCAAAGTCTCCTGGCTCCACCCCCAAAGTCCCCAGATATTTCCCAAGTTGGACTTGGCAGCCCTATGTGTGTGTGTGTATAATAGATGAGTATTGGTTTTTGTGGAGAGAAGGTGGCATGGTTTAGCCCAGTCTCGTTAGATCTTGGAAGTTCTGAACGCTTCCGAGGAAGATTCTGCAAAGGAAGGCAAATAGCAAACCACCTCTGCTTATCAAATTAACGTAGCTGCAAGAGAGGCTTTCTACCTACTCAGCCAAGTCTGCAAAATGGCCCCTTGTTTTGGCTGAGCTGGCCACTTGGATCCACACCACATTAACACTGGGATGGGACGACTGTAATGCACTGCAGGCTGGTTTCCCCTCCAGATCATCTCAGAAACCCCGACTGGTCTACCGTGCCAGGGCTCGAGTATTAGCGGGAGCTAGACGGAGGATGCATCTTACGCCCATTTTGCAGAAACACCATTGGTTGCCCAGCCGTTACTGAGCTCAGTTTAAGGCACTGGCTATCCACATACAAAGTCCTTCATGGACTTGGCCCCGCTTATTTACGGGATCACCTATCTCTCTGTGCTCCACCACAACAACTCCTTTCATGTCAGCAGGGAGTTCGGCAGGTGCCAATCGGCAAACAGGCAAAATCAGTCACTGCCTGTACATTTGCCTTCTGTGTTGTGGCTCTCCCACCTTGTGGAATGGCCTGCTTCAGGATGTCACGAAAGCTCCCCCTCCCCTGGCCTTCCGGAAAACTGAACTATTCAAGAGGGCCTTTGTGTGCAGGAGTAAAGTGGCACACTACAAAATGGATTTGCAAGCTTGATTAGGACTGTGTATAGCTGATTCTAAGCAGGATCCTATTTATGTAATTTCTGTATTGCTTAATAAGTCATGTGAATGTTTCAGTTCTTTCTCATGGTTCCAAACTTCTAAAATCTTCATGCATTCGGTTACCGGATGTTCCCTTTTGCTGATTGTATCGACTCACTCTGTGTCATCTGCCTTGAGTCACTGTGAGGAAGACAGACTATGAATAAATAAATAAATACATGAACAAGTAAAAGTTTGCTTGATATTCTGAGATCTCTACTAGGCAGAGGGTCAAAATTTGAGTAGCAGCCCAGTAGACTACTAACCAAAGGCCTCACTGCCACTGGGATGGATGAACGGAGGAAAATAATTGTTTGCACACACACGCTATGCTGGTTTTCTACTTATGGGGCGAGGGAGGGAAAGACATTCTCAAATGTGGTTCTGCATAGCTCATTCTTCTACTTCAAGTCTCTGCCGCATCATTCTTTTGCTTGTGGGAACAAGAGCTAATGGTCTGTTTCGATCTCTGTATTTCAACATGACCTCTAAGGAAGTCAAGAATATTCTTAAATGTACCTCCTAAGTCAGGAGTGCAGGACTGACCTGCGAATCTGGAAATCTCTTCTTGAAATTCATGAGAGCCTGGTATCATTTTGCTCCTGAAAGTCCCCACAATGGCCTGAACTGGGACCTCTGTCTTTGAACAAAACAGTTTCCTAGTGAATTGATTTTTGCATCTTTCAGTAGTATTAGAAAGTGTTTAGTCCCTAGGTTTTGCTGGCCAGGAAGAAGAAGGGCTAAAGTAAGATAATTAACATATTGATTTGGAGCCTAGAAATGAATTCCATGTGTGCTAGATAGTCTCTGCAGTGGACAGTAAGAACATAAGAACGTAAGAGAAGCCAATCTTGGATCAGGTCAGTGGCCCATCCAGTCCAACACTCTGTCACACAGTGGCCAAAAACACCAGGTGCCCTCAGGAGGTCCAGCAGTGGGGCTAGAAGCTCTCCCACTGTTGCCCCCCCCAAAGCACCAAGAATATAGAGCATCACTTGCCCCAGATTGAGAGTGCCTATCTATACCTTGATGAACCTCTGCTCCCTATGTTTATCTAATTCCCTCTTGAAGCTATCCATGCTTGTAGCCGCCACCACCTTTTGTGGCAGTGAATTTCATGTGTTAATCACTCTTTGGGTGAAGAAGAACTTCCTTTTATCTGTTCTAACCCAATGTTTCCTTGTGTGCTAGCAATGGCTTTCAGTGAGCCCATATGCAAGAGAAAGAGCTTGTACAAGAGGAAGTGCAAAGAGAACTTCTTCCTCGGATCGAAGCCATTGATACTTAGCCCAAGTCATTAGGACACACTGTAAGTATGCATGTGTGCTTATAAATGTCTACAAAGCTGGCATTTCATAGCATTTACGCCATGAATGCAATGGATTAATAGTAGTCTTGTTTACACTGAGCTAGGTGAATTATAGAGAACATACATATTTAACGCACGCCAGCACAAGGTGTTGCTCAGAATACAGAAAATAATGTACAGGATCTCAAGACCCAGATAAACAGGAAAGAAGTGACGGAGAAAACCTTCATCAAACTGCATGTAAGGTACATCTCACGGGAATAACATCCCGAGAGCTTTCATTGTTTAGACTTTGTAGAATTCAAGCACAGAGGGCTGATGAGGAAGAAATTTTTGAATTAATAAAATTACACACAGAGGTCCTTTCCACACTAGACCTTGAATCCTGGTTCAACCCTGTCTCCGAACTTACATTCTACACTATGCGCGAGTTTACCCCTGTAATTGTCTTGCATTATTTTTACATTCTACACTACACTCAAGTTCACCCCTGTAATTATCTCGGGGTATTTTTTGTTTCCGCATAACATTGAGGTCACCCTGGTTTTGCCCCACATTTGTCCCGGGATAAACGGATGCTGTTCTAACCAGGGATAAATGCAAGGTATTGTGTCACGAGGTGAACTCTGATAAAACCAGGGATGAGATCCAAGTGCAGAAAGGACCAGAGAAAGACAGACAGATAAATGACCGAAGAAGAGGAGGAGGAGGGGGAAGCTTCATCCTTGAACCTCAGAAATCTTATCCCACCACTTGCCTGGTATTACAAATTGTCATGAATGCCATCCATTCTCTTTCAAGTGCATCTTTGCAGCTCTAAGGGCTGGATAAATGCCTCTTTAAAAAAAAAAACACTCGGGAGTCTCGAGAGACCAAATCCTGGGCTCAGATCCACATTTAATTCACAGTATGCCTGCAACTCCACTATAACTATTTAACTGTGCTTATAAAAGTCTCATGCTATAGGATTTGGTCGGATAGTTTCGTCTTAGATCCCTTTGTAGTTAAGTTAAAAAACAGCTAAGCAAAACAGAGCCTTAACAGGCCTGAGGTATTTCCCAGCTTTCCTCCCGTCAAGGTTAGCTCTGCTTCTAAATTAGCTGTTCTACTTCAGAATGAAATGAATTAAGTGTCCTTTGTGCAGCCGGACTGTATTAAATAATAGTGTGTAGAAAGGAACCTTAGATGAAGTGCCAGCAGGAGCTACACATTTAAAGGAAAATGTCCCATTTTCTCCCTGTTGATTATAAGCACTTCTCTGGCGCACAGAGAGAGAGAGAGAGAGAGAGAGAGAGAGAGAGAGAAAGACCCTAAGCAGAGAGAGGGAGATTCTCTGTTCTGTGCATGAAAGCCCTCTCATCAATTCTCCTTGCCTTTGTCATCCCTCATTCAGGAGTTTGGCTGTTGCTAACCCATTTTTCTTCCTCTCCCCATTGGAGAAAGGCCGGGAAAGGCCGGGAAAAGTCTTCCTTGAAGGAGAGGAATAACTCGTCAAGATACCTCCTTCCGAAAAAGGGATATCTAAGCAAGAATAATCCAGATGACCAGGATATTTAGCACATAGACCCTGCAAATGCTGCCTGAAGCCACTGAATCTCATAAAATGCTGACCAACAGATTCAAAGATGGTTGCCAACTTCCAGATGGGACCTGGAGATCTCCAGGAATTACAACTGATCTCCAGGGGACTGATGTCAGTTCCCTTGGAGAAAATGGCTGATATGGAGGGTGGACTGCAGGGTATTATACCCTGCTGAGGTCCCTCGCTTCCCTAAATCCTGCCCTCCCCAGGCTCCACCCCCTTATCTCAAGGAATTTCCCCACTAGGAACTGTCAGCCCTAAAAATAGATAACAGGAGCTACCATTTGCACTTCTCATTGGCTCAGAGGCAGTGGATTTCTACCCAAGCCCACCACTGTAAAGACAGTCACATGGAGAAAGATTGGACAGCATGGGCCAGGCTTGTGATAGGCCTCCCTAGATGGGAGCACATCCGGCCTATGCTGAAGACACTGCACTGGCTGCCAATAGCATACCGAATTTGCTTCAAGATCCTGGTTCTTACCTTTAAAGCCCTATATGGCCAGGGTCCGACATACTTGAGGGACCGCCTTTCCCCACATGTTCCCCAGAGAGCACTGAGATAGGGGTCTCAGAACAGATTGACCCTACCGGGCCCCAAGGAGGCCAGGCTCACCACCACCAGGGCAAGGGGGTTTTCAGCGGCGGCTCCATACCGGTGGAATGAGCTCCCGGAAGAGATCAGGGCCCTGTGGGACCTTTTACAGTTCCACAGGGCCTGCAAGATGGAGCTCTTCCACCAGGCGTTCAAGTAGGAGGCACCCTACCACCTCTACCATCATTACCAACAAGCCCTGGCCCTTAGCCTCAACAGTGGCTGGATTCCATCAGGACTCGGGAAGACCATCGTGTTGGTCATTGTTGGCCTGCCTGTGGTTTACGCAATATCCTCTGATGCACTTTAACCCTATTTCAAGGGATATCAACTATTAGCACCTTATGATTGTATGATTTTAACGTATGAACCGTATTGATTGATTTTTACGTACGTTTATGTGTTTTAATCATATTATACCACTTATGTAAGCCGCCTTGAGCCTACTCGCAGGGAGGGCGGGGTATAAATTGAATTAATAAAATAAATAAAATTAAAATGTACACATACCTCTTTATGGAAGAGAAATGAAACAACAATGTTCTGAGTAGGGTTGCCAAGTCTGGGTTGGAAAATACCTGGGGACTTTGGGGGTGGAGCCGGGAGAGGGCGGGGTTTGGGGAGGGGAGGAGCCTCAGCATGGTACAATGCCATAGAGTCCACCCTCCAAAGCAGCCATTTTCTCCAGGGGAGCTGATCTCTTTCAGCTGGAGATCAGTTGTAAAAGCAGGCGATCCCCAGGCCCCACCTGGAGGCTGGCAACCCTAGTTCTGAGTAGCGTCACCAACTCTGTCTTGGGAAATTCCTGGAGATTTGGGGAGGGTGCCCAGGGAACACAGAATTTGGAGAGGGAAGGGAGCTGAGTGGGGATGTGATGCCAGAGTGTCCACCTTCTGAAGCTGCCGTTCCTCCAGGAAAACAGATCTCTGCCATCCGGAGATCAGTTGTAGGTATGCACATTGCTCACTGCAAGGCACTGTTACTAGGGGTCATTTCGTAGAAAAAGAGGTGCAGGAGCTCATTAGCACAACTCATTTGCATAACTCATTTGCATATGCCACACCCCCTAACATACCGGAAGTGTGTCAGAAGGCAACACCCACCCTTCAGGCTCAACTCCACAGGTGAGTGAAACTGACCTGCTCTTCCTCCATTCCCTTCCCCATCCAATACTTTGTGCAAGAAAAATAAGCGTAAAGAACACACCCTCATTCTCTTCCTGCTCCCTTGAAACCACCAGGTTTCAAGTAGACTTGAGATACCCAGGACATGTGCACCACCCATCCCTTCCCCTTCCCTTCCCCACAACAAGACACCCTGTGAGGTAGGTGGGGCTGAGAGAGGTCTTTTGAGAACTGCTCATGAGAGAACAGCTCTGAGAGAACTTGTGACTGGCCCAAGGTCACACCAGCAGCTGCATGTGGAGGAGTGGGGAATCAAACCCGGTTCTCCCAGATTACAGTCCAACTCCTGACCACTACACCACACTGATAAGGTGGAAGCTGCTTAAGGGTTGGTGAAATTTCTCCAGTATTTATGTGCCATGTGCCCAGATAAAAAATGGTATATTTAGAAAGTTTATATGCCACTTTGAGCAAGTCTCTGGAAAAGCAGCACACAGCCATAAAAGGAACAATGATAAAATTATCAATATTAAAACAAAACATTAAAAACAATAAAGACCCTAGCAGGGCTTTCCCCGGGGCGCTGCGCCTCTGCACTGCTCGGGGAAGCCGAGGAGGGGGCGGGGCTTGGTCATGTGCCCACCCCCTGGGCTCCTCACTCCCGGAGCTGCGCTCCTGTGCACTCCCGCTCCAACGGACCCCTGGCTGTTACCCTAACACCAAATTGCAAAATGGGAATTATAACACTGGCTCTTCTTAGAGGGTTGTAATAATAACTGTTGTGCTAAAGCAAGGGAATAGTTTGAAAACTTCATATGTGCTATATAAATATTGGGATGCATCCAGCCAACTTCCAAGTAGCTTTCCCCCAGCCTAAGGACCCTTCCAAGTAAGTGGCTCTTCCTCCAATGGAAGGAAGTTGGACGAGACTGGAGGAATTATTCAAACTTGACCCAAAAGGAAAGTTGGTGTTTAAAAATATTTGAATCAATAAATAGATTTTACTCAGCGGAGTGGTAGGATAGGGGTCAAATCCACCACTTTGAACATTATTCCGTTTGATCATTCGGCTAGAAAGCTGAAAACTTTAGTACCTTCCTGCTGCCTTCCATGGTTTGAAAGGTTGGGGTTGCCAGCATGGGTGGTAAGTAGAGTTGCCAACCTCCAGGTGGGTCCTGGAGACCTCCCAGAATTAGAATTGACCTATTGACTACAGAGGAGGGTTGCCAGCCTCCAGGTGGGGCCTGGAGATCTCTCTCTATTACAACTGATCCCCAGCTGACAGAGATCAGTGACAGTATTTGCTCATATTACTGGCAAGATATCATTCTGTCATGGGAACAAGTGTCAGATCATTCTGATCTAGTATGACAGCTAGGAAAGGTCATGTGACAAGATTGCATCAGATTTTCTACATGACTCAGCTATCCTAGAACTGTAACCTGATTGGTTAATGTAAATATATATTGGAGAGTGTTATTTGCTCTTTGCTCTCTCTGAGTGTACACTTGTCTGCGCAGCACTCTGTCCGTTTTATTCCAGAGATTGCTGCTGAAAGTCTGTGTATATATTCCAGTTGTCCAGTTGTAAATAAATGTAAATACTCTGTATATAAGAAACAGAGTCACTCTGCTATTTTTGCGGCGCCAACATACCGTCGATCAGCTCCCCTGAAGAAAATGGCTGCTTTGAAGGGTGGGCTCTATGGCGTTGGACCATGCTGAGGCCTCTCCCCTCCACTCCCCAAACCCTGCCATCTCCCAGATCCACCCCCAAAGTCTCCAGGTATTTTCCAACCCAGACCTGACAACCCTACTACAGAGATTGGTTCCCTTGGAGAAAATGACTCCTTTGTGGTGGGTGGGCTCAATGGCATCATACCCTGCTGAGGTCCCTCCTTTCCCCCAAACCCCACCCTCCCCAGGCTCCACCCCTTAAATCTCCATCAATTTCCAAACCCAGAGCTGGCAGCCCTGTTGGTGAGCTGCATTCAGCTGAGACAGCCACTCAGGATGGTTTAACGTAGGCTCCCAATAGAAATCATTTTTGCTTTTACCTTGCAGCAAGCTCAGGGAAGGTGGAACGAATGCCCACCTGTTCCCTGTTGCCTCATCCAAACCTCAGAAGGCATGCCTCAGCCTATAGGCTGCCACTGCCTCTCACGGAGGAGAACTCAGAACATAAGAGAAGCTAGTGTTGGATCAGGCCAACAGCCCATCCAGTCCAACACTGTCACACAGTGGCCAAAAACACCAGGTGCCCTCAGGAGGTCCAACACTGGGGTCAGGACACTAGAAGCCCTCCCACTGTTGCCTTCCCCCCAAGCACCAAGAATACAGAGCATCACTTGCCCCAGACTGAAAGTTCCTATCTATACCTTGTGGCTCATAGCCACTGATGGACCTCTGCTCCAGATGTTTGTCTAATTCCCTCTTGAAGCCATCCATGCTTGTAGCCACCACCACCTCCTGTGGCAGTGAATCACTCTTTGGGAGAAGAAGTACTTCCTTTTATCTGTTCTAACCTGACTGCTCAGCAATTTCATGGAGTGCCCCCGAGTTCTTGTATTGTGAGAAAGGGAGAAAAGTATTTCTTTCTCGACCTGCTCTATCCCATGCATAATCTTATAAACCTCAATCATGTCACCCCTCAGCCGCCATTTCTCCAAGCTAAAGAGCCCCAAGCGCTTCAACCTTTCTTCATAGGGAAAGTGTTCCGACCCTTTTATCAGACTGTGGTTCTGCGCTGCACCTCGGCAGCCGATCTACCAAAATCATGAGGTGCAAGCCAGTGCTGTTGGCTGGAGATGTAGATGTTTGTAGACATGGCAGAGTTTGCTCCTTAGTCATAATCCCTCATTACTTCCAGGACCAAGAATGCTAGGAAGTTACATGCTATGACAAACAATATGTTCAAGCATACATGTCCAGAACACACCTCCATCAAATGAGACTTTGGGAGGGGAACACATTTTTCTCATACATATAGACGGGATGAAGACTGTTCTCTCTGGCGCTGGCTCCTCCACTACATTCACACTTGCCCCTCCCTGCCACCGAAAGATGAGTAATTCCTGTTGATGCACTTGAAACTGTTCATGCTCTTCTTCAGAGGACATCTGGCTCCACGTTCTCCATGGATCGTATGCCTCAGAACAAGAGCTGCCAGCCTGCACGTGGGACCTGGAGTTTGAGTTACTAACTTCCAGGTGGGGCCTGGTGAACTCCCAGAACTGCAATTGATCTCCAGACTACAGAGGTCAGTTCCCTTGAGAGAAATGACTGTTTTGGAGGGTGGTTGAGGTAGAAACGTATCAGGGCAGGGGTACAGTTTCTAAATTATCCAGGAAGACTATAGGGTTCTGAAGGATAATTTGGGGATGAGATGCTACATTTGCCTTCTGGTTTGAGATTAGAGTTGCTAGGTCCCTCCTGGCAACTGGTGGGGCATGGGGGGGGGGACTTAGGAGGGGGAGGAAGGCCCTGCTGATGTTGCAGTGACATGGCTGTGTCACTTCTGACAGGACCTGGAAGTGACCAATGGGATGAAATCTGGAAAACGCATGCTAAAATCTCGAACTCACAACTTATTCAGGAAACAGCACTTAAGGTATTGCACAGATGGTACCTCACACCTGTAAAACTATCCTATATCTATCCTCAGCCATTGCTGCTTTGTTGGAAACAATGCGGGCCAAAAGCAACATACTACCGTAACTGGTGGGAGTGTCCCTATATTGCCCAATTCTGGAAACAAGTTATTTTTACTATTCACTCTTTAACTCGACTTACCATACTTTTTGATCCATTGCTGATTCTTCTTCACCTTTGGCCAGCAGCCTGTCCGCCGGAAAGAAGCAAAGAGCTGCTTAATATCCTGATAGTAGCAGCCAAGGCTTCGATAGCGAGCAAATGGAAGGCAAACACTCTTCCTTCAATGCAACAGTGGTTGCATACAGTATGGGATTTTTTCTTGCAAGAAAAAATCTCCCTCTGGGAAAACTTGGAGGACGTTGATAGTCACCTACTGAACCCCCTTGACAAATGGTATCCAACTCTTGAGAAAATGAATCTAGACAAATTTGATTGGGAAAACATAAAAGGTCTCAAATTTATGTTCATAACCTGTGGTTAAATTTCACACGTTAAAGTGCAGTATCTGTTCACTCTTTTGAATAAAGTCTTGGTAGTTTTGCTGGCTTATTTTATTGTGATTTTCTATTGTTGAGCCTGTGTTAGGTTTAGGATTGCAAAGGATGATAGTATTCACCTTTTCTTATGTACTTGGTGTATTCGTTCTTCTGTAATAAAATTTTTAAAAAAATCGTGCAGCAACACTGAGGCGACGCTCTGGTATTTGGGCAAAAAACTCTATGGTACATTTGGCTTCTACCATAGCCTTTTTGTCCAACTACCGGAGTGTTGCCCTGATGTGACTGACTTGATGATGTCACTTCTGAGTCACATTGGAAGTGACTAAGTAGACAAGTTGCTGCAACGTCAACTGGGCCTCGTTTTTTTTTTCTGGATAAGCCCCCCCCCCCCCCAACCAGGCTGCTGATCAGTAGTGGGGTGGTGGGGTTCGGCAGGGGGGGGACCCCATCTCCAATAGGTGGTCTGGCAACACTATCTGAGGTTAAACTGCAACTGTGCAGAAGTTCTTCCATCTCAAATCCAGAAGTATACCAAATCAGCCCCTATGCCTAACAGACTTGACTACTAAATAAGAGAAATGGCAGCGTATACTTGAATGTACTTTGGATAATTATAGTAAAAGCTTCAAGTGGTGGCAGTTTTCGCGGACAGACATTGTCACAAGCCGCACCACTTCTGACTGCATTTGCGGGCTTACCTGATTGCATATTTTATGTATGGGAAAAATGCCCTACAGACAGGGCTCTCTCTCTCTCTCTTTTTAATATGGAGGAACATTCAATTACATAAGCTCCCACCTGCCATTATAGGCCAAACATAGGCACTCACACTGTGAGAAGTAGCTACTGTGTGGCGCAAACCTTCTGTTTCTGAGTATCAGAAGGCTTTCCCTCCAGTTTTGTTCTTTGTTTTGCTATTGCTGGTTGGAAATCAGGTTTTCACACTGAAAATCCACATTGCTTCCTGTTGCGGGGACTTTGAGCAGACCCTGTAGCCGCTCTCATAGTTTAGGTAAAGTGCAAGGTAGTATAGCCTCTTCATAATGGGTTGAATCATTTTCTTCCCACACATGATAGTGACGATGCTAGGAGAATAAAAGGCCAAGAGAGAGGGAGAGAACAGATTTTTGTCTTTCTAGTGCTGTGTACATAAGGGCATTCATGCAAATATTTAAGGATCTTCTCGGAAGATTTGCAATAGCCTTTCCAAACAAATGTTATGGTGCTGAAGCAATGCTAATAAAATTATTCTTGAAAGAATTAGCAGTTATTCAAACTCCGACCATGCCGCCTCCGAGGAAAAATGATTGTGCAGCTGTCTACTTTCACAACATGCTATAAGTAATGTTCCAATTGCCAAGTATATTATAAGTGCGGGGGGGGGGGTGCTTTTCAGGCTCTGATTTCTCCCCCCTCCTCATCGCCAAGGATTCCATATGTACTCAGAAGAGAAATCTAGAACAACAGTTCAACACCTAGAAAAAGTCCCAGATTTAATTTTCCTTCACAATGCGGGTTCAACTCTTTGTTGGTATCAACGCTTGTAGGGAAATGCCTACGTCTGATGCCCAGAACTGCACATACCATGCTGACTTAGGGGCCAAAGACCAGGAATGCTTGCAGTCAGATTGCTGGCTGTTTCCAGGTTGGGCACTGAAAATGTTTAATGTTCAAAAATGGTTCAAAATGCTGTGCTCTTACACTGCTTCCCCTTCCCCAAACCCCTCCTGCATTTCTCTGTTTTTAAAAGTCTATATAACTGTAAATAAATATTTATAGTGGGAGAGAAGGCAGCATGGAAGAGGTCAGGGCCCTGCGGGATCTTTTCCCGTTCCCCAGGGCCTGCAAGATGGAGCTCTTCCACCAGGCTTTCCATGAAGAGATGCCACCATGTTAACAGCTTTAATTATAGCCCCAGCCCTTGGTTTCTGACATCGAGCCTGCGCCGCCTGCTAGGAAGATTATGAGCAGGCTAATAGTGAGACCTTGGGCACACTCTGAGGTATCCCATCTTATAACAACTAATTCTTATTATGCAGCACTTTATAAATTATGACTGTTGTAATTGAACAGTTTTAGATGATTTTTGGTGATTTTAACTGTATTGTATCAGCTAGTGTAAGCCGCCCTTAGCCTGCTGTACAGTGGGGAGGGCAGGGTATAAATCAACAGGATGGATGAATGAATGAATGAATGAATGAATGAATGAATGAATGAAAGAAAGAAAGAAAGAAAGAAAGAAAGAAAGAAAGAAAGAAAGAAAGAAAGAAAGAAATCTGGAGTTTTATTCTATGTAATGGTGATGTTTTAATTGTCACTTATAAGCAGGGGTCATTTCGTAGAAAAAGAGGTGCAGGAGCTCATTAGCATAACTCATTTGCATAACTCATTTGCATATGCCACACCCCCTAACATACCGGAAGTGTGTCAGAAGGCAACACCCACCCCTCAGGCTCCACTCCACAGGTGAGTGAAACTGACCTGCTCTTCCTCCATTCCCTTCCCCATCCAATACTTTGTGCAATAAAAATAAGCATCAAGAACACACCCTCATTCTCTTCCTGCTCCCTTGAAACCACCAGGTTTCAAGTAGACTTGAGATACCCAGGACATGTACACCACCCATCCCTTTCCCTTCCCCTCCCCACAACAAGACACCCTGTGAGGTAGGTGGGGCTGAGAGAGGTCTTTTGAGAACTGCTCATGAGAGAACAGCTTGTGACTGGCCCAAGGTCACACCAGCAGCTGCATGTGGAGGAGTGGGGAATCAAACCCGGTTCTCCCAGATTAGAGTCCAACTCCTGACCACTACACCAAACTGATGAGGTGGAAGCTGCTGAAGGGTTGGTGAAATTTCTCCAGCACTTATGTGCCATGTGCCCAGATAAAAAATGGTATACTTAGAAAATTTATATGCCACCTTGAGCAGGTCTCTGGAAAAGCAGCACACAGTCATAAAAGGAACAATGATGAAATTATCAATATTAAAACAAAACATTAAAAACAATAAAGACCCTAGCAGGGTTTTCCCCGGGGCGCTGCGCCTCTGCACTGCTCGGGGAAGCCAAGGAGGGGGCAGGGCTTGATAATGTGCCTGCCCCCTGGGCTCCTCACTCCCGGAGCTGCGCTCCTGTGCACTCCCGCTCTATCAGACCCCTGCTTATAAGGCACCTTAAGCCATGAAGAAAAATGGGACACAGCTATTTTAATAAATAAGTAAAACCCATAAAACTTGTGTATGCTGTACAATGACCTGACCTGGACAGCCCAGGCTAGTCCAATCTTGTCAGATCTCAGAAGCCGAAGAGGGTCAGCCTTCATTAGTACCTGGATGGAAGACCACCAAGGCAGTCTAAGGTCTCTTCTCAGAGGCAGGCAACGGGCAAACCACCTCTGAACGTATCCTGACTTGAAAACTCTACGAGGTCTCCATAAATTGGCTGAAACTTAACAACACCTTCCACCACCACATTCGGCCCACCACATTCGGCACATCTCATACTCTGAATCCAGAAGGTTATAACTAAGGACTGCAAATATGAATAGCTATTATTTTCATTCCCAGGGGCGAAAGTGCAGATTGGTAACTGTGGATTAGTGCCAGTAATATAGCAAGAGTTGTGAACTGTGCCGATGGATCTGTGTGAAATTTATTTCACAGTTAAGCCTAGTTTATTAAGCAATAGCTGGCAATCTAGTCAGTAGTCACCTGGACAGGGCTTTGAATGGGAACCCATGAAACTCCCCAAAAAGTCAGTCAAGGGTTTGAAAGGGTTAATTTTAAAAAAAATGCCTTGGAAGCACAGAAGCATTTTGCAGTATCCTTGATTCTCCACGCTTCCTGGTTACCGTATTTTTCGCTCCATAAGACACACTTTTCCTCCCCAAAAAAGTGGGGGGGGAAAGTGTGTGCGTTTTATGGAGCGAATATGGAGCTTTTCTTACCTGTAACAGGGCTCTTTCTTCAGCAGGAACGCAGGGGAACGCCATTCAGGCTGGCATCCCAGCCTTCCCCGCCCCTCCCTGCTGGGCCTGAGCTGTTAAGACTTAAAAGGGAAACGGCAGGAAAAACCCCACCAGGCTAAATTCTCTTTCCCTTTAAGTGCTTTTCCCCTTTAAGACAGCCAGCAGCAGAAAGCCCCGCCCACAGATTAAGCTCCGTGGCTACTTTACACAGAAAGGCCTGGCTTTGCATGGCATGCCGACATCTCTCTTCTTTCCTTTCTCTATCTATCTTTCTTCCTTCCTCCCTTCCTTTCCTTTTTTCTGTCTGTCTGTCTGTCTTTCTGTCTCTCTCTCTGTCCCCACCTTGCTTTCTTCCTTTCTTTTTCTCTCTCTCTCTCCTCCTCCTTCCTTCCTTTATCTCTCTCTCTCTCTCTCTCTCTGTCTTTCTTTCTGTTTCATTTTTTCCTGTTTTCCTCCTCTAAAAACAAGCTGCGTCTTATGGTCAGGTGCGTCTTATGGAGCGAAAAATACGGTAAGTGAAAAATGCTGTTCAAACAAATTACAAAGATGATCTGACACCAAGGGTAACAAGAGACAGGAAATTTACTGCCAAAAATAGAAGCACATCTTATATGATATATTTATGTAGGTACATTTAACCAGGGCTCTTTTTGTAGAAAAAGCCCAGCAGGAACTCATTAGCATAATAGGCCACACCCAACAGCAGAAACTCATTAGCATATTAGGCCATGCCCCTGCCAGCACAGCTTATTAGCATATTAGGCCACACCCCCGTGTTACCAGAAGAGTGGTCATCCAGCCACACACATCTTTTGCTTCTTATTCTGTTTACCTTGTTTGTTGTCAAAACCCAGGGCTTTTTTGGTAGCAGGAATAAATTTGCATGTTAGGCCACATACCCCGAATGTAGCCAATCCCAATGAATTTCTGCTGTTGGGTGTGGCCTGTTATGTTAATGAGTTCCTGTTGGGTGTGGCCAACTCAGGAGCCAGCCGGAACTCCGTTCCTGTGCGTTCCTGCCCAAAAATAGCCCTGCATTTAACGTATTGTGAACAGTTTATCTTCAAAAAACTGGTTAACTTGCTGCAGCTTCAAGCCCATTTAGGAGAGAAAAAGAGAGGTCCTATATATAAGATGAAGCAGAAGGCAAAAGCAACAGTCAAAGAGGCTCAACAACTAACGGAGGGGGGGGGGCAACTGCCAAGTGTCCCTGAATGAGAGAATTCTCTTAACCCTTTCCCTCCCAGATCCTCTTGCGTGCAGAGTTACAATATCCAACACTGTATAGGTAAAACAGTAAGCTGGTCTGCGCCTAAAATAGGGAACTATGTGCAGTGAAGCCACTGTAGTTCCATCAGAATCCATCTCTGTTTTGTTTTTTTTAACAAGGGGATAGATTTGCATATCAGAACATATGCTGTTCGTTTAGAATACTAAAAAAAAAAAATGGAAATTTGACATTAAGCAAATTGGGAACAATATTGACTAATGCTGCGATCAAAACCACCATTCAGATGAAGAGACTGGAAAATCCTGTACCTGTGAAAATTGCCTGTCTGCGGCATTCCGAACATCCCTAGCATATGAAGCATTTAGCAGTGCTGAAATATCATCAAAAAATAGGTGAGGCTGTAGTGCCATGGGAGGGGAGGCGGCATGGTATAGACCGACCTTATCAGATCTCGGAAGCTAATCAGGGTCGGTACTCGGATGGGAGACCACCAAGGAAGGCTCTGTAGCGGAAGGCAATGGCAAACCCCCTCTGCTTTCCACTTGCCTTGAAAGTCTCTTCCTGGCAGGGCTGGCTCTTCCATTAGGCCAACCTTGGCTATGGCCTAAGGCACGGATCTCCAAGGGGCGCAGCAAGGCCCCTGCTGCCACCGTCCACTTGGTCAGCCCCAGCATGGCTCTCTCCCTCCCCCCTTCCTTCCTTCCTTTCCTTATGCCCTTCCTTCCCTTCCTCATGCCCCAGTCTGCCAGAAAGAGCGGGAAGGGCACAGAGCACATGTGTGCCCCCTCCCCATATCCGCCTCTCCAATGCCACTCATGCCACCACTGCCGCTCCTCCTGCACCTGGCATGCCTCTTGCCCAGGCTCCTGTGCCCCGTGGCCGCCTGCGGCTGGAAGGGAAAGCCAGCCTCCCGGGAAGGAGTGTGCCCCCAGGCCTTTCTGCACCCTGGACTGCCTCCATGCTGGCTTGTACGCAGCCCCATGCCCCAGCCAGAAGTTCTCGGGGTCACCATAAGTTGGTTGTGACTTAACAGCACTTACATACACACGTAGTAGTTCCACTCAGCTAACTTCCATGACTGCTTTCCTCTTGTATGTCCCCACTTCTTCAGTGGCCAACTTCCACTGAAGTTCTTCGTCTGTCTACTATGGTAATTATGCAGCTTAATCTAAAACAACAACAACACATGGGTGTGCAACTGAAGTTCCACTAAAGTTCCGCTCTACTGAAGTTCTTCATCTGTCTACTATGGTAATTATGCAGCTTAATCTAAAAAAACAACAACAACAATACATGGGTGCGCAAAGGCAGAATCTGCCGCTTTGGTCATCTGCCAAGCTGAACATAATATTGAGGAGGGTAAGTAAAATGGCTAAGGGCTTGGAGCACCTTTCCTCTAAGGAAACGCTGGACTGTATGGGATTGTCTATAAAAAAACTGACAGTGGAGGGACATGTCATGGGTTTGTTAACAGCATGCTTGAGGTGGAGAAAGTGTATATGGGGGAAAAAAATTCTCCCTCTCCCATAATATTAGAACTCAAGGGAACACCATGAAACTGATGGACAGTTGATTCAGGATGGACAAAATGAAATATTTCTTAGTCAATGGGTGATTAAGATGCAGAATTCACTGCCAGTGGACAGGGTGATGGCTACGGGCTCTTAAAGGAAATTCAATTCATGGAGGAGGTGCAGTGTAGTGGTTCCAATTCATGGTGTAGTGGTTAAGTGTGCGGACTCTAATCTGGGAGAACCAGGTTTGATTCCCCACTCCTTCACTTGCAGCTGCTGGATGACCTTGGGCAAGCCATAGTTCTGACAGAGCTGTTGTCTCAAGGGCAGTTCTGGAAAGAGCTCTCTCAGCCTCACCTACCTCACAGGGTGTCTGTTGGGGGAGGGGAAGGGAAAGGAGACTGTAAGCTGCTCTGAGACTCTGAGTGAAGGGCAGGGTATAAATCCAATTTTCTCCTCCTCCTCTTCTTCTTCCATCAATGGCTACTAGCCATAGTGACTTAATAGAACCTCCATAGTCAGAGGCAGCAAATGTCTGAATAGTAGTACTATGAGGCAATATCAGGGAATGCCTTGACATCTCTGCCCTGTTTATTGGTCCTTCAGGGCAACTGGTTGGCTGCTGGGTGGAACAGGATTCTGGACTTGATGGACCTCTGGTTTGACCCTGCAGGGCTCTTCTTATGTTCTTATATAAGTTGGAGAGTCCTGAGCCACTTCTACAGCAGCTATGTCTACAGCAGAGTAGGTCTGACAGGGAAGGCTATAGGTTCTAATGGAAGGCCTACAAGATGGTGGCGGTAGTGGCAAAGAAAGTGCAGTTGGCCTCAGAATCCATGACAGCAACCACTTGGTTCTTCACAGATATCAATTTTGGTTCATGAAATATTGTAATAAGTCCCTGATGTCCATCATAAACCAGTCTCGGATTTATGATCAGGGTGATTTTACTCATTTGCTAAAGGAGGCGGTTATCGATCCATTATTACCATTGCTGGAGAAGAACAATGAAGCCACTTACTATCCAACGCCAGCACCCAACTCCATGTCTTCTTTCTCAAAAGAGAGGGCAAGCTCTTTCTTCTTTTAAGCTGTCCCTCCTATTTTAAGCCAGCCCAGGCTAGCCTGATCTCATCAGATCTTGGAAACTGAGCAGGATGGGCCCTGGTTAGTATTTGGATGTGGGACCTCCAACAGTTGCTACACAAAGACAGGTGATGAACTCTGAGCACCCATTGCCTTGAAAACCCTACAGAGGTCCCGGTCACACAAGTGAGATAATTGGGGGGGGGGAGTGAGGCTATTTGCTTCAGAGTAATTTGACCCGCAGTTGCGCGATCACACAGTTCTGTGAAGCTATGGGCACAGCCCACCACTGTGTGATCAGATGCAATCACGGGTGAGTCAGGGGGTTGCCATTCCCCCCCCCCCGCCATATGCTTAAATGGGGGATCAATGAATCACATCTCCACCCTGAGGACTTCCTATGGCAGTATGCAATAATGCGCATACTGAGAAGGGTGGGGGGACTGGCATGGCATTGGGATAGCCTGATCAGACTATCCCCAACACCATGAGTGCACGCTGGATTGATCACACGGGGAAAGTCCGTCTGTGGCCTGTAGCAAACCTGTTTGATACTGGACTTTCTCTAGTATCTTTTAATTCTGCTTCTTCGGTGGAGAGAAATGGGTTGCCGACGGGTGTGGGATGTGTCACGCCCCGCCTGCCCCCCCTGGAGGTGGACCCCCAGTGGCCGTGGCTCAGAGGGTCCTTGGCGGCGGCAGGAAGGAGGAGGTTGCTCGTCAGGGAGCAGCTGGGCCTCAGACTTGGCCAGAGGCAGGGGTTATCTGCACCCGTGGTCCGCACTCTGCCTCCATTAGGGAGTTGCGCCCTCCTCACGTCTCTCTCTGGGGCAGGGCGCCTCGGCACTCCCGTCGCGGCTCATCCTCCTTCGCCGGCTGCTTCCCTTCCTTTTTATTATCCCCACTCCTTCCTGCCCCACCCCTGAGGATCCTCCCTGCTCGTCCGTCCCTGGCCCCGCCCCCTTCTTCTATTCGAACGCCTGGCCTTGGAGAGGGTGTTGGCCAGCCGGGTGTTCTCTGTGCCGACTTCCTGCTGCTGGGCTGAGCGCCTTGCTCTTCCGGGCCGGGAGACGCCGGGTGGGCGGTCGCCTGCCTCCCTGATGCTGGCCACGGCACTCGGGGGCGGCCCCGGGCCCTGCGGGGCTGGTGGTTCCTCTCCCCACAATTCCAGCTCGTGGGGCTCTTCCCTGCTGCCACCGTGGGTCTGGCGGTGGCGGCCCGAGGGGCAGCCGAGCAGACGCGGAGGGTCTCCCTGGAGGTTGCGCTCGGTTCCCCGTGAGGGGCGTGTAGCTCCGTCGGCTGGCCTGGCTCTCCATGTGGGGTGAGTAGCTCCGGGGCTGCTTTCCGCGGGTGGGCGCCAAGTCCCGGACAGCCCAGGACGGGACAGGATGCTTGCCAGATGTTTTGGTGTGATCACACCCTTAAAATCCACATGGCATTCGTGCCTATCACACGGCTAATTCGGTGTGTGATCGGGGCCAGGGTCACCATAGGTCTGCTGTGGCTCAGTGGCACTTTCCTCCACCACCACCATCGCCACTGTAACTCGACATGCTTTATGAAGCCTGGTTCGCCGAGAGGACTTTGGTTTGATAGTGACAGTGAGCCTTCGGTGCCATTCCCAAGATGTGCAGCCTTTCCCAATGACATTCCCATTCAGGATACAGAAGCTGCAAGAGGTCTCTCCCCCACCACCCGGCCCGGCCTTTTTACTCAGATGGGCTTCATTACCTGCAGAGCTTTAACTCCGGCTGTTTTACTGCTCTTGGGGCTTGTGTTGGCTGCATTCTAAGCTGCACACTGAATCCCACGCTTGCCTTGACAAAATATATATATATAATTTTTCAAACTTTACTTTAAAAGCTTTGGGAGGCCCTCAAGTCATTCTAGCCAGGTTTGATTCTTTCCCTATATAGTGCCTTTCATAAGAGTGTACCCCATAGCAGTAAAGAAAACAGAATCAATAACATTCAGTGAAATCTGAACTCTATTTCACCTTTAGACTTGGTTGTTTCTTGTAATGCAATAACCGTGCTCAGATGTGAATACAACTCCTGGGTTTATTTATGGCCGGCTGGAAGTGTTCTTTTGCGCGCAAGATGTTAATGGCAGAGTAGCTCTAAAGCAGAAACAGAAGTGGAACAATGTCACAACTGTATTTCTGTAGACACTTCCAGTCTGCAAAAAGGGGGTGAGATGTTTAGGGATGAGACTTGCTGCTTTGAACAACCCTTCTCTCCCTTCGCATACTAGGCATTTCCAGATAGGACTCCGAAAGAGAGAAGCTCCAGCTTGGAGAACTCATGGAGACTTGGGGATGGCACTTGGGGAGGACAGGGACCTAAGTGGAGTATGGTGCCATATACAGTCCAGCCTCTCCAAGGGAACTGCGCTCTGCAATCTGGAGATGAGCTATACATCCAGGAAATCCCCGTGTCCCACCTGGAGGCTAGTGTCCATAATTCTGGGAGACGTGGATACAACTGGAAACCTGGTTCCTGTTTTCAGGGCTGGAAGATGCAGTGGTGTTATGTATTTACCATGCGGTCGCCATGTGCTCCAGTAATGGCGACCGCCATGTGGCCAGAGCACATGGCCAAGAAACTACTTGAGCTTCAGCCAGGTAGAACAAAGGCCAGGTGGATTCAAACCGGCCACCAATCATGTACCTAGGTTTCTCACAGGGAACCTATGAGATGTAAACAGACTGATAATAGCCTATCAGGCCAGTTGGGTAAGGTCAGGGGATTATCCCAGGCCAGCATAAAAGGAGGGCTCGGAGCCCTGGGTTGCATGCCTCACCCGGACCAGCAATAAAGAAAACTAGCTGTTTCACTGTTCCGTGGACTCCCGACTCCAATACTTATCAAATGGTGAAGGGGAAGGGGGGGATGGGCATTTGTAAAATCCAAGCAGCCTTTCCTTAACCCCTGAAAAACCAGAAGCTGCCTCTCTTTGCTGCAACCTCATTTGGAGTACTGTGTACAGTTCTGATCGCCACAGCTCAAAAAAGATATTATAGCATTGGAAAAAGTGCAGAAAAGGGCAACTAAAACGATAAAAGGGTTGGGACACTTTCCCTGTGCTTGGGGCTCTTTAGGCTGAAGCGCCAAGGTTGAAGCACTTGGGGCTCTTTAGCTTGGAGAAATGACGGCTGAGGGGTGACATGATCGAGGTTTATAAGATTATGCATGGGATAGAGCAGGTAGAGAAAGAAGTACTTTTCTCCCTTTCTCACAAGACAAGAACTCGTGGGCACTCCATGAAATTGCTGAGCAGTCGGGTTAGAACAGATAAAAGGAAGTACTTCTTCACCCAAAGAGTGATTAACACGTGGAATTCACTGCTGCAGGAGGTGGCGGCGGCTACAAGCATGGACAGCTTCAAGAGGGAATTAGACAAACATATGGAGTAGAGGTCCATCAGTGGCTATTAGCTCTGTATTCTTGGTTCTTGGGGGGGCAACAGTGGGAGGGCTTCTAGTGTCCTGGCCCCACTGCTGGACCTCCTGAGGGCACCTAGTGTTTTTGGCCACTGTGTGACAGAGTGTTGGACTGGATGGGCCACTGGCCTGATCCAACATCGGCTTCTCTTATGTTCTTATGTTCTTGTCCAGCAAACTTTTGGCAACAAGTCACTTAACAGCCAGTTGCATCTGGGCATGGATGGGTTAACATCAGGATGTTTGCTACAGACATCCTCCATCACCCGACCAATCACGGATGCCCTGACACCCCCCCCCCCAATAAACTACTTCTCTCCTCTTGTTTCCAAGGAACAGCAGCCACAATCTCACCGTATCTCAGTGGAGTCCATGCATCTCAGTAGCGCCGCTATCTCGCCAAACTGCGATCATGGTCGAGCGCCATAGCAATCAAAAAGCCCTTTTTAAAAAGGCCCAGGAAGATCACGCGTGCGAGGTGAAAAGGCGAGGGGAAAGAAAGTGGCACTGTTTGAAATGACCATCGTGCTTCAGAAATGACTCATTAATGGAAGACCACTGTGCGAAACCCCCATCCCTGTATCACTTCACTCAAAACCAAGCCAACGACAGATAATATCCAGTTCAGAACGGTACTGTGAAAAGGGCCACCTCAGTTGCCCAGGGACAATTCTTGTGCAGTGGTGGGAGCTGCTGCCAAAGCAACATTTTTTTTAAAAAAAAAATACAGAGCCAATCAGAAGCCTTCATGAGAAAATGCCCTTCCTGGCCCCACCCACTTTCTAAAAGCACTTAGCAGGCATGAGAAAAGATGTCAGCGGGCACCATGTAGGCCATGGGCACCACATTGGGGATCCCTGATGTAAAGTGTGGCAAAATTCTGTTAACCCTGGTCCAGAAACCGCATGTTTAGAAGCACATGGTGCTTGAAGGAGAAGAGGTTGGATTTATTCCCTGCCCTTCACTACCTGAAGGAGTCTCAGAGAGGCTTGCCATATCCTTTCCCTTCCCCTCCCCACAACAGACACCCTGTGAGGGAGGTGGGGCTGAGAGAGCTCTCTCAAGAACTGCCCTTGAGAGAACAGCTCTGAAAGAGCTTATGACTGACCCAAGGTCACACCAGCAGCTGCATGTGGAGGAGTGGGGAGTCAAACCCGGTTCTCCCGGATTAGAGTCCGCGCTCCTAACCACGACACCAAACGGTCTCTCAGTGCTAACACTCAAGGAAAGCTTGGCTACTTAATTCTACTGCTTGCAGAAACCATTCTTGAAGAAGTGGGTAGTGTGAGCAGCAAAAGAGCTCAGTTTTTTCCTACTGCTGGCAGCTGCCCACACCGTGTCCCCGCCGCACTCTGCACCGTGCCTTGATTCTATAGGCATGTTTTATAGACGTGGTTTTTATCTTTTTAAAATGTGCGACAACAAAATAACCAGCTGATTGATACTTGAACTTGAATGGAGGATTCCGACTATTCCCCGCTGACCTCCAGAGAGTTCATGCATAGTGAAGAGTGCAGCTGAAAAGAACAGAGGCAGACAAATGAGGAATCGAATGCGTTTCACAGATTTCGCAGTACAAATTGGAGACCGAGTATGCATCCGCCGAGTGAATGAATATTCAGATTTGACTTGTGGATTTGAAAAGCACCATCTGTTCCCAGACCCCCAAGTAAACTCCCCCCCCCCTCTTTCCGCCTTGTCTTCAGCAGACACTGTTTATTATGAATAAAAATGAAAACGCGCTTTAAAATAAAGTACAAATTACAATCGGCATTTTCCAGCCAATTGCCGGGAGAAGTCATCTTTCTGATCACAGACTTATTTGTGATGTGACACTATTAGTGTCTGAAGGGAGAAGACTGCAACTCTTTTCCCCCTATTCGGCGCTCGTTCTGTTTTGAATAATCAGGAGAGGAACTTAACTGCTGAATTTTTAAACAAAGGCTTTAATTTTTAAACATTAAAATTCCTATTCTGATTGCTTAAACAGACACAGAGGCGGGAGGGAAATTGGTTTGGTGGCATCTCCCATTCTTGTGACAGTAGAGCGGCAAGAAAGTAAAATAATTTGTGAGATGAATGCCACAAGCTGTTAGCTCAGGAACGCCAATTGTAAATAAACACTTCATTTTAAAATACAATTCAAAGTCGCTGCATGGGGATGTTTTCATTCTCCCATCCATTATGAACTTTCAGACTGCTGCAAGGAAAAAAAAAGAAATGGACCCAGTTTTCTTTTGAAGTCTTCAGTTCAAATGTTTGACTATTGTGCCTCCCTCCCTCCCTCCCTCTCTCCCTCCCTCCCTCTCTCTTTCGAGATATATTTTATCTCATACATATGAGAGCCATCTAGTTCTCACATTTGTGGTAAGTGGAGGCTCCTGTAATGATTCTAAGAAAATCCTCCACATAGAAAAAGAATGAGGCAGGGATAAGGTAAGGTTAGAAGCTTTCTCCTCTGCTATCTGGTCTCTGGGTGTGAGCTGGAGGGCTAGGGTTGCCAACCTCCAGGTGGGGGCTGGAGAATTAGAACTGATCTCTGGACTACATAAATCACTTGTTTATTAATTATTTATGTATTTAAAACAATTGTTCTACTTCTCCTGGAGAAAATGCTTTCTTTGGAAGGTGAACTACTTGGCATTATACTCGACCAAGGTCCCCCACTCTCCCTAAAGACCACTCTCCCACACTCCACCCTTCTATCTCCAGGTAGTTCTGCCCAGAATTGGCAACCATATGATGGCCCAGAATAATCTGATCTTGTCGGAACTTGGAAGCTAATTTTTGGGACCTGAAAAAAAAATAAATCCCAAACTGGAAACAACACTTTGCAAAAACCAGGTTTCAGACCCCTGAGTAAATCAGTCCCCAACACCAGTCATTCAGAAGAATGCAGTTTACTGAGACAGTGATAGGATTCAGGTGCATAACATAATCTTTGTTAGAACTGATGAGAAAACATGCGAAGCAAGCAATTATACTCAAAGCATACATCATACTAATGGCCCTGGGCCAATCAGGAGCAGGTAGGAGCCCGCCAAAGTAATGGGCACTGGTTCAGAGGGGAAAACGGATATGAGGCATAAAATACATTCAAGGTTGCCCTAGCAGGCCAGGGAAGGTAACAGGGTGGCTGAGAACCGAAACCAAACATCCCAGGCTGACTCCCTTGCCAAGGCAACCAAGCTGAATGATGGCGAGGACTGACACCAGGATAACAAAAACAGTGCCCTACCAGAAATCCAAATTCCAGTTTTTTAACAAATTTTTGAACGGCACATCCCCAGTTTCTACTGCATACCTTAATCAGAAAACTCCCTACCTTGACTTCTGACTCCCACTCTGGAAAGCATAAAGACCCACTTTTTATTTTTAAATGAAGGCACTTGCCAGATGTTGGCGACGGATTGTGCTCCTTTAATCCACCCGACATTCGCGCCTATGTCAGGGCAGATTGTGCGTGTGATCGCAGCCCTATACAAAACATCAGATGATGCAACTCACAAAATGGTGATCAGGTACAAATTAGTAAGTGCTCTCAGAAAACTATCTGTATGTGTGCTCAAGGATGAAACCAGATACTGGGCAGGTGGGCAAAAAGCCACAAACAGTAGCACAAAATAATGGTGCAAAACAGGGGAGGGGAGGCAGATGTAATTAGACGTCCGCCACCTCAACCATAGGCCTGGTGGAACATCTCTGTTCTACAGGCCCGAGGAATTGCAACAAATCTCTCAAGGCCCTGATCTCACTTGGGAGAGTGTTCTACCAAGCCTTTTCAGCTCTGGCTCTGGTTGAAGCTAAGCGGATGTCCTTTGGGGCAGGGACCTCGAGCAGATGTTGATCTATAGAGCATAAGGCTCTTTGAGGGAGTGAGAGATGGTCCTGCAGATATGTTGGTCCCAGACCACACAGGACTTTAAAGGTTAATACCATAACCTTGAACTTGATCCAGTAATCGAGTGGGAGCCAGTGCAGCTGGCGGAGCATTGGTTGTATATGGGCTCTTAAAGGTGTCCCAGTAAAGACATCTGCCACTGCATTTTTCAACTACTTTGTTTTTGCAGTTAACATAACCCAATCCAATTACCTTTATTGGCATGTAACCTTTGCAGACTCATGTACAACAAAAACAACAACAGCATAAAGTAATACTTGAAAAAAAAAACCCAAAACAAATGTAAGGTATACCGTGTAAGTATACCTATCACTTAAATAAAGGGCGAACAGAAATGGCACCAAAAAGAAATTTAGCAACAGTTTCCATTATCTCAAGGTTTGGATGATCAAGAAGAGTAAGGATCTTTGGGCCATCAGGATATTCTTCTAATTGAGGCAAAGTAGAGTATAGAAATGCCAGATGTAGTGCATGATTGAAGGGGCACTAAATCAAGACATGGGAGATGGTTTTGATATGATAATTTGTGCATGGACAACATCTGTCAGAAAAGGACACACCCTGAAAGTGGCCAGATAATAAGGCCGAAGGTAATACATTGAATCTAGCCAAAGAGAGGGTTCTACGGAGTTTAGGGATATGAAGCTGGTACAGGAAAGAGGCAGCTTGGCCGACTTTAGGAAATATTCCAAAATACAGGGGTGAACAGGTTTTGTTAGTGACATTATATAGCGAATGTAACTCGGAGCGAAGTAGATTGGCTCTTATAATTGAGAAAGCCTCAATTAACGTAATGATTAAATAGCTTTTTTGCTGCTTAATAATGTTACACTTAAAAGCATTATCTGGTTGGTCAGGCGTGCTGGTCTGAAGCAGTAGAACAAATTTAGAGTCCAGTGGCACCTTTAAGACCAACAAAGTTTTATTCAGGGTATGAGCTCCCCCCTACCTTCTATTCCAGTGTATTTGACAAAGTGCGTGCACACGAAAGCTCATACCTTGAATAAAACTTTGTTGGTCTTAAAGGTGCCACTGGACCCTAAAGTTGTTCTACTTAAAAATATTGACTCATCAGAGGCCCAGACTATTGCATATTCCTGGCTTCAAGTAGTTAGTGGAGCTACATTGTCACGAACTTTATCTCAGAGTCACGGAAAGCTCTCCAGTACTTGCATTAGGGGTGAGTTTTGTCCTCCCTGCCTGAGGTGTGGATCATCAAAGCCTTCATTGTGCAGAGACATGGGGAAATTTCAGCATTGTCACTATGGAGGCCATGTTCCAGGCATTGCCTTCCATTTCTTCAGTTTCTCAAGCGTGGGGTTTGGGGCCGAGGGTGGGTGTTTACCTGCCATGGTGTGTGTGTGTGTGTGTGTGTGTGTGTGGCAATCCTTGACTCCTAACTGTATGTCAGAGAAAGCCTGGCCTAGATTTTGGACCTGACCCTCCAGAGAACAGACACCCATGGTCCTTGGTAACGTGGGAGATCTGTCATTTCCCGACATAAAGATTAAAACAACTGCAATCTGTAGACCCCAAATCCCACCCCCTTTTTCTGACAGAACACAGATTTTTAACTTCCACCCGCTATGCTTGCTATAATGTAGTTGCCTGGCTTGTTAACATGTTGGGATGAAAACGAAAAGAAGAAATTGGCATGAAACTCGAAAAGTACTTAGTCATCAAGGCAACATTTTAGAAATCTTTCAGTAGGGCAGACGCTAATGTGGTGTACTATATACACAGATGCCAGTCTTGGCATCCTTACAAGGATATATTTTTTTTCTTTCCCTTTAATCTCTCCGGTCTATTAGACACATAAATACTTTCTCTTCTTATCAGAGAGTTCCCCCCCCCTTCTCTCAAAACTAATGGACTGAATCCTTAAGGCCTTGCTAAGCCCATTCTCTCTCAACAGAATGATGTTTGATAAGAGAGACTGAGTGTAACCATTTTTTTTTTTTAGGATTATTCCTGCCATAATTTCCCACTGAAGAGTGCCCAGTTAGAATTTTTTTTGGGGGGGGGGTATGTTAAAGAGTAGAATTTAGGCCTGGGTATAAACCCGCCAAAGCCTGGCTCAATCACTGAGGTAAACTGACAAGAACAAAATGGTTTACTTCTTTAAAAAAAGAAGAAAACAGACAGCTGAGGTAAATATGAACCCTTGATCAGAAGTTGTGGGATGTTAGTTTTCAGTTGGGGGCAGAAGGGGGACATGGTGGCTACACTGAGGTCATGTGTGATGTTATGTTGCTTCCAGGGAAAACGGGAATTTTTTGGCAATCCCCAGAGCAACATGACACCTCTTCCAGTTCTTTTTACCAGAAGTAACATCAAATTGTATGCAACACTGATGTTTTTATTTATTTTTTTCTTCTGCCACCGGAAGGAGTGGCGTTCAGAAGAGAAGGTTGCCAGCAAGGGGTCTCCTGCCATAGCGGAAGTCCTGGCAACCCCGGTTTCAAAGAGTACAGGCATAAGGAGAAACCCCTGTCTCAGGCAGGGTTATAATCAATGCTCCCTCTAAGCTGGGGAGTCTTGTGAGCAAAAATTCTGCTTTGTGAGCTACTGGCATTAAAACGGTGAGCGAGCGATTTGGCTCCTGCATAAATTAGTCTGCTCTGGAGCCATCCTTCCTGAGCTGAGACAAAAAATGTGTGAGCCGGAGGCTAAAAAACTGTGAACTAGCTCACACAACTCAGCTTAGAGGGAACACTGGTTATATTATACAATGTAGCCCTCTAATGCAAGTGAGTTATACACCAGACTCAGCAATTCCTGCCAGCCTACTGTTAACACCTCAGTCACCCAGATGGAAGAGCTCAATCAAAGACTAGATATCTTTACAGAACTGTAAATTTACACTCCTGTCGAACTTGTGCTTTTCTCCCACTCCCAACTCGGGGTCCTGCACCAACAAATGCAGGGACATTTGGGGGCAGTGCCTGGGGAGGGTGGCATCTCAGGAGGGAGCAAAGTCATTCTCAGTTGATGCTCTAGGAATTTCCCCTAATCTCTACAGTAAAGACCACAGAGACTGGGGGAAACTCCTAGCACGTCACCATCAGTGCCACCACCATCCCCCCATTTTTTCCCCTCATTCCTCAAATTATCAAGAGTGGAAGACTGGGGAGGGGATTGCCCATTGTCAACAGGCAGTGGCAAGCCAGCTCCCACCCTCCAGTTCTCAGCACCCACAACCCAACTGACTAACCCTCTTCATGTTCAGACTTCCTTCCTTACCAACCCATGGCTCCTGTTTCCTGGTTCAAAGTGCTTCTCTCACTGGCCCCTGTGTGGCTGGGGCCTATTTCTGTACTCTGCCTGTCACATCAAGGGCACAAACATACGCACCCATTAGTCACACAAGAGGGATGATTCACCGGCAGATCAAAGCGACGCAATCACACCAGCACATCTGGAAAGTGTCCTGCAACCATCGGCAAGCCATCGCAAGCCATTTTGATCTGCCGGAGAAGCGGAGTAAAAAACTACTAGGGAAACTCCGGTATCAAACAGTTTGCTGTGGGCCATAGCCGGACTTTCCCCGTGTGATCGCGCCAGCGCAAACTTGTGGCGTCGGGGATAGTCTGATCAGACTATCCTGACACCATGTCTGTTGTCCCCCCCCCCCCTTTTCAGTATGCGTATCCTCGCATACTGCCAGTGGAAGACCCAGGTTGGAAAGGTGATTCATCGATCCCCTGTTTAAGCGAATAAGTGAATTGGAAACGAACGAACAACAAAAAAAACCCTTGCCTGTGGTTGCATCTGATCACGCAGCGGCGAGTTGCGCTGGCAGCTTCACTAACCTGTGTGATCGTGCAACTGCAGGTCAAATTGCTCCAGGGCAAAATAGCCTCACTCCCCCCCCCCCCGGCTTATTTCAGTCATGTGGCCGCGGCCCAAGACTTTCAAACTGAGCCAAAGTTGGAGGCCTGTGTTAGTTCTGTCCATTGCCAACTGCAGAGTTACATCATGTATGACTTAACATCACAGAAGGCTTCAGATATTTCTCAAATACACAATAGTATTCAATACATGAATTACAAAAAATGCAGTAAGTAGGCTGGAGATTTAAAGCAGTATCTCACATTTACTCTTTGAAACTCCCATTTACTTGCTGATTGCAACATACTTTATATTGTCTATCTTAAGTCTTAAGAAGTGGATGTAATTGCTTTGCATCATGGATGTTTGAAAATCATGTTTTTCAGTCCATTGGAATTGTGAAATTTGCCTTTGGGAGTTTGTTATGTATTGAGCCTGTACTGTACTGGCAAAAGATCTTCGCTTGAAGGGTGCACAACAAAAGCTTACTAGGATCCTAGGAAGAACCAGCAGGGAGACAAGGATCCTAGAGTAACACCACTTGGGAAACAATGCAGTGCAAATAGCCTTTCATTGGGAGTGGGGTGTGTTTGGGTGTAACCTTTTCCAGGCATAAAGATCTGGCTTCGGCCAGGGATTTTCAGTCTTCTTTCTCTTGCTGAATCATCAATAAACTATGAGCTGATCACTTGACAGTGTCTGATCCCAGTATATTTCAGAGTTTCGGAGAGTAAATGTAAGATATTGCTTTAAATCTCCGGCTTACTTATTGCATTTCTTGTAATTCGTGAATTGAATACTATTGTATATTTGAGAAATATTTGGAGCCTTATCTGATGTTAAGTCATACATGATTTACATTTATTCATCTATTTCCTTAAGTCATTGCTAGTTAACTGTAGAGTTACAGCAAGCCAGGGTCAAATGTCAACAGCCCTACTTGGGTAGAGATCAGTTGTGCTCTTTGGAGGGTAAGAAAATTGTCATAAATTGTACTGGATATAAATACAAGTTCTGTGGACTTGGATTAGGTGGCTAAAATGGAAGTAACTGAGAGATATGTGAAAGTATGCTGGCAGAAAAGTTGCCAGCTATGGGTTGGAAAATACCTGGAGATTTTGGGGGTGGGGCCTGGGGAGGGCAGGGTTTGGGGAGAAGAAAGACCTCAGCAGGGTGTAATGCAATAGAGACCACCCTCCAAAGCAGCCATTTTCCCCAGAGGAACTGATCTCTGTTGTCTGGAGATCAGCTGTGGTAGTGGGAGATCTCCAGGCCCCACCTGGAAGATGGCAACCCTGGCTGATAATAATAGTGATTCCATTGAACTTAAAAACATTAAAAAAAACCTTCAGTGAACACCAAAGATCGTCCTGGACCCTCCAAAAGACAAACTTTTTGTTGGTGATGACTGAAGAACTCACAAGTTTCGGGGCCCAGAGATTCCTGGAACCAGCTCTGGCTGAAGGTCGACATTCCTGGAACAGCATAGAATTATGAATAATTATCACTGGGAATAGGGTGGAATGAAAATTCAAGTATTATCAGTGCACCAGGATTATTAAGCAGCAGCTAATGAAACAATGCTCATTCACCTCATGTGCACAAGTCTTATTGCAGATTCCAGACTGCATAATCACCTCAGTCTGTATGAACTTGTGGTCAAAAGTTGGCACAAATTCAGCTTCCGTTATCATGAACTCTCATGAAATGGAAACAGGAATTGAAATGGGTGCCTGGTTTCTGGCTACCCCCAGTAAATGTGAGAGTGTCGTTCTTCTCACGTGAATAATTCCTGTGCTGTAGCATTGTAAAGAATCATTTAAACAAATAACTAACACCATGGACCAACTTCTCAAATATAACTACGACTGGGAGAAAATCTATTGTCGTAAAGCAGCAACTTAAATAAACTTTCTCTGGCTTTATAAAACTTTCCCTGAACTGTAAACAATGTCTAAATGGGCAGAAAAAAAATGGCAATGAGAATGAAGTCCTCTCCAGGAACTACCAAACCAGTACTTCCGGTACGCAAACCGGAAGTGACCACTGACTTTCCTAACATGTTGGCTACAGCACTGTGCCCTCTGCTGGATCAGATGACTAACCTCAACAATAATTTTGAAACACTTCTAAAACAACTTAAAGAGACTAATAAAAAAAAACTGAGGAGACAGCTCAATTTGTGAAAAAGGTTGACACCAAGACAAAAGCAATTGACCAGAGACTTGAAGTGGTGGAGAAAGAGAGACTCTCTGATAAAAATCAGCTTTTAAGACTTCAAATGGAAAAATCAGCCTATGTTCTGAGATTCCAGGGTGTCCCTGAGCAAAAAGGTGAGAATCTGAAGGAAACTTTGAGTGAAGCATTGGCCCCCATGACAGGTATAAAAGCAGATATACTCCAAAGCAAAATGGATATGGTTTATTGAACACATCCATAATTCATTAAGAAAAATACTCTGGCTGAGGAGATACTGGTGAGATTCTCTAAAAGATCTACAAGAGATGTGGTGCTCAAGGCCACTAATGGGACAACCTTAAAAATCAGAGACAAAGAAATCAGAGTCTTAAAAGACATTCCATTCAAGATAAGAAAAAAGAGAAAGCAACACAAAGGCTTAACTAACTTACAGAAAAACTCCACACCCTACAGATGGATACTACCTGAGGGACTTGTTTTCAACTATAAAGAGAAGAAAGAAAAGATTGACTTTGTTCTAAAAGCAAGCAGTTTTTGGCGAAACAACAAAGTTCAGCGAAAGAAAAAAGAGCAGCAGAGGAAGAAGAAGAAAACAGCACACATTGTCCAGAAAGTCCTGAAAATTCAGAGAGCAGTACTCTAGAAGAGGACTCCAACTCAGAAAAAGGGACAGTTTCCCCAAAACTTTTGAAAATCAAATGGGACTTCGAGAAAGTGCAATATAAAGGGAAGAAAAATAATAATGAAAGTTTGAAAGTTTGAGACTTTTAAATCTGTACCTACTTGACTTAAATCTTTAAATTCCAGTCTGTAACTAGTAATCTTGAGAAACAAGTTTTCTTCCATTAATCTTACTGAGAAATCTTTGCTTAAGCAAAACAGTAACCAGATTGTGTGACCCTTCTGTAGCTTATGTTTTAGTTTATTGTTTTAGTGTTTGTAGTGTTATTAATGTTTGTAGTGGAAAATAATAAAAAAAAATTAAAAAAAATATTTAAGAAAATCTATTGTCAAACAGTACAGAAGACTGAGAGGAGAGGAGCACATTTCTGTACCTTTCCCATGTGTTTTTGTTTTGCAGTCAAGTCCCTCCTGTTTTATTGGATTTATCAAGTAATTCACACCTATAATCCCAACCTGGATAGCCCAGGCTAGCCCGGCCTCACCAGATCTTGGAAACTAAGCAGGGTCTGCCCTGGTCAGAATCTGAATGGGAGACTTCCCAAGAGATATCAGGATCCTACCATGGAGGCAGGCAATGGCAAACTACCTCGGAACATCTTTTGCCTTGAAAAGCCAACAGAGTGGCTTAAAGGATAATGATGACGATCACATCAAAGAAAAGATCCTGATGGCTGCTCTTTTTTATCATAATCGCCCTTGCAGTCCCTAAAACATGTATGTGTGTGAATTACATATTAGGGGGAGCTTGAACATATTCTCTCAAGTCTCTATAGTCCTGCCTGCCTGCCAGCCAGAATGCGCAAGGAAATCATCTGGATGGCAAATGTGCAACCCCCATTTTGAATGGGAGCTTCCTGTTATTAGGGTTGCCACCTCTGGGTTGGGAAATTCCTGGAGATTTGGGGATGCAGCATGGGGAGGGAAGTCAGCAGGGTATAATGCCATAGAGTCCACCCTCCAAAACAGCCATTTCCTCCAGGTAAAGTGATTTCTGTCATCTGGAGATCAATTGTAATTCCATGAGAACTTTGGGCCCCACTTGGAAGTTAACAACCCTGTAGGCCATGGCTTTTGCCCCTATCACTTTAGTCTCCTCTTCTACCTGCCAATAAGCAGAAAATCCTTGCTTCTGTAGTGTCAAAACGCCATTGCAGATCCTGAGACAGTGCAATTAGTAAAGATGCTGTGGACAGAGGTGTCAATCAGGAAAATTCCGTTTGGCAGAAAGATCAGCTAACTGTTCTTGGTGAATGGCATCCCTGTCAGACCCATATCTGCCGAATCACTCTCCTCTTTGCCCCTTCTGCCACTCATCACCAGGGACAAGGAAATGAGGGGAGGGGGAAACACCAGAACAACTGAATTTTGGAAATCATTCTCTTCATCTTTGGAGTTCTAACTGCATTTACAAAAGGAGACTACTGCTCACAGAAGATGTGAATGTGTGCATGTGCATGTGTGTGTGTGTGTGTGTGTGTGTGTGTGTGTGTGTGTGTGTGTTTGGAGCAATGACAAATTCTCAGAAAGATTCCGGTGGGTAGCCATCTTGATCTGAAAAAAACAGAACAAAGCTTGAGTCCAATGGCACTTTTAAGACCAACAAAGTTTTATTCTGGATATAAGTCTTTGTGTGCATGCACACTTCATCCAATACCTGAAAGCGTGCATGCGCATGAAAGCTAATACCCAGAATAAACCTTTGCTGTTCTTAAAGGTGGACTGGACTCAAATTCTTAGCAAATACTTAGTTTCCTTCTTGCTTGTATATGTGCCTCTCTTCCTAAGCGAGGTTTCCAAAACCACTTGCGAGCATAAAAATATACAATAGAACAATTAGATAAACCACTTTTATTTATTTATTTTATTTCCTGCGATTTATATCCCGCCCTCCCCGCCGAACGGCAGGCTCAGGGCGGCTCACAACAAGAGTTAAAAATACAATCAGTTTAAAATAAACATATATTCCAGACAAGATCGGCAGCATAACAATCTTCCCACAGGTGAATCCAACAGCATTCATATATAATCCCTGTGTAAACATACACAGGTCGGCAGATCGAATTGCCGGCAGATGGAACTGGGCCAGGGCTAAGATGTGGTGCTCATCTCTGTTTCCAAGCCGAAGAGTCAGCACTGTGCAAAGACGTTTCCGTGTTCATGTGGCCGGCATGACTAGACGCTGAGGCACACGAAACGCTGTTACCTTACCACCAATTTACCTACTTGCAATGTCTTGCTTTCGAACTGCTAGGTTGGCAGGAGCTGGGGCCAGAGACGGGAACTCACTCCGTCATGCAGCACTCGGGTCTCGAACTGCTGAGCTTCCAGTCTGTAGTTCAGCGTCAGCAAAGACAGTGAAAAAAGAACACCAGTTCTTACAGACTCTAGAGAAGGAGAAAAGGCCCAGTGAGGAAGCAAGTTTGAATTCTGAAAAATTCCTTTGTGGAAATTAAGTCATTGCTCCTTCTGTGCAGAAGAAGGTCTTTGGGGCCCTTCCAAAGCTGACCTGGTGAGGCTCTAGGGTCACCAGCTCTGGAGATTTTGGGGGCGGAGCATGAGGAGGGCAGGGTTTGGGGAGGGGAGGGACTTCAATGGGTTACAATGCTATGGAGTTCAGTTTCCAAAGTGACCATTTGTCAGACCTAGCCGCTACTTGGTGTAGTTGCCATGGAGAGGGAGTCAGTCTGGAATTTTTGGTTTCAATTCTCAGCTGTTCCGTCATCTATGTTAGCCTGCTAGAGCAGCCTTGAATGTATTTTCCCCAGGTATCAGTTTTCCCCTGTGAACTGGTGTCCATTATTCTGGTGGGCTCCTGCCTGCCCCTGATTGGCCCAGAGCCACAAACTTGATGTATGCTTTGAGTATAATTGCTTGCTTCACGGCTTTTCTAATCAGTTCTAACACAGTTTACGTTATGCACCTGAAGCCTATCAGTGTCTCAGTAAACGGCATTCTTCCGAATGACTGGTGTTGGGAACTGATTGACTGAGTGGGTCTGACACCATTTTCTCCAGGTGAACTGATCTCTGTTGTCTGGAGATCAGTTGTAAGCCCAGGAGATCTCCAGCTACCGCCTGGAGACTGAGAACCCTAGGCATCACATCCCTGCTGAGTTCCCTTCATTTCTACAAACTCTACATGCTCCACCCCCAAATCTCCAGGAATCTTCCATCCTAGATTTGGCAACCCTATTGGTCCCAACCCTTTTGCCAGCTGTGAATCTTGTTAGGCAGAGAGCCAGGTTTTTTGAGAAGTTGATTGGCGATGCCCTCTATTTTCTAAGGGCATTATTTGATGAATATGCTGAAGCTCACGATAGACAACAGATTGAAAATAACTTTAGAATCCTAGATTTCTTGTATTCTGTAAGACAGAGGTTCCCAAACTTATTTGGCCTACCGCCCCCTTTTCAGAAAAAAAAAAAAATTACTCAGCACTCCCCTGGAAATCCACCTTCAAGAAGTGGACAGAAAGATGCAGCTGAAGGCCTGAAGCCAGAGGCCAGCAGCAGCCACCACACAAGAGCCCAGCAGCGACACTAGCCTTACAGTTTGCAAATGCATGGCTGTGATTGGCTGTGGGGACCCCTCTCCATTACCCTCCCTGATCCCAGGGAAAACCAGGAAGAGGCAGAAAAAGGCTGCTTTAGATAGGCCCTGGACTCTCCTCTCTTTATGCTTCTACCGCCCCCTTATTTTTATTCAACACCCCCCCCCCAATTGCACCCAAGGCTCCTACTACTGACCTGGATCATTCCAGCACCCCCAGGGGGTGATATTGCCCACTTTGGGAACCAGTGCTGTAAGACCTGAGGAAGGCAGCAGAAACGAGTCAGCACCGGCTCTCGTTGTCTCACTAATTTCCTGCGTCTTCAATTTGTCTAGACATTCATGTCAGCCTATAACCCTTTGGGGCAAACACTGTACTTTTGAAAAAAAAAAATCTTGAATGTCTTGTATTTAATTTACTTTGCAATTATTGTGACTGTGTGATAATAAATTAGCATTAAAAATACCAATATAATGGAAGGAAAAAGAAAACTTGAGTTTGAGCCAGTTACTGTTACCAGGGGTCATTTCGTAGAAAAAGAGGTGCAGGAGCTCATTAGCATAGTTCATTAGCCTAACTTATTTGCATATGCTAAACCATCCGACATCACCGGAAGTATATCAGAAGGCAAGAGAGAGAGAGAGAGAGAGAAAGAGAAAGAAAGAAAGAAAGAAAGAAAGAAAGAAAGAAAGAAAGAAAGAAAGAAAGAAAGAAAGAAAGAAAGAAAGAAAGAAAGAAAGAAAGAAAGAAAATGCTGGCAGAGAGGAGACAGTTACTAATCCAAGCCTCAGAAATACCACTGTTCTGGGAGGATAGCTTCAGTGGTGGCTGAAGCCTTCAGAAGGCTGGTCGGAAGAACAAAGACCTTTCCAGGGGACGGGGTCATTTTGCTGCAGCCATGACACAAGCAGGCATTCCCCCGCCGGGGGGGGGGGGCTGGCACCAACTCCCGCAGCTGCGCTCCCCCAAGCTCCTGCTCAAAATGACCCCTGATTGTTACTGTTTATTACACGGAGAGCCAGTTTGGTGTGGTGGTTAAGTGCACAGACTCTAATCTGGGAGAACCGGGTTTGATTCCCCACTGCTCCACTTGCACCTGCAGGAGTTTGTAAGCCGCTCTGAGACTCCAGGTGAGTGAAGGGCAGAATATAAATCCAATCTCTTCTTCTTTAGTGTTAATATTTTCAGCCGTCTACACCATGGTTTCCTTGTTGTGTTCTTACCACCTGGAGGCTGGCAACCATATGAAGCTCTCTCGGGAAGGCGCTCCGTACCCAGGGCACTGTTGTGCAGGTGGCCATCAGTCTGTCACTGAACTGGCTGTATTTCCTTAGGTGGGGCTTCTCAGAAAACCCCAGATCAGCATTCAGGCTGGTGGTGGAAAGGGCAATCAAGTCGCAGCCGACCTATGGCGACCCTGTAGGGTTTTCGAGGCAAGATACGCTCAAAGGTAGTTTGCCATTGCCTGCCTCTGCATAGGAACCCTTGGCCTCCTCAGTGGTCTCCCAGCCACATACTAACCAGGGCCGACCCTACTTAGCTCCTTACCCCACTGAGGTCGTGCTCCTCCCTGAGCCCTGCCATCCCCAGGCTCCACCCCCAAATCTCCAGATATTTGCCAACCCCGAGCTAGCAACCTTATCCTTACTTAGCATATTTATTACTTGCTTTAAAAAAAAAAATCTGAATATTATGCTGCCCCCGATGATTCTTAAAGCTAATTATTTATAAACCCTCATGGCTATTGTTTTTTTCTGATAACACGTAGCTGTCCACTGAATAGTTTTAGCATAATTAGCTCATAGACCAGGGTGTTTACACATTACCCATTTAAGACTCTGCTGAAAGACGATTTTACGCAGAGATTCCCCCCAGAAACTTCAGGCTGTGTCCTGAACTCTTTCCTTGCCTCCCTCTTTTGGAAAACAAGTTCAGGCTGTTCTGCTCTCTTAACCCTCAGAAAAAAAAGTGTTGAAATGCCATGTAGAGCAAAAAAATGATAAATTTCCAATCCTGAATATGAATTGAGACAAAAAAATAGCCATTAATTACCCAAGCTCCTTTATTCTTCTCCCCCCCCCCTTTGACTTCTGAATGCGCCTGAGATCCTCCAAGGAAAACAGTTCCTCATTTAATAAAAATGACTCTACCGTTAATGAGACAATTTTATGTTGACCTTAATATAATGACTACACGCCAAAATAGTACATCAAGTAGCATTCAAGAAAAATTAAGTGTGCAAAGACCATCATATTGGTCACAGGCTACATAGAAAGCCTCTTCAGATTTTATAGTGTCCAGTTCTCTGGAAGTCAACAAATGAGCAGTTCCTTAGGGACAAAATCCATATCAGAATTGCATTATGTAGGCTGCTAGTGAGGCGTTTAAATTTTAACTATAGAGTGCTGACCCTCAGGAAGCTTTCTTTTAAAAGAAATTCTAAAGCAGGGGTCCCCAACCTTTTTGAGCCTGTGGGTACATTTGGAATTCTGTCACAGGGTGGTGGAAGCAACCTCAAAATGGCTGCTGAAGGAGGCGGAGTCAACCACCGCATGTCAGGGAGTGGGGTTATGCATAACTCTAATGGTAACTCATCAACGTTTGAGGCAGAACCTCTGGAATGGAATGTCTTTTAAAATGCACATATGTTTTAAAATATTGTTTGCACACATACACAGTTTACCCTTAGTCACAGCTGCTCCAGGCTGGCTCTTCCATTTCCCCCAACTGCACACATCAATTTCCCACTATGTGTTGCGTGGCCACGTTTTGACCTGCAGCTTCACCAGATCTCCTCCACGTCTTCTAGACCCTCAAAAAACAGGATCGCAAAGACGTGGGGGGAATCGGGTGAAGCTGCGGGTCAAAATGCGGCCTCGCAGCACATAGTGGGAAATTGACATGTGCAGTCAGGGGGAAGGGAAGAGCGGGCATGGAGCAGCGGCTTGTGTGAAGATCCTTGCATTGTGATGGCAGCTGTTTCCAAAGCAACATTTTTAAAAAAAATTGCTCAGCCAATCAGAAGTTGGCCCCGCCCAATTTATAAAATTGAAAAGGTATCAGGAAAGGTATTAGTGTGTGTCTTGGTGCCCCTGGGGACCACACTGGGAACTCTAGGTCTTGGGCCTTGGCACCATCACAACGGGTTATGAGTAAGAGAAAGCATTACTAACAATCAAGCTGGCGGAGATGAGGGTATCCCAGCTGAGCTATTCAAAGTCTTAAAAGATGATGCTGTTAAGGTGCTGCACTCCATATGCCAGCAAATTTGAAAAATGCAAACATGGCCACAGGATTGGAAAAGGTGAGTTTACATTCCAATCCCAAAGAAGGGCAATGTCAAGGAATGTTCAAGCTATTGCACTCATTTCACACACTAGCTCAAGATCCTACAAGCTAGGCTTCAGCAGTACGTGGGTAGAGAACTGCCAGAAGTACAAGTTGGGTTTCAAAGAGGTAGAGGAACTAGAGATCAAATTGCCAGTGTTCGCTAGATTATGGAGAAAGCAAGGGAGTACCAAAAGAAACATCTGCTTCATTGACTACGCTAAAGCCTTTGATTGTGTGGATCACAACAAACTGTGGCAAGTCCTTAAAGAGATGGGAGTACCAGACCACTTCACATGTCTCTTGAGAAACCTGTATAAGGGTCAAGAAGCAACAATTAGAACCAGATATGGAACAACAGATATGGTTTAGCATAGGAAAAGGAGTACGACAAGGATGTATACTGTCACCCTGATTATTTAATTTATATGCAGAGTACATTGTGCAAAATGCTAGCCTGGATGAATCACAAACTGGAATTAAGATTGCCGGGAAAAACATCAAAAATCTCAGATATGCAGATGAAACCACTCCAATGACAGAAAGTGAAAAGGACCATAAGAGCCTCTTGCTCAGAATGAAATAGGAGAGCACAAAAGGTGGCTTGAAACTCAACATCCAAAAAACTAAGATCATGGCATCTGCCCCATCACTCCTTGGCAAATAGAAGGGGAAGTCATGGAAACAGTGACAGATTTCACGTTCCTGGGATCCAAGATCACTGCAGATGGTGACTGCAGCCAGGAAATTAAAAGATGCCTGCTCCTTGGGAGGAACGCGATGGCAAACCTAGACAGCATAATAAAAAGTAGAGACATCACCCTGCTAACAAAAGTCCGTATGGTCAAAGTGATGATATTCCCAGTAGTGATGTATGGCTGCAAGAGTTAGTCCATAAGGAAGGCCAAGCACCGAAGAATAGATGCTTTTGAATTATGGTGCTGGAGAAGACTCTTGAGAGCCCCTTGGACTGCAAGGAGATCAAATCAGTCGATCCTAAAGGAAATCAACCCTGACTGTTCCCTGGAAGGCCAGATCCTGAAGCTGAAGCTCAAAGACTTTGGCCACCAGATGAGAAGGGAGCACTCACTGGAGAAGCCCCTAATGCTGGGAAAGATGGAAGGTCAAAGAAGACGGGGACGGCAAAGGATGAGATGATTAGACAGTGTTATCAATGCAACAAACATGCAATTAAGCAAACTCTGGAGCATGACGGAAGACAGGAGGGCCTGGCGTGATGGGCTCCATGGGGTCACAAAGAGTCGGACTGGACTATGCGACTGAACAACCACCGCCACCACCTCACCTCATCCCCTTTTGGAGATGTGTGCTGCTATTGGAGACTGAGCACCAGTCAGGTCCATTTAGAGACTGCTAGTAAATCTAGATCTGGGATTTATTTTAGGGGAAGGTGAAATCCAAAGGTGTGGCTGGCACAAGTTAGGGATTAGAGAACTTTTTTTTTTCCCTTTTGGCCTTGGTGATGGTTGATCAGTGGACCTGCCTTCTGCATCCTCTGTGGTTTCCGGTTGGTAAGTAAGTAAGTGAAACAATAGTGCAGGTTATTGATAGTTGTGCAACAGTAAAATCCTAGGCAGTTACATCCTTCAAAGCATGCTGGTGATGTCAGTGGGCTTAGGAGGGTGTAGCTGTGCTTAGAATTGCCCTGCCAGGCGCCCTAGATCAGGGGTGGGCAAACTTGCTCGGCGTAAGAGCCACCTAGAACAGGGGTGGCCAAACTTGCTTAACGTAAGAGCTGCATAGAATAAACATCAGATGTTTGAGAGCCACAAGACATGAACAAATATTACCTGCTTTTATTGGGAAATAAGCAAATGTGCTTTTTATTAACATTAAATGAGACTGCCAAAAATAATAACAAAAGGGGTAAAAGCAGATATTGATAATGATATTAATTTGTCCAATGATATTTGTTTGCTAATGATATTTAGCTTCCCCAGCTGCCCTGCCGGGAGCCACATAATGTATGTGAAAGACCCGCTTGTGGCTCCCGAGCCACAGTTTGCCTACCCCTGCCCTAGATGATGCGGTTGGCCAGAGGATGAATCCTCTAAGGCCTGTAGCAAAACATCTAGACTGGATAACAGCATGTCTGATGCATTATCTCATCTCCAAGTGGAACAGTTCTGCCAACGAATCCTGGAAGCACAAGGAGATCAGGGATGAATGCCTGAGATGCTTCACCAGGGACTTGCTTTAGAAAGGCCTGGAGAACTGTAGAAACACTGCTGGTCCTGAGCACCAGAGTAACCACTATGCCACATCTCTCATAGGATTTCTGAATATCATGGCTAGAGAAGGTTTGCAAGGTACTTGGCCCATCCTAGTTGGGCACCTTACGCAAGCTGCCAGTCCCTTAGGACTGTCTGTAGGGCAACCAATAGGGTGCACCCAGTCTGTTGTAGTGGCTTGATGGTTAAGACACTGAACTGCGGACTGGAAGGTCGATAGCTCAGCAGTTCGAGACCTGAGTGCCGTGTGACGGAGTGAGCGCCTGTCAAATATGTAATCTTTCCATAAAATCTGCCTCCATTCCTGAGGACTGGAAGGTAGCGAATGTCATTCCTATCTTTAAAAAGGGTTCCAGAGGAGATCTGGGAAATTACAGGTCAGTCAGTCTGACGTCTATACCGGCTAAGTTGGCGAAAACTGTTATTAAGGAAAAAAATTAGTAGGCACATTGATGAACGAAATCTATTGAGCATGGGTTCTGTAAGGGAAGATCTTGTCTCACTAACCTGTTAGTGTTCTTTGAGGAACCAAACATGTGAACAAGGGGGACCCAATAGATGTTGTTTACCTTGATTTCCAGAAAGCTTTTGATAAAGTTCCTCATCAAAGGCTCCTAAGTAAGCTCAATAGTCACAGAATAAAAGGACAAGTCCTTTTGTGGATCAAAAACTGGAAACAGAGAGTGAGTATAAATGGGCAGTTTTCTCAGTGGAAGGAGGTAAGCAGTTGGGTACCACAGGGATCAGTACTCAGTCCAATGATTTTTAACTTGTTTATTAATGATTTGGAGTTGGGAGTAAGCAGTGAAGTGGCTAAATTTGCAGCTGACATGAAGTTGTTCAGGGTAGTGAGAACCAGGGAGGATTGTGTGGCACTCCAAAGGGAACTGTCGAGGATGGGCAAGCGGGCATCAACGTGGCAAATGGGGTTTAATGTGGCCAAGCGCAAAGTGATGCACATTGGAGCCAAAAATCCTAACTACAAATACACATTGATGGGGTTTGAACTGGCAGAGACTGACCAAGAGAGAGATCTTGGAGTCATAGTAGATAACTCAATGAAAATGCCAAGACAGTGTGCGACTGCAATGAAGAAGGCCAACACTATGCTGGGGGTTATTAGGAAGGGAATTGAAAACAAACCAGCCAGTATCATAATGCCCTTGTATAAATTGATGGTGCAACCTCGTTTGGAGTACTGTGTTCAGTTCTGGTCGCCACACCTCAAAAAAGATATTATAGCATTGGAAAAAGTGCAGATAAGGGCAACTAGAATGATAAAAGAGTTGGAAAACTTTCCCTATGAAGAAGGTTGAAGCACTTGGGGCTCTTTAGCTTGGAGAAATGATGGCTGAGGGGTGACATGATCGAGGTTTATAAGATTATGCATGGGTTAGAGCAAGTAGAGAAAGAAGTCCTTTTCTCCCTTTCTCACAATGCAAGAACTCATGGGCACTTGATGAAATTGCTGAGCAGTTGGGTTAGAACAGATAAAAGGAAGTACTTCTTCACCCAAAGAGTGATTAACACGTGGAATTCACTGCCACAGGAGGAATTAGATAAACATATGGAGCAGAAGTCCATCAGTGGCTATTAGCCACAAAGTATAGATAAGAACTCTCAGTCTGGGGCAAGTGATGCTCTGTATTCTTGGTGCTTGGGGGGGGGGGCAACAGTGGGAGGGGTTCTAGTGTCCTGGCCCCACTGCTGGACCTCCTGAGGGCACCTGGTGTTTTTGGTCACTGTGTGACAGTGTTGGACTGGATGGGTCACTGGCCTGATCCAACATTGGCTTCTCTTATGTTATGTTCTTATGTCTCTGGTCCCAGCTACTACCAAACTAGAAGTTTGAAAGCAAGAAATTGCAAGTAGAGCACTGAAATTCTAGAGTTGGATTCGACTGGCTTTCGAGCAAGGGAAGTCTTTACCTTTACCTAGTCTGTTGTAATGGCCTGACAGAATGGGGGCAGAGAGTGCATTCACCAGTTACGTTCTGGAAGGCATGTAAGACATTCTGGATGATAACACTGGGAACTCTCGAACAAGAAGGTTGTGGAGTGGTTGGCCCAGGGATCAGCTAGTGATGCCAAACTGAAGGGGCTCCATTTACGACTGTAACCAGGGGAGCCATATTGTTGCCTATACTAGGCCATTCCTGTTGTGGAGCAGCACTGTTTAGGGCTGGTGGTTTCTTTGGGGCTTTTAATCGTTAATGAAGTGCTAGTCAGGAGGGAAAAAAACCCTAGTAGTAGGGTGCATTCAGACACAACATTTAATCAGATTTAAATGGCCCCACTCTGTTGCAATTATTTTTACTCTGGACAATCAGTCACACGGGAACGTGTGTGGTTTTTTTTAAAAAAAACCTTCTAAGTTTGCGCATGTGCATAACTGCTCATCCGTAGAATTGAAAAACTTTATCCTCACGCATGCGCAGAACCATTTGACAGTCCCACAGAACACTGTGATTTCACCGCTGTGACAGAAGACTTCTCTTTAAACTTTTCACCCGAAACTGGCCTTGTTGGGATCCCGAACTCAAAACTAGTGCCTGTTGAAACATTGGTTTTATAAACGTGGGAGCGGAGCTCCGCTTATGCATATATTGCCAACACACCCAAAAAAATGGCGGGTGAAAAGCGGAAGGGAGTTTAAGCTATCGGAAGTGGCTCAACACCAGAGGAGCAATCACACAGGGGAAACTGTGGTTTTAACTGAGAGAGCTGAGAAAACACCACTTGGGACCCAGTAACAAAATACTCCAGCTTAAGGGGGGTTTTGAGCAGGAAACCATTGGATAAGAACATAAGAGAAGCCAATGTTGGATCAGGCCAGTGGCCCATCCAGTCCAACACTCTCTGCCACACAGTGGCCAAAAACACCAGGTGCCTTCAGGAGGTCCAGCAGTGGGGCCAAGACACTGGAAGCGCTCCCACTGTTGCCCCCCCATCAAGCACCAAGAATACAGAGCATCACTTGCCCCAGACTGAGAGTTCCTATCTATACCTTGTGGCTAATAGCCACTGATGGACCTCTGCTCCATATCTAATTCCCTTTTGAAGCCGTCCATGCTTGTAGCTGCCACCACCTCCTGTGGCAGTGAATTCCACGTGTTAATCACTCTTTGGGTGAAGAAGTACTTCCTTTTATCTGTTCTAACCCGACTGCTCAGCAATTTCATTGAGTGCCCATGAGTTCTGGTATTATGAGAAAGGGATCGGGATGGGAGTCAGATGTTGCCGTGTGAATGTGTACATAAAATCTGTTGTTGATCAGTCACGAAACCTGATTAAACGGTGTGTCTGAACGCACCCATAGAGGCTTTAGACTCACTGGATTGACTGGAAAAGACAATAATGCTAGGGGAAGCTAAAGGCAGCAGGCAAAGAGGAAGACCCAACATGAGATGGGTTGACTCAGTCAAGGACACCACAAAGGCCCTCAGTTGGCAAGACCTGCACCAGGCCAGGGGCGTAGAGTTTAAAAACTCCCGGGGGGGGCGGGGGCTCTTCTGTGCACGCACGCAAAGCGCGCGCACCCGTTGGGACCATGTCCCCGTTGCCGCCGCCACCCCCCCCGCCTGACCACTCCTGCTTCCGTCCCTCTGTCCATCCAGGGGCTAGCTGGGCATTTGCTTAGCTGGCCCCTGGACGGACGGAGGGAGGTTGGAGTGGCCAGGTGGGGGGGGGAGAGAGACGGCAGCGGCAGCAGCCCTAGGAAGGGCCGAGGGAGGCGCGGCGGAGGGCACACCATTTTCCTGGGGGGGGCTCAGTCCCCCCCGGGAAATTTCGGGGGTGGCTCGAGCCCTCGAGCCCCCCCGTAGTTGACGCCTATGCACCAGGCTGTTAATGACAGGACATTCTGAAGATCATTAATTCATAGAATGGAGGGAAGGCGGTGTGATAGAGCCCAATCTTGTCACATCTCAGAAGCTCAGAAGGGTCCGTACATGGAAGGGGGACTACCAAGGAAGACTCTGCAGAGGAAGGCCATGGCAGACCACCTCTGCTTCTCACTTGCCTTGAAAGCCCCTTGCTGGGATTGCCATAAATCAGCTGAGACTTGAAGGCACTTCACACACACAATTCCTAGGGTCTTGACAGTGACTTGAGAGCATGTAACACACATGGGGCTTTAGAGCCCTGACCTGGCCCTTAGTAGCCTGATCTCACCAGAGTTTGGAAGCTAAGCAGGATTGGCCCTGGTTAGTACCTGGGTGGGAGACCACCAAGGAAGTCCAGGGTCAGTATGCAGAGGCAGGCAATGGCAAACCACCTCTGAACCCTTCTTGCCTTCAGAAGCCCATGAGGGGGTCACCAGAAGTCAGCTGCAACTTGACAGCAGTTTATACACACAGGACTTTAGACTTAGAGATTCAAAAATGGACAGCAGTGGAGGGGGGAGTATTCAGATCGGAGGCACAAGGGTGATAAGGCACCCTGTCCAGGCTCTGAGGGACTACTCAGAACAGGGACTCTCTGCTTCGGTATCAGGATGCATCACTTCTGGGAGTCCCGTCTTTGAATGTGTGCCTTTGGAGAATGGGGAAAGAGCTGTGAAGAAGCTATGCAGAGTTACTGCATTTATAACGTGGGGGATCCCTGGTGCATACGACCGGGGCTTTTTTGGTAGGAAAAGCCCAGCAGGAACTCATTAGCATAATAGGCCACACCCAACAACAGAAACTTATTAACATATTAGGCCACACCCCTGACTGTGCACCTCCCTCCCAGGATTGGCTTCCCAAGGTGCCCCACGGCTTGCGGGGCGCATGGAGAACCCAAGAGAAGGAAGGCAGTTTCTGGATTGGCTTCCCCAGGTGCCCTGCAGTTGCGGGGCACTTGGGGAACCCGAGGAGGGGAGGCAGTTTAAACTGCCTTCCCTCTATGGCGTGGCTTGGCTTCCCCAGGCACCCCATGGCTTGTGAGGCGCCTGGGGAACCCGAGGGGGGGGATGCTGTAGGCGTGGCCAATTCGGAAGCCAGCAGGAACTCCGTTCCTGTGCGTTCCTGCCCAAAAATAGCCCTGCATATGACCGAAACACTCCACCAGGGGTCCCCTCTAAGAGATGAATGGTTGCTCCCTGTGGAGAGGCACGTTTTTCTCTGGAGGGCTGAACTGAGCAAAACCTTCACCTGGCCTTTTGTAAACATTTCTCTCTTGGCTGAGAACAGGCAGGCGTTGGGAAAGTCAATTCAATTGCTTTCCAGCCTCACCTCAGCCACCCTTTTAGAAATGCTAAGGAGTCTAGCAAGAGACAATGGGATGGTCAAGCTTCCTTCCCCCACAGCAGGGGAGCCTATCTAAAGATTAAAGCCTATCTAAAGATTAAAAGATAAAATACAATATCTTAGATTCCCTCCAAAGCGCTTTCAGAAAGATTAGATAGTCACACAACCCACGTCGGAGAGATTCGGGGGTGTTTAGGGTATGACTAATTTATATAAGCCCAATTATGTCAAACCCACATGACCATACCAAAACCTTTCAGTCTGTCATTTCTGATGGTATGGGGGCAAGCAGTTCTCTGAGATTAGAAGAAATTTCCCATTGAAAATGTATGTATCGAAACTGTGAACTATTAGATCAACTTGTTCATAGATTTTTCTGGGCATCCATCCATCTGTTCAGAGCATCTCTTTTCCAAGGATGGAACATCAAGTACGCAGCTGAGACAGCAGAACTTCTATATGTTTTGCAACTTCGAAAACTAAAGCAAATTAACCCAGTTTGCTGCAGCGGTAAAAAAAAAAAAAGGCAAACTCTGTGTTACAGATTATTAGCAAAGGGATTGAGAATAAAATGGCCAATATTGTAATGCCCCTGTATCGATCTATGGTGTGGCCTCATTTGGAATACTGTGTACAGTTCTGATCACCCAGTTTGGTGTAGTGGTTAAGTGCGCGGACTCTAATCTGGGAGAACCGGGTTTGATTCCCCACTCCTCCACTTGCACCTGGCTGGATGACCTTGGGCAAGCCATAGCTCTGTTCCAGCTGTTTCCTCAAGGACAGCTTGAGAAAGAGCTCTCTCAGCCCTACCTCCCTCACAGGGTGTCTGTTGTGGGGAGGGGAAGGGAAAGGAGTTTGTAAACTGCTCTGAGACTCCCTTGGGGAGTGAAGGGCGGGGTATAAATCCAATCTCTTCTCTTCTTCTTCTCTCAAAAAGGACACTGCAGACCTGGGAAAAGTATAGAGGAAGGCAACCAAGGTGATTACAGTGTTGAAGCACCTTCCCTATGAGGAAAGGCAGAAGAGTCTGGGACTTTTCAGTTTAGAAGAGAGATGACTGGGGGTGGGGGGCATGTGTGAGGCAGGATGCTAGACTAGATGGACCACTGGTCTGTTCCAGCAGGGCTCTTCTTACGTCCTTAAATTGCTAGGCCTATGGCCTGTTCAACCAATGGCTGTGACAGAGAAGAGTCTACACTACCTTGAATCTATGAGCCCTTTTGGAATCCTGAGAACAGGCAGTGGGTGCTGTAACAAAATGGCGGCTGTGGGGTGGTGGTGGAGCCAACCAGAAGATGCCTGCCCTAGGGGCAGCATCCAATCAGAAAATGCCAGGTGGTTCCTCACCATGTTAGGAAATGACGAGACAAGCAGCTTCCTATGATGGAGAGAACCCGTTTTAAAATGTGTGCGCCCTGCAGATGTAAAGGTAATGTTTCCTGGGTTTGTTTTTTTCTCTGAACCACTTCCTATTCCAGTGAAGAGGACAGTCAGGACTGACCCCTTGTTTGGGAGAAGAAGCCGGTGGGTGCCAGATGAGCCCCTCTTTCAGTGTCAGCCACACTTAGGTGCAAACAGGAATGCCACATCTCAGTCACTGCCTTAGAAAGAGCAACTGAGGCTGGGATTCTAAACCACTGATTGATCTTATTCTCCTTTTTTCTCTTTTAAAAGAGGGGCTTCTCTTTCATTTCTCTTGTGAAGATAAATCAGGGCCCCTTTTTGTAAATTCAGCCCTTGCAGCTGTTTTAAGTTACATACCACAGAAGGGTGCTTGAAACATACTGGGTTCAGACACATAGCCTGATCAGCTCATAATTTACTAAGTGAGTGAAGCCAGAATAAGACAACACTAGCAGGGCCGAAACCCCCTTATATGCATGCAAAACTCTCCACCCCCCACCCACCCCCACTCCCCGTGATAGGCTATTTACAAAACATTACTATTTGATTGGTTTACGCCAGAGTCCTGGTCAGCTATTGTTCTAGTGCTCCAAGCTCAGCCAGTCTCTAGGGTGATTCAATCAGGGGTGATTCAATCAGGGATGATCCAATCCCAATACATAACAGTACTGTTCCAGGAGGTCCAGGAAGGATTGGGGAAATCACTGCTTGCCATTGAGCACCTGCTGAGCGAAATTCTGAAATTTTGCACACTCTCCTCTCCTGCCCCCTCCTTCATTTTTTTTCTTTGATCAAAGTGGAATTGATCAGGAACTGGCTCCAAATTCTTAAAAAAAAAAAAAAACCAGAGAGGGAAAAAGGATTGTTAGATTCCAGGAATTGGGGATTCCAGGAATTGGGGAAAGGAGGAATTAAGAGAATTTCTCTTAGCCACCCTAAAGATTTTGCATTTTGAATCATGTCCCCTTGAACTCGACTGACTTTGGCATTGTGCATGGGGGGCGGGGCAGAGAGCCACTGCTGATGCAAAAGGAACAGGAAATCCAAGGGCATCATCTGGAGCATTGAAATGGATCTTCATTTATTGCCACATTCTCCAGGAAGGGAAAGCTTGTCCTACACAAAATGTGCAGTCAGTCCAAAACCTGTGTCAGGGGAAAGGTGAATTCTGCAAACTGTACAGACAAACAGTCTTCTGTTGACTCCCCCTCCCCCGGTTTGTTATTTTTTGTACCCTGACGTTTCTCAGAAGACCAGACGACAGAGCTCAGCAGTGACACATAACGGTGATACCGGACACTTCTTTCTCTATTTGCCCATAGATCTTGAGTTACTCAGAAACCGGAAACCTTATTCAGTATGGTTTCTGTGGTTCAAAATATGTGGGTTTTGCTTTGGGGATACTATAGACCGGTAGTCTTCAATGTGGTTCTCACCAGCACCTTTCCTAGAGCCCACGAAGGGTTTTCAGACAGTGCTTCTTTTTAGGCTGCAGACAGACTGGCGGTTTGAGACGCAAGGGAGACGGGGCGAATAGATCCGGATCAAGTAGTAGCAGGGATTCCCAGTCGCACTTCACCTACTGATGCGGTGTGTGTGCCCTGGCTGAGGCGCGGTTGGATGCAGTTTTTCCCCCCAACTCTCCCCTACAAGCGTATATGCGCATAGGCGAAGCAGTTCATCAGCAATTGGGGCATGATCCCATTGCGCCCCCCCACCCCACATTGGGCACTAGAGCAACCCTGTTCCTGTGGCTCTGACACAAGGTCTCCTGCACTGCCTGTTTTCCCCACACTGCCAGCAGGTCCAAGGTATCCACCCTTTTCCAGGACGCTCCTCGCACACCTGCCATTTTGGCTGGCTGTCTCCCAGGAGTCCATGGGCCTGAATCTTTACCTCCAGGAGCCAGAAGCGTCCCCATGGGTAGTTGTGTGCTCAAGCGCATATTACTGTGCATGGCCACCTATGCACATTCCAGCCGGATTGGTGGGTTCACATTGCCAATGCGGCTTGTTTGCAGCTTTCCGTGTTCATACTTCTGGGAATGCGGGATCAACGTGCCCTCCGTGTTTTGCACTGGATTTCACCAAGTACTTTTTTACCACATTGTGGAATTATCATAGAACGGGGTGAGCATGGCTGGGGCCCAGATGCCAGATGTGTCTGTGTGACTGGGCCCATTTAATTCACTTGTGAGTAGTGCCTATATCGTAGCAAACTGCCAGTCTGAATGCAGCCTTAGTCTTGGCAGATTTTTATAATTGTTGCTTCAGCTGCAGCTGCCACCACAACACAAGAATCTTCTCTGTGTGACTCAAGGTAAGCATCAGCAACCATTGTATGGCTGGCTTTGTCTCCCACGACAGCCATTTTGTGACTGCACCCACCATTGTGTTTCAGAATTCCAGAGGTGCCCAGAGGCCCAAATAGATTGGGGACCCCTGCCAGAGACATTCCTTGTATGTCTAGCTTCCATGTGAGTTGAGTTACTGTTACATTTCAACTAAAGTGACATTTAGAAGGGTCTTGGGTGGACAAGATGACTGTAGGACTTTCAGGGGAGTTTAAAGGATTTCACTCAGATGGGTAATATTTCGGGGGGGGGGGCTTCCATACTTCTCAAAGAGAGGAGTCTGAATGAAAAGAGATTAATATGTATTGTGAGTTGTAACCTGTCCCAGGATACAGCGAGAAGAAATTATAACTGACAAATGTAACATACTCACCGATAAAATGTTGTGTACATAGATTTTTAATTTCAAGAATCACATTAAACTCTATCAAATTAAACACTGTTAAACTCTATCAAAAGGACAACCTGATATTGTAGTCTGTTTCAGCACACATATCAATGCAGACAGCACACTTGTGGATACTTAAAAATAATCAATACTGTTCAGAATTTATTAAAAAAAACCAGAATGCTGGAATATAGATAAATCACTTTTATATGGTAATGATATTTTAGGGATTCCAGCCTCCAGGTGGGACCTGGGCAATGCTCCCTCTAAGCTGTGGGATCTTGTGAGCAAAAATTCTACTTTGTGAGCTACTGGCTTTAAAGTTGTGAGCGAGCATTTAGCTATCCTTCCTGAGCTAAGACAAAAATGTGTGAGCCGGAGGTGAAAAAACTGTGAGCTAGCTCACACTAACTCAGCTTAGAGGGAACACTGGACCTGGGTATCCTCTGGACTTACAGCTCATCTCCAGACTATAGAAATCAGTTCCCCTGAAGAAAATGGATGCTTTGGAGGAAATATTGGTTAAACTCGAATCAGTTGGGCTTCACCCTGCTAGTCTTTTTGATCTAGGACTGACTAAAGCTAAATCTATAGTATTCCAACGTTTAATGGATATAGAGGCCCAGACAGAAGAAGTGCTTCTACCTCTGAGATATGGAGCTTTGAAATCTTGGGCAGGTTTTGTACCTGCTCCATATCTATCTAACATCATATATGACGGCTATAGATGGGCTTTTTCAAGAGCACGTTTTGACGCCCTACCCTCTAATCTATTACAAGGAAGGTTTTTGCGCTGGCCGATCTCTCAAAGATGTTGTCCTTGTACAAATCTTGAGACAGAGTCAGGCTCACATATCCTATTACATTGTAATTTTTATGTTATGGAGAGACAGTTGTTAATCTTCCCATTGTTGTCCAAATTTAAACCTTTGGATGTTCATTTGAAATTTGCGGAATTAAGGATTTTAACTTTTTTGTTGGAAGATCGGAAAGAGAGGATATCTGTAGCTGTGGCAAAATTTTGTTTCCTGGCATTAAAGAAGAGGAAACTTGTATCCTAGATAGTAAGTTAATCATAAATTAGCATCGTTCTGTTCCCGCTTCAATGATACACTGCGCTGCTCCCGTTTTGTTTTAATGCCCTTTAAAATATCGACTTGAATTTTATGTATTTATTGTATATTTTATATCAATATTCCCTTTGGAAATGTTCTATTTTGACTGGTCGCTCGACCGTACTGATAAACTTGACTTGACTTGATGCTTTGGAGGGTCGACTATGGCATTGTACCCCACGGAGGTCCCAAGCTCCATCCTCAAATATCCAGGAGTCTCCCGGCCTGGAATTGGCAACCCTAACACCCCACCTCATGCCAGTGGCTGGGGAGAGGGGAGGCTGACAACCCTCTGCTGTTTCGTATTGCCTTCAAAAAACCATCCATAAAATAGAACACAGTAAACTTAGCCATAATACATGAATCTTGATGTGTCACATTGATTTTCCCTTATATATGGCTGCATTGATTTTTAAAGTTCACACAGGCATATGTCTTCGGGAGAGCAAAGATAGTAAATGAATATGATCTTTGGCAGAATCCTCCATTATGTACTTTATTTCATTAATGCATTAATGGGCTGGTGAGTCCTTTTGAACACTCTGATCATTTGTGTATTTGGGATATTCATATCCACAGTGCACAGAAGTCCTACTTCTGAACTTAAAAGCTTTGGGGAAAGACTTTTATGATACCTGTAACAGATTACAGGCTACAAAATTCCAACTGAACATTTTAATATTTTATTAAATTATCTGAAAGGATAGGTAGAAGAAAAAGATCTTGAAACTGAGATTAATTTTTGAGAGCTTCTAAGATAACTAAAGCGGCCTATTGGGGGAGAGAAGTTATTTTATCTATCAACTAATGAATGATTGCACACCATTTGCATACCAGGATAATTCATGTATTCATTCAAGATATTTGTATGTTGACTGCCTACAAATATGTACCCAAGGAGATTAACTGTGTGCAGTTTATCACCACTGCCATCATTAAAATCTTAAACAAAATGCAGAGCAACTAAAACAGAAACACAACTTTTAAAAGACCGTAAAACTGCAGTCCTAACTCTTATCATGAGAGTAAGCCCCATTAAATTCAATGGCGAATCACTTCCAACTAGACCTGCTTAAGACTTGAAAGCAATAGCACTCAAACTGCACTACTAATAGCCCAACAAACTAAAACTGCAGCTACTAATGAAAATAATAGGGAAAACAAAAAGCATAAAATGAGAGAGGAAACAAAAACATACCCCGATCAGTTAAAAGTGGGCTGAATGATGTTCAAAGCAGTGCCATGGCACAGGCAGATAGAGAGGAAATTCCAGAGTCAGACTCACTTCACTCGCGGAAGGGCTGAAGAAGATGGAGGCTATATCAATGTAGTAACAAATCAGAGAAGGAAGATCTGTGCCCAGTACATACAACTGGACCATGTTTTTTGCTGTTTTGGAATGATACATCTCATGGGTATGCTAAGATCGTACAGTCATTTACCCAGACTGTGTTTAATGACATTTGCTGATCTGTGCATGTAGGATACAATGGTATGCAGTCTGTTAACTGTTTGGGCTTCCAATACTGTGATGAAAAAAATCCTACCATTTAAATTTGGGCAGAATAGAAACTATTATTGCGTGCCGTAATGTAAGCATCCAAGGAAAGGAAATGGGAAACCAAACGATGTTGTCTGTGTGTGGAGATGACCAGAATGAAGGCAGATTAGCATGAATGAATGAATGAATGAATGATAAATAATAAACAAATAAATAAAGCAGAAAATGTCAACTATAAAGAGAGAAAGGGAATTAGAGGTGGGAACATGATGAAGGATGGGAGCAGGGCTGCCATGCCCCCTGTGGGGGCAGGGAATCACCCCCCTCCCTGTTCTGTTGCCTGTTGCTGCTTGGAGTGGCGGTGGGGAAGAACAAAAAATGCAGTCTTGTGTACGTACCAGAAGTTCTTGCCGGAAGTGACAAAGGGTAACTCTAGGAATTGCTGGCAACTCTGTGGGTGCGATCACAGGAACCCATTTGCCACGCAAGAGGGACGATTCAACAGCAGATCAAACCAGTGCAATCACACCAGCACATCTGGGAAGCATCCCACCAGGGGTCAATTGGAGCGGGAGCGCACAGGAGCGCAGCTCTGGGAGTGAGGAGCCCAGGGGGCGGGCACATGACCAAGCCCCGCCTCCTCCTCGGCTTCCCCGAGGAGTGCAGAGGCGCAGCGTCCCGGGGAAAGCCCTGCTAGGGTCTTTATTGTTTTTAATATTTTGTTTTAATATTGATAATTTTATCATTGTTCCTTTTATGACTGTGTGCTGCTTTTCCAGAGACTTGCTCAAGGTGGCATATAAATTTTCTAAGTATAACATTTTTTATCTGGGCACATGGCACATAAGTACTGGAGAAATTTCACCAACCCTTCAGCAGCTTCCACCCCATCAGTTTGGTGTAGTGGTCAGGAGTTGGACTCTAATCTGGGAGAGCCGGGTTTGATTCCCCACTCCTCCACATGCAGCTTCTGGTGTGACCTTGGGCCAGTCACAAGTTCTCTCAGAGCTGTTCTCTCATGAGCAGTTCTCAAAAGACCTCTCTCAGCCCCACCTACCTCACAGGGTGTCTTGTTGTGGGGAGGGGAAGGGGAAGGGATGGGTGGTGCACATGTCCTGGGTATCTCGAGTCTACTTGAAACCTGGTGGAGAATGAGGGTGTGTTCTTTATGCTTATTTTTATTGCACAAAGTATTGGATGGGGAAGGGAATGGAGGAAGAGCAGGTCAGTTTCACTCACCTGTGGAGTGGAGCCTGAGGGGTGAGTGTTGCCTTCTGACACACTTCCGGTATGCAAGGGGGTGTGGCATATGCAAATGAGTTATGCTAATGAGCTCCTGCACCTCTTTTTCTACAAAATGACCCCTGCCTTTAAGTAACACCTTGCAAAAAAAGTTATGAACATAAGAGAAGCCAATGTTTGGTCAGGCTAATTGCCCATCCAGTCCAACACTCTGTCACACAGTGGCCAAAAACACCCCAGGTGCCCTCAGGAGGTCCACCATTGGGGCCAGGACACTAGAAACACTCCCACTGTTGCCCCCCCCCCCAGGCACCAAGAATACAGAGCATCACTTGCCCCAGACCGAGCGTTCCTATCTATACCTTGTGGCTAATAGCCAGTGATGGACCTCTGCTCCATATGTTTATCCAATTCCCTCTTGAAGCCGTCCATGCTTGTAGCCACCACCACTTCCTGTGGCAGTGAATTCCACATGTTAATCACTCTTTGGGTGAAGAAGTACTTCCTTTTATCTGTTCTAACCTGACTGCTCAGCAATTTCATGGAGTGCCCACGAGTTTTTGTATTGTGAGAAAGGGAGGAGATGACAGGGATGTGAACAGTAACATCACGACACTGATGTTAGCAGGGGAAACAACTTCATTTACTAGCCAGTCCAAATAAATCCACCAATGATCAGTCTGGTATTCCTGTTAAATTACAAAGATAAAGCCCCTCATTGGGGGCGGCATAAGTGAACTGATAGGCAGTTCTAGGTTACGTGGGCCTTATTTGCTCAGCTGTTGGCTGAGTTAATCACAAGTCTAGCAACCTTTAATGCTTCTGATGTTTTATGGCAGATAGCACAGGCCAGTCTGCATTGATTTGCTGAGACTATTTGGAGCGAACAGCACAAAACCCTGTGGATGTTCACATATAAAACTGAATTGTCAACCCCAGGGGGGAAATAGACTTAACAATAAGAGGGTGGATCATTCCAGTTTCCAAGAGACAGAGGGCGTGTTCATACGGCTCTTTTGTGCCGCTCCAGGCACGAGTGCCTGGTGGATTTAAAGTGCATGTCCAGATAACAACATCTGGGAATTGTGCTGCTTCCGTGAGTAGCCTGTCGATCCCCATCAGGGATTCATACTTAAAAGATAGTGGTGAAAGTCCAGTCCTAAGCTGGCTGATGGGCCAATGGCAGACTTCCCCCCATCTAGTTGTTCCACCAGCATGCAATCAGCCCATAGGGCTGGTCTCCAGACCATCCCGAACGACCGCCATTTTAAAAAGTCTTAGCGATGTGCGCATAACCGCTTAAAAATATGATGTCCCCAGAGCTCCACTCAAATGATCCAAACAATTTTATGTTTCTGATGGCCCCGTGATATTTATGCACTTTGTTAACTGAAATGGTACCTAGAGGAAGGTACCGCTGGCGGTGCTTTTACCATTTTAGTCTGTGTATGTGTGGAAAAACAAGTATATGGTGAGGCGCATATGTGCATGCGCAGACAGGATTTTTTTTTTAAAAAAGCCGACCACATGGCTCCTTACAGTGGATGCCATCTAGACAATCCACCACGGGAGTCACGTACAGTAAACCGATTCACAGGGGAGCTGTCTGGTCATGCAACTCTGGATCAAAAAGATCTAGCTCAAATTATAGCCCAGGATTAGCTGCCCATCTGAACGCACCCCAAGGCTGATTCTGCACTGGCTTTCCCCTCCATTGTTTTACCAAACCCACATTGGAACAGAAATTCCCCTCTGCACTGCATGCTGCTTTCACTTCCTTTGATCATCGGATTTTATGGTAGCCTCCACACTCCATGCAGCTTTGACTTCCTTTGATCATCGGGTTTTACAGTACCTTCTGCCTAGATTTATGGCCATTTGATGGCTGTTCAGGGGTGACTTTGCAGTCAGTATTGCATTGGCCCAGGGTATTTGAATGTGGTTTTGAGCTGCACTTTTTTCTTCCCAGTTGAGAAACTGTGGAATGAATGTGAGATGCAGAATCGCCCAGAATATACAAGGAAGGAATGAAACCTAGCTCCCTGTTCTGCACAGAGAAACAAACTGTCTTGGGCAACCTGTGCATTTAAACTCCCATTTCACAGATTTGTTGGGTTGAAAGAAGCTTGGGGACTCATCTTCTCCCCCTTTCCAGCCTAGAGAAAATGGGATGCTTTGATACTAGCCATTCTGACAAATTCAGAGTGCTCCCTGTTGGTTCTGATGTCTCAGCGTCCCGTGGTGGAAAGGGCTGCTAAGTCACAGCTGACTTATGGTGACCGCATAGGGGTTTAAAGGCAAGAAATGCATAGAAGTGGTTTGCCATTGCCTCTGCACAGCAACTTGGGGCTTCCTTGATGGTCTCCCATCCAAGTCCTACCCAGGGCTGACCCTACTTAGCTTCTGAGAGAAGAAGAAGAAGAAGAAGAGATTGGATTTATACCCCGCCCTTCACTCCCCAAGGGAGTCTCAGAGTGGCTTACAAACTCCTTTCCCTTCCCCTCCCCACAACAGACACCCTGTGAGGTAGGTGGGGCTGAGAGAGCTCTTTCCCAAGCTGTCCTTGAGAGAACAGCTGGTACAGAGCTATGGCTTGCCCAAGGTCATCCAGTGTGAGGCTTCTGTGTAGGCAGCAAAGAATCAGACCTTTGTTGAACTAAAGCTCTTTATTTTCAATACTGCAAACAGGTTCTCGGATGTTTGTTAGAGATGTCAGAATGGCATACAGACAGCATTATTATACTCTCAGGTTTTCAATTGAACCTTAGGCTTAAGCCAATCAGGGCAGGGGGGTGAACGCAGGAAAAGAACAGGGACCGTTGCAATTCCTACAGAAGGTGAGAAAGTTATAAATTCCCCCCTTGATCTCAGTGACCCACATGTATCGGCTTAAACACGACATTTTTCCAGGCGTCTGGCCATAAAGAACTTCTTCAAGGTTTCAATAATAAGATAACACCAATACGCTCGGGAAGAAGGGAGGAGGGAATGCGAAAGGGAGTAGCCACCATTTGTTTAGAGATGACACTTAGGAATGTTGGTCGCCATCTCCCGCCCAAGCATGGCAACATTAAACAGAGTAACCATTACACTTCAAAGTGAACATTACAGCTAGCAGGGAGCGGAGGGGGAGGTACAGATAAGGGGCAGATGGTAAAGTCTGCTAGAACAAAGGAACAAGGCAACATGTGAAATACAGAGACAGCATTGAGAAGTGCATACATCACTAGCAGAATCATGTCAGATCCTGACATCCAGCCAGGTGCAAGTGGAGGAGCGGGGAATCAAACCCGGTTCTCCCAGATTAGAGTCCGCGCACTTAACCACTACACCAAACTGGCTCTCTGATCTGATCACATCAGACCAGACCTGGCCATCCAGGTCAGGGTAAGAGAACTGCAAAGGTGGTTTGTCTTTGCCTGCCTCTGTAGAGCAGCCCTGGAGTTCCTTGGTGATCTCCCATTCAAGTACTGACTAGGGCCGACCCTGCTTAACTTACGAGATCTGACAAGATCAGGATAGCCTGGGTCATCCAGGTTAGGGCTTTTCCATCATAGTCACTGGTATATTGCAACAGCAGAATCACACGGTGTAACTCGGGGAAGGGGGAACCCCTTCTGATTGAGACAGCAGAATGTTTTACCTGTTCAGCCCCTTGCTCATAGAAAACTAGCATGTCATGGAGAAGGGCTGTGATAGCTGTGTTCCGCCTCAGTGGTTTTTTTTTTCATATGGTGGTAGTTGCGGGGATGGGATCCCCCACCCATAGTATGAAGTATTACAGTCCAGCTAGAACTGCCCCGAGACATTCTACTGATCATGTAGTTTATTCACCTTGTTTCTTACTCAGAGGAAGAGTCACCAGTTCCAAATATTATTCTGCAGCTTATAGAATACACTGCGAGTTGGATCATTTGTTTCCCAGTTCAGATGATTCAGGAGCGTTGAATGTGGGGCTGCTGGGCCTCCGGCTATGGCTGAAATGGACGGGTTTCCATAGAATTTTTGTCAGTTCCTAGAGCTACCCATTGTCACTTCAGTGCTGTACCTAGAAGTGATGTAGTAACATTGGCAACACTAGAAATTTCACACGCCGCCCCCCCCCGCCCACATTTCCCACCCTCAGCTAGGGCTGCTGACCTCCAGGTGATGCCTAGAGAGCTGTATTTTCAGAACTACAACTAATTTCCAGTCAACAGAGATCAGTTCCCCTGGAGAAAATGGCTGCTTTGGACTGCATTGCACCAAGTTGCTAGCTCTGGGTTGTGAAATTCCTGGGGATTTGGGGGGTGAAGCCTGGGAATGGAAGGGAAGGGGAGGGGAAGGACCTCAGGGGGGTATAATGCCACAGAGTCCACCTTCCAAAACAACCATTTCCTCCAGGGGAACAGATCTCTTTCACCTGGAGATCAGTGGTAATTCTAGGAGATTTCCAACCACCACCTGGAAGTTGGCAACCCTAGGCCTCACATTTGTGCTGAGTTACCTTCATTTCCACAAACTCTACCCACCCCATGCTCCACCTCCAAATCCCCAGGAATTTTTCCAGGCTAGGGTTGGCAACCCTGTAAGCCAGCAAGGCATATTATATGCTCTTATGAACTGTTAAAATCATAAGTTTGAACTTTGGGTTGTTATCTTGCAAAGGGCAAATGCACTCTCTATTGCAGTGAGAGGCTCCAGCCCACAGCAGGAGACTTCCTTCAGAGTTCACACCTACATGGAGACCAGGACTGCATTTCAAAGAGCCCTTCTGTCTCTTTCACGTGTTCACACCAACAGGGAGACCAGGACTTCATTTCAAAGAGTCTTTATCTCCTTAGAGCTGGCCACTTCACACCTTCCCCCAAAGTTCCTGTAAGAGATTATGTTAAGTGACATTGCTTAGCAACTAATCGTCGACCATCGAGTGACCTGGCCGAAGCCATCACGAGACCAAGGATTGGCGCCAAGAAACCTACCATCTGGCCCAGGTGTTAGTTCCTGCTTAGCACCTAGATTTGCAATATTGCCCACTCCTTCCTGCCTCCTCCTCCTCATGACACTGACCAATAGTAAGGCTAGTGGGGACAGACCAACTAGTAGGTGTGTCAAGGGGATGTGGTCAGCGCAGTCCGCCCCAATGCTACCTGATAAAAGATCTTGCACAACAGAAACCCATTGCTAGCCACCTTCGACCCCTATCTTCTTACCAACCTCTCAAGTCCAGCTTTCTATACCCAACACCTTGCCTCCATCTTGAATCCCTGGTTTGCACAGCCAGGACGAGGCATGTATCTGCAGGTTCAGATCACGTCCCCCATTTCTCTTTTTCACCCCCCTCAGTCTTCTCGTGGAAGTGGACCACCCATCTCCAGGATAGGTAACGTATCACCCCTCAACGAAACTCATGCTAATGCAACAGTGCTATTTTCTATCTGATTTTCTTAGATCTTGTGTGTATGTGTGTGTGATTACGTTTTTGTATGTTTGAACAACATTATATAGTAAACATCATTCAAAGAAATCACTCAGCCTCATCGCCTATTTTCTGGGAACTCCTGGAGGGAGCGGGACCTTGGTATAGCTGGCAAGAACCCGGTATTCTTCCAATTGCTAAGTTTAAATTAAAGCAATTTGGCTAACAACCCTATCAGTCCCAACCCCTTTGCTGGTCCCAGGCTCAGCCTGACAACCCTGGTTGAACTGAGTGGACCTCTCTCACATTAAAACCCCCAGAAATCACAGCATCATATTTATATGATGAAGTTGCTGCAGTCCTTCTCCGTTCCCCCTGCCAGACATGACGAAGAATCATGAAAAGTGTCAAGTCATGCCTGCTTCCTTTCTCACTGCCTGGGGAGAACCTCCAACAGGGCCTTTGCTCTCTTGTCAAAACCAACAAAGCGTCACGTTTGTAGTCCCTTGATGAGGCACATTGATTGCGGCAGGGGCTCTCCTGCACCACAGTCTGACGTTGCAAACGCTGCAACTGAACATCTGAGCCTCTTGCAAAGGATGAATGACACGTTCCCTCCCAAGATAGTACTGATAATACACATCTAACTTTTTTTTTTTTAATGTGCCTGTCACTTGAAGTATCTGATTCCCTTTCTCAGGAGCTAATTCTTGATCCTTGATCCCATGAATGAAGTGACATGTGATGACGGGAAGAGGAACAGAAGGCAGAGAGATGCCAGGGACTCATGCATGGAGGGGGGACACTATGCAAATCTAGATGTTTAGACTTTGAGAGGATGTTCCTTTTGTTCTTGTGGATGAACCCATGCGCTGAGAGGAGAAATCTGCATCACAAATGGTGCACAGTCTCACCACGTGATCTGGTTTTTCAGAGTAAACCTTTTCTTTCCTGAGAATGGGGGGGGGGGGGGGGGGGAACCTTCACGCACATAAATATATACTGCCTGACAGCAAAGATATCTGTTCTCCTACTAAAATTGGCTGGTTACTTCCAAGTTCCAGCCAGTATGTGCAGTTCATCCCCCTCTGCTTCGTGACCCACACAATTCCCTGGAAGCTTCCAGGTCACAATATTAAAGTTAAAGCAGATGTGGCATTGGGCAGAACTCCCTCTCTATTCAACCCTCAAAAGTAGACTTAATATCATGTGTCTCTTCACTCCCCAGCTCACATTTGTCATCCGTCCAAAATTTTCTCTCAGCTTTCCACCTTTTCCCTTCCAATAGGGCTAGCCATGTCAGGTTTTGCCCCAGGTGTTCCTTTCACTGGTGTCTGCTGCTTTTCAACCACATCTCACTTCCTTTGGATTGTTCCGTCCCAGTTTCTTTTCTCTTTTCTTTTGAGCACATCTTCTCCGAGCACTACAGTCTTCTTCCCTTATCTATGGAATCCAATCCCCTCTTGACCTTAAACATGGAGGTTTTCTTCACAGCTCTCCCCATTTAACACCTCCTTGCGTTGATTCCCATCTCCTCGTTTCCTTAAAATGGTAACATCCTCCCAGTTGTTTTCTTTTTTTTCTCCTTCTAGCTTATACTTTTTCTTTAGTGACGGATGGCTGAATGCCTTCATGACTGATCCAAAGCCTTTCAGATCTTTTCAAGAATGTTGTTCTCAAACTGTTATTTCTAGATATCTGCAAGGGTTTGGTCCAGAAGACACCAGCTTGTTTTACTCCCCAAACCATGGAGTTGACCTTGGAAAAGAGAGTGGAGCAAGTTGTCATTAAGGAGGACAAGGCCAATCTTTCCTGTAATTCACTTCTGCCAATGTTTCCCTGAACGACTTCCTGTTGAGGATGATGCAGTTTCCGGAACTGTTACTGATCAGAATTGTGAGTTATTTATTTATTTATTTGGATTTATACCCCGCCTAGCCAGCAGGGCCTAGCCAGCAGAGTTAATCAGAATTCCCATCAGCCCCAGAAATCCAGTAACTTCTGAGCTGGAGTCTGAGGTAAAAATGTGTGCCAAATTTGGTAGAGTTTGAACTTTGATGTGAGGGGCAAATGGAAAGTAAAACCCAACTTTCCGTTCATTATTTTCTTCATTCTCCCCCCCCCCCCCCAGTTCAATGTCATAGTCTGTGGCTGCTTTGGAGCCGTTGTTTATTTGAGAACCCTACTTCCCAATGGGAGCAGTCCTAAGCAGGTCAACTTGGAAGCAAGTCCAATGTCTTTTCTGTTAGGCTTACTCTTAGGAAAGTCATTTTAGGACTGTGGCCTATGTGATCCTAAATGCCCCCAAAGTGGAGGGGGTAAATTTCTCAGGGGTCAAGTACGTTCCCAAAATGCACATGTACACATACACTATAAGCATGATTTTGGTGTCCTGGCAATCACAGCTTTATATAATAGCACACATTCACTTTTGGTACTCAAAAGTCACTCTTTTTGCATTCAAAATGTAAAGACCAAACTGGAACGTCTGTCAAATTTCAAATGGATAAGAATATAAGAACATAAGAGAAGCCAATGTTGGATCAGGCCAGTGGCCCATCCAGTCCAACACTCTGTCACACAGTGGCCAAAAACACCAGGTGCCCTCAGGAGGTCCACCAGTAGGGCCAGGACACTAGAAGCCCTCCCACTGTTTCCCCCCACCCCAAGCACCAAGAATACAGAGCATCACTTGCCCCAGACTGAGAGTTCCTATCCATACCTTGTGGCTAATAGCCCCTGATGGACTTCTGCTCCATATGTTTATCTAATTCCCTCTTGAAGCCGTCCATGCTTGTAGCCACCACCACCTCCTGTGGCAGGATGAAAATAGTCCTTTCAGTGTTCATTCCTTATGACATTGCCAGAGGTAAGGATGGGATCAGACCGTTGTGTATTCAGTGTGCCTGCAAGACAAAGTTCCCCATAGATCACCCTTGCAGGATGACAACAGAAATGCCACCTTGAAAGGTAAAAAAAAAAGAAAAGATGCATGAATGCACTCCAGGCCTGGAACATTGATTTCAGTGTTATTGGCTTCCACTCTGCATCACAGCCATCCTTCAAGATGAAAGAACTCCAGGCTGAAGTGTAAGCAAATGAGGAGAGACCACCAAAGGTAGTCCAAATCAACCCATTGTCGGCCAGATTACACAATGGCAGTGTTTGTGCACCATTTCTGTGCATGGCAAGGATCCCCCCCCCCCCCAAGTACTACTAATGACACCAGTTTGGTGTAGTGGTTAAGTGCGCGGACTCTAATCTGGGAGAACCGGGTTTGATTCCCCACTCCTCCACTTGCACCTGGCTGGATGACCTTGGGCAAGCCATAGCTCTGTACCAGCTGTTCTCTCAAGGACAGCTTGGGAAAGAGCTCTCTCAGCCCCACCTACCTCACAGGGTGTCTGTTGTGGGGAGGGGAAGGGAAAAGGAGTTTGTAAGCTGCTCTGAGACTCCCTTGGGGAGTGGAGGGCAGGGTATAAATCCAATCTCTTCTTCTTCTTCTTCTAAGCACGATGCACGTTGCGAGACCTGGTGACAGAGCAGCTGTATGGCAGCAGAGACTTCTCTTTAAAGAATGTATACAGGGTGTCTGTTGTGGGGAGGGGAAGGGAAAAGGAGTTTGTAAGCCGCTCAGAGACTCCAAGTGAGTGAAGGGCGGGGTATAAATCCAATCTCCTCCTCCTCCAAAATTATAGCTGGAATTTATTCACAGAGCATATGCTTGGACACATATGTGTGTGTGTTTTTTTTTCCTTATCTGATTTTTGTGACCAAAAGTAAAGGAACAGAGGGTGTTTGTCAGTGTGAAACGGCTGCCTGATTGTCCTACATCGTGACTATCAAGCCAGGCCAGGCTGCAAACTTTAGTTGGTTTTGTCACTGGATTAATAACTAAATTGTTGGTAGGTGATGGATGGCTCTTGTTTCTGAGATTGCAAGAGGCGTCTCCCAAGACATTGCCCTGTACTCGGCTCATCAGCTAAAAGTTAAAGAACCAATCCACCCACCTTTTGTCAACTGATTAACTTCCTTCGCTTTATTTGGCTCAAGAACTTAACGAGGAAGACATTCACAGGCCAGAAGAGACCCTGCTTGAATTAAAATATTTTCGTTAACACGGTGACACCATCTGGACCAGCCTTCTGTTGGATACTGTAATTCTGCCTACAAGAGGATCTGGGAGGGAAAGGGCTAAGAGAATTCTCTCATTCGGGTACACTTGGCAGTTGGCCCCGACTTCAGTTTGGTGTAGTGGTTAAGTGCGCGGACTCTAATCTGGGAGACCCGGGTTTGATTCCCCACTCCTCCACTTGCACCTGGCTGGATGACCTTGGGCAAGCCATAGCTCTGTACCAGCTGTTCTCTCAAGGACAGTTGTCTCAGAGCTCTCTCAGCCCCACCTACCTCACAGGGTGTCTGTTGTGGGGAGGGGAAGGGAAAGCAGTTTGTAAACCACCCTGAGACTTCCTTGGGTAGTGAAGGGCGGGGTATAAATCCAATCTCCTCTTCTTCTTCTTCTTCTTCTCTTCTTGTCATGGGTTAGATGCTGAGCTTTTTTTGGCCGTTGGTTTTGCCTTCTGCTTCATCTTATATGGGACCTCAATTCTTCTCTTTCTTACTTGGGCTTGGAGCTGTAGCAAGTTAACCTTTTTGAAGTTAATCTGTTCACACAATACATTAAACGCACCCATATGTCATGTGAAATGTGCTTCTATTTTTGTAAGTAAAATTTCTTTCACTTGTTACCATTGCAGCTGGATCATCTTTGTAATTTGTTCGAACAGTGTTTTCCCCTTAACCACGAAACATGGAGGATCGGGAATACTGTGAAAAAGCTTCTGTGCTTCCAAGGCAAATTGTTTTTTTTTTGTTTTTTTTTACATTTAACCCAATACCTTTGAGCCAAAAAGTCAGGGTTTAGGTTGCCAAAATGGAGGTGGAGCAGGGCTACCGGGCCCCCAAGTCCCTCCTCTTGCTGCCAGTCATCTGGCCAGCAGGGGGACTTACTGGCAGCCTAGCCCAGCACCTCAATGATAAGGTTGCCAGTTCCCCTATGGTCACCAGTGAAGGATGGCATGTATGGTTGTTAGATCCAGGTTTTGAAATTCTTGGAGATTTGGGGGTGGAACCTAGGAAGGACAGGGATTTCAGCGGGGTATGATGTCACAGAGACCTCCCTCCAAAACATCTTTTTTTTTCTCCAGGGGAACAGATCTCTGTAGTCTGGAGACAAGCGGTAATTCCAGGAGATCCCCAAGTCCCAACTGGAGGCTGGCATTCCCTGTTCAGTGATGTCATCAGTGATGCAGTGATGTCACTTCTGGCACACACCGGAAGTGATATCATCGTGTAATTAGCATCCCCTGCTGCTGGTAAATCCTCCTTCATAACTGCCAAGGGGCTACCTGGCTACCCCAAGGTGGAGGTCTCTGAATTACAACTTATAATTGTAAAAATGTCTAGTCTACGGAGATTATTCCTCCCTGGAGGAAATGGCAGCTGGGGGCGGGGATTGGACTCTATGGCATTATTTTTATTTATTTATTTATTTGATTACTAGCCTGCCCTCCCCTACATAGCAAGGTTCGGGGCAGGTTACAACCATATAATTAAAACATAAATATGACAATCATTAAAATCCAGATATAACTTCAATCAATACAAACAATCGAACAACACTCAATGGCGCCAGTTAATACATCTGCTCCCGACCAAATTCCACACATGCGCAAAACTGCATTACATCTCGCAGGGGTCTGGATCTCTCTTGGGAGAGTGTTCCCCTAGAACGGTGCCAGAGCTGAAAAAACTCTTGCTCTGGTTGAGGCTAAGCGGTCATCCTTCGGGCTGGGGATTGCCAGCAAGTGTTGATCCATCGAGTGTAACGCTCTTTGAGGGACATAGCAGAAGAGATGGTTCCGAAGGTACGTTGGTACCAGACCACATCGGGCTTTAAAGATTAAAACCAAAACCTTGAACTTGACCCAGTATTCAACTGGGAGCCAATGTAGCTGGAGGAGCATCACATCTTTGCTGACCTTCCTCTTCCAACTTTGCCCCCAAATCTTCAGTAATTTCTCTAGTGGGATTTGGCAACCATCTCAGAACCCCAGCCCCTCTAGCCTGGTGACACTGGGTGCCAGAAGTGCAGGCTGCAAGTAGACATGGGTGAGCTCTACCCACCTGACTCCCATATTTCTTCCTCCACTTCCTTCCTTCCACTTCATTCTGGGAGTTGTAGGTCTCCAAACACCTGCCATTAATGATGAAGTCAGGTAGCCCCGAAGACTGTCCATTCCAGACTCTAACTGCATCACAATTTTTTCACCGTTTCTTCTTAGAATATGGTTTTTGTACAAACAGCACCGTGGTCAATGTTTTGGGCACAGAAATACAAACTCGAACGGTGGCAAGAAATCTCTCACATCTTTGTCCTGAATGATGCCATGACCCTGACAGTAAGGTCAAGTCAACCCGCAGTCTCCTTCCCAAAAGGTGCCGACCATGCTTTGGCTCAAGAGCGGTGCACATTTCCTTCACAGCCTGTCAGAACTAATAATCTGACCAGACAAATCTTGAATTGGATAAGACATTTCCTCACTCTTGGGAATTGAGTGCACCGTCTCCATAGCTCTGAGACGATATCACCTCAAAGTACAGGAGGGCATGACTTGAATAAATCCCAAGTTTCTCATTCCCAGCAGGTTATCAGACCGACGATACAAGTTAATGTGTCTGCGGACTTTCTCTCTCACAGGTTTTTTTTTTTTTTTTACTACATATTGAGGTCATCAGTTTTACAAAATGGATCCTTACATAAGTATAACCAAGATGGATTTCTTGAAAGAATAATTGTCTTGAGGAACAGATGGCTTTGCTGGCAGTGAGGTAAATGAGAATTTGTTCCCCTATTAGGCAGGTAATACTTCAGGAGCACTCTGTTATCACAGAAAAAGCCACTAAGCTGATGCTATAACAAAGATATAATTAACATTATCAGTACACATACTGCGGGAAGCCTTACTGAATTTAGTTTTAGGGTTGTATAGTTCACACACACACACACACACACACACATATATATATATATGAGACGTTGAATACAATTTTCTTTCTGACAAAGATCACAGGTTGGTCTTAGCAAACCCCATTGGACACAGTGGCCTAAGTTCAGACACACAGGCCTGAATTGTACACGTTTTTTTCTTCAGAAGAGATTTCTTTCCACAAGGCTCATATTGATCTCTCTAGCATATACGATAGCATAGATTTCAGAGGACACAAAAAAGGAATTCTTAGTTTTGACGCCTGCTTAGCAACCACCATATAATATCAACCCGCTATTTTGGCAGCAGTTCAATGAAATATTATTTAACTCGGACTTCTTTCGGAAAGCCATCTCCTCTTGATGGAATACCTCAGTCTCAAAGTGCCTATATACCTGTTCCAGGGCTTTCCATTACAAATGTACATCCCCCCCCCCTTCCACTAAAAAGATCCATCACCAGGCATGCCAGCCTGGAGATTTCCAAGATTTACAACTGATCTTCAGATTAAGAGATCAGTTCCCCTGGAGGGTGGACTCTATGACATTATAACCCACTGAGGTCCTGCCCTCCCCCTAACCCCACCATCCCCAGGGTCCACTCCCAAATCTTCAGGAATTCCCCAACCTGGAGTTGGCAACTCTGTATCAGCTTCAGCCAAAGCCAGCCTGTTACCTCTGGGACCATTTCAAGCAGGTCATAACAATGAGCTTGCTGCTTGCGGGACTCTATTCAATGACACCCCAAATGTCTCGTGATGCCCAGTATCTTTAATCAAAATAATTGACAAACTCATCCTTGCCAGCTTGCAATCAGAACCAATTGTTAAAATTCTCATCAAAGCCTTGGTTCCCCCCATCGCTTGTTTCAAAAGCAGGTTGCTCTATGAAATTCAAATGCACTGCATTAGCCGAGCCTCAAGGTGAGCGTATTCTATGCAGAGTAAATAATTGAAAAGATATTTACCAAGGCGCTATATATATATATCTATATCTATATCTATATCTATATCTATATATATATATATATATCTGTAAACACACACAAAAAAAATAATAGGTTTAATGAGATGTCCCACACAGCCTGGAGACTTTGTAAGCTCTGCACTCGGTATTGCTCCAAGATATGTGCGTACATATTCCAAATGAGCAGAGGCAAATTAGAAATTATTAATATTTGTTCTCCTTTTTTGGCATACCAAAATGTCTTCCCCAGGGCTTGAAAAACAACAGTCTAAAGTCTCCATCATGGTAATTTCAGAGGGTTGCCACGTTGCAGTGCGATCCTAAGAGCACTTTCCTGGGAGTAAGCCCCATAGAATAGGCAATAGAATAGACAATAGAATTAGTAGAATGGGATGGAGACAGTGCTGGTTGCCCTTACTGACAACCTCCGGAGGCATCTGGAGTGGGGCGGTTCGGCAGTGCTGCTGTTGTTAGATCTGTCAGCTGCATTTGACACTGTTGACCATCAGCTGCTGACCCACCGCCTCACCGATGCTTGCCTTGCAATGGCTTGCTTCCTTTTTCCAGGGTCAGGGATGAAGGGTGGTTCTTGGGGAACAGCAGTCCAGGAAACACTCACTTGAATGTGGTGTGCCTCAGGGGGTGGTGCCTTTCCTGATGTTGTTTAACATCTACATGCGCCCCCTTGCCCAGATTACCCAGAGGTATAGGTATGGGCTAGGGCAGGGGTGGGCAAACTGAGGCTCGGGAGCCGCATGCGGCTCTTTCACATATATTATGTGGCTCCTGGCAGGGTGGCTGGGGAAGCTAAATATCATTAGCAAACAAATATCATTGGACAAATTAATATCATTATCAATATCTGCTTCTACCCCTTTTGTTATTATTTTTGGCAGTCTCATTTAATGTTAATAAAAAGCAAATTTGCTTATTTTCCAATAAAAGCAGGTAATATTTGTTCATGTCTTGTGGCTCTCAAACATTTGATGTTTATTCTATGCGGCTCTTACGTTAAGCAAGTTTGGCCACCCCTGTTCTAGGTGGCTCTTATGCTGAGCAAGTTTGCCCACCCCTGGGCTAGGATGTCACCAGTATGCAGATGATACCCAGCTCTATCTGGTGTTGGATAGCCAGTTGGACTCCAGTCCAGAAGATTTGGACCAGGCATTGCAAGCTGTGGCTGGTTCGCTTAGACTAAGTCAGCTGAAACTAAATCTGGTGAAGATGGAGGTCCTGTATTTGAGTCAGAGTGGTTTGGGGATGGGGCATCCGATCCCGACCTTTGACGGGGCGCCATTGGCACCAGAGCCGGTGGTTAGGAGTTTGGGTGTGCTCCTGGACCCCTCCAAAACAATGGAGGCCCAGGTGGCAACCACTGCTAAATCAGCCATTTATCATCTTTGGCTGATTCGCCAGTTGGTTCTCTTCCTCGACTGTGACAATCTGGCTACAGTGATCCATGTGACGGTAACCTCAAGATTAGATTACTGTAATGATCTCTACATGGGGCTGCCCCTGTCACAAATCTGAAAGCTGCAGCCAGTGCAGAATGCTGCAGCCAGGCGCCTGATGGGCCTCCCTAGATGGGAGCACATCCAGCCTGTGCTGAAGACACTGCACTGGCTGCCAATAGCATACTGAATTCACTTCAAGGTGCTAGTGCTTACCTTTAAAGCTGGCCAGGTTCTGGCATACCTGAGGAACCGCCTTTCCCCATATATACCCCAGAGAGCACTATGGGCTGGGTCACAACATCGACTGACTATTCCAGGCCTTAAGAAGGCCAGGCTCGCTGTTACTAGGACCAGGGCCTTTTCGGTGGCAGCTCCCCTCTGGTGGTATGAGCTCCCAGAGGAGATCAGGGCCCTGCAGGACCTATCACATTTCCGCAGGGCCTGCAAGATGAAGCTCTTCCACCAGGCTTTCAACTAGGAGCCGCCACCACTACCACCGATACCACCAACTATTATTACTAGTAACATCTGTGGTGGAGGTTCGGCCCTGTATGGAGATCAAGCCATAGCACCGCAGGAGGCCAGAGTACCACTGAAGTGGGACACTGGTATTATAATCTACAGTACGCCATCTTTAAACTATTGAAGAAATGACCATCACTGCGAGCACTTTAATGTGTTAATTATTTACTATATGATTGTTTTAATCTTGTTTTTAAATGTTTTGTGCTGACCTGGCACAATGTGCTGATGTAGGTGAGCCACCCTGAGCCCGTTCGCGGGGAGGGCGGGATAACAACAACAACAACAACAACAACAACAACAACAACAATTCAGAGTAGACCTGCTTGGGATTGCTCTCTTGGTCTGCAGTTGAACAGTTAGATTTAGGACCTTGAGGACCTTAGAGACCCACAAGATCTTTGGGGTGTCCGCTTGGCCCCTAGCGGTGCTGTGGTAGTAGCTGCTGCCCACCCAACATTGGCACAGCCAATCAAATTTCCAGTGGTGAATCAGGAACCTTGCTCAGCCAAAGCCCCACCTGGCTCCACCCACTTTCTAAAAAAGACATGGTGGGTGCCAGGAAAGCTGCTGGGGGCACCATGGCATCCACAGGCACCACGCCAGGGACCCTTGCTCTATGGTATAGCATACAGTCCACCCTTCAAATCTGCCATTTCCTCCTGGGGAACTGATCTTCAGAATCTGGAAGTTAGTAGTAATTCCAGGAGAAATCCAGGCCCCACCTGGAGGTTGGCAACCTCAGACCAGGAAGAGGGAGCCAATAATTTCATCACTCCTTTCAGCTCCTTGATAATGTAGGGACTTGCCTAGGAAACCTTATGCCACAGTGCATTGGTTAATCCTGACCGAGACCTAAATTGTTTTGTTAGCACTCGGACCCCTCCTCCCATAGAGGGACAGTTCAGCAGTTAGAGAGAGATAGACACCCTTCTTTAGTTTCTCCCTGTAATCAGAAATGTAGAGCACTGCCTGGCCTAAAATGAAACAAAATGGATAAGAGCCTGGGAAAGTATTTTGGAAGCTGAGTCAGTCTGGCCAGTGCCCCCTCCATGCCCCAGAGAGATGCATAACTATAGGACAGTGGGTTCCCCAGGACCTATTGACTCACACGTGGACTAATCCCATCAATGACCCACCTTGCTTCCTCTGTTTACACTTACCTTAATCAAGCAACAACTAATCAACACTCAATTCTATTCACTCAACCCATTAGCTTTTCCTGGCCACTATTTGCAGGGTCATCAAGCCTCTCCCAAATCATTGTCCATCTCCGGTAAGCCCATCAAGGTATTGTTTTGGGATGACATCCCCCCAGCCTGAGGGTCTGTTTTCCCCTATAATTGTGGCATAAATGTGTGTGAGTTCTTGGCCACACACCCCACTCCATGGGTTCTCTTCTCTTCATGAATCGCTGACAGTTTTGCCACTGCTTCGCAGACCTCTGCAAGACTGGTACATATTACCCTTCCCCTCCAAAAAAAAGCTTTCTCTGTTTCTTCCCTGGTTTCCTCTTAGCTAGCTCTCGTGTGTTTGTGTTTATTGTGTGCCTTTTTGTTTTATTCTTTCCTTTTCATAAAACCCTTTCCGGTTGAACATCCACCTGGTTTATTTGAAAGTTCTCTTAAGGGAAAAATCCTGGTATACACAGGTGGAGAATCTCAATTACCCCCTCTTGCTCCATCTCCTTTAAGCTAACCAACCAACCCACCCACCCGCCCGCCCGCCCCAGCCATCTAATTAGGAAACCACCTATTTGGGTAACAGTTCCTGCTGGCTGGATTTGGAGGGCATTGAAGACTGACACTCAATGCCCAACAAGGACAAGGAAAGTTTCCTTTGTGCTGTTAGAGATGTTTGCATATGATCTTTTCTATCCCTGCAACAAAACACATTATTGATGCTCATGTGGATGGGACAGTCAGTCTCCTGAGGATGCCTCTAGGATGGCCAGCTTTTCAACGGCAAATGTTGCACACACTGTGTTCAGTATCGGAGCAGGTCAAACATATTAAAGGGTGAGCAAAGACAGCTGTGATCATGTTTCTTTCCATGCCATGAGAAGTTTACTCTCACGCTTTCTGCAGCTCAAGCGGCTAAAGGCACAAGAGCAGACAAAGCAAGGCTTAGTCTGGACAACTGGCTGCCCCTCGCTGTCCGTTTGCCAACGTTGCTGTTGTAATTAACAATGGGGTGGATCCAGCTATCCTTTAAGTATCTCCCCCCCCACTTGTGGCTCTTCCTCCAACTTAAGGGTCTCTTCTTCCTCTAATGGAAAAGTCACAGAAGTTGGATGAAGCTTCCTTAGATTGGTGGAAGGCTTCAAACTTCAGCCTGAGGGTGATGTCGGGGTATAAATATTTAAATAAATGAATGGATAAATGAACACACTTTGCTCTGTGGAGTGTAGGGCTGCCAAGTCCCCCGGTAGAGCGGGGGAAACACTGATTTTTAAAGCTTTCCCCCGCTTTTCCAAAATTGGCCACCGGGGGGACAAAATGGCTGCCAGCAGGGGAACCTCGGAGCCTGCCCTGGCCAGCCGCTTGAACTTCTTAAAAGGGAAATTTCCCCTTTAAGAGCTGAGCCAGCAAGAGAGCCCCGCCCAGAGATTAAGGCGGGACTAAGCTCTTTCTACTGCGTGCAAGGTTGCTGCTGAGTAAACTGCTCGGGTAAGCTGGGGTCTGCGAGCTCTTTTCCTTCTCTGTCTCTCCCCCTCCCCCTCTTTCTTTTTTCTGTCTGTCTGTCCACTGTGGTTTTGTCAAAGGAATAAACTGTCACTTCCAAAGAGGTAAACATCACAAGGAGAGGTTGCCTGTAGAAGGTCTGGGAGTGGGATTGTTTAAAATGTCTTGTCGTGGCTGTTTGGGTCCCCCCAATCCTCATTTCCCTTCTGCAAATAAAAGTTGGGATTCCTCATTTTTATGCCAATTTTCTGTTTCTTTCAACCGTGTCCCCCCCTCCGGCAGTAAAAATCTGCATTTTTAAAAGCATTTGTACATCAAGTAACCGGTATTTTAAATTAGGGATGGATCCAACTAGCTTTTCTGCTGGCGAAAAGGGGAGGACAAAGGTCCTCTTTAGCCACCAAAAAGCCTATGCTGGGTGGGGGGGGGGAGAAGTTATGGGACTTACATGGACAACAGCTGGGTGAAACAAGGGCCAGAAATAAAGCCTGGGAATTGGGCAAGAGTAAGTGAAAAAGCTGTCTGTCTCTCTCTCTCTCTCTCTCTCTCTCTGTCCCATCCAGCAGAGGTCTATCAGTGGCTATTATTAGCCACAAGGTCTAAATGGAACCCTTTGTCTGGGGCAGTGATGCTCTGAATTCTTGGTGCTTGGGGGGCAACAGTGGGAGGGCTTCTGGAGTTCTGGCCCCACTGCTGGAACTCCTGAGGGCACCTGGTATTTTTGGCCACTGTTGTGACACAGAGTGTTGTACTGGATGGGCCGATCCACTGTGGCTTCTCTCCTGTTCTTATGATATGAAAATCATATTTAGCACTTGTGTAGCACTTAGGGCTTCATTTTCTGCCAAGATGAGGAAGGATTCAGTAGGGCCGTTGCTCAGTGATAGAGCATCTGCTTGACATGCAGGAGGTATCAGCCTCTTCAGCTAAAAAAGGATCAGGTCATAGGTGACATTAAAGATCTCAGCCTGAGACCCTGGAGAGCCACTACCAGTCTGAGTAGTCAATACTGACCTTGATGGACCAATGGCCTGATTCAGTATCAGGAAACTTCATGAGTTCATGTGGAAGCATGTGGAAGCAACATCACAGGATGTGACATCACAAAATGATGTCACTTCCTTTCTCCTGGCTCCACCCCCAAAGTCTCCTGGCTCCACCCCCAAAGTCCCCAGATATTTCCCAAGTTGGACTTGGCAGCCCTAGTGGAGTGGTAGGATCGGGGCAGGACCCACCCCGCTGTGTGAACAAAAACGAACTGGAGTTCCCGGGATTCTTGCTCTTCCACAAAACTTGGACAAAGTCACCTCTCTCCTTGCTCCTCCAGTTTCTTTGCAACTTGCAATAACGGGTTTAAATTTTGAGCGGGAAGATACCGGCTGGGCATTAAGAAGAAATGTTGTACAGCAAGAGTTGTTCAGCAGTGGAATCAGCTGCCTGGGCAGGTGGTGAGCTCTTCAAAAACAGCAGCGGGAGGAACTCTTGTTAGAGATGCTCTAGGCTGATCCTGCATTGAGCAGAGGGTTGGATGAGATGGACTCTATGGCCCCTTCCAACTCTGTGAGTCTCTGATTCTTTGATTCTAAACTTCAGCTTCCTCCATTCTCATTACTATCGACTACAAAAGTAGTAGATGTAACTACAGTGCCCCTGCTGAGCCTTTGGAGACCCGCCTTTTGCTTATGCTCCACGGCACTAATGCAACAACAACAAGCAACTGCAACAATTCCCCTTCCCTAAGACTGCAAAGACTTTTGCTGGATCTGTGATCAGTGAGTGAAAAGACCATCAAAGATGAGACGTCTGGAGTGGCAGCAGACATTTGGTGGCTTTCTTTTGTTGATTTCCCTAGCAGCAAAACAGGATTCCGGGGCTTACAAGCAGATGCCAAAGCACGTTAAAAGTCACAGCTAAACCCCTGATTAATGTCGGCAGAACTAAGCGTCGATTCTCAGCCTGACCCCCCCCAAGAATAATCTCACTATATGACACAATAAGTTTGGGGAACGCAAGCATCTAAAACGTGGAACCTCTGGCATTAATACCAGAGCAAATGCCTCCCCTTCTCTTTCTGTCTTGGTTAATTGTATTACCTATATTAAGGTACAGCAGCTGCAATTAATTAACACTTTGATTAGAATTTTAGAGAAACTGTGTTATCCAGTTTGTTCTATGGGGGACTAATCAGAGTACACAGGCGTAACCAATAGCAACAGCATCAAAGTCCTCCATCATTTGTCTTCACTCCTCATTTGTTGCCTAAAATTATCTGAATGCACCCCCAAGGTCACAAATGTCCATTTCAGGTGAAAGTGAATTGATACCGTTGGCTTGCTTGGCTTCACATCTACTGGCAGCACCACCGTACAAAGGAGCAGCAACATTATGACCTCAGTATAGAGATCCTTTGAGATCCCAGTAGCTGGTAGTGATGTGTGTGTCAACCGGAGGCCTTAAAAACATCTGATGGTAACAAATCTGCAAATTGCACACATTTCTTTACCACCGATCTATCAGCTGTGGGGCTTTAAAGACGGGCTCTTGAGATCCTCTGTTTGCAAATGGAACCCACTGACAGAAGCCTTTCGTAATGATGCACTGGAATGCCAGAAGATAGGAAAGTAAGTAAGGCATTCGTACTATTAAGGGCATTAAGCCAGATCATAACCCCCTAAAGAGACAGCTAACAGCCAAACACTCAGAAATGAATCCAGTCCTGATAGTACACATTAGATGGAATAATTTCATTCTCAGCTTGATATTGCCATATCGGGAGCCAGGTAACTACAAAGGTGCTGCTCGTATAATCACAGGAGTGGGGGGTTTAGACCATCAGCGAGCTTTCCCGTCACAAATCGTGTCCATAGTTTATCGAATCATAGTTCTATAGTTGGTGCTTCCTTAGCTTTCCAGCCAGAAGATCTTTGAGGGTCATTTCCAACCATCCATGGCCACCAACATTGGAGAGAGACAGCAGGTGACCTCTGACGCTAATTGAGGCATCTGTGATCATCTTTCAGCCCCCCCCCCCCGCCCAACTTGGGGCCCACCAAGTGTGTCTTTAGGAAGTGGATGAGGCGAGATGGGGCTGCTGCCCAGCAAGGCTTCTGATTGGCCACTGGAGACCTGATCGGCTATGCAGATTATAATAATGTTGGTACTGTTGCAGCCGCCACCACAGTGCTGTTTTTAGTTCTCTCACTCACTCCTCTTTCACAGTTAGGGTTGCCAACCTCCAGGTGGTGGCTGGATACCTCCTGGGATTACAACCGATCTCCAGGCGACAGTGATCTGTTCACCTGGAGAAAATGGCCACTTTGGAAGGTGGACTCTGTGGCATTCTACCCCATTGAAGTCCCTCCCTTCCCCAAATGCTGCCCTTTTAAGGCTCCACCCTGCAAATCTCCAGGTATTTCACAACCCAGAACTGGCAACCTTATTTCCTGTGTATTTTAAAAATTACTCCTCTTCTCCTCTACCCTCGGGTTTCCTACGTATGGTTGTCTCTGCCTCCTGCAGCAGCTATTTCATAGTTTCTCCCACAACCCTATATCAGAATTCCAAAGGTGCCTGCAGGCTCAAAAAGGCTGGGGACTCGTAGTCTACGTAAACCCTTGATGTCTGTATCAGATGATATCTCAGACTGCAGAAGGATGAGGGCCATGCAGGCCAACAGCAGCTGAGTTTGGGTCATGATAGAAGGGGGGGGAAAATCAGGTCCTACTTTTTCCTAAAGCAGCGCTCAGTAGCAGAAGCTGATAGGTGACCAACGAACCATCTTGTAAACCATCGAAGTGATGCATTGGCCAAAACAGCTATTTCGTGGAAGGGCTCCTGGCAAACATTCTGTCCTAGGCAGCCACCGTTGCCTGCCAAGGTTCTCATGATTTGGAAAGCTGGCAGCTCCATGAGAACTTAACAGGAGAAGGTTCCCAGTCCAGTTGGTTCTGCCCCCAAAGCCAACAGCTGAATTTGTCCTGAACAGCAGGTAGAGTATAGCATCAAATTAGATTAAAAACTTACAGTATTCTCAAACAAAGACCTGATGCGACCCTGACCAGGCACGTTTCAAACTTGTGGCCTTCTTCAGTGGTCAAGCATAACAACTACACAGTGGCTCCAGACATGGCAGAAATATTACAATGATAAATCAATATAGAACCAAGGTGGAATTGTGTTTTAGTCAATATCCATGGCTTTAGGCAGAGAGATGCTTAGGAGGGCTCATTTGAGATCTCCTTCTGTCCAAGTCAAGGACACATATCCTGAGTTCAGTTCTGTACCTTCCTCATCTTGGTCCAAGGAACAATCCCCACAGTGCAGCATGGAACCAGTTTGGCATAGCAATGCATAGTGGAATAAATACTTGTATTTTTGCATAATTTTATAATTATACTAAATAAATGTATAAATAAATTTATAACAAAATATATAATTGATGTATGTCTGCTATGATGGCTTCTCCTGCAGCAAATTATTGGGCCCACCGATTTGGATTCATTCAACCTTCTAGGTTCTTATTTAATCCCTTCTTGGTCTTTACCAGGAAGTGATGTCACCATGTCATGCCACATACCCCCCCCCCCATCCCTGCTCCCCCTCCCCATGTTTCCAGAACTGTCAACTGTCCAGAACTGTTCCAGAACTGTCAATCCTACTTCCTTAGAGAAGATCATCTGTGTTTCTTTCCGAATGGGCTTCAGAACTTTGTAGGTTTACATTGATAAATCCATTTGTTCCCCCTCTTCTAGGTCCCCAGTTCATTCAGTGGGGTTTGCTGTACTTTAAACTGGCCCAAAATGCCTACTTGCTTTGTGAAAGTTTAATACAGGAATGTATGGGGCAAGTCCCACCAACTGAAAGGAACCCATGTAAAAAAAAAAATGTAGAAAAGAGCGAGAGTCCAGTAGCACTTTAAAGACTAACAATTTGTGGCGAGACAGGAACTTTCATGAGTCACTGCTCACTTCTTCACTTCACTTCACAGCTCATCCCTTGCTGCAAATTGCGGTAGTGTTTAAGGTGCTACTGAACTCTTGCTCTTTTCTACTGCTACTAGGGTTGCCAGTCTCCAGGTGGGGCCTGGGGATCCCCTGCTTTTACAACTGATCTCCAGCTGGCAGAGATCAGCTCCCCTGGAGAAAATGGCTGCTTTGAAGGGTGGGCTCTATGGCATTGTATCTTGCTGAGGTCTCTCACCTCCCCAAACCCCGCCCTCTCCTGGCTCCACCCCCAAAGTCTCCAGGTATTTTCCAACCCAGACTTGGCAACCCTAACTGCTACAAAGGGCCTTTCTGTATTCAGCCATTACTCCTGATTTCCCCAGAAATCAAGGTGGTATGCCTTTGGTTTGAATTGTTTCCTTTTATTCTGCATATGTAATTATTCTTCAGCACTTCATGCCAGAAACTCAAGTCTCAGCACATTATGCTTTCTGCATAGTCATGGGAGAAAGTTTGTTTTGAGCCCTGATTGCTCTTATCTTCTGAAGAAGGAGTAGCCGAGGCACACCACCATGATACTTCTCACTTCCCTTCAATGCCCCATGTTCTCTCTTCCTTTTCACAGAGCCCTGGCTGGTGGGAAAATTAGAATGACTTTTAGTGGATGAGGCATTTCAGTGTTAACAGAGCAATGTTCGCTAACATTATGTAGTGGGAATAACACAGGGATAATATACAACAATCAATGCTTCGTATCAAATCAAAATGCAAACCATCAATCCATGCATCCATTTTTGTTTTGAGGGGAATGTTTGTGATCAAAGTCTGTTTGGCTTAGAAGAGCTTCTTGAAAAACTGGTTTTTTCCAGTAGCTTTACCATCCTCCAGACCACTGTGGACTCTAGACAAATGCAAATGTTCAGCAATTGCCCATGAGGAAACCTGTTATCATGTAAATTGGTCACCTAACATAGACTAAAGACAAAGAGGCTGAAACAGGGGAGGGCAGTGGGCAGTGCTTAAATATTCGTAGAAACAATTCTACTTTAAATAGTAGTATTATTTTCAAAATAAAGAAGAATAAAGGTTCGCGGCTAAAGCACTTTTGGAAAGTGCGGGGCAAACAGTGTGCTGAAAGCGGTCTGAGTGCCTAACCCCCTAAAATAGATGCAGAACGGAAGACTGAGATGCACTCAGAAACCGAGGAAAAAGACAGGCGCAGAAAGGGCCTAACACGGCTACCCATCTTGATCTCCATGTAAAAAATGGCCATATATCCTTGACCTTTTAAAGGATTGTAAACATCTATGAGTTTTCAGGATCTGGGTATAAAGAAGATTTTAAAGGGTGGCAGCGATAACGGGTGAAGAAATATTGGGCTACATCCAGCAATATGCCAACAAAGCAAATAGGAAAAGAATGTCAGGTGATAGGTGACTGGTTTATTATCATCCAGAGCCACTTACCATTTCACCATGCAGGCTTTGTTGGGGGAATCAGAGATTTCACCTAGTGCTGGACCTGTCCACAGCAGCTGAATCCCTCTGACAAAGCCTGATATGAAAGGAAAGCAGGGAAGAGCCAGTTTGGTGTAGTGGTTAAGTGCGCAGATTCTAATCTGGGAGAACCATGTTTGACTCCCCACTCCTCCACTTGCAGCTGCTGGATGACCTTGGGCAAGCCATAGTTCTTGGAAAAGAGCAGTTTCTGTCAGAGCTCTCTCGGCCCCACCTACCTCACAGGGTGTCTGTTGTGGGGAGGGGGAGGGGAAGGAGATTGTGAGCCGCTCTGAGACTTCCTTGGGTAATGAAGGGCAGGGTATAAATCCAATCTCCTCCTCCTCTTCTTCTTCTTCTCTTCTTCTCATGGGTTAGATGCTGAGCCTTTTTTGGCCATTGGTTTTGCCTTCTACTTCATCTTATATGGGACCTCAATTCTTCTCTTTCTTACTTGGGCTTGGAGCTGTAGCAAGGAGTTTGTAAGCTGCTCTGAGACTCCTTTGGGTAGTGAAGGGCGGGGTATAAATCCAATCTCTTCACTTCTTCTTCTTCTTTTCCTAGCTGCAAAACTCCCTTAGACCAAGGACTCCCTGGAAAGCCCCCTTGGTAATCAGCCAACCAGCACTCGGGGGCCTTCTGAGAACATCTAGACTGATCTGCTGAGTAGGTGTCCTTCTAAGTGTAGTACTAGACCAATAACAATAGGAAATACCTTAAAGCTAACCATGTAGCACCTGTGTGAGCTGGCACATAGGGAGGAGATTAAAAGGAATGTGCTAGAGAAATGGATTATACTAAATGAAGACCAAGCAATTGCTTTATTTAAAAAGTTTATTACAGAGAAAAAGGGGAAAAAAAGAGTTGGGCTAAAATTGGGATGGGAAGACAACCACACAGCAGATAGCACACAGACATTCACATAGAAACAATAACACTGATATCACTCAGCTAAGTACACATTACCGAGGTTGTAGTAGGTTCCTCAGAACATATACAGAGCTGTTTGCAGTAGATGACAGAGGACTCATTAACCCCCTACCCGTTATACTTGGGGCCACCAGACTTCATATTGGTTCAGATGAAGACCAAGAAATATCTGGAACTCCCAGATCTGAATGGAATCTGACCAAAGCCAGCCCCTTCTATAATACTGACTATGGTTTACCCAGTCCAATGTAAATCCCCATCTCTGATGTCAGAAGATACTCTGACCTGTCAGAAACTTATTTAAATGATAGCTCCACCCAGGGGTCATTTTGTAGAAAAAAAGGTGCAGAAGCTCATTAGCATAACTCATTAGCATAACTTATTTGCATATGCCACATTACCTGACATCACCGGAAGTGTGTCAGAAGGCCACACCCACTGCTCAGGCTCCACCCCAAAAATCTCCAAGTATTTCCCAACTGAGAGCTGGCAAGCCAGCTTTACACTTTGACTAAAGACACTTGAGGTTTCCTTTGCTCTTGCAGGGAAGCTACCCCTACAAGAAGCATGAAAAGACAGATCAAGTTAGAATGCTTTTGCTTTTTTCCACAGCACATCACCATATGTGCCCGCTCCTGGGCTTGTGACTCCCGGAACGGTGCTCCTGTGCGCTTCTGTTCGAAGTGACCCCTGGCTCCACCCCTCAAGTAGTGGTTAATGACTCTCAAGCTCCATGATGAACAGTGTTTTTGTTCCAGCTGGTTCTCCCATTGTATGAAGAGGATAAAGTCTGACAGGGCGGCCCAGTGTTGGGGTTGCCAGATTCCAGGTGGTGCCTGGAGTCTTCATGAACTTACAACTGATCTACAAACCACAGAGATTAGTTCCCCCGTCAGAAATGGTGGCTTCAGATGGTAACCTTGACGGCCTCAAATCTTTGCTGAGTTTCCTCCCCTCCCCCAAACAAATTTAGCTCCGAGGGAACTCCTCTGCTAGCCTTAGGACAGCCTGACCTTCCTTGTTTTTCCCTCCTGCTTTCAAAAGTAAGGTCTAGTGTGCTGTAAATTACAGTTGCCAACTCCAGGGTAGTTTTTGCTGAAGGAAGGGACCTCAGCATGGTAGAATGGCATAGAGTCCACCCTCCAAAGCAGCCCTTTTCTCCAGGGGCATTGATCTCCGTAGTCTGGAGTTCAACTGGGATTCCAGGACATCTACACCCTCCCCCCCCACCCTGAGGATGGCAACCACACTATGAATTGGCTAACCCACATCACATGTAAACCTCTGTCATTGTTGACCCAGCTACGCCAAAACAAAGTTAACATGCTTTGAACGTGGCAGAAAGCTATTACAATAACGGAAATGCAATTCACCTACAAAACAGCAAAATGGATCTGCCTCACGCAGGTTACTGTGTCAGCTCTGCTGGCAGCTCCGTGCACCATAACGGCCGCACATATCTTTCAGATGGTGGTGTAAATCAACAAAACGATCATAGGCAATTATGTAATTTATACTTCCAGCAAATATAAATGTCTAATAACAGGAAGCAGCACCCATATAAATTTTTTAAAAGGGCAGATATCATGCCACATATTAGCCTGCTCACTGCTCAGCTGGAAGGTTTTCTTAAATGGAACACCTTTGTTATTTTTAATCTCATTCCCACCCCCCAGTGAAGAGCGACTTCACGCAAATATTGAATCAATAAAATCTTTACAGGCTTACATATTGATCTCATAAATTCTGAGTACATGGGCAGTGTCTAATAACAGGAAAAGGCTTGGGTGTGAACAGCAACAACATGTAGATTTCTCATGCGGTTCCTCTCAACAGGACAGAGACAAAACTGCTCCGGAAACTTGTGTGAAAAATCCAGATTCCAGAAAACAGCAGGCTAAGAAGGGGGGGGGGGGGGGATGTGTGAACACCAGCTGGTTCGGTTCAAGTTTTGCTCGCCACTTGTGAGCAGGTAGTTAAGAACATAAGAAAATAAGAGAAGCCAGTGTTGGATCAGGCCAATGGCCCATCCAGTCCAACACTCTGTCACACAGTGGCCAAAAACACCAGGTGCCCTCAGTGGGGGCAGGAAGCCCTCCCAGTGTTGCCCCCCCCCCAAACACCAAGAATACAGAGCATCACTTGCCCCAGACTGAGAGTTCCTATCTACACCTTGTGGCTAATAGCCACTGATGGACTTCTGCTCCATATCTATATATCTAATAGCCAAGCGGCCCACCCCCGTGCGGATACCTAGTTCCGCGTGGGGGGGGCACTTGGAGGGCAGAGGGGGGATTCTGCAGGTGGGGGGTGACCCCCCCCCCCCACTTGCAGAAAAATCCCAAAACTTTAAAAAACTTTTCGGGGGATATTTAAATCCCCCGAAAAGTAAAAGAGCATCCCCCGCGCATGCGCAGGGAATGCTCCACGAACGGCCACGGCCAGGAGGGGGGAAGGGGGCGAGCGGCGGCCCGGCGAGGCCCGCCGGGACTCCTTGGGGGGGAGAAGGGGGCGAGCGGCAGCCCGGCAAGGCCCGCCGGGACTCTTGGGGGGGGAAGGGGGCAAGCAGCGGTCTCGGCGAGGCCCGCTGGGACTCTTTGGGGGGGGGAAGGGGGCGAGCTCCTTCTCTCCCCCCCCCGCGAGTACTGCGGGTCCCCACCTTGTGTTTATCTAATTCCCTGTTGAATTGTCCATGCTTGTAACCACCACCACCTCCTGTGGCAGTGAATTCCACGTGTTAATCACTCTTTGGGTGAAGAAGCACTTCCTTTCATCTGTTCTTACCCGACTGCTCAGCAATTTCATGGAGTGCCTACGAGTTCTTGTATTGTGAGAAAGGGAGAAAAGTACTTCTTTCTCTACCTGCTCTATCCCATGCATAATCTTATAAACCTTGATCATGTCACCCCTCAGCCATCGTTTCTCCAAACTAAAGAGCCCCAAGCGCTTCAATCTTTCTTCACAGGAAAAGTGTTCTAACCCTTTTATCATTCTAGTTGCCCTTTTCTGCACTTTTTCAAATGCTATAATATCTTTTCTGAGGTGTGGCAACCAGAACTATACACAGTACTCCAAATGAGGTCGCACCATCGATTTATACAGGGGCATTATGATACTGGCTGATTTGTTTTCTATTCCCTTCCTAATAACCCCCAGCATATCATTGACCTTTTTCATTGCAGTCGCACACTGTCTCGACATTTTCATTGAATTATCTACTACGACTCCAAGATCTCTCTCTTGATCAGTCTCCGCCAGTTCGGACCCCATCAACATGTATTATAGTTAGGATTTTTGGCTCCAATGTGCATCACTTTGCACTTGGTCACATTAAACCCCATTTGCCACATTGATGCCCACTCGCCCATCCTCGACAGATCCCTTTGGAGTGCCACACAATCCTCCCTGGTTCTCACCACCCTGAACAACATTGTGTCATCTGCAAATTTAGCCACTTCACTGCTTACTCCCAACTCCAAATCATTAATAAACAGGTTAAAAAGCATCCGCCCGAGTACTGATCCCTGCGGTACCCCACTGCTTACCTCACTCCACTGAGAAAATTGCCCATTAATACTCTCTGTTTCCTTTTAATTAGCCAGTTTTTGATCCACAAAAGGACGTGTCCTTTTATCCCATGACTATTGAGCTTACTTAGGAGCCTTTGATGAGGAACTTTATCAAAAGCTTTCTGGAAGTCAAGGTAAACAACATCTATTGGGTCCCCCTTGTCCACATGTTTGTTTACTCCCTCAAAGAACACTAACAGGTTAGTGAGACAAGATCTTCCCTTACAGAACCCATGCTGAGTCTTCCTCAATAGATTTTGTTCAGCAATGTGCCTACTAATTTTTTCCTTAATAACATTTTTCACCAACGTAGCCGGTATCGACATCAGACTGACTGGCCTGTAATTTCCCAGATCTCCTCTGGAACCCTTTTTAAAGATAGGAGTGAAATTCGCTACCTTCCAGTCCTCAGGAATGGAGGCAGATTTTAAGGAAAGATTACATATTTTTGTCAGGAGATCCACAAGTTCCCATTTGAGTTCTTTCAGAACTCTCGGATGTATGCCATCCGGGCCCGGTGATTTATTTGTTTTTAAGTTGTCTATCAGACGTAGGACCTCCTCTCTTGTCTCCTCAATCTGACTCAGGTCTTTCAACACCATTCTCGAAATCAGTGGTTCTGGAGTGGGCAGGCACTCCTCATCTTCCACAGTGAAGGCAGAGGCAAAAAATGCATTTAGCTTCTCAGCCATTTCCCTATCAACCTTCACTACACCTTTTACCCCATGGTCATCCAAGGGCCCCACTGCTTCCCTGGCTGGTTTCCTACTTCTAATGTATTTGAAGAAAGTTTTATTGTTGGTTTTCATGTTTTTTGTGATATGCTCCTCAAATTCCCTTTTTGCCTGCCTGATCACAGACTTGCATTTTATTTGCCACAGCCTGTGTTTCCTTTTATCAGCCTCACTGAGACTAACTTTCCACCGCTTAAAGGAATCCTTCTTACCTTTTACAGCTTCCATTACTTTGTTTGTTAACCATGCAGGCTTTTTTCTATACCTATTTGTGCCTTTCCTAACCCACGGTATATATTTTCTCTGAGCCTCTAGGATTGTAATTTTAAATAGTCTCCAAGCTTCCCCAATGTTTTTGACCCTTTCTACTTTTCCTTTCAGTTTTCTCCTCACATATCCCCTCATATCAGAGAAGTTACCCCTTTTAAAGTTAAAAGTGGTTGTGTCAGTCTTTTTGGGCAACTCCCTATTTATACAGATGTTGAACTCAATAGCATTATGGTCACTGAGTTGGTTTTTCATCAAGCAGTCTGGCTGTTTAGGAACAGTTTGAGCTTCTTTGGCAGGATCTTTTTTGTGTATTCAAACAGTATAGGACCATGAGTCAGCAGCATTTCATGCATGCACAGAACCAGGAGTTAGCAAGTTTTCATGCATGTACAGGACAATGAGTCAGTGACATTTCATGCTTGTACAAGACCATGAGTCAGCAGTGTTTTATGCATGTACAGGTCCATGAGTCAGCAGTATTTCGTGCATGTACAGGACCATGTGTCCTCAGCATTTCATGCATGTACAGAACAATGAGTCAGCAACATTTCATGCATATACAGGGCAATGATTCGGTGACATTTCATGCATGTACAGGACAGCCAGCAGCATTCCAGGCATGTATAGGACAATGCATCCTCAGCATTCCAGGCATGTATAGGACAATGCATCAGTAGCATTTAATATATTCTCACCCAGCCCAGGGAGAGTCCTAGTCACAACCCCGCACCTGTTGTCACTGTGTGCTGCTCAACAGCCAAGAGTTTAAGCAAGTCAGTCTGCCAGTGATTCTCATGGACAGTGGTCCCAGGTGCTCTTCCCCCTCCTTGTCCAAGTCTTCAGACCTGTTGCCTGGTGGGGAGGAGCCAGTGCTCAGGCTCATGATAAAGGGTGACTTTGCTTTTGGGGGCCCAGTCTGTATCAGCAGTACTCTTTGAAATGTCAAGAGCAGCTGTGGCTCAGTGGTAAAGCTTCTGCTTGGCATACAGAAGATCTCAGGTTCAATCCCCCAGCATCTCCAGTTGAAGGGATCAGGCAATAGGTGATGTGCAAGACTTCCACTTGAAACCCCAGAGAGCCGCTGCCAGTCTAAGTAAACAACACTGACTTTGATGGACCATGGGTCTGATTCAGGATAAGGTAGCTCCATGTGTTCAACAATGCCCACTAGTCTGACTGCAGCCAGTGGAGCAATGCATTGTTTAGTGGCTCATGTCATTGGACTACTGTAGTGTTGGACTATAATCTGGGAGACCCAGGTTCAGATTCCCACTCCAGAAGCTTGATGAATGACCTTGGTTCGGTAAGTCTTTCTCAACCTAATCTATGCCACAAGGGTCTTGCTGTGAGGACACAATGGAAGAAAGGAGAACAATGTTGCTAGCAGCCATAGGTTCCCGTTGGGGAGAAAAGCAGGGGATAAATAAATAAATAAATGTTGTTGTTGTTCAGTCGCACAGTCGAGTCCATGGAGCACATCACACCAGGCCTTCCTGTCTTCTGTCGTGTTACAGAGTTTGCTTAATTTCATGTTTGTTGCATCGATAACACTGTCTAACCATCTCATCCTTTGCCATTCCCTTCTTCTTCTTCTTCTTTTATTATTTTTTTTTAATTTAAAATTTTATTAACAAATTCAAAATATACCAATAAGAAAGTCAATCAAAGTGCAGAACATCCACAAGAGCATTCATACAGTGAAAATAATAAAAACCTTGTACTAAACATGAAAGTCGTAACCTGATATCACAAACAAGAGAGGAATTAGGCAAAACCCGCAAGAACCAAATTTAAAGGTATATTAAGTATACTATAATAAATAACAAATATCAAATAGTGTGCAAGTGCAACAGTAAGGAAGAGTAAAAGTAAAGCAAGGATAGAACAGAGATAGCTAAAGACCAGTGAGTGTGGTTACATCAATATTAAATCTCTACAGAATCTATTTTGTGGCAAAATATTTTGTTTGACTGCAAATTCATAGAAAGAGTACCACTTTTCAACAAAGTTTGTTGATTTCAGGATTCCCTCCTTCTTTGAATTTCAGTCTTTCCCAGCATCAGGGTCTTTTCCAGGGAGTGCTCTCTTCTCATTTGGTGGCCAGAGTCTTTGAGCTTCAGTTTCAGTATCTGGCCTTCCAGGGAACAGTCAAGGTTGACTTCTTTTAGGATTGACTGATATGTGTGTGTGTGTGTGTGTGTGTGTGTGTGTGTGTGTGTGTGTGTATACACACACACACACACACATGTATACATATAGAACCTTTCTGATTATCTGTTGAGAGAGGAAACTACTAAACAGTATGCAAATCACCCTGATTTATGGCATCCTTTGACCCATGTCAGACCGGAATTGGACCCTGTAGATGTTATGGTGGTTGGACAAGAAGGCCTGTGAAGCTCCTTCCAGCTCAATAACCGGAAGCAGGGGTCCTCAACCTTTTTGAGCCTGCAAGTGCCTGTGGAATTCTGACAGGAGGCAGTGGGTATAACCACAAAATGGCTGCCACAGGAAGCGGAGGCTATCACAAAATGGCAGCTGTGGGAGGAGGCGCCAACCACAAAATGCCAAGGATTGAGCCTATATATAACTTTACTTCTTCAACATTTCAGGCAGAGGCCCTGCTTAACAGGATGCTTTTCCCTCTGCACAGCTAATCAGAAGCCCTGCTGGGCAAACACCCCAACTGGCCCCGCCCACTTTCTAAATCACTTGTAGGGCACCAGGAAAGTTGTTGGCAGGCTGTCAGGTTCCCTGTTATGTATTGTATGCATTCCTCCCGCCGGGAGTATGACACCCTGGGAGTCTCCACGTCAGAGTGTTCCTTCCTCCCCTTCCTCCCCTTTCCCTTGCGCTTGAGGCTCATGTAATCTGACCCTTTGAAGCCTAGCCTTGAATTGTTATTGTAACGAAGAAGCTCCAGGTGGTTCACTGTGTGGGAATAGATTTGCCTGTCTCGTGGGAGGGGGTGCTTGCTTGCCAAGTGTAACCTCTGCTTCTCTGCGTGCTTTTGGTGGGAAGACAAACGGTAAGAGTTGTGCGCCTTCTGGGGGGACTTCTCTGATTGGTGTCTAGTACACACTTTGCTGTTTGAAATCTGTATAATTGAACCTTGCCCATTGTCCAAGCCATCACTAACACTGAACGTGTTTTATTGACAAGACCCTTAAGAATAAATTAACTTTTGATTTCATCACAAGGCCTGGCTTATTGGATCTATTCAGTACCTCACATAGGCCCCCTGACCTGAAGTGTGTTGCAGGCAAGTCTGCAGCTTTGCCCAAGAGCCACCATCTCCTTTACATTCTCCCTCCTCAGCTTCAGATGGAGAGCAGGATGACCGAAGCAGCTCTTTGAAATGTTGTGAGAAAGTCTAAAACAAATCACAGCTCAGTCTTGAGGAACTCTGAGAAGGTGGTTCAAAAGCAGGTACTACCACTGAGAAGGCCCTTTCAAGAGAGATACAAAATGAGGTCTACATGTTTCACTAGTAGCAGAGATAAGTAAGGCTATCACTTACTTTTAGGAAGGGACTAGGGCTCAGTGGCAGAGCATCTGCTTTGTATGCAGGTCCCTGATTCAACTCCCAGCATCTCCATTTAAAAAGATCAGATGGTAGGTGACATGAAAGACCGCTACCTGAGATCCTTGAGAGCAGCTGCCGGTCTGAGCAGATGATACTGATTTTGATGGACCGAAAGGCTAGATTCAGTATAAGGAAGCTTTAAAAGCAAAGTTTTGGGGGTGGCACTGGGAGTGTTTCATGTCATTTCCCTAGTCTGTGTTTGCCATATCTGTTGAATCTGATGTTTTATTAAACATGGTTTGTGCTCATGGGAGGGCATCTAGGACCTAGTGGTGTTTTGCACTAATCAGTACGTCCCATAGAGACATTCAGAGGTAGTTTGCCATTGCCTGCCTTGAGGTCATGACTCCGGTTTCCTTAGAGGTCTCCCATCCAAATCCTTAAGAACATAAGAGAAGCCATGGAGGATCAGACCAATGGCCCACCCAGTCCACCACTCTGTGTCACGCAGTGGCAAGAACCCAGGTGCCATCAGGAGGCCCACCAGTGGGGCCAGAACTCCAGAAGCCCTCCCACTGTTCTCTCCCCCCCTCAAGCACCAAGAATACAGAGCATCACTGCCCCAGACAGAGTGTTCCAGGCTAATAGCCACTGATGGCCCTCTACAAGCAACTGTCTATGCTTGTAGCCACCACCACCACTTCCTGTGGCAGTGAATTCCATGTGTTAATTACTCTTTGCATAAAGAAGTACTTCCTTTTAACTGTGCTATGCCTACTCATTAATTTCATGAGTTCTTATATTGTGGGAAAGGGAGAAAAGTACTTCTTTCTCTACCTTCTCTTTCTCTACCTTCTCTGTTCTCTACCTTCTCTGCATCATTTTGTAAACCTCTATCATGTCACCCCTCAGCCATCGTTTCTCCAAGCTAAAGAGCCCTCACCTCTTTAACCTTTCTTCATAGGGAAGGTGTTCCACCTCCTTAATCACTTTTGTTGCCCTTTTCGGCACCTTTTCCAAGGCTATAATATCTTTTTTTGAGATGCAGTGACCAGAATTGTACCAGTATTCCAAATGAGGTCACACTATCGATTTAGACAGGGGCGTTACGAGACTGGCTGATTTGTTTTAAGTCTCCTTCCTAATAATCCCCAGCATAGCATTTGCCTTTTTCATTGCAGTCAGACATCTTGCCAGATTCTTGCTGGGGCCGATCCTGCTTAGTTTCCAAGAGCTAATGAGACTGGGCTAGCCTGGGCTGTCCAGATCAGGGTGTTCATCCTTTACATGATCCATAAATAGTCGTTGTTGTAGGAAAATGTCCCCCCCCCCCCCAGCATCAGGGTGAGGCATTCTCATTGTGAATGCAGCCTTTGAAGGCCTGGCCTTACTCAGGAGAGTTCAGCTAGTCTGTCTAACACACATTTTAAATTAAATGACTTTTTGTATTTTTAAAAAAATATTTGCAGGTTCTCTTGGAACACATTTTACACCCTTGACAAGGCTGTTGTGTCGTCTTCCTCTTCTTTGTTAAATAAAACATGAAGGCGTAATGCGATGCAACGATTGCATGCACATCTTGTGCGAGGAGTCCATCATGCGCTTGAAAGCTGCAGAAAATACAGTATTGATTCCGAACGATGTGTTTCATTTGGTTATTACTTCAAGTTTGCCAATATAAGGAATTGTATCCAGAGATGTGTTTTACTGTCTAAAAGCAATTTAGCTAGTGACAAAAAAATAAAAGAACAAATAAAAATTGAAATCACATCCCCCCTTTCAGTCCTCTAGCACTTTTCAGTGACTTAAGCAATTTGTGTGTGTGTGTGTGTTTTAAAAAAAAAATTCAAATACCATCTTTGAGACTGATATAGTTGCCTACCTATTGTTAGGATAATTCCTTCTGTTGTGCTTGCTATTTGCCTATGAATTGCTACAAACTTCTGACATTACACTATTGGAGTGGGAGACAACTGTGGCATGAATCTACACTTCTCCTCTTTCTCCAGCGATGTCAGAAGTGCAAGGATTTGGTCTCTGCTATGACTTTTAGGGCCAGCCAATTGCCTTCTAATTCAGCAAAAAAAGAAAAAAGGGTGTGTGTGTCATAGGCGTAGACTACGGGGGGGGGGGGCTCGAGCCTCCCCCGAAATTTCCTGGGGGGGACTGAGCCCCCCCGGGAAAACGTAGCGCCTGCCATCGCGCCTCCCGGGGCCCTTCGGAGGCCGGCGGCTACTGCTGCCGGTGCCTCTCTCCCCCCCTTCCATCCTTCCCTCTCCCTCCCTCTTTTCCCAGCGAAGGGAGAGGGAAGGAGTGTGGGGGGGAGAGAGAGAGAGGCCCCGGCAGCAGCAGCTGGCGGGTCTTGGAAGGGTCCAGGAAGGCGCAGAGGTTTCCCGGGGGGGGGGGGAACATCACCCCAGCAAGCGAGCACGCTTTGCGCGCATGCTAAAAAGCCCCCGCCACCCCCGGATTTTACAAAAGTCTATGCCCCTGGTGTGTGTTATGTATTGCCTTTAATGTATACTGTTGAGAGGCCTGAGCTTCAGCCCTTAGCTCCATAGAAGCCTGGTATCCTAAACTGCACCTTCTGATTGGCTACTTTGTACAGTAGGCCAATCAGGAGCTAGGGTAGGTTTTGGAGGGAACAACAACTGTTGGTCATTATTTACAGTTAATGATTGGTTCTTATTGACTCAGGGGGCGTGGTTTACCAGCCCCAAATGGGTATTAATTGAGCTGTCCACTATCTGGGTTTTTGATGTTGATTGTTCTTGTGAATCCCTTGTTTAAAAGCTGCCTTAAGACTGATACTTAACAGGGGGGTATTTTAGTTTAGCAGATAGCTAAGAACACTAAGTGCTGGGAAAGATTGAAGGTCAAAGAAGAATGGGGATGGCAAAGGATGAGATGGTTAGACAGTGTTATGGAGGCGACAAATATGAAATGAAGCAAACTCCAGAGCACCATGGAAGACAGGAGGGCCTGACGTGATGTGGTCTGTGGGGTCACAAAGAGTCGGACTCGACTGTGCGACTGAACAACAACAACAAACAAGAACATAAGTGGAGGGAAGGGCCACACAGCATAGCTCCATCTTGTCAGATCTCGGAACCCAAGCAGGGTCGGTATTGGAAGGGAGACCACCAAGGAAGACTCTAAAGAGAACAACTGTGGGAAATCAGCTCAGCTTCTCACTTGCCTTGAAGCCACTTGCTGGGGTCACCATAAGTACTGGATGGAAGTCTACCAAGGGAGCCTCAACAGAGGAAGGCAAGGGCAAACTACCTCTGCTTCTCACTTGCCTTGAAAGCCCTTTGTTGTGGTTGCCATAAGTCAGCTGTGACTTGATGATAACTGCCACACATCAGAAGAGCCCTGCTGGTTCACACCAGTGGCTCATGGATCCCAGCATCCTGACTCACACAGCGGCCAACCAGTTCTTTTGTTGGTCTAACGAAAGGGCATAGAGGTCGAGGCTGGGACTCAGAGGTTTACTGCCTCTGAATGTGGAGGTTCCCTTTAGTCACCATGGCTGCTAGTAGCCACTGATAAGACCACAAATCTGTCCATGCATCTCCATGCATCTGTTTTAATAGGTGATTTTACAGGTTTTAAACAGATTAAACAGGTATTAAGGAGATTAAACCTTCTATGCCTGTGGCCGGCATGCTATCCTCTGGCAGCAAATTGAGCATTTTAATCACTCATTGTGTAAAGAAGTATTTCTTTTAGCCAACACATGTTGGTCTGAACAGATCACTAGGGCTGATAGATTAAAAGAAAAGTTTTGCATTTGGAGTTATCAAAATATTGATGTATGACAAAGGTTGCATTCATACAGCTCTTTTGAGCCCCGCCAGGCACGAGTGCCTGGTGGATTTAAAGTGCATGTCCAGACAACAACATCTGGGAATCGTGCCACTTCTTTGATCAGCCCGTCGATCCCTGTTGGGGATCCATATTTAAAAGATAGTGATGAAACTCCGGACTTAAGCTGGCCGATGGGCCAATGGCAGACTTTCCCCCATCTAGCTGTTCCACCAGCACACAATCAGCCCGTAGGGATGGTCTCCAGACCATCCCAAATGGCTGCCATTTAAAAAAAAAGTCTTAACAACGCACACATAACTGCTTGAACATGCTATGTCCACAGAGCTCTGCTCAAATGATATGAACAATTTAATGTTTCTGACGGTCCCATGATATTTATGCATTTTGTTAACTGAAATGGTACCTAGAGGAATGTACTGCTGGCGGTGCTTTTACCATTTTAGTCCGCACATGCACAGAAAAACAAGTCGATGGTGAGGCACATATGTGCATGCACAGACAGGATTTAAAAAAAAAAAAAAAAAAAACAGCTGACTGCACAGCTCCTTAAGGTGGATGCTGTCTAGACAATCCACCGCGGAGTCATGCGCAGTAAAACAATTCACGGGGGGGCTGTCTGGTTTAGCAACGCTGGATCAAAGAGATCTAGCTCAAATTACAGCCGGGCCAATGGCAGGATTAGCTGCCCATCTGAATGCACCAAGATCCTGTACTAACTGAGGTCCAGCACAAACAATACTTTTTCACAAGCTACTTCGACATAGTGAGGAGGACTCTCTGAGTTTCTGTCCTTGTGGCTGCAAGGGCAAAAACATGCTTGTTGACAATGGAGCTTCCACAGACAGGAGTTTTCAGCACTTTTTCTCTACTTTTTCCCTCCTGACTTCCTTTCACATGAGATTCTTGAATTAGCCCTCGGGGTCACGGAATTTTATCCAAAGAAATACCTTGAGTTATATTTTCATAGGAGGGAAATGAGGTGGGATTGTAATCACTCCCACATTGTACAGACAGACAGCGAGGATTAATTTTAGCACTTCCACTTATGAAAGGACCAGGCTGATGCTGCCAACCTCCAGGTGGACCCTGGAGATACCCCAGATGTAAAACTGTCTTTGTGTAGCATGGGGTTGCCGATCTCCAGCTGCTCACTGGAGATCTCCAGGGATTATGACTGATCTCCAGGTGACAGAGACCGGTTTTCCTGAAGAAAATGGCTTCTTTGGAGGGTAGACTCCATCATTATACCCCAGTGAGGTCCCTCCCCTCCCTAGGTCCCTCCCCCAAACCTCAAGGAATTTCCCAACACATAAGAACATAAATGAAGCCAATGTTGGATCAGGCCAGTGGCCCATCCAGTCCAACACCCTGTCACACACTGGCCAAAAATAGTAGGTGCCATCAGGAGGTCCAGCAGTGGGGCCAGGACACTAGAAGCCCTCCCACTATTGCCCCCCCAAGCACCAAGAATACAGTGCATCACTTGGTCCCAGACTGAGAGTTCCTATCCATACCTTGTGGCTAATAGCCACTGATGGACCTCTGCTCCATATATTTATCTAATTCCCTCTTGAAGCCCTCCATGCTTGTAGCCACCACCACCTCTTGTGGCAGTTGTTGACCCTAATACTGGGCGGTGCATTTAAATCTTCCACGGGATCTAATGCTGTGACCTTTCCTTTTGTGCGCCTATTGACAAAATATGGCTGCACTAAAAGAAGCATGGTGTTTTGAGGTGATACGGAAGTTTGATAGCGGCTTATTCACCCCAAGCATTTTTCTATAAATACTAATTCCCAGCAGCAGTTTGTGTGTTCTTTCTCAGCCATGGCTTGTAAGGGATAAAAGTCACTCCGCACTTTTAAAGTGTAACACGAGAAAGGAGATCTGAGGTAATAGTTTAAACCCTTTAAAATTGTTGAAGAAATGGCAGATTGGGAATGACAGTTTCAGTGAATTCTTTGTAATTTTAAACGCCTGTTCATCACAGGTACTGAAGACACAGTAACTGTATTACTACCCAGTGAATTACTATTCACTTCAAGTGGTTTTTTGAGGGAGCATCCATAACTGTTATTAACTTCCTTTTTTTTTCACTTTTAGAACGAGAATGTCACCTACCAATCATACCGTTTCTTCTTTTACAATGAGAATTGTGTATAAAATCTCAGGCCATCAAGGAAGTGACTGGCAAATGTGTATCTTGCTTTCTAGGTGCCTATTGAGAACATAATTCCCAGCTCTTTCTAGGGGATACGGTGACATTTGGGGTTATTAAATATTCTTTTCCTCCGTTAGAGATGACATTTCCGATCAAGGATTACCAGTTCTGAGAAGTTTCCTGGCTTTTTCTGTCAATTTAGAGTTTGTGTCTTACAATCATCCAGGTATTTTTTTAATTAGCATAACAGAGCTAAGAATCAAATAATGCCTGCAATAGAGTCTCCTCCCACTTCCTTCTTGCATCTATTTCTTCTCTCTCTGCAGAATCATGCTACAATTTTCTGTTGTTAAAATACTTTATTTTTACCTGGAGTTTTTCAAGACTCCTGGATGAGAGGTAGGCTGAGGTATGAGCATGTGTTTTAATTAGAGTTGAGATTTCTGTGGGCTTCCATGTCAGTGCATGGCTCTTGTTTTAGGAGTTCATAAGATCAGGATGGACGTGGACAACCAAAAACTAGCTTGTGGTTGGGAAGTGTGAAAATTGATCTCAGATACCTTACTCCTCTTACTGATAGTCTTTCAACTGTCATTGTGTCTGAAAGGTCATTTTAATCCACAAGGCTTGTTTCCCTTGATTCTCCAAGACGATTTCCAATCCAGCTGGCTTAGGGCTGTTTATAGCCATATTAATAGAATTGGCTTTTCTCCTCAGGTACTCGGCTTATGGACATGAGCAAGCAAAAGGGCTGGTTAAACAAAGAATCGATGATATAGAGCAGCAATCTGATCTCTCTAGTGCAGAGGTTCCCAAACTTATTTGGCCTACCACCCCCTTTTCAGGAAAAAAATTACTCAGCGCTCCCTGGAAATCTACCTTCAAGAAGTGGACAAAAAGATGCAGGTAGAGTCCACCACGATCCACACAGCCAGGCAGGTCAAGGCAGGCACAGAGCAGCAGCAGCTGAAGGCCTGAAGCCAGAGGCCAGCAGCAGCCACCACACAAGAGCCCAGTAGCAACACCAGCCTTACAAGGGTGTGCATGTATTTGCAGTTTGCAAATGCATAGTTGTGATTGGCTGTGGGGACACCTCTTCACCTCCCCCTCCCTCCCTGATCCTAGGGAAGACCTGGAGAAGGCAGGAAAAAGCTGCTTAAGATAAATTCTGGTCTCTTCTTTCTTTATGCTTCTACCACCCCGTTATTTTTATTCAACACCCCCCCCCCCCAATTGCACCCAAGGCTTCTACCACCCACCTGGAATATTCCAGTGCCCCCCAGGGGGCGGTATTGCCCACTTTGGGAAGCAGTGCTCTAGTGCATGAAACTTGGGGTGCAGTTAAATGTCAAAAGCACTACTGAACCAGCAACATATCTGGCCTCTGTGGAAGCAAATAGATTTAGAAGAGCATTTACTCCAGGTAGGTGTTCTTCTATCCCTTCTGTGGTTACTGAGGGTAGGTATAGTAAAATCCCCTACCCAGAAAGGCTGTGCTCTTGCTCCCTGGGGGAGGTTGAGTCTGTACAGCACATGTTCTTTAGCTGTCCACTCTGCAGGGAGGTACGTCTTGGAGTTATTTCTCCACTAGGAGAAAGGCCTGTTGTGGGAAGAATACAACAGGCTCTAGAGGGAAGCTCCAGGTGAGTGTCCTGGGGCGGCAGAGGGAAGGGGAAAATAGAGGGAGGCAAACCATGTTTATTTCCTTCTGCTTAGCTATAAGGCAAGGCTGTCTTAAGTCATTTTGCTGCCCAAAGTGGGCAGTATGGGAGGAGAGCCGCATGGTAACAGGTATGGCTCCCTCCACCCCTCACTTATGTTGATACGCAGTGGCAGCTAAGGTAGAAAAGCACCTCCTCCTATGCCATGTCTTCTGGGTTCCAAGGGTCTGGAAAGCGGTTCCATAGCTAGTTACAGGGTTGCCAACTCTGGGTTGGGAAATACCTGTAGATTTGAGGGGTAGAGCCTGGGGAGGGGAGGGTTTGGGGTGTGGAGGGACTTCAGCAGGCAGTTGGTCCCCTATCTTGACCGTGATGACCTAGCTACAGTGATTCATGCGACGGTCACCTCGAGACTAGACTACTGTAACGCCCTCTACATGGGGCTGCCCTTGGTGCAAACCCAGAAGCTGCAGCTAGTGCAGAATGCCGCAGCCAGGCTAATGATGGGTCTCTCAAGATGGGACCACATCCGGCCTGTGAGCTGGTTCCTTTGGTTCCAGCACTGGCTGCCTATAGCATACCGAGTTCGCTTCAAGGTGCTGGTTCTTACCTTTAAAGCCCTATATGGCCAGGGTCCAACATACCTGAGGGACCACCTCTCCCCGCATATACCCGAAGCGAGCACTTCGGTCGGGGTCGTGTCATTGACTTCATGTCCCAGGCCCAAGCTTACTGGGACCAGGGCCAGGGCCTTTTCAGTGGCGGCTCCAACCTGGTGGAACGAGCTCCCAGAGGAGATCAGGGCCCTGTGGGACTTGATGCAGTTCTGCAGGGCCTGCAAGATGGAGCTCTTCTGCCAGGCTTTTAACTAGGAGCCGCCACCAATAATAACAGCAGCAATATCCACTGCAGTAACATCTATAGTGTGAGCCGGCCCTGAACGCAGTCCAGACCTGATGGTCATGGTTGGTAGGTCCCTAACCTGATAGGACGCCATCTGATTAGTAAGATTGGAAGCACTTTATTGGAAATTGGTATGCACTTTATTGGAAATTCATTGTAGCATATTTGTAACCTCAGAATTTTTATTGTTATTTATTGTTATTGTTGATTTTAAATCTGTTTATGATGTTTTAACCGGCATTGTGCCCTTGTAAGCCGCCCTGAGCCCGCTTGCGGGGAGGGCGGGGTATAAAAATAAAGATAAAATAAATAAAATAAATAAATATAATGCCATAGAGCCCACTGCCCAAAGGAACCATTGTCTCCAGGAGAACTGATCTTGGTCATCTGAAGATCAGTTGTAATAGCTGAGAAATTCCCCATAGGGGAAATAATGTACTGTGGCTGTGGAACACGGTGATAAGCAACTCCATTGACCATTGAAGGGAAGACTGGGAGATGTATTTTACCTCAGAACACATTCAGTGACTTCCAACAGCAACAGCAAACTGTTTAGAATGTTACAGGCAAAGGCCAATCAGACCGCAAATACAAATGACTTCTATGTTCTGAGTGGCTATGGGGGGGAGGAGAGGAACAGCAAACTGTTTAGAATGTTGGAGATGGGACTCAGGCACCACAGCCAGTGGATAGGGACATCCTGAGTGACACATCATGGAGCCAACTGATTTAGGAGCATGTGGAATGTTCAGGAGATTCCATGACCAAAACACAATTATTATATAGAGAGATAACTTGATATGATCCCTGGCCATATAAACACAAATAAAGCAAGGCTTCACTGGTTTTTATCTGACAAGAATTCTAAGATCATACTGTGCATTAATTTTCAAATTATGTGAACTGCACATTAAAAGCTCTGAAATTCATTTTTTTTATTATTGTGTTTTATCTCTGATTAAACTGTATGCTGGTCTAAAGACTGTAACAAACAAAGAAACAAACAACTGTTATTGAATTATCTACTGAGATTGAGCCTTCAGATTGGCCTCAAATATTGTTTTAAAGGAAATTTGGGGGTCATATGGGAACCCTCCCCCTCACAAATAGACGTTTAGCAATTACACTAATCTTGTCAAAACATTTGTAGATCGTATCAAAATGGCTAAATTTTTGAGGGCGATCTCAAAAACTGGTGAACTACATCACCATTATTTATTTACTTCATTTTTACCCCACCTTTCTCCCCAGTGGGGCCCCAAAGTGCTTTACATCGCTCTCCTCTCCTCCATTTGTATCCTCATGACAGCCCTGTAAGGTAAGTTGGGTAGAAAGCGTGTGACTGGCCCTGACAGAGTGAAGATTCAAACCTGGGTTTCCCAGATCCTAGTCTGACAATCAGAGGTGTCAAACTCATTTGTTGCGAGGGCCAGATCTGACATAAATGTCACTTTGTTGGGCCAGGCCATAAGTGTCATAAAGCGTAATGTTAGATACCAGAGATATAAACTGTCTATAAAGGACAGCAGCTGGTAAACTCTGAGTCAATGTATCCTCACTGCAAGACCCCAAGGGCTGGGAGGGGGTATAGAGGAAAGCCCACATGGGCGAACTGGAGAGCCAGCGGTATAGCACTGGGCAGATGCCCCCATGCTGCTTGACTGTTGCAGACGAGGTTGTTCCACCATGCTGAAGTCACAGTCAGAGTGGCTCCACCCACTCCCCTCCTGAGCAGTCTGCGGTTCTGGCCCCTGGGCCTTACATTTGACACCCCTGCTCTAAATACTATACCTCCCATTATCTGGAAAGGTGAAATTTGTGTACGTGTATGCCAAGTTGCTAGCAATGTCTGATATCTAACAGGAAAAGTTCAGGATGTGATCCTCAATTGGGATGAGCATTAAAAAAAATCCCCCCTTCAATTCAGTCTGTTTTGTTAAGTAATGATTTTGGTCGTGGCCACATAAGCGAGATAATCTGGAGGGAAATCGAGGCTTTTTTGCTCTGGAGCAATTTGCCCCACAGTTACATGATCACACAGCTCCATGGACCTGCCGGGGCAAACCACCGCTGTGTGATCAGATGCAACCGCAGGTGAGTGTTTTTTGGGGGGGTTTGTGGTGGGTTTCCGAAGCACTTAAATGGGGGATCGATGAATCGCTGCAAGGGGGGAAGGGGGAATTGATGCTTTGCTTCTCCCCCCTAAGGGCTTTCGATGATGTGCACACAGAGAAGGGGAGAAAACAGTGCCACACTTCTGCGCTAGCATGATCACACAGGGAAACTCTGGCTATGAGCCACAGCAAACTGTTTGCTACTGGAGTGTCACTAGTAGTTTTTTTTACTATGATTCCCCACTGGATCAAAAATGGTTTGCAACAGTTTGATGGTTGAGGGACGCTTCCCAGATGTGCTGGAGTGATCACACCATTTTGATCCGGTGGTGAATCATCCCTCTTCCATGGCTAATGGGTGCGTATGATTGCGCCTTTGTTCTGATTCTTGAATATTTCAGCACATGATTTGAGTTAATTTGTCTGGTACTACCAGTAAAGAGAAACAGAGAGAGGAGAGGAGAGGTCTGCTGCCTAGGACTAGGCTCTGAGTTAAGTCTGAGACCTGAAAGGGGGGGGAGAACATTACCAGCAAACTAAAGCCCAAGATAGCTCAGGGCTAGTGATACAAATGAATGGTGTTAGAAAAGCCCTGGGAAAGCAGAGCCTGATATATTGTCTAAACTGGCAACCTTAGAAGCTCAGCTGAAGACGTACATTGTCATCCATTCATTCAAAATTTCCATTCTGCCTTACCTCTTGGTTCAAGGCAGTTGACAATAATAGTTAAAATGCCCCCAGCTAAAGCCAAAGATAAAATAACAAGCCCCGAATTCCCCTTCCCTTAAAAGATGCCTGCTGTCTGAGATCTCAAAAAAGATTTTAAGCAATGCCTTGAGCCCGGTTGTGGATTTAAAAGTGGAATATCTTCAAAGTGAAATGGATATGGTCTACAGAACATATTCAGAATATATCAAGAAGAAAAATCTGCCCAGTGAAATTTTTGTGAAATTCTCCAAAAGGCATATCAGAGACCTGATACTTAGGGTGACTAATGGGACTTCCCTAAACATTGAAGATAAAGGAATAAAAGTATTAAAAGACATTCCATTCAAAATAAGAAAAGAGAGGAAAAAATACAAAAACTTTGGTTTTGTTTCTGCAAAATAATTTCACACCCTACAAATGGATTATACCAGAAGGCCCCTATTTCAAATACAACAGCAAGCAAGAAAGATTAGACTCTGTTACAAAAGCCAACATGTTTTTGGAGCAGTTTCAGAAGACAGATAAGCCAGGAACAGCAGCAGAGGGCATCAAGATGTTGGAAGAAGAAAGTGACCCGTGAAGCAAGGAAGAACCATCATCGACATCAACTGAAGAAGAATCAGACTCTGAATTTGGGGCGGCTGCCCCTAAAACCCCCGATACTAGACAAGGATATGAACTTAGAAAAAAGAATGGAAAAAAATTGAACATCTTATCTCTAAAGTTTGAACTTTACTTGGATGTTCTTTATATAGTTAAAATGGTTGGATTTTTGACTCTAACTGAATTTTATATATCAACTTCAACATATCTAAACGTTAGTGAGTGGTGTGTGATAGTAAGCTACTTTTGCATTGTATGACCACTGCTACTTGGATTTTTAGTGGTTTCTTTTCTTTCTCCTGTAGTTTGTAGTATACCTGTACCTTTTGATTTCTGTGTAGATTTTAGAATAAAAACAATTTAAAAATGTCAAAAAAAAAAAGATGCCTACTGTTTACACCCCTCAAAAGCCCTGGCAAACAGGCAGGCGTTGAAGTACCTTGTTAGCCAAATTGTCTTATTTACTATTATTAAGCTTGGGGGAATTATGAATATTAAAGGACAATTGGCATATAGCGCAAGAACATAACCTTTGTATACCAGAGTCAGAATTCCCAGAGCCCGGGAATAGACAAAGAGACCAGGTTGAATGAAATAATTGATCTTTTGCTTAAGATTTTCAAGCATACAATAATAATTGCAAACACTCACACACACAATACAAAGCTAGGAAATTAGAGTTGAAAAGATAGCACCATTCGCATTAGCAGGAAGTATCATGGGGGGGGGGGTGATAACGTTACCTATCCGACGTGATGAGCAGATCTTGCAGTGAAAAAGAACTAAAGGAGAGGGGGGTGAAGCGTGAGCTGGCCAGCAACACACATGGAGTTGTTCCAAATTGATCAGGAATGAAACCAAGGAGGTAGATAGAGGGTGAAGAGAAGAGTGAGTTCAGGGGGAGCTCACCTTAAATAGCCAAATTATGACCTGAAGCCATAATCATGTGGTCATGGGTTCCCAGGAAATGTAGCCAAAAAGATTAATATTCCAGGAAGGCTAAAAACAAAAGAAATGCTGGTTGGGCAATTTAGGGTTGATGGTCTTAATTGGAGTGATACCTCTTGGGGGTAGGTGAGAGACAAGGGAAAGGAGAAGACTCAGAAGAGGATCCAATCTCATCCAAGATTTGGTGCTTCACATTAACGATCCAGTGCTTCTCTGGATGGGTGGCAGGAAGGCTTAATCCCTCCTTTTGTCTTTAGCTGGGCAATGGCCTTTGTTTTAGGATGACTCATGAGGAAGAAGAATGTGTTACTTTTCAGGTGAAGCTAACATTCATTGGGGGGGAGATGTTGTGTGATGGAGAAGAGATTCTTTCATAGCTTCTGTTCAGGAACGTCTGTCCTCTGTCAGAGCATGGCTTCTTCCCTCTGGGCTGCTGCTATCTCTGTGTTCATGGGGGTCAGGGCTGTTAGTCTGCATCCTGGTGCTTGTGTGGATGCAAAGGCACAGGGGTAGAAGTCTTCTGTAGTCCTCGGTCCACATCTGGCTTGGCATGTGTTTAGGGCACAAGTGTACAGTCCATAGTCCAGCACAGGGCACTTCCCTTAGGACCACAGCTCTGTCCATTTCCCTGGCACACACTCTTCACAGTCCAGCAAGGACAGTGATATTATAAGAGTACTTAATAGTGCCATCAGAGGTGGCTGCATGGCAACAACCTCCTGAAGATTTCCAGGGAAGGAGTTCCCCTCACCTCTTCAGGGAGCCCACCCCACAGCACCAAAGCCACCACAGAAAGGGCCCGGGCTCTGGTCAATGTCAGATGGGCCACCCTAAGCTAACAGATGGCTGATGACTGGAGGAGGAGGAGATTGGATTTATCCCCCGCCCTTCACTACCCAAGGGAGTCTCAGAGCAGCTTACAAACTCCTTTCCCTTCCCCTCCCCACAACAGACACCCTGTGAGGAAGGTGGGGCTGAGAGAGCTCTTTCCCAAGCTGTCCTTGAGGGAACAGCTGGTACAGAGCTATGGCTTGCCCAAGGTCATCCAGCCAGGTGCAAGTGGAGGAGTGGGGAATCAAACCCGGTTCTCCCAGATTAGAGTCCACGCACTTAACCACTACACCAAACTGGCTCACAGGAATATATGGATGGAGATGGTCCTCCAAATTATACTCTGTATTTGGTGGTGGTTGTTATTTATTTATTTAGTGGCTGCAAGTTTAACATACTCATTAAACTGCCCAATTGCTCGTTAGTCACATACCAGGACTGCTGAAACTCACCAAGATAGGCCTAGAGTTTCTAAGTGTCTCCTGCATTTGGATGCGAACCTTTTTTTTTTTTTCCTAGGGGGAAATTTATTTATTACAAGATTAAATAAGTTGTACATTGATAACAAAACTTTTGCAGTCTAAATGCAGGCAACCAACATAAAACATTGAACGTCATCTAATGCAATTATAATACAGTGGTATAATAGAGTCTTATACTAAAGTTTCAAAAATATATTAAGTTTTAGTAATATCTGTTAGTAGGTATGACACCGTCTCGAGATAGGTAATCAACGATAGGAGACCAAACAGCCTGAAATGAACGCACATTATTATTTGTATTAAGAGCTATATTCTGCGAAGTGATTTTTCCCTAATAGAAAAGGGCTCCCAGATTTTGTTTTCCCAGGTCTCTAAAGATGTAGCATCTTCATCTTTCCAGCGTTGTGCGATCAAAATTCTTGCAATTGCCAATAAGGTAGCAATTGTAACAGCTGTTGTTCTGTTTTCTATAGGTTCGGACCAGACTTCTGGATGGTCAGGTAAGTGGATGCCAGCAATGATGTTAATTTGTGTGATGATCTGAATCCAAAAGGAGTGGATAGCTGGGCAAAGCCACCAGCAGTGTAAGAAGATGCCTACCATGCCACAGCGTTTCCAGCAATACTTGTTCTTTTCTGCCTTTATGCTGTGCAGCCTGGCAGGGGTCATGTACCAGCGGTGCACTACTTTAAAGGTATTAAATCTTATGGAAAAGATTTTAGATGTAAAATTTGGAGAGCTCCAGATGTTGTCCCAGGCCTCAGAGTCTATGCGATTCTTGCATTCCATTTGCCATAATAGTTTATATTTGTTGTGTTTGGGAGATGACGTAGATAGCAAGATTTTATATAGTTTTGAGATGAGGCCTTTGCTGTTATTAAGTGGGTGTGCTAATAGTTGTTCAAATGCTGTTAAGGGCCTTTCAAAGACGTGGTTTTGTTTGAGATCATGTAAAAGGTGCAGTATTTGGCAAAAGCTAAACCAAGGTATCTCAGCCCTTGTTTTTCTCTCTAGGTCTGCTTTTGTGATAGGGATTCCATTGTCCAGAAGATTTACCGTATTTTCCACTCCATAAGACGCACCTGATCATAAGACACACCTTGTTTTTAGAGGAGGAAAACAGGGAAAAATGAAACAGAAAGAAAGAAAGAGAGAGAGAGAGAGATAAAGGAAGGAAGGAGGAGGAGAGAGAGAGAGAAAGAGAAAGGAAGAAATAAAGGTGGGGACAGAGAGAGAGACAGAAAGACAGACAGACAGCAGACAGACAGAAAAAGGAAAGGAAGGAAGGAAGGAAGGAAGGAAGGAAGGAAGGAAGGAAGATAGAGAAAGGAAAGAAGAGAGATGTCAGCATGCCATGCAAAGCCAGGCCTTTCTGTGCAAAGTAGCCACGGAGCTTAATCTGTGGGCGGGGCTTTCTGCTGCTGGCTGTCTTAAAGGGGAAAAGCACTTAAAGGGAAAGAGTACTTAGCCTGGTGGGGTTTTTTCTGCCGTTTCCCTTTTAAGTCTTAACAGCTCAGGCCCAGCAGGGAGGGGCGGGGAAGGCTGGGATGCCAGCCTGAATGGCGTTCCCCTGCGTTCCTGCTGAAGAAAGAGCCCTGTTACAGGTAAGAAAAGCTCCATATTCACTCCATAAGACGCACACACTTTCCCCCCCACTTTTTTGGGGAGGAAAAGTGTGTCTTATGGAGCGAAAAATATGGTATTACGCGTGATCACCCTTGGGTATTGCTGACTCTCATTACACCAATGTGGCTGTTTTTAAAAGTTTGGAATATAGGAAGTATATTTTTAGAGGCTAGCCCCATTGGTCTGCGGTAGAACAGATAGCTCTGAGTCCTGTAATCATAATGCCTTAGAAATCTCAAGAAATAAATAAATAATGCCTTAGAAATCCTGTAATCATAATGCCTTAGAAATCAACAAGCTTTCTAAGTCAAAGCTCTGGCGTATGATGAAGGGTGTTTTGACTCTCGAAAGTTCGTCCCCCAAAATTCTCATCGCTCTCTAAGGTGCAACTGGACTTGAGTCTTACCCTTGCCTCTCTTCTAGCTGAAAGTGATGAGGTCTACTTTACAGTGCAGGCCTTCATTCCAGGGGAGAGCAAGGGAGGGCAGTCATTGACAGCAGGTTAGGCTGTTCTTTCATTTAATACTTCAGTCATCCTTGAACTGAGGAAGGGGAGGATTCCAGTAATTGCCTGGAGGACCTCGTATCGTCCTTTGCAGATAGGCAAACAGAGCTGCAATGGTAGACACACATCTCTTTGAGAGATTTTATGAAACTTCTTGAAGCTCTACTGAATTTCCCTGAATTCCTCATATGTTTCAGCGATGTAGGAACCTCCACATTTCTCTTTAGGGACACACCAGAGCTCTGTGAAAAGTCCCTGAGAAAATTCACTAGTTTTATTCTCTCAGAATTTCTCACTTTTTTTTTATTTTGGTCTGAGGAAGAACTAAAAGGTCCTTTTGAATTTTGCCTGTGGTTATATTTCGGTTTGAACTCCAAAACAGATTTTAAAGAAGTTATTGTTTCAAAGTAAGTGTTGTTGCTGAGGTCTCCTTTAGGGTTTCTGAGAAGGACGGACTGAACTCCCTCTTTGGATTAGAAATCTTGGCTTTAGCCTCCCCCCCCCTCCACTTAAACAGGAAGAGCAAATTCTCCTTTCATGCTGAAGCTTAAATTTGTTCAATATTTTTAAGGAACAGAAGTCAACAAGGAAGGAACTTTAGTTCTTCACTTTGGTATGATCATAAAAATTAAAAAAAATAGGGCAAAGATGTTCAATGATTTATGTGGGCAGAAGGGACGTCTTAAACACATTTATTGTGGATGTTCTTCTGTGTATCTCAGGCTGAGGACAGACTGGCAATCTGGAGCAGGATAAATGCGGAGGCAACTGCTGTGGGGGAAAAATTCCCCGGGGCTGGCCGTTCACACTGGCCAGTGAATTGCGCAAGGATGCCGTTACGGAGCATTCAGACTGCTGCAAAGTGGCCCCAGGTGGGCCAGCCTCCGCAGCTCATGAGAGGGCTGTTTCAGCAATTTGTGCATGTGCGCATGCGCTTATGTGCGCATGTGCGCTCATGCGCAAACTGGCAAAACGCCGCGTTCGCACTGCCGCCTCCACTTGCCTCCCACCTTCTTCCGGTTCACACTGCCTGGAAGTGGGAGGCAAGCGCAAGACGGCCTCTGGACACCGGTTTCTCCCGGTGTCCTTCTAAAGCGCAAGAAATCCGGCTTCAAAGCAAGTAAGTATGGAAGGGAGCCGAGGGACAGCTGCACATGTCTGAATGGGCTCCCTTCCCCCATTTCCTAAGCGGAACTGTCCCGGGGCAGATTGCCAGTCTGTCCTCAGCCTCAGAATGCTGCTAAAATAGTTTCAGTTATGATCCATTCACTTTCAGTGACAAATCTTGCTTTCTCTTTGGCCAGACAAAGAACCTGAAAACCTTAGCTTAGCTTAGAGATGACTATAGGAGACAAGAGAAGGATTCTTAGCAGCAGAGTCAAAATCTGTACCCATAATGCAAATCACATTTATTTATCTAAAACATTTATTAGCCGCCTTTCTTCTTTGCAGAGTTCAGTGTGGTTTACAATGTAGATAAAAGACATGAAATAAAATACATCAATAGGCCTTCCAAGAGATGGGAACCTTCCATGTGGTCAGGAGAATGCTACCAATATAGTGGAAAGGGGTGGGCAGAGCTGTTCTCCGAAGGTCAGGTCTACCAATATAGTGGAAAAGGGTGGGTGAAATTTGACTTGATTCTGTTTTCTCTTGTAATGTTTAAATTATTCTTAAAATATAGTTTAAATATAATTTAAATAATTTATTCTGAGATTTTTTTACAAGATTATGGAGGTAATCTTCTAAAAAACTAATTTACACAGTAGTCAAATGTATACTCACTCTCAACTTTAATGCAACTAGCTTTTTTCACTCACAAGGTAGAATTTCTGCTCACAACACTGTGGAGCTCAGAGGGAACATTGATCACATCTGTGTTTACCCTAGAAGTGATGTAGTGTTGCACCCAACGTCACATACCCCTGCACCTGCCCCCAAATGTTACCCAAATGGCCTATACCTGTATATGTCTTGACTATAGGAGCATCCTCCTGTAATGTATCAGGAGCCCATACAGATATGCACCTGAAGCAATTATTACTGGGGATTTCTTCCCAGTGTATATCAGAGTCCAAGATTTGATCTAAAGCCACCAATACAGTGTGCAGATTCTTGGAAATGAACTGACATAGTTTCGAAGCTGAATGTTCATTAAGAAAACTACTAGCAAAGGGAATTTGCAAAAAGAATGCAAAGTTAGAAAAACACACACATACTAAGTAAATATTCTATTAATCCTAGTTTCTAATCTCTTTTTATTAAATAATAGTTGGGGTGACTCTTTCCTCAACGTTCTACACACTCCCATAGCCTTTGGCTCCCTGACCTGTCCCTCAAGCTGTCCCTATCCACTGGCTGCATTGCCTGAGTCTCACCTCCACCCCCCCCCCATAGCCAGTCACAACACAGAGGTCATTTGCATATGCGGCCTGATTGGCCTTTTCCTCTTCTCCTCTAACATTCTAAACAGTTTGCTGTTGCTGTTCATTGAATGAGTCCTGAGGTAAATGACATATCCCTTAAATGGTCACTGGAGTTGCCAATCTCCCTGTGGGGCCTGGAGATCTCCCAGAAATCACTGTGTTCCCCAGCCACAGCACATCATTTCCCCTGCAGAAAATTCCCCAGCTATTACAACAGATCTCCAGGTGACCAAGATCAGTTCTCCTAAAGACAATGGCTGCTTTGGGCAGTGGACTGTGGCATTATACCCTGCTGATGTCCCTCCGCACCCCAAACCCACCCCTCCCCAGGCTCTACCCCTCAAATCTACAGGTATTTCCCAACCTGGTGTTGGCAACCCTGTAACTGGCTATGGAACCACTTTCCAGACCCTTGGAACCCAGAAGACATGGCATAGGAGGAGGTGGTTTTCTACCTTAGCTGCCACCGCATAGCCCCAAATCAACATAAGTGAGGGGTGGAGGGAACCATACCTGTTACCATGAGGCTGTCCTCCCATACTACCCACTTGGGGCAGCCCTGCCTTATAGCCTTATAGCTAAGCAGAAGGAAATAAACATGGCTCGCCTCCCTCTATTTCCCCCTTCCCTCTGCTACCTCACCAGCCACAGCTGGGACACTCACCTGGAGCTTCCTTCTAGAGCCCATTGTATTTCTTCCCACAATGGGCCTTACTCCTAGTACATTATAACTTAAGCAAGTTTCTAGTCTGAAGAGAAATTGGGGGTAGGGGGTGGAAGTAAACTTATGAGCCTGTCCAGCAGGTGAAGTCCAGGAAAGTTCATAGGAATGAAAAGAAAAAAGAGAGAGAGCAGTGTTGAAGGGAATGCAAGGTGGAGAAACAGAGCACAGTCTTCAGGGGTACCCCCATTGGATGACAGGCCTCGTGCAGAGTCACACACACATTCCCACTACACGTTCCCACAAGGAATTTCAGACCAACAGCTGGAAGAAAGTGCTGGGGTTCTTGGGGTGACCTGTATACCCCACAAAAAAAATTTACGATAGCATGGGAAATAAAATGCTTCTCAAAGCAGATTGGGTTGGAGTCAAAAGTTTCAAACCTTATTGGCAGAGTGGGGAAATATCAATAACAGTTAAATGGGAAAATATCTCTCAAACACGGGGAAATTGGGGGGCTGATGTCTGCTATTTTTTTGGATAGATTGGGGGAGGGCGAGTGGATGCAAGTGAATGTTTCCCTTCCTGAGTGAATTGACAGTTACCTTTCTTCCTTCTTTTGAAATATTCTTCTGAGAATTTCCTCTTTGCCTTCCTGATTAAGGAGATACAGGGTGCGTTCAGATGGCTCTTTTGAGCCGCACCGGGCACGAGTTCCTGGTGGATTTAAAGTGCATGTCCAGACTTCAACATCTGGAAATCGTGCTGCTTTCGTTAGTAGCCCGTCAATCCGTGTTGGGGATCCATACTTAAAAGATAGTGGTTAAAGTCCAGTCTAAAGCTGGCTGATGGGCCAATGCCAGACTTTCCACCATCAGGTCATTCCACCAGTGTGCAATCAGCCCATAGGGATGGTCTCCAGACCATCCCGAACAGCCGCCATTTTAAAAAACTCTTAGCGATGTGCGCATAACCGCTTAAACATGCGATGTCTGCAGACAGTGAGGCACATAAGCACATATGCACATAAGCATTAAAAAAGCTGACTGCATGGCTCCTTAAGGTGGATACTATCTAGACAATCCACTGCGGAGTCGCGCGCGGTAAAGTGATTCATGGGGGAGCTGTCTGGTCGTGCAATGGTGGATTAAAAAGAACTAGATCAAATTACAGCCAGGCCAATGGTGGGATTAGGTGCCCATCTGAATGCACCCACACACTTCCCTAATATTCCAGAATTCAGGTGAGGCTGAATTAAGAACTAAATAAAAAAGAATACACCCATTTTCTGGAGGATCTGTAGCGAGGTCCCCTAGTTACATACAGTATCACTGAGGAAGTAATTATCTACCAAAACCTAGAAGGGGTTGTTGTTGGTAAACATAATTTTCTTTCCATTGGTCTAAAATATCTCCCTGTGATTTTTGTGGAAGGTAGAAGGAGAACAATCTGAGGGTAACCAAAGTTCAGTGATCATCTTTTTTGGTTGGTTTTGTCCAGGAGAGACTTGGAGTGATTGCCTCTGTCTTCCTTTGGGCCACACGGCTTTCCCCCCTTCTCTTCCAAATTGACATATTTGACCCAAGCTATCTATAGGGTGAGGCGTCATTTCACAAGTTCATGGCATCCGGCCCCATCACTCCTTGGCAAATAGAAGGGGAAGTCGTGGAAGCAGTGACAGACTTCACCTTCCTGGGATCAAAGATCACTGCAGACAGTGACTGTAGCCATGAAATTAAATGAGGCCCCTTGGGAGGAAAGTGATGGCAAACCTAGACAGCATAACAAAAAGTAGTAACATCACCCTGCCAACAAAAGTCCGTATGGTCAAAGCAATGGTATTCCCAGTAGTAATGTTTGGCTGCGAGAGTTGGACTATAAGGAAGGCCGAGCACCAAAGAATGGATGCTTTTGAATTGTGGTGCTGGAGAAGACTCTTGAGAGTCCCTTGGACTGCAAGGAGATCAAATTAGTCAATCCAAAAAGAAATCAACCCTGGCTGTTCCCTAGAAGGCCAGATCCTGAAGCTGAAGCTCAAATACTTTGGCCACCAAATGAGAAGGGAGCACTCACTGGAGAAGACCCTGATGCTGGGAAAGACTGAAGGTCAAAGAAGAAGGGGACAGCAAAGAATGAGATGGTTAGACAGTGTTACTGATGCAACGAACATGAAATTAAATGAACTCCGGAGCATGGCGAAAGACAGAAGGGCCTGGCGTGATGTGGTCCATGGGGTTGCAAAGAGTCGGACTCGACTGTGTGACTGAACAACAACAACAAAATAATATAATAGACTAAGACAAAACTCATGTCCATTGTTGTTGTGCAGAAAGTTTTTATTTTTGTGCAGATTCCGGAGTCTACCCGTCTATTCCATTTTCAGTCTCACCCTCCACAGAGCATGAGATGATGTACATTGTTCATCCCTCCTCCATCTTATCTTCACATCTTCCCCATGAAGTCAGTTTGGCTGAGAGAGAATGACCAACTTTCTCTCAACCTGGTTCAAGACTCAAACCACTAAACCTCACTAGCTCTCCAAGCCTCGTGTGGTACCATCTATATGGGGAAAAAACAAAACATATTCTACTGTTCTTAAGTGCCAGATATTTATCGGTTACCTTTTTCACTCTGGATTTATAGACAGTTTTGTGCAACTTGGAGCAAAGCTTTTATTTTTGGGGGACACACATACACACAAATACTCAAGCTGTAAAACAGTAATCACACCTGATTAGTTAGCTGAGTGCCAGCTACTTTACATGGTAACTACCGTGTAATGGGAGAGCAATTATGTGATTAGTTCTCTCTTCTAAGCAAAAGAGTTACCCAGAGATCTAGAAGTACAGTTTATGTGGAAATTGTTCTTGGAGCCTTTCAGCCAACTTCATTTATCATCACCAAGTGATACTAATTATGTTTCCACGTAGTCCTTCTGTGCTGCTATGAATGATATTTATCATTTTAAATTGTTTTGTTTCCCAAACACAGCCATGTTCTGGGCATTTTCTTTTATGGTTCCCTTTGTAGGGTTTAATTGGCAGCAAGCAAGGAAAGGGAATGGGGGACTCCTGTTGAGAACATTTTAAAATACTGATTTCACAGGGCTGCCAACTACCAGGTGGTGGCTGGAGATCTCTTAGGATTACAAGCCAATGCTCCCTCTAAGCCGTGGAGTTTTGTGAGCAAAAATTCTACTTTGTGGGCTACTGGCATTAAAGTTGTGAGCAAGCAATTTGGTTACCGCATAAATTAGGTTGCTCTGGAGCTATCCTTCCTGAGCTAGGACCAAAATGTGTGAGCTGGAGGCTAAAAAACTGTGAGCTAGCTCACACTAGTTCAGTTTAGAGGTAACTCTGATTACAACTGATCCCCCCCGCCCCCAGGTGACAGACATCAGTTGACTTGGCTGCTATTCTGTATTGGGACTGAAATAGGGCAGGACTGTGCTTCCAGAGACTGGTTGAGCTTGGGGCCAAAAAACAATAGCCCACCAGGACTCTGGCAGTAACCAGTCAAGAAGCAATGTTATGTTAATAGCCTATCATTGGGAATGGGGTGTATTTGGGTGTAGCAATTGCATGCTATTTAAACAGAGCTGAGGCTCTGGAGAATAATCTTGCTCTTGCTGAAATCACTATTAAAGTAGAGCTGTTCACTAGTAGTGAGTCTGCTGATCCATGAAACCCACTATTTAACGGCTATGGAAGGTGGACTCTATGGTGTTATATCCCATTTCAGTCCCTCCCCTTCCCAAACCCCACTCTCCTAAGACTCCACCCCTAAAATCTCCAGTTACTTTTTTTCCCACCATAGAGAACAATGGAAGGAATGAAGGCAACTTGTTTGGGGGCCTGTAGAATTGGACCCCCTGGTCCAATCGTCTTGAAACTTAGTGGGTATTTGGGGGAGAGGCCCCAGCAGGTACCCTGCAAGTTTGGAGCCTCTCCCTCAAACCTCTTCCCCTCCAGCCACTTTTTAAACCACCACCGAATTTCGGCGGCAATTTGGCTGCGGGCCGAATCAGATCAGAGAATCTGATTCGGCCCATGGCTGCCCTAGTGCCCACTCCTGGGCTGGCGGAGCTCAGCTCCACCTTGCTACGGCCCCAAATGACCCCTGCATATGCCAAAGATGCCATTTTGACCCCTGGGGAATTGATCTGTGATTCTGGAGAATTCGAGGCCCCACCTGGAAGTTGGCCAAAAAAACCCACCCCCAAATATTCCTGCTTGCCTTCAAGCAGACAGCCCAGCTAATTCCACAGTATCTACACAAGCTTGCTGCAGAGAATGGAGGCCCAGATTCAATAGTCTTATCATGCAAATTGGCTGTTCCACACAAGGCAGGCAGTCAGTCGTTTGCCCAGAGCCAGTAGTATTTTCATGGCCAGTTTGAAATAGGGAGTAACACATGTCCTATAGGGCTGGGAAATCCATTCTAGTGTGCTGTGATATCAAGTGAGACAAACTTCCAAGCTGGATATCTGCTGTGTTCTACTCACCAGTGCAAGTCCTGATTAAGGACAGTGAGATCTTTGACCTGAACCTGCCCTCCAGGTAAAGTTATCTTCATCGAACCCGCGACTCAGGTATCTGACTGGATCACCTGGGTATTTTTTGTTTGTTGTTGCTGAAAACTCATCTGAAGAACTAGGCTGAGAAGCTTTGTGGCCTCCCCAGAAGCCATTGCTGCTGCAGTTCCAGGGTCGGGCTTTGATAAGACATAAGAAAGATGTTGCTGCTCACATTGTCAAGATGGATTCTCGTCATTCCTATTGACCCCGTGTCTGTCTGAAATCCGCAAACCCTTGTTTCTGTCTGAAATCCAATCTTTCCCTCTTTTGACAAACTTGATAACTTCCCCTCTTTTTAAGGGATTGTTTTGAATCTGTGAAAATTACAAAAACCAGTTTCTTACAAGGAAAATATGTACAAAATGTTTATAGATGGTATTTAACACCAGATATGTTAGCAAAATTTTATTCTAACCTGTCAAATGCTTGTTGGAAATGTAAAAAGACTGTTGGGTCTTTCTACCATATGTGGTGGACCTGTGACAGAGTTAAACAATAATAGGCCTGGATTCATGGCACTTTACAAAAAGTGTTGAAAGCTACAATAACTTTTACCCCTGAGTTATTTTTTATTGAATATAAGGCCTCAAAATTGTAAAAATGAGGACTTTTATCTGATCATACATGCAAGAATATTGTATGCGAAGTATTGGAGAAAAGATGAAATACCTACAAAAGAAGAAATTATAAAGAAAACACTGGAAACTGCAGAAATGGACAAATTGACTTTATTTTTAAAAAGGTTACAGGAAGAGAAATTCTACAGTACATGGTCTAAATTTTATACATGGCTAGAAAGCTATATGAACTGAATGGAACTGAATTGATCTATATCCTCCTTAACTACAACTTGAGTCACTCACCTATCTCAAAACTACTGTAGACTATTTGAATTACTTTATTTTATTATTTTTTCAGGTCACCTATCTCACTTATCATAGAAACTGTTAATTAGACAATATGAGAGATAACTTTGGAAATACTTTCAGATATATAATCCTCCACCTGTTTATTTGTTTGTAAGTTTTGTATGTTTGTTGTTATGTTTGTGTGTTTAAAAATAATAAAACTATCTCTCTCTCTCTCTCTCTCTCTCTCTCTCTCTATTTATCTGTGAGACCCTTGTAAGATCCAATAAGCCAGGCCTTATGTTGAACAAAATCCTTTTATTTTCTTAATGGTCTACTTGGTAAGCACTTTCAGTGTTAGTGATGACAGTTACAGGGCAGAGGATAAGTTATACTATATTCAAATGTCAGAACCAGAACCTGGCACCAATCAGGTGAGTTGTAAAAAGGCGCAAAATTACTAGCCGTTGCTTCCCACCGAAAAGGCACCAACCCGAGGCAGCTCAGACTTCGAAGCCCTCCTCCACCTCCCACCATATGTCCCCATTGGTTCCCATACCCCCACCACCTGGAGCCATTAGAAAAACACTTCAAGGTTACAAGCATTGCTTAGAGAAACAGATACAGGCATGAGAACAAACTGTGGGGGAGCAAGAGAGTGCTAAATGACATGGAGAGCAGCAGGCATCCAACTCCCACCTGGGAAAAATGTCAGGAATCTGACTCTATCTATCTATCTATCTGTCTATCTGTCTGTCTGTCTGTCTGTCTGTCTGTCTGTCTTTCATTGTTTTGAATCCGTTCTATTTTGTTTTAAAAGAGAAATTCAAAGAGAGGAACAGCAGGAAGGAAGGTTTGACAAAATTTCAGGATTTTGTTCTGCAGATGTTCAGAAGCCGGCAATGTCTTCCTGCTAGGATACCGGGTGGTTTATAACATTAAAACAAGCCCTCACCTGGATAGCTCAAGCAAGACCGATCTCATCATATTGATTAAGCCACCTCACTGAAAAATGTCCAAGCCCCCAGTAAGGGTTGACAGAAGTGGCCATGACTTCCAGGCATGCAAGCACACACATCCAAACATGCGCGCACGTGCACACACACACAATTTTTTTTTAAAAAAACATCCTCACAAGAGCTGAAGCTTTACAAGAGTGCATAGATGTGTAACAGAAAACTACAAGGAGAAATTAAAAATAAACTCTGGAAAGAGAAAAAATGGATTAAAAAGAATCAGTGGCTGTATCTTTTTAAAAATGAAACTTTCATAATAAGAAATTGGACTCCCCACAAGCAATGTTACTTGTAGCTTGTGGTGACTCTTGTGCTTGTGACAATGAAGTAAACTGTTTCAATTATCAGAGAGCAGGCACATAATGACCCAGGGTCATCACTTGGCCATTAAATTGACCTAAATGTTGAGCACAAAATCACTCCTGCATTGCTGCCTCTTGCACCTGTACAGTTGGATGGACCCCTTGAATGTATGATATTGACTTTTGCATCTCCTTAGCCAGTGAAGTGATCACAAGAACTGTTTACAAGATTACCTAGATTCATGGGCAGACACCAAAAGCACTCATGGATTTCTAAGTAGAAGGTCTCAGCTCAAAGATCTTAAACATATATTTTAAAAACTTTCTTATAACAAGTTGCTGACAAGGCAGATGTGAGCAGTGATGGCCGCTTAGAGGAAATCATCTAATCGGGCAACCAAGCCCCTCTTAACTTAACAAATGCTGAGCTCCTGAATAGCCATTGACAAACTGGATGCAAGCTTAGCTGGTGTGTTATCAGACATTCCTGGTCATAATGCTGCACTTGGCTGAGGAAGATACAGGGCCTTAATTCAAACTGGGCACATTCTTTTTTTAATTTTAAGTTCTACTGGGTTTTCTCAGGTGCTAAAAGGTGTTCAGTCCTAGGTTGCTGGGGGGATTGGGAAAAAAGGACAATGTCCAGGGGTCATTTTGTAGAAAAAGAGGTGCAGGAGCTCATTAGCATAACTAATTTGCATAACTCATTTGCATATGCCACACCCCCTAACATACCAGAAGTGTGTCAGAAGGCAACACCCACCCCTCAAGCTCCACGCCACAGGTGAGTGAAACTGACCTGCTCTTCCTCCATTCCCTTCCCCATCCAATACTTTGTGCAATAAAAATAAGCGTAAAGAACACACCCTCATTCTCTTCCTGCTCCCTTGAAACCACCAGGTTTCAAGTAGACTTGAGATACCCAGGACACGTGCAACACCCATCCCTTTCCCTTCCTTTCCCTTCCCCAAAACAAGACACCCTGTGAGGTAGGTGGGGCTGAGAGAGGTCTTTTGAGAACTGCTCCTGAGAGAACAGCTCTGAGAGAACTTGTGACTGGCCCAAGGTCACACCAGCAGCTGCATGTGGAGGAGTGGGGAATCAAACCCGGTTCTCCCAGATTAGAGTCCAACTCCTGACCACTACACCAAACTGATGGGGTGGAAGCTGCTGAAGGGTTGGTGAAATTTCTCCAGTAATTACGTGCCATGTGCCCAGATAAAAAATGGTATACTTAGAAAATGTATATGCCACCTTGAGCAAGTCTCTGGAAAAGCAGCACACAGTCATAAAAGGAACAATGATCAAATTATCAATATTAAAACAAAACACTAAAAACAATAAAGACCCTAGCAGGGATTTCCCCGGGGCGCTGAGCCTCTGCACTCCTCGGGGAAGCCGAGGAGGGGGCAGGGCTTGGTCATGTGCCTGCCCCCTGGGCTTCTCACTCCCGGAGCTGCGCTCCTGCTCCAATGGACCCCTGACAATGTCCATCTTTTTGAAGGCACTGGAAGTTTGATCCTTTGAGTAAAAAGCAGACCCTCCCCTCACTTCATATGGTTTTAATTTTAAAATGCTGCTTTGTTTGTCAAGTCGCTACTAAAAAATACTCTTCCCACCGCCTATATAAGCAGCACTGCTGTTATCAGTCGACACAGAAATGTCTCTAACAGTAAATACTACTCCTGACATGCTGCCCTGCTTTCAATTTCTATTTCCAGTCTAGTACTTTCCAGTTGTTGACATTAACTGTTTCATTAGCAAGCGCTCAACATATATTCATGAATATTATTGACAGAACGCAGGAGCCATACGTGCGGAATAAAACCTGTGCCCATTCTGGGAGAAAAGCATACAATTTATTCCAAAAGGTTACTTCTCAGCAATTCTAATGCCTGCTCCACAATATAAGCTGGACATGTTTCTCAATAGGCAGTTCCTTCAGCCTTGGCACAGGCAAAACAATACAGCAGCTTTAATAATAATAATAAAAAAATAGGGCTGCACTGGATATTCTCTAATTTCAATATTCAATTTGAAGATATCACATCGGACCCAGCTGAACAAATTACTCCCCAAATAAGTCACTCTCCAAATATTTGTATTGTTTTAACGCCGTTTATTATCCTTTTGTTCTCCTGGCTGCCGAATCTATGCTATTTTCTTACTTCTTTCCTCTCCTTTTCCATTTCCCAACATGCCACTGAAGCTGGCAGGGACAACCTCTGTGGTATTGCTCAGGTATTTCTAGGGCAGAGCCCCCCAGTGGGGTGACCGCGGGCTCCATGGCTGCTGCCAACACCTTTCCTGGAAACCACCAAGTGTTTTTGTTTTGTTTTGTTTTTAGAACGTGGGTGGGGCCAGATGGGGTTTTTACCAGGAGGGCTTCTGGGTGGCTACTGGAGATACGATTGGGTGAGCAGATTTCTAAAAATGTTGCTTTGGGAGTAGCTGCCACCACAGCAGGAGGATCTTCCTTGAGTGACTGAAGGTGGGCTGTTTGCAAGAAGATATTTTAAAACACTGTGTTCCTTTTAAAAGGCATCCTGTTAAATGGAGTTTCTGTCTGAAATGTTGAAGAGTTACTGTTAGAACAAAGTTTTGACTCCAGTGGCACCGTGCAAGCACACTTCTCCAGATACAGGGTGTGTGTGTGAGGGGGGGGGGTGTACTTGCGCACGAAAGCTTATATCTTGGAATAAAACTTTATTGGTCTTAAAGGGGCCACTGGGTTCCAACTTTGTTCCGCTGCTTCAGACCAACATGGCTACCCACCTGAAGTTACTGTTAGAGTTATGTATACTGCCATTTCCTGACATTTTGTGGCTGGTTCTGCTTCCTGTAGCAGCCATTTTGTGGCTAGTTCTGCCTTCCGTGGTGGCCATTTTATGACTGCACCCACCATCCTGTATCAGGCACTCACAGACTTAAAAGGTTGGGGACCCCTGCTCTAGGACATGCTAATAGTCAGATTGGATGAGGCTTAGTGGTAGAGCATGTACTTAGCATGAAGAAGGCCCCAGATTCAGTCCCCAGCATCCCCAGCTGAAAGTGTCAAGAAGCAGATAATACAAAAGCCATTGCTTTGAAAACACACAGCCAATAGGATTAAACAATACTGAGAGCAGAGAAGGAAAACTGTGCTGGGAAGAACAGCATCCACACAATGCAAAGATATTCATGAGAGGGGCTGAAAGCAGTGGAATCTTTCCAGCCTTCAAGCAAAATGAACACACAATGGTTTGGTCTATAACAATGAGGTAGAGCTCTAATAAACAGTGTTAATTGGTGGCGGACATGTCCAAAAATAGAAAGATTTTGGGATATGATCTTGAAAGAAATAAACTCACCGGTCACAACATTTCTAAAGATCTTGCTCTAATACGCCTAAACCTCTGGCCCAAAACCCGGATCTCGGCTAACGACAAAGATTTGATTGTGGTCTTACTAGCTGCAGCCAAAAACAATACCACAACCTACTGGAAAAAAAAAACACAACAATAACTCCTACAACTGAACACTGGTACAATAAAGTATGGGAATGCTTTATCTCAGACAAAATATCTGAATGGGTAACCCAACACCAAACCGAGACAGAACATAGGCATTCTGTGGCAAAATGGTACCTATTTCTATCAGCATTGGAAAACACCCGATTCAAAACTCTAGGACCATCAAGAGTAGACACCCTCTCTGTTTACCTATTCTTTTAGGACGGATGAAAAAAAAAGATATTTGAACTTTTATATGCACTTCATGATATATAACTCACAATCTAGAATAACAAGTTATCAAAACTCTTTTCTGATTATTACCCCTTGAAGTTATTGATGTTAAATTCTAACCCAAAAGTTATATTTTTATTTATTTATGTTTCTTATTTCTTCTTCTTCTTCTTGGTTAGCCTTAGTTATCATAGGCTATCTATATTGCTGTATTGTTATATTGCTGTTCACTCCTACTTGCAACACCTATTTAAAACTCCTCATGTATGTTCAACAGTTGTCATTTCTTGATTACTCATGTAACTGTATCCGACTGCTTGTTCAAATAAAGTTTAATTCAATATTTAAAAACCCAGTGTTAATGATAAGAAAAATAAAATGACCAACAAGGTTAAGAAATAACCCAAGATCCTCATCTAATGACAAATCCTATTAGTTGTGACTTTATTAATCATAATACAACCCACACCATTCCAGTTTGCAAATGTTGTACATGATCTGAATGAAAACATATTTATTTTCAGCCTGTCGGAGCAGTCAAGGGCCCTCCAGTCTGACAGTTATGTAGATCACAGTCCCTAAAGTAACCCTGCAAATTGTTTAGTACAGGGCAACTGCATAGAAAAGCCCTCTTGAATTATTCAGTTTTGGACAGTTTTGAGGGAAGCCAGGAGAGCGGGGTCCTTCCTGATCTCCTCAGGCGGGGCCGTTCCATAAGGTGGGGGGCCACAACTGAGAAGGCACAGGTATGGACAGTTGTTGATTTTGCTGATTTGCAGAGTGACACCTGCCAAAGGCCTTCCTCAGATGAGCAAAACTATCATGGCAGCTCACAGGGGGAGTGGCGGTCTCGCAGATGTGACCTAACCAGAATGATTAGCTGATCTCCCTACCAAACAAGATCATCCTGATCGGTATTTCTTTTCAAAGCATTTCAGTTTTGGGTTGATCCCTGTACCATTTCACACTGGCTTGAGGAGGGGACTTTCTGATTGTATATAAGAATGGGACTGATTGGCATGAGCTAATTTGTTCTCAGAGGCTGTGCGAGTGCTTCTAGATGGGGGGGGATACATTACAAAGCAGAAAAGTGTGGGGAGGGCATAGCAAAGAGCTCAGGCTATATCTCTTCTCTCCCCTGGTGATAGGAAGCCTGCAACAAAAACTAGAGTCTCTGCTTATCCACTCTGGGTGCGTTCATATGGCTCTTTTGAGTGCCTGGTGGATTTAAAGTGCATGTCCAGATCACAACATCTGGGAATCATGCCGCTTCTGTGAGTAGCCCGTCGATCCCCTTCAGGGATCCGTAGTTAAAAGATAGTAGTGAAAGTCCAGTCTAAAGCGGGCTGACGGGCCAATGCTGGACTTTCCACTGTCAGGTCATACCTCCAGCGCACAATCAGCCCATAGGGATGGTCTCTAGAAAATCCCGAATGGCCGCCATTTTAAAAAGTCTTAGCGATGCGCACATAACTGCTTAAACATGTGATGTCCCCAGAGCTCTGGTCAAGTGATCCAAACAATTTAATGTTTCTGATGGTCCCCTAAACTTTATAAACTGACAGGGTACCTAGAGGAAGGTACCGCTGGCAGTGCTTTTACCATTTTAGTCTGCGCATGCACGGAAAAAACAAGTATATGGTGAGGCGCATATGTGCATGCGCAGACAGGATTTTTTTTTTTTAAAAAAAAAAGCCGACTGCACGGTTTTTTACGGTGGATGACATCTAGACAATCCACCACGGAAGTCATGCGTGGTAGAGCACTTCACGAGGGAGCTGTCTGGTCGTGTAACACTGGATCAAAAAAAACTAGCTCAAATTACAGCCAGGCCAATGGCAGGATTAGCTGAACACATGCTCTGGCATGCAGACAGTATGTGGAGGAAGAAATGGAGGTAAAGTCCCAAGAGTTTAACCCCTCCAGGTGGTAAACAGCCTGCCTGCTCTGTAGATTCAGAGGAGCACAGAAACAGAAGGCTAACGCTTCCCCTCAATAGTAAAATCCAAAACACATATACAGGTTTAGGACCTGTGAAAGAGACCAGTGATTGCAAAGGATTATTTTCCTATGAATAAGAAAATCACTGATGATTCAAGACCTGAGAGCTCTGACATTTTTATAGTGCTGGATATTATTATGACTTTAATTCTAATATTAAGGAATCCGATCCAGTTTTTTACATAATTTGCCTCCCCCCTATAATGTTATTGTGCCTCCCCCTATAATGTTTACTACAATGCAATATAGTGTTTCACAGCAGTCTTTTAATGCTGCAAAATCATGTCAACCTAACCACAACTACATTGACTTCAGTATTTATTTATTTATTATTATTTATTTATTTATTTCATTTTTATCCCGCCTTGCCGGCAAACTGGCTCAAGGTGGCTCACAACCATAAAATACCATCAGAGTGGTTTACAGATTAAACAGATTAAAACTGACATAAAAACCAAACATTAACGCATACACCCACTATGAAGCAAGAACATAACTGGCAGCATCAGAGTTCTCATGGTGTACAGATGGCAGTACAAGATTCGACTGGGGGCCAGGGCGATGTTATCCTATAAATTCCCCCCCCCGGTGGTGGCTCCTAATTGAAAGCCTGGCGGAAGAGCTCCGTCTTGCAGGCCCTGCGGAACTGTAATAAGTCCCGCAGGCCCTGATGTCATCCGGGAGCTCGTTCCACCAGTATGGGGCCGCCACCGAGAAAGCCCTGGCCCTGGTACAGGCCAGCCGAGCATCTTTCGGACCGGGGAGAGTCAGGCGATGTTGTGTGCCTGACCTCAGTGCCCTCTGGGGCATATTTGGGGAAAGGCGGTCCCTCAAGTAGGCAGGCCCCTGACCATATAGGGCTTAGAAGGATGTAAATTCTAGGGCTCTGGGCAAAAATCCAGGATGAGGCCCCAGAATCACTATCACTACACTGCTGGCTTCACCAACAGGGCCAAGTCAGGGCCGGGCTGGTGCCTGCCTTTTGTGAGATGGTTGGGTGTCACTGAGTGAATGGTGGCAAGACCTGATTATTTCCTTCCCCCCCCCCCCCCCCGCTTAAGAACATAAGAGAAGCCAATGTTGGATCAGGCCAGTGGCCCATCCAGTCCAACACTCTGTGTCATACAGTGGCCAAAAACACCAGGTGCCCTCAGGAGGTCCACCAGTGGGGCCAGGAGACTAGAAGCCCTCCCACTGTTGCCCACCCCAAGCACCAAGATTACAGAGCATCACTTGCCCCAGACTGAGAGTTCCACTCTATACCTTGTGGCTAATAGCCACTGATGGACCTCTGCTCCAGATGTTTATCTAATTCCCTCTTGAAGCTGTCCATGATTGTAGCCACCACCACCTCCTGTGTTGAGAACATTGTTGGTGGGGACCCCTCTCAGTGTGGGGCCCAGGGCAGGTGCTCCTGTTGCCCATTGGCTAGGACTGCCCTTGCTTACAATTGCACTGTTATTGTCTCCATTATGTTGTGTTTCAGCATGAAGTTCTCTAATGTTGTTGGTTGGATCTATTATTGCTTTTAGTTGTATTCTGTCTTGAGACTCTATGAGATAGGTGGACTATAAATGAAGTAAGTGGGCAAATAAATAAATGTATCTCCCTGTACCCCCCTCTACAAGTCAGTATTAGATGACTTTACAATCAGATCACAAAACCGTGCTGTGCTCCCAAATGGATTCAGCCATGAGGATGGATACAATATGTGACACGTCCCATTCACACCTATAGTGGGCAGAAGAACATAAGGCCCCGATCACATGCACAAGTAGCCACGTGATAGGCATGACCAGGGGTCCGTTGGAGCGGGAGCGCACAGGAGCGCAGCTCCGGGAGTGAGGAGCCGAGGGGGCGGGCACATGACCAAGCCCCGCCCCCTCCTCGGCTTCCCCGAGCAGTGCAGAGGCGCAGCACCCCGGGGAAAGCCCTGATAGGGTCTTTATTGTTTTTAATGTTTTGTTTTAATATTGATAATTTTATCATTGTTCCTTTTATGACTGTGTGCTGCTTTTCCAGAGACTTGCTCAAGGTGGCATATAAATTTTCTAAGTATACCATTTTTTATCTGGGCACATGGCACATAAGTACTGGAGAAATTTCACCAACCCTTCAGCAGCTTCCACCTTATGAGTTTGGTGTAGTGGTCAGGAGTTGGACTCTAATCTGGGAGAACTGGGTTTGATTCCCCACTCCTCCACATGCAGCTGCTGGTGTGACCTTGGGCCAGTCACAAGTTCTCTCAGAGCTGTTCCCTCATGAGCAGTTCTCAAAAGACCTCTCTCAGCCCCACCTACCTCACAGGGTGTCTTGTTGTGGGGAGGGGAAGGGGAAGGGATGAGTGGTGCACATGTCCTGGGTATCTCAAGTCTACTTGAAACCTGGTGGTTTCAAGGGAGCAGGAAGAGAATGAGGGTGTGTTCTTTACGCTTCTTTTTATTGCCCAAAGTATTGGATGGGGAAGGGAATGGAGGAAGAGCAGGTCAGTTTCACTCACCTGTGGAGTGGAGCTTGAGGGGTGGGTGTTGCCTTCTGACACACTTCTGGTATGTTAGGGGGTGTGGCATATGCAAATAAGTTATGCAAATGAGTTGTGCAAATGAGTTATGCAATGAGTTATGCAAATGAGTTATGCAAATGAGATCCTGCACCTCTTTTTCTATGAAATGACCCCTGGCCATGACAGTCCCAAGACCTGCAGGAAGAATGGGCAGATTTGGTCTGTTTTGACAACAGAATGCCAGTCCATGGTTACATCTGTGTTAAACATACTAGTCTCACTTTTAAACACATCAGTAAGGAAGAAAACAACAGCAGATGTACTAAAGATAGTTAACACTGAAAGAACCACTATTTCTAATTTGCAATCCAGAGACTGGAGCCGTGAAAAGACAAGACAGATCTGTCTACAAACCCAAGAAAAGCCCCAGCTTGGCAGAAAAACCTTAAATCCTCTTTTCAAAAAAAACATTAGGGGGATAACCCTCTCCAATAATAGAACTAACTCATGTCCCTTTAAGAAATGAGAGCTTGGTCGCCAGTTTATGGGTTGCTAGGCAACCACAACAATATCACCAGCCTTCAAACCTTGTTTTCTGTCAGTAAAAGGCCGGGGGAGGGTGGGGGATAGGACCACTTCCAGTTTGGTGTAGTGGTAAGTGCACAAACACTAATCTGGGAGAATCGGGTTTGATTCCCCACTCTTCCACTTGCAGCTGCTGGTGTGACCTTGGGCAAGCCGTAGTTCTGGCACAGCTGTTCTTAAAAAAGAGCAGTTTCTGTCAGAGCTCTCTCCGCCCCACCTACCTCCCAGGGTGTCTGTTGTGGGGAGGGGAAGGGAGAGGAGTTTGTAAGACACTCTGAGACTCCTTTGGGTAGTGAAGGGCGGGGTATGAATCCAGTCTCTTCTCTTCTCTTCTTCTTCTAGGGCGGCTTTGGGCTTCCAGACCATTTCTGCTCCCCTCCCTCCTGCCCTGGGGGAAAACTCACTGGAGCCAGGCACAGCAGCAACCGCCAGGCAACTCACCGCCATGCGATTTGTGGGACTGTCTCAATGGCTAGACAACTTGATGCCACAAAACTATCGCAGGCTGAGCAACAGCCTTCACACAGCACGAGCAACTTCACTGGGCCTGGCCTGTGGCCATCACACAACACCACCTGAGCGACTCGCTATTGCACCGCTTGGCCAGACTTTTCGAGGGAGAGGCTGCCAGGGAGACGAAAGGTGGGGAAGTTGAACGCCGGTGTCCGACTAGGATCTGAGAGATTCAGGTTTAAATCGCTAGTCTGCCTTGGCAGCTCAGTGGGTGACTTTGGGCCAGTCACAGGCCACGGTCACACGGCCCTTTGAAGTGGGAGGAACTGCTGTTTCCTCCCACATTTAAGGGGACTGTTCAGAACGGCTGGGGCAACTCCAGCACTGAAGCAGGCTCAGTCGCGAGTTCCCCCCGCATGCCCGCAAATCAAGTATTTTCCCGGTGGTTGCGCAAGGAACCTGCGATTGAGCCGATCTGGACAGTCCTCTCTCGCAATGATTGCGAGAGAGGGCTGTCTGATCATCCCTTCGGCTCCCCCCCTTTTGCACTTGGGCGCTTGGGCACTCAGGCGCCCAAGGGCAAAAAGGGGGCAAAAAACCCCTTGCTCCACTTCAAGCCCTGCTGGCCACTGCTGCCTGGCACCTCATTCTCCCCAAACTTACTAGGTGGCTGGCGGGGCTTGGGGAGGGGTGCCTTCCTTGGCTGCCACCTCTGCCACTGCCTCTGCCAGCTGCCACCGCTGTCAGCCATTGCCGCTGCCACCGCCAGCCACTACCACCTCCGCCAGCTCTGCTGCCACCGCTGGGGGTTGGGATGTGTAATCATCACAACCCCCTGATAAAAAAAAAAACGGTATCTTTAAATTTAGGAGGGCTCCTGGATTTAAACCCGCGTGTGACCACAGCCACACCCTCTCAGCCACAGGTAGCTGAGATGGCCTCTCTGCCTCAGAATAGGAGCCTGAGGCGCTGCTGCCATGTCCAAGTCCCCGTTAGCAGAGCAGTGCCCCCAGCGCCCTTGGCCTGCTAGCCACTTTTGTGCTGGAAGGGGATGAGCTTGTCTGGGGCACCTGAGTCATTGTCTCTGTGCTGCCACTGCCACCCGCTGGGGCACGGTGCAGTGGGGTCCATGCTGGTGGCCATGACAGGGGTCCGCTTCAAACTCCCTGCCTGTCTCAGCCACACCATGCCTCAGCCATGGAGGTCCTGTGGCTCAGATGGAGGGATGCAGGATTGGGGTGCCAGTTCCTAGCCCTTGATGGTGTGCTGTTAACACCTGGATCGACCATCGGAAGTCCGGCTGTGATCCTGGATGCCTCCCTCTCAATCGAGGCCCGGATCACAAGTGTAGTCAAACTACAGTGATCCATGCAATGGCCACCTCCAGATTTGGCTACCGTAACTCACTCTAAGCAGGGCTACCCTTGAGACTGACTGGGAAGTTGCAACTGGTCCAGAATGCAGCTCTGCGAGTTCTTACTGGAAACCTCCCTAGCGGCAGAACTGATCCGCAGGTTCAGACTGCCAAATCCATTTTGCATGCGCTTTCCCGTGTTCAGACATCTGGCCATGCACAATGACTGCCCGGGGAATGAAAAACACCACTTTTGATGTGGTGCCTTTTTAACCTGGCTCCCAGTCATCCTATGATGGGATAAGTATGGCTGGGGAACACCTGACAGATGTGGCTGTCTGACTGTGCCCATTTGATCCAGAGTGGAGGAGTGGCTGTGTCAAGCCAAACTGCTCGTACCTATGCGCACACATGAATTCTGAAAACTTTTGGCAGCCCACTCTGTGGCTGAAGCACTGCAATAATGTGGATGCTTTACCATGGGATGTCTCCATGGGTAACCCACAGCAGGGTGCGCAGGGTGGCTGATAGGCCCCACCATACTTTGAACCAGTTCAATTAGAGGCGGGACCATATCGCACCAAGCTGCCAGTGTGGCCACAGCTGTGGATTGAAAGTGTGTTATTTAGTGTGTGCGAAGTGCCCTAAACCCACCTCCCTAAACAGGCCACCACTGGTAGGTAATACAGCGTGGAGCTTACCAGGATCCAGTCTTACGGAATGCAGTAGGGTCAGATGGGTCTGAAATCAGGTAGTCACACATAACGCCACTTTTCCTTGAGGCCTTAAGGAGAAACGGTATTATATATGGCCACTTCTACTATACTATTACTGCCCTATGTTGTGCTATACAATACACCCACCTTCGTGCCACTGTTGGCCACTTCAAAAAGAAAATTATATCTTGCTACAAAGAACTGTAAACACTTGCACAGAGCCAAAGACATTTATTTTCAAGGATATTGATCTTCTGACAACATTTTATTACAATGACTTTATTTCTATTATGTCAAATGATAGATGTAGATTTAATAACTTTAGGTGATGGATGTTGATGGAGGAAATTGATGGTCGTTCACTTCACTGTTATTAACCTCCAGCGTTTGGAGTGGTTAGTCACACAGCACTTCCGGGGAGGCGAGTTTTCATAGTTCTCTAAACATCTTTTTCCTTAGCTGCCATAAGGTAGCCCCCCTCCCCGATTAGATGGCACAGATCAAGTAGCGGTACTCCTTCTGAGGTATTATACAAAACACTTCTCACAGAAGAATGGAAAGCTGTGAGACCACAGGTGAGGACTGACATGACTGCGTGTTTCTCTTATCTCACATCCCCCTCACAGACCATGGGACTGAGGAAGAAGGGCTTGATCTTCTCTCCATCATGTTGTTGTTTTTTTCAAAGCACAACAAGAGATAGATAGGCTGAGGACAGACTGGCAATCTGGAGCGGGAGGAATCCGGAGGCAAAAGCTGCGGGGGGGGGGGGAATTCCCTGGGGCTGGCCGTTCACAATGGCCAGTGTATTGCGCAAGGATGCTGTTACGGAGCATTCAGACTGCTGTGGAGCGGCCCTGGGTGGGCTGGCCTCCACAGCTTGTGGCAGGGCTGTTTTCAGCAATGTGTGTATGTGTGCATGTATGTGCGCACTCATGCACAAATTGCCAAAACAGCACGTTCACACAGCTGCCTCCACTTGAATCCCGCCTTCTTCCGGTTCACACTGCCTGAAAGCGGGAGGCATGCAGAAGACAGCCCCTGGACACCGGTTTCTCCCGGTGTCCTCCTAAAGCAAAAGGAAACCGGCTGCAAAACGCATAAGTGCGGAAGGAAGCCGAGGGACAGCTGCGGATGTCTGAACAGGCTCCGTTCCCCCACTTCCCAAGCGGAGCTCTCCTGCTCCAGATTGCCAGTCTGTCCTCAGCCATAGATAAATAGATAGATAGATGATAGATAGATAGATAGAAACATATTAAATAGAGATGCAAACAATCATGTGAGTCTTTGACCTGTGGCCTAGTACAACTATACTAGGCCACCATCTTAGTGAGAACAAAAGCACCTTGTTGAAACACGAAAACACGGAAAGCCATTTCTCTCAGAGAAGACCTATTTGTTAAAAAGGCCTTGGACTATTGTAGTCAACATGTTTTGTTTCTGTTTGGTACTAGTTTGAGAGTCTCTTCACATACTATGCTTTTTAAGTGTGTAAATGCACGCATTGTGTAGCTGTCCATTACAACTAGCTGCAGCTTCCCCTCTAGGGTTACCAACCTCAGAGTGGGGCCTTGAAAACTCTTGGAATTATACCTCCAGATGACAGAGATCAGTTCCCCTGGAAAAAGCAAACAGCCATCGAGAGAATGGCAACATGTTCTTCTGAACTTCCTCCTCAAATTTCACCCTTCCTAGGCTCCATCCCCAGATCTCCAGAACCCTACCTTATACAGGCCGAAGCAAAAGGGTGTGTGTGTGTGATGTGTGAAAGGAATCCTGGGTTCATCTTTTGTGTCTTCTCAGCCCTATTTTAGTGCCACGTGAAGGCTATCTTGCATCGTACCTCACAGACAGAAAGAAATATGAGGGAAAATCTGTATTTCTTCCCTATACTAGGGAAGCAATGGGATTGGGAAACATTAGGGTCTGATCACACACAGCATTAGCTGTGCGGGAGGCACAAATGCCAGCTGGATTTTAAGGATGCAATAACACGAAAACATCTGGCAAGCGTCCCACACCTGTCAGCAACTCGTATCACCCTGCCGAAGAAGCGGAGTTAAAAGATACCAGCGAAAGTGCAGCCTTTTCCAGAACACGTGGGGCGTGGGTGGGAGTCGGATCGCGGAAGCGCTGGTATCCCATCACATCTGGTGCCCGTCTGTGTCCCGTCTCACACCGGATGGATTTTTTTAAGCCTTCGTGGTATGTGCACAAACGCGGTGCTGCTAAACTTTGCGACGCTTCACCATCACCATGTGATCGGCAGCTGACGGCCTGAGGATCATCTGATCACGATACCGTACTTCATTTTGCTCCAGTGCAAAAAGCCTCGCTTCCCCCCCCCCCCGGATTATCTCGCTTGTGTGACTGGGCTTATTATAAGGTTAGATGCTCATATGGTTACCACCCTCCAGGTGGGGCCTGAAGATCTCCTGGAATTACAACTGACCTCCAGATGACAGAAATTGGTTCTCCTGGAGAAAATGGCTGCCTTGGAGAGTGGACTTTATTGGCATGAAACCCTGCTGAATTCCTTCGCCGTACGATGCCCTCTCTGGCCTCCACCCCCAAATCTCCAGTGATTTCCCAAGCTGGAATTTGGTAGCTCTTTGTGGACATTGTAGGGTTGTTCATTTGAGCAGGGGGAGGAGGAAATTGGAGAGGGAAAAACGACCTTTGGCTGCAAGTTCTGTCATCTCTTAGTAAGTCGTCCTCTTTGCAGATGTTGTACGCATCTAGGGTTTCCAGTTGTTTTCTTAGTTGGAGCAGTCTTTTATAGAGTTTTGCATTGCAGGTCTTTTTGTGTGATGCTTCCAGAAACTGTATGTTTTGTAGCAACTCATTCCGTTTTGCATTTCTCTCTTTGTTGCAGGCTGCGAGGACTGCTATGCACTTGCCTCTCATTACTGCTTTGGAAGCTTCCCAGACGGCAAACGTCGACGCTCCACATGTAGAGTTTAGTCTAAAATATTCTTGGAATTCCTCTTGGAGCATATTGTGGGAAGAGCTACCAGTTAGTGAAAGTTTATTGAATGACCACAATGACTTGCGTGTTTTATTGTGTTGGAAAGCCAGGGTGCTTTCGACAGAAGCATGATCGGACCAATGCTGTTGGTTGATAGAAGAGGTCCGCATTATGCTGGTATGTTGTTTAGAAATAAAGAAATAGTCAAGCCTTGTTTAGAGGGCATGGACTGCTGAAAAGTAAGCATAATCACGCTCTTTTGGGTGATGCAATCTCCACACATCAACTAAATCGTGTTGCCCCATTAGGTTCATAAAGGTAGAGTTTATGATTGGCGGTTTAGCTTTTGGGTTGTTGCTGTTTTGCTTGGCTGCTGATCTGTTGACTGCTTGGTTCATTATTAGGTTAAAGTCTGTGACAGAAATTGGTTCTCCTGGAAAAAATGGCTGCTTTGGAGAGTGGGCTTTATTGGCATGAAACCCTGCTGAATTCCTTCACCATACTATGCCTTCTCTGGCCTCCACCCCCAAATCTCCAGTGATTTTCCAAGCTGGAATTGTCAACTCTTTGTGGACATTGCAGGGTTGTTCATTTGAGCAGGGGGAGGGGGAAATTGGAGAGGGAAAAATGACCTTTGGGTGCAAATGTAATTCTTTTTTAAGCTATCAAGAGGTGAGAAGAAATAAACTTTGAGGAGAAAATAAGAAAGGGACTGGATAAGATAAGATGGAAGAAGTAAATATTGTAAGCTGTGAAGAACCAAAGAAGGAATAAAACTAGCTAGCCGCATGAAAGTACAACACCCTTTATGGTTTCTGCAAAGTACCGGCCCTGTGGAAGAAGTAGAATTTCCAGTTTCTGTTGTCGAGGCTGTAGGTGAACATGAGATGGACGGAGAAGGGAAAGAAAGGAACATGATTTTGATTTATTCTGTCTTTTATGATGCCAACTGAGCTAACAGTACTGGCCTGCCTTGGAGGGGTACTCCTTCTTTATTGACCAAGCAAGACGTGAGGCCGTATTTCTTCACAACCTGCCTTTAGATAAAAAGACACCAGGAGATTAATTTTAACTTCCTGAAACAAAACCCATTCTTTCATGTGTTTCCCAAAGGTAGGAGGAACATATAAATTGTTACTCGGTGAAATGGCCTGGCTGTGGCAATCTGGGGCTCCCTCAGCAGACTCTTGGGGAGAATGTCCTTCAGTCCCCCACTCTGTGTGGATCTGTGGCTACAGCCACATCTGCTCCAGTCCTACAGACAGAGATTCTCACCTGAGGGATCTACAACAAACCTGTTCGGAATTAAAATATCCACCTGATGAAGTCAGGAAACAGATCAACAAAGCCAGAATGGTACCCAGAGAAAACCTGTTGCAAGACAGGCCCACAAAAGACAATAACAGAACACCCTCGTGGTCACATACAGCTCTCAACTCAAAACAATTCAACATATCATCAGTGACTTACAACCTCTACCGGGTAATGACAGTTCTCTTTCGCAAGTACTGGGGGGGGGGGGGGGTGTTCTTGCACACAGGCCCAATCTCAAACAATCCCTCACCCACAATAATATAACGTCTTATTTGAACATAGTATACTTCTTCCTCCTCCTTTTGCTGCCGGCCCCCCGTCAGAAGAAAGAGTCAGACACAGAAGGTTGAATAAACTAAGGGCCTCTTTATTTAACTTAAATATGTTTTAAAAGGCAAGGGCCAAAACTAACCTGCAGCACGGTCAAGGCCAGGGGTCAGCCTTGACCCCTCACTTGCCGGATTATGGGCCAGTCACCCTGCCCCTGGCTTAGGCCATCCTGACCTGGCTCACACCCGGCCAGCACAGCAGGCAGGCTACACCCCTGGAGATCCAACCCCGAAACCGCACAACTTAAGGGGAGGATAAATCCCAGGCAGTCCCAAATGGTAGTCCACATTCCCCAACCTGGGCCACCCAACCCAAGGGTGATTCCACAAGATCCCTGAGACTCAAAAGTGGGGGTGCTAAATGGTGCTCACCAAGCCGCATAACAATAGCCCAACATAATCCAGCCAACCTATAAAGTGAACCCCTTGACAGCCCCCCCTTTACCAATCCCACAATCCACTGAAGAACAGTACATGGTAGGCAAAAACACCTCCACCACTTAGCCAATCAGGAAGAGGTGGAAAATTCCTAACCCCCCCAAGGGGCAACCAGCCAAAGCCTGCACTGCATCTAGGGCGGGAGCAGGGGTCCGTTGGAGCGGGAGCGCACAGGAGCGCAGCTCTGGGAGTGAGGAGCCCAGGGGGCGGGCACATGACCAAGCCCCGCCCCCTCCTCGGCTTCCCCGAGCAGTGCAGAGGTGCAGCGCCCCGGGGAAAGCCCTGCTAGGGTCTTTATTGTTTTTAATGTTTTGTTTCACTATTGATAATTTTATCATTGTTCCTTTTATGACTGTGTGCTGCTTTTCCAGAGACTTGCTCAAGGTGGCATATAAATTTTCTAAGTATACCATTTTTATCTGGGGACATGGCACATAAGTACTGGAGAAATTTCACCAACCCTTCAGCAGCTTCCACCCCATCAGTTTGGTGTAGTGGTCAGGAGTTGGACTCTAATCTGGGAGAACCGGGTTTGATTCCCCACTTCTCCACATGCAGCTGCTGGTGTGACCTTGGGCCAGTCACAAGTTCTCTCAGAGCTGTTCTCTCATGAGCAGTTCTCAAAAGACCTCTCTCAGCCCCACCTACCTCACAGGGTGTCTTGCTGTGGGGAGGGAAAGGAAAAGGGATGGGTGGTACACATGTCCTGGGTATCTCAAGTCTACTTGAAACCTGGTGGTTTCAAGGGAGCAGGAAGAGAATGAGGGTGTGTTCTTGACGCTTATTTTTATTGCACAAAGTATTGGATGGGGAAGGGAATGGAGGAAGAGCAGGTCAGTTTCACTCACCTGTGGAGTGGAGCCTGAGGGGTGGGTGTTGCCTTTTGACACACTTCCGGTATGTTAGGGGGTGTGGCATATGCAAATGAGTTATGCAAACATGTTATGCTAATGAGCTCCTGCACTTCTTTTTCTACGAAATGACCCCTGGGCGGGAGGGTGGGCCGAGCACAAGGCGAAGACTGAGAGGGGCGGGGGCTGAGCTGGCTGTTGCAAAGGACCCACTCTGCCCCCTCCAGGAACCAAAATGTGACTTCCTCTGCCCTGCTTCTCCTCTTTCTGGGGAGGCAAAGACGGCCTCGGTGACATTGACCACATGGCCGGCTGCCAGATGGAGCCACATTCTACTGGGAAAATCATGATCCTAGGATTTTCTCAGACTCTTTGATATGCTCTGTCCACCTGTCATTCCGGAAGGCATGTGGAGAGTTGGAGTTTAGTAGCAGGTAGCTGGCCACCTTCTGTCCTTCCTTAATGTTTTTTCCCCCTGTGGGGGATTTTGCTTTTCATTGAAGTTGGAGGTTAAAAAATGAAGAGACCGGGTCTGTGCATTGGAGTGCCTTGGAGACCAGCAAGGATTTATGGAGTCCAGACTGGGCTCTGGGTGTATATGACTAATGCATACTGTTCACTGCTGCTCAGGAACATCTGTGGCAACACAGCACAGTTGTCGACCAGTTGCCTCTGATGACCTACCCTAGAATACGGGGCTGTATTTCCTAGCACTTTGGACTAGTTCTCACTGAAGTATCAAGCTTGTGTTGTGTCTAGTGTACCCATACAATTATCTTACACACACTCTCACACATCCTTTCTGTATTGAAACATAGCTGCTGGGGGGAAATGTAGGTCCTCTCCTGAGTATGAAGGGGGTACAGCTTAGACACAGGTTTATCTCCTTAGTGTGAGAACTGGGAAAAGTTTATCATCATTATTGCTAGGCAGTGAAAAAAAGGCTTTTCAACTATGATTGCTATACCTGTCTTGGAATCCAGAGCTTGCGTTAGCAGTAGCTAGTTGGGACAGGAAGATGTCGGCTTTTTCTGTACTTGGCTTACTCTGGAGAATCCGAGCAGTTGATCCTTTAAGGTTGACTTCACATGTGTGTGTCAGACTCTTGAACAAACTTGCTCCCAACAACACTCTCTTGGCAGTGATTTGTTTATTAAGAGATAAGGATGCTTCAAGCTAAGACGATCTGTGTCAGAACTGAGCCCTTTGGCGTCAGTTCTGATATTATATGCAATTCAAACACACACACCCCTTGTGATGAGTCCAATCACACCAACCCATCCAGCCCGCTATAATCTACTCAGCACCACTGACCCTCACACCCTGCACCTGGAAGCATAGTGTTGCATTATCCAGCAGTGTTTGGCACCCAAGGTCAAAGCAAGTATTCTTCCCTAGAGAAGGGAGGCCTACCATGGATGCAGTTATGAGCAAGCAAGGACTATTCCTAGCTAAGCAGTCCTCAAACCCCCACATTCACCCCCTTCTCAACCAGAACGAGCAGGATGCTATCCGCACAATCACTGACAGTGCAGGAAACATGGCAAACGGGATCCGAGTTTGATAGTGGGTTGCCTGCCTTCTTCACCACTCTTTTTTTCTCCGATTTATTCTGCATCTACAACCAAAACCCACAGTTTTTGCTTAATTGGGGTGGAAACAACTCTTGTCACGTGTGTGTGTAGGGTGTCCGATTGCCGTAGTGCAGCTGTGTAGTAGCCTCCAGTAAGCACCAATAAGCATCTTCCATTTAAGTCCTCCTTGTTCAGTTCCGTTAAGTCCTCCTTGTTCAGAATGAAACTGACCACAGGGGAATAGCCATTGACTTGGCCAAGTGTGAGCTATGGGGCACACTGCAGCCTCCCCTTCCTCTCCTTCTCGCTCCCCCACCCACTTCTGCTTGCTGCCACTGAGCTACTCAGAGCATGGGCAACCCACAGAGGGACATGAGCTTGGAGGGTGGCTGATCCATTGGTCAGTTTGTGCTTCGGCAGTGATGTCAGCACAACAACGGACTCCCTGGGAGGGCACAGAAGGGGTCGGGGAGAGGAGTGACCTCTGAGGGGGTGGAAAAGAGGTGAGGGGGAGGAAATCTGAGGAAATGCAGGGCTTTTTTTTGCAGAAAAAGCCCAGCAGGAACTCACTAGCATAACAAGCCACACCCAACAGCAGAAACACATTAGCATATTAGGCCACACCCCTGACAATGCAGCTCCCTCCCAGGATCAGCTTCCCCAGGTGCCCCACGGCTTGTGGGGTGCATGGGGAACCTGAGGGAAGGAAAGCAGTTTCTGGATCGGTTTCCCCAGGCACCCCACAGCTTGCAAGGTGCTTGGGAAACCCAAGGGAGGGGAGGCAGTTTAAACTGCCTCCCCTCCCTGGATCAGCTTGGCTTCCCCAGGGAGGCTATAGGCATGGCCAACTCGGAAGTCAGCCGGAACTCTGTTCTTGTGCATTCCTGCCCAAAAATAGCCCTGAAAATGTGAATGTTTTTGCATGCCAATTACTTTGGCGTGGGAGCAGAGGAAAATGAAACCGAACTGGGAGCTGATCTATGCAGAATTAAAAATAAATCCAACGGAAATGCAAGACGAAAGTGGGAGGCAATGCAGAATAACGAATATATTGCAAAGCAGAACAGCTGTGAGAGTGGAACAAAAGCCAGTGTTCCCTCTAAGCTGAGTTAGTGTGCACTAGCCCACAGTTTTTCAGCCTCTGGCTCACACCTTTTTGTCTCAGCTCAGAAAGGCTGGCTCCAGAGCAAACTAATTTATGCAGTAGCCAAATCCCCTGCTTACAACTTTAATGCCAGTAGCTCACAAAGTAGAATTTTTGCTCACAAGACTTCACAGCTTAGAGGGAGTATTGGTAAAAGCCAGTGCATAAACATAAAGGTGTCTAAGAACTCTCAGGAATTTTGCTAGTGTTATCAGAACTGCCTTTGTTTCTCTCCAAGTTCCCTGAACATTCAATGAAAGCAAGAACCACAAGTTAGTCTTCACATTTTAGCTCTGGGTAAAACAGTGTGAAATATATGTAGCTTGACACCACAGGATTCCTGGTTTCTGGTTTGTGATTCGTCACCTTTGGAGGCTTCCCAGGAATGCTCCAGAGGAAACCCCAAACCTCCAGGGCTTAGCGGGAGATCCAGGGATGCCGGACTCCCAAAGAACCTCCCAGAGAGAGGTTCTTGCAGAGGGCTCGATCTGGGGACTTTTGGGTGTGGCAGCACATGGGTAGACCCTAGATTGCCCTAGCAGAGCTCTGAGAGGGAGCACTTATGGCAGCCATTAAGTGCAAGGATGGGATCAGCCGCTTCTGGGGCTGTACTCCAACTGAAGAATCCTACTCTAAACCTCATCTTTACTTTCATACTGTGAGTAGAATTGAGCAACTTTTTGACTGTAAACCTCATTTGACTGACCACTTTAAGACTAAACTTTTAAAACCTTTAAAAAGGTCCTGGGCAAAGAGGTTTGGTGGAAGGATTCCCCCCTCCCCCACCTCTACTTCAGCAGCGTGGAAGTGAGACCTAGGCATTTATCATAAAGAACTGACTTGAAGCCCAGTTTGAAGCCCAAATTGGTGAAGACACCACAGACGCCACAGGATGCCTCATCTAACAATTTGAGAAGCCGCATTTCATTCTCAGCTGCATCTCAACACAACATGGTCAATGACTCATGTTTAAAGTTGCCAACCCCCGGGCGGTGGCTGGAGATTTCCTGGGATTACAACTGATCTCCAGGTGATGGAGTTCAGTTCACCTTGAGAAAATGGCTCCTTTGGAAGGTGGATTGTATGGCAATTTCCCCCACTGAGTTCTCTCCCCTCCTCAAGCCCTGCCCTCCTCAGATTCCACCTCCAAAATCTCCAGGAATTTCCAAACCTAGAGCAGGAAACCCTACTCATGTTTCATGTTCATTTCCACAACACTCATCATAGGTGTTCCCTCAGACATTAGTTCTTTGTTTAAGGTGCCTTGGTGTGCATACTCAATGCAGTTTAAAGATGTACGCAGTGAATTCAGAAGTATAAACATTGCAACTGTAATTTCTGAGGAGATTGTCTTGTGTCTGAATGACTCAGGGATTGGAAATTGTCAGTTTTGTTGTCTCCACAGGGGGAAAAAATGACTTGAGTTATAGTGATAATCAGTTTTGTTTCTTGATGCAGTGGGAGTCATTAAGATCTATGTTTACTCCTCTGTGGTCTTTGCTTCACAGTGGTATTTGGGCTTTATTCCCTGGGCTGAAATATGCAACATGGTTCTTCTCGCAAGTATATGAAAGAAAGTTTGCGGAAATTATTGTAGCCATTGTACAAATTGACCTGGCTTAGCTTTTAATGAGACTAAAAAAATATTATGCGTGTCCCTCTTGTGGAACAGCAAACAAACGAACAAAAAAGATAGGCCATACCTTGATGAGTTTACAACAGAAAATTAATTGCAAGAGGGGCCATTACGAACAAAAGGCATGAGGAAGAGGAAGAAGAGCAACTGAGAAAGAAGGTGTCTTAGGAGTGAATTCACACGTTTGATGCCCGATTGCTGACTGCTCTCAACTAGAAAGAACATCTGGGGCCTTCTGGAGGACTGATCTGTTAATATTGGCCAGGGAAAGCCAGGATGGCATAGTGGTGAGCATGCTGGGCTCAGATCTGAAGAATCCAGGTTTGAATCCCCACTCTGCCATGGCAGTTCGCTGGGCGACCTTGGGCAAGTCATGGGCTCTCAGCGTAACCTACCTCACAAGGTTGTTGTGAGAATAACATGGAGACATAAATAAATAAACAGTAATGGCAAATGTTGTTCACCGCTGCTTTGACTCAATCTCCGAAAGACCAGATGGCTTTCAAGATTAATGGACCTTTCATACTGAGATCTGGGGACAAGTCTTTAACTTACTGGTCCCATTTTTATATTCTTCAATCACACTGACAATCCCAAAGTACCATGTTTGTGCATACAGAAAAAATTCAATCAGTGGCATGCCATTGTTTATTTCTGTCTGTCTCTCGGGCTGAGGACAGACTGGCAATCTGCCCCAGGAGGGGTCCGCATGGGAAACGGGGAAAGGGAGCCGGTCCAGACATGCGCAGCTGTCCCTCGGCTCCCTTCTGTACTTACGCGTCTTGAAGACGTTTTCCTTTCGCTTTACCGGGACACTGGGAGAAACCGGTGTTCAGGGGCCGTCTTCCGCATGCCTCCCGCTTCCAGGCAGTGTGAACCGGAAGAAGGCGGGAGGCAAGTGGAGGCGGCAGTGTGAACACGGCGTTTTGCCAGTTTGCACATGAGCGCTCATGCGCACAGAAGCGCATGCGCACATGTGCAAATTGCCGAAACAGCCCTATCATGAGCTGTGGAGGCTGGCCCACGTGGGGCCACTCCGCAGCAGTCTGAACGCTCCGTAACAGCATCCTTGTGCAATACACTGGCCAATGTGAACGACCAGCCCTGGGGAGTTTTCCCCCGCAGCAGTTGCCTTCGTATTCATCCCGCTCCAGATTGCCAGTCTGTCCTCAGCCTCTGTCTTATTCTTATCCCACTCCAGCTTTCTTGCCACTGTTAAGTTCAGGACAAGTGGGACCCACCTTTTCGCCAACCTCCAAAGTGGTCCCCATCTTGATTGTATTTTTATTTCCAATTCATTGACTGTTGGATACTTTTCCAGCTTTTCTTCTTGTTTTATTAACTGGTCTTTCAACTCTTGAAATTTCTTTGACCTATCTTTCTTTTGTTCTGCTGCAAATGTAATTGCTATACCTCAGAAGAAGGCCCTACTTGCATCCCAGATTGTATTTATAGAGATATCCGGTTGTATGTTTTGGTTTTGGTTTTTTTTTTTTAAATCTAGCTTCTTTTTTCATTTCCATCACAAACTTTTTCAAGTGTAGTACATTCAGCTTCCAATTAAATTCCTTAGAAGTGGCAGTCATTTTCAAAAGTACAGGGTTATGATCTGCAAAAGTCCTGGGTAAAATATCCGCTTCTCCTATATTCTTCATCAAGCTCATTGAGACCCAACAGACGTTGATTCTAGACCATGACTTATATCTTTGGGAATAAAAAGTAAAGTCCTTTGTTATTGGATTTCTTGTTTAATGTGATTTCTTCCGATAATATCTCCAAATCAATGTGATATTATTGGAAGAAATGGCCAAGAAAATCAAGTTTGCAAAACAAAAGCATTCTGAAAATGCTAATAAATGTGGAAGATGGCTGGCATACAGACATAGGAAAGAGAAAGAGAAATCCTTAATACATGTGCTGAAATATGATAATGGCGTAGAGAAGTATGGACAAGAAGAATTCAAGATAATAGTAAAAAACTTCTACAAGAAACTATTCCAGGCCAAAAAAAAAAATCTCTGTAGATAAGCAGAGAGACTACCTTAAGGAACGCAACAATCTTAAATTAAGCAAAGAACAGAAAGCAAAACTGAATGGACCTATAACAGTACAAGAAATTGTAGACACAATTAAGAAACAAAATAAAGGGAAAGCATCTGGACCAGATGGACTCCCAATAGAGTATTAAAATACTTTTGAAGACTGTTTATTATTACCATATAAAAAGTGTTGGAAAATATACTGGGAATCTACCACAAACATGGAAAAAAGCTACTATTGGGTTCGATCATACTCACCCATTAGCCGCACAAGAGGGATGACTCACCGATAGATCAAACTGGCACGATCACACTAGCACATGTGGGAGGTGTCCCGCAGCTGTCGGCTCACCATGGGCAAACTGATTTGCTCCACCGGAGAAGCAGAATAAAAAACTACTAGGGAAAATACAGTATCAAATGGGTTGCTGCAGCCCACAGCCGGATTTTCCCTGTGGGATTGCTCCAGCATGGAAGTGTGGCGTCAGGGATAGTCTGATCACAGGCTATCCTGATGCCATGCTGTTGTTGTTTTTTCCCCCTTCTCCGTGTGCATATCATTGAAAGCCCTTAGGGTGGAGAAGCGATTCATCAATCCCCCATTTAAGCGAATCGGAAACCAACCACAAAAAAAAACCCAACTCACCCACGATTGCGTCTGATCACACAGCAGTGAGTTGCACTGGCAGGTCCACAGACCTGTGTGATTGTGCAACTGTGGGGCAAATTGCTCAGGGGCAAAATAGCCTCACTTCCCCCCCAGAATATCTCGCTCATATGGCCCCAGCCATTCTCTCTCTCTCTCTCTCCCCCTACCTACCTACCTAATACAGATTCTAAAGAAGTGAAAATTAAAAGCCAATTTGGCTTTTAAATGTGGATTATAAAATTTTTGCTGGTATTTTTGCACAGTGTCAGAAAAAGGTATTACTAGATATAATATATCAAGATCACTCAGGCTTCCTGCCAAAGAGACAACTGAGAAACAATGTGAGAATAATTGTAAATATTTTGGAATATTGCAAAGCGCACCTGGAAAAACAAATGATGGTGTGTGTGTGTGTGTTTTTAAGATGCAGAGAAAGCCTTTGACAATGTTAGCTGGAACTTTATTATTAAACAGCTATGAGAGATGGATGCTGGAGAAGAATTTATGAAGATGATTCAAGCAATTTATACTCAATAAAGTGCCAAAGTGAGAATCAGTGGAGACCTTACGAAAGAGATAGCAATTGAAAAGGGAACGAGACAAGGATCTCCATTATCCCTGTTATTATTCATTCTCACTTTGGAAGTACTAGACAACTTGATCAGAGAAGATAAAAGTATTAGAGGAACAAAAATACATGGAGAAAAATATAAAGTACAAGCTTTTGCGGAAGATCTAACTTTTATCTTAGAAGATCCCAGCACTTCTATAGACAAATTGATGAATGAATGAATGAATAAATAAATAAATATATAAATATAAACAAAAGGAATTTGGAGAGATGATGGGAATAAAAGTGAATAAACAAAAAACAAACATTACCAAAAACATAACACAAGCTAAAAGCAAAGAACTGGTTGAGAAAACAGGATTTCAGTTAGAGCATAAAGTCAAATATTTAGGTATTACCTTTATAAATAAATGTAGCTCTCTGATGGAAGATACTTATATGAAGCTAATTAAAGAAATCCAAAAAGACTTAGATAAATGACAAAAATTATAGCTGTCGTTTATGGGAAGAGTAGCTGCAATTAAAATGAGTATACTTCCTAAACTTATTTTCCTTTTCCAAACCATTTCAATACTTTTGAAACAATCATATTTTCAAGAGCTGAATAAAACAACAACGAAATTCATATGGCAAGGGAAGAAGCCTATAATAAAACTGAAGGCATTGCAGGACTTTAAACAAAATGCAGGCCTTGGTCTTCCAGACTGGGGAACATATTATAATGCCTGTGCACTGACATAGATTAAAGAATGGATAAAACTCAAAAATACGAGACTGTTAAAATTGGAGGGACGTGATTTAAAGCTAGGATGGCATGCCTATCTTTGGTATCAAAAGGCAGGAAACCATAAATATTTTAGAAATCATTTGGTGAGGAAGGCATTATTGTTAGCAAGCGAAAGAATCAGGCACAAAATATATGTGAAGATTCCGAAATGGGTCTCTCTGGTGGAGGCATTTATTCAACCCAGTTTATTCAACCTAGTTTATCTGAGAAGACAAAGTATTTAGATACAAAGATTTATTATGAAAAGAAGATAGGTTGGAATCCAAAGAAGAATTAATTTAAATAATAATATTTAATTAGTGGAACAAAATATATATCTGGACTGGTGGACAAGAGTGCAACTAGAATCTAGATATGCTAAAGACATACCTCAAGCGTTTGTTGCAGATCAATCGGAGTTTGATAGATTATTAAATGAAACAAATGATTAAGAAATTTTACATGCATTTGTTATGGACAAAAATGGAGGATGGGGTGATTAATGATAGTATGGTAAAATTGGCCCAGAACTTTGGCTGTAATATTGATCTTGAGTAATGGTTGCAAATATGGAAAACCAGGGCTATTTTGGGGCAGAAACGCACAGGAATGGAGTTCCGGCTGACTTCCGAGTTAGCCACACAACAGCCCCCCTCTCGGGTTCCCCCAAGCACCTCACAAGCTGTGGGGCACCTGGGGAAGCCAATCCAATCCAGGGAGGGAAGGCAGTTTAAACTGCCTCCCTTCCTCGGGTTCCCCAGGCACCCTGCAGCTGCGGGGCACCTGGGGAAAGCTGATCCTGGGAGGGAGCTGAGCTGTCAGGGGTGTGGCCTAATATGCTAATGACTTCCTGCTGTTGGGTGTGGCCTATTATGCTAATGAGTTCCTGTTGGGCTTTTTCTACGAAAAAGCCCCGTGGAAAACAAACATTAAAATAACAAAATTGGTTGCCTTTAAAGAGAATCTATATAAAATGTTTTATAGATAGCATATAACACCAAAGAAACTAGCCAGAATGTATCCTCCAATGTCTGATAAATGCTGGAGATGTAAAGTAAGGGTAGGGAGTTGTTTTTATGTCTGGTGGAAGTGTAAAGAGGCAATGTTATATTGGAGAAGGGTTCATGAAATGCTACAGAAAATATGTTTGTTAACTCTACCATTCAAACCTGAAATGTTCTTGCTTAATATCAGGGGTCCTTTCGAGCAGGAGCTTGGGGGAGCGCAGCTCCGGTAGTTGGTGCCAGCCCCCCCACATGGGGGAATGCCTGCTTGTGTCATGGCTGCAGCAAAACGACCCCCGTCCTCTAAAAGGCCCTTGTTCCTCCAACCAGCTTTCTGAAGGCTTCAGCCACCACTGAAGCTCTCCTCCCAGAATAGTGGTATTTCTGAGGCTTAGATTAGCAGCGGTCCCCTCTCTGCCAGCTTCTTTCTTTCTCTTTCTTTTTCTTTCTTTCTTTCTTTCTTTCTTTCTTTCTTTCTTTCTTTCTTTCTTTCTTTCTTCTTTTCTTTTCTTTTCTTTTCTTTTCTTTTCTTTCTCTCTGTCTCTCTTCTTTCTTTCTTGCCTTCTGACATACTTCTGGTGATGTCAGGGGGTGTGGCATATGCAAATGAGTTATGCTAATGAGCTATGCTAATGAGCTCCTGCACCTCTTTTTCTACGAAATGACCCCACTTAATATTATACCTGATGTTAAGAAAGTCAAATACCTAATTATACACGTAGTTACAGCTGCAAGAATTTTATATGCTAAATATTGGAAGAAAGAAGACATACCAACAGAAAAGGAACTTTTGACCCCCCAAAATTTGGAATAGCAGAAATGGACATATTGTCAAACCTGTTGAAGGACAGAAACAAACGGAATGTAAGAAATAACTGGATATTATTTTATGACCGGATGGGGGGAAATCTTGAAGATCAAAAGCAATGAATACACACCAATTTGGAGAATCTCCAACTTGAACTATACTGAATTAGACTCTTATCAGGAAACTTAGCAGAAGATGCCAGTATTATATAAAGAAACCGAAGGGGAAACAAAGAATCAAGACTGAAAATATGTAACAGCTGTTATACAATTTTGATGATTTTTTCCTTTATCTCGTATCCCACACCCTGTACCCTTCCCCTCCCATCCCTATATTTCCAGTCCCATAATATTTCAAACACAATAAAAATTATAATAATAACAAAGTAGTCCCCATTTAGGTTTGTCTTTCTTGCTGATATTCTTGTGCCCCTGGGGATCAGCGGCACTGAGATTTTGCCTGCATGTATTTCCATTTTTTTTACATGGATATATTTTTACTTACCTTTCTGTCTTCCTGGTTCTTCCCTGCTATGCTGTTGTCTGTTCTTGTGCCAAAAGAAAAAACACATTGGTCAAAGGGTGGGCCGTGGTGCATCAAGCCGATGAACAGAAGCCTTTGTCTGGGTCCTTGAGAGAAAAAAATAACAACACCTATAGCCGCTGGATTATCTTTAGAGGGTAGCCATGTTGGCCAGCAATAGAAGAGCTAGATTCAAGTCCAGTTAGCGCCCAGAGTCCATTAAGATTTTTGGGGGTAGGAGTTTTTGGGAGTGGATCCACCTGTATCCTGAGAGCTAGTCTGGTGCAGGCCCAAAGCATATGTTCAGGATTGTTTTAACATCCCACATCCTGTTGCATAAGACACCATTTTCTAAAGGTTCAGTGTAGGAAATAAATATCATAATAGCAAATGAGATAAAAGCATCTTGAGTCTTTTTTTTGGGGGGGGGGAGCTGGATGGAGCTTTATTAAGTCCACTAGGCTTGGAAGACTTTTGCTTTTATATATATAATAAAAGCTTAAGGCCTTTTATCCCATTTTCATTCTCCACACTAAGAAGAATAGCTCATCTCCCCCATGTACGCATGAGAGCTTTAACGCCTTCTGTATCCAACAAATAGGTCTGCCTGTCAGTGTTTTGTCTAATGGGGGACACTGAGACAGAAGGGTGCTGAGCAGAATACATAAATGTTTTCTGGTGAGCTACAGGGATGGGGGAAAGACATCTGTGATCTATGCTGAAAGAACCATAACTCCCCAATGAGTCTGATCCTGGCACTGATATTCTCCCTTAAACCAGCCTTACCGTGTCCCGTCATATGAACCTAGCGTTGCAAACCTCCAGGTGGGGCCTGGAGATCTCCCGCTTTTACAACTGATCACCAGCTGACAGAGACCAACTTCCCTGGAGAAAATGGCTGCTTTGAAGGGTGGACTCCATGGTGTTGTATCATGCTGAGGCCCCTCCCCCCCAAACCCCACCCTTTCCTGAATCCACCCCCAAAGTCTCCAGGTATTTTCCAACCCAGACGTGGCAACCCTACCCAGAATTGCAACTGATCTCCATGGAAGGCCATGGGGTCTCTGCAGGTCTCTCCTGGAGACACAATGCCCTCACACTCCCACACACATGATGCCGGACAAGGTGGCCATTTGTGATAAGGAAAGTACTCTTCAGATGAGACTTCTCCCTCTCTCCTCTTGACTGCACCCTGAATGTAAACTGGATGTACTCAAATAAATGTGAGTTAATGAGGGCTGCCAGATCCCTTGGGGGATGGGAATTTGCCCCCTTTAGGGCCCCCTAAGCCACCAGCCCCAATATGACCAGTGAGGGGGAACCCCACCCCCAAAGTGTGTAGACTGGGAAAGCTTCCCTGGCAGAAGGACATCACCTGGAGGTGGCATCATTGCACTGGGCATGTCGCCGGGGAGCTCTCTAGTATTTGGCCTGAAAACTCTATGGTATCATAGAGTTTCTAGCCGAATGCTAGAGCATTCCCCTGGCGACATGCCTAGTGTGATGACATCACTTCTGGGTGACATCATCACAGTGCGTGCGCTATGTGCACAAGAAGTTCCTGGGAGGAGAGCTTCTTCCCCTCACAGGAAAAAGGTAGGGACCTGGCAACCCTACAGTTAACCTTTTTTGCAATATACTTCTTGGGAGATTTACTTACTCCACTCAGTCATCACACTTCTGTCACTGGGCAAACTCTGGGCCATACCAAAATCTGCCATCCCCAATAGGTTCTACAGAAGGCAGCTCCCCAGATTCCACCCTCAACATTTCCAGGTGTTTTACAACCGGGAGTTGTCCTATATGAACCTGTTTCTAGTTCCAGCTCTCTTTCCTGAAATCTGTCAGAGAGTCCATATTAAAAGGGATAAAAGTCATGCATCTCAAACTGGGAAGGGGTCATAAGTCTGTGGAACAAAACATTAAAGGCACACAGAAGCTCCCAGCTAAAGTCCTAGTACCCTCAGTTAAAAGGACCCTAAAAGAACTAGGGCCGAGGACAGACTGGCAATCTGGCCCGCTCTGCCTCCGCTTCTAAAGAGGAGGCAGAGAGGGCATCCAGATTGCAACAGCTGTCCCCCGTCGGCGGGCCGCACTTACCCACATGCAGGGCGCTTTCCATGCGCTGCAGCCAGAGACCTCTTGGAACTGGTCTCCAGCCGTCTGGGCGCGTGTCCCTGCCGCTTCCTGGCAGTGTGGACGCGTCACAGAGCGGGGCCGGAAGTGTGAACCGGCTGTCCCAGCCATGCCTTGCCGGAACAGCCGCGCGCCACTCGCCACCCCAGTGGAGGCTCCAGGGGCCGGCGGAAGAAGAGTGGACGTGCCAGTCCACCTCCTTTCAGGTGAGGTCCCGCAGCACTGGAGCCAGTGCGAACGGGCAGCCACGGGATGGGTTGGCCCCGGGGCTTTTTCGCCCGCTCGCACTGCGCTCCAGTTTGCCAGTCTGTCTTCAGCCTAGGAAAGAACTTTCTGCCTCAGACCTTAGAGAGCACCCACCCCTTCAGAAGAAGCAATATGCTTGTTGTGCAATGAGCTGAGCTTTAATATGTGCCTCTTAACTGACGTTTCAACACTATACCCTGCAGCCACAACAAAATTTGTTCCTCCCAAACTGCCCTCTGTGGATCCAGTCTCGGAACCACCTAAAAGTTGTGAAATGTCTTCAGTACCATTTGTCTGAATAGCCCTCATTCCAGTTCAGCCCCCTGTCTCCTCGGCTTTTCTCCTCCCACCTCTTCTTCTGCTGGCCCTTCTTTTCAGGCTCCACAGGCCACTGCATATTCTTGGCTATATTTCCTACATCCTAATGTGATATTTAATCCCAGCCAAATTGGCAGCTTTCCATTCCCTCACAGAAGCTGGACTGCAACCTGTTTTGTTCCCTGAGCAACAGAATGTTTTGAGCCCCTGAATCAACTCAGCCAATGGGGGTTAGAAGCTTTCCAGCCAGAAGTGCAATACAATATAGAGACACTACTTCTGTTTACGAAGATGCAAAGAATTTCACGCTTTCCCCCATAATGAAAATATCTTGAAGAATCCTTTAAGAGCCTCACTTTGTTGTCAGATTATATAAAGGGGAGTAGTATATATGTATCATATAATCATGCTATTAATAATTCTTCTGCGCCTCCAGCTGTACCCAAAAGAGGTGTGAAAAACGAAAGTTCAACTTTCTAAAAAAGAAAAAAAAGAGGGGACTTCTATTTGTGGGTTGACTGTGGTTCTGATTTATGCTGAGCTGTATTTACTTAATCCATGCATTCCATGCTAATCTGATTCCAAATCCTAAACCAAAATTCAATACAGATTTGCAAAGGAAGTCATCTGAACGTCTCGTTTCCTTGCTGTTAATAGTACTTGGAAAACACACTTCTGAGAAAACTATTTTAGATTTACTGACTAGGGATTCTGTTTTCTGAACTGTTACTTTCATAAATTTAATTACAAGCTATCGATCACTTATTATGGCCCTAGACCAGCAGAATACACCATACATCCACAGAGTGGTAACAAGGATATATACACAATAAGGATATATACACAATAAGAATATATACATATATTCTCATACACATACAACCTTCCATTAAGATATCTAAAATGAGCAAGTATGTCTCCCTAAATCAACACTGCGCCCGGGTAGACCTCGTAAATCTAATTCCAAACTTGGCCTCCGAGAGAGGATCACAAAAGCAGTGCAGTGAGGCCAGGTATGGAAAGATTTGCAGTGTGTGTGTGTGGGGACTTTTAAAAATAGGAAGCTTTAACCTCACCCAAAATGGAGAAGTAATATATTCTCAGGTGTACACACATCACAACACAACTTTTTTTACAAAATGAGCTACTGGCATTAAAGTTGTGAGTAGACGATATGGCTGCTGCATGAATTAGTTTGCTCTGGAGCCATCCTCCCTGGGCTAAGACAAAAAAGTGTGAACCGGAGGCCAGAAAACTGTGAGCTAGCTCACACTAACACAGTTTAGAGGGAACACTGGATGGGAGTATACAAAGTAAACAAAATTGGTAGAAGGAGGGAGATTAAGGGGCGATGGGAGGGTTGAAGCAGGGGGGATGGTGGTGGGATAAAGCAAAATTTCTACTTTATGAGCTACTGGCATTAAAGTTGTGAGTAGACGATATGGCTGCTGCATGAATTAGTTTGCTCTGGAGCCATCCTCCCTGAGCTAAGACAAAAATGTGTGAACTGGAGGCCAGAAAACTGTGAGCTAGCTCACACTAACACAGCTTAGAGGGAACACTGGATGGGAGTATAGAAAGTAAAGAAAAACTGGTAGAAGGAGGGAGATTAAGGGACGATGGGAGGGTTGAAGCAGGGGGGATGGTGGTGGGATAAAGCAAAAATTCTACTTTATGAGCTACTGGCATTAAAGTTGTGAGTAGACAATATGGCTGCTGCATGAATTAGTTTGCTCTGAAGCCATCCTCCCTGAGCTAAGACAAAAAACTGTGAACTGGAGGCCAGAAAACTGTGAGCTAGCTCACACTAACACAGCTTAGAGGGAACACTGGATGGGAGTATACAAAGTAAAGAAAAACTGGTAGAAGGAGAGAGATTAAGGGGCGATGGGAGGGTTGAAGCAGGGGGGATGGTGGTGGGATAAAGCAAAAATTCTACTTTATGAGCTACTGGCATTAAAGTTGTGAGTAGACAATATGGCTGCTGCATGAATTAGTTTGCTCTGAAGCCATCCTCCCTGAGCTAAGACAAAAAACTGTGAACTGGAGGCCAGAAAACTGTGAGCTAGCTCACACTAACACAGCTTAGAGGGAACACTGGATGGGAGTATACAAAGGAAAGAAAAACTGGTAGAAGGAGGGAGATTAAGGGGCGATGGGAGGGTTGAAGCAGGGGGGATGGTGGTGGGATAAAGCAAAAATTCTACTTTATGAGCTACTGGCATTAAAGTTGTGAGTAGACGATATGGCTGCTGCATGAATTAGTTTGCTCTGGAGCCATCCTCCCTGAGCTAAGACAAAAAACTGTGAACTGGAGGCCAGAAAACTGTGAGCTAGCTCACACTAACACAGCTTAGAGGGAACACTGGATGGGAGTATACAAAGTAAAGAAAAACTGGTAGAAGGAGGGAGATTAAGGGGCGATGGGAGGGTTGAAGCAGGGGGGATGGTGGTGGGACGAGAAACAGGAAGCAGCAATAGGCAAGGGGAAGCGGGGGGGGGAAGCAGGCAGGGGAGGGTGAGCAAGAGGGAAATAAACAGAGGGGATGGTATGTCATCTCCCTTGTGAATCCTTTTGGGTTCCTGTTGTATTCTTATTATTTTACAGCCACAGCTTGCAGAGACTTTGGGATGCAAAAGGCCCTTTCTGATTGGCTACAAATAAAGACTCTCATTGGTCCTTAAGCCACTCTAGGTAACCAATTGCTGAACCTCGCTTAGGTCCAATAGGATTGTTTGTACATAGTTACATTGTTTGAAGTTATGAGTTGGAAACAGTATAAATTAAGGTGCCGCTCTCATAGAGCTGTCTTTGGAGCTGAAGCAATGTGTTTGAATAAAAGCCTGTTTGTTTGATTCATCGCCTCCCGCTCAATACTTAAAAGTTCCCCTGCCAAAATTAAATTTTAGAAACACAGTTAATTTTCCGATCTCCTCCGACAAAAACGGGTGCCTGGAATTAGCAAGCAGAAAAGGCGTGGAGAGAGACGAATAAAAGATACATGTTATACAGGGATATCATCAACTCTAAATACTTGAATGCAAAGAGAGACCCCAAACTGAGTTACAAATATATGAACATACCAACATTACTACTGATAGTTCAACACATTCTCGAGTTCCCTTTAGGCACCAGATCAAACGATAACAATATATTCTTAAGAGTGGGAAGGATAAATGATAACTGATCTTTCCTAGTTTGTCAAAGCTTAGCTAATTTGGGGTTGGATTGGATTGCATCCTTCTTAGTTGATTTTGATGTTCATGCCCGTTCCAAAGTGCAGGGTTTATTGTTCTCTCGTCAGCATCTACATCAACAGGAACTTGAATTTAATCAAAGGTAAGGTGTTAAATGGTTAAGACGGCTGAACTGCAGTCCGAAAGGTCAGTAGTTCAGCAGTTTGAGACCCAAGTGTCATGTGACGGAGTGAGCTCCCGTCTCTGGTCCCAGCTCCTGCCAACCTAGCAGTTCGAAAGCAAGAAATTGCAAGTAGATAAATAGGTACCAGCGTTCTGTGCACCTCGGCGTCTAGTCATGCCGGCCACATGACCATGGAAACATCTTTGGACAGCCCTGGCTCTTCGGCTTGGAAACAGAGATGAGCACCACATCCCTAGAGTCATATTTGACTGGCTTTCGAGCAAGGGAAACCTTTACCTTTACCTAAGGTGTTATGGTGACTAAGGCATTTCAAAGCATCATGTGCCAACACACAGGGTTGCCATTCTCCAGGTGGGGCCTGGAGCTCTCCCAGGATTCCAACTCATCTCCAAATGACAGAGATCAATTCCCATGGAGAAAATGGCAGCTCTGGAGGACAGATCCTGTGCATTGTACCCGGCTTGAGGTCCCATCCCCAAGATCCACCCCTAAATATCCAGGAACTTCCCAACCAGGATCTGCTGGCAGTCTTACTTACACAGCCTTTAAGTGATGGTTTTAATCTAGGAGCCAGTTTGGTGTAGTGGTTAAGTGCACGGACTCTAATCTGGGAGAACCGGGTTTGATTCCCCACTCCTCCACTTGCAACTGGCTGGATGGCCTTGGGCAAGCCATAGTTCTGGCAGAGCTGTTCCCTCAAGGACAGCTTGGGAAAGAGCTCTCTCAGCCCCACCTACCTCACAGGGTGTCTGTTGTGGGGAGGGGAGGGGAGGGGAGGGGAAGGGAAAGGAGTTTGTAAGCCGCTCTGAGACTCCAAGTGAGTGAAGGGCGGGGTATAAATCCAATCTCTTCTTCTTCTTCTTCTAGGTAGGGATAAATTCTCATTTTATATTCCAAGCTGGGCCAGAGTTTCTTGAGGAACTGAAGTCTTGGGGTAAAGCTTCAGAATTCTTTGGGGGGGGGGGGGCGGAATGGATGTCTGGGAGCCAGTATGGTGCAGTGGTTAAGAGGGGGAAAGGATCTGGGAAAGGCAGGTATGATTTCCCATTTGTGCCAAGGATGCTCACTGGGTGACCTTGGGAAAGTCACACTCTCACAGCCTACACTACCTCAAAGGGTTGTTGTGAGGATAAAATGGAGGAGAGGTGACTGAGGCAAGCCGCTTTGATTCACAATGATTTTCACAATAGGCAAACTTCAGATCCACTCCCTGACATCTTCCCATAAAGGATCTCGGGTGCCGGGAAAGGCGTTTCTCTCTTTGAAACCTCAGAAGAGCTGCTGCCAGTCGGAGTGGAGAAAACTGAGGTCAGTGAATGGACCAAACGTCTGATTCAGTATAAGAGAGGCTTGTGGATATTTATACAGAGGCTGAAAGTGGCCATGTTTTTTCCACAGCTATATCCAAAAGCAAAAGCCATCTAATGCCTTGCATGAGGACCAACTGAACTATGGGTTCTACAGAACTTTTCGTCAGACCTGTTGTAAAAGAAGAAGGAAGGGGGGCAATGTTTCAGACCTTACATGTGTAAGAAGGGGGCTCAGAATTAGAACATCTGCTTTGAATGCAGAAGGTCCCAGGTTCAATTCCTGGCCTCTTCACTTTTAAAGAGATCAGGTAGTGCATGTGTATGTTTAGTGCTGTCAAGTTGCTTCCAATTTATGGTGACCCTATGAATCAAGAACCTCCAAAACGTCCTGTCCTTTAACAGCCTTGCTCAGACTGAGAGCTGTCATTTCCTTGACTGAGTCAAGCCGTCTCATGTCTGGTCTTCCTCTTTTCCTGCAGCCCTCCACTTTTCCTAGTATGACTGATTTTCCCAGTGACTCCTGTCTTCTCAAAGGCCGAGGACAGATTGGTGTTCTGCCGTGCTTCCGCAGCGCAGCAGAACAAGGCGGGGGAAATTGCCCCTGCCGCGCGGCGTTCACACGCCGCTGCAAGGAAGCCGCCCGCAGCATCCAGACTGCGGGCGGCTTTCGGTGGTGGCGGCAGAACGCCACGTGGTCCCCCCAACCCGGCGCGCATTCACACCCGCCAGAAGCGGGTGGAATGCACGCGCAGCAGCCGGGACACCACTTTTAAATGGTGCCCGGCTGCTGCGGGAGGAGCGCGGCGCCAGACGTGTTGCGTCCAGGCCGCCTCCTCTGGGCAGATGCTTTTAAAGCGGAGGCAGAGCAGGCCAGACTGCCAGTCTGTCCTCAGCCATGATGAGACCGAAGTAAGATAAGTCTCAGTTCAGTCATTTTTGATTCTAGAGAGAGTTCAGGCTTGATTTGATCCAGAACGCACTTTGGGGTGGTCCGGGGTCTCCATAAAACTCTCCTCCAACATCACATCCTAGACGAGGTAGTGGGTGAAGTGAAAGACATCCATGGGGAGAGCTTGTGCTAGTCTCAGTAGACAATACCGAGTAGACAATACTGACCTTGAAGTTTCAAGATGGACAAAAGGAACTACTACTTTACACAGAGAGTGAATAAAACGTGGAATCTGCTGCCGAAGGATGTCGTGATGGCCACAGGAATAAGCAGCTTCATGGAGGGCAAGTCCGTCGATGACTACGAGTGACCGTGACTCAGTAGTGTGCTTCTGGGGATAGTTGGCAACAGGGTCCACCTTTTCGTACTGTGAGCTGCAGTGAGAACTTGCTGCTTCCTTGAAGGTCAGATAAGCAGCAGGCTGTGCCTGCCAGGCCTGGAAAATCTCACATTCACAGCAATAATTAAAACAATTAAAACTGAGTTAAAATACATGAGACATAAAAACAGCAATTAAAATGTTGGTTAGGATGGAGGGATCACTGGGAAGATGCGAGATAAACACAAAAAAAAGGTCTTCTCCTCCGCTGATGGAAGATGGCAACAGACTGGGACAGACAAATCTCCCTGGGGGGAGAGTTCCAGAGCTCTGGAGCCACAACCGAGAAGGCCCTCACCTGGGCTGGCACCTGTCTAATCTTATGCTAATCACATGCTCAGTTGAGGACAAAGAAGATGCAGAAAGATGAAGTCAGTTCCACCTATGTGCACTGGAGGCATCTGCAAGTTTGGATAGATTGGTTGCCCTTTCTCTTTGCTGAGGATTAGCCGGTGTTCCTCCCCCACCCCAGAAAGGAAACAAGTTCCCTCCTCCACAACTTTCACAAAACCAAGTACTGGAATGTTGACTTCATTGAGAGACCAGCGGAGCTCAGTGCAAAGAATCTGTAATCAACTGTGCTGCTTTTCTGGTCCTCCATTTCTTTCCTGTTCACCTCAGGTTCCTCTCCCACGCAGCAATGAGTTATCTCCTCCCCCCTCTGACCTTTTGTACTGGAGCAGCCGGTCCCCCGGCTGGGACTCGCTCCGGTGCACTTGTGTTCTCTAACATCCCCTCTCCACTGACGGATGCGGTGAGAGCATTGTAGCATTAATTATCACTTCATCGCCAATCTCGCCAACACCCAGGAATGGCAGACCATCGCCTGCCAATGAGTGGAAATATTTCCACGAGGGCAATGCTCACCCGTGTGTAAAGGAAACCTTGCCAAGGCTGTGGTGCAAAGTGCATTACTTTGTCATTAAACGCCGGTTCCTGCACATGGGAGTGAAGATAGTCCTGTCTTCCGAGGAGCTAATATATCAGTGCTAATATGACAAAGTTTCATGGTATCTGGGGAGACTTTCTGGAAGTTAAAAGCAATCTGGCGCTTAGGAGAAAATTAAGTTTGTGACTAAAGTACAAAAAGAGAGAATCTCCCCCCATTTGTTCCTTTCTTATTTTCCTTCTCTGTTCTTTGGTGTTTTTCCTCTCTCGCACACAATTCATCTTTCTCTTTTTGGTTTCTCTCAGATTAGGCTTTTATTGCAAGGTTCAAGGAGAGAGTTGAAATAAGCACATTAATCTCATGTACAGGACAGTCACCGGGCCAAATTCTTTGCTCGGCTGAAACTGAGGTAAATCTGTAATGCTACAACTGAAGCAGGCGGTGACAGCAACGTCCTGGATGTATACTGGCAGAGTTTCTTGAGGAAGGATCCGGTCCCCGCTTGCCTCTTTGCCGCTTCCCTTTGTGTATAATTGAAACTTTCGACAATAAGGCTGCTTGAAGTGATACAGGAAACTCTGAACCGCAGCTGTCATTAGCTGCTCTGAGGTAAATGTAGGTCAGGATGACAAGCATCCCGACGAGATCGTTTCAAATTACATATTAGTGTCACTTAAGCGCAACTGCCATTAGGGCTTAGTCATCACTTCAATACGTAGAATGACAAAAAGGCCCTCAAAATGTCTCTGAGAGGAAGGGGTTGGGAAGAAGGTTTTTTGTCCCACCGTGCCCACTCCACTCTCCTGTAATACAGTCACCCCATTTTGATCCCTCTTTAATGACGGCATCGATCTCCGTAGACAAAGCTACTGGGGGACTGGGCTGACTCACCGTTCCTTCCCCTTCCTCCTGTCATCTTCCAAAGTTGCATGCAGTTTCCTTTCTTTCCTCAGCCTTCCAGCGAGGGAAACCAAGCAGTAAGACAGGGGACTAGTGGCTAGAGCAGCTGTGCAAGTAAAGCAGACACTCAAGGCCTGGGTCCCCAACATGGTGCTTATGGGCACAATGGAAGCAGCCAACACCTTTTCTGAGGCCCACCAACTGTTCCCAGGAAGTGGATGAGGCCAGGTAGGACTTTTGCCCGGCAAGGATTCTGGTTGACTATAGGAGATTTGACTGGCTGTTACTCTGGCAACAGCTGCCACCACAACACACAGACCTACAATTTGTGACTAAAGTTAAACTAAGATAATCATTTTGTGGCTGGCTTCACCTCCAGTGGCAGCCATTTTGTGGCAGCCATTTTGTTGTTCTGCCCACCACGGGCCCATGCGCTCAAAAAGATTGGGGCCCTTTGATCTAGGGAATCCTCCTCTTCTCTTTAGAAGTACTTCTGAAGTGATGTAGAGAAGAAGCAGTTGATGATGGCAGATGACAGGGAGAACAGGTGAGACCACCCAACCAGGCTGTCTGAGAGAGGGGATGTTGCTGCATCACCTGGTATGAAGGGGTTTTTTTGTTGTTGTTGTTTCATGACAATCACAGTTCACCCAAGTATGACAGAGCTGGCATAGCAGGAGAGGAACGGAACGTAAGGAACTGGCTTTTATACAGAGGCATAACTAGTTTCCAAGGGGCGGCCAGGTCATCATGAAAATCAGGTATGAAATGAAATCAAGGTTGGAGTGGAGCCATGCCGACACAAGATAGTAGGGTTAGTGGTTAGAATGACAGACTAGGATATGGAGTCCCTAGGGTCAAATCCCACTCAGACATCAAGCTCCCTGGGTGACTTTGTACCAGAAAGTCTCTTTCCCCCCCACAGCTTCACGAGGTTGTTGGGAGGAAAAATGAAGAAAAGAGAACCATGAAAGCTACCCTGAGTTTTTGGGAGGTAGGGTGGGATTAATGGGTGACAGAGAAAGATAGATGTTATTTATTTACTTATTTAGACCATTTATAGCACATGTTTCTTCCTTATGGAGCTCAAGGCAATTGACAACAGTATAGATAAATATATTTCCTATTATATAAAGCCGTTTTCAAGTGGCAAAATTCCATGGGGCACCAAAATCAGTAGGCTGGACAGACTGCCACTCAAAAGGGGGACCCTGGCCATTGGCTGCATTCTCTCCCTGCTTTGCCTCAGTCCCGCCCACAGAGCCACCGGCCAGCATCCCGGCCTCAGTCTGAAGGGAGCCAGCGAAGGGGAAGGACTGACTGGGTACTGGGTCCACTCTTCTCCTTTGCCCACTGCCAGGTGGGTCTAACTGTCCCCTCAGTGGCCTGCTTCTGTCAGTGAAAAGACAATGGACTATCAGCATAACTCCCTCCACCGCACATTGCCAGCGTGCCCAGAATAAACTGTCAGAAACAAGGGGCATTTCACACAGCACCCCGTAGCGCTTCAGGACCGGTACAAAGAACTGAAGAATGCTTGGGAGGAGGTTTCAAGGTAAACCGGGTCAGGAACACTTCCCCAATGGGAGAGGCACGTTTCTGTGTGAAAGGGCCACTATGCTCCATTAGGAAACTGGTACTAATACGGTTCCATGTAAAATGTCTGACAGAAACTGTTACTGAAGAGTTCCTAAAATGGAACATATTGGTTGTGTGAAATTCCTCAGGCTCTTCTGCTGCTGCTTAGCACCACCATGGCTGCCAGGCTAATGAGGTGGGCCAGCAACCATCAAACCGTTCCCTTCAACCCCCTGCAGTGCAGCTGACTTTCCCCCTAGGGTAGCCAATCTCCAGGTGGGACCTGGAGATCTCCCGCTGTTACAATTGATCTCCAGATGACAGAGATCAGTTCCCCTGGAGAAACTGTCTACTTTGGAGGGTAGACCTTGTGGCATTATAGCTTGCTGAGTCCTTCCATTCCCCCCCCCCCCAAATGATGCCCACCAAAGGATCCACCCCACAAATCTTCAGGTATTTCCATCATAGGGTTGCCAGGTCTAGGTTGGAAAATCCCTGGATACTTTGGGGGTGGATTCAGAAGAGGGTGGGGTTTGGGGAGGGGAGGGGCCTCAGCATGGTACAGTGCCATAGAGTCCACCCTCCAAAGCAGCCATATTCTCCAGGGGAGCTGATCTCTGTCAGCTGGAGATCTATTATAAAAGCGGGAGATCCCCAGGCCCCACCTGGAGGTTGGGAACCCTATTCCATCATCAGAGCCAGCAACTATCCCCTCAGTGCCTGTTGCTAGGCAACCAAGCTTGCTTCTCTGAAAGCCCCTATCCACACCTATGTTGGCCTTTGGGAGAAAACTCATTGGGTCCAGCTGAACAGAATGCCGTAGAGGCCACCCTCCAAAGCAGTCATTTTCTCCAAGGGAGGGGGGAGGATCTGTTGTCTGGAGTTCAATTGTGATACCTGGCGATCTTCAGGCTCCACCTGGAGGTTGGCTACCCTAGGCATTTGAGTTTGTGTATGTGTTTATGTGTGTGTGAGTTGGTTTGTGTGTGTGTGTGTGTGTGTGTTTGTGTGTGGGGGGGTGAAGAGGCTAGAAAAAAACCCGGCAGTCTCAAATGGCAAACCGCTCCAAAGATGGCTCCGAAATGGTAGGGGAAGGGCTGTCTGAAACAGCTGTCACTGTACCAGTTTATTACAAGCCGGTAAGCAGGATCTGCTAGACCCATTGTTGCCAATCTCCAGGGGAGGGATGGAGATCATGCTAAATTACAACTGCTCTTCAGATGGCAGAGATCTTCCCCTGGAAAAAATGGTGGACTCTGTGTCATTATACCCTGCTGAGGTCACCACAGCAAATTGACAGAGTGCCCAAGGCCGGGGCACTCTCCTAGAGCCTCTTTCTAGAGCCCATTGTATTTATTTCCACAACGGGCCTTATTCCTAGTATACAAAATAAAATACATAAAAATAGATAGCCAGATGGTGGCGGAAAGTGCCATCAAGTTGCAGCCAACTTACGGAGACCCCTTGTTGGGTTTTCAAGGCAAGAGATAGTCAGAGTTGGTTTGCCACCACCTGCCTCTACGGATTGACCCTGGACTTCCTTGGTGATCTCCCATCCAAATACTAACCATGGCCGACCCTGGTTAACTTCCAATATCTGATATGACTGGGCTACCTAGGCTATCCAGTTCAGGGAGAAAGACAGACAGACAGAGAGACAACACATTTAGGTCTCCCAGTAACACCCACTGTACCTGCTTTACTTTCTTTCATATAATCGCACAAACACCTTTATTGGCATTGAGAGCACAAAACATTATGATAATACAGCAAAATACTATTCACTTATATGGTCACAGTTAAGAGCTAGGGCTCCATACCCCAGGTAGGGCCTGGAGATCTCCTGGAATCACAACTGGTCTCCAGACTAGAGAGATCAGTTCTCCTTGGGAAATGGCTGTTTTGAAGGGTGGACTCTATGGAATTATACTATGCTGAAGCTCCTCCCCTCCCCAACCTCTCTCTCCCTCTCTAGGTTTCACCCCCCCCCCAAAAAAAAAAATCTCCAGGAATTCCCCAATTCTGGGCACATGGCACATAAGTACTGGAGAAATTTCACCAACCCTTCAGCAGCTTCCACCCCATCAGTTTGGTGTAGTGGTCAGGAGTTGGACTCTAATCTGGGAGAACCGGGTTTGATTCCCCACTCCTCCACATGCAGCTGCTGGTGTGACCTTGGGCCAGTCACAAGTTCTCTCAGAGCTGTTCTCTCATGAGCAGTTCTCAAAAGACCTCTCTCAGCCCCACCTACCTCACAGGGTGTCTTGTTGTGGGGAGGGGGAGGGGAAGGGATGGGTGGTGCACATGTCCTGGGTATCTCAAGTCTACTTGAAACCTGGTGGTTTCAAGGGAGCAGGAAGAGAATGAGGGTGTGTTCTTGATGCTTATTTTTATTGCACAAAATATTGGATGGGGAAGGGAACGGAGGAAGAGCAGGTCAGTTTCACTCACCTGTGGAGTGGAGCCTGAGGGGTGGGTGTTGCCTTCTGACACACTTCGGGTATGTTAGGGGGTGTGGCATTTGCAAACGAGTTATGCTATTGAGTTATGCTAATGAGCTCCTGCACCTCTTTTTCTACGAAATGACCTCTGGCAACCCTAATTAAGGCTCAGCATTGCATTAGGAACAAAACCTCTTTTATTGTCAGCATTTGTTATGTGCAGGTATATTGCCTTAGCACATGGGAGTTTCACTGCATTATTTTTCTTTAATATTTTTCTTTGTCTTTCTTTAATATTCTCTCTTTGGGTTCTTTTGGTCCCAGAGCCCTGAAGTTACCAGTTAGGCACATTCAAGCAGTTGGAGATACTAAATGGGAGCTTTGTTGGATTGTATGCACATTTCTATGAAGGGTGGGGGGGGGGGGGGGGAGCTTCAGCAGTGTGATCTGTCGACATATCATTTTTAAAAGCAATCATTATGTTATCCCAGTTTTTATATCATAACTGATGTGCTCAATTGCAGAGTCTCATATTCCTGAAGATCAGCTTTTTATCCTTTAAAGTAGGGCTTTGTTGCTACTAGTTCAGCCGGCTGTTCAATTTTCTCAATTTATTTTCTGCATGCTCTTGTTTGTACTTGACTTCTGCCAGTCAGTCTGCCTTTCTGATTCCGTTGTTACCTGACGGAAGACCCTTCAGCAATAGAAGCAGCACCCAGAAACTGAGGCAACTGATAAAACAGAGATTGGCTGATGTGAGAATTAGGCAGCAGTGTTATTTAGGAAAATGCCCAACAGAACTGTCTTAAAAATGAAAGAACACCGTTTAAATCCATAAATGCCTACCGATTCTTAACAAACAAACGTACAGGTTAAAAAAAAATGTTCACTGAAGTTTTTTTTTATAATAGCCAGTGTTGTGTACCCTGATCTGGATGGCTGAGACTACCCCAAGCTCATAGATTTCAGAAGCTAAGCAGGGTCGGCCCGGGTTAGTACTTGGATGGGAGGCCAGCAAGGGAGTCTGGGTGGCTTTGCAGAGGCAGGCAATGGCAGAACCACCTCCGAATACTGCTTGTCTTGAAAAACCTGTCGGTCGATCAGAAGTCAGCTGTGACTTGGCAGCACTTTCTACCACCAGCGCTGTGTAGTGTTTACAGTACTGGAATAAGACATGAGAGACTTGGGTTCAAATCCCGCTCTGCCATGGAAGCTCATTGGTGAACTCTGGCCAATCATTCTCTCTCTCTCAGCCTAACCTACCTCCATGGGTTGTTAGAAGAACAAAACGGAGATGGGAAGAAAGAGGTTATAAGCCACAACAAGCGCCCTGTTGGGGAGGAAAGAACACAAGAACATAAGAGAAGCCAGTGTTGGATCAGGCCAATGGCCCATCCAGTCCAACACTCTGTGTCACACAGTGGCCAGAAACACCAGGTGCCCTCAGGAGGTCCAGCAGTGGGGCCAGGACACTAGAAGCCCTCCCACTGTTGCCCCCCATCAAGCACCAAGAATACAGAGCATCACTTGCCCCAGACTGAGAGTTCCTATCTATACCTTGTGGCTAATAGCCACTGATGGACCTCTGCTCCATATGTTTATCTAGTTCCCTCTTGAAGCCGTCCCTGCTTGTAGCCGCCGCCACCTCCCGTGGCAGTGAATTCCATGTGTTAATCACTCTTTGGGTAAAGAAGGACTTCCTTTTATCTGTTCTGACATGACTGCTCAGCAATTTCATGGAGTGCACACGAGTTCTTGTATTGTGAGAAAGGGAGAAAAGTACCTCTTTCTCTACCTCCTTTATCCCATGTGTTATGTATTGACCATGCGGTTGCCATGTGCTCCAGTAATGGCGACCGCCATGTGGCCAGAGCACATGGCCAAGAAACTACCTGAGCTTCAGCCAGGTAGAACAAAGGCCAGGTGGATTCAAACCGGCTACCAATCATGTACCTAGGTTTCTCCCAGGGAACCTATGAGATGTAAATAGACTGATAATAGCCTATCAGGCCAGTTGGGCGAGGTCAGGGGATTATCCCTGACCAGCATAAAAGGAGGGCTCGGAGCCCTGGGTTGTATGCTTCATCCGGACCAGCAATAAAGATCTAGCTGTTTTACTGTTCCATGCACTCCCGACTCCAGTACTTCTCACCATGCATAATCTTATAAACCTTGATCATGTCACACCTTCAGCCATTGTTTCTCCAAGATAAAGAGCCCAAGTGCTTTAACCTTTCTTCAATAAGAACATAAGAGAACATAAGATCCAGTTTGGTGTAGTGGTTAAGTGCATGGACTCTAATCTGGGAGAACTGGCTTTGATTACCCACTCCTCCACTTGCACCTGCTGGATGACCTTGGGCAAGCCACAGTTCTCTCAGAGCTATTCTCTTAAGTACAGTCCTCAAAAGAGCTCTCTCAGCCCCACCTACCTCCCAGGGTGTCTGTTGTGGGGAGAGGAATGGAAGGAGATTGTAAGCCGCTCTGAGATTCCAAGTGAAGGGTGGGGTATAAACCCAATCCCTTCTTCTTCTTCTTAAAAAAGGATGTATATATCTAAATAAATAAATAATAAATAAATATTGATTGGAGGAACACAAGAGGGGCACAAGGTGGATAACAGCGTAAATTAAAATCATGTTGCAATAAAACGGTGAGCACCGTTCTTAGGAAAAACACGCTAAAGAAGGGAAGCCAAGATGTCTGCATTCATCCCACTCCCAAACAGACACTGGAGTGGTCTCCAAGCTGGCTCAGGAATTCTGCTTACTGAGTGTGAGATGTGATGACTTAGTGCAGAGGTCCACAGCTGTCCTTCAACTTTCCCCCTTGAAGATAGGGTTTCTAGGCCCAGCCTGACAGCCAGCGGGAGACCAGGTGGGGCAGCAACATTGGGAGGCGGCCATCAGCAGTAGTTTGAAGTCACTTCTGGGAATACCCAAAAGTGGCATCATGTGTTCCTAGGAAACACCAAAAACTCTATGGGAAAGCCATAGAGTCTTTGAATATTTCTAGAGAGGACTGATACCACTTCCAGATTTTCCCTGGAAGAAATGTCATGTCTTTCTAGGAATCACCAAAAACTCTATGCTACCGTAGAATTTCCAGTGATCCTAGAGAGGTGTGGCATCAGGTATTCCCAGAAGTTTCACCATGCCATTGGCAACAGTGATTGTTTTATAGAACACTGGAGGGCCGGTGAGCAAGGTCTGCTGCGGGCAGGAGATGTGATGATCAGGACAGCCAAGAGTCTCAGCAGCAAAGTCCCAGTGAGGGAAAGATCTCCATTCTTGCAAGTACCACTCAGACTGGGCCACAAGCGAGGAGTCGCAGGCTAAATTCCAAAGTCCCAAAAGTGGTGTCATTGGCAGCTCTGAGATTTTGGAAGTACATAAAAAGGTGAGGGAAAATTATTTGCAGATGTTTCCCAGCTGGCCAAGGCTCCCAGATTCCTTTCTTTGCTATCAAATTATGGCAAAAAAAGATGCAAATAAAGGGAAGTCCCATTGATTCATGTCCTGAATATACTTCTTCTGATTCAGTAAGGACCATTCATGTCTGTTAGCCCATTAAGGTCCATTCTGCACTAGACCTTAAATCCTGGTTCAACCCTGTCCCCAAACTTACATTCTACACTACACTCAAATTCACCCCTGTAATTATCTTGGGGTGATTTTTATTTCCGCATTACATTGAGGTCACCCCAGTTTCGCCCCACATTTGTCCCGGGATAAACGGATGCTGTTATAACCAGGGATAAATGCAAGGTATTGCATTGAGAGTTGAACTCTGATAAAAACCAGGGATGAGATCCAAGTGTGGAAAGTGTTAGGACTTTTGTCCAATAATCAGAAAAATCAGAGTAATGAATCTTGCTTTTCTGGAAAGAAGAGATTGCTTCTTTTGGTTTAAAAGAAGTTTATTACTAAAGGGAAAAGGTAAACGGGATTAGCTACAAATAAACAAAACATGCTTTCTAAGGAGCTGCATTGTGCTCCGTCTTCACACTAAGACATACTGATAGAGAGTGAGAGATTGTAATGGAGGATCTCTCCTTCTCCTTGACCCCTGAAAGGAAACACCTGATATCATTGACCAATTAGCAAGACAGTACACCTTCAGTTTTCCCGGGTTTACAGATAATTGGCCAGCTGCCAGGTATTACTTCCAGGCTAACATAGGTAAACAAACAAGTTGCATAGTTAACCCTATAATGACTGAATTTCTCAGGCCTTGCATTACATACTCATTTCTCCAACACCCCTTCTCAAGACCTGAAATGCAAGTCATTATACATGCATACACAAAACATTATCCAGCATTAGCATCAAGCATATTCAACATTTCACGAAGTCTTTCAAACTTGTCTTTGGTCAGTGGCTTAGTCAGAATATCAGCCACCATCTCTTCTGTACGACAATGCTTAATCTCTATCAACCTTTTCTGGTACAAATCTTTAACTAATGCACATTTAATACCAATAGATCTACTTCTAGCAGTCGTGCTCTCTTCCTTACATATAGTTATACAAGCTTGATTATCCTCTAACATAAGTATAGGTACAGGTTCAATTATTCCAAAATCTTTCAACATCTCAAAGATCCATTCAAGTCTGCTGCAGGCACTTGCTGCTGAAATGCACTCAGCTTCTGCTGTGGATTGCGCTACAACAGTCTGCTTTCTACTAGTCCAGTCTATCAGTCCATCTCCATAAAAGAATAGGTATCCACTGGTAGACTTGTAGTTGTTCATCTCTTCTCCCCAACTGGCATCCATGTAGCCAACTAGTCTTGGTTGTTCAGTTGGTGCAATTTTTAGTTTTAAGTCCATTGTTCCTCTTAGGTAACGTGCCATCTTCTTTATTGCACTCCAATCATGATGATTTGGCGAACTTACTTTTCTGCTTAGAAATCCAACTGCCGCTGTAATATCTGGACGCGTTGATTTGCTCAGGTACAAGAGCTTTCCGACAGCCTCTCTGTATCCTCCTATGTCCTTTAGTGGTGTGCCGTCCTTCTCCTTCAGATATCCAGGTTCAAGTGGGATTGTTGAAGCTTTGCAGTTCTTCATGCCAACAGATTCTATAAAGTCCATAATCTTTCTTTTCTGGCATAAAAGAAAAGTTCCATCCTCGAGTCTCTCAATTTGCATTCCGAGGTATTGTTGAACATCTCCTAGCTGTTTGACTTCCACTTCCTTATTCAGTCCATCAGCTATTGCTTTGATGTCTCCTCTGTTTTGACAAGCCACGATCAAGTCGTCAACGTAAACAAGAACATACTGGTATTGTCCATTTCTGATTCTAGTGTACAGACAAGGTTCAGCTTTCCCTTGCTTGAAACCTTGCTTCTTTAAAAGTTCAGTAAGTTTGTCATACCAGGCCTTTGCTCCTTGCTTTAGGCCATAGAGTCCTTTATTGAGTTTGTAGACGTAGTTTTCTTGACCTTTGACCTTGAAACCTTCAGGTTGTTCCATGTAGATCTCCTCAGATAGTTCTCCATTGAGAAAAGCAGTCTTTACATCAAGATGCTCTACTATCATGTTCCTAGATGCTGCAACACTTAGAAGTGTTCTGAATGTTGCTTGGTCAGTAACTGGAGCAAAAGTTTCAAAATAGTCAGTCCCATATTGCTGTGAGTAGCCTTTAGCTACTAGGCGTGCTTTGTATAGCTCCACAGTTCCATCTTCCTTGTGCTTAATTTTGAAGACCCATTTACATCCAACAGGGTTTCTGCCTTGAGGTAGTTGAGTGAGAGTCCAGGCCTCTTTTTCGCTAATGGATAGCAGCTCTTGTTCCATTGCTTCAAGCCATCTGCCTCTTTCACTCGCAGGTAAGTTGCAAACTTCCTTCCAGTTCTTGGGTTCCTTTGCAGGTTGCACAAGTTCACGAAATCCATACTTCATTGGAGGTTGTCCCTTAGTGCTCCTTTCTGATCGCCTCACACTGGGTGTGGGTGCTGCTGTGGGTTCTGCTGTGGGTTCAGCCGCTTCCTCTGGTGTGGCCCCTGCTTCCCCTTCTGTTTCAGTAGTTTCCTCAGAAGGTGGACCTGCTGCTTCACTTGCCAGTTCCCCAGCCAGTTCACCAGCAGTCACTACAGGTAGCCAAGCAACGAACTCATCAGGTGCAGTCCCAGGCATCTTTGGATCAGCTGCAGTGGAAACACTAGGCAATACAGTCTCATCAATAAAAACAACATTGCGTTCTTCTACTGTGTGGGTTTGGGGATTGTATATCCTGTACCCTTTCCCACCAACAGGATAGCCTACAATAAGTCCAGTTTCAGATCTGGAATCAAGCTTTCCCCTCTTTTCCTTTGGTATGTGTGCATACCCTTTTGCGCCAAAAGCTTTGATATGCCTTAGACCAGGCTGTCTTCCAAACCAAGCCTGAAAAGGGGAGGTTCCAATAATCTTTGAGGGTAATCTGTTGTGTAAGTACACTGCTGTGTTCAGGGCTTCTGCCCATAAACCGTTTGGCAGTCCAGAATGCATTAGCATAGCTCTGCACATCCCCTGCAGTGTTCTATTTAATCTCTCAGAAGCTCCATTTTGCTGGGGTGAATAGGCAATGGATACTTTATGTTGAATTCCTTGCTCTTGTAGAAATTGTTTGAATTCAGCATTACAATATTCACCACCTCCATCTGTGAGTAAGCTCTGAGGTGCTTTGCCAAATTTATTTTTAACAATAGCCACATAATTTTTAAATCTACGCAGTGTTTCATCCTTACTTCTCAGCATATACACATAAGTGTATTTTGTTTTATTCTCTGTGAAAGTCACAAAATATTTGTTCCCACCTAGGGATGCAGGTAAAGGCCCAACAAGATCACTGTATACAGTTTCCAAAAATTCTTGATTTTGCGCTGGAGTTTTCCCAGAATAACTTGGGGCATCTCCCTTTGCTCTGAGGCATGTCTCACATCTAGTTTCACTCTTTTCACAATGCACAACAGGTATTCCACATTGCTTTAACAACTGCTCAACAGATTTCAAATTTCTATGTCCCATTTTAATATGCCACGAAAATAAACATTTTTCATGTTTACAAGCATCATCACAAGCATCCTTAGTCTGGCAAATCTGTTCCTTATCATCAACAGTCTCTATTTCCTCATCAGGATCAACATCAAAAGTTTCTGTCTCCTCATCATCACAAGCTACAAAGTAATGAAAGCCATTTTTCTCTTCCACTTTAAATTCAAGCTCTCCATCCTTGGTAGAGACCTTGCTTCCTTGCTCTGGTTTGAGCACTACAATATGGCCAGTATTTATAAGGCTTTTTGTTGAAATTAAGTTCTCAACAGCTTCAGGCACATAAGCTGTATTTTGCAATTCAACTTCAATTAATTGATTATCTGTAGTGGACAATCGCAATTTTACAGTCCCAACGCCTTCCACATTTAATAATTCCCTGTTAGCTTGGTAAATTCTTGGTTTGTTTTCAACATCTATGTTACTAAACCAGGCTTTTTCTCTACACACATGTGTACAAGCGCCAGAATCGATTAAAAATATTTTCTTATCATCTGTGTTAAAATCATCAGTGATCCTAAAAGCATTGCCTTTGCTCTGTGTCTGTGCTGCAAACTTCTTTCCTCTGTGCTGTGTGTGTGAAACGTGACCTCTGCTCCTCCCATAATGGCTTCCCCTTCCACTGGCTGGTTCTTTGTTACTGGAACCATGTGCTCCTGTGGCTCTTTGTTCTTGGGGCTCATCATTAAACACATACTTAGAAGAGCAGTACTTTGCAAGATGATTTTTCCCACATATAAAACACTCTATTTTCCTTTTAAATCTCTGTCCATGCTTTAGACTCAAAACAGACATCTCATCAGACAAACTTTCTTTCAAATTTCTAGAATCATATTCCTCAGTTAGTGCAGACAAAAGACCTTCTAAAGTCAGATCATCTTTCAGTCTAATCATACTGGTTACAGACTTATAGGAACCAGGCAGACCCTTGAGAATTGAAGAAATCATATCTGTATCAGAGGGTGCTTCATTCAGGTCTTTAAGCTGTGTGTAAATGCCCATTAATTTGTCCATCTCTTTGGGAAGGCAGTCTCCCTCCTTCATCCTGAAATCAAAAATCTTTCCCTTGAGGGAATAGATTTTACTCTTGCTATGCTTATCAAATTTATCCTTTAAGTGTTTAATCATCAATCTGGACGTGGCTAGCCCTCTTAATCCTGGTACCTCTGTGTAGGGAATACTCCCTAAAATCAGGGCTTTAGCAAAACCATCCATCATAAGGAATTGTGTCTTATCAGGGTCAGTTTCTGGAGGATTTTCAGTTGTTAATACTTGAAGGGCATTGTGAGTCTGCAGGCGACTCTTCAAATACTCCTCCCACCACTGATAGTTAGCCTTTGTAAGTCTGAGGTTTGGCATTTCTTGGGATGGGGCATTAAAAGCCATTTTTTTTTTTTACTCACGTCCCTTTGGATTTGAGGTAGAAGCACAGGTTCTGGCTCAGTCATCTACTTCTCCAGGAGCTGGCAGGGTTAATCTTTCCCCTCTCTGCAGCAGCAGTGCGAAGTTCAAAAGCTCCTTTGCCTCGCCTTCCTTTGTTCTCCCGGCAGCAGCATCTCTTCAGTGCTCCAAGGCTCAGCTCCACTTACAGCAGGCAAAAATTAATCCAGTCAAAAAAGATCCTTTGCTCCTGGCAAACTACAATCCAGCATAGGTTTTCCCCTGATCAGCAAGGAAACAGGGTTGGGCCTTTCTGGCTGCAAGATTGCTCTGAGAGCAGGAAGGAAAAAAAGTGGTCATTTTAAAAATCCAAGCCTCTAGCTCTTATTCCCTATTTCTCTTTCTCAATCAATCCAGAAAGCTTTTAAGAGAAGAACCATCTTTTAAGAACCATCCTCTGCTACCATTTGTTAGGACTTTTGTCCAATAATCAGAAAAATCAGAGTAATGAATCTTGCTTTTCTGGAAAGAAGAGATTGCTTCTTTTGGTTTAAAAGAAGTTTATTACTAAAGGGAAAAGGTAAACGGGATTAGCTACAAATAAACAAAACATGCTTTCTAAGGAGCTGCATTGTGCTCCGTCTTCACACTAAGACATACTGATAGAGAGTGAGAGATTGTAATGGAGGATCTCTCCTTCTCCTTGACCCCTGAAAGGAAACACCTGATATCATTGACCAATTAGCAAGACAGTACACCTTCAGTTTTCCCGGGTTTACAGATAATTGGCCAGCTGCCAGGTATTACTTCCAGGCTAACATAGGTAAACAAACAAGTTGCATAGTTAACCCTATAATGACTGAATTTCTCAGGCCTTGCATTACATACTCATTTCTCCAACAGAAAGGACCTAAAAGGATCTCTGAACATTGTTCCTCATGGCTGGATCTTGGTCTCCAGCATCTAGCCCTTCCTATGCACGCCTGGTGGTACTGGCTTTGGATCACTGGTGCCAGCTACCAGCTGATCCAGTGTTCGTCACATCTTGGTCTCAAACGCTTTTCATGCTAGTTCCCTTTCCTCACCCATTTGCCCCACACACCCAGAAAGGGGGGGGTTACAAAAAGGGATGTTCTCCTCAACGGTCTTCATCCTGCTGGATTAGAAGATGGAGGGAAGAGCATTGGTGTCTCTCTCTAGGGTTTCAGCCCTGGCCAGTGTGCCTCCCTCCCAGACTCCCAGGGTCTCAAGGGTGTTCTTGTTTGCTTACATTGATCTAATCGATGTCTTCTCACATGTCAAAGGAGAACTGTTTTTCAACCCAGGAGATTCTGATCATGCAGAAGCATGATGGATGCCACTGACTGACAAATGCTACCAGCTGCACAGGGAAAAACAGCAGCACATGTGTTGTGTTTTAGTTATACTGCAGTTGCTTGATGCAGACTTGGGTATCCTGACACTCAACATCTCATTGGTTGGGAGTTAGAGATTTCTCATTGGACCTTAAGCCACTCTGGTTACCCAACCAGAAGGCCTGGCTTGGGTCCAATAGAATTGCATGTTTATTGTTACTTTGTTGTTATTATGGTTGGAACAAGGTATAAATTCAGTGCTGCTCCCACAGGAGCTGTCTTGTGTTGAACTGAGTGTTGTCTTGAATAAAAGCCTGTTTTGGTGATTCATCGCCTCCTGATCAATACTTAATAACATGCATGCTCAATGTATCTGATTTGTACCAGTGCACGATCCAGTTATGATGAGGACCATGGAGTACACATCGTCCAAGCAAGGCAATCATTGTCAGCCCACATCAATTGTGGCTTCCGGCCAGTTGCCCCATCTTGAACATCGCCGCTGCTCAGATGCAAACAATTCAAAAGGCTGTTTGTTTCAAATGTTGAGCAGACTGCCAAAGCAATCAAATGAGGTGTTTAACTTACAACAGATCTCGGGTTGAATCCCGTATGAAATCTTCTCTTGCGTTAGTGCTCTTGTGCAAGCTGTAATGCAAGAAAAAGAGCATTGTAGTTAAGCAGAAGAAGAGGAGATTGGATTTATATCCCGCCCTTCACTCACTTGGAGTCTCAGAGCGGCTTACAAACTCCCTTCCCTTCCCCTCCCCACAGCAGGCACCCTGTGAGATAGGTGGGGCTGAGAGAGCTCTGAGGCAACTGTCCTTGAGAGAACAGCTCTGACAGAACTACGGCTTGCCCAAGGTCATCCAGCAGGTGTAAGTGGAGGAGTGGGGAATCAAACCCGGTTCTCCCAGATTAGAGTCTGTGCACTTAGCCACTATACCAGTCAAGCACATTAACTCAAACTTGTCTCCCCACTTGCGGCTTCCAGTTGTGCAAGATCTTGTGCAACCAGTTTCGGGGCTCTATCATATATAGGGACCTTGATCTGGATGGCCCAGACTAGTCTGATCTTGTGAGATCTTGGAAGCTAAGTGGGGTCGGTCCTGGTCAGTATTTGGATGGGAGACCACCAAGGAAGAAGAGGGTCGCAACACAGAGGCTGGCAATGGCAAAACAACACTGTCCGTCTCATGCCTTGAAACCCCTACGGGGTTGCCACCAGTCAGCTGCGGCTCGATGGCACTTTCCGTCACCATAATATATAGGGAGGAAAGATGCTACCCAAGATCTTGCACAACTAAATGGGGCTAAATTATTTTTCTTTCTGCTTGAGTATCTCTGGATCCCAGCCACGGAGAGCAAACGAGATTTGAATGTCAGTTGCCTCCGTTCTAAAAATATCAGCACCGTTCCTGATTATCACACCTTGTACTGAGATGTAGCCTATGTGCTAACATGAGGCAAGACTACGTTAAATCAGGAGATATCACTGATAAACTGAAGTCAGAGATGGGCCGTATAAAAAGCAGAGTGGAAGGTAGCGGATCTAACCCCAATCTTTACCAAGGCTCCAGAGAGAATGCTGAAAAACACAGGGCAATGACCGTAAAGTGGGTAACCAGGCAAATTGTCAAAGACTACAGTTGTTGTTTTTTTTAAAAAAACGCCAACGGTTGACTACATCGATAAACATCGTGTGTAAGTGAAGAGCCGATATGGATTTTATAAAGGGTTAGCACGCTTGACAAATCTTACAGGATTTCTCTTTGAGATTGCCGATAAACTTGCAATAAGGACGATTTGGTCAATAGAGGGTATTTACACTCGCTGATCCGGATGCCACCGAAGGCCCTTAAAATACTCCATCATCAGTATGAGCAGAAAGATCTTCCCATTGATTATAAAGTAGCTGAAAAGATGAGACTGGGCCCGAATAGTCAATTCTCACAGGAGCAAAAGGTAAACAGTGGGGTGCTCCAATTATCTGCGGCAGAACGAGGTTTCCCTCCCCCTCCTCAACGTTTTCAAAGACCAGGACAAGAGATTCAACTGCAAAGAGGCCTAATTTTCAGATGAAATAGAATGGTTCAGGATGTTTAAGTTTAAATCAAACTAGGTGAAGTCTGAAAAAGACCAAAAGAAGACAGTGAAAGGAGTATTCGTTTTGAATGCTGATGAGAACAAAGGTTTGGGATAATTGTATACAGTTTGCTGGGATGAAAACAACCCAATTCAACTGTTCCAGAGTGCCGAAATGAATAGGAGTTGTGAAAACAAGACATTCCCCTCCCCCCCTTAATTTGATCCCCCCCCCCCGCCCCGGCCCTCCCTCAGCAATGAGGGGTCGGGCCAGTGAACAACATAAATACAAAACATAAATAAAACCCACAAATATTCCATAAAACCATTTAATCCAGCAGCGCCCTGGCATGGCGATAAGAGAAGCCAATAGTAGGCCTAGTAAGATTGCCTCATGGAATGCCAGAAGGAGAAGAAGAAGAAGAATGGATGGATTTATGCCCTGCCCTTCACTACCCAAAGGAGCCTCAGAGCGGCTTACAATCTCCTTCCCCTTCCCCTCCCCACAACAGACACCCTGTGAGTTAGGTGGGGCTGAGAGAGCTCTCTTGAGACCTGTCCTTGAGAGAACAGTTCCGAAAGAACTCGTGACTGACCCAAGGTCACACCAGCAGCTGCATGTGGAAGAGTGGGGAATCTAGGGTTGCCAAGTTGAACTTACAGTTTAGCGGGGGGAGTCCTGTCCCCATCCATTGGGGGATGGGACCTGTATAATTCGAGGGAAAACCATAGAGTTTTCCTTCGAATGATAGAGCCCCCCCCCTGAAATGTGCCCGATGCAATGACATCACCTCCGGGTGACATCATCACGCCGGGCATGTCTCTGCAGCCCGGCAATTTAGGGGTGGGGTTCCCCCCGGTGGCCCAATCCGGGCTGGTGGGAAGCAAGCCAATCAAGCGGGGGTTTCCCCGCCCCCTGGGGGACTTGGCAACCCTAGGGAAATCAAATAGGGCATGGGACTCTTCAGACAGCGCATTCCACCAGGCTGGGGCTGCGATAAAAAGCAGACCTTGTTCTGGTCAATGTTAAACGAGTGACTCAAGGGCCAGGCACCCCACGGCCCATCACTCGGCAAGAAGAGGAGCAGAAGCGATGTGGAGGGTTTCAACGGGAGCTGTGTGCCTTTCCGTGGATCCTGAACCTGGAAGCATCCCAGAAACAAAGAAACCAGTGAGTGTATCTGACATACAGCACTTTGACAGAGGTTACATGTTAAAAAGACCGGGCACAGTCAGCTGGGAAGCTATGCATGGGTCCCATTGCAATGCCCTCTCCTTCGTTGGGGATTTTTAAACAGAGGCTAGATGGCCATCAGGCAGCAGTGCAGAGTCTGTGAATTTAGGGAGATTGTGAGAGGGAGGGCAGAGAGGGGGTGAACCTGTGCTCAGATCCGGTGGCTCTTTCTTGTATGCCGAGAGTATTGCCCGTCACTACTTTGGGGTCAGGAAGGAATTCCCCCCCCCAGGCCAGATTGATCCAGGGGTCCTGGAGGTTTTGTGCCTTCCTCTGGGCATGGAGCGAGGGTCACAGGGGGTAAAACGAGGGGGGGTAGCTGTGAATTTCCTGCATTGTGCTGTGGGTTAGAATAGATGGCCCTCAAGGTTCCTTCCAGCTCTATATTTCTATGATTAGAAATTATACAATACATTTAGGAGGGGCTGCAGTGGCTCAAGTGGTTAAGACGCTGAACTGTAGACCAGAAGATCAGTAGTTCAGCAGTTTGAGACCCGAGTGCCCCATGACAGAGTGAGCTCCTGTCTCTGGTCCCAGCTCCCACCAACCTAGCGGTTTGAAAGCAAGAAATGGCAAGTAGATAAGTAGGCACCGCTTGAGTGGGCACCGCTTGAGTGGGTGCCAGCGTTCTGTGTGCCTCGGCTGAGCTGGCAACCCTAAGCATAGTGTTTACTTGCCATGGTAGCCCATTCCAAAGTACTGGAGCCACCACCGAGTAACCTCTGCCTGTTCTGTAATGAGCAGTTTAGATTGCTGGCAGGCAGGCAAGAAGGCAGAGATGGCTAGCTTAGATGGAGGGATGGATGGAGAGGTGGAGGCATGGACAGACAGACAGAAAACTTTTGGACTTCCTTATATTTCTGACTAATCTGACACCGCATAAATGTAAACACATTTGTCTTCATTAAAAAAAAATAAATTAAAAGCATCTTACATAGGGTTACCATGTTTTGAAAAGCAAAAAAGAGGGCATATTTCCTGATGGACTACTTCAAACAAGCGATCACTTAAACAGATCTCATTTTAAATACCTCTCCTATTTCAGCTGTGGTCATTGCTACTAGCTAGCAATATTCCTAAACTTCCAACCCCGAAAGAGGATATTTTCAAGAGCCCAAAAGAGGACAGACACCAAAAAAAGAGGACATAGTTCTCTAAAAAGAGGATGTCTGGTAACCCTAATCTAATGCAAGGTGGTGAAAAGGAAGATTTTTCTCCAGAAGATAGGCCAAAAGAGTACCTGGGAATTTAGAAAGTGTGACAGACCTCCTATGTACTCTTCAGCCTGTTCAGGGAGCGGTATCCTACATCATGTCCTCAGCCTCTGTCTGGGGCCTGCCTACCTGAGGGACCACCTTTCCCCACATGTTCCCCAGGGAGCACTGAGGTCGGGGTCACAGAATCGCCTGGCCCTTCCTGGGCCCAAAGACGCTCAACTGGCCTTTATCAGGGCCTTTTCAGTGGTGGCGCCACACTGGTGGAATGAGCTCCCGGAATATATCAGGGACCTGCAGGACCTTTTACAGTTCTGCAGGGCCTGTAAAACGGAGCTCTTCCACCAGGCCTTGATTAGGAGCCACCACCATCAATAACTCAATAACATCAACAACAACTAAGGCCTGTGATATTCTGTTTTAATGTATTTATCTTCTGTCAAACTGTCCTGAGCCTGCCTCAGCAGGGAGGCCGGGATAGAAGCTGAATGAATGAATGAATGAATGAATGGATGGATGGATGGATGGATGAATACGTTATATTGGTTCAGGGCTATTTTTGGGCAGGAACGCACAGGAACAGAGTTCCAGCTGGCTTCTGAGTTGGCCACACCTACAGCCTTCCCCTCCCTCGGGTTCCCCAGGCTCCTCGCAAGCCATGGTGCGCCTGGGGAAGCCGAGCCAATCCAGGGAGGGAAGACAGTTTAAACTGCCTCCACTCCTCGGGTTCCCCAGGTGCCCTGCAATTGCGGGGAGCCTGGGGAAGCCGATCCAGAAACTGCCTTCCTTCCCTTGGGTTCCCCATGCGCCCTGCAAGCTGCGGGGCACCAGGGGAAGCCGATCGTGGGAGGGAGCTTTGCTGTCAGAGGTGTGGCCTAATATGCTAATGAGTTTCTGCTGTTGGATGTGGCCTAGAGTTCCTGCTGGGCTTTTTATACAAAAAAAGCCCTATATATATATATATTTTTGGAAGCAGCGTAATGGAAGGAGATGGTCCCGATTTTCAAACAGGTCTCTGTCCCATCACCTTTTCCGCTTCATCAGCTTTGCAAGAACAGGCATCTGTGCTCCTGCATGATACAATTTACCCACAAATAAAGAAAATAAAAAAAAAATCCACTTAAGGGGGAGGAAAAAAGTCATCTACGTTGAGTCCAGGCATTTGCCTGTTTGCACAATGTTACCGCTTGAAATAGCGACACGCCGATGGATGCTTCTACAGCTGGAGGGGCCTTTGATGTAGGGAGCTCAATCACTTTTAAAGTTCCTGTCCATTCACTCCGGTGCACAGGAGTGCCTCTTTTCGCCTGACTGCAGCTCATCTACAAGTATTAATCATCTCCCCCCCCGCCCCCCCCCCCTGCCGCCGCCACACTGCAGAATCCTGTAATGAAATCTACCACCATTAGGGCCAAGCCAAGCCTAGCCTGTTGCCACCTCTTATTTATTTTACTTATTTACACATTGGTATCTCACTGCATCCAATCTGCTCGAGGTGGTTCGCCATGAAACCTGGAATTATTTTACTCCTACAGTTCTCGCTTCTGTACATTTTGGTAGCAGGTATTCTCTGAAGATGTGCAAGATGATCAGGGTTGGTTCCAGGTTCTGGGAGGCTCCGGGCAGACAACATCCAGGGGCTCCCCATCTGCTGGACACCAGCCCCCCCCCCCATGCCTTCCTTTCACCCCCCACAACATCATGCCCCCCCCCCCGCCTGCCCATGCATCCTTCTGCTGCCAAGCTCTCCCGCCACCATGCTCAGGTGCTTGCGCCCCCTGCAATGTATGCGCCTCCTGCCATTGCTACCAGGCACTACCAAGAGTGCCACTGCTGTGTGCCACTCCCATGCCCTTCCACGATGACTTTGCAGTCGGGAGCGTGAGTACAGGCAGGTGGCAGGGGAGGTGTGTGGGCTGGGGTCAGCTATGCACTGATGCAGATCTCACCACAAGCCCTGGGCCCTGGCAGCTCTTCCCTGCCTCCGGGTCTGCTGATACAGGCCCAGAAAATGACGGCGGTGTAGTTCTTACGAGATTACAGAAATTCAGCCTGTGTTCATTGATGGGTTCTTGGTAGCACTGCTAAGAAAAATTATCTGAATGACTCTTTACCCAGTTTCTTCCTGAAACCTAACCATCCATTCCTCCTCCTCCTCCAAATCCGGAGTCAGTTTCTAATCAATTCCATTTTGACCAAAGAAAGACTTGAAGAGAGGAGAAGGACCGGAAGGGAGGTTCTGCGAAATATCAGAATTGCATTCCGTAGACGCTCAGTGGTTGGAAATGATTCCCGAAATCCTTCCTAGCCTCCTGGTAGAGCACTGCCCTGCAGTGAATATCATAAAGCAATTGCAAGGACTAACATTCCAAAATGGTGCTTTGATTTCTCTTCAAAGGCGTGGGGGGAGAAGAGAAGAAGAAGAAGAAGAGATTGGATTTATACCCCGCCCTCCACTCCCCAAGGGAGTCTCAGAGCGGCTTACAAACTCCTTTTCCCTTCCCCTCCCCACAACAGACACCCTGTGAGGTAGGTGGGGCTGAGAGAGCTCTGAGACAACTGTCCTTGAGAGAACAGCTGGTACAGAGCTATGGCTTGCCCAAGGTCATCCAGCAGGTGCAAGTGGAGGAGTGGGGAATCAAACCCGGTTCTCCCAGATTAGAGTCCGCGCACTTAACCACTACACCAAACTGGCTCTGGAGAATAAGAGGCATCAGTGGTCATATATTAAAAAGTGAATTTTGGAAAAAAAAATAAGTTCCCTTTCTTTATAACAACACTAGTTCTTGGATTGTTTAAAAGCTAGCTGTCATATTAGGAAATATCTACAGTCATTTTCATGGGCTTCGGTGGGATCATAAGAAGATAAGAAGAGCCCTGCTAGATCGGGCTGGGGGTCCATCTAGTCCAACACCCAGTTTCATACAGTGGCCAGCCAGTTACTATGGGGGGTCAACAAACAGTGCAGAGAGGCTAAGGCCTTCCCCCAATATTGCCGCTGAATATGGAGGTCCTCCTTACCAACCATGGCTAGTAGTCATAGACAGACCTCTCCTCCACTGGGACACACCTGGATTGAAATTCTCTCTCATGTCAGTTTTAAGGCAGATGGAGGAAAGTGGCCATTTGTGTTTGAAGAAGAGAGCAGATGAGTGAAGGAAGTTTAATGATGTCGTGTTCTGCACCTTGGCTTGCAGCTGTACATGGGTGTGGTGTAGAAACACAGCCCTGCCTTGGCAGAAGCTACAAGCAGGACAAGAACTGAGAATAACGGTGTCCACATACCCGCGTCCTCTTCCACTTGGTATCGCTGTCACCCCCACCCAACATGCCTTGAGAATTTATTTAAAACATTTTTAGGCCTCTTGCCACACAATTAGGGTCCACAAGGCAGTGAACATTTTAAAAAAAAGATCAATCAAAATGCAGTTAAAATTATCAAATAATTCAGTTAATACATCTAAACAAACAACACTAGCTGGAGGGGAGGGTGCAAAGAGCTAGAACTTCTGGCTGCCAGACAATCATAGGATCTCCTGGCTATATGACACACATGAAAACAATTTTGCTACACGATGAATAAGTAATACTAGCAGGAGGGCCAGTAGCTGTTATTGAGGGTATGCCGGACAAAACAAAACAAAACAAAGTCTTCATAAGCCCTGTCCTGGATAGCCCAGGCAAGCCCGATCTCATCAGATCCCGGAAGCTAAGCAGGGCTGACCCTGGCAAAGACTTGGATGGGAGACCTCCAAAGTATACCAGGGCTGGGAGGCAGAGGCAGGCTATCAAGCCACTTCTCTGAATGTCCTCCATGCCCCAGTAGGAGTCACCAGAGGTCACCATGATTTCCAGGCATGGGCATCCACACACACACACACACACACACACAAATGCAAAAGTGGAAAATTAATAAATGTCTTCACAAGAAGAAGAGTTATTTTTATATATTTCGTAGGGAGTCTCAGAGTAGCTTACAATCACTTAAGAACATAGGAACATAAGAGAAGCCAATGCTGGATCAGGCCAGTGGCCCATCCAGTCCAACACTCTGTCACACAGTGGCTAAAAACACCAGGTGCCCTCAGGAGGTCCAGCAGTGGGGCCAGAACTCCAGAAGCCCTCCCACTGTTGCCCCCCCTTCAAGCACCAAGCATACAGAGCATCACTTGCCCCAGACTGAGAGTTCCTATGTATACTTTGTGGCTAATAGCCACTGATGGACCTCTGCTCCATATAAGAATGGAAGAGAAGCCAATCTTGGATCAGGCCAATGGCCCATCCAGTCCAAAACTCTGTCGCACAGTGGCCAAAAACACCAGGTGCCCTCAGGAGGTCCACCAGTGGGGCCAGGACACTAGAAGCCCTCCCACTATTGCCCCCTACCCCCAAGCACCAAGAATACAGAGCATCACTTGCCCCGGACTGAGAGCTTTTATCTATACTCTGTGGCTAATAGCCACTGATGGACTTCTGCTCCATATGTTTATCTAATTCCCTCTTGTAGCCGTCCATGCTTGTAGCCTCTCCCCACAATTGTCACCTTGTGAGGCAGGTTCTGAGAGAGTTCTGAGAGAACTGGGACTGGCCCAAACTCACCCAGCAGGCTTCAGGTGGAGGAGTGGGGAATCAAACCCGGTTCTCCAGATTAGACTCCACCGCTCTTAACCACCACGCCACGCTGGCTCACCTGCTGGTGAAGGGTGCCAATAGAGGGAGACAGACAAATCTCCCTGGGGAGGGAGTTCCATAGTTTTGGGGCCATGACCAAGAAGGCCCTTCAGATGGTAGTGGCAACTGAAGCAAGGCCTCTGAAGGTGACCAAAGTGAATGGGGAGGTCCATCTGGGAGAAGGTAGTCCTTCAGGTATGCTGGTCCCAGGCCATACAGGGCTTTAAGAACTTCTGCAGTTCCACCACAGCCCAGAAGCCCCTCATCCCCCTCCTTTTTCTTTTAACAATTGTGCCGAGGGGTATGCCTTGCAGGGGGAACTTCTCCCAGCCTGGCATCGCCACCTCTACCTCCCCCAATTCCCCCTTTTCAGAGAACTGTTAAAAATTAACTTTAAAAACGAAAGGACTTTCTGTATCCATACACTCTGGCAGACTGCAGTGGTTTGCTGGCTGCCTCCAACTAAGTAGAAGCTACACTTCGTAGACGTCTGTAGTAGGGTTGCCAAGTCTTACCTTCATAACAGTGGGGGAGTCCCAGTCCCTCTCCAGGAGACCCACGCATGCAAAGTGTTGTGCACTGCGATGACATCACCTGGAAGCGGCGTCATCATGCTGGGTATGTTGCCAGGGTGACACTCTGATAATTGCCCTAAAACTCTATGGTATCATAGAGTTTTCAGGGCTATTGCTAGAGTGTCACCCGACAATGTGCCCAGCGTGATGACGTCACTTCCGGGTAACATCATCATGCTGGGCACGTTGGCCCGATCGGGGTTGGGATTCCCCCCGTTGGCCAGATCCCAACTGGCAGATTGGGGACCCATTTAGCAGGGGAATCCCTGCCCCCCAGGGGGACTTGGCTGCCCTAGTCTGTAGGCAGGCTTGATTTCCCCTAAATATATAATATTCCCTAAATATATATATATATGTGATATGAAATTTCGGGGAAATAACTGAGACATCTTTCCAGTGCCAAACAATCAGGGATCAAACACCATTCGCTGGATAAACCCAAGCAAACCCTGCATCTTCCAGGTGAGGAAATCTTCCTCCCCAGAACAATCGTACACACTTATACACATTTTGTGCCGTAAATGCAAAGCAAATTCTTCAAACTTATTAATACAACTAATTAATAAGCAGGAGGTGTGGGGGTGACCGATTGTCAGTCACTCCCCAGGGGTTTATCATTACACCATTTTACCTCCACTGTTTCTTGGCAGGCTGGAGGTGGAGAATGCCGTCAAGTGATATTAGCTAGGAGATAAATTTAGGTTAAGAATTCATTGAACCAAGGGGAAAGACTGACTGGTTATCACATTAAAGCGTCCCATCTTTGTGGGCCAGTGAGAGCTACGTTTCTGAAATTGAAAGGTCTCTGCGGGTGAGTTCAGATGGCTTCAGTCTCTGTGGATCAGACAGGCAGATGTTGAAGCTCCATGTCCAAGAGCATAAAAAAAACATACATTAAGCACGTAATGTGCCATTATTTGGCAGTTCCTAAAAGTACGGCCGACCCAAGTCCGTTCCAAGAGCAATGAAAGGCACCTGTCTGAAAATGATTCTGCACCTTTAAAGTTTTCCATGCAGTGCTTCTGTCCAGCTTAATGTGGTTGATTTTATTATGGGTATAAACAATTAACTTGAACAGAAATGGCTAGGTAATAGGAGTGGGGCTGGGTTGGTCGGGATGCTCTTAGGAGGAACCACACAACTGCTTTCATGTTCATGTAGAGTTTAAATACAAGGGCAACAGCTCTACTCTGGTGCTTGTTCCCTGCCAATAATGAGGAATCTGCCCTGCTTGTGGACTTCCTGGTTGATTTGGCCAGCCGTTGCTGAAATAGATAGCTGGGCTAGAAAGACCTTTTGTTTTCGATTCAGCAGAGTTCTACTTAAATACTTATGGCTCCTGATCAAGATGGGTTGCCGTGTTAGTCTGTCCATAGCTGTAGAAAAGAGCAAGAGACCAGTAGCACCTTAAAGGGTGCATTCAGACGGGCAGCTAATACTGCCATTGGCCCGGCTGTAATTTGATCTCGATCTTTTTGATCCAGCATTGCACGACCAGACAGCTCCCCCGTGAATCATTTTACCGTGCGTGACTCCGCGGTGGATTGTCTAGGCAGCATCCACCATAAGAAGCTGTGCGGCCGGTTTTTTTAAAAAAACAACAAAAAAAACCACCCTGTTTGCACATGTGTACATGTGCCTCACTATCTACTTGTTTTTCTGAGCGTGCACGGACTAGAATGGTAAAAGCACCACCCGCGGTACCTTCCTCTAGGTACCATTTCAGTTAACAATGTGCATAGGCATCACAGGACCTTCAGAAACATTAAATTGTTCAGATCATTTGAGTACAGCTCTGCGGATGTCGCATGTTTAAACAGTTATGCGCGCATCGCTAAGACTTTTTAAAAATGGTGGCCATTTGGGATGGTCTGGAGACCATCCCTATGGGCTGATTGTGCATTGGTGGAATAACCAGATCATGGAAAGTCCAGCATTGGCCCATTGTCAGAATCTGCAGATTCTAACAAGGATTTCTGGGATCTCATGCTATATATTGTAACCTGACTTTGCTATGCTGTGCAAACCTGTTCCTGTACCAACTATGTAACCATGTATATTACTATTAGCTTGACAATTGTGAATGTATATTCTGTGACCCCAGGATTATTGCTCTGACCAGGCCTGGTCTATGTATCTGGTTGCCCGGGAGAATGACAACTTCAAAGCATGAGAACAATGGGCCTCTCACACTCCTGCCTCCGCATTCCATTCCTCTAGGCTGGGAAGACAGGGGAGGACAGGGACCATTTCTTATCAATGTGCGAAAGCCTTGGGGAAAGCATTTGTTATGTGAAGATGGTTACATCTGAGGGGTCTGGTTTGGGAAGGGAAATTTACTGCTTCACACCTCACTTTCTTTCCTGTGGGAAGCAAACGGCCAGAGAACCTTTTGCCCACGGTTTTCCCTCCCTTGTTGATTGGTTACCTATGGGCAATTCAAATTGTGCTGGAGGGTATATTAGACCTGCTTCTATTGTATGCGTTATCTCTGACAATAATATGAGGACCTGTACCAATGTAGAAATTGGAAATAAAGAACTGTGTTTCATCAACAAAGATCTGATCCTTGACTACTTTGAGCAGAAACCTCACACCCATCAGCCAGCTTAGGACCAGACTTTCACCACTATCTTTTAAGTACAGATCTCCTACAGGGAATCAATGGGCTGATCACGGAAGTGGTATGATTCCCAGATGTTGTTGTCTGGACATGTACTTTAAATCTACCAGGCACTCATGCCTGGCATGGCTCAAAAGATCTGACTGAATGCAACCAAAGACTAACAAAATTTATGACAGGGGAGGAGCTTTTGTGAGTCACTGCTCACTTCTTCAGATACAGCTAAAATGGGAGTCCATCTGTCTGATATATAGGACAGATAATTCTAGTTGTATCTGAAGAAGTGAGCAGTGACTCACGAAAGATGATACCCTACCATAGATTTTGTTAGTCTTAAAGGTGCCCCTGGACTCAGACTTCATTCTGCAAAGGGAACTATGGCTCTAGAGCTAAGTGAATGGCAGTACAGATGAAGGACGCCCTGAGTTTAATAACGGTAGATACTGTTGCAAATTGAGACCAGGGAGAAAGCTGTCCCTTGGCAGTCCCAAACTGGAACCTGCTTTACCTATTTGTGTGTTGGGGGAGGGGGCATTACTGAAAGTGTATGGAAGGAGTTGGGAGATTGTTCAAGAATCAGGGAGGAGATTTTTAATCTGGGGAGTAAAATCCTATTTATACCAATTTACTAAGGCTGTGCTCACATGGCAAGTTTATCCCAATTTGATCCCACTATAGTTTGAATGGGAATATTTTTTTTCCAGGTTGGGATGACCACACATCCCTCCTCAAACTGCAAACATTGCACAACGAGGCTCTGGGCACTGTCTAGATAGCTGTGCTGCTGCTTGGGTGGTGCAGCACAAGTTTTTTTTTAATTGCTTTGTGCATGCGCATAGGCACATGGCATCACTGCCTCCACCTGGACTTGTCATACTCTCTTGTTTTTACAGGTCCCCTCCCCCAAACAGTAAACAAAATGAACTGGCAATGTACTACCAAGCACTGGAATCTATATGTGCAATTGAATGTTTAAACATTGAATTTATTCAGTGCGGGATTGCTCATGTGCACAAAGGTGGAAGCTGGGGGGGGGGGAACTCCCTTATTGCACAAAGGACGGTCAGATGACCTAATCACAATCATTGCAAGAGATGGCTTTTCAGATCGATGAAACTGCAGATTCAAAGTGCAAATACCCGGAAAGTACTTGATTTTCCCGGTGTCAGAAAACTCGCTAGGGAACCAGGAGGATTGCGTGAGTGAGCCCACATCGGTGTGGGAGGCGGATGAAGCCATCTGATCAGCAATTTTAAATGTGAGAGGGAACAGCTGTGAAACTCAATCAAAATGATTGTGTGACCGCAGCCTAACAGTGCCATATGAAATAGCTACACCTTTCCAAGCCCACCACTACTTTCAATGGACTTAAGGCAGCATTGTTGGATAAATGTTGGATACATAATAGTGCTTATAGCCTATAAGTGAAATATACTCACACAGTGAAATCCGTATTGGCTTATCCAAACTTTGATACTTTGGTCCTAAGTAAAGAAAATTGACTTTGGTTAGTATGTGACTCTGCCAGGTCCCAAGATCCCAAACAACTGGGGCATTTTCGCACATGCCATTAGCCTCTCATTTCCTCCTCATTTCCCCCTGTGAGACTCCTCCTGAGCAACCGTCTCCAATTTTCCACTACAGCAATCAGCTCCTCTTCCCCCCCCCCCCCGCAGTTTTCTGTTCACAGTAGTGGTTGCTGCGAGGCTTTCTGCTGCTGCCCTGTCCATTTCCCCTCCCCTTCCCTCCCCCCTGCTCCTCCCTCGTTCCCCGCTTTTCCTTTTTTTAAAAAAAACACATGCATGGTAACGTTATAACGTCATAGTGGAATGACGACAGTGCATCACCCACCTTCCTCTTCCCAGAATTCATCAAGTCCCTCCTCAGTATTCAAATTTTCCCACCGGTCTGGGTTGGTGCAAAATGATTGGTAGGCTACACGGACTTCCAATGTCACTGGAGGACCCCCCCCCCCCCAATGGGTGGATTCTCCGATGTGAACTGAAATGTCGTGTGCTTAACCCGATCAAGGCAACAAAATGGAGGATGGGCAACATGGCTTCAGCTGGTCCGTGTAAAGTAAAAAAAAAAAATTACATAAATGGTGGTGGTGGTGGCGGCAGCTGAGGAGGAGCAGCATGACACGCAGACCAGTCTCCCCGCTCCTCAGGAATAGTTATAGCCCCTAGAAAACAGTTCAACCCATTTCTGTGACTTTTCTGCAAAGGAGCGCGCCCAGCCTGCTCTACAGGGGCTGCTGCTGGGGCCCAATGGCACCCGGCTCCCAAATGGCCAATGGAAGGCTACCAATAAACGGCAAATTAACCCCCCCCCCATAATAGATGTGAATGTGTGTGTATTATATAAAGACAACAATTGTGCCGTCTTCCCTTGCTGCATCAAAATTTCATTATGATGTTATAACGTTATAAGGGCCTTTAAAAAAAAAAAAAAGAGGCGGGGAAGTTATGCTTCAGGATCGTAGGACCGCACACAGGGAGCGGGAAGGAAGACTCGCGTCCCCAGCCCACCTGCCCGCTTGCTTCCCACGGCTTCTCCACGGGTTTCTAGAGGAAAGCACCCACTGCCAGCTCTGCACGGGCTGTTGCCGGGGAAGCCCAAACAAAGGGCAGCAGTTACCTGGGAGCAAGCACTGGGAGCTCTCGGGCCAATGGCGCCCGGCTCCTGCTACCAAGAAACGGCAAATCCACCTTGCCAACGCAGTCCCTGTGGTGGGATCTTGCCTCCCTGACTCCTTATTTCGATATAACGTTAGGAGGGCTCGTTTAAAAAAAACTAATTCAAGAAACGCTCACCACGGGGCGGGCCACATGGAGGGCGGGCGAGTGGGTGTGTTCTCATCTAGGCTTCTCCACCGGAGTAAACAGGAAACACCGCTAGGAACAGGATTTTCTTGCTCCAGGGAAGCTCCGGAGCAGTGCAGTGATACTCTGGAGGAAATTGTGAGCACGGAGCAAATGGTGGGAAACTGACCAGAAGCTCCGGTGCTAGCTTCGGTGTAAACCGCGGGGGAAAGCTAATGAGAAAATGCCCCTGGGGTTTGTATACACACAGACAAAGCAAGAGGGGAAAGGATGGGGGGACAGAAACTAGATCAGCTCTAGGTGAATAAACAACAAATGTTAAATGAAGCTCAATGCAACAGTGAAGTAATGTGCATTGTAGCAAAAGATTCCAGCATCATGTGAACAATGATGGAACTTGAACTGGCAGTAAGGAGGGAGATCGGGATTCCTAATAGATAGTTCAGTGAAAGTGTTGGGTGACATGAAGCTCTATGCTAGGAATGATTAGGAAAGGAATTCCTTGAAAATTGCCAGCATGACCTAATGTCCTTGTATAATTCTATAGTTCTGTAGGTTGCCGGACCCCCCAGTGGAGGTGGGGGTCCCCCACTGCTAAGCCCTACCCACAGCCACTGATCAGAAGGCTGGCAATGGAAACTTAACAAGAGAAAAGAGAAGGCCTAAGCCTTGTGGCTGGTCTTACGCAGGGGGTGATGTCACCACACCATCAATGTCCAGGTGACACTCTGGTATTTGGGCAAAAACTCTATGGAAGAAGCTAATTTTATCATAGAGTTTTTGCCCAAATACCAGAATGTCACCTGGACATTGCTGGTGTGGTGAAGAGGCCTAGGCCTTTCTCTTTTAGCCCCCACATCCCCTGCTGGTGGCTGGAGGGACCTGGCAACCCTACATATTTGGAATATTATGTAATGAGTACAATTCCAGACGACTACTTCTTCTTCTTCTTCTTCTTCTTCTTCTTGAATATTATAAAACTAGAAAAGTTGCCAAAATTATCAACAAACTGGAACATTTTTTTTAAAAAAAACCCAACCACACACTTAACATGAATGTACATTTTTTTTATTTTGACTGTGTAGAGGGGTGATAGAAGGTTTAATAAAATCATGTGTGGTGTGGAGAAAGTGGATAAAGAGAACATTAATTCTCTCACACACAATGCAAGAACTCAGGGTCAGCCTATGGAAGCATAGATACAGATCAGGCAAAGGAAAATGCTCCGCACAGCGCAGAATTAATTCATGGGATTTGTTGCCATCAAATATGAGAGCAACTTTAAATAGATTTGAAGGGGGGCTCGACACATACATGGTGGGGGAGGCCTCCCAGCGGCTGTTAGCCACGATGGCTGGAGGGCATCTTGGTGTTTGGTAGCAGTATGTCACATAGCAGTTTTGCGGGGAGGAAGGGGTGTGTTAGCCGAATTGCTTTAATTTACGTTTAGCAATCAGCAAAATACACGGGTTCTTGCCAACTATACCAAGGTCCCACCCCTCCTGGGAGTTCTCAAGGAAAGAGGCCTGTGAGGCAGATGGCAAATTAAATGCTGTTCACTGAATGATGTTTTTCAAGCACACAAAAACAGATTCTCACACACATACACACAGGTCTAGGGAAATAAAGATAGAAAATAGCACTGTTGCAATTTGCAGGAGTTCATTGATGGGGAAGCAATACGTTACCTATCCTGGAGATGGATCCTTGTTCCAACAGAAGATTAGAGGGACTGGAAAGGCAAGCTAGACATAAGGGGGGGGGGGGGGGTAAAGCAGATAGGGGACGATGGCTCAAGAGAAAGAAATGCCTCTGCTCAGGCTCTTTTATTAGATGGTCTTGGGGCAGACTATACAGACCACATCCCACTAACACACCTCTTAGGCGGTCCGTCCCTCTTGGACCCTTCCATAGGTTAAAGGTGGACAAAAGGAGGAGGGCAAGGGGATGGACAATATTGCAAAACTATGATCTCACCAGGAAGTGGACACCTGGGCAGGGTCCGATGACTCACCTGGCCACATCTATTGTTAGTCAATGACTTTGGCCGACTGGGTGATGGCCCGAACATTAGTTGCTAAGCGACTGCGTTAGCATAACTATGCAGGTCTGTTGGAGGGGGCAGGGGTTGACCAGCATTCTGAAACAGAGAGAAACCTCATGGCTTTGTCTCTGTCTCAGGTGAACTGTCTAGGGTGTCAGCCTCCTGGCATGGGCTGGAGCTGGCTCCTATCATGAAGAAAGCACATGGCCCTTCCATTACGGGCAGCCGAAAGTTCAGGCTTATGAATATCATAATTCATAAGAGCACTAGCAGTGCCTTGCTGGCCAACAGGTGGCAGGGGAGAAGAGTTTTCTCTTTGTGTCCTGGTTTGGAGTTTAGGATTAAACTAGAAAATGCCTGGGGATTTGTTCTCAAAATTCTGATATAGACTCTGTCTGATGTTGAGATCAAAATGGAAGGAGATGAAGTCAGGGTTAGCCCCAAAATCACCATTTACTTCTACGGGTAACTCTGTGCTACAAATCCTGGCCTCCATTACTAGCTCCGGATGGCCCAGAATTCTACAGGATGATGCAACCAGTCTCTGAGCAGAGCATTCAGAGACACACCAAACACCAGGAGAATCCTTCCCAAACCCATCCCATCTACCCACCAGCACGCTGTCTGTCATTATGATAGGCATTCTGCCAGTCGGGCATTAAAAACAAGTTCAAAGGATTCAAATTAGTTTAAAACATTCTTTATTAACGATAGCATTAATTAAATATGGTGTTTTATTTTTGAAATGAAATTTGACAGGTAATTTATTTTGTAAGAATAACAACCACAGTAATTGCTTTAGTACTAAAAAAAAAGAAAAAGGAGAAGAAGAAGATAAAACTAATTATTTCTTTCATTTTTTTAAATGGAGACAGGGGACATGAAATGAGTATTTTTAACTACCCAAATGTCATAACATTGTTCTTATACTGGGAATGGTTGCCGGGGGGGCGGGGGAGGGGGGCAGAGAGAGATGTGATTCGGGCATTCGACAGCATCGATCACGACCGTGTTCATATTGGAACATGTCGATAAAGACCCTCCCCATTCCTCATGTTGCTTCCTCAGTCTAATGGCTACAAGATTATTAATTCTCCCTGTAAAGAAAAGGCAGTCCAGTAATTATACTCTCCTCAAGGTGTCAATGACAATATCACTCTACTAACTTACAGAAAACCATTATTAACTAAAATTGCAGACTTCCATTTTCTTATTAGGGAGTTCAAACTTCACCGGTTATAAACACCTGCCACGGTCACATATTACCGAAGGAGCATGGCTTATCGGCACAGAATACATCGAGACTAAGTGTGTCAATAATCTTTCTATGCTGGGAAATACTCCTGCGAGAACTCCACTTTTTTTTTTCTTTTTTTTTTGGCTGCCTGGGTAGACTGTGCCTGCTGCTTCGCTGCTCGATGTCGATTCAGCCCAGAAACTTTTGCGTAAAGTGTTGTGCCTTGCTGCAATTTCAACAGCAGCTTTGCGGTAACTTTTCAGTAATTGAAAACTGTAGTACAAAGGAGGGAGGGGACCTGCTTGATGTTGTTCAGTCAGCAGGTAATTCAATGGCTAATCCTAAAAAAAAAACCTACTTTCTTGGGAGTCAGCCCCAACAAATGAAATGGGTCCTTCTATGGCAATTTGCTTAGGGTTTTTTGTGTGTGTGTGTGGGCCTCTCATTTCTGTTCAGCTGTGGGTACAAATGGAAGCAGATGCTGTAATACTGCCAAGTAGCCTACCTTTGGGGCCCTAAGCAAGTTAATCATGAACCTTGAAAACAAATTTAATAATTCCTAGCGGCTGAGAGAGCCCGGCATTCTTTTAATACCTGAGGGATCGCCTTTCCCCATATATACCCCAGAGAGCACTGCGGTCAGGGACCCATAATTGACTGACACCAATGCTCCCTCTAAGCTGCCGAGACTTGTGAGCAAAAATTCTACTTTGTGAGCCACTGGCATCAAAGTTGTGAGCGAGCGATTTGGCTTCTGCATAAATGAGTTTGCTCTGGAGCCATCCTTCCTGAATTAAGACAAAAATGTGTGAGCCGGAGGCTAGAAAACAGTGAGCTAGCTCACACTAACTCAGCTTAGAGGGAACACTGACTGACACCCCCGCCCCGGGCCCCAAGGATGCCAGGCTCGCCACTACTAGGGCCAGGGCATTTTCAGTGGTGGCTCCATACTGGTGGAATGAGCTCCCAGAAGAGACCAGAGCCCTGCGGCATCTTTTACAGTTCCGCAGGGCCTGCAAGATGGAGCTCAGATTTACCAACTCAAAGGTCTACCTGAGTCACGCAGTAGTAGAGGCTAGATGTTGAAAACTGCAGGCCGCCCTCACTACTACCCCCAACCAGCCCGGCCCATAGTTTTCAACATCTAGCCTCTACTGCTACGTGACTCAGGTAGACCTTTGAGTTGGTCAATCTGTCTGGTTGCAAGTATTTTCAACACGCCATCCTAAGTAACCAATGTACCATCACTAGCACTTTCCGCTTCTATGATTTGATTGCACCCGAATTGTTTTAAATTGCTTTGTGTGGATTTTAATGGTCATTTATGGACCAACTATGTACGCCACCCTGAGCCTGCTTGCAGGGAGGGCGGGGCATAAATTAAATTTAAATAAATAAATAAATACTATGTTGCCACAGATTTTGTTAGTCTTTAAGGTGCTCCTGGACTCTTGCTTTTTCCTTCCTGCCTGTTAGCGCCATAGTGATTCTCCTTTGCAAATCCCCAGTGAGCCCATTGGAAGGCACCGGGCTTTGATCCTGGACACTTTTTGATATTGTGAAACAGGATATCCCCTTCCGTTGCCGGTGGGGGAAATCTTTTGTTTTGTGTCATTCATCATTCCCTCAACGATCCCTCCTTCCTAATCCATGTTTTAACTGCCTTTTAAATGATTTGTATGTATTTTAGCTCTGTTTTTTAAAAATTGTTTTCATCAGGGCTTTTTTTGGGAGAAAAAGCCCAGCAGGAACTCATTAGCATAACAGGCCACACCCAACAGCAGAAATGCATTAGCATATTAGGCCACACCCCTGACAGCGCAGCTCCCTCCCAGGAGTGGCTTCCCCAGGTGCCCCGTGTCTTGCGGAGCACCTGGGGAACCCGAGGAGGGGAGGTAGTTTAAACTGCCTTCCCTCCCTGCCATCCTCCCCCAGTCTGGGGAATCCGGGGGCGGGGGGGGGGGGGGCTGTAGGCATGGCAAACTCGAAAGCCAGCCTGAACTCCGTTTCTGTGCATTCCTGCCCCAAAATAGCCCTAGTTTTAATGATATGTGCTTAATGGTTTTAAAATGTGATTTTTATCATGGACATTTTGCTGGCTGCCATGGTGGCCCTCATGAGGGCAGAAAGGCAGGACACACATTTTGTAATTTTTTAAAGAAAAGAACAATGTTTAGTGCATACAGGGACATACAAATTGATCTTTGTTCACTCTTGCATGTGAACTCCATTGCACTTCCAAGGTGATTGGTGGTGGAACGTGCCGTCCAGTTGCAGCTGACTTATGGTGATCCTGTAGGGTTTTCAAGGCAAGAGATGTTCAGAGGGGGTTTGCCATTGCCTGCCTCTGTGTAGCAGCCCTGGACTTCCTTGGTCAACTCCCATCCAAATACTGACCATGGCCAGCCCTACCTAGTTTCCACGATCTGACAAGATCAGGCTTGCTTGTCCCATCCAGGTCAGGGCATGATAGGGTTAGACAAAGCCGTCACAGAAACTGCATTATCCTTTCCCCTTCTCATGAAGTTCCTCAGGTACTTTGTCAGAGCAGGAAGGTCCAGCCTTACTTTACATCCCAATTTGGGTGAAATGTCAGCTGCAATTCTAGTCCAAACTGAACCAGCACCTGGACATTAGCGGTTTCAATCCACTTCTGCAACCGTTTGCAAGTGGATTTTGCCATTTCACACAGTAAAATCCAGTTGCAAAGTGCATTATTCAGTGTGTGTGAAATCACACAACACATTGCTCCTGAGGAGAAGAGCCTAGGAAGCTGTCTAGCTTTTGCTCCCTCAGTGCCATTGCCTGCCTCTGCGTAGCAACCCTGGCATTCCTTGGTGGTCTCCCATCCAAATACTAACCAGGGCCACCCCTACTTAGTTTCCGAGATCCAATGAGACTGAGCTAGCCTGGGCAATCCAGGTCAGGGTCAAAGGTGGTTGGTGGGAGGGGCTGCATTCCAAAGGATATAGAATTTCCTTCCATTCACTACCAAAGCTCTTTGCTCATTTCTCCACAGTCTTAAACAGGGGTGTGCAATGCTCCCTCTAAGCTGTGGAGTCTTGTGAGCAAAAATTCTACTTTGTGAGCCACTGGCATTAAAGTTGTGAGCGAGCGACTTGGCTACTGCACACATTAGTTTGCTCTGGAGCCATCCTTCCTAAGACAAAAATGTGTGAGCCATAGGCTAAAAAACTATGACCTCACTCACGCTAACTCAGTTTAGAGGGAACACTGGCGGGTGTCTATCCAAACAGAAAGCTTCGTCATCCGTACACAGTTGACCGTTTAAGTGCAATATCCCTTTCCTCCCTTCCTTTGCAAGAAGGAAGGAAGGAAGGAAGGGAGGGAGGGAGGAAGGAAGGGAGGAAGAGAGGGAGAGAGGGAGAGAGACATCTGAATAAAGGTTAAAGCAGTTAAATCACATCCCATTGCAGTGAAAGAAGGCTTAGGAAGCTGCTTCTTTTGTGACAGTAAGACAAAAATAACAACATCGGTTTCCTTTTCTCCTTTCCTCCCCCCCCCACCTAGTTTTACAAATGTCATGTTAACATTGTGCAAAAACAAGACAGGTTAGGATGACTTTAAAGCAACACATTTTACCTGTCTCCCAATGATGCTTTTGTTTTGACCGGCTCGCAGATGTGGGTTCTTTTTTTTCTCTTTCTTCCTGCATATCACTCAACAGAAAGAATGAAAGAAAGCAACTGTCTGAATGAGACGTGGCAGTTCGCAAAGACGGTGCCAACTTCTTTGATATCTTGTATCTCCGGCACCTTTAAAAAGACATCTGAAGTTGATTCTGAGCTGCGTTTGCGAGACATTTGCAAAATATGTGCATGTCAGGGAATACAATCTAAAATAAATACGTTTCTACATTGTCTTTTGAGTGCTCCGTTTCAGTTTAAAGAAAGGAAAAGGACAAGTGGGAACTGGTGCAATTTTACAGAGATGTACCTGGGGACGGGGCATCTCTTTAACCTAGGGTTGCCAGGTCTGGGTTGGAAAATACCTGGGGACTTTGGGGGTGGAGCCAGGAGAGGGTGGGGTTTGGGGAGGGGAGGGGCCTCAGCATGGTACAATGCCATAGAGTCCACCCTCCAAAGCAGCCATTTTCTCCAGGGGAACTAATCTCTGTCAGTTGGAGATCAGTTGTAAAAGCAGGAGATTTCCAGGCCCCACCTGGAGGTTGGGAACTTTAACCACCTCCCAGTGGTGAAAGTAATATTGTTACCAGTATTGACTATTTCAGAAGGCCCAAATAAGAGGATGGCAGGTTGGTAAAGAAAGATCCAAAATGGAACTTGCCATCACAGCTCAATGAAATGTTATTCCCAATCCAAGCTGGGTTGGGGATCCCCAGCTTGACTTGTGGTACACATTACTTCATGGAACTCTCTTTCCCAGGTTCCATGGGGCTAGTTTCTGCTTGTGAGTGTGGCATGGGGGGGAGGGGTCTCAGCCTTCCCTCCTGTGCTCCTTTCTTCAGTTGAAATGGCCGCACTGGGGCTGTTTGCCCTGCATTGGATCTCTGTATGCATTGACTACATTGTATCTGATGGGGGGAGCTTGGTCTCTAGGCCCCTGAGCATCTTTGCTTTCCTCCACACCTACTCCGTTGGGTCCACACCCTTTTTGAAGCGAGGCCTCCAGAACTGCACACAGTACTCCAGGCACATCCTGACCAATGGGGTGAACCTTGCATCATACTGCATCCTATAAAAGGGGACAGCTGTTTTCAGCACCAGGTCTGTGTCATGTGTAATTCCTCCCTAAGAAGTAGAGCATGTGTATCTTCTTCCCAATACCCATTAAGGAAATAGGAGCCCTGCCAGATCAGACCAATAGTCCATCTAGACCAGGATCCTGTCTCACACAGAGGCCAACAAACAATGTGGGACTACACCGTGAAAAATGCAATATAAATAGAACAAACTGTGCAAACAAGGCGTCAGTACAATAATAGTAACAAAGCAATGGGATACAACTTGGTTTCACTTCCACTGACTTTATAACAAGTGTAATATACTACAATAGTCCCAGCATGAAGCTCTCAAAATAACACGAAGTGCAAAAGTTCAGTTCCAACGAAGAGTCTAGATACAGCCTTTGTTTCGTATGTCACCTTTTTCCAGGAACTATAAAATCATAAAAACAACCAAAACCATCAAATACAAATAATACAAACATTCCCTCACCCATTACTACAAGAATACATATTACCTAGAAGGGCTGCAAAGAAGCAGCTTGTAAGCCAGCAAGGCATATTATATGCTCTTATGAACTGTTAAAATCATAAGTTTGAACTTTGGGTTGTCATCTTGCAGAGGGCAAATGCACTCTCTATTGCAGTGAGAGGCTCCAACCCACAGCGGGAGACTTCCTTCAGAGTTCACACCTACATGGAGACCAGATCTCCATTTCAAAGAGTTCTTCAGTCTCTTTCATGTGTTCACACCAACAGGGAGACCAGGACTCCATTTCAAAGAGTCCCTATCTCCTTAGAGCTGGCCTCTTCACACCTTCCCCCAAAGTTCCTGTAAGAGATTACGTTGCTTAGCAACTAATCGTCGACCATCGAGTGACCTGGCCGAAGCCATCACGAGACCAAGAATTGGCGCCAAGAAACCCACCAGATGGCCCAGGTGTTAGTTCCTGCTTAGCACCTAGATTTGCAATATTGCCCACTCCTTCCTGCCTCCTCCTCCTCATGACACTGACCAATAGTAAGGCTAGTGGGGACGGACTAACTAGTAGGTGTAACAAGGGGATGTGGTCAGCGCAGCCCACCCCAATGCTACCTGATAAAACCTCTTGCACAACAGAAACCCATTGCTAGCCACCTTCGACCCCTATCTTCTTACCAACCGCTCAAGTCCAGCTTTCTATACCCAACACCTTACCTCCATCTTGAATCCCTGGTTTGCGCAGCCAGGACGAGGTGTGAATCTGCAGGTTCAGATCACGTCTCCCCATATTTCCTTTTCACCTCCCCTCAATCTTCTTGTGGAAGTGAACCACCCATCTCCAGGATAGGTAATGTATTACCCCTCAACGAAACTCCTGCTAATGCAACAGTGCTATTTTCTATCTGATTTTCTTAGGTCTTGCATGTATGTATGTGTGACTACGTTTTTGTATGCTTGAACAACATTTTATAGTAAATATCATTCAAAGAAATCACTCAGCCTCATCGCCTATTTTCTGGGAACTCCTGGAGGGAGGAGACCTTGGTATAGCTGGCAAGAACCCGGTATTCTGCCAATTGCTAAGCTTAAATTAAAGCAATTTGGCTAACAAGCTCACATCAAAATAGTAGCTTCAAGGGAACAAAATCTCCTGCAAAGGAACCACATATAAGCAACAATATTCCTTTTGCATCATGAACAGAATATTCTTATTACTATCAAAACAATCCCAAAGACTCTCTTAGCACTCACCTAGAAAGTTTCTACTGGGCTACCATAAGACATTCACAAAGGGAACTTGTCCTCCACAATGTCTTAGCTAGGTATGCCTTAACTATGCAGTCAACAAGGAACAGCTTTGTAGCAAACCAAACTCATGTGCTTGTAAAAACTTTTAAAGGGGCAGGCTATCACAGTGAGTGCTATCTACAAAAAACTAGAGTATTCCAGCTCTTGGTTAAGTCCAAAAGGCTGATAAGACCATGTACGATAAATCCAATAACTTTCCCTTTGGTATAACCACCTATCAACATTGATTTTATTATACCTGTTCGCAACAAATGCCTCTAGCACCAAAACCTTGAAATCATTCAAAGTGTGTCCTTTCTGATTAAAGTGGTACACCTAAGGAGAATCCATATGACCCTGTCTGATGCGAGACTGGTGTTCAATTATTCTAGTCCTTATGGGCCAACTTGATTTCCCAATGTAATTTAATTTACATGCACATTGAATCAAATAAATAAATTTCCTTGTGGAGCAGGTATACATCCCCTTGAGTCTATGGCAAAAGTCCGAAAAATCAACATGGTCTGTGCGCCACATCAGGGGACAAATCTGACATCTCCCACATGGAAAATTACCAATGCTGGAGGGCAGCGCGCTGGGTGTGGGGCACACATCTACTCATGTCAAAATATTTCTAAGGTTACAAGTTCTTTTCTTAATATTTCCTTAATGGGTATTGGAAAGAAGATACACATGCTCTACTTCTTAGGGAGGAATTACACATGACACAGACCTGGTGCTGAAAACAGTTGTCCCCTTTTATAGGATGCAATATGATGCAAGGTTCACCCCATTGGTCAGGATGTGCCTGGAGTACTGTGTGCAGTTCTGGAGGCCTCGCTTCAAAAAGGGTGTGGACCCAATGGGGTGGGTGCAGGGGAAAGCAAAGATGATCAAGGGCCTAGAGACCAAGCTCCCTTCATCAGATACAATGTGGTCAATACATACAGAGATCCAATGCGGGGCAAACAGCCCCAGTGCGGCCATTTCATTGGAATTGAAACCAAGTTGTGTCCCATTGCTTTGTTACTATTATTGTACTGACACCTTGTTTGCACAGTTTGTTCTGTTTATATCGCACAGAGGCCAGCCAGTTCCTCTGGAGGGCCAACAACAGGACATAGAGGCTTAGGCCTTCCCCTGATGTTGCCTCCTGGCTCTGGGATTCAGAGAATTAGTGCCTCTGAATGTGGAGGTTCCCCTCAGTCACCATGGCTAGTAGCCATTGGTAGACTTATCTTCCATGAATCTATCTAATCCCCTTTTAATTCCTCCCCAAGAGGTAGAGCAGAAGCATCTTATTTCCTTTACCCATTGATCTGAATCTTGCGAAGCAAGCTAAATATTGCATACAACTAAAATGTCTTTTTAAAAAAAATATGGACATGATTGAGAGTCCTGATGTGACAGCGGGAGAAAAACCATCAACATCTGTGCCTTGTCTGTTCAGATAGATGAGTCGAGTTTGGAGCCCTGTATTTGCCTGTATGAATTTTACTTAAAATAAAACCTTTGGAATTCATCACCAATCAGAATTTGCACCTATAGATACAACTGTGAACTATGTTCGCACAAGCATGCTGGGAATTATTACAAGAACTACCCGTTCTTTGACAGATCTTGGGGAAAGTATTTATTTGCAAATTTGATATAAGTGCATTGTGGATATTAATATTTCATCCATGAAACATAGTGGAATATTAGTCACTAGAAGTAAATTCTGATAAATTCTCCATCAGATGGTCCCATAACAATCAGTGATGTATCATACTACCAGGAAATCTGAATTCAGATGTGTTAGGTATATATCTTGACTGCTGTTAACCAAGACAAAGTACCGGGAAGAATAAAATATATCTACTCTATAAATATAGCCTAATTTTAGACAATATGAATAAATAATTTACACCACTGTGAAACACAGTTTGAAAGCTGCAAGTAACTCTAGGGCCAAGGAAAATATTCCCATTGATATGTATGACTGAAACAGGAGGTACGTTTTCAATTATCGCATTGATTTAAAAAAAAAAATAAGCATTACCAAGTAACATTAAAGATTGTTATTTAAAGTTTTAGGATGTGTCGATTTATTTGTACTGCTTTAACAAACAAACAAACAAACAAACAAACAAACAAATATCTTCTGGAACTAGAGACAATAACTGACACTATGTATAAATACATACATCCAAAGCTACAGGAGTGCTTTGATTGGGTATGCCCAGAATTCACACATGCTCATATGAATAAATATTTTAAAAACAGAAACATTTAGAAGAAGATGAAGAAGAGATTGGATTTATACCCCGCCCTTCACTCACTTGGAGTCTCAGAGCGGCTTACAAACTCCTTTCCCTTCCCCTCCCCACAACAGACACCCTGTGAGGTAGGTGGGGCTGAGAGAGCTCTTTCCCAAGCTGTCCTTGAGGGAACAGCTGGTACAGAGCTATGGCTTGCCCAAGGTCATCCAGCCAGGTGCAAGTGGAGGAGTGGGGAATCAAACCCGGTTCTCCCAGATTAGAGTCCGCGCACTTAACCACTACACCAAACTGGCTCTTTAGGGTTTTTTTGTGCTCTGTTAAGGGCACAATTTCCCCTTTTTTAAATGTACAGTTTTATTAAATTGTGAAGCATATCTAGATAAGCTGATAAGTATTATAACATTGAATCCCCACACCCTGGTATGTTGACAGATAGACAGATAGATATTCATAATACATCAATAAATTTATACATAGCATGTATTGTGCACACAGCTTGCTTTTAAAGGTTGCCTCATACAGGACCCAACCAGTTTGGCTGCAAACTCTACAGGCAGTTGTTTCTCTACTTCCCTTGCTGCCCCTGAACACTGATGAATTATTATTTATTTAATTCATTTACAGCCCACTTTCCTCCCCAGTGCAGACCCAAAGTGGCTTACATCATTCTATTTTATCTTTAGCAACAGCCCTGTAAGGCAAGTTAGGTTGAGAGAGCCTAACTGGCCCAAGGTTACCCAGCAAGCATTCATGGCCAGAGTGGGGGATTTGAACCAGGGTCTCCCAGATACTAGTCTGACACTTTTAACCCCTACACCACACAGGCTCTCAATTAGCTAAGTGGTTAAGATGCTGAACTGCAGACTGGAAGGTCAGTAGTTCGGCAGTTCGAGACCCAAGTGCCACATGACGGAGTGAGCTCCCATCTCCGGCCCCAGCTCCTGCCAACCTAGCAGTTCGAAAGCAAGAAATTGCAAGTAGATAAATAGGTACTGCTTCGGTGGGAAGGCAACAGTGTTCTGTGTGCCTCGGCGTCTAGTTATGCCGGCCACATGACCATGGAAATGTCTTCAGTCAGCGCTGGCTCTTCGGCTTGGAAACGGAGATGAGCAACGCATCCCTAGAGTCAGATTCGACTGGCTTTCGAGCCAGGGAAACCTTTACCTTTAATCTAATTATGTGGATTTTGGTTTGGGAGGTGCTCTGTAATTTCAGCTCTCCTTGCCCACTTTGGAAAGTACCTGAACTTGTGAAACCACCGCCCAATTAGGAATGTTGCCTTCAAAAGGCAAATTAGACACAGGCCAATAGTTATTTGACAGAGTCACATCTAAAGATGGCTTGTTCAGCAGAGGTCTCACCATTCCCTGAACTGAAGCCAAGGGCTCTGAACCTTCTCTAATTAATAACGACTTTTGGAGTCTGCGTGAATCATCCACCACCCTTGTGTAGACCTTCAGATTCACTGTCAGGTTATCATCATCAACAGCCATTGTGGTTTTCTCATCATCGAATATGACAAGCAGGTGAAATACATTTCTTCCTTTCTGAGCCATAACCATATTTATGGGATTAGCTAACCGACTGAATAGTAGGGAAACTTTTCAACTCAACCTCAGTCTTCTAGGGTTAAGGCTTTAATTGGTAAAGACATGCTATTGCTGCTTTGAACTGTACAGCTCCAAGGACTTTAGGAGCTTTGCAGATGATGACGATGACCAGGGGTCATTTTGTAGAAAAAGAGGTGCAGGAGCTCATTAGCATAACTCATTTGCATAACTCATTTGCATATGCCATACCCCCCAACATACAGGAAGTGTGTCAGAAGGCAACACCCACCCATCAGGCTCCACTCCACAGGTGAGTGAAACTGACCTGCTCTTCCTCCATTCCCTTCCCCATCCAATACTTTGTGCAATAAAAATAAGCGTAAAGAACACACCCTCATCCTCTTCCTGCTCCCTTGAAACCACCAGGTTTCAAGTAGACTTGAGATACCCAGGACATGTGCACCACCCATCCCTTCCCCTTCCCCTCCCCACAACAAGACACCCTGTGAGGTAGGTGGGGCTGAGAGAGGTCTTTTGAGAACTGCTCATGAGAGAACAGCTCTGAGAGAACTTGTGACTGCCCAAAGGTCACACCAGCAGCTGCATGTGGAGGAGTGGGGAATCAAACCCAGTTCTCCCAGATTAGAGTCCAACTCCTGACCACTACACCAAACTGATGGGGTGGAAGCTGCTGAAGGGTTGGTGAAATTTCTCCAGTACTTACGTGCCATGTGCCCAGATAAAAAATGGTATACTTAGAAAATGTATATGCCACCTTGAGCAAGTCTCTGGAAAAGCAGCACACAGTCATAAAAGGAACAATGATAAAATTATCAATATTAAAACAAAACATTAAAAACAATAAAGACCTTAGCAGGGCTTTCCCCGGGGCACTGCGCCTCTGCACTGCTCGGGGAAGCCGAGGAGGGGGCGGGGCTTAGTCATGTGTCCACCCCCTGGGCTCCTCACTCCCGGAGCTGTGCTCCTGTGCGCTCCTGCTCCAATGGACCCCTGAGGATGACAACAACATAGATAGACTTGGTATGATGCATACTAGGATAGTGTTCCAGTTTTGTGTGGCTGAGGAGTGTGTGTGAGACACAGCAAGTTATGCATGATGGTACTACTCATGTCTTTTGCCATTTTGATGGGGAATCACCATGTGACTAAGGCTACCATAACTCTGCATGGAAAACTCATTATGAAGCCAGGGAGGAAGGGCATCATAAAGCCTTCCTACCCCCAAGTGCCCAATGGGACATTAACGTTCCTTTTGAAGGAAGAAATCAGAACCTGGAATACCAAGTGGGGACACAGGAAGAGCCTCATTTGATGTTCTACTCATTTTACTTTTTAACAAAGTAAGTGAGCTAGTACTGATAAAGACTTAATCTTGTTGCTAGCACCACAGTCATCTTGCAAGGCAATTGTGAGGCACTCCAAAGGGATCTGTCGAGGATGGGCGAGTGGGCATCAATGTGGCAAATGGGGTTCAGTGTGGCCAAGTGCAAACTGATGCACATTGGAGCAGAAAATCCTAACTATAAATGCATGTTGATGGGGTCCAAACTGGCAGAAACTGACCAAGAGAGAGATCTTGGAGTCATAGTAGATAACTCAATGAAAAGGTCGAGACAGTGTGTGACTGCAATGAAAAAGGCCAACGCTATGCTGGGGATTATTAGGAAAGGAATTGAAAACAAATCAACCAGTCTCATAATGCCCCTGTATAAATCAATGGTGCGACCTCATTTAGAGTACTGTGTACAGTTCTGGTCGCCACACCTCAAAAAAGAAATTATAGCATTGGAAAAAGTGCAGAAAAGGGCAACTAGACTTCAAGAAAAGGTTATTTGTCCCAGCCTGACCTGGTCAGTGCAGGGAGAAAGTGAGATGATAAAACTCCTGAGAGCAATGATAAAACTCCTTTTTGTGCTGATCCCATCCAGGCAGACAGAACTCTTAATTGAGGTCTGTAGGAGGTGGCTATTGCTGGTCTGAACAGTTGAACAAAGGTTTCAAGGTAATGGGACCCTGCAGAACATCTGCAACTTTATAAGCTAAGGAGCCCACCTTCTATTCAGCCTCTTTTAGGCAAGCCATGCATGTATAGAGGGAGGAGCAGAGGATTTGCATTTTACCCTTTCCTTTTGAATCCCTTGCTCAGTCCAGTGCTGTGCTGAGAGTATGCTTGGGGACATTTTCTTTTTCAATAAATGCATTATAGCTTTTGATGTTCGTAGGGTTTCTCTGTACTAGGGCTGCGATCATACACACAATTAGACCTAACATAGGTGCGAATGTCAGGTCAGACAACAACATCTGGGAAGCACCCCATGGCCATCAGCAACCCGTTTTCCTCCTCCACAGAAGCAGAGTTAAAAGACACCAGGGGAAATCCGATAGTAAATGGGTTGTGATGGGCCACGGACAGACTTTCCTGTGTCTGATCACTCCAGTGCACTCTCATGGTGTCAGGATGGTCTGATCAGGCCATCCCGACTTCGTGCCATTGTTCCCCCCCACTTTGTAGTATGTGCATCATCACAAACTCCATAGGGAGCCCTCAGTGCGGAGGTACGATTCATTGATCCCTTGTTTAAGTGCATGGGGGAAAAAAACAGGACAAAAAAGTGACTCACCCACAGTTGTGTCTGATCACACACTGACGGACTGCACCCGCAGCTTCAAAGGGAGGTGTGATCATGTAACTGCGGGTCAAATTTATCCAGAGGAAATAGCCTTGCTCCCCCCCTCCTTTTTCTGGCTCATGTGACCACAACCTACGAGTACCAGGAGGAAGGAGAGGGGCAGTTCATTGGCAAGCAGGAATCCAGGTGAATGATGTGCAAGGAAGAGGCCTTGGAAAGCTACTGGAGCCCAGACACCATGGAGGGCACAGTGGAATATGGCGAGAGCAGGACTGTTCCACTGCATGGCCAATGAAGGAAGCTATGATTGTGACTGATTTTTTTAATTTATTTGTTCAATTTTATCCTGCCCTTCCAGTAGGGCTGCCAAGTCCCCCGGTAGAGCGGGGGAAACACTGATTTTTAAAGCTTTCCCCCGCTTTTTCAAAATTGGCCACCAGGGGGACAAAATGGCTGCCAGCAGGGGAACCTCGGAGCCTGCCCTGGCCTCTTGAACTTCTTAAAAGGGAAATTTCCCCTTTAAGAGCTGAACGAGCAAGAGAGCCCCGCCCAGAGATTAAGGAGGGACCAGGCTCTTTCTACTGAAGGGCTTGCGTGCAAGGTTGCTGCTGGAGTAAGCTGCTGGTAAGCTGCTGGGGTCTGCGAGCTCTTTTCCTTCTCTGTCCCTCCCCCACCCCCTCTTTCTTTTTTCTGTCTGTCTGTCCACTGTGGTTTTGTCAAAGGAATAAACTGTCACTTCCAAAGAGGTAAACATCACAAGGAGAGGTTGCCTGTAGAAGGTCTGGGAGTGGGATTGTTTAAAATGTCTTGTCGTGGCTGCTTGGGTCCCCCCAATCCTCATTTCCCTTCTGCAAATAAAAGTTGGGATTCCTCATTTTTATGCCAATTTTCTGTTTCTTTCAACCGTGTCCCCCCCCCCCCCCCGCGCAGTAAAAATCTGCATTTTTAAAAGCATTTGTACATCAAGTAACCGGTATTTTAAGTTAGGGATGGATCCAACTAGCTTTTCTGCTGGCGAAAAGGGGAGGACAAAGGTCCTCTTTAGCCACCAAAAAGCCTATGCTGGGTGGTGGGGGGGGAGAAGTTATGGGACTTACATGGACAACTTCTGGGTGAAACAAGGGCCAGAAATAAAGCCTGGGAATTGGGCAAGAGTAAGTGAAAAAGCTGTCTGTCTGTCTGTCTCTCTCTCTCTCTCTCTGTCCCCATCCAGCAGAGGTCTATCAGTGGCTATTATTAGCCACAAGGTCTGAATGGAACCCTTTGTCTGGGGCAGTGATGCTCTGCATTCTTGGTGCTTGGGGGGCAACAGTGGGAGGGCTTCTGGAGTTCTGGCCCCGCTGCTGGACCTCCTGAGGGCACCTGGTATTTTTGGCCACTGTGTGACACAGAGTGTTGTACTGGATGGGCTGTTGGCCCGATCCACTGTGGCTTCTCTCCTGTTCTTATGATATGAAAATCATATTTAGCACTTGTGTAGCACTTAGGGCTTCATATTCTGCCGACATGAGGAAGGATTCAGTAGGGCCGTTGCTCAGTGATAGAGCATCTGCTTGACATGCAGGAGGTATCAGCCTCTTCAGCTAAAAAAGGATCAGGTAATAGGTGACATTACAGATCTCAGCCTGAGACCCTGGAGAGCCACTACCAGTCTGAGTAGTCAATACTGACCTTGATGGACCAATGGCCTGATTCAGTATTAGGAAACTTCATGAGTTCATGTGTCAGCATGTGGAAGCAACATCACAGGATGTGACATCACAAAATGATGTCACTTCCTTTCTCCTGGCTCCACCCCCAAAGTCTCCTGGCTCCACCCCCAAAGTCCCCAGATATTTCCCAAGTTGGACTTGGCAGCCCTACCTTCCAGTAAGGCCTTTGTTTCCCTACTGCCATGGTGTGTGTGTGTGGGGGGGGGGGGCTTGCAGCAGCAATGGATAACTCTCTCTACACAGTTTAGTGTAGTGGTTAGGAGCTGGGACTCTAATCTGGGAGAACCAGGTTTGATTCCCCACTCCTTGGGTCAGTCACAAGTTACTTCAGAGCTGTTCTCTCAAGGACCATTCTGGAAAGAGCTCTCTCAGCCCCAGCTATCTCACAGGGTGTCTGTTGTGGGGAGGGGAGGGGAAGGGAAAGGAGATTGTAAACTACTGTGATACTCTTTCGGGTAGTGAAAGGTGGGGCATAAATCTAATCTCTCTTCTCTCTTCTCTCTACTTTTTAGACTTTAAACTGGTTTCTAAACTTAAGCGATTTTAAGAAAAACATAATCTCATATTGTCATGTGACTTTTTCAGTTTATTGCAAGGACAGTAGCATAAGAAAACAAGACCAAAACCAAGCCTTCTTTTTAAATAATATCAGTGTGACACTTATCAATCCCCAGCTCTTCTCAGTGCTAGACTTGATTCCAGTAGCAGACCAACAAGAGGCCAACAAGATTTTCAGGGTATATAAGCTTTTGAGAGTCAAAGGTCTCTTTCAGGTAAAAACCACAGGAAATAAGTTATCTTTGTATTTTTGTGTTGGTCCATCAAAGGCTGAGTTCAGACTGGCAGTTTGGCCCGCTATAGTGGATTAAGTGGGTTCACATCCACAGCTGTCTGACGTTCCCCTGCCGTACTCACGCCGTCCTGAAGAGTTTTGATCCTGCTTTTTAAAAGAACCAGGTGAAAGCTGGGGCAAACTGTTTGGATGCACGTTGATCTCACTTCCTGGAAGTGTGGATGCAAATAAGCCGCAATCAAGTGGCGCCGGTAATGTGAACTTACTGATCTTGTAGGGATGCACATAACTGCCCATGTGTGTGCTGTGCACTTGAGCGCACAACAGCCCGTGAGACACTTCCAGCTCACCGAGTTAAAGCCCCCAGCCATGGGATCTTGCCCCAATTGCTGCTGCGCCTATGCACCTATGCGCCTACGCACAGGTCAGTGAAATGGACCAAAGCTGCACACAACTGAGGCACTGCCGCCAGGGGCCGCCCCACAGTGCAAACACTCCATTCCACCTCCTCCCTGGTATGGTTCTGCATCAGTCCACACAGTGCAACTGGAAAGCCCTGTGACAACTTGGCCCAGGTCTTTTTGCCCCACTTCCCTTGCACTTCATTCTGCCAGTCTTCCCTCTGCCAAATTCAGTCTTGTCTATACAGATAACAATTCTACAGGGTCTCAGGTGCAGCTCTTCCACATCCTATGCCACCTGATGCTTTTAACTGGAGATGCCGGGAACTGAACCTGGGACTTCCTGCATGCCAAGCAGATGCTCTACCCCTGAGCCAAAGCATGTAATTACTCTAGTCTTTGAGAAACCTTTATCTTTCAGAACTGTGGAGACTGGAGCATTTTTGGCTTGTCTAAACTTTTAAATAAAAGTGACTGATTTGTAATCATTTTCTTTTTTACGCAGCCCAGCTTAAAAAAAAATAGATTATTTTTTTTTCTGGCCAAGATTCAATAACAGTGAATATCCACAGATGCTCACAAACACTTGGAGATCTGTGCTGCACAGCAGTGCTCTTGTGTTCCTAACTGTACATTAAACTCTCTAAAGAAAGAGTCTCGTTCATATTACTTGATGGTCTTCCATATACTGGTCTTCAACATATGCTGATAAATGGAACATTCAGGCTCTGCAGCCTTGGGGTGGGAAGGGGTAGGATGAAGCAGGGCTCTTTTTCAGCAGGAACACACTGGAATGCCGTTCTGGCTGGCGTCCGAGTCTGCCCCGCCCCCTCCCTGCCTGGCCTAAGCTGTTTACACTTAAAGGAAAAGTTCCTGCAGAGAGCTGGCAGGAAAAAGCCCCACCCGGCGCTTTCCCTTTAAGTACAGAGAGCCAGCAGGAGAAAGCCCTACCCAGAGATTAAGCAGGGGGGCTAGGCTCTTAGCACTGAAAGGCCTGGCTCTGCATTTGGCTTGCCGACGTCGCGTCGCTCTCCCTGCTCCAGTAAGTGCCTCCCCCATCTCTTTTCCTTCTCTCTCTCTCTCCCCCCACCTTTCTTTCTGTCTTTCTTTCTTTCTGTCTGTCTGTCTTTCTCTCTCTCTCTCTCTGTCCCCACCTTTTTTTCATTCTTTCTCTTTCTCTCTCTCCCTCCCCCTTCCTTTCTCTCTCCTCCTTCCTTCCTTTCTCTCATCTATCTATCTATCATCTATCTGTCTTTCTGTCTCTCTCTCTCTGTCCCCACCTACCTACCTTCCTTCCTTCTTTCCTTTCTTCCTTCCTTCCTTTCTTTCTCTCTCCTATCTATCTATCTCTCTCTCTCTCTCTCTCTCTCTCTCTCTTTCCTTCCCTCCTTCCTTCCTTCTTTTTCTCTCTCTCCCCTACATTTCTTTCTTTCTTTCTTTCTCTCTTTCTCTCTCTCCCACCCCTCTCTCTTTCTTTCTTTCTGTTTCATTTTGTTCTTTGTGTTTTTATTTAAAAATATTGAAAAGGGGGAATGTAAAAAAGCAGAGAGCCCAGGAAATGCTGCTTTTGACAATATCTTTAATTTTTGAGCATCTCTTTCATTTTCTCATGGCATCTTCTGCTTAAGAAAAGTATGTTTGAAGCCTGAGTTCATTGTTGTGTCTTGTTGGGAATGGCTTGCAAATATATGTGTCTGTATTAATGTGATTTGGTGCTTACTGCCATGCAAGAGAAAACATCTGAAAAAGTAGCTTCATTGTTGTGTGTGTTGGCAGAACACTTGACTGTTGCATGGGGGACTTTGGGGGGCATCTGCAGAGAAACAGAGATGTAACTAAAAATGAGCATGGTCAGCAGCACTTTGGAGATTGCCTGTTTTGTGAAATTTAAAAAGTGGGCAGAGTTTCTGATGAAGATGATTGTCCCTCTTCTCCTGCCACTGGGCTGACATCTGCCTTTAATGGGCCAGCAAAGTTGATGTTCTTAAACCTCCTAATAAGAGAGATTTCTGCTTCTGAGGAGTTAACTTCCAACGATTGGTGATCTTGTGATGGTACTGATACTTTTATGTGGTAAAGACCACCTGTTCACAGGATAATTTTACCTGTGGGACAGACTCTGCATGGTAACCACTCCACTGGTACATAATTGCTTGTAAAAAGTATTATAGTGTAATAATTCATGTGGGTAGCCGTGTTGGTCTGAAGCAGCAGAACAAAGTTGGAGTTCAAAGTTTCATCCAAGGTATAAACTTTTGTGTGCATGCACACTTCTTCCATCTGAAGAAGTGTGGGTGGCACATGAAATCTTATACCTTGAATAAAATTTTGTACCTTGAATAAAATAGTCCACAAACTGCTCCCATCCAGTGCATCCACAAACCTAGAAGAAGAAGAGATTGGATTTATACCCTGCCCTTCACTACCCAAGGGAGTCTCAGAGTGTCTTACAAACTCCTTTCCCTTCCCCTCCCCACAACAGACACCCTGTGAGGTAGGTGGGGCTGAGAGAGCTCTGAGACAACAGCTGGTACAGAGCTATGGCTTGCCCAAGGTCATCCTGCAGGTGCAAGGGGGGGAGGGAGGAATCAAACCCGATTCTCCCAGATTAGAGTCCACGCACTTAACCACTACACCAAACTGGCTCCTAGCATTGTTCTGCCAGTGAACTAGGGTTGCCAACTCCAGGTTGAGGAAATCCCTGGAGATTTGGGAGTGGAGGGTAGGGTTTAGGGGAAGGAGGGACCTAAGCAAGGCATAATGCCATGGACTCCACTTTCCAAAACAGCCATTGATCTGATCTCTGTAGTTTGGAGCTCAGTTGTAATTCCAGGAGATGTCCAGACCCCACCTGTAGGTTGGCAACCCTAAAAAATCATAGTCAGCATACTAGTTCTGCAGGAAGGCAACCTGATTTCCATGGGAACCTAACCCTTAGGAATTGATTCCAATCCAGTGTGGGAATAATTGTTGGACATAAGATATTGGTTCAGGCAAGGTTTTGTATAGATGGGACAAAAATAATGTTTTTATTGGTTTTGTCAAAACTGTTTTGACAACAAGGTAAACAGAATAAGAAGCAAAAGGTGGATGTGGCTGGATGACCACACTTCTGGTAACATCGGGTGTGGCCTAATATGTTAATGAGCTATGCTGTCATGGGTCTGGCCTAATACGCTAATGAGTTCCTGCTGGGCTTTTTCTACAAGAAGAGCCCTGGGATGAAGTGTGTATGTGGAGATGAGAAGGCACTCGGCCATTACTTTAGGGAAACAATGGATTAGTGAGTTATGAGGGGATTGAAGGAAATATCCCAGGGAACAAACTAACCCTGTTTCCTTAAGGTAATACAGGATACCTACTCTATTACTGTGTCTTTAGGAACAGAAGAAGAGCCCTGCTGGATCAGACCAGTGGTCTATCTAGTCTTCCATCTTGTCTCACACAGGGGCCAACCAGTTCCTTTGGAGGGTCAACAACAGGAAAGAGAGGCTGAAGCCTTCATAAGAACCTAAGAAGAGCTCTGGTGGATCAGACCAGTGGTCCATCCAGTCCAGCATCCTGTCTCACGCAGGGGCCAACCAGTTCCTATGGAGGCCCAACAAAAGGGCAGCAAGGCCGAGGCCTTCATATGAACATGAGAAGAGCCCTGCTGGTTCAGACCAATTGCCCATCTAGTCCACCATCTTGTCTCACACAGTGGCCAACCAATTCCTCAGGAGAGCCAACAACAGAAAAGAGAGGCTGAGGCTTTCTGCTGATGTTGCCTCCTGGCTTTGAGATTCAGAGGCTAATGGATTTGATGAATGTGACGATGAGACTATGACTGGAGTGCTTGCCAAATGAATCAATATTATATAGGTATTTCAATGCTGCCTACTTTGATAAAGTTATACATGAAACGAGATGTAATATGCATGGTTCTTTGGTGTTGATGGTATTTGAATTGTTTCCAGTAAACTGAGTAATGGATAAAGAATTTACAAGTCTGTGAAGAACTTTTTTTTGGGGGGGGGGCACAATACATCACGGTTGTTTGCTTTCTTTCGATTTCTATCCTGTGATTTCTCTCTTTGGCGTGCATCTTCCAGGTGGGGCCACCACCAGTTTGAAATAAGGGGTACCATGTTGGGTTTTTTTCTGGATTATTGTAGGGTACAAGTTGACTTCAGTTGTGATCAATGCCCCCAAATGAGCTCCTCTTTTCACTGCAGATCTTTCTCAGTAGGATAAAGCTTACCCACCCAAAAAAATCTGAATTACACTAAAAAAAAATTTTTTTTCCTGCAGGGCTGCATCTCGAGTCAATAAATAAGTCGATATAAGAGCTATTTTTGACTTCAGGGAATTTTGGATCAAACTTGTTGTCCTTAAATCCCTTGTGGAGTATCTCAGCTGAGCCTCATTCTCACAGAGCTGAGAAACCTTTGACTGGGTTGTATTGGGAGGAAGCCATGGTTCAGTGGGAGAGCGGAAGCCTGGTATGCAAAAGGTTCCCAGTTCAATCCCCAGCAGCGCCAGTTGAAAGTACCGGGTAGTAGGTGATGGGAAAAGATCTCTCCCTGAGACTCCGGAGAGCTGCTGCCAAACTGAGTAGACAATACTGACTTTAGTTAGTGATTAAGTGTGTGGACTCTAAGCTGGGAGAACTGGGTTTGATTCCCTACTCTTCCACTTGCAGCTGCTGGATGACCTTGGGCAAGCCTTCTGACAAGAGCAGTCCTTGAAAGGGCAGTGCTTGAAAGAGTTCTCTCAGCCCCACCTACCTCCCAGGGTGTCTGCTGTGGGGAGGGGAAGGGAAAGGAGTTTGTAAGCCGCTCTGAGATCCCGAGTGAAGGGCGGGGTATAAACCTAATCCCTTCTTCTCCCCGCCCCTTCTTTGATGGATCAAGGGTCTGTTTCAGTATAAGGCAGCCTCATGTGTTCATGTGTGGTGAGGGGGAGGGACACGTGACTGGAATCTTCATACAAAGAATTCCTCGCACACAGAAAAATAGGAAGTCAGGGAGCAAAGTGCTAGCGGTGCCTCTTTCTGACTTGCTAGTTTTGTATGCACAGGGATATTTTTTAAAAAAAAATCAAATGGAGCACTCAGTCATATGAGCTCCCCCCTCCCCAGCTGTCAGAAGTGACACATCTTCAACAGCTCAGCGAGATCTAAGTGTTTGATCTCCAGAAATTAGGGATGCTGCCAAAATTCTGTCAGTCCAAAATGTCTGTCTTGATTCCAGGGTCTTGAATTACTCAGTCTTGCTTCTATGGTGGCAATCATGTATTAGCAACCGAGTGTTCTTCTCGTTTTTCCTTTTCAGGATTTATTCTAACTTTTTTATTCAAATGTGCACATTGCCATGCAGGGTTGTTGTTCTTTGGATGTGTGTGTGTGTGTTTAAATATTCAACAGTGGATTGACTGTAGGTGATGGGAAAAGCTATCCACTATGAGCTATCCACTGAGCTATCCACTATGACCTCAAAATCTTTCCCCCTCTCATTCACAGCAAGTTCAGACCCTACGAGCCTATACTCGAAGTAGGGATTTTTGGTCCCAATAATAAATCCACTATTGGACTGCAGGTCAAGCAGCTGTCTATTGTAGAGGTGGGCTCTTTTCAGTTCCGCCTGCCTGCCAGCTGGTAAAAAGCAAAGCATGGCTAGCTGAATGAAAGTGTCAACCTAGTGTGCCGCAGCGGTGACAAAGGCAAACTCTGTGTTAGGGATGATTAGGAAAGGGATTGTGAGTAAAACTACCAGTATTGCAATGCCCCTGTATAAATTTATGGTGCGGCCGCATTTGGAATATTGTGTACGGTTCTGGTCACCGTATCTCCAAAAGGACATTGCAGAGCTGGAAAAAGTACAGAGGTGGGCAACCAAGATGATTCGGGGGTTGGAGCACCTTCCCGAGGAGCAAAGGTTGAAGAGTCTGGAATTTTTCAGTTCAGAAAAGATACAACTAAGGGGGGGACGCATGATATAGGTTTATAAAATTATGCATGGGGTGGAGAGAGTTGCCAAAGAGAACTTTTTCTCCCTCTCTCCCAAAATACTAGAACTCCAGGAGCTGATGGGCAGTAGGTTCGGGATGAGCAGAAGGAAATACTACTGAACACAGAGAGTGATTATAATGTGGCGTTGGCTGCCAGAGGATGTAGTGATGGCCACTGGAATAAACAACTTTCAAAGGGGATTAGATAGATTCATGGAGGATAAGTCTATCAATGGCTACTAGCTGTGGTGACTGAAGGGAACCTCCACATTCAGAGGCACTAATCCTCTGAGTCACAGAGCCGGAAGGAAACCTCAGGGGAAGTTCTCAGTCCCTGTGATCAAACCTCTCTTGGCCCTCCAGAGGAATGATGTGAGACAGGATCCTGGACTAGATGGACTACTGGTCTGATCCAGCAGGGCTCTTCTTCTGTCCCTTTGTTTCCTGTGGACTGGCTGTCACACCGCCTGCCAATTGGTGGAGGGAGGGGGAAGCAAAATGGAGCCTCTGCCTCTATCCCTTCTAGCTACCATGCACTACTGTCACCTCCGACTGGCACAAACAAGCCTTTCTCCTGCCTGCCTTATATGAACCGCGTCCGTCTGATGTGAACCAAGCAGCTGACTGCACTGAGGAACGAATGCCAGCATTTTATATACTGTATTTATGGTTTTAATTTTTTATTGCAACTTTGATATTGTCTGTGGTATTGTTCCGTTGTGTGTTATACTGTTGTGAGCCGCCCTGAGCCGGCTTTGCTGGAAGGGTGGGGTAGAAGTTTAATAAATGAATAAACATCAGGCCAAGACAACAGAACTGCTCACACGAAGGGGATCTAGCCTGTTCTGTATTAGGGCTGGAACGTTCCAGGTGTTGCCAGAGGTGCTGACTTTACTCTCGGATAGCCCCAACAGCAAGGGGCACCCCACTTCTAACCTGAACCAGAGACCCACAAAATTCACACCAAAGAAGACTTGAAAACATAGAAAACAAGCTATAGCTCTGGAAACAGGGTCTCCATTTCCAGGTTTCAAAAGGTGACCTTAGAGCAAGCCTCCAGTCTTCCCCCACCACCCAGAAGAAATTATGCTTGCTTTATTTATTTATTTATTTATTTATTTATTTATTTATTTTTCAAATTTATATCCCGCCCTCCCCGCGAACGGGCTCAGGGCGGCTAACATGGGCATAAAGCCGATTCAATACAATAAACAGTTAAAATCAATTTAAAACAATACCAATTTAAAACGGTACCAATTTAAAACAATACCACTACATAATTTATCATAAAGTGCTTCCTGATTATCAAAATTCCAAGTCAGATGGCAGCCCCGTAGTTGGGTCAGAGCCTTCTGCCATCGGTCCTGGGCTACACTGGGCTAACTACATCGCAGATGATATTCGTGATGGATGGTCTCGTTGATGGTCTCATTGGTGGCGGCTCCTAGTCAAAGGCCTGGCGGAAGAGCTCCGTCTTGCAGGCCCTGCGGAACTGCATTAAGTGCTTGTGGAATAACAACGGGTTCCACCAGGTGAAGTATCTAAATTCCTAAAGGCTATTCAGAGGCCACCTGGCAAATAATACCTCTGTCTCCAGAACCTCCCCCAGCCCTTTTTGTGTCACCTCATGTCTATGTTCATTGTCTCTCCTTGCCCCATCCCTCAGGACACCAAGATAAACCAATTAAACATTCAAATTATTAACGATCCTTCCTGACACTAATCGGGGACTCATCTCCCATCTTTTGCCTGTATCTGGGAACCTATTCAACTGCCGTGGCAGAACTATCAGTGATCATAAAATCCATTCAGCTAGCCCCAGTACAGACATCCAACACCTGGCTCCAATTGTTAATCCAGACTCTGCCTCTCTAAGAGCTCATTGGTCCCATCTAGGCCTTGTCCATCCTGATGCCACGCACCCCTAGGACTCATCGTTGGTCCAGGTAATCTATTGTTCTCACCTGTGACCAGCCCCCAAGACCTTCCATTGGTCTGCATTGTTTTTTCCATGTCTATATCCGTGAGCATATGGCCTTAGATCGTGTGCTTCTGCTCTGATGCCAACTGGCAGTCCACCACTAAACCCTTTGGGTTTAGGCCATAATCCTTTCTTCACGAACCTCTGCACATCTGGACAGGCAGTATCACCCCATAACTGACTGCCCCTATTCCCTCTCAATCACCTCTGCTTCCTTAGTTTTGTATTGTGTGTACGAATGCTTGATTTCGTGTTTGTATGTTTAAGAATCCTTCAGTAAAGAAATCATTATTTTAGCCACCCAGTCTCTGTGTCTGTTCCTGGGTTCTTGGGAATTCTAACTCGGGTATACACAGGTCTGATCCTATAGTTATGCCAGTTGCTCAATAATATCATAATTCCCCATCTTTGTTAAAGAACAGCGCAATTTGGCTAACAGAGGACTGTCTACCAGAGACTGGCTGAGCTTGGGGCTCTAGAACAATAGCTCACCAGGACTCTAAAGATGACCAGTGAGGAATCAATGTTATGTAAATAGCCTGTCATTGGGAACTGGGTGTGGTTGGACATGGTTTCGCATGCTTTTTAAACAGGGCTGTTGCTCTGGGGGTTTTGTCCTTGTTCTTGCTGAATCACAAATAAAGCTGAGCTGATCACTAGACTTGGGAATCTGCTCATCCATGGAATCCAGTATTTAACGTATCCTTATATTGATCATGAAGCCTTCCCGAAGGTGGTACAAGGACTGGCAGACGAACATGTTCAGTGGGAAGATGGGGGACCTGTTCCGCTCAGAAGATGTGTCTGTTGCACTCAGATATGCTCATTCCTTTTACTTGCCATTCCCCGTTCCCGCATGGGAACATAACACCAAGCAACGAGGTGCCCTTATTCCATTTCTCAGCGAGGTGTGGCTTGGCTTAGGTTGTGTGATTAGCCAAAACCTGATTGCTTTTCCCGGCAAGCTCAGGAATGTCCTGATTGCTAAGTATGCCTTATCATTTGCACTCGTTTGGGGATATAGCAATAAGGATAACATTTATGAGCGATATCCTCCTCTCCCGCAGTTGATGCTATGTAATTTTTTTGTTACTCTAATTGCACTGTCTCTCTGCTGGTGATCCGATTCAATTTTATCACATTGTCATGTGAAATAAGGACCCTTGTACTGCTTGAAAGTTTCCACTCTGGGTTTTTTTTATTATTATTATTATCATCATCATCATCCACAAATTGATGCAGCTCTCTCCCCAACTGGTGTTGTCCTCATAACGATACTGTCTATGAGTCAGGGGCAGACAGCAAGGGCATCCACACAGGTGTTTGCCGAGTTTGCCCGCCCAATTATGGGGCTTCTTTCCTCTGTAATCTCATCAGATATCACAGAAATGGGGGGGGGGGGATGGATGAAACTTCGAATTAACTGCCACCACCCAAAAAAGTGTTAGAACTTTTGTTCAATATTTGAAAAAAAATATCAAGGTTATGGATCTTGCTTTCTGGAAAGTAGAGACTGCTTCCTTTAGTTTAAAATCTTTATTACTCAAGGATAAAGGGAAACGGGATTAGCTACAAATAAACAAACATGCTTTCTAAGGGGCTGCATTGTGCTCCGTCTTCACACTAAGGCGTCCTTCTAGATAGTGAGAGATTACAATGGAGGGTCTCTCCTTCTTCTTGACCCCTGAAAGGAAACACCTGATGTCAGTAACCAATTAGCACAACAGTAGACCTCTAGGTTTCCCGGGTTTAGAGTCAATTGGCCAGCTGCCAGGTATCACTTCCAGGCTAAATCTAGGTAAATAAACAAGTTGCATAGGTTAACCCTATAATGACTAAAATTCTCAGGCCTTGTGTTACATACTCATTTTTCCAACAAAAAGGACTGTCTTTATTTATTTATTTACTCCCTTGGTACCCTGAGTATCTCCTAGGGCTGCCAAGTCCCCCAGTAGAGCAGGGGAAACACCGATTTTTAAAGCTTTCCCCCTCTTTTTCAAAATTGGCCACCGGGGGGACAAAATGGCTGCTAGCAGGGGAACCTCGGAGCCTGCCCTGGCCTCTTGAACTTCTTAAAAGGGAAATTTCCCCTTTAAGAGCTGAACGAGCAAGAGAGCCCTGCCCAGAGATTAAGGAGGGACCAGGCTCTTTCTACTGAAGGGCTTGCGTGCAAGGTTGCTGCTGGGGTCTGCGAGCTCTTTTCCTTCTCTGTCTCTCCCCCACCCCCTCTTTCTTTTTTCTGTCTGTCTGTCCACTGTGGTTTTGTCAAAGGAATAAACTGTCACTTCCAAAGAGGTAAACATCACAAGGAGAGGTTGCCTGTAGAAGGTCTGGGAGTGGGATTGTTTAAAATGTCTTGTCGTGGCTGCTTGGGTCCCCCCAATCCTCATTTCCCTTCTGCAAATAAAAGTTGGGATTCCTCATTTTTATGCCAATTTTCTGTTTCTTTCAACCGTGTCCCCCCCCCCCCCCCCCGCAGTAAAAATCTGCATTTTCAAAAGCATTTGTACATCAAGTAACCGGTATTTTAAGTTAGGGATGGATCCAACTAGCTTTTCTGCTGGCGAAAAGGGGAGGACAAAGGTCCTCTTTAGCCACCAAAAAACCTATGCTGGGGGTGGGGGAGAAGTTATGGGACTTACATGGACAACTTCTGGGTGAAACAAGGGCCAGAAATAAAGCCTGGGAATTGGGCAAGAGTAAGTGAAAAAGCTGGCTGTCTCTCTCTCTCTCTCTTTCTGTCCCCATCCAGCAGAGGTCTATCAGTGGCTATTATTAGCCACAAGGTCTAAATGGAACCCTTTGTCTGGGGCAGTGATGCTCTGCATTCTTGGTGCTTGGGGGGGCAACAGTGGGAGGGCTTCTGGAGTTCTGGCCCCGCTGCTGGACCTCCTGAGGGCACCTGGTATTTTTGGCCACTGTGTGACACAGAGTGTTGTACTGGATGGGCTGTTGGCCCGATCCACTGTGGCTTCTCTCCTGTTCTTATGATATGAAAATCATATTTAGCACTTGTGTAGCACTTGCTCAGTGATAGAGCATCTGCTTGACATGCAGGAGGTATCAGCCTCTTCAGCTAAAAAAGGATCAGGTAATAGGTGACATTAAAGATCTCAGCCTGAGACCCTGGAGAGCCACTACCAGTCTGAGTAGTCAATACTGACCTTGATGGACCAATGGCCTGATTCAGTATTAGGAAACTTCATGAGTTCATGTGTCAGCATGTGGAAGCAACATCACAGGATGTGACATCACAAAATGATGTCACTTCCTTTCTCCTGGCTCCACCCCCAAAGTCTCCTGGCTCCACCCCCAAAGTCCCCAGATATTTCCCAAGTTGGACTTGGCAGCCCTAGTATCTCCCCATTGGAGACCCAAAGTGCCTTACTCCTTTTTATCCTCACAATGACCCTGTGAGGTAGGTTAGGCTGAGTGGGTGATTGATCACCCAGCAAACTTCCATGGTGGATGTGGATTCAAGCCTGAGTTTCCCAGATCCTTGTCTCACAGTCTAACCACCATACCACATTGGCTCTGTTTGTCATATGCACAGGAAAATATGCTAGGTATCAGAGCCAAAATATACACAAGGCAAATATACAACCCCCCAAGATCTGTGTTTCCCGCAGAATGAACAGTTGACTTCAATTTCCGTCGGGACCGATACAATGTGTTTTTTATATGTGACATTAAAAGTATGTGATCCACCCATGAAGATTTCCAACATGGACAGAATTTTTTTCCAGCATGGAGCAAAAAAGTGTTGAAGGACTGAATCATCTCCCACATGCCTCAAAATAGAAATTGAAAAAATCTTATTTTAATTGGTGATTGGGTATTTATTAAACTGCTGAGAAGAAGAAGGAGAAGAAGAAGAAGAGGAGGAGATTGGATTTATACCCTGCCCTTCATTACCCAAGGGAGTCTCAGAGCAGCTTACAAATGCCTTTCCCTTCCCCTCCCCACAACAGACACCCTGTGAGGTAGGTGGGGCTGAGAGAGCTCTGACAGAAACTGCTCTTTTTCAAGAACAGCTGTGCCAGAGCTATGGCTTGCCCAAGGTCATTCAGCCAGGTGCAAGTGGAGGCGTGGGGAATCAAACCCAGTTCTCCCAGATAAGAATCCTTGCACTTAGGCCCAATTTACACCTCCCCTCTGAAGTAGTTTGACTGCTGTCTTTTCCTATGCTCATTTCACACTGGTTTCAGATTTCACTCCCTGGGTCTGAAGAGTACTAAGCAACAGGTTCTGTTTAAAGCAGTGTAATGCTAGCTTGACCACAGGAGGGCAATTAACGAATGTAGACTGTGGTTTTTAAACTAGAACAAGTATGGTTTGAAACTAGAAACAGGTATAGAGGGGATTTTTTAAAAAAACTAGAATGATTCCAGCAGGTAAGTCAGATGTAGAGTTGACCTTAACCACTACACCAAACTGTTTCTCACCACCATTAAGCACCAACAGGTTCTCAAGGGGACTTAACATGATAGTTAAGTGCCACCACATCACAACTGCCACATGGTTGTCAAGGTGAGAGATGAAGAGAGGTGGCTTTGCCATTGCTTCCCTCTTCATAGCAACCCTGGTCTTCCTCGGTTGTCTCCCATCCAAATACTAACCATGGTTGATCCTGATTAGCTCCCAAACTCTCCTGAGTGTGGGCTAGTCTTGGTGATGCAGGCTGCTCAAAGGGACTTAGAACAATACAAACACTATATAAAAAATGGTCAAGAACTAACGTTCCAACAACTGCAGGCCATCTGCAACTGACCCACAGCAGCCTGGATGTGTAATCCTCTGGAAGAGTTACAGGCACCACACAGAACTTTTATTGTGGATTTCTTAGCTGGGTTTTTTAGGGTGTGTTCAGATGGTGCTTTTGAGCCGTGCCAGGCACGAATGCCTGGTGGATTTAAAGTGCACGTCCAGACCTCAACATCTGGGAGTCATGCTGCTTTCATTAGTTGCTTATCAATCCCCATCAGGGATCCGTATTTAAAAGATAATAGTGGAAGTCTGGTCTAAAGCTGGCCAACGGCCCAGTGCTGGATTTTCTGCCATCAGGATGTACCTCCAGCGTGCAATCAGCCCATAGGGATGGTCTCCAGACCATCCCAAGTGGCTGCCATTTTTTAAAAAAAACTCTTAATGATGCATGCATAACTGCTTAAATATGCGACATTCCCAGAGCTCTGCTCAAGGGATCCAAACAATGTTATGTTTCTGACGGTCCCCTAAACCCAATCAGCTTTATTAAGAGGTACTTAGAGAAAGGTTCTACTGGCAGTGTTTTTACCATTTTTAGTACGCGCATGCATGGAAAAACAAGTATATGGTGAGGCACATATGCGCATGCGCAGACAGGATTTTTTTTTTTTTTTTTTTTAAAGGCTGACTGCATGGCTTCTCACGGGGGATGCCATCTAGACAATCCACCGCCGGAGTCACGCACAGTGAAGCGCTTCACAGGTGGGCTGTCTGGTCATGCAATGGTGGATCAAAAAGATCTAGCTCAAATTACAGCTGGGCCAATGGTGAGGTTAGCTGCCCATCTGAACGCACCATGGCTGAGGACAGACTGGCAATCTGGAGCTAGATGAATGTGGAGGAAACTGCTGTGGGGAAAAACTCCCCGGGGCTGGCCGTTCACACCGGCCGGTGTATTGCGCAACGGTGCCGATACAGAGCGTTCAGACTGCTGTGGAGTGGCCCCACGTGGGCCGGCCTTTGCAGCTCATAATAGGGCTCTTTCGGCAATTTGCGCATGCTGGCAAAACGCCGTGTTCACACTGCCGCCTCCACTTGCCTCCTGCCTTCTTCCGGTTCACACTGCCTGGAAGCGGGAGGCAAGCGCAAGATGGCCCCTGTTAAAGTGGATGGAAAGCGAGTGGGAGACGGGTAAGTGCGAAACGGAGCCGACGGACAGATGCGCATGTCTGAACACGCTCCCTTCTTCCACTTCCAATGCGGGGCTGTCCCGCTTTACATTGCCAGTCTGTCCTCAGCCCCTGAGTCTACTTATTTTGGTTTTAATGTGAGACCCGGGGGGGGGGGGGGGGGGGACCTCTTTGTTCATTTGTTTTTGCTGGGCAGAAATTTGGTGGCGAGTGCTCTGTAACCACTCCCATTTTGCCCAAACTCAAAAGCTAATCTCAGAATCCTGGATGGATTCCGTACTTCATGCATGATAGGGATGCAAACATTTATCACAGACATTGTCGATCCTGGTATATTAAGTGAGCAGAGAATAAGAAGGGGGCATGGAATGCCGTGCTAGATCCCCCCATTCTTCATCGTATATGTACCAAAGCAAGAAAGGTAAAAAAAATGCTCTTCTTCTCCCTTCTCCTCCAGAGCACATCCCCCATGTTTGTGGACCAAACCTAGCCAGCTAGAAAGCTCATGCTGTACCTCTACCAGAAGCCATCACTCCCACCCTTAATTTTTTTCCCCTTGTGTTGCAGTCTTTGAAGACAACGTAACTTTAAAAGTTTGGAGAGAGGTGATCACCGAGTTCATCACTTTCTCACTATGTACAATATGACCTTCTTACAAGATAGCTCTCCCTGAAACAGGAGGCTGACCTAATAATACTCATGAGGAGGGCACAATGGTGTTCTTCAGATGGCCGAAAGGCCAAGGTGTATTCTCTGCTCCATCGGAGGGCAAGGCTGGAACTAATGGTTTTCCAAGAGGGTAAATTTGGATTGAACTGTCTCAGAGTAGGAGCCATTTGATAACAGAACCAATTACCTGGGGGGAGAGGCCTCTTTTGCTTGAGATTTTCAGGCATTGTTCAGAACGCTCTTGCTTTGGATTTCATGCACTGAGGGGACAGACTGGTCAAGATGGCTGGTTAGTCACCAGCCGACTCTCGGATTCCATGGTCATGATGGTTATTATCACATGACATTATATGTAACATTGTTCCATGACATTTTGTAGTTGGCACCATCTCCTAAGGTAGCCAGTTTGTGATTGTGTCCACCACCAAGATAGACAAATTCATGCAGGATAGGTCTATCAGTGACTGCTAGCCATGGTGACTAAAGAGAACCTTCACATTCAGAGGCAGTCAGCTTGGAATCCTAGTGCCGGGAGGCAACATCAGGGGAAGGCCTTGGCCTCTATGCCCTGTTGTTGGCCCTCCAGAGGAGCTGGTTGGCCACTGTGTGAGACAGGATGCTGAACTAGAGGGGCCCTCACTGCTCTGATCCAGCAGGGCTCTTCTGATGTTCTTATCAGGGGAAGGCCTCAGCCTCTATGTCTTGTTCGCTGTCCAGAGGAACTGGTTGGCCACTGTGTGAGACAGGATGCTGAACTCGATGGACCACTGGTCTGATCTAGCAGGGCTCTTCTTGTGTTTACCCTGTGTTAGAATTCCAAAGGTACCTGCAGGCTCAAAAAGGTTGGGGACCTCTGAGCTGTGGCATCTCCAGAGTACTTGAATACCCTTGTTTTTAGGAACTTCAGACATCAGTCAGTTGCACACTGGGATGTGTTTCCAGTTTGGTGTAGTGGTTAAGTGTGTGGACTCTAATCTGGGAGAACCGGGTTTGATTCCCTACTCCTCCACTTGCACCTGCTGGATGACCTTGGGCAAGCCATAGCTCTGGCACAGCAGTTCTTGAAAAAAAAAAGCAATTTCTGCCAGAGCTCTCTCAGCCCCACCTACCTCACAGGGTGTCTGTTGTGGGGAGGGGAAGGGAAAGGAGTTTGTAAGCCGCTCTGAGACTCCAAGTGAAGGGCAGGGCATAAATCCAACCTCCTCCTCCTCCTTCTCCTCTTCTTCTTCTTCCATACTTGGATGTTGTCCACTGCTTTTATTGACAAGCACACCCCACCCAAATGTGTATCCTGATTCTTAACTCCCACCCCTCTAGCTTATGTGAGAGTTTGCATGTCCAGCTGCCAGACAGAAAGACCAATCAGAATGCCAGCTCCCTATAACTGTCACACTGGCAGAGCTCCAATATTTGTGGGTGCCAGCTCTGGCTTGGGAAATGTCTGGAGATTTTGGGACTGGAGCATGGGTAGGGTGGGGTTCAAGGAGCAGAGGGACATCAGTGTGGAATAATGTCATAGAGTAAACCTTCCAAGCAGCCATTTTCTCCAGGCGAACTGACCTCTGTCATTTGGAGATCAGCTGTATTTCCAAGAGATCTCCAGCCACTACCTGGAGACTGGCAAGCCTAACGATAGTCACGGGAACTGGACATACCAGCTGACCCCACCATGCTTGAAGACACTATGGCTTTTGCCTAAACGCTGTGTTCTGAGCGTCTAGCTGGATGTAGCTGGAAATGAAATGGTAAATTAGGCAGCCCTCCTTTAGGAAAACGTGTTCTTCTTTTTTTATATCCTTGTGATGACATAACGGCACTCTCTTCCCCTGAGAAGCTAGACGGAATTTCAGACAATCATGTTCTTTGTCCCCTTTTGGCTTCCTCGCGGTAATGACGCTAATCATGCCTTCGGCGGGCTGCCCTGAATGGCTCCTGCCTTCATCAGAAATTTCTGATCGCAATAATAGTAGCCTTTATCCTCTGCTACGAAATCATAGGCTATTGCAGGCGGACACCTTAGTGCTTCAGCCAGGTGGATTTGAACCGAACTATTTCTGGGATTGCCTTATCCCAAGCCAGGTCTGTAGAAAGGGGGCAATTTTATTTATTTATTTAATATATTTACGAAATGTGAATCCCACCTTTCTGCCCTTACAAGGGCCACCAAGGTAGCTAACAATTTAAAGCAAACATGCCAAAAACACACACAAACAAACACACACACATTTTAAATCCATTAAAATCAGCCCTCCCCAAACACACATCATTAAAAGAACGAAAAGACTGTTCACAAATACCTGTGTGCCTCAAGTCGCTTCCGCCTCATGGCGACCCAGTGGATGAACATTCTCCAAAATGGCCTGTCTTCAACAGCCTTGCTCAGGTCTTGCAAAATGAGCGCCTTTGTGGCTTCCTTTATTGAGTCAGTCCATCTCCTGTTGGGTCTTCCTCTTTTTCTGCTGCTGCAAGAATACATACAAAACATAAAAACAGGAATTAAAACATTGGTTAGGAAGGCAGGATCACTGAGGGAATGCCAAACGGAACGAAAAAGTCTTTCCCCACTAGCGGCAGAAGATGGCAACAGAAGGGAACAGGTGAATCTCCCTGGGGAGAGAGTACTGGAGCTTTGGTGCCATGACCGAGAGGGCCCTGTCCCAGGTTGCCACCCACTGAATCTCAGAAGGTGGGGGCACCCAGAGCAGGGCCCCCAAAGATGACTGTGGTGGTCAAGCAGTTTCCTAAAGTTATTCCAGTTCAGAATGTCTAATCTGTCTGGCACTGGGGGTCTCAGTCTGAAGGGAGTCTGTCTCAACACTTGCGACTTTCTCAACAGACTTCATTGGAGATGTCAAGAAGTGAACAAGAAGATGTCAAGAGACCTTCTGTCTCTGCTTAGGGCACCGCATCCTGCCCTTTCTCCATGGAGCTCAGGACATACATGTGCTTGTTCCACCAGCAAGCTATAGTTCCCAGCTCACTCCCACCATAGGTGTCAACTATGGGGGGGGGGGCTTGAGGGCTCGGGCCACCCCCAAAATTTCCCAGGGGAGACTGAGCCCCCCCCCCAGCAAAATGGAGCACCTGCTGCACCTCCCCGCCGTGCCTCCCCACTGCACCTCCCCGCCTTCCAGGGCCCTTCCTAGGCCCACCCGCCACTACCGCCACAAGAGCCTCTCCCCCCCAGCCCGGCTCCCCTGCACCCACTCCTCCCTCTCTCCCTCCCTCCCTCCAGGCAGGGGGAGTGGCCAGGCGGGGGAAGGAGAGGCGGCAGCAGCGGGGACATTGTTCCGGCAGTGGCGGCGGCAGTGGCAGTGAGGACATGGTCCCAGCAGCAGTGGTGGGGACATCGTCCCAGCCACGGCTACAGTGGCAGCGGCCGAGGGGACATTGTCCCGGTGCATGTGCACACTTTGCGTGCACAAGAGCCCCCCCCTGGAAATTAGAAAACTCGACGCCCCTGACTCCCACAGCAGGTGAACATCAATATCGTAATATAAAACTTGGAATCATTAATGTTAAGTGATTTACTTTACACAAAATGAAAGATGTGACATTCCTCAAGTGCCTTCCAGCTAGGGATTCCAGCCTCCAGGTGAGACCTGGGGATCCCCCGGAATTACAGTTCATCTCCAGATGCAAGAGATCAATTTCCCTCAAGAAAACTGATGCTTTGGAGGGGGACTGTATGGCACTGTCCTCCACTGTCACCCCCAGGTTCCACCCCCAAATTTCCAGGAGTTTCCCAACCTGGATCTGGCAAAAACCCCCCCCCCCCGCTCCCTGCTAGTGGCCCGGAATGACCTGGCAACCCTTTGCCCAGCTCCATCCTAATGGAAATGAATGTTCCTATTGGCTCCAGTAGGAGGCGATGTACTTCCCCCCTCCTGGCTTTCTGCAACCAAAGTAGGGCCTTTTACACAGGAAATTGGGCTGTACTGTAACCAGGGCTTTTTTTTGTCAAAAAAGCTTAGCAGGAGCTCATTAGCATATTAGGTCACTCCCTGGACAGCAGAGCTCATTAGCATATTAGGTGGGGGGCTGGGAAAGCACAGGGCAGGCATGTAAGCTTGCCTCTTCCCCCCCCCCCCCGAGCTTCTCCATCTCACTTCAGCATCGTCTTTCTAGTCTCCTACCTCCCCCCCTTCGAAAGATTGGGAAGGGTAGCAGGCATATTTGCCTGGCTGCCCTCGGTCTCCCCAGACAAGGCACACAGGCTGGGGAGCCCGAGGGCAGCTAGGCAAACATGCCCCATTCCTTCCCTGAGCCCCTCCACTATTGCGGAGAGACTCAGGGAAGTGTGGGGAGGCATGGTTAAATGCCTTTCTCTCCCACCCCCAGATTGGGGAGGGAAAGAAAGGCATTTTCAGCATGCCTGGGCTCCCTGCCTGCTCTTTTCCGGCTCCCACATGTCACCTAGATAAGGGAAGCCAGAGAGAGACTTTTCCTTGTCAATTTCACTCTCAGCTGAGGGTGGGGGGGGGGGGGTAAAATTGACAAGGAAATCCGGAGGGGCTCCCCAGAGGGAAAGAGGGCATTTTAACATGCCGTCTTTTCCTCTTGCGTGTAACGTGTGGAGGGCAGCGTGCTCTGTAGCCACCCATGCCAGAGGTCTTGGTTGTAGGCATGGCCAACTCAGGAGCCAGCCGGAACTCCGTTCCTATGCATTCCTGCCCCAAAATAGCCCTGACTGTAATAATGTGGGTTCAGGAAGAAGCTTGGGGTAAAAAGTTAGTGACTGTAGACCATACCACTATATACAGTTCGTAATATCTGTTGCTGTTAAGTAGGCTCCTACTACATAATTTTTGCATTATTTAATGTGTTTTGTAAATATTTTTGCTTTGTTTCACCTCTGGTTGGCACCAGATTTCTGCAAGGCAACTCCTGGTACATTGCCTATTGGATGTTCCACCCTGTGGATTGTATCAACTTATTCTGTGCCATCTGCCTTGGATCCAGGCAAGAAAGGTGGACTATAAATGATGTCCATAAATAATGTTCCAGGCCAGAAACTAAGATCACAGGGAGAGGCACTCATTTGGCCGGCACACAAGAGAGGGTCTTTTCAGTGGCAGTCCCATGATTATGGAGCGACCTCCCTCACTTTCAGTCTCTTAGAGGCAGCTGAAGACAGTTTTATTTAGGGTGGTGATTGAGTAAAGCAGTCCTAAATTGTGGTTTCCAATTTATTTTATGTATTTTTATGTAATGCCTTTTATTTTTATTGTAAACCACCTGGAGCTCCATAAAGAAGAAAGATGGCTAATGAATATTTAAGATAAATAAATACGCTTAGACTGCTTCTAGATATACACTGTACATACATATATACATACATACATACATATACATATATATACACACACACACACACACACTTATGTATATCTGTAGGAGCACACAAAGGCTGTGACCACACTGGCAGCTTGGCGCGATATGGTGCCATTTCTAATGAACTGGGTGAAAGTATTGTGGGGCATATCAGCCACACAGCACACCCTGCTGCAGGCTGCCTATAGAGATATCCCGTGGTAAAGCATTCACATTATTGTAGCACATCAGCCATGGAGTGCATTGCCAAAAATTCCCAAAATCCATGTGTGCGCATATATGCACATAGGTAATTTTTTGAAAAAAGTGTGTCTCCAGTGGCAGAACAGATCTGCAGATTCAGACTGCCAAATCTGTTCTGCACACGCTCCCTCATGTTCACACATCCGGCCATGTGCGATGAATGTGTGAGGAAACAAAAACACCACTTCAGAAACAGTGGCTTTTTAACCCAGCTCCAAGTCGTCCTCTGACGGGGTGAGTACATACAGGGAACGCCTGACAGCTGTGTGAACAGGCCCATTTAATCTATTTGTGAAATGTGCCTATATCAGGCCAGACTGCCAGTCTGAACACAACCAAAGTAAGTATATATGTTGCTACAGGTGTCATTTTGTAGAAAAAGAGGTGCAGGAGCTCATTAGCATAACTCATTAGCATAACTTATTTGCATATGCTACACCCCCTGATGTCACGGGAAAAATGTCAGAAGGCAAGAAAGGAGAGAGAGAGAGGAAGGAAGGAAGGAAGGAAAGGAAAGGGAAGGGAAGGGAAGGGAAGGAAAGGGAAGAAAGAAAGAAAGAAAGAAAGAAAGAAAGAAAGAAAGAAAGAAAGAAAGAAAGAAAGAAAGAGCTGGCAGAGAGGGGACAGCAACTAATCCAAGCCTCAGAAATACCACTATTCTGGGAGGATAGCTTCAGCAGTAGCTGAAGCCTTCAGAAGGCTGGTCTGAGGAACAAGGACCTTTCCAGGGGACGGGATCATTTTGCTGCAGCCGTGACACAAGCAGGCATTCCCCCGCGGTGGGAGGGGTGCTGGCACCAACTCCCGCAGCTGCGCTCCCCTAAGCTCCTGCTCGAAATGACCCCTGTGTCACTAAGCCATTTTATCTATGTATTTATTATATTTTTAGTTGCTCCTCACCCAAAGGGTCTCGAGCCAACTTACAACATTAAAACCCATAAGGTGAAAACAACATACAAACAAATAATTGATATAAAATATTAACATTAAACATTAGACTATTAAAATATGTGGCTATCACCATACTGCTAATAAAAACAGCCCAAAGACAGGGCTACCCTCCAAAGACCAAACCCAAACAATTCAGCTTTGCGTACTCTATGGAAATGAAAGAAATCCGGCAGGGCACAGGTGTTATCCGAGAGTGCATTCCATAGGGTAGGGGCCACAACGGAGAAGGCCCTTCCACTGGTAGCAGCTAACCAAGCCATGACCCATTATGGCTTGGGATGGCCATGGGCAATACTTCCCCGTTGCCAGTGGTGCAATGACTGCATGTATCCTTCATTGTCTCCTATGGCGATTCTGCCACGTTGTGCTCGTGTGAGAAAAGATTGTCAATTAATGTTCTGTCAGATCACTTAGTGCCAAAACACAAATCATTTTGTTGGGGAATTACATTTTTTTCATTTTCTGCAAGAACAGAAGGCCAAGTCTAAGCCCCTTCAGGATGTGTTGTCTGGGCTGGTCTTCAATGCTTACAGGTAACTTGGGAGAGAATGCAGAAATTTCAATTAATGCCATGGAGTTTGCTTTGGCTGGTTTTTTTTTCTCTTGGCTATCCACCCGAAGCCCGAGGATACAATGGCCTATAAATCAAATTGAATGAGCGACATTTGGTCTGCTGTGTTAATTGGCCTCCCTCTGAAATGACTCTGCTTAAGAGAAAATAGATCTTTTGAAAATATGCGCCTACTTATTTACTGTATGTATGGCATTGATTTATGCTTGTTATTTTAAAGCAGTCATCTTCCCCCTTTCTCGCCTTTCTAAGGCTCCGTACAATGGCATTTAAAAACCGGCAACTCCAAATCAACATCAGTGATTAAGATGTTTGTTTGCTTCTTGGACTCCAACTCGGAAGGCAAAACAAATGAGTTGCATTTTTTTGGAAAAAGTTTCCTTCTTTATTTTTTTTTTTGTAAGAAGATGAGTCAGAGGAGGAGGAAGAACTCAGGCGCCGAAGGTGCGAGCCATACAATTTTAAAAATGATGCATAAAAGGAATGAATTGCTATGGTCAGATGAAGGCAGGTCCATATTTTCTGCTCCGTTACTCCAGGGATATCCATAATGCATTTTTTGCCTTCATTTTATCGCACACCAATAATAATTTCCTATCTTTAACTTCCTCTGTAACAACTTAGCTATCTTTCCCCCCTCCTCTTGGTGAAATGTTTCAGGAAACTCTTACTTTAGCCTACCATAGGCTTGAGTAACCTGTGGCCCACCATTTATTTTTCACTCCATTTATACCCACTTTTCTCCACAGTGGGGACCCAGGGTGGAGCCAGTTTGGTGTAGCGGTTAAGTGCGCAGACTCTAATCTGGGAGAACTGGGTTTGATTCCCCACTCCTCCACTTGCAGCTGCTGAATGACCTTGGGCAAACCGTAGTTCTGGCACAGCTGTTCTTGAAAAAGAGCCATTTCTGTCAGAGCTCTCTCTGCCCCACCTACTTCACAGGGTGTCTGTTGTGGGGAGGGGAGGGGAAGGCATTTGTAAGCCGCTCTGAGAATCCAACTGAAGGGTGGGGTATAAATCCAATCGCTTCTTCTCTTCTTCTTAAAGACTGCTTGCTGCATCTAATGAAGCCAACTGTTGCCCATGCTGTAAAAATCAGTTTGAAGGGAGATGGTGGTTTTGCAAAGGATTCCAGGTGCAACCCTTGCATCATGGCTCATAATGTGAGCCCTCAACTCCACCCCCCCATCACGATCCTCCTCTCCACTCTGACAGGTTGTGGAACACTTCAAAACCCTGCAAAGTTGGATTTGATCGGAGGTTATAGAGGACAGCTAAATGTATATATACCAGAGGAAACAGTGACTCTGTGTCTGCCAGTCTTTGTCTCTAAGGTGGTTTAGCATGCATTTTTTGCTCTTGCCAACTTGCTCCATGGACTCAACACAGATGCAGCTCTGATTCTCCAGAGGAAAGCCCCCCCACCCCCAGTTCAGCAGCTCACCACGAAGGCTCCCTCTAAGCTGTGGAGTCTCGTGAGCCAAAATCCTACTTTGTGAGCTACTGGCATTAGACCTGTGAGTGAGCAATTTGGCGACTGCATAAATTAGTTTGCTTTGGAGCCATCCTTCCTGAGCCAAGACAAAAATGTGTGAGCCAGAGGCTAAAAAAACTCAGCTTAGAGGGGACACTGCTCACCACCCACAAAACTAGCATAAAGAACCTTCCCTCATTAATGGCACTGGAAGCAGCCCCTCGAAGTGGGGCCACAATCACTCATTTAGCACAGTGGTCTTCTTAACATCTGCTTCCTTGAAGGGCAGATCATCCATCAGCTTTATTAGTGAGAGGGAGTCAGGTGCGCTTGCACCTCTGTGCACCACAGAGGTGCACTTTCGACTCTCTGGGTCAAAAGCAGAACATTTATATTTATTTTTTAGAAGCATCAAGATAGCTGGAGCCTGGCCGAGCCCTTTAATGCCTTATGATGAATTAGGACACATGAACGGGCGAGTTGTACTGACTTTAAAGAGACTTCCCACTCCGTGGACTTCTGTGCGTTTTGGCTGACATGGGACTGCGTTGCATACCAATAAGACAGGGAAAGTTCAACAGATATCCCCTTACTGGTACAACGACTTTGGGAACAATTACTGTACATGGCCCACAATGGTTATTTCTTGAGAAATAAGATTTTCAAATTTTTTCAAACACACCAAACATAAACAATACCATACAAAACACGCAAACAGAAATACATAAAATAGGTGGAGGGTAACATATCTAGAAATATCTCCAACGTTCTTTCTTACATTATCTAGTTGTCAATTTCTGTACTGAGTAAATAAAGTGACCTAATAGAGTAAAATAATCAAAATGGTTCAAAGTTCTTTTAAGATAATTGAGTGACACAAGTTGTAGTCAGGGGGTATGTAGGTCAGTTCAGTTCAAATAATCTTTTAGCCATGTATAAAATCTAGACCATGTATTGTAGAATTCTCTTCCTGTCATCATTTTAAAAACAGAGTCAGTTTATCCATTTCCACAGTTTCCAGTATTTTATTTATAGTTTCTTCTTTTGAAGGTACCTCATCTTTTCTCCAATATTTTGCATACAATACTCTCGCAGTTGTTATTACATGGATAATCAAATAAAAGTCTTCATTTCTACAATTTCCTGACCTTATAGTCAATAAAAATAACTCAGGAGTGAAAGGTATAGTAAGTTTCAACTTTTTTTGCAAATTTCTATGAATCCAGGCCTAATATTTTTTTAACTCTATCACAAGTCCACCACATATGATAAAAGGACCCAACAGGGTTTTTTTTTTTCCTTTTACATATCCAACAAGCATTTAGCAGGTTAGGATAAAATTTTGCTAACATATCTGGTGTTATGTATGATCTATAAAACATTTCATACATATTTTCTTTGTACGAAACTGCTTTTATAATTCTTAAATTCATTTTCCATACCTGAGTCCATTGGTCTAAATGAATGTTTTGGCCAAATAATTTCTGATGACTGAAAGGATTTCCATCAGAGAAACAAGATTTTCTTACCTTTTCTGTCCAGATGCATCCTGAAATACTCCCCCAAATGCTGCTTCTGGGAGACAGATAGGCCTCCCATTTCCCAGTCCCAAGTGCTCACCCCTGAGGAACTGAGGAGAAGAGGGGGGGGGGGAAATGGCTCCAAATAGTGATGTTCTAGGAACTTCCACTAATCTTTGTGGTAAAGACTATAGAGACTGGAGAGGCGCCTGAGATATAAGTGATATAACATCCACCCCAAATTTTACCTTCTATAGGCACTCCCCCCTCCCCCCCCCCATTCACTGGCATTTACTGAAGAAGTGTTGGGGGAGCCCTAGGGACAGAGAGTTTCCAGGAAGAACATGGGATGCAAGTCAGGGATCTGCCGTGGAAGGGGAGGACTGGTAGAAATTCCCTATCTGGAAATCTACTTCTTGATCCATGGTTGCCACCAGGTGGGCAGGCAGCCATCAGCAATGTTACAACAATATGGCAAAACAACAGAGTTTCTGGCAAGTCTTAGACAGGAATCATGTCATTTCTGAGAGCAGCCGTGGGAAATGGGATCTGGAGGCAGGGAATCCTCTGCCCCCACCAGAGATTGGCGGTCCTAACCCATTGCCATGACTCTGGACTGTCTGTGTATATTTCCAAATACTTTGCACATAACCTGTGAACACAGCTCTCCAGAGGGTTGTCCTGAAGACAGGGGCAGCTTAGTAGCAGCTAGCCTACGGTGAGCCCCATAGGATTTTCAGTGCACAAGACAAATAGATATGGTTTGCCATTGTCTGGCTCTGCATGGAGACCCAGGACCTCCTTGTTCGTCTCCCATCCCTGTACTAACCACAGCTGACCCTGCTTAGCTTCCGAGATCTGATGAGACTGGGCTCGCCTGGGCCATCCAGGTCAGGATATTTAAACTACACAGGTATTATGAAGTGTGCACAAGGTTATATGTGCAAAAGATTACATGGAAAACTCTGTGAAATTCCTTCGCACTCTGATCGCACAAAAAGCATAAGGAAGAAAAACAATATACATACACCACAATATACAAAGCTGCATAATTCATTTCTTGGGTTCCAACAGGGGTCATTTTAAGCTAGAATGCGCAGGAATGCCGTTCTGGGAGTAAGAAGCTCGGGAGCGGGCACATCTGAGCTGTGGAAAAAAGCAAAAGCATACTAACTTGATCTGTATTTTCATGTTTGTTGTAGGGTAGCTCCCCTGCAAGAGCAATAAGAGAAGCCAGTGTTGGATCAGGCCAGTGGCCCATCCAGTCCAACACTCTGTCACACAATGGCCAAAAATACCAGGTGCTCACAGGAGGTCCACCAGTAGGGTCAGGACACTAGAAGCCCTCCCACTGTTGCCCCCCCCCCCAAAGCACCAAGAATACAGAGCATCACTTGCCCCAGACTGAGAGTTCCTACCTATACCTTGCGGCTAATAGCCACTGATGGACCTCTACTCCATATGTTTATCTAATTCCCTCTTGAAGCTCTCCATGCTTGTAGCCGCCACCACCTCCTGTGGCAGTGAATTCCATGTGTTAATCACTCTTTGGGTGAAGAAGGACTTCCTTTTATCTGTTCTAACCGGACTGCTCAGCAATTTCATGGAGTGCCCACGAATTCTTGTATTGTGACAAAGGGAGAAAAGGACTTATTTCTCTACCTGCTCTATCCCATGCATAATCTTATAAACCTCGATCATGTCACCCCTCAGCCATCATTTCTCCAAGCTAAAGAGTCCCAAGCACTTCAACCTTTCTTCATAGTGTTCCAACCCTGTTATCATCCTAGTTGCCCTTTTCTGCACTTTTTCAAATGCTATAATATCTTTCTTGAGGTGTGGTGACCAGAACTGTACACAATACTCCAAATGAGGTTGCACCATCGATTTATAAAGGGCATTATGAGACTAGCTGATTTGTTTTCAGTTCCCTTCCTAATAACCCCTGGCATAGCATTGGCCTTTTATATTGCAGTCACACACTGTCTCAACATTTTCATTGAATTATCTACTATGACTCCAAGATGTCTCTCTTGGTTAGTCTCCGCCAGTTCGGTCCCCATCAACGTGTATTTGTAGTTAGGATTTTTGGCTCCAATGTGTATCACTTTGCACTTGGCCACAATGAACCCCATTTGCCACATTGATGCCCACTCGCCCATCCATCAAAGTGTAAAGTTGGCTCGCCAGCTCTGAGTTGGGAAATACCTGGAGATTTTTGGGGTGGAGCCTGAGCGGTGGGTGTTGCCTTCTGACACACATCCAGTGATGTCAGGGGGTGTGGCATATGCAAATAATTTATGCTAATGTGTTATGCTAATGAGCTCCTGCCCCTCTTTTTTATGAAATGACTCCTGGCGTTCCAGTATGTGTGAAGAGTTTAAATCCTTCATTTTAAACATAAATTTGGATTTCTGTCTTTTTGCTATTATTCTATTTGCCATGCTATTGGGGTTTTTTTGAGGGTGTTTTTTGGGTTTTTTTTAACTTTTTAAAGCAAACAAACATACTTTAGGTTGTGTTACCAGAGGATTGTTTCCTAATAATTAACCACACCAAAGAAATATTTGCTACCCTTTGTAACATGTCATGTGTGTATATATGTATGTGTGTGAGGGGATAGATAGATAGATAGATAGATAGATAGATAGATAGATAGATGGATAGATGGATAGATGGATAGATAGTCTCTCTCTCTTTTAATGCCCGAAACCAGAACATCATGCATCAAAACTGAAGTCTGTTTTTTCCCTGTAAGGAGAATGATGTTTGGTAGTAGCATTTCCAGACTGCCTGTTATACAAAACCATACAAACCATCAATCTTTCCATTAAACCAGGAAAACCCTGAAGTTCTCTTTTATCCCTGACAAATATATAACTTAAATAAGCAAAGGAACACAAATAGCACAAACCGTGTGGTTACAGAGGAAAACTATTTAGTCTATTGAATTCCCAGATAATTTTAAAAATCTATGAAATACAAAACAATAGAAAGCAAAATGTGTCCAATAATGATAAGGAAAGTCTCACCAACATGAATCTGATAGCTTGGCACCCATTGAGCTGACTCACATAATCTCAAACTCTGGCAATAAATAGTGAACATGAACACAGTTTTCTTCCTTCTTGAAAACTGTCCCACACTGCGGACCAGTGTAACTGTCCTTATTTTCTCTCTCCTCATTTTTAAAAGAGCATTACTGAGATCTTTTTCTTAAGTGTTGATAAGTGAGCGTAGTGGCTGTCTGAAGGAGTGTCTTCTCCCATACGAGGGATGCCAGCCCCCAGGTGGGGGTGCAGGATCCCCCGATTTTGGGAGCCCTTGCCTGCTGCTGGCCAACTGGTGAGTGGGGGGAAGCCCCGCCCCCCAAGCCCTGCCCCCGACAGCAGCCACCTGCAGCCACCACTCTCTCTCCCCTCCTGCCAGGTTTCAATGGCCCTCCAATGGATCGGCGGGAGCATGTGGCTCGCCAACCAGCCGGAGGGCTCTTTAAATCTGGCAGGAGGGGAGGGAGAGGGGCAGCTGCTAGTCACACGCCTATACGCCAAACAGCAAATTTGCCACTTGTGATTTGGGCACACAGGCCCCTGCTCCTCCAAAAGCATTTAAAGGGCCCCTTTAAATGCTTTCGGAGAGCGGGGGTGGGCGCTTGAATTCGAAGTGGAGATTGGAATTTCAGCCGTGTCCCCAATGTGATGATTTCATTTCTGAGTGATGTCATCACATTGGGGACATCCCCTTCTCCCACTAGGAATGCCTCCCAAAGTCCCCCGCTGGGGAGGAGGCAAGACCTGGCAACCCGAGTTCCTGCCCAGGAATGAAGGTTTCAGGGGGAGGCCCTCCCCACTGCCCCACCAATCAAAGAGGCTCTTTGATGGGTACACGAGAGAGGGCCTTTTCAGTGGCAGCCAGTGTTCCCTCTAAGCTGAGTTAGTGTGAGCTAGCTCACAGTTCTTTAGCCTCCGGCTCACACATTTTTGTCTTGGCTCAGGAAGGATGGCTCCAGAGCCAACTAATTTATGCAACAGCCAGAGCGCTCACTCACAACTTGAATGCCAGTAGCTCACCAAGTAGAATTTTTGCTCACAAGACTCACAGCTTAGAGGGAGCATTGGTGGCAGCCCCGTGATTATGGAACAAACTTCCCAGGGAGTTGTACCTGGACGCCTCACAGCCCATCTTCAGGAAGCAGCTGAAGACTGTTTTATTTAGAACTGCATTTGATGGATTTAGTTTTTATTTACTGGCAGTCCTAATTGGAGTTCTTAAAGTATGCCTGTTTACGGGTTTTTATAATTATTGTTTTTATTGTGTGGGGGTGGGAGGGCTTTCAAGGAGAAAGATAAAAGCCTAGGCTTCATGGCCGGTGTCACACAGGAAGTGATGTCATCACACCAGCGATGTCAAGGGGATGCTGAGCTATTTTGGCAAAACCAGCTTCTACCATAGAGTTTTCTGCCCAAATACTAGAGCATTGCCTGGATGTCGTGGCCATAATTACGCCACTTCCTGTGCAACGCTGGCCATGAAGCCTAGGACTTTTCCTTTCTCCTGGTAATTCCCCCCTACCAGGGGTCATTTCATAGAAAAAGAGGTGCAGGAGCTCATTGGCAAGACTTATTTGCATATGCCACACCCCCTGACATCAGCGGAAGTGTGTCAGAAGGCAACACCCACCACTCAGGCTCCACCCCAAAAATCTTCAGGTATTTCCCAGCTCAGAGCAGGCGAGCCAGCTTTACACTTTGACTAAAGATACTTGAGGTTTCTTTTGCTCTTGCAGGGAAGCTACCCTACAACAAGCATGAAAATACAGATCAGGTTAGTATGCTTTTGCTTTTTTCCACAGCACATCACCGTATGTGCCCGCTCCTGGGCTTGTTACTCCTGGATCGGCATTCCTGCACATTCCTGCTTGAAATGACCCCTGCCCCCTACCCTTGGGGGGGGGGGGCTGGGCAACCTTAGTTTTGTTTATATTGTAAGCCGCCTTGAGTTCCACAAGAGAGAAAGCTGGCGCATTAATATTTTAAATAACTGAATAAATACATTTCACAGATTTTCCAAATTGCCATTTTTTTTGCATAGCCAATTTGAATCCATGTGTTATTGTATGCAGTCCTCAACTGGGGGGGGGGGGGGAGAACCCAACCGTAAGTTACCCATTGCTTCAGCTTTAGAAATGAGCCCCCCCCCCCCCCCCCCGAAATCTACAAAAGCTGTTTGGAAAACTGTTGCTATATCCAGAACATTTGTTCACAGCTGTGAACATGCAACATTTTTTTTCCCGTCTGAAAACACAAATCATGGACATTTGCTTCATATTTCTTTAGAATATTTCTCTCTTGCCGTTCTGTGGAATCAAAACAAAATGAACACAAATAGAATGTACTAAAATATACCCCGAGAGGCTGCCCCACTATATAAATTTCTACGAGTGCCACCAGTAGGGTTGCCAGCTTCCAGGTGGTGACTGGAGGTCTTCTGGAATTAGAACTGATTTCCAGGTGACAGATCTCAGTTCCCCTGGAGAAAATGGCCCCTTTGGAAGGTGGTCTCCATGGCATTATGCCACAGTGAAATCCCTCCCTCCCTTCCACAACCCCACCTGAGTCAGGCTCCCCCCCCCCCACCGTTGGGTATTTCCCAACCTGGAGCTGGCAACCACAGCCACAAGGATATCCCAAGCCAAAACCAGGGCTGACCTCAGTGAAAGCAAGGCTTCCCAGCCTCCAGGTGGAGGATGGAGTTCTCCTGGAATGACAACTGATCCCCAGATGACAGAGATCACTTCCCCTGGAGAGGAAATGGCTGGGTGGACTTTATGGCAAACCATAGACTCTGAGAAAAACAGAAGCCCTTCCCCAGACACTGCCCCCAAATCTCTAGGGATTTCCCAGGCCAGAATTGACAACCCTATTACAAGCCACCTTGCATTCCTGTAAGGAAGGAAGACAGCTAATAAATGTTTTAAATAAATAAATAAACATCCAGGAGAGCTCTTGGGCTTACAACTATTTTTCAGGCTATAGAGATCAGCTCCCTGGAGGAGGAAATGATTGCCGGGGGGGGGGGGGATGATATCCCATTGTTGACCCTCAGTTCCCCAAACTTCACCCTCCCCAGGTTCAACCCCCAGTAGGGCTGCCAGGTCCCCCACAGGGGCAGGGGTTTCCCAACTGAAACACCCCCCAATTCGCCAGTCCAGATCAGGCCAGCGGGGGGAACCCCACCCCCAAAGCTAAAGGCCAAGGGGGCAAGGGGGGAGAGAGAGAGAGAGAGAGAGATCTTTGGCTCCTGGCCTTGGTCTGGTCCCTGGGGCCAAGGGCTCAGGCTTCTGGCCAATTACCAGCAGAGGGGGAAGGATGGATTTGTCAGTTTGTTCAGCTGCCTTTAATGTTCTCAAATTCCTCCTCCTTTGTTATCCTTCTCTTGAATTTATAGGGTGAAGGGTGCAGCCAGAAGGGACAGGCAGGGGATAAGACGGGTATGGAATAGTGTTGCCGGCTCCAGGTAGAGAAATACCTGGATATTTTAGGGGTGGGGCTTGGAAGGGGAGGGACTTCAGTGGGGTAGTGGTTAAGTGCGCGGACTCTAATCTGGGAGAACCGGGTTTGAATCCCCACTCCTCCACTTGCACCTGCTGGATGACTTTGGGTAAACTGTAATTCTGGCACAGCTGTTCTTGAAAAAGAGTAGTTTCTGTCACAGCTCTCTCAGCCCTATTTAACTCACAGGGTGTCTGTTGTGGGGAGGGGAAGGGGTTTGTAAGCCGCTTTGAGACTCCCTTGGGTATTGAAAGGCGGGGTATAAATCCAATCTCTTCTTCTTCTTCTAATGCCATAGAGTCCACCTTCGAAAGTGGCTATTTTTTCCAGGTAAACTGACTGGAGATTAGCTGCAATGGTGAGAGATCTCCAGCTTCCACCTCTTGGCTGATGACCATACATCTTGCCCACACCTAGTTTCATGTTTAGAAACTCCAAACTGTACCTGGCAACTGCCTGGGCCTTGCTTTGAAGTCAAAAAAGTAACCACCCTTTGGCCACCACCCTTTGGGCTAGTGTCCTGGCCCCCCTGGCCCTATACCTCCTGAGGGCACCTGGTATTTTTGACCACTGTGTGACAGAGTGTTGGACTGGATGGGCCATTGGCCTGATCCAACATGGCTTCTCTTCTGTTCTTATGTCTGGGGCAGTGGCACTCTGTATTCTTGGTGCTTGGGGGGGAACAGTGGGAGGGCTTCTAGTGTCCTGGCCCCGCTGCTGGACCTCCTGAGGGCACCTGGTGTTTTTGGCCACTGTGTAACAGAGTGTTGGACTGGATGGGCCATTGGCCTGATCCAACATGGCTTCTCTTCTGTTCTTATGTCTGGGGCAGTGGCACTCTGTATTCTTGGTGTTTGGGGGGGAACAGTGGGAGGGCTTCTAGTGTCCTGGCCCCGCTGCTGGACCTCCTGAGGGCACCTGGTGTTTTTGGCCACTGTGTAACAGAGTGTTGGACTGGATGGGTCATTGGCCTGATCCAACATGGCTTCTCTTCTGTTCTTATGTCTGGGGCAGTGGCACTCTGTATTCTTGGTGTTTGGGGGGGAACAGTGGGAGGGCTTCTAGTGTCCTGGCCCCGCTGCTGGACCTCCTGAGGGCACCTGGTATTTTTGGCCACTGTGTGACAGAGTGTTGGACTGGATGGGTCATTGGCCTGATCCAGTATTGGATTCTCTTATGTTCTTATGGGCTTCCCAGCCATCCTTCTGACGTCTTCTTTTTTTGTAATTTTGTAATTGATTTTATCAACTACAAAACTACTAAAATCACTACATTAACTAAAAAACCCAAAAAAACCCCCTAAACTACCCTAAGGTATACAGAAGTCAAAATATATTGGTTAAGTACTTATTTCAATTAATTCAAGAAAATCTTTATAAAATCCAGGCATTTAAAATTGCTTAAACTAATAACTCACTGCTTAATAACATAGTTAAACCACTGAAACTCAAAGTAGGGTACAATAAAAACATTTAAAACATTTCACAAGTCATTTTTCTTCTGTCTTCTCTTCTTCTTTTCTTCTCTCGGGGGTTTAGGGGCTGCTGCTCCTAGTTCTGACTCAGACTCTTCCTCCTCAGATCCATCACTTTCATGTGCTGAGCTTTCCAGTCCATAAATGCTTTCTTGGAATTCTAATGAATCCTCTGTAGTTGTAGCACTTTCCTTGTTCTTGCAGTAATCCAAAAATTTCTTTGCTTTCACAACAGAGTCGATCTTTTGCTTTTTCTCTTTGTAGCTGAAAACCAATCCCTTGGGAATAGGCCACCTGTACAAGATGCCCTCTGTTTGCAAAAATGTAGTTAATTTTTTGTAGGATTTCCTCTTCTTCCTGACCTCAAATGGAATGTCTTTTAGTACTTTAATCTCCTCTTCTTGGATCTTCAGGGTAGTTCTGTTTGGGGCCTTGAGTACCACGTCTCTAGTTGATTTTTTGGAGAATCTCACCATCACTTCTCCTGGCAGGTTTTTTTTCTTGACAAAATCAGGATAGGTTCTGTAAACCATATCAATGTCGCTTTGTAACATATCCGCTTGAAAACCTGTCATTGGAGCTAAAGCCTCACTCAATGTCTGTTTGAGATTCTCGCCTTTTTGTTCAGGAACATCCTGGAACCTTAAAAAGAAATCTGAACGTTCCACCTGTAATTTTAATAAATTGTCCTTATCAGAGGCTCTCTCCTTTTCCATCTTGTCCAGTCTCAAATCATTCTTCTCTGTCTTGGATTGAACTTCCAGCAAGTATTTTGCTACTTTTTCAGACCTCATGCTTGCATCTGCCACATTTTTCTGCAAGTTATTCAGCTTTACATTAACAGCAGTCAGCTGATCCATTAGGGAGTGCAATGCAGTTGCCAATGCAGCTTTTAGGTCTGTACTTTGCTCAGTTTTAGCCACCGGAAGAGAAGAAGGAGCTTTTGGAGAAGGTCTGATTTTCTCCGCCATCTTATCTCTCTGTCCAGTCATTGTTTTTTGTTTATAGTTTCAGAGAAGAATCACAAAGTTAGTTAAAAAGTTCCTTCTTAAGACTCAGTTAGTTAGATTTGTTCCCCTCTTGAGCTCCAGTCATTTAGCCAGCAAAGGGATTCTCTGGTATTATTACAACGCTCAATTCAAATTAGAGAATCTTCTCAAAAATCCAACACTTACGATTTTGCCACGTGTTGCAGGCAAGAGATTGTTTTCTTACAGCTCGCTTGACTCCTGCAGCCGTCCAGTGTGCGCTCAGCTGTGCCCGGAGGCACTGCAGTGGCTGAACCTGTAGAGGCAAAGAGGAGCCTCGATCTCAAGACTGCCATCTCGGGAGATGCTGCCTCTCACGCCTCAGGCAGGGTCCCCCTACAAGGGTCCCTGGGGGTCTGAAGCCAGTTCGGCACCCCTTCTAGCCACCAAGTCCAGGTCGTGTCTCTAGGAGCTCTGAGAGATCACACCCACCATTGAGCCCACTGAAACCGGAAGATCCTTCTGACTTCTTAACTCCCCCACCCCACCAGGCAAAAAAGGCCTTCCAGAAACTTCCCTGGCTCAGCCCAAATGTCGGCTTTGCCGTCAGCAGCATTGGTACACCACTGGCACCTCCTGGCAGGCTGCCCAGCTGTTTATTTTTAAAGAGTCTGGATCCTCAAGGTACCATCTGTCCTGGCTGTTAAGATGTCTACAGCACATTTTTGTATAGAGAAGTGCTTCACAGTGTAAATGCCATTTTCAATCACAACACTTGCTGTTGCGACTCTGAGCCGATCCATGGTTTGTTTCTTGGATAGATGACTGAAATCTAAATATAAGGCTCACATTTATAGTTACCGTGGCTAGATTGGAGTCCAGCAGCGCCTTAGAGACCAACAAGGGTATAAGATTTTTGAGAATCAAATGGTGGCAAAACCATTTGTTATGCGTATCTATATACTAATAGCCAAGTGGCCACCCCCGTGCGGATATCTAAATCCGTGCGGAGGGGGCACTTTGGGGGGCAGAGAGATTTTTCTGCACACTTGTGGGACTCCCTCCAAGTGCAGAAAAATCTTTAAAGTAAAAAAAAAAACCACTTTTGGGGGGGGATATTTAAATCCCCCCAAAAGTTAAAGAACATTCCCTGCGCATGTGCAGGGAACATTCTGGGAACTGCAGTGGTCCGGCGGCTCTGAGCTGTGTGGGCCTCGCCTGCCATTGGAACCGGGGGGGAGATTGGCAGGCCTGGGGCTCACAGTCGTTGCCCGGGGAAAGGGAGGAAGGTTTACCTGTGGCTGCTTCTCCATGCGGAACTCCTTCTCTCCCCCCCCCATGAGTACCCGCCTCTTATTTATAATTGTAACTAGAACTGTATAAAAAGATGGAAGTCTTGAGTGTGATTTGTACAGCATGACACCCATTATTCTGGTTATTTGTTTGCACAACTGTATTCGCCGTATTTCCATTTTTGTTTGGCTGTTATCCTCCAGGTAGTGGAGTGCCATTGCGACTGATCTCCAGGCGACAAAGATCCGTTCCCCTGGAGAAAATGGCTGCTTTGGAAGGTGGACTCTGTGGCTCTATTGTACCCCATTGAAGTCCTTCCCCGAAGCCCACCCTCCTCAAGCTCCACTCCCAAAATCTCCAGGTATTTCCCAACCTGGAGCTGGCAACCATACTATGGAGCATGGGGTCTGGGGAGAGAAGGGGATCTCAGCAGGTTATAATGCCATACGCTCCACCCCCAAATCGGCTATTGTCTCCAAGGGAGCTGACGTCTGTATTCTGGACATCAGTTGTAACTGCAGGAGGTCTCCAAGACCCACCTGGAGGCTGGCATCCCTAAACTGAACTCAGATCTCGCCATTCTTCTGTAGACCAAGATGGCTACGGCCTGAAACTATAGTGACTAGAACTCTTTCATTAAGTGGAAAATGTGGAGACAATTGTGGAAAGCAGGACTTGTATTTGGAAGGCGGAGTGATCGGCAAGTCCTCCATGCAGACAGACTGCTTAACCGGAGAACTGTCTGCCTCCGTCTTCCTCCAGATCAGCAGCATGGACACCAGCATGATGCCTAGTGCATGCATTCCCACAGGGGTGCAGAATCAGGCCCAAGGACTAGCAAATCTTCTGCTCTAAGATAGATGGGGATTCGACACAACTCCATTCCTTTCTTTCCCTAGCTTTTCACTAATGCATGCCGCGACAGCTGTCAGCAAAGCCATTTCTCCCTCACTCCAACTTGCAAGGTATAAAACCAGTTACCAAACACAGGCTTCTTACTTCTGTCGGCAAAACAATTGTGTGCGGGATGTCTCCCTAGCACCGCTCTTGGAGTTGCGAGCTCAGCCCTTGTTGACTTGGAATTAAGTTCAGTTGCCAGCCAGGAGACATCCATGGTTGGAGTTTGTCACTGAAATTTCATCAAATCCATTTGAAGCAAACGTCTTCCCTGGAGGACGAACTGCAAGAGAAGCCATGGGGGTGGATGAGACTAGTTCCTTATTGCTGTATAGAGCTGCCAAGCCCTTGGTGGGGGTGGAGAATCCCCCATCCCCAGGTCCCATTGCCCACCACCACTCTGAGCAGCATGTGTAGGCGTAAAACAAAAGGGGGGGGGGGAGAACAGAGCTTCATGTACTTACCAGAGGTTGATACCAGAAGATTTAGCAATTGCTGGAAACTCAAATGGTTTTACTATAGAGTTTCTGGGGATTCCTAGAACCACCCTTATTACATCCTGTATCAACTTCTGGTGAGTGCACTGGGCTGTAATTTTTTTTAATTCTCTTGCAACGCTGTCATCCACCCCACCCCACCCCGATTTTACAACTGTTCCAGGCACTGCCTGGAAACCTTATCACTGTACGATCTAACTTTCTTTTGATGTACCTCTGCCTACAAAAAGGCCCAATGTTTTGTGCTCCCAGCTTAAACTATTTTTAGGTTGCAAAAATGGGAAAGATTTGTGCTGGAGAAGGTAGCAGAAGGAGTGATGGTTCATGAGGTCTACATCTGACTTTCCCGCTGGAATCATTCTAGTTTTTTAAAAAAACCCATCTATACCTGTTTCTAGTTTCAAACCATACGTGTTCTAGTTTAAAAATTACTGTTTACATTTGTTAATTGCCCTCCTGTGATCAAGCTAGCATTATACTGCTTTAAACAAATCCTGTTGCTTAGTACTCTTCAGACCCAGGGAGTGAAATCTGAAACCAGCGTGAAATGAACTTGGGAAAAGACAGCAGTCAAACTACTTCAGAGGGGAGGTGTAAATTGGGCCTTAATGCATACTGACTTTCATTGCCTTAAGACATGGCCAAGACCATACTGAACTCTGCCCCTTCGGTCACTCTGCAGCTACAGAAGCTGAAGGGGTCCAAACATCCTTAACTGAAAAAGCAAAACCCTCAAACATTTACAACCCTTTTGGAAGAAGGGTTGAGATGCAAAGCAGTCAGGATGGACAAGGCAGAGCAATTGCTTCTGTTTCCGTAGAAGGCAGTTTCATAGACACTCCTCAGGAAGACAGATGCCGAATCTTATGATTGTCACCGGATTTTGCTTACAGTGAAATTCAAAGCAAATCTGGTGCTTTGTCATCTAATGAAATCTCTGAGGAGATTCAGTTGAAGCCTAAAGACCAGCAGTGTTTCTCTGGAAGTGCCACACATCCCTCTAAACAATGCTGTATCCGAAGAAGTGAGCAGTGACTCACGAAAGCTCCTCCCCTGCCACAAATTGTGTTCACCTTTAAGGTGCTACTGGACTCTTTTCCACTGCTCCAAATGATGTGTCAGGTCTCTGCATCAATATGCTATGGATGTATTCGAAATACATAGTAAGATATTCCGTAATTTTATCTAGTGTTCCTCCAAGAAGCTCATACGTGTTATTTTATCAGGGTATAGAGTCTTACCTTTAAAAAAGTGAGGGAGTCCCAGTCCATCTCTGAGAGTCCCACACACATGCGAAGCGCGGGCACGCCGCAATGATGTCACCCAGAAGTGATGTCATCACACTGGGCACGTTGCTGGGGCAACACTCTGAGCAGGATTACTATGGCAACAACACATCCATAGAGTTTTCAGGGCAATTGCCAGAGCATCCCCCTGGCAACAGGCCGAGTGTGATGACATCACTTCTGGGTGACATCATCACACTGGGCACGTCGGCCTGATCGGGCCACTTTGGGGGTGGGGTTCCCCCCACTGGCTGGATCCGGACTGGCAGATTGGGGACCCATTTAGCGGGGCAATCCCTGCCCCACCCAGGGGGACTTGACAGCCCTATATTTTATCCTTCCAAAAACCCTGTGAGGTAGGTTAGGAGGATGAGAGAGACTGACTGCTACAGCAGAAAAGAGTAATAACCCAGTAGCACCTTAAAGCTCCTACCCTGCCACAAATTGTATTTGTCTTTAAGTTGCTAATGGACTCTTACTCTTTTCTACTGCTACAGACCAACTAACATGGCTGCCCATCTTGATCTATGACAGCTACAAGGGAACCCAGTAAGTTTTACAACTGTCCAGACCGGTTGTCTAGAGGAGCATATGGGAAACCCCAGAGGTGAGAATCCCATGTCCCCAGTTTCCGTGCACTATTACTAAGGCAGCATAATTTAAAAATTACCCCATATTGACAAAGCAGAAGCCCTGTGCAGAAACCCTTCCATACATTGACTCACTGCACAGGGAGGATTGTGGGTGTAGGCATGATGCCAGAACCCCCAGTGGGGGCAGGGTTCTCCTCTACCAAACCTGTACTAACTTGATATCTACAGGTTTCAATATTTATTGATCCTGCAATTATTTTTCAACAAAACTTTACAGTCACACCACTTCTAATATTTATAAAACAATAACTGTTGTAGTCATATTAAGGACAAAGTCAGTATCAATAAAAATCAAGGATCGTATCCAGGGGTCATTTCGTAGAAAAAGAGGTGCAGGAGCTCCTTAGCATAACTCATTAGCATAACTTATTTGCATATGCCCCACCCACTGATATCACTGGAAGTGTGTCAGAAGGCAACACCTACCACTCAGGCTCCACCCCCAACATCTCCAGGTCTTTCCCAACTCAGAGCTGGTGAGCCAGCTTCACACTTTGATGAAAGACACTTGAGGTTTCCTTTGCTCTTGCAAGGAAGCTACCCTACAACAAGCATGGAAATACAGATCAAGTTAGTCTGCTTTTGCTTTTTTTTCACAGCGCATCACCATGTGTGCCCGCTCCTGGGCTTGTTACTCCCGGAACAGCGTTCCTGCACGTTCCTGCTTGAAATGACCCCTGATCTTATCAATTGGTTACGTTACAAAACAAGGCAATCGGAACAAGACGTACTTTATAGTTCAACAGACATAAACATAGAATGTTATGGGAATATGGTGTATAAAAAGTTCAGGGTAAAATCCAGTTCTCTTTTCTTCCTTTAGAAAATAAAATATTTATAATCTGATTATTGAGATAGGAAGATAATTATAATCCTTTATAGAGCGTTGATATAGTTCCAGATACTTTGTTTAAAGATGGCAACCGGTGACGAGCTCAGGAAATGAGCTCCGCCAAGATTAGGAAGTTTTATTCCTAAATTTGAGTTACTTTACGCTGCTTTAGCTCCAGTGGGGTAAGAGAGAAAGTTGTGGAATGGCAGGGAGCTCCCTGGACTGTAATAGTGAGAGTGATGATGGCCCTAAAGACCTGGTCTCCAAGCGGCAGGAACTATGGCTGGAACGGTGAGGCTGGAATGGTGGGGAGGGACTCGAGCAGCGCAAGAAGGGAGCGCAAGGGAGAAGGATGAACTTGGCCCTGACCTGTGGCCATTGGCCCTGATGGCTCCCAATGGCTTCCGATTGCCCCCCCCCACTGGTTAATCTTACCAGCCGGAGTCCAACCAGTTGGCCGGCTCCCTCCCTACTGCCCGGCCTGGGGGCCTCGGACTGTGTGTTCTTCCTGGCCTTTGATTTGTGCTGTCTTCGGCTGGGGTGGCTTGCTGGCTCTGCAGTTCACCATGATTGGGTGACTGAGGGTACGGGTATTTTCGTGGCTCCCCAGGCCCCTCCCGGGCCCCCTGGATCTGTTTGGGCCCTCTGGCCCTGCCCACTCTGCTGCGACGGATGGCGGATGGCCATGCTCAGGTGGTGCTCGGTTGTCATCGGCCCTGCTTGGGTCTTTTGTCGGGCCCTTTCATTCTTCAGAGCAGCACTTCCTGTTGGGCCTCCTGCCCCCCGGCTTTGCTTGGGCCCTGATCCCACCCACCTTGCCATGGCAGACGACAGACGGCCACGCTTGGGCGTGATCGGCCCTGCTTAGATTCCCCGGAGCAGCGCTTTTTGTTGGGTCTTCGTGTTTATCGGAGCAGCGCTGGTTGACCGGCAACAGCTGGGTCTGTCCAGCTCAGCTGGGAGTGGGGGTTCTCAGGGCTGTGCTGTGGCTGGCCCTACCAAGGACCTTTTTCCTGGCTCTACCTTGAGCTGCTAGGCCACGTTGGCTCTGTCTGGCTCTGCTCTGGACTTTGGTCCCGGTTCGAGATACAGCATTTGGGCTGTGTTTCGGGCTGATTCTACTCTGGACCCTCTGGCTTTGCCGGATGCTACTGGCTTGTTTGGATCTGCGGCCATTGTGCGGTGTAGACTGGCAGCACCCGACTGTATTGGGCTCTGGGGGGTTTCAACAACCGGAGCCATTTGCGAACTTTGGCAGCATGCATCTGGCACACCTTGGCTGGGAATGGCCCTCAGAAGTGAAGAATGTGTCAATGAGGAGTGCTGATAGTATTTTAATATCTGTGACGGTGTTGCCTAGCAAGGCACAGCATGTGCTCTTATGGACTTTAATGTTCATAAGTCTGAACTTTGGGATGTTATGCTTTAAAGGACTACATACACGCTTCGTTGCTGTAAGAGGCTTCAGTCCATTCCAGGAAGCAGGCACTCGACATAGTTCACACAAAGAGACAAAGATCCCGTTGCAAAAGGGTTCTCCTGTCACCTCTCGCTAGGCAAACCCCAACCTCCTCCAACATTCCTGCATGGATTATGATAAGTGAAGTTACCTGGCAACTAATCTTCTGCCCATCAACTGGCCAGGCTAGGGCCATCAAGGAACAATGGAATGGCTCAGTGACTCATCGCACACTTGCTCAGGTGTCAGTTCCTGTCTAGCCTCTAGTGTTGCAATATTGACCACCCCTCCGCATTCCCTCCTCTTTTTCCTTTAACCAATGGTAGGGTTCGTAGGGACGGACTACCTGGTAGGTGTGTTAGTGGGATGTGGTTAGTGCTGCCCGCCCCCAGACCACCTAATAAAAGAGGTTGCACTCCATGCAATCGCTCTCTTGAGCCTCTACGACCCCTATCTGCTTTTATCCCTCTTGAGTCCAGCTTGCTATCCCAATACCCTCCCTCCATCTTTGATCTCTGGTCTGCGCAGACAGAGAGAAGCGTGCTTCTGCCAGTTCAGGACACACTCCCCATTTTTCCTTTCAACCCCTCAGTTCTTCTTTTGGAACAGACAGCCCATCTCCAGGACAGTGACGTATTTCCCAACCAACAAATCTGCTCATGCAAAAGTGCTATTTTTTCTGTCTTAAGCTTCTTAGGACTTGTGTGTTTGTGTGTGTGATTCTGTTTTTGTATGCTTGAGAACATTTTATAGTAAAACACCATTTAAATTGACCTCTGCCTCAGTGCCTTTTTTCTGGGAACTCCTGGAAGGGGCGGGACTTTGGTATAGTTGGCTAAGAACCCGGTTATATGCCAATTGCTAATCTTAAATTAAAGCAATTCGGCTAACAAGGGGGCCAGGAGTTAGGAGACAAATGTTGGGCCTTTAACCAGCGTAGTGTAGAGTACATTAGTTAGGTAAGTTAGGGGGTAGTCTTATGGATAGTTCCCACCCTTTATGTATAAGTAGTGTAGTACAGATTAGGTAATTAGTTTTAGTTTGAGGCTTGCGCAGAGGGGAGGGGTAGCAAGTGGAGAGGTTGAGGTGGGAAATGGAATCAAAGTTGTTTAACTAGGATTACCGCTAACTGGAGTCTGGGTTTCAGGAGGGGGTCTGTATGGGGGCTGCCAACAGTTCTGAGGCTGAGGTGAAAGAACTGCCGGTGATGCCTGGCCTACAGATTCTGGTGCTCCTGGGGAGGGGAAAGAGCAGTGTGTCCAGGCAGAGAAGGGAGGGAAGGGCACCGAGAAATAGGAAGGCTCGACGCCCTTCCAGCCTGCGACTCATCCCAATGAACGCTGGCAGTGGGGCTAGGATAACAACCCCCCCTCCAACATTGGTGCTGTGTAACACCAGGTCGATAAACAACAAGGCCAAGGTTCTCTAGGATTTTCTGGTAGAGCAGAAGGCCGACCTGGCATGCGTGACTGAGACTTGGGTGCGGGAGGGGGAGACGGTAGCTCTCTCCCAACTGCCCCCCCAGATTCTCGGTCCTGCACCAATCATGGACTAAGGGGTGGAAGGAGGTGTGGCAGTGTTCATCCAGGAGGCTTACTCCTTCAGGGCGCTCCTGCCAGTGGAGATCAGGGGCCTGGAGTGTGTCGGTCTGGTGTGGGAGGCTGAAGAGAGTTTGGCTGTCTGGCTCATGTACTGACTGCCTAATGCACCGGCCAGCAGTCTGCTGTCCCTGATGGAGGCTGTATCAGGCTGGGCGCTGGAGCACCCTAACATAGTGGTTTGGGGTGACTTCAACATCCATGCCAATGACACAACCTCCATTCGGGCAACGGACCTGGTGTCGTCCATGGTGGCACTGGGACTTTCTCAGTACCTTTCGGCCCCCATGCACCGGGCCAGAGACACCCTCGATTTGATCTTCACTGTGGGAGTAACAGTGGACTGGATCACTGCTTTGGCAGTGCCATGGTCGGACTACTATGCCCTGGGGACCCGTCTGAATGTTCCATCCCAACCTCTGGGCGGCAAGCTTATTTTAGCTCACCCGCGGAGCCAAATGGACCCCATGCAGTTCCAAATGGCACTGTGGGATCCAATGCCCCCTGGCAGCTCGCTGGATGAGCTAGTAGAGGGCTGGCATAGCTACCTCTCTGCAGCCATTGACAAGATCACTCCCAGGTTCCCTCTACGCCCTCACAGTAGGCTCACACCCTGGTATACTCAGGAGCTGCAGCTTATGAAGCGAGAGCTAAGACGGCTAGAGAGACGGTGGTGTCATGCTCATGACGAAGCTACAAGAGAATCTTATAGGACGTTTATGAAGGCCTATGAGATGGCAACCAAGGCAGCAAAGAGAGATTTCTATGCTGCCTCGATTGCATCTATGCTGCCTCTACATGCACCCCCTTGCCCAGATTGCCCGGAGGTATGGGCTGGGATGTCACCAGTACGCTGATGACACCCAGCTGTATCTGATTTTGGGCGGCCAGTCGGACTCCAGCCCAGATGATCTGGACCAGGCACTGCATGCTGTAGCTGATTGGCTCAGGCTGAGCCGGCTGAAAGTGAACCCAGCAAAAACGGAAGTCCTGTGTTTGGGTCAGGGCGGCCTGGGGCAGGGGGTCCCACTCCCGAACTTCGACAGGGTACCGTTGGTGCCTGCGTCAGGGGTAAGGAGTCTGGGAATGCTCCTGGATCCCTCCTTGACAATGGAGGCCCAGGTAGCAGCCTCGGCCAAGTCAGCCTTTTACCATCTTTAGCTGGCTTGGCAGTTGTTCCCCTTCCTTGGCTGCGATGACCTAGCTACAGTGATCCATGTGACGGTCACCTCGAGGCTGGAGTACTGTAATTCTCTCTACATGGGGCTGCCCTTGGTGCAAATCCGGAAGCTGCAGCTAGTGCAGAATGCCGTGGCCAAGCTATTGATGGGCCTCACAAAGTGGGACCATATCTGGCCTGTGCTAGCGACACTGCACTGGCTGCCTATAGCATAGTGGCTTCACTTCAAGGTGCTGGTACTTACCTTTAAAGCCCTATATGGCCAGGGTCCAACATACCTGAGGGACTGCCTTTCCCCATATATACCCCAGTGGGCACTTCGGTTGGGGTCGCAACATCGACTTTGTGTCCCGGGTCCCAGGGAGGCCAGGCTCGCTGGAACCAGGGCCAGAGCCTTCTCGGTGGCGACTCCTGTCTGGTGGAATGAGCTCCCAGAGGAGATCATGGCCCTGCAGGAACTTATGCAGTTCCATAGGGCCTGCAAGACAGAGCTCTTCCACCAGGCCTTTGACTAGGAGCTGCCGCCCTTAGTACCATCCTATCGCAAATAACATCAGTGTTGAGGGTCGGCCCTGAATACAGCCCAGGCAGGACGGCCCTGAGGAGCCGGACACAACTTTTACAGGATGCCATCGAACTACTGAAGATCATGATTGGAAGCATTTTATTGTAACATTGTAATTTAATTGAATTGTTTTAGTACTGTTATTGTATTTTAAATGTTTATATTGTATGGGATTGGTACTATGTGCCCTTCTTAGCTGCCCTGAGCCCACCTGTGGGGAGGGCAAGGCACAAATTTTAAATAAATAAATAAATAAATAAATAAATGTTCCAGACAGAAAAAAGAGGGAAAACCCCAATATATTTCTAGATCACTAAAGTCCAAAAAAATCCAAAAATGACTAAGACCAATTCTCTCCAATTTTATATTCCACAAGAAAAATTACTACAGTCTCAGACAAAACCCTTCCCTTTTTTTTTTTTTTTTGCCCAGGAAGTCGTTTAAAAAAAACACTTGGACCGTTTTCCCACAGCCGCTGTTCTGCCCCCGCTCTTCCCTTTGCCCGGATCGTAAGTGTCAATTTCCCACTATTTGCTGTGCGGCCGCATTTTGCCTCACAGCTTTGCCTGATCTCCACTGTGTCTACTCGATCCTGTTTTCTGAGGATTGAGTAGACGCGACAGAAACTGGGCAAAGCTGCGGGGCAAAATGCAGCCGCACAGCAAATAGTGGGAAATTGACACTTACAATCAGGGCAAAGGAAAGAGCGGGAGCAGAGCAGCAACTGTGGGAATTTGGTCTTGAAGTTTTTTTCATAGCCGCTGCAGAAGGAAGGAGGGGGTGAGACTGGAAAGAGTTCTTCACCCCTTCATTCATTTATCTTTTAAAACTTTAAAGGGGCTTTTTGATGGCTATATAGAGTTTCTGTTGTTGCTTTTAAGTGTACTTCCAGTGATTCTTCATTGATGATATGGATGAGGTTCCAATTTCTTCCCCTTTGCCTGGGTAGTCTTGGCTTGGCACCCATGTCTCACATGGGCGCTCTCGGTCAGCTCCTGTGTCGGGGTGATTATTGGACTTCCGTCTGCTTGCTGCTGCTCACGGGGGGTCCAAGTCAAGCCCTTTGTGATGAGCTCCTCTTTGGGGAGCTTGTTGGAGTTCGGGAGTTCCTGAACCCCTCTATAGGAGCCACTGAACTGGCCATCACATGGGAGCTCTCCCCGGTGCGACCGTTCTCGCCACGCCAAAACTCCGCTTCTCGGACTCAGCTTCTTGTGATCCACCCTGAGCCCACCTTGGGGAGGGTAGAATAAAAATTTCATAAATAAATAAATAAATGGTTCATTTGCACAGAACTGAGAATGTACGCCAAGGAGGGGGAGTAGCAGAGCACCTCTTTTGCATACAGCAGTTCCCAGGTTCAACCCTCTCCAGGTAAAAGGATCGTGTCATGGGTGATGTGAAGGACCTCAGCCTGAGACCCTGGACAGCCACCGCCAATCAGACCAGACAAAATGGCGCTTGATAGACCAACGGTCCGACTCAGAATAAAGCAGCTTCATGCCCTCATGCTTCATGCGGAGGTCTCCTATTCCTTTACATGCCAGGGAACCACAGTGATGACTCTCTGTCTCTCTTTACCAGCCTGTGTATTATTTTATTAGATGAACCACTTGGCAAACGGGTAGGGTTCTCTCCTGCCTTCAACTGCAACAACCCAATAAAAATCACACATTTGAAATCATCAGACTAATGAGATTGGGTTGAACACATACTATCCCCCCCCCTTTAGAAGTTGTGTCAAACTGATTTATGTTGTGCTGCTTTCTGCTCTCATTAAAATCTGTGTCACAAAATGAGTAATTGGGATTTTTTCTATATACTGTCCAAATAGAGTTCTCGGCCGAGGTGCCTTGCTACTTTCGGCTCATTCAGAATGGAAGTTAGTTGCCACCCCCCCCCCCACCAACAGTTGGAGAATGGTGCAATCCAAACGTGTTGCGCTAATGAAAACAGAAGACGCTGGCAAGGTCAGCGTGCCCCCCTTATAAGACCATGCACATTTCATTTCCATAACGCATAAAAAAGAGGGAATCACGATGTTGGGTTCTAGTGACATTTCTAATGAGAACAGATCCGAGAAAATATTATTTCCCTTTTCGCAGAAGTCCTTGAATAATGACACCAAATTAAAATGCTAACAATAATGGGATAGTCTACATCTGATACTGTCTGAACAAGTCATCTGACAAAACAACAACAATCCACTAACCACAGTTAATTGATTATTGGCAGCAATGCGGTCATATGGTCTCGTCCAATGGGAAATGTGAATGATTTTTTTTCTGATTGTATTTTTGACAGCTGCAGCTTGTGGTGAAGTCAAAAGGTAGTTGTCTGCAGTGCAAAAAGGGAAGAAAAGGCTACAATGGGAATGAAGACTGTTAACATAAGGAGTTGGATCCGGGGGTCATTTCGTAGAAAAAGAGGTGCAGGAGCTCATTAGCATACCGATTAGCATAACTCATTAGCATATGCCACCCCCCCTGACATCACTGGCCGAATGTCAGTTTCAGCCCCATTATACCCCATGGGCCATTGAAGTCAATGGCAAAAACTCATAGGGTACATGAGGGGCTGGAGGAAAGGGGGTTTGAGGGAGAGGTTCCAAACTTGCCAGGTAGCGGCTGGGGCCTCTCCCCCAAATGCCCACCAAGTTTTAAGAAGATTGGACCATGGGGTCCAATTCTAAGGGCCCCAAAAAACATTGACCCATCCCCGCTATTGTTCTCTATGGTGGGGAAAAAAACATTACTTTTTTCCCACCATAGAGAACAATGAAGGGAATGGGGGCGACCTGTTTGGGGGCCCGTAGAATTGGACCCTGAGGTCCAATCGTCTTGAAACTTGGCGGGTATTTGCAGGAGCGGCCCCAGCAGCTACCTGGTAAGTTTGGAGCCTCTCCCTCAAATCCCCTCCCCTCCCCTCCAGCCACTTTTAAAGCTGCCACTGAATTTCGGCAGCAATTCGGTGGTGGACCGAATCAGATCAGAGAATCCGATTCAGCCCGTGGCTGCCCTAGTGCCCACTCCTCAGCTGGCGGAGCTCTGCTCCGCCGTGCTCCGGCCCCAAATGACCCGTGGTTGGATCTATGTCTTAATGACATGCTATCCTATTGCAAGCACATATCACATAATTATTTCAGCTCTCTTAACAAGTATATAGATTGCATTTACACCTATTGCAAGCACATATCACATAATTATTTAAGGTCTCTTAACGAGTATATAGAATGCAATTACACCCTCATGTGAAATACATTCACTTGGAAGAAAGTCCTAGTTAATCTGAATTGAATTTACTTTCCAAAATTTTCTGCTTCTGGGACATAACACATGTTATGTGAAAGCAAACCTTTATCTCCCAGTGTATGCTCCACTGGAACTGCAGGCCGCCCCAACTCCTTCATCCATGGATGACACACGTATTTCCAAACATGCCTGCATCATTCAGAGATTGCATTTCTAGGTAGACAACCAAAATGCAGCTTGTGAAGAAGCCCTAAGACGGTAGACACTACTATCTAAAATTACGTGACTTCTGCATGGGCTATTCAAAGGTGAGTTACTTGGGCACTGTATTGTTACATCCATCCATTAAGGGGCTCAGTAGAAGATCATCTGCTTGGCATGCAGGTCTCAGGTTCAACCCCCAGCATCTCCAGTTAAAGAGGGCCAAGAAAGAGGTGATGTGAAAGACTTCTGCGTGAGACCCTGGAGAGCTACTGCCCATCTGAGTAGACAATACTGGCTTTGATGAACCAAGGCAGCTTCATGTGTTCTCCTCTGAGTGATGGTGCTGAAGTTAAGCTCAGAATATGAAGCGTGGCAGTTCATAAAGCTCACCTCTGATCCAAGGTAAGCACTTTAATTTGACACATATGGTATATCCAGGCCAAAGAGGTATTCCAAGGGTTGTCAGCCTCCAGGTAGTCATCTCCAGATGACCAAGGCAACTGAATAAACTGAGAAATCCCTCCCTGGGGGGTCGCCAACCTTCAGGTGGGGCCCGGAGATCTCCCACCATTACAACTGAGATCAGTTCCTCTGGGTAAAATGACTGCTTTGGAGGGTGTACTCTATGGCTGAGGTTCCTCCCTTCCCCAAATCATGCCCTTCCCAGGCTCCACCCCCCCCCCAAACTCCAGGTTTTTCCTAACCCAGAGCTGGGAACCCTAAGAATTCCCCTCCTTCCTTCCTTCCTTCCTTCCTTCCTTCCTTCCTTCCTTCATCCACCTCCCTTTTGTTCCTTTCCACTCTCCACAATACTGTTTACCTCTGGGAGCCCTTCCCTCTACCCGGTCACTGTGGCCACTATTGCGGCAGTGAAGGGAGGAGATAGAGGAGGAAGGAGAAGAAAGACAGGGGTTTCCACATCTGCTGTTCCAGATTTTCTGCGTGTTCAAGTCGAGGCAATTTAAGTCCACAGCAAAACAGCATCCAAATAACCCAGGCTGACCACTGAAGGGAGGTAATGTAATGTGGAATGGGGAAAAAAAAACAGAATCAAAAGAAGGTGGAACTCGAATTTAGTGCAGAATGGGGAAAAGAAGCCTGGATTAAAAAGAAGGTTGAGCTCGATTTTAGTGCAGAATTGTTTGGAGGACACTGTGGTGAACATGGATTAAAGGGAGAGTACCGAAAGGGCTGTGATCCCACACACTAAATAATACACTCTCAATGCACTTTCCAACTGATTTTTATTGTGTGAACTGGCATTGCTGGGGCTGTGTGTGTGTGTGCAATCATCCTGGGGAGAAAAATTTCCAAAGAAAAAGAAGGCCTCCACTGCTTACAGGAAGTCCTGGCTATAGAGTTCCTGGAAATCCCTAGAGCTACCCAGAAGTGCGCAAGTAGGTCTAGCAATCACCAGGAACTTTACAGTCAGAACTTTGTGTGAGTAGCCAAGGCCTTATTGTTCTTTTTAATTTTTCTCCTGGAACTCTGCCCCCACCCCATCCCTCCCCAACTGGTTGCTAGGCTATCCAAGTACATGGATTATACGTCTTAACATGTTCCTTAATTGAAACTTGGACTGCTGTTTTTTGCACAAAAGAAGATTGCCATCTGGCCCAGAGGCCAAAACAAAACTGGACAATGTGCATTTTCCCCCCAAGTTAGCAGCCCTGATGAAAGGAGACAAAAAAAAAATCCCAGGCTGACGCCGATAGACAGTTTTGGGCTTCCTGTTTTCAAGCAGATTGCATGTACTATGCATTAATGAAGGCAAAAATCTATTCCTGTACAAAACAGTTCCTCAAAGCTTGCATTTGGCACGCGGGAGCATCATCGTGTTCATTTGTATTGCTATGTTGAAAGCGTCATGCTGTTTTGTTGACTTCGGGAAGGTTGGCTGGGGGACCCATTATAAAGAATGTTCATGCACAGCGTGATTAAAAAGCATTGTTTTGATGTGCATTAGATTCCTTTTTATCTCCATCCTGTATATCTCTTAGGGTTCCCTCTCCCATCTCTTCATGCTGTGATGATAGCTCTGAATACCGATGTGACAATATTGCCTTATATAAGGCCGTCAATTTGGATGACATTTTTGTTTAAAAGAGAGAAAGAGAGAGCACGAAATGCACTTTCCTGTATTTTTAAACTCCGCGTTATTGAGGTTACTTAAAATTATCAGAGCAAACCCTGTCTCCTTTCAAATGGAAAGAGAAGGATTTCAATGAACTTTATGTATGTCTCTGACTAAAGAGCCAAATCATGGAATGTTCAGTCCAGCATTGGAGTTGGGATGAGGCAGGCGTCATTCGCTCGGGTTTCGGAATTCGTAACTGACCCCAAGTGGTGCAACAATGACATAAAACATCCCCCCCCCCCCGGTCATATTCCACATACTCTCTTTCATTTTCCTGGCGGCAGCAGGCAAAGTAAACAGAGAAGTTTTGACTGAGAAGGGGTGGGATATAAGAACCAAAAGTAGGGCTTCCAAGCTCCGGGTGGGGCATGGAATCTCTCAAAATTACAAGTGATCTCCAGATAGGCTTGCCATCCCCCCGCTGGGGGCAGGGGTTATCCTGCTTTCAGGGCCCCTAATCCACTGGCCTCGATTTGGCTAGCAGGGGAAACCCCGCCCCCAAAGTGCCATGTTCATGCCAACGTGCCCGGTGTGATGACGTCACTCGGAGGGGACGTCATCGTACAGGGCACGTTGCAGTAGGATGCTCTGTCGTTTGAGGAAAAACTCTGTGGTTTTTCCTCAAATCATAGAGGCACCGCCCACAACATGCCCCGCACAATACCATCACTTCCATCATGGTGCGTGTGCTTTGTATGCACACCGAAGATGTCCTGGAACAGGAGAAGGACCCCACCCCCACCAGCAGCCAGGTAAGACTTGGCAACCCTATCTCTAGACTATGCAAATCACTGATCTGTTAAAAAAAACATTTATTCCACTTCTTCTGGAGAAAATGGCCGTTTTGGCATTATACCCTATCAAGGTCTATTCTTCTCTCCAAACCCCACTTCCCCAGGCTCCACCCTCAAATCTCCAGGTATTTCTAAATCCACAGTTGGTAGCCCTAGGTAAGTCTTTAACCAGGTCTTTGGTGCTGGCCACATAAGCTGCAGGAATGGCCCAGTCAGTATAACAAGTCTCTTCCTGGAGCTTCAGTCTGACAGATTAGTCTGAATCCTCTGCTTCTGCAAGCCTCACTGTTGTCCTTTCTCTCTTGCCTCTGCACTGTCTCCTTTCCCTCCATTTTTCACTGCTCTGTCTGTCCTTCCCTCAGAAAAAAAAGGCAGTGTAAGAGTCAAAGTCAGAGCTGTTGGGGAATGTAGTCCCTCAGTAATTCTGTTACAGTATTTTCCAATAAAAGGTGGACCATTCTGTGATTCTGTCCCTTTTCATTACTGGTTTAAAGTTTGCAGCCTTTACCAAATTTTGGCACCAAGGCTCAAAAGTGGAAGGACTGGGGGGAACTTCTGAGGGCCTGAATGTCAGTTAATGCTGCTATCTCTTCCCCAGGAGGTGGGATGGATGGACCTAATATGTCAGCACTGTGGAATGTTATGTTATTTCTCTCATAGGCTTGCTTATCACTTCTTCTTTTGCTCTTACCTTGGGAGACTGCGAGTACCAGGCCATGTAACATTTCTCTTGTCTAGCTGCAGAACTTCCCGCATTTTCCTTGGGAACAAAGAACCAGTATTTCAAGTGCCTTTTTCTTGATATGTTGATTGGTTACATAACACTGCCTGACTCTTCTTGAATTCTGCATAACTGTACTGGGTATCCTAGTGCCCGCCATTACTAACACAGAATGTGCAGATGACCATTACATCCTTTCTCAATAAGGTTCACCTATTTAAGGACACTTGTTTGCAGACTGACTCTGTGGGACTCTCATGGCATGGCAAATCATATGATGTGCTGTCATACAGTGTTTGTGTCCGGACTGGATGGTGTGATGAAGCGTTAGGATTTAGGGCAGAGGTGTCAAACATGCAGCCCAGGGGCCGGATCAGGTCCCCAGAGGGCTTCTATCAGCCCCCCAGAGGAACTGGCTGTCTTCTGCTTCTTCTTTCAGTTCTGCTGCTGCTGCGTAATTGTCGGTTTGCAGTTTACAGAACCACACCTGAACAGCATACACAAGATTGCAACAGCACAGAAATTTTGCTGCAATAATTCAGAGCAAGAGGTGTCAGTTATTAGATACTGTTAAATAAACAAAATATTACATGAGAGCTAATGTTTTAAGCATGTTTTTTATTTTAAGTTAAAAAAAAAAAAACCCGTTTGTGTTTTGTGTCCTTTATAAAGTTTGTATTTTCACTACCTGGCATTACATTTTATGACACACGTGGCCCGGCCCAAGAAGGTCTCATTTATGTCAGATCCGGCCCTCATAACAAATGAGTTTGACACCCCTGATTTAGAGAATGGCATGTTATCACTTTTTCTTTGAGCCTTGCTCAGTCAGTTGTGTTTACTTATGCTGCGTGTGATTTTTATTTTCTTATTCAGCTTCTTTTCATTTTGAGTGCACTTAGTTTGATCTCTGTGACTGACATTAAAGCTCTTGTTCAGTCGTGCATATCAAGAGTGCAAGAGGAGGGGGCAAGGATTGATCCCTGATTCCTTAAACTGCTCATGTAAGAAGGCTTAGTCTCCAGTTTGGTGTAGCAGTTAACTGTGTGGACTCTAATCTGGGAGAACCAGGTTTGATTCCCCACGCCTCCACTTGCACCTGCTGGATGACCTTGGGTCAGGCACAGTTCTCACAGAGCTGTTATCTCAAGGATAGTTCTGGAAAGAGCTCTCTCAGCCCCGCCTACCTCACAGGGTGTCTGTTGTGGGGAGGGGAAGGGAAAGGAGACTGTAAGCTGCTCTGAGTGAAGGGCGGGGTATAAATCCAATATCCTCCTCCTCTTCTTCTTCTTCCTTGGAAGCAAGTATGAGTAACGAGGGAGGCGTGAAAAAACCGGAGCCTTTAAATAGCAATGTAGCAAAGGGAAACTGTGTGCTAGCCCTCAGGAGGAATGCACCCTAATAACTGATTAGTGGGTGGTGGCAATATCCAGATAGAGAAAGTAAGTTCAAGAGGTAGATGCCTAGGAGAGCCACAGAGTCAGGATGGCAGCACAGCCCTCTCATTCCCATTGGTAGGGTTCAAACAAGCACTCGCAAGGCTGTCTCCCCCCACATCTCCAAGATAAAGGGAGATCTATTTGTCCCCAAGATGATGAAAATGTGACTTTAACAGCACAACAGCGACTTTGTGCTCATGCTACAGTTGAAATAAGGAGGGGAGTTGAAGGAAAACAAGGAGTGGATCTGATCTGAAGGACTGAAAGTTGGTCATACGCTCGGAGGCACCCTGTTTCTTTATTCTGTTTGTAGGACAATACAGGTATGTGTGGCAGGAGTAGTTTAAAACAATATATTGTTGTGAGAGTCCCCTGGGATAGAACACAATATACAGTCTGGCTGTACGATTTGAATGAATCCTACTTATTGTCACATCATGCTGTGAGGTAGGGGTAGCAATATCTGGTTCTAGTAAATAGCCTCACAGTAATCGGAGGTAGGGATCCCACTACTAACTTTCGGTGGAGTGCCACTGGTATCAGCACCAAGGGTTAGGAGTCTGGGAGTGCTCCTGGATGCCTCCTTAACAATGGAGGCCCAGGTAGCAGCCACTGCCAAGGCGGCCTTTCATCATCTCCGGCTGATTAGGCAGTTGGTTCCCTTCCTCAAACACAATGACCTGGCAACAGTGATCCACGCAATGGTCACCTCAAGATTAGACTACTGCAGCGTTCTCTACATGGGGCTGCCCTTGTCTCAGCTCTGGAGGCTGCAGCTAGTGCAGAATGCCACAGTCAGACTGTTGAGGGGTCTCTCTATACGGGACCACATCCAGCCTGTGCTGAAGACACTGCACTGGCTGCCTATAGCGTGCCAGATTTGGTTCAGGGTGCTGGTCTTGACCTTTAAAGCCCTATATGGACAGGGGCCTGCCCACCTTTCCCCATATGTGCCCAGAGAGCACTGAGGTCAGGGTCGCAACACCTCCTGACTCTCTCTGATCCAAAAGAAGCCAGGTTGGCTACCACCAGAGCTAGGGCTTTTTCAGTGGCAGTGCCACACTGGTGGAACAAGTTCCTGGAGGACATCGGGGCCCTGTGGGGCCTTTTAAAGTTCCGCAGGGCCTGTAACATGGAGTTCTTCCACCAGGCCTTCGATTAGGAGGCTGCCACTGACGAATTCGCCCTGGAACATCTTCTGGCCTAAGACTCCGTTGGATGCTGCTTTTACCATTGGATCTGATTCTAAAAGTCACCATCACTTGCTTGTCTTTTATCTGTAACTTGATTCTGTTTTAACTTTGTATTTATTGTTTTATGATATTTTACTCCTGTAAGCTGCCTTGAGCCAGCTTGTCCGGCAAGGCGGGGTATCCATAGAATTAATAAATGAATAATAAATGAATAATTGTCTGGGTTCTGAGGCTGCAATCCTGCGTGCATTTATTTGGGGAACCATCCCACTGGAATCAGCGTGACTCACATCCATGTAAACATGCATTGAATCGTGCTGTTTGATTTCCTTACTGAAGCGACAGGCCCAAGAAGGGACTCGTGTGCTGTTTGCCACAAAAGAGGCTTTCTGAGTTGCATTATTTGTGACTCGCTAATGAAATGATCTTTGCATTAGAATCCTTTTCTGATTTTGTTTTTGTTTGCTAGATATCATTTCCTAATTGTAGCCTGTGTTGTTTCTTCTGTTCTGCATTGGCACTCAGTAGTTAAACAAACCTTTTGCTTGTTAAATGAGCGCACTTAATGGCACTTAATCCAATTCATGCTACATTGTTTTCTCCTGACACTGAGAGATTTTCAAGGAGAGTAATTGGGGGGGGGGGGGTGGCAGCTGTTTGGGGCTCCCCCAAACTCAAGTGAGTGTTTTGGGGGGCAGAGACCGAATTTCATGGGGGAAGGCTGGGATTCTTTTGCATGACTCCAGCCCTTTGGAGAGGCTTGTCTCTGTCCCGCCTTACTGGTTTGTTGCAAATGAAAAGAGGAAGAGGAGGAGAAGAAAGAGGGACTCTCCCAGGGCTGGGGACATCGCAGCCTTTTCATCCCTTTTCAAGGCCTTTGTTCTGTTGGGATGGTAAACTTGTTTTTTTAGTTCTTCAGACTATCGTACCAAAATTGACCCCCTTGCAAATAGAAAGCTAGCGTATTAGGAAGGCTCCAGTGTGGTGTCGTGGTTAAGAATGTCAGACAGACTAATATCTGGAAGGCCCTCATTTGAATCCTTATTTGTGGCAAGGCAGCTCGCTGGGTGATCTTGGTCCACTCACGCTTTCTCCGCCTAACCTCCCTCACAGGGTTGTTGTGATGATAAAATGGAGGAGAGGAGAATGATGTAAGCTGCTTTGGGTCTCCATTGGTGAGAAAGACTGGGTGTAAAGAAGAAGAAGAAGAAGAAGAGATTGGATTTATACCCTGCCCTTCACTACCTGAAGGAGTCTCAGGGCGGCTTACAAACTCCTTTCCCTTCCCCTCCCCACAACAGACACCCTGGGAGGTAGGTGGGGCTGAGAGAGCTCTGACAGAAACTGCTCTTTTCCACAATGATCCACAGAGGATTCTTTGGAAAACCAAGAGAGTATTTATGGACTGGACAGTTCTGATACCTCGGGAAGTAAAGGATCAGAAGAAGAAGGATCGGATTCAGACCGTGGAGCAGCAGTGCCAAAACCCCAAAGAGAAGGGAAGAAGAAGAGATGACAGAAGAAGACTTAGGGTTTTTTCCCACTCACATTGTGCCAGCGTTCTGCCTCCGTTTGTCCCGGCGCTGGGTGTCAATTTCACACCCTTTGCTGCGGCGCGTGTGTTAATACGGGGCTTCGCGTCATTTTCTCCGTGCCTTCAGTAAACTTTTTTTTTAGGTTTACCGAAGGTGCGGAGAAAATGGCGCGAAGCCCCGTATTAACACACGCGCCGCAGCAAAGGGTGTGAAATTGACACCCAGCGCCGGGACAAACGGAGGCAGAACGCCGGCACAATGTGAGTGGGAAAAAGCCCTTAGACTGTGTTTAGTTGAAAGTTTTATATATTTCTTATGCTTTTTCCTCCTCATTTTGAGTTATAGAGATTCGTGCAATAATTGCTTAGTTTTGTGTTTTAATAAGCAAGTTAAATGCCTGAAGAGATTACCTTTTTCTTTTAACTTTGTACTAGCATTAGCTTTGCCAGTTATATAAACTGACTTCTGTATACCTTTAAGGTAGTTAGTGGGGGGATTTTAGTTAGAGTAGCATTTTTAGTTTAGTAGTAGTTTAGTTTAGAAAATCAATTAAAAAAATTAAAAAAGAAACTACTCTTTTTCTAGAACAGCTGTGCCAGAACTATGGCTTGCCCAAGGTAATCCAGCAGGTGCAAGTGGAGGAGTGGGGAATCAAACCCGGTTCTCCCAGATTAGAGTCTGCGCTCTTAACCATGACACCAAACTGGTAAAGGAATTAAATAAATAATTGCCTGCTCTTTTGCATCTGGAGGGACTTTTTCCGTGCGGAGGATCATTCCATTGCGAGACCCCTGGCCTCTGAAGCGGCACAGTTCTAGACCTAGAGTTAGCAGTCTGTGGAGAAGCAGCATTAATTAGAACTCATGAAATGGCCACATAACGACCCAGACCCTTGGTCCATGAAGGGCAGTGCTGTCTGCTCAGACTAGCAGCATCTCTAGAGGTCCTGTCCATCACCCGCAGCATGCTCCTTTTAACTGCAGATGCCAGGGATTGAACCTGGGGCCTTCCGCATGCCGAACTGATGCTCTGCCACCGAGCCATTCTTGTTCCTCGGTTTTAAGTATTGAGCGGGAGGCGATGAATCAAACAAACAAGCTTTTATTCAAACACATTGCTTCAGCTCCAAAGACAGCTCTATGAGAGCGGCACCTTAATTCAGTGTTTTTCAACCACTGTGCCATGGCACACTGGTGTGCCGCAAGATATTGTCAGGTGTGCTGCGGGATTTTTTCAATGAAAGAAATGTGCCTTCCGGGCTGACCTTCCGGGACGCATTTGCACATGCGAGAAAGAACAGTGGCGTGGTCTCGCTGATTCCGCTCGCACACTCTGTGGCCAGCCTGAGGTAGGGTGATTTGCACCAAGACATTCCAGTAAACATGAATATGTTTGATGGTAACAGCTAGCTGTTTCTGTCAGGGTGGGGTTCAAATCAGTAACTGTCCCTCAGCGAAGAATGGGTGTACTGTGCTTCTCTTCAAATCACTTATGGTCAGCGGAATGCCGTTCACATAAGAGTAAGAGTTTAAACTCTCGATTTAAAAAACTTTAGCAGAATCGCAGTATTAAAATACATCCACATTATATTTCTTCTGAAACTCAGGTCAATGTTATGGGAAGGAGCCATTACACTTTGGATCTGTAACTTACAATTTCAAGTTGAGTGGCTATTACGTGTATTTGTAATACTGTCATAGTTAATACTTGAGCTGAGGCAACTAATGACCCATTTATCTTGTATTTCAGTGTTTTTCAACCACTGTGCCGTGAGATATTGTCAGGTGTGCCGCGGGATTTTTTCAATGAAAGAAATGTGCCTTAGCTCGAAAAAGGTTGAAAAACACTGCCTTAATTTATACTGTTTCCAACTCATAACTTCAAACAATGTAACTGTGTACAAACAATCCTATTGGACCTAAGCGAGGTTCAGCAATTGGTTACCTAGAGTGGCTTAAGGACCAATGAGAGTCTTTATTTGTAGCCAATCAGAAAGGGCCTTTTGCATCCCCAAGTCTCTGCAAGCTGTGGCTGTAAAATAATAAGAACACAACACTCGGTGGATTTTAAATCATTTGCCCATATTAACAAATCTTTGGTTAAGTTTGGAGGTTCCTTTCCGGTCCACATTTTTAAAGTTAAAGATTTGTTTTGCATCTTCACCATGGCAGCATTTTGCATGGCCCATAGCCCAGTAATAGCTATGGGTCCTTATTTATTATTTCCTGGCTTGTGAATTCAGGATTTCCCCTCCCCCAGGTCATCCTGAGTCACTCCTCAGCTGTGTTTAATGGAAGTGACTGATAATGGTTATAGCCTTTATCGGCATATCCCCACTTTTTATTTGTGCCCCCCTTCTTCAGGGATTCAGTGTGTGGTAGAATCTTGGGAACTGACTGTTCGATATCTGATCTTTGCTTTTAAACAGGGTTTATATCTCATGTATATCTGGGGAGAAGGCTGTGTTATCTTCTCTGCAGCCCCTCAAACCCCCCCCCCCAAGTGTCTAACGCATGGCGCAGAGCAGAAGATGAGCAAAGGGAGCTGGGAAGAGAATGGAAGAGGGACAGGGAATCAATGGGAGAGGAAGGGTGAAGGGGAAACAAACCAAGCAGATTTGGGGGGGGGGGGGAGGCGGTAGGGGAAATTGGAGGAGCAAGAAGCAACCATGAGGCAGCAAATGTGTTTTGCTGGCAAATCGATACCACAAAAGATGAGCTAGGAGTTTAATAAATACAATGGATTGAGCAATCAGGTCCATTAATTAGATTTAGAACTGTTTAACTGGCGAGGATGGAAGTCTAGATTCGTTGCTGCTGAGAGAAAGGGCGGGGGGGGGGGGAAATGCTGGTCTTGATTAAAACAGCCATCCCCAAGGCGAGCTGGTGGGTCTCTTTGCATTGGTAACAATTCTGGAGACTGTCTGGAAGTCTAACATCTGCCTGGTCACACTCTCTCTTTCTCTCTCATGGGTGGCAGCCACAAGCATATCTAAAGGAGCCCAAATGTGTACACCAATGCTTAAATGTTTAGCAGAAGAAGAGCAAGAGATTTTTATACCCCGTTTTTCTCCACCATAAGGAGTCTCAAAATGGCTTACAATTGCCTTTTCCTCCTCTCCCCATAGCAGACTCCTTGTGAGGTAGGTGGGACTGAAAGAGCTCTGAGAGAGCTGTGACTTCCCCAAGGTCACCCAGCAGGCTTCAGGTAGAGGAAGAGAGGGGAATCAAATTTGGTTTTCCACGTTAGAGTACCACAGCTCTTAACCACTACACCATGCTAGTTCCTAAATATTTAGGATCTGGAATATTTGTACAAGAAAACTCTAGCTTGCGAGATGGTAGGGTCTTATTATTTTTATTAATCTTTTTACCTCTCTACTGGCTACTGGAATTACTACCTCAGTCAAGCAATTGTCATAAATATAAGAGTTAACAAAATCATTAAATGCACAAAGATGGAATAATAACAACAACAATAATATAATATAATATAATATAATATAATATAATATAATATAATATAATATAATATAATATAATTAATAAAAATAATAATAACAAGAAGTGGGGACCCATGATACTCGCAAGGAGGGGGAGAGAAGGAGCTCCAGGTAGAGGAGGAAGCAGTCGCAGGTGAGTCTTCTCCCCCACCCCCTGGCACTGACAGTGAGGCCCAGGCCCCCCAATCCTTCTCCCCTGCCCCCCACCCCAACGACAAGGCCCATGCGGCTCTCAGCCACTGAACCTGTCAATCCTTCTCCCCCACCCTCAGCACCGATGGAGAGGCCCACGCAGCTATCAGCTACTGAGCCCACCAATTCTTCTCCCCCGCCCCCCACACCAATGGCGAGGCCTGCATGGCTCTCAGCTGCTGGGCCCACCAATCCTCCCCCTGCCCCAATGGTGAGGCCCACGCGGCTCTCAGCTGCCAGGCTTGTCAATCCTTCCCCCCCCAGCACTGACAGCATGGCCCGTGTGGCTCCCAGCTGCTGGGCCTGCCAAGCCTGTTCCCCCCTAGGCACCGGCGGCAAGTCCTGATTGGCTTCTAGCATCCGGGCCAACCAATCTCAAACTGAGTATAAAGAACATCATGGTAGAGTTGCAGCTATGTTGCACTGGAAACTTTGCACAAATAATGGCTTACCATCAGCCAGAAATTCATGGTAGGACAAACCAGACAAGATCTTGGAGAATGATGAAATAGAGATTCTTTGAGACTTCAGATTTCAAACAGATAAACACCTGGTACATAACACACCAATAGCACAATTGTAGGGAAAAAATGAGAGGGTTTGAATCACTGACCCTGCAGCCCCAGGAGGCAGCAGAATGGAAAAGAAAGGACAGGATAAGCTAAAGATCATGAAATGCCAAGACCTAAGAATAGAGTTAGAGCACCTGTAGGAGAAGAAGGTGACCATTTTGCCAGCAGTCATTGGAGCCCTTGGAGAAGTGCCTAGAAGTCTCAAGAAACACCTGGACATTCTGCGCTTTGAGCAAATAACACCAGCTCAGCTCCAGAAGACAGTGTGGCTTGGGACAGCAAGAATCCTGCAAAGATACCTCTGCAGTTCCCAAGAACTTGGCTAGATCTCAAATTGCAGAACACCACCTACCAGTCAAATGTCTGACTGTGACAATCATTAACAACTACAACCACCACCACCACAGCAACAACAACATCTAAAAAAAGGTACTGTATACTGGGAAAAAGAAAAGGGCAACCAAGATGGACAACAAGTTGGAGTTCCTTTAGTGGGAGGAAATACTGAAGAGTCTGGATGAAGAGTACTGGACTCAGGAGACCAGGAACGGTGAAATCATGAAGCCTTTATTGAGTGATTCAGCATGCCCAGTAGATGGTCAGATCAAGCATGCTTCCAGGGCTCCAGGGCCCTCATTATATGCTGGCCAGAGCCACACCTCCGGCTGCACCCAAAAGACCTGATAGGGGCTTAACATATGCACATGTTTGTCATAGGTTCCCTGGAGGAGCCTTTGGCCGCATTGGCTCCTCAGGGAGAACCTAGGTCCCACATTGGTGGAGGCTTTCAATCCGGATGTCTATTGTTCCTCCAGATTCAAGCTCCCCTCTCTGCCGGACCATGTGCTCTGGCCATGCGGCGGGCGCCGTTACCTGAGAGCACATGGCAGGCTGGTTGCTACACAGAGCATACTACATTACACTGGATCTTTGTAGTTTAGGAAAAAAAGGCTAAGGGGAGATGTGATAGAAATTGTGCATCTGGCAGTAAAAGTGGGCGTGGGAGCTTTTTCTCCCTCACTTTTAGAACTGGAACATGGGGGCTCCTAATGAAGTTGGTGGACAATAGACGCCGGACAGACAAAAGGAAAAACTGCTTTACTCAACAGGTGTTTAACATGTGGAATTTCTTGCCACGGGATGTAGCGATGGTCACAGCATAAATGGCATTAAGAGGAGATTTGACAAATTCATGGAGGGAAGATCAGTAGCTACTAGCCCTGGTGACTGAAGGGAACCTCCATGTTCAGAGGCAGTAAACCTTTGAATCCCAGTGCCAGGCGGCAACACCAGGTGAAGGCCTTGGCCTGTATGCCCTATTGTTGGCCCTCCAGAGGAACTGGTTGGCCACTGTGCGAGACAGGCTGCTGGACTAGATGGACCACTGGTCTGATCCAGCAGGGCTCTTCTTACGTCCTTAAGTAAAGAGAATATTCAGGACAATCACAATCAAAAGATTTTTGTAATGGCTACTAGCTTTTTAAAAAAAATAAAGTTGTTAAAGTAGGTAATTTGCTACTCAGTCAACACATTTTAATGTTATGGATGCTTGTGTGGCAGTGACAGTTTTGGTAGCTTTTTGGAGTGTTATGGGAAGCAATATTTCATGAAATGAAGTTCAAGTTTAAATGTGGGCATCGGAATATCACAGTCATTGGTCTTGCTGTCAAGGGTGGTTTGCATCTTTGGAGTTCGAGCAACTTTGCAAGGGCATGAGAAATTCATCCCCAGAGTCCTGAATATGTTAGCTTAAGTTGGAGGTAGCAGAGCTGGGGTGCGGACTGCATGGTGAAGAAGAGGATCTGGTCCACAAAGGCAGCCACATCCCCATCTTGAATAAACCATTCTCCTTTGCTTCTCCGTCTCTTCTTTGGAACCTTCCTGTGTGGTTCAAGTGAAAAACACAACCCTGTAACTGTATGCTCGTAACACAAGATATGCATGTTAAACAAAATATATGGTTCCCATTTGCCTGATAATGGTGGGCAGTCCCTAGGGTTTCCAGCTCTGGCTTGGAAAATTCCTGGACATTTCGGTTTGGAGCCTGGGAAAGGTAGACTTTCGGGAGCGGAGGGAGTTGTGATGCCATAGAATCCACTCTCCGAAAGTAGCCATTTTTTCCCCAGGCGAACTGATCTCTGTAGTCGAGATTAGTTTTAATTCTGAGAGGCCTCCAGGCTCCACCTGGAGATTGGCAACCCCAGCAGTGCCCCACCAGCACTCCTTGTCACCCGCTCATGCTCAATAGAACAGCGGCGGGATGTGGGAGAATGTTGTCACCAGGGCTCATTTCGTAGCAGGAGCTCCTCTGCGTATTAGGCCACACACCCCTGATGTAACCAGTCCTCCCAAGAGCTTTCAGTAGCCCCTGTAAGAAGAGCTCTGTAAGCTCTTGGAGGATTGGCTACATTAGGAGTGTGTGGCCTAATATGCAAAGGAGCTCCTGCTATGAAATGGGCCCTGGTTGTCACAGCAACCCTCTAGGAATTCCCTCACTCTCTATTGTGTTTACCATAGAATTGGGAAAATTCCTAGAGCATCACTCAAAGCAGTGATGTCACTTCTGTGCCTTCACCAAGAGCGATGTCACCATATGGCATGATGCTTCCCCCTCCCCATGTCATGACCTCAAACCTCCTGCTATCGCCAGGCATGGGAGTAGGTTTCTGTACGTCCAGGAGCAGGAAAGGGTGATATTTCACAAAATATTATGCAGTTGAGCCAACCACATAAAATGGGGGTGTAGGAAGCCAAGTGGTTTGGTCTTCTGAGAAATGGTGCAAGCAGCAAGTACAGCCATACAGTCATCCTTCTCAAGGGGACCAATTGTCTGGAGGCTTGTTAGACTGAATCCACCCCCCATTATTAGACTGGGTTGTTTTTTCTCCCCAGAGCTCCAGCACTTACTGTCTGCTGCTGCTACCTCTGATCTGTTAAAGGCAAGGGGGGGGGGGACCAGTTTTGAGGGTTTTTTAAAGTTGATAATTAGTAGAGACATCACCCTGCCAACAAAAGTCCGTATGGTCAAAGTCATGGTATTCCCAGTAGTGATGTATGGCTGCGAGAGCTGGACTTTAAGGAAGGCCGAGTGCCAAAGAATAGATGCTTTTGAATTATGGTGCTGGAGAAGACTCCTGAGAGTCCCTTGGACTGCAAGGAGATCAGATCAGTCAATCCTAAAAGAAATCAACCCTGACTGTTCCCTGGAAGGACAGATACTGAAACTGAGGCTGAAATACGTTGTCCACCCAATGAGAAGGGAGCACTCACTGGAGAAGACCCTGATGCTGGGAAAGACTGAAAGTCATAGAAGAAGGGGACGGCAAAGGATGAGATAGTTAGACAGTGTCAGTGATGCAACAAACATGAAATTAAGCAAACTCTGGAGCATGACAGAAGACAGGAGGGCCTGGCGTGATGTGGTCCATGGGGTCACGAAGAGTCGGACTTGACTGTGCGACTGAACAACAACATCTGCTCAAGACATCAATGCAAGCTTCCCCTCCATTCCCCAACCTGTCTTTGTAGCACAAGCTTGCCACTGTGCAGGCACGCAGCTGCTCAACACGCAGGTCTGTGCTTGAGACAAGCTTTGCCAGGGAGGTCCAAGGCAATCTGATCAGCAGCTTGCCTTGTGTGTCATTGGAGGAATCCCAGCCAGCGAAATGCATCCATTGATGGTGTTTATGTTCATGTTCAAGAGTGTGCTAAGCAGTAGCACACTGGTCAGCGCTTTAAATGGGGAGTAACAGGAAGCAAACAGCCCAACAGCAGGCACAAGTCATTCAATACTTTGACTGGGGGAACAATGCGCTCAGAATGGCATTCATTATTCTACATCTGACTGCATCTAGACTGGCTGTGTGAAGTCAGCATGAAGAGGAAGAGGAGTAGGGTTTTATACCACACTTTCCTCTACCTTACGGAGTCTCAAAGCGGCTTACAATCTCCTTCCCTTCCCCTCCCCAAAACATATATTCAAGTGGGTAGCCATGTTCAGGGGTCATTTCGTAGAAAAAGAGGTGCAGGAGCTCCTTAGCATAACTCATTAGCATAACTTATTTGCATATGCCACACCCCCTAACATACCGGAAGTGTGTCAGAAGGCAACACCCACTCCTCAGGCTCCACCCTTGAAAGTGGACGATGGAGTAAGTTTGTCATGTGCACTTCCCCTGATCTGTGCAGCCCAATTTGCAAGTTATGCAACTTGTTTCCTTGCTGATTTTGCAAACCAACCACTGTTTCATCTCCTGCCAGTTGCTTTCTCCTAGCCGCTACCACAAGAATGGGGGACGGTCAGAGGAACTATGTTTTGTTTTCTGTTTTTTACTTATCGGTTGGCTCCTAATTTCTTCTCAGATACCGGCAAAGCTTGGTGAGAGAGAATCTGAATGATGGCACTGAAAGGCATCGTTGAAGGGAGGCCCGTGGAGCTGTGGGAATGCGCATGCTCAGCACACAATAAAGCAAAAAGGATCTTGTTCTAGCCAGGGGTCATTGCATAGAAAAAGAGGTGCAGGAGCTCATTAGCATGACTTATTAGCATAACTTATTTGCATATGCCACACCCCCTGACATCACTGGAAGTGTGTCAGAAGGCAACACCCACCACTCAGGCTGCACCTCAAAAATCTCCAGGGATTTCCCAACTCAGAGCTGGTGAGCCAGCTTGACACTTTGACTAAAGACACTTTAGGTTTCCTTTACTTCTGCAGGGAAGCTACCCTACAATAAGCATGAAAATACAGATCAAGTTAGTCTGCTTTTGCTTTTTTCCCACAGCGCATCACCATGTGTGCCCGCTCCTGGGCTTGTTACTCCCGGAACGGCGTTCCTGTGCGCTCCTGCTCGAAATGACCCCTGTCCAATGTTTGTCTGAAGCAATAGAAGAAAGTTTGAGTCCAGTGGCACCTTGAAGACAAACAAAGTTTAATTCTGGGTGCATGCACACTTCTTCAGATACCTCAGAAACTTTGTTCTCCCCAGAGCAGGCACCTTGTGAGGTAGGTGGGGCTGAGAGAGTTCTGAGATAACTATGACAGGCCCAAGGTCACCCAGCAGGCTTCATGTGAAGGAACAGGGACTCAAACCTGGTTCTCCATGTTTAAGTCCTCTGCTATTAACCACTACACCATGCTGGTGAGGGCAATACTTCATGTTCTCACTCTGATTTGATTTTCTGACAATGCCATATAGCCAATCACGTAAGTGAAAGGCTGTTGGGGAGGAGCCATGCTGTGACCATTTGTCCCCCATTCTCTGAAAATAGTGGAAAGGAGACAGTTTTGTGTGAGGTTAAAATGTTCATCTAGTTATTGTTCAAGATCTATTGATCAGAGGAGCTCAGGAAGGAAAGGAAAGGAAAGGAAAGGAAAGGAAAGGAAAGGAAAGGAAAGGAAAGGAAAGGAAAGGCCCACTGGTGGACCTCTTGATGGCACCTGGTTTTGGCCACTGTGTGACACAGAGTTTTGGACTGGATGGGCCATTGGCCTGATCCAAAATGGCTTCTCTTATGTTCTTCTGGAAAGGAAAGGATGTTCATCTAAAGCACTTCCTAATTCAACCATCCACCATATCACTTTAGCCGTAGATCTTCCTATCCTCTCTGCTGAAAATAAAATCGACCTAACATCTCACAAATGTGTTGCATCACTGGAGAGGAATTTTGCATTGAGTCATTCATTGACAAGGCTTCTCAGCATCTTCCTGCCTTAAAAAGAGTGAGGGCTTTTTCCCACTCACATTGTGCCGGCGTTCTGCCTCCGTTTGTCCCGGCGCTGGGTGTCAATTTCACACCCTTTGCTGCGGCGCGTGTGTTAATACGGGGCTTCGCGTCATTTTCTCCGTGCCTTCAGTAAACTTTTTTTTTAGATTTACCGAAGGTGCGGAGAAAATGGCGCGAAGCCCTGTATTAACACACGCGCCGCAGCAAAGGGTGTGAAATTGACACCCAGCGCCGGGACAAACGGAGGCAGAATGCCGGCATTTTGTGAGTGGGAAAAAGCCCAGAGAGAGAGTGTGTGTGTGTGTGTGTGTGTGAAGTGTTGTCAAGTCACTTCCAACTTATGGTGACCCTATGAATTAATGACCCCCCCCCCCCAAAAAAAATGTCCTATCTTGCTCAGGTCTTGCAAACAGAGACTTCCTTGATTGAGTCAATCCATCTCATGTCTCATCTCTTTTCCTTCTGCCTTCAACCGTTCCGAGCACTTTCCCAGTAAGTCTTGTCTTCTCCTGATGTAACCAAAGTACAATAGTCTCTGTTTAGTTGTTCTAGCTTCGAGGGAGAGTTCATACTTGATTTGATCTAGAACCCACTTATTTGTCTTTTTGGCAGTCCACAGGATCTGTATTTCAAAGGAATCAACTCTCAGTTTTCTTCATTGTCCGGCTTTCACATCCATACAGAGTAATGGGGAATAATAATAAGAAAAATAATCACCTAAGGATAAAATCATGCCATTACTGAAACAAAGATTCCCATTCACTCCTTCTCTCTCTCTGTCTCTCTCTGTCTCACACACACACATGCACACACACAGTGTAAAACAGACATCCCCTGGTGAGAAGGCACATAATATCTCATTTTTCCTATTATATAAAGCCATTTTCAAGATTCCAAAGGGGAAGACTCCATGGGGCACCAAAATCAGTAGGCTGGACGGACTGCCACTCAAAAGGGGGACCCTGGCCACTGGCTGCAATCTCTCCCTGCTTTGCCTCAGTCCTGCCCACAGAGCCACCAGCCAGTGTCTCGGCCTCAGTCTGGAGGGAGCCAGCGAAGGGGAAGGACCGACTGGGTGCTGCTGGGTCCATGCTTCTCCTCCGCCCACTGCCAGGTGGGTCTAACTGTCCCCTCAGTGGCCTGCTTCTGTCAGTGAAAAGGCAATCGACTATCAGCATAACCCCCCTCCCCCGCCCACTGACTTTCCTGTCAGAATAAACTGTAAGAAAATGGCTCTCTCTCTCCTTCTAAGCTCCACCATGGCTGGCTGGCTGGCTAGCTAATGAGGTGAGCCAGCAACCATCAAACCATTCCCTTCAACCCCCTGACATGCAGCTGACTTCCTCCCTAGGGTTGCCAATCTTCAGGTGGGACCTGGAGATCTCCCGCTGTTACAATTGATCTCCAGATGACAGAGATCCCTGGAGAAAATTGATCTCCAGATGACAGAGATCCCTGGAGAAAATGGCTGCTTCGGAGGGTTGACCTTATGGCATTATACCCTTCTCCTGCTTCCCTTCTGTGTGTCACTTACCTCAGTGGCTGTTGGTAGGTGTAAAGAAATGGCAGTTACCTGTGTCTATAAGATGGCTGCTGACTGTGGTTTGTTTAAAATGTTCCTCCATAAGGTTCAATTGAGCTGTAGTTCCAGAGAGGGGCCTGCAGGAGTATCACTGGGTTGAATGGGGCTTCCTCATCTGCTGGACTACAGTTCCCAGCGGCTCCAGAGCCAAAAAGTGCGGGAAAAGAGGGACTGTCCCAAGGGGCGGGGCACCATCAATACAGACTCCAGCCCATCCAGGGAGGATTGTGTTTAACCCCTGTAGATTTCTGCCCTGTTGGTTCATAGTATGTGCTTACTCCTACAGCTGTGCCTTATTCATTTAGCGTGTGTGTGTGTGCGCACTCCATAATTGTGTAAATAGTAAAAAAAAAAAAAAAAAACAACTTTAATTTGGGCTAATAATCTGTGTTGTGCATAGTCTCCCCTGCTCTGCACAATACCAAAGGGAGGGGTAGCCCAAGGAAGCAAGGAAAGGCCAGATCCTTCAGTTGCCAACTTTCCAAGGATCCCCCAAAGATGAGGATTCCATCTCCAAATAGGGAGATTTGGCCACAGGAGCCCTCTAAAAAGGCAGTGACAGTTCAGTGATTGATGGCAGGGAACTTAAGGAGTGAGATATGCCCACAGGACAAGGGTGGGAGGCGAACAGCTGAGTGGCAAACTGGAGCCTGTTTTACCACAGTAGGCAACCAAGCTTGGTTCAGACAAAGGAGGGAAACCCTTTGCAGGCCTTTGTAAAGAACTCATTGGGACCAGTTCTGACTAGGGTTGCCAGCTCCAGATAGGGAGATTCCTGGAGATTTTCTGGTAAAGTCCCTGGAAGCCAGGGTTTGGGGAGGGGAGAGGCCTCAGCTGAAAAGTTTGCCATCAAGTTCACCTTCCAAAGCAGTTATTTTCTCTGGACAGGAGAGACCTGTTGTCTGGAGTTCAATTGAGATACCTGGCAATCTTCAGGCTCTACCTGGAGGTTGGGTACCCTAGATGTGGCAATCAGTGCTTCAGAGTGGGGTCTGCTAGATCCAGGTTCTTGCTGTAGAAGCTGAGTAGGTGATTTTGAACCAGTCACAGACTTTCAGCCTAACCTACCTTACAGGATTGTTGTGCAAGTCAAAAGGGGAAGAGGGGAATGATGTAAGCTGCTTTGGTCCCCATTGCAGAGAAATACCACTTTCCCTCCTAGGAAATTTATTTATTTAAATTTCTATCCCGCCCTCCCGGCCAAGGAAACCATTGCTGCCAATCTCCAGGTGAGAGCTGGAGATCACTCAGAATTACAACTGTTCTCCAGATGGCGTTGATCAGTTCCCATGGAGAAAACAGTGGACTCTGTGTCTTTATACCCTGCTGAGATGCCCCCCATGACAGCCAATGTGATGTGGCAGTCAGGGCTTAAGAACACGGTAGAGGCTGCAGGTAGGGGGGGAGATGGAAAGCTGAACAGTGAGGGGGAAATAAAGGTAGGTTGATGCTTGGTTGGGAAGGAGATAGGGTTTCCAACTCCAGGTGGGAAATTCCTGGAGATTTGAGGGATGGAGCCTGGAGAGGGTGAGGTTTGAGGAGGGGTGGGGCCTCAGACAGGTAGAATGCCATGGACTCTGCCCTCCAAACCACATATTCCCTCTTGGGGAACCACTGTTGCCAATCTCCAGGTGAGGGCTGCTCTCCAGATGACATTGATCAGTTCCCATGGAGAAAATGGTGAACTCTGTGTCCCTATACCCTGCTGAGGTTGCCACAGCAGATTGACGTTGCATGTCCAAGGCCTTGGCACTCTCCCAGAGCCTCTTTCTCGAGCCCGTTGTATTTATTTCCACAACGGGCCTTATTCCTAGTTACCCATCTAATGTGCACATGTCAGGGATATGTGCAAGTCCCCACTGAAATGTGCAAAAAGATTTTAAAAAATAAAAAGAAGAAGCACAGCTGACTTCTCTATCCATGCACAGTGTTAACGGCAAGAGCTGTTCTTTGTCCTCCGCAGACTGTAGGTAGTTTTCAAAGTCCCTCCCCGCTCGAAACTCCCACCAGAAACGCCAAGGGTATACTTATCGGTGCTATTAATCCCGGGATCCTTATAAGTTCTGTCAGGACTTGCCTATGACAGTGATAAGTGTCACAGAGGCCCAGACAGATTAGGTCTCTCTAACAGGAGGGGAAACGCTGCCAATTAATGACATCGCTAAACCCTTCGACAGGCGGCAGCCGGCTGCGTGCGCTCAAATTTAGACTGCAGGAACATTCTTTGCAAAGCGAAAATCAGGCCAAATTAGTTTGACTTAAATGCCAGCCAGTTTCATTATGTTGACTAGGCATATGGAGCGATCTTGAGCAAAATGTCTGGGGTCCTACGTGGTAAATTTTCAGGGGCCTTCCCCATTCAGGCTGAGAGTTTTATTCAGGGTTAACTTGGCATCGCAGGGTGTCCATCTCCGATTGCCATGTTTTACTCAAAGACTTTGATTCCAGTCCAAACATTCGAGCTTCACTCTGCAAACTTTGCTTTGAGTTTGAAGGATTTTTTTTTTTACATAGAGAAACCAGCCTCCCCCTGCACAAACAGGGCTGCCAACTCTGGATTGGGAAACGCCTGGAGATTTTGAGAGTGCCTCCAGGGAAGGAGAAGTTTAGGGAGAGGTAAGAGTTTGGTGGGTGCAATGACATGCAGCCCACCCTCCAAAACAGCTGTTTTCTTTGAGGGAACTGATCTCTGTCACCTGGAGTGGAGTTCTAATTCCAGGAGGTCTCCAGGCCCCACGTGGAGGTTGACAACACTACTCACAAACCTTTCAATGTGTCGCTCACAACCCCAAAAGAGGAGGAGGAGAAGAAGAAGAAGAAGAAGAAGAAGAAGAAGAAGAGAAGAGATTGGATTTGTACCCCTCCCTTCACTACCCAAGGGAGTCTCAGAGTGGCTTACAAACTCCTTTCCCTTCCCCTCCCCACAACAGACACCCTGTGAGGTAGGTGGGGCTGAGAGAGCTCTGACAGAAACTGCTCTTTTTCAAGATCAGCTGTGCCAGAACTACAGCTTGCCCAAGGTCATCCAGCAGGTGCAAGTGGAGGAGTGGAGAATCAAACCCGGTTCACTCAGATTAGAGTCAGCACACTTAACCACTACCCCAAACTGGCTCGCAAAAGCTTCCTCGATTTGGTACAGCTTGTGAGTGCAGGGAGGTAACATGGCACAAATGAATTCAAGGCCTCTCAATTACCACAGAGCTGTTTTATTTGGGATGCCAGTCTCCAGGGAAGGCCTGGAGTCCTTCTGAATTTACAGTTGATCTCCAGACCACAAAGATCAGTTCCCCCGGAGGAAATGGGCAGCTTCGGAGGGCAGAAGCTATGGCTGAGCCCCCTCCCCTCCCCAAACACCACCCTCCCCAGACTCCACCCCCAAATCTCCAGGAATTTACCGACCCAGTGCTGGAAACCCTTATTGATCTCATTTTTGACTGCTTCGTTTGATGTGCTTCTACACCCTGGATTGCTTTTATGAGTGGTTTTTACTGGCATATATTTAATTGACTTGGTTTGATTTATGTTACTGACTTTGATTGTTTTTATTGATAGGTTCTAATTGGGATTATGTGTTTTTATTGGGTATTGAATTGACTGTGCTTTATTGCTGATTCTCCAACATGCCTAGGGTTGCCAACATCCAGATGGAGCCTGGAGACCTCCCGGGATTACAGCTGACTTCCAGATGACAAGGCTCAGTTCCCCTGGAGACACTAGCTGTTTTGGAGGGTGGACATGATGGCACTGTAGCCTGCTGATGTTCTTCCCTTGCCCAAACCCTGTTCTCCCCCGCCTCCACCCCCAAAACCTCCAGGTATGTGGGACAGTGTATGGGAATAATAGGGAAGGGCCTGAATTTCAAAAGCTGTCCCCTTTGATTCAAAAATCCCCCTTTCAGGTCTCTTTCCTCCTTGTCAGAAACAATCTCCATTGATTTTTTGCATAAGTTTGTTCTTCCTCAGGCCAGTGGTTTCCTATTACAGTGGACACATTTTGATGGATATTGTTTGTGTGTCACTTGTGAATAGGTGAGTAGTCCACATCAGGGATGGGCGGAAGAGGGCCAGCTCAGCCACATTGGCTGAGCAATTGCCTAAGAACATAAGAGAAGCCAATGTTGGATCAGGCCAGTGGCCCATCCAGTCCAACACTCTGTCACACAGTGGCCAAAAACACCAGGTGCCCTCAGGAGGTCCACCAGTGGGACCAGGACACTAGAAGCCCTCCCACTGTTCCCACCCCAGCACCAAGAATGCAGAGCATCACTTGCCCCAGATCGAGAGTTTCTATCTATACCTTGTGGCTAACAGCCACTGATGGACCTCTGCTCCAGGTGTTTATCCAATTCTCTCTTGAAGCCATCCATGTTTGTAGCCGCCACCACCTCCCGTGGCAGTGAATTCCATGTGTTAATCACTCTTTGGGTGAAGAAGTCCTTCCTTTTATCCCTTCTAACCCGACTGCTCAGCAATTTCATCGAGTGCCCACAAGTTCTTGTATTGTGAGAAAGCGAGAAAAGAACTTCTTTATCTACCTGCTTTATGCCATGCATAATCTTGTAAACCTCGATCATGTCACCCCTAAGGCCTGTGGCTGCTAGCTGTTGATTGGCAGGGAGGGGAGGGGCTGTGGCTCAGTGCCAGAAGATCTGGCACTGGCATACTGAAGGTCCCACTGTCAGTTCCCGGCATCACCAGTGGAAAGGATCAGGTGATGGGAAAGACCTTGGGGAGCAGCTGCCAGTTTGAGTAGACAATGCTGACCGTGATGGACCAATGGGGTGATTCAGTAGAAGGCAGCTTCATGAATGTGTGACTATATGGCATATACCACATGGGTGGTTTGTAGATGTGGATGGCTCAGGCTTGCCCAATCTTCTTTGATCCTGGAAGCTAATCAGGGTAGGCCCTGGTCAGTATTTGGATGGGAGGGTGCGTTCAGACGGGCAGCCAATCCCTCCATTGGCCCGGCTCAAATTTGATCTAGATCTTTTTTATCCAGTGTTGCACGACCAGACAGCTCCCCCGTGAATTGCTTTACTGCGTGTGACTCCGCGGCGGATTGTCTAGATGTCGTCCACCTTAAAGAGCCGTGTAACTGGCTTAAAAAAAAAAAACCTGTCTGCGCATGCACATATGGGCCTCACCGTGTACTTGTTCTTCCGCGCATGCACGGTCTTAAATGGTAAAAGCGTTGCCAGCAGTACCTTCCTCTAGGTGCCATTTCAGTTAATAAAGTGCGATAAAGTTCACGGGACCATCAGAAACATGAAATTGTCCAGATCGTTTCAGTGGCGTTCTGTGGATGTTGCATATTTAAGCAGTTAGGCACGCATTGCTAAGACTTTTTCAAAATGGCGTCCATTTGGGATGGTCTGGAGACCATCCCTATGGGCTGATTGTGCACTGGTGGAATGACCAGATGGGGGAAAGTTCACCATTGGCCTGTTGGCAAGCTTTGGACGAGACTTTCACCACTATCTTTTAAGTACGAATCCCCGACGGGGATCGACGGGGTGATCACAGAAGCGGCATGTTCCCCAGATGTTGCTGTCTGGATGTGCCCTTTAAATCCACCAGGCAGCTGTGCCTTGCTAGGCTCAAAAGAGCCATCTGAACATGACCAGAGACCACCATGAAAACCCAGGGTAGTGACATGGAGGCAGGCAGTGGCAAACCACCTCTGAACATCCCCTGCCTTGAAAACCCTGTGAGGGGTCACCATGAGTCAGCAGCAACTGGACGGCACTTTCCACCACTACCACCACCTATAAAGCATAAAATAGTGCGTAAATGGGAGCATATATAAAAAGACCCACCGGTGTCAACTGCAAGGGGGCGCGGGGGTGCAGGCCACCCCGGAAATTTCCCGGGGGGACTGAGCCCCCCAGGGAAATGGAGCACCCATGCGCCTGGCTGTGTGCCGATGCTCCCCCACACCATCACCAGAGCTGCCACTTCCACCAGAACCGCTCTCCCCACCCACTTCCCCCCCGGCTTGGTCTGGGAGAGTGGTGGCGGTAGCAGTGGTGGCCCGGCATGGTGGCAGCAGCATCGGGGCCGGGGCAGCCCGGCACAGCCACCCGGCAGCCCGGCACAGCAGCAGGGGTGGCCCAGCATGGCCCGGTGCAGCCGCCTGGCAGCCCAGCGCAACCCGGTGCAGCCACCCGGCGGCCCGGCATGGCAGCGGGGGTGGCCTGGCCTGGCCCGGTGCAGCTGTCTGGCGGCCCGGCACAGGAGCAACCCGGTGCAGCAGCAGGGGCGGTCCAGCGCAGCAGCGGGGGTGGTCCGGCACGCGCATGCTTTGCACGTGCACACATAACCCCCACCCCCCTGGCTCTTTCAAAACTCTACGCCCCTGAAAAAGACCTACAGTGGTTTCAAAAAGCATGCACAAAAGAATAGTTCATGCCTGTGCCTTGAAAACTGACAAGCACCAACTTTCCTTGAGCGCTGACTTCCTTTTCTGCAAAGCTGGCTAATACTGAGTCAGAAAGATGGCTTCTGTTAAGTGTTTATTTTGTTTCTGACGGGAGCAAATCTATCTTCATTAGACAATGGGCAGTCCAATCACCACCAGCCATTTAAAGGAAGGCTGTTTCAATTTCAGCCCCCATTTTAATGCAAACTAAGCACAGTGTTCCTCATTTGCACATCTGCAGAAACCAACCGATCCACAGAAGGCTTTGTTCTGACAAATGACACCAATGAAATTGTATACACTGTCACACCGAGAACATTAAGAGGCACAGTGGTCGCGTAACGAAACGATTCAGCATTTAAATTGCAACCGGGGGGGAGGGGTTCTTCACAGATCTGAGGTCCCCAGCATGGTCCTCGCCGACCCATTTTCTGGTGCTTGCCAGCTGTTTTTAGGTAGGGCTTTTTCCTAGCAAGCCTGCTGATTGGCCATTGGAGATTTGATTGGCTGTTTTGAATGGATGAGAATACATAATGATTTTTTTTTTTTTTTTGCAATTCTAGTTCTGAGACATCTTTTAGGTCAGGGGTGGCCAAACTTGCTTAACGTAAGAGCCACGTAGAAGAAACACTGGATGTCTGAGAGCCACAAGACATGAACAAATGTTACACGTGTTTTTATTGGAAAATACACAAATTTGCTTTGTATTCATATTAACATTAAATAAGACCGCCAGAAATAAAAACAAAAGGGGTAAAAACAGATAGTGATAATGAATTTTAAAGAGACAAATTCTCCAAGCTGGCCGGGGTGTGTGTGTGTGTGAGAATGCATTTAAAGTCAGCTTTGAGAATACATTTAAAGTCAAAGTTGCTTTCTTTCTCTGCTCCCCCCTACCTCAAGCCTACCAGGGAGGGTAACACTGGCTGGGGAAGGGAAGACCAATCGGAGAGGCATGCCTCCCCTTCGCTTCCCCAGCTGCCCTGCCGGGAGCCACACAATATGTGTGAAAGAGCTGCATGTGGCTCCCGAGCCACAGTTTGGCCACCCCTGCTATAGGTGCACCAACTGGGTTTCCATATGGCCAGGCCTACTTGGTTTCATAGCTCTGCATGAATTTGCCAAGCCTTCCTAAAGCAACAAAGCCAGCAGAGTCAGACCTCTGCCTAAAAATCGCAGGGAAATCTCTCTCTCTCTCTGTCTCTCTCTGTGTGAAGTGCCGTCAAGTTGCTTCCGAGTTCTGGTGACCCTACGAATTAATGACATTCAAAATGCTCCATCATTAACAGCCTTGCTCCAGTCCTGCAAGCGTCAGTAGCAGTAAGCAAGCTGTCTGTTGAGGATTTTGCTTGCTTTTACTGTCCTACAATGAGCTGCCAGGGAAAAGAGGCCGGCAGCCAGTCATCCAGTGGGAAGGGGGGGGGATATGGCATAATGGTAAGGGTGGTTGCCAACTTTGGGTTGGGAAATTCCTGGAGATTTGGGGGTGGAGAGTGGGGTTTGGGAAGGGAAGGGACCTCAGTGGGAGTACAGTGCTCTTAAGTTCACCCTCTCGAGCAGCCATTTTCTCCAGGGCAACTGATCTCTACCGTCTGGAAATAAGATCTAGTCCCTGGAGATCTCCAGACAGCTGCCTGGAGGCTGGCAACCCTAGATGGCATCGCTTCTGCTAAAAGCCAGCAGTGAGATCATAGTGCTGGGGGCAGGGCTTTAGCATTTACTCCAAACTCTATGGCATTTACTCCAAACGCTATGAGAGCCAGTTTGGTGTAGGACAGGGGGGGCAATTGTTTTGGCTCGGGGGCCGCTTTGTGGGAGCGGAGGTTAGCGGAGGGCCGCACCTTTTAAAATGATTGCATTCGTTACTTAACTTTGCATTTCAGAAAAGGTATAAATTGTATCATAAAAATCAATAAATATAAATTAAATAAAATAGAGGTAGTTTTATTCAATTTATTTATTGTGCTATTTCATATCATCTATAGCTGCAAGCACATTTAATTTTAGAATCAGTTTAATGAGACAAATGTACCCTATCACACTTTTCTACATTTTTTTTGAAATCAGGAGTGAGATTGCTTGTTGAGATTCTCATCACAGCCTGCAAGTTAATGTCTGTCAAATGTCTGTTAATGTCTATAATGTCTCTTGTTGATCTTCATGCAAGAAAAACTTTGCTCACAAATATATGTAGACCCAAATATAGAGAACATTTTCCCAGCAAATTTCTTCATACATGGAAACTTTTCAGCAGACAAAGATTTGTAAAAGTCAACTAATGTCACAGCATTAAACATTTCTTTCACAGTATGATCTGACTGCATGTCAATAAGTTCAAGCTGCAGTTCCTCAGGTGCTGACAGTGGCCAAGTGTCTTGGCAGGCCGCAAAAAACTCTGTGGCGGGCCGCATGTGGCCCCCGGGCCGCCATTTGCCCACCCCTGGTGTAGGAGAGCCAGTTTGGTGTAGTGGTTAAGTGTGCGGACTCTAATCTGGGAGAACCGGGTTTGATTCCCCACTCCTCCACTTGCACCTGGCTGGATGACCTTGGGCAAGCCATAGCTCTGTGCCAGCTGTTCCCTCAAGGACAGCTTGGGAAAGAGCTCTCTCAGCCCCACCCACCTCACAGGGTGTCTGTTGTGGGGAGGGGAAGGGAAAGGAGTTTGTAAGCCGCTCTGAGACTCCAAGTGAGTGAAGGGCGGGGTATAAATCTAATCTCTTCTTCTTCTTCTTCTTAAATCATAGAGTTCGGGGCGAATTCTAGAGCATCAGCCCCTTGCATGATGACTTCACTTCCGGGTTGTGCTACAAGTTACGCCTTCGTGGCAGGAATGCTGCCATCCCCATTAGCTCCTGGCTTCCCCGCCTCCCACTAGTTGCCAACAACGGGCTGGCAACCCTACAAGAACCCCCCAGTGTTTCCCGGAAAACAATTTCAACTCAAGAGCCATAGCAGACATCAATGTATAGTTAATTATTTACGCATATAGTTTCTCTCTTGCCCTTCTATCCGTTGACAGAAGCGCTAAGAAGACAGCACAACCACCATTATATGTTCATTTCCAGTTTTACCATGCTAATTTTGTTTTATTTGAGGAGAGGAGTCAATATGCTAATTCCCACGTCTGTATTTAGCTCACAGTGCTTGAAGCTTCAGCCTCTGATCCCCCCACCCTCCGTTAATGATCCTCTCGTGAAACATTGTTAGATTCCCCCCACCCCCCAAGTTGTAACCTCAGCCTGCAGAGAGATGTCACAGATACAGAGTGTAGCTATTCTGGAAACTATCAAGATTGAGCTTTTAATATTATTGCCACCCTGTTTTATGCATTTTATTGTCATTTAGTTCAGCGTGAACAGATAAACCAGGGAGGGGAAAAGACAGAAAAGAAGCAAGCTGCTCGAGGAAGACAATTATAGTTGATGCATTTTTATTTCAGAAGGGGATCTGGCATTCCCTTCCCAGCCAGATTTGTTTAATAAGCATGTTAAAAATTTTGCCTCGCCAACAGATGTGGTGCAAAAGGCGGGGGGGGGGGGGGGGGAATTCCCCGGGAAAGTGGAGGTCTGTTTTAATTGTATCAATTCCGGGTTTTTTCCCCCAGCATTCTTTTTGGATATCTGGTGAAGTAGCGTGAAAGCAGTCAAAAGCAAACAAAGATGAATATCCTTGCGGTGGAAGGCTGCACTTCCATTGCCAAGACTAGTCAATGTAATTACTATCTCTGTGTACCAATTAATGGAGGGCATGTTTCCGTACAGAGAGTGGGTGTACTCTAATCAGTATACGTCTAGGATGGAGGCGACTGACTGGTTATAAAGAAATGTCAACAGGATTAGACAGAAGACGCTTCCATATTTAAAATCCGGAAAAGGCATTACTTATGCATGTCAGTTAGCACTGCCGATAAGTTAGGTCGCTCACCTGTCAGTTGTTACACACCTGTCAATTATCATTACCAGTGAGTTCTACTGATGTTTGGTTATAGGTGATATAGCTACTGCTTTGAACCTTACATGCACTCCTTTTGATCCCGGACGGGAGATAGCATCGGGGATGTGACTCCCACCTTAGGAATGTGCTGCTGGGCTCCCTGCTGTCTTCGAGCTCACTCCCTTGCTGCTCATTAGCTTCCAGCATTATCTCTAGCCCGCTTCTCACCAGCTCATGGCCTTGAGTTGGAAGCTGCCTACTACATGTTATTTCTTCACAGGTGCTGAGTTGCTAGAATCTGTTCCTGGGAACTTCCGCCCCATAACCCTTACCAGTGTTTGTCCTTGGGAATATCTTTTGCTGCGCTTTCTTTGGGAACTTTGGGCCAGTATATTTGGGCACCAATAATGCAGTTATATGATTGGTGAGACATGAAGGGGGGGTCATTTCATATTAGGTATAATTATAGTTGTATCACTATGCTTGGGCATTACTAACAGAAGAAGTGTATTTGACCAACAAGAGCTTTTCTGCAAATAAAGGACTTTCTGTTTAAGGATACCTGTTGTGGACTGCTTCTATTGGGACAATCTCACAATGCAGAGGTCGGTAGATGTACCATTAACAGTTTGGGCAGTGGATGGCTGCTTAAATTGGCACTTCAGAATTAATTATTGGAATCTATTGGCAGCAAAGTGGAGCCACCTGGCACAGTGTGTGCGTGTGAGCAAGAAACAAAGTTACACAGAGCCTCTTTATATTTGCAAAACTGATGTGAGTCCTTTTATTTAAGCAACTGTGTTCTAGACAGGATAGCAGAGAGACTGGTTCTGTAACTGAGTCTAACTAGCTAGATGGATGGAGATGCAGGAAAGACATCCTGCGCTCATGTTGCCAAGATGGATAAAAACATGGCATTGTGTGCAGAGCAAGGGAGAAGCAGGAATGAACAAGACTTCCCCTAAAAGTTGCAACCTACACTTCAAAGGGATAGTACCAGCAGGGGGTCTGTTGGAGCCGGAGCGCACAGGAGCGCAGCTCCATGAGTGAGGAGCCCAGGGGGCGGGCACATGACCAAGCCCTGCCCTCTCCTCAGCTTCCCCGAGCAGTGCAGAGGCGCAGCGCCCCGGGGAAAGCCCTGCTAGGGTCTTTATTGTTTTTAATGTTTTGTTTTAATAGTGATAATTTTATCATTGTTCCTTTTATGACTGTGTGCTGCTTTTCCAGAGACTTGCTCAAGGTGGCATGTAAATTTTCTAAGTATACCATTTTTTATCTGGGCACATGGCACATAAGTACTGGAGAAATTTCACCAACCCTTCAGCAGCTTCCATCCCATCAGTTTGGTGTAGTGGTCAGGAGTTGATGTCTAATCTGGGAGAACCGGGTTTGATTCCCCACTCCTCCACATGCAGCTGCTGGTGTGACCTTGGGCCAGTCACAAGTTCTCTCAGAGCTGTTCTCTCATGAGCAGTTCTCAAAAGACCTCTCTCAGCCCCACCTACCTCACAGGGTGCCTTGTTGTGGGGAGGGTAAGGGTAAGGGATGGGTGGTGCACATGTCCTGGGTATCTCAAGTCTACTTGAAACCTGGTGGTTTCAAGGGAGCAGGAAGAGAATGAGGGTGTGTTCTTTACGCTTATTTTTATTGCACAAAGTATTGGATGGGGAAGGGAAGGGAGGAAGAGCAAGTCAGTTTCACTCAGCTGTGGAGTGGAGCCTGAGGGGTGGGTGTTGCCTTCTGACACACTTCCGGTATGTTAGGGGGTGTGGCATATGCAAATGAGTTATGCAAATGAGCTCCTGCACCTCTTTTTCTACGAAATGACCCCTGAGTACCAGAGAGTAGTAAAAGCGAGGGTGGTCAGTGTCCTGCCTATCTAGCTTTCTGATTCTCTTGTAGTCTTCCTCTGTAGTCTGAGGCAAAGAGACAGCACTTCCAACATTAATAGGACCATATCTATGCTACGGGGACACGGAATATGACCTCTAATGGAGATACACCTTCCAGAGGATGCTGAGAAATGAAGGGGAAACTTATGTTACTCTTAATTTCTTCCTTGGGTCAACTAAAAAGTTGGCCAGTGGTGGACATTGCCATCGAGTCACAGCCAACTGGTGGTGACCCTGGAGGGTTTCCAAGGCCAGGGATGTTCAGAGGTGGTTTGCCGTGGCCTGCCCCATCCACCTGGAGCACGGCAGCCCGAGGCATGTATCCAAACTGGCCTGGGTTTGTGGCATGATGTTTCCATGAGCTCCCTATAAGGGTTAGCCATCACATGACAAGGCCCTGGCCTGAATAGCCCAGGCTAGCTCAGTCCTGTCAGATCTCAGAAGCGAAGCAGAGTTGGCCATGGTCGGCATTTGGATAGGAGACCGCTGAGGAATACCAGGCAATGGCCAACCACCTCTGAACGTCCCTTGACTTGAAAAACCCACCAGGGGTCCCCACAAGTCAGCTGTAACCTGACAGCACTTTCTACCACCACCACTTTTTGGCAGTAGGGTTACCAACTCAGGTTTGGAAATTGGGGATGAGCCACTTGGGTTGCAGTGGAGGTGAGCTGTTTAGCTATGAAATCCATTACGAAGTATCGCAGCGGGCCTGCACGTTTTCTGTGTCGACCTCCTCAGATTCCTGGGATAAGAACCTCCTCACAGCCTGGCAAAGAGATCAGTGGCAAAGAGCCACTCATCACTGACAGGTAAAGTTGCCAACCTCTAGGTGGGGCCTGGAGATCTCCAGGAATTACAACTGACTGCCAGGCTACGGAAGTTCTGCTGGAGAAAATGGCTGTGTGTGTGTGTGTTGGGGGTGTGTGTGTTATGGTATTACACCTTGCCGAGCTCCCTCTTTAAATCTCGTCCACTCCTGGCTCCACTCCTGGAGCAGGAACTTTATCTGTAAGTTGTCTTATGCCAATCCTCTAGGAAGGAAGACAAAAAGCCAGTTTGGTGTAGTGATTAGGAGTGTGGACTCTAATCTGGGAGAATGGGGTTTGATTCCCCACTCCTCCACATGCGGCTGCTGGTGTGACCTTGGGTCAGTCATAAGTTCTTTCAGAGCTGTTCTCTCAAGAGCAGTCCTCAAAAGAGGTCTCTCAGCCCCACCTACCTCACAGGGTGTCTTGTTGTGGGGAGGAAAAGGGAAGGGAGTTTATAAGCCACTCTGAGACTCCTTTGGGTAATGAAGGGCGGGGTATAAATCCAATCTCCTCTTCTTCTAAAAGAGAAAAATAGCAAGTCTTATTTTTGGTGTCTCAGGACTCTGCACAGAGATCTACCGACGGCAATTGACGAAATAGTCTTGGTTACGTGGGAGGGCCTCGCCCTCTATGTTCTGTCACTGGACCAGCAGGGGTCATAGTTGGCCACTTTATGAGACAGGATGCTGGACTAGATAGATCACTGGTCTGATCCATCAGGGCTGTTCTGATGTTCTTACCCTGGTGAGTCCATTAGAGAGTTCCACCAGTTGTTTCAAGACTGACCTGGCTTAGATATGCCAGGAACAGCTCTCCCAAGAATGTCTCTTAGAGTATAAAAGCCTCATTAGTATATCATATGAAGTAAGCTTGGAACATTATACTTAGTTAGAATATATATATATATATATATATATATATATATATATATATATATATATATATATATATATGCTTTCCTCTCTGAATGGAATGAATGATTATATTTAGGTTACCTGGAGGTGAAAGCAAAACGAATCCCGGTATTATTCCATAAACACAAAATCAAGATGGATGCCTCGGTGAGGTTCCCATGCAACATGAAAGTGCCATTACGCATTAATTAAGACTCCCTGGCTTCAAAGAGCAAGGTGTGCCAATTAGGAGCGACGCTCCCCGAATAATAATAATAGAAAGAATGTACTGAACAAATGTTCACTTGTAATTTTATTTTCCTCTTTTCCTAATGTTTGCATGCTCTTTGCTTGTTAAGTAGATCCTTTGTCGAATACATCAAAACACCTGCTTTGATACAAAGCTAATGGAACTTCGAGTGTGTGTGTTGGGGGGGAGAGGTGAGGAAAACTTGCATGTAGAAGGAAACACTTCTCCCTTCATACCGAAGTAACCAGTTATTTATTATGCTGTTTTGTTTTGTTTTAAAAAAGGTCAGATTTATATTTTATGTTTCCATTGTATTTTAGCTTTTCAGTAACACTTGTCAGGGTAAACAAAGGAGGCTTTTTTTTTTTTTTGCACTGAAAGAGAATAAGAATAATAAGCATTTCTAGTGACTGTTTGACTAGAGTTGCTAAAATGGGATAGAATTTTCTAAAAGCAAGTCAAACAGAACACTATGAGTAACGCCACACTTAAAAAATAAAGCACGCTTTTAATACGGCAGCTCACCCCTGTTATTTTGTGCTAGGAAAAGGCTATTTCCATGACTGAGTAGGTTTTCTTCTTGTGTGTGTGTGTGTGTGTGTGTGTGTGTGTGTGTGTGCAAAGACAGAAACATCACATTGGTTTTGATTGGTTCAGGGTGTGTTTAAACGGGAAGCTAATCCTGCCATTAGCCCGGCTCTAATTTGATCTCGATCTTTTCAATCCATTGTTGCATGACCAGACAGCTCCCCTAGTGAATCGTCTTACCGTGCGCTGCCTCCGCTGTGGATTGTCTAAACCAGGGGTGTCAAACGCATTTGTTATGTGGGCCAGATCTGACATAAATGAGACCTTGTAGGGCTGGGCCATGTGTGTCATAAAACGTAATGCCAGGTAGCAAAGAGATCAACTTTATAAGGGACACAAACACAAAGGGGTTTTTTTTTTAACTTAGAATAAAAACATGCTTAAAACATTAGCACTCTTGCAATATTTTGTTCATTTAATAGTGTCTAGTAACTGACACCTCTTCCTCTGAATTATTGCATCGGAATGTCTGTGCTGTTGCAATCTTGAGTATGCTGTTATCTGTACGCTGCAAACCTATGATGACACAGCAGCAGCCGAACTGGAAGAAGCAGAAGACAGCCAGTTCCACTGCGGGCCTGATAGGAGCCCTCCGGGGGCCTGATCCGGTCCCCAGACCATGTTTGATACCCCTGGTCTAGGCAGCATCCACTGCAGGAGGAAAGAAAAGAAAAAACACCATTTGCACATGCACATATGCATGACATTGCACCCTTGTTGATCTGCACATATGCCCATTTGGGACTGGCTATGACGTCGACACCCCAACAAGAGGATTGCATGCTGGAGCGAACCACCAGACGAGAAGGTCCACAATTGGCCCGTCGGAACCAAAAACTCTAGATTTCAACTAGTATCCTTTTATGACGACTCGAAAGTGCAGCAAAATGGGATGTTCATGGAAGAGGGATGTTTTCCAGATGTTGATGTCTGAACATTACATTTAAATCCGTGAGGCACTTGTGCCTCGCACAGATCTAAGGTAAGGAGGATCTGAGGTGCCAGCCATTTTGGAAGATTCTGGAAACTTTTCAAGCAGAGGCGTTGATTACTGGCAGGTACTGAGTTGGGAAAACCCAGACAACTGATACGGCAGTAGCAAAATCCCCAGCTATTTGAGATGTGCTCTACACAGGGGTTTTGATAAAAGGATAACACATGCCATCGATTGGCAACCAACTCATGGCGAACAAACCCATGAAGTTCCACTTCGTAGGGTTTTCATGGCAAAAGATGAACAGAGGTGGTTTCTCATGGCCTTCCTATGCACAGCAGCCATGGTCTTCCTTGGTGGTCCCTCATCCGATTACCAAACTCTGACAAGATCCGGTTAGTCTGGACTATTAGGGCAGCTATAAGGTTTTGCTGTCTGGCTAATTTAAAAGAGACTCATGGGAAACAGAAAGGGGGGAAATGATAAAATATCATTGGGTCTATTTGCATTTGATGTATCCTCATTTGTTCAACTGAGCAGGGCATCTGGACACATTTAAGGGAGATCTTTTTGCCTTTCGGTACTGTCGGCTTCCCATTGAGCTCATATTCCTTGGTCAGGTGACTTCTATGAACATTTGCAGTTTTATCCACTGAAAGGTCAAGTCGTAACATTACTGACCCTCCGAAACGGCTCAGAAAGACTTGAGTTCCGGAGTCATCCATCTTTAATGTTTCCTGTATGTCAGTCCCTGTTGCTGCCTGCCTATTGCAACACAAGTTCAAATCTTCTCTTGGAAATACCAAATCTCTTCCCCCCCCCTCCCCCGTTTTCTAAGGATGTTCTTCACGATCCTATTTAGCAGCATCTTAATTGTTTTCTTTTTTTCAATCCTTTTAGTTCCTGATGTAATTTCTAAATCATTTTCCTGTTCAACTGTACCTTGTCAGTTCCTGTAAGAAACAGCCTGTCATTCATTTTTGATTATCAAAGACAATTCATACCCCACCCATGTCCCCGGTAAATCTCATAAAGCTTTCATTTAACTGTATTGCTCCCCCCCCCTTTAAAAATGCCCAACATGCTATAAGCTAAGGGCCAAAACAGGCAGGATGGAGGGTGAGCTATTGGTTGCTTCATGGACTCTGATTTGGATCGAGGCCATTGCATGTCAGGTTGTCAACTTCCAGATGGGGCCTGGAGACCTCTCCTTTTTATGTTTGATCTTGAGACTACAGGCATTAGATCCCCTGGAGAAAATTGCCACTTTGGAGGGTGGACTCTATGGCATTATACCTTGTTGAAGTCTCTGCCCACTCCAAACCCCATCCTCGCCAGGCTCCACCCCCAAAATCTCCAGGTGTTTCCCAATCCAGCGTTGGCAACCCTAAATTTGCAGGGTGGACGGAGGAGGAGTTTAACCCTTCCAGAACTATAATTTCATTAACTGAAACCTCCAGCTTGTCTAGGGTTGCCAGGCCTAGACCCCCGCTGGGGCAGGGGAACCCCCACTTTTGGGGGGCGCTTCTGCACCACTGGCCAACTGGCTGGTGGAGAAAATCCTGCCCCCAATTGGCCCAAAGGTGATGTCATTACATCTCTGATGTTGCCAGGCGATGATTGGTGTTTTGGGCAAAACTCTACAGTGAAATTGCCTACAAACCATCAAGTTTTGCTGGAAAACTAGCACACCAGCCTGATGTTGGCGATGTGATGACATCACTTTCGGGTGTCGTCATCATGTGATGCATGCAAACCACACGTGGCAGGAGATCCCGGGAAGGAGCATGGAGTCCCCCACTGGCTGGAGATGCCTGGGGATTTGGGGGGTGCATCCTGGGGGGTGAGTGGGGTTCCAGGAGGGGAGGGACTGCAGTGGAGTGTGATACCACAGAGTCCTCCATCCAAAGCAGCCATTTTCTCCTGGAGAACTGATCTCTGTCATCTGGAGGTAAAATTCTGGGAACTCTCCAGGCCGTCTGTAGGTTAGAAACTACAGGTCCAGAGATTACCAGGCTCTGAGACCGGGACCATCTCATGTGTTCTGCTGCTGAGTCACAGCCCCGTTGGTGAAGCCATGATGAGAAGGACAGTGAAAGCCTTTGTTCCCTTTGTATCATTGCCCTGATTTGGAGTCCCAAATGTTAGTTACCACCTGTTGTATTCTTATTATTTTACAGCCACAGCTTGCAGAGACTTTGGGATGCAAAAGGCCCTTTCTGATTGGCTAACAAATAAAGACTCTCATTGGTCCTTTAGCCACTCTGGTAACCAATTGCTGAGCCTCGCTTAGGTCCAATAGGATTGTTTGTACATAGTTACATTGTTTGAAGTTATGAGTTGGAAACAGTATAAATTAAGGTGCCGTTCTCATAGAGCTGTCTTTGAGCTGAAGCAATGTGTTTGAATAAAAACCTGTTTGTTTGATTCATCGCCTCCCGCTCAATACTTAAACCACCCATTAAAAATGCCAGGATCATGGATGCACAGTGCAATCTAGAAATGAACTTGACGTCTGCCAATCAAATATTCAGACTCCGGCTCATTGAGACATTCAGGCACAGCTCATTAGCATATTAGGCGGGGGGCTTGGAAAGCACAGGGCAGGCATGGAAGCTCGCCTCTTTCCCTCCCCTGAGCTTCTCTGCCCCACTGCAGCATCACCTTTCTAGTCTAACCCCCCCCCCCCTCTTCGAACCAGACAGCAGGGGAAAGGCACTGTGGCACTTCAGTATCACCTTTCTAGTCTCCTACCCCACCCCCTAACCAGACAGCCGGGGAAAAGCACTGCTGAAGTGCATGGAGGGGGCATGGTTAAATGCCTTTCTCTCTCTCCCCCAGATCCGGGAGGGAAAGAAAGGTATTTTCAATGTGCCTGGGTTCCCGGCCTGCCCTTTTCCAGCTGGACATGTCTGGGAAGGCAGAGAGAGGCTTTTCCTGGTCAATTTCACTCTCAGCTGACTGGTGGGGAGTGAAATTGACAAGGAAATCAGGAAGGGCTCTCCAGAGGGAAAGAGGGCATTTTAACATGCCGCCTTTCCCTCTTGTGTGTAACGTGGTGTGTAATGTGCTGTAGCCACGCATGCCAGAGGTTTTGGTTGTAGGCGTGGCCAACTCAGGAGCCGGCCGGAACGCCATCCCTGTGCGTTCCTGCCCCCAAAATAGCCCTGTGCACACTAAATAATCCACTTTCAGTGCACTTTCCAACTGCATTTTACCAGTTCACACAGTAAAATCCAGTTGGAAAGTGGACTGAAAATGGATTATTTAATGTGTGTGATCACAGCCTAAGAATAACGTAAAATCAATAAATATTTTAAACTGCCACTGGCTTCTACAGTGGTATGTCACTTCTGGGTTTACCAGGCAGGGACAATAGGTAGCTCTAGGAATTGCTGTGAACTCTACATCACATGCTCCCCTCATGTCCCCACCTCCACCCCTCCCACTGGTTGCCAGGTCCCTGAAAGAATGGCTTATTTAATGGCAGGAAGAAATTGTTAGTGTTTCTCTGGAGGCTCCTGCAAACTGGATACGTTTGTCTTAAAAACCATTGGTTTTAGGAACTCTTTTTTTTTTTTTGCTAAATGTGCATCATTCTTTTAGAAATGCTGGAAGTAAACATTATTTGGAACCCAGCAGTCAATAAATGGCTCTTGTATCTCATTTAAGCTAAGGGAGTGACAGGTCTCTGTATGGTTGCATCAACCCAGGGAGACTCGCTTCCAAGGAAACAGTCATCCTTTAAGGCTATAAGACAACTTAACTGTGACCAGATCACTGCCAGTAAGTTTTTCATAAACCAGTAAAAAATTGTGGATGGGTGTCTTAGAAACACAACGGGTGGAACAGCCTCAGGTGTTATCGAACCACGCTTGTGCTGATCTTTGTGTGTATAATTTAAAAGTTTAAAAAGACAAAAGAACCACAGAATCACCTTACTGCATTCAGCATTCAAATGGAGACTGGGAGGGGGCAGCCATCGGAAACAGTATGAAACCACAGAGCGTTCAGCAATTCCTAGAGAGGCATGATGTCACTTCCAGGACTAGCAACCCTAATTCCAACAGTGCAATCCTAAGCAAAGCCACACCCTTCAAAGACAATGGAAGTGAATGTTCTTAAAAGGGCATAACTTTGTTTCAGATGGCTCTGTAAGGACAGTTTAGTAATGATGAGATCAACCTTGTTAGGGGGGAAGTATTTGTGAACTGGACTGCAAGGAGATCAAATCAGTCAGTCCTAGAAGAAATCAACCCTGGCTGTTCCCTGGAAGGCCAGATCCTGAAGCTGAAGCTCAAATACTTTGGCCACCCAATGAGAAGGGAGCACTCACTGGAGAAGACCCTGAATCTGGGAAATATTGAAGGTCAAAGAAGAAGGGGATGGCAAAGGATGAGATGGTTAGACAGTGTCATTGATGCAATGTACATGGAGTTGAGCAAACTACGGAGGATGATGGAGGACAGGAGGGCCTGGCTTGATATGGTCCATGGGGTCACAAAGAGTCGGACTTGACTGTGCGACTGAACAACAACAACAACATTTGTGAATTTCCTGCCTTGTGCAGGGGGTTCAACTAGATGACCCTGGAGGTCCCTTCCAACTCTTTGATTCTATGATTCTATGCTGGCATGGCTTGGTGTAAGTATATGCTCATGCAAAACAAAAGAAGAATGCACAGGAAGCAGCGGCAGAAGCCCACGATGCATTTCTCTGTCTCAGATGACGCATAACATCTTGTATCGTCCAACCTCCCTCCCTCCCCCACCCTGCAGAATGCTCCATCCGTAAAGCAGACATTAATCGCTGGCATGATAAATGCCACCGTTTTGTCATCTTCAATTCAGGCCTAGATTTGTCTAAATTTCATCCTCCAGATCCAAATCAAAACCAATCTTCCGGCATCGTGTGTGATCGAAGGACTAATTGCAGCTGAGTCCAAAGCATTGCTGGGAAATTTTGCCCGCCAATCTCTTGTCACCGAACTGAGAGGGGCCTTTTCCCCTAATCTGCGGAAAGGGCCCGAGCCCATTGTTGACATCCGCTTGCTCAAAACTGACAGGGATCGAACTTGAAATAATAATAATCATATATGTTTTAAAGATCTCGCTCTTCTTGCTTGCTTGTCTCCCACTTCTTCTTCTGAGACGCGCAGTAATGAGGGACCAGCATCCTTGCCTGCCTCCGGCAATAAAACTCGTTGCTTTATTTAGAATTTGACAGCAGGACGTTAATCCATCGTCGGTTTGATATTAAAGCCGGGCAGGGATTTTATTTGGGGGTGGGTGGGAGTAGATGCCTCTGCCTTTGTACCAGGTTTGCTCTTCCACTTTGCTTACCCCCGCCTTGCACCTTTCACTGAAACCTGTCAGGATGTGTTATGTGCTGGCTGAAGAACAGGAGCTACATTTTCTGACATCACGAGAAAGTGAAAGCAGCTCAAAGGTAAAGGGGGGGGGGGATAAAGTGAGGCCAGGCACTGGATGAGAGGTAGCGGGCCAGACGACGGAGGTGACACTGAAGGTCCCTCTGGGAAGGGATTCGCTGAGCTGCAATAACACTGCCTTTGTTGGCTAATTCCCAGTGCAGCGGGAGCTTGACACTAGCCAACAGCAAAGGCAGTGAAGGGGATGGCAGAGGCTGGAGGAGACCAGCGATATAATTGTAACTTTAGTTGGAGGAGAAAGGGCAGACAGAGACGGAGAGACGGACAACCAGACAGAGATGTCAAGAGCGCAGAGTCAATTAAACTGGGACGATGGACTTGTTTTCCTGCACCTCACTGTGGGTGCAACTAGATTTTGAAAGGCACAGGCCTTCTGGTCAAACACAGTAGCCTCTCCTTATTTCCACCGGCTCTTTCCGCTGTTTTGTGGCATCAAGTTACAGCCGATTTACGGTCACTTCTCTAGGGTTTTGAAGGCAAGACACATTCAGAGGTCGTGTGCCATTGCCTGTCTCTGTGGAGCCGCTCTGGTATTCCTCCGTGGTCTCCCATCCAAATATTAACCAGGACCAACCCTGCTTAGCTTCCAAGTTCTGTTTAAATCCGGGAGCCCTCCCGGATTTAAAGGAACCGTTGTTTTTTTTGTTTTTTTAATTTCGGGTTGGGATGATTACACATCCCAACCCTGGCAGCGGTGGTGGAGTAGGCGGGTGAAGGAGGAGGAGGAGGTGGCGGTGGCTGGCAGCAGTGGAGGCGGCTGGCGGAGGCGGCAGTGGCAGCAGAAGAGGTGGTGGCAGCGGTGGCAGCAGCCAAGGGAGGCACCCTTCCCCAAGCCCCGCCAGCTGCCTGGTAAGTTTGGGGAGAACAGGGTGCCAGGCGGCAGCAGTGGCCGACGGGGCTCGGAGTGGGGTTTCCCCCCCCCTTTTTGCACTTGGGCACTTGAGTGCCCAAGCGCCCAAGTGAAAAGGGGGGGGGACGGAGGGATGATCAGACAGCCCACTCTCACAATCATTGTGACAGAGGGCTGTCCAGATCAGCAAACCGCGGGTTTCTCGTGTAACCACCAGGAAAATGCGGGAGGAACCCGCAATTGAGCCTGCTTCAGCACGGGAGTTGTCCCAGCCATTCTGAATGGTCTTTTTAAATGTGGGAGGAAACAGCAGTTTCTCCCGCTTTAAAGGGCCGTGTGACCGCGGCCTGAGCTAGCCTGGGCTACCCAGGTCAGGGCCTTTCCATGTGTAGCATGGATGAGAATACATAATGATTTTTGCAGTTCAGATTACTCATATTCTTATGTTTTTTTCTGGTTTTCTTATGGATTTTTATATTCAGAGTTTATTAGGATTTAGTTGTCAGTTAGCACTGCCATAGGTTCCTGCTGACCAGTATTATCAATAACACTGTTGCCTAAGCATCATATACAAATGTCTAAGGGTCCAATCGCATAGTCTGATGATGAATTAACCTTGCTTTCCTTTTGAGTCTCATATCGACTCCTCTAGGTCCTGGACGGGAGATAGCATCGGCGGAGTAACTCCCATCACAGGAATGCGCGTCTTGCTCGCTTTGCGCATGCTTATTGCTCATTAGCTTTTCTTCCCTCTTATCTGTCTTTCGCTTTTCTCTAGCTCACGGCCTTGAGCTGCAAGCCTCTTGCTATGTGCTATATTATTCACAAGTGCAATGTGTTCCTTTGCTTGATTTTTTTTCCCCTGGGAATATCCGCCCCACAAATCCTAATAGTGTCTTTGCCTGGAAACCTATTTTACCACGCTTTCCTTGGGAACAGTGGGCCAGTATATTTGGGCGCCAATAATTCTCCCAACTGATTGGTGGAAGTCGGGGGGGGGGGGGCTTATTTCATATCAGGTATAATTGTAGTTGTATTACTATGCTTGGGCATTACTAACAGAAGAAGTGTATTTGACCAACAAGACCTTTTCTGCAAATAAAGGACTTTCTGTTTAAGGAGAACTGTTGTGGACTACATCTATTGGCACTGAGGTGCTGAGTTGCTAGAATCTGTTCCAGGTAACTTCCGCCCCATAACCCTTACCAGTGTTTTTCCTTGGGAATATCTTTTGCCGCGCTTTCTTTGGGAACTTTGGGCCAGTATATTTGGGCGCCAATAATGCAGTTATATGATTGGTGAGACATGAAGGGGGGGGGTAATTTCATATTAGGTATAATTATAGTTGTATCGCTATGTTTGGGCATTACTAACAGAAGAAGTGTATTTGACCAACAAGATCTTTTCTGCAAATAAAGGACTTTCTGTTTAAGGAGACCTGTTGTGGACTACATCTATTGGCACAATCTCACATTAGTAAATGCCTATTAAATGGTAAAGCCTCTCTTTTGTAGGTTCAAGTGCCTTTCTAGCTGAGGCCAGTAGACAAGAAGCAACATTCTTTTCTCCTCCTCAGATTGTTTGGATGGGATGGCTATCTAGCTGTCTGGTGTCTCTTTTAGTTTTCTTTTTAACAGCTTTTCAGTGTAGTGATGCTGGTACAGCAGCAGTTAGGTTTTTCAATATGAGTATTCATTTGAAGTACAGAGTTCATGGTTTAGTTGTTTGGGGTGAAACTCTGCAGTGTCTGGGTCAAGGAGGGCTTTTAGCTTCATATCAGAAAACAACAACTTTTTGTTTGGGTAAGAAGAATCCCTGATTATTATTCTTGAGGTTAGGTTAAGTAAACACTGAAGATATTATGTAGTCACACCTTTTCCTGTAACTGACCAATGAATGCATGGTTGCTCAGATGATGCTCTATGCCTTTGTGACCAATTATGATCTCTGCGCCTCATCCCTTTGAGTATGTCATTTTGGGTATAAAATTTCATGTACTTTCTGGTATTGGTCAGAAAGCAGTCAATTTTTGAAAGGCTAATTTGGCCTGACTGTTTTCCTAGTACTTCTTGCAATAAATACTAAATGAACCTTCCTCCTCATTGTGACTTCAATTTAATTCTGACTTGGAAATTTTATGTGTGTAACACATGCAATGGCTACTCCTTATATGGAACGCACAGAGATGTAATGCCACAAACGCAGGCCAGTTTGGCCACATGGGCTAGGGCTGCCAATGTGGCAGGGATCAGTTTACCCTGGAGAAAATGGGTGGGTTTTTTTTTTGGGGGGGGGATTCTATGGCAGTCTGCCACACTGCAGTCCCTGCTGTCCAGGAGTTCCCCAATTTGGATCAGGCAGCTCTACCCCTCCCCATCCCTCACTGGTGGCCAGGAGAGACCAGGCAACCCTATAACATGGCAGTCTTGCAAAGCCAGTTCAGAGTGAGGGCAATGCCTTCTAGGTATGGTAGCTCTCCATATTTGGGTGGCCTCCTTCCGTCATACCACGTGTTCCCTGACCTCTAGATTGGCTGGATATCAGTGGGGAGGGGGTTTGCAGCATCCTCTGCCTCCTCTACTCAGGACACACTCTCTCTCTCTCTCTCTCTCTCTCTCTTTCTGCTCCTGTCCCCGTCTGCCATTTCCAACACTCCTCCTTGGCCATTCTTGGAGATTCTATTTTATCCCCTCCCCACGCCTTCCTCCTTTACCCCTCGTCATGCCATGCCCCTCAGCTCGCAAGTTGAGGCCATTTGCTGGATGACTGAGGGTGGCTGACCCCTGTTTGTCCTAGGCATCGGTCTCACTCTCCCTGGACCTGCCTCTGATAGTTGCCAACCTGAAGGGATCGCCTGTAATTGCAGCTGACCTCCAGATGACAGAGAACATTCACCTGGAGAAAATTGCTGCTTTTGGGGAGAGGGCAGGGTAGACTGTATGGCATCATACCCTTCTGAGGCCCCTCCCACTGCTGCCTGCAGGCTCCCTCCCCCCCAAAAAAAATCTCCAAGGTTTTCCCAACCTGGAGCTGGCAGCCCTCCTTGTAAGTCTCGCAGTGTGGGAGAGGGAGAGGGAGGGGACGGAGATGAGAGAATGGCCTCCGTCAGTCCGATGGGAGCTGATACACAGCTTACTGACTGTGGCACAGACAACAATATCAAGGCACTGGAAACTACAATTGCTACCCTCTCTATCAGAATGGTACTCAAAGATCTGGGACCACTTAATAATAGGGAAAAAAAAACAGACAGACTACTCCAATCGGACATATACTCAAGGCAAACAAACTTCTCTGAGAAATGGTTTCTATTCATTACACATGCTCTTGAACATGACATTGATACTCCAAATCAAACATACTATCAACTACTTTTCTTCTGATCTCTTCTAATATTTCCACACCACAAATACATAATCCCTACTTCTCTTGTCTACTGTTCAAGACATTAGGTTCAAAACAGGCAATTACAACCACAACACTTATCATGCAGTTTAGCTACATATCTCAATTCAAATTGACTATTTCAAATTTAAAAAGTAGCCTTATAATTAAGGTACATGTTTGCAATGCCATGTGTGGGTAAACATGTTTTGTTCACTTGTCGTTTAAGATGTATTTTCCTTGTTAGATCAATAAAAGATATTTAAAAAAAGGGGGGGGAGAGCAAAAGTCCAGCAGTATCAGATTCTTGAACAAAGTTTCTCTCAGCAACACTCACTGAAGGTGATTTGTTTATTGAAGAATAAAGATGTTCCAACTAAGAATGTTGCGGAGTCAGAACTGATATTCTAGTGTGAAAACCCTCAGTTGTACCTGAAAACACGAGCAGGAAACACTGTCCCGCTGCCAGCTTTGCATGAATTTGAGATGTCTATCTGAAATCTGCTGAAAAACAGACACCCTTGTGTTTTATTGTGTGATATTTTTTGAATATTTTTAAATTTATTTTCTACACATGTACACAAATGCTAAACTAAAAGCCCCTAAACTATCCTAAGGTATACAGGAATCAAATTTCAATACAGTTAAAATTTCTATACTTCAATTACTTCAAGAAAAATAATAAAATATCCAGGCATTCTGAATTGCTACTTAATGCATACCTCTTGTCATAAAGCTTTAGAAATACAAGAAAGGCTAAAATTCAAAACAGGAGAAACATTAATCAAATGTAGCTTTTAACACAACAATGTTCATTTTTTCTTCCATCTTCTCTTTTTTGATTCTTCTCTCGGAGGTTTTGGTGCTGCTACTCCCAGGTCAGCATCAGATTCTTCTTCCTCTGATTTACTGTTTTTTGATGTGTCCGAACTTTCCAGTCCATAAATGCTCTCTTGGTGTTCTAGTTATTCCTCTGTGGATGTTTTCTCTTTTCTTTCCAAACAAGAATCCAAAAATGTATTTGCTTTTGCAACAGAGTCAATCTTTTGCTTCTTATCCTTGTAGTTAAAAACCAGTCCTTCAGGGGTAAGCCACCTGTACAGGATGCCTCCTGCTTGCAGAAATGTAGTTAAACTTTTGTAGGGTTTCCTCTTCTTCCTGATCTCAAATGGAATGTCCTTTAGCACTTTAACTTCTTCTTCTTGGATCTTCAAGGTAGTCCTGTTTGTGGCCTTGAGCACCACATCTCTCATTGGCTTTTTTGAGAATCTCACCATAATCTCTCCAGGCAGATTTTCCCCCCCACAAATTCAGGATAGGTCCTATAAACCATATCCATGTCACTTTGTAGTGAATCTCCTTGTAAACCTCTCATTGGAGCCAAAGCATCACTCAATATCTTTTTGAGATTCTCACCTTTTTGCTCAGGGACCCCTTGAATCTTAAAAAAAATGTCGACCTTTCCATCTGAAGCTTCAATAAATAGTCCTTATCTGAGGCCCTTTCTTTATCAATCACATCTAGTCTTACATCAAGCTTTTCTAATTTGGTTTTAACCTCTGCCAATTCTTTTGCTGTTTGGTCAGATTTCGTACCGGCATCAGCCACCTGTTTTTTTGGAGATTGTCCAGCTTAGAGTTAACAGAATTTAGTTATTCCATCAGAGGACACAATGCCATTGCCAATACAGCAGTCAGATCTGTACTTCTTTCTGGCTTAGCTGCCGCAAGTGTTGATGCAATCTTGGGAGAAGGTCTAGGTTTCCCCACCATCTTTTCTCCCCGACCAGTCATCATTTATATTAACAACTTCCAAAACTTTCAAAAAGTTAAAAAGCTCCTGCTTTACAAATTTCTCCTAGTTAGTTAACTCCTGCTTAAATTCCAGCCGAAGAAAAAGAAGTCAGATTCTCTGTTCTGAATACGGAGCTGCTTCTTTGAGGGGGGATTTAAAGAGTAAATCCCCTGCTCTTTGCTTCAAATTCAAACCAGAGAATCTCAAGAAGGATCGATCAATCACATTTTCGCCATGCGTTTCAGGTAGGAATTTTTTTCTTGTAGCTTCATATTGGTCCCTGCAGCCATCTGGTGTACGCTTTTGTGTGCCCTAAGGTGTCATGGCAGCAGAGCCTATGGAGGCAAAAGGGAGCCTCTATCCCTTGGTCGCCACCTCAGAAGAGGCTGCCCCTCATGCTTCAGGCAGGACACCCCTTACAAGGGCTCCTGGGGGTCCAAAATCCAGTCGGCACCCCTTCTCTTCACCGAGTTTGGGTCATACCTCCCAGAGCTCCCAGAGAACGTGCCTGCCATGAAGATCGCCAAAACTGGAAGTCTTACTGTGTGATTTTTGAAACTTGTCAATCAACCACTGTGGTAGAATATTCCAGAACTAATACACCATAACACATAAGGTTCTAAAATGTTCCAGCACACATGTGTCGTAGTGCCCCATGGGTTGCCACCTTCCTCTGCCACCACTCTGGACTGAGAGTGCTTTGAGAAGGCCCAGAGTACCCTCCCAAGCCCAACCAAAATGCCCCTTTTAAGCTAAGAAATATAGGCATGACCAGGCAGAGAACATTAAGGAAATGGTTTATTAATACAGTAATAGGGCAAGGACAACAAGACAAAGTGCTTAAAATATCTAACGGTGTCTAAATGTAAATAAAACAAATCTAACGTGGCTACCTGTTTCTCTTAACCGGTTATTATTCAAGGCCCACAGCCTCTTATACCGGACCTGTGCCTATACTCACTCTGTCCTGAGCGAGGGATCTTTCTCTCAGACCCGACTGTCCTCTCAGCTTAACTCTGGGAGAGACAAGAACGCAGTTCCACAGCCCACCAAGTTTAAGTAACAATCCCCTCACACAATCCCTGGACACCGATTGGCTACAACTGTCGCCAGGCATTTTTGGGGATTGTAGCCTGTGTCTGCTTTCCACTCTCACACAGGTCTCCTGGGCCTAGACCTCACTAGGCCTGTCCTACACAGATCATGACAACATGGAACAAGATGCTGTCTAGGAATCAGAACCAAGTTTGATCGATTTGGCTTGGTAGTGGTGGAAACAGTAGTCACGTTGCAGCTGACTAATGGCAACCCCATAGGATATTCAAGGCAAGAACCAGTCAGAGGTGGTCTGGTGTCATCCACTGCCTGCCTCTGCATAGTGACCCTGGACCTCCTTGGTGGTCTCCCATCCAGTTACTAAGCAGGCCGATCCTGCTTAGCTTCTGAGATCTGACCAGATTGGGCTGGCCTGGGCCATCCAAGGCAGGGTAGTGGGTGCTGATTCAGACTTAGTTGCTTCTTCTTACTGTAGGAACAAAATATCCATCTTTGTTTGTAAAGCGAGAGATGCCCATACTCTGGTTTCTCTGCTCATGCCATTTTAAAAAAAGGTAAAGGTAAAGGTTTCCCTTGCTCGAAAGCAAGTCGAATCCGACTCTAGGGGGTGGTGCTTGTTTCCGTTCCCAAGCCAAAAAGCCAGCGCTGTCCGAAGACTTCTCCATGGTCATGCGGCCAGCATGACTAGATGCCGAGGCACATGGAACACTGTTACCTCCCCACTGAAGCAGTACCTATTTATCTACCATTCTTGCTTTCAAACTGCTAGGATGGCAGGAGCTGGGGTCAGAGATGGGAGCTCACTCCGTCACACGGCACTTGAGTCTCGAACTGCCGAACTACCGGCCTTCTGATCTGCAACTCAGCGGCTTAACCTCACATACTGTAAATATTGGAGTGTTTGATTCTGAACCTGGTGTGGGGAGGGTAACATTATTCGCAACAATGCTTTCCATCTTAGCTGGCACAACACTGCGGCTGTCATTGCTTCCCTGGAACCCTTGGGGGGAGGTTGTTTTCCCCCCTTCACACTGTTATTCATTTCTGCCTGGTTCTGCTCATGCCCTTACACTGTCTTTCCCTTTGTCGCGGGCTGCCATTTCTGAATGAACTCATGTTTCTGTTGCTGCCATTCCCCCCTTGCCTCTCTCAATGTGCTGCACCACTTTTATGGGGCCTTCTGTCAGTAGCAAAGGGACACGGAAGGTTATAATTTACTTTCGTCAACAGACACCAGGCTCTCCCGTCCATATACTTAGCCTGTCACTGTCCCCATAGCCAATGCTTTCCCCAGTCATACCTTGATATCCTTCTCTCTCCCACCAAAAAAGAAGGGGGGGATTTACATATTAATTATACCTTGTCTGGTAAAAATGAAACAGACACCTATAATTATGCAGAAGCGCCAAACACTTGCGCACTGCTAAATCAGTGATGAATGGAAAAGAGAGCTCATTAAAACGAATAACAAATTTACTGCATAATACATCTAGATTTACAGAACACACTAATGCAGTGGGACTGAAACGTGATATCAAGAGGCACGAGAGAAGAGGCTTCCCAGAGCGAAATAAATAAATAAATACACAAGTAAATAAAGGAAGGCGCCGTATCTGGACTCTCCAGTCGTTTTCATCATCTCTTCCACCTCTTCCTAAATTGTCAAGATACGTAAAAGGGGAGAAACACTATTTCAATAAGTTGCTGGATCCCCAAGAAAGCTGTCAAACGAGACACATCCCTGTTCTCGAGACCATACCCATATTAATATTAATGACGGCGCCACAAGTAAAGCTCCCCAGAGCAACTGGAAGGGCAGCTGTGAGCGCCAGAAAATTCCAGCTGCCGAGAGAATGAAACAGTGAGCAACAGAACGTTCACAAACAGACCAGCTTTGACAGGGGAGCAAAAACAACAACAGATAATCTGAAGTGCAATTAAAGTGGCATCCACACCCTCACAACTCGGTGGCCGACATAAAGAAAAAAGGGAGGGTGAGGAAATTGCTAATGTGTCAGAGGGCTGTCGGAAAAACCACACAAGACCTCTGAACAGGAGAAGAAGAAGAAGAAGAAGAAGAAGAAGAAGAAGAAGAAGAAGAAGAAGAAGAAGAAGAGGAGGAGGAGGAGGAGGAGGAGGAGGAGGAGGAGGAGGAGGAGACTGGATTTATATCCCGCCCTTCACTCACTTAGAGTCTCAGAGTGGCTTACAAACCCTTTTCCCTTCCCCTCCCCACAACAGGCACCCTGTGAGGTAGGTGGGGCTGAGAGAGCTCTTTCCCAAGCTGTCCTTGAGAGAACAGCTGGTACAGAGCTATGGCTTGCCCAAGGTCATCCAGCCAGGTGCAAGTGGAGGAGTGGGGAATCAAACCCGGTTCTCCCAGATTAGAGTCCGCACACTTAACCACTACACCAAACTGGCTCTGGAGAGGCTAAGGGCAGGAACAGAGAGTGAGCCAAGGCATTTGGATGAAGGATATGGGGTTCCCAGGCCCCGAATACTAGAACTTGGGGTGCCCAATGAAGTTGCTGGGAAATAGATTCAGGGCAGAACAAAGGGAAATGCTTCTTTTATTAGTGAGTAAGTTGAATTGTGGGTCAGCAAGGAAGGAGGCATAGGATAGGCTGATCCAGTCAGATCTTGGAAGCTAAGCAGGGTCGATTCGTGGAGGGGAGACCATCAAGGAAGCCTCTTCAGAGGAAGGCAGTGGCAAACCACCTCTGCTTCTCATTTGCCTTGAAAGCCCCTTGCTGAAGTTGCCATAAGTCGGCTGCGACTTGATGGCACTTAAGACACCCACTTAAATCGCGGGATTCAGTACCAGTGGACATAGTGATGGATAAGAGCATAGATATATTTGAAAAAGGGGGTTAGATGGATTTATGGAGGAGAGCTCCATCCGTGGCTACTCACCCTGGTGGCTGAAGAAAGCCTCCATCTACAGAGGCAGCAAACATCTGAATACCGGTGCTGGGAGGCAGCGTCAGGGCAGGGTCTTAGCCTCTATGCCCTCTTTGTTTGGCTCACCAAGTCAGCCATGGTGTGAAACTGAATGCTGGACCGCCAGTCTGATCCAGCAGGCCTTGTTGGAAAGGACCAGGACGTCACAGTTGACTTATGGTGACCCTGTAAAGTTCTGGGGGCAAGAGACGTTCAGAGGTGGTTTGTGCCATTTCTTCCCTCTTGTGTAGCAATTTTAAGCTTCCTTGGTGGTCTCCCATCCAAGTGCCAACCCAGGCCAACCTTACTTAGCTTCTGAGATCTGACAATACTGGGATAGCCTGGGCCACCCAGCAGCCTCTACTTGGGTTCTTATCTTGGAGAGAGTTCTGGTCTGGGGCCGCCAGCCTCCAGGAGGGACTTGGAGATCCCTGGAACTACAGCTCATCTCCAGACTACAGCGATCACTACCCCTTGAGAAAACGGATGCTTTGGAGGGTGGACTGTATGGCACTGTAGCCCACTGGGATTCCCGTGCTCTCCAGGCTCTATCCACAAGTCTCCAGGATCTGACAACCTTACCCCCATCCCCACCAGCAGCTGGAGGGACCTGGCAACCCTGCTGTGGTCCCCTTTTAAGAGTTGTGTGTTGCAGTTTTGTGACGAGAAGCACCACATCTTCCTTCTGTGCATCACCCCAACCGAATAGATATTCCTGTCCACTCATTGTTACTGATGACACTATTGGCAATTTGTTGCCGCAAAAGCATTGCCCCTGTTGCCAGACGAACTTTCTTTCCAAACACCTTTGCGTCCATTATTCTTACTCCGAATGGCAGGGCAGTGCTACTATGTTGACTTGGGGTAGTACTCCTGAGTCCTGATGCACCGACCAGAAGGGACGGTCAAGCCTGCGACACCAATCATGCCCTGCCCGTTTCCTGTTTCCAATGCCATTTTAGGGCCAAAAGCAAAGGGGAGGGGGGGTACCCAACCCTCAAACAGATCAGATAACCAAAAGGGTCAAGTAAACAGGCTTCAAAAGTAGATCCAAATGGAGAAAAACGCCCACCTAAGAATGAGTTTAATCCCATTCATTACATTAAAAGAATTACCAGTTGACCACACAGATAAGCAGTCTTTTTCAGGTTTGTTTAGTCTCTGGTGGAGGACAGACTGGCAGAATGAAGTGCAAGGAAAGCGGGGCAAAAAGACCCGGGCCAAGTTGTTGCGGGGCTTTCCGGTCATACTGTGTGGACTGATGGGGGACCGTACCAGGGAGGAGGCGGAACGGAGCATTCACACTGCAGGGCAGCCTCTGGGGGCAGCACCCCAGTAGTGCACGGCTTTGGTCCGTTTCACCAACCTGCGCGTAGGCGCATGGGTGCATGGGCGCATAGGCATAGCAGCAATTGGGGCAGGATCCCATGGCTGGGAGCTTTAACTCCACGAGCCAGAAGCATCCCCATGGGCAGTTGTGCGCTCATGCACACAGCACGCATGGGCAGTTATGCCGGATCAGCAGGTTCACATTGCCGGTGCGACTTGATTGCGGCTTATTTGCATCCACACTGCCAGGAAGGGGGATGAACGCCCACCTAAATCGCTTGCCACAATTTTCATCTGATACTTTTTTAAAAGTGGGATCAAAACGCTTCAGGACAGGGTGAGTATGGCAGGGGAACACCAGACAGCTGTGGCTGTGTGAACCGGTCCACTTAATCCGCTTGAGAAACGTTGGCTATATCGGGCCAAACTGCCAGTCTGAACTCAGCCTCTGTGTGTGCATGAAGTGCCATCAAGTCGCAGCCAACTTATGGCGGCCCCAGCAAGTGGCTTTCGAGGCAAGTGAGAAGCAGAAGTGGGTCGGCAGGACCTTCCTCTGTAGAGTCTTCCTTGGTGGTCTTCCTTTCAAATACACACCCTGCTCAACTGCCAAGATGTGATGGGATTAGGCTATACCGTGCTGCCTTATCTGTCTCTTGTGTAGTCTACTGGTTATTGTGCAGTCTACTCAGGGGTCATTTCGTAGAAAAAGAGGTGCAGGAGCTCATTAGCATAACTTATTTGCATAATTCGTTTGCATATGCCACACCCCCTAACATACCGGAAGTGTGTCAGAAGGCAACACCCACCCCTCAGGCTCCACTCCACAGGTGAGTGAAACTGACCTGCTCTTCCTCCATTCCCTTCCCCATCCAATACTTTGTGCAATAAAAATAAGCATAAAGAACACACTCATTCTCTTCCTGCTCCCTTGAAACCACCAGGTTTCAAGTAGACTTGAGATACCCAGGACACGTGCACCACCCATCCCTTTCCCTTCCCCTCCCCAAAACAAGACACCCTGTGAGGTAGGTGGGGCTGAGAGAGGTCTTTTGAGAACTGCTCATGAGAGAACAGCTCTGAGAGAACTTGTGACTGGCCCAAGGTCACACCAGCAGATGCATGTGGAGAAGTGGGGAATCAAACCCGGTTCTCCCAGATTAGAGTCCAACTCCTGACCACTACACCAAACTGATGGGGTGGAAGCTGCTGAAGGGTTGGTGAAATTTCTCCAGTACTTATGTGCCATGTGCCCAGATAAAAAATGGTATACTTGGAAAATTTAGATGCCACCTTGAGTAAGTCTCTGGAAAAGCAGCACACAGTCATAAAAGGAACAATGATAAAATTATCAATATTAAAACAAAACATTAAAAACAATAAAGACCCTAGCAGGGCTTTCCCCGGGGCGCTGCGCCTCTGCACTGCTCGGGGAAGCTGAGGAGAGGGCGGGACTTGGTCATGTGCCCGCCCCCTGGGCTCCTCACTCCCGGAGCTGTGCTCCTGTGCGCTCCCGCTCCAACGGACCCCTGAGTCTACTGGTTATTATTTCGTTGTAATTTATATGATTGAAGGTCAAAGAAGAAGGGGACGGCAAAGGATGAGATGGTTAGACAGTGTCATTGATGCAACAAACATGAAATTAAACAAACTCTGCAGAATGACGGAAGACCGGAGGGCCTGGTGTGATGTGGTCCATGGGATCGCAAAGAGTCGGACTCGACTGTGCGACTGAACAACAAAATATGATTTAAACTCTTTTTTTTTTTTAAAAAAATTGTTTTGATTTTTATGTATTGCAAGTCTTGTTTACTTAACCCCTTTACTGCCATTTTACAATATTTTGCAGGGTCCCCCCCCAAATTAAACATGACCCTGTTGCTATAACAATGTTTCATAACGCAGCAACTGAAAACTAGGCAGCGAGAAATGTATTCTCTTTTAAAGCAATGGGGAAGGAGGGAGCAAATCAAACAGCCTCCAGGATCTACTGCTTCAAAGGAAGAGCAATAAATGCTTTGGAGTTCCTTTCTTCTCTGTGATTGGAGGGAAGCAGATGGAGGGAATAACTCCAGATTCAAAGGCCACCATCCCTAGGCTAGAACCTCAACTAGAGGAGATCAGAATTCCACTTTGATGGTGATCGGTGGCAGCCACGGGTTGTGGGAGAATCAGCTCCAAGCGGGGAGCCTATTCACCCCCGCCCCCCCCCCCCACACACACCATGGTTGCTATTGACTGAAATTAACCTTCGAACGCCTTTTAAAAGACTCTTGCACATATTGTGATATCTTTCTAGTGGAAAGTGCTGTTAAGTTGCGGTCAATTTATGGTGACCCCACCCATCTGAGCAGCGAAGGAACAAGATGGCGTCCGGGGACCAGAACTGAGCTTGATCCGTTGGATGTGGTGGGGGCAGAAAGCAGTGCCGAGTCACAGCTAAGTTATGGGAGCCCCTGGTGGGGTTTTCAAGGCAAGAGGCATTCAGAGGTGGTTTGCCATTGACTGCCTCTGTGTCATGACCCTGGATCTCCTCAGCGGTCTTCCCATCCAAGTACTGACCAGCACTGAACCTGCTGGGCTTCTGAGATCTGATAAGATGGGGGTAGGCTGGGCCCTCCAAAGGCAGGGCATTATATTTCTATCTCAAGCCAAATTCCAATGTATCTTGGTGTTCCAGGGGCTTGGGGGGTATTGGGTATTTTCCCATTAACCTAATGAACCCTCCCCCCTTCCACCAAGATCTTTCTGGAGGAGAAAAAAAAACTCACTTCAAAGCTTTTCCACTAGCAAAGCTGGCAGTTTCATTTAGGAATGAATTCATTCTGATATCAGTTGTTAGAGTCCACCAACGAGCCGGCGTCCTGAAGACACAGAATTCATCCTTTATAGGAAAATACAAAGCAAAGAGGGGTCAAAGGACAGTCTAAATCCCATTCTTGGACATCATTCACTCCACTCTCTGTTTGCAGAGCACTTACAATTCCTGGGAAGGGCATAAAGGAAAACCATCCTTCTAAGTCTTGGAAAAGAGATAAGGGATTAGGGTTGCCAGGTCTGGGTTGGGAAATACCTGGAGACTTTGGGGGTAGATCCAGGAGAGGGTGGGGTTTAGGGAAGGGAAGGGCCTCAGCATGGTACAATGCCATAGATTCCACCCTTCAAAGCAGCCATTTTCTCCCAGAGGAGCTGATCTCTGTCAGCTGGAGATCAGTTGTAAAAGCAGGAGATCCCCAGGCCCCACCTGGAGGCTGGCAACCCTATAAGGGAGTCTTGATATAATGACCATGACTTGGTTGCGTAAAGATGGGTGCTCGTTTGTTTTTTAATTAACAGATGCTCTGTGTGGTACTTGTGGGTGCCATGGTACATGCGGACAACTTTCCTGGTGTTTGCAAAATGTTTTTGGAACGTGGGTGGGGCCAGGTAGGGATTTTGCTCAGCAAGGATTCTGGTTGGCCACTGGAGATTTGATTGGCTGTGCAGATTTGTTTTCTAAAGATCGCTTTGGCAGCAGCTGCCATCGTAGCACAAGGATGTTCGCTGTGTGACTAAAGGTGAGCTGTGGGACCATTTTGTGGCTGGCACTACCTCCCGTGGCAGCCATTTTTGTGGTAGCCATTTTGTAGCTTTACCAACCACACTGTGTCAAAACAATTGGGGACCCTGGACTTGAGTCTGAGAGTTGCTGTGTTATCGGCCACTGAAAAATGAGAAAGAGTCACATGCTTTCATAATATGGGGGACACATTGAGAGTACAGAATGCATGGTATTCTTATGTATGTATGTATGTATGTATGTATGTATTGCATTTATATCAAGTCCGATCCCACAAGTGGGTTCAGAGTGGCTTACAACATAAAATCCATAAAACAATAAAACCAATGGCATGAAGGACAATAACAGCAAACCAGTTTGGTGTAGTGGTTAAGTGTGCGGACTCTAATCTGGGAGAACCGGGTTTGATTCCCCACTCCTCCACTTGGACCTGCTGGATGACCTTGGGCAAGCCATAGTTCTATCCAGGGCTTTTTTTGGGTAGAAAAAGCCCAGCAGGAACTCATTAGCATAATAGGCTATACCCAACAGCAAAAACTAATTAGCATATTAGGCCATACCCCTGACAGCACAGCTCTCTAGCATATTAGGTTGGGGCTAGGAAAGCTCAGGGCAGGCATGGAAGCTTGCCACCTCCCCCCCCAAGCTTCTCTGCCCCGCTTCAGCATTGCCTTTCTAGTTTACCCCCTCTCTGAACCAGATGGCCTTGGAAATGATCTATCTATCTATCTATCTATCTATCTATCTATCTATCTATCTATCTATCTATCTATCATCTCTCTCTCTCTCTCTCTACTATCTTCTATCATCTATCTATCATCAATCTGTCTGTCTATCATCTCTCTCTCTCTCTCTCTCTCTCTCTCTCAACAGATACCCAGATATAGATAGATACTGACAGATATTCCCCCCTCTTTTGGTGGATATCTGAATATTTCTTAATTACAAGAATGTAAAACTGTGAGACATTAAAACTGAACTGGGGAATGAAGCAGTTTCTGAATGCAGATTTTTGTGAAAAGATGATTAATTAGGTAGCCTTCAATGAATGCTGGGAATGGTGATTTGGTAATGACAGGTATCACTAACACTGGGGTGAAAGGTGGGACACTCCACGGGCTGTGCTGATTACAGATAGAAGAGGCCTTGAGACAGCCCGGGGCGAGATGCCAACGGTTATCGTGGATAGGCAAGGAGGAAAAACGATCGGGGGGGGGGAGCGGAAAATGGCTAAGGATTGGGAGAAAAGAAGACAACGAAGCCCTGGCTTCAATAGGTAAGACAATGAAGAACAAGAGACCTCATGGCAGGAGTGGCCAGGCTGCAAAAGGAGCTCTGAAGAGACCACGAGGGCGGAAGAGGTCAAGCGGCACTTTCCCATCATCCCGGGCTGTTCCCTGTGCCTGTCCCCCCCCCCACTTTCTTCTCTTTCTGTCTGGGGTGGGCTACAAAGGGGGAATCTCTTGCCGGGGACAGAGCAAGAAGCCGGCAAGGGAGGCTTTCTGTGCAGGGTGAGGAGGGGACGAAGCCAGCCAGAATGGCGCCCTCGTCGAGCCATCGCCCTAGGTGACCGTCTAAAATTTAACAATAATGGGCCAGCCCTGGAGGAAGGGCTTCTGAGGGAGTGACGGCACTGAGGGTCAGATCACGCCTGAGCAGGTTTTTGAGGGCAGCAGAAGGCCTTGAAAGTGAACAAGGAGGCCATGGCCCAAAGCCAGCTGGAGTGACAATGAGCAGGAAACTGTCCCAGCCCAATTTGACCAAAAGGCCTCACGAAGAAATGCAACTTGGGGAAACAGAAGACATTACTAACATATGTTAAAGAAGGAAGTGTCCTCTCTTCCCACTGATCCTCCTTCTATGTCCTGGTTCCCTACTGACTTCAGCCGGAAGTTGTTTAGATTTGCCAGCTCCAGGTTGGGAAATACCTAGAGTTTTTGAGGGTGGAGCCTGAGTAAGGCGGAGTTTGGGGTTAGGAGGGACCTCAGTGGAGTACAATGCCATGGAGTCCACCTTTCAAAATGACCATTTTCTCCAGGTGACATGATCTCTGCTGCCTGGAGACCAGTTGTAATCTCAGGAGATCGCCAGCCACCACTGGAGGCTGGTAACCCGAAACTACACACTCCATGAAAATTTGACACCACCCCCTCAATTAAAGTTTTCACAAGTTGACAAAAGGTTGGAAAGGTGTTTGCAAGGGAGATAGGTATGGAGGGGAGTTAAGATGTGCCTGTTGATAACGCCGTTAAGATAAAACTCTGGGATGTGCATTCAAACATACATTTCACTGAAAGAAATGCAGGGCAGAAACATTCCTGGTGTGTCCCAGATGGGGTAAATTAGACTCATGGCAAAAGGCTTTACCTGTTTCCCATGGGCCCACTTTCTGCCTTGGCTGCAAGCAAAGCATTTGCCCACCCTTCCCATCACACACTGCATATATCAAGTGTGAGCCTTCCCTGAGTCAGCGAGCCAGTAAAGAAACACTACAGACAGAAAAACCAATCAGGCACAGTCAGGGGTCATTTCGTAGAAAAAGAGGTGCAGGAGCTCATTAGCCTAACTCATTAGCATAACTCATTTGCATATACCACGCCCCCTAACATACCAGAAGTGTGTCAGAAGGCAACACCCACCCCCCTCAGGCTCCACTCCACAGGTGAGTGAAGCTGACCTGCTCTTCCTCCATTCCCTTCCCCATCCAATACTTTGTGCAATAAAAATAAGCATAAAGAACACACCCTCATTCTCTTCCTGCTCCCTTGAAACCACCAGGTTTCAAGTAGACTTGAGATACCCAGGACATGTGCACCACCCATCCCTTCCCCTTCCCCTCCCCACAACAAGACACCCTGTGAGGTAGGTGGGGCTGAGAGAGGTCTTTTGAGAACTGCTCATGAGAGAACAGCTCTGAGAGAACTTGTGACTGGCCCAAGGTCACACCAGCAGCTGCATGTGGAGGAGTGGGGAATCAAACCCGGTTCTCCCAGATTAGAGTCCAACTCCTGACCACTACACCAAACTGATGGGGTGGAAGCTGCTGAAGGGTTGGTGAAATTTCTCCAGTACTTATGTGCCATGTGCCCAGATAAAAAATGGTATACTTAGAAAATTTATATGCCACCTTGAGCACGTCTCTGGAAAGCAGCACACAGTCATAAAAGGAACAATGATAAAATTATCAATATAAAACAAAACATTAAAAACAATAAAGACCCTAGCAGGGCTTTCCCCGGGGTGCTGTGCCTTTGCACTGCTCGGGGAAGCCAAGGAGGGGGCGGGGCTTGGTCATGTGCCCACCCCCTGGGCTCCTCACTCCCGGAGCTGTGCTCCTGTGCGCTCTCGCTCCATCGGACCCCTGGGCACAGTACTGTGTTGCAAGCATTGGCTTAGTGTTCGGTTTGCACGCATCCCTGTCAGATGCTGATCCGTTGGGTCATTTGCTTCTCCTCCCTTCTCCCTCACCGACCCCAGGACATGGAAATTTGAATAAGGTGCTAGAAACAAGGAGAGAAAATAGAGTGTAGATACACATACTGCAGCATCACCAGAAATTTAACCTAGTTGGTTTGTATGCTGGTCAGAAGACATTTAATTCGGGCCACTTCCTTTTGTGAGGCTAATGTCAATGAGGTATGCTTAGCTTGGATGTATTGTTATTTTCCAAATGGACATCCGTCCCCTTCTAATAGTGACATTATCCCTGTTGTTCTATGATTGTGAGAATACTGTTAAAAACGGGGAAGGAGTCTCTCAAAGGAGGGGCTAAATTAAGAAAATGCTTGCGGTGAGTGAAATCTTTGAAATTTAAAACTTATATTTGATTAAGGTCAAATCTACATCTGACTTTCCTGCTGGAATCATTCTAGTTTCAAAAAACCCCATCTATACCTGTTTCTAGTTTCAAACCATACTTGTTTTAGTTTTAAAAATTACTGTTTACATTCATTAATTGCCCTCCTGTGGTCAAGTTAGCATTTTACTGCTTTAAACAGATCCTGTTGCTTAGTACTCTTCAGACCCAGGGAGTGAAATTTGAAACCAGCGTGAAATGAGCATAGGAAAAGACAGCATTCAAACTACTTCAGAGGGGAGGTATAAATTGGGCCTTAGGGAAGGGGAGGGATAACTGTTCTGGCACTAACCCTGTTTCACTGTTGGCAAGGAAGACGACACAAGAGCCTCCACCGTGTCATCTTAAACAGAACTTTCTGTGTCCACTGATGCCAATGGCTTCAAAGGGCAAACTCGGATTAAGATGGCTCTGCTAGAATCCAAAACAGGTACAGGGACTTGGCAGAGGGTCGCCAGCCCTGAGTTGGGAAATACCAGGAGATTTGGGGGGTGGAGTCTGGGAAGAGTGGAGTTTGGGGAGGGGAGGAACCTCAGCATGATATAGTGCCAGAGAATCCATCCTCCAAGGCAACCTCTTCCTCTAAGGGAACTGATCTCTATGGTATGGAGATGAGTTGTAATTTCTGGATCATTCCGGGCTCCACCTGGGATGCTATAATGGTCACCGAGGCAGCTAACAATCAACCCCCCCCCCTTGCAAACACACATCATTAAAGCAATTAAAAACAGTGTTAAAAACAAAATACTTACAAAACATTAAAACAATTAAAAGCAGAGTTAAAAAAAGGAAAATACATACCAAACAGAGTCAAAACATTAAAGGAAGGAGAGATCAACGTAACAAGAAAGTCTTCACCCACTGATGGAACACAACAACAGAGGGGGGCTGACCAGTCTCCCTGGGGAGGGAGTTCTAGAGCTTTGGGGCCATGACTGAGAAGGCCCTCTCCTGGGTTGCCACCCCCTTAACCCCTACAAGTGGGGACACCAAAAGTGGGGCATCTGAAGTTGATCTCCCTGGTTGAGCAGGTTCATGAGGGGTTGGGCGGGCCTTCGGGTATGTTGGCCCCAAACCATACAGAGCTTGGAAGCCTGATCTGCCAGTACACAAAAGACTCCAAATAGCATCCCTGTGTCTTTAAATCATTTCACAAGCAGCATCCTTCAACCAAAGGCTTCAGCATCCTGACTTTTGAAACGTGTAGGTTATTTTTGGCACTGAGAGAGAACAATTCCCTAGGCCCTCCCGGCTCCTGCAGGCTTTTTAGTATTCCAAGCTGCCCTTCAAGGCCAAGTGAAGATCCTGTTCAAATAGTTATAAATGATTAATTTGTTTAATTCCAACCAGTTCTTTTGTTTTCTCACTTGACACCAGAAGAGCACACATTTGCCATTAACATTCCAGGTGGCTTCAGATGGCGTTTATAGCCACAAAGGGACAGAAAGTCAAAAGGTGTTACAATCAGGTTATTACAGGAATAATTGTCTAGTTGGCAAAAAATGATGGAGGATATAGCCTAGATCAATAATGCAGGGGAGAGACCATGTTATATAAAATTTCAGAGAAGAATACTATGAAACATCTGGTTCTCACTGTGGTGGTAAACTCAAGTTTGGGGATAGATTCAAGGTTGGTAGCCATATTAGTCTGGGGCTGCAGTGGCTCAAGTGGTTAAGACATCAAACTGCAGACTGGAAGGTCAGTAGTTCAGCAGTTCGAGACCCGAGTGCTGCATGACGGAGTGAGCGCCCATCTCTGGCCCCGGCTCCTGCCAACCTAGCAGTTCGAAAGCAAGCAATTGCAAGTAGATAAATAGGCACCACTTCGGTGGGAAGGTAACAGCATTCTGTGTGCCTCGGCGTCTAGTCATGCCGGCCACATGACCACAGAAACGTCTTTGGACAGTGCTGGCTCTTCGGCTTAGAAATGGAGATGAGCACCACATCCCTAGAGTCATATTCGACTAGCTTTCGAGCCAGGGAAACCTTTACCTTTACCTAGCAGTAGAAAAGAGCAAGTCCAGAAGCACCTTAAAGACTAACAAAAATTTGTGGCAGGGGATGAGCTTTCACGAGTCACTGCTTACTTCTTCAGATACAGCTAGAATGTGAGTCCATCAGTCTATCACAAGGTTGATGGATTTCCATTCTGTACGGCTAAATGTGGTGCCTCCCAATGGAGACAGACCAAGATGGGCAGCCGTGTTAGTCTGTCTGCAGCAGTAGAAAAGAGCAAGAGTCCATAGCACCTCAATGACTAACACAATCTCTGGCAGTGGAGGAGCTTGTGTGAGTCACTGCTCACTTCTTCAGATACACTACTTTGAGTTTGGGCTTCAGCTTTTAAGCTGCAAGGAACAAATGACTGACTGGGTCTCTACACCAAACCAACCAACCAAAATCCCACTAGAATGTCCAGAAAAATAAAAGTGGGAAGAGACCCTCTTCCATATCACTGAACATTTCTTTGCGGACAACTTTCTTGGTACAGGGGACATTCCATGTCTGGTCCCTATTTGCAATCCGTCTAACATATTCCCCACTAAGTGTGCCCCCAGTGTGGCTTACATCGTTATCCGTGCCTCCATTTTATCCTCACAACAACCCAGTGAGGTAGGTTAGGCTCAGTGTGTATGACTGCCCCAAGGTCACCTGGCCAGCTTCTGTGGCAGAGGGGGGATTTGAAGCTGGGTCTCTCCAATCCTAGACCAAAACCAAAGCCATAAAATTGCCAAAACCCTTTATGAAAAGTCTGTTATTTGAGGAGCAAAACAACCCAGATATTAATTAGGGAACAAGTCTGCTAACAGGGTTGCCAAGTCTTTAGCACTCACTGGCGGGGGGGAGTCCTCCTCCGGCCGGCAGCTTCCCCGGCGCACGCGGAAAGCGTGTGCGCCCGGCAACATCACCAGAAGTGACGTCAGCACGTTGGGGACGTTGCCAGGGCGACACTCTGGCAATCGCCCCAAATCTCTATGGTATCATAGAGTTTTGGGGCGATTGCCAGAGCGTCGCCCTGGCAACGCCCCCCAACGTGCTGACGTCACTTCCGGGTGACGTCATTACGTGGGGGAAGTCGTCCTGGCTGGACGACTTTGGGGGTGGGGTTCCCCCCGCCGGCCAAATGCTGGCCAGCGGATCGGGAACCCCTGTAGCGGGGGATCCCCTGCCCCCCGGGCTGACTTGGCAGCCCTAGCTAACGTGGTTTGGAGCAGACACCTGGGTGGAAAGTGTCTTGGCATACCTTTCTAGGCCCAGGCCCAATGACGGCTGATAAACTCTCAAACAAAAGCTTAATACAGAACCGCTTGCCTTGCAGGGCTGCCAGGTCCACCCGGCCACTGGTTGGGGAGGTTGGTTAGCCAGCTCCAGGTTGGAAAACTCCTGGAGATTTGGGGGTGGACCCCGGGGAGGATGGGGACCTCAGTGGGGTACAATGACATACAGTCCACCCTCCAAAGCAGCCATTTTTCTCCAGTCGAACTGATCTCTGTAGCTGGAAGATGAGCTGTAATTTCAGGGGACCTCCAGGTCCCACCTGGAAGCTGGCATCCCTACTTGCCTGGTAAACTTGTCCCCGAACCAATGAGAAAAAAGATGACTGGCTAACATCCCATTGCACGGAACTCTGCAAACAATGCTGAGAATGGTGTGTGTGTAGTTTTGCAAACAAACAAACAAACAAAACTTTTGGGAGGTTTTTTTTTTTTTTTAAATATATTATTTGGTTTTAATCCATATAATGTTTTAATTATTGCCCACAAGCCCAGCTTGAGCCAAGAGGAAAAGTGAGGGATCAATATTTAAACAAACAAATAAATACAGAAGCACCTGAAAAATATAGAATGTGATCTATTCCTTCACACCATCTGTGGACTAATATCTTGCAGTGCCCCAGACACTTATTTTAGCAAGGAAGGGGTTTTTTTAAAAAAAAAAGCCATGATGCTAGAAATTCATGTTTGCAGGCCAGTAATTAGACTCTTGGCAGGCTAAGAAGGGAGACTTCAGCTTATGCTGAGCGAGAAAATAGAGGTGGCCAACTTGACCAATGCTGAAAATAGAGCTGATTGTGACAGGGCTTTTCTACCAACTGTGGGGACTTTGCACAGCCTCCTATGATTTTGGGAACCCGATCTGTCTTAAACTGTCAACCTTCCCCTCAGTTAAGGTAGCAAGTGTAGAGGAATGGGTTCACAGCCATGAGGTGTGCAAGTAGAATATGGAGATCACTGAAGCAGGGTTTTTATACAAACAACACGGATGATTTATTTATTTTCAGGCAGGTCTCCAAGAACAGGTCAGCAGCACAGACCTCTAGGTGGACAAAGGTGAAACCTGGCTGAGGAACATAAATTTGACCTAGTGATGGCTTCAGAGAGCAAAACCACTCTGTCTCACCACCAGGCAGAGCTCCCCTTCCAACTGTCTGCTCCTTTGCTGGGGCAGACCGAAAAGGATGGCTGCCCTCTCCCTGAGGCAGACTGGAACTAGCACTGCTGCTGTGCTTCCCTCCACCATTCCATCCCCCTTCTGAAAGGAGATTGGATGCCTCAGCAGCACTCCCATGGGCTCAGCCGAGTGGCTGTTTTTCCTCTCTGGGGCAGGATGGCCTCCTGTCCATCGCTCCAAGCTACCTCTCTCTTTTGCTCTGTCAACAACAATGCACATGAATGACTGTATGAAGAATGTGGGCAAATGTGGCCAATTGGCGTGTTATCACTAGGACTGCCAAACCCCAGGTGGGGGCAGTCCCATTGCCTACTGCAACGGGAAGTAATAGCTGGGGGGGGGGGGATTGAAACCAAGCAAGCCTACTTACAGGACATTTTTACCAGGGGTCCTTTCGAGCAGGAGCTCGGGGGAGCGCAGCTCCGGGAGTCAATGCCATCTCCCCCCCCCCCCCGCGGGGGAATGTCTGCTTGAGTCATGGATGCAGCAAAATGACCCTGTCCCCTGGAAAGGTCCTTGTTCCTCCGACCAGCCTTCTGAAGGCTTCAGCCACCACTGAACTATCCTCCCAGGTTAGTGGTATTTCTGAGGCTTGGATTAATAGCTATACCTTCTCTGCCAGTTCTTTCTTTCTTTCTTTCTTTCTTTCTTTCTTTCTTTCTTTCTTTCTTTCTTTCTTTCTTTCTTTCTTTCTTTCTTTCTTTCTTTCTCTCTCTCTCTCTCTCTCTCTCTCTCTCTCTCTCTCTCTCCTTTCTTTCTTGCCTTCTGACATACTTCTGGTGATGTCAGGTGGTGTAGCATATGCAAATAAGTAATGCTAATGAGTTATGTTAATGAGCTCCTGCACCTCTTTTTCTACCCAAGGACCCCTGGTTTTTACCATAGAGTTCCTAGTGATTCCTAGTGCTAACTTGGGACAAAAGCGGGGGGGGGGGGGACTGAACCTAAAACTAGGATCCAAGCCTACTTACAGGACGGTTTTACCATAGAGCTCCTGGTGATTCCTAGAGCTAATTAGGGACAAAAAGAGGGGGACGGGGAAAAACTGAATCTAAAACTAGGACCAAGAACCTAAAAAGGTTAGTCAAGTAGAATAGAGGGCCAACAATAAAAGCTTAATATAGAGTGTATAAAAAGATACATATTTTTTTAAAAAAAACTATTGAGAGTCAGGAGACAATGAATCAAAGCAAGGCTTTGATTCTGAACATCACTCAGCTCTGAACACCTCTAGCAAGAGCGGCACTCAACTTATACGATTTCACCTGTGAACGATATACAATGTAACTATATTCAAGAGGTCTTATTGGACCTAAGCAGGGCTCTATGATTGGTTCCCTAGGGTAGCTTCAGGACCAATGGTTGGTCTTTATTGTGCGGCCAATCGGAAGGAGGGAATTACAACACAAGAGCCAAAACCATACCACATAGAATGAACTCAGAACATAACATATTTATTAACAAAGAATTTTAAAAATATATAGGGGCCCGATCACACCTCATGTAAAAATTACCGATTCTAACACTTAAGGGCTAATAGACTTGACCTGATGCATTTTGGCCTGTATAGGCCTTCTTCAGAGGTCAAACACAGTGAGGAACATAGTTTCCAGGTGGTGGGTGGAGATCTCCCAGAATTACAACTGTTCTCTGGGTGACAGAGATCACTCCCCCTGAAGAAAATGGCTGCTTTTGATGGTGGATTTTATGGCATTATACCCCACTGAGGCCCCTCCCCTCTCCAAACCCAGCTCTCCCCAGGCTCCACCCCCCAAATCTCCAGGTATTTCCAACCTGAGAGCTGGCACCCCGACTGCCACCAGTTGTGCCCCGTGGCAACCCCAGTTTCAGTGCATTACGAAGGCATCTGCAACCTCAAATGGACTCTGCGCCAAGTGATATATCCTCCCTGTCGAAACTTCTTCAAGATGGAAGGAGCCCTCTGTCGCGTGACCACCAGGTGTCATTCTTCCTGCCCACGGAGCAGCACTTGCCCGAATGCAGAGTAACACTTCCAGTTCCCACTGATGATTGCCAGCTTTTGCAAACTCAAATAAGAACCTCTCTCAGACCCTTTGCCGCTCTCTAGGGTTGCCAGCCTCCAGGTGGGGCCTGGGGATCTCCTGCTTTTACAGCTGATCTCCAGCTGACAGAGATCAGCTCCCCTGGAGAAAATGGCTGCTTTGAAGGGTGGTCTCTAGGGCAATGTACCATGCTGAGGCCCCTCCCCTCCCCTAACCCCGCCCTCTCCTGGATTCCACCCCCCAAAGTCTCCAGGTATTTTCCAACCCAGACCTGGCAACCCTGCTGATAGCGAGTGGACCAGCGACTCTTCATAAAATTATCTATTCCCCATATGCATTTTTAAATTCGATACGAATTCACTTTCTTTTCTTGCACTTCATCAACGGCTTCTGTTTACGTTGAGCTGTAACCTTCCTGCGCACCAGACAACGCTGCGTTCATCACAAAGCCCACGTCTCTATAAACAATGGATGCATGAGAACAAAATAATAATTTGTTTGTCCTTTTGTTTTGGAAGCAGAAACAATAAACAGGCAGATGGTAAAGAGAGGCCAGCAAACAGTTGCTCAGAAAGAGCCATGCAGAAGTACTCCATGCTTAAGTAGACAGCTATCTTTGGCATATATAACAAATGTTTAGCACAGACGCGGCACAACGGAGCTGCAGCATCTGCCCATCAGAGCAGATGCAGCTGAGATAGGGTCGCCTGCTCCAGGCTAGAAAATTCCTGGAGATTTGGGGTGGAGCCAGGGAAGGGGGGGTGTTTTAGGGAGGAGGAACTTCAGTGGGGCATGATGCCATAGAGGCCACTCTCCAGAGCAGCTGTTTTCTTCCAGGAGAACCCACCTCTGTAGTCTGGAGATCACTTGTTACTCTAGGAGGTCTCCAGGCTCCACCTGGAGGTTGGTAACTGTGAATCAAGGGTGTATAGTGGGTTTCTCCCCTAAGGATGCACGACATAGGCAAAATGGTGTCTTTTCAAAACTCACAACAGTGCTTGCTCTTAGATACCCAGACATTTTGTATGGTTCGAGGCAGCTTTACAATAATAGATTAAAACAAGGGGAGGCCCACAAGAAACTTGCAGGAAGGGGGCATTTCCTTCACCTTGCTGGGCCCGCCGCTCGCCCCCCCCCCCCATGGGCTCCCAGCAGTAGGATACTTGCGGGGGACAGGTGAGCCTCTCTCTCCTCCCTCCCTCCTCCCTCCCTGAAAAAAGCGGCGGCTGTGTGCCAAACCTCCTCCCCCCTCCCTTCCCCCTCCCTTCCCAAAAATTGGCGGCAGCAGCTGCGCGCCAAGCCTCCTCTCCTCCCTCCCCAAAAATCGGTGGCAGCCACACGCCAAGCCTCCTCCCTCCCTTCTCCCTCCCCCTCCCTTCCCAAAAATTGGCAGCAGCGGCGGCTGCGTGCCGAGCCTCCTCTCCTTCCTCCCTTCTCCCTCCCTCCCTGGAAATCAGTGGTGGCGGCAGTGTGCTGAGCCTCCTCCCCCCTCCCTCCCCGAAAACAGTGGCGGCGAGGCCCACCACCCACCGAGCCCTCCCCCCAGCCAAAGCGTTCTCTGCGCCTGCACAGAGAATGCTTTTACTTTTGAGGGGATTTAAATATCCCCCCAAAAGTTTTTTTTAACATTTAGGATTTTTCTGCACACGGGGGGAGTGCCCCCCGTGTGCAGAAAAAAAACCCTCCCCCCCAAGTGCCCCCCGCGCGGAATTAGGTATCCGCATGCGGGGGGGGGGCACTTGGCTATTAGATATATAGATAAGAAAACCCGATCTCTCCCACCATCCCCCCCCCTTAAAAGACGCCTGCCTTTCAGATCTTTTCAAAAGCCCTGGCACAGAAGCAGGCCTTGCAGCACCTTCTGGAGATCTCGAAGGAGGGCCCCCCCTCCTTGCTAGACTGTCTGCCCCTCCGTACAGATGTGTGGAGGGACAAGACTCTTCCCCTGCCTCTCTATAGAGTGAAGGGAATGAGCTGGTTCTAATGGCCATGGAGGCTTCATCTGCCCAAGCCAGAACACGTGTTCCTCTGATTTCTGCCCTCATCCAGTGCATGGGACATGCCAAGATGGGCATCTGTTTCCCAGCTCAGCAGGAATGTGGCAATGGCAGACAGCCCTGTCTCCAAGGTGACAGGGATGCTGTCCTGTCCTCCAATCAGAGCCCAGACTTTCATAAGAACGTCAGAAGAGCCCTGCTGGATCAGACCAGGGAGGGTCCCTCTAGTCCAGCATCCTGTCTCACACAGGGGCCAGCCAGTTTCCCTCGGTGGCCAACAACAGGGCACAGAGGCTGAGGCCTTCCCCTGGTGTTACCTTTTGGCACTGGGATTCAGAGGTTGGCTATGTAGCAGGAAGCCCCCCAGGCCAAAGCCGCAGAATGAGCCGCACCAGACAACGAGTGTAAAGGTGTGAACAGATAAAGCTTTATTGGATCCAGTCAGCACGGGGTGCAAAAATGGCTGGACCCCGTTTCTTTGCATCAGATAGTTTTTATACAGACGGGGCGTGTTAATACAGCAAGTTTAATCATTTTCCTGTTAAGTCAGTCACCTATTCTTATTTTATCCAACATCTGCTGAATTCCCCGGTTACCCCCCTCCCGTCGCCCCTAACTTCTGCTTTTTCCTATAGCAAAGACAGGGACCCTTGCTCCGGGCTCTTTGCCAACTTGGCTACTTCTGCAATTTCTCTTTCGGCTGTCAGGAAGTGATTGTGTTCCATCAGCAAAGCAAGCATGTCATCTGAGCTAAAGTTCAACAGAGAGAGAAGAGGCAGATTTCTGAGTTTGGCTCATCACCCTAGGGTCGAGCTGGGCCTGGTCAGGCCCTGCTTCAGCTACCTCTGACTGTGGAGGCTTCCTTTGGTCACCATAGCTTGTAGCCATTGATAGACCTCTCCTCCCTGAACCTATCTAAACACTTATAAGGTTGTTTCTTCCTGTGGCCATCACTACTTCTTCTGGCCATCACTACCTTCCTGTGGCCATCACTACCATTCCACATTTTAATCACTCTCTGTGTAAAGTAGTATTTCCTTTTGTTCATCCTGAATCTACTGCCAATCACCCTCCTTGAGTCCTAGTATATTGGGAGAGGGAGAAAAATTATCTTTGTCATCTCTCTGTACCCCATGCATAATTTTATAAACCTCTCTCATGTCCCTCTTATCTTTCTCTTTTCCAAACTGAAAAGTCCAGGATGCTTCAGACTTTCCTCATAGGGAAGGCCCTTCAACACCCTGATCATCTTGGTTGCTCTCTTCTGTATCTTTTTTTAAACCTCTGCGATGTCCTTTTTGAGATACAGTGCCCACGGTATTCCAAAGGAGGCTGCACCATAAATCTATCCAGGGGCATTATAATATCACCTATTCTATTTTCCATCCCTTTCCTAATAATCCCCAACACAGAGTTTGCCTTTTCACCACTGCAGCGCACTGGTTGACACTTTCCTTGGGCTGTCTACTGTGACCCCAAGATCTCTCTCCCTCTCAATCTCAGCAAATTCATGAGCCTGAACTTGAATTTGGGACCTATTTTTTTGTCCCAGTGTGCATCACCATACATTTACCAACACTGGAATTTATTTGCCACATTGTTGCCCACTTACCCAGTTTGGGGAGACCCTCTTGGAGCTCTTCACAGTCGTCTTGAGTTTTCACCAAGACCTCGGAGAGAGAAGAAGAAGAAGAGATTGGATTTATACCCCGCCCTCCACTCCCCAAGGGAGTCTCAGAGCGACTTACAAACTCCTTTCCCTTCCCCTCCCCACAACAGACACCCTGTGAGGGAGGTGGGGCTGAGAGAGCTCTTTCCCAAACTGTCCTTGAGGGAACAGCTGGTACAGAGCTATGGCTTGCCCAAGGTCATCCAGCCAGGTGCAAGTGGAGGAGTGGGGAATCAAACCCGGTTCTCCCAGATTAGAGTCCGCGCACTTAACCATTACACCAAACTGGCTGGGGGACATGCTGTGTTCAGAGGCCAGCCTACAAAAGTCGGGAAGGGTCAAAGGCCATGGAGGTTTCCAAGCAGCTCTGATTTAACTGGATGGGAAAAAGCAACAACCCCCCCCTCCCAAATGACAGGGAAAGAGTTCAGAAAAGCTCCCTTTTGGGTTCCCCAGTTAGTGACTAGGCAGCAACTGACAATATACAAGTCCTACCTATAGGCCAAATTGGTTTAGCAGACACAACACAAGGCTTGCCTCTCGCTAGAGTGGACTGCGAGAGCTCAAACTATTGGGATATTTGGTTGATATAGCCGAGGTTTGCCCAGTCATAGACGTGTGATACTGAATGCAGTAAGTAAATCTCCCAAGGAGTATATTGCAAAAAAAGAGAAAGGGTGCACTTACATTTCTTCAAGCAGATCCAGTTCACATTCAGGTTGCAGTTGCAAGGAGAGACAGAAACCTCGTCTGAAGAGTACTTTCCCTGTCACAAAGAGCCAACTTGTCTTCCTGGACTGTTGTACCAGGGTCCTGCCACAGATCTGTAGAATTAATTTCCATGTATTAAAGGAGTCCTAAATACAAAGACCAACTAAAAGAATTTAAATTACCTTTATAATAATTAAGTGCCTCCAAGTTGCAACCCATTTATGACAGTCCCTCATGGGGTTCTCAGGGCAAGAGGCACTGGGAGGTGGCTTGCCATTGCCTGCCTCTGTGTTTCAACTCTGAGCTTCCTTGGGGGTCTCCCATCTGAGTACTACCCAGGGCCGACCCTGCTCAGCTTCTAGTCCGGGCTATTCAGGCTGCTACTAAATTACCTTATAGCAGCAGAAAACCAAATATTACACATCTATGGTAGATTCAATAAGAATATAAGAGAACATAAGAGAAGCCAATGCTGGATCAGGCCAATGGCCCATCCAGTCCAACACTCTGTCACACAGTGGCCAAAAACACCAGGTGCCCTCAGGAGGTCCACCAGTGGGGCCAGGACACTAGAAGCCCTCCCACTGTTGCCTCCCCCCATCAAGCACCAAGAATACAGAGCATCACTTGCCCCAGACTGAGAGTTCCTATCTATACCTTGTGGCTAATAGCCACTGATGGACCTCTGCTCCATATGTTTATCTAATTCCCTCTTGAAGCTGATCATGCTTGTAGCTGCCACCACCTCCTGTGGCAGTGAATTCCATGTTTTAATCACTCTTTAGGTGAAGAAGTACTTCCTTTTATCTGTTCTAACCCGATTGCTCAGCAATTTCATAGCGTGCCCCCGAGTTCTTGTATTGTGAGAAAGGGAGAAAAGGACTTCTTTCTCTACCTGCTCTATCCCACGCATAATCTTATAAACCTCAATCATGTCACCCCTCAGTCATCTTTTCTCCTAGCTAAAGAGCCTGAAGTGCCTCAACCTTTCTTCAGAATAGGTTAGAATTGTGACAATACAGACATAAATTTAGAATCCCCAATTTTAGTAAATAGAGTGCTTTTTGATTGCCATCTCCTCTGCCCCACAACTTTTCCTGACACAGTTTTGAATCCTACTTCAAAGTCTTGTGCTCTGCAGTATCATTTAAGGGAAGAATACAGGTGAGGCTTGCCAGCTCTGGGTTGGGAAATACCTGAAGATTTGTGGGGGTGGAGCCTGGGGAGAGCAGAGTTTGGGAGTGAAGGGACCTCAGCTGGGTATAATGTAAAGATGTGCATTTGGCATTTCCGAGCCAAATCAATACCCAAATCATGCCTTTTCAGCATGATTCAGGTATTAGTTAAGAAAAATCAGATTCTCTGATCTGATTCGGCTTACTGATAAGAGAATCCCAAATTAATTCAGGAATTCTGATTTTTTTTGGCTCCATTATACTTTAAGGGACCATTATATTGAATGGCAAATCTCCTAGGTTATATTCAGTGGGCTGGGGGAGGGTAGTTTGAGGTATAAGCTCTGAAGTTGCATTGTAGCTGCTGGAGCCTCTCCTCAAAAGAACCCCCAGGTTTCAAAAAGATTGGACCAGGGGGTCCAATTCTATGTGCACCCTAAGAGGGTGGCCCCATCCTCCATTGTTCCCAATGGTGGGGAAGAAGCAAGGCAGGCATACAGTGAGACCAGTAGATTCTCCCAAAGAATTTCTGCAGTAGAAAGTGAAGTGTGAGGGGTCATGTTTGCAAAGCCAGCAGCAGAACCAGTGCCCAAACCCAACAGGACTAAGGTCAAATCTGGCATTGGTAAATTCCAAATGTGAGATTTGCTCAGGTATCACTGACAGATCATGCTTACAATATTTCATAAATATTGTTATTGCTTTGTTACCAGGATGTGTTATAGTGAGGAATCGGGGGCAGGGAGACATTTTAAAATCTTCATAAAATAACATCTGTTGAGGTGACTATTCATATTTTAAACACAACTAGAACATTGCTAAAAAATAGCGATTGAAATTAACTTGTCGTGTGCCTTTATACTTTAAAGTAGAATAAACTCTGAAATGTTTCCCAGAACCAATTCCTGCATTACTAGAGTGACACAGAAGATTGTTTCCTGGTCTGGTCTCACCCTGGACTGGCAACACTGTGAAGAGGAACAATTTTGCTGAGGTGACGGTCTTGGTAGGAAGATACTGTGGTCACACACAATGCTACCAGCCAAATTTATACCTCCCCTCTGAAGTAGTTTGACTGCTGTCTTTTCCTACCCTCTTTTCACACTGGTTTCAAATTTCACTCCCTGGATCTGAAGAGCAGTAAGCAACAGAATCTGTTTAAAGCAGTGTAATGCTAGCTTGACCACAGGAGGGCAACTAACGAATGTAGATGTTGATTTTTTAAACTAGAACAAGTATGGTTTGAAACTAGAAACAGGTCTAGACGGGGTTTTTTTGAAACTAGAATGATTCCAGTGGGAAAGTCAGATGACGATTTGACCTAAGCTGTGGGGTCCTGTGAGCAAAAATTCTACTTTGTGAGTTACTGGCATTAAAGCTGTGAACAAGTGATTTGGCTACTGCACAAATTAGGCCCAATTTACACCTCCCCTCTGAAGTAGTTTGACTGCTGTCTTTTCCTATGCTCATTTCACGCTGGTTTCAAATTTCACTCCCTGGGTCTGAAGAGTACTAAGCAAAAGGATTTGTTTAAAGAAGTATAATGCTAGCGTGAACACAGGAGGGCAATTAACTAATGTAAACAGTAATTTTTAAACTAGAACAAGTATGGTTTGAAACTAGAAACAGGTATAGACAGGATTTTTTTTTTTTAAGTAGAATGATTCCAGCGGGAAAGTCAGATGTAGATTTGACCTTAGTTTGCTCTGGAGCCATCCTTCCTGAGCTAAGACAAAAATGTGTGAGCTGGAGGCTAAAAAACTATGAGCTAGCTCACACTAACTCAGCTTAGAGGGAACACTGGTCACATGCATTTCCTGTTTAAGGCATTGCCACTGTGGCACAGGATGATGCAACGAAGACACAGCTCTCAACTGCCAGCCTTGAACAGCGTCTTCCTGGGTATGAAAAACAACAGATATGTCATTCATATTTATAACTTGTGTGTGTGTGTGTGTGTGTGTGTGTGTGTGTGTGTGAATTGCTGTCAAGTGGCTTCCAACTTATGGCAACCCTATGAATTAATGACCTCCAAAACATCATATTGTTCACTGTCATGTTCAGGTCTGGCAAACTGAGGACCACGGCTTCCTTGATAAAATCATGTTGGGTCTTCCTCTTCTCCTGCTGCCTTCAACTTTTCCTAGCATAATTGTCTTTTCTAGTGACTCTTGTCTTTTCATAATGTGGCCAAAGTACAGCAGCCTCAGTTTTTGCTTCCAGGGAGAGTTCAGGCTTGATTTGATATCTGTTGTTGTTGTTGTTGTTGTTCAGTTGCACAGTAGAGTCCAACTCTTCACGAGGCCATGGACCACGTCACGCCAGGCCCTCCTGTCTTCCGTCATCTTCTGGACTTTGCTTAATTTCATGTTTGTTGCATTGATGACAGTGTGTAGCCACCTCATCCTTTGCCATCCCCTTCTTCTTTGACCTTCAATCTTTCCCAGCATCAGGGTCTTCTCCAGTGAGTGCTCCCTTCTCATTTGGTGGCCAAAGTATTTGAGTTTCAGTTTCAGTATGAATCCAGAGGTCATTTTGTAGAACACAGGTGCAGGAGCTCATTGGCATAATTTATTTGCATATGCCACACCCCCTAACATCACCAGAAGTCTGTCAAAAGGCAACACCAACCGCTCAGGCTCCTCCCCAAAAATCTCCAGGTATTTTCCAACTCAGAGCTGGCGAGCCAGCTTTACACATTGACTAAAGACACAGGTTTCCTTTGCTCTTGCAGGGAAGCTCCCCTACAACAAGCATGGAAAGACAGATCAGATTAGTCTGTTTTTGCTTTTTCCCACAGCACATCACTGTATGTGCCCGCTCCTGGGCTTGTTACTCCCGAAACAGCATTCCTGCACATTCCTGCTCGGAATGACCCCTGATGAATGTTGGAGAAATGAGCATGTAATGCAAGGCCTGAGAAATTCAGTCATTATAGGGTTAACTATGCAACTTGTTTGTTTACCTGTGTTAGCCTGGAAGTGATACCTGGCAGCTGGCCAATTATCTGTAAACCCAGGAAAACTGAAGGTGTACTGTCTTGCTAATTGGTCAATGATATCAGGTGTTTCCTTTCAGGGGTCAAGAAGAAGGAGAGATCCTCCATTGCAATCTCTCACTCTCTATCAGTATGTCTTAGTGTGAAGACGGAGCACAATGCAGCTCCTTAGAAAGCATGTTTTGTTTATTTGTAGCTAATCCCGTTTACCTTTTCCCTTTAGTAATAAACTTCTTTTAAACTAAAAGAAGCAATCTCTTCTTTCCAGAAAAGCAAGATTCATTACTCTGATTTTTCTGATTATTGGACAAAAGTCCTAACAAATGGTAGCAAGAGAGCATGGTTCTTAAAAGATGGTTCTTCTTCTAAAAAGCTTTCTGGATTGATTGAGAAAGAGAAATAGGGAATAAGAGCTAGAAGCTTGGATTTTTAAAACGACCACTTTTTTTCCTTCCTGCTCTCAGAGCAATCTTGCAGCCAGAAAGGCCCAACCCTGTTTCCTTGCTGATCAGGGGAAAACCTATGCTGGATTGTAGTTTGCCAGGAGCAAAGGATCTTTTTTGACTGGATTAATTTTTGCCTGCTGTAAGTGGAGCTGAGCCTTGGAGCACCGAAGAGAAGCTGCTGCCAGGAGAACAAAGGAAGGCGAGGCAAAGGAGCTTTTGAACTTCGCGCTGCTGCTGCTGCAGAGAGGGGAAAGATTAACCCTGCCAGCTCCTGGAGAAGTAGATGAGTGAGCCAGAACCTGTGCTTCTACCTCAAATCCAAAGGGACATGAGTAAAAAAAAAAGGCTTTTAATGCCCCATCCCAGGAAATGCCAAATCTCAGACTTACAAAGGCTAACTATCAGTGGTGGGAGGAGTATTTGAAGAGTCGCCTGCAGACTCACAATGCCCTTCAAGTATTAACAACTGAAAATCCTCCAGAAACTGACCCTGATAAGACACAATTCCTTATGATGAATGGTTTTGCTAAAGCCCTGATTTTAGGGAGTATTCCCTACACAGAGGTGCCAGGATTAAGAGGGCTAGCCACGTCCAGATTGATGATTAAACACTTAAAGAATAAATTTGATAAGCACAGCAAGAGTAAAATCTATTCCCTCAAGGGAAAGATTTTTGATTTCAGGATGAAGGAGGGAGACTGCCTTCCCAAAGAGATGGACAAATTAATGGGCATTTACACACAGCTTAAAGACCTGAATGAAGCACCCTCTGATACAGATATGATTTCTTCAATTCTTAAGGGTCTGCCTGGCTCCTATAAGTCTGTAACCTGTATGATTAGACTGAAAGATGATCTGACTTTAGAAGGTCTTTTGTCTGCACTAACTGAGGAATATGATTCTAGAAATTTGAAAGAAAGTCTGTCTGATGAGATGTCTGTTTTGAGTCTAAAGCATGGACAGAGATTTAAAAGGAAAATAGAGTGTTTTATATGTGGGAAAAATCATCTTGCAAAGTACTGCTCTTCTAAGTATGCACCTAATAATGAGCCCCAAGAACAAAGAGCCACAGGAGCACATGGTTCCAGTAACAAAGAACCAGTCAGTGGAAGGGGAAGCCATTATGGGAGGAGCAGAGGTCACGTTTCACACACACAGCACAGAGGAAAGAAGTTTGCAGCACAGACACAGAGCAAAGGCAATGCTTTTAGGATCACTGATGATTTTAACACAGATGATAAGAAAATATTTTTAATCGATTCTGGCGCTTGTACACATGTGTGTAGAGAAAAAGCCTGGTTTAGTAACATAGATGTTGAAAACAAACCAAGAATTTACCAAGCTAACAGGCAATTATTGAATGTACAAGGCGTTGGGACTGTAAAATTGCGATTGTCCACTACAGATAATCAATTAATTGAAGTTGAATTGCGAAATACAGCTTATGTGCCTGAAGCTGTTGAGAACTTAATTTCAACAAAAAGTCTCATGAACACAGGACATCATGTCCTGCTCAAACCAGAGCAAGGAAGCAAGGTCTCTACCAAGGATGGAGAGCTTGAATTTAAAGTGGAAGAGAAAAATGGCTTTCATTACTTTGTAGCTTGTGATGATGAGGAGACAGAAACTTTTGATGTTGATCCTGATGAGGAAATAGAGACTGTTGATGATAAGGAACAGATTTGCCAGACTAAGGATGCTTGTGATGATGCTTGTAAACATGAAAAATGTTTATTTTCGTGGCATATTAAAATGGGACATAGAAATTTGAAATCTGTTGAGCAGTTGTTAAAGCAATGTGGAATACCTGTTGTGCATTGTGAAAAGAGTGAAACTAGATGTGAGATATGCCTCAGAGCAAAGGGAGATGCCCCAAGTTATTCTGGGAAAACTCCAGCGCAAAATCAAGAATTTTTGGAAACTGTATACAGTGATCTTGTTGGGCCTTTACCTGCATCCCTAGGTGGGAACAAATATTTTGTGACTTTCACAGAGAATAAAACAAAATACACTTATGTGTATATGCTGAGAAGTAAGGATGAAACACTGCGTAGATTTAAAAATTATGTGGCTATTGTTAAAAATAAATTTGGCAAAGCACCTCAAAGCTTACTCACAGATGGAGGTGGTGAATATTGTAATGCTGAATTCAAACAATTTCTACAAGAGCAAGGAATTCAACATAAAGTATCCATTGCTTATTCACCCCAGCAAAATGGAGCTTCTGAGAGATTAAACAGAACACTGCAAGGGATGTGCAGAGCTATGCTAATGCATTCTGGACTGCCAAATGGTTTATGGGCAGAAGCCCTGAACACAGCAGTGTACTTACACAACAGATTACCCTCAAAGATTATTGGAACCTCCCCTTTTCAGGCTTGGTTTGGAAGACAGCATATCAAAGCTTTTGGCGCAAAAGGGTATGCACACATACCAAAGGAAAAGAGGGGAAAGCTTGATTCCAGAACTGAAACTGGACTTATTGTAGGCTATCCTGTTGGTGGGAAAGGGTACAGGATATACAATCCCCAAACCCACACAGTAGAAGAACGCAATGTTGTTTTTATTGATGAGACTGTATTGCCTAGTGTTTCCACTGCAGCTGATCCAAAGATGCCTGGGACTGCACCTGATGAGTTCGTTGCTTGGCTACCTGTAGTGACTGCTGGTGAACTGGCCGGGGAACTGGCAAGTGAAGCAGCAGGTCCACCTTCTGAGGAAACTACTGAAACAGAAGGGGAAGCAGGGGCCACACCAGAGGAAGCGGCTCAACCCACGGCAGAACCCACAGCAGAACCCACACCCGGTGTGAGGCGATCAGAAAGGAGTACTAAGGGACAACCTCCAATGAAGTATGGATTTTGTGAACTTGTGCAACCTGCAAAGGAACCCAAGAACTGGAAGGAAGTTTGCAACTTACCTGCGAGTGAAAGAGGCAGATGGCTTGAAGCAATGGAACAGGAGCTGCTATCCATTAGCGAAAAAGAGGCCTGGACTCTCACTCAACTACCTCAAGGCAGAAACCCTGTTGGATGTAAATGGGTCTTCAAAATAAAGCACAAGAAAGATGGAACTGTGGAGCTATACAAAGCACGCCTAGTAGCTAAAGGCTACTCACAGCAATATGGGACTGACTATTTTGAAACTTTTGCTCCAGTTACTGACCAAGCAACATTCAGAACACTTCTAAGTGTTGCAGCATCTAGGAACATGATAGTAGAGCATCTTGATGTAAAGACTGCTTTTCTCAATGGAGAACTATCTGAGGAGATCTACATGGAACAACCTGAAGGTTTCAAGGTCAAAGGTCAAGAAAACTACGTCTACAAACTTAATAAAGGACTCTATGGCCTAAAGCAAGGCGCAAAGGCCTGGTATGACAAACTTACTGAACTTTTAAAGAAGCAAGGCTTCAAGCAAGGGAAAGCTGAACCTTGTCTGTACACTAGAATCAGAAATGGACAATACCAGTATGTTCTTGTTTACGTTGACGACTTGATCGTGGCTTGTCAAAACAGAGGAGACATCAAAGCAATAGCTGATGGACTGAATAAGGAAGTGGAAGTCAAACAGCTAGGAGATGTTCAACAATACCTTGGAATGCAAATTGAGAGACTCGAGGATGGAACTTTTCTTTTATGCCAGAAAAGAAAGATTATGGACTTTATAGAATCTGTTGGCATGAAGAACTGCAAAGCTTCAACAATCCCACTTGAACCTGGATATCTGAAGGAGAAGGACAGCACACCACTAAAGGACATAGGAGGATACAGAGAGGCTGTCGGAAAGCTCTTGTACCTGAGCAAATCAACGCGTCCAGATATTACAGCGGCAGTTGGATTTCTAAGCAGAAAAGTAAGTTCGCCAAATCATCATGATTGGAGCGCAATAAAGAAGATGGCACGTTACCTAAGAGGAACAATGGACTTAAAACTAAAAATTGCACCAGCTGAACAACCAAGACTAGTTGGCTACATGGATGCCAGTTGGGGAGAAGAGATGAACAACTACAAGTCTACCAGTGGATACCTATTCTTTTATGGAGATGGACTGATAGACTGGACTAGTAGAAAGCAGACTGTTGTAGCGCAATCCACAGCAGAAGCTGAGTGCATTTCAGCAGCAAGTGCCTGCAGCAGACTTGAATGGATCTTTGAGATGTTGAAAGATTTTGGAATAATTGAACCTGTACCTATACTTATGTTAGAGGATAATCAAGCTTGTATAACTATATGTAAGGAAGAGAGCACGACTGCTAGAAGTAGATCTATTGGTATTAAATGTGCATTAGTTAAAGATTTGTACCAGAAAAGGTTGATAGAGATTAAGCATTGTCGTACAGAAGAGATGGTGGCTGATATTCTGACTAAGCCACTGACCAAAGACAAGTTTGAAAGACTTCGTGAAATGTTGAATATGCTTGATGCTAATGTTCAATAATGTTTTGTGTATGCATGTATAATGACTTGCATTTCAGGTCTTGTGAAGGGGTGTTGGAGAAATGAGCATGTAATGCAAGGCCTGAGAAATTCAGTCATTATAGGGTTAACTATGCAACTTGTTTGTTTACCTGTGTTAGCCTGGAAGTGATACCTGGCAGCTGGCTAATTATCTGTAAACCCGGGAAAACTGAAGGTGTACTGTCTTGCTAATTGGTCAATGATATCAGGTGTTTCCTTTCAGGGGTCAAGAAGAAGGAGAGATCCTCCATTGCAATCTCTCACTCTCTATCAGTATGTCTTAGTGTGAAGACGGAGCACAATGCAGCTCCTTAGAAAGCATGTTTTGTTTATTTGTAGCTAATCCCGTTTACCTTTTCCCTTTAGTAATAAACTTCTTTTAAACTAAAAGAAGCAATCTCTTCTTTCCAGAAAAACAAGATTCATTACTCTGATTTTTCTGATTATTGGACAAAAGTCCTAACAATGAATACTATGAATATTATGGCATATATTATCTTGATCTTGGTCACCAGCGACACATTCGTACACTTAAGGATTTTCTCAAGCTCCTTCATGTCTGCCCTTCCCAATTTCAATCTCCTTCTGATTTCCTGGTTTCAGTCTCCCTTTTGGTTGATGACTGAGCCAAGGAATAGAAAATCTTTAACAATTACAATTTCTTCATCACCAACCTTAAAGTTGTGTGATCCACCAGTGATTTATGACTTGCTAAACCATTATTTGTGAATTGTAACTAAACCAGGGGTTTGCTGGGGCTGGAGCGAGGCAAAGCTCCGCCAGCTCAGGACTGGCCAGTAGGGCAGCCATGGGCTGATTCAGCTTGCCGCTGAATTGCTGCCGAAATTCGGTGGCAACTTTAAAAGCCACTGGAGGGGAGGGGGTTTGAGGGAGAGGCTCCAAACTTGCAGGGTAGCTGCTGGGGTCTCTCCTCGAAATGCCCACCAAGTTTCAAGAAGATTGGACTGGGGGTCCAATTCTACAGGCCCCCAAACAGGTTGCCCCCATTCCCTCAGCTGGTACAGAGCTATGGCTTGCCCAAGGTCATCCAGCCAGGTGCAAGTGGAGGAGTGGGGAATCAAACCCGGTTCTCCCAGATTAGAGTCCGTGCACTTAACCACTATACCAGACTGGCTCTCTTAAAAAAAGACTTAAAAAAGAAAGAAAGAATACATGTTTGGTTGTTTGACTTTTCCTCCTCCTAAATATTAAAACACTAAAGCCTAGCTGAACAAAATTAACAATGAAAGAATAACAAAACACTTCGAATAATCCTTGGAACAATCATGCTTATATGCTAACACTAACCTATACTTCCTCTCAGGGGTCCTTCGGGGCCAGAGCGAGGCGGAGCACAGCTCCGCCAGCTCAGGAGGGGCAGTAGGCCAGCCACGGTACGAATCAGATTCTCTGATCTAATTCGGCCTGTGGCCGAATTGCTGCTGAAATTCAGCGGCAACTTTAAAAACAGCTGTAGGAGAGGGGGTTTGAGGCAGAGGCTCCAAACTTGCAGGGTAGCTTCTGGGACCTCTCCCCCAAATGCCCACCAAGTTTCAAGAAGATTGGACCAGGGGGTCCAATTCTACAGGCCCCCAAACAGGTTGCCCCCATTCCCTCCATTGTTCTCTATGGTAGGAAAAAAGTCAACATTTTTTCCCACCATAGAGAACAATGGAGGGGATGGGACAATCTGTTTGGGGGCCCATAGAATTGGACCCCGTGGTCCAATCTTCTTGAAACATAGTGGGTATTTCAAGGAGAGGCCCCAGCAGCTACCCTGCAAGTTCGGAGCCTCTCCCTCAAACCCCCTCCCCTCCAGCCCCTCATATACCCTATGAGTTTTTGCCATTGATTTCAATGGCCCATAGGGTATAATGGGGCTGAAATGGACATTCCCTTTCTGACACACTTCTGGTGATGTCAGGGGGCGTGGCATATGCTAATGAGTTATGCTAATGAGTTATGCTAATGAGCTCCTGCACCTCTTTTTCTACGAAAGGACCCCTGAACTAAACTGCTGGTTTGATGCAACTGATCAAACTCTTGAACACATGGAGCCGCCTTCTTCTCTCTTGATCCATCAAGGTTAGTAATATCTACTCCCCAGGGTCGCAGGCCGAGGTCTTTCACATCACCTACTACCTGATCCTTAACTGGAGATGCCAGGGATTGAATCTGGGACCTTCATGCATGCAAAGCAAACACTCTACCACTGAGCCATGGACACCACCCCCTTCTGCTGTGTACCTTTCATTTATAGCAGTGGTTCCTGCTCTTGGTCAAACCTATTGTGGGATGGATGCAAGCCAAACTCCTCCCCCAAGTGGCCTGCAGGCCATTTATACAGTGATAGGTCTCAGTTCATGCTGAAACTCCTTCTGTACTCTCAGACAGGCAACCAGAGAGTCTGGTCGTATCTTCAGGATTTGGCCTAGAAACTGCTGGCTGCTTCCCCTCCCTGTCTATATTAAAATTAATGATCACTGCGTGGGATCTTCTTGTAGAGTGCACACAATTCTCTGCTTACGGACCAGCTCTGACCGACTGGGGACAAAGAGCCCGATTTCAAGCTGATTATCTACATGGTTATTTTAGAAACAGTTCCGGAGGGGGGGGAACGATCCCGGCATTTCAGTCAATTAATATTGCAAAGAAAAATGAAGTGGTTTGCTTCTGAAGGATTTCAGTAAATACCTACTGGTTCAGCTTGATAGCTCTAGCTGTGAGAAAGAATTTTGGAGAAATCAAAGGGAAAAGGAAAGCAGTGTTTGTGAAAGCTTCCAATAAGCCAATATTTCAGCGAGTAAGCCTTCCAGTGAGAGAGATGTTTTTTTAAAAAAGAAAAGGCTCAGAGATACCATTTTTCTTGTTAAAATTATTGGATCTTTTTATACATTATGTATTGCTTGATTAAGCTGCAGTGGTACGTCTCAGTATTCTCCCTTTTGATGCAAGATTGTCTCGAAATACAAATTCCAGACTCAGAGGCTATGGCTCAGTGGCAGAAGTGTGTGCTTGGCATGAAGAAGGTCCCGGGTTCAATCCCCAGCATCTCTCATTGAAAGGACCAGGAAGCAGGCAATGCAAGAGATCTCAGCCTGAGACTCTAGAGACCCACTGTCAGTCTGCGTAGACAAGACTGACCTTGATGGACCAAAGGTCTGATGAAGAAGAAGAAGAAGAAGAAGAGCTGGCTGTTATACCCCGCTCTTCTCTTCCCTCAGAAGTCTCAAAGCGGCTTACAATCCCCTTCCCTTCCTCTCCCCACAACAGGCACCTTGTGAGGCTGTGGACTGAGGCACCCTGGAAAAACCACCCTGGGCTGAGTGAGTTCTGAGAGAATGATGACTGGCCCAAGGCTTCATGTGGAGGAGGAGTGGGGAATCAAACCCAGATCTCCAGATCAGAGTCCACCTCTTAACCACAGGGATGCCAGTTCCCCACTCCTCCACTTGCACCTGGCTTGGATGACCTTGGGCAAGCCATAGCTCTGTACCAGCTGTTCTCTCAAGGACAGCTTGGGAAAGAGCTCTCTCAGCCCCAACTACCTCACAGGGTGCCTGTTGTGGGGAGGGGAAGGGAAAGGAGTTTGTAAGCCACTCTGAGACTCCCTTGGGGAGTGAAGGGTGGGATATAAAGCCAATCTCCTCCTCCTCTTCTTCTCCTCCTCCTCCTCCTGCAGCCATTTTGCGGTTGTGAACATCACCACCACCACCCTGTGTCAGAATTTCAGAAGTCTCCACAGGCACAGAAAGGTTGGGGACCACCACCCCAGCCCAAGATCAAGCCAGGTTGTTTTCTTTCTTTAAAAAATCAATTGTGCATTTTAAACAGTTTCCCAAACCACTAGGGACCCATGGAACATCCCGAGAAGCTCCTCTTGTCTCATCAAAACTGTTTTTTCTTCCCTTCAAATTTCCCAGGTAGGAATTTTCACTTCTGACCCAACATTTCACTTCAAGCACCATCTGGCAGCCACTCATGGCACCTTTCTGTCATTACCAATCCCCAGGCTGACAAACTGCACGTAAAACAAAACAAAACAAAACCCAGACTATTGCAGTGATAAATGAACCCCATTATGACCAGACCCCACTCAAAATGACTGGAGGAGCTAGAAATATCTCTAAATAACAACTCTAAAATTAAAAACCCATAGATTAAAAACATTTTTAATGGCCCAGGGAGATGCAGACTGCAGACTTCAGACTTCTGCTCTTAGCTGCAACCTTTCAGCAATTAGAAGGGGGGGATGGATTATGTTCCTGGAAGATATTTCTTGTTTGTTTGTTTCTTATCTTTTATTACCTTTTTATTATCTAGATCAGGGGTCTTAAACATGCTGCCTGGGGCCCGGATCATACCGCCGGAGGGCTTCTATCAGACCCGCACTGAAACTGGCCCATCTCCTGCTTCCGGTTCTGTTGTTGCTGCTGCATCATCGCTTGCTTCGCCAGACTCTCTCAATCGCTCAGCCATTTCATGTTTTTTCCCCGGAGTCCTAGACTCAGAACCCTGAGCATGAGATTTCTGTGGTGAATGTCAATAAATCAGAAGTAGGTTTGCAGCCTACAGATACACACCTGAACAGCATACTCAAGATGGCAACAGCACAGCCATTCTGATGCAGTAATTCAGAGCATCCATTTATTTATTTATTATTTGTCATTCATATTTATATCCCGCCTTGCCGGACAAGCTGGCTCAAGTCGGCTAACATAGTTAAAATATCATAAAACAATTAGAAAGTCAGTTAAAACAGAAAAAAAAAATTACAGATAAAATTGCAGATAAAACAGACTGGTGATGGCAGCATTCAAATCGCACCCCATGATGGGTGCAGTGACCCATAGGTCCCAGTCCAGAAGAAGTTCCAACGGCCCGTTCATCAGTGGTGGCTCCTAATCAAAGGCCTGGTGGAAGAGCTCCATTTTACAGGCTCTGTGGAACTGTAAGAGGTCCCGCAGGGCCCTGATGGCTTCCGGGAGCTCATTCCACCAGTGTGGAGCTGCCACTGAGAAGGCCCTGGCTCTGGTAGTCGCCAGCCTAGCTTCTTTCAGACCAGGGAGAGTCAGGCGGTGTTGTGAGCCTGACCTCAGTGCTCTCTGGGGCACATATGGGGAAAGGTGGTCCCTCAGGTAGGCAGGCCCCTGACCATATAGGGTTTTAAAGATTAGAACCAGCAACTTGAACCGGTTCTGGTACGCTATGGGCAGCCAGTGCAGCGTCCTCAGTACAGGCTGGATGTGGTCTCTTACAGAGAGACCCATCAACAACCTGGCCGCAGCATTCTGCACTAGCTGCAGTCTCTGGATCTGAGACAAGGGCAGCCCCATGTAGAGAGCGTTGCAGTAGTCTGACCTCGAGGTGACCACTGCATGGATCAGTGTTGCCAGGTCATTGCATTCGAGAAAGGGAACCAACTGCCTAATCAGCCGTAGGTGTTAAAAGGCCACCTTGGCAGTGGCTGCTACCTGGGCCTCCATTGTTAGGGAGGCATCCAGGAGCACTCCCAAACTCTGAACCCTCAGCGCTGGCACCAATGGCGCCCCTCCAAAGGTCGGTAGTGGGATCCCTTCCCCCGGCCCACTCCGACTCAGGCACAGGACCTCTGTCTTCACTGGATTCAATTTCAGTCGGCTCAGTCTGAGCCAACAATGTCATTTTCATCTGCACAGCCAATCAGAAGCCCTGCTGAGCAAGAACCCCGCCCACTTTCTAAAGACACTTGGTGGGCACCAGGAAAGGTGAGATTGGGCCCCACGGTGGCTGTTGGCAGCACTTTGGGGACCCCTGGCTCTGGGTTGAGACTTGTAGGCAGTGTTCCCTCTAAGTTGAGTTAGTGTGAGCTAGCTCACCATTTTTTAGCCTCTGGTTCACACATTTTTGTCTTGGCTCAGGAGGGATGCCTCTGGAGCAAACTAATTTATGCAGTAGCCAAGTCGCTCGCTCACAACTTTAATGCTAGTAGCTCACCAAGTAGATTTTTTTTGCTCACAAAACTCTGCAGGTTAGAGGGAGCATTTATTTATTTATTTATTTATTGTAATTTTTATTTGTATTTTTCATATATGTGTACACTTACCTGGAAATCACAGCAACCTCTGGTGACTGACTGTATGTGCATCTGGATGTCATGGCTGCCTCTGGTGACTGACCCCTTCTGAAGGCCTGGAGGTATTCTCAGATGTGGCTGAATGAGGCCTGCCCCCACCTCCCATCCAAGTACTTGCCCGAGCCGACCCTGCCTAGCTTCTGAAATCTGACGAGATTGGACTTTCCTGGGCTATCCAAGTCAGGGCGGTAAAACTTAGGTCAAATCTACATCTGACTTTCCCGCTGGAATCATTCTAGTTTCAAAAAAAACCCTGTCTATACCTGTTTCTAGTTTCACACCATACTTGTTCTAGTTTAAAAATCACCGTCTACATTCGTTAATTGCCCTCCTGTGGTCCAGCTAGCATTATACTGCTTGAAACAAATCCTGTTGCTTAGTGCTCTTCAGACCCAGGGGGAAAAAAAACAAAGTGAAATTTGACACCAGTCTGAAATGAGTGTGGGAAAAGACAGCAGAAACTACTTTAGAGAGGAGGTGTAGATTGGGCCTTAGACTTATTGAGGTAGATCCAATTCACTTCCATGTTTCATTTGAAAGGAGATAGCGAGAAAGAAGCTGAATCTAAAGAATCTAAAGAATCCCTATCACAAGTGACCACATTCCTCCTGTGTAATGGCAGTCTTAACACGAGAAGTGTTTAGAGCGATACAGAATACTGCAATCAATACACTGATCCTGCTTAAGGGAAAAAAGGAAGGGGCTTGTAGATGGGTCCTACCCCTTGCAGGTCTACCAGGAAAGAGAGAACACGAAAGCCACAGGAAGAGAGAAGGAGTCAGAGAGAAGTTCCCTGGTTAAACAACGAAAGACGTCTCATTAATTAGGAGGACATCACATATGCACATCCAGGGCTTTTTTTGTAGAAAAAGCCCAGCAGGAACTCATTAGCATAACAGGCCACATCCAACAGCAGGAACTTGTTAGCATATTAGGCCACACCCCTGACAGCACAGCTCATAGCATATTAGGTGGGGGGGGGGCTGGGAAAGCACAGGGCAGGCATGGAAGCTAGCCTCTCCCCCCCCCCCACCAAGCTTCTCCGCCTCACTTCAGCATCGCCTTTCTAGTCTCCTACTTCCGTCCCCAAGCAGACGGCTGGGGAAAGGGAAAGAAAGGCATTTCCAAGGTGCCTGGGTTCCCTGCCTGCCCTTTTCCAGCTGGGACATGTCAGCCACAGAAGGGAAGGCAGAGAGAGGCTTTTCCTTGTGAAGTTCACTCTCAGCTGACTGGCTGGGAGTGAAATTGACAAGGGAATCCCCACGGGGTCCCCAGAGGGAAAGAAGGCATTTTAATATGCCACCTTTCCCTCTTGTGTGTAACGTGGGGAGGGCAGTGTGCTCTGTAGCCACACACGAGCAGAGGTTTTGGCTGTAGGCGTGGCCAACTCAGGAGCCAGCCGGAACGCCGTTCCTGTGCGTTCCTGCCCCAAAATAGCCCTGTGCAGATCTAGAGCAATGTAGCGCCCCCCCCCCCCCCCATGTCCAGGCACTCTGAGTCGCTTTACTCCAATACTATTATTCCTGTCCAGGTCTGCTTTTATTACACAGGTGAGGCAGCAGAACAGTTGGAGAGAAACTGAGAGGGAGAGGGGTGGGGGAAAACTGTGTTGACATATTCATCTTTAGAGTGTGGAAATGAATGGAGGGGAACTCAGCGAGCCAATCAATTCCAGGTCAGGTTTGCATTTATCTGTATCCAGTTTGTTATCGATAGCGGACCTGAAGGCGACCATTGTAATCTTTCTGCGGTGACAGATCTTAGATAGCGCCTTTACCAAGCCGTCCTTGATGCTGCGGTTCACCCCTACCCACATCCCCCGTACGTGCACCCCATTTGGGCTCTGGATTAGCCGTGCGCTCTAACAGGACTCTGTGGAGGAAGCCGCAGACGGACAGCAATCAGCGATATCAAGATGAGAGGCAAGGCCAGGCACGGGAAGGGTCAGCGGGAAAGCCGTGGCACCCTGAGAATTCAGGCAGCCGGCCTCAGCTGCTGAACAGAATATCAGCGTAGCAGGCAGGCAGGACGAGGGCTTCAGAAGGCGCAGAGACGTGGGGCAAGAGAGTGTGGCAGAGGATAAAGCAGGGGCTGCTGTGGGTCTGGATGAAAGGGAACTAATCTGTCCCTCAGAAATGGAAATCAATGCTCGTCACCCGACTGAAAAAGCCGGCCCTGGCTGGCAAGGGGAGGCGTGCGTTTTACCTGGCACGGCTAAAAAGCATGTAGATTGGACCCCTGAACCAGTATTGATTCAGACTGAAGAGAAAATTATAACAAGCGCTCCAAGTGTCGAAGTACAAGCCTCTCTTCTTCCTAGTTAGTATCATCTAGCAGCTCAGACTGCAACGGGGAACACACACACAACCTCCCAGTGGGGCAAATGATGACCCCCAGGTAGGGACACCAGCCTCCAGGTGGGACCTGGGGATCCCCTGGAATTACAGCTCATCTTCAGACTACTGAGATCAGTTGCCCCGGAGAGAAGGGATGCTTTGGAGGGTGGACTCTATGGCATTGGGGCCCACTGAGGTCCCTGTCCTCCCCGGGCTCCAACCCCCAAGTCTCCATGAGTTCCCCAGCCTACAGCCACCCCTGGCAACCCTACCCCATGGCTGTTTTAAGTGGGGGAAACTTGGGGAGGGGACAGATTCTGCTGCTTGCTAACAGCCTGAACTGCCTGCTGAACAGCTCCCCGACTGAAATAGCAGCAGGGCTGCCAACTCCAGATTGGGAAATTCCCAGCAATTTGGGGGTGGAGCCTGGGCAGGGTGGGGTTTTGGGAGGGTCAGGTACTTAGCAGAGTATAATGCCATAGAGTCCACCCTCCAAAGCTGCCACTTCGGTCTCTGTTCTCTGGAGATCAATTGTAATTTCATGGGATCTCCAGACTCCACCTGGAGGTTGGCAACCATGAATCGTGTCAAACCAGTGGGTGCACAACCATCCTATTTCCCATGTACCGATCCATGAAGAATGCCTTCCCCACACAACAGGTGTCGCGTTCATACGGCTCTTTTGAGCCGCACCAGGCACGCGTTCCTGGTGGATTTAAAGTGCACGTCCAGATCACAACATCTGGGAATTGTGCTGCTTTCGTGATTAGCCCGTTGATCCCTGTTGGGGATCCGTACTTAAAAGATAGTGGTTAAAGTCCGGAGTCTAAGTCTAAGCTGGCCAACGGGCCAATGACAGACTTTCCCCCATCTGGTCGTTCCACCAGCGTGCAGTCATCCCATAGGGATGGTCTCCAGACCGTCCTGAACAGCCATTTTTAAAAAGTCTTAGTGTTGAGCGCATAACCGCTTAAACATGCGACGTCTGCAGAGCTCCGCTCAAATGATCAGGACAATCCAATGTTTCTGAAGGTCCCGTGATATTTATACACTTTGTTAACTGAAATGGTACCTAGAGGAAGTACCGCTGGTAGTGCTTTTACTATTTAAGTCCGCACATGCGTGGAAAAACAAGTACAAGGTGAGGCACATATGCACAAACAAGTTTGTTTTTTAAAGCTAAGCACACAGCTTTTTACATTGGATGCCGTCTAGACAATTCACCGCAGAGTCACATGCGGTAAAGCGATTCATGGGGGAGCTTTCTGGTCATGCAACACTGGATCAAAAAGATGTAGATCAACTTACAGCCAGGCCAATGGTGGGATTGGCTGCCCATCTGAACGCACTCAGGGTGACTTTGTGAGATCGGAGGAGTCGCCCTTGTCCCTGTAAGCAGCAGTAAATGAAATGTGCGATGTGGCAAGAAACGGACGCATTGGAAGACATTCTGTTCTGTCTTTGATGAAGCAGCGATGGAAACGAACTCAGAGGCTGGCAGGATGCATTAGTCAGAATGGGGGTGTCCCTGAAATTGCACACTGTCCTCCTGCAAAGTAAACAATTTGCTACTTATCACATCCCTATGTTTGAGGTTGGAATATTTGGGAAAGTCTCTGTTGGAAGCTTACATATTGTGAATGGACTCACTGGCGGCACAGCACACTTCAGCGATAAGTGAACTTTATTGTACCTTTAATGGACTGTGATTGAACTGAGTGCTGCACCTTACTAAGTGTCTTTCTATTGAACCTATGGCTGATTTTTCCTGTGGTATAAGTTGATATTAATAGAGTGGTTTACATTGCTCAGTTACTGTTCCAAGGTTGTTTCTTATCTTTGTTCCCCACACAACAGGCAAGAGCTCTCTGCTATTTTATCACTCAGACAGATTTCTGCAAGTTGCCACAATACAGACTGCTTGACTTGTATACTGTTTAATTATTGGTGTAAGCTTTCACATCCATGCACACTTCTTTGGATATTTCTGGTAAAGTGTGCACACACGCACAAAAGTTTATGCCACTCAAACTTTGTTCTGTTGCTTCACAGCTACCCACCTGAATCTGACTTGTATATTGTTAGGGATGCAAATTGTAAATTGCCTCGAGAGCTCGGCTGCCTGAAAAGCAAGGCATCAATGGAACAGTCCACCCATCTATCATATTTCTATCCCAAGAAGCCCAGAACGGCGTACATATTTCTTTCTCCTTCTGTTTTATCCCAACAATGACCCAATGAAATAGATGGAGCTGAGAGAGACGGACTGGCTCCCAAGGTCACTCTGTAAACTTCCGGGATTGAACTCCACCATTCCCGGTTCTAGTCCAGCCCTCTAACCGCTGCGCCACACTGCTGCTCATCGTCAAAACAATACTGCCTGGGTATCAAATCTGGAGCCAGTCTTATGTACATACGGAGCTGATTTATATTGAATCAGACCATCAGCCCCTCATGGTCAGTATTCTTTAATCAGACTGGCAGTGGCTCTTCTGAGTCTCACTGCAGCAGGCCCATAGCTACAAGCGGGCATCTTGGGACCGGGCCTCCCGACTGCCCATTCAGCCAGTTTATTTTCTTTTATTTTGCATGTGTGCCACAGCTGCACTGCGCCATCACCCTTCCCTGTCTGCCAGCAGTGTACCTGTTGCTGGCTGTGGGCGAGGCACGCCACGTGGCATGTCTGCTCCCTACTCCAGCCCTCTCCCCCCCCACCACCACTTTTTAAAAACTTTTAATCTCTCGTCGCTCCTGACACAGTGCCCCCTGACTTATTTAAATGCCCCCCCCAAGTCAAAAATCCTGGCTACAGCCCTGTCAGGCAGAGGTCTTTCCCATCACCTATTGCCAGATTCTTTAACTGGAGATGCTGAGGATTGAACCTGGAAACTTCTGTGTGCCAAGCAGAAGCTCTTCCACTGAGCCATGGTCCCCTGCCATATCCTTTCGGTGATAGGAGTCCCTTCCCTTGAACCTTTCTCCTCCTTGGGGATAGATAACTCTCCACGAGGGGTGTGCATTTGGGAATAACCAAGCCGAATGAATACCAGAAAAAAATACCTCATCAGTATTTTTCAGGTATCGTGTAAGCTGAATACAGATTAGAGATCTGTACTTGGCCACCGGTTTACCTGAGCCCGAAAAAGCCGATTTTATCCGGCTTTTATTTGGGTTCATTCAGCTACAACAAACTCCTGAGTCGGGGGCGGGGGAGTGAAAGGGAGGTCTGAAATGGCTTTAATTCATGTAAACCAATCAATGCTTTGCTGACATGGTGTTAGCTGAATTGCTTTAATTTACGTTCAGCAATTGGCGAAATAACGGGTTCTTGCCAACTATACCAAGGTCCCGCCCCTTCCAGGAGTTCTCAGAAAATAGGCGCGGAGGCTGAGTGGTTTCTTTGAATGGTGTTTACTTTAAGATGTTGTTCAAGCATACAAGGAATAATAATAAAACCGCATACACACAAGATCTAAGGAAATCAGACAGAAAATAGCACTGCTGCATGAGCAGGAGTATCGTTGAGGGGGAGTACGTAACCTGTCTTGATGACGGGTGATTCACTTCCATGAGAAGATTGAGGGAGGGATGAATGAGAAAAATAGGGGGAATGAGATCTGAACCTGCAGATACACGCTCCAGTCCTGGCTGCGCAAACCAGGGATTAAAGATGGAGGCAAGGTGTTGGGTACAGGAAGCTGGATATGAGAGGTTGGTAAGAAGATAGGGGTCGAAGGTGGCCAAGCAATGTGTTTCTGTTGTGCAAGATCTTTTATCAGGTGGCATTGGGGCGGGCTGCGCTGACCACATCCCATTGTCACACCCACTAGGTTGTCCGTCCTTACTAGTCTTACTATTGGTCAGTGTCATAGTGAGGAGGGGGCAGGAAGGAGTGGACAATATTGCAAATCTAGGTGCTAATCAGGATCTAACACCTGGGCCATCTGGTCGGTCTTCTTGGCGCCAATCTCTGGTCTCGTGATGACTTCGGCCAGGTCACTTGATGGTTGGCGATTAGTTGCTAGGCAACCTAATCTCTTACTGGAACTTTGGGGGCAGGTGTGAAGAGGCCAGCATATAGGAGAAAAGGACCCTTTGAAATGGAGTCTTGGTCTTCCTGATGGTGGGAACATGTGAAGTAGATGTGAGAGCTCTTTGATATGGAATTCTGGTCTCCATGCAAGTGTGAACTCTGAAGGAAGTCTCCCGCTGCGGGCTGGAGCCTCTCATAGCAATAGAGAGTGCCTTTGCCTTAGGCAGAAAACCAACCCAAAGGTCAAACTTATGATTTTAAAGTTCATAAGAGCATATAATACGCCTTGCTGGCTTACAATGGGAGGAGTGCCTTCCCTTCCCTCCCTGAGCCTTCCCGCTGTTGCTGAAAGCCTGGTTTTTCCAGAGCTGCTTAAGAGAACAACCCCAATAAAGCTTGCTTCCCTCTTTCAACACCTTTCTGTGGGCATATGTATACTACAGTATGTTGACAGATGGCCTCATTTAGAATGCTGTGTACAGTTCTGGTCACCGTATCATAACAAGGATATGTCCATTTATTTATTAACAATTGCACAGTTCTACAATAATTCGAACATAGCAAACCCTTCAAGAAGAAGATGATAACATGGGCATGGGAAAATCACTAATATATAATATGTGTACTTTCAAGTCATGAACAAGATATTCATTTTCACGGTCTTTGTTCAGATGAAGTTCTCTCTCGAAATGAATTATCATTCCTGAGACTTCCGTCAACAATAACTACGGCTTTATGGACCTTCCTTTTGCACTATTGTTTATTACGTGTATCTTGCAACTTTGTAATCTGTAATTTATATATTGTTCACTCAATGGATAGCGGGTTTTTTGCAGTTTCCTTTTGGGTCTTTTTCTTCTGCACTTATGCCAGCTACACTGGCTTCCAGTGGACTACTGAGTCAGGTTCAAGGTTTTGGTACTGACCTTTAAGGCTGTGAGCAGTTAGGGACCCATGTATCTTCAGGACCACCTCCTCTGGTATGTCCCCCAAAGAGTGTTATACTCTGCTGAAAATAATCTACTGGTAATCCATGGCCTCAAATCTGGCTGGCTTTGACCAGAGCCAGGGCTTTTTTGGCCCTGGCTCTGACCTGGTGAAACTCTATACCAAATAACATCAGGGCCCTGTGAGATTTAATACAATTCCGCAGGGCCTGCAAGGCAGAGATGTTCCACCAGGCTTTTGGTTGAGGACAGCAATGGGCTGTCCACTCCTTTATCACTGGCACCCCACTCCTTTATTCAATTTTTCTTCAGCCTCCTTCTTACCCTGCCTGCAAGGTGACAACACAGTCCAGAACTGGTTTAAAATTTGATCTATGAATGCCATTGGGGAACTGTTTTTAAGACTGTACTTACTGATTTTTTAATCATATTTTATTTGCTGTTGTACATCGCCCCTAGCTCTGTGGACTCAGGGATTGGGGGATCCGTAAGTTTAATGTATAAATAAAACAAATGAAATAAATATAGTGTAAGGCTTGACTATAGACAATGGGTTGTTTGATGTGGTCAGGGTGGTAGCTGGAGGCATGGAGATATGTTTGCCGATCTGTTGGTTTCTGGTTTAATGTGGTGCTTGCGTGCCCTTCCTGTATCCATACTGTGGTGTCCAGGAAGTTTATTTCTTTTTTAAAAAAATATTTACAAAAGTAACAAAAGTAAGAAAGAATATACTGGTTCAGCCTCTTCAGTACAGGTAAAGGAACTTTATTTCTTGTTCAGAGTAATTCATAGGCTGAGGACATATTGGCATTGTGGCTTGCTTCAGGTTCACTGTGCAAGCGGATGAGGTGGGCCCATTCACACAGCCACAGCTGCCCGGTGTAGCCCTGCTGTACTCACCAAGTCCTGTGGCACTCTTCTCCCACATCAGCTGTGCACCGGGAGGAACTAGTGTCCAGCTGTCTGGGCACATGTGCCTCCTGCTTCCGGCCAGTATGAAGACGTGCCAGTGGAACAGCAAGCAGTGTGCTGTGCAGTGCTACCAGGAGCTGCCACGCAGTGTGGACACTGCGGTCTGCCTCCTCCCCGGGATTCTCCCACAGCGCTGCAGCCAGTGCAAATGGGGAGCCCCGGGATGAGTTGGCCCCAGGGCTTTTTTGCCCACTCGCACTACACTGCGAGTCTGTCCTCAGCCACCATTAGATTGCTGATGGGGTGGACATTGTTGAAAGACGGTGAAATCTCTCAAGGGCTTCTTTTCCATGGGTCCAGGCAATGAAAATGTCATCAGTGCGATAAAATGGACAATTAATGTTAATAGAGATATTCCGATGTCATCATGGGAATTTTTATGGAAAAGAGCTATGAGTATATCAACATGTTATAGTCTTAAAGAAAATTGCTATAAAATGATGTATAGATGGTATATGACACCTAAAAAAATTGCAATTATTAGTAAACATGTATCTAATAAGTGTTGGAAATGTAAACAAAAAGAAGGTTCCTTTTATCATATGTGGTGGACTTGTGAAAAAGCGAGGAACTATTGGTCAATGATATATGAGGAAATGCAAAAAATTGTGAAATGTACTTTTAAAAAAACACCAGAATTGTTTTTGCTAGGTCTTAAGTTGGAAGATATAGATGTCAGTAAACGGACAATGATATGGTATACGGTGACAACCGCAAGAATGGTTTATGCACAAAACTGGAAGAATGAAAGAACTCCAGAGCTTTGGGAATGGCTCTCTGAGGTACATATGGGGAAAGGCAGTCCCTTCGGTAAGTAGGTCCTTGACCATATAGGGATTTAAAGGTAAGAACCTTCGTCTACATCTCCTGACCATTATGTGCCTTTGGTTTTCCATCAAAACATCTTTCTTCCCTTCCTGACCTCTCCAGTACTGCCAGCATCCCAGTAATCCCAAGCATTAGCCTATTGTGAGATATCCTGTGACTTTGATTCCTTTTACCCCACCATTGATGGACTAGCATGACTACCTACATTCTTCATGAAGAGATGGACTTCCATTCCTGGCCTCCTTCTCTGTCTATCTGTGTGGCTATTTTGCAACATACCAGAGGTTTTTTTTAATATTAGCTGGAAAAAAAGGTGGTCGTCGGGGGGGGGGGGGGGGGTGGAGAGAAAATTGAAGAACAGTGATGGGTCCAATATTTTATGCATTCCTTCCTCATAGGAAGCAGAAAAAGAAAACACATCATTTTGTGACAAAATCACAGCATTTGCCAAATATTATTCTTGCGGAAGTGTTTCAAATCCCAAATGATCATTTTAAGTGCTTTCTGTTGCAAGTGTTTCTCCCTCTCCTTCCAAGATTAAGCAGAGAGATTGTCAGATTGATTCACCAGAAGGTGGAGGCAAGCGGGTGGTGCGGTTCTGATGCTGGTAAACAAACATGGGCGCACTTCTTCCCCAAGGCTCAGAGGCCTATTCAAAACACTGAGCTCGTTTGGTGTTTAGAGAAAAGGGTTAGAAAGTATATTTAACGTGACTCTTCAAATGTGTGGGATTCTGTCACTGAGGCAAGTCTTTGTACCTGGTCGAGTTTCCAGCCTCCAGGTGGAGCCTGGAGATCTCCTGGAATTACAATTGATCTCCAGATGACAGAGATCAGTTCCCCTGGAGAAAATGGCTGCTTTGGAAGGGGATTCTATGGCACTGTACCATGCTAAGGCCCCTCCCCTCCCCAAGCTCTGCCCTCCCCATGGCTCCACCCCCAGATCGCCAGTAATTTCCCAACCTTCTGATAGACATCTATTTATGGACCATTGTCCTTAACAATGGGGGAGATTTACTAGGAGCAGGAGGCAGACGAAGGCGACGTTGCCAGCAATGTGGCCACATCACTTCCAGGGTGCACCAGAAGTGACATCACCAAGATGTGATGTTGCAGCAATGCACTGGTAGCTGGGCAAAAACCCTACGGTGAAAATGGCTTCTACCATATTTGCCCAATCGTCAGAGCATCACCCTGGACATTACCATGCATTCAGGAAGTGATGTTGCCAGCAATGTCTCTGGGGCCTTCCTCTTTCTCCGGGTAACCCCCCCTGCTGGCCAGCTGATCAGTGGGAGGGTGGGACCTGGTGGCAGGGGATCCCCACCTCCACTGGGGGGGGGGCTGGCAACCCTACTCTATATATCCATCACTACAACCCCAAGGCTCTATGTCGTCTGAATTAGAACTCTAGTTTTAATCTGGGAACCAGAGAAGGCTCAAGTTACTGATTGCTTAGAGGAGATATTGATAATAGTACATTGCTTGAAAATAAAGTAGTGCACACAGTGGGCAACGGAATGCAGAGACTACAGAACTGTGAATTCCTAGAAATATTCTCCTATCTTTTGAGATTATGCCGTGTGACACCACCCGACATCATGCCTGTGATCTCGTGGAGATCCGTGTGTCCCCTTCTGTTGCCCGCTCTGTTGCCATGATCCCTTCTTCCTAACTAGTGTCTCAGTTGCTCTTTTTAAAAGTTTTATGTGTATTTTAACTCTGTGTCTAGTTATTTTAATTATGTGTATTGGGGGGGGGGCTGATTTTAGTGGTTTTAAAATGTGATTTTATTACATATAAGAAGAGGAGGAGGAGGAGACTGGATTTATACCCTGCCTTTCACTCGGAGTCTCAGAGTGGCTTACAATCTCTTTTCCCTTCTCTTCCCCACAACAGATACCCTGTGAGCAGTGTTCCCTTTAAGCTGAGTTAGTGTGAGCTAGCTCAGTTTTTTAGCCTCCAGCTCACACATTTTTGTCTTAGCTCAGGAAGGGTGGCTCCAAATCAAACTGATGTATGATGCAGACAAATCACTCCCTCACAACTTTAATGCTAGTAGCCCACAAAGTAGAATTTTTGCTCGCAAGACTCCACAGCTTAGAGGGAGCATTGCCTGTGAGGTAGGTGGGGCTGAGAGAGCTCTTTCAAGAACTGCCCTTGAGAGAACAGCTCTGAAAGAACTCATAAATGACCCAAGGTCACACCAGCAGCTGCATTTGGAGGAGTGGGAAAACAACCCCACTGCACCAAACTGGCTCTTTAAGTTATTAGCCGTCTTGGGGTCCCTCGTAAGGGCAGAAATACAAGGTACAAATGTTGTGAATGCAAGAAATAATGCAGTACAGAGGTTTCAAAGATGAGTGAGGACCAGTCGGGTTTAAATCTCATCTCCCAAATGAGATTCCCAAGTGTCTCTTTAGGCAGCTCAATTCCTCTCCTCTCCCCAGTTGAAATGTGAGGACAAAAATTCTGTTCTCCCTTAACCGAATTCCTTGTGATCAGCATTTACTCAGAGCACTTCAGTTCGTTTTCCCTACCTTTTCTGAAAACAAGTCTAATATTTTTTTTTCCCCGTGTCATGTACAACTTGTCGAGAAACTTGTGTGCAGTAAATTTGAGTATAAAAGAATAGACAGCATTGCCGATGTCCTCCAGGCAGCTCTCAGCTACCAGTTGACATTTCTGAAATCTTGCTTTATCTTTGTTTAATAAATAGACTACAGCAATGTAATATGAACGGGCTTGTTGAAGAAGGCAAGACATCTCGCCGGCTTCTGATCCGTCTCGTTCCTGGGATTTATTTGATAAAGGACACAGTCGACATGTAGATAGAGATCAGAAGTTTCGGTCTTCATATTCCCACAGCATCTTTCAAAGGCAAAACTCCAGCTGTTAGCAGGAAGATTCAAGCTGGACAAATTTGAATGCATCCCAGTTCCTCCACAGTGGAAGTCTACAAGTAAGGGACGCTGGTAATGATTTTGAAACAGATTGGTAATTGATCTGTCTTGCTCCCAGACTCTGTTATCCTGACCTGGAAAAAGCTCACCTGGCTACAATCCATAGGTCTTAGTATCATCCAGCCTCGATTGCTCTAATGGGCCATACATGGGACTGCCCCTAACAATGGTAAAGTTCAGTTGCTCCAAAATGTGGAAGCTAGGGTCCTTATGGGAGTTTGGTGTATTTATTTATTTATTTATTTATTTAGATTTCTTTCCCGCCCTACCCGCCTCTCGGCAGGCTCAGGGCAGCTGACAACATAGTTCCTACAAAATTCCACAAAACAACCATAGTATAAAATACAATACAGACAATAAGTGCACAAACTCTAATCTGGGAGAACCGGGTTTGATTCCCCACTCCTCCACTTGCACCTGCTGGATGACCTTGGGGAAGCCATAGTTCTGGCAGAGCTGTTCTTGAAAAAGAGCAGTTTCTGTCAGAGCTCTCTCAGCCCCACCTACCTCACAGGGTGTCTGTTGTGGGGAGGGGAAGGAAAAGGAGTTTGTAAGCTGCTCTGAGGCTCCTTTGGGTAGTGAAGGGCGGGGTACAAATCCAATCTCCTCCTCCTCCTCCTCCTCCTCTGCAGTGATCATATTAAGGCATCTCCATTCAACTTCCAGTTTGTTTCCAGGTTCAGTAAATGGGTGCTGGCATTGACCTTCTAAGCTTTCGTTGGACTTAGAAAGGACTGCCAACTTCTAGGTGAGGCTTGGAGATCTCCTGGAATTGCAACTGATCTTGAGGCTACAGAGATCAGTTCCCCTGGAGAAAACGGTTGCTGTAGAGGTGGATTCTATGGCTTATGTCTTGCTAAGGTCCTTCCGTTTCCCCAACCCAATCCTCTCCAGGCTCCACCCCCCCCCCCCCAAAATCTCCAGGAATTTCCCAACCTGGACCTGGCAGCTCTAGGCTTAGTAGGATCACTTCCACCCAGATCATCCAACACAATACCTGGGATTGGCTCAAGGGTCCTGCCTCAAAAAACTAGCCTTGGCTGAGGTTCATCTAGAAAGAACTCCCCTCCCAAGTCCCTGCCTTCCTAGGCTCCACCCTCAAAATCTCCAGGCGCTTTCCAACTCAGTGCTGGCAACCCTGTCTGCAGACCCTGGAGAAAATGTCTGCTTTGGAGGGTGGATTCTACGGCATTATACTCCACTAAGGTCCTTCCCTCCCCCAAACCTTGCCCTTCCCAGGCTCCATCCCCCCAAATCCCCGGGGATTTCTTACCCTGGAGTCAGCAGCCCTGGCAGGAATACCAGAAGCTGCTCTGGGGGAGGGCCAGATTCCCATCTTCCATTTCCAACACATTTCAGCAAAGCGCTTCCCTCTTCAGAGGAGTGCACAGCCAAGCCGAACTCGGTAGCAGATCCGCCTGTCTGAGCACTAATTCCCAGGCACATGTTCTAACCACCTCACTAAGTGCCAGGCTGCGTCTCACAATATTAAACCTCCTCGCTCGGGCTCCATGTAAGAATCAAAGCCGGATTCCTGTAGGAAATCAGCTGAAAGGTTCATAGGAAGAAACGCTTGTATGGAAATACCCCCTAAGCCAGCCTGGTAGATGCTGGCTTAGCAGATATTCAGGCGCTCTCTAATATGGAATTTGCAGCTTTGTTTCTGGCTGCTCATTTCCATTTCCTCCAGCTCCTCTCCCTCTCTTTTCTTCTGATCTAGTCTCCCCAAAAATCCACCCTTTGCTTTATCTTATTTATTTATTTATTGGGATTTGTATCCTGCCCTCCTCGCCGTACGGCGGGCTCAGGGCGGCTAACAACAAGCCGTTGGGGCAACAATAACATTCCTTAAAATAGTTAAGAACATATTTAAACAGACATTAAAACATATCAAAAACACATAGATGGCGTATCTTCAGTTCGGAGTATCAAAGCAGCATCGAAATGTACCCATCGTATCTGATCAGACACTGGCAGATGGAAATTGGGCCAGGGCCAAGATGTAAATACTAGGCGGCCCCTATTTGAAAGCCTGGCAGAAGAGCTCCGTCTTACAGGCCCTGCGGGACTGTAATAGATCCCGCAGGGCCTTGATGTTATCTTTAGGCTCACATTTCCCTGAGAATTTCGGGTGGGTAGCCCTGTTAGTCGGCAGTAGCAGGACAAGATTCAAGTCTAGGAGCATCTTAAAGCTAGGGTTGCCCGCTCTGGGTTAGGAAATACTTGGAGATGTTGTGGGGAGAGCCTGGAGACAGTGAGGTTTGGGGAGGGGAGGAGCTTCAGTGGGGTATAATGCCACAGAGTCCACCTTCCAAAGCGGCCATTTTCTCCAGGTGAACTGATCTCTGTTCCCTGGAAATCAGTTGTAATCCCAGGAGATCTCCAGCCACCCCATGGAGGTTGGCAAGCTTACTTAAAGCCCAGCAGTCTTCCCAGGGTATAAGCCTTCCTGAGTCGAAGTTCCCTTTGTTGTGTGTGTAAGGTGCCATGAAGTCACAGCTGACTTATGGTATTGGTGACCTCATTAGGTTTTCAAGGCAAGGGATGGACAGAGGTGGTTTGCCATTGCCTGACTCTGCAGAGGAACTCTGAACTCCCTGGGTGGTCTCCCATCCAAGCGCTAACCAGAAACGACCCTGCTTAGCTTCTGCGATCTGATGAGATCAGGCCAGCCTGGGCCACCCATGTAAGGGCAATAGTTATGTACCATCAAGTCACAGCCAACTTATGGCTACCCCTCATGGGATTTTCAAGGCCAAAGACCAACACAGGTGCTTTGCTGTTGCTTCCCTCTGTGTAGGGAGGGACCCTAGACTTCCTAGTGGTCCCCCATCCAAATACTAACCAAGGATGCTTAGCTTCTGAGATCTGATGAGACTGGGCTAGTGATGGTGCAGGCCATCCAGGGCATTAGATACCATCTTTCCTTGTCTGTCTCCCACACTCTTCTTGCTTTCTCTTAGCCCTGGAACTGCATCCTGTGACACCAGTGTGGTGTGCTCTCTCTTTCTTTTCCCATCTCAACATTCATCTTTTTCCCATGGAGTTTTATAGCTAAGCCACTAACATAATGCCAAACGTTTCATATAAAGCCATCAGTCACAATGAAGTGCAGAATCTGATACACTTAAGCCTCACCAGAAATCAGTGAGCTTAATGGCTTCTTTGTGTGTGTGTGTGTGTATGTGTGTGTCTGTCTCTCTCTCTCTCTCTCTCTGTGTGTGTGTGTATAGAGCAAACTCTGGCTGTTCCATCCTTCCCCCTGGGAGGAGGAGGGGGAGGAGCCTCAGCCAGTCCTTTATCAGACTCAGTCGCACAGGAGAGGCTTGCCTATCTATCTCTCCTGTGCGACTGAGAGAGACTGGCAAAGCAAGCTGTGACATGGCAACAGCAGCACAACTGGAAAAGGAAGTAGAGCACAGCAAGGGCCTTGCTGGCCAGATTGGGGCCCTCCAATGGCCTAATCTGGCCCACAGGCCACATGTTTGACACCCCTGTCCTAAGACTGTGTGGCAGCCAGAAGTTCTAGCTCTTTAGCATTATGCACAACTCGGTAGTGAGCTAGACTTGTTTTTAAGCCAAGAGATGTTTCAGAGATGGTTTTGCCATTACCTGCCTCTGCATCATGACCATGATATTCCTTGGAGGTCGCCCTTTCAAATACTAGCCAAGGCTGACCTTGCTTAGCTTCTGAGATCTAATGAGCGAGCCTGGGCTATCCAGGTCAGGGCAAAGGTGGGATATAAATGAAGTCAACAAATGAAACCCGGTCCCTGTCACTATCTTGTATAGTCATAACCACGTCTCTGTGCTGGACTGTAGTGCTGTATATTGCTTGTATTACCTGTTAATTCTTAAATGTTCCATTTGTAGACCATTGTGGTATAGAGGTCAGAGTTCTCAATTAGGATTTGGGAGACCCAGGTTTGAACCCGCTCTGCCTTGGAAGCTTGCTGGGTGACCTTGGGACCAGGGGCATAGACTTTTCTGAAGTCCGGGGGAGGCGGGGGCTCTTTAGCGCGTGCGCAAAGCGCTTGCTGGGGCAATGTTTCCCCCCCCCCCCCGGAAAACCTACCGCCAGCCGCCGCGCCTCCCTGGCCCTTCCGAGGCTCACCAGCCGGTGCTGCTGGTGCCTTTCCCTCCCCCTCTGCCCTGGCCACTCCCTCCCTCACCCCTAAAAGAGGAAGAGGGAGAGATAAGGAGGGAGGAATGGCCAGGCCGGTGGGGGGGGGAGAGGCACCAGCTGGCGAGCCTCGGAAGGGCCCGGGAGGCGCGCCGGCAAGGCTCGAGCCCCCCCCCCATAGTTTACGCTGGTGCTTGGGACAATCACACACTCTCAGCCAGTTCTACTTCACAAAGGTAACAAAATGGAGGCAAGGAGAGTGAACTTTTGGGTTCCCACTGGAAAAGCATGGAATAGATTTGTGGGCAGTGCCAGGGAGGGTGGGGCTTGGGGAGGAGGGACATCAGCAGAGACAAGATGCCATAGAGGTCACCCTCCAAAGCAGCGATTTCCTCCAGGGTACTGATCTCCATGCTCTGGAGGTCTGTTGTAGTTCCAGAGAACTCCAGGCCCTACCTGGAAGTTCACAAAACTACCTGGGAAAGAAAGAAACGATAGGGAGAGGTGGGCCAGAGAAGGAGGGGAAGAGCAGGATGTGGAAGGGCAGATGATAAAGAGGAAAAGAAAGGCCATCATGTTTTGGTCACATGATGAGAAGACAGGAGTCACTGGAAAAGACAGTAGTGCTAGGAAAAGGTGAAGGCAGCAGGAAAAGAAGGAAGCCCCGGCCTGAAATGGATGGACTCAGTCAAGGAAGCCACAAAGGCCCTCTGATTGCAAGACCACAGCAATGCTGTTAATGATAGGACACTGAGAAGTATTGGAGTCGGGAGACAATGGAACAGTGAAACAGTTAGATCTTTATTGCTGGTCCGGATGAAGCATACAACCCAGGGCTCCGAGCCCTCCTTTTATGCTGGTCAGGGATAATCCCCTGACCTCGCCCAACTGGCCTGATAGGCTATTATCAGTCTATTTACATCTCATAGGTTCCCTGGGAGAAACCTAGGTACATGATTGGTGGCCGGTTTGAATCCACCTGGCCTTTGTTCTACCTGGTTGAAGCTCAGGTAGTTTCTTGGCCATGTGCTCTGGCCACATGGCGGTCGCCATTACAGGAGCACATGGCGACCGCATGGTCAATACATAACAGACACTCTGGGGATCAGTGATCCATAGGATCTCCCTTTGTCAGAAGCGACTTGACCACACTTAAACTGCACACAACTGGCACAAGACGAAAGGCGCAGATGGCTGGGAATCACAGAGGGGAGGAGCTAAATCACAATCTGGAAGAAGCAGTCACACATTTGGCTGCAGGTCTCTAGAAAAAGACTGGTTTGCCTCAGTGCCACGTATGCCCATTCTCCAAACCAAGCAGGAATAATGTGGGAAAGCGGCAGCGCAGAGCATTTCTGCAGCGACAAATGCAACATATGCTGTGGCGGGACTAATCCAGCCTGTCCCTCACCAGGCCTGCTGCAGACACATTTGTTAGAAGGCACTGCAGTGGCAGAATGCTACAAAGGAAAGGCTAATTAGTATAATAAACTGATTAATAGAAAATAATGGGGCCTCTTCCAATGCCTGCTTTCAGAAATTATCCTTTGGTGCTTGAAAAGCAGCCAATTAGAAAAGCACAAAGAGAAGTGAAATGTTCAAAGAGGGAAGGAGAGAAAGAATCCAACTCCTGGCACGCCAAGGGGTACAAGTACCTTGCATTTGGGTCGATGGGAGTTACATGTGTCATCTGGGAGGAAAACAAGTTTCTGCTTTCGTAATTAGCTACATGCTTTAGTCAGTCATCCATGAAAGGATTTTCGAGATGTTCCAAAAAGAACAAAGCACTTCTGGCTCTTGGGTAATACAGGAGATGTTCTTTGAAAGTCCACATTCCTTTCTCTGTCCCAACAATATTTAAAATGCCTCTTTTAAAAAAAATGCAACAGCACTGGATGCAGTGGCATGACCCTCTTCCAATATTATGACACAACATCCAATGTTGTCGCTGTTGTTTTTAAAAAGAGGCATTTTGGGTGGTGGAATTTATATGGAAGTCAACGCTCTCCACCATTAAATGGAAAGTGAATTAGAATTTGCAAGCCGGACTTTGAGAGCATTTTAGATATCAGTGAACTTTAGTGTTCTTTTTTTCCCTCAGTTTAGAAGGATATCATAGATAAGAAGCATAGATTGTTCCCCAAGGTAACAGTCTTGTTCAACACATGGAGCTCCTCTATCTGAAACAGGTACCTACAGAATTTTCATCCTCCCCATATGTTCCCCTCAATGCCAGTCCTAAAGATTCACTCATGGAGAGTCTCACATGTTGATGTTCTCTATGTGACCAACATTTAGGTTAAAAGTTGGAAGGTTTGGGAGGGTTAGAAGAGGCAGGATTGGAAGCAAGGACAAGGTAGGGGGATGGCATCACAAGTGTGATGATGTCACTTCCAGGGGAAACTTGGAAGCGAAGCTGGCAGCTCTAGGATCACGGGAAATTCTATGGTTAGTGATGTCATCATGTTGCAACACTGGTGAGCTCAGGGGAGGGCAGGGTGGAGGATCGAGGTTGGGAGCCCTAGGTCGCGTTCATACGGCTCTTTTGATCCACACCAGGCATGAGTGCCTGGTGGATTTAAAGTGCACGTCAAGATAACAACATCTGGGAATTGTGCCGCTTCTGTGATTAGCCTGTCAATCCCCGTCGGGGATCCGTACTTAAAAGATAGTGGTGAAAGTCCAATCCTAAACTGGTCAATGGGCAATAGTGGACTCTCCCCCATGAGGTCATTCCACCAGTGTGCAATCAGCCCATAGGGATTGTCTCCAGACCATCCCGAACAGCCACTATTTAAAAAAGGCTTAACGATGTGCGCATAACCGCTTAAATATGCGATGTCCCTAGAGCTCTGCTCAAACGATCCAGACAATTTTATGTTTCTGACGGTCCCATGAACTTTATCAACTTTATTAACTGAAATGGTACCTAGAGGAAGGTACCACTGGTGGTGCTTTTACCATTTTAGTCTGCGCATGCACGGAAAAACAAGTACATGATGAGGCACATATGTGCATGCACAGACAGGATTTAAAAAAAAAAAAAGCCGACTGCACAGCTCTTTATGGTGGATGTCATCTAGATAATCCACTGTGGAGTCACGCATGGTAAAGCGCTTCACGGGGGAGCCTGTCTGGTCATGCAATGCTGGATCAAAAAGAACTAGATCAAATTATAGTCAGGCCAATGGTGGGATTAGCTGCCCATCTGAATGCTCTCCTAGATAGAAGAGCACTTTATTGGGGGCTATTCTGTGACACATCCTTTCTAGACCCCTGCACACAGCCGTACTATGTCTTAGCCCATATTCCTGGGAATTGGTGATGGAGCAGGTTACTGAATGCTCCAGTCTGAGGTGCCATCTATATTCAGCTCATGAGCGTAGAGAACATGTTGCACTGGAAGCTGCCAAGTTTTTTATTTTTTTGGGGGGGGGGGGGGGGGGTTGACCAGTCTTGTTGAATTCATACAGCCCCTGTAGCCTGAGGCTTTATCCATGCAGGTCCCATGATCAACAGCATAGGCTTTTTGAATGTCAAATGTGAATCCTGCCTCCCCTTTTCAGCAGCAGAAAAGTTGGTTGGATCCGGCTGATTGAGCAAAAGCAGCAGACTTTGAATGGAATGAGGAAAGGTCCATCCTAACCTCCAATGGAAACAATCTGTGCCTTCCTGGCTGCCAAGGAAGCAACAATGGGGGTCCTTTCTCAAGTTTCTAGTGCTTAACAATAAGGAACAGGTAAGGGCTAGGTACTCAACTATTCAAGTTCCTTTGTTCTATGCACACAGAAACACCAGAGTATGAGGCAGTGGTTAGAATGGTGGGCTAGGATCTGGGAGACCTAGGTTTGACTCTCCACTCTGCCATGGCAGTTCTATTGGGCCAGTCAAACACCCTCAGACATTGCTGTACCTCACAAGGTTGTTGTGAGGATCAAATGGAGGAGGCGAGAATGAAAAAGACATTTTGGGTTCCCAGGTAGGAAAGCCAGGGCATGAATGAAACAAACAAATACATAGAATCATAGAATGTTAGAGCTGGAAGGGACCTTGCAGGTCATCTAGTCCAATCCTCTGCGCTCTGAAGAAGCATTGCCAAAAGATAGCCCTACAACACACCCGAAAGATGGTCGTCCAGCCTCCGCTGGGCATAAAAGCATTTGTGGAGAACTGATGAATTTATGACCAAAAAAGTCTATTAATAGTGAACCAACAATAGCAAGCTACGCTTTGCTCACTTTGGGTTGTCATAGTTATTGGGGGGAGGGAATTCCTGCAGGGAGGGGTGGTGAGTGAGTAAGTGAATGGGACCTTTGCTTCTAGCAGCCATAACTTTCCTTACAAGTCATGCCTCCTCTCCCTTTCCCAGGGAAAGGTGTCCTTGAAGGTTTTTTTCTTTTTGTACCAGTTTGAGCAGTAGATAATCAAACCATATATTTTCCCACTTGGTTGAGATGGCAACGCTAGGTGAGGTGTGTGTGTGTGTGTGATGTGTGCATGGGGAAGGAAGGGGCTTTTGTTTGAATTACCTATATTAAGCATGTACCTGCCAAAATGCTTCAGTTCTAACACAAGTGATGTTCTGGATCCTGCATACATCTCAATAAACTTATCACTGCCAAAGAGCGAGTTGTTAACTTGACTAGGAGCTCAAACGATGTGTGTCTAGTGTTGCTAAAAACTTGAATACCACTCCCATAAGTCACAGTCCATTGGCATGTGCTTTCATACAAGACCCTTTGAAATAAATGATCAAAGATGTGGTGGGGGACACGTTCAAGGAGATCCTTTTTGGATAACGTTAAGGAGTACTATATTCTTATATGGCTTACAGGTCTTCAAAAGGGCAAAGATATGGGTAATACAGATTTGGCATAGGAGAAGTTGTAAACTGGACGGAACACACAATTTAAATACGTTAGCTAGGATAAATGCTGGTGGCAATCTCAATTTATTGAAGCAGAGTATGTCAAGAGAGGCAGCTTATGAGAGATAGCTTTAATTTCAGTTTGCTGTTTATTTGGATTGTTAATAAGATAGAATGAAGACAGGGATGCCAGCCTAGGTGGGACCTAGGAATTCCATGGAATTCCAGCTCATCTCCAGACTATAGAGGTTCCTGTGGAGAAAACTGATAATTTGGATGATGGACTCAATGGCACTGTACCCCACTGAGGCCCCTGTCCTCTCCAGCCTCCATCCCCAAATCTCCAGGAATTTCCCAACCTGGATCTGGCAACCCTACCCCCCCATCCCTTGCTGGTGACCGGGGAGGGGGGGACTTGGCAGCCACATATGAAGCAACATTGGCTTTCCTATGCCCAATTCATGTCAATAGTGACAATTCCATGTTTTAAAATAAAACACACATGCACACATACAAAAAGAAATAAATTATGCACCTCCACCGATGAGAGCTGTGCACCACTGAAGTTAACGGTAAGGGCACAGGGCAATCCTTAGATGGGATTGCTTGCATCGCTGATTCCGTTCTTTATAAGGCAGAATACAGCCAGGTGTTTAAACACAATCCCTATTGCAATATTTCTGCACAGGAACCCATCCAGCTGAACTGGACACGTGAAATGTACAGTGGGAAGAAAGAGAGGGATACACACACACGCACACACACAAAAAGCAGGGACCCGCAATACTCAGGAGGGGGGGAGAAGGAGGTCCACGTTGAGAAGGAGGAAGCGCCTGCAGGTGAGCCTTCTCCCCCACCCCAGGCACTGACAGCGAGGCCTGGGGCCACCAATCCTTCTCCCCCACCCCACCCCCACACTGACGGCAAGGCCCGGCGAGGCCACAGGCACCAGTGGTGAGGCCTGAGTGGCTCTCTGTTGCCGGGGCCCCCCTCTCCCACAGGCACTGACAGCGAGGCCTGGGGCCACCAATCCTTCTCCCCCACCCCACCCCCACACTGACGGCAAGGCCCGGCGAGGCCACAGGCACCAGTGGTGAGGCCTGAGTGGCTCTCTGTTGCCGGGGCCCCCCCTCTCCCACAGGCACTGACAGTGAGGCCTGGGGCCACCAATCCTTCTCCCCCCACCCCACCCCCACACTGACGGCAAGGCCCGGCGAGGCCACAGGCACCAGTGGTGAGGCCTGAGTGGCTCTCTGTTGCCGGGGCCCCCCTCTCCCACAGGCACTGACAGCGAGGCCTGGGGCCACCAATCCTTCTCCCCCACCCCACCCCCACACTGACGGCAAGGCCCGGTGAGGCCACAGGCACCAGTGGTGAGGCCTGAGTGGCTCTCTGTTGCTGGGCCCCCCCCTCTCCCACAGGCACTGACAGTGAGGCCTTAGTGGCTCTCAGCCACTGGGCCTGCCGATCCCCCCCCCGGGCACTGGCGGCAAGGCCTCAGTGGCTCTCAGTTGCTGGGCCCACCGATCTCTCCCCCCCACGGGCACCGGCAGTGAGGCCACCACAGTTCCCAGAGCATTTTCTGCATATGCACAGGGAATGCTCTTCTACCTTTGGGGGGATTTAAATATCCCCCGTATAGGTTTTTTTTTTAAGTTTTCAGATTTTTCTGCACACCTGGAGAGTCCCCCAAGTGTGCAGGAAAATCTCTGTGCCCCCCCCCCCCCCCCAAGTGCCCTCAATGTGTGGATTTAGATATCCGCATGCACAGGGGACACTAGCGCGTGTGTGTGTATAAAATATCAGACGCCTCTAGCAATTGTTGCTGCTGTCATCTCCCAGCTGGCTGGAAAGTTAAAACCTCACAGAACACCCAGAGCCGGTTGTTTAGCAACTCGTTGCTGTGGCAACCCCCTCCGCTGTCATCCCCCCTCTTCGCTGATAGCTGTCGCAAGCGGAATACAGAGTTTTAAAAGTTTCATATCTTAGATTTCTGGGGCAACCCTAGAGAAAGCGAGAGAAAGCCGGGAAATCACCAGGTCATAATAAACAACATAACTGGGTAAAAACTTTTAAAGCACAGAACTTGCTTTCAGTTTCTTTTTGTTTTCTTCCCCCCACTGCTTTCAGACTTAGAGCTACCTGCTTCTAGAGCAAGTGGGATTTCAGCTGAGTGTAAATGCTATGACACAATGGCCAAGCAAACAATGCAGCAGAAAGGGTTGGTCTTTCACGGATTCATAGGAACATAAGAAGAGCCATGAAGGCTCAGACCACAGACCTATTGAATCCACCATTGGGTTCACACAGTGGCTAACCAGCTGCCCCTAGGAAACCCACGAGCCAGATGACTGTAACTTCATCCTCCTGCCCATCATCCCCAGCAATGGATACAAAGAGGTATACTGTGGCCTCTGGTACTGGTGGGAGCAGATATCCACCATGACCAGAAGCCACTGATAGCCATGTCCTCCATGAATCTGCCCACTCCCCTCTTAAAGCCTTCCAGATTGGGGGCCATGGCCACATCCTGTGGCAGGAAAATCACATTTCTCAAAGAGCCGGCATGGTGCTATGGTTAAGACTCTGATCTGGAGAACCGGGTTTGATTCCCTGATCCTCCATATTTCCCAGTTACGGGGAAAATGCTGTTCAAACCAGTTACAAAGATGATCTGACTCCAATGGGAACAAGAAAAAAGAAATTTTACTTACAAAATAGAAGCACATCTTACATGACATATTCATGTAGGTAAATTTAACTTATTGTGAACAGATTAACTCAGGGGCGTAGAGTTTTGTAAATTCCGGGGGGGGGGTGTCTTTAGCCCGCACACTAAGTGCACACGCTCGCTGGGGCGATGTCCCCCCCGCCAGGAAACCTCCGTGTCTCCCCGGGGCCCTTCCGAGGCCTGCCAGCCGTTGCTGCCGGGGCCTCTCTCTCCTCCCCCCCCCACTCCTTCCCTCTCCCTTCACCGGGAAAAGAGGGAGGAGAGGGAAGGATGGAAGAGTGGCCAGGCAGGGGCGGGGAGAGCACCGGCAGCAGCAGCTGCTGGCCTCGGAAGGGCCCCGGGAGGTGCAGCGGCAGGCGCTACGAAATTTCGGAGAGGTGCAGCGGCAGGCGCTACGAAATTTCGGGGAGGCTTGAGCCCTCGAGCTCCCCCATAGTCTAAGCCTATGGATTAACTTCAGAAAGGTTAACTTGCTACAGCTCCAAGCCAGTGTAAGACAGAGAAGAAGAGAGTCCTGTACAAGATAAAACAGAAGGCAAAAGCAACGGCCAAAGAGGCTCAGCGTCTAACCAGGGTGGGGCCAACTGCTAAGTGTACCCCAGTAAGAGAATTCTCTTAGGTCTCCCCCCACCCAGATCCTCTTGCATGCAGAGTTACAATATCCAACAGCTCTTCCACATGAGTTACAATATCCAACAGCTCTTCCACAGTTCTCTCAGAACTCTCTCAGCCACACCTACCTCACCAGGTGCCTGTTATGGGGAGGGGAAGGGAAGGTGATTGTGAGCCACTTTGAGACTCCTTAGGTAGAGAAAATCAGGGTATAAAAACCTTCTTCTTCAGCCCATTGTTGCAGCAAAGTCAGGAACTGGCTGTCTGTTTTAGAGACAGACACAAACTGGCTGATGAACCAAAGTTTATCACAAGTTTTGGGCTGGTTCGTGGTTAACGAAGCAATGTTCATGAACTGAAGAACTGCCACGAACTTTCGCAAATGTTGATGCAGTTCATGGCAGTTCGAGAAGAGCAGGAAGCAGGGATATAAATCCCTGCTTTCTGCTCTTCACGAAAAATAGCCAAGCTGTTTGGTTTTGCTCTTCGTGAAAGACAGCTGTTTGCTTTAAATGGCTCCAAGCCTGGGGCTGGCTGCCTAAGAAACCCCTTCCAACAGCTGAGCTGAGCAAGCAGTCTGCCCCCACAAAGGACTGTCGCTAACACGAGGTGCATGGGGCAACTCCCCCTCCTGAATTTGCAATGCCTGCCCCCAAATCTTCCTAGTTAGTTTTACTTTACTTTCCCCTGTATTTTCCATGCTGTGCCACACTGGATAAGCCAGAAAAAAATAATAATGTATGTGCCAGATTTAAACACCAAAAAATCAATGATTTAATAAATTGTATAAATATGATATCTAAACTAATTAGAACAAATTTTCCTATACCACAATAAGCAGGTAGAAATTTACAGGTAAAGTTAATCATAGGTAGAAATTCACAGGTGGAGTTTTTTCCCAAAAAACAATTTATAGTAATATATTTTTTAAAAAAAACCTTAAACTGTAAGGATGTAGTATTGTCTCTGTCAGCTGACTTGATGGACCCCCAGTTCTAAATCCATTTCAATATTTTTTTTCAAGATCCTTGAAACGGATTTAGAACTGGGGGTCCATCGAGTCAGCTGGCAGAGACACTACTACATCCTTACAGTTTAAGGACTTTTTTTGGAATTTACTACTACAAATCGTTTTTGGGAAAACTCCACCTGTGAATTTCTACCTGTAATTAACTTTACCTATGAATTTCTACCTGTTTGTTGTGGTATAGGAAAATTTGTTCTAATTACTTTAGATGTCATATTTATAAATTTTATTAAATCATTGATTTTGGGTTTTTAAATCTGGGCCCATGCATTTTTAAAATTATTTTCTTGTTTACATATATTGCAGTGCCGCTGCCTTTCATCTTGTATTACACTGGAAAAGCCAGCAGTGGCTGCCGTGTGGTCTCAGCAGAGCAGTTCCTCCTCCTTTTTCAGAGCTAAGAACACAAGAGAAGCCACTATTGGATCAGGCCAATGGCCCATCCAGTCCAACACTCTGTCACACAGTGGCCAAAAACACCAGGTGCCATCAGGAGGTCCAGCAGTGGGGCCAGAACTCCAGAAGCCTTCCCACTGTTGCCCCCCCTCAAGTACCAAGAATACCGAGCATCACTTGCCCTAGACTGAGAGTTCCTATCTATACCTTGTGGCTAATAGCCACTGATGGACCTCTGCTCCATATGTTTGTCCAATTCCCTCTTGAAGCCGTCCATGCTTGTAGCCGCCACCACCTCCTGTGGCAGTGAATTCCACGTGTTAATCACTCTTTAGGTGAAGAAGTACTTCCTTTTATCCGTTCTAACCCGACTGCTCAACAATTTCATTGAGCTTCTTGTTTCCTGTTGTTTTCTGCTGCGCAACACTGCTCTACCACACCTCCTCAAAGAAGCTGGCAGACCCGTAACTGCTCTTTGTTCTTTGCGATGGAAGAGGAGCCCACCAGTCTCAAAGAAGCCGCACAGTTAGTCCTTCTCAGGCAGAGTTTGGGCAGGTTTCTGATCCAAGAAAGCTTTCAGGGGCTTTCCCTTCCTTCACCTCTTTATTACCTGCTTAATTCTTTCCTCATTTTCCCTGCCCGCCCTCACCCCCTCCCTGTATCCCCCTCTTGCTCACCCTCGCTCCCTCTTTTGGATGACATAATAAAAAGCAAATCAGCTCAATGTGCTGGAGTCCTTTCTCGAAACCACCTCTGGATGGGCTGGAAAGCCTCAGAAAAACAAGGCAAGTTGTGGGGCTGGGGAAGGGGGGAAAGACCCCTCTAGGCCATGGCATTGTGCATCCTTGAAGGGGGTCTCTGCTTTCCCCCTTGTCTTGGTTCTAGCGAGCTGTGAAGGAGAGTTTAGTCCCAGCCCAGTGAAAGAGAGACATCTGAGACCCTCTGCTAGGCACAACTTGATCCTTGGCATTCAATGGGACATTGGTCACAGTCCAATTTACTACGATCTAGGCAAGTGGCAGAGGGAATGAGTCCTGGCACGAAGATTGTGAGAAAGGCAATCTTTGTAATAAACCCGAAACCCTGGTCTTACCTTGCTGCTGGGTGCCTCCGTTCTTTTTTCTCCCCCACCCCTCCTCCATCCAGTCCCCCTCACACACCAAAAATCATCTAGCTTTGGGGCTGCCCCCACAGCTTAACTGTTTCGATGGGAAACAGCTGAGCCACAGGGGCAACCAGGCAGGAACCTCACAAACCCAATTCCATTTGTATGCGAGCTGGCTGGGTTGGGGGGGGGGGGGGGCTCGTGGTTCAGTTCACCTGTGAGCCACAAACCGAACTGAACCACATTTTTGTGGTTGGTGCCCATTTCTAATCTGTTGCCCTTCCCTTTGAGAAAGAGAGAGAGAGAAAGAAAGAAAGAAAGAAAGAGAGAGAGAGAGAGAGAGAGAGAGAGAGAGAGAAAGAAAGAGAAACCCCAGGGAATTCTACTTGTCTACTTAGGGATAGGGCTGGAAAGGATCAGCACAACACTAAGGTCAAGTCTACATCTGACTTTCCCGCTGGAATCATTCTAGTGTTGTTTTGTTTTTATTTTTTAAAAAAACCCTGTCTATGCCCATTTTTAGTTTCAAACCATACTTGTTCTAGTTTAAAAATCACTGTTTACATTCGTTAATTGCCCTCCTGTGGTCAGATCCTGTTGCTTTGTACTCTTCAGAGCCAGGGAGTGAAATCTGAAACCAGCGTGAAATGAACATAAGAAAAGACAGCAGTCAAACTACTTCAGAGGGGAGGTGTAAATTGGGCCTAAGCTATAACGTTCAAGTATGCATGTGGATGTGTCCATTGGTTCCACCGAGAAGCGTCTGTTGGACACGAGGTACAAGACAATGTGGACATTCTGTCTGCAGCTTTTGAGCTGCAATGGTTCCCCCCCCCCACCACGCACACACATAGAGTCATTTTCTAATGAACATACCAGGATCACAGTAGAGAGCTGACCCTCGGTAGACTTTTTGCAGAGGAGCAGTTGCTTCAGAGAAACCCAGAATGGGCGGTTCCCTATGCTTGTTCAGTCCTTCACTTTGCCTTCCTCCCATAGCAACAGTGGTGATGCCAGGTTTTGGGCCCACTTATGCCCACCACCAGCTCCCCCTAATGCTTCCCTTCCCTTCCACCAATTCACAGGCCCCTGACCTGACTGTGAATCCTTCCCCCCTGTACATTCTTCTACCACCCATGCCACGTTCATGCCCTTTCTGCTACAGTGTGCTGGCTGTGAGGTTGCTGTGGCTCTCAGAAGCCCCATCACCTGGCCGTGTCTGCGTCCATTTTCCCTTCCTGTTGGGCAACTGGGAGCATTAGTAGTGGAGCAGTTGCAAGCAAATGGGTTGGGAAGGGAACATGGACATGGCTCAATGGCAGAGCATCCACTAAGCATGCAGCAGGTCCCAGGTTCAAACCCCGGCATCTCCAGCTAAAAGGATGAGGTCGTAGGTGATGGGAAAGACCTCTGTCTGACACCATGGGAAGCCACTGCCAGTCTGAGTAGACAATACTGGCCTTGATGGATCAAGGGTCTGATTCAGTATGAGGCAGCTCTGTGGAGGGTTGTGATACTACTTAGTTCTCATTGAACAGCGAGAAGAATATGTTTCAAATTTGGGCCTGGTTCCAGTTAGAAACAGCTGCTGTCCCACAATAATTATCACCTGAAATCTCAGAGGGGTCATGGCTCACTGGCAGAGCATCCGCTTGCCAGGCACAAGGTCCCAGGTTCAACTACCGGCATCTCCAGTTGAAAGGAGCAGGTAGCAGATGATGTGAAAGACCTCAACCTGAGGCCCTGTAGGGCTGCTGCCAGTATGAGTAGACAATACTGAGCGTGATGTTCTGATTCAGTATAAGGCAGCCTCACCTGTAGCTAGCTGCTTTCCACTTGCAAGAACCCAGGAATTGCCATTTTGAGTATCACGCTAGAAAGAAACTGCACAGACAATGCAAGAGGAAGTGGAGCATGGTTGCCAGCTGTGGTCGGGTTCTGCCGTGTCAATGCAAATGCCATGCAAATTATCTTGATTATATTGTTTTCCCTCTGAATTGAAAGATGCAGATTAAGATGCAACCCCTGACTTAAATGCTGGGTTTTGTCCTGGGCTTCTGCCCTTTGTAAATCATTTACCTCTAAACGTATTGACTATTCACACCCTAAGGCTGGTTAAAAAAATTGTTTGGGGATTTTCTGGTTTTGGTAATGAGTTGTTTTACTAAGCATCCCCCCCCCCCCAGCTAATTAAAATGTAAATGAATGGGAAGTGGGGGGAAGACTTCGTACTTTATTTCTTCATTAGGAAAAAAAAATATTTCCTTGTTCTTTTATTTAGAAATACTTAAAAGCTACAGGAAATTATTTTGCCGACATTGACTAAAGCAATACATCTTATGAATTAAATGCATTTCAAGTACAGTAAATTGGAAAATTATGCACACATTTCCTGAGATCTAAGCATAAATAGTAACTTTTGTTTGGTACAGAAGCCGAGCTTATTCCTCTTCGTAGCTGTGGATATAATGCCGAGGTTGCAAGAAATATAGAGACCAATTGCTCCCATTCATAATGGTTAACTGCGAGATAAATTTAATGGGAAAATGTGGAAGATTTAGAACTCCCAAGATCTAATTATTCATTTTCTGTTCCGTTTCTGGATATTAGAAATATTTTAATGGTTATGTAGAAATATGGGATGACAATTTAAAGGGATTTCAATCCCGCTCCTGCCATATTACCGGACATAAATCTGAGATGATTATGCTAATGCAAAAAATCATGACTATACCCCCAAAAAGTAGACCTTTGATTTGTACAACTTGTAGAACACATTATAGCAGTATCCTGTACATATTTCTGCCCCCTCCCGCTGCAAGGAAATTCTATAATTGAAATATTTGGCAATTTATGTATCCGTTTACATGTTAGCTGACACGGTTCACTTGAGAATCAATGTTTGTTTGTTTTCTTTCACAAAATATGGGCTTGCATTTTTATTGGGTTGAAGAAATTATAATGGAGCCTAAATACTGAAGGATGGCAAGGAGTCAAAATTGACTCCTGATGAATTCAGCTGATTTGTAATATGGAGAAAAAAGGGGGCGAGCAACAGAAATATGGAAGCTGGAAAGGTCTGGCTTCCTCAGTCTCTCTCTTTGCTGATATAAACTATCTGGCTCGCCATTATTCCTTTCTCCATTTTGTTCCACTCAGCCAAACCTGCTAAGAAGGGCCTCTCATGGTGCTATATCGGTCTCTCATTAAATCAGTGCTTCAAATCAGAATGAGACAAGGGTGATTACACAGCTTTGCAAAGACGACCCAAATCTATTCAGCACTTGATTTCTGAATATAGCTGGATGAACCTTAGTCCAAAGAAGAATGTTGAGAACTGAGCTCAGAGAGCACCCATTTAAGATCCCATAGCTAGGTGTTCTGCTGGACTAAATGTTATTTTGTTTGTGTTTTGCAGTTAACTGTCCCTGACAGACCTGCTTTTTGGTGGAACAGGCTTCTGCAGGAGGAAGGGGCTCTCCTTCTTTGGAGGTTTTTAAGCAGAGACCATCAGCAATACTGATTCTATGAACTTTGGCAGATTGTGAGAAGGAAGGCAGGAAGGGTTGAGCCAATGTTCAGCTCTGTGGCCCTTTCTTACATGCCTAGGGCAATTTCAGGGGTGCAGTTACTGAGGATAATAGATTAGAAGGGGCACTATAAAGTTGGGTGAGAAGAAGAGGAGGAGGAGGAGGAGGAGGAGACTGGATTTATATCTCGCCCTTCACTACCCGGAGTCTTAGAGCAGTTTACAATCTCCTTTCCCTCCCCCTTCTCCTCCCCACAACAGACACCCTGTGAGGTAGATGGGGCTGAGAGATCTCTTTGAGAACTGCTCTTGAGAGAACAGCTTTGAAAGAACTTGTAACTGACCCAAGGTCACACCAGCAGCTGCAAGTGGAGGAGTGGGGAATCAAACCCAGTTCTCCCAGATTAGAGTCTGTGCTCCTAACCACTACACCAAACATAGCTTCCAGCTCTTTTTTTTAAAAAAAATGCTTTAAACTTTATTAATTAAAATATTTACAGCCTGAATTTCTGCTACCACTGGGGTTGTCAGAACCCCCCCCCCCCCAGTGGAGAGTCCCCTGCTGACAGGACCTGCCCCTCAGCTGCCCCTCAGCTGGCCAGGGGAGGGACTTACCAGTAGAAAGAGAAAGGTCCAGGACATGTTGCTGGCATCACACCGGAAGTGACATCATCATGCCAGGAACTTCCAGGTGACACTTTGGAACTTGGGCAAAAACTCTACGGTAGGAGCTGGTTTTACCATAGAGTTTTTGCCCAGATACTAGAGTGTTGCCCAAAAGTCACTATCATGATGATTTCACTTCATATGAGACACCAGCAACTTTCTCCTTCTCCCAATAAGTCCCCCTCATCCCCTGTTGGATGTCAGGAGGACCTGGCAACCCTAGCCACCACTGAGATGCTCCATCCAAACATAACAGGGGAAGGAAATTCATCAAGAGCAAACCCCTGCTAGAAAACTGAAGCTCCCCAGTACAGGGAAGAACAGGGGGTCCCGGATTTTCAGTAATGTACACTGAGATCTTTGCCGCAAGTACTAGTCTTCAGAGCTTTTCTAGGAATGCTTTGGTGGTAGTATGATCTTCCAGGGTAGAGAGAGAGAGAAAGACTGATTTCCCACAGCCGCTGCTCCGCTCCTGCTCTTCCCTTTGCCCCGATCATAAGTGTCAATTTCCCACTATTTCCTGCACAGCTGCATTTTGCCCCACAGCTTTGCCTGATTTTCCCTGCGTCTACGCGATCCTGTTTTTTGAGGATTGAGTAGACGCAGGGGGAAGTCAGGGGAAGCTGTGGGGCAAAATGTGGCCACACTGCAAATACTGGGAAATTGACACAATCAGGGCAAAAAGAAGAGTGGGGGCAGAGCAGCAGCTGTGGGAAATCGGTCAGAGAGAAAAAAAAACATCAATTTTGGAAGCAGCACAAAAATAGTACTACATGGAAAACATGCTAGAAAAACCCATTTGGTGCCTGTAAAGATGCAGAAAATGAATTTCCTAAATTCAGTTGGTGCTTTGTTCTATCACTATTTACCTCAGTGGTATGAATGTTGACATTTTAGTACATCTGGTCTTTTTTATTATTTCTTTGGGGAAGCATAATACTGGAAATATTATTAAGATTTCATTTCAGGAAGCCACCTTGGAGTAAAATAGATAAGAGGATTCGGTTTCTTCTCTCTTTTTTTGTAATGAACTGGCTGTTAGTATTCACTACACATCGCTTTCTGACCTAACATACACAAGACAGCTTCTTTCTTTAAAATTTTATTTTTTTTCAAAGAACTTACCAGAGTTTCAGCCAGTAAATAACATATTAGGTTGAATTCTATGAAACACACATGGAACGAGTGCATGGAATTGATGGCTCCTCCTTTCCCAAATAAGGTCGCCTACCTCCAGGTGGAGCCTGGAGATCTCCCAGGTTTACCACTCATCTCTGGATTATACAGATCAGCCCCCCTCCAAACCCTGTCATCCCCAGGTTCCATTCCCAAATTTCCAGGAATTTCCCAACCTGGAACTGGCAACCCAGCCTATATGCCTCCTGTAATTTCTTGCATCCCCCTCCCCCAATGAATCATATGAGTTGGGGGACCCTTGGGAATTGGGGGCTTCAGTTTAGGGGCTGCACTAGGATTGCTAACTCTGGGTTGAAAAATTCCTCTGTGTGGAGTCTGGGGAGGGCAGGGAGATCAGGAGGGATGTGAATCCATAGAGTCCAACCTCCTAAACTCTCTTTGTCTCTAGAGGAACTAATCCCTGTAGCAAGGAGGTCAGTTCTTGTTACTGCATGGGCAGCTGTGAATTTGCTGACATTCCCTTATTGTATAGTATCATTATTTTAATTGCTAGAATTGCTAGATCCAGGTTGGAAAACTCTTGGGGGTGGAGCCTGGGGAAGAGAGAGACCTCTGATCTTCAGAAAGCAGCTGGTGGTGGCACAGGAGTGTGAGGGTCAGACTAAAATCTGGGAGGCTCCGGTAAAAATCTCACCTCTGCCATGGAAGTTTTCTGGGTGACCCTTAAGTAGTCCACTGCTTGTGGTGAACATAAAGCTGACCATAACTGACTGTATCTGCAGGACAAGGGGAAAATAATGTAATTTCTGAATGTGATTTCTGACACTTTCTCCTTGATAGATATATATTGACAGCTGTCACTGTGTCTTCAAAAGTTTAATCATAACAGATTCAGATCCTGGTATGTAACCAAGAAGCTTCTGATTAGAGAAACTTATAGCAGAACATATAGATTTTGTAATTGCATTTTCTGTATAAGAAGCCATATTAAACAAAAGTATTATTAAAAGCCTCTGTAGATGGAATTAGGATGCAAAAGAAATGGAATGCGCAAGTTGCAAGGATGCCAAGGGCAAGTTTAATGTGATTCATGGCCCCTTATCAGCAGGCCCTCCATATGGAGATCAGAAAGGATTGTCCTGGAAACCAGATAAGTGAATGCAACCATGGACATACATGACCAGTATAAGGAGAGACCAATAGTAAGGCTTAAAGTCAAATGATGCTTGTATAATGGTAACTGCTTCTGGAAGCAAACGAGCAGAGGCCATCGGCTTGAAGGTACCAGAAAGTTTTTCTTCTAATAAACTACCAGGGAGACAGCAATGTTGGCATTTGCCTCCCAGAAACTTTGGTTCAAGCACTCCCTTCCACTGTTTTACAGAGGAGATGTATTGATTTGTTATTATATTAAATTTCTAGACCACCCTCCCCTGTAAACAGGGTTTTGGGTGGTGTACAACTGTAAAAAAAAACAATAATATTTAAAAACTCACAGTTAATAAAAAAAATACAGTAACTAATCTAATTAGATAGCACTGAGAAACTTCAAATTGCATCACTGTTCTGTGGGGGGGGGGGGCACAGAAAGACAGGAGTGCCAGACAGGTGGAAAAACATCACTGTCATCTACCAAATGCCTGGCAGAACAGCTCTGCTTTATAGGCCCTGCAGAACTGCATTAATTCTCGCAGGTCACAAAGGTTGTTCAGCAGAGCATTCCACCAGGTTGGAGCCAGGGCTGAGAATGTTCTGGCTGTGGTCAAGTACAGCCAGATGTCTCTCAGGTCAGGGATCATCAGTAAGTTCTTATCTGCGGAACGCAGTTGTCTTCAGGGGTTATACCAGGAAAGGCAGTCACAAAGATATGTGGGTCCCAGACCGTTCAGAGCTTTAAAGGTTAATACCAGAACCTTGAACTTGAGCCAGTGATCCACCTGGAACCAGTGCAGCTTATGCAGCACAGCTTGAATATGTGCAGTTTGTGGAGTTTCCCGAAGGAGCCGCACTGCAACATTCTGGATTTGACCTCCAAGCGCCTTCCCAGCACAAATCTACTTCCCTTTCTCTCCTACATGGTTATAGTTGACTGCGACTGATGACAAAATGTGCAGCTATTTAATGGAAATATGTATTTACAAATAATGTATTTCATAGAAATCTGACACGTGGGGAACCTGCAAGGACTTACAGGGGCATCTCATTTTCCCCTTCTCCCACTGTTTCATCGTTCCCTTCTCTGAAAACCCCTATAGCAGGGGTGGCCAAACTGTGGCTCAGGAGCCACATGCAGCTCTTACACACGTATTGTGCAGCTCCTGGCAGGGCAGCTGGGGAAGTGAAGGGGAGGCATACTTTTTCTCCCTCCCTCCCTCCCATTAATTTGTTTCCTTCTCTCTCTCTCTCGTTCTCTCTCTCTTTCCCCTCTCTCCCTCCCTCCCTCCCAGCTATTTGCTTTCTTTGTTCCTCTCTCTTTCTTTCCACCTCTCTCACTTTCTCTCTCTCTCTCTCTCTTAGACAAATAAATATCCTTAGCAAACAAATATCAGTGGACAAAAAATTTCGTTATCAATATCTGTTTTTACCCCTCTTTGTTTTTTTATATTTTTGGCAGTCTCATTTAACGTCAATAAAAAGCAAATTTGCACTTTAAAAAAAAGTGTGTAAAATTTGTTCATGTCTTGCGGCTCTCTAACATCAGACGTTTGTTCTGTTTGGCTCTTATGTTGAGCAAGTTTGGCCACCCCTGCCCTAGAGCCTCATTCCTTTTTCCTGTTTCTTTCTCTCCTTCCTTCCCATCATCCAACCCAGGGCTCCGTTGGGGCCGGGGCGCGCCGGAGCGCCGCTCTGGGAGAGAGGAGGGTGGGGACTTAACAAAGCCCCGCCCCCCGCTCACTCTTCCCGGCAGGCCGCCGCCGCCCCACCACCGCCACCCCGGGAGAAGCCCCGGGAGTGTGAAGCTCCGGGGAGACGCTCCAGGGAGTCTGTGGGGGCGTCCCCGGTCTCTCCCCAGTCGCCCTCTCCCCGCTCGAGCAGTTTTCCTGCTGGCGGAGCGAGGGGTTCCTGAGGTGGCTCGCCACAGGAGAATCCCTCGGCGAGGGTCCTCCGCTTCCCGGCTGTGGTGCTTCCTGCCTCGGACTCTCCTCGGCTGCCTCTCGCTGTGGCTCGGAGCATGCACCCCCTTTTTGGCGGGAAGGGCACCCCCTCCCCTCAGGGCTGGCCAAAGGGCACGGCAGACGAAGACGGGGCGACCCCTTCGGGGACCGACCTCCCGCCAGCGGGCGACCCAAGGAAAGACATGCCCGTGCTTTCACACCGAGTCATGGAGGCTGCTCGTGCCGCCGCTGCTCTGCTCGCTGCGGCTACTTTGCACTTCCCCGACTGCATCCTGCTGCTGCTGTTCCTGGGGGAAAGTGTCCCCCCCATGGCTGGGTGAGTGGCGGCTGGGAGGGGAGGGGAGGGGAGAGGACGGGGCCGGCTGCGCCCCTCCAGCCCGAGCTCTTCGCGCGTCCTGAGCACAGAAATTTTTGATCTGAACTTAAAGGGAGCAGAAGAGGTGTTTCCAGGGCTCGATTTCAGCAGGAACGCGCAGGAACCGTTCCGGCTGGCCTCCGAGCCTGCCCCGCCCCCTCCCTGCCCGACCTGAGCTTTTTATACTTGAAGGGAAAGTTCCTGCAGAGAGCCAGCAGGAATAGGCTCCACCAGGTGCTTTCCCTTTAAGAACAAAAAAAGGCAGCAGGAGAAAGCCCCGCCCAAAGATTAAGCACAGGGGCTAGGCTTTCTGCATTTGGCTTGCCGACCCTGCACCAGTAAGTTCTCTGTTCTCTTTTCCCTCCCTCTCTCCCTCTCTCTGCCCCCCCTTCCTTTCTGTCTTTCTTTCTGTCTTTCTCTCTCTGCCCCCCCCCCACTTTTCTTTCTTTCTGTCTTTCTTTCTTTCTCTCTCTGCCCCCCCCCTTTAAAAAAATTGAAAAGGGGGGGGGGATATAAAAAAGCAGAGAGCCCAGAAAATGCTGGTTTTGACAATATCTTTAATTTTTGAGAATCTCTTTAGTTTTCTCATGGCATCTTCTGCTTAAGAAAAGTAACTTTGAAGCCTGAGTTCAGTAGTGTCTTGTTGGGAATGGCTTGCAAATATATGTGTGTTTAAAGTGGTTTGGTGCTTACTGCCATGTAAGAGAAAACATCTGAAAAAGTAGCTTCATTGTTGTGTGTGTTGAATAGAAACCAGAATAGAAACCACACACTTAACCACTACACCAAACTGGCTCCTAGCGTTGTTCTGCCAGTGAACTAGGGTTGCCAACTCCAGGTTGAGGAAATCCCTGGAGATTTGGGAGTGGAGGGTGCAGTTTAGGGGAAGGAGGGACCTAAGCAAGGCATAAGCAGGGCCTGCAAGACGGAGCTCTTCCGCCAGGCTTTTAATTAGGAGCCGCCACCAACACCAACAACAACGATAACATCTGTAATGACATCTATGATAACAACAACATCTGTAGGGTGAACTGACCTAGTGGGAGGGGGGACTCTTATCCTGATAAGACGTCATCAGATCAATAAGATTGGAAGCTTTTTAGTGGAAGTAGGAAATATTTTATTGTTATTATGATAGCATAGAAATTGAAATTTTATTGTTATTTATTATTGTTGGAATTTTAAATTGTTATGATGTTTTAACCGGCGTTACGCCCCTGTAAGCCGCCCTGAGCCCGCTTGCGGGGAGGGCGGGGTATAAAAATAAATAAATAAATAAATAAATAAATAAATAAATAAATAAATAAATAAATGCATGCCACGGACTCTACTTTCCAAAGCAGCCATTGACCTGTAGTTTGGAGCTCAGTTGTAATTCCAGGAGATCTCCAGACCCCACCTGTAGGTTGGCAACCCTAAAAAATCATATTCAGCGTACTAGTTCTGCAGGAAGGCAACCTGATTTCCATGGGAACCTAACCCTTAGGAATTGATTCCAATCCAGTGTGGGAATAATTGTTGGACATAAGATATTGGTTCAGGCAAGGTTTTGTATAGATGGGACAGAAAATAATGTTTTTATTGCTTTTGTCAAAACTATTTTGACAACAAGGTAAACAGAATAAGAAGCAAAAGGTGGATGTGGCTGTATGACCACACTTCTGGGAACACTGGGTGTGTCCTAATATGTTAATGAGCTGTGCTGTCAGGGGTGTGGCCTAATATGCTAATGAGTTCCTGCTGGGCTTTTTCTACAAGAAGAGCCCTGGGTGTTTCTATGGGAGAAATATATCCATCAAGTTGGATGGATATAATGAGCTCCAGCCATTAGCTGCATGCAGGTTTGTTCCCTCAAACTTTGGGGGATTCCACCATCACACTAAGTTTTGGCAGCTAATTTAATCTGCTGTTGTTTCCTCTGTGCCAGTCCATCATTCACTATATCCCAGCTACCTGGGATTCACTTCTAAATCCACTTCATTGCAGCATCACAGCCTATGTAAAGCCCTCCTTCTGTCCCTTCCCCCCTCCCTTTTTTGGTGTGTCTGTATGACAGACTTGGACATGATTGCTATTACATGTCATAAGTGCTTAGAACATTTCACACCTTATTTGAAAAAAAGAAGAAGCAGCAAGTTCTGTGTTAAAGCTGCCGCTGTGGCTGGAAACTCCCTGCTGTGTTTATTTAAGCCTTTGCTTCCCCCAGGAGGGCCAAGTCCTGTGCGCAAAGTTCCCCTTTCGAGCGCAGCAACGGCTGGGTGGCACCCTTGGAGGGCGGTTCTGCAAGGGACTCCTGGGACGAAACGAGGGAGGCCTTCCTAGGAACGCCATTGGAGGACGGATGGGGGCAGCCGGCAAGCGGGGCCGCTCTCGGGTTTGGAAGCCCAGACGGGGGTCGCTCCGTGCAAACAGGGTTTGGTGGGGGTTTTTTGGGTGGGGGGGAGGGCTGCGACCCAACCCAACCCAGGTCGAGGAAGGGAGGCGCAGGTGAAAAGCCACCCCTCCACAGTGCAACGCTGTTTGAATTGGAGGCAGCCTGGAGCAGGACTCTGAAGAGCCTGAGAAAAGATTCAGTGCATGGGGCGTAGTGGTCAGAGGGTGGGACTAGTTCCCCTGGGAGACCTGGGTTCAAATTCCAGCTCAAGCTGTGGAAGCTTGCTGGGTGACCTTGGGCCAGTCACAGGCTTTCAAGCTAACCTAATCAACCTCATAGGCTTGTTGTGAGGATAAAATGAGAATGAGGTTTGTGTCCCCACTCGAGGAGAAAGGTGGGGCATAAGTGAAGTAAATTAACAGAGAGAAATGCCCAGAATAAAGAAATTCATGGGGAAAAACTGAGGAGGCCTATGAATTATGCTAAAGGTCCTCTAGACAGCAGGGAAACCCAAGTGTTTGTTTAACCTCTGGAGGAGGCCTTGTTCCCCCCCCCCCCAGTCTCCATTTGTAGTTCTTTAGCTGGAGTGATAATTGGATTGGCTGATGCACAGTGGCCTCTATTCTCCTGAAAGGCAAGCAAATCATAGAGTTGGAAGGGACCTTCAGGGTCATCTTGTCCAACCCCCTACATGGAGGGGCCCAAGATGGTGGAGCTGGGCTTCTCTGGTCTGGGAGTATAATTCTCGCCTCAGATAATTGGGGGGGACCAAAACAGGGTCTCTGAGGATGGCCAGAGTGAGTGGGGAGGTTTGTCTGGTGGGGTGTGATCCTTTGGGTCTATGAGTCCCAAACTGTAGGACAGGGCTTTAAAGGTCAAGACCAACTCCCTAACACACTTCCGGTGATGTCAGGGGGTGTGGCCTTTTGACACACTTCCGGTGATGTCAGGGGGTGTGGCATATGCTAATGATTTATGCTAATGAGCTCCTGCAGCTCTTTTTCTACGAAAGGACCCCTGATCCAACCTACCTTTATATGCCCTCCTTGCTGTCACCTTTATGGGAGGCACCTCACTGTTTTTCTGAATCCCCTTCCTCACTATTTACTTTTTTATCTCCTCATGGCAGCTCCCATATCTTCAGCTTCCTCTGTTTCCTTCTCTCCTTCCTGTCAGCCCCCCCCAGCTATTTACCTGTCTACCTTTCATCTACCCCATCTTTAGTGAAATTTGTTATTCATTTAAAATATCCCCTACTTTTTTCCCAATGAGGAACCTTGTTCTCCTCTCCCCTATTCTATCCCCACAACAAATTTGTGAGGTAGGTTAGACTAAGAAGGTCACCCAGTGGCCTTCCACACCAGAGCGGAGATTTAAACCTGGGTCTCCCATTTCCTAGTCTGAAACTCTTAACAACTACGCCACACTGGCTTTTGTGGGGTGGTTGCTGCAGAACAGTAGCAAGCAGCCAGGTTTGGGTGAGTCAAGCAAGGCCTGTGGTACCAAGGAGCCTGGTGGTGGCTTGGCTTCAATGAGGCCTCCCTCAAAGGCTAAAACACCCCTTGAAAAGACCCTGCCTTTCACTGACAGAAGCCATGCCTTGAAGGCCAGCAATACTGTTGTGGTTGCCTAGCAACAGCCACTGAAGGCACTTGTTACTTAAAGCTATGGACATGGTTTCTAATTTGGGGAAGGGTGGCCAAACCCAAAATTGTTTTTTTTTTTGGCCTTTTTTTTTAACCTGGGCTTTTCTCAGTTTTGAAGAAGCTAGAGCCATGTCGATAATGATAGATAGATAAATAGATAGATAGATAGATAGATATTATGAAATTGGAATGAAAGGGAACTCTGTGTCCAGTCAGTTCTCAACAATGAGATTCCTTATTGCTTTGCTACTTCTTTCTTTCTTTATTAAAAAAAGAAGAGCTTGTGGGGGGAGCCTCTGATAAGTTCTTAAAAAGTACTGCACTGCTAATCAGGCCCTGTCTGTTCTTTGTTTCATGTATCCATGGCAACAGGAAGAGTATCCATGAATCTCCGATGGACTTAAAAGTCAGTACTTGTGATTTCTGACCCTTTAAAAGTCTCTTCACAGTCCCTGGAATCTACAAATGCAAGTCTTTTAAAAAACTTGCTTTTATGTATCACAGGACTGAAGCGCTATTGCATTTGGCGTTCTTAATAAATGGGCTGAGTAGAAATTACCAGGGTTTGAATCTTGTTTTTTTTTTTTTTAATCAGAAAAGATTGCCTGATAGTGTCTCCTGTTTGGTGTAGTGGTTAAGTATGCAGACTCTAATCTGGGAGAACTGGGTTTGATTCCTCACTCCTCCACTTGCACTTGCTGGATGACGTTGGGCAAGCCATAGTTCTGGCACAGCTGTTCTTGAAAAAGAGCAGTTTCTGTCAGAGCTCTCTCAGCCCCGCCTACCTCACAGGGTGTCTGTTGTGGGGAGGGGAAGGGAAAGGAGTTTGTAAACTGCTCTGAGACTCCAAGTGAAGGGCGGAGTATAAATCCAACCTCTCCTCTTCCTTCTTCTTCTTCTTCTTCTCCTGGAGTCATCCCATGAACTACTGAGGTAGCAAGTCAGCAGGCAGAACGTGGGCCACTGGATTCTCAGCACCAACAATGCCTCTGGAGTCCAAACTCAATGACCAAACTGCAGTAGCGTATGGATACTTGTGTTCAGGGAGGTAAAGTCTGAGACAGCAGGAGGCATTATCCTTGAATTAAATTGCTGGATGAGGGCTTATTTATGTCCTGCCTTTCTCCCCAATGGGAAAACACAAGCAGCTTAGATCATTCTCCTCTCCTCTGTTTTATTCTCACAACAACCCTGTGAGGAAGGTTAGGCTGAGCGTGTGTGACTGGTCCAGCAAGCTTCCATGGCAGAATGATTATTTGAGCCTGGGTCTCCCAGACCATAGTCTGACACTCTTAACCACTGTACCGTGCAGGCTAGCTGTGTTCTGGGCAGGTCAAAACTCCGTCAGCATGTTTCAGGAGGACCAGAAGTCTCTTCTCATCACCCCACCAACCTGAATACAGGCTGCATTACCTTATGACAGATTTTCCTTGGTGCATTTGACCATAGGTTTTGTTTCTTGCTCTCTGAACTGCTTGACTGAAGCAGGAACATTTGAGAGATCCAAAATTCCGTTCTGACTTACAGGAGGGCCTTTCGCTCTGCAAGGCATCCACTCAAATCAGCCTGAAAGTCCTTAATTTTCTTTCCGTTTCCCTGTTCCATTGCCTAGGGAGTTAAACATTGCTCTTTCTATGGCTGAGACAGTCAGGACGAGGAGAGCGCGATCGGTTTGCTCTTTCGTCTTTCCCCCACTGGGTTCCATTAAAATGTTAATAGCCATTATTACCTGGAGTAGGTATGATTATTCACTACTTTTGTATCTGACGTCACAGATTACTCATAAGATGCTAATTTGCATGAGTTTGTGAAAGCTGGAGAGTTTTAGGTTTCAAGAAAGGGAAAATGGGGGTGAGAGATTATCAAGCCCCCCCCCCATATGATGTAGTGATGAAAGTGTTGGACTAGGTTCTGGGAGACCCAGGTTTGAATTCCCATTCTGCCATGGAAGCTTGCTGGGTGACCTTGGGCCAGTCACACAATTTAGCTTAACCTACCTCATAGGTTGGCCACTGTGTGCAAGAGGGTGCTGGACTAGATAGCTGTTGTGGTCTCCAGGACAGAAGGGACCCTTGCTCATTATGTCAAGAACTAGCAACCAGCTCACCCAAGCCCTTTGCAGAACCCATCCACTCATTGTCCAAGGCCCTGAATTTGTGTGCCCTCCTTTACCTGACAGGGTGTGGCAGAACATGCCTGCTCTGACCTGCAGGCCCCATTTCTGCCCTGCCCTCCTGGGTTTTTCTCACACCTGGAGAGGCTTTTCTTCTACTCTCAGATAGCTCACCACCACCACCTGACCTTTAGCTGGAATTACCCACTGGGAGGGTCAGGTCGCTCAGCTTCCTTCCAAGTTTTGAGACCTTGCCTCTGGGTCTCCCGCTGCCCAGCATCTGGTCACCATGGGGATAGTTTACTGCCTTGTGCGCTCTTGAAGGAATAGCCACTTGCCAACTGCCTGCCTTCCCCCTGGTGCTCCTTTTCAAAATAGTGTGTCTGAGACAGTTGGAGGTCTATGTGGTACAGAGAACCACTGCCAGCATCAAAAGTTATAAAGTATTTATTAAAAAAGAAAATGTTTACAAGCATCTTTTTAGCACAACACCAGATTTGAGCAAGGCATACAAAAGAAATGGATAAAAACACAATCCCACCCTCCTCTCTCTAGGCCCTATCAGATGTTAAAATATAGGACCAGCTTTTTAGCTTGCAGAAGTCACAGATCACTTCAAAGTCTCTATTTCCTTGAAGCTCCCTCCAGGTGTCCAGGCCAACCACATGGTCAATGGCTGCATCTTCAGTGGAGAGGTCTGTATGCTGGATTTGTTCTAGCCTAAAGTCCTCCACATCTCTGTTCCCTGCTAGGAGGAAGGGGGGAGAAGGGGAAAGCTTGACTATCCCATTGTCTAGACCTATTAGCATATGTACTGAGGTAAGTCTGGACAGCAACTGCACTGACTTTCTCTTTCCCAGCCTGTTCTCTACTGGGGGGGGGGGTGTTAAAACAAAAAATGGAAGCTTGGCTGATTTCAGTCTTTCCAGGAAAATAATGAATTTCTTCACACTGGGTAATAGGATGGCCAGAAGAATACAGACAATCCAAGAAATGCTAGACCTTAAGCCAGCACACGACACTTTAGCTGGATTCTCTCCTCAGCAAATGGAATGGAGCCTCAGCCAGTCCTCAGGGAGGGGTGTCACCATCTGTCTGTCTAATAATCAAACCTGGCTTTCCTTCTTCGTCGTATCAGATCCCAATCCATGGACCCTCCCCGCAAAAACCTAATACAAAAACAGGAGGAGTAAGGCCCATTGTGGGAAGAAATACAACGGGCTCTAGAAGGAAGCTCCAGGCGAGTGTCCTGGCTGTGGCTGGTGGGGTGGCAGAGGGAAGGGGGAAATAGAGGGAGGCAAGCCATGTTTATTTCCTTCTGCTTAGCTATAAGGCAGGGCTGTCTGAAGTCATACCTGGCTTGGAGAGCAGGAAAAGTATTGTGAAATTTCTTTTACTTATTCATTTGGGCCATGTCTGTGCCACCTCTCTGCGGAAAGTGCCTGAGGCAGCTTACAAAATAAAACACAAGAAACATAAAATGTCGTAAAAGTTATTAAAATCCACTATTCTAAACACAGCAGAGCATAAAACGTGAATCAGCTCAAAATGGGTCTTTCTCAGACAAAAAACAAAAACAAAACAGACTATAAAATGATGTTAAAATGATCAGCCCCATAGTTAAAAACCTGGGTGAACAGAACATTTTGGCCTTGTGCCTAAAAGCAAGTAGTGTTGGCACCAGGTGGGCATCAAGAGGAAGGGCATTCCACGTATGAGGTGCCACCACTGAGAAAGCCCTGTCTCTGGTTGCCACCAGCTTCATCATCTCTGAAGGTGGGGGCATAGAAAGCAGGGGTGCTTATGAGGCAGACCTGATGGGCTGGACGATATGGGAGGAACTGGTCCTTCAGACACGCTGGCCCCAAGCCATTTAGAACCATCACTTTGAATTGTGCTGGGAAACAAATGCTGATCATTCAGCATTGCTGTGATTTGATCCCCGTATCCTGTCCCTTCAAGTCTGTGACTATAAATGGGTCATCTTTAGACCAAATCTTCTGAAGCAGAAAACTGCACTGGTAAACAGGATGGATCTTATGAAGAAGAAGAAGAAGAGATTGAATTTATATCCTCCCCTTCGCTCACTTGGAGCCTCAGAGTAGCTTACAAAATCCCTTCCCTTCCCCTCCCCACAACAGACACCCTGTGAGGTAGGTGGGGCTGAGAGAGCTCTGAGACAACTGTCCTTGAGAGAACAGCTGGTCCAGAGCTATGACTTGCCCAAGGTCATCCAGCAGGTGCAAGTGGAGGAGTGGAGAATCAAACCCAGTTCTCCCAGATTATAGTCCGTGCACTTAACTACTACACCAAACTGGCTATACCTTGTTTCAGTTATTCAGGACGGAACAGCTCTCAAGTCAAGCTCATGATCAGGTTTGGGCTGGACAGGGCTGCCAGCTCTGGTTTGGGAAATACTTGGATATATAAATATATATATTTGGGGGGGGGACGACCCAAGAATGGAGGGGGTTGGGTTGGGGCAGGGTCTCAGTGGGATACAATGCCACCGAGTCCACTCTCCAAAGCAGCCATTTTCTCCAAGGGAATGGAGATCAGTTCTTTTTTTTTTTTCCCTCTATAACTACAACTATAACGCTACAATCTAAGCTACATATACCTTATACAGAGAGTACTTTATCATTTGCTTAATACTACCTTGTTACATAAAATAATTATGAAGCATTTAAAACCTTGGATAAATTTCAATTACTTGTTACTGCTACTATAAAAGTTATCAAAAACTATTTGGCAGGCACGCCCACCTAGAGAAATACGGTTAATTAAACCATTTATAATACATAAGTGCAATGCTTAATAAAACAGTTTAATCACTATTTCTTCTTTCGTCCTCTTCTTGTCTTAACAGTCTCAACTATTTTTGGAGCTGCAGCTCCCTTTTCCAAGTCAGGCACTTCTTCTTCACTCTTTGAGCTATCAAATCCATACATGCTTTCTTGCGAGGCCAGTGAACCATCTGAGTCTCTCCCAGTTTTCTGCTCTTTGCTTTTTTCCAGAAATTTTTTCGCTTGTTGAACAGAGTCAATCTTATACTTCTTATCTTTGATGCTGAAGCATAGTCCTTCTGGAGTATTCCAATGATAGATGATAGACTCAGACTGGAGCCAAGATGTCAATTTTCCATAGGCTTTCCTTCTTTTCCTTATTTCAAATGGGCTATCCTTCATCACTTTTACTTCTTCTCCCAGGATCTTCAGAGCTGCTTTGTTTGTGGTCCTAAGCACCACGTCTCTTGTAGATTTTTTGGAGAACCTTATCATAATTTCACCAGGCAGGCTTTTCTTTTTAGTGTAATCTGGATAGGTTCTGTAAACCATATCCATATCGCTTTTTATATCCGCTGCTTTCATGCCTGTCACTGGTTCAAGTGCTTCACTTAGCAAATTTTTAAGGTCTTCTCCTGTGTTTTCTGGCACATTCTGAAGTCTTAGGAAAAAATTCGATCTATCCATTTGTAATTTCAAAAGCTGATCATGGTGGAAGGCCTTTTCCTTCTCTGCCTTTTGTAGTCTTGCGTCTTGGTTTTTTACTGAAGTTTTTACTTCCAGAAGTTCTCGCTGCAGCTTCTCTGTGGATTTATTCGACTCTTTTAGTTCTAGCTGCATTTTGTCCATTTTAACGTTGAGAGCTGTCATTTGGTCCACTAGAGGTCGCAATAACGAGGAGAACACCGCACTCATCTCTGTGGTATCAACCTTTGAACTCAGAGCTGTACTTCCTAGTTTGGGGGAAGGTTTCGGTTTCCCCGTCATTGTTGAAACTACGCTCTTTGTTTATAGATAGATAAGATGAACGAAAGGAGCAAATTTTCAAACAGCACTTATGTCCTTCTAAAGTTTATATCTCCAAGTGAGCGATGCTGCCATCTAGCAAGGTGGATGGGCTTTTATTCCTGCAGTAATGCCACGTAAAGAGTCTCGTAAGTACGCTAGTCCCGGAGAGGGGGGGGGTGGGTTTCACTCCTCCCGCCGTCTTCCCATTGTGTTCTGCTTTTCTTACTTCAGACTCACGTTTTCTCCATGCGTAACTGTCAGTTCCAGCCTCATTGCTTCGCACTCTCTGCTGCTTCTCGGATTTGCGCTTTCAGCCATACGGCTCCCACGGCGGGGGAACCTATGGGGGTGATGAAAAGGGATCTCTATCCCTCAGTCGCCACCGTAGGGAGAGATCCCCTTCGGGCCACCCCAGGCAGAGCCCCCTCACTGGGGTCTCTGGGGGCTCGGCACCAGTCCAGAGCCCCTTCTTCCCGCCGGGTACGGATCGCGCTCCCCGCAGATGCGGAGGAGCACGTCCGCCATGCTCGCAAGTCTTGCCGGAAGTCCAGAATGGAGATCAGTTCTGATTCTGGGAACTCTTCAGGCTTCACCTGGAGGTTGGCAACTCTAGGTCTGAGGAATTCTTTATGAGAGAAGGCCTCAGAGGGGGAGATGACACAACACAGTGTCCTGCACAGAGACATATACACATAATCAGAATATTGGGTGATTGGAAAAGAGCTTTGTCTTCTTTTTTTTTTAAAAAAACACCTTCATTGGGCTCACATAATGTAGATTCATACAAGTGAATTTCTTCATAATTCGCTATGGGGATGAAACCAAGCCTTCATTCTTTGTAATTTTCCGAGAAAGGAGAAAACATCTCATAAAATCAAATTTAATTTCTTCAAATGTGAGACTGGAGATTCCTCCGTTTACCCCGGAGCCTTTTTAAAAAACCGGCGCACGTCTCTGCCTATTGTGTACTTTTCAAAATAACATGCTTTGCTTCTTCATTTATAATGATTTTATTTAAAGAATATGAGAACGGTGTTATGAAACCATAAATGTCAGATAATATACAGGCAAATTAGTTCATAAACCAAGTTACTTTAAAAACAAGAAAAAAGCTTGATCATCTTTCACTAATTTTCTTGATGCAGACTTTCTCTCTCCAGACAGGAAGAACACAGCTACATCAAGAGTATGACATCAAGTAGCATGTGGTTAGCCTCAAAATGTCCATTCATGTTGGTTGCCTTTTAGTTCAATGTTTTGAAATTACTCACTGCAGAATGTGCCAAAAGCAGAGTTGGGTATCCACCTATTGATGGCACCACACCCCATATTTCCAAAAAGAGGAAAAGGAGGAGGGAGGGAGGGAGGGGGAGGGGTCTCAAAGCACCTTACAATCTCCTTCCCTTCCTCTCCCCACAACAGACACCCTGTGAGGTAGGTGGGGCTGAGAGAGCTCTGATAGAACTGCTCTTGAAGAGAACAGCTCTGAAAGAACTCATAACTGACCCAAGGTCACCCAGCAGCTGCATGTAGAGGAGTGAGGAATCAAACCCAGTTCTCCCAGATTAGAGTCCACGCTCCTAACCACTATACCAAACTGACCTCTTCCAGTGGCTTCAAATAGACATTAAGTAGCATTGGGGATAAGATAGAGCTCTCCGGCACCCACAGGTCAACAGCCACGGGGCACAGCAACAATCCTCCAATGCTACCCTCTGAAATGGAATCTCCAAATCTTGGCCTGAAGTTAGAATGAAATGGGTCCAGAAAATCTGTCTCTTCTAAGAACCCCTAGAGCTGAGAAGCAACTACCTGCTCAAGCCACTGCCCAAGCATGGAAGATTGGATACTGGCTGGAAGTTCTCTAATACGTGTTTCTACCCAGGGCTATTTTGGGGCAGGAACGCACAGGAATGGAGTTCCGGGTGGCTTCCGAGTTGGCCACGCCTACAGCCTCCTCCCCCCTCGGGTTCCGCATGTGCCTTGCAAGCTGCGGGGCACCTGGGGAAGCCAATCCTCGGAGGGAGCTGCACTGTCAGGGGTGTGGCCTAATATACTAATGAGTTTCTGCTGTTGGGTGTGGCCTCTTATGCTAATGAGTTCCTGCTGGGTTTTTTCTACCAAAAAAGCCCTGTTTCTACCTAAACAACCACAAGAACAGTATGAATACAGTTGATCCAGTACCTGGAAACCTGTAGGCAGATCTGGTCTCTTTAGAAGACTGATGGTGGTGGAAAGTGCCATCAAGTGGCAGCCAACTTATGGTGACCCGAGAGGGTTTTCAAGGCAAGAGGCACGTGGATGTGGTTTATCATGCCTGCCTCGGCATAGCAACCCTGGCCTCTCCTGGTGGTCTCCCATCTTTAAAAATGTGTGTTTGTGGGGGGGGTCCCTTCCTTGAGATTGTCTGGAGGTGCTGCAAGGCCTGCCCCTTTGCCAGAGCTTTTGAAAGGGTTTGAATGGCAGGCATTTGAAGGGGGGGGGAGAGGGAGATTTGGGGTTTACAATTTATTTTCTGTTTTAGCTGGGTGTGTTTTCTTCTAGTGTTGTAAACAGCCTTGAACCACAAGGAAAGGAGGGATACAAATGTTGCAATAAAATAAATAAAATAAATATTCTCTCTCACCCTGTCCTCAAATCAGTTGCCCCTCAGAAAAGACGATATTGGGGGCTCAGCCCCTCCTTCCCTCCTGCTTCAGCTGTGTCCTTTTGGGAGCTTTGCACCAGCAGTGCCGAAACACTGCTCAAGATGCATTGGAGCATTCATTGGAAAGCCGTGGTTGCTGCCAGAAGATGTAGTGATGGCCACAGGCAACAGCGTTAAAAGGGGATTAGGCAGAGTTATGGAGGAGAGGACTATCAGTGGCTTCTAGACATGATAACTAAAGAGAATTTCCACATTCATAGGCAATAAATCTGAATACCAGTGCCAACATCAGTGAACGGCCTCGTCCTCTCTCCCCTGTTGTTGGCCCTCCAGAGGAACTGGTTGGCCACTGTGTGAGACAGGGTGCTGGACTAGATGGACCACCAGTCTGATCCAGCAGGGCTCTTCTCATGTTCATATGAAGGCCTCGGCCTCGCTGCCCTTTTGTTGGCCCTCCAGAGGAACTGACTGGCCACTGTGTGAGATAGAATGCTGGACTAGATGGACTATTAGTCTGATCCAGCAGGGTTCTTCTGATGTTCTTATGAAGGCCTTGGCCTCTGTGCCCAGTTGCTGGGCCTCCATAGGAACTGGTTGGCCTCTGTGTGAGACAGGATGCTGGACTAGATGGACCATTGGTCTGATCCAGCAGGGCTCTTCTGATGTTCTTATGAAGGCTTCGGCTTCTCTGCCCTGTTGCTGGCCCTCTGGAGGAACTGGTTGGCCACTGTGTGAGACAGGATGCTGAACTAGATGGACCCTCACTGGTCTGATCCAGCAGGGCTCTTCTCATTTTCATATGAAGGCCTCGGCCTTGCTGCCCTTTTGTTGGCCCTCCATAGGAACTGGTTGGCCACTGTGTGAGACAGGGTGCTGGACTAGATGGACCACTGGTCTGATCCAGCAGGGCTCTTCTGATGTTCTTATGTGTTTGGTGTGAATTGGTCGGTTAAGATGTAATCCTCGAAACAATTTAAACTTTAAGTGGTCCCTTTGACCTTATCCTCTTAAGATGTTCCAGAATAGATTGTCTGAAGCCTGCTCTTGAGTATTGCTGCTTTCACTATTTGTTTTACGTTTCCTTCTTGTCTTTTAATTCTCAAAACAGGAAAATAAAACCTGGGGATAGATTTCAACTATTTAACCCTAATTAGTTTGATTTACTTCAAAGGGATTCCAATGCAAGCACCCAGAGTGACAGGACAATTGCAGTATAAACCGTTCTTGGAGTTGTTCCAATTCTCCCTTCCCTGCCCCTTTCTGGATCTGTGGAAAATCGCTCCCACTACGTTCTGCAAGTGAAACTTTTAAAAAAATAATATCAGTCATTTATAATCAGCTTTCCATAACATTTCATAAAATTGGGCAATTACTTTCACTTTAGAACTTGTCACTACAGGAAACTTGGTGACCCAAGTATCTTACACTTAAATGGCATAATTATGTCGGTCATGAATTAATTCTCTGAACAAAGTCAACGGTAGTTCTGGAATACGCATCATTAGGTCTCTTGAGTGACTGTGACGCCGTCAGATAATCAGGGGGGAAAAAAAACACCAGTTTTATTCTTCTTTTCAGGGCATGTATCACATTTCAGAAGCCTCTCTTTTCTTCCCAAACAGTGCATTTGACAGCTTGCTTTTCTGTATCTGATGAGATGTGCCCACACCTACCAGGGAGGTGCCGGGATATACAGGAATTGTGAGGGCTGGGTTCTGTAAGGTAAGGAAATCTAGTGAAGACCCTGAAACATCTAACTATAGGGAGGGTTTCTCACTCCAGCATCAGTAACTACTGTGATATGCAACCAGATTGCACAAGGCTGGGCCCCACACGTACGACCCCAAAGCTATTTGCAAATGCAAGTAAGCGCTACCCTTCCTTAAATCCAACCTGAAAATCCTCATTTGAAGTTCCCAGAATGCTATGTTAGTTAGTGAAAAAGCACAAGTCTTCAAGACTTAGTATTATGGACAAATAAGCAAAACAGTTTTATGTTTGGGGAGAGGCCATGGCTCAGTGGAAGAGCCTCTGTTTGGCATGCAGAAGGTCCCAGGTTCAATCCCTGGCATCTTCAGTTAAAATGACCGAGCAGTAGGTAATGTGAAAGACATCTGCCTGAGACTCTGGAGAGCCACAACCAGTCTGAGTAGACAAGACTCAGCTTGATGGACCAAGGGTCTGATTTAGTACAAGGCAGCTTCATGTGTGTTCATGTCCAATAAGAAGAGCTGATTTGTTTAGAGGAGATGGTGGAGATGTTATGGGTCTGGTTTGTGCCCAGATGTTAAGGTAAACCAGGGGTCATTTTGTAGAAAAAGAGGTGCAGGAGATCTTTAGCTTAACTCATTAGCATAACTTATTTGCATATGCTACACCACCTGACATCACTGGAAGTATGTCAGAAGCCAAGAAAGAAAGGAGAGAGAGAGAGACAAAGGAAGGAAAGAAGGAAAGAAGGGAGGGAGGGAGGGAGGGAGGGAGGGGACAGCTTCTAATCCAAGCCTCAGAAATACCACTATTCTGGGAGGATAGCTTCAGTGGTGGCTGAAGCCTTCAGAAGGCTGGTTGGGGGAACAAGGACCTTTCCAGGGGATGGGGTCATTTTGCTGCAGCCATGACACAAGCAGTCATTCCCCCGCACAGGGGTGGGGCTGGCACTAACACCCGGAGCCGCGCTCCCCCGAGCTCCTGCTCGAAATGACCCCTGAGGTAAACAATAAATGAGAGGGAAATGATGTCTGTGCCTCTTTCCTTACTTCTAAAAAGTGAGGTGCCAACACAGTACTGTCATGACTAAGAGAAATGTATAACAAGACCAGGAGAAACGAAGACCTTGTATTTTTTTAGGGTAGACCTGCTGTAAAGATGCTGTGGCGGATCCACCACCCTCTAAGCAGACCTCCTCCAGCTTGAGTGGTTCGTCCTCCAACTTAACTGATTCTTTCTTCAATGGAAGAGTCACTTAAGCGGTGGGAAAGGGTCCTCAAGGCTAAAGGAAGACTTCAAACTTGGGGCTGCCAATTCCAGGTTTGGAAATTTCTGCAGATTTAGGGGGTGGGGGAGCCTCAGTAGGGCAGGAGGTACCTCAGCAGCATATAATGCCATAGAGTCCACCTTCCAATGCAGCCTTTTCTCCAGGGCAACTGAGCTCGGTGGTCTGAAGATCAGTTGTTATTCCAGGAGATCGCCAGGCCCCATCTAGAAGCTGACAACCCTAAATTTAAGCCAAAAGCAAAGGTGGGGGTATAAATATTTTAACAAATACACTTTGCTCAGCAAGGGGTCCTCCCCCATGTCTTGCTCCGTCTCTCCAAAGGCATCTCTCTCTCCTTCGTTTCAGGAGGGAAGGAAAAGTGAGCTGTGGTGATTTTCCCCAGGTGGGATTGCCCATGAGACTGGTCCTTTCTGCATTTTCCTGCCACTCCGGATTTTCTCAGTGTTCAAGTTGAGGCAGTTTAAGGCCAAATCTACATCTGACTTTCCCGCTGGAATCATTCTAGTTTCCAAAAAAACCCCGTCTATACCTGTTTCTAGTTTCAAACCATACTTGTTCTAGTTTAAAAAATCACCATCTACATTCGTTAATTGCCCTCTTGTGGTCAAGCTAGCATTACACTGCTTTAAACAGATCCTGTTGCTTACTGCTCTTCAGACCCCGGGGAAAAAAAAGAAAGAAAGTGAAATTTGAAACCAGTGTGAAATGAGTATAGGAAAACAACAGCAGTCAAACTACTTCAGAGGGGAGGTGTAGATTTGGCCTAAGTCCATGGCAAAATAGTGTTCAAATAACCTGGAGCAACAGCAGGCTGAAACCGGGTTGACCACTGAAGGGAGGTAACATAATGTAGAATGGGGGGGGGGGGGGAAACTGGAATAAAAAAAAGAAGGTTGAATTCAATTGTTTGGAGGACACACGGTGAACATAGGTTAAAAGGAGAGTGAGGAAAAGGCCACTGGCAACCCTCTGGCAGCGTATTAGATAGGTTGTTGTTGTTCAGTTGCACAGTCGAGTCCAGCTCTTCGCGACCCAATGAACCACATGACGCCAGGCCCTCCTGTCTTCTGTTGTGCTTCGGAGTTTGCTTAATTTCATGTTTGTTGCATCGATGACACTGTCTAACCATCTCATCCTTTGCTGTCCCCTTCATCTTTGACCTTCACTCAATTAGACAGGTTAACCTGCACAAAAGGATGAAATTGGTTCATTAACTGTCCAGACCAGCTGTTAACCCAAGTTATGACCTCCTCATTCCAGGGTGAGGGGTAACCAGACTCCATGTCTGAGTGCGAGATTGTATGAAGACCAAATTTCCATGAATCTTCTTGGAGGAGAGAAGTTTCCCCATTTTAGTGGAATTACCTGCTCTGTAAGGGGTAAGCATGTATGAACCAGGGTCCTTCAACCGAGTTTTGTCCATAATTTCATGCAAACATTTTTTTGAGTGATGACTGCACTATCAAAACTTGCTCCGGTCAGACGTTGTTAGTAATGGGTACAGAGGCAGATTTAGAATCTATGTGTCAGTCATAAATGTGTTCTCCACAAGAGCAAGGGTTAAAATGGGCACCAGCATATAATTATCAACCCGATAGGCAGAACAGCCCTTTTAACTTAGATCTTGACCTGGACGGCCTAGGCTAGCCCAATCTTGTGAGATCTTGGAACCTAAGAAGGGTCATAGAATCACTGAATCATGTGACCTCCAGGGTCACATACCTACATACCCCCAGTGACCCCTGTTCCATGCCCAGGGTCAGTCCTGGTTGGTATTTAGATGGGAGCCCACCAGAGTTACTATGCAGATTTGGGTAATGACCAATCGCCTCTGAATATCTCTTGCCTTGAAAACCATATGAGGGGTCACCAGAAGTTGGGTGCAACTTGATGGCACTTTCTACCACCACCACCGAGTTCTGACACAAACTCAGCAGTGGTTGAGGTCACATGCCCGAGATAAAGCAGGGGGGAAACGAAGCTATTTCATCTGGCGGAATTTGATCCACCGTTGTGCAATAATATGGATTTTTGTAGATGCAGGCACAGCCCGCCACTGCATGATCAGACACAACTGCCAGTGAGTCCGGGGGTGTGTGTGTGGTTACCATTTGTTCCCAATGCGCTTACACGAGGAATCAGTGATTCGCACCTCTCCCTATGGAATGTGTGTGTGTGTGGAGGGCGCTGATGTGCATACTGTGACAGGGGGAAAACACAGCATGGAGTCGGGACAGCCTGATCAGACTATCCTGACGCCATGGGAGCGCTCTGGCGCAATCAGATGCAGGAAAGTCCACCTGTGGCCCATCACAACCTGTTTGCTACTAGACTTTCTGAGGTGTTTTTTTACTCCATGTGTGCAGTGGAGCAAAACGGGTTGCCAACAGCTGCAGGGCACTTGCCAGATGTTGGCATCTGATCATGCTCATTTAACCTGCCCGGCATTCACGCCTATGTCGGGGTGAATTGTGCATGTGATTGCAGCCATTGTTTCATATGCCCTGTGATGTTTTTAATTTTTTTTCCTGTATATACACTCAAGAGAACAACACAAGCTCCCATTAAGAGAGAAATACAAAGTATTTCAGACATACAAAGTAGGCAGTTTATTATGCAGCTGTTCTGTAAAACCAAAACTGGCAAGGTGCCCTTTTAATTTTTGTGGATTCTCACAATATATATTTTTAGTGTTCTGCAGTCTAGGAAAGACTGATTTACACCTGGAAGAGAGGGCCTCTGGTATCCTGCTTATAGGCTGGCCTTTATTGATCGCAGGTTTCAGCCCGTGGCAGATCAAACGCTAAATGCCAGCTCCCAGTCCAGCAAGGACTTTTTGACTTGCATTAGAACTACAAGGTCAGGAGAGCTGAACTTCCTGCCTATAACTATGATGTCTGAATACTAAGTCTGAAATGTGTCTTTCTGGGTCGTTAAAAAGGCTTCTAAGCTGTATTTAGAACCATGGTGGTTAAATGCTGATGATGCGGTTCAAAAGCCTTTTGATTTCAGTGGAAGAGTTAGACCAATGCTCAGTTATGGATACCTGCCTCCAGGTGGGACCTGGGGAGCCCCCAGAAATACCACTCCTCTCCAGGGCCGCGGTCACACGGCCCCTTTAAAGCTGGGAGGGCTCCTGGATTTAAAGGGGCCGCATTTTTCTGCCGCGGGTTGGGATGTCTATACATCCCAACCCCTGCGGCAGCATTGGCGGCCGCGCCGGTGGCGAAAGCGGCGGTCACGGCCGCTTAAGAGGCAGCCGTGGCGGGAACGACGGCTGCGGCAGCAGTGGCAGCAGCAGCAGCGGCGGCAGTGTCGGCTCTGGCTGCGGTGGAAACGACGGTGGTGGCGGCGGCGGCTGCCGCTGAAGAGGCAGCGGCTGCAGCGAGAACGGCAGCTGCGGCCGTGGCGGAGGCAGCCCCAGCAGCAGGAGAGTTGGGTCCCCCCCCCCTTTTACACTTGGGCACATGAGTGGCCATGCACCCAAGTGTAAAAAGGGGGGGGGGAAATGGCGGAGGGAGGCCATCTGGACAGCCCTACTCTTGCAATGCTTGCGAGAGAGGGCTGTCCAGATAACCTCCAATGCAGGTTCCTCCCGCGACTCCCGGGAAAACACTAGTTTTTCCCGGGGTCGGTAAAAGCAGGAGCAACCCGCATTGGAGCCCGCTTCGCTGCAGGACTCACTGCGGGCCTATGTAGACGGCCCCTTTAAATGCGGGAGGAAGCAGCCCTTCCTCCTGCATTAAGGGGCCGTGTGACCGTGGCCCAGTTACAGAGAACAGCTCCCCTGGAGAAAATGGATGCTTTGGAGGGTGGACTCCAGGGCATTGTCCTCCCCAGGCTCTGTCCCCAGATCTCCTGGAGTTTCCCAACCTGAATCAGGCAAACCTACCCCCACCCCCCTTCAGGGGCCAGGGGGGAACTGGAAACCCTGTGCTTGGTTCTATTGCTTTGAAATCAATGGGCTAGATCAGAAATATCCCAGATGGTTACCCTTACACACTGGCGGAAATGAGAGTGTGTCTGTCTACTTGATGTTACCAGACATCCATGTACAGGAGTGGGAAGGGGAGGCTTGTCATCCAAATCAAATGTGTCTCTGAGGGGGTGCCAACTTCCAGGTAGTGTCTGGAGATCTTCTGGGATCAAAGCTGTTATGTCCACTGACTGCCACTGGGTGCCAGCGGCATACAGTCAGGGCTTGACTCCGAGAGAAAATAGGGGTCAAGGATCCTAGACCACCACTAGCCCTCCAATAAGAACTCTGGCGGGAAATTCAAACCCGCCAATAGGACGTTTGGGCGTGTCCTAGGAGTTGTATATAGTTGGCCATCTCAGCCAGTATTGCATGCTTGTTGTGTAGTCAATAAATCTAAGCTGATCACTATGTTGTAGTCCGGTCTTTCCATGCATCGAACCCAGTACACAATAGAAGCTGATCTCCAGGCTACAGAGATCAGTTCACCTGGAGAAAATGGCCACATTGTAAAGTGGACACTATGGCATTATGCCTCACTGAAGTCTCTCCCCTCCCTAAATCCTGTCCCCCTTGGGATCCACCCTCAAAATCTCCAGAGCTGGCAACCTAACTTTTGATCACGTGAGTGGTTTAGGGTTCATTTGTGCAGGGTGAGAGTTAGAGAAGATTCTGGTCAAAATCCCCCGAGGAAGCTCATCACCCAACATGATGGGATCTAAACAGTCAAATAAACAACTCTCCCCTTGCAACTTGCTCCTCCTACATGTCTGTGAGGCCTTTTTCCTCCCTTCCCTGTGGTCTAGGATTGCCAACTCTGGGTTGGGAAATCCCTGGAGATGTTAAATGTGGAGCCTAGGGAGGGTGAGGTTTGGGAAGGGGCGGGGACTTTGCAACATATAATGCCATAGAGTCTACCCTCCAAGGCAGCCATTTTCTCCAAAAGAAGTGGTCCCTTTCACCTGGAGAGCACCTCTGTTTCTCGGAGATCCCCACGATCCAGCTGAAGAGGAGGAGGAGGAGGAGGAGATTGGATTTATACTCCACCCTTCATTTATAGTCTCAGAGCAGTTTACAAACTCCTTTCCCTTCCCCTCCCCACAACAGACACCCTGTGAGAGCCAGTTTGGTGTAGTGGTTAAGTGCACAGACTCTAATCTGGGAGAACCGGGTTTGATTCCCCACTCCTCTACTTGCATCTGCTGGATGACCTTGGGCAAGCCATAGCTCTGGACCAGCTGTTCTCTCAAGGACAGTTGTCTCCGAGCTCTCTCAGCCCCACCTACCTCACAGGGTGTCTGTTGTGGGGAGGGGAAGGGAAAGGAGTTTGTAAGCCTCTCTGAGACTCCAAGTGAGTGAAGGGCAGGGTATAAATCCAATCTCTTCTCTTCTTCTTCTTCTAGGTGGGGCTGGAGAGCTTTTTCCAGAACTGTCCTTGAGAGAACAGCTCTGACAGAACTATTGTCATAATCTTACCATGGCCTATTGGGAGCACTATATAATGTTACACTGCCACCAGCACTTTATTTGTTATGTATGTGAGTTTTATGATGTTTATTATCTGTGTTTTAATGCTTTCTAACTTTTTAATGTAAGCTACCCTGAGCCTGCCTGGTAGGGAGGGCGGGATATAAATCAAATCAATAAAATATTGCTTGCCCAAGGTCATCCAGCAGGTGCAAGTGGAGGAGTGGGGAATCAAACCCGGTTCTCCCAGATTAGAGTTCATGCTCCTAACCATTACACCAAACAGCAGAAGAATTTGTAACTCTTTCACTGCTATTTCCCTTCTCCAGATAGCCCTCCCCCAGCTTGGCGACATTTCTAGATTTGTATTGGGGATCCCTATTGCATAAGCTGTACACCCAGGGCTATTTTTGGGCAGGAACGCACAGGAACGGAGTTCTGGCTGGCTTCTGAGTTGGCCACGCCTACATCCTCCCCCTCCTTGGGTTCCCCAGGTGCCTCGCAAACCACGGGGCACCTGGGAAAGCCAAGCTGATCCAGGAAGGGAAGGCCGTTTTAACTGCCTTCCCCCTCCTCAGGTTTCCCAGGGAAGCCGATCCAGAAACTGCCTTCCTTCCCTTGGGTTCCCCACGCCCCCTGCAAGCTGCGGGACACCTGGGGAAGCCGATCCTGGGAGGGAGCTGCACTGTCAGGGGTGTGGCCTAATATGTTAATGAGTTTCTGCTGTTGGGTGTGGCCTATTATGCTAATGAGTCCCTGCTGGGCTTTTTTTTACAAAAAAAGCCCTGTGTACACCTGATTTGAACATTAAAGCCCTTTCTGCACCAATATTTCCCCTCGCTTTCTTCACATATCTCTGTCATCTTTTAGATTTCATTCTGCATTTCTTCCCATTTTCACCTCACATGTCTGTTGGGTTTTCTTTTTGGTTCTGCATTCCTTTTCAGCTATTCTGCTGTTACCTTGCTTTCTGTTCACTGTATCCCCCGCTTTTCCAAAGTGTTTTTGCTGCAGAATTTTAACTTGCTTCACTTCCAAGTTGAAAGTAATTCAGAAGCAGATGTATTTCCTTAGATATTGCAACCATGGCCATTTTTCAGCCCTGTTTCCACCCGTCTTCTTGGTCTATACCACCGCCAGGATTGAGGTTCATTGTTCTGCCATCTTCCCACCACGAGTCACAAGTGATGTTCCACCCCAATTTAGAAACTGCTATTTTTACATTGTAGCATCCGAATAAATGCACTGGATGTTGTAAGACTGGTGCAGATGTCAGACACAGAAATCCGAAGTCAAGTTTAAAGCCCTGATTGCCTGGATACTTCGCAGTGAGTTGTAAGTGCAGAGAGACCCTCTTGACCTGGAGTGTCAAACCTAAGGCCTGAGGGCCAGAGCCGGCCCATTCAGGGCTCTTACCCGGCCCTCAAGCAACTGGAACGTATGGAAATGTAAGGTACTCCCCCTTTTTACGGTAACACTTGGGAAAAACCGAGTCTAACATATGATTAAATACATTTATTGGGGCTTCTGTGGGTTCCCCAGTAAATCAGTTGCTTTCACTGCTAGGAATCAATTGCTTTTGTTTGTATTTTGAGTAAAAAAAATAATATTGTTAATTGGGTTTGTCGGTGGCCTTTATAAAGTTTATCTCTGGTGCCTGGCGTTACATTTTATGGCACACATGGCTCGGCTGGAGAAGGTGGCATTTACATCAGATCTGGCCCTTGTAACAAATGAGTCTGAAATGAAAATGAAAAATTTAACCATGCTGGTACACTTAAAGTTTTCTTGGGTGGGAAAAAATGACCCAAAAGCAACCTTGTCCCTCTCCTATGGCGGGGGGGGGGGGGGAGAGAGAGCAAATCTGCTTGCAGAATTTTAACTTGCTTCACTTCCAAGTTGAAAGTAATTCAGAAGCAGATGTATTTCCTTAGATATTGCAGCCATGGCCATTTTTCAGCCCTGTTTCCACCCGTCTTCTTGGTCTATACCACCGCCAGGATTGAGGTTCATTGTTCCTTTTCAAGGAAGGGGAGTATAACTGATCCAAGTCAGGGGAGATTTAAAGTCCCTGGTCTGCCCTTCTACTAACCTAGAGAACATCCCCCCCCCCCCCCAATGCAGGATTGTGTTTCAACTTGTTGGACTGGGGGCATTTCCATTATCATATTTCCTGTGATGTTACCAGCATATAGGGGAAGAGTCACCTTTCTTTTCAGGCAACATTGAGAATGTCAGGCCTCTTTTCAGTGTCCTCTGGGGAATAATTGACTCATTGAACTGCATAACCTGCCCTACATACAAGGTGGCTAACAACCTTATAAAAATGAGAATTACTACATAAAATGTTTTGTAAAAAATGTGTGGGGCACAATTCAGTCCAAGTAAAGCAATTTTAAGCTTCGTTGATTCTCATGCAAGAGATCTTAGCATATACTTAAGTGTCCCACTGAAATCAAAAGGTTTTAAAATGGTGTTAATAGGTGTAGAGTTGTGCCTTGGATGGAATGCAAAGGGGTGTGTGTGTGTGTTTGCTATTGGAGTCTTGCCTTTTTGGAGAAATGTATATGAGTTTCTTTCACGGCACCTGGACAGCTCACCTGGTACATAAGGAAACAGATACAATATGGATGGCTGACCCACAATTCAGTGTACTCAAATGCTTAAAGTTTTGAAGCCACGATCAGGAGTGGGAAACCTACCAGGCATTCCCTCAACATTTTCAACCATCCTCTGCCCTTGGCTACATTTTAAGCATCACGGAAGCACTCTAGCTGGATCGCTGACCAAGTTGAATATCTAGGTATTTGGTTAAATAAGAATAGTGATAGATATCTGAAGACAAATTGTGTCCCAGTCATAACTGAAATTTAAAAAAGCAGTTTCAGCTTTGGAAAACTACAAGTATATATTTTCTTGGGCAGGTAAATACGATAAAAATGATGATTTTGCCTAAATTAATTTTTCTGTTTGGCAGTCTCCTGGCTGATATTCCAGAAAAGAGGTTAAAAGAGTGGCAGCTATTATTAAACATTTTCATGTGGGATAAAAAGAAGCCCAGGTTACGTTATTGCAACATGTATGATAAAAAATTAAATGGTGGTCTAGAGCAGGGGTGGCCAACCTTGCTTAACGTAAGAGCCACATAGAATAAATGTAAGAGCCACATAGAGATGTCTGAGAGCCGCAAGACAGGAACAAATATCACACACACATTTTTATTTTTAAAAATATGCAAATTTGCTTTTTATTAACGTTAAATGGGACTGCCAAAAATAAAAACAAACGAGGAAAACCAGTTATAAGAAAGAGAGAGAGAGAAACTAGGAAAGCAAATAGATGGGAGGGAGGAGGGAAGGAAGGAAGGGAGAAAGAGAGAAAAAGCATGCCTCCCCTTTGCTTCCCCAGCCGCCCTGCCAGGAGCCACACAATATGTGTGAAAGAGCCGCATGTGGCTCCCGAGCCACAGGTTGGCCACCCCTGGTCTAGAGAGTCCTAATCTTAAATTGTATTACCAAATTGCTAGAATAGATTGGTTGAATGACTGGTTATTAAATACTGATGTATATATAGAGTTGCCAAGTCTGGGTTGGAAAATACCTGGAGACTTTGGGGGTGGATCCAGGAGAGGGTGGGGTTAGGAGAGGGGAGGGTCCTCAGCACGGTACAATGCCATAGAGTCCACCCTTCAAGGCAGCCATTTCCTCCAGGGGAGCTGATCTCTCTCAGCTGGAGATCAGTTGTAAAAGCAGGGGATCCCCAGGCCCCACCTGGAGGCTGGCAACCCTATGTATATATGCCAACATATATAGAACAATCTTTTGTAAAGGTATCCTTAAAAAGCTGGCCTTGGGTGAAGAAAGAAAACAGAAAAAACCCCACAAGTGTAATACTGATCATACCATCATAAAGGTGGTACTCGGTGTACAGGACCAAGTTAAAAATAGATTGTCACCAAGATTTTCTCCTTTAGCATCCATTATAAGTGATATGATTGATGAGGTAAGCCAGGAGTTTTTACCTTTGAGAAGATGGGAATTCTCAGGTGCCAGTGATTATGGCAGTGTGCTAATTAAGAACCAAGTGATTATGTTTAATGAGATTAAAGATACTTTAGAGCCTAGAATTTCAGTTCTTGAATATCTCCAAGTTAGACGCCACCTTTGCGGACTGATGCAAAAAAAAAAAAGAAATGCTGTTTTAAAACCTGCCACAGTTTTTGAGACATTACTACTAGCAGTTAGTAAAAGTATTGTTTCTAGTATATATTCCTGTTTATTGAAAACAACACTCAGACTCAATCAAACCTTCTGCAGTAGGTGGCAATTAAATGTGGATAGTAGTTCAGATGATTCAGCAGGGAAATGCGTCTTTACTCATGGTATTAACGTTACAGTTTGCCTCTCTTTTACAGAAAATCTACTGAAAATGATTTCTAGATGGCATTGAACTCCTTTAAGGCTAGCAAAGATTTACAAGACCAATACCAACATATGCTGGGTTTTTTTTTTAAAGAGGACAGGGCAATTTTTTTGTTCATATGTGGTGGAGAACATATGCAAGCTTCTAACGATTGGAAATTACTAGTGAAAACGATCTCAACAGGGTCAGAAGTACAAATCCCCATAGACCAGGGGCTTTATTGTTGAATTACTTACCTGACACTAATAAAAATTAACAAATGGTTGTTCTTCATATGATCACTGATGCCGGGCAATGGAAACAAAAACATCAACAAAAAACCCACTCCTAAATTACAAGATTGGTTGGGGAAAATAGAGGAGATACATACTTTAGTTAGATTAACTGCTAATCAGAGTAATAGAGATATATGTAGAATACATCTTCTATAGTCAAGAGTGATACAAAGAATGGAAATGATTATGGTATTAGTAAAACAGTAGTAATATCAACAGTTGTTAATGAAAGGTTCTCTATGATTAGGGAGGAAAGCTGAAATGGGGTTTAGATAGTTAGATTTAGATAGGCATTGTATTTTAGACGTATCCTCTTTTTTGTATATTCATACTCATTTTGTATTTTATTAATTATTTTATTAAATTAAGAAAAGAAATCCCTTGTAAATATAAGGGTGGAGAATATACTGTGTTCAAGAATACAGAATATTTGCTTTCCAAATTGTTAGATGTGCCAAACGTTACCCAGGCCGGTACCCAATTCTTCCATTACTGATTTTGCCTGATTAGTTTGATATATATCTCCCTCATGTAGGTTCACTGTATTTGAGCCGTCTTGACTATGCAGCTGAAATAGGCTGGATTTACACAAAATTGCTGGTGGATAAATTCCTTGTTTGCTAATGTTGCATGCACATTGGCTAAAGGACACAGAGAATTTCAAGATTTGGAAGTTAACTCAGATGGGAGTTTTGCAGTAATATCTGGGTAATGCCTGAAGGGACGTATGTGGTTTTTTTTTTCTCAGCCAGCTTTTACAATTGCCACATGACATAGGTTCATCCTTTCTATTTATTATGAAAAAATTGAATGCAGCGGTCAGCCTGCCCACTTCACCTGCATTATTGGTCTGTTGGGATAGCACAATCCAGATATGTTGAGGCGAACAAGTGTTGTCATGTCTGAATGCGCCAGCTAACCAGAGCGTATAAATAGCCGGCTTTCTTGTAAATACTATCAGTCATGATTATGTGCTGTCTGTACAGATCAGAAACATGGGCATTTTCTAATTCCCTTGTCCCCTTCTATTGGATCCCAGCCTAACAGTGGGTTGCTTGAAATCAGCACTTTAGATGTTCCTGTGATTGGATGAAGATTTTACTAAATTAGAACTGAATTGAGAAATTTGAGATGATGATTCTAGCAATGCTAGGGTTGAGCAGGAATCTCACAGCCTGAGGCATGCCCTATTGCTCCATCATCATAAGAACATAAGAACATAAGTGAAGCCAATGTTGGATCAGGCCAGTGGCCCATCCAGTCCAACACTCTGTCATACAGTGGCCAAAAAACACCAGGTGCCATCAGGAGGTCCACGAGTGGGGCCAGGACACTAGAAGCCCTCCCACTGTTGCCCCCCCCCAAGCACCAAGATTACAGAGCATCACTTGCCCCAGACCAAGAGTTCCTATCTATACCTTGTGGCTAATAGCCCCTGATGGACCTCTGCTGATGGAATAGCCACTGGTGGACTTCTTCTTCTTCATCATCATCATCATCATCCCATAAAGTCACTGTACAGCTATGGTGACCCCATAGGGTTTTTGAGACAAGAGACGTTCAGAGGTTTACCATTGCCTGCCTCTGCATAACAACCTCGGGCTTCCTTGGTGGTCTGCCATCCAAGTACTACCAACCAGGGCCAACCATGCTTAGTTTCAGAGATACGACAAGATCAGGCTAGACTGGGCCATCCAGGTCAGGGCTCTCTGGTTCTGTTTCTAGTTCAACTGAAACGTAACCATACTGATTGATTCTCATCACAGATTCCACCTTCTTGGTGACTTCGCCCCAACGCCAAGCCCAGCAGTGGCAGGTGAATGGAGGGAGCTGAGTGCTGGATCCTGCTTTTTTTTTTAGGCAGGTGAGTGTGTGCGTTTGTGTAAAGTGCCATAGGCAACTCATGGAAACCCCTCATGAGGTTTTCAAGGCAAGAGATGTTCAGAGGTGGTTTGCTATTGCCCATTTCTGTGTAGCCACCCTGGGTTTTCTTGGTGGTCTCCCATCTAAGTACTAACCAGGGCTGACCCTACTTAGCAGCTGAGATATGGCAAGCTTGGGCTAGCCTAGGCCAGCCAGGTGAGGGTGTTGCTCTACAGTAGCGACCCAAGGCTCAGGTAGTGATATTTCCAGCTTAAAAGGCTCTGTCAGACACTTGGGAAATAACAAGCAAGTAGAGTATATAATACTGAATTAGGTGGACCACCTTCTCTTGACTCCATATAAGGTAGCTTCATAAATAAACTAATTGAATGGCCTTTTGGACTAAGTGTGATCAATATTCAATGCCCTCTGAAGGCCCAGAACAGCAGCTTGCAACACTGTAGTAGTATGTAGTATGAATCCTGTAGTTTAGCCAGGGCTGGGCTTCTATCCATGTTTCGAACTTTTGTGGGGAAGGAGAGGGAGAGGGAGGAGAGAGAGGAGGAGATTGGATTTTATACCCTGCCTTTCATTACACAAAGGAGTTCCAGAATGGCTTACAGTCTATTTCCCTTCCTCTCCCCACAACAGACACCCTGTGAGGTAGGTGGGGCTGAGAGAGTTTTGAGAGCGCTGTGACTGGCCCAAGGTCTCCCAGCTGGCTGTATGTGGAGGAGGAGTGGGGAATCAAACCCAGTTCTCCAGATTATAGTCCGCTGCTCTTAACCACTACACCACACTGGTTCTCAACCACTCATGGCTGTCCCTGAGCCAGTTTGTGGTTAAGAGCAGTGGACTATAATATGGAGGACTGAGTTTGATTCCCCAGGCCTCCACATACAGCCAGTTGGGTGATCTTGGGTCAAACACAGTTCTCTCAGAGTCGTTCTTTCTGGAGCTGTTCTCTCAGAGCTCTCTCAGCTCCACTGACCTCACAGGGTGTCTGTTGTGGGGAGAAGAAGGGAAGGAGGCTGTAAGCTGCTCTGAGATTCCAGGGTATAAATCCAACTCTTCTTCTTCTTCTTTGGGAGTTGAATTACTTGTGATAAGTAAGTACAGGGACATTTAGACTAGACATATGAGGATTCAGAGTCATCAAGAGATGTGGAGCTCTGCCTAGAGACGTAGGTCAACTAGACCAGAGTTCCCCAACAGAGAATGTTGTGGTTCCCCAGTGCCATGGAACCTACCAACATTTTTCCTGGTGACCACCAAGAGGGCAAGGCCAGTTGGGGCTTTTCTCTAAAAGGGCTTCTGATTGGCCGCTGGTGATAAGATTGGGTGTGCAGATTTCTTTATTTTTTTAAGTTGCTTTGGCAGCAGTTGTCACCACAGGACAAGAATCTTTACTGAGTGAATGCAGGCAAGCTGCACATATGCCAGAAAACCCAACAATATGTTCCATTTGAAAAGGCATCCTGTGAAAAAGAGCTTGGCCGATTTCGCACTGGCCAGTTGCCTCTTGTTCTCTCCAGAATTTTCCCTCCCAGTTTCCTCCGGAGTATTTTCTTCATTTTCCCACTTGGAACCTCAGCCCTTTTGATATAGCGTTACGAAGGGTTTTCTCCCAAAAAATTTAGAAACTCCCACAATGGGGCGGCCCTGATGAAAGGCGGGCAAGTGGGCATGTTTTCATTTTGGGTTCTCCCCTGGAGCAAACAGGAAAATCCTCTAAAAACAGGATTTGTTTGCTCCAGGGAAACTCCAGTGCAGAAGGGTGATACTCCAGAGCAAAACGTGAGCCCCGAGCAACTGGTGTGAAGTCGACCAGAAGCTCCGGTGCAAGCATGAGGGCAAAACTGGGGCAAATGCTAGTGCGAAATCGGCCCTTGTCTCTGAAATATTGTGAAGTCCCTATTAGGGTTTATTTATTTATTATTTATTTAATTCACTTTATACCCCACTTTCCCCGCAAGGCAGGCTCAGGGCTCAGGCCTCATTCCCTGACATTCTGTGATTGGTTCTTCCTCCTGCGGCAGCCATTTTGTGGTTGCCCTCTCCCGGCTGTGTCAAAATCCTGAAAGTGCCTGCAGGCTCGGAAAGCTGGGGAGCCCTGGCTTACACAAAACCTGAAGACTTTTTTCTTCCAACCCATTCCAAAAACGGGAACATTCCAAAGCTACCAAAACAACGGATTTTACAGAACGGATCCATCTTTAGGTACACGATCCATCTTTAGCTGAGGTAACATAATCGTTTTCAAAAGGGGGGGAAAGAGTGGGGGGAGTGAATGAGCTCAGTGACAACTAAAAGATAGCTACCCTTTCTTCTATTTTGGAAAGCTTTCCATGCAATGCCCAAAGCCTTTTCTGCCACCGCTTGGTTCATTTTATTTGGAGGCTAGTGTAGAACAGGATGGAAATGAATGATTCTCTCCCCCCCCCAATCTCTAGTTGCCTGGAGACTGGATCCCCAAAGTACAAGATGTCTCTCCTGTTCAAATTGAAACTCTAGGTGCATCGCTCATCTGTCATTTCGAGTTCATACATTTGTTGTGTGAATACCATTTCTCTTGTGCTGAGGCTCTTCTTCCCGGGCTTATAAACTGAACGCTGAGCTGTTGCTTGAAATATCAAAGGGTGGTTAAGTAACCCAGTTTATCATGCCAAACTCAATGTTGCATATAAGTCACCAATTCGGCATTTTTTTAATTCAATATCTTGTAGAAAAAAGCGTGGCGGGGGGAGAAGGACTGCTGATGTAAAATTGAAAGACAAATACACTGTGGCTGCTAAAACAGAAAACAATATATAATGTGCCAGATGGGTGGTTTCACTCCTATTTCATTTTTTTTGAAGAAAAAGGAAAGCTACATCCAATACCCGTAGCATTGTAAAATCTTTTCCTTTCTCTGTACAATTCAAACCTCGGTTACACCACTGTGCTTGGATTCAGCTATATTTTTTAAATGCTTTTAATTTTTTTATTTTGTTCTTCTTCCATTGATCTCACAGTAGTGTACATGTCGTCCCCCCCCCCTTTCTGTAGTTTTAAGCTTACAAAAATCCCATGAGTAGAGTCGCCAGCTCTGGGTTGAGAAATCTGGAGTTTTTGTGGGTGGAGTCTGAGGAGGGTGGGGTTTGGGGAGGGGAGGGATTACAGTGAGGTATAATGCCATAGAGTTCACCTTCCAGAGCAGCCATTTTCTCCAGGTGAACTGGTCTCCGCCATCTGGAGATTGGTTATAATCCCAGGTGATCTCCAGCCACCGCGTGGAGGTTGGCAAACCACCCCATGAGGTAGGTTTGAATGACAAAAATAGTGACTGTCCAAAGGCTGTTGCTCTGTGGTAGAGCATTTGCTTGGCATGCAGAAGGTCTCAGGTCCAATCCCCAGCATCTCCAGTTGAAAGGACCAGGCAGTAGGTGATGTGAAAGACCTCTGCCTGAGACCCCGGAGAGCGGCTGCCAGTTGCAGTAGACAATCCTGACTTTGATGGACCAAGGATCCGATTCAGTATAAGGCAGTTTCATGCGTTCATGTGTCACCCAGTGAGCTCACAACTCAGCAGGAAGTTGCTGTCCCAGCCTAGCACACTAACCACAACACCAATTTGCTTCCATATTTGGGGTCTGCTCCTAGCACATGACGAGAAAGCAAATATTATTTCCCATAATGTACTGTACCCCCTCAATCAGGGCTCGAGCCCATTTAACTATCCTGAAATCATGGAAGAAATACCAGTTGTTACCTGTTAGGACTTTTGTCCAATAATCAGAAAAATCAGAGTAATGAATCTTGCTTTTCTGGAAAGAAGAGATTGCTTCTTTCGGTTTAAAAGAAGTTTATTACTAAAGGGAAAAGGTAAACAGGATTAGCTACAAATAAACAAAACATGCTTTCTAAGGAGCTGCATTGTGCTCCGTCTTCACACTAAGACATACTGATAGAGAGTGAGTGATTGCAATGGAGGATCTCTCCTTCTTCTTGACCCCTGAAAGGAAACACCTGATATCATTGACCAATTAGCAAGACAGTACACCTTTAGTTTTCCCGGGTCTACAGTCAATTGGCCAGCTGCCAGGTATTACTTCCAGGCTAACATAGGTAAACAAACAAGTTGCATAGTTAACCCTATAATGACTGAATTTCTCAGGCCTTGCATTACATGCTCATTTCTCCAACATTACCAAGTGAATCGTTTAGCAAACTTAGTTATTGGGCCCAATTAAGTGAGGATAAAACCCACTCTGTATTTTTTAATAACATCATTTTTCGATACACTGTACCAGATGACTTATTTAGACCCTCAGGAAATACCCAAGATCTGCAACAATGGTTATATAATGGAGATGCTTTAATAGATAATCAGTTAATTGCTCGGTCAAAATCTGCCCCTTGGTATAAGAACCTAAAGACAGATCATTTGACAAACATTATTGCACATAGTCTAAGAGTGGCATTCACAGCATTACGATTTCAGAACATGCCATCAGAAGTATTGACTGGAAGATATCTAAAAATTCCCCTAGAACAATGTATTTGTCTATGTGGAACTTCTGTTGAAGATCTATTTCACTACATAATGGTTTGTCCACTATATTCGGATCTCAGAAATAGATTTTTATCTCAAATACTCAATCAACTGCACAACTTTTCTGATAATGATAAGCTAATTTTTTCTGTTGTCAGAGATTAATCCTTTGGTATCTTATAAGGTAGCACCTTTTTGTGTTAGCAGCCTGGAAAGCTAGAGCAAAGGGGGTTCTTAGAAACACAGCTTATTGAGATGCAAGGCATTAACAATTGGAATTGGAATCTGTAAATGTTATACACAATTTTAGTCTGAGGTATTTTAGATATTGTACAAATGAATTTAATAATTAAATGTGTATATTAAGATGTTAGAGATCCAGATTTATTTAAAAATTAAAATGGCCAATGGCCATTTACAATAAACCCTATTCTATTCTATTCTATTCTATTCTATTCTATTCTAATTCCAAGAGGTTTTTTCCTGTGTGGGTACTTATATCTGCCAAAAGAGAGCTCACTCTTCTCCAACAGCTTTTCCTGCACAGTCAAGCCCCTTCTTCAGTCTGCAGAAAAATCTGAAAAGCTAAAAAAAAAACTTCAGGGACCGTTGAATTCCCCCCAATACCTCTTGAAATGGCATCAGCTCCAGGCATCAACTTTGAGGAGATTAGAATGTTCGGGGGGGGGGGGGGAGGCTATAACTGTTTCTGTCAGTAGAAAGCAGGGTTTTTATTGGCAGCAGTCTAGGGTTGCCAAGTACCCCCCCTGGCCACCAGCAGCAGATCCAGATCCAGGCTGGGAAACTCCTGGAGATTTGGGGGTGGAACTTGGGAAGGACAGGGACCTCAGTGAGGTACAGTGCCATTCCTGGACATTTGAGAGGTGGAGCCTGGGGAGGGTGGGATTTGAGATGGGAGGCAGAAAGAGAGAGAAAGAGTGATGATGAGGTGGGGGGGGCAGAAAAACAAAGAGAATGATAATGGGTCAGAAAGAGAGTGGAAGTAACATACATGGAGGAGAGAGAGGGAGTAAGAAAGAGGGGACAGAAGGGAGAAAGAGTGTGAGAGAGGTAGGGGGAGAAGGGAGGAAGCAAAGGTGTGAGGAATGGGATAACCGTCCTGCAGGTTTCTTGCGGGTCTCCACTTGTTCTATTCTATTCATAATGTACCTAGTCTGTGGCATGGCCCAGAAAGCCTTTGTTCTCTCCCCTGATTAGGACTCCCAGTTTTAGTTGGCAGCTTCCAAGGGTGAACTCTCTGCCATCACATCTCCACTAAGCCGTCTCCCTCCCCATACTGGGCCGTCTCCAGACGCCACCTTCAGCTCTTCACGAATCTCACAAGCTGGCATTGGCAACCAACCACCATTGCAAAAAAAAGAAAGAAAAGACTACTATAGAATTAATATTCTTTCCAAGGCTTCTCTAAGACTACAGCAGTCTGGAAGAAGAAATAATATGTAGAATTTGTTCTTTGAAGAAGGATTCTGATAACAGAGCTTTCATTAGTTTCCCTCAAAGCATGTCCCATTAAATTAATTAACTTTGCAACTCAAACTGCAGGCATCAGGCTATTCTGTGGCCATTATCCCACAGCTGGGATCCTTATAAAGCCTCTCTCTTTTTAACTTTTGGCTTGTTGGATTGTCAAGCATGATGAGCAAAAAGAGAGCGGCACGCGAAGGGAACGGCACTGTCACAAATGAACAGATCTCCTTTCCTGGTTGTTAACTTTGACAAATAGCATTCAGCAAGGAGAAATAAATTAAGCAAAATTATTTACTGAAAATGAGACATGGGAACTGAATGCGGTAGAGGGGATGTGAGGTGGTGCTGGTAGGCATGCCAGCATTACTGCTGCGTCAGAGGTTTCCACGGGATTCAAGAATGCAAAGAGGCTGTTTGTTGGGTCTCTGGGACAGAACAGGAAGAACCCTATTTGTGTTGCTCTAGAGCAGGGGTGGCCAAACTTGCTTAACGTAAGAGCCACATAGAATAAATGTCAGATGTTAGAGAGCCACCAGACATGAACAAATTTGCTTTTTATTAACATTAAATGAGACTGCCTGTCAAAGAGCCCACCCCACCCCCAAAGCAGCTGTTTTCTGCAGGGGAATTGATCTTGGTCATCTGAAGATTAATTGTAATAGTGGGAGATCTCCAGGTGCCACTTGAAGGCTGACAACCCTAACTTTTCCCACCCAACCCTGCTTACTCGGTGCACTAGCAATTTCCCTTTGCTGACTATTTAGTGGGGACAGATGTTTTCTGCTAAACATTAGGAAGAACTTCCTGACAGAGCGGTTTCTCAGTGGAACAGGCTTCCTTGGGAGGTGGTGGGCTCTCCTTCTCTGGAGGTTTTCAAACAGAAGCTAGATGGCCTTCTGACAGCCACGCTGATTCTGTGAACTTGGGCAGATCGTGAGAAGGAGGGCAGGAAAGGTTGCCTCAGTGCTTAGTTCTCATGGCCCTTTCCTACACGCCCAGGGAAATACTGATCACCACTTTGTGGTCAGGAAACAATTTTTCTCCAGGCCAGTTTGGCTGGAGATCTTGGAGGTTTTTTGTCATTTTCTGGGTGTATAACAGGGGTTTCTGGGGCTGGGGGGAGAAGGTATTTGTGAATTTCCTGCATTGTGCAGGAAAATTGGACTAGATGACCCTGGAGGTCCCTTCCAGCATTTTCTGATTTTATGACTTCTGTGAACTTAAGTAAACCCTTAAAGGCACAAACAAGGGTTTTCATCCAAAGGAGAATGGTGTTGTAGGGCTGCCAACTCTGGGTTGGGAAATCCTGAGGATTTGGGGGTGGAGCCTGAGGAAGGTGGGGTTTTGGGAGGGGAGAGATCTCAGCAAGGTATAATGCCATAGAGTCCATCCTCGAAAGTGGCCATTTTTTCCAGGGGACTTGATCTCTATAGTTTGAAGAGCAGTTGTATTCTGGGAGATCTTCAGGCCCCACCTGGAGGTTGGCACCCCTAGACTGGTATGAGAAATCCACAGTTGTCTCCCACTCCCAAGCCAGTAATCCTGCACCTATACTACTGAAGTCCCATTAATCTCACTGAGGTTTTCCCAGCCTGTGTACAAGATTTCAGCCTTTGAGACCAGGTCTCTTAAACACAAAGTGCATGGGATAATCAATAATCTTTAAAGTCAGGAGTTTTAATCTATTTCACATCTGTTTTGCAAGTTAGGATGCAAGCAGAATCTCATTACAGAACCTCTTTCGTTAACATAAGATCTTTATGTTGGTGGTGGTGATGATTAAAAAAAAGTATTAAATTGCCTCAGTTCTAATAAGAAAAACTATACGGGGCTGGAACTACTTTGGCGCTCAGTGAATTACATTTCCCCATATCTTCCTTTTAGGTGGGATTGTAATGAAAGGGGGGATGGAAAGATCCCTCTCCATTATCAGAGTAATTAGTTCCATAAATTTCTTTGTTTTCTGGGAAGAAATGGGGTAATTACACTGTGAAATTTCATTTTCCTAAGGGGAGCTTTTAATTTATAGGCATCTATTATATTTGTTTCAGTACTAGTTTTCTACATACTCTGCCTCTCCTTCAGTATGTGAGGAAAAATATTTCAATGCTTACCAAGTGCTACAGATAATGCTAAGCATATTTTTATTTAGATCTGTTAAAATCTATTTGATCATATCCCTTGCTTGGGGGTGGGGGTGGGGATAGCCTAGAAATTCCAGCAGGCATCTGAAGGCTTTATTTGATTCTCAAAGAGATGGAATTGTTTGATTTCATAACCATAAGAGATTTCCCTTAAGAAAGTAACTGAAGTCATTAGTGGGTTTTTGTTTTGTTTTTTTGTAAAAACATAGCAAGTGAGACCAAGTTATGGATAGATGACACAATTTTATGTGGCAGTTTCTAGCAGTACTTTATCAAACTTTGATATGCAAGCACAAACTAAAAAATAAAATAAATCAAAAACCTAATGATTGTAGCTGTGAGAGTCTATAATGTCTCAGATTAAAATTTGTAATGCAGTTAAATATACAAAGTGAACATTCACTTCCAAGACCACTAGATCACAGAAGTGTGTACAAAAGCAATCTATAAACACATTCTCAATAGAATAAAACAAATGTGTATGTGCATCTATGCCTGAGGACAGACTGGCAGTCTCGGCCGCTCTGCCTCCGCTTCAAAAGCGGAGGCAGAGCGGCCGTTCAGACAGCCGCATCTGCCCTGAGGAGGTGGCCCGGACGCATCGCGTCCGGCGCCGCGCTCCTCCCGCAGCAGCCGAGCACCACTTCAAAGTGGTGCTCGGCTGCTGCGGCGCGCGTTCCACCCGCCGGAGCGGGTGTGAACGTGCGCCGGGAGGGGGAGCCGGGCGGTATCTGCATGCCGCTGTAGGAAGCCGCCCGCAGTCTGAACGCTGCAGGCGGCTTCCTTCCGGTGGCGTGCGAACGCTGCACTGCGGGAGAAATCCCCCCCGCCTTAGTCTGCCACGCCGCAGAGGCGCAGCAGACTACCAGTCTGTCTTCAGCCCATATATAGCCGTGGCCTGTATGGCCCAGGCTAGCCTGATCTCATCAGACTTCAGAAGCTAAGCAGAGTTGGCTCTAGTTAATACTTGAATGAGAGACCATCAGGGAAACCCAGCATTACTATGCAGAGGCAGGCAATGACAAACCACCTCTGAATGTCTCTAGCCTTGAAAACCCAAGAGGGCTACCATAAGTCAGCTGTGACTTGATGGTGGTTTCCACCACTACCATCTGTATATACAAGTCCTGTTAGAAATCATGGGGCCACTTTGGACACCTTCTGCACCCCACAATTGTCTTTTCTCCTCCAGGGTGATATGGAGTTGGAAAGACAGAGCAAGTTTCATTTTTTGAGTCTGAGCTCCGAATTCAGCACAGTTTTTGTCCCGCATCAGGAGACAGGCTGTGGGGGAGATTGTGGCAAACCACAGCCAGTGGAAAGATTGGGGGGGGGGAACTGGGGGGGGGGCAGAGTAACAGGGATGATGATCTCACTTCCAGGGAAAACCCTATGGTAAACCCATAGAATTTCCTTCAGTTTCTACAGCTATCTGCTGTCACTTTCACATTTTGCTGTGGTGGATCCCACTGGGGTGTGCATTCAGTAAAGCCGAACTGACCCCCCCCCCCCCGAATACCTTTTTGGGATTTTTGGGTATTCGGCATACCGAATCAGATTACCTGATCTGATTCAGCTGCCGAATACTGAATGCCGGGAAAAAACCCCAAACATATTCGGGTTTCTTTTGGGTGGGGTTGGTATTGCCAAATACGGGTACTGGGAGGCTTTAAACTTTAAAGGGCTCCACTTACCTTCTTTTCTCCACTGTTTTTGTCTCTTTCCTGCTCTTTGAGAGCCAGTTTGGTGTAGTGGTTAAGTGCGCGGACTCTAATCTGGGAGAACCGGGTTTGATTCCCCACTCCTCCACTTGCACCTGGCTGGATGACCTTGGGCAAGCCATAGCTCTGGACCAGCTGTTCCCTCAAGGACAGCTTGGGAAAGAGCTCTCTCAGCCCCACCTACCTCACAGGGTGCCTGTTGTGGGGAGGGGAAGGGAAAGGAGTTTGTAAGCCGCTCTGAGACTCCAAGTGAGTGAAGGGCAGGATATAAATCCAGTCTCTTCTCTTCTTCTTCTTCTTCTTCTTCTTCTTCTTCTTCTTCTTCTTCTTCTTCTTCTTTGCTCTGCTTTCCAGGAGGGAGGGGAAAGAGGGACCTTACAGACAGTCAGTCACTGCAATGCATTACCAAATGCCATTGCAGCTAGCAAGGCTGTTGTTGCTGCTGACTTCATTTGTTGAAGCCCAACTAACTAGCTTGCTGCTTTCCCAGGGGAGGAGCTTTGGCACAGTGCTCTATGGCCAATACACTTGTTCTACTGCTGGCCTTGCAGACATGCCCCCTCAGTTTATACTGTAGAGATGCTCAGATTTGACCTGAGTTCTGTTGAGTTTGGGCACTGACTGCCACAGTGGCACTGGCTGTGGTGGGCACACTGCAGTGGTTCTGCTGCTGGCCTTGCAAACATGCCCCCAGAGATGCTCAGATTAGACCTGAGTTCAGTTGGGTTTGGGCACTGACTACCACAGTGGCACTGGTTCAGGGGGGATTGCACTGGTTCTGCTGCTGGCCTTGCAGACATGCCCCCTCACAGCACACCTCACTTACTTTCTAGTACAGAGATTTACTGGGAGAAACTGCTGCCTGCCTTTCCCCCCTTCCATAGGAAACAATGGAAAGTTGGGGAGACCCTACAATTCGACCCCCCTGGTCCAATCTTTTCCAAACTTGGGGGTTCTTTTGGGGAGAGGCTACAGCAGCTACAGTACAAATTTGGTGCCTCTACCTCAAACCCCCTTTCCTCAGCCCACTGAATACTCATTAGAAGATTTTTGCCATTGACTACAATGGCCCCATAGGATATAATAGATCCAAATATTTTTGGGAATACTGAATATTTTCAGGTACCAATACAATACTGGTATTGGTATTTGGGTCTATTGAGGAATTCAGCTTTATTATACCCAAATCCAAAAAAAAAACCCACATTTTTTTCCCACTGCACACCCCTAGATCCCACCATCCTTCAAGTAGCCTTTCTCCAGCTTTGCTCCAACCTAAATCATTTTTTTCTCCAATGGAACAGCCACATTTGCAGGAAGACTATAGACTTGAGATAAAAGGGAAGTTGGGAAGAAAAGGAGGAGGAGGAGGAGATTGTATTTATACCACACCCTTCACTCGGAGTCTTAGAGTGGCTTACAATTTCCTTTCCCTTCCCCTCCTGAAAACAGACACCCTGTGACATAGGTGGGACTGAGAGAGCTCTTTCAAGAACTGCTCTTGAGAGAACAGCTCTGTGAGAACTGTGACTGACCCAAGGTCACCCAGTTGGCTGCATGTGGAGGAGTGGGGAATCGAACCCAATTCTCCCAGATTAGAGTCTGCGCTCTTAACCACTATACCAGACTAGTAAATTTATAAGCTTTGCTCAGTGGAGTGGTAGGGTAGGGACAGGATACACCCCACAGTATGTGAGTCAGCCCCCCCCCCCAAAAAAAAATAGGTTGTGATTCTGACACAAGTGTTGTGAGGTCAGGAAGGAGGAGGAACAGGGAGGGTGTACGGTATACATTCATAGGATCCAAACTGCAGTCATTATAACTATTAGAACCTAGACAATTAAAAGCCACAGCATAAAACATTTAGCAGTCTAAATGATCTGCATAGCAGCCTTCAGGCTAGAAGCAGAACTTAACACAACCAAACAAATAAAACTTGTGTGGTAGACAGAGCCCAGAAATTTGTAACACAGGAGCCCAAGAAATAACCCAACAGGCTTGCAGGGAGGTCAATGGGGGGCAATTTGGGGAGTGATCTTAAATAGGTTTGCTCAGAAGTCAGCCACCTGTCTCATTAAATAAAGTCTACTCCAAGGAAAGTGTATTATTTGTGGGTTGAGAGTTACAAGCTGGAGCTATGAGTGAAAGAGATGTGTCTGTTGAACAGCTTTATGAATTAACCAGTGAATGCACATGCCTCCGAATATTTTTTTTAATCATAGCTTCCTAGAGGATTATCCCTGCAAATTTTGCCAGGTTTCGCATGACACTTAGGGGCAAACTAGACATTGCCATTTTTAGAGATTAAACTGGATTTTTCACTTGAAAAGGCAGGCCGGGGGGGATCACCTGGTCTAATGTGGGCCCAATCAGGATCAGAGCATTTAAAAATGGCTGAATCCATCTCCAAAATGGCGCCAGCATCCATGGGTCATACCCAAGCCTAATCTGGCCCTTAGTGGCAACAGTGCTGTTTTGATATGTCATAAACTTGCTTGAGAAGGGATTTTTCCCTCAGCAGGTACATTTTCAAACTTGACATCTACCTTCCACAAATTCAGTGAGATAAATGGGCTATAAATAGAGAAGGTGAAGGAAAGCCTTAATTCATAGTTCAGTGAGACACGCTGAGTATAAATAAATCAGATCACATAATTATTACGGTATCAACCAACCACTCTCTGTAGTTTTGACTTAAAAAAAAAAAAAAAAGCAAGAATACATGTTTGGTTGTTTGACTTTTCCTCCTCCTAAATATTCAGACACTAAAGCCTAGCTGAACAAAATTAACAATGAAAGAATAACAAAACACTTTGAATAATCCTTGGAACAATCATGCTTATATGCTAACACTAACCTATACTTCCTCTTATGTCTCTTGAGAAGGGGCTGTGGCTCAATGGGAGAGCTTGTGCTTTGCATGCAAAAGGTCCCAGGTTCAATCCTCAGGATCTCCAGGACCAGGCAGCAGATTACGTAAAAGACCTCTGCCGGAGACCTTGGAGGGCTGCTGACAGTCTCAGTAACATGTTACACACGCACGCGCGCACACACACACATACACACACACACACACACACACACACACACACAGGAGACAAGAAACTTGTGGGGAGGGGGCATCCCCCCACCTTTGCTTCCTTCCCTCTCCCCCCATCTTCCCCTTTCTTTCTCTCCCCAAACCAATCCCCCTTCTTTTTCTTTCCAGCCCTTCACCAAGCCAATTCCTCCCTCCCTCCCTCCCTTTCTTTCTTTCTTTCTTTCTTTCTTTCTTTCTTTCTTTCTTTCTTTCTTTCTTTCTTTCTTTCTTTCTTTCTTTCTTCTTCCCTTCCCTTCCCTTCCCTTCCCTTCCCTCTCTTTCTCTCTCTCTCCCCCAAGCCAATCCCCCTTCTTTCTCTCCCCCCAAGCCAATCCCCTATCTTTTCCTTTCTCTCCCCTCCCAGCCAATCCCCCCTTCTTTCACCCTCCCTGCGTTTAAGCCCGGCAGTGGTGGCAGTGTCTGGGAGCTGCTCCAAGCTTGGAGCAGCTTCCAGTGGTGGTCAGGTCTGGCACAGCTTCTGGTGTCTGCTGTGGCTAGGCCTGGAGTCTCTCTTGGCATTCCCCACTGTTGCAGCTCTGACGGGAGTCTCTGCTGGTGTTCTGAACCATCGCAGCTGGCCCTGGAGCCTCTCTTGGCATTCCCCACCACTGCAGCTTTCCTCGGAGTGGCTCCCAGTGTTCCCTGGAGCCTCTCCTGGCATTCTCTGCTGGCACTAGGGTTGCCAGACTCCAGGTGGGGCCTGGAGAGCTCCCACTTATAAAACTGATCTCCAGCTGACAGAGATCAGCTCCCCTGGAGAAAATGGCTGCTTTGAAGGGTGGACTCTATGGCATTGTACCATACTGAGGCCCCTCCCCAAACCCCGCCCTCTCCTGGACCCCCCCCCCCCAAATCCTTCAGGTATTTTCCAACCCAGACCTGGCAACCTTAGCTGGCATGATCAGGCCCAGAGTGGCTCCCAACATTCCCTGCCCTCACAGCTGTGCCCAGATCAGCTTCACAGGAGCAGGAGCAGCCAGGCCCCCAATGGTGTAAGTTGCATTGTCTGTGCATGTGTAGACAACACTTTTTATCTGGGGGGAATTTAAACCCCTCAATGTATTTTTTTAAAAGTTTTCAGATTTTTCTACAAACCTAAGGGGTCACCCAAGTTTGCAGAAAAAACTTGTTTGGGGGTAAGTATGCTCCTATCTGCGGATTTAGATATTCACACTCAGGGGATTGCTTAGAATCAGATATATACAAGTAGGAGGACCCGCGATACTCGTGGGGGGACAGGTGAGCCTCTCTCCTTTCCCTCCCTCTGCCCTCCCCAAAAATTGGTGGTGGCAGCAAGACCCGCTGAGCCTCTTCCCCTCCCTTTCTCTCCCCACCCTCCCTGAAAACAGTGGTGGCGGTGAGGCCTGCTGTGCCCCCCCCCCCAGCCAAAGTGTTCTCTTCACGTGTGCAGGGAATGCTTTTACTTTTGAGGGGATTTAAATATCCCCTCAAAAGTTTTTTTTTAACATTTAGGATTTTTCTGCACACATAGAGACTCCTCCACATGAGTAGGAAAATCTCCCTCCCCCCAAGTGCCCCCATGCACGGATTTAGATATCTGCATGAAGAGGGCCACTTCGGAATTAGTACATAGATATATAATAATAATAATAAAGACTTTATTGCTGTTTCAAGCTGGCTCGACATTTTCATCGTGCTGTCCACTGCTACCCCAAGATCTCTTTCCCTCTTACTCTCAGCCAGAAACCCAATAGTGCAATAGTGCGGGCATCAAGTTAGTGCTTTACCATGGTCAACAATAATATTCTCAATTTTTCTGGCTATTTAGGAAGAGGAGGTTTTATGCCCCGCTTTTTTCTACCTTCAGGAGTCTCAAAGCAGTTTACACTCACCTTTCTCTCCCTGCAACAGGCATGTTGTGAAGTAGTTGGGGCTGGAGTGTTCTGAGAGAATTCTGACTGGCCCAAGGTCACCCAGCAGGCTTCTGCCAAATGCTGTCTTTCGTTTGCCCTGATGACTGGGGGAAAGGAAATTCCTTGTGGGGGTGAGTGCTGGAGTGTGTGAACTGCTAGGTTGTAGATGCTGTAACTCTTCCTCCAAGATATCTCCCTACTGCCAGGAACAACCTTGAAGCCAGAGCTGTGCCTTTCTCGCTTTCACAGATAAGGGATTCATGTATTTTTTTTGGGGGGGGGAGTGCGAAAGTTAGGCGGGACGCTTGCAAAGTGTGATTGGTGCATTTGATGAGGGCTTTGTTTGAACTGAAAATCTTTAGATTGAAAATTCAGAAAATTTAGATTGAAAATTTAGAAAATTTAGAATCTAAAATCTTTAGATTAAAGATTTAGATTGAAAATCTTTAGATTTCCTCGCCAGACCCTCAGTTCTGACACAGTACCGGTCTGGCCTGGAACATGATTATTTCTCAATAAACAAATCACTGATGAGAGTGTTGTTGACAGTAACTTTGTTCGGGAGTCTGACAGGTGGAGGAGTGGGGAATCAAACCCAGTCCTCCAGATTAGAGTCCCCCACTCTTAACCCTCCACCATACCTGTCTCCAAAATAATAGTGAACAGTGAAGGAATAGTGAAGGAATAGCTTCCTTCATGAGGAATATAAAATCACAGGTTTTTATGGCGTCTCTAATTTAGAGTTAGTTAGAAAGTTCTCAGGTTAAAGACAGCTATGAAAATACCCAATTTTAATTCTTCTTCCCCCACCTGTGGATTGTTTGTTCCAGGGGTGGCAAAACTGCGGCTCTTTCATACATATTGTGCGGCTCCCAGCAGGGCAGCTGGAGAAGCTAAATATCATTAGCAAACAAATATCACTGGACAAATAAATATCATTATCAATATCTGCTTTTACCCCTTTTGTTATTATTTTTGGCAGACTCATTTAATGTTAATAAAAAGCAAATTTGCATGTTTTCCGATGAAAACATGAAATGTTTGTTCATGTCTTGTGGCTCTGACATCTGATGTTTATTCTATGTGGCTCTTATGTTAAGCAAGTTTGGCCACCCCTGGCTTATTTGTTCTGGTTTTGGCCATGCTCAGGGTGATGTACTGTTCTACAGCTCACACAAAATAATTGCTGTTTGAATTAAGCTTGAGCTGCTCCTATCAGGACTTAGAAAAACGTACATATAAATAAAAGCATGCAGATTAATTAAACTATTTACCTACTGCAGGAACTCGGTTCCCCACTCTTATGTATGCGCGCACATTCTCCTCCGTTCGGAGTGAAGACAGGCAAAGTCTCTCCTGCAACAGCTGCAATTTACATTGCGAAACCCTGTCATGAATGTTGATAACCATCAAGTGCTCTCCCTAACTGGGCAGGTAACACAGAGAGCTGTTAACGTTTTAACGTTTTAAGATTTCCCATGAAAATACAATTCATTGGGGATCTGATCAACTTTTTAAAAAAAAATTACGAGCCTCTCTAACCTCAAAAGAAATGTAGGTTCTTTTTTATACCTTGTAAGACAGCCACATTCAGAAAACGTTAAAAAAAAGCCTCTTCTTGGCACCTGTTTAGATTTGCTTCTCTTCCAGCTGCCCTCCTGCCCTCACTGTTCCTGACCTGTCAGTCACTGGCCAACTGTTAACATCCCGGTTGATGGCCGATTTAATGATCTGTGTCTGAGCACGAAGCCTGGAATATGTACTCTCTCACTGCAGAAGATCCCGTATTGACAACGTTACCAAAATTGACATTGCCTGTCAACAGGGGAAGCCAAATAGCACAGCAAGGTTGCGTGTAACACCACTGGGCCAGCAAGCCAACACCATCATTTGTGAAGACTGTGTTCACCCTAACTACAGAGAGGGGGGCAGCCTTTCTTAAGCTGGCAATAAACAGCCAATTTAGGGGGGAAGGGGAAGTGGAATCCATCAGCATGAGCAGCTCAACTATCCACCCTGAAATGAATCATAGTGCTACTTTTGCTTTTGGAATGCATGCGAACACTCTAAAAATGTGCAAGGAACAGTCCCTGTTTTCTGCTACCTGTCTCAGTTAAATCACCATACCAATTAGGACTGCGGTATTATTCACACTGGACTCTGTGGAACTTATTTCTAGGTGAGCATAAAACTGTAAGATGGAAGTCTTGGGGAGGGGTCACTTAAGACTGATGCAATATAAGGGCCACTATTGACTGAATTACTGGCAAAAAGTAGTGAAGACTTGAAATGACTCCTGATGAAGATTAAAGCAGGAAGTACCAAAGCAGGATTATAGCTGAACATCAAGAAAACAAAAGTAATGACTACTGGAGAATTGCACAACTTTAAGGTTGACAAGGAAGAAATTGAAATTGTTCATATTTTTCTACTCCTTGGCTCCATCATCACCCAAAAGGGAGATTGCCACCAAGAAATCAGAATAGGGCTGCCTTCCCCTGGCGGGGCCAGAGGATCCCCTGATTTTGGGGGGCCCAATCTGCCACTGTGCAGCTGGCCGGCAATGGAAGCCCCACCCCCAAGAAGCCCCCTCCTGGTGGCGCCGGCACGAGGACATCCCCTGGGAGTGACATTGACACATTTCTAATGTTGGGAGTGATGCTCTAAGTTTTGGGCAAAACTCTGGTTTTGAGACCCAAAAACCCATAGAGTTTTGCCCAAAACCTAGAGTATCACCCCCCACATTGGAACTAACATCATCATGGTGCATGCACTTTGTGCACATGCCAGAAGACCTACCGGAAGGATCAGGAGTCCCCCCACCGGCAGCCCGGTAGGACCTGGCAACCCTAAATCAGAAGGAGATTGAGACTGGGAAGGGCATCCATGAAGGAGCTAGAAAAGAACCTTAAGTGTAAGGATGTGTCACTGATGAACAAGATCAGAACATAGGAGAAGCCAATGTTGGATCAGGCCAATGGCCCATCCAGTCCAACACTCTGTCACACAGTGGCCAAAAATACCAGGTGCCATCAAGAGGTCCAGCAGTGGGGCCAGGACACTAGAAGCCCTCCCACCATTGCCCCCCCCAAGCACCAAGAATACAGTGCATCACTCAAAATCAAGATAATTCATGCCATGTTGTTGTTCAGTCACACAATTGAGTCCGACTCTTTGCGACCCAATGGACTACATCACGCCAGGCCCTCCTGTCTTCCACCACCTTCCAGGGTCTGCTTAATTTCATGTTTGTTGCATCGATGACACTGTCTAAAGATCCCATCCTTTGCCGTCCCCTTCTTCTTTGACCTTCAGTCTTTCCCAGCATCAGGGTCTTCTCCAGTGAGTGCTCCCTTCTCATCTGGTGGCCAAAGTATTTGAGCTTCAGCTTCATTATCTGGCCTTCCAGGGAACAGTCAGGTTTGATTTCTTTTAGGGTTGACTGATTTGATCTCCTTGCAGTCCAAGGGACTCTCAAGAGTCTCCTCCATCACCAAATTCATGCCATAGTGGGGCCCTCGGATGATCAAGGGGTAAAAGGTGTACTGAAGGATAATAGGGAAATGGGTGAGAAGTTGAATGCATTTTTTGCCTCTGTCTTCTCTGTGGAAGATGAGAAGTGCCTGCCCACTCCAGAACCACTGATTTCAGGAGGGGTGTTGAGGTGACAAGAGAGGAGGTCCTACGACTGATAGACTATTTAAAAACAAATAAATCACCAGGCCCGGATGGCATACATCCAAGAGTTCTGAAAGAACTCAAATGTAAACTTGTGGATCTCCTGACAAAAATATGTAATCTTTAATTAAAATCTGCCTCCATTCCAGGACTGGAAGGTAGTGAATGTCACTCCTATCTTTAAAAAGGGTTCCAAAGGAGATCCAGGAAATTACAGGCCAGTCAGTCTGATGTCGATACCAGGTAAGTTGGTGGAAACTGTTATTAAGGAAAAAATTAGTAGGCACATTGATGAACAAAATCTATTGAGGAAGACTCAGCATGGGTTCCGTAAGGGAAGATCTTGTCTCACTAACTTGTTAGTGTTCTTTGAGGGAGTAAACAAACATGTGGACAAGGGGGACCCAATAGATGTTGTTTACCTTGACTTCCAGAAAGCTTTTGATAAAGTTCCTCATCAATGGCTCCTAAGTAAGCTCAAAGTCATGGGATAAAAGGACAAGTCCTTTTGTGGATCAAAAACTGGCTAATTAAAAGGAAACAGAGAGTGAGTATAAATGGGCAATTTTCTCAGTGGAGGGAGGTAAGCAGTGGAGTACCACAGGGATCAGTACTCTGTCCGATGCTTTCTAACTTGTATATTAATGATTTGGAGTTGGGAGTGAGCAGTGAAGTGACTAAATTTGCAGATGACACGAAGCACTTGAGGCCCTTTAGCTTGGAGAAATGACGGCTGAGGGGTGACATGTTCGAGGTTTATAAGATTATGCATGGGATAGAGCAGGTAGAAAAAGAAGTCCTTTTCTCCCTTTCTCACAGTGCAAGAACTCATGGGCACTACATGAAATTGCTGAGCAGTCGGGTTAGAACAAATAAAAGGAAGTCCTTCTTCACCCAAAGAGTGATTAACATGTGGGATTCACTGCCACAGGAGGTGCTGGCAGCTACAAGCATGGATGGCTTCAAGAGGGAATTAGATAAACATATGGAGCAGAGGTCCATCAGGGGCTCTTAGCCACCAGATATAGATAGGCACTCTCAGTCTGGGGCAAGTGATGCTCTGTATTCTTGGTGCTCGAGGGGGGGCAACAGTGGGAGGGCTTCTAGTGTCCTGGCCCCACCGCTGGACCTTTTGAGGGCACCTGGTGTTTTTGGCCACTGTGTGACAGAGTGTTGGACTGGATGGGCCACTGGCCTGATCCAACATTGTCTTCTCTTATGTTCCTAAGTAGAGACTGAGCTGTGCAGAGCAGACAGCTACACTGAAGGGCTGTACATTCGGGGGGAGGAACTGATCTGGTAACATCGCCCTGGTCCTGTTGGTAGCACCCCTTGCTGTTCTGTTCACCACGAGAACTCTGAAGTCGCCATCTGTTTTGTGTAGGATGTGGTATTTTATATTGTAAACCTTTGTTGTAAAGGTATTTTATCCTTGTTAGCCGCCTTGAGCCGGTTCGGTGGCAAGGTGGGATATAAATATAATAAATAAATAAATAAATAAATAAATAAATAAAAGTTCTTGCTCTATTTCAGGCTGGGAATACGCAAAATGACCCAAAACACACACATTTTTTTGGACTAAAGCCAGAGTAGAGTAGTGGTCAAACTGTTGCAGTAGGATCTGAAAGACCCCAGTTTGAATCCCCACCCTGCCATGGAAGCTTGCTGGGTGACCTTGGGCTGGTCACACACTCTCAGCCTAACCTGTCTCACAGGGTTGTCGTGAGGATAAAACGGAGGCGAGGAGAATGCTGTCAGCTGCTTTGGGTCCCCATTGGGGTGGCAGGTGGGATATAAATAATAAACTAGAGAAAAAGTTCTCTCCTGGAGTTTCGGGAGTGTTCCGGGTCATTTGGATTTACCACCTGATGAGGAAGGGAGGATAGACAGCTGGAACCCCATGGTGACACACTGCTTGGCTGCAGTGTCCGCCTCTTTCTGATAGGCAGCAAGAGCAGCATGGAGAGAGGGAACACGTTCCAGCTCCATCCTGTCACAGTCCTTTCAGCGCTTTTAAAAGTTCCACTGTCATCAGTAGGTGGCAGACCTGGCCTCCAGTGGCAGAAAGAGTAGGAAACCAGTTAATTGTATCGAAGTTGGGGTCTGGCGAATGGGGAGAATGGGGTGGTTCCAATGCCTTCTCTAAACAGTGTATCTATACGAGAGGGGCTCCCAGTAAATCAGCAGGAGGGTGATAAGAGCAACACATGTCAACTGTCAAACATCTGCATGTCAACATGCCTTCAGGTCACCCAAGAAAGCTGGCATACACAAGTATTTCCTTTGTTATTTTAATAGTAACATGAACTGATCCAGGCATCAACACTACATTCTGGTACTGGTGGAAAGGGCCATTAAATTGGAGGGGACTTATAGTGACTCAGGATGGTTTTCAACAAGGGTCCGTTGGGGCTGGAGCGAGGTGGGGCGAAGCTCCGCCAGCTCAGAAGTGGCCACTAGGGCAGCCAGGGGCCGAATCAGATTCTCTGATCTGATTCAGCCTGCTGCCGAATTGCTGCCGAAATTCGGCGGCAACTTTAAAAGCGACTGGAGGGGAGGGGGTTTGAGGGAGAGGCTCCAAACTTGCAGGGTAGCTGCTGGGACCTCTCCCCTAAATACCCACCAAGTTTCAAGAAGATTGGATCAGGGGGTCCAATTCTACGGGTTGCCCCCATTCCCCAAACGGGTTGGCCCCCATTCCCCAAATGGGTTGGCCCCCATTCCCCAAACAGGTTGCCCCCATTCTCTCCATTGTTCTCTATGGTAGAAAAAAAGGTAACATTTTTTCCCACCATAGAGAACAATGGAGGGGATGGGACAACCTGTTTGGGGGCCCATAGAATTGGATCCCGTGGTCCAATCTTCTTGAAACTTGGTGGGTATTTCAAGGAGAGGCCCCAGCAGCTATCCTGCAAGTTTGGAGCCTCTCCCTCAAATCCCCTTTCCTCCAGCCCCTCATATACCCTATGAGTTTTGCCATTGATTTCAATGGCCCATAGGGTATAATGGGGCTTAAACTGACATTCCCTTTCTGACACACTTCCAGTGATGTCAAGGGATGTGGCATATGCTAATGAGTTATGCTAATGAGTTATGCTAATGAGTTATGCTAATGAGCTCCTGCAGCTCTTTTTCTATGAAAGGACCCCTGGTCTTCAAGGCAAGATACATTCAGTGGTGGTTTGCTATTCCCTGCCTCTGCATGACGACCCTGGACTTCCTTGGTGGTCGCCCATCTCAGTATTAGCACCGATCAACCCTGCTTAGCTTTCAAGACCTAACGAGATCAGGCTAGCCTGGACCATCCATGATAGGGTCAATGCAAAGTTCTACCATACACTTATTTCTTCCCATTTTTTTTTAAATGCATCTAGCTGGAGGAAGAGGCCTGTGTAACTTGAAAACTCATTTACCACACTGTGAACATTGTTTTGTCCTAATGCGGTTATTATTTTACTGCATGTCAGCAATGTTTACACGTCTGCCACAAGTAATTGGAACATGGTTTTAAAAAAAACAAAAAACAAAGAGGGGAGGCAGGTAATGTAAAGCAATGTTTTCAGTGTGTGTTGTGACATAATAGACTCTCCCGGACACAGGAACAGAGACACAGCCTCCCACCGCCCGCCAGGGCTATTGCTGGCTCCTAAGTGATGCGCCAAGCGGGAAATGACAGAAGAAAAGCCTCTCACCCGGTCATCCACTGTCATAATATTATACTTCATTTAAGAGTAACACAGCCCCGGCACACGGGAGGCCACAGATGGAAGCTTCAAGAAAGCTAAAAATAAATAGGCAGCGGGCATAAATAATTTATGCCAATGGAGCCAGGCAGACAATTAAGGTGGCATTACCTTTCTTCGAGCCAGAAGGCATCTGGCTGCCGAAAGGTAAACAGAAAGGCTGGTGAATTTGTCCACCGACTAAACCCACACCCAGGCTCATAAATATTTGCAAAAGGGTTCATGTGGCCGCTCGCGCTCCAATTAGGTAGATCGGCCCAGAAGGAAATTGCTACGACTCTCACTGTCCAATAACTCAGAGACGCGACGGATTCCTAATCATGAGATCTGCTATTTTTATAGATAACGGGGCCGTGTCTCCCTTTGCCTTTGGAACCGTTCTGCAGGAACGAAGACTGACTTTGCGCGGACCTTTCCCATATTTATGACGGTCCGTGTCCTCTCAAATTAATTAACACTGTAAATTTTAAAATTCTCGTTAATTTTTTTTATAGCCTGGAAGCGTCCCTCTACACTTGCTCTGACCTTCCTGAAACAGGACGGAAGAGATGAAACAGATGAACAATTTCTATTATGTTTGGCTCAAGGCTGGTCTTCAGAACCTCTCCGGGGCTCTTCGGCACTCTGGCAGGCTGACGTTTGTGGATACGGCTCTACCTTGCCCCCCCCTTTTTAGCGTTGCATGATGAAGTATTTTTTAGGTATTGTGATACTTGCTAAAATCAAGGTCACAAAGCCTTACTTGAATTAAGCCTTAGGAATATATTCCATACTACTAGGCTTCCCATTTAACTGCATGTGGTGGATGACCCCCATCCTCAGCTCCAATGCCCAGCCCTTGAGAAGTGGAGGAGTGGGAGAAAAACAAATGGCCAGAAAATGGCCTACATAGTGACACTCTAAGGCCCAATTTACACCTCCCCTCTGAAGTAGTTTGACTGCTCTTTTTCTATGTTCATTTGACGCTGGTTTCAAATTTCACTCCCTGGGTCTGAAGAGTACAAACAGGGGCTGTTTAATATTACAAGACACCTTTATACCACCCTGGCTTTAGGCTATAGAGGAGAAACTCCCTTATTTTGGCCTCACAAAACAATACCTATGTTCCCTTGCCTATGACAAAGCTAGAGAATTGATGAAACAGAGGATTATGGGTATTGATAGGCAGAACGACATTGGCAGAACAGAGAAATGGAATACACTTCTGGACCCCGTTAACCAGGGGTCCGTTGGAGCGGGAGTGCACAGGAGCGCAGCTCAGGGAGTGAGGAGCCCAGCTCAGGGAGTGAGGAGCACATGACCAAGCCCCACCCCCTCCTCAGCTTCCCCGAGCAGTGCAGAGGCACAGCGCCCCGGGGAATGCCCTGCTAGGGTCTTTATTGTTTTTAATGATTTGTTTTAATATTGATAATTTTATCATTGTTCCTTTTATGACTGTGTGCTGCTTTTCCAGAGACTTGCTCAAGGTGGCATATAAATTTTCTAAGTATACCATTTTTTATCTGGGCACATGGCACATAAGTACTGGAGAAATTTCACCAACCCTTCAGCAGCTCCCACCCCATCCATTTGGTGTAGTGGTCAGGAGTTGGACTCTAATCTGGGAGAACCGGGTTTAATTCCCCATTCCTCCACATGCAGCTGCTGGTGTGACCTTGGGCCAGTCACAAGTTCTCTCAGAGCTGTTCTCTCATGAGCAGTTCTCAAAAGACCTCTCTCAGCCCCACCTACCTCCCAGGGTGTCTTGTTGTGGGGAGGGGAAGGGGAAGGGATGGGTGGTGCCCATGTCCTGGGTATCTCAAGTCTACTTGAAACCTGGTGGTTTCAAGGGAGCAGGAAGAGAATGAGGGTGTGTTCTTTACGCTTATTTTTATTGCACAAAGTATTGGATGGGGAAGGGAATGGAGGGAGAGCAGGTCAGTTTCACTCACCTGTGGAGTGGAGCCTGAGGGGTGGGTGTTGCCTTCTGACACACTTCCGGCATGTTAGGGGGTGTGGCATATGCAAATGAGTTATGCTAATGAGTTATGCTAATGAGCTCCTGCACCTCTTTTTCTACAAAATGACCCCTGCGGTTAACAGAGTAAGCTCTATGGCCTGTCTTCACCATCTGTCAAACCACATAAATAGGAGAATGTTGTCTCTTATGCGCTGGGACGTTCTTCCTCTGGCGACTACAGAGGGAAAGTAGAAGAAAATCCCATCTGAGGAACATATATGCCCCTGCTGTAACTAAGGCATTGAAAATTTAGAACATATTATTTTTGACTGCAAGGCCTATAATAATCTCTGTAAATCACTTCCGCTGCCCAAGCCCTTACCTCTCACTAGTAGGCAAAGAGTTCGTACTATGAAAAATCTCCTGGCAGATAGGCACTCAGAGGTAACATATCTAGTGGCCAGGTATGGGTGACTGGCTTTGAGAATTAGAAGGTCTATAATAACGCAGCAAGTTAAATGTCAGTCACCTTACTGTTAACTGTATCTTAAGAACTTTAAAATGCATTTTGTTGCTGTTTTAAGCTTCTTCTACCTCTATCTACAGGGGCTCTTACTACCTATTAATTTGGTTGTGTTTTAAATGTTAATTGCTGGCTTCAGCCGTTAATAAAACTTTACTTACTTACAACCGTTTTTCACACTATTTCCCTCCACCAGCCAGGTGATTGGCAGCAGGGAAGAGGCTGGGGGCAGGGGATTCACCACTCCTGACATGGCACTGGCAGCCTCACCTGCTAAAGACAGCAAAAGTAGGCATTGGAGGCCACACACTGTGATTGCTTGCGTTGGTTTGAGGAACAGCCAAACTTTAAGGAGTCATGATATACCGTATTTTTCGCTCCATTAGACACACCTTGTTTTTAGAGGACGAAAACAGGAAAAAATGAAACAGAAAGAAAGAGAGAGAGAGATAAAGGAAGGAAGGATGAGGAGAGAGAGAGAGAAAGAGAAAGGAAGAAAGAAAGAAAGGTGGGGATAGAGAGAGAGACAGAAAGACAGACAGACAGACAGACAGAAAAAGGAAAGGAAGGAAGGAAGGAAGGAAGGAAGGAAGAGAAAGGAAAGAAGAGAGACGTCGGCATGCCATGCAAAGCCAGGCCTTTCTGTGCAAAGTAGCCACGGAGCTTAATCTGTGGGCGGGGCTTTCTGCTGCTGGCTGTCTTAAAGGGGAAAAGCACTTAAAGGGAAAGAGTACTTAGCCTGGTGGGGTTTTTCCTGCCGTTTCCCTTTTAAGTCTTAACAGCTCGGGCCCAGCAGGGAGGGGCGGGGAAGGCTGGGATGCCAGCCTGAATGGCATTCCCCTGCGTTCCTGCTGAAGAAAGAGCCCTGTTACAGGTAAGAAAAGCTCCATATTCGCTCCATAAGACACACACACTTTCCCCCACACTTTTTTGGGGAGGAAAAGTGCATTTTATGGAGCGAAAAATACAGTAAACTTTTCAGAAGAGGGGGGGAAAGTGGGTGGGAGTTGGCATAAGCTTCATTTTCTCCTTCAGTTGGATTAAAATATATCTTCTGTTTCATGATACCTGGGAGGGAAAATAAGCCCTGAAATCCTTCTCAATTGACTTAAGCAATTGAAGTTGAGTCATTCGGTCAATTTTTATCAATACCTTCTGTTATAGGACATCTGATTTTCTATTCTGGATCTTCACTTTTGTCAGAAATGTTTTGGGACGGGAGAAAGCCACAAAATTATCTATCTAATTTTCAGGGGGATTTATCTCGGTTGAATATGCACAACTTTTATTACCCACATACAGTTTATGGTGGTGAATATTTCACTAACCACAAGACACGGGAAGCGGCTTGCTCCACCCGGGGATCTGAATAATTCAAAATCCTTGATATCCTTTTGCTAACCTATAGGGGCTTAAGAAAAGTGGAATGTATATTAAAGCAGTGTTTCAGTTAACAACTGTATTTTCACTCAACTAAAGCTTTAAATTCTTGGCACTGCAACATTCGAGAAGACAGTTCAGGGACATTAACATGGTATAGTTAACAAGATTATACTAAATGAGGTATATAATGTTTTCTGTGTGTAGAGAGGTCAGCCAAAATCAGGAGAAGAAGCAACTACAATAAAGTCTTTATCCATTAAGGCTCAAAACTAACATTAGCAACCATAATTCAAGAGAAGAAGATAAATCACACACAAACAATAAAAACAATAAGAACCAGTAAGAACATAAGACAGTGCCTTTTCAGTGGGAGCCCCGTGATTATGGAACATCCTCTGCAGGGAGGTGCACTTGGCTTCTCACTTTTGATCTTCAAAATACTGTGTTATTTAGAACTTGCATTTGACAAAAATAGTTTTCTTTTTATTTATTGGCAACCCCAACTGAGATTTTAAATTGTATTATTTTTTCCCTAGGAGCAAGGCCCATTGTGGAGCAATACAACGGGCTCAGTTTTCTCCTCATATATCCCCTCATATCAGAGAAGTTACCCCTTTTAAAGTTAAAAGTGGTTGTGTCAGTCTTTACGGGCAACTTCCTATTTATACAAATGTTCCTTCCTCCTCCTTAAACTTCCTTTAAAGTTTTTTTTAACTCTAGCAGCTGCCCCCCCCCCCCCGCCTGCACCTTCCATTGTTCCCCACGCGGCCGTCTGCTGCCCACCTGGGCACGTGTGGGCCGGCTTCTTATCACTCTAGTGAGGTGTGCCAGGGTGCAGCTGTGCTGGGAGGTTTGGTCCCTTGGGGCTGGTTCCTGGTTGGTGCCCTCAAGAGAGCATGGCAGGGCCAGGTGCGGGGACAGCAGGGTGCAGCAAGTGCTGCCGGCACCTCCAGGCAGTGTTGGGCTCCTCCAAGCTGCCACAGCCAAGAGGTGAGCGGTGTCTCTCTGCAGGTATCCTGGTGGTCCTCCATTGTTGAGAGCACCACCAGCGCCTCTCGCTCTCTGGGCATACGTCCCCGGGTGCACATCAGTGGCTGCGGGGCTCCTGCGGCTCCTGCGAGGCGTGCTGGGGCTGGCGTGCGAGCTCGGAGCCTGTGTCTCTCAGGGGTGAGCGGAGGTGGCTCCCAGCTGCAGCATTGGAGCAATGCAGCCACTGGATTGGCAGAGTGTTGGAGTGGCAGCTGAGCGGACCAAAGGCTGTGGGAGCATGTGCAACGTTGAGGCAAGAGGGACTCAAACAGCATTTCTATATAAAGAGAAACAGTTATTGTTTTATTTACCTTGTAAGCCACCTTGAGTTTTGTATTGTAGAAAGGCAGCTAAAATGTTTAAAATAAATATATGAGAGCAGGGATGAGTAATTGGCAATATTTTGAGAACATTTTGCAACTGGAGGTGCACATAAAGCTTAGGAAAATGGCCCACACTAAAAGCTGACTGGATTACTGGGAACTGTAGTTTTCTTGACCTTCCAATCAATTCAGGAGGCTCTGGAAACTCCAGCTCTTATCACCTCCAGTGGGAAGTCATCCTAGGGAAGACTGAGGCTGAAGATTATCTCTCTCTTTTTTTTTTTAATGAGCAACCTTCCATGGAAGGCTCCCTTGAGAAACATAAAATTCCTTGATGGGGTAAGGAGGACTCGCTTGGGGAGGACATCTGTGAGGATTCAAGCACACATGCCAGTGTCCAGTATTTCAAAAATATATATATTGGGAAATGATTTCTAGAATTATTTCTCAAAGAACATGTAAAGAGTTAGCTTTCTATCCTAAATGTTTCTTTTTCATGTAGACCTTCTTCCCAAAGAACCTCAAGACTTTGTTTTAAATGCCACAACTTCTGTAAGATGAGTCTTTGCTAGCTAGCAATCGAAAAGGGCTAGAATAAAAAATGAAGCTACTTCAAGACAGGAAAGAAAGAGGAGGTTTTGCTCTCCCAAATTGGCTGCTATATTACAAAGCAACATCTGTGGTGTGGATAAAAGAGTGGATAACCTTACAAAATACAAGACTTTTAAAATTAGAAGGCCATGATCTATTAATGGGTTGGCATGCCTCTGTTTGGTACAGTAAAGAGAGGGTGCATTTTCGGCAACACTATCCCAGAGAAATACGGATGAAAACATGGGAAGAAACAAAACAATGGCATTATAGGAAAACTCTTCTGTGAGTTTCACCTTTGGAAGCCTTTGCAAAGCCCACATTATTTACCAAGGATAAGATGTTGAGATATGAGGAGCTATTAGAGAATAACTTTTTTTAAAAAAAAAAACCAATAGAGACGCTGCAAAAACAAAATATTGAACTGACATGGGGGGGAATCAATTAGAATCAAGGTATAAAAAAGATTTTTTTTAAAAAAAAATGGATTCGATGAGAAGCTTGTCGAATTGGATAAGATATGGTTGTACATTGAGGAAAAACTTATGAAAAAATTGTATATATATATATATATATATATATATATATATATATATATATATATATATATTTACTGGATTATAAAAGGCATGCTAAATGAGTCTTTGCTGGCTACCTGAAAGGGAACATAACCTATATACCCCCTGTGGTATAGTTATTGTATATATGTAATGGAATAATCTGCTCCTCACCCTCCGGATAACTGTGTGATTTAGTTTGGTCCTACTGGATGGCGCTCCTGTTTCAGTTGCCAGTTTTGTACTTTAGCTGTAATTGTTGGGTGTGGGCATTATGCCCTTGCAAACTAACAGTTGATGTTTTGAGCCAGCTTGCTTCTGCTGAATGGACCTGAGAACAGGTGCCTGAGTGACTACTCTAACCTGGGAACCCACAGCCAAAGGGAAACATTATACCCCCAATACTGAGTTTGTCATGAATTTACTTTGGCTATCAAAGTCCATCTTGTCTACTCCAACTGACAACAGCTCTTATCTACTACCTGATCCTTTTAACTAAATGGGACCTGGGACCTCCCACACATAAACAGATGTTCTCCCACACCCCTTCCTTTGGTTGATCTTAGTTTTTTTTTGCTTTTTCTTTGGATCAATATGGCTCCCTGGAATTTGTAAATGTATGTTTTGCAAGCACTGATACAGAACACATTATCAATAGTACAAAACTGGCCAATTACTCAATGGACTATAGGACTGATTAAACTGTAGAATCTGGAATTGTGTGACAATTGTGTGATTGAAGAAACTAAAGGTATGTGTATAGTTGAGTAAATTAACTTTTATGTTTGCATGGTAAAAAGTAAGGCAAGTTTGATAAATGGAAGGTTATTCTGATTAGGATGGTGAATTGAGCTCAATAACATCTGCATGATTGTTTTACCAAAGTGATTATGAATTTGTAAAGCTTTGTATTAGGGTAGCCAGCTCCTGTCTTGGAAATTCCTGGCTATTTGCAAGTGGAGTTTGGGAAGGGCAGGATTTGGGAAGGACCTTAGAGCCCAAAAAAGCACACCCTCCAAAGTAGCCATGTTTTCCAGGTGAACTGATCTCTGTTGTCTGGATAATAGTTGTAATTCCAGGAGATCACTTGGAGGTTGGCACCACTGGCTCCACCTGGAGGTTGGCACCGCTACTTAGTACACAACTTTATTTTTACTGAATTATTTTTTAATTAAAAAAACAAACAATGTCCATTGAGCTTTTCTGAATGTTTAGCAGGGATGCTTGTGAAAAAGCTGACAGGTTTCAGGTCAGTTTGTCCATCACTAGACAAAAGATGGACTGCCACGAACAAAATGGCATTCTTGATATTTGAACATGGTAGGGTAATGAGTATCAATTGACTGATATTCACATGTTGCAATGTTCCTTTTATTTGCATGGAATCCGAGCTCTGAAATAGGGACAAGCACAAACTGCATATTTGTGGCTCAAGACGTGATTTCTGGCTAAACCATGAACCGAACCATGAACCAAAATGCCAGTTTGTGAACCGAACCAGTTTGTGAGCCATTGAAAGTTTCAACCCCTGGTTCTGTGCTCCACGGCAAAGATCGCCACTCAGCTGTTTGATTCAAATGGATTTTGAAGGATTTAAACCAAACAGCTGAGTGGCAAGAACCACTGCTCAGCTGTTGGAAACACCTGCTTTCTGATCCCTGCAGCTTTTTGTGGGGAGCAGAAAGCAGTGGTTTAAATGGCTCTGAGCTATTTTCTTCACAAACCACCATGAACTGCATCAAGATTCATGGAAGTTCATGGTGGTTCTTTAGTTCATGAACAGCACTCTGCAAACCACAAACTGGCCAAAATTTGTGATGAACTTCAGTCTGTCAGCCAGTTCATGCCCACCCCTACTCCCAAACTGCAAACTGAATAACCTTAGCCCTAGCTGTGAAAATACTGCAGTTTGCCTTACTGAAACTTTCCCCCCAAGCATTGTGGGAGTTTGTCAGCAGCCAGGAAAGGGAGACAATTTGACAGACCTCTCATATAGTTCTTGTGCTGATGCAAACAAGCCATGAGCATAAGGAAGAGAGGAAATGGAGTCTCATCTGTGTCGTCTGTGTGAAGATGCTGAATCGTTACCCCCCCCCCCCCAAGGTTGAAAACACTTCCCCAAGGGTCTTGTCTCAGTTTTGCTAAGTCCACCAGAATGATTTCCCCCCATGTATCAAGAAAGTATAATCACTCAAGAATGACAAGGAAACATTGACATAACATTGCTTATTTTTAGAAGCAGTGGTATAATCAATGCGATATGTTGCTGCTAAAAGAGCAGATGAGAGAAGGCATGCTCATTCCACAGTTGTGTTTCAGAATCTACTGGGTATCCAGTGATTCTGCATGAAGATGAATGTCGCTAGATGTTTTGTGCATCATGCCGCAGTGACTGTACCAGTGGATACTTTTATTTGTTAGCCCTCCTGGTAACAATTATCCGACACCCCTCTGCATTACCCGGAAGTGTTGGAAACCACTGGCCGCGTAATCAGCATGTAGAGACTCCAAAACGAAATCACAGCCTCAGGAAACACGGCAGAATACATACCAAAAATAAAATTGTTAATATCTTGGGAGGACTCTCCAAGGGGGGAACATCAAGTATCTTACATTCTCTCGGGAAACAGTGTTTCATTTCATCTGGCATTTGAGACGGAGAGGCTGAGCACCTAGCCAATCGTCGCCATTTGCGACAAAATGGGAGATTTTAATTCCGGCTCATGCTTAACATTTGCAAATGACTTCTCTTCCATGCTATATTTATGGCTGATATCTCTGTCTGGATCTCTTATACGCCGTGGATTTCTGCAGAATGACAGACTATATTTCATATCTAATCTTTCCAATATTTCCGCTACTGTTGCTGTAAACTGAATTATGAAAACAAAACAAGGAAAAAAGGGGCTCACATCATCGCCAAAGACTTCCTTATGATTGGATGATGGATTGCGCTGGAGCCAATGGGAGGGGCCTTTGTTTTCAGGGGGGGAGCAAAACACCATGAAATTTAGTCTCCATTGTGCAGCCTTATACATTGGTATGGACGAATGGTGGTGGGAAAGCAAGTTCCCTCTCTGAAAGATACACTGGGGAAAAACAAAACAAAAACTAAAGAGCTTTCCAAAATGTGCTTTCTCTTTTCATCAACTGCAGAAGCAAATACTTAACTAGCACAATTTAGTTACTAAAGCTACGATATGATGTTACTAGGGAGTTCTTTTTCCTATTGAATTGTGGGCACTAACTTGCAAATAATAGGATAAAGCTGTAAGTCTCATTAGAAATAGTACACTGTTTAGTAATCACTGTTGTATTCTCTTATGGCAGGGGTCCCCCCCTCTTTCTGAAGCTGCAGGAATATTTAGAATTCTGACTGGGGGGGGGGGGACGGATAACCACAAAATGGCTGCCATGAAAGGCAGAGCCAAGCACCAAATGTCAGGAAAGGAGGTTATGCATAACTTTGATGGTAATTCTTCCACAGTTTGGGCAGATGCTCTGTTTAACAAATCAATCAAATCTCCCATGCCCAATCAGAAGCCCTGCTGGGCCAAAGTCTCATCCAGCTCAACCCACTTTCTAAAACACTTGGGAGTGCCAGGAAAGGTGTTGGTGGGTGCCATGTTCGGGTCTGATGCATTATTGTCTGTAAGATGCAGTGCTTGGGAATAAGTCTCGTTAAATTATGTAGGAATTATTTTGAGGTATAGTTGTAGTAGCCCTCCCCCCAAAAAAATCTCAAGTTTCCTCTGTCAAGTCCAGACAATTTTACTTCAGTGGGACCTTGTATGGTGAAGTGTGCTTAGGAACATCCATTTCCCCCTGGAAGTATGGAATCTCTAGGGCTTGACTTGCAGCCATTCTGCCACTCTCAATTCCTGGTGGGAATTCAGTGTATAAAAGCAATGTTGAGGCCTGATTTGGATTGGAACTATGGCATGGGGAGAGGCACTTCTGCCTTCCCTCCCACATCATTTCCCTCAGCTGAAACAGCTCCAGATGGCATTATTTGCGCCGGCATTGGGATGGGCGTGACAGCATTCAGTGGGTGTGGGCTCGCCAGCGGGGCAAGCTACGCCTCCCAGTGCTGTTTTGATTCAGGAAAACAGTGGGGAGGAGAGAGGAGCCCCTTCTGGCATTGCAGCCCTGATCAGAACAGCCCCCCCCCCCCAGTGCTTTCAAATGGAGTCCCCACTGGGAACATGCAGCTGCAGTATGGCTGAGACTCCCCAGGGTGGAATTGTGTGCATCATAATATGTAGTTTGGCCCTTTAGTTGTCAGTGCTTCCTGGTTCAAACCTTTGCTGTCAGAACTACAGTCCTCCTTGACATTTATGGATTTTTAGTAAAAATACCCCCAAATTCTGCTTTTCCCACCATCCTGCCTCCCCCTGCCAGCTCCTTCTTCATAATTGCTTTGGGGGAGGGAGGTGAACTGGCATAGGGCTTCCCACTCTGGGTTAGGAAATTCTGGAGATTTAGGGGTAGAGACTGGGGCGGGTGGGGTTTGGGGAAGGGTGGGACCAACGAAGTCCCCCTTCCAAAGCAACCCTTTTCTCCAGGGGAAATGATCCCTGTAGTCTGGAGATCAGCTCTACTTCCAGATCTCCCATCCCCACCTGGAGGTTGGCAACTCTAAACTGGAGGCACCTCCTAGATAGGCCCAAAGCTGAATGGGCTCAGCCGATAAGGAGGCTAGGTGATATTCCCGATCCCAACATCTTCATAGTTCCAATTTTTGGCATTGTTGCTAATTAAAACAATCAGGGTTTCCAAACGGTTAAAAATGTTTTCATCAATAAAACATTTGCCATTTACCTGCTTAAAGCTTCAATACGGTTGTCTTTGTAGGGATGTGGGGTCATAACTGTACCAATCACAACCAGGCATGAAAAACTGACCAGTAACAAAATAATGATGCTCTGAATCCAAGCAGAGTTTTCCCAACATTCAAAATCAGTCAGGGCGATTCCGTACCGGCTGGTTGCTGCCCTGTATTCCCGGATTTTGCTGTCCCGGAGTAATTATTCCGTTTCCGCATGATAAAGTTTTGAGCCTTGATAAGTCCGGGTCTGCGTTTCCACAAGTAATGTACTCCGAACTTAGTCTTCGGGAAAAACATTTTTTTCTCTCTAATGGGCGGGGTTGCGTTGCATTGTAGCTCCGCCCACAGAACCCCCCCCCCCAAGTAGCATGCATGCCTCTTGGCGCCAAAGTCAAAGCTTGCAACCCCGCCTCCATACCTGCCGTGCGCGTATGTGATTACTGGCTTCATTTACATATGACAACAGGGACAGGATTATGGCCACCATGTGGAGGAAAAATGGAGGGTGGTGGTCGCCTAGGAAGGGTTGTTGTGCACGAGTGAGCATTGCATTTGGAGTTCCTGAATTGACACTGTATACACAAAGCACAATATAGATCAAGTACTTTGTTGGTGCCCAAATAAAATAATGCATTAAATGTTAAAAAAACAGCAGGAGCATCGCTGAAAGCAATGCCCACGTCACAACGCAGTAGCATTCCATAGATGGTGCGTTGCAACATAGTACAGTGTTAGAAATTAAAAAAAACTCTTTGGTAGGACACGATGGAGTCTTGAAAGGGAAAAGATAAAACAAAATGGAGGGACCCACGTACGAGTAGAGGTTGGTGGGCGGTGGAGAGAGGGGCGGCCTTACAAAGAGGGGAAGAGTAAGGACAATCCCCCAGCTTGTGTTCCGCACAGGAACAATCCGCGCTCCAAATCGTAGCAGAGAAAAAAAACCTGAAAATCAAGGATCGGGAAAATGCGGGGAATTTCCACAGAAAAATCGGGTTTTAACTAATTCCGATGCAAACTATGTGGAAACACTTGCTTGCGCCGAAATATATTGAGTGGTAATGTCAGAGAAGGCACTGGTGCGGAATCGCCCTCAGAGCTGCTCCCAAACTCCCCTTACCTGCTTGTTTCAAGTCTCTCTCTCTCACACACACACACTCTCTCTCTCTCCCCCTCCCTCCCTCCCTTCCCTCCCTCCCTCCCTCCTTCCTTCCTTCCTTCCTTCCTTCCTTCCTTCCTTCCTTCCTTCCTTCCTTCCTTCCCCTCCCACCCTGAGACTCCATGGAAGAAGAACAGACATGCAAGAAGCTGCCTTCTCCTGAATCAGACCATGAGTCCATCAGGGTCAGTATTCCCTACTCAGACTGGCAGCGGCTCTCCGGGGTCTCAAGCAGAGGTCCTAGTATTGACTGGTACTTTTACCTGGAGATGCTAGGATTGGACCGGTGACCTACAGGCAAAGGAGAGGCTCTTCCACTGAGCCACAGTCCCTCTCCTTAGGGGGAGCGAAGGGGAAGAAGGGGGAAATTCTCATCAGTCTTTGCCTCCTCTACAAGTGCAAATTTAATTGTCTGTGTGAGGATCCTTTCCCATTTATGTGAATTTCAGCAGAAAAGATTCCTTTGGGTAAAAGATAAAATGTGTCAACTGTCAAGTCCCGTCAACTATGATGTACCAGTGATTTCTAAACTGTCTTTGAGGGAAGCCTGGATTTCTTTGTGAGAAGATTGGCAGTTGCGGTTGAGCCCATCTGAAAGAAAGCTTGTCCCAACTGCTGATTTTGCATGGCTGTGAACAAACACAAGAGCCCCGTCCCCGTGTTACATTGTACACATGTGTATCCTTTGTAAGAAAGAGCCAATGCGTGATCACTTGACAAATGAAACTGGAGACCTGTACCTGGTTAAATATCTGATTTCAGTCATGCATTCAGCTGTGCGTGTGGTGAATGTAACTTGAAAATTAGTCCATGAACATTTAAAGAAAGATAGAGTGTAGTGTGTACATGCATTTACTGTAACTTGTGAACAGGGCTAGGGAATCTTGGGAGTGGGCATGTTTTCATGCACTTCCAGTTCACAGTGAGGCCAAGCAGCACTTGTGGGAACCAAGTACGACCTCTAGATAATGCCCTAGAACCACTCCAATACCCAGGGGTTTCTTGACAGAGAAGTTGAAGTGAAAAGTCTTAAAACTTTAGTAATGCTACTGAGTATCAGTCAAGGCCATAGCCAGGAATTTGTAATTCGGGGGGCCTTTAAATAAGTCAGGGGGCACTGACATCACAGAATAGAAAATTTAAAAAGAATTAAATTTTTTAAAAAAACCCTCAATTTTGCAGCATTCACACTTTGCTTGCCTACGCAGGGAATCAAGCCGTGTTTGGGGGAGGTGTGGTGATGGAGAGTTCTCCAGGTGGCTCAAAGAGTTGGGAGTCCTTGGGCAGCCCAGAGAGCCTGGGGGCTGCATGGAAGTCAGGGGGCCTTGGCAGGAAGTCAGGGGACGAGGCCACAAAATGCCCCACTGTGGCTACAGGCATGGTATCAGTGATCAGTGCAAAAGCTAAATATGGGGAACTAGGGATGCCAGCCTCCAGGTGAGACCTGGGGATCCCCTGAAATTACAGCTCAACTCCGTCCAGACTACAGAGAGCAGTTCCCCTGGAGAAAATGGCTGCTTCGGAGGGTGGACTCGGTGGCATTGTACCCCACTGAGGTCCCTGTCCTCCACAGGCTCCATCCCCAAATCTTCAGGAGTTTCTCAACCTGGATCTGGCAATCATACCCTTTAATGCCCTGCAGGTGGCCAGGGGGGACTTGGCAACCCTACGATGAACACATGAACACATGAAGCTGCCTTCTACTGAATCAGACCCTTGGTCCATCAAGGTCAATATTGTCTAGTCTTTCCTGCAGTGGCTCTCCAGAGCATCAGGCTGAGGTCTTCCACGTCACCTACTACCTGGTCCTTTCAATGGGAGAGGCTGATGTTTGTACCTGGGACCTTCTGTAAGTCAAGCACATGCTCTGCCACTGAACCAAAAAACATTGATAGGAAGCTACCTTAAGAACATAAGAACATAAGAGAAGCCAATGCTGGATCAGGCCAATGGCCCATCCAGTCCAACACTCTGTGTCACACAGTGGCCAAAAACACCCGGTGCCGTCAGGAGGTCCAGCAGCGGGGCTAGGATACTAGAAGCCCTCCCACTATTGCCTCCCCCAAGCATCAAGAATACAGAGCATCACTTGCCCTAGACTGAGAGCTCCTATCTATACCTTGTGGCTGATAGCCACTGATGGACCTCTGCTCCATATGTTTATTCAATTCCCTCTTGAAGCCGTCCATGCTTGTAGCCGCCAGCACCTCCTGTGGCAGACTTAGGCCAAATCTACACCTCCCCTCTGAAGTAGTTTGACTGCTGTTGTTTTCTTACACTCATTTCACACTGGTTTCAAATTTCCATCTCTCTTCAGTGTTTCTGGATGAATTCACAAATAAGTCACAAATAAGGACTGAATAAGGAAATGTGAATAAGGAACCAACTTCAGCCTGCTTTTGTATGGACTCTAATCTGGGAGAACTGGGTTTGATTCCCCATTCTTCCACATACAGCTGCTGGTGTGACCTTGGGTCAGCCGCAAGTTATTTCAGAGCTGTTCTCTCAAGAGCAGTTCTGTCAGAGCTCTCTCAACTCCACCTACCTCACAGGGTGTCTGTTGTGAGGAGGGGAAGGGAAAGGAGATTGCAGGCTGCTTTGAGACTCCTTCGGGTAGTGAATGGGCATGGTGTAAATCCAATCTCTCCTCCTCCTTCAACATACAAGAACATGTTCTATTCACACAGTAGCCAAAAATACCAGGTGCCATCAGGAGGTCCACCAGTGGGGCCAGGACACTAGAAGCCCTCCCACTGTTGCCCCCCAAACACCAAGAAGACAGAGCATCCCTTGCCCCAGACTGAGAGCTCCTATCTATACCTTGTGGCTAATAGCCACTGATGGACCTCTGCTCCATATGTTTATCCAATTCCCTCTTGAAGCCATCCATGCTTGTAGCTGCCGCCACCTCCTGTGGCAGTTTCCTGAGAAGTCAATCCCATTTTAGTCAGTGAGGGTTACTCCCAGGTAAATGTGCACAGGACACAAGACTTACATGTCTTTCTTTGGGGTGACAGTCATACTAAATACCGATATATGTCAACTCTCAGATGGCAGCTGTTACTTATCAAATATGGAAATTAAACAGAATTTGGTGTCAAAAGTAGACAGTTAATCTTTGGAGCCCGTTGAATAAATATTCAAGCACTCAGAAGGTGGTGTTGGTGGAGAGTGCTATCAAGTCGCAACTGACATCTGACAACCCCTCATGGGCTTTCCAAGACTAGAGATGTTCAGAGGTGGTTTGCCATTGTCTGCCAGTGTAGCTACCCTGGACTTCCTCAGTGGTCTCCCATCCAAGACCTGACAAGATTGGGCTCTCGTGGGCCATCCAGGTCAGAAGATAGCCAGAGAAAATTCAAAAGCCAAAGAGAATTGACAAAGATAACATCTAATAATTATTCCTCATGTACAGCAGCTTTATTAAAATTCCTGTCAGCTGATCACAAAACTCAATATTTTATACTTAGGTCAGGCTGTGGTTGAGAGGAGGGGAACCCAGCAAGGTCAGGCTCACTCACCATACACTGTCCGATGTCACAGGGGCAGTGGCGGTGGTAATAATGGTGGTGGTAGTGGTGGCGCCCCCAAAAGCCTAGCGGAAGAGCTCCGTTTTACAGGCCCTGCAGAATTGCAACAAATCCCGCAGGGCCATGATCTCCTCTGGGAGCTCGTTCTACCAGAATGGGGCCACCACCAAAAAGGCCCTGTGTCCTAGTTGTAGCCAACCTGGCCTCCTTGATGTTCGGGAGGACCAGCTGGTTCTGGGTTCCTGAACACAGTGCTCTCTGAGGGACATATGGGGAAAGGCGGTCCCTCAGGTATGCAGGTCTCCGGCCATAAAGGGCTTTAAAAGTAAGTACCGGCACCTTGAAACAAATCCGGTATGCTAAAGGCAGCCAGTGCAGCATTTTCAGGGCAGGCTGGATGTGTTCCCGCACAGGAAGACACAACAACAGCCTTGCCGCTGCATTCTGCACTAGAAGAAGAAGAAGAAGAAGAAGAAGAGATTGGATTTATACCCCACCCTTCACTCACTTGGAATCTCAGAGCGGCTTACAAACTCCTTTCCCTTCCCCTCCCCACAGCAGACACCCTGTGAGGTAGGTGGGGCTGAGAGAGCTCTGAGACAACTGTCCTTGAGAGAACAGCTGGCACAGAGCTATGGCTTGCCCAAGGTCATCCAGCAGGTGCAAGTGGAGGAGTGGAGAATCAAACCCGGTTCTCCCAGATTAGAGTCCGTGCACTTAACCACTACACCATACTGGCACTAGCTGCAGCTTCTGGATTTGGGACAAGGGCAGCCCCATGTAGAGGGCATTACAGTAATAATATTTGGAAACAAGTTATTTTCTTCTCTGTTCCTTTTTAATAAGGTGATACGGAATCACTTGCTGCAAATACATTTGTTCTCTGGCTGCATGAAAACAAATGGTACCATCATACCAAAACCATACTGCAAATTATCAAATGTGTGTATTGTTTGTTTGTGATAACATTAGAGCAGTGGAAGTCTAGATGTGTATTTATCTGTGTAGACAAAACTTTTCTGCCTGGATACAAACTGGCCAGGGAATCACTCCAGCACTGAAGACTGTATCGTATAAGTTTAACTGGAAGCCTTGTAGAGACACAGTACAAGACAGTCTAATGTTTCCATGGAACAGGAGGGATGAAAATCAGTCTCTCTGTAGTTCTCTGAAACGAACAAATGGGGCCGGTATTCTTTCAAACCTGTTTTGTTTATGACCTTGATTTTTCCTGACACGGCCTGTCGGTGAGCGCGGCTCAGAGTTGAGCATTGAAAAATCCAGGTCTCTGACTCAATACAAGCGAGGCATTTTCACCAGAGGGCTGCTTCATATAAAGAAGGTGAGTTACAGCCTGGCAAAGAGCAAATATGAATTGTAAATGCTGGTGGTTTCCCCTGAGGAAGGCTGTATCCAGAAACGTGTTCTCAAAATAACATTTCCTGGCATAACATTGCCGGTGTCATAAATTTTGTGGGGAGGAAAATGAGAAAGCCCAGAACTTGAATCCCTGGGGTGTTCTTTCTTTGTTTCTCTCCCCCCCAAAAGTGACAGGTTTTTAACAGCCATTGAGAGACAGCAGCTCTTAGTTTGAAACACCATCATGGCTGCCATGACAGCTGTTGAGAGTCACCTGGTAAACAGACAACACCTTAATTGTGTGTTTTGAATGGAGGAGCTGGTCTCAGGGCTGGTGAAGCTTAGGCTTAAGCCAGCTGTCTTCCCTAGAAGAGTAAATCTCTAGCTGTATAGATATGGAGAAGAAGGTCCATAAAAGATGAACAAAAGCCCACCGGAGCTAGGTCAGAGACAGATGGGAAAGCCTGACCTCACCAGGTCCTTGACATGGCAGTATATTTATAACTTGTGGGGCAGTAATGGTGTGGCATAAATAATAAGACCATGAGAAACCCATGCTGGGTCAGACCAAAGGTCCATCAGCTCCAGCATTTAGTTTTCACGGTGGCTGAACAGTGCCTTTAGGAAGCCCACAAATAAGATGACTGTAACAGGATCCTCCCCGCCAACCCCCATGCTCCCCTGCAACTGATCTCAAGAGGTGCACAGCCTCTGGTACTGGCAGGAGTAGATACCCATCTCTAGGGTCACCAGTCTCTAGGTGGCACCTAGAAATCTCCTGCTATTGGTTGATCTCCAGATGACCCAGATTCGTTCCACTGAGGAAAATGACTGCTTTGTAGGGTGGACTCTAGGGCATTATACCCCGCTGAGGTACCTCCTCTCCCCTCCCCAAACCTTGCCCTCCCCAGGCCCCACCCTCAAAATCTCCAGCTATTTCCCAACCCAGAGCTCTCAACCCGTAAGTAGCCATCATGACTAATAGCCATTGGGAGCCCCATCCTCCATGAATCTGACCTATCCACGTTCACAGCCTTCCAAATTGGCGGTCATGTCCACCTCCTGTGGCAGCGAGATCCAGAAATGACCTATGTGCAGTGTGAAGAAGTACTTCCTTGTGTCTGTTCTGAATCTCCCACTGTTGCCCTGCATGGCGCTTATTGCACTCTTAGAGACGCAAGGTCTATAAGTGCTAAAATGGACTGTGATTGTAAGTGTGCAAAAAAAGACTGAGATGTAAGGTGACCAGATTGTGATGCCAGCTGTACACACGCACCAGCAGAAACCTGAGACGATGTGCCAGTGGTTCCCGAGGTCGCCCGTTCCAAGATGTATTCCTAAACACAGAAACACAGGACAGCCACTCGCCATCGTGGTTCAAACATATGCTTCCCGACGCCATTAGGGAAGTCTTCTCTACAACACAGGCAACCCCCCCCCCAACCTTCTCTGCACCAAAGGCACAAAAGACTCTTTCCCACCTTCCATTGAAGGAGGACTTGACCTTCCTAATCCACTCAAGGAACTGGTTCTACTCGCTCTGAGACAAAGGATGTATCTGCAACACAATAGGTGATAGCCAATGAATCATCCCGACCCTTGAGGTGTCTCCACCATCGTTCAGTTAAGAGTTTAATATTGACCATCCTCTTTAGCCCTTTCCCCCACTGCGAACGCGACTTTTGGAATGGACCACAAGGGGTTCTCTCAAGGGAGGTGGCCAGCAAAGCCCTCCCCCAGAGCCCTCATACAAAAGTGGGCACCCAGCAACGAGCTCTCTCTCTCTAGACTTTTAGCTCTCTAGCGCTCTCTCTCCCCTGACCTTTAAACCCACCCTGCCTCTAAGACTCTTGGACTGCAGCCAGAGTCCTCACTGCTGGTTCAGAACATGGTCTGCTGGCTCAGTTTCTGCTGGTTCAGAACATGATCTTTATTCCCTTTTCGTCTCCCCTATTCTTCCATTGGGACACGTTATCTCGCCGAGGTCAGGTAAATATTGCCCCTCAATGAAAACATCCTGCTCATTCAAATGTCTCTATTATTGTCTATCTGATTTCTTAGAAGCTGTGTAACTGTGTGTGTGCTTGTGCATTGTTTAAATGTGACATTCCTTCAGTAAAAAAACCAAAAAAACAAAAACATTTATACTGAAGCCAGCCTCCGTGTCTATTTCTGGTGCTTCTGGAAGAAGCAGGACCCCTGTATATAAAGGTGTTTGTTTCCTTATTGCCTATTTATAATATCTCAAATTCCCCAATATTAATAATAACTAAAGGTAATCGGGCTAACACCACCCTTCAACTTCCATGGATGACCCTGGGTTCTAGTATTATGGGAGGGGGAGAAGAACATAGCAAAACACCCTTGTCATAGGGCTGGTGTTGACCTTTGAAGCCTACAATATAAGCCCTCGGTGCCAACCCCAAACCAGGTTCTTCTGATGGTGCCCAGCTACAGGGCGGTTAGAAGATAATGGCAGCCTGTCACAGGGCCTTTTCAGTGGCAGCTCCAGTGCTTTGCAATGGGTTTCCATCAGAAGTACGGACTGTCTCCTCTCTCCCTGACTTTTATAAGTAAGAAGATGAAAGCTGTCTTATTTAAAACAGCCTTTGGGTACTTTGAATATGATCAAAAGGTAGCCTCATATGTTCGGTGTTTGCTTGTCACTTTTCTCCCCAAAGGAACCCAAGATGGCCCAGAAATATACAAAATGATTTTCCAGTAAAAACAACAACAACATTGCATGGGATGGTCTGGACCAACAAAGCTGCTGAATCCAGACTTGAAGCTTTAAGCTAAGAATCACAAATGCGAACATAAATAAATATGAAATGATCGCAGTTTGGTTAGCAGGCTCACAAAACGTCAAACGTCTGTTATTGAAGGTGACCCACACAGGTATACATCAACATGCACTTGAGTAAGGGGGAGGAGTTATCACCAGATGCACTAGAAACAGACCTTTCTCTTGGTTGTTCTAATGGATGTGGAACAGCAATTGCTTTATGTACAGTCCTTGGAGGGAGAGAGGCAGATAACTAACATCGTTGCATGGCACGGCTCCCCTATATACCCCAGAGAGCACTATGGTCGGGGTCGCAACAGCGGTTGTCCCTCCCTGGCCCTAAGGGGGCCGGGCTCGCTGTCGCCCGGGCCTTTTCAGTGGTGGCTCCATATTGGTGGAATGAGCTCCCAGAAGAGATCAGGGCCCTGAGGGATCTATCTCAGTTCCGCAGGGCCTGCAACGATGGAGCTCTTCTACCAGGCCTTCAACTAGGAGCCGCCCCCCACTAATATCACTACCAAACCCCGGCTTGGATATTCGGCGTGAAAGCAGAACATCTATATAACCACAAGCCATCTCTGAATGTGAAACATCAACAGCATTATTGTTATATATTGTATGTAGTGTTTTGAGGATGATTTTATTGGATTTTATGTGTTACTTCAGTGTATTCAAGTGTTTTGTAATGTGTTTTTATGAATGTGAGCCGCCCGGAGACTGCTTTGCAGGGGGGTGGGATATAAGTCAAACAAACAAACAAACAATAAATAAATATGAAATGAAGTGAATATTTCTAGCCAAGGAACCCCACCGCCCAGGGATCTTCTACCAGATACACCTGATTTTGAAGATGTGTCCACTCTGGTATGTAGTGTCACCAACCTCCAGGTGGGGCCTGGAGATCTTTGGGAATTACAATTGATCCCCAGGTGACATCAGTTCCCTTGGGGATCAATTCCCCTGGATAAAATGACAGCTTTGGGAGCGTTATACCCTGCTGAGGTCCCTCTCCAAACCCTGTTCCACCTTTTCCAAATCTCCTGGAATTTTCCACTCCAGAGCTGGCAACTAACCGTACTGGTGTGCAATGCTCCCTCTAAGCTGTGAGACTTGTGAGCAAAAAATTCTACTTTGTGAGCAACTGGCATTAACGTTGTGAGCGAGGGATTTGGCTGCTGCATAGATGAGTTGGCTCTGGAGCCACCCTTCCTGAGCTAAGACAAAAATGTGTGAGCTGGAGGCTCACACTAACTCAGCTTAGAGGAAACACTGCTGGTGTGGGGTTGTTATACACCCATTACCCCAGCTTGCTTGCAGGCTCATTTGAGCTTTATACAGGGTTGGCGACTCCAAGTCAAGAAATTCCTGGAGTTTGGGGGGGGGGCGGAGCCTGGAGAGGACAGCATTTGGGCAGGGGAGGGACCGCCATGTGGTATTACATCATAGAGTCCATCCGCCAAAGAAGCTAGGAAAATATTGTGATTCCAGTGGGAATCTTGGCCCCACCTGGAGGTTGGCAACTCTATAAATACTCATCTTGAAGACTGTCTAAAAGCTGCAAAAAAGCAAGAAGAACGTTTTCAGCAAGTGGCACTTAGGGGAGCTGATCTCTGTTGTCTGGAAATCAGTTATAATTCCGGGGCACAGTGCAGGGCAGAGAGGCTGCAGGAAGCACATCCCTGAGACATGAGGTCAGGCAAAGGCCCTGCCCTGTTCCCCCGGACTAGCCACAGCGACGCCACAAACCCTGCCCGGGCCATGGGGAAACGCTCCAACCAAATCTCCCGGCACTGACAGGGATTCTAATGACCTGTGACAGTGAGAAATGTGGTGCCAGGCATTGGGATTGGGCATAAATTGCCCGGTTTAATTGTCCGAGGCCTAAAAATAATTCTGTGGCTGGTAATATTTTATATGTGGAAGTGAAGGAAACTCAATTTTCTCATTCCATGTTCCTATTCAATCGGCTCTCTCAGGACTGGTAACTTGTAAATTAAGTATGATGTTGCTTGAGAAAGATCAATTAATTTTCTTTTCCTCTAAAGGGATGTTATTTTCTTCTTCCACAAAGGAAATATACTTGAGCAAAGGAAGTTGGATGAGACCATTTGCCTTTCCAGGAGCGCATGTTAGGGCATTTCATGAAGACACAAAGAGGTAATCAGGGCAAATTCAAAAGCAGCTGATTTAATATATATATATATATATATATACATTTTTTTTGAATTTTTGAACCGCCCCATCAGCCCAAGACAGTACAATCCTCCTGCTAGAGCAGGTCAAAAATAAATATTAACTGCTTCATAACATTCAGCCTGGACTATCAATACAACATATGAACTGTGCAGTCTCAAAGACAGAGAACACACATTATATAAAAGTAAGAATATACATTCAGGGTGCATTCAGATGGGCAGCTAATCCCGCCATTGGCCCAGCTGTAATTTGATCTAGATCTTTTTTATCCAGTGTTGCACGACCAGACAGCTCCCCCATGTATTGTTTTACCGTGGGTGACTCCGTGGTGGATTGTCTAAACAGCATCCCCCTTAAGGAGCCGTGTGGTCGGCTGTTTTTAAAAAAATCCTGTTTGTGCATGTCCATATGTACCTCACCGTTTACTTGTTTTTCCGCGCATGTGCGGATTAAATGGTAAAAGCACCGCCAGCGGTACCTTCCTCTAGGTACCATTTCAGTTAACAAAGTTCATAAATATCACGGGAACTTCAGAAACATTAAATTGTCCAGTGAGTTTGAGCAGAGCTCTGCAGACGTCACATGTTTAAGCACATCGCTAAGACTTTTTAAAAATGGCAGCCATTCGGGCTGATTGCACACTGGTGGAATGAGCAGATGGGGGAAAGTCTCCCACTGGCCCATCAGCAAGCTTAGGACCAGACTTTCACCACTATCTTTTAAGTACGGCTCCCCAATGGGGATCAATGGGCTGATCACAGAGCTTTTGCCTGGAATGCTGAGGAGTTACTGTGACAATTATGCATAACCTTGCTCCTGGATAATTTGTGGTTGACTCCCCCTCCCGAGGAAGCCATTTTGTTGTGCCCACCAGCCTGGGTCAGAATTCGAAAGGTCCACACAGGCACCCAAAGGTTAGCCCTCCTGCTGTATTCTGTGGCTCAGATATCTAGGCCTGAAATTTTTGGTTTTTCTAAAGGTTTCCTAATCTTATTCCTTAGCTCTGCATTGAATGCAAGATTTTTTTTTTTGAAGCTGAATTCATATAATAAAGCTGTGATCTTAAACCACTTATGTGTAAGTAGGTTGCATTAGAATCAAAAGAGGATTACATCCATGTGCGTGTCTTTAGGATCAGGGTGTTAAATAGCTTAACAGCATGTTTAAATCTTGAGATAAAGCCCTTTTTCTTAAAGACGGGAAAGTAAATAAATAAGAGATTAATAGCAGATCTGGAGAAGTTTAGCAATTTTTTTTTTTTAAATCACTATCCTCTCCGTTAATAGAAAGAAATGTCTACATAGGAGAATTAACTACAAGAATGTTGCCTAAAGCTTTGAAATTATGAGAAGCACTTTGACAAAATACCAAAGAATTAATCATTAGTCACAGTTTTATCTGGGGGTTTACAATATCATTTCCTCTAATTATCCCTGATGTTTCACTATCATGTTAAGAGGCATTTTCAAATGAAAGAATTTGAAGAGACAAGCTCTTTCCAGACTGCGTCTCAAGTGGCCAGCAAAGCGCATTAGGAGGAGTAAACAAAACTTGGTATTCTTGGCATTTCGAGATGGAAGAGGCCAAGGACTGAGCTGGCATCAAAAGGCCCTTGAGATGGTGGTCCTGCCAGTTCAGCATTGTGAGAAGGTCTGTGCCGTGAGAATCGGCTGGGCCCCACATCACGCATGAATAACAAGCACTTCCAAATTCCAGCTCTGTTCATCTCACCGTTTGTATGAGATGGTGAGGCATAACTAAAGCCATCTCCAGAGATGATTTAAACGGATGTCAATCAGTTTTATAGCAGTGATCAAGCTGCAGTGAGTCACCGGTGTCAGCCCAGATAAACAGCTGGATATGAGTCCAGGAGCCCCTGAGAGGCCTACAAGACTTTGGTCCATCCTGGGAAGCTTACCAGGAGAAAGAGAAAGGCTCAGTTCATGTTGCTGGCACCGCACAAAAAGTGATGTCATCATGCCAGTGATCTCAGTCTGGTGTAGTGGTTAAGTGTGCGGACTCTAATCTGGGAGAACCGGGTTTGATTCCCCACTCCTCCACTTGCACCTGGCTGGATGACCTTGGGCAAGCCATAGCTCTGTACCAGCTGTTCCCTCAAGGACAGCTTGGGAAAGAGCTCTCTCAGCCCCACCTACCTCACAGGGTGTTTGTTGTGGGGAGGGGAGGGGAAAGGAGTTTGTAAGCCGCTCTGAGACTCTTAAGTGAGTGAAGGGCGGGATATAAATCCAATCTCTTCTTCTTCTCAGCGATTGGGTACCTAGATTGACTTCAGGACCAATGGGAGTCTTTATTAGTCAGCCAATGAGAATTGGAGCATTAGGATACCAGAGCCCTTTCATAGGCAAACCATAGTTGTTAATGCAGCATAATCAAGAACACAAATACAACACTGTGCAATGCTGGAATCATGGCCTAGTTCTTCTTTTTTCTACTGGTAAGTCCCCCTGCTGGCCAGCTGATCAACAGCTGGGGGGCAGGCCCTGACAGTGAGGGACCCATGCTTCCACTGGGGGGGGGGGGGCTGGCTGCCCTATTTTTGAGGTATAAGCTTTGAAAGTCAAAGCTCTCTTTATTGGATTCCAGGTCCCTAAGGTGCTACTGGGTTTAGACTCTAGCAGCTCCACTGCAGATCAGCACAGCTACCCTCTGGAAATGTCAGCACAGATAAAAAGCAGGGTTCCCAATCTCCATGCGGTGGCTAGAGAGCTCCCAGAAGCACGACTGGTCTCTAGGTAGGGCTGCCATTTCCCCAACAGGGGCGGGGGTTTGCCCGCTTTTGGACCCACAGGTCTGCTGGCCCAGATTCGGCTGGTGGGGGAACCCCACCCCCCAAAGTGCCTGGTTTGCAGCAATGCACCCCGTGCAATGACATCACCCGGAAGTGACATCATTAAGCAGGGTATGTTGGGGGGGGGGGGCATAAGAACATAAGAGAAGCCAATGTTGGATCAGGCCAGTGGCCCATCCAGTCCAACACTTGTGTCACACAGTGGCCAAAAACACCAGGGGCCCTCAGGAGGTCCAGCAGTGGGGCCAGGACACTAGAAGCCCTCCCACTGTTGCCCCCCCCCCCAAGCACCAGGAATACAGAACATCGCTTGCCCCAGACTGAGAGTTCCTATCTATACCTTGTGGCTAATAGCCACTGATGGGCCTCTGCTCTGTATCTATATATCTAATAACCAAGGTGTCCCCTGCATGAGGATATCTAAATCTGCACATCGGATGCACTTGGGGGACAGAGAGATTTTCCTGCACACTTGGGGGACTCCCCAGGTGTGCCGAAAAATCTGAAAAGTTAAAAAAAAATATTCAGAGGATACTTAAATCCCCCCCCCAAAAAAAGTAAAACGCGTCCCCTGCGCATGTGCAGGGAACGTAGTTGGAACGATGCCTCACATTGCTGAGAGCCGCATGGGACTCGCCATCACTGTCAGGGGTGGGGAAGAGAGCTTGGTGGGCCAGGCGGCTGCTGCTGCCGGGAGGGAGAGAGAGCTTGGCAGGAGCCAGGCAGGAGCAGGGAAGAAGTCTCACCTGTGGCAGCTTCCTCCTCTGCATGGAGCTCCCCCCCCCCCCCCGGTGAGCATCGCAGATCCCCACGTCTTGTGTTTATCCCATTCCCTCTTGAAGCCATCCATGCTTGTGGCCGCCACCCACCGCCTGTGGCAGTGAATTCCACATGTTAATCACTCTTTGGGTGAAGAAGGACTTCCTTTTGTCTGTTCTAACCTGACTTCTCAGCACTTTCATGGAGTGCCCACGAGTTCTTGTATTGTAAGAAAGGGAGAAAAGTACGGGACGGTCAATCGTTTAAGGGGAAAAAAAACACAAGAGTTGTTCCTTAAACGGTCGAATGTCCCCTGCAACGTGCCATGCGCGACGATGTTACTTCTGGGAGACATCATCATGGTGTGCACACTTTGCGCGCACACCAAAGTGATCCTGGAGAAGGACTGGGACACCCCCGCCAGCATCAAGGTACGACTTGGCAACCCTATCTCTAGGTTCCGGAAAACAGTTCTCCTGGGGGGGGAAATGGCTGCTTTGGAAGATGAATTCTATGGCATTGCACTCCATTGTGGTCTCTCCCCTTCCCAAACCCCGCCCTCCCAGGTTCCAACCCCCAGAATCTCCAGGTAATCTCCAGTCCAGGACTGGCAACCCTGAAAGACAGCTAGCACAGGCATGAGGCCAAGAACAAACTGCAAACCACTGGCAATCTTTTCTTGTGGCTTACAAGGGAAACCCTCATTGTCGGTCTTCAGGAGGCATCTGCAGACAGTTTTATTTAGGACTGCATCGGATTGATTCCGTTTTTATTAGCAGTCCTAATTGGAGTTTTTGTACCGTTGACTTTTTAAGTGGTTTTTTTTTAATCATTTCTGTTTTAGTGGGTTTTTTTAAATTTTAGTAATGTTTTAGTTGTATTGTAAACTGCCTTGACTTCTGCAAGAGAAAAAGGCCAGAAATAAATGTCTTAAAGAAATAATAAGTAAAAAAGTATTTGCCAGATCAAAAAATGAGTTATGATGGCATGGGGGGGGGGGGTCTTCCTTTGTGAATCAGTGGGTCTGCCGCCATTCCAAAGAGCCACTGTCAATGCACTGGAATTGGCACAAACAGGATAAATAATTTTGGAAAGAACTTTCCTATCCTAACATCTGTGTTGAGCACTCTTCATATGCCACCATTACACAGGGCGACTGTAAAGAAGAAGAAGAAGAGATTGGATTTATATTCCGCCCTTCGCTCACTTAAGAGTCTCAGAGCAGTTTACAAACTCCTTTTCCCTTCCCCTCCCCACAACAGACACCCTGTGAGGTAGGTGGGGCTGAGAGAGCTCTTTCCCAAGCTGTCCTTGAGGGAACAGCTGGTACAGAGCTATGGCTTGCCCAAGGTCATCCAGCCAGGTGCAAGTGGAGGAGTGGGGAATCAAACCCAGTTCTCCCAGATTAGAGTCCGCACACTTAACCACTACACCAAACTGGCTCTCTGTGCAGCGGTACTAAATGCAGTGGTACTGAGGCAAACAGCGTCGTTTATTCTGATAGATATGTCCATCATACTAAACAGTAGCATCGATGTTTCTTTGTCCCAAAACAAGGATATATAATTTCAGCAAGGATAGAACTTTCTTATCCTAACATACATGTCCAACACTCTTCATATGAAGGCACCAAGAATGTGGCTTTATTATGTTTTCACAGTGCTGTTGTTGTTAGACCTGTCAGCCACATTGGATATGGTCGACCATCAGCTACTGATCCACCACCTCGCCGACACTGGAATCCAGGGAGCAGCCTTACAGTGGCTTGTTTCCTTTCTCCAAGGTCGGGGACAAAGAGTGGCGCTGGGGAATCAGCTGTCCCGGAGGCACCCACTGGAATGTGGGGTGCCACAAGGGATGGTGCTGTCCCCGATGCTTTTTAACATCTATATGCACCCTCTTGCCCAGGTTGCTTGGAGGTACCGCTTGGGTTGCCATCAATATGCAGATGATACCCAGCTTTATCTGTTGTTGTTCCGACTCCAAACCGGAAGTTCTAGACTGGGAGTGACAGGCCGTGGCTGGTTGGTTTAGGCTGAGCCGGATGAAATTGAATCCGACAAAGACAGTGGTCCTGTGCCTGAGTCGCAGCAGTTCGAGGGTTGGGATCCTGCTCCTGAACTTTGATGAGTCGCCGTTGGCGCCAGTGCCAAAGGTTAGGAGTCTGGGAGTGCTCCTGGATGCCTCCTTAACAACGGAGGCCCAAGTTGCAGCCACTGCCAAGTCAGCCTTCTACTATCTTCGGCTGGTAAGACAGTTGGCTCTCTTCCTCGAACGTAGCGACTTGGCAACAGTGATCCATGCGATGGTCACCTCAAGATTGGATTACTGTAATGCCCTCTACGTGGGGCTGCCCTTGTTGCAAATCCAGAAGCTGCAGCTGGTGCAAAACGCCATGGCCAGGTTGGTGGTGGGACCTGGGAGCACATCCAACCTGTGCTAAAGGTGTTGCGCTGGCTGCCTATAGTATACCAGATTCGCTTCTTACCTTTAAAGCCCTTTATGGCCAGGGTCCAACATAACTGAGGGACCACCTTTCCCCATTTATGCCCCGAAGAGCACTGCGCTCAGGGACCCAGAACTGACTGGTCCTCCCAAGCATCAAGGAGGCCAGGTTGGCAACAACTAGGGCCAGGGCCTTTTTGGTGGCAGCTCCACTCTGGTGGAATGAGCTCCCAGAGGACATCAGGGCCCTGCGGAGCTCTTCCACCAGTACCACCACCATTACTACTAGTAGTACAGCTGCAATTATCGGTGGTACTGGTGGTGATGACTGACAACCATGGTGGAAGCCCTGAGCCATGGGTCCCTGTGACGATTGCCTGGCCCAGACCAGCTCCCCTCCTTTTCTACGACTGAAGCGGACCAACAGAATTAAATTAAATATTGGATTGCTAGCACTTTATTACTGTTTGATTTAACACACTTTTATATTATTGTACTATTTATTAAGAATTGTATGAATGTGTCAGACTTGTTTGTGCATTACGATATTTTTTATCCATTGGGAGCCGCCCTGAGCCAGCTTAGGCCAGAATGGGTGGGATAGAAATCAATAAATACAAATACAAACAGAGCACAAACCTCATTTTGAAGTGTATCCTAACTAGATTAGAAGTGGGCAGGTACCCTTGCACCACAATAATTTTTGATATATACTTTAAACCAGGGGTGGGCAAATTGCGGCCCCCGGGCCACATGTGGCCTGCCACAGAGTTTTTTGTGGCCCGCCAAGACAGTCAGCCATGTGGTTTCAGTCAGGCCTCTGTTGGGCCTGGAGCGCAGAGAAGCGGCACTCCGGGAGTGAAGTGTCCAGGGGGCGGGCACATTACCAAGCCCCACCCCCTGCTCCCAGCAGCCCTGTTAGGTGACGAGGAGGCAGAAGAAGGAAGGTAAGTTACCTTTCCTCCCCCATCCTCCTCTTCCCGGGGCCGCAGTGCTCCGGGGAAGCCCTGCCCACCCCCACCCTCACCTTCCCTGGGCCGTGCCAAAGCACAGTGCTCCGGGGAAGTCCTGCCCACCCCCACCCTCCGCTAACCTCCGCTCCCACAAAGTGGCCCCCGAGCCAAAACAATTGCCCGCCCCCGCTTTAAACACATTCATATGCATGGGCATGGCTAGTTCTTGTTAGAATCTGCAAGGTCTATGGTGCAGCCTTATAAAGAAGATCAGAAGATCACCCAACAGGGGGATGTCTGAAAGACTGGCAGTTAGCATAGCTTGATTAGGGACTGCCCATATTTTCAAATTACCTCCTTCCTGTTTCCTGACTGGCTCTTCTGGAGACTTCCGGATCCTGTAGAGCTAGCTGTTGCTCTTTGTTCCTCTCACAACAGTTAAGCTAGACCACTGGTTCCCAAAGTGAACAATATCACCCCCTGGGGGCACTGGAACGATCCAGGTGGGCGGTAGGAGCCTTGGGTGCAGTTGGGGTACATTGAATAAAAATAAGGGGGCGGTGGAAGCATAAAGAAAGAAGATTCCAGAACCTATCTAAAGCAGCTTTTTCCTCCCTTCTCCTGGTCTTTCCTGGGATCGGGGTGGGGGGTGGAGGGGGAAAGGGGCCCCCGCAGCCAATCACAGCCATGCATTTACAAACTGCAAATGCATGTCCACCCTTGTAAGGCTGGTGTTGCTGCTGGGCTCTTGTGTGGCTCAATTGGTAAGGCTGGTGGCTCTTACTGGCCTCTGGCTTCGGGCCGTCAGCTGCTGCTGCTCTGTGCCTGCCTTGGCCTGCCTGGCTGTGTGCATCGCGGTGGACTCTACCTGCATCTTTTTGTCCACTTCTTGAAGGTGGATTTCCAGGGGGCGCTGAGTGGGGGTTTTTTTCTGGAAAGGGGGTGGTAGGCCAAATAAGTTTGGGAACCTCTGCTAGACAGTTATGGTTCTCTCTCGTCTATGTTCTATAACAGTTTTATTCTTCTTTAATAAACCTGCTTATTTTTCTCTAAACAGTCAGTGCTCCAGTCCTTTGCATATTTAAACTCTGCCAACACTTCTCATGGTTAAAAACAAACAAACAAAACCTTTGGAAACTGGTCTGGGAATGGGAGAGACATGGCTCAATTGTAACAAAACATAACTTGCACTACGAAATGTCAGTCTCGGCCAGTGTTCCCTCTTAGCTGAGTTAGAGTGAGCTAGCTCACAGCTTTTTAGCCTCTGGCTCACACATTTTTGTCTTAGCTCAGGAAGGATGGCTCCAGAGCAAACTAATGTATGCAGTAGCCAAATCGCTCACTCACAACTTTAATGCCAGTAGCTCACAAAATAGAATATTTGTTCACAAAACTCCACAGCTTAGATGAAGTATTGGTCTTGACCTGCCATTTTCAGTGGCACACCCGTGTCCCTAATGTGTATGTCTTAAGTGCTGTCAAGTTGCTTCCAACTTATGATAAGCTTATGAATTAACAACGTCCAAAATGACCTATTGTGAACAGCCTTGCTCAGGTGTTGTAAACTGTCCCTGATATAGATTAAGGTAAGCAGCCATGTTGGTCTGAAGCAATCACACCCGGGGCTCCCCAGAGTGCAACAGCGGGTGCCGTGGGGAGGGGGAACAGGGGGGCACTTGGCTCCCCCCTCCAGCACTCTTCACAGCTGAGTGGCCCTCGAGCGTCCTCAAGCAAAGGGGGCTGTCGGGAAGGGTCCCTGTCAATCCTGGCTTCTCCTCCCTCCGGCTGCACTGCCCTTGCACCTGCCACCCCCATCAAGCTGCCCTCGTGTGTTGGCGGAGGCCCCTCGGAGTGCGGAATGCAGAGGAGGAGGAGGAGAAGGGGGGAGCAGGCCCAGGCAAGAGGGCTGGTTGTCAGTCTCCAGAGGGCCTGGGAGGAGGGATCCCGCCTTTGCGCCTGAGCTCCCGGACTCTGCAAGTGGCCTCACCAAGTGGCGCTCCAGAGAGGCAGCCTTGTGCCCCACTGCAGCCAGGCCCAGGGGAGCCTCGCCACCGCCGAGACAGAGTGAAGCAGCCGAGCACAGCACAAGGCAGGAAGTGGGCGCGGGGAGGGGAGGGGGGCATAGGCATTTCTGCACCCTCTGAGGCCTCCGCCCTTAGGCGGTCACCTAAGTTTGTCTAATGGGTCCACCGGCCCTGGAAGCAATAGAACAGAGTTTGAGTCCAGTGGCATCTTTAAGATCAACAAAGTTTAATTCAGGTTCTAAGCTTTTGAGTGTATGCACACTTCTTCAGATACGTTCCAGTTTGGTGTAGTGGTTAAGTGCACGGACTCTAATCTGGGAGAACCGGGTTTGATTCCCCACTCTTCCACTTGCACCTGGCTGGATGACCTTGGGCAAGCCATAGCTCTGTACCAGCTTATTCTCTCAAGGACAGCTTGGGAAAGAGCTCTCTCAGCCCCACCTACCTCACAGGGTGTCTGTTGTGGGGAGGGGAAGGGAAAGGAGTTTGTAAGCCGCTCTGAGACTCTTAAGTGAGTGAAGGGCGGGATATAAATCCAACCTCTTCTTCTTCTTCTTCAGATTCATTCAGGTACATGTATCAAAAGACGCATACATGGACACAAAAGCTTATACCCAGAATTAAACTTCAATGGTCTTAAAGGTGCCACTGGGCTCCAATTTTGTCCCTAATATGTTATTTATATAGTATATAGTTTACTATGTTTGTTATTATTATTTATATATCTTATAGATCAAGATGGGTACCCATGTTAGTCTGTCTGTAGCAGTAGAAAACAGCAAAAGACCAGCAGCACCCGAAAGACTGATAACATTTGTGGCAGGGAATGAGGTTATCTGAAGAAGTGAGCAGTGACTCACGAAAGCTCATACCCTGCCACAAATTTTGTTAGTCTTTTAAGGTGCTACAGGACTCTTGCGCTTCTCTACATAGCATATAGTTTATATACCGTTTCCCCAAAGATATGCTCATCCAATATGGCTTACATTAATAAGCATATAATTAAAACCAATAAATTCACACATAAAAAGAGAAATACATTAAAAAACAAAGAGAAATGAGATAGAAAAGCATAAAGGCTATGTCTGTATATCATCATCAGACACAGCTAGCTACTGTATCCAATTGCAGTTCTGAATGACATGGCTGGTGGTAAATTCAAGCAGGAGAAAGTCAATTAAAAGACAATTAAAATAGAAACAGTTTCATCTAATGACTAAATGCCAATATCCATGGCGCTCTGAGGCACCCGTTCCCCTGTCTTGGTGAAACCCAGTCATATGACTTCTCAGCAAGAGAATGGCTTATTTTATGGTGGCGGGAAAGTAAACTAGGGACGACTGGGGACAAATGAGAGAGAAAGATATGGAGGGACAGTTTCTGGACAAAATGTCATGTCACAGTGGAGAGAATGCCAGTGAGGGCCAGACTCCTGTGGACTTTAAGAGTTGCTACTCGCCCCGCCCCCCCTTCCCCCAGGTTTCCTAACCTTTCAGATTAGATGAGAGCTGTCTTTAAACCACAGACCTCCACTGGCCCTGTGGCTTCCAAATAACTCTAAAAGTCTGTGCATGGACACCAATTCCCCCCCCCCAGTGCCAACAGCCCCCTCCCCCCCTTGAAGGGACTGGAGGCAGAGCAAAACCCCCAGACTGCCTAAGGGACCTTGGAATCTTCCCTGGCTCAAAGGGACGCTAAGTGGTTCTTTTTGCCTCTTCTCCTCCTAGGTTTGCCAATGGTGGGTGGGGAAATTCTGGGAGATTTTGGGGTAGAGCCTGGGGAGGGCAGGGTTTGGGTAGGGGAAGGACCTCAATGTGCTATGATGCCATAGAACCCCCACCCCACAACACAGCCATTTTCTCCAGGGGAGCTGACCTAAGTCATCTGGAGATCTCCAGCCCTCACCTGGATGTTGGCAACTCTCATCTCCTCTCCTTTCTATTTTCCCCCCTTCAAAGAGTCTGAAGGCCTTAATTGGTCATTCCTGCCTTTCTCTCGGGACCCCCAGGGTAAAAAAGGGTACTGACAGAAAAGAAGACAGACTTGGGACACCCACCCAGAGCTCCTTTGAAGAAAGACAGGGCACGAATGTACCAGACAGGTGTCCCTGATGATCAGCCACCTGTTGGCAGAAGCAGCCCAAGAAGGACCTCTGAGGATGATCTAGACCAGAGCGGCTCTTTTCTTGAGATGTTGTGCTTGATGCACACACACACATACACACACACCCCAACCAAAGGATGTACAATTGGTATCCACGCTGTATTCCTTTTGTACTGGAAATCTGCTTGACTGATCTGCAGTGGGTTCCTTTGCTACCCATGTTGGCAAGGACATGGGCAAGGAAAAAACAACAACACGCGTCTGTACTTATTTTTCATGTTTGGCGAGATCTCAGGGTTGAATCGTATGAAAACATGGATTGGTTTAGAAGGTGTTAAGTAGGGTTGCCAGCTCCGGGTTAGGAAATACCTGGAGATTTTTGGGGCAGAGCCTGAAGAGGGCGGGGCTTAGGGAGGGGAAGGATTTCAGTGGCACCATACAGTCCATCTTCCACAGTGGCCCTTTTCTCCAGGTGAACTGATCTCAGTTGCCTGGAGATCAAATGTATTCCCAGGAGATCGCCAGCCACCACCTGGAGGTTGGCAACCCTAGTAATCAGACAACCTTTAGCCCTTAGAATTGTGAAATCTAAAATTCATGAAGAATCTCTCTCTTTTTTTTAAAAAAAAAAAGGTACAATGTATGGCTGAGGACATATTGGCAGTCTGCCGCACCTCCGCAGCGCGGCAGACTAAGGTGGGGGGAATTTCTCCTGCGGTGCGGCGTTCACACTCCACCGGAAGGAAGCCGCCCGCAGCGTTCAGACTGCAGGCGGCTTCCTACGGCGGTGGGCGGACACCGCGCGGCTCCCCCTGCCCGTGCGCGTTCACACCCGCTCCGGTGGGTGGAACGTGTGCCGCAGCAGCTGAGCACCACTTTGCGTCCGGGCCGCCTCTTCAGGGCAGATGCAGCCGTCTGAACGGCCGCTCTGCCTCCGCTTTTGAAGCGGAGGCAGAGCGGCCGAGACTGCCAATCTGTCCTCAGCCTATGTAAAGTACAAACTGAAATTGCTGTGGTCAAGTAGCAGAGAACTATTCTTGAGAGACTGAAAAAATTATTCTTGAGAGACTGAACAAAGTTAGGGGTGCCAACCTCCAAGGTGGAGCCTGGATTTCTCCTGGAATTGCAACTGATCTCCAGATGACAGGGGTCAGCTCCCCTGGAGAAACAGGTTGCTCTGGAGGGTGGACTCTCAAGGATGAGAATATTAAAAAGGAATCTCAAATAATAAGAGAAGAAGGGATACATTTAATGGGATGGGAATATATCCAACTTCTATCTAGATACAAAGAAGATAAAAAGAGGGGGGTTAGTAAAAGTCCAAACGAACTAGACGTAATTTGATTACATAATGACTCTAACTTGATAAAGAAGTTATATAATATAATTCTATAATATGAAATGCAAGACGAGGAAATTAAACAAGTAATGATAAAATGGATGGAAGACTTTGGATATACCATTAATGTAGATAAGTGGTTGAAAATTTGGAAGTCTATAAAATACTTGAAAACAGTAGCTTATAAAGAAAATATTTATAAAATATTTTACCGTTGGTATTGGTCACCAGATAGGCTAAACAAATGTTTTAAATCTACATCTAGTCTTTGTTGGTTATGTGGAAGTAATATTGGCACACTTTACCACATGTGGTGGTCTTGCAAAGTAGTGCAAAAGTTATGGCTGATGGTTAAAAATTTAATATGGGAAATTCTGGACTATGATTTGGTCTTGACTCCGGAAGTATAACTATTGAACATGCTACCAGATGGCTTGAGGAGATCTGAACAAAAACTAATGGCATATATCAGTGATGGTGAACCTTTTAGAGACCAAGTGCCCAAACTGCAACCCAAAACCCACTTATTTATCGCAAAGTGCCAACACGGCAATTTAACCTGAATACTGAGGTTTTCGTTTTAGAAAAAAGAACTCATACATTAACATCTTTTGTCTTAAAAGAAAAACACAATAACAGAGCTTTCAATGATACAAATAACTTTTTATTGAAAGGTAAAAGTTTGCATTTGGCATGCTTTTGAACAATGTGATTTTTGCTGTCCAATCTTGCGAACTCTGTGCTGGGGCGATGCCGTGCATGCCCACAGAGAGGGCTCTGAGTGCCACCTCTGGCACGCGTGCCATAGGTTTGCCACCACTGGCATATATACCAACAGCAGCTCGTATATTACGGGCAAAGTATTGGAAAGCATCTACTTTACCAAGCAGGGAAGAAATAATCTACAAACTCTCAGAATAGGCTGAACTGGACAAGTTAAGCTACCTATTGAATACAGATACCAAAAGCGACCCTGCTAATGTATGGTCCAAATTTATTATATGGTTGGAATAGCTTGTGCTCATTTGCGTAAATGTTGTTTAAGAATGTGGATCTTTGTATTGATATGAGAAAATCCTAATTAAAAATTATATAAAAAAAGACTCTGGCATTAGACACTACCGAGGCCCCTCCCCTTCCCAAACCCTGGACTAATTTAGACGGCTCTAAAAGGGGAATAGGGAAATCATGGTAGATAGGTCAAACAACACCTATTTACAATTAGGCTTACCAACTCCTGCTTGCGAAATTCCTGGCGATGGGGGTGGTGCCTGGACAGAAAGGAGTTTGGGGGAGTAGGGATTTATACCATAGAGTTCATCCTCTGAAGCTTCCTGAAGACCAAGGGCGCGATCATACGCACCCATTTGCTACGGAAGAGGGATGATTCACCACCAGATCAAAGCGGCGCGATCACACCAGCACATCTGGGAAGCGTCCTGCAACCGTCGTCAAACTGCCGCAAACCATTTTGATCCAGTGGGGAAGCGTGGTAAAAAGCTACTAGTGAAACTCCAGTATCGAATGGTTTGCTGCGGTTCACAGCCGGAGTTCCCCCGTGTGATCACTCCAGTGCTGAAGTGTGGCATAGCGGATAGCGTGATCACACGCTATCCCGATGCCAAACTGTTGTTGTTTTTTTCCCCTTCTCCGTGTGCACATCATCAAAAGCCCTTTGGGTGGGGAGGCGATTCATCAATCCCCCGTTTAAGTGTCTCAGAAACCAGCCACACACATAAAAAAAAAAACCTGCCCGCAGTTGCGTCTGATCATGCACCGGCAAATTGCCCCGGCAGGTCCACAGACCTGTGTGATCACGCAACTGAGGGGCAAATTGCTCCAGAGCAAAAAAGCTTAGATTCCCCTCCAAATTATTTAGCTCATGTGGCCGCGACTCAACTGTAGTTCCAAGAGATCTCCAGGTCCTTCTTTGGAGGATGACAAATGGAACCTCCAATGTGCTGAGGCAGTAGGTCAGCACTTACTAGTTCTCAGGAAGCAGTACTAGTGGAAGACTATTTGCTTTCATGCCCTGCTTGTGAACTTCCTGGTCATATCTATCTCCCCAGTGTGGGACCCCGGGTACTGGATCTAGCAGGGATCAGCTTCAAGATCTGAGAGATGGGGAGATGCACAAACGGAGGAACAAACGGAGGAACACTCAGGAGTCCCTGCATGACAAAGCAAGAAACATGCTAATTTTTTTTTTAAAAAAAGAAATCTACCCAACTTGGAATTTCTAAGGGGTAGCTTCATCTGTTTTTTTTTTTTTGTAACAATGCTGCATGGGAATTGTGCTGTCCCCCTTCGATGGAGTAGATTTTGTCCAGATGACACTTTCTCGGTGGACTCCCTGTAGACCTCAAGGAAGGTTGCCAGCCCTGGGTTGGGAAATTTCTGGACATTTGGGGGTAGGGCCAGGGGTGGACAGGTTGGGGGCAGTGTTCCCTCTAAGCCGAGTTAGTGTGAGCGAGCTCACAGTTTTTTAGCCTCCAGCTCTCACATTTTTGTCTTAGCTCAGGAAGGATGGCTCCAGAGCAAACTAATTTATGCAGTAGCCAAATCACTCACTTGCAACTTTAATGCCAGTAGCTCATTAAGTAGAATTTTTTGCTCACAAGACTCAAAGGTTAGAGGGAGCATTGGTTGGGGGGTCCTCCACATGGCTACAATGCCCTAGAGTCCACCCTCCAAAGCAGCTGTTTTCACCCCCAGGAGAACAGTTCTCTTTAGTAGGGAGATCAGTTGTAATTCCTGGCGATCTCCAGACTGCAGGCAGAGGTTGTCAACCCAAGCCTTGAGGCTCTGGGAATTGCAACACCTTGCTATTCTGGTGTGTGACCTCTCACCCCTGCACTCCTGCCCCTGCTGCATGGGGCAGGGGAGGCAAAAACGGGGAGGGAGATGGTGTTGCACAGTGCAGCCACATCACCACATCAAGCGGTGCTCTAGGTTATTTACCACACTTCAGCACCAGTGCCATTCGGCATGCCACCCTGTGGAACTAGCCTCAGGAGTATGGTAATCTGTGTATCCCTTTATATCTTTTGTTGTTGTTGTTGTTGTTGTTCAGTTGTACAGTCGAGTCCGACTCTTCGCAACCCCATGGACCACATCACGCCAGGCCCTCCTGTCTTCCATCGTGCTCCGAAGTTTGCTTAATTTCATGTTTGTTGCATCAATGACACTGTCTTACCATCTCATCCTTTGCCGTCCCCTTCTTCTTTGACCTTCAGTCTTTCCCAGCATCAGGGTCTTCTCCAGGGAGTGCTCCCTTCTCATTGGGTGGCCAAAGTATTTGAGCTTCAGCTTCAGGATCTGGCCTTCCAGGGAACAGTCAGGTTTGATTTCTTTTAGGATTGACTGATTTGATCTCTTTGCAGCCCAAGGGAGTCTCAAGAGGCTTCTCCAGCACCATAATTTGAAAGCATCTATTCTTTGGCGCTCGGCCTGCCTTATAGTCCAACTCTCGCAGCCATACATCACTACGGGGAATACTATTGCTTTGACCATACGGACTTTTGTTGGCAAGGTGATGTCTCTACTTTTTATTAGGCTGTCTAGGTTTGCCATCGCTTTCCTCCCAAGGAGCAGGTGTCTTTTAATTTCATGGCTCCAGTCCCTTTATATCTAAGGTCGCCAAATCTGAGATGGGGAATTCCTGTAGATTTGGGGGCTGAGCATGGGGAGGGCAAGATTCAGGCAGGGAAGGGACTTTGCCATGGAATCCACCTCCCAAAGCAGCCATGATCTCCTGGGGAACTGATCTCCGCGGCCTGGAAACCACTTGTGATTCTGGGAGAACTCCTGGATCCATCTTGAAATTGGCAACCCTACTATATACCTGTCGCATGCATGGTTAAAATTCTCTGTTTGTTCAACTACCTCAGAAGACTCTTGTTGGCTAGGGGCTCACTTCTGGAATGAACACATTCCCCTCCAAAGGATTCCCGTGGATTTGAGTAAAAATAAAATGGACAGACCAGTGCATGCTAGGAAAGGCTACATCTGCTGAATTTCTGCCTGCCATAGATGTGAACCGCTCCCCCAGAAAGCCTTACTTGTCCCTCCTTTGTCTTTTCACAGCAGGCTGGAGATCTTGGTGGGGTTTTTTAAGCCCCTGAGGTGGGGAAAACCCAAACTTTTAAATGCCTAGCTAATTTCTGATTGAACTTCATGGCTCCAGCGCAATTATACACTTGAGTGAAATTAATAGCATTGCTCCTGTGACAAAATGCTACTTGCCAACTTGAGCATTTACCTTCTGTATCTGCAACTGGCCCAGGGATCTGACATTAATACCACAACGGCTTCCTTTTCACACACACACCCAAAGACGTATACCTGCAGCTGCTGGCGGTCTGGGAATAGGAAATGACCTTGGGGGGGGAGGAATAGGCCAATTTTTTTTTTTGCATTCTTGAAAAAATAAGCCAGGAGCATGCCCACCAAAGCAAAACTACACAAGATCAAGATGCACCTGTGGGTCTCCTTTCCCTGGCAGTGCCCTGCTATGCTGTGGTGTGTGCTACACACCCACCTATGCCTGCTAAGAATGGGGAGAGGAGGGTATGGGCACAATTAAGGCTCGTGCCAATCCATCTGCATGCATGTAGCTGACCATTGTGGGGATGGGTGGTGACCAGGGGTCATTTCGTAGAAAAAGAGGTGCAGGAGCTCATTAGCATAACTCATTAGCATAACTCATTTGAATATGCCACACCCCCTAACATACCGGAAGTGTGTCAGAAGGCAGCACCCACCCCTCAGGCTCCACTCCACAGGTGAGTGAAACTGACCTGCTCTTCCTCCATTCCCTTCCCCATCCAATACTTTGTGCAATAAAAATAAGCGTCAAGAACACACCCTCATTCTCTTCCTGCTCCCTTGAAACCACCAGGTTTCAAGTAGACTTGAGATACCCAGGACATGTGCACCACCCATCCCTTCCCCTTCCCCTCCCCACAACAAGACACCCTGTGAGGTAGGTGCGGCTGAGAGAGGTCTTTGGAGAACTGCTCATGAGAGAACAGCTCTGAGAGAACTTGTGACTGGCCCAAGGTCACACCAGCAGCTGCATGTGGAGGAGTGGGGAATCAAACCCGGTTCTCCCAGATTGGAGTCCAATTCCTGACCACTACACCAAAGTGATGGGGTGGAAGCTGCTGAAGGGTTGGTGAAATTTCTCCAGTACTTATGTGCCATGTGCCCAGATAAAAAATGGTATACCGTACTTAAAAAATTTATATGCCACCTTGAGCAAGTCTCTGGAAAAGCAGCACACTGTCATAAAAGGAACAATGATAAAATTACCAATATTAAAACAAAACATTAAAAACAATAAAGACCCTAGCAGGGCTTTCCCCGGGGCGCTGCGCCTCTGCACTGCTCAGGGAAGCCGAGGAGGGGGTGGGGCTTGGTCATGTGCCCGCCCCCTGGGCTCCTCACTCCCGGAGCTGCGCTCCTGTGCGCTCCTGCTCTAACGGACCCCTGGTGGTGACCATAATGTATGTGTTGTGTGGTTTTAAGTGGCCATTTGGAGGATCTGGGTCCTCCATGCACTTTGCTGAACATTGCTTAAACAAGTGCAAAATTAGCTTCCAATTTTTAAAATAACGAACAGCAAATTTCCCCAAAAGATACAGCATAATGACACAGGTTCCTTGCACTAAAAATAACACCCCAGAACTTAGATGTGTTTCTTTTCTTAAAAGCGTCTCTCTTTCTGGCTTCCTTCCTTGTTATAGTCCTCACACCTCTTTGCTCTGTAAGTCAATTACTTGCATCCACTTGTGAAGCTGTTGACCTTAAGGGGATAGACTAAACTCCCCCCTTGAGATCCCTTCGCGGCAGTGTTAAGTACAAGAAGCAGACGAGTGTAATCATGAAAAGAAAATCATTTTCATCAAGCGAACGTACATGGTTATGCTTGTCATAACCATCAACCACTTGGTGCGGAGCGGAGAGAGAAGGAATCGTAAATTAATAAATCCAAATAGAAGACATAAACCTCACACGTCAGGAAAAAGAGATATTCTGGAATTATATTTCGACTGGTGTGCGGGTGAGTGGGGAGGGCTAATTAGCACTGATGTCTGATTGGGCATTTTCACTCATTTCGTGAAGAATGGGGCTTGGTATGATAGGGAACCAATATGGAAAAGATTATTCTCAAAAAGCCAGGGACAGTGAGAATAAGTTTTGGAAACACCTGGAGGTGTTTACCGTCTTCTCCAATATGTCCTTGCCCAGGAGTTAAGATCACAAGAAGAGGCCCTCATGACTGTCCCATCAATCAAAGAAACTCTTTTGGTGGGTACACAGGAGAGGGACTTTTCGGTGGCAGCCCCACGATTATGGAACAACCGGGAGGTGAGCTTGACCCCCCTTTACTCAGTCTTCCAGAGGCAGTCGAAGATGGTTTCATTTAGGACTGCATTTGATTAATTTACTGGCAGCCTTAAACTGTGATTTTAAATGGGGGGGGGGGGGAGTATTTTATCACCCTGCCAACAAAAGTCCGTATGGTCAAAGCAATGGTATTCCCAGTGGTAATGTATGGCTGTGAGTGCTGGACCATAAGGAAGGCTGAGCACCGAAGAATAATTTTTTTTGAATTAAGGTGCTGGAAAAGACTCTTGAGAGCCCCTTGGACTGCAAGGAGATCAAATCAGTCAATCCAAAAGGAAATCAACCCTGACTGTTCCCTGGAAGGCCAGATCCTGAAGCTGAAGCTCAAAGACTTTGGCCACTAGATGAGAAGGGAGCACTCCCTGGAGAAGACCCTGATGCTGGGAAAGACGGAAGGTCAAAGAAGGGAATGGCAAAGGATGAGATGGTTAAACAGTGTCCTTGATGCAATGAATATGAAATGAAGCAAACTCTAAAGCACGACGGAAGACCGGAGGGCCTGGCGTGAGGTGGTCTGTGGGCTCGCAAAGAGTCGGACTCGGCTGTGCGACTGACCAACAACAACAACAAATGTATTTTATGTCTTCCATTTGATGCATTTTGTTTATGCCTCGAGCTCTGTAAGGAAGAGAGGCGGCTAATAACTGTTTTAAATGAATGAACTGAATAAACAAAACTTGGAAATTGCGAGTGCCTCTCTCAGCCTTGTAATACAGATTTCTGGTACATCCTCTGTAAGTAAAGCTCATGTCCAAGTAAGCCTAGCATCCCAGGGTTTGCAAACCAGAGCAGGCCTGTCAACAATAGGACATTTTGAAAGTGTCTTGGTGCTTAGAACACTCAAAGAGTGCTGAATAAAAGTGGGTACCCGGAGTCTGGGAGACCCCTGGGCTGACCAGGAAGCTGAAACTCCTATCTAAAAGGATGGTGTTCACCTCACAGCCAACGGTGGCATCCGAGAGTTGAATATATATATATGTATGTATGTATGTATGTATGTATATAATTCATATTAGGCTGGGAGGGGAAATACCTGGAGATTTTGGGGGTGGAGCCTGAGGACAGTAGGGTTTAGAGAAGGGAGAGACTGTATAATTCCATACAGTCTGCTTTCCAAGGCAGCCATTTTCTCCTATCTCTATTGTCTGGAGATCAACTGTAAGAGCAGGAGATCTCCAGCCACCATCTGGAGTCTGGCAACCCTAATGCTTACTATTTCATATTACCTAAAAGAGCTTCATCTCTTTGAGGCAAAATAATCTGCAATTTGCTGAGCAGAACAAATGTTGCCAACCTCCAGGCAAGGATTGGGAATCTTCTGGAATTACAACTGATCTCCAGACAACATATATCAGTTCCCCTGGAGAATAACAGCTGCTTTGGAGGGTGGCATTATACCCTGCTGAGGTCCTTCCTTCCTGAATTCCTACCATCCCTGGCATAGGCGTCAACTACGGAGGGGCTCAAGGGCTCGAGCCACCCCCGAAATTTCCCAGGGGGACTGAGCCCCCGGGGAAATGATGTGCCCTCCGCTGCACCTCCCTCGGCCCTTCCTAGGGCCGCCGCCGCCGCCTCTCTCCCCCCCCCCCCGGCCTGGCCACTCCGACCCTCCAGTCCGTCCGTCCAGGGGCCAGCTAAGCAAATGCCCAGCTGGCCCCTGGATTGACAGAGGGAGGGATGGAAGCAGGAGTGGTCAGGCAGGGGGGGGGGGGAGGCGGTGGCAGCATGGTCCCAGCAGGCGTCTGAACGCACCCTTTGAAGAAAAATCAGTGGCCTTTTTTGGCAACTTCAGCCCTTGCTATTGTTTTATATTGTGTTCTAGAAGGAGGGCAGAAAGGTTTGTGAAGCCGTTGCCCACCCTGAGCACGTAAAGAGTGGAATTCTGAAAATTTGCAGACTGTCCCTTCCTGCCCCTCCTCTCCTCAACTTTTTCTTTGATACAAACACAATTGATTAGAAACTGAATCCTGATTCCTAAAAAGAGGAAAAGAAATGGGTGGTTGGATTTCAGGGAGAAACTGGATAAGGAGGAATAAACAGAATTTCTCTTACTAACTCTAAGGGTGCGATCACACGGGCATTTAAACCCGGGTCTCTTTCAAGCGCGATGGCTCAAACGGAAGGTACTTGTTTTTCCTGGTGGTTGGAAAAGCGGGCTCGAGTGCGGGGGGGGGGGGGCGGCTTCGAGACGGGAGACAGATGCGGCCCGTCTAGTCAGCCCCTTTAGTTGCGATGGGGAACAGCTGCGAGGCCCGCAATAAACGTCCGTGTGATCGCACCCTAAGATTAACGCATAACAGTACTTTGCAGGATTTCTCCCTAATATGGATGCAATCTTTCCTATTATATAAAGCCGTTTTCAAGATTCCAAGGGGCAAGATTCCATGGGGCACCAAAATCAGTAGGCTGGATGGACTTCCACTCAAAAGCGGGTCCCTGGCCATTGGCCATTGGCTGCATTCTTTCCCTGCTTTGCCTCAGTCCCGCCCACAGAGCCACCAGCCAGCGTCCCAGCCTCAGTCTACAGGAAGCCATTGAAGGGGAAGGACCGACTGGGTGCTGGGTCCACTTTTCTCCTCCGCCCACTGCCAGGTGGGTCCAACTGTCCCCTCAGTGGCCTGCTTCTGTCAATGAAAAGACAATGGACTATCAGCATAACTCCCTCCACCACACACTGCCAGCGTGCCCAGAATAAACTGTCAGAATAAACTGTCAGAAACAGCTGGGGGCATTTCACACAGCACCCCATAGCGCTTCAGGACCGGTACAAAGAACTGAAGAATGCTTGGGAGGAGGTTTCAAGGTAAACCAGCTCAGGAATGCTTCCCCAACGGGAGAGGCACATTTCTGTGTGAAAGAGCCACTATGCTCCATTAGGAAACCGGTACTAATACGGTTATGTGTAAAATGCCTGACAGAAACCGTTACTGAAGAGTTCCTGAAACGGAACATATTGGCTGTGTGAAATTCCTCAGACTCTTTCTCCTGCTTAGCTCCACCATGGCTGGCTGGCTAATGAGGTGGGCCAGCAACCAACAAACCGTTCCCTTCAACCCCCTGCAGTGTGGCTGACTTTCCCCATAGGTTTGCCAATCTCCAGGTGGGACCTGGAGATCTTCTACTGGTACAGTTGATCTCCAGATGACAGAGATCAGTTCCCCTGGAGAAAATGGCGGCTTTGGAGGGTAGACCTTATGGCATTATAGCTTGATGAGTCCTTCCATCCCCCCAAAAAAAATACTCCCCACCAAAGGATCCACCCCCCAAATCTTCAGGTATTTCCATCATAGGGTTGCCAGGTCTAGGTTGGAAAATCCCTGGATACTTTGGGGGTGGATCCAGGAGAGGGTGGGCTTTGGGGAGGGGAGAGGCCTCAGCATGGTACAATGCCACAGAGGCCACCCTCCAAGGCAATCATTTTCTCCAAGGGAGGGGGGAGGATCTGTTGTCTGGAGTTCAATTGTGATACCTGGCGATCTTCAGGCTCCACCTGGAGGTTGGCTACCCTAAGTGTTTGTGTTTGTGTGTGTGTGTGTGTTGTGTGTGTTTGTGTCTTTGTGTGTGTTTCTGTGTGTGTTTGTGTGTGTTTGTGTCTTTGTGTGGGTATGTGTGTGTGTGTTTGTGTGTGTTTGTGTGTTCGTGTGTGTGTGTGGTAAAGAGGCTTGGAAAAAAAAACACAGCAGTCTGAAATGTCAAACCGCTTCAAAGACGGCTCCAAAATGGTAGGGGAAGGGCTGTCTGAAACAGCTGTCACTGTACCAGTTTATTACAAATTGGTAAGCAGGATCTGCTAGCCCCATTGTTGCCAATCTCCAGGGGAGGGATGGAGATAACGCTAAATTACAACTGCCCTTCAGATGGCAGAGATCTTATCCTGGAGAAAATGGTGGACTCTTTGTCATTATACCCTGCTGAGGTCACCACAGCAAATTGACGCTGAGTGCCCAAGGCCGGGGCACTCTCCCAGAGCCTCTTTCTAGAGCCCGTTGTATTCATTTCCACAACGCGCCTTATTCCTAGTGTATGTATATAAAAGAAAACAAAATGTCTCTACCTGACAGGCTGAATGCTTAACCACTACGTGTAGAATCTAGGGTTACCAGGTCCTTCTGGGCCACTGGAGGGGGGTGGGAGGGAAAGGTAGTCAGATCCAGATTGGGAAATGCCTGGAAATCTGAAGATGGAGCCTGGGAAGGACAGGGACCTCAGTGCAGTACAATGCCATAAAGTCCACCTTCCAAAAGATCCATTTCCTCCAGGGGAACTGATCTCTGTAGTTTGGAGATAAGCTGTAATTCTGGGGGATCCCCAGGCCCCTCCCAGAGGCAGGCCTCCCTATAGGGTTGCCAGGTCCCCCTGGGGGGTGGGCATACCCTCGCTTGATGGGTCCATTACCCGCTGGCACAGATTGGGCCACTGGGGGAACCCCAGCCCCCATATTGCCATGATCATGGAGCCTCGCCAGGCACGTTAACATCACCCAGAGGTGACGTCATTGAGTCGGGCACATTGCAGGGGGACACTCTATCATCCAAGGGAAAACTCTATGTTTTCCCCTCGAATGATAGTGGTTCTGCCCCCAACATGCCCAATGTGTAGATGTCACTTCCGGGTGATGTCATCATGCGCTTGTGCTTCACTCATGCGCCAATGAAGTCCCGGAGACAGCCAGGACTCCCCCTGCTGCAGCCACAGTAGGTCTTGGCAACCCTACCTCCCTACCAGTGAAATCACAAAAATTAGTGAACCCTGGAAGAGGAACACCAAAATTAATATAACATGAATACCTGTCATGTTCCCACCAGTCATAAGTGCTTTCGTAGAGGCATTATTGTGATCTTACTTCCGAGGGAAAAATTCAAGGCTAGGTGAAAACGATTAAAAATAAAGCAAAACAAAGCCCTAGCATTGTCTCCACTGAGCTTTAGCTCAAGGACGGCCAGGATTTGAAAGGAGAGCTATATCTAGAACAAACACTGCCTGCATGAAGGTCGCAGATTAACCTCTTGTCACCATTCAAACAAGTATGATATAAAGGACCGGCGTAAACATGCACTTAATATAAATCCTCTTGTTTGAAAGTGACTATTTTTGGAATGGGAGGAGAGCATTATGTAACTTCCTTTGGCACTGCATTTGCCACGGCGTGGGCTTCCAGAATGTGGTGAGCTTGGAAGCAAAGATGCAACTGTTAATCTAACCCAGTTTCAGAAGGCAGCCACGTTGGTTTGCAATAGAACAGCTAGATTCGAGTTCAGTTGCACTTTGGAGACCAACAAGCTTTCATCACTCCCTGCATCAGATCCTATGGGATCACCATAAGTTGCTTGTGACCTGATGGCACTTTCTGCTGCCACCACCATCACCACCACCACCACCACCACCACCAGTATGATTAGATTCAAATCCAGTAGCACTTTAAAGACCAACAAGATTTTGGAGGTTTAACTCTTAAAAGCTTATACCCCCCTCCAATCTTGTCAACCTCCGATGTGCTAATGCAGGGGTAGGCAAACTGTGGCTCGGGAGCCGCATGCGGCTCTTTCACATACATTATGTGGCTCCCGGCAGGGCGGCTGGGGAAGCTAAATATCATTAGCAAACAAATATCATTGGACAAATTAATATCATTATCAATATCTGCTTTTGCCCCTTTTGTTATTATTTTTGGCCGTCTCATTTAATGTTAATAAAAAGCAAATTTGCTTATTTTCCAATAAAAGCAGGTAATATTTGTTCATGTCTTGTGGCGCTCAAACATCTGATGTTTATTCTATGCGGCTCTTACGTTAAGCAAGTTTGGCCACCCCTGTTCTAGGTGGCTCTTATGCTGAGCAAGTTTGCCCACCCCTGTGCTAATGGACCCAAATTTAGTTATTTTTCCTAAAAGTGCATATAGGCAGTATCTAACGATGCAGCGTTATCATTGAACCACTGAGATTCACAGACTTGAGAACCCAGGTTTTCAGTGTCCAAACGCCTTACGGCTAGTTTCCAAATTTCTCATTCTGGCCTCACGGATGCCTGGGACCAGGAACTGAATCCAGAAGCCCAACAGCATGATCTTCTACTCTGTGGTGGGCCATCTCCTCCGGATGGCAGTGACTCCCCCAGGCAGGGCTCTTCCTCAGCACAAGACCTCCAGTAGTTATGGGAGATACCAGGAACCGAATCTTATCTGCCTGGAAACTGTTAAGGGTGTGGTTCCACAGTCCCTGAGAATTCCATGCAAATTGTGTGAGGAGAGTCAAATTGTCAGCCTCCAGGTTGGTCCTGGAGATTTCACAGAATTACAATAGTTTTTTTTCCAGATGACAGAGTTCAGTTCCCCTTGAGAAAATGGCGGCTTTGGAGGGTGGAGTCTATTAAATTGAACTCTGATGAGGTCCCTCCCCAAACCCCACCCTCCCCTGGCTCCACCCCCAAATCTCCAGGTTTTCGCCCAAACCAAAGTTGCCAACCCTAGGGGAGTGATGTCTATTAATATGTATCCCATTGAAATGACCATTGGATTCATTTCCTATTACAGTTAACATTATTCCCGACATTAAAGAATCTGACTCAGGTTTTGCTAAATGATGAATGACCCAAATCTGTCTCATACTCTCTCTTTCTTTTTTTTTTGTGCATCGCTTAAGAATAAGCCGTTTAACGATAATAAATCTAATGACCATTTAACTAAAGTGGCCAGCAAAGTGGCCCTGATTTTCCCGATCACTTCCTTTTTTTGCAAATAACGCGTTTGAAAATTGAATTTATCCAACTCTCTGTGCCTGTTTTGTCTCAAGCTGAGTACTCCACACAATCACATTGGTGAGCAAATTCTAAAAATATAATAGATCTCAACCTGACACAGAATTTCATATAAAGCAAATGCATACGTTTGTTAAAGAAATAAAACAAAACAAAACAAGGATTTAGTGAATGTTCATTCTAGGGCTGCCAGCTCCAGGTTGGGAAATTCTTGGAGATTTTTAAGGGAGTGGAGTCTGGGGAGGGTGGGGTTTGGGGAAGGACCTCAGTGGGGTACAATGTCATATAGCCCACCTTCCAAAGCGGCCCTTTTCTCTAGGGGAACAGATCTCTCTCCTCCAGTGATCAGTTGTAATTCCAAGAGATCTCCAAGCCCCAACTGGAGGCTGGAAACCCTAGTTTACCTGGTTGGGGAAATACCTGGAGATTTTTGGGGTGGAGCCTGATGGGTGTGGGGTTTGGGATATAATGACATAAGAGTCCAACTTCCAAATAGGCCATTTTCTCCAGATAAACTCATCTCTGTCACCTGGAGATCAGCTGTAACAGAAGATCTCCACCCTCCACCTGGAAGTTGGTGATCCTATTTATTGGGTCGTCTGTCACTGCAACGTTTTTAGGGCCCGTCCAGCTGATTTGTTACAAACAGGGAGTTCCACAGGACCTGTCTGAACCAGCCAGATGGCTCTGTTCTAGCAAGTGCTCCTGTGGAAGAGAAACACTGTTTGCCAATTGTGGAGCTTCTAGCAGAAGTCTCCAGCGACTGCCAGTCATCCCATACGTCTTGCTTCACGATGGAATGCTGAACGGGTCAACATGCCATGTATTTGTCTCCATTGACTTTACTGGCACAGTTGGGTTGGTGCTGTTAGATGAGATGTTGCAGATTCCTCAGACACATGAAGCTGCATTATGCTCAATCGGACCACTGGTCCATCAAGGTCAATACTGTTTACTCTGACTGGCAGGGGCTCTCGAGGGTGTCTCAGGCAGAGGTCTTTCACATCACCTGCTGCCTGATCCTTTTCCCGAGAGCTGCTGGGGACTGAACCTGGGACCTTTGCCATGCCTAGGAGATGCCCAGCCACTGGGCCGTGGCCCCTCCTCCAGGCATTTTGATTTTCGACTTCCATAATTTCTTCCGGGTTTCTGCCACTTTGGACTTTTTACAGTGAAATGACCCCTCGAATTATGTTGTCGGGTTTTTTTAGAGAAAAGAAAAAGAAAAGGCACCCACTGATGGCAAATAGTATCTGCTTTCACCGGGTTGCAAGGCTCTGCCATGTCTGTTTCCAGAAAGTGTGGGGTGTCCTTACAAAATGACAGTCCAAGACCACTGCTTGTTACCGCTGCAATCTTTCTGCATCCATTGGGAAGGAAGGCAAATTCTACCTAAGCTCGAGACTGATATTTAAGTCACCTACTTCAGCTACTGACTTCATAATGACTGCTTTCTCCATATCTCAGTGCATGTCTACTGCATGGCGATTGTGATATCCTCTCAGCGCTGTGCAATGTACCCTCGAAGCTGTGGAGTGTTGGGAGCAAAAATTCTACTTTGTGAGCTACTGGCATGAAAATTGTGAGCGAGCACTTTGGCTACTGCATAAATTAGTCTGTTCTGGAGCCATCCTTCCTGAGCTTAGACAAAATTGTGTGACCTGGAAGCTACAAAACTGTGAGCTAGCTCACACTAACTCAGCTTAGAGGGAACACTGGCACTGAGTGAAATCAGTTCACCCAGTTCTACTGCATCATCATGCTGATCTGCACATTGGTGCTCATGATTCTGACACTGCCGTGTCAGACAAAGATTTGCACGTGTGAATGGGCTATACCAATTTAGAACCATTGAAATTTTCTATTGCTTTACACTGCTTTCCATGCAATGAAGGTAGCTCTCATATTCAACTGTAGGGCACTTTGTTTCATCATGCATAACCCACAACCTTCATCCTTTTGAGCACCCTTGGGATTCTGACAAAGCATGACGGACACAGCCACAAAATGGCTGCCACAAGATGGCTGCTGCTGGAGGTGGAGCCAGACACAAAATGGCTGCCGCGGCTTACCTTCAGTCACATGGTGAGACCCTTGTGTGGTGTGGGCGGATGCTGCCAAAGCAACGTTTATGAAGCAATGCACAGCCAATCAAATCTCCAGTTGCCAATCAGAAGCCTTGCTGGGCAAAAACCCTACTTGGCTCCATCCGCTTTCTAAAAATGCTTGGTTGGCGCCAAGAAAGGTGTCAGCAAGTGCTGTGATGCCTAGAGGCACCATTTTGGGGACCCATGGTGTAAACAAATGCATCCTGTTGGACCTGCCTCCACTCAAACATTTTATTGCCTCTGCAAGAAATACGACACCCACTATTGCAGAAATGATAGGAGCCATGCATACAGCTGTCACTTGGAGATGGTGGTGCATTCAATGCATAAACCATGACAGTCTCCATCCATAACATTTGTATTTGTTCAGAATTTGAGTTTCTGAGGCACCACAATTTAAAAAAAAAAAATCTAAGGATTCTGCGAGCAGAATTTTGATCTAATTGATTTGATCTAATCTAAGTTTATTTGGTGTCCCCCAAACTCCTCTATATTCATAAGAGTGACAGGAAGGTAACCCAAGATCTCTGGGGGAAATGAAGGTCCAATGAGGTCTCTCATAGGACAGATGCCTAAATTTGCAACTTTGCTAGTAAGAGGAGGAACCTTGCTGAGAAGTGTGTCCCCTCATCCCCGTCCTTCTGGTTAATTGAAATTATTTTTGCTTCTTTCAAAGTTACTTATTTTGGAAGAGAAGGAACCTTACAATTTGATTGTAGTGCAACTTGCTCACAAAGTTTGAGTCCAGTGGCAAGTTTAAGACCAACAAAGCTTAACTCTGGGAATAAGCTTTTGTGTGCCTGCACACTTCATCAGATACCTTATCATGTCTGAAGTGTACATGCACACAAAAGCTTATACCCACAATTAAACTTTGTTGGTCTTAAAAGTGCCACTGGACTCAAACACTGTTCTGTTGCTTCAAACATAGGCGTAGACTACCGAGGAGGGGGGGCTCGAGGGCACCCCCCAAAGTTTTTTTTCCCCAGGGGAAAATGAGCCTCCCCCGGGGTAACAAGTGCAGGCAGAGCCTCTTGCAATGCTTGCAACCCCCCCCCCCCCCATGCCCCCCCATGTCATGCTCTTCATTTTGCTGTTAGTTAAAATGATGCGGTACAGTTTCAAAGAGACAACTAACTGGAATGTATAAAAGGAATGACAGGATTGTCCATTGGAAACAATGGGAGAGGCTTGAAGACCCACTGGAGAGAATGGGAGCCAGGAATGCAAACTGACTTGCACAGGCTCCACTGAAATACATTGCAGTACAAAAAAAAAATTGCAAAGAAAATGTGGAATGGTTTTTCCATTAACATATTTGGGACCAGATAGGCTACTCTGGGACTGGAATGACAGCCCCCAGAGTGGAAAGAGTCCCTAGGAAACAGAATCTGTGCTCTGGGACTAGAGTGACAGCCCCCAGAGTGGAATTGCGGTCCCTAGGAAGAGAATCTGTGCTCGTGTACTGGAATGACAGTCCCCAGGGTGGAATGATGATCCCTAGCAATAGAATCTGTGCTGTGGGATGCTAGAATGAAAGGTCACAGAGTGGAATGTCAGGGTAGCCCCTGGGAATAGGCTCAGTGCTCTGGGACTGGAATGACAGGTTGCAAAGTGGAACGACAACCCCTGGGAATAGGCTCAGTGCTCTGCGACTTGTACTCATTGTAGGATATGAGTTTGAAGTGAGAAGATGATTGCTGCTACTCTGAACTCTGCACATTGCTCAGAAACTGAGTGCACAGCAACTGTTTAGTATTCGGGCTTAGAGACATCAGCCATGCATTTACCAAATGAAGGCATCTGTGATGCCATAATTTAGTAAATTTCAGTACAAAGTCACTCTTACGAATAAGGCAGAAACAAGACTCCTGTAAATGAATGTCCAGGAGAACTTTTAAAATGTTCCCCTACAGGCTTTTCTGTATCGCCCTCCTTACTTTCAAATTTGTGACCCTTTGTTTGTCTTATGCATATGGTATGCGTATTTGCAGATCTTAAAGTGGCTATTCTAAAAGTGAATTTAAATAAAGAACACAGCAGGAGACTGCTGAGATACCACTATAATCACTGGCCAACTCCCACCTTTTCCTGGGTTTAGCCTAGCTCAGGGGCATGGTTGGGGGGGGGGGGCGATTTCCCAAGGGTTCCCAGGCCCCTCTAAATTTCTGGAGAGCCCCTTCCTAAATCCCACATGGCTTCACCTCCATAGATAGTGACAAAGGCCTGTGATGTCACTGGCTCCTACCTACAATGTCACTGGGCCTCGGTTCTTTTAAGGACCTAGCACCACAATGCCTCTGGCCCAACCCCAGCTCCCTGCCCCCCGTCAGGAAATTGGAAAGTCTACACCCTTGGCTTCAGACCAACATGGCTACCCCCCTGAGTCTAACTTGCTCACAAATTAATGATGTGCAGGATTTCCTCTGAGAAATTTTGTGTCTCATTAAAAAAAATTTCTTTCTCTTAAATCCTCAGTCTTAGGCCAAATCTACACCTCCCCTCTGAAGTAGTTTGACTGCTGTCTCCTCCTACACACATTTCACACTGGTTTCAAATTTCACTCCCTGGGTCTGAAGAGTACTAAGCATCAGGATCTGTTTAAAGCAGTGTAATGCTAGCTTGACAACAAGAGAGCAATTAACAAATATAGACAGTGATTCTTAAACTAGAACAAGTATGGTTTGAAACTCGAAACAGATGTAGACGGGGTGTGTTTTTTTTGGAAACTAGAATGATTCCAGTGGGAAAGTCAGATGTAGATTTGACCTTACTTCAAATCTACAAATTCAATGTAAATTTCTGGGGAAACTGAGCAGCCGATCAGATACTTCAACCATCTGCTGAGACTACTGCAGGCTGCCTTTTCACGTGCACCCGATGCAAAGCCAAGAGTTGATTTTGTGGTTAGTGGCAGCATGCGACATTCATCTCCGGGTTGGTCGTGAGGATTTTCAATCAGATGCTGTTTTGGGAGTTGCCTGTTGGTAAAGGTGCCTACTTTGAGCTGGGAAAATCCTGGAGCTTTGGGGGCTGCAGTCTGGAGACACTTGGGGTGAAAGGAGGGGAGGGATCTCTCAGCAGAATACTGCCATAGAGTCCCCCCTCTGAAACTGCCATTTCCTCCAAGGGAGCTGATCCTTGTAGTCTGGAGATCAGCTGCAATCCTGAAAGATCTCCAGGTCCCACCTGGAGGCTGGCAACCCTCCAATGCAAATCTGAGACAGATGGGACCCAATCCGGGTGGCACACAGAGAGAAGGGGCTTAATGTCATGCCATGTTCCCAAGCCAAAGCAACTTCACTTGCGGCCATGCTAGTGGCTGCCCTGGTAGCCTAGTGGTGCCCATAAAGCCTATGAGACGGCAAAGACTATACTGAGCCATTCCTGTTCAGAAGAGGAAAAGGCTTAACTGTCCCTGTTCACCATGGCCTCGATCCGGTATGCCTCAAAGTTTCATTCCGCTCTCGGATAACTTGGGGTTCTTTTTTTCAACAGCCTCCCTCTTGAACTGTGTTGCAAACTGCTTGGGAAAGCCCCACTCTCCTTTGCCATGTAGCATACATTTATTGCACCAATGCCACAAAGAAATTGACACTTTGCTGTGTAGCAAGGAAGGAGGTTGCCCTGACCTGGATGGGCCAGGCTAGCCTAATCTCATCAGATCGAGGAAGCCAAGAGAGGGTCACCTCTGGTTACTACTTGGGTGGGGGAGACCACCAAGGAAGTCTAGGGTCACAACACAGAGGCAGGCAATGACAAACCACCTCCGAACATCTCTTGTCTAGAAACCATATGTCAGCTGTGACATGATGGCCCTTTCTGCATCCCACCAAGAAGGGAGGCTGTGTGCAGATACTGCTCTTCAGCAGGAGCCCATGCAAAACACCCTTGGGCAGGCAGAAAAACTTGTACAGATTTTTGGAATCTTGTTCATGGTTCTTATTCTTCTCTCCAGGAATTACAGCTGACATGTAAGATGGGTAGCCATGCTAGTCTGCCTGTGGCAGTAGAAAAGAGAAAGGGGCCAGTAGCACCTTAAAGGGTGCATTCAGATGGGCAGCTAACCCCACCATTGGCCCACCTATAATTTGATCTAGATCTGTTTGATCCAGCGTTGCACGACCAGACAGCTCTCCCATAAATCACTTTACCACAGGTGACTATGTGGTGGATTGTCTAGATGGCATCCGCCATAAGGAGATGTGCGATCGGCTGTTTTTTGTTTTGTTTTGTTTTTTAAATCCTGTTTGCACATGAACATATGTGCCTCACCATCTACTTAATTTTTTCGTGCATGTGTGGACTAAAATGGTAAAAGCACCGCCAGCAGTACCTTCCTCTAGGTACCATTTCAGTTAATAAAGTGCATAAATATCACAGGACCTTCAGAAACATTAAATTGTTCAGAGCTCTGCAGACATCGCATGTTCAAGTGGTTATGCACGCATCACTAAGACTTTTTTTTAAATGGCGGCTGTTTGGGATGGTCTGGAGACCGTCCCTACAGGCTGATTGCATGCTGGTGGAATGGCCAGACAGGGGAATGTTCGCCTCTGGCCCATCAGCCAGCTTAGGACTAGACTTTCACCACTATCTTTTAAGTACAGATCCCCAAAGGGGATTGACGGGCTGATCACGGAAGTGGCACGATTCCCTGATTTTTTTTTTTAATAATAGTTTTTATTAATGTTAAGAAAACGGTACAGAGTGAAGAGAATCGTAAGTTAAGAATTACAGTACTTTACAACGAGATAAATCTAGAAATTTTGAAAACAAGTGGCACTATACTGCATAACAGGATACATTTTCAAAATAGATAAACCCTTCAGGATGTTGTATCAAGAAATAAATAAAAGTGAGGAGTTGTTTGCCCATGTTTTTGGAAGTGTGTCTACACCTTCGTCTTTAAAGTGGGTGAATAATGGGGTCCCAGATGTTGTTGTCTGGACGTGCACTTTAAATACACCAGGCGCTTGTGCCTGGCGTGGCTCAAAAGAGTCGTCGGAACGCAACCAAAGACTAACAAAATTTGTGGCAGGGGAGAAGCTTTTGTTAGTCACTTCTTCAGTTGACTCACAAAAGCTCAAATTCTGCCACAAATTTTGTTAGTGTCTAAGGTGCTACTGGACTCTTTGCTCTTTTCTGTAGCTGATCTTCAGATGACAAATATCAGACTACAGATTTCCAGATGACAGTGGTAAAAGGTGAAAGATTTAGAACTTTTTTTCTGGGTAAGAAAAGCGCATATGTTTTATCTATTTGTATATATTTTTTTCTGTGTTAATGCTAATAAAGATAACAGAACTGAGACTACGGTGGTCACTTCCCCTAAAGAAAATGGCTGTTTAGGAGGTGGACTCTATGACATTATACCCAGCTGAGGTCCACCAACTCCCCAAATCCCACCTTCTCCAGGCTCTATCCCCAAATCTTTTGGAATTTTCCAACCCAGAGCTGGCAACCCTGTTCTTATTGCTCTGCTTATTTCATTCAGAAACATTTGGGAGATGAGCTCTTAAGAGACACAGGGATGGAAATTCAAAATATGGATGCATTTCCCCTGTCTGCCATTCCTTAGTAGAAAAAAAAGAACAATAAAGTTGTTCCCAATATTGTTATTATTAATCCAAAATGGTTAAGGAGATGTTGTTAAACCCATCAGCCCGTTCTTCAAAGGGCCCTACTGGCACTCCACAGCTTTCCAATCACTATTTTTTTTCAGATAAACACTCATTTCTTATTAGATTATGTGCACTGTAATGACTTGGTAAAGATTCAGTTTCATGGCATAATGAATTATAAATTGAGCAACATGTCACGGCCAAGTACTGTAAAAGTAGTTGCTTATTGATTTATTAACAAAAGTAGTTTTCTTCTTCTTGGTATGTACAAATAGCTTTGCTGTCAGTGCCGTGAAACGCACTTGAGGAACTGAGAAACATTCTAGACGGCAGCATATCTATGCCAGTGGGGCTAGCAACCAAGCGCCTTATCATTTCCGTTTATAAAAGGAAAGTTAAGAGGGCTAAATAACTGTGAACAGTGCTTAGGCCTGTATGTATAAATCAACTGTTTTGAGCAATGCCAGAACCAGAAAGGGTTAATGTCTTTAAGATAAGGGTCACCAGCTCTGGTTTGGGAAATTCCTAGAAATTTTGGGGCGTGGAGCCTGGTAAGAAGGTTTGAAGAGGAGAGGGACCCCAGAGGGAGATAATGCCATAGAATCTACCTTCCAAGACAGTGATTTTCTCCAGCAGAACTGAGCTTCATCATCTGGGGAACAGTTGTAATCCCTGGAGATCTCCAGCCACCACCTGGAGGCTGGCAACTCTATTGTAAGTTGAGCTTCAAAAGGTGTTCCAAGTGGCAGGGTTGCTAGGCCTCTGGAAACTTGCTTTATGGGGGGGGGGCATGCAGAGGGAAAGCACTGATCAACGCCATGACATCACTTCCAAGTTTCACCCAGAAGTGACATCATCATCCTCTAAGTGATATCATTATCCTTCTTCTTCTCTTCTAAAACAGGGGTATCAAACATGGTGCCCTGGGGCTGCATCAAGCCCCCAGAGGGCTTCTATCAGGCCCATACTGGAACTGGCCATCTCCTGCTTCCAGTTCTGTTGCTGCTGCTGAATCATAGCTTGCTTCACCAGCCTGTCTCAATTGTTCAGCCATTTTGTGTTTTCCCCTGGGTCCTAGACTCAGAACTCTTGAGCATGAGATTTCTGTGGTGAATGTCAATAAATCAAAAGTAGGTTTGCAGCTTACAGATACACAGCTGAACAGCATACTCAGGGTTGCGACAGCACAGATGTTTTGATACAATAATTCAGAGCAAGATGTGTCAGTTATCAGAGACTGTTAAATAAACAAAATATGGCAAGAGCGCTAATGTTTTAAGCATGTTTTTATTTTGAGTAAAAATAAAACTTTGTGTTTGAGTCCTTTATAAAGTTTATATCTCCGCTATCTGACATTACATTTTATAACACACATGGCCTGGCCCAACGAGGACTCATTTATGTCAGATCCAGCCCTCATAATAAAAATTTGACAACCCTGTTCTAAAAGTCCCTGATACTGTATGCTCTTACCATAGAGTTTTGAGGAATTCCTAGAGTGTTGTGACATCATGATGTCAATCAACATCCTTTTCGTCCCCATGGGGATGAGCACCCATGGGGATGGAACAGTGAGGACAGGAGTTTCCCTGGGAGAACCAGTCAAATGGTTAGCCAGAAGGCCCCTGCCTACTGGTTTTGTATTGCTTACTGGTTTTGTACACCACATGTACAGTAGCAATTCCGTCAGTATTCCAGGGAATCCTGAGTGTTCTTGGTTGCTTGTGATGGGCTCCTCAGTGGGGTAGCCAACCTTCAGGTGCACTTGGAGATTTCCTGCTATTACAATTGACCTCCAGACAATCAAGGACAGTCCCCCTGGAGAAAATGGCAATTTTGGAGGGTGGCCTGTATGGCATTTACCCCACTGAGGTCCCTTCACTCCCCTCCCCAAACTCCACCCTCCCCAGCCTCCTAAATCTCCAGGTATTTCCCAACCCAGAACTGCCAAGCCTAACCTATTTGCGCCAGCCATTGGAGCGCTGGTGAGCAACAGGAGCTGTGAGCAGGACATCTCCCTCCCCCCATCTCCTACTCCCCAGTCTGGCTGGGGAGTGAGGGATGTGATTTATTTCACAGGCTGGGCGGTGAAAGGGTCCATTGTGTGGGGCCCACTGTTGCTCTCAACAGCCTCAGCCCCGGAATCCTCTACAGCTTATGCGTTACTTCTATGGTCAATGTACAGCAGTTTCTGTAGTCAATTTTGGTGAGAAAGTGTTCCTCATGGTAGAAGGTTTGAAAGCGGAACGGCTTGGTTTTGCTTTCCCATAGGTCTGTTTAAATGGGCATGCAACCATTTGTTGGCTACTAAGACTGCTTGGGTTCTGAGAGCTGTTGCTGGAACAAACACATGAGAAAGCAATAATGGGCCACACAATCCTTATTAATTTCTGTGACCACTAGGGTTGTCAAAACCCTCCCAGCAATTGGCGCAGAATGGAGGGGCTTACCAGGAGTGGGAGGGGCCCCCAGCTGACATTGCAGTGGCAAGTCTATGTCACTTCTGACATGACCTGGAATTGATCTCATCACGCAGAGATGTTGCGGCAACACTCCGGCATTTTTTTTTTGGGGGGGGGGGGATCTATGGAAAATTTGGCTTCTACCATAGAGTTTCTGCCCAAGTACCAAAATGTCACCCTGACATTGCCAGCATGGTGATGTCACTTCTGGGTCACATGAGAAGTGACATAGACACATTGCTGCAATGTCAACTGGGCGTCACTCTTTTTCTGGGTAAGTCCGGGGGGGAGGGGTTGGCCAGCTGATTGGCACTGGGGCCTAGTGGTGGGGAACCCCCACCTTCACTGGGGTGTCTGGCAACCCTAGCTACTTCCAAGCACCATGCAGGTTTTTACTATTGATTTATTGATTTGGATATTTCTATCTCACTTCTCTCCTGCAGAGCAGGCAAACAAACAAAAAAGAACAATCCAAAAACCACAATAAAAGAGAGCACAGACACAGCAGCCAGGAGGTGGGGCCAAGCAGCTGGAGGGACTGATCCCAGATGGAAAAAGTCCCCCGAGCAGCAGGGTTGCCAGTCTTCAAGTAAAGCCTGGAGATCTGGAGTCACAGCTGATCTCCAGACAACAGAGATCAGCTCCCCTGGAGAGAATGGCTGCCTTGGAGGGCGGACTCTAGGGCATTAGGCCCCAGTGAGGTCCCTCCCATTCCCAAACCTTGCCTTTCCCAGGTGTCACCCCCTAAATCTCCAGGAATTTCCCATCCTGGAGCTGGCAACCCCACAATGCACCTAAAATGTGCCAAGAAGGGTATGAATTCATATTAATGGGTACAGCATCACCAGATAGGTAACTCAATGTGGTGTTGGGAAACGGTCAATCAGGACTGTTGTAGCTGTTCACAAGCTACAATACATACTTAAAGAACAGCTCACGCCATTCGAAAAACTAATTAACCCAACTAATCAAAATTATAAAGGAATAATTTCATCTGTTTATGATATTATGATCCGTCTTCAAGGAGACAAACCTCTAAGATACCAAATACAATGGCAGAAGGATTGTGAAGCAGATATTACCAACTAACAGTGGACAAAAATCTGGACGTCAAAACTATTAACTTCTCCAGTGATATCGACAAACTTGCAAACTCATCGTATCATTTCAAGATGGTATTTGACACCTGAACGTTTATCCAAAATAACCTCATCGCACTCACCAATGTGCTGGAAGAAATGTGGAGAAGTTGGAACATTTGCACATTGTTGGTGGAAATGCAAACATATACAGGAATTCTGGAAAGACATCTTATCTCAAATTAAACTTATCACAGGTCAAGTCACCCCATTGGATCCTACCCTAATATTTCTGGATATTTTGAGAACAAAAGACATACCTACATTACAACGAGAACTCATCACTAGTCTATTAGTAGCGGCAAAAACATCTATTGCAGCCAGATGGAAAGATGACAAGGCACCCACTATTTCTTCCTGGCTCAACAAAGTATGGGATCATCTAATAATGGAAAAGATTACAGACCATCTTAAAAAGTCAGAATTATATCCTAGACCCTCTAAGTTTAAGGAAAAATGGAATCAGTTTATGGAATTCATCTCAGCGACAGATATTCAGCCACAAAACAATACTTATCTAGCCCTATTGCAACATTAAGTTAAATAATATTAAGCCCACAAAACACAATACATAATACACAATATACAAAACTCACACACTTTTCGTCATCAAACAGAGGACCTCTAACCCTTATCTTTCACTCATAGTTCTTATATTTTATAAACCTCCCATTTGATCCTTGATGTAGTAAAATAGAAATAGTATGCAACAAAGTTGTTACATTATGATTGTTGCACTGTTAAGAAAAATGTTAAATCATACTTGTAAGATGTTAAAACTATTTGTTTTTATGTGTAGCTCAACAAACTTCAATAAAAAATATTTGATTAGGACTGGTCGTCCCCCCACCAGCCCTCGGATTAGACCTTGTGGAAGGAGAATAAACTGCAGAGTTGGGGTAGAGAGTGAATTGTTATCCAGCATCCATAAAACACACCTAGGAAAAAGGGTGAAGAGTCTGTAACTTTTCAGTTTAGAAAAGAGACAACTGGGGGGGGGGGCGCGTGATAGCGGTTGGGGTTATTACGCCTGAGGTGGAGAGACTTGGCAAAGACCCCTTTCACGTTACCATTCTAAACTGGATGCTATCCATTGACGTCAGCATAGAGGGCTTTGAAAGTCAAGACCAGCACCTTGAATTGTGCCTGGAAACAAACTGAAAACCATCCAAAAGCAGCATGGAGCAATCTCAAGTATGAGTCCTCAAAACAGACACCAGTCAGGATACCAGCCATAAAAGGGGGAAAAAAAGGGGGAAGACAGCTAAAAGGTTGGGATAAACCTTTATTTGATAATCTGGACAAATAGCAGTGGCTTAGTTAGGTGCCTGAATTGCAGTAGGCTGGGTGTCGGGCATTCCAAAGGAGACATTCCTATTTAAATGTTCTTGAACATTTTGTGGCATCACAGCTCAGAGGTGCTGGCGACTGGCAAGTGACAAGTGGCAGGCAGTTTCTCTCTTCCTCTCCATGTCAGCATTTCCATCTGATCTGTTTCCCCAACCTCCAGGACCTAAACATTCGAATGAGCAAAAAGGAGGGAGAAGGAAATAAAGTGGCAAACTTAAGTTGAACTTCCACACTGAATAACTGGTCATTAATGATATATGCCCTCGTATCATGATAATATATCCAGAATGACTCCTCTGAAAGATCAACGGCTTCCCTCAGTAATTTCACCACAGTGAGGAGCAGAATTAAACTCCAGCAAGTATATCAGTGACAGAAGCTGAGCGAGAAGAAATAATGGCTGACTGTAAAATCCAAATTGACCCTCAGTCAGTAATGCATAGCCTGCCAGTTAAAAAAAAAATCATTATTTTGTCTCCTTTAACAGTACAATGTCCTGAATTACAAATAATGCCCACTTTTTCATCCTTCATTTCAGCGCCCTAGGAAAACTTTTCTTGGTTCCATTTTTTTTAGCAGCGAAACATGCTACACTAGTGTTGATGACATCAAAGGAAATGGCAAATCCAATGCAATATGAAAAGCGTTGAAAGCCTCATCAGTGGAAATTCCATAGTTCTAAAATATTCGTTGTAACCAACCTGGGTGCATTCAGATGGGCAGCTAATCCCGCCATTGGCCCGAATTTAATTTGATCCTGATCTTTTTTATTCAGTGTTGCACAACCAGGTAGCTCTCCAGTGAATCACCTTACTGTGCACGGACCCTGCAGTGGATTGTCTAGACAGTGTCTACTTGAAGGAGCTGTGCAGTTGGATTTTTTTTAAAAAATCTGTTTGTGCATGCGCATATGTGCCTCACCGTGTACTTGTTTTTCCACACATGCGTGGACTTGAATGGTAAAAGCACTGCCAGTGATACCTTTCCCTAGGTACCACTTCAGTTAACAAAGTTCATAAATTTCACGGGCCATTCAGAAACATGAAATTATCTGGAACGTTTGAGCTGAGCTCTGCGGCCATCATACATTTATGTGTTTATGCGCATATTGCTATGAATTTTTTTTAAAATGATGGGCTGATTGCACACTGGAATAATCAGATGGGGGAAAGTCTGCCATTGGCCCATCGGCAAGCATTAGACTGGACTTTCACCAGTATCTTTAAAGTACGGCTCCCTGGCAGGGCTCATTGGGCTGATCACAGAAGCAGCACCTTTCCCAGATGTCGCTGTCTGGACGTTCCCTTTAAATCCGCCAGGCACTCGTGCCTGGGTCAGATCTAAAGACCTTTCTGATTGCAACCCCTGATAGCCCATATGGGCCTGATCACACCAAAGCTTGGAAGCTAAGCAAGGCCAGTGATTGGTTGGGAAACCACCAAGGAAAGCTGGTGCTTCTATGCAGAGGAAGGCAATGATGAGCCACCTCTGCTCCTCTCTTGCTTTGAAAACCCCCGAAGGCAGAACTTCGGCTGCGACCACACACTCTAAATAATCCACTTTCAATGCAGCTTCCAATTGGATTTTACTGCGTGAACTGGCAAAATCCAAGCTGGTTCTGCATCTTGCTAGCCATTCTTGAGCATTTTGCCTTTTGGAAATTGATGTGGAAACTTTTGTGTCCCAAAGAACCTTTTTTGAAGTCTTTGAGTCAGCCTTCTACTGCTGAATTAATTGGTCTCTGTGCCTGAGGAAGCCATTGTGAAACTGGCAAATAGTCGACCGCTGGTCACATACACAAGCATTCTTCTGTCAAACAAGCAACAAGGCAGGAGTCTGGAAAACAGTTTATTCTGAACACGCAAGTACTCCACTATCTAACTAGCATATTAAGAGACTTTATAGTCTATGAACAAGAGGATTATTGTATGTTTGTTTCCACACCACTATGGTGTTTTGGTATAATATGGTGAATTATGTACAGTAAAAGTATTTTGTAATCTTATCACCAGGGACCATTTCGTAAAAAAAGAGGGGCAGGAGCTCATTAGCATGACTCATTAGCATAACTTATTTACATATGCCACACCCCCTAACATCACTGGAAGTGTGTCAGAAGGCAACACCCACCACTCAGGCGCCACCCCCAAAAATCTCCAGGTATTTCCCAACTCAGAGCTGGCGAGCCAGCTTGACACTTTAACTAAAGACACAGGTTTCCTTTGCTCTTGCAGGGAAGCTCCCCTACAACAAGCATGAAAATACAGATCAAGTTAGTATGCTTTTGCTTTTTCCCACAGCACATCACCATATGTGCCCACTCCTGGGCTTGTTACTCCTGGAACGGTGTTCCTGCGCATTCCTGCTCGAAATGATCCCTGCTTATCACAATAGCTTATGCTTCCTTTGATATTTACTTTATATTGTGATTCTCCCAGTCCCATTACTGGTTCAACATCTGGCATTCGCTCCACATTTTCTTAACACTGAGGAAAAGGCGCAACTCAAAACCACATTGAAATACCCTGGGCCAATGCCGTACTGACTGCAAAGACACTCCTGAATGGCCATAAAACTGCCACAAATCTAGGCAGAAGTACCACAAAAACCCGATGACCAAAGGAAGTGAAAGCAGCATGCAGTGCAGAGGACACTCCAGAATCCGATAATCAAAGAAAGTGAAAGTGGCATGCGACGCAGAGAGGGATTTCTATTCCAACGTGTGTTTGCTAAAACAACGGAGGGGAAAGCCAATGCAGAATCACCCCCAGTTGGAAAGGGCATTGCAAGTGGATTGAAAGTGGATTATTTAGAGTGTGTGGTCACAGCCTTCATGGGGTCACCATGAGTTGGTGGTGACTCGACAGCCAGAGTTGTCAACCTCCAGACGGTGGCTGGAGATCTCCTGGGATTACAACCGTTCTCTAGGAAACAGAGACCAGTTCCCCTGGAGAAAATGGCTGCTTTGGAAGATGGACTCTATGGCATTAGTCCCCATTGAAGACCCTTCCCAACCCAAACCCTGCCCTCTCCAGGCTCCATCCCCCAAGTCTCCACATATTTCCAATCTAGAGCTAGCAACCCTATCAACAGCACATTTAATCTTTTTTAAATGCTCATTCCAACATCGAAGTTCAGTGGGTTCAAATGAATTTTTCGAGAATGTGAGATTTAGTGTGGAGAGTGCCAGAGTGTTTGGCACTGACCTGCCCATCAAGACTTTTTTATTTGGGGGGGGGGGGGGTATCCCAAGTAGTGGTGACTGTGCTCCTGGTGTGCCACCATCTTGGCCAGAGCTGGTAGTTTTACTTCTGTCTATTTATGTATTAAGATACTTACATAACCTGCTTTCCTCCCTATTGGGGACCCAGCACCCCCACCTGTATCTTTATTCTCATAGCAACCATGACACAGGTTTGGCGGAGAGGGGAGAACTGACACAAGGTTACCCATCCAGCTTGCATGCTAAAATGGGGGGTGTGAACCTGGTTTCCCTGGATCCTTGTATTCTCTTCTTTAGTGAGAGCCTTAAGAAACTCAGAAGCATCACCTTCTCTATCAGGAGCCCTCAACCTTTTCCAGCCTGTGAGACTGTTGTGTTTGTTTAGAATATGAAGCAGTAATAGCTTGAAAAGGGCTCTGGTATCCTAAAGCTCCAATTCCTATTGGGTGATTAATAAAGACTCCCATTGGTCCTGAAGTCAATATAGATACCCAATAACTGAGCCCTGCTTGGGTCCAGTAGTATTGCTTGTATATAGTTACATTGTTGAAAGTTATGTGTTGGAACAGTATAAATGAAAGTGCTGCTCTCATAGAGCTGTCTTTTGAGCTGAACAATGTCACTGAATAAAAGCCTGTTTGTTTGAATTCATCGCCTCCTGCTCAATACTTAAAAGAGATCATTTGAAGTTCTGACACAGTGCCATTTGAAGTTCTGACACATGGGCACAGCTACAAAATGGCTGCCACAAATCGGCCACCACAGGAGGAGCGACCAGCAACAAAATGGCTGCCACAGCTTGCCATCAGTCACACCGTAAAGATTCTCGTGATGTGGTGGCAGCTCCTGCCGAAGAAATTTTTTTTAAAAATTACCGTGGTCAATCAAATCTTCAGTGGCCAATCCTTGCTGGGCAAAAGGTCCTCCTATAATGCCCACTTTTTAAAACACATGGCAGGGAGGAGGAAAGGTGTTGGCATGCACCATGGTGTCCATAAGGACCATGCTGGAAACGCCTGTTCTATATTCTTGTGCTAGGGTAGCCCGGTCTTACCTGGCAGCCAGCGGGGTCCTTCTCTTGGTCTGGGATATCTTCGCCTGTGCCACGATGATGTCATAAGAAGATAAGAAAACATAAGAGAAGCCAATGTTGGGTCAGGCCAGTGGCCCATCCAGTCCAACACTCTGTCATACAGTGGCCAAAAACACCAGGTGCCCTCAGGAGGTCCACCAGTGAGGCCAGGACACTTGAAGCCCTCCCACTGTTGCTCCACCTCAACCACCAAGAATACAGAGCATCACTTGCCTCAGACTGAGAGTTCCTATCTATACCTTATGGCTAATAGCCACTGATGGACCTCTGCTCCATATATCCGCCCTGAAAGGGCTGCGTTCACACCAATGCGCCTGGCATGATAACATCACCCGGAAGTAACATCATCATACAGAGCACATTGTGGGTGGGGCCTCTATTTTTCAAAGAAAAATCATAGAGTTTTTCCTCAAATGATAGAGCATCCTCCCACAACGTGCCCTGCACAATGATGTCACCTCCAGGTGATGTCATCAGGCCAGGCACATTTGTGCAAACACAGCATTTTGGGGGGACCCCCCCACACTGGCCGAATCCAGGTTGGCAGATCGGGGACCCTGAAAGTGGTCAAACCCCTGCCCCCAGCGGGGGAAGGGCAAGCCTAGCTTGTACATCTACGGCATGCCATTTATGTTCAAAATTGTAGCAACAACCCAGGAAAGCTCGGCTGTTTGTTTTTGACACTCAGGGATACATGCTAGTTGGTGAGAAGAAGGACTCTGTAGGCCCATCCGACTCTCTTCCCTCTTCCAAGTTCTGTTCTTGTGGTGTCGGCTTAGGCCTTAACTTGAAGGGTCACTGACAGAGAGAGGCCTTTCACAGCAGGAGTCATTCAGCATTTCTTTTGTGATTTAAAGCAGTTGGCTGGATAGGTTTTTAGTGGACTGGGCAGATCGTATCTGTCTGTGGCTAATGGTGAAATGGTATCTTAACTCTCCATATTATTTTGACTCTGCCACTTAATGTCTTATTTAGTCTATAAAATATACTTTAGAGACCGTTTAAAAACTGAGGAGGGGGGGAAGGGAGTTAGTGGTGTTCTTTCCTTTGTCTTTCACTTTTCTTCTGGCATCTTCTGCTCATCTAGTATATCTTTTCTCCTTTCCAAATCTTTCTCCCTGACAATTTGGTGGTAAAGAGCCTGGTGGAGCATTTGTCTTAAAAAAAGAAATCACAAGTTAATTAGTCACGTTCAGAATACAGATTTGTTGTGCTCTCATAATTAGGGTTGCCAAGTCCAGGTTGGGAAATACCTAGGGACTTTGGGGGTGGAGCCAGGAGAAGGTGGGGTTTGGGGAGGGGAGGAGCCTCAGCATGGTACAATGCCATGGAGTCCACCCTCCAAAGCAGCCATTTTCTCCAGGGAAGCTGATCTCTGATAGCTGGAGACCAATTGTAAAAGCAGGAGATCCCCAGGCCCCACCTGGAGGCTGGCAACCCTACTCATAATGCATACCTATTTTGCCCCAGGCACCATCCCTAGGTTGCCAACTCCTGCTTGGAATATGGCCAGGGTTACAAGGTCGACTTACCTGGCCAGCAGGGGTCTCCCAACATCCTTCCAGGAAGCGATTTTGGGCATTTTCAGTCCTATTTCCAGTTGTGGGCCTACTTTTGATTGGGGGGGGGGGGTGACACTCTGGTTTTTGGGCAAAACTCTACGGTAAATTCAACTTCAAACCATATTGTTTTGTCCAAAAACCAGAGTGTCACCCCCAACCAGAACTAAGCCTGAAACCGGAAGTAGTCTTGAAACTGGAAGTAAGCCTGAAAAGGTCAGTTGGGGGTGGGACTTCCCCCCACCAGCCAGCTGGCCAATGGCAGGCAAGAGCCTGTGAATGCAGGGTTCTCCCACCACCACTGGGAGGGTGGCAACCCTGAATATACTTGGAGATTTGGGGGTGGAGCCTGGGGAGTAAGGTTGCCAGCTCAGGGTTGGGAAATACATGGATATTTTAGGGGGGCAGAGCCTGAGGAGGGTAAGTTTTGGGGGAGAGGAAGGACTTCAGTGAGGTATAATGCCATAGAATCCATCTTCCAATGCAGCCATTTTCTCCAGGTGAAAAGATCTCTATCGCCTGTAGATCAGCTGTAATTCTAGGAGATATCTAGCAGCCCTTTAGTGTAGGGTGAGGTTTGGGGAGGGGAGAAACCTCAGCAGGGTACGATGCCATAGACTCCACCCTCCAAAGCAGCCATTTTCCCCAGGGGGAACTGATCTCAGTAGTCTGGAGATCAGTTGTTATCCCAGGAGATCTTCAGCCATCACCTGGAGATTGGCAGCCCTAATGAGCCCCTCATATTAGATTCGGATATGAGTGAAATTCCACCCTCCCACCTGGTTGAGGTGTTATCAAGGAGAGCTCTCTGTCCCCTCCCCCACATGGAATACTACAGTGTCAACAAATCTGGTATAAGGGAAGCTGGGAAATGTAGCTTTCTCAATGTTTAGGGTGTCCATGTTTGCCATGCACTATGCACATGACACTTCTTAGGGTCCTGATGCTTAGAATGTTACTTTAGCAGTGCTTGAAGCACTGGAAAAGGAAGGACACTCTTAAATGTCTCGTATCGAGGGATCTGATGGCTCAATAAGAAGGGCCTGGCCTGTTTCTATAAAATGAAGGCCTTTCTGAAATAAGTAAAACTGTCATGTGGTTGTGGAAAACACTGAACACAAGGTTGTAGAGGGAGACAATCAGATAACAATGCTGTGGGCTGCAAGCAAGGGCTAAGCATGTATCTGCCGAGCCAAGATCTTCCCTTGCTGTGCCAATGAAGGCAGTCAGTTATACTGTTTTATCTTTCAGCGGGTAGCCATGTTGGTCTGCAGTAGAACTAGGCTTACCATTCCCCTGGGGGGGAGGGTTTGCCTGGGTTTTTTTAGAGCCCCCAATCCACCAGCCCAGATCTGGCTGGTGGGGGAACCCAGCCCCCCCCCAAATCCCAGAATCCCACCAACATGCCCAGCATGATGACCTCACCCGGAGGTGTCATCATCACCCTGACAGATCACCGAGGGGACACTCTTGAGAGGCTAGAGCATCCCCCCAGCGACGTGTCTAGCTTGATGATGTCATTCCCGAGTGACATCATCACAGTGCATATGCTATGCACCCACACCAAAAGATCCTGAGGAGGAGCCAGGAGTCCCCTGCCAGCAGAAGGCAGGGACCTGAAAATCCTAAGTAGAATGGTTAGATTGGAGTCCAGGAGCATCTTGAAGACCAACGATGTTCTCAGGGTATGAGCTTACGGAGTCAAAGCTCCTTTCGTTGAAAGCTGATACCTCAAAAATCCTGTTGGGGAACTGTAAGTCAAAAGCAGAGCTGAGCTGCAAACATGGGGCCTTTGCTAAAAAAAAATGACCCAAACCAGCCTAGTACTGAGCTGAATGTTGGAAGAAATTTCACTTGGATTAGTTTTGCTTCCAAGGCAAATGAGCAGAGCATGTTCATAGGGCTTTTTTGCGCTGTGCCAGGCACAAGTGCCTAGTGGATTTAAAGGGCATCATGTCGCTTCTGCGATCAGCCCCTCAATCCCCGACAGGGAACTGTACTTAAAAGATAGTGGTTAAAGTCCAGTTCTAAGCTGGCTGATGGGCCAGTGGTGGACTATCCCCCATCAGGTCATTCCACCAGTGTGCAATCAGCCTGTAGGGATGGTCTCCAGACCATCCCAAATGGCCACCATTTTAAAAAGTCTTAGTGATGCGCACATAACTGCTGAAACATGCAACGTCTGCAGAGCTCTACTCAAACGATCTGAACAATTTAATGTTTCTGATGGTCCCATGAACTTTATCAACTTTATTAACTGAAATGGTACCTAGAGGAAGGTACCAAGTCAAGTCAAGTTTATTGTCTTGGCCATTGGCCGTAACAAAACAAAACAAAATAAAACAGATAAAACAAAATACAACAGACATTATACAGGAAGGTACCACTGACAGTGCTTTTACCATTTAAGGCCACACATGCGCGGAAAAACAAGTAGCCGGTGAGGCACATATGCGCATGTGCAAACAGGATTTTTTTTAAAAAAAAGTTGACCGCACGGCTCCTTAAGGTGGATGCTGTCTAGACAATCCACTGCAGAGTCCTGTACGGTAAAGTAATTCACAGGGGGGGGGGGTGTCACCTAGATCCCCATGATCTAACCAGCTGACTCATCTGTCATCTTGCCTGCATATTTGGTTTCCATATGCCGACACGCCTCCCAAGATACAGTGGGTCAGATGCAGTCCACAGTTGAGATAGTCCAACCTGTGTTTGGGCAAACATTTTGTAAAAACATCAGCTACATTATCAGTTGACATACAATGCTCCAGAGATATGAACCCTCGACATACAGCTGATTTCACATTTTGGTAACGGATGTTAATATGCTTGCTGCATTGTTTGATTCCTTGGTTCTCAGCTACCTGCAATGCAGAAATACTGTCACACATTACAGTTACAGGCATTTCACATTTTACATCCAGGTCTTGTAACAGCTGATAAAACCATTCAAGTTGTACAGTGCAATCGCTTAGAGCTGAATATTCTGCTTCACATGTACTTGTTGCAACATGAGTTTGCTTTAGAGATTTCCATTGCACCAAACTCCCATACATGTAGATTGCATACCCTGTGGTTGACTTTCCATCAGGCCTTTCACCCCAGCTAGCATCACAATAAGCTAAGAGGTTTTGCTGCTTGTCAGCTTTGAGCACCAGTTTACTTTCCATGGTCCCTTTAAGGTATCTTAAAACCCTTTTTGCTGCTTGCCAATCCTTTTTGTATGGGCACACGCACTTCTGAGACAACCAGTGTACTGCCACACACAAATCTGGCCTCGTCCAGCAGGCAATGTAATTTAGGCTACCTACCAATGACTGGTACATGCAGGGCTCCGTTTGGGCCGGGGCGCGCCGGAGCGCCGCTCCGGGAGAGGAGGCGGGGGGGGCACTTAACAAAGCCCCGCCCCCTGGCCTCCCCCCCACGTCAATGCTCCCGGGCCGGCGCCGCGGCCCCCGGGAAGCTCCTTTCTCCCCCCCCTTAATAGTCTCGGGGCCGGCGGCGCTCCGCTGGCCCCGAAAAGGCCCGTCCCTCCCCCCTCCCACTGTTCCCGGGGTCGCGGCAGAGCGCCGTGGCCCCCGGGAAGCTCGTTTCTCCCCCCTCCCCCCGGGGCTGGCAGCGCTCCGCTGGCCCCGAAAAGGCCCGTCCCTCCCCCCTCCCACTGTTCCCGGGGTCGCGGCAGAGCGCCGCGGCCCCCGGGAAGCTCGTTTCTCCCCCCTCCCCCCGGGGCCGGCGGCGCTCCGCTGGCCCCGAAAAGGCCCGTCCCTCCCCCCTCCCACTGTTCCCGGGGTCGCGGCAGAGCGCCGCGGCCCCCGGGAAGCTCCTTTCTCCCCCCTCCCCCCGGGGCCGGCGGCGCTCCGCTGGCCCCGAAAAGGCCCGTCCCTCCCCCCTCCCACTGTTCCCGGGGTCGCGGCAGAGCGCCGCGGCCCCCGGGAAGCTCCTTTCTCCCCCTTCCCCCCGGGGCCGGCGGCGCTCCGCTGGCCCCGAAAAGGGCCGTCCCTCCCCCCTCCCACTGTTCCCGGGGTCGCGGCAGAGCGCCGCGGCCCCCGGGAAGCTCGTTTCTCCCCCCTCCCCCCGGGGCTGGCAGCGCTCCGCTGGCCCCGAAAAGGCCCGTCCCTCCCCCCTCCCACTGTTCCCGGGGTCGCGGCAGAGCGCCGCGGCCCCCGGGAAGCTCGTTTCTCCCCCCTCCCCCTGGGGCTGGCGGCGCTCCGCTGGCCCCGAAAAGGCCCGTCCCTCCCCCCTCCCACTGTTCCCGGGGTCGCGGCAGAGCGCCGCGGCCCCCGGGAAGCTCGTTTCTCCCCCCTCCCCCCGGGGCTGGCGGCGCTCCGCTGGCCCCGAAAAGGCCCGTCCCTCCCCCCTCCCACTGTTCCCGGGGTCGCGGCAGAGCGCCGCGGCCCCCGGGAAGCTCGTTTCTCCCCCCTCCCCCCGGGGCCGGCGGCGCTCCGCTGGCCCCGAAAAGGCCCGTCCCTCCCCCCTCCCACTGTTCCCGGGGTCGCGGCAGAGCGCCGCGGCCCCCGGGAAGCTCCTTTCTCCCCCCTCCCCCCGGGGCCGGCGGCGCTCCGCTGGCCCCGAAAAGGCCCGTCCCTCCCCCCTCCCACTGTTCCCGGGGTCGCGGCAGAGCGCCGCGGCCCCCGGGAAGCTCCTTTCTCCCCCTTCCCCCCGGGGCCGGCGGCGCTCCGCTGGCCCCGAAAAGGGCCGTCCCTCCCCCCTCCCACTGTTCCCGGGGTCGCGGCAGAGCGCCGCGGCCCCCGGGAAGCTCGTTTCTCCCCCCCCTCAATAGTCCCAGGGCCGGCGGCGCTCCACCGGCCCCGGGAAGGAGAAGCCTGTTCCTCCCCCCCCCCCAATACTCCCTCCCTCCCTTTCTTCCTTCCTTCTCTCTTTCTCTCCCCCCACCTACCTACTTACCTTCCTCTTCCTTCCTTTCCCCCTTCCTTCCTTCCTTTCTTCTATCTCTCTCTCCCCACCTACCTACTTACCTTCCTCTTCCTTCCTTTCCCCCTTCCTTCCTTCCTTCCTTCTATCTCTCTCGCCCCACCTACCTACCTACCTACCTACCTGTTCCTTCCTTTCCCCCTTCCTTCCCCTTCCCCTTCCCCTTCCTTCCTTCCTTCTCTCTCTCTCTCCCCACCTACTTACCTACCTACCTGTTCCTTCCCCTCTCCCTCCCTCCCTCCCTTCCTTCCTTCCTTCCTTCCTTCCTTCCTTCCTTCCTTCCTTCCTTCCTTCCTTCCTTCTCTCTCCCCCCCACCTACCTACCTTCCTTTTCCTTCCTTTCCCCGTCCTTCCCCTCTCCCTTCCTTCCTTCCTTCCTTCCTTCCTTCCTTCCTTCCTTCCTTCCTTCCTCCCTCTCTCCCCCCTTCCTTCCTTCTCTCTCCCCCCCACCTTCCTACCTACCTTACTGTTCCTTCCTTTCCCCCTTCCTTCCTTCCTTCCTTCCTTCCTTCCTTCCCTCTCTCTCTCTCCCCACCTACCTACCTACCTACCTGTTCCTTCCCCTCTCCCTTCCTTCCTTCCTTTCTTCTCTCTCTCTCCCCCACCTACCTACCTTCCTATTCCTTCCTTTCCCCGTCCTTCCCCTCTCCCTTCCTTCCTTCCTCCCTCTCTCTCCCCTTCCTTCCTTCCTTCCTTCTCTCTCTCCCCCCACCTTCCTACCTACCTTACTGTTCCTTTCTTTCTTTCTTCCTTCCCCCCTTCCTCCCTTCTTTCTTCCTCCCTCCTTCCTTCCTTCCTTTTTCTTTCTTCTCTCTCTCTCCCCCACCTGCCTACCTTCCTTCCTGTTCCTTTCCTTCCTTCCCCCTCCCTCCCTCCTTGCCTTCTGACACACCTGACGTCAGGGATGTGTGGCCTTATGACACTTCCGGTGACGTCAGGGGGTGTGGCATATGCAAATAATTTATGCTAATGAGCTCCTGCACCTCTTTTTTTACGAAAGGACCCCTGGGTACATGGTTATATCTGCGAACACCTCTGTGTCTGGCTCATTCACATAACTAGTGGTCATTGGTGTTGCCACACTATTTGCCTCTACCATGTTGTAATCTACAAGCAGTTTCCTAATTTTGGCCTCTTGACTTAACTCAAAGAATCCATCTGCACTTTTGGAGATATGAACACCCAAATAGTTTTGAATTGGTCCCAGGTTTTTTACTTTGAACACCTTTTGTATGTTGGAGATAAAGTATTCTAATTGTTCTTCTGTGTTGTACATAAAACATAAATCATCCACGAAAATTAACAAATAACATGACATTCCACAAATGTTTTTTCTTGTACAAACAGGGGCCAGCCAAGCCTTGCTCGAACCCTAGCTCTGTCAGTGCTTTCCTGAGACATTCTGCCCATGCACGTCCACTCTGCTTCAAACCGTAGAGAGCTTTGTGCAACCTTAACACTGACTCAGTCCCTTGGCAGGGAAAACCTGGTATCTGTTGTAAATAAAGTTCCTCCTTAATTGGGGCATTGAGATAGGCTGTACTCACGTCTAGGTGATTTATACACATGTTTTGAATAGCAGCCTTCATTAGGGCAGCTCTAATTGTTTCAGCCCTTACGGTGGGAGCGAAGCACTCATCGTAATCCACCCCTTCTATTTGTGAGAAGCCTCTGGCTACAAGCCTAGCCTTGTACTGTTTCTCCCCATTTGGCTGCTCCTTAATTTTAAACAACCACCGGCACCCCAGAGCCCGTTTGTTATCTGGCAGCTTTGCAGGAGAAAATACTTTGTGTGCTTTTAAAGAATCGTACTCTGTCTGCATTGCTGACAACCAGGCATTCTTTTCCTCCTCACACAAAGTCAGCACATCTTCATATGTTTGTGGCACCTTTATATACACATGATTCACGGTTTCACCATATCTGACAAGAGGTATACCTTTTGTTGCCCTTGTAGACACCCTCGGTACGGGGCTAGCACCTTGCACGCTCTCTGGAGCTTCCTGTGCTGGTGACTGTGCCTCCTGCTTAATCTCTGTTTTGCTTTCCGCCTCCTCTGTTACTGGCCACAAAACAGCTGAAGGATTTGCATGGACCTTATGCCAATTCTCATCCTCACAAAAGTTAGCTGACCTGCTGAAACTTAGCAAATTATTGGGATTTGCAAAACGATAGGATTTCATCCCCGTCTGATAACCCAAAAAGGTCAGTTTCTTGGCTCTTGCTCCACCCTTGCGCCTCTGGGCAAGTGGAACGTTAACCCAAGCCTTAGAACCAAAAACTTTCAGATGGCTCAAACTTGGGTCTTTGCCATAAAGCATCCTGTAAGGGATGTTATTAATGGCACGAGACCATATCCTGTTGAGGACATAACATGCTGCTTTCATGGCCTCTGCCCAAAAAGCATTCGAGAGGCCAGCATCTAAGAGCATGGATGTTGTCATGGTTTGCAAAACTGCCCCCTTCCTCTCGGCAATGCCGTTTTCCTGAGGAGTGGCAACGTTTGCAATGTGGTGTTCTATGCCTGAAGACTTTAGCCAGTGGGCCAACTCGTCTGATAGGAACTCTCCACCCATATCAGATTGAAACATGCATATTTCCTGTTGCAATTGTTTCTGTACATTTCTAGCCCACATTTTGATAGTGTTACACACCTCAGATTTTTTCACCAATGGATATGTCCACGCAAAGCGCGATGCATCATCGACTAACACGAGACAGTATTTGCACCCTGATAAGCTTTTGGGAAATGGACCCATTACGTCTGCGTGCACCAGGGCCAAGGGCTTATCTGTAACCCTCTCACTGCTCCTTGCTACTGGGTATGCCTTAGATTTAGACTGTTTACACACATCACAGTCCAAATAAGTTGAGCAGCTATTCACCTTCTCCTTATCTAGCATGGCAAGTGTTTTTGTTATCACAGAAAAACTGGCGTGGCCAAGCCTTCTGTGTAACAAATGGATGCATGAGCTGTGAGGCTTGGTGTTGGTTACCGTCCGAGCCTGCACATTGCCACCCTCCAACACATAAACATTGTTGTGCAATTTTCCCCCTGCAACTTGTTCACCCTTCTTGAGTATGCTACATGATTGGTTGCTAAACACAATGCTGAAGCCGGCTTTATCTAAAGCACATATACTCAAGAGATTACATTCAAGTGAGGGAACACAAAGCACATCTTTAAAACAATAATTTAAATCTGGAAAATACACATCTCCCTGACATGACACCTCTGCAGAGCGTCCATCTGCTAGACTCACATGCTCCAAGGAAGAAGGTTTCACATTTTGTAGCACACTTTTGTCCCTAGCAAACATCTGTGAGGCACCAGAATCGATAATCCAGGTGGTACCTGCCGTAGACTTGCTTGCCACAACAAGAGTGGCTTGTTGAACAAATGGTTGAATCTTTCCTTCTCGGCTTTTTCTCTGCGCTGAACACTGACACCGTAAATGTTGAGATGATCCACAAATGAAACATTTTTTGACCTTGAGGGCGATAGGCTTATCACTGCAGCTTGCTTCTGGAGCGTAGGCTTTCGTTGTCCTCTCCGGCTTGGCCCGGTTCCCAGGATGGACAGCAGCCAACTCCCTCTGCTGATAATGCCTCTCCTCATCCAGAAGTCTGCCTGTCACGTAGTTAAACGATAACGAAGCCGTAGGAACAGATTCCAATGCAGTAATCAACGGGTCGAACCTCTGCGTCAAAGAACTCAGGATGATAAAGACTTGGTCCTGCTCGGTGACTTGCTTCCCTCTCTGTGCAAGAAGCTGGAAGCCAGTTATCAGAGAGTTTAAGTGTTCTCTGACAGATTGCCCAGGCTGCATTACAGTCCTGTAAATGCGTCTGGTCAGGGATATTAAGGACCCTGCAGTCTGTTGGATGTAGACTGCCTTCAGACTATCCCAGGCAGCCTTTGCATTGTCACATTAGGACACATACAGCAACTGGTCATCTGCTATACTGAGGACGATAGTAGCCAAGGCCTTCTGGTCTTTAGCAACATCCTCAGCCGTCGGAGCCTGTGGGGGAGTGTCAACATAATTCCACACTGCCTCCCTCTTGAGATAGTGCTCCATATGAAGCGACCAGGTCGCATAATTATCAGAGTTCAGTTTATCAACTAGCAGTGCTGCCGGTGCTTGAGCCATGATACACTCACGTTCAGGAGCTTTTCCCCGCTGGTCACCGGTCTCTGCTTCCTCTAACTCTGATACCTCGCCTCCACCACAGGACTGTGTTTCCAACTCTGTATCACTCACAGCAACTGTAGACGTTCACCAAACACCAACTCAGGAGCTCTTCTCACCAACACTGGTAGAGCCTCCTCAGCTCAGCACAACACCATCCGCCTTGACCTTTGCGCAGCGGACCAGGCTGGGCCCATAACCCTGTTGTCGCAGAGAGGATGGCGAAGATACACAGAACGTCCTCAACACCGTAGTGAAGTAGAGTATATACAAAGGTTTATTTACAGCTATATACACAGTCCTAAAGGCACTCGCCAGACAGTCGGTCAAAGTGCTTCACAAGGCAAAGGGATACCAAGACTGGCACACACAGGCATAAGCAGAGTTCAATATATACATTTGTACAGCCAATCAGCAAGAAGTGCTGAATCATCTTGCACCTCCTCTGGCTGATGCAATCTGCCTGTCAGGTGACCTCCCTAGCTGTCACCTAGATCCCCATGATCTAACCAGCTGACTCATCTGTCATCTTGCCTGCATATTTGGTTTCCATATGCCGACGGGGGGGGGGGGCTGTCTGGTCATGCAATACTGGATCAAAAAGATCTAGATCAAATCACAGCCGGGCCAATAGCTAGATTAGCTGCCGTTCTGAATGCACCCCAAGCCTGCATTTTGATTTGTTGCTTTCTGAATGCATATCCCTGAACATTATTAATCAGATTCACTGGGAAACAGATGAAGAGCATTGCTCATATAGCATGTCCCCTGTAAAGCCACTGATGCAAGGAATAACTTTGAAATTTGAAGTTTGGCCGTGTGACATAGAGTCTGACTTTTATGACAAGGCCATCATTAATTCTTTAGTTCATGTATCATATGTAGGATATGAAGTGCCACAAATGAAATACTGCCAGCTTATTTTCAGCCGTGTGCATCAGACATCAATTCTATTGCATTCCTATGATGCAGAGTTCGATCAGTGGCTATTAGCCACAAGGTATAGATAGGAACTCTCGGTCTGGGGCAAGTGATGCTCTGTATTCTTGGTGCTTGGGGGGAGCAACAGTAGGAGGGCTTCTAGTGTCCTGGCCCCACTGGTGGACCTCCTGATGGCCCCTGGGTTTTGGCCACTGTCTGACACAGAGTGCTTCTCTTATGTTCTTATGTCTGGGGCAAGTGATGCTCTGTATTTTTGGTGCTGTGGGGCAACAGTGGGAGGGCTTCTAGTGCCCTGGCTCCACTGGTGGACCTTCTGATGGCACCTGGAGTTTTTGGCCACTGTATGACAAGAGTGTTGGACTGGATGAGTCATTGGCCTGATCCAACACTGGCTTTCCTTCTGTTCTTCTGTTCTTATGATTGCATATTGCCCAGAATTGCACATTGTCTATGAAATATTGCCCAACATTTAACTAACATTCTAGCCTACTAACCTGGAATAAAATTGTGACAAATGGTGATCTGAACAAAGCATCCTTTCTCTCCTCCTCCTCTTTGACCACCATCTTCTGAGCATCTCCTGTGTGGCCTGTTTTTTTCCTTGAATAGAAAGTGCAGACCCATACTCTTGATGTTCTCACCCAGGGCCTCCTTTCTTGGTCTCACAATATTCCCTGCCAACTTTGATCCACCATATTGTGCCCTCCCATCACATGGCTCAAGCTATTCCTGGGCCATCCTGATTTCTCACTTCCTCCGTGGCTTCATTTCTAATCACTGTTTTCACCTTGAATATTGAGTTGCCCTTTGGGGCTTGGGAATGGCAGGTGAATTTGCCTCTGTGCAGGTGGCCCAGGCTAGCCCAATCTCATCAGAGAAGAAGGAGAAGGGGAAGAAGAAGAGATTGAATTTATACCCACCCTTCACTACCCAAGGGAGTCTCAGAGTGGCTTACAATCTCCTTTCCCTTCCCCTCCCCACAATAGACACCCTGTGAGGTAGGTGGTGCTGAGAGAGCTCTGAGAGAATTATGACTGACCCAAGGTCACCCAGCTGGCTTCGTTTAGAAGAGTCTGATTCCCCAGATCTGCCACTCTTAACTACTACACCACACTGGGTTGGATCTGGCTAATTCTTGGATGGGAGACCACCAAGGAAATTCAGGGTTGCTACATGGCAAGGAGGAGGAGGAGGAGGAGGAGGAGGAGAAGAAGAAGAGCTGGATTTATACCCCCTTTTTCTCTGCCTGAAGGAGTCTCAGGGCAGCTTACAATCACCTTCCCTTCCTCTCCCCACAACAGACACCCTGTGAGGTAGGTGGTGCTGAGAGAGCTCTGAGAGAATTATGACTGACCCAAGGTCACCCAGCTGGCTTCATGTAGAAGAGTTTGATTCCCCAGATTTGCCGCTCTTAATCACTACACCACACTGGGTTGGACCTGGCTAATACTTGGATGGGAGACCACCAAGAAAATTCAGGGTTGCTCCATGGCGACAGGCAATGACAAACCATCTCTGAGTGTCTCTTGTCTTGAAAACTATACAGGGTTGCCAGAAGTTGATTGTGACTCAGTGGCATTTTACACTACTACCAGCGGAACACTACTCAGTCCAGCTTTCCTGATCACAGAACACGGTCAGAACGCCAGTGTCTCATTCCGGCATTTTAAAAGCCCTGTTGCTCATCCAACCTTCTCCTCTCAGCAGAAGCCATTTGGTACTCTATCAGTGCAATAATGTCTTGTGTTTACTGTGCAGCGCTAATGATCGAAAATGGTTGGCAAACTTCTCAGAAGCAGCAGAGTGTTCTTTGAGGGAGATGTAGATTTCCTCGCAGCAGAATGTGTCATCATAACCCTTTCCACCCATTAAATGGGAAATCAGGAGTGGCAGTTGCCTCCTGGAGCAGCTTCACACGAGACGACACTGACTTTCTGTAGCAGTACAAGAGCACACCCTCCCTGCTGGAGACAGCGTTTGAGACACAAACCAATCATTTGCTGAACTCTCTTTTCATTGAAGTATGACAGAAGTGTACCAGCCCCATAGTGTGATGCATCCCAGAAGAGGTCAAAGCTTTCCTGGCATCGTAATGTGCCAGCAGAGAGACTGAGTTCTCTCTTTGAAGCAGAGCAGGCGGCTTTCTTCCCCATCATTGGTACAAGGCTTCGGTTCCTGTTTACGCTACCTTATAGCAAACTCTGTGCACTGAGGTAATTGTCTCCCAAGTCATAATGGGAGAACTGCTCACAGTTCTCTTTGATCTGCACTTTTTTCCCCCTTTTGGTGAGTGTTCCTTCTGAGTACTTCACAAAGGAACTTGGAAAAGAAACGAGAGTAAAAAACAGTCATCCCAAACCCTTAGAAGAGGGGTCCACAACATGGTGTCTGGGGGCGGCATGGTGCCTGCTGACACATTTCCTGACAGCTGCCAAGTGTTTTGTTTTTTAGAAAACCGGCATGGCCAGGTGGAGCTTTTGCCCAGTAGGGCTTCTGATTGGTCTTTTGCATATTTGATTGGCTGGGTAGATTTTTTTTTACTCTTCTTTGCACAAAAATCCACCCTGTGTGACTGAAGGTAAGTGGCAGCACCCATTTTGTGGCTGGTTCCATCTCCTGAGGCAGCCATTTTGTGGCCATGCCCGCAAAATGGTGTCCGACTACCAAAGGTGCCCAGCAGCCTCAAAAAGGTCGGGGAGTCCTGCCTTACAATATCCCCCTTCGATCCTGTGATCCGCTTGGGCATCAGAGATCTCTCTGTGTCCCCTTCCTGCCACCCTCTCCCATGTAAAAAGAATGACCAAAAATAATTGTCATTCTCTTGCCAACATTTGTGTCTGGGGAAAGGTTCTCAAGTGAGGAGTAGCTGGGTGTCTTCATTCTTGGGTGGCAACAATTAGATCCATTTTTAATCCTATCCTGGGCCAGGTTTTGGACCTGAAATTGCATTGGTCACCCTGATAGATGGCCTACTTGAAAACAGGGGGGCAGGGTCCCTATTGATTCTCCTGAATTTGTCCTGTGCTGTCAGATGGGGTAGCCTTTTGGACTGACTAGCCACGATATGGGATCAGAGGCCAAACTGTGATGTCTGGCAAGGCTCATTCTGTGTTTGTTTGTTTTTTAAACATCTAAGTGAAGCTACTGGGTGAGGTTTTCTGGGGATTTGGTATGAGGCATCACCAATACTGCACAGAACATGCCATTTGGTTTCTCCTTTTCCTCTGAGTCAGGAGAGGCAGCAGATGTTCTAAGCAGGGGTCATTTCATAGAAAAAGAGGTGCAGGAGCTCATTAGCATAACTCATTAGCATATGCCACACCCCCTAACATACCAGAAGTGTGTCAGAAGGCAACACCCACCCCTCAGGCTCCATTCCACAGGTGAGTGAAACTGACCTGCTCTTCCTCCATTCCCTTCCCCATCCAATACTTTGTGCAATAAAAATAAGCGTAAAGAACACACCCTCATTCTCTTCCTGCTCCCTTGAAACCACCAGGTTTCAAGTAGACTTGAGATACCCAGGACATGTGCACCACCCATCTCTTCCCTTTCCCCTCCCCACAACAAGACACCCTGTGAGGTAGGTGGGGCTGAGAGAGGTCTTTTGAGAACTGCTCATGAGAGAACAGCTCTGAGAGAACTTGTGACTGGCCCAAGGTCACACCAGCAGCTGCATGTGGAGGAGTGGGGAATCAAACCTGGTTCTCCCAGAGTAGAGTCCAACTCCTAACCACTACACCAAACTGTGGGGTGGAAGCTGCTGAAGGGTTGGTGAAATTTCTCCAGTACTTATGTGCCATGTGCCCAGATAAAGAATGGTATACTTAGAAAATTTATATGCCACCTTGAGCAAGTCTCTGGAAAAGCAGCACACAGTCATAAAAGGAACAATGATAAAATTATCAATATTAACACAAAACATTAAAAACAATAAAGACCCTAGCAGGGCTTTCCCCAGGGCGCTGCACCTCTGCACTGCTCGGGGAAGCCGAGAAGGGGGCGGGGCTTGGTCATGTGCCCACCCCCTGGGCTCCTCACTCCCAGAGCTGCGCTCCCGCTCCAACGGACCCCTGGTTCTAAGCAAATGCCTGCAGGGTTGGGGGTCTGGAAATAAACTGAAGAACTGTCCAGATAAGGCAGCTGTACTTGCTGCCCATTTGTTTCCAAGTCCAACTCAAGGTTCTGGCTTTGTCCTTTAAAGCCCTAAAAGAAACTGGGGCCCAGATATTTTTTTAGCTGATGTACTCCAGAAGTTGAAGGTTCCCCCTTGGCCACTCACCTGGTGCAAGGTATGCTGAGCTTCCAGTACCAGGTAAAAAAACATACTTGTTTGACAATGGTTTCTGCTGATTTGTTGTGTTATGGTTTGTTGTTATTGATTCAGTTTGTGATTATTGTTATGGCTTTTCCTTAGCCGTTTAATATTTAATAGCTGGTATTCCAGTTGTTTCATTCTTATCCCAGCCAAAGTTGTGCTTATTAAATTATATTATTACAAAGGTTTGTTTTCATTTAATGATTGGGCTGATATTGATTTGCTTTGTGGCGGCTTGATTTGCTTCTAATATGCCTTAATCGTTCTTTTCAATTTTGTTCTCAGCAGCTGCTTTGTTATGTAATAGATATTTCGATGTTTATTATTGCTACTTTTTGAGTTGTTGGCATCAGATAGAATATTTGTAATGGGGGCCCCAACCTTTGGAGCCTGTGGGCATCTTTGGCATTCTGACATGCTATGGTGGGCACTGTGATAAAATGGCTGCCACAAAATGGCTGTCGCAGAAGGTGGAACCATCCACAAAATGGCTGCCACAGCTAACCTTCAATCGCATGGTAAAGATCCTTGTGCGGTGGTGGCAGCTGCTGCCAAAGCAATGTTATTGTTTTAAAAAAAATCTGCACAACCAATAAAATCTCCAGTAGCCAGTCAGAAGCCCTGTTGGGCAAAAGCCCCACCCCGCCTACTTTTTAAAAACCCTTGGCAGGTGCCAGAAAATATGTAAAAAGGTGCCATTAAAAAAAAGAGCCTTAGGGCTGAGGAACAGGGTTGAAGTTTACCAAATGAACACACAAATGAATAAGTCTTTCCCCCCATGGTAGTATCGAAAATAACTGGAAGAACAGAAATGAAGGAAAATATCGTTCTCCATGAGTCCTGACCAATGAAATGGACTCAGAAGTTCTCGAGAACTGCTTTTCCTAAAGTTCCTCTCTGTTGCAGCATTTCCCTAGGTACCCTAACCCAGAGACAGATATGACAGCGGATAATGGAAGAGAATTCACTGTGCTGCATCTACGAATGTTGCAATCAAAGATAAAATTTATAGATACACCTGGGACTATTAGGACTTGGCTAACTATGAATGCCTTGGATTTTCTGGTACACGTTTGCACATACACATCCTTATTTGATCATTTGTGAAATACACTGAGGACTGTTGACAACCACGTTCCATGCCCAGTCCAGAGGGAGATGGCAAGCAGTGCAGATATTAAGTTTGCTGTGGCCAAACTGAATAATAGCAATTATCAGTAGTGCAAGTTCGAACTGGAAATGCTGGTGTGCAAAGATGACCTCTGGGATGTTTTAAGCACTGAGAGACCAGCGGATTTTCGAAGATGGAGCAGAAGAACCTCACAGAGGAATCTGGAGACCAGCAAATGCTGAATGAGGAGAGAGGGGAAGCGCAAACTTCCCTGGTCAATCTATACTAAGTTCATTGACAAAAATCTGGAATGTGGGTTTGAAGAGTACTGGACTCGGGAGACCAGGAATGGTGAAATCATGAAGCCTTTATTAAGTGATTCAGCATGTCCAGTAGATGGTCAGATCAAACATGCTTACGGGGCTTCAGGGCCCTCATTATATGCTGGCTGGAGCCACACCTCTGGCCACACCCAAAAGACCTGATAGGGGCTTAACATATGCGCATGTTTGTCAGAGGTTCCCTGGAGGAGCCTTTGACTGCATTGGCTCCCCAGGGAGAACCTAGGTCCCACATTGGTGGAGGCTTAGAATCTGGACGTATATTGTTCCTCCAAATTCAAGCTCCCCTCTCTGCCTGACCATGTGCTCTGGCCATGCGGCGGGCGCCATTACCTGGGGGCACATGGCAGGCTGATTGCTACACAGAACATACTACATGACAGGGTTCATTCAGCCAGCCTATGCAGAATGATCCTGCAGAATGGGACAAGAAAAACAGACAAGCAAAGTCAACTATAAGCCTGTTAGTGGAAAATGATCAGCTGATCCACATAAGGAAATAAGAAACAGCTAAAGATATGTGGAATGCACTCCAGAAAGGGCATGAGCATTCAAACATAAATAGCAAGCTATAACCTTAGCTTGTTATTTAGTTTTGTCTTTGCATAATTTAAAACATCTTCATCACGTTTCGTGCAAATTTGCTGTTCAGCCTGTCTATAAGTTTGGACCTTACCTTCCATTCTAGTGTATTTGAAAATGTGTGTATGCACACGAAAGCTCATACCTTGAATAGACCTTTGTTAGTCTTAAAGGTGCCACTGGACTCTAAATTTGTTCAGCAAGCTATATCTGCTGTATAAACTGTATAAAATAAGACCTGTCAGAGAGTAAGATATGTGTGAACATGTAAGTGCCATGCTAGAAATTGTGGAATAGCTGTGGGCTTGGAGAGAAATGAAAGACATTACTGTGAGTAATGGCCAGTGTCCTATGGTCCACTCATTAATACCCCTGAGACTAGACCAGAAGCAGATCTAACACTTGAATATGTTAAATGAAAATTAATGGATAAGTATAATTGCAGAAAAGAACTTCAAGCAGATGAAGACATTCAGGGCTATTTTTGGGCAGGAACGCACAGGAACGGAGTTCCGGCTGGCTCCTGAGTTGGCCACACCCAGTGGGAACTCATTAGCATAATAGGCCACACCCCACAGCAGAAATTCATTAGGATTGGCTACATTAGGGGGATGTGGCCTAACATGCAAATTAATTCCTGCTACCAAAAAAGCCCTGGGTTTTGACAACAAACAAGGTAAGCAGAATAAGAAGCAAAAGGTGGGTGTGGCTAGATGACCACTCTTCTGGTAACACAGGGGTGTGGCCTAATATGCTAATAAGCTGTGTTGTCAGTGGTGTGGCCTAATATGCTAATGTGTTTCTGCTGTGGGGTGTGGCCTATTATGCTAATGAGTTCCTGCTGGGCTTTTTCTACAAAAAAAGCCTTGAAGACACTAGTTAACCAGAAACAACTCTCAAGATAAAGGAGGTAATAAAGAACACAATAGAAACAAGGGTGTTTTACTGCTGCAAAAAGGCTGGACATCTGAAAAAGAATTGTTCAATTTGGAGAGCTAAACAGAGAAAACAAATGACGGAATCACCCAAAGGAAAAGCTTAGAAAGCTGCAAGTGAATCTGTAGATGAAGAATGGAATGGTTGTCTTAAAGTTGTGCAGAGCAACACGTCAAGTGGATGGTACATTGTTTCAGGTGCCACACACCACATGCTAAGCAACCAGGAATTCTTAGATCTTGATCTCAGCACAAAGGAGATCTTCCTTGCAGATGGGGAAAAGCATCACTGCAGAAAGAATTCATCTAAAGGAACAAAAACTCCTTATGAAAAATATCCTGTATGTTCCAGAACTGGAGGGCAACCATCTGTCTGTGAAGCACCTCATCAGTAATGGTCTTACAGTAAAATTTGAAAGAAAGCAATGTGAGATTAAAAAAAAAGGGGGGAAAGGTTAGAAGAATTGTGAAGGAGCATCTGTATAAGCTTACTCTACCAAATGAGGCAGCTAGAATTGCTACACATGTTTGTCACGGCAACTGCATCCACCTGTAGCACAGACATCTAGGACACAGACACCCACAATCCATAAAATAGCTTGAAAACTGAGGCTTAACCAAGGACATGAAGATGATATCATGTCAAATATATATGAAGTGTACATGCTGCATAAAGGGAGTGAAAGCAAGTCTAAACATCCCCTGCAGATAGTGCATAGTGACATTTGTGGACCCATGAGAATGGTCACACCAGGAGGAAACAAATATCTGATAACTTTCATTGATGACTATTCCAGGTACTCTGACATGTAGCTCCAGAAACAAGAGTGAAATGCTTGGGAAACTCCAAGAGTTTATGGCAGCAGCCATCAATAAGTTCCAAAGGAAGCCACAAACACTCTGTACAGACAATTGGGGAGGGGGTATACAAGTAAAGAAGTGGAGAAGTACCTAAAGGAACAGGATACACAGCACCAGACAACTGTGCCATACACTCTTTAACAAAATGGAACAGCAGAAAGGAAGGCAGAGGACAGACTGGCACCTGGGCCAAGTTGTTGCAGGGCTTTCAGGTCGCACTGTGTGGACTGATGCAGAACCATACCGGGGAGGAGGTGGAATGGAGTGTTCACACTGCAGGGCAGCCCCTGGCAGCTGCGCCCTGGTTGTGCTCGGCTTTGGTCCGTTTCGCCAAACTTCACATAGGCTCATGGGTGCATAGGTGCAGCAGCAGTTGGGGCAGGATCCCATGGCTGGAAGCTTTAACTCTGTGAGCCGGAAGCATCCCTGCTGGAGGTTGTGCGTTTAAGCACACAGCATGCATGGGCAGTTATGCGGGATCAGCAAGTTCACATTACCGACACCGCTTGATTGCGGTTTATTTGCATTCACACTTCCAGGAAGTGGGATCAATTTGCCACAGCTTTCACCAGGTACCTTTTTAAAGCAGGAACAAAACCCTTCAGGATGGGGTGAATATAGCTCGGCAATGCCAGACAGCTGTGGCTGTGTGAACTGACCCTCTTAATCCACTTGCAAAACGTGCCTTTATCGGGCCAAGCTGCCAGTCTGAACTCAGCTGAAGAGCCGCACCTTCGCTGAAATGGCCCAATGCACACTTCTAGATGCTGGATTGCCAAATAAGTATTGGAGTGAAGCAATTAAGATGGCAACATATCTACAAAATAGATTACCATCAAAAGCAGTTGACAGCACACACTACGAATTGTGGCATGGATTAAAGCCAAGCATCAAACACATCAGAATGTTTGGATGAGCTGGCCTTGGCCAGGAGGGCAGGGTATAAATTTGATAAATAAATAAATAAATAAATAAAGCCTACACCTTCATTCCCACTGAAAAACGCACAATGCTGGACAATAGAGCCACAGAAGGTATGCTAGTCAGCTAGTGGGTTATAGTGATTGCTCTAAAGAATACAGAATTTTATTCCTGAAGAGACAAAGTTGCAATAAGTGGTATAATATACTTTGATGAGACCCCAGGACTAAATCTGATGCAACCCATAGAAGTTAAAGAAAACTCATTAGCAAGTGAGCAAGAGACAGAAACACCAAGCAAAGCAGAGGTGGAATTCAGCACAAACTTGTCAGGGTTTCAAAAGGAAACAAGACCAAACAAAGTTACAACTGTCAGAAGCTCAACCCGAGGAACTAAGGGTATTCCACTGTGTAGACTATCCGATATAGCCAAAGCTGAGAAAATACCTGAGCCCTTCCCTTGGGGAGATATATCCAAGTTGCCTAAAAGTGAAGCCAGAAAGTGGAGAGAGGCAGCAGCAGAAGAGTTACAATGACTTCACAAGAATAAGACTTGGGCACTCACTAAATTGCCACCTGGGCACAAAACAACTGATGGACTCATGGAACCATTGCCTGGACCCTTCAGCAAAATTAAACACAGTGGAATAGTACACATTATGTTGAGAAGGGACGTTGGAGAAGTGACAGCCTGCTAAGAGTCTAGTTACTGTAAATACTGCTGAAATGTTGCGATCACACACACAATTAGCCCCAACATAGGTGTGAATGCTAGGCGGATTAAAGGAGCATGATCAGATAACAACATATGGGAAGTGCCCTGCAGCCATCGGCAACCTGTTTTGCTCCACCGCACAAGCAGAGTTAAAAGACACCTTGGAAAGTCTAGTAGAAAATGGTTGCTATGGCCCACAGACAGACTTGCCTGTGTCTGATCGCTCCAGGATGCTCTCATGGCGTCAGGATGGTCTGATCAAGCCATCCCAACTCCATTGTTTTTTCTCCCTTCTCAGTATGCACATCATCGCACCCTCCATAAGGAGCCCTCAGGGATGAGGTGCGAATCATTGATCCCTTGTTTAAGCGCATCAAAGACAGATGGGGACAAAAAAACTACTCACCTGTGGTTGTGTCTGATCACACAGTGGCGGGCTGTGCCCACAGCTTCAAAAGTCTCTGTGATCATGCAGCTGTGGGTCGACTTCCGCCGGAGGAAATAGCCTCTCCCCCCACTTTATCTCGCGCATGTGACCACAACCAAAGTGTGGTTTAGTCCACTTGTACCCTGGGGGAAGCTGTGGAGCATTCTGTAGTGTTTAGGGTTTATTGAATATTTTTCTCTTGTAGTTTAGTTTACCCCTTGTTTTCCCTTTCTCTCTGCTATGTAGTAGTATGTGTTAGTGATTGTGCTCTGTAGTCCTCTCTGTTGTATTAATGGCATGTCATCAGTTCTTGTCTTTCTGCAAAATCCTGTTGCAGTAAATTCAGTGAAAGCAAACTCCAAAGCTCAGATTGGATTATTTCTGAACTCTGCCAACAGCTATGACATTTTGGATTTCAGAGTGTAGAAAGTATTTCTTAAGAGCCGTGGTTTATGGTTGGGAATGCCCTGCTGGTGGTGTTAATACGTGTCACTTCCGACACAACCTCCTACGAAGAACCAAGTGTGCAGTGAAGCAGGGTTTGTGGCTGAACCGTGCCTTGACATACAGAAGGCCAACCATGACATTTGAGCTTGCTACGCTTCTGTAAAAGTCCTGTGGTTTACATTAATACATCATGGTGGCTCAAGAATTCTAAATAAACCATGCTGTCAATAATAATAATATCCTTCCACAGTAGTGGAATCCCAATTTCTGTCCTCCAAAAAATATACAGAATACATCCAACTCTCCACAGAAAACAAACTGCTGTTTCTTGGATTTCCAAAGCTTTACATCTAAGCTTTCTCCCTAAAGGAAGATATCTCTAAATTGGATTGTTGCTCCCACACAGTTTGTGCAACACTGTACCTGAAGATCACTCGAGTGTAACACTTTTGTTGTGTTCTTCAAAACAATCAATTCCTTCCCATTCCATCACTGCTTCTGTTACGGTGCATCACTAAGTGAAGTTACATCCTTCCAGAAACACTGACTTCAGTGCACTTAGGAGGGGGTAACTCTTCTTAGGATCTCCCTGTCAGTTTAGCTTGGAGTCAGCACTTAAACTCTTAACACGGAGAACCAGTACACTTTCCTATTAGTGATTTATTTGCTGCATCCTCCACATCTCTTGCTGAACTTTCCTGGGCTTACTCTATGTTTCCTATCGGGGTCATTTCAGGCAGGAACATGCAGAAACGCCGTTCCGGGAGTAACAAACCCAAGAGCGAGCACCTATGGTGATGCACTGTGGGAAAAAGCAAAAGCAGACTAACTTGATCTGTATTTTTATGCTTGTTGTAGGGCAGCTTCCCTGCAAGAGCAAAGGAAACCTGTGTCTTTAGTCAAAGTGTCAAGCTGGCTCGCCAGCTCTGAGTTGGGAAATACCTGGAGATTTTTGGGGTGGAGCTTGAGTGGTGGGTGTTGCCTTCTGACACACTTCTGGTGATGTCAGGGGGTGTGGCATATGCAAATAAGTTATGCTAATGAGTCATGCTAATACAACCCTGCACCTCTTTTTCTATGAAATGACCCCTGTTTCCCATTACTTTGTTACAAATTTGGGCAGAAAACATCCCACAGGGTTTTTTTTTTTAATGGATAATTTCTAAACTTCCACACCTATTTTTTTTTCTTATTGCAGGAGATGCATGGCCAGATCAGCAGAATCCTATTAAAATGACTGAACATTATGCATCATGATACACTTAATGTTCAGGTACTATTGTTCCCAATCACTGCAAGGCTAGTGCTCATGAGGTGGAGGAGGGGCTTCACCCTTCCCTCCTGTGCCATTTTCCCAAACTGAAACAGCTTGGAGGGGGATTGCAGAGCAACCATTCCTCCCTTGCAGCCTCTTTGGCTTGAGAAAATAGATCAAGAGGGAAGGGTGAAGCCCCTTCCCCCTATATTGTGCTCGCTTGCAGAAACTGCCCCCGGTAGATTAACGTTGCCAGCCTCCAGGTGGAGGCTGGATCTCCCATAATTTGAATGGATCTCCAGATGACATAAATTACCAATTTATTATTTAATGATTAAAAAGATTTATTCCACTTACCGCACAGCAGCAAATCCAAAGACTAGATGCTCGCTGCCTATAGAACACCTGGTAAATGAGGGGAAGGTTAGTAGCTTAAAATAAACATGGTCCCTTCAAAATCATCGGTGGCTGCGTGGTTCCCCTCAGTTGACAGAAGCAGCCTGTCACAGACCTGCCGTCCATAAATGTGTTGAATTCCCAGTTTGGAGCCATCACTACCTCTTTCATCAGTGAGTTCCACAAGTTAATTCTGCATCATGAAATGAAGAACCACGAAGCAAATGGCTTTTGACCTCTTTGGGTGCCTCGGAGTTCTACTATTTTGAGAGTGGTGGGAAAAAAACCACTTGACTCTATTGTCTTTCTCCACCGCATGTATAATTTTAGAAACATTTATCATGTCCTCTTTTAGCCATCCTTTAGCTAAACTGGAAAGCCCCCCAAATCTTTAGCCTTTCTGCAAAGGAAAGATCATCCTCTACCCACTTGATAAGGACACCCTTGATAAGAACACCTAATCTGGCCAGGACTGGCCTGGTTGGTTCACATCCCTAAATTGGAAGAAATTTCATTTGGATTAATTACCCTTCCAAGGTTAATGAACAAGGCACACTTGTCGAATTTTGATTAGTCGTGTTCTGAGAGCTTATCACTGCCAAGCCATGCTTTAAAGAGCTTAGTGTTTGCTTTTCCTTACTCTTCCTTTCTGCATGTAGTAGAAGTTGAGAGGGACTCAGTAGCAGCAGTAGTTGGTTTGTTGACTGTGTGTGTGTGTGTGTAACATGTTGTCAAGTCACAGCTGCCTTACAGCAACACCATAGGATTTTCAAGCAAGAGGCATACAGAGGTGGTCTGCCATTGCCTGCCTCTGCATAGCGACCCTGGACTTCCTTGGTGGTCTCCCACCCAAGTACTATCCCGGTCTGACCCTGCTTAGCTTCCTAGATCAGATGAGATCAGGCTAGCCTGGCCCATCCCAGTCAGGGCTTGCTGACTTTAGAATTTGGGGAATGAAGTTTCCTACATTTTAGAAGAGAGAGTTACCACCTTCCATGGGAAGGGCAAGTGAATTTGCCTCTGCACAGGGAAATACTAGCCAGTCCTGCTTCCCTCATCGCAAAATGTGGTCAGAATTTCAGTGTCTTGGTCAGTCCTGTTTCAACCATTGTTCAACCCTTTCCTCTCAGCAGAAGCCATTTTATTACTGTATGATCATGTCTTGTGTTTACTGTGCAGCGATAATGAGAGAAAATGTTGGACAAGCTTCTCAGATCAGATTGAGTGATCTTTGAGGAAATGTACATTTCAGTATAGTTTAGGGGAGGCCAAACTGCGGCTTGGGAGCCACATGCGGCTCTTTCACACATATTGTGCGGCTCCTGGCAGGGCAGCTGGGGAAGCGAAGGGAAGCCATGCTTTCTCTCTCTCTCTCTCCTCTCCTCCCTCCCACCTATTTGCTTTCTTTGTTTCTCTCTCTCTCTCTTTCTTTCCACCTTTCCTTCTTTTTTTCACCTCTCTCTTAGACAAATAAATATCTTTAGCAAACAAATAAATATCATTGGACAAATAAATATCATTATCAATATCTGTTTTTACCCCTTTGGTTTTTATTTTTGGCAGTCTCATTTAATGTCAATAAAAATCAAATTTGCATATTTTAAAATAAAAATGTGTGTAATATCTGTTCATGTCTTGTGGCTCTCAAACATCTGGCGTTTATTCTGTGTGGCTCTTACGTTGAACAAGTTTGGCCACCCCGGTATAGTTGAATGTGTAGCAATAACCCTTTCCGTCCATTAAATAAAACATCAAGAGTGGCAGTTGCTTTGTGGAATGTCTTCACACGAGACAATACCGACTTTCTTTAGCTGTGGAAGAGCAAACCCTCACTGCTAGAGATGGTGTTCAGGACACAAACCAATCATTTATTGAATTCTCTTTTCACTGAAGTATAGATCAAGATAGGTAGCCATCTTAGCCTGTCTGTAGCAGTAGACAGGGGTCCATTGGAGTGGGAGCGCACAGGAGTGCAGCTCCGGGAGTGAGGAGCCCAGGGGGCGGGCACATGACCAAGCCCCACCCCCTCATCGGCTTCCCCGAGCAGTGCAGAGGCGCAGCGCCCCGGGGAAAGCCCTGCTAGGGTCTTTATTGCTTCTGGTGTTTTGTTTTAATACTGATAATTTTATCATTGTTCCTTTCATGACTGTGTGCTGCTTTTCCAGAGACTTGCTCAAGGTGGCATATACATTTTCTAAGTACATCATCTTTTATCTTGGGCACATGGCACATAAGTACTGGAGAAATTTCACCAACCCTTCAGCAGCTTCCAGCCCATCAGTTTGGTGTAGTGGTCAGGAGTTGGACTCTAATCTGGGAGAACCGGGTTTGATTCCCCATTCCTCCACAGGAAGCTGCTGGTGTGACCTTGGGCCAGTCACAAGTTCTCTCAGAGCTGTTCTCTCATGAGCAGTTCTCAAAAGACCTCTCTCAGCCCCACCTACCTCACAGGGTGTCTTGTTGTGGGGAGGGGAAGGGAAAGGGATGGGTGGTGCACATGTCCTAGGTATCTCAAGTCTACTTGAAACCTGGTGGTTTCAAGGGAGCAGGAAGAGAATGAGGGTGTGTTCTTTACGCTTATTTTTATTGCACAAAGTATTGGATGGGGAAGGGAATGGAGGAAGAGCAGGTCAGTTTCACTCACCTGTGGAGTGGAGCCTGAGGGGTGGGTGTTGCCTTCTGACACACTTCCGGCATGTTAGGGGATGTGGCATATGCAAATGAATTATGCAAATGAGTTATGCTAATTTGCTCCTGCACCTCTTTTTCTACGAAATGACCCCTGGCAGTAGAAAAGAGCAATAGTCCAGTAGCACCTTAAAGACTAACAACATGTGTAGCAGGGTATGAGTGTTCATGAGTCGCTTCTTCAGAACTTCACTTCTTCAGATGTAAAGATCAAATCTTCAGCTCTAAAGAAGTGAGCAGTGACCCACGAAAGCTCATCCCCTGCCACAAATTATGTTCATCTTTAAGGTGCTACTGGACTCTTGCTCTTTTTATTACCCCACGGGGTGATGCAGTGCTTAGCTTGCTGACTCACTGTGTCCTTTTTCTGGGAATGATGTTCCCTATATATTTTAGATGAGAGGATTACCTTGTGGAACCGTCAGCACACCTGGGGGTTATGGGGCCAAAGATGTAAGCAGAGTCCATCTTGCATCAAACCAAGGAAGAATGTAGCACTGTTAAAAAGAACGGGATTTCTTTTTCCCAAGTTCACTCTTTTTAGATATAGCAGTTGATTCATCTTGTCTTTTATTCTCTTTCAAAAGAAGAATTTCTCTTTTCTTTCTGTTTGACCCAGAGGCGTCAAGTTTTCAAAATCCGGGGGGCGGGGGGGTGCCCACCGGGACCATGTTCCTGCCGCCGCCGCCTCCCCCCCTCCCCGGCCTGACCTCTCCTGCTTCCGTCCCTCCCTTCGTCTGTCCAGGGGCCAGATGGGCATTTGCTTAGCTGGCCCCTGGACGGACGGAGGGAGGGACGGAGGGGCCAGGCAGGGGGGGAGAGAGAGACGGCGGTGGCGGTGGCCCTATGAAGGGCCTGGGGAGGCATGGTGGAGGGTGCACTGTTTTCCCAGGGGGGCTCAGTCCCCCCCGGGAAATTTCGGGGGTGGCTCAAGCCCTCGAGCCCCCCCATAGTTGACGCCTATGGTTCGACTGCTCTTTTCTTTTACACCTCTATGCATACTTTTATAACTTCATCCCTTGCAGGGCTCTTTTTGATGTTAAGAGAGATGCTTTAGCAAAAAGACCTTGCTTGCCTCTGTGCACGTGCAGAGTGAAGTTCTGCAATTTTGCAGAACCTCCCTTCCTGCCCTTCCTCTCTTTCAGTTTCCCTTTTGATCAAAATGGAAATTATTTGGAACATATTCAAAATTCCTTGAAAAGAGGAGACAGCAGAAATGGACAATTTAACATTGAAATTAGCAGGTAAAAGAGATTAAATCTTCAAAAATAACTGATAAGCTAATCTGGTAAATTAGAAATTGATCTTAGTAGAAATGTTAACACAGATATATATAGTACGGACTCCGTATCTGTTAGTATGTTTTTATCTTTGTATGTTTTTTCTTGTTTTTCTTTTTTCTTTTCCTTTATAAAAACTCAATAAAAAATGAAGAAAAGAAAAGAGGAAAAGCAATGGATTGTTTGTGTTTCAGGGAGAAATGGGATTAAACAAAAGGAATTAAACTATGAGGGCACCTGGTATTTTTGGCCACTGTGTGGCACAGAGTGTTGGACTGGATGGGCCATTGGCCTGATCCAACATTGGCTTCTCTTATGTTCTTATGATGGCATACAAGCTGAACTCCTGATTGTCCTTAATGGCTATTGCTGAAGGTTAGCAGCTTTACACCTGTGCAACAGCCTGTTTATTACATCTTACAGCTGCTTTTGCTTACTCCAGTAACTACATTTTCTCAATAAATGGTCAATACAGGAATCCCTGAGTCATGACTGGGTCATCCAAGTGATCTGCTTGTATTTTAAAGCAGGGAACTGCTTGCAGTTGATCATCTCTTTGCACCTGCATGGCCGAACATCTAATATACAGGACAGGATGGTCTACATTGCATTGCCTGCTTTTTGTGCCCACACAGTTGAGTACCTATTTGGAAAGAGATCACAAAAAAAATTATCATGAAATTAGCTGGGTCCATGGGCAGACAGAGAAGACACACAGAAATTCCAGTAGTAAGCCTCAATTCAGAAATCCCCCCCCTTTAATTATGTGCCTTTTAAAATTGGAGGCAATGGCACTCAAGTAGAGGATGGTGGATACAAAAATGGTACAAAGTCATACAAACAGACACCTCCCAATTAATTAAACTAAGAATATCTCACTGAAGAACTGGCTTTGTGTTAATAAAAGGAGAGCAAAATCTGAGCCAAAAAGGCAGATGTTCAAACATACCTAATCCCAGCCAGGAGGCTCTTGAGGTAAATTGATGGGGGGAATGAAAACAACTTAAAAACAAAATTACCAGCATAAAACTAGCTATACCGAACGATAGACTGGTGGATGTTTAGCACCATAACAACCTGTAGTGTGTGCCATGTGCCATAGATACACTGAAGAAGTCTGACCGATTCCTTAGATCACAGACATGTGCCTAGGTATAGATGCTTCTTGAAAAAAAAATATGCTTGTCCTAGAAACATAGAATTGGAAGGGAACTCAAGAGTCATCTAGTCCAACCCCTTGCACAATACAGGAAATTCACAACTACCGCCTCCCACTCACCCAGTGACCCCTGCTCCATGCTCAGAGAAAGGCAAAAAACACCAGGATCTCCGGGCCAATCTGGCCTGCAGGAAAATTCTTTCCTGACCTCATAGTGGTGACTGGCAATACTCTCGGCGTGCAAGAAAGGGCCACGAGAGCTGAGCACTGGCTCTTCCCTTCCTGCCCTCCCTTCCACAATCTAAGTTCACAGATCAGCATTGCTGACAGATGGCCATCTAGCCTCTGTTTGAAAACCTCCAAAGAAGGAGAGCCCACCACCTCCCAAGGAAGCCTGTTCCACTGAGGAACCCCTCTAACTGTCAGGAAGTACTTCCTAATATTTAGTCAAAAAAAATTGATTTAGTTTCAGCCCATTGGTTCTGGTCCAAACTTCTGAGCCAACAGAAAACAACTCCTGTCCATCCTCTATACATTATTGTTTGCCATGTTCAGTGCTGACTTATGGCAACCCTATAGGGTTTTCAAGGCAAGAGACATCCAGAGGTGATTTGCCATTGCTTGGCTCTGCATAGGAACCCTGGTATTCCTCGGTGGTCTCCCATCCAAGTACTAGCCAGGGCTGACCCTGCTAAGCTTCTGAGATCTGATGAGATCCGGCTTCTATATGACAGCCCTTCAGTCACGAGAAGATGGGAATCATAAGCCCCTCTCTTAATGAAATTCTTTGGGTTCCACAAAGTTTCTCAAATTCAGTTCAAACGGTGTTTCAATAAACTAGAAGCAGACTGATAAACTCTTAGTCTGTGAAGGCGACAAGCTCCCTTTGTTGAGACTCATTTTGATTCCAACCCTTGTGGAAATCTTGGCACTCCTTCAAAGACCCTGGGAACGGTCCTCTCTGTGTGACCAAAAGCTCTTCTGTGTCGTAGGCTCATCAAAAGGAGGGAAGACTGGAAACGGTGAAGGCACGAGTGCCCAAATGCCAACCGAGAACCAAATTTTGTATCCCCTTAAATCATTTATACAACCCAACAAAGTATATCCGCCCTCCATGAAGAACCTGGTCATTATCCTTTGGGCATTAGGGGGGGGGGACTTTCGGAAAAGCCCTCTCTGCTTTGGAATGAATTGTAAGGCTACTAATGTTCTTGTGGATTCAGTTACAACTATATAAATCTCTCAAAGTAATTAGAATGGTGACCTAAGGACTTAGCAAGCCATTTGGAGAAGAACGGCAGCTCCTTAACATTTTGACTGCAAAAAAAGAAAAGAAAAAAAAAAAGGTCCATGAAAATAGATACTCCGCTCGGAATCTAAATGGCCCATTAGGAAATCACATAGGATATTTTATATGCATGGCCATTTGTAACGGATGCATATGTTCCCGCTCTCAGTGATTATTTCTAGCATAATATGACACCGTGCAGTATACTTGTCCCCCTAATTGCACACTGTGAAATGCACACAGTGCTGAAATCGAATCAGTCAGTTTAGGACTACCTTTGGCTTTGGAATACCTTCCTGCATTGTTTCTCTGAGAGTCCAACTATTATTGAGCCCATTAAATTGACCCTTCCATGTAAATCCTTAGATGTGTGGAAAGAAAGAAAGAAAGAAAGAAAGAAAGAAAGAAAGAAAGAAAGAAAGAAAGAAAGAAAGAAAGAAAGAAAGAAAGCTGGCAGAGAGGGGACCACTACTAATCCAAGCCTCAGAAATACCACTATTCTGGGAGGATCGCTTCAGTGCTGGCTGAAGCCTTCAGAAGGCTGGTCAGAGGAACAAGGACCTTTCCGGGGGGCAGGGTCATTTTGCTGCAGCCATGACACAAGCAGGCATTCCCCCGAGCTCCTGCTTGAAATGACCCCTGCACACACACACACACACACACACACACACACACCTGACAGAGGGCAGCCATGTCACTCTGCAGTAGAACAGCTCAATTCAAGTCCAGTAGCAGCTTAGAGACCAACAGGTTTTTCTGGGGATAAGCTTTTGAGAGACAACGCTCCCTTAATGAGATACCATATCTTTGACTCGTGATAGCTTATACCATATCTTGCTGGTCTCTAATGTACTACTGGACTCGAATCCAGTTGTAATGTTCAGTTTCAGTTCCACTGAATCCCATTTTTAAGTCAATCTCAAGAAGTGCATTCCAGTGAAATTGGGCTGCAACCTGAATGTCAATCACAGATGGGGGCTACTTGGCCTCTCCCTGGAGGGAGGAGAAGCCGGTAACTTGTGATGCTAACGTGGCATCGCTGCATCAGGAGCCGTGCCACTGAGGCCCCTAGATGGCCTCTTTTGCTGTGTGCTTGGTCCACTTTCCCTCCCTGTAGGTAGCACAGGCTTTAACTGGTCACCTTTTGGGGGTTCGGGCAGGAATTTTTTGCCCCATCCCATTGGCTGGTAAGGGGCATGTTTTTGCCTAACGTGTAGCGTCGTCGGGTGAATACGGGAAATTTGCAGTGGTGGCACATGGAATGGGATTGGTCATTTGGCAGGCTGGTGCAGAAAAAGGAAAAAATGGATACGGTGAACACCATATGGCATCTCCCCCTTTGGGGAGTCAAGGGGGCTGTCAGGCTCAGCCTTCAGGTTTCGTGTCCCTGGGTGGGGAATGAGGACTGCCTTGGGGACTGCCGGGGCAGGCTCCTCCCTTCCAGGTTGTGCAGTTTTTTGGGGGGAGTTCCTGGGTGGCGTCCTGTTTCTAGGCTGGCCTGGGGCAAGCCAGCAGAATGGCTCGCACTGGGGGGCAAAGGTGATTCACCTGGCATATGGAAGGGAGGTGGTTTGGAGCGACCCCTGGACTTGGCCTAGTTTCTCACCAGGTGGTTTGGCCCTTGCCGCAAAAAGTTGTAAATATCAGTAAAGTGGCCCATAGTTAATCCCAATCTGGTGCAATCTACCTATTTATTCAAATTTTGAATTGTACTTCTTTCAATATTTTCAATTCTCAATTTGTTAAATTGCTTAAAAACTCAATTCACTTGGATTTCAGCTGTGTTCACTCTGCATCATGGATTTTGTTGTCTTAAGGAGCGATAAAATGCCATTCTCATACAGGAGCATTGCCTTCAGTGGATTTGGAGGAAAGGGTTACAGGCCTACACGACTGCAAGATGGCATGGGTTTTGTGCATGTCCATTTCCCCTCAATGAAAGGCCATGAGCAAGGGTGAAAAAGTGATTTGCTAGTTTGAGAAATAAAATCTTACAACAGCACAAGTATAAAGAGGGACAGAAAAAAAATGAAATAATGTTCAGAAGGAAGTTTTGAGAATCACAATCCGTCTTTTGTGCATATGTGATTTTTAAAAAAAACAAAACAAAAAAATCATGTTGATTTTAGAATGGCCAGTATAATTTTGGGGGGACAAGATTCAGAAATTGTGGAATTACAATCCAATTTATGCCCCCCCCCCCCTTTGACAGCAAATTTAGTACAAATTGATTATACATGTCTAAATAGATGCTATTGAACAGAGGATTTGTGTTATGTATTGAGCCTTTATTGAGCCTGAACTTACTTGCAAAAGGACTGAGCTTGGGACACATAACAATAGTTCTCTAGGATCCTAGAATGGGCCAGTAGGGAGACAGGGATCCTAGAGGAAACCAATCAGGAAACAATAGAGTGTGAATAGCCTATCATTGGGAGTGGGGTGTGTCCTTTTCAGGCATAAATACCGGGCTTCGGCCAGGGATAGCCAGTCTTCTTTTCTCCTTGCTGTAATCACTAATAAACTATGAGCTGCTTCCAGTATATATCATTGGCGACGAAGGTGGGATCCCGATAAGCGACTCTGACCCAACCTCCAGCAACGCAACGCACAACCATCTCTAGGACTCCATGCCTCACATTGCTCCACACTCAAGGCTGTTGCTCCGTTTGTATGTTTATACTGATTTAATAAGGAGAAATGAAAAGAGCCACACTAGACATGAAAAGATAATAAAAAATAAACCCAGTGCCAAAAGTGCAAGTAAAGTAAAAAGACTAGCAAATTCCTCTGAAGAAGCCTGTTGGCAAAACACATAGAGACAGGATTGCTAGCTCTAGGTAAGAAAATACTTGGAGATTTGGGGAGGGGGTGGAGCTAAGGGAGGGTGGGGTTGGTGAAGGGGAGGGGCCTCAGTGGTGTATAATGTTGTAGAATCCATCTTTCAAAGTGGCCATTTTCTCCAGGGGAACTGATCTCTGTAACCTGAAGACAGATCCAGGTAGACAGCCGTGTTGGGCTAAAGCAGTAGAACAAATTTAGAATATAGGGGAACCTTTATGACCAACAAAAGTTTATTCAAGGTAGGAGCTTCTGTGTGCATGCATACTTTTTCAAACACACTGGAATGGAAGGTAAGGTTCAAACTTATAGATGGCCTGAACAGCAAATTAACATGTAACATAATGAAGATGTGCAAAGACAAACTAAATAACAAGCTAAAGTTATACAGTCAACAGTTGTAAAGCAATAAATATGTCAAAATAAGTCTGAGATTCTTCATTCTCTCCTAGAGCCTGGAGGTTACTTAGCAGCATATTTGCTTTTTTTTTTTTTTTTTTGAGGTGGGAGCAGTGTATGTCAGCCAAACATTCCAATATCCCTTGTATTACATTCAGTATCCTAATATACTATTCTGAAAAAGAAGTACACTAAAATACAGAGGATGTATAGTCCCTCTGTATGAGAATACATATGTGAGGACTGAATGAGTTAGCATATGTTATGAGATTAGAAACCAATATCCCTGTTGAGTCCTGGGGAGGTTTTTGTTCCATGTGTTGTAATAACTTGTAATTCAGCAATTTCCCTTTCCATTCTGTTCCCGAAGTTCCTTTGTAATAAAACAGCTGCCTTGCAGCCACCCACTGAATGTCCTGTTTAACGTCTGGCAACCCTATAGACCATCTATCAAGAAAAGGAAAAGCAAAAGACTGGAGGTTGCATTTTTCTGTAGCGGGGGTCTTCAGCCTTTTTGAACCTATGGGCACCTTTGCATTCTGACCCAGTGCGGTGGGCTCAGCTACACAATGACAGCCATATAATGGCGGCAGCTAACCGACCGTCACACAGTGGAGATTTTTGAGCTGTGGTGGCAAGTGCCGCCAAAGCAACGTTTAAAAAAAAAAATCTGCACAGCCAATCTAATCCCCAGTGGCCCATCAGAAACCTTGCAGGGCAAAAGTCCTATCTGGCCCCACCCACTTTCTAAATACACTTGGTGGGTGCCAGGATAGGTGTTGGCGAGCAACCATGTTACTCACAGGTACCACATGGGGGGCAGTTCTGTAGGAGAGAAGGTGAATGTGAGCAGCAGAACAAAGACAAAATGGAGTCTCAGTAGTCCAAAATTGTAATCAGCCATATTTCTTTTTCCCTTGGTAAGCATGGAAAATGGATCTCCAGACTTGTACCAGAAACATAGGAGATGGAAAGAGGTATGGGGGTTAATTTATTTATTCACGTTAGAGTCTGCCTTTCTCACTGAGTCTCTGGGTGGGTTACATCATCTCAGGCAATGCACTCCGCAGGATGAGACATAAAATAAGCAATATAATAAGACTAGGATTCCAGTAATGTGAAAGAAAGTACAAAGTGATAGACATGTTATGCAACACAATGCAGAAAATGGTATTTCGGAAGGATGAAACAATTAAGTGAGAGCAGGATAATACTGAACACAGCACAAGTTTGGTGTAGAGCCAGTTTGGTGTAGTGGTTAAGTGTGCAGACTCTAATCTGGGAGAACCGGGTTTGATTCCCCACTCCTCCACTTGCACCTGGCTGGATGACCTTGGGCAAGCCATAGCTCTGTACCAGCTGTTCTCTCAAGGACAGCTTGGGAAAGAGCTCTCTCAGCCCCACCTACCTCACAGGGGGTGTCTGTTGTGGGGAGGGGAAGGGAAAGGAGTTTGTAAGCCGCTCTGAGACTCTTAAGTGAGTGAAGGGCGGGATATAAATCCAATCTCTTCTTCTTCTTCTTCACAATAGTTCATACTGCTGATTCTTTTTTCTGTTTTTTTAAGTGCCTTTCTGGACCAGTTTGCTGTAATATAGTCCTCTTTCCTTTTATCAAAATGACCTCCTGAGAAATAGGGTTGCCACTGCTGGGTTGGGAAATTCCTGGAGATTGGGGAGCAGAACCTGGGGAGGGCAGGGTTTGGGTAGGGAACAGATTTCAGCCAGGTATAATGCCATGGAGCCCCCCCCCCCCCCAAAGCAGCCATTCTCTCCAAGAGTAGAGCAGAGTTCAGGAGCACCCTAAAGACTAACAAAAATTGTGGTAGCAAGGATTCAAGAAAGCTCATCCCCTGCCACCAATTTTTGTTAGTCTTTAAGGTGCTACTGGGCTGTTGCTCTTTTCTACTGCCGCGGACTGACTAACATGGCTCTCCATCTTGATTCTCTCCGCGGGAACTGGTCTTTGACCACTCCACAAGGAGAGGGCTGTAACGGAGAATGCATGTATATAGTCAGTTGTGGATCCTGCCCATTTGTGGGGTGACACCCAGAGAAAACCCTGCTCAGATGAGTGAAGCAGTGGAGCACAGGGGAAGAGGCGATCCTAAAGGTATGAAGGTCTGAGGCCACGTCCCAGTCCAGTTATTGTAAAACCAACGAAAAGTCCTTTGGGCATGCATATAGAAGAAGAAGAAGAAGAGATTGGATTGATACCCCACCCTTCACTTGGAGTCTCAGAGCGGCTTACAAACTCCTTTCCCTTCCCCTCCCCACAACCATAGGCGTAAGCTATGGGGGGGGGCTCAAGGACTCAGGCCACCCCCAAAATTTTCCCGGGGGGACTGAGCCAACCCGGGGGGGACTGAGCCAACCCGGCGAAACGGAGTGCCTGCCGCCGCCTCTCCCCCGCGCCTCCCTGAGCCCTTCCTAGGCCCGCTGGCCAGCTGTCCGCTGCCTCCAGAGCCTCTTTCTTCCTTCCCCGCCTGGCTCCCCTGTACCCACTCCTCCCTCCCTCCTGCCTTCCCTCTCCCTCCCAGGGCTCCAGCCGAATGGCCAGTGTGACATTGGGCATTCGCCCGGAGCCCTGGGGGGAGAGGGAAGGAGGGAAGAGTGGCTGGCGGGGGGGGGGGGAGAGGTGGCGGTGGCATCATTTCAGAGTGCGCATGCGCTTTGTGCATGCACGAGCCCCCCCCCCCCCCCGGATTTCAAAACCTGATGCTCCTGCCCACAACAGACACCCCCTGTGAGGTAGTTGGGGCTGAGAGAGCTCTGAGACAACTGTCCTTGAGAGAACAGCTGGTACAGAGCTATGGCTTGCCCAAGGTCATCCAGCAGGTGCAAGTGGAGGAGTGGGGAATCAAACCCGGTCCTCCCAGATTAGAGTCTGCGCAAGTAGCCACTACACCAAACTGGCTCAAATATACACAACAGAGCTTCTTTTCTGAAAGCGTTGCAACCAGGAGACGTTTGAAATCTGTCTCAAGATGTTAGGCGGAAAAAAAGAAAAGAGTAAAATGAAGGCGATACCTCGTTCTATCTACTTTACAATTGTAAAGCAAATTTGGAGATTCTCTGCTTGGGAAAATGCCTGAGGAACAGAAGGGAAACATGAAGGGATTCGTCGAGATAAGGGGAAAAAAAGATACTTATCTGTGCATGTTTTGTCTCCAGTCATACACTGATAAGTTGTACTTCCTGGCTGGGAGGAGACGTGGCTTGGTGACAGAGCCTCTGCTTGGCATGCAGAAAGTCCCAGGGTCAATCACAGCATCTCCAGTCAGATCAGGCATTAGGTGATGTGGAAGACTTCTGCCTGAGACACCCTGATAGAGCTGCAATACTGACCTTCAGGTTTTTGGGGGTGGGGGGAGAGGTACCAAAACTCTCCAGAGGCAAAGGAAGTTTTCAGTCTGCATACTGAAAACCCATGAACTTTTAAAACGTTTTAAGAAGGATTTTGTCGAAGAGGTTCCGGAACTCTGTTCCAGTTCATTCCCCCAGAAAAAAAAAGCCCTGCTGAACTTGATGGACCAATGTCTGACTAGGTATAAGTCTGCTTCCTGCATTCATGTGCCACGCGTCCTTCCTAAAGCAATGATTCATGTTACCTTTGGAGATTCCTGAAGGGACAAAAGATCCAAAACATGTGGGGGAAAGCGGCAAACTGAAGACCAGCACAATTATTCATAGGTGTGTGTGGGTGGGGGGGTATTTTTCACCTTCCTATCACCAGGGGTAATTTCGTAGAAAAAGATGTGCAGGAGCTCATTTGCATAACTCATTTGCATATGCCACACCCCCTAACATACCAGAAGTGTGTCAGAAGGCAACACCCACCCCCCTCAGGCTCCACTCCACAGGTGAGTGAAACTGACCTGCTCTTCCTCCATCCCCTTCCCCATCCAATACTTTGTGCAATAAAAATAAGCGTAAAGAACACACCCTCATTCTCTTCCTGCTCCCTTGAAATCACCAGGTTTCAAGTAGACTTGAGATACCCAGGACATGTGCACCACCCATCCCTTCCCCTTCCCCTCCCCACAACAAGACACCCTGTGAGGTAGGTGGGGCTGAGAGAGGTCTTTTGAGAACTGCTCATGAGAGAACAGCTCTGAGAGAACTTGTGAATGGCCCAAGGTCACACCAGCAGCTGCATGTGGAGGAGTGGGGAATCAAACCCGGTTCTCCCAGGTTAGAATCCAACTCCTGACCACTACACCAAACTGATGGGGTGGAAGCTGCTGAAGGGTTGGTGAAATTTCTCCAGTATTTGTGCGCCAGGTGCCCAGATAAAAAATGGTATACTTAGAAAATGTATATGCCACCTTGAGCAAGTCTCTGGAAAAGCAGCACATAGTCATAAAAGGAACAATGATAACATTATCAATATTAAAACAAAACATTAAAAACAATAAAGACCCTAGCAGGGCTTTCCCCGGGGCGCTACGCCTCTGCACTGCTTGGGGAAGCCGAGGAGGGGGCGGGGCTTGGTCATGTGCCCGCCCCCTGGGCTCCTCACTCCTGGAGCTGCGCTCCCGCTCCAACAGACCCCTGCCTATCACATAGATCTGCCCAGAAAGAATCAAATGAGGACTTCATCGGCGAATCCTTGCCTAGGTGTGCAAAGTATATCTGGAGAACTAATTAGAATGCAGCCATAAGCAACTCTCCCTTCTCTTTCCCTGAATGGGGTATTTCAGAAAATCGAAAGAACAGCTTAACAGGAGTAGAAATCTGTCTGCACACAAAACACTTGGAGGACAATGAATAATAACATTACAGTTTGAGCCCTGACACAGCAAGCTTAATAAATTATCGGATCAGCAGTGTAATGGGAAATAACTCCAGCGTGTTCATCAGGTTTTCCCTTAGCATCCCAAATGGTGTCAAACAAATAAATTACTAGTTCTAATACCAAATCAAATCAAAATTATACACTAAATTGATTGGGACAACTTGTGAAAGATGAAGCAAAAAAGCTTTGTAAGCAGAAGAAAAAAAAGAGAAATCACAGTAAACTGCATGGAAAAGACTGGCCCATTCTAATGCAACTTGCTGAAGGCCAGCATTGCAACTGGTGTTTTAAATTTTCAAAAATCAAAGCAGAGTTCTGTAGTAATTTTGGGGAACGGAGAAGAATTTCAAGGGAACAAAGGGATCTCAGTAAGATGCGCTAGAGCTACATGTATCCGGTCAAAATAGCATGACTGTATTTCAAAACCCCAGTCAACTGGCAGATGAAACCAACAGCTGGAACAAACCAAAGAAGGGAGCAGGGGTCAAGTCCTTCAAAAAGTCCAGAACCTCCAGGTGATAATAAAAAAGGTGAACAAATTACAAGAAATATATTAAAAATATTCAACACTTATTACGAATACTAATACCCAGGGGTCCACTGGAGCAGGAGCGCACAGGAGCGCAGCTCCGGGAGTGAGGAGCCCAGGGGGCAGGCACATGACCAAGCCCCACCCCCTCCTCGGCTTCCCCGAGCAGTGCAGAGGCACAGCGCCCCGGGGAAAGCCCTGCTAGGGTCTTTATTGTTTTTAATGTTTTGTTTTAATATTGGTAATTTTATCATTGTTCCTTTTATGACTGTGTGCTGCTTTTCCAGAGACTTGCTCAAGGTGGCATATAAATTTTCTAAGTATACCATTTTTTATCTGGGCACATGGCACATAAGTACTGGAGAAATTTCACCAACCCTTCAGCAGCTTCCACCCCATCAGTTTGGTGTAGTGGTCAGGAGTTGGACTCTAATCTGGGAGAACCGGGTTTGATTCCCCACTCCTCCACATGCAGCTGCTGGTGTGACCTTGGGCCAGTCACAAGTTCTCTCAGAGCTGTTCTCTCATGAACAGTTCTCAAAAGATCGCTCTCAGTCCCACCTACCTCACAGGGTGTCTTGTTGTGGGGAGGGGAAGGGGGAAGGGATGGGTGGTGCACATGTCCTGGGTATCTCAAGTCTACTTGAAACCTGGTGGTTTCAAGGGAGCAGGAAGAGAATGAGGGTGTGTTCTTTACGCTTATTTTTATGGCACAAAGTATTGGATGGGGAAGGGAACGGAGGAAGAGCAGGTCAGTTTCACTCACCTGTGGAGTGGAGCCTGAGGGGTGGGTGTTGCCTTCTGACACACTTCCGGTATGTTAGGGGGTGTGGCATATGCAAATGAGTTATGCAAATGAGTTATGGTAATGATCTCCTGCACCTCTTTTTCTACGAAATGACCCCTGCTAATACCCATGTACTCTATTCATACAACAGTTCCAAAGTCCAATACATATATGTTCAGTCTATAATCATTTCCATTCTCATCCAAAATACCTAAAGAAATAAAGTGCCCATTCTGAAAAACGTCAACATGTTGTTTTCAAAATACAGCAGTTAAGTCTTTCTAAACAGTTTGTTGTCTTCAGAACATAGCAGATAAGTCTTTCAAACGACACAATTTCAAAGTGTATGCCTGGTGGAGACTCTAAAAAGGATGCTGCCATTCCACCTTGGATAGAGCCTGCTGGCCTTTACACACCCGTTTCCATTTTTTTTTCCAAAGAGGGGATAGGACATTGCCCATATGTGCAATACTGCCCCTCCACTATGAACATCTCAAGTTCTCAAAAGCACAATTTACAGGATAATAACATTTGGAATACTGTATACAGTTCTGGTCACTGTGACCAATTTCCCACAAGGCGCTGCTCTGTCGTCACTCTTCCCTTTCCCCTGATTTCATGTGTCAACTTTCCACTATTTGCCCCACACCACATTTTGACCCACGGCTTCACCTGATTTCCCCCAGGGCTTCGCGATCCTGTTTTTTGAGGATAATGAAGCCACGGGAGAAAACGGACAAAGCCACAGGTCAAAAGGCAGCGCAGGGCAAATAGTGGGAAATTGATGCTCACGATCGGGGGGAAGGGAAGCGTGACAATGGAGCAGCGCCTCATGGGAAATTGGTAGTTATCTCAAAAAGGACACACTGCAGAGCTGGGGCAAGTACAGATGAAGGCAAATCAAATGATTTGGGGGTTGGAGCACCTTCCCTGTGAGGAAAGGCTGCCAAGTCTGGGGCTCCTCAGTTTAGAAATAGACAATGAAGAGGGAACATGATAGAGGTTTAGGAAAGTATGCGCGATGTAGACAGAGTGGCCAGAGTGGACTTTTTCTCTCTTCCAAAAAACTAGAACGTGAAGGCAGCCAATGAACTTGATGGGAAGTAAATTCAGGATAGACAAAGGAAATAATTGTTTATTCAACAAGTCATTAAATTATGGAATTCACTGCCAGAGAACGTAGTGACGCCCAAAGGCATAGACAGCTTTAAAAGGGGCTCAGACAGATTCGTGGAGGATCTTTTAGTGGCTACTAGCCATGGAGCCATGGAAACTGAGGAGAACCACCACATTCAGAGGCACGAATCCTCTGAATCCCAGAGCCAGGAGGCAACATCAGAGGAAGGTTTCAGCCTCTGTGCCCTGGAGCTAGTTGGCCACTGAGTGATAAAAGATGTTGGACTAGACCAGAGGTGGCCAAACTGTGGCTCAGGAGCCACATGTGGCTCTTTCATATATTGTGCGGCTTCTGGAAGGACAGCTGGTGGAGCAAAGGGGAGGCATGGCTCCCTGATCGGTCTTCCCTTCAGGGGTTGGAGAACACATTTAAAGTAGCTTTCTTTCTACCTCTCCCTCCCTCCCTCCCCATTTATTTGCTTTCTTTCCACCTCTTTTTCTTTTTCTCTCTCCCTTTTCCCCTTCCTTCCTTCCTCCCTCCTCCATCCATTTGCTTTCTTTCCACCTCTTAGACAAATATCATTAGCAAGCCATTAAATATCACTGGAAAAATAAATATCATTATCAATATCTGTTTTTATCCCTTTTATTTTTTTTATTTCTGACAGTCTTATTTAATGTTAATAAAAAGCAAATGCACATATTTTCCAATAAAAACGTGTGTGTGATATTTGTTCATGTCTTGCGGCTCTAAGACATCGGACGTTTATTCCATGTGGCTCTTACATTAAGCAAGTCTGGCCACCCCTGGACTAGATGGACTGCTGGTCTGACCCTCTAGGGCTGTTCATTGGTTCATTTGAATGAAGAATTCATAGTAAAATGTAGCATGGATATAGTAGGGAAATTTCTTTTTCCAAAGTTCACTTTCCAAAAGATGTAGCCCTAGATTCCTCTTACTCTTCCCTGCCCCTTTTAGAAGAGGGGTTTCTCTTTCTTTTCTCTTTGTAGAGAAATCAATGCACCCTTTTGTAACTTCAGTCCTTGCTGTCACTTTATGTTATTCACGAAAGGGTGGTACTATAGCAGGGGCTGGGACGGGAGCAAAGGAAACCCCGACTGGATGATTCAGATTTTTAGAAGAAATTCACAGCTAACTGAGTGGTGGATAAAACAGTGGCCTCTGGTGCTATTTAAAAATGTATCTCTACTTAAGACATGTTTTTAAAAAGTACCAGAGGACATGGAAGTAATATCTAAGTGGACTGTGCATGGAGCCCTCAGGGAAACACATTATATGGCTGGGTTGTCCTGTGGGAGTTGCACACAGTCCTCTGTGCCCATTTGAACGAAGACCAGCATATATGCTGCACACATATCAGCTACATGAGCAGCATAAACACTGTGGGGTGGACCGTGCTCTCTATTTGTAGCTCACCAGTTCAGATGCACATTTTACCAAACAATGGATTGGATTCAGGCAGCATTTTTCTCAATTTCAGCCAAGTATTCTCCTTACTTGCAATATTCCCTTTAATTTTTCCCCCCTTACTGAGCAGAGCAGTTCACATCCTGAGCAGAATATAACTGCGGCAATCACATAATGGGCAATGGACAGTACAAGACCCTGTGTGGCTCCAGACTGCTGCTGAGCGGGGCTTCCTGTGTTAATGAGCAGCCGCTCACCTGCACAGCTTTGAGGGAACACTGCTTACTACACCCTTTGTTCCGCATGGCTTTTGTCCACAAGAAGATGGCATGACTTTCTGTATCAAGAACTACAGATAGATCTAGTTGGAGCTGTAAAGATGCATGCCCTTCGTCTACACCCAGACAAAGGTCATCAGCTAAAGCAAGCAGAGATGTCTCTGCTCCACAGCTCAGCCTGAAACCAGCCCGAAAAGGATCAAGAGCAGATGCGTTATCCAAGAGAACCTGGAGTTAATCCACTACTTCTCTTTCATTCACTTTATCTAGAAAAGGCTGATTAGTGACTGGGCAATAATTGGTTGTATCATTTTTCTCTGGGGATTTTTTTTTTAAAGCACAGGACAGATAGCTCCCTCTTTGAGTGGCTGAGGGAAGATGCCATGGGTTAGTGATTGACGTATGATAGATACTTGTTGATGTGATCCTTGCATGATTTTAGCAGCCACAATTTTAGCAGCCAGCATAGCCTTTTGTAGTGATCAAAGCTGACTCCTTTCCCTTTTTTTCCCCCATGAGGGTAAAAACTGGCTGGATCCAACTCAGTTTTTATTTTTACAGGGACCAATCTCACCAGCAGGGGATAAATCCTGTGTTTTGCAACCAAAAGCCTCCAAAAGCCTTGGAATTTCATGCCAGAGTATATTTCTCCAGTAGATATTTAAGACATACATGTTAAAATTTGTGTTTGTGTGCATGTTCTTCTCTATGAAATCTTCAAAGCCCCCTCCCCCCTTCGAAACAGGTCTCAACTTTATGTTAACTTAGATCTGGCTGTGGTTGTTGCTATTATTTTTTTGCTCCTACTATTTAACGTTATTTTGAAGTTGCTATTAGCCAGGATGCTATTTATAGAGAGCTGTTTTTAAATGTTCACTGCTAAATCATTGATAATTGGATTTTAGTGTGAACTCTCAATCTGGATGCTAATAATTGAACTTGTAGCCATGGCAATGGCTGAGCTCACCCTCCTCCCCTTGGTTTTCCAGCATTTCAGCTCCTGACATGAAAAGGCACCTTTGTTTTCCCCCAAAGCAGTTTATTCAGTGTGTCATGAAGCACCAGTCTAACTTTCATGGGTACATAAGGATAATACCAGCAGTCAAGCTACATGTGCAGAGCTGAACATAATTCTAAATGTTACTATATACGTGGTTGGAAAATTCCTGGGTATAATTCCATACAGTCCACCCTCCAAACCTGCCATTTTTTCTAGGGGAACTGGAAGACATCTTGGCTGTCTAAAAATAATGAATTGTGTTTAGGAGTCCTGTGTGGACTGATTAGAATATGCATGAATATATTAAGCCCCTAAATAAGACCTTGGACTGTGCAAGCCACTGACTACTTTAGAGAAGACTTTAGATATACAGGAAGATGACTTGGCTGTTCAAAATAATGAATTGTGTTTAAGAGTCCTGTGTGGACCAATGTGAATATGTTAAGCAGGGCTCTTTTTGTAGAAAAAGCCCAGCAGGAACTCATCAGCATAATAGGCCGCACCCAACAGCAGAAACTCATTAGCATATCAGGCCATGCCCCTGACAGCACAGCTTATTAGCATATTAGGCTACACCCCCATGTTACCAGAAGAGTGGTCATCCAGCCACACCCACCTTTTGCTTCTTATTCTGTTTACCTTGTTTGTTGTCAAAACCCTGGGCTTTTTTTGTAGCAGGAATTAATTTGCATGTTAGGCTACATACCCCGAATGTAGCCAGTCCCAATGGATTTCTGCTGTTGGGTGTGGCCTGTTATGTTAATGAGTTCCTGTTGGGTGTGGCCAACTCAGGAGCCAGCCGGAACTCCGTTCCTGTGCGTTCCTGCCCCAAAATAGCCCTGATGTTAAGCCACTAATATATGTGGACCAATTTGAATATGTTAAGCCACTAAAAAGACCTTGGACTGTACAGGAAGAGAGTTCTAATTCTAATGTTAAGCTGTTTAAAGGAGTCCCGTTTTTTTAAAAAAAGTGGGGGACCATATTGAATATGTATAAATGTATTAAATGTTAGCTGTTTATATTATTTATTTATATTTGCATTTATATCCCGCTCTCCCCGCCATTTGGCGGGCTCAGGGCGGTTAACAACATAACAAATATACATTAAAATCCGTCAGTATAAAATCATCCTACAAACATAACATACAGTAAAATACAGTAAAAGATGGTGATCTTCCAACATCACTAACAACTACATGGTGTTAACAGGCTCCCACTTAGCTGTAAAGCTATAGAGCTATGAAGCCTCCGTCGGTGGCATTGTTGGTCCTGGTTGGTATCGTTGGTGAACGGGCCAGAGCCATAAAATTGAGGCAGCACCCTACTTGAAAGCCTGGCGGAAGAGCTCCGTTTTACAGGCCTGCGAATATAAATTTTGAATTCAATTATCTTGAGGACTTTACATGTCCAGTCAAAAAAAAATTTACACAGTGTAGTAGCCTTAGTGCTGTGATTTTGTATCAAACCTGCTTTCACTGAGGTACCTTTATATGTCCACACCACCTGGAGATTGGCAATGCAAACATGGATAGGGATTTGATGTAGTGATCTGAGAGCACTGGACTAGGTCTGTGATGACCTGGGCTCAAACACCCGTGCTCCACAAAACTTAACTTGAGCCAGGCTGAGGACAGAGTGGAAAAATGAAGTGCAAGGGAAGTTGGCCAAAAAGACTCGGGCCGAGTTGTCACAGGGCTTTCCATTCGCACTGCGTAGACTGATGCGGGAGCATACCGGGGAGGAGGCAGAATGAAGCATTCACACTGTGGGGCATCCCCTGGTGGCAGTGCCGCAGTAGCGTGTGGCTTTGGTCCAGTTTGCCGACCTGCACGTAGGCGCATAGGCACATGGGTGCAGCAGCCGGATCAGTGGGTTCACATTACCGGCACTGCTTGGTGTGCGGCTTATTTGCATCCACACTGCCAGGAAGTGGGTCGAACGTGCACCCAGACGGCTTGACACCGGTTTCACCAGGTACCTTTTTAAAGCGGGATGGAAGCACTTCAGGATGGGTGAGTGTGGCACGGCAATGCCAGGCAGCTGGGGCTGTGTGAACAGGCTCTCTTAATCCGCTTGCCAAGCAGGCCTATATCGGGCCAAACTGCCAGTCTGAACTCGGCCCCAGACACTCTCCGATTAACTGACTTCGTGGTGAGAACCATGTCCAGAGGAGAACCACATCCAGAACTCCTCGGAAGAAGGCCATGGTCAAAATGCACTGGTTCATTTGGAAGCTGAGGAAGGCAGAGGTCCACAGGCCTTGGATGCTCCTGTGCATGTTCACAGGAAGGACTCCACATGAATCTTTGACAACCACTAGATCCATGGTATTTGAGGCAGGCTCTAGGGAGTCTGGAGTCCATTCTGAGATTGATCCAGACCCCTAAATCCTTTTGCTAAAAAAAAAAAAAAAAACTTAGTTTCATGATGACTGACATAACATTGGTTGCAGGTCAGACTCCTCAGGTACACTTTTTAGGATGACAGGCCTTGAGGGTCTTCAGCAACATCTGTATCTACAATGCTTCCCAGCATTATGAAATGACGGTCCTGCCTCTGTGTAGCGACCCCAGACTTCCTGGGTGGTTTCCCATCCAAATACTGAGGGCTGACCCTGCTTAGCTTCTGAGATCTGGCTAGCCTAAGCCATCTAGGTCAAGGCAACAGACATGCAGAGGCAGCCGGCCATTTTCTACCTCTGCGTAGCAACCCTGGACTTCCTTGGTGGTCTCCCTTCCAAGTACTAACCAGGGCCAGTCTTGCTTAGCTTCCGAGATCTGACAATATTGGGCCAGCCTGGGCCATCCAGGTCAGGGCACCACAGAACACACCATGGCAGTATTTTCAACTCAACATGCAATTTGTCTTCTGCCTGCCCTTGACAGAAATTGTGTCAAGAAATCGCCTCAGGGCCATACTGATAACAGCAGGGGGAAAAATGTTTAAGTTAATTTATGGAGAGTAGGACAATGAGGATGTTTCCTGAACCGCTTTAAAACTTTCTCAAAATAACATTGCGGCTGGGGACTGAGAGCCAAGGGCCGCTTTGCTCACCAACCGGTAACCTTGTCATCATTTTCTGAAGAAAAGAAGTTCTTCTTCACTGGACCCTGCCTTTGTGTTGGGCCCCCCACCCCCTTTTTTTTTTTCCTTCACAGTCCGCACAGTTATTGTAACATACTCAAATATTTCTATCATGGTCTCTTCTTCTTTTTTCTTTGAAATAATTAATTTTTCTTCGCACGACTTGGCTGATAACATGTCATAATGTAAGTTGCCAAGTGCCAAATGACTCTGAGACTCATTCAGGCATTCAGAGCAAGAGAAAAACCATTCATCTAGATAAAATCCTGTCTGACAAGTCAAGCTGAAGGAATCTTGGTATAATTATATAGTGTTAATGAAGGCCATGTGTACAGACGGTTTTCACTATTAACCTCCGTGTTACTCTATCAAGAGTAATGTGGATCAGTCATTTTAAGTTAAAGCAAATAAGCAGCTATTAAACAAAACATTTTTGTGTGTGTGTAAAAATAGGGCTTTGTGATAGATTATCATAGCATCACCTTTGTTCATCTGGTGTTATTCTGTTGCTATTGGTCAAACACTCTTGGCAGGTTTATTTTAGATAATGACAGGCCTCCAGCCATGTATGAAGGCCCAATCAATGTGGGTAGGTTTTTCTCACTCCCAAGATCAACATAAAAACAGTTGTCAAGTAGGTGGTGGATCACAACTCGTGGCTGGTGGGCTGTGTTCAACATGGTGGTTCACAGCCTGCGCAGGCCAGGTGGGAAACCAAAAGCAGTGCGCTTGTCCACTGGCTAAATGAATGTTGATGGTCTGAATATGGGGTTGCCAGCCTCCAGGTGGGGCCTGGGGATTCCCCGATTTTACAACTGATCTCCAGCTGGCAGGGATCAGCTCCCCTGGAGAAAATAATAACAAACCAAGAAGGAACCATAGGTATTCAACAAGAAAGCCACACAAACAAACCCTGTGATGTGAATACATTTAGCAAGAATTATATTACTTTTAAAATTTTATATGATTACAAAAAATACCCAACATTCTCAGTTTTACAATACTGCAAAAAAAAAAAAAAAAAAGTCCAGCATTCTCAATGAGCACCCGGTTATAAGCTCATTTCAACAGCAGTCGTCCTCAGGAGTAATCCTATATTGTAAGGAGATGTCTTAATCCAGTTCAATATTATAATAGAAGCAAACTTCTTTATTTCATTCAGAATATCCTGGAAAAAAACATGGTAAATAAAGAGCAAAATGAAGTTGAATGGAATATAATTATTTTAACTTTTAATTATTTAATTTATAGAACTTCTGGTTCCATTATGAGTGTTTATATTGGGATCTAGCCAATACTCTGTGGGTGCATAAAGCCTCCTCAATGTTGCTGGCTGATGCTCTCCATAAATACTATCCATTATAGTAGTAGCAAACCAATCCTATTATTCCCAGCTAAAAGCCTTAAATTTTCAAATGGTTGGCAAATGCTCTCTACAACAAACTGAATCCAGACTCTATAAAAGGCTGTTCTAGTTAATTCCATGCAGCTGCATGCTGAACGTCTCTTTCTTAAAGTTACGAGACTTACAATATAGGATTACTCCTGAGGAAGACTGCTGTTGAAATGAGCTTATAACCGGGTGCTCATTGAGAATCCTGGACTTTTTTTGCAATATTGTAAAATTGAGAATGTTGGATAACTTTTGTAATCATATAAAGTTTTAAAAGTAATATAATTGTTACTAAATGTATTTACATCACAGGGTTTGTTTGTGTGGTTTCCCCCTGGAGAAAATGGCTGCTTTGGTGGACTCTATGGCATTGTACCATGCTGAGGCCCTGTCCCTACCAAAACCCCAGCCTTTCCCGGATCCACCCCCAAAGTGTCCATGTATTTTCCAACCCAGACTGGCAACCCTATCTGAACAGTTTCCTTTAAGCTGAGAAATGGACCTGCAGCTGCTGAACCCATTTCATTCACTGACTAAACAAATCTATTTTAATTTCTGTTGTGGGTTCGGGGACTAAGTAGTCTTTTTTTTCCCTTCTAAACTGCACCTCTGTTGGCTGATCATTTTGGTGACTCAGAAGAGTCAGCCAATGATTACTAAGTGTTTGAAGAACTGGAGATAAGTTCTTTGAGGCTCCAGAAAGGGAATTCATTCAACAGTTTGGAAATGTTTGGTTTCAAGGAAAGGCCCCAGCTTTTCTGTCCTCTGAACCAAATGCAAAGACTTATCCCATCCTAGGATGAGGACAGACTGGCAGTCTCGGCCGCTCTGCCTCTGCTTCAAAAGTGGAGGCAGAGCGGCCGTTCAGACGGCCGCATCTGCCCCGAGGAGGCGGCCCGGACACCTCGCGTCCGGCACCGCGCTCCTCCCGCAGCAGCCGAGCACCACTTCAAAGTCATGCTCGGCTGCTGCAGCGCGCGTTCCACCCGCCGGGGCGAGTGTGAACATGCGCCAGGAGGGGGAGCCGCGCGGCATCCACCCGCCGCCGTAGGAAGCCGCCCGCAGTCTGAACACTGCGGGTGGCTTCTTTCCGGTGGTGTGCGAATGCCGCGTCGTGGGGGAAATTCCCCCCGCCTTAGTCTGCCGTGCCGCGGAGGCACGGCAGACTACCAGTCTTTCTCCAGCCCTAGATGAATACTGTAGGCTGCGGTCACACACACTAAATAACCCACTTTCAATCCACTTTCAATGCACTTTTCAACTGGATTTTTACTGTGTGAACTGGAAAAATCCAATCTGAAAGTGGATTGAAAGTGGATTATTAGGTGTGTGTGACCACAGCCTTAGGTGCCTTTGATAATGGACATGTTGCCTAAGGCCATGATTATTCTTCCAGAACTTTTTGAATAGTCAACAAGCTGCATATCGACATGTAGTCCCCCCCCCTCCCCAATCCTGCAGTTCTGCTGGCCGCTCATTCTTCTGCTTTGCTGATAACTCTGAATGATCAGCTCACACGGAGTCAATGGGCGTCAGTTGCTAGGAGAAAAGCCCCAAACAAGCCCTTGATAATGTACCCTCTTTCTTATGGCTGGGGTAGTGTACATACATTTGATATTCAAAAGATTTGATCATTAATTGCAACAGTTGATGGAATTTGATTAGGAGACATTGCAAAGAACTGGGAAAAGTACTTGGAAAATGAGGTTTGCCAAGTCCCCAGTGGGCACCTGACAGTGGGTGTTGGGGATATCTGGTTAATAGAGCAGAGTTTTGCCCCATCACAGAAATGTAATACTTAGTGTGGTAAATAAATCCTCCAAGAAGTATATGGCAAAAAAGGTAAGCTTACATTTATTCAAGTAGCCCTTCCTCCCGCATTTAAGGCCTGTGTGGTCGCAGCCTCAGTTCACATTCAGGTTGCTGTCAGAAGGAGCAAGAGAGGCCTAATCTTTCCCTGTCACATGTGGCTAGCTTGTCCAGCATCATGTGTGTGGGAATATGAGGGCATTGTCTCTACAGGCGAGATCTGCAGAGTTGTGTGTCTCTGTGGAAGGCCATGTAGAGAGACTGAGAAGACAAAGGGAGAGAGAAGGGGTCAGAGGGCAGCTCCCAGGTTAAGACAAAGAGAGGCATCGTCTCTAAGGAGATAACACCCATACACCCTTAGAATGATGTAGTGCCTCCCAATGTCCAGGGATGCCAAGTCTCTCACTCCAACAGTGGGTGGGGAAGATGGGGTTGCCAGATCCAGGTTGGGAAACTCCTGGGGATTTGGGGATGGAGCCTGAGAGGACTGGGACCTCAGTTGGGGACAATGCCACAGAGTCCAGGAGAAACGATATCTGTAGTCCTGAGATGAGCTGTTACTCCAGGGGATCCCCAGGTCCTCCCTGGAGGCTGGCATCCCTATAAACAGTTGACAAAAATTCAGCTGAACATCCAGAACTCAGATTGTTGGAGAAAGATTTAGGATGGGGAAAAAAAATTCTTTAAGCTTAAAGGACTTCCAACCCCCTCGCCCCGAAAACCGATAGGCTCAAGTTACTCTACTCATCAGACATTTAATGTCCTTCATCGAACCCAATGCCTTCTTTAGAATCAGCATTACTTGTCTTCTCTAGACTTGCAGAACTTTTAAACATTTCAACTGGACTGATTTCTTTTTTTTCCCTTGAGTGCCGGCATGATGGATTAGTAGTCCTTACACAGAAACCATTTTTTATGTCAGGGTTGTGATCACACTGTAATCTATTTCACCGTTAGGTCTGGAAATAGACAAAGATTTTAATATTTAATTTTTTAGCTTAAACACCACTGACTCTTGATCACATCCTCAATCATGTACTCAGACAATTATGAAGTTGCAAGACTCTGAATAATGCATCACACATCAAAAGCCCATTATGTTTACTTTTCTTGTCTGAGTGAGTTTTTTTTTTTTTTAAGGTTGACTTTAGTTGGATAGGACAAGACATAAAAGAAAGAAAGAAAGTGAAATGGGAAGAAGTTGTTGAAGTATTGTATATACGTTATCTCAAAAGCTTATTAAGGAGATAAGAACTTGGGGGTGTTGGAGCCGAAGGCATAGTGCGGAGTGAAGTAGGACTACACCTTTCAAGTAAAAGATGGATCTGGCTGTAGGGAGGAGCTGACTCTCGATAGAAGTGGGAAAACTCCCCATAAACTGCTTAGGAAACTGTCATCAGACAATAAGTCTGGGAAACTAAGCCGGGTTGGCCCTGGTTATTCCTTGTGGGAGAACTTCAAGGAATACCAGGGTCACTACGTGGAGGCAGGCAATGGCAAACCACCTCTGAACATCTCTTGCCTTAAAAACCACATGTGGTTGCCGTATGTCAGCTATGACTAGGTAGGTAGGTAGGTAGGTAGGTAGGGAGAGAGAGAGAGAGAGAGAGAGAGAGAGAGAGAGAGAGAGAGATGATGATGAAGAAGAAGAAGAAGAAGAGGAAGAGGAAGCAGCAGCAGCAGCTTTAGGCTGATCCTACATTGGGCAGAGGGTTGGACTAGATGGTCTGTATGGCCCCTTCCAACTCCATGATTCTATAAGAAGATAGAGGTAGATGATAGATAGAATGATAGACATGAGAGAGAGAGAGAACTGAGAGCTTTCCACAGCCAGTGGACGCTCCTCAGCACACATTGCAGCTCAGTCCTATGAAGCCCAGAGTGTTGGACACTTATGTGGTGATACACACAGGTCTGCATCCACACGTCATTGGGCATCCACACTATTAGTGTGACACTGCAATGGCTTGCATCTGGATGGTCTTCTTCATATAAGAAAATGCGGTTGTGAATGACTGCTATAAGTCAGTAGGCAATGAACTATCCAACAATATGTGGGTCCAGCAGTCATCAAACCATTATGATAAGACTACCACATGAGAGCTCTTTGCAACTGGCAGTCATGCACCACTACTTTGAAGAGCTGTCCAGTGGGTTGATATTAGATCAAAACTGATGTTGGATCAAAACTGATCATCTCCCCTGTGTCCTTCAAGCACAGAGGGCATCTGGTTGTCCTACACGTATTGCAGCACTATACTGATACCGTAGGAAGTGGCAGGTGCCTTTGGGCCGCTAGAAGAATTAGGGTAGATGGCATCCTTTGGTCTGACATGTTTTGAAGGTTAACTCTCAAGGCTGGCAAACCTTACAAACAAAGCCAGCAATGGTTATTAACACCCGACCAAAGATCACTTCCTGTATCTTCATATCTTTTGGTTGTCACCTTCATTTCTACATTTGAGTCCAGTAGCACCTTAGAGAACAACAATTTGGGGGAGGGGGGGCTAGGGAGCTTTATTTTATTTATTTACAAAATTTGTTTCCTCCCTTTCTGCCCTCACAAGGGCTGCCAAGTTGGCTAACAATTTTTTTTCACTGCTGCCAATCTCCAGCTGAGGACTGGAGATCACTCAGAGTTACAGCTGCTCTCCAGATGGCAGAGCTCAGTTCCGCTTGAGAAAATGGTGGACTCTGTGTCCTTATATGCTGATGAGGTCACCACAGCAAATTGACGCTGAGTGTCCAAGGCCAGGGCACCCGCCCAGAGCTTCTTTTTAGAGCCCGTTGTATTTATATCTGCAATGGGCCCTATTCCTACTACAATAAATAAAGAAGTTAAGAAAGAAAGAAAGAAAGACAGACAGACAGACAGACAGAAAGAAAAATGATCTCTGTTGAATGGTAGGACAGTGATAGCATCTCAAAAACCAGCAAAAGCTTCATTGTAAGCTCCTATATTTCAGTTAAGGCCTGTGCAGCATGAAGCCACTGAAGTGAAGAAAGCCCACTAGCATGTACTCTGCTCTGCAAGGGTCACAGTAATCCCTGTACCACACGGTAATCCTTGTTCCAGCCAGGCAACAAAATGTAAGCTGACAGATTGGCTTTGACTGAGGAAGGCCTCAGGCTGACCGAGGGTTGTTCTGAGGATAAAATGAAAGGCAGGAGAACAATGGAAGTTGCTCTGGGTTCCTACTGGGGACAAAGGTGTGGCGCATTTGCAGTAAATAAATTAATATAGCTGGAGATTGGAAAGAAGAGAAGAGATTGGATTTATACCCCGCCCTTCACTACCCAAAGGAGTCTCAGAGTGGATTACAATCTCCTTTCCTTTCCCCGCCCCACAACAGACACCCTGCGAGCAATGCTCCCTCTAAGCTGTGGAGTCCTGTGAGCAAAAATTCTACTTTGTGAGCTACTGGCATTAAAGTTGTGAGCAAGCGATTTGGCTACTGCATCAATCAGTCTGCTCTGGAGCCATCCTTTCTGAGCTAAGGCAAAAATGTGTGAGCCAGAGGCTAAAAAAAATGTGAGCTAGCTCCCACTAACTCAGCTTAGAGGGAACATTGCCTGTGAGGTAGGTGGGGCTGAGAGAGAAACTGCTCTTTTTCAAGAACAGCTGTGCCAGAGCTATGGCTTGCCCAAGGTCATCCAGCAGGTCACTGTTAGGACTTTTGTCCAATAATCAAGAAAAATTCAGAGTAATGAATCTTGCTTTTCTGGAAAGAAGAGATTGCTTCTTTTAGTTTAAAAGAAGTTTATTACTAAAGGGAAAAGGTAAACGGGATTAGCTACAAATAAACGAAACATGCTTTCTAAGGAGCTGCATTGTGCTCTGTCTTCACACTAAGACATACTGATAGAGAGAGAGAGATTGTAATGGAGGATCTCTCCTTCTTCTTGACCCCTGAAAGGAAACGCCTGATATCAGTAACCAATTAGCAAGACAGTACACCTTCAGTTTTCCCGGGCTCGAAGTTAATTGGCCAGCTGCCAGGTATTACTTCCAGGCTAACATAGGTAAACAAACAAGTTGCATAGTTAACCCTATAATGACTGAATTTCTCAGGCCTTGCATTACATGCTCATTTCTCCAACACCCCTTCTCAAGACCTGAAATGCAAGTCATTATACATGCATACACAAAACATTGTTCAACATTAACATCAAGCATAGTCAACATTTCCCGAAGTCTTTCAAACTTGTCTTTGGTCAGTGGCTTAGTCAGGATATCAGCCACCATCTCTTCTGTACGACAATGCTTAATCTCTATCAGCTTTTTCTGGTACAAATCTTTAACTAATGCACATTTAATACCAATAGATCTACTTCTAGCAGTCGTGCTCTCTTCCTTACATATAGTTATACAAGCTTTATTATCCTCTAACATAAGTATAGGTACAGGTTCAATTATTCCAAAATCTTTCAACATCTCAAAGATCCATTCAAGTCTGCTGCAGGCACTTGCTGCTGAAATACACTCAGCTTCTGCTGTGGATTGCGCTACAACAGTCTGCTTTCTACTAGTCCAGTCTATCAGTCCATCTCCATAAAAGAATAGGTATCCACTGGTAGACTTGTAGTTGTTCATCTCTTCTCCCCAACTGGCATCCATGTAGCCAACTAGTCTTGGTTGTTCAGTTGGTGCAATTTTTAGTTTTAAGTCCATTGTTCCTCTTAGGTAACGTGCCATCTTCTTTACTGCGCTCCAAAAATGATGATTTGGCGAACTTACTTTTCTGCTTAGAAATCCAACTGCCGCTGTAATATCTGGACGCGTTGATTTGCTCAGGTACAAGAGCTTTCCGACAGCCTCTCTGTATCCTCCTATGTCCTTTAGTGGTGTGCCGTCCTTCTCCTTCAGATATCCAGGTTCAAGTGGGATTGTTGAAGCTTTGCAGTTCTTCATGCCAACAGATTCTATAAAGTCCATAATCTTTCTTTTCTGGCATAAAAGAAAAGTTCCATCCTCGAGTCTCTCAATTTGCATTCCGAGATATTGTTGAACATCTCCTAGCTGTTTGACTTCCACTTCCTTATTCAGTCCATCAGCTATTGCTTTGATGTCTCCTCTGTTTTGACAAGCCACGATCAAGTCGTCAACGTAAACAAGAACATACTGGTATTGTCCATTTCTGATTCTAGTGTACAGACAAGGTTCAGCTTTCCCTTGCTTGAAGCCTTGCTTCTTTAAAAGTTCAGTAAGTTTGTCATACCAGGCCTTTACGCCTTGCTTTAGGCCATAGAGTCCTTTATTGAGTTTGTAGACTAAGTTTTCTTGACCTTTGACCTTGAAACCTTCAGGTTGTTCCATGTAGATTTCCTCAGATAGTTCTCCGTTGAGAAAAGCAGTCTTTACATCAAGATGCTCTACTATCATGTTCCTAGATGCTGCAACACTTAGAAGTGTTCTGAATGTTGCTTGGTCAGTAACTGGAGCAAAAGTTTCAAAATAGTCAGTCCCATATTGCTGTGAGTAGCCTTTAGCTACTAGGCGTGCTTTGTATAGCTCCACAGTTCCATCTTCCTTGTGCTTAATTTTGAAGACCCATTTACATCCAACAGGGTTTCTGCCTTGAGGTAGTTGAGTGAGAGTCCAGGCCTCTTTTTCGCTAATGGATAGCAGCTCCTGTTCCATTGCTTCAAGCCATCTGCCTCTTTCACTCGCAGGCAAGTTGCAAACTTCCTTCCAGTTCTTGGGTTCCTTTGCAGGTTGCACAAGTTCACAAAATCCATACTTCATTGCAGGTTTTCCCTTAGTGCTCCTTTCTGATCGCCTCACACTGGGTGTGGGTTCTGCTGTGGGTTCTGCCATGGGTTCAGCCGCTTCCTCTGGTGTGGCCCCTGCTTCCCCTTCTGTTTCAGTAGTTTCCTCAGAAGGTGGACCTGCTGCTTCACTTGCCAGTTCCCCAGCCAGTTCACCAGCAGTCACTACAGGTAGCCAAGCAATGAACTCATCAGGTGCAGTCCCAGGCATCTTTGGATCAGCTGCAGTGGAAACACTAGGCAATACAGTCTCATCAATAAAAACAACATTGTGTTCTTCTACTGTGTGGGTTTGGGGATTGTATATCCTGTACTCTTTCCCACCAACAGGATAGCCTACAATAAGTCCAGTTTCAGATCTGGAATCAAGCTTTCCCCTCTTTTCCTTTGGTATGTGTGCATACCCTTTTGCGCCAAAAGTTTTGATATGTCTTAGACCAGGCTGTCTTCCAAACCAAGCCTGAAAAGGGGAGGTTCCAATAATCTTTGAGGGTAATCTGTTGTGTAAGTACACTGCTTTGTTCAGGGCTTCTGCCCATAAACCGTTTGGCAGTCCAGAATGCATTAGCATAGCTCTGCACATCCCTTGCAGTGTTCTATTTAATCTCTCAGAAGCTCCATTTTGTTGGGGTGAATAGGCAATGGATACTTTATGTTGAATTCCTTGCTCTTGTAGAAACTGTTTGAATTCAGCATTACAATATTCACCACCTCCATCTGTGAGTAAGCTCTGAGGTGCTTTGCCAAATTTATTTTTAACAATAGCCACATAATTTTTAAATCTACGCAGTGTTTCATCCTTACTTCTCAGCATATACACATAAGTGTATTTTGTTTTATTCTCTGTGAAAGTCACAAAATATTTGTTCCCACCTAGGGATGCAGGTAAAGGTCCAACAAGATCACCGTATACAGTTTCCAAAAATTCTTGATTGTGCGCTGGAGTTTTCCCAGAATAACTTGGGGCATCTCCCTTTGCTCTGAGGCATGTCTCACATCTAGTTTCACTCTTTTCACAATGCACAACAGGTATTCCACATTGCTTTAACAATTGCTCAACAGATTTCAAATTTCTATGTCCCATTTTAATATGCCACGAAAATAAACATTTTTCATGTTTGCAAGCATCATCACAAGCATCCTTAGTCTGGCAAATCTGTTCCTTATCATCAACAGTCTCTATTTCCTCATCAGGATCAACATCAAAAGTTTCTGTCTCCTCATCATCACAAGCTACAAGGTAATGAAAGCCATTTTTCTCTTCCACTTTAAATTCAAGCTCTCCATCCTTGGTAGAGACCTTGCTTCCTTGCTCTGGTTTGAGCACTACAATATGGCCAGTATTCATAAGGCTTTTTGTTGAAATTAAGTTCTCAACAGCTTCAGGCACATAAGCTGTATTTTGCAATTCAACATCAATTATTTGATTACCTGTAGTACATAATTGTAATTTTACAGTTCCAACACCTTGTACATTCAATAATTGCCTGTTAGCTTGGTAAATTCTTGGTTTGTTCTCAACATCTATGTTACTAAACCAGGCTTTTTCTCTACACACATGTGTGCAAGCGCCAGAATCGATTAAAAATATTTTCTTATCATCTGTGTTAAAATCATCAGTGATCCTAAAAGCATTGCCTTTGCTCTGTGTCCCAGCTGCAAACTTTCTGCCTCTGTGCTGTGCATGTGAAACGTGACCTCTGCTCCTCCCATAATGGCTTCCCCTTCCACTGGCTGGTTCTTTGTTACTGGAACCATGTGCGCTTGTGGCTCTTTGTTCTTGGGGGTCATTATTAGGTGCATACTTAGAAGAGCAGTACTTTGCAAGATGATTTTTCCCACATATAAAACACTCTATTTTCCTTTTAAATCTCTGTCCATGCTTTAGGCTCAAAACAGACATCTCATCAGACAAACTTTCTTTCAAATTTCTAGAATCATATTCCTCAGTTAGTGCAGACAAAAGACCTTCTAAAATTAGATCATCTTTCAGTCTAATCATACTGGTTACAGACTTATAGGAGCCAGGCAGACCCTTAAGAATTGAAGAAATCATATCTGTATCAGAGGGTGCTTCATTCAGGTCTTTAAGCTGTGTGTAAATGCCCATTAATTTGTCCATCTCTTTGGGAAGGCAGTCTCCCTCCTTCATTCTGAAATCAAAAATCTGTCCCTTGAGGGAATAGATTTTACTCTTGCTGTGCTTATCAAATTTGCTTTTTAGGTGTCTAAGCATCAATCTGGACATGGCTAGCCCTCTTAATCCTGGTACCTCTGTGTAGGGGATACTCCCTAAAATCAGGGCTTTAGCAAAACCATCCATCATAAGGAATTGTGTCTTATCAGGGTCAGATTCTGGAGGATTTTCAGTTGTTAATACTTGAAGGGCATTGTGAGTCTGCAGGTGACTCTTCAAATACTCCTCCCACCACTGATAGTTAGCCTTTGTAAGTCTGAGGTTTGGCATTTCTTGGGATGGGGCATTAAAAGCCATTTTGTTACTCACGTCCCTTTGGATTTGAGGTAGAAGCACAGGTTGAGCAACTTCGCTGGAATCTGGCTCAGTCATCTACTTCTCCAGGAGCTGGCAGGGTTAATCTTTCCTTCTCTCTGCAGCAGCAGCAGCGCGAAGTTCAAAAGCTTCTTTGCCTCGCCTTCCTTTGTTCTCCTGGCAGCAGCGTCTCTGCGGTGCTCCAAGGCTCAGCTCAGCTCCACTGACAGCAGGCAAAAATTAATCCAGTCAAAAAAGATCCTTTGCTCCTGGCAAACTGCAATCCAGCATAGGTTTCCCCCTGATCAGCAAGGAAACAGGGTTGGGCCTTTCTGGCTGCAAGATTGCTCTGAGAGCAGGAAGGAAAAAAAGTGGTCGTTTTAAAAATCCAAGCCTCTAGCTCTTATTCCCTATTTCTCTTTCTCAATCAATCCAGAAAGCTTTTAAGAGAAGAACCATCTTTTAAGAACCATCCTCTCTTGCTACCATTTGTTAGGACTTTTGTCCAATAATCAAGAAAAATTCAGAGTAATGAATCTTGCTTTTCTGGAAAGAAGAGATTGCTTCTTTTAGTTTAAAAGAAGTTTATTACTAAAGGGAAAAGGTAAACGGGATTAGCTACAAATAAACGAAACATGCTTTCTAAGGAGCTGCATTGTGCTCCGTCTTCACACTAAGACATACTGATAGAGAGTGAGAGATTGTAATGGAGGATCTCTCCTTCTTCTTGACCCCTGAAAGGAAACACCTGATATCAGTAACCAATTAGCAAGACAGTACACCTTCAGTTTTCCCGGGCTCGAAGTTAATTGGCCAGCTGCCAGGTATTACTTCCAGGCTAACATAGGTAAACAAACAAGTTGCATAGTTAACCCTATAATGACTGAATTTCTCAGGCCTTGCATTACATGCTCATTTCTCCAACAGTCACAAGTGGAGGAGTGGGGAATCAAACCCGGTTCTCCCAGATTAGAGTCTATGCACTTAACCACTACACCATACTGACATAGGTTGGCTGGTTATTGGGAAGGAAAGAAGGAAGCAAAGAAAGGGGTGAGGACATGGGAGCTACCTGGATAAAGGAAAGAGGAAGTAGTTCATGTGTGGGGGAGACCTGCAAGCAATACCACATCATATGTTGTTTAGACCTAAATGATTAAAAATCACACAGAGTGATACACACCAGTTGTGGGAGAAGAAGAGGAGCTAGGTTTTCTACTCCATTTTCTTTACCTTAAGGAGTCTCTAAGCAGCTTACAATTGCCTTCCCTTCCTTTCCCCACAACAGGCACCTTGTGAGAAAGGTGGGGCCAAAAGAGTTCTGAAAGAATCGTGACTGGCCCAAGGTCACCCAGCAGGCTTCATGTGAAGAAGTGGGGCATTGAAACTAGTGCTCCACAGTAGAATCAGACACTTTTAAACATGACATCATGCTGGCTCTATATAGACAAATAACAGTTTATATATACACAACACAGAAATAATATTTTTATTTTAGCAGGAATGTGTAGGTCTTTGGTTAATTCACTTAAAACTTCCATTATTGCATCAAAAGCCAAAAATATATTCAAAGAAGAAGAGAGCTTTCCGTTTATTCAATGATAATTAGTCTACAAGGTACAGTGTCTTCAGGATGCATGAATCATATCTCCTGGAAGATATATTTAGCATCTTGTCCAAGATAAAGGAGAGTATCAAGCTCCTATACATTACAATAGCCTAATTCAGTCCTTGTCTGATTAAAGATGGAAAAAGATATCACAAAATAGATTAGGAGGCAAAAGCAGTGCATTTATGACAAAAAACCCCCACACATCTTCAAAGTGTTTTTTCTCGTGTTGATCGAATTGCTGAATGAATACAGAAACCACTGAGACTCAGCAGAAAAGCATTCCCTTCAAAGTCCAATTGTCAGTCATTCTGATTGCTTGACGAGTCCCTCTGATTTGCAGGACTGTATTTAATATCACATTGATTCTGATTATACCAGCAGGGTGAAACTGTGAGCCTATCCAAAATTGTCCTCGAGCTTAATGTTGACGATTGTGATAGATTAGCTCAAGGCTCATCACTTGACAGGTCTGGGGAAAGAGTGATGAAACGAAACTAACTCATCCCACTTGCGTCCACCATACAGATTCCATGCCTAGACAAAGATGCTGGCCTGATTCAAGCCCTCACCTTGTTTTTCCCACTACCTTGGTCAGGGGCTCAGAGATGGATGGGATGGATCGCGATGGGAAGTTTGTGTCTGCCAGCCACATTACCATCCTTGTTACTGGGTGACTGGCTGGGATCCAGTGATGCACACAGGCAGGGGTCCTTTGGGGATGGAGTGAGGTGGAGTGCTGCTCCGCCAGCTCAGGAGGGGCAGTAGGGCAGCCACGGGCCGAATCAGATTCTCTGATCTGATTCGGTCTGCTGCCGAATTGCCGCCAAAATTCGGCGGCAGCTTTAAAAGTGGCTGTAGGAGAGGGGGTTTGAGGGAGAGGCTCCAAACTTGCAGGGTAGCTGCTGGGGCCTCTCCTCGAAATACCCACCAAGTTTCAAGAAGATTGGATCAGCAGATCCAAATCTATGGGCCTCCAAACAGGTTTCCCCCATTCCCTCCATTGTTCTCTATGGTGGAAAAATAGTAACGTTTTTTCATGTTGATTGTGCTTTTTTGAGACTGCCAAAAATAAAAAGGGGTAAAAACAGATATTGATAATGATATTTATTTGTCCAATTGTATTTATCTGTCTGAGAGAGAGAGAGAGAGAGAGAGAGAGAGAGAGAGGAAAGATGTATAGAGAGAAACAAAGTAAATAGATGGGGGAAGGGGGAAGAAGGAAATGAGAGAGAAAGGAAGGAAGGAAGGGAGAAAGAGAGAGAGAGGAAAAAGGTGGAAAGAAAGAGGTGGAAAGAAAGCAAATAGATGGTGGGGAGGAGGACAGATGGGGGAGAGAGAGAAAGAGAGGTAGAAAGGAAACAACTAAATAGGGACTGGGGAGGGAGAGGTGGAAAGAAAACAACTAACTTCAAATGAGTTCTCAAAAAACAACAACAACCCTACCCCACACAAGCCAGTTTGGCTTGAAAAAGGGATTAAAAGAGACAAGCTGGAGGTGGCGGGGGGTGTGCTTTGAGAACACATTTAAAGTAAAATTTGCTTTCTTTCTCTGCTCCCCCCCCCACCTCCAGCCTAGACAGGAAGGGTAACACTGGTTGTGGAAGGGAAGAGCAACCAGGGAGGCATGCCTCTCCTTCACTTCCCCAGCTGCCTTGCCGGGAGATGCACAATATGTGTGAAAGAGCCGCATGTGGCTCCCGAGCCACAGTTTGGCCACCCCTGCTATAAACTATACAGAAAGTGGATTACAAGGTGCAGACAATGCAGTAAAATTAGATGGTACCTACAGTAATTATTCCAGAGAGCTGCAGTCCTATTCCCCGGCTGTTCATTCTACCAAAGTTCTAATCTCTCTCTTTTTTAATTGCCCTCTTGAACGTTTTGGTTCTGCACATTCTATAGAGCAAGTTTTTAGCTGGATTCAGCTCAAACTGAAGCATATTTTTGGATGCAGCTTCTCTTTGGAGATTTATGCATGATTCCCTGTGTTGCTACCTGCTTTTGGAGTCTGTCTGCTTCCAATATGCTCAGCTTGTACTTTATTTTTTAACGAACGGATATTACAAAGAGACCATACATCTCCAGTGTTCTCTCTCACCCAGAAGAATCCCTGGAGTGCTACCCCTTTGCTTCCGTGCTGTTCGGGGAAGTAGAAAGTGTGTAACAATATGCAGTTTTAATAAACTGTTTCTTCTGATGTTAGCAGAAGGGTAAAGTTATTAGCATATTGTGGGGGAGACCTGAGGAGATCACTACTTAAACAAGGGGAAATGTTACTATTGGGGGGAATGTTAATAGCACTGGTGCACATTAAATAACAGAACGGGAATGTGAAAAGTTTCATTTTAACCTGGTCTTTCCCAACCCAGGAATCAGTTGTATTTCACCACCAAAGATTTTCAGTCTTCTTCTGAAATGGAAATGGTATACCTCATCTTTCATGTTTTCGTCTATTTCACTCCCCCTCTCCCGAACAAGACTCTTTTCAAATGTAGATGTCATTTTCAAGCACTGCAAAGTCGAAAATGAAATATTCCCTGTGAGGCGTTTCTTACAGAAAAATTCTTGCTGAAAATTTGCTTGCCAAAAAAAGTGTGGTCTTGGTGGGGGGAAACTGTAATTTTTTGTTCAAGTTTGAAAATTCAAAACATTTTGAAGCTGAAAACATTTGTTTTGGCACCAAATCCCTCCCTTGGCTATTTTAAATCAATACATTTTAGTTATTGCTTTTGTTTGGTTTGTTTTTTCTCCACATTTGTTCAGCATGGCCATAACTCATTGTTTCTTGTTCTGTTCAGATGCTTTGAATATGTCAGATACTGGAGGAATTGCATATGGGACCAGTTAACAACATACAGCTTCCACACAACCAGTAGGAACCCAGGAGCCCTGATAACAGGGATGCATCTGTACACAAACCACTCACACATTCTTGTGGGATTATTGCTATAACCATTATGAATCATTCCTATGTGCTAATGAGTGCAAGCTCTCAAACCTCGAGATGGTCACCTCGAGACTGGACTACTGTGATGCTCTCTACACAAGGCTGCCTTTGTCGCAAATCCAGAGGCTGCAGCTAGAGCAGAATGCCAAGGCCAGGCTACTGATGAGTCTCCCTAGGTGGGAACACATCCAGCCTGCTCTGCAGGCACTGCACTGGCAACCAACAGCATACTGAATTTGCTTCAAGGGGCTGGTGCTTACCTTTAAAGCCCTATATGGCCAGGGCCCGACATACCTGAGGGACCACTTTTCCCCATACATACCCCAGAGAGCACTTTGGTTGGGGTCACAACACCGACTAGTCATTCCAGGCCCCAGGGATGCCAGGCTCGCTGTTACCAGGGCCAGAGCCTTTTCAGTGGTGGCTCCTTACTGGTGGAATGATCTCCTGGAGGAGATCAGGGCCCTGCGGGATCTAGTGCAATTCCACAGGGCCTGCAAGATGGAGCTCTTCCACCAGGCTTTCAACTAGGAGCTGCCCACCACTACCATCAATGGCCACTACTAACATTGGGTGGCGTAGGGCAGGTCGTAATTGAGATGGAGCCATATCATCTGAGATACTGGGAGACCGCTGAGTTAGGAACTTTGGGAGCTGTATTATATGGTGCACATTGCTGTTTTAATATTGTGAGCATTTTAACTGTAAATTGTTCTGACTGTTTTAAATGGTTTTAAATGTTTATAAGTACTTGGTACATGTTGCCAAGCAATGAAAGCTGCCCTGAGCCTGCTTTCGGGGAGAGTGGGGTATAAATATAACAAATAAATAAATAAATATTTTGACTTCCAGTTTTGGTGACCTGAATGGCGGTCGTATCCGTTCGGTGTTCCAAGGGATGCACTCCATGACCCAGTGGCAGGGAGGGGGCTCAGATGATTCCAGACCCACCGGAGCCCTTGTAGGAGCCCATGGAGCTTGAGGGATGCCTCTCCCAAGTCTGACTGCCAAGGGATCGAAGCTCCTCTTTGCTCTGAAGGTCCCACCACTGGAGAACCAGCAATGGTGCAAGGGACACACACCAGGACAAGCAAGCAGTTGGTCGAACAGTTTCTTTTACCTGAGCGGAATATCGTTGATGAAGTTATGATGAATCAGAAACACAGATAAGTAGCCAGGCAAACAGCCCCTCAAACAAAAATGAAGGGGGGGAGAAGCCCACCCTGTGAAAAAAGAAAAAAAAGAAAATCTCTTTAAAATTAACTGTTAACTAAGGGGACTGAAAGCAAAGCGCCTTTTGACCAAAGTAGAGTGGAACCAAGTGAAAATTACCCATATTTGCAGACCATAGAACTTTTTGAAACTTTTGCTAAAAAGTAAACAATTACACAGATGGCTGGGAGAAAAATGGCCCCGAAAACGAAACCTCCTACAGGACATGCCAGCCTGGCTGCTCCAATCACAAGACCAGAAGAAGCTGCAGATTTTCCCAATATGCTGGCAGCAGCATTGTACCCTCTGCTGGACCAGATGACTTTATTGAATAGCAACTTTGAAATGCTACAAAAACAGCTAAAAGAAACAAAGACCAGAACAGAGCATACAGCAGAATCGCTTAAGAAGGTTGATGCCAAGAAAACAAAACTTAAAAAAACGAATGGTGACTGTGCAAAAACAGAGAACCTCAGATGAATATCAACTTTTGCAGCTACAAATGGAAAAAATCAATTTATGTATTGAGATTACAAGGTGTCCCAGAGCACAATGGAGAATTTTTTTTTAAAAAAACTTTAAGCGATGCCTTGGGGCTGGTTGCAGATTTCAAAGCGGATTTTCTACAAAGTGAAATGGACATGCTCTACAGAACCTATCTAGAATATATCAAGAAAAACAATCTGCCTGGCGAAGTCTTTGTGAAATTCTCCAAAAGATACATCAGAGACCAGATACTCAAAGTGACTAATGGGACTACTCTAAGAATCGAGGACAAGAAAATAAAAGTTTTAAAGGACATTCCATTTGAGATTAGAAAGAGGAAAAGACAATACAAAAGCTTAATTGTATTTCTACAAAAAAATTCCACATCCTACAGATGGCTTATACCAGAAGGCCTCACCTTTAAATACAAAGATAAGAAAACTAGAATAGACTCTGTTGCAAAAGCTAAAGCATTTTTGGAGAAACTACAGGAAACTGAGAAGTTGGAAGGCCCAGCAAAGAATGACAATACAACAGACCATAGTAACATGGGAAGCAAAAAAGATTCATCATCTGAATCCAATGGAGAAGAATCAGAATCTGAACTTGGGGTGGTCGCCCCAAAAACTCCCAAGACCAGATGAGGATACGATCTCAGAAATAAGAAAGACTAATTTTAAGCTAGATATTTCTATGACTTGATCTTTAGTAAATGAAACAACTCTTGGACGCTTTCTTTGGATAAAATATTTGCTTTACTACAATATTAATATAGTACAAGATTTGATTCATTGTATTTAGGCTAATGTAATTGAAACAATAGCTTAAGCAAATGTTTACGTATATGACCACTGCTACTTGGGGTTTTAGTGGTTTTCTTTTCTTTCTCCCATAGATGATAATTTCCCTTCTGTAGTTTTTTTTTTAATTTTTGATTTCTGTGGTTTTGAGTTCTGTAGTTTGAGTTCTGTTGTTTTTAGAATAAAAGCAATATAATAATAATAATCTTAAATTAGAATAAATATAGGTATACAGCAAATATATTATTTTTGGGCAACCATATCAAAGGTGGCAACACCAATGAATTACTGGAAATAAATGGAAGGAAGTTTGTAGTCTGGGATGTGGATTAAAGGTGTTTCATCACATGGCTCCAACCAGTCCTAGGGATATTTGCTTGTACGCCTAAGCTAGCCCGAGCTAGTCCAATCTCATCAGATCTTGGAAGCTAAGCAGAGTTGGCCCTGGTTAGTATTTGGATTGGGGTCCACCAAGGAAGTCCAGGGCCATGATGCAGAGGCAGGCAGTATTCAAACCACCTCTGAACATCTCTTGCCTTGAAAGCCTCATGGGGTCACCGAAAGTCAACTGCAACTTGATGGCCCTTTCCACCACTGCCATTCCTGTGTCAGAGCTCCAGTCTCATAATAACTTTTTTCCTGTCTGAGATGCAAAATATTTGGAAATATAGAATGGGCTTTAAGGCCATTCCAGGGTGCTGATTATCTCAGGGCTGAACCCTCCTTTTAAGTATGTTTGAGGAGTTCTAGAATTTTAGGTATAGTTCAATTCATGTTGAGCTACCGAGAAACCGTTTTTGGTTTCCTTGGGTCAATGAGTTGGATCCTATCTAAAACTTCTGTGCTTTGGGGAAACTTCTGTGTACCTCCCACCTTATGCTAGGGGGCAAGGACTCCTGGGGGGCAAGGACTCCAGGAGCAACATGAGGGGGCAGTTGGAGGGCTACTCTAGGAGAGGGGAATTGGCAAAAATCATGTGTGTCCCCCCCGCCCGCATGCATAGACATTTTTTGCTGGAATCCAACCCAGTGAATTTGACATAAAGTACTGTTTTTTTAAAAAAGAAGAGATAGATAGATAGATAGATAGATAGATAGATAGATAGATAGATAGACAGACAGACAGACAGACAGACAGACAGACAGACAGATAGAGGGCTATTTTGGGGGAGGAATGCACAGGAATGGAGTTCTGGCTGGCTTCCAAGGTGGCCATGCTTGGGGAAGCCAATCCAATCCAATCCAGGGAGAGAAGACAGTTTAAACTGCCTCCCCTCCTTGGGTTCCTCAGTTGCCCCACAGCTGTGGGGTGCCTGGAGAAGCCAATCCAGAAACTGCCTTTCTTCCCTCGATCCAGAAACTGCCTTTCTTCCCTTTGAAGCCAATCCTGGGAGGAAGCTGCACTGTCAGGAGTGTGGCCTATTATGCTAATGAGTTCCTGCTGAGCTTTTTCTACAAAAGAAGCCCTGGATAGATAGATAGATAGATAGATAGATAGATAGATAGATAGATAGATAGATAGATAGATAGATAGATAGGAGAGAAAGGATGGATGATAGATAGCATGTGAACATACTGTATTGAGGAAACGGAGCAATACACTCAAAAACGTTTGTGAAGCACAAGCAAAAAGAATGCTGATTCAGCAGTGCACACCAATATATCAAAACTGGTGTTTTTTTTTTTTTTGTATGGACCTATTTCAGAGTACTCATTCACATGAATCAAGCGGAGAAGGGAAAGGCATACAAAAGAACTGAGAAAATTGAAAGTTGAAGCAAATTGTTCATGCATGGTGTACAATATTTGGATTCTTTTTTTTTTTTTTTTTAAATGGAACAATGAGGAAATTCTTGGGCACTGATTCCACCTCCCCTGGGAGATGTGCCTGCCCCTCACTCCCAGTCTTTAGAAGGCCATTGGAGACAGTTTTATTTAGGACTGGATTTGGTGAAGTTTAGAAGCAGTCTTGAGTGGTGATTTTAAATTTTGGATTTTTGTGTGTGTTTTAAAATGCGTTTTATCTAGGTTGCAAGTCACCTTGGGCTCCATCAGGAAGCAATGCAGCTAATACATGTTTTAATCAAAATCAAAATAAATAAATACCAGAAACAAGACCAGTTAATTTAGAACTTCAGAATCTGGGAGAAATCCTGATGGAACAATGCGACGGAAGCCAATAAGGAAAGAATGGAGTTTTGATAAGGACGATGGCGTTTCCCAGGAAGAATGGAATGCAGCCCACATGATATGGGTGGCACCCATCTTTGTCACCAGCACTGGGCATCCTGATGGGAATCTGTGGATGGCAGAAGAAATCTCTATACGGTGGGTAAAGCTGATAAAACGTGTAATTGGAGTTGCTACTAATGGCCACCAAATAGAATGCTGAGTGGAAGCTGGGGCTTCCGAATTGTCAAAAACACCACCACAGTTTCTGAATTCTCACAAGAATTCTGATTACAACCAAAATTGAGGATTGGGTCTACAGACCTAGGGCTGCTAACTTCCAGGTGGCAGCTAGAGATTCCCTGCGACTACCATTGATCTCTAAACTACCAAGATCAGTTCCCCTGGAGAAAATGGCCACTTTGGAAGGTAGACTCTGTGGCATTACACTCTGCTGAGGGACTGTCCTCCCAAAACCCCACCCACCCCAGGCTCCACCCCCCAAATCCCCAGGTATTTCCCAACCAAGAACCGGCAACTCTACTACAGACCCGTGATACTAAATGAGAAGGCCAAATAATATCCCAAGCATTCCCACCCACTTCACAAAAGCAGCCACATTTTTAAAGACACGTCAGGACTTTTTCTTCTAATATGCCTCTGAAGTTACCAAGTGGATCAGTCTAAACTTTCCTTGGTTTAACAGAGGAACATTAATGTTAATAAAGCTACTGATGTACCAGTTATTTTCATGACTGAGTCCCTTTTCAGAAATACAGTTCTCAAGCCTCAGACATTTGGGGACCATAATGGTTTATGTAGTGAGTCTGTGGAAATCTCTCTTTTTGTCTTCCTTTCTTGACATTTGGAGGGGGGAAAATGCCTTTCAACTGCTTGACTTGAAGGAAGCGTTCAGCACTTTATCATGACAAATAGTGACACCATGAATAACAGGAGAAAAAGGATGAGTACAAACCACATTTACCAATTCATATTTATCAGTCTAATCCTCCTGGTCTTTTCTCTCGTTCATCTTAAAACTCTCTGTCTGCATCTCCCCGATGATTCTGGTGACAAAAAAAGATGATACCAGTTGGATGTCATCACAGGAACTTTTCAAAACTTCCAGAGAAACCCTGCCATTCTAAATGACTGGCGAGTACATATCAGTGGGGCTTGGGAAGAGAGAAGACAGCTCCAAAAGGCTGTTGCATCTGATTTCTCCATCGCATACGAATCCTGGTTGCTCATTTTGAAATCTCTACAGCTCACTTACAAATGTTTGATTGATTTTTGGTAAGACCATTTTGCAAAAAGAGAGAGAATATCTACAGATCTATCCAACACAAGAGTATAAATGCCAACTCAGGTTGCGTTCAGACGGCTCTTTTGAGCCACGCCAGGCACGAGTGCCTGGTGGATTTAAAGTGCATGTCCAGACTACAACATCTGGGAATCGTGCTGCTTCCATGATCAGCCCGTCAATCTCCATTTGGGAGCCATACTTAAAAGATAGTGGTGAAAGTTTGGTCCTAAGCTGGCTGACAGGCCAGTGGCAAACTTTTCCGTCTGGTCATTCCACCAGTGTGCAATCAGCCCATAGGGATGGTCTCCAGACCATCCCAAATGGCCAGCATTTTAAAAAAAGTCTTAGTGATGTGCGCATAACTGCTTAAACATGTGATGTCCACAGAGCTCTGCTCAAATGATCCGAACAATTTAATGTTTCTGAAGGTCCCGTGATATTTATGCACTTTGTTAACTGAAATGGTACCTAGAGGAAGGCACTGCTGGCGGTACTTTTACCATTTTAGTCCGTGCATGTGTGGAAGAACAAGTAGATGATGAGGCACATATGCACATGCACAAACAGGATTAAAAAAAAAAAACAGCCAACCACATGGCTTCTTATGGTGGATGCTGTCTAGACAATCCACTGCGGAGTCACGCACGGTAAAGCGATTCACGGGGGAGCTGTCTGGTCCTGCAATGCTGGATCAAAAAGATCTAGCTCAGATTACTGTTCAGCCAGCTGCCCATCTGAATGCACCCTCAGATATTAATTCTGATATTAATAAAATCAGCAAAGAAATGTTTCTGGATGCAGATCTGCATAGCTTATGACCTGGTGTTCTGAAGAAGCAGTGATGGATGGGGATTTGGAATTATATAGCATGCTGTGGGTGGAAGATCACTGAGGAGTACCATGGTTGTGATGCTGGGGAAGGCAACAGAAAACCAGCTCTGAAGTCTCTTGTCTTGAAAACCCTATGGGGCTGCCATAAGTCAGCTGAGACTTGATGACAGTTTCCACCACCACCAGCATGGTGTGAAATGGAGTTTATGTAGTGTTCCCATATTTTGAAAAGCAAAAAAAGAAGACATATTTCCCAAGTGTCTACTTCAAACAACTGATCACTATGAAAAATCTCATTTTAAATACCCTCCTCTTTAAACTGTTATACCAACTAGGAATATTCCTAATCTTCCAACCCAGAATGAGGACACTTCCATATTTTTTATTTTTTAAAATAGATCCCCAAAAAGGACAGACACCAAAAAGGGGGACATATCCTCTTTAAAAATGACATTTGGTAATCCTAGTTTATGTCCCATTGTCACCACCCCTGTTTCTGACTGACTAAACTTAGTGGCTTCTAAAGATGGGTATACTGGTATACATGAGGAAAACTTCAGGCAAAGAAGAAGGAGGAGGAGGAAAAGGAGAAGAAGGAGAAAAAGAGGAGATTGGATTTATACCCCACACTTCACAACCCAAGGGAGTCTCAGAGCGGCTTACAAACCCCTTTCCCTTTCCCTCCCCACAAAAGACACCCTGTTAGGCAGGTGGGGCTGAGAGAGCTCTGACAGAAACTGCTCTTTTTCAAGAACAGCTCTTGTCAGAACTATGGCTTGCCCAAGGTCATCCAGCAGCTGCATGTGGAGGAGTGGGGAATCAAACCCGGTTCTCCCAGATTAGAGTCCGCGCACTTAACCACTACACCAAACTGGCTTGTTTACATGTTTGTGTGTTAAGTGTCGTGAATTTGCTTCTGATTAAGGTGACCTTATGAATGAGTGTCCTCTCAGATGCCCCATCCTTAACGGTCTTGCTCAGGTCTTGCAATCTGAAGGCCTTTGTGGCTTCCTTGACTGAGTCAACCCATCTTGTGTTGAGTCTTCCTCTTCTCCTGCTGCCTTCCACTTTTCTTAGCATTATTATTCTTTTCCTGTCTTTTCATAATGAGACCAAAATATGAAAGCCTTGATTTAGCCCTTGTAGCTACTAAGGAGAGCTCAGGCTTGATTTGATCTAGAAACCACTTACTTGTCCTTTTGGGGGTCCGTAGGATCTGTAACTCTTTCCTCCAGTGCCACATTTCAAATACAGGCTATCACATGTCTACCGGAGCTCTGATCCCCGCCTGTGCAGTCTTTGTTTTTTCGTCGTTGTTTCAGAAAAAGGTTTTGTCCACCCTATAATGAGGCTTAAGTTAAGAGCCTGGAAAGTTTACAGATCAAGTTTATTTACTCCTTTGGAATGGGTTGAAAGACTGTTTTGCACATGCTGACCGCAGTCAGTAGGAAAATGACAGTCGAAATGTATGAGTTCAAAGGCAGACAAGAACTGCTGGCTAAGCTTAAGGGACCCCTACAGCCCATGACCAGCAGATGTTAACAAGCTCTCGCTCCTGTACGAACAAACATTATGGAATTCCCTCCTCAGGAAGATTTGTCTGTGCCCTTCAATCATTGTATTTTTTGCCAGTGTGTGAGGATTTTTCTGTTTCATCTGGGTGACCCTCACTGATTCTCCTTGTATGTTTGTTTTTAGTTGAAGCAGAAGAGTTCAATTTATACCCCACCCTTCACACAGAGAGTCTTAGGTCAAATCTACATCTGACTTTCCTGCTGGAATCATTCTAGTTTCAGAAAAAAGTCTATACCTGTTTCTAGTTTCAAACCATACTTGTTCTAGTTTAAAAAATTACTGTTTACATTTGTTAATTGCCCTCCAGTGGTCAAACTAGCCTTATACTGCTTTAAACAAAAGCTGTTGCTTAGTGCTCTTCAGACCCCCTGGAGTGAAATTTGAAACCAGCGTGAAATGAGCCTAGGAAAAGACAGAAGTCAAACTACTTCAGAGAGGAGGTGTAAATTGGGCCTTAGGCTGCAGTCGCATGGTCCTTTAAATCAGGATTCACTGCTGTTCTCTCGCAGATTTTAATTTGATGATCAGACCAGCTGATCTCCCTCCCGCACCGAAGTGGGCTCACTCCTGGGTCCCTAGCGCATTAACCCTAGGGAAATTGAATGTTTTCCGGGTTACTGCTCTTTAAATGCATGATTTTACCGATCTGGACAGCCCTCTCTTGCAATGATTGCAATAAGGGCCATCTGATCATTTTTCTGGGTCCCCCCCCCCCCCCCTGTCTTGCATTTGAGTGCATGGGCACTCAAGCGCCTGGACACTCAAGCGCCTGGCGGCCCTGGTTCCTCAAAACGCCCCGCACTCCACTCCACTCCAGGCCCTGAGCCCCACCAGCCACTACCTGGCACGCACACCATGACGTGTGATCATCCCACCCCGAAAGAAAAACTCCCGGATTTAAAGTCCAGCAGGAGAAAATCACGATTAGGGTGCTGTGTGACCACAGCCTTAGAGTGGCTTACAATCCTTTTCCCTTCCTCTCGCCACAGCAGACACCCTGTGAGGTAGGTGGGGCTGAGAGAGCTCTTTTGAGGACTGCTCCTGAGAGAACTGTCACCCAAGGTCACCCAGCTGGCTGCATGTGGAGAAGCAGAGAATCAAACACAGTTCTCCAGATTAGAGTCTGCCGTTCTTTACCACTACACCAAACTGGCCGATTTTACAAAATATTGTTTTCAAGTTGATTTTAATGTCACTTATATCATTACGACTACCAGCTCCAGGTTGGGAAATACCTGTAGATTTGGGGGTGGAGCTTGAGGAGAGTGGGGTTTGGGGAGGGGATGGACATCAATGGGTACGATGCCGTAGAGTCCACATTCCAAAGCAGCCATTTTCTCCAGGCGAACCGATCTGTGTCACCTGGAGATTAGTTGGTAAAAGCAAGAGACTTCCAGCCACCACCTGGAGGTTGACAACCCCCTTATATAACCAAGAGGAACAGGGAGTAGGGTCCCTTGGTGCTGAGCAGTATTTACCTGAGCCCTAGCTGCTGTGTGTAGGGTCCTGGAGAACTTTTGGAATTGCAGCTGCTCTCCAGACTACAGAGATCAGTTCCCCTGGAGAAAATGGCTGCTTTGGAGGGTGGACTCCGTGGCAGTAGACCATTTTGAGGAGCCTCCCCTCACCAAACCCTGCCTTCCCAGGTCTGTACCCCGAATCTCCAGGAATTTCTCAGCCCAGAATTCTCAACCCTAGTTGAATAGCATGGGGAGTCATTAGTTTGGCTCAGTAGTTCTTGGCATGGAAACAGATTATGGAAACCTAAAGGCATAGCTGCATTATTTGCATTCACAGCACTGAATTTGGGAGAGGGGTGGGGTTGCCCTTCCTTAAGCAACTTTTAGGGAGCTTCTTTTCACTGACCCACCCAAGATGTGGTGTTAGAAGTTAAACAGTATTGATATTTAACTCTTGGATGGCCCAGGCTAGCCTGATCTCGGCACTACAGGGCCTCCATAAGATTGCTGTGAGTTGATGGCACTTTCCTTCCCCTACCAATTTAACTCTTGGGGGAGTGTGAGGTGGGCAATCTTGTCTTCTGCCATTCATTTGGAGCATTACTTCCATCCTTCTGGACACTGGTTACTAGAAGCATCCCTACGGACTGTTAGCTGGAAGGTCAGCCCTGCAGCAGGGGACTGTGTGGTGGAATCCAAAAATGGTGAACTTGGAGGACATCTTAGCATCTGATCCTGTTCATGCCGTACCTTTTTTGTTGATTTGTTTTGATTAAATATATTTGTTTTGCACTGCCATGTTATGAGTGGGAGAAGAAGAAGAAGAGATTGGATTTATACCCCGCCCTCCACTCCCCAAGGGAGTCTCAGAGCGGCTTACAAACTCCTTTCCCTTCCCCTCCCCACAACAGACACCCTGTGAGGTAGGTGGGGCTGAGAGAGCTCTTTCCCAAGCTGTCCTTGAGGGAACAGCTGGTACAGAGCTATGGCTTGCCCAAGGTCATCCAGCCAGGTGCAAGTGGAGGAGTGGGGAATCAAACCCGGTTCTCCCAGATTAGAGTCCGCGCACTTAACCACTACACCAGACTGGCTCTCAACACTGGAGGTAACACTTAGACAAAATCCCAGGTTTCCTTGGTGAAGGCTTAAAGAAAAATAAAATATAGCATAGACCAGGGGTCCCCAAACCTTTTGAGCCTGTGGCCACCTGGCCCTGCTCACTCTCTATGAACACTTGGTGGGCACCAGGAAAAGTGTCAGTGAGTGCCATGGTGCCCCTAAACACCACCCTGGGGAATCCCTGGTACAGACACTTGACCCTGAACTCAAGGGCTGCGTTCAGACTGGCAGTTTGCCATGATATAGGCACTACTCACAAGCAGATTAAATGGGCCCGGTCATACAGACACATCGGGCATCCGGACCCCAGCCGTGCTCACCCCGTCCTATGACGATTCCATAATGTGGTAAAAAAGTACTAGGTGAAATCCGGTGCAAAACACGGAGGGCATGTTGTTCTCACATTGCCAGAAGTATGAATGCAGAAAGCCACAATGGGATCCTGCCCCAATTGCTGATGTGCTGCTTCACCTATGCGCATGTGCGTTTGTAGGGGAGAGTTGGGGGGGGGACCTGCGTCCAACTGCGCCTCCGCCAGGGTGTGCACCAGCAGTGCGAACGCTCCCTTGTGCCTCCACCCTGGTATGCTGCCGCATCAGTAGGTGAAGTGCGACCGGGAATCCCGCTACTACTTGGTCCAGATCTATTTGCCCCGCCTTCCTTGTGCTTCAAACCGCCAGTCTGTCTGCAGCCATGGGTTACACATCTGGCTGGGGTGAAATATATATCTATCAACAGGCAGTGATTCTTTTTTTTCCTTTTTTTAAATAAGAATTTTTATTTTCTATATCAACAAACAAAAACAAACAAAATACACATAACATGTGGGTTGCATATACATATCTGTTTTATCTAATGTGTTACCTAATACTATTGTTATCACCAAATATTTTTGTATAAGTATTCTGCGTACTACTAAGAAGCAGGTAGTGATTCTTAGTGCCTGTCAGAATCTGACAATAGATGCCAGAATCTGACAATAGTATGTCTATATGCTGAACCCCTCTTATCACAGTTAGTTGCCATTTGGTTTTTATTGCATGCCTTGATGTTTCTTATAGCCCCTGTGAAATGTGTCTTTCTATGTCCTGGGAGGATGGCTTGTTGCATACCAAGACGCCACATAAACAACTCCTGTGATCTCTCCTGTCGCCTCCTCCCTTCCCTCTGAAGCTGAATTGTTTTATTTTTACTTTCTTAACCTTGGGGACTGTTACATTGATACTCACCAGGTGGTTATCTTTCCTTTTTACACATATGGGTCACTAAGGGGCAGAAGGGGAATTTTTACTGCTTTCGCGCCTTCTCTGTGGGAACAAATGGTTGTCTTTTTTCCACGCCTTTTTGTATTCACTCTGATTGGCCCATGCCTATATTCAAGTGGGGCTGAAGGTATATTAATCCCTGTAGCTACCTGTCATGTATCTCTAACAAACATGGAGTTCCTGAACTACCATTAAGAATAAAAGATCACTTTGATTCATCAAAGGTCTGGCTTATTGAATAGTCACAGAAGTCTCACAGTGCCAGGATAGTCTCACCTATGAAATGTTGGCACTGGCGGATATGCACACGGTGGGGTGGGGGGCATGTATATTGTTAAGGCTGCCAACTCTGGGTTAGGAAATTCCTTGAGACTGAGGAGGGGAGGAAATGCAGCAGTGATGTGATGCCATAGACGTCACTCTCCACAGCAGCCATTTTCTCCAGAGGAGTCTGAAGATTGGTTGTAATTCCAGAAGATCTCTGGTCCCCACCTGGAAGTTTGCAACTCTCTGCCCCATCTCTGCATCACGCTTGGTATTGCTCTCCTTGTAGTATGTTTTGGGAAAGCGGGTGAAATCCCAGCGCCTTTTCCTTCCGATTTCTTTGTTTTAAACCCAAGCACTTTTTTTTTTAAAAAAAGCAAGTAAATTCAAAACAATCATTCATTAAAAATGAATGGCTAACAGTTAATTATTAATTATCGGAAGGAGAGACTGTGCGCCGTTGCCTGGGGCCTGACAAGCTGTCAGGAACGCTTGCCAAGGCTGCCGGCTTCTCAAACTCCGGTGTGGTTGCCACATTAAACAGAGGAAGTTAAATGACATTTCCAGGAACCTAGAGAATTGTATTTGGGCACAAAAGAAACTAAAAACAAAACAAAACTTTGGCATCTCTTTATGGTCTGCTGCAGATTTTTGTTGTTGGCAAAACAAAGAAGTTAATAGAAAATCTGTTAAGCAGACAGTAAATGGCACGTTAAGTTGTGGAGCGGCTAATAGATCCTTACAGCAGCCATGCCCTGAGAAAACTTGTCTGGAAAGCCACTAAGGGATGCAAAGGGATGCATCTTCTGTCCAAAGGGATGCAAAGGGATGCATCTTCTGTCCTCACAAATACCACTTGTAAAAATGTAAAATGATGAAAACTGATAGGAGATAGACAGGAATGGAAGTCATAGGACCTGGCTGCACTGCCAAAGGTTTAGACTGCTTTAGGGACATAAGAAACCCTTGGCTGAATCAGACCAGTGTGGGTCCATCTAGTCCAGTGTCCTGTCTATCACAGTGGCCAACCAGTTCCTCTGGGGCGCCTGTAGACAGGGCATGGAGGCCAAGGCCTACAAAACATTATGATGAGGGCAAACATTAAAAATACTGTGGAACCAGCAAAGTATTTTACGTCTCTTGAAGTAAAAGGGTTTAGAAGAGCCTTCACTCTGGGTAGGTAATCTGCCCTCCCTTCTGCTGTACTTGAAGGAAAATACAAGAATATTCCTTTTACAGGCTGCATTCAGACTGGCAGATTGCCCGATATAGGCACCTTTCAGAAACAGATTAAATGGGCCCGTTCACACAACCACAGCCGTCAGGCATTCCCTGGGCATACTCACCCCGTCAGAGGACGACTTGGAGCTGGGTTAAAAAGCCACCGCCTCCGAAGTGGAGTTTTTGTTTCTTCACACATTTATCATGCATGGCTGGATGTGTGAACACGAGGGAGCGTGTGCAGAATGGATTTGGCAGTCTGAACCTGCAGATCCGTTCTGCTGCTAGGGAAGCGGCTTTTTTTTAAAATGCCCTTGTGCGCACATGCGCATATGCACACGCATGACGTTTGGCCATTTTTGCAGTGCGCTCCGTGGCTGATGCACTACAGTAATGTGGATGCTTTCCCATGGGATGTCTTCATGGGTAACCCGCAGTAGGGTGTGCTGTGTGGCTGATATGTCCTGCAACATTTTAAACTGGCTCAATTAGAGGCAGCACGATATCGCGGCAAGCTGCCAGTCTGTCCGCAGCCACAGATAGGTTTTGTACCTGCCCATTAAGGGAAGTTGAGACTACAGAGCACATGCTTTTTTTTTTTTTTAATATGCCCATATTTTAAGGTGGTGAGTGATAGGATCATCACTCCATTGATTGAAAAAATCCCAGGCCTTTCTAAAAAAAACTAGACTCCAGTTTCTTCTATCTGATAGAAATCCCAAGATCATCTATCAAGTAGCCAGTTTCTGTATGGCAATACTCAAGTTATGGAAACTTTATGGTAGTTGTTACAGTAGTTAGACATTAGATTAAATTTTAATCTGTGTTTAAGGTTTTATTGATGTATTTTTAAATTTTGGAATATTGTATAGGGCCATAAAAATAAATTGAACTAAGGCCGAGGCCTCCATAAGAGCATAAGAAGAGCCCTGCTCGATCAGACCAGTGGTCCATCTAGTCCAGCATCCTGCTAACACACTGGCCAACCAGTTCCTCTGGAGGGCTCCCAGACAGCGCATGCCGGCAGATGTTGCCTCCTAGCACTGGGATTCAGAGGTCGACTGCTTCTGAATATGGAGGTTTGATTTAATTGCCATGGCTACTAGCCACTGATAGTCCTCTCCTCCACGAATCTCGCTAAATCGAAGACTACAAAAGTACTGAAGGGGTGATATAAGACTGTGATTAATTAGACAAAAGGTCATCTACCCCTGGCTTTGGCAACGGAATAGAAATGGTCTTGGAAAGGTTATACACATTTAAGGATGAAAGGAAATCCCCTCTGTGTAAACAGATGAGGTTAGAAGATTTTTTTTTTTTTGCTCCATTCAACCAACGAAACAGATTTGCCTTTTTAACTGTGGACAATGGCGTGGCTGCAGACCCTTTGGAACCATCCTCCCAGCAATGCAGAGGGGAGACAGTAGAACTTGATATACTGGCAAATCAGTCAGATTTAATCATGGAAACATTTAACAAAATATGCAAGAAACTTAAGATAATTATTGAACTTGTTTGTTTGTTTAACTTGTACCCCGCCCTCCCCGCAAGCAGGCTCAGGGTGGCTTACATTGGTTAATAACCATAAAATTCCACATAAAAACATAAAAATGGCCTAGTTCAGACTGGCAGTTTGGCCTGATATAGGCCTGCTTTGAAAGTGGATTAAGAGAGCCCGTTCACACAGCCACAGCTGCCTGGCGTTGCCGTGTTGCACTCACCCCATCCTGAAGTGCTTTCATCCCACTTTAAAAAGGTACCTGGGGAAACCGGTGTCAAGTCGTCTGGGTGCACATTCGGATGCTTCCTGGCAGTGTGGATGCAAATAAATCGGACATCAAGCAGCACCAGTAATGCGAACCCGCTGATCCGGCTGCTGCACCCATGCACCTATCCACCCATGCACCTACGCACCTACACACAGGTTGGCAAAATGGACCAAAGCCACTGCGCCGCTGGTGCCAGGGGCCGCCCCACAGTGTGAACGCTCCGTTCTGCCTCCTTCCCGGTATGGTCCCACATCAGTCTACGCAGTGCGAATGGAAAGCCCCGCTACAACTTGGCCCGGGTCTTTTTGCCCCGCTTCCCTTGTGCTTCATTTTGCCAGTCTGTCCTCAGCCAATGTTTCAACAGGTCAGTTACAAATATAAAGTGCTGCAGTATATCCTTAATTACAAGATGGCATGCTGAAGAGTGCGTACAGTTTTTACAGTTTTTTTTCCACCTCAGTAATCTTCCAAATTCTGCGGCAGCACAGGCCAGATGTCAAAGAATAAGGGCCAGGATCCATGCTACAGTTGTTGGGGGTTGTAGTGAGGGCGGTTCCTTAACTGAAAGCCTGGCAGAAGAGCTCCATCTTGCAAGCCCTGTGGAACTGTAAAAGATCCCGCAGGGCCCTGATCTCTTCTGGGAGCTCATTCCACAAGTATGGAGCCACCACTGAAAAGGCCTTGGCCCAAGTAGAAGCAAGCCTGGCATCCTTAGGACCTGGGAGGGATGGAAGCAGTCAAATAAAAAGATCATCTCACTCTCCAAAGGATGGTAAAACTAATGAACTGAAGAAAGCCTGGGGTGGGGGGGGGGGTCTCAAAGCCAACCCAAAGATACCAATGGAAAACAATAGCTGCTCCCAATGACCACAAAATGGATGTTCACTCACTAACTTATGGTCCTAACAGCATAGTGGGAGATATCTTCCCGTTTTGTGGGAAATATATTAATTGGGCCAGAAATCATCTGGCCTTTGTCTTAAAAACCGCCCCCTCTGTGATTGACCTCATAAAGGTAGAGCACTTACTAGCCCGCCCGCCCCCGTGCCATGAGCATTTTCAACCCCCTTTCTCTCTAAATGAATACCAGGGCACATGCCCATCCATGCAACCAGATATTCTGAGTTTGGAATAAGACATCAAAGGCATTTCAAGAACTCCCTATGACAGAAATTAATTGCATATACATCTTCCACAGAAGATCAAACTTTAGACAAACCAGCAATCAATCAAATAGTAGAAGTGATGGCGGATTCTCCAAATTCTGTGACGGTCATGGTACCAGCCATGCAGTACCAACAGAACTAAACCCCCCCCCCCCCCACAATGAATGTTACCGGCCCTAAGAATTCAAAGAGTCTAGCGTGCAAGGAGAAACAATCCACCTCAAGCTCAGAACCTCTTCAAGATCTGATTAACCCAGAAGAGGAGGCTGAAGCAAGTCTTCTGACCTTCTTTGGTCCCCTGCTGTTAGAAGAACCAGAAGTGTTGCTAAACTGTCTGCAGGACCTAATAACCTCACTGTGGAAAATCAGACAAGCCCCCCCCCCCCCCCTCCCCGAGGAACCTCTATGGTGATTCCTGAGAGCAATGTTGATTTCCATTATAAATATAATCCACCTCCTTTAGAGGCGATTATTTCAGTTAACAGAGGGACTACCCATTTGAAGTCAGCCACCCCCTCGAATGAGTCTGACCCTTGCATTCTTATCAAAGAGAAGACAGTAACTGAGAACTCAGACACCCTTATAAAAGCATATAATATCACACCTACAGCACGAAGTTGTACAGACCAGCATAAAATGGGACTGATGACGCCTTTAGAAATTATCCCATGGAACACCGTGGGCCGGTTGGATTGTAAAAGTAGAAGTTTGGATAACCCCTTGTTTCAACAGAATTTTGATATAATTATGGTACAAGAGACATGGCCCACAAGGACCTTATACTTGATGGCTGACCTTTAAAGTTGAGAAAATTCCTGGATTAGGACTGGGGAGGATGGAGGGTGGCCTGGGTATATTTGTATCCACCTCTCTGGGGGTAGGAGTGTTGGAAATGCTCCCTTTGAGACATCTGGCTATCGCCACGGGTCATTTCGAGCAGGAGCTCGGGGGAACTCAGCTCTGGGAGTTGGTGCCGCCCCCCCCCCCTGCTTGCATGGGGAGTGCCTGCTTGTGTCACAGCTGCAGCAAAATGACCTCGTCCCCTGGAAAGGTCCTTGCTCCTCCGACCAGCCTTCTGAAGGAGGCTTCAGCCACCACTGAAGATATTCTCCCAGAATAATGGTATTTCTGAGGCTTGGATTAGTAGCGGTCCCCTCTCTTTCTTTCTTTCTTTCTTTCTTTCTTTCTTTCTTTCTTTCTTTCTTTCTTTCTTTCTTTCTTTCTTTCTCTCTTTCTTTCTCTCTCTCTTTCTTTCTCTCTCTCTTTCTTCTCTTTCTCTCTTTTTCTCTCTCTTCCTTCCTTCTCTCTCTCTCTTTCTTTCTTTCTCTCTCTCTCTCGCTCCCCTTTCTTTCTTGCCTTCTGACATAGTTCCGGTGATGTCAGGTGGTGTAGCATATGCAAATAAGTTATGCTAATGAGTTATGCTAATGAGCTCCTGCACCTCTTTTTCTACGAAATCACCCCTGGCTATGGCCATCCTCCTTAAATTTGAAGAAAGTAGGGTACTAGTAATTAACATTTACCATCTCCCCCCAGCCCAAACAAAGGCAAACTAACAGTCACGCTAACTGGGTGGAACTGGAACATTATGTTGAAGGCCTTGCATTAGAATACCCAGATGCTATGTGAAATATACTGGGCTCAGACATGTAGAGTGATCAGCTCATAGTTTATTAAGTGAGTGAAGCCAGAACAAGACAACACTAGCAGGGCCAAAGCCTGGCTTATATGCATGCAAAACACTCCACCCCCCCCCCCACACACACACTCCCTGTGATAGGCTATTTACAAAACATTACTACTTGATTGGTTTACTCCAGAGTCCTGGTCGGCTATTGTTCTTGTGCTCCAAGCTCAGCCAGTCTCTAGGGTGACTCAATCAGGGATGCATCAATCAGGGTTATTCTATCAGGGATGATTCAATCACAATACATAACACTACGGTAGTTATGGGGGAAGATTTCAATGCAAAACTAGGCCCAGATGATAAGACACTCCATGCTAAGTTTAAATTATTTGTACACAATCAGGAGGAAGATCAAGTGAATCCACTATTGCCGCACTGTTTTAAGGACAAAAGGTCAAATTATGCTGCTCTTTGCCTCATGAAAAGGCTAAGGCTTCATATTTTGGATGGTTCTATAAATGGAGACTACGCAGGCAAATATACATATCTGGCAGGGTTAAAGTCCAATACTATCTATATATCTAATAGCCAAGTGCCCCCATACATGCAGATATCTAAATCTGCACATCAGGGGCACTTGGGGGGGGGGGAGAGATTTTCCTGCCCACTTAGGGGACTCCCCAGGTGTGCAGAAAAATCTGAACACTTAAAAAAAAAATATACAGGGGATATTTACATCCCCCCAAAAGTAAAAGGGTGTTCCCTGCGCATGCACAGAGAACTCCAGCCCCTGCCTAGAAGTTGGCAACCCTAGCTGAATAATTGGGAGGGGCAGAAGGGTAGACTGGAGAGCATTTTGTGCTTTATTTGGCTTAGTGCTTAGAGTTTGAATGGCTAGGCTATGGGATGCTTTCGCTGATGAAACCACTGGAATTCTGCACGACCCTTTAAAGGGGAACCTACTCCAAAATGGCTCTTGATAAGAACTCCCACCCACACAAACTCACGGTAAAAACCTTTATGTGCCATTTCCTTTTAACCATGGTGTCCTTGTTGGTGCTGCCATGCCGCAGAAGAAGATTGATCTGACAGCCCACTTTCCGCACCAGGTATTTTGCTGAGTCCCTTGGAATAGTACCACCCTTATAGATCTTAGCACATAAACCCTGCAAGAATCAACTGAGCTATGAGGCTATTGACAAATGCCGTTAATTTCAGCATTGATCTGGAAGGTCTCATTCTGCCTGAGAGACTCTGAAGTAGGATTCTTGTATGTGTAAGTGTTATACTGGGCAATGTTTTGTAATGCTAGCACAGACACCGTAGTCTCAGAGGAGGGCAGTAGAGAGTTAGTCGTAAAGGGCTACATCGGGCGCTTCCTGACCTTTCCTTTGTCCACTCCTGCTGCTGACCCTTTGTTACCCAGAATACTACTCTCAGGGGTTGTTTCATTTAGGTCACTTCTTCTTCTTCTGCCCACCATGAGGGTTGGACATGCTTGCTACAATCTCTCTCCATCCTAGCCTAGATAGGTAGTTAGAAGCCTCTGCTCTGCCTTTCTTGCCTAGTATGGAGTTCTTTTACAATAAGGAACGTCTATTTCTTTACTAAGTAAACAAGCCTCAGTGTGAACTTATTCCTCCATCAGCCAGACTAGAGAATTCTGCCGTGCAGAGACTCAGCTCTGCTTCCGGTAAGAGAGAGATTAGTTGCGCAGGGTAGCTGTGTTGTTCTTCTGTAGAACAGCTGGATTTAAATCCAGTAGCAATTTAGAGACCAACAAGATTTTCAGGGTATGAGCTTTCGAGAGTCAAAGCCCCCTTTGTTAGATAGAGATTAGGTTACCGGAAGTTGCCCGCTTTGCATAAGATTTGAGTCTTGGCTGTAGACTCAGGTCCTTGCTGCACTAACAGTTCACTGTAGCTTACTCCAGAGAATCTGAGCAGTTGAACCTTTCAGATTCACTCCGTATTGTGTGTCCTGGCCCTCTGCACTATTCTTTCCCCCCTCCTGTTTATATTTGTGTATGCATTCTGCGTTTACAACCAAAACCCCCTTTTTTTTTGCTTAATGGTGGTTAATGTCACTTGTGACCTGTGGAGGGGGAATCCCATTGCCCCTGACTTGGCCAAGTGGGTGAGAAAAGGATGGGGCACACTGGACCCTCCCCTTTCTCTCCAATCCCCCCTGCTCACCCACCCCCTTTGGCTAGCTGCCGCTGGGCTACTCCAGGCATGCATGACCGATAGAGGGACACTAGCTCAGCAGCTAGCTGGCTGGTCTTTTGAGAGGGGTGGCATCCCAAGGGTTCTAAGTTGGAGAGCCAGTTTGGTGTAGTGGTTAAGTGAGCCGACTCTAATTTGATTACCCCACTGATTCTAATTTGAGTCCCTTTTCCACTTGCACCTGCTGGATGACCTTGGGCAAGCTATAGTTCTGGCACAGCTGTTCTTGAAAAAGAGCAGTTTCTGTCAGAGCTTTCTCACAGGGTGTCTGTGTTGGGGGGAGGGGAAGGGGGAGAAGTTTGTAAGCCGCTCTGAGACTCCTTTGGGTAGTGAAAGGCAGGATATAAATCCAATTTCTTCTTCTTCTTAAAGAAAACCCCATACTAATGGACCTTCAAGCTTCTCCCATTGTTTCCAATGGGCAATTCTGCCATTCCTTTTAATACATCCCCCTCTAAGTTGTGTGCAGATTGGCTTTGGGGGAGGGAAAAGATCCCTCCCTAAGGTCCAATGCACAAAGAATGGACGAGTGTGTAAAACTCCCATCCCCCACAAGCTAGAGCCAGTTTGGTGTAGTGGTTAAGTGCGCGGACTCTAATCCGGGAGAACCGGGTTTGATTCCCCACTCCCCCACTTGCACCTGGCTGGATGACCTTGGACAAGCCATAGCTCTGTACCAGCTTATTCTCTCAAGGACAGCTTGGGAAAGAGCTCTCTCAGCCCCACCTGCCTCACAGGGTGTCTGTTGTGGGGAGGGGAAGGGAAAGGAGTTTGTAAACTGCTCGGAGACTCTTAAGTGAGTGAAGGGCGGGATATAAATCCAATCTCTTCTTCTTCTTCTTCTAGAAGCATCAAACTCATAGAGGACTTCCCTAGACCGCCCCTCTGCCTGCTCTCCAAGTTGTGTGCAGGTAGGCTTTGGGGAAGGGGGGAAAGATCTCTCTTTAGGGTCCAATATGCAAAGGATAGAAGAGTGTGTCAGTCTCCCCCTCCACAAGCTAGAAGCATCAGACTCACAGAGGACCTCCCCAGGCTGCCCCTATGCCTGCCCTCCAAGTTATGTGCTAGGTGAAAATTAAATCGAAGTGGAAATAAGGACTAGGGAATGGGCAGAGGTAACTAAAGCCACATCAAGTATTATTCCCTCTGAGGCCCAATCTGAATCTAGACTTTGCTCCGTTGTTTTACCAAACCCACACTGGAACAGAAAAAGATGAGGATCAAAACCACACTCAAATATCCCGGGCCAATGCCCAGAGTCACCCCTGAATGGCCATAAAATGGCCATAAATCTATGCAGACAGCCACCATAAAACTGAGAGATCAAATGAAGTGAAAAGGCATGCAGTCTGGACACTGCCATAAAATTCGACAATCAATCAAAGTGAAAGTGGCATGCAATGCAGAGGGGAATTTCTGTTCCAGCATGGGTTTGGTAAGACAGTGTCAGATCCCCAGTTAAGACAGTGTCCACATCTTCTTTATTTAAAATGATTTATTAGAGACTAGGAATAAGGCCCATTATAAAACCAATACAATGGGCTCTAGAAAGATCTTGGCTTTGCCCTCCTTCGGCAGGGGAAGTGGCGGCGGGTGGGGACAGCAGGTAGCAGTGAGGCACAGGCAGGCAGTGGCAACACAGTGAGTGGAGGCACAGTAGGAGTTTTGGCTGCCGGCTCTGCAGCCGCTGGCCGCACACCTCGCAACTGTCCAAGAGGTCGAGCAGTGCCTCCCCATGGCTCCCCTCTGGTGGGGCAGGCCAGCACTTGGCCTTGGTCCCCTGGCTTGGAGCAGCGAGGAAGGGCCCTGCTTCGGTCAGGGGCTCGTCCATTGTGGGGAGAGCTGAGGTGCCGACAGCTGCTCTGCTGGGCCTCGCTGATGCCCCTCTCCCCTCTATGGCCTCTTGCAGCAACTGCCGCTGCCTGTGCAGGAACAGCCGTGGTGACCAATGACCATCCAAGCTTCACCTTGTCAGCCTCCGCCTGCCGGAGCATCCATCCCATCTGTCACTTCACACCACACTGAAGCTGAGACACTGGGCACTGCTTCTGTGGGTGGGACTGAGGCAATGCAAGGACCCCTTTCTGAGTGGCAGTTCAGGGAGCCAACTAATTTGGGTGCACATAGAGCATTCAGAAATGTGCTACTCGTAAACACAATTGTCTGGAATAAAGAAAGTGTGCAAAACCCCAAAAGTTATAGGTAAGGTTCAATACCTTTCCACACCCCACAGACATACATCATCACTCTGCTCTAGCATTGCCATGACAACCATGACAGATATATGATGTCTTACCTATGGTAGCTTGGCAAAAGCATCTTCAAGGCCACTCTCATGAGAAAGCCAAGGAACACAACTTAGGAAAAGAGTTATGACTACAAGAGCAGGCACTCTCACCCACATACTGTCCCCTCAGGACTTCCCTCCTGCCAAGCCATGGCAAGGTGAATAGTGAACCAAGATGGTATACAGGCAAAAATAAAGTAATACAGTGAACTGTGAGTCTTGACAGACAGTGGAGCAAATGCTAGATGAAGATTGGGCCTGAATCGGAAGCTGAAGAGCAAAAAGGTCCAGGGAGAAACCACTTTCAGATGCCCTTGGGCAACGCCATGATGACTGTGACATCACCTCTGATCAGCCGTACAACAATGCAGAATCTGGAAAGAGCTGTGACGCAGGACGAAAGTGAGAGTGGGATGCAATGCAGAGGGAGATTCTGCTTCCGACATGACCGTGGACAGACTGTGGGGGAACAGACAGGTGCAGAAAAGACCTCTCAGATAGTCTTGTGGTTGCACTCACCTGTTGGTGTAATATACTACTCATTTCTGTTTTCCGCTTGTCCATTGAAAGTCAGTAAAAAAAAAATTAAAGCTGTCAAATGCAAAGTCATTTGGGATGCACAGAGCTAGTGAATACCAATGAGCATTTTCCCAGTCTGGGCATCAAGTTTCAGAACCAGGGTAATCCCCTCTTGGGGCAAGAATAGTGAACAGATTATAGGTAGAGATAATGGTGAGTGCCCTGAAGCCTCTGAGAGCCAGTGAGATGTAGTAGTGGTTAAGAGCAGCAGATTCTAATCTGGAGCACTGGGTTCGAGTCCCGTCTCCTCCCTCACATGAAGCCTGCTGGGTGACCTTGGGCCAGTCACAGTTTTCTCAGAACTCTCTGAGCCCCACCTACCTCACAAGGTGCTTGTTGTGGGGAGAAGAAAGGAAGGTGACTGTAAGCTGCTTTGAGACTCTTTCGGGTAGTGAAAAGTAGGGTACGAAAGCCAACTCTTCCTCCTCCTCCTCCTCCTTCTTCTATAACACCCTTGGTGTTCAGCAGCATCAGCCAAACCCTGCTGAGTTTGGAGCCAGAGTGGTGTTGACCTGAAGTGTGGGCAGGTGGCAGGGCTGTCCCTTAGGGTAAGGTGGTCAACTCTGGGTTCAGAACCACCTGGAGATTTGAGGGTGGGGTTTAGGGAGGGCAGGGACTTCGGTAGGGTCCAATGCCATACCATCCACCTTCCAAAGCAGCACTTTTCTCCAGGAGAAGTGGAATAAATGTTTTAAATAAACAAATAATAAGCGATCTATGGAGTTCGGGGTTCAGCTGTAATTCCAGGAAATCTCCAGCTCCCACCAGGAGGATGGCAACCCTAGTTTAGGGTAACTCACCATAAAAACAGAATGCTGCTCAGATTAAGAGAAGATAGAAGAGTAGGTTTTTATACCCTGCATTTCCCTTCCCTCAGGAGTCTCAAAGCAGCTTACAATTACCTTCCCTTCCTCTGTCCACAACAGGTGCCTCATGAGGTAGGTGGAGCTGAGAGAGCTCTGAGAGAGGTCTGACCGACCCAAGGTCATCCAGCAGGCTTCATGAGGAGGAGGAGTGGGGAATAAAACCCGGTGCTCTAGATTAGAGTCCGTTGCTCTGAACTACTGTACCACACTGGCTCTCTACACAAATAAGTCTTTAATAAAACATATTTTCACCCATATCTGCTATCTCATGTTCTTATTTTGGACTATGAGAACAAAGCATGGTAAGGTGATAACACGTTTTGTTAAGACTAGAAAAAAATGACAGAAAAGGGGAGGAAGGGGATGCTGGCATACAATGTTGTTTAATCCAGATTCAGAGTAGGATTGGAAGGCCTTCCTCCTCAGTCTCATAGGTTTATAAGGTGCCAGGTGAAGTTTTGGAGGGGAAAATGTTGCTTATTGCGAACATGATTCAAATGGATGTATTTTAACACGACTGTTCCATTGCCATAGTTTTTTTTTTTTTTTTTTTGGCAGTGGTTTAGAAGCTGTGAATTTGTCAACGATTGTGTCAAGAAATACAGGCAGAGAGTTCATAAGCTCCATGAAAGAGCTGGCAGCGGCTACTATATGGTCTGTGGAATGTCTGCAAAGAAGAGACGACATAAATATAGCATTGTCCCTTGGCTGCAGTAGAGTCTCATCTAAATTAGGCAGCAGGGGGTGAGCTCACCTGCTCCACTGGCCAGTCGGTAGCATGGAGACATCCCCCATGTTAACTTGCTTTAACGTTCAAAATTCAGTGAATGGATTTCAGATGTATTGTTACAAAATGAGAGGCCTAAATTTGTGGTACTATCCTTTTTCTCCCCCTCAGAGAGCTAAACGGTACCCTTCAGTTTTCAGTAGGATATGGGGGGGGGGAGGGGGAATCAGGAGACTGAAAAGATTACTAATATAGTAGAGAGACAAAATTTGGTAAAGTATGGCAGCTAGGCCACTTAAATCTCACTGAAGCCTGTAGGAGCAACTGAGAAGCAGAGGTGGTTTGTCCTTGCCTTCCTCTGCAGAGTCTTCTTTGGAGGTCTCCCTTCCAAGTACTGATTCTGCTTAGCTTTCAAGATCTGAGGAGATCGAGCTATGCCATGCTGTCTCCCATTTCCCTTTAAACAGTTAAGTATGTTTGTGTGTGAGCAGTATTTGCTCTTCTGGCCTAACTGTTCTGGTTTTGTTTTTGTTTTTTTAAAAAAGATGTTCTTGACTTTACGTGTCAATGGAGAAATGATTGCATATTGCTTCTTCCCCCTCCATTTAAGTGAAAGAAACAACTGAAGGGATCAGAGGAAAGGTGAACTGATCCTTTATGATCCCTGATATTATTCTCATCTGATATTGCTCTCGATCTATGCACTACAGACCTTGCATATTCCAGCAATCTCTGGGACTGGAACAAACTAGGGACTCTGCTTCTGTTCCTTCCCTGTCTCTGTACCATTGCCTGTCAGCTGGCATGTACAAGCAGAGCTTTAAGTGCAACCAAAAAAGGGGAGAAAAACACAATCCTACTTGAGAAAGGTAACCACAAAGGTTGAGACAAAGGCTGATTCTACATCTGACTTTCCCGCTGGAATCATTCTAGTTCCAAAAAACCCCTGCCCATACCTCTGTGCAGTGTGAAACCGTGCTGCCATTGAAATGTCCATATCTACTAATTGCCCTCCTGTGGTCAAGCTAGTATTATACCGCTTTATTCTGCTTTAAACAATTGTGGTTTCTTAGTGCACTTATACCCCCTGGAGTGAAATTTCACTGTGAAATCAGCACAGGAAAAGACAGCAGTCAAACTACTTTAGAGGGGAGGTGTAAAATCAGCCAAAGAAAAAGAAACTAAAATACAACCACACACATAGTGCTAATGTACAAAATATCATATATAATTACCATTATACATTCAAAAGTGCTAGAATACCATTTTAAAACCACAGTCCTATGGTTCTGCATAGGAGTACCCAATCCTAATATAAAGACAAATGTCCAATCGTATAAATATAGGTTAAAAGGTACAAATTATATCCATATACGAGAACCAATACAAAATGCATTTCAGCTAAAAGCCTTCCTCAGTGGTAAAATTCAAACTGAGCACTCCATAAATTTATCAGAAATATATATGAAACTCATCATACACAGAATCGACCCTACTTACACTGATATGTTCACTGGTGGAGTTAGTGGTGATAAATATTCTTGAGATGCAATATGGGCAAATCATCAAGTTGTACAATATTTCCTATGCCTGTGGATCTACTTAGGCCCAATCTGCAATGTTCAAAGCTCCAGTGGAGTGCTCAGGTGCAACACAGCTGTCCAACTGGACAGATCTTTTGTAAATTGTAACTCTAGAGGGGGCATTTATTGTATACAGTGCCCATGCAATTTGTTGTATGTAGGAATGACAATGCAGCTGGTTCAAGTGAGAATATTTGAACACAGATGCTGCATCAGACAGCAAAGACTGTCGGCTCCACTTGTGAAGTACTACATGTCCTTGGGTCATACAGATAAGGGCCTTCTGTGTCATGGAAAAACTGCAAGTGTACTCTTCACAACAAATTTGGCCTTTGAAGAAATGAGAGTCCTTCTGGATCTTCATGTTGGATATTGTGGGTATACTGTAGGCAATTATTTTGAATTGTATAGCATCATGAATTCAGGGGTCAAAAGGCAATATATACATGTGGTGAGTAAATCAACAGATGTTGGACATCAACCACCTTTCCTTTCCTGAAAGCATGGGCAAGCAAAGCCATGCTCAGTAGGCAGTTTGTGAAGTGCTACAGGGTGAAATACCTCACACAAATAAGAGTTGGGCTTCTAAAGAATCAGAAGGCATTTCTAAATCCAGTAAGGGTATTCAAACATTTGCAGAAAGTTTGCATAGTGTACACCAGGGCTCCCCAAAATGAAGCCCATTGGCTCCCAGGCTCCCACTGAGACCTTCTCTTCTCTTCTCTTCTCTTCTCTTCTCTTCTCTTTTCAGAAAGTGAGTGTGACCTGGTGGGGCTCCCGCCCAGAAAGGTTTCTGATTGGCCCTCAGAGATCCGACTGGCTACACAGATTAAACTAACATGGTTTCAGTGGCAGCTGTCACCACAGTGCCAGTTTGATTCTGTTTCCTCTTTCACAGGGTATTTTTTTAATCACTCCTCTTGTTCCCTGCATTTGGACTTCCTCTCTGTGTGTGTCTGTGTGCGTGATGACCATTTTGTGGTTGTTCCCACCAGCCTGTGTAATAATTCCAAAAGTTCCCAAAGCATCAAAAAGGTTAGTGTCTCATGTATACATACTATGCACAGAAATGCCAGTTGGGTTTATCCTGTTTGGTGGGCAAATGGTTCTAGCTGGAAAATGTCCCTGCCAGGCAGATATTCACTGATTCTTTCTCTCCTCTAACTGTTCTGCCTCCATTGTCTATGAAACTTGATTCAGACAGCAAGATGCCAGAAGCAGACAAAAATGGCTTCTCCAGAATGTGTGAGAGTCCTACAGAGTCAGTCACCAACAAGTGTCCTTAAATAGGAATGCTTTACTGAGAAAGGTCTGCTATGGTCATCTGCTCTTCTTGTGTTAGTAATGGCTGACACAGTCCCAAGCAGGACAATTATACAGACTTCAAAATAGGGTCTGGTAATATGTTGTAACCAATCACCATGTCATAGAAAAGGTGCTTAAAATATTGGTTTACAGTTCCCAAGAAAAAAGCAGGAAGAATTAGAGTCAGACAGGAGAAGAGATACATGGACAGGCACCAACAGACTCTCAAGGTCAGAGTAGCTCTAAGAGTGATAAGCATGCTCTGCTAAATATAACATAACATTCCACAGCCCTGACATCAAGGGTTCACTCATCTCACCTCCCAGGCAGGATATGTCAGCATTAGTTGACAGAATGTTGGCAATAATTCTGTTTGGATTTAGATCATTTTTGGGATATCTACAAATGGGAAACATTTGCTTCTGATTTGGTTTCATAAGTTTCCAGCTGCACATTTCTATTTTCTCCAGTTTCAAACCAAACATCTAGATTTGAAGTAACACTGGAAGCTTGTGCTTCATCTTTGACCAGACATATTGGGATGACTCTGCTGCTCGCCCATTTACCCAAGGCTCAACAATATTTAGCAACATATTCTGAATATCCCTTCTATGCATCACACACACACACACCTCTAACATCATGGGGGATACTTCTTCATGGTGCAATTCCACAGTATATGAATTCAAGAACAATATTTGTGGGGGCAATAAAATTAGTCTTTCCAGTCATACTGTGCCTGACTGACAACAAGTTAAGAAAGAATGACACAATTGATCCTACTGAGTTGATTCCAATATTCTCCTATATCCCTTCATCATGTGAGAATACACCACTGGCAAAATGCTTCCCTGATGCTAGAGGAAGGGAGGGATGTATGAGGTCTGAGATGGTTCTGGTGTGTTGGGCAGCTGCAGAGAGCAGATGAGATCCTGCTGGGGATTGTCTCTATTATCAATGTGTTTCAGCTTCAGAAATTAGCTCTTAGGATACTGTTTGGGTCTCTGGCCAGGAACTCCAGGTTCACAGAAATGCCAAGGAAATGGCATGCAGGATCCATGTTTGCTTACAAAGAGATTTTAATAAGCAGTGATAAAGCTTACAGAAATAGCAGGCTAAGCTCCCATCTGCCAGGTCTCAATCACACAAAACTTAGCCAGACTTCAAAACAAGACACAAACAAGACACTAAAACTAAGCATCTTCTACACCAAGTGCTGGCTACTAGTCAAGAAATCATTAATCAGCCTATCCCAGACATTGAGATGAACCAGGCCATCTTGCACCTAGTGTCTAGTGGGGAGACTAAACATATCAGGCCTTGAAGATAAGAGCTGCTAACAAGCATGAGAGAGAGAAATATTCTTTTGGGAGTGACCTGGTGTCATGCTTGCCCCCAACTGGCAGCCCTCACAGACCTCGAGGCAACTAAAGGGCAACTCTGCCCAGTAATGAAGATGGATTTACAAAGGCTAGGCAGATACCTGTTGAAATAACACTTGAGGGATGAAAATCATGTCTTACTTATATCACTAACAGTGCAATCCTTAGCTGAGTTACACTCTTCTAAGCCCACTGACTTCAGTGGACTTAGAAGATTATAACTCTGTTTAGGATTGTCCTGACAATGACCGAGAGAACCAAACGAGGCATGTTTTGGAATGCTGAATGTAATATTTTCTTAACATCACAGTACCACATAATAAAATAACTACCTATCTATATCTATCTATCTATCTATCTATCTATAGATATTTGATTTATTAATCTGCCCTGTAAGTGGGCCAACACCTGGCAAGCTAAAAATACCCTAAAAAGAGGAGCTTCTCCCTGCTTGCTACAACTGAGACATCACATCATGTTAATTAAGTGATCCGTTAATTGGCATTACTCTGGTAGCAAATATATGTATTCATTTCATACTTAAAAGACATAAACTAAAGTGAAATCCAAATCAAAACAAATAAAAGCAGCCAAATATAATTTCTGTTCAACATGTGACATCTAACAGAAACAACACAAAATGGATTTTTTTTTTGAGTCCAAGAAACCCAAAGGGGGGGTGGAGCAAAAAACAAACAAACTCAGAAAACATATTGGAAATGAAAAGATTGTGTTTCAGTGTCCATCTTGAAGCTTGCATTTATATGCAGTGTGATCCTGAACAGAGTTATGTCCTTCTAAACCAATTGATTTAGGATTGATCTAAACCCAATTTCTTTACACTTGATCACTTGAAACCTAAGAGCTGAGAGCCCGAATGCAAGAATGGACTCTGTTGAAAAGTGTTATATTTTGGAATGACATGAGAGCCATCAAAGTTCTGTGTAGGGGGGTTTATCTGTAATCATGGCTCTTTGACACATATGAGCAAGCTGAATGCTGTAATGATAAAGCGGTGAAAATGCAGGTTAATCTCTGTGAATCAATGGAAACATAAAGAGAGGAGGAGGAGGGGGAGGAGGAGAAGGAGGAAGAGGAGAAGAAGAAGAAATAACACTGGCTTGCCATTTGGGAAACAAAACAGAAGTCCTGCAGCACCTTCAAGATTACGAACACTGACTGCAACATGAGTTTTCGTGTATGGGAACCAGCTAAAATATCTATCTGGGAAACACCAGCCAATTACATCTCTAATATTAAAGAGATGTAGACCCACAAGATTTTGCTAGACTTGTATGTTTGCCTGTCCAAAGTTTGAAAAATCTTGATGAAAGTTGTAATTTGTCACCTTCATGTGAAAAAGTGGCATTGAGTCACAAGTGCCATTAGGTTACGGCAACCCTGTAGGCTTTCAAGGCAAGAGACATTCAGAAGTGCTTTGTTACTGCTTGTCCAAGGTCACATTCATACGGCTCTTTTGAGCCATGCCAGGCATGAGTGCCTGTTGGATTTAAAGGGCATGTCCAGAAAGCAACATCTGGGGAATGTGCCGCTTTCATGATCAGTCCGTCAATCCCCGTCAGGGAGCCGTACTTAAAAGATAATGGTGAAAGTCCAGTCCTAAGCTTGCTGATGGGTTAGTGGACTTTCCCCCATCTGATCATTCCACCAGTGTGCAATCAGCCCATAGGGATGGTCTCCAGACCATCCCGAATGGCTGCCATTTAAAAAAAGTCTTAGCAGTGTGCACATAACCTCTTAAACATGTGATGTCTGCAGAGCTCCGTTGAAACGATCTGGACAGTTTAATGTTTCTGAAGGTCCCATGATATTTATGCACTGTGTTAACTGAAATGGTACCTAGAGGAAGGTACCGCTGGTGGTGCTTTTACCATTTAGGCCGTGCATGTACAGAAAAACAAGTACACGGTGAGGCACATATGCACATGCAAGAATGGACTCTGTTGAAAAGTGTTATATTTTGGAATAACATGAGAGCTGTCAAAGTTCTGTGTGTGGGGTTTTATCTGCGACATTTTTTTTTTGCCATCTAGACAATCCACCGCAGAGTCACTTGCAGTAAAGCGCTTCATAGGGGAGCTGTCTTGTCATGCAACACTGGAAAAAAAGATCTAGATCAAATTTGAGTCAGGCCAATGGCAGGATTAGCTGCTGTCTGAACGCACCCTAAACATAGCAACCCTAGACTCTAGAGCCTGTGTAGTATAGTGATTAAGAATGGTTGATTCTGGTCTGGAAAACCAGGTTTGATTCCCCACTCCTCCTCCACATGAAACCTGCTGGGTGACCTTGGGGCGAGTCATGGTTCTTTTACAATTCTCTCAACCCCACCTACCTCACAAAGTGCATGTTGTGGGGACCGGAAGGTAATGTGATTGTCGGCCCCTTTCAGAGTCCTTAGGGTAGAGGAAAGAGTGGTATAAAAACCTACACTTCTTCTTGACTTCCTCAATAGTCTTCCATCCAAGCATTAACCATGTCTGACCCTGCTTAGCTTCTGAGATCAGGCTAGCCTGACCTATCTGGGGCAGGACAATGTTTCATCTTTACACACACACTTACGCACAGAGATTATTGAGGAGTTGCAAAATTCAATTCAGTTGGACATTTGGTTGGAATTTGACATCACTGGTGTTTATATTTACCCATGCTGAGGTTGTACATTTCACCAGACAAGCATTCTCAAATTTTGCCAAATTTTAGTTTTTGCTTAATCCATTTATGGAAAGGGGAAAAAAAAAACCCATAAGAACCTAAGAAGACCCCTGCTGGATCAGACCAGTAGTCCATCTAGTCCAGCATCCCATCTCACACAGTGGCCAACCAGTTCCTCTGGAGGGCCAACGACAGGGCAGAGAGGCTGAGGCCTTCCACTGATATGGCCTCCTGACTCTGGAATTCAGAGGATTAATGCATCTGAATGTGGAGGTTCCCCTCCGTCACCATGGCAAGTAGCCACTGATAGTCTTATCCTCCATGAATCTATCTAACCCTTTTCTCGAGTGTTTATTTCTGTGGCCATCACTACATCCTCGGGCAGCAAATTCAACATTTTAATCACTCTCTGTGTAACAAAGTATTTCCTTTGGCCCATCCTGAACCTACTGCCCATCGGCTTCATTGGATGCCCTCGAGTTCTAGAATTTTGGGAGAGGGAGAAAAATGTCTCTTTGTCAGCTCTTTCTACTCCACTCATAATTTTATAAGCCGGTAATGTCCCTCCTTAGTCATCTTTTTGCTAAACTGAAAAGTCCCAGACTCCAACCATTTTGGTGCTCCAACCATCTTGGTTGCCCTCCTCTGTACCTTTTCCAGCTCTACAGTGTCCTTTTCAAGATTCAGTGACCAGAACCATACACAATACCATAGATCTATACAGGGTCATTACAATATTAGCTGTTCTATTCTCAGTCCCTTTCCTAATAATCCCTAGCACAGAGTTTGCCTTTTTCACTGCTTCAGTACCCCCCTGGGGGGACTTGGCAGCCCTCCATAACTTCCACACTGCATGGTGGTTTCACTTCCTCTGGTACTGTCTGCAGAGATTTATGGCTGTTTTATGGCCATTCAGGGGTGACTCTGCAGTCAGTACGGCATTGGCTCGAGGTATTTGAATGTGCTTTTGAGCCGCATCTTTTTCTGTTCCAGTGTGGGTTCGGTAAAACAGCCAAGCGATCACTAGATGCAGCATGGGCCTTGGGCGGCACTTCCATTGAGCCCTCCACTACGTTCCCAAGATCTTTTTTCCCTCTCAGTCTCAGCAAATTCAGACTCCATTAGCCTATATTGGAAGTTGGGATTTTGTGATGTAAGTTACAAAACAGTCTAAAGTTTTGCCACACTGTATATAATGATATGCTGAACCCATGGAGATGATTTTGGTCCTGAAAGCTCTTTTCTATTGAATTGCTGTCTATTTGGGCCAGGGGAGCCCGAGGGGGGGGGGCATACTAACAGTACAATCCTTGGCAGAGTTACACACGTCTCAGCCGATTGTGTTTAGCCCTGCGCTGCAAATGGATCTTTTTGTCACAGTGTTCCCATCCTTCATAATAAGAAAGTAATAATCACAGATTATAAGCATAATTTAATAATCAACTTTTCTCTTTGAAGTTAGACACTGTGGTGTCTCTTATCCAAAGAGAAATTCATTACCACACACAATGAGCTTAAAATGTATCTGCTGCGCATGAGGCTTCTTGATTGCAAGTCTGTGTTCTAAATTAATTAATTACAACACTCGTCATAATGGACATGAAAAACTCGGCACGATATGCATCAGCTTGACCTCTGTACGGTGATAGTGGGAAGTGTCATGAAGTCGCAGCTGAATTACAATGACCCCTTTGGATTTTCAAGGTGAGAGGCATTCAGAGGTGGTTTGCCATTGCCTGCCTCTGCACCACAACCCTGGACCTCCTTGGTCGTCTCCCATCCAAGGACTAGCCAGGCCTAATCCTGATCGGTTTCTGAGATTCCACAAAATTGGGCTAGCCTGGGCTGCTCAGGTCAAACCTGACCTCTATATAGTATATCAGTGAAGATAGTTTGAAACATCTATCCATACACATGTGTGCCAGTCTTTATGCAAGTGTGAATAGTTTAAAAGGACTTTATCATTAACTCTTAAATGTGTGGACAGAAAATCAAAGGACACATTGTCTATTCAGACTACACTGGCTCTCCAGGGTCCCTCAGGCAGAGGTCTTTCACATGACTTAAGGCCGGATCCTTTTCTCTGGAGATGAACCTGGGACCTTCTGCATGCCAAGAAGACGCTCCACCACTGCGCTATGGCTCCTGTCCTGTGGAAGAAATGTAACAGCTGAGCTTACAGAGCTATGAATACAGAAATATAAGAGCTGAGCTACAAATACGGAGTTACAAACACAGAGAAAAAGCCATGAAACCAACATTTATTGAGGCAAATCAGGATGTCTGAACTGAGCAATTGAGGTACTTTCTATTTGATCCCATGCATGTTTACTGGAAACATGTTAAGCTGTAAGGGGAAGATGGGGCATAAATACTTTAATAAATAAACAAGTTCTATAGTATCACATTTCATCCAGGAGATGTTAATTTTCACTGACCAGCCCCATGGAAAACTCTTATCATCTACCTATCACTGTTCAAAAACTCTAATTTTACAGCAACAGTTTCTTTTCCTTACTCTATTGTGCTATATAATTGGTGAAGACAGCTAAGAATGAAAGATAGAATAGGTACTCAAAAAAAGCTAGGGTTGCCAGACCTCTAGTTGATACAGGGGTCCCCCCCATCTAGGGTTGCCAGCTCTGGGTTAGGAAATACCTGGATATCTTGGTGGTGGAGCTGGGCGGTAGAGTTTGGGGAAGGGTAGGTCCTCAGCAGTATATAATGCTATAGAGTCCACCCTCCAGAGCAACCATTTTCTCCAGGGAAACTGTCATCTGGAGACCAGCTGAAGTTCCAGGAGGTCTACAGGCCCTACCAGGAAGTTGGCATCCCTACCCCCATCTCCATGCCCTGCCCCAGCCAAAGATAAGCTGGCCAGTGGGGGGATTTATAGAAAGAAAGAGGATGGTAGAAAGAGGATGGCCTAGGCCATGTTGCTAGTGCCACATGGGATGTGATGTCATCACACCAGCAATGTCCAGGTAATGCTTTGGTATTTGGGCAAAAACTCTATGGCAGATGCTGGTTTTACCATAGAGTTTCCCCCCAAATACCAGAGTGTCATCCAGAAGTTGCAAAACAAGCTCCCCTCCCCTCACACAGTGGTACATATGCCTCTGTCATTTAATGTCAAAGCCGTATGGTGACATTAAAAAAAAAAAAACACCCTCGAATTTGGATCACATGCAGATATACTTTTACATACATTTGCTGGGGTTTTTTTTAAACTCTTCTGAACTTTTCTCCCAAATGTCTTAATATGAAGTGCAAATTATCTGTGCTTCCTACAGATTGCTGTTCCTACTCCAACCCACTCAGATGGAAAAGTCAAGCCAGGGCAGCAGTGGAAGTTTCCTGGGCCAGAGAATGGACATGTAGTGTAGGTTGAAGAAGGGGAAATGGTAGTCTTTAATATTTTATGCAATTTAACTGGTGGGTAAAGCATCAACAGGAGTGAGTGTGTGCGCGCACCATCCTTCCACTATGCTGGCATGTTACTTTTTTTTGAATATTTGTTTTGCAAAGCGGGTTGAAAGGTGGTAGTTCCACTCTATTCTGCTATGGCCAGGCCTCACTTGGAGTACTGTGTCCAGTTTTGGGCACCACATTTTAGGAAGGATGTTGACAAGCTCGAGCATGTCCAGAAGAGGGCAACCAGGATGGTGAGAGGGTGGGAATCCAAGTCTTATGAGGAAAGGCTGAAAGAGTTGGGTATGTTTAGCCTGGGAAAGAGAAGGCTTAGAGGGGACATGATTGCAGTCTTCAAATATTTGAAGGGTTGTCATGTAGACAATGGAGCAAATCTATCCTCTCTTGCTCTGGATTGCAAGACTAGATCTAATGGGTGGAAATTACAAGGGAGTCGATACCGGCTAAATATCAGGGAAAACCTCCTAACTGTAAGAGTGATTGAGCAGTGAAACAGACTGCTTTGGGAGGTGGTGGATGCTCCTTTGCTGGACGTTTTCAAGCTGAGGCTGGACGACCATCTTTCAGGTATGTTGTAGGGCTATCTTTAGGCCATTCTCCTGCAGAGTGCAGAGGGCTGGACTAGATGACCTGCAAGGTCCCTTCCAACTCTAACATTCTATGATTCTATGAAATGGTGCTGGGCTGTTGTGGTATGTTTGTAGGGCTGCCAGCTCTGAATTGGAAAATACTTGGAGGTTATGGGGGTGGAGCCTGGGGAGGGTGGGGTTTGGGAGGGGGGAAGAACCTCAGCAGGATGGAATGCTGCTAAGAATTTGGAAAACATTAAAATTTTCATCTGCAGTAGCCCATAAGGAAAATCTCTATAAAATGTTTCGTAGATGGCATTGATTGCCAGATAAGATCTCCAAATGTTTTCCCAATAGTTCTAATATATGCTGGAAATGTAAGAAAAATGTTGGAACGTATTATCACATGTGGTGGTGCTGTGAGAAAGTACAAATATTCTGGAAGAAAGTACAAAGACTTATATTGGGAATATTAAAGACAAAGGTACCATTAATACCCGAAATATTTCTACTAAATATGACCCCTGAAAGTATAATCAAAGAGGAGACAATATTACTGGTCCATATACTTACAGCAGCAAGATTGAGTTGGGCAAGATTATGGAAAGGAGAAGAAACCCCAACAATAGAAACGATAATAGATAGAGTGACGGAACTCGCAGAGATGGATAATTTAAGCCACATAATTAAGCAAAAAGATAGAACTTATTTTCAAAAAATCTGGGTAAAATTTTATGAATGGCTAGAACAGAAGAAATGACTCCAAACAGGAAAATAGGGAAATGAAATGAATGTATTTATAATTTTGTATAGGTGAATAACGAATCAAAAGATGTCAATAGTATGGTATGATTATTTATGTATATAACAACGGTACTAAGAAATTACATTTTTCTTTTTATGGCATGGTTTGCTAATAAGTTATATGGTTGTTTTAGATCAATATTTATACTTATACAATAATAAAAAAACTTTTTCTCAAAAAAAAAAAAAAAAGGATGGAATGCCCAAGAGTCCACCCTCCAAAGCAGCAATTTTCTCCAGGGGAAACTGATCTCATTCTTCTGGAGTTCAATTGTAATAGTGAGACATCTCCACGTGCCATCTGGAGGGTGGCAACCCTATTATCTGGGGGGGGGGGGGGGCTATGGCTCAGCCGTAGAGCATCTGGTTGATGCACAGCAGGTCTTGAGTTCGGTCCCCACCATCTCCAGTTAAAAGGACCAGGGAGGAGTTGATGCAAGGACACCAAAGATCTGCTGCCAGTCTGAGCAGACAATCCTGACTTTGATGGACCAGTGGTCTGATTTAGTATAAGACAGCTTCATGTATGTTCATGTACATTCTGGTGCTCTACTTGTCTCCTTTGAGATCCATGAACTCCATACCAATTTGTATTTTCCTGGTTAGAAAGGCTGAGAGCTAACTCCATTGACTGTTTCTGCTGCCTACTGTGACATTGGCTTCTGAGCACTAGGGGAATATCACTGAAACCTCTCTCTCTCTCTCTCTCTCTCTCTCTCTCTCTCTCTCTCTCTCTCTGTGTGTGTAATATGCCATCAAGTTTGTGGTGACCCTCAGTAAGGGGTTTTCAAGACAAGTAAGGTGGTTTGCCATTGCCTTCCTCTGTAAAGTCTCCAATCCAAGTACAGACTAGGGGTGTGCATTCAACTTTCCAAAAAGCCGAAAACCCCCGAAGAAAAAACATTTCGGGTTTTTGGGATACCGGGAAGGCTCTTTGGAGCCTTTCCAGTATCCCAAAACCACCTCCCCCCCAAAAAAAATTCGGCTTTTTTGGCTTTTCGGGAACTCAGAAATTGGACAGCCACGAGGGGGGGTTAACTTTAAAGGGAACCAGGGAAATAGCGTTTCCCATCATTTTACCCTCTTCCCCGCCTTTTGCTCCTGCTTCCAGGATAGCCAATCACTGCAATGCATTTCCAAATGCAGCAGGCAGCTTGCCTTGCAAAGTTGAACTTGCATCTGTGGAACTCCCAGGCACTAGGCAGCTAGCTTGCACTGGCAGCCAATAGGATTTTGGCATCTGCTCTCTGGCCAATCACAGAAGGTTGTTTCTCTTTGAAAACCTCTGTGTATGCCCAGAGAGCATAAAAGCAGACTCTCTGCACCCCTGACTCCCATTGCTGTTCCTGGACTGGTTGCTGCTGCTGCTGGACTGGTCAGAGTTGAGAGCTTTGGCTTGGAGTGTGGCTGGCTGCTGCCCCTGCTCCTTGAGCCTCCTCTCCTCCCAGTAGTGCTTGCCTGCCCGCCTGGAGTCACCTCACCGCTGGAGTCTGCAACAGGTTTTAACTTTTAGGGCACTTTTTATATTTCTTCTGGGTTGGGGGCCTGGGGGCTGAGGGTAGGTGGGTGGGGTGGGGTGGTAGGCCTCTAGGGTCTATCTTAGGCCTTTTTCTATTTTTGGGGGGGATTTTCTAGTTTGTGTTTTGGTAAGCCTATTGTTTCTTTGCATTTGTTTTCCTTCCTGTGCTTAATTTTAGTTGCTTTTTGCTTATTTGCCTGGGCTGGGCCTTTTTCTGTGGAGGGGGGGGGGGGTTTGTCCAGGCTTTTTTCCTGGGGCCCAGGCCCTCTGTTCTCTCTTGTGTTTTGTTTTGTCTTTTGTGGATAATCTGCTGTTTGTTTTTCCTTTTTTAAAAAAATCCCTTCCTTTATTGTGTTTTAATTCTAGTCTTGTTGGGGGTCAGATTTTTTTGGGGTGGGCAGGTTTCTTGTGGTTGATTTTTGACTTCTTCTTTCTTCTGTTCTGGTTTTGCAGCTTTCAAGTTTTAAGTTTTTTTTTGTAGTGTCGCTTGCTGGGCTTGTTGTTTTTTGGGGGCGGGTTCTGGTTGGGGGGGTAAGTTTTGTTTGGGTTTCTTAGTTATTGGGTCCCTCACTGCTCTGTGCGTGCTTCTGGTTTAGCCAATAGCCACTGCACCACTGTTAAATAGGCTTTTTAGAAAAAGGTTTTAGGTTTATTTTTAACTAATATTTTAAAATAAATCTCAGATTAGGGGTTTAGCTGTTCTATCTTAACCTAGGCCAGTGTTAGGAGAACAAAAAGAGGCCAAGTTTGTCTTCACGTAAAAGTTATTATAAGTTTTTTTTTAAAAAAAAATAGTGTGCTGTGTGTGTGCGCTGACTGAACCTTGGTGAAGGTGAGTTTTTTCCAGTTACGGAGCACCTCATTCCACAGGGAATCCGAGGTGGTCCAGTAGAATCTAGATAGGAGTAGTTTAAAACCAACCCTTTTAATAAGGTTTTCAAACCACATCTCAAGGATAGTCTTTAAACCACAGTAAGGTTTACTGTAGGAATTCACTAATTCTAAAAAACAAACCAAGGAAAAAACTGAAGCAAGCCTAGGTTAGGGGGAAAAAAACAAAACCATAGTTTTTTTGGTGGGAGGGTTTATAAAAAGGTGTGAGGCTGTTTTAGGGTAAGGTGATAGTGCAGTTCAGTTAGGTGCCTAATACCCTCCCCACAAGTTAGCTAGAGTTGGGCCAGGGGCGACATGAGTGACAGGAAGGGAACGCGGAGGGGCCCTGGGGGTACGGCAAAGGAGAAGACTAGAGGGGTGGAGGGGAAGGTGAGGGGGAGAGCCTCGGTTTCCCCCCCACCTCAGCACAGGTCCACAACTGAGCATCCTGGCAGCACTCCGACCTCCGGCTGGAGTGGTGCTATGAAGAAGCCAGTCATGGCTCTCTTCCCACCTGTTCAGAAGGATGCTCCTGCGGTGGTCCCAGCAGAGGTGCCTGCAGGTGTTGCTGGCACTGGGCAGGGGTCTGCTGGTCAGGCAGTACCTCCTCCTGCCATTGCTGCTGAGCCGCAGCGGCAGGCGGAAGAGCCGCCAGACCTGTCCCTGGGGCTGGGCTTTGGGGACACTCTGTTCTCAGGGCTCACTCCAAGGACTAAAAGGGCTCTGGAGGAACTGGAGGAGGAGCTGGCGGGCCAGCCCACTGCTCTGGTATCTTCAGGCTCCAGCAGGCCTCTGGAGGGACAGGAGGGAATGCAGGGAGGGGAGGAAGAGGAAGAGATGGAGGTGGTATGCCCCAAGCAACTGCCATCTCAACCCCTTCCCCATGCTCAGCTATCTCTTCCTGTCCCCCCAAGACACTGTGTGTCTGGCCCGAGCTCCTCACAGGAGGCAGCTCCAGGGATGGCCACTGCTGCTGGTCAGCGTGGCTGCCCCTTCACCTCTGACGTCTGGATTCATTTCCGGGTGACAGAGGACGATCCCCGCTTTGCACAGTGCCAGCTGTGTAGGGCCTGGGTAAGTCGAGGGAAGGACCTCGCGCATCTCTCAACCACCAGGCTGCGGAACCATCCGAGAGACAGGCTGCTGCTGGGGTGCCCAAGCAGCCACTGCCAGCCAGCCGGGAGGTGAGTCGTCCTGCGACCACCTCCAGCACTCTCCCTCAGCGTCCCATGGTAGGCACGGGGCAGGGACACCAAGCATCTCTGACGGAGATGTTTGGCAAGGGTGGCACTAGTGTGCCTTGGGGGGGGGGGGAGGAAGCAGGCCAGCAAGAGGATCACTCGCCTCATCGCAGAGATGGTCGCTATAGATGGGGTCCCCTATTCCGCAGTCGAAGACATCAATTTCCACAGGGTGCTCCAGGATATCGCTCCTTGGTACATGCCCCCTTCTCGCATGACGCTGAGCAGGAGCGTGATGCCCTTGTCGTTCAGGGCTGCCAGGGAGTACGTGAAGGCACAATTGTCCCATGCCCATGGGAGATATGTGCACTTCACATCCGACATCTGGACCTCCTGTCAGGTGCATGATTCGTACATCTCGTTGACTGTGCACTGATGGCAACCAACTGAGGTTTGGGGTGGGGGTGGGGGATGGGAACCTAGTGCCAGGCAGGGTCAGGGCCGCCGGGCCGGCTACTGCAAGGCTCTGCTCTCTGTTGAGAAACTCGATGGAAAGCACACGGCGACCAACATCAGGGCCCCCATCGACAAACAGTTAGAGGCGTGGGTAGGCAGGGACCTCACTGTGGGCTTCATGGTGACCGATGGTGGCTCGAACATTAGGGCAGCGCCAGAGCAACTGGGCCTGACGCGCATTTACTGTGCAGCCCACCTTCTTCACCTTGTGATGAAGGATGCTCTGGCATTGGGCTCTACAGTGAATCCCAGTGTAGACACTGCGACTCGCGATTTCCGGCATCTCCTCCAGAAATGCCGGCACATTGTGGGTCATTTCTCACGCAGTACGAAGGACCTCTATCTGCTGTGGGAGAAACAGGCGCTGGCATGTATGCAGGAGCACTACCTGCTTGGTGACGTCTCCACACGCTGGAACTCTGGAGGCAGAAAGACCCACCTTCTGATCTAACAAGAAACTGGGTATTCGTGCCTCCGATGAAGTGGGCTGCATTCACACAGACTAGATGACCTTGAGTGGGCTACATTCACTTCACAGCAAGCTATGATTTGGGCAAATCATTGTAGGAGAGGCTAGTCCTACATCTTAGTTCCAGTTTCCTCAGTTTATGCTGCAGAGGTCATCTGAGTCCTGTGGGGTTTGGCATTGACTGGCACAGTGGCACTGTTTGTGGGGGGCAGATTGCACAGGTTCTGCTGCTGGCCCAGCTGGCAAACATGCTCCCTCAGTCTGGTTATGCTGCACGGATTCTCTGGTTTGACCTGAGTGAGTCCTGTTGGGTCAAATTTTGGGCACTGACTGGCACGGTGGCACTGTTTGTGGGGGGCAGATTGCACAGGTTCTGCTGCTGCTGGCCTGGCAAACATGCCCCTCTCACCACCTCACTTACTTTCTTGGAAAGATTCTTCGGGAAGACACTGCCTGCTGCCTGCTTGCCTTTTTTCCCATAGGAAACAATGGAGAATGGGGGCAACCTCTTTGGATGCCCCTAGAATTGGACCCCCTGGTCCAATCTTTTCAAAACTTTGCGGGTCCTTTGGGGAGAGGCTTCAGCAGCTACAGTCCAAATTTGGAGCCTCTACCTCAAACCCCCTCCCCCCCAGCCCCCTGGAAACTTTTCAGACTTTTTTTTGCCATTAATTACAATGGCCCCATAGGGTATAATGGACCCGAATTTTTCAGGAATCCCGAAAATTTTCAGATATCCAGGGCTATTTTAGGGCAGGAACGCGCAGGAACGGAGTTCCAGCTGGCTTCTGAGTTGGCCACACCTTCAGCCTCCCCCCACCCTTCGGGTTCTCCAGGCGCCTCGAAAGCCGTGGGGCGCCTGGGGAAGCCAAGCTGATCCAGGAAGGGAAGGCACTTTAAACTGCCTCCCCTCCTCAGGTTCCCCACAACTGCAGGGTGCCTGGGGAAACCAATCCAGAAACTGCCTTCCTTTCCTCGGGTTGCTCAGGCACCTTGCAGGCCACAGGGCACCTGGGGAAGCCAATCCTGGGAGGGAGCTGCACTATCAGGGGTGTGGCCTAATATGCTAATGTGTTTCTGCTGTTGGGTGTGGCCTATTATGCTAATGAGTTCCTGCTGGGCTTTTTCTACAAAAAAAGCCCTGCAGATATCTACCCTATACCGATATAGATATCCGGTTTTTTTCAGGAATCCCGAAAAATTCGGGTCTAATGTACCCGAATCTGATTTTTTTTCACACCCCTAGTACAGACCCTCCTTAGCTTCCAACATCTGATGAGACTGGGCTATACCATTCCACATTCCCCCTGAAACATTTCTTAGGCAAGGTTATAATTTTTGGCACACGTTACCTGCATCACCTTCCGACAGTTGATTTTTGTCCCTAGTTATTCCTTTTAGGCTTTTTGCTTCATACAAATCTCTGGCAAAAACCCTAAAAGATGTCTGGCCCACGACCAAGCCGAGAAGGAACTTTCCACATTGCTCTTTGCCCCTGGCCCCTAACTTCCTTCTTTCTGTAATACAGGCAAATCCCATTCTAGTTAAGGTTCAAGGTCTGCAGAACATGGACCACAAGACAGTTTAAATATTTCCTGTGGGCTCAATATATGTCGCTTGGATGATGATGATGCCGTGTCTGGACAGCCAATCTGTAGACTGGAGTTTCTTCCCCCAGTGATAAAACTCCTTGCATATAGCAAACCCCTCTGTTTGGGGAGGATCAACCTAGCTGTCTAAAAGCCTAATGAATTGACCAGGAGAAAATCCCAGTTGAATTTTGATTCCCACTTCTGAATCCCCAAGCCTGAACAAGCTGTGGATCAGCCTTACAAGACTACTTTCCTTTGGCTCCTCATATTCACTCATCCTGCGGAGTTCCCAAACAAGCCAAGCACATTATTAGCTGCCAATATTGTACTTGGAGCTTTTCCCAGCTGTTCACATGCTGGGTAGTCAGCAACATGCCTTGGTCAATAACAATGATAAAAAAAAGTTTTCACTTGGTATCTAAAACTGAACAGGTGACTCACCATTCCTTATTTGAGATACAAGGTTATAAATGCCTTCAGGGCTCATTTCATAGCAGGAGCTCCTCTGCATATTAGGCCACCCCCCCCCCATGTAGGCAATCCTCCAAGAGCTTACAGTAGCCCCTGTAAGAAGAGCTCTGTAAGCTCTTGGAGGATTGGCTACATCAGGGGTTCGTGGCCTAATATGCAAAGGAGCTCTTGCTCTGAAATGAGCCCTGAATGCCTTTATCTGGTTTCCACCCAAATTACCTAAAAAATGGTGTACAGGCCCTGACTGGGATAGCCTGGGCAAGCCCAGTCTCATCAGATCTCGGAAGCAAAGCAGGGTTGGCTCTGGCAACCACTTGGAGGGGAGACCTCCTTGGAATGTCAGCAGTTGGGAGGCGGGGGCAGGCCTTACTCAGCCACCTCTCTGAATATCCTCCAGGCCCCCCGTAGGGGTCTGTCACCAGAGGTCGCCATGACTTCCATGTACACACACAGTCAATGACCAGAGGTTGCCATGACTTCTAGGTGCACACACATGCACACACACACAAACACACAAATACAAAACAAAACACACACACACACACCATTGCTCTGGTGCCTATCTGGTTGTAACCCAAATTTCCTCAAAAACGGTGTTCTGATGCCTTTATCTCGTTGTCACCCAAATTTCCTCAAAGAAGAAGAAGAAGAAGAGAAGAGATTAGATTTATACCCCGCCCTTCACTCACTTGGAGTCTCAGAGCGGCTTACAAACTCCTTTCCCTTCCCCTCCCCACAACAGGCACCCTGTGAGGTAGGTGGGGCTGAGAGAGCTTTTTCCCAAGCTGTCCTTGAGGGAACAGCTGGTACAGAGCTATGGCTTTGCCAAGGTCATCCAGCCAGGTGCAAGTGGAGGAGTGGGGATCAAAAATGGTGCTCCCCAAGCAGACATGTTCATGCTTAGGTCAAATGCTCCAAGCCTGGACCATTTATTAATTTCTATCCTGTCTTTTTACCAGGGAAATGAGGGATGCGTATATGTTTCTCCCGTCCTCTATTTTTCCCCTACAACAACCTTGGGAGTAAGGTTGCCAACTCCAGGTTGGAAAATTCCTGGAGATTTGGGGGCAGATCCTGGGATGTTGAAGTCTGCGGAGGGGAGCCAGGTATAATACCATAGAGTCTGACCTTCAAAGCAGGCATTTTCTTCAGGGGAACTGATCTTTATAGTCTGATCAGTTGGGATTCCAGGAGATCTCCAGGCCCCACCTGGTGGTTGGCAGCCATACAAGACAGCAAGGTAGATTTGGCTGAAAGAGAGTGACTCGGTCAAGGGTCACACATTGAGTTCCACAGTGAACTCCAACTGGGGTGTAATAGTAATCCATCTTTCAAACCGCTATACCACACCAGCTCTTTGTTGTGTGTGTGTGTGTGTGTGTGTGTGTTTCAATTGTGGCCAGGAAAAAATAGCAAACAATGAAATTCTTTGCAGTATAAATACTTTATTAAAAGTATCCACAGGTAATCCTTCAAACTCACAGGTTGTTTTACCTTGTGGGAATGGATGCAAAAAATAGATTCTGTATTCATTCTTCTAGTCTCTGTAAATTATCGCTGGAGGCTGTTCACAGCTTTGTGCTAAACTGTGCTAAATTAGCTTAGAGAGAGCACTAAATGGAGCTTTATAATTTTACATATTTGATGCTGCACAGTTTATATATTATTTAGATTTCTTTTGCCACGAAGTTATTTTTGAAAGAGCCATTAGGGGATGATTTCATGGGCTGGAATTTCTTATTTCTGTTGTGTGCCCACAGAGACACAGTGGTAAACTGAGATTTGTCTGTTTCCAGAAATAAGGGTCAGTGCTTTAAAGGAACACAAAATATTTTTAACACTTGCAAGCCACTGGCACTTACTGAAGGATATACACACAAAAAATTATTAGACATTTTTTTCCTGTTAGAATGATAGAGGTGCTTGTTTCTAGGCATGTCTATGTACTATACTCTTCTCTCCCATCTACAATTTAAAAAGGAGGAGAAGGAGGAGAAGGGTTAAAGAGGGGCAACCTCCAGGTGGGGCCTGGAGACCTCCCGCTATTACAATTGATTGTCAGAGATCAGTTCCCCTGGAGAAAAATGGCTGTTCTGGGGAGTGGACTCTATGGCATTATATACTGCTAAGCTCCCTCACCAAACTCCACCCTCCACAGCCTCCACCTCCAAAATCTCCAGGTATTTCCCCACCCAGAGTTGGCAACCCTAACTCACTGGTAGCGGGGGGGGGGGGCTATCCTGGTATCTCAGTATCTTCACCAGCAATGCAGGGACACTCTGGAATTTAGGCAAAAGATCTGTATTAGAAGCAGTTTTTATCACAGAGATTTTGCCCAAAGACCAAATTCCATGTTATCCATGACACGATGATGTCTGGAAGTGGCATTGCTGCATTACTGGCAGGTTTCGCTGAGATGCTGTCCTAGGCCCTCCCCAGCCGGTAAGTCCCTGTGCCAGCCAGCTGATTGGGGGCCTAGCTAGGGTTGCCAGGTCCCTCCCAGTAAGTCCCCCCTCCTGGCAATGGGCAGGGGAGGGGGGACTTACTGGGAGAGCAAGGGAGGCCCAGTGGATGTTGCAGTAATGTGCCTACATCACTTCTGACCAGGGCCGTGGCCAGGATTTATGACTTTGGGGGGCACTTAAATAAGTCCGGGGGGCACTGTGTCAGGAGCGACAAGAGAGCAAGGGAGAGCAAGGGAGGCCCAGTGGATGTTGCCGTAATGTGCCTACATCAGTTCTGACCAGGGCCGTGGCCAGGATTTATGACTTTTGGGGGCACTTAAATAAGTCTGGGGGGCACTGTGTCAGGAGCGACCAGAGAGTCAAAGTTTTTTAAAAGCAATGGGGGTGGGCTGGAGTAGGGATCAGGCGTGCCCTGCAGTGTGCCTCTCCTGCAGCCAGCCAGAGATACACTGCTTAGCTTGGTGTGGCCTTGTCACATACAAAAAATAAAATAAAATAAAATAAAATAGTAAAATAAAATAAAATAAAATAAAAATGATGGATGGGAAGTTGGGAGGCCTGTGTGGTAAGTCGGGGGGGCTGGCCCTGAGATGCCCCACTGTGGCTATGGGCCTGCTTCTGACTCGACCCAGAAGTGACACCGTTGCTTTGGGGTGGTTGGGACAATGGTATTTAGGCAAAAAACACCTATGATAAATTGGGCTTCTACCCCAGAGATTTTGCCCAAATACTACAGCATCGTCCCAATGTCACTAACATGATGGCTTCACTTCCAGGTCACATTGAAAGTGACGTGGACATATTGCTGCAGCATCAACTGGACCTTGCTCTTTTTCTGGGTGAGTCCTCCTCCCTGCCAGCCAGCTGATTGGTGGTTGGGCAGTGAGGCCTGGTGGGGGGAGACCCCCACTTTCACCGGTGGGTCTGGCAGTCCTAGGTCTAGCAGCCCTACTAGAAAGCTTCTTAGAGGGAGGTCTTTATAACTTTTAGTCCACCACAGGCCCTCCAGACCTGGGTTGTGCTTTATTTCCAGAGGGCAGTTCCCCTGGAGAAACTGGCTGCTCTTAAGGGTGGACTCTATGGCATTATAACCCACTGAGGCCCTTCTCCTCCACAAACCTCAACGTCTCCTGGCTCCATCAATAAATCTCCAGAAATCTTCCCACCCAGAGTTGGCAGCTCTACTGATAAACCTCTTCTCTTCTTTGTTATCATTTTTGTAGTCTCAAACAGGTACCAAACAGCCTGGTGTGTGGTGCACATGAATTTGCATTATAATTTCAGACCAACTGGCACAGAACCACCAAAGACTGAACAAAATGTCCAAAAAGTATTTATATGTCTGGCAGTGTAAACCACACAACATGAATTCTTCTCATTCACCTTTTGTTGGAAATTTGTTCATCGGGGAATTCTGCTGTCACATACCGAAAGGTGGGGGGGAGGAGAAAGAGCTGCAAATCCAGACAGAAATGGGATCTTCTCATTTGAGTTGATGAATGCAAACATCCTACAACCTCTTAAAAATCTTTGTTTGTAGAAGTGAATAGTTCAATGTTTGTTCAGTTTTCAGGAGAACTTTGCAGACTTTAGTCGTAAAATGTTATAGTAGGTTAGGAATTTAGTGGCGGCAATCATAGCGAAACAGCTATATTTCTATATTACTTACACAATGAAGAATGTATTTATTAAGGAGATTCATATGCCAATTCTCCAGACCCTTGGTGAAGGTGACTTCTAGGTGGGCTTGCCAGATCCCCTTGCGGAACTGGCAGGGGGGATTTGGGGTGCGTTCTGGGATGTCGCCGACACAATGACACAATTTCTTGGAGGAAAAATTTAGGCTGCTAGGTCCTGGAGGAAAAATTTAGGCTGCTAGGCAGGAGACTCAAGGCCAGGACCTCTAAGGTAGCCTTCTCGGAAGTGCTACCTGTTCCACGCGCAGGGCCGGAGAGACAGGCACAGATCAGGAGTCTCAAGGCGTGGATGAGGCGATGGTGTAGGGGGGAAGGGTTCAAGTTTGTTAGGCACTGGGATGCTTTTTGGAACAAGAGGGAGCTGTACAAGAGAGAGGGTCTCCACTTGTCCCAAGAAGGAACCAGTCTGCTGGTGCTTCAAATCAAAAAGGTGGCAGAGCAGTTTTTAAACTGAAAATTGGGGGAAAGCTGACAGGAGATGAAAAAAATCTCTGGTTCAGGATGGTTCTTCTCAAAGAGATGAAGGGGTAGCTGTTACTTTCCTACAAGGAAAAGGATTAGAATAGTTCTCCGAGACTGTGGCAAATGATAGGGACTGCCTAACAAGGTCTCAAGGCAGCAAGAGGAAGGTTGTGGGCTTAACATGTATGGGAAACTATAGATGTTTATATACTAATTCTAGAAGTGTCCAAGGTAAAATCAGGGAGTTGGAATGCTTGGTGCTGGAGAAAAACATAGACATTGCGGGTATTTCAAAAACTTGGTGAGATGAGGAAAATCAGTGGGATACAGTGATTCCTGGTTAGAAATTATATCGGAAGGATGGGGGAAGAAAGTTGGAGGTGGGGTGGCTCTTTATGTCAGAGAGGGTATACAGTCCAGTAAGATTGAGAGGGTAGGAGAATTGGATCCGCTTCTGGAAATGCTGTGGGTTGAATTAGTGGGCCCAAAAGGAAGCTTAATATTGGGAGTTTGTTATCACCCACCAAATCAAAAGATAGAGGAGGATTATAAAATGATGAATGAATTAAAGATAGCGGCTAGACAAAATAACGGTGTTGTTATAGGTGACTTTAACTACTCAGACATTGATTGGGTCAATATGTGTTCAAGTCGGGAAAAGGAGATTGAGTTTCTAGACACTCTCAATGACTGTGCTCTGGAGCAGATGGTTACAGAACAGACCAGGGGAGAGGCGATCCTGGATTCGGTCCTAAGTAATGCACAAGACCTGGTGAGAGATGTTAAAGTGATTGCACCACTTGGGAACAGTGACCATAATGTTATTAAGTTCAACATTTGCATAAATAGGGAATAGGAAGCCCTCCCACTGTTGCCCCCACCAAAAACACCAAGACTACAGAGCATCACTTGCCCCGAACTGAGAGTTCCTATCTATACTTTGTGGCTAATAGCCACTGATGGACTTCTGCTCCATATGTTTATCTAATTCCCTCTTGAAGCCGTCCATGCTTGTAGCCGCTGCCACCTCCTGTGGCAGTGAATTCCACGTGTTAATCACTCTTTGGGTGAAGAAGTACTCCCTTTTATCTGTTCTATACTGACTGCTCAGCAATTTCATGGAGTGCCCACGAGTTCTTGTATTCTGAGAAAGGAAGAAAAGGACTTATTTCTCTACTTGCTCTAACCCATGCATAATCTTATAAACCTCAGTCATGTCACCCCTCAGCCATCATTTCTCCAAGCTAAAGAGCCCCAAGTGCTTCAACCTTTCTTTATAGGGAAAATGTTCCAACCCTTTTATCATTCTAGTTGCCCTTTTCTCAATGCTATAATATCTTTTTTGAGGTGTGGCGACCGGAACTGTACACAGTACTCCAAATGAGGTCATAGGAACAGAGTACCGGCTGGCCTCCGAGTTGGCTACACCTACAGCCTTACAAGCCATGGGGCACCTGGGGGAGCCAAGCCGATCCAGGGAGGGAAGGCAGTTTAAATTGTCTCCCCTCATTGGGTTCCCCAGGTGCCCTGCAGCTGGGGAAGCCGATCCAGAAACTGCCTTCCTTCCCTCAGGTTCCCCATGCGCCCTGCCAACCCACGGGGCACTTGGGGAAGCCGACCTTGGGAGGAAGCTGCACTGTCAGGGCTGTGGCCTACTATGTTAATGAGATTCTGCTGTTGGATGTGGCCTATTATGCTAATGAGTTCCCGCTGGGCTTTTTCTACAAACACCCCCCCCCCCGATGATTTCTATAACAATCCTCAGGCCAGAAGCAGACCATTACAACCATTTTCAAAGGTGGAAGCCTTCCGTCCACAGCCTAGGTGAACAGAACGGTTTTGTCCTGGTGCCAAAAGGATAGTAAAGCATGCGCTAAATAATGCCTCAGGATTGAGGGCTTTCTATATTGGGTGGCATCGCCACCGCAAAATCCCTGTCTCTGATTACTGCTCCACTCCCCTCCACTTGGAAGGAGGTCTTAATTGGGAGACCACTGTTGGGTTGCCAACTGGTGCTGGCTTCTGGTAGGGGAGAGGAATGGGAGTGGGCAGGGGGGACACTTTTGCATCAACAGCTTATCACCTCTGGGTTCTCCCCAAAAAGGACATCATGCCACCAACAAAACAGCAAATTCTGCATCACACCCACCCACCGCTGGCCTACCAAGTAGCAACGGGGGTTTGGGGGGCTGCTGGTGGAAGGTCTTTTGCTTTAGCCTGCCAACCCTAGGGGGGGCAGCACTGCCAAGACTGTAGAGGGAGGGGAGCTGCAAGAAAATCACACTCCAATGATGGAACTCTTCATCATCGGAAATGTTCCATGGGATCAAACCCGCTGACTAACTGTCAGGAGTTGTCTCCTAATGTTGAACAGAAAATGTCTCTCCTACAGTAACAAGCTAATTAGATCCCTTAGGATTGGCCTGAATATACTACAATACACTACACTAGGCTAATGTAGTTCAGACATCTTCTGGAATTATTATTTATGAAACATAAAGCATGTTTATGTTTCAAGAATTTCTGAAAAACCAGTTATGTGTTACATGTGGCAGTCTTTAAAATACGATCCCTTCATTTGTTGGAGTCAAGACACAAAATGTAATAACTGGTTAGAGCATAACCATTGGATCTCAGGTAGGGGGAAAAAAAATTCAGAAATTCTTTCTATCGCATTTCAGATTTGGTTACCAGTCTGTGTTCGCTTCTGCCTATGTGAGCATACAGTCCACACTCCAAAGGTTCATGATCTGGATCAAGGAATGCACTTATACCTCATTAATAGAAAATAATAATAACAGTAATAACAGTAATAATAATCAAAACCTTTTAGAAAGTGAAATAAAATCATTGATTTACAACCATTTTTTTTTTAAAAAAAGTTCAACTCACAAGTTCATTGATTCACCTTATTTCAGTGGTTTACTAAATCAAAACAACAGTAAAAATTCAAAAAAGTATGTGCTGCAGTTTTGATGAATTTTATTAATACCTTTCACAAAACTGATTTCTTATTTTTTAAAAAAAATCAATAGGGTTAAACAGACCTGGTTGAAACCAGAACCATAAAGTATATGTTCAGATATTCCTTTTTATTGGATTTGTGATTTTAAGAATAATCCAGGTCTGTTCTTCCTTCCTATGGAGACAGGCAAGTAGCTACAATCAGGGGTTCAACACTCAGTGGAATACCAGGTCTTATTTGTGAATAAATATCCTGATTATAGAGGTATGACTGGTGAATCCTGGTAAGGTGCTTAGAACTATTACATATTCAATTGCCTGCATGATGGATGTATCAGACCCCCCCCCCCCGGTTCGGCTCTGCCCCTCCTCTCACAGAGGGGCAAAATGAGAGGCATGGTGCTGTGGGTGCATTGTTGCCACTTCTGGTTGCCACAGCTGTGACACTCTAGGTAATCCCTGAATCCCTATGGTCTCCAGAGTGTAGTACAACCTGGTGACATCATTTCCAGATTCACCCAGAAGTGATGTCACCAGCTTATGAAATGCTTCCCCCTCCCCAAAGATCCTGGGACTTCCAGGCACAGGTCTGACAACCCAAATTGTCATCAAGCTTCCTTTCTCCTCCACCCCCCATGCCCTCAGATGTGGGAACAACTTCTTTCTGCATGAGGCCAAGAACAAGGTCTTAGAACAATGAATTAGTAGGACTAGGCCTGAATCCCTCCCACTTACTGAGGGAAAAGAGACAAGCTGAGCATCACCCAATACTGGGCAACCAAACCTTTCCAAGAAGACTTTCAAGTAACCAGCCAGCATGCTGATGACCCCAAAAGGATCCTGCTGCATTAAATTCTGCCAGGGAGAGAACTACACAAACATTAGCATTTTCTACAAATAGACCAGATGGTCCCGGTAATGAAATTTGGACAGTTTGGATTGAACACCAGAACCCTTACTCACTGGAGAAACCAACAGCCTCCAAATATACGTGTGTCCCTACCTGAAGACACCCCACCTTAATTGGAAATATCCCCAGGACCTAGATTCTCTCTCTTCATTCTGCCTTCAGCCAACCAGCTAGTACACCAGTTAACCCCTGCAGCCTTCTCCCCTTTTTCCATGCCTGGAAAGGAAAAGGCCTTCAGTTTCTGAGCCAAGCTTCTTTCTTTTTAATTGGAGCCAGATTCTGTCCCCAGCCCTAGTTTGTATAGCTGTGGGGGTGCCAATTCTGAATGTGTGCTATCCTCCCGTTGATCTTCCACTCTGGGATCATTTCTGCATGCTTGAGTTACTCCTGATTTTCTTGGGAGTCAGTCCACAAGCACCGGAATCAATTCAAGCATGGTTCTTCTACACCTCTGCCTTCCCTGTGCATTTTTTGCAGTTGTGGAGTTTGTTTGTTTTCTTCTGCATGTGGCTTAAATAATTAAAATTTTCATGGGAGGGTGTTGTCAGTGGTGGCGTTATTGGTCGTGTTACAGTGCATCCCTTATTAAGATAATACTGAAATCACTCAATTTCAAGGCGAGGGGGGAAAAGGTAGTGGTTTAACAATGATGATAGTCCAATAATTGAAAAGTGGACTTGAAAGAAGAAGAAGAGGAGGAGGAGGAGGAGGAGGAGAAGGAGATTTGATTTATACCCTGCCCTTCATTACCCAAGGGAGTCTCAGAGCAACTTGCAAACTCATTTCCCTTCCTCTCCCCACAACAGACACCCTGTGAGGGAGGTGGGGCTGAGAGAGCTCTGACAGAAACTGTTCTTTTTCGAGAACAGCTGTGCCAGAACTATGGCTTACCCAGGGTCATCCAGCAGGTGCAAGTGGAGGAGTGGGGAATCACACCTGGTTCTCCAAGATTAGAGTCTGCGCACTTAACCACTACACCAAACTGGTATGCACTAGGAAAAAGCCAAATCAAAATTGGATTCCAGAAAAAGATTGGGTAAAAGGGGGTGGGGCAAAAAAACCAAAGTGAAAACGAAAGGCACAACAATGTATTCAGAAATCAAGGGAAAAATGGAAGCAGTGTGGGGCCAGAACGGATGGGGAAACCCATGCAGAAAAGCCCTGTATTCAGAATTAATTTCTACATTTATTTTATTTTATTTTATTAATTTAATTTATACCCTGCCCTCCCCGCAAGCAGGCTCAGGGCATCTGGAGAAGAGAATACATTTCACTCCTCTGAGTGTACAATTTTTCAGAACGAATAGTTAAACCTGCTGACATCTTTGTTTAGTTAAAAGAGTCCAGAGAAAGAGGGTTCATTTCAGCTCAGATTTGTCCCAAGTAGAATATCCCACCCTCCTTACCAAAATAATCTGAGGAGACCAGAATGAACGGTTGCTGAACCAGGAGGTGGACAAGCTGCAACAAGAAGTTTTATCCACTCGAGAGGAGACAACATAAAATAGAAATAAGTACCCAGGATAGGGCTGGTCGTGAAATGCTCTTGAAAATCAGCTGGAAGATAAACAGAGTATGGGAAAGGGCAGTCTTTTTTTGCAGTCCCAGCCATTTTGGCTGATATGTTTTTTTTCCTGCCACAGAACTGAGTGTCTGTCTTTGAGATTAGCGGCTTCACTTCCTCCATTAAACAAACAGAGCTTGGTGGGGCTGTGAGTGGTAGAACTTGCTTATGGCATGTCAGTCAGGATCACCCAGCCTCACTGAGTTGTTAATTTTCCACTTGCCTTCTCTGATACAAACTCAGACCACAACATTTTTCTCCTTCTTTTTTTTTTCCCTGTGTGAACTTCCAAAGAGATCACAACATGTGTTTGGGAAATCTGCAGTGTGAAACGATCACACAACAACACTTAAACGAACAACTTGCTGTTTTTATCCGTGACAGAAGAAAGCAAGAGCTCCATTTTTTCTACGGCACCCTCTGTTGGTGTTCTGGAATTCGGTAAATCAAACAAGTCCAACTTTGTCGCCTCCAGATGTCTGAGCCCATGGTTTTCAGAGTGTGTGTTATAAGAATTTGGTTGCTGACAGATTACTCAGTGCAAAGATCCCCGTGACTGCTTGCAAGCCATTTCAAATCTCTCCTGCAATGCACCACAACAGGGGACTGTTGGACATTTCCAAGGGACAGAATAAGTCTAGGTGGGACAACAGTTGTACCCAGTAGGCATTTGAAACACATCACTAATGACAGGCAGGGGTCATTTGGGGCTGGAGCAGCGCTCTGCCAGGACAGGACAGGGCACAAATGCAGGGGTGGTAAGCCCTGTCCCCAGCTCCCAGCGAGCCTGTGGTGGAAGCGAAGTGAGAAGGGGTTTAAAGTTTAAACCCCTTCTCTCTAGAGTCGCGCCACCGTAGTGGCATGATTTCCTACTGTATCCTATGGCCCCATAGAATACAAAGGAAAGATCACCACTGCTGTTTAAACACTTTCTCACTTCACTCCCCCCTCGCCCGCCTTGGCAGGGGGAAGGGAAGGAAAGCTGGGGAAGGGAAGATGCCCCCCTTTTGCTTCCCCTTCGGACACACTTCCAGTGATGTCAGGGGGTGTGGCATATGCTAATGAGTTATGCTAATAGATATGCTGATGAGCTCCTGCACCTCTTTTTCTATGAAATGACCCCTGCTGGCAGGAAACTGAATTCTACAGCACTGTATTTTTTTAAAAAAAATGTGTTTTGCACACAAAAGCTCATACCTTGACTCTGAATTTTTAGAATCCTTTTTATAATCTTAGATGCTATTATGTTTTATAATTTTAATTGCTCTTTTACCTGTTACTTACTTGTTTTTATTGTGCCACTTGCTGGTCTAGGACCGTAATAAATAGATTGATTGATTGACTCTGAATTTGTTCCTTTACAGCACTAAAGCACACATCCAATGGGTGTGTGTGTGTGTTTTTTTGTGGAGGTGAGTCACAGCTGACTTAGGGCAACCCCCGTAGGGTTTTCAAGGCAAGAGACGCTCAGAGGTGGTTTGCCTTTGCCTCACTTAGCATTATGACCCTGGGTATTCCTTCGTGGTTTCCCTTCCAAATTCTGAACAGAGCTGACCTTGCTTAGCTTCCAAGGTCTGTCGAAATCATCCAGGGCAGCTGTTCTTATTAAATATTACAAAACCACAAAAAGTACTGCAAGATTTTTTTTTTTAAAGACAGGAACTAAAAAGGAATGGTGGGAAGTTGGAGAGTTAAAAATCGATGACTGTACTTTTAAAGATATTTCGGTCTTCCAGCACCCTTGCTTTAAATAATGGAGGCTACCCAAGCAATGGCTGAAACCTCTCTCTCTCTCTTGTGTGTGTGTGTGTGTGCACGCGCGCCTGTGTGAATGGAAATCTTTTATTTTACAGTCAAAGTAACTGACTATGCAAGCACAGATACAAGTCTACACTCGTTTGAAGCCACAGCACATTCACATTGGGAACTAGACATCTAAGCATTTTGAATGCCAATGAAGACCACTGGTGCCTGTGATGACCTGAAACTGATGAAGTTCCATTTGTTTCCTGATGAAAGTACCTCTTTAAAAAGTAGTGCATGGACACATATGAAATTAGCTTAAAGTTGCCAAACTAGAAATACAGCATGCCTGTGTCTACCACAAGAACACTGCTACCATTTAAAAATGATTTCAAAATGATCAGAGGCGGGATTTCAGTGCAGCACCATCAGTATCTCCTAGGAGCTGCTGCTGCAGGAGAGCCGAACTGTCCAGTTTGTAGGTCCTGGGGGAGCCCAGGACTTAAGGAGATCCTAGGAGAAGGGTCTCCAAGCAGAGGGCTCGATGTAGAAGCTCTCCCCAGGTGGCGGCTGTGGGGATTTGAGCTCTCATCATCTGCCCTGAAGCACAGACCAATGCAAGCACCATGGCTGAAGACAGACTGGTAGTCTGCTGCACCTCCGCGGCGTGGCAGACTAAGGCGGGGGGAATTTCCCACAAGGCACGGCGTTTGCACACCGCCGGAAGGAAGTCACCCGCAGTGTTCAGACTGCGGGCGGCTTCCTACGGCAGCAGGTGGACACCGCGCGGCTCCCCCTCCTGGCGCGCATTCATACCCACTCCGGTGGGTGGAATGCGTGCTGCAGCAGCCGAGCACCACTTTGAAGTGGTGCTCGGCTGCTGCGGGAGGAGCGTGGTGCTGGACACGATGCGTCTGGGCCGCCTCCTCAGGGCAGATGCAGCCGTCTGAACGGCCGCTCTGCCTCCGCTTTTGAAGCAAAGGCAGAGCAGCTGAGACTGCCAGTCTGTCCTCAGCCCATATTTTGGCATACAGCCATGAACACCCCACAACTAGAGGAGCGAGCAGATAAAGCATTGCTGTTTTAAAGAACATTCCAAATTTGTATGTTTCCTGATTAAAGAATATCTGAACTAATTTGAGATTACAAACCTTCACAGCCAGTCTGTGGGAGGAAAGAGGGTGGAAGGTTGAAAGTCCCCCTCCTCCTGGAAAGTGGTTTTTACTCTAATTAGAGAAGGAGAAAGTGTCTGTCTTTTTGCCTAGGAAGAAATCTGGGTACAACCAGAACCCTTTAGGATATCATGGCTTTGCTGAGACATCCTGTTTGATATATAAACATAAAGCATTCTCAGTCATTTTACCCAAAGAGGATTATAAATAACATGCTTTAATTTGACTGTCTTTTGAGATTTTTAGTTTGTTGGTGGGAGAAGCGATGCAGATCTTCCCCCCCCCTTCTACTTCTAGCATGACATGAAGCTTGCCTTACAAGGCTCTGAGTGAAGAGAGCAAAGAAAAAAATACCAGGCGTTTTAAAACTGATTAGAAGAGAGGCTCACGTTTGGAATAGACTTAGAATGTCATTCCTATCTATGGAAGTGATTTAAAGACTGTGGGTAAGAGAAAGCTTGCTGTAAGACTAAACCTGTCTACTTGTAAAATATTGGGCTGGAGGGGGGGCATGTTATATGATTGTGGAAAGAATATGGTAAAAACCTGATTCATTATTGTATTTTGGGGATATGAGAATGTGACTGTATTGGTTTGAACAGCTTTAAAAATTCTGACAAATGAAATGAAATGGTAAAATAATTAAGCTGTTTAAGATAAACTTATACAAGAATAAATATATAATAATAATGAGCAAAACTGGCAAGGCAGATAGACCCTCCCCGGGCCAAACCAAATCAGTCACAATGATGCTAACACAAGATGCCTTAAAAGAACTCCAGGCAAATCTGCAAGCAACTTTTTAACTGGGCTGAGCCAAGTACAGAACAGTATAAATCAGTTAAATGATAAAATGGAGGACTTTCAAAACCAACTTAAGGAAAATAAACAAAAAAACACTAAATTAGCCAAGATATTTTTTAAAAAAAACTGATGAAAGAGTAGAAAAGACTCAACAGAAAGTAACAGAATTTGCAGAAGCACAACAGCTGACAGATGATAGAATGATTAAGCTGGAAATGGACAGAGCGGCCTATATGCTGAGATTCCAGAATATTCCAGAGGATAAGGAAGAGGACTTGTCCTCTTTATTAGCACAATCACTTGCATCAGAAATGGAGGTTGAAACTGATGATCTCCAAAGAGAAATAGACTTGATTTATAGAGTAAATTCAAGCTATGCAAGAAAAAATAAAGTATCTAGAGAAGTCCATGTAAAATTTACCAAAAGAGCAGTGTGAGATGTGGTGCTGAGGAAAATGAGAGACAAATACCTAACTATAAAAGGAAATGTGATTAAAATCTTGAAAGAGGTACCATAAAGGATGAATCAGAAGAGGAAGGAATATGATTCCCTTTCATCAGTATTGAGAGTCAATGATATTTCTTATAGATGGCTGATATCAGTAGGTCCCTTCTTTTCATATGAAGGTCAGAGATGCAGAATAAACTCAACATTGAAAGCACAAAACTTTTTTTAAGAAATATAGAAAGAAACTTTCATCTAAGTGGGGAAAATCTGAAGAAGAGGAATCAGATAAAGGAAAAGAAGAGACCCAACCACAGGACAGCCAAGAAGAATCAGATATGGATCAAGAAGAAGGAGCCAAAGCAATACCACAAATGGAAACAAGGAAACAGACCAAACATAAGCAAGCTGATATAGAACAAATTAGAATCCTTACAATCAACGTGAATGGACTTAATTCACCACAAAAGAGGAAAAGGACATTTTTACAGTTGCAAAAAATAATTTGGACATAATTTGCCTACCAGAAAAACACATCAGATGAACTGATCAGAAATTATTAGAGTGTAATAGATTGGGGAAAATGTTTATAGCTTTGGATCCAAAAAAGAAAAAGAAAAAAGAGGCATAGTAACATCTATTAAAGAGAAGCTCAGTCCTAAATTTACCTTTGCCTCTGAAGACGGTAGAATGTTGATGGTAGAACTCTAAAGAGAGGGGGGAAATGTTTTAGTGATTAATATTTATGCACCAAATGACCACCAAGAAAAAATTTATATGGACTTGGAACAGGAACTAGCAACTCATGAGTATGAAGAACACTGTCTGATTGGAGACTACAATGCAGTTTTTGACAAAGCACAAGATAGAAAAAAACAGCTAAACAAACTAAAAAACTGGAACACTTTTACCAAAAACATTTATTCAATTAGCAGAAGAATATAATTTAGTTGATGCTTGGAGAACAAGACATCCAGTGACAAAGGACTTTACTTTTTATTCCCAGAGTCTTGGTCTAGAATCAATATGTGCTGGGTCTCAACGAGCTTGATGAACGATATAGGAGAAACAGATATTTTACCAAAGACTTTTGCGATCATAACCCTGTACTTTCGAAAATGTCTGGCACTTCTAGGAAATTTAGCTGGAAGCTCTATTTCTCTGTGACAGAGAAAAAAAGGAGCTAGAACATTTTTTCCAAACAAAATATACAACCGGACATCTCTATAAATACAGTCTGGGGTACAAGTAAGGCCTTCTTCAGAGGTATAGCGATTAATTTTGCAGCAAAAAAAAAAAAGACAGGTCGAAGAAATTTCAGGAGTTGAAAGATCAATTAATAAAGCAGGAAGAAAAGCTGAAAAAGTCCCCAATGGTTAATGAGTTGAAAATAAAAATACAATTGATACAACATCAAATTAATGTGATATTGTCGGAAGAAATTGCCAAGAAAATCAAGTTTGCAAAACAAAATTATTTTGAAAATGCCAATAAATCAGGAAAATGGTCAGCATACTGACTCAGGAAAGAGAAAGAAAAATCTTTAATACATGTGCTGAGAGAGGAGAATGGCTTAGAAAAGTATGGATAAGAAGTCAAGTTGATAGTAGAAAACTTCTACAGAAAACTATACCAGGCAAAGAGTGTTTCTGTAGATAAACAGAGAGAGTACCTTAAAAACATAATAATATTAAATTAAGCAAAGAACAGAAAGTAAAATTAAATGGACCTATAACTGTACAAGAAATTGTAGATACAGCCAAGAAACAAAACAAAGGGAAAGCTCCTGGACCAGATAGACTCTCAATAGAGTATTATAGCACTTTCAAAGATTGTTTATTAATACCAAATAAAAAGATGTTAGAAAATATACTGGAAGAAGGGAATCTACCGCAATCATGGAAGGAAGCTACTATCTCTTTGATACATAAAGAAAATACAGACTTTAAAGAAGTGAAAAACTACAGACCAATCTCACTTCTAAATGTGGATTACAAAATTTTTGCTGCTATCTTAGCACAGCGTCTGAAGAAGTATTACTAGGTATAATACATCAAGATCAAGCAGGCTTCCTACCAAAGAGACAAGTGAGAAACAATGTGAGATTAATTGTAAATATTTCAGAATATTACAAAGCACATCCAAAAAAAACCCCAAATGGCAGTATTTTTTTTTTAGATGCAGAGAAATTTTTTGACAATATTAGCTGGAATTTTATTATTGAGCAACTATGAGAGATTGATGCTGGAGAAAAATTTATTAAAATGACTAAAGCAATTTATACTCAACAAAGTGCCAAAGTGAGAATCAATGGAGACCTTATGAAAGAGATAGTAATTGAGAAGGGAACGAGACAAGGATGTCCATTATCCCCATTATTATTCATTCTCACTTTGGGAGTACTAAACAACTTGGTCAGAGAAAATAAAAATATTATCCTTACTTGTATCCAAGACTGTATTTATAGAGCTGTCCAGCTGTATCGGAGGTGCGGCAGAACTCCAGTCTGTCCGTGGCCATAGTTACGGCAGCAAGAATCCTTCATGTGAAGCCCTGGAAGAAAGCAGAGACACACATGGAAAATGAACTTTTGACAAAAAAAATTGAAACAGCAGAAATGGACATATTGTCAAACCTATTGAAGGACAGAAGTAAACAAAATGTCAGAAATAATTAGACACTATTTTATGACTGAGTGGAAAGGAACTTCAAAGACCAAGAATAATGAATGTATATAATATAAATTTGGAGAGACTCCAACCTTAGGATTTGACTCTTGTCAGGAAACATATCAGAAGATTCTAGCAATTAGACTAAGTGATATTAACCTTAGTAATTTTACAAAGAAATAGAACTGGAAACAAAGAATTAAGACCAAAAACTTGTAACAGCTGTTATATAAATTTGATAAAATTTTCCTTTATGCCTTATCCTATACCCTTCCTACCCCTATATTTTCCTGTCTTGTAATACATTAAACTTAATAAAAAAATATAATTTTAAAAAAGTTATTTCAAAATGTGGCAAGGGCCCAGTCCTGATCAGACCTATAGTGCAACGGCCTGAGATGCTCTTGCCCCCCGCAATTTTCAAGTGCCAAAATGCCCTACCCCCATGGCTGTTTTGGCACTTGAAAAAGTGTGGGGGTGGGGAGAATAAAAACACCTAAGGCTGCTATACAGTGGGCTTGATCAGGATCAGGCCTTTGCGACAATATGAATCACTTGAAAATGGCAGCAGTGTCCCTGTGGTGGAGATGAGGACACCATGATTTCTAGTTTGGCCCTCAAAGGTACAAATTCATAAGAGCATCAGTGTAGTTAATAAGAAATAATCCCTGTTACTTGGAAATCAAGTAACTTTGAGTTCAAACTCAAAACTAAAGTCAAACTTTAGACAGATGCTTAGCTATCACGTACCTATCAGGGTCCAAAAACTGAAGTCATGAAAGTCCAGTACTTGGAGCTATTTGAACATTTTCAGAATCGATCCCATATCATAGAAACTGAGTTCTTGAGTCTATCCTTCATGCATGTATCCAGTAGAATGAAGAAAACAGAGAGAAAGAGATAAATTCCTAGGCCTACCTTTTAAAAAAAAATCTGACACACACAAAGAATTTGATGCACATGAACACACTCACAAAGCCACCTTCTACTGAATCAGACCTTTGGTCCATCAAAGTAAGAACTGCCTACTCCCATAGGCGTCAACTATGGGGAGGCTCGAGGGCTTGAGCCACCCCCAAAATTTCCCGGGGGGGACTGAGCCCCCCCGGGAAACAGAGTGCCTACCACCGCACGTCCCCAGGCCCTTCCTAGGGCCACCACCACTGCCATCTCTCTCTCTCCCCCCCCACCCTGGCTGCCTCCGTCCCTCCCTCCCTCCATCCGTCCAGGGGCCAGCTAAGCAAATGCCCAGCTGGCCCCTGGACGGATGGAGGGAGGGACGGAAGCAGGAGTGGCCAGGTGGGGGGGGGGGGAGGCAGCGGCAGCAGGGACATGGTCCCGGCGTGCATGCTTCACGCACATGCATAAGCCCCCCCAGGGATTTTAAAACTCGACGCCCCTGCCTACTCAGACTGGCAGCCACTCTCCAAGGTCTCAGGCGAAGGTCTTTCACATCACCTGCTGCCTGGCCTTTTAAATTGGAGGAGCCCGGGGTTTGAACCCTGGACCTTCTGCATGCCAAACAGATGATCTATCACTGAGCCACAGCCCTCCTCAAGATGGAAGGAAACTGCCTTCCTTGAACCCTACGAACACTTGGAAAATGGGGTGGTGGTGGAGACATAGCTTGTGAAAAGCCAACCAGAGAAGCATGCATGTCTGTTAAGTGCCATCAAGTCGCTTCTGACTTATGGTGACACTATGAATTAGTGACCTCCACAATGTCTTATCATTAACAGCCAGTCACAGGTCTTGCAAACTGAGGGGTTTTGTGGCTTCCTTGATCGAGTCCACCCATCTCATGTTGGGTCTTCCTCTTTCCCTGCTGCCTTCCACTTTCCCTAGCGTTATTGTCTTTTCCAGTGACTCTTGTCTTCTCATTATGTGACCAAAATACGAAAACCTCACTTTAATAACTTTAGCTTCTAGGGAGTGTTCAGGCTTGATTTGATCTTGTACCCACTTGTTTGTCTTTCTGGCCGTCCACGGTATCCGTTAAACTCTCCTCCAACACCACATTTCAGAGCAGTCTACTTTCACACCCATACATACTTTCACATCGGGGAGTACTACGGTATGAATTATCTTGATCTTGGTCACCAGAGACACATCTTTCACCGAAGGACTTTTTCTTGCTCCGTCATGGCTGCCCTCCCCAGTTTTGCACACAGACTTAGGGGGCAATTCAATTGAAAATAAGTTGTCACTTATTTGTAATCTCCTTGTACTGATGGTTCACAGAACACATACATGTGATCATTCTCTTCTACCATAAGGTGAGGTAAATATGTACTACCCACATCTGATTCCGTACACTGCAAATATTTGCTGCGTCTATAATTGGTAGCTAATAATTACATTAGGTGGAAGTTGTGGAAATAGCACATTTGAATTGGGGGGTTTTATACGTGAATTCCATGTGCGTCGTTTGTCTTAGGCAAACAAAAGTCTGATAAGGCTCTCAAGGGCATTCTAATTTATTTTGTCTAGCATCCCTATATGGTTCTACGGAACTTAATACATTTGTGGTTTTGCTTAATTTCTGAATTTATACCTTTCCCCTCAGATACGCGTTGCAGAGATAAATGCTGTCTCTGCTTCTTCTTTTTTTAAAAAAGGAGGAACATTCAAGTAGACAGCATGATGAAGATGTGTGAAATAATTCCCATTGGCATAATTCCCATTGCCTATTGGTAGTTCTATTGCAATGAGATTGAACCTCTGGAGGCATTCTACCAACAGTGGCACTTTCTCCTAGCAAAAAAAGAAACTTTCCATGATTCAAAAAGCTGTTTACACTGGAGGAAAGCACCACTGCCCTGGGTCTGTAGGATCCAGTCCCACATGAGCACTTCTCTAGCCTTCCAAAACTGCAGTAAAAGTTAGTTGGGATCAGGGCTATTTTTGGGCAGGAACACACAGGAACTGTGTTCCGGCTGGCTTCCGAGTTGGCCTACAGCCTCCCTCCCCCTCGGGTTCCCCAGGTGCCTTGCAAGCCATGGGCACCTGGGGAAGTCAAGCCAATCCAGGAAGGAAAGGCAGTTTAAACTGCCTTCCCCCACTCAGGTTCCCCAGGCACCCCACAGCTGCACGGCACCTGGGGAAGCCGATCCAGAAACTGCCTTCCTTCCCTTGGGTTCCCCATGTGCCCCACAAGCTGTGGGGCACCTGAGGAAGCTGATCCTGGGAGGGAACTGCACTGTCAGGGGTGTGGCCAAATATGCTAATGAGTTTCTGCTGTTGGGTATGGCCTATTATGCTAATGAGTTCCTGCTGGGCTTTTTCTACAAAAAAAAGCCCTGGTTGGGACTATAAAAAATATTTGAAAGGGATTTTAAAATAGTTTATGGGGAAACACATTTTCAGTTCAATTTCAGAGGGTAGCTGTGCTAGTCTGGAGTAGAACAGCTGGATTAGAGTCCCGCAGCAATTTAAGCGACTAACAAGATTTTCAGGGTAGAAGCTTCCAAGAGTCAAAATTCCCTTGGTCAGATCATCTGACCAATGGAGCTTTAACTCTCAAAAGCATATACCCCCAAAATCCTATCAGTCTCTAAGGTGTTGCTGTACTCAAATCCAGATTTTCAATTCAGTTAAGTTTGTATGTTATAAGAAGGTGTCAAAAGAACAAATTTAAAGTCCAGTGGCACCTTTAAGACCAACAAAGGTTTATTCAAGGTATGAGCTTTCCTGTGCAAAGCACACTTTTTTAAATACATTGGAATGGAAGATAAGAGCTCAAACTTGTAGACAGAGGCTGAACAGCAAATTAACATGTAACAGGATGAAGATGTTTTAAGATATGCCAAGACAAAACTAAATAACAAGCTAAGGTTATAACACTTGGAACAAAAACCTCCCAGGACTCAACAGGGATATTGGTTTCTTATCTCATTACATATGCTAACTCATTCAGTCCTCACATATTTATTTATTTATTTATTTATTTCATTTCATTTTTATCCCGCCTTGCCGGCGAACTGGCTCAAGGCAGCTAACAACCATAAAATACCATCAGAGTGGTTTACAAATTAAACAAATTAAAACTAGCATAAAACCAAACATTAGCGCATACACACAATATAAAGCAAGAACATAACTGGCAGTATCAGAGTTCTCATGGTGAACAGATGGCAGTACAAGATTTGACTGAGGGGCTAGGGCGATGTTATCCTGTACATTCCCCCCGGTGGCGGCTCCTAATTGAAAGCCTGGCGGAAGAGCTCCATCTCGCAGGCCCTGCGGAACTGTAATAAGTCCCGCAGGGCCCTGATGTCATCTGGGAGCTCATTCCACCAGTATGGGGCTGCCACCGAGAAAGCCCTGGCCCTGGTACAGGCCAGCTGAGCATCTTTCGGACCGGGTAGAGTCAGGCGATGTTGTGTGCCTGACCTCAGTGCCCTCTGGGGCATATATGGGGAAAGGCAGTCCCTCAAGTAGGCAGGCCCCTGACCATATAGGGCTTTAAAGGTCAACACCAGCACCTTGAACTGGATCCAGTATGCTATAGGCAGCCAGTGCAGTGACTGCAGCACAGGCCGGATGTGGTCCCATGAAGAGAGACCCATCAGCAGCCTGGCCGCAGCATTCTGCACCAGCTGCAGTTTCCGGATCCAGGACAAGGGCAGCTCCATGTAGAGAGCGTTACAGTGGTCAAGTCATGAGGTGACCATAGCATGGATCACTGTTGCTAGGTCTTCGCGTTCGAGGAAGGGGACCAACTGCCTAGTCAGCCGTAGACGGTAAAAGGCTGCTTTAGCAGTGGCTGCTACTTGGGCCTCCATTGTTAGGGAGGCATCCAGGAGCACTCCCAAACTCCTGACCCTCGGCGCTGGCACCAATGGTGCCCCACCGAAGGATGGAAGTGGGAACCCTATCCCCGACCCGGTCCGACTCAAGCACAGGACCTCCGTCTTCGTTGGATTCAGTTTCAGTTGACTCTGTCTAAGCCAGTCTGCAACGTCCTGAAGCGCCCGCTCCAGGTCATCTGGAGTAGAGTCGGACCGGCCACCCAACAGCAGATAAAGCTGGGTGTCATCTGCATATTGATGATACCCAAGCCCATGCCTCCGAACAATCTGGGCAAGGGAGCGCATGTAGATGTTAAATAACATCAGGGACAGCACTGCCCCCTGAGGAACACCACACACCAGTGGGTGCCTCTGGGAGGTCTGTTCCCCGAGCGCAACCCTCTGTCCCCGATCCTGGAGAAAAGAGGCAAGCCATTGTAAAGCAAGCCCCTGTATCCCCAAGTCGGCGAGGCGGTGGATCAGCAACTGGTGGTCGACCATGTCGAATGCAGCTGACAGATCCAACAACACCAGCGCTGCTGTACCACCTCGATCCAGAGGTCTCCGGAGGTCATCCGTGAGGGCAACCAGTGCCGTCTCCGTCCCATGACCCGGCCGGAAGCCGGACTGAAACGGATCTAGCATGGAGGTGTCATCCATGAAGCTCTGCAACTGGGTCGCCACCGCCCTCTCCAATACCTTGCCCAAATAGGGCAGGTTGCATTCTCAACAAGAAGGACTATACATGCTCTGTATTTTAGTGTATTTCTTTTTCAGAATAATAAATTAGAATGCTGAATGTAATTCAGGGAATATTGGAATGCTTTGTTGATAGAACACTGCACCCACCTCAAAGAAGAAGAAGAAGAAATGATGTTAAATTACCTCAACACCTGAGAGGAGAGAAATGGCAAGTCTCAGTTTACTTCCCACAATTAGAAAAGATATCTTTACACATTTATCTCCTATTTTGACATATTGATTGCTTTACTGCTTCCCTGCATTAATTAAATCAAAAGAACTATTGACCTGATAACCTTAGCTTGTTATTTCGCTTCAGACCAACACAGCTGATCACCAAGACAATTTTCTTGGTGTCAATTGATAAGACAATTTATAAGACAATTTTCAGTGGTTGAAGAAACATGATAGCTTCACATACATCTGATTGTCACAGACAGACAAGCAGTATTACATCACAGGATATTGTGCTTAGTTCTATTGGTTGTGTTTCTTTAGCTGTTACTCTGTCATATTTTGTAAAGAATTTATTTGCACATGTACCTTTGTATGGAAATGTAGAGTGGTATAAAAATATGATGTACACCCTGGAAAGCACTCATCCAAAGGTACATGTGATCACTGAAGAACTGGATAGATCTCTTCTAGTGATCTGGGTTCAGCTTCATTTCCTCCATGTAACTGATTCATCTTTGCCTCAATGATCTCTTTATGGCAACCGATATAAAAGAAAATTAGGGATGCTGAATAAGTCTGTACCATTTGCTGGTTCAACTCAACCCAAACTGTGATGGTTCTTGTGTGCAGAGGGATGAAATTGCAGCTGCCGAACAAGTTCAATTTACAGAAAACATGCATTTTTTCTGATGACTGATCATTCCTTTGTTATGTTGATGACTTGCAGAGCTTGGTTGCCATTTGGCAAGTTATACGTTATTAAGAGATAATCACTTGAGCCTACAGGAAGGGATGGGATTCCACAGCTTGGAATAGAAAACAATTTTTTTGCAGTAATCTTGCTTAGTTTATTTATTTATTTAATTCAATTTGTATCCCACTCTCCCTGCCACTGCAGGCTCAGGGCCTTGTGATTTTCTGTCCTCCCTGTTTATATGAGGTCTATTCTTGTCTCACAATTGTTAGGTTTTCTTACGATTTTCCCCATTCCTTAGGGTTTCTTCCCCTTAAATAAACAGAATTTTGGAATCCTTTGAACAGTCAACGGCCATGTAGATATAGACACCTGTTGTTCAGGATAGTTTTTTCCTAACTGAGCCCCTGTCCAGTTTTTTTTTTTTTTCATTTTTCTTTTTTTGCGGATGATTCAAAGCTTCTATCTCACATCTCTTTGATGCTTTTAAATAGTAAGGAGAAGCTCTTCAGGTAAAATACATCCTCTCCCTAAGTCTAGAGGTAGCTGATTTAATTTGCACCCCATGAAACATTGATTTAAATCTAAAAGCACTAAATCCTTGCCATATGTAAGGTATACAGTAGGCAACTAAAATTCTGCTGACTTCTATTCACTAAACTTGGGCTTTTACAAATGAATTGAAAAAGAAAGAATTTGGATTCTTTGGACATATGTGAATTCTAATTTAACCAAAATATACAAGTCCACGCATCAAAACTATGTGATGTTCACACACACACACAGAGAGATGAAATTTATCTTGCTCACAGCAACTGTTTTTTTCTCAAGTCAAACACTCCATATCATTGCTTTATTTATTTACACCTCGGAGTATTGTAGTGGCTTTCCATCTGTCCACAACATACCAATTGTTGCTGCAAGTTACATCATTTCTTAGTTTGCTTAGAACTTTTAGAACAATTCAACTGCTTACTCCCAAATATATCTTCCATAAGGACCCAACAAGCTTATTCCCACATGGAACAGCCCAAACGATGTTATCATACTTTGGTTAGAGGAGAATAACCAGGATTATTAGGGGGTTGGGTTCTTTATGAAGAAAGGCTGAAGAGTCTGGGACTTTTCTGTTTACAAAAGAAATGACTAAGGGGACATATGATAGAGGTTTATAAAATTATGTATGGGGTGGAGAGAGTTTACAAAAAGAACTTTTTCTCCCAAAATACTAGAACTTGAGGGTGTCGAATGAAGCTGAGGGGCAGTAGATTCAGGATGGACAAAAGGAAATACTTCTTCACACAGAGTGATTAAAATGTGGTATTGGCTGCCAGTGAATGCAGTGATGGCCACAGGAATCGAACAGCTTTAAAAGGGGATTAGATAGATTCATGGCACGTAGGTCTATCAGTGGCTACTAGCCATGGTGACTGAGGGGAACCTCCACATTCAGAGGCAGTCAACCTCTGAATCCCAGAGCCAGGAGGCAACATCAGGCCTCTCTGTGGTATTGTTGGCTCTCCAGAGGAACCAGCTGGCCACTGTATGAAACAGGATGCTGGACTAGATGGTCTGATCCAGCAGGGCTCTCATTATGTTCTTATGGACACATTTTAAGACAACTCACTGGGAAAAATGGAAATACTAAGAAAAGTTGAAGGCAGCAGGAAAAGAAGAAGACCCAGCATGAGATGGATTGACTCAAGGAGGGAAGCCATGGACTTCAGTTTGCAAGACCCAAGCAAGGCTGACAACCATGGGATGTTTTGGAGGTCATTCATTCATAGGGTCGTCAGAAGTGACACATAACACACACATCAACTAAGGAAGAACAGTAGTACTTATTCCCTTCTACAGTTACAGATAAGTATTCTGTGCTAATGGCCACCTGAGTAATTGAACTGACAGACAATGGGTGGTGAGGTCTCCTGATTATCATCCCTATATGTTTTACTGTCTGGAAATTTATGGGCTCCAGAGATTCCAGACACCAGAAGTTCTAATGTGCTAAGTGTTTTGTTCACTGACCACACCTGCTGCCTGCCAAAAGTGAATTTCTGGCTGCTGTTAGAAGTGGTGATGTTGTACAAGAGATAAGAAGGACCTTTGGCACACCTTGAAGATTAACATTTTTTTTTGTTCCAGTTGTAGACACTTTTGTGGACTAGTGCCTACTTTGTCAGATGTGTGCAATGGGTCCCACTGCTGGACCTCCTGAGGGCACCTGGTGTTTTTGGCCACTGTGTGACAGAGTGTTGGACTGGATGGGCCACTGGGTTGATCCAACATTGGCTTCTCTTATGTTCTTATGTTATTAGGAAGAGGTTTAGGTATGAGGTTGTGAAGAAAATCATAAACAGCAGGGCCAAAGAGTCATAAAAGGCAGGATGCAGAAGGTGAAATGTGAGTATGTCACAGCCAGACATAATGAAGAAAAGTACAGAAGCCATTCATGACAGAGCTTATGAACATATGAAGCGGAGACAGATCACTGATCTGTCAAGATTAGGGTTGCCAACTGTGAGCTGGGAAATTCCTGGGGATTTGGGGGTGGAGCCTGGGGAGGGTAGGAATGGGGAAAGGGAGGGACCCGAGTGGTATAGAAGGCTATAGAGTCCACTCTCCAAATCAGCCGTTTTCTCCAGAGGAATGGGTTTCTGTTACCCAGAGGTCAGTTGAAATTCCAGGAGATCTTCAGGCCCCAGCTGGAGGCTGGCAACCACTGTCTGCTCTGAACAGCAGTGGCTCTCTTGTCTTTTACAGCACCTACTACTGAATCTTTCACACAGGAGATGTTGCCAGAGATGGTTCCTTGGATCTCCCACACAGAAAGCAGGCATTTTTCCCTGAACCACATCTCTTCCCAAACAGTAGTTATTTTTGATAAAAAAGATTCCCCCTCCCACCGCCACCAGTTTTACTAAACTAGTTAACTTACTGACTAAGGCATCAGAAGTCCTTGCAAGCTGGTATCAAACTACTTTAGGAATTGCATTGCAGCAAGTTCTTTTGTTGGAAACCAATAACTTTTAGTCCAGCAACATCATGTCACGGTGTGCTATTGCTGAGGAGAACGGACTCGGTACTTTACATTATGCACTTTACATTATTGTATCTCAGCTTGTACTTGATGCATTTCATGGCCCTTAGACTCTGATGTTTACAACTTACTTCTTCATAACATGTCCGTGTATGTGTTTGTATGTTTCTCTCTGTGTGTGTATGTGGGGGGGGGGGTGAGGGACCTCCTTTATCTATTTGATTAAGTAGGTTCTAGCCCATAAAAGGGGCTGCAGTGGCTCAAGTGGTTAAGACGCTGAACTGCAGTCCGAAAGGTCAGTAGTCCAGCAGTTTGAGACCCGAGTGCAGCATGACAGAGTGAGCTCCCATCTCTGGTTCCAGCTTCTGCCAACCTAGCAGTTCGAAAGCAAGAAATTTCCAGTAGATAAATAGGTACCACTTTGGTGGGAAGGTAACAGTATTCAGTACGCCTTGGTGTCTAGTCATGCCAGCCACATGACCACAGAAACATATTTGGAAAACGCTGGCTCTTCAGCTTGGAAATGGAGATGACCACCGCATCCCTAGAGTCGTATCTGACTGGCTTTCGAGCAAGGGAAACCTTTACCTAAAACCTTTACTAGCCCATAAAAGCATATGTAAGAATGTGTTAAGTCTTTATGGTGCCACAAGACTCTGATTTATTATGATACAGATCAGGGTCCCCAACCTTTGTGAGCCCATGGGCACCTTTTCAATTCTGTCACAGCTGGCCCATAGCCACAGAAGGGTATTTGGGGGCAGGGGCCTTTGACTTACTTCAGAGGCCCCCTCGAATGCCCCTTGACTTCCTTTCAATGCCATGTTTGAACTCCCCTGCACCACCACAGCTGCTGCACTGCCTCTCCTTGCCTTCTCCTGCAGCCTTCCTCGTCATCTGAGAAACAGTGGCCGCCAAGGGTGGGCACATGCTGGGGCCGGGGCACTGGGGAGGAGCAGGGCACCAATGGGGGCAGTTCTCTTTTTCGTTCTCCTTAGACAAGGTGTGCAAGGCAGCAGCAGTGGTGGCAGCTGCTTCCCGGGCCCAGCCTGCTGCTGCTGCAAGCAACAGCAGTGGAGAGGAGGAGAAGGAGGCCCCTGCACGGGCCGTGGTGGGCAGGTGGCTGGCTGGGGGTTGGACGAGGTGTGCGTGGCAGCGGCAATGGCAGCTGCTGCTAGCTGGGCCTGGCCTGCTGCTGCTTGGGGAGGGGGGGAGGGGATGGTAGTGCTGCTACTGCTGAGCTGGGGGTGAAGCAAGTGGAGGAGGCTAGAGAAGAACAGAGGGGAGTCAACTGCAGCAGCAACAGAAGGGAGAGCGCTGGCCTTGGGTTCCCCCCAGTTGAACGTGGAGGGAGGGGTAAATAGGAGAAATGGGGGTGGCAAACATTCATAATTCGATTGTCTACAGTTGCGGTCACATGCACGAGATAGAGCGGGGGGAGGGGAAGAGAGGCTATTTTCTCTGGCGTAAGTTGACCCATAGTTGCATGATCACACAGGTGCAGCCCCTCACTGCATGATCAGACTCAACTGTGGGTGAGTCAGGTTGTTGTTGTTGTTTGCTGTTTGTCCTCGATGTGCTTAAAATGAGGAATTGATGATTTGCACCTCAGTCCCGAGGGCTCCCTATAGAGTGTGTAATGATGTGCAGGGCAAAAAAACAACAGCACAGAGTCGGGATAGCCTGCTCAGACCATCCTGACACCATGAGAGTGTGCCAATCAAATCCCCAGTGGCCAATCAGAAGCCCCATCTGGCCCTGCCCCCTTTCTAAAAACACTTAGCGGCCCCCAGGGAAGGTATTGGTGGGTACCACATTGGGGATCCCTGGTACAGAGTGCCAGCAGTGGGGCAAACCATCAAACTAGCAATGGGGACCTTTTCAAAAACAACAACAACAACAACAACATGATTTCAGTGATGGAAAGAAAGTGCTTCTGTTAGTTAATAAAGCGTCAACAGTTTAATTAGACACGTGACGGAACTGAAAGGGGAAATAAGTCTTGGATCGGGTTCCTGAAGGCCAGTTGCTTTACATTGCCATGAAATGCTACCTTCGTGATCACAATCTATTTTCAAAGTTTAAAAAAAGAAAGAAAGAAAGAAACAATGGTTTTGCATACATGACAAAGAGTTCATTTTTTTCAGTAGGAAGCTGATACATATCCAGCACAAGTTTGCTAACCGCTCGCCTGCCCTTGACAATTATGTGTCATGAAGCCTCTTTGTGTAAAGACAGAATGAGTTTTTGGTCTCAATGGGTACTGCAGAAGCTATTTAGGAGACTGTTGGCTGATTTCCCGATACAGACACCATTGATTCTTCAAAAGGCCATGAATCTAGCCTGTTGTTTAGTGATAAAACAGTCAGCCTAGGCTAGGCTACAGGAGGACTACAATATGTTCATGGGGAGAGGGACCATCACAGGGATTTGTCACCCCAACTGCACTGTTTTGTGTTCAACAGGCTGTGATGGGGTTCCTGAGGATTAGATATCAACCCACAGGATTCCCCCCCACACACACCAGTTCCCTGCTTATCTCACTGAGGTTAACAGCAGGAATTTTAAAATGTTCAAGGGGGTTACATTCTTAGCCTGCAAATGAATTCACCCAAGCCTGGATCAGAAAAGGAGGTAAACTTACAGGAACAAGATGGTTTGCTTAAAAAAAAATGAACAAGAGCAAAGATGAGTCAGAAAAAACTGAGGTAAATATTAGCACATAACCATGAGTAGTGGTCTAAGAACACAAGAAGAGCTCTGCTGGATCAGACCAGTGGTCCATCTAGTCCAGTACCCTGTCTGACATAGTGGCCAAGCAGTTAATCTGGATAGCCAACAACAGGGCATAGAGGCTGAGGCCTTCCCCTGATGTTGCCTCCTGATTCTGGGTTTCAGAGGATTACTGCCTCTGAAGGTGGCGATTTCCCTCAGCCACCATGGCAAGTAGCCACAGATAGACTTCTCCTTCATGTATCTATCAAATCCCCCCTTAAAGGTGTTTATTCCTGTGACCATCACTGCATCCTCTGGCAGCAAATTCCATGTTTTAATCACTCTCTGTGTAAAGCAGTATTTCTTGTTGTCTGTCCTGAACTTCCTGCTCATCAACTTTATGGGATGCCCGCAAGTTCTAGTATTTTGGGAGAGGGAGAAAAAAAAAATCTCTCTGTCCACTCTCTCCACTTTGTGGATGTGAACCTCTAATATGTTCCCATTTTAGTCATGTCTTTTCTCAACTGAAAAGTCCCAGACTCTTCAGCCTTTCCTCATAGGGAAGATGCTCAAACCCCCTATTCATGTTGGTTGCCTTCCTTGAGAGCCAGCTTGGTATATTGGTTAGCAGCACAAACTCTAAGCTGGGACAACCAGGTTTGATTCCCCACTTCTTCACATGCAGCTGCTGGTGTGACCTTAGGTCAGTCACAGTTCTCTCAGAGCTGTTCTCTCAAGAGCAGTTCTCAAAAGAGCTCTCTCAGCCCCACCTACCTCCAGGGTGCCTGTTGTGGGTGGGGAGGGGAAAGGAGATTGAAAGCCACTCTGAGACTCCCTTTGTGTTGTGAAGGGTGGGGTATAAATTCAGTCTTCTCCTCTTTTTGTCCCATTGTGCCTCACCTTACAGACCTCAGAATCCAACTACTCCTCAGGGGTCATTTGGGGAGGGAGCAAAGTGGAGCAGCACTCCGCCAGCTCAGGAGTGGGCACTAGGGCAGCCATGGGCTGAATCAGATTCTCTGATCTGATTCGGCTGGCCACTGAATTGCTGCTGAAATTTGGCAGCATCTTAAAAAGCAGTTGGAGGGGAGGGGGTTTGAGGGATAGGCTCCAAACTTGCAGAGTAGCTGCTGGAGCTTCACCCCCAAATACCCACCAAGTTTCAAGAAGATTGGACCAGGGGGTCCAATTCTTTGGGCCCCCAAACAGGTTGCCCCCATTCCCTCCATTGTTCTGTATGGTGGGAAAAAGTAACGTTTTCCCCACCATACAGAACAATGGAGGGGATAAGGCAACTTGTTTGGGGGCCTGTAGAATTGGACCCTGTGGTCCAATCCTTTTGAAACTTGGTGGATATTTCGGAAAGAGGCCCCAGCAGCTATCCTGCACGTTTGGAGTCTCTCCCTCAAACCCCCTCTCCTCCAGTTCCTCATATACCCTATGAGTTTTTGCCATCGACTTCAGTGGCCCATAGGTTATAATCGGGCTGAAACTGTCATTCAGCCAGCCGAATGGACTTGCATTGCCAAAACCAACATGCAGGTGTCATTTAGCAGCTGGAACAGATGCGGCCTGATTTGGCCCGATCTGAATCGGGCCAAGAAATTTTTATTTGCACACCCCTAGTGGGCACAAATGGAGTGATGCAAGCCCCCCCCCCCAGCTCCCAGTGGACCTGTGGAGGAAGCAAAGCGAGAAGGGGTTTAAAGATTAAACCCCTTCTGTTTAGAGTCATGTGGCAGAGGCAGCACAATCTTTCCATTGTATTCTATGGGGCCCTTCTCACTTCACTCCTCTTCCTACCTTGGCAGGCCAGCTGGGGAAGGAAAGAGGAGGCTTTTGAAGATGCCGCCCCCCCCCCCGCTTCCCCTTCTGACACACTTCCAGTGATGTCAGGGGGGGTGGTATATGCGAATGAGTTATGCTAATAGGTATGCTAATGAGCTCCTGCAGCTCTTTTTCTATGAAATGACCCCTGCTTCTCCTCCACATCTTCTCTCTTGAGGGAGGGGCTGTGGCTCAGTGGTAGAGCATCTCCTTGGCATGCAAAAGGTTCCACATGCAACCAGGGGTCATTTAGTAGAAAAATAGGTGCAGGAGCTCATTAGCATAACTCATTTGCATATGCCACACCCCCTAACATACCGGAAGTGTGTCAGAAGGCAACACCCACCCCTCAGGCTCCACTCCACAGGTGAGTGAAACTGACCTGCTCTTCCTCCATTCCCTTCCCCATCCAATACTTTGTGCAATAAAAATAAGCATAAAGAACACACCTTCATTCTCTTCCTGCTCCCTTAAAACCACCAGGTTTCAAGTAGACTTGAGATACCCAGGACATGTGCACTACCCATCCCTTCCCCTTCCCCTCCCCACAACAAGACACCCTGTGAGGTAGGAGGGGCTGAGAGAGGTCTTTTGAGAACTGCTCATGAGAGAACAGCTCTGAGAGAACTTGTGACTGGCCCAAGGTCACACCAGCAGCTGCATGTGGAGGAGCGGGGAATCAAACCCAGTTCTCCCAGATTAGAGTACAACTCCTGACCACTACACCAAACTGATGGGGTGGAAGCTGCTGAAGGGTTGGTGAAATTTCTCCAGTACTTATTTGCCATGTGCCCAGATAAAAAATGGTATACTTAGAAAATGTATATGCCACCTTGAGCAAGTCTCTGGAAAAGCAGCACACAGTCATAAAAGGAACAATGATAAAATTATCAATATTAACACAAAACATTAAAAACAATAAAGACCCTAGCAGGGGTTTCCCCGGGGCGCTGCGCCTCTGCACTGCTCGGGGAAGCCGAGGAGGGGGTGGGGCTTGGTCATGTGCCCGCCCCCTAGGCTCCTCACTCCCGGAGCTGCGCTCCTGTGCGCTCCCGCTCCAACGGACTCCTGCATGCAACCTACAGTATCTCTAGTCAGACTGGGTAGCAGGTGATATGAAAGACCTCTGCTTGAGATGCTGGTGAGCCACTGCTACTCTGAGTAGACAATACTGACCCTGATGAACCAATGGTCTGTTTCAGTATAAATCAGTTTTATGTGTTCATGTGTTCTCTTCAAAGCTAGGACTGCCAACACCAGCTTAGGAAATTGCTGGAGGTTTGGGGGCACTGCCTAGGGAGGGCAACATTTGTGAAAGGGAGGGACCTCGCCAGTGACATAATACCATAGAGTCCACCCTTCAAGCAGCCATTGTCTCCAGGGCAACTGATCTCTGTAGTCTGAAGATCAGTCATAATTCTGGAAGAACTCCAGGTCCCACATGAACACACACATATCTGCCCTATAGTGAATCAGCCCATCAGTCCATCAAGGGCAGTCTTGCCTACTCAGACTGGCCGTGGCTCTCCAGGGTCTCAGGCTGAGATCCCTCACATCTCCTACTTCCTGGACCTTTTAACTGGAGATGCTGGGGACTGAACCTGGGACCTTCAGTGTGCAAAGCAGAGGATCTTCCAGTGAGCCACAGCTTCTCCTTTAAGGCCAATAACTCTCCGTAGAACTTCTGGCTCAGACTGTACCATGGACTGAAGCCAAAATACAAATAAATGCTGTGCTGCTACAGTCTTAAACATTATATGTGTGACTTATTATATGTGAAGACGAAGACGAAGATGAAGACGAAGAGGAGGAGGAGGAGGAGGAGGAGGAGGAGGAGGGATTGGATTTACACCCCATCCTTCACTACCCAAAGGAGTCTCAGAGCGGCTTACAGTTTCCTTTCCCTTCCCCTCCCCATGACAGACACCCAGTGAGGTAGGTGGGGCTGAGAGAGCTCTCTTGAGAACTGCCCTTGAGAGAACAGCTCTGAGAGAACTGTGACTGGTCACCCAGCTGGCTACATGTGGAGGAGTGGGGAATCAAAAGAAAGAAAGAAAGAAAGAAAAATCTGATGAGACAGGGTTGCATTTTCAAATTACTGGTGTTCCTCATTTTCATACTGGGGTGTCCTGAAAAGTGGTGAGCATCTGCCTGAAGAAAACCACAGCTGCTTTTAAGGTATGACATGTTGGGCTAAGTGGAAACAGAAAGAATAAAATATCAGAAGGAGTTTCCAGAAGGAGGAAGTAGGTGCTGTCAGAAAATAAGGAGGCCCTGTATCCCTGCCACTGCAGAACAGCCTTGGTTTCAGATCTTGTTCCTATTAATTTGGCAAATAATGACACTTCCTTCAAAGGTTCCTTGTAAACCTTTTCAACTTCTTGTTATGGGGACTTGAGAACCTTTGCAAGCGGAGGCTGTTGAATCCATCACAAAAGCTTCGCAGAGTGTACTTCAAGGCCGAGACTCATCTGGCCCCATTACATGTTGATTCCTTGATTTTCCTCCCTATCCTTACCAACTGTCAAAAAATCCTCTTTTATATCATTCACTGACAACCCATAAAATCATCCCCTCTGTGGTTATCCTACTGCTTACCTATTGTCCCCGATCTTTCACCTTGGAAATATATGCTTGGAAGAAGAAAGACACAATCATTAAAGACCCAAAGATGACCACACACGGCATCCTTCTTCACTTCTTCTTATCTTTAAACCCTATTAAGAGAGAATCTGTCTTAGTTCTCTCATTATCTTTGTATAAACGTTTTTTTTTCAAAGAGTTTTATAAGGGTTTTAACAGCCGAGGCTCCTGTTGACTTTATTGGAAGTCGTATTGCTTAAAAACTTTCTGCTAAGCTTTGAAAATCTGTGGGAAAATAGCTAGTTAGTGCCTTTATTTTCCCTGCAGATGGTTTTATTTCAATAATTTGTCCAGTTTCCTCTTGAGCTGACTTGTAGTTTGGGGGGGGGGGGGGTTCCCTTCCCTCCCATTGCTGATTTCGGCAGTCTCCTTATTTCAGATAGATGATGATGATGACAATAATAACAACAATAATAATAATAAGAAGAAGAATTGAAGGTAAAGGTTTACCTTGCTCGAAAGCCAGTCGAATATGCCTCTAGGGATATGGTGCTCATCTCCGTTTCAAAGCCGAAGAGCCAGCACTGTCTGAAGACATTTCTGTGGTCATGTGGCCGACATGACTAGACACCAAGGTGCATGGAACGGAAATAACAACAACAACAACAGGGATCCTTTGCAAGCGGAGGCTGTTGAATCCATCACAAATGTCAAAATGTCAAAATATTTTGACATAGAATCATAGAATCATAGAATTTGAAATAGAATCATAGAATTTGAAATAGAATCATAGAATCAGAAAGTTGGAAGGGATGTCCAGGGTCATCTAGTCCAACCCCCTGCACAATGCAGGAAATTCACAAATAACTCCCCCCCATACACCCCGGTGACCCCTGTTCCATGCCCAAAAAAAATGACCAAAAAAAAGGCCTTCAGGATCCCTGGCCTGTAGAAAATTGTTTCCTGACCCCAAAGTGGTAATCGACATTTCCCTGGTCATGTAAGAGAGGGCCACAAGCACTGAGGCAACCCTTCCTGCCCTCCCTCTTATGATCTGCCAAAATTCACAGAAGCAGCATTGCTGCCAGATGGCCATCTAGCTTCTGTTTGAAAACCTCCAGAGAAGGAGAGCCCACCTCCTCTCGAGGAAGCCTGTTCCACTGAGGAACCACTTTAACTGTCAGGAAGTTCTTCCTGATGTTTATCCGAAAACTCTTCTGATTTAATTGCAGCCCATTGGCTCTGGTTCGACCTTCTGGGGCAACAGAAAACAACTCCGTACCATCCTCTATATGACAGCTCTTCAAGTACTTGAAGATGGTTGTCATATCACCTCTCAGTCATCTTCTCTCCGGGCTAAACATACCCAGTTCCTTCAACCTTTCCTCATAGGATGGTCTCCAGACCCCTCACCATCTTCGTTGCCCTCCTCTAGACACATTCAGAACCATGAACAGATGTTAATTTTTACACATATTTACAGTCTGAGGGAACTGATTATAACTTGACTACACTATGAGATTCCATTAGTAATCTGAAAAAAAAATGTGTTGTGTCATAATATTAAAATTTTAGAACAATTAAAAGCATTTCAAATTTTACAATACGTCGATAAAACACATAAACAAACAACACCAGAATCAGGACCAGGAAACGTTCTTGGGGGTATGCCAAGGAAAACAAAAATGTCTTCAGCTGCTGGAGAGAGACACCAATACAGGGAGACAAGCGAATCTCCCTGGGGAAGGAGTTCCTAAGTTTTGGGGCCATGACCAAGAAAGCCCTTTTTTTGGGTTGTTACCCATCCAGTTACAGATGGTGGGGTCAACTGAAGGAGGGCCTCCAAAGATGACCGGAGTGAATGGGCAGGTTCATTAGCTCATGTGACTTCTCTGAGCTTACATCAACATTAAACTTCTGCCCTGGTTCGGCCTACAATTCTGTAGGAGACGTCTGTGCTACTGAGTAAGAAACAAATGGCTCAGAGAAAGCATCACTTGGGTCAGGTATAATGGTGTCACCACAGCTGATAGTCACTTGGCTTGGATTACAAATAGAGTTTTAATAGTGATAGTTTTAAAAAAATCTAATTTCGGTTTCACTTTCAGCCTGTGGGGAAGAAAATTGTTTTGCCTTATCAGGAGCTGACCCCCCGCCCCCAAAAAAGAGATCTCAAAGAGAATACGGCATACTGTCTTGGTTGAATAAGCTACACCCAAAGGAACCATTTCATTGTCTTCCACTCTGTGTACTTCAAATGAAGATAACTTGTCGAAATGGGTAAATACGCTGGATGCCTGTTTTTTTGCCTGTCCTCTTAATGAACTTATTTAATGAACTTATTTTAATGAACTTATTTCCATAAACTTATATTTATGGAGCCAGTGTGGTGGAGTGGTTAAAAGTGAATGACTCTAATCTGGAGAAGCGGGTTTGATTCCCCCACTCCTCCTCCACATGAAGTCTGTTGGGTGACCTTGGGCCAGTCACGGTTCTCTCAGAACTCTCTCAGCCTCACCTGCCTCCCAAGATGCCTGTTGTGGGGAGAGCAAGGGAAGGTGATTGTAAGCTGCTTTCAGACTCCTTAAAGTAGAAAAAAGCAGAGTATAAAAACCCACTCATCTTCTTCTTCTTGAGGGATGCCTTTTGAATATGTATCTAATGCATGTGAGTTTAAGTCTCTCTCAGTAATCATTTCCTCCCCTATTTTGCAATACTGTCTTAAGGATTCTTTCATTGGCTGACACATTCTGTCCATTATAGACTATACAGGGTGGTAGCTTTTAGTTTTTTCTCCCCCATTCTGTTTGTTTAATAAGCTGTCAGCTATTTATTTTTATTTTATTTTATTTATTTATTTTTTCGATTTATACCCCGCCCTCCCCGGAAACGGCTGATTTAAAGCTGATTTGTAGGATGATTTGTCATGTAAAGGGATTTTTGTTTTTCCAATGTGTGGGGCTTGCCCACAGTTCCCCAAAGTCTTTAAAAAACCCACTGCTTTTCAAGATAGCCATGTCTGAGTACTGATTTATGGCCATGCCTCAGACCAAAATTACTGAGATTTTGAGGGACACTTTCAAAAAACACACAGCCAACACCATGAAGCAAGAGATAACTCTTCACCACAAAAAAGTGCATCTCCCCCACCAGTTCCCAAGAAGCTCACAAAGACCAAGCTGCCTTGATATCAACTGAGGGAAATTTGCCTCACTTTTATTGTCAATCCCTTTCGTAACAACCTCCCCCCCCCCCCGAACACAAGTTATCACGCACCGAACCAATCTGTTCATGACCCCCAAATCCCTGTCCTGTTCAATCACCAACAATCCATTCCCTATACATGAATATGTGAAATTAGGATTTTTCTGCCTTGACCTGTAACACTTTACTTTTTACTGAACCTCATTCACCATTTTGTTTCCTCGTTCACCCAGTTTGGAGAGGTTCTTTTAGAGCTCTTTGCATTCTGCTCGCTTCTTTGCCAGCCTAATAATTCGGTACCATTCTTGGAGTTGTTGATATTGTTTTTGCCTGATCAGCATTCAGCTTGGCTGTCCTACAAGAAAGACGAGAAAAGCCTCTCAAAAACAAAAGGGGAGAAGATGAAAGTAGACCAGTGAGCAAGGAAAAAGCTTCCAGGTTTTAAACTTCTTACTCTGGGCTTGTGAGAACCAACCCTTTCAGGCTTGTTTAAAGTAAATAGCCCCGCAAGATATCAATACATGGCTGCATGTCCTACTGGGTCCCTGGGAGATGAGGCAAGAACTCATGGGCCCTCCATGAATTGCTGAATGTCGGTTTAGAATGGATAAAAGGAAGCCCTTCTTCACCCAAAGCGTGATTAGCACGTGGAATTCACTGCCACAGGAGGTGGCGGCGGCTACAAGCATGGACGGCTTCAAGAGGGAATTAGATAAACATATGGATCAGAGGTCCATCCATGGCTATTAGCCACAAGGCATAGATAGGAACTCTCAGGCTGAGGACAGACTGGCAGTCTGGCCCATGGAGGCACCCCGGACGTACATCATCCGGCGGTGCACTCCTCCAGCAGCAGCCAGGCACCACTTCCAAGTGGTGTCCTGGCGGCTGTGCGCAGGGGTGGGCAGAGCCGCGTGGAGTTCTGCTGCCACCATCAGAAGCTGCCCACAGTGTGGACACTGTGGGCAGCTTCCTTGAGGCGGTGTCTGAACGCCACGCTGCGGGGCAGTTCCCCCCCACCTTGTAGCGCGGCAGAACAGTAGTCTGTCCTCAGCCTCAGTCTGGGGCAAGTGATGCTCTGTATTCTTGGTGCTTGGGGGGGGGGGTAACAGTGGGAGGGCTTCTAGTGTCCTGGCCCCACTGGTGGACCTCCCGAGGGCACCTGGTGTTTTTGGCCACTGTGTGACAGAGTGTTGGACTGGATGGGTCATTGGCCTGATCCAAAATTGGCTTCTCTTATGTTCTTAGGCTCTGTTAGAAGGAAGTTTGAAACATGTATAAAAACACTAATCCTAACAGGTCTGCTAAGTAGTAGCCAACATTCAACTTGCTCATGTTATTAGCCCTGATGGTTCTTTCTTCACTACTTAGTATTAAAAAGATGCACATTTGGTCTTATCTACAATAATAAAATGATGTTTCACTGTCTGCCCATCCATCCAGCCAGCCAGCCAGCCACCCATCCATTCATTTATCCACGGCAGACATAACTCCCCAGAAGATGAAGCTAGGTGCCTCAAAACTGACCACTGGCCTCAGGATGATCATGGGAGTTGCAGTGCCAAGCATCCAGGTCATTGGAACCTCCTGGCCCACATTATCTTGAGAAACCCCCATCCCCTCTCAGTGGCAAAATTCACAGGCACACTAATCAAAGATAAGAGAAATAATACTGATTCAGTAAGGTCTTTTAAAATATTTTTTTTATTCTGATTTCTGCTTAAGGTGATAGCCGTATGAGCAGAGACAGACAGACAGACAGACAGACAGATAGATAGAGGGGTCATTTTGTAGAAAAAGAGGTGCAGGAGCTCATTAGCATAACTCATTGGCATAACTCATTTGCATATGCCGCACCCCCTAACATACCAGAAGTGTGTCAGAAGGCAACACCCACCCCTCAGGCTCCACTCCACAGGTGAGTGAAACTGACCTGCTTTTCCTCCATTCCCTTCCCCATCCAATACTTTGTGCAATAAAAATAAGCATGAAGAACACACCCTCATTCTCTTCCTGCTCCCTTGAAACCACCAGGTTTCAAGTAGACTTGAGATACCCAGGACATGTGCACCACCCATCCCTTTCCCTTCCCCTCCCCACAACAAGACACCCTGTGAGGTAGGTGGGGCTGAGAGAGGTCTTTTGAGAACTGCTCATGAGAGAACAGCTCTGAGAGGACTTGTGACTGGCCCAAGGTCACACCAGCAGCTGCATGTGGAGGAGCGGGGAATCAAACCCGGTTCTCCCAGATTAGAGTACAACTCCTGACCACTACACCAAACTGATGGGGTGGAAGCTGCTGAAGGGTTGGTGAAATTTCTCCAGTACTTATGTGCCATGTGTTCAGATAAAAAAGGTTATACTTAGAAAATGTATATGCCACCTTGAGCAAGTCTCTGGAAAAGCAGCACACAGTCATAAAAGGAACAATGATAAAATTATCAATATTAAAACAAAACATTAAAAACAATAAAAGACCCTAGCAGGGCTTTCCCCGGGGCGCTGCGCCTCTGCACTGCTCGGGGAAGCCGAGGAGGGGGCGGGGCTTGGTCACGTGCCCACCCCCTGGGCTCCTCACTCCCGGAACTGCGCTCCTGTGCGCTCCTGCTCCAACAGACCCCTGGATGGATGGATGGACGGACGGATGGATGGATAGATAGATAGATAGATAGATAGATAGATAGATAGATAGATATAATTTTGAGATCAGAGTGCAACTGGAGACAAATAATTTCTCTGGAAGGTCTGTGATTCTTTTTATATTGGAACCATGCCTCTGTCTGATCCATTCCTCTTTGCCATTAATACATTCAATGAAAACTGCTTTCTATTCACATCTACCACTGATGCATTAAGAATAAAATATGCAGACAAAGGCATTTTGGGATTTCTTTCATTTGTATACAAGAAAACAATTCCAATTGAATCTTCAGATTGGATAACTGATAGGTTTCTCACATTCAGGTATATTGTTCTCAAGGTCAAAGGGATCACTGGTTCTCAGCACTTAATTATCTGTATCATCTGAAATAATCTTTGTTTAATGGAAATGTCTGAAATTTCTTTGTCAAGAAATTAAAGCACGCAATTCACAGGCTCCTGCCTACTCTCTCTGCATTTAGAAATCACCTAGAGAAATGCGTAGTGTGTTACATTTGTTGAACTGGGTATCCTCCCCCCTTCCCTCCCCACACACCTTATTTGGTTGTTTCTACCACAGTCCTGCTATTCTTTCCATCCTGCCTTTGAGATGCTGCTAAAAGAGGATGGGCAGTTTCCCAGGGTCACTGGCACACCTTGACGTTTCTGAGAACACACAGAAGTCCAACAGTTCTCCCTGATGCCCCCTTGCTTTGAATAAATTTGAGGAGGGGGTGACAGGGGAAGCCCAAAGGGAGGGGGTGACCTGACTCAGAAGGATCTGGTAGGTCCAAGACCCCAGGGTACAAGTTGTTCATTTTTAAGGGAAAATAGCACAAAGTGCAACACCACAAATGGGTAGCTTCGAGTCCAGTGGCCCTTTGGAGACCAAAAAGGTTGGGGGGGGGGGTATAAGCTTTTGAGCATCTAAGCTTCCTTCATGAGAACTTTGATGAAGCTTTGACTCTCAAAAGTTTACGCCCCCCTCCCAAATCTTGTTGGGTTAGGGCTGCCAGGTCTCCCCCAGCCCCTGATTAGAGTTGTCAGATCCAAGTTGGGAAACCACCTGGAAATTTGGGGGTGGAGCCTGGGGAGGACAGGGACCTCAGTGAGGTACAATGCCATAGAGTCCACCCTCCATTTTCTCCAGGGGAACTGATCTCTGTAGCTTGGAGATGAGCTGCCGTTCTGGGGGATCCCCAGGTCCCACCTGGAGGCTGGCATCCTTACATTGGTTTTTAAGGCACTGCTGGACCCAAATCTAGTTGTTCTACTGTAGAGCAAGATGGCTACCCTCTGAAATGCTCTTCATGGACTGCAAACTGGGACATTCAGCTCGTGTTATGTACAGCTGTGTGAACACCGGTGCTGAGGTTCATGATATTATGACATTCTCCTGTTGTTATTTCTTTTTTAGCCTGTGGATTTTCTTTTTTCTGAGAAACTTGCAATGTACATAAAGCAAAGATTTCTGCATAATCTGTCTGAAATAAAATGTATGCTTGTTCTTATTTTGGTTTGACAGGATGGGTTTTTATACAACCCCCTCCCTCCCAAAAGTTCTGTGAGCAGGGAAGGTGTTATTTTTAAGCTTTCATCTCTGGGGAGTGTGTTTCTCAGAAGAGAAGAGCGGGTTGTTTATTATTTGAAAGATGAAGGTAGTATTGAAAGCCTCAACTATTACTCCTTCCTCTAGCTCCAACGAGGTGATAAAATTACTTCTAATGTCTTTGATGTTTCTCTAGTAGTTTCGGTGTCTTTGGTACTTCAGGGAATAGATCCTAGCAACATGCAAAAATATTTTTGTTCTGTGTAGTTCAGAGAAAGGTTTTATGGTATACTGAGAACAATAAACATTTTTTGTCTCCTAATTCATCTATATTTAAATATATTATTGTAATTTGCATCTTTTTTTTATGATACAATTTATACCTTTTCTGAAATGCAAAGTTAACTAAGGAATGCAATCATTTTATTTTATTTTTTTGTAAAAAATTTTTTTATTTTTCAACACATTAAAATTAATACATTTATCTTATACAAATCCTTTTTTCCATATTATATCACATTTTGCTCTATTTGTATAATCTTGTTTTTATCTTGTATTGGCGGTTTCCCACCACATCTGAAGCATAACACATTTTCCACATTATCCAAAATAGTAATACTTATATCTATATTTACATTTCTGGTAACGGTCATATATCTTAAAAATACTTTCATACTAATTCTTACTTTCTATATTCTTATATAATTCTAAAATAAAAACAACTTCATTATCTAATTATCCTTAATACATTCATATACTCTAATTTTATTGCTTTATATTATTATAACCATGTATAGATGTAATTTTTCATGTCCCAGTATTTTTCAACATATTCTTTCAAATCTTTCCAATCTTCTAAAAAGGTCTCTGAGTACAGGTCATTCAACTTTCTAGTCCATTTATCCATTTCAGCCATATATAACAATTTTTTCAACCATTCCCACACATCTGGTATTTTTTCATTTTTCCAATTTTGTGCATACACCATTCTTGCTGTTGTTATCATATACCATATTATTGTCCTTTTCTTTACATTTATCTCTTCTAGTTTAAGTCCAAGCAATAACATTTCAGGCAACTTCTTAAATGTACATTTCAAAATTTTTTCCATTTCTGCATGTATTATAGACCAATAAGTCTTTGCTTTATCACAAGTCCACCACATATGATAAAAAGAACCTTCTTTCTTTTTACATTTCCAGCATTTGTTAGACATATTCTGGTTAATATTTGCAATTTTTTTGGTGTCATATACCATCTGTACATCATTTTAAAACAGTTTTCTTTTAAGTTATAACATGTAGATATACCCATAGCATTTTTCCATAAAAATTCCCAAGATTCCATTTCAATATCTTTGTTAAAGTTTATCGCCCATTTTACCATTTGTTCCTTTACCATTTCATCAGCGTTAAACCATTTTAACAAAATTTTATACATTTTAGAGATCATTTTTCCCCACCTTCCTCCCAAACTTGTTCTATTTCATTATTTTTTTCTCTAAAACCGGATTTTTTATCACTTCTATACATGTCATACATTTGTCTATATCTTAACCAACCATAATCAAAGTCCATCTGATGCTGCTCCTTCAATATAAAGTCTTTACCATGTCTTGTTAATAAGTCTCTGTACTTCAACCAATCTTGTCCTTTGTGACATGATACTGGATTTAAAACTTCTGCGGGTACAATCCACATAGGTATCTCTTCTGGAAAAAAGTTTTTATATCTTGTCCATGTATCCATTAACGTTCTTCTCAAATAATGATGTTTAAACATATTGTCCATTTTTGCTTTACCATAATACAAATATGCATGCCACCCAAACCTACAGTCATGGCCTTCCAGGGACAATAACTTTCTATCTTGTAACATAGTCCATGTCCCTACCCAAGTCAAACATATTGCATCATGATATAGCCTTAAGTTTGGTAATTGGAACCCACCTCTATCTTTAGCATCACACATTATTTTCATCTTGATTCTTGGTTTTTTCCCTCCCCATACAAACTTAGACAATTCCTTCTGCCAGCATTTGAATGTTTTTACATCTTTCACAATTGGAATAGTTTGAAACAAAAACATTAATCGTGGTAATACATTCATCTTAACCACCGCAATTCTACCCAGCAATGACAAATTTAATACATTCCACTTTTTAATATCTTGCATAATTTGCAGCCATAATTTCTCATAGTTATTTTTATAAAGATCAATATTTTTCGTTGTTAGGTTTACACCTAGATATTTTGTCTTTTTCACCACCTCACATTCTATAAGATTTTGTAACTCAGTTTGTTTGTTGTTTGACATATTTTTACACATCACTTTCGATTTGTTCTTATTTACATAAAATCCAGCCAAGTCACCAAACTCTTTTACTCTCTGTAACAAATATGGTAGTGTAGTCATAGGGTCTTCCACTATAAACATCACATCATCTGCAAAGGCCCTATATTTGAAAGAAAAACCTTTGGTTGTTAAGCCTTTAATTTCTTTATCTTCCTTCACATTTATTAGTAGAACTTCTAGAATCCAAATAAATAACAACGGTGAAAGTGGGCATCCTTGTCGTGTTCCTTTTTGGACTTTAAAATCGTCTGTCTTTTCAGTATTAATTATTAAAGAGGATTTTTGTTCTTTATAAATTGACTTAATGAGGTTAAGCATATATTCACCAATTTCAAGATGTTCTAGAACCTCAAACATAAAATCCCAATTTAAATTATCAAACGCTTTTTCCGCATCTAAAAAGAAAAAAACCCACCTCCTTTTCAGGATGTTTATCGTAGTATTCTATAGCATCCACTACTACTCTTAGATTGTCCCTTATTTGGCGATTGGGTAAAAACCCTGCTTGTTCTGTTTGTATAGTTTCTTTAAGGTGTTCTTTTAGTCTGTCAGCTATAATCTTAGCAAAGATCTTGTAGTCATTATTTAGTAGAGAAATCGGTCTGTAGTTCTTAACATTAGTTAAGTCTTGATTTTCTTTCGGGATAAGTGAGATGGTTGCGTCTTTCCAAGTTTCTGGGACCTCACCAGTAACTCCTATATCATTAATTAATAGCAGTAACACTGGTGAGATCGACTCCTGTAGCGTTTTATAAAACTTCGCTGTAAATCCATCTGGTCCAGGTGCTTTTCCTAATTTTGAGTCATTTATTGCATTTTTAATCTCTTGTAATGATACTGGATTGTTAAATAGTTCTTTAATTTCCTCTGTTGGTTTTGGTAACTTTAATGTTTGCAGGTATTCTTTGATCTTTCTTCTGTCTTTGTTTTCCTTCTTAAACAGTTTTGCATAATATTTAAAAAATTCTCTCTTTATTCCTTTGTTATCTATTATCTCAATGTTATCTCTTATCACTTTAGTGATAAATTTGTTTTCACGTTTTTTCTTTAATTGCCATGCTAAATATTTTCCGGGTTTATTTGCACCTTCAAATGCCTTTTGTTGGAGTTTTTTTAGGTTCCAGTACATCTCTTGGTTCAAAATAGCTTTTGCTTGGTCTTGTAACATCCAGATTTCCTTTTGCAGTTTCTTTTTCCCTGGTCTGCTCTTCAGTTCTTCTTCTTTTGTTTTAATGGCTTTTGATCATAATTTACGTTATCCATTTCCATTTGTAATTCTTTAAAAAAAATTTCTTTGGCTCCATTTGGGGCGTAAATATTCACAATCAAAGTTTTCTGTCCTTGTAGTGAGATTTCAATAGCTAAATATCTTCTTTCTTTGTCTTTAAATATTACTTTAGGTTCCAAATCTTTTTTGACATATGTTACAACACCATTCTTTTTATTGCTTGCTAAAGAATAAAATTCTTCTCCCAATTTTTTTCCTTATTAAATATTTGTGGTCTTGTTTTTTAAGATGAGCTTCTTGTATGCATATTACACTACATTTTTGTTTCTCCAGCCAATGCCCTACCATTCTACGTTTTTGGGGTGAATTAAGTCCATTTACATTCCATGTAAGTACTTTGGCTGAGGACAGACTGGCAATCTAAAGCGGGGCAGGCACGCTTCGCAAACGGAGGAAAGGAGCACGTTCAGACATGTGCATCTGTCCGTCGGCTCCGTTGCGTACTTACCCGTCTCCCAGTCGCTTTCCTTCCGCTTTACCCGGACACCAGTTTTTCCGGGTGTTCAGGGCCCTTCCTCTGCATGCCTCCCGCTTCCAAACAGTGTGAACTGGAAGAAGCGGGAGGCATCCGGAGGAAGTGTGAACGCACCGGCAAAAAGTTTTGCGCATATGCGCATGTGCGCATGTGCGCACATGCGAAAAACATCAAAGGAAAACAAAAAAAAGTGCAGCAGCACACGCGAGCTGCGCGCGCTGGCTATGCGGCAGTCTGAACGCTCCGTGGCAGTCTGAACGCTCCGTATCGCCACTGACCTGCATTGCTCTGGCCAGTGTGAACGGCCAGCTCCGTGGGTTTTTTCCCCGCTCCAGTTCCCTCCGCTTTGCCTCCGCTTCAGATTGCCAGTCTGTCCTCAGCTTTTGTAATCCATCTTGATATATTGTTAAATATCACCAAGGTCATCTTTATTCTCTCCAAGAAATGCATACATTTCTCCTGTGCTTTTAATCACTACTCTGGTGTTGCCATAGTAAAAGCTTAATCCTTGAGGTATTTCCCAGCGGAATCTGATTTTTTTCTCCTTCAATTTATCCGTCAGACGCTTAATTTTTTTCCTTTCTTGCAGTATTGCTCTAGGCAGTTCTTTCATTACTATAATTTTCTTTCCATCTATTTCAAAGGGATCAGTAAAACACTTCTTGTAGATTTGTTCTTTTGTCCTTTTCATTGTAAATTGGACCATCACATCTCTTGGTATATTTTTGTCTCTTGCGTATGTAGAATTGACTCTATAAACAAGATCCATGTGTTCTTTAACAACCTCTTCCTGTTCTTGTAAAAAATCTGCTAATGCTTCTTGCATTCTTATAAAAATGTCTTCATTCATTTTTTCCTCAATCCCTCTGAATCTCAAATGGTTTTGCATGTCTTTATAATGCATCATCTTTTCCATTCTGTCATTGTCTCTCATTGTCTTTTGAGTACTTTCTTCCAGTTCTTTTACTTTAGTTTCAATGTCTTGTGTTCTTGTGGTTAATTTTTGAAATTCTGCTTTTAAGTCTATAAAGTTTTTGTCTGCTTGTGCAGCTATGCCATTCATTTTAACATTTACCTCTCCTATAGCGTCTAACATTTTTTTTCCATTGCTTCCATAACAGCTAGTAGTTCTTTTTCTTTTTTTGCTGCCATTGTAGGAGAGGACCATGTAGCTGCTCTCGATCTTAGTCCGCGGTCCGTCTTGTCTCTTTAAAAAAGATCGATTTTATTTTATTTTCCAAATCAAACACCGATTAATGTGTTCGCACAAGCTAGTCTTGCCAAGTCAAATTTCGTTGGTTTCAGCCTTCTAAGTTATATAGTTTATGAGATATTACTGTTTAAAAATTTTATAAATCCAAAATGGCGGGCGCAACTTCTCTATGGTTTGTGTCAAAGGTTATAGTCTTTTTACCTTGCTTCTGGCTTGCCGTAGTTTCCTTTTGTCCCTTCCTCTTGCTTACTTGTCTGCTCTCCGCACGTCACTTCCTGTTGTAGTCCTTTTGGTCCGGCAGTTTTTACAGTCCCCTTTGCTCTCTTCCAGTTCTTCTCCATTTCCCTTCTTGTCTGCTCCTCAAGCTGTCACTTCCTGTCTCAGTCCTCACAGCTTGATCTCGCGATGCTTGGTTTCCTCCTCCCCTCTTTGTCTCACGATGCTTGGCTCCCCCTCCCGACTCTTCTTAACCGCAGGAATGTTAAACAACTTGTTTTTTTGGCTTTTTAAGTTCAAATTCAGCTGTTTAACGTTTCAAAACTGCACTCATCCAATCTGCAACAGTCTATTGCTTCACCAGATCTGCTTTTCGTCTTTCAAAACATGGTAATAGTAAGGCAAAACCTTTTTTTCCGTTACCTTATGTTGTTACTTCGCTTCAGATGTGGTCCCAACGTTTAAACTTTGTCTTCTTTGTTAAGGAATCAGAGGAATTGGAGATTTTATGCTGATTTAATCAGCTCAGCTCGGCTCCTTAGAGATACTTGCAGGAATCTTCTTCGGCTGCAGTGCTCAAGGTGTTGTAAAAGTCTCCTCCGAGACTTTTCCTTCACCGAGCTTGCTCAAACCTGGATTATATTGCTTGCTAGTGCTCACACTACCTGTGTGAGGTTGCGTCAGGTGGATTGATCCACCCGAGCTGTCAATAAGAGCCGCTGTCCGCCTTGCGCAATTGCAAAGCGTGTCAGACCTCCATTCCTCCGACCAGAAACCTCGTAATTTGCATCTTTGAATAATGTTTCCCATCACACCTTTCTCCTCAATAGAGGGAATCGTTGTACAAATTATTTAGCTGCTAAATAATGCTTGATTCACTCAAAATAAATTTAGAGCAGCCATCCAATTTTAACTGAAGCAGAACCTGATGGCAAATTTGAAGGCTTTAGCTTACAGGGTTGCCAACTCCAGGTTGGGAAATGCCCAGAGATTTGGGGGAGGTGGAGTCAGAGGAGGGTGAGGGTGAGGGAGGGGAGGGGAGGGACTTCAATGGCATATAATGCCAGATTTCACCTTTCAAAGTGGCCATTTCTTCCAGGTGAACTGAGCTCTGTCACCTGGAGATCAGCTGCAATAGCAGGAGATCTCCAGCCACTACCTGGAGACTGACAACCCTATGTGCTCAGCAAAAACAGCTGAGGAATTCTGAAGGAAGACAGAATTGCTTTTAATGAGACTAGCATAATTTCTCAGGGGAATGCACAACCACAAAATTGTATGTGTGCTTCCTGGGACTGAAGAAGTTGTTCCACGTTCAGAGGGGAAAGTGAATCATAGTTGGGGCTAAAGTTTCCATTGAATTTCATATCCATTAAAAAAAAAAAAGATATAGTGGCCCTTCTGTGATGGATTGCATTTTTTAAAAGGTTAACAGTGCTGTACAAACACCTGAAGGACTGTGAAGGGTTAATTCTTCACAGAAACAGAGAGCCTTGAGTGATGGGCTGCTCCAAGCAATCTGATTGGTTAGCATCAGCTGAGCAGAGAGAGACTTGAGAGAGCTGCATGCTGAGGAGAGAGGCAGTCAGATTCCTGCCTTGACTGAGCTGTAAGTACTGAAAGTCTGGTTTCAGCCTTACCTGAGAGCAGTTTTACACAGATGGGGAACTGGAGGAAAGTTGGGAAGGAAGTTTGGGAAGTAGGCAAAGACTCCCATTTGGGCCAAGGAAAGGGGATAGATCTTCCAGAGAGAGAAGGAAATTCCCTACCCAGTCAAACAGAGAGTTAGCTCTGAAGAGTGCAGAGATCCCTGGTCTGGTGTGGTTAGAAATGGCCTGTAGAGACCTTACGGAGTGTTCCCTCTAAGCTGAGTTAGTGTGAGCTAGCTCACAGTTTTTTACCCTCTGGCTCACACATTTTTGTCATTGCTCAGGAAGGATGGCTCCAGAGCAAACTGATTTATGCAGTAGCCAAATTGCTCGCTCACGACTTTTATGCCAGTAGCTCACAAAGTGGATTTTTTGCGCACAAGACTCCACAGTTTAGAGGGAACATTGCAGTTAAAATGTCAGTTAAAAACTTAAGATGAGTACTGATGCTTCAAAAGAAGGGTTTGAATACTGTGGAAAGTGTACCAGCCTTCTGGAAACTAAAACAGTCAGTGAATACTCAATGAAAGTGTACTGAAGTGTTTGGGGAAAACGCTTGAACAGAAGCCTCTCAACATAGAAATTTAAGTCACTGTGAAAAGTTTAAAAAAACTCTCATTAGCCTGAAACATACGAACTAAAGTCTGTGTATGTTCTAGTTTTACCTCAGAAATGTCAACCCCTGGTGACCTTTCCCCTCTTTGTTAAATAAAATAATTTGTTATTTTTGAATTTCAAAATTCCTCGAATGCCATTTAAGCTATTTAAGTTAAAGGGGGCTCCTGATCCTTCCATCAGGTTCCTGAGCTGAGCCAACAGCCCAAATATTGTACTGTGACCGGGTGGGGCAGCCAGACTTCTTCAGCAAAGGAGAAAACACATTACTAGGGAGGCTCAGTCAGTAAAGGGAAATAGAAATGGAGGGGAAATCTTGCCTCTGAGGGAGGGAAATGGGTGGGACCATCATCACTTCTCAAGGAGGTTTTCCACAAAATCTAACCAGGGGTAGCAACAGGATCTAGCACTAGTTTCTGTATGGAGATAATGAGATTACGTAAACTCTAAGGTAGCTAGTTTAGTAATAGTAGCTCGATACTGGAATAAATTCTAATTTCTCTTTAATGCTTTACTGATATGTTTAAAGTTTGGAAATACTGTACGACGGTTCTAAGGACTGGGTAAGCATTAGACAGAAGAGTAGGGTGAATTTTATCAATTTTAACCAGCATAATAGTTCATGTCTATAGTCATAACATGTATCTAATTTTAACATTTACTAGGTCTATGTTTTATTGGCCAAGTTTTATCTTATAAGTTCTCCGTATTGTGTAAACTATGGAATTGTTTTAGGTATTTTCTGGTCAAATTATCGTAGCAATAAAGAACTGAACTGCTCTAGCACTGATTATCTGTCGCCAGCTTCCCCTGACACAAATCAGAACAGAAATCTATGTATCTGTTGCTGCATTAGGACCTGCTGTAGCAGAATCTGAAACCAGGTGAGTCTTGACTTTCATAAATGATAAGCAATTGGAAGTAATCCTTACATCCTTTGCCCCTTTCTAATTAGCTGCTTACCTCACTCCTTTTTTCTTCCAGACTGTTAGGTCAAATCTACATCTGACTTTCCTACTGGAATCATTCTAGGTTTCTTTGTTTTTGTTTTTAAAAACATCTATACCTGTTTCTAGTTTCAAACCATACTTGTTCTAGTTTAAAAATCACTGTCTACATTCGTTAATTGCCCTCCTGTGGCCAAGCTAGCATTACAGTGCTTTAAACAGATCCTATTGCTTAGTACTCTTCAGACCCAGGGAGTGAAATTTGAAACCAGCGTGAAAAGAGCGTAGGAAAAAATAGCAGTCACACTACTTCAAAGGGGAGGTGTAAATCGGGCCTAAGACTATCTTGTTTGCCTTTGCGTTCTTCGGTTCTTGTTCTCCACCTCTCTGTTTGGCCTCTATCTGTGTGGATTGCATCCTGTTTATCGCTAGATTCCAGTAGCACCTTAGAGACCAACACAATTTTCAGGGTATGGGCTTTCAAGAGTCAAAGCCCCTTTCATCAGAGACCTGGTGAAGGGAAGGTTGACTCTGAAGCTCCAATCGTGTTGGTCTCTCAGGCACTGCTGGAACTCCAGTCTAGCTGTTCACCTGCAGACCAGCATAGCTGCCCTCTGAAAAATCCTATTTATTATCTCAAATTGTCCATCCCTGATTATAAAAATAAAATTCAGACACCCATTCATCTGTATTGACTGTTGCTATCTTTATGCTACTTAAATTGTCACCTCTCAATTCTTCGGATCTATCTCATTGTTTGGATCATTCCCTTATTGTCTCATATGAAGTCAAAGTTTTTCTTTCTTTCTTTCTTTCTGGCCTTTGAGTCCCTACATGATCTCTCAGTGGAGGTCCTTTTTGTATAGGGTTGCCAAGTCTGGGTTAGAAAATACCTAGAGACTTGGGGGGGGGGATCCAGGAGAGGGTGGTGTTTTGGGGGGAGGGGCCTCAGCATGGTACCATGCCATAGAGTCCACCCTCCAAAGCAGCCATTTTCTCCAGGGAAGCTGATCTCTGTCAGCTGGAGATCAGTTGCAAAAACGGGGGATCCCCAGGCCCCACCTGGAGGCTGGCAACCCTATTTTTGTACCTATCATTCTTCCTATACTTGATTAGTTTCCTTCCTATTCTCTTCCTTGCTTACATTTTTGCTCTTGCTGCACCATACATTCCTCTTTCATTTACCTGCTTCTTTCCCTCTCTTCTGTTTTTTTTTAACCTATATTTTCCCTCCTCCTTTTCCAGGGTGATCATTCTTGTATAGTTATGGCTAGGTTCACTTTTGTTCCTTTCTGATTTTAGTCTTTTTTTCCTGGCATTGGCAAAGCCTCTCCCAAATCACTGTTCTTATTTTCTTAGAATGTAGACCCAACATGAAGAAGAAGAGAACGAAGAGATTTGATTTATACCCCGCCCTTCACTTGTAGTCTCAGAGTGGCTTACAGACCCCTTCCCCTCCCCACAACAAACAACCTGTGAGGTAGGTGGGGCTGAGAGAGCTCTGAGACAACGGTCCTTGAGAGAACAGCTGGTACAGAACTACAACTTGCCCAAGGTCATCCAGCAGGTGCAAGTGGAGATGTGGGGAATCAAACCTGGTTCTCCCAGATTAGAGTCTGAGCATTTACCCACTACACCAAACTGACTGAGATGGGTTGACTCAGTCAAGGAAGCTACAGAGGCCCTCAATTTGCAAGACCTGAGCAAGGCTGTTAAGAATATGACACTTGGGAGGACACTTATTCTTGGTGTCAAGATAAATCAGAAACACTTCACACACACACATGTGCACATGCACACACACACACAGACGCATTAGACTGAGACTGTTTGGAAGTTCTATATCTAATCCACAGTTTACAAAATGGCCGCCATCGTAGAACTAACACAATGAGGTTGTGGGATCATTTTCTTAATTCCTGGAGATTTAAGGATCATGAAATCTGCATATTTACAAAAGTCATTTGGGAGGGGGGAATATTAGGGAGAGTCATTGGGTGAAGTTGAATGGAAAAGCTGGTTGGTTCCAACCCATAGTTTACAGTGCAATCCTAAAACCACTTTCCTGGAAGTAAACCCTTTGAATAGTTTTGGAGTTGGAATACACCTGCTTCGGATTGCTTGCTTAGACTAATATTTCAGGTATTCTCTACTGTGGTCTTTAAAAGGTACCTCTTCAATAAAAGTAAAGGTCTCTCTCTCTCTCTCTCTCTCTCTCTACACACACACACACACACACACACACACACACACACACTCCATTACTTGCTATGGATTTTAAATCTTGCTGTTCACTAAAGGAGGGGAGGAGAGGGGAAGTTAATAATGAAAATTCAGTCCTATGGGTTATGTAAGTCCTGAATAATTTATTTTTTAATATCCATTAAAATATTGAATAAAATAGAATATAAATGTCAGGGGGGTTTTATATATGGGAGAGAAAGGGGGGAAATTAAGATGGTAGGGATCTGCAATAACGAGTTGGTAAAGATATTGTAAATGTCTCAGTAGATGGTTTTAAACATCGAGAGCAGATGCTCTCGCAGGTATGTGGGAGGTCTGTAATTTATGGCTGGCATCTCCCCCCCCCCATCCCACAAAGAACAAATGACATTCAGAATAGTTGTAATAACAGTAGCAATACCAGTGGGGAAAGCTAATGGCCCTCCTGTATTGACACAAACAAATCCAAATCTTGTGCAAAACATGAGTCCTAAGCACTATTTCACCCTGACCTGGAATGGCCTGGGCTTGCCTGATCTTGTCAGACCTCAGAAGCTAAGCAGTATCAGCTGTGGCTAGTACTTGGATGGGGGGGCATCAAGGAAGTCCAGGGTGGCAATGGCAAACCACCTCTGAACATCCCTTGTCTTGAAAACCTAAGGGTTTTCAAGCAGAGGCCCATCAGTAGCTGTTAGCCACGAAATATAGATAGGAACTCTCAGTCTAGGGCAAGTGATGCTCTGTATTCTTGGAGCTTGGGGTGGTGGGCAACAGTGAGAGGGCTTCTAGCGTCCTGCCCCCACTGGTGGACCTCCTGATGGCACCTGCTACTTTTGGTCACTGTATGACGGAGTGTTGGACTGGATGGGCCATTGGTCTGATCCAACATTGGTTCTCTTATGTTCTTAAGGATCCCCGTAAGTCAGCTGTGATTTGATAGAACTTTCTAACCCACAGCATTGTTTCATAGCTGACTCATCAAGAAATCCAGGACTGCAACCAAGAGAACCCTTGGCCAATCTCAACTTTTGGCCACGTGTACTTATAGGATGGAAACATTTTCAATATCCTTTTTTAAGTGCCCATGTTATGTGCAGCGTTGCTCTGCTGTATGAATTCTCCCCCTTGTCCCATAAGGGACAGTGTCACCATGTGGCTCATTTCCTTGTCCTTGCTTCACTTCATTGGGTTCTGCTCAGAAGAAATTGAAAAGAGACGCACAGAGTTGGTAACACATGCTACTCAGACAATACACTTTGCAAGAGACATTGCCCCCCAGGGCCTCCAACCCCCTGAGGCCCATGTCTCTGAATCCTCAAGACCTTCTGGCCTTCTGAAACCATGGTAGAATCCGTCCTTCCTGATATCAAGCCAGGGTTTCTCGATTAAGGTATGTATTCACCTTGGTACTTGTAATAGGAAGTAGCCTGGTTGCCTAAGAAATGTGGTGGTGGAAAGCACCTCAAGTGATCCTTTTTATCCCAGAACTTGTATTCCAGTTCTTCATGTATAGAGGATGTTCTTCACATCCCTGTTCTGATGTGGGGATCAGATCTGTACAACAGGGTCTGGGAGAGAACCTGATGAACCAATGTTGCTTATAGCATGTAGATTTTGCCACCATATGAACACTTTTCATTTTTAGAGGGGTGTGTGTGTATGAAAACTGCTGTCAAGTTATTAATTAATTAATTAATTAATTCAGCTTTTACCCTCCCCTCCCTATCAGAACAGGCTCAGGGCAGCTCACATGAAACCAATAAAATGTCATTCATTACAAAATATATCTAAAACACTAGATAATAACAATTTTAAACGGTTAATTTTGATGGCCGTTCTCAGGGGTCATTTCATAGGGAAAGAGTGCAGGAGCTCATTAGCATACCTATTAGCATAACCCATTCACATATGCCACACCCCCTGACATCACCAGAAGTATGCCAGAAAGGGAAGCGAAAGGAGGGGCATTTTCAAAAACTTCTCCTTCCCTTCCCTACCTGGCGTGCCAAGGTGGGGTGGGGGTGGGGGAGGGAGTGAAGCAAGCAAGGTCCCATAGAATACAATGGAAAGATCATGCCGCCGCTGCTGTGCAACTCTAAACAGAGGGGGTTTAAACTTTAAACCCCTTCTCTCTTCGCTTCGTCCACAGGCCCACTGGAAGCTGGGGGACGGGTTTGCCACCACTGCCGTTTGTGCCCACTAGGGGTGTGCAAATAAATTTTTTTTGGCCTGATTCAGATTGGGCCAAATTAAGCCCATTGGGGAGTCATTCGGCCCACCAAAAGTCAGTTTCAGCCCCATTATACCCTATAGGCCATTGAAGTCAATGGAAAAAACCCATAGGGTATATGAGGGGCTGGAGGAGCAGGTATCCCCTCCTCTATGGTGGGAAAAAAACATTACTTTTTTCCCACCATGAAGAACAATGGAGGGAATGGGGGCAACCTGTTTGGGGGGCCTTAGAATTAGACCCCCCAGTCCAAACTTCTTGAAACTTGGTGGGTATTTGGGGGAGAGGCTCCAGCAGCTACCCTGTAAGTTTGAAGCCTCTCCCTCAAACCCCCTCCCCTCCAGTCACTTTTTAAGCCGCTGCCGAATTTTGGTGGCAATTCGGCAGCAGGCCGAATCAGATCAGAGAATCTGATTCAGACTGTGGCTGCCCTAGTGCCCACTCCTGGGCTGGCAGAGCGCTGCTTCGCCTCGCTCTGGCCACAATTGTCCCCTGGTGGTTCTCTGGATAAAGTGCATTCATGTGCGATCAGCTGTACTTCCTCTCTAAGAAGCTTCAACTCTAGGCCGGCCTAAAGACTTTCGGAAGGCCTGCCAGAAGAGCTCCATTTTCATGGCCCTGTGGAACTGTGAGAAGTCCCACAGGGCTCTGATCTCAACAGGGAGCTCGTTCCAGTAAGCTGGAGCTGCTAAGGAAAATGCCCTGGTCCTAGTCGATGCCAACCTGGCATCCTTTGGACCAGGGAGGGCCAGGCGATTTTGCAGTCCTGACTTATGGCAGTTAACTTATGGCAACCATAGAGTCTTCAAGGCATGAGGCTAACAGTGGTGGTGTTATTGCCTTCCTTTGCATAGCAGCCTTGATGGTCTCCCATGCAAGTGATAACTAGGTTCTAGTTTGTTTAGTTTCCAAGCTCTGATGAGTTCTAGCTAGCTTTGACCATACAGATCAGGGTTTTAGGTGTACATTTTATAAAAACTTAAATGCACACTTAAGAACCCATTGTGTGCATTTGGGTTCTCAAGAAGGGACAATACACGTATACAGCTGCATGCAGACATGATAGCACTGGTGCGATATGAGCATACTGATTCATGTCTTCTTTGTGGCTCATGAATCATGAATGTGGTTGACTGAGTATGAACACATTTGATGTCTGATTTAGAATGACATGTCCTGCCTTCTCAGCTCTGCCCGTGGCTGATGTAATCTACTTGACACTGATTAGTTTGTTGAGAAACAAATCATCATTAGCCATATCTAATGGATGACTCCTTCCTTCCTTGTATCGTGTCAGACTTCCAATTATTTCTCATGCCTTGCCTTTCGGATGCCTTGGAAATTGTTAAGCAGTTGCTCTCAAGAGCACAAGATGAAAAGAAGAGCTGAGCTGGATCAGGCCACTGATTTACCCAGTCTTGCATCCTGTATCACACAGCAGCCAACCAGTTGCCCCTTAATTCAGACAATCTTTCGTTTAAGGACTCTATGGAACAAATCAGATGTGATGGCAATATACTTGTGTGTTAGAATCAGGTTGCTACCCAATTTGTTCAAAAGAGGTGATGTTGGATTTGTCTACATTCTCATTTTTCTCACTTGTGAGTTCCTGTTTCTTGGGGTGGGGGGTCTATTCCACAAGTGTTTTGTTCCCTCTAGTGGTTGCTTCAATATTACACCAGTTTATGCCCAGCATATATATCTATATCTATATCTATCTATCTATCTATCTATACATACATACATACATATATTTTATTTATACATTCGATTTATTGATCGCTGCTTCCCACACACAGGCGGGCTCGCAGCGATTTACAATTTGTTGGAGACAAGGGACCAACAATTCAGTTCAGTGGGGGAAGGGAAGACAACACATATAACTGAGTCTTTCTGTTGGCTTTTTTTTTTTTTTTGACGAGTCATGTTCCGGCTCAGTGTTCGTTCCGTTCATTCTCAGCTCCACACCGCCACCGCCTGGCAGGCTGCTTCATTGCAGGAGATCTGGATGAATTCCTGTGCGAGATCTTCCAACTTAATTAGCCAGCACTGACAGATGAACTCAGATACTAACAACTAATTATCCGAGGATTAGGTGTGCCCACTTTCTTAACAGTGGTTCCCAATTTTATCTACTTGCCGAAGCTTTCGAATCGCTGGGTGGACGATGAGCTAGGGACGAAGCTGGCTGCTCACACCAGCGCGGGGCTTGAACCGGCAGAGGTCTGCTTAGTTCAGCTGTTAAGCAGCGGATTAACCTGCTGCGCCACCGCTCCCCTTTAAACACAGTTTAAATCTGCAGAGAGATATGCTGGACATACACCAGAGCAATATTGAAGCAACCACTAGAAGGAGGAAAATATGTGCGGAACAGAAACAACAACAATGAAGAAACAAGAACTCAAAAGCGAGCAAAATGAGAATGCAGAAAAGCCCATTGGTTGCAAGGGGAAATTTAAAGAAAGAGGTGCATTCAGCTAGGTAATAGCTGCTCCCTAGTCTGTCTCCTTTGCAGAGCTGAAAATCACAGTACTCTTCCAGAAAGTAGTTCGGTCTAGAGTTATGCATGTGGAAATGAACTAATCCAACTCCAAACTAAATCGCCATTTTTTAATATCTTTAACACAACTAACCTGATCATTTTTTAAAAAAGGGTAATCTCTGAAAATCATCACAAAAGGCAGTTATCCTGGTTTCCTGCATAAAGCAGTTATTTTTTTAAAAAAAATCGTAGATGGATTGACTGATAACACCCTTTCATGGTACCATTCAGAACAAGAGAGTATCTCTGTTCCTCTCCTCTTCTCTAAACTTTGCAATCTTAGCTGTTTATGCTTTTGTTTCATTTTTATGTTCTGGAAAGTGACCTGCAGACTGGAGAAGACAATAGATACTTCCTCTTGCTGCCCTCTCTATGAGTGTGTTCAGGCAGGCAGCTAATCCTACCAATGGCTCAGCTGCAATTTGAGCTAGATCTTTTCTGATCCAGCATTGCATGACCAGACAGCCTGCCCATGAAGCACTTTACCGTGCGTGACTCGCACAGTGGATTGTCTAGAAGGCATCCACCATGAGGAGCCATGCAGTCAGCTTTTTTTTAAAAAAACTTTTCTGCCCTTGCACATAGGCACCTCATCATACTTGTTTTTACGTGCATGTGCATACTAAAAATGGTAAAAACACAGCCAGTGGTACCTTCTAGGTATCACTTAATAAAGTTGACAAAGTTCAGGGAATTGTCAGAAACATAACATTGTTCAGATCGCTTGAGCAGAGCTCTGGGGAAGTCGCTTGTTTAAGCGGTTATGCGCACATCGCTAAGAGTTTTTTAAAATGGCAGCTGTTCGGGATGGTCTTCAGATGGTCTGAAGACCATCCCCAGGGGCTGATTGTGCGCTGGTGGAATGACCTGATGGTGGAATTGGCCCATCAGCCATCTTGAGACCAGACTTTAACTAGTATCTTTTAGATACGGATCCCCAACAGGGATCGACAGGCTACTAACAAAAGCAGCACAATTCCCAGATGTTGAAGTCTGGATGTGCACTTTAAATCCACCAGGCACTCATGCCTGGCACGGCTCAAAAGAGCCGTATGATCACGCCCTATAAGTACTATACCTGCAGAAGCAAACTGTAACATTTGTGCTTTTTCTGTGTGACCCCTTTATGAGTAACCTCTGTAAGGGTACCTCTCTGTGGTGTTCTGAGAGGATGTGTGTTATGCTGCCTCCTGGTCTTTCTTTTTTTCGCTGACACCAAAGACCCTCACCTTAGAATTCTTGGCCAGACCCAAAGAACAGGATGGCTTAGTTGTACACTTGGCAGAACGACAGAATGGTCAGTGTGTAGGGGTGGCTCTGAGGTAAAGGGGGATACTTTAAAATAAACAGTAGTTTTCCTTAAACATGAATAGAGTTTATTTATAAGTAAAACAGCATAATGGTTTCTGTACAGTTAATAAACATAATGGTCTGAGAGAGGTACAAAAGTGAAATAGTTCCTTAAATAGACCTAGCCACACAGGCTAATTTTCTCACTTGCCACTTAGGCTAATACTTTCCCCAAAGCATGACTTCTCCACTTGTCACGCATGCTGATAACTTGTACACAGGCTTATTTTCTTCACTTGCCACTTAGGTGAACAACTTCCACGCACATTTATTTCCCTTGCTTGCCACTTAGGCCAACAACTTCCACACAGCTTAACTTCCCAGCTTGCCACCCAGGCTAATGACTTCCACACAGAACTCAGATTCCTCTCACAGCATTCTACAGCCCTTCCCTCAGGCGCCTTCCTCCACACACACACACTGCTCAGCACTCCAACTCTCACACAAAAGCCACTCTCTGAGCCACCCGGTCAACTCTGCCCCCTCCCCCCAGGTACAGCTACAATCCCCTCATAACCCACTTTGCTCACCCATCCAGCCCTCCCGCCTTCTTACTCTACAGGCCTGCCTTTTTAAACCACAGCAACATACTCCATGTTGCAACAGAGAAAGAACACACACACACAATTAACATGGCAAAACTCCACACAGACATTTTGTTTTTACTGTCTGGGAGGTGAAGTAGGGGAGGCCAGACTGAGAGGGACAGAGGCAAATAGTTCTTGGCTTTCCTAGTGAATAAGATGGGGCTCAGTTCTGATTACATTGAGATTTTTCTCTTGTTCATGTACCAGCTGATGATTCCCGGAGCCTCTAAAACCAATACACTTCCCACAATTTGCTTAATATGTGCCAAAAAAGGTTACTTTGATGAGGGGTGTGTTTGTGTGTGTGTGTAAAGTGCCACCAGGTCTCATAATTGGGTTTCCAAGGCAAGAGACATTCAGACATTTGCCATTCCCTGCCTATACAGAGCAACCCTGGACTTTCTTGGTGGTCTCCCATCAACGTACTAACCAGGGCAAACACTGCTTAGTTTCCGAGATCTGAGGAAATCTGGCTAGCCTGCTACAGAACCTAAAAATTTTACAATGATGGAGGAGGAGGAAAGTGTACACGTGAAAATTGTTTCCCACCGAAATCCATGGAAATTAAGAATAGAATAGATGTCAATTTAATAATGGCCATATGCAAAAACCATGTTGGTCTCTAAGATACTTATCTTACTAGTTCTCCTTCTACATACCTAATTTGAAATGCATGCATTAATATATCATTCATCTCTTGGAGACTACAGTAATAAGGATGAGTGGCTGCCAAAAACAAATTTGATTAATCCATGGCATCTGCCTGTATAAATTACTATAACCTATGAATACTAAGAAATTATCCTCCATGTTCCCAACCATGGTACTTCTGATTATGCTGGGGATAATCATATTTTTATATTGTAACTAGTAATATATGAGTTGGTATACATTGTTATCTGTATACTAATAGCAAAGGGCCCACCCCCATGCGGATACCTAAATCCATGCAGGGGGGCACTTGGGAGGAGGGTTTTTTTTTCTACACACGGGGGGCACTCTCCCCATGTGCAGAAAAATCCTAAGTGTTAAAAAAACTTTTGGGGGGATATTTAAATCCCCTCAAAAGTAAAAGCATTCTCTGTGCCTTCGGATGGGGGAAGGGCTTGGTGGGTGGTGGGCCTCGCTGCTGCTGCTGTTTTCAGGGAGGGAGGGGGGAGGGAGGAGAGGAGGTTCAGCACGTGGCCACCGCCAATTTTTGGGAAGGGAGGGGGAGGGGTTCGGTGCACAGCCACCACCGATTTTTGGGAAGGGAGGAGGGAGGGAGGCAGGAGAGGAGGCTCGGTGTGCAGCTGCTGCTGCCACCGATTTTTGGGGAGGGAGGGGGAGGGAGGGGAAGAGGAGGCTTGGCACACCACCGCTGATTTTTGGGAAGGGAGGGAGGGAGGGGAGGAGGCTTGGTGTGTGGCTGCTGCTGTTTTTGGGGAGGGAGGAGGGAGGGAGGAGAGAGGGGCTCGCCTGCCCCCCCCCCGTGAGTATCCTACTGCCGGGAGCCCATTGGGGGGCGAGGGGGTGAGCGGCGGGCCCAGCAAGATGGGGGAAATGCCCCCTCCCCGCAAGTTTCATGCGGGTCTCCCCTTGTTTCTCCTATTTTCCCATGTATGATGAAGAAGATATTTTTTTTTGTTCTGTTTTCTATAGTAAATTTATCATTCCAATGCAATTTTAATGTCATCTATACACACCTGACCCAAAACAGGAGTCAAGTTAATTGGCATTTTCCCCCTTTCTTTCAAAGCTTATGAGCCCTTGTAGGAAAGAAGGACAACCCTAACTTCACCCCAAATTTGGACAAACCAGAAAAGAAACATAAGTTTCCAGATTAGGGTTGCTAGATCCAGGTTGGGAAACTCCTGGAGATTTGGGGATGGAGCCTGAAGAGGACAGGGACCCCAGTGGGATACAATACCATACAGCCCACTCTCCAAACAGGGCTGTACACCACCCCCTTGCTAATTTGCCATGCATTGCACCCCCAGTCATGTCTCCCCTTCCCAAGCCTACCACTACTTAGTACCTTCTCTCAGCTGGGAGCTCTGGCAGCTGCACCTCCACCTAGTGTGGCTGTCTCTGAAATGCCCTGGACAGCTGGTGAGGGTGCACAGAGCTCCAGGCACCTGCCAGCTTCACCTTAAGAGGTGGCTCCATCCAGCAGGTGTGGTGTGGCCTTCCTGTCCCTGGGGGACCATAACCAGCTGGGCTGGCCTGGCGTGGCTGCTCCTGGCTGCTGCTGGGGTTCAGAAGGTGCTGCTGCTGCAGCCCCTGAGGGAGCACCTGTGCAGTGCCACACAGACAGGGATGGGCACCACATGAATGGGTTCTCTCTATACATGGAGAAATAGATGAGTCCTACCTAATTCCTGTGCTAGATGTGCCAGCATGAATATTCACTGAGAAACCAAGATTCAGAACAGACAAGAGGAAGCACTTTTCACTCAATGAGTCATTAATTAAATTGTGGAATTCATTGGCAGTGGACATATGGGAAGAGGAAGAAGAAGAAGAAGAAATAATCTGTCTTCTGTTCCCAGAAATCTGGTTGAGGCATTGGAAGCTGTGGCTGGATGGTTGTGGCAGAGTCAGTTGAAGTTAAATCCATCGAAGACGGAGGTCTTGTACCTTGGTTGAGGGGGCATGGATGTGGGCACTTGGCTCCCCACACTGGAAGGGGCACCTTTGGTGCTGGCCCAGGCAGCGAGGAGTCTGGGAGTGACACCAGATGGCTCTTTGTCCATGGAGGCCCAGGTTGCCACAGTTGTCAGATCTGCATTCCTCCATCTTAGGCAGATCACGCTACAGAAGCTCTATCTCTCTCTTAAGACCTAGCTAAGGTGATCCATGCAATGGTCATTTCCAGGCTTGATTACTGCAATTTGCTCTACGCAGGCTTACCTCTGAGGCTGATCTGGAAATTACAGCTGGTACAAAAGGTGGTGGCGCACCTGCTGATGTCGATGCCTGCGCAGGCTCAAATCAGCATGTGCTTTGCCAGCTGCACTGGTTACCCGTTGAATACCGGATCCACTTCAAGGTGTTGGTAATAACCTTCAAAGCCTTATACAGCCTGGGACCAACATACCTAAGGGATCGCCTCTTCCCGTATATGCCTCGAAGAGCTTTATGCTCTAATAATCAACATCTCCTGGTAGTCCCTGGCCCAAAGGACATCCATCCAGTGTTCCCTCTAAGCTGAGTAAGTGTGAGCTAGCTTACAGTTTTTTAGCCTCTGGTTCACACATTTTTGTCTTAGCTCAGGAAGGATGGCTCCAGAGCAAACTAATTTATGCAGTAGCCAAAACGCTCACTCACCACTTTAATGCTAGTAGCTCACAATGTAGAATTCTTGCTCAGAAGACTCCACAGCTTAGAGGGAGCATTGCATCCGTCTAGGCTTGACAAGGGCCAGGGCCTTCTCTGCCCTGGCCCCTACCTGGTGGAACTCGCTCCCCATTGAGATCAGGGTCCTGTGGGATCTTACCCAGTTTCACAGGACTTGCAAGATGGAGCTGTTCCACCAGACTTTTGGATGAGGCAGCGGGCGTCCATATATGGCCTCCCTGAGGTTGCTGTCTCCTACCTCCTGGCCATCCATCTTTTTTAAAAAACATTTTATTTATAGTTTTTTTTAAATCAAATAATGGGTACAAACAATCACTCTTATAACTGCACAATTTGAGTCTTAGCTAGCTATTTCTTTATCAATCCAAGTATAGAATTTCGATCATTTCTCCAAAAATAAGGCTTTGTCTTTTCCAAGGAGACTTATGTTCAGCCTGTCCATTTCCGCCAAGTCCATCAATTTATATTTTAGTTCAGCTTTAGGGGGACTAACACCCGTTTTCCAATATTTTGCCCATAATATTCAAGCAACGGTTATAATATATGTCAGTAACACTACATCAGTATAATTATATCCTGCTGGAACCATATTTAACAGACACATTTCCGGATTCAACAGGAGGTTAATATTAGTAATTTCCCAAATTATTTTCTGAGTCATAAACCAGTAATCCTGTACTTTAACACAATGCCACCACATATGGAAGAAGGGTCCTACATTTGTCCCGCATTTCCAACATAAATTGGACACATTAGTATAACACTTCACCACCTTATCTGGAGACCAGTACCACCTGTAAAACATTTTGTATATGTTCTCTTCGTAAGTTATGGTCAGTGTTCCCTCTAACCTGACTTAGTGTGAGCTAGCTCACAGCTTTTAGCCTCTGGCTCACACATTTTTGTCTCAGCTCAGTGTGGATGGCTCCCGAGCAAACTAATTTATGCAGCAGCCTAATAGCTCACTCACAACTTTAATCTCAGTAGCTCACAAAGTAGATTTTTTGCTCACAAGACTCCACTGATTAGAGGGAGCATTGGTTATGGCTCTCATAAATTTCATTGATTTCCATATTTTTGCTCAATCATCTATTGCTATGGTGTAACCAATATCTTCCATCCATGTAACCATTGTACTTTTAACTATTTCCTGGCCATCCATCTATAGGCAACTTGCCATATCCATCTGTATTAATGGATCGAAACTTTCACCACTAGCTGTAACTATTGATTTTAAATATTTATATGGTGCTTTTAAACTTTATTGTATTGTTGAGAGAGGATGTGACCCACCCTGAGCCCACTCGCGGGATGGGCGGGATACAAATACAATAAATAAATAAATTAGAGGAGGAGGAGATTGGATTTATAACCCATCCTTGGAGTTTCAGAGCAACTTACAAATGCCTTTCCCTTCCCCTCCCCACAATAGGCACCTTGTGAGGTAGGTGAGACTGAGAGAGCTCTTTCAAGAACTGGTCTTTTTCAAGAATGGCTGTGCCAGAACTGTGGCTTACCCAAGGTCATCCAGCAGCTGCAAGTGGAGCAGTGGGGAATCAAACCCAGTTTTCCCAGATTAGAGTCCACGTACTTAACCACTACACCAAACTGGGCACAGGAAGCTGCCTTATACTGAATCAGACCACCGATCCATCAAGGCAGTCTACTCAAAATGGCAGTGGCTCTCTGGGGCCTCAGGAGGAGGTCTTCCACATCACTTACTGCCTGGTCCTTTGATCTGGAGATGCTGGGGACTGAACCTGGGATCTTCTGCATGTCAAGCAGATGCTCTAGCACTGAGCCACAGCCTCTCCCCTCCCTAGTGGATGCAGTGATGACTGCCAGCACCAGTGGGTTTAAAAATGAGATTAGACAAATTCATGGTGGATGGGTCCATCAGTGGTGACTATCTGTGGTGACTAAAGGGAACTCTCACATTTCTGTGTGCAAAGTGCCACCAAGTTACAGCTGATTCATGGCAACCCCAGTAAGGGGTTTTTAAGGCAAGTGAAAAGCAGATGTGATTTCTCATTGCCTTCCTTTGCAGAATTGTCCTTGATGATCTCCCTCCTAAGTACCTACCCTCTTCAGCTTCTGAGATCTGATGAGACTGAGTTATACCACACCACCTTCCCTCCCAACTGTCACACAGAGAAGGAGTCAATCTCTGAATGCCAATATTAGGAGGCAACATCAGGGGGAACCTTGGCCTCTGTTTGTTGGCCCTCCAGAGGAACTGGTTGGCTACCATGTGAAACTTGATGCTGAACTAAATGGGCCACTGGTCTGATCCAGCAAAGCACTTCTTATGTTCTTATGAAACATTCAGCAATGTGCTTCTCACATCTGCAGCCCTGAGAAGAATTTTACTGCCTTGTTTGCTTTTGCTGTGTAAATCTGACCTAACTCCAGCCATTGCGACAAGGAGGGCCATTCTTAATGTGCTATTTCACATTCAGGTGCAGCCAGCCTTTGTGATGCTCCAGTCTTGTTTCGGATTGGTCTTGATCTCCAACCAGAATCCACGGTATGACATAGATCTATGAAATATTTATCTGAACGGAGAATAATGTATTCTGCTGTCTGAGAGGTGGTTGTAGTGGCATTTTAATTTCTACTTGAAATGCAGGCCAAGCGGAGGAGGGAGAGCAAGAAAAGGGAAAGTGACTTTAGGGAGACAGAAAATAAAGATTCCCCTTTCACATGGGAAAAGCAGTGTCAGGCTTCCCCTACCCATACTGCTGCAGCCCACCTCCCGCTGTCTATGAGGGAACGATGGGAGGTCTCAGAGTGGGAAGGGAGGGGTTACTTCACCACGGCTCCTCTTCCCTGCTGAGTCCATGTCAGACTGATGTGTTGGCAGTGCTGGCCTGCTTTTTAGAGTTGGAGGCGGGGTCAAGCTTCTCTGCTCCTCTTTCTGGTGGCCAGCGTCAGGTGGAGGCACAGCTGCAGCTTGGACTGCGGGCTTTGTTTTCAGCCCCGAGAGTGTCCCGCTGTTGATGAAGTTGTGGGCAAAGGTCCACCCTTGAGCCCTCCCAGATACCAGTCTTCCTGGTTGTGCCCTGTTCCTCAGCGTGTCCAGCTCCCCTGTGGAGCCCTCACCAGAAGGGCTGGGAGCTTCCTTGGTTGCCAGCAGCCATGCGTGTGTTGGTGGGGGTTCTGCCTTCTTCTCTTTGTGCGCAGCCCAGGCCCAGACAAGCAGGATGCAGAGAGGTGTCTTAGAACCTGTTTTCTGCAGCAATGTTGTGTTAAACATGAGAAGAGGAGACCTGGTGTGTGTTCAGATAGCTCTTTTGAGCTGTGCCATGCATGGATTTAAAGTGCACGTCCAGGCAGCAACATCTGGGAAATGTGCCGCTTCCGTGATCTGTTCATCGAACTCCTCTGGGGAGCTGTATTAAGATAGTGGTGAAAGTCCAGTCCCAAGCTGGCCAATGGGCCAATGGTGGACTTTCCCCTGTCTGGTCATTCCACCAGCATGAAATTAGCCCATAGGGATGGTCTTCAGACCATCCCAAACAGCTGCCATTTTTTTTAAAAAAGCCTTAGTGGTGTGCGCATAACCACTTAAACATGTGATGTCTGCAGAGCTCTGCTCAATCTATCTGAACAATTTAACGTTTCTGAAGGTCCCATGATATTTATGCACTTTGTTAACTGAAATGGTACCTTGAGAAAGGTACCGTTGGTAGTGCTTTTACCATTTTAGTCTGCGCATGTGCAGAAAAACAAGGAAGAAGGAGAAGGAGGAGGAGAAGAAGAAGAAGAAGAAGATATTGGATATATACCCCGCCCTTCACTACCCAAGGGAGTTTCAGAGTGGCTTACAATCTCCTTTCCCTTCCCCTCTCCGCAACAGATACCCTGTGAGGTAGGTGGGGCTGAGAGAGCTCTGACAGAAACTGCTCTTTTTCAAGAACAGCTGTGCCAGATCTATGGCTTGCCCAAGGTCATCCAGCAGCTGCAAGTGGTGGAATGGGGGATCAAACTCATTTCTCCCAGATTAGAGCCCATGCACTTAACCACTACACCAAACTGAGGCACATATGTGCATGCGCAAACAGGATTTTTTAAATAAACAGGTGGATGCCGTCTAGACAATTCACAGTGGAGCCATGCATGGTAAAGCGATTCACGGGGGAGCTACCTGGTCGTATAACGCTGGATAAAAAATATATCAATTAGCTGCCCATCTGAACGTACCCCAAAACACCTTTTAAAAGATCCAAAAACGCTCTGATCAGATCTTACATAGCCGCTGGGTTTTTTTTTTAAAAATCTAGTTGCAAAGTATAGTGGTCAGACCAGGTACAGAGGGAACCACTGGAGTTAACAGGGGTCGTTTCAGGACCAGATAGCAGAGAGAGCAATTTAGGTGAATACACTTTTTCTTGGAGACTACTGCTTAAGGGTGTATGGAGGGAGGCTCCCAGGACTGCCTTGAATTTTCATGCAGTTGTCAAGTTAATTCATGGAGTTGCCATAAGTTGGATGGCACATAACACATACTCATGTCTTGTGCATGCAGAAGAGATAGTAGGGATACAGGGTACAACAAACAAAGAATTTCCTGGGAATAAGCCCCACGGAATAAAACGGGAGTCTGAGTACACCTCCTTAGGCTTGCTCCTCCAATTGCTTTTGTTTAGTGTGAGAAGAGTCATTTTAGCCCTTTTGCTTGTACATGCAACAAATGCACATCCAGAAATTGTCTGGAGCATCCAATCCAGAATCTATTACACTCCACAGGCTGATATCTACAGAAAAGGACACAATTTATGCAAAGCTTACTTCAAATTTGAGGTACAGCACTGAAGCAAGCACATAAAGGCAAGTGTTCCAAATCTTGTCATCCCCTTTAAACTGTCTCAGTCCTCCCTTTGACTTCTCCATGGTCCCCAGATCAGAAAGCAAAAAGAAAACCCCCCAGTTCCTCTGCAGTTATCTGAGCAATGTATGCCAAAGCAGGATGCATGATTCCTGTTTCTAACAATGCTCCAGCGAGTTAATTAATGCTCAATTACTGTGGAAATCCATATGACATCTTTACTAATTCAAAACGAGTCCATGGTAATGAATGTTATTACAATATTGTAGGAAAGAAATTAATAACGATCGAGCCATTATAGCAAAGTACTGCCAGGGCCTAAAGAAAGGGCTATTTTCATATATATTTAATATCTTTTTTTATGGCGACATATTAGAAGCTATACAAATCATCATTATTTCCCTCCCTGTTTGCTGTATTAACATTAATCATGATGAATTCTTGGGGATTGAAATGGATGCGAATGCAGAAGCAAATGTGGCAGAATTTTAATGAAATCTGGTATTCGGGACAAAGCCCAGCAATCGGCATCTCCGGTTTCTTTTGAAGTTGTCATCCTTGTTTCTTTTTTCAACCCTTCATTGTTTTCCTTTGTATCCTACACTGGCAGTTTGGCTGAGACAAAAGAAAATTAACTTCCTTTCTCTTGAAGGACAGCAGCTTACATATATATATATATTTTTTAAAATATCTGGGTCGTAAAGATCCTTCTGGGCCCCACCACTGCTCATCAGGGAGGGAGGCATCCCACAACGGATTGGCATCGTGCCCAGGTAATGACCTGGAAGTGGAGGAGTGGGGAATCAAACCCGGTTCTCCCAGATTAGAGTCCGCGCACTTAACCACTACACCAAACTGGCTCTCAAGTATCTGGGAGACCCCAGTTTGAATCCCCACTCATGCCAGGGAAAGTTGCTGGGTGACCTCAGGCCACTCACACTCTTTCAGGATAACCTACCTCGCAGAGTTTTTGTGATTATAAAATGGAGGAGAGGAGAATGATGTAGGGAAGAAAGGTGTTGAGTAAATGAAATAACTTAATAAATATGTGATGCTCATGCCACCCTCCCCCCAAAAAAGCTCTCCCCCAAAAAATTGTTCTGGTCTGGGGATAACAAATTCATGCTCGCAGGGGTCATTTCATAGAAAAAGAGGTGCAGGAGCTCATTAGCATAACTCACAAGCATAACTTATTTGCATATGCCACACCCCCTGGCATCACCGGGAGTGTGTCAGAAGGCAACACCCACCGCTCAGGCTCCACCCCAAAAATCTCCAAGTATTTCCCAACTCAGAGCTGGTGAGCCAAAAACACTTTAGGTTTCCTTTGCTCTTGCAGGGAAGCAACCTTACAACAAGCATGAAAATACAGATCAAGTTAGTATAGGGCTGCCAAGTCCAACTTGGGAAATATCTGAGGACTTTGGGGGTGGAGCCAGGAGACTTTAGGGGTGGAGCCAGGAGAAAGGAAGTGACATCATTTTGTGATGTCACATCCTGTGATGTTGCTTCCACATGCTGACACATGAACTCATGAAGTTTCCTAATAGTGAATCAGGCCATTGGTCCATCAAGGTCAGTATTGACTACTCAGACTGGTAGTGGCTCTCCAGGGTCTCAGGCTGAGATCTTTAATGTCACCTATTACCTGATCCTTTTTTAGCTGAAGAGGCTGATACCTCCTGCATGTCAAGCAGATGCTCTATCACTGAGCAACGGCCCTACTGAATCCTTCCTCATCTCGGCAGAATATGAAGCACTAAGTGCTACACAAGTGCTAAATATGTTTTTCATATCATAAGAACAGGAGAGAAGCCACAGTGGATCGGGCCAACAGCCCATTAAGTACAACACTCTGTGTCACACAGTGGCCAAAAATACCAGATGCCCTCAGGAGGTCCAGCAGCGGGGCCAGAACTCCAGAAGCCCTCCCACAGTTGCCCCCCAAGCACCAAGAATGCAGAGCATCACTGCCCCAGACAAAGGGTTCCATTTAGACCTTGTGGCTAATAATAGCCACTGATAGACCTCTGCTGGATGGGGACAGAGAGAGAGAGAGAGAGACAGACAGACAGACAGACAGACAGACAGAAAAAAGAAAGAAAGAAAGGGGGAGGGGGAGAGAGAGAGAGAAGGAAAAGAGCTAGCAGAGGCACTTACCCCAGCAACTTCGCAAGCCACATGCAAAAGCACGTACAAAGAGCCTAGTCCCTCCTTAATCTCTGGGCGGGACTTTCTCTTGCTGCCTCTGCTCTTAAAGGGGAAATGTCTGGTGAGCCTTTTTACTGCAGGCTCTTCAGACATTTCCCTTTTAAGAAGTTCAGGCCTGGCAGGGAGAGGGCAGGGCAGGCTTTGACGTTTCCCTGCGTTCCTGCTGGCAGCCATTGCCTCCCCCGGTGGCCAATTTTGAAAAAGCGGGGGTAAGCATTAAAAATCGGTGTTTCCCCCCCCCCTCCCGGGGGACTTGGCAGCCCTAAGTTAGTATGCTTTTGCTTTTTTTCCACAGTACATCACCATATGCTCCCGCTCTTAGGCTTGTTGCTCCCGGAATGGTATTCCTGCACATTCCTGCTCGAAATGCATGCTCCTAAGAGAGAGAACATGAGGAAGTAGGCTTTCATCAGCCTGGGTAGGCTTGAACTGGGAAGGGCAGCCTAAGCCTCCCTTTTCACTGCCAGTTTTCCCACTTCCTGTCAGCTGATCGCCCTCCTTCCTGTCACCACACCATCTCCTGGTCAGTCATTTCCCAGCATGTCTGGGACATGCCTGCTTACTCCTGCCCATTTGTTGAGTTTACGGCCTGGCTACCTGACTCAGCAAGACTGGTGTAAGAGGAAGCCCGTGGCTATGGCCCTGTCTCTCTCTTGCTTTGGACCATACAGCTTGCCTCCTTTGGTTCAACAGAGCTGGGTGGTGAAGGAGAGCACTGGAGTCACCAAACAGCCTGCAATTTTGCATGCAGAAGTGTGTGAAAGAGTGCTTACACACCCTATTCCTTGTTCACATATATGTTGGCTAAAATGCTAAAGCATTTATATTAAATGAAAATGATGCAAGGTAAACAGGCTGGATTTCTGACTTTGATTCAAAAAAGAATGGAAGCATCTCCAAGGGTTTAAACAAACCAACCCATAAATCACTGGGGCTGTGTGTTGTTGTTGTGGGTGTTTGTTTTTTTGGCAAACCAAAACATTTGGAAATCATTAAAGAACAGGAAATCTTGGGAGCCAGTTTGGTGTAGTGGTTAAGAGCAGCGGACTCTAATCTAGAGAGCTGGATTTGATTACCCACTCCTCCACATGAAGCTTCTGGGTGACCTTGAGTCAGCCACAGTTCTCTCAAGAGCAGTTTCTGCCAGAGCTCTCTCAGCCCCACCTACCTCACAAGGTGTCTGTTGTGGGGAGAGGAAGGAAAGGAGATTGTAAGCCGCTCTGAGACTGTGAGTGAAGGACAGGGTATAAATCCAGTCTCCTCCTCCTCCTCTTCTTCCCTAACCCACCTTGCAGGGTTGTTGTAGGGATAAAAAGAAGCTTCTTGTAACCATATAACCTTACTGAAACTCATCACAGGAAGGTTGGGATACAAATCTGATAGTTGGGAGGAGGGCTTAACAAGACATCTGGCAAAAGCTCTCCTGACAAAATCCAATATCACAAGTTGACAAAGAATCTTGTGTGATCTTGTAGAAGTCACATTATAGCAGTTTCTTGGAGCCTACATGAAAAATATTAAAAGCAGACTCTTAGAAAACAGATGTCATATAGAAATTTGACAGGGAGAAAGGACCTCCTTTCTAGAAATGCAGAATTTTGTTGGCTACACCTCCTCTTTTCAGGCACCTTCCACTTTCCAGCATCACAACAACCCTGCAAGTTAGGCTAGGGAGAGAACAAAGGCACCATGTTATCTGTATAAAAGGATATATTGAAACCGGCTGACTCAGATTTGTTTTTAAAATGTCCGAGGCATTTTACAAATACGATTAAAAAGAAGCATTTTTAAAAAATCTGTACAGAACCTCAAACTTTACACATCTGCTGTATGCCAGGAGAGACCCTAGTATCAAGGTACAACTACAAATCTCCTTACAGGTAGATGGAGGGACAACATCCAATAATTCTTTTTTATTACTGCTCAAAGAAAGATAATGAAAAACCATCTATTTTTGGACTACCAGACAACCTTGTGAAACTTGTGTAAATAAAAGAGAATTGTCAGTGTTCCAATAAATCCAAGTGTCACCAATATAACAATGATAATTAAGTCCATTGTGAGTTATGGCTCTGTCTTGCCTTAGGCTTCATAAGCCAGCAAGGAAGTCTGTAAAACCCTTTAAACAAATCTCCAAGGCTCATAATATTAACTAGAGTTGCTTAGAAAACAAAGCAATTAAACAAACCCCCCAACGCCTGAAAGCTTTCAATTTCTTCCTTCGAAGAATGTGAGAAAATAAGGAATGACTCTTCTGCTGCAGAGATCACAGCTGAGAATGCATTCAACTGGCGTGACATGTTTGAACCGGGGACAAGGAGGCCTATTTTCCTCAGGTGGGTGTAGAGCCGACAGTCGCCACGAGATCTCCTGCAGTGACTGATCTGCAGACTGCAGAGAGAAAATGGCAGTTTCAGAGTGATGGCTCTGTGGAATCACATCCCCACTTGACCTCCCTCTTCTCCCGTAATTCTGCCACCTACAATCTCCACTTCCAAATCCCCAGACATTTTTTGACCTGAACTGGAAACCCTAGCTGGGTGATCCGAGATGAATCAGAGTTGTGCAAAGGACTTAGGGCTCAAACAGAGGAAACATAGATGATACTTTTTGGTCTAGCAATAAAATGCAAATTGCAGACTCATGCAGCCTCAATTTGACTTGAGGTCATGCAGGAAAGGGAGAGGAGCTTTAACCCTATAACCTTCACTTGGCTTGAACAGCCTCCCTACTCTGCTATGACCATTTTAACATTGGAATGGCATATCCTTAAAAAAAAAAACATGGTATTTTCATTGCTGCTTGCCACTCTCACAAATGGTCCTGGGCATCAGAGTGAACCTCACTTTGCTAGCAGACCCACATATTTTGCCAAGTGTGTGTGTGTGTGTGTGTGTGTGTGTGTGTGTGTGTGTGTGTGTGTTGGGCGGATAATGCAGTTGGTGTATGAATAAACAGTGGCCTACAAAAACATGAACATAAGAACATAAGAGAAGCCAATGTTGGATCAGGCCAATGGCCCATCCAATCCAACACTCTGTGTCACACAGTGGCCAAAAGCACCAGTTGCTATCAGGAGGTCCAACGTCCTTATGAGGGGCCTAAGGCCTTGAAGAGGTCTCCCATGCAAAGACCATTGAAATGGATTTCATTAAAATGTCATGGTGATCAATGCTTCTATCACATCCAAGTTGGATTACTCTAAGGTGCTGTAAAGGGGGAGGGGGTACTTGAACATTGTCCAGAAAGTTCAATTGGTCCAAAATGTGGCAGCCAACCTATTGTCAGGGTTAGTTACCAAGGATTTTATCACCCCAATACTGAAAGATCTGCACTCGCTTCCCATTTGTTTCCAAGGATAATTCAATACCTTTAAGGCCCCAAATGGCCTTAAAGGTGGAAGTAAAAGCCCACCTTTAAATAAAGAAGGGAAGAAGAGATTGGATTTATACCCCGCCCTTCACTACACAAGGGAGTCTCAGAGTGGCTTACAATTTCCGCTCCTTTCCCCCCCTCCACAACAGACACCCTGTGAGGTAGGTGGGGCTGAGAGAGCTCTGACAGAAACTGCTCTTTTTCAAGGACAGCTCTTGTCAGAACTATGGCTTCCCCAAGGTCATCCAGCAGGTGCAAGTGGAGGAGTGGGGAATCAAACCCGGTTCTCCCAGATTAGAGTCCGCGCACTTTACCACTACACCAAACTGGCTCACTGGCTCACGAAAAGGGCCACCTCCTCTCATACAGTCTAGACACCAGTTAAGATCTGCTTCCCAAGACCTGCTCTCAGTATCCCATCAGTGACAGGGTTTTTTTTAAAGTGGTGGCATCTTGCGTCTGAAATGCCTTCATTAAGACTGCCAGGCATCCTGCAAGGCCAGGAGGCCTCCCTCCAGCAGCAGTGTTTGCTCACCACTGTTCCAAGTGGCAGAAGGGGAAGAGGGTTTTTTGGTTGTTACATCTCCTCCAGGGAAAATCTAGAAGTGATGGGGAGTAGCTTAGGAATCACTGGAGATTCTGTGGTTTCCCACAGAGTTCCTTGCAGTTCCTAGAGCTACCCCACATAACTTCCAGGGTTTTTTTTTTCGGGAAGTGACATAGCAGCAGACAGAATGTTGTGCCCCCCATGTCCCCACCCTTAAATCTCCTGCCTTCCTCCTTGCAGTTCACCCGATGCGTACTTCACTGTCCTTTTTGCAGCAAACAAGCAAAAAAAAGAAATCTCTTTGCACAGGCTTTTAACTGAAGTATCCCACCTTTTAAAGCTGTTTTTCAGGTCCACCTCTAACCCAAAGGCTGTTTTATGGATTTCATTGTAATCTGTTTAATGTTGTTCTTTTTTATCTTGTCTGAATATCGATAACGAGAGGTGTGCCCCCCCACTCGCTCTGTTTGCCAACTTGTAGCTCACTGCACTTGAAGTTTTTAATGGAATTATGAATGAGCCGTTCTGCCTCCTGGCAAAAAAAGTTGCATCAATCCTGGGTGAAGCAACAGCAAGAGCCATCGTTCCTTTTTTGCAAATGGGAGCCAATATTAACATGAATGTCATGCCCTGATTTTCTGTCCCAGTGTAGACCCTACATTGTTTTCCTCGCCTCCATTTTATCCCAACAGCAACCCTAGGAGGCAAGGTTGGACTGATAATGCCTGATTGGGCCAAGGTCATGGAGCAACCTTCCACAGCAGAGGTGGGATATGAACCCTCATTTCATGGATCCTAGTTAGATCCCATGACCCCTACAACACACAGGCTCAAACAGTTAATGGAATGTATTAACCTTGAGTCTCCCAGTTCCTTAGCCCAACATTCTAACAAATATCTATATACTAATTCCCAGAGGGTTTTTTTTCCCCCTGTGTGGATACTTATATCTGCCAAAAGAGAGCTCATTCTCCTCCAACAGCTTTTCCTACATAGTCAGGGGCCTTTCTTGGTCTGCACAAAAAATCCAAAAAGTTTTTAAAAAAACCCTTCAGGGACCATTGAATCCCCCCCAATACCTTTTGAAATGGCATCAGCTCCAGGCATCAACTGTGAGAGATTAGAGTGTTCGGGGGGAGGGGGGGGGGAGAAGGGCTTCTAACTTTTTTCTGTCAGTAAAAGGCAGGGTTTTTATTGGCAGCAGTCTAGGGTTGCCAAGTACCCCCCTGGCCACCGGCAGTAGATCCAGATCCAGACTGGGAAACTACTGGAGATTTGGGGGTGGAGCCTGGGGAGGACAGGGACCTCAGTGAGGTACAATACCATAAACTCCACCCTCCAAAGCATGCCTTTTCTCCATGGAAACTTATCTCTGTAGTCTGGAAATGAACATTAATTCCAGGAGATCCCCAGGTCCCACCTGGAGGCTGACATCCCTAGGCAGCACCCTCTGTGTGACTTGATACCACCTGATTTGCATGACTTAATTAGGCCCAGCTGCTTTGCTACTGTTCATCAGCAGTGACCCTGCGAAAGTCATTGTGATGTAACAGTTAGAGCTTCAGACTGGGATCTGTGAGACCCAGATTCAGATCCCCCTATTGTGGTGGAAGCTGACTGGGAGATTAAAACCCTCTCTTGCAAATGGCTGAACATCTTGTATGAACACAGCACCTTTTGTTCTCAACAGTGACTGCAAATTCCTACCTCCCATAGAAGAGGAGGAGGAGAAGAAGAGGAGGAGGAGGAGGAGGAAGAAGAGGAGATTGGATTTATACCCCGCCCTTCACTTGAAGTCTCAGAGCAGCTTACTAACTCCTTTCCCTTCCTCTCCCCACAACAGATACGCTGTGAGGTAGGTGGGGCTGAGAGAGCTCTTTCCAGAACAAGAGAACAGCTCTGCCAGAACTATGGCTTGCCCAAGGTCATCCAGCAGGTACAAGTGGAGGAGTGGGGAATCAAACCTGGTTCTCCCAGATTAGAGTCTGCGCACTTAACCGCTACACCAAACTGGCTCTGGTACCACTGTGACATTTGTGTGTGGTAAAAGCAAGCTTACAATGGCTGAGGGGTCCTTTGCATAACACTTACGTAGCTGTTTTAAACCTTCCTTTCTCCTTTCTCCCCCTTTCCCCCCTAAAAAAATCTGATTAACAATAGAAGGTCTTTGTAGAGATGAATTAATGAATCCTTCCTTGTATTCAAAAGGACCCCTGGGAGTTCAGGAAGATGAATTATGTAACTCTGCTGATTGACAAGTGGTCACCTCCACCAACCACACTATTGAACAGCAGTGTAAAAACCAGACTCCTACAACAAAGAAAGCAGAGGGAAGCGTTGCTCACATCAGGTGCAGAAACTAACGGAGAGAACCGGTGGAAATCCGGAGACTTCCAATTAGATATGTTGTGCTGAACAATAGCGCTCAGCCCTGTAAAATCGCCAATGGCAAATTGGTTCGTGCATGGCCCTCTCTTTGTGTGAGGTGAATCTGCTGTTGACGGCAGGGTTTCTTGAGAGTAGGTAAAGCAGAGTCTTCAATAATGACACGAGCAAACACAATAAGGGCATCTAAGTGTACCACTGGCAAAAGGTGGGCAGCACGTCCCAGATGGCGGCGCCATGCAAAGGTAAAACACAGTCCTCCCAGCTTAGCTTATTCAATTTGCTGAAAGAGACTTCAATAGGCCTCTCTCATTCCCCTTAATTTCTGTATAGCGTATTGTGGGCTGATATTTAATGACGGGAAAGCAGGGGAAACTGGAGAGTGAGAAAGGAACATTTTCAACATTGTGATTTGAGAACAGTGGGCTATTAAAGAAATGGCACAGACCAGATGCCAGGCTGTGAGGGTTTCCAGGTAGCTTTCTCAAGGGTTTCCAGGTAGCTTTCTCAAGGCTCTTGCAAGGAAGGACCTCAAACACACACCATGTAAATAATAATATTAGTAAGCATGCATCTTTATATTTCATGGGTTTCCTCCCCTGGCTTGGACCTGCCATTCCTCCTCATATCCCCAAGCTACAGAATGGTTGGGTTATGCAACAAATACATCTCATGACTGGCATTCGGGTTCCTTTCTCTCCAGAACTTACCTTTCTTGATAACTGGGAAGCTACAGAGAAGCCAGGCTCACTGCCACTAGGGGGAGGGCTTTTTCGGTGGCGGCCCCTCGCTGGTGGAACGAGCTCCCAGAGGAGATCAGGGCCCTGCGGGACCTGATGCAGTTCCGCAGGGCCTGTAAGACAGAGCTCTTCCGCCAGGCATATGAATAGGGGCTGCCGCCTCTGTGTACCCCCCCCCCTTACCATCAACAACTACCAATGTGCACCCAGGTATTATCATCTGGTCGCCAACGACCCCGGCGTGCGCTCAACGTTAGACAGTACGCCATCGATACTGTGAGCACTTAATAACTGTATTGTACTGTATTGTATTTTAATGATGAAAGTTTTAATGTTCATTGTTTTACTGTGGACTTGGTCCACTAAAACGTGTAAGCCGCTCTGAGCCTGCTGTGCGGGGAGAGCGGCCTAGAAATTGAATCAAATAAATCAAATCAAATAAATAAATAAATTTAAACGCTGCCTGTCTTTCTGTCGGTCTGTCTGCCCTGACCTGGATAATCCAGGCAACCCAGATCTAGTCAGAGCTCAGAAGCCCTGGTTAGGTCTTAGATAGGAGACCACAAAGGAAGTCCAGAGCCAGGCAATGGCAAACCACCTTTCAGCATCTTTAATTAATTAATTAATATATTAATTCCATTTCTATCCCACCCTCCCTGCAAGGCAGGCTTAAGATGGCTGACATTAAAAAAGTTAAAATGCATTAAAACACAGATGATTGTCATGAGTCCTGCTGAGGACGTGGCCCTGGCTCCAGCTGAGCACGCGCTCCTGGCCCCGATGAAACCTCGGAGCTCGCCAGCGTATCCCTACCACCTGTCCCAGCAACAGCGGCGGAGGAACAATGCCTGACAGGCAGCCCCCCTGACTTGCCTCCTCCAACGGTGTGTTTGGGAAACCAGCTCAGGCAAGACTTAGCATCCTGGCAGATGGAGGCACGCCTGCACCGCAGGTGGTCCCTCAGCCCTGAGTTCTAACAGAAGCCGGGACGCACACGCTGAGCACTAATTAACTCTGGCACCTGAGGGGTATTTAGCTTCCCCTCCTGACGCTGGTTCCTCATGCCAGCAACTAGTCAGTTTGACGATGCTCTGCCCCTCCCTCACCCGTGCTCCTGATTCCTGATTCGTGCTTTGAACTCTCGGCTCCTTGACTCCGGCTTCCAATGACTATGCTCTCGGTTTGTACTTCGGACTCTGTTCTTTTGACACCTGCTTGCTACCCCTTGATTCTGACCTTGGACTGGGCTTGGACTTTTGCTCTCTCTCGCCCTGCCTGCACCCAGCCCATGACAATGCTAGACATCAAGAGCTCGCGTACATAACAAATAAAGAGCTGGTGATGGTATAACATTACCTAGTGATCCCAGTAGGCCATGGTGAAATGGTGACAAGGGAATATGGCCAGCGTCAGTATCCAGTATATCACAGGCTGTTGGTGATGGCATAGAGCCAGTTTGGTGTAGTGGTTAAGTGTGCGGACTCTAAACTGGGAGAGCCGGGTTGGATTCCCCACTCCTTCACTTGCACCTCCTTGATGACCTTGGGGTTGGATTCCCCACTCCTTCACTTGCACCTCCTTGATGACCTGTGCCATAGTTCTGGCACAGCTGTTCTCTCAAGGACAGCTAGGGAAAGAGCTCTCTCAGCCCTACTTACCTCACAGGGTGTCTGTTGTGGGGAGGGGAAAGGGAAAGGAGCTCGTAAGCCGCTTTGAGACTCCTTCAGGTAGTGAAGGGCGGGGTATAAATCCAATCTCTTCTTCTTCTAGAGGGCCTTACCGCAGTTCAGTTGTTGTTGGTAGCGGCTCCTAATCAAAGGCCTGGTGGAAGAGCTCCATTTTGCAGGCCCTGCAGAACTATAAAAGGTCCTACAGGGCCCTGATGTCTTCAAGGAGCTCATTCCACCAGTACGGAGCCGTTACTGAGAAAGCCGTGGCCCTGGTAGAGGCCAGCCTGACATCTTTCGGTCCAGGGAGGGCCAAATGATTTTGAGACCCTGACCTCAGTGCTCCCTGGGGAACATTTGGGGAAAGGCAATCCCTCAGGTAAGCATGCCCCAGACCATATAGGGCTCTAAAGGTTAAAACCAGCACCTTGTAGCGAATCCGGTATACTATCAGCAGCCAGTGCAATGCCTTCAGCACAGGCTGGATATGCCCCCACATATGGAGACCCAGCAGCAGCCTGGCTGCCACATTTTTCACCAGCTGCAGCTTCCAGATTTGTGACAAGGGCAGCCCCATGTAGAGAGCATTACAGTAGCCCAGCATCTAAGTGACCATTGTATGGATCACTGTCGACAGGTCATTGCATTCAAGGAAGGGAACCAGCCGCCTAATCAGCCGAAGATGGTAAAAGGGTGCCTTGGCAGTGGCTGCTACCTGGACCGAGCCTTGAATACCCTATGGAGCCAGCCAAAGTTGACTGTGACTTCATGGCAAAAAACCTCCAACAACCATCTCCCCCACCCCGGTCTAATGGAGAAAATTATATGCTGCATCTCCAGGGAGCTACTCAAGGTAATTCAATGCGAACACGCACTCAGATCTGAACTAGTGGTGAGAAGTGACATCACGTCGCAGCCGACTTGTGGTGATCCCCTACTGCCTTTTCAAGGCAAAGGATGAGCAGAGATGGCTTGCTGTTGCCTGCCTCTGTGTAGCAACCTCAGACTTCCTTGGTGGTCTCCCCTACAAGTACTGACCAGGGCCAACCAGGCTTACCTTCCAATATTGGATGAGATCAGGCTAGCCTGGGCCATCCTAGGATGGCTATGTGGTGCCAGAGGAAGGGGCAAGCAAGCCACCTCTGTGCCATTTCTGGTGGCAAAAATGCCGTGAAATGGAAGCCCAGAGCTCCTTCTTCCCCAATGCTCTGTTTGCAGCCAAACAGAGAAAAGGAAGCTTTTTAAAGATGAGTCCCTGCTACAACCATCACTCAGACTGGGGACCCATGTGACATACAGATTTTGTGTCATCTGTTTTGGCCCTCAGTCCCAAAGGATCACCAGTGCAACAGTCCACCAGACAGAAACTTCTCAGCAACCTTCCGTGGCTCTAAGCTGTCAAGTCCCACTTTGGCCAAACTCACAACAGCAGTGAGTCCCAAACTGTTCTTTTCAGCTCAGCTCCAACAGCACCAAGTGCGAAACAAACTCAAGTGGCTGGTAGTAATTAACAGGTGTCCAAAGCCATTAATCTGGATTGGATTGTCCACGGTGTTGTGCCATCAAGTCACAGCTGATTTATGCCTATCCCTCATGGGCTTTTCAAGGCAAAATATGTTCAGGGGTGGTTTGCTGTTGTTTGCCTCTGCGTAGTGACACTGGATTTCCTTGGTGGTCTCCCATCAAAATTTTAACCAGCACCAACCCTGATTCACTTTAGAGATCTGATGAGATCTGGTTACTGGGCTATCCAGGTCAGGGTGGATTATCCATAAGGGTGCTTAAACACTGGCCAAATGGGGAGCTGATATTTCACTGAGCAGTGTGGATACTTGCAAGCAGCTTAATCCGTTCATCGGGTTTCTTTTAAGGTGTCCCAACAGTACATTACAGTAAATTACAGGCCAGTCAGTCTGATGTCAGTACCAGGTAAGTTGGTGGGAACTCTTATTAAGGAAAGAATTAGTAGGCACAGCGATGAACAAAATCTATTGAGGAAGACTCAGCATGGGTTTTGTAAGAGAAGATCTTGTCTCACTAACCTGTTAGTGTTCTTTGGGGGAGTGAACAAACATGTGGACAAGGGGGACCCAATAGATGTTGTTTACCTTGACTTCCAGAAAGCTTTTGATAAAGTTCCTCATCAAAGGCTCCTGAGTAAGCTCAATAGTCACGGGATAAAAGGACAAGTCCTTCCGTGGATCAAAAACTGGCTAATTAAAAGGAAACAGAGAGTGAGTATAAATGGGCAATTTTCTCAGTGGAGGGAGGTAAGCAGTGGGGTACCGCAGGGATCAGTACTCGGTCCAATGCTTTTTAACTTGTTGTTTTTCCCCCAAAAAAACCATTTAATATATAGTTCTCAAACAGAGGACATATCAGATATAAAACTGATAAGAACAGACACTACGTTTGATATTAGCCAAAAGGCCGAGAAGCAATTTTTAACTTGTTTATTACTGATTTGGAGTTGAGAGTAAGCAGTGAAGTGGCTAAATTTGCAGATGGCACAAAGTTGTTCAAGGTGTTGAGGACCAGGGAGGATTGTGAGGCACTCCAAAGGGATTTGTTGAGGATGGGCGAGTGGGCATCAACATGCCAAATGGGGTTCAATGTGGCCAAGTGCAAAGTGATGCACATTGGAGCCAAAAACCCTGACTATAAATACACGTTGATGGGGTCCCAACTGGCAGAAACTGACCAAGAGAGAGATCTTGGAGGCATAGTGGATAGCTCAATGAAAATGTCGAGACTGTGTGTGACTGCAATGAAAAAGGCCAACACAATGCTGGGGGTTATTAGGAAGGGAATTGAAAGCAAATCAGCCAGTATCATAATGCCCCTGCATAAATCGATGGTGTGACCTCATTTGGAGTACTGTGTACAGTTCTGGTCACCACGCCTCAAAAATATATATATATATATATATATATCATTGGAAAAAGTGCCAAAAAGTGCAACTAGAATGATAAAAGGGTTGGACTTGGAACACTTTCCCTATGAAGAAAGGTTAAAGTGCTTGGGGCTCTTTAGTTTGGAGAAATGTCAGCTGAGGCTGACATGATCGAGGTTTATAAAGATTATGCATTGAGTCCTTTTCTCCCTCTCTCACAATACAAGAACTCGTGAGCACTCCATGAAATTGCTGAGCAGAGCAGTCGAGTTAAAACAGATAAAAGGAAGTACTTCTTCACCCAAAGAGTGATTAACATATGGAATTCACTGCCACAGGAGGTGGGGCAGCTACAGGCATGGATGGCTTCAAGAGGGAATTAGATAAACATCTGGAGCAGCAGTCCATCAGTGGCTCTTAGCCACAAGGTATAGATAGGAACTCTCAGTCTGGGGCAAGTGATGCTCTGTATTCTTGGTGCTTGATGGGGGGGGGGGGCAACAGTGGGAGGGCTTCTAGTGTCCTGGTCCCACTGCTGGACCTTCTGAGGGCACCTTGTGTTTTTGGCCACTGTGTGACACAGAGTGTTGGACTGGATGGGCCCCTTGCCTGATCCAACATTGGCTTCTCTTATGTTCTTATGTACACCAAAGTACAGTGCAATTGGCAGAATTTCACACATGCATGTTCTCCCACGGCCCAAATGGTGGTCCTAATTTTTCCTCCCCTACAGATTTATCAGGGCAGGATCCCCAACCAGTCCTCTTCCTCAGCCATGCTAAAGTTGACCAAGACCAGTTCCACCCACAGTGTGGACACACACACGTCAAACTCAACCATTACTTGGGACTGGGTGCATGCACTTATCTCCTTCCCTCCCTCCCTTCTGTAACCTGGGTGCAACTCAGCTGAGCTCTGCATACCAGTGGGATGGCAGGAAGATGCTGAACCCTGCTGATTAGGTTCCCCAGCCTCCAGGTGGGTCTTGGCGATGTCCCAGAGTTGCAACTGTTCTCCAGAGGACAGAGATCATTTCCCATGAAGAAAATGGCTACTTTGGAGAGTAGACTCTATGGCATTATACCCTGCTGATCTCCCTTCCCAGGATCCATCCCCCCCCCAAAAAAAATCTCCAGGAATTTCCTAACCCAGGCTGAGGACAGACTGGCAAAATGAAGTGCAAGGGAAGCAGGACAAAAAGACCTGGGCCGAGTTGGCGTGGGGCTTTCCATTCGCACTGCATAGACTGATACGGGACCATACCAGGGAGGAGGCAGAAAAAAGCGTTCACTCTCTGGGGCAGCCCCTGGCAGTGGCGTGCGGCCTCGGTCCATTTTGCCGACCTGCGCGTCGGTGCATGGGCACAGCAGCCGGATCAGTGGGTTCACATTACAGGTGCTGCTTGATGTGCAGCTTATTTGCGTCCACACTGCCAGGAAGCGGGATGAACGCACAGCCAGATGGCTTGACACTGGTTTCATCAGGTAGCTTTTTAAAGTGGGATGAAAGCGCTTCAGGATGGGGTGAGCACGGCATGGCAATGCCAGACAGCTGGGGCTGTTTGGACGGGCTCTGTTAATCTGCTTGCAAAGCGGGCCTATATCGAGCCAAACTGCTAGTCTGAACTCGGCCCCAGAGTTGGCCAGCCTAGTGCTGATACTTTTATGCATGGCCACAGCAACTGTGAAGGATGGATCCTGTCCTGTATTTTTGAAATATTCACTAAAGTAGCCCCCCTCAACTAAAGACTCTGCTGTCAAGCACAGCGAAAAAAGTGATTTTAAATGAATGTTCAGAATTACAGCCGTAGCTCTTACAAACCAGGTAGCGGTAAGCTGATGAAGACGGTGCACAGTGAAATCATTTCAACCATGCATCTTTTCTTTTAAAAAGTAAACATTTTATTTCATGTTTTACATTCTTTAAATTCAGCCTAACAAAGGGGATCCCTCTCCTTCAAATAGGACACTTGGGGTTTTGACAATGTAGGGAATTAGGGTTGCCAAGTCTTCGGAACTCACCGGCGGGGGAAGTCCTCCTCCGTCCGGGAGTTCCTCCTGGCGTGCGCGCAAAGTGCGCACACCCAGCAACGTCACCAGAAGTGACGTCAGCATGTTGGGGGCGTTGCCAGGGCGACGCTCTGGCAATCTCCCCAAAACTCTATGGTATCATAGAGTTTTGGGGCGATTGCCAGAGCATCGCCCTGGCAACGCTCCCAACGTGCTGACGTCACTTCCAGTGACGTCATTACATCGTCATCGCTGGACAACTTCGGGGGTGGGGTTCCCCCCACCGGCCAAATGCTGGCCGGCGGATCGGGAACCCCTTTAGCGGGGGATCCCCCGCCCCCCGGGCTGACTTGGCAGCCCTATAGGGCAGGGGTGGGCAATTGTTTTGGCTCGGGGGCCACTTTGTGGGAGCAGAGGTTAGCGGAGGGCCGCACCTTTTAAAATGACTGCATTAATTACTTAACTTTGCATTTCAGAAAAGGTATAAATTGTATCATAAAAATCAATAAATATAAATTAAATACAATAGTGGTAGTTTTATTCAATTTATTTATTGTGCTAATTTCATATCATCTATAGCTGCAAGCACAATTTAATTTTAGAATCAGTTTAATGGGACAAATGTACCCTATCACAGTTTTCTTCAATTTTTTTGAAATCAGGAGTGAGATTGCTTGTTGAGATTCTCATCACAGCCTGCAAGTTAATGTCTGTCAAAGAGCATCTATATTTACTCTTGTTAATCTTCATGTCTTGGCGGGCCGCAAAAAACTCTGTGGCGGGCCGTATGTGGCCCGCGGGCCGCCATTTGCCCACTCCTGCTATAGGGAATAGTTCAAGTGCTTAACACGTATGGAAATCAAACACAGGCATTAAGTCCATGCAAATGTTAATTAGTATTTTATAATTAGAAACCTCCGTACTATGACTTGCTCCATGAAGCATTGATTGAAGAAGAAAAAGAGAAAGGGGAAAAATGGGTGCATCAACAGCCCTCGAGAGCATTATTTTATGCTCATTAAATGGTTGGAAGCCATTAAGAAAAGCAAGATCATTTGGGATAGGAAGAATATAGGGGTTTTTGTTGTTGTTGTTGTTGTTTTGCTTTTTGAGGGGGGAGAATATCTATTGTGGTCTGACTTCCAAAGCACGATATACCAAGTATTCAAGACCACAAAAGGAATTCCAACAAGATGGGAAAGTGTGATGGACATCTGCTGCTGACCTTTGGCTCAGACAGTCTTTGACAGAAGAAGAAGGAGGGGCATTTGGGTTCTCTGTTTTTGTCTGGAGTCCAACTTGTGTTTACCTTTTTTTTTTCCCTGAGACCCAAGGCCAAATTTGTCTGGTTACCATGGGTGCCAGGAATGTACAATAGGATTCTGGGGCTGAAGCTGTATTTGAAGACAGCAAAAGAGAGAGAGAGAGAGAGAGAGAGAGAGAGCGGAATATTCAGTGGAGAGAAAAGGATTTTTAATCAGAGATGTTAACCCGTGGATGTATAGCTGAGCTCTTCTTCAAGCTGTGTGTAATGTATCTCCTTACACATCTATGTGCTTTTGTCTTGTAATTAAATAATCCAAACATGCCTCGTTTGATTCCATAGTTAATTTCTCCCAGGAGAAATAGCAACAAAATCCACTTGCAAACAATTGCTAAAGTGCATTGAAAGTGGATCAAAATTGTCAGGACAGACAAAAGGAAATACTTCTTTACACAGAGAGTTATGAAATTGTAGAATTTGCTGCCAGAGGATGTAGTGATGGTCATGGGAATAGAACGCTTTAAAGGGGGATTAGATAGATTCATGGAGGAGAGGTCTATCCGTGGCTACTAGCCATGGTGACTGAGGGGAACCACCACATTCAGAGGCAATAAACCTCTGAGTCCCTGTGCCGGGAGGCAACATCAGGGGGAAGGTCTCGGCCCCTATGCCCTGTTGTTGGTCCACCAGAGGAACCGGTTGGCCGCTGTGAGAGATAGGATGCTGGACTAACTGGACCAACTGGACCACTGGTCTGATCCAGCAGGGCTCTTCTGATGTTCTTGTGTGTTATTCAGCATGCACCGTGAATGGCCTGCCTTCTAGCCGTGGGGTAAATAACAACTACAACAACTGGGCTTTTGCAAAAAAGGGCCCTGGTTTCTGATGGTCTGCATCAGCAGTGTCAGAGGAAGGAAAATTTCATTTTCCAAAATTCCATTAAAAAAACAACAACAACTATTGATTCCTTTGAATTTCTCGTAAAAAGAGGGATTTCTCCACCATTTCTGTTTGCAGAGAAGGCAATGCACCCTCTTGCAACTTCAGTCCTTGTGGTTGTTCTATGTTATACACCAAGTTGCCATCCTCCTGGTGGGGCCTGGAGGTCTCCCAGAATGACAACTGATCTCCAGACAACAGCAATCAGTTCCCCTGGAGGCAAGGGCAGCTTTAGGGGTGGAGTCTATGGAGTCACTTCGCTCCTGTGCTCGTTCCCTTCAGCAAACTCTGCCCTCCCCAGTCTCTGTCCCCAAATCTCCAAGAATTTTCCAACTTGGAGATGGCAACTCTATACAGGGTGGTACTCTAGCGGGAGGATTGGAAGGTCTGGGATGACACTACTTGCCTCTGAGCATCTACAACAGGGGTGGCCAGACTGCAGCTCGGGAGCCACATGACGCTCTTTCACACATATTGTGCAGCTCCTGGCAGGGTGGCTGGGGAAGCAAAGGGGAGGCATGCCTCCACAATTAGTCTTCCATTCCCCAGCCAGTGTCCCCCCCCCCCGGGTAGGCTTGAGATTGGGGGGGGGGCACAGAAAGCAACTTTAACTTTAAATGAGCTTGGAGGACACATTTAAAGTTAAAGTTGCTTTCTTTCCATCTCTCCCACCCTCCCCCATCTATTTGTTTTCTTTGTTTCTTTCTCTGTTTCTCTCCTTTCTTTCCTCCTCTTTCATCCTTTCCACCTTTCTCTTTCTCCCTTCCTTTCATCCTCCCTCCCCCTCCCTCCCCATCTGTCTGCTTTCTTTATTTCTTTCTCTCTTCCTTCCTTCCCCTCCTTCCCCCAGCTATTTGCTTTCTTTCCACCTTACTTTCTCTTTTTCTCTTTCTCCCTTTTTCCCTCTCTCCCTTCCTCCCCCTTCTATCTGCTTTCTTTGTTTCTCTCTCTTTCTCTCCACCTCTTTCATTCTCTCTCTCCACCTCTCTCTCTTTTTCTCTCTGTCTTAGACAAATAAATTTCACTGGACAAATCAATATTATCAATATCTGCTTTTACTCCTTTAGTTTTTTTATTATTATTATTTCTGGCAGTCTCATTTCATGTTCATAAAAAGCAAATTTGCATATTTTCCAATAAAAATGTGTATATAATACTTGTTCATGTCTTGCGGCTCTCAAACATCTGATGTTTGTTCTATGTGGCTCTTACGTCAAGCAAGTTTGGCCACCCCTGATCTACAGAGTAAAATCCTGACATTTTGCAGATCCTCTGTTCCTGCCCTATGTCTCCTCCAATTTTGGATGGGTCACAGTGGAATTGCTTAGAAATGGACTCTAAATTCCTTTTTTTTAAAAAAAAAAAAAAGGAAAAGGAATTACAGGAGAAATTGCATGAAAAGGGATTAAGACAACTAGTCTTAACAGTGTTGGTCTGCACCCCTCCGAAAGGTAATGTGTGACAAAATGTTTCCCCACTTACTGGAAAGTCAGAGACACATTTTTGGTGAGCCCAGAGCCACCATCCCACAGGGCATGGGGGGGGGGGGTTGTGTTTACCAGATTTGTGTGTGTGTGTGTGCGTGCACATGTGCATACAAGCAATGGCAGATACTTCCATTACTGTTGAGGCATCGCTAGCTATTACATCTATTTTATCAATTCCTTTATTGACTGTGAGGGGGTATGTGACGTGTGTCACTCTCCTCTTTCATTTTATCCTCATAACAACAACCTTGTGAAGCAGGTTAGATGGAGAGTGTGCGACTGGTCCAAGGTCACCTGAGAAGCTTCTGTGGCAGAGTAGGGATTTGAACCTGGGTCTAACTGATCCCATTCTGACACTCTAGCCACTACACCATCCTGGCTCTCTAACTCTATTGACACTTGAAAGCATTGCTGGAACATTGTAACTATGCTCTAAATAGATTTTCTGAATTCCCAGCTTTCATTAAAAAAAATAAGTAAATCTCTAGCTCCTTCTCTTATAGAATCATAGAGTTGGAAGGGACCTCCAGGGTCATCCAACCCCCTGCACAATGCAGGAAATTCACAAATCCCTCGCCCTCTACATCTGCAGTGACCACTGGTCCATGCCCAGGAGATGACAAAACATCTCCAGGATCCCTGGCCAAACTGTCCCGGATCTTTGCGGAAATAAAGAGTCTAGAGACTTACTTTTTTTATTCAACGCTGGGAATTCAGAGAACCTGCTAAGCTGTTACAATGCTCTAGTGATATTTCAACATTCCAGGGCCCTTTTTTAAAAGGGGTGTGTGTTGTGACACCACTGATGACACCACCAATGTCAACAGCACCCTCCCTTGAAAATCCTGATTATTTAAGGTATGTGCCAAACAAATAAACAGACTAGATAACTGTGAAAATACATGGAAAGGGCAGAGATGCAGAAGAACCCTAACCCAACCCAATTCCAATGCTTGAGGATTAACTCTCAAGAACATCAAGAGTAAGTCGAATGTGTGGAAAAGCCCACTGTCTGGCTGTAGTCCTACATTCAGGCTGCTATCTTGCCTGACTGGGAGAATGCTACAGCTTCATGCCACAGTAAGCCCTTCCCAGGTATCTTCCAAGTCCACAGTTCTTTTTTGGAGCATCATCTTGGGTACAGCCATTTCCCCACCTGGTAACAGTCTTCAAATCGGATTAGACAGCTCGGCTTCATTCAAGCCCTACTCAAGATGATTAAACTTGATTGGGGCTCCGTCCTTATGTTGTGGTTCCCAGTCTGTGATTACATTTGCTTAAGTGATACAGTCTCAGATTAAGGCGGAGTAAACCTCTTGTTACTTTTAAGATGGCAGATCAGTTTGTTTTAATATTGATGATTTACCTTCCCATGAGGGAAAAAAGGTTTTAATTATAGCTTGCACCAATTTTGCCTCTAGAAGGATAACGTACTGAAGAAATAATTATATCTGGGAGTAAGTATAATCAATCTCATGATTTCCTTTCTCTCCCCACCCACTGAACTGAATCTTGATCTAATTTATTATATCAACGCACATCAATTGCTCAATGAGGTAAATGTTATTTTTTTTTCTTTACATCTTTATGGAAAGCAGTGTGTGTAACTATTTCATATCACCCATTTTAAAGCACAAGGGAAAATTCAAGGCCTCACTGAGGGGAAAAGCAGTTTTTCAACAGACTTGCCTGGAAAACTTTGCCAGGAGCACAAAAAAGGGAATCGGGCATTCCGTTTCACGTGAACAATCTGAGGAATTTTCAAGGGAAAGCACACACATTTTGGCAAGGTTGGTGAAAGATGGAGAGGTTTCACATAACACAAAGCTGTTGGTAGCTTTTGCCAAAATCCAGAGCCCTGGAATCACCTGCTGCCTTGAAAGACTTTCATCTGGCCTCCAAGTGCTTTAGAAAGTGGACAGAGCAGGTGGGCCTTTTGCCCAGGAAGGTTGCTGAATGGTCACTGGAGATTTGATTTGCTGTGCAGATTTCTTAAACAACAACAACAACAAACACCCGCCACCACAGCAACAGATCTTCACTGTGAGACTGAAGGTAACCTGTGGCAGCCATTTTGTGGTTGGCTCCACCTCCTGCGGCAGCCATTTTGTGACTGTGTCACAATTCTGTGTCAGAATTCCAAAGGCTTAAAAAAAAAAAGGGTTGGAGACCTCTACTTTAAAGTGTCATACATGTTGAATGCCCTGTACAAGTCAGTAAGCAAATAATTCTAACCATGATGAAACCTGAAGCATAATGTATACAGATGCAACCACAAACCCTGATGCACAGTTTACATCAGTCAGAGTTCTTAGCACCTTTCAATCCTTTACCTTTCCTCTGTGACAAACATTGGTACATAAGCACAGATACATGTAGGATAATAGGTAAGGTAATCTTTGAGTCCCTTCTTTGTTATGTTTGAGCTAGGGTTGCCACTACTGGGTTGGGAAATACCTGGAGATTTGGGGCTGGAGCCTGAGGAGGCTGGGGTTTGGGGGTGGAGCAGGGTATAATGCCACCCTCCAAAGCAGCTGTTTTTTTTCCAGGGGAACTATCTTAGGCTGAGGACAGACTGGCAATCTGGAGCGGGATGAATGCGGAGGCAACTGCTGCGGGGGAAAAACTCCCCAGGGCTGGCTGTTCACACTGGCCAGTGTATTGCGCAAGGATGCTGTTACGGAGCATTCAGACTGCTGCAGATGGGCCCCATGTGGGCCGGCCTCCGCAGCTCGTGATAGGGCTGTTTCGGCAATTTGCACATGTGCGCTCATGCGCAAACTGGCAAAATGCCGCGTTCGCACTGCCGCCTCCGCTTGCCTCCCGCCTTCTTCCGGTTCACACTGCCTGGAAGCGGGAGGCAAGCGCAAGACGGCCTCCAGACACCGGTTTCTCCCGGTGTCCTTCTAAAGCGCAAGAAACCCGGCTTAAAAGCAAGTAAGTGCGAAGGGAGCCGAGGGACAGCTGCGCATGTCTGAACGGGCTCCCTTCCCCTGCTTCCCAAGCGGAACTGTCCCAGGACAGATTGCCAATCTGTCCTCAGCCTTAGTTATCTGGAGATTAATTGTAAAAATGAGAGATCTCTAGGTGCCACCTGGAGGCTGGCAACCCTATTTTGAGCATGGTAAATGCCATAGCATTGCTCTCTCTCTTTTTTTTGTGTTTGGCTTCTCTCATCATGGCTTTTCTCCATACCACTCTTCTGCTAGTTTCTGAGAGGCACTCAAGAAGTTTTATACTGGCCCAAATGCATGAAGTCTCAGTGAATCCACATCTGAAAACCCCTCTGCTAAATTATAAGACGCTAGATGGCCTGAAGCAAAATAACAGGTCAGAAGAAATCCCCCTTTTTCTCCTCGAGGAGATGTGTACATAATGTTGTTTACAGCTAAGTAATTTACCTTCCTTCCTACTTTACTTTTCTGAAATAAGAGTCTTCTATTACTCCTTAACTGACAAAGAACCTCTCAAATCGAAACAAAGACTGAACAGCAATTCCATTACAAGTGTTTCCAAGAAGAGTCCTCATCAGCTTTGGAACTGGGCACTTCATAGTCCTTAACTGTCTTGTAAATCTCCAGTGGCCATCTTGGAGGAGGATGACTAGATAACATGAAGTTAAATTGATGAGCGTAGCTCAATTCAAGCACATTTATTTGGAAAGTCAACACAACACTCCTAGGATTAAGTGCATGAGGTAGGCTGTAAACCTTCCTACATTTCTGTAGGAATAATTCCCACTGAGTCGAAGGGGTCAAAACAGACTCATGACCACTTAAAGATTTATTGTAGCAAAAGTTGGGATGACTGAATAGGGCGACTGAATTCTTGCTGGTTCAGTTCATGTTCTGCTCATTAGTCACCAGGGAAACAATTTTTCATTGAGTTGTTTGGCTGTTTGTGAGCAACTTGAACCTGTTTGTCCAATTTTGGGTGTATTCTGTTCGGTAAAGTACGGTGCAACTGACCCAATTTCATGCATGCACATTCTTATGCAGTCCAACAAGAACCCTACTTTCCCCCCTCCCCCACTGTCCTGTCATTGCTGCATGCCTCTTGATAGCCAATTGAATCCAAGAAATCAAGTCAGCAAACTAATTGATCAGCCAGTGATTATAAACTGTGGTTTTTTTAAAAAAAAGTTTGGTGTTCATTCAATGCCATTTAATCACCAGATGTGATCTTCCATATTCTTTCTCCCCCCCCCCCCAATTTCTCCTCAAAGGGGACCCAAAGTGGCTTACATCATTCTCCCCTCCTCTGTTGAATCCTCACAAGAACAACCCTATGAAGTAGACAGGGCCAAAAGCATGTGACTGGCCCAACGTCACCCAGCAAGCTTCCATGGCAGAGTGGGGATTTGAACCTGGTTCTTCCAGGTCATAGTCTGACATTCCAACCACTCTACAATGTTGGCTGTCCATGGCCATGTAAGAGAATTGATTTCCACTGCTGCACAGAGGCAAATGCACCTTCAGCCCGGAATAGGCTTGCCAGCTTCCAAGTGGGGCCTGGAGATCTCCCGCTTTTACAACTGATCTCCAGCTGACAGAGATCAGTTCCCCTGGAGAAAATGGCTGCTTTGGACTCTATGGCATTGTACCATGCTGAGGCCCCTCCCCTCCCCAAACCCTGCTGTCTCCTGGATCCACCCCCAAAGTCTCCAGGTATTTTCCAACCCAGACCAGGCAACCCTAGGCCAGAAAGACATGAAACATAACCATCACTGGTGCGGGGCATCTGCAAAGTTGCTCAGAGCTGGAAGATGGAGAGCTGAAGACATCTGAGGCTCGGCTCATGAACGATGTTGGTTGTTGGACATGCCATGGCATTTGAAACATCCTTACTTGTAGATCCCTTTCTTGCAAACCTTAATGCATTGGTCTGAGTCACGCCTCTAAACTCTGTCGCTGTTTGGGGAAATTATTGCAAAATTCCAGATAACCCCTTGGCCCCCTTTTAGACAGATCAGCTCTTAAATATAATGTTACAAGCCGGTGGACCTGCGATACTCGTGGGGGGGGGAGTGAGTTTATTCCTCCTCCTCTCCCCCAGTGCGTCGAGCCTCTACCCCCTCCCCCTTTGGCAGCTTCCCCCCTCCCTCCCTTCAAAACGGCAGTGGTGGCAGCAGGGAGACCGCCGTCTGCCGAGGCTTCCCCCCCTCCCCTCCTTCCTTCAAAACGGCGGCAGCAAGGAGACCGCCGTCCGCCGAGGCTCTCCCCCCTCTCCAAAAATGGTGGCGGCAAGGCCTCACCATGCCGCTTCCCACCCCCTCCCCTACAGTGGCCAGAGCTTTCTCCGCACATGCATGGAGAACGCTTTAACTTTTCGGGGGATTTAAATATCTGCCGAGAAGTTTTTCAAACTTTTTGGATTTTTCTGCAGGCGGGGGGGTCACCCCCCACCTGCAGAACCCCCCCTCTGCCCTCCAAGTGCCCCCCCTGTGCAGAATTAGGTATCCGCACGTGGGGGGGCACTTGGCTATTAGATATATAGATGAACTACAGGCTAGCCCAATCTCATCAGATCTCAGAAACCAAGCAGGGTCAGCACTGCTTAGTACTTGGGTAGGGGACCATCAAGGAAGACTATGCAGAGGGAGGCAACAGAAAACCACCTCCATTCATTCTTTGCCTTGATCTGGATGGCTCAGGCTAGCCCAATCTCATCAGGTCTCGGCAGTTAAGCAGGGCGGGCCCTGGACAGTACTAGTATGAGAGACCACCAAGGAAGTCCAGGCTTACTACATAGAGGCAGGGAATGGCAAAATGCCTCTGAAGGCTCTTGTTTTGAAAACCCTGTGGGGTCACCATCAGTCAGCTGCAACAGAGCAGCACTTGCCACCGCCATTTCTATAAAGCACAACAACATTGTAAGTTGGAAATGCAAAGATTTCTGGACCAAGAACAAAATAATATCAGAAAAAATATTCAAAATACAACTTGCAATTAATACAATTCAGGATTATGCAAATTGTTCCTACGGCTTTGAAAAAGAATGAACTACGTGGCCATTCTATTATTTTAATATCACATTAAGGGGATTTATTATTTCTTATTTCACCAAGCATCTACATCCCCCCCAAACATTTAAAATAGTTAACGTGCACATAAATAATGCATTTGTTTTAACTGATCACAAAAGTTATCCTTCAAACCAATATATGTTAATCAAATATATGATGTGACATGGGTAAAAACATTATTATTTTGCTCTACATAATAGTAGATATGCAAGAAAGCTCTCTTTCCATTCTTATAAAATGCCAGTTCTATAAGAAATTTGTACAAAATGTGAGACACATTCAGGCAAGATACCAGAAGAGAATTATGGGGGAAGCCCAGTGCATTTTAGGGAGTTTGTATAATAAAATGTGAGGGGCTGCAGTGGCTCAAGTGGTTAAGATGCTGAACTGCAGACTGGGAGGTTGGTGGTTCAGCAGTTCGAGACCCGAGTGCTGCATGACGGAGTGAGCTCCCGTCTCTGGTGCCAGCTCCTGTCAACCTATCAGTTTGAAAGCAAGAAATTGCAAATAGATAAATAGGTACCACTTCGGTGGGAAGGTAACAGCGTTCCGTGCACCTCGGTGTCTAGTCATGCCAGCCACATGACCAAGGAGATGTCTCTGGACAGCACTGGCTCTTCAGCTTGGAAACAGAGATGAGCACCGCATCCCTAGAGTCATATTCGACTGGGTTTCAAGCAAGAGAAACCTTACCTTACCTTACTTTATAATAAATGTTATAGAATCAAAATTGCTGGAAGAGAGGGAGGTCTATTCAAGTTTACCTCAGCCCAACCCAGTGCCCTACCCATCTAAATCAGCAGTCTAAAACCCTTGCAGGCTTAGACCCCACTGAGGTTGAAATACATGGCGCTGCAAGAATTACACAGGAAGTCTTGTGATGTCAGAGTCATGTGACAGGAAGGAGGCAGATCTATGGCCTCACTGGTGTCAAGGTCAGGACCAGGAGCAGCAGGCCAGGAGAACAAACACTACCCAAACACAGGGAAGTGAGGAACAAGCCAAGTCTTAGAGTTAAAAAGGGTCGCTAAACTCTTACAGCACTTATACTGGATTTATACCCTGCCCTTCGCTCAGAGTGGCTTACAATCTCCTTCCCTCCCTGTCTCCACAACAGACGCCCTACAAAGTAGGCGGGGCTGAGCGAGCTCTGAGAAAACCGTTCTTCAGAGAACAGCTTTGGGAGAACTGCGACTGACCCAAGGTCACCCAGGTGGCTGCATGAGGAGGAGTGGGAACTCAACCCCTACACCAAACTGGCTCTTAGGGTTGCCAGGTCCTTCCTAGTCCCCAGAGGAGACATTGGGGGGTGTTTCTGGAGGGGGCAGGGATGCCTCCAACAGGATGATGTCATGCAAAAGTGACATCATCACGTTGGGGACCAGTGCCGTGCCTGTTGTCCAAGGGGGCAATTTGACACTTGGTGTTCAGGTGTGTGGCCAGCGGCTGCCCCCCCCCTGCAAGATTTAAAGGGACCTCCAGCTGATCGTTGGGCCATGTGCTCCTGCCAATCAGCTGGAGGGCCCTTTAAATTCCTCAGGATGGGAGGAGGAGGAATGGCCACGGGTGGTCCCTCTTGGGACAGGGCTTAGGGGCAGTGGGCAGGAGTCCACCAAATCCAGGGATCCCCTGCCCCGACTTGGGGACTGGCATCCCTACTGGCTCTCCGGGAAGAGAGGAACAGGAAGCTCCATAAGGACTCATGACCAATGCTCCCTCTAAGCTGTGGAGTCTTGTGAGCAAAAAATCTCATTTGTGAGCTCCTGGCATGAACGTTGTGAGCGAGCAATTTGGTTACTGCATAAAGTAGTTTGCTCTGGAGCCATCCTTCCTGAGCAAAGTCGAAAATGTGTAAGCCGGAGGCTAAAAAAAACTGTGAGCTAGCTCGCACTAACTCAGCTTAGAGGGAGCCCTGCTCATGATCTAGCAGGTATGGATCCACAACACACCCGAGGCCAATGGTCCCAACTCATGCCTTGAAGACCACTAAGGCTGCTATGCACCCACTGTGGGAGGAGATGTCCTGCCCTCAGTAGGCCTTGCCAGCCAATTTCTCAGTGGCTGGTGTGACATTGCTTTTTGGGGAGGGAGGGGAGGGAGGGAGGGTGGAGATGGAAGTTGCATCATCTAGGAATCACTGGAACCTCCATGCCTAAACTACATCATTCCCAGCAAGTCCTAGAGAGGACTGATGCGATGCCTGGGTCTTCCCTGAAGTGACACCACACCATCACTGAAGGTCCCCTTCCATGTCTGCTACTGGTGGCCTGGCCTGGCAAACCTAAAGACCGCTGATCTAAACAGTAAGATGACCCTGCAGACCTTGTACCATTTGAGCACAATAGCTCTAGGAGAATGAAGCCATTGAACCAAGGCACACAGCACAAGAATAGACTTGGTGCCCTGTCCCGGATAGCCCAGGCAAACCTGATCTCATCAGATCTCGGAAGTGAAGCAGGGCTGACCCCGGGCAACTGTTTGGGTGGGAGACCTCCAAAGAATACCCAAACAGGGTCGGGAGGCAGAGGCAGGCTACCAAGCCACTTCTCTGAACATCCTCCATACCCCAGTAGGAGTCTCCAGAGATCTCTGTGACTTCCAGGCATGCACACACATTCATGCACGTGCACACACACAGAAAATGCAAAAATACCCCCCCCAAAAGAATAGACTTGGCAGTGCAGGCCATTTATAGACCATTGGACTTCATGCATCTCTTGGTAAGCTGCTAACTTTTGTTACAGCCTTTCTAACAGGCTTACAAGAATATGCACTTTGGACAGCTCTGGTGTTTAATTCTGAAAAAAAAAATTAGAAAACATTTTAGGATATAGCAGTAGAAAAGAGCGAGAGTCCAGTGGCAAAGACTTAAAGACTAGCAAAAATTGTGGCAGGGGAGAAGCTAATGAGAGCCACTGCTCACTTCTTCAGAAGTGGGATATAGGAAGTGGGATACGTGGAGAGACATTATTAAATGCCAGCATGGGATAGAGGTGTGTGTAGATGACAGTGGTGGACCTCCTGAGGGCACCTGGTGTTTTTGGCCGCTGTGTGTCAGAGTGTTGGACTGGATGGGCCACTGGCCTGATCCAACACTGGCTTCTCTTCTGTTCTTGTGTTCCTAATGCTGAATTCAGTCAACCAGCCTTGCCATCGGAGTGCCTGAGTGGTGTCGTGGCTAACAGAGGTGGACTGGGGAACTGGATTTGATTCCGGCTCCTCCACCTGAAGCCTGCTGGGTGACCTTGGGCCAGTCATGGTTCTCTCAGAACTCTCTCAGTCCCACCTACCTCACAAGGTGCCTGTTCTGGGGGAGAGGAAGGGAATGGCGATTGATCACGTGGAGGAGTGGAGAATCAGAGCTAGTGCTCCAGATTAGACTCCACTGCTCTTAACCACGCTGGCACAGTATAATAAAATTTCCCCTTCTTGTGCCAAATCTCAATTCTGGGAGAAAATAGAGCAGAGTTCCTGGTTTGGAGGAGGAGGGAATCTGTGGCCGGAAAACTTTGTCTGTGTTGCCTATTTGTGGATAGCCACAAGAGCACCATTCAAAAGGAAAGAGCAAATGTACACTTAGGCAAGTTTGGGCTTCTGTGTTTAGTTCCTGCAGGAATGACATCCTCGGAATATTCATATTGTCATTTAAGAAAAATCTCTAGAGTGCAGAAATTGGCCTTGGTCTGAGATATTGATGCTTGTATATTGTCCCCCTCGGAGATTTATAATCAGCTCCATTTTGCAGCAGGGTGCCCAAATCCTCCAATGAATGCCGCGTACAGAGACATACACGGATTAATTAACCTGTCCTCTCTCCACTTCACAGCCATGACTACAAATGGCAGTAAAGCAGATCCTATTGATTTCAAGTCTCTCCACCTCCCATTTTGCAAGATAAATCCATATACAGCTTTCATCCACAGTGTCTAGGAAAAACAGACCTGCCATGCATTGATCCATAAAATGCCCTTACATGGAAAGAGGCTTTTTGCACAACGATTGCTCGGTCGGATTGGGTCCTTAAGCGCAAAAGAGTATGGAGTGGGAACAAAGTGTCCCCTTCTTTGGGGTTCTGGGCTCTGTCAGGGTGGTTTGCCCTGCCTATGGGGAAGGGCCATCTTCTCTAGGTTATCCAGCAGGCTAGCAAGGGTTTCAGGGCCAGCAGTCCAGTGTGTGTGTGCACGCGTGTGTGTGCATGCACACGCACGCACACAACGTCCTTTGTGCAATTTACCCTTCTTGAGTGAACCTTGGAGTCAGGACCCTTTCCTTCCTCTTCTCCTACACATATGCCTTTGACCATTCCGAATTTTGAATATCATGGCTGTATAGTGCATAGCCTTCTCCCTAACTTTCTAGTCCTCTGCAGGCAAGAGGGGTTTTTTTTTCACATAGAAAGCAACTGATCCTCCAACTAGGGATGCCAGTCAGGGCTGCCATGCCCCTGGTTGGGGTGGGGAATCCCGTGCCCCTAACTCTCCTTGCCTCTTGCCCCTTGAAGGGGCAATGGGAGAATTTTTTTAAAAAATAAATAAAAATAAACCCCTAATGATGTCAGTTCTGGGGAATAACTGAAAGTGACACTAGTAGCTCTAGGAATTGCTGGACACTCTATGGTAAAACCATAGCATTTCCAGTGATTCCTAAACAGGATTGATGTCCCACCTGGGTTTTCCCTGGTAGTGACATCATCCACGTATGTTCTAAAATGGTCCAGGCCTGCCCGCACCATCCAGCTCGCACTGAATTAGGGTTGCCAGCCTCCAGGTGGGCCTTGGAGTTTGCCAAGAATCAGGGCTTTTTTTGGTAGAAAAAGCCCAGCAGGAATTCATTAGCGCAATAGGCCACCCCCAACAGCAGAAAATTAGCATAATAGGCCATACCCCTGACAGCGCAGCTCCCTCCCAGGATTGGCTTCCCCAGGTGCCCTGTGGCTTGCAGGGTGCATAGGGAACCTGAGGGTAGGAAGGCAGTTACTGGATCAACTTCCCCAGGCGCCCCACAGCTGTGGGGCACCTGGGGAACCCGAAGAGGGGAGGCAGTTTAAACTGTCTTCCCTCCCTAGATCAGCTTAGCTTCCCCAGGCACCCTGCAGCTTGCAAGGCACCTGGGGAACCCAAGGGAGGGAGGCTGTAGGTGTGGCCAACTCGGAAGCCAGCCAGAACTCCGTTTCTGTGCATTCCTGCCCCAAAATAGCCCTGCCCAGAATTACAGTTGATCTCTGGACTGCAGACATCAGTTGCATGGGGGGAGGGGGAGCAGCTTCCAAGGGTAACTCTATGACAGCACATCCCACCGAGCTCCCTCCCTTCCCAAGCCCTGCTTCCCCCAGTCACCACTGCCAAATCCCCAGGAATTTCCCAAGGTGAGCTGGAAGAACCCTCATACACAAGTGTCCACTTGCAGTTATCCTCACCATTATTATGCCAGAGAATGAGGCACTAGTACTGGCGGACGTTCCCTGGATGTCTTGGCTGCAGAGCAATTGTACTATATCAAGTGTTGGTTTGGTCCCCTTAAGCAGAACACTTCTTTTCTAGTGTTGCCAGCCTCCAGGTGGTAGCTGGAGATCTCCTGGAGTTACAACTGATCTCCAGGCAACAGAGATCAGTTCACCTAGAGAAAATGGCCACTTTGGAGGGTGGACTCTTTTGGAGGTGGACTCCATTATACCCCATTGAATTCCCAAACCCCACCCTCCCCATGTTCCACCCACAAAATCTCCGGACATTTCCCAACACCGAGCTGGGACCCCTACTCTGTTCCTAAGTGTTCTTACAGTTGTAACACATTGTGCAGTAATGCCTGCCAATCAACCATTTGATTCATATCAGTAAAATTCTGGAGTCTGTGTCTTCCAGTTTGAGAGCCAGTTTGGTGTAGTGGTTAAAGTCAAATCTACATCTGACTTTCCCACTGGAATCATTCTAGTTTTAAAAAAAAACCCATCTATACCTGTTTCTAGTTTCAAACCATACTTGTTCTATTTTAAAAATTACTGTTTACATTCGTTAATTGCCCTCCTGCAGTCAAGCTAGCATTATACTACTTTAAACAGATCCGGTTGCTTAGTACTCTTCAGAGCCAGAGAGTGAAATTTGAAACCAGTGTAAAGTGAGTGTAGGAAAAGATAGCAGTCAAACCACTTCAGAGGGGAGGTGTAAATTGGGCCTAAGTGTGCAGACTCTAATCTGGGAGAACCGGGTTTGATTTCCCACTCCTCCACTTGCACCTGCTGGGTAACCTTGGGCAAGCCATAGTTCTATCAGGAATGTCCTTTCAAGGACAGCTCTAGAAAGAGCTCTCTCAGCCCTACCTACCTCACAAGTTGTCTGTTGTGGGGAGGGGAGGGGAAAGAAGTTTGTAAGCCAGTTTGAAATTCCAAGTGAAGGGCGGGGTATAAATCCAATCTCTTCTTCTTCGTCGTCTTCTTCTTCTTCTTCTTCTTCTTCTTCTTCTTTTTCCTCCTACTAACAGTCATGTACCCACTGGAGTGATAGGAACTCATAGGAACAAAGGTCTCCTGCTTAAGGGGACCGAATTAACACCAGGGCCATCAGAAGAGGCTATGGAAGTGGACATCACTGTGTTTTTAATACAATTTGTTTATTTCTTCATTTATATCCCACCTTTCTCCCTTAGGGGGCTCCAAAGGGACTTACATAATTCTGTTCCCCTGTGTTTTGTCCTCACCACAACCTTGTGAGGTAGGTTAGGCTGAGAGTGTGCAACTGGCCCATGGTCACCCAGGAAGCTTCCATGGTACGAGTGGGGATTTGAACTGGGGTCTCCCAGATCCATATACACCATCCTGGGACTGATTTCCCATGTGGTCCTGCTCTGCCATCACTCTTTCCTTTCCCCTGATTGGGGGCATCAATTTCCCACTATTTGCCCCATGCCACATTTTGACCCACGGCTTCGCCCGATTTCCCCCGTGGCTTTGTGATCCTGTTTTTTGAGGATTGTGAAGCTGCGGGGGGAATTCGGGTGATGCCACAGGTCAAAATGCAGCACAGGGCAAATAGTGGGAAATTGACGCACACAATCGAGGGAAAGGGAAGAGCGACGGCGGAGCAGCACCTTGTGGGAAATCGGTTTGGCTCTCTTACGTGCACCAACTTTTTTCACAAAACTGGTGAGACAGACTCCTCTGCTTGCATGCTGACTTGCTTGTTAGGCAGTGGATGAGGGACATAACCATGAACTACCCTTAAGGTCCGCAAGAACAAGCGTTGAGATCCACCGGACAAGACTGAGCCCCCCCTCCCATCCCAGGCAACCAGTTGCCTACCACTGATCTATGTTATTTACAGCTCTGCATTGCACATGAAACTAAAGATTAGGGAGGTCGAATAACATTTTTACTTCTCTAATCCAGAGTGCAGATGGTATTTCTATATATTATTATTTCTCTCTGCAGAAAGTAAATAATGAATAGTTATTAAATTTTGGTTATTTATAGAAAACCCTCTAATTAATCTGGAGATTGTAGAAAATGGGGACTTTATAAATACTGAATTGTGCTTTTATCTCTGTAGGGACTGGCTTTCTATAAATGCAGCGTTAGCAGGTCTGATAATTCATGCCCAGTTTTTCAATGTCCATTTATTTGTTAACGACCTTCTGAATAACTAATGCAGGCTTTAAAATTTATTCTGGCAATTATAATTCTTTATGACTACAAATGTGTAATTTTGCACAGAACTCCAAAAGACTAGGAGAAGAAGAGTCTGTCGAACAAATTATAGAATTTCCAAGACTGTAGGCATGACAAACTGTAGATTATGGCAGTAGTCTGTGGCTTTTGCAATCCACCTTCAACCTCTAGGTGGCAGCAGAGGGACCCATCAACTGTAATCATGTGACAGGAAACTGTGTCCCATTTCAGTCATGTTGTGTATTGATGCTGCAGTCGCCATGTGCGCCCGCAATGGCGACCGCCACGTGGCACTTCGCACATGGTCCAATCCTACCTGAGCTTAAGCCAGGTAGAACAATAGACGGTTGGATCCTGAACGGCCACCAATCCTGTGCCTAGGTTTCCTCAGGGGGACCTATGAACTGCAACCATGAACTTAAAGTCCTATCCGGACATTTGGGCGAGGTCGGGGGATTATCTCCAACTGGCATAAAAGCGGGCGCGAAGCCCGGGGTTTTTCATGTACCATCTGAACCCACAATAAACTACCATGCTGTTTTCACCGTTACTGACCTCCTGACTCCAGTACTTTTCAGTGGCGACGCGGATGGGATCCTGATGAGCGACTCATCAGCTGAACTGAGCAGTGGAGCACTGAGCACCAATCCGCCGGAACCAGGTTTCATTGAGCCCCAGCGCCCTGAAGGACCACCGCTTGCCCCCGAGGATCTTGGTTGCCGCACCGCTCCTGCTCCGGTAATTATGGCTGCTGCTGTGGGACAAATCCCTCCCTTTGACCCTTCCAAACCCGAGACCTGGGACGCCTGGTCCAGGCAACTCGGGTTTCTCCTGGCTGTGCATGGGGTTACCAAGGCCGATATGAAGCAGGCTTGGCTCCTGGGTCACTGCAGCATCGAAACCATGCACCTAGCCCAGAGCCTCATCATGCCCCGAGACCTGCTGGATGTCACCTATGAACTGCAACCATGAACTTAAAGTCCTATCCGGACATTTGGGCGAGGTCGGGGGATTATCTCCAACTGGCATAAAAGCGGGCGCGAAGCTGGACTACTTCACACCAAAGCCATCCATGCTGGCACTCCATGTCCAGTTCCTCGAGAGGACCCAGCAGCCGGGTGAAAGTGCCATCATGTTCCTCGCCAACCTCCGCCAGATGGCAGTTGGATGTGAGTATTGGCATGTAGAGGACCATTTATTGGGCAGTTTTGTGGCAAGGGTGCGATCATGCACACAGAGCCTACCCTCAAGAGGGTGCTGCAGACCACGATCACATTTGAAACGACCCACAAAGACCCAAGGGCGTCGGTGTGGCCCATCGCTTTCCCAGGGCAATGCACTAACGAGTACTGGTACCCTGGAAGAAAAATAGACCACTGCAGCACCCACAGGGACAATATTTGCAGGGTTTGGCGGTGCAGAGCAAGGAAGCCCAGGAGCGGCTTGTGGTCCGTGGCCACAGTGAACGATCTACCGTACAGGTAGTCATGGAATTTTTTTACACCTGCAACTATTGCCAGCACCTCCTTGTCATTTTTGGCATAGTTCCTCTCCGCCACCAATGGTGTCCTGGAATAGTATGCCACCCGCACCTCCTGGCCATTGGAAAGTTGATGGCCGAGGACTGCTCCCACACCATAGGGAGACGCGTCACACACCAGGACCACCGGAAGCACCTCGTTGAAGTGGGCCAGGACTGTGTTGGATACCAGCAAGTCTTTGTCGGCTTGGAAAGCCGCCGAGTGTCTTGGCTCCCACTCCCATTTTGTCCCCTTGTCCAGCAGCTGATGCAGTGGCTCTGCTACCGCCACCTTGTGGGGGAGGAAGGCGTGATAGAAATTGAGGAGGCCCAAGAATGCCTGCAGCTCTGCTTTTGAGGTGGGCGGAGGTGCCTCTGTGATGGCCGACACTTTCTCCTTGGTTGGGTGGATGCCCTGGGCATAATCGGTGAAGCCCAGAAAAGTCACTGATGGCATGCCTAAGATGCACTTATCCTTGCGCACCTTTAGGCCAGCGTCCTGGAAACGCTGCAGCATGGCTTGTAGTCGGGTCTTGAAGGTGGCGACGTCCGGAGCCGCAATCAGGACGTCATCAAAAAAGGCTTTACCCCTGGAAGGCCTTTCAGAACAGAGTCCGTTAGCTGCTGAAACAACCTGGGGGCGACGCTCACTCCGAACTGGAGCCGCTTCACTTTAAATGCCCCCTTGTGGGTGACTATTGTCTGCACCTCCACCATGGTGTCGTCCACGGGGAGTTGCTGGTAAGCCTAAGCCAGATCCAGCGTTCCAAAAACCTTGACTCCTGTGAGGGAGGCCAAGACATGGCTGACCACGGGCACCATGTCTTGGCACCATGATGCCACTGTGCACGGTGGTGACTGTCTTGGAGGGCCAAATTCAAGGTGCACTTATAGTCCGCACAGATGTGGATTTCCCCGTTCACCTTCCTGGGAGTAACGATTGGGGTTTCCCACCTCACATGGGAGACTGGCTCCAGCACCCCTTGTGCCACAAGCTTATGTAACTCCACTTCTATCTTGGGCTGTATTGCGAGCGGAGGCTGTTGTACAGCTGTGTGGATGGGGTGGATGTTGGGGTCTAAATCTAGGGAGATAGGTGGCCCCTGGTAGGAGCCCAAGGTGCCATCAAAAATGGCGGCAGGGCCAAGGGGCAGGAAATGGAAACTGTGTATCAGGAAGTGCACCACTTGAGGAACAAGACAAGAGTCTGAGCCATGGAAGAATACCTTCTGTTGTTGAGTGTCCTCACCTCACCATTCTGCTTCTCCTCTCAGCGTGCAACCAGAAGGTGTGGCACCCTTGCTCTAGACACAAGCAGCAGCAGGTCTTCCCCCAAAGTAGTCCAAAATATGGTGGTTCTGTAGGTGCTCTTGGACCAGAAGGTGGGGTTTTGAATGAACCTTAACAAATTCAGTCAATTAAAGATGATGAGCCTATTGTTATCTAGAGAGCCCCCAGTTCAAATTTCACCTCAGCTGAGTGCTCTAGGAGACTTGAGGCAACCCACTATCTGGCCCCAGCCTATAATATGGATTCCATAATCTATATTTATTATTGAAATAGGATTATTGAAATAACTGGAAGCAGAAGTTGTACGACATGAAGTCCAGTCAATAAGCACAGGAAACCATTTAAGTTTTCCAGATTAGTTCAAAAGCTTGCAGGCATTCCATTTAGTTCACCCACTTGGCGTTTTGGTTGTAATCCACTCACCATTGAACACCAGTCTCAATAACATTTGCTACACGTGCTCAGGACATCTGAACCATAGCCCAAGTCTTACACCCATCCCCCCCCCACCCGGAATGTGGGAAGGACACAGAGTGTACATCCTCAATTACAGAGATTTAATGGCCATAAAATCAAGCCAGGGCCCTAGTTAAGCAGAGAATATTTGTTGTAGAGAGGCAGAATGACATCACCAGGGTTTCAATTTTTTTAGCTTCACCTTGAACAAAATATACTGTCTCCACAGCTTCATACTTGTCAAATCTGGATATTCCATCTCATTGAAGGGCCTTTTCTATGGCCCCTTGTAATTTTTTTTCCCCTCAGAGGTAGTAGTGGGCCACTACAGAAAGACACCGATGGCTGAGCATGTCTACCTGTGCAGTACTGGAGAAGTGGATACGATCACATATATTCTGCTTAGTTGTGGGTATTACAATCAAATAACGAGCTAGATTTATTCAGCCCATACAGGAAAGATTTTCAGGTTTCTCAAATACTGTAATAAGCAACATGCTTCTATCAGATTCTAACCCAGAGATCACATTGGCCTGTACAAAATTTTTAGCAGCAGCCTACAGAATTCATAAACAGTATTTAAAGGAGTGTTATAGATATAGATTGTATGGTATTTCATTCTAATTACTTGTAAATGCTTCTGTTTTGTTCTGTCTCTACATTAGTATCTAAATTTCATATTATTATAGTCAGGGCTTTTTTTGTAGAAAAAGCCCAGCAGCAACTCATTAGCATAACAGGCCACACCCAATAGCATAAATTCATTAGGATATTAGGCCACACCCCTGACAGCACAGATCATTACCATATTAGGTGGAGGGCTGGGAAAGCATAGGGCAGGCATGGAAGCTTGCCTCTTCCCCCCAAGCTTCTCCACCCCACTTCAGCATCACCTTTCTAGTCTCCTACCCCCCCCCCCCAACCAGATGGCTGGGGAGAGGTAATGCTGAAAGATCCCAGGAACTTCAGCATCACCTCTCAAATCTCCTAACACCCCCCCCTCTGAATGATCAGGAAGGGAAGCAGGCATGTTTGCCTGGCTGCCCTCAGTCTCCCTAGCCAGCCTGCTGCAGCGGGCAGGCTGGGGAGACCGAGGGCAGCCAGGTAAACATGCCCTGTTCCTTCCCTGAGCCTCGCCGCTTTTGCGAAGAGACTCAGGGAAGTGGGGGGGGCATGGTTAAATGCCTTTCTCTCCCTCCCCCAGATCGGGGAGAGAAAGAAAGGCATTTCCAAGGTGCCTGGGTTCCCTGCCTGCCCTTTTCCAGCTGTGACATGTCAGCTAGAGACGGGAAGGCAGAGAGAGGCTTTTCCTTATCAATTTCACTCTCAGCTGACTGGCAGGGAGTGAAATTGACAAGGAAATTCAAAGGGGCTCCGCAGAGGGCAAGACGGCATTTTAACATGCTGCCATTCCCTCTTGTGTGTAACGTGGGGAGGGCAGCATGCTCTGTAGCCACGCATCCAGAGGTTTTGGTTGTGGGCGTGGTCAACTCAGGAGCCAGCCAGAACTCTGTTCCTGTGCCTTCCTGCCCAAAAATAGCCCTGGTTATAGTTATATTTTGATGTCCAGTTTTTGATATATCTGGACTGTTTTGTGCTGGTTACGAACTGTAATAAAGCAATGATGGTGATGATTGCAGAGATTTCTCAGTGAAACCCAGGTTCTATATTTGCGACATCATGCTCGATGAAAGCTGGAATTGCCCCCATCTCTGTGGCCAGACTGCTCTGTAGCTGGAGAGTGCAAGGTTGGGACCAGGTGACTTGCCCTAAAACAGGGGTGGGCAATTGTTTTGGCTCGAGGGCCACTTTGCGGGAGCGGAGGTTAGCAGAGGGCCGCAGCTTTTAAAATGATTGCATTCATTAGTTAACTTTGCATTTCAGAAAAGGTATAAATTGTATCATAACAATCAATAAATATAAATTAAATTAAATAGTGGTAGTTTTATTCCATTTATTTATTGTGCTAATTTCATATCATCTATAGCTGCAAGCACATTTAAGTTTAGAATCAGTTTAATGAGACAAATGTACCCTATCACACTTTTCTACAATTTTTTTGAAATCAGGAGTGCTTGTTGAGATTCTCATCACAGCCTGCAAGTTAATGTCTGTTAAAGAGCATCTATATTTACTCTTGTTGATCTTCATGCAAGAAAAACTTTGCTCACAAATATACGTAGACCCAAATATAGAGAACATTTTCCCAGCAAATTTCTTCATACATGGAAATGTTTTCAGCAGACAAAGATTTGTAAAAGTCAACTAATGTCACAGCATTAAACATTTCTTTCACAGTGTGATCTGACTGCATGTCAATAAGTTCAAGCTGCAGCTCCTCAGGTGCTGTATCAATATCAGCAGTGATGGGATAAGAGAGCAAATTGAATTTAGGCTCAATTTTCTTGAAGTCCTGAAATCTTCTTGGTGGGCCGCAAAAAATTTCTGTGGCAGGCCGCATGTGGCCCCCGGGCCGCAATTTGCCCACCCCTGCCCTAAAAAAAATCACTGGGAAAGGGTCTAGTGGACCATTGTCCTTGAAGGCCACTGGTGGCAAAGAGCAAGCTGAGCTGTGACCTCTGCAGTGGGGTTCACTAGGCATGGTCCAGGGCCATAGTGATGATGAAGACAGGTATTGGTTCTTGTTCATTAGCACTGTGACCTGTCAGTGGCCACGGCTCCTATTGCTCCAGGTACATTCCATTCTGCTCCTGGTAACCAGCCAGGATGAAGTCAGACTGTCCCCTTTCACGCCTGGTTCAAAACCATAATGAAGAAAATAGATGGATGAACTCCAAACCACGGTTTCTTATCCAGGCTTGAAAGACACAAAGCAACCAGAGTTGCTAACCACAGCTGTGCTCGTTCAGATGATCACACTAGCCATGTGTTTTAGGCACCATCAAGTTGTTTCTGGCTTATGGTGACCCTGTTTTAAGTATTGAGCAGGAGGCAATGAATCAAACAAACAGGCTTTTATTCAAACACATTGCTTCAGCTCAAAAAGACAGCTCTATGAGAGCGGCACCTTAATTTATACTGTTTCCAACTCATAACTTCAAACAATGTAACTATGTACAAACAATCCTATTGGACCTAAGTGAGGTTCAGCAATTGGATACCTAGAGTGGCTTAAGGACCAATGAGAGTCTTTATTTGTAGCCAATCAGAAAGGACCTTTTGCATCCCAAAGTCTCTGCAAGCTGTGGCTGTAAAATAATAAGAATACAACACCCTGTTAATTAATGGCCTCCAAAATTTTTCAGGACTTGGAAAGCCATGGCTTCCTGTACTGAGTTGCTTCATCTTGTGTTGAGGCGTCTTCTTTTCTGGAGGCCTCAAACTTTTCCTAGCATTATTTGCATGTATGGCCCTTTCTTACTGCAGAGTATCCATGTAGTCAAACCTTTAAACTTGACTTCAGATGTCTGTGTCTGCTGTCTGCACCAGTCTTGCACCATCTGGTGCATTTGTTCTGTGGCTATAATTCCTTTTTAAAAAAAAATCTTTTAAAATTGGGGTGGCATGTCACTTGTGACGTAGTGTGTGTGTGTGTGTGTGTGTCCATTAAAAAAAAAGCCCCATTGCAGCTGCACCGTAGCATCTACCACCCAAAGGCTCCCTGCGAGTGGTGGGAAAGGGCAGCACAGCTTGCAATGAGTTGGCTGGCTAAGTTGTGTCAAGGTGTTTTCAGCAGCTTTATTCCATTTACTGTAAACAGCTATTTCGGTGTGTCACTAGGAGACCAAAACATGCACAGATCTCTGTCAGAGAGATTGCAGCTGCAACCAACCCCCCCCTTGGCACTTAAAACCCATGAATCCTCAACTTCTTTGCCTTTGGGACCCCCCCCTCCCCAGCATAACATCATCAGCTGTCCTTGCTGAGTCTATGCCTGGTCCTGGTTTCCCAACTTTCCAACCCCTCTGGTGCTAGACCTCCCTCCCCTTCGGTACTTCAGACCATCAGAGATCACCTTTTTCCTCCTTGTGGTGGTTTTAGTGTGGGGGGGGGAGGGGGAGCACAAGAGAATGCACAAGTGGGGGGAGAAAAGCATCACTTCTTCTTCTTCTTCTTTTTTTTTGCAATAGAATTTTTATTTTTTTCCCATTATTCTCAAATGCAATTAGCTTTTATACATATTCCATTCTCTATAAAATTGCATAGTTAGCTAAAAAGATATAATTAAATGACTTCCCACCCCACCCGCACCTTCATATATATCAACCGGTAAACATGTATTTTAAAAGTATTTGCCTCCTAAGGTAACATTTTGAGCTATTATAACTTTTAAACATTTAAAAATTATATTGGTTAAAAAAGAAAAAAGGTTTAGTTTCACAGCCAACTAAAAATTCATTTTTTTGTTATAATTCTGTCCCTCATTTCAGTAGTTAGAAAGTGTACAAATATTGTCTTTCATATTCCACTCTCGCTCCATATATTCCTTCAACTCTTTCCAATCTTCTGAGAACTTCGCTGAGTCTTGATTGTTTAGTTTTCTTGTCCATTTGTCCATTTCTGCCATAAATAGCAATTTTCTCAACCATTCCCATAGTTAGCATCACTTCTAAAACAAGCTCTCAAATGGCTCTGGTTTCTTTAACAAAAAGATTAATGATCAATATATCTTATTGCTGGACATCAAGGGCTTATTTTTTAAAAAAAAAAATAGTGGAAATGATGGGGAACTCTCACAGTGGTGGAGCAGAAACATGGAGGAAAGTAGGATGGGAGGAACAATAAACCTCAATGGTAGTGGTTGTATGGACCAAAAAGCAGGGGTAGAAACAGGGGTGGAGAAATGGGGGTTGTTTGTAAAATCTGAGGAAGTATCTGAATTACCATTGACTTTGGAGCGAAACAAGTAAAAAGCCCGCAGCAAAACCACTTTTGGAAAAGCTGGGGATACAGTGAACAGACAGCGAACTAACAGCTGAATGGTCGAGAAGGGATGCAGAGCCAAAAAGAAAAACTGAAGGATATGTGAGGTGAAAGTGGAAGGAAATGCAGAATGAAATTTAAAAGTCAGCTGAGATGCGCAGGGAAAGCGAAGGAAAAGACTGGTGCAGAGAGGGCCTATGTCTACAACCAGCCTCTGTCTGCTTCTCTCCCAGTCCTTCCTCCAAGTTCTGATGGGTCCTTGAACAAATGAATAAGGAAGATATTAAGAAAACATCTCCTAACACAGGTAGTTAAAACTCAGATGGGTGTAGGGTTGCCAGTCCCCAAGTGGTACCTGGAGATCTCCAGGGATTACAACTGATTTGCAGAGGACAAAGATCAAACTACTGACCCCCAGATTTCAGAGGTCAATGCCCCTGGGGAAAATAGCTATTTTGGAGGTGGAGTCTATGGCATCATGCCCTGCTGAGGTCCATCCCTTCCCCAAATCCCACCTTCTGCAGTCTTTATCCCCAGATCTTCTGGAACTTCCCAACCCAGAAGTGGGAACTGAACAGTTTCCCTAAACAGGTTAGATTTGATCAAAATGAACAGCTGGGTTAGTCTGTCTGTAGCAGCAGATGAGAGCAAGAGTCCAGGAGCACTTCAGAGACTAACACAAATTTGTGGCAGGGGAGGAGCTTGCGTGAGTCACTGCTCACTTCAGCGATTCGTGAACGCTCATATCCTCCCACAAATTTTGTTAGTCTACTGGACATTAGATTTGAATTTCACTTTAGGCCTTGACAGTCGAGGGTTCTGCCCCCCACAATAAACTTCATTCATTTAATCTCTCTCTCCCTTTCTGTCCTTAAAAGTTCTTTTCTTAATTCACTTGAGGAGAATTCTATTTTAATTTCACCTGAGGTGACATTTGGATGGCCACACCACAAGTGAGTCTGACCCAGGCTCCTTTCCCCATTGTCAGGAACAGCTTATTTTGGCATTGAACCTCCTTCCTCCATCTTCTCCATCAGAGTATTCCTTCTCTTATTTTTATTCCAGTAAATATCCCTGCCCATGTCAACACTGTGGGTCTCTGCAGAAAAGACATTGACCTGTATGATATGTTTCTGTTCAGCGGTTGCACTCTGGGTCACGGGGCTAAATTGTCTACTGGCTCACACATAAACAGACTTCCTGCACCACAGCTTTCATTCTCTCCTGGCATTTTGAAAAGCCGCTCCCCACTTGGGCTGCATTCATGTTCAGGCTAACGCACGGCAGGTGAAGGCGAAGGCACACTTGAGTCACTACGAACTAATTTTTGATGGGGGGGGGGGAATGTTCATTTGTCAAAAGAGCTTATATACACCGAAGTCTTTAACCAGGAAGGCAGCGTGGGATAACCCAATTTCATAGAATTTCGGAAGCTAAGCTGGGTCAGTACTTGGATGGGAGATCACCAAGGAAGAAGAAGAAGAAGAAGAGATTGGATTTATACCCCGCCCTCCACTCCCCAAGGGAGTCTCAGAGCGGCTTACAAACTCCTTTTCCCTTCCCCTCCCCACAACAGACACCCTGTGAGGTAGATGGGGCTGAGAGAGCTCTTTCCCAAGCTGTCCTTGAGGGAACAGCTGGTACAGAGCTATGGCTTGCCCAAGGTCATCCAGCCAGGTGCAAGTGGAGGAGTGGGGAATCAAATCCGGTTCTCCCAGATTAGAGTCCGCGCACTTAACCACTACACCATACTGGAAGATTTTGCAGAGGAAGGAGATGGCAAACCACCTCTGCTTTTCACTCACCTTGAAAGCCCCTTGCTGGGGTGGCCATATGGCAGCTGCAACTCGACACACAAGTCTTTAAATACGGTCGGGAAGGTTAATCTAAGAAATACTGAGATGCTTATCAATAAAACGTTTCCAGGGGTGATAAACATGCCACAAAAAGATGGGACGTTTCAAACGTTGTCTCAAGGTGTATCATTTCCCTTCTTGGTTATGCTCTCCCCATATGCTGAATACCTTCTTTTGGGAATCTGCCCTTTCAGCCTCCCTTCTCTCTCTCTCTCTCTCTCTTTGGTATTTGAAATACATTGGGTTCAAGGCACATATAGTGATCAGCTCATAGTTTATTAGTGATTTCAGCTTAACTCTAAGACAACACTAGCAGGGCTGAGGCCCCACTTATATGCATGCAAAACACCCCACCCCATACCCCCCCACTCTGTGATAGGCTATTTACAAAATGTTTACTACTTGATTGGTTTACTCCAGAGTCCTGGTCTGCTATTGTTCTTGTGCTTCAAGCTCAGCCAGTTTCTAGGGTGATTCAATCAGGGTGATTCAATCTCAATACGCCACAGTATTTTTTTATATATATGTGCATTTGTGCACCTGGAAGTCATGGCGACCTCTGATGACTGACCCCTACTGGGGGCCTGGAGGATATTCAGAGAGGTGGCTGAATAAAGCCTGCCCCCACCTCCTGACTGCTGGTATTCCAAGGAGGTCTCCCATCCAAGTACTTGCCAGAGTCGACCCGGCCTAGCTTCTGAGATCTGATGAGACTGGCCTTGCCTGGACTACCCAGGTCAGTGCCTGCCACCTGTCTTCATCCCACTGTCAAACTTGGATCTTCTTCTAAAGCAGGGGTCCCCAAAATGATGCCACTGCGCACTGTGGTGACTGTCAGCAACAGGTGTTTTCAGAGTGTGGGTCCAGGTGGGAATTTGGCCCAGCAAGACTTCTGACTAGCCACTGGAGAAGGGATTGACTGTGCAGATCGTTAAAAAAAAAAATTGGCTTTGGAAGTAGTTGCCACCTCAGCACGAATATATTCACTGAAGGTAAACTACAGCAGCCATTTGGTGGCTGGTGCCCCCTCCTGTGGCAACCATTTTGTGGCAGGCATTTTGTGGCTGGGCCCACCATGACATGTCAGAATTCCAGAGGTGCCCACTGGCTCAAAAAGGCTGGGGACCCCGATCTGAAGCATCTGCATAGCTTTGGCTTGTGAAAGGTATGGACTTTGACCGATTTCCCACAGCCGCTGCTCCACCCCTGCTCGTCCCTTTGCCCCGATCACAAGTGTCAAGTTCCCACTATTTGCCACGCGGCCACATTTTGCCCCAGAGCTTCGCCCAATTTCCACCATGTCTACTCGATCCTGATTTTTGAGGATTGAGTAGACGCAGCGGAAATTGGGCGAAGCTTCAGGGTAAAATGCGGTCATGTGGCGAATAGTGGGAAATTGAGACTTATGATTGGGACAAAGGGAGGTGCGGGGGTGGAGCAGTGGCTGTGGGATTCATTCCCAGAGTCAGTTCCACCCACCCACCCCCAATTCATGAGCAGAATGGGGAGGGGTGGGTGGGATGATATTTCCTTGGGAAGGAATCCCTGCTGTCTCCTGGTGAACCACTATGGGATGCTCCAAATGCTGGGGCATATTGAGGGATGGGGCGCTGCTGCTTGAAGGTGAGCTGGGAGAGGGCCTGAGCAGACTGTAGGATCTGCCCAGGCTTAATCTGGGAGAACCGGGTTTGATTCCCCATTCCTCCACTTGCACCTGCTGGATGAACTTGGGCAAGCTATAGCTCTGTGCCAGCTGTTCTCTCAAGGACAGCTTGGGAAAGAGCTCTCTCAGCCCCACCTACCTCACAGGGTGTCTGTTGTGGGGAGGGGAAGGGAAAGGAGTTTGTAAACTGCTCTGAGACTCCAAGTGAGTGAAGGGCGGGGTATAAATCCAATCTCTTCTTCTTCTCTCTTAAACTGAAAAGCTGCCAACGACAGTCTGTAGCATCGCCACAAGCCAGATGTTTGTAAACGCCAGAGGTTTAGGATTAGTTGTGTATTCCACCCTTTCCTTTTGGTATATTTTTTTGTGTGTGCAACATGTATTGTATATGATTTCTCTCTAAACCCTGAGTCTTACATTGATTTTATTCAAGGATTATGGGTTTATCCTGCTTCAAAGTTGTTGTCTTGGGTCTCTGGATATATTTTTTTTAAAAAAACCATCTTGCCACGTTTCGAGATTGCGCCGCATAATCCCAGATCAGACATGGTCTCTGGTGAATTTCTATACAATAAAACTGGATACAAACAATGCCAGAAATTTCAGCGGGTCTCTGTGTAAATATTCCTGAAGATAGGGACTCGGACCAAATGCTGTTTATTAAAGAAGGAAGAAGAATCCCCCCTCCACCCCAAAAAAACATTTTAAGACATCCCCCCCCCCCGAAGTTTAAACAGATGGCTAATAAAAATGTATGCAACTCAAATAACGCACCTAACAATTAATCTTCATTCTGGCACAAGTATTAACAAAAAATTGATATAACACTACTGGGAGTTACTGGAAAGGAGCCCAAAATGAATCATCTTTATAACTTGCAAAGGCTTTCACTAATTTATTCGAAGCTGGATCACTTTATAAATGTAATGGTACAACGGGAGAGAGCCCCGAAGGTTGAAATCCTTATGTACTGGCAGTAAATGACCCTGAATGTCGATAGACTGTGTCGTTCTTGGCGCTCTCTCTTTCCATTCAATCTATTCCTTCACAGCAAAGGAAAATATTTAGGAAATGGATATTAGTTTTTAAACACTGATGGCATAACTGGGTAAGAATGGCACCGATCCCAAAGACCCACAAGCACAGAAGTGAGCTGTCCATGTGGGGCGCGTGGCAGAATGTTTGCCCCTGCTTCATTTTATTTCTTTATTAGCCGCCATTCTTCCACGCAGAGCTCAAGGTGTAGATCAAATGCGTATAATAAAATACATTAAATGCTTAAAGCACAGTTTAGGACTGCTAGTAAATGAATCAATCAAGTGTGGTACTAAATAAAAGTGTCTTCAGCTGCCTCCTAAACATCAAAAGAGAGGGGGCCAGGTGCACCACCCTGGGGGAGGTTATTCCATAACCGTGGGGCTGCCATTGAGAAGGCTCTGTCTTGTGTACCCACCAAATCAGCTTCTTGGATCGATGGAACAGCCAGGAGGGTCTCTTTCTGTGATCCTGGACAGGAAAGAGAAGAAGAAGAGGAGGAGGAGGAGGAGATTGGATGTATACCCCGCCCTTCACTACCCAAGGGAGTCTCAGAGTGGCTTACAAACTCCTCCCCCTCCCCCTCCCCACAACAGATACCCTGTGAGGTAGGTGGGGCTGAGGGAGCCCTGACAGAAACGGCTCTTTTTCAAGGACAGCTGTGCCAGAACTACGGCTTGCCCAAGGTCATCCAGCAGGTGCAAGTGGAGGAGTGGGGAATCAAACCTGGTTCTCCCAGATTAGAGTCTGTGCACTTAACCACCACACCAAACTGGCTCTTTTGATTCCAGCTGCTGCTGGAACAGGCTTCCAGGGTCAGGCTTCCAGTGTCAGCAGAAACAAGGCAGGAGGGATATTTAGACGCATAATTCCAAATATCAGTCCAGGCAGTTTTCCACATGCTTAGTGAGCACATTGTGTCCATGCCCATGAGCTTCTCTCGGGAGTCTTTAGCTGAGACAGCATGCATGCAGCCAGTTTCTCAGGGATGATCCTGCAAAGACTCGTCTCCACTGTCAGCAGGCAGCTGGCACTGAGCAGCGAGGCGTGCACTCTGACACCTAGCCTGTAGGTCTTTCCAGAGCCATCTTCTGCAACGTTCCAAGGGTGCTGGTGACCTTGGGGTGGGCTGGCCAGGTCCTGCCTCATTGCCAGTGGGGGACTTTGGGGGGGGGATGTTCCTGGAGGGGGACGGGATGTCCCCAATGCAATGACATCATGCAGAAGTGACATCATCACATTGGGGGACGCAGCCCCATGGAAGGTGCCGTTGGTGCCGGCTTGCAAGAACCATTTCAAGGAATTCTTCCCTTTAAATGATTTTTCCAAGCAGGCGCCCTGGCACCCTGCACGCCTGAACGCCAAGTGGTGAATTTGATCCTTTAAATGCTTTTTGCAAGTGGGGGCCACATGTGCTTGAACTACAAGTGGCAGCCACCCCTCTCCCTTCCCGTCTTGCGAGATTTAAATGGCTCTCCAGCTGATTGGCAAGCCACGTGCTCTCACCAATCTGCTGGAGGGCCCTTTAAATCTCACAGGAGGGGAGGGCACGGGTGGCTGCCAGTGGTTGCTGTTGGGGCGGCCAGCCAGCAGCAAACAAAAGCCCACAAAGACAGGGGATTCCTCGCCCCCACCTGGGGACTGGCATCCCTACGCTGGGGAAACAGGGCAGGTGGCTGGCCTTTAACTGCCAGATCAGGGCTGGAGGGCAGAGGTCATTCTGCACTGACTCATGGCTGCACATCAGGGAGCACCTGATCCCCATTTTCCCCCTGGCCGGCTTCTGGCAACTGTGGGCTGGCTACACCGGTCCCCTCCTCCTCTGACGACACCTCACTGTCACCAAGCCCTGGCTGGCCCATGACAGGAACATATGGGAGAAGATGGTTCTTCAGATACCCCTGTCCCAAGCCAAGTAGGACCTTAGAGGTCAAAACAAACACCACAAACTGGGTTTGGGAGTGGATTGGTAGCCAGTGTAAGTGTGTAGTTTTGGGGTCACATGTTCCCAATAGCTGGCCCCAAATATTACCCAAATATGACATGCAACTGAAATGATTCTGCGTCTAGATAATAATAACATGCATCTAATATGTAACATGCATCTAATATGTAACATGCATCTAATAAGCAATGCAATAGGGCTAGGAATTGCAGAAAGTTGGAAACATGGCATGTTACACCATTCAGACATGGCACTGCATAAGAAGCCCAGTGCATTTTCCTGGGCGGGTCTGTTCTGAGGCAACCTTCGTTGTTGTTGTTGTTGTTCAGTCGCCCAGTCAAGTCCAACTCTTCGCAACCCCATGCACCACATCATGCCAGACCCTCCTGTCTTCCATTGTGCTCCGGAGTTTGCTTAATTTCATGTTTGTTACATCGATAACACTGTCTAGCCATCTCATCCTTTGCCGTCCCCTTCTTCTTTGACCTTCAATCCTTCCTAGCATCAGGGTCTTTTTAGTGAGTGCTCCCTTCTCATTTGGTGGCCAAATTATTTGAGCTTCAGCTTCAGGATCTGGCCTTCCAGGGAAAAGTCAGGGTTGATTTCTTTTAGGACTGACCGATTTGATCTCCTTGCAGTCCAAGGGACTCTCGGGAGTCTTCTCCAGCACCATAATTCAAAGGCATTGATTCTTCGGCACTCGGCCTTCCTTATAGTCCAACTCTCACAGCCATACATTACTACTGGGAATACCATTGCTTTGATCATATGGACTTTTGTTGGCAGGGTGATGTCTCTACTTTTTATTATGCTGTCTAGGTTTTCCATCGCTTTCCTCCCAAGGAGCAGGCGTCTTTTAATTTCCTGGCTGCAGTCACCGTCTGCAGTGATCTTGGATCCCAGGAACATGAAATCTGTCACTGTTTCCATGACTTCCCCTTCTATTTGCCAAGGAGTGATGGGGCCGGATGCCATGATCTTAGTTTTTTTGGATGTTGAGTTTCAAGCCAACTTCTGTGCTCTCCTCTTTCCCTCTTACCAAGAGGCTCTTGAAGTCCTCTTCACTTTCTGCCATTAGAGTGGTATCATCTACATATTGGAGGTTGTTGATGTTTTTTTCCCAGCAATCTTAATTCCGGAAAAGACATGGCAAGATTTGCCAAGAAAACCCAATGGACAGTAACAAGAGGCAACCTTACTTCCTTTATGAAAAAAAAATACCATTCTGGACCTTGGGAGCCTTCCTGACCTCAGACAGGGCATTCCATAGTAGGAGGGGCACTACAGTGAAAGCCTGTGAATGAGCAGTTGTTGATCTTGCCCATGTGTAGGATGGCAGTTGCAGTAGTTGCTGTTCAGATGAGTGGCGTTGGCATGGCACAGCATAGACGGAGAGGTAGGCATGCAGGTATGAGAGCCCAAGGCCGTAAAGAGCTTTGTATGTGATAGCTGATACCTTGCACTGTCTAGGATCCATCCATGCTTTGGACGCAGAGTCTACATATGTGCATCTGGCAAAAACATAAGGTCAGTGAGGGTGGCTGTTGCATGGATGTCTGATAATAATTTGGAATAGCCGTGGTTGCTTGGAACACCAGGCACAGAAGAAGATGGAAAAGGTGTCATTTGGAATTGCTGGATCTTGATAAAAATTTTGCTTCACATGTAGATGGAAAGGTAAGCTTGTCTTGGGCAAGGCGTTGTGAGAACATGCGTGAAAAAGACAGCCACCAGGAGATGATGTAACAGAAATGCTTTTCTTCAAAAATGGGCCATCTAGCCAACGGAAGATCAGAGCAGTCTAGGAAGGGAGAAGACCAGACAAACCCAACTTGTCTCTATGCTCTCAAACTCATCACCTCAGGAGAAAAGCTAGGTATGACTGTGTAGAAAAGGGCATCCCTGAGAAGACCATGAGACATCTGCTCTACAACTGGCCACCCTAGAACTTCCAAGTGGTATCCTTCATTCTCCTTGGTGAGGTAATGCGATGGGCTTTGTGTGCTTTTACTTGATCACTTGTGGTTGCTAGTGTGGGGTTCTACTCTTGTGCTTAATAAACCAGTTTGAATAGTAAATCTTAGCTGATGTGTGTGTGGTTGGTCTTCCCATCACTGGAATCTGCAGCACTGCAAGCTAAGACCAGTGAAAAGGGGTTAGCTCCCCTGACCTATGCACTGTTGTGTGTTGTTGTTGTTGCTGTTGTTTTAATAAAGAACCTTTCTGTGTCTAGGGTTGCCATCTGATCTCCCGCAGCAGGTGTTTGCCTGCTAATGCACTCACTCACCTGCCTATGCTGACAGTTGTGAGGGGAAAGAGTGGGGGGTGGGATTTCACCCAAAGTAGAAAGTGGTAGGTGACACTCTAGGAATCCCCCACGCTCATTCTCCATGTTCTTTACTGTAGAGATTTGGGGAGTTCCTAGCGTGTTGCCCTAAAGTGATGTCATTTTGGGGTTTGGAGGCAATCCTTGCCCCCCCAAGTCTCACACACTGCTATGATCAGCAGGTCAGGCAACCCTATCTGTGTTAGATGTGAATGGGCAGAGCCATGCATTTTATATCCCAGGACAGAAGAAGAGGAGGAGGAGATTGGATTTATACCCCACCCTTCACTTGGAGTCTCAAAGTGTCTTACAAACTCCTTTCCCTTCCCCTCCCTGCAACAGACACCCTGTGAGGTAGGTGGGGCTGAGAGAGCTCTGACAGAAACTGCTCTTTTTCAAGGACAGCTGTGCCAGAACTACGGCTTGCCCAAGGTCATCCAGCAGGTGCAAGTGAAGGAGTGGGGAATCAAACCCAGTTCCCCCAGATTAGAGTCCATGCACACCAAACTGGCTCTAAAAAAAGTGAGCAGTGACTCACAAAAGCTCCTACCCTGCCACAAATTTTGTTAGCCTTCATAGTGTTCTTGCTCTTTTCTGCTGCTGCAGACGGGCTAACACAGCCTGCCCATCTTGTACTAAAAAGATGTCTGCAGAATTGTTTGTAGAGACACAATCTGATCCAATCCCCAGTGAGCTGTAAGTGTGTGACAGTGCAATCCTAAACAGAATTGCGCCCTTCGAAATCCACTTGTATCAATAGGCTTAGAAGGTTGTCAATTTGCTTAGGATGGCACTGTGAGTTGGTGTCTGCTTTACTTTGCGAGCCTTAAGCCTTTGCTTCTATCCCCCTCCTGACTCCACAGTCCCGGCAGGAACACATAATACCTCTTGGAGAGGAACCTTGCACAAACTCTTATCCCTCGGAGAAGAATCATTAGAATTTGAAGACAGAAGGGATCATGGCCTTGGGTTACAAGTGACGTTCACTGCAGCCGTTTCATTTTATACCAATAAAACACTGCCGTATCGGTTTCAATAATTTTGATACATTTTGATATTACACGCTGTTGCTGACTTGATTGGTAGTTTTATATCAGATTGGTTTTATTTGTATTTTGATTATTTTATTTCACGGCTCTAAACAGTTTTGGAGAAGTGACTCGTAAGCATTTAAGTTGAGATTAATTCTATGAAATTAACCATGGTGTAATGTTTCTGAGTTCCAAAACAGAGACCAGAAGAATAAGGAGATGTTCAAACAATGTTTTTAATATAAGAAGTAACTCCAAAATATTTGTGCAAGCATTCTTAATGAGCTGAACTGCACACTTGAATATGTGACATTAGGGAAGATCTTCAAATTAACACACAAGACCAGGGGTGTCGAACTCATTTGTTATAAGGGCCAGATTTGACATAAATGAGACCTAGTTGCGCCGGGCAATGTGTGTCGTAAAAAGTAATGCCAGGTAGTGCAGATATCTTTCCTATTATATAAAGCCATTTTCAAGATTCCAAGGGGCAAGATTTCATGGGGTGCCAAAATCAGTTGGCTGGACGGACTGCTACTCAAAAGGGGGTCCCTGGCCACTGGCTGCATTCTCTCCCTGCTTTGCCTCAGTCCCACCCACAGAGCCACCGGCCAGCGTCTTGGCCTAAGTCTGGAGGGAGCCAGCGAAGGGGAAGGACCAACTGGGTGCTGGGCCCACTCTTCTCCTCCGCCCACTGCCAGGTGGGTCTAACTATCCCCTCAGTGGCCTGCTTCTGTCAATGAAAAAACAATGGACTATCAGCATAACCCCATCCCCCACACACTGCTAGCGTGCCTAGAATAAACTGTCAGAAACAGGGATCATTCCACACAGTACCCCGTAGCGCTTCAGGACTGGTACAAAGAACTGAAGAATGCTTGGGAGGAGGTTTCAAAGTAAACTGGCTCAGGAACGCTTCCCCAACGGGAGATGCACGTTTCTATGTGAAAGGGCCAATATGTTCCGTTAGAGAACTGGTACTAATACGGTTATATGTAAAATACCTGACTGAAACCGTTACTGAAGAGTTCCTGAAACGGAATATATTGGCTGTGTGAAATTCCTCAGGCTCTCTCTCCTGCTTAGCTCCACCATGGCTGGCTGGCTAATGAGGTGGGCCAGCAACCATCAAACCATTCCCTTCAACCCCCTGCTGTGTTGCTGACTTTCCCCCTAGGCTTGCCAATCTCCAGGTGGGACCCGGAGATCCCCCACTGTTACAATTGATCTCCAGATGACAGAGATCAGTTCCCCTGGAGAAAATGGCTGCGTTGGAGGGTAGAACTTATGGCATTATAGCTTGCTGAGTCCTTCCATCCCCCCCAAAAATGCTGCCCTCCACAGAATCCACCCCCCCCCCCAAATCTTCAGGAATTTCCACCATAGGGTTGCCAGGTCTGGGTTGGAAAATCCCTGGAGACTTTGGGGGTGGATCCAGAAGACAACAGGGTTTGGGGAGGGGAGGGGCCTCAGCATGGTACAACCCCATAGAGTCAACCCTCGAAAGCAGCCATTTTCTCCAGGGGAGCTGATCTCTGTCAGCTGGAGATCCATTGTAAAAGCGGGAGACCCTCAGGCCCCACCTGGAGGTTGGGAATCCTATTCCATTATCAGAGCCAGCAACTTCCCCCTCAGTGCCCATTGCTAGGCAACCAAGCTTGCTTCTCTGGAAGCCCTTCTCCACACCTATGTTGGCCTTTGGGAGAAAACTCATCGGGGCCAGCTGAACAGAATGCCATAGAGGCCACCCTCCAGAGCAGTCATTTTCTCCAAAGGAGGGGGGAAGATCTGTTGTCTGGAGTTCAATTGTAATACCTGGCGATCTTCAGGCTCCACTTGGAGGTTGGCTACCCTAGGCGTAGCAGTCAGTGCTTCAGAGCAGGATCTGCTAGACCCAGGTTCTTGCTGAGTGGGTGATTTCGGGCCAGTCACAGACTTTAAGCCTAACCAACCTCACAGGGTTGTTGTGCAAGTCAAAAAGGGGGAGAGGAGAATGATGTCTGCAGCTTCGGTCCCCATTGGAGAGAAAGACTACTTTTCCTCCAGGGGAAGTATGGTTGCCAATCTCCAAGAAAGGGCTGGAAATCACTCAGAATTACAAGTGCTCTCCAGATGGCAGAGATCAGTTCCCCTGGAGAAAATGGTGGACTCTACTTCCTTATACCCCGCTGAGATGGACCTTTTATGACAGCCAATGTGACATAGCAGTCAGGGCTTCAGAGCACGGTGGAGGCTGCGGGGGCGGGAAATGGAAACTTGAAGAGTGAGGTCGATGATTGGCTGGGAGGGAGATAGGGTTGTCAACTCCAGGTGGAAAATTCTGGAGACTTGAGGGATGGAGCCTGGAGACAGTGAGGTTTGAGGAGGAGTGGGACCTCAGACAGGTACAATGCCATAGACTCCACCCTCCAAGCCAGCAAGTCCCTCATGAGAAACCATTGTTGCCAATCTCCAGGTGGGGCTAAAGATCACTCAGAATTACAACTGCTCTCTAGGGGGGAGGGGGAGGAGATGGAAAGCTGAAGCCAGGGGGCAGATAACGATACATTGATAGTTAGCTGGGAGGTAGGGTTGCCAACTCCAGGTGGGGACATTCTTGGAGATTTGAGGGGTGGACCCTGGAAAGGGTGAGGTATCAGCAGGGGTGGGACCTCAGACAGGTTCAGCGCCATAGAGTCCACCCTTCAAACCACCTGTTCCCTCATGGGGAAACATTGTTGCCAATCTCCAGGGGAGGAATGGAGATCACGCTGAATTACAACTGCTCTTCAGATAGCAGAGATCTTCCCCTGGAGAAAATGGTGGACTCTGTGTCATTATACCCTGCTGAGGTTGCCACAGCAAATTGACACTGAGTGCCAAAGTCCAGGGCACTCTCCCAGAGCCTCTTTCTAGAGCCCGTTGTATTTATTTCCACAACAGGCCTTATTCCTAGTAAACTTTATAACGGACACAAACACAAAGGGTTTAAAAAAAAACCTTAAAATAAAAACATGCTTAAAACATTAGCACTCTTGCAATATTTTGTTTATTTTACAGTGTCTGATAACTGACACCTCTTGCTCTGAATTATTGCATCAAAACATCTGTCCTGTTTGGTATCTTGAATATGCTGCTCAGGTGTATATCTGTAAGCTGCAAACCTATGATGATGCAGCAACAGCAGAACTGAAAGAAAAAACAGAAGACAGTCAGTTCTACTGTGGGCCTGATAAAAGCCCTCCAGGGGCCTGATCCAGCCCCCGGGCCACGTGTTTAACACCCCTGCACTAGACTAATATAAGGGAATACCTTGAAATGATAAGTTCCATAATTACACATGTCCTTACCAAGGTTGATAGATGCAAGTATCTATAATTTGCCATCCGGTGATAACGCACTGGCACCATCCTTCAGGTTAACTGTGGTGGAACGGTCCTGCTCTGGCCTGCAGGCCTTGTTCCACCCTGCCCTCCTGAGTTTCCCAAACACCACGAGGGGCTTTTCTCTCTCTCTGTTTGACTGCCACCACCACCTGACCTTTATAGGAATTGCCCACTGGGACGGTCAGGTCTCCCAGCTTTCCTTCCAAGTTCTGAGGCCTTGCCTCAGTGCCTCCCACTGCCCAGTTCGTGGTCACCACGAGGATCGGTTACTGCCTTGTGCGCCCCTGGAGAAATGGTCACTTGCCAACTTATTGCCTCCCCCAGGTGCTCCTTTTAAAATAGCGTGTCCAGGACAGAAGAGGTCTATGTGGCCCAGAGAACCACCACTAAAAAGATCAAAAGTTGCAAAGTATTTATTTAAAAGAAAATGTTCACAAGCATATTTTTTGCACAGCACCAGATTGAGCAAGGGATTCAAAAGAACAGGGTAAAATGCAGTTCCTCTTTCCCTCCCTCTATACATGCCCTATCAGATGTTAAATATAAGGCCATGCTTAGAAAGTTACAGATTTTTACAGATATCCATTACTTTCAATTACTTTCAAGCCTCCTTCAGGTGTGCAGGCCAGCACATGGCAATGGCTGTCTCCTCCAGATCTCAGTTAAGAGTTCTGCAAGAGCCAGTTTGGTGTAGTGGTTAGGAGCACACACTCTAATCTGGAAGAACCAGATTTGATTCCCCACGCCTCCACATGCAGCTGCTGGGTGACCTTGGGCAAGCCACAGTTCCCTCAGAGCTGTTCTCTCAAGAGCAGTTCTCAGTCAGAGCTCTCTCAGCCCCACCTACCTCACAGGGGATCAGTTGTGGGGAGAGGAAGGGAAGGAGATTGTAAGCTGCTTTGTGACTTTGAGTGAAGGATAGGGTATACAGGGCTCATTTTGTAGCAGGAGCTCCTTTGCATATTAGGCCACACACCCCTAATGTAGCCAATCCTCCAAGAGCTTACAGAGCTCTTCTTACAGGGGCTACTGTAAGCTCTTGGAGGATTGGGTACATCAGGGTGTGTGGCCTAAGATGCAGAGGAGCTGCTACAAAATGAGCCCTGGGCGTATAAATCCAATCTCCTCCTCTTCTTCAATGGAATTAGCACCAAAGACACCTTCCTCCTTGCTCCCATGGCATTTATCATCTCCCCCCCCCCCCACTAACCAGGTCAGGCTGGGTCAAAGAAGCTTTTCCTGAGGTCTCCAGGAGTTTCTTCCTGAAGTCCTGATAGTACTTAATACCTCCAAATCTCTGTTCCCTGGTTGGGGGGAGGGGCTTGACCATCCCACAATATTTAACTAGAGCTATTAGAATTTGTAAAAAGGGTGGCTGAGGTAGGACTAGAAAGCAATTGAACTGACTTCCTTCCCTCCTGCCTACTCCCTGCCCAGAGAGACAAAGACTTTTAAAAACTCTTGGTGAAGGTTTTATTCAGTTCAAACCTCCAAAGAAAAAAAATGCATTTGTTGTTGTAGATTTTCCGGGCTGTATGGCCACGGCCTTGGCATTATAGTACCTGACGTTTTGCCAGCAGCTGTGACTGGCATCCTCAGAGGTATAACACAGAAAGATGGAGTACTCTCTGTGTCAGTGTGAGAAGGAAAATGGTAGGCAGGTAATTTGTACCTACTCAGGAAGGTGGGGTAGGGCTGAGTCATTATCTTTCCCAGGCTGTGGCATGCTAATGGAGGAGGTTCTTCTGCATATGGATTGGCTGTTGAAATTCTAATCTTATCTGTAGTGTTGTTGTAAGATGTAGGACATTTTGTGTTTTTCAGGACTGGAAACCATGCCCTATTTATTTTTAAACTCTCTTCTTTCCTGTTGAAATTGTGTTTATGTTTATGAATTTCAGTGGCTTCCCTGTGTAATCTGACATAATAATTGGATGTGTTGTCCAGCATTTCAGCGTTTTGGAATAAGGCCGCGGTCACAAGGGACATAAGAGCGGGAATTAGAGCTGTTTCCTCTCACTCTTTTCGTGCCCGTTTGCATGGATCCTGCTCCGATGCTCACTCACTCGCGCAACTCTTCCGCTTTTCTCCTGCTTTAAAGGACCCCTGGAAAAACTAGTATTTTTCAGGTCTTAGCGGAAGGGATGCACGAGTGAGCCAATCTGAACAGCCCTCTCTTGCAATGTTTGTGAGAGAGGGCTGTTCATATTGTCCATCCCTGGTTTTTTCCCCCATTTTTGCAGTTGGGTGCTTGGGCACTCAAGCGCCCAAGTGCAAAAAAGGGGAAAAAACCCCACCCCGCACTCCACTTCCAGCCTTGAACCCCGCCGGCCACTGCCGCCTAGCCCCCTCTCACATCTCTTACCCAAAAAATTAGCAGGTGGCTACCGGCAGGGCTTGGAGCCCGGAGCAGAGTGGAGGGTAAGCCAGGAAGCCAGGATGGGACCACCGGTGGCTGGCGACGGTGGCTGGCAGCAGCGGCAGCTGGTGGCAGCTGGCAGTGGCGGTGGCAGCAGTGGCAGTGGCGGAGAGGGGTGTAGAGCACTCTCCTGCGAGCAGGAAGGGTGGCCACCGCCACCACCTGGAAGGAAAAAACCCGGTTAAAATCCAAGTGGGATTTTAACCAGGAATCCCGTGCCGTGTGACCACAGCCAAAGATACTGTGTCCTGTTTGAGTTGGGCTATGTTCAGCCACTGCTGATTTTTCAGGTTAGCCAAGTCTGCAGTGTCTTTCATGTTCTTTTACTCGTCTGGATGCTACATTGTGTGGTCCTGATGTAAACCTGTCCACAACTGCAGGATATGCAGTATACTCCTGCAGAAGTGAGGGCGTCTCTTCTGTCTTTTGCCGATCATAGCACCTGTTGTATTTTTTTCTGGTGGGTCTGAATACTGTTTGTAGGTTGTGTTTTTTCATAATTTCCCCCATCTGATCAGTGATTCCTTTGATATATGGCAAAAACACTTTTCCTGCTGGAGACTGTTTTTCCTCAGTTGTTTGTCTTACCTTTGGTTTAATCGCTCTTCTGATTTCATTCTTGGAGTAGCCATTTGCTTGAAGTGTGTGGTTTAGATTTAGATGATGCATTTATTTGCAGTAACTAATTATATTTCATTAGTGAAGGTGTTAAAAAAAATTAACTTACATTTCATTTTCCTGGACATGTCAACAAAACTTCCAACATATTTTTTTTAACTTCTCATGTGATCCAAAATGATCCAACATCAAGATCTCTGTAGTTTGGAAATCAGTTGTAATTCTAGGAGAACTCCGGACCATACCTAGAGGTTGGCTGGCCTATACAAATCAAAGCAAAATGATCCCATAAGAACAAAAGGCCTGCTAGATCAGACCAGTGGTCCATCTAATCCAGCATCCTGTCTCACATAGTGGCCAACCAGTTCCTTTGGAGGGCCAACAACAGGGCATAGAAGCCGAGGCCTTCCCCTGGTAAGAACATCAGAAGAGCCCTGCTGGATCAGACCATCTAGTCTAGTCTGGCTTCCTGTCTCACACAGTGGCCAACCAGTTCCTCTGGAGGGCCAGCAACAGACTGCAGAGGCTGAAGCCTTCCCCTGATGTTGCCTCCTGGCTCTGAGATTCAGAGAATTAGTGCCTCGGAATGTGGAGGTTCCCCTCAGTCACCATGGCTAGTAGCCACTGATAGACTTATCCCATTAAACAACAATGTGTTGATGGTATTTTCCATCAGAAAGTGCCTATGTCTAAATCAATATTTCTTCTGTGCATTTTTCTATTAGTTGTTGTATCCAAGTATTAGAATCCCCCCAGCTGTAGTCAGAAAATAGCATCAATGGAAAATATTCAGACATGCTCAACAAAAAGAACTTGTGCACATTAAATCTAGTTTCTGGGTATAAAGCATTGTTCTGAAAGAACTGAACAAGCATTCCCAAAGGGTGGCTTTTTAAGGTTCAATGGAAGGTAAGGTCAATGTGTTAGAGTCCCAGGGGAAAATAGCCATGCAATCCAAAACATTGTCTAACCATGCTCCAGGAAGTCCCCCCCCCCCACAAAAAAGCATTAAAAACCAGGAAAGGGGATAAGCAGTCATCATATAAGTTTTCTCAAACTTGGTCCCGCTTCATTAGGTATTGGAATCAAACTAAATCACAGGAGCCAGTAAAAATAGAAATAATGCATTTGGTATTAAACCATATCTTTAAAATGTATGGCGCATGATTTTCTATGGCTGATTATTTATTGAACATAGAACGAAGTTAGATTTTGCATTTATCTATAATCCGCACGATTCGTTAAGATCTATGTTGTGTGTATTTGTTTATAAGTTGCCAGACTCACTGAGATCGAGATGAATCAAACGTGGGCTCAGCATGTTATCGTGTTTATGTATATATAATAAAAAATAATAATAAGGAAGATAGAGAAGGTAAAAAATGGGAGGGCATTTGGTGTGGTGGTTAAATGAGCGGACTCTAATCTGGGAGAACCGGGTTTGATTCCCCACTCCTCCACTTGCACCTGCTGGATGACTTTGGGCAAGCCATTGTTCTGGCACAGCTGTCTTTGAAAAAGAACAGTTTCTGTCAGAGCTCTCTCAGTCCCACCTACCTCACAGGGTGTCTGTTGTGCGGAGGGAAAGGGAAAGGAGTTTGTAAGTGGCTCTGAGACTCCTTTAGGTAGTGAAGGGTGGGGTATAAATCCAGTCTCCTCCTCCTCCTCCTTGTCTCTTGCCTCGAAAACCCCATGAGGGGTCACCATAAGGCAGGTGGGGCTTGAGGGCACTTAAGTAACAATACAGACTATGCAATAAAAACAGAGAGTTCAACAGAGTCAAAGCAATGAACCCCCCCCCCCACAAAAAAAACCTGGATTACAAAATTAGAAAATAATGCAATAGAAACAGAATGCTACATGCAACAAACATATTGACAATTGCTTATATTTATAAACAAATTTAATGCAAAATATTTTTTTTATTTATCCTGTTGAGTAAGCAAACTTCAAATGCCTCCCTTGCAACATTGCAACGTGCATTTGTAGGTGTGTCTCTGTGTAAACTTATTAGATTGATTGGGAATGGCATCATGAATCTTTATTTGTAAGAGCCAAACAAGAAGATGAGTGGCTTTCCCATTTATTCACTGCCAACCCACCGCTTAGGTAGGCTAAGGCTGCCTGCCTCCGATGCCATTGGGGAACAGAGAATTTGTCAATTATCTAATGTAGTATTATATCTTCTTGCCCGGCGGGACTCCATGTGGATTTTCTGCCTCAGGAAACAAAATCCCTTGGGTCATCTCTGTTTTGGCTGCTTAATATCTGAGCAAAGCATTTGAGTTTTATATGTGTGTATGACTGTGGATATATAATTACCGGCAAGTTGTTACCAAAGCAAAATTTCAAGCACATTTGCAAGGTTTCACTTTAATGAGATGCTTGAAGAGTTTCAGGGGAAGCCCAAGAGGTTTCAGTCAAGTTTGCCAGAGACAGTTTGCACATTACTGGGATTTGTTGTGCAGCTACAAAACCTGCAAACACTGGTTGCACATTCAACTGTGCTGTGCATTGCTTAGCCCCTCGGATAGCCTATTGGTCGGCTGAACTGTTCTCCCTGGAGCTGGGATTGCACATGCAGAAGGGCTTCCATATGTGCCAGTCCCAGACTTTTAAGCTGGCTATGACAGCCCCATCCACTTCCCCACCTCAGGCAAGATTTTCCCTCCATTATTCTTCCCCTTTTTGACTGAGCAGCCCTAGTGGTCTGTTTTCTTCTTTCCTGAAGAACTTTGACTGTCCCACCCTGTCTCAGTATGATATTTTGCTGCTGGCTCAGCCCAGGAACCTGAGGGAAGGGTCAGGATCACACTTCACCCCCCAAAAAAAATATCTAGGAATTTACCAGCCCACAGTTGGCAACCCTAAGTATAGGTCTGCTGGAGATATAGGGGAAGGAAAACATGGGTGTCTGGCAGAAGCCAGGAAACTTGGTGATCAGAAAGTGGGGCTTCAGGAGAAGCAGGGGGAGGCTCCATTTTATGTACCTGGAGCTGGATCCACAGGACAGGATGAAAGTGAGGCTATAGAGATCAAGAGTCATAGTCCAGGGTGGGGGGGTGTTGAGGGAAAAAAATGTGGGAAGTTATATCAACCTCTGTCTGTCCTAAAGAGAGTGCCTCATCTCTGTGGTGGTAGACAATGGTCTGTTGGAAGAAGTCAACTCAAAATGCAGTCACCATGGAAGGCTTTTTAAATATCCTATGCCTGTTTTTGCCAAGAAATCACCACTTGGGGGTCTTCAAAGTGCACCTTCAAATGCTGATGACATTCACTGACGTCACTGGCATGCCATTGGGGCAGGATATGGAATTATCCTGTTGATTAAAGATTAAATTAGATTTACTGCATTGCAAAGTATGCCTGTGAGTGGAAAGGACTGCTGAGTTACTGGCCAAAGATTCTTGTTCATTCATCATGGCCTGGGTGTGTGAAAGAGCCTGGATCACAATGTATGGCAGCCTTTCTCAAGGGAATTAATTCTATCCATTTCACATAGGCCCACTGGCCTCCAGTCATGAAATTTCTCCTCCACCCCAGTCTCGGCCTCCCTTATATCCCCTCCCAGCTCCCCTGTCTGCCCCCCATTGGCGGTCCCATTCAGCAGCCGGCCTGGCCCCACCCCGTAAAAAAGCTTTGATGCTCACCCCGAGTGGCGGGTGTGGCTGGGCCAACATGTAGCAGGCCTCCCTGTAGAGACACTATGCAAGCCACTGCCCCACAGTTGGAGCCAGCATTGGGCCACTCCTCTTGTGGTCCAGTGACGATTCCAGGCCTGGTTACGGTGCTCGTCTCATGCCATGTTGCCTGAGTTCTGGGCCTCACCTGTCCAGGACTCTCTCCACTTTCTCCTCTTGCCGCTGCTGCAGGAATTTGGGAGCAGTCCATCCTGGCTCCTGCTTGGTCGCCTTTGCCTCTGCTGGTAGGTGGTTGGTTGGTGGGGTCCTCTTCCATGGGCTCTTGGGGGGGGTGGCAAGATGGTTGAGGGCCCTCCTCAGGGTTAGTCCCAGCTTGGCCAGGACAGTGATTCTCTGCTTGATACAAGATGGCTGCTTCCTGGACCCCAACTGTGGCTGCATAAGGCCTTGGGATTAGGGAGGAGGGAAAGTACTATGTGTCTGATATGCATAACTACCATTTCACATAGAGATTTCTGTTCCATTACTTTTAACTTTTACATCATGATTACTCCCTGTCAACAGAAACACTTTTAAAAAGTAGCCAAATGAAATTTTAAAAGTTGCTGTAAATGTTTTATGAATGCCTTGTTTATGTGCATCAGGTGATATTAAATGTGGTCGAAAGTACCATCAAGTCACTTGCTTTATATTTGTGTATGTATTAATGTTGGTTTTATGTTAATTTTATTTGTTGATTTGTAAACCACTTCGGTGGTATTTTATGGTTGTTAGCCGCCTTGAGCCAGCTTGCCGGCAAGGCGGGATAAAAATGGAATGAATGAATGAATGAATGAATGAATGAATGAATAAATAAATAAATAAATAAATGTGGCTTTGAGCAGGGAGGGGGTCTTGGGGGTAACAGTTCTGATGAAGGGCCATGTTGTGGGGAAAGTTGATGAAACCTGAGATGAAAAGTACCACTGAATTTCAAGCTGGGAGCTGTGTTTGCCTGTCTGTATCAGGAGAAAAGAGCAAGAGTCCAGTAGCACCTTAAAAACTAACACAATTTGTGGCTGGGGAGGAGCTTTCTTCAGTCCCTGCTCCCTTTTGAAAGCTCAGATGCTGAATTTCAGCCTGGAAGTCATGGTGACTTCTAGCAACTCCTACTGAGGCACAGAGGACTTTCAGAGAAGTGGCTTGATAGCTTGCCTCTGCCTCCCAGACGTTGTATTCTTTGGAGGTCTCCCATCCAAATACTTACCAGGGTTGGCCCTGCTTAGCTTCTGGGATCTGACGAGATCATAGAATCACAGAATCATAGAGTTGGAAGGGACCTCCAGAGTCATCTACTCCAACCCCCCGCACAATGCAGGAAATATGCAAATAACTCCCCCTCCACACCCCCAGTGACTGCTGTTCCATGCCTAGAAGATGACAAAAAACCTCTGGGATCTCCAAGGTCTCCAGGATCAGGTTTGCCTGGATTATCCAGGTCAGGGCTGATAGCCAAGGAATCTTGAAAGAAGCAGAAAGGGCTTGGGTAAGACTAGAGACATTTCTCTGTCATGGACTGGGATCTGCCCATACCTAAATAATACCCATTTGTTGGTCTGATACTGTAATGAAAAATAATGCTCTGGTAATGTCACGGTTCTTAATAACGGGCCAGAGAAGCTACCTGTCTTTGCTGAGACATTATCTTTTGTTCGAGGAGAGCTAGTTCCCAGTTGCACAGCGGCATGCTGAAAGCAGTCCGGCTGTATCAGATAATCAAATTTCCGATCTGGATCTTGCAAAGAATGAGATGCACGGCAAGCAGGGGCCAGTTCTATCAGATGCTTTTGGTATGCGCGGCTTTGTCTCTTTGGACAAGGCCGCAGTAAGTCCACACGCTTTTTGCGGAAGGTGCAAATATGCAATGTTTACTGGGGAGTTCAGAACTAGTGCTTATCTGGGAGCAACGATGCACCCTTTCATGAAACTGCACAGGGATTTGCACATTCACATTCAATTATTTCCACCCTGAATAGGATTTTCTTGAAAACGAAGAAGATGATAAAACTCAACGGCTGGTGATGGAAGACAGTGAAAATATGGGGAAGCAGCACAATTGTGATCTATTCAGCTGAGACAGTTCTGTGATTCTGGGTGTTGTTGTCTTTTGTCAGGCTGCTTTTCGAAGGGCTCCTGGTACAATATAAGAGATTTCGTGGACATGGAAGACCCCCAACTGTAAAAAACTGTGATGGACTTTTCTCAGTGCACATTGTTAAAACTTTAGTAAGGGGGAGGGGGTACTTTTGAAACAGAACTACCAAACTGGGAGGACTTTGGCAAGAATTTAATTTTATGTGTGTTTCTGTGTGAGAATGGCTTCAAGGAGAAGAGCACCGTGTGTGGGGGGAAGCTGATGGCAAACTAAGCAGCGCCCGAGGCAATCCACAGCGCCTCTGAATTCTCTTGAATATTTCTGAAAATGCAGGAAAAGCAGAACTGTGCCCTGGAAAGTTTGAAAATTCACATGAACTTTGGAAAACTTCTATACCAAGTTGTGATGTCCCTTTCCCACTCACATGGAATGCCTACCATCCTCTACAACCTCTCTCTTTCAGGTTCTGGGTTACAAGTAGGTCAAGAACCACATTTGCTATCCTTCTCCTCTCTTTTAAAGTATAGAGAGAGCCATGACCATTTCAGACCTCAGGTTCTCTCTCTTACTCACAGAGACATCAGCACACAGGGTAGCTCAGTCCCTTTTAATAACAGGTTCTCACTTGCACAGAGTTATGGGGTTGGGACTTGAACACTCACAAGCTACTACCATTTATCCATATCCTAGACTACAGACTGTAGACCGAGATATTAACTTGTGTGTGTTCATTTGTGTTTCTTTCCCTGAGGCACATAGCCCATAGATTTCAACAAACAAGTGGTTAACTTTTATTGATGGTTTGAACATAACTCTGAAGAAATAAAGGCAGAGGTAACAATGTTGCTTTTCTCTTGAACTTTTGAATTGTGTCCCTATTCCTGCAATTGGTATCCTTTGTTACAAAGTGGTTATTTTCAGCCAGTTCTAAGCAGCTCTTCTCTGCAGTTTCACGCAGACAGAGATACTCTTCTCTCTCTCAGCTCCCCAGCTGCCAGATCCCAGCAGCTCTCTTAACTGCTGTTTTCTCACTGTCTCCTGAACATTCCATCACACAAGCCCTGTCTTGGGCTGTGGGCAAATGAAATGGCCATTCTGACTGTCACCCAGAGAAGAACTCCAGGGATACAGATCAGTCTCAGAAGTTAGTCTCCACCACTATCTTGCTGAAAGCAAAATGTTGGGGATGAATGCAAAGGCCTTGATAAGACTATTGAAATGCATGCACCTATAATGTTTTTTGGGAAGGATCCCAGGGGGCAATCATGGCTCAGTGGCAGGGCATCTGCTTGGCATGCAGGAGGTCCCTGGTTCAATCTTCAGCACCTCCAGTTAAAGGAACCAAATTGGATGTGATGTGAAAGACCTCTGCTGGAGACCCTGGAGATCCATTGCCAATCTGAGTAAGTGATACCGATTATGATGGACCAATGGTCCGATTCAGTATAAGACAGCTTCATATGTTCATACGGGAAAGCCATTGCCATTTGGCCTCATAGGAATCAAAATTGGAGGCAAAGAGGGAGATTCCTGCAGAGGCAAAACACTGGAGAATTTAGGAAGAAATCTGGGATAGTTTATTTGTTTGTTTGTTTAATTTGTATCCCACCCTCCCTACCAGGAAGGCTCAGGGCAGCTTACAGAGTATATATAAATATATAAACCAGCAAGATACGTTAAAGCGATAATACAGTTAAAACCACAACAGGGGGTCTAAGTGCACTAAGAAACCACAATTGTTTAAAGCAGAATAAAGTGGTATAATACTAGCTTGACCACAGGAGGGCAATTAGTAGATGTGGACATTGCAGTAGCAGCACGGTTTCACACCGCACAGAGGTGTGGGCAGGCTTTTTTGGAACTAGAATGATTCCAGCGGGAAAGTCAGATGTAAAATCAGCCTAAGTTCTTGCCACGCTATTAGAATTAAGATGGTGCTGATATTGGGGGGCGAGGGCCTCACTGTTGGAAGGCGGCCACTATTCAAAGGCCTGGTGGAAGAGCTCCATTTTACAGGCTCTGTGGAACTGTAAAAGGTCCCACAGGGCCCTGATGTCATCTGGGAACTCATTCCACCATTCATTCATCCATTCATCCATAGACTTTTATTGGCATATCATCAGTGTAAGATCATCAGCAAAGATTCCTGGGGAATTGCATCATAAAAGAGCCTGGCAGTGAAAACATTTGTGTGAAACTATTCTCTTTCTTCCCTTCTTTGAAGAATATACAAAAAAATTTTTTTAAAAATTGAACAATCGTAAAAAAAAAAAAAAAAAGTGCTTTGCAAAAATGTGTTTGCCAGCCTCCAGGCAGCACCTGGAGATCTCCAAGATCAGTTCTCCTGGAGAGAATGGCTGCTTTGGGCAATGGACTCCCTGCTGAGGTCCCTCCGCACCCCACACCCTGCCCTCCCCAGACTCTGCCCCTCAAATCTATAGGTCTGGCCCGCCTCTTAGTATTGCTAGCCTCCAGGTAGCTCCTGGAGATCTCCAAGATCAGTTTTCCTGGAGAGAATGGCTGCTCTGGGCAATGGACTTTATGGCATCATACCCTGCTGGGGTCCCTCTGCACCCCAAACCCCACCCTCCCCAGGCTCTACCCCTCAAATCTACAGGTATTTTCCAACCCAGAGTTGGCAACCCTGTAACTGGCTATGGAACCACTTTCCAGACCCTTGGAACCCAGAAGACATGGCATAGGAGGAGGTGGTTTTCTGCCTTAGCTGCCCCTGCAGAGCCCCAAATCAACATAAGTCAGGGGTGGAGAGAACCGTACCTGTTAACCATGAGGCTGTCCTCCCATACTACCCACTTGGGGCGAGAAAAGGACTTGAGACAGCCCTGCCTTATAGCTAAGCAGAAAGAAATAAACATGGCTGGCCTCCCTCTATTTTCCCCTTCCCTCTGCTGCCCCACCAGTCACAGCTGGGACACTCACCTGGAGCTTCCTTCTAGAGCCCATTGTATTTCTTCCCACAATGGGCCTTACTCCTAGTCTATGTATAAATACCATATTGGACTAAAATCTGGGAGACCCAGGTTTGCACCACCACCACCACCCCCGTTATGGAAGCTCACCGGTAACCTTGAGCCTGTCACACAGTCTCAGCCTAGCCTACCTCACAGGGCTGCTGTGTGTATAAAATGGAGGAGAATGACTCAGGCTGTTTTGGGTCCCCATTGGAGAGAAAGAGACAGAATAAATGAAATAGATAAATACCAACTATGCCTGAAAACCACCCATTGCCGATCCAATTAGTCTACACACCCAACAATGACACCAGAGAACCTAAATACAAATAGAAATGAGTAGAAGAAGCAGTTGGGGAAACATTCACTTTCTCCAAGGAGATGAGTACTGTGAGAAATTAGTTTCCTCCTGTTTTTATTCTGCATTCTGTCCAGTGCATTAAATCTATTGTCAGTCTCCTTGTAGCCTTTAACAGACAAAAAACAAACGGCAAAGCATCCAGAGGGATACTGTTTTTTTAAGACATCAACGACAAATTTGACTTTTCTGCTCTGTGGGAAACAATTCACAATTAAATCAGAATAAAATAAGTTACAGCCTGGCCTACTATGCAGGGTTGCCAGCTCCAGACAGGGAAATTCCTGGAAATTTGAGGGTGGAGACTCTGGAGATCAGGGTTTGGGGAAGGACCTCATCAGGGTACAATGCCATAGAGTCCACCCTCCGAAGCAGCTGTTTTCTCTGTTGTCTGGAGACTGGTTGTAATGATACAGTATTGCACCAGATCCCTGCTGAGCTCCTCCCCACCCCAAACCCCACCCTCTCCAAGCTTTGCCTGCAAATCTCTAGGAATTTCCCAACCCAAAGTTGGCAACCTTAGGTATACAGCAGAAACAAGCGGTATTTGCTGCTGATTGTACACACTTCAAAAACAGCGAGGAATTTCACACAGCCAATATGTTCCGTTTCAGGAACTCTTCAGTAATGGTTTCTGTTAGGCATTTCATACGGAACCGTATTAGTACCGGTTCCCTAACGGAACATATTGGCCCTTGCACACAGAAGATCTGGGGAAGTGTTCCTGAGCCAGTTTACCTTAAAACCTCCTCCCAAGCATTCTTCAATTCTTGTACCAGTCCTGAAGTGCTACAGGGTGCTGTGTGAAATGTCCCTGAAGCGCTTCCTCCAATGACGAGTGTTTTCGCACCTCTTTTTGCCCGCATGGGCAATCGCCGTCATTTTTTTTAAAGAGCCAATTTAGAGCACTATAACACTGTAGTGTTATAGTGACCCCATTGGAATACATGGGCTCCAGTTGGCTCAGTGGAACCCAGGCATTCCAATGGGGTTGCTATATCACTATAGCATTATAGTGCTCTAAATCGGCTCTTTAAAAACAAAATGACAGAGATCGCCCATGTGGGCAAAAAGAGGCACAAAAAGAAAGCGGTAGTCTGAAATGGCAAACCACTTCGAAGACGGCTCCAAAACGGTAGGGGAAGGGCTGTCTGAAATGGCTGTCACTGTACTGGTTTATTCCAAGCCGGTTCAGTAATGTTTTTAAAGGTGTAGTGTAAAATTCCCCATAGTTGTTGCATTTTCATCCCCTTCCTTCCTTTCTGGAGGCCAGGGCAGCTTGCCTACTCCCGAGATCACCAAATATAATGAGGCTGGATCATGGATTTAAATGTGGATCTTCCAAGTATGACTCAATATCACAACAGTTATAGAATGTGTTCTTTCTACATTTTAATAAAAGATTTCCAGGCTGTGTTCAGCATAGATCTTAAAAACAGTTACTACAGTTGGACAGTCAGTTTCCACAGAACAACAGCTAGAACCAACACAGAACCAACCTGAGTATTCAGATGTGTAACAACAGCACCCACTCGCAGAGACAGTTATATAACCATTACAGAACCAACTGAGCTTTCTCCCACACTGGGGGTAGAGTTGACAACCCCCAGGTGGGACCAGGAGATCTCCTGGAATTACAACTGACCTCCAGATGACAGAGATCAGGTTCCCTGGAGAAAATGGCCGCTTTGGAGAATGGAATGTTGTATTTTACACTGCTGAGGTTTCTTCCCTCTCCAAACTCAACCTTCTTCAAGCTCCATCCCCAAATCTCCAGGAGTTTCCCAACAACTAGTTGGCAACCCTATCTTGGATTTAGCACCAATTGGATTAGCTGGCCAATAAGTATCCTTCCATTGAAGCCTATGAACTTGGACTGGAGTAACTCTGCACAGGATTGTAATGTTAGTCCCTCCAACATCTAATCATTCCCTGAGCAAATGAAGAATATCATCAAACCTCATTATATGTGAATGGACGAAAGATAAATGTTATGCAGGGCTTTCCAATCAGTGCATGCTATATGCTATGACTAAACATTGGCCGAGGACAGACTGGCAGTTTGGCCCGATATACACCTGCTTTGGAAGCAGATTAAAAGAGCCCGTTCAGACATCTACAGCTGTCTGGTGTTGCTGTGCCACACTCACCTGGTCCTGAAGCGCTTTCATTGCACTTCAAAAAGGTACCTGGGGAAACCAGTGTCAAGCCATCTGGGTGCGCGTTCATCCCACTTCCTGGCAGTGTGGACGCAAATAAGCTGCACATCAAGCGATGCTGATAATGTGAACGTGCTGCTCCGGGAGAGATGTGCATAACCGCCCATGCACCTATGCACACTTTGGCAAAACAGCCTGCAGCCAGGTGCTGCAGAGGCCGCCCTGCCAGGGGGCGCTCCACAGCAGTGTGACCGCTTTATTCTGCCTCCTCCCTGGTATGCTCCTGCATCAGTCTGCCCAGTGCAAACAGAAAGCCCCACGACAACTTGGTCCAGGGTTTTTTGTCCCGCTTCCATTGCGCTTCTTTTTCCCAGTCTGTCCTCAGCCATAAATATGCAAGACAAGCTTCATCTAAATATTTCCTGTGACAGAGAGGCTAGGTTCTACATCTCTCTAGCAGCGACCAATGAGAGCTCATGGAATATTGGGGGGTTGACAGTTGAGAAAGAGAAGTTAAGAGGGCAGTTGGGAGTTGGTAGCTGGGGAGTTGAGAGGGAAAAGAGTATAGCTGTGGAGAAAAGCTGCTTCAAGCTGGCTGGAAATAGTCAATTTGTAACAAAGGATCCCAGTTGCGGGAACAGGATCCCAGTTCAAATGTTCAATGGAAGCAAAACCTTGTAACTTCTACCTTACTTTCTTCAGTGTTATGTTCATACCATAAATAAAAGTTAACTTTGTGTTTTGTTTGACCCTATGGGCTGCTTATCTCAAGGAAAGAAGCACATGCACACAAATGCACGCAAGTTAATATTTTGGTCTATATAGGTATTATAGCCTAGGACATGAATAAATGGTGGCAGCATTTGAATGGAACAATGTTTGAGCCCAATAACATCTGCTGATGTCTCTATGAGTGTGAGAGAGGACCTGGATGTGAAATGGTCATGGCTTTTAAAAGAAACAGGCAGGGTGGAAAATGTGACATCCTGACGTATGTATACCCTGAACCTGAGAAAGAGAGAGAGGTGTATACGAGGAGAATCTTTGAACTACATTATATCTGGACAAACAAACTAGAGGGTTTCCAATTAGTGCATGCTATACACTATATATAAACATAAATACACAAGATGAGCTTCATCTAAGTGTTGCCCTTTAAGAGAAAATACATTTCATTAAGCAGTGTCTATAATCATTTGTGAAACAACATAGCAACATGCTGGAAACATGCAAAAATCTCTCCATAAAAACTGATGAGGATTTCAAGGGGAAATTAAGCCTGACACTGGAGAATTTATCAGGAGCCACAGTTTAAGCATGTAAGCTCAGCATCAGCATAATTCCGATGCACATTTGAGCAAGAGTCTTATTTCAGTTTTATAAGATACATTTTAATTGAACAACAGTTTCTGTATTAAAGCAAGACAGAGCCATGGCTCAGTAACCATTTATGATGTACATTAGGCTTCCTGGGAAGGGAAAGAGTCTAACCTCACATCAGCAATACGAATGATTGTAATTTAGTTTTATCCCATTATTAAAAGTATAATAAGAGTTACATTACATGCTGTTAGAGTATTGTGCCATGTTGCAGAATTCTGTCTTTCATAAGTACACCCTGAAAGGGATGTGCCATTAACTTGATGGGACCAGCCTGGTAATTTAATACTGGAGTGCTGATAATTTGAGCTGGACTTTCTTGGACATTTAAAAAAAGGGGGGAAATAACAAAAATTAAAATGTGCAGGGCAATTCTACCAAATGCATTTTGAAGAATATACATAGAAGTTAACACCTAACCTTGTAAACTGAAATATGATACAACACCTGGAACATATAGATACATACACTAGAATGGATACTTGGTAAGATACCTGTGTTTGTCTCTGTGTGATGTGTGAATACCTATCAGGGGGCTGCCTTACTGATAGCATCAAATATATCTAACTCTCAACATCACCCCATCTGTGGATACTTTAATTCAGAGACTGGAACTATGGGCAGACAAAGCAGATATTTCTACAAGCATGGGAAAAACCTCAGCTTTACAGAAAAATCTGAAATCTAATAAACAAGCAAACAAGAGCACTTCAATAAAATGAGATAAGAGACTTCCGGTGGAAATGTAATGGTGGTTGACATCTTCATGGGGAGTGAAGACACAATGCAGTTAATTATTGACTAAGAGGACTCTCTGGTAGGTAAATTCTCCTTAGATTAAAGGGAGATCAAAGAGATAAACTATGGCCACGGCCATACGAGCAAGATAATCCGGGGGGGGGGGGGGGAAGCGAGGCTATTTTGCCCCAGACCAATTTGCCCTGCAGTTGTGCAATCACACAGGTCAGTGAAGTTGCCGGGGCAACTTGCCACTGCATAATCAGATGCAGGGGTCCTTTCGTAGAAAAAGAGCTGCAGGAGTTCATTAGCATAACTCATTAGCATATGCCACACCCCCTGACATCACCGGAAGTGTGTCAGAAGGCCACACCCCCTGAAATCACCGGAAGTGTGTCAGAAAGCCACACCCACCACTCAGGCTCCACCCCAAAATTCTCCAAGGTGTTTCCCAACTCAGAGCTGGCGAGCCTATCCGATGGCACATGTGGGGGGAAACAAACAAACCACCCATGTCAGGTAAAGAGGGGGGAATACCAGGCCAATATATTTTTATTCTCCTTGGCATTGACGGCTGAGGTGCTTTCAGTGTTCCTTTTCTGTTTGACTGGCAGCCTTCCTCTCTGTTACAGTTGACTGTGGATTTTATATCACTGCCATTTAGTGTCATTTTTGTCAGCCGCAACAAGGTTACTTTCAGAGAGGGAAAGCAGGTTATCCATTTTTAAATAAATAATGTTGCCAAGTCTGGATCCAGAACAACAAAATCACAGCCACTAATTTTTGCCTAAACAAAACCCAATGAGCTAGAGTTGTGGTCTTCAACTAGGAGTTGGCAGACAGAGCCACTCCCCCCAAGCCATTTGGAAGTCCCCACACATGTATAGACACAGCAAGGGTGCCATAGCTCTTACTTCTCTTTGGATGCACATGAAGAAGAGCAGGGTGGCAGGGTGAGGTCACCTTCGGGGGGCCAACCATTGGTTCAGTGATGACTGGTTTTTGTTTCTTGCCCTTGGCCCCTTTGGTCTGTTGGTTGCGGTCCGGCTCCCCCTCTTCCTGTCACATGACTCTGATATCACATCCTTGCAGCTCACAGGATCCTGGTTCTAGAAAGAGAAGGAAAAGAGATTGGATTTATACCCCATCCTTCACTACCGGAAGGAGACTCAGAGCGGTTTACAAACTCCTTTCCCTTCCCCTCCCCACAACAGACACCCTGTGAGGTAGGTGGGGCTGAGAGAGCTCTGACAGAAACTGCTCTTTTTCAAGAGCAGCTGGTACAGATCTATGGCTTGTCCAAAGTCATCCAGCAGGTGCAAGTGGAAGAGTGGGGAATCAAACCCGGTTCTCCCAGATTAGAGTCCACGCTCCTAACTACTACACCAAGACTAATGATTTTGAGAGACTGATAAAGAACAGCCCCAGCAGAAATGTCTGTTCCAACTCATTCAGTCCCAGGTTCTCTATACATCATTTCTTGCAGCATGAAAAACTTACGCGTGTGAATTCCATACACCAGCAGATTTTATATGGATCAAGCTGAATTCCATGTCTCTTGGTTTGTGCTGCTTTCTCCCTTCCCTTTAAGTCCTCTGAAAGGCTGCAAACCACTTCCCCGTACCTGGAGAAAAACTGCTTCAAAAGCATAAAGAAAATAGTTAAGAATAAGATATTAATTGGTTTCAATATATCAATAAATAATGCTACAATTAATGATGAGACAGGATCTTCAGTGCTCCTCAGGATGGGCCCTCAGACCAAAGGCAGTTTTGGCAACCACATCATTGGAAAGAAGATAAGAAAGTCTCAAATGTTAAATAAATCCAAAATTATATATAATAATAAATAAAATAAATTCTAGTTAAAAGTTCACATAGTGAATTTTGACTTCAAACTTTTACTCATCTTTGAGGGAGCTGGAACTGCCAGACTTTGGAAACGTCCCCAATTTCCTCTGTCATCCTTGTGGTCTTGGGCATCCAGCGATGAACGATCAACTTGAAGCAGCAACATCTCTGCACACTTTCCTCCTCTTTGTGGCTCTGTTAAAGAAGAAGATCCAACAATCAGTACCAAAAGGGAAAGAAGGCATACTTTGCCCTGGAACAGAGTGCACATGGAGAAGAACTAACCTCAGCAGCACAGGGCTGTCCCAACTTCTTCTTCTATCATCCTTGGGGTCCTGGGCATCCAGCGATGAACGATCGACTTGAAGCAGCAACATCTCTGCACACTTTCCTCCTCTTTGTGGCTCTGTTAAAGAAGAAGATCCAACAATCAGTACCAAAAGGGAAAGAAAGCATACTTTGCACTGGAACAGAGTGCACATGGAGAAGAACTAACCTCAGCAGCACAGGGCTGTCCCAATTTCCTCTGTCATCCTTGTGGTCTTGGGCATCCAGCGATGAACGATCGACTTGAAGCAACAACATCTCTGCACACTTTCTTCCTCTTTGTGGCTCTGTTAAAGAAGAAGATCCAACAATCAGTACCAAAAGGGAAAGAAAGCATACTTTGCCCTGGAACAGAGTGCACATGGAGAAGAACTAACCTCAGCAGCACAGGGCTGTCCCAACTTCTTCTATCATCCTTGGGGTCCTGGGCATCCAGCGATGAACGATCGACTTGAAGCAGCAACATCTCTGCACACTTTCCTCCTCTTTGTGGCTCTGTTAAAGAAGAAGATCCAACAATCAGTACCAAAAGGGAAAGAAAGCATACTTTGCCCTGGAACAGAGTGCACATGGAGAAGAACTAACCTCAGCAGCACAGGGCTGTCCCAACTTCTTCTATCATCCTTGGGGTCCAGGGCATCCAGCGATGAACGATCGACTTGAAGCAGCAACATCTCTGCACACTTTCCTCCTCTTTGTGGCTCTGTTAAAGAAGAAGATCCAACAATCAGTACCAAAAGGGAAAGAAAGCATACTTTGCACTGGAACAGAGTGCACATGGAGAAGAACTAACCTCAGCAGCACAGGGCTGTCCCAACTTCTTCTATCATCCTTGGGGTCCTGGGCATCCAGCGATGAACGATCGACTTGAAGCAGCAACATCTCTGCACACTTTCCTCCTCTTTGTGGCTCTGTTAAAGAAGAAGATCCAACAATCAGTACCAAAAGGGAAAGAAAGCATACTTTGCCCTGGAACAGAGTGCACATGGAGAAGAACTAACCTCAGCAGCACAGGGCTGTCCCAACTTCTTCTATCATCCTTGGGGTCCTGGGCATCCAGCGATGAACGATCGACTTGAAGCAACAACATCTCTGCACACTTTCTTCCTCTTTGTGGCTCTGTTAAAGAAGAAGATCCAGCAATCAGTACCAAAAGGGAAAGAAAGCATACTTTGCCCTGGAACAGAGTGCACATGGAGAAGAACTAACCTCAGCAGCACAGGGCTGTCCCAACTTCTTCTTCTATCATCCTTGGGGTCCTGGGCATCCAGCGATGAACGATCGACTTGAAGCAGCAACATCTCTGCACACTTTCCTCCTCTTTGTGGCTCTGTTAAAGAAGAAGATCCAACAATCAGTACCAAAAGGGAAAGAAAGCATACTTTGCCCTGGAACAGAGTGCACATGGAGAAGAACTAACCTCAGCAGCACAGGGCTGTCCCAACTTCTTCTATCATCCTTGGGGTCCTGGGCATCCAGCGATGAACGATCGACTTGAAGCAGCAACATCTCTGCACACTTTCCTCCTCTTTGTGGCTCTGTTAAAGAAGAAGATCCAACAATCAGTACCAAAAGGGAAAGAAAGCATACTTTGCACTGGAACAGAGTGCACATGGAGAAGAACTAACCTCAGCAGCACAGGGCTGTCCCAACTTCTTCTATCATCCTTGGGGTCCTGGGCATCCAGCGATGAACGATCGACTTGAAGCAGCAACATCTCTGCACACTTTCCTCCTCTTTGTGGCTCTGTTAAAGAAGAAGATCCAACAATCAGTACCAAAAGGGAAAGAAAGCATACTTTGCACTGGAACAGAGTGCACATGGAGAAGAACTAACCTCAGCAGCACAGGGCTGTCCCAACTTCTTCTATCATCCTTGGGGTCCTGGGCATCCAGCGATGAACGATCGACTTGAAGCAGCAACATCTCTGCACACTTTCCTCCTCTTTGTGGCTCTGTTAAAGAAGAAGATCCAACAATCAGTACCAAAAGGGAAAGAAAGCATACTTTGCCCTGGAACAGAGTGCACATGGAGAAGAACTAACCTCAGCAGCACAGGGCTGTCCCAACTTCTTCTATCATCCTTGGGGTCCTGGGCATCCAGCGATGAACGATCGACTTGAAGCAACAACATCTCTGCACACTTTCTTCCTCTTTGTGGCTCTGTTAAAGAAGAAGATCCAGCAATCAGTACCAAAAGGGAAAGAAAGCATACTTTGCCCTGGAACAGAGTGCACATGGAGAAGAACTAACCTCAGCAGCACAGGGCTGTCCAGACTTTAATCCTGGCATCAGACTCCTCATCTTTGCTTTTTCGGGTCTTGCTTTGTGTGTCCAAAGCTGAACGATGACCTTGAAGCAACCATGTCTTTACAAACTTTGTTGGATCGAAGACTGCTAGAGGAGGTCCAACAGTTCTTATAAACAATAAGGATTTTATAGTTTTGACTTTCAAGGAGGACCTTTCTGGAGTAACCATCAAGTTCATCTGGGAAAATCCCCTTTCACACTCACTGGATGAAATAGCAACTGTATTGAGAATGTGGCGGATCCGAGACAGTTCCTTGGGCATTTCTTCTCTCCATTTTAGATGCTCTCTGAAGGCCCGAATAGCTTCTCTCTCACTGAGCTTAAACCTTCTTGCCAATGTGCTTATTTCTGCTTACCCATAGAGAATACAGTCACTGGATTTTGCTGGCCAATTCTTAGACTCCAGAACTCTTCCACATCTTGACAAATCTGTGTCCTCTTTTGAAAGCAGTCTTTTTTGAAGGGATTTTTTAAGTTGCTCATAGAATGCAACTGGGGAGATTGGTGGGTCATCAGTTCTATTTTTTCTATGCAACTGGACACCCTTAAACTGCAGCTTTTCTGTTGCCTCCAGTGCTTCTGCATAGTAAGTACCTGGAACACTGCCTCTCTTCCCACATATTTCAACAAGACTCTCAATCTTGCTCTGGGCTCTGTACAGATCAATATTCCTCTCCTGCAGATCCATACTTAATTCTGAGAGCTCTTGCAAAGCATCACAAAGTAATCCGAGATCCAAAATGAATTCAGCTGATGTAATCTTCTTCTGAAGACCTTCATATGTGCACTTCTCCTTTCTATCTCGACCACTCTCAGTTTTAGCTTTTTTCAAAATGAAGCACTAGGGCTTCATAATCCTTCCAGACAGCTACGACAGTTCTGTAACTGGAGGCAACCCATCTTGCAGACAGGATCCTTCCAATGTTCAAAATCTCCATCTCTAACGTGGCCGCACATGCCTTGAGTTCCCTTGCATTTTTTGGAGATGCATGGTACATGACATATAACTTGTCCATAAAACTCCTAAATCTATTGATGCCACATACCTCTTTCACAACATCATGGACTGATAATTCCAGCCTATGACTAGCACAATGCCATACAATAATGGAAGGAAATCTGTCTTTGAAAAGTTTTGCGACTCCTCCACGGGATCCTATCATCACTGCAGCCCCATCGCAAGTCAACAAAATCAAACTTTCCTTTAAGACTTCCTCAGTGATCCCTAGTGACTCCAGGGTAGACATCAAACTTTTGAATATTCCATTTGCTGTCACGTCGTCCAGTTCTATCAAGTCAATGAAGTAATTCATAGGGTCCTCCATGTCCATCTCTTCAATGTAGGTGCGAATATACACTATCAGTACAGATTTCTGACTGACAGTAGTGGATTCATCAAGTATCAATGAAATTTTACTCTTGGAATCAATAATCTTCTTAATCAGTGTGATTCTCATCTCACTGCCAATGTGGTCTACAATATGTGCACAAGAATCAGCTGAGTGCAAAATTCTCCCCACATCAATGCCGTTTAATCTTTGCAAATCAATGTCAGCCTCAAAATCATTAAAAGACTGGTTCCTTCTAGCCACCTTATACGCTGTACTGAATATTTTCTTGGTGATTTCCGTCTCTCTTTCTTGGGACCGCAAACATACTGTTTTCAGAGTTTCTTTTCTTGCATCAGCTGTGATTTTAACTGCAGCTTTATGACCTGTACTTTCTCTATGTTCACAAATTTTTTTCCTGAGTGATGATAGCTGCCGTAGCCTTGATTCTCCATTAAATGACACCTCACCACGTATCCACTCTTTAGAAAGACGCATGCCCACAGTTGTCTTCTCTGTCCCTAAGGCTCCAACATTTTTACACACTGAGCAACCTAACTTTCCACCACTGAAAAATAACCAGTCATTTTTTTGGAGATGATCATTCTTCTGCTCTACAGTCCAGCAAGTAGGCCAGAAGCTCTCATTAACTGCAGAGGCAGAAGTGCAATGTCTTGACTCACTGGTCGATGGATTTGACTCACTGGCTGACAAAACTGACTCACTGGTCAATGGATTGTCAAGAGTTGACATTCCATCTGGATTACTTGATGATTCCCTTGATGCTGAGGGACAATCCTCAATCACTCCACGTTTCACTGGGATCCCAGCAAAGTAGTCCAAAATACTCTTCCTTTTCATGGTGCTACACTTTTACAGTGTTGCTAACCTGCAAAAAGATGATGATATTTAAGCACAACCATGGTATTACAGAACTGGAACTATTAGAATGTCCGCAACCCAGACACTATAATAATAGCAGTTATGTAGGATACTGAAAAAAGAAGAAGAGAGAAGAGATTGGATTTATCCCCTGTCCTTCACTACCCAAGAGAGTCTTAGAGCAGCTTACAAACTCCTTTCCCTTCCCCTTCCCACAACAGAAACCCTATGTGGGAGGTGGGGCTCAGAGCTCTTGACAGAAACTGCTCTTTTTCAAGAACAGCTGTGCCAGAACTATGGCTTGCCCAAAGTCATCCAGCAGGTGCAAGAGGAAGAGTAGAGAATCAAGCCCAGTTCTCCAAGATTAGAGTCCGTGCACTTAACCACTACACCAAACTAGCTCTCTGATACACTTGAGTTTGAGCAAAATTAGGATGCAGTGTGTTCCAAGAGGATTCCAGTAGGAATTGTTTCTCTTGCTCAATTGATGTACATGCAGATTTCCTGGTCTAACTTACTAACCATTTCTTTAACACAGCTGCTCGTAGGAAAGCAGGCTGTGTGGGAATGTGACATTGCACATTAAGGACAGCAAAGTGCTGCATTATTTTAAAAACTGTCTGGAACCTGTTAGTGTTCCACTTCTGGCATTTTGCTGAAGAGTAATCTGTCTGCAGTGCCAAGGGACCCCTTGCATGGAAGCAGCCAAGGTTAAACGAACACCACCCATTCATATCTGACATGCAAACATTTCTGTCTCTACTACAAGCGATCAACACATCCAAAGAGTTTTCCTAAGAACAAACAGTTTCAATGTATCAAGACACATAAAAAGTTGCAGTTGCATCCAAAAAGGTGTATTTGTGTCTGTGTAAAGTGCCGTCAAGTTGCAGCTGACTTACAGTGACCCCTCGGGGTTCTTGAGGCAAAAGGCAAATGGAGATGGTTTGCCATTGTCTGCCTCTGTATCACAACCCTAGACTATGCTGGTGGTCTCCCATCCAAGGACTAATCAGGGCTGGTCTTGCCAAGCTTCTTAGATCTGACAAGATCGCACTCATCTGGCCATCCAGGTTAGGGCCTAAAGAGGGGGGGGGGGAAGTTTTAACTAAACCAGAGGGGGCACCCTCAGCATATATGACTCCCGCCTTTCTCCTTTACTTAAAATAAATAGTTATGATTTTACTTACACCACGATGATTGAAATAGGATAGTAATTATATAGTAGTCTGCCAGTAACCTGAATGGGATTTTCTTCGACAAATAGCTGAAGCAGCAGGAAATTGGGGGGTCACCTCCCTTGGAAGAAATGGGAAAAACAAAATGAGTGGGAACAAAGAAATTCTTGCAGGGACAGTCCTGGCTTCAGATTAGCCTGCCCTGACTATGTTGGTGGTCTCCCATCCAAGGACTAACAAGGGCTGGTCTTGCTAAACTTCCCAGATTTGATAAAATTGCACTCAAATGGTTCAGACAGTCTATTGTCCTTCCTGGGAGCTGTGAAATTTTTTTTTGTGGAGCTCATGGCCAGAATAAATGGGTAAACCCTTCACAACCCCCCTTTGGAGATGGTGCTTCACTCACATCCATCTCCTGCCAGCCACTCCACGTATGGATGAAGGGGGGGGGGGAGAATATCATGGAAGTAACCTCATCTAGTCCAACCCCTTTCACGGAAATTCACAAATACCTCCTTCCCCCCCCCACACACCCAATGACCCCTGTTCCATGCCCAGAAGATGACAAAAAACCTCCAGGATCTCCAGCCAAACTGGTCTGGAAAAAAATTGCTTCCTGACTCCAAAGTGGAGATCAGCATTTCCCTAGGTGTGTAAGAAAGGGCCACGAGAACCAAGCACTGAGGCAACCCTTCCTGCCCTCCCTCTCGTGATCTGCTAAGTTCACAGGATCAGCATTGCTGTCAAACAGCCATCCAGCCTGTTTGAAAACCTGAGACTCCGGTTGGCAGTCTGCTGCTCGGTCCACTCCCAGACCAGGGGGAGCGCCTTCTCTTGTGGCCACAGACTGAGAGGGGAAGGCTCCGCCCAGGGGCATTAAGTTTTCAAACCGGCGGCCGGGAAAAGGAAAGTAAAAGCCCTCCCCACCCACCCCAAAAACGGGCAGCCAGGAAAAGGAAACAAAAACCCCACCACACCCCAGCTGCTCCGGCTGCTCTACAAACGGGGAGGGGGGGAGAACTCAAAAAAAACCCACCCCACCCCAGCTGCTCCGGCCGCTCTACAAACGGGCGGCCGGGAGAACTCAAAAAAAAAACCACCTCACCCCAGCTGCTCCGGCTGCTCCACAAATGGGGGGGGGGGGCGGGAGAACTCAAAAAAAACCCACCCCACCCCAGCTGCTCCGGCTGCTCTACAAACGGGGGGGGGGAGAACTCAAAAAAACCCCACCACACCCCAGCTGCTCCTGCCGCTCCACAAACGGGGGGGGGGGGGGCGGGAGAAGTAAAAAAAAAACCACCCCACCCGCTCCGGCCGCTCCACAAACGGGTGGCCGGGAGAACTAAAAAAAAAAACCACCCCACCCCACCCGCTCCGGCCGCTCCACAAACGGGCGGCCGGGAGAACTCCAAAAAAAACCACCCCACCCCAGCCGCTCCGGCCGCTCCACAAACGGACGGCCGGGAGAACTCCAAAAAAAACCCACCCACCCCACCCGCTCCGGCCGCTCCACAAATGGGCGGCCGGGAGAAGTAAAAAAAAAAACCACCCCACCCCACCCGCTCCGGCCGCTCGACAAACGGGCGGCCGGGAGAACTAAAAAAAAACCCACCCCACCCCAGCCGCTCCGGCCGCTCCACAAACGGGCGGCCGGGAGAACTAAAAAAAAACACCACCCCACCCCAGCCGCTCCGGCCACTCCACAAACGGGCGGCCAGGAGAACTCCAAAAAAAACCACCCCACCCCACCCGCTCCGGCCGCTCCACAAACGGGCGGCCGGGAGAACTTTAAAAAAAAACCACCCCACCCCACCTGCTCTGGCCGCTCCACAAACGGGCGGCCGGGAGAAGTAAAAAAAAACCCACCCCACCCCAGCCGCTCCGGCCGCTCCACAAACGGGCGGCCGGGAGAAGAAACAAAAAGCCAGCCCTTCCTTACCTCCTTTCCACACTGACTCTGGGCCGCTGGGTGAAGGGGGCGGGGCTTTTGTACCCGCCCCCTGGCCTTGTCACTGCCGGAGCGTCGCTCCGCCGCGCTCCCCCTCAAACGGAGCCCTGATCAGATGCAACCAAGGACGAGTTGGGTTGTTTTTTTTTTTTTTTCAGTCATTCATTTCCGATTTGCTTATTTGTTTAAACAGGGGATCGATGAATCACCTCTCCAACCTGGGGTCTTCCGCTGGCAGTATGCGATGATACGCATACTGAGAAGGGGGGGGAAACAACAGACAACCTGATCAGACTATCCCCGACACCATAAGTTTGCGCTGGCACAATCACACGGGGAAAGTCCGGCTGCGGCCCGCAGCAAACCATTGACAGTGCAGAGCAGTGCGGTATATAAAGAATATTTACACAGTCCATTACTGTAAAGCAATCATTAGCTGAGCTGTCCGACAAAATGCTTCACCAGGCGATGGTTACCAAGACTGGCACACTCAGGTAATCACTGAGTCCAATATGTAGTTATTCAGCCAATCAGAGAGAAGTGTCGACTCATCAAACCCCTCCTCTGGCTGATGCAGTTCAGGCAATCATGTGACCCTTCCATCTGTCAACTAGATCACCATGATCTAACTGACACAGCTGTCATCTTGTCAGCCTATTTTCCTTCATATGTCGACAACCGTTTGATACCGGAGTTCCCCTAGTAGTTTTTTACTCTGCTTCTCCGGCAGATCAAAACAGTTTGTGACAGCTTGCCAATGGTTGTGGGATGCTCCCAGATGTGCTGGTGTGATCGCCCCGCTTTGATCCGCCGGTGAATCATCCCTCTTGCGTGGCTAATGGGTGCATATGATTGCACCCTATGTATGCCTCTTTAGGTTGCTCTTTGGGTATTTTCTACTGAGTGGTGGCTTGAAAGGCACCTCCTGATTTAGAGCTATCTGAGGTCTTGGAATGTACAATCTTGCTCCTGGTTGAATTTGGAATCCTGATAAGAGCAGAACCTGCTCTTAAGATTTATGGACATAATTATCTACAGCTAAAGAGAGATTTTCTTGAAGACAAAAGAGACAACCCCTTTGTCTCACATGGGATTATTAAAATATTTTAAAGAACATTCTGAAACAATAACTTTGGCAAAAAATGTAATTAAGAAATCAGGAAAGCTAGAAATGAAATTAGGAAAGCTAAATGGATGAGGGATTGATTTTCCTTTCTGTAATTTTTAATCTTTACTTTTATTTTTGATGAAAGTGTGCATGCATAAACATTAGGGTTTTTTTTGGGGGGGGGGAGCTGTGAAGAAAAATCTGCCATAAGACTGTTCTTATATTTACTATAGAAAATTACCTTTTATTGGATAATTTTTCATAATATTTCTAAGCGAGTACCTTTTATTGGTTTGTCTTTTGTTGATTTTTTTTTACTGTTACTTTAGCTGCTATGGCATTTTGCTGCTAATGCAATAAAGATTAACTGAACTTCTAAGTGAAGACTCTGAAATATTCTGGGACTATTTGACCTTGATTACCATGGTGAAAACGATTCAAACTCCTGATGACTAAAAGTGAAAGTGACTGGTTTGAAAACATTCAGGAGTATCTGTTTCATTTTGTTTAACTTCTGTTGCCATGGTGAAAGGACACAAATTGCTGACAGCTAAAAGTGAAAGCATTTGATCTGAAAACGTTCTCTCTCTATTTCTATCCAATTGCATTTTGCATTTTATGTTACAATGAGTACGAGAAAGAATCCTGACAGGAAAGGTTCATCAGACCAACCTGTCAAATCAGATATAATGCAGCAATTATTCAAACAAATGGGACACAGAATAGAGAGTAATATTGTGAATCTTGGAGACAAGATAGAGTCTTTTGGGAGAAGAATGACTGAGAGTCTTGAGAAATCTAAACAAGAAATGAAAGATGATGTGAAAGAACTTGAAGGAGCAATAGGGCATATTACAGAAGTTAAGCAAATGAATGATAAGGTGGTTGCTGTAGAAAATACAACTGAAGAGACTGACAAAAGAACTCTTAGAGGCATGTGGATTTCTTAGCCCTGATGGACTTGAGAAAAAAAGGAGTATGGTCTGAGACTGAGAGGCTGAAGACAGACTGGAGTTCGGGCCCACTTCAGGTCTGCTGTGCAAGCGGATGAGGCAGGCCCGCTCTCACAGCCACAGTTGCCTGGTGGAGGCGTGCCATACTCACCCCGTCCCACAGCACATTCCTCCCACGGCAGCCATACACCAGGCAGCCATACACCATCTGGGCACGCGTTCCTCCTGCTTCCGGGGGGTGAGAACACACCCGGAAGCGCACAGCCACACGCTGTGCCACCACCATCAGGAGCCACCCACAGTGTGCATGCAGTGGGCTGCCTCCTACCCGGAATGCGCACACTGCACTGCAGCCGATGTGAACGGCAAACTCCAGGACGCTTCGCCCCCGACTTGCTCCACCTCCGCTTCCGTGGCGCGGTGGAGCTCCAGTCTGTCTTCGGCCAGAGGTATCTAAGAAGAAACTGATGAAGATTTCAGAGAGAAGATTATATTTCTTTTGGCCAATTTTCTACAAAGGGACAAGGGAGATTTGGAATTTGCAGAATATTCTAAAGAATAAGACACAGCTGAAACCAGGGTCTTTTTTGTTAGGTTAATGGACAATCAGTTGGAAAGAAGTTATGGAGTTTTGTTCCTATATTGGACTATGACAGCAAAAATGATACATGCATAGAAATGGAAATGTCTGGCAATACTTACAGTAGGAAAATGATTAGAGAAGATGGTGGACTTTGTAGCTATGGCTAAATTTAAAGTATTGGTTAGGGATAAGATAATTACTTTACTTACTAAAGACTGGCTTTTGTATGAAAAAGATAAGAATGGCTTGAAGATTTGTGGCTTCTATGAATAAGAAATGTATTTAAGGGAACAAAAAGAGAGAGGGTCCTTGTTTATATATATATATATATATATATATGCAAAAAAATTGTAATCAAAATTATATTTGGTGTAGAGAAAATCGGAAGTCCTTTATGTCCCCCTTCCTTTTCCTTTTTTTGTTTTTGTTTTTCATGTTGTATGTTGGTGATGTTTGTGTATGGTTTTAATTTTTGTGTATGTTTCCCAGTTTTATCCCTTAATAACATTAAAATTCACAGCAAAAAAATGAGATAAGATAAAACCATCCCATTCTTCAGTTAACAAAACTATTAAAATAAAGTCTTGTCACTCCGCCGGTGGTGGCGGACCAATTACAGGGCTTTTTGGATGATGCCTCCATATTAGATCCATTCCAGTCTGGTTTCTGACCAGGCCATGGGACACAGACAGTGCTGGTCGCTGTCACAGATGATCTCCACAGGCATCTGGATCGGAGCGGCAGGGCGGTGCTGATGTTGTTGGACCTGTCGGTGGTGTTCGACACTCTCGACCATCAGCTACTGACCCACCGCCTTGCCGACATTGGGATTCAGGGGTTGGCCTTATAGTGGCTTCCCCCATTTCTCCAAGACCAGGGACAGAGGGTGGCAGTTGGGGAACAGCTTTCCCAAAGACACCCACTGGTCTGGGGTGTGCCACAGGGAGCCGTACTTTCCCCAATGTTGTTCAACATCTATATGCGCCCCTCACCTAGATTGCCTGGAGACATGGGCTGGGTTGTCATCAATATGCCGATGATACCCAGCTCTATCTGTTGCTGGGTGGCCAGTTGGACTCTAGTCCAGGTGATTTGGACCTGGCACTGAGAGCCGTGGCTGATTGGCTTAGACAAAGCCGATTGAAATTGAATCCGACGAAGACAGAGGCCCTATGCCTGAGTCGGAGTGGACCAAGGGTAGGGATCCCTCTCCCAATCTGCAACGGGGTGCCGTTGGTACCAGCATCAAAGGTTAGGATTTGGGGAGTGCTCCTGGACCCCTCATTATCGATGGAGGCCCAGGTAGCAGCCACTGCAAGGTCGGCCTTTTACCATCTACGGCTGATCAAGCAGTTGGTTCCCTTCCTTGAACGTGATGACCTGGCTACAGTGATCCACGCTTTGGTCACCTCAAGATTGGATTACTGTAACACACCCTATATGGGGGTGCCCTTGTCCCAAATCCGGAAGCTGCAGCTAGTGCAGAGTGTGGCAGCAAGGCTGTTGATGGGTTTCCCCATGCGAGAGCATATCCAGCCCACCTTAAAAGCACTGCACTGGCTGCCTATAGCATACCGGATAAGGTTCAAGGTGCTGGTGCTTACCTGTAAAGCCCTATATGGCCAGGAACCTATCTATCTGAGGGACCATCTCTCCTCATATGTGCCCCAGCGAGCCCTTCGATCGAGATCCCAAAATCACCTGGTTCTCCCAGGGCTGAGGGAGGCCCGGCTGGCGGCTACAAGGGCCAGGGCCTTCTTGGTGGCGGCCCCACACTGGTAGAATGAGCTCCCAGATAACATCAGGGCCCTGTGGGATCTTTTACAGTTCCGCAGGGCCTGCAAGATGGAGCTCTTCCACCAGGCTTTCAAGTAGGGGCCGCCTCGACTTTTTGTAGCCCTGCCCCTATTAGTTGAATCTGCCAACCTGGAACATCTAGCACCGACTGGAACTGGCCACCACCTGTGACGCTGCTCCGACAAAGATGATGAACTTATGCCATCTTGGAACGATTCTGTTGTATTGTACTGTATGTTTTATGAAAATGTCTGATGATTTTATGTTATTGAACTGCTGGTAGCTGCCCTGAGCCTGCCATAAGGTGGGGAGGGCAGGATATGAATCCCCAAAATAAATTTTAAAAATTAAATAAAACCTGAATGGTATTAAAACAGCATAAAAAAGATGCATGCAAAAGTCATAAAAAATGCAGAACAGGCAGGATCAAAAGCAGATTCATAGAAATAACAGCTGCCTAAAATAGGTTTCAACTTTAGCTAAAGGCTTGGGCAGATAGACGTGGTGCCTAAATGCTAACACAGCAGTTATGTTGTATATGTGTATACAATACAAACAAATGTATGGAAGTAAGTTAAGAACCAAAGCCAATAATATTAATGAATATGAAAGGGAATCCAGGTAAGGATCAGTCCCTTCTTCTTAGACTGCAGCAACTTATAAAACTGGACAATAACTAAGAGAGAGTAAATGCTAAATATTGTTGCACTATTCTATCTCTGTATCACATAAACCACATTTTAACTGAGATAACCTGAGCTAAATTAATTGTAGGCATTTTGGAACAATTAAAATAAGGGCAAGGACACACTAGAAGGTAGCGTTGGTCAAAGTAAACTTTGCAAGTTTGATTTGACTAGATGCCTTTTGTCGGAGGGAAACCTATTTTTAATTCCTTTATCTTTCATAATGTACAGAAGTTATGCATTCATTTTGAAGCAGTGTTTTCAGTTAACACTATCTCATTGGCTTTATACTAGCTTTAGTGAAATTTTGAAGTGGCTGTGGAGGTTCCTTTTCACCAGAACACCTGAGGAATTTTGAGGGCGACAAATTTCTTAAGATTAGTAAAATTTCCTAGGTGTTTCATGTATGCCAAAGAACAGACATTCTTGGACTGCAAGAATATATTCAATTTGGAAACTGATTCCATTTTCAAAAGCTTGTTCTTTCATGAGAATTCAGTGCAAGAACCAAGCTACAACTGAAAAATAATAATAATGTGTGTGTGTGTGTGTGGGAGAAATCAACTTATCTGCCCCATGCTTATTTCCCTACCAATGTGACAAGGTGGGAGGGGACCAATTTAAGAACATAAGAAGAACTCCGCCCTCATGCAGTGGCCAGACAGTTCCTTTGGAGCTCCAACAACAGGACATAGAGGCTGAGTCCTTCCCCTGATTTTGCCTTCTGGCACTGGTATTCAGACATGCATTGCCTCTGAATATGGAGATCCCCTTTACTCAACATGGCTAATAGCCACTGAGGGACCTCCATGAAACTGTCTAATCCCCTTTTAAAGCTGTCTATTCCCACATCTGTCACTACATTATCCAGCCACAAATTCCATAGTTTAATCAATATTAAACCAATTAATATCAATATTAATATCAATCAATAAAGAAATACTTCCTTTTGTCCACCCTGAATCTACTGCCCATCAGCTTCATTGGATGCCCTCGAGTTCTAGTACTTTGAAAGAAGAAGAAGAAGAAGAAGAAGAAGAAGAGATTGGATTTATACCCCGCCCTCCACTCCCCAAGGGAGTCTCAGAGCGGCTTACAAACTCCTTTCCCTTCCCCTCCCCACAACAGACACCCTGTGAGGTAGGTGGGGCTGAGAGAACTCTTTCCCAAGCTGTCCTTGAGGGAACAGCTGGTACAGAGCTATGGCTTGCCCAAGGTCATCCAGCCAGGTGCAAGTGGAGGAGTGGGGAATCAAACCCGGATCTCCCAGTCTGCGCACTTAACCACTACACCAAACTGGCTCCAGAGTGAGAAAAAGAGTGAGAAAAAAGTTCTCTTGCCAACTCTCTTCACCCTCTACATAATTTTATAAAACTCAGTCATGTGCCCTCTTCGCTGTCTCTTCTCTAACCTGAAAAGTCCCAGACTCTTCAGCCTTTCCTCATAAGGAAGGTGCTCCAACCCCCTCATCATCTTGTCTGCCCTCTTCTGTCCTTTTTCCAGCTGTCTTTTTTGGGATACAGTGCCCAGAAGTATACAGTGAATTCCAAATGAGGCCATACCATAGTTCTATACAGTGGTATTATAATATTGCTTTTTTGTTTTCAATCCCTTTCATAACAATCTCCAGTGTATAATTTGCTATTTTCACTGCTGCAACACATTGAGTCGATACTTCCATTGAGCGATTCACTATGACCTCAAGATCTTTTTCCCTCTCAGTCTCAGCAAGTTCAGACCCCATTAGCCTATACCTGAAGCTCATTTATGCATGGCAAACGTAATTGCTGTGTACAGATCACAATATCATGTATTTGTGAGGTTCCAAGAACTCAAAAGCACACTTTTGTGGTTCAATCTTTGATTGTTTGTGGGAGCTTTATGTACAGGTGAACTATACGTCTGAAAGACTCACGGGAAATGCAAAACACAGGCAGGAAATGAAAATATGCATCCCTACAACTCTCAAGTGCATGATATGGATCAGCCAGGAAGATGGAAAGGCATATCTGAGTTTTGTTCTTGTTGTTCAGTCACACAGTCAAGTCTGACTCTCCATGACCCCATGCCCTCCTGTCCTCTACCACCCTCTGGAGCCTGCTCAACTCCATGATTGTCACATCAATAACACTGTCTAACCATCTCATCCTTTGCCATCTCCTCCTTCTTTGACCTTCCGTCTTTCCCAGCATCAGGGTCCTCTCCAGGGAGTGCTCCCTTCTCATCTGGTGGCCAAAGTATTTGAGCTTCAGCTTCAGTATCTGTCCTTCCAGGGAACAGTCAGGGTTGATTTCCTTTCCTTGATTTCCTGAAGGCATTGCACTGGCCAACAGTAGCATACCAGATTCACTTCAAGGTGCTGGTTCTTACCTATAAAGCCCTTTATGGCCAGGGTCTGACTTACCTGAGGGACCGCCTTTCCCCATATATACCCCAGAGAGCACTACAGTCAGAGTCATGAAATTGATGGGAGTAGTAAAAGGACCTAACTTGCATATTAATGAGGGGGCATGGCTTAAGTGATGTCACAGTGAGGGGGCGTGGTGGAAGTGATGTCACCTTGCATATTAATGAAGGGTGTGACAGAAGTGATGTCACCTCACATACTTAATGAAGTGGGCATGATGGAAGTGATGTTACCAGGCATGATGTCAGCCTCCCCACCCTCTTGCCACTTCACTGGAAGGGACCCCTGACCCCATCACTGGATATCACCTGACCACCCCCAGTGGAAGTGACCTCTGACCCTATCACTGGATATCACCTGACCACTCCCAGCAGAAGTGACCCCTGACCCCATCACCAGATATCACCTGACCACCCCTAGCCCTGCCCTCTTGTCCAGCGCCACCCACTGTATCAGCATTGAACTTCCGCCTACTGCAGCCCACCTCGGAAATGGGGCAACCACCAGTGGGAATGCCCAAGTGCAGCCATGTGACCCCTCTAGCGACATGCCCTGCCATCTCTGGCCAATTGCCAATGACCTGGGACCCGCCCAGGAGGAGGTGATTGAGGAAAGAAGCCATTTGTGCTAGCAGCAGACACGCAGTCAGGCTCTTGCTGAGGACATGGACACCCCCGGCAGTCTCTTTGCCACCCCACCACCATTGTTGAGGCCTGCTTTTGGTGAAAACAGGGACAACCCCATCAGGCGCCTGGTATTCAACGAGGTGAATCACTCCACAGACAAAGAAAACACAATGCTGCCAACATGGGGAGGCCATCATGGTGGGGAGCTGAAGTTTTCCAGCTACCCTGCAGATGAGATGGACATGGGAATACCCAACCCACTGTGGTGTATTTACTGGCCCCCTGGTGAGGAGCTTGAAGATGAGGAAACTCCAGAGGAGCATGAATGTGAAGTGGCTTTAAATGAATCCATGGATGTGGAAAATGCCGTACCAAACTCACAGGTAACGAGGTAAGCAGGGCTTGTGGATGGATTGTATAATGAAGTTAGGGAGGGTGGCAATCTAGGAGGCCTTTTTCACTGATTTTATTATTCTGTTTGTGCAGCGTGATAAGGACTTTATTCAGGCTTTTGGCAATCTGCACATCAGTAACCCTGTTGACATGAACCTCTCATGTGTATCATGTTTTTGTACCAACATTACCCCCGGTGACAAGAAGAAGAAGAAAAAGATGGGGGAAAAGAAGAAGAGGTAATTTTGTAACAATAAAAACATTTGTTTTTTTAACCTTGCGTGCTCATGTTGGGGTTAAGCAGGGGATGATGGAGATGGCTGACCAAGAGAAGGAGGTCTTAAAGCACATATATTATACACTGGGAGAAGCAGGGAGCTTTGGTGGTGTGAGGCCTCTCTTCCAGGAGGCCAAAAAGCAGTGTAAAACTCTCACTGGGAATAAGATTACTATGTGGTTTTCAGAGCAAGATGCTTATACATTACATAAGGAGGCCAGAGTCCACTTTAAGAGAAACCAGATCATAGTTTCTGGTCTGGATGCCCAGTGGCAAGCTGATTTAGTGGATATGCAGCAGTTATCCAAATATAATGATGGTTATAAGTGCATTTTAACAGTGGTTGACATACTATCTAAATATGCCTGGGCCACAGCCTTAAAAGACAAGACAGGGAGGAGAAGCCTTTAAGGATATCTTCAGTCAAGTCAGAATACCTGCCAAGCTTCAGATTGATCTTGGTAAAGAGTTTCTAAACCAGTCTGTAAGCAACATGTTAAAACAGCATGGAGTTCACCTCTTTTTCACCCATAATGAAGTCAAACCTGCCATTGTGGAGCACTTCAATCGTACTTTAAAAACCAAAATGTGGAGGTATTTTATCACCACCAACACATTCAGATATATTGATGTGTTGCCACTGCTCATTCCAAGTTACAATCACAGCTTTCACAGGACAATCAGGGCCCGCCCTCTGGATGCAAACTCCACCAATGCATAGGTAGTGTGGAAAACGATTTACAGAGATGGTGTGGAGGCAAATGAAACTGAGGGGAAGAGTCCTTTCTTTAGAAAAGGGGACCTTGTGCGAGTCTCCAAAATCAAAGGGATTTTTGTAAAAGGATATGAACGGAGCTACACAGATGAAATATTCATAGTGGAGCAGGTCATCCATAGAGGCAAGAGAATCCGGCAGATCTTTCTTGGGAATCTGGCAGATCTTTCAGCAGCCCATGCCATATTTGGGAAACCTCGCTTGTAGGTGGCATGCTCTCAACATCCAAATTGAGCCGTGTTTCTTTGTCATGCACCGGGGCAGGAAAGTAAAGCTTCGAAGGAATAAAGTCTTCATCCTCATCAGTGCTCATATATATTCTTTTAAAGTTAGGTCTCACTAATGGCGGGCTGGAAAATACCAGGGGTCTCATGGGGGTGTCCATGTCCTCAGCAAGAGCCTGACTGCATGTCTGCTACTAGCGCAAATGGCTTCTTTCCTCAATCACCTCCTCCTGGGCAGGTCCCAGGTCATTGGCAATTGGCCAGGGATGGTGAGGCGTGTCGCTAGAGGGGTCACATGGCTGCACTTGAGCATTCCCACTGGTGGTTGCCCCATTTCCGGAGTGGGCTGCAGCAGGCAGAAGTTCAATGCTGCTACAGTGGGTAATGCTGGACAAGGGGGCAGGGCTGGGGGTGGTCAGGTGATATCTGGTGATGGGGTCAGGGGTCACCTGCTGGGGGTGGTCAGGTGATATCCAGTGGTGGGGTCAGGGGTCACTTCCACTGGGGGTGGTCAGGTGATATCCAGTGATGGGGTCAGGGGTCACTTCCGGTGATGTGGCAAGGGGGTGGGGAGGCTGATGTCATGCCTGGTAACATCACTTCTGTCATGCCAACTTCATTAAGTATGCAAGGTGATGTCACTTCTGCCACACCCCTCATTAATATGCATTGCAATGTCACTTCCTCCATGCCCCCTCATTAATATGCAATGTAGGTCCTTTTACTACTGATTGGCCCTCCCAGGCCCCAAGGATGCTAGGCTGGTTGTAACCAGGGCCAGGGCCTTTTCGATGGCGGCTCCACACTGGTGGAATGAGCTCCCGGAAGAGATCAGGGCCCTGTAGGACCTTTCACAGTTCCACAGGGCCTGCAGGATGGAGCTCTTCCACCAGGCTTTCAACTAGGAGCTGCCACCACTATTAACAACTATATCAATCTGCAGAGCCTGGTTCCTGGTTGGTTAGCAATAGCCTAAGTGCACCGATTATACCTGAAGATGGACAGCGAGCTGGAAACTGAAACAACTTTGGTATGCACTCACACGGTAACACCATCGTATGACATCATAATGACACTGCTAGCACTTTTACATTGTATGTTCAATGGATTGTTTTTAAATATTTTATGAAATTTGATTGTTGATCAGTGTTTTGTCTTGTGTCAACCACCTTGAGCCTGCTTTGGCGGAATAGGGCGGGGTATAAATCATTAAATAAATAAATAAATAAATTTAGGATTGACTGATTTGATTTCCCTCCAGTCCAAGGGACTCTCAAGCGTCTTCTCCAGCACCATAATTCAAATGCATCTATTCTTCGGCGCTCGGCCTTCCATATGGTCCAACTCTCACAGCCATACATTATTAATGAGAATACTATCATTTTAATAGCTCAAAATGTTACCTTAGGAGGCAAATACTTTTGAAATACATGTTTACCGGTTGATATATATGAAGGTGCAGGAGGGGTGGTAAGTCATTTAATGTTTATATCTTTTTAGCTAAATATGCAACTTTATAAAGAATGGAATATGTATAAAAGCTAATTGCATTTGAGAATAATGGGAAAAAAAATATTCGCGTGAGAATACTATCATTTTGATCATACGGACTTTTGTTGGCAGGGTGATGTCTCTACTTTTTATTATGCTGTCTAGGTTTGCCATAGGTTTCCTCCCAAAGAGCAGGTGTCTTTTAATTTCATGGCTGCAGTCACTGTCTGCAGTGATCTTGGATCCCAGGAACATGAAATTTGTCTCTGCTTCCATAACTTCCCCTTCTATTTGTCAAGGAGTAATGGGGCCGGATGCCATGATCTTAGTTGTTTTTTTTAATGTTGATTTTCAAGCCAGATTTTGCACTCTCCTCTTTCATCCTTAACAAGAGGCTCTTGAGGTCCTCTTCCCTTTCTGCCATTAGAGTGGTATTGTCTACATATCTGAAGTTGTTGATGTTTTCCCTGACAATCTTAATTCCAGTTTGTGATTAATCCAGGCTGGCATTTCACATGATGTAGTCTGCATATGAATTAAATAAGCAGGGTGACAATACACATCCTTGTCGTACTCCTTTTCCTATGCTAAACCAATCAGTTGTTCCATGTCCAGTTCTAACTGTCGCTTCCTGACCCTTATACAGGTTTCTCAGAAGACATGTGAGGTGGTCTGGTACTCCCCTCGCTTTAAGGACTTGCCACATATATAATACAATATAGAAAATTTATACAATCAAGCCACAGAGAAGCCCTTCTGCCTCTGAGAGAAATGCAGAGTGGAACAGAAACCACTGGCTCCTAATGCTTCTTCTTCCCCACTTTGTTCCAAATAGAATATTCAACTGTTTCCACTTTAGAAACTCCCAAGGTAAAAAAAGAAGCAGCAGCAGCTTAAATACCTTCCCAAGGAAGGAGATGCTACAAAGATTTACTTGTGGGTTATACAGGGATGTTGGATGGACAGGAAGCATACTTTATTTTCACTTCCCTCTGAATGACCATCATATCTGACGATATCCACAAACAGAATGTTTTTCAAATGTACTTTTATTTCTCTGCAATATTTTTCATGATTATTTGACGCACACTGCAGATCTGTTCTGCTTGCAGTTGTGCTTTCCTTCAGCATTAGGAATATCCCCCCCCCCCCCCCAAGCTAGTGGTCAGCACAAACCCATCCTGTTCCTACTTATCCTGCTTACTTGTGAATTCATATCAGCACATAACGGATGGAAGAATGGCATTGAGTGTGGCTACAGTCTTAGAGCTATAAGAGCAGAAGGTTGCACACACAACGTCATCCTCTTATAGATTTGACATAGCAGATGCTACCCAGCTTTTGGGAAGAGCCAGCAACTGTTCAGGCCTCCTCCACACACAACATCTCTTACAAACCCCTAAAGCTGATCAGTGTAATGTAATGAGGAGAGTCGAGCCCTTCCCAAGAATGAAGACGCTGAGACTGTTTGTTAGTTTTCTTCCTCCTCAGCTAGGGTTGCTGGCTGCAGGTTGGGAAATTCCTGGAGATTTGGAGGTAAAACCCAGGGAATGTGGGGCTTCACGAGCAGAGGGACCTCAGTATAATGCCACATAGTCCATACTCCAAAGCAGCCGTTTGCTCGAGGGAACTGATCCGTGTTGCCTGGAGATCGTATGTAATTCTGGGAGATCCCCAGGCCCCGCCTGCAGGTCAGCAACAAATAGGGCTGCCAAGTCAGCCCGGGGGGCGGGGGATCCCCTGCTATAGGGGTTCCCGATCCACTGGCCGGCATTCGGCTGGCAGGGGGAACCCCACCCCCAAAGTCGTTCAGGCTGGACGACTTCCCCAGTGTACTGATGTCACCCGGAAGTGACGTCACCATGTTGGAGACGTTGCCAGGGCAACGCTCTGGCAACGTCTCCAACATGGTGACGTCACTTCCGGGTGACATCACTGGGCGCGCGCGCTTTGCACCCACACCAGGGAGACTCCCGGATGGCTCCCGGACAGCGAAGGACTCCCCCCCGCCAGTCCGTGAGTATGACTTGGCAGCCCTAGCAACAAAAGTGAGATATGAGGATGAAGTGAATACAAAAAAAAGGGGGGGGGGGAATCATCTGTATAATTAAACCTCCAAAAATACTCAGACACTAAATATAATGCTACAAATTAGTTACGTAATCAGCCTCCACAAAGTGATAATCTAGAGACCATAGAAAATAGGCGAGGCAGCCCAGCATCAGCCTGGAGTGACATCACATTCTCCCCAAACTCCACCCTCCCTAGGCACCACCCCCCCAAGATCTCCCTAACATTTGCTAAGGTGGTGTTGTGAACCCTAACTATCACCCAATGATAATGCGTTAGATCCTAAGGTGCCACCCTGCCACTCTTGGATAAGTAGAACAGCACCTGTTGTTAGAGGAGGAAGCAGTAATTTCTTCCATTGAAAGATCCACACTTTGCCCCTCATGCTCATTGCCAAGATCTGTTGACCAGGCTACAGGGAGAGGGATTGGCAGTATGGAATTCAGGAGGCCCAAGTCACCTTGAGGACTTGTGAAGCTGGAATTGTGCTCCATTCTGCAAATGGAGAAGTAGTCATTGTCACTGTAGTCATCATCATCGTAGCAGTAGTAGTAAATTTATTCTTCATGGCCATTGGCCTTCACAATTAAAACATACTGAAAATTCATTTTAGTTTATTTTACTTGGAGTGCACTTCTGCACTCCAACAACTAGGGGCACAGCAGAGCAAGCTCTGGCTTCCTGGTACTCTTTGCTGCCTTTTTTTAGCAGCGTGTGTTTTTTTTGTTTTTGTTTTTGTTTTTTTTAGAAACTACAATGAACCTGAAGTAAATATGAGAGGGAATTAGGCTGGAAAAGAGGGGGAGGAGGAACAAACACAGAAGAATTAAAATGTGGGGGAGGGAGAAATGAATGCTTACCAGGTTCTTTGATGGGCTTAGCAGCATCTCATATCTGCCTCATCCTTTTAAAGGAGACAACAGCAGGAGGGGAGGGGAGGTGACGATAGAGCTGGAGCTAGTTGATCAAAGCATCCAGGGACTAGAATCAATTTTCTAAAGTTGCAAGTGCGGGAGGACAACACCATCTGGAGACTCGCATCAGCTGACTCTTTTCCTGAAGGATAAAACTGACTCTCCATATCTCCCCACTTTTCTTTCTCCCATTAAGCATCTTCACATTATTGTGTGTTTGTTTTATTTTGTTCTGTGCAAGTAGAAATATTTCTAAACAGGTTTTTTTTTTTCAGTTTAGTACTTTTTTGGAGAGACTCATATCTTACTTTATTCAATGGGGCTTATTCTTCCCTAACATGTCTTGCCTCTATTTCTCTGAAAGTGCATTTCAGTGTTCTGGCTAGGACCCTTGGCTGGGGAGTCTTCCTGATTCTCCTTCCTCCTGTTTTATTAGTTTGTCTTTAGCACCATGTACCATAGCAACATACACCATGTAAGGCCAAATCTACACCTCACCTCTGAAGTAGTTTGACTGCTGTCTTTTCCTACACTCATTTCACACTGGCTTCAAATTTCACTCCCTGGGGTCAAATCTACATCTGACTTTCCTGCTGGAATCATTCTATTTTTTTAAGAACCACCCCCCCCCCCGGTCTATACCTGTTTCTAGTTTCAAACCATACTTGATCTAGTTTAAAAATCACCATCTACATTTGATAATTGTCCTCTTGTGGTCAAGCTAGCATAACAGATCCTGTTGCTTACTGCTCCTCAGACCCAGGTAAAAAAAGAAACCAAACTGAAATCTGAAACCAATGTGAAATGAGTGTAGGAAAAGAACAGCAGTCAAATTGTTTCAGAGGGGAGGTGTAGATTTGGCCTGGGTCTAAGAGCTGTAAGCAACAGGCTCTGTTTAAAGCAGTGTAATGCTAGCTTGACCACAAGAGGGCAATTAAAAATGTAGATGGTGATTTTTAAACTAGAACAAGTATGGTTTGAAACTAGAAACAGGTATAGATGGGGTTTTTTTTTGATACTAGAATGATTCCAGTGGGAAAGTCAGAGAAATAGAGGCAAGACATGTTAGGGAAGAATAAGCCCCATTGAATAAAGTAAGATATGAGTCTCTCCAAAAAAGCACTAAACTGAAAAAAAAAAACCTGTTTAGAAATATTTCTACTTGCACAGAACAAAATAAAACAAACACACAATAATGTGAAGATGCTTAATGGGAGAAAGAAAAGTGGGGAGATATGGAGAGTCAGTTTTATCCTTCAGGAAAAGAGTCAGCTGATGCGAGTCTCCAGATGGTGTTGTAGATTTGACCTAAATCATAAATTAAGTAAAATCTATTCTTTAAACATCCTGTCCCTTTTCCTTTAAAGTTTCTTACCTAATGAAGAATTATTACTCTGCTCAGGGTATCAAGAAGCCAAATGATTTGTTTTGTTGTGATATGTGGTTTAAATCTAGGGTTACTAACTCCAGGTTGGGAAATTCCCAGGTAATTTGTGGGTGATGCCTAGGGAGGGTGGGGCTTTGGGAGGGGAGGGACCTAAGCAAGGTATAATGCCATAGAGTCCACCCTCCAAAGCAGCCATTTTTTCCAGGGGGCTGGTCCCTGTCATCTGCAGATCAGTTGTAATTACAGATCTCCAGGCTCCACCTAGAGGTTGGCAACCTAGTGTCCATAGACCTACAAACAAAAAGTAACCGCTGCAGAAGATTCCCACTGTGGAAAGAATAACAGCTGAATGCCTCTCCCAGGTATAAATCAAGTGTTTCAGTGATCTTCTACAGCGGCAGGTAAAATGGAACCCGATTTCCAAAATAACATAGGCACAGCGCAAAAGTTTGAATGGAAGCTATCTATGTATGGAATTAAAGAGGAGCCTTCTGTTGCTCCTGAATATGTTCTTTGTTTAAATTATGTTTAATTGTTACAAGCAATCTGTTGGATCAATGTCTATACAGTCTATTGGGTTGGGACCACTCACACTTCTATTTCAGTGAATGTAATATCTAGTTTTGAACATAGTTGTGAATCGTAGATGGTCTTCCCCTGGTGTTTGTGGCCTCTCAGCTGGCCAGCAGGGGGAAAATGGCAAGAAACTGGAGCAGGGGGTCAGCAGTGTCCTGGCGTGCTGAAGTCCACTCCTGGTGTGCCCCAACACAATGTCAGTGCATCTCTGGAGAATGCTTTGGCAGTTGGGCAAAACTCTATGGTTAAGCCATATCGTTTTGCCCATTTTTTATTTCCCAAACTTCGTATCCTGCCTTTCTGCCCTTACAAAGGCCACCAAGGCAGCTAACAATCACATGCATGATAAAGAGAGAAGAAGAGAAATTCCAACCTCTCGTAGAAGAGAAGAAGAAGACGAAGAAGAAGAGGAGGAGGAGGAGGAGATTGGATTTAAACCCCACCCTTCACTCCGAGTCTCAGAGCGGCTTACAAACTCCTTTCCCTTCCCCTCCCCACAACAGACACCCTGTGAGGTAGGTGGGGCGGAGAGAGCTCTTTCCACAACTGTCCTTGAGAGAACAGCTGTGCCAGAACTATGGCTTGCCCAAGGTCATCCAGCAGCTGCATGTGGAGGAGTGGGTAATCAAACCCGGTTCTCCCAGATTAGAGTCCACACATTTAACTGCTACACCAAACTGGCTCATATGCATGTTAAAAATCACACTATAAAACCATTGAGTTCAACCCAACTCCCAAATACACATAATTAAAACAATTGTGGGGGGGGGGGGAGTTAAAATGCATACCAAAAATTAATTTAAAAACCATTGGTTAGGAAGGAGGAATCAAGGCCAGCTGAAACGAATACACCTTCACCTGCTGGTGAAAAACAGCAACCAAAAAAAACCTGAATCTCTCCCCCAGTGACACATGGAGAGAGTCCCCCATGACGCTGGAGACACAATGAGCATGGAATTCACTGCCACAGGAGGTGGTGGTGGCTACAAGCATGGACAGCTTCAAGAGGGAATTGGATAAACATATGGAGCAGAGGTCCACCAGTGGCTGTTAGCCACAAGGTATAGAGAGGGCCTCTCAGTCTGGGGCAAGTCATGCTCTGTATTCTTGGCGTTTGGGGGAGGGGAAGAGTGGGAGGGCTTCTAATGTCCTGGCCCCACTGGTGGACCTCCTGATGGCACCTGGTATTTTGGGCCACTGTGTGACAAAGTGTTGGACTGGATGGGCCATTGGCCTGATCCAACATCAGCTTCTCTTATGTTCTTATGATGCCCCAGGCAAGCATCCCCCCTGTTAAGGTAAGTCCCCCACTGCTTGCCAGATAGGACCTGCACACCCCTTGGTTCTTGTCTTCTCTTACCCAGCAAGTACATTCAGTTTGCTTCCAATTCTGTACAGTTTCTCTGTCTGCTTTTTTTTTTCCGGGGGGGGGGGGATGAGCTAAAAATAAGCCAATCCTTCCCTGACCTCCCAGCAAAAATCCCACTCTCAATTAATAGTGAAAATCTGACTAAAAGCAATAATTGTGCCCACAGACTGTCAGGCTGCTGTCTCATCATGAGTGATGGGAAGCGTTTTGCTAAACCAGTGGAAGTTATGATTACCCACGATGCTGAGGCACACAACAAGGCATGTTTAGAAGCAAAAGATCACCAGAGCATGTTCAATGAATTATTGCAAATATATCTACAGCCACAGCTCACCCTCCATGTATTATTGAGAATATCTAAAGGCATAAATCATGCTGCGGCTTTTTGAAGGGCACAGTAACGGGGTCCATGATCCCTAAAGATATTTATTCTTAGATAACCTTTTTTCTCCTTCCCCCCTCCCTTCGTTCTTCCTCTTCCTTGCAAATTTCCTCTTTATATTTCCTTGTCTTTCCAGCTAACCACATCTGTTGCCATAGAAAGGGGGGGGGGACACCAAAGCTGAATGATGACAAACAGATTGGAAATGTGGAAGCCGTTAAAACTTGGGACTGAGGGGGTACACGTGTGTCTAAGCTGTACCATGTCAGGGCTCACAAGGCTCAATATTCCTTCATAAACCCCCTTCTGTGAGGCTTCTGTATAGACAGCAAGGAATCAGACCTTTGTTGATAAACTAAAGCTCTTTATTTTCAATACTGCAAACAGGTTCTCGAATGTTTGTTAGAGATGCCAAATAGAATACAGTCAGTGTTAATATACTTTCCTTTTCGTTTGAACCTCAACATTAAACCAATCAGAAGTAAAATGCAAAATGCGGGAACATAAGAGCGGGCCGTTTGGGTTCCCACAGGGAGGTGAGAAAGTTGTAAAAATTCCCTTCTTGATCTGGGTGACCCACATGTGTGAAGTTATACCCAACAAAGCTGCTTGGGTGACAATAACAGAGTTCCAAGGTTTCACAATAAGATAAGACATTCCCTGGCCCGGAAAAAAGGGAGGAGGGATGCATGGGAGGGGAGGCCATTTGTTCTTGGTGACGTGCAGGAATGCAGGGTCGCCATTCTCCCGCCTAAAACCAGTAACATTGTCCAGGTCTCCGAAGAGCAATATACTTCAAGGTGAAGAGGGGAGGAGGAGGGGAGTAGACAGACAAGGATGCAAACAAGCAATTCACTTGATCAGAGAAAACGAAAGCAGACAAAGCAGATTATAATGAAACATTTTGTCAGAGCAATGAAACATTTGGCAGGGCACCTGACACCTTCCCCCAGTGCCTGCTTGAAGTGAACAATCACATCAGGGAAAACCCTGGGCTAGAACTAGGATTGCTATGTGCCCACCTATGGCAGGCAAATTCCTGACAAGTTTGGCCACAGTCTGTTGGTGCTCGGACAGGAACAGGCCAGCCAAACAGGTGGGGTCAATGATTGTATGTCCCTGTGTGATGATGTCACTGGCACAGCCCAGAGGCGGCAGCAATGTGCCAGGGCAATGTTCCAGCACTCATCCCAAATCTCTTTGGTTTCTCTCCACTACCACAACTGGGAAAGGTCATGTTCTGCCCCAATGATTCCCTTGTAACTCTGGATCTCCATGGCCATGCTCATATTGCAGAATCAGGCACCATATCTGGCCCTCTTTGGAGCCCCCATTTTAGGTGCCCCCCACATCCTGAGATAAGGCAGGTGGCAACCGAGGAGAGATGGCCTTTTCAGTCGTGGCACCAAAGCTCTGGAACTCTCTCTCCCCAGGGAGATTCGTCTGTCCTCTTCTGTTGCTGTCTTCTGCCAATCAGTGAAGACTTCTTTTTGTTTTCATTTGGCATTCCCTCAATGATCCTTCCTTCCAAAACACTCTTTTAACTGAAGTTTTTATTTTTTTTTGGTATGTATTTTAACACTGTTTCTTGTTTTAATGATATGTATTGGCGGCTATTAATGTCTACATTTTAAATTGTCACCTGCCTCAGAGGCGCTCGTAAGGGCAGAAGGCCAGATACAGATTTTGTAATAAAAAATAATAGTATCGGCCCACCTGGACGAGTCACGGGTGAAATATTCACAGGTGAAAACAGCATCACTAGAGCATCATTTCATACTTAGATTTCTCAGCAAGAATGAATTCGGAATACAGAACATAACTGCTATGGAGTAATGTTGCCCCGACACCTCCGTCCTCTCTGTGAAGTGATACAGCGATTTCTGGTGCACAGCTCCTTTCTCTCCAGGGCTGGTTCTAGGTTTTGAGGGGCCTCTGCCCACCGCCAAGCCCTTATGGCCTTCCAGCCCCCTGCATGCCTCTCACCAGCCTGTCTCTCCTTCCCCTGACTGCTCACAAGCCCTCCCACCATCCATGCTCATGGCTGCCTCCGGTTGTACTGGACGGTGGTTGCTGCAGCACTTGCTGCAAGGGCTGGGAATGAGTGGGCAAGGGCTGCCAGCTCTGGGCTGGGAATTGTTGGAATGACCGACACAGCAAGCCTGGACACCGGGAGGCACTAGGTCATTGCAAGAGGGTATGGGTGTTACTTCCACAAATGGAATGCCTTTCTTTGGGGGTGGTCACATGCAGAATTAGCCGCGTGATAGGCCCAAATGCTGGGCGGATTTTAATGGCATGATGACACAAGAACATCTGGCAAGCGTTCCTTACCCGTCGGCAACCCGTTGCACTCCGCCAAAGAAATGGAGTTAAAAAAAAAATACCTGGGAACGTGCAGTAGCAAACAGGTTTGCAGTGGGCCACAGATGGAATTTCCCATGTGATCGCTCCAGCGCGCTCCCATTGTATCAGGGAGCCCTCACTGAAGCACACTGGAAACATGTGGTGAAGGGGAAAAAACCAATTCCCCCACCTTTGCGTCTAATCATGCAGTGGCGCATCAAATTACTGTGGAGCAAATCGCCTCCCTCCCTCCCCGCGTTATCTGGCACATGTGATCGTACCCTTTATGTTAAACTGAGAGATGACCTCTGACCCCCTCCTCTCTTTCTTTGTCCTCTCACTCTCTGCATATGGCCATTGTCTCCAGGTGAACTGATCTCTGTCACCTGATGGTCAGTTGTAACCCCAGGAGATCTCCGGTTGGCAACCCTAGCGGGTGGGGGGGGAGCAGTGATCCTTGCCAGAAACCCGGGGCCCCGGTGGGTACGCTGACGCTGGCCCTGTGTCTCCTTTCCTCTTCATCCTCACTACCTGGCCTTTCTCCTCTAAAAGATCAACCGTGAATGGGGAGAGCTTCCTGCATGATTATCAGAGGTGGGGTCTGCAAGGCTCGTGTTGCGTGTCAGTAAGCCTCCCCATTGCAATACAAATGAAACTTTAAAAAAAAAAAAACACCACAACTTTTCTTTTTAAAAAAGGACTCACAGGCAGGGTGTTCTGCATATCCCCCCAGTGGACAGCTGCATTCTAAACCCTCTTCCCTTTGTTCGAAATCACATTGTTCGCAGTCCTTGAGAAGTGTAACAGTTTGCCTGTTTAAGAAAACAATTAGTTTAATGGAAAAGTAAGGACAGATGGGAATGGGAGCTGGAGGGAGCTGGTGGGAAATGAGATGAATTCATTTTCTTATCCTTGTGGGAATCCGTGCTGGGGAGAGATTGACAGCTGCTTCCTCCAGGAGACTTGAATAAGAATGGAATGGAGTTGGTGTGTTTGTGTGTGTGTGTGTTTGTGTGTGAGAGACAGACAGACAGACAGACAGAGAGAGAGAGAGAGAGAACATCAGAGGTCCCAAACCTTTCTCAGCTTGCGGGCACCTTTGGGACTGACACAGGGTTGTGCATACAACCACAAAATGCCCACTACAGGAGGCAGAGCCACACACACACGCACACACAGAGAGAGGAACCCCAAGCACAGGGGACAAGAGGAGTGGATTTTAAAAGCGCATTGGGAATAAGGAGTGGGAGAGACCATAAAACCACCACCGGGGAGGGCGGGTCACCAAAACAATGTTATTCTAATCTGCCCAGCCAATCTGATCTCTGATGGCCAATTAGAAGCCCTGCTGGGCGGCAGCCCCACTTGGCCCCACCCACTTTCTAAAAACATGGGGTGGGCACCAGGAAAGGTACTGGCAGGCACCGTGGCACCCGCGGGCACCAGACTAGGGACCCGCGGACTACATTATGCCTTGCCTTCATTTAGCATTTCAGTGTTACTAACCATGGGCACGGCACACACTGAGGTTCTCCTGCGAAAACGGAAAGCTGGGAATGAATCGTAACCACTCCAGAACACAGTAAAGCTCTGCCATGACTCCCGCTCACCTCAGTGGGGCTTATGCAAAAGATGTTCACAGGATTATGCTCCGTGACTATATACCCAGCGATATTATTCAGGCTGCATTATCCAGGCAACAGTTTAATCCTGTTTCCCACTTGAGAGTAAAGCCGTCAGTCTTCGGTTTGAAAATATGTTAATTTCACATATTCAGAAGATTTTTTTTTTTTTTTTAAGTGAAATCTGAACATTGAAAACTGTGTGTGAATACTGATGTTTCACAGTTTGGAAAGTGGAGGCAAAGGGCAGTGGTTCTACTTTGTTCCACCCGGTGCAGTCCTGTGGGGAGTTACTCCGGCCGAGTCCTAGGCTACGATCACACACACTAAATGATCTACTTCCAATCCACTTTCAATGCACTTTTGAATTGGATTTTGCAAGTTCACACAGGGTGCGTTCAGACAGGCAGCTAATCCCGCCATTGGCCCGGCTGTAATTTGGGCTAAGTCTGTTTGATCCAGCATTGCACGACCAGACAGCCTGTCTGTGAAGCGGTTTACTGTGTTTTACTCCCACAGTGGATTGTCTAGATGGCATCCGCTGTAAGGAGCCATGCGGTTGGCTTTTTTAAAAAAAATCCTGTCTGTGCATGCACATATGCGCCTTACTATATACTTGTTTTTTCGCGCATGCACAAACTAAAATGGTAAAAGCACTGCCAGTGGTACCTTCCTCTAGGTACCATTTCAGTTGATAAAGTTGATAAAGTTCAGGGAACCATCAGAAACATTAAATTGTTTGAATCGCTTGAGCAAAGCTCTGGGGATGTCGCATGTTGAAGTGGTTATGTGTGCATCGCTAAGACATCTTTAAAATGGCAGCCATTTGGGAGACCATCCCTACAGGCTGATTGCATGCTGGATGTACAACCTGACAGTGGAAAGTACGGCATTGGCCCATCGGCCAGCTTTAGATCGGACTTTCACCTCTATATTTTAAGTACGGATCCCCAACGGGGAGTGACAGGCTGATCACGGAAGCGGCATGATTCCCAGATGTTGTGATCTGGACGTGCACTTTAAATCCACTCATGCCCGGCATGGCTCAAAAGAGCTACATGAATGCACCCACAGTAAAAATCCAGTTGGAAAGTGGATTGAAAGTGGATTATTTAGTGGGTGTGATCACATTCATATTGAAGTAAATGGAATTTGACTGGAGTAACTCTGCACAGAGTTGCACTGAAGATAACTTCACTTTTGCCTGCAATGTTCAAACTATATTCAATTCTGGCTTTGTGCAAGACAGTGTTCCACCTCTTTCCACCCATCTTATGAGTCGTAGACTGAAAATAGGCAGCTCTGCTGCATGGTGTTATGACTGGAGTTTAAGACAGGGCTCCCCAACATGGCGCCCATGCATAGGCATCAATTACGGGGGGGCTCGAGCCACCCCTGAAATTTCTGGGGGGGACTGAGCCCCCCCAGGAAAACGGTGCACCCTCCGCCGTGCCTCCTTTGGCCCTTCCTAGGGCCGCCACTGCCGCCTCTCCCCCCCCGCCTGGCCACTCTGACCATCCCTCCGTCCATCCAGGGACCAGCTAAGCAAATGCCCAGCTGGCCCCTGGACGGACGGAGGGACAGAAGCAGGAGTGATCAGGGGGGGAGATGGTGGCAGTGGCAAAGACATGGTCCCAGCGGGCACACGCGTGAAGTGTGCGTGCACGGAGGAGCCCCTGCCCCCCCCCCGGGAGTTTTTAAACTCTATGCCCCTGCGCCCATGGATACCTTTCCTGTTGCTCACCAAGTGTTTTCAAAAAGTGTGGGCAGGGGCTTTTGCCCAGCAGGGCTTCTGATTGGTTGTGTAGATTTTTAAGCAGTTGTTTTGGCAGCACCTGCCACCATGGCACAAGGATCTTCACAGTTTGACTGAAGGTAAGCTGTTCATTTCAAGTGGTATGTTCATTTTAAAAGGTATCATGTCAAACAGAGTTTCTGCTTGGAATGCTGAAGAGATACTAGTAGAGTTATGCACAGCCTCCCTCAGATGTTGTGGTTGCCTCCACCTCTTGTGGTGGTCATTTTGTGGTTGCACCTACCACCCTGGTAGGGACCCCTGGTCTAAGAGGATAAGGTAGCTCCATGAATCTTAGCTGCACAATGTGTCTTTTGTAGGATCGACAATAAGCATCAACACAACTATAGGGAACAAACAATTTTTATCTTTATTTTCATAACTCCGCTTGAATGCAGAGTGCCTCAGGGGGCGGTTCTGTCCCTGATGCTTTTTAACATCTATATGCACCCCCTTGCCCAGTTGGTCCAGGGGAGGGGCTGGGGTGTCATCAGCATGCTGATGACACCCAGCTTTATTTGATCTTGGGCGGCCAGTCTGGCTCTGGACTGGATGATCTTGACCGGGCATTGCACGCTGTGGCTGGATGGCTCAGGCTGAGTAGGCTGAAGCTGAACCCAGTGAAGACGGAGGTCCTGTGCCTGGGCAAGGGCGGTCCTTGGTTGGGACTCCCCCTCCTGGCATTTGACGGGGCACTGTTGGTGCCTGTGTTAGTTTGGGAGTGCTCCTGGATCCCTCCTTAATTATGGAGGCCCAGGTAGCAGCCACTGCCAAGTCAGCCTTTTTTCACCTGAGGCTGGTGCGGCAGCTGGTTCCCTTCCTGGACCGCGCTGATCTGGCCACAGTGATCCATGCAACGGTCACCTCGAGGCTAGACTATTGTAACACTCTCTACATGGGGCTGCCCTTGTCACAAATCCGGAGGCTGCAGCTGGTGCAGAATGCCGCAGCGAGGCTGTTGATGTGTCTCCTGAGACAGGAGCCCATCCGTCCTGCACTGGTAGCACTGCACTGGCTGCCAATAGCGTTCTGAATTCACTTCAAGGTGCTGGTGCTTACCTTTAAAGCCCTAAATGTCCTGGGTCTGACCTACCTGAGGGACCGCCTTTCCCCATATGTACCCTGGAGAGCACTACGGTCTGGGGCCCAACATCTTTTTGTTACACCTGGCCCCAGAGAAGCCAGGCTCACTACCACGAGGGGGAGGGCTTTCTTAGTGGTGGCCCTGACCTGGTGGAATGAGCTCCCGGAGGAGATCAGGGCCCTGCAGGACCTGATGCAGTTCCGCAGAGCCTGCAAGATGGAACTCTTCTGCCAGGCGTATGAATAGGGGTTGCCACCTTCTCCTTTCCCTCCCCCCCATATTACACCCACCAATGATGACCGCTGATATTATCATCTGCCCCCGGGGATATGGCACTTAGTTTCATCAGAGAGATGCCATCTGTTGTACTGAATGTTGAGCACTTTAATTGTTACTATGTTTTAATTATGTATGTTTTATACTGTTTTAACTATTTTTAAAATGTAAAGTGAATCCTGGTTTGCCAGGTCTTATAAGCCACTCTGAGCCTGCAAAATGTGGGGAGAGCGGCCTAAAAATCAAATAAATAAATAAATAAATAAATAAAACTGTGTAAGTAGAAGTGGGCATGTAATTCTGGAAACTCCCATTGGGGCTTGACTTTTAAAATACTGATGCATAATTGACTGGTAGTTGTTAAATTGAGTGAACTGAATACTATGGTTATATCAAATGTGTTGAATATATGTATCTGACAAGGAAGTTACAACAGCACACAATGCACTTTATAGAATAATAGTTATAAATAGAACATGTTACTTTACAAAAGTTTCTTGCAGTGTGTATTTTTTTTTCTTACTTCACTCTCCTAACACTGCAGCTTGGGATAAGGTGGAATGTGGATATTGCAAATAAATGAACAAATCAATAATACTGGAAGAGGACTCAGCCAAGTCATTTGCAGTCTGAATAATCTGATTCAAACTTGCACCAGACTTCCCCATTCTCTGCAGTTCGGATGGGCTGCCCTCCTTTTTCTTTAAAGTATCACAAGAAAAGCCATTCATTTATGTGTTCATTCTTGGGATTTTTTTTTTAAAGAATACTTTTTTAAATGCTAGAGGGTGTGTGACATCCTAATTACAAACCAATCAATACCATTCACAGTGGATTCAGCAGAAAGATGTAGAACACCCCCCCTTCCTCATAATTCTCTTCAGTTGGAAAGTTTGAGTTAAAACAACAACAACAACAACCCTGTTTTCTCCACATTCGGGATGAAAACTATGGTTTTCCTTTATCACAAGGGCACTAACAGAATTGGTAGCCATACAGCTATTACAACTGATGCCTGGTTTTGTGTTAGTTGTGTGAAAATGTTGCCTAATAATGGCATATAAATGAAAAGGTATGCAAAAACAAGGTATAATTTAAAAAGTAAAATGCTGTAAAAGAATGAAAAGGGAAGATTTTCCTTTCTGGCTATGGAAAATACAAATCTTTACAGGCCTATGGAGATATACACTTGCCAGGGTTGCCAGCTTCCAGGTAGGGCCTGAAGATCTCCCAGAATTCCAACCGATCGCCAGATGACAGGGATTAGTTCCCTGGGGAGAAAATGGCTGCTTTGGAGGGTGGAGTCTATGGCGTTATACCCACTAAGGTTCCAACGGTCTGATTCAGTATAAGGCAGGTTCATGAACCAGAAATCCTGGCAACCATGTAAACAAACTCCAGGGGGAGGCACCATCTCGCGCAAACACACAATTACAATTAAATCACAAGTTCTCCGGTAGTCCCATGTGTTCCCACAGGATACTGCAGTTCATTGATGCTGCTTTGGTACTTGGACTGTATGTCAGAATAGCAAAGCTCTGAAGCCTATAGATGTGTTTACAAGTGGACTCATTCTAGAATATTTACCCAATTTTTTTTTAGCATGAAAGGACAGAGTATGAAACACAGTGCCTAGAATACCAGCAATGATATGACACTAGAAAATCACCTGCTGTCACTATTCCTCCAGATACAATGGCTGTATTACTGTACCACTGTGTTAGTCTCAGATTCACATGGCTTTAATGCAGGCATGTTTAGGTAGAAACAAAGAGGAAAGTAATTCAGTGTTAGAAGTCACACAGAATATAAGTAAATCTCCAGCTTCAGTCCCTGGCATCTTAAATTAAAATGTTCCAGGGATCATGCTGGGCAAGGACTTGTGACCAAGATCTTGGTTAGCTTCCGCCACCAGGTGTGTGCAGAACTGGTTTAGGTAGACCCAGGGGTCCTTTCGTAGAAAAAGAGGTGCAGGAGCTCATTAGCATAACTCATTAGCATTACTTATTTGCATATGCTACACCACCTGACATCACTGGAAGTATGTCAGAAGGCAAGAAAGAAAGGAGAGAGAGAGAGAGAAAGGAAAAAAAGAAAGAAGGAAGGAAGGAAGGAAGGGGGGGGGGGAGACAGCTACTAATCCAAGCCTCAGAAATACCACTGTTCTGGGAAGATAGCTTCAGTAGTGGCTGAAGCCTTCAGAAGGCTGGTCAGAGGAACAAGGACCTTTCCAAGGGAGGGGGTCATTTTGCTGCAGCCATGACACAAGCAGGCATTCCCCGCCGGGGGGGGGGAGCTGGCACCAACTCCCGGAGCTGCGCTCCCCCGAGCTCCTGCTCGAAAGGACCCCTGGGTAGACCAATGGTTTGACTCAAAACAAATCAGTTATTTCTATTGCATGTGAAGAAATACTGTTTTAAAAGGAACACCAGAAGAAGGGGAGAGGCAGGCAGGCAGTGACTAGCTACTCCCCCCATGGCGCACAAATGCAGCAAGCAAGTTACTGTAAGGTGCACAGTGGCAGGAAGTAAATTACCACAGTCCACCTGGTAACCAGATACTGAGTAGCAGGAGATGCAGGAATAAGTTGAGGCCTTAGAACAGCGATACGGGGAAGGGAAGTTGGGAGCGCTGGTCCTCCCAGCAAGTAATTTCTGCAAAATCTGGGTGGTGGCAGTGGTTGAACTGGGAGAGGGAGAGAAAAGCCCCTCTGGGTGCTGGGAAAGCCAGGCGGGGAAAAAAAATGTGCCAGGCAGAGACCTGGGATTGCCACTGGTGCCCAGACGCCTCAGAGGGCAGGACAGAACAGGGCCTGTAGGTCAGTGAGGCTGTTCTGCCACAGCGTAAAAGAAGATTGATATGGAATATTTGATTAAAAGGTGGAGATGATGCACTGGCAGAATGAGAAAGTTCATCTTTTTTTGTTAATTGAAGATTTGAGAAAATTCATCTGCATGGCTTTACTGATTTGGATAGCTGGGGACACCGGAATGATTTTCATGTTTCCTCTTGTTGTGTGTACATTGCTAATGGTCCTTCCAATTTGAACTTATATTATCATACAAGCTATTAATTCCTCTGAGCTTCCCATTAAAGCAAATAATTAATGTGAACATTAAAGTGCTGATATAGTGCCTTATACGTTGGGAAGTAATTTATTACAGTAAAAAGGACTAATACACAATGAAATATGCACAGAACAAGACGTGTTTATATATTAGATCAGTGGACTGGATGATGCTTAGGAAGCCTGGAGTGTGAAATGCCAATCCACCGAGCACAACAATTTCAAATATTAATTAAGCAATCATATGGAGCAGTCATTTACCCATATTTTAGTATTATTTGTTATCTTTTAAAGAACTGCCTACGTAAACAAACAAACAAAAAACACAGACAGTGGTCACCATTGCATGTATACCACACCGAGATGCCCAGAATGTGGTTTTGTATATCATGGTATTATAATACTTCCAAAGTTCTTCACAAGACAAAGTAAAATGTATACTATGAATGGGCTCAAGTAAAAAAGGACCCTACTCACATCTGTGGTGGTCATGTCTCCAAAATCAATGGTTTTGGACTAGCATTCCTCTCTATGTTTTTTTTTTTAAGTACACAGCACTTACTCCCCACAGATCCACTTGCTCACTTCATCAACAAGGTTCACTAAAGGAGACATAACTGACCAACAAAGACAGCTTCTTCTGTCACCTGTGAATACTTGAAAATAGCTGCACAGTGCAAAAATATGTAGAGGAACACAACACATCTTCAGGACAAGCTGGACCTTCCATTTGAAAATATAGTTTGAATGATGATGATGGCTACCTTTCATCATGTTCTTGGAAGTAAAAGTTATCTTCTTCTTAAGTGTAAGTGTAAGAAAGATCAGAATAATCCATATGGTAATATTCCCATCATAGGCGTAGAGTACGGGGGGGCTCGAGGGCTTAAGCCACCCCTGAAATTTCCCGGGGGGGCTCAGCCAACCCCGGGGGAAATGGAGCGCCTGCTGCTGCGCCTCCCTGGGTCCTTCCGAGGCCCGGCCACCGCTGCTGGAGAGGGAGTGAAGGGGTAGCGGGGGGGAGAGAGAGGCAGCGGCAGCAGTTGCTGGCAGGCCTCGGAAGGGCCCGGGGAGGCGGGACGGTTTTCTGGGGGGGGGAGAACATCACCCCAGTGGGAGCCCCCGCCTCCCCCGGAATTTCCAAAAGTCTATGCCCCTGATTCCCATGATGCATGGATGAGAAAACTGGACAATGAAGAAAGCTAACATGAAGAAAGTTGATTCATTAGAAATGTGATGTTGGAGGAGACCACCAAAAAAGACAAATAAGTGGGTTCTAGGTCAAATCAAGCCTAAATTCTCCCTAGAAGCTCAAATGGGGCTATCATACATTGGCCTCATCACAAGAAGAAGAGAGTCCCTGGAAAAGGCAATAATGCTAGGAAAAGTTGAAAGCAGCAGGAAAAGAGGAAGACCTAGCATGATATGGATTAACTTAATCAAAGAAGCCACAGCCCTCAGTCTGCAAGACCTGAGAAGACATTGATTCACAGGGTCGCCATAAGTCGGAAGCAACTTAATGGCACATAAGACACGTAACTTTTTTTTTTTTTAATATCTGTCTCTTTTATTCAACGGAGATCCCTTATCCACAGAGAAAACCAATACAAACAGCTTCAAAAAATGCTTTTATAAGGGCAAGAAGCAAACTGTGATCATTGTTTGATGACCATTAGCATATGTCTGTACCTATAGGGTTCTTCTGGGAATGAAAGACAGCATATATGCCTTTTTATTCCTTCCTTGTAGTCCATTTGAAAAGAAGTCCTATCCTACTGTGCTTTCAGGCTGATTATGGCGGTTATCTTGAGAGATGGGGAACTGACAGTCATTCTTGATATTCTTCTTTCTCTGCAATAACAGCAGCACATCCCCAGACGTACAAATCCTTTACACATGGCAGATAGACTACACACAGCAATGTTGAAAATGTTTGGGCATTCTGAGGTTTGCTAGGCTTCTCTCACAGCACTGTGTGACTCAGAAAACTGGGAACCGTTGTCTGCTCTCACGCTCTTGCCTCAGCCCTTGCTTTGCTTAATGATCACCAGAACCAAGACCTAATAATATTAGTGATAAACATTGTAATTCTATTAAACAGTGTGAAGTAAATGTAATTACATTTTATTTTGCATTCATTCATTCCTTACTGAAGCTAACCACAGGAAATTTCATCTCGTTATTATGATCCCTCTTTTGATGAAGCGACGAAACCGTGTTGGCAAAAGCAATGAGAAGGTGGGAGGCATGAGCACCTCTCGCCTGCCCTCTTCCTGCCCCAGCTGATCAAAAAACCTCATTAGACTCCAGAGCAGTCGTGCAGTCAAAGGCAGCAGAACACAGTCAAGCCAAAATTCATTTTTGACAGAAGATGGAGAGAGAGAAAAGCAGCAAAGTCTGGCTCTTGCTTTTCAGAGAGAGTTTAAAAGCAGTCCATCAGAGTGATCGGTCGTATTTATGCTGGGTGGCTCTCCATTCCCTGATGGATTGAGAACATATAAAAAGGGTGCCATGTACATGGTTCCCAGGGGAGATCTCTGAATCCAGAGTGAGGCAGGGAAGCACAACAGTGGACCATAGGGACCATGTCATTCCAGCCTTGGCCCATCTATACTGGCTCCCAATTTTTTTCTGGACACAATTCAAGGTGGTGATCTCACCCTTCAAAGCTCAATATGGTTTGAGGCTGACAAACCTGAAGGACTGTCGAATCCCTTATGAAACTGCCCGACCAGTACGGTCATCTTTGGAGATCCTGATTCAGGGGCCCCCACCTTCTGAGACTAGGTGGGTGGGACTATGGGAAAGGGCTTTCTCAGTCATAGCCCCAAAGCTCTGGAATTCTTTCCCCATTGGAGATCCGTCTGTCCCCTCTGTTGCATCTTTCACCAGTGGGTGAGGATTTTCTTTTTTTTAAAATTGTCATTCCCTCAATGATTCCGTCTTCCTAACCAATGTTTTAATTGCTGTTTTTATGTTTGTATGTATGGTTTCTAATTGTTTTAATGTTTTAATGATGGGGGTTGATTTTAAGGGGGTGATTTTTAATGGTTTCAAAATGTGATTTTTAGCATGTATGTTTTAACTTGTTAGTCATCTTGTTGGTGCTTGTAAGGACAGGGATTGAGAGGCGGTTAAGAACATAAGAGAAGCCAATGTTGGATCAGGCCAGTGGCCAATCCAGTCCAACACTCTGTGTCACACAGTGGCCAAAAACACCAAATGCCCTCAGGAGGTCCACCAGTGGGGTCAGGACACTAGAAGTCCTCCCACTGTTGTCCCCTGCCAGCACCAAGAATACAGAGCATCACTTGCCCCAGACTGAGAGTTCCTATCTATACATTGTGGCTAATAGCCACTGATGGACCTCTGCTCCAGATGTTTATTCAAATCCCTCTTGAGGCCGTCCATGCTTGTATCCACCACAACCTCCTGTGGCAGTGAATTCCATGTGTTAATCACTCTTTGGGTGAAGAAGGACTTCCTTTTATCCATTCTAGCCCGACTGCTCAGCAATTTCATAGAGTGCCCACAAGTTCTTGTATTGTGAGAAAGGGAGAAAAGAACTTCTTTCTCTACCTGCTCTATCCCATGCATTATCTTATAAACCTCGATCGTGTCACCCCTCAGCCGTCGTTTCTCCAAGCTAAAGAGCCACAAGCGCTTCAACCTTTCTTCATTGGGAAAGTGTTCCGACCCTTTGATCATTCTAGTTGCCCTTTTCTGCCATTTTTCCAATGCTGTAATATCTTTTTTGAGGTGTGGCGACCAGAACTGTACACAGAACTCCAACAGTTATGAACTGTTGGCAAATGGCTAGAGTAATGGAAGCATTTTTTGCCTTGCCTTCTCTGTATGCAAATATATGTCTTTAAACAACAGTTCGATTTACATGCTTGATCAGTTTATCTAAATACAACTCAGAAAAATTATGCTTAACCACCTGTATGGGGGTAGAAACAGCAGGCTGACATCTTTGTATCTGTGAGCCACAAGAATGTGAAGATATTTTGTATTGTATCTTGCCCTGTTCCTTATATGATGCTCTCAGAGCCAGATTTTGGAAAGCTACTATTATTCCAGATTGAGCGATATAAATAAAACGTCACTTCTGCTCTGTGATCTCAACAAATTTGTTGCCCAGAGAATATCTTCATTTGCTTTGGCAGCCGATGAGACATGTCATAACCTTTTTTATCCCATTGTTGTTCCCTGCTACAGAGACCATTTGATGTATCCAGTGGTGTGGAACATATATAAATATGATTGAAACAACAACAACACACAACTTGGATACTGTTCACATTCATGTTCCCTCTTTGGGAATATCTGGCCCTTGCTTGATTTGTCTAGCGCTTGTCATATGGCAATTTGTGATAACCACTGGCTTTAAACTAGTGAAATGTCCATCACTGAGAGGGTGGACGCTTCGGCAAGATAGGATTTCCGCCCCTCCCCATTTACCAGATGATAAAACAGACATACAATCATTACTTTAAAGAAAGGTCCCTGAGAACATATAAACTCAACTTTTTCTAATAATAAGTTTCCACAAATACTGACCAGGAAGACTTAAAACCAGAACAGGGGCCGGAGATGTTCTTATAAAGTTTTGAATAAGATATTTCTAAGGAACGGCCTGCCTTGATCTGGATGGCCTCGGCTAGCCCAATCTTGTCAGATCTCAGAAGCTACGGAAGGTTGTGTCCAATGTTCCCTCTAAGCTATGGAGTCTTGTGAGCAAAAATTCTACGGTGTGAGCTACTGGCATTGAAGTTGTGAGCGAGCGATTTGGCTGCTGCATAACTTAGTTTGCTCTGGAGCCCTCCTTCCTGAGCTGAGACAAAAATCTGTGAGCTGGAGGCTGAAAAACTGTGAGCTAGTTCACACTAACTCAGCTTAGCGGGAACACTGGTTGTGTCTGGTTAGTATTTGGATGGGAGACCACCAAGGAAGACCACGGTGACTCCACAGAGTCAGGAAATGGCAGCCCTAGGGCCCACCCACGTACTTACATTAGGTCAGGTGACCAGGGAATCACTTCAGCTCCATCTGGCACTAGAAAACCTTATCACCAGGACCTGATGTTCTGTCTGAGGAACTCATCTCCTAGGGAGAAGATCTCCCCAGATTCTCCCCATTCATCCCCTCCAGCACATGATCACTTGCCTACATGGACAATGATATACACCTCTGACCATCTGTGAATGTCCTGACCTGGATGGACCAAGCTAGCCCAATCTAATTAGATCTCAAAGACTAAGCAGGGTTGGCCCTGTTTAGTATCTGGATGGGAAACCACCAAGGAAGTCCAGGATTGCTATGCAGAGGCAGGCAATGGCAAACCACCTCTTTTCGTCTCTTGCCTTGGAAACCCTACGAGGTCACCAGAAGTCAGCTGTGACTTAACAGCACATTCCACTGCCACCACTGCCAAGAATTTGCCCAGCCCTCCCTTTTAAGTAAGGTGTAAAATCCAACTGGGACATCTCTTCTCACTGAATAACATGATGCTCAATCTACTCGGCAGTTCTCCTGCAAAAGCCTCACTTATTTCTGCAGAAACAAGAGAACCATGTGCACGGGTCACTGCATCTGCCACCTTTAATGGAACCCACGTTCTGGACACTTGACACTTCTCAAACTACAGTTTTGTTTCATAGTAATTTGCAGATATGCCGAAGCAGGGCTGCCTTTTCATGGGGAAATCATTCCATTTCATTTGGCATCCTTTTGCCCACGTTGTCCTTCACATTTTGCAAATTCATACATTAGCCTTCAGCACTCCAATCAGCCATGTAATTAAGCTTAGCTGAGACCAGATACCTCAACTGTTCTTGTGAAATATCTTTCAGTGCTATTAACCTCATTAGGAATTTTGTCAGGTGGCAACTCCCAAGATCTTCTGGGAGGTATCAATGCCCTACAAAGGTTCCCTGTACGATATGATGGGTCCCATCTTCTACCCCCCCCCCCCCCAAAGGGAAGAATTTTCTGAAAGATGACTGAATGAGATGTAACAAGGCTGCAAACTGTTCATCAATACGCCTGAGAGAGGGGACATCATTTTACACCATTTTAATTATTCAGCCAAGAGGATGAGAAGAAAGCTTTGAATCTGAGTTAGGAAGCTACAAGGAGAATAGAAACGAATGGGTCTAATTGTACAATGCAGCCTGGTGTGAAGCCGTGAGCAGAACTAGGGGGAAAGATGAATAGTGGTGCTTGAAAAGTACTGGAAGCGGAGTCCTGTTGCGGTGAAATCAGCAAGCATTTTATTTAGCTGGTTCAGATGAGGCATGAGGGCTGGTGGCCAGGGGGCCTGCTTTTATGCACAGGTAAGCCGCACCCCTGACCTCACCCAGACAGCGTAATAGGTTAAGGCTCCCGCCAGAGGCTATCATAGGGTTTTTCAAATATCCTAAGCCTCTGATAAGGTGACAATCAGGATCCTAGCTGCCTATTGTTCTCTGTCCCCAAGCTCAGGTCACTCCTGGCCATGTGTGCAGTGGTGGCCATGTAGCCGCCGATATTAAGCTCATTGCATATATTACAGGGCTAGAAATAGTGAGGGGACAAAGGAGTCGCTGCCACTAAAAATTCATCCACAGCAAACAATTTCCCTCCATTTGGGGGATTTCTTCTCAGATGGGATGTCTGAGGAATTTCAGTGGCACTCAAAGGGGGTTTGAATAAGTCTAGCAAAATTCCTCAGTGACGAAGGAATTTGTACACATTTCTACTTTGCTACCAGATATTTCATAAAAGAAAATTCAGAATCAAGTGGGAGTTTCTTCTCCAAGGAAAACATGTGAGGAATTTAAAGGGGAAGCAAGAGAGGTGTAACGATTTGTCCCTTTCTGGAAAATCTTGTATTGTAAAACCTGTAATGGTACCTCTCTGTTGTGTTCTGAAATAACATTTGTTGTGCTGCCTCCTTTAATTTTGTAGTATTTCCTGATTAATTTTGCTGCCACCTTAGACTTCTTCACTGAACCCAAGTTAACTGCCCCCTTAAAAATTTAAATGCCCCCAACAACAAGAAAAACAACCCTGGCTACAGGCCTGGATTCGATGAAAGGAGCTTTGACGTTTGAAAGCTCATACCCCGAGAATCCATATGGCCTCTTTAGTAGAACCATTGACCTATATTGTTGCTGTGGAGTGGACTTAGGTCAGGAGGGGCCTCACAACTGTGCTCCAAAATGTCTGCATGCTACTTCATATTCCAGTTGTGCCTATGTCAGCTAGCACTGCCAATGATTCTGTTGCAAGCATGTCAGTTACCACTGCCAATGATTTCTATTGCCTTTCCTTCAATCACTTAACATTGCCTTTGTTTTGAGTTCCATGCCTGCTCTTCTAGGTCCCGGATGGGAGACAGCATCGGTAGAGTGTCTCCCACCACAGGAATGTGCTTCTTGCTCACTTTGTGCATGCTTGCTGATTAGTAGCTTTTGCTCGCACTTATCTCTCTTTGGCTCCTCATTAGCTCACGGCCTTGAGCTGGAATCTTCCTGCTACATGTTATTTTAATCACAGGTGCAAATTGCTCCTTTGCTTGATTTTACCCTTGGGAACATCCATCCCACAGATCCTGACAGTGTCTTTGCTTGGGAACCTAATTTGCCGCGTTTTCCTCGGGAACAGTGGGCCAGCAAGGGCGTAGACTTTCTCAATCCCCGGGGGGGGGGGGCTCTCTTTCATGCGAGCGCGCGAAGCGTGCGTGCGCGCTCGGGACCATGTCCCGCCGCTCTTCCCCCCCGCCCCAGGGAGCCGCCGCCGCTTCCCTCCCCCGGGCCATGCCCGCCCGCCCGCCGCGCTCCCCGCCCCCCTCCCTCCCTCTCCCCGCTCACCTTGGGCGCCGGCGGGGTAGAATCGCTGCTGCTGCTGCTGCCTGCAGCTGGGGGCCGGCGCGTCGCCCTTGCGGGCCCCCGGCTCCCGCTTCGCCTCGCATTTCCCGGGGGGGGGCTCAGCCACCCCCAGCAAAATGAACACCCACCGGTGGCCAGTCAGCCAGCCGTTGCCGCCTCTCTCCCCCCCCCGCCCCACCCCAGGGAGGCAGGAGGGCAGGCCGGGGGTGGGGGGGAAGGAGAGGCGGCGACGGCCGGCTGACTGGCCACCGGCGGGTGTTCATTTTGCCGGGGGTGGCTGAGCCCCCCCTGCGAAATTTCGGGGGAGGCTCGAGCCCCCCCCCCCGTAGTTGACGCCCATGTGGGCCAGTATATTTGGGCGCCAATAATTTTCTCAACTGATTGGTGGAAGTCGAGGGGGGCTTATTTCATATCAGGTATAATTGCAGTTGTATTACTATGCTTGGGCATTACTAACAGAAGAAGTGTATTTGACCAACGAGAACTTTTCTGCAAATAAAGGACTTTCTGCTTAAGGAGACCTGTTGTGGACTACATCTATTGGCACAATCTCACAGCCTACTGAGAGAAAAGGAGGCTCAACTGACCAAGCTATCCTAAGCAAAGTTAAACCCTTCTAAATCCATTGAAGTCAATGAGCTTAAAAGGGTGTAACTCAGTTTAGGATTGCCGTTAGTCCCGTAGGCTGCACTCGGCTTCACCTGCTTACTTATGCTATGTCAGGTGACCAGGGAATCACTTCAGCTCCAATTGGCACTAAAAAAACCCCATATCCCTGGGACCTACTCTTCTGTCTGCGGAACTCATCTCTTAGGGAGAAGATCTCCCCAAATTCCCTCCCCCCGTCATCTCCTCCAGAACATAATCAGTTGTCTGCTTGGACTATGATATATGCCTGTGACCATCTGCCCACTAGCTCTCATTTTGGGAGTCAAACACTGAGGTTTCTTAGACCATGCCTCTAGATTCCAGCTGGCTGATCTCTTGCTACTTCATGGTTTTCATGTTCTGGTATGGTATAAATGCCATTGTGCCACAATCTCTAGGCACGGTTTCTTGATATTTATTTTATTTTGTTTAAATATTTATATGCTTTTCTCCTGACAAGGGACCAAAAGCATCTTATTTTTTTAAAGTAATTAAACAAACAACTAGAAGAAGAAAATAAAAATAAAATTCTCCCCAGTGCTAGTCTAGGTGGGCTCACTGAATGCCACAGGCAAATTATAGGCAACACATTATAGAGAACTTCAGCTGCTCATAAAGAGGGATACATTCCCCCTAGCTCCCTGAACTTTGGCCAACAGGATTCCATGGGTGAGGAGGTGTACTCTCTGGATGTGATCCTATTTGGATGGGAAACAAACTAACAAAGTTACAGCCAACAATGTGTTTCCCACTGAAACCAATGGAGGGGGAAAACCCAATGAACTAAACCAAGAAAATAAATACATCCAGTAACAAAAAAAATTAAAGATAACTAGTAAAATTGTTAAAGGATAAAATGAACCCTATATGAATAGAAATCTGGCGTGCAACTACCAGTTGGTGGATTCTGAAGACAGATGCAATGTAGAGTGGTCATTTGTTAACAACATCACAGTCTCAACAGAACAATCAGAGGAAAATCCATATGATCCAAAATTGGGGTCTTCATGGGAGAAATGATTGTGGCCATTTTGGACTTCCTTAATTACATATATGGTCTTCTATGCAAGATGGATTGTGCTGCTTGAGTGCAGGGAAATAAAAAATGGTGGCCAAGAGCAGTTTAAGTGGACCCAAAATTCTATGAGACTGGAATTAAAGAGCCCCCCCCCTGGAGTTAGAAAAGTATACCTCCCTGGGTATAAATATGAATATTATAACAGACAAGAGGCAGGGACCCATGATACTTGTGGGGGGGGGGAGGATTCCTAAAGGCTGCAGCCTCAGGTAAGTCCTCTCCCCCCCCACCCCAGCCATTCCCCTCCACTCCAAGGCCCGAGCAGCTGACGGCTGCTTGGGCCAGTGATTCCCCCCCCCCCGATCCCCCCCCAGCTCCAAGTCCCGAGCGCATTTCAAACGGCAGCAGCGGTAAGGCCCAAGGCCCGCCAAGGCATCTCCCCCCTCACCTTTCAAACAGTGGTGGTGGTGAGGCCCGAGGCCTGCCGAGCCGTCTCCCACCCCCCTCCCCAACAGTGGCCAAAGTGTTCTCTGTGCATCCACAGGGAACACTGTTTTACTTCTGGGGGGATTTAAATATCCTCCCCAAGGTTTTTTTTTTTTTTTTTTTTTACTTTTCAGATTTTTCTGCACATGGGGGGAGTCCCCCAAATGTGCAGGAAAATCTCCCTGTCCCCCAAGTGCCCCTTGCGTGGATTTAGATATCCACTTGGGGGTGGCCACTTGGCTATTACATATATAGATGGGGTGGATAGACCTGTTCTCCAAAGGCCAGGTCTACCAATATAGTGGCAAGGGTGGGGTAGACCTGTTCTCTGGAGGCCTGGTCTACTAATAGAGTGGAAAGGGCCGGGTAGACCTGTTCTCTGGAGGCCAGGTCTATCAATATAGCGGAATGGGGTGGGTAGACCTGTTCTCTGGAGGCCAGGTCTACCACTAGAGTGGAAAGGGGTGGGTAGACCTGTCCTTTGGAGTCCAGGTCTACCAATATAGTGGAAAGGGCTGGGTAGACCAATTTATCTCCTGCCCGCCCCGGTTGTCCAGGCAAGGCCCACATGCCTCAGAGACACAGGGCCTGCCAATTTCTCTCCCCCCTGCCAGCACTTCCCCCCACCCTCACCCCCCACCAGTAATGGTGAGGCCCGTGCGCCTTCCAGCTGTGGGGCCTGCCAGTTCTTCCCCCCACCCCCAGTGACAGTGAGGCCCGGTAAAGCTTCTCCACCCCCACCTGCCACTAGCAGAGGTAAGTGTGTTCCCTGCGCATGCACAGGGAATACTGTTTTACTTTGGGGGGGATTTAATTTTTTATTTTTTTTTACTTTTCAGATTTTTCTGCACACGGGGGGAGTCCCCCAAGTGTGCAGGAAAATCTCCCTGCCCCCAAGTGACATGGATTTAGATATCTGCACGGGGGTGGCCACTTGGCTATTAGTATATAGATTCAGCTTGGGAAATAGATAATGGACAGATACTTCACCTGGCAGGCAATCTGCCTTTCTCACAGGCAGCATACCAAACTGCCGGTGTACAACTACAGAACTTTAAAAAAATGCATAGAATATAGATATAGATATAGATATAGATATAGATAGATAGATACAGATATATATAGATTTAGATCTCTATCTATCTATCTATCTATCATCTATCTATCTATCATCTCTTTCTCTCTCTCTCTATCATTACAGGGAGAGGGCCTCCTGACTGTCCTACCAATCAAAGAAGCTCATCTAGTCGACACATGAGAGAAGGTCTTTTTGGTGCCAGCCCCCGGATTATGGAGCAACCTCCTCAGGGAGGTATGCCTGCCCTCACCCTAGCTCTTGATCTGTGGGAGGCAGTTGAAGATACTTTTATTTCGAACTGCATTTGACTGATCTGGCTTTTATTGGCCATCCTAACTGGAATTTTTTGTAACTGTGACCTTTTAAGTGTTTTTATCCTTGTTGTTTTATTTATATTGTTTTATTGTTCTTTTATACTCATTTTTAATATACTGTCAGTCACCTTGAGTTCTGCAGGGCAGCAAGGCAGCCAATTAAACGTTATAAATAAAATAAATATTTAAGACAACAAGTTTTGCTTATGGTTGATGAGCGACCCCAATAGCGATTAGAGACGGCTTTAAAACTGGGCTGCATTTCTTTTCATTTGTATCATGTCCCAAGTGACTTGTAGAGGCAGTTGTCCTTCTGATTACTTGAAATCTATCCTGCACAAAGGAAAGGTTCTTTATGTACCATGCTGTCCCAGATAATAGGAATCTGCAGTTTTCTTTATTGAAGGAAATCATGGGATTTTCATTTAAATTAATTAGATGTGGTTGGGCTTCTAGCTTAGAGACGTTGCTGGGGGTGGGGGAAATCTTTACAACTTTAAAATATTTACAGCAAGAAGTCTCAAGAGCCTAAAGGGTGTTCACACACACACACACACACACACACACACACACACACACAAACACCTATCCCTTATCATACATGATCACCAATGCTCCCTCTAAGCTGTGGAGTCTTGTGAGCAAAAATTCTACTTTGTGAGCTACTGGCATTAAAGTTGTGAGCAAGTGATTTGGCTGCTGCATAAATTGGGTTTGTTCTGGAGCCATCCTTCCTGAGCAAAGAAAAAAATGTGTGAGCTGGAGGCTAAAAAAACTGTGAGCTAGTTCACCCTAACTCAGCTTAGAGGGAACACTGAAACTCACTTACTTACTCAAAAGATTTTGTGCCTGTTTCTTGAAAGATGGTCTTGTGTGAAGATGACATACAATTCACATCCATCTCTTTTACCATATGCAGTTGTGCTTTTCTTGTCCTAGGTACACACGTGAATAAGGATTCCTGAAACTGTTTTCATGGAACTGACTTCCACGTACAAATTTGTCTTCTGTGAAGCTTAACTGGAAATCTTGCTTCATATCTAGCTGGAAATGCAGCAAACATCCCTGGTTTCATTTTCCCAAGTGAAAATGTATATCCACAACTGTGGATAAGAGTTCCATGAAATGTAACAAGTTTTTGAACAGTGATCGTGAATCGGTGGGAAAAAGCAGTGACTTCTGCAGCCCTATATGGCCAGGGTCCAACATACCTTAAGGACTGCCTTTCTCCGTATATACCCCAGTGGGCACTTTAGTCGGAGTCACATCATCAACTCTGGGTTCCGGACCCCAGGGACGCCAGGCTCGCTGGAACTAGAGCCAGGGCGTTTTCGGTGGCGGCTCCTGTCTGGTGGAATGAGCTCCCGGAGGAGATCAGGGCCCTGTGGGACTTAATGCAGTTCCGCAGGGGCTGCAAGACGGAGCTCTTCCACCAGGCCTTCGACTAAGAGCCGCCACCAGCAATACCAGCAATACCACCAGCAACACCAGTGACATCACCCATCACAACTGATATCAGGATGGTAGCTGGCCCTAGTGCAACCCTGGCCTGGTGGCAACGCAGGCTTGGACCTTGATTCTTGGGTAGCCATCTGAATGATAATTGGAAGCTTTTACTGTAATTGTGTTATTTATTGAACTATTTTATGCTGTTTTTATCCATTTTAATGTTTTGAATCGGCCTTGTTGCCCTTGTAAGCCGCCCTGAGCCCGTTCGCGGGGAGGGCGGGGTATAAATATGAAAAATAAATAATAAATAAATCATAATGTTACTGAATTGTGGCAATGGTACAGAAACAAGAAGGATGGACAATAGTCTTTTTTTTTTTTTTTTTTTTAGCATCTGTCTGGCACTGGCAAAGCCACAAACTGTTATTGGGGGGGAGTGCATACTTATGCTAAGAAGAAGAAGAAGAAGAGATTGGATTTATACCCCACACTTCACTCCCCAAGGGAGTCTCAGAGCGGCTTACAAACTCCTTTCCCTTCCCCTCCCCACAACAGACACCCTGTGAGGTAGGTGGGGCTGAGAGAGCTATTTGTAGTAATTTGTAATATTCTGCTATTGCAAAGGTCACATGAAGGCTTCCTACATCCCTATGGAGGATTTCCCCTGTTATTTGTGAGCCAGCATGTTGTACTGTTTAATAGGTTGAGTCGCAGAACCTAACCTGGAGAACCAGGTTTGATTCCCCACTCCCCTTCCGCATGAAGCCTGCTGGGTGACCTTGGGCCAGACCCAGTTCTCTCAGAACTCTCTCAGCCTCATCGACTTCACAAAGTGCCTGTTGTGGGGCAAGGAAGGGAAGGTGATTGTAAGCTGCTTTGAGACTCCTTAAAGTAGAGAAAAGAGAAGATATAAAAACCTCTTCTTTTTCCAGAAACCAAGAACTTTTGAACAGAGTATTGCTAGTGCCTTTAATGTACCTGTTATATCCGCTGACTAATACCAGGTGCCAGTGACATGCAGTCTGAGCTTGGCTCCTGGAAACAATAGGGGCCAAGGATCTTGAGCCACCTAGAGTCCACCAATAGGGACTTTGGCAGGAGATTCAAACCCTCCAATGGGACTGTGGGTGTGTCTTAGGTGAGCGCAGGGCTCCGTTTGGGCCGGGGCGCGCCAGAGCACCGCTCCGGGAGAGGGGAAGCCGGGGGGCGGGCACATGATAAAGCCCCGCCCCCCAGCTCGCTTTCCCGGCCCGCGCTTCGGCGCGGAGCCGGGAAAAAGCGTCCTCCCCCTTCCTTCCCACCCACCCCAGCAGACCCTTCCTGGCCGCGCAGCAAGCGCCGCCGGCCGGGAGAAGCCCTTCCCTCCCCCCCCAGCAGACCCTTCCCGGGCGCGCCCTTCGCCGCCCCCCCAGATCTTCCCGGGACTGGCGGCCAACGCCGCCAGCCCAGGAGAAGCCTTTCAGCCCCGCCCCCCAGATCTTTCCCGGGACTGGCGGCCAGCGCCGCCAGCCAGGGAGAAGCCTTTCAGCCCCGCCCCCCCCCTAAATCTTTCCCGGGACTGGCGGCCAGCACCGCCAGCCCGGGAGAAGCCTTTCAGCCCCGCCCCCCTCCCAGATCTTTCCCGGGACTGGTGGCCACTCAGGCCCAAGCAAGGGGGGGGAGGGAGGGAAACGCCAGCCCCAGTGAGGGGAGAAGCGCCCCCCCTCTCTCCCTCCACCTACCTACCTACCTTCCTGTTCCTTCCTTTCCCCCTTCCTTCCCCTTCCTTCCTTCCTTCTCTCTCTCTCTCCCCCACCTACCTACCTTCCTTCCTCCCTTCCTCCCTCTCTCCCCCCTTCCTTCCTTTCTTCTCTCTCTCTCTCCCCCAACTACCTACCTACCTTACTGTTCCTCTCCTCCTTCCTTCCCTCCTTTCTTCCTCCCTCCTTTCTTCCTCCCTCTCTTTCTTTCCCCCTCCCTTTCTTTCTTTCTTTCTTTCTTTCTTTCTTTCTTTCTTTCTTTCTTTCTTTGTTTCTTTCTTTCTTTCTTTCTTTCTTTCTTCTCTCTCTCTCCCCCACCTACCTACCTACCTTCCTTCCTGTTCCTTTCCTTCCTTCCTTCTTTCCCCCTCCCTCACTCCCTCCCTTCTTGCCTTCTGACACACTGACCATGACGTCAGGGATGTGTGGCCTTTTGACACTTCCGGTGACGTCAGGGGGTGTGGCATATGCAAATAAGTTATGCTAATGAGCTCCTGCACCTCTTTTTTTAGGAAAGGACCCCTGGGTGAGCGTATATATATATAGGTGGTCACCTTGGCCAGTAGTTTGTGTTGTGGTGTACCAATAAACTATGAGCTGATCATCATGCTGTTTTCCAGTTTTTCATGCATCGAACCCAGTACACAACAGTACCTTTGAAATATATTGCAAAATTCCCGTTCCAGATGCCTTCTTAATATCATGACTTAGTGAAAACTCCATCGAATTCAAGAGATAAGTGCAAGGCACAGATTTGCAAGCTATGAAGAGTGCTCATCTTGTACAGAGTTAGCCACAAATTCTGCATTTTCTATTTCTTCTAGAAGGCTTATTTATGCTCACAATGTGATTTGGAGAGCCACATGGCAGTTCTCTAAGTTCCAGAGGGAAATGTCACGTGAAGCATATGAACTCGTCCTCTTCGTGGCTTCTGGCACAATGTCTTAGGAAAAAGCAATACAAAGAGAGAATCTTAGGAAAGAAATTTTAAAAAAAAATAATACAATAAAACCCACCATGACTGAATTTTACAAATATAGTCTAATGTAACTCTTAAAGGTATCATAAGGTTCCATTCATAATATATAGCATATAATCATAGCTCTCAAGTGCAATTAGAAACACAATGTATGATTCCAATGAAAAACACTTAGAAGACCTGCAATACCAAACCTCAGTTAGACAAGGATCCATGCGCAAGAAATTAAAGTGGCTTCAATGAGTCCACAAACTGTACTTCATATCCCAAAAAGTGCTTCATAAATTATAGCAGTCTTGTTTTTGAATAGATATGTCTTCGAATACTTCTTAGCAGGGGTCATTTTGTAGAGAAAAGAGGTGCAGGAACTCATTAGCATAACTCATTTGCATATGCCACACCCCCTGACATCACCAGAAGTGTGTCAGAAGGCAACATTTTATGTAAACTGGACAGTCATTGGTGTGAGAACTTCTGAATAGATCCAGTAAGTCAGGCCTTGTGGTTCAAAACAAAGTCTTTATTTCTTAATGGTCTTTCAGGAACACTTGCTTTGTTTGTGATAACGTATGCAGTAAGGAGGGGATTCATATACTGTATTTAAACAGGAACAAAAGGATAGGTACCAATCAAAAGGAGAATATTCAGGCGCCAAAAATCTACCGTTACTTTCTCAGGGAAAAATAGGCACGCAAGCTGAAGCTAAATTCCCACTATGACCCTGTGTGAAAACTACTTGCCCGCCCCCGCATAAGACACCTGGAGAACCAGAGCCCAGTTGCCCAAGGTTACAAGAGGAATCAACATAGATAATAGAAGTCTAGCAAAACACATGAGCTCACTCAGAGGAGGGGGGAGTGGAGAGGGGGGGGGAAGGAGGGGGAACTGAGTCGTCAGAGTAGGAACTGATGCCAAGGTCCCGCCGGGATCTGTAACAGGGAAAGTTACAAGGAAACAAAACATGACAGGAACCTGACAATTGGACAATGACCCATGTGTGTTATTTTGGATGTTCATCCACTTCTACTGTACACCACATTATGTAAACAAACAAAAAATCACATTTATTTGGTAATGAGCACCTGAGATTCATTCTTTTCCCTTTCTCCCTTCCCTTCGATTTACCTCCAAGTGGGATGGAAGGAAGGTGGGGGGGAGAGAGAAAGGGAATCCAGGGCTTCTGCCTGACAGAGGGGCCAGTTCTGTGTGCCTGATGTATCCATACATATCCACATTATAGAAAAGCAGTAATCCATCTAATGGAATTTTCCAGCATATATACTTTCCGTTTCACAAAGGCTTCCTCATAGATGGAAAATTGCATCTCACTAATTCACAAGACAAAAAGCACTCATATCATGCAAAATGTGTGCCAGGTTCAGTCATCAGGTAGCCATCTGTTGGCTACCCCACCACTCAGGGTGGCTCATCTGTCATTGACCAGGGCCCAGGGTCTTTTCCATTGTGGCTCCATCTCAGTGGAAGGGGCTTCCTGAAGAGGTGAGAAGGGCTCTCTCCTTGGAGATCTTCAGGAGGCCTGCTGGTTTGCCAGGAGTTCCAAGGGGGTTTGAACTGGCAGGCAACTTTTAAGGAGAGGGGGAGAGATTTGGAGCTTGTTGTTTTATTTTTGGTCATTAAACTGAAAATGTTTCTAACTATTATCGTAAACTGCTTTTAAACTACAAGGACAGGCAGAATATAGCTGTTTTAATAAACACAAATAAAACAAATTCATTGCAAGAGAACTAACTTCCAAGGAAGTGGATACAGGATTGGATCATTATTTTTACAGCTACTGCATGGTGCTTGGGCATGTTCAAATGGCTTCCTGTATATTGGCCACAAGTCAACACAGAACTAAGTGTGCCGATTTCAACAGCCGGGGTCTCAGCTGGTTCTCCAAGCAAAATAGAAAACAGAGGTTGGAGTAAGTTCCTATGGAGTTAAGAGGTCGGAATTCGGCGTCCTTTTATTCCAAATAAAAATGATTTCTGGAGTGTCTCAGATATTCTGAAACTGATGGTCTATTCTAACCAATTAAGAGTGCAGAATATATTAATCCAAGAGTGGATTCAGCATGGATGGCATTTGTGTGTGTGTGTGTGTGTGTGTGTGTGTGTGTGTGTGTGTGACAGAGAGACAGAGAGAGACGGAGAGATGCCTCGGAGCGAGTTTTATTAGCAGAAAGAAGCAAAGGCTTATACCCATCTGGCATTTTGACAGAATGGATCAGCTGCCCGACTGTTGCGCTTTCATTCCTTTGAAACTGCAAGGTTAACTGCTGGCCTGCCTTGCAGGTATATAGCAGCAAACGAATAAAAAGAAATGTTCTGTCTGCCACATACTCTTTGTATTTACTTTCAGAAAAAATTAAGCTAGAGAGTTTCCCTCCCATTATTCACTTTCCTGATATTTCTTGACATCGGATATCATGATTTGCCCATTCCAGTGGCAAAGGTTGCTCTAATTATGTTGGTTATCACAAAACACCAAAATGTAAATGTTGTGTTAAAAGTTTGCATTAAAAGATATCAGTTATCCTGTACACCAAACTAATATTTTCAGAGGGTAGCTATGTTGATCTGTAGTAGATCACTTAGATTCCAGTCCAGCAGCGCTTTAGAAGAGAGCCAGTGGGGTGTAGTGGTTAAGAGCAAAGGACTTTAACCTGGAGAACTGGGTTCAAGTCTACACTCCTCCGCATGAAGCCAGCTGGGTGACCTTGAGTCAGTTGCTGCTCTTTCAGAGCTCTCTCTGCCCCCCCAAAACAAGTCTAGCTCACCACCTCATGGTGCATAACACCGAGTTAGAACTTAAGTCTGCCAGACAATCTTTGGATCTCATGGCTACACTACACACAAGGAAATATGATAATTATTATCGTCAGCACTTTAGAGACCGACAAAATTTTCAAGGTCAAAGCTTCCTTCATCAGATACAAAGCTCACCAATAAGGGAGTTTTGACTCTCAAAACCTTATTCCCTGGAAATCTTGTTGCTCCCTAAGGTGCTCCTGGACTCAGATCTAGCTAAAATGCAAATGGATTACCAACACGTCAATCAAATATATTGCTGTACATTTGGTGGTCTCAGTTAGCTTGAGAATCCCTCTCTAGGGCTACCTTGCCAAGCCGAGCAACTGGCAGGAGGGCTGGGGCAGAGACATGGGGGGGGGGATAACATCACTGATATTGCTGGGTCACTTATGGGTACAAGGTTCTTCCCTCCCACCTCATCTGCGACAGATGTCTGCCCCATTGTGTATATAATCCAACTCTCGTTGACCCTTTCATACATTGGTCCCACGAGTCCTAGGACAAGGGAGTTGCTGAATTCAGTGATGAATTATCTGTGTGTTTTGTTTTGACTCTGCTTGTTCCTCTCAAATGTGGCTGGTTCTCAAGAAACTGAAAAATGACAGAGAACATTGCGTGGTGTGAAAACACACACACACACACCAACAATCTGAAACTGCGCATCTAAAAAAGCACATCCAGGAAAACTAATAAGTAGGCAAATGGAAGAATAGATCCCCTTCTTATAATGTTACTCTGTTATTCTCTTTCATTCACATTTCAGGATTGAAGACCTATCCCCCAAATATCACATGGCTAAAATTGTGTTTTCCGTATCCCTGGGCTTTCTGGGGAAGGGCCTGTAGCAGGGGTCTCCAACATGTTGCCTGTGGGCACCACGGAGCCCTCCGACAGCTTTCCTTGTGTCCACCAAGCACTTGCCCAGCAGGGATTCTGACTGGCCACTGGAAATCCAATTGCAGATTAAAATAACATTGTTTCAGAGACATCTGCCACCATGGTGCTGGTTTTCTTCTCTCTCACCCCTCTTCCCCACAGCCTTTAAATTACTCCTCTTCTCATCTGCATTTGGGCTTCCTCTCTGTATGTGGCTCCGCCTCCTGAAACGGCCATTTTGTGGCTGGCTCCGCCTCCTGCAGCAGCCATTTCATGGTTGTGCCCCCCACACACACTGTGTCAGAATTTCAAAGGTGCTTCCAGGCTCGAAAAGATAGGAAACTTCTGGTCTATAGGTACACACTGCTGTAATTTTGACAAAGCTAAGTAGATCTGCAGCTAGTAAGTGCTTGGAAGTAAGACTGTGGCTGTGTTCAGACTGGCAGTTTGGCCCAATATAGGCACCTTTCACAAATTGATTAAATGGGCCCATTCACATAGCGCCAGCTGTAAGGCATTTCCCGGGCATACTCACTCTGTCAGAGGACGACTTGGAGCCGGGTTAAAAAGCCACCACCTCTGAAGTGGAGTTTTTGTTTCCTCGAGCATTCATCATGCATGGCTGGCTGGCTGAGCACAGGGGAGCTTGCACAGAATGGATTTGGCAGTCTGAACCTGCAGATCCGTTCTGCCGCTAGGAAAGTGGCTTTTAAAAAAATGCCCATGTGCGCACATGTGCATATGCTCACACATGAATTTTGGCCATTTTTAAAGTGCACTCCATGGCTGATGCACTACAATAGTGTGGATGCTTTCCCACGGGATGTCTCCATGGGTAACCCGCAGTAGGATGTGCTGTGTGGCTGATATGTCCCGCAACATTTTAAACTGGGTCAATTAGAGGCAACACTATATTGTGGCAAGCTGCTAGTCTGTCCACAGCCTGTGTAGAGACCTCATTTCTGTTGTTGTCAGTGTCATCATCATCATCATCAAAGAATGGAAGGCTATAAGTGAAATTGAGAACATTAGTCCCTTTACCAGCTTTTGCTGTGCATTCAAGTTCTATGTTTAAGGCAGCCAAACAAAACAAAACAAACCCCTCTTCCCTCTCTAGGTTAATTGTTTAAGGCCCGAAGGAAAAGAAAGCGCAGAATCCAGGACATAATGCAACCAAGATCCAAGAGTTTTCTTGATTCTTTACATGGTTCCCCCCACCTCTACCTCTTTTCCTCTGCCCCATACTTTTCTCAGATTTAATGTTTGTAAGAGAAGGTTTTTGAGGGAGTTGGGGGTTGGGGGGGCTCCAAAGAATCTCAGAGTTAAATATGAATATGGCAGGGCTTTTTTTTGTAGAAAAAGCCCAGCATGAACTCATTAGCATAATAGGCCACACCCAACAGCAGAAACATATTAGCATATTAGGCCACACCCATGACAGTGCAGCTCCTTCCCAGGATCGGCTTCCCCAGGTGCCCCATGGCTTGCAGGGCTCATGGGGAACCTGAGGGAAGGAAGGCAGTTTCTGGATCAGCTTCCCCAGGCACCCCACGGCTTGTGAGGCATCGGGGGAATGGGGGGGGGAGGCTGTAGGCGTGGCCAACTCAAAAGCCAGCCAGAACTCTGTTCCTGTGCGTTCCTGCCCAAAAAATAGTCCTGTAATAGGAATACATTTCACTTCTGGGATCAGTTTGTTTTTGTTTTAGACTTCTCACCAGAAGCAGGAAAGCAAAGGATGACCAGGGCATGGGGAAGGGGTGGCATGTAATGTTTTTAAGTGGGGAAGCATTTTACTCCTTACTTAGATAAAAACCTGGGACATCCAACACTCATTTCTTAGCCTGCAGAGCACTGGAAAAAGTTCATATATCAAACATATACAGCTGTCTTATACTGAATCAGACCCAGGGCTATTTTTGGGCAAGAACGCACAGGAATGGAGTTCCGGCTGGCTTCCGAGTTTGCCACGCTTACAGCCTCCCCCCCCCCTCAGGTTCCCCCTTGGGGAAGCCAAGCTGATCCAGGGAAGGAAGGAAGGCAGTTTAAACTGCCTCCCCTCCTCAGGTTCCCCACCTGGGGAAGCCGATCCTGGGAGGGAGCTGTGCTGTCAGGGGTGTGGCCTAATATGCTACTGAGTTTCTGCTGTTGGGTGTGGCCAATTATGCTAATGAGTTCCTGCTGGGCTTTTTCTACAAAAAAAGCCCTGATCAGACCAATGGTCTACCAAGGTCTGTATTGCCTACTCAGACAAGCAGTGGCTCTCCAGGGGCTCTGGCAGAGGTCTTTCACATCAGCTTCTATTTGATCCTTTTGACTGGCCATACCGGGGATTGAACCTGGGACCTTCTGCATGCCAAGCAGATGTTCTACCACTGTGCCACAGCCCCTCCCATGGTGCTTGCCTGTTGTTAATGCTTTAGGGTGATATTCGTAAACATATGTTCATTCACATTGCTGTGTAGATGGGGCCATAGAATAATTCTGAATAACTATGATAGTCCCTGGTAACAGTTTTATTTTTTTAATTTTATTTATTTTGGGATTTTATTCCACCCTCCCCAAGCGGGCTCAGGGCAGATCACAACAAATCGAGTCGAAGACTCATTACAATAAAATCACATTAAAATCATAAAAAACAATGAACAATAGAATTGGTAGCAACAGTATAAATCTGTTGGGGCCAAAAGGTGGAATCTGAGAGAAGTATTGGGCACCATCCTATGGTGGTACTACTGACCCATTTTGAACAACATATAGTGAATGTTGCAGGCACTGTGTACCACACATCAGATCTGGAAAAGTACCTGGACTAGCAGAGTTAACACCAGGGGTCATTTCGTAGAAAAAGAGGTGCAGGAACTCATTAGCATTACTCATTTGCCTATGCCACACCCCCTAGCATACCGGAAGTGTGTCAGAAGGCAACACCCACCCCTCAGGCTCCACTCCACAGGTGAGGGAAACTGACCTGCTCTTCCTCCATTCCCTTCCCCATCCAATACTTTGTGCAATAAAAAGAAGCGTCAAGAACACACCCTCATTCTCTGAGGAGGGGGCGGGGCTTGTTCATGTGCCCGCCCCCTGGGCTCCTCACTCCCGGAGCTGCGCTCCTGTGCGCTCCCACTCCAACGGACCCCTGGTTGGATCCATCCAGCTTTTTCACTGGTGGAAAAGGGAAGAAACCACCTCAAAGTCTATGCTGGGGAACAGGGGACCTGCGTCAACAAGAGCTTGTGGAATGGGGTCTGTAAGGAAGGGGATCTGTGAAGATAAAGTGGAAAAGGTCGCTGGATTCAGCCCGTAAACATAATGGTAGAATTTGGTGAACAGTGTAAAAATGAAGCCCTTTATTTGCTGTTGAAAGATCTTCTGAGCTTCTGTCTGTGAATCTGAATTGAAGGCTGATGTATCTCCAATTGCTTTTCCATTCTTCTTCAGTGATTATTATTCGCAGCGTTCAGGAGGAGCATCCATCTCTACCTGTGGACTTCTAATGTTGAAAGAACAGACAAGACTTGGGAGTTCTAGCAGATAAACAGCCAAACGACATGGGAACAGCAGTCCACTCATGCTAACCATCACAGTAAATGAAAACAATGTGATTTTTTTTTTTTGATAAATAAACTTTATTGATATTTATATAACATACAGCATAGGTGGTTGTTTACATAGCTGTTACCATGTTCAAAAATAGTTGACATCTAAAATAAAGCATTTAACAATTTACCAATAAACAGTTTCCTATTCCTATTCCTATTTCTATTTTCTTATACTAACTTTTGGTTATTCCAATATATCTAGTAGTTGTATTTCTAGTATTTTTAACATTGAATTTGGTTGTTCACGATTGAGTGTTGTATAGTGCGCAAGTGTTTCTTGTAAGGAGTAAAGATTTAGTGTATTACATTAGTATTAGATCTTTACAAAATTTGTTTTGTGGCAGTATTTCGTGTTTGACAGCATAGTCATAGAAAGAATACCATTTTTCTATGAAGTTTGTAGTTTTCGGGTAAATTTCTGTTTGATGTAGTCGGTATGTTATTTTTTCCATTAGAAACTGATCCCATACTTTTTTCATCCAGAGGTTTCTTTCAATCTTTTGTGTGGATTTCCAGGTTTGCGCTATTGTTGTTTTTGCTGCTGTTAATAAACTACTGATCAGGTCTCTCGTTGATTTAGAGATAGTGTCTTCGTGCCACATATTTAGTAATATAGTTTCTGGATTTAAAGGGACCGTATAGTTAGTTATTTTGGCTATTTGAGTTATTACATCTTCCCAAAAGGTGTGTACAATCTTACATGCCCACCAACAGTGTATATAAGAGCCTTCTTCTCCACATTCTCGCCAGCATTTGGAGGATTGTGTGTTTGATATTTGTTTGACTTTGGTAGGTGTTAGATACCATTTCATTAGAATTTTGAAATTTTGTAATTTGGTTGTTATTGATGGTGTTTTGATTAATGATTTTGTCCATATCATCGACCATTGTTCTTCTGAGAAGGTCTGTTGACAATCTCGATGCCAGGAATCTTGATATGGTAGTGTTTTTGGTTTTCCAAGACAGATTAGGATGTTATAGATTCTGCTGATTAGCCCTTTATTTTCCGAAGGAAAATGTGATTTTTCATCAGAAAGGGGGAAAAAAGAGAGAAGACTTTCCTTGCCAAGAAAAAAATTGAGTTTCACAGTTAAAGTGTGAGATTTCCGTAGTACCACAAATGTCTGCTCAACTACATAAGAGAACACATGCAGTTCTCTCTCAGTCAGTTCAGACACCTACTGTGCTTGTGGCTCAAAGTTAGAGAGAAAAAAAGAAACTTTCTGAAAGAAGAAAATGTTAGCCAACAAAGAGACAGAGATAGAGAGCTTCTTTCTCTTAGAAATACCCACAGTCTGAGATATTTTATTTGCTAATGTTCTCCGTTGGGCTAAGCATACACAAATATAATAGGGTCATCACAAAGAAGAGGGGAGGGATTGTCTTTGGTTTCATTTACCCATTTTTCTCTCTCAATAATTTATAGCTTCAGAGTGTTCTATATTTGCAGCCCTATGGACCTTTTTAGGGTCCACAGAAATTTAGAAACACATTAGCTGAAGACTTTGGCCAGTGTGCGGCATTCAAACCATTTAGGAGCACACAAATGACTACAGTTTCATGACTCACCAGCCATCACAGGCTGGGAATGGGACATTAAATCTTCCCACTTTGTGGCTCCATCCATGACAAGCATAAGGAATCTAGCTCAGTAAGGCCACAGGTCCATGGGGTTCAGGACGTGGCTTTTAACAATGAACAATCAGATGCAGATTTGAAAGGAAACAAACAAACACAATGGCATGGATCCTGTGAACAAGTTCTATGCCATGGAGAGGGCTTCCTCTTACCCTAGGACTTCTGTTTGCACAAGGACTCATTCAAAACCATTGATCTTGTACAAATGGAAATGCGACCACACGTCAAAAGGTGCCCCGCAGGAGAGACTATCTAGCATACATGGAACTTGATCATAGCTGTCTTTTGGTCCCCAGAATTCTCCTCTCTTCCATTTTATTCTCTCAACAATCCTTTGAGGCGGGTTAGACTGAGTGTGTGGCTGACCAAGTCCATCCAGCAAGCTCACACCGCAGAGTGGGGATTCAGACCTTCTTCCCCCAGAGCCTAGCCCAGCCATCTAACATTCTAATCACTACACCATGCTGGCCCTTATTTGATACTCGGAGCCAGCCATTTATCATTCACAATGGACCCAATTCCTTCAACATCCAATATCAACTAAAGGGAAAACCACTCCATGGGGGGGGGGGAATCCATTGGAGAAGAAAATTCTGGGATGCAGTTGCCTTGCAGAAACTATATTTGCACAATGTGGTTGGCTGAAATAAGTGTGGGGAACACTGTATAACAACAATCTTTCCCCTTATCTGCCCAGGGTACCACAAGCTTCCATTCCCCTCCCAGATTTCTAAGATGTACATGAAGCTGCTTTTTGGAGTAACTTAGGCCGAGTTCAGACTGGCAGTTTGGCCTGATATAGGCACCTTTCTCAAGCAGATTAAGTGGGCCGGTTCACACAGCCACAGCTGTCTGGCATTCTCCTGCCGTACTCACCCCATCCTTTAACGATTCACTCCCGCTTTTAAAAAGTACCAGGTGAAAGCTGGGGCAAGCCGTGGAGGGCACGTTGATCGTGCTTCCCAGAAGTGTGGACATTAAAAAGTTGCAATCAAGTGGTGCTGGTGTTGTGAACCCGCTGATCCGGCAGGACTGTGCATAACCGCCCATGCATGCTGTGCGCTTGAGCACACAACCACTCGCGGGGACGCTTCCGGCTCGTGGAGTTAAAACTCCCAGCCACGGGATCCTGCCCCAATTGCTGCTGTGTCTATGCGCCCATGTGCCTATGTGCAGGTTGGCAGAGCAGACCAGAGCCGCACAAAACCGCGGTGCCACCAGGAGATGCCCTGCAGTGTGACCGCTCCATTCTGCTTCCTCCCCAACATGCTGCCACATCAGTCGGTGCAGTGCAACCGGGAATCCCTGCCACAACTTGGCCTGGGTCTTTTTCCCCCGCCTCCCTTTATCTTTTTTACTGCCAGTCTGTCCTCAGCCTTAGAGTGTATGAAGATGACAGTGAAGATGACCACAGCTCCCTCTCTTTTTTGTTCCCCCCTCCTTTTCACCAGAAATAGAAAAAACAACAATAGACGTTAGGGAAAAAGTAGCTGGAGGTGAGAACTGACTGGACGTTCAACGGGTCAGAAAAAGGTGATGTCAGCTGGAAGGAATGCCAGTCAAGGAACGCCGATTCAACCTACTCTGGTGGGACTATGACTTCAGGATCAGGTTTCCTCTTTGGGGGTGGTGTTTAGTTCAGCTTTCTTGTTGAGACTCAAGGTGGATTACAGGACATAAATAGTGCAATCAGGCAGCACAAAGCAATCAATGAACTATTTAATAGAACCAGGATTACAGAATTTGAGAATAATGTGAACAACCCCCCCCCCCCAAAAAAAAACAACTATCTAAGGCAAGGGGTGTGTGTATTAAGTGCCATAAACTCACTTCCTACTTAAGGCACCCATTTGAACTGATGACCTCCAAAACATCCTACTGTTAACAGCCTTGCTCGGGTCTTGCAAAACAAAGGCCACGGCTTCCTTGAGTCAATACATTTTATGTTGGGTCTTTCTCTTCAATGGCTGCCTTCAACTTTTCCTAGCATTATTGTCTTTTTTTTTTCAGTGGGTCTTGCCTTCTCATAATTTGTTCAAAGTACGATAGCCTCAGTTTAGTCATTTTAGCTTCTAGGCAGAGTCCAGGCTTGATTTGATCTAGAAAGGCAAGGTATACTATAAACTATACAGGAAGTGGATTACAAGTTATAGGACAATGGAGTAAAAGCAGGTGATACCTACAATAATCATTACAGGGGACTACAGTATAAGGCATACCTACAGTAATCGTACAATATATACCTACGATAATCATACAGTATATATTGTATACTACTAAAGGGATCATTACAATATAAATACACCTTCCCGGTCTGTTCATTCTAGGTAAAGGTAAAGGTTTACCTTGTTCGAAAGCTAGTCAAAGACGATTCTAGGGATGCGGTACTCATCTTCATTTCCAAGCCGAAGTGCCAGCGCTGTCCAAAGACGTTTCCATGGTCATGTGGCTGGCATGACCAGATGCTGAGGTGCATGGAACACTGTTACCTTCCCACTGAAGTGGTACCTATTTATCTCCTTGCAATTTCTGCTAGGTTGGCAGGAGCTGGGACCAGAGACGGGAGCTCACTACGTCAGGCAGCACTCAGGTCTCAAACTGCTGAACTACTGGTCTGCAGTTCAGCATCTTAACCTCTTGAGCCACTGCAGGTTCTACTACAGGTCAAATCTATAGATGCCTAAACTCCCCCTTGGTGATAGGAGGCACTAAGCAGTACTATGTTTCAGATCACAGCAACAGTGCCTGTGCACACCCACTTCCGAGGGGCACAGACTCCATGATCATGAACTAGCAATTTTGTGCAGGCAGTGATAGAGCCAGAACACCTATGACTGCTACTCCTTAATGTGTGTCGATTTCAGTGTGCCATGTCACCTGTGGATGGCTTCCTTTGTATGTATGACAGCATTTTAGATAGATGGTGCTAGTTGTTCAAGAGGAAGATCTTTTCTGAATCAAATATTCCATTCTGCATCCTTCCAGTTATCTCCTGCAATTTCTTTGATTTCGTCCATGACCACCCAATAATCTGTTGGATATGTAAACCTGGACTATACCCATGAGGAAAGAAAGAAAAGACTGAAGTGGAAACATGTTCCATTCCATGATAGACTCCCCACATATTCTGGGGAGAATTTCTAACAGGGACGAAGTCAGAAGTATCCTTGCACCCTTCTGTTCCAATGTTCAGGGAGACTGGCATGGGCAGTCAGCTGAAATATCTTCCAGATACAAGTTACTTACTCTGAAAGTACACCAGCTAAAATAATATTTTCCCCTTGTGAAGAGATATGGGTGTGTGCCAAGAGTCACTTATGGCCTCTTCTGGTTGCTCCATATTTCAGACAAGAGTGTACACTTGTACGCTCCTCAGTCTTGTGGATATTGTGAGAAGAGGGTCAGTTATTCCTCAATGGATCCATAAAACGCAAATTGCAGACCTGCTCAGACTCAATGTGCCACAGATGTATGCATAGAAACCTCAGAAAAGCACCCATCCAGTTTTCCTTTTGTGGAGGGGGCAGCAAAATATAAAGAAATGAGACATGTTCTTCTTCTATAGACTAATCAGGTGGACCTACCAACAGGAACAGAGAAGCTTGATTTTGGCTTTGAATGAGTGCTGCAAGCGACTTCCAGACATGAGAAAACTTACTGTCACTCACTTACTATCACTAGACATCACTACAACATGCTCCGTTTCACCACAAAAGAGCAGAAACCTCCAGTGTGACATGGGATGCAGAATTCTCAGAGTGCGTGAAGTCTCATGTGTTCTACAGAAGATCTACAGAAAATAGGTTTAAATATACACATTAAATAAATATGGTCGACAAGTAGAAGCAGCAACACCACAGTAACTACCACCACCACCACTACTAATAGTATTATTATTATGGATTTTCACAGTCAGATATTTGACTGGTAGATGGTGTTCTGCAATTTGAGACTTAGCCAAGTTCTTGGATATTGCAGATGTATCTTTGCAGGATTCTTGCTGTTCCAAGCAACATTGTCTTCTGGAGCTGAGCTATTATTCATTCAATGCCCAGAATGTCCAGGTGTTTCTTGGGACTTCTAGGCACTGCCCCAAGGGCTCCAATGACAACTGCCACGATGGCCACTTTCTTCTCCCAGTGGTGCTCCAACTCTACTTGTAGGTCTTGGTATTTGTGATCTTCCCCTGTTCTTTCTTTTCTATTCTGTTGCCTCCTGGGATTGCAGTGTCAATGATCCAAATACCCTTTCTCATTTTCGCTGCTCTAGTGACATCGGTGGTGGCATTATTATTATTATTATTATTCCCATGAAAGATACTGTGATGGAATTAAAGATCTGGGACCAGCAGCCTGTCAACAAGGAACACTGCTGACTCACATGACTGAGTGAGGAGGGGGCCACTTGGCTCGGAACACTCAGTGACTGACACTTAACGGGCACAATGGACAGTTTGGGTCTGACAGTTGGGAGACAGAGCGGAGAGTGAGGGTCTGTGAGGGAACAGTCTCTTGGTAGCTCTGTGAGGATTCTGAGTGTCTCTCTGTAGCTCTGTGCGAGCAGCCAAAAATACCAGTTAAAGCGGATAACTGGGTGCTGGATAGTCTGGTTCATGGGACAGTGAACAGACTAGTAAAATCAGAACACATAAGCGGTCACAAACCTAAAATACATCACTCCTGAGGAACCTGAGATAGGAGGTTAAGGGAGGGCTGAGGCAAAGACTGGCAGAGTCTGGACAGCTGGTTGGTGGCCAGTTGGGACTTAAGGGCCAGGAAGCCAAAGCCAAAAGGCTAACCCCTAAGCAGGACTGGAGAGTGTACTGAGGCAGGTGTTGAGCGAGCTTATGTATGGTTAAGGAAACTGAAAACTATATAACATACTGCCTAAGTGTCATCTAAGCCAAACGAGCCAGCCTATACAGAAACAAAGTGTCCACTGTATATACATCCTCCATCCCCTGTTTGGTTCTGGAAATAAAGTACTGTTGTGTTTTGAACCAAAAGCCTGAGTGCCTGACTCTTAAAAACAAGGACAAAGGTATCTAGCAGTAGTCCTCAACTTACATATAAAGCAATTTAAAACAAACCCCGAAGAGACGATTAGGAGTATAGAGGGAGCTGGTCGGTTCCGTAAAGTCGAGCCTGATCAGTCTCCTCAGAGAATGCCACACAGTGGCAGATTATAAGGCCGCACGTCATAGATACAAATAATGATTATACAAATGACGTCTTTAAAATAATATTATGCTTGTGAAACCATCTCAAATACAATGTAATGTTTTAATATTTCTGCTTCTATTTTAAAGACCCTTTATCAATTTGTATAATATGTATTTTTTTCTCTATAGGTGTGATTATTACGTGGATATTGTATTTTTTAGTGTATTTTTAGATCAGCTGGCTGTGGATTAAGTACTGAGTTTCTGGTTTGTGTCTTCTGGGGGTGTGTAAGGCAGGGCATTACTGGGATGTCCTCAGGATACATTTATTTATTTAAGACATTTCTGAGCCCCATTTCTTCCTTACAGCATTTAAGGTCAAATCTACATCTGACTTTCCCGCTGGAATCATTCTAGTTTCAAAAAAACCCATCTATACCTGTTTCTAGTTTCAAACCATACTTGTTCTAGTTTAAAAATTACTGTTTACATTTGTTAATTGCCCTCCTGTGGTCAAACTAGCATTATACTGCTTTAAACAGATCCTGTTGCTTTGTACTCTTCAGAGACAGGGAGTGTAATTTGAAACCAGTGTGAAATGAGCGTAGGAAAAGACAGCAGTCAAACTACTTCAGAGGGGAGGTGTAAACTGGGCCTAAGGCAGCTTACAACATAAGCAAGACAAACATAGTCCTAAATAAAACCATCCTCAGCTGCCTCCTAAAGATCAAAAGTAAGGGAAAGTGATGCCCTGGAACAGGAAAAAAGAGCGGATAGAATGCCGTAGATCATGATCCATTCCTGTGTTGACTCAACTGGAATTTGGACTTCTGGCCCTAGTTCTGCTTGCCTGAATCCCTCAGGAGCAGAGCACTTGGCAAGCACGGAGAGCCGCCACCACCTCCCAAGTCTGAATGGCAGCAGCTCCAACAGGATGCAGCTGGAGTTGTGGCCATCTGTCTGGTTCGGAGCGATGGTTAATGCGAACCCTCTGACAACCACCAGCCATGGATTGCACAGCCAGAAAAAAGAGAGAGAGAGAGAAGAAGTGTGAGAGTGTTGTTGTTGTGGTTTTAATTGAAATCTACTTTGCATCCCACTTTACTGTCTGTCATGTATACCAAAAAGGGACAGTGGCATTTTGTTCTGCCTTCTTGCGCACAGCAGTTCGAAATCAGCAGGCTGCAGCTGTTCAGCTGTTGATGCCATATGCCCACAAAGGATGGAGAATGCGGTCTAATTCCAGTTTACTCACAGACACAGAATGCCATTCTGCCTCGCACATCGGTGGTGACAGCGTGTGTTAGCATTTCCATTTGACTTTCCTTTTGATCCACAAGACATAATTGATTTATTAACAATATTTTTTAAAAAATCTGCATATGGCAAGTTCTCCTCCTCTTCCACTCAGTCCCACTTTTTCACTTTTTTCCTCCCTCCATTTGTCATTTTTTTTTTAAAAGGAGAAACGAACCTTCCATTTGTTGTATTGCATTAGGGAACGCGGTGCTGGGACAAGCCAAAAGAGATGGCGTGGAACAGGAATGAAACGGGCAACAAAGCCAAATCAACAGTTGTGTTATTCCGGCCAGAGAAGGAGGCAAAAATGGATCCCCATTGTAATTAACTGTTCAAATCCAAAACTGTAGAGTTAGTGCCACAGTTCAGTAACAGCTGGTGAACCACTGCCGGGGCGGGGACCCTGCACATTTAATCTTACATACGTGAGAATGCTAGAAATTGCTTTGTAAACATGAAGCCGGATACTGCAAAATAAGGACTGAGCATTTCAGGAGACGAAAAAGCACTACTTTCTGAAGGTCTGAAACCTTATGTTGATGATGACCAATTGTAATTCTATTTCAGAGAGTTTTCAGAGACTTGACGGCAGTAGAAGAGAGCCACTGTTCTCTCTGATACATGAATTCATTTTCAGACTGTATACCCATACTGCACTGAGAGCCAGCGTGATACAGTGGTTAGAGTGTCAGTGTAGGATCTGGGAGACCCAAGGTTGACTCTCCACTCTGCCATGGATCTCTGTCAACTGGAGATCAGTGGTAATCCCTGGAGATCTCCACCCCCCCACCTGAAGGCTTGTAACCCTCCTTCAAAACCTTCCAATCTGGCAGTTATTCTGGTGCCCCCACTGTCCGGTTTCACCTCCCCAGGCTGGGGAAAGGGCAGCAAGGAGAGAAACTTCATAAGCAGGTAGGAGCGTGCCCAAGCAGAACATTTTCCTGATGCTTCGGCCAAGCAGAACTGCTCCAATATATGTTCCGGTGCACGACATTTCCACTTCTTACCAATTGCTGCATTGCTTTGGTCTTTAGGAGCACAAGTCCTTGACTGAGAGGGATTCCCCCCCTCCAAGCTACACCTGTCTGCTAAAAGGCCAGGGATGGGGGGGCGAGGAGGGGGTACAGGGCAGATATGTACCTGGAAACATACCAGCTCTATAGGTGCAGAGGATAGCTGTTCAACATACCCTCCAACATGCAAAACACAGGAATGCCAATGTGCCCGCAGAGTAGAAAGAAAGCCATTTGCTTGCACTGGTGAGGAAGAAGAAGAGGAAGAAGAGGAGGAGAAAGAGGAAGAAGAAGAAGAAGAAGGGGGAGGAGGAGGAGATTAGATTTACACCCCGCCCTTCACTACCCAAAGGAGTCTCAGAGCAGCTTACAAACTCCTTTCCCTTCCCTTCCCCGCAACAGACACCCTGTGAGGTAGGTGGGGCTGGAGCGGAGGCAAGCCATGTCCCATCTCTCCTTCCCCAGATAATCATTTATTTAAAACATTTATTAGTCTTGCTTCTTCCTCACTGAGCTCAAGGTAGCTTATAGTATAAAGAAAATTAAAAATAGAATACATAAAAATACATAAAACCAAAATTTAAGATCACAGTGTAGGCCTGTTTTAATCAAGGTAAAGGTAAAGGTTTCCCTTGCTCAAAGGCCAGTCGAATCTGACTCTAGGGATGTGGTGCTCGTCTCCATTTCCAAGCCAAAGAGCCAGCGTTGTCTAAAGTCATTTCTGTGGTCATGTGGCCGTCATGACGAGATGCCGAGGTGCACGGAATGCTGTTACCTTCCCCCTGAAGTGGTGCCTATTTATCTACCGGCAGTTTCTTGCTTTCAGACTGCTAGGTTGGCAGGAGCTGGGACCAGAGACAGGCGCTCACTCCGTCATGTGGCACTCGGGTCTTGAGCTGCTGAACTAGCAACCTTCCAGTCTGTGGTTCAGCATCTTAACCACTTGAGCCACTGCAGCCCCTTTTTGTTTCAATCAGATGCAGTCCTAAATAAAATTGTCTTCAACTACCTCCTAAAGATTGAGAGTAAGGTGGTCAGGCGCACTGAAGATGTTGTTCCATAACTGTGGGGCTGTCAATGAAAAGGCCTAGTCTTGTGCACCCACCAACTGAGGATCTTTGATTGATGGGACAGTCAGGAGGGCTTCTCCTTGTGATCTTAGTTCCTGGACAGGAACATATGGGAGAAAACAGTTCTTCAGATACCCCAGTCCCAAGCGACTGGTAAGTTTGGGTGAGAGAACTGAGTGAGTACACCCTCCAAGGAACACAACTGCACCATTTCCCAATACAAATTTATGCCCCTGGCTCCTGTTATCCTGGTAAAGGGGAAAAAAAAAACTAGTCTGATATGAAAAAGAAGTGCTGGGCTGTGCTTTGACAAGTTCAGAAGGCAGGAGTGGGAACCAAAATATTTTTTGGCAAGAAGGCCCCTCCACTCATTCCCATGCCACTGTCCTCACAATAGTAATTTGGATTAATTTCGGGATTAACTGTCTCACCCCCAAGCACAGATGAGAAAGAGGCTACAAAAATGATTGACTGTTCTGCCAGTGCTTGGCAGCCAGCTGTATTTACGGCCAGCCATACCTGAGGTAAATTGTGATGGTGCTCTTGAGGAACCCCCAACCCTGCCTTGGAAAAAAAAAAATTGGTGGTAAATTTGTCCACCGTTGATACCAAGGAGAAGAACAGAGATTTAATGCAACATGAGAACAGTTTATTTTACAGTCAGGGAAAACTCAGCGGGGGATACTCAGGACCAACTGAATACAAATGAGAGATATGGAAATCGAGTTTCTTAATAGAATATATGTCTTGTTTAAGAGTGGTGAGAATGCCAGTAACTATGGGCTGCTTTGGACTTTAAAGGCTGTTCCTTTATTTATAGACCTTATCCATTCATCTTTTCATGACGAATGTTTACAAAATCTTTGGCTCTGTGAAGGCCTGTGGTCTGGATCCTTTTCCAGTGTGGCTGCTAAAATCATGTAAGGGCCACATCAACAAGTCCCTAGTATCTATTCAAAATTAATCACTTACTCAAGGCACCTTCTCTAGGCCACTCAAAGATGCAGTTATCTGTCCACTACTTAAAAACAAAACAAAAATCCCTACAGAAAAATGTTGCCAATTATTGTTGTCCCTGATCTGTCCTTTCAGGGCAAATTAGGGTTGCCAGGTCCATAGGGCAAACCAGTGGGGAATTTACCGGGATGCTCCGGGAAAGGGGAGGGAAGAATCATGCCATGCCCACATCACCCAGAAGTGATGTAGGCGCATCGGTGACATCGGGAGAAGTGCTCTGGTTTTGGGGCAAAACTCTATGGTTTGAAGCTAATTCTACCAGAGTTTTGCCCCCAAACCAGAGATTCCCCCCCCCCAACATTACCAGCATGCCCATGTCACTTCCAGGTGAAATGGGCACATCATGTTTGGGGTGGTAATTCTCCCTCACCAACCAGCTGGCTGGCACCAGGGAGGAGCCCTGAAAACTGGGGGATTCCCCACATACCAGGGGGACCTGGCAACCCTAGGGCAAATTGAGCAGCAGCAGTACAGTCCAATTCTAGGTCTTCTTGAATAACTCATTTGCTCTGGACCCTTTCACTCTGTCCCATACTCTAGCCTGAAGTCAGTGGTAAACTCTCATAGGGTATAATCTGGGGGCTGGGGGAGGAGGGGGTTTGAGAAAGAGGCACCAAATTTGCTATGTAGCTGCTCTCCCCCAAAGAACCCCCAAGTTAAAAAAAAATGGACCAGGGGGCAATTCTATGGTCCTTCAAAGAGGTTGCCCCCCATTCCCCATTGGTTTTTAATGTGTGTGTGTGGGGGGGGGGAGTGTCAAACTTCCCACACTGTTTTTAGTGGGCTGGAGGGGAGGGCATTTGAGGGAGGTGCACTAAATTCACAGTGAAGCTGCTGGAGCCTCTCCCCACATGAACCCTCAAGATCCAAAGACATTGGACCAGTGGGTCCAATTCTATGGGCACCCAAAGAGGTTGCCCCCATTCCCTCCATTGTTTCCTGTAGTGTTAAAAAAACAAATAAACCTAACCCTGAAAACAGTAAGGCAGGCACCCAGATTTCCCAGAGAAGAGGCTGCTTGTTTGCCAAGAGCCTGATACTGCTATATGCACAGCAGAATGAGTAGCCAGTACAAGTGCCGCACCAAAACCCAACAGGACCAACTTCAAACCCAAGAATCTCTGTTTTACAAATGGGGGGGGGGCTTTCTGCAAGGACAGCAGAACCAGTGCATTGAATGTACTAGTGCCCAGCAACAGAACCCTGTGCCCCTGCCAACCTGTATGGCACTGCAGCAAAAAGCAACAACAGTGCAGCAACTAACACAAACCAGAACTTTCAACAAGGCACACTATTGAACAACAACCCAGGCCCCACCAGCTCCCACCCAACAACCAAAAGGAATCTGCTCTTAAGCAGGAAAATTTTACTAAACCCAACCTTCACAACACTGCAACAACTAACATAAACCACAAGAGAAGTTGAACTACTAAACAAAAATGTACACTAGTGAAGAACAACCAGGGCCCCCCAGCAACCAGAAGGAACAATCAAAACAGGAAAACTTTAAAAAAAAACCAGCCTTCACAACAACAGTGGAAGTGAAACAACCAACACAAGCCAGAACTTACAAGGCATGTTATTGATTTTGAACAATAACCCACAACCTACCAGCCCTCCCCCCAGGAACCCAAAAGGAATAAACTAGCTAGCAATAAAACTTTTAAAAACAGAAAAACAAACTTTTAAACTTTTAAAATCTTTAGAAAACTTAAATTGTAACTTTAAGCATAATGGAACTGAACAAAGGCAACCCCCCCCCCCAACACTCACCCAACAGAACCCACCCACTCAGACCAATCAATCCACCCACCCAACATAGGATATGTAAAAGAAGACTGTAAAGATCTTTTAAAATTTATATATCTCCAAACCAGCGGGTGTCTTCAGTTCAGGCAGGCAGGAGCCCACCATGGTTCAGCAGGGAAGAGATGGGCAGGGTAGGCACAGAGCAGGAGCTGAAGCCTACACAAGGCCAGCAGCTACACAGCCTCTCTAGCCAAGCAGCCAGCCAGTCAGCAATGGGGTCTACTAGCCACTAGGCAGGACTCCTGCTTAAATGCTACTGCAAGTTCTCCCTCCCAAGCAAGGTAGGTGGCGCTGTGCTTGGGTGGACTGGCAACAAGCAACACCAGCCTTCCAAAGAGCTGCACCATGCACCTGCAATTTGCAAGGCTGGTGTTGCTTGTTGCTGGTCCACCCAAACACAGCACCACCTACCGTGCTTGGGAGGGGAGAGGGAGAACTTGCAATAGCATTTAAGCAGGAGTCCTGCCTAGTGGCTAGTAGACTCCATTGCTGGCTGGCTGCAAGTTGCAGATGCATGGCAGTGATTGGCTGTGAGCTGCCCTCTTCCCTCTCCTCCCTTAGCCAATGGAAGCCAGGGAAGAGGTGGGAAAAGAAAAGGGCAGAAGGGGGTAAAGGAGCATTTTAAACTTTAATCCCCCCTGTCTGCCTGTTTCCTGCTATTATCCAGGGCACTGAATAGCTACCAAATAGTTCAGCAGCTATTCAGGACAGCTGCATTCGTCTTGCCAAATCAGATTAGAGAATCTGATTTGGCATTTGGGGAGCCCAAATACTGCCAAATAAGTAGTATTCAGGCTATTATTTGGCTCAGCTGAGCTGAATGCACACCCCTAGATGGAGCATGCAGTAAATCCATTGGCTGCCCATCAGTTACCCGGCTCAGTTTAATTTATTTATTTATTTTATTCATTTATTCTATTTCCTGGGATTTATATCCCGCCCTCCCCGCCAAATGGCAGGCTCAGGGCGGCTCACAACAAGGATTAAAATACAGTCAATTTAAAATAACACATATTCCAAAACAAGATCGGCAGCATTACAATATTCCCACAGGTATTAAGGTATTGGGTATCAAGGTATTGGGTATCATATACAAAGCCCTTCCTGGTCTTGGTCTCTCATATCTGGGTGACCACCTCTTCCTCTATGCTTTACCACAAGCAGCTTTGCTCAACTGAGTGGGGGCTTCTTCAGGTGCCACCGTGCAAATGGGCAAAATCAACAACTGCCCATATTCATGTCATCTCCACTGTAGCCCATACCTTGTGGAACAGCCTGCCTAAGGGAGTCAGGAAGGCTCCCATTCTCTGGCTGTCCATAAATGATGCAAAACTGAATTATTCAAGAGAGCTTTTCTACACAGGTAATAGGGTTTTACTGTAACTAAAAGATACTGTAACAGAAAGATCCTTGGGTAGAAGCTTAGGAACTATGGTCTATACCATGCATAGCTCATACTGATTGTTTATTTATTTATTAATTTAGATTTATATCCCGCCTGACCGACATAGCGGGATTGTTGCTGTAAGCAGTTGTGTTGTTTAACACATCATTTTAATACTTATGCTTGCTTCAGTTCTTCGTAGTTCTGGTTGGATCCAGATTTTTTTTTTAAATAATCCAGATCCTATTGCATTGATTATTGGATGCCCCATCCTGTTGATTGTATTGACTTGCTCTGTGTAATCTGCCCTGAGTCCCTAGAAATAGCTTAACAAACAGCTAGTCAAACAAACAAACAAACAAATATGTTTCAGTGGCTGTACTGTTTAGCTGCGGCAGGCCTCGTTTTCTGCTACCTCCCTCTGGTAATTCCCCCCCCCCCTGTTTTTTGTCCTTAGGGGAATATTGGGATCCGTTTTAAAAATAATGTGTTAGGGTGCCATTGTATCCCTTCTCACCTCTCAAAACTGTCTTCTCCTAGGAAATATTATTTAATGTGTTTAAGTTGAACATGGAATATATGTAAGCATATTTATGATGATATTTAAGGATTCAGGGGTTTTGTCTTTGTTTTTTTTAAAAAAATCCTTAGATGTAAACAAGAAAACTGTTACAGTTAGAAGTCAGTGCATGGCCATCTATTGCAGAGAAAATGAACGGTTTACAACATGTAACAGTGGAGGCCCTCAGGCAGTGATGATGAGAATATAACAATGTTATGTGTATATTTTTATCTGTGAAATACTGGGAAAATATGTTAATTGTCTCTACATTAGCATGCTTCTTTTATGGTTAGGCAGGCCAGGCCAAAGATTTCACCAACAAGGTAGTACTGCTCCATAATAAATTACCGCTGGATGTGTAATTAGGAGCATATATATTTTCTCCGTTTGTGGTGGCTGCATGCATTGTGCTGTGAGAAGGGCAGCAGATCCTGCCAAGCTGCTCCTGTGATAAACCAGCCACTAATGAGTTCATTAGTTTTAGAAGCGCTCGGGAAGGTTCCAGGCTAAAGCTTCGTAATTATGTTAAATCCAACACAACACTTCCCTTTGATTGTTGTTCTTCTGCTCGGACTTTGGTCGAGCTCAGACTTGTGTTGGTACTTTTTCCATTGCCAAATTTCCCTCCAGATCCTCCCAATTTGTGTTAAACTCATGTTTGCCTTGCCAGTCTCCAGCTGGGGATCTCCACATTAAGGGGATGGAACACCTTCCCTGTGAAGAGAAGGTAAAGAGGTTAGGGCTCTTTGGCTTGGAGAAACGGTGACTGGGAGGTGACATAACAGAGGTTTACAAAATTATACATGAGATAGAGAAGGTAGAGAAAGAAGTTCTTTTCTTCCTTTCTCACAGTTATAAGAACTCGTGGGCACTCAATGAAATTAATTAATGGAGAAACATACGGAGCAGTGGCCATTAGCTGCAAGGTATAGATGAAACACTCCATCTGGGGCAATGATGTTCTGTATTCTAAGTGCTTGGGGAGCAACAGTGGGAGGGCTTCAGGAGTTCTGGCTCTGCTGGTGGATCTCCTGATAGCACATGGATTTTGGCCACTGTGAGACACAGAGGCTGAGGACAGACTGGCAATCTGGAACGGGAGGAAACTGGGGCCAAAAGCTGCGGGGGAAAAGTGCTCCAGGGCTGGCCATTCACACTGGCCAGTGTATTGTGGGAGCATGCCGTTAGGGAGCATTCAGACTGCTGTGGAGCAGCCTCGGGTGGGCCGGCCTCCGCAGCTTGTGGCAGGGCCATTTTGGCAATATGTACATGTGCACCCATGTGCATAGGTGCATGGCCGCATCAGTAGTCTAGAAATTTTAAATCTCCCCTCCTCCTGTATTGGGGCATGGGTGCGCATGGGTGCATGAGTGCTCATGCACATATCTCCATGATGGTGCGTTCACACTGCCACCTCCACTTGACTCCCGCTTCTTCCAGTCCACACTGGCAGGAAGCGGGAGACAAGTGGCAGATGGCCCCTGGACACCGGTTTCTGCCAGTGTCCTTCTGAAGTGGCAGGGAAGCGGCAGGGAAGTGGGTAAGTATGGAAGGGAGCCGGGGAACAGCTGCGGCTGTTTGAATGGGCTCCCTTCCCCCGCTTCACAAGCGGAGCTCTCCTGCTCCACTTCCTGAGTCTGTCCTCAGCCAGAGTGTTGAACTGGATAGGCCATTGGCCTCATCCAACATGGCTTTTCTTATGTTCTTATGGAGGGTTGCCAGGTCCATTGGAGATGCTGGTGGGGGGGATGAGGGCATTCTGGGAGTTGAGAACATCACCCCTGATGTACTGACATCACCAGAAGTTTAAAGATATCAATCTGGGTCTGAAAATGGTTGTATTTGGGAGTGAACACAAATCCCAAACTGAAGCTCTTTAAATTTGGTCTCATACATATCTCGTGGTATCGAGGACCAATTAGTTAAATAGAGTATTCACATGTGTGAATGACCAAAGGTCAAGAGTACATTGTTTCACACATTTCTTTGCATTTCTGTTAGGTAACATTTGTAATGATTGTAAAACTGGAATCATTCATTGAAAAAGATGAAGGCTGACCACTACATGGAAATCCTTTATCTAACAAATTGGTCCTTTTTGGAAGAAGGTTATCGAAATGACATCTCATTCCGGAGAACCTCATCAACATTACAGCCTGTTATGGTCCCCTGTATTTTGTATTTGTACATATTAATTTGCAGTACTTAATGTTGCACTGTAGCTTTATATACACAGCCTTCCTTTGTATTTGATTCTCTGGTCTTGTGGACTGTGGTTCTCTTAGGGTGCGTTCAGACAGGCAGCTAATCCTGCCATTGGCCTGGCTGTAATCTGATCTAGATCTTTTTTTATCCAGTGTTGCATGACCAGACAGCTCCCCTGTGAATCGCTTAACCATGTGTGACTCCACGGTGGATTGTCTAGATGGCATCCAACATAAGGAGCTGTGCAGTCAACTTTTTTTTAATCCTGTTTGTGCATGCGCAAATGTGCCTCACCATCTACTTGTTTTTCTGTGCATCTGTGGAATTAAATGGTAAAAACACCGCCAGCGGTAGCTTCCTCTAGGTACCATTTCAGTTAACGAAGTGCATAAATATCACGGGACCTTCAGAAACATTGAATTGTCCTGATCATTTGAGCTCTGCAGATGTCACATGTTTAAGTGGTTATGCACTTGTCGCTAAGAATTTTTTTAAATAGTGGCCATTTGGGATGGTCTGGAGACCATCCCTACAGGCTGATTGCACACTAGTGGAACGACATGATGGGGGAAAGTCCGGCCCTGGCCCATCAGCCAGCTTAGGACCAGACTTTAACCACTATCTTTTAAGTACCGTTCCCTGATGGGGATCAATGGGCTGATCATGGAAGCGGCACGATTCCCAGATGTCGCAGTCTGGATGTGCACTTTAAATCCACCAGGCCCTCGTGTTTGGCATGGCTCAAAAGAGCCATATGAACATGACTTTAGCTTGCTGCTGCTTCTGTTGGACATGACCAGGGGTCATTTTGTAGAAAAAGCATAAATCATTAGCATAAATCATTAGCATAACTTATTTGCATATGCTACACCACCTGACATCACTGGATGTATGTCAGAAGGCAAGAGAGAGAGAGAGAGAGAGAGAGAGAGAGAGAGAAAGACAGACAGAAAGACAGAAAGACAGAAAGACAGAAAGACAGAAAGAAAGAGCTGGCAGAGAGGGGACAGCTACTAATCCAAGCCTCAGAAATACCACTATTCTGGGAAGATAGCTTCAGCGGTGGCTGAAGCCTTAAGAAGGCTGGTTGGAGGAACAAGGACTTTCCAGGGGATGGGGTCATTTTGCTGCAGCCATGACACAAGCGGACATTCCCCCACCGAGGGGGGGGCTAGCACCAACTCCTGGAGCTGTGCTCCCCTGAACTCCTGCTCGAAATGACCCCTGGACATGACACAAGTTCCTAAATAGTTTACTTTCTCTGATGGGGATAGGGATAGGAAATGTACCTAGATTATTACAAGAACCTATAGTTAACAATCTCTCAGATTGGACACACCTAGAATATCTACATAAAAAAGATATACACACGTATTTGCATGCATCTTCACTCACTGACTATTGTCATTCTGATTTAATACTTAGAGGCTTATGCCTCCAAAATGGACCAGCTATGTTTACGGATCATGAGGACTTTAGAAATAAGTGGGTTGCTATTCTTAATAAATGTTTTTGTGACCTAATGTTGTTGACCATAGAACAGGCTTCTGCTGAGGTAGTCTATTAAACAATAAATTAAGGAAACTGATAAAATTAAGACCTCAATGCCACCAGATATGTATGAGACTAAATTTAAAAAACTTGAGGAGGATCTTAAAATCTATGAAAAGAAAACCCACGAAATTAAAATTAAGAAATTTGAGCATGACAAACAGAACTATTCACAAAATCGAGTTTACAGATGGACGTTCCTAATGCTAATTTTGGCAAACACGTGACATGGGCGGATACGCGCCCCTCCTTTTCTGATTATGAGACTACTGAAACAGAAGATTCGGCCACCACTTCTGGGGAGGAGAGCAATTACTGAAGACCTATCCTGGATAGACACACTAAGCAACGTGCTCAGGATAATTTTTTATACACCTGACCAAGCAGACGAGGTCAGAAGAAGACTTGATTGTAAACTTATCATCAAGACATCTTACCCAGGATAAGGTTAGGATTCTGAACTTCAGTTTGACATCACCAAGAAGTGGCATTATGCACTGTCCCTATGTCACCTGGAAGTGACGTAGGCATGTCGGGGGCAACACTCTGGTTTTTGGGCAAAACCAGGGGTCCATTGGGGCCGGAGCGAAAAAAAGGTAACATTTTTTCTTACCATAGAGAACAATGGAGGGGATGGGACAACCTGTTTGGGGGCCCATAGAATTGGACCCCGTGGTCCAATCGTCTTGAAACTTGGTGGGTATTTCGAGGAGAGGCCCCAGCAGCTACCCTGCAAGTCTGGAGCCTCTCCCTTAAACTCCCTTTTCTCCAGCCCCTCATATACCCTATGAGTTTTTGCCGTTGATTTCAATGGCCCATAGGGTTTCTGACACACTTCTGGTGATGTCAGGGGACGTGGCATATGCTAATGAGTTATGCTAATGAGCTCCTGCAGCTCTTTTTCTACGAAAGGACCCCTGGGCAAAACTCTATGGTGAAATTGCCCCAGGACCAGAGTGGGCCATTCAGGGAGAGGAGCCCCTAGCAGCAGGTATAAAGCATGGGAAGGGCAGCGGAAATTGCTGCACGTACTTTCTATTGCCACCACAAATGCCTCTGCATTCTGAGCAGCAATATCAGATAATGCTTCGGGTTGGGGAGGGTGTCACTCGATTGCTTTCTGCCTGGCATTTTCAAAACACGCAAATCTGCCACTGCTAATCTCATGAATAAAAATGAAATCATTTGCTTTGTGAGCCCAAAGGATGGACAATTGTGCTTCAAAAGATGGCATTGTGACCAGGGACGTTGCCACACAAATGTTTCACTCTGCCTTCGTTTCCTCATGGCAGCGCTGTTTTCCGGAACTTCCACACAACGTCCACCTATACTCATCCTGCTTCTGTGTCCTCTTCCTTTTGCCACAATCTTTCCCAAATTAAGTTTGGTACAATCATTAGGAAAAAAGACAGAGAAAGTGACTTTGGGTTCCAAGTGGATGGGAAAGTGTGACCCTCTGAAGGTCCCACCCATATCAGTGCCATTTTCTTTGCCTCAGTTTCTGAGACCACCTCTCCCCCCCCCCCCCCACACACACACACATGCCAGAGGGCTTTCTTTAGGCATTTAAAGACTCAGAAGTTTCTAGATTGTAGGTTTGGAGGCTATGGGGGGAAGAGGGAACTCTGAGGCAACTGCCTTCTGGACTGAAAAATGTCCAGTCCCCCATTCTGGCCTCTCAGATGTGTTCTTTAAACCCCAAATGCCTCCAAACAAATAAAAAAAGGGGACATGAGCTTTGAATAAAAGATTGGTAGCATGTGAATGATGCACTCCCTAAAGATATCTTATTTGGAAACCTGCTAGACCAAGGCTATACTGATATGTGAGGTAAACAGAGATCACGGTTCCTTGGACGTTTGACTGGACAGACAAGACACAGACGGAGATGAACAACAAAGATTTATTTAACAGAAAATAAAGTATTTAACGGGGTAAGGATCTTGTGTGGAAATGCTTCATAAATTGAACTGCTTCTCAACTTCACCCCCATAGGTTACAAGCTTTCCCCAATGAGAAAAACCACATTGTAGTTGTATCTGAACCTCAGTTAGGTGCTTTCACACATGCTAAATAACACAGTTTCAATCCACTCGAGCAGTTGTTTGCAAGTGGATTTTGCCATTTCACACAGCAGAATCCAGTTGCAAAGTGCGTAGAAAGTGGATTGAAAGTGCATTATTTAATGTTTGTGAAAGTGCTCAACATAAATAAACCCTGGGGGGAGATTTCATTCTCCTTTTGCCAGACGGGAGACCTCAGCAAGTTCCATAGAACTTGTACAAATAAGTTAGGAGTACAGGGCCCTTAGCAGAATGCTTATTTGCCTCACTGAATCAAGCTTTCTTCCCTAAGCTGACCCCAAACTCTGACTAAAAGCCAAATAAAAATGGGGCTAAACTGACACTCTTATCCAGAGCCACAAAATTCTCTGGTTTGAGGCAAAGCCTTTCTGGCTCCCTTCTCAAGCAGATGCTGGCTCAGCCCCTCCCATCCAGTGGTGTTCCATGGGCTCTGATTGGCTAACAATCACTTGGATTTGCATGAGACCAAAATCACAAGGATTGGAGGAGAGGCGGAATATTGCGAGATGATTGCTACAACAGGCTGCAAATTTTGCATTATCTGCAATGAAAAGGGCTATAGACTTACTGGAATGCTGGAAATCAGTAGATAGTGACAATAAAACATTTGTAACATGATAATGCTATAGTGATCTAGTGATTCCCCCCCCCCCTTTTTTTAAAAAGGCCCTCCTCTGAAGGGAAAAATGTTGGTCTTAGGAGGGGGTGAGCCAAGTGTAGCAAAAACTGCTTTGTGGACTCTCCATTGCCTCTGCATTCACAGCAGCAGTGGGAGCTACACAGTTTTCTGTTTTTTTTTTTGCCATGTGGAAGCAGCCATAGTATAGAATAGGGTCCGATCACATGCAGCGTCAGCCACACAATAGGCATGAATGCTGGCTGGGTTTTAAGGGTGCTATCATACGAAAACATCTGGCAAGCATCCCGCACCCGTCAGCAACCTGTATCACCCTGCCGAAGAAGCGGAGTTAAAAGATACCACCGAAAGTACAGTATTTTCTGGAAAATGTGGGGTATGGGCAGGTGTCAGATCGTGGAGGCGCTGGTATCCCATCACATCCGGTGCCCGTCTGTGTCCCGTCTCACACCGGATGATTTTTTTTAAGCCTCTGTGGTTTGCGCACAAAAGTACTGATGAACTTTGTGACACTTCACCATCTCCGTGTGATCGGCGGCTGACGGCCTGAGCACGGAGCCCCGGGAGACCGTCTGATCGCGATACCATGCTTCATTTTGCTCTGGCACAAAAAGCCTTGCTCCCCCCCCCCCGGATTATCTTGCTCCTGTGACCGGGCTCAATAGAACAGTTTACAAGCAGGATAATAAATCACAAGGAGAGACCTTGGCCAAGGACAGACTGAAGATCTGCCCTGGAACAGCCACGTGGCGGAAAGCCCCACGGGAAAAGCAGCCCGGTGCGCCCCGTTCGCACTGGCTGCGATGTACCGGGGAGGAGGCGCACAGCTGCTGGTTCGTCCTCACTTCTGGAGCCACTTCCGGTGCGCTGCCGATGCATCCACACTGCCAGGAAGCAGCAGGGATGCACGCCCGGATGGCCGGAGACCTGTTTTAAGGGGTCTCCAGCTGAAGTGGCATGATGGCGCCTCACGGATGGGTGAGTCTGCGCTGACGACGGGGGACAGCTGCAGCTGTCTGGATGCCCTCTCTGCCTCCGCTTCTAAAGCAGAGGCAGAGCACTCCAGATCCCAGTCTGTCCTCAGCCCTAGTTTTCCATCCTCTGGTAATAATCCCCCCCCCCCCATATACACCCACAGCAGTGGACCATCCAGGTTGCAAAATAAACTAAGAACCTGAATGAACTAAAAAAAAAAAAAACAACAACCCTCACAGCTGCTGCTGCTACTACTACTACCACTACAACCACTACTACAACCACTACTACAACCACTACTACTACTACTACTACTACTACTACTACGAAGAATAGTAACTTCATATAAGAGGAATGGGGTTGGTGAGAGATTGTGCAACTGTACATGAACAGAATATTTTAAAATCTGCTGTTGAACATTCAAAAATCATTTTATCAAGCATCCCTGATAGGAAGGAAAAGGACTGCACACAATGTTATCCCGGCATATGGTCATTGCATGCACAAGGGAATGTGGGATCAGGCCAATGCACTCTGCCCTTGTTATAACACACACACTGAATTCAGGATGGAGCCTATATGTCTTCCGTTAGCATATGTGCAGCTGTGTTCACCGTCTGCTGAGCATTGTAGGTACAGTTTAGCCCTCCAATTCAGCTCTCCCCCATGGGCATCCAGCCACCCTGGACTACCTGGAGAGGTTATAGGCATTATGTTACAGTAGTTCCATATACAGATATATATTGTCTCATGAAAGTGGCCAAGGGATCGTGGTCCTTATTAACAATCAAAGTGGGGAATTTGCAAATGCTGACCTCTGTCGGCTAGAGACCTGTCTTAGGCACTTGATTGTTCGGTTTCCAAAAACAACACCTGTGAGGGCTCTTTGCCAACCTTTGGCAGCTGCTCTTTCAAGATCAAAAATGCCACGACAATTTATGCATTTCTCCTACGAGAATAGGAGGACTTGTGGGAAAGGAGGGGGGCGAGAAAAACAAGTCATGTGTGGTTTTAATGAAACACCAACATCCTGATCATAAGACGCCCTTCCCACTCACCCATCACCAATCGGTCTAGGGCTGATGATGTTTACAGACTGGCCTTGCAAATCATCATGAAAGGACAGCCAGTCAAAATCATGACCTCTCCTTTAAGTCCTAGCAGATATTAAAAGTTAATATTGGTGGGATTTCCCTGTCCAAGGTTGCAGTCCACGCTTTGTGTGTTCTTGTGAAGGAGCGTCTGCCATAAGTTCTGAAGAAAGTATCATAAGTTCTGAAGAAGGGTATCTGGACTGCACACAAAAGCTTATACCCAGAACAAACCTTTGTTGGTCTTACAGGTGACACTGGACTCAGACTTTGTTCTGCTGCTTCAGACCAACACGGCTGCCCACCTGAATCTACCTAAGTTTAGTTTCAGTGATTCCAAGGAAACAATAACTTCTTACACCTATCATTGTATCCAGGGGTCCTTTGAGAAAAAGAGGTGCAGGAGCTCATTAGCATAATTCATTTGCATACCTCATTAGCATATGCCACGTCCCCTGACATCACTGGAAGTGTGTCAGAAAGGGGATGTCAGTTTCAGCCCCATTATACCCTATGGGCCATTGAAATCAATGGCAAAAACTCATAAGGTATATGAGGGGCTGGAGGAAAGGGGGTTTGAGGGAAAGGCTCCATATTTGCAGGATAGCTGCTGGGGCCTGTCCTTGAAATACCCACCAAGTTTCAAGAAGATTAGACCACGGGGTCCAATTCTATGGGCCCCCAAACAGGTTGCCCCATCCCCTCCATTGTTCTCTATGGTGGGAAAAAAGTTACTTTTTTTCCACCATAGAGAACAATGGAGGGAATGGGGGCAACCTGTTTGGAGGCCCATAGAATTGGACCCCCTGGTCCAATCTTCTTGAAACTAGTTAGGCATTTGGGAGAGAGGTCCCAGAAGCTACCCTGCAAGTTTGGAGTATCTGCCTCAAACTCCCTCCCCTACAGCCACTTTTAAAGTTGCCACCAAATTTCGGCGGCAATTCAGCGGCGGGCCGAATCAGATCAGAGAATCTGATTCAGCCCGTGGCTGCCCTACTGCCCCTCCTGAGCTGGCAGAGCTGTGCTCCACCTCGCTCCGGCCCCAAAGGACCACTGATTGTATCAAAGCAGAGGCGGTACAGAAAGTGTGCATGGCTTAATAACGACTAGATAATTAAAACTGCTAATAAGAAGATAACAGAGTTCAGCTATGGTACATATATAGAAAATCCTAAACTGTATTTTGGCCTGAGACACATTAGAGCAGGGGTGTCAAACTCATTTGTTATGAGGGCCGGATGTGACATAAATGAGACCTTGTTGGGCCAGGCCGTGTGTGTCATAAAATGTAATGCCAGGTAGCAGCGGTATAAACTTTATAAAGGACACAAACACAATTTTATTTTTTACTTAAAATAAAAACATGCTTAAAACATTAGCACTCTTGCAATATTTTGTTTATTTAACAGTCTCTGACACCTCTTGCTCTGAATTACTGCATCAAAATGTCTGTGGTGTTGCAACCTTGAGTATGCATTTCAGGTGTGTCTCTGTCAGCGGCAAACCTACTTTTGATTTACCGACATTCACCACAGAAATCTCATGCTCAGAGTTCTGAGTCTAGGACCCAGGGGGAAACATGAAATGGCTGAGCGACTGAGAGAGTCTGGCAAAGCAAGCGATGATGCAGCAGCAGCAACAGAACCGGAAGCAGAAGATAGCCAGTTCCATTGTGGGCCTGATAGAAGCCCTGTGGGGGCTCCATCTGGCCCCTGGGCCACATGTTTGACACCCCTGCATTAGAGGATCATGAAAAATAAATAAATAAAGGAGGCCTACCAGGCATACCCACACAGGAAGCCTCCTGCTGCAACTCTGCATGATGTGTTGCTCTGGCCCTACCTCCTTAGCGCCACACTCCATTCGGGAGAAGGAATGTCTGCCCCAGCTAACCCTTGAGCCTCCTGACAGGAAAAGTTTGCCTTCTGAAGATTTTGCCTTCTCCCAATTTGCCTTCTGAAGAGGTTACCAGCTGTGTCTCTGGCTGAGGACAGACTGGCAGTTCGGCCTGATATAGGCCTGCTTTGCAAGTGGATTAAGAGAGCTCGTTCACACAGCCACAGCTGCCTGGTGTTGTCGTGCCACACTCACCCCGTTCCGAAGCGCTTTCATTGCACTTCAAAAAGGTACCTGGGGAAACTGGTGTCAAGCCGTCTGGGTGCGCGTTCATCCCGCTTCTAGGCAGTCTGGACGCAAATAAGCCACACAACACATGGTGCTGGTAATGTGAACCCGCTGATCCGGCTGCTGCGCCCATGTGTCTATGCACCTATGCGCCCATGCGCAGGTCGGCAAAACAGACTAAAGCCATGTGCCACCCCACCAGGGGCCACCCCACAATGTGAATGCTCCATTCCGCCTCCTCCCTGGTATGGTCCCGCATCAGTCTATGCAGTGTGAACAGAAAGCCCTGCAACAACTCGGCCCGGGTCTTTTTGCCCCGCTTCCCTTGTGCTTCATTTTGCCAGTCTGTCCTCAGCCTCTGTGTGTTTTACTACTTAAAGGAGTACATATAGATATGTGAACTTGCACCTTTAGGATTTCTAGGTTGCAGAAGCCAATGACTGCAGAAGCCATGACTGGCAGAATGCTTCTTTCAGTTTGTGAAATACATTTGTTGTTTTTATTGATTTTAACTCTGTTTTGAACTTTGTTGTGTATACAGGGATCGGGTGATTCAAAAACCCAAAATTTAAATAAATAAATAAATATTAGTCACAGTCATACGGATGCCAGTCTCCAAGTGGGACCTGGGGAGCCCCTGGAATTAGCTTTGCCAGCCCCTCACTTTTGTGGACTCTGGCTTGCTGCCAGCCAGTTGTGACATTGTATTTGCTCATCCTAAGTCAGCTGTCTCTCCCTCTCCAGTATAAGTCCCTCTAGAACACCAAGAACGCCAAGGTTTCTTTGGAGTCCCAAACCACTTGTCTCTATACCCAGCTACATCTTTTGGTGTGTTTTGGGTTCCATCCCAAAGGCAGAAAGCTCTGCCTCTTCAGAATCCTTACGCAGATGCTATCATTTTTATTTCAAGGAATAGCAGTCCAATAAAGGTCCAGCCCTAACCTAGATATGCCAGGCAAGCCTGATCTCATTTGATCTCAGAAGCTAAGCAGGACCAACCCTGGTTCATACTTAGATGGGAGATCACCAAGGAAGTCCAGGGTCATGACAACACAGAGGCAGGCAGGGGCAAACCACCTCTGTGTGTCACTTGCCTTGAACACCATCCAGGGTTTCCATAACTCAGCTGTGACTTAATGGAAAAAAATATATAGTAATAATAATCAGTGGTCATTTCATAGAAAAAGAGGAGCAGGAACTCATCAGCATAACTCATTAGCATAACTCATTAGCATATGTCACACCCCCTGACATCACCGGAAGTGTGGCAGAATGCAACACCCACTGCTCAGGCTCCACCCCTAAAATCTCCAGGTACTTCCCAACTCAGAGCTGGCGAGCCAGCTTGACACTTTGACACTTTGACACTTCAGGTTTCTTTTGCTCTTGCAGGGAAGCTCCCCTACAACAAGCATGGAAATACAGATCAAGTTAGTATGCTTTTGCTTTTTTCCAAAGCACATCACCATATGTGCCCATTCCTGGGCTTGTTACTCCTGGAACGGCGCTCCTGTGCGCTCCTGCTCAAAATGACCCCTGGTAATAATAACAAGAAGAATAACAGGCCAGACCTAAATCTGCTGGGAAGAGCTGTAAAACCTTCGTCTTTGGAATGATGATCCACAGCCAGTATTCAGCAGCTGTCACTAATCTGAACTGGCTATTTTTTTTACTCCACCCACCCCTTGTGGAAAGAATGGTTTACCATTATCCTTCCTGCTTTTTACAATCCAGAGTCAGCTTTAGTCTGCCACAGAAGGTTTCTTGGCCTCTGTTCTCCTTGTGCTCGGGTCACTCATCCATCTAAAGGTTTCCCTTTGCCTCAGAAGCTTCTTCATTGTGCACTCACTGACATTTTGGGACTGCTGGCAGGAAATTCCCCATTTATGCCTGACATTTTCACAAATAACACTCTAGGTACAGCCTAAGCTTTGCCTAACTTGTGCTCTGATCCTTCTTCTGGCTCATGAACCATCATGGGACTTACGGCACCCTCTTGCTATCCATTAGTCATATCAGCCAACGCCACAAGGAAGTCTCACTTGCTTTCTGCAGCATGGGTCACAAAACATCTACCACACTCATTTTGTCCAAATCTAGATCTTCCTTAAGGGTGGGGGTAGGCAGAGAAATAGGCTACCTGTTCTTTCTTTCCTCTTTCTTTAGAAGTTGTGTGTGTGCGTGCATGTGTGTGAGATATCCATAGTCTGGAAATGAGCTGTAACTCCCAGGGATCCCCACCTGGAGGCTGCCATTCCTACAGCCCATGCTGTCAGTAAAACCAAGACTCATAACAATATGTCCTTTCTTATTTATTTGATTATTTGTGCCACCTTTTTTCCCCCCCTCCAGGGAGCTCACATAAATAGTAGTATAGCCTAGTGCCCAATTTGCTTTATTCAGCAGCAGAATTGGGTTGTGTTCATGTCACACTCTTGATCTGGAGTTTTGCTGTGGGCAGGAAAAAGGTGATCTGAAGGTGGTAGGTTTGAAGACAATCTCCTTGCAATGGGGTTTACACGTACAGAGAGCCAGTTTGGTGTGAGAGCCAGTTTGGTATAGTGGTTAAGTGTGCGGACTCTAATCTGGGAGAACCGGGTTTGATTCCCCACTCCTCCACATGCAGCTGCTGGTGTGACCTTGGGTCAGTCACAAGTTCTTTCAGCGCTGTTCTCTCATGAGCAGTTCTCGAAAGAGCTCTCTCAGCCCCAACTACCTCACGGGGTGTCTGTTGTGAGGAGGGGAAGGGAAAGGGCTTGTTACTCCTGGAATGGGTCCGCCCCGAAAGGGCTCTCTTTCCTAGAGGAGAGGGGCTTAAGGGGTTAGTCAATGTTTCACTCTACCTGATCGTGACCCAGATGCCTGGAGAGCAAATATGCCTCGTCGGCCAGCACCATTGTGTTGGTGATAAGCTTAATGTCTCTGGGCTGCAGAATTGGTTTTGGGTTAGCCAAAGTCCATGGTTTTGTATACAAACAGAAGTAAGTTCTTTATTTCTCTGGAGCAAGGAATGTTGGAGGGGGGGAGGTTTGCCTGCAAGCAGAAGAAGAAGGACATGGCTAATGGCATCTAAAAGCACATGTTCAGGCCACAATGGCTAGTGGCTGTTTCTGTGTAAGTAGCTGTGTTAGGGAAAGCTCTGGGAGCTGGTGACCTCAGGAACCACTGGCACATCATCGGCTGGTATGTGTGTACAGCTGGCATCACGATCTGGTCAACTGCATCTCAGTCCCCTTTAGGAGCATTCAGCAACACAGTTCATATTTGACACTTATAGACTTTATGTCTATAAGAGCACATAAGCGCCTTGCAGGCCAACAAACTTCAGTATCAGTTTTACTGACAACTGGAGACACTGGATTGTATCCAGCAGTCCACAACCAGTGGGAGATACAGAAGGTCACAGATCTTCCTCACTTTCTCCTCTCCCAGCAGACCCTCGTGATCCTGAGAATGTGAATTCCTGGGATCATAGGAACTGTGTGGAGTCAGGCAACACAGGACAATGGACTGGAGGGAGGGAGGAAAAGGAAGCAATATTGTGACCTCTTCCATCAACACATCCAACCTAACAGGAACAAGATTTCCTCAACTGATGTGAAAGCCTCAGGAAGATGCAAAGGTAGCTGTGTTATTCAGGGAAGCCAGGTCTTCGGCAGGAGACCGCCTGCCCCCACTAGCTCTGCCCACGATTGCTCAACTGGGTGGCAGGGGGATAGGGGGAGGTGATTGGTGTTGTCAACAATGCACTGATGTCACTTCTGGTGCAATCTAGAAGTGATGTCCTCACATTGGTCTACACAGTACGCTCTTACATTTGCCCCAATCTCTATGTTTAAAATATAGAGTTTTGGCCAGGGATGCTGGACTTCTACCGACAATGAAAGGTACACACTCCCCCCCCTTTCCACTGTAGTTTTCCCCTGCCACCAAATCTCAGGGTCCCAACCAGGGCTTTTTTAATGGGGGAATGCTGTGGAATGGAGTCCCGGAACCTCTTTGACAAAATTCTTTTAAAAATGTTTTAAAGTTCATGAGTTTTCAGTATACAGATTGAAAACTTCGTTTCTTTCTTGAGAGTTCTGGCACCTCTTTTCAGAAAGAAAGAAAGAAAGAAAGAAAGAAAGAAAGAAAGAAAGAAAGAAAGAAAGAAAGAAAGAAAGAAAGAAAGAAAGAAAGAAAGAAACCCTGGTTCTCCCAACCCAAATTTATTGATGAATACTCTGGGAGAAGAAAACCCAGAAGTTTTCACTCTCTTTCCCTCATAGATTTGGGCATCCAAGCCAAACTAAAAGAGGAATCTGACTTGAATTTTAAAACAGTTGATCTCTGTAGAGCCTCTGAGGTTATGCAGACTGGTGGAGTTCATGGCTGGTCAGAGTGGAACATTTGTGTGGGCTGGGACACAGCGGAGGGAGCGCACTTCACAGAAGGGCTTCAGACCAGGTCAGCGGAGGGCAAAAGAATCAGCACCCCATCATCTATTTCCACAAAGTACACGGCTCATGCTGTGGTGAGGCACATCAGCCCCGTGGCCTGCTCTTCCTTGACTCGGTGCATTCAGAGCTCCTGGCAGAAACAACCAGCAAGGTCACACTGCATGCTGCTTCAGCTGCACAGATATGATTTCACAGTTTGCTACACTTTGCTGAGGAAGAAAAGTCCAGGACTTCCATGGAGAGCCAGGGCATAATATTTCTGAGTCCACTGATAAAGGCTACCACTATTGTAGTTAGATCCAGGTGGTCAGCCGTGTTTGTCTGAAGCAGCAGAACAAATCTGGAGTCCAGCGGCACCTTTAAGACCAACAAAGGTTTATTCAAGGTGTGAGCTTTCGTATGCAAAGCACACTTTTTCGAGTATGTTGGAATGCTAGGTAAGGTTCAAACTTATAGACAGGGGCTGAACAGAAAATTAACATATAACATGATGATGTTTTAAGATATGCAAAGACAAAACTAAAATACAAGCTGCTGTTAGAAGATCAACAGTTGTAAAGATTACAAAATGAAAAAGCCTCATTTCCAAAGAATTTTAGATGCTTAAAATCTTGGTCCAATTTTAAAGCCACCCCAGATTTGTCTGATAGCACTTATGAACCCTATAGATGGTCACTTTCTAGGGCCTGTCTTGAGGCACTTCCCTCTGCTGTATTACAAGGTAAATTTTTTTCTGTGTTTCCATGCTGGAACGATTATGTCCATGTAAGTCTAATATGGTGGAATCCACCACCCATGCACTGTAAACTTTATCAGGAAGAATGGTCCTCTCTTATACTTCCACTTTTGTCTAAATCTAACCCTCTGCAATCTTATCTGAAATTTCGGCCAGAAATATTGTGTAACTTTCTCCTAGAAGATTCTCAAAGCCTCATATCTTATGCTGTGGCCAGATTTTGTTGCCTAGCAATCAGAAAGCGTCAATCCCTTGTAATGGAAGATATATTGTACCTTGTTTTTATTTATCATAGATTTTAGTCTTTTTATACCTTAGATTTTATTTTTGTATTATCACTGAATCACTAGCTATTATTGTGATCTGACATTGTTGTTGGCTTCTGCCATTGAATGAGTGAATGAATGAACAGTTGTAAAGCAATAAATATGTCAAAATAGCAGATAAATAACTAAAGGTATCTTTTCTAATTGTGGGAAATAAACTGAGAATCTCCATTCTCTCCTCTCAAGCGTGAAGGTCACTAACAACTTTTTTCTTTTCTTTTTTGAGGTGGATGCACAAAACATCCCAATATTCCTTGCATTACATTCAGTATTCTAATATACTATTCTGAAAAAGAAATACACTAAAATACAGAGGATGTATAGTTCTTCTTGTTGAGAACACACATGTGATGATTGAATGATTTACCATATCTAATTAGATAAGAAACCACTATCCCTTTTGAGTCCTGGGGAGGTTTTTGTTCCAAGTGTTGTAATAATTTGTAATTCAGCAATTTCCTTTTCCATTCTGTTGTCAGAGATCCTTTATAATAGAACAGCTACTTTGAGGTCACCCAATGAATGTCCTGGAAGGTTGAAGTGTTCTCCTACAGATTTCTCAGTCTTGTGATTCCTGAAGTCAGCTTTGTGTCCATTTATCCTCTGGTAACAGATCTGTTCTGTTTGTCCTATGTAGAGGACTGAAGGGCGTTGCTATTATTGTATTATTATTTGCCATCAAGTCACAGCTGACTTATGGCAACCCTGCTGGGTTTTCAAGGTGAGAGACATTCAGAAAAGGCTTTGCCTGCCTCGGCCTGTCGCGGGAATCTGAAAGGGGAAGCGAGGCTATTTTGCCCCGGAGCAATTTGACCTGCAGTTGCGTGATCACACAGGTCTATGAAGCTGCCAGCGCAACTCGCTGCTGCATGATCAGGCACAACCGCGGGCAAGTTGGGGTTTTTTTTTGTTGTCGTTCGTTTCTGATTTGCTTATTTGCTTAAACGGGGGATCAATGAATCACCTCTCCAACCTGGGGTCTTCCGCTGGCAGTATGCGATGATATGCATACTAAGAAGGGGGAAAGAAACAAACAGGCATGGCGTCGGGATAATCTGATCAGACTATCCCTGACAACTCAAGTTTGTGCTGGCGCAATCACACGGGGAAAGTCTGATTGTGGGCCGCAGCAACCCATTTGCTATTGGAGTTTAACTAGTGGTTTTTTACTCCTCCTCTCCTGTGGAGCAAAATGGCTTGCCTACAGTTGTGGGATGCTTCACAGATGTGCTGGTGTGATCGTGCCACTTTGAAATCATCACTCTTGTGTGGCTAATGGGTGCGTATGATCTGTGTAGCTACCCTGGACTTCCTGGGTGGTCTCCCATTCAAATACTAACCAGGGCTAACTCTGCTTTGCGTCTGAGATCTGATGAGATCATGCTAGCTGGGCTATCCAGGTCGGGGCTTACCACAACTAGGAATGGCTTAAGGCAACTGGAATACAAAGAATACGAAGAACAACTAACGCATCTTAACAAAGTTTGACTCCAAGGTCATCTTTAAGCCCAACAAAGTTTTATTTGTGTGCATGCACACTTGTTCTTCTTCTTCTTCTCAAACTTTGTTCTGCTACTTCAGACCAACACAGCTACTCTCCTGAAACTAAAGCATCTTGTCCAGCAATTTCTATGACTTGTTCTAGAACTAAGTTTATGTGATCTTAGGGTGGGGTTACTGACCTCCAGAAGGATCCATGGAGATTTCCCAGTATTACAAGACTACAGAGTAGGGTGGCCAGCTCCCACAGGAGGTGATGTCCTCATGAAAGCGACTTCCAGGTGATTCTCTTTTGCATGGGCAAAAGCTCTATGGAAAAACCAGCTTCTACCATAGAGTTTTTGCCCAAATACTAGAGCATTGCCCAGAGGTTACTGGAGTGATGACATCACTTCCTATGCAATGACAGTAATTTGCCTTTCTCTTTCTACTGGTAAGTCCCCCCCTCATGGCCAGCTGATCGGCAGCTGGGGAACAGGGCCTGATGGTCGGGGACCCCCGCCTCCACTGGGTGGTCTGACAACCCTCCTACAGAGGTAGGTTCACCTGAAGAAAATGGCTGCTTTGGAGGGTGGACTCTATGGCACAGTATCCCACTGAAGTCCCTTCCCTTTCCTCCCCAAACACTGCCCTCCCAAAGCTCCACCCTCCAAATCTCCAGGTATTTCTTAACCCAGAGCTGGGGGAGTCCTCAAGCTTCCTGTTGCCTAATACCGCTAAACATAAAGGAGTGGCTTTAAATTACAAATGTTAATACTACTCAGGGGGAGGTTTTGCTGAAGAGATAGTTAGGTATGCAATTGAGAGTCCACTCACACTCCCTGGAGTTGGAGCAAAGATTGAAAAGCACTCTCTGACAAGCCCTGCAGTCTAGCCTTGGATAAGATGTTCAGGGAGGAATGACCAGATAGACTACAGCAAGTTCCCAGCTTCTACTGTATTGGGCATTAGTAAAGGTAAAGGTTTCCCTTGCTCAAAAAGCCAGTCAAATACGACTCTAGGGATGCAGTGCTCATCTCTGTTTCCAAGCCGAAGAGCCAGCACTGTCCGAAGACTTTTTCCGTGGTCATGTGGCTGGCATGACTAGACGCCAAGGCCCACAAAATGCTGTTACCTTCCCACCAAAGTGGTACCTATTTACCTACTTGCAGTTTCTTGCTTTCAAACTGCTAGGCTGGCAGGAGCTGGGGCCAGAGACAGGAGCTCACTCCATCACGCGGCACTCGGGCCTCGAACTGCTGAACGAGCAACCTTCTGATCTGCAGTTCTGTCAGAATCTGCTAATTCAGACAATATATTAGCCAGGCCTCCTCCCCTTAGTTTTCATGTATGCCTTTAGCTTTCCTATGTATCTGTCATGTATTGGAATTCTATGTAACCGTAATGTAATAATGCTTGTCCAGACCGGGAGGGTGACACCAATGATTTGCGAGAACAAGGAGGCCCCACATCCCTGCCTCCGCATTCCAGCTGCTCCGGCAGGAACTTCAAGGGAGGATGCCTCTCATCTCTTATCACATGCAAAAAACCTTGAAGCCATTGATTGTTATGTGAACTGGTAGCATCTGAGGGGTCTGGTTTGGGAGAGGAAATTTACTGCTTAACACCTCACTCTTTTCCTGTGAGAACCAAACGGTCAGGACACCTCTTTGCCCGCCAATTTTCCCTTAAGGGGATTGGCTACCTATGGGTAATTCAAACTCCTTGGAATGGTATAATAGACCTGCTTGTATAATTTGTCTCATCTCTGACAATAATCCGAGATGCTGTACTAATGTAGAGATTGGAAATAAAGAACTGTGGTTAACCAACCAAGATCTGATCCTTGACTACTTTGAGCAGAACTCTCACAGATTGTCAGAGATCTGTGACTGGGACTTAGCCGTTCCTGACCATGTCAGACGACGACACGGTCCCCATCCCTACACCCGAAGAGGTTCCCGTTACCCCGACAGACCCGGGGAACGGTGGTGGAGGCGGCGGAGGGGCTCCCGACGTGCCGGTGACTACGAGTCAGGGGGCTCACTACCTACCGCGCCTACCTCCTCATCAGAGCGTGACCCCCAAGTACGCTTGGAGCCATTTCGGTCGTCGGACCGTGGATTCGTGGGTGCACGACCGGAAAGGGGCACGGGTTTCGTTCCCTGGCGACCCGCTCGATCGCGGGAGGCCGAGCTACATGGGAGACGACTGCGAGCCGATCTACCGAGGAGAGCCGCGTCGCCCGCCTTTCGAAGGAGAGAGGACAGGTCCGTATGGACCCGATCCGTACCGAGAGGAGCAGATGCCCCACTTGGACCAGATGATGGGAGAGCTATGGCTCCAACTCACCGCAGAACTACGAGAGTTGGCCCTCGATCTCCAGCACCAATTTCGCGACGCTATGAGGGTCGTGCAGGGAGCTCTCCCCGGTCAGGGGATAGGAGTTCAGCAACCGCCGGCGGCGCCTGGAGGGGCCCCGGTTCAGCCTCAGGTGCCCGCCCCACTGGTGCAGCCAGCCCTGCCGGTCGTTCCGCCTCCGGTGCCAGGTCCCGCCCCCGCACCGGCCCCGGCTCCGGTCGCCCCAGCCGTCCGCCCAGCCCCCTCCGACCCGCTGACGACTACTTTCGATGGGGACCCAGAGAAGCTGCGTTTTTTCATGTTGGAGATCGAGAGGTTCCTGGACAGCTGGGGCCATCTCTATCCCACCGAGAGAGAACGGATTGGCTACATCAGGTCCAAGCTGAAAGACACCGCCAGCGATTGGTATGTGAGCCTGCACGATGCCCCAGGACCTGAGCTGCGTTCGTTGAACAACTTTATGTGGGCCCTTCGTCATCAATTTGAAGACCCACTGGGCGAGGAAAAGGCCCGGAATCAACTGAGGAAGCTGTTCCAGGGGAGATCGACAGTGCGGGACTACACAGACAAGTTCCGGCGCATCGCAGCTAAGATCCACGGCTGGCCAGAGGAGCTCTTCATGGAGAAGTACTGGGAGGGCCTTAACCCAGAGATCTACGAGACCGTGCTGCTGGGGGGCCGCCCGGGCACGTTGGCCACCTGGATGAGGGCCGCAACTGACATGGAAGAGAGATTTACCTTGATCAAGATGGGATCCTCGGCCATGGCGGCCAGCAAAGCAGCCCCGAGAGCGAAACCACGGCCCAGCGTGCAAGACGTCCGAGATGCCCGGTTCCGGCAAGGGCTGTGCATGAAATGCGGGGAAAGTGGCCACTTCGCCTCAGCCTGCCCAAGAGGAGGAGGGAAAGGCCCGAAGACCTCGACACCGGTGGCGGGGAGCACCCCTAGCCGCGGGAAGACACCGATTAAACCCCGGGCGTTGCAGCTGGAGGGAGCTACAAACGAACAAGGGGAGCTGGAGCTGATGGAGACGCAGATGTCGGGAAACACCAACGGCCTGCAGTGAGCGGCGCAGAACTGCAGGTCCCCCGCCAAGAAGCGCCATCTCCGGTGAGCATCCCTGGCCCCCTATTATATATGGTAGTGACTGTGGTGACCCCAGGATCGGGCACCCACATGAGGGTCCGCGCTTTAATTGACTCTGGGTGCGCTCGGGACTTAATTAGCCCGTTGGTAGTGGAGGGGTTAGGACCAAAGGTTACCCCGCTGGCGGAACCCCTAAAGTTTACTCAGATGGATGGGTCGGAGATGAAGGAAGAGTGCATAGCGGAAACCGAGAGACTGATTTTGGGGACGGGGGAACATTGGGAGCAGCGAGCTTTCGTCATTACCCCAAATGCCCAGTTCCCCATGGTGTTGGGAAGCCCCTGGCTCAGTTCGCACGACCCATTCATTAAATGGAGTGAAGGGAAGATCTCTTGGGTAGACGACCGCTGCCTCACGCACAAATGGGACTTGGAATGGGGTCCAGGACCACCGACCCCTCCTCCCCAACCCACCGCGCTTGCTCTTACTCCCACCCTGGTGCCCAAGGAGTATAGAGACTTGCTGGAGGTATTCAGCGAGATCGAGGCGGATGAGTTACCCCCCCATCGATTGTCGGACTGTGCCATCGAGCTACTCCCGGGGGAGAAACTCCCTAAGGGGAAACTTTATTCCATGAGCCCGTTAGAGCGAGAAGAGCTGCGAAAGTTCCTGGATAAAAACTTGGCGCGCGGCTTCATCCGACCAGCCAAGTCCCCTTTTGCCGCCCCTGTGTTATTCCGGAAGAAGAAAGACGGGGGTCTAAGACTGTGCACAGACTATAGGGGACTGAATGCCGTCTCCACTACTAACGCCTACCCCCTCCCTTTAATAAAGGACTTATTGACGGAAGCAGCTAAAGGGAAGGTGTTTACCAAACTGGATCTGCGTGATGCCTACTTCAGGGTGCGCATCAGGGAGGGGGATGAATCCAAGACTGCCTTTAACACACCCCTGGGTCAATTTGAGTACCTAGTGATGCCGTTCGGCTTAAGTGGCGCGCCCGGGGTCTTTATGAGTTTGATCAATGAAGTGTTGCACAAGCACTTGTTTAAAGGGGTGTTATGTTACATAGATGATATCTTGATCTATTCTACTGATAAGAAAGAGCATGTGAAACTAGTCCGGGAAGTCCTCTCTACCTTGCTGCAAAACCAGCTCTATGTTAAGTTATCAAAGTGTGAGTTCCATCGTGAGTCAGTAGACTTCCTAGGCTATCGCATCTCTCAGAGGGGGCTGGAAATGGACCCAGCCAAAGTGGAGGCGGTGGTGCAATGGGAGGCTCCGCGAACGAGGAAACAATTGCAGAGCCTGTTAGGATTTTGTAACTTCTATCGAACCTTCATAAAAGACTTTGCCACGGTCACTCTCCCCCTAACGGACTTGCTGAAAACTAAGGGGAGGGGGCCCGATGCGGGAAAGCCAGGAGAGCGGATTGCCTGGAACGGGGAGTGTCAAAGGGCGTTCGAAACCCTAAAAACTCTCTTTACTTCCGAGCCCATCTTAGCCCACCCCGATGAAACCAAAGAGTTTATAATCCACATAGACGCGTCGGATGTAGCCATGGGGGGGGCATATTACAAAGCGGGCTGGACGGGAAGTTACACCCCCTGGCTTACATCTCGAAAAAATTTAACGACACGGAGAGGAATTGGTCGGTTTGGGACAAGGAAGCGGTGGCTATTAGATTGGCGCTCACTACGTGGCGGCATTGGCTGGAGGGCGCGCAAGCCCCGTTCGAAATTTGGACTGATCATAAGAATCTGGAGGCGTTGCGCACACAGAGATCCCTCAATGCCAAACAACTGCGGTGGGCAGACTTTTTCTCCAAGTTTAATTTTGTACTTAAGCATTTCCCTGGGAAGGCCAACTCCTTGGCAGACGCACTGTCCAGATTGCCCCAACATGAGAGTGTAAAGGAAGAGGTGTTTGATTCCATGTTCTCCCCCCAGCAGTTGGGTGGGGCAGTAGTCACTCGGAGCCAAATCAAGAAAGCGCAGTTAGATATCGGGACTTGTGATTGGTGGGGGGATTATGCTCCTGAGGAAGTGGAAGAATTGGAGACTTTGGGGGAATGCTCAAAGAGAGAAGATCAGTGCTGGCTCCACGGAGACAAACTGGTGGTGCCACTGGCCAAACGTAAAGATATATTGTTGACCTGCCACTCTTCTAAACTAGCAGGGCATTTTGGATTCCTAAAAACGCTTAATTTAATCCAGCGTCAATTCTGGTGGCCGCGCATGCGCCGAGACGTTTCAGATTTCGTCTCGGCTTGCCAAACTTGCTTGATGTGTAAAAAACGGGGGGGGGAAGGTTCCTGGACTGTTGCACCCTTTACCCACCCCTTCTCGCCCCTGGGAGGCCATAGCTATGGATTTTATCACTAATCTACCCCCCTCAAAAGGGAAGACAGTTATTTGGGTGGTGGTAGACACGTTTTCAAAGCAAGCTCATTTCACCCCTTTCAAGCAATTGCCCACCGCCAAGGGAATGGCCAAAGCTTTCTTTAACCACGTGATAAAATTACACGCTTTTCCGAAAAGAGTGGTATCCGACAGGGGCAGTCAATTCGTTGCCACCTTCTGGCGGGAGCTCCTAAAAATGATGGACATAGAACCGGCACTGAGTTCGGGTTACCACCCAGAAACCGATGGCCAATCCGAACGAACTAATCAAATCTTGGAACAGTTTTTAAGATGCTACACCAATTATCATCAAGACAATTGGGTGGAGTTGTTGCCATTCGCAGAATATAGCTACAACAACGCTGTGCATTCATCCACGGGAGTCTCTCCTTTCATGGCAGTGGGGGGTTTTGAAGGGAAACCATTACCTACCATTGAGAATGAACCCACTGCTTCCCCATCGGATTTTAAAAGTTGGTGGACTACCTTACAGGACTCCTGGCCATTAATAGCCAAAGCACTGGACCAAGCAAAAGAGGATTATAAAAAATATGCCGACCGAGGACGAGCGGCAGGCTGGGATCTCCAGCCAGGGGATTCTGTCTACCTCTCCACAAAAAACATCCATGGTTTACAGCCCAGCAGGAAACTGGGTTGGAAATATGTTGGACCCTATAAGGTATTACGTAAGATATCGGATGTGTCTTTTGAACTGGAACTGCCTAAATCACTGAGTTCTGTGCACCCTGTTTTTCATTTCAGCCTACTGAAGAAAGATCCTGGGCCGAATGCCTGGCATCCAGTTCCTCCAGTTCCTCCTCCACTGATGAAGGAGGGGGCCCCTCACTTCGAGATAACTGAAATCCTTGATTCCAAGCTGCGGAGGGGCCGATTATATTACTTAGTTAGATGGCTTGACTTCGGCCCGGAACACAATGAATGGATTCGCTCAGAACATGTTCACGCCCCCAAACTGGTGAAATTGTTCCACAAAATGTTTCCTGATAAAGCTAGGTGAAGTTAATTATGAGGAGGGCAGGGTGTCAGAATCTGCTAATTCAGACAATATATTAGCCAGGCCTCCTCCCCTTAGTTTTCATGTATGCCTTTAGCTTTCCTATGTATCTGTCATGTATTGGAATTCTATGTAACCGTAATGTAATAATGCTTGTCCAGACCGGGAGGGTGACACCAATGATTTGCGAGAACAAGGAGGCCCCACATCCCTGCCTCCGCATTCCAGCTGCTCCGGCAGGAACTTCAAGGGAGGATGCCTCTCATCTCTTATCACATGCAAAAAACCTTGAAGCCATTGATTGTTATGTGAACTGGTAGCATCTGAGGGGTCTGGTTTGGGAGAGGAAATTTACTGCTTAACACCTCACTCTTTTCCTGTGAGAACCAAACGGTCAGGACACCTCTTTGCCCGCCAATTTTCCCTTAAGGGGATTGGCTACCTATGGGTAATTCAAACTCCTTGGAATGGTATAATAGACCCGCTTGTATAATTTGTCTCATCTCTGACAATAATCCGAGATGCTGTACTAATGTAGAGATTGGAAATAAAGAACTGTGGTTAACCAACCAAGATCTGATCCTTGACTACTTTGAGCAGAACTCTCACAAGTTCAACGTCTTAACCACCAGAGCCACTGCAGCCTCTTTGTATCAGGCATTTCTTTTCCACTAAAAGGACAAAGACTGTTTCCTGGCAGCGGCCGAAGACGAGGTTGCCTCCATGTAAGGAGGAGAGGAGATAGGTTGGTGGGACTGTGCTTGCAACCGGAGCCGGAAGGGGCGGCTTTAAATTAAATTAAATAAAGCCCAGACCCCTTTGTGCTCAGTCCTGCCTCGTGGTTGGGAGTGAGCACGGGGGGGCTGCTGTCACCCGGAGCACAGGCCCACGCCCAGGAGATGGCAGTGTGGTGGGGAATACCCACAGCGTAGCAGTCCCGGCATCGCTGGGGCAAGCTGCGGCTTGGGGCACGTGGAGGTGGCATCAGCGATCGACAGCGCTCGGAGGCGGTGTAGCAATTGGCCTTGTGGTGTGCTGCGGCCAGACCCAGCTCGGGGGCAGCGAAGGTGCTTGGGGGGTCCACCAGCGATCTGTGGCACTTGGAGGCAGCGTGGCACACGTTCCATTGCCGGGGTGGGCTGCAGCCTTGCAGCACGCAGACGCAGTGGCCAGACCCGGCTCAGAGGCAGCGGGAGCATTCTGTCAGTGGCACAAGCAGGAGGCGGTGCCCGGAGGCACTTGGGAGAGGCGGCTGGTCCCTCAGGGGCGTCTGTGGTGCTCAGCAGTGCAATATACTAATTAAAACACAAAAATCACTGTGGCAGAAAGTGGTGTTGGCTACAAGGACAGAGGGGTTTGGATTCAGCTTCAAGAGGAGTTTGGATTAACATATGGAGCAGAGGTCCATCAGTGGCTATTAGTCACAAGGCATAGATGGAACACTATGGCTGTGGCAGTGATGCTCTGTGTTCTTGATGCTTGAAGGGACAACATTAGGAAGGTTTTTGGAGTTCTGGCCCCGCTGCTGGACCTCCTGAGGGCACCTGGGTTTGGGCCACCATGTGATACAGAGTATTGGACTGGATGGGCTACTGGCCTGATCCAACATGGCTTCTTTTATGTTCTTACTTGAGTGTGATCACACTAACAGTTTGGCTCGACATGGCCACCTCTCCCCTGCGGATTAAATGGATGCAGTCACACAGCCACATCTGCCAGGCGTTCCCCAGGCATACTCACCCAATTATAGGACAACTTGGAGGTAGGTTTAAAAGGCACCACGTCACAAGTGGTATTTTTGGTTCCCTGCACATTCATTGTGCATGGCCGGATGTCTGAACACGGGGGAGCACACGCAAAATGGATTGGCATTCTGAACCTGCAGATGTTTTCACTGCTGGGGTGGGGTTTTGGGGGGAGTTTTTGCCTATGTGTGCATGAGCGCATTTTCGCCCACCTGTGTTTTAAAAACTGACTGGGCAAGATGTTCCATGGCTGAAGCGCTTCTCACTTTGTTGTTGTTTTTTTTAAAAGAATTTTATTCAAATAAACTGTACAGTAACTGTGATAAAGATAAAAGAAATGCAGAACATTTAACCCAGGTATCTACAGTAGCTCAATGAACGAATACAATTGTATGCTAACTTAGAACAATACCTTATAGTATTCAAAAGTATAACAAATTTTTGTAATCTTTGTTTGTAGGAATCACTTTGGCTTTCTCAAGATATGTGACAATTGGATACCATGTCGCCTGAAATATTTTTTGGTACATGTTAAAGTTTCCTTGTGTTTGGTGGTTGACCATTTTCCCATAAACAAAATGCTCCCAAAGCTTATTTTGCCAGGTTGTCAAAGTGGGACAAGTTGGTTCTTTCCATTTCTGGGCAATTGTTATCCTGGCAATTGCTAACAACATGGAGAGTTTTGTCTGTGCAGGTTTCTGGAAAAAAAAATCTAGGAGGACAGTTTCAGGTAAGGCAGGTAAGTCGACACATTATAGCAGGGGTGGGCAAATTGCGGCCCGTGGGCCACATGCGAACCGCCACAGAGTTTTTTGCGGCCCGCCAAGACAGTTGGCCACTTGCAGGCTGTGATGAGAATCTCAACAAACAATCTCACTCCTGATTTCAAAAAAATTGTAGAAAAGTGTGATAGGGTACATTTGTCTCATTAAACTGATTCTAAAATTAAATGTGCTTGCAGCTATGGATGATATGAAATCAGCACAATAGGTAAATTGAATAAAACTACCACTATTTTATTTAATTTATATTTATAGATTTTTATGATACAATTTATACCTTTTCTGAAATGCAAAGTTAACTAATGAATGCACTCATTTTAAAAGGCGCGGCCCTCCGCTAACCTCCGCTCCCACAAAGTGGCCCCCGAGCCAAAACAATTGCCCACCCCTGCATTATAGCATAAATCTGTGTTAAGATTTGAGAACACAAGTTCTGTATTGTTGGGCATGACCACCAGCCATGTAAAAAATCTCCTACCTGGCCACATTTTTTTCCAGCAAAGCTGGTTAGCATTCAGATAGATCTTTTGCAAGCATCCTTTCACTTTGGAGGAAGCCTTGAGCTCGTTAAGAGAGATTTTTTGCAGCATTCATTGGTGAAATTTGGATAAATATCTTGGTATTTGGCAACCTTGTGCTTGGAAACATCTGTTGAACTCCCTGAGGAAGACCTGGAAACAGAAGGATATCTGGACCGCTGTTGGAGGAAGAATGAATGCTTATTAGACTTAAAGGCGTCCTTCCTTCAGAAATCTTTTGTACTATTTAGGAGGACTGATACTAATAAAGGGGTTGTGCAATATCTTTTGTTATATAAATAGATGACCCTTAGAATTTTGGGATATATGTTTCTTTCTATGTAGTTATGTGATAATTAATATAATAGTGAATTATGTACAAGAAAAAGTAATTTAATATATATATATAAACAAAAAAGATTTTAAAATTATTTGGGGTACTTTGTAATTGTCTATACCATGACATTTGCTGATTTTTGGTATTTCCTTCTTACCGTGGGTCCTTTTTTTTTGGTTTTGTGAACCATATCATACCAAGCTGCCGGTGTGATCACACCCCTTGTTTGGAGTTTGTTTACTACATGATACCAAGCTTCTGTCATGATCCTAGGCCTATAGCAGTGTGGCCTGTAGGCTTTAGGGAGGCCTATATTAAAGTAGCTACCAGGGTTACATTTCCCAAGCACCCACTGGATCCGGTGACTGGTCAGCAGGTGATTCGGAGGGGAAACTTGCACCAGTAGAGGAATGGGGGGTGGTGCCTGAGACGAAGGAATAAAAGGCCTTGCCCAAAGTGGGAGGTTGTTTACTCCTAGGGAGAAGAGATGAGGAGAGGCTGCTGTGGGTGGAGTGATGAGTCACCTTGAAGCCAGTCACCAAGAGACAGCTAAGAACAGTCTAGATAGACATGTTAGGGTTCTTCTATTTGTTTGCTTACCTACCTTTGCTGTTCTAGTTATTCTACAAATTGTTTGAAAATCAGTTGTTACTACAGCTCTTAATTTTTTTTTTTAGTACTCTGCCTAGGTCCTCACATCTTATTTGGTCACATATAAAGTACACCCTACTAGGAAAGAGTGGGCGTTAGGGGATGGGTGGGTGCTCTGGGCTCTCCCAAGGAGACCCACACTATAGAGTGGTGGCAGTCTATGGAGAGCCTCCCTACTCCCTGCCTGTAGCATGGTGGTCTAGTGGTGGGGTGGGCTAATTTTGGACCCCTGTGAGAGGCAGAGTGCTATTTGTCTTACTTTCCCAACTTTAAAAATAAAAATCCCTTTCTTTTTGCCTTTCGGCTTCAGGAAGCCACGTTTTCCTAAGTTGCTTGCCAGAGCACTTAGGAGCCCCGTAAAGGTACTGGTAAAGTTTTGTTTATTTGTTTGTTTGTTTTTGCTGTCAGGTCAACAGGATAGTGAGGCTAGAAACAGGCAGTGCATGTTCCTCTGATCTGGGGCAGAAAAATCTGAGGACACTCCCGTTCCTAAGAGGAGAACCCGGAAGTGGGCTGCTGGACTGATGTTGACTATGGGCGTGCCACTGGTTGAAGCAACCACATCCCAAGCCATGGCGCCCCTGGGTGAAGAGACCTTACATCTCCAACTGTAGCTTGAGCAGGCAGACCTCGAGAAGGCCAGACTCAAGGTGGAGTTAGAGAGAGCCTGGCTGCAGAGGGATGAGAAAGAGAATGCAGCTAGGATGGAGCTGGAAGGAGAATAAATGAAGCTGGCACATGAGATTGAGTTTACAAGGATGGACAAGGGGCTGCTTCCTTCGGATGCTGCTGTGAAGGGGGATTGTCATAAATATCCATTATACAAGATATGGGATAATACTGAAGCATTCCTGCAAAACTTTGAGCAAGTTTGCACTGATCGCAAGGTTTCCCCAGCATTGTTCATGGAGAAGTTGATACCCCAATTGAGTAGAGTTCTGGTCTCAATGTACAGGCAAATGGAAAGTGATGAGAGGACAGAAGGAAGTGTACAGGCAAATGGAAGGTGACGAGAGGACAGCTGTTTAAACAGAAGACGTGTGAGAGAGTGGGGTTTTCCAAAGAAGGAGCTTACAAAAGATTCAAGGAAGTTAAACCAGAAAATAGGAAATCCTACCCATTGTTAATGTATAGACTGGGGGAAGCCTATGACCTATGGACAGAAGTAGCTGCAGTGAAGACACTAGCTGATGTAAAAGCTCTAATGTGCATCAACTGGTTCCTGACTCTCATCCCTGAGCCCATTTGGTGCCCCCTTATTGACAAGAGTCTTTCCACTCTCCAGGAAGCTGGACAGTGGGCTGAATGCCTAGCTGAGGCATATGGAGAGCAGAGATCTGGTGCTAAGAGAACCCCTGAAGACCCCACCACAGCCCAGGGAACAGCCAGAAGCTAGAAGGGGGCTGCCCCTTTGACAGCATCCTGATCCTCCAGGTACTAGTGTGAAATTGCTGGGGGGAGATGGGAAGGCACCCCAGTGTTATGCCTGCAATGAGCTGGGACACTTCCAAAGTAAGTGCCCTAGATCAAGCACTAGTGCACACCATATGATTCCAGTGGGCTCTCAACTTGCTTCTCCTGATTTTGACCCTGAGTCTATTCCTTGGTGCCACTGTAAGAAAGTAAACGTGGATGGCCATGATGTTGCAGCTGGGTGAGATACTGCCTCCCTCTCGATCCCCTTTCGATGACCATCCATCATTCTCTTGTTAACCCTAATTATTTAATCCTGGGTGAGAAAAGGCATGTGCAGGACCTCCATGAAACCAAAGGAATTACCCTCCCAATGGCCAGGGTCCTGATCCAATATGACGATTGGAGCAGACAGTGGAAGGTTGCTGTGCACAACTACACCCTGGTGGCTGTGTTTGTGGGGAAGGATATGGCTAACCATGTGCTACAATGGCAGGAAGGACAACGAGTATCAGGAAATTCAGAGACGGGGACTGATTTAGGGGAAGATGTACACATACAATTCCTGAAATACCTTGGGGCTACACAGGATGATCTTGTCCTAGGAGGAGAAGTAACCTCGCCAAAACCACCGGATCCTATCACAGACCTGGATGAGGCAGGGTATACTCCGGTGACTGCACGTCAGAGATTCTCACATTTGACCTTTGTCCAGTTGGTTTCTTGGCACTGCCATGTTGGCACTAGGTTGTGTTGATGGGCATTGTTGCATTGCTTTTGCTGTCCTGACAACCCCCCCCCCTCCTCACTTGGACTGTGGTTCTGTGGCTGTGCTTAATATCGGACCTGTGGGGCTGGCCTTTGCCACAATGGCACAGGGTGCTGCTGCTGGCCAGTAGTAGGTTGGCACCGGTTGGGTTCTGCTGCTGGCCACTAGTACAGTGTAGTGTTTCTGCTGTCCTTGCAGAAATGCCACCTCTCAATTTGTACTTCAGAGATTCTCACATTTGACCTTAGTCCAGTACCCAGCTGCACTGGTTCTGCTGCTAGCTAGGAAACAATACCACCCCCCCCTCGCCAAAAACCTTCACTTTCTACTGCAGAGATTCTTTGTGAAAATCTCTTATTTGCTGGGCATGTTGTGCTATTGGGGTGGGGGAACCCACTCTGGCTGCCCCTAGAATTGGACCTTGTGGTCCAGTCTTTTTGAGACTTGGGGGTTCTTTTGGGGAAAGGCTCCAGCAGCTATACTGCAAATGTGGTGCCTCTACCCAGTCCCTGAATATAACCTAGGAAAGACTATAATGGCCCCATAGAGTATAATGGAGCCAAATATATTCGAGAATCCTGAATATTTCCCAAATAGGGGATCCATACCAATCTTGATATTCGGGAATACTGTGGTAGACCTAATATATTCAGATCAGATAATCCCAAATCCAAATAATACCAAAGGTTTTTTTTTCCCCTTTGTGTACCCCTAGACAAAATATGGACTTGCTCACATAAAACAAGATTTTAGGAAAAAGATTCCTAGCTTAGCCACTTCTCTGCCCTACTGATTTTCCAGCTGCAGGGAAATTTTCACAAAGGCATGGTACAGTCTAGACTCAGATTTATCACCTCAGCAAGTACTACAGTTAAGCTAAAAAGTTAACTTTCAGAAAATACCCTCACCTTGATGTCTTTCACCACATGTAGATGAATTTATAAAGTGAGAAGCAGCAGAAGAAATTCAGAAGCTTATGAGAAGAAAAGAAATAGAGCTTTGCCCTGTAGTTATGGTCTAATTTAAGTGTTTAACAATCTGTTGAAGGGAAAAGCCAATAGAAAGTTGTGAGGGCAAAAATTTAAGGGGATTAATAACCTCCCATCTTATTCCCTACTATTGTGAAACTATTAACTTTTTTAGTGCAAGCAAAGGAAGGGCAAACTTTCAAATAAAATGGGCGCCAGACTGCCCCTACTGAAGTAATTAACTGAAACTCAATAAAAAAGAGTTTTCAAATGTGTGAAATACATTCAAATATTTATTTTCTTGGATGAACACTTAGATTTTTTCCCTGTGCGAGTTTGCAAAATTAATTAAACTTGAACTTCTCTGAATATTTGTTCCAGCTCTTAAATAATCCAGGGCAAATTGTTTCATGAAATGCAGCTTCCTTAAGTGACACATTTGCAAGTTACTGCATGAGATTTAAGCTGTAGGTCAACGTGATTAACATCTAATGGCCCAATACCAAGATGTGCTGTGCCAGCAAATGAATAAATGCTTTGGGATGAGAAACTCTTAAGTATTGCACTAGTACAGTGATTTTTTTCCCAAACTGGTGAATGGAGAGGGTTCCTTGGAGCTCTTGGGTCCATCAGTGAGACCACCAGTAATGGAGGCCAAGTCTTCCTGGAAGAGAGTTAACAAACTTCCTCTACAATGAACTGTTGGAGGGATTTAGGTGTCTGTTCAAATGTGCGTTCTTAGATCAGGCAGAACTTTAGTCATGCTAGCAACACTGGGAGGTGTCTAGCATGAGCAGAATATGTGAGTAACAAGCCAGCAGAGTAGCCCCAATGGGGGCTTACCTGGACAAGGGAGGCAGATCAGGAGGCCTGTGACTAGGGTTGCTAGGTGACTACGGTTGCCACGGTGGGATAGCAACTGGTGGGAGGTGGCCACTTACTGCAGGAAAGCATTGGTCTTCATCATTACATGAAGATGTCACCTCCAGTATGATCCAGAAGCACCACCCAACTGCATTGGGGTGACACTCGCCCAGAGAGCCAATTTGGTATAGTGGTTAAATGTGTGGACTCTAATCTGGAAGAACCGGGTTTGATTTCCCACTCCTCCACTTGCAGCTCCACTTGCTGGATGTCCTTGGGCAAGCCATAGTTCTGTCAGAGCTGTTCTTGAAAGAGCAGTGGTGGAAAGAGCTCTCTCAGCCCCACCCACCTCACAGGGTGTCTGTTGTGGGGAGGGGAAGGGAAAGGAGTTTGTAAGCCACTCTGAGACTCAAGTGAAGGGCAAGGTATAAATCCAGTATCCTCCTCCTCTTCCTCCTCCTCTTCTTCTTCTTCCAGAAATTGTGCCAGGAGTGATACTTTTGCACTTTGATGATCTCTGATACCTCGTGTTTGGCTGGCCTGCTTCTATTCACCAACAAGCTGAGCATTGGTGGGTCTAGGCAATAATTGCTAGGAGCTTGCTCACCATTGGGGGGGGGGCTCTGGCAAGCCTCCCTGTGACAGGAGTTTGGATGACTGCATTGGCCCTGGAAGTAGACTTCCCAGGTCCCCTGCTGTGGTGGGAAACCTCCCAGGGTCCGCCCCCTCTCCCTGCTGCTGCTGGGCAGGGTGACAAGGGAAGAATGAAGGGGAGAGTTGTTAGGCTGATGGTGTGAAGTCACTTCTGGCAAAACCATACAGAAGTGTGGGGATCTTTGGGGCTTTCTCAGGTTGTTGTTGTTGTTGTTTTGCCAACTGGATATAATATTATTTGCTTCCTCCATGAACACAGTATTTCTTCCGAGCCACATCTGCCTCTAAAGTGACTCTGTTTCATTTCTCTTTGGAAAAGTGAATCATATCGATCAGGTATGACCTGAAAAATGCTAGCCAATAAAACATATCCAAAGACCTTTCAAATTAAATCTTGCTTAAACTTATGTCTACCCTCTTTCCCCATTCCTAAAAATACAACATGGGCGATACATTTTCTCTGCAATAATTGTATTTGGACGATGGATGGAAATGTGAAGAAGCACGGAGGAAGAAAACCCACCTGGTAAATGGAAGACCTGGCACCACAGAAGAGGACAATCCAGCTCTTGTTTTACAAGTCAGATTATTTATATATCAAAGAACCAACTGAGGCCTTTGCACTAAGAAATTCCATTCCTGAAGACGTCTCTTGAAGGTCTGAGCCAAAGCCCCACATTTGTGTCCCATGGAACTTGGGACCAGTTTGAGAGAGTGTGAAGCATCACTAGGCGGTTATCTTACCTTTATCTTTATTCATTTGGCTTCCCTCAGCTGATTTATTTTTTTTCCTGAGGAGGAAGGCTATTTTTTTTCAGAGCATCTTCTCCACCATTGTGTGTGTATAAAGTGTCATCAAGTCACAGCTGACTTTTGGTGACTCCACGGCCGATTTCACACTAGCGTTTGCCCCAGGTTTGCCCTCATGCTTGTACCGGAGCTTCTGATCGATTTCATACCAGTTGCTCCAGGCTCACGTTTTGCTCTGGAGTATTGTCCTGCTGCACTGGAGTTTCCCTGGAGCAAACAAATCCTGTTTTTAGAGGATTTTCCTGTTTGCTCCGGGGGAGAACCCAAAATGAAAACATGCCCACTTGCTTGCCTTTCATGAGGGCCGCCCCATTGTGGGAGTTTCTAATCTTTTTGGGAGAAAACCCCATCATCACGCTATATTGATAGGACTGAGGTTCCAAGTGGGAAAATGAAGAAAATACTCCAGAGGAAACTGGGAGGGGAAATTCCGGAGAGAATGAGAGGCAACTGGCCAGTGCGAAATCGGCCCATAGGTTTTTCAAGGCAAGTGGTTAAGCAGAGGTGGTTGGCTATTGCCTTCCTCTGCAGAGTCTTCCTTAGTGGATTCCAATGTTCCCTCTAAGCTGAGTAAGTGTGAGCTAGCTCACAGTTTTTTTAGCCTCTGGCTCACACATTTTTGTCTCAGCTCAGGAAGGATGGCTCCAGAGCAAACTAATTTATGCAGCAGCCAAATTGCTCACTCACAACTTTAATGCCAGTGGCTCACAAAGTAGAATTTTTGCTCACAAGACTCCTCAGCTTAGAGGGAACATTGGTGGTCTCCCATCCAAGTGCCGACCCTGCTTAGCTTCCAAGATTTGATGAGGTCAGGCTACACTATACCATTCCACCACCACCACCCTCCACCATTAAGGAATTATTATCTGAAGAAATCCTAGGGCACTCTGAAACACAGGCTGATAGTAACCACAGCCCTTTATCTCAGCCTATGTTCTTTTAAAGTATTAGCTTTAGTATGAAGGGGAGCTGCTGATGTACCCCCTACTCCCCCCACCCTGCTTTCATGAAAGTTAGTGTTAGAAGGTGCATGATGTAGTGACCTTGCTGAAGGTAAGATCTGTGTCTAGTCAGGACCTGGTTGTGAAATCTTTTGCATCCCCTACACATGCCTCAAGAGCTATGGGGACAAGGTGGGGTATAAATAGCATACTACTATCCCATTGTCTAGTGCTTTTCTATCAACTAACCGGGTTGAATTTTACACTAATTAAGTGGAACAGGAACTGGCTGATAAGGAAAGAGCTCTCCAGATCTTCATCTCATGGATACATTTCGAGTGAACTGCATTTTGTGTCAGTCTTCATCTGCTCTGCTTACCCATCTCACTTTTCCATAACAGCACTTACAGCTCTGTGTTGGCACAAGCCGGTTTTGTCACTGAAGCAGAAGAGAGAGACACACAGGGATTATGATATGTGTGTGTGAAGTGCCATCAAATCACAGCCAATTTATGGTGACCCTGTAGGGTTTTCAAAGCAAGAGAGGAACAGAGCTAGTTTGCCATTGCCTGTCTCTACTTAGCAACCCCAGAATTTGTGGTCTCCCACCTCAGTACTAACTAGGGCCAACTCCGCTTAGCTTCTGAGATCTGATAAGACAAGGCTAGCCAGACTTTTGTGTGCCATCAAGTTGCAGCCACGTTATGGCAACCCTGTAGGGTTTTCAAGACAAGAGACTTTCAGAGGTGGTTTTCCATTGTCTGCTTCTGCATAACAACTCTGGACTTTCTTGGTGGTCTCCCATCCAAATACTGACCAGGGCTGACCCTGCTTAGCTTTGGACATCTGAAAAGAATGGGCTATCATGGATAATATGTAGGTCTTCATTAGAACCCACAGTCTTCCACCTGGGACAGCTCAGCTGTCTCAGTCATGATGGGGCTGTTGTAGAGCTAGTATCCAGGGTCCACATGTTGAGCTCTCTGGAGCTTCCAAGACTACTATTTCATTCAGCGACCTCCATATGGCTTCCTAAAAGTAAGGCTGAGGACAGACTGGCAATCTGGAGCGGGATGAATGCGGAGGCAACTGCTGCGGGGGAAAAACTCCCCGGAGCTGGCCGTTCACACTGGCCAGTGTATTGCGCAAGGATGCCATTACGGAGCGTTCAGACTGCTGCGGAGTGGCCCCAGGTGGGCCGGCCTCCGCAGCTTGTGATAGGGCTGTTTCGGCAATTTGCGCATGTGCGCATGCGCTTATGTGCGCATGTGCGCTCATGCGCAAACTGGCAAAACGCCGTGTTTGCACTGCCGCCTCCGCTTGCCTCCCGCCTTCTTCCGGTTCACACTGCCTGGAAGCTGGAGGCAAGCGCAAGACGGCCCCTGAACACCGGTTTCTCCCGGTGTCCCGGTAAAGCAAAAGGAAAACGTCTTCAAGACGCATAAGTATGGAAGGGAGCCGAGGGACAGCTGCGCATGTCTGGACCGGCTCCCTTTCCCCATTTCCCATGTGGACCTCTCCCGGGGCAGATTGCCAGTCTGTCCTCAGCCTAAAATGGATAGTCTATGGATCAGTGAAGACTTTAGTTGTTCATTGTGTTGTTTTCAAGATAATTAATGCATTTTATGATGCTTTTTAGTATAAGCTATCCTACCACATGACAACAATTTGTTGCTTGAGGGGCATTGTGGGTGGATTGAACAGGCTAATTTGTTGATGGGCTGGTGGGTGTATTGTTTTGATTTGCAAATGGGCACTAGAACTTTTGTCCCTTCCAGCTCAATGATTCTCTCTGATATCTGAAAACCTTCCATTTGTGTCAGCTTTGTTTGGGGTCAACGCCTTTCATTTATTTATTCATTCATTATTTTTACCTGCCAGCCATTTGCTTAAAAACCTTCTTAGTGAACAAGGGGGTGGGGTGATCTGCATAGAAACAGGCTTCACCCACAACACACACTGGACTGGGCTCCCTAGAGATCCTGGATTAGAAACCAGCAAGGAGCTGTGGGAGCTGCTCTTTCAAAATTCAAGGAATCATGCCGAAAATGCCGACCAAAACAGAGCTAGAATAAAAGCTGATGCAAGAGACAAAGTTCTGAGAAGGGAAGGCAGACATAATCAGATTACTGTTCTCTAGGATAAGGTCCAGCCCTCCCCCAGAAGCAAGGACAACTAGGTTTCCCAACTCTGCCTCGGACAATGCTAAGAGACTTGGGGGGTGATACCTAGGGAGGGTAAAGTTGGGAGAGGATGTGATGCACCTTCTGAATAGACTTGTGCAATTATTTTCTTATTACCCTATGTTTCGCACCATAAGACGCACTTTTCCTCCCCAAAAAAGTGGGGGGGAAAGTGTGTGTGTCTTATGGAGCGAATATGGAGCTTTTCTTACCTGTAACAGGGCTCTTTCTTCAGCAGGAACACAGGGGAACGCCATTCAGGCTGGCATCCCAGCCTTCCCCGCCCCTCCCTGCTGGGCCTGAGCTGTTAAGACTTAAAAGGGAAATGGCAGGAAAAACCCCACCAGGCTAAGTACTCTTTCCCTTTAAGTGCTTTTCCCCTTTAAGACAGCCAGCAGCAGAAAGCCCCGCCCACAGATTAAGCTCCGTGGCTACTTTGCACAGAAAGGCCTGGCTTTGCATGGCATGCCGACGTCTCTCTTCTCTTCTTTCCTTTCTCTATCTTTCTTCCTTCCTTTCTTCCTTTCCTTTTTTCTGTCTGTCTGTCTGTCTTTCTGTCTCTCTCTCTGTCCCCACCTTTCTTTCTTCCTTTCTCTTTCTCTCTCTCTCTCCTCCTCCTTCCTTCCTTTATCTCTCTCTCTCTTTCTTTCTTTCTGTTTCATTTTTTTCTGTTTTCCTCCTCTAAAAACAAGGTGCATCTTATGATCAGGTGCGTCTTATGGAGCGAAAAATATGGTAGTTACAATAATTACAAATGTGGGGTGTCTTGGAATTATCATAACTGATATGAAAACGAAGCAAATTCACCATCCGTCTGTCTGTCTAACAATAAAGCTCTATTATTTTCTTTTGTTTGTTCTTTCTCTTTTGTTATTGCCATCTTGCCTTTCACCGTGGGTGTGCTCACATGAGCACTTTGACCCAACATAGCCTCCCCTCCCCTCTGATGTTGATGCTTGACCACAGGATGTCTGCGTGAGTAACCCGCAGTGGGCTATGCTATGCCCACAATGCTTTAATTAGAGACAGCGCCATATCACATCAAGCCACCAGTGTGACCACAGCCTGTCTCTACTGGCCTCACTTCAACAAGGTACCTGGCACTTTCCTAATAATGGCATAAACTGTGTTCCAGAGGGGAGGACAGAGAAGGCTCTGAGCTTTCTTGATTGACTGCAACCTGTAGCCAATAGGATTACATGTATGAGTGAGGTATCCCAATCCCGAAGGATATGGGATAATGCTTTGCTTTCTGGTTTCCTCCCAATGCCTGCCCTGTGATGCCAAATTTCCCTTGCAGTCTGAGCAACCCTACTAGCCTGTTACTCTCCAAATTGTATCCAAGCAAATCTACTTCAAGGTCTTCCTCCTTGCCCCTTTTCAGCCAACAAATGCCCTTCCCTTGACAGCCTACCTCTTCCTTGTGCTACTGCCCTTCGGGCTCAGTGCTTGCTGTGCCAGATTCCTTCTCTGAATACTGCTACCTGTGTCACTGTGTGCTTGGAATCTTTACTCTCAGTTCTCTCATAGGCATTGATGTTAAGAATGGGTGCCTTCCATTGCCTCAGAAAGAGAGACTCCTTTATTCTACCTGTGTGAAAATTTGACAGTGTGGATGTCCTAGGAAAGTGCTACCATAAGCTTGATGTTTGTCCAGTTTGGATGGAAAACCATGAAGGCACACACCCAGGCAGGGGTCTTCCTCTGAAGCCAATGAGAAATAATGAAATAGAATTTTGAAAATAAAACAATAACCTATGGGAAAAAAAACCCCTATGAAACAACCCATTAACTAAACAGTCCCATTTGGAATTAATAACAACAATGAAAGAAACAAAACAAGCTCCCGTGCACAAGTCGTTTAGGCTACTTCCCTGTTCTCTGTAGTCTTTACCATAGAGATGAGGGAAAATCCCTGAAGTGTCACTGTGTAGAGGCCATATTTTCCCCCATTCCTCAGCTTCTTGGAAAATTGGACCAAGGGCTGGTAATTCCCTGCCCTGGGTTGGTAAATGTGAGACTTAAGGATGATTCAGAGAGAATCTGTGGACAGTGAGAATGCTTAACTCTGGAGTTTGGTATCCTACCTGGGTTTTCTCCTCTTCATTGGTACCAGGAGTTTTTCTGACAAAGAAGCTTTTATTTTTTTTTGGGGGGGGGACGACTCCATACTAGCATCCAGCACAGCTGTCAGTCCCAACTCATGCTAAATAGAGAGCAAGACATTTGTAATGTTGCCAACCTCCAGGCGGGGCCTGGAGATCTCCTGGAATCACAACCAATTCCCAGACAAAAGTGATCAGTCCCCCTGGAGAAAATGGCTGCTTTGGAGCACGGATTTGATAGCATTATATCCTTTTGGGTTTCCTCCCCTCCCCAAACCTACCTTCCCAGGCTTTACTCCTAAAATCTCCAGGAATTCCCCAACCCAGAGCTGACAACCCTAGGACTCATTAGGAAAGATAACAAAGGTTTTGACAAAGCCTGGCGTAGCAGATGACATTTATTCTGTGTGGCTCTTATGTTAAGCAAGTTTGGCCACCCCTGCTTTAGAGTGTCTTCGCTAGAGGATGATGCACAACGTCCATCCACATGTCATTCCACAAGGCTAGGGCTGCCAGCCTCCAGGTAGTTGCTGGAGATCTCCCTCTGTTACAACTGATCTCCAAGTGATAGAGATCAGTTCCCATGGAGAAGTTGGACTCTATGGCATTATGCCCCAAACTCCGCCCTCCTGAAGCTCCACCCTCAAAATCACCAGTATTTCCCAACCCGGAGCTGGCAACCCCACTGATAAGTATTGGATTTCACTATTCCATGGAATAGTGAAACAGATAGATCTTTATTGCTGGTCTGGATGAAGCATACAACCCAGGGCTCCGAGCCCTCCTTTTATGCTGGTCAGGGACAATCCCCTGACCTCACCCAACTGGCCTGATAGGCTATTACCAGTCTATTTACATCTCATAGGTTCCATGGGAGGAACCTAGGTACATGATTGGTGGCCAGTTTGAATCCACCTGGCCTTTGTTCTACCTGGCTGAAGCTCAGGTAGTTTCTTGGCCATGTGCTCTGGCCACATGGCGGTCGCCATTACGGGAGCACATGGCGACCGCATGGTCAATACATAACACCCACACAGGGCCCAGTTTCAAGATCTGTTGCATCCAGTCCACGTATGAGAAGTTGTTCATACCTTGCGGCTCTGAAACAGCTTTGACAGATTGCAGTGGGTCCCAGCTGTACTGAAGGCATCTAATAAAGCAGGATGCTTGGGCCAGGCCTTGGCCAAGAAAAACAGAGCTCTGTCAAGGTATATTTCTTTTTTCTATGCAGGTCTTAAGGAAACTGGTTACCCTTTTCAAGTGCATGCTCTTATTTCTGTACTTTCTTTTGCAGTTTGCTTCCCTCTTTGAATGTGCTGAAATAATGACAAAAGCATTAAAATAGAAACCTGTTGACTATGTTCAACAAGAATCTAATAATAACATCTCCCACCATTTCTAATGAAATTAGATTCTGCACCGATTGCCTTTTTTTTTGTCTCTTGCGTACCTTCAGTTCCTGTTCTGTGCTCTGCAAAACACAAATTCTAGCGTGAAGATGGGGCGGGGGGGGGGGCAATCTTGGGAGAGGGCTCCTCTCTCTCTCGATCAGTACAGTGTTGAGGGGGGGGAGAGAATTATCCAAGGGCTTATAGCAGATAACCCTTTTACAATTTGCAAATCTGGCGGTCAGATTCCTTTCTTGATGCTTTCCCTCTTTACCGAATGGCAGATGTCTTCAGGAATTCTGGCGGCTCAGGGAGCTTTTTAGTTATCCTCTAGGCTGAGACGGTATCAACTGCTGTCTTTCTTAACAAAATAACAATGAGAATATGGATTCAACAAATGGTATTACTGGATTTTCGTTCTCTCTGATTTATGCTCCACACTGGAACAGGTCACAAGACGGTCCTTTGTACTTTGGTTCCAGGACATTTCAAGGCAGAATATATCACTGTTTGCATTGAAGGTTCATTGTCTGACACTCAGACATGGCCGCATAGTTAATATGAAACCATCTGGTATTTTAAAGCCCGCTTTTCCTGATAGTTTTTTTTTTTTCTCTCTTCTGGTTCTCGTGTCTCTGGATAGCATGCTGAATTGAAGGAGATCTGAAATATGGAGATTTAGCTAACTCTCTAATTAAAGCTGCAGCATTTTGTGCAACAGATGAAGACTATTTGAGGATAAATTAATAATAACCCCCCCCAAAAAAAAACTAGCTGGGGTGTTTAGTAAGAAGCTGCCAAAGCGGCCATGAGGGGTAGAATGATTTTTTCTTAGCCGGCTGCAGCCGTCCACAAAAGTATGTCTTGGGTACCCATGGAAATTAGAGAAAAAAGGAAGTTAATGAGATGGAAAAAAAACAAGCATCAAAAGCAGGTACCCTAGGACCCTCTGACTTTTGATTAAACAAAACACTTTGTGGCAAGTAAAGGCAGACAGTGTGTGAGCAGCTAATGAACAAATGTACTATACAAAGGGGGAAGATGCCTGACAAATTATTTGCATATGACTGGGATGAGAAATGAAGAGGGAAACTTCTCCTACTTAACTGGAACAAAAGAGCGGCATCCTGATGTTCAAATTCAATGGGTTTGCAAGTTTGTACGAAACCGCATTTGTCTCCCAATAAATGTGGGTCACAAAGAGATCGGCGCCTTCTTATCTGAAATGCAATTGCCATAGATTAAGAAAAGAAACAAGATGAGTCTGGGTTCTTTGGACGATCACAAGCATGATAAACAAACCATTAAAGGGTCGTGGATCATGAAAAAGAAGACGACCATATGGGAAGACGGTTATTGAAGGAGTGAATTTGTTTTCTGTTTGCCTGACTGGAAGATCTGATGCTCGTATATTTAAATAAAAGTGACAGCATTTTAAGTGGGGGGAAAGGACCAATACGGCAATTGTGGCATTGTTTAAGCTGTGAAGAGATGTAATCACCACCCCCAAACGGGAGAGCAACATTCTCGTCTTGATTTCAAAGTTTCTGAGCATTCAGCCTTTTTTATTGTTACATTTTAAAATATAAATATGCTCCAGCGATGTAATTAGGAGGGCTTTGAGATTAAGGACAAGAATACAATTCTTGTCGCATGACAGTCGTTTTTTGCTGCTGTAGAGTGCTGATCTGAGGGATTTTTTTAAAAAAAAGATGAGAATAAATGAGGAGACAGGAATGAAAAAAACATAAACTAGGAGAAATAATAACTGGGGGTTACTAAGGTAAGGTTTGCCCTGATCTTGGCAGGTAAGCAGAGTCAGCCCTGGTTAGTAGTTGGATGGAAAACTTCCAAGGGTTGCGACACAGAGGCAGGCAATTGTCTTGGAAACCCTTTGTGGTCACCAAGACATGGCTGCAAATGGACAGCACTTTCCACCACCACCACCCAGGTAAGGTTAGCCTGTAGAGGCAGGCAGGTAACTCTTGGTGGGAGGGGGGTGGAGAGAAGCAGAGTTCAGATGGCGCCTGCCAGGAAGTGCATCATGCTCTCACTCTTCTCCCAGCATGATGGCTTTTTTTCTTTGAGCCAAATGAGGGCCAAAGAAGACTTGATGCAAAGACTCTGGAACTGGACTGCTGTTAATACTAAGATGCTAATTGGCAGACTGTTATAGGGATGCCAACCTCCAGGTGGGACCTGAGGGTCCCCTGGAGTCACAGCTCATCGCCAGACTGCAAAGTTCAGTTCCCCTGGAGAAAATGGAGTGTGGACTCTTTGGCATTGTACCTCACTAAGGTCCTGGTCTTCCTAGGGTTCCATTTCCCCAGGTGGGGGTGGGGGATCCCTGCTTTTGCAAGCTCCTTCCTGCTGTCACCAGTGGGAGGAAATTCCTCCTACCCTTGAAGCCACGCACAGCTTGCTGACATCACCCAGAAGTGACGTTAACACGTCAGTGACATTGGGGGGGCACTCTGCATTTTGGGCAAAACTCTATGGTTTGGGGCCATTTTTACCATAGAGTTTGCCCAAAAAAGCTGAGCATCACCCCCAACATTGCTGATACGTTGATGTCACTTCCGGGTGATGTCAGCGAATTGCACGACATCCCTGCCCGCCCCCAGAATGCCCCCAATATCCCCCCACTGGTGTGATAAGGGGACCTGGCAACCGTATGCCACCCCCAGTCTCTAGGAGTTACCCAACCTGGAGCTGGCAACCTCACCCCCAACTTATCCCCAACCGATGACCAGGGGGGATCTGGAGATCCTACCCAACTCTGATGGGCATTTTGTTTTTGTTTTTTTTGTTTTTGTTTTTGTTTTTTTTTTATAATGGAGAGCATGGCTACAGCTTTCCCTGTCATGCTCCTTTCACAATTTAAAATGCCTCTCCAAAGTTGCCACTGGTTATTGCAGGAAAATGGAGGCCTGGGCCCATAGATTTCCCTGTAAGAGACCAACACACACCTTCGGGGAATCTTTTGTTTCAAGCCTCATTGGGCCGTCTTGTCACAGAATACTCACATCCAATTATGTTCTATACAGAATGGGACTAGCTTGCCCTATAGCACTGCAAGTCATCCCCTAGAATGGTCACTGATCACCAAATGACAGAAACCAGTTCCACTGGAGAAAATGGCTACTTTGGAGGGTGGATTCTATGGCATTGTACCCTGTTGAGGGCCCTGCCTTCCTCAAACCCCACCTTCCCTAGGGTCCAATCCCAAATCTCCAGGAATCTCCCAACCTGGCAACCCTATTGCTGGAAGATTTTGGACAAACTTGCCATACTTGGGACAACCCTAAATCTTGAGCCTTTAGATCTGAGTCAGTCCCAGTTACCTATGACCGGAATATACATTAAACCAAATGAAATTATACATTCTGTACATGAAACAACAACAACAACAACAAAAACACAACAAATGGATTTCAGGGTTGTTTCAAGAATCACTTGAACCAACTGGCTAGCAGGAGAAGCTCCACCCCCAAACAGCCCCCTCCCACGTTGGTGGTGCCTGGTAGTGATGTCATCATGTTGCTGACATCAGGGGTGTCACTCTAGTTTTTGGGCAAACTCTATGCTTTTGAGGGCAAAAAAACTCCCATAGAGTTTTGCCCAAAAACTAGGGCATCCCCCCGACAACAGCAGTGTGATGATGTCACTTTTGGGAGGTCATAATGCTGTGCACACAAAGCACGTGCAGCAGAAGATCCCAATGAGGACCCAGGAGCCCCCCCACCAGATTGGAGGTAGGGCCTGGCAACCCTAGTGCTATAGTGGCATTTGTTGCTAAAGCAATGTTTTTTAAAAACCTGTCCAGCCAATCAAATTCCAATGGCCAGTCAGAAGCCTTGTTGGACAAAAGTCCCACCCTATTTCTCTCTGATGCCCCTGCCATCCCGGGAGTCACAGCTGGGCTCTCATGGCTGTCATAGAGAGTTCCTTTCTTCAGGACACTTCTGGGGCTACAACCCACTGCCGCCACTCACGGGAAACCCTGAAGAAGTCCTCTGAATTGGGTCCCTCTCCAGGGGAATCCAAGGGGCTTGAGCACCCTCAAGCCCCCCTCCAAAACTGGCAATTTGGCTAATAACAAGGGAGAAGCTCCCCGCAGTGACTGACCTTGCTGCGCCGGAAATTGGAAGCTCAGCCTCTTTCTAAAAACACTTGGTGGGCACCCTGTTGCTGGGAAAGATGGAAGGTCAAAAAGAAGGGGACAGCAAAGGATGAGATGGTTAGACAGTGTTATCGATGCAAAGAACATGAAATTGAGCAAACTCCAGAGCATGACGAAAGACAGGAGGGCCTGGCGTGACGAGGTCCATGGGGTCGCGACGAGTTGGACTCAACTGTGCGACTGAACAACAACAACAAAAGGGCACCAGGAAAGGTGTTGGTGGGTACCTGTTTACCAATCATTTTGTCTTGCATATAGGATCATTATCGGCATAATTTCATAACATAATTTACACCTCTTTAAGAAATCATTAAGGTAGCTATCATTCATCTACAATTCAGATTTTTTTTTTCCTGATGTTGCACATTCATTAACTTGGGCAGAGGGTAGTGTCAACATTATAGATTGACATCATTTTTTAAAAGGGTCAAAAAAGGTCCTAAATATGCTTACATGTTTGTGGATTCTAGGTTGCTAACATTTTGGAAGAGTCTCATGAGTGAGAAATGTATCAAAATAAAATGTCTGGTGGTCAGGAATGAAGCTTGATTTCCCTGTATGGTTCCTCTCCTTTCTCTGTAGAATATATTATGCAAAATGAGAGAAAGCATTAAGCTCACTTAATTTAACAGATCACAAAACCCAGCTTTTCTTGGTGGATGTACTTTACTTTGGCATCAAAATATGATTTTTTTTTTTAAAAAAAATAATGCTGCCGAACACACGTAAGGGCTTCACGATGGGGGATGGTGTAGTCACAAAAGAGAGTATTCTAGATCGGGGTCACCAGTGTCAGAGTCCCACAAATGCAATCCCAACAATGTTACTTAAGTGGTTTATTGAGAAAGGAGTACGTCATCTGAATACGCTCTGCGTCAGTAATGGCAACTGGTCCCAAATGAGGAACAGGTATACAGAATTCAAGAAAAAAACCTGCCAAATAAGCCCAATCACATTAAACTAGCAAAGTGCCTAAAATAATGGCTACAGGTTCCCAAGGGAAGAAGCGGCACCAGGCACCAAGGTCAGAGCGAGGCGGCAAGCGATAAGGCAGCTGGACAAGAAACAAAATTTAACATTCCACCGAGTCTACATAGCAGGAAGATGGATGAGAACTCCCGCCCAGGAAGGATGGCAGCATTAGCTGACAACCAGCCTTTGTGAACCTGCAGGCACCTTTGGAATTCTGATAACAGGGTTGCAGGCACAGCCACAAAATGGCTGCCACAGGAGTCAGAGCCAACTACAAAATGGCTGCCAAGAAGGCAGAGCCAGCCCCACAATGTCAGAGTGAGGCCGTGAATACCTCTAATAGTAACTTCCCAACAGATTTCCAGTGGCCAATCAGAAGCTCTAATGGGCAAAAGCTCCACCTGGACCCACCCACTTGATAAAAACACTTGATAGCATTCAGGAAAGGTGTTGGTGGGCACCATAGCACCTGTGGTCACCATGTTGGGGACCCCTGCTCTAAAGTATTTAGGTATTTGAGCTGGTTTGGTGCAGTGGTTAAGTGTGCGGACTCTAATCTGGGAGAACCGGGTTTGATTCCCCACTCCTCCACTTGCACCTGCTAGATGACCTTGGGCAAGCCATAGCTCGGTACCAGCTGTTCTCTCAAGGACTCCTCTGGAAAGAGCTCTCTCAGCCCCACCTACCTCACAGGGTGTCTGTTGTGGGGAGGGGAAGGGAAAGGAGTTTGTAAGCCGCTCTGAGAGTCTAAGTGAAGGGTGGGTTATAAATCCAATACTACTACTTTGTTGGAAGAATGTGACCACAGTTACTTCTCATGCAAGTTAAAAAAACAAACAAATTAGATGCATTTGTATTAAACCCAGAAGAGCTACAGTTTCTCATCCAGTTCTGAGAGCCCAAAAGAAATATGACAATACGGGGGAAAGATGGCTGGGAATCAGAAACCAAGTGCATCAGTTAAACATGCCAAGGGCTCACACAGACAGGGTGGAGATCTTTGGGGAGAACAAAACAATCAATTGCTGTCAGCGTCTGAGACCTTGCCTCCTGATGGGCGCCTGGGATATTCAGAACACTGCTGGGATATTGTGTTGAAACGCATCCACAGCACAGCTCTATATGCAGATTCAGAAAAGGTCAACCTGGAAGGTTTCCAGCTGTTATCAACAGCACTCTTTATGAGGAAATGCAAGGGCACAAGAGCGATTCCTGCCATATTTCTTTGCATCATTGGACAACATTGTTTTTTCCCCTCCCCTTTCAGGTCCTTCGTATTTCCTCCTCTATAGTTGGCCTCATTAACTTTGTTATCCCCACCCCCACCCCACCTTGTCTTCAGATGTTACAGGGGATCAACTGCTGTCAATAAATACAGCAGTCTCATATCTTGTTATCTGCCGGTAACGTCTGTACAACTTTCTGGTCTCATGCCCATCTTATTCCTCTGCTCTTGGGACACTTCCTTGCATTTCAAAAGGAGACCTCCTGGTAGGCTCTGTTTCAAGTTATTTCACATTGAATCCTTATGCACCTCTGAGGGTGCATTCAGATGGGCAGCTAATCCTGCCATTGGCTCAGCTGTAATTTGATCTAGATCTTTTTGATCCAGCATTGCATGACCAGACAGCTCCCCCATGAATCGCTTTACCGCACATGACTCTGCGGTGGATTGTCTAGACGGCATCTGCCATAAGGAGCCATGCGGTCAGCTGTTGTTTTTTTTTTTTTTTTTAAAAAAATCCTGTTAGCACATGTGCATGTGTGCCTTACCATCTACTTGTTTTTCTGTGCATACGTGGACTAAAATGGTAAAAGCACCGCCAGCAGTACCTTCATCTAGGTACCATTTCAGTTAACAAAGTGCATAAATATCACAGGGCCTTCAGAAACATTAAATTGTCCAGATCGTTTGAGCGTAGCTCTGCAGGCATCACATGTTTAAGCAGTTATGTGCACATCGCTTACACTTTTTTTAAAATGCCGGCCATTCAGGATGGTTTGGAGACCATCCTTACAGGCTGATTGTGCACTGGTGGAAAGACCAGATGGGGGAAAGTCCACCATTGGCCCATCGGCCAGCTTAGGACTGGACTTTTACCACTATCTTTTAAATATTGCTCCCCGCCGGGGATGGACAGGCTGATCACGGAAGCGGCATGATTCCCAGATGTTGTTGTCTGGACGTGCACTTCTAATCCACCAGGCACTCATGCCTGGCGTGGCTCAAAAGAACCGTCTGAATGCAACCTAAATCTTTCCTATCTTCCACTGATTGAAATAGGCTTACTCCTTTGCAAGGACACCAACATGAAAGTTTACTTTTAAGTGCTATCATAGAACAACATTTTTTTAAAAAAAATTCTGATTAATATCTTATATACTTTTAGGGAAGACTTGGTGTTTGGGCAAAAGGATGTGGAAATATGCTGAATTGCTAAGTAGCTCTAATCAGTTAGGAGCAAGAGCTAATCCGTACTGAAATTTGAGCATAGTGTCATTGTGGGGGGGGGGGGGACTTCTTTAGCAGAAAAATACTACATAAGCAGCTGTTCAGAATTTCCATATAGCTAAATCTTCTTGAAAACTCTTGGAGAGGCTATGTTTGAAGAAAATTACATTAAGATTTATTTTTAAAGCCCTGAGGAAATTTGCAGACAAAAATATTCATTAAGGGGAAAGTTAAGGTTGAGAGTGCAGATCAGTAACTCTAGGATGAAAGGAATCCTTATAGGGATATTGTTAGTTTTATTGGGGGGGGGGGAGCATGCCAGAAATCAAAGCCCAAAATATATAGCGCTGGGGATAATTATTCATGAAAACGGGCTGTTCAAATGTTAAGAAATTGGGGGGGGGGGGGGGAGCTCTGACGGTCAATCATCATTACCACCATTAGTGTACATGACGCCGCATGAAGGGTTTTATTGACACATGAGCCAAGTCCCTGACTCCACAGAGCTAAGAATTTGGGAATCTCAAACAGCTGCAAGTTCAGCTCATCATCTGCTCGCTGGGCATGAATTTTCACCGAGCCTTTCACCTGCTTTCGAGCGGCTTGAACCTGTTAATTGGATTACCTTTTGTGCATTCAGATAGTCCAGAGCACTTTGCGCATGCGTGACGTTTTCACAAAGCTTTAGGGGAGCGCTCATTTTCCCTTCCCCCAGCAGATCTGTCGCTGTTTGGCAGTCAATAGTATGAATCAAAGGTGAGCAAATGAATCAGTCAGCCAGTGATTATAGAAAGAAAGAAAAACACTTATATACGATTATTATTTTTTTAAGTTTAGTGCTCATTTCGGTCTGTGTTATTATTGCTGAGGTTATTAGCATATGCGTGTTTTCACTTAATTACCTGACCTGACCATCCATGACTCTGGGGGAGAATCAATTCCACCTACTTTGTGGGTGCCAAAATGATTGAAGGCAGAAGGAAAGGCAGCCAACCACAGCCAATCTTTTGCATTTGTAAAACTCTTCCAGAGCCATTTGAGTTGGACAGAGTGCAAGGTGGGATCCAAGACTCCACTCATGAGTGACTGGGGCTGTTGAACAGAGTGTGTTTGTCCGCCAAATTCATGGCATCTAAAGCAGATAATGGGGGAACCAAGGGAGGGAAGGGAGAATAAAGGTTTGGTCGGATGAATGTGTCCAAATGTGGTTATCCAGGCTTAAAACAGGTGGCAATGGGGGTTAAGGGGTTAAACCACAGATACAGCAAGAACAGTACTATGGAAAAGATTTGAAGCAAGAGAGAAGGACAGATGCACTGTGTACGTGTTGTGGAAGGGAGCTTTGTGCATCCCTAACAAAAACCTGTACCACAGTGGCTCAGTGGTTAAGACGCTGAACTGCAGACCGGAAGGTCAGTAGTTCGGCAGTTTGAGACCCAAGTGCCGCATGACGGAGTGAGCTCGCGTCTCTGGCCCCAGCTCCTGCCAACCCAGCAGTTTGAAAGCAAGGAATTGCAAGGAATTACTACCACTTCAGTAGGAAGGTAACAGCATTTCGTGTGCTTCGGCGTCCAGTCATGCTGGCCACATGACCACGGAAACATCTTCAGACAGCACTGGCTCTTCGGCTTGGAAACAGAGATGAGTACCACCACCCTAGAGTCGGATATGACTGGCTTTCGAGCAAGGGAAGCCTTTACCTTTACCTAAAAAAAACCCTAGTGAGGTAGGTTAGTCTGAGAGAGTATAACTGGCCCAGCAACACCCAGGGGGCAAGCCTCTGAACTTGGGTCTCTCAGATCCTACTACAGCATTCTAGCCACTAAACCACGCTGCTTCCCATTCTGTCTTTTGTTTACTTGACTCGCAAAGCATGTATGGATGCAAGAAGTTGTTGCACCACATCCGGTGGCCTAGTACCATGCCCTCTGCTGGGCAGTGGCTCGGGTCAGCAGCTTGAGAATGAGCCACGGGCCCTGAGCGCCTGAAACAGCCTTCTACTGAATCAGACCCTTGGTCCATCAAAATCTGTATTGTCAACTCAAACAGGCAGCAGCTCTCCAAAGGTCTCAGGTGGAGGTCTTTCACCTCACCGGCTTCCTGATCCTTTCAACTAGAGATCCCAGGGATTGCTCCTGAGAACTTCTTCATGCCAAGCAGACGTTCTACCACTGAGCCAGGGCCCCTTCCCATGTTGTTCATACATTCGGTGTCTTCCTCATAACTAGCCTTTTGTTGCTTCTGACTGGACCCATTCTGCTTCTGGCATGGCTGTGTGACATTTTTCACCCACACACATATCAGCTGGGTCTAGTCAAAGGCACACTCAGACCACCCTTGTCAAGGATTCTTTAGCCCTTTGACATTTCCCCCCCTTCAGTATAGATAGGGGAGTTGCCCTTTTCAAATACCACAGTCAGAGAGTGGAACGATTGTTTTCAAGGACTTGTCCCTTATCATGGCACTTCTTTTTCAGAAAATTAAACATTTCGAGTTCTTCTGACAAAAGCCAGGTTTCTCTTCAGGCTCTGACCTGTGACTAAAAGATGTCGACTTTTTTTGGAGCCACTTCAGTAGCAAGACAGCAGTTTTCTCAAAAAAAGAAAAAAAAAGAAAAGAAATGCTGATTCTTTTCTGTTTTGTTACTCACAGACTGAAGAAAAGCTGGTGGGCATAACATGTTACAAACATGACTCATTGGTACACCTTTCCCCTCAGGGTCCATCACCTCCTCTCCTTCCCTGTCACTTACTCCAGGGAACATAAGAACATAAGAGAAGCCAATGTTGGATCAAGCCAATGGCCCATCCAATCCAACACTCTGCCACACAGTGGCCAAAAATACCAGGTGCCATCAGAAGGTCCACGAGTGGGGCCAGGACACTAGAAGTCCTCCCACTGTTGCCCCCCCCCCCCAAAGCACCAAGAATACAGAGTATCACCTGCCCCAGACTGAGAGTTTCTATCAATACCTTGTGGCTAATAGCCACTGATGGGCCTCTGCTCCATATCTATAAATCTAATTCCCAAGTGGCCACCCTCGTGCAGATATCTAAACCCACCGGGGGGGGGGCACTTGGGGGGCAGGGAAATTTTCCTACAGATTTCCCCCCCCCCCATGTGCAGAAAAATCTGAAAAGTTAAAAAAAAAAAAAACCTTTGGGGGAGATATTTAAATCCCTCCAAAAATTAAAAAAAAAAAAAGCATTCCCTGTGCATGCACAGGGAACACAGTTACCTTGGCTCCGTGTCTGCTGCTGGCAGCTGGTGGAGAAGCCTTGCCTGGCCTTGCCATTGCTGGGGAGAGCTGGCAGGGGGAGAGCTGGCGGGCCCCGCAGCTGGAAGCTGCGTGGGCCTCAGCGTCACTGGCGGGGCGTGAGGGGCAGGGAGAGAGCTGGTGGAGGTGAGAGAAGTCAGCAGGCCCTGCACCTCTGAGGTGTGCAGGCCTCGCCGAGACAACCAGGGGCAGGGGGAGAGAGAAATCAGCGGGTAGACCTCCGGTCTACCCAGCCATTTCCACTCTACTGATAGACCTGGCTTCCGGAGGACAGGTCTCCCCACCCCAGTCCACTCTATTGGTAGACCTGGCCTCTGGAGAACAGGTCTACCCACCCCAGTCCACTCTGTTGGGAGACCTGCCCTCCAGAGAACAAATAATGGCCATCTGGTAAATCCACGGCAACTGCTGACAAAAACAGACAGTATTAGATGTATACTGTGTATTGTTCAAATTCCCTTTTCGGCTTTTTTTTCTTTTTCTTTTACACTGAAAATAATGCTGTGAGTTTTAGCACCAAAAAGTCTTCCTGAACAGGACTCGAGCACTTCATCTGACAGAAAAGGAAGTTATATCACATGCCTCTCCTTCGATCTGATTCTTTAGAAAACGAGGATGACAAGAAGTGCTGTGAGGACGGTGAAGTTATTTTACACCAGAAGAGCCTTTCGATGTCTTCTCAGTGGGGAGGCTGGTAAATTGGGATCTAGCTCCAGGGCTGCTGATGCGAGGTGAGTCCCTGCGCCAAAACAGCCTTCCAGCATCGAGGGGCTAAACTTATTTCCCTTCTTCCCACACTGTAAAGGAAGGAGTTTCTTTAGTTTCCAAGAGCTGCCACTACTCTGAAAGGAGTGACAGTGAAAAAGAGGGAAGCTTTTCATTTCTGTTTCCACACAATCCACACAAGATACTGGTCAGGACAGCAGTGTGCTGACTAAAGAGTTTTAAAATAACCAATGCCTCACAATCCTTATTGCCTCGATTTCTCACATTATTATTTTTTTAAATTATTTTGAAATTTTTCACATAAATGAACATATTAAGCTGACAACGTATCTGAAAGAACAAAGAGGATTTCCCCATCATTAGCATTTCTAACCTAAGACCTTAAATTACAGTTACTTTTTTTTTTTGAGATTTTAGTCCCTCCATCTTTACAATCTCGACCAGTGTTCTTCAAAGACATCATCTCCCACTCCTCCACTTGCACCTGGCTGGATGACCTTGGGCAAGCCATAGCTCTGTACCAGCTGTTCCCTCAAGGACAGCTTGGGAAAGAGCTCTCTCAGCCCCATCTACCTCACAGGGTGTCTATTGTGGGGAGGGGAAGGGAAAGGAGTTTGTAAACCGCTCTGAGACTCCAAGTGAGTGAAGGGCAGGGTATAAATCCAATCTCTTCTTTTTCTTCTCCTCTTGTAAGAAAATTGTTAATCTATCAATTTCAGCAATTTCTAACAGTTTCTGTACAAATTCTTCTCTTGCTGGTGTCTTATCTGACTTCCAATGTTTGGCAAACAACATCCTCGCCATAGTCACAATATGTACAATCAAGTATTTATCTGGGTTTCTGTATACCTTTGGAATAATATTTAATAAAATGACTCTGGCTTAAAAGGTAACTCTATCTCTGTTATTTCTTGTATTATTGTTTGGATCTTCTTCCAATACTTTTTTTTTTTTGCTTTGACACATATCCACCACATGTGAAAATATGTCCCAACATTTTGTTTACATTTCCGACATATATTACTTGTATTTAAATACCATTTGGCTAATCTGTCTGGTGGTATGTGCCATCTGTAAAACATTCTGTACATTTTTTCCTTAAATGAGATCGCTCTAGTAAACTTTAAATTAGTCTTCCAGATCTTAGCCCATTAATCCAGATTAATAATGTACCCAAAATTTTGTGCCCATATAACCAGAGAGGGTTTGACTATCTCATCTTGCATTTTATATTCTAATAAAAATTATACAATGTCTTTATCACTTTTTCTTCAGTATCTATCCATATTATGTCTAGATCTGTCAGTTTCTCAAAGAAACCTATCTTCCTATCCTTTTTTACCTTGACTCCAGTTGCAATCTTTCCCTCCAAGACAGTTTAATATTTTGTTTCTCACGTTATAAAGGATGGCTTCCATGTTTTCTAACCCAAGTGGCAGCCAATTTACATGGTGATTTCCCCCCTAGTTTCACCCCAAATAGCTGCTCCACAGACTTATTTCAGGCTGGGGGGAGGGCTTACGACCCCTCTCCCTGCACATCACAGTCCCAATATGAATGAGGCTCCCATGCACTTAGGGTTGCCAACTCCAGATTAAAGGGGGTCTAACTCTGGGGAATACAGGGAGATTTTGTGGGTGGACCCTGTGGACAGGGGTAAGGGGAGGGACCTCAGGGAGGTACAATGCCCTACAGCCCACCCTCCCAAACTGCCATTTTCTCCCAGAGAGCTGATCTCTGGCCTTTGGAGTTCAGTGGTAATTCCAGGAGATGTCCAGGCCCCACCTGGAGGCTGGCAACCCTACCGAATTGTGAAATTCCTGGCAATTTAGAGGTGATGCCTGGGGAGGTGTCATGACTTGTCCGGTTGTCTGAGGAGTGAGGAGGTAGAGGCGGCTCCAGACAAGGCCTCAGAAAGGGTTGACGGAGGGGGTTTCCTCACCTGGGTTCTCTCGTGCCCCCCACCTCACCTCTATTTGGGTTCCCTCTCTCTCAGCAGCATACCCATCATCACAGCAGCAGACCCTCCTTGCCCTGTCCGTTCTCTCTCCCTTAAGTCTCCCCACCCCGCTGTTACCACACCTTCCCAAGCATCAGAGGAGAGTGGCCACAGGGCTCGCCAATTCTCCAATTGCTTGGGCAGTGTCTCATCCTTGCTCCTCTCTCTCTCTGGCCATCACCTCTGGGGATGTCGTTCGCTTCCTCCACCTTGACCTCCTTTGATTGCAGCTGCCCCTTGTGCAGGTCTAGGAGGTAAGATCCCTGATCCTCCGAGCCATCCCTCTTGGGGTCGTCCTTTTCCATCCTGTCATCGGAAAGCTGGGGGCTGGGGTTGGCTGCCCATCTCTTCTTCTCAGTCAAGCCCTCTTCTCTTCTCTGTCCTCTCCGGCACCTGCCCCAGGCCATACTCAATCTTCTGCAGGGTTCTGGAGTTCTTCTAAGCCCTGTGCCGAGTCTGGGAGAGGGGGGCCGTATGCCCTCTCTGGACAAGAGGGTAGAGCTTGAGGAGGAGAGGAAGCTCGGTGGCAAAGGAATGCCATTGACCCCATCCTCCGAAGCTGCCATCTCCTCCCAGGAACTGATCTCTGTAGTCTAGAGGACTCTGAGCACCTCTTAAGTTTCAGAGGTCACCGAGAGCTCTGAGCACAGAACTGACTATGTGCATTTGGTCTGAAAGGGTCAAGGAAAGATCCAGCAACGATGTGACTTGCCCCCATCATTAAACAGGAGAGGTAGGGAGAATCTGGCAGGAAGGAAAGTGACGAGGCTCTGCTCAGAAGCCTGGAATCTTTTATGGTGGCAGAAATGTCCACAAGTACTCCTTCCACAGAAAATGCTGGGGGAGGGGTTGCCACTACTATCCCAACAATGCCTTTATTACAGGCACTACCCCACTAGGCTGGTGGGAGATCATGGGAGTTACCGTTTTAGCCTTGTGCCAGTGCTGTGACATCAGTTCTGTTGGGACCTGGAGGGAGGATTGCCAGGTCTGGGTTGGAAAATACCTGGAGACTTTGGGGGTGGATCTGGGAGAGGGTGGGGTCTGGGGAGGGGAGGTGCCTCAGCATGGTACAATGCCATAGAGTCCCCCCTTCAAAGCAGCCATTTTCTCCAGGGAAGCTGATCTCTGTCAGCTGGGGATCGGTTGTAAAAGCAGGAGATCTCCAGGCCCCACCTGGTGACTGGCAACCCTACCTGGAGGTGGCCTCATCACGACAGGGCGCTGGTTTAGCATTTGCCCCAAATGCTATGGTTTAACCATCATTTGAGTAAATGCTAGAATTTCAATCCAATATGATGAAATCACTTCCACGTCACACTGGAAGTGACATCATGGCATCAGCCCACCAGTAATCTCCCCTGCCCCCCATTTCCCCCACCCTGACCCAGTGAGCCACAGAAGGAGGTGAAGGGTGCTGGCAAGAGGCCATTACAGCAGCTTGTTACCAAGAACCAACTTCAAGGGCCCAAAAGCAAACAGCAATGAATGTGGGCTGGCATAGGCCGTAGTAAACATCAGCATGTCAAAGCTTTAGCCAGTTTGGTGTAGTGGTTAAGTGCGTGGACTCTAATCTGGGAGAACCGGGTTTGATTCCCCACTCCTCCACTTGCACCTGGCTGGATGACCTTGGGCAAGCCATAGCTCTGTACCAGCTGTTCCCTCAAGGACAGCTTGGGAAAGCGCTCTCTCAGCCCCACCTACCTCACAGGGTGTCTGTTGTGGGGAGGGGAAGGGAAAAGGAGTTTGTAAGCCGCTCTGAGACTCCCTTGGGGAGTGGAGGGCGGGGTATAAATCCAATCTCTTCTTCTTCTTTAGCTGCTGATTTCTGCACATCAGATCCCTGTTCAAAGGGCTGGTCAAGCAAGCCAGCAATGGATTTCTGCTTTAGCCAACTGTCAATCCAGTCTTCGTGGCAGACTGCATACAGGCATTTCAATCAAAGAATTAAAATCCCCCCTCCAAATGTATTAGCGGCTATGATGAAACAGCAGGAATTTACTTTTTAAACTATAGCATACATTTAAAAAAAAAAAGGACTGCAGAAGATAAGGAACACCAACATCTTAGAGAACAAAGATGTTTTAATCAACCTTTAAATCCGGAAAGCATTGAACAACAGGCAAAAAGTGCATCAGCTACCCGCCTCCATTTCCAAACACAAGGAAAACAATGGTCTGATTTGTAGAAGGCAGCATAATTGTTGCTTTATAGTCAACACTTCCTTCCTTCTCTGTCTTTCCTTCCTCCTCATTGCCTCCTCTTTTTCAGCCGTGTTCTAGGGATGGGTACCGGGGGATTCTCCATCACATGACAGATGTCTCACCCCATTCAATCACAAACCCCACAAAATGGAGGTCAGACACTCCAGCTATCTCCGTTTGCCCAGGAGGGTCATCAAGTCCAGGACTGGCTATATAGCAGGTTAGGTGGAGAAGGCCCTTCTTGAAAATTTCCTCAAGTGAAGCCTGTTGGTGCGAGGACAGAACTCTTCTGCAAAGGGGGCTCCTGTTTTCATCTGTTAAATGTGGTGGGTTCAGGATAGCTTGGATCTCTGTTGCTGGGCACTTCTGGGTGCCCGTTGCTGACTTGCCTTTGCCTGCTCCTCCAAACCCATGCTCATTGCTGTCATCTCGCCCGCTGCCCTGACTCATCTCCCACAGTCGGGTATGTGCCGTGGATCACCAGCTGCCTTTGTCGTTGGAGGGATCGTTGTGGGTCTCCCTGGCTCTTCTGTTGGTGCCATCCTTGGTCTCAAAGCTGGGTGTTCCTGGAAAAATGGACCCAGTGGTCCCAGTCCCAGCAGGGCTAGGCAGAGACCAATAAGATTTTGGGGGTATAAGCTTTCATGAGTCAAAAGAAATGAAGGGTGCTTTGACTATCAAAAGCTTATTCCCAGGGGTCCTTTGGGGCCAGAGGGGCAGTAGGGCAGCCACGGGCCGAATCAGATTCTCTGATCTGATTCGGCCCGCCACTGAATTGCTGCTGAAATTTGGTGGCAACTTTAAAAGCAGCTGTAGGGGAGGGGGCTTGAGGGAGAGGCTCCAAACAAGCAGGGTAGCTTCTGGGACCTCTCCCCCAAATGCCCACCAAGTTTCAAGAAGATTGGACCAGGGGATCCAATTCTACGAACCTCAAAACAGGTTGCCCCCATTCCCTCCATTGTTCTCTATGGTGGGGAAAAAGTAATGTTTTTCCCACCATAGAGAACAATGGAGGGGATGGGGCAACCTGTTTGGGGGCCCATAGAATTGGACTCCGTGGTCCAATCTTCTTGAAACTTGGTGGGTATTTCGAGGAGAGGCCCCAGCAGCTATCCTGCAAGTCTGGAGCCTCTCCCTCAAACCCCCTTTCTTCTAGCCCCTCATATACCCTATGAGTTTTTGCCATTGATTTCAATGGCCCATAGGGTATAATGGGGCTGAAACTGACATTCCCTTTCTGACACACTTCTGGTGATGTCAGGGGGCGTGGTATATGCTAATGAGATATGCTAATGAGTTATGCTAATGAGCTCCTGCACCTCTTTTTCTATGGAAGGACCCCTGCTTATACCCTAAAAATGTTGTTGGTTTCTATGGTGCTCCTGGACTTGGATCTAGAAGGGTATCAGCTGCTGTTTCCCCCAGTTTAGCTTTGCCACGGGTTTTGTCTGACCTCCCTGGTTACTTCCTGCTTCCCAGTCATATGACGATTGTCTATTATAAGGTTGGTGGGTGGCACCTGGAAACTGGCAGGAGGGTTGGGAGACACGTTGTTGCAGGAGAAAAAAAATAACAAAAATGCAGCTTCAGGTACTTACCAGAAGCTCTTACTGGAAATGACAAATGGTAGCTCTAGAAACTGTGGTAAACTCTATGGACACTGCATTTTTTTTCAAGTAGCCTCCTATAGTTACTGGAAATTTTTACTGGAAGTGAAAAAAGGATAACTCTAGGAACAGCTAGAAACTCTAGCTGTAAGAATCACTGGAAATTCTATGGTTTACTGTAGAGTCTTGAGTGATTCCTAGAGCTACTCTATGTCACTTCTGGTAAGAATGTCTAGTAAGTACAGGAGGCTATTTAATATATATATATATATTCCACAACCTCTCCAAGCTTGGCAGCCCTTGGGTATTGGTCTCGCTATATGATTAATCAAACTACAAAGGTAGATACATAGTGGCTTTCCCATTACTTTGGAACGCTCTCCTACAGAGCCCAGGGACAGCTTTTCTCTGAAAATGCACACTAACATTTTCAGCAGGCATATGAATTGTAACGGAAATGGTGGTGGGATCAAAACTGTGTTGTTTTATTACCATAAACATGTGGAATAATTGTTTAAAAATATGCTGGTACCTGTCTTGAGCAGGTCAGACACTGAATAACAGTAAAATAATAATTGCAGTTTCCCCATGTATTCTTCATTCACTGGGTGTAGTAGAGAGATGAGCTTATATTTCATAAGGTCAGTATAATTGTATGCACTAAAAAAACCCTGATAAGATCCTTTAGAAGATGCCTGCATTTTGTAATAATGATATATTTATGGACCCCGCACCTTGGGATTTCCTTCTGTGTATGCCCTAGAAAAATAAATATGAAACATTTGCTCATTGCATATATTTGTTTTCCTTTTTTCTTTTTCTCACTGGAAGCATTGTTCAAAGGTGCCACGCAACAGGAGTTGTGCGAGAAAACAATTACCAGATATAGATACATTTTACATAGATGGAGATCCCGGGGAACTGCACCCAGATTTTCTAATTAAAGAAACCTATAAAAGAACTAAACTATGGTATTGTTTACCAGGATGTTTCTAGAGCTTTTCCTAAAAATGCAGTTGTGTTTCCATTTTTGGAACACGTTTAAATTGGGGTTGCCAGCTTCCCCCTGCCAACTGGCAGGGGTGCGTGTGTGTGGGGGGGAGACCTCTGTTGCTGGCAATGTAGTGATGGCACTTCCAATGCACTGGAATTGACATCATCACATCACCAGTGGTGTGGGGACACTCTGCGACTTGGGCAAAACTCTATGGTAGAAGTTATTATCACCATAGAGTTTTTGCCCAAATACCAGAGCATCCCTGCATCACCAGTGATGTGATGATGTCACTTCCAGTTAGAAGTGACATCACTGCACTGTCAATGAGCAGGCCAAGTTCCCTCTGCCTAGCTGATCAGCGCTGGGAGTTGGTGGTGGCCCCAGACCAATGGTCCCTCTTAAGCTGTGGAGTCTTGTGCACAAAAATTCTACTTTGTGAGCTACTGGCATTAAAACTGTGAGCGAGCGATTTGGCTGCTGCATAAATCAGTTTGCTCTGGAGCAATCCTTCCTGAGCTAAGACAAAAATGTGTGAGCCAGAGGCTAAAAAACTGTGAGCTATCTCACACTAACTCAGCTTAGAGGGAACGTTGCCCCAGCCAACAGGTTCCTGACAAACTTAGTTCAAGCATTTCTAGTTGATGTGATCACTTAAGGGTATCATGTAAGAAACCAATTGCTAAGGGCTTTTTTTTTGGGGGGGGTGCCTTCATTTCAAACCATATAGATAATGCATATAGATAATTGGTTGGCCAGCTGCTCAAATATCCCAGGGTACTTTATTTTGGAGCTAGCTGCAAATTTTACATCACATCCTTCCGATGATAAATGTTAACTATTTTTTTTCTTATCAACTACTGGGAAATTCTCCTGCACATGCCCCACTGAAACAAACTGGAGACTTGATGTGTGGGAAATGTTTAATCATGGGTGCATTTCAGGCTAGGCTTATTTATAGCCCTAGTAGGCAATATTCCCTCTAAGGTGAGTTAGTGTGAGCTAGCTCACAGTTTTTTAGCCTCCAGCTGACAATTTTTTTTTTGTCTTAGCTCAGGATGGATGGCTCCAGAGTAAACTAATTTATGCAGTAGCCGAATCGCTCATGCACAACTTCAGTGCCAGTAGCTCACAAAGCAGAATTTTTGCTCACAAGACTCCACAGCTTAGAGGGAGCATTGCTTGTAGGCCTCCTTTCTTCCTTCACAGACACCCCCCCCCCCGTAGCTAGAGTCCACAAGCCACTGCCAGCAACCCCCAGGAGAAGGCCACCCCAGCACACTGAAATTACCTCCAGGAAAAACCAGAAGTGACACCACGGGATGCTCCTGGACTTACAAAAACTCTGTGTGTAACACTTTAGCTTTTTTCTGAGACCCTTCATTTATTTATTTATTTCCTGATTTATATCCCGCCCTGCCAAAGCAGGCTCAGGGCGGCTTACGCAGAATAAAATACACATTAAAACAATCAAAATCACCCTAAACATTAAAGCAACTCATTAAAACACTACAATATTCAATATTAAGGTGCTAGCAATGTTGTTCTAATGTCCCTTAAATGTAACACCTGTAAAGGTGCCTCTCTGTAGTGTGCTCTGCTGCTTCCTGGCCTTCCTTCGTGTGTCATATTCATTTCTGCTGCCACCACAGGCTTTTGCCTTCAAACTGTGGCTTGGAATCAAAGACAGGATTTTGGGTTGCCAGGTCCTCTCCTCACTCTGGCAGGGGGATTTGGGGGTGCTCTGGAGGTGGGTGGGAATGCCCCAAGCCCCACCCTAAGAGCCACCACCCACCCAGCTACCCCTCTCCTTCCTCTCTTGCCCAATTTAAAAGGCTTCTGCGGATCGGCAGGGACCACTTGGCCCGCTGATCAGCTGGAGGGCCCATTAAATGTAGCAGGAGGAAGGGAGAGGAGCTGTCCCGGGCAGGGTAGGGGCAGTGGCGTGTGGGGCTGATTTCCCCTTTAAAGGGTCTTTTGGTGAGCTGAGTGCATGGCCCGTGGCTGCCCCTCTCCCTTTCTCCTGCTAGATTTAAAGGGCCCTTGAAATTGGGCAGGAGGGGAGGGAGGGTGGTTCCTCTTAGGGTTGGGGCTTGGGGGTGGGGCTTCCAGGGGGCAGATTGGAGCCCCCAAAAGCAGGGGAAGCCCCACCCAAACCTGGGGGCTGGTAACCCTAACAGGTTGGCTTAGTTATATCTGGTCAAACGACAGAACAGTCAGTACAGTACTATGAGGCAAAAGGGAATAATTTACTCTAAATAAAGCAGCTTTCTCTTAAACATAAATAGAGCTTATTTAGAAATATAACGGTAATGGTGTGCATGCCGACGAAAGCTTATACTCAGAATTAAACTTTGTTGGTCTTAAAGGTGCCAGTGGACTCAAACTTTGTTCTAGTCATAGTTTCAGTATAGTATCATACACATGATGGTTTCAGGAAGGTTTATAAGCATAATGATTCCAGATAGCTACTGTTCCCATCCTTTCTCTAAAGTTCCTTAAATAAACCTAGCCATAAAGGCTGGTTTCCTCACTTGCCACTTAGGCTAATAACTTCCACAAAGAACAGAGATTTCTCTCACAGCACTTCGCCAGTACAAGACGTACATGTGACGCAACAGATCTTGTAGAAGAATGACACACATGGATCGGGATCGTTCCCCATCCCTCTAGCCAAGGCACATGAAAGCCTGTCAAAGAAACCTCTGGATCAGCAAAGGATCAAGTCTCTTGTCTGAGGGAAAAGGCAACGTTGTCCCCTACATCAGACTTTGTTGATGTCTTTCTCATCTTGCCATGCCTAATGATTAGGGTTGCCAGCTCTGGGTTGGCAAATTCCTGGAGATTTTCGGAGTGGAGCCTGGGAAGGGCAGGGTTTGGGGAGGGGAAGGACCTCACCAAGTTATAATGCCATAGACCCCACCTTCCAAAGCAGCCATTTTCTCCAGGGGAACTAATCTCTGTTGCATGGAGATCACTTGTAGTTCTGGGAGATCTCCAGGCCCCACCTGGAGGTTGACAACCCTATGTGTGCCCAAATTAACAACAGGTTGCCCAGAAGTCTCCCAGTATAAATAGGAGAACTGGCAACTCAAAATTAAGAATATAGAACAACAGCAACGACAACAAAAATCTTAAAATTGGGACTTGGGAAACACAGAAAAAATGACAGCCATCACCGTTTGAAACTAGAGTTGTCTTCAGCACATTCTGAAAGGCCTGTAGGAATGGTAGCCTTATCTCCTGAGAGGAGGGAGCCCCACAGTTGGACCTTATCCATTGAGTGCATTCAGACACGCCATTTGATCCGGCTCGATCCGGCTTTCAAAATGCTTCGAGCCGGATCAAATGTGCATGTTCAGGCAGCCACAGCTGCCTCCCATCCCCAGCCGTCACTTACCAGAGCAAATTCCATAACGAAGCATTGCATTTTTGAGACCAGATCCCAAGGTGGTACTTCCCGTCCTTTCCTGGCTCAAGCCGCATTTTCCCCGTCTGATTGCGGAGCCGTCGTTGAGCCACCTCTGAGTCTTTAAATCCCCCCCGCCCATGGAAGCCTCTGGCTTTCGCTCTTTGCCCGCCATTTTTATTTTTGCCTTGCTGATATGCGCATGGGCGCTCATCTGCCTCCACGGCAATTTTTTTTGAAGCGGCCACTACCTCTGAGTTTGGGATCCCAAGGAGGCCAGTTTCGGGGGGAAAGTTTAAAGGGACGTCTTCTTTCACGGCAGGGAAGTGACGGTGCTTGTGCAACTTTTGCAAGGCTTTGCTCACCTCCTTTGCACATGCACACGGTTGTACCTCCAGATGACTGCTAATGTGCATGTGCAAACTTGCAAAACACACACACACACACTCCTGTGCATCGGTAGTGTAGACACTGGGGAGCCACTTAATTGCACTTCGATGTGGGATAAGTGATCGCAATGGTCCGGAGTGGGGTGTTTTGAGCTGGCTCCAGCCAGCTCCAGCACCCCCATCTGAATGCAGCCATTGACTTTGTTCATCAATGCTTTCTCTCAATCGCCTCTGACAGAGAGGTTGGAATGGTGGCAATATAATCTGGCATGGTTTTGGTGTTGGCCCCAGGAACAGGCAGCCAGAGGAAATAAGCCACATGCACACACACATGCACACACTTGTATGGTGGGTCACTTTTGGGGAATATTTGGGAGAGGCTTAGAGGACCTTGTATAAGATCAAAGATGCTGGGTGGAGACCAATGTTCCTTCTAAACTGTGGAGTCTTGTGAGCAAAAATTCTACTCTGTGAGCTACTGGCATTAAAGTTGTGAGTGAACAGTTTGGCTACTGCATAAATTAGTTTGCTCTGAAGCCATCCTTCCTGAACTAAGACAAAAATCTGCAAGCCGGAGGCTAAAAAACTGTGAGCTAGCTCACACTAACTCAGCTTAGAGGGAACACTGGTGGAGACGGCCATGAAAACTGTGTGTTGGACTGATAGGTGACTGTTACTGATCCGTGTTTTAATGAGGGGATTTTACTATTTGTCTGTAAACCGCTTCAAGCCTGTAGTCTTGCTGGGAAAGACGTATATTAAAAATATTTTAATGAAATCTTCTAAGGTCCCAGCCAATTTCACTTGGATAATGTCAGTTGCCACGGTGGAGCACCATACAAGTTCGCAAAAGCAGGGAGGATGACTTGGCAATTACTGCTCTTGAGTGCCGTCACTGTACTTTTCTTGATTGCATTTGAATTTAATAAGAATGTGATATCCCTGTACTTCTTGCATTTCATGGCCTTCTGACCCTTCTATTTACAGCCTTCTCTTTTAGCACTGTATGGGCCTTTGAGCATGCTTATATGTCTGCCTATGTAGGCTCTACCTCCTTCATCTGATGACATGGTCTCTACTCCGTGAAGGCTTATGCTGGAATAAAAATTCTGTCAAGTGCCACAGGGCTTCAGTTTGCTTTTTCTGCAACAGAGGCACATGAGTGCCCCTCTGAAACTAGTTTTCACTCAGGCAGTAAACCTGTGTTTATAGTATACTGTTTTGTAGTAGTGGTGGGAACTAGGGATGGGCACAAACCAGCTCAGTTCATGATGCATTTTGGGTGGTTCGTGGCAGGTCAACCGGCATGAACTTCCCATGAACTTTCAAGCAGTTCATATAGGTTTGTGCCTGTTCGTGAATGGATACATTTCCAGACACTGTCTCTGCTCAAACAAAATGTTTACCAAACTTTTTAATTTTTTTTAAATTGATGAACTATGGCTGAGGACAGACTGGCAGTCTGGCCCGCTCTGCCTCTGCTTTAAAAGCAGAGGCAGAGCAGCAGTCCAGACTGCCACATCTGCCTGAAGGAGGTGGGCCGGATGCAATGCGTCCGGCGCCGCACTCCTCCCGCAGCAGCCGGGCACCACTTAAAAGTGGTATTCCCGGCTGCTGTGCGCACATTCCACCCACTTCCAGCTGGTGTGAACACGCGCCAGCCAGGGGAGCCGCGCGGCGTTCGCATGCCGCTGCCGGAAGCCACCTGCAGTCTGGACACTGCGGGTGGCTTCCTTGCGGCGGCGTGCAAACACCGCATGGCGGGGGCAATTCCCCCCGCCTTGTTCTGCCGCACCGCAGAGGCGCAGCAGAACACGAGTCTGTCCTCAGCCCATATTACTCACAACCAAAAAAGGTACATAAATTCTATATAACATCATCTAATGTTTAAGCTAAATTATATCAATTCAACTTATATGTCCTTACATTATATCTATATCTCTTTATATAAGCGGTGTTATTTTTTTCTGTTCTTTCAAAATGATCATTAATTATGCATTGAAACATACATGATAATTATTAGCTTGGTAAATTATGTTTACCAAACTTCAAAGCAACCCGGGGGGGGGGGGTCTCCAGCCTTGGAAACACTCTTGTCTGTTTCAGATTAGTCATGTCAGTTTCTTTTTTTTCCTGAAAATAATTTTTACTGAAGAAAACAGCTTCCAAAAAAAGTAACTCAAATATCAGCATTGTCAATGTGAGAATGCAATACCAACAAATAAACAATTTATCGTAACAAGTAAGCTTGACTAATAGATTAATAATACTTGTCCTGAATCTGGTAAATCTACACAACCCTAAGTAAATAAAAAGGAAGGGGAAAAAATGAAAGAAAAGCTCCCATAATACCTTTGCTTTGTAGGATATGAGGTAGTAATAACTAGAGGAGAGTGTGACAGAGAAGTGGTAAGTAGATAGATAGTCATGTCAGTTTCAAGAGGGTCCTCTGCCCTTTTGCCAACCTTCTTTTGTGTTCACTTTTCATTTTCTTTCACAGAGCTTGCAAATTCTAACACACACACACCCTGGATTTGTGAATCTATGCTTTGAGATCAATCTTTTAAAACTTGCATTGCGAGTGGCAATGGGTTCTGCTGGGCATTCTGTACATTGAACTTATGCTGGGCTTGAACTCCCCCTTCAGTTTGTACTGCAGGGCTTCTCTGGTTTGACATTAGTTCTCTTTTATTCACATCACTACAGTGCTACTGGGTTCTGCTGGTCATTCTGTACACTGAACTGGTTTTGCTGGGCTTACAACCCTCCCTTGCTTGGATTGTGATTCTGTACTTCATGTCAGTCCTGTGGAGCTGGCACTGTCACAATGGCACTGGGTTCTGCTGGGCATTAGTGCATTGCATGGTTCTACTGGGCTTGCAACTTCCCCTTGCTTGGAGAGTGATTCTGTGCTTCACATCAGTCATGTTAAGCTGGCATTGCTGGGCACTAGTGCATTGCATTGGATCTGCTGAGCTTGCAGCTTCCCTTGCTTGGTGTGTGATTCTGTGCTAGACATCAGTCCTGTTGAGCTGGCATTGCCACAATGGCATTGGATTCTGCTGGGCAATCTTTGATTGCATTGGTTTTGCTGGGCTTGCAAAAATGCCACCTAACCACCTTCAGTTTCTACTGCAGAGATTCCCTGGCTTGACCTTTCCTGTTTGGTTTGCACTGCCACAGTGGCACTGGTTCTGCTGGGCTTCTATTGCACTTGCTTTTTTGCTGTTTTAGATGAGGGCATCACCTTTGGGGGACGTAACTTGGAACCCCATAAATCCAATCCTCACCAAACTTGGGGGGCACATAGAAGAGAGTCAGATGGAGACCCCTGTGTGTTTGGTGTTTCTAGCATGCCAGGTGGCCATTCTACCACATCACAAACCTCACAAACTGAAATGGTTCATTTTGTCCTAAAAGTTCATGATGGCTCGTGAATTGGGCATTCCATGAACCACGAACCATCATGAACCTCATTTTCTTGGTTCGTGCCCATCCCTAGTGTGAACCGACATGATGGAAAACCAGAATGTCAGAGAGAAGTCTTGATTAAATCCTCTCTTCTTGACATTTAGTTTTCTTTTGTAGATTTGCATGTGTATATTTCTTCTAAGAACTGGTCAAAGTGTTTAAATAGCCACAGGCACTGTGAACAGGCTACATAATAATGTAATGCCTTGGCTGAGTTAAATATTTTCTTCTTACACATGTTACAGTACCAGAAAGCTTTATATACAATTTAAATCAATATGTAGAATTTGTGCCTTTTCTCCCCAGACTGATATCTTTTTATTCAAAAGTCATTTGTGGACTTCAGATCAAGACAACCTCTGTCAGACCCCCATAAATCTTGACAAACTGTTGATGCTGGTCTCCTTCTTTCTGAAGAACAGACTTAAACCAGATTAGACCCACTTGTACACCAGGGTTTTAATCTATCTCAAGGCAGACTCTTTTTTTGAGTTTGTCTGCTCTCTACAAGAGTCAAATCCCTCTTGAAATCATTCTGCTCACTCCAAGAGTCAGGCCTTAACCTTCAACTACCATCTCTCTTCTGTGCATCATCACCTCTCTGAAAACTGATTAGATGTTGCTATGGCATTCAGAAGTGCTCAGGTTTTTACATGGGACTGGTTGGGTGACAGCTAGGAGCCATATAGTTGCCTGTCCATCAAATCCAAACACAGATTTATCACCTCAACGTCACTTGGTGAACTCACCCTAACTGGGTGGAAAGGTGGGCTGCAAATGTTTTAAACACATAATTAAAAAAATATATATTTATTTTCAGTGTTTTCCTCATGAGATAAAGAGTTGGCCTAAGTATAGGAGAACACATTCAACATGAAGCAGATGCAATAAAGTTGCCACCATGCCATGAGATGATTTTACCACATCAAAAAAGTAAGAACAGGTTTGTCTGACTTACAAGAAAGTTGTACGTTTTCCTTACAAATACTTTGGATGCAAAACCTGGCCATGTAAAAAGTTACTGTTCCATGGGAAAAGTTCATTAAAAAATATCTTATTAAAACATTTGTAGTTGGTATTTATCGAACCTGTATCTTTTCCAGTTCCTATTTGCATTACCATGGCCAAGTCAGCTGTTCCTATTTCTCACATCATTATACGATAGGTCTCACCCTCTTGATCTGTAAGAATGACCTACATTACATTCATTAACCTCGCTGGTCATATTGTTTACTAGAACCTGTCTGGACCAAGTTCATTATACATATTGTGTAGGGGTTTTTTTTTTTTAAAAAAAAATGTGCATAAAGGTGGAGAGATACTTATGGAATAACAGAGGTATAAATACCATGGCTGTTATCTTTACCCAGTGCTATGTATTTGTTCCAAGACGATTAAGAGGACTTTAAAAGATGATGGAGAGGAATGTGTCTTTATCCTCTAATTTGCAGTTTAGTTTCTGAAGCATCAAAGTCTGGATGGGGGAAAGACATCCTCCGAGATGCAGCTTGAAAGAACAATTAGCTTTGTGTCAACATTAAAGGCAGATACGAACTCAAACTAGAACATTAATAGATGAACTGTAAAGAGAAGGGAGAACAGCATCTGCCTGGAAAAAAAAAGATGGAACAATGGGGTCAACAACAACAACAAAATCTGGCAACTTTTTTCTAGATGCACAAACAACTGAACTGCCCCCAGGCTACACATAAGATAAACCATGCAGTCCATTCTCTCTCTATGGCCCGTTGTATTTTTTTTTTCCTCAGAGGTAGTAGTGGGCCGCTACAGAAATACACCTATGGCTGAGCGTGTCTGCCTGTGAGGTACTGGAGAAGTGGATACAATCACACATATTCTGCTTAGTTGTGGGTATTACAATCAAATATGAGCTAGATTTATTCAGCCTATACAGGAAAGATTTTCAGGTTTCTCGGATACTGTAATAAGCAACATGCTTCTATCAGATTCTAACCCAGAGATCACACTGGCATGTGCAAAAATTTTAGCAGCAGCCTACAGAATTCATAAACAGTATGTAAAAATGTGATATAGATATAGATTGTATGATATTCCATTCTAATTACTTGTAAATGCTTCAGTTTTGTTTTCTCTCTACATTAGTATCTAAATTTCATATTATTATAGTTATGTTTTGATATCCAGTTTTTGATATATCTGGACTGTTTTGTGCTGGTTACAAACTGTAATAAAGCAATGACATCTAATTTGACATTATCCCTGAAAACTCAATGAAGCTCAAGAGATTATCATTCCAGTTGGCATTTCATGGCAATGGGGAAAAGGTGGTGGAAAGTGCTGATAGCAGCAGCCAATTTATGATGACCTGCCCTTTGTGTGGCAACCCTGGACTTTCTTGGCAGTCTCCTGTTCAAGTACCAACCAAGGCTGACTCAGCTTAGTTTAGAGAGCCAGTTTGGTGTAGTGGTTAAGTGCGTGGACTCTAATCTGGGAGAACCAGGTTTGATTCCCCACTCCTCCACTTGCAGCTGCTGGATGACCTTGGACAAGCCATAGTTCTGTCACAGCTGTTCTCTCAAGGACAGCTCTGGAAAGAGCTCTCTCAGCCCCACCTACCTCACAGGGTGCCTGTTGTGGGGAGGGGAAGGGAAAGGAGTTTGTAAGCCACTCTGAGACTCCGAGTGAAGGGCGGGGTATAAACCCAATCTCTTCTCTTCTTCTTCTTCTTCTTCTTCTTCTTCTTCTTCTGAGATCTGATGAGATTGGGCCACCCTGGGCCATTCAGGTCAGGGCCCAAGGGGCCATAGGGTAGGATAATTGATATGGCGGGGAGGCGGGGTATAAACTGAACTAAATAAATAAATTAAATACCTACACTCATTGGGTTAGGGTGAAACATAACACAGCCAATAAAAGGTCAGTTGTGTACTTTGGATCCGTACCTCACACTAGATGCATGAAGAACAAACCTGATGATACTCTTCATTTGTTGTGGGACTTTCCCTGAAGTTTTGCTTGTGCATGCAAGGGACCTCACTAGGTTCAACCAAATGATCATAGTGAGGGGCCAAATATATGAATGGGACTCTCAAGACAGAACTGAGCTAGTGTGGTGTAGTGGTTAACAGCAGTGGACTCTTATCTGGAAAACCAGGCTTGGTCCCCCACTCCTCTTACACCTAAAGCCTGCGGGGTGACCTCCAAAGCTCCCTCCAAGCTGTGGAGTCTTGCAAGCAAAAAAATCTACTTTGTGAGCTATTGGCATTAAAGTTGTGAGCGAGTGATTTGGCTGCTGCATAAATCAGTTTGCTCTGGAGCTGTCCCTCCTGAGCTAAGACAAAAATGTGTGAGCTAGAGACTAAAAAATTGTGAGCTAGCTCACACTAACTCAGCTTAGAGGGAACACTGCCTTGGACCAGTCACTGTTCTCTCAGAACTCTCTCAGCCCCACCTACTTTACAAAGTGCCTGTTATGAGGAGAGGAAGGCAATGTGATTGTAAGCTGCTTTGCAACTGCTTCAGGTAGGGATTAGAGAATATACAAAAAACCTAATCTTCCTCTTGTTCAATGGTTGCCCCAGCTCTGCCTTGCCTTGAAATGCAAGCTCACCATCTTGCAGCCACCTGAGGAGATGAGAGAGGTGATCTGATTCTACCTAAAGGGCTGTCCATAGAGAGGATGGGGCGGAGTTGTTTTCTGTTGCCCCAGGAGGTTGAACCAGAACCAACAGGTTGAAATTAAATCAAAAGAGTTTTCGGCTAAACATCAGGAAGAACTTCCTGACAGTTAGAGCGGTTCCTCAGTGGAACAGGCTTCCTGGGGAGGTGGTGGGCTCTCCTTCTCTGGAGATTTTCAGAGGCTAGATGGCCATCTGAAAGCAATATGGATTCTGTGAACTTAGGCAGATTGTGAGAGGGAGGGCAGGAAGGGTTGCATCAGTGCTTATTTCTTGTGGCCCTTTCCTACATGACCAGGGAAATGCTGACTGCCACTTTGGGGTCAGGCAGCAATTTTTCTCCAGGCCAGTTTGGCTAGAACTCCTGGAAGGTTTTTGTCATTTTCTGTGGTGGGGACACAGGGGTCACTGGGGGGTTTGGAGGGGGAGGTATTCATGAATTTCCTGCATTGTGCAGGGGGTTGGACTAGATGGCCCTGGAGGTCCCTTCCAATTCTATGATTCTATGATTCTATTCCTTCTTTCTTGCAGGTGTCAGCCTCCTAGAAGTCATGATGAAAGGAAGTACCAGAAGTGGCCGGTAGGCTAGTCAACACCTTGTGTTAGAACCGCTTGTCTGTTCCTGAAACTGACTTGCTTTCCGCTTCTTCTTGCCTGACTCTTTCTGAATCTCACTTTGTTCGTTGTGCCTCCACTTGCCGATTTGTCCTTAGCTTTTGCCCTGGTTCTGCTGCACCATCTGTGTCCTCACAGACCGACAACAAATCAAATACCATAAAAAGAATTCCCATAGCATCTGAAGCATGGTGCTTTTCAGTCAGTCCACGGAATTGCCTGCCAGTCATCAAGTGCAAAAGTAATCAAGTGATGCTTTCATGAATCAGTCCTAAAAACAATCTCTGGGAGAATGGAATTATTATTATTATTATTATTATTATTATTATTATTATTATTATTATTATTATTATTTGCAGAAATTCCATATGAACTTACTAAGGAGTACGTGAAAATTGAGCTTCCCTATATGTCACGAGCACCAGACGACCTCTTGAAAGTCTAGGGTTCCAGAGGGAAATTTTGTGGTTTTTTTTTTTAAAGAATTCATAAGACCTGAAACTAGAGTTGCTACCAAATGTCATTTACATCAACATCCCAAGGCAAATTTAGAATATCTTGATTGGGAGAACTGCCATTTTGAGTGACAAAACCCCACAGTTTTGATAAGAAAATGTTTGTTGGGGGAGGTCCACCTGTCCATGTGAGGAGTATATTTAGACAGTAAATATACAGTAAGGGCTCTCAGTGTTTGAGTATTTAGTGTTATGCACCTACATAAGTGCTGTGAAATTGTGGTGACCCTAGCAAGTGGCTTTTGAGGCAAGTGCGAAGCAGTGGTGTGCCATCACCTTCCTCTGCAGAGTCTTCCTTGGTGGTCTCCCATCCAAGTACCGATCTGACGAGATCAGGCTATACCATGCTGCCTCCCCTCCTGTACATAGTGGTAGGAACACAGAACATTATGTTTCCTAACGCTTTCAATTTTCTTTAAAACTGTGCTCAAAACGCTTCAAATGGACTCCTAAATTCATTCCAATATTTTTGTTCAGGGAGAAAAAAAAAACACTGGCATTGTCTAATCACTTAAATAGGTTTGAATATATCCAGCAGTGACAGTTTAGTGATGAAAAAGAGCCAGTTTGGTGTAGTGGTGAAGAGTAGTGGACTCTAATCTGGAGGAGCAGGCTTGATTCCCCACTCGTCCACCTGAAGCCTGCTGACCTTGGGCCAGTCACAGCTCTCAGAGCTCTCTCAGCCCACCAACAAGTCTAGTTCACCACCTTAGGGGTACATAACACTAAAGAGTGAGGACTTTGGCTGTCAGACAATCCTTGGATCTTCTGGCTATACAACACACACCGCCATACAATAATTAATTTAATTAATAATAATAATAAGAGATTTGATTTATACCCCACCCTTCACTACCCAAGGGAATCTCAGAGCGGCTTACAAACTCCTTTCCCTTCCCCTTCCCACAACAGATATCCTGTGAGGTAGGTGGGCCTGAGACAGCTCTTTTCAGAGCTGTCCTTGAGAGAACATCCCTGAAAGAACTATGGCTTGTCCAAGGTCATCCAGCAGCTGCAAGTGGAGGAGTGGGGAATCAAACCAGGTTCTCCCAGGTTAGAGTCCGCACACTTCGCCACTACACCAAACTGGCTAATTAAGTGATGAAACGTCATTGCAACAGCCGAGAATCAGCCTCAAGTTATTAGACCATCAAAAGATTTCCTTTTAATAAGAACCAGAGACCGCTGACCTTGGCAAAATCATCAATTTTTGAAATAAATGTATTAGAATGTTTCAAAACAAGACAAAAATTTTGAATTGCTAGTCATAAAACCATTCAGAATATCATTCACTCATGGTTAAAAAGTAGTTCATAGGAAAATTTTAACCTGTTTAATGGTCTGAAAAAGGCTAGTATTTTCTCCCAAATCACCTGAAGCAAATGGAAAAAAAAATACTGTCTTAACCGCATAGCACGAGAATTCTCAATGAACCGGAAATGGAACTAGCATTAATGAAAAGTACAGTGCCCACATATTTATGCAGGACCTCTGAACTATTTCAAAGATACATAAATATGTGGTGGGTTTTTGTGGGTGCATATTAGTTAGAGTTTCTAGATATACTTGCAGCAAGTTTATTCCACTTAAATAAAACCCATAGATCATGTCCACCAGTCTGGGCATTCAGGAATAAATTACCTAGCAGATTCAAGCATTGATTTTCCTTACACACCCTACTGTGTGTGAGCAAATGAGCAATCCCTGGAAGGCTAAAACCACCTTTTTCTTTTAACAACCTCTTTGTCAATTACATGATTAGGCAGACTAGCAAGGGAGTGCCTGATTTGCCGTGCTGTTCAACGCCAGAGTTACAAGCAGCACCAGTATTTAACATGAGTTTAAGAATATTTAACATACTTCAGAATGGTGCACAAATGGTATTGCTTAATGCTTACATTTTCTGTGATCCTGCTGAAATTACCACCAGTTGGATAAAAATCACGAAGCTCAGCTTGATGTAATATGACAGGTCAGATCCATAGCAAATCAGATAAGCATACAGCTGTATAGAGGAGCTGCTTGGATTGATCACCTGCTGGTTGGGTTCAAGTCCTGCTTTCTGGTCACAATCAGGGAGCAAATTGTTTGCCAGACTATTGGAAGGGCTCAAGCAAAATCATACTTATCCATTTGCATTTCCTCGGCTTTCATACAGCTTCCAAGCCCCCGTCTAACACTGCCACCTCTAATTTTAAAAGTGCTTAATTAAAAGAGTAAAAATTGAGATTTTTGAGGTCAGACTAATTATTTAGGTATCTCTATGTGCCCCTGGTATTTGCCCATGAACCTGGTTAGTCTTGTGCTGTTGATTGTTCAGGTCCAAAAGGACATCCGTTATCTGTCATTTAACATATGTATCTGACTGTGAAGGCAATCAGAGAGGATGAACTGTGATTAATTCCATGGTTTACAAGTAAGCAGGTCAGTTCAATGCCCTGATCATGTTGATTATGTGCAATTAGCTCATGTAGTGGGGGCAAAAGCCACCACATTTACTTATCTACCAAGGCACAACACAACCCTGCAAGAAATGTGTTTGCAGCATAGGTGCAAAGATGCTTGGTACAGTGCCGTGCCTGAGACAGACTTTGGCAGGAGGCATTAAGGCTACCAAACCAGGAGCTTGGCTTGTGCATAAGTGAGGGAGTTTGATCAAGAGGAATTTCCCAGGTAGCTGCATTATTTTAGAAGGTCTCAGCATGCCTAGCTTGGATGATTATGCAGCACTATATAATACCTTGGAGTTTTCTCTGGAGAGAGGACACACTTCATAAGTACATCAGAAGAGACCTGCTGGATCAGACCAGTGGTCCATCTAGTCCAGCATCCTGTCTCAAGACAGTGGCCAACCAGTTCCTCTGGAAGGCCAACCACAGGGCAGAGAGGCCTTCTCCTGATGTTGCCTCCAGGCTCTGGGATTCAGAGGATTAGTGCCTCTGAATGTGGAGGTTCCTCATAGTCATCATGGCTAGTAGCCACTGATAGACTTACCCTAAACAAATCTCTCATCCCCTTTTCAAGCTGTTTATTCCAGTGGCCATCACTACCTCTTCTGGCAGCAAATTCCACATTTTAATTACTCTCTGTGTAAAGTAGTATTTCCTTTTTTTCTTTCCTGAACTTACTGCCCATCAGCTTCATTGGATGTCCCTCTAGTTCTAGTTTTGTGAGAAAGAGAGAAAAAGTTCCCTTTGTCAACACCCTGTGTGTATTTTTATAAACTTCTATCACCATCACAGCTCTCCCCCCTTCCCCCAATAAGCCATGCTCACTGCATAATGCTAAAAAAAGAGCTAGAGCTTCAGGCTGCCAGAAGCTCTTGTCTATACCATGCACAATGCCATATGATAATTTAATTTAATTTTTAATTTAATGTCCCCCCTTAGCCATCTCTGTTCTGAACTGGGAAGTCCCAGACTCTTCAGCCTTTCCTCCTAGGGAAGATGCTTCAACCTCTGAATCAGCTTGGTTTTTCCAGCTCTGCAATGTCCTTTTGGAGAGACGGTGGCCGGAACTGTACAAATGAGGCCGCATCATAGATCTAGACAGGGCCATTAAAATATAGGCCATTTTAATTCTCAATCCCTTTCCGAATAATCTCTCATCTCCTCAGTTTCTGCTTCTTGAAAACCTTTCTGGATGTGATGAAATACCCATCTCTATTCTTTCCACTTACGATATTCTGGGGTGGATGCTTTTGTTGGATATGATACTTGAAGTAGCAGGCCTGCCTCGTTCAGTTGAATTATTTGTCTTCGATATATTTTGATGTGGTTGTTTCTGGTGCCTACTTCAGAGAATCTCAGTTTCTTCTTCTGGTGACAAGTGTAAATTAAAAGGAGAGATATAGTTAATAATAAAGGTGATGCCAGATGCCAGAAATTTGTTGATTTGGCTCTCTGCACAACATTTTATGTTGACAGCTTATTGCAATAGTAACCTGAGGTGATCCATTGGGGTAACAACTGCGTTGACATTCTCTCTCCTCCTGGTCTTCAAAAGGTGAAATCTATCTGTATGTATAAAAAGCCAGTTCCCAACATTCTATCACACATTCCTATAGGGCTGCCAAGTCAGCCCGGGGGGCGGGGGATCCCCCGCTACAGGGGTTCCCGATCTGCCGGCCAGCATTCGGCCGGTGGGGGAAACCCCGCCCCCGAAGTCATCCAGCCTGGATGACAATGACGTCACCCAGAAGTGACGTCAGCACGTTGGGGGGCGTTGCCAAGGTGATGCTCTGGCAAACGCCCCAAAACTCTATGATACCATGATACCATAGAGTTTTGGGGCGATTGCCAGAGCGTCACCCTGGCAACGCCCCCAATGTGCCGATGTCACTTCCGGTGATGTCAGCCGGCGCGCACGCTTTGCGCGCACCAATGAAGCTCCCGGCCGGCAGAGGACTCCCCCCCGCCGGTAAGCTCAAGGGACTTGGCAACCCTACATTCCTACCATTCTATCATGTTCTCTCAAACCAGGAAAAGCACCCAGAATTATTCAGATCGGAATGGACATGGTTCTCCATAACTGGAATCACTGGGCGCATAAAGCAGGTTAGGTCCCTGACACAATGGTGTCCCTAAAGGCATCACTTTGCTTGCTTCTTGCTGTTATTGAGCCCTGAAAATGAACAAACTCACGCAGAATACCACAAGTATTCTGTGTATTTATTGACATATTCATAGCCTGCTCGTCTCCGCAGGGGGGACCCACAGTGGCTTACAATGTCATTCTCTTCTCCTCCATTTGATCTACACCCCTACAACAACACTTTGAGGTAGGTTAGACTGAAAGAGAGTGACTGGCCCAAGGCCATTGCAATGTGACCGAGTAGGGGTGCTATTTTATAGACGGGATTCAGATTATTATTCTGTTATGACTGATCGCCTCGCCTTTCTTTCGATGACCAGTTTACACTAAACAGTCTCTTTGGGGTTTGTGTCTCTTGCGGATGGAGGATGCCTGCCAGATATGAGTCCTTATCAAGAAGTCAGGCGCCAGTGCTTTGTAAAGTCAAACTGCATGACTCTTTATTCACAGAAGCACAGCGGGGGATGGGGTGGGAGAGTTACACAGGATATATTGTTGCTTTTTTGTATGAGGGATTCTCTCTGACCGATTTCCCATTGTTCAAATCCCCCCATGGCTTCAGTGATCCCGTTTTTTGAGGATCACTGAAGCCAGAGAGGAATTCGGGTGAAGCCACGGGTCAAAATGCGGTGCGGGGCAAATAGTGGGAAATTCAAGCATGCAATTGGGGCAAAAAGAACGACGCCAGAGCAGCGCCACATGGGAAATCGGTCTCTCTCTCTGATTTAACATAGGCTGTAGTTATAAAACATTAAGTTAGTCACATACTATCTCTGGTACACTGAAACCCTTTGGGATTTCACTCTCCAGTAACTCTCTGTGGTTAGACCTTGGACTTTTTCTGTCTGGCTCTCAGAGGCCCAATTTACATCTCCTCTCTGAAGTAGTTTGACTGCTGTCTTTTCCCAAGCTTATTTCACGCTGGTTTCAAATTTCACTCCAGGGGGTCTGAAGAGTACTAAGCAACAGCATTTGTTTAAAGCAGTATAATGCCAGCTTGACCACAGGAGGGCAATTAACGAATGTAAACAATAATTTATAAACTGGAACAAGTATGTTTTGAAACTAGAAGCAGGTATAGACAGGGTTTTTTTGAAACTAGAATGATTCTAGCGGGAAAGTCAGATGTAAATTTGACCAGAGACTGACTGGTGAGCCTATTCTAGATATTTCCCAGTCTCTTCCAGACTCCTAGTCCTTCCTTTAACCACCTCACAAGTCCCCTTGGAGAAGTGTATGTTTTGCTTTGTGACAACTGAGGAGTTCTCACTACCCTATCACTGTGCCCTGTTGACCGTCAACTGTCACTTCCCTGAGAATCCCAAGCAACTTTCCCCCACCACTCTCAGTCAGGTTACCTAGCTGCTCTCTGGCTTCACTGCTGTATATCAACCATCCTTAGCGTCTGTGACAGTCATCCAGCAAACTGCCATGGGTGAGTGGGGATTCAAATGCAGGTCTCCCAGATCCTAGTCTGAAACTCTAATCACTGCACTGGGGCTCACTTAAACAGAACTAGTTTGGGTGTCCATCAGCTCGTTTGATCAACCTATTGATTTTGTGTGGGTCCAATGATAGTCATATGTGTAAAACTGCCTGAGATACCTATCAACAAGAACAAATAAGCAATTTTCATGTTAAGAAAAGATACGAATGGAACAGAGAGAGGGGTACTGGGGGGGGCAAAATTCAGAAGGCCCTAGTTAGCTGGAGGGCCCCTGAAGCCAGCCTCAGGCTCTATTCACTGAATGTAGCTTTAAAAAATTAAAAATCCCCAAGGCAGTTCTGACTGCTGCCACTAGGGGTGCACGGAAGGTGGAGCCTTTCTGCAAAGTTCACTAGGGGGTAGAGAGAAAGCATTTGGTGATCAGATCCTGCTAAACCCATCTGCCCAGCCACCACTGGAGCAACAAGAGACCAGCCAGGACAAGCTAGTTGTTGCCAGGATGCTGCCTCTTTACAAGGTTATTATCTAAGGTGTCCTGTTTCTTTAGGCTCACCCAGCTCCTGCACCACCAGATCTCACAAAGGGACAGTCCTGTCAGAGTGTGGTGCATGGTCATGATGACCCCCACAAAAAGCTTTCCTTGTCTTTTCTTAAATTTCCCTAACTCTTTCCCACACTTTTCTCCTCCTTCATTTTGCTCTCTTCCTTTCGTGATAAGAGCCTAAGAGAACAACAGAGAAACCATGTTGGCTCAGGCCAATGGCCCATCCAGTCCAACACTCTGCATCACACAGTGGCCAAAAATACTAGGTGCCATCATGATCTGCCGTTCCTCTATCCCCACTGCTGATTTTTTCTCTCACCCCCTTCCTTATTTTTTCAGTCTCAACTCTTCATCTTGGCAACTTAGAAGGTATTTAACAGCAGTACAGCAACAAACCTTTGTTAATATTGTGAACAGATTGGGGGGAGTTAATATTTTCTCACAATCTATCAAAGGCTGAGGACAGACTGGCAGTCTGGTCCGCTCTGCCTCCACTTTAAAAGCGGAGGCAGAACGGGCGTCCAGACTGCTGCATCTGCCCTGCAGAGGTGCCCCGGACTTACCTCGTCTGGCAGTGTGCTCCTCCCATAGCAGCCGGGCACCACTTCCAAGTGGTGTCCCAGTGGCTGCGCGTGCATTCCACCTGCTTCTGGCGGGTGTGAATGTGCACGGGCGGGTGGAGCCGCGCGTTGTCCTGCCACCACAGCTGGAAGCCATCCACAGTATGGACACTGTGGCGGGCCTCCTTGTGCCGGAGTGTGGACAGCACACTGCGGGGCAATTCACCCCGGCTTGTTCCACCAAGCTTCTGTGGCGCGGCAGAACTCTAATCTGTCCTCAGCCAAAGTAATAACAGTACGCTTCCCCTCCCTCCCCCCTTTACATGCATTATAGTAGAATGTTAATCTGCCTTAGTGGTAACAAATGAGAAACAGAAGTTAGAATACTTATTTATTTACTTACTTTATTTATATCCTGGCTTTTTTCCCAAGAGGGATCCAAAGTGACTTACATTGTTTTTGTCTCCTCTGTTTTACCCTCACAACAACCCTGTGAGGAAGGTTAGGCTGGTCCAAGGTCACTCAGGAAGCTCCCACAGCGGAGTGGGGATTTGAACCTGGGTCTCCCAGATCCTAGAGCAACACTTTAACCCCTTGTGTCCATTGTCAATAGCATGGGGAGGGGGTAGGCTAGAGATAACTCGGCCAGGATAATTTTTGGCCCTGGAACTCCCATGATCATCCTAAAGTTGGTGGCCAATTTTGCGGTTCCTCACTTTATTTTCTGATAAGCTATGTTTGCCACAACTGGACAGACAGATGGACATGCAGATTCTTCTATTATTCAAGATGTGTGGAAAGAGCCGACAAAGTTATTTGTTTTGTTCTGATATTTGGTTTGGATCAAGGTCATACGGGGGGCCCAGATGGACTCTGTGTCCGGGGGGCCCTGGTGGCTCTTGGCAGCCCTGGAATGGAACTGAGGAGGAGGGAGTTTGAAGCGAACTAAAGCCGAATAGTCGTAAATTCTCCTGAATTCTTTAAAGACTTCTATGTTTTCCTAATGTGTTGTGTATATTATCTGTGATGAGCAAAGAATTACCAAAACATTAGTGGTTCCTCCTTCTAAAGAAATATCTTCCCCTGGCTAATCATTGCATCATTAATAACGGATACTATGAAATAGGGCAATTGTTCAGAATAAGAAATGTTGCATAACAAAAGTTGGGCAAATAGAAAGCCTCACAATGGAATATTTCCTTGGCAGCATGAAGCATTATAGAGTTGTCAAGCTGATACCAGAGAAGGTATATTTTTCAGAAGTAGTAACTTCCAGTTCACATCACCGTAATGCCATCAATTATGCTTCACCATCTGTGGACATAATTAAGTTTACCCTTAAAATTTGATTTTAGGGAAATGCCGTTCGTAGGTGACTCTAGTTTAGCAAACATGTTTGCAGTGAGGAAAAGCAAAGCTGTTTAACCTGGAAATAGCTTTTTCTGTCAGGCCTGAAGGCACAATGCTACAGCAACATTTGTAAAATATCAGTGGTGCACATGTTTCTAAATAGCCCTTGTTCCATTCGCTCCAGCCGGCAGAATGCATTTCCCATTACAGAAATACCCTGGCAACCTACCAGTCTGTTCCTTCAGGCTACAAGCCTTCCTCCATTGGAAATGTCTCATCGTCTTCCTCCGCTGGAGGAAGGATTCAAGCCTTGCAGAACAGCAAAGCCCCTGGGATGAAGATGGGTTTAAAATCAGGCCTATCAAAGGCCTTCTTACATCTTGCATCTTAGGGCTTTTCTGCATTCTATTTTTCTTGCTAGTGTGTTCATGTAGCTTTTTCAACGTTGGCCTGAGCGGGAGGACACATCTTCTTTTGTCTTTGGAGAAGGAGGGAAAGAAAACAGAATGGGGAGGGAGCGTCAACCTAAAGAGAGAGAGGAGAAAATGGGGGAAGGCAGCAGGCATCACATAAATACCCACAGAAACAATTCACTTTAGAAAGGATTAGTAGTTGTGATCATACTGGTGTGTGATCATACTGGCAGCTTGTTGCGATATGATGCTGCCTCTAATTGAGCTGGTTTAAAGTGTTGCGGGACATATCAGCCACACAGCACACTCTGCTGCGGGTTACCCACAGAGACATCCCATGGGCAAGCATCCACATTATTGTAGCCCAGCAGTCATGGAGTGCACTTTAAAACATCCAAAATTCATTTGTGCACATAAATGCACATATGCATGCATATGTGCTAACGTGCATGCACACACATGCACGTATAAGCAATTAAACACACACCTCCCTAGCAGCAGAACAGATCTGCAAGTTCAGACTGCCAAATCCATTCTGCACACACTCCCCAGCATCAAGACATCCGGTCATGTGCAATGGCTGTGCGGAAAATCAAAGACACTTGTGATAAGAGAACGTAAGAGAAGCCAATGTTGGATCAGGCCAGTGGCCCATCCAGTCCAACACTTTGTATCAAAGGGGCCAAAAACACCAGGTGCCTTCAGAAGATCCAGTAGTGGGGACAGGAAGCCCTCCCACTGTTGCCCCCCCCCCCAAAAAAACACCAAGAATACAGATCATCACTTGCCCCAGACTTAGAGTTCCTGTCTATTCTTTGTGGCTAATAGCCATTGATGAACTTCTGCTCCATATGTTTATCTAATTCCCTCTTGAAGCCGTCCATGATCGTAGCTGCCACCACCTCCTGTGGCAGTGAATTCCACATGTTAATCACTCTTTGGGTGAAGAAGTACTTCCTTTGCTGTGGCAGCTTTTTAACACGACTCCAAGTCATGGCTGAGGAACACCTGACAGATGTGGCTGTCAAACTGCATTCATTTGATCCAGAGGTGAGGACTGAGTATGCCGGGCCAAACTGCCCGTGTGACCACAGCCAGTGATTCAAAAGCAGATGAGAACAAAGAATCGCAGCAAAAGGAGTTTTGGTAAATGTAGGGCAACAGTGGTCTGAATGCAGATTTCTATCAAACAAATGCAGAACCAAGAAAAAACCCGGCACAAACTGGAAGCGAAAGCAGGAGGGAATGCAGAATGGAAGAATAGGAGGCACTCGGAAACTGAGGCAAAGTACAGGTGCCAAAAGGGCCATAGGTTAGATGGTCCAGTTCAGCAGGGTCATTTGTAATTGTAAACAGCCTCCAGTAAAAATGTTTAGACTTGAGCCCAGTAATACCATAGAGACCAAGAATATTTCGAGGGGTATAAGCTTACAGTCTTTAGGGAGCTTTCACTTTTGAAAGTATATTCCCTGAAAAAAATTGTTGGTCTCTAAGGCGCTGCTGGACTTGAGTCAAAACATTTTTACTGCCAATCAGCTCAGCTGCCCTCCGAAACTATCTCCATTGGAGGCATCCATAAAAATGGTTGTCGTTCAAAGTCGGAAGCCAGTGGAACGCCCTTTCTTTGGGGCCAACCCCACTCGCGCTGTCCTCTTCTTTCTCAATATGACCAAGGCGAGACGTTTTTGCAAGTTGAACTTAATTAAAGCTTCTGTTGATGGTGCATGATTGGTAATCACATTCTGCTCATGCCCTTGTCATCAGATCACCTTCAAGGTCTTAAGAGGAGAAATCATGTTCGAAATTATTCATCACCGAGGCTGAGACACCTCCGATAGACAGAAAAGGTCACTCAAGCATGAAGACCTCATTTTTCAAGAGATTTAACATTTGTAAGTATAAACACACTTTAAGCTCTGGTCTGGAACGAGATTATAATGTGGTGTTCGAAAAGGTTTGCTAGGCTAGATTGTAAAGTGGTGGCATTTTCATTATCTACATGTCCGGGTCCTTCGGAGATTAATTCTAGGGTGTGAGAAACTCTGCAGAGAGCTCTCCCCCTCTAGTTGTGTTGGGAAATCTGAGTCATGTTCACGGTGGTCACACAAAGCTCCTTCCCACAAGAGTCTGACTCCAGTTTCTGGGCACAGAATGCTGGAATGATAAGGAAGCAGGCCTCGGCCTCCCCCTGTTCACTTGTGGTTCAAATCTTCTGCTGTTTCCAGAGCAGTTTAAGACTCCTGGCAGCGGTTACCATATTCTCAAGGCAACATCAGGACCCTGCAGTTACAGACAGGAGGCTGACTCTGTCCTCACCTGCTCCCAAACATGTTTCCTGTATGGTTGCCGGTTAGGGTTGCCAGCCTCCATATGGGGCCTGGGGATCTCTCACTTTTACAACTGATCTCCAGCTGACAGAGATCAGCTTCCCTGGAGAAAATGGCTGTTTTGAAGGGTGGACTCTATGGCATTGTACCATGCTGAGGCCCCTCCCCTCCCCAAACCCCGCCCTCTCCCGGCTCCACCCCCAAAGTCCCCAGGAATTTTCCAACCCAGACCTGGCAACCCTATTGCTGGTGAACAACAGCTAGTATGGGGGGGGGGGGGGGAACGGCAGATGGAAGGCAGTACAGATGGAAGCAAAACAGATGACGACAGTAGAGGGGGAGGCCAGTATGAGTGAATCTCCACCACCTCATCCATAGGCCTGGTGGAACATCTCCATTTTTTTGGCCCTGCAGAACTGCATTAAGTCCCTCAAGCCTGGCTCTCTATAGGGGGAGTGTTCCACCAGGCTGGTTGAGGCTAAGCTGACATCTTTAGAGCCGGGAATCACCAGCAGCTCCATTCCTCTGCATGTTTAAACTCTGCCAAACAGTCTTGCCCCTCTAGGACTTCAGTTTCTCTTAGACCCTCAGGTATACTGTAGAGTCTGCCCTCCAGAGTTGCCACTTCCTCCAGGGAAACTGATCTCTGTTGTCTGGAGATCAAGCCTTACCTGAAGGTTGCCAAACTATACATCTTCTTGATCCAGAAGGGATTTGCAGTATAAGAAATTAATGTAATGTCTTCCTAATGATAAGAATTTAGGGAACCAAAGGGGTCAGACAACAAAACACTGGAAAATAACATTGCTCAGATCAAGAACTGATAACAGTGACCAAAAATTCCTTTCTATTGACTCATCTGTGTTGATGGGGTGATGCCTGAACCATCTGTGGCAAACTATGGCAAACAGCATACCGAAGGACACTAGATCTACCCAGGGGAGGCCTGAGGAACTTCCTGCTTTTTCTGCCTACTTGTGGTTGCAAAAAAAAAAAAAAAAAGGTAGAATGGATTGTCCTTAGTATGGCAGGCCAAAACTCACAACTGTGTTCTATATGGTGGGCCTAGGGTTGCCAGCTGTTGGTTGGGAAATTTCTGGAGATTTGTGGGTGGAGCTTGGGGAGGATGGGGTTTGGGGAAGGGAGGGGCTTCTGTGGATACCATGCCATAGAGTCCACCCTGCAAAGCAGGCATGTTCTCCAGAGAGAACTGTAATCTGAAGCCAATTGTAATTCTGGGAGATCTCCAGGCCCCACCTGAAGGTTGGCAACCCTAGGTGGACCACAAGTCATGTTGGCTTGATTTGCTATTTCCATACAAGCCACATGCGGGGTCTTCACACAGTTCCAAAGAGTTGAATGTCCTTGACCAGATTCAGCCAAAATCTATGCACACGTTGCTAGGTTTACAGTTCCATGGGTATGGTTCTCATCATCCAGGCGGGGCCTGGAGACCTCCCAGAATCACAGCTGATTTCCACAGAACAGAGATCAGTTCCTCTGCAGAATATCTAGATTCAAGTCTAGTAGTCTGAATACTTTACAGCAGGGGTCATTTTGAGCAGGAACGCTCAGGAACACTGTTCCGGGAGTAACAAGCCCAGGAGCAGGCACATATGGTGATGCTCTGTGGGGGGGAAAAGCAAAAGCATACTAACTTGACCTGTATTTCCATACTTGTTGTAGGGTAGCTTCCCTGCAAGAACAAAGGAAACCTCAAGTGTCTTTAGTCCAAGTGTAAAGCTGGGTTGCCAGCTCTGAGTTGGGAAATACCTGGAGATATTTGGGGTGGAGCCTGAGCGGTGGGTGTTGCCTTCGGACACACTTCCGGTGCTGTCAGGGGGTGTGGCATATGCAAATAAGTTATGCTAATGAGTTATCCTCATGAGCTCCAACACCTCTTTTTCTACAAAACTACCCCTGCTTTACAGACCAACTTTACAGACTAACAAGATTTTCAGGGTATCAGCTTTCGAGAGTCAAAGCTCTGTTTGTCAGATGTGTCAAAAAAAATTGTATACCTCAAAAATCTTGCTGGTCTCAAACTCAGCTCTAGCTGTTCTACTGCAGACCAACATGCCTCAAAAGTTTTTTTTTTCTGGATAAAATGGCTGATTTGAAGGGTGGAGTCAATGGCATTGTCCCCTGCCGGGGTCCTGTCCCTTTGCAAACACCATCCTCCCCAAATTCCACCCCTCAGTCTTGAGGAATTTCCCCGTCCAGAGCTGGTAATCCTATCTATGGGACTGGATGCTGCATATGTGACCCCTGTGCTGAATCCAAGCTTTCCCCATGCTGAATCTCCCAGCTTTCAATCCCTGCCTGTCAGTCTCTTGCTTGACATGTTGACACCTCCCACGGCAAGGGGACGCACAAGGTAGAGTACGGAAAATTATGACAGTGTTCCTCAAGCGTCTGCAACTGTCCAAAGTGTGGGCTGACACTTTTGATGTACCCTTCCCCTTTGTTGGTGTGCAAAACAAGGGAACATATGGCCTATGGAATAATCACATATTTTGCAAATTATGGAGTAATTATATTTGAAGTTCCCAAGTAGTTCAAAAAGCAATTACCTTATAACTGGGTTTCAGGTCCTGTAATAAGGCTCTCAAATTAGGAGGGAAATAACTAGATAATTGTTTTCTGCTTATATGATCATTCAGCAATGGTTTAAATAATAAAGGCTTTGTTTAAAAAAAAATGAAAAGAAAGAAGGCGAGAGACCTGGGCTAACCACCTCAATGCCCGCTTTCAGTCTCCTAATTAAAACGGCTGAGCCGCGCACCGCGGACGAGAAAATGTCATTGTTGCCCTTGCTTTTGTGCTAAAAAGTTAAAAAGGGACAACATTCCTTGTTAGCAGAATGTGTAAGAGACACTTTGCCCAATACATTTTACGCAAAACATAATGAGCCAGTGCGGCTCACACATGATTTTTTGGACTGCATTCATTTGACACAACGTGCTCCAGATGAGCCCAGATGTGTGCATGCCCGTGGTCTGTTGCCATGCATGCCTGCTCAGCTGCTTTCTCCCAACTCAGGGGTGTCAGCCTCCAGGTGGGACCTGGAATCCCCAGAATTACAGCTCATCTCCAGAACAGAGAGGATAACTCCTCTGGGAAAAAAATTGTTATTTTGGAGGGTCAGCTCTGTGGCACTGTACCCCACTGAGGTCCCTGTCCTCCCCAGGCTCCATCTCCAAATATCCAGGAGTTTCCCAACCTGGAGCTGGCAACCCTATCCCCACCCCCACTCCATTCCCCACCCCAGGGAAGGCCTGCCTCAGAGACAAGATTTGGTGGGTATCTGACAAAGGGAGCTCTGACTCTTGAAAGCTCATACCCTGAACATCTTGTCTCTGTGTTGCTGCTGGATTCGAATCTCGGTGTTCAGATTGTGACCTCTGAATTCTCTTGAATGTATACAGTTATGGCCCCATTCCCCCCATAGGGAATCCATGGGAGAATTCTCTTGAATACAGGGCTATTTCTGGGCAGGAACACACAGGAATGGCGTTCCGGGTAGCTCCTGAGTTGGCTGCACCCAGCAGGAACTCATTAGCATAGTCGGCCACACCCAACAGCAGAAACTCATTAGGATTGGCTACATTAGGGGTATGTGGCCTAACATGCAAATTAATTCTTGCTACAAAAAAAGCCCTGGGTTTTGACGACAAACAAGAATAAGAAGCAAAAGGTGGGTGTGGCTGGATGACCACTCTTCTGGTAACACGGGGGGGGGGGGTGGCCTAATATGCTAATAAGCTGTGCTGTCAGTGGTGTGGCCTAACGTGCTAATGAGTTTCTGCTGTTGGGTGTGGCCTATTATGCTAATGAGTTCCTACTGGGCTTTTTCTACAAAAATAAGCCCTGCTTGAACGTATGCAGTTATGGCCCCCATTTTTTCCCCCTGCAGCGCAGAAAACGGCCTATAAAGTTCATTATTTTATTTTGCTTTGGTGATGCAAGCCATGCGTTGCAATCCCTCACAACTCTTCTCAGCTGTTCCCATTGCATGAGCAAAGTATTTGGGCAGGGCTGTAGTCACCATAGCTTTGGCAGCCTCCTACCAGGGGTGGGCATTCCCCACGCCCAGCTCCCATTGCCCACCACCCCTACTGTGGCCAGCAGGAGGAAATAAGATTTTTTTTTAATGCCATCACCAATGGTGTGACATCACTTCAGGGGGAAAAAAACTGGACAGTACCCCTGCCCCCCATGCGCCCACAACCAATCTCCCACCAGTTGCCAGGGCTTATCTGACAACCCTAAGTTCACATAGGCTTTTGACTATCTGTGACAGGTAAATCCCTGCCCTCAGTCTCACCCTTGATAAATTGAGGAGTGGGGGGGGGGAGGCTAGAAAATGAACTCTACAACAATGCTCTAGGAATTTACCCATGTCTCCGTGGTCTTTACCATAGAAATTAGGGGGGGAATCCTAGAATATCATCCGGAAGTGATATTGCATCTTCCCCAAACTCCATCATCTACAGGCACTACCCTCAAAATCTCCTGTAGGAAGCCACAAATCTCCCACACAGGGCTATGCTCTACTATCCTCGCTGGTACTCCTTGGGAGTTGTAGGTGGGGTTGGTATGTGAATGAATGAAGTTTATTGTACATGGCCATTGGCTGTCACAATTTTATATAAAACTGAATCCCTAATATCTTAAAATACACATAAATACAGTGAAAATTCGGTTCATTTATACAATACCTAAAATGTCTAAAATACCTCAAATTAAACTTACATACAGCCTTTACAAATTCCAATTTTAATGCCTTGTGTCTCAGTAGGCTGTGTTCCTAAGAACCCCCTTTGCTCTAGCTTTCCTGGCTGCTAACGCAAAGAGTTCTACCTTATAAGGTACCAAAGGATTTGCATCTGACAACAGAAAAATTAGCTTATCACTATCAGTAAAATTGTGCAATTGATCAAGTATTTGAGATTTTAAAAAATCTACTTCTAAGATCCAAATATAGTGAACAAACGATTATGTAGTGAAATAGATCTTCAACAGAAGTTCCACATAGACAAATACGTTGTTCTCACGGCTGTTAAGTAGAATCCTCTTAATTCCTCTTTACCCAATTTATCTCTGAAATCCAACAAGCCATTTTCCTTATTTTTAGGAATCTGGAGTCCATTTTGAATTAATTCCATTTTGATCTCTCTTTTTCAAAAAGAGGAGGAGCAGGAAGGGAGATCCTACGAAATTTCAGAATTTCATTCTGCAGATGCTTGGAGGGAGGCAATGCCTTCCCAAACCTTCCTGTTACACTGCTAGAGCCTCATGTGGTGTGTAAGAAGAAGAAGAAGAAGAGATTAGATTTATACCCCGCCCTTCACTCACTTGGAGTCTCAGAGCGGCTTACAAACTCCTTTCCCTTCCCCTCCCCACAACAGACACCCTGTGAGGTAGGTGGGGCTGAGAGAGCTCTTTCCCAAGCTGTCCTTGAGGGAACAGCTGGTACAGAGCTATGGCTTGCCCAAGGTAATCCAGCAGGCACAAGTGGAGGAGTGGGGAATCAAACCCGGTTCTCCCAGATTAGAGTCCGCGCACTTAACCACTACACCAAACTGTAACATGGGAGGGGGGATTATAAGGGCTGAGATTACAAAAGAGTGCATAGAGGTATAACAGAAAACTACAAACAGAAATCACAGAGAAATTTAAGAGGTTTTTTTTTTTTCTTTTGAAAGAGAAAAGCAGACTAAGCAGAATAGATAGCTGTAACCAGGGCTTTTTTGTGGAAAAAGCCCAGCAGGAACTCATTAGCATATTAGGCCACACCCTCTACAGTGCAGCTCATTAGCATATTAGGCATCGGGGCAGGGAAAGCACAGGGTAGGCATGGAAGCTTGCCTCCCCCCCGAGCTTCTCCGCCCCACTTCAGCATCGTCTTTCTAGTCTCCTACCTCCCTCCTCAACTAGACAGCCATGGCGGATAGGCTGGGGAAAGGAAGCCAGGCATGCACACATGCCCCTTTCTTCCCCGAGCTTCTCCACTATTGCGGAGAGACTTGGGGATGTGCGTGGGGGGGCATGGTTCAATGCCTTTCTCTCTCTCCCCCAGATCGGGGAGGGAAAGAACGGCATTTTCAACATGCCTGGGCTCCCTGCTTGCCCCTTTCCAGCTGCCACATGTCAGCTAGAGACAGAGAGAGGGTTTTCCTTGTCAATTTCACTCTCAGCTGACTGGCCAGGAGTGAAATTGACAAGGAAATCTGGAGGGGCTCCCCAGAGGGAAAGAGGGCATTTTAACATGCCGCCTTTCCCTCTTGTGTGCAAGGTGGGGAGGGCAGTGCGCTCTGTAGCCACGCATGCCAGAGGTTTTGGCTGTAGGCATGGCCAACTCAGGAGCCAGCCAGAATGCTGTCCCCATGTGTTCCTGCCCCAAAATAACCTTGGTTGCAATGTTAAAAAAGTGAACTTTGGAAAAAGACATTCCGTTTCACCAAAGCAATGCTATTTTTTGTTCAGTGTGAAAAGGAACCAGGGAGACCTTAGGTCCTTCTAGGGTTTTTTTTTGGGGGGGGGGGGTGGAGGTCTTGAAGATGCTGCAATTGTTGTATTAGCATTCAAGGGAAAATGTGAAAGTACAAAAAGCTGCTGAAAAGAAAAAGAAAGTCTCCCATTTCCATGTACAGCAGAAGATGGGACATTTTCATATCGCTATTACCCGTCTGCTAAATCAGTTCAAAATGGAAAAATAGAGAAATAATGAGATAGTGTCCCAGAATTGTTAGTAAACATGTAGGGGGGGGGGCATTGTACCCAATACAGACAGCACATTTAGATGCATGTGATTAGATGCGGCAGAACTGAGGTTGCCAGATCAAAACATCACAAAGAAACCTCTTTTGTCTCAATCCCCCTTTGATCAATCTTGCCCTGGCACAGTGGCAACTGGGAACCATCGAGTTACCCTTCAGCTGCCATATGATGCCATCACACTCTTTGAAAGCTCCGGTTCTCCTTATCTGCTCTGCTGCAACTCAAATCCTTGTTTCCAACCTTTCCTCTATGCTAGGGCTGCCAAGTCAGCCCCGGGGGGTGGGGGATCCCCCGCTACAGGGGTTCCCGATCCGCCGGCCAGCATTCGGCCGGCGGGGGGAATCCCACCCCCAAAGTCATCCTGTCAGGACGACGTCCCCATCGTAATGACGTCACTCGGAAGTGACTTCATCACGTTGGGGACGTTGCCGGGACGGCACTCTAGCAATCGCCCCAAAACTCTATGATACCATAGAGTTTTGGGGCGATTGCCAGAGTGTCACCCTGGCAATGCCCCCAACGTGATGATGTCACTTCCGGTGACATCGTCATGGCGCGCACGCAAGCAAGCGCACCGGGGAAGCTCCCGGCGCCAGGAGGACTCCCCCCCACCGGTAAGTTTTTAGGACTTGGCAACCCTACTCTATGCAGAGGTTCCCAAACTTATTTGGCCTACCCCTTGTAAGAAAAAAAAAATAAAATTACTCAGCGCCCCCCTGGGCATCTACCTTCAGAAAGTGGACAAAAAGATGCAATTTGTGGATCTGCACCTGGATCGTTCCAACACCCCCGAGGGGGCGTTACTGCTCACTTTGGGGAACAAGTGCTCTACAGTATTTCCTTGAAGTATCTACATTCTTAGAAGTTTTAACTGGTCTTTTGTTTTTAGCGTCATAGCTTTATTGTCAGTTTCTGCCGACTCCAGGCCTGAAGGTCCAGGGGACCCTCTGGGGAAATATCCCCTTGGAAATAGGCCACAAATCATTTCTGAATCTCTGGCATCTTCCCTCGATGAATAGACATCTCCCCCATCCACCACGTTTCCCAACAGAATTCTGAAACCTTTTCCATGGGTTTGTTCCCTGTTGAGAGAAAATATAGGTACGTACATTGGAACAACAAAAATCTGCTTGGCCCTGACAACCAGTGGCGTCAATTTGTCAGGGCCTAACTACGCTGCCATAGCAAGTGGGGGTTCGGTGATGGAGGCTGGGTGAAGCTGGTATTGCAGTCAGGTGTCTTCTGGTATTTTAACTTTTGATTCGTGCTCTCCCGTCTCATCTCTGTGCCTGCCTGTGTCTGACCTTGGTGCCTAGCTGCTCCTATTCCCCTGGGAACCTATAGTCATTATTTTTGGTGGGCTTCTTTGCTTTTTTGTGATTGACTTTATTCTATCCCGGGGTGCCTTTTGAATTCTGTATAACTTCCCAACTCCCGTCTGGAGACTCATTCCTGACGCAAAGTGTGTACAACATGACCTGCCTTTCCTGCTTACAATAAACTGAATCCTGTTTAAGGACCATTGTTGTGGCTGATTGCCACGGGACTTATAAGCAGCTTATGTCATTCTCTTCTCCTCCATTTAATACTCACAGCAACCTTGTGAGGTAGGTTAAAGAATGTATGATTGGCTGAAAGGTACTCCGCAGGCTTTCCATGGCAGACTAGGGAGTCAAACTTGGGTCTCCAAGATCCTAGTCAAACATAGAATTGCCAGCCCCATGCTGACAAATCCAGGGAGATTTTGAAGCCCTGCTGGGGGTCAGTAGAGTTTTAGGGGATGTGACATCACATCCTTCATGATGCTCTATAAATTTCCTCAAGGAATTTCCCCAATATCAAAGGTAAAGACTATAGAAATTAGGGGAATTCCTAGAACATCATGGAGGATGTGATGTCAGTTCTGGATGAAGGATTGGGGCGGGGGTGACATCACTTCCAGCTGACAGTCTAGGAATCCATCCAATCTCTATGGCAGGGATCCCCAAATGTTTTGAGCTTGTGGGCATCTTCGGAATTTTGAGAGCGGGTGGTGAGCACCACCCAAAAAAAGGCTGTCACAGAAGGTGGCGCTAAAACCCAAAGGGCTGTCACAGGAGATGGAGCCCAACACAAGAATTCCCTTGCTTTGCGAAACAACTGCAGAAGGCGAATAAAAAGAAATGGGAAGCTTGAGGGGGGAGGGGAGGTGAAAAAGAAGAGGAAGAAGAAGAAGAAGAAGAAGAAGAAGAAGAAGAAGAAAAAGAAAAAGAAGAAGAATGGATTTATACCCCACTCTTCACTTGGAGTCTCAGAGTGGCTTACAAACTCCTTTCCCTTCCCCTCCCCACAACAGACACCCTGTGAGGTAGGTGGGGCTGAGAGAGCTCTGACAGAACTGGTCTTGAGGGAACAGCTGTGACAGAAATATGGCTTGTTGAAGGTCAATCAGCAGCTGCAAGGAGAGGAGTGGGGAATCAAACCTGGCTCTCCCAAGTTAGAGTCCACACACTTAACCACTGCACCAAACTGGCTGAAGGAGAAATGGAACCATGAGCCTGGGTGCATACCAGTCCTCCTGACACCCCCCCCCACCCCATGGCTGCTGCTGATGTCCCTTTCATTTAAGGGAGGGCAGCCAATAACAAGTCCTTCATTACAGCCCCACCCACTTTCTGAAATGCTTAGCAGGCTCAAGGGGAAGCACGGGCCATATTGTGGAATCCTGCTTTATGGTATTCATCACAGAGACTGGGAAATTCCTAGAGCATCCCCATCAACACTGTCCCCTTCCTCTTTTTTATCTTGCTCTATAAATCATTGAGAGTGGGGGGCTTGAGAGTGGGGGTAATGGGTTGCCTGCTGCCAGTGGACAAACGGGGAGCCTCATCAGACGATCTAACCTTTACCCCATACTGCCTTTCATCGTATGACTTCATAGCACTGCATTTCTATACAAATGCAGGGCCTTTCACAGAATGCAGCAATGCTGGCAAAATAAAGAAACCACAGTATTTTGTAGACGGAATGACGTACAGCTGGACGGTGTCCTCTTATTCTCTAATCTCACACTTTGCTGTGGCCCAGCCCTCTGCTTTCTCTCCATTAACTGAAAGCCTCTTCTCCTGTGCTGCACCGGTGAACGAATTCAGGATCACACATTTCAACCTCTGAATTATTGACACTCTCCCAGCTGTTTAGAGGCTTCACAGGTACCCACCGAGTCGCTGGATGAAACATTATTACTGCTGCTAATGAGGCTGAGGTTTCATGTTTGTGAAGTGCAAAAATTGTTCTGTCAGATAATGCCGCTGAATGGGCCAGGTGTCACGCCTCTGGTGTGAATGGAATATCAATCAGCGGTCAGCCTCGAACGCAGGGCTACCTGAGCTGTTGGGCTCCCGGTGCTGAAAAGCCAGCTCAGTTAAAATGAACCAACAACCTTAAGTCTATCAGAGTTATAATTAAATAACATTAAGTATATTAGAATTAGGATGTGTAAGCATCACTGGCTGTTTTTTTTGAATATCAGACCTCTGCTTAAGGGAGGATTGCACCAGGCTGGGGTTTTTTTGGGGGGGTGGGGGGTGGCAGGCACTGGAAACAAAGCACTTTTCACCAGGCTGGCAACCAGCAGGAGACTGACTTCTGACAGGACCTCCATCATGTTGATGGCAAAATGGTGACACCACTTCCAGTGACGCCAGAAGTGACATCATCGCACCAGGATCAAGCCTGTAGCCAGGATTTCTTAAACTGGGGGGCCTCTAAATAATTCAGGGGGCACTGAAATTAAAATAAAAAAGGGTTTGAATAAGGGCCTTCCAAAGAGTTGACTTCCAGCCCCGACTGAGTCCTGGTTCACTGCGGGGGGAGGGTTCCGAAGTTCCCTTGCGCCCAGCTCCCCCCTTCCCTTGCGCCCAGCTGCTCAGACCCAGGCCCAAAGAATGAGTTGCCATGTTGGAGCCCTGGGATGAAGGAATGCACCTGCCCGGTCAGTGCGTGGACGCCCCACTGCCAGGGGTACTGCTCCCCGCTCCGGAAAGAGGGTCTGCAACCCCCACTGCACCCACTCACTGTCCAATTCTGACCACTGGCACCCAGGCAGGCAGGTAGGCAGAGGCATTTGCTCGCTCTGCCTAGCATGGAAGGGACCGGCTTCGGCCAGAGACAGTGAGGTGGCCACCAGGAGCATCTTGACTGGGGGCGGAGTGAAGCACCATGGGGTGAGGTGAGGCAAAGGAGGAGGGCTGGGCTGGGCTGCCAGGCACTCTACCCACTGGCCAGCCAGCCAGCACATCTTGTCTGGGCCCGCCTGGTTGCCTGCCTGCCTGCCTGTTCAGGGTGGTGAGTTGGGGGGCCCTGATGGGAAGTCGGGGGGCCAGGCCCCGAAATGATCCAATGTAGCTACGGGCCTGGCCAGGATGCTGGTGATTGCCCACCCATTTTTCTCCTGCCACCCAACTGGCCGGTGACAGGAAGTGGCAGCGAGGGTAGGAGGCCTCCCTCCTAAAGTGGGAACCTGGCAACTCTGTTGGAGAAGGAGATGTCGGCATATGGAGACCAAATATGCAGGCAAGATAGCAGATGAATCAGATAGATCATGGGGGTCTAGGTGACAGCTAGATAGGTCACCTGACAGCCAGACTGCATCAGCCAGAGGAGGTGCAAGATGAATCAGCACTTCTTGCTGATTGGCTGTATGACTGCATATAATGAATTCTGTATATGCCTGAGTGTGCCAGTAATGGTATCCCCTTGTCTTGCGAAGCACTTTATCCAACTGTCTGGCGAGTGCAATATAAGACTGTGTATATAGCTGTAAATACATCCTTGTATATACTCTACTTCATCATGGCGTTCTAGACATTCTGTTCATATACACCATCCTATTTGCACCAACAGGAGAATATTTGGTAGAGTAGCCAGTGTTGGGGGTGGGGGGGGGGTGGCTGCCCTGGTGCTTCTCAGCGCTATTAGCCTGTAGGCAACTTGTACTGAATTCCTTGGCTACCCTTCATTTCACACTCAGCGGACAGAGTGAAGTTCATAGCTTCACAGGCTCTAATGTCCTGTGTAGGGTTGCCAGGAAGTCCCTGGCAACTGGTGGGAGGGTTGTGGGGAGGGAGCATCATCTTGAAAAAAAAATTTAAAGAGGAAAATAAGACCTTGCCTACTCAAAGGACGTTCTGATCATAGAGTTCTTGGAGATTCCTAGAGCTACCAGGAAGTGACAAAAATTATATCTAGGAATTGCTAGGAACTCTATTAAAAAGAGAGAAAAAACAAGGTGTCTATTTACAGGAAGTTCTGACTATAGAGTACTTAGCTATACCTAGAGCTACCTGGAAATGACAAGAGGTAGCTGTGGGGACTTCCAAAAACTCTATGAGAATACCTTCTCAGGACATTCACCCCCTTTGCCCCCAGTTTCTGCCTGCTGACCAGGTGAGCATTGGCTGACAAGAACCGCAATTACCTGGCAGGGGACATTTCATAGAAAAAAGAGGTGCAAGAGCTCATTAGCATAACTCATTAGCATAATATTTGAAGAAGAAGAAGAGATTGGATTTAAATCCTGCCATTCACTCACCTGGAGTTTTAGAGCGGCTTACAAACTCCTTTCCCTTCCCCTCCCCACAAAAGACACCCTGTGAGGTAGGTGGGGCTGAGAGAGCTCTTTCCCAAGCTGTCCTTGAGAGAACAGCTGGTACAGAGCTATGGCTTGCCCAAGGTCATCCAGCCAGGAGTGGGGAGTGGGGAATCAAACCCGGCTCTCCCAGATTAGAGTCTGCGCACTTAACCACTACACCAAACTGGCATTTGCATATGCCACACCCCCTGACATCACCGGAAGTGTGTCAGAAGGCAATACCCACCACTCAGGCTCTACCCAAAGAATTTCCAGGTATTTCCCAACTCGGAGCTGGCGAGCCTACCTGGAGAAAAACTGCTTCAGATCTTGGAAGCCAAGCAGAACTGGTCCTGGTTAGTCTTTGGATGGGAGACCGCCAGGGGTCCTTTCATAAAAAAAGAGGTGCAGGAGCTCATTAGCATAACTTATTTGCATATGCCACACCCCCTGATGTCACCAGAAGTGTCAAAAGGCCACACATCCCTGACGTCATCGGCAGTGTGTCAGAAGGCAAGAAGGGAGGAAGGGAGGGGGAAGGAAGGAAAGGAACAGGAAGGAAGGTAGGTAGGTAGGTGGGGGGGAGAGAGAGAAGAAAGGAAGGAAGGAGGGAGGAAGGGGGAAAGGAAGGAAGGAAGAAAGGAATAGTAAGGTAGGTAGGTAGGTAGGTGGGGGAGAGAGAGAAGGAAGGAAGGAACAGGTAGGTAGGTAGGTGGGGGAGAGAGAGAAGGAAGGAAGGAAGGAAGGAAGGGGGAAAGGAAGGAAGAGGAAGGTAGGTAGGTGGGGGAGAGAGAGAGAGAAGAAAGGAAGGGAGAGAGGAAGGAAGGGGGAAAGGAAGGAACAGGAAGGTAGGTAGGTGGGGGAGAGAGAGAGAGAAGGAAGGAAGGAAGGAAGGAAGGGGGAAAGGAAGGAACAGGAAGGTAGGTAGGTGGGGGAGAGAGAGAGAGAAGAAAGGAAGGGAGAGAGGAAGGAAGGGGGAAAGGAAGGAACAGGAAGGTAGGTAGGTGTGGAGAGAGAGAGAGAGAGAGAGAAGGAAGAAAGGAAGGGGGGCACTTCTCCCCCCCACTGGGGCCAGCGTTTCCCTTCTTCCCCCCTCTTGCTTGGGCCCCAGGGGCTTCAGGCCTCTGGGGCCCGGCTTCTCCCTCCCTTGCGCCCCCCTGGGGCCCGGGAGCAGTGAGTGGGGGAGGGAGGGAAGGAGGAGGCTGGTACCGGGGCCAGCGGCGCTTGCCGCGGCCCCGGAGATTTGAGTGCGGGGGGGGAGGCGGGGAGGGACGGGGGCGGCTGTCCCGGGGCGCGCGGTGCTGGCCGCGGCCCCGGAGGCTTGAGTGCGGGGGGGAGGCGGGGAGGGATGGGGGCGGCTGTCCCGGGGCGCGCAGCGCTGGCCGCGGACCCCGGAGGCTTGGGTGCAGGGGGGAGGCGGGGAGGAAAGGAGGCGGCTGTCCCGGGGTGCGCGGCGCTGGCCGCGGCCCCGGAGGCTTGAGAGCGGGGGAGGCGGGGAGGGAAGGGGGCGGCTGTCCCGAGGGGCGCGGTGCTTACCGCAGCCCCAGAAGAGTGAAGGGGGGAGGGGAGAGGCTTTTTGCAGGGCCGGCGGCGGTCTGCCGCCACCGGGAGGAGTGAGCGGGGGGCGGGGCTTTGTTAAGTTCCCGCCCCCCGCCCTCCTCTCTCCCGGAGCAGCGCTCCGGCACGCCCCGGCCCCAACGGAGCCCTGGAGACCGCCAAGCAATACCAAGGTTGCTATGCAGAGGGAGGCAACGGCAAACCAGCTCTGAAGTCCTCTCGCCTTGAAAGCCCCAGGGGGTCTCCACAAATAGGCAGTGACTTGACAGCAAACAGAAAAAGGGGAGGGGTTGCTCGACAGACAGGCAGACATTTTCAAACCTGCTAAGATGAAATCACAAATATGAATAGGGATAGTGGCTGTGGCCGTAAGAGGGTTGCCAGACTCCAGATGGCGCATGGAGAGCTGGGCCGTGTCCTTTCCAGGCCTGCTACGCAGTGGTAGGGCTGCAAGCCCTCGGGCTCAGAAGAGGCTCCCATTCCTTTTAAGCCTGGATGGTTTCTTGGGAAACTGTTTCAGACATCACCTCTAAATGATGATGAGAGCTACGCCTCTCTACAGGGTTTGTGAAGTTATTTATTTTATTTATTAATTTGATTTTTATCCCACCCTCCCCGCCTCTCGGCGGGCTCAGGGCGGCTAACAAACAGGTCCCATAAAATACAATAAAATACTATACAAGTTTAAAATTACTATACATCATGGCGACATTCAGCACCCTTATCCAAGCAGCGTTTCCGAACTTCTTCAGGCATTCCAATTAGTGCTGTTGGTCCGTTGGCGGCTTGCAGCAATCGGGTCAGGGCTATACAGTCGAGGCGGCCCCTTCTTGAAAGCCTGGCAAAAGGGCTCCGTGTTACAGGCCCTGCGGAACTGTAAAAGGTCCCGCAGGGCCCTGATGTTATCCGGGAGCTCATTCCACCAGGACAAGGCCACCACCGAAAAAGCCCTGGCCCTTGTTACCACTAATCAGGCTTCCTTCAGCCCTGGAAGGACCAGGCGGCTCGTAGTCCTTGCTGGGGTACATATGGGGAGAGGCGGTCCCTTAGGTAGCTAGGTCTGTGGCCAAGCTAATTAAAGGCAGAGCAGTGGTGATGCAGTGTGGCTAAGTGGGATTCCCAGCAGATTTGAGAACATTATCACTGGGTCTGCAAAAAAAGAAAAAAGTTGTGAATGGCTATGGCAGCAACCACTATACCCAACAACCTCCCTTCCTGGCCTCCATGGAGCAGTAAGAATAAAATGGTGGCCGGGAGGGGGAGGACTGGCATCATGCGATGCTCTAGGAATTTACAAAATCTCTATGGTAAAATCCATAGAGGTCTAGGAATTCCTAGAGGGTCATGTGATGCCTTTATCTGTAGTCTGCATGCCACCTGCCCCCACGCTCCTAGGGGTAATGAGCTGGGCTCGACCACCTATGATCGGCAGTGCAAGTAGTTCCCTGTTTAGCTGGTTGCAGATGTGCATGAGGAGTGCAGGAATTATTCAGCCCGCTTTGTAGTAGTTAGAAAGACGTGTCTTCTGCCTTTGTGGAGGGAGACGTGCAGTTCGTCTGATGGCGTGCAATTCATCTGATTTTGCATAACGACGGGCACGAGCTGGGACACAAAGATTTGGGCCTGCTTTGCAGAAACCACACAGCTGCCCTCTCAGCCAAACAGATTTCCTGCAAACGTGTGTGAAGTTCAAAACCGCCACAGAAACAGGGTTTGCATCCCTTACTTGGGGGACTGTGAAAACCAGAGGATGGCAACTCTGCGTTTCTGGCTTTTTAAAAATCGGGGCAGTACAGCCCACGGAATCAAACTTTCCCAATATCAAGATTGTTTGGCCACTGATTCCTTTTCCCCTCCAACACAAAACCCTTTCCATGAGCACAATTAGGCTTTCTCAAAGCAGGCTGAGACCAGCAGTTTAATCGGGGGAACCAGTCTAAGCCATGCGCTGTGATCAATTCTTTCTTCTAGCTCCACAGTGGGGGACAATTACACCGGGTACCTGCCGTGCCTGATGACAGCCACAGGAGCATCCTGCGTGGTGACCGTCTGAGCCCAATCAAGCGTGCGTCTTCGCAGTAATGGTGAGATATATGGGACATATTAAGCAATGCCATGTAAATCTCATGAAGCTCTCTACAATTCTAAAATATCAATGGCCTGAGACTGTCTTCTCCCGCTGTAGCTAAATCTGTACGGCAAAATCCAGCTAAATGTGAGTCGAAAAGCTAGTTTAGCATCTTCTTTATGCTCAGTGGGACTTATAACTAGATGGCCATCATGGGTTTTGACCCAAAAACCTGGGGGTTGCCTTGTCCTCCCTGGGGTGTGTCTGTGGGATACCAGATGCAAAAGAAGGCAGGGGCCCCATACCTGTAACAATCATGCAGAAGAGGGAATTTCCAGCACATTCTTATTTTTCCCTCTTCTCCAATGACAAATCATGTCTGGTCCATGACATCCAGTCACTCTGGGGTTTTTTTATTTGTTGGGGGGGAAGGTTTGATGTAGAGTCACAGCTGACTTACTGTGACCTTGTAAGGTTATCAAGAAGAAGAGAAGAGATTGGATGTATATCCCACCCTCACTACCCAAAGGAGTCTCAGAGCGGCTTACAAACTCCTTTCCTTTCCCTTCCCCTCCCGGCAACAGACGCCCTGTGAGGTAGGTGGGGCTGAGAGAGCTCTGACAGAAACTGCTCTTTTTCAAGGACAGCTGTGCCAGAACTATGGCTCTGCCCAAGGCCATCCAGCAGGTGCAAGTGGAGGAGTGGGGAATCAAACCCAGATTAGAGTCCGCACACTTAACCGCTACACCAAACTGGCTCTTCGAGGCAAGGGACATTCAGGGGTGGTTTGCCATTGCTTGCCTCCTTGTCACAAAACTGCTATTCCTTGGAATTGTCCCATCCAAATACTAACCAGCGCTGATCCAACTTAGCTTCTGAGATCTGACAAGATCAGGCTAGCCTGGGCTCTCCAGGGCACGGCAGGGCAGGTAGGCAGGCAGAATTAAAACGCAAAGATTCACCCTGTAGGTAGGCAGATAAGAAGAAGAAACTGTTGTTGAGTTACAGCCATGGTGAACCCTTCCACCGGGTGCTCCAGGCACAAAATGAGTGGAGGTGATTTGCCATTGCCTTCCACAGGTAGGTCGGTGGTAGCTGAAAGTGCCATCAGGTCACAGCTGACTTATGGCAACCCCATAGGATTTTCGAGGCAAGAGACATTTAGAGGTGGTTTGCCATTGCTTGCCTCTGAACTTCCTCGGTAGTTACTCCTCCCAGTTCTGATGGGATTGGGCTAGTCTGGCCCATCCAGGGCGGGGCAGGTAAGTAGACAGGCAGATTTAAAACCACCACGACAAAATTGAAACAAAAACAAAAGGTCCAGTCCTTCAAAAATTTTTTTTACCAAGGATTAAGTGATGCTGAGTTGATCTTGAACAGACAGCCCATACAGCCTGGCTAGAGGGCCACTGCACAACTCCCCACTCTCTCACACACAAACACATGACCATCCTCTGGTGAGGGATATGGGTGACTGTGATGAGGAGAAGGGGCAGGAGCTCCTCTGGGGAATTCCGTGAGCCCACCTAGGTTTTCTAGGTCCTCCCCGACCACCAACAGGGGGTGGGGTGGTAGGGTTGCCGGATGCAGGTTTGGAAACTCCTGGAGGTTTGGGGGTGGAGCCTGGGGCAGACAAGGACCTCAGTGGGGTACAGTGCCATAGAGGCCACCTTCCAAAGCATCCATTCTTCTCCAGGGGGACTGATCTTTGTAGCCTGGAGATGAGCTGTAATTCTGGGGGATCCCCAGGTCCCACCTGGAGGCTGGCATCCCTAGGACCACCTCATATATTCCAAGAGAGCCCGGTCAAGGGTCCAGACTGGATGCCGCTTTCACTTCATTTGATCTCTTTGTTTCATGGTGGCTGTCTGCATAGATTTATGGCCGTTTTATGGCCATTCAGGGGTGACTCTTCAGTCAGTGCAGTGTTGGCCTGGGGTATTTGAATGTGGTTTTGAGCCACAATTATTTCTGTTCCAATGTGGGTTTGGTAAAACAATGGAGCAAAGGCTAGATGGCAGATTGGGCTGTTGTCTCAGGCTGCTCTGGCCAGCATCTTTCACGCAGTGGTGGCCTACCCAGTAATCTGTTGAATATTTAAATCTGGACTGTGCCAATGGGAGAAAAATGACTGAAGTGGAAATACATTCCATTCCATGACAGTCTGGGCATGTGGACAGAATCCATGTGTATTCTGGGGAGAAATTCTGGGGAGTCAGTTTGGTGTCATGGTTAAGAGCGCCGACTCTAATCTGGAAGAACCGGGTTTGATTCCCCATTCCTTCACATGCAGCTGCTGGTGTGACCTTGGGTTAGTGACTTTCAGTGCTGTTCTCTCATGAGCAGTTCTCTCAAGAGCTCTCTCAGCCCCACCTACCTCACGAGGCATCTGTTGTGGGTAGGGGAAGGGAAAGGAGATTGTAAGCTGTTCTGAGACTCAGAGTGAAGGGTGGGGTATAAATCTAGTCTCTTCTTCTTCTCTAATAACAGGAAGGAATGTTATCAGAGACCAAGAAGTCTTAAAATCAGAACAGGGGCAAAGGACATTACTGTAAAGTTCCAAGTAAGAGAATTGTAAGGGCTTGATCACGCCTAGGCTGTTCCAGTCTCATCAGATCTCAGAAGCTAAGCAGGATTGATCCTGGTTACGATTTGGATGAGAGACCACGGAAGAAGTCCAGGGCTGCTCTACAGAGGCCCGTCCATGCAAACCACCTCCAAACTTCTCTTGCCTTGAAAACCATACAGGGTTGCTATAAGTCAACTGCAACTTGGTGGCCCTTTCCACCACCAATCGGCTTGGAGTCTCAGTGAGAAAGCTAGACAGTAAATAAAGTAAATAAATACACAAAACGGGATGCTTGCAAGAGACAAACAACCCAGAATGCTCATTAGGAAACTGCTTATTAAATCTTGAGCCAGAAATGTACACATTGCACATTGACTAATTAATCTTTCAATTAAAGAACAGTTCAAAAGTCAAGAGCTCGCTTTCCTAGCAGTAATCCTAATTAAGCCTCTTGGTGTCACCCTCTGTATCCCCCTGGTTCCCAGGAAATGTTTCCGTTTCTTAGCCAACAATTTCACCACCTATCGCCAGGACAATAATATTCCTGGAGGCATCGCTTTTAGCAACCAACTTACATCTCCAGCTTAAAGTGGACTTTGATTATAACTGACAATAAGCACTGTCTTAGCCTTTCAGCAGTCGGTACTAGAAATTTCTGCCTTTAGGTAAATGGATGTCAAGAGGTCGGGATACTTGAATAGAAAATATATTATGGGTTTATAGGTGATAAAACCCCAGAGCCAGTTTCTTGTACTGGCTCTCTCTGACAATACTGATTCTTACATCCTTCTGAATAAATGGATTTATATTGTAGCTGTTGTGAATGTATTCAGAAGACACACGGACTAATTACAGTGGTCATCAATGCTCCAGAGTACATCTGTTCTCCTTCCCTGTCTTTTCCGGAAAGCAGCAAGTTTCTGAGAGATCACTAGAAAATGAACCCATTAGGACAACCCTCTAATGTAGTTCTGAAAGTGAGCCTATAGGAAAGGGGTCCCAGACGTGGTGTCCACTGTTGCTGACCAGGTATTTTTAGAAAGTGGGCAGGGCCACATGGGCCTTTTGCCCAGCAGAGCTTCTCATTGGACACCAGAGATCTGATTGGCTGGGCAGGTTTTTTAAAGTTGCATGGGCAGTGGCTGCCACCACAGCGCAAAGGTCTTCATGGTGTGACTGAAGGTAAGCTGTGTGTATGCCAGAAAATAATTTTAAACAATAGGTTCATGCTGTTAAACAGAACATTTGCGTGAAATATTGAAAAGTTATCCATGACTTCACTTCCTGACATTTCGTGGTTGGCTCAGCCTCTTGTGGTGGCCATTTTGTGGTTGGCTCAGCCTCTTGTGGTGGCCATTTTGTGGTTGGCTCAGCCTCTTGTGGTGGCCATTTTGTGGTTGGCTCAGCCTCTTGCGGTGGCCATTTTGTAGTTGTGTCCACTGCCCTGTGTCAGAATTCCAAGGGTGCCCACAGTTCTGCCTTTCTCACAGAGATTCTGGAGGATTGCACAGTGTAAGGCAATGCAATCAACATGATGGGACACCCAATAAGTAATGCAATAGGATTTCAATGGCAGAAATCTGAAAATGAGCAGAAATTTGAAAATGGACCTGAAACAAAGCATAAGAATCTATGGTCAATTTCACGTTACCTTTTTAAACCACATGGTTTCTGTTACTGGCCTGTCATGGTGGAAACCGGTTCAGAGACAGCTGTTTCACACAGCATTTCCCTTCTGATAAGGAGCCCTTTCTGAAGCACTGTGGCCATTTCAAACTGTGCCACTGTCTTTTCCTGCCATTTTCCTCTGTATGCACGATCTCCCTGAGAGGGTTTTTTTGGGGCGCTGGGCTATGACACTGATTTGACTTCCTGTTATAGCTTTGTAGCACTCCCAATAGAACATTTTTTTTAAAAAAAAGACAGAAGAGATTGTGCACTGGGGGGGGGGTATGAAAAACCCATCACTGGAGGAATCGCTGTGGGGCATTTTACACAGCCCACTGTAGTGATTCAGATTCGGAAAAAGTGATTGAAGACCTGAGGAAAGCAGTTTTCATCAACAACGCCTCAGACATGCTTTCCAGATGGGAGACAACCAGCATTGTATGATCAGGTAAATATATTCCGTTAACAGCCGGTTACTAAAACGGGTCTGTCTGAAATGACAGAAGAAAACCGTTAGCAGGGGTCCTTTCGTAGAAAAAGAGCTGCAGGAGCTCATTAGCATAACTCATTAGCATAATGCATTAGCATATGCCACGTCCCCTGACATCACCAGAAGTGTGTCAGAAAGGGAATGTCAGTTTCAGCCCCATTATACCCTATGGGCCATTGAAATCAATGGCAAAAACTCATAGGGTATATGAGGGGCTGGAGGAAAGGGGGTTTGAGGGAGAGGCTCCAAACTTGCAGGGTAGCTGCTGGAGCCTCTCCTTGAAATACCCACCAAGATTCAAGAAGATTGGACCATGGGGTCCAATTCTATGGGCCCCCAAACAGGTTGTCCCATCCCTCCATTGTTCTCTATGGTGGGAAAAAATGTTAACTTTTTTCCTACCATAGAGAACAATGGAGGGAATGGGGGCAACTTGTTTGGGGGCCCGTAGAATTGGACCCCCTGGTCCAATCTTCTTGAAACATGGTGGGTATTTGGGGGAGAGGTCCCAGCAGCTACCCTGCAAGTTTGGAGCCTCTCCCCCGAACCCCCTCCCCTCCAGTCACTTTTAAAATTGCCGCTGAATTTCGGCGGCAATTCGGCAGCAAGCTGAATCAGATCAGAGAATCTGATTCAGCCCATGGCTGCCCTAGTGGCCACTCCGGAGCTGGCGGAGCTTTGCTCCACCTCACTTTGGCCCCAACGGGCCCCTGACCGTTAGTAACCAGTCCCTGAAACAGAATAGACAGGCTGTCTGAAATCCTTCATTTTAAAAGCCATACTGTGAAATAGAGCTTATGCGTGACATATTGAAAAGTTAATATAAGAATTATCCATGACTTCACCTCCTGACATTTTGTGTGGTTGGCGCTGTCTCTCCTGGCGGCCATTTTGTGGTTGCGTCCACCACCCCATGTCAGAATTCCAAAGGGGCCCACAATTCTGCCTCTTTCATGGAGACTCAGGAAGATTGCACAATGTCAGGCAATGTGATCAACATGATGGGACATCCAATAAGCCATGCAATAGGATTTCAATGGCAGAAATCTGACAATGAGCAGAAATCTGAAAACAGACGTGAAACAAAACATAAGCATTTATGTCACATATTAAAACAGTGCAGGAATTGCATAGCAGGTTCATACTTACAGCAACAGACAGTACACGTGGTGTGGCCCAAAGTCCCTTTCCCTGAACCATTTTGCTACAGTACAGCCCTTTTACCCGTGTACAGCCAAATTGCCTGACTGGCCCATCACTCAAAGAAACTCATTTGGTGGCTACAAAAGAGGGGGCCTTTTCAGCAGCAGCCCTGCAGTTATCGAACAACCTCCCCAGCACTGTTCCCTCTAGGCTGTGTGTGTGAGTGGCCACTCATTAACACAGGAAGCAGCACTCGGCAACAGTATGGAGCCACGCAGGGTCTGCTCAGGATGTGAACTGCTCCGCTCAGTAAGGGGGAAAAAATTAAAGGGAACATTGCCCCCTCCCCCCCCCCCCGGGAAGGTGTGCCTGGTTCCCTCCCTTTCAGTCTTTAAGAAGCCGCTGCAGATGATTTCATTTAGGACCTCAGTTGGTTAATTTTTGTAGTAGTCCCGAGTTGTGATTTTAAATTTTGGCTTTTATGTTTTTAATGTATTTTATTTTATATGTTGTAAGCTGCCTTGTGCTCTGTAAGGGAGAAAGTAACAGACAAAAAAAAATCACAGTGGTAGGAACCAACAACTAGGAAGTTACACGGTGAGTAAGAAACACCCAATGTCTAATTTCAACAATCTTTCCAAAATCTTAATAAAGATTCAAATATTTTATGAAAAAATATTATAAATTAGTGAAGTAACACAACACCTATACAGTAGAATGTCTCATTCATAACATTTGTAACACGGGGCGGGGGGGGGGATCCAAAACAAGCAATAAGCGGTCCGTTTCAATCACAGGCTGCGGTCACACACGCTAAATAATCCACTTCCAATCCACTTTCAGTGCACTTCCCAAGTGGATTTTTACTGTGTGAACTGGCAAAATCCAGTTGGAAAGTGCATTGAAAGTGGATTGAAAGTGGATTGTTTAGTGTGTGTGACCGCAGCCACAGAAAATGTCAATAAGGTCCAAAGTCCATGGTATATCAAAGAAGTTCTCCAGACTATGTCAAAGAAGTCCAACATGGTTTCCGGATATAATCAGAACACACATTTTTGGGTTCCTTTTCCAAGAAGATATATAGTCATAATGAAAAGTATTGGAGTCGGGAGGCTGGTAATGGTGAAATCGGCATTGTGATTTATTGCAGGTCGAGAAGGGGCGTGGGGACAAAGGGATGGGGGAGCCACTTATATTTGCAGGTAAACCACACCTTGACCGTGTCCCCCTTTAAAGGGATTGGTCCAACAGGGATTAGTCTCCCATCAGAGGCTGTCATAGGTCCATTCAAGTATCCTCAGCCTCTGATAGGGGGACCAGAAGGATCCCTAGGTCCATTGTTTTCTGGGGAAGGAAGCTCTGTTGTTACCACATCCCATTACAGGTAAACATGCCCAGACATGTTCCCTGGCTGCAGACAAAGAGTGAAGCACCGGACATAACACATACCCACTGGTTAGTTTCATAACACTTTATCTTTGGCCATATTTATTGAAATAGAAAGTGCCGGATAAATACTTGAAGTTTGCATTTGACTAGCAATGTTAAGTATACTGCACTAGCCGGATAGGCCAGTGTTGTTAGCTGTGAATAGAAAATGCTGTTTTGTTGTTGTTGTTGTTGTTGTTGTTGTTGTTTGGAACTGCCATTGTCCTCGTCTTTCCTTTTCCTTCTATCTTTCCTTTTCTTCTATTATGGATTGTTGATTTATATGGGTTTTGACTACTGCCTCTTGATGTTGTGTAAAAGTTGAATAAAATTTTTTAAAAAAAATTAAAAACCCCTTCTGTCACATTCACAAAGAGAAAAGACCTGCGGGAAAGAGACACCAAGCTTACAATTGCTTAAAGAGAATGCATCTCCAACGTTGATCCAGCTCTGGGTTGGGAAATTCCTGGAGATTTGGGTGGGGTGGGGGGCAGGACATAATGCCATACAGTCCACCCTCCAAAGTAGCAGTTTTCTCCAGGGGAACTGATCTTGATAATCTGGAAATCAATTGTAATAGCAGGAGATCTTCAGGAGATCCTCAGGCTAGCAAACTTACTGAGGATATGAACAGTGCCTGCCCATGAAGCAGGCGCCGGCTTTTGTCTCCCCCACCCCAACTTCCTCAGAGGAAGCACGACGGTGGGAAGTCAACTGGGGTGCAGTGTGGGAGCGCTGTCCAGTTGAGGGCTGGCTCGCTGGCCAGGTCTGGTGGCGGCTGCCCTCAGTCCCGCATTACCAGGTCTATTTATACCTCACCCCTCCTGACCATGTGGAGCAGATGAAAAAAAGCCTCCCCTCTGGCCAGTCTGAGTGAGGCCCAAATATTCCTGCTCAGCCCCGAAAACTGGTGACTATCTAATCCAACATGGTCTAAAAAAAGGCCGGCCAGTGGGTGGGGAGCTCACCCTGGCCAGCGAGCCAGCCCTAAAGCCGGCTAGGCCCTAAATGGGAAGGCAGGGAAAGCATGGGTGGAGGGGATTTTGAGCTGGCAAACACCCAGAGATATCAGCAGTGAGGGGGTGTCCCTCAAACTGGGTTCCTATGAGCTTTGAGACCCAGTTTGGTGTAGGGGTTAGGAGTGCGGACTCTAATCTGGGAAAACCAGGTTTGATTCCCCACTCTTCCGCATGCAGCTGCTGGTGTGACCTTGGATCAGTCACAAGTTCTTTCAGAGCTGTTCTCTCAAGGGGAGTTACCTCAAGAGCTGTCTCAGCCCCACCTACCTCACAGGGTGCCTGTTGTGGGGAGGGAAAGAGAAAGGAGATTGTAAGTCACACTGAGACTCCTTTGGGTAGTGAAGGGTGGGGTATCAATCCAATCTCTTCTTCTTCTTTGCAGTCAGGGTGACTCAGTTGGGGGCCTCTTTGGGGTTTGGGGGAGCATACGATGAGCCTTAAGACTTTGTCATCATGGAACGGAATGTGCCTGCCCTCCCATCTACGCACTGGCATGAGGGCCATGACGAGTAAGGTCCAGAAGGATCCCAAACCTGGCTCTGAGCCCCTCGGGGGGGGGGGGGGTGTTGCCCTGTTAGGCTTGCCGTGCAAGCACAATACAACCCATGTCTAAATGTGTTAATGAGATGATGCAGATCAGCTTATGTATAAATAAAATTCCCAGTTTAACCCATAACTTGTGTTGTGCGGGAAACAAATGTTCCTGAATTCCCATAACATCACTGATGCAAAACTCATTGCAATTGTGGTTCTGGAGCAAATGTATTGGAGAATAACCATTTTTAAAAAACAAAACTAAACTAAATTAAACAAAATAAAATGTTAACATGAAGGAACACGTGTGGCGCTGGAGCCGAGCGGTGCCAGTTGCTGATGGAGTGGAGCTCATTGCGGTGCTGGAGTTGGCTGGAGAGTTGCTCATCGGGATCCCATCCTCGTCGCCAATGAAAAGTACTGGAGTCGGAGACGCATTGAGGTGAAATCAACCATGCCCCCGGCCTCGCCCACACACTCTGATAGGATTACAATTAATACAGTTAAATCTCCCTCAGATCACTGGCCCCTATTTGCATCCTGGCTGACCGATAGGTCTAAATTACAATCTGGCCATTCTGTTGTGTTCTGGAGCGAAGCTCTGACTGTGCCGGGCCGTGTGCTTGCCCCGGACCGCATGGCCTGACTGCATGGCCCGACCGCATGGTGATCACCATAGAACACAGCACTGCTACAACATTGACCCTGCTAGAAAGAGTGCGGAGAGTGATCTACTGCGTTCTTCATTTTCAGGATGAGTTCCTTAAAAGCTACGAGAGCTTCCGCACGCCTGCCTGGATTAGATCCAGTGAGTGAACAAAGGCAGAGCTTTAAGCAGGCTTCCCAATTGTCTCTGCCAGTGAATTTGTATGCAGGGTGGAAGACAGAAGGGGCAGAAGTAGCCAGAGGTGTGCGGTGAGTCATCAAGCAAAGAGCTTTGCACAGGTTGGCAAGGCGTTGCGAGTCAGGAGGGGAGACGGCTGCCATTCAGGCACGATGTTCCCACATTGGAGATGGTGGCTTCAAAAGGTTTTAAGCAGTCGGTGGCCGCTCTCAAAGAACTGGAGGATTACAGGCACCTTTCACGCTACCGGCTAGGGCCGTCATACAGAGCGGCAAGGAATTACAGACACAAACATTGATGCATTTCGTCTCACTCCCAATATGACATGTAGTGCAGGAACAGTTTGAGAAGGGTTTTCACAAGCGAGGCGTCCCTCCTTTTTTCAGATGGGTCAACGGCCCTTAACTCACCTCGGGGGAGGGACTCCCCCCCCAGTGACATTTTAGGAACTCTGTAAAGGTAAAGGTTTCCCTTGCTTGAAAGCCAGTCGAATCCAGCTCTAGGAATGCGGTGCTCGTTTCTGTTTCCAAGTCAAAGAGCCAGCACTGTCCAAAGACATTTCTGTGGTCATGTGGCTGGCATGTCTAGATGCCAAGGCACACAGAACGCTGTTACCTTCCCATCAAAGCGGTACCTATTTATCTACTTGCAATTTCTTGCTTTCGAACTGCTAGGTTGGCAGGAGCTGAGACCAGAAACGGGAGCTCACTTCGTCACGTGGGACTTGGGTCTCGAACTGAAGAAGAAGAAGAAGAAGAAGAAGAAGAAGAAGAAGAAGAAGAAGAAGAAAAGATTGGATTTATACCCCGCCCTCCACTCCCCAAGGGAGTCTCAGAGCGGCTTACAAACTTCTTTCCCTTCCCCTCCCCACAACAGGCACCCTGTGAGGTAGGTGGGGCTGAGAGAGCTCTTTCCCAAGCTGTCCTTGAGAGAACAGCTGGTATAGAGCTATGGCTTGCCCAAGGTCATCCAGCCAGGTGCAAGTGGAGGAGTGGGGAATCAAACCCGGTTCTCCCAGATTAGAGTCCGCGCACTTAACCACTACACCAAACTGGCTCTACACTACACCAAACTGCTGAACTACTGACCTTCTGGTCGGTAGTTCAGCGTCTTAACCACTTGAACCACTGCAGCCTTTTTAGGAACTATGACTATGCAGCAAAAAAGGGATCCTCTGTGTAGTCACTACCTGACTGATCTGATTAGGAGGTCTTCTATTTCTACATGACACGGGAGCCAGTTTGGTGTAGTGGTTAAGTGTGCGGACTCTCATCTGGGAGAACTGGGTTTGATTCCCCACGCCTCCACTTGCACCCACTGGATGACCTCGGGCAAGCCGTAGTTCCGTCACAGCTGCTCTTGAAAAAGAGCACTTTCTGTCAGAGCTCTCTCAGCCCCACCTACCTCTCCTCACAGGGTGTCTGTTGTGGGGAGGGGAAGGGAAAGGAGATAGTAAACTGCTCTGAGACTCCCTTCGGGTAGTGAAGGGCCGGGTATAAATCCAATCTCCTCCTCCTTCTACATATCAATATTTCCATTTCCAAGTAATGCCATAGAGGATATGTTTGTTAGAGCTGCAAAATGGATACTAGGGCCAGATATCTCTGCTAACCGGACGCGGGTAGCTTTGACTTTCAAAAGCTCAAGTCCCAAAGGTCTTGTTGGCCTCTAAGGTGTTCCTGGACTGGAATCTGGCTGTTCTACTGCAGTCCAACATGGCTACCTTTGGAAACTCTTGACAAATCTGAAGTCTCAGGATTGCAGCAGAATGTCAACAGAGTAGGCAGCAGGTGAAGCTCTGCAGTGAGGGTATTCCAAAGCAATGGTGCCACCTCCTTCTCCAGTTGCCACTTGCCACCTGCCTCATCTGTGAAGATTGGGGGGGGGGGGTAAGACAAAGATCTGGATTGGCTAATAGGACAGTACAAGTGGGGACCCACAAGAAACCTGTGAGGAGGGGGCATTCCCCCACCTTTGCTTCCTTCCCTCTCCCCCCTATTTTCCCCTTTCTGTCTCTCCCCAAGCCAATCCCAACTTCTTTTTCTTTCCAACCCTCCATCAAGCCAATCCCTCCTTCTCTCTCTCTCTCCCCCCCAAGCCAATCTCCCTTCTTTCTCTCCCCCCAGTCAATAACTCCATCTTTTCCTTTTCTCTCCCCTCCCCCAAGTCAATCCTCCCTTCTTTCCCCCTCCCTTTCCCCCCTTCCTTTGAGCCTGGCAGTGGGGCAGTACATGAAAAGACAACACATTTTATTGGGGGGGGGTATTTAAACACACACACACCAATGCATTTTTTTTTTAAGTTTTCAGTTTTTTTTCTGCAAACCTAGCAGGTCACCCAAGTTTGCAGAAAAAAACTTGTTTGGAGTAAGTATGCCCCCTATTTGTGGATTTAGATATCCGCACATAGGGGACTGTTAAGACTTAGATATATAGATGGATGGAAGTCGTCCTTCAGGGAGCATGCTTAGCACCAGCTCTTTCAACTGTGCCTCGAAACAGTGCCCAAGTATGGTGACACAAGCTTCTTGCCCTGCCCTGGATAGATCAGTCTAGCCCAGTCTCATCAGACCTTGAAAGTTAAGCAGGGCAGGCCCTGGCTAGTATTTGAATGGGCAACCTCTAAGTAATACCGGGGGGGTGACACAGAGACAGACAATGGCAAACTACCTCTGAAATGTCTGTTGCCTAAGAAAAACAGCAACACAAGTCTAGCTTGCCCCCTAGTGGTGCATAACTCTAAAGAGCTAGAACTTTTGGCTGCCAGACAATCTTAGGTACTCCTGGCTATATTACACACATTGAATAATAATAATAATAATAATAATAATAATAATAATAATAATAACAACAACAACAACAACAACAACAACAGAAGAAGAATATAGGCTGTGGGTCAGTGATAGAGCATCTGCTGGTCACACGGAAGGTCTCAGGTTCAATCCCTGGCACCTCAACTTTAAAAGATGAGGTAGTAGGTGATGTGAGATACATCTCTCTACCTGAGACCCTGGAGAGCTGCTGCCAGTCTGCATAGACAATACTGACCTTGATCGGCCCAGGGCCTGATTCGGTATCATGTAGCTTTGCATTATCAATCACAAGCTTGCTCAGCGAAAGCTCCACCTGGACTTGCCCACTTTCTAAAAACACTTGGTGGATGCCGAGAACAGTGTCGGAGGGTACCCTGGCACACATGAGAATCACACCGGGGACCTCTACTGTAGAAACTGATTCTGTGGTGCCACTCGTATCAGTGTCTGGCTCACAAAGCCAATGCAAGCTGATGGAGTCCCCCCTTCACATGGCTGCGTCTGGCAGGCCTCCCTTGCCTCTTGGTGGGGGATCACTCTTCTGTCCTGCACCCCTGGCAAAAGCAACTGATGCCAGAGGCATCAAAGAAGGACGAGTTTTAGGAAGTTGATTTTTTTCTTCTCCCTGGGAAAACCAGAGAATGCCCTCTCTGCACTCTTGCACAGCTGAGTGGACAGTGATGAGCAAGGAGACTAGATCTTGAATCGTGTCTGCCTTCCCACCTTTCAGAAACCGGCAACAACTATGCCTTCTGGTAGAGATGGACAATTGGGCCATCAAATGCATCAATGCAAGATTTCAGCTGCCCAGAGCACTTTCCTTGCAATTCCTGTCGTACAACTCACGTTGACCTTCTTTTCTGCCTTTTAAGTCTATCTAATCGAGTCCTTTATCCAAGTTCTACTCCACTAACTGTGACAGGGGATAAGCTCATCATGATAATGTTTCTGAAAGCCGTAATAGTGATAAATGGCGTTTCTATTTGTTTTAGGATGATGCCTATGTAAATTGACTTTTTAAAAGCTGAACTTTAATTGGAAAAGTTAATGCTTTAATGAAACAGGAGATGAGTTTGTTCGTTTGGCGTCCATTAACACTGCCAGTGTTGAGTACAGTTGAGCTGATACAGTCTTAAAACTTTTAATGCAATAAGGACATTAAGTATACTGCTCATAGGTACTATTATGCCTCTCATTATTATTCAGAAGAAAGTGCAGAATTATGCTTTAGGGTGGGGGAGAGGAAACACAACCTGCATACAAATACGGGGGGGGGGTGGTGTTGTTGTCTTCGTTGTTGTTTTTCTCCCCTAGGAAGGGTTAAATATAGATATGAGGAGATGTCCTCAGTTCCACTCCATTATCATCCCAGTTTCATTACAACTTGAATTCTGACGGTTCGGTAAGAAAGGAGAATTTCAGAGGGTAGATGCTGGATTTTGGCCCAAGAATAATTTTTTGAAGTGTGTGTGTGTCAGAGAGGGGGAGAGAGAGAAAAAGAAGAAGAAGAAGAAGAAGAGGAGGAGGAGGAGGAGGTGGTGGAGGTGGTGGAGGTGGAGATTGGATTTATACCCTGCCCTTCACTCACTTGGAGTCTCAGAGCAGCTTACAAACTCCTTTCCCTCCCCACAACAGACACCCTGTGAGGTAGGTGGGGCTGAGAGAACTCTGGCAGAAGCTGCTCTTTTTCAAGAACAGCTGTGCCAGAACTATGGCTTGCCCGAGGTCATCCAGCAAGTGAAAATGGAGGAGTGGGGAATCAAACCCGGTTCTCCCAGGTTAGAGTTTGCACACTTAACCACTACACCAAACACAGAGAGAGAGAGAGATCCATTCCAATTCAGGGAGAATTTGGCAGAAATGGATTCCTTCAGCATCTCTATAGATAATCCAATTATAGTAACATTCATATTACACTCACGTAAGCGACAAGAAAGGCTGGAATGCTAAAAAAAAAAGACAGCTGAGTATAAAGTCTGCTGAAGAGTGAGCAACAGGTGATGACCCAATCTCTTGCCTTATTTGAGCCTTTAGAGTACCCAGTAGTGGAGCACATTGGATTGGGGCTACTGCTGTGGAAAAGGGATTCATCATATACCCTTGACAGAAGAACAGTACACTCCTTCTGTCTGGGATGGTCGCCCTCTTCGACCGAGCACATAGCTTTGGGAGGGATGCACACGGAGCGGTGAGGGAGGTGGGGGACACCCACCTAGCCAGCCAGATCAGCTGAATCAACCCTGACGATCAATGGGGTGAGAGATGTTGCAGCCAGATCGCCCTCGCATCCAAAGGGGATTCATGACTGTGGAAATCTTGAAACCTTGCCATGGGGTGGCAGGGCTGCCAACTCCAGGCTGGGGATTTCCTGGAGATTTGGGGGGGGGGGTAGAGAAGAAGAAGAAGAAGAGATTGGATTTATACCCCGCCCTCCACTCCCCAAGGGAGTCTCAGAGCAGCTTACAAACTCCTTTTCCCTTCCCCTCCCCACAACAGGCACCCTGTGAGGTAGGTGGGGCTGAGAGAGCTCTTTCCCAAGCTGTCCTTGAGGGAACAGCTGGTACAGAGCTATGGCTTGCCCAAGGTCATCCAGCCAGGTGCAAGTGGAGGAGTGGGGAATCAAACCCGGTTCTCCCAGATTAGAGTCCGCGCACTTAACCACTACACCAAACTGGCGGATGCTGGAGTTTAGGGAAAGGAGGGACCTTAGCAGAGTATAATGCCATAGAGTCTGCCTGCCAAAGCAGCCATTTTTCTCCAGAGGCATCTGCATTGTTTGAAAACCAATTGTAATTCCGTGAGAGCTCTGGCAACCCTACCCCCACTCCACCCCCATGGTGGCCAGCAGGGACCTGGCACCCCATCACTTTCTGGCATTTTGTGGTTGGCTTCACCTCTTGCACCAGCCATTTTGTACTTGGACCCGCCACCCTGCGTCAGAAGATTCCTGTGGGCTCCAAAAGGGTCGGGGGCCTGTTCTGTATTTATAGATGGCACCCCTACTGGGTGAAGCTAATTCGTTCATGGGGTTTGCACTAGCACCTCTGGTTCCAAAGGATCCTGCCATGAAAAGAGGAACAGAAGAATGGTGGCAGAGCAAGCAAGGGAGCCATGCCAGGGAACTCTTGTGTGGGGGACCTCAAGTCCCCCAGCAGCCTTGAGAGTGGACGATGGAGTAAGTTTGTCATGTGCACTTCCCCTGATCTGTGCCGCCCAATTTGCAAGTTATGCAACTTGTTTCCTTGCTGATTATGCAAACCAGCCACTGTTTCATTGCCTGCCAGTTGCTTTCTCCAAGCCGCTACCACAAGAATGGGGGACGGTCAAAGGAACTATGTTTTGTTTTGTGTTTTTTACTTGTCTGTTGGCTCCTAATTTCTTCTCAGATACCGGCAAAGCTTGGTGAGAGAGAATCTGAATGATGGCACTGAAAGGCATCGTTGAAGGGAGGCCCGTGGAGCTGTGGGAATGCGCATGCTCAGCACACAATAAAGCAAAAAGGATCTTGTTCTAGCCAGGGGTCATTGCATAGAAAAAGAGGTGCAGGAGCTCATTAGCATGACTCATTAGCATAACTTATTTGCATATGCCACACCCCCTGACATCACTGGAAGTGTGTCAGAAGGCAACACCCACCACTCAGGCTGCACCTCAAAAATCTCCAGGGATTTCCCAACTCAGAGCTGGTGAGCCAGCTTGACACTTTGACTAAAGAAACTTGAGGTTTCCTTTGCTCTTGCAGGGAAGCTACCCTACAACAAGCATGGAAATACAGATCAAGTTAGCATGCTTTTACTTTTTCCCACAGTGCATCACCATATGTGCCCGCTCCTGGGCTTGTGACTCCCGGAACAGCGTTCCTGTGCGTTCCTGCTGGAAATGACCCCTGGTTCTAGCATTCCCAGAAAAGCCCCTGGACAGAATTTTCTTGCCGCGTCCAGTTTAAAAGCTGAGGACCCATATTTAGTTTAAAAGCTGAGATCCCATATATCAAATAACTTTCAGTTCTGTTCACATTCAAAAAAATAATAAAAAAAATAAAACTTTTCTCTGTCAAAGTTGCCTCACACCAGCTTTGGAGCACAGGTATGGGTGAATGTCATACCTGATCCCCCCCCCCCCACACACACACAGACTATCACAGTCTTTGCTACCTTAGCACATACATGTTAGATTTTGCCTTCTGATGGATGGGGGGGAGTTGAAAATACAAATGTGTTATATATTATATAACATATATTGGGGGTGTGTGGGAGTATATATATATAACAAGAGGTGGGATCCATGGTACTCACAGGAGGGAGAGAAGGAGCTCCACATGGAGGAGGAGGCAGCCACAGGTAAGCCTTCCTCCCCCCCCCCCCGGGCAATGATGGTGAGGCCCGGGCCGCCAATCCTTCCCTCTCCCAGTTCCAATGGTGAGTCCCATGCGACTCTGAGCCACTGGGCCTCCCAATCTTCCCCACCTCCCCCGGTTCCAGTGGAGAGGCCCACATAGCTATGAGCTGCTGGGACCAGTGATCTCCCCCCTCCCCTGGTTCCAATGGTGAGGCCCATGTGGCTCTGAGCCACTGGGCCCGCCGATCTCCCCCCTCCACCCCTGGCACCGGTGGCAAAGCCTCAGACGCTCCCAGCCACCAGCCTGCCACAGTTCCCAGAATGTTTTCTGTGCATGCGCAGGGAACACTCTTTTACTTTTGGGGGGATTTAAATATCCCCTGTATCATTTTTTTAAATATTTTTAGGATTTTTCTGCACACCTGGGAAGTCTATATATTAAATATTATATATATATATATGAAATATAAATGTTAAATATATATAAAATATATGATATTAAATATATAGACTATATATATAGATGTGTTATATGATATAATGTGTTATATGGAGTCAGATAGTCACATACAATCACAAGAGGCTAGTAGCATCTCTGGATATGAAGTTAAACTTTATAACAGTAACATGTTGAGCTATTAGAATAGCATATTATCCCCCCCAAAATGCAGCATTCAGGAAATGTTGCATTTCTGTGCAAGCTTAACTTAAAAATAAGTCTAGCCAATTTGTTGATTTCACGGAGAATCCCCATCGTGGGGGATTCTGAGAATTTTTTGGCCTACATCTAGTTCAGTGATAGCATGTTAAAACTTTTGCATGTTGAAAGGCAGAGGGGGAGGGGTGCAACACAGAAAGAATCTCTGTGGAACCTGCTTTAATTTCCTGCTAATTCATTTCAATTAACAGCACTGCTCTGTGAGAATGCCAATGACTATAATTTCCTCATAAAGTAATTTGCGGCTTGGTGCACGGAGTCTGAGCTTCCAACTGCTTTGCTTTCTGTTGTCATTCTAGTTTGGGTAACAACAAACAACAAAACTTGATTTGTCAAGGTGTCTTTTGCTTGTGGAATTAGAAATCTGAATATCTCAGAGGGGATTTAGACTTGAGGCTCCCTTCGAGAAATGCACAGAAATTTCAGTTCTAATAAAATGCAGAGCTGGGTTCTTAACTGGGATTTGTCAGCCTGAACAGATCTACGGCCCAAGTTCTTTATTTACACTTTTCTATACACCTCTCAGCCAGAAGGTTTCCAAGCCAGTTAACAGACAGACACATCAACTGAAACAAATAGAAACATATCATATCAATAAAACTTTACATCAAGGAAAACACCAGTTACCAACAAACCGACAGTACAGTCAGCTGCCAAGTAGAATGGAGATTAACTCATATCACTGAAAAAGAAGGATAAGAGAAGGGAAAAAATGTCTACCCAATACAGCCTTGCACCTGAAAATTAAGGGAACTTAATTAAGACCATAGAGATTATGGGAAGTTCCCAGAGTAGCATTGATAACTCTAGGTTGGGAAATTAAAGGAGATTTGGGCAGGAGCTCAGCAGACTTCTGATGTCACACAGTCTCCCCTCCAAAGCAGCCGTTTTCTCCAGGGGTACTAATTTCTGTAGTCTGGAGATCAGTTGTAATTCTGGGAGAACTCCAGAGCTGAACCTTATCCTGGAGTGGCGTGGATGCTGTGACATAACTTCCTGGTGATCACCCAGAAATGTCACAGCAGCTGTGATGCCCCCCTTTCTTTTTCTTGCTCAGTTTGTCCACCATCAGCACACAAATGATATGCTGAACCCAATACTATAGTTAGCCTAAACATAGAAGTAATAATAATAATTGTAATAGTAATTGTAGTAATAATGTTTTATTTTTTTCTCCTTTTACCATTTTCCTCTTAATTTTTCTGCTTACGGTGAACAGTTTCCAGAAACCACTTTGTTACTTTTTTTTTCAATTTTAATTTTTTTTTATTGAAGAAGCAGACATTACAAATATTGGCTTATAACAATACACAAATGTAGAGTGCAGGGGCGTAGACTTTTCTGAAGTCCAAGGGGGGGGGCGGGGGCTCGTTGGGGAGATGTTTCCGCCCCCCCCCCGAAAACCTGTCGCCGTGCCTCCCCGGCCCTTCCGAGGCTCACCAGCCGGTGCTGCTGGTGCCTTTCCCTCCCCCTCCACCCTGGCCACTCCCTCTCTCACCCCTAAAAGAGGAAGAGGGAGAGATAAGGAGGGAGGAATGGCCAGGCCGGTGGGGGGGAGAGGCACCAGCTGGCAAACCTCAGAAGGGCCCGGGAGGCGCGGTGGCAAGGCGCCGGCAGCAGGTGCGACGTTTTCCCGGGGGGGCTCAGTCCCCCTCGGGAAATTTCAGGGGTGGCTCGAGCCCCCCCGTAGTTTACGCCAGTGGTAGAGTGAACAATATATCTCAAAATTCAATCAATTTTGAGAGGTTACAACAATACTTATCTAGGCTACAGTTATTATATTCTTTTACAGGTTAATCACAAGGCATTATAGCTAATTCAACATTTCCTATGAGATAGAGGCCATATTGTTTATCCTTATATGATATTGCCATAATTGTACTGAAACTGACCATTAAGGCATTACCAACTAGATTGTGGTATTTGGTTTTCCATTTCAGAAATGGGGCCCATTTGTTAACTACATAGGAATTTGCACCCTGCTGCCTTACTTATTGTACGTCTTCAGATAGTTTTTTTTTTCCATTACAAAGTAGTCCCATAGCTTAGCATACCATTGAGAAATCACAGGGGGACTTTTATCTTTCCATTTTTTGGCTATTAGGCTTTTAGCTGTGGTGACCATAGTCAAAATGAGGTATTTCTTGGTTTTGGGAACTAGTGAGGTATCCCTTAGATTAAGGAGGATCAATTCAGGGGTCAGTGGAAGTAGAACATTTGTTATGTCGGCAATTTCAGTCATAATTTGTTCCTAGAACGACTTAATTACCTTGCATGACCACCAGTTATGTAAGAATGTCCCTTTTTGTCCACATTGTTTCCACTTTGTTACATTGATTTGCACGTGTTTACATATGTAAATATCTGTAGGCCCCACAGAGCAAATAACCTTTGGGGAGAATGTTTGCTTGCTTAGTTTTCTCATACTGATATTTTGTATATCTGGCACGTAATCTTTAAAACACACACACACAGTCTTCAGCTTAACTACATTTCAAACATCTGCACACGTTCTTTTCATGTGGCCACCCAATTTGATCAAAAGAGAAGTTTCAGTTTGAGTTTGGAGATTTCTGTGCAGGATAAATATATTAAAAACTTCTGAGGAAAGTTACAAGAATTTCAGTAAGTTTTCACAGCTAGGTATACTTCTTTCTTCCGACAAAAATTAAAGAAACCTCTCTGGTAAGGACCCACAGTAAGATGAATACATGGCTCTGCCTTATATTGAATCTGTCCCTCAGGGCATCAATCATCAGTTCCGTTTATTTGGTTTTAAAAGGCCATAGGCCATACGCCATAAAAATGTAAAAGATTTTAATACAGTGTAGGAAAACTGTGCCACATCTGTTATGCAGTTTTGGGACAAACTACTCAAGAGGAGTCTCAGTCCATCTGACAAGGCGGGATATAAATGGAAACAATAAATAAATAAATACATAAATAAATAAATAACAGTATTATCCACTCAGACTGACAGCGGCTTTCTGGGGTCTCTGGTAGACCGGACTGTAGCCAGGATTTTTGACTTCAGGGGGCATTTAAATAAGTCGGGAGGCACTGTGTCAGGAGCAATGAGAGAGTAAAATTTAAAAAAAAAGTGGCAAGAGAGAGGAGGGGCTGGAGTAGGGAGCAGATGTGTCTTGTGGTGTGCCTCACCTGCAGCCAGCCCAGAGGTACACTGCTGGCAGGCAGGGCAAGGTGACAGCTTGGCATGGCATGGCCGTGGCGCACAAGAAAAAGGGGACGGGAAGTCAGGAGGCATGGGTGGTAAGTCAGGGGGCCTGGCCCCAAGATGCCCCACTGTAGCTATGGGCCTGCTGGTAGACGTTTTTCTCATGACCTACTGCCTGGTAGACTGGATATTCTGGGGCTTGAACCTGGGACCTTCTGCAAGCCAAGCAGGGGCTCTACCACTGAGCCACAGCTCCCCCAATCCAATCCAAGATTAAAGTCATCCTTGAGAGACCAGTGCCATCTTTATAACTGCTACCTTGGACAAACTGTTGGGTTGCACACACACATACACACCCCGCAAAGAAAAACCCAACAGATTTGGGACCAATCTGGCCATTTATTTTGTGGTCGATCTCGAGTAGTGGACTTAACTGCTAAAGTTTCATGCAGGGAAGCACCAAGTCCTCCAAAGAGAAATTTATCGGCTAAGAAATACTGTGAGTTTTCACTTATCAAAAGACTTTTAATTTCCCTTGAAATTCCTATAGAGGCAGAATCTCAGTCAGGAGCTCCAAAGTCAACAGGAATTGTGCTTTTTGGGGACATTCAGTTGGACAAGAATGTGAACTGACTAGGCGGTGTCTGTGTGTGTTCATCCCGAAAAGGTTAAAAAAAAGTTTACTGCTTTAGTAATAAGCATTTCAATCAGCCTGTGGCATGTAGAGATTCAAATCTGCTCCATGTTGGTGAAGCGGGAACCCAGCTTAAAAAAATGAACCAGAATATTTCATCAGCCCGAGTGCCAAGGCATCTCTTATGAATGTGCCACTAAATTATGAATGTCGGACCCAATGAGTTAGGACTGGATTTTTAATCTCAGCTCCCCACAGAGGGAGTGACGGTGAAAATCTGCTCTGCTGTCTGCCACGGTGAAAAACCCTGTCATGAAAGAAAACGACAAACAGCCCCACTGCTGTTAGAAAGACTTACAAGCCTATAACTTATTAAAAGAATTCTTTCTTTCTTTCTTTCTTTCTTTCTTTCTTTCTTTCTTTCTTTCTTTCTTTCTTTCTTTCTTTCTTTCTTTCTTTCTTTCTTTCTTTCTTTCTTTTTCTTCCTTCCCTTCCTTCCTTCCTTCCTTCCTTCCTTCCTTCCTTCCTTCCTTCCTTCCTTCCTTCCTCCCTCCCTCCCTCCCTCCCTCCCTCCCTTCCTCCCTTCCTCCCTTCCTCCCTCCCTTCCTTCCTCCCTCCCTCCCTCCCTCCCTTCCTTCTGCTAAAGTTCTGAAAACTACCATACTTTCCTTTCCCTCTCAGAGTCCACCTCTCTCTAGGCTAAGCAACAGTCCAGAAAACTCCAGGGCTTCCTTCCTTCCTTCCTACATTTCTCTCTCTCTTTTTCTTCCCTCCCTCCCTCCCTCCCTCACTTCCTTCTCCCCCCTCCCCCCTCCCTCCCTCCCTCCCTTCCTTCTGCTAAAGTTCTGAAAACTACCAAACTTTCCTTTCCCTCCCAGAGTCCACCTCTCCCTAGGCTAAGCAACAGTCCAGAAAACTCCAGGGCTTCCATCCAGCCTTTCGGACCTTCCCATTTCCCCCCCCCCCCCCTTTACTCACAATCCATGAATGTAAAGTGAACGTTTACACTGACGGCAGTGCAGCAGAAAATCCAGGTTCTGCCACGGAAGCTTGCTGGGTAACCTTGGGCCAGGCACAAACTCTCAGCATAACATACCCCACAAGATTGTTACTGTGAGGCTAAAACAGAGGACCGGAGGAGAGAAGGAGGGAAGCCGCTTTGGGTCCCCATTGGAGAGAAAGGTGGGATATAAATGAGCAAATGAACTGAGGCTCGAAAAAAATCCAGGTCGGTAGCCATGTTGGTCTGAGGTAGCAGAACAAAGTTCAAATCCAGGGGCACCTTTAAATGTGCTTGCACAAAAGCTTGTACTTTGAATAACCCTTTTTTTTTTTTTTGGTCTTAAAGGTGCCCCTGGACTCAAACTTTGTTCTGAGGCTCAAAAAGTGAAGGTACATGTCAGACAAGGTGTGAGTGTCCACATATGATGGCTGCCCTACCAACGAGAGATGACCTGGAGGCTCGGGGAAAGGGCTGGGTGTAGAACGTGGGAAAGAACATAGAGACTGGCATAATGCAAACACTTGGGCGTGAGCTTGATTCCATGTCCCAATTATAGAACAAGTTTCTTTTGATGAGGTTATCACATTTGTCTTGAGCTCAAAGCACAATATTGTCCAGCTAAAACATGGACAGTTCTTGCAAGCGCTATCTGAGTATGCTTTGTGGCATTATTCAGCATACACGAAGCACAGACAAAGGGCTCTTTAAGTCTTCACCCCCCATGTCAACAGCAGCAGGAACTCTGACAAACATCCCAGGTCATATAATGTAGAAGAAGAAGAGATTGGATTTATACCCGGCCCTTCACTACCCAAGGGAATCTCAGAGCGGCTTACAAACTCCCTTCCCTTCCCCTCCCCACAACAGAAACCCTATGAGGTAGGTGGGGCTGAGAGAGCTCCGACAGAAACTGCTCTTTTTCAAGAACAGCTCTGACAGAACTACAGCTTGCCCAAGGTCATCCAGCAGGTGCAAGTGGAGGAGTAGGGAATCAAACCCGGTTCTCCCAGATTAGAGTCTGCACACTTAACCACTGCACTAAACTGGCTCTACAAAAATTACTCTTGCTGAGACCTGATCCGTGCATGTAACAAAATGTGTTGGAATTAGGGTTGCCATCTGTGGGTTGAAAAGTTCCTGGATATTTAGGGGTGGAGCCTGTACAGAGTGCTGTTTGGGGAGTAGAAGTACCTCTGCGGGTTACAGTGCCATAGAGTCCACCCTCCGAAGCAGCCATTTTCTCCAGGGGAACTGATTTCTGTCATCTGGAGACCAGTTGCAAATCCAGGAGATCGCTACACCCCACCTGGAGGTTGGCAACTCTAGTTGGAATGCTGGGCCATTTTCTCTCTCATGTCAGTTCTGTTAGCAGAGGGGGTTTTGTTGTTGGCATTTTTTAATGTGGTGGTGCTCTCAGAAATCTTATCCCAATTATAATTCGAGATTACATTCAGTCTTTGTACAGTCAGTCTCCTGAACTTCAGAGTGCAGTTTCAGAAACAAAGGCAGACTGCTTGAAGAAAGGAAAAACAAAGAAAGACCCAGTCCACTGACACATTCTGAGAACTCTTTGCACAAAGAAAAAAGAAAAAGAGTGGGTTTCTGTAGCCTCTTTTTCTCGACCATAAGGAGTCTCAAAGCAGCTTACAATTGCCTGTTTCTTCCTCTCCCCACAAGAGACACCTGGTGAGATTGGTGAGATAAGGGAGTTCCAAGACAAAATGTGACTTGCCCAAGTTTACCCAGCTGGCTTCATGTGGAGGAGTGGGGGATCGAACCTGGTTTTCCAGATTAGAGTCTACCATTCTTAACCACTACATCTACATCACGCTGGCTCTCAAATCCAACCCCTTCCTAAAACCTCAAAGCTATCTTTCACTGGTTGCCATTTTGAGACCTTAATAACCTCTGGTTGGTTGGGTTTGTGCCACTTGCTTCTGGCCCTGCTGGACTGATATCCAGCTTCTCCAGGGAGCCTGAAACCTAGCTACATGGGACAGAACCCCTGATCCACACAGCTGTCAATCCTCAGGTGAACCACTGGATGCACCATATTGAGGTGGTAGAATAGACCATAAAACATCAGATTGCAAAAAAAGAGAATCTTTTTTTAAAAAAGAAATATTTTCATACACTGAAGACTCCCAGCAAATAGAAAACTTTTCCACCTGGTGTGATGGGGTGTCTTCTATTACTCTTTGCAGTCTTCTCTTTCTTAGGTCAAATTTACATCTGACTTTCCCACTGGAATCATTCTAGTTTTAAAAAACCCCGTCTATACCTGTTTCTAGTTTCAAACCATACTTATTCTAGTTTAAACAATCACCGTCTACATTCATTGATTGTCTCCTTGTGGTCAAGCTAGCATTACACTGCTTTAAATGGATCCTGTTGCTTACTGCTCTTCAGACCCAGGGGAAAAAAAAGAAAGTGAAATTTGAAACCAGTGTGAAATGAGTGTAGGAAAACAACAGCAGTCAAACTACTTCAGAGGGGAGGTGTAGATTTGGCCTTAAGGAGAACATTGTTGCAGCCTTCCTGCTTGTGGACTTCCTAGAGGCAGCTGGTTGGCCACTATGTGAGACAGGAGGCTGGACTTGATGGGCCTTTGGTCTGATCCAACTGTGAGAATGTCCCAATGAATATAGTCCACAACAGGTCTTGTAAATAAAAGTCCTTTACTTGCAGAAAAGATTATTGGACTCATACACTTCTTCTGTTAGTAATGAATTGCTTTGGGTTACATGCATTGATATACTAAACTCATAAAATGGCTACAGGTGCCCTACCAATCAGAATACAATACTTTAGGCGCGCAACCAGAAAGAGAAGCAGTTCCCACAGAATCCACAGGAAACCCTTTTCTCAGGGAATAATGATGTTGAACATTCTAAAAACCAGTTCACAGAGACCTGAAATCATAACATCAGAATAGTTTCTCTTCACACCAGAGCCTTTCATGTTCAAGGACAAGACATAAGATAACCAGCCAGAAGAGAAGGTAGCTAGGCATCTGTGCAGGCGCTAGGAGGAAGCCAAGCAAAGCTGAAGCAAAACAAGAAAGGAGGCGGAGCTTGCAGGAGGAGCGCTGGCTGACTCCGCATTCCTAGGGGCTGGGTAGGAGTCCCGTTGTGAATTCCCGGGCAGGACCTATGGGGAGGCTAGAAGCAAGGTTAAATGTAGGTAGGCTGAAAGCAAGGTCAACGTACTAGTATGGCATAGATATAACACAATGTATGGCAGGCACAGAATACATGGCAGACACTGACATTAATGTATGGCAGGCACAGAATATATGGCAGATACTGACACCAACAGGGCTCTTCTTATGTTCTTATGAAGGTCTTGGCCTCTATGCCTTGTTGCTGGTCCTCCAGAGGAACTGGCTGGCAACTGTGTGAGACAGGATGCTGGACTAGATGGACCACTGGTCTGATCCAGCAGGGCTCTTCTGATGTTCTTGTGAAGGGCGTGGATTCTGTGCCCTGTTGTTGGCCCTCCAGAGGAACTGGTTGGCCACTGTGTGAGATGGGATGCTGGACTAGATGGACCCTTACTGGTCTTATCCTGCAGGGTTCTTTTCTGATGTTCTTCTGTTCTTCTGTTCTTTATATCCCAATTTTCATTACCTGAAGAAATCTCAGAGTGGCTTACAATTGCCTTCCCTTCCTCTTCCCAAAACAGACACCCTGTGAGATAGGCGGGGCTGAGAGAATTCTGAGAGAACTTTGACTGGCTAAAGTCACCCAACTGGCTGCATGTGGAGAAGTTCTCCATAGTATAGTCCGCTGCTCTTAACCACTCCACCAAGCTGGTGAAAATGAGTGAATGGGCTATAGTACAGCCTGGTCTTCTATGAAGATTGGTAGAGTCTCAGAAGCAATATGTGTCACAGGACTGGGGGGTGGGGGGAAGGTCAAGCATTTCTGTGACCATTTGGGCATTTCTGTGACCAAAAACAACAGCCAGCAATACATATTAAGGTGAGAGGTCCATTAAAACCTCCATTTCTGCTTGTAAGAAGAGGGTAAAACAGCCCTAGGAAGGAAGAGAACAAAGAGAACTTCTTCTCCCTCTCCCAAAACACTAGGACCGATTTCCCACAGGTGCTGCCCTGGCGTCGTTCCTCCATTTGCCCCAATTGTGTGCTTGAATTTCCCACTACTTGCCGTGGGGCACACTTTGACCTGCGGCTCCGCCCGATCTTCCCTGCAGCTTCAGAGATCCTCAAAAAACAGGAGGCTGATCAAGCTGGTAGGCAGTAGTTTCAGGACGGAGAAAGGGAAGAGGCGTTCACAGGAGATGATGTGGTGGATCAGTTTGCCTCAGCCCCTCTTCACTTCAAATGAGGCTAGGGTTGCCAGGTCTGGGTTGGAAAATACCTGGAGACTTTGGGGGTGGATCCAGGAGAGGGAGGGGAGGGGCCTCAGCATGGTACAATGCCATAGAGTCCACCCTTCAAAGCAGCCATTTTCTCCAGGGGAGCTGTTTTCTGTCAGCTGGAGATCAGTTGTAAAAGCGGGAGATCTCCAGGCCCTTCCTGGAGGTTGGCAAGCCTAAATGAGGCACAACTTGCTACTGGCTCACAGCAAATCTGATAAGTCAGTCAGAAGAGGCTGCTTGATCCAGCTGCACTCTCTTGCCTACAGCATTTTTGCTTCAGCTGACCCACCCACCCTCCCTTTGGGCAGCGTGGGGCAGCTGGTCACTATAGTTCAGTCCAAGCAGGGATTGGGGGGGGGGGATTCACCAGATTGGCTAAGCATGAAGCCCCTCTTTTGGCCTTCTCTGAGCTGTCTCCGGAAACAGGGCTTTCCCAATAAAATAGGCCTGGTTGTAAAACTGGTTAGGCCCTAACTAGGGTTGCCAGGTCCCTCCTGGCATCCAGAGGGGGATGGGGTGGGGGACTCACAGGAGCAGGAGAGGGGCCCACGAGACATTGCCAGCCACATAGCCACTTCCCTCCCAGTGTGAACCGTAAGTAACATCATCACGTCTCAGTGTTGGGGTGGTACTTTGGTATCTGGGCAGAACCAATATGGTAAAAACGACTTTGACCATAGAGTTTTTGCCCAGAGAGCAACGTGTTGCCCCAATGTCGCTGACCTGATGATGTCACCTCCAATGCATTCCAGAAATGACCCCACAACACTGCTGGCAATGAAGCCTGGGCCTCCCCCGCTCTCCCAGTAAGTCCCCTCACCAGCCAGCTGACTGGTGGCAAGGAGCAGGGCCTGGTGGTAGGGGACCTGGTGTTGCCAGCCTCCAGGTGGGGCCTGGAGATCTCCCGCGTTTACAACCGATCCCCAGCTGACAGTAAGGCTGCCAAGTGTCTACTTACCTTTAGTGGGGGGGAGTCCTTGCCACTCCGGGAGGGTCCTGGCATGCGCACAAGGTGCGCATGCTGCAATGACATCACCCGGAAGTGATGTCATCATGTTGGGCATGTTGGGGGCGGGAGCTCAGTAATTCGAGGGAAAACCAGAGAGTTTTCCCTTGAATTACAGAGTGTCCCCCCTGAAATGTGCCCAACGCAATGATATCACCTCTGGGTGATGTCATTGCACCGGGCACATCTCCTTAGCCCAGGAATTTGGAAGTGGGGTTCCCCCCAGCAGCCCGATTCTGGCAAGCAGGCAACGGGTCACTGGAGCGGGAGGTTTCCTGCCCCCCGGGGGGACTTGGCAACCCTAGCTGACATAGGTCAGCTCCTCTGGAGAAAATGGCTGCTTTGAAGGGTGGACTCTGAGGCGTGGTACCCTGCTGAGGCCCCTGGCCTCCCCAAATCCTGCCCTCTCCCGGACCCACCCCCAAAGTCTCCAGGTATTTTCCAGCCTAGACCTGGCAACCCTAAGGGGACACCTGCCTCCACCAGGGAGTCTGGAAACCATAGCTCCAACAAGTTGGCAGGAAGAGGGCAAGCTGGGTCACGTGCCTTGCAGCTGGGTGCACTGGGAAGGATCACCCTTGGTGCTGAGCAGCATCTTTTTAACCTGGTAAGAGCCTTGCAGTGCACCCGGGGAGAGGAATGAAGCTGGGCACCCCTCTACACGTACGGCTGTTCAGGCCATGGCAAGCAAGGCTGGTGGAGGCGCCAGGGTTTGGAATTGTCCTCAAGGTAGACCAGGCTGATGCCTAGTGCAGCCCACTCTCAAATCATCAGCTGATTGAAATAAGCAGTCACATAGATCAGCCATTGGGTTGTTTTAGGTAAAGGTAAAGGTAAATGTAAAGGTAAAGGTTTCCCTTGCTTGAAAGCCAATCGAATACGACTCTAGGGATGTGGTGCTCATCTTCGTTTCCAAGCCAAAGAGCCAGCGTTATCCAAAGATGTTTACGTGGTCATGTGGCCGGCATGACTAGATGCCGAGGCACACGGAACACTGTTAGCTTCCCACTGAAGTGGTACTTATTTATCTACTTGCAATTCCTTGCTTTCAAACTGCTAGGTTGGCAGGAGCTGGAGCCAGAGATGGGAGCTCACTCCGTCATGCAGCACTCAGGTCTCAAACTGCTGAACTACCGACCTTTCGGTCTGCAGTTTAGTGTCTTAACCACTTGAGCCACTGTAGCCCCTGGGTTGCTTTAAATAATGTTAAATTAAAAAAAAAAAACTAGTTGAACCCAGTTTCTGTTGTGTTGTGTCATCGTTTGGGGCGTGCCAGGGCAAATACTGCTTTATACTGTGAGTGATTAAAATGTAAAATTCTCTGCTGGAGGATGCAGTGATGGCCACAGACCTAGTTGGCTTTAAAAGGGGAGTAAACAGATTCGTGGAAGAACGGTCTATCAGTGGCTGCTAGCCATGGTGACTAAAGGGAACTTCCACATTCAGAGGCATGAAACCGCTGAATACCACTGCCAGGAGGCCACATCAGGGGAGAGCCTCGGCCTCTGTGCCCTGTTGTTGGACCTCCTGAGGAATTAGCTGACCACTGTTTGAGAGAGGATGCTGGACTAGATGGGCCATTGGTCTGATCCAGCAGGACTCTTCTTATGGTGTTACAAAGGCCTCGCCCACTGTGCTCTGTTGTTGGACCTCCTAAGGAACTGGTTGGCCTCTGTGTGAGTCAGGATGCTGGACTAGATAGACCTCTGGTCTGATCCTGCAGGGCGTTTCTTATATTTTTATGGGAGTTTGGGGATAAAACAAGAGCTTCTGGATCTGGAAGTTCAGTCGCCTCTGATCAAAATACATCCTCTGTTAGTTGCCGACCCGGTCTTTAGGTTAAAAGAATCTCTTTTCGAACGTTGACAGCAGATTTTAACACAATGGTCCCCGTTCCTTTCATAATGTTCACATCTCCATGGGCACGTTCAGCCCAGCAAAGGGATGATGTGCTTTAATATATTTTATTTTTATTTTATTTTGCCTTTCCCCAAATCCCAACAATGGACGGAAATGCTGTATTCCAGCGGAGGCAGTTCAGGCTTCTGGAAATATTGCTTTTATAGTGAGCTTTAAAAAAGAAGACGCCCAAAGTAAACATTAGCTTGATCCCTAATGAGTGGGGCATACCGATGGAATCTTGGGTGGATGAAATGTAATCCCAGGTCACCCCAAGCGAGTTGGTACTTAGATAACAAGACGATGGAAATCCTGGGGGAGGGAGGAAAAGATCGATGAAAAGTACATTGAGGAGATGTCAGTAAACTTCTGAAAGAGATTTGGCTTTCTACTGAGATTTCTGAAAGCCCAGAACCATTTCCACACTCATTTTAACCTACACCCCTCTGCTCTACAGGAACTTCTAGCTATTAAGCCTGGGGCTTAGCAGGAGAAACACACACTGGAATTTTATCTACCTTGTGTTAGCAAAGATTTCCTTTTAACTGGGCTTACTTTAAAAATCCAAATAAAAAAAAAAAAAAAAGATTGATTTCATCCCTCTCTGCTCCCCCTGGTTCGAGTCCCTTTCCCCCAATCATGAAACATTTATTTTGCAGGGTTTTAAAAATATAGATCTGTATTTAACAATTAAATAATATATATGTATTAAATGTGGGAGGGGGGCTATTTACACTGCTTGGCTTCAGATTTTGCAAGAATCAAGCGATCAGGGAGAGCCCTGGCTTGGCAGAAACGGGGAAAAAATGTCAGAAAGATTTACCCACTTAACACCATTAATTTCTATCCTCTCTTTTGATCCAAAAGTATCTCTGAGTTTATAGCAACAACTAAATGCCTTGTATATTCCACACTGCCTTGACGTGGATGGCCTTGGACAACCTAACCTCACCAGATCTCAGAAGCTAAGCAGGGTCAGTCCTAGTTAGTACTGAGCTGGGAGACCACCAGTGAAGTCCAGGGTTGCTATGCAAAGGCGGGCAATGACAAACCACCTCTGTTCTTTCTCTTGCTTTGAAAACCCTACGGGGTCACCAGAAGTCAGATGTGGCATGACAACATTTTCTACCACTGCCATATTCCACATTATTTAATACTCTGTGGCTGCGACCACACCCCCTAAATAATCCACTTTCAAAGCAAAATCCAGTTCAAAAGTGCACTAAAAGTAGACTTGAAAGTGGATTATTTAGTGTGTGAGATCGCAGCCATAGTCTTATTATGCATGTTTCTTATCAAACTTGGAGAGAGAAGGGGAAGAGGCTGAAGCAGTAGGTCATCTTATATGGTCTTCCCTTAAGGCTCTTTTGCCCTAACCTGGATAGCCCAGACTAGCCCAGATCTCAGAAGCTAAGCAGGGTCGGCCCTGGCAAATATTTGAATGGGAGACCTCCAAGAATACCAGGGTCACAACACAGAGGTGGGCAATGGCAAACCACCTCGACATAGCTTTTGCCTTGAAAACCCCAGGGAGTCGCCATAAGTCAGCTGTGACTTGATGGTACTTGCCACCACGAGAGGCTCCTTGAAGGACGCATCCATCCTTCATTCTGCCAGCCAGTCCTCGCTACGGCTAAGGATGCTCACTGCACCCCTCTGGAGCCTAAAATCGATGTAAATGAATTGAAAGCTATCAAGGCTGTAGAGCTCGAGGGGTTAACAATACAATGAACTAGAGATAAAATGGGAAATATATATATACTCTTCACAGTCACCCAGCAGTCTTGGTAGGGAAGAATTTATTACTGCAGCATAGCAGATGGCAGGTTAGCTAGTTCTCCCAGTCATCTCTGCCCTTCTTCTCATCTCTAGTTCCACTTCCTTGGGGTAAAATGGTATATTACCTCAGCAAACATGCTCCAGAACATGGCTCGGCCAATTTATTCTGTGGGGTTTGACTTGACGGGCAGGAGGGGGGCTTAGTTCTTCCTGTGTTGGCTGATTCTCTCTGGCAAAGCCTCCCTTGACTCACCACCAAAGAGTTCTTAATTGCCGTTTGGAAGGCAGGCTTGGTGTGGGAAGGGAGAAGATGAGGAACGGTGAGGAGTGAAAGGAGAAGAACAGTGGGTGGGGCAATGGTTAAGCACCTCTTCTTGTCCTCCATTCCTGCCCTGTGAATCCTGGGTGTTGTCAGAGTACCACAAAGTCAGTCCCAACAATGTTGCTTATCTAGAAGTAGTTTATTGAGAAGGTAGTAGGTCATCTGCACACATTCTGTGTCAGTAATGATGAGGGCCTCTCAGAGAGGGACAGTTATACAGAATTCAAGGCAAAAACCCGCCAAAGACCCCCAATCACAAAATAGTAGCAAAGCGCCTAAAATAATGGTTCTGTGCTCCCAAGGGAAGCAGCAGCAGCAGACACCAAGGTCAGAGCTAGGCAGCGAGCGATAAGGCAGCTGCATAAGAAACAAAACTCAACATTTCACCTGAGTGACGTAGGTGGGAAAGGGATGGTAACTCCCACCCGGGAAACATGGCAGCATTAGCTGACAGGTATCCCCCATTAGTGGGGGAAAGCACAAGGTTACCAACCCTGGATGGGATTCCATGAACAATTCCGATGAGTGCTAGATTGTTTCTGCAGAAGAGCATGCTTCCTTTCTCCTGTAACTTCTGTTTGCCCAAGTCCGATGGCTTCCAATGGGCCTTCTCACAGGCAGTTTTAGCAGAAGAGAAAGTGCATTGTATGGTGTGCTCATTCACAGGATCCTAGCCTCTAGGTTTTCCATGCAATTGAAGTTATATTCTCAATTCACTATCATCACTGCCCTCCTCTTCCTTAGGTGACTATGTGCTTTCTGTCCCTTAGAAATCACTTCAAATTGCTCTCCAAGCTCTTGTCCCAAGGACTGGATGAAATTTGCATCATGGCTAAAGTGAGCATTCACTTGCAGGACAATGTTCTTAATAATTTCATTGCCTAGAAGTTGGAGTATTTGTGAATATCCCCCCATCACTTTCAATGGCCGCTGAGACATCATAACAATGGAATCTCTTAGGGTGTGTTCAGACGGGCAACTAATTGGCCTGGCTGTAATTTGAGCTAGATCTTTTTGATCCAACATTGCACGACCAGACAGATTGCCTGTGAAGCACTTTACTGCACATGACTCCCACGGTGGATTGTCTAGATGCAATCCACTGTAAGGAGCCATGTGGTCAGGTTTTTTTTTTAAATTGTCTGAGCATGCACACAGGCTCCTCACCATATACTTATTTTTCTGTGCATGCACAGACTAAAATGGTAAAAGTGCCACCAACTGTACCTTCCTCTAGGTACCCTTTCAATTTATAAAGTTAATAAAGTTCAGGGGACCGTCAGAAACATTACATTGTTCAGATCGCTTGAGCGGAGCTCTGGGGACATCGTGTGTTTAAGCGGTTATGCGCATATCACTAAGAGTTGTTTTTTTAAAAAAATGGTGGCTGCTCAGGATGGTCTGGAGACCATCCCTACAGGCTGATTACATGCTGGAGGTATGACCTGATGGTGGAAAGTCTGGCATTGGCCTGTTGGCCAGCTTTAGACTGGACTTTCACTACTATCTTTTAAGTATGGATCTCTGATAGGGATTGATGGGCTAATCACGGAAGCGACATGATTCCCAGATGTTGTTATCTGGATGTGCACTTTAAATCCACCAGGCACTTGTGCCTGGCACGGCTCAAAAGAGCCGTATGAATGCACCCTTAGACAAATTTACTAGCTACATCCCCTGAGCAACTTTAAGTTCAAAATCTTGTTTGTCTAAATGTGGTTTAAAACATTCTGAATTAGGGTTGTCATTCCCCCGGTGGGGCCAGGGGATCCCCTGATTTTGGGGGCCCCAATCTGTTGTGGCCCAGCCGGTTGGTGGAGGAGGCCCCACCCCAAGAAGCCCCCTCCTGGGGCTGCTGGCACCTGCATGGTGACATCACCTGGGAGTGACATCGTCATGTTTCCGATGTCAGGGGTGACACTCTAGGTGTTGGGCAAAAGTCTCTGGTTTTGAGGCCAAAAAAACCGTAGAGGTTTGCCCAGAATGTAGAGTGCTGCCCCCAATGTCAGAAATGAGATGACGATCACTTCCAGGTGATGTCATCACAGCACACATGCCAGAAGAACTCAAGGAAGGATCGGGAGTCCCTCCACTGACAGCCAGGTAGGACCTGGCAACCCTAATCTGAGTTTCCTTTGTAAAGGGGGAGCCATGAATCTCCAGCTCTGATCCAACTCCAGTTGTTCTTTGTTGAGTGCCCCCATATTCCCATTCAAATCCAGTGCATCCATTATGATCCCAAGATCCTAGAATTCTGAACTATCCAAATCCAGTTTCCACCATTCCCCTCTTCCTAACATTGAATTACAAAGTTGTGAAACATACACAGTGTACAAACTACAGATAAGTTGGTAAACAATTGTGTAAGGGATGATTCCATAACCTGGTTCAGTGGTTTTTGAGCCTGTGGTCACTTTTTGGCATTTGAACGCGGCATGGTGGGTACAATCACAAAATGGCTGCCACAAAATGGCTGCCACAGACTGAGCCAGTTGCAAAATGACTGCGACAACTCCCCTTCCATTGCACATTGGAAATCCTTGTGAGGTGGTGACAGCTCCTGTCAAAGTAACATTTTAAAAAATCAAATCTCCAGTGGGCAATCAGAAGCCTAGCTGGGGAAAATGCTACCTGGCCCCACCCACTTTCTAAAATGCTTGGTGGAGTACCAGGAAAAGTGCTGGCACCCACAAATAACTCAGAGAGTGATTAAAATGTGGAATTTACTATCCGTGGATGTAGTGATGGCCACAGGAATGAACACCTTTAAAACAGGATTGGATAGATTCATGGAGGATAAGTCTATCAATGGCTACTAGCCATGGTGGCTGAGGGGAACCTCCACATTCAAAGGCACTAATCCTCTGAATCCCAGAGATTGGAGGCAATATCATGGGAAGGCCTCAGCCTCTGTGCCCTGTTGTTGGCCCTCTAGAGGAACTGGTTGGCCACTATATTAGACAGGATGCTGGATTAAATGGACCACTGGTCTGATCCAGCAGGGCTCTTCTGATTTTCTTATTAGGGGAAGGCCTCAGCCTCTCTGCTATGTTGTTGGCCCTCCAGAAAAACTGGTTGGCCAATGTGTGAGACAGGATGCTGGTCTAGATGGACCACTGGTCTGATCCAGCAAGGGTCTTCTGATGTTCTCATGAAGGCTCCTGATTTTCTTATTAGGGGAAGGCCTCAGCCTCTCTGCCCTGTTGTTGGCCCTCCAGAGGAACTGGTTGGCCACTGTGTGAGACGGGATGCTGGGCTAGATGGACCACTGGTCTGATCCAGCAGGGCTCTTCTTATGTTCTTATAACTCCTGACCTATTTAATTATCTTTATCAATAGTTGGCCCCCATCTACAAATAAGGTTTACGATGGGGGGGCAGAGATAAGCCTCCCCTCCCCTCAACCTCAGCATATTAGCAACAGTGAGGTCATCAGTGTCAACATGTAGATTCAGGACTCAAAATGTTGCATAAAGGAACACCAGTGACTGGCACAAATACTTTGGGTTTGTCATTAAGAAACAAGAACTGCTGCAAAGAAAGAGGCTAGAATAGGTAAAAGAAATAATATAGGGCACCTACTAGAATCAGTAATAGGTTTTGAGAATGTCTGCATTGATTTTTCTCTACAGTAGTTCAGCATTAATGGGCATACCTCTCCACTTCTGAAGCAAGGGTAATAAGTATTCATATTCAAAATTTCCTCTCCCCCTCCTCTTCTCAGGCAGCAATAGTCTTTGGGCTTGAAAAATAGAAGACAGACTACAACATATTATTGATCTATCTTCTTCCATTACCTGGATCTTATAATTCCACTATTAATTTTCCCTTGCTCATTTCATGCTCCATAGCGGGTTGCTTCCACCTGGCACCTATTATCCATGGCGCTCTCATTGTCCCTGCAAATATGGGGGCAGCTCAGCATCCACACTGCAGTTTCCCCGAACTTTCCTTGCCTTTGCCCGCTGTGGCTGCCAGTTCCTCCCCCTTCTTTGCCACCGGAGGACTTCTAAAAAACCCCCATCAATTGTTGTATCGCAATAATGTTACGTAGTGATATAGCAATTACCATTCTTTTAAAGCCTGGAAAAAAGATCTCCGCTGCCATGGGGGGGGGGGGGCAATGATGGGCAACAGGGAGCCAATTCAAAGAAGATGGCATGTGTGGAAAATGTACTTTTGATTCCATATGACATGCAACCATTTTCTGTCCGTGACCTTTCCTGAAAGATGGTATAAAACCAGGTCTGTGATTGATCAGAGAAAAGAAGACGAACACCTAGACAGGGAATGATCATGAGATGATGCCATGTAGATGCTCCATTTCAGATGCAAAACCTTTATTCTGAAGCAACCACAGAGCGTCCTTACACATTTTTGAGATTCGGGTGTGCAAAGTACCATCAGATTGACACACGTGTAAAATAACATGGTGGCGGAAAATTCCGTCAAGTTGCAGCTGACTTATGATGACCCCTGGGTTTTTTCAAGATGTTCAGAGGTGGTTTGCCATTCCCTGCCTCTTCTTGGGAACCTTGGACTTTGTTGGTGGTCTCCCATTCAAATACTAACCAGGACCAACCCTGCTTAACTTCTGAGATCTGACGGGATCGGGCTAGCCTAGACCGAAATGATACAGACAAGGTTTCACAACCTTATTCCATAGAAACAGCAGCTGAATAGGGATATTGTTTGGTAACCATCCCCAGTGGTTCAGCTCACATCCCATTCTCTGATAAGAAGGAGTCAGTCGTTCAATCTGAGTATTTGTTGACCAGTGACTGTTTGGTAGGTTGCTTCGCTGTATTCCTTGCTAACCATGAAGTACAACACAACTGGCTTTTCATGCACACACATTATCAAAGAGTTCTACTAGCCCCCACCCACCCCCAGTCCTTGCTGCATAACAGTTCCACTTGGCAGGCAGTGGTTTAAACAGACAATGAAAACAGTCCCAGATCATATACATCAGTCACAAACAAAGGCTGTGTTTTAATAAGCATCTTATCTTGGGGAATTTGTCTAAATCGACACCAGCAACAATAGTGTCTGTTCATTGGTTTGAACTGGCAGCATCTTTCTCCATGCAGACATGTTTGGCCGGTTTTGTGGCAGTTTGGCACAAATGAAACAGACCCAGTGATTGGATCACATCTGGTCAGCCCCTTTCAATGGCTGAATAGGTTGAAGGTGAAATGTAGGGAATGCACCTACAGCCAACCTCTGCTGCTTCAGCAAGCAAGACATGGATTGGATGGTTTAAGGTCCAGAGGTACCTTTCTGTCGAAGAAGGAGAAACTTCCTAATGTGAAGAGTGGTTCAGCCATCGACTCAACAGCTTTGGTGGGCTCTCCTTCACCAGACATCTTCAGGTAGAGACTAGCCAGTCATCAAATGGGGATGTCCTACCTTTGAGTTTCCTGAATTATGGTTGCTAGGTCCCCAGATCACTCTGGTGGGGGGATTTGGGGGGTGGGAGGGGATGCCCCCAAGCCCAACCCCCAAGAGTGACCACCCCTCTCCCTCCCCTACCTGAAGCCCTTTAAATTGGGCAGGAGGGGGAGGGGTGGCTGGGCTGGTGGTTGCCCAGCTGGATGGGGGTGGATTGAAGCCCCCAGAAGCGGGGGGAACCCCACCTGGACCTGGGGACTGGCAACCCTATCCTGAATGGAGCAGAGGCCCTTTCCAGCTCTAGGACTGCATGAACCTATGGCATTATACTCTGTGACAGTGTTACAAATCAAAGTACATGGAGACATATCACATATACACAAACCCTTCTTTTGCGCGGCATGCAATATACAGACTTCTCCTCGGCTCACCATTTATCATAAGCATTTCAAAGTAGTTTATATCCTGAAGTGTATATGGTGCTGGTTTACTCAAATGTACAGGGCCTTCAAATCCCCATGAGGTGGAAATTCATGGGGTTGCCATGAGTCAGTTGCAACTCGATGGCAGATATTGCCAAAATAAAACTTTCACATGCATTTCATGCAGCCATTTAAGGAAAGGTTCACTTAAACATCATGTGTGAAAACACCTTAATACAGGAGTCCCCAAATGTTTGGCGTCTGTGGGCACCATTGGAATTCTGACATAGTATGGTGGTCATAGTCACAAAATGGCTACCACAAAATGGCTGCCACAGGAGTTTGAGCGAGCCACAAAATGGCTGCCATAGCTTATCTTCAGTCAGAAAGTGAAAACCCTTGTGCTCCTGCCAGAGGAATGTTTTTTGTTTTTAAAAAGCTGCTCAGTCAATCAGATCTCCAAAGACCAATAGGGTTGTCAGGTCTGGGTTGGAAAATACTCAGAGACTTTGGGGGGTGGATCCAGGAGAGGGTGGGGTTTGGGGAGGGCAGAGGCCTCAGCATGGTACAATGCCATAGAGTCCACCCTTCAAAGCAGCTGTTTTCTCCAGGGCAGCTGATCTCTGCCAGCTGGAGGTCAAGTGTAAAAGTGGGAGATCCACCTGGAGGCTGGCAACCCTAAAGACCAATCAGATGCCTTACTGGACAATGCCCACCTGGCCCCACACCCTTTCTAAAACACTTGACAGGCACAAGGAAAAGTGCTGGCAATTACTATGGCACCAATGGGCACTGCAGCATTTACAGGCGCCATATTGGAGACCCCTGCCTTAATGCCTAGACTCAGCTAATGTGGTCAGACACACTTGATTATGTATCTGCCTGATTCATTTTGCTTAGCTAGGCTCATTTCAAATGGGAAAGCTGGGTATGAGGAACTGGGTGTTTTGGCAATAGACTGCAGGAAAGGATTCAGCTGTCCTTGCAGGCGCATTGCTTTGGGTGTGCACATTAGCTCTCTCACTCCCTTGCCCCACTTTGTTGCACAAATAGCAACATGTTATGCATCCAGTTTTTGTGCAGCCTTTTGAATGACCTATTGTTAGCCAAATTGTTGTATACTATTAATAAGCTCTTGGGGAATTATGAATACTAAAGGGCAATGGGCATAAAATATAGGGACATAACCTGTGTATACCAGAGTCAGGATTCCCAGAGTCCGTGAATAGACGAGGAGACCAGGTTGAGTGAAGTAACTGGTCTTTTACTTAAGCTTTTCAAGCATACAATAATAATTGCAAACACACACACACAATACCGAGCTAGGAAATTAGAGTTGAAAAGGAGATGTCATTGTGGGGTGATACGTTACCTGTCCGACATGATGAGCAGATCTTGCAGCGAGCAAGGAACTAAAGGGAGAGGAGAGCGTGAGTCGGCCAGCGACACACGTGGAGTCATTTCAAATTGATCAGGAATGGAACCAAGGAGGTAGATAGAGGGTGAAGAGAAGAGAGGGAGCTCAGGAAGAGCTCACCTTAAATAGCCAAATTTGGACCAGAGACCATGCTCATGTGGTCATGGATTCCCAGGAAATGTAACAAAAATAATAATATTCCAGGATGGATGGGACAAAGGAAAATGACTGTGTGGCAGTTTAGGGTTGATGTGCCACAGGGAGTGACACCTCCTAGTGAACAGGATAAGACAAAGGAGAGGGATCCAATCATATTGCTGGTCCGGTGCTTCACATTACCATTCTGATGCTTGGCAGAGGTGTTATCTGGACAGGTGGCAAGAAGGCTTAATCGCTGCTATTGTCTTTAGCTGGGCAACAGTCTTTGTTTGAGAGTGGCTTAGGAGGTGGGGGAGGAGGGTGCTACGTGGTGGACAGGAGACTTCTTCATGGCTTCTGTGCAGGAACATGGGTCCTCTGTCAGAACATGGATTCTCGTCAGTGCTGCTAATGTCTTCTCTGTGTTCATGGAGGCCAGGGCTGTTGGTCTGCAACACAGTGTTTGTGTGGAGGCAGAGGGGCATGGGCAGAAATTTTTCTGTAGTCCCAGGTCCACATCTGGCTCGGCATGTGTGTAGGGCACAAGGCTTCCCTTGGCCACAGTGTACAGTCTATAGTCCAACACTGGGCACTTCACTTAGGACCACAGCTTTGTCCATTGCCCTGGTACACGCCCTTCACAGTCCAGCAAGGCAGTGATATTAAAGAGTCTTTAACAGTGCCATCTGAAGTGGCTTCATGGCAACGCAATGCTAAATCCTACCTTTTTGCTTCGATATCACATTCGGTCATTCTGGAAGCGCAGCCTCTTGGTGGGAAATGCTAAATCTTGTTTTCAGCTGGCTAGATGCTCCGGACTAAAGCATGCTTGGTTAATTACTGAGATGAATGGTCTAAGGGCTAGGCAGTGAGAGTAGCTAGTTCCCTCTCTGAAACTATATATACATATTCCAGTGAGCATGATGAGATTATATGTGATTCTGCCTCATTCTGTCATTTCTTTCCTGACCCTCTGCTTCTGCATTGTACGCATGCACATATGTGCTGTCAAGTCACAAGCAATTTATGGCAATCCCTGCAGGGGGCTTTCAAAGCAAGTGCGAAGCAGAGGTAGTTTGCCATTGCCTCCCTAGCCAGAAACTTTCTCCTCCATCCAAGTACCAACCCTGCTTAGCTCCTGAGATCTGATGAGATCGGGCTGTATCTTAGGGTTGCCAGCTCTGGCTGGGGAAATGCCCAGAGATTTGGGGGATGGAACCTGGGGAGGTGGGGTTTGGGGAGGGGAGGAACTCCAGCAGGGTACAATGCCATAGAGTCCGCCCTCCAAAGCAGCCATTTTATCCAGGGGAACAGATCTCTATCATCTGGGGGTCAGTGGTAATAGTGTGAGATCTCCAGGTACCACCCATATAAGAAGCCCGTATAACAAGCAAACCCATATAACAAGCCACTTTCTCTACTTTTTGCATTGCAGGGAGCCTAAAATTCATTTTCCAGATCTCAAGTGATTGGCAGAAAAGAGCTGCCATCAGCTGTCAAGATGGTGCTGGGGAGAGAAAGGGTTCAACAAAATGGAGGTTGATAACAATGAAACTAATAACCACCTTTTACAAAAAGAGTGAAATTCCAGCAAATCTGAGAGTAGCACAGAACCCAGGAAAACGTATCCACGTTATGTGCTGCTATCCTGAAAGAAAAGGACATTGGATTGGTTGCCTACTGTTACAGAATTGCTCCCATCTACCCCTCTGCACTATGTAGGAATAGAATTTAACTTCTGTCACTGAAAGGGAATCAAGTGGGGGCATGAAAGTCAGGGCTTTCAGTATCTCTATCCACGCACCATCTTGAGAAACACAGTGAAGAACAGTTAGATTTGAGTCCAGGAGCACCTTAAATACCAACATGATTTTCGGGGTAGAAGCTTCTGAGAGTCAAGTTTGTCTTTCCCATTCGTATATTTTAGTAAACAGAATTCAACATATATGGAGGATGGAGCAGCACGCACGTACACAGGTTTCTTTGTTTTTTTCACCCAGAAGAATAATTTGTTCAGACTATGTCACAGTGTGTTTAGCATCCCATAATGCAAAAGAGGTTTTCATGGCTATGGGTTTTCAGCATGATTCATCACCCCAGCTTATTTTCTTGATTCTGCTGGGGAAGGTGCTACGTTTGAATATGTGAAGCAACATAAAATATATAAAAAAGGATGTCGTTCCAAATTATTCCCTTTCCCACATTAAACAAGGAAAGTAAGGCAATTTGACATAATTGGCCTGCAGATCTCTCAGTGATTAAAGCAGAAGGCACTTACACTGGGGCTAAATTATTTTTCTTTTAAGTTGAACATAACCCCCCCCCCCCAAAAAAAAAGCATTGCCCCCACCACAGTGAAGCATAAGAACTATGATTTCACAGCATGTTCCCCCCGTACAGATCAGGTCAAGAACGTGTATGTATGATTAAAACAAAAATGAATGTTTCAAGAAGCTATTAAAAATAGAATGAAAACAGAAAGTTGGTTCTTACCTCAGAAGAGCAGCTTTAACTGAAGGCCTGGCCATTTTAGTACATTTGAAGAAACCTATGAATAGTTGCAGTTTCAGGGTTACATGTTAAAACTCTAAGCTTTGGCTCCTCAGACATTGTTCCCTTCGTACTTCTGTCTGGCTGCTGCAGGGGCTGTCTTTCACTACAGCTAGGATTGCCAACTCCAGGTTGGAAAATTCCTGGAAATTTTGGGGGTGGAGCTAGGAAGGGTGGGGTATGGAGAGGGGAGGGACCTCAGCAAGGTATAAAGCCGTAGAGCCCACCCTCTAAAGCAGTCATTTTCTCCAGGTGAACTGATCTTTGTTGTCTGGAGATCAGTTGTAAACCCAGGAAATCTCCAACCACCACTTGGAGGTTGCAAGTAAACAAAAAACAACCATGGTTCAAGGCTTGATAAGGGAGGACATGTGGGGGAGTTGCTCCGCATGACTATCCTTTTCTTTGATACTTTTCATCCCCTTTCAAACGGGAGAAGTTTTGTCAATTGAGATAAAACTGCAAGGAGTTTACTCCTTAAACATAGGACATTAGGCAAAGTGCCCTGTGTGTAGGAGTTACTCTGAAGCAAGAAGATATCAGAGAGCTTGGCTCAAGGCCGAGCAATAGCTGAGCCCAAAGGAACCACACTGAGTCAACAATAGAAAAGAAACTCTACTACAGAAATAACAACCAAAGAACCAAAGCTAATTATCTTCTTATCTTTTCCGGGGGGGGGGGGGGGTTAAGAACCTAAAACCTTTTGTAAATAGGTGATGGCGTTACTTTTCTCCATAGAATTTAAGAGCAGTCTAGAAAATGTATAAGCAGCCAGAGAAATAAGAGCTCAAATAGCTGGCCCTGCACTGACCTCATTTTGTATTTTTCTTTTCTATCTCTTTCGGTGGCTGGAGTGTGGTGGCCTCTTTGTGACTTACGTAGGAGAAAGAGAGAGATGCCATTGGAAAGGAGGAAGACCTAAACTTAAAGGAACAAGACAACTTTACTGAGTGCAATCAAACGTAAATGGAAACAGAAGGCAACAGAGGACTATAACAAAAACATTATGCCTGTAGACTTACAGTGTGTGATTTGAAAAAGGAGAAGAAGCTAGATAGAAGAGATTTGTTGTATATTTTAAAAGGAACAATTGAAAAGGCAAAGAGACAGATTTGTACAACAGCTATTAAAAATTGTGCTAAGCTGGTAATAATAGGTGGATATTTAGGCAGTTTGTAAATACAGAATTATAGAAAAATTAAGTATAAAGGGACAGTTGGGCACTATAACTTTAAGTAATTTGCTTGCTACAAGGAAAAGGTTAAAACCTAATTATGGCATCAGGTACAGGAAGAAAATCCTCTCTTCCTTCACCAGGCACCTTAACACAAACTAAAATGACTTTAGCCAACCTGTCTCAGATTACATTAGCAGACTTGAAGACACTGATCCAGGAATCAGTTACACAAGCAGTCAAAGAAACAGCTGAAAACACTCTTCCTGCAATAATAAAAACAGAAATAGACACAATACACTTAAAAATAGACAGAGTTGTTTCAGAGACCAAAGAAATTAAGAAACAAATCACAGAAAATAAGCAAGAAATCAAGAAAATAGTCAATAAAACTAAAAAAAAAAACAGATCAAAAAAATGGAGGAAATAAATGAAGAACTCCAAGAACTTAAAGTTAAAAATGATAAATTGGACGAAACAGTGATTTCATTGGAGATGGACAGAGCGACACTATTTCTCAGGTGTCAAAATATCCCAGCACCCTCAGACCAAAACTTGAAAGAAGAAATAGTTCAATTAATCCTGTCACAGCTAGAGACAGGGACTACAGAAGAACTAGATAAAGACATAGAGATTGTCTTTAGGAAAAATATGGCTTATGCTAAAAGAAACAAGACCCCAAGGGAGGTCCACATTACGTTTGGTAGGAAGGACACCAGTGATAAGATTTTGAGAGCATCCTATGATAAAAGAGTGTGGATAGATGAGAAAGAAGTGAAAATTTTTGAAAGAAACTCCATGGAGAGTGCGAGAAAAGAGAAGGGATTATGCAATCTTGACAAGTCTTCTGAGAAAAAAATGAAATAATGTATAGGTAGCTTTCTCCAGAAGGGGTATTGTTTACTTACCTATGGAAGAGATATAATTTAAACTCGGTCTTTAAAGTAGACAAATTTATTGAGGAACAGGGCAAAAACTTAGGATGGCAGGAAGAAGAAGGAGATGTTTTTGAAAAAGATAGAGCAGAAGATTCAGAGGAACAAAACATGGAAGAAGATGAAAGGCAAAAAGGCAGAAAAGAAAAAAAAGAAAATGGAAAGAACCCCTTCAAATATTTTAACCAGATTTCAATACCGAGGGAAAGATAAGATAAATAAAAAAGATCAAAATGCAGAAGTCTAAAACTAAGATCTTATCAGTTAATGTTAATGGACTGAACAGCCCCCCAAAAAGAAACAAGTTTTTTCACCAATTTAGAAAACTTGATTTAGATATTATTTGTTTACAAGAAACACACATTAAAAAAGAACACGAGAAATATTTGGTTGCAAACAAACTTGGAAACCTTTTTGTCGCATCAGACTTGAAGGGGAAAAAAAGAGGTGTTGCCATCTATGCTAAAGACTTTTTAAAACCAGAGATGCAGTTTAGCTCTGCAGATGGAAGAATCATTGCTATATCTATCTGGAACCACAATTAAAAAATGTTGATAGTTAATATATATGCCCCAAATCAATCTCAGGAGCCCTTTTTTGCCCAACTACATCAACTTTTAATACCTTATACTAATGAAGAGATCTGCTTTGTTTCAATGCAGTACTAGATCCAGCGATGGATAAGAAAGCTTGTTTCAAACAGAAAAAGAATGTAGGAAATAAACTACCTAAATCCTTTTTTAGTCTAGCAGAATTGAGTATAACAGATGCATGGAGAGTAAGAAATAGCAATACGAAAGATTTTACTCATTATTCTGCAAGGCATAATTCATGGTTGAGGATAGATATGGTATGGACATCGATAGAATCAACATTTAATACTGAAGAAGTGGAAATCCTGGCTAATACCTTCGCAGACCACAGCCCGGTGATGATATTTTTTTTTAAGTGTACGTAAAAGTAAAATATGGTCTCTGAACTTGAATTTGTTGAAAAGCCAAGTAGTTAAGGAAAAGACAAAAATAGAAATTAAAAACTTTTTTAAAGAATAACATATTATCAGATATGCCGATAGTCTGGGATACTTTTAAGGCATATATAAGAGGCTGGCTTATTAGTCAAGAGGCCTGGAGAAAGAAACAAGAGAGAAGAAAATATGAGGACTTGAAGAAGAAAATTTTGGAACAAGAGATTAAAATGAAAAATGCGGATGAAGTGGAAAAAGTAAAATTTAGATTGAAGGCTTACCAACATTAGCTAAATTTAATGCTAACACAGGAAATAGCAGCTAAATTAGAATACACGAAACAAATTTATTTTGAAAATGCCAATAAGCCGACTAGGTGGCTCGTCTAAAAACTTAGAAAAGATAGAGAAAAAAGAGTGATTCAATCTTTTAAAAAATGAGGAAAATGAGGAAAAAAATTACTTCAAGATTTAAAATTAATAGTGGAAAATTATTATGCAAAATTGTATAAGCAAACTAAAAATAATGAAGAAGAGATTGAAAATTACCTAACTAAAGAGAAGGACAAGAAGTTCAATAAATCACAAATAAATCAATTAAATGAACTTTTTTCAACTTTTGAAATAGTGCAGGGGTGGCCAACCTGTGGCTCGGGAGCCACACGTGGCTCTTTCACACATATTGTGCGGCTCCTGGCAGGGCGGCTGGGGAAGCAAAGGGGAGGCATGCTTTTTCTCTCTTTCTCCCTTCCTTCCTTCCTTCCTTCCCTCCTCCCTCCCATCTATTTGCTTTCCTAGTTTCTCTCTCTCTCTTTCTTTCCACTTCTTTAATTCTTTCTTTCCATCTCTCTCTCTCTCTCTCTCTCTCTCTCAATATCATTAGCAAACAAGTAATATCATTATCAATAACCGTTTTTCCTTGTTTGTTTTTATTTTTGGCAGTCCCATTTAACGTTAATAAAAAGCAAATTTGCATATTTTTAAAAATAAAAACGTGTGTGTGATATTTGTTCCTGTCTTGCGGCTCTCAGACATCTGACGTTTATTCTATGTGGCTCTTACGTTAAGCAAGGTTGGCCACCCCTGAAATAGTGGAAGCTATTAAGAAAATGAAGAAAAATAAAACACCGGGCCCAGATGGACTTCCTTCGGAATTGTTTCAGATTTTTGAAGAGCAAATAACAGCTTCCCTAAAAGAGGTTTTACAGAAGATTAGAGCACTAGGAACTCTCCCAAGTACATGGAATGAAGCATTAATAACATTAATACACAAACCCAACTTAGACACATCACAAATTCGAAATTACAGGCCGATTTCATTACTAAATATGGACTATAAAATACTTGCGAATATATTGGCTACAAGATTTAAAAGAGTATTAATCAAATAATACATAGTGATCAGGTGGGGTTTCTCCCAAAAAGACAAATTCAAAGCAATATCAGAACAATAATCAATGTAATTGAATATTATGAAATGCACCCCAGTAGCAAGTAGCTTTGATGTTTTTGGATGCTGAGAAGGCCTTCAATAATGTAAGCTGGGCCTTTTTACTAAAGAAATTGAAGGCTTGGGATTGTGGAGAAAGCTTTTTGTTAATGATAAAAGCCATATATACCATACAAAGGGCTAGAATTTTGATAAATGGTGACACTACGCAAAATATTCCAATACAGAAAGGCACTAGGCAAGGGTGCCCTCTTTCACCCCTCTTATTTATTTTTGTTTGGAGTCACTGAATGAGTGAATAAGGAGTAATGTAGAGATTAAAGGCTTGAGGATTCAAAGAGAATTATTCAAACTCCAAGCCTTCGCAGAAGACCCTCAAAATTCGCTACCAGTTTTATTTAATTAAATTTATGAGTAATGTGGTAGGGCAGGGCTCAAAATAAATATACAAAAAACAAAGATCTTATCAAAAAATTGTACCTCAGATCAGATATACGAACTGGTTAAAATTACTGGTATGGAAGTAGTTAATAAAGTTCTATATTTAGGGATAACACTAACTAACAAAACAGAGACTTTGTTTCAAGATAACTATAAAGTTTTCCTAGAAGAATTTAAGAAAGAGCTGGATAATTGGAAGACAATACAACTTTCACTAACAGGAAAAATCTCAACGATAAAGATGAATATTTTACCTAGGTTCTTATTTCTGGCACAAAATTTACCTATCATCAAAAAACGGCATTTTTTTGTAGATTTGGATGGATTGGTTAAAAAATTTGTATGGTCACAGAAAAAGGGAAGAATAAAATGGAAAATTCTGCAAGACCGCAAAGATAGAGGTAGCCTCGCATTGCCCAACTGGCAATTATCCTATAATGCAGAAGCTGTGGTGAGGGTAAGAGAGTGGGTGTTGTTAGAGAATAGGAGGCTTTTGAAATTAGAGGGATTTGACCTCAGCATGGGCTGGCATGCCTATCTGTGGTATGGAAAAGAGAAAATTCATACTAATTTTTGTGAGCACATCATTAGAGGCACACTTATTCTAACTTGGTTACAGATCAAGAAACACTTATACTTTAATTCTGAGATGGGTATCACCTTTGGAAGCTTTTGTTAAACCCACACTATTTAGGCTAGATAATAAAGGAACTTATGATAAATTACTAGATAAAAATAATGAACTAAAACCAGAAGAGGTCTTGGTAAATCAAGGAATAGAGCTATCTTGGTGGGAGAGAATTCAACTTAGAACCAGATTTGAGGAAGATAAAAGAACTGGCTTTGAAAAGAACCTCACACAATAAGATAAAATATGGTTATCTTCTAAAGATAAATTAATTTAGAAATTATATGGTTGGTTATTGGATGATGCTATGCAGGATGAGATTGTGAAAACATCAATGATTTCATGGATGAAAGATATAGGACATCCTATTGATATTGACAATTGGACTAAGATATGGAAATCGGACAAATATATGAGATCAGTTGCGTATAAGGAAAATATTTTTAAGATGTTTCATATATGGCACTGGTCTCCAGAAAAGATCACCAAATGTTTTGTCAATGTGTCAAAAAACTGCTGGAAATGTAAAACTAGTGTGGAACTTTCTTTCATTTATGGTGGAGATGTGAAAAAATACAAAGATGTTGGAGTATGGTCCAAAAATTAATTATAGAGATATTTGAAGTTAATTTACCCATGTTACCGGAAATATTTTTACTGAATATATTGCCAGAAGGCCTCGGTCTGGAGAAATATGTTATTACTTATATTATCACATCGACTAGGATGTTAATAGCGAAAAACTGGAAAGGGGACAAGATCCCTTCCAGAGAAGAAATTAAAGTAAAAATTCTAGAGGTTGCGGAAATGGATAGGCTAAATATGAGATTATTAAATCAAAACAAAGAGTTATATTACCAAAGATGGAATAGAGTATACAAATGGATAGATGTGAAAATGTAAGGAAGGACTCATTCTAGGAAAAATTATCATCATAAAGAAGAGGATTTTGATTATGTTTGTAAGAAACCTTTGTTTATATATGTTGATATAAAAGATATAAATGTAAGTCTGGAGATAATCCAATAACATTTACTTTAAAAAAACCCAACCATGATATTATTATGCAATCTCTTCAATAATTATTATTAAGCATTTATATTATGGCACAAATTACAAAACACATCCCAATACAAAAATATATAACTATTTAAAGTGTCCTTGTAAACCAAACTGTCCAGACTCAAAGTTCCTCTGTACAATACAGCTAAAAGGGGCTTTACGTGGTCCTTCTTTGATGTAGATGTAAATTATTCCAAATATCTGATCAACTGTCATGGTTCCAACAGGCCAGCTCCACACCCATGTTTGGTCCTTTATCAAGGTACTACAGTTACTATAAACATATAACAAGGTTTCAAAACATTCTTGGGAACTCTGCGTTGTTACAGCACATATGTCCAATTTCATACTCACAAAAAGTTTTTTCTCTGCTTATTCAGTCTGTTTTGAGGAGTGTTTTACACTGAAGACCTTGAAATCTCTGTTTAGGTAAAGGTCAAGGTTTCCTTTGCTCGAAAGCCAGTCGAATATGACTTTAGGGATGCTGTGCTCACCTCCGTTTCCAAGCCGATGCTCATCTCCATTTCCAAGCTGAAAAGCCAGCACTGTCCAGAGACATTTCCGTGGTCATGTGGCCGGCATGACTAGACGTCGAAACGCATGGAATGCTGTTACCTTCCCACCAAAGTGGTACCTATTTATCTGTTTGCAACTTCTTGCTTTCAAACAGCTAGGATGGCAGGAGCTGGGGCCAGAGATGGGACCTCACTCCGTCACACAGCACTCGGGTCTTGAACTGCTGAACTACCGACCTTCTGGGATTGCCAACTCTAAGATGGAAAACTCCTGGAGATTTGGGGGTGAAACCTGGGGAGGGCAGAGTGTGTGGAGTGGAGAGACCACACGGGGCATAATGCCATTGACTCCACCCTTTAGAGCTTCCATTTTCTGCGGGGGGACTGGTCTCTGTCATCTGGAGACTAGTTGTAATTCCAGGAAGTCTCCAGGCCACACCCGGAGGTTGGCAACCATCCCACCAATGAACTCTGGTCTTTGGTGCCACAGCAGCTCTGACCCCAGAAACAGCTCAGTTTTTAGATGAGAATAGACCTGCCAAATTAGTCAAGATGTCAGAAGATCTGTGCTTGGATTTCCAGTGGGCTGGTGGGGGTCCTTGTTTGCTTGTAAATAGCCCCCAGCAGCCCTGGTATATATTGAGCCCATGGGTCCAGGGAGTTCCCCCTGTCATTTTCATGATCTTAATTTAGGCCCTGGTCACACGTGCCAGATAACACAGAGGGGAAGGGAGGCTATTTGGGCTGTCACAGTTTTGACCCGCACTACACGATCAGACATGATGGCAGTAAACCGGGTATTTTTCTGGCGGCACGAGTTTTTGGAGCTCTTCAACAAGGAAGCAGGAGCGCGCTGGAGCGATCACATGGGAACCTTCATCTGTGGGCCGTCACAAACCCCTTTGATTCTCGACTTTCACAGATAGTTTTTAACTGTGCTTCTTCCGTGGGAAGAAACGGGCTGGCAATGGGTGCAGGACGCTTGCCAGATGTTCCCTTGTGATCGTGCTGGTAAAATCCACCCAACATTTGTGCCTATCGCATGGGTACTTCTCCGTATGATCGGGGCCTTGGATGTGGAATTTGTTTGCCCCCACCCCCTGGGGGAAGGGATAGACAGGTGCCCTCCAGACATCCTCTGTATGTTTCTCCAAAGAGAATTAAGAACAGCTTCACAGAACGTCCAAGTTGGGGAAGGGAGAGTCAAATGATCCCTTTTCCTAGCACCAGGGTCAGTCCCAAACGGAGCTTCTTGTGGTTGCACCAGAGATCCATTCATGGATTTTGTTTTATTTTACCTCATTTGTACCCCACCTTTCTCCCCAGTGGGGACCCAAAGTGGATCACAACATTCTCCTCTCCCCCACTTTATCTTCACAACAACAGTGGGAGGGAGGTTAGACTGAGGTACTGCAGACTGGCCCAAGGTCACCCAGTAAGCTTCCATGGCAGAAGCGAAGATTTAGACCTGGGTCTCCCAGATCCTAGCCCAGCACTCTGACCACTGTAGCATACTGGCCTCTCAGCCAGTTTTTGTTCTTCAACTGCATAAGACAATTTTGGAACAGAAACGAAGAATGACAAAACAAAGGAAGTGGAAGATGTTGCTCTCTGTCAGTGAAATGGGAAAGTCTGGAGTCTTAATAGCCATGCCCCCCCCCCTCTAATGGGCTATAAAATAGTATTGTATAAGAACCATGGCAAAATCTTGCTGTTCTCACTTTTGGGCCATTTGCAGCATTGCTCCTAATTTATCTCAGCAAAATAATTGTGTTATATGTCTTTGGAGGAGTCAGCATGGGTCGTTTGTAACACAAAGGTCACGGTTTGTGACATAAAAGTCCTGTCATAAAGATTTGGGAAGTTTCCCCACAAAGCAAGCTAGTAAAATTAGATTACCTGAGGTAAAGAGAAATATGAGGTAATTGGTTTATCTGAGATTAAAATCAAGCAAAGGATAGGGGTGTATAAATTTATAAGGACAGTGCGTTTATATTAGGAAAGCATTTAGTGGGAAAGAGTGGTTTATAGCACTATTTCTTTGCGCCACCAGAACAGTGCATCGTTGGCTGTGACTCCAACTGAGAATTTTCATAGCAGAAAATTCAAGTTCTGGATTTTTTTTTTAAAGTAGCATTTATGTTTCTGATGTATTTCCATGAATTTTCAGGCTGAGATGTGACTATGCTCTTATCACCACTGAAATATACATGCACACACACATATATAATTTATTGATCTATATAGATATAGACCAAAGGTCATTTTGAGCAGGAATGCACAGGAACTCCATTCTGGGAGTAACAAGCCCAGGAGCGGGCACATATGGTGATGTGCTGTGGAAAAAAGCAAAAGCATACTAACCTGATCTGTATTTTCATGCTTGTTGTAGGGTAGCTTCCCTGCAAGAGCAAAGGAAACCTCAAGTGTCTTTGGTCAAAGTGTAAAGCTGGCTCACCAGCTCTGAGCTGGGAAATCCCTGGATATTTTCATGGTGGAGCCTGAGTGGTGGGTGTTGCCTTTTGACACACTTCTGGTGATGTCAGGGGGTGTGGTGTATGCAAATAAGTTATACTAATGTGTTGTGCTAATGAGCTCCTGCACCTCTTTTTCTATGAAATGGTCCCTGGATATCGATAGAGATATACACACTGATCTAACCTGTAGCATGCCTTACCTGAAAGACAATTTTTAGAAACTCAACAAAATGTGACACACTTCTGAATATCCTTTTGTCGTTCCTTGTCTTTTCCTTGCGTCCATAAATTCTAACTCATGGGTGGGACGTATGGTTGTTTCTTAGTGAGAATGCATCAGATGAGAAACTGGCACCGTTTCTTCTGTTTGCCTGAGATTTGGCAGGGAGGGTTCAGTAAAGGGGGGTGTTCAAGTGGACCAGGAATTAATTGAGATGTAGGGTTGCCAACTCTGGGAGGGAAAACACCTGGAGATTTTTGCATGTGTTAGTTCGAATCCATCCTCGTTGCCACTATTGTGTACTGGGTTCGCTGCATGGAGACCTGGACTATGACACAGTAATAAGCATTGGTTTATTGAGTACACAACTAACATGCAATACTGGCCGAGATGGCCAACTGTATACAGTCCCTAGAACACACCCAAAAGTCCTATTGGCGGGTTTGAATTTCCTGCCAGAGTTCTTATTGGAGGGCTAGTGGGGTCTAGGATCCTTGACTCCTATTGTTTCTGGCAGTCAAGCTCAGGCTGTATGTCGCTGGTGCCCTGTGGTGGTCAGCGGACATAACGGGGTACCTGCAGATGTTGGAGGGAGGATGGAGTTTGGGTAGGGGAGGGAGCTCAACAGGTATAATACCATAAAGTCCACCTGCCAAAGCTGCCATTTTTTGCAATAGAACTGATCTCTGTTGTCTAGAGATCAATTGTGATTCCCAGTCCCCATCTGGATGTTGACAACCCTAAGTGAGAGTCAGACAGCTATTATAAGGAAACAAATCTGCTTGTAACTCCTGAACCTACAGGTAGCCTACATGCTTACAAGGTTGATAAATAGCTTTCTGCACATGAAACACTGATAAGAGCATCAGCTCTTCATTATAAGCTGACCATGAGGTCATCCAGCAGCTGCAAGTGGAGCAGTGGGGAATCAAACCCGGTTCTCCCAGATTAGAGTCCGCACACTTAACCACTACACTAAACTGGCCCTCAATCCAGTTTCTTCTAAAGCAGACTGGAGCTGAAGTCTCACCAGATGCTCAAGTGATCGGAAGGTATTCAGCTCTGTGAGGTCTGGGAGGACCACTTGACCACCTCCCTCAAGGCAGCTGGACCTTTCACTTCTCTCACAGATACATTGAGTGCTTCCTGAACTGAGCTGGACAGTCCCCTCTGGCTTGCTGTTCAGAGCCAATAAGCACCAGCATTGAGAACTGAGCTGGTTGCCTCCACTTCTGCAAGCAGGTCGTCCCCTGGTCACAATAACTGAAGGATGCCCAAGCAACTTTGATAAGATTGTCCTTACTGTGAATTCAAGGTCAGCCAGTTTGTCCTCCAAAATGTCTCTAAGATACCACACAGCAACACACTGATGTGTGGTATCTTACTTAAGCTTATGTTATTAGGAATCAAATGAAGAAAGCCCTCACTACATGGAAATGAACAAGAGAAGAGCCCTGCTGGAACAGACCAGTGGCCCATCTAGTCCAGCATCTTGTCTCACACAGTGGTCAGCCAGTTCCTCTGGAAGGCCAACAACAGGGCAGAGAGGTTGAGGCCTTCATTAGAACATCAGAAGAGCCCTGCTGGATCAGACCAGTGGTCCATCTAGTCCAGCATCCTTGTGCACACAGTGGCCAAACAGTTCCTCTGGAGGTCCAACAACAAGTGACATGAAAAGGAGATTCAGTTGCATGGGGAAGAAAGTCATCTTCACCACCATCACTGCCACAAGGATGTGGTCCACTTTTTCTGAATCACACTCATTTCCCTCTACTTATGCTGAAGCCTTCAACTCTGGCAAACCAGGCAACCAAACAAGCTCTTTGAGAGGGGGGAAACAGGATGAATAGCAGAGAGCTTGTTAGCCCAAGGCCTCACTTGCCATGTGAAGATGGTACCCAGGCCAGATTAGGGTCAAAGATGGCATAGAGCAAATATAGGCCTCTCTTCATGCAGTGCCAACTAGCCCAGACATGTCCTCAGGACCACCAAATCCAGCCACCGTGTATCTGTCATTGAAAAGAACAATGTCTTAATCCCATCACCCCAAGGGTGTCAGCAGACTTGCATTCCAGCTCTACACCTCTGGACTTCACCACTAGATACTGGGTCCATCTCGGCCACAGTTTACTGTCATTATTGTTCTCTTGATAGCCCAGCTATTAATGGAGCCAAGACTTTGCAACTGCCCAACACTTTGATAACAAAACCTTTCTTTCCCCAACCTGGACTTCTTTTGTCCACCCCCCCCCCCCGAGGCATTACTGGCCATCCTGGACCATCCCAGATCATTTCCCCATTGTGCCCACTGCCCCGAAGATACAATTTTCCTATAACAGGACTCCAAACCCTGCCATTTTGGTTGAGTCTCTTGGGATACTTACTGGCTGGATCCCCCATCTCTTTTTGGTCTTCTCAGATGTGCTTGCTAGCCAAGCAATCTGCTTCTCTGCTCTTTGGAAGGTAGCTATAATCCCCTCCTCAACACTTCGCCCCCTTTTATTACTGATCTCTCAAGATCGCTTCACCTTTTTATTTCCTAGCTCTCTGGTGTGTGTGATAATTCACTGATTAGCTGAATGTATTAAGGTTATTTTTACTTAATAAATTACAAAAAAGACAGTTCCTGTCTGTCGTCTGTGCCACTCCGAGAGGGTTCTGACTCTGGTATAGTTGGAGAACGATCCCTAGCTTGCACACCTCTTAAGCAAATGGTCTTTTATTTAATTCCCCCATCATAACTTAAACAGAGATCTGGGGTTGCAGCTAACAAGCTTTCCAGTTCTCATGTTCCACAGACTGGCCAGGCCTTTGACAGGAGCATCAGCGAGATGTGCCTCAAAAGCAGTCAGGAACCCCATCGGTATCCATTAGCCTCTCAGAGAGGCTTCAGAGCTGGAGCAGCTGGGGGTTGGAAAGTGGATGGGTTGAGAGTTTGTGTGGCCACCACTTCCTCAGTCCCCATTCCCCAGGGCTCTTTTCCTAGCAGGAACTCCTCTGCATATTAGGCCACACACCCCTGATGTAGCCAATCCTCCAAGAGCTTACAGTAGCCCCTGTAAGAAGAGCTCTGTAAGCTCTTGGAGGATTGGCTACATTAGGGGTGTGTCGCCTAATATGCAAAAGAGTTCCTGCTAGAAAAAGAACCCTGCCCTTCCCAATATTTTCCCCACTCTTTAGAACTCCTGAAATGTTCTGGGGAGGTCAAACAAATATTTGGAAGCCCACATCGGAGAAAGTGGCTGGGGAGACAAGGTTTAGATGCACCGAATCATGTGTAATGTCACAAGGCCCAAAGGCAGTAGAATAACAAAAGAAAAGCCACGTAGCTTAGTGATTTTGCAGATCAAATGAAAAGCAAGTCATTGTTTGAAAAGATTATACCCGCAACACATTTGGGGGAAAGCTTGTGGGTGGTTTTGTTTGGTTTCAGCTAAAGTGTTGTTTTGTTTTCCTGAGGAGCCCATATCCCTCGATAGCACCTTGTTCTTTATGCCGAACACTATGAAGTTTCAGGGTATAACCTCTTGTTTGCAACCAAATCATTGGTGACGGTCTTGTATGTGTAAGCTAGTTTGCTAGATGAATGAAATGACTTCACAGGAGGCTCAGGAGAAATGCGCAAAAGCCGGCTTTGTAATGAAAAGGATTACCTAGGGACAAATTCTGTTAAGATGCATGCTTATTGTCAGAGAAACACAGTAACTCTGTGGCTGAAGCATGTTTATTCTAGTGTTAACCTATAAATGAGACCTGAACTATTCAGAGCAACACTGAACAGTGAGACATCCTTCCAAGCTCACTGAGTTATGTTTAGGATTGTGCTGGAAATCTACCAGCTGTGCACAGAAAGCTACTTGGCTCAGTGGCAGAACATCAACTTGGCATGCAGAAGGTCCCTGGCAGCAGACGACATGTAAGAATTCTGCCTGACCTTGATGGACCAAAAGGCTGGTTCGGTATATGGCAGCTTCATGTGTTAATGTGTCCACGGAAGGACTGGGATGCTTCCTTTCATTCTGTTGCCTGCCAGAGTCTGCAAAATGAGATCTGTGGAACTCCTCTTGGACTAGTTTTGACTTGATGGGTCACAGGTAGTACAAGTCTGATCAAGACATCCATACATGAGAGGGTTCCCAACTCCAACCTGAAGCAGTCCTAGAGATTTGGGGGTGGAGCCTACGGAAGGTGAGGCTGGGGGAGGGAAGGGAGGGGGCTCAGCAGGGTATAATGCTGTGGAGTCCCCCTCCAAAGCAGCTATGTGCTCCAAGGTCACTGATCTCTGTATTCTGGAGATCAGTAGTAATCCCAGGGGATCTCCAAGTCCTACCTGGAAGCTGGCAACCTAATACATATTCATTCATTCAATTTATACCCCGCCCTCCCCACCAAAGCAGGCTCAGGGCGGCTTCCACAAAAGGTTAAAACACATAGCCAGTTTGGTGTAGTGGTTAAGTGTGCGGACTCTAATCTGGGAGAATCGGGTTTGATTCCCCACTCCTCCACTTGCACTTGGCTGGATGACCTTGGGCAAGCCATAGCTCTGTACCAGCTGTTCCCTCAAGGACAGCTTGGTAAAGAGTTCTTTCAGCCCCACCTACCTCACAGGGTGTCTGTTGTGGGGAGGGGAAGGGAAAGGAGTTTGTAAGCCACTCTGAGACTCCCTTGGGGAGTGGAGGGTGGGGTATAAATCCAATCTCTTCTTCTTCTTCTTCTTCTTCTTCTTCATAAAATAACAATTATAAAACAATCCAAACTATCATAAAGTGCTAGTAATAGTAGATCTCATAGTAACAGAATTGTACAGAGATGGCGGAAACTATCATAATGGAATATTCACCTGGGATACAGCCTGTATTGATAGCCAGCTCATCTTGATCTATTTATTTAAGCGGCAGGCACAGGCTGTTAGTGGTAATACCAAAGGAACAGGGCCCTATCACCTTTCAGTTTTTGGATGTGGCTCCTTGATTGAAGGCCTGGTGGAAGAGCTCTGTCTTCCAGGCCCTGCAAAACTGTAAAGGGTCCTGCAGGGGCCCTGATCTCTTCTGGGAGCTCATTCCACCAGTGCGGAGCTGCCACTGAAAAGGCCTTGGCCGTGGTTGTGGCCAGCCTGGCATCTTTAGGACCTGGGAAGGCCAGTCAATTTTGGGACACTGAACACAGGGCTCTCTGGCAAACATGTGGGGAGCGGTCCCTCAGGTATGTAGGCCCCTGACCACAAAGGGATTTAAAGGTAAGAAACAGCGCCTTAAAGTGAATTTTGTATACTATCAGTAGCCAGTGCATTGCTTTCAGCACAGGCTGGATGTGCTCCCGCATAGGCCCATCAAAAGCCTGGAAGCAGCATATTGCACTAGCTGTAGCCTCCGGATTTGGGACAAGGGCAGCCCCATGGAGAAAGCATCACAGTAGTCCAGTGTTGAGGTGACCATCGCATGGATCACTGTTTCTAAGTCATTGCATTCGAGGAAGAAAACCAACTGCCTAATCAGCTGAAGATGGTAAAAAGCTGACTTGCCAGTGGCTGCTACCTGGCCCTCCACTGATAGGGAGGCATCCAAGAGCACTCCCAAACTCCTAACCTCTGGCGCTGGCATCAAAGGTCAGGAGTGAGATCCCTAGCCTTGGACCCCCTTGGCTTGGGCACAGGACCTCTAAGCCATCCAGCCACCTCTTGTAATGCCAGGTCCAGTTTAGAGTCAGACTGGCTGCCCAACAGCAGATAGAGCTGGGTGTCATCTGCATACTGGTGACATTCCAGCCCATGCCTCCAGGCAGTCTGGGCAAGGGAGCACATATAGATGTTGACTAGCATCAGGGAAAGCACCACCCCTTGGGGCACTCCACAAATCAGTGGGTGCTTTCAGGATAGCTGTTCCCCTAATGCCACCCTTTGTTCCCAGCCCTGAAGGAAGGAGGCAAGCCATTGCAAGGCAGACCCCTGGACTCCCATGTTGGCAAGGCTGTGGATCAGTAGCTGATGGCTGACCATGTCAAACACTGCCAAAAGCTCTAACAACAACAGCATTGCCGATCTGCCCTGATCCAGATGCCTCCGGGGGTCATCCATGAGGGTGACCAGTGCCGTCTCTGTCCCATGGCCTGGGTGAAAACTGGACTGGAAGGGATATAGTATGGAAGTGTCATCCAAAAAGCTCTGTAACTGGGTTGCCACAGCCCTCTCAATTATTTTGCCCAAACAGGGCAAATTGGAAACCAGCCGGTAATTTGCCAATTCGGTCAGATCCAAGGGTGTTTTTTTCAGGAGTGGACAGACCACTGCTTCCTTAAGGGCCCTAGGGAACAGTCCCTCCAAGAGGGATTTGATGGTAATCTCCCTTAGGGCACCACAAAACCCTTCGTGACCGGCTTTAATTAGCCATGAAGGGCTTGGGTCAAGGCTGATTGTGGTAAAGCATACAGTTAGGAGCAATTTGTAGACTTCCTTTAGGATGAGTGGACTGAAATAATCCATAACCTGACTGGAAGACATGCATGGAGCCTTGAGTTCACTCACTGTCTCAACTGTGGCGGGGAGGTCATGGCGGAGTGACAAGACTTTATCTGTGAAATAGCTTATAAAAGCCTCACAGCAGGTGTCCAATTCTCTAACATTTGGTCTGCCTTGTGGCAGAACAGTCATAGATTGAATCATTCTAAATAAGTGGGTGGGGCGTGAGCTCGCAGACACCATCATAGCTGCATAATACTCTCTCTTCACTGCTTTGACTTCCATCTCATGGGATCTCATAAACGCCCTATAAGATGTTCTTATAGCTTTGCCATGGGTGCACCACCATTGTCTCTGTAGTTGTCTTCACCTTTGCTTCATCAGCCACAACTCCTGGGTGAACCAAGGTGCGAGCCTAGAGAGAGGGTGCAGAGGGTATCGGGGAGCAATCTCGTTGATGGCTGTCAAGAGTTGGCTATGCCAATCTTCTACAAGCTCATCTAACGAGCCACCAGGAGGCATCAGATCCTGCAGGGCCATCTGAAGCCGTATAGGGGCCATTTGGCTCTGTGGGCAAGCTAAAATACACTCGCCACCCAAACAGGGTTGGGGAAAAACATTCAGAAAGGCCTTCAGGGCATGGTGGTCCAGCCAAGGCACTGCTGAAGCAGTGATCTGGTCCACTGTAACCCCTGCCATGAAGATCAAATCAAATGTGTGCCCAGGGTTGACCCTGCTTAGCCTCCAGGGTCTGGTGAGACTGGTTGACTGGGCCATCCAGGTTAGCACAAGCTAACGAATATTATACTATTCCCTGTTGCAAGTGACCAGCTAATCCAGTAGCAGCTGTGTGCAGGTAAATTGGTATGGTTTCTACAGGTATTAAACTGGGGTGATCATATTGAAAGCTAAAGGAAATGATGTCTCACACATTTAGGTGTGAGAATTTGGGGCATGAAAAAGGAGCTCCCATGGGCAAGGCTCTTTTGGTTTCCCTCTCTTGACCCCCCCCCCTTCCCAAACTTACCTTTTGGCACCATTTTGCCACCCCCTTACCTTAGGGCTTTTTGACAGGCCCCTCCTTTTTACTAGCTTAGTAGACCCCAGATCTTACTTACTGGACCCCTGTCCTAAAGTAGATCAAAAATACAAATTGGTTTCTTAAAGCAGCCTTAGATTGTGGTACTGGGTATATGACTATGGGTGTATTTTTGTATTTCTATACTTCATTTTCTCTCCCTGTATGTGAGACTTTGTGCATGTAAAGATCAATTTTACATATCCATATTTTAACCTGACAAGCGTTTTGTATGAAATATCTGCACACTCGGAATGATCTATAAAAAATGAAATTGGATGCAAAAAAAGATGGGCAGGAAAGTAGAAAATAATAAAGACATTGCAGGGGGGAAAGCTATACATTTATAACCAAAAATTAAAAGAAATGTAAATGGCCACAGAAATACCATGATGCAGTTGGCAGATGACTGCTGTTAAAACAAAATGGCAGCCATATATTATTAGTTTCTGCACAGTTACTAAGGGAGTAAAAAGAAAGTGAGAGTTGTATGGGGGCCGTTTGTCATTTTAAAAATGAATCACATTCTGTTAGTTCCTCCTGAAGGTGAGTGAGAAGTAAACCGATTGTTGATTCCACAAGTTTCAATGGCCACTGTGTGACAGAGTGTTGGACTGGATGGGCCATTGGCCTGATCTAACACTGGCTTCTCTTATGTTCCCTTATGGGAAATATAATTTCCAGATGTAAATGTCTCAAAAAAACCCTGCCAAAAAAAAAATTGGGATGAAATTGTCAGAGACTGCACCCCTCACCTAAGGTCTTTTCCCTCTCCAGTTCTAGTGAACTGGCAATTAACAGTGCAATCCAGTCAAAATCCATTGAAGTCAAAGGGCTTGAATAGCAACTGCATGGGATTGCATGGTAAATTCCTTGTTTGTAAAATAGGCACAGGGAGGCATGAATTGACGGGTGAATGATCTTTTCCATCGTTCCTCAGCCTCTTCAAGTCAGAGTTGGGGACATCTGTTGTTTCCGGCCAAAAATGGAATGTGTAGGAAAGTAGGAATGAATGAAATCTTGCCTCCTCCATACTGTCACCGCTTCTCTCTTCCTTCTAGCATTTTTCTCTCTGCTAAGGCCTCTGAACCCACTTCCTTCCTAAAATACAACAATCCGTTTTGTTTCCTCTTTTTTTTTCTTTTTCTTTTCTTTAGAAATTTGGAGTCTGTTGCAAATCAATTCCGTTTTGATCAAAGAGAAATTTGAAGAAAAGAGAGGTGGGAATTGAGGTTCTGCAGAATTTCAGAACTGCACTCTGTAGATGCTCAGAGGCAGACAATGTCTTCCCAAGCCTTCCTGTCCTCTGGCTAGAACACCAAGGGTTGACTGGGCTGGACTTAAACTTCAAGAGTCAAACTTACAAAAGGGGTGCCTTGGTTTCTCTTCACAATCAAAGGGAAATCAGTCTGTTAAGGGTGGGGAGGATAGAATAAGAGTAATCACTGGCCCTATTTTTTTTAAAAGTGAATTTTGGAGGAAGAAATATTCTTTCCCATAACATGGCCAATGAAATTTTACTTTAGATTATGTTCGTTACAATGTGAAAGCTGTGCCTCAAGTTTAAGGGATCAAAATATTCTTTCACAATTGAATAAAAGATATAGAAATCATATCAATCAGTAAAAAAAGAACTGAATAAAAAATTAACTTAGGTTCACTATTCCACATGGTGGTATGGGAGGAGTGCTTTGTATTTACTTCACTGTTACCTATACATTTTGATCCCTGTGCACTCCACATAAGTCCCATTGAAAATGGTTCTATGAAAAAAAACCCACAGGAAAGAAGCCCACAAGAAAAAAAATCCAACAGGAAAACCCCCACTGTCATTAATGCCCACGCGGAAATAAGCCCACATTGGGAAAAACCCATACATAAAAAAGCCCACACGGAAAGTAGCCCACATGGGAAAATACCATGTAAAGTGCCATAGATATTTATAATTGAGGACAACCATCCATCTCCATTTATGAGAATGAACAGGTATTACCTATATTTTATGTTGTTAATTTAGGATTGAAACATGTAATATATTCACATGCAACAATTTGTATTGTAATTTTATCAAGTATAATTAAATCATAATTTTGCCATGTTATTAGTAGATTACTTCATTACTATACAAAAGTGGTCTGTATGAAGAGGGCTTTAATGCTCTTGTGTAAAACGGCTTGGAGGGGGAAATACAGGAAATAAAAGTGACCATTTTGTTATCAACAAATTTTATTAAGAAGGGGAAAAAAACAATAACAACAGAAATTAAACTCTATATAGAAATATTTTTTAAATAAAATTAAATACTTTAAATTTATTAATCTACCATTTGTCTACAGAAATATGTTAAATTAAATTATGTATAGACTGTCTAGTGTGCACAGCTTTTGAACAACTATGTGGCTTAAAATTCTTCAAATAATTTTTTTTATTTATTAAAAATTAAAACCATAAGATAACAAAATCCTAAATTAACAATACAAAATATAGGTAATATCTGTTCATTCCCATTAATGGAGATAAATGGTTATATATTTATATGGTGCTTTACATAGTATTTTTCTGTGTGGGCTTTTTTCTGTCTGTTTTTTCCCCAGTGTGGGCTTATTTCCATGTGGGCAGTTTTTCGTGTGGGCATTTTTCCTCATGGGCTTTTTTCCTGTGAACATCTATGACTGTGGGTTTTTCCCCCTATGGGCTTCTTTCTTGTGGGCTTTCTTCCAGTCACCATTGAAAATTAAATGATACAAACTGAAATTGTACTTGGCCCATCAGGGGTAATTTCGTAGAAAAAGAGGTGCATTAGCTCATTAGCATAACTCATTAGCCTAACTTATTTGCATATGCCACACCCCCTGACATCACCAGAAGTTTGTCAGAAGGCAACACCCACCACTCAGGCTCCACCCCCCAAAAAATCTCCAGGTATTTCCCAACTCAGAGCTGGCGAGCCGGCTTTACACTTTGACTAAAGACACTTTAGGGGTTTTTTTGCTCTTGCAGGGACGCTACTCTACAACAAGCATAAAAATATAGATCAAGTTAGTCTGCTTTTGCTTTTTTCCACAGCACATCACCATATGTGCCCACTCCTGGGCTTGTTACTTCCGGAATGGTGTTCCTGCATGCTCCTGCTTGAAATGACCCCTGAGTCCCATTGAAACTTAAATGGCTCAAATTGTACGAACCACTGAAACTCAATGGTACACATTTATTCTCAGTTAACTGAAGTCTCATTAATCAAAGAAAGAAAACAACAGTACCAAAGTTTGTCTGATTGTTTGCATGAAACTTAGAAGTTAGGCTCGAACTCCAAGGTCATGTAACAACCCCCACTCAGGAAAACTGATCTTGGTCTTCTGGGAGATCTATTGGAAGTTGGCATTTGCTGTCTGCTCTGTAATTCAGGGGGTAGGGGGATACCTCCTCTGCCCCAAGCTGGGGTAGAAAGTGAACAAGCTGCCAGATCAGCAAAGAGGACAAAACATCTCATGCAAAGAGATGTGTAAAACTTACTTATTCGACAGCGAATGATATTAAGTAACTATAGTAATTTTGCATACTTTAATGTAACCCAGCATTGGCTGGCTAAGATAATTACGGTGAAGAAGAGGTTACATTTTAAGATTTTTTTTTTAAAGCTTGCTTTAAAAAGAGAAGGTACAATGTTACCCAGCATGCACGGAATTTCAAATGGGAACGGTTCAATGAGCTATTACATACCAGTGATCTGAACATTTCAGTCTTTGTCCCTGCCCCATCCCTGTTTTATAGCTACACCTTTGTGACTTTATTAAATTTGCAAGGACTGAAGACGTGCAAGAGATTTCAGAGTGGTGAGAGGTTGCCAAGTTCTACCTGAGTGATGGCGGGAGGGGGGGGGACTCCTGTCCTGCCCGGGAGTCTTCTGCTGCACACGCGAAGCATGCCCAGCACGATGACATCACCCGGAAGTGACATCATCACGTTGGGCACATTAGGGTGGGACCTCTGAAATTTGAGGGAAAACCATAGAGTTCTTGGGAATTAAGCAGGGTTAGTCCTGGTTGGTACTTGGATGGGAGACCCCCAGGGAGGTCCAGGACTGCTACACAGAGGCAGACAGTGGCAGGACACCTCTGTTTGTCTCTTGCCCTGACCTGGATGGGCCAGGCTAGCTCAATCTCATGAGTTTCTTGGGAATTAAGCAGGGTTAGTCCTGGTTGGTACTTGGATGGGAGACCACCAAGGAGGTCTAGGTTTACTACACAGAGGCAGGCGATGGCAAACCACCCCTTGCTCATCTCTTGTCTTGAAAACCCTATAGGTGCTCAGAGGCAGAGAGTATCTCCCCAAACCTTCCTACCCTCCCACTAGAGCGCCAACCTATGGCAGGATCGTAGCCAGGATTTTGTGGCTTGTGAGGCAAAACTTTTTTCTGGTGGGGCTGCCATTATTTTTATGTCAGCTCCAATCTGCCTCCAAGCTCGACTGCCAGTGGCCACCCCTCTGCCTCCCCTCCTGCAAGATTGAAAGTGCCCTTCAGCTGACCAGCGGGGACTACATGATCAGCTGGAGGGCTCTTTAACTCTTGCAAGAGGGAGAGAGTGGAGGGATCCCTTTAAATGATTTTGAGAAGGCATGGGATGTGTGCAAATGCCCCCCAATTCTTCTCAAAAAGTCTTCCTCTAAAAAAAATATCTTGTTTTCAAGAAAAAAACTGTGGGAAGGAGGCGGAGCCCCCAGTAGCCCCAACTGTAGGAACGGGCCAGTCCTGTGGTATGTAACATAAAACAACTGGAAGGGCTGAAGTTACAAAAGGGTGCACTGCTTTCTTTTCAAAGATATACCAAAAAGAAATGAAAAAGAAATCTGTCTCTTAAAAGAAAAAGAGAGTAATGACTACGCTGTCTACCTCTAAAAGATGAGTTCTCCCAGAATGATGTAACTGAAGGAGGGCACAAAGCCAAGGCTGGGCTTTGCTCCTGCCCCATGAAAATAGAAGAAAGACCCCCCCAAAAAAAGTGCTATCTATTTGAGTAAATTATACAAAATATCAGAGGTCACTTTGTAGAAAAAGAGGTGCAGGAGCTCATTAGCATAACTCATTAGCATAATTTATTTGCATATGCCACACCCCCTGACATAACTGGAAGTATGTCAGAAGGCAAGGAAGAAAGGAGCGGGGAAGGAAGGAAGGAAGGAAGGAAGGAAGGAAGGAAGGAAGGAAGGAAGGAAGGAAGGAAGGAAGGAAGGAAGGAAGGAAGGAAGGAAGGAAGAAAGAAAGAAAGAAAGAAAGAAAGAAAGAAAGAAAGAAAGAAAGAAAGAAAGAGGACAGCTACTAATCCAAGCCTCAGAAATACCACTTATTCTGGGAGGAGAGCTTCAGTGGTGGCTGAAGCCTTCAGAAGGCTGGTTGGAGGAACAAGGACCTTTCCAGGGGGCAGGGTCATTTTGCTGCAGCCATGACACAAGCGGGCATTCCCCCACGTGGGGGGGGGGGGGCTGGCACCAACTCCCGGAGCTGACCCCTGCAAAATATAATGAAGTGCAAAATACATATAAGAGAAACAATTAAGTGCTCCGTTGAATTGATGAGGCTGATGAAGGCTTCCAGAATGGTTCTTCATTTCGAGGGAAACTTCATCCGAACATCAACCATAACATCAAGAATGTCTCCAATTTCTTGCTCACGATTCAAAGGTAATCACAATACAAATGGCACAGCTTTACATAGCTTCAAAAACTGCACATTCTACGAGAAGAAAAAAAAAAAAAACTACCACAGGCATGTGAAAAATGCCAACGCATGAAAAGCACACACACTAGAGAAGAAAGTTCAGAGCATCTCCTGCTGCCTTGCAGAGAGTCAGAATATAAGTCTGACTAGCCTAATTTGTGTAGGCTGACTGTCTGTGACTCTGCAAGGTGTCAAGTGGAAATCTTCCCCAGTCATGCCGTTTGACACCCACTAACTGGAGACGTCAAGGGATTTCAACAGAAATCACTGCATTTTTTAAAGTAGTAGTCGTTTATTGTTACGACCCAAGATCAGCATTTAAGTCAGCATGCAGGAGATGAGAGCAATGGAAGACACTTTGGATCCCTATGAAGGATGAAGCAGAAGAAGAATGGGCCATCAAGTCGCAGCCAACTCATGGTGAACTCTTCCACAGGGTATTCTATGCAGGGGGGAAGCAGAGGTGGTTTGCCATTGCCAGCCTCTGCGTAGCAACCTCAGATTTCCTTGGTGGTCTCCCATCCAAGTACTAACCAGCGCTTAGCTTCCAAGATCAGATGAGATCGGGCTAACCTGGGCCATGCAGGTCAGGTTTTTGGGGGGTTGTGTGTGTGCACTCCACCCAATGTCAGAGCACCACACCACACCTCATCATACTTGATGTTATGGTGGTGGAAAGTGCCATCATGCCCCAGCCGACTTACGGTGACCCTGCTTAGCTTCTGAGTTCTGACAACCTCAGACCGAACTGGGCAGCTCAGGCAGCTATTGGGGAGAAAGGTGGGATATAAATAAAGAAACAGATAAATTATTATTATTTTCCAGTGAGCTAATTCAATTAAAGCAAGTAAAGGAAAGTAACATGGGTAACGCTCTCCAAGGAGAGTGGTGATTAATGAAACATCCTACAGCTTTGGATTGGAAAGTGACTTGAGGAAAATATAAATGTTCTAAACACATCAGGAGTCAGCTGGGCACTACAGGGTTTTGTAGCCTGTGGAACAGCCACAAATGGGTCCCTGAACCATTGAACTGGTCCTTGAAGAACCAGCTGGCTGCTTGCAACTTGCAAATGGGACATGAGCAAAATAAATGGGTATACAGGCATGCCTTTGCATGGGCGTGCAAGCGCTTCTTCACCCAAAGAGTGATTAACACATGGGATTCACTGCCACAGGAGGTGGCGGCGGCTACAAGCATGGATGGCTCCAAGAGGGAGTTAGATAAACATATGGAGCAGAGGTCCATCAGTGGCCATTAGCCACAAGGTATAGATAGGAACTCTCAGTCTGGGGCAAGTGATGCTCTGTATTCTTGATGCTTGGGGGGGGCAACAGTGGGAGGGCTTCTGACCCCACAGCTGGACCTCCTGAGGGCACCTGGTATTTTTTGGCCACTGTGTGACAGAGTGTTGGACTGGATGGGCCACTGGCCTGATCCAACATTGGCTTCTCTTCTGTTCTTATGCCTAGTTCAGGTGTATCCAAACTATTTCCGATGTTTCTGTATCACATGATTGCACTGCTTTCTTACATGTCTTGGGAAGAACAAAGTTCTTAAAGGTGCCACTGGACTCTAAATTTGTTCTACTGCTTCAGACCAACACGGCTGACTATCTGGATATGTCATGGGAAGCACAGTGACTCCTGTCATCCTCGATTAGCTAGGGTGGAAGGCCTCCAGGTGAGGCCCAGAGTTCTCCTGGAATAACAGTTCATCTCCAGACGACACAGATCAGTTCCCCTAAAGAGAAGGGCAGACTCCATGGTACTCCTGCCAAATTCGCCCCTCAACAGGCACCATTCCCAAACCTCCAAGGAATTTCTATGGCTGGAGTTGGCGACTATGACTGGAAATATATTTATTTATTTAAGGAGCAAAAATAGATAAAAGACAGTACTGTGAAGGAATAAAACAAATAAATCTAGGCATATCAAGCATAGCTAATGCATACAGCAAAGGTTCCAAGTTACCCAATGTTAGTTCATCACAGGCAGATAGTTCCAGCATCCCAAAGATATCCAACCACATAGCCCTCCTCTGAGCAATCAATCAAGATGGATGCCATGGGCTGAGCTGGATAACCACTGACATGCTTCAGTGCCAAGATGTTACTAACCTACCCCATGGCAAAGGCTAACTAGATTTGTGGAGAGGGTCTCTGATTCACCTCAGGCCTGTTAGGCCAATCAGAAACCTGAGAGATGATGTAACTCCCCGTGTGTTGCTGAGCACGTAATGTATAGGGTGATGGACCAGAGGGGAGGGAAGCGAAACCACACTGCAGTTAGGCCTTGTCTCTTTCCCACAGGTGCCCATAACTCCAGTTGTTTGGAATGTGCTTATTGGAAGACCAAAGTAAAGTGGTACTCTAGGGCTGCCAAGTCCCCCCAGGGGGCGGGGAATCCCCTGCTAAAGGGGTCCCCAATTTGCTGGTCCAGATTTGGCTGGCGAGGGGAACCCCACCCCCAAAGCGGCCCAATCCGGCCGACTGCCCAGCGTGATGACGTCACCTCCAGGTGACGTCATCACGCTGGGCATGTTGCCAGGGCGACGCTCTAGCAATCACCCTGAAAACTCTATGGTACCATAGAGTTTTAGGGTGATTACCAGAGCATCGCCCCGGCAACATGCCCAGCATGATGACATCACTTCCGGGTGACATCATCACGCCGTGTGTGTGCTTTGTGCACGTGCGAGGCTCCCGGAGCAGGAGCAGGACTCCCCCTGCTCCTGTTGGTAGGTTACTTGGCGACCCTATGGTACTCCGTAGTACCCTCAGCTGCAAACCATTTGGCTGGCAATGTCACACTGTTCTATCTGTCTCTCTGGAAAGGTTTCTGTAGGCCTCTTGCAGCCTGAACCAAAGATTTTATTATACAGCACAAAGCCAGGATCTGTTGTTCTTTACAGGGGCTTCTAGCTGAAGTATACAAGACAGACTTATTTACGGTTACATAAACCAAAGAAGATTACAAAAAAGATTGCAATCAAAACTCACTTTGACAACTGGAAACAAAAGCACTTGCATGGGCAATATTTGAAAGACATAAGAGATAAAGTTGATAATGAAAACACCTGGAAATGGCTCCAAAACAGGCACTTGAAGAAAGAAACTGAAGGATTCATTCTAGCTGCACAAGAGCAGGCACTCAAAACAAATAGTATGAAACTAAGGTTACCAAGCCCCTCCTGGTTTCTGACGAGGGTAGGGTTGCCAGCTCCAGGTTGGGGGAGTCCTGGATATTTGGGGATGGAGCCTGGGGAGGGCAGGGACCTCAGTGGGGCACAATGCCCTTGACTCCACCCTCAGTTTCTCCAGGGGAACTGATCTCTGTAGTCTGGAAATGAGCTGTAATTCCAGGGGATCCCCAGGTCCTAAACAAAGATTCAGAAGACCTGTGATGACCGCAGATGTCAACCTTGCAAGACAAGTGGTGAAACAATCAACCACATGGTCAGTGCCTGCAGTAACATTGCTTGAACTGACTATAAAGAACATCATGATAGAGTTGTAGGAATGTTTCATTGGAATCTGCAAGAAGTGTGGCTTGCCACCAGCCAGGAATTTGTGTGAGTACAAACAAGACAAGACCATGAAAAATTATGGAACAAAGATTCTTTGGGCCTTCCAGTTACAAACAGATAAACACCTGGAGCATAATAGCCTTGGTATCACAACTGTAGAAAAATAATGAGAAATAAGGTTTGGATCATTGACCTTGCAATCCCAGGAGACAGCAGGATAGAAAAGAAAGAGCAGGAGAAGATCGTGAAATACCAAGACCTACAAATAGAGTTAGAGCACCTCTGGGAGAAGAAAGTTACCATTCTGCTGGTTGTTGTTGGATCCCTTGAAGCAGTGGCTAGAAGTCTCAAGAAATGCCTGAGCTTTCTGGGCATTGAGCAAATAACACCAAGAATTCTGTGATGATACCTCTCCAGTTCCCAAGAACTCGGCTACATCCCAAATTGTAGAACATCATCTACCCGTCAAATATCTGGCTGTGATAATTCATAATAACAACAATGATAATAATTTTAGAAATGTACAGCTGGAAGGGACCCCAAGGGTCAGCAAGTCAAGCCCCCTGCACAATGCAGGAAATTCGCAGCTTCCTCCCTACCAATGCTCCCTCTAAGCTGTGAGCAAAAATTCTGCTTCGTAAGCTACTGGCATTAAAGTTGTGAGTGAACAGTTTGGCTACTGCATCAGTTAGTGTGCTCTGGAGCCATCCTTCCTGAGCTGAGACAAACAATGTGTGAGCCAGAGGCTAAGAAATTGTGAGCTAGCTCACACGAACTCAGCTTAGAGGGAACACTGTTCCCTATCCCACACTCCTCCAGGGGCTCCTGCTTTGTGCTTCTTGGATCCCTGGGCCAGTCTGGCCTAGAGGAAAATTCCTTCTCAGTCCCAAAGTGGCGACTGGCATTACCCTTAATATGCTTCCTAATGTTGAGCTGAAAACTCTTCTGGTTGTATTTCAGCCCATCAGTTCTGGTCTGACCTTCTGGGGCAACAGAAAACAACAACTCTGCACCATTCTCTATATGACAGTCCTTCAGGTGCTTGGATGGCTATCATCTCATCTCATGGGCCAGTCCATTCAGCTCCATGATCTTGGCCAGGAACCGGTGTGTAGGAAGAGAAGACCGGCTTTTGCCCTGCCCTATGCAGATCGCTTCCATGTGCACAGCTATGCACATAAATGATTCGTGTCCTCACAATTTTTTTTTTTAAAAAAATCTATTTGGGGCATGGCAATTTGTCAGGCTATCACAGTGACAAAAATGCTTCTCGTTTCTCTTCTGGAAAAACATGCTGCCAGTGGTCTCCTGTGTCACAAAGAGACATTCCGGAAGGTGGTTTATTCCACATCTCCAAGATGGCACTGGGAAGAGCTGCAGATGCATCTTCCCAATTCAATTAGGACACGATGGCACCATCATCGCCTCTTAATAAATCAGTTTATCTTGCACCGCAGCGCTCAAGAAGGGCCATGCTAATGAACAAAAAGCCAGGCATATGGGTCGGGGGAAGAGTGCAGAATATACCTTGGCGGGTCAGGATGGAGCAATCCATTGCAGGATAATTAAATAAGCAAGTGATTACCATTTGCTGAAGACCAGGGCTCATCTGCGCCCACATTAAATTTATGGTTTTAATTTACCTTTAAGTTAAAATATAACTTCAGACGTTTTAATACATCACTTGTCTTTAATAAATCTGCCACAATTATGTCCCGGCCTTATATGATTTTTCAGAAGTAATCTGAGGGTCTAAGGAAAACCAGAATAAATCACTTGGTGTAATGCTTGCAATATAATAAAATATATATCACTTCATATTTCAGGTGTTGGTTCCAGACCCTACGTGGAACAGGGTGCTCAGATATCATAGGATGAATGCCGTTCGCTGGATAAAGCCAAACAGCCTGTCAAATGTTGATGATTAGCATTTGCTTCAGTGGGCTTAGGTGGGAGGGGGGAAACCTTTCAGTGACAAGAAATTAGTCACTGCTATATAAGCAGGCTGCAGTGGCTCAAGTGGTTAAGACGCTGAACTGCAGCCCGGAAGGTCGGCAGTTCAGCAGTTCGAGACCCGAGTGCTGCATGACGGAGTGAGCTCCCGTCTCCGATCCCAGCTCCTGCCAACCTAACAGTTCGAAAGCAAGAAATTGCAAGTAGATAAATAGGTACCACTCCGGTGGGAAGGTAACAGCATTTCATGCGCCTCGGTGTCTAATCATGCTGGCCACATGACCACAGAAATGTCTTTGGACAGTGCTGGCTCTTCGGCTAGGAAACAGAGATGAGCACCACATCCCTAGAGTCTGATTTTCGAGCAAGGGAAACCTTTACCTATATAAGAAAACTGTTAAATGTTCTAAAGATGGTGAGGTTCCCAGCCAAATACAGAAGCGGACTGAGGTGGCAAGAGACAAAAAGCCATGGGTCCATGGCTGCTTTGTGTATTTATTTACAATTGGGAACTAGGGTTGCCAATCTCCAGGTGGGGCCTGGATATTTCCTGAAATTACAACTCCTTTCCAGGCCACAGAGATTAGAAAATGGCTGGTTTGGAGGATGGACTCTATGGCACCCCATTGAAATCCCTCCCCTCTCCAAACCCCAGCTTTCCCAAGCCCCCCCCCCAAAAAAAAATCTCCAGGAATTTCCCCAGTAAGGAGTTGGCAAATGATTAGGAATGCATATCCAAGAACCATTTAAATGGCTGCCCCCACCAAATGTGAAACTTGCACACAAGTCAGCTTGGACAAGTTTATTTCAATTGACCTGGAAATGACACTGCAGAAGGGATTCACCAGTTGTTTGTTCATTTCTTCACAGGCTGAATTTATCATGTCCCCACCCACTGCAAAAAGTCACCTAAGACTCAGCCCTCAGTCCTTGCGACAGATTTAATGCCTCTACTGTCTCTGTCTCCATTTAGCTGAGAGCAGGCCTAGTGCCACAATGTAAAATGAAGATAAGATGGGGAAATACCTACCATATAATTGTGAAAATATTTAATTGTGAAGAGCTGGCACTAGGATTGCCAGATCCAGGCTGGGAAACGCCTGGTGATTTGGGGGTGGAGCCAGGGAAGGGTAGGGACCTCAGTGGGGTACAATGTCCTGGACTCTAGCCTCCAAAGCATCAATTTTATCCAGGGGAACTGATCTCTGTAGGCTGGAGCAGTAGAAAAGGGTAGGTCTCTTTCTGCACTGCTCCAGAGAATGCAAGGATTCAAGCCTTAAGGGTTTACTTTGCAGTCCCACATATTCCCTTTGCATTATCCCCCCATGATTTATTTATTTGTGTTTTCTGTATGTATTCTGCATCTACAAGCAAGACCCACATTTTTAAGCTAACTGATAGCCAACCCCTCCCTCCCTCCCTAATTTCTGCAAAAAGAAAGAAAAGGGAGCACGTCCTCACTTGTTTTTGGAGAAGGAGCGGGGGGGGGGGGCAGAATGGGGAGGGAGCACCAACCGAAAGAGTGAAAGAGGTGGAAATGGGGGAGGGCAGTGAGCACCTGCAGAAACAATTCTACTTTCAGCCCTTTCCGCACTGACAGCTTGCTCCAGAGATTAGCAATTCAAAATCAGATGAGAACAAAGTATCGCAGCAAAAGGCGTTTTGGTAGCTGTGGGGCAACAGTGTGCGAGAGGTGGTCTGAATGCAGATTCCTGTAAAACAAATGCAGAAACAAGAGACAGCCCCCGACACAAACTGGAAGTGGAAGCGGGAGGAAATGTGGGTATTTAGGTGCTGCCCACTGCGCTATCCTGTTACTGCCTCTCTTTGTTTAGGTTGATGCTCCCTTCCCATTCCGTTTTCTTTCCCTCTGTGATGAACTGACCTCTGAAACCAGGATGCTTAGTTCATCAAACTCAGAGAGCTGGAAGACTAGGGGTTAATGCCTCACTGAAAAGCAGTTTGAGTGACAGGCTGCTGCCTGCTTGCGCCCCCTTCTCTCTGATTGGTCAGCAACAGCTGAAAAGAGTTTTATAAAATCTTGTGAGTCTTGTCAGTCAAGTCATCATTTGGATTTTGACTTGGCAGTTGCCAGTCAGGATCTCTCTCTCTCTCTCTCTCTCTCTCTCTCTCTCTCTCTCTCTCTCTGTGTGTGTGTGTGTGTGTGTGTGTGTGTGTCTCCAAGGGAAACAGACAAGTCACTTGAGAAGTGAAAGGACACGACTCCTAGACTTTACTGTACACCAGTACATTTGGGGGAAAGTTCAGAAAGACCTTAACATCTAAGTATCAGCACTAGCTGAAATCAGTTTGTTCACTGTCTCCAGGACTGGGGTTAAGGTTTGCCAGAAGAGGTTGGGTAGTTCCTGGGAAACTCTCAGCCTAGCCAAATAGAAAAGGGATATCGCTCCTAGGAGAAGGAGGATATTCCTTACCCAGTTATTCCGAGGGTTCAGTGCAGAAGGGACCCCTGGTCTTAGAAGTGAAAAGGGAAATGGTCTTAGACTCCTCAAGAGTACAGAAAGGGAAATATTGATACACAGGAAGAAAGGTCTAACTTCCAGAAAACTGAGATATTGTTATGAAACTTTGTTGCTGTAAGAAATCTCCAAGACAAACAAATCTCTCACAGTAAAGAACTCAGTCTCTTAGAATTCGAGCTTCAAGTATACTCTGTTGCCTGTTCTAAGATATTCTAATTTTCTTACAAAGAACTACAGTTTAAAGAACTCATCATCCCCTGCCCTATTCCTGTTACAGCTGAGCCAGTTCAATAAAATCAACCGTTTTGTTTCGACTTTACTTCATGGCAAGTGACATTTCCAAAGAAGTTTTTTATAAGCGGGCTCCTGCTGAGTTACAATAAAAGTCTCTGAAAAAAGGCCAAATATCTTCTTTAATACTGGGTGGGACACAAAGAAACTTGTAGGTTTATAATTCAAACACCCTACAAAGAGACTGCTCAGTCAGAGGGGTGAATAGTATTTTGGTGGGAAAACCAGCCTCACAGAACAGAGTCATAACCTCCTACTACAAAGTCAAATGAGGATGTATCCTTCCACTCAGGCAAACTTTTAAAAAGCCAGAGAGACCATAAGAAGAAATCAGTAAATATAAAGGACTAGGGGAACGTGGAATGGAAGAATAGGATGTGCTCAGAAACCGAGGCAAAATACAGGTGCAGAAAGGGCCTAAGAGTCCAGTAGCACCTTAAAGACTAACAAAATTTGCAGTTGGGGTATGAGCTTTTGTGAGTCACTGCTCACTTCTTCAGAAACAGCCTGTATCTGAAGAAGTGAGCAGTGACTCATGAAAGCTCATCCCCAGCCACAAATTTTGTTAAGTCTTTAGGGTGCTACTGGACTCTCTCTTTTCTACTGATACAGACAAACACAGCAACCTAGGTCCATCAGTACTTCTTTATCTCTTCCCTATTTTGGTAGGCCAACCATCCAAAATAATCAACTTTTGATTATTACCCGCCAGCATAATTGACAAACGTATCCTTCTGTTGTGACCTGAGTAGGAGTTAACTATAGGCTTAACCAGAACTTCCCTAATATTATGATATAAACTGCAGTCAAAAGTTATGTCCCAATGTTTCATCAGTCCCAATCCCACATATTCAACTTTTCCTCAATGATCTAGTAAATCTGGCCGCCAGTATAGCTGAGGGTAAGGCATTATATCTTAAAAGGGTCAATTTTTTTCTACGATTACAGATATCTAAATATTTGATGTAAGGTCTCAAAATTATCTTGTTAAGTGTACTTACTTCAAATATAGGGTTCTTAATCCTGCTCACCTCCATCTGCCATCCAGCATCTAATATTCTTTGTTTTAGAACTGATCTAGCCTGAGCATAACCCAAAGACTCTATAAACTGATTAGAGAAACCATAATAAACCAGTTTATCCCCTATCTGTTTCTGCCATGGAGGAACAAAATTATCTTGTATCTAGGGGTCATTTCGTAGAAAAAGAGGTGCAGGAGCTCATTAGCATAACTCATTTGCATATGCCACACCCCCTAACATACCGGAAGTGTGTCAGAAGGCAACACCCACCCTTCAGGCTCCACTCCACAGGTGAGTGAAACTGACCTGCTCTTCCTCCATTCCCTTCCCCATCCAATACTTTGTGCAAGAAAAATAAGCGTAAAGAACACACCCTCATTCTCTTCCTGCTCCCTTGAAACCACCAGGTTTCAAGTAGACTTGAGATACCCAGGACATGTGCACTACCCATCCCTTTCCCTTCCCCTCCCCACAACAAGACACCCTGTGAGGTAGCTGGGGCTGAGAGAGGTCTTTTGAGAACTGCTCATGAGAGAACAGCTCTGAGAGAACTTGTGACTGGCCCAAGGTCACACCAGCAGCTGCACGTGGAGGAGTGGGGAATCAAACCCGGTTCTCCCAGATTAGAGTCCAACTCCTGACCACTACACCAAACTGATGGGGTGGAAGCTGCTGAAGGGTTGGTGAAATTTCTCCAGTACTTATGTGCCATGGGCCCAGATCAAAAATGGTATACTTAGAAAATTTATATGCCACCTTGAGCAAGTCTCTGGAAAAGCAGCACACAGTCATAAAAGGAACAATGATAAAATTGTCAATATTAAAACAAAACATTAAAAACAATAAAGACCCTAGCAGGGCTTTCCCCTGGGCGCTGCGCCTCTGCACTGCTCAGGGAAGCCGAGGAGGGGGCAGGGCTTGGTCATGTGCCCGCCCCCTCGGCCCCTCACTCCCAGAGCTGCGCTCCTGTGCGCTCCCGCTCCAATGGACCCCTGCTTGTATCCTAGTATGAGTAAGGCCAATAGGTGAGGAAATCGTTTTTAACCAGTAATGAAAAGCAGCAATCCACAGTTTTACCTCCACCAAAACCAGGCCTGCCCTTAAACAAACTGCCAGTCAAAGATGGTTCTAGATATACAGACTTTTTGAGCTTCTTTATCAAGACTGGACTTATCATGAAGCCAAGCTTACAGGCTTAGTTTTCAGTGCTGGAAATGAAGTCTGTAGGAGTGGTTTCAGGATAAGCCCAGTCTCGATAAAGAATTTCTAAACAAATTGCAGTATTTGAAACACTCGTCGGAACTTGGAAAATAGCTCTTAAAATTGTGATTGCATTCTTCCAAGTAAAATCAGATTAGTTTGGAGGGACAAGGGTGTTCCATATAATAACTGGGGTAATACTTTTTCTAGAAAATAACTTAATAGCAGCTTCTAAATTACAACCTCTTTTGGACCAGAAAAAACTTCTGAATAGCACCAGCATCTTTCTGGGGAGTCTTCAGCCACACTGGACTCCGGCTGGTCAGGCTGGCCCATGACAGGCACTGGCAAATCACCTCTTCATCTCTCACCTCATAGGGTTTCTACTACCATCACCAAGACAAGACGAATATCAGCTAAAAACCCTACAGAATCTACTTGTTACCTCCCATTGTCTTAACCGCATCAATCACGGGAGCAGTGTTCCCTCTAAGCTGAGTTAGTGTGAGCTAGCTCACAGTTTTTTAGCCCCCGGCTCACAACTTTTTGTCTTAGCTCAGGAAGGGATGGCTCCACAGCAAACAGGTTTATGCAGATCCCAAATCGTTCGCTCACAACTTTAATGCCAATAGCTCACTAAGTAGAATTTATTTTTTTCTCACAAGACTCCACAGCTGAGAAGGAGAATTGCAAGGGAGGCCTCCCCATTTTTTTTGCTACCTAGAAATAATATAAAAAGGCACAAAAGTGTGGGCTGGAACACTGTTAAGATGTTTCCTCTTTGCCCCGAATACTGCTGTTCCTTCACATGCATCATTCAGGTTTGGTGACATTTGAAGGCAGCTTTCGTACCGACACAGCACATTGCCATTTATTCCATGCTGGTACATGCGCAGAAGGGGCAATGGAGTCCCAGGCGGCAGAGCACGAAAACCAAAAAACGGATTTAGAATTCGCTGCTGCAGCATGTCTGTCGTGCTTTTGCACCTGCGTAGCTGGCAGCTTTCATCAATCAGCACCATTCCTCGTGTTGGGGCATGCTTGGAACGTACTGGATTGATGCACAGTTCCCAGACAGCCACGTGAGAATGCATAAATCAATACAAAGGTAGTGGCGTGAACAGCTTGGCTATGACAATCAGGTCGGGAGGCTGGAACTCTGGGGAGTCATGCCATGCAGCTTTTCTGGCAGGGTTGAGACAACCGGTCCTCTCCCAGAAGGTTTCTTTTCAGGGGCATCAGGTGAATGGATGGGGTTGGAGAGGGAGAGAGCCATGACGAAAGCAGAGCAAGAATATGCATGGCCAGAGCATTTCCATTCCGTTGGACGCCTTTAGCTGGCAGCCAAAGCGGCTGTCGTGCAGACCCGACTATGAGTCAGTCGGGTAAAAGGGGCAAGCCTTGAACAGAGAGTTTTTGAGAATACACAAAAGTCACATATTCCGCCACCCCCTAAAAAAACAACCCGGGACTGAGATACTGGTTTTAATTCTGTTGCCCCCCCCCCCCCCCAGTAAAAGAGTAATGATGGATGGGGGAAATAAATACTCAAAGGTTGCAATGGATCTTTGCTTCACTGGAGAGGAGAAATCTCTTTCTGTGTAAAGAAGCTTTATTTCTAAGGGTAAAAGGTACACAAAAAAGCTACAAAATAACAAACATATCTAGAGCTGCATCTTTGCATCCTACTCCTACAAACACATAGTCACTCAACGATGGAGAATCCTCCTTCTTCTTGAACCCTAGAAGGAAATCACCTGAACGCAATTAACCAACCAGTGTTTACAAAACAGATCAGTTTTCCAGGGCTTCACTAGCATTGGCTGTCTGCCAGGTTTCCCTTCCAGGTCAGTCTAAACAATAGCACTGAAGGTAAACAGATTAACCCTATAATGACTGGAATCTGGACCTTGTAACTTATACATTTCCAACAATGATGGAGGGGAAAAGCAGTGTCCTACAAGGACTGGGTACTTTAAAACCCCAATCTGTTCAGTGGAAGGGACTTGAGACCCACCTCTCCTATAGAACTTTATAATGCCAGGTTGGAATGTAACTGTTCTAATAAAACGGGGTTTTTTTTCAAACTATATTCGGGGAAGGACTGTGGCCCAGTGGTAAGAGCATTTGCTTGGCATGCAGAAGGTTCAAGGTTCAATCCCCAGCATCTCCAGCTAAGGATCAGGTGATGTAAAAGACCTCAGCAGAAGACTCTGGAGAGCCACTGCCAGGCTGTGTAGATAATGCTTAACTTCAATAGACCCATGTGTGTTGATTCTGGAAACCCTGGAATGCCTTGGTATGTAGACTTGTTCCAGATGGAGAATGCCTCTAAAGTCAGCTGATACATTGAGCCACTGTGAAATCTGTAGTTTCAGAAGCGTGTTTAGATTGTTCCGGGTTGCAGTGTGGCCTAGAAGTCCAGTCAGTGTGACTTGCGTATATGGAGGATGCACAGATCCACCAGGAAAGGTTACCTGAAATCAGAAAGCTGGAAAACAACAGCAATAAAGCTATTCATTCTGTGTACATGAAGGTACATTAAGCAGGGTTTTTTGTGTGTTAAAACAGCCACTCCGACAGTGTTTGGACAACTGACCTTTTCATCACTGCTCCAAATATTCCAGAGTCCTGAAAAGAATGCTTTCATTTTTCCCCCTAGCCCAAATGTCATCCTGTCTATTCCCCAAGCCAACCATAGTTGAGAAAAAGGGAGAAAAGTTACAAAGAATCAGTAACCTTTCAAAATGCTTAAGCTTTGCTTCGAGCTGCAAGCGATAGCTGCACAATTTTCTAAGATTTCTACATTTTTCTCCTCCAGATATTGATGAAAAACTTAACAGGCATCTTCCATCTCCTACAATTTAAACAAGAGCTCTAAGGAAAGAACAGTTACCTTAATCCCTGGTCTTCTGGGCCTACACATTCATTCGTCATCATGCATTGTAGAACTGATTTTGTCCATCAAGAAATTGTTTCCAGGTACCACTGGGTTTGGCTGAGCCAGAACCAATTAACTGAGCTGTAAAGCAAATAACCTTCAGATTTTTTTTAAATGCTTTTAGTTTTCTGGGGGGAAATTACACTATCAGAGAATTGCAATGGATATAGGGTAGGCACTTACCCAGCTCTGGAGGGGCACCTCTTGGTGATGCTCCCTGCTCTTCACCCAAAAGATCTACGAAGGGGGGGATGAGGTAAGTGGTGTAGGTTGATGCCCGGATGTTACTTCCTTTTTTGAACCAGGAAGTTGTTGGCCCAGCAAGGCACTTGTACGTGCTCCTATGAATTGTGATATTCATAACCCTGAACTTTGGGCTGCCTTGAATGGAAGGGACATGTGCTTTCTTCATAATAGGAGCTAGCTCCAGCCCACGCCAGGAGGCTGACACCCTAGATAAGTTCACCAAGGGACAAAGGCTCCTCTTGCCATGAGGTTCCCTTCTGTTTCAACAGACGTTGGCCAAACACCCTGCCCCCTCTCCTACACATCTGGATAGATATGCTAACTAAGCTGCCTAGCAACTAATGTGCCAGACATTAACCACCGGGCCAAAGTCATTGACTTACAATGGACTTGGCCAGGTGAGTCATCGGACCCTTGACCAAAGTCCACTTCCTGGTGAGGTCATAGTCTTGCAATATTGTCCATCCCCCGGCCCTCCTCCCTTTGTCCACCTTTAACCTATGGAAGGGTCCAGATGGGACAGACCGCCTTAGAGGGGTGTTAGTGGGATGTGGTCTGATCAGCCTGCCCCAAGACCACCTAATAAAAGACCTTGAGAAGAGGCATTTGGCCTCTTGAGTCATCCCCCCCCCCCTTTATGCCATCTTTAAATCTCTGTGTCCTGGAACAGAGAGAACCATGTGGTCTTGCAGGTTCGAGCCACGTGTCCCATATTTTTCTATATTTTCCTTCCCCATCCAATTCTTCCTTCGGTCGGACAACTCTTCTTTAGGAAAGTAACGTATTGCTTCCCCACCAATGAACTCCTGCAAATTGCCACAGTGCTATTTTCTATCTTGATTTCCCTAGACCTGTGTGTATGTATGGGAGAATCTGTTTTTGTGTGCTTGAACTACACCATTCAGTCAACAACATTTAACTTGCGATCTGCCTCACGTGCCTCTTTCCTTGAGAACTCCCGGGAGGGGTGGGACCCTGGTATAGTTGGCAAGAACCCCGTGTATTTTGCCGATTGCTAAGTGTAAATTAAAGCAATTCGGCTAACAAAGTGATGTCATGATGCTCTGGGAATTTTCAGGTCTCTATGGTCAAAAACAGGGAGTGATGTCCCCAAAGTCCCTTCTCCCGCCAATGCTCCTGGGAATTGCCAGCTGAGAGGTGGCAACCCTAAATGGATAGTCTACCTAGGATTGCCAACTCCTGCTTGCAAAATCCCCCTCGACTCTATTATTATGTTAAAGCCAAGTATACAGAACTGTGAAACAGAGACTCTTAGACATCGAAAAACAAACCCTCTGTTCTCTGGCACATATGACATGCTCCTTTCTGGTGTTTGGCATCACCCCTGATCACGGGGCTCCTGTTGCTTACTACTCACAGCTTATCCCCCCCTCAACTATGTCGAGCTTTCATGCTTGCTTGATTTAATGCCCTACCTACCATCAGTGGTCCTGTCTGGGAGATTTGCAAACATTCCCTATCACGAAAGACTCTGCCCATGTAGAGCAAGGAAACCTGAATCGGTAGCTCACATTTTACTCTACTGTGGTTTTTGTGGAAAAGCACCAGACTCCATAATTAGTCCTCTCTTGTTTAATCTTTCTGGACCATCTGAGGACAGGCTAGTTTCCTTTCTATTATCCGACCAGTGTAGGGTTGCCAAGTGTATTTAACTTACCGGTGGGGGGGAAGCTTCGGTGGCCAGGAGCTTCCCCGAGATGCGCGCACGAAGCGTGTGCGCCGGGCAGCGTCACCGGAAGTGACGCCATCACGTTGGGGGCGTTGCCAGGGCGACGCTCTGGCAATCGCCCCAAAACTCTGTGGTATCATAGAGTTTTGGGGCGATTGCCAGAGCGTCGCCCTGGCAATGCCCCCAACGTGATGGCGTCACTTCCGGGTGACATCATTACATGAGGGAGGTCATCCAGGCTGGATGACCTCGGGGGTGGGGTTTCCCCCGCTGGCCAAATGCTGGCCGGCAGATTGGAAACCCCTGTAGCGGGGGATCAGTGTCCCCATATTACATACTCTGCAGCAAGGTATCTCTCAGTTACTATGATGATTAGGGAGCACAAGATTAAACCTCTTGCTGGCTGGCCTTTATTGTGTTTCAAATCTGAGGTAGCACCTCAATCTGTATTCTTTGCTGTATGTTTTATGTCTGCCAATAAAGGTACTGAAGCTGAAACTGAAAAATTCTAGAGATTTGGGATTGGTGCTTCGGAAGACAGAGTTTTGGGAGGGGGAGGGAGCTAAGCAGAGTGTAATGTCGTCGTCCCCCCAAGCTTCCATTTCCTCCAAAGAAACTGATATCTGTCCCTGGGAGATCTGTGGCAATGCCAGGAGAACTCAAGGCCCCCACCTTGAAGTTGGTAATGCCAAATCCACCCCTCCCAGAAATTCTCTGGAACAGGGAAGTGGTCCTTGGGCAAGCATCATCTGATGTCAAGCTTTATACATTTTAATCAGGGGTCATTTTGTAGAAAAAGAGGGGCAGGAGCTCATTAGAATAACTCATTAGCATAACTCATCAGCATAACTCATTTGCATATGCCACACCCTCTGACATCACCAGAAGTGTGTCAGAAGGCAACACCCACTGCTCAGGCTCCACCCCAAAAATCTCCAGGGATTTCCCAACTCAGAGCTGGCGAGCCAGCTTTATACTTTGACTAAAGACACCAGAGTTTTCCTTTGCTCTTGCAGGGAAGCTCCCCTACAGCAAGCATGAAAATACAAATCAAGTCAGTATGCTTTTGTTTTTTTTTTCCACAGCACATCACCATATGTGCCCGCTCCTAGGTTTGTTACTTGTGGAACGGCATTCCTGAGCGTTCCTGCTCAAAATGACCCCTGCATTTAATGTTGGTTAGTTTCGAAGTCCAAAGCCCTTGCAATAAGCCCTGCATATGCAATTCAGCTTTGGAGCAGCTCTTTTCAAAAGCATCTCCTTGTATGGCCCCTGAAAATGAGGAGACACTACAAAGCCGACTTCATTCTATTATGGCAACTGAAACCATGGCCACAAGAGCTCTGTGAAGATAAATATCCCAGTTATGTGGTGCTCACTGCATGAGGAGATGGAGCAGGCACAAGAGTGGCAGCTCCGCCCTCTCCCTCCCTCCAGTCACTGAGTGTTCTGCATGGAGCAAACGTGCAGAGGAAGATGCTGGTTTTGTGATGTTACTGTTTGCAGGGAGAGGGTACGTGTGCAGTCACTTCCTCTGTGTGTTCATCCAATGCAGACCATTTGGTGGTTGAATGGAGGCAAGGAACCATTCTGTGGTTCCATTTGGTGGTTGCATGGATGCCCTTGCTCCATCTCCACATGGGGATGGAGCGAAGGCATGAGTATGTGGCCCTGGGGCCACATGCTCATGCCCTCACTCCATCCAGATGTGGTGAGTGTTCCACATAAGGCTCAAACCTGATGATCCTTGGGTGACGGGTTATTTGCACTGTTTTTTGAAGGGCAAGATAAGTCAGGCCAGGGCCAGGTTAATTCTGGGCTGTGGTCTGGTGGAGAAGGTTTAACCCTTTTTTATCCTCATGTGTGGTTTGTCCAGTCAATCACCTCCCTCTCTCCCTCAGGATGCAAGAAAGAGACCCTCTCTTTGACTGTCTTTTGCTGCCCCAAGTCTACTGACAAAATGGGGGGGGGGTGATACCAGTTTTGATCATGAGACAGCATGTTGGTGATGGTTAAACCCCCAGCATAACACATGTCACCTCAGAACAGTACAGCCAGGTGCCTTTACAGGTGTTAGAAGTTTGGGGTTTCTCAAAAGAGCAAACTGTAACAGATAGGTTTGCCAGATCTGGGTTAGGAAATACCTGGAGATTTGGGGAGTGGAAACCGGGGAGGGCAGGGTTTGGGGAGGGGAGGGGCCTCAACAGAGTATCATGCCACAGAATCCACCCTCCTAAGCAGCCGTTTTCTCCAGGGGAACTGATCTTGGTCATCTGGAGATTAGTAATTGTGGGAAATCTCCAGGTGCCACCTGGAAGGTGGCAACCCTAGCTACAGTGGCCCTTCTTGTTTTGTGAGCTAAAGTTAGCCAAGATACTCTGATGCTGAACAGTGGGACTATTTATTGATTACAGGTGTCAGAGTCCCACAAATGCAGCCCCAACAACGTTACTTAACTAGAAGTAGTTTATTGAGAAAGGAGTAGGTCATCTGAACACACTCTGCGTCAGTAATGGCAAGGGGTCCCAAATGAGGAACAGGTATACAGAATTAAAGGGAAAACCCCGCCAATTAAGCCCAATCATATTAAACTAGCAAAGCACCTAAAATAACGGCTACAGGTTCCCAAGGGAAGAAGTGGTACCAGACACCAAGGTCAGAGCGAGTTGGCAAGCGATAAGGCAGCTGTAGCAGAAATGAAACTCAACATTCCACCCAGCCTATGTAGGCAGGCAAGAGATTATAAGTCCCGCCCAGGAGAGATGGTAGCATTAGCTGACAACAGGGCTGACCAAAAGATTGAGAGTACAGTTTCCAGATGGGTGCCATCAAGATAACTTATCGCGCCTTTCAGCTTCACTCACTCCTGTTTCCTCAAGGCGAAGATGCAATGCCTAGAAACGAACAGCCAGTCTGTACATTAACTGAAGTTCACTGTAGAAGTGCAGTGAAAACGGCAGAGATTGTTCTGTTGCCAGCACGAAGTCTTCCGCCCTGAAGTGCGCCTGCTGAAAAATGCCACAACACAACACAACAACGGAGATGCGGTCTTAAGCAGAGCTCTCCATCCCAGGCCTTTGACAAGCAGACGGCTTCCAAGGACTGTGTGATAGATTTCATGACAGAGTGCCTTTCTCTCAAGCCCTCTCACAGTGAGCTGAGAAGCTGAGGCATTCTCAAGCCCTTGAACATTTCCCCCCTCCAGATGTCTCCTCCAAGAAGCTTTTCTTACTCTTTTCTAAGTTTCTTTCTGTGCAAGTGCAGGTCTCTTCAGCCTGGGAGCGTTTCAGCCTAAACTCCATTGCCGATGAGCAATCTGAAGGAGTGATCAGTGACTGATGAAAGCTCCTACCCCTGCCACAAATTTTGTCGATCTCGAAGGTGCTCCTGGACTCTTGCTCTTTTTTCCCGCTACAGACAGACTAATGTGGTGACCCATCTATATATCTAATTCTGAGAGGGGTTTTTTTTCTGTGTGGATGCTTATATCTGCCAAAAGAGAGCTCACTCTCCCCCAACAGCTTTTCCTACATAGTCAGGCCCCTTTCTCGGTCTGCAGAAAAATCTGAAAAGTTTAAAAAACAAAACAAAACTTCAGGGACCGTTGAATTTCTCCAATATCTTTTGAAATGGCATCAGCTCCAGGCGTCAACTGTGAGATTAGAATGTTCGGGGGAGGGGGGGAGGTTCTAACTGTTTCTGTCAGTAAAAAGCAGAGTTTTTACTGGCAGCAGTCATGGGCTGCCAAGTACCGCCCCCAGCCACCAGCAGCGGATCCAGATCCAGGCTGGGAAACTCCTGGAGATTTGGGGGTGGAGCCTGGGGAGGACAGGGACCTCAGTGAGGTACAATGCCATAAACCCCAAAGTATCCATTTTCTCCATGGAAAGTTATCTCTGTAGTCTGGAGATGAGCAGTAACTCCAGGGGATCCCCAGATCCCACCTGGAGGCTGGCATCCCTAGGCGGCACCCTCTGTGTGACTTGATGCCACCTGATTTGCATGGCTCAGGTAGGCCCAGCTGCTTTGCTACTGTTCATCAGCAGCCATCCTATGAAAGCCAGTGTGATGTAACAGAGCTTCAGATTGGGATCTGCGCGACCCAGGTTCAGATTCCTATCTTGTGGTGAAAGCTGAGGCCAGGTCTACTAACAGAATGGACTGAGGCGGGTAGACCTGTTCTCCGGAGGCCGGGAGGGGGGGAATCAGCGGCCTGAGTAGCTGAGAGCCGCTCGGGCCTCGCCGCCAGAGCTGCGGGGGGGATTGGTGGCGTGAGCAGCTCTTAGCTGCTTGGGTCTTGCCGCCAGAGCTGGGGGGGTGGGAGGGGAGATCAGCGGGCCCAGTGGCTGAGAGCCGCTTGGGCCTCGCCACCAGAGCCGGGGGGGTTATCAGTGGGCCTAGTGAGAGCCGCTCAGGCCTCGCTGGTGCCGGTGGGGGGGAGAAGCAGCGGGCCTGGCGAGAGCCACTCAGGCCTCATTGGTGCCTGTGGGGAGAAGTGGCGGGCCTGGTGGCTAGAAGTCTCAGGCCTCACTGTCATTATGGGGGAGAGGATTGGTGGGCCCAGGCCTTGCTGTGGGTGCTGGGGTGGGGTGGGGGAGAAGACCCACCTGCAGCTGCTTCCTCCACTTAGTGGAGCTCCTTCTCCCCCCCCACAAGTATCGTGGGTCCCCCCTTCTTGTCTTGATCTATTCTCAACTTCCAAAATCCTTGAAGTTCTCTTATGGTAGGACTGCTGCTTTTTTCCTTTGAGCTGACCTTTCCTGCAGCCCCACAGTGACAAACCCTCCAAAGTTTCATAGATGGAGATGGGCAGGCTTGCCAACTAATAAAACTAGGGTTGCCAGCCTCCAGGAGGAGCCTGGAGTTTTCCTGGAATTACATCTCATCTCCAGACTAAAGGTAAAGGTAAAGGTTTCCCTTGCTCGAAAGCCAGTTGAATTCGACTCTAGGGATGCAATACTCATCTCTGTTTCCAAGCTGAAGAACCAGCGCTGTCCAAAAACATTTCTGTGGTCATGTGGCCGGCATGACTAGACGCCAAGGTGCATGGAACACTGTTACCTTCCCACCAAAGTGGTACCTATTTATCCGCTTGCAATTTCTTGCTTTCAAACGGCTAGGTTGGCAGGAGCTGGGACCAGAGACAGGAGCTCACTCCGTCATGCAGCACTCAGGTCTTGAACTGCTGAACTACCGACCTTCTGGACTGCAGTTCAGTGTCTTAACCACTTGAGCCACTGCAGCCCCATATCTCCAGACTACAGAGATACAATTCCCCTGGAGAAAATGGGTGCTTTGGGAGGGAGGGGGACTCTAAGGTATTGTAGACCACTGAGGTCCCTCCCCAGGCTCCACCCTCAAATCTGTAGGACTTTTACAACCTGGAGATGGCAATTTTATTTCCCCCATAAAGAACATTTCCTGATGCCCTTTCCTCCATCTGTTAGTGAAAGCTTTTTTGACAACTCTATAACGCTGGCTTCTGAAATTCTGTGTGTTCGTGTACGAACAATTTCCTTTAAAAAAGAAATGGGGGGGGGAATGTGATCACACAATGGAGTTGATTGCATTTAGTCAGGAATTGTAGCAAGTCCACACATTCAGCAACATTTGCTGTCAGGATAGGGCAATTATGGCAGAACCGGTGGAAGGGAAACAGTGCATAGACTTTTGGTATTCAGGTGCTTCCTCCACGTTGTGTGCACAGGCACTGGAGTTAAGGCAAATTTCCGTCCCACACTAATCTCATCTCCAGAGAACAGCGTGGTGACGGCATCCAGGTTATCATTTCAGAAACGGTGCCATTTTTCTTTCCTTTGGCCAACAAGTTCAGGGCAGTGAGCATCATTTTCCTGTCCCACATTTTAATGATACAGTAAACCTGTGAGAGAGTTAGGCTGTGGAAGAAGGATTGACCCAAGGGTCACCTGGTGAATTTCATAAGACGATCAGAAGAGCCCTGCTGGATCAGACCACTGGTCCATCTAGTCCAGCATCCTGTCTCGCACAGTAGCCAACCAGTCCATCTGGAGGCCCAATAACAGGGCAGAGAGGCTGAGGCCTTCATTAGAGGCTGAGGCCTTCATAGAGGCCTTTATAGAGGCTGAGGCCTTCATCCAGCCTTGCTGGATCAGACCAATGATCCATCTAGTGCAGCCTCCTGTCTCACATAGTGGCCAACCAGTTCCTCTTGGAGGGCCAATACCAGGGCATAGAGGCCGAGGCCTTCATTAGAACATCAGATGAGCCCTGCTGGATCAGACCAAGGATCCATCTAGTCCAGCATCCTGTCTCACATAGTGGCCAACCAGTTCCTCTTGGAGGGCCAATACCAGGGCATAGAGGCCGAGGCCTTCATTAGAACATCAGAAGAGCCCTGCTGGATCAGACCAAGGATCCATCTAGTCCTGCATCCTGTCTCACATAGTGGCCAACCAGTTCCTCTTGGAGGGCCAATACCAGGGCATAGAGGCCGAGGCCTTCATTAGAACATCAGAAGAGCCCTGCTGGATCAGACCAAGGATCCATCTAGTCCAGCATCCTGTCTCACATAGTGGCCAACCAGTTCCTCTTGGAGGGCCAATACCAGGGCATAGAGGCCGAGGCCTTCATTAGAACATCAGAAGAGCCCTGCTGGATCAGACCAAGGATCCATCTAGTCCAGCATCCTGTCTCACATAGTGGCCAACCAGTTCCTCTTGGAGGGTCAATACCAGGGCATAGAGGCCGAGGCCTTCATTAGAACATAAGAGCCAGGGGTCCTTTTGTAGAAAAAGAGGTGCAGGAGCTCATTAACATAACTCATTAGCATAACTCATTAGCATATGCCACATCTCCTGACATCACCGGAAGTGTGTCAGAAAGGGAATGTCAGTTTCAGCCCCATTATACCCTATGGGCTATTGAAATCAATGGCAAAAACTCATAGGGTATCTGAGGGGCTGGAGGAAAGGGGGTTTGAGGGAGAGGCTCCAAACTTACAGGATAGCTGCTGGGGCCTCTCCTAGAAATGCCCACCAAGTTTCAAGAAGATTGGACCACGGGGTCTAATTCTATGGGCCCCCGAACGGGATGGGACAACCTGTTACTTTTTTTCCTACCATAGACAACAGTGGAGGGAATGGGGGCAACCTGTTTGGGGGCCCGTAGAATTGGACTCCCTGGTCCAATCTTCTTGAAACTTGGTGGGTATTTCGAGGAGAGGCTCCAGCAGTTACCCTGCAAGTTTGGAGCCTCTCCCTCAAACCCCCTCCCCTCCAGTCACTTTTAAAGTTGCCACCAAATTTTGGTGGCAATTCGGCATCGGGCCGAATCAGATCAGAGAATCTGATTCGGCCCGTGGCTGCCCTAGTGGCCACTCCTGAGCTGGCAGAGCTTCGCTCCGCCTCGCTCCAGCCCCAAAGGACCCCTGAGAAGAGCCCTGCTGGATCAGACCAGTGGTCCATCTAGTCTAGCATTCTGTCTCACACAGTGACCAACCAGTTCCTTTGGAGGGCCAATAACATGGCACAGAGGTCATGGCCTTCTCCTGATTTTGGCCTCCTGGCTCCAGGGTTCAGTGGCTTAGTGCCTCTGAATGTGGAAGTTCCTCTCAGTCACCATGGCTAGTAGCCACTGATCAACTTATCCTCCATAAATCTATCATCCCCTTTGAAAGCTGTCTATTCCTGTGGACTACAGCCTCTGGCAGCAAATTCCACATTTTAATCACTCTCTGTGTAAAGCAATATTTCCTTTTGCCCATCCTGAACCTACTGCCCATCAGCTTCATTGGATGCCCTCAAGTTCTAGTATTTTGGGAGAGGGAGAAATAGGTCTTTCTACAGACTCTCTCCACCCCTTTGCATAATTTTATAAACCTCTCTCGTATCCCCCCTTAGTCATCTTTTTTTTTTTTAAGAACTGAAAAGTCCCAGACTCTTCAGTCTTTCCTCACAAGTAAGTTGCCAGCTGTGGGTTGGGAAATACCTGGAGATTTGGGGAGGGGCAGAGCCTATAGAGTGTTAGATTCACTTATGTAGTAAGCCAGTAGTCTCTGTCTTGCTTAGCAGAGTGCAAAAGGGCTACACGCAGCAGCAGCTTCTTTGTTCTGTATGTGCCTTCAGAGTTACAGAGTTTCACATAGCCACTTGTCAGTTTCAAACTAATAAGAATCCTTCACTCAAGGAACTACACTCTAGATAGTGCAGGTTGAGAGATAGTGGTAGAATCTAATCTAACTAGCTAACCACATGCAGATGCAGACTGCTTCTGCATCCTTGGTGCCAAAGATGGAGAGCAACGTACTTCTTATGTGTTTGTGTGTATGAGAGATGGGTGAGAGCAGAAGGAAGGAAAAAAATCCCTGAGAGTATCAGTCGGCACATTAAAGGGTCAGAGAAAGAAGAGTAAATAGGAAGGATGCTCACAGTTTGCCTGTCTATCTATCTGACTCTCTTGAAACCCCCCTCTGGAGAGTAAGGCTAAGTGACAGCATCTAGTCCTTCTCTTCTGACGTGGAGGGCAGGGTTTGGGGGAAGGGAGGGACTTCAGCAGTCCACCCTCCAAAGCAGCCATTTTCTCCAGGGGAACTCATCTCTGACATCCCGAGATCAGTTGTAATAGCAGGAGATCTCCAGGTGTTACTTGGAGGCTGGTAATCCTAGGGCTAGAACCTGTGTCTCCCCTGATCTCTAGCCAGTAACCCATCCACTAGACCACACTGGCACGAATCCTCATTCGCAAACCTCCTTGAAAACCCAGTTTTTGATTCTCTTTTGTTGGCTGATCTCTAACTATGAGCTGTCAATTTCAGATATTATCCCAAACTAAGGGTGTGCATTTGGATCTACCTGAACCAAATATATACCAAAAAAAAAATACCTTACTGGTGTTCAGGGGGTATATTTTGGCATCCTGAAGGTATCTGGGATTTGGGGGGAAATTGGGGGGGGGATCCAGAAAAATCCCGGATGCAGGGGTCATTTCGTAGAAAAAGAGGTGCAGGAGCTCATTAGCATAACTCATTTGCATATGCCACACCCCCTAACATACCGGAAGTGTGTCAGAAGGCAACACCCACCCCTCAGGCTCCACTCCACAGGTGAGTGAAACTGACCTGCTCTTCCTCCATTCCCTTCCCCAACCAATACTTTGTGCAATAAAAATAAGTGTAAAGAACACACCCTCATTCTCTTCCTGCTCCCTTGAAACCACAAGGTTTCAAGCAGACTTGAGATACCCAGGACATGTGCACCACCCATCCCTTCCCCTTCCCCTCCCCACAACAAGACACCCTGTGAGGTAGCTGGGGCTGAGAGAGGTCTTTTGAGAACTGCTCATGAGAGAACAGCTTTGAGAGAACTTGTGACTGGCCCAAGGTCACACCAGCAGCTGCATGTGGAGGAGTGGGGAATCAAACCCGGTTCTCCCAGATTAGAGTCCAACTCCTGACCACTACACCAAACTGATGGGGTGGAAGCTGCTGAAGGGTTGGTGAAATTTCTCCAGTACTTATGTGCCAGGGGCCCAGATAAAAAATGGTATACTTAGAAAATTTATATGCCACCTTGAGCAAGTCTCTGGAAAAGCAGCACACAGTCATAAAGGGAACAATGATAAAATCATCAATATTAAAACAAAACATTTAAAACAATAAAGACCCTAGCAGGGCTTTCCCCGGGGTGCTGTGTCTCTGTACTGCTCAGGGAAGCCGAGGAGGGGGCGGGGCTTGGTCATATGCCCACCCCCTGGGCTCCTCACTCCCGGAGCTGCGCTCCAGTGCGCTCCCGCTCCAACGGACCCCTGCCCGGATGTATTCGGAAATTACTGGTAGATCCGAAAAACAGTGCAGAGGCAGGAACAGATTGCCCCTGCCTCTTAGCTGTTTGTTGGGATACTACTGCAGTCTCTTTAACATTTAAAGGGACTGTAGAAGACAACCCAAGGATCAGCTGTGCTGACCGGTCGTGGATTGCTCCTCACCGGAACAGCTTTGAGTGGGCTCCTCATGCAGCCGCATTTAAATGGGGCTGCAGGAGAAGCCAGCCTGAGAACCAGCTTTGCTGGTGGGGAACCAGCACAGCCTTGGGCTTGCATTTTTTTCCCTCCAGTATTTGCCTTCTTGGGTCTATTGAATCTGGCGGGAAAAAATCAGGATTTTCGAAAAATCCCAGCTCCGAATACTGTACCAGTGGTGGGATCTGGATTTTCCAGGTGTCCCAATTTTCCCCAGGTCTGATATAATCAAATCAAATATATATATATATATATATATTAGGGGGTAAAAAATGCACACCCCTATCCCAAACCACAGTCGGACTTCCTTAACCTTTGGGGTTTTTTTTGCGTGTGTGACATCTGGATACAGCCTACATTACAGAATTCACAGGTGGTTTAAAAACAGCTTAGAGTCTAGGGCTGCCCACTCTGGAATGGGAAATTCCAGGAGATTTGGTGGTGGAGCCTGGGGAGAGCAGTGCTTGGATTAAGTGGAGGTACCTCAGCTGGATGTGATGGCAGAGAGTCCACCCTCCCAAGCAGCCTTTGCCTTCAGGAAATAGCCTGGAGATAAGTTGTAATTCCAAGAGACCTTCGGGCCCCACCTGGAGGTTGGCCACCCTAACCTAGAGTCACATGTTTCTCACTTTGTTATTTGCCTACATTTATTTATATGCCACCTTTCTCCCCTACAGAGAGCCCAAGAGAGTCACAAAGAAACACCAAACCAATCACTTCCATGAATTACCATAAAATACGTGAGAAACAAGCATTTCCCGAGCTGCTCTTGGTTGTTGACATTGACTTACACAGTTCCTGGACCGAGAGGCCTTCAGTTGGTGCCTCTGGCCCTTCTAGGGTTGCCAACCTCCAGGTGGGGACTGAAAATCTCCCAGTATTACAACTGATCACCAGGCTACAGAGAATTAATCCCCCTGGGTAAAATGGCTGCTTTGGAGGGTGGGCTCTGTGGCCTTGTACCATGCTGAGGCCCCTCCCCGCCCCAAATTGCACCCTCTCCCGGCTTCGCTTCCCCTCAAAAAAATCTCCAGGTATTTCCCAACCCAGAGCCAGCTTCCCTAGGTCCTTCCCTGCCCACAAGGTCTTTCTCGTGTCTCCCTTTCTCTGGCCATCTAGGAAAGTGCAAGCTTATATTTTGTTGTGGTGTCTTTTTGTTGGCATGCACAGTCAGGTGCACTATTTGCCTCCTGCCTATTTCCTTCAGTAGATTCCTTATTTCCATTGGTTTCTTTTACTGCATTTGCACACCCTTCAAATTTTTTATGCCACTGTTATGCAGTCGATGCTGACCTAAACATCATTCACGGAAACATTTCTATTGAATATCATTTACATGGAACATATCAGTCGTGTAGAAAAAAAAAGACAGGTGTTGCTTTCTCTGAGTGAGAAGAAACTATAAAAGAAACCTGATTTTTTTTCAAATCAAAGCAGAGTGGTCACTAACCGTGCAATCCTAAAGAGCATTCTACCTTTCTAAGGGTGTTAAAGTCAATGGGCTTAGAATGGTGTGACATTTGGACTGCACTGAGGATCTGATAACGTTACTAGCTCCTTCAGACGGCAAAGTGGGAAGAGATACTGAATTCCATCCAGGACTTATGATAAAGTTCATGGGGTTAGCTGGCCAATATCAGTCCCTAATACGCTGTCCCCTGTACACTGGAGTAGCTCAGCTCACAGGCAGTGGATGTGGTGGTATAAAGAAGATAGGTTTATGAAATGATATTGGAGATAAAATGTATTGTGGAAAGGATGTCTTTCCTTTATTTCTGTGAAAACCACAATGGTTGTCAGTTCTTGGTTGCGGAATTTCTGGCCCCGCCTGGAGGTTAATAACGCCACATCTTCTGCCTGGCGACCCCTTCTAGCACCCATTTTATAGTGGGAAGCGTGCACATGTGTTGCAAGAAAACTCGTTGCCGAGCAAAGGGCTCAGCAGCACAAAAACTAAATGGAAGGATAGTGAAGTGAAGAGAGTGATAGTGAAGTAGGGTTGCCAGCCTCCAGGAGGAGCCCAGAGGCCTCCTGGATTTAGAACTGATCTCCAGACAAGAGATCAGTTCCCCTGGAGAAAATGGCTACATTGGAGGGTGGACTGTATTGGATTATATCCTTCTGAAGTTTCTCCCCTTCAAAAACTCTGCTGTCCCTCGGCTCCACCCCCAAAATCTCCAGGTATTTCCCAACCTGGAGCTGCCAACAGATGTCATGTATCCAGCGCCGGCAGAAATGGTTTCACTAAAGGCATGCCTTTTCAGACCGCTGAATTGTGTCCAGAACATTTTTGCCACATTGAAATAGCATGCCTGTTTCCCCTGCAGTGAAATACGTTCAGAATCTCAGCAAAACAAAATCTGTGCTAACTCGGGAATCTTGGGAAACCATGTCCTCGCACACATAATCCCATTTCCTTTTTTTTTACTACAGTTGAGTACTGGGTTGGTATTCTGTGTGGTCAACAGCCATCACCTTCCATTCATCTTTTCCCAAAAGAGATCTGTCACTGGCACAAATACAAGACAGAAAGGTCTTGACTCACGCTTGGCAAACAGAGCTGGAAAGTACCAATACTCTTTGAGGTACTTGAGAGCAGGAACTGGAGGATAAAACGCCTGATTACACAGTATTGCGACACTTGGATAAGACACGGAATACGGGAGAGTCATCAAATAGGAGGCCATCTGGCAACCCAGATGGCTCCACAGGGAAGTACTTGCATAGTTAAGAATTAACACTCCTCAAAATGAAAATGAGAAGCGCTTTTGACTTAAGAGGAGGCCTTTGTACGACTGAGAAGCAGCATAAGAACGAAGCCCAGTTAGTTATTCATAGCTACAGGTCTGCCGTACTATATATTCCCAGGCTGAAAACGATCTTTAAAAATGGGGAAACAATGTGCCATTGAGATCTCACTTTGAACTTTCCATAAAGAACCAAAGAAAACCTTGGAGTTGTACTGCGTTAAAAGCGGCAATGAACTCTGAATGTCGCTCATGTTGAAATGCCATAGATGGCACTTCTAAAACATCAGGAGGACCCCGGCTATGTGCAAGAATCGCTTGCCGTCTCCGAATCAGCAGAGGAGGAGATAATTCTGTTACTAGGTTGCAACATTTCAGATTGTGGGCAGGAGCTCTCATGGGATTGCAGCATCCTCCACCCCAAAATGAAACCCTTGCACAAAGCATGGCAGGAAGTTCTCTTGAGAGGAAGATTGGAACATAGCCTTCCTCATGTGAGACCTTCACTTGCTGTCTGGAGGGGCACAGCTAGATCCTCATCTACTCCTTTGGAGAAAGGGTAACAGGGCAGTTTTGCAGTTGAAGAAGAAGAAGAAGAAGAGATTAGATTTATACCCCGCCCTTCACTCACTTGGAGTCTCAGAAAGGCTTACAAACTCCTTTCCCTCCCCCTCCCCACAACAGACACCCTGTGAGGTAGGTGGGGCTGAGAGAGCTCTTTCCCAAGCTGTCCTTGAGGGAACAGCTGGTACAGAGCTATGGCTTGCCCAAGGTCATCCAGCCAGGTGCAAGTGGAGGAGTGGAGAATCAAACCCGGTTCTCCCAGATTAGAGTCCGCGCACTTAACCACTACACCGTGCACTTAACCGCGCACTGAACCGCGCACTGAACCACTACACCAAACAGTTGGTTCAAGAGCTGTCAAATCTACATTGGGAAATTCCTGGAGATGTGGGGGTGGGACCTGGGAGGACAGGGTTTGGGAAGAAGAGTGAACTTGGTATGGAACAATGCCGTAGAGTCTGCCCTCCAAGTCAGGTGATGGCATTGTTCATGGGAAGATATTCTCAAACACCGATGGCTCTACATGTCTGCATATGTGGTGCTTCAGTTCCAGAGGACATATTCCATTATCCGCTATTTTGTCCTATGTATACAGAAGTCAAAATTGAATCTCTTGACAATTGGTTAAAGGGACAAAATCTCCCCTCTGATTTGGATAAATTGGTCTTTCTATTATCTGACACCAATCCATCTGTTACCTATAGAGTTTCATTTTTCCCCCTGGCTGCAAGGAAAATTAGGGCCAAGACTGCTGCTTCAGTAAATGAATCTGACTAACTGGATATATACTTGAAATTTGCAATTTTACTGTATGTAATTAATTGCATTTTATTTCTAACAATTTTTAAAACCACTCTTGTAATCATGTTTGACCCTTTACCTCTATATTCTTAATATTTTTTTTTGTGATGGCCTTTGGCTACATGCAATAAATATGTCTGTCTGTCCAAAGCAGCCATCTTCTCCTTGGAGAACTGATCTCTGCAGTCTGGAGGTCAGTTGTCATTCCAGGACACCTGGAGACTGGCAACTCTGACTGGCATTCCAGAGCACTGTCAGGTCTTGAACAGAACTCGCTCTCAACAACACACTCTTGGCAGTGATATGTTTATTGAAAGCTCAAGAGGTTTCAAGCATAGACATTCCTGTGTCAGAACTGACACTCTGGGTGCTAGTTCACAAGTTATACCTGGTTCAAAGATTCCTCCCCCCAGCATCCAGTCCATTCACACCCATACATCCAGCCCGCCAAAATCTATGGTGATTCTGCCAGCCCTCCCCCAGCATCTGCAAGCTGGCTGGTGCAGTATCTTGCCATGTCTAGCGTTCAGGGTCAAGCACACATTCTTCTCACAACAGATGAAGTTACAAGCTAGCGCGACTCCGGCAAAGTGGCTCCATGCACCCACTCACATGCTCCCTCCCTGATTCCCAGCATAGAAATGAAACATGGCATTGAATTACAGACAGCCCAGCAAACGGGGGAAAATTACATGGCAAATGAGGCCTGAGTTTGACAGACACCTGGAAATTGGCAGAAAAGCCAGGGGGAAGAGCATTTTGTGCAATTCTTCTTTACTGTACCTTCCTATTCCCAGGTGTTTATTGTCCATAAGAATCCTGTGACTAGGGTTAGGAAATTCCAGGACATTTTGGGGATGGAGCCTGGGGGTGGTGGGGTTTGAGAAGGGGAGGGACTTCAAAGGGGTATAATGCCACTTAGATTCCAATCTTCCAAAGCAGCCATTTTTTTGAGGTGAAGTGATCTATGTCACCTGGAGGCCAGTAGTAAACCCAGGGGATCTCCAGGTACCACCTGGAGGTTGGCAATTTTGCCTGTGGCTCCCCCCCAAGCAATGCCTGGGGGAGGGGAATTGCAGTGGTCTACTACTGGAAAAGAAAGATCAGGAAATATCCCCCCTTGTAAGCCCTTCTGCTTTGTCTTATCATAGAATTCAACTATACACCATATTTTTTCTTTCCTCTGTAATATCTTTAATTTCCTATTTGTTGTTGTTCAGTTGCATTCTTCATGACCCCATGGACCACATCACGCCAGGCCCTCCTGTCTTCCATCATGTTCCAGAGTTTGCTTAATTTCATGCTTGTTGCATCGACAACACTGTTTAACCATCTCATCCTTTGCCATCCCCTTCTTCTTTGACCTTCAATCTTTCCCAGCATCAGGGTCTTCTCCAGTGAGTGCTCCCTTCTCATTGGGTGGCCAAAGTATTTGAGCTTCAGCTTCAGGAGCTGGCCTTCCAGGGAACAGTCAGGGTTGATTTCCGTTAGGATTGACTGATTTGATCTCCTTGTAGTCCAGGGGACTCTCAAGAGTCTTCTCCAGCACCATAATTCAAAAGAATCTATTCTTTGGCGCTCGGCCTTCCTTATAGCCCAGCTCTCACAGCCATACATTACTACTGGGAATACCATCGCTTTGACCATATGGGCTTTTTTTGACAGGGTGATGTCTCTAAATTTCCTATTATATCAGTCCAAAATCATAATGTCCTTAACCCCCAGTAATAATAGGGGGCATATGTTTTTGTCTTTTCCACACCTGCCCTTTGTGAAGCTCTACATCTTTCATCTTCATTTCCTCCATTTTGTCTAGGTTTCATGATGATCCGCACGATTTCATGTCTCTACCTTTTTCGTGACCATGTCTCCTAATCTGCACCCTCAGCTATTGTCTTCGGCAGCACGGGGACTCATAACTAGCATTTTTGCTCCTCGCCTTTTAATCATTTCATAACATTTATTTTTATCCCCAGTTATGAAGGGTTTTACAGATGTCATCAACCAAGAAAATATTGCAGAGGCAACTCTGAAGAAATGACAGGGGCAAAGTCACGATGGGAAGCCTCTGTCACAGAGAACCGCCAGAAGTGAGGGTACTGTTGAGAATTAGGTAATGTGCCAAACCATACAGAAGTCTTTCAGTTGCTCAGCTTTTTTCCTGTTGCTACCAGTGAAGAATCACAACAAGCACAGTTACTCCATGTTTCTTCAACAGGAGGCCCAGGGTAGGTAGGGCCTCCATTCTGTACAACATGGCTCCTGGAGACCTTTTTGCCATGAACATCTTGCAATTTGTTTTATTTATTTAGAATATTTTTATGCCTCTTCTCTGGTGGCTTACAAAATAAAAGCTCAATGAGGGTTATAAAATATAGGTCCCGATCACACACAGAATTAGCCACGTGATTGGCACGAATGCCATGCGGATTTTAAGGGTGCAATCACACCAGAACATCTGGCAAGCATCCCACACCCGTCGGCAACCCATTTCCCTCTGCCGAAGAAGCGGAGTTAAAAGATACTAGGGAAAGTCCAGTATCAAACAGGTTTGCTATGGGCCACAGACAGACTTTCCCCGTGTGATCACTCCAGTGCGCACTCATGGTGTTGGGGATAGTCTGATCAGACTATCCTGATGCCATGCTATTCCCCCTCCATTCTCAGTATGCGCATCATCGCGTACTGCCATAGGAAGCTCTCAGGGTGGAGATGTGATTCATCGATCCCCTGTTTAAGCGCATCAGAAAAAAATGGCAAACCCCCCCCCAACTCAGTCGTGATTGTGTTTGATCATGCAGTGGCGGGCTGTGTCCACAGCTTCACAGAACTGGGTGATTGCGCAACTGTGGGTCAAATTACTGCAGAGCAGATAGCCTCTCTTCCCCCACCCCCCGGATCATCTCACTTGTGTGACCGGGACCATAAATAATTAAAATATATGAATTAAAACCAGCGTTTAAAAAGCTTCATCTCAGAATACTGAAATACCCATGGTGGTGGAAAGGGCCATCAAGTCGCAGCTGACTTATGGCGACCCTGTAGGGTTTTCAAGGCAAGAGACGTTCAGAGGTGGTTGGCCCTGGCCTGTTGCCAAGTCACGAGATGACCCTGGTATTCCCTAGACCTCTCCCATCCAAACAGGTGCCAGGGCCGGCCCTGCTTAGCTTCTGAGATCTGATGAGACCGCGCTAGCCTCAACTGTCCAGGTCAGGGCAACATATACACTGCAAGTTAAAAAAAAAATGCATTGTAAGGAAAACTGTGTTAAACATTAAGGAGAGATTAAATATCAGCCAAATGGTATACTGATGTGATTGAGAAAAAGACACTGCTACCTTCAGGAGCCAGTTTGGTGTAGTGGTTAAGTGCGCGGACTCTAATCTGGGAGAACCGGGTTTGATTCTCCACTCCTCCACTTGCACCTGGTTGGATGACCTTGGGCAAGCCATAGCTCTGGCCCAGCTGTTCCCTCAAGGACAGCTTGGGAAAGAGCTCTCTCAGCCCCACCTACCTCACAGGGTGTCTGTTGTGAGGAAGGGAAAGGAGTTTGTAAGCCGCTCTGAGACTCCAAGCGAGTGAAGGGCGGGGTATAAATCTAATCTCTTCTTCTTCTAAAAGTACCAGTAACACAGCAGAGGAGGAGAAAGTGTGAAAATAAATGTCGTGCATTGGAAACAGTCCTATTCTTGAGAGCATGACTTCACTTTTGGGTGGTTCTGACTCAGCTTTTGGTACTTTGACATTGGTAACAAAATGCTTTGTGTGACTGATTTGTGTTCATTGTTATGTTAATGTCATTGCTATGACCCATTTGGTTGGTGAAGTACAAAATTAGTCATTGATTGGCGCAGTATTCTTTTAAAGAAATATTTGGAAAATACATTTTTTTCCCTAAGCATGTCAGATTCAGAATTTGCTGTCAAAGCCAAGCAGAGTGCAAATTTTGGATGTTCAGATGGAAAGGGAGCTAATTACGATCTGAGCAGACTACGTCCTTTTTAAATATAACAAATCTAGCTTGGAAAATTAATGACATTTTAATAATATTAGAAAACATTTGGCTCTTGCTGCGGTTCTGACACTTCGCTGTCTGGCTTCCGTTTTAAGGAAGGCAGAGGGAGGAGAGAAAACATGGAGGGAACAGCTCAGCAGACATGTAAGCAGCAACATATAGGGTTGCCAACTCCAGGATGGAAAATTCCTGGAGATTTTGGGGCAGAGCTTGCAGTGGCTCAAGTGGATAAAACACTGAACTGCAGACCAGAAGGTCAGTAGTTCAGCCGTTCAAGACCCGATGCTGCATGACAGAGTGAGCTCCCTTCTCTGGTCCCAGCTCCTGCCAACCTAGAAGTTTGAAAGCAAGAAATTGCAAGTAGATAAATAGGTACCGCTTTGGTGGGAAGGTAACAGTGTTCTGTGCATCTCAGTGTCTAGTCATGCTGGCCACATGACCACAGAAACGTCTTTGGACAGCGCTGGCTCTTTAGCTTGGAAATGGAGATGAGTACCACATCCCTAGAGTTGTATTTGACTGGCTTTCGAGGAAGAAAAACCTTCACCTTTACCTTGGGGAGAGTGGTGGAGGGAAGGAAGCCCAGCAGGGATGTGAAGTCATAGAGACTCCACCTTCCAAAGCAGCCATTTTCTCCAGGGGAACTCTCTAGTTCAGACCAGTTCTAATTCTGAGAGAACTCCAGCCCCATCTGGAGGCCAAGAACCCTCTCAGCACATCATGTACAGATCTGGAGGCTAAAAAGGATTGTCTGTCTTTCTACAATGTCCAGTACAGGGGTCCCCAACAGAGCACCCATCAGGCCCGTAGCCAGAAAAAAAAGTTAATGGGGGGGATAAGTACAGTGGTTGTCAGCCCATCATTATTTATTGATTATGCATGCTTTATTAGTTATTTACCAATGTTCTACTTGAGACTCAAAGTGGGTTACATGGTATAGAACATTGTAATCAAACAGCACGAGAGATCTAACAGTAATGCCATAGGACTAGGCATACAAAACTTACAAAACTGCAAAAATATATATATCAAACATGCTATGTCAAGCAATGCAGAAAATGGAATTACAAAAAAAAAAATGAAAACAGTGCTGTAAGAGCATGACAGAACATACAACAGATCAATGATATATAGCATGCACTGTGGCATAGACTGCAGTCCTGTTTCGTATGAGCTTTATAAAAATGCCCTCCCAAGCAACTGTTTTACATAGTTTGCAAATTAAAGAAGTGCGAGAGCCTTCTTCCAGTTACTGGAAACTGAAATTGTAAATTCAGCCTTCTTTTCTCCATAAACCACCAACTCAAGGCTTCTAATGGTGCCACCCAACACCCCTGCAGGCTTTTGAAAGCACGACTCTTCAGCCCTGCCAGCTGCTAATTCTGTTCTAGGCAATTGCATTGAGAATTCACCCTTGGAAGATTTATGACAGGATTCACACTTTTTACCTCAACTCCTTCCTTTTATAAAGAACATTTACACCTGGAAGACATGTGACAGATTTCACACCAACCTGTAATGCTGTTTGGAGAGACATGACAAAAGATTGATGAGGCACCTCTCCTTTTTGCACCACCGTGGCTAGGGGCCTGGTGCCCATGGGTGCCATCTTGCCTGCCTGATTCTTTCCTGAGCTCCAGCAGGTGTTTTTTAGAAAGTGGGTGGGATGAGGTGGGGCTTTTGCCTAGAAAAGCTTCTGATTGGCCACTGGAAATTTGATTGGCTGTGCAGATTTTAGCTTGGAGAAATGATGGCTGAGGGGTGACATGATTGAGATTTACAAGATTATGCATGGGATAGAGCAGGTAGAGAAAGAAGTATTTTTCTGCCTTCCTCACAATGCAAGAACTCGAGGGCACTCCATGAAATTGCTGAGCAGTCAGGTTAGAACAGATAAAAGGTAGTCCTTCTTCACCCAAAGAGTGATTAACACATGGAATTCACTGCCACAAGAGGTGGTGGTGGCTACAAGCATGGATGGCTTCAAGAGGGAATTAGATAAACATGTGGAGCAGAGGCCCATCAGTGGCTATTTGCCACAAGGTATAGATAGGAACTCTCCATCCGGGGCAAGTGATGGTCTGTATTCTTGGTGTTTGACTGGGGGGGGGGGGCAGTGGGGTGACTTCTAGTGTCCTGGCCCCACTGGTGGACCTCCTGATGGCACCTGGTGTTTTTGGTCGCTGGGTGACAGAGTGTTGGACTTGATAGGCCATTGGCCTGATCCAACATTGGCTTCTCTTATGTTCTTCTTATGGTTTTGAACAATGTCACGTTAGCAGCAACTGCCACCACAACACAACACTCTTCACTGTGTGACTGGAGCTAAGCCACAGCAGTCGTTTTGTGGCTGCACCCACCATACTACATCAGAAATCAAAAGGTACCACCGGGCTTTAAAAAGTTGAGGACCACTGTTTCTGTCACAACCTGCCAACTGTCATGTTCTGTGTTGGCAGAGGGAACGTGAAAATGATACCCTTCATTGTTGCCCTATTGAACTGGGTACTTTGAATGCTTTAGTACAGGGTCATAAACTGTGTCTTGTGACTATCCCACCCAATTGTGACTTTTGTTACATGAAAATGTGATAAACTATTTGTTTCACTGTCCCAGAATGGAGAAACAAGACACTGATATATATGATAAAGGATTGTGTTCATTACTGATCCGCCATTCCTTTCACAATGGATTGCATCTTCTGGACAACCTCTGATAGATGTCAGCATTTCGGCAACCCTACCCTGGCCCCTATCTTAGAAGCCTCCATTGGCATACCTTGTTTATCCTTTCCTGCCCAGAAACCTGCGCCAAGAGATGTCCATTCTTACCTTCCTCACCCTATGCCACACAACAATTAGGGGGGTCCATTGCAGCTGTTCGTCACCCTCCACCCCTAAGAAGAGGGATGGGCACAAGACACATTTTTGTTATTAATTTCAGTTTGTGGTTCAGGAGTGAACCACAAAGCAAACCAAGAACCAATACAAACCAGTAGGCTGGTTCGTGAACTGAACCAGTTCATAGCAGTTCATGACCCCTGCTTTCTGCTCCCTGGCACTTTTCATGGGGAGCAGAAAGCAGGGGTTCTCCCCGCAAAAAGTGGCAGGGAACAGGAAGCAAGTTTTTAAATGGTTCTGAGCCATTTAATCCCCTGATTTCTGCTTCCCACAGAAAACACCTGAGTAGAAGGGAGCAGAAAGCAGAGGGTTAAATGGCTCAGAGCCATTTAAAACACTGCTTTCTGCTCCCTGATGCTCACCTGGTTTTTTTGTGAAGATCTCAGAATCATTTAACCCCCTGCTGTCTGCTTTTCACAAATTGCCACGAACTGCCTTAAAATTCATGTAAGTTCGTAGCAGCTCTTCAGTTCACAAACTTCAGTTTGCAAACCACAAGCCACCCCAAATTCATCAAAAACTTGTGTTTGTAAGCTGTTTCATGCCCATCCTTACCTAAGACATCTCAGAGCTCCTTCAAGTTATGTCTATGTATGCTGTATTAACCCTGCCCTAGATGTTCCAGGTGAGCCTGATCTTGTCAGATCTTAAAAGCCAAGCAGGGTTGGCCCCGGTTAGTACTTGGATGGGAGACCCCAAGGAAGTTAAGGGTTGCTATGCAGAGGCAGGTAATGGCAAACCTCCTCTGTCATCAGATCTTGGAAGCTAAGCAGGGGTTGACCCTGTTAGTACTTGGATGAGAGATCACCGAAGGAGTCCAGGGTTGCTATGTAGAAGCAGGCAATAGCAAACCACCTCTGAATGTCCCTTTCCTTGAAAAGCCTATGGTGTTGACCTAAGTAGGCTGCTACACCACCATGCCACAGTAACCACAATATTCCTGCTGCTAGCTTTAGCTTAATACCCCTCACCCTACACAGAGACCATAAAATCAAATAGGCCCCATGCCCACCACAGCCAACCATGACACAGGGCAGGGCAGGATGTGGGGCTGACCCAAGAGAAGCACATTTCCTTCCACACTCAACTCCTGCGGTAAAAAAAAAACCCTGCAGGCGGAAGAGGCCATGGTTTCAAAAGCCACTCCCTACGAAGTGACTGAGGGTGAGTGACTGAGGGTGAGGGAGAGCAACTGAGGGTGAGTGACTGGAATGAACCAGTCACTGCCTAGTCCAGAGTTAGGGTTGCCAGCTCTGGGTTGGAAAATACCTGGAGGGGTTTTTTTTGGAGGGGGAAGACCATGAGGAAGGTGGGGTTTGGGTAGGGGAGGGACTTCAAGGAGGTATAATGCCATAGAGTCCACTTTCCAAAGTGGTTGTTTTCTCCAGATGAACTAATCTCTGTCAGCCTGGAGATCAGTTGTAATCCCAGGAGATTTCCAGCCACCGTCTGGAGGTTGGCAACCTTATTCAGAGTGAACTGATGCTCATATCCTGGGGGACTAGTTGACTTAATACGGTGATGATTGCCAACTAGATCCTTCCATGAATCAAGGAAATGCTATCATAGCTTGTCATTGTGGCACCGCCCACATTTTTCAGTGAAGAAGGGACTAATTCAGCTACCTTCCCAATAGACCTATTGAGGATTATTCCTTTTTGTCATGCTTGGAAGCACCTTCAGGCTGAGCAGAGTTTTCCTGTAGTCCCATCTTAATTTTACTGAAGGGGGGGGGGGGGTCCCTTAGGCACATCTATATGCCATGGTATCACTGCCTCATTTCCCCTGGCTGAGCCTAGCGTTACCAACAGCAAGTGGCAAAATTCCTGGAGATTTGGGGATGGAGCCTGGGGAGGGACCTCAGAGGAGCACAGTGTTATAGACACCCGCCTCCCTCCCAAGCAGCCATTCTCTTCAGGAGAGTTGATCTCAGTGCTCTCGAGATCAGTTGTAATTCCAGGAGATCTCCAGGCCCTGCCTGGAGTCTGGGAACCCTAGCTGAGCTGCCCCTAGAATAACTCAGGTTTTCAAACTTTGCTTTTCCATTAAATTTACAAAATATACATTCCTGAATGCAGTACCTCAATGCAGTTTATTCATATAAGTTAGAGCAATGCATCTGTTCCAGTTTTGCCATGAACCCCGTTTTCTGCACAATTCTTCAAAACACCAAGGCAGAAGCTGACATCAGGGTTTCATTTAATTGGATTAAGTTCTAAACATGATGAAAATCATTTAAATGTATACCCCCCACCCACCCACCCTCATTGATTTTCCACTCTGTGAATACAGGAAAGATGCGGCTTAGAGCAGGAAAACAGATACAAAAATAAAAATGGGCTTCCATCATACAAACAGTGTGTGATAGTTTAATAAGGCTCTTCGAGCGAAACCGTATGGCTGCTTTTCATGTTGATAACCTGGGGACTATACAAAATGGAAGGACGGCGATTGTAGTGCAGACGAATTGTCCCTGCTGTGGACTCCAGCTGCTGTGAATACTTCTATTAGGGAAGCCCTCCTGACAGCTAGATTGCTTGACGTGATGTATTAATGTTCTGAGGATCAGGAAATATTCTAGAATAGGTGAACGCCTGCTTTGTCGTTTTAATTCATGCACTCTGAGCATTTTGCTCAGCTAAACATGATGAGGAACACAACCCAGCCAAACCAGAGTATTCGGACTCTGTTTTGATTTCAGTGAGAAATTGCATTGTTCCAATCAATGGAAAATTTAAAAAGCTTACCTTATATCTCCTGGTGGTCACAGAAAACTTATGGCAACCTGATAGGGCTTTCAAGGCAAGAGACCTTCAGAGATGGATGGCCGTTGCTTGTATCTGCATAGGAAACTCAAGACTTCTGTGCCCCCCTCAGCTTTATTTAACCTTTTTCTATCTGACCTCCCTACACATCTTGCAGCAAAAGATGGACATGCCCCCCCACCAAATTGAACTCTCTACCTATACCCATCTTACAGAACGCAGACAACACTGTAGTTCTTTCTACTACTAGAATTGGCCTCAAATGTGCCCTAACAATATTTTCCTCCAATTGTAGACAGAACTCTCTCATAGTTAATTATGGGGGAAAAAAAATAGTTTTCTCCAAAGCATAAAAACGCACCTTGTGAAAAATTGATGGGAGGGAAATAGAGCAAGTCAGATCGTTTAGGTTCTTGGGTGTCTTATTTCACTATAATTTAAAATGGTCTTCCCATCGGGACCAATTGCTCCAATTGGCTAAAAACAGGATTTCGGCTGTTACTCATTTTTATTATCAACAAGGAAACCAGTTTGTTTCGGCCACCCTTCGAATTTTCCAAGCTACAGACGTTTCCCGTTTGTTATACAGAATTCCTATATGGATTCAAAGATATTGATTGAATTTATGCAATCTTTCTATGATATATTCTTGGATTACCTAACTCTGTTACCTATTATTCCCTCTGTGCTGAGCTGGGCCTCCACCTCCTAGACTCGAAGGCTCAGATGACCACAATTAAATATTGGCTTCATATCCATTTAAGCGCCCCACAGAATAGCCTTATCTATATCCTTCTTAAATTGTGGTGTCCAGGGGTCATTTCGTAGAAAAAGAGGTGCAGGAGATCATTAGCATAACTAATTTGCATAATCCATTTGCATATGCCACACCCCCTAACATACCGGAAGTGTGTCAGAAGGCAACACCCACCCCTCAGGCTCCACTCCACAGGTGAGTGAAACTGACCTGCTCTTCCTCCATTCCCTTCCCCATCCAATACTTTGTGCAAGAAAAATAAGCGTAAAGAACACACCCTCATTCTCTTCCTGCTCCCTTGAAACCACCAGGTTTCAAGTAGACTAGAGATACCCAGGATATGTGCACCACCCATCCCTTCCCCTTCCCTTCCCCACAACAAGACACCCTGTGAGGTAGGTGGGGCTGAGAGAGGTCTTTTGAGAACTGCTCATGAGAGAACAGCTCTGAGAGAACTTGTGAATGGCCTAAGGTCACACCAGCAGCTGCATGTGGAGGAGTGGGGAATCAAACCCGGTTCTCCCAGATTAGAGTCCAACTCCTGACCACTACACCAAATGGATGGGGTGGAAGCTGCTGAAGGGTTGGTGAAATTTCTCCAGTACTTATGTGCCATGTGCCCAGATAAAAAATGGTATACTTAGAAAATTTATATGCCACCTTGAGCAAGTCTCTGGAAAAGCAGCACACAGTCATAAAAGGAACAATGATAAAATTATCAATATTAAAACAAAACATTAAAAACAATAAAGACCCTAGCAGGGCTTTCCCCGGGGCGCTGTGCCTCTGCACTGCTCGGGGAAGCCTAGGAGGGGGTGGGGCTTGGTCACGTGCCCACCCCCTGGGCTCCTCACTCCCGGAGCTGCGCTCCTGTGTACTCCCGCTCCAACAGACCCCTGCTTGTTCCCCCTTTTCCCTCGGACTTAGATATGTACCAAACAGCACGGCACAATCCAATTCTATCTAAATATAATCTTCCATTGGAGTTATGGGTGATTTCTTTTTTATTGGTGGACACTGTTCCTGAAATAACTATTTCAGTAGCAAAATATCTTGCAATTATGATTTCCTTGAAACATAATCTTGTTATAATGGAGAGGTCTCATTTCATTGCTAAACTTTGGATCTACATCCTTTTTTTAGATTTTAAGATTGGATTTTAGACTTAAGGTTCTACTATTTACTTGTCTCTCTTTTAAAGTTTTAATCCTTACTGTTATCATCTATATTATAGTGATAGATAGTTTGCCTCGTCTGTCACTTCCTGGTATGTGAAGAAGTTGGTGAGTTGTTCCACCCATGCCTCCCAGAACTCAGGGTGAGTGGGGTCAAATGCTTGGATGTTACCCGGAGCGGCAGCCATGACTCTGGAGCGATGTGGGGAGTGTTGTCCAGTGGTGCGGTTGGTGGCGCCTGGGGGCACTGGAGCCTGGAAATATGTGGTGGCTGTGGATTGGTGCTCAGTGCAGTGCTGAAGTCAGAGTCATCTCGCTCAACGGGATCCCATCCTTGTTGCCAGTGGAAAGTACTGAGTTCTCGGCGGCATTGACGAGGATGAAGTTGGCGTAGTGATTAGCTCAAGTTTATTTAGAGAGAACAACCATGCCTTAACCAGCCACAGGGCCAGCATCTATATGCACACCCAGGACACACCCCAGGTCCCACTTATGATCCTATTGGGAGGGGGTTTGGATTTCCCACCTGGGTCTTACTGGAGGATTAGCGGGACTCCTGGATCCTTGGCTCCCATTGTTCTAGGAGCCAAGCCCTGGTCTCTTTGCACTGGTGCCTAATGGTGGTCAGTGGACACAACACCCTCATAACAGTGAGGTTTACAGTTTTAATGATAACATACCGAACATGGCTTGCAGCAGTAATGGATCATAGAAGCTTAAGAATTACACAGTACCTTGAATCCCACATACATATTTCTGTGGACCAAGAGGATAAGAAAACAACTTTGGCTGGCTAAATGGAACCTCCATGTTCAGAGGCATCAAACCTCTGAATACTGGTGCCTGGAGGTGTAACCCCCTTGCTGGGAATGGGATGAGCCAGGAAGGGGCAGAGCCTCTAGAGGCAGAAGGGTGCAGACCTTGTGTGGAAAGCTGGAGAGGGAAGCCAGACTGCCTTGCTGGGGAGCTTAAACTTTAACTATAGGCTCTTAACACCTTGTTTAAGGTAACTAGGATTTATGGATGGACACTGGTAAGGGAGGGAGAAGTTTGCTCTAAATTGTAAATGTTAGAATTATTGTTTCAGGGCTGTGTCACCTAGTGGGGAGTTCAACTGGGACACTCATTTTGGAAACCGATGCAAAGAGTGTTCAGCTGGAGTCTTCTTGACCCACCAACAAGAGGGAAAGGATGGACTTTGTGGGTGGCAGGCTGTGAAGGAGGGAGAAGTTAATGGTTTGGACTGTAAAAGATCCCAGCTCTGTTGTGTTACCAAGTCCCGTGATTTGTTACATTATGTTAATTGAAAAGTAAAACAACAACAACAACAACAATAATAATAATAATAATAATAATAATAATGTTTTATTCTCTCTGAATAACTGCAAGATTAATTCCAAGTTCTGCCTCACAGAACATACAAGTTGAGGTTACAGAGGAACATCAGGTACAAACCTCAGCCTCTCTGTCCTGTTGTTAGACCTTCAGAGGAACTGGTTGATCACTGTGGCCCAGTCTGCATCTAGCATTTGCTCTGCTGTCTTACCAAACCCACACTGGAACAGAAATTCCCCTCTGCATTGCATGCCACTTTCACTTTGATTGATTGGCAAATTTTATGGCAGTGTCCAGACTGCATGCTGCTTTCACTTCATTTGATCTCTCCGTTTTATGGTACCATCTGCATAGATTTTTGGTCATTTCATGGCCGTTCAGGGGTGAATCTGCAGTTACTTAGGCCCAATTTACACCTCCCCTCTGAAGTAGTTTGACTGCTGTCTTTTCCTATGCTCATTTCACGCTGGTTTCAAATTTCACTCCCTGGGTCTGAAGAGTACTAAGCAACAGGATCTGTTTAAAGCAGTGTAATGCTAGCTTGACCACAGGAGGGCAATTAACGAATGTAGACAGTGATTTTTAAACTAGAACCAGTATGGTTTGAAACTAGAAACAGGTATAAATGTTAAAAAAAAAAAAACTAGAATGATTCCATCGGGAAAATCAGATATAGATTTGACCTTAGTGTAAGCCAGAGCAATATTCTTTTGCACTCTTATGGGGACCTATAAGAACAGTGAATGGACTATGTTGCTGATTATGTGAGATGGACCGATGGAAATGACAGCAGACACTTTAGACAGAGGTTTAAAGCACCATTTTCTGAGGTTACCACCTCCAGGCCTGGAGGTTGTCACAAAGCAAAAAGACATACACGAAGAACCATGTCATCTTTTGTGGCTAGAGACACACACCACTAACTTCATGAGGGTATGAACCCCATACACGCACACAGGCTCGGGCCCCCTCCTTCCACTTCCCCTCCATTTGGCACATCTAAGAACTTCGCACAGGGGTGCAAAGACAGTGGGACGCTTCCTGATGAACTGGTTTTGCTGCTCGGAGGCCGCTTTCATCTAGAGACAGTGCCAGCTGCAGATGACATCGACATCCTGTCCTGACCATCAGGTAGATCTGAATAGTGACCACTCCTATAGGACCCTCTTAGTGGCTAGGGACACAGGACGGAACATCTATAGGCATTCCTGGGAAGGTGCCAGGAACTTGCCAACCTCCCAGTAACACCCCCCAATAAATACAGCTTCCCAAGAGTTATGAGTCAGATTTTCTTCTCCTCTCTTGCTTCTTTCTCCTTCCTCCCTCCCGGATCCTTGGGTGCACCACTTGGGTCCACCACGTGGCTTCTGCAGGTTCAGAACCACGCTCCTTTCTCCTTTGTCTGAAGGCACCCCCCGCTCTCCAGCAGGACTTCACCAGATTTCTATGGAGGTAAATATCACCCTCAATGGATACCATCAATATTCCTGCTCATGCAAACATCTCTGTAATTCTACCTAACTTCCTAGATCTGTGTACTTGCGTGTATGATTGTGTAGCATTTGCTTATAAACATTTTATTCTTATAAAGTAAACATTTTCCCTTTTTATACTTTGACTTGAGTCTTGTGTCAGTTCCTTGGGAGTTCGGAAGAAGCCCAGCCTCTGTAGACACAGGTGCAGATCCTTAATGCCTACTGCTGATTATTAAGAGCTAATGTTCCCCAAATATTAATAATATAAAAGAGCAGTCAGGCTAACATTAGGCATTGGCCTGGGGTATTTGAATGTGATTTTGAGCCACACCTTTTTCTGTTCCAGTGTGGGTTTGGTAAAAACAGAGCAAATGCTAGCTGCAGACTGGGCCTGTGTGAAACAGGATGCTGAAGTCGATGGACCACTGGTCTGATCTATCAGGGCTCTTCCTATATCCTTACCTTTTCCAGCTTACCTGTGCAAAGATTCAATTGCCCCAACGATTCCACATGAAATTAAATTTTGAAGTGAATTAGGAGGTTCTTGCTTGGGTGAAACATGCAAGTAGTTTCAAGCGGGGGGGACTTGTAAAAGGCCTCAGAGACCTTCTCTCCATCCATCTCTAAGCCACCATCCCAAGAAGTCTGAGGAGAAGCAAACACAGCTTCAATGAAAACCATCAAAATGTTTCACTGGGACCTCAAAACTAGTTAGTAAATTAATGGGTCTGCTGGTGAAGGATCACTTGATGGTTTGTATTTCCTGCTTGGGATAAAGAACTTATAGGCATGGGGATATGGCCCTTTTCATCAGAACCCCCATAAAGTTATCATCCAGGATAACGGATCCTGAAGGGAATCAGGAAATAATAAATGAGAAGCTTTATGGTCTTTGAATGGTAGCTGGAAAATTACACTGCCTATGTGGAAAGGGCACATTTTTGGAAAGAATTAGAATTGATGCTTCTCTGATTTCCCAAGAAACTTTGAAAGGTCAGATGAAAGAGAAGAGGATCTATTAATTCTTCTTAGGCTGCGTCTCGAACGCAAGAACCATACAGCTTGGCTATTTGCTTAAGCTATGTCAATAAAATGTGATGGGTATTCAACAGGATTTGCAAATAGTGCTGTTAATTATCTTTTCCAAAAATAAAACACTCAACTATATATCTCAATGTTTCTGTCATTGATTTCTGTCCTTTTCCCCCCATCCTCAAAATAAATAAGAATATCCAGTAGCCGAGGCAGGTAACCCTGAATCTTCATCACTCCCCCCACCCCAATTTCCATTTTCAGAAGAGTCACATGTGAGGCATAGGTTCACATCATCCGTTATCCATAAACAATATGTTATTTGCCATCAAGAACATGGTTAATGGGGAGCTAGAATCAATCTAGGCTCCCTGATGAGTGTATGTGGATGAGACATGGGCAACCAAGATGATTAGGGGGTTGGAGCACCTTCCCTATGAGGAAAGGCTGAAGACTCTAAGACTGGGGACAGATTGGCAATCTGGAGCGAGATGAATGCGGAGGAAACTGCTGCGGGGGAAAAACTCCCCGGGGCTGGCCGTTCACACCGGCCGGTGTATTGCGCAGCGCTGCCGATACGGAACGTTCAGGCTGCTGCGGAGTGGCCCCACATGGGCCAGCCTCCGCAGCTCGTGATAGGGCTGTTTCGGCAATTTGCGCATGTGCACATGTGCGCTCATGCGCAAACTGGCAAAATGCCGCGTCTACACTGCCGCCTCCGCTTGCCTCCTGCCTTCTTCCGGTTCACACTGCCTGGAAGCAGGAGGCAAGCGCAAGACGGCCCCTGGACACCGGTTTCTTCTGGTGTCCTGTTAAAGCGGATGGAAAGCAAGTGGGAGACGGGTAAGTGCGAAACGGAGCCGGCGGACAGATGCGCATGTCTGAACGCGCTCCCTTCTTCCACTTCCAACGCGGGGCTGTCCCGCTTTACATTGCCAGTCTGTCCTCAGCCTAAGACTTTTCAATTGAGAAAAGAGGGGGGGGCATGAGACAGGCTTATAAAATTATACATGGGGTGGAGAGAGTTGACAAAGGGAACTTTTTTTCCCCTTCTCCCAAAACACTAGAACCCAAGGGCATTCAATGAAGCTGATGGGCAGTAGGTTCAGGACAGACACAAAGAGTAATTAAAATGTGGATTTCTCTGCCAGATGAGGTAGTGATGGCCACAGGAATAAACAGCTTTCAAAGGGGACTGGAGGATAAATCTAGCCATGGCTACTAGCCATGGTGATGAAGGGGAACCTCCACATTCAGAGGCACTAATCCTCTGAATCCCAGGGCCAGGAGGAAACATCAGGGGAAGGCCTTGACTTGTATGCCCTGTTGTTGACAATCCAGAGTTACTGGTTGACCACTGTGTGAGACAGGATGCTGGACTGGAAGAACTACTGGTCTGATCCAGCAGGGCTCTTCTGATGTTCTTATTGGGGAAGGCCTCAGTCTTGGCCTCTGTGCCCTGTTGTTGGCCCTAAGAGGAACTGGTTGGCCACTGTGTGAGTCAGGATGCTGAACTAGATGGACTATAGGTCTGACCCAGCAGGGGATGAAGGAATAGAGAAAATGCTTATTACATTTGTAGATGATACTAAATTGGGAGGAGCAGCAAATATGGTAGAAGTCAGAGTCAGGATATGGGATAATCTTGACAGGCTGAAAAACTTGGCTAAAACAAATAAAATGAATTCCAATGGGGATAAATGTAAACTTCTGCATTTAGGTAGGAAAAATTGAATGCATAATTATAGGTTGGGGGAGACTTGTCTTGGAAGTAAAATGTGCGAAAAGGATCTAGGGATCTTAGTAGACCATACACTGAACGTGAGTCAGCAGTGTGATGCGGCTGCTAAAAAGGCAAATGCGATTTTGGGCTGTATCAACAGAAGCAGGGCTCATTTCATAGCAGGGGCTCCTTTGCATATTAGGCCATACACCCCTAATGTAGCCAATCCTCCAAGAGCTTACAGAGCTCTTCTTACAAGGGCTACTGAAAGCTCTTGGATGATTGGCTGCATCAGGGGTGTGTGGCCTAATATGCAGAGGAGCTCCTGCTACGAAATGAGCCCTGAACAGAAGTATAGTGTCCAGATCATGTGGAGTGATGGTACCACTTTACTCTGCTCTGGTTAGCCCTCACCTAGAGTATTGTGTTTTTGAATATTCGGGATCTGTGTCAATGGATAGATAATGAGGATGCTCTATTAGACAATATGTTAATAACTCAGTCAAAATCTGCACCTTGGTATTAAAGGATGAAGAGAGATCATTTAAGAGCACTCTACTTGACAGATATCACAGTACACAGTCTAAGAGTGGCATTCACCGCACTTTGTTTTCAGTCTATGCCCACTGAAGTGCTATCTGGAAGGTATTCTAATATACCACAGGAACAATGCATTTGTGTATGCGGAACCTCTGTGGAAGATAAATTTCATTATATAATGATTTGCCCTTTATACTCGGACCTCAGAAGCAGATTCCTATCTGGAATTTTAAGCCAAGTGCACAATTTATCTGACTGTGAAAAGCTGATCTTTTTCTTGTCCGATACGAATCCTTTGGTCTCATGTAAGGTGCACTTGCAGCTAGGAAAGTTAGATCCAAGGCGGCCCTTAGAAATGTTTTATGATGAGTTATAACGCACTGATGCCATGTTTTTACAGTTCCAAATTGTTGTAATTTTTGACTTTTTAGTTGTAAAATTGAGTTTTATTCTGAATGCAACGTTTTAAATCATACTCTTTTGATGCAATTTTGTATTGTAACGCCCAATGGCCATATACAATAAATCAATCTTACAGTCTAGAGTATTGTGTTCAGTTTTGGACACCACCAGGGGTCTGTTGGAGCGGGAGCACACAGGAGCACAGCTCCGGGAGTGAGAAGCCCAGGGGGCGGGCACATGACCAAGCCCCGCCCCCTCCTCGGCTTCCCCGAGCAGTGCAGAGGCGCAGTCCCCCGGGGAAAGCCCTGCTAGGGTCTTTATTGTTTTTAATGTTTTGTTTTAATATTGATAATTTTATCATTGTTCCTTTTATGACTGTGTGCTGCTTTTCCAGAGACTCGCTCAAGGTGGCATATAAATTTTCTAAGTATACCATTTTTTATCTGGGCACATGTCACATAAGTACTGGAGAAATTTCACCAACCCTTCAGCAGCTTCCACCCCATCAGTTTGGTGTAGTGGTCAGGAGTTGGACTCTAATCTGGGAGAACCGGGATTGATTCCCCACTCCTCCACACGCAACTGCTGGTGTGACCTTGGGTCATTCACAAGTTCTCTCAGAGCTGTTCTCTCATGAGCAGTTCTTAAAAGACCTCTCTCAGCCCCACCTACCTTACAGGGTGTCTTGTTGTGGGGAAGGAAAGGGAAAGGGATGGGTGGTGCACATGTCCTGGGTATCTCAAGTCTACTTGAAACCTGGTGTTTTCAAGGGAGCAGGAAGAGAATGAGGGTGTGTTCTTTGCGCTTATTTTTCTTGCACATAGTATTGGATGGGGAAGGGAATGGAGGAAGAGCAGGTCAGTTTCACTCACCTGTGGAGTGGAGCCTGAGGGGTGGGTGTTGCCTTCTGACACACTTCCAATATGTTAGGGGGTGTGGCATATGCTAATGAATTATGCTAATGTGTTATGCTAATGAGCTCCTGCACCTCTTTTTCTACGAAATGACCCCTGGACACCACAATTTAAGAAGGATATAGATGAGCTACAATGTGTCCAGAGGAGGACCACGAAGATGGTGAGGGGTCTGGAGAACAAGTTCTGTGAGGAAAAGTTGAAGGAGCTGGGTATGAGACTGAGAGGTGATATGATAACCATCTTCGTGTTTGAAGGGCTGTCATACAGAGGACTAGCCTGATACCCATGCCTCACTATGGTATTTAAGTTCCAGAAATCCGGTTATAATACTGATGATGTGAAGTTTGAAATGTAACATTTGTTGTAGGAATTCTAATGGAGAAGGTTGCAGTGTAAAAAATGAAGTAAGAAATACATACTTTCTTTTCCCTCTCTACTGAAGGACCTCTCTGTAGACCACATTGGTGGTTCTGCCCTCAGGTGCTAGGATCACCAGGCTGCTTGGTGAGTTGACTCTGGAGCTGGCAACATAGAGTGTCCATTTAAGAAGCAGTCGTCTGTTGTCAACTCCTGCCACCTTCCACAAAAGTGATGGCCTCTCTACTTGTGTTCCTGGATTGTTTTGTTCATATGGAGACTGTGTTGTTCTGAACACCTCAGGGTGATCTCGCTGGTACTTGGCCTGCGCAGCTCAGTGCCCCGCAGGAGTACTATGTGCAAATGTCTTTGCCTCATTCTAAAGTTGCCTCCTCCTTGTAGCATTGGTGTATCTGGCTCGATTTTTGTCAGGAGCTTTCTTGGGGGCAGTGAGAGGTGTGAGAGGGAGTTGGTGTGAGGGAGTGGTGATGTGATGGACATTTCTTCAGGTTCATGAGGGAGCCATGCATCAAAATGGCCCCTAGAAAGGTCCTTTACTATCCCCCCCATAAACATTCATTAACTCAATTGCCATGCTGGCTTTTTTTGAAAAAAAAATGTCTGTTCAGGAGTCTTGAATTGCTGATTTCTGTCACTGTCCTCAACTGTCTGCAGTCTCTTCTAACTGTGTTTTTACCTCAGAACATTGAGATCCACAGCTGAGCAATCAGAGGGAGGTGGGTGCAAACAGGCCGGTTTTACCTCAGAACTTTGAACCACGCAGTTGACCAATTGGGGGGGGGGAGGCAGCAGCCTGCCAGAGACATGGAAAACAATTGGGGGGCCACATTTGGCCCCCTTTTACCCCCCCCAGGGGCCGTGTTTCTCAGCAATCTTTTTTGTAGTGGGGGTTGATGTCATGGAAGGAATGCACTCCCCTTATTTTGGGTTTCTTGGTGCAGGGGTTTGGCCTGGGCATTGAATTGGGGGAAGAGCATACCCCCACTTTTTAACAAAATTGCCTCTCATTTTGATATTACATTTAAGAAGTGGGACATAACTATGTATTTAAAACATCATCCAAGCAATCAAATATTAAACAAGTTCATATGAACCAATTTTATAGAACCCACACTTTGAGAAGTTACAGAACCTAATGAAGGAAACCATTTTTCTAGAAATTTGGAGTATATTTCCATTGTGGGTGGAAGTGTGGCTAAGCTGGCTCAGCAGCACCTCTAAGGTGGTCCTGCTGGGGCAGCATCCCTGATGGATTAAAGTACCCTGGCCCTGCTCCTACACCTAACAGACAACCACTGGTCTGGGTTTTTTTTGGGGGGGGGGTTGTATTTAGAGGCATCGGGGAGGATGGGCCAGCAGCAGGGCTAAGGCAGTCCAGCTGAGCAAACCTCCCTGGTGTCTGTAAGCTACCTGCCCAGTGTAGGGGGGGAGGAGGAGGAGGATTATTAGAAGCCACTGTGGAGGTGAGGCTGGCAGGATCACTAAGGTGTTATTGCTGGGGTGGGCTCCCTCATGGCTTTAAGCACCCTGCAACCATTGCTGCACCCGACAGAAAACTGCCTGTCAGGTGCAGGAGGTGGGGGGAGTGTGTTGGAAGCCATCAGAGAGCCTGGGCCAGCAGCATTACTGCACCTCACAGGTGGATGTTGTCCATTCCTGATTTCCTCAACTGTCATGAGCTCTGTGCAGTCTCATGTAACTGTTTTTTTTTTTAAAAAAAAAAAATCTCAGAACACTGAGCTCTGCAGTTGACCAATCAGAGAGTGGGGGATGCAAGAAGGCAGCAGCCTGGCAGTCACAAGTTCTTTCAGGACTGTTCTCTCAAGAGAAGTTCTTGAAAGAGCTCTCTCACCCCCACCTATTGCACAAGGTGTCTGTTGTGGGGCGGGGAAGGGAAAGGGGATTATAAGCTGCTCTGAGACTCCTTCAGGTAGTGAAGGGCGGGATATAAATCCAATCTCCTCCTCCTCCTCTTCCTCCTCTTCTTCTTCCACACACACGTACAATGCAAATGACACTGAATGAAAATGGCCTCTGGGGAGACACTTCTCAGCCTGAGCCGACCCACCCACCACGGCATGGATTCCTCCTGCCCTCCCTCCAAATGCCCCATCAAATAGGATTCCCTCTTATTAATAGCCATAAAGAATTACATTGTCATCATTCCTTTCAGATTTTAATTGATTTTCAGATTCTAATTCTAATAAAAGCAATCATTCTATCCAATTGATTACATTCAACGAGAACGTAATTGAATATATATCGCTCAGGAGTGTTTCAAATAAGCATTTTAAAGGATGATGATCTAAGTGAATGATGGCATACTTGGGAAAGCTTGGGAAGATACTATCATCTTGATTACAAAATGAGGGAGAAGTGTCTGGTAAAAATCATGACACTTCCTAACGTTCCTATTCCTGTCCTGGTTATTAATACTACAGTTGCAGGAGAATACATGCTTTTTATATATCTCTTAGCATTTGTCGCAAAGATGAACAAAAAATGCTGTCTGTGTTTTCTGGTTCTGTGCTGGAAAGTGTGTCTGCAGGGTGTGATGTAGTTTCAGAATGAGCATTAAGAGAAGAAGAGTAGCTGGGCCATGAGAAGAAATATGGTGGCTCTGCTTTGCACTAGACATGTACTTACGTAAAGCATTTACTAGCTTCTTTTCTTCCTTGTGGTGCTCAAGGGGTTTTTATTGTGATGGGCTTGATTCCCCACTCCTCCACTTGCACCTGCTGGATGACCTTGGGCAAGCCGTAGTTCTGGCACAGCTGTCCTTGAAAAAGAGCAGTTTCTGTCAGAGCTCTCTCAGCTCCACCTACCTCACAGGGTGTCTGTTGTGGGGAGGGGAAGGGACAGGAGTTTGTAAGCCACTATGAGACTCCTTCAGGTAGTGAAGGGCGGGGTACAAATCCAATCTCTCCTTACAATCCTAGATAGGTAAAGGTAAAGGTTTACCTTGCTCGAAAGCCAGTCAAATACAACTCTAGGGATGCTGTGCTCACCTCCATTTCCAAGCCAAAGAGCCAGCGCTATTTGAAGACTTTTTCTGTAGTTATGTGGCCAGCATGGCTAGATGCCGAGGTGCACGGAACGCTGTCACCTTCCCACTGAAGTGGTGCCTATTTATCTACTTGCAGTTTCTTGCTTTCGAACTGCTAGGTTGGCAGGAGCTGGGGCCAGAGACCGGCGCTCACTCTGTCATGCAGCACTCGGGTGTTGAACTACTGAACTACAGAACCCTCTGGTCTGCAGTTCAGCATCTTAAATACTTGAGCCACTGCAGCCCCTACAATCCTAGATAAAACGCATCAAATAAAATACATTACAATATAAAAGCAAAATTTTAAAAAAAACTCAACTCAGGACTGCTACTAAACTTAAGCAAATGCAGCCCAAAATAAAACCATTTCCAGCAGCCGATTAAAAGTGATGCCAGGCACACCTTGCTGGGAGGGCTGGGCCATAATCATGAGGCTACCACTGAAAAGGCCTTCTCTCATGTACCCACCAAAAGAGCAGCTTTGATTGAAGGGCCCGTCAGGAGTAGGGATGGGCATGAACCAGCTCACAAACTCACCTCGAAACTGGACTACTGTAATGCTCTCTACATGGGGCTGCCCTTGTCTTAAATCCAGAAGCCACAGCTGGTGCAAAATGTCGCAGCCAGGCTTTTGATAGGACTCCCTACGCGGGAGCACACCCAGCCTGTGCTAAAAGCTTTGCACTGGCTCCCGATAGCATACCAGATTTGTTTCAAGGTGCAGGTTCTCACCTTTAAAGCCCTTTATGGCCAGGGACCTGCATACCTGAGGGACTGCCTTTCCCCACATGTTCCCCAGAGAGCACTGCGATCAGGGGCCCAGAACTGACTGGCCCTCCCGAGTCCAAGGGAAGCTAGGCTGCTAACAACCATTGCCAGGGCTTTTTTGGTGGTGACTCCATCCTGGTGGAATGAGCTCCCAGAGGAGATCAGGGCCCTGCAGGACCTTTTGCAGTTCCGTAAAACAAAGCTCTTCCACCAGGCATTTGGAGCTGCCACCACCACTAACACCACCGTTGACAACTGATAGTTGAAGGTGAGAGCCCTGTTTCCTTGGAATCTTCAACTATAGCCTACACAACCCTCTGAAAAGGCAATCATAAAGAAAACTGAGGAGCCATCTATGAAGAAATAGATTGGAGTAATAGTTGCCATTGCAGAATCATGGACACTAGCACTTTATTACGATTTTAGAATTGTTTTAATTGTAATTTATATTTTATAATTATTGTAAATTGTGTGTGGATTTTATGTAAGCCGCCCTGAGCTGGCCTTGGCTGGGAGGGCAGGGTAGAAATTTAATAAATAAAATAAAAATAAAGTTCGTAACGAATTTTAACTGGCTCATGGTTTACAAACTGAAGTTCATGGCAGGTCAACCAGCACGAACTTCCTGAACCTCCTAAACCTGCTTCTGTCAGTTCCCCGGAAAGCACTTTTCTGAGGGCACCTTCTTTGGGGGGGGGGGGTGTAACTTGGACTCAATAAATCCAATCCTCACCTGGTGGGCAGGTTGAGAAGAGTCAGCCAGAGAACCCCACCAGTCTGATGTCTCTAGAAGCTTGGGGGGGGGGGCGTTCTACCCATGTCACAAACCTCATCAACTGAACCAGTCCATTTGTGCCTAAACGTTTGTAATGGTTCATGGCTCACGAACCGGGCTTGCCATGAACCACGAACCCACACAGACTGCATTTTCCTGGTTTGTGCCCATCCCTAGTCAAGAGGGCCTCTCTCTATGTTCTTAATTCCCAGGTAGGAACATATGAAAGAAGACAGTCCTTCGGATACCAAAGACAAAACCAGCACCTTGAATTGGGCTCAAGATTGGATCAGCCAACCAGAACCGACAAACGACCACACCAAGCTAGGGAGAGGCTACCCATTAGTCACCAGTTCTGTATGCTTGATTTACACGATCACAGCAAAGCCCTTTTAGAAGAAGAAGAAGAAGAGGAGGAGGAGGAGGAGGAGATTGGATTTACATCCCGCCCTTCACTCACTTGGAGTCTCAGAGCAGCTTACAAACTCCTTTCCCTTCCCTTCCCCTCCCCACAACCGACACCCTGTGAGGTAGGTGGGGCTGAGAGAGCTCTGAGACAACTGTCCTTGAGAGAACAGCTGGTACAGAGCTATGGCTTGCCCAAGGTCATCCAGCAGGTGTGAGTGGAGGAGTGGGGAATCAAACCTGATTCTCCCAGATTAGAGTCCGCGCACTAAACCACTACACCAAACTGGCTCTCTTTTATGGGCTGTTGCTAACTACCCTCAAACCAAGGAAGGAAATGGTCCCATGCTGGTCAAAAGCCCTCTAAACCACCTGGTTTCCTAAGGTGACAACAGTGTCAAGTAGCACTCCCAGGCTGTGAACCAGCTTTTCAGTTAAAAGGGTCAGTTAGCAGGCAATGGGAAAGACCTCTGCCTGAGACCCTGCCGCCAATCTGAGTAGACAGTACTGATGTTGATGGACCAAGGGTCTGATTCAGTAGAAGGCAGCTTCATGTGTATACATACACACACACACCTCTGCCCTTCAGCTGTTGGGGCTCCTTGGATCCCTTTTTTCTCTTCACCTCCCCCTGAGATCATCCCCCCGCTGAATCAAATATGGCAGCAATCACCTGGTTTCCCAAGACTTTCATGACTCCCAGGGAGTTTACAGGGATGGGCCAACATGGGGGCTGCAATCTTCTTGAAACCTGAATGTTTTCAAAGGCTGGCTGTTCTACAAAAAGCTTTTGGATTATTTATTGTTAACATCTGCGTGCAATAGAAGAACAGAACCATGATATACATCACATTGGTATGCATTTCCTTTTTCCTCCTTTTAAGTCCTCATTTTGGAAGGCTAGCGTGCGGTTTTATTATGATGGTTATCCTAGTTGATATTATTATAATGATGAGTAAAATCCTTGTTGATGCTTTTATTTTTGCAAGAAGCAAATTAAGGGAATGAGGGATTCCTTATACATTTTCTTCTTTTTTATGTTATCTTCTGTTAACCTTTTCAAGAAACATTTTGGGAGAAAAATGTTCATATTAATCTGTTAATATCAAATGAGACAAAACCATAATTTCAAAAGACGTTTCTGATCCAAAGATGTGCAGATCTAATCTGAACAATTAAGGGGATCTTCTATGGAAAATGTCGGCTTTGCTTTTTCACTAATGGCAAAATGGAAGTTTGGTGTGCCTTGCATGTATCTGTCTGGATTTTTGCAAGATTGTGACTGTAACTTCCGTGTTTCTTGGGGCTTTGGTGCCAGTTGCACGGAAAATAATTCCAAATGCAAACCTCTAATCCTGTTTTTTTATGAACAATTCCCAAACTCCTGCATCTTATTTTATGAAAGTTTGCAGGGATGTTACCAAGGAATGTAACCTAGAGAGACCCTTGGCTGGACCAGCCGGACCTTTTCACATCGACCATCTATTTGCATCCTGAGTGCTGTCACACTTCTGTCCTGTCATTTTTCACAGAGGGCTTCCGGCCTTTCCAATTTCATTGGAATATATAACTGGAATTCAATAACTAGAAATGAAACTGAAATTTGCACCTTGAAATCCGTGGGACACTATTTAAGTAATGAATCAAAACTGAAATGAAGCAACTTCATAAACCAAGCACAAAATGAAGCAAATTGTTGAAATGAGCCAAGGAAACAAATCAAAACAACAAATCAAGAAACAGATACAGACCGATTTCCTACGAGGCGCTGCCCCAGCATCGTTCCTTCATTTCCCCCAATTGCATGCTTGAAACTGCAAGTAGATAAATAGGTACTGCTTTGGCAGGAAGGTAACAGCATTCTGTGCACCTCGGCATCTAGTTACGCTGGCCACATGACCACGGAAATGTCTTTGGACAGTGCTGGCTCTTCTGCTTGGAAACAGAGATGAACACCGCATCCCTAGAGTTGTATTTGACTGGCTTTCAAGCAAGGGAAACCTTTACTTTTACCTATAAGCTTATACCCAGAATTAAACTTTATTGGTCTTAAAGGTGCCACAGGACTCAAATGTTGCTATGAGAAATGAAACACAGTAATACTTCAGGGGTAAAATCTGAGCCAGGGAATGGCTGCCTAATCTCTGGTAGTCATTAAAGCTACCCTCACTTAGGCTGGAGGAGGAAAGTGCCATCCATTCACAGCTAACGTACTGTGACCCTGTAGAGTTTTCAAGGCAAGAGATGTTCTGAGGTGGTTTGCCATTGCCTTCCTCTTCATAATGACCCTGGACTTCCTCGGTGGTCTCTCATCCAATTACTGACCAGGGACGACCCTGTTTAGCTGCCAAGATCTGACGAGACCGGGCTAGCTTGGGCTATCCAGGTCAGGAACAGTGGAGTCTACTCCCAAACAAATATGCCTAGGCTTGTAGCAATCATTACCATAACTGAAGTTCCACTAAATTGAAAAGGACTTATTGATGAGTAAATGTGATTAAAAATTAAACTATGTTTTGTTTTGTTTTTGTAGGGTTGCCATATCTTACCTTCATAACAGCGGGGGGAGTCCCGGTCCCTCTCCAGGAGTCCCGCACACGCACAAAGCGCATGCACACTGCGATGACATCACCCAGAAGTGACATCATCATGCTGGGCACGTTGCCGGGGCAGCACTCTGGTAATCGCCTTAAACCTCTATGGTACCCTGGAGTTTTGAGAGTGATTGCTAGAGTGTCGCCTGGTGACATGCCCAGCATGATGACATCATTTCTGGGTGACGTCATCATGCCCGGCACGTTGGCCTGATCGGGCCACTTTGGGGGTGGAATTACCCCCGCCGGGCGGATCCCAGAATCCCTGCCCCCCAGGGGGACTTGGCAGCCCTAGTTTTCTGTGAACAGATTAGTCTTCTCTCTCTCTCTCTCTCTCTCTGTCAGCATTCCACTTGTAAAACTGAACACATGTTTTCTTCAGGCTTATTTCCTTAATTTATATACTGTATATGCTGAAGGGATCTGAGGTTTGTAGAATGACTTCCCTTGTCTTCTGTCCTTTGCTTGCACTTTAAAAGAGTCACATTTGCAGACTGAACTAGAATGACAGGTTTGTAGACCAAACTCTGTGGACGTTTCTCCCTGGCCCAACTTTGTCCCAAAGCCCAGGCTGCCTTTCTGGATTTCAGACTTGGTCCTCTCCCTCCCTCATGTTTAGGAACATCCCTGTTTTCATCTGTGAAATTAGAGAGCATAGTGCTGCCTTGTTTTATTCCTGACATCTGGATACATAAGTAACAGTGAACAATATGTATTCTGAGTATAATGTGACTTCCTTACTTTCAAGCCATATGCAAACATCACATTCCCAAGGGCACTTGCTGTGCAGGGAGGAAAGCTGTTTATGTTCTACAGGGAAATGAATTAGGGCTCGGCACTGAGAAAGTGACAAACAATATTGGCTGCCTGGCCAGGTCTAGAGGCCACCGAAGGAAAGTTGCAGGACTAAAGTGTCTGGAAAATTATAGATGTTTACATGCAAATGCTGAAAGTGTCAGAGGTAAAATGGGGGAGCTGGAATGCTTAGTGTCAGAGGAAAGCATAGACATGGTGGCCATTTCAGAAACTTAGTGGGATGAGGAAAATCAGTGGGACACAGTGATTCCTGGATATAAGTTATATCTGAAGGGTAGAGAGGGTTGGAGGTGGAGTGGCTCTGTATGTCAGAGATGGTGCAGAGTCCAGGAAGACTGGGGATGTAAGAGAAATAGATTCACTTACAGAAATGCTATGGGTTGAATCAGTGGGCCAAAAAGCAAGCATAACGCTGGGAGTTTGTTATCGCCCACCAGAACAAAAGATAGAAGAGGATTATAAAATGATGAATGAATTAAAGATAGTGGCTAGATGAAATAACTGTGTTGTAATGGGTGATTTGAACTACCCACACATTGATTGGGTCAATATGTGTTTAAGTTGGGAAAAAGAGACTGAGTTTCTAGACACTCTCAATGATTGTGCTATGGAGCACATGGTCACAGAACCTACCAGAGGAGAGGCGATCCTGGTCTTGACTCTAAGTAATGCCCAAGACTTGGTGAGATATATAAATGTGATAGCACTGATTGGGAACAGTGACCATAAGGTTATTAAGTTCAACATTTATGTAAACAGGGAGTTGCCCCAAAAGACCAACACAACCACTTTTAACTTTAGAAGGGGTTTTGTCTCTCAAATTAGGGGGCTTGTGAACAAGTAACTGAAAGGAAAAATAAGGTAAAGGTAAAGGTTTCCCTTGCTCGAAAGCCAGTCAAATGTGACTCTAGGGGGTGGTACTCATCTCCATTTCCAAACTGAAGAGCCAGCATTGTCCAAAGACTACTCTGTGGTCATGTGGCCAGCATGACTAGACACCGAGGCACACAGAATCTGTTACCTTCCCACTGAAGAGGTACCTATTTATCTACTTGCAGTTTCTTGCTTTTGAACTGCTAGGTTGGCAGGAACTGGGGCCAGAAATAGGAGCTCACTCCTTCATGCAGGACTTGGGCTTTGAACTGCTGAGCTACCAACCTTCCAGTCTGCAGCTCAGTGTCTTAACCTCTGAGCCACCGCAGCCCTGAAAGGAAAGGTGAGGAGGGTCAAATCTCTTCAGGGATCTTGGAGACTATTTAAACTACAATCTTAGAAGTGCAGTTAAAATGTATATCACAGATTAGGAAAGGTACAAATAAAAATGGTCTGTGTGGTTAACAAACAAAGCAATGGAAGCATTGGAAGGTAAAGAAGGATTCTTTTAAGAGGTGGAAGGCTAGTCTGAGTGAGATAAATAAAAGGAAGCATAAACTTTGGTAAGTAAAATTCAAGTCTGTGATCAGAAAGACAAAAAGGGACTATGAGGAACATATTGCAAAAAAACAAAAGACCAACAATAAAAAGTTGTTCAAATTCATTAGTAGCAGAAAACCAGCCAGGGAGGCAGTGGGGCCCTTAGATGATCAAGGGGTAAAAGGATTACTAAAGGATGATAGGGAAATGGCAGAGAAGCTGAATGCATTTTTTGCCTCTGTTTTCACTGTGGATGATGGCAGGTGCTTGCCCACTCCAGAACTGCTGGTTTCAGGAGGGGTGTTGAAAGACCTGAGTCAGATTGAGGTGACAAGAGAGGAGATCCTATGACTCATGGACAAATTAAAAACTGACAAAACACCAGGCCCAGATAGCACACATCCAAGAGTTCTGAAAGAACTCAAGTGTGAACTTTTGGATCTCCTGACAAAAATATGTGATCTATCATTAAAATCTGCCTCCATGCCTGAGGACTGAAAGGTCGCTAATGTAACCTCCATCTTTAAAAAAGTTTCCAGAGGCGATCCAGATAATTACAGGCCAGTCAGTCTAACAATGATACTGGGTAAGTTGGTGGAATCTGTTATTAAAGATAGAATTAGTAGGCACACTGATGAACAAAAGCTATTGAGGAAGAACCAGCATGGATTCTGTAAGGAATAATCTTGTTTCACTAACCTGTTAGTTTTCTTTGAGGGAGTGAACAAACATGGGGACAAGGGGGACCCAATAGATATTGTTTACCTTGACTTCCAGAAAGCTTTTGATAAAGTTCCTCATCAAAGGCTCCTAAGTAAGCTCAATAGTCATGGGATGAAAGGACAAGTCCTCTTTTGTATTAAAAACTGGTTAATTAACAGAAAACAGAGAGTAAGTATAAATGGGCAGTTTTCACAGTGGAAGGTGGTAAGCAGTGGGGTACCTCAGAACTTGGTACTAGGTCCAGTGCTTTTTAACTTGTTTATTAATGATTTGGAATTGGGAGTAAGCAGTGAAGTGGCTAAATTTGCAGCTGACACAAAGTTGTTCAGGGTGGTAAAAACCAGGGAGGATCGTGAGGTGATCCAAAGGGATCTGTTGAGGCTGGGCGAGTGGACATCAATGTGGTAAATGAGGTTCAATGCGAGCAACTGCGAAGTGATGCACATTGGGGCCAAAAATCCTAACTATAAATACATATTGATGGGGTCCGAATTGGCAGAGACCAACCAGGATAGAGATCTTGAAGTCGTGGTAGATAACTCACTGAAAATGTCAACTCAGTGTGCGGCAGCAATAAAAAAGCTGGGGAATATTAGGAAGGGAATTGAATACAAATCAGCCAGTATTATAATGCCCCTGTATAAATCAATGTTGCGGCCTCATTTGGAATACTGTGTACAGTGCTGTTCACTGCACCTCAAAAAAAAAAATTACAGCATTGGAAAAAGTGTAGAAAAGGGCAACTAAAATTATTAAGGGGATAGAACACTTCCTATGAAGGTTAAAAAAAGAGGTTAGCTTGGAGAAATGATGACTGAAGAGTGACACGTCAGAGGTTTGCAAAATTATGCATGGGATAGAGAAGTCAGAGAAAGAATTATTTTTCTCCCTTTCTCACAATACAAGAACTCCCAGGTACTCAGTGAGATTAGTGAGTAGTGAGCTAAGAACAGATCAAAGGCAGTATTTCTTCACCTAAAGAGTAACTAACATGTGGAATATACTACCATGAGAAGTGGTGCTGGTAACAAGCATAAACAGCTTCAAGAGGTCCATCAGTGGCTATTACCCACAAGGTCTAGGTGGAACACTCTATCTGGGGCAGTGATGCTCTGTATTCTTGGTGCCTGGGGGGGCAACAGTGGGAGGGCTTCTGGAGTTCTAGCCCTGCTGGTGGGCCTTCTGGTGGTCCCTGGGTTTTGGACACTGTGTGAGACAGAGTGTTGGACTGGATGAGCCATTGGCTAGATCCAACATGGCTTCTCTTATGTTCTTATGAGGGCAGGTGGGCATGAGCACGCTTACTGTTCTCCCTCAACTCCATGTAATCTGAGAACATTTGAGCCAACTGGACAAGACCTGTTTCGTATGTTGCCAACTTTCTTCTCCTGGTACAGGCCTGGATTTACCATTTGATAAAAGAAGAAAAAGGAGGCTTGACATTTAGATATACTGAGAAGAAGGAGAAGGAGAAGAAGAGGTTTTTATACCCCACATTTCTCTACCTTAAGTGGCTTATGATTGCCTTTCCCCTCTTCTCTTTACAACAGGCACCTTGTGGGGTAGGTGAGGCAAGGGTTGCCATGTCCCTCCTGACAACTGGCTGGGGATGGGGGAGGGACTTACCAGTAGAAAGGAGAAGGCCTAGACATCATTGCCGGTGTCACCATGCCAGCACGTTTTAGGTGACAGTCCGGTATTTGGGCAAAAACTCTATGATAAAATTGGCTTCTACCATAGAGTTTTTGCCCAAATACCAGAGTGATTCCTGGTAGTCACTGTTGTGATGACATCACTTCCTGTATAACACCAGCAATGTAGCCTACATCTTCTTCTTTCTACTGGTAAGTCCACCTGCTGGCCAGCTGATCAGTGGCTGAGGGGCAGGACCTAGTGGCGAGGGCTAAGAGGGTTCTGAGAAAACTGTGATTGGCCCAAGGTTGCCCAGCTGGCTTCATGTGGAGGAGGAGTGGGAAATCAAACCAAGTTCTCCAGATTAGAGTCTATTGCTCTTAACCACTACACTATGCTTGGTCTCTCCCTCCCCACCATTCTAAACAACATCCAAATACATGGCTACTATTTTTGAGGGCCGAAGTTGATCAGAGTAGCAATCTATCTTCTCAAAGCTCCATATACAAGGTCAGGTATGTGATGAAGGGTGCTTTGACTCTCAGAAGCGTCTACCCCCAAAATCTTGTTGGCCTTTAAGGTGCTAGTGTTGGCCTCTAAGGGACTCCTGGACTCAAAAGTCCACTTTGTGTGAATGAGCATTTTATGTGCAATGGTTGTAAACCAAATTAAATCCTTGTGGACAGATGACAAGTTGAATTAAAGTCTAGTGGACAGTTTAACACATCAGGTAGCTGAGCTCTGCTTGCTAGATCCCCTGCAAAAGTTCAGCACCCCGACAGCTTTCTTCTATAACTGTAATTCTGCACTCTTTACCAAAGGTGTAAACTGAAGGTTGCTGTGCCCAGCCTGGCAGCCATGAGCAGTTCCATCTACTGGACCGCAAAGAAAAAAGGACTCACTTCTGTCCAATCACTTTTTCCAATGCTGTCAAAGGAACACTTCTGCTTATGAGTGAAAAGGAACTGCTCCATTTATTCATTTCTGCAGAGAGAATAACATTTGCGATTCCCTCTTCTGCATTGTTTTTTGTCCGGGAAATATCTCCTTGACTGCCTTTCGTGAGCTTTGTCCTGCTCAATTCAATGGATGCATTGTGAGCGGTGAATCATATCCCATCTACTCATTTCTCTGGCCCTTTTTGTATATTACCTGCCACCAAAAAAACCCACAAACCCTTCTCTGTGGTGGGCTGAGCTCCCACATGGCAGCCATTGGTACAGTGTAAAAGCACTAATTGCCTAGCTGAGCCTTCCACACACTTCAAATGGATGTGCTACGCGGTTGCCCATGAATGGCAATCGTTATTCATTTTATTTAGTTATTTATTTCTTAAAATGTCTATCCCGCCCTCCCCACCAAGGTGGGCTCAGAGCGGCTCACAACATAAAAAACAATACACTCTGTTAAAAATAGTTACAATAATTACATTAGTTACATATCCTATCGCAAAATCGGCGGTGTTACAGATTTTTCATCCGGGTGGATCAAGGCAGCACTCACATATGATCCTTGTGTACGTACACACAGGCTGGCCAGGGCTAAGGGCCAGGGCTAAGATGTTCACCTTAGGCGGCCCCTACTTAAAAGCCTGGTGGAAGAGCTCTGTTTTACAGGCCCTGCATCAAATTTCGCAGGGCCCTGATGTTCTCCGGGAGCTCGTTCCGCCAGTATGGGGCCTCCACTGAAAAGGCCCTGGCCCATGTTGTTGCCAGCCACACCTCCCTCGGCCCTGGCAGGACCAGTCGGTTTTGGGATCCAGATCGTAGTGCTCGCTGGGGAACGTATGGAGAGAGGCGGTCCTTCAGGTAAGTAGGTCCCAGGCCATATAGGGCTTTACAGGTGAGCACCAGCACCTTGAACTTTATCCGGTATGCTATTCATACTCTTGCAGGGGTCAGAAGTAGGTTTGGGCCAGGAGAAGAAGCCGATGCACATCGGCACGTTGTACAACTTGACTTTGGTATGACTTTGGTATGAAGTTGAGGATTAGGGTCCTACAGTTTGAGATTCTCCTTGATCCAGAAGAACTTCTCCCTCACAAACCTACCACCTTCCCTTTGGCATGCAGATGTGGCTGCTCCATCAGTGATTACAGTAAAGACACTGAGGAAGGGAAGTCTCTCTTCTTGCACCTATGGGTGGGGATTCTATGATGGGGGTGGCTGTGGTCACTGCAAAGGGGGCGGAAGGAAGGCCGGAAGCAAGTTTCAGTTCCTTCTTTCCCTTCCCTGTGTCCTCCAGTTCTTCCCTGACACTTGAACACTGCTGTGTCAGCACACAGGACACCTGACAAGAAGGAGGAGGAAGAGGAGGAGGTGGTGGGCAGATCTTTTTTTGTCTGCAACAGAAGTGTGGGATGGGCAGGCAAGTGCCCATGCATTAGAAGGAGTGGAAACTTGTGTCAAATGTCCAGTGTGCCCTTGAGTTGCAACCAACTCATGGAGACCTCATGAAGCTGCTCCTCATGGAGTTTTCAAAGGAAGAAAGATAATTTGCCCTTGCCTTTCTATTCATAGCAGCCCATTGTCCTTGGTGGTCTCCCATCCAAGTACCGACCCTGCTTAGCGACTGAACTCTGAGGAGGTCAGGTTAGTCTGAGCTATTAGTACTGCTAAATCTTATTGCAAGCCTAATCCTAGTCATGGATGTTTTAACAACCAAGATGGTGCTGCTGACTAGGGATAGGCATGAACCAGGAAAATCAAGTTTTGTTCCGGTTCATGGTTCATGAGGTCCCACAAACCATGAGCCACAAACTGGGACAAACCTCCCCCAGTACATGAACCAGTTCAGTTTGTGAGGTTCTTGCATCTTCCCTCCCTCATTTCTGCTGGTGGTGGCTTCCTGAGGCCAGCAGAATGGGGGGGGGGGGAATCTTGCAACAGCCATTTAAAGGGAACATTCCCTTTAAATGGCTTTTGCAAGTGGGCACTGTGCACGAGTGAAGTCCAAGCAGTGAGTTCAGCACTTCTGGGTGAAGGTGTCATTTGGACTTCACTTGGCTGTGGTGTCTGCTTGCAAAAGCCATTTAAGGGGAACATTCTCTTTAAATGGCTTTTGAAGAGAGAAGAAGATGAAGATATTGGATTTATGCCCCACCCTCCACTACCCAAAGGCGTCTCAGAGAAGCTTACAATCCTTTTCCCTTCCCCTCCCCACAACAGACACACTATGTGAGGTAGGTGGGGCTGAGAGAGCTCTCTCTTGAGAACTGCCCTTGAGAGAGCAGCTCTGAAAGAACTTATAACTGACCCAAGGTCACACCAGCAGCTGCATATGGAGGCGTGGGGGATCAAACCCCAGATTAGAGTCCACACTCCTAACCACTATACCAAACTGATTTTTGCAAGCCATTTCAGTGATCCCTTTTGCTCCCCCTCCCATTTCCAAGTGTGTGTGGGGGAGTGTGTGTGAGCCTTAGTCCTAAGAAGAACACCCATTTAAGACTCCGTAGCTAGGTGTTCCGCCGGACTAATTATTATTTTGTTTGTGTTTTGCAGTTAACTGCCCCTTCCTGACAATTAGAGTGGTTCCTTGGTGGAACAGGCTTCCTTGGAAGGTGGTGGGCTCTCCTTCTTTGGAGATTTCCAAGCAGAACCAATCAGCAATGCTGATTCTGTGAACCATAGGCGTCAAATACGGGGGGGCTCGAGCCACCCCCGAAATTTCCTGGGGGGGACTGAGCCACCCCTTGGGAAAACGGTGTGCCCTCCGCTGCGCCTCCCTCGGCCCTTCCTAAGGCTGCTGCCGCCGCCTCTCTCTCCCCCCCCCTGCCTGGCCGCTCCGACCCTCCCTCCATCCGTCCAGGGGCCAGCTAAGCAAATGCCCAGCTGGCCCCTGGACAGACGGAGGGAGGGATGGAAGCAGGAGCTGTCAGGCAGGGGGGGAGGTGGCGGCGGGGACATGGAAGAGCCCCCCCCGGGAGTTTTTAAACTCTACGCCCCTGCTGTGAACTTAGGCAGATCATGAGAGGGAGGGCAGGAAGGGATGAGCCAGTGATTGGCTCTTGTGACCCTTTTCTACATGCCCAGTATAATCCTTGCTGATCACCACTTTGGGGACAGGAAGGAATTTTCCTCCAGGTCAGATTGGCCCAGGAATCTTGGAGGCTTTTTTGCCTTCCTCTGGGCTTGGTGCAGGGGTCACTGGGGAAATCGAGAGGGTAGTTGTGAATTTCCTGAATGGTTCAGGGGGTTGAACTAGATGGCCCTTGGATATCCCTTACAGCTCCATGTTTCTATTCCTCTGTGTTACTTGGGCTGGCCTCATGCTGTTTGGCCGGTTTGGTGTAGTGGTTAACTGTGCGGACTCTAATCTGGGAGAACCGGGTTTGATTCCCCGCTCCTCCACTTGCACCTGGCTGGATGACCTTGGGCAAGCCATAGCTCTGTACCAGCTGTTTTCTCAAGGACATTTGTCTCAGAGCTCTCTCAGCCCCACCTACTTCACAGGGTGTCTGTTGTGGGGAGGGGAAGGGAAAGGAGCGTGTAAGCCGCTCTGAGACTCCAAATGAAGGGCTGGGTATAATTCCAATCTCTTCTTCTCTCTTCTTCTATAGAGAAAGAATGCCTCCCATGACTGAACATATTCTGAGGAAGGGAAGCGTGGAGGAGTGGTTTATTAATTGTGTTTATTTACTAATTAAATTAAAAAATAATCACCTGCCTTTGGAGGGATAAAGGACTTGATACACACGCCGTAGATGGCTGTCTGCACTTTCACTGAGCAGAGGACTAAATAATGGCCAAACACAATGATGTTTCATGAGCACTCTCCAAATGGTGGGAAACCAACTCTCGAGAGATTTTTCAACAATGTTGTTATTTTTCTTCCCCAAATATGTTGTTTGCTAGTAAATGTTCTGCCGACAAATCTGTCGACGAAATGCTCATCAGGAACAGAGAGCATGGAGTCCTACTTCTCTGTCAGTCTGCCAAACAGTAGGCATAAGGCGGAGAAGCGTAATTTCATTATTAAGACTCATCTTATCCGTAAAAGCCTGTTCCCAATATTTTAGTCCCCTCCCAATATTTAACAGAGAAACAACTGTGTCTGAGATGGTGGCGGAAAGTGCTGTTAAGTTGCAGCCAGCTGATGGGGATCCTGTAGGGTTTTCATCGCAAGAGATGAACACAGGTGGTTTCCCATGGCCTGCCTCTGCATAGTGACCTTGGATTTTGTTATGTCCACTGACTGCCACTAGGTGCCAGCAACATGCAGTCCGAGCTTGGCTCCAGGAAACAGTAGGGACCAAGGATCCTGGACCTTCTAGAGTTCACCAATAGGAACTTTGGTGGGAGATTCAAACCCTCCAATAGGACTACGGGTGTGTCTCAGGGGGCTGTATATAGTTGGCCGCATCGGCCGGTAGTTTGTTGTTGTTGTGTACCAATAAACCATGAGCTGATCATCACGCTGTTGTCCAGCCTTTCCATGCGTCGAACCCAGTACACAACAGACTTCCTTGGCAGTCTCCCATCCAAGGGCTAACCAAGGCTGACCCTACTTAGCTTCCAAGATCTGAGGAGATTGGGCTAGCCTGGGCCATCCAGGTCAGCCTGTGACCGACATATCCAGACATAACTCTTAAAAAGTTGTGTGGTGGTGGAAAGTGCAATCCAGTTGCAGCTGGTGAATGGCAATCCTGTAGGGTTTTCAAGGTGAAAGACATTCACGGGTGGCTTTGCCACTGCTTGCCTCTGCATAGCCGTGCTGGACTTCCATCCAAATGCTAAGCAGAGCCAACCCCGCTTGGCTTCCAAGATCTGATGAGATCGGGCTAGTCTGGGCCAGCCAGGTCAGGGCAGAAATGCCAAATGCATCTTCCCTAAATCTCTACCACCAACCCCATTTGTCCACCTTACGTCACATCATACAGAACCACAGGTGTGTTAATATGTCTCTTTCGATTGTGCTAGAGAAAAGAGTCAATTAAATACAATAACACCTATACATAGATCAGGATGTGTGCATGATAATGCAAACACTTAATACCTTTCTGCTGATTGTAGTAAGTGGAGATATGGAGAGAGGATTGCAAGCACTTGATTGGCTTTGCATCGAGTGCTTTCAAAGGCGCCGGGGCCAGAGGGCTTGTCATCCAGCATAACTTAACATGCATCAGTAGAGCTGCCTGGAATGAAGAAATATCATGGAAATACATTGAAAACGAGAAGCCGGCTGAACTTGCCGAAACCAGACGTACGGTGGAAATTACTTGGGGTCAATTGAATGCCCCCTCGGCAGGATAAAAATGATATAACGGGACCTCTCTCAAGCATGGACCACGGCTGAAGGAGAATGAATGTGTCTCGTATGCAAAGATGTCACATTTGTTATGTTGGCAGCACAATATCATCTCCGAGCGCTATGAACGCTGAACAAGACCTGGTTCCCAGATAATGTTTTTCAGCCATAGGGAATATTCCTGTAGCTAGATACAAATGGAAATGTCATCTGGAAAGGGATCATAGACGTAAGAACCAAGCGACGACATTGGCAGCCCCATACGAGGCTCCTGTTGGTGGTATCCCCCACTTCAGATGTGGGGAGGACCAACTGCTTAACAACACTGAGGATGCCGAATAGCATGCTGTTCTGGATTGTGTCCTGTGTGTGATCAGGCAGTGGATTGTTTGCCTGCTTGGATACATCCCAAATTAATTCCGAAGTTCATTTCCAAAATTAATTCTGAAATTCCCACCCCCCATCCCTGTATTAACAAGGATCTGGATTTTATTTTTATTTTTATTTTGGATTTTATACCAAGGACTGGCACAAGTATGTTTCCCACCCCACTTCTTGGTGGTGCTGGAAAGTGCCATCAGGTTGCAGCTAACCTAGGACTTTCAAAGCCATTGCCATTTCCTTCTAAATTTTGTTTTTATGCAAAATTTGGGTGGCATCTCTAAGTGAAGGGGGGGGGGGGAATCTTCAGGTCCAGAAGATGCCAATTTGCATTTGAACAGATCCAAACTATGACTGTGGTCTGACTTATTACAAATCCGCAGTTCTTTTTTTAAAAAAGAGAGAGAGAGAGAGAAAGAAAAGAAAAGAAAAAGGCTATGTATGGCTTGCTATCCATAGCTGAAAGAGCGGCCTAAGAGGTTGCAATTTATCCTTTGACTGTGTCACAGAATGTCACCTAAGAAGAAAATAGCAGAGCATACTGTACTGTAGCTCAGTCTGTCATGAAGATGAACAATTCAGAGGTAAATGTCACTTGATCCCAGCATTTGAAGTATTTTGCCGAGACTGTGAAGTAAGCTGACAAGCCAAATTGCCTCTGTTGCAGATCCCTGACAGAATTCCAGCCATGATGCACAACAGGCCCCGTGGTGAACACAGATGCGACTGCCCCAAGAAGTAACTAACAAAGGAAGGTGGGAAGAGATTAGAAAATGAAGATTTTATGGTAGAGGAAAAGAAAGAGAATGGGATAAAAACATGTCACTCTGAAGAGAATGGGGATGAGTTCCTCTCATGATCGTTTCAGTGGGTGGCCATTTTGGTCTGTGGTAGAACAGAGAGATTCGAGTCCAGTAGCACCAGAGACCAAGAAGATTTTCAGGGTCTGAGCTTTGAAGTATCAAAGCTATGATGAAGGGAGTTTTGACACTTGAGAGCTCATAACCCCAAAATCGTCTTGGTCTCTAAGGTGCTACTGGACTTGCATCTATCTGTTTGACTTTACTACATAGGGCACAGGCAGTTGCCAGATGCATGGGTCCATTTGAATTCCACTGACAGTTGTGCAGATAAGGAATAGCTGCTGTGAAGGGGGCTACACGAGAGTCAGAAATGGGAGAAGGGGAAAACTAAGTGCTCTGTCAGAAGCCAGTGTCCAGATGCAAATTCTTAAGACAGTTAAGAAGAGGAGAGACCTGGACTGTGATTTCCCCACTCCCTAGAGTAATGCAGAAAACTTGAAACACAGATACAGGGTTGTTGCTGTTGGTAATCGTTGGATACCAGGTAATCCAACCAGTTTAAGCGACTTTAAAAACCTGGTGACTTTAACAGGGCATATGGATGGTGGTGGTGGAAAGTGCCGTCAAGTCAGGGCTGACTTATGACAACCCCATAAGGTTTCCAGAGCAAGAGACATTTAGAGGTGGTTTTCCATTGATTGCCTCTGTGTCACAACACTGGACTTCCTTGGTGGTCTCCCATCCAAGTACCAGCCAGGGCAGACCCTGCTTAACGTCTGACGAGATCATGCTAGCCCAGGCGATCCAGGACAGGGCAATGCTGTCAAGTTGCAACCAACTCATGGAAATCTCAGGCCCATGGGATTTTCAAGGCAAGAACAAGAGATGGACAGAGGTGGTTTGGCATTGCCTGCCTCTGTGTGGTAGCCCTTCATTTCCATGGTGGTCTCTCATTCAAACTGTAACCAGAGCCTCTGAGGGTTCCTTGCCATTACTGACACAGAGCATGTGCAGATGACCTAGTACTTTCTCAATAAACTACTTCTGGTAAAGTAACATTGTTGGGACTGATTCTGTGGGACTCTGACACAACCCTGCTTACCTTATGAGATGTGGCTAGCCTGTGCCATCCTGGCTTATTTTCAGACTTCATAAAACTGAGGAGGGAGGAAAGCTCTGTGGCAGAACTCTGTATGTATATACAAGATCATAGGTTGGATTCTCTGGTATCTTCAGGGTTTCTTTTTTTTAAAAAAAAATGGCTTCTGATAGGAGAACTGTGAAAGAGCTCTTTTAGAGCTATTGCCATAAAAACCAAAGTTTAGGTAAATGATGTGGAACCCCCCTGTATAGAGTAAGTATATCTGAACACCAGAAGCTGAGGCAAATAAAAGCCTGTTATCTTTTTTTCCTTGACTGTAAACATCTTGGGCCAGCTGGCACACTAGTTGCTGCTTGAAACCAATGTGATGAGGCAATTCTTCACAGTCTTCCAAAAGCCAGTTAACATAAGAACACAAGAGAGGCCAATGGTGGATCAGGCCGATGGCCCATCCAAACCAACACTCTGTCACACAGTGGCCAACAAAACCAGGTGCCCTCAGAAGGTCCACCAGTGGGGCAAGGACATTAGAACCCCTCCCACTGTTGCCCTCCCCCCCCCCAAGCACCAAGAATACAGAGCATCACTTGCCCCAGACTGAGAGTTCCTATCTCTACCTTGTGGCTAATGGCCACTGATGGACCTCTGCTACATATGTTTATCCAGGGCTTGTTTTGTAGAAAAAGCCCAGTAGGGACTAATTAGCATAATAGGCCACACCCAACAGCAGAAAATCATTAGCATATTAGGCCACACCCCCGTGTTACCAGAAGAGTGGTCATCTAGCCACACCCACTTTTTGCTCCTTATTCTGTTTACCTTGTTTGTTGTCAAAATCCAGGACTTTTTTTGTAGCAAGAATTAATTTGCGTGTTAGGCCACAGACCCCTAATGTAGCCAATCCTAATAAGTTTCTGCTGTTGGGTGTGGCCTATTATGCTAATGAGTTCTGCTGGGTGTGGCCAACTCAGAAGCCAGCCGGAACTCCGTTCCTGTGCGTTCCTGCCTAAAAATAGCCTTGTGTTTATCTAATTCCCTCTTGTAGCCGTCGATGCTTGTAGCCACCACCACCTCCTGTGGCAGTGAATTTAATGTGTTAATCCCTCTTTGGGTGAAGAAGGACTTCCTTTTATCTGTTCTAACCCGACTGTTCAGCAATTTCATGGAGTGCCCACACATTCGTGTATTGTGAGAAAGGGAGAAAAGTACTTCTTTCTCTACCTGCTCTATCCCATGCATAATCTTATAAATCTTGATCATGTCACCCCTCAGCAGTTGTTTCTCCAAGCTAAAGAGACCCAAGTGCTTCAACCTTTCTTTATAGGGAAAGTGTTCCAACCCTTTTATCATTCTAGTTGCCCTTTTCTGTACTTTTTCCAATGCTATATCATCATTTTTGAAGTTTGGTGACCAGAACTGTCCACAGTACTCCAAACGAGGTCGTACCATCGATTTATACAGGGGCATTATGAGACTGGCTGATTTGTTTTCAATTCCCTCCCTAATAACCCCAGCATAGTGTTGGCCGTGTGAGGAGAATGACAGTGTGAGGCGTGGCTCCCTCGGCACGAGCGCTTACAAGACAAGCACCGCCCACCAAAATCGAGTGACATTGAAATCAGCCTATAAAATACTGGGTCCGTGAATGAAACCCATCTTGGCCAGGTGGCTGCTTCATCCCGATCGATGCTATGGCTCACTGTTACCACTCATCTTAAGCTTGTGCAAACACACACCCTGGAGCAACCGACTGTGCTTTTTACATTGCCACAGAATATGATTCTATTCACATTCACAGAATTACAAGACTAACAATTTGGGATGAAGTAGTCTCTTCTCTGGGGCATCAGCAGCAGGACTGATTTCATTATCTCCATGGAAGAAAACTGATCTCAAAGCCTGATTCGGGATACAGCTCAATCGAAAGGGAGTCTGCCTCCATTCTCGACAGTTTCTCCAGTTGCTCAGATGTCATCATTCAGACTTTTCTTAAAAGTCTTTGTTATAAAATCCACATTTTCCTTCTGCTTTTTAAGCCTGGGACTTCTTGTTCTGTCCTTACCAACTAATGGAATAATTGGTGCCTGTTGTCTTGAAAAGAGTCATTCCTAGATTTGAGGACAGCTCTGTCATATTTCAAGTGTCTCTGGCTTGAGTATTCCCCTTTTCAACATTTCTAATATTATTTTTCTACCTTTTTTTCAAAAAAATGATGCTCTAGTACCAGGCTAGGACTTTTTTTCCTAAACTCCCCTTTTCTGTTGTAATCAGGTGCCGGGTTGTCACATAACTATATCTGGTGGGGGACTTCTCAGCTTGGTGCGATGGTTTCCTCTGGTGATTGATTTGATATCACACCTGTTTATGTGTGGCATATATCCCTGCAGATTTAAACTGCAAATATTTATTCTGGACATAAACCTGTGTGCTATCAACCACTAAGGGGAGCACAACATGTGTGAAATACACAACCCCTCCTCCCCAAGAAAAAGAAACAAGAACTTACTAGTGAGGAAGATGAGAAGGTGGAAAATCCCTGAGCCTAACCAGGGTAAACTCTGGTTAGTATTTGGATGGGAGACCTCCAAGGAAATGTGTACACAGACAATGGAAACCATCTCTGTGCATCTCTTTGATGTAGTGGTTAAGAGCGCGGACTCTAATCTGGGATAACCGAGTTTGATTCAGCACTCCTCCACATGCAGCTGCTGGTGTGACCTTGAGTCAGTTATAAGTTCTTTCAGAGCTGTTCTCTCAAGGGCAGTTCTCGAGAGAACTCTCTCAATCTCACCTACCTCACAGGCAATGCTCGCTCTATGCTGTGGAGTCTTGTGAGCAAGAATTCTACTTTGTGAGCTACTGGCATTAAAGTTGTGAGCAGGTGATTTGGTTACTGCATAAATGAGTTTGCTCTGGAGCCATCCTTCCTGAGCTACGACAAAAATGTGTGAGCCGGAGGCTAAAAAACTGAGCTAGCTCACACCAATTCAGCTTAGAGGGAACACTGCTCACAGGGTGTCTAATTGTGGAGAGGGGAAGGGAAAGGGATTGTAAAGCGCACTGAAACTCCTTTGGGTAGTGAAGGGCAGGGTATAAATCCAGTCTCTTCTTCCCTTCGTCTTCTAATGCTCCTTGTTCCCCACCCTTGCTCAATGGAGTGGCAAAGAAGAAATGGGAGGATGGTGTTGATTAATGCCTGACATGACTTCCTGCCTGAGAACAGGAAATAAAATCATGATGTTCTAGGAAGATTTTAAAAAAACCAAAAAAACTCTAAGCTAAGACCATAGAAGTTTTTTTTAAAAATTCCTTGAGTGCCATGACATAACTTCCTGTTCTGAAATAGGTAGAGATTTCTCAGAAGACTCCCCCTCAATGCTCCTGGGTATTGCCAGCCAAGGCTTGGCAGCTCTAGTTGGCTTGCCAGTGTAACTAAACCAGGGATGCTACCACTGATCAGAAGGCCCTCAAGAGGATCCATGGAGGATAAGAGGGCCCATGGAGCTTAAATTCACATCCCAGAAAGATTGCTACAATTGCCTTGATCCACAGTCTAACAGCCAAAGTATTTGCCAGAATGTTCCGCAAATGATCCCTTCTGAAAAAAACCCCACCTTTTGACTAGGCTATGAACTTCCTAAATCCAGGTAAAAGGGGAGAAGCCCCACTTTCCCACTGAAAATTAAACCAATAGGATGCCTTGGCACAAGATTTTCAGGATCAAACCTTTTGAGTTTCAAAGCTCCCTTCATCAGTGGCAGTTTGTAACACTAGCCAAGCTAACACCACAATGGAACAAACCAGCAATGGAACAAACAATGAAAGTAGCATCAACCACCGCCTCCCGTCCTCCACAGGCAAAATAGCCCTTCCCCAACTCAACGTCAATCGAACAGCTTTTCCACCATTTGATGAATCCACTATCAGTCCATTGAAGGCTCAGCCTGCGACTTCTTTTCAAAGCTCCACCGCAATTCAGCAGAATCACCCAATTGTAGTCTTCACTTCTGTACTGATTTCCCTCCTTCCTGCCTTTTGGAGATCTCATTAAAGGCTGGCTATTGTGTTCCAGAAGTCAGTAATGAAGTCTTTCAATCAAAGCAAGAGTTACAACAGCCACACTCATGACAAAATACTCTCTTGGGGAACTCCCTCGGCACTCCTTCCTACTTGACATGGAGCTATTCATAATTACTTCCCGTGTTTGAACTTGCAGTCAGATAGCTACCCAGTACATAGAAGACATGCTCTCCTTTAATCCATTTTTCTTCCATTTCTTTTGTGCACTGAGCTTCATGAAAAGCCTCATCAAAGCCAAGATACACTTCTTTAAATATACTGCTTGGCCTTGACATATAAAACAGTAGGACTTTTGCAACATTTCCCTTGTTTTCCTGGTCAATTTCTTTTAAATGCAATGGCTAAAATGGACCTGACACATCTTACATATTTTTATTATTTATTTCAAATGTGTACATTCCATGTTTAAGACCAACAAAGTTTTGTTCAAGTTATGCACTTTTGTGAGCCTTGCTACAGTGTGTGGGTGTGTTTTGTTGAGCTTTTTATGCCAGAGCTCTCCTGGGTGCAACTGGGTTCCCTCTCCCTTTTCACTATATTCCTGCCCTCATGATCAGTCTTTCTCAGTAAGAATGCAATATTTTAGAGGAGGCATAACAAGAAGCCAGTGAGGTGGGTTAGACTGAGAGTGAGTGTCCAGACCAAGTTCACCCAGCACATTTCCTTGGTAGGAAGTTGTAGTTATTTCTCTGGGGAAGACTATAGTTTTGTAGACAAACACATGGCCCTCAGTCTGTGTTAGGATGCCTTGTCATGTTCTTGACTAGCACATGAAGCAACTTATGTACAAAAGGTTGCAATGCCCAGCCATTTCATGTTTTCCCCTGAGTCCTAGGCTGGGAACACTGAGCATGAGATTTTTGTAATAAATGTCAATAAATCAAAAGCAGGTTTGCAGCTTACAGATACAAACTTGAACAGCATGCTCAAGATTGCTACAAGCACAGGCATTTTGATGCAGTAATTCAGAGCAGAGGTGTCAGTTATCAGAGACTGTTATATAGACAAAATATTGCAAGAGTGCTAGTGTTTTAAGCATGTTTTATTTAAAGTTTAAAATATCTTTGTGTTTGTCTGTGTCCTTTATAAAGCTTATATCTCTGCTACCTGGCATTACATTTTATGACACACATGGCCCGGCCAAACAAGGTCTCCTTTATGTCAGATCCAGCCCTCATAACAAATGACTTTGACACCCCTACTGTAGGGTTTCCAAGGCAAGAGATGTTCAGAGTTGGTTTGTCATGGCCTGCCTCTGTGCAGCAACTCTGGACTTTCTTGGTGGTTTCCCACCCAAATATTAACCAGGGCCATCTCTGCCTAGCTTCCAAGTTTGGATGAGATCAGGTTAGTGTGGGAAATCCAACTCAGGGTGTCAGAGGCATAGATAGCATTAAGGGGAAATTAAATGTACTCATTGAGGGTGTCAGTTAACTCCATGTTTTAGTGAAACAAAATGTTACTTTAAAAAAATCTCAGTTTACTAATATTAACAATTAAAAATATAATTGAATGTGTAATGCAATTTGGAATGGTAGATTTAAATGTAATTCTCTATTCTGGGGACAAGAAAAATACCCTTCACAGAAAAGAAGAAGAAGAAGAAGAAGAGGAGGAGGAGATTGGATTTATACCCTGCCTTTCACTTGTAGTCTCAGAGCGGCTTACAAACTCCTTTTCCTTCCCCTCCCCACAACAGACACCCTGGGAGATAGGTGGGGCTGAGAGAGCTCTTTCCCAAGCTGTCCTTGAGAGAACAGCTGGTACAGAGCTATGGCTTGCCCAAGGTCATCCAGCCAGGTGCAAGTGGAGGAGTGGGGAATCAAACCCGGTTCTCCTGGATTGGAGTCCGCGCACTTAACCACTACACCAAACTGGCTCTCAGAAAAGATGCTGTAAAGTTTGCCTCCCTGCTAGAAAGGAGACGGATGGGATCTAATGGCTCCATTCTCACAATTTAGGGTACATCAATCTCCAGTTCTGACATATTTATTACCTATGTTGTTTTTCCTCCCAGTTGAACCCAAACAGATGATAACCAGAAACCAAGCTTGTCATTCTTTTGATCTGTTAGAAAACACTTCGCTATTTTGCATGCTAATTTAACAAGCCACCATCTATATATACAACTATGATCTGTAATTCCATTTCATTGTCCAACGAAATGTGCATGCACATGGAAGCTCACACCTTGAATAAAACTTTGTTGGTCTTAAAGGTGCCCCTGGACTCTAAGGCCATGGTCACGTGGTCATTTAAAGCGGGAATCACTGCTGTTACCTCCTGGATTTAAATAGACTGATCAGACCGGCTGTGCCTACTCCCGCGCTGAAGCGGGCTCACTCCAGAGTCCCTAGCACATTTTCTGATCCCAGGAAAATCAACTACTTTCCCAGAAGTTGCACTTTCAACCCGCGATTTTGCCGATCTGGACAGCCGTCTCTCGCAATGATTGCGAGAAGGGGCGTCTGATTGTCCTTCTGTTTTTTTTTTTCCTGCTTCTTGCACTTGAGTGCATGGGCACTAAAGCACCTGGCTGCCTGCATTCCTCAAAATGCCCTGCACCCTGGTCTGGGCCCCGAGCCCCACCAGCCACCACTGCACCCCCCCCCCGGCATGCTTCTCCCTACAGCAGGTGACGGCTGGTGGGGCTTGGGGCCCGGAGTGGAGCGCAGGGCAAGCCAGCTCTCCCTCGTGGATTTTGTCCCTCCAACTCTGATGCCTGTGGAGGACAGGTGCATTTCAGAATTGTGTTGCATGCCTCTTTTGCCACCCAGGGGGGCAGGGGTCACCATCCCAGCCCTTACCTGGTGCCCAAGGTCTTTCCAGTGATGCCTTCGCCTTGCCTCCCCCAGCTGCCGCCGCCACCGGGTTGGGATGTGTGATCATCCCAACCTGAAAGAAAACATCCTGGATTAAAGTCCAGCAGGGAAAAAATCTGGGATTAGGGTGATGTATGACCATAGCCTAACTTTGTTTCACTGAGGCTAGGTTCATCAATGGCTATTAGATAAGGAATCTAAAGGAAACTTCGATAGTCATAGGTAGCACACCTCTGAATACCAGTGCCGGAAGGCAACATCAGGAGAAGGCCTTAGCCTCTGTTTGGTGGTTAACCAGCACAACTAATTAACCATCATGTGTCAGGATGCTGAACTAGGTGAACTGCTGGTCTTATCTAATAGGATCCTTCTCACATTCTTATGACACAAAGAATCTTTTCTAGGGGTGAGGGCAGCTAGGGCAGTCTACTGTCTGCCAGCCTCAACCTCCTCATCTGGGCTATGGAATAGTATTAGCATCCTCCCTCTCTGGCTTATTGTAAAGACCACCCTGGAGCAGGCCCGTAGTCTGGATTTTTTAGTTTGGGGGGGCCTTTTAAAAAGTTGGGGGGCACTGAAATTCATGTGTGGCCCCTGCACAGTGCCCCGCTCCCCCCAAGCAGGGGAGGGCCCCGGATGCATCTGCACTCCAAGGCACCAATTTGTGGCTTGGAGTGTGGCACACATGGCCTCCCCAGCCTCTCCCCAAAAGTCAGGGGGCTGGGAAGAAGTCAGGGGCCACGCCCTGGGAGGTCCCACTGTAGCTACAGGTCTGCCCTGTAGGGTTTTCAAAGTAAGAGACATTCAGAGATGGTTTGCCATTGCCTGCCTCTGCGTTGCTACCCTGCCATATTCCTTGGTAGTCTCCCTTCCAAATACTGAGCCGAGCCAACACTGCTTAGCTTCCGAGATCTGATGAGATTGCACTAGCCTGAGATATTTAACCTGATATAATTCATGAATTTACCAACTTTTTTGAGATCCACTGGGTCAATTGGGGTAGACAATTATGCAAAGGAAGAAAATAACAACCAAACTCTTAATTACTCTCTCTGATGCTTACTTTTACCAAATTCCTGCCGCATCGTTGCTGCAATATATCCCACATCTTGTAAGCTAACTACTATTAGGGGTTAATTATTATTGTTTGTGCTTATATTTTATTATATTGCATTGTGTTAATATTGCTATTGTCCTGTTACAGTTACTTAATGAGAATGTTGAACTGGAAGAAGTTTCTGGGGGTGTGATGACACTGTGGTAATGGTGGCTGCGTGATTTTGGAGCTCCCAACCCTGTTTGAGTCCCACCTGAAGGAAATTGTCTGAAACCGTGCCGAAACTTGAAATTACTGGCAGAACAGACCCGACAAAGCAGAAATCTGCTGCAACTACCTTTAAAACCCCTAAAGACACACTTGAAGCAGCTTTTCAGAGAGTTGTGGCAGCATGGGCCAAAAACAAAATGGCGGCCGTGGCAGAGCAAATGGAGCAGACTGCATCAGACTCATCGTCTTCAGCAATCCTTAGTTATTTAAAGACCATGGAATCAGGTATCCTTGGAAAGATGTCTACCCTTTCACTCCAAATAGGAGAATTATAGTCTACTCTTACCCAGATGACACAAAAGGCTGAGGAGGCAATGGATCTGGGTTTGAAGAACCAAGCAGATATAAAAGTCTTACAGGAAGTCTCTGCATCACAAAAAGACCATCTGATATCTGTAGAAATGGAACTGAAAGCTGCAAACCTAAAATTTCAAGGTTTGCATGAGGAAGCAGAACAAAACAAGGACCTGATAAGCTTTATAGTGCAGCTCATTGCACAGGCTTTAAACCTGGAAGGTGTCTTGCCAGTTCTAACATATGCTTCCCACATGGGACCTATACCAAAAAAATATTCGCTCAACCCCAAGAGATGTATTAATCACCATACCAGATGCAAGAGTTTGTCAGAGGATTCTAGATGCAGCCAAAAAAACTAGGATCTTTTCAGCATGAAGGGGAGCCTCTACAAATATTCCCTGATATTCCCAAAGAAGCAATTGCTATACGTAGAAGCTTGAAACCAATCACAACTAAGCTGCAAGGTTTAACACAAAGATACAGATGGCTACCATTTGGAAAACTATATGTTGCTTATCAAGGACACCGACTTTATGCAGGGGACAAGGAGAGTGGACTGGATTTTCTGTATGCACTGGAACAGGAATCTCCAATGGAACAAGAAGACAAGAAATCATTCAAGAGGAAAAACCTTTTCCCAACTACCCCACAGAAGGCCAGTAAAATCCCAGTGCCAAACAGTGCAGAAGAACCATGAACTTTAAAAAGCTAATTGAACAGAAGGATCTTCAATCAACATACTTACTCAGCTGGGACTGTTTGGTTTCATGTTTATCACTTAATATGTTGAAGGGGGGATGGGGGGGGTCTCAGAGTCTGGCTCGTTCCCTGGTTGTGTTCCCAGATGACTGAATAAATTAAGTCTACCAGGAGGGTTCCTGGTAATCTAGGGTCACTTTATTTTGTGTAAATTGTGTGTGACAGTTAAAGTCGCAGACAGTTATTGTAGGGTGTTTTGTTAGGGTAGGGTTTCTGGGGGGGGGTGTTAATAGTGATAAAGTTTATTATATCTAAAAACTGTATATTTTAAGTTAGTGTCACACTATAATTGCTAGAGGTTAATAGATCATAGGAAGCGGGTATTCAAGTTATTTCCTTTATCAGAATGCAGTGAGTAGTGTAGTTTGAGAAAACTGTAAATCAATAATGGCAGGTTGTTACACTATTAGGACTATAAACATGCAAGGCCTGAATAATTTTATCAAAACAAAAAAAGAGAGAGAATGACTTCTTTCATTCTGAAATCAAAACCAGGCATAGTGTTAATGCAAGAAATTCATTTAAAACCTAAAACTAAAACAACTGTAAGTACTAAATGGTATGACCAGCAATACCATGGGAGAGGCTCCTCTCAGTCTAGAGGAGGAGAGATTTTAATTTCTAAATCTGTGAACTTCCAATGTGAAGATAAACTGGAAGACATGCAGGGCAGATTTTTATTTCTTAAAGGTAAACTAGATCAGGAACAAGTAACCTTAGCAACAATATACACTCCCAACGAAAAACAAGAATAATTTATAGATGAAACACTGACAACACTTTTCAAATTTATGGAGGGACAATTAATAATTGGAGGAGACTTTAATCTAATTGTTGGTCATCATCTTGATAGGCCTGGTAAAGAAAACAAAAAAATACTAAGCAAAAAGAGATTCACAAAACTGTATGAAATCCTGGGTAAATATCAACTGTGTGATGCCTGGAGAGAAACACATAGGGGGAAAGAGGCTACTACACCTACTTTCCCCAAGGTCTCAAACCTATACTTGCATAGATTACTTAATTGTCGCAGATACTGTTTTCGATAAAATCGAAAGCCCAGTTATAGGCCCGTTTATGTGGTCTGACCACACTTACGTGGAAATGCATCTTAAACATAATGTATTAAATAGATGACAAACATGAAGGTTGAATAAATCTATTTCATTAAAAGAACAATATGAGGAGGAAATAAGTCAATTAAATTTTATTTCAAAGAAAACAACAATGGAAGAAGTTTCTTTGGCTGCAGTCACACACACTAAATAATCCACTTTCAATCCACTTTCAAAGTGGATTTTCACTGTGTGAAATGGCAAAATCCATTTGGAAAGTGCATTGAAAGTGGATTGAAAGTGGATTATTTAGTGTGTGTGAGCACAGCCTTTGTAAAAGCAATCTGTGCTGTCTTGGCTGGTTGTCACAGAGACTACACACTGCAAGCTGGAAACACGGTCCAAAGTCAAGGTAAGTAACAAAGCCAAAGGTCAGATAGCCAGGAAGTCAGTTCAAGGTTTCAAGGACAAGGAGCGGGTGCTACACACACAGAAGTAGGTCTGAATGTGCAAAGTTGCTGCCACACTGAAGCAGGTGCATGGACTGTTTTTGAGCAGGTCCTCCCTTCCCTGGGAGCTGAGTCTGCAAAGGCTTACAGCTCCTCTCATTGCCTTTGTAGGAGCTGCAGTCTGGCACTCCTTTGCTCCTGCATAGTCAGCCTCTGGCGTGCCCTCCGCCTGGGGCATTCAGGAGAACTAGGCGGCTAGTCTAGCCTTGGGATGTCTGCAACTGGGGGTGCTGGGCCAGGCTCAGGATCGGTCTCTCCTTTTAGCTGCACCCCCTATGCCACTGCTGGAGACTTTTCCTTCTCAGGTACTGTTGGAGATTTTTCTTCTAGGCTGACTCCAGAGGAGGCTGGGTTGCTCCCTGCCTCTTCTTCAGTGGTCATTTGAGTCCAGAGTGAGGCAGAGTGGCACTCCACCAGCCCAGGAATAGGCACTAGGGCAGCCACGGGCTGAATCAAATTCTCTGATCTGATTTGGCCCACTGCTGAATTGCTGCCAAAATTTGGTGGCAACTTAAAAAGTGGCTGAAGGGGAGGAGGTTTGAGGGAGAGACTCCAAACTTACCTGGTAGCTGCTGGAGCCGCTCCCCCAAATACCCACCAAGTTTTAAAAAGATTGGACCAGGGGGCCCAATTCTACGAGTTCCTAAACAGGTTGCCCCCATTCCCTCCATTGTTCTCTATGGTGGGAAAAAGTAATGTTTTTTCCCACCATAGAGAACAATGGAGGAAATGGGGCAACCTGTTTGGGGGCTCGTAGAATTGGACTCCGTGGTCCATTCTTCTTGAAACATGGTGGGTATTTCGGGGAGAGACCCCAGCAGCTACCCTGTAAGTTTGGAGCCTGTCCCTCAAACCCCCTCTCCACCAGCCCCTCATATACCCTATGCATTTTTGCCTTTGACTTCAATGGCCCATAGGGTATAATGGGGCTAAAACTGACATTCGACCAGTGATGTCAGGGGGGGTGGCATATGCTAATGGGTTATGCTAATATGTATGCTAATGAGCTCCTGCACCTCTTTTTCCGTGAAATGACCCTTGCTCTTCCTCATCTGAGGAGTAGTCAGCCTTCGCCAGAACCAGTATCCACAACACAATCTCTCTGTCTGTCTACGCTTTGCATTTTTAATTGTCAGAATCTGACATTTCCTGTGTGGGAGGTGGTTTCCTTCACCCACTCTACGTCACTCGCTTTCCTGCAGAACTCATTATAGCTGCTGGGACTGTTATCTGTTTTGATGATGCTTCTGACCTTGACTTCTTATCCCAATGGCTACTCGGCTGCCAGGTGCTTCTATGGTAGTGGCTTGGGAATTGCTGGGGAGGTTTCGGTGGGGTATGGGAAGAAATGTCTGATGAGCAGTCACACATTTGGGCACACTTTCCTTGGGAAGCTTAACGGATATGTATGTAGGGCTGCCAAGTCCCCCGGTAGGGCGGGGGAAACACTGATTTTTAGTGCTTACCTCCCGCTTTTCCAAAGTTGGCCACCGGGGGGACAAAATGGCTGCCTTAAAAGGGAAATGTCTGCAGAGAGCCTGCCCTGCAGTAAAAAGCCTCACCAGACATTTCCCCTTTAAGAAGTCAGCAAGAGAGCTTCCACAGCAAGAGAGGTCCGACCAGAGATTAAGGAGGGCCTGAAGGAGCTGCTTTTGCATGTGGCTGGCAAGGTGAGTTTCTCTTCCAGCTCTTTTCATTCTCTCTCCCTCTTTCTTTTTTCTGTCTGTCTGTCTGTCTGTCTGTCTCTCTCTCTGTCCCCATCCAGCAGAGGTCTATCAGTGGCTATTATAGCCACAAGGTCTAAATGGAAGTAAGTGCCTCTGCCAGTTTTTTCCCCTTCTCTCTCTCCCTCTTTCTTTTTTCTGTCTGTCTGTCTGTCTGTCTCTGTCCCCATCCAGCAGAGGTCTATCAGTGGCTATTATTAGCCACAAGGTCTAAATGGAACCCTTTGTCTGGGGCAGTGAGGCTCTGCATTCTTGGTGCTTGGGGGGCAACAGTGGGAGGGCTTCTGGAGTTCTGGCCCCGCTGCTGGACCTCCTGAGGGCACCTGGTATTTTTGGCCACTGTTGTGACACAGAGTGTTGTATTGGATGGGCTGTACTGGATGGGCCGATCCACTGTGGCTTCTCTCCTGTTCTTATGATATGAAAATCATATTTAGCACTTGTGTAGCACTTAGTGCTTCATATTCTGCCGAGATGAGGAAGGATTCAGTAGGGCCGTTGCTCAGTGATAGAGCATCTGCTTGACATGCAGGAGGTATCAGCCTCTTCAGCTAAAAAAGGATCAGGTAATAGGTGACATTAAAGATCTCAGCCTGAGACCCTGGAGAGCCACTACCAGTCTGAGTAGTCAATACTGACCTTGATGGACCAATGGCCTGATTCAGTATTAGGAAACTTCATGAGTTCATGTGTCAGCATGTGGAAGCAACATCACAGTATGTGACATCACAAAATGATGTCACTTCCTTTCTCCTGGCTCCACCCCAAAGTCTCCTGGCTCCACCCCCAAAGTCCCCAGATATTTCCCAAGTTGGACTTGGCAGCCCTATATGTATGTAACACCATTTTTAACTAACCTGATTGGTTCCTCACCTCCCTCTTTGCTTTTGGATTATGTATAACTTACCCACAGCCCTATGCTCTGTATCACTAACACAAGAAGTGCTGACTACTATGGACCATTAAGAATAAAAAGGACTTTTGTTTCCAGAAGGCCTGGCTTCTTGGCTCAATAAGGGTTCTCACATTAATAACTGCCAAATTACCTAATCAATCAGTCTGATCTTTGGTGGGATGAGGAACCAAAGATTGTAAAGCAAAGACTTTTGTTTCTCTCCCAAACATGCTGTCTACAAATGACACTGACATTTGCCAGTCTTTTGGTATTGTGAGAGGCTTCTCAAGGGCTGGGCCCTGCATGAGAATTCATTGCCCCCTGAACAAGTCACAATCTCTCCGACAGCATCCGCTAAAAGTGCATTTCACTAAGGGGGTTCCTTTTTTATCAAAATAAATGATTTGTTTCCTTTGAAAAGAGACCTTATTGACAGAGCCTAAAACCTGTTAAATGAACAGCTGGCTCTGGGAGTGCCGCTTTCCTAATTTAAAATCATTACTGTACTCAAGCAGTTACATGGAAAAATGTATTTATGAGATTTTTTTTTTGTTTAAGTGGCGTACATAGTGCTTGCTAATTTTAGACATATTCAGAATTATCAGTTAATCATCCTCATAGATTCTTGGGTTACAACTTGATTGTACTGATTGCTTTCCTGTTTCGTTTTGCTCACACGATGTGTATGTCTGCTTGCATTTTATACTGGTTATAAAAGATCATGGCCCCTTGCATCACCTGCCTCACAGGGACATTGTGAGGCTATGTCATGGTGGCGGTGGGCGGGTCAGGAACACTGATGAACTCCTTGGAAGGACAAGATAAATACGAGACACATGGCTATTTTGGGCCAGGAACACACAGGAACGGAGTTCTGGCTGGCTTCTGAGTTGGCCACACCCACAGCCTCCCCCCTCAGGTTCCCCAGGCGCCACACAAACTGTGGGATGCCTGGGGAAGCCAATCCAATCCAGGGAGGGAAAGCAGTTTAAACTGCCTTTCCCCCCTTGGGTTCCCCAGGTGCTTTGCAGCTGCAGGGTGCCTGGGGAAGCCAATCCAGAAACTGTCTCCTCTCCTAAAGTTCCCCAGGTGCCCCACAGCTGCAGGGTGCCTGGGGAAGCTGATCCAGAAACCGCCTTCCTTCCCTCGGGTTCCCCATGTGCCCCACAAGCCACGGGGTACCTGGGGGGAGCCGATCCTGGGAGGGCGCTGTGCTATCAGGGGTGTGGCCTAATATGCTAATGAGTTTCTGCTGTTGGGTGGGGCTTATTATACTAATGATTTCCTGCTGGGCTTTTTCTTCCCCCCCAAAAAAGCCCTGGATGGATAGATAGTATATATGAAAAGGCCGCAGTCACTCAGAGGTTAAGATGCTGAGCTGCAAACCGGAAGGTCAGTAGCTCGACAGTTTGGGACCCGAGTGCTACGTGACAGAGTGAGCTCCCGTCTCTGGCCCCAGCTCCTGCCAACCTAGCAGTTCGAAAGCAAGAAATTGCAAGTAGATAAATAGGTACTGCGTCAGTGGAAAGGTAACAGTGTTCCATGCGCCTCGGCATTTAGTCATGCCGGCCACGTGACCCCCGGAAAAGTCTTCAGACAATGCTGGCTTTTCGACTTTGAAATGGAGGTAAGCACTGTCCCCTAGAGTTGGATTTGACTGGCTTTCAAGCAAGGGAAACCTTTACCTTTATGAAAAGGGTTGAGAAGACCTGGTGAGACCTTCTAGTATCTGGAAGAAATGGGCCCATGTGGAGGGAGGCCAGAACTCTTAACAACCTGGAGCCATCTCAGTAACAACCTGGGGGATGCTGAACTACAGAAATTTGCATTCAAAAGCCTTTTCTAAGACTGACTGATTACTATGCTTTTTCAGCTCACCAACAGGCACTGTTTAGCAGAACCATTTTTGGTATTATTGTAAGTGCCTTTTGAGTGCAGATTTTTTTTTTAAAAAAAATGCTTTCTTCTACATTCAGGTTTTTTAACTTCCCAGTTGCTGGGCCTTTCAGGGAATTTCCTCCCTCCAGCCTTAATCTTCTGCCTTTGAGAAACTGAGGAACAAGAGGGGAAAAAAAAAACATGAATGTTCCAGGAATTTCCCCTAGGCTTTATGGTTTTTATCATAGATGTCCTGATCCTGGGACTCTCCCGGCCCGCAGCACCCCCCAGGAGTCCCCGGGAGGCGCCGCGGTGCCTGAAGCCCCGGGGAACAGACTCACCTGGTCCAGGGAGGGGCCACAGCAGAGCCGGCAGCCGATGGTCCCTGATAGGGCAAGCAGAGACGCCGGGGTGGGCAGAACGTCGCCGCTGCCGCCTCCCCCCCCCCGGCGCACAGGGGAACATGCCTGAGGAGGGGAGGTGGAGGGGCCGGCCTCATCCCCGCCCGGCTCTGGGGCCGCGGGGTTGCAGGAGCTGTGGGAGGCAGAGACGCCACTCAGGGCTGGCTTGTTGGGGCCAGGGAACGGGCTGGAGGGATCGAGGACAATCCCGGTGCGGGGCCAGAGCTGGGAGGAAGGGCCGCTGAGGGCAGAGAGGGGCGTGCCGAGCCGTGGGCCCGGAGCAAGGGCGAGAGGGTGTTGGCGGGCTCCACGCTTCGGAGCCAGGGCGGCAGGCTGGGTGGACCCGGAAGTGCCAGGAGGGCTTCAGTGTCCCGCATTAAGAGGGGAGGCGGGACCAGAGGAGGGAGGAGGGAGCGAGAGGGATAGTGGGAGGAAAGAGGAATAAAAGGGAGGCTGCCAACAGGGGCCGAGGAGGAGACTCCTGTGTGTGGATGCGGTCAGGACGCAGAGAGAGAGAGAGAGACTGACTAGAGCAAATCCCACCAGGGGGCTGCAGGAGCGGGTGTGGTGAAGTAACCCCCCCCCTGTGGCCGTATCTGAGGCCCTGGCAGCCAAGGGCGGGAAACGGGCGAGGTGGCGGCTCGAAGCGCGGCCATCGAGTCAAGCGACGACGAGACCAGTTCCAGTGGCTCATGTGACAATAGAGATTAGGAGAAATTCCTACAGTGTCACTCAGACGTGCCACTACATATCCTCCACCCTCTGCTCCCCCCAGGAACTGTACCCCACAAAAAAATCTCCCAGCATTTGCCAAGGCAGTGTTGGGCACTCTACCTGGCTGGCACCAGTCTGGAGGGCAGTAACAATTTGACTTGTGGCTCCGATAAACTATTTCCAAACCATTCACTATTAAGACTGTCACTAATCAATCTTTCATGTGAGGTTTTTCACCTGGACTGGCACATCGGGCCTAGGGTTGCCAGGTCTCCCCGCTGGGGTGGAAGTTGTAAAAGACCTGGTGAAATTTCTCCAGTGCTTCTTTCCCATGTGTCCAAATGATGAAAATGTCATTAATAAATCTCAGGCAAAAGAGGGGTGTTAATGGACGGGAGCGGAGGAAGCACTGTTCCAGGTCAGCTATGAAAAGGTTGGCATATTGTGGTTGCTGGCAATGCTCCCTCTAAGCAGTGGAGTCTTGTGAGCAAAAATCCTACTTTGTGAGCTACTGGCATGACTGAACCTAGTCTGACAGTTTTAACCTCTACACCATGCAATCTCGCCGTGCCATGAAAGCCAGTGGGGCTGCTGCTAAAACACTCCCTTAATTTCATGCCTCTTTTAATTAATGCCATGCCTCTTTCCCAGGGGTCATTTTGTACAAGTCAATTTATAACTCTTGGGGGGGGGGGGGGATATGAATTCAATAACAATCCTTATTGATCCTAATGGGGTGATCCAACCATTACCATTGTAAGAGTTAAAGGTAAAGGTTTGCCTTGCTTGAAAGCCAGTCGAATACGACTCTAGGGGTGCAGTGCTCATCTCTGTTTCCAAGCCGAAGAGCCAGCGCTGTCCAAAGTTGTTTCCATGGTCATGTGGCTGGCATGACTAGACACCAAGGTGCACGGCATGCTGTTACTTTCCCACCAAAGTGGTACTTATTTATCTACTTGCAATTTCTTGCTTTCGAACTGCTAGGTCGGCAGGAGCTGGGGCCAGAGACGGGAGCTCACTCCGTCACACAGCACTCGGGTCTCGAACTGCTGAACTACTGATCTTCCGTTCTGCAGCTCAGTGTCTTAGCCACTTGAGCCACTGGGGACCATAAATCATGATACCGTTGTTGTTGTTGTTTTATCGTCAAGTCACAGTTGACTTGTGGTAACCCCATAGGGTTTTCAATGCCAGAGACATTCAGAGACATATTGCCATCGCCTGCTTCTGCCTCCCAGCCCTGTTACTTCTTGGAGGTCTCCCATCCCAGTACTAGCCAGGGTCAACCCTGCTTAGCTCCTGATGAGATGAGGCTAGCCTGGGCTATCCAGGTCAGGAAATTATGATACTACAAACAGGAATTTAAATCTATAAACTATTCGTACAAGCTGCAACACTTTAACCAAATATTTTAGCCAGCTAACTTGATGGGATTTTGCTGTTTTAAATTCAAGGACTGGATTGTGGAAGAACTATGTTCTTGGACTTAATGAGTACAATTACAGAATCCATATCACAGGACGGGCAACAAATGAATCTTTTAATATCCGTCGTCCTATCTGGACAAAATGTTGACTTGAAAATGCTCTTTGGAACCATATTCTCTTGAAATGTAACACTTCCTTTTTACCACAGACAACATTATGATTTTTTTAAAATATATATATATAGTGTGAATCTGCATCTAAGCCATTTGTGGATTTATTGCAGATAATGTCAATGATATATTAGTTGGCCTAATTGAAAGTTGAATGATATCCATCAAAATCCTTCCAGTTATTTTAATGGGATTTAATTTATTCCCTCATCTGTGCTGTTTCTTCAGAAATAATTCTAAAACAGCCAGCTCTTTGGAAAGGTCTCTGTTCTTCAAAGAAGCCTGAAAACTTGGCTCAGTGAGTCGGCTTCAGCCAATGGCTTAGCAACACCAGATTGTTGAAGCACGCTCTGAATGGTGCTTTGCTAGCACATATTTGTTGGAAACGAAGAGACTCGTGCTGGTGGAGTGGTTCAAGAACTGCAGCCTTTAAATCATGGAGGTTTTATGTTGTGTAGCTGAGGTGGAGGTTTATTACTAACTTGCAGGATGTGGAAATACAGGTTCCAGTTTATAGGAATCCAAGAGGGGGGAAGAAGAAGGAGAAGGAGAAGGAGAAGAAGAAGAAGAAGAAGAAGAAGAAGAAGAAGAGGAGGAGGAAGAGGAGGAGGAGGAGGAGGAGGAGGAGGATTTATACCCCACCTTTCAGTACCTGAAGAAGTCTCAGAGTGGCTTACAAATTCCTTTCCCTTCCCTTCCCCACAACAAACACTCTGTGAAGTAGGTGGGGCTGAGAGAGCTTTTTGAGAAATGCTCTTGAGAGAACAGCTCGGAGAGAACTTGTGACTGACCCAAGGTTACACCAGCAGCTGCATTTGGAGGGCCCTCAAGCTAGGCCAGGGGTCCCAAATGAGGTGTCCAATGGCACACGGCACACACTGACTCTTCTCCTGCCCCAGTGGGGCTTTTGCCCAGCAAGGCTTTTGATTAGCCACTGGATTGACATCTGGAGATCAGAAAGCCCTCACATCTCCTAGTCTCCCTGTCCCTGACACAGAAGTGTTTGGGGAGGTTACAGGAAGATCTGGAACTCATTGTTACCTTACCTCCCCTCCCTCTCTGCCATGGCTACAGTGTGATCACAGGCCCAAGGAGAAGAAGGAAGAGAGAGGGGTGAAGAGAGAGAGAAACCTCCTAATTTACATAGCCTAGCATTTATTTTTAAAAATCTGGAGAGGAAAAAAAAATCTTTTCCCAGAAATTCTCTGATAATGCCCATTATTCACTGAACTCTTTCTAATTCGAGTCTGGGAGGTTTGCAGGGGTCATTTGGAGCAGGAACACCGTTCTGGGAGTAACAAGCCCAGGAGCAGGCACATATGGTGATACGCTGTGGAAAAAAGCAAAAGCAAACTAACTTGATCTGTCTTTTCATGCTTGTTGTAGGATAACTTCCCTGCAAGAGCAAATGAAACCTCAAGTGTCTTTGGTCAAAGTGTCAAGCTGGCTCGCCAGCTCTGAGCTGGGAAATAGTGGATGTTTTTGGGGTGGAGCCTGAGCGGTGGGTGTTGCCTTCTGACACACTTCCGGTGATTTCAGGGGGTGTGGCACATGCAAATGAGTTATGCTAATGAGTTATCCTCATGAGCTCCCACACCTCTTTTTTCTACAAAATGACCCCTGGTTGCCTCCTTGCTAGAGCTGCTCAGTTGCCCACAATGTGGTGTCATCAGCTCTGGGCTGGGAAATCCCTCCAATTTGAGGGCTGGGGCCCAGGGAAAGCAGGGTTTGAGAGGGAGCTCAGGGGGGCACATGGCCATGCTCCAAACCATGTTCTCCTGGAGAACTGTTATCTGTTGGCTGGAGATCAATTGTAATTCTGGGCGCTCTCCAGGCCTCACCTGGAAGGTGGCAACCCTACCACTCTAGCAGACAAACCTCCCACTCTTGAGGTCTGTGCTCCTGCCACCGTCTGTGGGCAAGTTTTGACATTTTCCCATCAAAGGTGATTAAATAGGTGATAAATAGGAGTCGGGAGTCCAGGGAATAGTGAAACAGCTAGATCTTTATTGCCGGTCCGGATGAAGCATACAACCCAGGGCTCCAAGCCCTCCTTTTATGCTGGTCAGGGACAATCCCCTGACCTCGCCCAACTGGCCTGATAGGCTATTATCAGTCTATTTACATCTCATAGGTTCCCTGGGAGAAACCTCGGTACATGATTGGTGGCCGGTTTGAATCCACCTGGCCTTTGTTCTCCCTGGCTGAAGCTCAGGTAGTTTCTTGGCCATGTGCTCTGGCCATGCTCTGGCCATGTGCTCTGGCCATGCGGTCGCCATTATGGGAGCACATGGCGACCGCATGGTCAATACATAACAATAGGGTTGCCATGTTCAGGGCTATGGTCACACACACTAAATACATCTACTTTCAACCCACTTTCAATGCACTTTCCAACTGGATTTTGCCAGTTCACACAGTAAAAATCCCGTTGGAAAGTGCACTGAAAGTAGATTGAAAGTGGATTATTTAGTGTGTGTGATTGCAGCCCAGGTTGGGAAAATCCTGGAGATTTGGGGGTGGAGCCTGGGGAGGACAGGGACTTTAATGGAGTACGATGCCACAGAGTCCACCCTCCAAAGCATCTATTGTCTCCAAGGGAACTGATCTCTGTAATCTGGAGAAGGGAAGCAATGCCAGGGACTCCCAGCCCCACCAGTCCCACCAGTGAATTTACCTGCCCACCACGGACTCCCTGCAATATTGTTGCTTACCTTTGAATCATACAACAGAACCCAGAAATATCTTCTGCTAAGCTCTCACCATCAAACAGTTACAACGCAGTGTGTTGGCCATTAGAACAAAGATAACTGGAAGAAAGTCGCACAGAACTAATCCCTACCTCTAATCAACGGCTTTAGTAAGCGAGGAGACGTTAGCGTGGATTTAGAGACATCTGTCGCAACTGTAACATCATATTTCAACTCTGATTCTCAAGCTGTGTTTCATTAAAGCAGGGTTAGCACAAACCTTCTGGAGGGGAACCGGCACAACTGTGCTTTGACAACTTCAGTTTCTTGGGCTACAGGGGAGTGGCTCCTTACCAACACACGATAACAGGGCTAAATTGGACTAGAACAACAGTCCCCGAGCTTTTTGAGCCTGGGGGCACCATTGGAATGCAGTGTCAGCTAATGCTGCCATCTCCTGCCCAGGAGGTGGGATAAGTGAACTCCCTACATCAGACATGTGGGATGTTATGTTATACTCCTCATGGCATGCTTATCGCTCTCCCTCCTGCTGTGTCCTTGGGAGACTGTGAGTACCAGGCCATGTATCTTTTCCCCTCTCTGGATAGAATGCTTCCTGCGTTTTCCTTGGGAACAAAGGCCCAGTATTTTAAGTGCCTTTTTCTCCTTTGACTGACTGGTCACTTTGCACAGCCTTACTGCTTTTGAATTCTGTATATCTATACTGAGTACTAGAGCGCCCGCCATTACTAACACAAGACGTGCAGGTGACCATAGCAGACCTTTCTTAATAAAGAATTCCTGTTTAAGGACACTTGTTGCTGATTGACTCTGCAGGACTCTCACATGCAGGCCCTGGATGATGGGCACAACTACAAAATGGCTGCCACAGGAGGCGGAGCCAACCACAAAATATCAGGGAGGAGTGGTGATAGCAATGGTTCAACATGTCAGGCCGGCGCTCTATCGAACAGGATACCTTTTAAAATGAACATATTTTTAACACAATGTTCTTGCTCAGATTGTTTTCTGTCATGCACCTAAGATCCTTTTTCTGGTACACTTTCTTTTGGGTATACTTCGGCATCCCAAATGTATCTGGGGTATTTCAGAGAACATACAAACAAACGAAATCCCAGAAACATCCTGGACATATTTGGGGATTTCCAGTAAACTGCGAAAAACAGCTGAGGGGCTGGACTGGAGCATGTTGCTCCCGCCACACAGCTTTTCTTGGAGGAGGCGGGGAGAGTTCTCCCCAGGGGCTCAGCTGCTTTGTGGACCGTTTTGAGCAGACTGCCCCAAAGAGCCCCAGCTGAGCTGCCTCTCCACTGTTTTTTGCAGCTGTGCCACTGCTTTTTTTCTTTCGCTGCATTTTTTCATTTGGGTTTATTTGACCTGGAAAAGAATTGGGAGTTCTGAAAAACCCCGGATCCAGATACTTCATTGATATTGTGATCAGTTTTCTCTAGGGATCTTGAAAATTTTGGGGGGTCCAATAGACCCAAAATTGCACACTCCTAGTGGTGGCAGCTGCTATTGAAACAACTTCACCAGTGTAGGAGGTGGTGGTGGCTACAAGCATGGACAGCTTCAAGAGGGAATTAAATAACCATATGGAGCAGAGGTCCATCAGTGGCTATTAGCCACAAGGTATAGATAGGAACAGTGTTCCCTCTAAGCTGAGTTAGTGTGAGCTAGCTCACAGTTTTTTAGCCTCTGGCTCACCCATTTTTGTCTTGGCTCAGGAAGGATGGCTCTAGAGCAAACTGATTTAGGCAGTGGCCAAATCCCTAGCTCACAACTTTGATGCCAGCTGCTCACAAAGTAAAATTTTTGCTCACAAGACTCCACAGTTTAGAGGGAACATTGGATAGGAACTCTCAGTCTGGGGCAAGTGATGCTCTGTATTCTTGGTGCTTGGGGGGCACAACAGTGGGAGAGCTTCTAGTGTCCTGGCCCCACTGCTGGAGCTCCTGAGGGCACCTGGTGTTTTTGGCTCCTGTGTGACAGATTGTTGGACTGGATGGGCCATTGGCCTGATCCAACATTGGCTTCTCATGTTCTTATGTTCTTAAAATCTGCAGAGCCCATCAGAATCCCTGCTGGGCAAAACCTGACCCCAACTGTTATCTAAAAACACTTGGAGGGTGCCAGTAAAAGTATCAGTGGGTGCCATGTTGGGGAATCCTGGACTAGAAGGTCACCTCTTCACACCTTCCATGCATAAAGGGCCAGTCCTGGTTAGTGCTTGGATGAGATACCACTAAGGAATTCCAGGGTTGCTGTGCAGAGGCAGGTAATGGCAAACCAGGGCCAGCCCTGGTTAGTGCTTGGATGGGAGACCACTAAGGAATTCCAGGGTTGCTGTGCAGAGGCAGGTAATGGCAAACCAGGGCCAGCCCTGGTTAGTGCTTGGATGGGAGACCACTAAGGAAGTCCAGGGTTGCTGTGCAGAGGCAGGTAATGGCAAACCAGGGCCAGCCCTGGTTAGTGCTTGGATGAGAGACCACTAAGGAAATCCAGGGTTGCTGTGCAGAGGCAGGTAATGGCAAACCACCTCTGAACGTCTCTTGCCTTGAGAACCCCGTTAGGGTTCACCTTAAGTCGGCCATGACTTGACTGTAAGGAAAAGGGTGGGTGGGTAATATATGGAACACTTTGAAAATTAACAGGGGGAAAAAAAAACACTGATACACAAACTTGATAAACAAATCCAGCAAATCCATAGGAAACCTTCCCAACTGGAGCAGCAGCATTTTCTTTTATAAGGGCAATTCCCTCCAGCAAAGGCCACCTGTCCCAGCATCACTGGGGCCTCGTGCCTAAGACAATGCCAACAACTTCTAAAGGCGAGTCCGGCTGTTTGGAAGCAGCTTGGAGATCGCCAGCAGCATCTCGGCAGTGCTCCGACCGCTCTTTCAGCTCGTTTAAAAGGGTAGAGTGTTTCAAGAAGTGTACGGCTTTTTCGGGAAGCTCAAGATCTGACTGACTGATTAGCTGCACTGTTTGTAGTTATTTACTTGATAGACAAGGAGCCGAGCTCTCTCTTTCCACAATGAACTTTCTAATGAGTCCAGACCTGCTGAGTCGTGCCGGGATCAGATAACACTGAAAGATTAGATAGATGCCAGGGGGAGTTTTTGCGGAGAAAGGGATGCCAGATGCGATCTAGGTGGTGCTTTTCTTCGAGCCGCACTTGAAACGTTCCACCAAGATGTGCGCGTTTTAGAACTACGAAGACGCTAGCAGGCAAAACACTGCCTTGTTTAGAGCAGGCACGAACTGAGACAAGAGGCAAGGATCCTGTCAAGGCTGAAATCCTTCCATAGCTCTCATGGGTATGACCACACCAATTATGGAAGAAAATGGCGAGATGAGGCTAGCAGTGGGCTATCCAGGTCAAGGTATATTAGTCCATAGTAGGGTCCATTTAGCAGCTGTAATGGTGTTCCATTCAAATTGCTTAGTGGACTGGAAAGGGCAGCCATGAAGGAGCTAGAGAAGATCCTCAAGTGTAAGGATGTGTCACTGGCTACCAAGATTAAGATAATCCATGCTAGAATATTCTACATTAGTATGAATGGGTATGGAGATTGGACAATGGAGGAGATCTGACCGGAAGGAAGTTGATTGATTTTGAGTTGTGGTGTTGGAGGAGAGTTTTACAGATGCCATGGATTTAGGGTTGCCAGCTGTGGGTTGGGAAATACCTGGAGATTTTGAGGGTGGAGCCTCAGGAGGATGGGGTTTATGGAGGGGAAGGACTTCAGTGGGGTAAAGTGCCATAGAATCCATCTTCCAAAGCAGCCATTTTCTCAAGGTGAACTTATCTCTACCACCTGGAGATCAGTTGTCATCCCAGGAGATCTCCAGCCACCACCTGGAGGTGGGCAACAATACATGGACTGCCCGAAAGACAAATAAGTGGGTTCTAGACCAAATCATGCCTGAACTCTCCCTGGGGGCTAAAATGACTAAACCGAGGCTGTGGTACTTAGGTCACAGGATAAGGCAAGAGTCTTTGGAAAAGACAGTCATGCCAGGAAAAGTTGAAGGCAGCCAGAAAAGAGGAAGACCCAACCTGAGAAGAAGGAAACCATGGCCCACAGTTTGCAAGACCTGAGAATGGCTGCTAACTCTAGGACCTTTTGGAGGCCATCAATTCATTGGGCTGCCATAAGTTAGAAACAATTTGACAGCATTTAACATACTCTAAAATGTTGAGCCACTCTGTTGCTACATAAAGACATCAGATGCATGAATACATAAATACATCAGATGCATGCAAGTGGGTAAATCCTCCTGGCCCCCTGTGCATTGGGTTTCCCAAGGATTTACCCGCCTGGTCTGTCCACCTGAACCATGCATCTAACAAGTCATCAAGTTCTCTAATAAAGTTGGTGCCATCTAGTGGTCAGGACTTCATAGTAAGGCTGGTCCAAAGGACTGCAGCATTAGAGTACAGAATATTTTTAGTTCTTACAAGAAGAAGAAGAGATTGGATTTATACCCAGCCCTTCACTACCTGAAGGAGTCTCAGAGTGGCTTACAAACTCCTTTACCTTCCCCTCCCCACAACAGACACCCTGTGAGGGAGGTGGGGCTGAGAGAGCTCTGACAGAAACTGCTCTTTTTCAATGACAGCTGCGCCAGAACTATGGCTTGCCCAAGGTCATCCAGCAGGTGCAAGTGGAGGAGTGGGGAATCAAACCCAGTTCTCCCAGATTAGAGTCCGTGCACTTAACCACTACACCAAACTGGCTCACAACTTGACAACACTCCCCCCTGCCTTTCTGCATCACTGAAAAAAAATAATCCATTGTCTATATGCATCTTAATTAAAATTTAGTAAACCCTCAAAGGGCTGGGTGTAACTCTCTGGGCTACTGATATTTTCTTCCCCATCTCAGGATAAAGTTCTGGTCATTTTTGCTGCCACCAGGTAAATTCATCTGTATCCTGGCAGTTGTCACCCTAGTAACATGTGGAACAGGAAGAAATATCATGACGGTGTTATCTGTCTGCTTTGAGTCCTTCAACCCCCCCCCCCCATGACCTCCATGGGATCAGAAATCCCCAGGTGTTTATAATGACTAGAGTTTCTAGTATAGCTGCCAGTACATAAGAACGTAAGATAAGCCGTGTTGGATCCAGCCAGTGGCCCATCCAGTCCAACATTTTGTGTAACACAGTGGGCAAAACCCAGGCGCCCTCAGGAGGTCCACCAGCGGGGTCAGAACTCCAGAAGATCTCCCAGCAGAGGAGAAAAACAAAGGTATCACAACTGAAGGAAACTGGGATAGATACTGAGATAGAACTGGGATAGAACTGATACTGAGATACTGAGATAGAAACTGGGATAGAACCGAGAGCCAGTTTGGTGTAGTGGTTAAGTGCGCAGACTGTAATCTGGGAGAACTGGGTTTGATTCCCCACTCCTCCACTTGCACCTGGCTGGATGACCTTGGGCAAGCCATAGCTCTGTGCCAGCTGTTCCCTCAAGGACAGCCTGGGAAAGAGCTCTCTCTGCCCCACCCACCTCACAGGGTGTCTGTTGTGGGGAGGGGAAGGGAAAGGAGTTTGTAAGCCGCTCTGAAACTCTTAAGTGAGTGAAGGGCGGGATAGAAATCCAATCTCTTCTTCTCTTCTTCTTCTTCTTCTAGATGAATGTCACTTGCTCCATTCTAGACTTCTAAAATTTTGCTGCATCAAAAAAAAATGGAGCCAATGAAAGATGTCGGAAAGAAATACACGGGAACTCACATCAGCATGATGTCTTTTAGGGACAATTCCTAATGGTGAGGAATCAGTGATGGGCAAGCATTCTACTATTCAGATTTGCAAACAGCAAAGAAATGATCCTTGTGCACTTGAAATATTGCTTTCAGACTGAGCACTTGGAAGAGTTGTCAGTTGCATTCCGAGTATTTTTTTTCCACAGGTGTGTTCTTGCACAGCTTTCCTACAGCTATTCTGGTCCCCATCTGCTATCAGCCCAAACCATCTGACAGGGGGAAAAACACATACAGTTGCAAAAGAAGTGTTTCCTAAGAATGCACAAATTTGTATTTTTTTACCATTTGCCAGTGTTCAAGAAGTCTAAAATTTTCCTTCCTATTTTTTAAGTCTAAATTTGGCTGCTTCATTGGATTGTTGTCAAATTTTGTACATTTTGTCATGTTTTACACTTGTCGTTTTTGCCATCATTCTTAGCATTTAGTTCTTTCCCACATAGTCACCATAGGTGTGCCTTGTTGCTCAGTTTTGATTCCATCCATTGGAAAAAAAATACATGAGTTTCCACTACTCCAGTTTTAGGAGGAAGGGTATGCTATCAAGGGATTCCCTTCCGCAGGGGTCTTTTTCATAGAAAAAGAGGTGCAGGAGCTCATTAGCATAACTCATTAGCATAACTCATTAGCATATGCCACGTCCCCTGACATCACCAGAAGTGTGTCAGAAAGGGAATGTCAGTTTCAGCCCCATTATACCCTGTGGGCCATTGAAATCAATGGCAAAAACTCATAGGGTATATGAGGGGCTGGAAGAAAGGGGGTTTGAGGGAGAGGCTCCAAACTTGCAGGGTAGTTGCTGGGGCCTCTCCCCCAAATACCCACCAAGTTTCAAGAAGATTGGACCACGGGGTCCAATTCTATGGGCCCCCAAACAGATTGTTCCATCCCCTCCATTGTTCTCTATGGTGGGGAAAATGTTAACTTTTTTCCTACCATAGAGAACAATTGAGAGAATGGGGGCAACCTGTTTGGGGGCCCGTAGAATTGGACCCCCTGGTCCAATCTTCTTGAAACTTGTTGGGTATTTCCAGGAGAGGCCCCAACAGCTATCCTGCAAGTTTGAAGCCTCTCCCTCAAACCCCCTCCCCTTCAGTGGCTTTTAAATTTGCCACTGAATTTTGGCGGCAATTCGGCAGCGAGCTGAATCAGATTAGAGAATCTGATTCGGCCCGTGACTGCCCTACTGGCCAGTCCTGAGCTGGCGGAGCTTTGCTCTGCCTCACTCCGGCCCCAACGGATCCCTGCTCTTCTGACAGTTAAGATCCACGGATTAATCAGCAACCATTTTCTGAGTAATCAGTATAAGAAAGGAACAGTCAGCCAACAGCATTTCAGGTTAGGAACAAAGCTACTTTTTAATTCTCAAAACCTGACCAATATACACTGATACTTGGTATGAGTTTTCATGTACATGCACACTTCATCAGATACACTGAAACAGACTTCCTCAAGCCCTACATGTAGGTAGAGAGAGGATGGTGGGAGTCAGTTGCCAGGAAGGGCTAGTTAGACTCCAGATGCATAAGTAACTAAACAATAAGTATAGCTAAGCCTGGATTAAAGCAGTTGGTAAGACCAGTGAATAGCAGCAAATTAGCATACAAATAAATGAGTTCCAAACTGATGTGAGAAGGATGAAGACGGGTAGTTGTGTTAGACTGACTATAGCAGTAGAAAAGTGTAAGAGTTCATGAGCACCTTGAAGACTAACCAAATTTGTGGCAGGGTATGAGCTTTTGTGAGTCCCTGCTCATTTCTTCAGATACAGATGTGGGAACTAGGTGTGATAAGGGAACTAAGATCAGTGGCTATTAGCCACAAGGTATACATAGGGAGTCTCAATCTGGGACAAGTGATGCACTGTATTCTTGGTGCTGGGGGGGGGCAACAGTGGGAGGGCTTCTAGTGTCCTGGCCCCATTGCTGGACCTCCTGATGGCACCTGGTGTTTTTGGCCACTGTGTGACAGAGTGTTGGACTGGATGGGCCATTGGCCTGATCTAACATTGGCTTCACTTATGTTTTTATGTTCTTAGTGCAGTGGCACGAACAAAGTTTAATTCTGGGTATACGCAGGGCTATTTTGGGGCAGGAATGCACAGGAATGGAGTTCCAGCTGGCTTCCAAGTTGGCCATGCCTACAGCCACCACTACCCCGGGGTTCCCCAGGCACCTCGCAGCTGGGGAAGCCGATCCAGAAACTGCCTTCCTTCCTGCAGGTTCCCCATGCACCCTGCAAGCCACAGGGCACCTGGGGAAGCCAATCCTGGGAGGGAGCATAATATGCTAATAAGTTCCTGCTGGGCTTTTTCTACAAAAAAAAAAGCTCTGGGTATAAGCAAGAACTGAGTGACTTAGCATGTGTAGATACACACTTCTTCAGATACATTAAAACAGACTTCCTCAAGCATTGCATATAGGTAGAGAGAGGGTGGGGGGATGTTAGTTGCCAGGAAGGGCTAATTAGTGTCAAAATGCATAAGTAACTGAGCAACAAGTATAGCTATGATTAGATTAAAACAGTTGGTAAGACCTGTGGATAATAGAACAAAGTCTGAGTCCAATCTACACACGCTAAGTCACTCAGTTCTTGCTTATACCCAAAATTTAATTTGGTTGGTGTTAAAGGTGCCACAGGGCTCCAAATTAGTTCTCACATTTGTTTAACTCTTTTATTTGTATGCTAATATGCTGCTATTCACAGGTCTTACCAACTGCTTTAATCCAATTTTAGCTATATTGATCACTCAGATACTTATGCATCTTCACGCTATCTAGACCTTCCTGGCAACTAACCCTCCATCCCACCCTCTTTCTACCTATATGTAAAGCTTAAGGTAGTCTGTTTCAATATATCCAAAGAAGTGTGCATGCGCACAAAAGCTTATACCCAGAGTTAAACTTTGTTGGTCTTAAAGGTGCCACCAGACTCCAACTTTGTTCTATTGTGTCAGACCAGTGTGGCTACTCACCTGAATCTATACATTATGCTGAAGATGATGAAAGAGGAAGAGGAGGCTGTCCGTAAACCAAACATGGCCAGCATATGTGATTCCAGACTCTGGTTTAATAGAACATGCATTGACCACCAGTCAACTCCTGAAACTCCTGAATCCTTAGAGCCTGCCTAAATTGTCTTGATTCTACAGGAATTGGGGGGGAGTAGAGAACTTGAGTAGCTCATCTCTCTAGTGCTGCAGCTTTCCTTTTGCTTGCCTGATTTCCAAAAGCCAACTGAGGTCACACGTGCAAGATAAAGCAGGCAGGAAGTGAGGCTATTTCCTCCAGCATAAGTTGACCCACAATTGCGCAATCGCATGGACTTTTTTAGATGCGGGCACAGCCCGCCACTGTGTGATCAGACGCAACCGCAGGTGAGTCGAAGGGTTTTTTTTACCGTTTGTTCCCAATTCACTTCCATGAAGAATCGATGAAGCGCACCTCTGGCCCGAGGTCTCCCTACGGAATGTGCAGCAGTGTGCACTGATGTACAAACTGCAACAGGGGTAAAAAATGGCATGGAGTTGGGATAGCCTGATCCTGACACCATGGGAGCACGCTGGGGTGATCAGATGCAGGAAAGTCAGTCTGCGGCCCATTGCAACCCATTGCTACAGGACTTTCCCAATTTTTTTTTTAATCTGCTCATGCAATGGAGCAAAACAGGCTGCCGACAGCTGCACAGCGCTTCCCAGATGTTGGCGTCTGATCGTGGTCCTTTAATCCACCCAGCATTCATGTCTATGTCAGGGCGAATTGTGCGTGTGATCACGAACTGTGTCTATCAAGTGTTCTAAACTGCATCACAATACTTTGTGCATTGTTGAACTTCTACTTGGGAGCCCAAACACCATGCGCAAACATGATGGATGCTGCCTACTGATCAATGCTTTTGGCCATGCAGGTGAAAATCAACACATATGATAAACAGACAGGTGATGTTTAATGTGTGAGACCTTTCCTTGATGGTATACGTGACCCAAGCAAGCCAGTCAACTGTGAGCAGGTGCAAATGGGGCTGAATGTCACCAACTGAGTGGGTGCAAAACCATTTATTTTCATTTATTTTATTTACTGAAACATCTGCACCCCACTTTTCCTCTTGGTGCAAGGTGACTACTTGAAATAGGGTTCTTTGAAACATGTAAGCCAATCACCCGTGTGGTAGCATGAGGTACTCAGAAAAAAATGCATGTTGTGAGCAAGGTCAATTTAGTTTAGGACACTTAAAAGAAAAAAAGCCCTAATGGGAAAGTGGCAGCACTAAGGCTGCGGACAGACTGGCAGCTTGCCGCGATATAGTGCCGGCTCTAATTGACCCAGTTTAAAATGTTGTGGGACATATCAGCCACATCACACCCTACTGTGGGTTACCCATGGAGACATCCTGTTGGAAAGAATCCACACTGTTGTAGCACATCAGCCAAGGAACACACTAGAAAAATGGCCAAACTTCATGTGCCCATTTTTTTAAAAAAGCTGTTCTGCATGTGCTCCCCCTTGTTCAGACAGACAGCCATACATGATGAATGCATGAGGAAACAAAAACTCCACTTTGGAGGTGGTGGCTTTTTAACCCGGCTCCAAGTCGTCCTCTGACAGGGTGAGTACCCCCGGGGAATGCCTGACAGCTGTGTGAATGGGCCCATTTAATCCGTTTGTGAAAGGTGCCTATATCAGGCCAGACTGCCAGTCTGAATGCAGCTTAAAAGAAGGCTGGAAAAGCTGCAACCAGTCCGGTAAGAACCAAAACCTGTTAGAGTTGCAACTCTGCAGCATCCCTTACAGCCAAACAAGACACCGGGTTGTTGTTTTTTTGGCAAGATCCAGCTCATGTTCCGCAAGTCACACAACAGCTGCAGGGAATGTCATTTAAAAAAAAAAAATCAGAGGAAGTCCTTTTTGGTTGAAACTAGTGTTGCCAGCTCTAGACTGAGAAATACCTGGAGATTTTGGGGGTGAAGCCTGGAGAAGGGATTTGGGGAGGGGCCTCATCAAAATATAAGGCCATAGAGTTCACACTCCAAAGCAGCCATTTTTTTCCAGGTGAAGTGATCTTGATCATTTGGAGATCAATGGTAATAGCAGGAGATCTCCAGGTGCTAACTGAAGGTGAGCAACCCTACTTGGAACAGTGGTGTAAGTGCCAGTGAGGCTCCTGCTGCGGTGCTGTTTTCAAAAGCTGAAATAGCCCCCAGAAGGGAGATTTACATAACTTTGGGACACCATATGTGCTGGGAATACAACATGTGCTGCTCTAAAGTTAGGTAAATAACTCCCTCCAGAGGAGGGGGGGATCTTTTGACTTTCAACTTCTCAAAATGCCAGGAGCCCCTCCCCCCCACTCCAGTCCCATGCTGGCAAGGGCACCCTCTGATCTATAAAATGACATTCCCCACAGCTACCGTCTGAGTACAAGGAGCACAAGCCGGGTGAGGTGGGGCATGAGATAACATTTGGTCTGGCCCTTAGTTTGAGCCAACTCAGATCCCTGTAAAGGTAAAAATACCACTTGGAGCAGGACACCAACTGGGAGAAGTTTGAAGGAGCACCATTAGAGTCACCAGCACCTTCAGCCTTCATTCAGGTACAGTTTAAGGTACAGTCTGTCTGTAGCAGTAGAAAAGAGTAAGAGTCCAGTAGCATCTTAAAGACTAACAAAAGACTAACAGGGGAGGAAATTTCATTAGTTTCTGCTCACTTGTTCAGATACAAGCTAGAATGTGAGTCCATTTATCCTCATATCTTGGAGAGCAGAGTGGTTTCAGTTGCTGAATGACAATAGCTGGCAAATGACAATAGCAGGTGTGACTGGATTAGGTGTGATGTGCAGAGGGGCAGTACGCGTGGAGATATCAGCATTGGTAATGAGAGGAAATCTAGGTCTTGATTCAGTCCAGGACGATGCATTATCTTCAGCTTCACAAGTTTGGTGTAGTGGTTAAGAGCACGGACTTTAATCTGGGACAGTGGTGGGCAAACTTGCTCAGTGTAAGAGCCACCTAGAACAGGGGTGGCCAAACTTGCTTAACGTAAGAGCCGCAAAGAATAAACATCAAATGTTTGAGAGCCACAAGACATGAACAAATATTACCTGTTTTTACTGGAAAATAAGCAAATTTGCTTTTTATTAACATTAAATGAGACTGCCAAAAATAATAAAAAAGGGGTACAAGCAGATATTGATAATGATATTAATTTGTCCAATGATATTTGTTTGCTAATGATATTTAGCTTCCCCAGCCGCCCTTCCGGGAGCCACATAATATATGTGAAAGAGCCGCATGTGGCTCCCGAGCCACAGTTTGCCCACCCCTGATCTGGGAGAACCAGGTTTGATTCCCCACTCTTCCACATGCAGCTGCTAATATGATCTTGGATCAATTACAAGTTATTTCGCAGCTGTTCTCTCAGGAGCAGTTCTCAAAAGAGCTCTCTAAGCCCCACCTACCTCACAGGGTGTCTGCTGTGGGGAGGGGGAGGGGGAGGGAAAGGAGATTGTAAGCCTCTCTGAGACTCCTTTGGGTAGTGAAGGGCGGGGTATAAATCCAATCTCCTCCTCCTCCTCTTCTGTTTCAATTCAGCAGTCTTTCTTTCTAATTGTCCTTTGAAATTCCTTTGTAAGAGAACTGCTACTCTCAGCAACTGAGTGTCCTGGAAGGTTCCAATGTCCCCACACTGGTTTTCAAATGTTGTGGTTTCTAATGTCAGATTCATGTCCATTTATTCTTTGTCGTAGGGACTGGCCTGTTTGTCCAGCGTAGCGGGCAGGAAGGGCATTGCTGACAAGTGATAGCATAAATCACATTAGAGGATGAACAGGAGTAGGAACCTGAGATGATCTGGCTGATGCTGCTTGGTCCACTGATGGAGTTGCTAGGATCTATATGAGAGCAAAGTTAGCATCTTGGTTTGTTGCAGGCCTTGGTACTGGGGGTGGGGAGCCGGGGTTGGGCCAGAGAAATGGTGCCAGGGCACCCGAGCTCCCCAAGGCTGGCGAACCTGATAGGATGCCGGCCTCCTCCCTCCCTCCTTCCCAACCTCCCCCTCCCCATGGGCAGCTCTGCAAAAAAAAAAAATGCGGCATGAGGCTACTTACCTTTCTGCATGGGAAAACTGAAATCATGTGCAGCCCACCAGGCCCTAATAATGGCTTCTGGGAGCTGGGGGGGTGGGGCTTAGCAAGCCCAGAAGCAATCCCTGACTTTCTTTCCACCCCACCCGACGTCTTAGAAAGCGGAGGGAAAAATCCCTCCGCTTTCAAAATGGGGTGGGGGTGGCATGGGGGGGCGGCAAAGCTGGTGAGCCTGGTTGCCGGGGGGGGGCTCAGTCACCACTGGAAAATTTCAGGGGTAGCCTCAGCCCCTGAGCCCCCCCCCAAAAAAAAGTTGATGCCTATGCTTGGTACCAGAGTCCATGTGACTGTTCAGTAGTTTATCATTGCAGGTGAGAAGTTGTTTTAGGTTAGCAGGCTGTCCGTAAGCAAGAAAAGGTCAACCCCCCCCCCCCAGTGCTCGTGTGAGGGAAGGGTCACTGTCCAGCATGGGTTGTAGGTTCAGTCTGCATGGGTTTATCATTCACCCCTCACGGCACCTCATGGCCACTTTTCCTCTCAGGTATAAAACGTGTGTTGTGATCAGTTTCAGAAACTCCAGATGGGAAGGCAGTCACGATTATTGGCTTCCATGGGCTCATAATGCTGATAATTATATTAATTATATCTGTTCAGAATGAAAAGCAATGCAGGGAAGAGACACAGCAAAACAAATCAGTGAAGCAACTGGCGTGTGGCCTTTGGAAAAAAGCTGCTTTTGGCAGTCTGTGAACTGCGTGGTTCACTGAGTTAACAAGAACATCCCTCCAATCCATTTTGCTTGTTTGCTTCGGAGGGGGGAAAAAATCAAAACAATCCAGACAAAATTAATTTGTTGACGGAATCTTTTTGGTGGGGAGGGGAGGAGAGAGAGGAAGAGGAGGAAAAGCAGACAGTGATAAATGTATGTTTGATGGTATTAGGATTTTTTTTTTCCGTTTTGCTTCCCTTCAACCGAGATTTTGTCTGTGGGAAACTTTCCAACACCACCAACAACCCTATGTCATTATGGAGAACAGGACCAAACACTGGAATTGGTAATAAAGCTCTGATTCCCACCACCTGAATGCCTGGAAAGTCAGCCACATTTTGTTTTAATTCCACTGCTAAGCTGTTATTGTAAAGTGGCTGTTGGCAACTAACACAATAACATTCCAAATTTTCAAACCAGGTGTGATAAGTGTATGTAACTGTGGGTGTGGGGGGAAGCCTGGTATAGCCTGGTCTCATTAGATATTAAAAGCTAAGCAGGATTCATACGTGGAAGGGAGATCACCAAAGAAGTCCCTGAAGAGGAAAGCAATGACAAACCATCCCTGTGTCAAACCCCTAGCCAGGTTACTCTCAACAACACTCTCTTTAGCAAAAGATTTGTTTATGGAGGGAAAAAAATGATCAAGTTCCAGGTCAAAGCATCTTTGTGTTAGAACTAACAAATGTGGCAAGTACTCTGTTAAGATAGGCAATTTGAAAGGACCCCTCTCCAATAGCAAAGCAACACACGGTTCACGCTCATCACACTTAACCACTACATCTACCCCCCCCCCCCATGGGAACACAGTATCCCACTATCAATAAAGCAATCAGGCTCCAAAAGTCTTCAGGCACGCCTCCCCCATGGGGAGGGGGAAGTGTCATCCTTGGGAAAGTTATGCTGCTAAGACACCCCGCTTCTCATTTGCCTTGAAAGCCCCTTGCTGGGTTTGCCATAAATTGGCTGTGACAGCAATTTACACAAACACATGGGGGCTATAATTCAGCTTTTTAGAACATAAGAAGAGCCCTGCTGGATCAGACCAATGGTCCATCTAGTCCAGCATCCTTTTTCATGCAGTGGCCAACCAGTATCTCTGGACAGCCAACATCAGGGCAGAGAGGCTGAGACTTTCCAGTTAGGGATGTACATTCAGTTCAGACAAACCAAAAAAAAAAATAATAATAATCCCTATTTGGCATTATTGGGCCTGCCAAAAGTCAAATCTGATTCTCTAATCTGATTTGACTGACTGAACAGGGATTGCCTGAATGGATGCTGTATATTCAACATCCATTCAGGGAATCCCTTTGCTGGTTGAGGAAGGGAAGGTGTTTAAATTTAAAACACTTTCCCTTGCTTCTGGGGCTCATGCCACCTTTAAATACCTTCCCTTGGCTGGGGAGTTGTGCCACAAAGGCAGCACAACCCCAGAAACAAGGGGAAAGTGTTTTAAATTTAAACATTTTCCTCCCCACCCCCACTTTAGTGGGCGGGCTGGAGAAAGCATGGGGATGCATTTAAAATGCCTCCCCACTCTTTCCAGGCCTTCCCCAGTATGTGTGGGGGCTCACTCCAAGTCTTCCCTGGCTTACCCTCTTCGGTGGGCATGCTGGCGAAGGCATGGGGAGGCATTTAAAAGGTTTATCTCACCATAAGGAGTCTTATTTTTGTCTCTTTACCTATGAAGTGGTTTTATCTGAAACTAATTAAGAAATGAGGATGGCCATATAGTCCATGCCCTTATAGGCTACACTGCAGCTGTGAGTAAAGATGGAATCCCAGGACTCTCCTTTGCTCAACTCACGAGCTGACTGCAAAAACCTCCATTTCTGCAGTTTACTCATGAGGAGCAACTTTTTGGAGTACAAGTGGGTTATCTCATGATCTCACGTTAATCCAGGAAGATTATGTCAGCCAGGATCCACCTTCCAGCTGGCGTTCTTGACTGTGGTGTTTCTCCACTTCTTTGGAGCTGTCAGCCCATCATAGTTCCTCACCGGAAGCCCCTGAGAGACCAATGTTCTGATTCAGTATAAGGTAGTTTCATGTGTTCATGTGGTATCTACAGTCTGAAGATTACAAATTCAAATCTTGCTTTAAACACACTTCAGATGTGTACACACCCTTGCAATATGGGGATTATAATACAGATCTACCCTGTAGGATTGTTGTAAGCATGAAAGTGATATAGGGATGTGAAGTACAAAAGAACATTCTATATGGATGCCATTTGTCCTGACCTGGCACTTTCCGCCACCCCTATAAATGCATATTGCTGTTGCTGCTACTCTTGTTGTTATTATTATGAATTGTCACAGTGAGATATTTGATTAATAAATGGTGTTCTGAAATTCTTGGGAATTGCAATTGTATCTTGGTCTCTTGCTGTTCCAAGCAACACTGTCTTCTAGAGCTGAGCTGCTGTTATTTGCTTCATGACCAGAATGTTCAGGTGTTTCTTGAGACTTCTAGGAACTACTTCAAGTGACAACTGGCATGGTGGTAATTTACTTTTCCCAGAGGCACTCTATCTATAGGTTAGGTATTTGTGATCTTCTCCTTTCTTTTCTATTCTGCTGTCTCTTAAGATTGTAGTGTCAAGTGTCTAAACCTTATTTTTCATTTTTCCCCCCTATAATGGTGATATCAGGGGTGTTATGCTCCAGGTGTTTATCTGTTTGTAATCGGAAGACCCAAAGAGTCTTTGTTCCATCATTTCCCATGGTCTTGTCTTGTTTCTGCTTCCATGAATTTCTGGCTAATGGTAAGCCACACTTCTTGCAAAGATGCCTGCGCAACATAGCTACAACTCTATCATGATGTTCTTTAAAGTCAGTTCGAGCAATTTTACTGCAGTCACTGACCAGGTGGTTGACTGTTTCCTCTATCCACTGCACCAAACAGGCTCCAAGAGGTCAGGAAAAGCTGTTTTGTAGCAGAGGGGATATTTTTCACCTTCCCTGTCTGTGCTGCCTGCCCTTCCTGGCTTCTTGTGAATATACCCAAAGATACCACTGCAACTAGGAGAGGGATATTCTGAATCTAATTTGTGCTCAGATGTTTTAGTTACCTTATTTTTGACACTGCAAAGCCCATCATCATCCTGAAGCTGTGACCAATTCTAAGATTCAGGCTTTTTCTGATGAATTATGCCTGCCACAAACAAACAATCTCATGTTCCATTGCAAATAGTGTGGAGGGGTTGGTTTCTGGACTTAATGTGGGCCTGGAGGTTTCAATTCCCTTTGTTTTGGGCACTGCAACTCCTACAGTCATCCTGAAGGTGGTGGACAGTTATGAAGTGCCAGCTTTGTTTTCTAAAGAGTTATGCCTTCCACGGATGGACACACAGACAGGTGGACAGACATCCTTTCATTAATATCGATGTGCAATAGATTCTAAGCGCTGCAGTCTCAGCTGACGTTGGGCAAAACAGTTGCATTTGGGAGAGGACAGCTAAAGCCAACCAACAGGACTATGCTGAAATATATAGGGCAGTTTTATGTACAGATAACTCTCGTGCTTTATTTAAATACCAATGTCAATTGAATTATCTCTGTTCATTCAAACTGAGATGCTCACCCTGCTTAATGAGAATTTGAAAGAGACTGCAGTCTTCTAACAATTTACCCTGGAGCAGTCTCCCTGAGTTCAGTAGGCTTGGTGGAGCCCAGGAAATCAGAGAATCCCAGGATTAGTGTAAACATTTTAATCCACCGTACTAGAAACATGTTTTAATAGTCAGTGAACCTAGCATTTTAAATTATTTCCGCGCACAAATCTCATTATGATTGACACGATAAAGGTCTTGGGTTTTTAATTTAGCAGCACAACTTTTTTTCCTCCACAACAAATATGCGGTTGTAATTAATTAACTTGCTACTATCTTTATGTCAAAACACTGAAGCAAAACATATGTCTTCTTCCAAATCTTTTCAGAATTTAAAAATACCGTCGACGACAGGAACAAATTTAACGCTATATGCCACTTACTGCAATGGCCATGCAAACAAATGGCAGGGTAGATGTTCGTGAAACGAGCTTTCGTTCCTTTTTTTGTTTTCTTTTTAAATGAGATGAGCACCCTGAAGACTCGATTTCATTGCCTTTGCACTTGGAAAATGCTAAATGGATCTGCCCCTGTTTCAGGACCTAACAGTTTATCTGTGCAGCTTATTCATGAGAATAATTTATTGCTACAAGCAGTGTTCCCTCTAAGCTGAGTTAGTGTGAGCTAGCTCACAGCTTTTAGCCTCCGGCTCACACATTTTTGTCTCAGCTCAGGAAGGATGGCTCCAGGGCGAACTAATTTATGCAGCAGCCAAATCGCTGGCTCACAACTTTAATGCCAGTAGCTCACAAAGTAGAATTTTTGCTCACAAGACTCCACAGCTTAGAAGGAGCATTGGCTACAAGTATTATTAGCAGTCATGGTTTTAGTCTTATGGTTTATTGTACAGGAAAAAGGTAGGGCGGCCATGGGATTTCTAGGTGATCTACCTCAGGGATACATAAGTCTGTGAGCCTGTGAGATGGGGTGGCAAGTACCACCCCAATTTAGCTGCTTCCGGAGGCAGAGCCGGACCAAAAATGGTCACTACAGGAGGTGGAGCCAAAGGGAATACCAACCTCTTCGCAATTCTTGGGAAGAAGGAAAGCCTAAAGGGGGGAATGGAATTAGACAGTGACTAAAGAAAGCCCAGGTGCTTACCTGTCTTCCCAGTCCTCCAAGGACTTTTCATTCTAAGGAAGGCAACCAATAACCAATATCCAGATCTCCATTCCAGTTCATGCATAGCAGAAGGATGCATCTTCTCTTCTTGGGAGAGAGAAAATGATTGAGCCTTGGGCTTTGGTATCATAGAAAAGGGGAATGGGTGGGTTGCATATCTACCTGTGCACACTTGAGCCATATAAAGGATCGTTGAGTCCAAGAAAGGAGGAAACATTTGCTTAATCAAGAGAGCCATTTTGTTTACTCTAAACCATTAAGAAGAACGTAAGAATGTACGGAGAGCCTTGCTGGAGGCCCATCTACTCCAGCATTCTGTTCACACAGTGGCCAACCAACTGCCTCTAGGAAACCCACAAACAAGAAGACTGCAACAGCATCATCCTGCCTCTGCTCACCAGCGATTGGTTTAAAGAGGCCCACCACCTCTAGCACTGGAGGGAGCAGATATCCGTCATGATTAGTAGACATTGATAGCCCCGCCCCTGCATGAATTTGTCCACTCCCCTTTTAAAGCCCTCCACGTTGGAGGCCATGACCACATCCTGTGGCAGGGAGTTCCACAAATGAACTATACACTTCATGAAGAAATACAGTTGGAGGAATGGCTGGTGGGGGAATGGCTTTGCCTTATATTATAAAATAAACAAAGAACATTCCACGCAAGCATCTTTGGATCCAGTCAAACCACTGATTTTTTTGGGGAAAGGGATGTTTGTTTATTTAGCTATCAAATTTCTATCCTGCTCTCTCTTCCCTGAAGGGGCCCCGGGGAGGCTACCAGCATATAAAATACACATGATTAGTGTCCCATTCAGACGGGCAGCTAATCTCATCATTGGCCCAGCTCTAATTTAATCTCGATCTTTTTTTATCCAGTGTTGCATGACCAGACAGCTCCCCCATGAATCGCTTTACTGTGTGCGGACTCCGTGGTGGATTGTCTAGACGGTGTCCACCTGAAGGAGCCACGCAGTCTGGGTTTTTTTGTTTTTTGTTTTAATATTCTGTTTGCACATGCACATATGTGCCTCACCATCTACTTGTTTTTCCGTGCATGCATGGACTTGAATGTTAAAAGCACCGCCAGTGGTGCCTTCCTCTAGGTACCATTTGAATTACCAAAGTTCATAAGTTTCACGGGCCCTTCAGAAACATGAAATTGTCCTGAACATTTGAGTGGAGCTCTGTGGCTGTTGCATGTTTATGCGTTTATGCACATACCATGAAGAATTGTTTTTTTAAATGGCCACTGTTTGGGCTGATCAGAGTCAGCCTGGGTCAGAGCAGACTCAGCCGAGACCAAGGGGACAAGACAGAAGCACAAAGTCGAGAGTTCAGTCCAAGAGTCATACACAAGGGAAGCCAGCCGAGGGTCCAAGAAGCAGAGTCTGAGCAGGTCCAAGAGGCGTGGTCTAGCAGGTCTGAAGTCAAAGCCAAAGGGTCAAAAGTTGTAGACAGGAACAGGTCTGGGTGGCATGATCATGTGTCTCCAGAAAGATGATGAGTTGCTCCCACACCTACCCCATCTGAAGCCCCATCTTCTATCCGTGGCTCACTGCTGGGTCTCATTGCTTGCGAGAGAGCCATACATTTGGCTCATTCACCCCAAGTCTTCCTCTTGATCTGGCAGTTGCTGGACAGCAAGGCAAGGCACATACTTTGCCTTCTCTTGAGGAGCTTCAAACATGTCCACCTTCTCCTGCATTTCCTAATTATTGGGGGGGGGAGGCAAGGCAGCCAAGGTCCCACCTCTCTGGGTCACCTCTTTCATATTCCCAGTGCTCATGGGGTTGGAGTACATGCTGTCCTCAGCAACTGGGGCACTAGGACCTGCTTCTGCCATCTCAGGGTCGTTGACAGCATCAGCTGGTTGAATCTCAGTGGTGCTGATGGGGATGGTATCAGCATCAGCTGAGTGATCCTCAGCCAAAGCACAACTTTTTAAAACCATTAAAATCAGCTCCTCTCTCAAACACACATCATCAAAACAATTAAGAACAACAAATACATCCAAAACATAAAAACAGCCATGAAAACATTGGTTAGAAAGGAGGAACCCTTGAAAGAATGCCAAACAAAACAAAACAAAAAGTCTTCACCCACTGGCAGAAGATGGCAACAGAAGGGGACTCTCTCTGGGGAGAGAGTTCAAGAGCTTTGGTGCCATGACCAAGAAGGCCATCTCCCTGGTTGCCACCAATGCTCCCTCTAAGCTGTGGAGCCTTGTGAGCAAAAGTTCTACTTTGTGAGCTCCTGGCATCAAAGTTGCGAGTGAGCAATTTGGCTACTGCATAAATTAGTTTGCTTTGGAGCCATCCTTCCAGAGTGAAGACAAAAGTGTGTGAGCCGAAGGCTAAAAAAACTGTGAGCTAGCTCACACTAACTCAGCTTAGAGGGAACATTGGTTGACACCCACCTCATCTCAGAAGGCAGGGGCAGGTTCATAAGGAAGTAGGCAGTGCTACAGGTATGTTGGCACCAAACCACATAGGGCTTTGAAAGGGAAGACCAGTACTTGGAATTGTGCCCAGAAACAAATCGAGAGCCAGTGCAGATGGGCCCATACTGGAGTGATACGGTCCCAATGAACATGGTCTCAGTGGCTGTCAGTGGATGGGCCTGTAGCCTCCATCATTTGTAGCTTGCCTCTTAGTCATGCCCAGTCAGCTGCTGGCTTGACTACTATCCTGCTCTCCAGTAACAAGCAGAGTGCCAATCATTTGGCATGTTTTGGGGGTGCATCCAACTTAAAGATGCAAAATTTCCAGAAATTTTGAAGCCACGGGAAAAAAAAAATAATTTTCTGTTCCTCCCCATGCCTTCAAATCTCTAACCCAACAGCTACCTACCTACATGAGTAGCTGTTCCCTCTACCACTAGTCAGTTGATACCTTTTCTAGCTTGCAAGGAAATGAAAAAGTGGTATTTTTGAGTTGAACATTACTACTCAGATGTCTCTGTGCACCACTGGTGTTTTCCCATTCACCCAGCTAATTTTGCAAACACTTCTTGCAATTTCACATGTGCAAAAAAAAAAAAAAAAGTAGGCAATTCCAATATATCTAATGTTGGTCATTTAAAGGATTTATCTGACTGTCTAGGTGCAAAGAAGGGCTGAAATATAAGCAATTCCACTCTTCACAATATAAATCAATCACTTTATGATGTCCTATTCCGAATTATACTCTTCTAAGTCCACTGAAGTTAATGGGGTTAGAATGATGTAACTCTGCTTAGAACAGCACTCTTAATGACCCTTGGGCTACTCCTCCTCTTCAGTCAGATGGTTAAATTCTTAGACTGGGCAAAAGCAGCTAGAAGCTAAAACAACATTACCCTGTATCCCAAGCTGCTACTGTATAGGCACCAATCTGATTGACATGATACGGTGCTCAAGAAAAATTTCTCCAGGGACCATCACATTGATCACCAATTCACCTCACATGTGACTGGAGGATTTCAGGCATCAAAATTTATGTTCTTGTAATAAAGTAACTTTAAAGAGGTATTAGATAGGTTCATGGAGGATAAGTCTACCGGTAGCTACTAGCCAGAGTGACTGAAGAGGCCCTCCACATTCACAGGCCCTAATCCTCTGAAAAGGGATGGGCATGAACCAGCTCACAAACTAAAGTTCATGGCAGATGTTGGCCAGTTTGTGCTTTCCAAAGTCAAGTTTGAGACAGATCACCTGGCATGAAGTTTGCACGAACTCTGAAGCTGTTCATGGAGGTCTATGCTGGTTTATGAGTGGAAGTCACCAAGAAATGGAAAAAGCTGTGGATATATGCTAGAAAATTACTGTTTATAAACAACAATCAAGGTTACACACAATATACACAGATAGACAAAATACAAATGTAATGCCGAAATTCTTCGGAATGCTGAGTCATTTCGACAGTCTTTATCTGAATGGGACCTTATAGGACCTTACAAATTTAACAATACAATAAGAGGTTGCATGAGTATAACTGGGCATGTACAAAGTCATAAAGCATAATAAAAGTGAAATAAATGGTCCCGTAAGTGAAGTGTTGTTCAGTCTTAATTTCTAGTAAAGCATGCTCAAGCATGAAGCAACTTCATAACAAATTCTAGAAAAAATATATATACAATCATTATAATAATTGGTATCACATATAAATATTAAGATACTATGAAGAAAAAAGTCAACATACTAACATGTATGATGCATAGGGACTCACCCAAGTTTTTAACAAATACAATTCATATGTAAGAAATCAGGATCAAGAAGACAGAAGCCTTAACAGGTGTTAACAACCTCCACATATTTACCAAACTGATGCCCCACTACAAAAAAAATAAAAATAAAGGTATATATGCGCGTCATTGGGAATCCTAAGAGTACTGACAAAATCCATACCTCCACTGTAGAATTACAAAAAAAAACAAAAAAAACATGCAAGATCTAAAGAAGAATTCAGTCCCCAAGGTTGACAAATATTTAGTCTATACAGGGGTCATTTCGTAGAAAAAGAGGTGCAGGAGCTCATTAGCATAACTCATTTGCATATGCCACCCCCCCTAACATACCGGAAGTGTGTCAGAAGGCAACACCCACCCCTCAGGCTCCACTCCACAGCTGAGTGAAACTGACCTGCTCTTCCTCCATTCCCTTCCCCATCCAATACTTTCTGCAATAAAAATAAGTGTAAAGAACACACCCTCATTCTCTTCCTGCTCCCTTGAAACCCCCAGGTTTCAAGTAGACTTGAGATACCCAGGACATGTGCACCACCCATCCCTTCCCTTCCCCTCCCCACAACAAGACACCCTATGAGGTAGGTGGGGCTGAGAGAGGTCTTTTCAGAACTGCTCATGAGAGAACAGCTCTGAGAGAACTTGTGACTGGCCCAAGGTCACACCAGCAGCTGCATGTGGAGGCGTGGGGAACCAAACCCGGTTCTCCCAGATTAGAGTCCAACTCCTGAGCATACACCAAACTGATGGGGTGGAAGCTGCTGAAGGGTTGGTGAAATTTCTCCAGTACTTATGTGCTATGTGCCCAGATAAAAAATGTTATACTTAGAAAATTTATATGCCACCTTGAGCAAGTCTCTGGAAAAGCAGCACACAGTCATAAAAGGAACAATGATAAAATTATCAATATTAAAACAAAACATTAAAAACAATAAAGACCCTGGCAGGGCTTTCCCTGGGGCGCTGTGCCTCTGCACTGCTCGGGGAAGCCGAGGAGGGGGCGGGGCTTGGTCATGTGCCCGCCCCCTGGGCTCCTCACTCTTGGAGCTGCGCTCCTGTGCGCTCCCGCTCCAATGGACCCCTGAGTCTATATATCCAAAATGAGTGGAGACATTTCCAGACCGAATGTCTCTGCTCAATCAAAATGTTTACAGAACTTCAAAGCAACAGCTTGGAAGGCATGTAGAGAAGCATCTGGGGGAGGTTCCCTGTGACTTTGATGTCTCTAGCTTCCATAGCATCCATTCTATACACTCCTGAATCTCAGTCATTTTGACAGGCCCAGATTCAGGATGTTCAGTAGTGTATATGAGGGATCCTGCACAAGCTAGACACACCAACCTCAGCGGGCATGTAGAGAAGCAGCCAGGGAAGGCCTGCTGTGAGTCTGGTGTCTCCAGCTTGCACAGGATCCCTTCTAGAGATTCCTGAACCTCCTGAGCCTGCACATGTCAAAATGACTGCAGTCATTTCCCCAGAAAATACTTTCCTGGGGACACCTTCTTCTTTTTTTTTGGGGGGGGGGGGGCATAATCCAGACCTCGTAAACCCAATCCTCATCAAACTTGGAGATCAGATATAGGAGAGTCAGCTGGAGATCCCCCACAAGTTTGGTGTCTCTAGCACTGGTTGGAGGTTCTTCCACCTCACCAACCAAATCGATTTGTGAGGCGGATAAAAATTCATGATGGTCTGTGGTTCGCGAACAGAGGACATTGTGAACCACAAACTGAACTGCATTTCCTGGTTCATGCCCATCCCTACCTCTGAATCCCAGAGCCAGGAGGCAACATCAAAGGAAGGCCTTGGCCTCTCTGCCCCGTTGTTGGTCCTCCAGAGGAACTGGTTGGCCACTGTGTGAGACAGGATGCTGGACTAGATGGACCCTCACTGGTATGATCTAGCAAGGCTCTTCTGATGTTCTTAAATTTGGCTGACAATCGTGTTTGCGTTGCAGTTCTCATGCTGATTAAAAAGATAGGTGCCAATGATGGGCGTTGAAGGGTTTCTTGGCAATGCTGTCAGCCCAAAAGGTTTACAACATGAAAAGCAACATCAAAACAATTAAGATACTGGTGTTAAATAAATGAATGTTGAACACATCAACAGCTAAGAATAAATGAACAGAGACAGTTGGATCCAGACTCTTTTTTTTTTACTTCCACTCACCAGATCTCCTTGTTGCAACATGTCTTTTGTGCACGCGTGATCTGTAATCCCCAACATAGCCTTTCTGGGGGTGATCAAAGGAGGTCTCTCCACCTATCTTCACCAGTGGAAAAGCTTGTTGGATCCAATCTACAGAAGCTAGGAGCAGCAAAACATCAGTCAGAAGGAACCGTTTTTGAACACGCACACACTGATTTAAAATAATACTAAAAAGCGATCAAAGACACAACAAACTGAATTCAAAATCCAGTAAATGAAAAGACAAAAACTGACACTGACAATTAAACAGGTTTGGCACTGGCTGAACTACTGCAGCGTATATATTCCGTTGTCATCTTTCTCTTGGTGATGATGGCTTCTGAAGATGATCTTCGGGCCAGTAGAAATGGCCTGGGGGGGGGCTGTTTGTCCCATCCCTGGGGTCCACGGGTTGATAGGAAAAAAAAGACCTGAAGACCTTCTTCCTTCCCCTCACAGTATTTGGAGCCACAAGCAGCAAAGCGATGCATTCGAGGAGAGTTTGCACCAGTCCTTCGTCTGACAACAAGCTGGGCTGGGCACTCCTGTCCCCCAGTCGTGTCAAGAGCAGCATGCATTTTGGTCCTTGGTCACTGGGCATATTTATGAGGATGTTCTTCAGATATTCTGCCCTGGGCATTGTAGAGCTTCAAAGTTAATAGCCAGCCCTTAGAATCATCTTAGAGGTAACTTGGTACCCAAGTAGTTCTTGCAACACCAGAAAGAACATAAGACCCCTGCTGGATCAGACCTGTGGCCTACCTAGTCCAGCATCCAGTCTCATACAGTGGCCAACCAGTTCTTCTGGAGGGCCAACAACAGGGCAGAGAGGCCGAAGCTTTCTCCTGATGCTACCTCCTGGCATTGGGATTCAGAGGTTTACTGCCTCCATGAATCCGTTATGCCTCTGTCTAATCCTCTTTTAAATAAACTAAGTTGTACGATTCTTTCATTCATTTAAAATATTCATAGACTCACCTTTCTCCTGGGAATCCCAGGATAGAAGGTGGGTGATTTATCAGTCAGCATTCTTTGGACATTCTCCAGGCCCTGTGGGAGCTATTTGTGAATAAGTGGCAGGGAGACCACGTCAGTGATCCCCTTTGTGAGATTCTGTAGTGTGTCATTTCCAGTTTGATGTAGTGGTTAAGCCAGTTTGGTGTAGTGGTTAAGTGTGCGGACTCTAATCAGGGAGAACCGGGTTTGATTCTCCACTCCTCCACTTGCACCTGCTGGATGACCTTGGGCAAGCCATAGCTCTGTACTGTCTCAGAGCTCTCTCAGCCCCACCTACCTCGCAAGGTGTCTGTTGTGGGGAGGGGAAGGGAAAGGAGTTTGTAAGCCGCTCTGAGACTCCAAGTGAGTGAAGGGCGGGATATAAATCCAATCTCTTCTTCTTCTTCTTCTTCTTCTTCTGCTTCTGCTTCTGCTTCTGCTTCTTTTGCTTCCTCCCAAGAGGGATCTCATTCAGCTAGGAGAACATCTACTGGGCACCTTCACTTCAGGTGAAATCCAGTGGTGGTGAACTTGGGGGATGTGTGGAACTGCCCTGATGATGTTTGCTAGTCTTACTCAACCTTTCAGTTTCCCTGAAACATTTCTCAGAGCTTTTTGCCTGAGAAGGAGCTCCCAAATTCACTTCTGATTTTCAGGTGAGATTAAATTACAGGATCAACTGTTCTGCATGAGTAAGGCTGCTCCGGAGATCCATTCTGCACTTTGCTCTGGTGAGATGGCAATTTACAGCATCTCTATTGATAGACCTCTTGGTTGCTTCCTTTGGAGAGCCTCTATAAATAGCTGTGCCCCTCAATGTACTCTGTCCTTGTGACTTGTGCATGCCGACATTTCTATTTTTTTCCTGCAGCATTTCAGTCATCCCGTCACTTATTCTCTGTGTCCTTGTCATTATTAAAGGGTTTTTTTTTTCTCCTGGTACTCACATATGTATGATTATTGCAGCCTTTTAATTGATACATGTCTATAATTGGCGAAGCCAGCAGCTGTTCCTCAGGGCCAAGTAGAAGGGTTCTTTCGGGGATGATTTGTATTTGCCTTCCTCACACTGTTCACTCCCTGGCCATTCCCACTATATGGATCTCAAAGAGGTTGATTCTGCCCTGGCTTTCCCCTCCGTTGCTTTACGAAACCCAGGTTGGAACAGAAATTCCCCTCTGCACTGCATGCTGCTTTCACTTTCTTTAATCATTGGATTTTATGGTAGCCTCCACACTACATGCAGCTTTGACTTTGATCATCAGGTTTTATGGTACCTTCTGCATAGATTTATGGCCGTTTAGGGCAACTTTGCAGTCAGTATGGTGTTGCCCCAAGGTTTTGAGCTGCACTTTCCCCTCCCAGTTCAGAAAATGTGGAGCCTCTTTTGAGCCTCGCTTGTTGTCAACCTGAATGACTTCTGGGTATAGACCTGCCCCTCACTTGCAGGAGGTAGTCAGTTTGAACAATTTGGTTCAAGTGTTTGCATTGCCAGGTCCCCTCTGGCCACCAGTGGAGAGTGGGGGGGCAGGGTTGCTAGATCTAGGTTGGGAAACTCCTGGAGATTTGGGATGATGCCTAGGGAAGACAGAGACCTCAGCAGGGTACAATGCCATGGAGTCCACCCTCCAAAGTATCCATCTTCTCCAGAGGAACTCTGAACTCTGTAGTCTGGAGATGAGCTGTAATTTCGGGGGGTTCCCATTTTCCACCTGGAGGCTGGCACCACTAGTTTTGTATTCCTAGCAGGCAGATGTACCAACTCCATTAATATTTGGTAGGAAAACTGAGGGCATAAAACCAAACAGGCCATTGGAAGGAAATCATAAAACTGCAACTGACTTATTTTGGCCATGTCATGCAGAAGAACTCACTAGAAAAAGCAATTATGCTTGGATGGGTTAGCAGCAAAAGGAAACCGGGCTGCCAAAGAACACAGTGGCTAGACACCATGAAAGTCAACCAGTGTTCCCTCTAAGCTGAGTTAGTGTGAGCTAGCTCAGAGTTTTTTAGCCACTGGCTCACACATTTTTGTCTTAGCTCAGGAAGGATGGCTCCAGAGCATATTAATTTATGCAGTAGCCAAATCACCTGCTCAAAGCTTTAATGCCTGTAGCTCAGATAGTAGAACTTTTGCTCACAGGGCTCCATAGCTTAGAGGGAGCATTGGTCAACACCAGCCTGAGTGTGGAATGACTCAAAGAAACAGTACAAGACTGGAAAACATGGAGAGAGAGCTGGCCCAGAGAATCGCCAAGAGTCAGACACGGCTGAATGGCTAACAACAACAACAAGGAAAACTGAGCTATAGTAATTATCAAGGCTGCACTTGACAAACTGGCCCTTGATGCCTATGAGGCCAACCTCATAGAAGAAAGACAAGAATTTCCCTGACCGGGTGGGGCTTTCACAAAAGTCCATCACAATCAAGTTGTAAAACTTGCATTCTTCCCTTTACTGAGCTGGGCATCATTAGCAAGACACACCACCATTTTTATTGGTTAGCAGACTGGTGGGGATAGGCTGCCCACTCTGGGTTGTGGAATTCCTGGAGATTTAGGGGTGGAGCATGGAAAGGGTGCGGTTTCGGGAGGGGAGGGACCTCAGCAGGGTTTATTGCCATATAGTCTACCCCCCCCCCCCCATACAGCCCTTTTCTCCAGGGGAAGGGTGTGTTCAGACGGGCAGCTAATCCCGCCACTGGCCCGGCTGTAATTTGATCTAGATCTTTTTGATCCAGCGTTGCACGACCAGACAGCTCCCCCATGATTCCATGGTGGATGGTCTAGATGGCATCCACCTTAAGGAGCCGTGCGGTTTGCTTTTTTAAACAAATCCTGTTTGTGCATGTGCATATGCCCCTCACCATATACTTGTTTTTCTGTGCATGTGTGGACTTAAATGCTAAAAGCACGCCAGCGGTACCTTCCTTTGGGTACCAGTTCAGTTAACAAAGTGCATAAATGTCAGGGGGCCTTCAGAAACATTAAATTGCCCAGATCATCTGAGTGGAGTTCTGCGGACATTCCATGTTTAAGCGGTTATGTGCACATCGCTAAGACTTTTTTAAAATGGTGGCCATTCGGGATGGTCTGGAGACCATCCTTATGGGCTGATTGTGTGCTGGTGGAATGACCAGACAGCGGAAAGTCTGGCATTGGCCCTTCTGCCAGCTTAAGACTGGACTTTCACCACTATCTTTTAAGTACAGCTCCCTGACAGGGATCGACGGGCAGATCACGGAAGTGGCATGTTTCCCAGATGTTGATGTCTGGATGTGCACTTTAAATCCACCAGGCAGTCATGCCTGGTGCGGCTCGAATGAGCCGTCTAAACACGACCAAACTGATCTTTGTAGACTGGATATCAGCTGTAAATCCAGGGGACCTCAAGCTCTGCCTGGAGACTGGCAGCCCAAGGTGAAGTGATGCCTCCACCATGAAAACCCAGCAGGGGCTCAAGTCTCAAACCCCCTACAAATGTTATGCCGGTGCTCCTTTTTCAGAAATGGGGAACAGGAAATAGAAGGTCAGGAAGGAAGGTTTTTGTCTTCCTCTGGACATAGAACAGGGGTCACTGGGGGAGTGTGCGGAGGAGGTAGTTGTGAATGCCCTGCATTGTGTAGACGGTGGGACTAAACGACCCTTGAGGGACCTTCCAGTTCCATGCTTCTGCGTTTCTATTTCCCCAAATAGCACAACACCAAAGTAGTCACAACAGATCGTATGTTGTAATGAGTGGGGAAAGGGGGGACTCACAGCTTCTGCTGAAAACTGGTGTGTGGGGGGGGGGGGAGTATCAGGCACTGGGATTTGGGAGACTGCATTTCGGAGCTGGCAATCTGGAGGTAGGCAGGTAGTTACCAGGCAGAGACCATCAAGGGAGAAAGAATATGGCTCATCAATCCAGTAAGCCATAAATCTGAGACCATCCAGTCTAGAAGTTCTCCTGGGTCCTTTGATTCACTGGACCATGCATGAGCTGGCCATCTGCTGTGCTGCTGCAGAAATACAGCCAAGGGTGGTCCATCTGAACCCTTTGTGCTTCTGTTGCACCAAGAGTCAGGCACCTGCGTCCCACGACAGAGCTGACGAGGCAGCGCAAGAATGGAATGCCGTGTCCTGATCTGAACCAACCAGCCGAATCCTTGGCTGCGGGTCTCTAGTATAAATACAAACAGATAAATGGGCTTCCATGCAGCGTATCTGCTCTTTGTTTTCTCTGATTCTTTGGAATCCTGCGTTATCATTCCATTTATCCGCATAGTTTACTCTGTTTGTTTTTGCTGTGATTTATGGAATGCCATATGTTGTGAATTAGCGCTTTCGTTCCTCTTGCCTTTGTTACCGATGTTTCCATTGGGGCTGGCCATCTATGGAGCACCACACTTACATTTCTAATAAAGTGACTCTGTAGCAAGCCATGACAAAGTGCTGGGAAGGAGACAGTGCCGTAATCTGATTTCCTAGTACTGCTTGACTGTTATTCCTAGATGGTGTTGTTTTGTGTTACCTGCCACAACATCTGTTTACAGCGTGCATAAAACTGATTACAAATGAACTCTCGTGGCGTTTTAAATATTTAATAGAGATTCATACTTTCCCCAGTCTTATATTACGCTATATACAAACATGTATTGTACGTTAAGATGTATAGCCTACCCCAGGGCGCAGGTAAGGTAAGAACTCAGGGGGTTGATAAGAAATTATACAGTTTTGTGTTTTTTTTAAAGGAGGTTCCTTGTAAGGGAATGTAATGATCTGAAATAAAGAACATGGTTGGAACAAACCAAAAAGAGCATGTGAAACTTTATCATACAAAGAATCATAGAATCACAGAGCTGGAAGGGGCCCTACAGGCCATCTAGTCCAACCCCCTGCTCAAGGCAGGATATGCCTAGAGAAGAAGAAGAGATTGGATTTATATCCCGCCCTTCACTACCCAAGGGAGTCTCAGAGCGGCTTACAAATTCCTTTCCCTTCCTCTCCCCACAGCAGACACCCTGTGAGGTAGGTGGGGCTGAGAGAGCTCTGACAGAAACTGCTCTTTTTTCAAGATCAGCTGTGCCAGAGCTACGGCTTGCCGAAGGTCATCCAGCCAGGTGCAAGTGGAGGAGTGGGGAATCAAACCCAGTCCTCCCAGATTAGAGTCTGTGCACTTAACCACTACACCAAACTGATGCCTAGAGCATCCCTGACAAGTTTTTGGTCCAGCCACTGCTTGAAGGCTGCCAGTGAGGGAGAGCTCACCACCTCCCCCGGCAGCTGATTCCACCATTGCACAACTCTGACTGTAAAAAACTTTTTCCTAAGTTCCAGCCGGTACCCTCCTGCCCTTAATTGAAACATATTATTGTGAGGAGTGCTGGATCAAACTTGGCCCTTAACCATTATACCAAAGAAATGCACGGAGATGGTTTCCATGGTCTGTGTACAAATTTCCTTGGGGGTCTCCCATCCAAATACTAACCAGAGCTTACCCTTCTTAGCTTCCAAGATCTGACAAGATTGGGCTAGGGGATTTTCCACATTCTCATCTTACTCACTAGTAAGTTCATGTTTCTTTTTTTTCTTTTGTGGGGTGGGGGTGGGGGGATGTCTATTCCACACATGTTCTGCTCCCCCTAGTGGTTGATTTGATAGCACACAGGTTGATGTCCAGGATAAATATTTGCAGTTTAAATCTGCAGGGAGATAATGACACACATAAACAGGTGTGATATCAAATCGATCACCAGAGGAACAGAACCCTTCCCCCCAGAAGAAATAGCAATTTACAAGCAAATAAAATGAGAATTGGGGAAAGCAAAGTACTGAATTTTGGCTGGGCCATGCCCCAAATATTTCATCAAGAAGAGATGCTCCTAGTAACCTATGAAGTTGCCTTGTCCTGAATCAGACCCTTGGACCATCAAAGTTAGTGCTGTCCATACAGACTAGCAGTGGTTCCCCAGGGTCTCAGGTGGATGCTTTTTAATATCACCTACCACTGCCTGGTTCTTTTAAATGGAGATGCTGAGGACTGAGACACATTGAAAAGGCACTGCCCAGTGAGCGCAACAAAATAGTGTATGAAAGAGAAACCTTCAATACAATTTCACAAAGTCTTAGAGAGACTGTCCAAGAAATAGCAGTGCCAAGAACTATACAAAAACGGATACAAAAACACATGCCAACCATTTGAGGGTAGTTCCTTGTTGAGAACAGCTGCCCGACATTAGAGTCTCTGAATAATTGGGAGGGATTTTTTCCCATTCTTATTGTCTTTGGAATTTTCTGTTTGTTTCATGAGCTTGTTGTCAGTCTACTGAGGAAGAGCCACCAAAACAGAGAATATAATCGGGAGTATTTGTATTGAAAATGACGAGTTTTGGAGAAAATGGATGGAATCCGTTTTTGTATAGTTCTTGGCACTGTTGTTTCTTGAACAGTCTCGCTAAGACTTTGTGAAATTATATTGAAGGTTTCTCTTTCATACACTATTTTGTGGCCCTCATTGGGCAGTGCCTTTTCAATGGGATGCTGAGGATTGGACCTGGTGCCTTCTGCATACCACATAAATGCTCTACCTCTGATCCATGGCACATCCCCAAAACATTGTTTTACGAACTATTAACACCCAGCATTGCTATATGAGAAAAGGTTTGGTTAAATAGACTCCACTGGGCAATTTGCCAAACATTCTAGTACATTTTTGAGGGGTGATCAAATGCCTCTTTCTACTTGGTAGGATAGAACAAAGCTCCCCAATGTGGAGAAAGATCACACAAAGTAGGCCATCATCTGTATGGACTCACCATACCCAGGGGTCCATTGGAGCGGGAGCGCACAGGAGCGCAGCTCCGGGAGTGAGAAGCCCAGGGGGCGGGCACATGACCAAGCCCCGCCCCTTCCTCGGCTTCCCCGAGCAGTGCAGAGGCGCAGCACCCCAGGGAAAGCCCTGCTAGGGTCTTTATTGATTTTAATGTTTTGTTTTAATATTGATAATTTTATCATTGTTCCTTTAATAACTGTGTGCTGCTTTTCCAGAGACTTGCTCAAGGTAGCATATAAATTTTCTAAATATACCATTTTTTATCTGGACACATGGCACATAAGTACTGGAGAAATTTCACCAACCCTTCAGCAGCTTCCACCCCATCAGTTTGGTGTAGTGGTCATGAGTTGGACTCTAATCTGGGAGAACCGGGTTTGATTCCCCACTCCTCCACATGCAGGTGCTGGTGTGACCTTGGTCCAGTCACAAGTTCTCTCAGAGCTGTTCTCTCATGAGCAGTTTTCAAAAGACCTCTCTCAGCCCCACCTACCTCACAGGGTGTCTTGTTGTGGGGAGGGGAAGGGGAAGGGATGGGTGGTGCACATGTCCTGGGTATCTCCAGTCTACTTGAAACCTGGTGGTTTCAAGGGAGCAGGAAGAGAATGAGGGTGTGTTCTTTATTTTATTGCACAAAGTATTGGATGGGGAAGGGAATGGAGGAAGAGCAGGTCAGTTTCACTCACCTGTGGAGTGGAGCCTGAGGGGTGGGTGTTGCCTTCTGACACACTCTCGGTATGTTAGGGGGTGTGGCATATGCAAATGAGTTATGCAAATGAGTTATGCTAATGAGCTCCTGCACCTCTTTTTCTACGAAATGACCCCTGACCATACCACCTGATTCAGTGGTAAGGAGAATCTTATCCTTCACCTCTTCCCTTCAGGTAGCAGATGAGGCCACACACACTGGAGTGGTATCTCTGTTTGGCAGGAATAGCCAGATGATGGCCTTTCCATTTGGTTACATCCCCACTGAAGCAACCTCATGCAATGTGTAGTGTCCACAATTATCAGTGAGAAGAAACAGATTGGCAATCACTCTGAGATGAAGGGATCACACTTAACTATCTTTTGTAGACTCCAGATTTAAACGGGAAACACAATTGAAGTAAATAACAACTGTAATGATAAACAGGCAGACACTTAGATGAACTAGGGTTGTCAACCCAAGGTTGAGAAATTCCTGGAAATTTGGGTGGGATCCGGGGAGGAGACAGCCCTGTAGCCAGCACACCAGCCTGAAGCAATTCTCTAGCCTCCTTCCTTCCACTCACCCCTCGATGGCTCTTCCTGCCACTTCCATTTTATTTCACCCCCAGATGTTCAAGATATTCAAAATGAAAACTAAACAACATCACCATGTTACATGTTAATTTACTGTTCATTCTCTGGCTATAAGTTTGAACCTTACCTGCCACTCCAACGTAGTTGGGAAAGTGTGCATGCACACAAAAGCTCATACCTTGAACAAACCTTTGGCTGAGGACAGACTGGCAATCTGCCCCGGGATAGGTCCGCATGGGAAGCAGGGGAAGGGAGCCTGTTCAGATATGTGCAGCTGTCCCTCGGCTCTCTTCCGCACTTACCCGCTTTGAAGCCAGTTTTTTTGTGCTTTAGAAGGACACCGAGAGAAATTGGTGTCCAGAGGCTGTCTTGCGCTTGCCTCCTGCTTCCAGGCAGTGTGAACTGGAAGAAGGTGGGAGGCAAGCGGAGGTGGCAGTGCGAACGCGGCATTTTGCCAGTTTGACCATGAGCGCTCATGCGCATATGAGCACATGAGCGCTTGCGCACATGCGCAAATTGCCAAAACAGCCCTATCACGAGCTGCGGAGGCCGGCCCACCTGGGGCCACTCCGCAGCAGTCTGAACTCTCCGTAACGGCATCCTTGCGCAATGCCCTGGCCAATGTGGACAGCCAGCCCCGGGGGATTTCCCCCCCGCAGCTTTTGCCTCCGGATTCATCCCACTCCAGATTGCCAGTCTGTCCTCAGCTTTTGTTGGTCTTCAAGGTGCCACTGGACTCTAAATTTGTTCTGGAGATCAAGTTGTAATTCCAGAAGATCTCCAGCCCCCATCTGGAGGTTGGCAAGCCTGCTCCTTCCTTCCCAATAGGATATCTACTCTTCCATAAATTATAAACAAAGAACAATGCGCAAGAACAATACCAATCAATTAAACAGCTAAGTAGTTACACCTCTGTCCTATATTCACAGTTAATGTATTCACTCTGTCAAATTCCTGGCAATGCTCAAATCTCCCCATTTTCAGGGAATTCAGACTTTTATCTCATATATTCAAACCATTCTCTTGCACCCACAATCTACTGGGCTAAAATTGCTCAGTACTTCTCCCCACCACCCCGCAACCCACCCTGCAGCAAGACAATTTATCTTGGAGCCACTTGATACAATTTATTTGATGTGTCCTTCCCCATTTGATCAATTCTTTGTTAATTTTTTCCATGTTCTTTTTTCCCATAGTGATGCTGCTTAGATGAATAAAATTAACCTCTGGCTATTCCTATTTCGATATCCCCAAAGCATCATTTTGTTTGATATGGTCAAGTCAAAGGACAGTGAAATCAATGGCTACCGCTCTAAATTCAGGCGAGTTCTATTGACAGGTGAATGTGGAACTGGGCAGATTGTTTAATTTCTAACTGCAATTACCTGAAGTACCTGAGTGGTTCCCCCTCCCCCCCCCCCCACACTATAGTTTAGTACAGGAAAGAAGTGCTGATAAAGTAGAAATGTGACTTTTTTTGTTTGAGGTAACAAATACAAAGTTGTTTGGGTTCCAGGACAGGGGCTGAAATTTTCACTTATGAATGGGGGGGGGGGGTTAAAACTATATTTAGACAGCTCTTAAGAATGTGCTTGGATATCTGAAATACTGAACATTAAGATCTAAAATATATTTGTAAAAAATCACCCCATGAGTCTTGATTCCTTCATATATGTGATTCTTTCCTGGCAGCCTCTTAGCATTTATAAAGGCTGCCAGATAAGCAGGGGACAGAACACCTTTTACCAGTTAACATAAGAACATAAGAGAAGCCAGTGTTGGATCAGACCAGTGGCCCATCCAGTTCAACACTCTGTCACACAGTGGCCAAAAATACCAGGTGCCATCAGGAGGTCCAGCAGTGGGGCCAGGACACTAGACGCCCTCCCACCGTTGTCCCCAAACCAAGAATACAGAGCATCACTTGCCCCAGACTGAGAGTTCCTATCTATACCTTGTGGCTAATAGCCACTGATAGACCTCTGCTCCATATAAGAACACAAGAGAAGCCAATGTTGGATCAGGCCAGTGGCCCATCCAGCCCAACACTCTGTCACACAGTAGCCAAAAACACCAGGTGCCCTCCAGACTGGAGAGCCAGTTTGGTGTAGTGGTTAAGTGCGCAGACTCTAATCTGGGAGAACCAGGTTTGACTCCTCACTCCTCCACTTGCACCTGCTGGATGACCTTGGGCAAGCCATAGCTCTGTACGAGGTGTTCTCTCAAGGACAGTTGTTTCAGAGCTCTCTCAGCCCCACCTACCTCACAGGGTGTCTGTTGTGAGGAGAGGAAGGGAAAGGAGTTTGTAAGCCGCTCTGAGACTCCAAGTGAGTGAAAGGCGGGATATAAATCCAATCTCTTCTTCTTCTTCAGGAGGTCCAGCAGTGGGCCAGGACACTAGAAGCCCTCCCACTCTTGCCCCCCCCAAGCACGAAGAATACCGAGCATCACTTGTCCCATACTGAGAGTCCCTGTCTATACCTTGTGGCTCATAGCCACTGATGGACATCTGCCAGTTGTGGCCTCTACTAGTTTAGCCAATTGTGGCCTTCTTGAGCAGAAAAGATCTGGTCACTGTGCATTCTCTGGTTACCTCTAGATTAGATTACTGTGATGCACTCTACATGGGGCTGCCCTTGAGATGTGTTCAGAATTATTGCAGAATGCTGCAGCCTGGACAGTGACTGGAGTGGGTCATAGGGACCATATCACTCCAGTCTTGGCTCATCTACACTCTCTCCCAATTTGGTTCCGGACACAGTTCAAGGTGCTGGTCTTGGCCTTCAAAACCTTATGAGGTTTGGCACCAACATACCTGAAGGATGGTCGACTCCCTTATGAGCCTGTCTGCCCACTGGGGTCACCTTTGGAGGCCCTGCTTCAAGTGCCTCTGACTTCTGAGGTTAGGCGGGTGGAAACCCAGAAAAGGGCCTTTTTGGTCATGGCACCAAAGCTCTGGAACTAGGGTTGCCATCTCCATGTTGGAAAACTTCTGGAGATTTGGGGATGGGACCTGAGAAGGACAGCGGCCTTAGTGAGGTATAGTGCCATTCAGTCCACTCTGCAAAGCACCCATTTTCTCCAGGGGAATAGACCTCTGTGGTCTGGTGCTGGACTGTGTTTCTGGTGGATCCTCAGGACCCACCTGGAGGCTGGCATTCCCTATCAGGAACCCTCTCCCCGGGGAGACTCACTTGCCCCTTCTGTTGTCATCTTCTGCCAGTGGGTGAAGCTTTTATTTTATTTGGCGTTCCCACAATGATCCCTCCTTCCTGCCCTATGTTTTAATTGCTGTTTTTATTTATGTCTATTTTATTGTACTGTATGAACATTTTACCTTTAAGTGTGTTTTTTTTTAATTATGAGCTTTTGTTTGGTTTTACTATTTTTTTTTAAGATGTGGTTTTACTATGCATGTTTTCAGTCTTTTAGCTGCTTTGGTGTCCCTGATCAGGGTAGAAAGGAAGGGCATAAACTTTGTACATAAACCGTTATTAATAACAATATCTTAAAGACAAACCATATAAGAACATAAGAGAAGCCATGTTGGATCAGGCCAATGGCCCATCTGCTCCAACATTCTGTGTAATACAGAGGCCAAAACACAAGTGCCACCAGGGGGTCCACAAGTGGGGCCAAAACTCCAGAAGCCCTCCCACTGTTGCCCCTCAAGCACCAAGAATACAGAGCTTCACTGCCCCAGAGCTGGTGTTCCATCCATACTTGTGGCTAATAGCTACTGACAGACCCCCCGCTCCATATATGTTTCTCCATATGTGTACAAAACAACAAAATGTCCAAATTAATCCTATCATAAAAATAGGGTTCTGAGCATTATCCAGTTTAATTGCTAGTCAACAACAACTGTAGATAATTAACCTGCGGGGAAAAGGTTGGACGTCTCTTAAGCACATTCTTGTTTATTTTCTAGTAATGGCCTGAAATAGGAGGTGAATTTGGTGAAGCAATGAACTTTGATGAGTGATTTTGAACATTCCTTAGCGCAGTGATGTGGAATTTCTCAATGAAGGAGGGTATGTTTGGGGATGAGAGAGCACGTCCCCATTGGTAAGAACACCTAGCCAGGGCTCTTTCACACTAAGAGACACTTGCAAATATGTATCCCATGGAGAATAATGTAGTGTGAAGGAAAGAAATCCTTTTGGAAGGAACAGACTGTGTGATAGCACTTCATACACAAACATTGGAGTCTCAGGGGAGGGCAGTAGAAAGCCAGTAAAGGCCTAGATAGGGTGTTCCCTGGCCTTTCCTTTGTCCATTTCTGCTGCTGTCCCTTTGTTACCCAGAATGTTACTCTCAGGGGTCCCTTCCTTCTGGTCACTTTCTGTGAAGTATTGAGGTCAGAAACGCATGGAGTGAATCAGCTCATAGTTTATTCAGAGGTCAGAACAAGTCTGCTTGTTGGATTCGCAGGTACGCTCTTTATCCCTGTTCGTGACCACACCCAATTCTCACATCCAGCACCCATGATTCACTATCTACAGTGCGCTCTTAGACCATAGGTCCCCTTCCTGATTCAACTTTCCCAATTGGACCTTTCCAAGATCCTCTCAGTCTATTGTATAGGTAAGCGAAGCTCGGACTCTTCTCCTGACCACGTGGTCGCCCGACCACGTGCGCGAACTTTGGATAGGACATAACACTTTCCTTCTCTCTCTTCCTCTGTCCACCATGAGGGCTGGTGTCAGAGTCCCACAGCAATCAGTCCCAACAACGTTCCTTAAGCAGGATCAGTTTTATTGAGATCAGGAAAGGCAAGTCATCTGTGCATACATTTTGTGTCAGGAATGGCTCTCCAGGCAGTAGTTGGGAAGTTATACAGAATTCAAAGGACACCCCAGGATGGAAGAGAGCCAGTCATAAAAAGCAAGCAAGCATGCCTAAAATAACAAATACAGGTTTCCAGGGGAATAAGAGCAACCAGACACCAAGGTCAGATCCAGGCAGAAAGATAAGACACAAAGCAAGAAACAAAAGTTAAAATACCAGGAGACATATGTCTTCAATACAAGCTTCACCTAGCTTCCACCAGCCTTCCCCCACCTGCTATGGCAGCATAGCTGACAGCTGGCTTGCTTCCTATAATCTCTCTCCATCTTACCTTTGATCGCTAGCTAGAAGTCTTTACTCTGTCTTTCCTATCTCAAATGGAGTTATCTCACAATAAAGACCCTCTATTTTTTCCCCTCCCTGATGTGAATGTCCCAGGCTAGCCAACTCTTGTCAGATCTCAGAAGCTAAGCAGTGTTTGGATGGGCGACCACCAAGGAAGTCCAGGATTACTACACAGAAGCAGGCAATGGCAAACCACCTCTGCTTGCCTCTTGTCTTGAAAACCCTGCAGGGTCTCCAGAAGTCAGTTGCGACTTGAGACCACCACCATTTTGTTTTCTAAGTAACAAGTTTCAATGTGAACTTCTTCCTCAAGCAGCCGAACTAGAGAATCCCACAGGGCCCAGACTCAGCTCTGCTTCCAGTCCTGATGAGAAGGAGCTTCATCCCAGTTTCCTTGGCAAAATTATTGGGTTCTATCTCCCCACACCCTCTGTGAGGAAAACCACCCATGATCCCCCTCAAGGGTTAATGTTAATGCTAATTTGCTGGTTCCATCCTGCAAGTGCTGCTAATAGGTCTCTCTGCCGCCTCAACCCTTATCATCTTCAAGGCCAGTGGTAATTAGCTTCCCGTGAGAACCTGCAGTCCGGAGGATGGGAGGGTGAGGTAATTTTCTAGAAGGTTCCAGCAAGAACACATCCTGATTGGGTTTCATCATCACCTGATGCTACTTGGCCAAAAACTATAACTGAGTGAAGAGCCTGGAGAAAAGGGACTCGCTTGGATTCTGATGGCCTGAAGACCTGGACTATGGTATGCTTACATGGGAACAAACAGCAATGTAGAAAATGCATAAGCTGTGGCCTTTGACTCTTGGGGTGTGTTCATTTGGCTCTTTTGAACTGTGCCAGGCACAACATCTGGGAATCATGCCGCTTCAGTGAGTAGCCCATCGATCCCCATTGGGGATTCGTACTTAAAAGATAGTAGTGAAAGTCCAGTTTAAAGCTGGCTAATGGGCCAATGCTGGACTTTCCACCATCAGGTCGTACCTCCAGCATGCAATCAGCCTGTAGGGACGGTCTCCAGACCATCCCAAACAGCCGCCATTTAAAAAAAAACTCTTAGCGATGCACGCATAACTGCTTAAACATGCGACGTCCCCAGAGCTCTGCTCAAACGATCCGAACAATTTAATGTTTCTGACAGTCCCCTGAACTTTATCATCTTTATTAACTGAAAGGGTACCTAGAGGAAGGTACCGCTGGCAGCATTTTTACCATTTTAGCCTGTGCATGCACGGAAAAACAAGTATATGGTGAAGCACATATGCACATGCACAGACAGGATTTTTTTTTTTTTTAAGCTGACCGCATGGCTCCTTATGGTGGATGCCATCTAGACAATCCACCACAGGAGTCACGCGTGGTAAAACACTTCACTGGTGAGCTGTTTGGACATGCAATGCTCTATCAAAAAGATCTAGCTCAAATTATAGCTGGGCTAATGGCGGGATTAGCTGTCTGTTGGAACATACCCTTGGTCTTAAGGTTTGTGCCATCTAAGGCAGGTTTTGAAAATGTGTCAGATAGTTAAGCTAGTTTTCCCTGTTTTCTTTGCTGTGTGATTTCAGAGTGTTGTGTTGCCTGTAGAAGAAACCTTTTTGTTTTGACAGAAACTAAATAAAAATTCTTATAATCAGAAAAATAAAGAAGGGTTTGGTTACTGGTGTACATCAGCCCTGGAAATCCCACGCGGTTCATCCTTGGACTCCTGGACACCTTCTCTTGGCAACAGACCGGGGGCGAGGAGGAGCCATGTCTGAGAATCAGCATCAAGACAGGTGTAAGAGTTGAAGGTGTATAGTGTCACGATATTTTCACACCTGTGGAATAACAAATGTTGCCGCCCCCCCAAATCAAGTCCACAATAATTTCGCACAACACTTTTTTCAGTGGTTATTTTCCTCCTGTTGGGTTATTATGATGGAGGATGAGAAAAAGAAAAGATTCAGGTAGCTCGTTTGTTACCTTTTTTTAAAAAAAGCAACATTCTTTTCTAATGTGAAGAGCTCATTGCAATGGAACAACAAGCTCGGCTTGTGTCGGATTTCTGTCCCCCACCCCATCAAATGGCTTTATTGTCCTTTCAGTTCACCAGACTTTAGTGCCATTCCCCGGGAGCTAAGGTTCAGCAAGGCAGGGACACACTGCCGAACATAGCTAGGTGCAGAATAAGAGAATTATAAAACTGTCAGCGGTGTCAGAATGTATTGTGATCAGCAGCCCAGTAGCGGTGCCTGGAAAGCAGCCATTTATTCAAAAGGGGTTCTCTTTATGGTCTGATAAATTGCATTAATTTAAAACAAAACGGTAATGACATTTTGTGCAAAATAATATTTTAGCAACTGCAGATGCTGCCAGGATTCTGACATCTTTTATTTCCCCTCTTTTGCCTCTCTCTCTCTCTCTCTCTTTCTCTCCTGCTCTCTGGATAAACTGGGCTGCACCAGAGAAACCTAACGAAACACCTCTTTGCCGGACCAGTCTCAGTCTGATGTTTGTCAGGCAGTGGAGGAAAAAGAAACCAGACTATCAAAGTTTATCACTCAAAGGCAGTTGAATGTAGGGGTTCCCAACCTGTCAGGTCCCCTTAAGAGCTTTTGAAAGCTTCACCCTTGAGGATCCAGAGCCACCTGCCCACCTTCTTCTTGATCAAGCCCTGCCACAATCCATTCTGTCCCCATGCTTCTGGTTTTGATGGCACCACTGATGTTTCTGGCCAAGTAATTCCAGTTAGATTTATGCAGGGCTCATTTCGTAGCAGGAGCTCCTATGCATGTTAGGCCACACACCCCTGATGTAGCCAATCCTCCAAGAGCTTACAGTAGCCCCTATAAGAAGAGCTCTGTAAGCTCTTGGAGGATTGGCTACATTAGGGGTGTGTGGCCTAATATGCAAAGGAGCTCCTGCTATGAAATGAGCCCTGGATTTATGTAAGTATCAAGGGGAACAAACCACAATGTAAATAATGCTCACCAAGTTTCTGCAGTCGCCAGGATATCTGAAATTTGCAGATGACAGGGCATTCCAGTGAGACCATGTATTGGGGAGCCCCACCCATTTAAATGATGTTAGGTCTTCCATTTAGGCAATCAATCCATCCATCTTCCATTTAGGCAATCAATCAACTCGTTCATCAACACAATGGAAATAAGTTGGTGTATTGTTACAACTGCAGTACAAGGCCTCAGAAAACTCCCCCAACTATCCAGATCTGGCATAATAAAATATGGGACCAGTTCACTCTAGCTAAAATCACAAATGCCATTCAACTATCGAACAGAGGTTCGTCCTCCGCGTCTTCTCACTTTGAGTCCATTTGGTTTCATTTACTTCATTCTATGGCAAACAAGAACATACTCCCAACAAACACTTCTTATCTTTCTTGGCTACACTTCTGATATAAATTTGAATCATAGAGCTGCTTAGGTCTCCTGTAGTGAACAGAGCTAAACACAATCTGAGTTAACTCGCTTGCAATATTTAATATGAAGGCAGGTTATGTGGGGCATAGTAATTTTACTAGAGACCTTAGCCGCAGGGTTTCAATGGCTACCTCAGCCTTATCGTGGTGGAGGGAAATTTAACGAGCCTCCTGGGCTGCGCTTGGTTCGAGCCCCTCAGGATCACCATAGAGGGCATCGATTCCTGTGCATAATGGGACAGCAGCCAAGTCTGCCAGGAATTTCCGTCTGTTTTTGACGGGTCCCTCTGCCTCTACACCACCACCCCCAGTCTCGCTACAACTAGACCCCAGCATCAGGCCAGTCCACATGTGGATGAGGAGTGAGCCATTTGCCCTCAAGCCCAAGACTGACGCAGAGCCCAGGGGTGGCCCAGGGGATGCTGGAGCTGGTCTCGCATGCCAAGTGGGAGACCCCTATTGTAATGCCGGTTAAGCCCAATGGTGAAATCCGCATTTGTGAGGACTACAAATGCACAATCGACCGGGCACTGCAAGACCATGCATATCCTGTGCCGGTTGTGAGTCATATGCTAGCAACCCTGACAGGGGTACAACAGAGCAACAAAAGAGCCCTGAAGAAGGAGACCCATTTCAGCATTTTGATTCTCACATTGCCTGGCCAGATGTCTCCAGGAAGCTCAGAATCAAAACAGGAAGTCTACAACTTCCCCTGGCTGTTGCTTCCTCCACTTCCTGTAACCAATGTTCTGTGGTTTTCTGACTCTGAACATGGGGACTTCATTTAGCCTCCTTGCTTAACTGGTATTCATAGACTGAACCTCCATTGTACATAGTGTTACCAACCTCCAGGTGGACTCAATGGCATTGTACCCCTGCTGAGATCCTTCCCCAAATTCCACAGTCCCCAGGCTCCACCCTCCCAGGGTAACATACAAGACTTACAACTCATTGTTAGAAGGCAAGATTGTCTTTTAAAATTTGTTCTATTCCTTGTTATGGGCAACCCTCCAGACTCCGACATAACCTTCCAAAAGACATGCCACCCCTCCCCTCTTTTTCATAGACAACTGGGAAACAAATGGTAGAGATCTAATATGGGTTGAATGACACTTTTGTTATTCCTTCCGATGCTCTATATGTGGGCACTTCTGTTTTCCCCAGAACATCTTTTCTTTGAAGTGTGGCACTGGATCTTAGCACCATCATTTTTTTTAAAAAAAGGCTTACATAATTAATCATAATTTTTTAAGATTGATAAATAGTTTATTACAGCATCAAGCCAGTAAATCAGCAGGAACACACCAATGTTGCAAAATATACTGACTACAGCAATAAAGTAACTAAAATATGTACATAAAATGTATAAGAATGCATAAGATAAAATAACAACTTATACACACTGTATAATATATAAGTCAGCCGATCAACTTAAAACTAAGAGACAGTTAAGTGGGCTTTTCAAATACAACAACAGACAGCACAGAATTTGGCAACAGCTTTAGAAACAGACTGATTTTCATCTGACAACATATAGTTTATATCAGGGGTCATTTTGTAGAAAAAGAGGTTCAGGAGCTCATTTGCATAACTTATTAGCATAACTTATTTGCATATGCCACACTCCCTAACATCACCGGAAGTGTGTCAGAAGGCAACACCCACTGCTCAGGCTCCACCCCAAAAATCTCCAGGTATTTCCCAACTCAGAGCTTGCGAGCCTACCTGAAGAAAAAATTCTTCAAAAGCACAATGAAAATAGGCATGGAGGGATGATGCAGACAACAGCAAGAACAAGCAGCAGCACCCCCCCCAATGCATCGCCACAAGTGAGGGCTGCTGGGCGTAGGGGGTGCCCTATGGCCAGGAGGCTACTAACAAGGGGGCGGGGCTGCTGCCCAAGCCCAGCACTCCTCAGACTCAGAGCTGGAGACCTGGGTGCTGCGCTGGCAGCAGGGGAAATTGTTGATGTGCACCAGCACGCACCATAAAGGGAACTGGGCTCTGAAGTGAGCCTGTGACACTCTGGCCCTGGGCTTGTTACTCCTGGAATGCCTTTCCTGCTCGTTCCCCCTCAAAATGACCCCTGGTTTATATTATCGGTTTATATTATATTCCATCATATCAGGACTTAGCTTTGCAATAGACTCAAGATATTCAGAGTGGACCTCCTTATATCAGGGACACCTGAGGATCATATGTGTGATAGATCTCCATAAGCTGCATTTGCAATACCTTTGTGTGAAGGGAATTCCCTTGTACCTACCCTTGAGCACCGCTGAGGGGAGCGCTGAACACCTGGCCAAAGTGCAGGCTTTTCTGTACTTATGTACATCGAGATGGACAAGGTAAGCAGAAAAAGTGGCACAGTATCTGATTCACAGGGGAGCTAGAAAAGTTGGATATCTCCCAGATCAGAATGTCTCTCAATATCTGTTATTCTTTCTTTCACGATTGCCTTAGCCTGGTTCCAGTTCAAGGCCAAAATAACTTGAGGGGAAAAGCCAAGAAGATGCAGCTTATTATAAACAGCTTTCAGCCAATTTGACTGGAAGTTGTCTGTGAGTACCATGTGAATTAGGCCCCCAGGGCGAAAATTGACTCTCAGCCAATACCTAAGTGAGGCCAGATTAAGTTTGGCTACCATTGTCATCATGTCAGTTTCTAAGTGGATAAAGGCATTAGGCAACCCCCTTGTGACCTGAGAGACCACCCTTAGAAATTTGGACTGGACCCTCTCAAGGGGGTCAAAGGAAGAAGGTGGAGAGCAGTGTTCCCTCTAAGCTAAGTTAGTGTGAGCTAGCTCACAATTTTTTAGCCTTCAGCTCACACATTTTTGCCTCAGCTCAGGAAGGATGGCTCCAGAGCAAACTAATTTATGCAGCAGCCAAATCGCTCACTCACAGCTTTAATGCCAGCAGCTCACAAAGTAGAATTTTTGCTCACAAGACTTCATAGCTTAGAGGGAGCATTGGTGGAGAATCAAGGAAAGTACCATGAGACATTTGAGGTATTACTTTTGCTTGAAGCTTACCTAATCAATCAGCTAAAAGTTTATTGACTAAGGAGCAAATAAGGCCTGATGTAAGAGATCAGAGGCACACAATGGCAAACCACCTCTGAATATCTCTTGCCTTGAAAACCCTGTGACTTGGCAGCACTTCCCACTTTCAAGAGATCAATAATTGGGATCTGCCACACTTCTTGCAGAGAGAGTGTGTATGGGGGAATCAAAACTGCAATCAAAGCAATTCAGGAAAGCAGCCCTTCTCCTGCCATTTTCTTGATTTAAATTATCCCATGGGAAAACATGCCCATACCTGCTCAGGTTCTGATTAGGGGAGAGGAAATCTTGATCTCCCTCACCATGATCAGTTTGGCCCTAATTTCTTTTAGTTAAGCCAATTAAAAATCTGCATACCTACTTCTTGTATTTAACTTTTGCTGTATTGTATTGTATTGTATTGGCCATGGGCTGACCTAGAACTGGGAGAAAAGCAAACTCCATTTACTGCATCTGAATTCAGGAGTACCAAGCACAGTTTATTTTATTGACTTATAGTATTAATATCCCACACTTCCAATCTATAGCCTACAGAGTAGCTCACAAAAAACTGTTAATACACCACGGTTCCAATAAAACCTCATGTGTGAGTGTGTGGAATTCACTGCCACAGGTGTTGGTGGCGGCTACAAGCATGGACGGCTTCAAAAGGGAATAAGATAAACATATGGAGCAGAGGTCCATCAGTGGCTATTTGCCACAAAGTATAGATAGGAACTCTGATAGTCTGGGGTAATTGATGCTCTGTATTCTTAGTGCTTGTGGGGGGGGGGGACAGTGGGAGGGCTTCTAGTGTCCTGGCCCCACTGGTGGACCTCCTGATGGCACCTGGTATTTTTGGCCACTGTGTGACAGAGTGTTGGACTGGATGGGCCACTGGCCTGATCCAACACTGGCTTCTCTTATGTTATGTTCTTATGTTCTTGTCTAGCCTTCTGCAACTCATAGTGACCCTAGGAATGAATGGCCTTCAGAATGTCCTATCGTTAGCAGCCTTGCTCAGGTCCTGCAAACTGAGGGCCCTCATGGCTTCTTTCATTGAGCTGATCCATCTCATGTGGGGTCTTCCTCTTTTCCTGCTGTCTTCAACTTTTCCTAGCATGGTTGTCTTTCCCAGTGAGTCTTGCCTTCTCATGTTGTGACCAAAGTATGATAGCCACAATTTAATAATTTTGGCTTCTAGGGAGAGTTCAGGCTTGATTTGATCTAAATTTGATCTAAAACCTATGATTTGTCTTTTTGGCAACCAGTTCCAGCAACAATCAAAATGCTTGCAAATATAAGACAGAAGAAGAGGAGGAGAAGGAGGAGATTGGATTTATACTCTGCCCTTCACCCAGAGTCTCAAAGCAGCTTACAAACTCCTTTCCCCTCCCCTCCCCACAGCAGACAACCTGTGAGGTAGGCGGGGCTGAGAGAGCTCTTTCAAGAACTGCTCTTCCAAGAACAGCTCTGACAGAACTAAGGCTTGCCCAAGGTCATCCAGCAGCTGCGAGTGGAGGAGTGGGGAATCAAACCCGGTTCTCCCAGAATAGAGTCTGCACACTTAGGCCGTGGTCACATGGCCCTTTAAAACAGGAGGAACTGCTTTTTCCTCCCACATTTAAAGGGACCGTCCATAACGGCCGGGACAAATCCCATGCCGAAGAGGGCTCAATGGCAGGTTCCTCCCACATTTTACAACCCCGGGAAAATCAAGTGTTTTCCCAATGGCCGCGTGAGGAACTTACATTGAGCCGATCTGGACAGCCTTCTCTCGCAATGATTGCGAGAGAGGGCTGTCCAGTTCGTCCCTCCGTTCCCCCCCCTTTTGCACTTGGGCGCTTAGGCACTCAAGTGCCCAAGTGCAGTAAGGGGGGGGGGAACTTACCAGGTGCCCGGGGGGGCTCGGGGAAGGGTGCCCCCAGTCGCCGCCACCACAAGCCGCCTCCTCCGCAAGCCTCCACCGCAAGCCTTCACCACCGCAAGCCTCCACTGCTGCTCGCCTCCTCCTCCACCACCTCCTCCGCCCGCTGGAGTTGGGATGAGTAAACATCCCAACCCAAAATAAAAAAACAACAACCCGGTCCTTTTAAATCTGGGAGCCCTCCCGGATTTAAAGGCCAGTGTGACCACGGCCTTAACCCCTACACCAAAGCTAGTAACAGTAAGCCAACCAAAGCACCCTCAACAAAATAATGAAACAAAACAAAGGAGCACCATTTATGGGAAGAGCTGGCAACAAATAACCGCTATTTCCCCCCCTTTGGTTGGGTAAAAAAATCTAAAAGACACTGGGCTTTTCCAAATTCTCATTTTCTTTGCATGGATATTCCTGTTTTTTTCATTGTTGTTGTTGTTTTCTGTGCCACACATGTTTTGCTCCCTCTAGTGGTCGATTCAATATTGTATCAGTTTATGCCCAGCATACCTCCTTGCCGATCTGAACTGCAGGTTTTTATGCCAGACATAAATCAATGTAATATCAAATCAACCATTAAGAGGAATTGTGGGGGGGGGGGGGGGCTGAAGCAACCCAATGTGGGGAGAGAGTTGTATAAGTGCGGCGTCACAAAGAACACACTTTGGGAAGTGAGGTCAGTGTGAGAGTGTTCCAATAGATGCAGTCAGCAACAGGTGTCCTTAAATGAGAAAGCCCTTTATTGCTAGATAGGTCTTGTTGGTCAGTTACACTTCTTGTGTCAGTAATACCTGGCAATCATACAACCAGGCATAATATACAGTATTCCAAAGTTAGTTCAGACAGTCCCCACCAATCATAAGGAGATAAAAAAGGCGCCTAAGAATACTGGTCTTTTCTTCCCAGATTAAAAGCAGGGAAAGTTACAGTTTGCACCTGAGAGGAAGAAGCCACTGAGAGCTAGGCCCTCAAGGTCAGAGAAGCGAGGGAAGCGATAAGCAATCAGCTAGTCTGAGCGCATTCCAAACGTGGGGGCCTGACACCAGGGGAACCACCTCCCGCGCGGGAGATGGCAGCATTAGCTGAAAGATCTCAGCAATCCAGCAGGTCGGTATGGGACTCAAAGGGAACACCAGCACTTAATCGGGTCCTGAAACAAATCAGCAGCCAGTGTGGTTCTTTTAAGAGAGCCAAGATGCATTCTCTAGAAATGTCAGAGGCCCCACTGGAGTGCTGGGAACGAATTGACAACTAGGTATGCTGTGATTCCCAGCATCCTTCCCAGTTCGCACTCTCCCCCTTGCCTTCAATCCAATATCAGCACTTGTGGGGTGTTTTTCTTGATGGGTGTTTTTTTCTTGTAGTCAGCTTGTGTTGAGCACAGGTAACTATTTGTATATCAAACACTGTGCACACTGAGGAACAAATTAGTATTCTGTCCTTATCCCACACTGCTAAACTCCACATGCAGATGGAACACATTGCCCCATTAGGCCAGTTAAAGAGCTTCTAAATTAGATTTGTGACTTGAAAGTTTGAATAAGAAAACTAATCGAACACAAAATGAAGCGCAGGGAAAATTAGATTAATTACCTGCAGCATTTTGAGTGAATGGTGGCTGTTGGCTTTTTGCAATAGAAAAATGGCTTTTAGGCTCCATACACACCTGCCTCGATTTATGCTGCGGCAATGGGTTTGAAATCACAGACGCGTCTCGACCGGTTGTTCATTGGGCATTGGTTTTAAACCCACCGACCTCTCTTAGTTCTTCTTCTTTTTAATGGATATTTTTTATTTTATTTTCAAACACAAAAAACATAGACAAAGACATACAGAACACATAAGACAGATATACATAAAATAAGTGGAGGATAATATATCTAGGAAAAGTCTCCAAAGTTATTTCTTATATTGCCTAGTTGTCAATTTCTATATTAAGGAAATATAGTGGCCTAATAAAGTGAAATAGTCGAAGTAGTCTACAGTTTTTTTAAAGTAGTTGAGGGACTCAAGTTGTTGTCAGAGAGTAGATAAATCAGTTCAGTTAATATGGTCTTCTAACCATGTATAAAATCTAGACCCTGAATTGTTGAACTTCTCTTCCTGTAATCCTTTTAAAAATAAAGTCAGTTTATCCATTTCTGCAGTTTCCAGGGTTTTACTTATAATTTCTTCTGTTGAAGGTATTTCGTCTTTTTTCCAATATTTTGCATACAATATTCTTGCAGTTGTTAATAAGGTAAAGGTAAAGATTTCCCTTGCTCGAAAGCCAGTCAAATATGACTCTAGGGAAGCAGTGCTCATCTCCATTTCCAAGCTGACATGCCAGCGTTGTCCGAAGACATTTCCGTGGTCGTGTGGCCAGGATGACTAGACACCAAAACACATGGAACGCTGTTAAGATATGAATAATCAAATAAAAATCCTCATTTTTACAATTTTCTGGCCTTACATTCAATAACTCTCTCAGTTCTTCTCGATTAAAATGGGGGAGAAATGCTTGGGGGTGAGGGTGTGTGGAAAGTGCAGCCACCTTAGGGTGACTCTATCGGGTTTTCAAGGCAAGAGACATTCAGAAGCCATTTGTCATTGCCTACCCCTGTCTTGTGACCCTGGACTTCCGTGGTGGTCTCCCATCCAAATAGTGACCAGGGCTGACCCTGCTTAGCTTGGGCTGTCCAGGGCAGGGCAGGAGCTAGCCTGGGCTGTCCAGGTCAGGGCAGGAGAAATGCCCTGAGCCTGCATGCAGGGAGGGTGGGATAAATAAACAAATAAATAATATATATATATATATATATATATATATATATATATATATATATATAAAATTATTATTTTAAGGGGCAGAAAATTAGTGTCCCCGGCGTGATAACAATCCTTTGCCACAGACGGCAGCCCAGGGAGTCAAATCAAAGCTGGTGTGACATCTTCATCCTCTATCACAGCCCTTATGCTTTCCCCAAATACTCCCCTCCGTTCAGCAGAGGCAAATGGCCAAGAATGACAGAGGCAAGGAAAGCGCAGTTTTAGCAGCACTGCCGCAAAGGTTAAGCTCCTGTGCTTCATTTCAAAACCTATTTCCCAGCGATCTGGGTAATTCAGATGCATCGAAACCAGGGGTCCATTGGGGCCAGAGCCAGGCGGAGCAAAGCTCCACCAGCTCAGGAGTGGCCACTAGGGCAGCCACGGGCTGAATCAGATTCTCTAATCTGATTCAGCCCGCTGCCGAATTGCCAATGAAATTCGGCGGCAACTTTAAAAGCAGCTGGAGGGGAGGGGGTTTGAGGGAGAGGCTCCAAACTTTCAGGGTAGCTGCTGGGACCTCTTTTCAAAATACTTACCAAGTTTCAAGAAGATTGGACCAGGGGGTCCAATTCTACGGGCCCCCAAACAGGTTGCCCCCATTCCCTCCATTGTTCTCTATGGGAGGAAAAAAGTTAACATAACATAATGAGTTATGCTAATGAGCTCCTGCACCTCTTTTTCTACGAAAAGACCCCTGATCGAAACAATTCAGTTTCGGAGAACATTCAGCCTGAGTATCGCAAACTCTGTTGTCACCTGTCACTCCGTCCTTTCCCAGGATGTTTGCTGCTAACATTTGAAACCCAATACACTTAACTTGTGTGGGTTAATTTTACTTTATTTATTTTTTTAAAAATCGGCTCCTAGTGCCATCCTGAGAAGAGTAAGCCTGTTGGTTTTGAATGAGCTTACCCTGGAATGGAGCCCTGACCTGGATAGCCCAGGCTGACCCGATCTCAACAGATCTTGGAAGCTAAGCAGGGCTGACCCTGGCAAGGACTTGGATGGGAGACGTCCAAGGAATACCAGGGTCGCTATGCAGAAGCAAACCAAACCTGAACTTCTCTTGCCTTGGAAACCCCACCGAGGATTGCCCTAAGTCAGCTGTGATGCGATGGAACTTTCTAACACCGGACTGTAATAGCTATCGTACAGCACGCTGTTATCTCATAAAAATCTGCTTTGAAACAGAACGGCCACCCTAATCGATCAACAGTATTTGTACTACCTCATAATAATCTTGATAGAAGCCTTAGAGCAGGAGTGTCCAACAGATAGATTGTGAACTGCCTGTACGTCACCCGCTATTGCAGACTAGCGTAGCTCAAGAGCCCCTTAGGGGACCCGAGGAAAGGTCGGGAAAAGATCTGTTCGGAGCATTTTTAAAATACTTTTCTTTCATTTTTTTAAAAGTATGCTTCAATTCTGATGCTTTTCTTAGTCTGTGTTCTGTTTCTAGGATACAACAAAGCTTAGTAATAGACTGGGGAAGGGACAGTGCAGCAATGGGTATTTTTGATTATCCAGAAGTGCCTCATTGAAGAAAAGATGGTTGACCCCCTGCTTATTTGTTTATTTCATAGCGTTTTATGGGATGTGTTTATGGGATGAGACCACCACCAAGACACCCCCTGATGAGGGACCAGACATAGCCTTGCCAACCTCCAGGGGAACTGGTCAGCCACTGAGTGAAACAGGATGCTGGACTAGATGGACCACTGGTCTGATCCAGCAGGACTTGTCTTATGTTTTTAATTTTGGGTAGGGAAATTCCTGGAGAGCTGGGGAAGGGAGGAGTTTGGGGAGAGGTGGGAGCTCAGCCAGGAAGAGATGTCAAAGAGTCCACCTTCCAAAACAGCTGAGGGAACTGATCAGTTGTAATTCTGGGAGAACGTCACCCGCACCTAGAGGATGGCAACCGTATACCAAAGTCAGGTAGCATGGTCTCAGGAAGGCCAAAGTTCAAGCTCAGAAGGGAGGATTTGAAGGGGAAAAGAGTTCAAAAATGGTGAGGAACACTGTCCTGGGGGCACAATCTTCTCCTGAAGCAATTATGTCGGCCTTTCAAAAGTGCCCGGGCAACAGTTACACCAGAAACGAGTAGCAGAGGCTTCAGAGTGGGAGGAGGAACTGGAAGGGAGGCTCACCTGACTCCAGAGATCCCAGCTTCTAAGGAGAAATTGGGGGTGGGGAGCTTCTGAGGCAAGCGGTGTTCTGATCCAACTATCTCAAGATACTTGATAGACTACGTACAAGTTGACACAGGTCTGCAGGAGTAAAAGATTTTCAAAGTTATTTTTGGTAGGGGTTATTCTAGGGCTGTGTTCTTTAGATGTGTTTTATCCTTCAACAGGTTTTGAAGTCAGGCCTTCAATGCAGGAGAAACTCAAGTTTGAGTTTCATCCCAGTTCATGAGGTTATACCAGCATGTAACAGAGGTTCAGACTCTGGACTGTACAAAAGAGAAATGCAAGTATTAAAGAATTATACCTCTGTGCTTATACATTTGCTGTTTATATATTTCCAGATATTTGTTGTAATTGCCTCTGATTTTCTTTGATACAGGTCTCCAAGAATTCCCAGGAGAGGGTACACCTTGCTAGAGGGTTTCATGTGGGTAGCTGTGTTAGTCTGTAGTAGCAGATCCCTGACAAAGATATCTGACAAAGTGAGCTTTTGGCTCATGGCCTTGTGGTTGTTAGCCTTTCAGTCATGTTCAACTCTTGGTGATTCTATTTGCCAGCTCTCTCCATGTTTTCTGATCTTGTACTGTTTCTTTCAGCCATTCCACGCTCAGGCTGGTGTTGACTTCTATGGTACCTAGTTCTTTGGTGGCCCAGTTTCCTTTTGCCACTAACCCATCCAAGCATAGTTGCTTTTTCTAGTGAGTTCTTCCGCATGACATGGCTGAAATAAGTCAGTCACAGTTTTGTGATTTTTCCTTTCAGTGGCATGTCTGGTTTTATGCGCTCCAATACTTGCCTGTCACCTTTGCTGTCCAAGGAATACTGGACTCAATTTTTGTTCCAGTTTGTAGAGTGTTATGTGTTTCCTCCACATTCTGAGAAACATGAATTTTTCTGGGAGGGTGCCATAATTAACTCCAAATCATTAAATTGACCTATTTTATCTGGACCTATATGCTAGAAATGATGCCAAAGCTAGCATAGCGTCCGTGTGTGTGTGTGTATGTAGAGAGAGAGAGAGAGAGAGAGTAGAACTTGAGTCTCAAATAATTTTGATATCAAGGCAGGAAAAAAATGAACCCGTGGACCTCAGATCCAGATGGGCAGCAGAACAACGTTTGTGTCCAGTGGCACTTTTAAGACCCACCAATTTTAATTCAAGGTATAAACTTTCTGAAGACGTGTGATTGCACCCAAAAGCTTAGACCTTGAATTAAACTTTGTTTGATCGTAAAGGGCCCACGGGACTCAAACTTTGTTCCAAGGGACTCAGCTGTTTATTGCATCAAACCGAGCTTACACTTGGTTGTGGGAACTTCTGGTCTCTATCATAATGTTTTGGGTAAAATTTAGAGCATTCCCCGGAATGATAATGTCACTTCCGGGTCCAACCAAAAACAATGCCACCATGCCTGGGACATTAATCACTCTCCCACCCATTTTGCTTGGGCCTTTCCTCCTCCCATCCAGCTGAGCTGTGGCAGGCAGTGGGAGTTGGGGGCAAGAGATGTCACACCCCAGGGGGATGCTGGTAACTAAGGTTGCCAGCTCTGGGGTGGAAAATACCTGGAGATGTGGGGGGTAGAGCCTCGGGTGGGGTTTGGGGAGAGGAGGGGCATCAGCAAAATATAGTGCCATCGTGTCCACCCTCCAAGGCAGCCATTTTCTCCAGGGGAACTGATCTGGGTCATCTAGAGATCAATTGCAATAGAGGGAGATCTCGAGGTGCCACCTGGAAGTTGGCAAGTCTGTTGGTCACCTTTTTTTTAACCATACTATTTATTTATTTATTTATTTATTCAATTTATACCCCGCCCTCCCCGCGAACGGGCTCAGGGCGGCTTACATGGGCACACAGGCCAAAAGATACTACATTAAAATGACTAAAACAGTTAAAATAAATTCCTATGACTAACAACATTACAAGCAGCTTCCTATAGCATATTATCAAAGTGGCGACTCAGAGGTAGGTCTCCATATCCCCCCTGCCACCAGCCAGGGCTATTTCGGGCCGGTTGCATCATAGATGGTATGCCTGATGGATGGAATTGTCGGTTGCGGCTCTTATTTGAAGGCCTGGTGGAAGAGCTCCGTCTTGCAGGCCCTGCGGAACTGCCCAAGGTCCCGCAGGGCCCTGATCTCCTCTGGGAGCTCATTCCACCAGATGGGAGCCGCCACCGAAAAGGCCCTGGCTGGTATCACGTGTCCCCACCCATGGGGCATACTATCACGTGTCCCCACCCATGGGGCATTCCAGAGAAGAAACAAGAAGAGGTGCTTTGCCATGGCCTTCTTCTGCAGAGCAGCAAAGTCTTCCACTGCTGGTATCCCTGTTACCCATTCGTATATATGTATAGGGTCACGATGACTTGGTGGAGCCTCTGCGTTCAGAAATCATGTCTCTTTATGCCTGGTCAAAGAATGGAGGATTTAAACTGGAGGATTCAAATCCATCCTCCTGCCTGGAGACAGATACCGTACTGTAGGTGGATGCTGGATGCAGTTCAGTTCCTGAATCTGCAGCGCCACACAAAGTGGACGTCAGCAAACAAACAATGGACTCCGTTTCAAAGGCATGCCAACAAAGCTTACCGTAAAAATTCTCCTTCCTCCAAGAACAGATATCCTATGACAGGATAGAGAGTTTGGCATTTGAAATGTATAATCACCAAGGCTTTGTTTTCTTGGGAATCTCAAGTGTATACGTCTCCCTAAAACACAATGCCTGACGCTATTTCTGTATGTGTGTCAGAGAGAGAGAGAGAGAGAGAGAAATGCATCCTGCATGAAACTCCATAGAGATACTTTATTATCAAAAAGACAAGCCGATCCATTGTTTCTCAAGCAGACTGGTGCATCAGAACAGAGTTTTCTTCATTTTATATATGCGCTTGTGTGTGTGTGTGTGTTTTCTCCCCAGAAACCCTGGATACAAAGAAGACATGATGGGATGTATTCACATGGGTGAATCTGTCCATAAATAACAGTATGTGAAATGTCAAAATGACTTTGAGAACACGAGGCAGTGGCACACGTCGGGAGGTATTTTTTTGTCCTAGAAACCATTTGCATTACAAAGAATGGATTTTTTAAAAAAGAAAGAAAATATATTAAAACATGCATAGAAATAGACGGGAGGACACTGAATAGATTTACTGAAGCAACTGAGGCAAAGAAGGGGAAGAAAAATCTAAAAGTGACATATTGATTATTTACCAATTGTCCAGAAATACCAAGGAAGCAGATGGAAACAACGTTTTCTGAAAATCAACATAAACTAATATCTTTCTGGTTTATTTTGTTCATGCAGGATTGTAAAGATCACTCCTCTTCTATGTATCTTTTGGGCATTTTTTTACATTTCAGAAATTTAAGAAAAAGCATGGCAGCTAATTTTCATCATTCGGGTTTTCATACTGCTAATTCCATTATCACGAGCAAATAATCTTATCAATTCCAGTGGGTTCATTTGGTTTCCATGGTGCAATGAAACTTGAACAGGATGATAGTCTTAAGGTCCAACACTAACTTACTCAGAAAAAAAAAATCTTAGTTTAAATGGGACTGCATTGTATCACAGTCTTAAACATCTCAAATAACTCCCAGCAGTTTTTCTTTGGAACTCTGGAACTCACTACAAAACAGATATCTCAATTAAAACCAGTCCATAACAACTGATCTTAATGAATAAGTCCGTAAACTCTGCTGGTTAACTGAACCCCAAAAAGTTTGGTCACAGATTTCTTACCAACAACTGACTGGAGAGCTTTGTCACACACGTGAAGCGTGTATGCCGTGATGATGTCACCCGGAAGTGACATCATTGTGTTGGGCATGTTAGGGGTGGGACCACTACCGTTCAAAGGGAAACCATAGAGTTTTCCCTTGAATGATAGAGTGTCTCCCCGCAACAGGCCCAGCATGATGATGTCACCTCCAGGTGACGTCATCACACTGGGCACGTTTCTGCGATCCCAGTATTTTGGGGGGTTCCCCCCCTCGGCGGCCTGATCTGGGCTGGCGGGGAATGTACCAATCGAGCGGGGGGTTCCCCACCCCCTGGGGGGACCTGGCAACCCTATTCCAACTCCACCCCAAGTCTGGTGGCAGAAAATACCGTCAAGTTGCAGCTGACTTAAGGCAACCCCAAGGAGTTTAAAAGGCAAGAGATGTTCAGAGATGGCTTGCCATTACTTGTGAAGATGCTTCTGTGTAGCAGAACTACACCGTTCCCTGGACTTCCCTGATGGTCTCCCATCCAACTACTAACCAGGGCCTCACCTGCTAAGCTTCTTAGATCTGATGAGACTGTGCTATCCCGAATTTGAAGAACTCAGATATGTTTTTTTCTTGGCATAGGCAACCAGAGCATCTGACAAAAGAGCTTCGGGATATGGAAGGAAGGCATGTGGCCTTTTCTTTTTTGAGCATAGCGTGTATAACAAGAAGGGAGAGTGTGCTATTGCCCAGTAAAGCTAGACTGGCCCTCAACTTTTGTTTGGTTTTGTTTTTGGTGAGCATTCGGAGTACCGCCAAATCCTTTCTTTTTTAAAAAATGAGGAAAAACTAGGGCATGCGAATTTTTTTTACAAACCATTCAATTGTGTTTAGATTTTTAGATAAGCCAAACTCTACAATCTCCTCAGCTTCCGAAGGCAAATTTCAGAGGCTTACAAATGCTGACCTTAAATATATTTAAAGAGGGACTCAAGTTTTATGACATTTCAAAAAAGGCAAGACGACATCTCTCCTTGATATGACTTCCTTTTAGAAGCCAGGGTCTTGCTGCTACTGCTGCTTCAGGCTGTCCATCAAGACAAGCTCAGAAGAAGCAACTGGTTTCAACCAGAAAGCAAAACCTTGCTCCTCGCTCCTCTGACCTCTCTGTCACAGCCAGGACTTCCCTAATTGGCGAGAACGAGATACTAGAATTAGAACAGATAAAACTAGAATTAAAACAGATAAAAGGAAGTACTTCTTCAGCCAATATATGTTTAACACGTGGAATTCACTGCCACAGGAGGTGGTGGTGGCTACAAGCATGGACGGCTTCAAAAGGGAATTAGATAAACATATGGAGCAGAGGTTTATCAGTGGCTATTAGCCACAAGGCACAGATAGGAACTCTCAGTCTAGGGCAAGTGATGCTCTGTATTCTTGGTGCTTGGGGGGGCTTCTGGTGTCCTGGCCCCACTGCTGGACCTTCTGAGGGCACCTGGTATTTTTGGCCACTGTGTGACACAGAGTGTTGTACTGGATGGGCCATTGGCCTGATCCAGCATTGGCTTCTCTTATGTAACTAAGGGAAAGTGGGACAAGCTTTTTTTCAGAAAACTTTATGCCTTGCCTGGTATCTGTGGGTCTAGAAATCTAGAAGTTTTATTTGAAATTGGAAGCAGAAAATCCGGATCAGCTAATGGGCCAGACAGGCTGCAGTTTGTAGGGCTGCAAATCCCAACCTCCAAGAGGTGGCTGGAGATCTCTTGGGAATACAACTGATCTCTAGGCAACAGGGATCAGTTCCCCTAGGGAGAAATGGTCGCTTTGGAAGACGGACTCTGTGGCATTTTACCCCACTGATGTCCCTCCCCTCCCCAGGCTCCACCCACCAAATCTCTAAGTATTTCGTAACCAGAAGCTTCCAGTCGTATCTCCAGATGCCAGAGATCAGTTCCACTGAGAAAAAGGACTGCTCGGAGGTTGTACTTTATTTTTATTTATTTATTTATTTTCGGATTTATACCCCGCCTAGCCAGCATATGCCGGCTCAAGGCGGCTTACAAGGGTTAAAACAGCAGCATTATAAATTATACTCCATTCGCTTAAAACACCCAAACACAAATCTACAGGAATTGGCAGCCCATATTACTCCCAACACACAGCGCAGCAATACCAAACCCAAGGCCAGGCAATTTCACTAGTTGATTATTTCACCAGAGATTTGATCCAGCATTTGCCAACGGCCCCTTCCACCCTTATGGCGTCATAATTCATTGACCTTCCTCCCTTCCCCAAAGCCCAACCTCCCCAGGATACACTCCCAAATCACCAGGAATTTCCCAACCCAGAAATACATGCCCAGGGTCCAGATGAAACCCAGACAACTGAGCAATATGGCAGATATACCTCTGGAGGTATTCTTAGGTATATTCAGTTTGGTGTAGTGTAGTGTAGTTTGGTGTAGAGCCAGTCTGGTGTAGTGGTTAAGTGCGCGGACTCTAATCTGGGAGAACCGGGTTTGATTCCCCACTCCTCCACTTGCACCTGGCTGGATGACCTTGGGCGAGCCATAGCTCTGTACCAGCTGTTCTCTCAAGGACAGCTTGGGAAAGAGCTCTCTCAGCCCCACCTACCTCACAGGGTGTCTGTTGTGGGGAGGGGAAGGGAAAAGGAGTTTGTAAACCGCTCTGAGACTCCAAGTGAGTGAAGGGCGGGGTATAAATCCAATCTCTTCTTCTTCTTCTTCATCCATAGACCTTTATTGGCATATCAACAGTCATAAGGTATATAAAACATTGTACCGTAAAATTAAAATCTAAGATTCCACATAACTTAAGTACAATCAAAATAGTACTATCTAAAATGTTGTACCTTAAGAACTTCTGTAAGAAATTCGGCACCATCATTAGTGATCTCAGGGATCGAATCTTTCAAGAGAAGTTGACATTTTGACTTATTACTCAAATGACTTTTAGGATGAAGCCAAGTTAGAAGGAATTTCCCACGAGGGAGCTCATACAGGGGGCATTCAGCAATTATGTGCTCAATTGGGACTGGGAGTTAAGACGACAGGGGCACAGCAGTTCTTGTCTTGGGATTTGATGGTATCTGCCATAGAGTATTCTAGAGGGAAATGTGTTAACCCTGGCCAGAAGAAAAACTCTGTGATGAAGACGGATGTCAAAAAAAAAAATTCCTTTTAATAATTCTAGGTTAAAAAATGTGGAAAATGGGGTGGTGAGGAGACAGCTGCAAAAAAAGAAGAGTGCATTACTGTGCATCATGTGCAGTCATCTCCCCCCCCACACACACACACACAGAAACCACCACCATAGGACACATCTGAGCTGTTCAGAGGCAGCCCCAATGATCACTACTTGTGGGCAGGTCCTGAGCTGAACCAGTGATTGGTTGGAGCATCTCTGATCTTAAACTACTCCAGAATGGCCTTGAGGTTGTACCTACTTGACTGTCGTAATGTTACATTATTAAAATTTCCCCACACCATTATAATCTGGCATTATGCCAGCATTTTTTTTAAAAAAATGCAATAACAAGGATAGGATTGCACTGATAAAATGCTTCTTCTTGCCTGGATCATGCTGAAAGTTACTGTAAGCTTTTTGCAATTGATGAGTAATGCTTTGTATTTCTTGATCGTAACGTTTCATGTGATCAGACGCTTAGATGCAATTTCACAATATAAAAAAATAAATAAAGCAAGACCACGCAACTGGGTAATGCTTTTGATTATGCTTCGATGAGCAACATCTCATGAATAAATAACTCCGACATTTTGCCCTGAGCTCTACCTGCTGTGCAAGAAGCTGGACTTTTACTTCCCGGGCTGTTGCTCCTGCTGAGCCCAGCACTGGTTTCGTATCAACTGCACTCCGCTCCTCTGGACAAGATTTACTTTCCTCTGTGAATCCATTAACTGATCTTCCAAACTAGCTGACATGATATTCTCTTGTTCTCTCCTTCCCAGTGTCCATATTTATCGTTCTCACTGATACATGCAATACCTGTAAAAGGTAGGTAACCAGAGGGTCAGAAAGGGCAATAAAATGATGCAGGCCAATAAAGTGATGCAGACAGCCAGTGACAATACGGGAGTGGCGGTGGCAAACAATGCAGGCAGAGATTCGGGAGACGATTTGGGACTGCCAGAACAGCAGCAGGAAAGACCAATGCAGATTGGATCAAAGTTCCCCAGCAAACATGAGGACTTAGTAATCCGTAGATGGCACCTCAGAAGTTTGTCTTTTGCATTCACTTGATATTTGAAAGGCACCAAAATTGCTTTTATCCCCTGCTTTCTTCAATAAAGATAGATTCAGAGGGCGACTGTGTTGGTCTGTAGTAAAGCAGCTAGATTCAAGTCCAGTAGCACCTGAGAGACCAACTGGGAGAGACCATGGCTTGGGGGGGGGGGGATGGCTTGGAGGTAGATCCTCTGCTTGGCACGCAGAAGGTCCCAGGTTCAGTCCCCAGTATCTTCAGCTAAAAGGACCAGGTAGGAGGTGATGTGAGAGGCCTCCGCCTGAGACCCTGGAGAGCCACTGCCAGTCTGACTGGACAACACTGACCTCGATGGAATGACAGTCTGAGATCGTGATCAGACAGGTTTCCTTATCTGGTGTCACAATTTCTCCCCTGCAGTTTAAAAAAGTGCATCCAGACTTCAGAGGAGGTATCCCACATTGCAGTCACACACACACACACAGTGTCACTGCTGACTCTTCTGACACCAGAGAAAGTCCATATTATGAGGAAGCTATTGTTATCACCACACATTTCCGGTTGTCTGATCACTCCGGCGCGAAGTGAACCCCCTTGCTGGGTTCATTTATGGCACCATTTTTTAAAAGTAGTTAGCGATATACGTGTATGCACATAGGCACATCAGCGCATAGGCTTTTCTCCCTTTCTCACAATACCAGAACTCATGGGCACTCCATGAAATTGCTGAGCAGTTGGGTTAGAACAGATAAAAGGAAGTACTTCTTCACCCAAAGAGTGATTAACACGTGGAATTCCCTGCCACAGGAGGTGGTGGCGGCCACAAGCATGGACGGCTTCAAGAGGGGATTAGGTAAACATCTGGAGCAGAGGTCCATCAGTGGCTATTAGCCACAAGGTATAGATAGGAACTCTCAGTCTGGGGCAAGTGATGCTCTGTATTCTTGGTGCTTGATGGGGGGGGGGGCAACAGTGGGAGGGCTTCTAGTGTCCTGGCCCCACTGGTGGACCTCCTGAGGGCACCTGGTATTTTTGGCCACTGTGTGACACAGAGTGTTGGACTGGATGGACCATTGGCCTGATCCAGCATTGGCTTCTCTTATGTTCTTATGTTAAAGGCATTCACCCATCACATCAGTGTGCAGACATGGAAGTCAACAAATAAACACTTATGTGCATGTGCAAGTGAGAATTTTAAAAAAAACAAAACAAAACCATGCACTGGCGAGTGTCTGAAGGGCAGACCATGGGGTGTCTGATCATGTCACTGCTGAATAAATAAACCCAGGTAATATTTGAGGCATGTCAACAGCACGATAATCATGCCATCTGACCACAACCTTAATCAGTTTAAGGCAGCTTCATGTGTGTTCAAGATTTTCAGGGTCCAAGCTTTTGCCTGTCAGTAGCATCAGATGAAACTGGTGAGACTCTTACTGTCACCAAATTAATGTATACACTAAGAATCTTCACAGATCACGACAGACAGCAACATGCAGTGGCCAATCAGATCATTTCTGGCGCACTGTAAAGCCTGCCTCGAAGAAAGGACGGAAGCCATTAACCTGGATAAATTTCAACTCGAGTGCCACTGAAATATTTTAAAATGTAGCGATTAGAGCCCAGTTATATTATTATTCAAACTGGATATTAAGAAATTGAAGATATGCTGTCCTTACGGTTGGCCAAAGGCCTTGTTGGGGAACATTTCTTAAGCTTTATAATTTTGTTTCCATGTTTGCATTCTATGATTAAGTACAGTGTACAAAAGCAAGGTGGAGAAACCCAGAGGATCTTGAATGCTCCCTTTATAATCTTCTCTTGTCTCATTGCAGGAAATTTCTGAGACTACTGAGGAGGTTTTTCTTCAAACACTGTAACAGAACCTAATATAATAAGTGAGAGGTTTGTATTGTTTATAATTCTGAATTCTTTTTGCATTTGTTAATTCTTGCCAGTGCTTTGGTCTTATTATAATTTCAGGCTCCTTTTGTGAATTCTGTTATTAATGATAGGCTGAGATGGAATTATGTTGCCTGCTGTCAGACTGAGTATTTTTATAATAGGGATTCAAAAATGCCTGTTAGGTATGTGGTCAAAGCACTTAAATGGCTGAAATTACTCTTAATTTGACATTATCAATGGATTAGATCCTTAAGTATTCGAGGCACTGCCCACTAATTCTCAACATATACCTTTAAGCTACAGGAAGCTGATTTCACATTTAATATTCCCTTACATTTTTCACTCACTGAGAACATTCATTCTATTAAAGCTAACATATCCCTGGTGTTCTATAGATGGACCCTCCCCCCCTCCCATTCAGCGGGTCTGCACGTTCCTGAATTTGGAGATTATCATAAAACATCTATCTGAGGCAGCTTTTTTGAGCAGGAAAGATCAGTTCCTATATCCAGCACTGGTGTGATCTCTCCTCAGCGGGCAGAATATGATGCTTCAGTAACCTGTAGGAGAACGCTTCTTGAACTGTGTTCCAAGTTTTCTCTTCAGCTTGCCTGGGACTCCTCCATAAAGAAAGAGAAGTCAACAAGATCCACTGAAGGGTAGGTTGTACTGTTTCCCATGCAAAAAGGAAGTCCTTCTTCACCCAAAGAGTGATTAACACATGGAATTCACTGCCACAGGAGGTGGCGGCGGCTACAAGCATGGACGGCTTCAAGAGGGAATTAGTTAAACATCTGGAGCAGAGGTCCATCAGTGGCTATTAGCCACAAAGTATAGATAGGAACTCTCAGTCTGGGACAAGTGATGCTCTGTATTCTTGGTGCTTGAGGAGGGGGCAACAGTGGGAGGGCTTCTAGTGTCCTGGCCCCACTGGTGGACCTCCTGAGGGCACCTGGGGTGTTTTTGGCCACTGTGTGACAGAGTGTTGGACTGGATGGGCCACTGGCCTCATCCAACACTGGCTTCTCTTATGTTCTTATGCCAAAGAAATGGAGTGCTGGAGTACTTAAAAACGAATTTTGTGTCCTGTGGCACCATTAAGACCAACAAAGTTTAATTCTAAGTATAACCTTTCATGTGCATTGGAAAAAAGTCTGAGTGCACTGGTACTTTCAAGACAGAAGAAGAAGAAGAAGAAGCAGAAGAAGAAGCAGAAGCAGAAGAAGAAGATGATGATGATGAAGAAGAAGAAGAAATTGGATTTATACCCTGACCTTCACTCAGAGCCTCTTACAAACTCCTTTCCCCTCCCCTCCGTAACACAGAAAACCCTGTGAGGTAGGTGGGGCTGAGAGAGCTCTTTCGAGGACTGCTCTTTTAAGAACAGCTCTGACAGAACTATGGCTAGCCAAAGGTCATCCAGCAGCTGCAAGCAGAGGAGTGGGGAATCAAACCCAGTTCTCCCAGATTAGAGTCTGTGCACTTAACCACCACACCAAACTGGCTTAAGTCTGGGTATAAGCTCTCGTGTGCATGCTCAAAAGTGTCTTAAAGGTGCCACTGGATGGCTACCCACTGGAGTATTTTAGAGTGCACTTTAAGCTGATGCAGGACTGCAGTGAAACTGAACAGGAGTTCACAGTGCCCTGGGCAAAATGAATATGATCCTTAGACCAGGACTGGCTAAACTGCAGCTCAGGAGCCACATGCGGGTCTTTCACACATATTTTGTGGCTCCTGGTAGGGCAGCTGGAGAAGTGAAGGGAATCCTCAATCGGTCTTCCCTTCCCCAGCCAGTGTTCTCCTCCCTGGGTAGGCTTGAACTGGGAGGGAGCAGAGAAGGAAAACAAATTTAACTGTAAATGCATTCTCTAAGCCGCCGCCCCTACAAATATCATTCAATAAATAAATATCATTACCAATATCTGTTTTTAACCCCATTTTTGCAGTCTCATTTAATGTTAATGACAAGCAAATTTGCATATTTTCAATAAAAAATGTGTGTCATATTTGTTCCTGTCTTGCAGCTCTCAGACATCTGGTGATTATTCTGTGTGGCTCTTATGTTAAGCAAGTTTGGCCACCCCTGCCTTAAACGATGCCCCAGAATCCTTTGCAACTCACAAAGGTTTCTATAGCAGATATTCAGGGGTTTCTCAGACGATAGACATGGAAAATGTGCCCTTGGGGCTGAACATTTCTGCTCTAGGGGAACAAGAATTAAAATCATAATATTTTGGGGGGAGGGGAGATGAAGGAACTAGGTTTTGTTAATTGCTTCTGAACTATGCGTAGGGTGAAATTCGAGGCAAATGTTGAGATTTCTACTAATGGATCTTGATAGAAAAAACAAATCCCTCTTCTACCACAGAAGCTCGCTGGGTGATCTTGGTTCAGTCAAAACTCTCAGCCTCACCTCCCTCACAGGGTTGTTGTGAGGAAAAAATGGGGGAGAGGAGAATGATGTCAGCTGCTTTGGGCCCCTGTTAGGGATAAAGGCAGGGTATAAATGAAGTAAAATAAATAAGCAGCATAAATATCTGAACGGACCAACCATATGCTACCCTTTGAGTGAGCATTTCCACACTTTCAGGTAAAAAATAAAGTGGATGAATCAAAGAGAAGATCAGTTCAGGATCATTTTACAAAAGGGCTGCTAGCCTTCAGGTGGGGAATCCCTGGGGATCCCCTGAAATTATGGCTCCAGACTATGGAGATAGGTCCTCTGGAGAAATTGGCTGCTTCTGAGAATGGACTCTATGACATCGTACTGATTTGAGATTTCTGCCCTCCCCAGGCTCCACCCCCAAATCTCCAGGACTTTCCCAACTTGGATCTGGCAACCCCACCCCTTCCCTGCCAGTGGCTGGGGGTGGGGGAGGCGGGAAACTGTTTTACTCACTAGAAAAACTGCAGTATCCACAATGGCAATGGAACCTGCCAGATTACAGCGACGTCTCCAGTAAATACCCTTAACTTTGTCCCCAGCTATGTCATCTAGTTGATCGCACCTGCAAACTTCAGCACCGGGTGAGGACTGGCATATGTAAAATGGTCGTCACACTACAAGTGCCACCAGCAGACACTGCAGATCCATAATCCCAAATGCAGTCTTATTCAATAGGAGTATTTCACACATTCATTTATGAGGCATCGAGTGCTGAATACCCAAGTGGAATTGGCCCACGGTGTAGTTGGAGAGAGAAAGGCAAGCCCGGCAAAGATGTGGCTCCATAAAGTTCTTTCAAATAGCTTTCCAGGGATATAGGAAAGCTTGAGTCTGGTGGCATCTTTAAGATTAACAAAGTTTAATTATGGGTGTAAGCTTTTGTGTGCATGCACATTTCCTCAGTATCTGATGAAGTGTCCATGCACATGAAAACATATACCCACAATAAAAATTTGTTGGTCTTAAAGGTGCCACTGGACTCAAACTTTGTCCTGTTGCTTCAGACCAACACGGCTGCCCCACCTAAATCAATTTCCAGGGATATAAGAAAATAAGAGAAGCCAGTGTTGGATCAGGCCAATGGCCCATCCAGTCCAACACTCTGTCACACCATGCCCAAAATACCAGGTGCCCTCAGGAGATCCACCAGTGGGGCCAGGACACTAGAAGTCCCCCCACTGTTGCCCCCCCCAGCACCAAGAATACAGAGCATCACTTGCCCCAGACTGAGAGTTCCTATATATATTTATATCTCTGCTCCATATGTTTATCTAATTCCCTCTTGAAGCCATCCATGCTTGTAGCCGCCACCACCTCCTTTGGCAGTGATTTCCATGTGAATCACTCTTTGGGTGAAGAAGTACTTCCTTTTATCTGTTCATGGAGTGCTGGAGCAGAGGTCCATCAGTGGCTATTAGCCACAAGGTATAGATAGGAACTCTCAGTCTGGGGCAAGTGATGCACTGTATTCTTGGTGCTTGAGAGGGAGGCAACAGTGGGAGAGCTTCTAGTGTCCTAGCCCCACTGGATGACCTCCTGATTTGGACTATCTGAAGGTTATTTGTATATTTTGACTGTGTATTTTGACCATATATTTTGGAGTTTCTATTATATTTTGTATAGTTTACTCCTTCCTATGCTTCTCTGCTGTTTGGGAACTTCCAGGGGGTGGCTGGGGATCTCCTGGGATTACAACTGATCTCCAGGTGACAGAGATCAGTTCACCAGGAGGAAATGACTGCTGTGAAAGGTCAATGCTATGGCATTATACCTGATTGAAGTCCTTCCCTTCCCAAAACCCCACCCTTCCCAGGCTCCACCCCCCCCAAATCTCCAGGTATTTCCCAATCCAGAAGTGGCAACCCCAGGCAGACCTAAATAGGGATGGGCATGAACCACAGTTGTGCAGTTTGGTTTGTGATTCATAGCTGAACCTTGAACCATACCACAAACCGGTAGACCAGTTCATGAACTCAACCAGTTGGAATCAGGTCATGAGCCATTTAAAGTTTAAACCCCTGCTTTCTACTCACAGTGAAAAGTGAGCAAGAAGCAGGGGATGAACTGGTGTGATGAGCAGAAAGCAGGGGGTGAAATGGCTGGGAAAGCCAGTCAAACCCCTATTTTCTGCTCTTCACAAACCATAAACTGCATCAAAATTTGTAGAAGTTTGTGGCAACTCTTCAGTTCTCAAACATCACTTCATGAACCGCAAATGGCCCAAAATTCATGATGAACCTTCATTTGTGAGCCAATTTGTGCCCATCCCTAGACCTAACTTATCAGAAAATAAAGCTGAGAGCTCCAGAACTGGCTGCTGGTTTCAGGATGATAATTGAAGCTGCAGTGCCAAACATGAAGTGAACTGGAATACCTTGCCCCACATTATCTTGTGAAAACCTCAACTCCCATGCTACTTTCAGTGGGACCAAAGATTGTCTATCTGTGGCAGGCATAAAGTCATGAAACGAAGCCAGGCGTCTCAAAACTGGCACCCAACTTCAGGGTGATCAAGAGAGTTTGTGCTAAAAAGGAAGGGAACAGGAACACGTTGGCACAGAGCTCCCATGCAGGGTTGTAGTGAAGACAAAATGGAAGAGAGAATTGTGTACACTGCTACGGGCCATAGCCAGGATTTTTATTTTATTCAGAGTGCATTTAAATTTTTAATTTTTAAGGGAGCTGTTAAATTACAGTTAAAAAAATCAAATTAATTTGAATGTCTGTCTTTGAAGGGGGAGGCCCCGAGCCTGTTTCTAGCCGTTCCTTTCAAGGGACAGGGCAGCGTCAGTTCCTAGGGGGTGGGGAAAGCTCAGAGGACATTAAAACACTGACCACACCAGCTTTTTTTTTAAAAAAAGAAAAAGACAGAGAAAAGGGGAGGGGAAATGTCAGAGTCCCACAGCAATCAGTCCCAACAACGTTCCTTCAGAAGGATCTGGTTTATTGAGTACAGGAAAGGCAGGTCATCTGCGCATACATTCTGTGTTAGGACTAACTCTAGAGGTGGGAGAGGGAAGGATATATAGGTTTCAAAGTGGGGTCCCCTGATGGATCTGAGCCAATCAGAGGGTGCACTGAAGCTCACCTAAACCAACAGGTTCACATTCCCAGGGAATAAGGCACAGTGAAAGAAATGAAACTTAACATGCTAGCACATTAAGGAGTTCGCCCAGCTTCATTCACTGGTGCTCAGGAAACATATTTTACACAAAGAACCAAAAGTTCAATAGAATGAGGATTTGAGAAGGATAAATAAGGAACAGCTAAAGACAAGTGAACTTTAGAAGTGAGCATCAAAAGTTTTGTTGTTTGTTGTTTGATAGGAACTCTCAGTCTGGGGCAAGTGATGCACTGTATGCTTGGCGCTTGGGGGGCAACAGTGGGAGGGCTTCCAGTGTCCTGGCCCCACTGATGGACCTCCTGAGGGCACCTGGTGTTATTGGCCACTGTGTGGCACAGAGTGTTGGACTGTATGGGCCATTGGCCTGATCCAACATTGGCTTCTCTTATGTTCTTATTGGTTAGTTTCTATTTATTTCCTAACAATGACTTCAAAAATGCTAACACAGCATCAGAGACAATACAAGAACAGATCTAATGAATCCAGTATAATTTTAAGGATGTAGCAATAAGTGGAAGCAAGGGTTTGCCAACCTCCAGGTGCGGCCTGCAGATCTCCAGACAACAGGGATCAGTTCCCCTGGAGAAAGAACTAGTTGCTCTAGAAGGTCGAGGGTCTATTAGAGTCCTTCCCCAAACCTTGCTCTCCCCAGGCTCCACTGCCAAATGTCCAGGAGCTCCTAAGACAGGCATGGACAACCTTTGTGCTGACAAAATGACAAAAGAGCAGAATTCTGGACAGATATCAAAGGTTTAAAAATGACAATGAGGAAAATCAGAAAACAAAGACTCCCAGTAATCAAAATCCAGAAGTCGTAATTAAGGAATGAGCAAACATGTTCTGAAATGGAATCAAAAAGAAAAGAACGTCTTTCCCTCCTTCCTAGGTGGTTCCCTAGAACATCACCTAGGGAATATGTGTGAGAAGTCGAATGTACGAGTTTGTTACGACAATAATATAATTTGAGTTTATTCCTCTACTGAAGTGCAGAAGTGCAGAGAGGTTGTTTTGATATCACAAAATCAATTTCGAGCTTCTGCTGTGAAAAACTACCTCTTTCTGCTTTGCTAGTACTTGTGAATCTGATTTATTGTGAAATTGTGCCATTTCACAGCAAAGCAGCTTTCGGGTGTGTATGAAATGGCACAATTCCAGATCCAAAAACTGCCTTTCATTTGTATGGAAACCAGCAAAACATTTGAAGTGAGACCAATAGAGTAGATTTATTTTATTTTGCTTTTGCTAGTAACAAGCATTTCCCCCCAAACCCCTTCTCTCAAACACCCAGAGGATGGATAATACCAAATTCCACCCCCACCCCCCTTTTGCCTTTCGTTTTAGAAGCATGTTTTGTAATGGTTGTTATAAAACTATTTCTCACTTTCAAAGTTGATTTGGCCAGACACCCGTCAGGGTGGGGCACGGTGGAGGAGGGTGGAAATATGATTGTCTTCTGCTAATACTGCCTGAGGAGCTTGCTAGGTCTCCGCAGGAGGCTGCCAACTCTGGCCTGGGGAATTCCTGGAGATTTTGGAATGGTGCCTGTGGAGAGGGGGATTTGGGGGAGCGATGTCATCTGTGAAGCTGCCAGTTCCTTCAGGGGACCTGGACTCTGTAGGCAGGAGATCCACTGCAATTCCTGGAGAACTCCAGGCCTCACCTCCTCTGCAGGAGCTCTTGCAGGTAACATTATAGTTCTCAGAAAAGTAACACAGAGACACAGGGCATAGCATGAGAAGAGATCTGTGACTGGATCTCCTTATCTTTTGAACTGCATGTGGGAAAGGTTTCACTCCTTTCCTATCCAAAGGCCTCTCCCCCCAAAAGACTGTTTAAAAAAATAAATTGAAGCCAGGTGGAGGTGTCAGGGTCCCACAAATGCAACCCCAACAAAGTTTCTTAACTAGAAGTAATTTCTTGAGAAAGTGGTAGGTCATCTGTACACACTCTGTGTCAGTAATGGCGAGTGAACCTCAGAGAAGGACAGTTATACAGAATTCGAGAGAAATCCCACCAACAATAAAACCGATCACATAAAACAAGCAAAGCACCTAAACTGACGACTACAGGTTCCCAAGGGAAGAAGCGGCAGCAGACACCAAGGTCAGCGGCAGGAGGCAAGCGATAAGGCAGCCAGCAGAGAAACGAAACCTATCACTCCACCCGGCCTACGTAGGGAGTAAGGAAATGGCAACTCCCCCCCCCCCCAGGAAGGGTGGCAGCACAAGCTGACAGGAGGTCTTTCGTGTATGAACTGGACCCACAGACAACCAGTGGCCTCCCATCCAAGTCATATGGAGTAGTCTTCAGTTTATGTGTGGAGACTTCCCAGCTCCCCATTCCAATGTCAGCTGACAAATCCTCCCCCGTATGGAAGGAGGGCTTCCAGAATGGCTCCCCATGAAGCAAGAGCTACAAGTAAAAGCCCAGCACCTCCCTGACCTATGTAGGGTTGCCACCTTTGGGTTCTGAAATTCCAAAAGATTGTAGGGTGGAGCCTGGGAGAGGGGGGTTAGGGATGGGAGGGGCCTTGGTGGGCTAGAAGGCCATTCCAAGGCAGCCATTTTCTCCAGGAGAAGTGGAATAAATGTTTTCAGTGAATCAGTAAATATGAAATAAGTGATGTATGTAGTCTGGAGATCATTTGGAATCCCAGGAGATCTCCACCCCCACCTGGAGGTAGGCAACCCTAGGAAACACTTTCAGGGTTGCGGGGCTCCACGTTGGATCTGGGGATGTCCTAGGGTTGCCAGTTCCAATTTGGGAAATACTGGGAGATTTTTTTGGGGGGGGGGGCCTGAAGAGGGTAGGGGTTGGGGAGGGACTTCAGCAGGGTATAATAATGATGCAGAGTCCACCTTCCAAAGCAGCCCTTTTCTCCAGGTAAACTGATCTCTTTAGTTCAGTCGCAATCCCAGGAATTCTCCAGCTACCACCTGGAGGCTGGCAACCCTAGGATGTCCCCAAATTAGAATTTACCTCCAGGTTACAGAGATCAGTTCCCTTGGAGAAAATGACCCAAACCCCTCCCTCCCCCAAGCTCCATCCCCCAAACTCCCGGAATTTCCCAACACAGGATCACCAGCCATTCTACTCATATCTGAAACAGTAATCAGAAGACCAGGCTTAACTTGTAGGTAAACTGCCTAACTTTGGGCTAAACTTTCTGGCATTTAGCTAAGGTCAGTGGTGTGAAGCTACAAGAAATGTGCATGCTGTAGATGGATCGAGAAAAGCATTTGTATTTGGTTTTATTTGGGCAGAGCCAGGCCAAGTCTAGCAGATTATTGGCGGAGCCTGGAAACATTTGTCAGATGATAAATAGATCCTATATCATTTCAGGGGGTTGAGGGAACTCAGGTACTGTTCCCTCTAAGCTGTGTAAGTGAACGGCGGCTCATTAACACAGGAAGCCCCGCTCAGCAGCAATCTGGAGCCATGCAGGGTATTGCACTGCCCATTGACCACTTCAAGATTACAACAGTTATATTCTGCTCAGGATGTGAACTTCTCTGCTCAGGATGGGGGAAAATTACAGAGAACATTGCCCTCCAGAGCTGCTGTCATTCTCTCCAAGGGAATTTATCTCTGGAGATCAGTTGTAATTCTGGGAGATCACTGGTCCCCACATGGAGGCTGGCAACCCTATTAATCCTCCTCCAAATTCCCAGTATTTCCATTGGAAATTTTTTTAAAGAAGTCCTCATACAAATGGGAGGGGGAAGCCCACCCACCCCATTTCCCAGACCTTTTCTTGGCCTTCACATCTCTAGTCATCAGAGAGATTAATTTCAACACTTTGGGGGCCAGTTTATTTCAGATTATACATTATTTGGCAGAGCAACAAACGGAAGCCTTGTGGCATGGGTTACTGAAGCATAAGCTTGTTTTCCTGGGCTGGAGCTCACTTCCTCTAAGACATGGAGGGAAGTCACATGGAGGGAGGAAAAGATGGATTAAAATACCAAGAAATGCAAGAAAAGTCTATGTGATTTCTATGCAAAACTTTCCATATGCAAGATGCGCTCAGCACCCATTCAAAGCTATACTCAGGGGTCCTCAAACTTTCTAACCCTGCAGACACCTTTGTAATTCTGACATAGTGTTGTGGGCGCAGCCACAAGATGGCTGCCAGAGGAGGCAGAACCAGCTACAATATGGTTCCCACAGTTTAACTTAATAACATAAGAATATAAGAACAGTCCTGCTGGATCAGACCAGTAGTCCTTCTAGTCCAGCATCCTGCCTCACACAGTGGCCAACTAGTTCCTCTGAATAGCCAACATAGCATAGAGGCTGATGCCTTCCTCTGATATTGCCTCCTGGCTCTGGGATTCAGTGGAGCTTCCCCTCATTCACCACAGCTAGGAGCCATTAATAGACTTCTCCTTCATGAATCTATCTAATCCCCCTTTAAAGCTATTTATTCCTGTAGCTACCACTATATCCTCGGGTGACAAATTCCACATTTTAATCACTCAGTGCGGTATGGTGGCACCTTAACTGTGTTGGTGCAAAATGTAATGGAGCATTTCATCCAGACCACACACCCTGTGGCAGGTTACCCATGTGGCCATCCCATGAGGGAGCATCCACATTAGTGTTACACTTCAACCACAAGGCGAGCTGTAAGGGTGGGTTTAATTTAAATGCAAGTCGATGGAGGTGCATATGCACTCATGCGCATATGGGCAGCAACTAAAAAAAAAAAAACAGTGGCGGAAATGGATCTGCAAGTTCAGACGTCCCTTCCGGGTTCCTTTTGTTGGGGAAATAGTAAAAAAATACTTAAATACTCAGAGTTTGCAAAGGATCTTTGCTTCACTGGAGAGGAGATATTTCTTTCTCTTTAAAAAAGCTTTATTTCTAAGGGTAAAAGGTACACATGAAAGCTACAAAATAACAAACATATCTAGAGCTACATTTTTGCATCCTATTGCTACAGACACATGGTCACTCAACAGTGAAGAAGAATCCTCCCTCTTGACCCCTAGAAGGAAATCACCTGAACACTTTAACCAATCAGTGTTTACAAAACAGACCAGTTTTCCCAGCTTCTAGCACTGGCTGTCTGCCAGATTTCCCTTCCAGGTCAGTCTAAACAATAGCACTGAAGGTTAACCTTATAATGACTGGAATCTGGACCTTGCAACCCATACATTTCCAACACCTTTTGCTACAGGAGAATTCAGGCATCAAATTATCCCGGAGGGAAATGTGAACAATCTGTTCATACCAGACTTTCCCTAGTATCTGTTTATTCTGCTTCCCTTAGGGAACAGCACAGGAGGCAGGTTTCATCTGGAGGAGCCCATTTATCCCACCACTACAGTGCTACAAACTGCATGTGTGACCGCAGCTTCTGTGTGATTAAAACTTCAGTCAGACAGTGAAGATCCTTGTGCTGTGGTGGCAGCTGCTGCCAAAGCAACATTTGAAGAACATCTGCACCACCCATCAACTCTCCAATGGCCAATCAGAAGCCCTGCTGAGCAGAAGTCCCACCTGGCCCCACCCACTGTCTAAAAACACTTGATGGACACCAGGAAAGGTGTCAGCGGGTGCCTGGTATAACTGAGTAACTGGTGCAAGCAAACGCATCAGCTGCGCAGAAGGGGAAGAAGACCAAGCACGCAGCACCCTTCAGTTATGAATGTTTTCTTCCCATGGGCATAGGCATCAACTTCAGGGGGCTGGGGAGCTGGAGCCCCCCCCAAAAAAACTTTTCCAGGATATGCTGAGCCTCCTCTGGAGACAATGGCCTGTAACGTCTCTGGCCCAGCCCCATCCTCCCCCCCCCCCCCAGGAAGTTGGAAGGTCTACATCCTTGCCCATGGGCGCCTACAAATGGAATCCGATGTAGACACCATGCCTGTGACTTGGACTGTTCCTCACTTCCAAGACTGAATTTGAAACATGTAAAGGGAATGCTAAGAAGCAGAGAAGGACTGAAAATCAACATTGGGTTGGATGCTGGACTGCACATGCTCTGGGAGGGAACTCAGCTTTCCAGTCTTGTTCCTGTCACAGAAATCTGATCTCCTTCCTGATATCCCACATTTGGAGGTCGTTAGAGCCCCAGGAAGGATGGGGGTGTGGGCAAAGTGGTGGTCTGGAGCGCTCGCAAGCTGTGTTCCCTCTAAGCTGAGTTAGTGTGAGTTAGCTCACAGTCTTTTAGCCCCCGGCTCACACGTTTGCCTTAGCTCAGGAAGGATGGCTCCAGAGCAAACTCATTTATTTTATTTATTTTTATTTATTTATTAATTTAGATTTATATCCCACCTTGCCCGCCCAAGCAGGCTCAAGGCGGCGTACAACAGTTAGAACTCCAATAAAACTCCAATAATTTATGCAGTAGCCTAATCGCTAGCTCACAACTTTAACGCCAGTAGCTCACAAAGCAGAATTTTTGCTCACAAGACTCCACAGTTTTGAGGGAGCATTGCTCATGAGGAACTGGCAAAGATCACTTCCAAGGGTCGTAGAAAATCTGCCGAGGAACCAAGCCAGCCCCCCTCCCTCCAGCCCTCTTTCATAAAGAAGGGGATCTTTAGTATCATATTTTAATTATATCCTTGTGAGCTCATTAGCTTTTTTTCCCCCAGAACTGAGAAAGTAATTACTTGTATGAAATGCTTACTGTAAATAAGTCAGAATATTAATTCAATTAAAGTTTGGTGGCTACACAGCTTGCTTTGTAAATAAGGGGAAGGCTGGAAGACGCTGGATGCGGAATCAATTCCCCTCTTCATTTTCTTCTCCTTCCCTAAAGGATTTCAGCAGTTTAGCCAAAGATGCAATTAAAAGAAGAAGAAGAAACACTGAATCAAGCATAATTCGATATAACTGAAAATATATAAAATGCACAGAGAGGTACACAATTACGCTCTTCCTCCAGGACTGTGGATCAGAAACCATTTACTTAGTCCTCTTAAGCCAAACTGCGTGTTATAGGCCAGCATTTTAGAGAGAAAGCTTCAAGTGCGGTGAGCTGCACCTCACACACAATGCGGTTGCCAGCCTCCAGGTAGCACCTGGAGATGGCCAAGTGCCGGGGCAGGTTGTTCAGAGCCTAGGTCGGATAGCCGGGAGTTCGGAGCACAAGTGAAGTCATCAAAGCCGAGGTCAGAGAGCCGAGAGTGCCGAACCAGAATGAAGTTGTGCAGAGACGGAGTGGACGCATGGGCATCAGAAGTTCGACTAGTTGCTTCCACAAGAAGCCAGTCTAGAGCGGGGTGCTAAATATCCCTCTGCTGCTGCTTCCAATTAGTGATCGGTGCATGCGCCCCTGTTTCTGCTAAAACTCAGGGCTGAATGACTACCTGCTCCTCAAACATGCTTCACGCGGCGGGGATGCCAAATCCTGGCAGAGGCGGTCCCTTAATCGTGCAACCCTTGGAGGCAAGTCAGGAGGGCTGTCTGCTGACAGCGGTTCCTCCTCAGCCATTGCTGAAGCAGGCAGTGACGGCAAACTGTCCAGTTCAGATGCTTCAGTAGGGCCAGATGTGGATTCTGCTGCCGCCGTCAGCTCCCCGTCGCCAGCACCCATGACAGAGATCTCCCACTATTACAACTGATCTCCAGACAGCCAAAATCAGTTTCCCTGGAGAAAGGGGCCACCGGAGGATGGACTCTGTGGCATTATATCCCCAGAGGCCCCTCCCCTCCCTAAGCCCCACCCTCCCCAGGCTCCACCTGGAATTCACTGCCACAGGAGGTGGTGGCAGCTACAAGCATGGACAGCTTCAAAAAGGAATTGGATAAACATCTGGAGCAGAGGTCCATCAGTGGCTATCAGCCACAAGGTATAGATAGGAACTCTCAGTCTGGGGCAAGTGAGGCTCTGTATTCTTGGTGCTTGGGGGGGGGGGGCAACAGTGAGAGGACTTTTAGTTCCCTGCCCCCACTGCTGGACCTGAAGAAGAGAAGAGAAGAGATTGGATTTATATCCCACCCTTCACTACCTGAAGGAGTCTCAGAGCGGCTTACAAACTCTTTTCCCTTCCCCTCCCCACAACAGACACCCTGTGAGGTAGGTGGGGCTGAGAGAGCTCAGACAACTGTCCTTGAGAGAACAGCTGGTACAGAGCTATGGCTTGCCCAAGGTCATCCAGCAGGTGCAGGTGGAGGAGTGGAGAATCAAACCTGCTGATGGCACCTGCTGTTTTTGGCCACTGTGTGACAGAGTGTTGGACTGGATGGACCACTGGCCTGATCCAACATTGGCTTCTCTTATGTTCTTACGTTCACCCCCAAATCTCCAGGTATTTCCCAACCCAGAGCTGGAAACCCTAACAGGCATGTAATAGTGGCCTCACCACTTCTTTTTGCCCTCCTTGAGGCGGTGGGGGGAACCCCGATTCATGAGGAAGAGTTCACTTCTGGTTTTCTCTGTTCACTTGCATTCTGTTCGCAAGTTTGTTTTAATGCAATATTTCCGTACTGCGGTGGCCACAACCCACTCCATGATCACTTTTGGTTGATAGGACCCCGGCCTAGTGTACATTTTGAGAGACGCCGAGTTGCTATGTTGATCAGTGCTCAGGGGTCATTTTATAAAAAAGAGGTGCAGGAGTTTATTAGCATAACTTATTTGCATGTGCCACACCCCCTGACATCACTGGAAGTTTGTCAGAAGGCAACACCCACCGCTCAGGCTCCACCCCAAAAATCTCCAGGTATTTCCCAACTCAGAGCTGGCGAGCCAGCTTGACACTTTGACTAAAGACACTTTAGGTTTCCTTTGCTCTTGTGGGGAAGCCACCCTACAACAAGCATGAAAATACAGATCAAGTGAGTATGCCTTTGCTTTTTTCCACAGCACATCACCATATGTGCCTGCTCCTGGGCTTTTTACTCCCGGAACGGCATTCCTGCGTGTTCCTGCTCAAAATGACCCCCGAAATTCAGTGTTATCAATTAATTCAGCATTATGGCTGAGTCATTGCTCTTTGCTCGCTTGTTTATTTTTTTCCCCTTTAAATGGTTTGACTGCATACAGTCTAATCCAATTGGCTTTGTGCTGGAGTCCAAGAGGTTTTTAAAATGCTCATGTTCATTGCTTTGCCATTGTCAGCATTGCATTTCACATCTCTCCCGGTCTGACAGCCCTTTCACAAATCCAACCTGCTTCCCTTGCAAAGTGTTTCTTGCTGTATGGCCTCCATTCTTGCCATCATCGGGAGATGCGAGCCAGGAACAGTCGCTCCTCTTGTGTTAAGGAATAATGGTGCAAACATGCCAGCCGGCCAGACTTCGAATAAGCTTTTCTGCCTCTGACCCAGCTAGTCCCACAAGATTTACCAGCTCAATGCTGTTAGGCGACCTGTTCCGTCTCCAATTCCACACCCTGCCCTAAATCTCTTGGCCGCTTGTAGATCGAGTGGCGGCTTTGCATGGAAGATGCTACCAAACGCGCTCTGGAAAACAAAATAAAATCTAGATACATTCTGTCATGTACACTGCCCTTAGCAACCTTGTCAGTATCCTTTATGTAAGCTGTTCTCCTTCTTTCCCCCTCCTCGCACATAACAGATGGGGGGAGGAGGCGAGAACAAGAAGAAATTGTGGCTCACAACAAACAGTAGAGATTTTGCCGGCCATGTGGCGGCACCCACTTTCCCGCACTGGAATGCTGTGCCCCGTATCTTAACCTCTTAGGCTGCTGAACCGTGTATAATTCAGTGAGGAAGTCTAATAGGGTGCGGTGGAATCAGCAGGTGATCTCAAGAATGAAAATGGAATGCCCCAGTCTCAGATGTGGAGCGCACAGACATCTACGAATACAAACATCACAGAAGAAGATCTAATGCGCTGAGAATGGGGCAAGCGACCCCTGTGACATGCAAAGCAGAAGACTGAGACTAAGCTGTCAGGAGGTGTCAGTCCATTTGGGTTTGAAAAGAGGACCTGAAGGCAAAGGGGGGGCATCGCTTTATGCCTTGGAGAAAAGGCAAGGGGGAGGGACACAGCCTGCAGGCAGGGATTCGGTCTCAAGTGTGTGCGTGCGGCGATTTGCGAGCTGGCACTGCATTGTTTATGCCAACAAAGATTGCATAACACCCATTTTCAGCACAAATTACACATTTTCCACACTTCGTTGGTCACCCTTAATGCACGCCATAAAGGGAGCGTTTCCATTAGGTGGGAGAAAGATTGCCATCATTACTCGGGGCCCGGCTTTATTATTAGTCTTAAAGCACAGCAAAACATTTTGGCTGTCTTGAGGTCCTCTGGGGGGTGGGGGGAAGGAAGGTAAAAGATCGTCGATTGCCTTCCACCGCCACACCCACCGCTCGAGACAAATGGCCTCCAAATGGTGTCCGCCCTTGTAAGGATGTTGAAGTCCTTTTCAGAACAGCACCTCCTTGGCTATAAAGGGTCATGCTTCTGTCAATGTGATGGCACAGATGGGGGGGCACCCCCACCCAAAAGGAGAGGCCTGCGGGGGCAAAATCCAGTAGGGTTGTTAACCTCCACGTAGGGCCTGGAGATCTTGTGCAACCACAATGGACCTCCCAATGGCAGAGATCAGTTCCCCTGGAGGAACCGGCAGCTTCTCTATGACCTTATACCCTGCGGAGTTCCCTCCCCTCCACAAATCCCCCCCCCAGGTTCTACCCACAAATCTCCACAAACTTAAAAAGGAAGTACTTCTTCACCCAAAGAGTGATTAACATGCAGAATTCACTGCCACAGGAGGTGGTGGCGGCTACAAGCATGGATGGCTTCAAGAGGGAATTGGATAAACATATGGAGCAGAGGTCCATCAGTGGCTCTTAGCCACAAGGTATAGATAGGAACTCTCAGTCTGGGGCAAGTGATGCTCTGTATTCTTGGTGCTTGGGGGGGCAACAGTGGGAGGGCTTCTAGTGTCCTGGTCCCACTGCTGGACCTCCTGATGTCACCTGGTATTTTTGGCCACTGTAAGACACAGTATTGGACTGGATGGGCCACTGGCCTGATCCAACATGGGCTTCTCTTATGTTCTTATGTTCTTAACTTCCCAAACTAGATCTGGCAACCCTACCTCACTGACTGCTCCAAGGGGAAGCACGGACTAATTCACATGTATGTGCCTTTAAGATTGTCAAGGGACTAGCCTTTGAGATTTATCTTAAAAAAAGAAGAAGATGAAAATGAAACCAGAAGGGACAGTTTTTATGCCTGCCCGGTATCTTCGTTGGCAACTAATTTTACTCAAGGTCTGTCCTCTGAACTGACCAAAGGCTGAAAGGTCACCAGTGGCTGATGTTGCTATTTTATTCTGTCTGTTGGATTTACTGCCCCAACCTGGGTGGTCCTGGCTAGCCTGATCTCATCAGTTCTTGGAAGCTGAGCAGGGTCGGGTCTGAGACACAACAAAGTGTCCAGGGTGGGAGGTCAAATGAACCTGACTCTCAGCTGCTTCCTGCGGTCAGACTAGTCCTGTGTCAAGCAGTGGGGAACTAGCTGTCCTGGGAGACCAGCAAACAGGGTATAAGAGCCAGTGGGGTGTAGTGGTTAAGAGGGTGGAATATAATCTGGAGGACCGGGTCTGATTTCCCACTCCGTCTCCACATGAATCCTGCTGGGTGACCCTGGACCAGTCACGGTTCTGAGAAAAACTGTCTCAGGCTCACCTGAGGTGCTTGTTGAGGGGAGAGGAAGGGAAGGTGATTGTAAGCCACTTTGAGAGCAGGGTATTAAAAACAATTTCTTCTTCTGTGGTCCATGATGCTGCCTTCTAGCAGTAGCAGTCAGAGGTTTGCTGCTTCTGAGTTTGGAGGTTCCCTGTAGTGGCCATCGATGGACCTGTCTTCCGTGAATCTGTCTAATCTCTTTTTAAAGCCATCTATAAGACATCTGCCTGGAGCTGGATGGCCCAAACTTAGGGGTCCGTTGGGGCCGGAGCGAGGCGGAGCAAAGCTCTAATCTCTAATCTGATTCAGGCCAGTGCCGAATTGGGCGGCAACTTTAAAAACAACTGGGGGGGGGGGGGGGGTTTGAGGGAGAGGCTCCAAACTTCTTCTCGAAATACCCACCAAGTTTCAAGAAGATTGGACCAGGGTGTCCAATTCTATGGGCCCCCAAACATGTTGCCCCCATTCCCTCCATTGTTCTCTCTGGGAGGAAAAAAGTTAACATTTTTTCCCACCATAGAGAACAATGGAGGAGATGAGACAACCTGTTTGGGGGCCCATAGAATTGGACCCCCTGGTCCAATCTTCTTGAAAGTTGGTGGGTATTTCGAGGAGAGGCTCCAGCAGCTACCGTGCAAGTTTGGAGCCTCTCCCTCAAACCCCCTTTCCTCCAGCCCCTCATAGACCCTATGAGTTTTTGCCATTGATTTCAATGGCCCATAGGGTATAATGGGGCTGAAACTGACATTCCCTTTCTGACACACTTCCGGTGATGTCAGGGGACGTGGCATATGCTAATGAGTTATGCTAATGAGTTATGCTAATGAGCTCCTGCACCTCTTTTTCTACGAAAGGACCCCTGCCCAAACTCATCAGATCTCAAAACCTAAGCACTGTGGGAAGGTGGCTACCAGCTTGTAACGTCCAGGCTGAGTTCTTCTTTCTTTCCTGCTGTAGGTGTTTAAAGCCTGGTCTGCCCCACAGGTTTGTTGGCTCTCAGCCTGTGGCTCACAGCAATGGCCTTGCTTTGGATGGACTAAACCAGTGGACACTGGAACAGGATGTGTTGCATACTTCTTATTTCCTTTTATCCTTCTGTACACTTGTCAGGGATGCTCTAGGCTGATCTTGCATTGAGCAGGGGGTTGGACTAGATAGCCTGTCTGGCCCCTTCTGACTCTGTGATTCTAGGATTTTGTCCCATGTTTCAATGAAATGTGTTCATGTTGTATTTTCATCATCCACTTGAGACTCGAGCTCATCAGTTTGGTGTAGTGGTTAAGTGCACAGACTCTATTCTGGGAGAACCGGGTTTGATTCCCCACTCCTCCACTTGCACCTGCTGGATGACCTTGGGCAAGCCATAGCTCTGTACCAGCTGTTCTCTCAAGGACAGTTTTCTCAGAGCTCTCTCAGCCTCACCTACCTCACAAGGTGTCTGTTGTGGGGAGGGGAAGGGAAAGGAGTTTGTAAGCTGCTCTGAGACTCCCTTGGGTAGTGAAGGGCGGGGTATAAATCCAATCTCTTCTCTTCTTCTCTTCTCTTCATCAGGGCTTGGGAGGTAAGCAGAACTGACCCTCGTTGGTACTTGGATGGGATCTTACTTCCGCCAAGGAAGAGAGACATTGCTGTGCTGAGGAAGGCAAACCATTCATGCCCCAAACACCTTGTGGATAGAGTTGCCATGAGTCAGTTGTGACTCAACGGCACATGCTTCTTCTTCTCCTTTGATCCCTGCTGGGAGAAGAGCAGGTAGGAAATACACTGAAGGAATGGATCACGTGACCCAAATCCAAGAGGAATCACACTGGCTTCTGATCCGCCCCCAGATCCACTCCTGGATACATACTTGGCTTGGGAATGGGGTGTCTGAAGGACCATCTTCTCCCATCTGTCCATGCCCGGGAACTAAGATCACAGGGAGAGGCGCTCTGGACTGCCCCAGAGAAGCTCCTCTGGTGGGTACATAAGACAAGGCCTTTTCAGTGGCAGCCCCACAATTATGAAACAACCTCCCCAGGGGGGATGTGAGGGAGACATGTACATTTTATTTCTATCCCGCCCTCCCCACCATTTGGCAAGCTCAGGTCGGCTGACAACATATACAGTATACATTAAAATGTCCATTAAAACCGTCAAAATTGGCATACAGACATACAATACGACAGAAAAGATGGCAATCTTCTGTCAGCTAAGTGGGACCTTCAGGCTCCTGCCTAGGTTTTAGACCTCAGTTGGTGGTACTGTTGGCACTGTTGGTAATCGGGCCAGGGCAAGACACTGCAGCAGTACCCTAATCGAAGGCCTGGTGGAAGAGCTCCGTTTTACAGGCCCTGCTTAACTGTGATAGGACCCGCCGTGCCCTGATGTCCTCTGGGAGCTCATTCCAACAGTGCATGGCCGCCACGGAAAAAGGCCCTGGCCCTTGTTGCAGCCAGCCTGGCCTCCAGGCAGTTTTGGGAACCCAATCTTAGTGCTCTCTGTGGTACATATGGGGAAAGGCAATCCCTTAGGTAAGTACCATATTTTTCGCTCCATAACACGCACCTGATCATAAGACACACCTTGTTTTTAGAGGAGGAAAACAGGAAAAAATGAAACAGAAAGAAAGAAAGAAAGGAAGGAAGGAAGGAAGGAAGGAAGGAAGGAAGGAAGGAAGGAAGGAAGAAAGAGAAAGGAGGAGGAGAGAGAGAGAGAAAGAGAAAGGAAGAAAGGAAGGTGGGGACAGAGAAAGAGACAGAAAGACAGACAGACAGAAAAAAGGAAAGGAAGGAAGGAAGGAAGAAAGATAGAGAAAGGAAAGAAGAGAGACGTCAGCATGCCATGCAAAGCCAGGCCTTTCTGTGCAAAGTAGCCACAGAGCTTAATCTGTGGGCGGGGTTTTCTGCTGCTGGCTGTCTTAAAGGGGAAAAGCACGTAAAGGGAAAGAGTACTTAGCCTGGTGGGGTTTTTCCTGCCGTTTCCCTTTTAAGTCTTAACAGCTCAGGCCCAGCAGGGAGGGGCGGGGAAGGCTGGGATGCCAGCCTGAATGGTGTTCCCCTGCGTTCCTGCTGAAGAAAGAGCCCTGTTACAGGTAAGAAAAGCTCCATATTCGCTCCATAAGATGCACACACTTTCCCCCCCACTTTTTTGGGGAGGAAAAGTGTGTCTTATGGAGCGAAAAATACGGTAGGTCCCCGGCCATATAGGGCTTTAAAGGTAAGAACCAGCACCTTGAACTGTATCCAGTATGCTATAGGCAGCCGGTGCAGTGCTTTTAGGGCGGGCTGGATGTGTTCCTGCATGGGAAGACACAACAATAGCCTCACCACGGCATTTTGCACCAACTGCAGCTTCCGGATTTGGGACAAGGGCAGCCCTGTGTAGTGAGCATTGCAGTAATCCAATCTTGAGGTGACCAATGCGTGGATTGCCCCTGTGCATTGTCTTCCTGAGTCCCTGTGTATCCGGGGTGTCCCGAGCCAGCTGAATACACAGTGGCAAAGAGCTCTTTAAGGGTCATTTTACACCTCCCCTCTAAAGTAGTTTGACTGCTGTCTTTTCCTGTGCTGATTTCACAGTGGTGTGAAATTTCACTCCAGGGGGTCTAAGTGCACTAATCAACAGCAGTTGTTTAAAGCAGAATGAAGCCGGTTGCATACTAGCTTGACCACAGGAGGGCAATTAGTAGATGTGGACATTTCAGTGGCAGCACGGTTTCACACCGCACAGAAGTATGGGCAGGGTTTTTTGGAACTAGAATGATTCCAGCGGGAAAGTCAGATGTAAAAACAGCCTAAATCTTCTCCTCTAAGAGAATCTCCCTCTCTTAGCAGCTATCCATTGTACCAAGGCAAACAAGAAGGAACAGATGAGTGCAGGAAGAAAGGGAAGGCAACTTGAGGTTAGTTGTTAAAACTGGCGGTGGGGCAGGTGAAAGAACCCTCTGCTTGTGCCTGAGACAAAAGGAACACAGCAGCCATTGCAAAGGGAAAGTATTCCTGAGACTGGTGGGGGTCATGCTGAGTCCTCGTCAAAGGCTAGCAACCCACGGGAGACTAGAAGGCCGGGACACAGGAGGTGCTGTCATGATAATGGTGTGATGTCCTTTCTGGGCCAAGCCCAGAAGTGACATCATGTTGCTCGAGGTTTCTAGAGAGGGGCATGTCATCGTTTCTAGGTTCAGCCCAGAAATGACATCATGCCACTGAGGCACTGGTGATTTTTGTGTTACTTTTTCTCCCGCCTTCCTCCTGAGTGGCTGGGGTGATAGCAGGGCACCTGGGGAACCTACCCATTAGGGCCACCCTCCAAGCTTCATTAAAGCAAAATAGACACTTATCCAGGTCTACACCTTCCCTCCAAACAAAATTGTTATTGCCAGCTGTGAAACTGAAAGGGGGGTTGATAAAGAAGCATTTGTTCATCCTTGGTTTTCCTGTGACCGACAGTCTGGGAGAGATTTCTTTCCTTTAGCTAGCTAATATTTTCACCCGTACAATATCTTGGTAGCCAACAGATGTTTGGCATTTTTTAAAAAAAACATATTTCCTGTTGCTTTTCACCTTCTGTCAAAGGTTGTATTTTAAATACAACATGCTGACCATATAATCAGTGCTCCCCCCCAAAAAAAGCCTCAGCAAAGATAATATTGGGTGTTATTATCCATATGGTTAGGGGCTTCAACCTTTTAAATTTGCAGGTGTTGACCTTTACCTCACAAGAAGGCCATGCTGCTTTTGACCCCTGCCCCAAATGAACCATACCTGGCGGCAGGCTTTATTCATTATGGGTTCATTATGGCCTCCAATTTTACCTGCTGGAGAACCCGATATATCCGTTGCAAGCCAAGATGATTTTGCTCATTCTAGCAGCTCCCACTCAGTCGAATCAGCCGGCAACCTTTATTAGTGCACTAGAAAGGCTTTTAAAACATCAAACCGCTTATTTATGTAAAGTGCTGGCAATTCTTTGAGAGACAAAAGGGGAGGGCGCTCAGCTGGTATGTGATGTGGGAGAGATCACTCTCCAAGGCAGCCATTTTCTCCAAGGGAACCGATCTTTGTCGAAAGGAGATCAGTTTCCATTCTGGGAGGCCCACCCAGAGGCTGGCCACCCGACTTGTCCTCCAAGCTTTGCTTGCTACTATCCCGGGTTTGCTTGACTGCTTATTTTATACTTGCATTCTCAGAATGGCTTATGCTGATGAGACCTCAGAAACCTCAGAACTACTTCGTGGTGTGATGTCTGTTTCCTGCCCCCAGCTGCTGACAACCATCTGCATCCCCTGAATCTAATCCTTGACTCGCATCGGCAGCCACCTTATTCCTGACAGCCTCAGACTCTCCCACATTTTTTGAGGAAAATAGGCAATGACAAATAACCCGCCAACCCAGGGACCACGGGAGCTGCCAACCTCCATCTGCGGCCTGGAGATCTCTCATAATTACAACTGATCTCCAGACTACAGGGACCAGTTCCACTGGAGAAAATGGCACCTTTGGAAGGTGGACTCTATGGTATTACACCCTGCTGAGGCCTCTCCCCAAACTATACCTTCCCCAGGTTCCACCCCCAAATCTCCAGGAATCTTCAGACTCAGGGCTGGCAACCCCATGTGCCCCTGGATTGTGACCTACCAGGGACTCAATAAAACCAGGCTGTGTCTCTTTAAGCTTAGTAAATAGGGGGGCACATCCCACCTGCTCTCCAGGCAAGACATCCCCCCCTCCCCAAGAACACTATAAGAAGCAACATTAAATATGACCCAGAGAGGAAGTAGGTAAATGTCTCAATGTTAACTGTTTGGATTCTTGTGTAATGTCAGCTGCCTGCATGGCTTATGATCCCTCTTTCTGTTCAGGGCTTAAAAAAAAGCCAGATAGGAAGCCTGAAGGTATGCACGCCTTTATCGATTTACGGCTGGGCCTCTAAAGGCTATGATGAGTGGTCCCCACAGTCAACCCCCCCATTTCAAAAGCTCTGAGTGATGAGTCTGATGCTGAGTCTCATGCTACAACAGGAGGGTGTCAAAGACCAGGCAGACTGTAATCAGGGTTGCCAAGTCCTAAAAACTTACCGGCAAGGGGAGTCCTCCTGGCGCCGGGAGCTTCCCCGGTGAGTGCGCTTGCGTGTGCGCCATGACGATGTCACCGGAAGTAACATCATCACGTTGGGGGCGTTGCCAGGTCAATGCTCTGGCAATCACCCCAAAACTCTATGGTATCATAGAGTTTTGGGGCGATTGCTAGAGCATCGTCCCGGCAACGTTTCCAACATGATGACATCACTTCTGAGTGACGTCATTACGATGGGGACGTTGTCCTGACAGGACAACTTTGGGGGTGGGGTTCCCCCTGCCGGCCGAATGCTGGCCGGTGGATCGGGAACCCCTGTAGTGGGGGATCCCCTGCCCCCTGGGCTGACTTGGCAGCCCTAACTGTAATGTATGTAAAGGGGGTCGCCATGTCCAGACATGTCCAGACACACAGGGCTAGGCCAGCTACCTGAGCTTGAGTCTGGCAGAACAATAGCTGGCTGGATTGTAACTTGCCACCCATCAAGCACCTAGGTTCCCCGAGGGGACCTACGACCACAATCATAAGGTCCTATCGGGACATTTGGGTGAGGTTGGAGGAGTGGCTCTGACTGGAATAAAAGAGGGCCCCTGAGCCCAGGTAGGCATGCCTCATCTGACCACCCAAATAAAGAGCTTGCTACGAAATCACTTCTCCTGGTCTCCCGACTCTGGTACTTTAGTTTTCACAGACCTTAACATGGGCCTGGCAGCATGCGCTGGGCTTTGGGGGATCACAAGTTCTACCAGCATCTTCTGCTGTAATTGAAGCAGGATGGCTGATTCCAGTTCTCTGTCCAAGAACTGTTGTTTCAGCCACACAAAGTCTGCTGGGTGACTTCTCCTCCTCCTCTTCTTCTTCTGGATAACTGGCTGAACTGCTATGGTACCTGACTGCCACAATGTGAGAAAGCCTTGGCTTTAATGAAACGTGAAAAAGGCAGCATAGCTCAAGAAGCGAAAGAACAAATTATCCTGCATTCAAGCAAGTTTGACGGAACCACAAAGATCTCTTCCATTATCAAAAAGCCACAACGAAGTCGTTTTCTGTTACAGTAATACCAATCTATTCCCCTCCATTCCCCAAAGAGTACACTTCAAGCGACAGTTCCTGTTCCACAATGAACTGCATCTCTGCTGCCCTCCTGTAGAGCTCATGACGGCCTTCACAAGCACTCTCATTTGGGGTTGAGGTCACTTATATGCTTCCGCTTATGTAAGTGGAGGGGCATCGGGTGACAGCTGTGAATCATCCTTTTCCCTCCTCTATCCTCCCCCCCCCCGCCACCAACCCCTGGCATCTTTTCAGGAAATATTATCTCAGCATTACTACATTTCATTCACTGATGTGGTTTAAAAAGAAACCTAATTATCCTGACAATTTTATCTAACACTAGCAGATTTTATGCACTGAGCCTATAAAAATAACTTCCTGGCAAATAATGCCGCAAAGTAAGTTTTAGTATCTATCATCTCGAAGGGTCCTATTGACACAGGGAACATGTAATTCTTCTCGTAGCTGATGGATGTAAAACTGGCTTCACTTTGGGGATCTACGCTTTTATATTTATATTTAATCATTTAAAACTGAAGAGATAGAAGGCAGGGCTGAAGCTGAATTTTGCACACATTTGAAATGTATTGATGCTCCCAAATTTAAAGCCACCAAGTTCGAATGTAGGTAGAGCTTTCCCATTGCTGGCAAAGGAAGGGCATTCAGTTTGGTGTAGTGGTTAAGTGTGTGGACTCTAATCTGGGTGAACCCGGTTTGGTTCCCCACTCCTCCACTTGCACCTGCTGGATGACCTTGGGGAAGCCATAGTTCTGACAAGAGCTGTCCTTGAAAAAGAGCAGTTTCTGTCAGAGCTCTCTCAGCCCCACCTACCTCACAGGGTGTCTGCTGTGGGGAGGGGAAGGGAAAGGAGTTTGTAAGCCACCCTGAGACTCCTTCAGGTAGTGAAGGGCAGGGTATAAATCCAATCTCTTCTCTTCTTCTTCTTCATTCTGTCTGCCATGACGGCCCCTCCAATCTGGAACGGCCTCAGATAAAATGGATGGAAAGAAGGACGTTCAGGCCTTTGGTTCATCTAGCCTGGTACAGACTGCCCTGCCTGGAATTCTTTAAATGAAGGTATCAAAGATTAACATTGCAATACTAGGAGCACTGTCTAGGAATAAACCCCATTGAATAGACTCAGGTTGCAGTCACACATGCACGATAAAGCGTGGGGGGAGAGGTTATTTCCTCTGGCAGAAGTTGACCCGTAGTTGTGTGATCGTGCAGACTTTTGAAGCTGCAGGAACAGCCCGCCGCTGTGTGATCAGACAACTGTGGGTAAGTCAGGGGTTTGGGGGGGTGTTACCATTTGTTTCCAATGTGCTTACACGAGGAATTGATGAATCGCACCTCCGCACTGAGGTCTCCCTATGGAGTGTGCGGGAGTATGCGCTGATGCGCATACTGCAAAGGGGGAAAAAACAGTGGCATGGAGTCGGGATGGCCTGATCAGACTATCCCAACACCATGAGAGTGCGCTGGAGCAATGAGACATGGAAAAGTCCATCTGTGGCCCATCGCAACCCATTCGCTACCGGACTTTCCGAGGTGCCTTTTAACTCTGCTTCTGCGGCGGAGCAAAACAGGTTGCTGATGGCGCTCCTTTAAGCCATCTGGCATTCGCACCGATGTCAGGGCTAATTGTGCATGTGATTGCAACCTCAGCTAGGATTCTAGGTGTACCTGCTTTGGTTTGCTTTCTGTATCTGGGGCCTTCTGTATATGAGGAAGATACTGTGTTAAGGAAGCAGTACTAACAGGTCTACCTGAAATTAGGATTGCCAGGAGGCACCTGGAGATGGCCTGCTATTACAAGTGATCTCCAGATGACCAAGATCACTTCCCCTGGAGAAAATGGCTGCTTTGGGAGGTGGAGTCTCTGGCATTGTATCCCACTGAGGTCCCTTCCCCAAGCCCCACCCTCACCAGGCTCCACCCCCCAAATCCCCAGATACCTCCCAACCCAGAGCGGGCAACACTGCTTGAAACTGCCATTTTATTCAGTGGAGCTTTGTTTCCTTTTTTTTTTTTTAAGAATAAGAAAGACTTGAGGTTTAGTGGTACCTAGACTTAGTTCTTAGGTTTAATCAGGTACTCCAGAAGATGGAAGCACAGAAGAAAATTCAAAAGAACTGAGGATATCTACCACATGCTGAAGGGGCAACCCAATTCTGTTTTATTACTTTATATTATTTAAACTGACAAGTATCTTAACTCTTCTAATGGTGTAAGCAAAATCCAGTGGAAACTTTAAAAGAATGTTAGCTTCATGTGTATTTTGGTCTCACGCCTGCCTATAGATAGTTCTATATACTGGTTAGAGTGGTGGACTAGGGCCGGGTAGAACTGGGTTCGGATCCCTACTTACTGGGTAATTTTGGGCCAGACATTTTATCTCAGTCTGGCCTACTTCACAGGACCATTGTTGTAATGAGATGAGGGGGATTCAGGTACACCATACAGAACTCCTTGGAGGAAGGGCTATTTTTTCCCCTCAGTTAAATAAATAAAATGTCAGTTGTTTGCCATACAAATTTATCTGGCTTGAATTCCCTTGATTATAGGTGAGGTGAACAGATTGCACTGATGTTTCCTCAAAGGGCAGCTTTGCACCCCAACAGAAGTTACTTGTTTGTTAGAGTTTGAGGATGTTTTTGCTGAGTCCAAGAAAGGAATCATCCCATTTACCAGAGAAAAGCCTGTGGGTGTCCCCAAGGTCAACTACCATTAAGCATACCAGTTTGTGAAAATCACAGAATTGCTTGCAATCTATCACACTTTGTACCTGTGGACAGATCCTATGAATGACTTACACCAGGTAGACTGTGTGGCCTTCTTTTTGCATCTGTGCATTCAACAGCATTTATTTGAGAACTGAGGGCAAGACTAGCTGGGTTCATGAGCAAGCTCCAAAGACACACAGAGGAACTCAAGTAGTAAGTCTCAACTCAAAAATCTCAAACAGGAGGTAGTAGCAGCAGATAGTTGGCAGGGGAAACAGTTGCTTCAAGAAGAGCTTTCTGTAATCATGGGAGGAGAAAGCAGTGTAATAGTGTAAATCAAGTGTGTCCAAACAGCTCTATTCAATGACTGGGTCCTTGTTTGTGAGCTGATCCAGCAGATGATCAGTACCAGGCACGAGTGCCTGGTGGATTTAACGTACACGGCCAGACATCAACATCTGGGAATTGTGCCACTTCTGTGATCAGCCCGCCGATCCTCATTGGGGATCCATACTTAAAAGATAGTGGTGAAAGTCTGATCCTAAACTGGCTGATGGGCCAATGGTGGACTTTCCCCCATCTAGTTGTTCCACCAACATGGAATCAGCTCGTAGGGATGGTCTCCAGACCATCCTGAATGGCCGCCATTTTAAAAAAGTCTTAGTGATGCGTAAATAACCGCTTAAACATGTGACATCTGCAGACCTCTGCTCAAATGATCCAAACAATTTAATGTTTCTGAAAGTCCTGTAATATTTATGCACTTTGTTAACTGAAGCGGTACCTAGAGGAAGGTACCGCTGGCGGTGCTTTTACCATTTAAGTCTGTGCATGTGTGGAAAAATAAGTAGATGACGAGGCACATACGAGCATTCGTAAAAAAGGATTTTTTTTAAAAAAAAAAACAGCCAACCACACAGCTCCTTACCATCTAGACAATCCACCGCAGAGTCACACGCGGTACAGCGATTCAAGGGGGAGCTGTCTCGTTGTGCAACACTGGATCAAAAAGATCTAGATCAAATTACAGCCAGGCCAATGGTGGGATTAGCTGTCCATGACTAGTCACCAATGACAAACCTAGCAACAGACATTTTACTTGGAAGCCTTTTGAACAGTTTTCCTCACAAGATAAGGCAATGTGGTGGTCCTCAAAGAATAGGCACAAAGCAGAATTTTGCATAGCATTTAGAGCACTACAGGTACACGTATCCCTGTAAGATGAGTCACTTGTGCAAGTGTATTTATTTATTTTATTCAATTTCTAGCCCACTCTCCCTGCACAGCAGGCTCCGGGCAGGGTTCAAGGAGTATAAATATAGACAATCAATTAGCAGAAATAGAGCATAAAAACAGAATAAGTCGTTAAAGCCTACAACATCAGATACTTAATTGACTTCCAATAGGTTGTGATCTATGGCACAATTAATGAATCCCAACCTAACCTGCATGTACTGTGGATGGAATAACATGTGCAGGGGTCATTTTGAGCAGAAGCTCAGGGGAGCTCAGCTCCAGGAGATGGTGCCAGCCCCCACCCCCCACAGGGGAATGTCTACTTGTGTCATGGCTGCAGCAAAATGACCCTGCCTCCTTGTTCCTTCAACCAGCCTTCTGAAGGCTTCAGCCACCACTGAAGCTATCCTCCCAGAATAGTGGTATTTCTGAGGCTTGGATTAGTAGCTGTACTCTCTCTCTCTCTCTCTCTCTCTCTCTCTTTCTTCCTCCCTCCCTCCCTCTCTCCTTTTTCTTGCCTTCTGACATACTTCCAGTGATGTCAGGTGGTGTAGCATATGCAAATAAGTTATGCTAATGAGTTAAGCTAATGAGCTCCTGCACCTCTTTTTCTATGAAATGACCCCTGAACATGTGCAAGGGAGTCAACCCGGGTTGATGGAACAGGGCACTATTGGAGATGGAATAGGGAACAGTAGATGGAACATCATCACTTGATGACTGTAGAAATAAAACAGCACAGCCTGAACATGTGCAAGGGAGTCAACCAGGGTTGATGGAACAGGGCACTACTGGAGATGGAATAGGGAACAGTAGATGGAACATCATCACTTGATGACTGTAGAAATAAAACAGCACAGCCTGAATCTCTTAGACTCAGTCCTCATGCATTCATTCATAAGAACCTAAGAGAAGCCAATGTTGGATCAGGCCAGTGGCCCATCCAGTCCAACACTTGGTCACACAGTGGCCAAAAATAACAGGTGCCATCAGGAGGTTCACCAGTGGGGCCAGGACACTAGAAGTCCTCCCACTGTCCCCCCCCCCATCAAGCATCAAGAATACAGAGCATCACTTGCCCCAGACTGAGAGTTCCTATTGATACCTTGTGGCTAATAGCCACTGATGGACCTCTGCTCCATATGTTTATCTAATTCCAGTTCCAATTCCAAGCCAGTTTGGTGTAGTGGTTAAGTGCGCAGACTCTAATCTGGGAGAACCGGGTTTGATTCCCCACTCCTCCACTTGCACCTGGCTGGATGACCTTGGGCAAGCCATAGCTCTGGACTAGCTGTTCCCTCAAGGACAGTTGTCTCAGAGCTCTCTCAGCCCCGCCTACCTCCCAAGGTGTCTGTTGTGGGGAGGGGAAGGGAAAGGAGTTTGTAAGCCGCTCTGAGACTCCCTTGGGAAGTGAAGGGCGGGGTATAAATCCAATCCAATCTCTTCTTCTTCTTCTTCTTCTTCTTCTTCTTCTTCTTCTTCACCTTTATTGGCATAACAATCTAATGCCCTCTTGAAGCTGCCCATGCTTGTAGCTGCCACCAACTTCTGTGGCATTCAAACATTCATTCACTCAAACATTTATATCCTGCCTTTTCTTATGGTTCAAGGTGGCATACAATAACAGTTTAAAACATTTTCAGTTAAAGTCAAAACTAAAATAGCAAACCTCAATGGAATCAGCCAGCCAATGGCCATCCAGTTAGAAAAAAAATCAAGCAACATATTCGCACACAAACCAGTTCTTCATGACTGGCAGATAGATGTCGTAACCGACTTCCTTGGAAAGCACTGTGTCAGAGGTGAGAAGCATACCTAATCTTTCTCTTTAATGACATTGTAAGAAAGCCGTGCATGCATGCCCCAAGACCTGATTCACAAATGCTTTCTGTCATTTCACAACAGTGGTCAAGCGGTTAATTGCGCGGGAATGAGTTTCTCAGGTTTAAAACTGCAGACTCACTTCACCCATTGCTATGGAGAGAGCCCCAAAAAAAGAAGGGAGAGAAATTGCTCATATCTTCAACATGTTGTTGTTGTTCAGTCGCACAGTTGAGCTCGACTCTTCGTGACCCCATGGACCACATCACGCCAGGCCCTCCTGTCTTCCGTTGTGGTCCGGAGTTTGCTTAATTTCATGTTTGTTGCATTGATGACACTATCCAACTACCTCATCCTTTGCCGTCCCCTCCTTCTTTGACCTTCAGTCTTTCCCAGCATCAGGGTCTTCTCCAGTGAGTGCTCCCTTCTCATTTGGTGGCCAAAGTATTTCAGCTTCAGCTTCAGTATCTGGCCTTCCAAGGAACAGTCAGTGTTGTGCAGTCCAAGGGACTCTCAAGAGTCTTCTCCAGCACCATAATTCAAAAGCATCTATTCTTTGGCACTCGGCCTTCCTTATAGTCCAACTCTCACAGCCATACAACACTACTGGGAATACCATGGCTTTGACCACACAGACTTTTGTTGGCAGGGTGATTTCTCTACTTTTTATTATGCTGTCTAGGTTTGCCATTGCTTTCCTCCAAGGAGCAGGCATCTTTTAATGTCATGGCTGCAGTCACCGTCTGCAGGGATCTTGGATCCCAGGAAGGTGAAGTCTGTCACGGCTTCCACAACTTCCCCCTCTATTTGCCAAGGAGTGATGGGGCCGGATGCCATGATCTTAGTTTTTTGGATGTTGAGTTTCAAGCCAACTTTTGCACTTTCCTCTTTCATCAGTAGCAAGAGGCTCTTGAGGTCCTCTACAGTTTCTGCCATTAGAGTGGTATCGTCTGCATATCTGAGGTTGTTGATGTTTTTCCCCAGCAATCTTAATTCTGGCTTGTAATTTTCAACATAGTTAACTGTTAATATTTTTTTGGAACTCACTTTGTAAGAATAGCTTCATTACAAACCTGCCGCCTCAGTATTACCAATCCCAAAATCATAGAAGTGCGCAGAGTTGGAAGGGACCATACAGGCCATCTAGTCCCACCCCCTGCTCAATGCAGGATCAGCCTAGAGCATCCCTGACAAGGGTTTGTCCAGACACTGCTCAAAGACTGCCAGGGAGGGGGATCAGTCATATCACAGAGAGGTAGTAGTGAGACAGCCCCCCTGTATACATGACATAGGTGTGAACAGGGCCATTGGTATACCTCACATGGACAGAGCGCCTAAGGAGATTCAAAGTGTATGTGGGTAGGTTCCATCCCCCTGAACAGGAATACTGACTTTAATGTGTTTAAGCATTGGCTGTGTACATGTACCTGTAATGTGCACAGAACCACAGATAAATGACTGTTGGTTATCGTAGTGTGTCATAATAATGCATATTGGTTTTAATCGTTATTGCCCACTGTATGGATTTAAAACTCTGTTCTGTTTGCATTGTTGTGCACAACCCAAAAGGTTTCTTTAGCCGTAAGAAGGAACACAGATTTAGTAAATGAATTTAAATGCAATGAATGAATGCATTCGCATTCCGTTCACCAAAACGCGAAGAAAATGCCGCTCTCCCCCCCAATGCATACTTCGTGCTTTTAAAAAAGAGAGAGAGAGAGAAACAGACCATTTCCATGCAAATTACCCCTTTCCCAGGATTCATTAAATGCTTTTTCGCTAAGTCCATAACTGGCCTCACTCCTTTCAAATTACACATCTTGAATATTGAAAGGGTCACAGTGGAGCAGCCGGCAAGTATCTTTCCGAGAAGAGGGAGGGATGAGATCTGGGCTGTGTCACTCTTTTTTGCTGCAATAAGGGCTAGAAACATGAAATGAGGACTGGCCCCAAAAGGTGCTAATTCCATGTGTCAAATAATAACGGGATTTTTAAAAAAAATGCAAATTCATGCAGCCTCCTTATAAACACTGTGTTCTAAATTCCATGACTCTCTTCTGACGCCAAACTCTTCCTTAAGTCCATTTACATCTCATTGCAAACACGAGACGCAGATCCGTTATTCAGTTCAATTTCTGTTCTCGTTCTTTGGGCTAAGGTCTGCATTGCAGGAATGAAAGGCAGGCTTTCCATTTAAAATTGCCTTTTAATCTTTTAACAGCTGGATGGACTGAAAGCATTGTGGATTTTTTTTTTTTTTAAAAAACCCACTGCATTATCTTAAAATTTCACAATAGAAGAACAAAAGCAAGTTTGCAGTGAAAACAGTGATCAGTGAGTTTGCTTCATTATCAAACACAAAGATGATAATAATTACAATAGGATTTTTAAGCATTCTTAAGTGTCACTATGACAATTATCAGCATTATTACACTACATTTTAGACGGTGGGTATGTTCAGATGAGCAGCTAATCCCGCCATTGGCCCAGTTCTAATTTGATCCTGATCTTTTTTTTATCCACTGTTGCACGACCAGACAGCTCCCCCATGAATTGCCTGACCGCAGGCAGATTCCACAGTGGATTGTCTAGATGGTGTGTACCTGAAGGAGTTGCACAGTTAGAGGTTTTTTTTTTTTAATCTGTTTGCACATGTGCATATGTGCCTCACCATCAGTGTTCCCTCTAAGCTGAGTTAGTGTGAGCTAGCTCACAGTTTTTTAGCCTCCTGCTCACACATTTTTGTCTTAGCTCAGGAAGGAGGGCTCCAGAGCAAACTAGTTGATGCAGCAGCCAAATGGCTTGCTCAGAACTTTAATGCCAAGAGCTCACAAAGTAGAATTCTTACTCACAAGGCTTCATAGCTTAGAGGGAGCATTGCTCACCATCTACTTGTTTTTCCGTGCATGTGCGGACTTGAAAGTTAAAAGCACCGCTAGTGGTACCTTCCTCTAGGTACCATTTAAATTAACAAAGTTCATAAGTTTCACGGGCCCTTCAGAAACATGAAATTGTCCAGACCATTTGAGCAAAGCTCTGTGGCCATCACATGTTCATGCATTTATGTGCATACCGCTAAGAATTTTTTTTTTAATGGCACCCATTCGGGATGGTCTGGAGTCAGACCATCCTGACAGGCTGATTGCATGCTGGAATGACCAGACAAGAGACAGTCTGCCATTGACCCATTGGCAAGCTTTAGACCAGACTTTCAGCAGTATCCTTAAAGTACGGCTCCCTGGCGGGGATCGACGGGCTGATCACGGAAGCGGCACCTTTCCCAGATGTCACTGTCTGGACATTCCCTTTAAATCCACCAGGCACGTGTGCCTGCATCAGATCTAAAGAGCCGTCTGATTGTGAGCATAACTTCCCAAATTATGTTGGTAGTTAAAGTGATATTTTAATGAATGCCATAAGTAATATGAGTCCCTTAGCATCGATACATGTTTGCAGGTACCATGGTTTTTATGGATGCCATGTTGGGAACCCCCTAGTATAAAGAGATGGATTTCAATCTTTTCAGACCTAGGCTCCACTGTTACACCTCTGACTGCAGTATGGGACCCACTGAGATGCAAACACCTGGCATTACAGTCACATGCCAGAAAGAGGCAGCGCAGAGTTATGGCATCATGACTGTCAAGGCCAGGGCAATGGACAGTATCCCAAGACAGCTGGGGACTGGAACCCAGAAGTGCAAGTTTGAACACCAGGAGGTGCACTATAGTGAAGAGAAGGGGAAAGGTCAGATTCCTGGAGGAATCATCTCCAGTGCTGGGGGACCTCGCCTCCCTATCCTTTTGTTGTGCATGCACAGAGAGGCAAGAGGGGGAAAAACAGCCACTCGGCTGAGCCTACAGGAGTGCTGCCCCAGCATCCAGTCACCTTTCAGAGATGGAATGGTGGAGGGAAGGACAGCAGTAGTGTGAGTTTTGGTCTGCCTCAGGGGGTGCGTTCAGATGGGCAGCTAATCCTGCCATTGGCCTGGTTGTAATTTGATCTAGATCAATTCGATCCATTTGATGTAGATCTTTTTGATCCAGCGTTGCATTACCAGAGAGCTCCCCCATGAATCGCTTTACTGCACGTGACTCCACGGTGGATTGTCTAGACGACATCCACTGTAAGAAGCTGTGCAGTTGGCTGTTTTTTAAAAAATCCTGTTTGCGCATGTGCATATGTGCCTCACCATCTACTTGTTTTTCCACATGTGTGCAGACTAAAATGGTAAAAGCACCACCAGCGGTACCTTCCTCTAGGTACCATTTCAGTTAACAAAGTTAACAAAGTGCATAAATATCACAGGACCTTCAGAAACATTAAATTGTTCAGATCGTTTGAGCGGAGCTCTATGGACGTCACATGTTTACGAGGTTATGCATGCATTGCTAAGACTTTTTTTTTTAAATGGCGGCCATTCGGTATGGTGTGAGACTTCTGATGAGAACCTATAAGTCAGGCCTCGTGTGAAAACAAAGTCCTTTATTTTCTTAATGGTCTTTCAGGAACACTTTCTTTGTTAGTGATACCAGATAAATGAGGCAAGGAACTCTTATACAGTATTCAAAAGGCACTTAACTGACAGGCACCAATCGGTGTAAAACCTTGAAGCGCAAAAACTTTCAACCATTATGTTCTCATGAAAAAGGCGTGCAAGCTAAGCATAACTCTCCCCCCCCCCATGCCCCTTAGTGCATTCTACTTGCATTCCCACGCATAGACACCTGGAAGAACCCAGAGCGAGACAGCTCAAGGCTAACAGTTCAGCAATAGAGATAAGCAGAGCTGGCAAAACAAATTAGCAACACAGGGATGGGAGGGGGCAGAGGTGATGGGGACGAGACCTGGACACCAATCTCCCGACTGGAGGACCTGAAAAGAAAAAGGGGAAGGGCCAGAAAAATGACAGGGAACCTGACAGATGGTCTGAAAACCATCCCTACAGGCTGATTGTGCGCTGGTGGAATGACCAGATGGGGGAAAGTCTGCCATTGGCACGTCGGCCAACTTAGAACTGGACTTTCACCACTATTTTTTAAGCACAGATCCCTGATGGGGATCGACGGACTGATCACAGAAGCAACACGATTCCCAGATGTTGTTGTCTGGATGTGCACTTTAAATCCACCAGGCACTTGTGCCTGGCACGGCTCAAAATAGCTGTCTGAATGCAACCAGGGAGAGGCCAGGCATAGTTTTAGGTCTACCTCCGCAAGGGCGCAGACAGTTGGAAGGGGAGCTCTGTCTGGTAGTGTAGCAGGGAGGTTTAGCTTTTCCTCTAGGAGAGAATAAAATACCCGATTGTTAGCAAACCTGGTACCATTTAGTCTTACTCTTTGGAAACAGTAGGCTGGTGTGGGTGAAATCCTGCATGTGAGCAAAATGATCCAACCCAGGGACTAATCAGTGAAAACCTCTTTACATTACATTTCAACCACATTCTGGAGCCATAACTAGCTTAAATTTGTGTGCCTCAGCCAGGCTTCTCCTTCAGCAATCTGGAGACCTAGGCTGCTGATCTGTTCTTTAAAGGTAAAGGTAAAGATTTCCCTTGCTCGAAAGCCAGTCAAATACGACTCTAGGGATGTGGTGCTCATCTCCGTTTCCAAGCCGAAGAGCCAGCACTGTCCAAAGACCTATCAAAGTTCATGACTAGATGCCGAGGCACACAGAATGCTGTTACCTTCCCACCGAAGTGGTACCTATTTATCTACTTGCAATGTCTTGCTTTCGAACTGCTAGGTTGGCAGGAGCTGGGGCCAGAGACAGGAGCTCACTCCGTCATGCGGCACATGGGTCTCGAACTGCTGAACTACCGACCTTCCGGTCAGCAGTTCAGCGTCTTAACCACTTGAGCCACTGAAACCCTTTAAAACTGCAGTTCTTTAAAACCAACCTGTAAATAAATAAGTCTCCTTTGTTATTTACACACAACTCCTGCCTCAGTGATCTCCATGTCCTTCTCGCTCACCACAAAGCTTTACCTCATGGCAGTGAACCCAAAGCCTTTACCCTTGCTACCCTAAGAACAACTTAAAGACTAACAAAACTTGTGGCAGGGTACGAAGTGAGCAGTGACTCTGAAAGCTCCCACCATGCCACAAATGCCATGCGGTCACATGAGCAGTTCGTGCCAGTATCCTTGTGGTACCTTTGCAGATCTGAAGAGCATGATCAGTCAGAAACATGTGCCCTCTTTATCACAGTCATGACCACTCCATTGGGCCCCACTTTGGAAGCTGAGAAATCAGGCACTGGGGAAAGTCCAGGGTTTATGGATATCAACACTTTCACCCTGCATTTCCAAATGTCTAAACTCCCCTGGTGTGAGCTCAACCCAGTTGGGAAGTCTGATTGGTCTGTTCTGATTTTGTTCCTGGGGGGGACGGACGGGGTTAGTCAGCAATGGGCACATTACTGCATCTTTGTGCACACCAGCAAGCTTTCAGCTGTCCTCTGAGGTAAGGGGGGGGGGGGGGGAGGGAAGGGCAGGCAGAGAAGCCTCCTTTGAATTTTTTCATCTTGGTTCCTCTGCCTATAGCTTTGCAGCACACAGGGTGGGGAAAGGGTTAATTGAAAAGATGGTGTGTTTTTTTCCAGAGGGGGAGGCAGCTTTTTCCAGCGGTCAAAATAGAGTGGTGCTTGGAATAAGTGATTCTGCACAATGCAAAGGACATTTAAAAAAAAGAAGAAGAAGCAGCCACCTGACCATCCACTCTGTGGTTGCTGTGCAGCAATAATATGAATGTTTGAGCAAGTTTGGTGTAGTGGTTAAGTGTGCAGACTCTAATCTGGGAGAACCAGGTTTGATTTCCCACTCATCCACATGCACCTGCTGGATGACCTTCAGTCAGTCATAAATTCTTTCAGAGCTATTCTCTCAAGGACAATTCAGGAAAGAGCTTCTCTCAGCCCCACCCGCCTCACAGGATGCCTGTTGTGGGGCGCGGAAGGGAAAGGAGTTTGTAAGCCGCTCTGAGACTCTGAGTGAAAGGCGGGGTATAAATCCAATCTCTTCTTCTTCTTCTTCTCTTCTTCTTCTTGTTGGCCATAGGGCGAGCGTGCAGTGAGGCCGGTTCAGGGTGGGATGTATGATTAAAACTCTCTGTTACAAACTGGAATGGAGTACTTAGAGCTGGGGCCAGACCACACCAACCCTGCAGTCTGACCACAGCCTTTAAGGTGCTACTGGACTCTTGCTCTTTTTTTTTTATTATTGCTACAGACAGACTAACATGACTACCCATCTTGAGCTAAGATAAACTTGTAACTGAGGGGAAGGTTTACAGTTCAAAACAGACCTGTTTTGCCCAAATCATAAGAGGCAGCTTGGGTCCCCTCAGTAGGCAGCAAAGGTCTGCCACACATGGTATGTTTGCTCTCTAACTGGCATGTGCCCAAGCAGTGACCCTTTCCAGCTGGCAGCAACAATGATGTGGTGCCCAGAAGTCCGTGACCCAGCAGGTGCGAGATACCACCAGAAGCAGAGCCAAGAGAGAAGGCCTTTCCAAGGATCCACCAGAGGCTGGCTGGCTGAGAGTCACCACTGACCCAGACTCCATGTGAACCAGTTGCCTCCAAGTGAAATACTTTGCGATGCATTAGCAGCTCCTTCAGCGATCCAGCCCCCAGCCTGCTTTTCTTTCGAATGCTAATATTCAAAAAGGCAAAAAAAGAGGAGGGGGGGGGGAAAGAGCAGTTTGTCACGGACACAGATGATAATTGACATAATAGAACCTAACGGCTACTTTGGAGCATAACAGACCCTGACAGCTTCACTGAAGCTTATCCAAAGGTTCAAAACAGGATGATGAGGGATTTTAGTGTAATATAATGTAAGAGCCAGTGTGGTATAGTGGTTAAGAGTATGGGACTAGGACATGGGAGACCTGGGTTCAAATCCTCACTTGTACCATGGAAGCTTGCTGGGAAATTCTGGGCCAGTCACACTCTCTCAGCCTAACCTACCTCACAGGGTTGTTGTGAGGACAAACAGAGGAGAACAGAATGATGTAAGCTGCTTTGGGTCCCCGTTGAGGAGACAATGAGAGAGCGAATGAATTAAATAAATAAATAATGTGCACATGCGTGCTTGTCATGCTTTTCATTCCCATAGAGGAAGAATGTAGAGGTCCATCAGTGGCTCTTAGCCACAAGGTGTAGATAGGAACTCTCAGTCTGGGGCAAGTGATGTTCTGTATTCTTGGTGTTTTGGAGGGGCAACAGTGGGAGGGCTTCTAGTGTCCTGGCCCCACTGCTGGACCTCCTGAGGGCACCTGGTGTTTTTGGCCACTGTGTGACAGAGTGTTGGACTGGATGGGCCACTGGCCTGATCCAATATGGGCTTCTCTTATGTTCTTATATGGAGCAGAGGTCCATCAGTGGCTCTTAGCCACAAGGTATAGATAGGAACTCTCAGTCTGGGGCAAGTGATGCTCTGTATTCTTGGTGCTGGGGGGGCAACAGTGGGAGGGCTTCTGGTGTCCTGGCCCCACTGGTGGACCTCCTGATAGCCCGTGGTGTTTTTGGCTACTGTGTGACAGAGTGTTGAACTGGATGGGCCACAGGCCTGATTCAACACTGGCTTCTCTTCTCTTCTCTTCTCTTCTCTTCTCTTCTCTTCTCTTCTCTTCTCTTCTCTTCTCTTCTCTTCTCTTCTCTTCTGTAGCTCCCAGCCTATAAAGCTGGGGTGCAGATGTGGGCCACTCCCGATTTTAAATAAGGCACAAGAGCACTATCGGCTCTTGAGGAGCCATTGGCTACCTGGTGTGGAACAGCCCATCAGAAGGGGAATGGAGTAGCTCCTCTGCTCTCTCCTGCTCTCTGCAGCAGACTTTTGCAGATACAAGGGCTAGATTTGAAGGACATTTGGGTCCAAATAATTCTGGTGACCTTGGTCCAGACACATGCCTCTTGGTCGAATCCTACTTAGGGCTGCCAAGTCCAACTTGGGAAATATCTGGGGACTTTGGGGGTGGAGCCAGGAGACTTTGGGGGTGGAGCCAGGAGAAAGGAAGTGACATCATTTTGTGATGTCACATCCTGTGATGTTGCTTCCACATGCTGACACATGAACTCATGAAGTTTCCTAATACTGAATCAGGCCATTGGTCCATCAAGGTCAGTATTGACTACTCAGACTGGTAGTGGCTCTCCAGGGTCTCAGGCTGAGATCTTTAATGTCACCTATTACCTGATCCTTTTTTAGCTGAAGAGGCTGATACCTCCTGCATGTCAAGCAGATGCTCTATCACTGAGCAACGGCCCTACTGAATCCTTCCTCATCTCGGCAGAATATGAAGCACTAAGTGCTACACAAGTACTAAATATGATTTTCATATCATAAGAACAGGAGAGAAGCCACAGTGGATCGGCCCATCCAGTACAGCCCATCCAGTACAACACTCTGTGTCACAACAGTGGCCAAAAATACCACGTGCCCTCAAGAGGTCCAGCAGCAGGGCCAGAACTCCAGAAGCCCTCCCACTGTTGCCCCCAAGCACCAAGAATTCAGAGCATCACTGCCCCAGACAAAGTGTTCCATTTAGACCTTGTGGCTATAATAGCCACTGATAGACCTCTGCTGGATGGGGACAGAGAGAGAGAGAGAGACAGACAGACAGACAGACAGAAAAAAGAAAGAGGGAGAGAGAAGGAAAGGAGCTGGAAGAGAAACTTACCTTGCCAGGCACATGCAAAAGCAGCTCCTTCAGTCCCTCCTTAATCTCTGGGCGGACCTCTCTTGCTGTGGAAGCTCTCTTGCTGACTTCTTAAAGGGGAAATGTCTGGTGAGGCTTTTTACTGCAGGGCAGGCTCTCTGCAGACATTTCCCTTTTAAGGTAGCCATTTTGTCCCCCCGGTGGCCAACTTGGAAAAAGCGGGGGAAAGCACTAAAAATCGGTGTTTCCCCCGCCCTACCGGGGGACTTGGCAACCCTAATCCTACTTTATAGGATTTTCATAGTCATAAAATGTGGGAATGCCTTGTATGTTGCCCTGCCCTTTTTAGAAATAGAGCAGGACACGAGGTGGGACCCACAATACTTGCAGGGGCGGGGAGAGAAGGAGCTCCACGTGGGGGAAGAAGAGGAAGCAGCCACAGGTAAGCCTTCTCCCCCCAGACAACAACAGCAAGGCCCGGGCCTCCAATCCTTCCCTCCACTGCACCAATGGCGAGGCCCATACAGCTCTGAGTCTCCAGGCCCACCAATCTCCCCCCCCCCCGGTTTCAATGGTGAGGCCCAGGCCTGCTGATTCCCCCCCCTCAGGCACCGGTGGTGAGGCCTGAGCGGCTCTCAGCTGGTGGGCTCGCCAATCTCTCCCTCCATGGGCACCGATGGCGAGGCCTGAGCATCTCCCAGCCACTGGCCCACTGCAGTTCCCAGAGCGTTCTTTGCGCATGTGCAAAGAATGCTCTTTTACTTGGGGGGGGGTTAAATATCCCCCATATCGTTTTTTAAACTTTTTGGATTTTTCTGCACACCTGGGGAGTCCCCCAAGTGTGCAGGAAAAACTCTCTGCCCCCCCAAGTGCCCCCAATGTGCAGATTTAGATATCCGCATGCACAGAGGCACTTGGCTATTAGATATATAGATACATTTAAAAAAAAAAATGACAAGCGCGCTGTGGTGGAATGGGCCTGCTCTGGCCTGCAGGCTGTATTCTGCCCTGCCTGCCTAAGCGTTTCTCAACACCTGGAGGTGCTTTTCTTCTGTTCTCAGGGCAGCCCTGCTATTTGCTCGAGGTCACTTTAGCTTTGACCAAGATAGCCACACAGGTGCTTTTTGGACCAAAACTGGAAGATGTTCTCATTCAGCAGCTGTGCCTTTGGCACCAGTCACATGACTTCCACCTTTAGAGGCCTCACACACATCTTTGTTGTGCTCTTGCTGCTTGACTTTCCTTTTCTTGGTCCTGTATTGATTTATTAGTTATCTTACTGTAATATGTTATATTGTAACGTGTGTACCTCTGAGGAAGGCCCCCGATAGGGCGGAAACACATCGGGTCATTTGCATTGGCCCTTGTGTTCAGGCCACTTGAACTTTTCTACAAGGCTTTCATTGGGTCCTTGTTTGTTTTTAACTGCCCTTCTAATAAATGCATGCATTTTTGTATAAGTTTTAACTAGGTTTTTAATATTGGCCCTATAGTAGATTTCTTTCTTAGTCTTGTGGTTCTTGATTCTGGTTTTTGGGTCAAGTTTGTTTCCCCGTCCCTATGCCTCATAGCCCACCACCACCACCTGCCCTTTTTGCTAGAAATTGCCCACTGGGAGGCACAAGACTCTCAGCTTCCTTTCCAAGATCGGAGGCCTTGTCTCTGGCACAGCATGAGAGCCAGTTTGGTGTAGTGGTTAAGTGCGCGGACTCTAATCTGGGAGAACCGGGTTTGATTCCCCACTCCTCCACTTGCACCTGGCTGGATGACCTTGGGCAAGCCATAGCTCTGTACCAGCTGTTCCCTCAAGGACAGTTGGGAAAGAGCTCTCTCAGCCCCACCTACCTCACAGGGTGTCTGTTGTGGGGAAGGGAAGGGAAAAGGAGTTTGTAAGCCGCTCTGAAACTCCCTTGGGGAGTGGAGGGCGGGGTATAAATCCAATCTCTTCTTCTTCTTCACGTGGTCATCACAGAAACAGTTTACTGCCTTGTGCCAACTGCCTCCCTCCCACCTCCTGGCGCTCCTTTTAAAATACCGTGCCCGAGATGGTGGAGGTCTGTGTGGTACAGAGAACCACAGCCAGCATCCAAAGTTATGAAGTATTTATTAAAAAGAAAATGTTTACAAGCAGACTTTTAGCACAGCACCCAACTGAGCAAGAGATACAAAAGAAATGGGTAAAAACACAATTCCTCTGTCCCTCACTCTATACATGCCCTACCAGATGTTAAAATAGAACAACTCCTCTAGCTTAGGAGTTCTAGATCTCTACATAGTTACCATTACCTTGAAGCTTTCTCCTGCTGTGTAGGCCAGCACATGTCCTCGGCATCCAAGGAAAATAGAGCTTTCTCTTCCTGCAAGGATGTTTTTATCAGATCTCTTCCCCTCCCTCTGACCTGGCCAGGCCCGGTCAAAGAGGTGCTTCCTGGAGCTTCTTCCCTGGCGTCCTGCTAGCCCAAAGTTATCCAGCTCTATGTTTTGTGCTTGGAGAAGGGGGGGGGGGGCTTGAACTATCCCATTGTCTCTAGCCAAATCTATCAGTATATGTATACAGGTAAGCTGGAAGGCCATTGCGCTGACCACACCACCTGGCCAGTTCCCAGCCCAGAAGAAAAAAAAACAACCCTGTTAAAATGGAAAAGGGAAGTTTGGTTCATTCCCAACCTCCCAGGAGAGAAAAAGAGGGACCTGCAAGGACCTGTTGGGGGCATTGTATTTCACCCTATATCCCCTCCTCATTTCCTTTTGTTTCCCTCCCAAAGTCCCCATAGCCTTTCCTCTTTTCCGGCTTCCTTCTCTCCTTTCCACCCACCAGTTAACCTATTTTTATCTTCCCTCCCTTGTCACCTTTTCCTCCTTACCTCTTCCTGGCAGCTTGTCACTGGGAAAAGTCTAGCTTAGTTGCACAGCAGCTGCCACCACCAGGCCTAGCCAGGTTGCATAGCGGCCACCATAGGCAGGCCCAGCCAAGCTTTGCAAGAGTAACTGCCGGGGGGCCCAGCCAGCCTGTGTGTGGCTGTTGTGTTGGGTCTGTCCTAGGCCTGCCAAGCCCCCCTGGGGGGTGGGGATTCCCCCGTTAAATGGGTCCCCAATCCACTGGTCCAGATCCGGCCCCACCCCCGAAGTGGCTCAATCAGGCCGACATGCCTGGTGTGATGATGTTGCCTGGAAGTGATGTCATCACACTGGGCACGTTGCTGGGGTGACGCTCTAGCAATCACCCTGAAAACTCTATGGTACCAAAGCGCGCATGCAGGACTCCAGAAAATGGACTGGGACTCCCTTGCTTTTTAAAAGGTAAGACTTGGCAACCCTAGTCTGTCCCCAATAAATTCTCCTTCCAGAGTTGTTAGGCCCCTGGCCAGCCATTTCCTGCCACTTCTCAGAGTGGCAGCAAGAGATGGGGTTTCCAGGCTGAAGCCTGGAAACCAGTGGGAGGGTTGGAGGCAATGGCATTGTGAGGGTGGCATCATTACCATGATGATGTCACTTCTGTGGGAATTTTTTAATCTATTTATTTATCAAAGCATTTATATCCTGCCTTTGATTGTAGTTCAAGCTTGCTTACAGCCCAGAAGTGGCGGTAGTGATTCTAGGAATCACCTAAAACTCTATGGTAAGTGATGTCATCATGTTCATGATGCTGGTGAGTTTTTTTAAAAAATTTCCTCCACATCCTTGCTTGGAGCAACAGTGGACAACAGTAGCTAAGGGTAGGGGACCTCCCACCCTAACTGGGGGATTGGCAACTCTGGCAGGAGACACATTTTAAAATGGTCATTGGGTTGACGTCAGTCTGACCTCTTGGCAATATTTTTGTGGTTGTCTAGCAAACCCCCCCCCCCAATAAATGGGTCACTGACATCTCAAAATGTAATCTCAGTGGGTATTATTTTCATAAAACTACAGGTGTTCTATTATTTTGGAAAGTTTTAAAAACCCCAATGTATGTATATGTATGTATGCATGTGTGTGTGTGTGTGTGTGTATACACACACACACACAATCTCCTTATTATATAACTGAGTTTCCGTGTGACTCTTTCCTCAACATTCCACACGCCACCATAGCCTTTGGTCCCCTGACCTGTCAATCAGAAGCCGTCCCTATCCACTGGCTCTGAGTACTTACGTGCCATTGGCTGGGTGCTGGTTCTGCTCCTCTTCCCCACCCACTCCTTCAGCCACTGTGCCCTCTCAGAATTACTGGCAGATGGCTTTCTCTCTTGGTGAAGATGCTTCTCCTGCTTCCCTCCTGTGTGGGACTAACTGTTACCTCAGTGGCTGTTGGTACGTGTAAGGAAATAGCAGTTACCTGTGTTTATAAGATGGCTGCTGCCTGCGGTTTGTTTAAAATGTTCCCCCATAAGGTTCAATTGAGCTGTAGTTCCAGAGAGGGGCCTGGAGGAGTATCACTCACTGGGCTGAATGGGGCTTCCTCATCTGCTGGACTACAGTTCCCAGCGGCCCCAAGGCCAAAAAGTGTGGGGAAAGAGGGACCGTCCCAAGGGGTGGGGCACCATCAATATAGACTCCAGCCCATCCAGGGAGGATTGTGTTTAACCCCTGTTGATTTATGCCTTGTTGGTTCATAGTGTGTGCTTACTCCTACAGCTGTGCCTTATTCATTTAGTGTGTGTGTATAAATAGTAAAATAAATTCTTCTATTTGGGCTAATAATCTGTGTTGTGCTTTGACCCCATAGTCTCCCCTGCTCTGCACAATACCAAAGGGAGGAGGTAGCCCGGGGAAGCAAGAAAAGGCCAGACCCTTGGGTTGCCAACTTCCCAGAGATTCCCCAAAGATTGGGGATTTTATCTCCAAATAGGGAGATTTGGCCACAGGGGTCTCACTGTCCCTCTAAAAAGTCAATGACAATTCAGTGACTGGTGGCAGGGAACTTAAGGAGTGAGATATGCCCATGGGATGAGGGTGGGAGGCGAACAGCTGAGTTGTAAACCAGAGCCTGTTTTGCCACAGTAGGCAACCAAGTTTGGTTCAGACAAAGGAAGGAAACCCCTTGCAGGCCTTTGTGAGGAACTCATTGGGGCCAGTCCTGACTAGGGTTGCCAGCTCCAGGTAGGGAGATTCCTGGAGATTTTCTGGTAGAGTCTATGGAAGCCAGACTTTGGAGAGGGGAGAGGCCTCAGCTGAACAGAAAGCCATAAAGTCCACCTTCCAAAGCAGTTATTTTATCTGTGCAGGATAGATCTGTTGTCTGGAGTTCAGGTATGATACCTGGCGATCTTCAGGCTCCACCTGGAGGTCGGCTACCCTAAGCATGGCAATCAGTGCTTCAGAGCAGAGTCTGCTAGATCCAGGTTCTTGCTGTCAAAGCTGAGTGGATGATTTTGAACCAGTCACCGACTTTCAGCCTAACCTACTTCACAGGATTGTTGTGCAAGTCTAAAGGGGAAGAGGGGAATGATGTAAGCTGCTTTGGTCCCCATTGCAGAGAAAGACTACTTTTCCTCCTGGGAAATTTATTTATTTAAATTTCTATCCTGCCCTACCAGCCAAGAAAACCTTTGTTGCCAATCTCCAGGTGAGGGCTGGAGATCACTCAGAATTACAACTGCTCTCCAGATGGCAGAGATCAGTTCCCCTGGAGAAAATGGTGGACTCTGTGTCCTTATACCCTGCTAAGATCCCCCCCCCCGACAGCCAATATGACATGGCAGTCAGGGCTTCAGAGCATAGTAGAGGTTGCAGGGAGGATGGAAAGCTGAACAGTGAGGGGAAAATAAAGGTAAGTTGCTAATTGGCTGGGAAGGAGATAGGCTTTCCAACTCCAGGTGGGAAATTCCTGGAGATTTGAGGGATGGAACCTGGAGAGGGTGAGGTTTGAGGAGGGATGGGACCTCAGACAGGTACAAAACTATAGACTCCACCCTCCCAACCAGCCATTCCCTCCTGGGGAACCACTGTTACCAATCTCCAGGTAAGGAATGGAGATCACTCAGAATTACAACTAATCTCTAGAAGGGAGGGGGGAGGAAATGGAAAGCTGAAATCAGAGGGGCAGAAAATGGCAGGATGATACTTGGCTGGGAAGGAGATAGGGTTGCCAACTCCAGGTTGGGAAATTCCTGGAGATTTGAGGGGTGGAGCCTGGAGAGGGTGAGGTTTGAGGAGGGGTAGGACCTCAGACAGGTACAGTGCCATAGACTCCCCCCTCTAAACCAGCCATTTTATCCTGGGGAAACATTGCTGCCAATCTTCAGGTGAGGGGTGGAGATCACTCAGAATTACAACTGATCTCCAGGAGGGAGGGCAGAAGTCAGCTGCAGTCAGAGGGGAAGACAACGGTAAGTTGATGGTTAGCTGGGAAGGACATGGGGTTCCCAACTCTAGGCTGGAAAATTTCTGGGGATTTGAGGGGTGGAGCCTAGAGACGGTGAGCTTTGAGGAGGGGTTAGACCTCAGGCAGGTACAATGCCATGGACTCCACCCTCTAAACCAGCCATTTCCTCCTTGGGAACAATTGTTGCCAATCTCCAGGTGTGAGCTGGAGATCACTCAAAATTATAACTGTTCTTCAGGCAGCAGAGATCAGTTCCTCTGGAGAAAATGGTGGACTCTGTGTCATTATATCCTGCTGAGGTCACCACAGCAAATTGATGCTGAGTGCCCAAGACCGTGGCACTCTCCCAGAGCCTTTTTCTAGAGCCCATTGTATTTATTTTCACAACGGGCCTTATTCCTAGTGTGTGTGTGTGTGTGTGTGTGTGTGTGTGTGTGTAATTTCAGAGGGTGATTTTCCCCAAAAAACCTGGACCTTCCTTCAGATTTCTAGAGAAATTAACCCCTCCCCATAGATTTTTGTGACCCAGTTCACAATTAGATATATGATAATAAATAGACCTCAGGAGATTGCAATAAAAACAAATGGGGCAACACTTTCCCCGCCCCTAGTGTATGAAAGCTTCCCTGCCAACTCATTATTACTCACCATGGTCAAGTAGCTATCTGTTTACAAGCCTGTCTGAATCCATTCAATTCTAATTGATTGGCTTCCAACACATCTTACCTTCTCTTTTGTAACCAGAAAGCAATAAACAGATCAGAAGCCTGACTTGGTGGAACATTTCCCCTGTGAGATCAGGGCCCTGTGGGACATTCTGTCATTCAGCAGGGCCTGTAGAACAGAGCTCTTCCACCAGGCCTTTGGTTGAGGCAGTGGACATCCAGTAAAAAAGTGCCCCCCGTCCCCGCTGAAGACACCACTTTCACTTGGCCCAGATTAAACAAACCTAGATTCCAATGGCACCAGTATTGGAGACCGTGCAACAGCTGGTGCAATCTGTTTTAAATCCCTTATTTTAATGTTTTAATTAATAGAGCCAGTTTGGTGTAGTGGTTAAGTGCGTGGACTCTGATCTGGGAGAACCGGGTTTGATTCCCCACTCCTCCACTTGCACCTGCTGGATGACCTTGGGCAAGCTGTAGTTCTGGCACAGCTGTTCTTGAGAAAGAGCAGTTTCTGTCAGAGCTCTCTCAGCCCCACCTACCTCACAGGGTGTCTGTTGTGGGGAGGGGAAGGGAAAGGAGTTTGTAAGCCACTCTGAGACTTCCTTGGGTAGTGGGTGGGGTATAAATCCAATCTCTTCTTCTTCTATCTACTGTTGGTTTTTAAAAAAAATGCTGAGTGGCCTAATTATCTGTTGTGATCCACCCTGAGCCCATTCATGAGGAGGGCAGAATATGAATCTGATTAATAAATACTTCCCTCTCATAGTAAGGTTTTGTCCTCCTTTTCCAGTTCATGAAAGGCTTTGACACTAACAGCTTCATTCAGGCAACTTCGCAGTTCCATCCATTAGTAAATAATTAATTCTGGGACTGATAGATGCCAACAGCTTTCCACATAGCCAATATTATTGAGAAGGAGAAAGCATTGAAAACACAAGTGGGTGATACTGCAAATTGAATAAAATAAATAAATAAATAAATGTTTTCCTCTCTTTCTCTTTCTGTACTTTTAAAACAACCTTGCCCGACAATTATGATAATTAAAGCTTTCCCAACAAGGACTAAGTGAAACGAGGGGTTCACAGCAAAAATCTGAACTATGAGTAATTAGTGGATTTCGAAATGTGGTGATGACTAGTTATGACAAAGGGCTTCTCATTAATACATTACAGCAATACATTAACATTCCGCTAAATGTGATGATTCCCCCCTCCCCATTTTTCTCACTGTACAAGAACCCCCTGTGGAGCATTAAACTGCAGTGTAAAGATTAATTAATATGAAAGTTAGTTTTCATTGCAATTTTTTGTGTTTTCTCAGCTATCTCATGTGCAATAGCTGAGAAAAACCATGCTAGGCTCCAGCTGACAAAAGCCAGGCCCTGGGATAGAAATTCCCTCTGAGCCATGTAAGAAAGCCTAACATCTGCAAAATTAGGAAAGGGATACAAAACATGTGCAAACATGTGAGAACAGTATGTGTATACATGTACACACACACAAGTACATGTTGGGGAAAGATGGAAAGAACTCACTAAAGTTTGGGGAGAAAAGGCTTTCTAGGAATCCAAATTCTCTCACTTTGCCTTCCTGGAATACTTAGCAAATGCCTTCCTGATGCAGGCATTTCAAGCCAAGCAAAGACTTAACGAGAGCCCCTAGGAAGGATAAAGCCCTGAGATTTAAGCAATAGCTGATTTGGACCAATGGGCATCAGGCCAGCTGTATAACAAGCCAATTGGAATGATCCTCAGAGAAATTTGGGCCCAATGGAATTTGTATACCACTATCACCCTTTTCACAGGGGTGGCTGGCTATCACTACTTCTATTTAAAAAAAAATCAAGCCTAAACAGTTAATATGTTTTGGGGGGAGGGGCTTGAACACCAAGTTTGGGTTGCATACTAATCACTACAAGGCTTGCCAACCTCCAGGTGGTGTCTGGAGATCTCCTAGGATTACAACTGATCTCCAGGATACAGCAATCAGTTCACCTGGAGAAAAATGGCTGCTTTGGAAGGTAGACTTTATGGTATTACTAGGAATAAGGCCCATTGTGGAAATAAATATTATGGGCTCTAGAAAGAGGCTCTGGGAGAGTGCCCCGGCCTTGGGCATTCAGTGTCAATTTGCTGTGGCGACCTCAGCAGGGTATAATGACACAGAGTCCACCATTTTCTCCAGGGGAAGATCTCTGCCATCTGAAGAGCAGTTGTAATTCAGTGTGATCTCCATTCCTCCCTTGGAGATTGGCAACAATGGTTCCCCATGAGGAAATGGGTGGTTTGAAGGGTGGAGTTGATGGCACTGAACCTGTCTGAGGTCCCACCCCTGCTGAAACCTCACCCTCTCCAGGGTCCACCCCTCAAATCTCCAGGAATGTCCCCACCTGGAGTTGGCAACCCTATCTCCCAGCCAACCATCATTGTATCATTATCTGCCCCCTGGCCTCAGCTTTCCATCTCCTCCCCCTCCCCGTAGACAGCAGTTGTAATTCTGAGTGATATCCAGCCCCCACCTGGAGATTGGCAACAATGGTTTCCCATGAGGGACTCACTGGCTTGGAGGGTGGAGTCTATGGCATTGTACCTGTCTGATTGTACACTCCTCCTCAAACCTCACTGTCTCCAGGCTCCATCCCTCAAGACTCCAGGAATTTTCCACCTGGAGTTGGCAACCCTATCTCCTTTCCATCCAGGGCTCCATTGGGGCCGGAGCTCCGCCAGCTCAGGACTGGCCAGTAGGGCAGCCATGGGCTGAATCAGATTCTCTAATCTGATTCAGCTCACCACTGAATTGCCGCCGAATTTGGCGGCAACTTTAAAAGCCGCTGGAGGGGATGGGACAATCTGTTTGGGGGCCCATAGAATTGGACCCCCTGGTCCAATCTTCTTGAAACTTACTGGGTATTTCGAGGAGAGGCCCCAACAGCTACCCTGCAAGTTTGGAGCCTCTCCCTCAAACCCCCTTTCCTCCAGCCCCTCAAATACCCTATGAGTTTTTGCCATTGATTTCAATGGCCCATAGGATATAATGGGGCTGAAACTGACATTCCCTTTCTGACACACTTCTGGTGATGTCAGGGGATGTGACATATGCTAATGAGTTATGCTAATGAGTTATGCTAATGAGCTCCTGCACCTCTTTTTCTACGAAAGGACCCCTGTTTCCAGCCAATCATCAACCTCACTCTTCAAGTTTCCATTCTCACCCCCTGCAGCCTCCACTGTGCTCTAAAGCCCTGACTGGTATGTCACAGGACAACAGAGCAAATACACAGTGTGATTCTATGCATGTTTACTCAGAAATAAGTCCCACTTTACTCAATGGGGCTTAGCCCCAGGTAAGTGTGCATAGATTTGCACCCTCAAAATGTGTTTTGAGAATGCTGAACATTTCCTCAGAAGTATATTATTTGGTTGCCTCTGGTCCCCTAGATGAGGGGCGTCTTTTACCTTTTGAGAGAACACCACAAGTTTCTGCACAAAACAGCATCATCACATTTCTACACAGACTAATTTTCTGCATTTCCCATTTCTGTGTATGCCTTCTCCTTCCTCTAAGCAAGCTGATTACATTTTGCATTGTACCTCTGCATCCTAACTCCAACTGACCCTTAGGGTTGCCAGCTCTGGGTTGGGAAATACCTGGAGATTTTAGGGACTGAGTCTGGGGAGGGTGGAGTTTGGGAAGGGGAGGGACCTCAGCAGGGCTGGTGCCAGGTTTTTTTTTTGGGGGGGGGGCAGATTAGGCAAGGCTACCTTCTGCCCTCCCCCTGTGCACCCACCGATTTCCAAACACTGACATGTTGCTGCAGTGCCTTTTGCTATGGTGTCAGCTCTGTGTTTCTGTGGTGTCTGCGCTCTAGGCAGATGCCTAGGTTGGCCTAATAGTAGGACCGGCCCTGGACCTCAGGAGGGTATAATGCTGTAGAGTCTACCCTCCAAAGCAGCCATTTGCTTGTCAGAATCTGCAGATTCTAACAAGGGTTTCTGGATTCATGCTATGCTTTGTAACCTGTCTCTGTAACTCTGTAATCATACCTATTGCTTATTAGTTTGACCCCTGTAATTGTATGTTCAATAATCCTGGGTTTATGGCTCTGACTAGGTCTGGTCTATGTAACCGTTTGCCCGGGAGAGTGGCGACTTCAAAGCATGAGAACAATGGGCCTCTCACCCTCCTGCCTCCGCATTCCTTTCCTCCCTGCTGGGAGGACAGGGACCAGTTCTTATCAACGTGCGAAAGCCTTGGGGAAAGCTATTTGTTATGTGAAAGATGGTTACATCTAAGAGGTCTGGTTTAAGAAGGGAAATTTACTGCTTCACACCTCACCTTTTTTCCTGTGGGAAGCAAATGGCCAGAGGACCTTTTGCCCGCGGTTTTCCCCCCCTGTTGATTGGTTACCTATGGGCAATTCAAATTGTACGGGAGGGTATATTAGACCTGCTTCTATTGTATGTGTTATCTCTGACAATAATCCGAGGACCTGTAGTAATGTAGAAATTGGAAATAAAGAACTGTGTTTCATCAACAAAGATCTGATCCTTGACTACTTCGAGCAGAAGCCTCACAGGCAATGGCTGGGGATGGCAGAGGCCTTTGTGCCCTGCTTACTGGGAGGCCATTGTGGGAAACAGGCTAAGGGATTAGATAGCCCTACTTGTCTGATTCAGAAGAACGCTCCATCAAATTAGTTCTCTCGACTAGAGAAATGTGTCCCTGATGGGATGCTGTATCGAGCATTGCTGTCTTCTTTCCTCAGTCATCAAGACCAGGCTGCAGTCCTTGCAGAGGGGAATCAATGAGGATACATACTCAGGGATCACAGACTGTGCCAGGAAAATCTGGAAGAAGGAGAGCTGGAGCTGACAGAAGCACAGATGTCGGGAAACTCCAACGGCCTGCAGTGAGCGGTGCAGAACTGCAGGTCCCCATTCGCAATGCGCCATCCCCGGTGAGCATCCCTGGCCCCTTACTGTATATGGTAGTGACTGTAATAGCACCCAGGACTGGGACCCACGTCCGGGTGCATGCCCTAATTGACTTGGGGTGTGCCCAGGACTTGATTAGCCCCTTAGTAGTAGATGGGCTAGGCCCCAAAGTCACCCCATTGGGGGAGCCACTTACGTTTACCCAAATGGATGGGTCGGAAATGAAAGAGGCATGTGTGGCAGAGACTGAGAGACTAATAGTGGGGACCGGGGAGCATTGGGAGAGGAGAGCTTTCGTCATTACCCCCAACGCCCAGTTCCCCATGGTGTTGGGAAGCCCCTGGTTAAGCTCCCATGACCCCTACATCAAGTGGAGTGAGGGGAAAATCTCGTGGGTGGACGAGAAGTGCCACAATCATAAGTGGGACTCGGGATAGGGATCGGGTCCCCCGGCACCTCTACGAGCGGCGGCGCTCATCCTGGTGCCTTCCACCATTCCCAAGGAATATCAAGATTTAATGGGGGTGTTCAGCGAAACTGAGGCGGATGAATTACCCCCTCACTGACTATCGGACTGCGCCATAGAGTTGATCCCAGGAGAAAAGTTACCAAAGGGAAAACTCTACTCCATGAGCCCCTCGGAGAGGGAGGAGCTAAGAAAGTTCCTAGACAAGGACTTGGAGCGAGGCTTCATCTGCCCTGCTAAGTCCCCCTTCGCAGCCCCTGTTCTGTTCAGGAAAAAGAAAGACGGGGGGCTGCGCTTGTGCACGGACTATAGGGGACTAAACGCAATACCAGCTTCTAACACCTACCCCCTCCCCCTTATAAAGGACCTGCTAACAGAAGCGGCCAAGGGGAAGGTGTTCACTAAGTTGGATCTTCGAGATGCATACTTCCGGGTGCGCATCAGGGAGGGGGACGAATTTAAGACTGCCTTTAATACACCGTTGGGTCAGTTCGAATACCTGGTGATGCCGTTCGGATTAAGTGGCGCGCCGGGAGTCTTTATGAGTTTGATAAATGAGGTGCTACACAAGCATTTATTCAAGGGGGTGTTATGTTACTTAGATGATATCTTGATTTATTCTACTGATAAGAAAGAGCATGTAAAATTGGTCCGAGAAGTGCTGTCTACGCTGTTGAAAAATCAATTATATGCTAAACTGTCAAAATGTGAATTCAGTAGAGATTCAGTGGACTTTTTGGGGTACCGCATTTCCCAGAAAGGGTTGGAGATGGATCCTGCCAAGGTAGAGGCAGTAGTACAATGGGAGGCGCCCCGAACTAGAAAACAGCTGCAGAGTCTATTAGGATTTTGTAACTTCTACCGCACTTTCCTAAAAGACTTCGCCACGGTTACCCTCCCGCTAACCGAACTCCTCAAAACCAAGGGGAGGGGCCCGGAAGCAGGGAAACCCGGGGAGAGAATAGCCTGGTCTGAGAACTGTCAAAGAGCGTTTGAAACTCTAACGACACTGTTTACCTCAGAGCCCATCCTTGCCCACCCCGACGAGACTAAAGAGTTCGTGATCCATGTAGACGCTTCAGATGTGGCCATGGGGGGAGCCATCCTACAGAAGGGGCAGGATAATAAATTACACCCTCTGGCTTATATCTCAAAAAAGTTTAATGAGACGGAGAGGAACTGGTCAGTGTGGGACAAGGAGGCCGCAGCCATACGACTGGCCCTAACCACCTGGCGGCATTGGCTAGAGGGAGCGCAGACCCCTTTTGAGATTTGGACTGATCACAAAAACCTGGAGGCCCTGTGCACCCAGAGGTCTCTGAATGCCAAGCAACTCCGATGGGCTGATGTTTTCTCAAAATTTAATTTCGTGCTCAAGCACTTTCCTGGGAGAGCCAATTTGTTAGCAGACGCTCTGTCCAGATTGCCCCAGCACGAGAGTCAAAAGGAAGAAGTATTTGACTCCATGTTTTCCCCCCAACAGTTGGGAGGAGCTGTTACTACCCGAAGCCAAAGCAAACAGGCAGCGGTAGAATCATGGGTGGACAAGTGGGGGGGACTACTCCCCGGAAGAAGCCGAAGAATTAGGAAGCATAGAGGAATGTTCCCTTCGGGAGAATAGATGTTGGTATCATGGGGACAAGCTCGTGGTACCTCGGGCCCGAAGGAAAGACATACTGCTAACTTGTCATTCATCGAAACTAGCAGGACACTTTGGGTTCCTGAAAACGCTTAACTTAGTCCAGAGGCAATTCTGGTGGCCACGCATGCGCAAAGATGTTTTGGAATTCGTTACTGCCTGCCAAACCTGTTTGATGTGCAAAAGGAGGGGGGGGAAAGTCCCGGGACTGTTACACCCTTTGCACACCCCCTCTCGTCCATGGGAAGCGATAGCTATGGATTTCATCACCAACCTGCCACCCTCAAAAGGGAAAACTGTTATTTGGGTGGTGGTAGACATGTTTTCGAAGCAAGCCCATTTCACCCCGTTCAAGAAATTGCCTACCGCCAAGGGGCTGGCGAAAGCATTTTTTAACCATGTGATTAGATTACACGCTTTTCCCCGACGTGTAGTATCCGATAGGGGCAGTCAGTTCGTTGCCAACTTCTGGCAGGAGCTTTTGAACCTGATGGACATTGAACCCGCCATGAGCTCTGGTTACCATCCAGAGACCGATGGCCAATCCGAACGAACTAATCAGATACTGGAGCAGTTCCTAAGATGTTACACTAACTACCATCAGGACAACTGGGTAGAGTTGCTACCGTTGGCGGAGTATATCTATAACAATGCTATTCATTCATCCACGGGCGTATCCCCTTTCATGGCTGTGGGAGGCTTTGAAGGAAAACCCCTACCCACCATAGAGGAAACATCAGACACCTCTCCCTCAGACTTTAAACGTTGGTGGGCAGATTTGCAAGACTCATGGCCGTTGATTGCTAAGACTCTAGACAAAGCCAAAGAGGATTACAAGAAGTATGCGGATCGTGGAAGGGCTGAGGGCTGGGACCTTCAACCAGGGGACTCGGTCTATCTGTCCACAAAAAATATACATGGATTGCAACCCAGCAAGAAGCTGGGGTGGAAATATGTTGGCCCCTACAAGGTGTTGCGCAAGATTTCTGATGTGTCTTTTGAACTGGAGTTGCCTAAGTCACTGAGCTCTGTGCACCCTGTTTTTCATTTCAGCTTATTGAAGAAGAATCCTGGGCCGAATGCCTGGCATCCAACTCCTCCGACTCCTCCTCCACTGATGAAGGAGGGGGCACCTCATTTTGAGATTTCCGAAATCCTTGATTCTAAAATGCGTAGGGGCCGCTTACTGTATCTAGTCAAGTGGGTAGACTTTGGTCCGGAACTAAATGAGTGGGTTCGTTCTGAAAATGTTCATGCTCCTAAATTAGTTAAAGCTTTTCATAATAGATTTCCAGATAAGCCGGGGTAGATTGAATTTTCGGGTGGCAGTGTGTCAGAATCTGCAGATTCTAACAAGGGTTTCTGGATTCATGCTATGCTTTGTAACCTGTCTCTGTAACTCTGTAATCATACCTATTGCTTATTAGTTTGACCCCTGTAATTGTATGTTCAATAATCCTGGGTTTATGGCTCTGACTAGGTCTGGTCTATGTAACCGTTTGCCCGGGAGAGTGGTGACTTCAAAGCATGAGAACAATGGGCCTCTCACCCTCCTGCCTCCGCATTCCTTTCCTCCCTGCTGGGAGGACAGGGACCAGTTCTTATCAACGTGCGAAAGCCTTGGGGAAAGCTATTTGTTATGTGAAAGATGGTTACATCTAAGAGGTCTGGTTTAAGAAAGGAAATTTACTGCTTCACACCTCACCTTTTTTTCCTGTGGGAAGCAAACGGCCAGAGGACCTTTTGCCCGTGGTTTTTCCCCCCCTGTTGATTGGTTACCTATGGGCAATTCAAATTGTATGGGAGGGTATATTAGACCTGCTTCTATTGTATGTGTTATCTCTGACAATAATCCGAGGACCTGTAGTAATGTAGATATTGGAAATAAAGAACTGTGTTTCATCAACAAAGATCTGATCCTTGACTACTTCGAGCAGAAGCCTCACATTGCTCCAGGAAAAAAAAAATATATCTTGGTTGGCTGGAAATCAATTGGAATAGCAGGAGATCTCCAGGTGCCACCTGGAGGTTGTCAGCCTTATTAATAACCTTTTTAAAACTATGCTATTAAGTCACAACCCACTCATGGTGTCCCTATCCACGGGGCATTCTGTTCAAGAAATGAGAAGATCTGCTTTGCCATTGCTTTCCTCTGCAGAGCAGCCAAGTCTGACCCGGCTTAGCATTCAAATTCTGATGTTCTCCAGCTAAACTGGGCTACTCGAACTGCTAGTAACCCTGTTCCCCACTTCTGTTGCTATTTGTATATGATGAAACCATCTTTGATTCCTGAAAACTTACACCCTGGAAAATTTTGTTGGTTTCTAAGGTGCCACTGGACTCACATTTTGTTCTGCTACTACAGACTAACAGAACAGAAACTAGCTGGTACAGTGCAGGCCACTTTCTTGGTCTGGAGCTACGGTTGCCAACTCCAGGTTGGGAAATTCCTGGAGATTTGGGGTCAGTGCCTGAAAAGGATGGCGTTTGGGGAAGGGCGGAACCTCAGAGGGGTATCATACTATAGCGTCCACCCTCCAAAGCAGCCATTTCCTCTGGCAGTGGGAGCTTCAACAAGGCATAACTGAGAGGACTGTGGAGCAGTGGGTTCCACTTACACTTTCCCAGGATCAGTGCCGCTGGCACGTACAAATGCAATACAATAGAATGAACTCAGAGAGGAAATAGAAATGTTGGCAAGGCAACAGCTGAATGAAGAAATGGAACAATAATGTATATATCCCCAGCTGAAATGGTTAACAAGGATGTAATTTAATTATGGGTCGTTTTGTACAATGCCAAAAAACCACCAAGAACAACACATTGCTGTTCTGCATTCCATCTTTCCTATTACACAGTTGTTGTTGTTACTGTTGTTATTCTGATGTAATGTAAAACAATAATAAACGACTGATTTTTATTTTTATTTTAAATATCCCGTGCAAAAATCTAGCACAATCCTAGTGCAGAGTGACTGAACTCTGGAGTGATATATATATATATATATATTTAGAACACTTAATCCAGAATCACTTCAACCCAAAGCAGGTAAAAGTGTCACAAAATGTTAGCCTGCTTTCTGCACCATCCTTAGACGAAGCCAGAAAGATACCCAAAACAGCAAGCAGCTCCATATTGTTCCTTGTGGTTAGGCAGTCTTTTCCTTTCTTCCCTCTCTATATTCCCTTTGCATACGTTTCAATTAGAGTATGAAAGAGGCGATCAAGCCGTTCCTCCCGACTAGAGAAAAGGCCACCTGGTGGCTTCTGTCTCTTCAGTTCATTCTCGTCAAACACAAATGCTGGAGGGCTTCGGTTTCTTTTTTTCGTACAAGCAGGCAGCATCCCCTCGCAAAGGCCTATGACGACTGCCATTGTAGCCCTCATCCACTCCTGGGGAAAAGGGGACTGCTAACTCCTACACCGAGGGTCCCCAAGGTGGGCATCAGGGCACTCACCAACACCTCTCCTGGTGCCCACCAAAGAAAAAAGGGCCAAGTGAGGCTTTTGTCCAGCAAGGCTTCTGATTGGCCACTGGAGAGTTGATGGGCAGTGCAGCTCTTTTAAGCTTTTCCTTTGGCAGCAGCTCCCACCCCAACACCAGAAGCTTCATTGTGGGGCTGAAGGTGGGCTGCAGCAGCTGTTGTGTGGCTGGATTTGAGGAAGAAGCAGCTGGCACATCAGTCCAGAAGGCCAGAGGGCAAAGCCCCATTCAAAGGGGTCTAACAAAGGGGCCTGTGAAGACCGAGGCCATACTAAAGAGATGGCCCCTATGGTGGGTCATCTACAATAGAGGGGGTGTTTCAATGACACCACATGAGAAGACAGTGCTCAAGGGGTCCCCTTTGGTGCCTGTTGTGGGAGTGGCAGGCACGTGTCAATACGTGCCCCCCCATACCTCAGTTCTATGTCTCAGTAATGCCCCCTTACCAAAGGCTGTGGAAAGTGCATGTGAAATAGGAAAGTTTGGGGCCCCGCCTGAGGTACGGCACCCAAGACACAAACAGTCTCTATTTAGGAAGAAAACGTACTTTATTCCAGAGATTAGTAGAAGGTTAAATATAAAGCTTATCCATGCGGCGGCGGTTTCCACCAGGTGCTGAAAGCTGCCAGCCCTTACTTAGAACGACTAAAAGGGTAAAACATAGTTTAAACCAAGCATACCACAGATTACACGGAATAGACAGACAGACAAAGGGAGAGCAGAGCCCCCTAGGCTCATTCAGGAAACAGCAAGACTAAGAGGGTCTCACTATGTCTCAAAGAATGAGCCCGGATCAGCTGTTTTTCCCCTTGTCTTATACCCTGAGATCAAAAGGTCTGCTGAAGATTGACACATTGAATCATGACATCATTCTGACTTCAATAAGATGTTTGATGCACAGGGGATGTTCTCTTTCTCGCTGACAAGGGTTACCATAAAATGTTTACAGAACGTGTTATAAAGACAATCCACATTCTAAATTACGACATTGGGATCGCTGGGTCAGAAAGTTTCTCAGTGTTCCTTTACTGTGAAATAACACAGTGCCTCCAGCGTTATCTCTGAAGTGCAAAGGAGGCTGTGAAAGGAGATGCTCTTTCATTCTATTGCATAGTTAATTGAGGGGTTTATGGTCAGGGGTCCTGCCTGACACAGACCTTAAGGCTTGGGATTTCACTGTTATGGCACCTCCAGGTGTCTTTACAAAGGCTTCAAAGACCTGTGAGGTTCCTGTTTCCCAGGCTGCTTGCAGGCAGGTTGCTTCTGCAAGGCCTGCTGGGAGTCTTGCTCTAGTAGCAGAAAACGAGTTACTACTTTGGCTCAGGCATAAACGTATGGTTTGATTAATTCAGGAGGCAAACCTACATACATTGTGAGAATTCCAATAGCAGTGCCCATGGAGAAAGCGATCTGAGGGAAAATGTCCAGGACCATTTTAGAAATGAGGGTATTTTTCATTGTTGGTCAACAAAAGGAACATGAAGAGATAGAAATAGCCCCCCAAATGCAGGAAAATGAGCCTGGAGGAAAGGGACAAGGCCATTTAGAGGGGCCTGCAATTCGGACAATTCCGCTGTAATTACAGCTGTAATTCGGACAATTCTGCAAGACGTTGATGACTTGGATCCTATGCCCAACTCAATGGTTTTCAGGCGTCCTTTCCACAAATGGAAGTTTTAGTGGAAAGGGGGGGAAACCATACTCTGAGGCAGAAACTGACTACCAACATGCACGGGACACTGGTTCATAGGATCCAAGTCCAAGTCTTTATGGTGTTCGTTCCATTAATGCATGCCTCCAAATGTTCCTGAAAGAGGTGCCACTGGATACCCGCACCAGCTCTGCATTGGACATCTGTAGCTAGGATTGTACATCAAGTCTTGAAGATTCTTCCTTTTCCTGTTTTTTTTTTTGGGGGGGGGGGTTACATTGAGTCTGGAGAAGAGTTCTGGAAAACTTGAAAGCTTCCATGCTGATATGACTAATTTGGTCAGTCTAGGGCTGAGGACAGACTGGCAATCTAAAGCGGAGGCAAAGCGGAGGGAACTGGTGTGGGGGAAAAACCCCACGGAGCTGGCCGTTCACACTGGCCAGAGCAATGCGGACCAGCGGCGATACGGAGCGTTCAGACTGCCACGGAGCGTTCACACTGCCACCTCTGGATGCCTCCCGCTTCTTCCGGTTCACACTGTTTGGAAGCGGGAGGCATGCGGAGGACGGCCCCTGAACACCGGTTTTACCCGGTGTCCTGGTAAAGCGGAAGGAAAGCGACTGGGAGACGGGTAAGTACGAAATGGAGCCAACGGACAGATGCACATGTCTGAATGGGCTCCTTTCTTCCTTTTCCAAAGCATGCCTGCCCCGCTTTAGATTGCCAGTCTGTCCTCGGCCTAGGAGTGTCAGCCACCAGGTGGGACCTGGGGATCCCTTGAAATTCACCTTCTCTCCAGACTACAGAGATCAGTTCCCCTGAAGAAAATGAATGCTTTGGAAGGGTGGACTCCAAGGCATCATACCCCACTGAGGTCCCTGTCCTCCCCAGGCTCCATCCCCACACCTCCAAAAGTCTCCCAGCTGGATAGGGCAACTCTAATCTCCCTGTCCCCTGCCAGTAAACAGAGGGGGCCTGGTGACCCTCATAGAATCACAGAATCACACCGCCTGACCCTTCGCCACACATCGCCTGACACACAACATCGCCTGACCCTTCCGGGCCTGAGGGAGGCCAGGCTGGCAACCACTAGAAATAGGGCCTTCTCGGTGGCGGCTCCCCACTGGTGGAACGAGCTCCCAGAGAACATCAGGGCCCTGCGGGACCTTTTGCAGTTCCGCAGGGCCTGCAAAGCGGAGCTCTTCCGCCAGGCTTATGGGGCTGCCACCGGAGGGAATGACCCTTAGTAGGGGGCTTGGTGAGCTACCTCAGAACATCTGCGGGGGAAGCCTCCTGGTTGGAAGAAAGCAGGTTGCTGGTTTTGGAGCTGGTTTAGTGTTTGCTGCCATTAGTGATTTATTGTTTAAGCCGCCTTTTAATGTGAATTTTAATGTGAATTAATTGATTTTATGATGTGTTTAATCTTGTATATTATGATTTTATGTTGTTAGCCGCCTAGAGCCGGCTTGCTGGCTAGGCGGGATATAAGTCGAAACAAACAAATAAATAAATAGTTAGAAGGGGCCCTACAGGCCATCTAGTCCAACCCCCCTGCTCAAGGCAGGATCAGCCTGAAGCATCCCTGACAAGTGTTTGTCCAGCCGCTGCTTAAAGACCGCCCATAAGGGAGAGCTCACCACCTCCCTTGGCAGCTGATTCCACTGTAGCACAACTCTTACTGGGGGAAAAAAAGGTTTTTCCTAATATCCAGCCTGTACCTTCCCACCGTTGATTTAAACCCATGCTTTTTTTAATAATAATTTTTAATTGTTTTTTTACCAACAAAACATTATAACAAAAGCAATATCTTACCATATTACAACATAGCAGGTATAAAGTATATCAAAGTGCAGTGCATAGATGCTGCTAATACAAAAAACTTAAAACTTAACTTTGGTTTAGTTACGTCGAGCATTAGACGATTACATACTGTGTAGAATATCATATTTACTTGGAACATTGGACTTGCTAGGTAGGTCATTGCCAAAAACATACTCTAAAAATGGGAACCATCGAATTTGAACATTACAGTTATCAGCATTATACTGAAAAGAAGATACCTTCTTTGAGATCTTGTCCATTGAGAAGTACTCCCATATTGTAGCAAACCATTGTGATAACAATAACAGTTGAGAGCTTTTCCAATTGAGTGCGAGTCCTCTCCTCTGCTGCCAACAGGAGTGCGAGTCCTCTCCTTTGTTAGTCCTTCAAATACTTCAAGAGAGCCATCCTGTCCCCTCTCAGCCTCCTCTTTTCCAGACTGAACATTCCCAAGTCCCTCAGCCTTTCCTCATAGGGTCAGTTCAATTAAAAAAAACTACTATATGGACAATTCTATGGCTTTGGGGGATTTTCTCCTGGAGCAGTGAAGCAAACAACTCCTTCCTGAACGGGGATGGCCAGGACTTAGGGATTTACTGAACTCTGGGGATTTATCTTCATTCTCAGGCTCTCCAGGCCAAGGAATTTCAGATGAGAAGCTACAAGCCAGGGGGGCAACTATTTTGTCAAGGCTGATCCTAAGCCTTCTTGACCTTTTAAATGACCCCTTCTTCCCACGTTCTTTCCATCTTGGCATCCTCTGTTTTGCAACTGGAGAAAGGCTGTGGTCACAAGGCAAGGTAATTGTGATTTGTTCCCGCTATAAATTTAATCAGGAATTTTTTTTGGGGGGGGGGGATTCGGATGATCACACATCCCTCCCTGAACTGCAAGCATTGCGTGAGGTGACTTTGGGTACTGTCTAGATGCAGCTGGCCCCTCTCTCCGCTGCCCACTCATGTGCCAGCCTGCCCAATATTTCCTTCCCTGCCTGCCGGCTTTCCTTGCCCCCAGTAACTTTCGACACTGCCGCCCGACACGGCTGGCAAGCTGGGTGAGCTCCCCGATGCTGGGGGCTCCTTCCGTCCCTCCTAACACCTCATCAGGGACTCCTGGGGTGGGCAGGACCAGGAGCTCTGTGCTGGATGTGCGGTTGAATGTTTAAATATAGAATTTATTCAGCGTGGGATTGCTCATGCACTCAAAGGTGGAACCTGGGGGGAAAACCCTCATTGCACAAAGAACAGTCAGATGACTCTAATCACAATCATTGCGAGAGATGGCTGTCCAGATCGGTGAAATCATGGATTTAAAGTGCAAGTACCTGGAAAGTACTTGATTTTCCCAGTGCAGGAAAACACAGTAGAGAACCGGGAGGATTGCGCGAATGAGCCTGCTTCAGCGTGGGTTGCGGATCGGCTCATCCGATTTGCAAATTAAAATGTGAGAGGGAACAGCAGTGAAACCTGATCAAAACAACCATGTGACCACAGCAGACTGAGGAGCAGACACAAATAAATCACTATAAATTGTGTGTGTGGGTGTAAAGCGCTGCCAAGTCACAGTCAACTTATGGTGTCCCTGGCAAGAGGCCTTTGGTGAGGCAACTGAGAAGCAGATGTGGCTGGCCATTACCTACCTCTGCGGAGCCTTCCTTGGTGATCTCTCTTCCAAGTACTGACCCAGCTTAGCTTCCGAGATCTGACAAGCGCAGGCTTTTCTATCCCACTTTCACTCTCATGATGAATTACAGATGTGCAAAGATCTTTGGTTTATATTAGGGTGTGTTTTTTTGTTGGTTAATATTTTCCTTTGTTTTCTTCATTCTCATTGTTACACCTGTTTGGATTCTTTATGCTATTCTTTATCTCCATTTGAATTCAGAGGGTAAGATGTTTCTGGAAGTAAGGGTTTTTTTAAAAAAAATTCTTTCACTTTCCTGGGATGGAATTCCTAGGGATTCGACCCCTCTCAGGGAATCCTGAGCACCAAATTTCAGCAGGCAGGGGAAAGAGTTCCCATTTTAGATGAGATTTATCACTGGTGGAGAATTCAGGAAGATCGTGGATGGGTGTGCAAAGGGGCTTTTGCTTCTTTAGCAGGACACTCAAGCAGACCATGGAGGGTGAATCTGTTCTTAAAACAAAAACAACACTAACAAGCTGACTCTGCCCACCTACTTTATCTCACTGAGGGTACGTTCAGACAGGCAGCTAATCCCGCCATTGCCCGGGCTGTAATTTGATCTAGATCTTTTTGATCCAGTGTTGCATGACCAGACAGCTCCCCCGTGAATCACTTTACCACACATGACTCCGCGGTGGATTGTCTAGACGGCATCCACCGTAAGAAGCTGTGCAGCCAGCTGTTTTTTTAATATCCTGTTTGCACATGTGCATATGTGCCTCACAATCTACTTGTTTTTCCACACATGTGCAAACTAAAATGGTAAAAGCGCCACCAGCAGTACCTTCCTCTAGGTACCGTTTCAGTTGATAAAGTTGGTAAAGTTCAAGGGACTGTCAGAAACGTTAAATTGTTCGGATCGTTTGAGTGGAGCTCTGGGGATGACGCATGTTTAAGCGGTTATGTGCGTATCACTAAGACTTGTTTAAAATGGAGGCCATTCGGGATGATCTGGAGACCATCCCTACAGGCTGCTTGTGCACTGGTGAAATGACTAGATAGGGGAAAGTCCACCATTGGCCCATTGGCCAGCTTAAGACTAGACTTTCACCGCTATCTTTTAAGTACGCATCCTTGAAGGGGATCAACAGGCTGATCATGAAAGTGGCACGATTCCCAGATGCTGTTGTCTGGACGTGCACTTTAAATCCACCAGGCACTCATGCCTGGCATAGCTCAAAAGTGCCATCTGAATGAAACCTGAGATAGGTTGATGACAGCATTTTTTTCCCCTCCCAGTCAGGCAGACTCCTGGTATCAGCCATGTTGGGGGGGAAAGATATTTTAACACTGTAGATAGGGTTGGCAACTCTTGTTTGGGAAACACCTGGAGATTTTGGTGGGTGGAACCTTGGGGAAGGTGGGGTTTGGGGAGGGACCTTAGCAGGGTACAATGCCATAGAGTCCACCCTCCAAAGCAGCCATTTTCTCCAGTGGAACTGATCTCTATCACCTGGAGATTAGTTGTAATTCCAGGGGATGTCCAGGCTCCACATTAATTGTAGCCCCATCCCCTCTGTATGCTTGTTTTGTTTTAAAATACCCATGCCCCACTTTCTTTACAGCCAAATTGGAGGTTTTCTGTCATTTTTTTTTTCTTAACAGAAATGAGGGTGGAGGGTAATTTGGGTCCAGAGAAATCATGATCATTTTGTGCTTTTACATGCGATTACAGACATTATGAGACAGTTGTTGTTGTTGTTGTTTTAAAAAAAGGAGCATGGGGGGAATCCAGAGTATTACAGGCCAGTTAACCTGATACTTGTTCCAGGTAAACTAATAGAAACTATAATTGAAGATAGAATGATTAGAGGGAAGGACAAAGAGGGACAAAGCCTGCTGAGGGAGAATCAGCATGGCTTCTGCAAAGGGAAGTCCTGCCTTACCAAACTTTTGGGGTTCTTTAAGAGGGTTGACAAACCAGTGGGAAGGGTGAGCTGGTAGACATTATTTACTTGGACTTCCAAAAGGCTTTCTACAAGGTGCTTCCCCAAAGACTCTTAAGCTTAGTTGTCAAGAAACAAGGGGACAGGTCCTCTTATAGGTTAAAAAATGGTTAAACAACAGGGAGTAGAGAGTAGGAATAAATGGATAGTCGTCACAGCAGGTTCCCACATGAATCAATTTTGAGACCTGTGCTATTTAATTTGTTCATAAAGGAGGAGGAGGAGGAAGAAGAAGAAGAAGAGGAAGAAGAGGAGGAGGAGGAGGAGGAGGAGATTGGATTTTTACCCCACCCTTCACTCAGTGCAGTTTACAATCTCCTTTTCCTTCTCCTCCCCACAACAGACACTGTGAGGCTGTGAGGTAGGTGAGGCTGAGCGAGCTCTTTTGAGAACTGCTCTTGAGAGAAAAGCTCTGAGAGAACTTGCAACTGAACCAAGGTCACACCAGCAGCTGAATGTGGAGGAGTGGGGAATCAAACCTGGTTCTTCTAGATTAGAGTACACACTCTTAACCACTACACCAAACTGATTTGAAATTGGGGCTGAGCAGTTTAACAGCTAAATGTTCAGATCATACTAAATTATTCAAGAAAATGAAAACCAAAGTGGACTATGAAGAGCTACAGGAGGAGCTCTATAAATTGGGTGAGAGGACAACAATATGGTAAGTGAAATTCAGTGTTGGTAAATGTAAGGTGACACACACCAGAAGAAAAACTTTAAAGATATGCTGGTGGGGTCTGAATTGGGTGAGACCAGGAATGAAAGAGCTCTTGGGGTTATAGTGGACAGATCTATGGGAAAGGACTGTGTTTAGCCTGTGCTGAGGCTTTGGCATCCTGGCTATTAATATTACAAAAGAATGTTAAATGTATTAGAAATGGTGGAAATCAAAAATTTTAATCATTATTTTAAATACTATAATTTTGTTTCTTTTTTTCATTTTTTTAAAAAAAAACATTTGTTATTTTTATTGAAATATTCCATATTTTTTCACAACAGAAAATGTAAAATCCTACTTTCATTTGATCTGTATTTCTTTAGGTGAAAATATCACTCCTGGACAGTGTTATAGAAGAGATTATTTTTAAAAAATATATTTATTTAGCAAATGTGTATCCCACATCTCCAGAGACCTGCATATTAACTTTTTTTTTAAGCAGTTATAAGATGCTGCAGAAATTAAGAGTGAAAGGAATTGAACAAATTGGCCAAGTTAGGTCAAGGGAATTGGAGAGTTCAAAACAGCATCAAATGTCAGATTGTTTAATTTGTAACATATCTACTCCTAATTAACCTCTGAGCCCCAATGAAGAAGTGGATTGGGAGGGAGAAAAATGCCCTTCTCCATAAAGCTAGGACACCTGACAAACAGGTAGCTATTACTAGCCATTGTTCATGGATACTTTGCCTCCTCAGAGAGCCTACAATGGAATTGTTTGGCGGTAATGAGTTTTCCTTGGGAGAATGATTGCTTTTGTAGACAGAAGAGCTTGCTGCAAGACCCCCACTTGCCTGTATAAGTAATTGGGCTGTAAACTGTATATGGGGTGGGTTGGAATTTGGACAATTTAAAATGTCTTTAGTCTTTAGATATATACCGTTATTTAAGAAACTCACCTCATACACTTTATTTTGCTTTCTTCTTCCTTAAAATATTCAGGGTACTCCTGAATGTGAAGAGCTGAGTGACTATAGTTGTACAAAAGGATTCCAGAAGGAAGGAAGTGGGAAGTCTGTACAAACAGAAGTATATCCCCTAACAAGAGTGTTGTGTACTGGGTTCGATGCATGGAGAAGCAGGACAACCATCTGATGATCCGCTCTTAGTTTATTCGTACACAACAATGCAAACTACCAGCCGAGGTGGCCAGCTATATACACCCACCTAAGACATACCCACAGTCCAATTGGAGGGTTTGAATCTCCCACCAAAGTCCCTATTGGTGAACTCTAGGTGGTTCAGGATCCTTGGTCCCTATTGTTTCCAGGAGCCAGGCTCGAATTACATGTCGCTGGTGCCTGGTGGTGGTCAGCAGACATAACAAAGATCAAATCTACGTCTGACTTTCCCGCTGGAATCATTCTAGTTTCAAAAAAAAACCCCATCTATACCTGTTTCTAGTTTCAAACCATACTTGTTCTAGTTTAAAAATCACCATCTACATTCATTAATTGCCCTCTTGTGGTCAAGCTAGCATTACACTGCTTTAAACAGATCCTGTTGCTTACTGCTCTTCAGACCCAGGGAAAAAAAAAAAGTGAAATTTGAAACCAGCATGAAATGATTGTAGGAAAAGAACAACAGTCAAACTACTTCAGAGGGGAGGTGTAGATTTGGCCTTAGAGTTACAGTGCAGTCCTAAGCAGAGTTGCCCTCTTGTCCCTTTTTTTACTCCAGTTCCCTTAGAAGGGCAGAACTCTGCACCAGATCACACTGTTAGAAGAGGCAATAGGGGATCCTGTGTATTCTACATTCCAGCTATTTCTTTTAGTTAGTTTTATTTATTTATTTATTTATTTATCATTTTTATACCCCCGCCCTCCCCGCAAGCGGGCTCAGGGCAGCTTACAAGGGCACAAATGCCAGTCAAAACATCATAAAACAGTTAAAATCAGCAATAATGATAAAAATCCCAAAAAATTACAAATATATTACTACAATTCACAATAAAGTGCTTCCAGTCTTCACTAGTCTGATGGCTTCCTATCGGGTTGGGGTCCATCCACCCTTGACCATCGGTCCTGGGCTGCGTTCAGGGCCAGCTCGCATTGCAGATGTTATTTGCGGTGGATGTTACTACTGGTGGCGGCTCCTAGCCAAAGGCCTGGCGGAAGAGCTCCGTCTTGCAGGCCCTGTGGAACTGCATTAAGTCCTGCAGGGCCCTGATCTCCTCCGGGAGCTCATTCCACCAGGTTGGAGCCGCCACCGAAAAAGCCCTGGCCCTGGTTCCGGCGAGCCTGGCTTCCTTGGGGCCTGGGACCCAAAGTCAATGACACAACCCCGACCGAAGTGCCCGCTGGGGTATATACGGGGAAAGGTGGTCCCTCAGGTATGTTGGACCCTGGCCATATAGGGCTTTAAAGGTAAGAACCAGCACCTTGAAGCGAACTCGGTATGCTTAGGCAGCCAGTGCAGCGCCGCTAGCACAGACCGGATGAGGTCCCGCCTTGTGAGACCCATCAATAGCCTGGCCGCAGTGTTCTGCACCAGCTGCAGCTTCCGGGTTTGCACCAGGGGCAGCCCCATGTAGAGAGTGTTACAGTAGTCCAGCCTCAAGGTGACTGTCACATGGATCACTGTGGCTAGGTCATCAGGGTCAAGGTGCTGCACAAGCTGAAGATGGTAGAAGGCCAACTTGGCAGTGGCTGCTACCTGGGCCTCCATTGTCAAGGATAGTTGTCTTCCAGCTGTGACCTGGACTTCCCAGGCTAGCCTGATCCCATCGGATCCCCACCCATAAGGTAAGGAGAGTCAGCCCCAGTTAGGGTTGCCAGCTCTGGATTAGGAAATGCATGGAGATTTTTTTGGGGGGCAGGGAGGGTGGAGCCTTGGAAGGGCAGGGTTTGGTGAGGGGAGGGACCTTGGTGGAATCCAGCCATAGTGTCCACCTTCCAAAGCAGCCATGGTCTCCAGAGGAATTGATCTCTGTAACCTGGGGAACAGCTGTAATTCTAGGAGATCTCCAGTCACATTGTGGTGAGGACTGGTGACCTTAGCCCTGGATAGTACTTGGATGGGAGACCATTGAAGAAGACCAGGGTTGTTATGCAGACAGACAGCATGGTATACTGGTTAAGAATGGCAGGCTCTATTGTGGAGAACGGGGTTTGATTCCCCATTTCTCCACATGCAGCCTGCTGGGCAAAAACTCTATGGTGGAAGCTAAATTTACCATAGAGTTTTTGCCCAAATGTCAGAGTGTTGCCCCGGTGTTGCCGTTCTGTTGATGTCACTTCTGGGTCATGTTGGAAGTGATGTAGACATGTAGCTGCAACACCAGCTGGGCCTTCCTCCCACTCCCAGAAAGCCCCCCCCATCCCCTGGCAACCCAACACAAGTTGGGTGAAACTTAATGGCCCTTTCCACCATCACCAGTTGTCTTCTATGTCGCCACTTTATCCAAAGACAATCAAGGTGGCTCACAAAATTTAAACAGTATGAAAACAATCCCCAACTTCCATAATGATAATAAAAGCAAAATTAAAATATTCTCTAGATAGTAAAAACCAGGGGTCCATTGGAGCGGGAGTGCACAGGATCGCAGCTCCGAGAGTGAGGAGCCCAGGGGGCGGGCACATGACCAAGCCCCGCCCCCTCCTCAGCTTCTCCGAGCAGTGCAAAGGCGCAGCGCCCCGGGGAAAGTGTTGCTAGGGTCTTTATTGTTTTTAATGTTTTGTTTTAATATTGATAATTTTATCATTGTTCCTTTTATGACTGTGTGCTGCTTTTCCAGAGACTTGCTCAAGGTGGCATATAAATTTTCTAAGTATACCAATTTTTATCTGTGCACATGGCACATAAGTACTGGAGAAATTTCACCAACCCTTCAGCAGCTTCCACCCCATCAGTTTGGTATAGTGGTCAGGAGTTGGACTCTAATCTGGGAGAGCTGGATTTGATTCCCCACGCCTCCACATGCAGCTGCTGGTGTGACTTTGAGCCAGTCACAAGTTCTCTCAGAGCTGTTCTCTCATGAGCAGTTCTCAAAAGACCTCTCTCAGCCCCACCTACCTCACTGGGTGTCTTTTTGTGGGGAAAGGAAGGGAAAGGGTTGGGTGGTGCACATGTCCTGGGTATCTCAAGTCTACTTGAAACCTGGTGGTTTCAAAGGAGCAGGAAGAGAATGAGGGTGTGTTCTTTACGCTTATTTTTATTGCACAAAGTATTGGATGGGGAAGGGAATGGAGGAAGAGCAGGTCAGTTTCACTCACCTGTGGAGTGGAGCCTGAGGGGTGGGTGTTGCCTTCTGACACACTTCTGGTATGTTAGGGGGTGTGGCATATGCAAATGAGTTATGCAAATGAGTTATGCTAATGAGCTCCTGCACCTCTTTTTCTACGAAATGACCCCTGGTAAAAACAATTTTAGAATGCAATACCCAGCCCAAACTAGAAAAGGAGCCCCTGGCAACTGCTGTCACCTGTTTCTTGGTGGAGAATGAGGCATGTGGAAGTGCCCCTAAAATGTCAACCTGCTCTCTCTGGTTGAATGTTAGACATTTATCAGAACAGGCTGTGCATCTCTTCCTGTTTCAGATTTACTATGAACCAACAGTCCTTATGTTTTACCTTGCCTGGATTATGTCTCAGTTGCATCACCCTTGTGTTTAATTTCACACAATGGTTGAGTATTTTCACTGCCTGTCTTGATTTAAATGGTAAAGAGACATAGATCTATATGCCATCAGCATATGTATAACAGTGTGTTCCAAATGTTCAGATGATCTCATTCTTCATGGTGGAAAATGCTGTCAAGTCTCAGGGTGCGTTCAGATGGGCAGCTAATCCCGCCATTGGCCCGGCTGTAATTCGAGCTAGATCTTTTTGATCCAGCGTTGCACGACCATACAGCTCACCTGTGAATCGCTTTACCGCACATGACTCTGCAGTAGATTGTCTAGACAACATCCACCATAAGGAGCCATGCGGGCAGCTTTTTAAAAAAAACACAAAAATCCTGTTTGTGCATGTGCATATGTACCTCACTATCTACTTGTTTTTCCACACATGCGTGGACTAAAATGGTAAAAGCATCACCAGTGGTACCTTCCTCTAGGTACCATTTCAGTTTATAAAGGTGATAAAGTTCAGGGAACTGTCAGAACATAAAATTGTTTGGATCGCTTGAACAGAGCTCCGGGGATGTCACATGTTTAAGCGGTTATGCGCACACCGCTAAGACTTTTTTTAAAAATGGAGGCTATTCAGGATGGTCTGGAGACCATCCCTACAGGCTGATTGTGTCCTGGTAAAACGACCAGATGGGGGAAAGTCCGCCATTGGCCTGTCATCCAGCTTAGGACAGGACTTTCACTACTATCTTACAGATCCCCATAAGTATGGATCCCTGACAGAGATCGACAAGCTACTCACTGAAGCGGCACAATTCCCAGATGTTGTGATCTGGACATGCACTTTAAATCCACCAGGCACTCATGCATGGCACAGCTCAAAAGAAGGAATACAAAAGCACTGTTATGATGCAGAGAAACAAATTGTATCAATACAAGAAAATGTCTATTACAGTATCTGCAAACCCAAGGCGTTGCAATGGGGTCAGCTTTTGCTCCATCAGTAGCCAATCTTTTCATGACAGATTTTGAAGAAAAATGGATATCTAATCTGGAAGTGAATTCTTTTTATCACAGTATAGTGTTTTACAAACGCTTTATTGATGATTTATTCTTTTTGGGTCAGAGTCTGCAGGTTGAGGAATTTGTGACTTGGCTCAACTCCCTTCATCCGACCATCAAGTTTACATGTAAATCTGACAGTAGCAGCATAGCATTTCTGGACACCACAGTATTTGTGACTGAACCTGAGACCCTTGTGGTGAAGCCTTTTTTTAAAGAAACAGATAGGAATTCCTATTTGCATTTCCGTTCTCATCATACCTTACACCTTAGGAGGAACTTGCCGTATGGGCAGTTCCTCAGGTTGAAGAGGAATTCTTCTTTCCAAGACCACTATGAAGGAGCATCAAGGAAATTAGAAGGGGAATTGGAGATAAGAGGGTATCCCCAGAGGATCATACAGGGCGCATGTAGACGGGCTGATGGAGTGTCACGCAGGGAGATGTTACAGAATACAACATCTAGGGACAAGACCCGATCTCTCATTTTTTGTGCCATGGATTTTACGCCTTTGGCTTCTTCAGTTAAGAATATTATTTTTAGGCACTGGCACATTGTAGAAAATATTCCAGGTTGTGAGGTCAAACCTTATGTGGGTCTTAGGAGGACTAAAAGCCTCAAAGACACTTTAGTACACACGGATCTGGTGCATGAACCAACAGAAGTAGCTTCTATTTCAAGGAAAGGGCATTTTGCATGTGGGCCCGCAAGCATGGCAGACCATGTGTATTATAGTGTATGCCCGCAAGCATGGCAGACCATGAGTATTAATTTACCTGTGTTATCTTTTTGTTACACTCTTAGAACATATACCAATTGTGCCTCCCGATGGTCAATTTACCTTTTGAAATGTCCTTGTTCCCTCCTTTATGTGGGGGCATGTAGCAGAACTCTTAGAACGAGGATGATTGAACACAGATCATGCATTCGGACATTACCGATGGAAGCTCCATTGGTTTATCATTTTTCCAGCAAAGGCCACTCCCCTAATGATTTTAAGTTTGTGGTCTTGGAGACAATGAAGGCACATAAATATAATAAACTTGACTTGCAAAGGATACTCAGACAGAGGGAAGCTTTCTGGATATTTAGGTTACAGACTGTGCACCCACATGGGTTAAACCAGTCTTTAGAATTTAATTCATTTTTATAATCTGAGGTGAGAAGCTTGTCTCTTTAAGTTCTGCATTGGTCTTGCAAAGTTTGTTCAGACAGAGGGAAGCCTTTTGCCATGTTCAAATTATAAACTATGTATCCTGATGGGTTGATATCAGTTTGTAGAATGTAACTCATTTTTATAACTGTGGTGAGAGGTTTGTGTCACTTTAAGATTTGCGCTGGGAACATTATCTGTAATTTCCAAGATAAGCAGGAACGCTAGGCGTCATTGCAAGGCAGCACCGACTTTTGAAGTGGGGAATGAGCGGTAGCCCGTTTGTCTTGAACCAAAAGGTTATGGTGAGTTTAGATTGCTGGGGCTTCAGTGCACATGGCGAAATTATTTATCTATTACCTGATATGCTAAGTAGAGCTGTGCCTTTTGTTTAGGTAGTAAATTCTGGACACTGAACTCTTTGGGGAATTTGATCCAGTTGGAAGTTGAGTCTAGCACTTTTGTGCTTCATGCATTGAAAATTGAGGTACTACAAGAGTGTATAATTAATGTAAGTACACCTTTTGTTGAATGTTTCTTGTTATGTTGATTAACATGTGTTACATTGGATATGTCTATTTTGTATTCAGTTCACTGAGGAAGCATTAGTGAAACGAAGAGAAAAAGCTGGCATCTTCGTCTCCTTCACTGGATACTGTGCTCTGAATTTTTTTTTTCTTGAAGACATGTTCTTGAAGAGATTGTGAGCTTTATGCTTTGAATGTTAAAGACATACTTATACTGTGAGCTATGTATCCTGTTGCAATACTGTAATAGACATTTTCTTGTATTGATACAATTTGTTTCTCTGCATCATAACAGTGCTTTTGTATTCCTGTTATTTGTTACTGTGATTACAGCTCAAAAGAGCCATATGAACATGCCCACAAACAACTGATAGGGTTTTCAAGGCATTAGATGGTTTGCCATTGCCTGCCTCTACATCACAACCTTGGACTTCCTTGGTTGTCTCCCATCCAAATACTGACCAGGGTCAACTCTGCTTAGTTTTTGAGATCAGACACAGTCAGACTAGTTTGGGCCATCCAGGTCAAGGCACAATGGCTTTATGAAGCAGTTAAATAAGGGCGGTGGAATAAGATGGACCTTTATGGAACCTGATTAGGGCAATGGTAAATGGGGTCAACCAGAAATATCCCTAGAGCATCTTCTGGGATATGTCCCACAAAAATACCTAAAACAACAGAGGACAGTATTGTCTGGACCCAATTATTCTAAGTGACCATGAAGAGAGCATGGATGATAGGGTCAAAAGTTACTGAGAAGTCAAGGAGAGCCAAAAGGAACATGTCCATGTCATTTCTCTGGATGGCCAAAGCAGTTTCTGTTTTATGATCAGGCCAGAATTCAGATTGAAAAAGATAAGAGATTATCGGTTATCAATCCAAGAATGACTGGAGTTGATTTGCCATCACTCTTTCAAGAATGTTAACAATCCAAGTCAAGGAAGTCATAAAAACAAGAAGCCTTCATTCAAAAAGTGAAAGACTTTCCCTAACTAGGTGAACAGAGTGAAGTTCTGGCAAAACAAATGTAAGTCGACAATAAGGCAAGCAAGAAGAGAATATGAGGAGAAAACATCAAGAGAAACAATAAGCATTTCTTCAAATAGATCATGAGTAGGAAACCCAGGGAGGTGGCTGGCCCATTAGGTGACAAAGGACTGCTTCAGGAAGACAGGGAGATGGCAGAGAAAATGAAAGAATCTTTTGTGCCTGTTTTTGCTGTAGAAAACGTGAGGCATATACCCACACCAATACCGCTGTTTTCATGAGAATTATCTGCAGAACTGAATTAGACTGAGGTAACGAGTAATGATATTCTAGAACTACAAGGCCACCTGATAACAAATATGTCTCCAGGTCCAGATGGCATACTCTTGGAGGTCCATAGGAAGCTCAAATGTGAAATTGTTGATCTACTAACCAGTATATTTAACTTACCACTAAAAGCTGCTTCTGTAGAAGAAGGGAGGGATGGTAGATTCCTTTTAAGAATACATGTGAACTCACATGAAGCTGCCTTATACTGAATCAGACCATTGGTCCATTGAGGTCAGTATTGTCTATTCTGACTGGCAGCAGCTCTCCAGGGTCTCAGGCAGAGATCTTTCACATCACCTATCTCCTGGACCGATTTCCCACGAGGTGCTGCTCCGGCGTCATTCTTCGCTTTGCCCTGATTGTGTGCTTAAATTTCCCATTATTTGCCCTGCGCCACATTTTGACCTGTGGCTTCGCCCGAATTCCCCCATGGCTTCAGTGATCCTGAATTTTTTTGAGGATCACTGAAGCTACACGGGGGAATTTGGGCAAAGCCGCAGGTCAAAATGTGGCGTGAGGCAAATAGTGGGAAATTCAAGCATGCAATTGGGGCAAAGGAAAGAACAATGCTGGAGCAGCGCCTTGTGGGAAATCAGTCCTGGTCCTTTACAATGGAGATGCCAGGGACTGAACTTGGGACCTTCTGTGTGCCGAGCAGATGCTCTACCACTGAGCCACAGTCCCTCTGAAGAAGTCTGTGTAGACACGAAAGCTTAGACCTAGAATAAAACTTTGTTGGTCTTAAAGGTGACACTGGACTCAAACTTTGGCTGAGGACAGACTGGCAATCTGAAGCGGAGGCAAAGCGGAGGGAACTGGAGCGGGGGAAAAAACCCACGGAGCTGGCCGTTCACACTGGCCAGAGCAATGCGGATCAGCGGCGATATGGAGCATTCAGACTGCCACGGAGAGTTCAGACTGCCGCATAGCCAGCGTGCGCGGCTCGCGCGTGCTGCTGCACTTTTTTTTTGTTTTCCTTTGATGTTTTTCGCATATGCGCACATGCGCATATGCAAACATGTGCATATGCACATATGCGCACGTGCGCATATGCACATATGCGCAAAAGTTTTTGCCGGTGCGTTCACACTTCCTCCGGATGCCTCCCGCTTCTTCCAGTTCACACTGTTTGGAAGCGGGAGGCATGCGGAGGAAGGCCCCTGAACACCGGGAAAAACCGGTGTCCGGGTAAAGCGGAAGGAAAGCGGCTGGGAGACGGGTAAGTATGCAACGGAGCCGATGGGCAGATGCGCATGTCTGAACGTGCTCCTTTCCTCCGTTTGCGAAGCGTGCCTGCCCCGCTTCAGATTGCCAGTCTGTCCTCGGCCTTTGTTCCCCTTTTAAAAATGTGAAACTTAGCTAATTATCAAATGTCTCTCCAATCCAACGGGAGAAAGGTAATCTCATTAATGAGTTACACATCATTTCTAAAAGCGTTGGTGTAACTTCTGATCCCAAGTACTGTACTTTATGTGGCAGTCCTCAAAAAAGCATCTGGAGAGACTAAAATATAGTTTTTTGTTTAATTTTAATTCTCCATGTCTGGAAATGTACAGCAAGATGTGAGCATCTGATTAGCGTCTGATGATGACCGTAATTCCCAGGCCCTCGAGTATAGTAAATAATTTACACATCAGAAGACTGAATGTTATCCAAATGTGACTGTGGCTTTTTGTTCTAAGCCTCTCCACATTTCCCCCCCTCTTAGAACAGATCACATTGCTTTGAAATGTGTGAAAATTAGGAAAATATAACAAAATAGTCCCAAGATGCATTAACGATATTAATATCTGCCTTTGTGTGATGCATTTGTCTAACATGTTGCATTTCCTGATGGCACTGAGACAGCTTCTTCAGAGATGTGCGGCGGCTGTTTTCATTTTCATCTCAGTAGGAATTCTGCTTGTAAGAGACGTGAGTAGAATAGGGGGTTAAAATAAGCACTGATAGCTATTTTTTTCTTTGTTGCCCAACACCATTCCCCCCCCCAAAAAAAAAACAAACAAACACACAGCATTAGAATTTAGGTACTGTATTTACTCAAAAGGGTGGTGAGTACTAGAGTTGCCAGACTCCAGGTAGCAGCTGGAGATCTCCTGGGATTACAACTGATCTGCAGGCAACAGAGATCAGTTCCTTGGGAGAAAATAGCTGCTCTGGAAGATGGACTCTATGGCATTGTACCCCACTGAAGTCCCTCCCTTTCCCAAAGTCCACTGTCCTCAAGTTTCACTCCCCAAATCTCCAGGTACTTCCCAACATGGAGCTGGTGACCCTATGACAAAAAGCCCATCCCCTAAAAAGAGATGATTCTCTCTCTCTCTCTCTCTCTCTCTCTCTCTCTCTCTCTCTCTCACACACACACACACACACATACACATTATCTATCTATCTATCTATCTATCTATCTATCTATCTATCTATCTATCTATCTATCTATCTATCTACCTACCTACCTACCTACCTACCCACCTGTCTGTCTGTCTGTCTGTCTGTCTAATCTATCTATCTATCTACCCACCCACCCACCCATCTATCTATGTCTGTCTGTCTGTCTGTCCCCTCAAATTAAAATTAACTCTTTTAAAAAGTAGCCATATGAACAAAGTGTTCCAATTACCTAGTAAACAATATACAGTAAAAAATACAGGCTACAGAAGAAAACAATTAGTTTTGCTTTTTGCACTTCTTTGATTGTAACTGTTCACAAGCAGTATAGGACCACCCCGTTTCGAATTTTAAAAGGCAAGAGACCCACTTTTTAACCTTCTCAGAGTTGAGCAAAGGCTCAGATGAATTGACCTATTGGCACTGCAAACCTAAACAGAATTATTTACACCCTTCTAAACCCACTGAAATCACAGAACTTAGAAAGGTATAATTCTCCTTAGAAATGTACTCCCCCACCACCACACACACAGTGTTTCATAATGCTTTTTGGTAGGCTAGGAAGTTCAAACTAAGACTTAGGTAAAGGCAGGGGTCATTTTGAGCAGGAGCTTGCGGGAGCGCAGCTTCGGGACTTGGTGTCAGCCCACCCCCCCACCCCGGCAGGGGAATGCCTACTTGTGTCATGGCTGCAGCAAAATGACCCCATCCCCTGGAAAGGTCCTTGTTCCTCCGACCAGCCTTCTGAAGGCTTCAGCCACCACTGAAGCTATCCTCCCAGAATAGTGGTATTTCTGAGGCTTGGATTAGTAACTGTCCCCTCTCTGCCAGCTCTTTCCTTCTCTCTCTCTCTCTCTCTCTCTCTCTCCTTTCTTTCTTGCCTTCTGACATACTTCCGGTGATGTCAGGTGGTGTAGCATATGCAAATACATTATGCTAATGAGTTATGCTAATGAGCTCCTACACCTCTTTTTCTATGAAATGTCCCCTGGGTAAAGGTAAAGGTTTCCCTTAGTTCTGGGGAAAGACATGTGTCCAACATAACAGTTGTGATCCATCAGAGAGAGCTGATAACTGTGGAACACACATGAAGCTGCATGACAGTGAATCAGACCCCCTTTGGTCCATCAAGGTCAGTATTGCTTACTCAGACTGGCAGCCGCTCTCCGAGGTCTCAGGCAGAGGTCTTTCATATCACCTACTGCCTGGTCCTTTCAGCAAGAGATGCTGGGGATTGAACTTGGAAGCCTCTTCCACTGAGCCACAGCCCTCTTGCTTTGAAAATTCCTGAAGATTTGGGGGTGGCACTGCTTCTTGGAAGAAAAGTGATGGCAAACCTAGACAGTATAACAAAAAGTAGAGACATCACCCTGCCAACAAAAGTCCATATGGTCAAAGCTATGATATTCCCAGTAGTCTGTATGGCTGTGAGAGTTGGACCATAAGGAAGGCCGAGCGCCGAAGAACAGATGTTTTTGAATTATGGTGCCGGAGAAGACTCTTGAGAGTCCCCTGGACTGCAAGCAGATCAGATCAGTCAATCCTAAAATAAATCAACCCTGACTGTTCCCTGGAAGGCCAGACCCTGAAGCTGAAGCTCAGATACTTTGGCCACCAAATGAGAAGGGAGCACTCACTGGAGAAGACCCTGATGCTGGGAAAGATTGAAGGTCAAAGAAGGAGGGGACAGCAAAGGATGAGATGGTTAGACCAGGGGTGTCAAACATGCAGCCCGGGGGCCGGATCAGGCTCCCAGAGGGCTTCTATCAGGCCCACACTGGAACTGGCCCATCTCCTGCTTCCAGTTCTGTTGCTGCTGCTGCATCATAGCTTGCTTCGCCAGACTCTCTCAATTGCTCAGCCATTTCATGTTTTCCCCTGGGTCCTAGACTCAGAAGTCTGAGCATGAGATTTCTGTGGTGAATGTCAGTAAATCAAAAGTAGGTTTGCAGCTTACAAATACATACTTGAACAGCATACTCAAGATTGCAACAGCACAGACATTTTGATGCAATAATTCAGAGCAAGAGGTGTCAGCTATCAGAGACTGTTAAATAAACATAATATTGCAAGAGTGCTAATGTTTTAAGCATGTTTTTATTTTAATTTTAAAAAAATCTTTGTGTTTGTGTCCTTTATAAAGTTTATATCTCCGCTACCCGGCATTACATTTTATGACACACACGGCCTGGCGCAACAAGGTCTCATTTATGTCAGATCCGGCCCTCACAACAAATGAGTTCGACACCCCTGGGTTACACAGTATTATCTATGCAACGGACATGAAATTAAACTCTGGAGCACAACAGAAGACAGGAGGGATGAAGATGGGAGGGAGACAGAAGGTAGATTAGAGAATAGCTGAGAAGGGAGAATGAGTCAGGGACAGGGGAGAGGATGTGGGGGTTGCCAGGAGGGGAGAACAAGGAAATAGTGCAGGGAGGGGGATACAGAGGAAATGAGGTCCTCCCCCCAAGTTCTTGAGGGTTTGTGACCATGCCAATGGGCCTGGCCTACTGGCTGTCACCATACAATGAAGCCATAGTTTTCCTAGATAGAGGCTGCCGACAGGGAAGAGGGAAAGCTGAAGACAGATGGACAGATAAATGAAGGCTGGCTGGTGGACTGGGAGGGGAGAAGGGAGCAGGAAGATGGGAGAGGTTGTGGGGACTTGCAGGAAAAGGGAAAAGGAAATAGTGGGGGAGGGGAAAACAAGATTCCTCCCACAGGTCCTTATAGGTTCCCACCTGTAGTATCAGGGGTCCTTTCGTAGAAAAAGAGCTGCAGGAGCTCATTAGCATAACTCATTAGCATAACTCGTTAGCATATGCCACGTCCCTTGACATCACCGGAAGTGTGTCAGAAAGGGAATGTCAGTTTCAGCCCCATTATATCCTATGGGCCATTGAAATCAATGGCAAAAACTCATAGGGTATATGAGGGGCTGGAGGAAAGGGGGTTTGAGGGAGAGGCTCCAAACTTGCAGGGTAGCTGCTGGGGCCTCTCCTTGAAATACCCACCAAGTTTCAAGAAGATTGGACCACGGAGTCCAATTCTATGGACCCCCAAACAGGTTGTCCCATCCCCTCCATTGTTCTCTATGGTGGGAAAAAATGTTACCTTTTTTTCTACCATAGAGAACAATGGAGGGAATGGGGGCAACCTGTTTGGGGGCCCATAGGATTGGACCCCCTGGTCCAATCTTCTTGAAACTTGGTGGGTATTTGGGGGAGAGGTCCCAGCAGCTACCCTACATTTCCCAGACATGCAGTGCTATGCAGTGCCATGCAACGGCAGAAATATCAGGAGAGAGCGTTTCCATATCCCTCTCCAGTACAATACTGACTATTTTAAATAATGCTGAGGGAGCCTTCACTGCTGTTTTCTTGCAGGTCCTTTCCTGTTTTTGAGAAAAAAAACAGCATTTTCCTGTACAGCTTTCAAAGTTCAACGAAAACAGAAGCAGAACAAACGGAAAGTTTAAAAGTTCATTTTGTGCTTTGTCTTTTGATTTGCCAGGGAACGGAAACGTGCTCACCCCTCTCCAGGGGGCTGGGCAAAATGTGCCCTTGCCAACGGCGAGAAGGTTGAAAAAGCCGCGCAGAACAGCCGTTCCCAGCTGCACGTCTGCTCATGCAAATGCAGTGTGCTTCCCCACAAGGAAAAGTAAACAACATTGTGAGCAATACCGATCATCTCGTAATGGCAAGCCTAGCCAACCGAGGCACAAGAAAATCAATCCAAAAGCACAGCGTTTTGCGCAAAGCATGATTTTCTACATAATGATTGCCATCGTGTTATTACAGGAAACTGCCTTCTCTACGTTTCAGAGGGGAGCCATGCTGGCTTGAAGTGGGACAGCCAGATTCGAGGCCGATAGCGCCTTAGAGACCAACACGCCTTTTCTGGGTGTGAGCTTTTGAGAATTAAAGCCTCCTTCATCAGAGTCGAGTTGGAATAGAGATTTCTGAGTCCCCTTTCTGCACTCTCCTTTTAATCCAGGTTCACTGCAGTGTCCTCCAAACAATTCTGCACTAAAATCAAATCCAATCTTCTTTTTAATCCAGGTTTTTTCTCCCCCATTCTGCACTAAAATCGAGTTCAACCTTCTTTTCATTCCATCCCCCCCCCCCTTTCTCCATTACATTACCTCCCTTCAGTGTGGTCAGCCCAGTTTCAGCCTGCTGTTGCCCCGGGTTATTTGGATGCTGTTTTGCCCTGGACTTAAATTGCCTCGACTTGAGCACAGAGAATATCTGGAGTGGCAGGCAAATGCTCAAAAGACCTGAGTCCTTATACCTCAGTCAGAAGGTGGGAAAGGTGTTACGAAGAAGGAACTCAGGATGCCCAGGTACAACGTATATTGCAATCAGATATATCAGAGCAGAGGGGAAATGCTTGGGGACAGTAAGTTAGCATACGTGGTGTGAGAAGCATTCTATGTCCCTATTCAGCCCTGGGGAGCAATGCACCCTCTAAGCTGTGGAGTCTTGTGAGCAAAAATTCTACTTTGTGAGCTACTGGCATTAAAGTTGTGAGTGAGCGATTTGGCTGCTGCATAAATTAGTTTGTTCTGGAGCCATCCTTCCTGAGCCAAGACAAACTTGTGTGAGCCGGAGGTTAAAAAACTGTGAGCTAGCTCACAATAACTCAGTTTAGAGTGAACACTGCTGGGGAGTCCATTGCTCTCCCTTCTGTAAGGTAGAATATAGAGTTTTAGTCTAGACCTGGAAATAAACAGAGCCTCAATCCCTCGGCCATTACCTCGGGAGAGGCTCTCCTCACACCCCAGGCTAGAAGCCCCCTACAGGGGCTCCGAGGGAGGGGCAGAAGCATCTGGCACCCCTCCCGTTTACTGGGCTATGGGCCACCCCAATCGGAGCACTGAAGAAGTGTGCCCGCCATTCAAGTCACTGAAACCAGAAGTCCTATAGCCATTTGAATTTTAGAGGGGCAGAGTTTTGATGCAGAAGCTGTAGTGTACAAAAGGTATAAAGTTCAGGGGGGGACAGGCATGAGTGGATGTTTGGAATTTACTAAGGTCATTTGTAGGGGGTGAAATCAAGATAAAACAGCTGTAATGACAGTGATTAGAAATCCTGAAACACACTGGTGAGTTTCTATAATTGCTCAGGCCTGCCGGAGGTTTAGGCATTTTAAAATTGCCTTTCTGAACCCTGTGAAATATTCCTTGATGCCATTTTATAACCGGGCTTGCCGAGATTGTGCAAAGTGATTCGCATTTTCCCCTTGTTAATTTCTCACCATTACTAAAGCAAAATAATAATCATCATCCTGATTTAGATAAAAGTCTTTGTGGTTAGGGCCATCATTAACAGTCCTGTCATCCTACTAACGAAGGGACAACGCTTCGGCGTTATGAAATGCGCTAAGTGTATTTTCTTCCGGCTAAATGTAGAGGTAATATCACAAATGTGGTGACACCGGCAGACAGAAGATTGGTTCACATTAAGAAATAAGGGTCCTTCAATCAGAGAAAGCAAGCCAGTGCATTCCAGAAATCAGTCTTAAGAAAACTGGAGATACAGTTCAGTTGATCACTTATTTTTTCTCCAGATTTTAAAAATTTTCTTAAGCTTTGCCTCTTGTTAGTAAACTACAAAGTGAGCAAATCCCCTCTCTCCAAATTTCTTTGCAGACTCTTTAAGGGTCTTTTTGCCAACAGAACTGTGGCTAGTGACAGCTCCTCTCCCTCCGTTAAAGATTTAACCTTCCCCCAAAATGTAAAGATGAATTTCATAGCAAATCATTGGCATTATGAACTTGGAAACATTCCCTATTTCCCTAACTTTAGCCTCTCTTACCTTTACTACCAAAAGGTAGAAATGGCTCCTTTTGATCAGTGCTGGGATCTCAAACTCACTCAGACTACCTTTTATGTACTTTGGGCAGGCGGGGACTTAGCGAGCCAATAAGTTACAGTTGCCAGACTCTAGGTGGGGCCTAGAGATCTCCCGGAATTACACCTGATCTTCAGATGACAGAGATCTGTTCCCCAGGGGAAATGGGCTGCTATGGAGGGTGGACTCGATGGCATTGCATTCCACTGAGGTCCCACCACAAACTCCACTCTCCCCTGTCTCCACCCCCCATATCTCCCAGAATTTCTCAGCCCCAAGGTGGCCACCCTACCCTCAGTTGTTGCATTTTGGAGTGGGTGGCAAAAGCTGGAAGATCAAGGGCAATTTAGGTAAGTGTCCCCAGCTTAGTGGGTCACACGAGTTCTTGTGATGTGAGGAAATTATATCTTGTAATGCCCAGGTAAGAACTGACCCCCCCCCATCCCTCTGCCCTTGGCTTCCTCACTTAGGTCCAATTTATACCTCCCCTCTGAAGTAATTTGACTGCTGTCTTTTCCTACGCTCATTTTACACTGATTTCAAATTTCACTCCCTGGGTCTGAAGAGTACTAAGCAACAGGATCTGTTTAAAGCAGTAAAATGCTAGCTTGACCACAGGAGGGCAATTAACGAATGTAAACAGTAATTTTAAACTAGAACAAGTATGGTTTGAAACTAGAAACAGGTATAGACATTTAAAAACAAAAACAAACTAGAATGATTCCAGCGGGAAAGTCAGATGTAGATTTGACCTTAGATGCTGTGAATGCTAACCCACCAGATACGATGACAGTGCTGTCACAATGTCCACTAATCGTTGCCTGTAGGTGAATCTGGCATTTTCTGCTGAGGCAAAACATCTGAAGGATGTTGAGGGAAGCCAATAGCATTTCCGTCTAGCAGATTTTCTCAGTTATTTTGTGTACAGGCCTGAAGTAATGCAGCCGTATGATCTGGCTGGCCTGGTTTGACCGATCCAAAAACTGCCCAAAGAGCAATGGTTTAGTGGGAAGGGGGGAAAAAAACCCAATTTGATGCAATTATACTGCTCCTATGCATTTCACATGTGCTTGTTCAGGGGGCTGATCAGAATAGAAATCAAAACATGCTCATGGATGTGTGATTCTGGATACTTGAAGGCATTTTTCACATGCTCGGTGATCACTTTCTTTTTACTAACTTTCTTAATCCTGCTTTTTATGGTTATTTATTATTTTTCTTCTTTATCTTTACATCCATATAGACCCCCTTGAGCCTTGAAGAAGTGCATGCAAAATATGGAGAGGCAGTAGAATTGAATTGGGAAGCCAGCCTCCAGGTGGGACCTGGGGATCCCTTAGAATTCCAGCTCATCTCCAGACTATAGAGATCAGTTCCCCTGGAGAAAATGGCTGCTTGCAATGGCACTGTACCCCATTGAGGTTCCTGTCCTCCCCAAATATCCAGGAGTTTCCCAACCTGGAGTTGGCAACCCTCCACCCCCAGTCCTACTGGTGGCCAGGAGATACCTGGCAACCCTATAAACTGAATCCATTTTCATCCTGACCTTGGTGCAGCCCCTCCCCTCCTCTGTTTTGTGTGGGTTTCATCCACCCGATCCCCTCATGGCCTGGATTCATATTTTAAGGCAAATCTGTAGACCTGCTAGATTGGGAAATTTAAGGCAAACAATGAATAGTTTTCTGCTTAACTTATGCAGTGGAAACAGGCAGGGGTCATTTCGTAAAAAAAGAGGTGCAGGAGCTCATTAGCACAACTCATTAGTATAACTCATTTGCATATGTCACACCTCCTGACATCACTGGAAGTGTGTTAGAAAGCAACACCCACCACTCAGGCTCCACCCCAAAAATCTCCAGGTACTTCCCAACTCAGCTGACGAGCCAGCTTGACACTTTGACTAAAGACACTTTAGGTTTCCTTTGCTCTTGCAGGGAAGCCACCCTACAACAAGCATGAAAATACAGATCCAGTTAGTACGCTTTTGCTTTTTTTCCACAGTGACTTACCATATGTGCCTGCTCCTTGGCTTGTTACTCCCAGAATGGTGTTTCTGCGTGTTCCTGCTCGAAATGACCCCTGGAAACAGAACTGTTGCTAGGGTTGCCAGGCTTGGAGAGAGAATTGGGGTGAGGGGACACGGGGGGGGGGGGGGGCAATGTCAGCAGCATCTCTGTATCACTTCTTGTGAAAACCCAGAAGTGATAGAAGGTAGCTCTAGGAATTGCTGGAAACTCTATGGTAAAATGATGGAGTTTCTGGAGATTCACAGAGATACACTGGCGGGAAGTCTCTTGCCATAGCAGGAGGCCTCGCAGCCTTCCCTCTTGCACCTTTTCTCGACATCCTTTCTTTAACTACAGTTGCCAAATGGAACCTCAATGTTGAGAGGCACCAAACACAGTTGTAGGTAATGGTTGTTGTCCTCCTAGCTAGCGTTGCCAACTCTGGGTTGGGAAATACCAGGAGATTTTGGAGGTGGAGCCTGCAGAGGGTGGGGCTTGAGGAGGGGAGGGACCTCAGCAGGGTAGAGTCCCCCCTCCAAAGCAGCCATTTCCTCTAAGGGGACTGATCGTGGTTGTCTGGAGTTCAGTTATAATAGTGAGATATCTCCGGGAGCTCCCTGGAGGTTGACAAATCTACTTCCTACCCTGATGTTTTCCAAGGGCATCTGACTACTTGACATTGGAATAAGGAGACTGGATGCGGTGAACGTTTTCCTAAATGTAATGTTTTTCATGTGTGTGCCCTGCCAATGCATTGTTTTCCCCTTTAGCAAGATATTTAGTACTTAGTACCCTATACAATGGGCTGCAGTGGCGCAAGTGGTTAAGATGCTGAACTGCAGACTGGAAGGTCAGTAGTTAAGCAGTTCAGGACCCAAGTGCTGCAAGTAGATAAATAGGTACCACTTCGGTGGGAAGGTAACAGCGTTCTGTGCACCTCGGCGTCTAGTCATGCCGGCCACATGACCACGGAGACATCTTTGGACAGCACTGGCTCTTCGGCTTGGAAACGGAGATGAGCATCACATCCCTAAAGTCTTATTCAACTGGCTTTCAAGCAAGGGTAGCCTTTACCTTTTACTACCCTATATAATGGGTAGCCGCAGTGGCTCAGAGGTTAAGACACTGAGCTGCAGACTGGAAGGCCAGTAGCTCGGCAGTTCGAGACCCGAGTGCCGCGTTATAGAGTGAGCTCCCGTCTCTGGCCCCAGCTCCTGCCAACCTAGCAGTTCGAAAGCAAGAAACTGCAAGTAGATAAATAATGCAGAACAAGTATAAACACAGGAACCATCTAGCACTGCTGTACTCTCAAGAAGCAAAAAAGCAAAAAAGAAGACGAGGAAAGAAAAACCCCAACCCCCTCCCTGAACCATATAGAACTGGGTTAGCTTAAGAGAATTAAATTAACACATTATACTAAGCCTCTTCAAAGGACAAAATAAAACAATTAAAAATCCCTTCAACCCTCCCATTATCTGAATGAGAGAGAGAGAGAGAGATTATTTGACAGTGGTAAGGGCCTGTCATCTTTTTAGACCAAAGAGAGTCGTCCCCTGCTTTTCAGCAGTAAATACTTCAGAGCTTGATTGTTCCTGCTATCAACTTTCCCTCCTTTACATTCATGATTGTTTTGAGATCTTCTCTAGTAAACACACAGAGAGAAAAAGAACAAAAAATGCCCCTAGAAACCGGAGCCTGAGGTAATGTGATCTTCCTCAGGTTAGTTAGCCTTTGTGGTTTTTCAGGAGGGTATTGACGGCTGCATCCTTCAAAACACGAGCCTTTATTAAGCCAGGGAAACAGAGTGGCATCTGAATTCAATGCATAACCTCTCAAAAGAGCAGCCTGTCAGTTTCAACAGGATGCAAGCACTCTGGTGTGGCCCATGGCATGATGGGAATTCAGGTGTGGCATCAGCCCGTGTACGTTGGACTTGAAAAAAATAATTTTAACAGCAGCATCTTAGATTTTCTTTTTAAATCACTCTTTCACTTCTTCATGATACATCTATGACAAAGCAAGTCCCACTAATTTCTATTGGACATGGCAGGGGGGGTCCCCAACCTTTTGGAGCCTGTGAGCACCAGTGGAATTCTGACACAGAGTAGTGGGCACAGCCATGAAATGGCTGCCACAGTTTACCTTCAGTCACACAGTGAAGCTACCTGCAGCATGGTGGCAGCTGCTGCCCAAGCAACATATATATATATATATAATTCCGAAGGCGCCCCCTGTGTGAGGATACCTAAATCTGCGCAGGGGGGGCACCTGGGAGGCAGGGAGGTTTTCCTACACATGGGGGGCACTCCCCCCGTGTGCAGAAAAATCTGAAAAGTTAAAAAAAAACTTTCAGTGACCATAGAATCCCCCAAAATACCTTTTGAAATGGCACCAACTCCAGGCGTCAACTGTGAGGAGATTAGAATGTTCGGGGGAGGGGGGGAGGCTCTAACTGTTTTTGTCAGTAAAAAGCAGGGTTTTTACTGGCGGCAGTCTAGGGTTGCCAAGTACCCCCCTGGCCACCAGCAGCAGGACCAGATCCAGGCTGGGAAACTCCTGGAGATTTGGGGGTGGAGCCTGGGGAGGACAGGGACCTCAGTGAGGTACAATGCCATAAACTCCCCCCTCCAAAGCATTCATTTTCTCCATGGAAAGTTATCTCTGTAGTCTGGAGATGAGCAGTAACTCCAGGGGATCCCCAGGTCCCATCTGGAAGCTGGCATCACTAGGCAGCACCCTCTGTGTGACTTGATACCACCTGATTTGCATGACTTAATTAGGCCCACCTGTTTTGCTACAGTAGTTCATCAGCAGCCACCGTATGAAAGCCATTGTGGTGCAACAGTTAGCGCTTCAGACTGGGATCTGCGAGACCCAGGTTCAGATCCCCATCTTGCAGTGGAAGCTGACTGGGAGATTTTGGACCAGTCCCATACTTTCAGCCTAACCAACCTCACAGGGTTGTTGTGCAGATAACAAAGAGGAAATAATAATGTAAGCTGCTTTAGTCCCCATTGTGGAGAAAGACTGTAATTTTCCTAGGTAGAGGCTGCAGGGGAGGGGGGTGGAGATAGAAAGCTGAATACAGGTAAAGGTAGGTTGGCTGTTGGGTGGGAAGGAAATAGGGTTGCCAACTCCAGGTTGGGAAATTCCCAGACATTTGAGAGGTGGAGCCTGGGGAGGGTGGGATTTGAGGTGGGAGGCAGAAAGAGAGAGAAAGAGTGATGAGGGGGGGAGGCAGAAAAACAAAGGGAATGATGACAGGTCAGAAAGAGAGAGGAAGTAACATACATGGAGGAGAGCGAGAGAGTAAGAAAGGGGGGCAGAATGGAGAAAGAGTGTGAGAGAGGTAGGGGGAGAAGGGAGGAAGCAAAGGTGTGAGGAATGGGATAACCATCCTGCAAGTTTCTTGCAGGTCTCCACTTGTATATATCTAATTCTGAAGGCGCCCCCTGTGTGAGGATACCTAAATCTGCGCAGGGGGGGCACCTGGGAGGCAGGGAGGTTTTCCTACACATGGGGGGCACTCCCCCCGTGTGCAGAAAAATCTGAAAAGTTAAAAAAAAACCTTCAGTGACCGTAGAATCCCCCCAAATACCTTTTGAAATGGCACCAACTCCAGACATCAACTGTGAGGAGATTAGAATGTTCGGGGGAGGGGGGGAGGCTCTAACGGTTTTTGTCAGTAAAAAGCAGGGTTTTTACTGGCGGCAGTCTAGGGTTGCCCCCTGGCCACCAGCAGCAGGACCAGATCCAGGCTGGGAAACTCCTGGATATTTGGGGGTGGAGCCTGGGGAGGACAGGGACCTCAGTGAGGTACAATGCCATAAACTCCCCCCTCCAAAGCATCCATTTTCTCCATGGAAAGTTATCTCTGTAGTCTGGAGATGAGCAGTAACTCCAGGGGATCCCCAGGTCCCATCTGGAGGCTGGCATCCCTAGGCAGCACCCTCAGTGTGACTTGATACCACCTGATTTGCATGACTTAATTAGGCCCAGCTGTTTTGCTACAGTTCATCAGCAGCCACCGTATGAAAGCCATTGTGGTGCAACAGTTAGCGCTTCAGACTGGGATCTGCGAGACCCAGGTTCAGATCCCCATCTTGCAGTGGAAGCTGACTGGGAGATTTTGGACCAGTCCCATACTTTCAGCCTAACCAACCTCACAGGGTTGTTGTGCAGATAACAAAGAGGAAATAATAATGTAAGCTGCTTTAGCAAAGGTGTGAGGAATGGGATAACTATCCTGCAAGTTTCTTGCAGGTCTCCACTTGTATATATATATACACAGCCAATCAAATCTCCAGTGGCCAATCAGAAGCCATGCTAGTCAAAAGCCCCACCTGGTCCCACTCACTGTCTAAAAACACTTGGTGTTTGCCAGAAAAGGTGTTGGCAGATGCCACAGTGCCCATGAGTACCACATGGGGACCTGGGACATATTGTAGACAATTGGGAAAATTTGATTTTGGGTTGTATCAACAGAAGTATAGTCTCCGGATCACGCAAAGTGATGGTGTCTCTTTACACTGCTCTGGTTAGTCCTCACCAAAGCTGTGATCGCACATATTAAATAATCCACTTTCAATCCACTATCAATGCACTTTCCAACTGGATTTTGCCAGTTTACACAGTAAAATCCAGTTGGAAAGTGCAGTGACAGTGGATTGAAAGTGGATTATTTAGCATGTGTGACCGCAGCCCTAGAGTACTGTGTTCAGTTTGGGGCACCACATTTAAAGAATGATATAGACAAGTTGGAACATGTCCAGAGGAGGGCAACGAAGATGGTGAGGGGTCTGGAGATCAAGTCCTATGAGGAAAGGTTGAAGGAGCTGGGCATGTTTAGCCTGGAGAGGAGACGACTGAGAGGGGATACAGTAACTATCTTCAAGTACTTGAAGGGCTGTCATATAGAGGATGATATGGAGTTGCTTTTTGTCACCCCGAAAGGGCGGACCAGAACCAGTGGATTGAAACTAAATCAGAAGAGTTTCCAGTTAAACATTGGGAAGAACTTCCTGACAGTCAGAGTGGTTCCTCAGTAGAACAGGCTTATTCAAAAGGTGGTAGGCTCTCCTTCTTTGGAGGTTTTCAAACAGAGGCTAGATGGCCATCTGACAGCAATGCAGATTCTGTGAGCTTAGGCAGATCATGACAGGGAGGGTTGCTTCAGTGCTTAGTTCCTATGGCTCTTTCTTACAAGCCCAGGGAAATGCTGATTGCCACTTTGGGGTCAGGAAGCAATTTTTCTCCAGGCCAGCTTGGCTGGAGATCCTGGAGGATTTTTTGTCATCTTCTGGGCATGGACCAGTGGCTACTGTGGGTGCGAGGGTGGGAGGTATTTGTGAATTTCCTGCATTGTGCAGAGGTTGGACTAGATGACCCTGGAGATCCAACTCTATGATTCCATTATTCCACTGAAGCATTCATCTTAGTCTACATGCGTGTAAACACATTCAGATAATCAGTGCAACCAAGGGAAACAAAAATTTTAATCACACAGTCTTGGGAAAAGGGCATTCTACGAGATATGAATGAATGACTTCAGAAATCATGCTATCTATTGTTAACAAATAAAACATTGGCTAAGTGTTTAAGAGAAAGGAAGTATTTTAGGCAACAGATGTTTGTAACACAATGGTATCTGTTAACAAGTTATTGGAACCAAACATACAATTCTTATAATGTTCAGCAAGGGATTCTACTTTATCCTTCAGACTGCTGGCAGTTGTGATGGGTAATAATTGCTATTTTTTTCCTGCACTGTTTAATGAAATATGGTGATGGTGTTGTCTATTCTTCTTGTGCATTGCATCCTTTTTATATATATTTTTGGATATTTGTAAAATAAAAGAAACAAAGACATAAAAATAAAAAATCCAATTCAAGATTTCTTTTTAGCCATAAGTAAGTGCTTATAACTGCAGAAGCAAATGATATCTGGCAGCTGACAGATAAATATAATAATATAACTTGGGCATAATAAAACATATTACAGAGTTCTAGGATCAGCAGTGCTAAGTTTCAGTTCAGGAACTCACAGTAAGCAAGCTTTATCGTCGAGAAAATGTCACAGTTTCCATTCCATGAACATTTTAGGAATGACTTTATTTCAGTAATTTATTTTAAAATGATCCCATTAATTACTTTTCACTACAAAAACTCTCTGATATAGAAAAAGGCAGCAGGAAACTCATACAGATATATCAATACAGGGAGAGGTCCTCCTAGGTTTGCCTGGTCCCCTCTGGCAACTGGTAGGGGATGTGGGGGGACTTAACAGGAGAAAGAGAAGCATCATATGGTGACATCATCACACCAGTGCCTTCTGGGTGAAGCTCCGGTATTTGGGCAAAAACTCTATGGTAAAGCTGGCTTCTACCATAGAGTTTTTGCCCAAATACCAGAGCATCACCTGGAAGTCCCTGGTGTGATGATGTCACTTCCTGTGTGACATTAACAGTGTGGCCTAGGCCTTCTTCTTTCTACTGGTAAGTCCCCCCACTGACCAGCTGATTAGCTGGGGGCACGTCCTGGTGGTTGGAGACCCCCACCTCCATTGGGAGTCTAGCAACCCTAGGCCCTCCTGACTGCCCCATCAATCAAAGAAACTCATTCAGTGAATACACAAGAGAGACCCTTTTCAGTGGTAGCCCCACAATTATGGCTCAACCTCCCCAGGGAGGTGTGTTTGACCCCCTTACTTCTAATCTTAAAGAGACAACTGAAGATGGTTTCATTTAGGCCTACATTTGATTAAAGCAGTCCTAAATTGTGGTCTTAAATTGTGGTTTTATCTATTTTTATGTACTCTAATGTATGCATTTGATTTATATTGTAAGTTGCCTTGAGCTCCATGAGGTAGAAAGGAGGCTAATAAATGTTTTAAACCAACAAACTATAAAAATGCAAAATGTAAAATATCCGGGGGGGGGGGGGGGGAAGCTGTAGCAAGAAGGTGGGGGAAAGCTTTAGCATATAAAAGGTTTGGCCTTTGCTTATTGGAAGAATATGAACATGGAAGCTAATAGGTAGATCAAGGGTTACCATATTTTGAAAAGCAAAAAAAAAAGAGGACACATTTCTTGACTGACTACTTCAGAGAAGTGATCGCTATGACAAATCTCATTTTAAATACCCCTACTATTTAAACAGTGATAATTGCTACTAACTAGGAATCTTCCTAACCTTCCAACCCCAAAAGAGGGCAGTTTCATCAGTTTTTTTAACAAGAGCCCCCCCCCCCCCCAAAAAAAAAAGATGGCATGTCCTCTAAAAAGAGGACATCTGATAATCCTACCTGGACTTATATTTCTGAAGAAAGGGCTCTGGTGACAAAAGACGTGCCCAGGATATCCCAGGACTGTCAGATCTTGCCAGACCTTGGAAGTTAAGGAGGGTTGACTCTGGTCAGTATTTGGATGGGAGACAGAAGCAGGTAATGGCCAACTGCCTCTGTTCACCTTGTGCCTTGACTACCCTGTGGTGTTGCCATAAGTTGGGTGTAACTTGATGGTATTTTCCATCAGCTCTCCTTTTGTGTGTGTGTATTAGCTTTCCTGTTTATGGAGGCAGAAAAGCAGACCTGCCATTAACATCTGTGTTTAATGTATTTGCATATGTCAGGGAAATGAAGGGGCTCCTCAGCTGAGGGTCCTCGACAGACAAACACAGAGTGAGTCCTTTGACTGTTTTATTGAGATGGCAAGGAGAGGTTGGTCTCACCATCAGATGGGAGGGAGGGCTCGTGGAGAACAAAGATTCACAGAGTACATGTCAATAAGGTGGTATTGTGCCTGTCTAAATGACTGAGCGGAAATGGAATGTTACAGCTAGAAAGGCAACTTCTACTGTGATTAGGGAGGGCTTCGGCCTTGAGGGTTCAGCCTAGCACAGAGCGTACGTGACCTGTCCGCTTCACTCTAATGGAGGCCAGACTCCATTTTGTTCATTAATTCCCCCACACATATGTAAATATATTGAACCATCAGGCTTCTAACCCACTCTCCTTTCTTTGCCTCATCTCTTACCACACATTTGTGTTAAGTTCCATCAAGTCTCTTATGACTTAGGGTGACCCTGTGAATTAGTGTTCTTCAAAACATCCTATTGCGAATCGCCTTGCAAACTGAGGGCCCCGGCCTTCTTTCATAGAGCCAGTCCATCCCATGTTGGGTCTTCCTCTTTTCCTGCAGCCTTCAACTTTCCCTGGCATTCTTATCTTTCCCAGTGACTCTTGTCTTCTCATGATGTGACCCAAGTATGGCTGAGGACAGACTGGCAATCTGGAGTGGGATGAATCCGGAGGCAAAAGCTGCGGGGGGAAACTCCCCCAAAGCTGGCTGTCCACATTGGCCAGGATATTGTGCAAGGATGCCGTTATGGAGCGTTCAGACTGCTGCGGAGTGGCCCCAGGTGGGCCGGCCTCCGCAGCTCATGATAGGGCTGTTTTGGCAATTTGTGCATGTGTGCATGCGCTCATGTGCGCATGAGTGCTCATGTGCAAACTGGCAAAATGCCGCATTTGCACTGCCGCCTCCGCTTGCCTCCCGCCTTCTTCCGGTTCACACTGCCTGGAAGCGGGAGGCAAGCGCAAGACGGCTTCCGGACACCAGTTTCTCCCAGTGTCCTTCTAAAGCGCAAGAAACCCGGCTTCAAAGCAGGTAAGTGCGGAAGGGAGCCGAGGGACAGCTGCACATGTCTGAACAGGCTCCCTTCCCCCACTTCCCATGCGGACCTATCCCGGGGGAGATTGCCAGTCTGTCCTCAGCCTATGATAGCCTCAGTTTGATCATTTTATCTTCTAGGGAGAATTCAGGCTTGATTTGATCTAGAATCCACTGATTTGTCATTTTGTCAGTCCATGGTATCCATAAAACTCTGTCCCAAAACCTCATTTCGAACAGATCACCTTTCCTTCTGCTGTCTTTCTTCATTGCGAACTTTCACATATTGTCCATATGAGGAAGTGAAAAACTGACCCCCCCCTTTGTGTGTTGAGGAAGGATAAAACTGCCAGAGCCTTCATTAGACAAGATTCTGGATTGCATTCCTCCTTGTCCTTGAGGCCTGCTGTTCAGACTTTTAAAATATCTCTTCAGAGATGCTTCTTTAGCTGTTGAACAAATGTGTCTTCGGTGCCCTGGACTAGGGCCCATAGTTCCCTGCTCAAAATTGTCTTTAGTTGGGCTACTTTTCTCCCCCAGATACATGGGTTCTCCAAGCCTCCACTGAATGGTCAGCATTTTAAAAATATTTGGGGAGGGGGGAAAACCAGCATTTTACTTATTTGTATTAAATATTTTATCTCCCCTTCGCAAAAAAAAAAAAAAAAAAAACTGGCTCCCAGGGGTAGCAATTTTAAGAAAGAATTAAAATATCAGGTTTAAAAAACAAAAAAAACCAAAACATGCATGTTATGTATTGAGCCTGTACTGTACTGGCAAAAGGTCTTAGCTTGAGGTTGCATAACAAAAGCTTACTAGGATCCTAGAATGGACCAGTAGGGAGACAAAGATCCTAGAGTTCCCCAGTGGGGAAGCAATGCAGTGTAAATAGCCTATCGTTGGGAGTGGGTGTGTGTTTGGGTGTAACCTTTTTCAAGCATAAATACCTGGCTTTGGACAGGGATTTCCAGTCTTCTTTCTCTTGCTGAATCACTAATGAATTTTGAGCTGATCACTTCACCACATCTGAACCCAGTATGTTTCAACGCACATACCCCAAATTCTCAGAAACAATGAAACACTTGAAGATAAAACCAAAGCATGGCAGAGACTGTAAGCCCAGCAATTCAGTGATACCATTTACAAGGAGCAAGATCCAAAAAAACACACAAAATGATATGGGAGGATGATAATAACAACAGCCACACAGTGGCAGCTAAGCTTGGGGACACAGCCTGGAGAGGGAGAATTTTGGGGAGGGGAGAGAGATGATTGGGGATGTGGTACCATAGAGTCTACCCTCCATTGCTGCCATTTTCTCCATGGGAAGGGATCTCTGTAGTTTGGAGATCAGTTGACCCTCCAGGAGATCTCCAGGTCACACCTGAAGGTTGGTAATCTTACATGCAGTACAGACATTCAGGCTGGGAGTGAGGTTTGTGCAGATGAAATTGGGGGGGGGGGGGCTGGCAACAGAGATTGGGGGAATTTCTAGGGTCACCTGTTACTTCTGGCTTGACACAGTTTCCCCCACAATGAACATGTTGTAGGTTATAATTGCCAGTGGATGGGACATGTTGCAAATTCCTGCAGGACAAAGAAGGGCATGGAACAATGCAATGCACATGTTCCCAGTCACAATGCAGCTCCAAGTAAAAAAGAAAGAAAGGATAAAGACTCGAAAAGAATTTTTAGATGTTAGATTCTGGATCTTTTTCTCAGGTTTTGTGTGATAAAAGTTGTTTTGTGGAATCAAAGGAAGAGGGAAGTGGCCACCGCCGAAACCAGGCTGGCATGCCCTCTTCCTATTGGCCCTCACCCCTCGTGTTCCAACCTGATTGGCTCCCACATCTCACATTTCATTCGAAACGGGGAGAGAAGGCAATTGCCAGTGCCCGCCTAAATCAGCGGGAAGTGGCTTTTTTGCAGTACACATGGATTCTTTGAAAGGTCTGTTGAATTAAGGGTTCCACTGAAAGGCAATTAAGATGGAAAGAAAAGCTGTTCATACCAGCAGCCCCCAGGGTGCGCGTGAACATACAAATGAACATACACAAGGCTGCCTCCTACTGAATCAAACCCTCGGTCCATTAAGGCGCCTAGAGCCAGTTTTGGTAAGGCGGGGTATAAATCGAAGTTAATAAATAAATAAATAAATAAATAAATAAATAAATAAATAAAGGTGAATATTGGCTGCTCTCCAGCGTCTCAGGCAGAGGTCTTTCAAATAATCTACAGCCAGGGATTGAACCTAGGATGTTCTGTGACCCAAGCAGAGGCTCTTCCACTGAGCCACAGCCCCTCCCTTGTGTGAGCAGCTAACTTCAGTGGGGGCTACTAGGCAGCCAGCCACACTAGCCAACTGCCTTGCTGGTTGCTTCTGCCCCTCCCCCCTTCCCCTGTCCGTTCATGGATCACCTACCCAGGCATCACATATTTTTGTAGATGTTCCTTTTGTGTGTGTGTGTGTGTGTGTATGTGTGTGTGTGTGTGTGTGTGTGTGTGTGTGTGTGTAGTGGTAAAAGGAATTCTGGTCAGATGTTTCAGCATTTACTTGTCTGCGGCTCAGGGGTCATTTCGTAAAAACCGAGGTGCAGGAGCTCATTAGCACAACTCATTAGCATAACTTATTTGCATATGCCACCACCCCCTGACATCACCGGAAGTGTGTCAGAAGGCAACACCCACCGCTCGGGCTCCACCCCCCAAAATCTCCAGGTATTTCCCCACTCAGAGCTGGCGAGCCAGCTTGACACTTTGACTAAAGACACTTGAGGTTTCCTTTGCTCTTGCAGGGGAGCTACCCTACAACAAGCATGAAAAGACAGATCAAGTTAGTAGGTTTTTGCTTTTTTCCACAGCACATCACCATATGTGCCCACTCCTGGGCTTGTTAGTCCTGGAACGGCGTTCCTGTGCATTCCTGCTTGAAATGACCCCTGCTGCAGCTGATCACAATATGCCGGATAGCAATATCTGCAAATGTCATAAGCACGCTAGAGGCATCAATAAAAGCCAGGGAATGTGACACCATCAAACCATGTCATATCCTCGTGATGCAGCCTAATCAAGTGTCAGAGAGAGAGGGAGAGAGAGAGAGAGAGAACATTACAAACCAGAACAAAATTATATGTCAAGGATTCAGAGATGATGTGCCAAGAACATTGTAGTAAAGGGGAAAAAAGGAGGGGTGGGAATTCCCACTGACAGCAGAGCAGAAAATCGCCTCTGCAATCAAGCCGAAATTATCTGATGCCATAATTCTTAATATGAAAAGTGGAACAATAATGGTTTAATGAAATAGTAATCATACTTGAATGGCAACCTAAAATTTTAATCTTATTCAAGTTTGGCTTTTTTTATAAACAGGCTGTTAAAAGAATAATAGCCCTGATTTACAGGCAAGCAGGAGTCGTCTAATTTCACTCCATCTCGGGAAGAGAGATGCAGCACAGACGATGCAGACAGCAGGTTATAAGCATCGGACACATAATTAATGAAAGATAATAGAAATTAATAATCCTCTCTTTGAAGCAACCTGACTCTGGCAATCAAAAGGGAGAAGCAGCTGGATTACTTCACGATCAGTTAGAATATTGGAGGGGGGCAGTAAAAGGATATGGTATACACTTCTTCATCAGAGGAGCTAGCCAATCTCTTAAATCGAAGAGTATGTACAGCCAAGCCTGACTTTTCCCAGTGTTCAGACTGGCAGTTTGGCCCGATGTAGGCACCTTTCACAAACAGATTAAATGGGCCCGTTCACACAGCCACAGCTGTCAGGCATTCCTCGGGCATAGTCACCCCGTCAGAGGATGACTTGGAGCCGGGTTAAAACGCCACCACCTCCGAAGTGGAGTTTTTGTTTCCCCACACATTCATTGTGCATGGCCAGATGTGTGAACACGAGGGAGCGTGCACAGAATGGATTTGGCAATCTGAACCTGCAGATCCATTCTGCCACAAGAGACACACTTTTTTCCAAAAAAAAGAGAAGACTATGTGTGCATGTGCATGCATGCACATAAGTGCACATGCGCACACATGAATTTTAAGAATTTTTGGCAATGCACTCTTTGGCTGATGCACTACAGCAATGTGGATGCTTTACCACGGGATGTCTCCATAAGGTAGCCTGCAGCAGGGTGTGCTGTGTGGCTGATATGCCCCGCAATACTTTCACCTAGTTCAATTAGAAGCGGCACCATGTCGCACCAAGCTCCCAGTGTGGTCGCAGCCCATGACTCGTTATAACATCTACATCTATTTAGCTCTACTGCCCTTCATCAATGAGTTTCAAAATGCTTTGGAGAAGTAAAAAGCGGGGAAAATGCCATACCCAAAATGAATTGCAAAAGAAGGAAGAAGTGTTTCCTAAGTCCCGCTTGCCTGTTCTGTCCCTGTGATCCACTATAGCTAGTCAGGTGGGCTGCAAACCCCAGGTTAGAAAATCCCTGGAGATTTGGGAGAGGACCCAGGGGATGGAGACCCTGAGGTTTGGGAAGGGCAGGGACCTCAGCAAAGTGTAGTGCCTAGGGCTGCAAGGTCCCTTCTGGCAACTGGTGTGGGGTGGTGGGGGACTTACCAGGAGAAAATGAACAGCCCAGGCCACGCTGCCAGCATTGCACAGGAAGTGATGTCAGCCTGCCAGTGACTTCTGGGCAACTCTGAGGTATTTGGGTAAAATTGTCTTCTATCATAGAGTTCTTGCCCAGATACCAGAGCATCACCCATAAGTTGCTGACATGATAACATCTTTCTGTGTGATACCAGCAACATGGTCTAGGCACTCATCCAACTACTGGTAAGTCCCCCCGCTGCCCAGCTGATTGTCGGGTGGGGGGGCAGGGACTAGTGGTGGGGGTGTCTGGCAAGCCTATATAATGCTATAGAATTCACCCTCCAAAATGGCCACTTTCTCCGAGGGAACTGATCTCCGTCAACTGGAGATCAGTGGTAAAAGTGGGAGGTCTCCAGGCCCCACCTGGAGACTGGGAATCTTAAACATTACCGGGCTAGGGCTTCTGGGAATGTAAGAGCTGATCAGTCTAGTAGGAATTTGCAGAGCCATTTAATGGAGTCCTTTCGGGAGGCCAGAGCTTATTGTGGAGGGAGAGTTACAAGATCAATCCGATGGCATTGGGGAGTTAAGCTTTGGTCCCTTATTTTAGGGGAAGATGGTATGTACGCCTATGCATTTTTGTTTGCTGATTCCTTTTGCAAGAAAGCTGCCAGAGGGAATTTGTCCCCCCCCCCCCCCCGGGAGCCTTGGATCAGGAAGACCAGTCAGTCATAGAAGCGGCTTTGGTAGTAGCACCAGAAAGCTATTCTGAGGCCTCGGTGGTGGCAAGAGCTGTCATATTGCAGATGACATATGGTCACCCGAAGGGTTTTCAAGGTAAGAGACATTCGGAGGTGGTTTGCCATTGTCTGCTTCCACGTCATGATCCTAGACTTTCTCAGTGGTCTCCCATCCAAATACTAGCTGGGGCCAACCCTGCTTAGATTCCGAGATCTGATGAGACTGAGCTAGTTTGGCCCATCCAGGTCAGGGTATTCCGAGGCCTTAAGGGATTCCAGAGTTTTAGGCCTGACTTGTTCCTTCCTTCAGCGGCCCACAACTCTTGATCATGTTGGGCAATAAGGTGTGCTTCTTCATGGGGAAGAGTTGTCGGCTATTTGCATAGCCTTGTGGCATTTTACTCTTGAGATTCGGTCAATGGTATGTGTCCAGAGTTTTATTGTGTATATAGCCAAAGGCCGTCACAATACAGAATTAGGATAGGGCTGCCAAGTCAGCCCGGGGGGCAGGGGATCCTATAGGGGGGAACCCTGCCCCCGAAGTCATCCAGCGTGGACGACTCCCCCAGCGTAGTGACGTCACCTGGAGGTGACCTGGAGGTGACGTCACCACATTGGAGACGTTGCCCTGGCAACGCCCCAACGTGGTGACGTCACTTTTGGGTGACGTCACCGGGCGCGCATGCAAAGCGCCAGGGAGGCTCCCAGGCGGCTCCCGGGCGAAGGAGGACTCCCCCCCGCCAATCGGTAAGTTTGACTTGGCAGCCCTAAATTAGGATAATAAAAAGACGATAATCTTAATCATACATAAGGAAACAACAATGAAAAGAGTGTGTGAGTCATTTTAGGGCACACAGGATGTTGAGAGAGGGGCCATGAGAATTCCCATTGTCTTGATTTTTTTAAAAAAAATAATAATTTTTATTGAAGATAAAAGAGTACAGAGTGATAAATCTTATGTTCAAAGGATTAAAAAAAACTTTCACAAGAGCACTTGTACATTAAGAGCCTAATATACTAATTAGCAAAGTAGTATACAGTATATACATTGCATATAACTTAATAGAATTCACTTGCCAATCATTACTTATACTATATTTTGTATCTCTATAAATTTAAAAGATTAAAAAAAAAAGGTATAAAGAGGAAATATTCGCCCACTCTTTTGGAAGAGTTCCTACTCCTTCATCCTTATAATAGGTAAGTAGGGGAGACCATTTAGACATTGTCTTGATGAGGGATGCCAATTTCCTGGTGGGGCCTGGGGATCCCCTGGTAGGGTTGCTAGCTCATCTCCAGACTACAGAGATTAGTCCTCCGGTGAAAATAGACACCTTGGTTCTCCTGGAGAAAATAGACACTCTATGATGTTATAGCCCACTGAGGTTCCTGTCCTCCCCAGGCTCCACCTCCAAATTTTCAGCAGTTTCCCACCTGGAACTGGCAACCCTACCCCGCCCCTATCCCTTGCCAGTGGCCAGAGGGGATCTGCTAACCCTAGTCCTGATTACAAGAACAATGAAAAAAAAATGAACAAAGAATTGGCATCCATAGGGTATACCCCTAAAATGAGGAAAACCCTCAAATAGGTACTCCAAAACAAGTTCATGGTGGACAAGCATGTTTCAGTCCAGGGCATCAACACGGATGGAAGAGCAGTGGGCTATAAGAAACTGGTTTTGCAGCTCATCCCCAACCAAAGGAAAGTCTGTGTTGTCCATTTGGCCAGTAATTAGTTCTTCTTTAGTAAAATAATCCTTTCTCTCTTTTTTTTAACATATGGATGTGGGAGGCTGTGGGAGAAGATCCCTGTTGGGCAACTTCATGTTCCAAGTGTTTATTATCCAGTGTTTCTTTTCATTTTGGAGGGTGAACACCAAGGTTCTTGTGGCGCAAACAAATTTATTGTGGCTTTGATGAGCCTGCTGCATCAGAAATATGAAGCATTATGACGTTGACATGGTCACACCAGGAACTGCTTCCGGCCAAGACTGATTCTTCATTGCCACCCCAGCCAGAATAACGACACAGACAACGGTTGGAAGTCTGGCCACCCCTGGTCTATGCCCAGTTAAATGTCCTGGCCAGGGTTCCCTCTAAGCTGAGTTAGTGTGAGCTAGCTCACAGTTTTTAAGCCTCTGGCTCACACATTTTTGTCTTAGCTCAGGAAGGATGGCTCCAGAGCAAACTAATCTATACAGCGGCCAAATTGTTCGCTCACAACTTTAATGCCAGCAGCTCACAAAGTAGAACTTTTGCTCACAAGACTCCACAGCATAGAGGGAACATTGGCTCCTGGCATATAAAATGGCCATGCGGCACCTCTTGAAAACTTCTCAAGACAAAGCTCACCTCACCCTCACAGGGTACCTATTCCACAAAACAGGAGCTATGTTGGAAAAGGCATGGAATCTGTTTGATGAATGGTGGACCACCGTAAGTGGCTGGAACAGCCAATAGTTTCTATTGGGGCATATGAGAGGAGACAGCCATTTAGATGTTTAGTCCTAACCTCAGAAGGGATTTCAAGGTCATAGCCAGCACCTTGAATTGGACTCAGAAACAAGTTGGCAGCCAAGTCTGGAGTGAACTATTATGGTCCCATCGGCTGGTGGTGGTGGTAGAAAGTGATGTCAAGTCGCAGCTGACTTATAACGGTAGGATTTTCAAGGCAAGAGATGGACAGAGGTGATTTGTCATTGTCTGCCTCTGCATAGAAATCCCGGTCTTCCTTGGTGGTCTCCCATTAAAGTGCTAACCGGGCCAGCTCCGCATAGCTTCTAAGATCTCATGAAACTGGGCTAGCCTGGCTGGCAATAATTGGACCAGCTGCAGTTTCGTGGTAGTCTTCAAGGGCAGCCTAATGTAGAGCCCATTATAGTAAACAAGCAATGAGATTACAGAGGCATGGGTCATTGTGCCCAGATGGGATTAATCTAAGGAAGGATACAATTGGCAAACCAAATGTAGCTGATAGAAAGAGGTACCCCTGGCTACCTCAATGACCTGCTTTTTAAGTGGCAAGGCTGAGTCCACAAGCACTTGAGGCCTTAATCTACTCTGCAAAAGCCAACTCCACTCCACCTAAGACAAATGGATCCAATTTATCTATAACATCTGCCTTCCTGGTCAGCATCACCTCTGTCTTGTCTGGTTTCAGCTTGTTCTGCCTGACTGCAACTTGAAAGTATCAGTTCAGAGTCAAGAAGGGTGCATCTGCAAGCTTGGATAATGAAATATGGAGCTGGCTGTAATTTCCCCATTGATGACACCCAAGCCAAAGCACTGGGTGACCACACACAGATACTGAATAGCATGGATGAGAGAATAGAACTGTGTGGCACTCCACAGGACAAATCCCACATAGTTTGTTCAGACAAAACAAGGCCCAGTCACTAAAGAGATACTCCATTAATGCCAACTCCATATTCCAACCAGTGGGTGGGACTGGAGTGGTTATTGGTGTCAAAGCCTGCTGATAGAGCTAGCAGTATCAATAGGGATGGCTTTCCCCATTCAGCTTGAAACAAGATGGTCCGCTAGGGCAACTAAAGCCATTTTGGTACCAAACTCAGGCCTGAAGGTGGGTTAACGTGGGCCAAGGGCAGCACAACAAAACCTTGGATCTGTCCCATCACCGCTTTTCCTAGAAAAGGAAAACTGGAGATTGGCCTATAACTAGTCAATTCATCCTTAGTTGATTTTTTAAAAGCAAATGTCTAATAATGGCCTCTGAGGTTGTGTTCGGATGGGCAGCTAATCCCGCCTTGGCCCAGCTGTAATTTGAGCTAGATCTTTTTGATCCAGCATTGCACGATCAGACAGCTTGCCTGTGAAGTGCTTTACCACATGTGACTCCCACAGTGGATTGTCTAGATGGCATCCACTGTAAGGAGCCATGTGGTCAGGGTTTTTTTTTTAAAAAAAAAGAAATCCTGTCTGTGCATGCACATATGCGCCTCACCATATACTTGTTTTTCCACCCATGTGCAGACTAAAACGGTAAAAGCACCGCCAGTGGTACCTTCCTCTAGGTACCCTTTCAGTTTATAAAGTTGATAAAGTTCAGGGGACCATCAGAAACATTAAATTGTTTGGATCACTTGAGTGGAGCTCTGGGGACGTCACATGTTTAAGTGGTTATGTGTGCATTACTAAGAGTTTTTTTTTAAATGGTGGCCGTTCGGGATGGTCTGGAGACCATCCCTACGGGCTGATTGTGCACTGGAGATACAATCTGACAGTGGAAAGTCCGGCATTGGCCCGTCAGCCAGCTTTCAACCGGACGTTCACTACTATCTTTTAAGTACGGATCCCCAATGGGGATCAACAGGCTACTCATGGAAGCGGCTCAATTCCCAGATGTTGTGATCTGGACGTGCACTTTAAAGCCACCAGGCACTCATGCCTGGCACGGCTCAAAGGAGCCGTATGAACGTGCCCTGACATATATAAGGAATCACTTGATAGTTTAAAACAGAGACTGAAGTGATGTCACATCAACACTGCTTTACTGCGATATCAGTGGATGATGGAAAATGTAAAATACGTCACACTCCTGGAGTAATAACCTGGGTTTTGTTTTCCAACTTGGTGATGGAAAACACGATCAAGCCGCACCCTACAGGGTTTTCAAGGCAAGTGACTAGCAGAGGTGACACCATGTAGATGCAGGTGTGGGGACATGGCAGAAAGTGCCGTCATGTCTTAGCTGACTTATGCTAACCCCTCGCAGGGTTTTCCAGGCAAGAGACATCCATCAGCAGTTTGCCATTGCCTTCTTCTGCATACCAGCCCTGGGCTTCCTTGGTGGTCTCCCATCCAAATACTAACCAGGGCCAACCTTGCTTGGCTACTTGTTAGCCAAATTGCTTCAATTTAAAGTTAGCAATTGGCAAAATACCGGGTTCTTGCCAGCTATACCAGGGTCCCACCCCTCCCGGGAGTTCTCAAGGAAAGAGGCACGTGAGGCAGATGGCAAATTCAATGCAGTTTACTGAATGATGTTGTTCACGCACACAAAACAGAATCACACACACATGCACACAGGCCTAGGAAAATAAAGATAGAAAATAGCACTGTTGCATTAGCAGGAGTTTTCGTTGTTTGGGTAATACTGTACCTGTCCTGAAGAGGAGTTGTCGGCTTGAAGGAAGAATTGGATGGGGAGAGAAAAATAGAAAAATGGGGCACGTGGCTCGAACCGGTAAGACCACGTGGTCTCTCTGGTCGCCAATCCAGAGATTTAAAGATGGAGGCAAGGGTATTTGGATAGGAAGCTGGACATAAGGGGTGGCAAAGCAGATAGGGGATGATGGCTCAAGCGACTGATTGCCTCTGTGCAGGGTCTTTTATTAGTTGGTCTTGGGGGCGGGCAGCGCTAACCACATCCCACTAACACACCTACTAGGCGGTCCATCCCTTTCTGACCCTACCATAGGTTAAAGGTAAACAAAAGGAGGAGAGGCCAGGGAGTGGTCAATATTGAGAAACTGAAACTAAACCAGAACCTGACACCTGGGCACTCCTGTGATGAGTCACTGGATTGCCTCTATTGTCCGTTGATGGCTCTAGCCGGCTGGCTGATGGCCCGACCATTAGTTGCCACGTAACCTCATTAGCATAATCTGTGCAGGTATGTTGGAGGGGGCAGGGGTTGACCAGCATGGTGGGACAGAAAGAAACCTCATGGCAAAAGGAGTCTTTGTCTCTGTCTTTGTGAACTACTGAGGTTGCCAGCCCCCAGGACTGGACTGGAGCTTCTCCCAGCAATAGAGAATGCCTGTAGTCCTTGCAGCACAGCAACCCAAGTTCAAGCTTATGAATATTAGAATCCATAAGAGCACTAGCAGTGCCTTGCTGGCCAACATACTGAGGTCTGGGGAGATCAGACTAGCCTGGGCCATCCAGTTCAGGGTTTTCCAACTTACAGTACAAAATGAAGAAAATGGAAACTATTTTCATTGGAAAGGCATAGATTCAAGAATATTAAACAAAACCACAAAATATCTCTTGCATAGCAATGAGTCGGTATTTTCAAAGGGCTCATGTTTATTCTTGCTTAATTATCATTCTTCCCAGATAGAAAGTTTATAGACTTCCGGTCTGTTTCCACTTTGGCTAGCAATACACATTATATCACCTGCCAGTCATTTTATTAAGTGCCAGCCACGTTGGGGTCTGTGCAAGCACACAGCGAATGAATGGGGAGGGGAGAGGCAACTTTCAAAACATTATTTTAGTCATTTTTATAGTAACAAATCAGCACTGCATAAAAACACTCTATTTTTTTTTAAATAAAGCATATTAAAGTGGTGTTTACAAAAGAAAGCATAACTATGGGCTGCTATAACAGCTTCTGCAGCTGCCACAAGTACGGGATTAACTATTAGATGGATACAGATCCAAGAAATGCTGATACTAGCATCAATGAGAATTACATCTCTTTTTTGGGGGGGGGGTATTTTTCATATGTGTGTGTGTGTGTGTGTCACACACACACGCCTGGAAGTCATGTAGACCTCTGGTGACTGACTCCATGGTATCACATGTCCACAGAGCTCTCTCCCCGCCCTAAACTCCACCCTCTACAGGCACCACCCCCAAATCTCCAGGAATTTCCCAAGCTGGACACGGCAACCTTAGATAAAGTAGTCCACTCCATGATCAAAGTTGACAGGACTCCAGCCCCTGAGGTCCACAAGGCAGGGCCTAGTGAGATCATGAGGTGGGGTCATGAGGTGTCAGAACTGAACAGAAGCACCCTGAATTCAGTAGCAGTTTCTACAGATGCTTAACACCTAGTCCAACACAGTAGTTATTATAAGCTCATGAACAGTACATTCTGAAGATCACTTCATACATATTCATCATGGCAACAACTCAGATATCAAAAGAGAGGAATAAAAGCTCTCCCAACGTTACTATAGTAATCCTTGCAACAACACTTCCATTAGTCACCTCTCAGGTATGCAGCTTTGGCTCTGACCAAGTTAAAAATTACACAAACACCAAGGGATTGGGGGTGGTGAGAGAAGGATATTATAATTATTAAAAAGGATTACTAGTACTCTTTTTTTTTCATTTCTGCTCTCTATGTGTCTACATGACTGACTATAAAGGACTTTGGCCACATACAATAAATGCTGCTACTAGGATTACTGTTAGAACACCGTTACAGTAATCATCCCGACCCTTCTGCAGTGTAGTCCATTCTTATCTTTCTTTTGCAAATGGCTACTCAGATCACAGATTTTGAGGCTGGGGAGGGATTCTGAGGGAAAACTGATCCAGTTTATAACCACTTGCCAGGTTTAGCAGTAGCAGCTCTGAAAGGCTATATATGCCTAGGAAGACCTCCAGCCATTTGGCCGCCATATTGTCTGGCAGTTTAGCTGGAATGTGGGCATTTCCCCTTTGCCTGTTTGGCTCATCAGCTGACCCAGATCTTTTGCTTATTTTAAAGCAGATCAGGAGGTAGAAGGCAAAAAGCAAACACAAAACACACACAAGGACAGTATCAGAGTAAGTATCAAGAGCCGCTAACGTAGTGCCCATGGGTGCCATGACACTCACTAACACCAATTGCCCACTAGGTGGAGCTTTAGCCCAGCAAGGATTCTGAGTGGCCACTGGAGACTTGATTGACTGTGCGGATTTTCAAAAATGTTGCTTTGGCAGCAGCTGTCGCCACAACACACGAATCTTCACTGTGTACTGAAATAAAGCTATGGCAATCATTTTTGGGGGATGGCTCCACCTCTCTCAGCCACCATTTTTGGCAGTCCTTTTGTGTCTGTGCCCACCATACTGCGTCAGAATTTCAAAGGTGCCCACGGGCTACAAAAACATTGGGGATCCCTGTGGCAAGACCAGCATTCTCACTCCCCCTCTACCAGCAAAAGGACAATAAACTATTGTCTGTGCCTTCAGTTCACAGTTCTGAATACTCCTGAGAAGGAAGGTTTACTAGGAACAAAAGGCCTTTGTATTTGTGAAGATATGCAATTTTGGGTGGAGGCATTTTTACCTTGACAGTCAGTGACAAATGCAGCTCTTCTCCTAGTTCTTCAACATGCCTGGTGATTGTAGATGGAGATAAACTGACACAACTAAAAAACATAGTTTATCAGGACCTATTTCCTCCTTTACTTCAACCATGCACTTTTTAACAAATTCACCATCAGTGAATGGTTACCATGCTCAGCAATACATTTAGTAACATGATAGCTGGCCATCACAGTAGACAGATTCTCCTCAACATGCTTTCTAAAATTATTTTGCTGTAAAAATATTGATTTTAAGAGACTTTACCTTGTTCACGTGCACCTCTTCTTGATATATTGAGTAGCTCTTCGGACAGGATTCAACTTTGCCTTTTAAAACTGTATTCAGACCCATAGCCAGGAATTTGTGGCGGGTGCTAGGGCGCTGAAGGGGGCTCTAGCTGAATTATATTTTAAATAAAAATTAAAATGACATTACATTACATTTAAATTAATATAGCAGGGGGAAATGTATATTAAACCTATAATCGATAGCCTGCCAGGCAAAACTAGAAGGGACTATCTCGTAATAATGTTAATTGATAGGATTATAAAGTGGCAAAATATGGATGGATGGCCATTAACAGGAGGAAAATCTGGCTAGATATGATTGATAATAGATAAATGATATCCAATAATAATTTGTATGGGGCTGTTTTATGTATCTATAATTGAATAGTATTGGTAGTTTTAATGGATTTTGAGATTCTAATGGTTACCTATAGTTTTTGTTATGTTGTACTCTTTTTAAAATGTTTGCTATGACCGGAAGCTGATGCAATAAACTTCTTGATCTAATGGAGCAGGGGAGGGAAAAGAAGTGGGGGGAAGGAGAGGGGTGACCTGCACCCAGGCCGCCACCATTGGTCGGTCCCCCATGTTTGCCTCACAAGGGGCATCCCTCTGGCTGCCTTTGCTTGCCTCCCTCCCTTCCTCAGTGCCCCAAAAGCGTGCAATGCCCTCCACCTCCGCACATGGATGGCACATCTCCTCCTTCCTTCTCCTTCTCTCTCCCAGAGGAGGGGCACCAATCCCCACGAAGCCCCGACTTGGCATCCCACCACCACTTCTTCCCTCCCTCCTTCCTTTTCTTGGTGTGAGGATGGAGTGGTGAGTGCCATGATGAGAGCCAGCAGGGTCAGGGCTGCAGCTACCATCGAGCCAATCTGGGCAGCCCTCGCCTCGCTCCTTCAGGGAAAAGGAGCAAGGGGAGCCCCCACCCCACTTCCCTTTTCATCCCATCTCTCATTTCCCAGGCCTCTTCCATCAGCCAAAACCATTGGAGACCACTGTGAGCTGGCGCTGGGTGTCTCTCCCTTTCCTGGAGCATGAGTGGTGGAGGCAGAGGAGCCTCTCGGGGGGGGGGGGGTGCATTGCAAATTCTATAGGGGCACTGCCCCAGCATCCCAGCAATGGCTGCAGGCCTGATGGTACTTCTTTAATACAGAGACAATTTCAAGACATATCAGGCAAATTGCTTTATCCTTGTTTAAAACAAAGAAGTACTCAGTAGTCTGTTTATCATTAAAGACACAGCGCTCACCTGCAATTCTTCATTTCTTTGAAACAACACTTTCTTTAGCAGACATCTTCTTACAGAATTTTTTTTTTTAGCAGAGCAGCAGTTGCAGAGTTTCAATATAATCCCTGAATTAAAAAAGAAGAAGAAGAGAGAAGTCTAGTTTTAGGGGCCTAATGCTTCCCTTTCCCATCAAATCCACCCCGCTCTAGCTGCTATTAGCTGGGGATTTTCATTTTGACCCTGGCAAAAAAGAGAAGAGACCCCTGCCTTCCTATTCACTGCAGTTCCCTGGAGTATTGGGCCACATGCACAGTCTAGGAAGATTTAAAAAAAATGGATTACGAATCTGACCTACTAGATGATAAAGTTGCAATCCTAAGTACATCAAATACTATGAAATTTCTTTCTTAATAAACACGCTGCCTTGAGGCTTAAATCTACACATGCTAATACTTTGAACATCGGGGGCCCTCCCCAAAAACGCAAGTAGAGAGAAAGAGTGAATGAAAGGGCAGCCTCCCACCTTAGAGTTTCCAGGTCCTTACCATGTTCCAGTATGTGTGTGGGTGCGTTCACACATGCAGATTGGAGCTGGCTGCAGCCAGCTCCAATCTGCACGTTTACACTGTAACAGCTGGCTCTCGTCCCCAGCCGTCACTGAGGTGTGACAAAGTGTCTGAAATCCGAGACCAGCTCCCCTGCTGGTCTCAGCTGTCCTCTTCTGCCTGCAGCCGCATTTGTGTGCTGTGTAAACGCTGAGCCGTCTCCGAGGCAGTTCCGAGTTACCCCCCTCCCCTCCCCGCGGAAGCCTCTGGCTTCCGCTTTTCGTCCGCCATTTTTTTTTTTTGCATTTAGCGAAATTTGCATGAGTGCCCATGCGAACCTACATTTAAAGGACAGATGTGCAAATGGAGGCTAGTTCTACCATGTACATGAGTTTGCGGTCACGATGAGGCTATTTTCGGGTTGAAATATCACAGCGTTTTCAAGTGTTTAAAGGAAGCAGTGATTTGGCCCGATGGTGCTGCGCATGCACAATTTTTTTTCCCCATCCGCCTGCATGAGTGCTTATGCACATGCACAAGTGGCGAAAAAAATAAAAAAACCCAAACCCCCCACACACCCCTGTCGTTACTGTGAACGTGGGGGAGCTGCTTGAAGGCGACACGAGGAGAGGTTAGTGTGATCATGATTTTACGGAACCAGCCGTTTGCAGCCGGCTCCAGCAGGCTCCAGCACTCCAGTGTGAACACAGCCTGTGTGTGTGTGGGTCTCTCTCCTTCTTTTGGGATGTTTCATGTGCACACCATGGTGATGTCACCTGGAGGTGATGTAATTGCATAGGGCACATTGGGGGGATGCGCTAGCGTTTGAGAAAAATACTCCATGGTAAATGATAAGAAATGGAGTATTATGTCTGTCTGTCTGTCTGTCTGACTGTCTAATCTATCTATTCCAACATGCACTAAAACTCTGCTTTAAAAACATAGACACATTCCGCCCTTGAAGCAGCATATATTTGGACTAAACAGTCCTGAATCTATGTAAGACAATTCAATGAAAGATCTCTAGATTAACAGCCTTGAATCAATACAACAGGATATGCAATTCAATATCTCTAGGATACCCTGAACAACATTAAAACAGGACCAAACATGTTTCAGCCTCCCAGGTCCTCTTCAGTGGTCCAATTATTGTCCACACGCACCCTGTGACATATGAATATGTGTTAAAGGCGAGGCAGGTTGATTATAAGGCATTCTGACTATTGTGTATAGCAAAAGAATTAGTTTGTCTGAAAAGTTTCCTTGGACTTTGAAGCACACCCATCTAGGGGGCACAGATTTAATACCTCCTTCTGACCATGGCTATTGAAACTCTGGGGCTGATTTTACACTAGCATTTGCCCCAGGTTTGCCTTCATGCTTGCACCAGAGCTCCTGGTCGATTTCACACCAGTTGCTCTGGGCTCACGTTTTGCTCTGGAGTATCGCCCTGCTGCTCTGGAGTTTCCCTGGAGCAAACAAACCCTGTTTTTAGAGGATTTTCCTGTTTGCTCCGGGGGAGAACCCAAAATGAAAACATGCCCACTCGCCCGCCTTTCATCCGGGCCGCCTCGTTGTGGGAGTTTCTATTTTTTTTTTTTTTGAGAAAACCCTTCGTCACACTAAATGGAAAGGGCTGAGGTTCCAAGTGGGAAAATGAAGAAAATACTCCGGAGGAAACTGGGAGGGGAAGCTCCGGAGAGAACAAGAGACAACTGGCCAGTGCGAAATCGGCCTGGGAGTATATATGTATGTATCACCAGGGCTACTTTTGGGCAGGAACTCACAGGAATGGAGTTCTGGCTGGCTTCTGAGTTGGCCATGCCTACAGCCTCCCCCCCCCCGCCCCGGTTCCTCAGGTGCCTCGCAAGCCACAGGGCACCTGGGGAAGCCAAGTTGATCCAGGGAGGGCAATTTAAACTGCCTTCCTTCCCTCGGGTTCCCCATGCGTCCCAAAATCCGCAGGGCACCTAGGGAAGCTGATCCTGAGAGGAAGCTGTACTGTCAGGGGTGTGGCCTAGTATGCTAATACATTTCTGCTGTTGGGTGTGGCCTATTATGCTAATGAATTCCTGCTGGGCTTTTTCTACCAAAAAAAAAAAAAAAACCCTGTGTACCACCAAACTTTAACAGACAGTTTTGCATTTTCAGGTTCAGTAAGTTTCCCTTCTGTTTTTGTCTTGCTTGTATGGCCAAAAGTGGTGTGTAAATGAAATTCAGAACCTAATTCATAAAGAAACAAGGGTTTCCTCTTGAAACTTAACTGCTAGCGGAGTTTGCCAGAACTGATACTAGAGGAGAATTTGGCATGGCGCGCTCAAGCAAAATGACTGTAGAAATTTCAAGGGAAATTAAAAATGAATTTTGACAAGATTAGCAGATTTTCTCATCTCACTCTGTCTTTGTACGGTGTGATGATGTTTACCAGTTCTATGTTTAGCAAAATAATAGCATTATTGTATCAATGGTAATTATATAAAAAAACTAATAACAAAGAACTCATGACATTTCTGGGCTGGGGATTAGGGTTGTCCATTTTAGGGTTGCCAGACACACATACCCCTAAGTGGAGGCAGGGGTGCCCCTCTGCCAGGCCCCACCTCCCCACTGCTTATCAGCTGGCTAGTGGGAGAGATCTCACCCCCCAAAAGAGAGAGATCCATTTTCACTGCCCATGTGACCCAGAAGTGACATCATCACTTCTGGGACATCAGGGCAACACTCTGGTATTTGAACAAAAACTCTATGGTAGAAGCCAAATTTACCATAGAGTTTTTCCCACATACCAGAGTGTCACCCTGACATCCTGGAAGTAAGCATATCTCTATATGACATCTGGGCCTCCCTGCTGCTCCCAGTAAGTCCCCCCTCACCCCCCACTGGTTGCCAGGAGGTGCCTGGCAACCCTAGTCCATCTACATTATGTTTGAGAGCCAGTTTGGTGTAGTGGTTAGGAGCACAGACTCTAATCGGGGAGAACGGTGTTTGATTCCCCACTCCTCCACATGCAGCTGCTGGTGTGACCTTGGGTCAGTCATAAGTTCTTTCAGAGATTTCCCTCAAGGGCAGTTCTCGGGAGAGCTCTCTCAGCGCCACCTACCTCACAGGTTGTCTGTTATGGGGAGGAGAAGGGAAAGGAGATTGTAAGCCGCTCTGAGACTCCTTCAGGTAGTGAAGGGCAGGGTATAAATCCAATCTCGTCTCTCTTCTTCTTTATGATCACTAGCTAGCCAGTGCCGTGTGTAGCTGCACAATAGTTACATGTACATCATTCTATTGAGCATTTTTGTGATGGAACATTTCATTGTTCACAGGGAAGGCATTTGCAGGGAGAGTGGGGTATAACTATAATAAAATAAATAAATAAATTGTTTTGTGGGGGGCATTCCCTCCTTGGTGGTGTTGCCAAGCTCCAGGTGGGCCTTAGAGATCTCTTAGAGTTACAACTGGTCTCCAGAGCAGAGTGATCAATTTCTTCTGGAGAAAATGGCTGCCTTGAAGGGTGGATTCTATGACATTAAACCCTGCTGAGGACCCCAGCCTATACCCACGCATCTCCAGGAATTTCCCAGCCTGGAGTTCGCAATCCGATTTTTGGTTCCACCTTTTTGAGCATGGGTTGAAGACCCAATGGAATACCGGCCCCAAATTCCCTTCATCTAAGCCCTTTGGCTGCAGTCCTAAGAACACTTTCCTGGAGTAAACCTAGGGTTGCCAGCTCTGGGTTTGGAAATACATGGAGATTTGAGGGGCGGAGCCTGAGGGCAGGGTTTGAGGAGAGGAGGGACTTCAGTGGAGTATAATGCCATCGACTCCATTTTCCAAAGCTACCATTTGCCTGAGGTGAACTGATCTCTGCCATAATCCAAGAATATCTCCAGCCACCACCTGGCAACACTAAGAACATTGAATACAGTGGGGCTTACATTAGAGTAGATCTGTTTATGTTTGCTCCCTTCTTTTCTTAGCAAAAGTTCCCCCATTCAAACATTGCATTAAAACCTCTTTAATTTTGGGTGCAGAGGGGGAAACGAAGCAGAGTGATCAGTTAAGAGCATTCAAAGACCTAAATAAACACATTTTAAATAAACCTGATCAGTCAGTGCCTCCATGCGCTAATCCATTACACCCGACATCTATATGGACTACAGTATTAGGCATTGATATTTGTTGATGAGTTTATGGGCGCACTATCAGTGAAGGCGGATCAATAATTCCACCAGACTGCTTAGGAATGCTTAAACTGGGGATTAGCATGCAGCGCCTGATGGATGATTACTCAGCTCTGCTAATAAGAAAGCACAGCACTTCACACCATTTATCTTCTTTAGTTAACTGCTGTCTGAAGAAATATTTTTCTGCTTTCCCCCATTAAATATGATCATTGGGAAGATTCATCAGAGTAGCTTCTTATTAGTTTACGCTATGGCAAATGGGGTGGCCGCCCTACCTGGGGCTGGGCTGGTGGCTTTCAAGCATTGAGAAGGGGAACAACTTCATTTCAGGCCTCAGCTAGGCTTGCCAACTTCCAGATGAGGCCTGGAAACCTCCTGGAATGACAACTGATCTCCGGGTGACGGAGTTCAGTTCCCTTGGAGAAAACAGTTGCCTCGGAGGGTGGACTCTACAGCATTATGCTCCACTGAGGTCTCCCCTCAACTAACCCTGCCCTCCTTGGGCTCCACCCCCAAATATCCAGGAATTTCCCAACCTAGAATTTGCAAACCTAGGCCTCACCACCTTCCCCCAGACTAGAAACCTGTATGGATGCCAGCCTCTGGGTAGAACCTGGATATGAATGGGCATGGACCAGGAAAATGAAGTTTGTGTCGATTTGTGGTTCATGGCTAAACCATGAACCGGTGGGAGGTCCATTTGTGAAATGAACCAGTTTGTTGTCCATGGTCCCAAAAACCCTGTTGAAAGGGACTGCAGTCCCTTTCAACAGGGTTTGCAGAAAGCCCTAAAAACAGCTGCACTCAGCTGTTTTGGGAGTTCTGCTGTCCCTTTAAGGGACAGCACAAGAAAGCCTGAGAAACAGTTGAGTGGCAGGGAGGCACTCCTCACCACGCAGCTGTTTTTGCACCTTTTGGGGAACAGAAATCTGGGGTTTAAAGGGACTTGAAACCCCTGCTTTCCACTCTGTCCATGAACCACCACAAGCTGTTTGTGGATAGGGTAAAAGTTTGTGGAAGTTTGTTACAATAAGTCCAGCATGAACTTAGGTTTGTGAACCACAGACAGCAAAATTCATGATGACTTTTGCTTCCTGTTTTCCTCGTGCTCATCCCTAGAGCTGGGGATCCCCTGGCATTACAACTCATTGCCAGGCTATAGATATCAGTTCCCTCAGAGACAATGGATGCTTTGGAGGGTGAACTCCCTGGCATTGTATCCCACTGATGTCCCTGTCCTCCCCAGGCTCCATTCCCAAATCTCCAGGGGTTTCCCAACCTGGATCTGGCAACGTTAACCTTCCCATCCCACATCAGTGGCCAAGGGGAACCTGGAAACCCTACTTGAAAACTACTCTTCCAGCACTACCTGTATGTTTCCTGTCTCCTCCTCACACCTGAGACAACTTTGCTCCTGTTTTAGTTGTTGGAGCAAGGCTGCTCAGCATGCCTGAACATTAGGGCTGCCAGCCCCCAGGTGGGGCCTGGAGACCTCCCGGAATTACAACTGATCTCCAGACTTCATAGATTGCTTATTTATTTATTACTGATTTGTTTAAAGCATTTATATCACGTCACCTGGAGAAAATGGCTGCTTTGGAAGGTGGACTCTATGGCATTATACCCTGCTGAGGTCCCTCCCCTCCCTCAACCCCTCCCTCCCAGGCTCCACCCTCAAATCTCTGTGTATTTCTGCTCCCAGATTTGGCAGCTCTACTGGACGCTGGGAGACGTTGGAGCTACCTTTTTAATGCATGAGATGCCTCTCTTTGTCTAACCTGGGAGCTTTTCTCTGATTCCTCCTGCTCTTCAGGTGCCTTTTGTGTTCTTCTCTCTCTTCCTTAGGCAGATCATGAGAGGGAGGGCAGGAAGGGTTGCCTCAGTGCTTCGTTCTCGCGGCCCTTTCTTACACGCCCAGGGAAATGCCGATTGCCACTTTGGGTACAACATCAAAGAGAACAACAGCTACAGAATAAGTTAAGATCGGAGAACCACACAGCTGAAACAACACACTCTCCTGATAAAGCATATAAATACACTAATTGCAAAAAATATATCCAGTTGAATACTATAATTGATGGAGGTCCAAAGTCATCAACAATGAAACATCCGGTAGGTACATTCATTTCCAGTAGTCTTCATCAGGTACTCCTGATGCCAGACCTGATGTAAAGTACTCCTGATGTAAAGTACTCCTCCTAGGTCTGGCAGATTCAACCATGGTAGTTTCTCAACTCACAGCATATCTGGAATACTCCTAAGTCAATACACGTTGCTCCTAAGTCAATACATGTTGACATTGTAAAGCCTTTGAGCAACATGAATTGACTTAGGACTATTCCAGATATGCTGTGAGTTTAGAAATTGCCATTGTAGAATCAGCCAGACCTAGTAGGAGTACTTTATTTGCTTATGAAGATATTAGAAATTGTCATTGTAGAATCAGCCAGACCTAGTAGGAGTACTTTATTTGTTTATAAAGATATTAGACATTGCCATTGTAGAATCAGCCAGACCTAGTAGGAGTACTTTATTTGTTTATAAAGATATTAGACATTGCCATTGTAGAATCAGCCAGACCTAGTAGGAGTACTGTATTTGCTTATGAAGATATTAGAAATTGTCATTATAGAATCAGCCAGACCTAGTAGAAGTACTTTATTTGTTTATGAAGATATTAGACATTGCCATTGTAGAATCAGCCAGACCTAGTAGGAGTACTGTATTTGGTTATGAAGATATTCTACATGTTGGTTCACGTTTGAATGCCACTTTGGAGTCAAGAAGCAGTTTTTCTCCAGGCTAGTTTGACCAGGGATCCTGGAGGTTTTTTGTCACCTTCTGGGCATGGAACAGGGGTCACTGAGAGTGTGTGTGTGTGAAGGGGAGGTATTTGTGAATGTCCTGCATTGTGCAGGGGTTGGACTAGATGACCCTGGAGGTCCCTTCCAGCTCGATGATTCTATGAACCTGCAAGGAGCAGGATGCCATTGTCCAAGCCATTCCATTTTATTTGCACACACATGATGTGGGATTAACTGGCCAATTATCTCTCTCCCTCTCCTTTCAGCTACAACAAGGAAGTGAACTGAATCTACCTCAATAAATGTAAGTTCTACCTTTTTGCAGTTTGGAGTTTATTTGCAATACAACACTGCTGCGACTGTGCAGCTTGAGTGTATTAACTAATGTATATCCTCAGTACTAGTAAGGTCTGTCTTCATTGAGGTTTTCCCAGCAACATCATTGGCAATTCAAATGTTGGGGGGGGCGGGAGTAGTAACTTCACTCCTGTAGTGAATGCTGAAGCAGGCCTGAATTGCAAGGCCTCCTTGCAGTCTCTTAGCTCCAAGCCATTCAACAGCTTCAGCTTTGCAGATCTTATTCAGTTCTGAAAGCTGGGTGTGGTGAGCCAAGGTATTAACCTAGCAGGTCATCTCATGGTAGGCTGTGTGGCTGGTTAAGAACCGAGCTGCCAGACAAACAATCTGCACGGGACTCCGCTCGCCAAGAGCAGAGCAGCCAGGCCAAGTGGCTTGGCTTGCATCTTCCAAGTCTCGCCATTGGGACAAGGAAGCCTGGCAGAAGCTGGAGATGGATTTTGATCGCACGCGTTGGTTGTGTTACAAATGTAACACAACATTGCCCTGACCTGGACAGTCCAGGCTGGCTGGATCTCATCAGATTTTGGAAGCTAGGCAGAGTCAGTCCTAGTTAATATTTAAATGGGAGACATTCAAGGAAGTCCAAGGTTGCTATGCAGAGGCAGGCAATGGCAAAGCATCTCTGAACATATTTTGCCTTGAAAACCTTACGGGGTCACCATAAGTCGGTTGTGACCCGATGGCAAAACACACAGAGAGAGAGAGAGAGAGAGAGAGAGAATGTATAACCAGGGGTCCGTTGGGGCTGGAGCAAGGTGGAGCGAAGCTCCGCCAGCTCAGGACTGGCCAGTAGGGCAGCCACAGGCTGAATCAGATTCTCTAATCTGATTCATCTCGCCACCGAATTGCCGCCGAAATTCGGTGGCAAATTTAAAAGCCATTGGAGGGGAGGGGGTTTGAGGGAGAGGCTCCAAACTTACAGGGTAGCTACTGGGGCCTCTCCTCGAAATGCCCACCAAGTTTCAAGAAGATTGGACTAGGGGGTCCAATTCTACAGGCCCCCAAACAGGTTGCCCCCATTCCCTCCATTGTTTTTTTTTTGTAAGAAAGTTTTTATTTTTCAAAACATTAAAATTAATACATTTGTTTTATACAAATCCTTTTTTCCATATTATATAACATTTTGTTCTATTTGTATAGTCTTGCTTTTATCTTGTATTGGTGGTTTCCCACCACATCTGAAGCATAACACATTTTCCACTTTATCCAAAATAGTAATATTTATCTCTATGTTTACATTTCTGGTAACGGTTATATATCTTTAAAATACTTATATACCAATTCTTATTTTCTATATTCTTATATAATTCTAAAAAACAAGTTCATTATCTAATTATCCTTAGTACATTCATATACTCAATTTCTATTCCTTTATGCTATTATAACCATGTATAGATGTAGTTTTTCATGTCCCAATATTTTTCAACATATTCTTTCAAATCCTCCCAATCTTCTAAAAAAGTCTCTGAGTACAGATTATTCAACTTTCTAGTCCATTTATCCATTTCAGCCATATATAACAATTTTTTCAACCATTCCCACACTTCTGGTATTTTTTCATTTTTCCAATTTTGTGCATACACCATTCTTGCTGTTGTAATCATATACCATATTATTGTCCTTTTCTTTACATTTATCTCTTCTAGTTTAAGTCCAAGCAGTAACATTTCAGGCAACTTCTTAAATGTACATTTCAATTTTTTTTCCATTTCTGCATGTATTATAGACCAATAAGTCTTCGCTTTATCACAAGTCCACCACATATGATAGAAAGAACCTTCTTTCTTTTTACATTTCCAACATTTGTTACACATATTTTGATTAATATTTGCAATTTTTTTTGGTGTCATATACCATCTGTACATCATTTTAAAACAGTTCTCTTTTTAGATTATAACATGTAGAAATACTCATTGCATTTTTCCATAAAAATTCCCAAGATTCCATTTCAATGTCTTTGTTTAGGCTTATCGCCCATTTTATCATTTGTTCCTTTACCATTTCATCAGCATTAAACCATTTTAACAATACTTTATACATTTTAGAAATCATTTTTTTCCCATCTTCCTCCCAAATTTGTTCTATTTCATTGCTTTTTTCTCTAAAACCAGATTTTTTATCACTTCTGTACATATCATATATTTGTCTGTACCTTAACCAGCCATAATCAAAGTCCATCTGCTGCTGCTCCTTCAATTTAAAGTCTTTACCATGTCTTGTTAACAGGTCTCTATATTTCAACCAGTCTTGTCCTTTGTAGTGAGATGATGGATTTAAAACTTCTGCAGGTACAATCCACATAGGTATTTCTTCTGGAAAAAAGTTTTTATATCTTGTCCACGTATCGATTAATGTTCTTCTCAAATAATGATGCTTAAACATATTGTCCATTTTTGTTTTACCATAATACAGATATGTGTGCCACCCAAACCTACAGTCATGACCTTCCAGGGACAATAACTTTCTGTCTTGTAACATAGTCCATGTCCCTATCCAAGTCAAACATACTGTATCATGATATAGCCTTAAGTTTGGTAACTGAAACCCATCTCTCTCTTTAGCATCACACATTATTTTCATCTTAATTCTTGGTTTTTTCCCTCCCCACACAAACTTAGTCAATTCCTTCTGCCAGCATTTGAATGTTTTTACATCTTTCACAATTGGAATAGTTTGAAACAGAAACATTATTCTTGGTAACACATTCATTTTAACCACTGCAATTCTACCCAGCAGTGACAAATTTAATACATTCCACCTTTTAATATCTTGCATAACTTGCTGCCATAATTTCTCATAATTATTCTTATACAAATCAATGTTTTTCATTGTTAGGTTTACACCTAGATATTTTGTCTTTTTCACCACTTCACATTCTATAAGATTTTGTAATTCAATTTGCTTATTATTTGGCATATTTTTACACATCACTTTCGATTTGTTCTTATTTACATAAAACCCAGCCAAATCACCAAACTCTCTTACTTTCTGCAATAATATGTAGTCGTGTAGTCATAGGGTCTTCAGCTATAAACATCACGTCGTCTGCAAAGGCTCTATATTTAAAAGAGAAATCTTTTATTGTTAAGCCTTTAATTTCTTTATCTTCTTTCAAATTTAGTAACAAGACTTCCAAAATCCAAATAAATAGCAACGGCGAGAGTGGGCATCCTTGTCGTGTTCCTTTTTCCACTTTAAAGTAATCCGTTTTTTCAGTATTAATTATTAAAGAGGATTTCTGTTCTCTATATATTGACTTAATAAGATTAAGCATATAGTCTCCAATTTCAAGATGTTCCAACACTTCAAACATAAAATCCCAATTTAAATTGTCAAACGCTTTTTCCGCGTCTAAAAAAAGAAAGCCCACTTCCTTCTCCGGATGTTTATCATAGTACTCTATAGCATCCACTACTACTCTTATATTGTCTCTTATTTGGCGATTAGGTAAAAATCCTGCTTGTTCTGTCTGTATAGTCTCTTTAAGATGTTCCTTAAGCCTATCAGCTATAATCTTGGCAAAAATCTTATAGTCATTGTTTAACAAAGAAATTGGTCTATAATTTTTAACATTGGTTAAATCTTGACCTTCTTTCGGAATGAGTGAAATGGTTGCTTCTTTCCAAGTCTCCGGGACCTCACCTGTCACTCCTATGTCATTCATTAATAGCAATAACACTGATGAGATCGAATCTTGTACTGATTTATAAAACTTAGCTGTAAATCCATCTGATCCAGGTGCTTTCCCTAATTTTGAATCATTTATTGCATTTTTAATCTCTTGTAGTGATATTGGGCAGTTAAGTAGTTCTTTGATTTTCTCCGTTGGTTTTGGTAATTTTAATGACTGTAGGTATTCTTTAATCCTTCTTCTGTCTTTATTTTCCTTCTTAAAAAGCTTTGCATAATATTTTAAAAAATCTCTTTTTATTCCCTTATTGTCTATTATCTCAATATTGTCCCGTATCACTTTAGTAATAAATTTATTTTCACGTTTTTTCTTTAATTGCCATGCTAAGTACTTTCCAGGTTTATTTGCACCTTCAAATGCTTTTTGTTGCAATTTTTTCAGGTTCCAGTAAGTCTCTTGATTCAAAATAGCTTTTGCTTGGTCTTGTAACATCCAAATTTCCTTTTGCAGTTTCTTTTTTCCTGGTCTGTTCTTCAGTTCCTTTTCTTTTATTTTAATGGCTTGTACAATGTTTTCATATTGTTCTCTTTTCTTTTTATTGTCTTTAGCGTTCAATGATATCAATAATCCTCTCATAACTGCTTTGTACGCATCCCACACAGTTTGAATTTTTACTTCTTTTTGTATGTTCGCTTGAAAATATAAATCTGTCTCTTCATGTAATTTTTTAACTATTTCTTGGTTGTCTAATAAGTCCTCATTTATTCTCCATCTCCCTTGCCTTTTTATTTGCCCAGAAGTCCATAGACAAGGATTGTGGTCTGAGATTATTCTAGGTAGAATTTCAACTTTTTTTGTCTTAAATGTTAGATTAATAGACATCCAGATCATATCAATTCTTGAATGTGAATCATGTCTGTTAGAGTAAAAAGTATAGTCTTTCCCTTGTGGGTTAACCTTCCTCCAAATATCCTCCAGCTTTTCCTGTTTTATCAGTTCAAAAAAATTTTTTGGAAGTTTCCCTAGTGTGTCGTCTTTTCTCTTTGAGCGCCTATCTATTTTATTATTCACAGTCCCATTAAAGTCTCCCAACATTATGATTTGTTCATAATTTACACTGTCCAGTTCCATTTGTAGTTCTTTAAAAAAGATTTCTTTAGCTCCGTTGGGGGCGTAAATATTTACAATCAAAGTCTTCTGTCCGTGTAACAGAATTTCAATAGCTAAGTATCTTCCTTCTTTATCTTTAAATATTAGTTTAGGTTCCAAGTCTTTTTTGGCATATGTTACCACTCCATTCTTTTTATTACTTGCCAATGAAAAAAATTCTTCTCCCAGCTTTTTTCTTATTAAATATTTGTAGTCTTGTTTCTTAAGATGGGCCTCTTGTATACAAACTATACTACATTTTTGTTTCTCCAGCCAGTGTCCTACCAGTCTACGTTTTTGGGGTGAATTAAGTCCATTTACATTCCATGAGAGTACTTTGTAATCCATCTTGTTGTAGTCTTAAATATCACCAAATTCTTCCTTGTTCTCACCAACAAAGGCGTACATTTCTGCTGAATTTTTAATCACCATTCTGTTGTTACCATAATAAAAACTCAGTCCTTGTGGTATTTCCCACCAAAATCTTATTTTTTTCTCTTTCAGTTTGTCTGTCAGACGCTTGAATTTTTTCCTGTCTTGCAAAATTGCTCTGGGCAATTCTTTCATTACGATAACTTTTTTTCCACCTATTTCAAAAGAGTCTGTAAAACATTTCTTGTAGATTTGTTCTTTTGTTCTCTTCATTGTAAATTGAACTACCACGTCCCTTGGTATATTTTTGTCTCTCGCGTATGTAGAATTGACTCTGTAAACAAGATTCATATGTTCTTTAACAACTTCCTCTTCCTCTTGTAAAAAATCTGCTAATGCTTCTTGCATTCTTGTAAAAATGTCTTCACCTAATTTTTCCTCTATACCTCTAAATCTCAGATGGTTTTGCATGTCTCTATAGTGCATCATCTTTTCCATTCTGTCATTTTCCTTCATTGTTTTTTGAGTATTTTCTTCCAGTTCTTTTACTTTAATTTCTATGTCTTGTGTTCTAGTGGTTAACTTTTGTAATTCAGCTTTTAAATCTATAAAATTTTTGTCTGCTTGTGCAGCTATACCATTCATTTTAACATTTACCTCTCCTATAGCATCTAACATTTTTTTCCCCATTGCTTCCATAACAGCTAGTAATTCTTTTTCTTTTTTTGCTGCCATTGTAGGAGAGGACCATGTAGCTGCTCTCGATCTTAGCCCGCGATCCATCTTGTCTCTTTAAAAAAGATCAATTTTATTTTATTTTCCAAATCAAACACCGTTTAGTGTAATCACACAAGCTAGTCTTGCCAAGTCAAATTTCGTTGGTTTCAGCCTTCTAAGTTATATAGTTTATGAGATATTACTGTTTAAAAATTTTATAAATCCAAAATGGCGGGCGCAACTTCTCTATGGTTTGTGTCAAAGGTTATAGTCTTTTTACCTTGCTTCTGGCTTGCTGTAGTTTCCTTTTGTCCCTTCCTCTTGCTTACTTGTCTGCTCTCCGCACGTCACTTCCTGTTGTAGTCCTTTTGGTCTGGCAGTTTTTACAGTCCCCTTTGCTCTCTTCCGGTTCTTCTCCGCTTCCCTTCTTGTCTGCTCCTCAAGCCGTCACTTCCTGTCTCAGTCCTCACAGCTTGGTCTCGCAATGCTTGGTTCCCTCCTCCCCTCTTTGTCTCGCGATGCTTGGCTCCCCCTCCCGACTTTTCTTAACCACAGAAATGTTAAACAACTTGTTTTTTTGGCTTTTTAAGTTCAAATTCAGCTTTTTAACGTTTCAAAACTGCACTCATCCAATCTGCAACAGTCTATTGCTTCACCAGATCTGCTTTTCGTCTTTCAAAACACGGTAATGGTAAGGCAAAAAGTTTTTTTCCGTTACCTTATGTTGTTACTTCTCTTCAGATGTGGTCCCAATGTTTAAACTTTGTCTTCTTTGTTAAGGAATCAGGGGAATTGGAGATTTTATGCTGATTAATCAGCCCAGCTCGGCTCCTTAGAGATACTTGCAAAAATCTTCTTCGGCTGCAGTGCTCAAGGTGTTGTAAAAGTCTCCTCCGAGGCTTTTCCTTCACCAAGCTTGCTCAAACCTGGATTATATTGCTTGCTGGTCCTCACACTACCTGTGTGAGGTTGCGTCAGGTGGATTTATCCACCCAAGCTGTCAAGAAGAGCCGCTGTCCGCCCTGCGCATTTGCAAAGCGTGTCAGACCTCCATTCCTCTGACCAGAAACCCCCTCCATTGTTCTCTATGGAAGGAAAAAAGTTAACATTTTTTCCCTCCATAGAGAACAATGGAGGGGATGGGACAATCTGTTTGGGGGCCCATAGAATTGGACTCCGTGGTCCAATCTTTTTGAAACTTACTGGGTATTTCGAGGAGAGGCCCCAGCAGCTACCCTGCAAGTTTGGAGCCTGTCCCTCAAACCCCCTTTCCTCCAGCCCCTCATATGCCCTATGAGTTTTTGCCATTGATTTCAATGGCCCATAGGATATAATGGGGCTGAAACTGACATTCCCTTTCTGACACACTTCCGGTGATGTCAGGGGGCGTGGCATATGCTAATGAGTTATGCAAATGAGCTCCTGCACCTCTTTTTCTACGAAAGGACCCCTGTGTATAACAATACAAGCATCTTACCACTGGTATCTCTACTTCTAAGACATTATTGTATACACGGAATCATGGCTGTATATCCGTCCAAGCTACTGTCTAATTTAGATCAACAGGGATGCAGAAAAGAATATATTTCTGGCCAGAATAAAGAGTTAGAAAATAGCAGTACAGAACTGAAAACACAGTTTTTCAGTGCACACTAGCAGACCAGTGACTCCCATAACAGAATGGCAGTTGCTGAGATCCCCCCCCTCCATACACCCCCCCCCCTAAATAAAGCTCTTTCGAGATGAATTGTCTCTGTGTCCAATGACCAGTGAGAACAAGTCATAAAAATGGAATCTGAGTCAAAGCCAATTGTGAAAGGGAACAAAGAAGAGCCCCTGGCCAAGATGAACTCTGTTTGAGAGGTGACACCTTGGATTCTTCTCTTTTTCCAAACAAGGTTGGCTGGGCCATTCCTGATGCTTATATATATATATTATTATTTATAATGAAGTTTGCGACAGATTGGAATGTGAAGCAGGTTGAAAGGAGAAACAGGCCCCCGGAGATCTTCTTGTGTTAGAGAAAGGGCTGCTGTTATCCACCGCCATTGCCTTTTTTATTCTGGATGCTGAAGTGAAAGGGACACTTCAGAAGGACCAGGCTGGCAGCCTTAAAAATAAAAGTCAGTTTCTTGCACAGACAAACAGGCCTATAGAACCGGTTTCAGCTCCTCCAAAGCACCCTACAAATAGGCTTTGACCTACTTAAAGCTGAATCCCTATGGAGATGAATTGGACATTTATTTGAGCAATTTACTGCTCTCTTGCTTAAAATCACAGTGCCGTCTAGCATCTTGTCTGCTGCAGTGAAAGAAAGGCACAGTGCAGAAGTACAGAGTCGGGCTTTACTTATGCTTGGAGATTCACACTCATTTGCAGTCATGGTGACGGATGGTCACAATTCACACTTCTTAAGGTTGTGTTCTGTCTGTTCAGCTTTGTTGCCTAGTGACTGACTGTGGTGTAGGGATGTGCCAGCCTCCAGGTGGGACCTGGAGATCTCCCAGAATTGCAGCTCACCTCCAGACTACAGAGATCAGTTCCCCTGGAGAAAATGGATGCTCTGGAGAGTGGACTCTGTGGCATCATACCCCCACTGAGAGCCAGCTTGGTGTAGTGGTTAAGTGCAAAGACTCTAATCTGGGAGAACCGGGTTCGATTCCCCACTCCTCCACTTGCACCTGGCTGGATGGCCTTGGGCAAGCTGTAGTTCTGGCACAGCTGTTCTTGAAAAAGAGCAGTTTCTGTCAGAGCTCTCTCGGCCCCGCCTACCTCACAGGGTATCCATTGTGGGGAGGGAAGGGAAAGGAGTGTGTAAGCCACTCTGAGACTCCCTTGGGTAGTGAAGGGCGGGGTATAAATCCAATCTCTTCTTCTTCTTCTTCACTGAGGTCCCTGTCTTCTTCAGGCTCCACCCCCAGTTCTCCAGGAGTTTTCCAACCTGGATCTGACATTCCTACCCCCCATCCTCAAACGGTGGCCGAGATGGGCCTGGAACCCCTGTTCTGTCCCCAGTGATCTGGGTGGAATATGCCTTCTCTTTGTTCTTAGAAAAAAAAATAGAACAATGATAGCCATGTTGCCTAACTTGTAAAAGCTGGAGTTAGGAATGCCAGGTTCCCATGTGGGGGCGGGGATCTCCAGCCCCAACTTCTCTGCTCCAGCAGCTGGCTGGAGAACAAAAAAAAAAAATTAAATCACCATAGGCATAATGGCATTACAGCACTTCCAAGGAAAACACCAAAGTTGCATCAGTCTGCTCTAGGAATCATAGGGAACTCTATGGTAAAACTCTATGGTAAAAGTATAGAGCTTCCAGAAATTCCCAGAGTGGACTGGTGCCACTTCTGGGTTTTCCCTGCAAGTGACATAATGCTGTCATGCTGATGTTTCCCCTTCCATCTCCCCCCCACCCCCGACTCTTAATGGTTGCCCGCAAGCCTAGCCAGAGTTGAAGGATATTTTTAACTGGAGTCATACTGGACATTTTTGATTCTTTAGGAATTGTACCATATATTTTTTTGAAGTTCTGCCTTGTCTCATCATATTGAATCCTGTGCAATGTGAGGGTCCCATGGATGAGTTACGAGGCAGGCACAGTGCTAGTTCTTTTCTGAGGCTGATGTGGTTGCTGGAGCTAACATCAACAAAAACCCTCTTGGAGACCTAGAGGCTTAACAAGGAACATGTCCACAAGATTCCTTATTGAGAACCCACGACACATTTCATGGGACTATACACAATTTTTTAATCAGTGGGGCTATCCTGCACTTCTCCAGTTGCAGTGTTTAACTGGCTACAGTGATCCATGTGATGGTCACCTCAAGATTAGACTACTGTAATGCTCTCTACATGGGGCTGCCCTTATCACAAGCTGCAGCTAGTGCAGAATGCCATGGCCAAGCTTTTGATGGGTTTCCCTAGATGGGAGCACATCCGGCCTGTGCTGAGGACACTGCACTGGCTGCCAATAGCATACCAAATCTGCTTCAAGATTCTGGTACTTTAAAGCCCTATATGGCCAGGGTCTGACATACCTGAGGGACTACCTCTCCCCATACATACTCCAGAGAGCACTACAGTCGGGGTTGCAACATTGTCTAGTCATTCCAGGCCCTAAGGAGGCCAGGCTTGCTGCCACTGGGGCCAGGGCCTTCTCAGTGGTGGCTACTACCTGGTGAAATGAGCTCCCAGAGGAGATCAGGGCCCTGAGGGACCTTGCACAGTTCCACAGGGCCTGCAAGATGGAGCTCTTCCACCAGGCTTTCAACTAGGAGCTGCCAACTACTATCACCAACTAGTAATACTATTAATAGTGTGGTAATAGGTTGGCCCTTATTGAGATTGATCCACAGCTTTGTGGATGGCCGGTATACTGCTGAATCGGGATGTTAGTATTGCCCCTATAATATGCCATCTAAGGCCAAATCTGCACCTACTCTCTGAAGCAGTTTGACTGCTGTTCTTTTCCTACACTCATTTCACGCTGGTTTCAAATTTCACTTTGTTTTTTTCCCCCTAGGTCTGAAGAGCTGTAAGCAACATGATCTGTTTAAAGCAGTGTAATGCTAGCTTGACCACAAGAGGGCAATTAACGAAAGTAGACGGTGATTTTTAAACTAGAACAAGTATGGTTTGACGGGGGGGGGGGGGTGTTGAAACCAGAATGATTCCAGTGGGAAAGTCAGATGTAGATTTGACCTATAACTGATTGAACAAATGCGTGTCATTGCGAGCACTTTAATTGTGGATTGTATGACTATTTTGTCCTGTTTTTATATGTTTTATGTGATTTGGCACATGTTGACTATGTGATTAGCACATGTCGCTGTTAACTGTGAGCCACCCTGAGCCCATTCGTGGGGAGGGCGAGATATAAATCTAATCTAGTAAATAATAAACAATAATAACTTGTTTCCTGATATGAACACAACAATCTCTTCCCAGGGTCTGGAGCGGGCATTTACTTCAGCTGCTATTTCTGATGCTGGCATCAAAAATACCTTGGGAGGCAGATCTGGCTGTCATCCACCACTAACAAGGAATACTTAAGAAAGCTGATGGACACAAAAAAGTACTGACTAACTTGTCTAAAGTGTATCGACCATATCTGCTCAATGGTGATACAAAGTGAGATCAGGCCCAAGAGAGGCTTCATAAGAATGTAGAGCAGCTAGATGCAAAGACAGTCGCACCTTAGAGACTGTATCTGAAGATGTGTGCTCGCACACAAAATAATAAAACTTTGTTGGTCTTAAAGATGCCCCTGGTCTCAAACTTTGTTCTGCTGCTTCAGACCAACACGGCTACCCTACCTGAATCCAATAAATAAATAGTTATTGGAATGCAGTTTGTTTTGTTCTGTATTGTCAAACAAGGATAGATTGGCCGACCTCTACTTCTCTAAGGTCCAAGCTAGACGTTACTTTCACATGTAAAAACTTGGGACCTTACCTTAAAGGGGCTCCATTTTCACCACTGGGAATAGCCATGGAAGGGATCTGTTTGCTCCTTTCTCTCGCTCCATGAGGACCCCCAGAAAGGGTCAAACAGGGCCCTCCTGTGGCCATTTCTGCAGGCAAAAGTGGTGTGGGAGGAAATCTGCAAGCCCCTCTACCACCCATGCAGGGCTCTGCAGCAGAACAGAGCACATTTAAGGTCCCCAGTTCTTACATGTGATGACAAGGTGCCCGGTTCCTGACTTGTGACACACATAATGTCTAGTTTGGCTCTAGGAGCAAAGCATTCCCACTGCTTCAGCTGATCAGCCTGCTTTCTACAGCATCCTTCTGCAGGGCAGGTTTCCCCACTTGGGATCTGAAGTAGCACATCATAAGCACTTGGGAAAGGTGTTGGTTATGTATGCTAGGTAAAAGTAAAGGTTTCCCTTGCTCAAAAGCCAGTCAAATATGACTCTAGGGATGTTGTGCTCATATCCGTTTCCAAGCCAAAGAGCCAGCACTGTCCAGAGATGTTTCCATGGTCATGTGGCCAGCATGACTAGACGCTGAGGCGCACGGAATGCTGTTACCTTCCCACCGGAGCGGTACCTATTTATCTACTTGCAATTCCTTGCTTTCGAACTGCTAGGTTGGCAGGAGCTGGGACCAGAGACAGGAGCTCACTCTGTCACGTGGTACTAGGGTCTTGAACTGATAAACTACTGACCTTCCAGTCTGCAGCTCAGCATCTTAACCACTTGAGCCACTGCTAAAGAAGTACTATTGTCCAGTTTTGCTTGTAAATTTTTTGGTCAGTGGTTCCATTTCCCTTTCTGTTTCTTTGTGCTATTTCATCCCTTTATTTTATGCAGTTTTTTCCCTCATTTTATAAAGTTCTACAGTAAAAAAAAAAACAGCTTCTGAAAGTGTGACAAATACAGCTAAGTTTAAATGTTCTCAGCTCAATGGTGCAGGCTGCAGACTGCAGATAGGAGCACTCCGGTGTCCAAAAACCTCTTCCCTTTTGTTTTCTGAGACCTTTAGGGGGAAATGTTTTCATCTTAAGTAATAGTCAGCTATAGATTTGTAAGAACTGTACAATCATTTCATCAAGAGTCAGTTTGTAAGAGCAATGATCAAGCCCACATATATGCTAGAACCCCAAGGGGGAGAAGCTGTACAATCCAGAAACTTGTATAACCAAACTCTAGAATTATACCACACTCTTGGCTTTCATTCACACAAAAAGCCAAAAGCCCTTTGATTCCCCCTCCTACCTTATTAAAAAAAAACCCATAAAATGTCAGTACTAATCCTTATTGGTTTGACATTTCCATTGGGCAGAGAATACCGGTGCGTACATCTTACAAATCCCCATCCTTTCTACTGGGACAGTCGATACCAGCATTATTTAAAGTTGTCATTTCCCCATCTCATTATAGATAGTGATTTATCGTAAACCGTTGTTCACCATAAATATATGATCTTGCTCTGGGAAGCTCCTACAAAAAGAATAACCAAATTCATTATTGGGGCGGGTGGCAAACAAAACAGAGTGTTTGTACCCTAAGGTCTTACATACCAAGACAAAATAGAGATATGACATTAAAATCTTCCTGAGGGTTAGCCATGTTGGTCTGCTTGCAGGCAGGGCGGGGTACAAATTGAATTAATAAAATAAATAAATAAATAAACAGCTAGATTTTAGACCATTAGTCCCTTGGAGACCAACCAGATTTTTGGGATGTAAGCTTTTGAAAGTCAGAGTTCCCTTCATCAGATACCCAGAGCTAGTTCTGAGTCCAGTAGAACCTTACAGGTGAGCAAGGTATTTGGTGTATAAGTTTTTGCATCTGATGAAGGGAGCTTTGACTCGTGAAAGCTCACCCCCCCCCCCCCCCAAAAAATCTTGCTGGTCTCTTAGGTGCTACTGAACTCAAATCTAGCTGTTCTGCAGTGACATATATCAAATGTCAACAAGGCTCTTCTACTTTCTACATTGGATAAGCAGGCCAGTATCTATGAAAAAATAATACATGAACATTCAAAATCACAATACTCAGAAACCAGTTGGGAGAGCATTTTAATCTTCCAGGATGTTCCGTTGCTAACCTAAGGGTGCGATCATACGCACCCATTAGCCACATGAGAGGGTCAATTCACCAGCGGATCAAAGCGGTGCAATCACACCAGCACATCTGGGAAGTGTCCCGCAATCATCAGCAAGCCATTGCAAACCGTTTTGATCCGCCGGAGAAGCAGATTAAAAAGCTACTAGGGAAAGTCCAGTATCAAACAGTTTGCTGCGGCGCACAGCTGGACTGTCCCCGTGTGGTCATGCCAGCGCGGAAGTGTGGCGTCAGGGATAGTCTGATCACAGGCTATCCTGATGGCATGCTGGTTTTTTCCCCCTTCTCAGTGTGCACATCATCGAAAGCCCTTAGGGTAGAGGAGCGATTCATCAATCCTCCGTTCAAGCGAATCGGAAACCAACCACACACACAAAAATAATTAACTCGCCTGCGGTTGCATCTGATCACGTCACGGCGATTTGCACCGGCAGGTCCACAGACCTGTGTGATCGCGCAACTGCGGGGCAAATTGCTCCGGGGCAAAATAGTCTCGTTTCTCCTCCAGATTATTTCACTTGTGTGGCCCTGACCTAAGAGTGACAGCTCTCCTACAGAGAAACTTCAAAAGGAGATTACAACCTGAGATTGCTGAACTTGGATTCATTAATGACTGCAGGGCAATGGAGCCCCTCTCCGGGAAGAAATAGGGACATAGGATTCTTATTAGATTACAGCTCCCGTTTTTCTGCATTTCCTGCATCTATGCATATCTCCCAGCTGGTTGTGTACAATACCCTTCCTACCTTCTGACCTGGATATAATGTCTAATGGATCTTGATACATATTTGTATGTGACAAAATGAGATTTGACTCACAAGAGCTTATACCACGGAAAATCTGTCCGTCTCTAAGGTGCGACTGGACTCAAATTATGCTCTCCATTAAAACATGTTGTTTTTCACAGATTTTCAGAGCTATTCTTTTTTTCATCTAGGGTCTGGATAAAATCTCTTTGTGTGCCATAACTGGCTGATAAGCCAGAGATTTCTATCCCCATCTAGTCTGAAGTTCAACAGCTTGGGAAAAGATAAATCCATACTTGAGCAAAACATATCACCAAGGACAAGTTAAGGACAAAAAAGATGATTTTGATGTGTTGTTCATGAGCTCAAAAAAACCCCCACCCTGTACATAGCTGGAATGTTTATTTTCCAAGCGCATCTAGAACTGGCTTCGTAGCTGCATATACTGTGCCACAAAGAATGGTGACAAATCTGGATGGTATTCTAATGTGGGGAGGGGAGCTGAAGGTCTTCATCAAACACTTTTAAAATATCTGGGTGCCCAACTGTAACTTAGAGAAAATTTGACCTCACAAATGTATCCGTTATCCAGGAACCATATGGTTTAATTCAGATCCATTTGTAAAAGGAGAGGACTCATTAACTAGCTGTGATGCCCGTAATATAATATAAATTACATCAATGTCTCTAAGTAGACCTTATAAAGAGTGCAGTGAAATGGAACACTGGATAAACAAGTTAGAGGAGAGCGAACACATATGATACGGGGTGATATATCCAGAAGACGGATTCAGGGGGAAATGAAACAGAAACGAAAGCAGAGATTCAAATCACAGAGATGTCTTCTTTAAGTAGCCGTGAACTCAACTGGATTTAAATGAATACGGGACTAAACTATAGCCCCGGTGTATTTCCGCCAAAGCAATTAGAAAATGAGGAGGGATGCAAAATGACAAAGAAAGAAGGGATGTGGTTGTTAAAGCAGGCAGAGAGATCAGAAAGGGGACAGCCACCGCCTTCATCTATCCAGCTTATAGTTTTCACACAACAAATGCTGCCACCATTCATTTAATGAGTGTAGAGAAATGTCAATTCCTGTTAAAAAGGTTAGGCTTCATTCCATTTCCTGATGCACAGCTTACAGCTCCTGGTATAATATCTTTGTTTAGAGCAGTGCTTTTCGGATGTTCTTGCTTCAGAAAGCCAATTTCTTATAAGGGTGCGTGAAAGCTGTGAAGATTCTACTGTTGTTTCGAGGAGAGAAATTTCTGATTCTGAAATTCTTTTTTTTTAGAGACAATTGTTGATTCCTTGTACTCTCTTTTTTCTCTTTTAAAAGATGGATTTATCTTTTGTTTCTCTTTGAAGAAAAATCAGTGCACCCTTTGGCAGCTTCAGCCCTTTCAGTGGTTTTCATGTCACACTCCACAGGGTGCTGCTCTTGGAGGAGGACCTGAAGGTTTGGGAAGACGTTGCCCCCCCTTTGAGCATCTGCAGAGAAAAATTCTGAAATTGTGTAGAACCTCCCTTCCTGCCCCTCCTCTTCTTGAATCTCCCTTTGATCGAAACCAAATTGATTAGAAACTGACTCTAAATTCCCAAAAAGAAGAAGAAGTAAAGAAATGGATCGTTGAATTTCTGGGAGAAATTGTATAATGCAGAATTAAGAGAATTTATTTTAATTAAGAGAATTTCTCTTCATGCTAAAAGATTCGTTTTTTGGGGAGGGGGTTCACATGCCTAGGATGTCCTTATTTAAGGGCGGAAAGCACGTTTAATCCGCAAAACCCAAAAAGTGGGCATCAGTATTATATATTTCCCTCCTGTCAACATCCATCTGTGAGCCAAACATGTTTAGCATCTGAGTCCAGCGGTACATTTAAGATCAACAATGTTTAATTCTGGGTGTAAGCTTTCGTGTGCATCCATCAGTTATGAAGTGTGCATGCACACGAAAGCTTATACCCAGAATTAAACTTTGTTGGTCTTAAAGGTGCCCCTGGACTCAAACTTTGTTCTGCTGCTTCAGACCAACATGGTTACCCATCTGAATCTAGGTTCAGCATCTGTGATTTCAGCCTGAAAGTTAAAAGAACACAAAAGAATTGCCAAAATCCAAGTCAGCACCACCAGAAAATGATGTCCTTTTGCATCCCTCATTTCACATCTGTTTGTCTGCTGAGAAATTCCCAGGCATCTGTCATGGCATCTGTGTGTGTGCTATGGAGCTTTCTCACAAGGAAAATTGGACGCACGAGCTAATGGGGAGGGATGCTGGGGTCCACCATTTTTTTCATATGAACCGAGAATATGACCACTACCTCAGAGACCATCACAAGCACTCCCCTATGAGTGTGCATTTTGGAGTAATATTAGGGAATTAGAGTAAGATTTAGAGTGAGTTTGAGTACTCTAGGAAAGGGGCTGAGGCTTGGTCATAGAGCCTCTGCTTCACATGCAGAATGTCCGAGGTTCAATCCTTGACATCTCCAGTTTAAACGATGAAGTAGTAGATGATGTACTACTCGGGACATATTTCACCCTGTCAAATGTGGCTACAGCCTCCAAAGTCGTCCCTTTAGAATTAAACTTGAGTGATATTTATATGCAGCAGCCAATGGCCTCTGCATAAACCCTTCAGAGTGACTGCCAGTCTGGTTAGACAATTCAGACCTTGATGGACCAAGGACCTGATTCAGTATAACGCAGCTTCATGTGATCGAGATCTGTAGCAGTGAGCATGAGCATGCTGTTTTCTCCATAAAATCTTCAATTTTCTTCTTGAAGATCCCCTAAAAAGAACTCCAGGGTTCACTGGGATACTGGCTTAGACCATTCCTGAACCACTAGATGTATAGAAGATCCCGCTTTCTTCGGGCCTGCTGTCTGATTGGTCTAGAAACATTCAGATAATATTATAAAAAGGGCTTTAAATATACATGATGCAATCGAATGGCTTGGAACCTGTGAATGCCACATAGTCTCTGCCACAGAGCATACTTCCTTTTCCATTAAAAGTTCCATTTGTGCAAGATTGATGGTTTCCAATGGGCCCTTGTGCAAATGGAAAGTTTAGCAGAAGAGGAAGTGCAGTCTTTAGCACAGACTGTCAAGCATTCTCAGAAGTCAGTGTTAGGATCTAAGCCAATGTTGTTCTGTAAGGCACCATAAGAACATAAGAGAAGCCAATGTTGGATCAGGCCAGTGGCCCATTCAGTCCAACACTCTGTGTCATACAGTGCCCAAAAAAATACCAGGTGCCATCAGGAGGTCCAGCAGTGGGGCCAGGACACTAGAAGCCCTCCCACTTTTGCCTCCCCTAAGCACCAAGAATACAGAGCATCACTTGCCCCAGACTGTAGATGAGTCCAAGCTCCATTTCCACTCCAGCTTTGAGGTAGGAATCATCTCAGCCTTTCTGGCTCTGTAGGGATCTGACACTGCAACCAGCTTCCTGGGAGTAATCTTCACTGAATAGACCTGGGTAGGACTCTGAGCTGACCTACTTAGGATTGCTCTCTGAAATTCCTAGTTCCAAAATTTGTATCTTAAATCCTGCTATTTTTGGCTTATCAAAACAATATCAGTGCTATAAGATCATACATGAGATATCTCCCAGGTACATGAAGCTGGTTTCTGATTGGGCAGATTTCTCCCAGATTCTCAGTAAGGAATCCATTAAAGCTATAGGATGGGATCCCAAGGTGGTAGTCTCCTGGCAGAAGAGTGTTACACCAGCTTAGCAGCAGTTCTGTTGGCAAAGGACAGCAGGGTGATATGGGGGGGATTACATCACATACTACAGACACCCACTTCGCACCATGCTGTTCTCCATGGGCAGAATTCAGTGAGGTTCAAAGAGCTGCTGCAGGAGATGGGTGAGGACGTTCCAGGGCTCTTCTGAATACTCGTTTTTGTCACTTGCGTATCCCTATTCCTTCATTTCTTTTCCACACATGTCTTGTGCCCTCTAGTGTTCGGTTCAATATTACATCACTGTATGTCTGACATAAAAAAAAACCCCAGCTTAAATCTGCAGGGAGATATGCTGGACATACAGCAATGTAATATCAAATTGACCTCTACAGGGAGAAAAAACTCATGCAGAAACATAAAACAATGCAATGAGGACACACAAGTGACAAAATGAGAACGAGGAAGACTTCCCATTCCACTGTTCACTTTACTTTTAGTGCTCCTGATCTATTTCCTAGATTATAATTGCAACCTTATGCAGAGTTACACCCTTCTAAGCCCATTGATGTTAATGGATTTAGAAGGGTATATCTCCTACATCTAATTAATAGATCCTCTTGGCTCATTTCTTTTCAAAAGGAAGTCTCTTGGGGGATCGTTGTGAGCAAAAGAAGATCTAGCTGCATACTGAATACAATCAACACATGTTTTTTTTTATACAGCAAAACCACTTTTGCCCTGCCTTAACCACTGAGGATGCCAAACTGGCTTCTTTGACAATGTCAAAATATATGAGCAGATCATAACTGCAAATATATGGTGCAGGAGGAGGAACTGTACATATAAAATTGCAGCAGTGGGCAAGCAGTTCTTTGGCTTGGGCTAATAAACCTGCTGGCAATATATGTTCCTTCCTCACTTCCAGCTCGGGACATATTTCACCCCGTCAAATGTGGCTACAGCCTCCAAAGTCATCCCTTTAGAATTAAACTTGAGTGATATTTATATGCAGCAGCCAATAAATAAATGCACATGACTGAGTGAGCAAAAAAAGTGACTCTTGTGATAAAAGAAATTCCAAAGGGGGGGATGTATTTTTGTGATCTGTCCTCAATGGAAAACAAAACCATTTCTCACTATGTGTAACAGCCTCAAACCCTGAATGGTTTCACTTCAGAAAAGAATCAAAATACTTGTTAACCTTGGAAGGATAAGCACTCTGAATGGAATTTCCTCTGGTTTTTAGATCTGAACAAGAGGCGGGACCCACAATAGTTGTGGGGGGGGGGGGAGGAGCTCCACGTGGAGGAGGAGGAAGCAGCCACAGGTAAGCCTTCTCCTCCCTGGGCAATGATGGTGAGGCCCAGGCACAAATCCTTCCCTCCCCCACACCAACAGTGAGGCCCGCATGGCTGTGAGCCATGGGCCCACCAGTCCTTCTCCCCCCATACCAATGGCAATGCCCGCAGGGCTCTGAGCTGCCGGGCCCACCAATCTCCCCCCCCCCCCAGTTCTGATGATGAGGCCTGGGCCCACCAATCTCCCCCCCATGGGCAACAATGGTGAGGCCTGGACGCCTCCCAACTGCCGGCCATCCACAGAGTTCCTAGAGCGTTCGCTGCGCATGTGCAGGGAACACTCTTTTACTTTTGGGGGGATTTAAATATCCCCCATATAGTTTTTTTTAAAAAAAACTTTTAGGATTTTTCTGCACACCTGGGGAGTTCCCCAAGTGTGCAGGAAAATCTCTTTGCTCCCCAAGTGCCCCCGATGTGCGGATTTAGATGTCCGCACGCATGGGGGCACTTGGCTATCAGATATATAGACAAGAAGGGGGACCCATGATACTCGCAGGGGGAGGGAGTATCCCAATCCTCCTCCCACCCCCCTCCCCAGCGACAGTGGCGGCAAGGCTCACTGATCCTCCTCCCACCCACCCCTTCCTCAGCGGCGGCAGCAGCAAGGCCCGCTGATCCTCCTCCCTCTTCCCCCTCGCACCAGTGAGGCCTGAGGGGCTCACAGCCACCAGGCCCACCGAACCTCCCCCCCAACAGCATGTGCAGGGAACGCTTTTACTTTTGGGGGAATTTAAATATCCCCCAATTTATTTATTTTTTTAACTTTTAGGATTTTTCTGCATATGGGGGAGTCCCCCATGTGTGCAGAAAGATCTCCCTGCCCCCCCCAGGTGTTTTCCTGCACAGATTTAGATATTTGCATGCAGGGGGCCACTTGGCTATTAGATATAGTGGCAAGGGCTGGGAAGACCTGTTCTACCCACCCCAGTCAACTCTATTGGTAGACCTGGCCTCTACCTGCCCCAGTCCACTCTATTGGTAGACCTGGCCTCTGGAGAACAGGTCTAGCCGCCCCAGTCCACTCTATTGGTAGACCTGGCCTCCAGAGAACAGGTCTACCTGCCCCAGTCCACTCTATTGGTAGACCTGGCCTCCAGAGAACAGGTCTACCCACTCCAGCCCACTCTATTGGTAGGCCTGGCCTCCAGAGAACAGGTCTACCAGCCCCAGTCCACTCTATTGGTAGACCTGACCTCTACCTGCCCCAGTCCACTGTATTGGTAGACCTGGCCTCCGGAGGCCAGGTCTACCAATACAGTGGAAAGGGCTGGGTAGACCTGTTCTCCAGAAGTCTACCCACTGATTTCCCCCCCACCCTCGGCTGTCCCGGTGAGGGCCCACCAATTTCTCCCCCCCTTGCCAGCTCTTCCCCCTGCCCTCCCACCAGTGACAGCGAGGCCCGGTGGCTTCCAGCCGGGCCTCACCAGCTTCCCCCCGCCAGCTATTCCCCCTGCCAGCTCTTTCCCTGCCCCACCCACCCACCCGCCAGTGATGGTGAGGCCTGGCGGCTTCCAGCTGGGCCTTGCCAGCTCTTCCCCCCACCAGCTCTTCCCCCTGCCCCCTCCAGTGACAGCAAGGCGGCAAGGGCTTCAGTGACGGCAAGGGCTTCTCCACCCCCTGCCACTGCCAGCAGCAGCAGCCACAGATTGCTGAGGTAATTCCATTCCCTGTCCATGTGCAGGGAACACTTTTTTGTACTTTTGGGGGGATTTAAATATCCCCCCCAGTTTTTTTTTTTAATTTTCAGATTTTTCTGCACACGGGGGGAGTCCCCCACACATGCAAGAAAATCTCCCTGCCCCCCAAGTGACCCCCTGGTGTGGATTTAGATATTTGCACGGGGGTGGCCACTTGGGAATTAGATATATAAATTTCCTAGTTCAAATCTGGATACATCTTCAGCTGCACTTTTCTTGGAGGCTCCTTTAGCCCGTGCTGCATCTGTGTTTCCCATTTCCCCAGATTGGTGAGAGGTATGCCCTGACCTGGAAGGCCCAGGCTAGCCCGGTCTCAGCAGATCCTGGATGCTAAGCAGGGTTGTCCCTGGTTGATACTTGGATGGGAGACCACCAAGGAAGTGCAGGCTTGTGACAAAAAGAGGCAGGCCATGGCAACCACCTCTGTTTGTCTCTTGCCTTGAAAACTCTATGGGGTCACCATAAGTTGGCTGTGACTTGACAGCCTTTTTGCCACGACCAAGGGAAGCAAAGAAAGCGGAACGAGTGGCTCAGCAAACATGTAACTGAGAGGCATGTTATCCACTCAGACCGCTGCACCTGAGCTCATGCCACACATCCATTATCCTTTATTGATTCACACCCCCCCCCCTTTGCAGCCCAAAAGGATGAATCAAATTCATCATATGTCTCCTGTTCTGCAGTTCAGTCCTGTGGATCACCAGCAGTTGCATGAACAAAAGATTCTGCAAGTCAGAAACTTAAAACTTGCGTACGCTCTCCAAGCCCCTTTTGAAAGAGAAATCTTGGCACGTGGCATCCTTGCAGCAGTTTCGTAGCCCAAAATCACAGTCATAGCTGAACTCAGTGAGACTGGAGATATTTATCTTCAACAGCCTGCTCGTGGGAGGCAAAGGGGAGTCTTGCCAAACAGACAAGATTCACCTGCTACAGTATTTGTTTGAGTGCATTTGAGAAACTTAAACAGAAGGGATTGAATTAACACTGTTATCAAACTGAGAGTCTAAGAAAATGCAGACTGAACTAATTACTGCATAGTATCTGATGTCAGACCATCAGTACTGGGACTTTTTTTGGAGGGGGAGTATGATTACCAACCTCCAGGTGGCACCTGGAGATCTCTCTCTTATACAACTGATCTCCGGATGACCAAGGTTTGTTCTCCTGAAGAAAATGGCTGCTTTGGAGGGTGGACTCTAGGGCTGAGCTCCCTTCTCGTCCCAAAACCCACCTGTCCCAGGCTCCACCCTCAAAATCTCCATGTATTTCCCAACCCACAACTGGCAACCATCGGGGAAAGTCCTGGACCTGGTAACTTTTCAGGCTTCTTTCTGTGCAGACTTTCTATAGTTTGCATTATGTGTGTGTGTGAGAGAGAGAGGGAGAGAGAGAGAGAGAGAGGGAGAATGAGGGAGAGGGTGGTGAGAGGGAGACCGGGTGGGGGGGAGGAGAAATGAATTTTTCCCTATAGTGTTTTGTAAATCAGCATTGGCTATAAAAGTATAATAAGCTATTGACACAGACTTCTTTCCATTCAGATTTCAGTGCAGCAATTGTAGGGTTATAGTGGATTTGATAAGAGAAGAACAGAAAAGAAGCATCATGTTGTCACGGCAGCAATAATAATCCTGCTCATAAAAAAACAACAACAACACAGAGTTGCTGTAGGGTACCCATGGAAGGGAAAAACCAGAGGGAAGAGATGGAGGAAAGTACACAGAAATCCTCCCTCATGTGGAAGCTATGTCACCAGCACATCCACCTCTCCATTCACAGTAGTGATTACAACAAAGTGAAAAAGCCAAGTTCTCGTTTATTTTTCCAGGTCCCTGAATTCAAACATGACTCCCCACTGGACGTCAGTTAAACTTCAGTTAAACCAGGATGCCTTCAACAGCCGTCCTTACCTGAGGGAAGGAGCATTCCAGCCTGCTAGTGAGCCACGTTTGTGGTTGGCCCAGGCAGATATCAGACATGACCTCTGCAGCCAGTGCCAGTAGATGATTTCCAGGAGTTACTTGTGTGTGTGTGGTGGTGGTGATACTGGTGGTGGATAGTGCCTCCAAGTCACGACTAACTTACGGCAACCCTATAGGGTTTTCAAGGCAAAAGATATCCATAGGTGATTTGCCATTCCCTGCCTCTGCATAGCAACCCTGGACTCCCTTGGTAGTCTCCCATCCAAGGACTAACCAGGGACAACCCTGATTAGCATCTGAGTTCTAATGAGATCAAGCTAGCCTGGGCCATGTGTGTGATTCTTAGATATCCATGCTTCCCCTCACTACTAGCTGTCACCTATCAAATTTGAATAGATATCTTGGTCCTCCATATCTGTGAATGCAAGTTAGTATCAAATACCTTTTTTTGGAAAAAAGGGAGAGGGGAACACCACTGTGGTATCAAAAATATGCAGTCGGTATGTGCGTGTTCCATGATAGAGAAATCCAAGGTTGTCACATTATCGGGATCATTTGTTTTACCTGTTCCATTTCTTTTGCGATAGTCACCTTGCTGTGGCAAACGAACGGTGCTCCTCTCCCATAAACATCTGCTTAGGCTAGTTAAGCTCATCAAGAGGCGTTGGATGCAATTAATGTATGCAGTTTTAATGAAACATACAAAACAGTAATTGCACCCATAATTATGCTATAATTAAATTGCAATCATATAATTAAAATGGGCTGCATAAAAGCTTTGCCTTTGAAACAATTCAGTGTTCCCTCTATTTTGGACTCGCAGGCTTCGTGTGTGTGTGTGTGTGTGTCTTCATCTCTTTTGATTGCATCACATTTTCTTTACTGAAACATGCATAGAACATATTGTCCCATGTGACACGGGGCTAGCTTTTGATGATCTCCGCCTGTCATCTTTGCATAGAGGTGGCAAGTGTATGTTGTTTGCCATGTAACAGGATGTCCAATCAATTGCAACCATGCCATCATCCTGTCATCACTGTCACCCTGTATTTGTATAAGACACCTGAATTTGGTCAGCATCTGACTGAAACATTTCCGAGAGACAGAGACGCAGGCTGTACAAGAAATGTGAATGGCAGTCTTCCTTGAGGCCTGCTTCTGGGTCTCGTAAGAACAAGGAGGGGCCCTGGCTCAGTGGCAGAGCATCTGCTTGGCATGCAGAAGGGCCCAGATCCAGACCCGGGCTTCTCATGTTAAAAGGATAAGGTTAAAAGGATGATGGGAAAGAATTCAGCCTGAGACCCTGGAGAGCCGCTGCCAGTCTGAGTGGACAAGACTGACGTTGATGGACCAAGGGTCTGATATAGTATGAGGCAGCTTCATGTGTGTGTGTTCATCTATATATATAAAAGAAAGTTTCCTCACCGTAAAATCAGCACCCAGGTCAAACTGCTAGACCTAGAAACACCAAATTCGGGAAGAGCGCTCCTACCATGGAGTAGGTGCTCACTAAGAAGGGATTTTTAGAAATTCAACCCCAAAGTGGGTCAAAAGGGGTTAAATGTGATCCCCACATTGATTCCAATGTGGCTGCCAGGCTGCTGCCTCCTTGCACCCCCCACTCTCTGATTGGTCAGCTGCAGAGCTCAGCATTCTGAGGTTTTTTGTTTTTTGTTTGTTTTTTAAAAAAAACAGTTACAGGAGACTGCACAGAACTAACAACAGTTGAGGAAATCAAGAATGGCTAACAACCACTTGTGAGGTGCAATAATGCTGCTGGCCCAGCCTCTCTGATGGCTTCCAACACACTCCCCCCACCTCCTACACCTGACAAGTGGCTGTCTGTCAGGTGCAGCAGTGGTTGCAGGGTGCTTAAAGCCATGAGGGAGCCCACCCCATCAGTAATGCCTTAGTGATCCTTCTGCCCCAGCCTCCATAGTGACTTGCAATACCCCTCCCCCTCCTATACTGGATAGGCAGCTGCTTGGGGAGACTTGCTGAGGAGGATTACCTTAGCTCTGCTGCTGGCCCAGCTTCCCTGATGCCAGTTTCCACTTTATAGTTCATTAGTTGTTAGTTTAGGGTAGAGTGGACCTTACTTATAACATCTTCCTCCTCATGTGACAATTGGGGTTTCGCTTTGCGACTATTTACTACAATCATGTACTCTGATCATTCTTGTGTAAATTTTCACCCATATAGTTTACTGTTAGGTTTTTGGTATAGTGAAGTTACAGGGTGCCTTTAAATCACTCATTGCAGGGCGAGTGTATGCTATGTGTACTGTAATTGCATTCACCTGACAAGGCTATTGAGGATCTTCACATTGTGGTCAGCCTTCATGTCTCAAAATGTCTCTTAGATGAGTGGTGAGTTTTAAGCTATAGACTCTTTGTGCATATGTATAAGCTTATATTAGGGATTTATTTCCAATGTTCTGTGGCATTGACTTTCAGATGGCAGTTTTGAAAACATTTCAAATTCTGCCTCTGGTGGATAATATGAAGTAGTGCATGTCCCTAATACTTACCTGCATATGGATATGTCTTCCAATCAATTGTATGTATATATTTTATATTGATACACATTTTACAATTGTTCAAAAAATTGTATTCCCTTTATATTCCTATTCTAATGTATTGTTATTAACTTTCTAAGAATATATGGTCCTGTTCGGATGAAGTTTGCTGAAATTAAATCTCATTCCGGAGAACCTCTACAGTCTTCTATGGACCTCTATATTTTTGTACTATATGATTTTAATTCTATCACTGTATCTTTAGAATATATGTAGCGTGATTCACACAGTCTTCTTTTGTCTGTGATTTTGTGGCTGTGGGTATAGCATTACCATAGAGATGGACAGCAGTTTGGAGATCTATGGAGAAATTATGGAGAAATTGGAGAAATTATGATCCTAATTTCTACTCCTCTCCCAACTCCACCCTGATGCTGCCCAATTTCGTGCTGGTGCTTGAGTTCCCAACACAGCCTAGTCAAACACTGAGAGATTTGGAGGAGTGCTTGTGGAAGGTGGAGTTTGGGGAAGATGTGATGTCATTTCCAGGTGATGGTCTAGGAATTTCCCCTTATCACTGTGGTATAGACCATAGAGCTTAGTGAAAACTTTTAGAGTGTCATGATGGAGGCCATTTTTTCCCCTCCTGCTTCTGTTTCTCAAGGGTAGAAGACTGGGGGCTGGGAAATTCTCCACCAGTCCTGCACAACTCATAACTTTAGCTGGTGCTGTGGGTACACTGATAAGATCCTGGTGCACTGCAGGCATGAATCCAACATGACATTAGGGAAGAGCTGTGGCTCAGTGGCAGATCATCTGATTGGCATGCAGTGTCAGGTTCCCTGTCATATTCTGGCTTTGTTACTGATTGCATTTATAGGTCCTCCAGTCGAAGACTGGCAGCCGAGTTCCTCCCCCTCGCTCCTTCCCCCTCCCATCCCGTTTTGCCGTTTTCCTTTGCAGGCCCTGCTTATCGCTGTTGTTGCCAGTTAACCTTGAGCAGTTAACCTTGAGCTTCCAGGTGTCTTTGCGTGGGAATGCAAGTAGTTTTGTACACAGGGGCAAAAGGGGGGGAACTTAATTAGCTTGCGCACCTTTTTCATGGGAATGCAACGGTTTGGGGATTTTCACGCTTCATGTTTTTATACTGATTGGTGCCTGTCATTTCTATTCTGTTTGAATACTGTATAATAAGTCCCAGCCCCTATCCCCTGGTATCCCTAACAAAGTAAGTGTTCCTGAAAGACCATTAAGACAATAAAGGACTTTGTTTATCCACAAGGCCTGACTTATTGGCTCTCATCAGAAGTCTCACAGCAGAAGGTCCCAGGCTCAATCCCTGGCATCTCCAGTTGAATGGACCTGGCAGTACATGATAGGAAAGACCTCTCTTTGCCTGAGACCCTGGAGAGCCACTGCCGGTCTGAGTAGGCAATACTGACCTTGATGGACAGAGGGTCTGATTCAGAAGAAGGCGGCTTCATGACCTTGACACCATGTGCCTCCAGGTCTTTGAGATATGCCAGTGTGAGGCTTAGTTGGTATCCTAAGATGGTCAGGATTGTTCCCACAACAGTTTGATGTCATCTAGTCACACTAGTTATTTGATTATATTTTCATTACACAGACAGTCTACCCCAATAATTTACCCTGCAACGCAAGGACAATTAATAAGCTGAATGAAAACACTCCTTGTTGCCATTCCTTTGCAGATTTTGTAGTGTCTGGGGACACGGCCGCTGAATTCCTTTCTTTTGTCTCCCATTGATGACATGAGACGATGCCATTAAAAAACTGTCACTCACAAAGCAAATATAAATGAGAACGACTCTTTTTTTTAACCATATCTGTCCCATGTTAATGTAAATCAAATATGATCCTATGAACAGTGGCAAAGCTCAAATTCCTTTTCTGGAATAGACTAGAGGAAGGCAGGTTGCTTTTTTTTTTTTTTCCCTAATTCAGAAGTCACATCCATCATAACTGGAGACCGGCTTTCTGTAATATGATTTATAGGCCAGCTTTGATGCTGCCACTTATTCAGAACTAGCGATAACAACCAAAGTTTGTATTCCCCAGGGTTGGAATAGGAATGGCTGCTGTGGAAGGCACCTCCAGCCCGAGGCAAGAATTATGACTCAAAAGTTGCTAGGACTCGAGACCTGAGCCACAAGCAGAGCCCTTTTCCCTATCCCTTCCACCCCCCTCTGCCCCCACTCCTCCAATTACATGGCTGCAGCAGCAGCTCCTGCGCTAGGGAGGTGGGGGGAAAATAGTCACCCTGTCTCCCTCTTCCTGTTTTGTGTTTGAATTTTTTGGAAGACTTTGAGGTTCCAGGAGGACTGAGCAACCTATACTTTGTGGGTTGCCTTTGCGGTTCTGGGGAGTATATTTGGAGGGCCTAAGGGCAGAATTTGCTATCCTCAGCAGGGGTCATTTTGTAAAAAAAGAGGTGAAGGAGCTCATTAGCATAGCTCATTTGCATAACTTATTTGCATATGCCACACCCCCTGATGTCACCAGAAGTGTGTCAGAAGGCAACACCCACTGCTCAGGCTCCTCCTCCCTCCCCAAAAAAAATCTCCAAGGATTTCCCAACTCAGAGCTGGCGAGCCAGCTTTACACTTTGACTAAAGGCACTTTAGGTTTCCTTTGTTCTTGCAGGAAAGCTACCCTATAACAAGCATGAAAATACAGATCAAGTTAGTATGTTTTTGCTTTTTTCCCCACAGAGCATCACCATATGTGCCCACTCCTGGGCTTGTTACTCCCGGAACAATGCTCCTGAGAGTTCCTGCTTGAAATGACCCCTGATCCTAAGGATCACCAAAGTTTGGAACTGCACTCTGAAAAACAAGACTCCCCCCCCCCCCATTATTCCTGCAAAGTACCTTGCTTTCACCAAGCTGTGCAGTACCAGGGAGACTGCAGGTCCATGGGGGGATGCCAGCCTTACCCATCTAGCTGGTAAGGTTCAGCTAAACTGTGAACCAAGCACCCATTTCCCCAAGAAGTTCTTCTCTACCTCAGAGACATGATCCAGAAATGTAGACACAGAGGGAGAAGAGGCACAGACACTGTTTTGCAGCTAGTGTTGCCAGCTCTGGCTTGGAAAATTCCTGGAGATTTGAGGATGGTGCTTGGAGTGGGTGGAGTCTAAAGAGGGGCGGCATGGATGTGGTACCATAAAATAGCTGCTTCTGTAGCTGCCATTTCTTTCAGAGAAACTGATCTCTGCAGTCTGGAGATCAGTGGTAATTCTGGCAGAACTCCAGGACTCACCTTGAGAGTGTGTTCAGACGGGCAGCTAATCCCACCATCGGCCCAGCTCTAATTTGATCCTGATCTTTTTTTATCCAGTGTTGCACGACCAGACAGCTCCCTGATGCATCCCTTACCACACGTGGACTCCGCGGTTGATTGTCTAGATGGTGTCCACCTAAAGGAGCAGCGTGGTCGGGTTGTCTGCATGGACTTGAATGTTAAAAGCACCACCAGTGGTACCTTCCTCTGGGTACCATTTCAGTTAACAACATTCATAACTTTCATGGGCCCTTCAGAAACATGGAATTGTCTGGAACGTTTGAGCAGAGCTCTGAGGCCGTCACACATTTACGTGTTTATGCACATATCACTAAGATTTTTTTTAAAAAATGGTGGTTGTTCAGGATGGTCTGGAGTGAGACCATCCCAACGGCCTGATTGTGTGCTGGAATGACCAGATGGGGGAAAGTCTGCCATTGGCCCGTCAGCAAGCTTTCAGCAGTATCTTTAAAGTACGGCTCCCTGTCAGGGATCGATGAGCTGATCACGGAAGTGGGACATATCCCAGATGTTGCTGTCTCAACATTCCCTTTAAATCTGGGTCGGATCTAAAGAACCGTCTAATTGCTACCTCAGTGGCAATCCTCCTTGCAACCCATAAGTTTCTCATGCAGTGTGGGGTTTGGTGGGGTGATATTGAAATCTGTCTATGGGGGGGGGGCAAGTCCCCCAAACCAGAGAAAGTGCCTTGTGCCTAAATTTCTAGAAAACTAATGAAATATGTTAGTTGGGACTAACTGGCAGGCCATTCCTAAGAACCTAATGCTGGCAAAGTACTGGTACCCACTAGCATATGGGAAACTTGCCTGACCAGATGTGGGAAGTATGGTCATGGGGCCAGAGTCCATAGCAACCTCACCGATGCCCACCAGTCCTGGAGAGGCATGGCCCCCTGACAGGCAGAGACAGAAATGGTCAAACAGGACCACATGGGTCTGATGTTAGCACAATACGGGGATGCCAACCTCCATGGGGTGGCTTGAGAGCTCCCAGAATTACACAACTGATCTCCAGACAAAAGATATCAATTTCCCCTGGAGAAAATGGCTTCTTTGGAGGGTGGACTGTATGGCATTATACCCTGCTGAGGTTGACTCGAAGGAAGAGGTCTGCAATCCGGGGGAGGGGGGTTCTCATGGACTAGGGTGGGGCCTGGAGATCTCCAGGAATTACAACTGCAGAATAGGGTTGTCAGGTCCCCCCCCCCCCCGGCCACTAGCATGGGATGGGGGAGTAGGGTTGCCAGATCCAGGTTGAGGAACTCCTGAAGATTTGGGGGTGGAACCTGAGGAGGGCAGGGACTTCAGTGGGGTACACGGCCATAGAATTAAGGATGCCAGACCTGCCATGGGGGTGGGGGTCCTCCTTTCCAAGCCCCACCTCTCCACTGCTGATCAGCTGGCTGGCAGGGAGGGGGACTTACTGAAAAACAAAGGGGGTCTCACCTGATAGTTTTAGCGACAACCCCAATGTGACTTCAACATGACCGGGACACCAGGGTGATGCTCTGGTTTTTGGGCAAAAGCTCATTCATAGGAGCTAATTCTACCACAAAGTTTTTGCCCCAAAACCAGAGTGTCACCTCGATGTCCCTGATGTGATTGCATCACTTCTGGGTCACGTTGGAAATCATGTTGGGCACGTCACTGAAACATCGGGTGAGACTCCCTGATTCTGGTAAGCCCACTCATCATCCCTCGCTGGCTGCCCAGAGGGACCTGGCAACACTTCATAGAGCCACCCTGCAACTCTAGAGCCAGTTTGGTGTAGTGGTTAAGTGTGCGGACTCTAATCTGGGAGAACCGGGTTTGGTTCCCCACTCCTCCACTTGCACCTGTTGGATGACTTCAGGCAAGCCATGGCTCTGTACCAGCTGTTCTCTCAAGGACAGTTGTCTCAGAGCTCTCTCAGCCCCACCTACCTCACAGGGTGTCTGTTGTGGGGAGGGGAGGGGAAGGGAAAGGAGTTTGTAAGCCGCTCTGAGACTCCAAGTGAAGGGCGGGGTATAAATCCAATCTCTTCTTCTTCTTCTTCTTCTTCTCCCGGGGAACTGATCTCTGTAGTCTGGAGATGAGCTGGAATTCTGGGGGATCTCCAGGTCTCATCTGGAGGCTGGCATCCCTACTGCAGAGATCAGTCCCCCTGACGGAAATGGGCTGCTTTAGATGGTAGATTCAATGTCACGATACCAGCTCTTGTCCCATCCGTCTCCAAATCCAGCCCTCCACAGCTCTAGTCCAACATCTCCAGGAATTCCCCAACCCAGAGTTAGCAACCCTGTCTTGGACCCATGCTGGAGAAGCAGATGGCAGCTGTGGGCAGGAGTGCCCTTTACCAGCTTTGAATGGGTAGCCAGCTGCAGCTTTTCCTGGGCAGCAAAGATTGGACTACTGTGGTGCATGCCCTGGTTGCATCTAGATTAGATTACTGCAATGCACTCTATGTGGGGCTGCCCTTGAGACATGTTCAGAAACTTCAATTAGTACAGAATGCAGCAGCCAAGAGGTTGACTGGAGTTGCTCCTCCCTTTGGTTGGAGCTGAAGTGTTACTCTGATCAAAGCCATGAACCTGGAGACAACACGTAAACAAACATATTATGTAGTTCAGCCCACACTTTCAATCTGAAGCCTGACTGACCCTTCCCTCCCTCCCCACCATCTGTCCTGCTTTTATATCACATATTATCCCAAAGCCAGCCCTGTTCTTCTTGCCCTTTACTTTGGGAAGAGAGGATCATGTAACATTCCTCAAATGAGAGCTCTGTTTGCAAAACCAGAAAGCAAAATTGTTTTTCTCACCTTGGTTTTGCACTCTGTTATCTCCTGCAAGACCTTTACCACTGGGGATCAGGAACATAATAAGGCACCAGCTCTCTTTGTGGTGTTTCTGCACTCTTTCTTTGAATGCTTTTTCCTCTGGTGCAGCTCTTCCCTCAAGGTCTCCCCACGCCCCATGTTCTTTTCTGCATTGCTTACCTATTGCCTTTTGGTTCTCATTTGCGGCTGGGGTGTTGTCTCCTGCAGAAGAGCCCAACTAGAGTTTGAGCAATCCTTCCTTCCATAACAGATTCCTCAGCTTCAAAATGGAGAAAAATGATGCTTTGGGGGGTGGACTCTATGACGTTGTACCCAGGGATCATTTAGTAGAAAAAGAAGTGCAGGAGCTCATTAGCATAACACATTAGCATAACTTATTTGCATATGCCACACCCCCTGACATTACCGGAAGTGTGCCCAAAGGCAACACCCACTGCTCAGCCTCCACCCCATAAATTTCCAGGTATTTCCCAACTCAGAGCTGGCGAGCCAGCTTTACACTTTGACTAAAGACACATTAGGTTTCCTTTGCTCTTGCAGGGAAGCTACCCTACAACAAGCATGATTCTACAGATCCAGTTTGTCTGCTTTTGCTTTTTTCCACAGCGCATCACCATATGTGCCCGCTCCTGGGCTTGTTACTCCCGGAACAGCGTTCCTGTGCGTTTCTGTTCGAAATGACCCCTGGTTGTACTCCACTGCAGTCCCCATACTCCCCCAGGCTCCATCTGGAAACCTCCAGGAGCTTTCCCGCCTGCATCTGGCAACCCTACCCGCCCATCCCCTGCCGGGGGGGGGGGGAACCTGACAACTGTAATTCCAGAAGATCTCCAGGCCCCACCCTAGTCCAGGAGGACCCCCAGACTGCAGACCTGTTCCTTCAAGGGGCATGCATGTCCTTTGATTCAACTGCTACAGTATTTATATGTACAATTTACATCAGATGTATCAGTAGAAAAGCACAAGACTCCAGTAGCACTTTAAAAACTAACAAAACGTGTGGTGAGAGAGGAGCTTTCATGAGTCATTGCTCACTTCTTCCATTTCACCAGGCCTTCAACAACTTCCAGCTCACCACCGGCCTGACCGTGAACCAATCCAAGCAACAGAAAAGAGCAAGAGTCCAGTAGCACCTTAAAGACCATGGGTCTTTTCAAGCAGGAATGCACAGGAGCACCGTTCCAGGAGTAACAAGCCCAGGAGCGGGCACATATGGTGATGTGCTGTGGGAAAAAGCAAAAGCATACTAACTTGATCTGCATTTCCATGCTTGTTGTAGGGGAGCTTCCCTGCAAGAGCAAAGGAAACCTAAAGTGTCTTTAGTCCAAGTGTAAAGCTGGCTCGCCAGCTCTGAGTTGGGAAATCCCTTGAGATTTTGGGGGTGGAACCCGAGCGGTGGGTGTTGCCTTCTGACACACTTCCGGCGATGTCAGGGGGTGTGGCATATGCAAATAAGTTATGCTAATGAGTTATGTTAGTGAGTTCCTGCACCTCTTTTTCTACAAAATGACTCCTGTTAAAGACTAACAAAATTTGTGGCAGGGGATGAGCTTTTGTGAATCACTGCTCACATCCAAGTTCCTGATCTGCCTCTCTCCACATTAGATGTATTTTACACACACACACACACATACACACACAGAGAGTATAATACTAATATTATGGGGGAAATGGGGGGGAGACTCACAGGTTCAGTTTGTACAAGGGAGAAACAAAACTGAACTAGAGATATTTGTCTCAAAACCAGCAGGTTGCAAAACTCAACAGCATCCCTCATTATTTTTTGGAAGGGGGGGGATCATGAACAAAAAAAAATCTCTCCCTGCAGGAGTATCTCAACCTGAATCTGGCAACTCTACCCCCCATCCTCTACTGGTGGTCTGGGGTGACCTGGCACTCCTACCTATGACTTCTTAAATGTCTAAAAAGTTGTGGCATGTCTACTAGCTTGTGACTCCTCTCTGTTCCAGGATTCTGTCTTCGGTTGCCATCTTCTAGAATTACATCTGATCTTCAGGGTGCAGAGATTGTTTCCCCTGTAGAAAATGACTTCTTCAGAGGGTGGAGTCTATGGCCCTAGACCCCACTGATGTGCCTCCCCATTCTCCTACCCCAAGTTTCTCAACTTGAACGTGGCTACCCTAATTCTATTCCTCGAACTCCCCCCCCCCACACCAAGTATTGATGGCAAATTGTGGCCAGAAGGAGGGTGTACAGCATCCTTCCCTCCCTTGACTTTTTACTGTAGGTTCTTTCTGTCACACTGGCGATTTAGTGATTGTTGTAGTTTAGAGACACAGCCTTAGAGGAACACAGGATGGGAGTTTCCAGAGGATCCCTGCTAGGCGGGAGGAGCTGCCGGCAGTAGAACTGAGGTGCACTCAGGGAAGCCAGGAGAGCACTGTGCTTTTTTGGGGCAATGGACTATTACATTTACTTTTACTTCAGTGTGTCCCTCATATGACTGAACCCTAACTTATTACAGGGGGTGAACAACACAACCCTGAGACTGCAAGAGGAAGTTAGTGTTGCCTGTGAACTCCACAATCAACGGTGTGTGAATGACACATTGAACAATATCCTGAAAAAAATGTACTGTCACGGGGGTAGTCGAAATGGTCCTGATGAAGGTCAGGGCCAGAGGAGCAGGGTGTCAAGCTTGAACCTCACTTGTCATTTGATGTTTCTAACTACATTCAGACTCTGTGGCCGCAGGGGTTAATGGCTTTCTCAGAAGAACCCGGTCTTCTGTTTTTGTCTACATACTGTTTATCTTCCTGGCTAGAAGGGGTGTGTGTGTGTGAATGGGAGAGTGTGAATTTTGACTTTCGCTTATGTAGTGCATACTTGGAATAGTGTACGAGGCCTTGGAAATGTATGATCTCAGCCCCTGCCCTGACCTTGGGTGCAGGGAATGTCTAGATACTGCAACGGCTAGTAGCAGGTGTGTGTGTGTGGGGGGGGGTTTGGGACATGTTTGGAACTTTGGTGGGCTGAGTGAGAATATTGACTGGGCAGTATGACTTAGGGGGAATGTCTTGCATGTAGTATAGGGTCGGTCCTGGCGCCTGGGTGTCAGTTCTGACACAGAATCTGTCTATGCTTGGAACCTTTCCACTTCTCAGTAAACAAATCTTGGTGATACAAGAGTGTGGTGAGAGTGACTGTGTCCGAGACCTGACACAGGAGGCCCCAGTTCACCTAGCCTCAGAGGTCAGCAGTTTCAGAGCAGATTCCCCATTGTGTATCCACACTTGATTTCTTGTGGACCCACAATTTGTGAAGAACATTGTCTGTTGATCTAATTTAACTGAAAATGATTTCTGGAATGTGTGTAAATCTAGATCTTTGTCTCAGCATTAATTTTTTTCTTACAGATCACTACTAACATTACCAGGAGAGGAGCCATGGCTTAAAGGGAGGGGCCATGGCTCAGTGGTAGAACATCTGCTTGGCATGTAGAAGGCCCCAGATTCAAGTCATCTCCAGTTGAAAGGGCCAAGTAGAAGATGACGTGAAAGACCTCTGGCTTAGATCCTGGAGAGCCACTGCCCACCCGAGAAGACAATACTGACAGAGATGGACCAACAGTCTGATTCAGTTCAGTATACGGCAGCTCCATGTGTTCAGCTGAATTTTGTGGCACACACACACACACATTTGGATACAACAGGCAATAGTATAGGGCTGGATCCAGAGAGATTTTCCACTCAATCTCATAAAGTTCCCTTCCTTAGTACATTCTCCATCCTATGTGGATTTTGTGTACATGGCTCTCATGATCTCCAGCATAGTCTTTCGGCAATCAAAGAAGACTCATCCTTCCTTTTCCACCAGCAGAAAAGCTGGCTGGATCCAACCCATTTACACCCGCCCACCTCCCGTGTCTCTCTACAAAGATTATCAATACTGAAAGTAGTTTGCTGACATTCTGGTAACCATTGCTTGAAAAGCATTTTCTGATTCTTTCAATGGAACCCGCTTTCATGTAACTGTGCTTAGGATCAGGGACAACATATTGTTTGCAGCAGGAAGAAATTCTTGCAACTCCTGTGAGGAAAATAGGCAGTATAACAGAAAACAGTTTATTTATGCATTTTTATTTTTATTAAAAAAAGAAGTCCCCCTGCTTAGTTTTAGAAATAGTAACATTAGAATATGAATAAATGAACAAATAGGTATCTGTAGCTATCCCTAAATGCCCCATTCAATCAGCGGGTGAATTGGGTCATTCTGATTATTCCAGAGACGCTTGCCGCTTTCAGGTTTCGACGTTTCGGCGCAGAGACATTAACTCCCATTTTGCAGCTGGATAGGAGAATAAAAGGAACCTCAGAGGAGGGGGGAAAGTAAACCATAGAGGCTTGTGATAATGCAGGGAATATGCTCTACAGCTTCACTCTTTGCAGGCTATCATCGCCGGCGATGCACCCCTATCGTAATGACTCAATTTCGAACATCTTAATCATGTTCACCCCTGATGAGACAAGTAACAGCAGCCACAATCAGAAGCCGCAGAGAGAAAGCGTAATGTACCTGGCTCGGCTTTGTAATGGCTTGAATGGAAAGTTGAAAAGAGATGTATCTCATGTTGGATTTTAAATACAAATGGCTCTGGAACAAAGAGCTTGGCTGGATTTCTTGGATCTTATGTCAGTTTCACAATGGGGGAGGTCTTCGGTGATGCCTGCGATGTTCCTTCTGACTGGTGGAGGGCGACTGGGGACCTTCTCCCTTTCTCTCACTCACGGTATGCCTGAATGCATCGGGGGAAAATAGGCTATTCACAGTGATTATGGATGTTTTGTTAATTTGTCCCTTTCACGAATAATGCTTTAAAAGCCTTCCTTTGAATTGAATTCAGATACCGATACAGCTATCAAGACTTGCCGAAACATACAGAGTGAAAGACTGTGTAGGAAAGAGAGGGAGAGATCTACCACAGTCTAGTTTCCTTAGCTCTGAAGGGCTATTCAAACACCTCCTTTGAGGCATGGCCTGGCTACAAGGTGCTGTGATCTGGTTCAGCAATGCAACACTCAGGTGGAGAAAGGAGAACCTCATGCACAGCAAGATTAGGTGGTGCAATGGTTAAGAGCGGCGGACTCTAATCTGGAGAACCGGGTTCGATTCCCCACTCCTCCTCCACATGAAGCCTGCTGGGTGACCTTGGGCCAGTCACACTTCTCTCAGGACATCAGGTATAGCCTGGATGGAATGCATGAGAACTCAGTCTTTCTGTCCTCTCTGTGCGTCTCCACAAGAATAACTAACGGAGGGGATCCACATCAAGTAGTTTGACCTGAAATTATTTCATTGGACTACGTTTTGAAAAGAAGCTGTGAATCATTCACCTCATTCTGTCATATTGTTGACTTCCTTGAGCCAGTTTGGTGTAGTGGCTAAGAGCAGGGGATTCTAATCTGGAGAACTCGGTTTGATCCCCCACTCCTCCACCTGAAGCCAGCTATGTGACCTTGGGTCAGTCACAGCTCCTTCAGAACTCTCCCAGCTCCATCTACTTCACAAGGCACCTGTTGCAGGGAGAGGAAGAATCACAGAATCACAGAGTTGGAAGGGGCCATACAGGCCATCTAGTCCAGCCCCCTGCTCAAAGCAGGATCAGCCTAGAGCATCCCTGACAAGTGTTGGTCCAGTCAAAGACTGCCGGCGAGGGGGAGCTGATTCCACTGTTGCACAACTCTGACTGTCAAAAAGTTTCTCCTCATATCCTGCCAGTACCTTCCTGCCCTTAATTTAAACCCATGATTGTGAGTCCTGTCCTCTGCTGCCAGCAGGAACAGCTCCCTGCTCTCTTCTAAGTGACAGCCCTTCCAATACTTCAAGAGAGCAATCCTGTCCTCCTTCCACCTCCTCTTCTCCAGACTGAACATACTCAAGTCCCTCGGCCTTTCCTCCTTCTTGGTCTCCAGGCCCCTGATCATCCTTGTTGCTCGCCTCTGCACCGGCTCCATTCTGTCTACATCCTTTTTTTTTTTTTTTTAAGTGAGGCCTTCAGAAGTGCAAAGGGAAGGTGATTGTAAGCCACTTTGAGACTCCTTGGGGTAGAGAAAAGCAGAGTATAAAAACCGAATCTTCTCCTCTGTGAACTACAGCAGGACAAGGCTGTGATGAGGGATGTAACCATGACTTCCCATTTGCCTATTAAGGGGGTTAGTAGTCGTTGTGGGTGAAGTTTGATGCAGGACCTGAGGCAGGAATGTTTTCAACCAAAAATCCCCAATCAGAGTGGAATAGTACAAAAGAAGAGAGCCAAAATGAGCCAGAAATGCCTATGCGGCGATCAGGGATTCCTGAATTATGCCAGTCCAGAACTTGAGGCATAGAACGGGTGTGACATCTTTTATGGGATTCAGTGGTAGGAGCTTTCAAAAATCAGAGCCCCTGGATACTCGAAGAAGGGGCTTTGACACTTGAAACCTCCTGCCCTGGAAATATTGTATGTCTCTGAAGTGTTATTGGACTCGAGGGTAGCTGAACTTCAGGCTGATACATTTAACCGATGAGTAACTTACACTGACAGAACAATCTGTGATTCCATTACTTTATCATTTGGTTTTCCATTTTCCTTCACAGCTAATGGGTTGTTCGCGTATGCATATGGCCATACTTACCAGTGCATACAGGAAAGTTTAACCCAGAGGAAAACAGGGGCTGCTAACGATCGATTCAATTGGTATTTTCATCTTCAGTATTCATTTTTTTTCAATGAGCCTTGCAAAGACTTCAAGTCATTTTTTCTCCCTCTATAAGAAGCCCAACAGTCTTATTTGAGACACATTTCACAATGATCTGGCTGGAGAGGAGTACATGTTGGGCATGCATGGTAACTGGGAGGGGCCAAGTCTCATGGTAGTGCATCTGCTTGGCATGCAGAAGGTCCCAGGTTCTATCCACGGCATCTCCAGTCAAAAGACCAGATGGTGAGTGATCTAAAGGACCTCCGCCTGAGACCCTGGAGAGCCGCTGCCAGTCGGAGTAGACAATACTGACTGTGATGGACCAAGGGGGGTATCAGACAGTTGGGGAGGGGCTGTGGCTCTGAGGTGCAGCACTGTATTGATTGTCTGAAAATGGTGAGATGAGCTTCAGTTGTATTTGGTCTCAGCCCAGCTAATGGTGTGGGGAAGAGCTTCTGTCTCTCCTCTCCCTCTGTCAAATTCTAGGAGAACGGCTCCTGATGAAAACTGTATGCCCCAAACTGAGGAAGTTGAGGTGTTCTGAAGCAGGTGTGGGGTTGATAACACTGTGGATTTTTTAAAAAAATAATGTTACTGAGAGTTGCTTATCTCTTGGCTTTGATCTCCCTCTCTCTCTTTCTCCCTCTCTTTTTAACAGATGTGTTATAAACTGTAGCCTTCCCTGATACCGATGTTACAAATGTGTCTCAAAATAATGTTACCATCATATGGGAGGGAAATGTGTATTTAGTGGAATTCTTAATAAACACAATAAATCTTACAAATTACTGCTTCAACTTGCTGTGTATAATCAGGTACACATATGGCTTCTAGCAAAATTCCTCAGCATTTGCACCCAGGAGCTAACTTTGCTCTGAGTTCCTTATCAAATGTTTATTTTTCCAGTCCTCGGTACATTCTAAATTATTGAACTGCAAGCTGCTTGAAATCCACCCTGAAGAAAAGAAAGGGATGAAAGACATACTGGAATCCTAAATATTTCCATTAAAATAATTGTGTATTTGTTTTAATGCAGAAAGTTAACCGTCAGGTATAGCATGGATGAAACGCATCAGAATGCATTCTTTCTGTCCTCTCAGTGCTTCTCCCCAAGAATAAATAAGGGAGGGAATACATAATTAATCCACATCAAGTAGTTTGTTCTGAAACTATTTCATTGGACTATGTTTTTAAAAGAAGTTGTGAATCATTCTCCTGATTTTGTCGTATTGCTGACTTCCTTGAGCCAGTGTAGTTGTAATGGTTAAGAGTGGCAGTCTCTAATCTGGTGAACCAGGTCTGATCTCCCTCTTTTCTTCCACCTGAAGCCAGCTAGGTGACCTTGGGCCAGTCACAGTTTTCTCAGAACTCTATCAGCCCCACCTACCTCACAAGGTGTCTGTTGTGGGGAGAGGAAGGGAAGGCAATCATAAGCTGCTTTGAGACTCCTCAGGGTAGACAAAAGCAGAGTATTAAAAACCTCCTCCTCTTCCTTCTTTTTGGCTTTGTGGAGTTCTGTTCTAAGTTCTGATCCAAAATGGCAACACCATTAGACCATAAATTGGGTTAACTTGGACATTTGCCAACACTACACCAGCGTAAACCCAAAACCTGCCCAGCTGAGCCAGCAACAGGGGCTAGAAATGGGCAACATCAAGGATGTATCAGGCATGGAATGGGGGTTAAACAGGGGAGGGGCCATGGCTCAGTGGTAGATCATCTACTTTGCATGTAGCAGATCCCGGGTTCAGTCCTTGGCACCTCCAGTTGAAAGGGCCAGGTAGTGGATGATATGAAAGACCTCTGCCTGAGACCACTGTCAGTGTGAATGGATAATACTGACTTCTGTGGACCTGTGGTATGGCAGCTTCATGTATTTTCATGTGTATGGTCAGTATCCTAAATTCTATCATGCTGGAATAAACATATCCCTTGTGGTGAACAACAAAGTCTCCTAATTGTCCCCCACGATGCCTAAACAGCCATGGCACTAAGTAGTGCATTCACTAAGGCTGCAACCAGTCACAGATCTCCCAAACTGCAATATATGGCACAGCCCCAACAGTAACCGTTTCACAGATGTCATGGGTCAACATCTGTCTGGACCACAGGTGTCAACTATGGGGGGGTTCGAGCCACCCCCGAAATTTCCCGGGGGGGACTGAACCCCCCCAGGAAAACGGTGCACCCTCCACCGTGCCTCCCTTGGCCCTTCCTACGGCCACCGCCGTCTCTCCCCCCCCCCCCCCCCGCCTGGCCACTCTGATCCTCCCTCCCTCCGTCCAGGGTCCAGCTAAGCAAATGCCCAGCTGGCCCCTGGATGGATGGAGGGATGGAAGCAGGAGTGGTCAGGCGGGGGGAGGAGGTGGCGGCGAGAACATGGTCCCAGCGGGCACGCGCGCAAAGCGCACGCGCATGGAAGAGCCCCCCCCCCCAGGAGTTTTTAAAATCTACGCCCCTGGTCTGGACCACTAGGAACACAGACTGATGAGAACCCTAGAGCTGAGGTCATCAACCATTCCCAATTGGAAGCCCACCCTTTCCCCCCAGTTAGCAGAATTGGCCCACTGAGCAGCAAACACATAGGAATCATGTGACATTATAGTCACTTGATAAGAAGAGGTGGAGCCAGAGTTGTGCTCTCCCACCAGGGTTGTTCTACAAACATATTTTTAATTGTTCTTTTAGCCTGCCCTCCCTTCAAGCAGGCACAGGGTGGGTTACAACAGCAATAACTACACAATCCAACTTTTAAAACTTCACACCCAATCGTTAACATCAATAAAATAACAGCAATAAATAGCAGCAATAGCAATTGATTGCACCGTCCAATCACTCCATCTCTATCTGCTCTCGTAGAGGCTCCCCACTTGTATCAAGGTGGATGACGACTGATGCTGATGGGGCAGACGAAAGACGATGTAGGTTGCACGTAGCAACCAATGCAGAGCAATGGAGAGAAGGGGAGGCCAGGTCTCTGTCACCTCAACCATAGGCCTGGCGGAACATCTCTCTTTTGGAGGCCCTGCTGGATCTCAGCAGGGAGGGTGGTCCACCAAGTCAGCACCAGAACTGAGAAGGCTCTGGTTGAAGCTAGGCGGACATCTCTGGGGCCTGGGACCACCAGCAGATCTTGATCCATACTAGGAGAGACGGTCCTGAAGGTATGTTGGCCCCAGAACAGATCCAACATATCTAAAGGACCATCTTGCTCCAGGTGCCTCCGATGGTCATCTGTAAGGGCAACCAGTGTCATCTCCATCCCATAGCCCGGGCAGAAGCCAGACTGAAATGGATCCAGGATCAAGGAGTCATCCAGGAAAGCCTGGAGCTGTTCGGCTACCACTCTTTCAGCCAACTTACCTAGGGATGAAAGGTTTGAAACTGGGCGGTGGTTGCCTGGATGGATGGTGTCCAGAGATGGTTTCTTTAAGAGCAGTCTCACCACAGCCTCCTTTAAGCCACTGCGAAAGTCCCTGAACTCAGAGACAAGTTGATAATATCTACTGAGGGAAGGGGGGCTGTATTCCATCACTGCTGGCTTTCACGAGCCATGACGGACACTGTCATTTACACATTTGGTCTAATTCATAGCACACCTATAGATGCAGCCATAAGGAATTGAGCATTACACATTTACACGTTCTGGACAACAATTCAAATGCATTGTTGAGTGTCATGCACACTTAAATGGAATAGCTGTGCACCTTCAATAAATAAAACGTTTTTTGGTTATGCCCTCACCCATCAGCTGCACTCCTGGATACATATTCTCCACCCCTTGAACCCACTTGGCACTGCCCCTTGAAGCCAGTTGGCTCCATCTCTTAACTGCACCAGGTCTCAGACATTGTGGTCTTTAATTCTTGCCAGGTTTGTAACTTTAATAAATTGGCAACACTAGTTCTAAATAACGGTTCTCCTCTGGGGACGGGCGGGGAATGGTAAAACCAGAAACACGTTTCCACCTATGAAAGCTCAGCTACCTTCTGACGTGTAAAAATAAAACCTAAAAGTTGGACAGGAGTTGATATCCTTATCTGAAAACACTCGGTCACACTTGGCAGAGAACAGAAATCCAGGTGGGTAGCCACGTTGGTCTGAAGTAGGAGGACAATGTTTGAGTCCAGCAGCACCTTTAAATTCAACAAAGTTTTATTCAAGGTATAAGATTTCACGTGCAAGCACACTTCTTCAGATACAGTGAAACAGAATTTCCTCAACCATTACATAAATTGGAAACTACCAGTCCATACATATAGGTAGAGGGTGAACAGTAAATTATCAGACAGCATAATGAAAATGTTTAATAGATACAACAACCAAACAGTAATAGGCTTAGTTTATATGGTTACCATTTGTTTGGGTTCAGTTCCAGGGCAAAAATGCTGAGATTAATTAATTGAGATCCTGCCATCCATCTCTTCTCAAGCATGGAGGCGACTTCTTCTTTGTAGGGGCAAGTGGCTGTGCAGATTTATCTCCCCTGTCCCCAGACCAGAGAAATACATTCCAGTTTCTACTATTTGTTATGTTACAATCTACCACTCTAATCTATCATTCAAAATAAGACATAAAATAAAATAAAATGGCCCTTTTGGGGGATTGGTGAGAATACAGACGTAAGGGCTAAATGGATACGTAGTGAGATAAGAAACCAAAATCCCAGTTAAGTCCTGGGAGTTCCAGGACTTCCTGGAGCCTGGCAACCCTAGCATGGACTTAGCAGAGAACAGTGACTTCATAAATACAGTCTCAAGGGCCCTTTGTTGCAAAGAAACAAAATGGCCCCTGGTTTCCCCTGCCTCAGGTCACACTGTAGTTGCTGCCTGCTAACCGGGTCACTGCAGTCTCCAGAAACTCCCTTAACCACCGTTCAGAATCCATTTCATTATTTTCAGGCGGCATTTATATCCTTCAGTCTGCCAAAGTTTACAAACTTGAACCACTTCCCGCCTCCCTTCCCCTACCACACGAGAGTTGTTTCTCAGGTTTTGCTCACCAGGGCCATTTTTAATGGTCTGCTTTCTTCCTGTTTGGGCCTCTGTTTCAGCTCAAGGAAAGTCTCATCAGGCTTCGTGGATTTAATTCAGCAATTAGCTTTGGACAGCCTGGCTGGTGGTTGTCAGGGCAACACACCTCGTCCCTGGGTTTCAACCCACCGCCTTACCACAATCTCTTTCCATGAGACTATCGCTATAATTTCTGTTTTATTTTCCTCTGCTCATCTTGGTGCTGCCTTATACAGTGAAAAACATTTACTTGGAGCAGGTGCCTGCTGATATATTGACACTATCACCTTAATTAGAGTACATATTTTATACAAAGAGAGTTTTTTTCCACTGATATCATTATCTTAGATACTGCTTCACTGATGCAATTAGAATCCTCCTGGTATTAAATTCTGTTAAAAATCAGACAGCAAGTTGTTGTAATACTCGGCTTAATTTAAAATGAAAATGGAATGCTGGCCAATCCTTCCGTTTTATGGAGCCATTTGCAATAGGCTTTCTACCGCTTTCCACATAAATTTGGTCCACCTTCCAAAGCGGCCATTTTCTTCCAGGGAAGTGATCTCTGTAGTCTGGAGTTCCGTTGTAATTCCAGGAGGTCCCCAGGCTGTACCTGGAGACTGGCAACCTTGGCAGAGTATTAAAACAGTAAAATGGATGTCCCAGTCAGACTGTAGAGATGTGGTTATATTTTTTTTCAAAGGTCCCCTATATTTAAGCAATAATAACTGCTGTGAAACTGTTGAAATTCTGACGCTAGCACTTTATTATATTTATGGTTTAAGTGGTTTTAGAATTGTTTGATTGCTGCTGTTGATCTGTTTTATGTGTATTGTGAAATTTTAGGTCATTTTTATGTAAGCCGCCCTGAGCCAGCTTCGGCCGGGAGGGTGGGGTAGAAATTTAATAAATCAAATCAAGGTTGCCATATTTCTGCTGGGGGTGAGTGATTATCCACAACGGCCGTAACTAGGGTTCCCAGGCACGGCACGGCAAGTGACAGAAGTCGGGGATGGAGACTGTGACATCACTTCCAGGGAAAACAGGAAAGTGGCCTTAGTCATCTCTAGGATTCTCTTGGAAACTGTTTTGTTTTATTACAGAGTTTCCACCAGTTCCTAGAGAGGTATGATGTTACTTCTGAGGAAACCCCATCACACTATCGCCAGGGGCTGCATCCCTGGCCTCCAGAGCCTGGCAACCCTACTTCCATTAATAATTTCCTATATTTACAAAACTAGAACAGTATGGGAAAGGCTGCATTCTTTTGCCCCAGTGTGCTAGATTTTTTTTATGTGCGGGGAGTTTCTGCATGGATCAGCACTGGAAATGTGCCACCCACACCCATCTGCAGTCAGATGTACTGCAGACCGTTCACGCACACCAAAGGCAAGCTTATGATAACACCGTAGAATCATACTCTGAAACTGGGGTCTCAATTACCAAAATCAATCCTGCTGTAATCAAGAAGAAGAAGAAGAAGAGATTGGATTTATACCCCGCCCTTCACTCCCCAAGGGAGTCTCAGAGCGGCTGACAAACTCCTTTCTCTTCCCCTTCCCACAACAGACACCTTGTGAGGTCAGTGGGGCTGAGAGAGCTCTGACAGAAACTGCTCTTTTTCAAGAACAGCTGTGCCAGAACCATGGCTTGCCCAAAGTCATCCAGCAGGTGCAAGTGGAGGAGTGGGGAATCAAACCCGGTTCTCCCAGGTTAGAGTCCGCGCACTTAACCACTACACCAAACTGGTTAGCCATTCAGTCCTATCTGTCTCTTGGCGACTGTATGGGCCAGCTCTCTCCACGTTTTCTAGTCTTGTACTGTTTCTTTGAGTCATTTCATGCTCAGGCTGGTGTCGACTTTTCTGGTGTCTAGCCACCGTGTTCTTTGGCGGCCTGGTTTCCTTTTGCTGCTAACCAATCCAGGCATAATTGCTTTTTTCTGGTGAGTTCTTTCACATGACACAGCCAAAATAAGTCAGTCACAGTCTTGTGTTTTTTCTCAGGGCGGCTTACAAACCCCCACAACAAACCCCCACAACAAACAACCTGTGAGATAGGTGGGGCTGAGAGAGCTCTGAGACAACTGTCCTTGAGAGAATAGCTGATACAGAGCTACGGCTTGCCCAAGGTCATCCAGCGGGTGCAAATGGAGGAGTGGGGAATCAAACCCGGTTCTCCCAGATTAGAGTCCGTGCACTTAACCACGACACCAAACTGGCTCTCTCAAGATAGTTAAATGGTGTTAATGCGAGGAGGCAAACACCTCTGTTGGATGCCTTGGTTCTTAAAAATTCCCCAGAGACAGACTGCCAAAACTCACTGGGGGGTTGATTACCACAGCATGGTGGTGTTTTTTTTAAATATACAAAGCATTTTTTTTACTTGCACCCTTTTTTGGCTTAGCATTTTTCTTCTCCAGTGCATTCTGAGAAGACGCAATATCCATTGCTATTTTTTTTTATGTAGCCTTGAGACTCCAAAACCTGTAAGCCGCAAAGGTGCCAGTGTGAGACTCCGTACTTTTGACACAATTAAGGTTGCCAGTCTCTACATGGGACCTGGGCAGGGGTCATTTTGAGCAGGAGCGCACAGGAACGCCGTTCCGGGAGTAACAAGCCCAGGAGTGGGCACATATGGTGATGTGCTGTGGGAAAAAGCAAAAGCATACTCACTTGATCTGCATTTTTATAAAGTACTGGAGTCGGGAGGCCGGTAGCAGTGAAATCAGCATGGTAGTTTATTGTGAGTCAAGATGGAACATGAGAAACCCCGGGCTCAGCACCCTCTTTTATCCCAGTCGGAGATAATCCCCCGACCTCACCCAAATGTCCTGACAGGACCTTAAGTCAGTGGTTGCAGTTCATAGGTCCTGAGGGGGGGGGGGGACCCTAGGCTCATGATTGGTAGTCGTTTAGGATCCGACCGGCTATTGTTCTACCTGGCCGAAGCTCAGGTAGATTCAGGCCATGTGCGTATGACCATGTGGTGGTTGCCATTACGTGAGCCCATGGCGACCGCGATCTTGATACATAACAATTTCCATGCTTGTTGTAGAGTAGCTTCCCTGCAAGAGCAAAGTAAACCTAAAGGGCCTTTGGTCAAAATGTAAAGCTGGTTTGCCAGCTCTAAATTGGGAAATCCCTGGAGATTTTTGGGGTGGAGCCTGAGCGGTGGGTGTTGCCTTCTGACACACTTCTGGTGATGTCAGGGGGTGTGGCATATGCAAATAAGTTAATAAGTTATGCTAATGAGCTCCTGCACCTCTTTTTTTATGAAATGACCCCTGGGCCTGGAGATCTCCTGGAATTACAACTGATACAACTGGCTACAAGGATCACTTCCCCTGGGGAAAAGAGCAGCTTTGGAGGATGGACTCCATGGCATCAGATCCCTGCAAAGCGTCCTTCCCTCTCCAAACCCCATTCCCAGGATCCATCCCCAAATCCCCAGGATTTTCCCAACCCAGAGGTGGCAACCTTAGCTGTCATTATGATTATGACTGCAATGCATTTGCATGAAAGCATTTTAGGCCTGTAACTGGATTAACAGTCAGCCAAAAGAACAAGCCAAGAATCTAATTCTGGTTCTTTGGGTGGGAGAGAGAGAAAGCTGTTACTTTGGACAAAGGAAACAAATTTATTGGCCGACTTCCTTCCACATTTCACAGATACCCAGTGTGCAAACAGGTGTATACGAATCACACTTTGATCAGCAGCCTTTCTGAACTGGTAAAAAAAAATGCAGTCTTAATTCTGAGGTTTAGAGCAGAAACTACAGGTGTGAGGAGATCAGGATCATCCCCTGGTTATCTAAATCGTTGACTAAAAACTACTTCCCTTAGTTTGTCCCATGCTGTCCTCTGGGAATATTATGTTAAAATTTTGCCAGTGTGTATATGCGTGGAACCTAGACTCCTGCCCACACTTAGTGGGGAGATAGGTGCAAAATGGGATTGGGGAATGAAGTTGCATGATGCTGTGTGATGACGCCCAGAAGTGATATCACAACGAAGCACATTATTTCCCCCTAGTCTCCACTCTCAAGTGAACATAAGAACATAAGAGAAGCCAATTTTAGTTCAGGCCAGTGGCCCATCCAGTCCAACACTGTCACACAGTGGCCAAAAACACCAGGTGCCATCAGGAGGTCCAGCAGTGGGGCCAGAACCCCAGAAGCCCTCTCACTGTTGCCCCCCCAAGCACCAAGAATACAGAGCATCACTTGCCCCAGACTGAGAGTTCCTAACTATACCTTGTGTCTAATAGCCACTGATGGACCTCTGCTCCATATGTTTATCCAATTCCATCTTGAAGCCGTCTGTGCTTGTAGCCGCCACCACTACCTGTGGCAGTGAATTCCACAGGTTAATCCCTCTTTGGGTGAAGAAGGCCTTCCTTTTATCTGTTCTAACCCGACTGCTCAGCAATTTCATGGAGTGCCCACGAGTTCTTGTATTGTGAGAAAGGGAGAAAAGTACCTCTTTCTCTACCTGCTCTATCCCATGCATAATTTTATAAACCTTGATCATGTCACCCTTCAGTCATTGTTTCTCCAAGCTGAAGAGCCCCAAGCACTTTAAAGGTAACTGTTAATTTGAGGTTTCAGGTTGGGGTGTTGATCCAAAGGTGGGGGAGAGTTGCCACCCTAGTGATTTCACACACACACACACACACACACACACACACACACACTTAGGATTACACCATGAAAGTGTAGTCTTGTATACATCAACTCTGAATTGTATTATATTATTAATTTCTAAATATCTAAGAAGAGGGTTGAGTGCTGGAGAATGGAGATAGCTGATAACTGATAAATAGATACACACAAGATTACACTTTCATGGTGCAATTTTAAACAGTTACATCCTTCTAAATGGCTTACACCACTCTGATTAGGATGATTTAGGTTTGTGTCTAGATTCTCATGCACACACAGATTCAATGTGTGTCTAGATTCTCATGCACACACAGATTCAAACATATGTGTACTAAGGCACCAAGTGGTATTCACCTTGCCATTCCATGCAGCAGTGTTTGTCCACATATCATATTTAATGTCTTTTATTTAAATCAAAGCAATGGTATTCCCAGTAGTAATGTATGGCTGCAAGAGTTGGACTATAAGGAAGGCTGAGCGCCGAATAATAGATTCTTTTGAATTATGGTGCTGGAGAAGACTCTTGAGAGTCCCTTGGACTGCAAGGAGAGCAAATTAGTCAATCCTAAAAGAAATCAACCCTGACTGTATCCTGGAAGGCCAGATACTGAAGTTGAAGCTCAGATACTTTGGCCACCAAATGAGAAGGGAGCACTCACTGGAGAAGACCCTGAATCTGGGAAAGATTGAAGGTCAAAGAAGAAGGGGACGACAAAGGATGAGATGGTTAGACAGTGTTATCGATGCAACTAACATGAAATTAAGTAAACTCTGGAGCATGACGGAAGACAGGAGGCCCTGGCGTGATGTGGTCCATGGGGTCATGAAGAGTCAGACTTAACTGAGTGACTGAACAACAACAAATTTAAATCACATTTCAGCTGCAGTCCTACGTACACTGAACTTCACATAAGCACAACTGAACACATGAACACCGTCGAGCTGCCTTCTACTGAATCAGACCCTTATCAGAAGCCCTGGTGGACAAAAGCCCACCTACTTCTAAACGCCTGGTGGGCTCCAGGAAAGGTGTGTGTGTGGGGGGGCTCCCAAGGTCACCACGTTCAGTTTTTCTGTTGTACGGCATCCAGCAGTACCTCCTATAGCCATGTAAAACAAATGGCTTGTTGATTTTCCATTGCTATCCTCTTCTCCCTCTTGAAAAATAACATAATCTTCAAATGGTTGCTCATACATTTTAAATTATCACCTACCCATCCTGTCTTTATCCCCGGGATTTCCTAACACAAACCTAAATCATTGCGCTGACCATGAAGATGCCAATTTGCATGTTTACTCTCCCCCCCCGGGCGATTTCCCTGCATTGTTAGTTTGATCACTCCGGGAAATCATTCAACATGCCATTATGCAGATTCATCGATCATACTTTGTGAGGAGAGGTGGGGATAATTTATGGGATCCGCACTCATTGCCTGAATTTTGAAGCTGTTTGGTCTCTCCCAGTATCACTCTTTTCCTGACAGCCTGGCACGGAAGGGCAAGAGAGATCAGTCTTGGACCTTTGACAGAAAGATCTCACTGATAAATGCTGATGCAGTCTTGGGAAAGTTAAGAATATTTCAATACCAGCAGGGACAACAATGCAGATGCGGAAGAGTGCTGTAGTATAGGGTGTGGCCCTGGTTCAATTGCAGGTGAGGCTCTCTCTGAGCATGTGACAAAGGCAGCCAATGGGTACCTTGATGATGGGTCCAATCACCTGAAGCAAGTCCACCAATCACAGTTCCAATTTCCTTTATCCTCCCGTTGGGAGCTGGCTATCTAGTGGGCCTATCTCTACCCATCTGATAGTTCTCTTTTTATTCCTCCCACTAAAAAGCCAAGAATGTCACTATTAGCCTGCCTTTACTTAATGGTATGTATATCTCTCTAATATCGGGTAGCGATGTCTGGGTGAGGAAATTCCTGTAGATTTGGGGAGCGTGGAGCCTGGGAGGGTGGGGTTTGGGGAGGGGAGGGACCTCAGCGGCATATTATGCCTTATTCTCCACCCTCCAAAGCAGCCATTTCTTCCAGGGGAACGGATCCGCAGTCTGGCGATTTGTTGTAATTCCAGGAGAATTCCTTAGGCTGCCACTCAAGTTTTATTTGGCTCTGAAAGACTACCACAGCTACCATGCTGCAATCTGGGGAGCTCAAGCTTCTATCTTGAGGCTGGTATTTTTATGTACCAGATAGGAGGACAGGGGAGGGTGGGGGCTTCCAAAGCTGGGGATTCACCAGTTAAACCCCGGGGAAGTGTTGGAGTGACCACTTGTCCTGGCATTCTGTTGCATGCAGGCTAGGATTCCAGTCATGTTTGGAACCAGAGTGGGATTGTCCATAACGTGGCCTACCGCTCTGGCAGCCTGTTCATTAGGGTGTCCACAGTGGTTGGTAACACTTTAACAAGGTTCAGATTTGCTGTTAGTAAATAAAATCCCAGTCGAAATCATTTACTTCATGTGGCATCTTTATTTCCTGGAGGGAGGGGGCAGGGCATTCTTTTGTCTCAATATGACTCACCTAAGAAATTCCCAATGTATTCGGTAGCAAAGGCCAGAAGTGCCTTCAGCTCTGCTACCTTTAATGACACCCAAAACATCGTCTATGGTGCAGGGGCGTAGAGTTTAAAAACTCCCAGGGGGGTGGGGGCTCTTCCATGCATGCACGTGCAAAGCGCACGTGCCCGCCGGGACCATGTTCCCACCACCACCGCCTCCCCCCCGCCTGACCGCTCCTGCTTCCATCCCTCCCTCCGTCCGTCCAGGGGCCAGCTGGGCATTTGCTCAGCTGGCCCCTGGATGGACGGAGGGAGGGTTGGAGTGGCCAGGCTGGGGGGGGGAGAGAGAGACGGCAGCGGTGGCCCTAGGAAGGGCCGAGGGAGGCATGGTGGAGGGTGCACTGTTTTCCCAGGGTGGGGCTCAGTCCCTCCCGGGAAATTTCGGGGGTGGCTTGAGCCCTCGAACCCCCCCATAGTTGACGCCTATGCTATGGTGGATTATGCATCTTACTTTGTGTTAAGGGTACTTCTGAACCAAACCACATCTAGCTGTCTCTCAAGGTAACATGTTTCAGAGGTAGATTCAAGTCTGGGAGCCCCTTAAAAACCAACAAGATTTTCAGGGGATGAGCATACAAGAGCCAAAGCTCGATTTGTCAGAGTAGGAATGGAGATCTCTGAGTCAGTTTATTCCAGCCAGAAGGTGGGAGGGGCGTTGTAAGGGATACAAAGGTACAAAGGTACCATGCATATTATCATCAGCCTGATTAGAGCAGAGGGGAAACACGCAGGAGAAGAAAATGAGCAACTGTAGTGAGAAAATAACCCTACGTTCCTTTTCAGCCCTGGGGATCCATTGTTCTGAACTTGTGAACGAACTCAAATTAAGCAATCTCGCATTGTAATATCCCCTTGAAGCTTCTCTGTTTGAGAACCACCACTCTTAGGTTAGCAATGGAATGACCTGGAAGATTCAAATGTTCTCCCACTCATTTTTTAGTGTTGTGGTTTTTAGTGCCAGATTTACATCCATTTATTGTTTTGCACAGGGGCTGACCTGTTTGTAAAGTGTAGAGAGTCGGAAGGGCACTGGGATATTTGATGGCATATATCACGTTGGAAGATGAACAAGTGAATGAATCTTAATGGTATGGCTGGTGTTGTTAGGTCTAGTGTCTGCGTTGTCAGGGTGGATATGGGGACAGAGCTGGCATCCTGTAATATACAGGACTGCTGGAAAGGATGAACACATTTGCCATTGACAGATGTTTGTGATGTTCCGACCACTGTTCCCTCTAAGCTGAGTTAGTATGAGCTAGCTCAGTTTTTATAGCCGCCGGCTCACACATTTTTGTCTTAGCTCAGAAAGGATGGCTCTAGAGCAAACGAAATTAGGCAGCAGCCAAATTGCTCACTCACAACTTTAATGCCAGTAAGTCACAAAGTAGAATTTTTGCTCACAAGACTCCACAGCTTAGAGTGAGCATTGGTTCCAACTAAGCATGCCGTATGCCCAATTGTCCCGAAATGCACAGGCATAATTTTATGTGCATGGGGCAACTCCTGTATTTTTCTCAGCACGTGCAACTTTGGTATTGGTGCATGAGTTCTCTTCAAAGCTCTGAGGTACTGTCCATGCATATCAAACCTGCAGAAGCATTGAAAACATGAGCATTGCACCATTCACACAAAATAACAACAGTACACATCACACACATTCCCATTGTGTACCACTGGAATGCCCAAATCAAATTTCTGCTTCAAATATTGCCGGAACGAACAGCGAGTTGACCCGCAGAACAGGCATGGATCCCATCGTTCAAAAGAAACAAAGAAAAGGGCCTTTGCCAACTTTCCATACTATCACAGAAGTCTGAACTAACAAGATATAAAAATGCAAACAAGGCAGCCAGCCTTCAAAGGGGCGCCAGGGCCAAAACAGTGCCTTTTACATATGTATATCGACACAATGCCGTATTCCTCTTTTTTTTGAAATGAAAATTGGCAGAAAAACAAATTAAGGCAATCATGTTTCAAAAGGATATTCTATGCCTTACATCTCGGAGGTGAATTTTGTATAATTTGCTGGCAATACAAATATCTCAAGCGAGGCCAAGAATCCCCCCCCCCTACTCCATCCATACTGAAAAGGTAGAGAGGTTCCTTCATTTTCCACAGGCGGAAAAAGAGACCAGAACAGAGACTCTTGAGTGAAGAATCACAACAGTATCAAAAGGCATCTTCTAATCGTGTTGTAATCATGCAGGCTTCCTGTATACTGATGTTTTTTTCATGATTCTATGGAATATTGAACAATTTTTGATTAAAACCTCTTCCATATTCATACGCATTTTATTAATATGAAATAGGAATGCATGCTAACCGGAAACGAGAAATGATTTCGGAGGAAGAATGATAAAAAGACAGGTTCACAAAATTGGACAGTGCCACAGACATTTAAATATGAAACATTTTCTTTTATAGAACAGTCATAGTGCAGTGGCACCTTTAAGAGTGCATTCAGACAGCTCTTTTGAGCCACGCCAGGCACGAGTTCCTGATGGATTTAAAGTGCACGTCCAGACCTCAACATCTGGGAATCATGCCGCTTTCGTTAGTAGCCCGTCAATCACAGTTGGGCATCCGTACCTAAAAGATAGTGCTTAAAGTCCAGTCTAAAGCTGGCCGACAGGCCAATGCTGGACTTTCCACTGTCAGGTTGTACCTCCAGTGTACAATCAGCCCATAGGGATGGTCTCCAGACCATCCCAAATGGCCGCCATTTTAAAAAAACTCTTAGCGATGCGTGCATAACCGCTTAAACAAGCGACGTCCCCAGAGCTCTGCTCAAGCGATCCAAACAATGTCATGTTTCTGACGGTCCCCTGAACTTTGTCAACTTTATTAAGTGGAACAGTACCTAGAGGAAGATACCGCTGACCATGTTTTTACCATTTTTAGTACGTGCATGCACGGAGGAACAACTATACGGTGAGGTGCCTATGCACATGCATAGACAGGGTTTTTTTTAAAAAAAGCCGACCACACAGCTCCTCATGGCGGATGCCATCTAGACAATCCATTGCAGGAGTCACACGTGGTGAAGCACTTCACAGGTGAGCTGTCTGGTCGTGCAAAACTGGATCAAAAAGATCTTGCTCAAATTACAGTTGGGCCAATGGCGGGATTAGCTGCCCGTCTGAACACACGCTAAGACTCTAACTTTGTTCTGTGGCTTCAGACCAACACAGCTGCCCACCTTGATTTTCTCTTAGAGTACAGGATGAAATGGAGAAGAGGAAAACAGCGTGAGCCACTTTAGATCCCCATTGGTGAGAAAGGAGGGGCATAAGGGAGGTAAATAAATGCATAAACTAAACCAGATGTCATTCTGATCCTGAGCTGTACATCACAATTTACGGATATTGAGGAATCCATCCTCTAGCAGTTAACCCATTAGAATAACACTGGATAGGAAGTTTATGGCCATGTTCTTTTGCCCTGCCCCCTGGACAGGAAACTTTTCTGGTTGGACAACTTCCCTGTCAGGCACGAATCGGCTGAGTCAGTCTCTCTGCTACTCATGGCTACACTGACTGCCCAGAGAGGTGAAACCAAATAGTGAGGGGCAAAGGGGTTTCTGACAATTTCCTGAAGTTGGCCACAACTCATGTTGGATTGGAACACTGAATAATATTTATGGATTAGAATTATTTGGGTTATATATTGATCAGTAAAGTTCCAACTGCACAGCTCTACTGCCCAACCAGATTGACTTACTTACTTACTCGATTTTACTCGATTTATATCCTGCCTTCCTCCCCGGGGGAGACCCAAAGTGGCTTATGTCATTCTCTTCTTCTCTGTTTTTTTTCCTCACAACAACCCTGTAAGGTAGGTTAGGTTGAGAGTGTGTGACTGGCGCAAGATTACCCAGCGAGCTTCCATGGCAGAGTGGGGATTTGCATCTGGGTCTCTCAGCTCCTGTTCTGGTGCTCCAACCACTACTCCACACTGGCTCTCTCTGGCTTAGTTGTTAACCATACTGCTGTCTTCTAGAGGTCTGATTATACTTTTCCTAACCAGCTGTGTATATTCCATTTTATCTTAAATGACTGTAGATTGAAATAATTTCTAAGCATCCTTAAGCCATCTACCATAAGAACATAAGAGAAGCCCATGATGGATCAGGCCAGTGGCCCATCCAATCCAACACTCTGTGTCACACAGTGGTCAAAAACACCAGGTGCCCTCAGGAGGTCCAGCAGTGGGGACCTTCATCCACCATCATCCACCAGTGATCCACCAGTGATCCACCAGTGATCCACCAGTGATCCACCAGTGATCCACCATCATCCACCAGTGATCCACCAGTGATCCACCAGTGATCCACCATCATCCACCAGTGATCCACCAGTGATCCACCATCATCCACCAGTGATCCACCATCATCCACCAGTGATCCACCACCACCACCACCTAACTGCTGACGAATCCTCTTGTGTTTAAGAAGATTCCTCTTCTGAAACTCAAGGTGGCCCTGTTAGACTTCTGCTAGACTTAATAACTATCCCAAGCTAATTTAACAATTCATTGAACAATATTCATTTCCTAGGTATAGCTGGGGACCAGTGTTCCCTCTAAGCTGAGTTAGTGCGAGCTAGCTCACAGGTTTTTTTAGCCTACGGCTCACATGTTTTTGCCGTAGCTCAGGAAGGATGGGGCTCCAGAGCAAGCTAATTTATGTAGTAGGCCAGTCGCTCGCTCACAACTTTAATGCCGGTAGCTCACAGAGTAGAATTCTTGCTCACAAGACTCCACAGCTCAGAGGGAGCATTGCTGGGGACTACTGCAATGTGGTCTGCTACCCTTGAAGAGTGTTCAGAAACTGCAGCTCATGCAGAACACTGCAGCTAGACTCCTAGTCAGGGCCAGTTACTAGGATCATGTGACCCCCCCCCCCTAATCTTACAGCAATTGTGCTGGCTTCCTATCTGCACCCAAACCCAATCTAAGGTGTTGGTGAACTTTAAAGCCCTACATGGCTTGAGACTGGGGTATCTGAAGGACTGTCTTCTCTTATACATTCCTGCCTGGGTGGTAAAATCCCAGGGAAAGGCCCTCTTGACTCAAGAACTAAAGTTCACAAACTGGCTCACAAATTTGTTTATGACACATTTTGGGCAGTTCGAGCTTTGCCAAGTCCAGTTTGTGGCTGATCACCTGGCATGAACTTTCAAGCCATTTGTGAGCGGACACATTTTGAGACAGAATGGACAGATGCGGTGTTTTTGTTGTTGTTGTTGTTGTTTTTGCCGTCAAGTTGCAGCCAACTTATGGTTGTTGGAGAAATGAGTATGAAAGACAAGACCTGGGATTTCAGTCATTATAGGGTTAACCTATGCAACTTGTTGTGTTTCTTAGTTTAACCTGGAAGTGCCTGGCAGCTGGCCAATTAACTCTAAGCCCCGGAAACCTAAAGGTGTACTGTTTTGCTAATTGGTCAATGATATCAGGTGTTTCCTTTCAGGGGTCAAGAAGAAGGAGAGATCCTCCATTGTAATCTCTCTCTCTCTCTGTAGTAGGATGTCTTAGTGTGCAGACGCAGCACAATGCTGCTTAGTAAGCATGTTTTGATTATTTGTAGCTAATCCCGTTTCCCTTTTCCCTTTAGTAATAAAGTTTCTTTTAAACTAAACTAAGCAATCTCTTCTTTCCAGAAAAGCAAGATCCGTTACTCTGAATTTTCTTGAATATTGGACAAAAGTCCTAACAATGGTGACCCCGTAAGATATCCAAGGCACAAAGCAAATAGAGGTGGTTTGCTGCTGCCTGCCTCTACGTAGCAATGGTAGATTTCCTGGCGGTCTCCCATCCAATGACTAACCTGCTTAGCATCTCAGATCTGATGAAACTGAGCCATGCTGGGCCATCCAGGTCAGGGCAGACAAACAGAGGTGGTTTGCAATTGCCTGCCTCTGCCTCCCCTCCCTGCCACCACTCCTCTTTCTGTTGGTGGTGGGAAAGGCTGTCATGTCACAGTTGACTGATGACTACCCCATAGGGTTTTCAAGGCGAACAATAAAAACTGGCTTGCCATTGCCTGGCTCTGCATAGCCACTCTGGACTTCCTTGGTCGTCTGTCATCCAAGTCCTAACCAGGGCCAATCCTTTTTGGCTTCCAAAATCTAACAAGATCAGGTTAGACAGGCCTTCCAGGTCTGGGTCCAGCAGAAGGCATGGTGAATGGTGGGGCAGGTTTTTAAGTCTGATTTTTTTAAATGGCACTCTTCAAGCTCAATAAAGTGACCACCAGCTCCTATAAAGTGAAGTACATCTTTTAACCTTGATTGAAGCATTACAGGGTTTTGGGTTTTTTTGAAAAAAGAAGCTTATCATATGTCATTGGAAGAGAACATTTCCTCTTTCAAATGTGCATCAATCAATTACTGCTTATTTTGAAAACAAAGGCTTTAATGAGTAATCTTCAGCACAACTTGAAGGGACCCAGAGTAAATATTTTCAAAAGGAGATTTGGTTCTGTGGCATAATTTATTCATGAGAATTAGCTGTTATGATTTTATTAATTTCAGACCATCGATGGCATCGAGTGAACATACATTAAACTTTACATTAAGGCTGTGGCCACACGGGCCTTAAATGCGGGAGGAAGGGCTATTTCCTCCCGCATTTAAAGGGGCCGACCACACGGCCCGCCCCAAGTTCCGCGCTGAAGCGGGTTCAAATGCGGGTTCCTCCCGCATTTTCCGATCCCGGGAAAATCAAGTGTTTTCCCGGGTGTTGTGGGAGGAACCCGCATTTGAGGTATCTGGACAGCCCTCTCTCGCAAGCATTGCGGGAGCAGGGCTGTCCAGATAGTCCCGCCGGCCATTTTTTCCCCCTTTTATACTTGGGCACTTGGCCACTCATGTGCCCAAGTGTAAAAGGGGGAAAACCCCCCCAAAAAACTCACCAGGCGGATGGCGGGTCCTTGGCCGCCACCACTGCTTCTGCTGCTGCGGCGGCTGCCTCTTCTGCGGCCGCCGCTGCCGTTCCCGCTGCTGCCGCCTCTTCAGCTGGGTTACCTTGGTAGACATTCCAACCCGCGGTAGAAAAATGTGGCCCCTTTAAATCCGGGAGCCCTCCCGGATTTAAAGGGGCAGTGTGACCGCAGCCTAAATTTATGCACTGACCTGTGGGTAGCCCAGGCAAGCCTTATCTTGTCAGATCTCAGAAGCTAAGCAGCGTCCACTCTGGCAAATGCTTGCATGGGAGACGTCCTTGAAATACCAGAGACAGGAGGCGGGGGCAGGCTTTATTCAGCCCCCAGAAAGGGTCAGTCACCAGAGGTCACCATGACTTCCAGGTGCGTGCATGCATGCACACACACACACACAAATACAAAAAAAAATCTAATTCCTTTTCAATCCCTTCAGTCTTAGGTTGGTGGGATTATGGAGAAAACGAAAACAGAGCAAATCAATAAAACAATAAATGCTAAGATCATTTTGAAATATATGCAAGAAATCTAGCAGTAGCTTCCAGCCAGCCCTCATCATTTGAAAACAACAGTTTCCAAATAATATAATTACTAGAGCATTGAACGTCAGAGTGACAAGAGATCCCAAAATCCCACATGTAACTTCAGTAAACAAAGGACAGTATAACAGCACATGTGAGATGGTCTCTATTGCTCCAGGTGCAGAAGAAAAATTTATTTCAATCCAGAGAATACCTTTGAGCCTTCCTGTGTATTTGGCTGTGGGGAGTGAATTACATCTTGCCAAAAGAATTAAACATCTGTGCCTGGGATTTTTTATAGTAACCACATAATTAGCAACTGTAAAGGAAGTTGTAGGGATATAGCCATAATACAAAGGACAACACTTCCTGTATGAATCAGTAAGTAACCCAGACCGACCATGTGACAAAATTGCCTCTGTTATAGTTTTCAATAGAGCCCAGTCACACAAGAAAGATAATCCGGGGGGGGGGGGGGAGCGAGTCTTTTTGTGCTGGAGGAAATTGACTCGCGGTATCGTGATCACACAGAGTTTTGTAGATGCAGGCACAGCCTGCCACTGTGTAATCAGATGCAACCACGGGTGAGTCGGGGGGGGGGGGGTTGCCATTTTTCCCTGATTCGCTTAAACAGGGGATCGATGAATCGCATCTCCACCCTGAGGGCTTCCTATGGCAGTATGTGATGATGCACATACTGAGAAGGGGAAAAAACAACGGCATGGCATCGGGATAGCCTGGTCAGACTATCCCGAAGCCATGAGTGCACACTGGAATGATCACACAGGGGAAAGTCCATCTGTGGCCTATAGCAACCTGTTTGCTACTGGACTTTCCCTAGGTTTTTTTTTTTTACTCCGCTTCTTTGGCGGGGCGATACGGGTTGCTGATGGGTGCGAGACGCTTGCCAGATGTTTTCGTGTGATTGCGCCCTTAAAATTCACCAGGCATTCATGTCTATCATGTGGCTAATGCTGCGTGTGATCAGACCCAATAGGTGATCTGAACAGTAATTAAATAGGTTATCATCTAACAAAAATCTTAGTTCACACAACTTGTCAAAGAAGGCATTTGCACTTGAAGATAAAAATAAGTATTGCCTCATTAGACGTATTAGTTGACTCAGGGGTTTTAATAAGAATATTGGGAATTCCCAAGATAGTCCGGAAGAAGCTTGCTTGCAGCCTCTCAAGAGCTAGTTGACTCAGGGGTTTTAATAAGAATATTGGGAATTCCCAAGATAGTCTGGAAGAAGCTTGCTTGCAGCCTCTCAAGAGCAGGGGTCCGTTGGAGCAGGAGCACACAGGAGCGCAGCTCTGGGAGTGAGGAGCCCAGGGGGCGGGCACATGACCAAGCCCCGCTCCCTCCTTGGCTTCCTCGAGCAGTGCAGAGGTGCAGCGCCCCGGGGAAAGCCCTGCTAGAGTCTTTATTGTTTTTAATGTTTTGTTTAAATATTGATAATTTTATCATTGTTCCCTTTATGACTGTGTGCTGCTTTTCCAGAGACTTGCTCAAGGTGGCATATAAATTTTCTAAGTATACCATTTTTTATCTGGGCACATGGCACATAAGTACTGGAGAAATTTCACCAGCAGCTTCCACCCCATCCGTTTGGTGTAGTGGTCAGGAGTTGGACTCTAATCTGGGAGAACCGGGTTTGATTCCCCACTCCTCCACATGCAGCTGCTGGTGTGACCTTGGGCGAGTCACAAGTTCTCTCAGAGCTGATCTCTCATGAGCAGTTCTCAAAAGACCTCTCTCAGCCCCACCTACCTCACAGGGTGTCTTGTTGTGGGGAGGGGAAGGGGAAGGGATGGGTGGTGCACATGTCCTGGGTATCTCAAGTCTACTTGAAACCTGGTGGTTTCAAGGGAGCAGGAAGAGAATGAGGGTGTGTTCTTTACGCTTATTTTTATTGCACCAAGTATTGGATGGGGAAGGGAATGGAGGAAGAGCAGGTCAGTTTCACTCACCTGTGGAGTGGAGCCTGAGGGGTGGGTGTTGCCTTCTGACACACTTCCGGTATGTTAGAGGGTGTGGCATATGCAAATGAGTTATGCTAATGAGCTCCTGCACCTCTTTTTCTATGAAATGACCCCTGCTCAAGAGCTTTAGCGATTACACATGGCCACAATGGTGCCCCGTGTAGGGTTGTGCAGGTAAGATCTTGGAATTGTATCATTTGAGCAATGCTGGAAATGACAGCCCACCTTTTGTAAAATAAAATTTCTTCAAGGAAATGGGCAGAAGCTGAAAGCTACTTATGATATGTTTTAGATGACTTTTGCCCAGATATATGTAAGAACATGTCCAAACTCCATCCCTTGCATCTTCCGAGGAAGCCCCTGTCTTCCTTGGAGCTCCAAACAGCAGTATTTTAGATTTATTTTGACTTATGCTAAGTTACTCCATTTCACAATAATTAATAAATTGATTAGTTTGGTTTCTGAAGCCTTGTCAATGACAGGAGGAAGACCACGTCAGCATAAAGCATTACATTAATTTGATGCCCCCTAAACATGGAGCTGCTGCATTCACTTTTGACAAGTAGGGACTCAGATTGTGTAAGTAAAGTGCAAAAAGTGCTGGAGTCATAATGCAACCCAGCCGTATGCGACAAGGTTATCCCATTATACATTACAGAACAGCCCTTCCTGAAGCCAGATTGTCCAGGTCCCAAAATATTACAATTGTCCATCCAAGACTTCAGTTTGAGTTCCAAATGCATGGCCTACAATTTACCCAGCACAGAAAGCAAACTAATTCATGGGAGCTAAGTGAGGATCCTGATTCTTTTGTAGACGAGTATCACAATGGATAACTGCCAATCTCTTTGATCTAACACAGTGATAGACCACTCAGATTTCTGGACAGATTTTCTCTTCACTTTCTCTGTTGCCTGTTTAAATCAGTAAGAATTTTCCAAACCGATTGAGGGTGTTTTGATTGGGCACAGTTATCCAATTTTTGCCACATCAGTCACGTGTATCTTTGTTTTTTTTCATACACAATCACCTCCTATAAACTTTTTTTTCTGAGAACTACGACTTGAGATATAATGGTACATACAGCAAGTTTTCATTCCTTGATAGTTCCTCTTGAGTTTCGATTTAGCCTTTTGACATTCACTATCAAACTATTCCATCTTTCCCACCCATTCCTACTGTCGCAATATTTGAAACACTCCCAATAATTTAGCCAGTAACACCCCTAAGTTTTGCCCTGTTGTGTGATTGATAATTTGTCTTTTGATTTTTTTTATACTTTCCTGATTCATCCGCTTCCTAGCTTTATCAGCAACTAGGAGTAAGGCCTGTTGTTGGAAGAAATACAACATGCTCTAGAAGGAAGCTCCAGGTGAGTGTCCCGGTTGTGACTGGTGGGGCGGCAGAGGGAAGGGGAAAATAGAGGGAGGCAAGCCATCTTTATTTCCTTCTGCTTAGCTATAAGGCAGGGCTGTCTCAAGTCCTTTTGCTGCCCCAAGTGGGTAGTATGGGAAGACAGCCTCATGGTAACAGGTATGGTTCTCTCCACCCCTGACTTATGTTGATTTGGGGCTATGCAGTGGTAGCTAAGGCAGAAAAGCACCTCCTCCTATGCCATGTCTTCTGGGTTCCAAGGGTCTGGAAAGTGGTTCCATAGCCAGTTACAGGGTTGACAACTCTGGGTTGGGAAATACTTGTAGATTTGAGAGGTAGAGCCTGGGGAGGGTGGGGTTTGGGGTGCAGAGGGACTTCAGCAGGGTATAATGCCATAGAGTCCACAGTCCCAAGCAGCCATTGTCACCAGGAAAACTGATCTTGGTCATCTGGAGATCAGTTGTAATAGCTGGGAAATTTTCTGTAGGGAAAATGATATGCTGTGGCTGTGGAACATGGTAACTGGCAACTCCAGTGACCGTTGAAGGGAAGATTGGGAGATGAATTTTACCCCAGAACACATTCAATGGCTCCCAACAGCAACAGCAAACTGTTTAGAATGTTAAAGGCAAAGGCCAATGAGGCCACACATGCAAACAACCTCTGTGTTCTGACTGGCTATTGGGGTGGGGGGGTGGGGAGAGGAACAGCAAACTGTTTAGAATGTTGGAGGTGGGACTCAGGCAACACAGCCAGTGAATAGGGACAGCTTGAGTGACACATCTTGGAGCCAACTGATTTAGGAGTGTGTGGAATGTTCAGGAGAGTCCATGATCAAAACACAATTATTATAGAGAGAGACAGGGGTTCCACTTGTTATACTTGCAATATAATGTTCTACCAGTTTGATAAGAATTGGAAGACACTTTTAATTCAAGTATTACAGGGAGATGATCTCCAAAAAAGATTTCCATCTTAGTAAATTCAGCTGTTCTTGAAAGTAATTCACCTGCTATAAGCATATAGTCTAAAACACTGGCTCCTTGAGCAGAAATATGTCAAGTTAGCTATCTGATCTAATGACATTAATTCCTGGTGACCATTTAAAATTTCTAAATTAAATTTTGCTGCTAAATTCAACAAATTGGTGCCAGCAATGCTGATGCCCCTATTCAAAGATATTCTACTATTATGCAGTTTAGGAAAGACATAGCCTTCTCCAAACTTAGATTTCAGAAAATCTGCATTACTAACACTAAGTCCTGCATTCATATCACCCATGAGAATAATCTGTTCTGCCGGATATCTGATCACCAAATTTTCAACGTATTTAGAATCCCTCTCTGATATCATTCGTGACTATAAATACTGTACATATAAAATGAGTCTTCCAACTATTAATTGGCTGTTCTAACAAGAGCACATTCCAAATAATAAATACGTAGGAAGGGTATGCAGCCCTAATTTTAACAGAAAGACTAGCAAGAAAATCAGCTGGGAAACTCTTAGAGCATCTGACAATTTATTTGCAAAAAAAAAAAGTATATCAGATTAGAAAAACTGAACTGACTTTAGGGGGACATTAATATAATTACAATGATTCATTTATTTGGCATATTCTATGTGTTTCCCAAATTTTCAGTGTACAAGTTTTAATTATGATAATTTAGTATGTCAAGAAATACTAGTAAATACAGTTTGCATTATGAAAATATAGGTGTATTTTTGCTGCTACTAGGGTTGCCCGGTGTCCGGTTTTGAACTAGATAGTCCAGTATTTCCCCCTTCTGTCCATGTTTCACCAACAGTCTTCCTCAGGGAAATCCTAACAGGGCAAACCCACCCCGGCTCAGAACCAGGTCCAAAATCCTTCTAGATCCTACTCATCATGGCCCACATGCCAGTGCGTAGAGGAGATGGAGGGGCACATTCTCGCCCATGACTGCTAAACCTTTTTGGCTCTTCATATGCTCCCCCAACCCTGAGGAGGCTCCCAATTGAGTCACCCGGCATGCCAAGCCTCTAGGTACCCAGTCTGAGGACCCCCCTACCACTGATATCTTGGGGTACTTGCCAGCTCAGAAAAAAAACCCTCAAACCATGCTATCCCAACCTTCCCAGAAAGGGCCTAACCAGTTTTACCAGGCTTATTTATGCCTCAGCTCCTCAGACCATGCAGAGCAGGTGAAAAAAGCCCCCCCCCCACAGCCAATTCGAGTGAGGCCCCCCAAAATCCTGCTCAGCCCTGCAGCCATCAACTAGCTAATCCTACATGGTCTCTAAAAAGAGGGCAGGCAGATGGGGAGCTTGCGCTTGGCGGGAATGATCTGGGGATGGTGGCCGCTGCCAAATATGGCCAGCCAGCCTGCCTGCCCCGTTTGGTCAGTGCTCCCATGCTGAGCCTTGGTAGGCTCCCCCCCCCCTTGTGATTCTTTCCAAGGAGGTGGGGGCAGGCAAACACTGTTTTCTTAAAAAAAAAAAGTACAAGATCAGTGAAACACTGTAAGACTAACTGATTCCCCCGAAGAAGCCTGTTGACAAAATGTGTAGGGAATTTTGGGAATTTTAACTGAGTTATAAAACGTATTTTTACTTTTTTTTGCACCGTTGGCCTTCATCTTATCTTTTTTCCTCTTAGTGACTGGTATGGTCCTTTTATTTTCCCCTTGGCATAATGTTCAGGCCAGCTTAAATCACTAAACTCACTTAAGATAAAGAAAAAAAAAACTGTATTGGACAGAGATCGATTTCCCGATTGACATTTAGTCAATTTCCCACTATTTGCTGTGTGGCTGCATTTTGCCTTGCAGCTTCGCCCAATTTTTGCCACGTCTACTCGATCCTGTTTTTGAAGATCGAGTAGACACGGTGGAAATCAGGCAAAGCTGTGGGGCAAAATGCAGCCACACAGCAAATAGTGGGAAATTGACACTTATGACTGGGGCAAAGGGAAGAGCGGGGGCGGAGCAGCGGCTGTGGGAAATTGGTCAGAGCCAGCAAAAGAACTTCCCTCAGGACAGAAAAAAGAAGCCATTTGGGGAGGGAGGAGCCTAAACCCTTTTTAGTCAGGCTTCAGGCCTAGCTTGTGGCCAGGAAAGCACTGGTTGTTTTGGTTGACGATCTCCGTTTACATCTAGATAAATTGATTGATTGATTGATTGATTGGTTGGTTGGTTGGTTGGTTGGTTGGGATTTATATCCTGCCTAGCCAGCTTTAGCCGGCTCTAGGCGGCTCACAATAATAAAACACAACAGATAATTCCAATAAAATTGTGGCATAAATAAGCGCAACAGCAAACTACAGTATTTCACAGAAATTTCATGCATTCATTGGTGGCCATCATTACATTCCAGAGCAGATACAGCAGTTTCTGAGCCCTTGGCCAGGAGCTTGGTGCTGTTACTCCTTCTGGATCCATCATCAGCCTTCAATATAGTTGATGATTTTTTGATTCCGATCGACTGCCTTGCCTTCCTAGGAGTGAGGGGCACTGTCCTTAGTTGGTTCTCCTCATTTATCCAGGGACATTCTCAAAAAGTTGCTATTGGGGAGGGAGTCTTCCCAACAAGACCTGAACTGTGGGATCCCACAGGGTTCAATATTCTTTCTGATATTATTTAACACACACACACAAACACACACATATGTGTGTGTACCCTCTCGCTGAGATCATCAGGAAGTTTGGAGTTGGGACCCATCAATATGCTGATGACACTCAGCTTTCCCTCCTGATGGATAAGCAGCCAGTGGCAGGGCTCTCAACACGATCTCAGTGCCAAGACGTGGTAGTCCAGTGGTTAAAGGGAAGTTGGCTGAAGTTGAATCCACCCAAGATGGAAGTCATGTGGCTGAGAAAGACTGAGATGCTAGCTGGAAGTTCACTCAATGGTGCCCAGCTGGCAGCTGTAAGCTCTGTGAAGAAGAGCCTTGGGGCCTTGGTTGGAGTCTGATCTGTCACTGGAGAAACAAGTGTTCATGGGAGTATCGTCAACAATTTTTTTACCTACGCCTGGCCCACCAGCTGGCTCCTTATTTGTCTGGGTCAGACCTTGCCACATTGATCCATGCAACTGTTACCTCCAGACTGTACGACTGTAATTAGCTCTGTGTAGGGCTACCCTTGAAAACCCTTTGGAGACTGCAGGTGGTCCAGAATGCCGCTGCCAGGTTGCTGACTGGAAAACCATAGACAGCCCATATTATTCCAATACTGCGGTAGCTTAACTGGCTACCAGTTAGTCTCCAGATCCAGTTCAAGGTGTTGGTGTTAACCTTTAAAGCCCTTAATGGTCTGGGACACTGGTACCAATGGGACCGCCTCTCCCATTGCAAACCCATGCACTCCCCTCAGTCATCCTCTATGGGTCTCTTGCAGGTGCCTGGGCCCAGAATGGCTCAGTTAGCTGTCACCAGGAGAAGGGCCTTCTTAGTTGCAGCCCCTACCCTGTGGAATGCACTCTCAGATGACACCCGTGCCCTGTGTGAGAGTTCTGCTCAAAGTAGTCAAGGATCAGATCTTGGTTGGTTAACCACAGTTCTTTATTACCTATTCCTACATTAGTACAGCATCTCGGGTTATTGTCAGAGATGAGACAAATAATACAAGCGGGTCTATTATACCATTCCAAGGAGTTTGAATTACCCATAGGTAGCCAATCCCCTTAAGGGAAAATTGGCGGGCTAAAAGGTGTCTTGACCGTTTGGTTCACACAGGAAAAAAGTGAGGTGTTAAGCAGTAAATTTCCCTTCCCTAACCAGACCCCTCAGTTCACATAACAATTCATGGCTCCAAGGTTCTTTAGCATGAGATAAGAGATGAGAGCCATCCTCCCCTTGAAGTTACTGCCGGGGCAGCTGGAATGCGGAGGCAGAGATGAGAGGCCTCCTTGTTCTCACCCTTAAGGGTTGTCACCCTCCCGACCAAAACAGGATTAATACAAAGGTCTAATACATAATGCATAAAGGTTACATAGGATACATAGAATGCATGCAAGAATACATTGGCTGAATTGACAGATTCTGACACCCTGCCCTCCTCATAATTCTCTTCACCTAGCTTTATCAGGGAACATTTTATGAAAGAGTTTAGTCAGCTTGGGTGCATGAACATGTTCTGAACGAATCCATTCATTGTGCTCCGGGCCGAAATCCAACCATCTAACTAAATAATACAAGTGGCCCCTTCGCATTTTGGAGTCAAGGATCTCAGTTATCTCGAAGTGAGGACTCCCCTCCTTCATCAGTGGAGGAGGAACTGGAGGAACTGGATGCCATGCATTCGGCCCAGGATCTTTCTTCAGCAGGCTGAAATGAAACACAGGGTGCACAGAACTCAGTGATTTAGGCAGTTCCAGTTCAAAAGACACATCAGAGATTTTACGTAGTACTTTATAAGGTCCAACATATTTCCATCCCAGCTTTCTGCTGGGCTGCAACCCATGGATATTCTTAGTAGAGAGATAAACAGAGTCCCCGGGCTGAAGATCCCATCCCGGTGCTCGCCCTCGGTCAGCATATTTCTTGTAGTCCTCTTTGGCATGGTCCAAGGCTTTCCCTATTAATGGCCATGAGTCTTGGAGGCTGGACCACCAATTTTTAAAATCCGAGGGGGGGGCTTGAGGGTCCTCCTTAATAGTAGGAAGTGGTTTTCCTTCAAAACCTCCCACTGCCATGAAAGGGGAGACCCCTGTGGATGAATGCACTGCATTATTGTAACTATATTCTGCAAATGGTAGCAATTCCACCCAATTATCCTGGTGATAATTTGTGTAGCATCTTAGGAATTGCTCTAGAATTTGATTAGTTCGTTCGGATTGGCCGTCGGTCTCTGGGTGGTAACCCGAACTTAAGGCAGGTTCTATGTCCATTAATTTCAAAAGCTCCCGCCAGAAGGTGGCAACGAACTGACTTCCGCAGTCAGAAACCACCCTCTTCGGAAAAGCATGTAATTTGATCACGTGGTTGAAGAAAGCTTTAGCCATTCCTTTGGCTGTGGGCAATTGCTTGAAGGGGGTGAAATGTGCTTGTTTAGAAAAAGTGTCTACCACCACCCAAATCACTGTTTTTCCCTTGGAGGGGGGCAAATTGGTGATAAAGTCCATGGCTATGGCTTCCCAGGGTCTTGACGCGGTGGGAAGGGGGTGCAACAATCCTGGGACTTTTCCCCCCCGTTTCTTACACATTAAACAGGTTTGGCATGCCGAGACGAAGTCTGAGACGTCTCGGCGCATGCGCGGCCACCAGAACTGACGCTGGATCAAATTAAGTGTCTTTAGGAAACCGAAGTGCCCGGCTAGCTTTGAGGAGTGGCAATTTAGCAAGATTTCCTTGCGCTTGGCCTTAGGCACCACTAATTTGTCCCCATGTAGCCAACAGTGGTCCTCTCTCTTGGAACATTCCTCCAAAGCTTCCAGTTCCTCTATCTCTTCAGGAGCATACTCCCCCCCCCACTGGCAATTCCCCGTGTTGAGTTCGGCCTTCTTTGCTTGGCTCCGGGTGACTACCACCCCTCCCAGCTGTTGGGGGGAGAACATGGAATCAAACACCTCTTCTTTCACACTCTCATGTTGGGGTAATCTGGACAACGCGTCTGCCAGGGAGTTAGCCTTCCCAGGAAAATGTTTAAGCACGAAGTTAAACTTGGAAAAGAAATCAGCCCATCGCAGCTGCTTTGCATTGAGGGACCGCTGAGTGCGCAACGCCTCCAGGTTCTTATGATCAGTCCATATTTCAAACGGAGTTTGCGCTCCCTCCAGCCAGTGGCGCCACGTAGTGAGCGCTAACCTGATGGCTGCGGCTTCCTTGTCCCACACCGACCAATTCCTTTCCGTTTCGTTAAATTTTTTTGAAATGTAAGCCAAGGGGTGCAGTTTTCCTTCCGAGTCACTTTGTAAAATGGCCCCCCCCATGGCTACATCAGAGGCATCTACATGAATTATAAATTCTTTCGTTTCATCCGGGTGCGCCAGAATGGGCTCGGAAGTGAAAAGGGTTTTTAAAGTCTCAAACGCCCTCTGACATTCCCCATTCCATGCCAATTTCTCTCCTGGCTTCCCGGCCTCGGGCCCCCTCCCCTTGGTTTTTAACAAGTCCGTTAAGGGAAGGGTGACTTTGGCAAAGTCTTTGATGAAGGTTCGGTAAAAGTTACAAAATCCTAAGAGGCTCTGCAATTGCTTTCTTGTTCGCGGAGCCTCCCATTGCACCACTGCCTCCACCTTCCCCGGGTCGATTTCCAACCCCTTCTGAGAAATGCGGTAGCCCAGGAAGTCCACGGACTCACGGTGAAACTCACACTTAGACAGTTTCACATAAAGCTGGTTTTTCAGTAAGGTTGAGAGAACGTCCCTGACCAAAGTCACATGCGCACTCTTATCAGTAGAATAGATCAAGATATCATCTATGTAACATAACACGCCCTTAAATAGATGCTTGTGCAACACTTCATTGATTAAACTCATAAAGACCCCGGGCGCGCCACTTAAGCCGAACGGCATCACTAGATATTCAAATTGCCCCAAGGGGGTGTTAAAGGCAGTCTTAGATTCATCCCCTTCCCTGATGCGCACCCTGAAGTAGGCATCTCGTAGATCCAATTTGGTAAAAATCTTTCCCTTGGCCGCCTCCGCCAAGAGGTCCTTTATTAATGGGAGGGGGTAGGCATTCGTGGTGGAGACTGCATTCAACCCCCGGTAGTCAGTGCATAGCCGTAAGCCCCCATCCTTTTTCTTTCGGAACAGCACGGGCGCCGTGAAGGGGGACTTGGCCGGGCGGATAAACCCCCTTGCCAAATTTTTGTCCAAGAACTTCCGCAGTTCTTCCCGTTCCAACGGGCTCATGGAGTATAATTTCCCTTTTGGGAGTTTCTCTCCTGGGAGGAGTTCTATGGCACAGTCCGACAGTCGATGGGGGGGCAACTCATCCGCCTCTGTCTCGCTGAACACTTCCAGCAAGTCTCTATACTCTTTAGGCACCATGGTAGGGGTGAGGGCGAGCGCGGGAGCCGGGGGAGGCGGGGTCGGAGGTCCAGGCCCCCATCCCGGGTCCCACCGGTGGCTCTGGCAGCGTTCGTCCACCCACGAAATCTTCCCCTCGCTCCATTTTATGTAAGGGTCGTGCGCCCCGAGCCAAGGGCTGCCCAACACCATAGGGAACTGGGCGTTTGGGGTGATGACGAAAGCTCGCTTTTCCCAGTGCTCCCCCGTTCCCAAAATCAAGCTCTCAGTCTCTGCTATGCACTCCTCCTTCATCTCCGACCCATCCATCTGTGTAAACTTCAGGGGTTCCAATAAAGGGGTGATTTTGGGTCCCAGCCCCTCCACTACCAGGGGGCTGATCAGGTCTCGCGCACACCCAGAGTCAATTAAAGCGCGAACCCGCATGTGGGTACCCGATCCGGGGGTCACCACCGTCACTACCATATATAACAGGGGGCCGGGGATGCTCACCGGAGATGGCGCTTCTTGGCGGGGGACCTGCAGCTCTGCGCCGCTCACTGCAGGCCGTTGGAGTTTCCCGACATCTGCGCTTCCATCAGCTCCAGCTCTCCCTGGTCGCTCGCTACTCCTTCCAGCTGCAACGCCCGAGGTTTCATTGGTGTTTTTCCACGGCTAGGGGTGCTTACCGCTCCGGGGGTTGAGGTCTTCGGGCCCTTCCCCCCTCCTCTTGGGCAAGCGGAGGCGAAGTGGCCACTCTCCCCACACTTCATACACAACCCCTGTCGAAACCTCGCATCTCGGACATCTTGCACACTGGATCGGGGCTTCACTCGGGGGGCTGCTTTGCTGGCCGCCGTCACGGACGCTCCCATCTTAATTAGGGCGAATCGCTCCTCCATGTCGATGGCTGCTCTCATCCAGGTGTTCAGGGTGCCAGGGCGACCCCCTAACAGCACGGTCTCGTAGATTTCCGGGTTCAGGCCCTCCCAATACTTCTCCATGAATAGTTCCTCCGGCCACCCATGGATCTTTGCTGCGATGCGCCGGAACTTGTCAGTGTAGTCCCTCACTGACGACCTTCCCTGGAACAGCTTTCTTAGTTGATTACGTGCTTTTTCCTCACCCAGGGGGTCCTCGAACTGATGCCGGAGGGCCCACATGAAGTTGTTCAGGGAGCGCAGTTCAGGTCCGGGGTTGTCGTGCAGGCTCACATACCAGTCGCTGGCAGTGTCTTTCAGCTTGGACCCGATGTAGCCAATCCGTTCTTTCTCGGTGGGGTAGAGGTGGCCCCAACTGTCCAGGAATCTCCCGATCTCCAGCATGAAAAAACGTAGCTTCTCTGGGTCCCCATCGAAAGTAGTCGTCAAAGGGTCGGAGGGGGCTGGGCGGGCGGCCGGCGCGGCCGGGGCTGGGGCCGGCGCTGGGACGGGCCCTGGAGCTGGAACTGGGACGACCGGCTGGGCTGGTTGCGCCGGTAGAGCGGGCGCCTGCGGTTGAACCGGAACCCCTCCGGGCGCCGCCGGCTGTAGTGGGACTCCGACCCCTTGACCGGGGAGGGCTCCTTGCATGGCCAGCATAGCATCGCGAAATTGGTGCTGGAGATCGAGGGCCAACTCGCGGAGCTCGGCGGTGAGTTGAAGCCGCAGGTCTCCCATCATCTGATCCAAAGGGACCGTCTGCTCCTCGCGATACGGATCGGGCCCATACAGATCCATCCCCTCCTCTTCGAGAGGCGGGCGACGCGGCCCTCCACGATAGATCGGCTCGCGGTCGTCTCCTAGGTAGCTCGGTCTCCCTCGATCGGGCTGGTCTCCGGTGAGCGAAACTCTCACCCCTTTCCGGTCGTGCACCCACGAATTCACGGTACGCTGACCGAAGTGGCTCCATGCGTACTTGGGGGTCACGCTCTGATGAGTAACCGGGCGGCGCGGAATGTAGTAAGCCCCCTGGCTCGTGGTCACCGGCACTTCGGGACCTCCGCCGCCGCCACCACCCCCGTTCCCCGGATCCGCCGGGGTAACGGGAGTCTCTTCTGGAGTAGTAGGGTTGAGGGGGACCGCGTCGTCTTCTGACATGGTCAGGAACGGCTGAGTCCCAATCACAGATCTCTGACAATCTGTGAGAGTTCTGCTCAAAGTAGTCAAGGATCAGATCTTGGTTGGTTAACCACAGTTCTTTATTACCTATTCCTACATTAGTACAGCATCTCGGGTTATTGTCAGAGATGAGACAAATAATACAAGCGGGTCTATTATACCATTCCAAGGAGTTTGAATTACCCATAGGTAGCCAATCCCCTTAAGGGAAAATTGGCGGGCTAAAAGGTGTCTTGACCGTTTGGTTCACACAGGAAAAAAGTGAGGTGTTAAGCAGTAAATTTCCCTTCCCTAACCAGACCCCTCAGTTCACATAACAATTCATGGCTCCAAGGTTCTTTAGCATGAGATAAGAGATGAGAGCCATCCTCCCCTTGAAGTTACTGCCGGGGCAGCTGGAATGCGGAGGCAGAGATGAGAGGCCTCCTTGTTCTCACCCTTAAGGGTTGTCACCCTCCCGACCAAAACAGGATTAATACAAAGGTCTAATACATAATGCATAAAGGTTACATAGGATACATAGAATGCATGCAAGAATACATTGGCTGAATTGACAGATTCTGACACCCTGCCAGACTTATTTAGTTTGTACATGGCATGCAAGGCCAAATTGTTTAGGTTGGCCTTTGTAGGATAATCCACGTGTCTGGGTTGTTTTTGTCAGTGGTATGGTGCTAGCCACATTTTACTAGTTTGATTTTTTAATGTTAATATTTTATATTTATTATCACTTTTCTGTTGTTTTAAACTTATTTATATGGTTTTAATGTTGTAAGTCACTGTGAGGCCCTTTGGGTGAGCCACAAGTAAAAAATGTAATAAACAAACAAACAAACAAATAAATGCATTTGAGCCAGGGGTTATCCTGACTTTCAGTGCATGTACAGAGTGCCCTGCCCTTACTACACAGCACCAACATGTACATACCAACCTTTTATAGTGAGACAACTTGCAAGGTTAGGAGATGTGACCTGCCGGCAATGTGTGCCGGCAATTATGTGCAGTCTAGTTGCTTCCCATGTTCAACAACCATATGAATGAATGGCCTCCAGGAGGTCCTATCGTTAATAGATTTTCTCCGGTCTTGCAAACTGAGGGCCGTGGCTTTCTTGATTGAGTCAATCTACCTCATGTTGGCTCTTTCTCTTTTCCTGCCACCTTCAACTTTTCCCAGCATCATTGTCTTTTCCAGTAACTCTTGCCTTCAAGGTAAGAGATACTCAGAGGTGGCTTGCCATTGCCTTCCTCTGTGTCATGACCTTGGTATTCTTCAGTGGTCTCCCATCCAAATACCAGCCAGCCCCAATGCTGCTTTGCTTCCAAGATTTGACAAGATTGGGCGAGCTTTTCTGGTGACCTCAAAATTGCAGTGACCTAGAAGGCACCCATTTGACACTGGAAAACTGTTGTTGTTGCTGTTATTTGAATGTTTGCCCCACTTTCCCAGCCAAGGCTGGCTCAGGGCAGCTAGTAAATCCCTGATATACACAATCTTGGTGGACATTAAAGAAAAATAATTGGGGAACTGGAAATGTAAACCCCCTTTAGATAGCCAGGGTATGTATGTCTCTCTCTTTACACACACACACACACACACACACCCTTTCTTCCTTATGGAGGTCCAGGTGGCTTACAATATCAATAAAATACATAAAATAAAATACATAAAAACTAAAATTCAGAATTACAATTTATGACGGTTAGTAACTTAAACAAATGTGGTCCTAAATAAATCGTCTTTAGTAGCCTTCTAAAAAATTGAAAGTAGAGGGGTCAGGCGGTTGTTCCATAATTGTTGGGTTACCATGGAAAAGGCCCTCTCCTGTGTACCTACCAGATGAGTTTCTTTGCTCCATGGAACAGTCAAGAGAGCCTCTGTCTTTGATCTTCGATCCCGGGCAGGAACACACAGGAGAAGATGGCCCTTCAGATACCCCAGTCCCAAGCCATGTAGGGCTTTGACTTGGATTTGACTATGAAATTCATCTGTTGTACCTTGATCTTGCATTCAGCCCTTCATGATCTTACTCAAAACAAACAAACTTCTCGACCTGGTTGTGCTTAGGTGTCTGTCTGGGGTCCTGGGCCTGGGGGAGGGTTTCCGTCATGGACTATATTCAATCATTGAAGAAATGGAGGGGTGGCAAGGATGCCTCTTGCCTGGGCCAGCCATGATTCTAGAAGAAATTCCTGGGAAATCAATCTCTCCATTGTAAATACTCTCGGTCTAATTTCATCCACTACTTTTATTTATTTATTTCACTTTTTATCCCGTTATCATATTTTAAAGTCCATAGCCATTAATGTGGTTTTTTTTTTTTTTAACCTGCTACCGCCAAGACGGTGGTCTTCCATCTCCGCCCAAGACACGGAAGAGTGTTGGATATTAAATATGAAGGGTGAGTTTATTTTGTTCATAACACTATCATTTTAATGACTTTAAATATTGCCTTAGTCTCCTGCTTCATAAAGGCAGAACAGTGTCTCTATCTTATTGCTTTCCTCCTCATTGTCTTGGAGATTCCTTTTTTTATATGATTCCAAGTAATATTTCACTGCCAATTTTGTTCATTTGCATTGGCAGATACTGCTTTTCATTTACATTTATATATCACAACATTTGGCTGAAATTGTCTGTTTTCTTATATCTGTATATGTACTACTGACACAGATAGTTTCCATCAGGGAATTACCCTCGGCGTAGAAAGCCAAAGCAGAGCTGTGAGTATCACATTATCGCTTGTTGAACGTGGGCTCCGTCTCAAAGGAAATCCAAAAGTCAGGCGTTGTATCCCAAAAGTCAGGGATGGATCCCAAAGTTAAGGTGGACCTTAAACAAGCTTCTGGAGCTATCAGCTACATAAAATGCCTGGAGACCAGTGTTCCCTCTAAGCTGAGTTAGTGTGAGCTAGCTCACAGTTTTTTAGCCTCCGGCTCACACATTTTTGTCATAGTTCAGGAAGGACAGCTCCAGAGCAGACTAATTTATGCACCAGCCAAATCACTTGCTCACAACTTTAATGTCAGTAGCTCGCAGAGTAGAATTTTGTAGCTCCACAGCTTAGAAGGAGCATTGCTGGAGACAAGAAGAAGAAGAAGAAGAAGAAGAGATTAGATTTATACCCCGCCCTTCACTCACTTGGAGTCTCAGAGTGGCTTACAAATTCCTTTCCCTTCCCCTCCCCACAACAGGCACCCTGTGAGGTAGGTGCCTACTTCATATGGCTTTCTGTAATAACCCCCTAAACACAAAAGGCACATGGAAATCCAGCGAGAAGTGATCCTTGGGAAATGAACACCCAGAAGAAGACCAAAAGGGTTAGCCACAGACTCTCATCTGCTATCTCTTTAAATTTCTGTAAACAAGGATGAAGATTGGAACTGGCACTGTGAGAAGGCATTTGAACTCTTCCCCTACTTGTGCCCTATAATTCCACTTGTCCCATCAGGGTATTTTTAAGTCTCCATCGCTTTATTATAATATAAGGAGGAAGCGGCCTTTGAGGAAGCGGCCTTTCAAATTGAGGCTGCACTTCTAAGAAAAAGGTTCCTGGGAGTAATCCCACTGAATTTAGAAATGGAAGCTACTTTCAAGTAGACCTGCTTAGGACTACTCCCATACACCAACATTCTGATAGGGTTTTGCTGCATGGGGATTTCTTCCAAATAATCATGTAGTAGGATCTTGCCTTGAGTAACGGCTAATGACGGGCAAACTCCTGGCAGTTGTTGCCAATGTATACTGTCGCTCATCTGTTTGGCTGGCAGAGGCAGGGTGGAAAAACAGGGGGAGGGGCCATGATCTTCGTCACCACATGATGATGCCCCTTCCAGAGCCAGGTTGGTGTAGTGGTTAAGTGCGCGGACTCTAATCTGGGAGAACCGGGTTTGATTCCCCACTCCTCCACTTGCACCTGGCTGGATTACCTTGGGCAAGCCATAGCTCTGTACCAGCTGTTCCCTCAAGGACAGCTTGGGAAAGAGCTCTCTCAGCCCCACCCACCTCACAGGGTGTCTGTTGTGGGGAGGGGAAGGGAAAAGGAGTTTGTAAGCCGCTCTGAGACTCCTTTGGGTAGTGAAGGGCGGGGTATAAATCCAATCTCTTCTTCTTCTTCTTCCAGCATGACCCAGAAATGCCAGCATCCAGGGTGATGTTTTAGCACTTACTTAAAAACTCCATAGACTTTGTGGGTGAGTGCTAAAGCGTTGCCCTAGTTCAATGCTTCCAGGTCACATTGGCTTTCTTATATGGTGATGAAGACTGCCTCCCCCACCCCCTCCCCCTACTCACCTACTCACCTACCACTGGTAACTACTCACCTACCACTGGTTGCCAGGCCACGCCTGGTGACCCTGTCCTTGAGGATGTGCATTGCCATATCTTTAACAAGCAGATATGCCTATATTAACTGCTACTTGGGAACCTCTATGTCAGTTCTGTTCATAGCTGAATATGGAAAAGGAACACATCAGTAAGAACAAAACAAAAAGCCTCTCTTGTGAGCCGAAAGGCACAAAATATCGCTTCTGAGAGCTACCATGACTGGGTGGAATAGGATATAGATTATCCAGTTAAAAATATGGAAGTTAGATTTTTAGCATTCATCTCTAAGATAATTCTTCCTTCCAGATAAGTTTATGGTACACCAGTACCATCTACTAGCTTTCAAAGGAAACAGCAAGCAAAGAAATCTTACTTGCTCTTCAGCTAATGGAAGCCAGAACTTCTCCCTTCCCAAGGTAACCACACTTGTCTCAGAAAGCCCCCTCATGAGACTTGAAATTGTGTTTCTAGTGAAATGTTCAAAAGAGCAGCTGTTTTGACAAGCCATTTTGGTGTAGTGGTTAAGTGTGCGGACTCTAATATGGGAGAACCGGGTTTGATTCCCCACTCCTCCACATGCAGCTGCTGGATGAGTTTGGGCAAGCCGTAGTTTTGGCACAGCTGTTCTTGAAAAACAGCAGTTTCTGTCAGAGCTCTCTCAGCCCCACCTACCTCACAGGTTGTCTGTTGTGGGGAGGGGAAGGGAAAGGAGTTTGTAAGCCACTCTGAGACTCCCTTGGGTAGTGAAGGGAGGGGTACAAATCCAATCTCTTCTTCTTAACCTATTGCAACACAAATGACAAGAAGCATTATGGTATCTTAAACAGTAACAAAAGTTACTATAGGTTGGATTGTCATGAATTAGAACCCATGATTCAGTCATCGTTGAAGGTATTTCTAGTGTGCTTTCTCCAGACTGGAACTCAAGACTGGCATGGTGACCACCTGAGTGATGGCACCTTTAAATAAACATAAGGACCTTGGGGGTATGGTCTCCTCATACTCTGTACTTTTCTCTTTGAAATGTATCAAGATGGCTCACTGGGGAACAATTTTTTACCTCATTATCAAGTGTTCCCTAGTTAGGGATGTACCAGCCTCCAGGTGGGACCTGAGGATCTCCTGGGATTATTTATTTATTTATTTATTGGATTTTTATCCCACCCTCCCTGCCTCACGGCAGGCTCAGGGCGGCTACCAACATATTGTTATAAACTTTAAAACTACAATCCAAGATGGTGCTTCATCATCTCCATCCAAGCAGCATCACCAGGCGCTCTTCAGTTCTCATTTGGTGTGAATGGTCCATTGGAAGACTGCAGTAATTGGGCCAGGGCTATGAGATCGCGGTTTCCCCTACTTGAAAGCCTGGCGGAAGAGCTCCGTCTTGCAGGCCCTGTGGAACTGTAAGAGATCCCGCAGGGCCCTGATGCCATCCGGAAGCTTGTTCCACCAGTGCGGGGCCACCACTGAAAGAGCCCTGGCCCTTGTAGCCGCCAGTCAGGCCTCCTTGGGCCCTGAGACCACCAGGCAATTCTGGGAAACTGATCCAAGTGCTCGCTTGGGTACATATCCAGACTACAGAGACCAATTCCCCTGGAGAAAATGGATACTATGGAGGGTGGACTCTATGGCACTGTACCCCACTGAGGCCCCTGTCCTCCCCAGACTCCACCCCCAAATCTCCAGAAGTTTCCCAACCTGAAGCTGGCAACCCTACCCCCCCCCCCCCCCCCACACACACACACTGCTGGCCAGGGAAAACCTGGTAACACATCTTCTTGCGGACATTCTGGGGTTGCATTCAAATTAAATTTATTTTATTGTTCTGCAAAGAAACACTTAAACCACAGATTCATCTAACTGTATTTCTTCCCATACCCGAAGAGCCCTGAAAATGTCCATTGTTACCTGGCTGGGCTAGATCCTGGCTGGGCTAGTAGCTGTGACAGCTACTGCTAATTAAAAAAAAAAAGAATGTGCCAGACGGGTTAGGAGAAGGTAGTTTAGCACATGCAAATTGTTCCTGAAGAAAGCTAAGCTCTGAATGGATTAGCTTTAAATATTTCTCCTCTGGTAGCAAACTTTTCTGGAATGTGCATTTTAGGAACGATTTACCGAGGAAGTGGCACAGAAATGAAATTGTTGGCATGAAAAAAGTTAATGGCCAATTAAGTACAAAAACAAAAATAAATTACATGCATTGGTACCTAATTTGAAACTGTGGTTATAATCCAGGTAATGGAGCTCGGTTGGAGGTGTTCTTAGCACTCCCCGAGCTTAAAAAGTCATTTACTGCCCGGCCTGCTGATTTCTCTAATTGCTGTGATAAGCCACTGCAAATATAATTGGCTTTAGCTTGGAAAATATTTCTTCATAAAGCCAGAGCAACAGCTGTATGAAAGTTCTTTTGATTTATATATTTATAGCAACTTAAGGGAGCTCATTAACACATTACGTCTGCAGGCACCTTTATTAAGCCAGGACAGGGAATGAAATATGACGATAACCTTTTCAGGCACTGTCTGGTTTTTTTTGTCTTTGTTTTTTTTGTCCCACTCTCTTTCTCCTGAACACATGAAGGACTTAAATACTAAGTCAAAAGGAGGCACTTTTGGCTCTTTTTCTTCCCCTAATGCTCCACCCCTGATGGTTTTCGCTGCTGAACATGGAACTCTTGAGATGTTGCTCTATATCAGATCCTAACAAATTTATTTCCTGTTCACCAGGCTTGTTTTCAAAGGTCTTCTAGATTATGCTCCCCCCCACCCCCGGGCACTCTTTTGCCATTTCTCTCATCCTCTTTGTACCATGGCACAACCATAGTTCAAAATTTTGCTTTGTTTTGATCCTCTGGGTTCTCTTGTACACCAGAGGTCCCCAACCTTTTCCAGCCTGCAGGCACCTTTGGAATGCTGACACAGCATGGTGAGCACAGCCACAAAATGGCTGCCCCGGGAGGCCAAACCAGGAACAAAATGGCTGCTGCAGCTTACCTTCAGTCATACAGTGAAGATCTTCAAGCTGTGGGTTAGCAGCTGCTGCCAAAGCAACATTTTTTTAAAAAAAATCTGAGAACCAATCTAATCTCCAGGGGCAAACCCAAAGCCTTCCTGGACAAATGTACCATCTGGCCTTCCCCTGGGGATGCCAGCCTCCAGGTGAGACCTGGGGATCCCCTGAAATTACATCTTATCTCCAGACTACGGAGATCAGCAGGGCTGATGCCAGGTTTTTTTGCGCCCTAGACAAAGCTAACTACTTGCACCTCCCCCCCACTGCTAACCAATTTTCAAAAACAGATGAATTCTAGGGAAAATTAAAAGCACAAAACTTAACACTGCTATTTTTTTAAAAAAATTGTGATAATAGGTATAATGACAATCTTTGGTTTTTCTTTCTCAAACAGAAAACAGTTTTAGCACACAACTCACTGATCATTTTGAATAATCCTGTGAATTGTGATGTCAAAAATTAAGGCTCTTGAATGTTTTCATTTCAGCCACATGCATTTTGGGTGCCTTTTCGTCTGCAAATTTTGTCACCAATTCCTTCAGGTCAAGTGCTGAGGCTTCAGTGTGTTCAACTGATATAACTGCCAAACCAAATAGTCTCTTTTGCAGCAGTAGTTCCCCTTCAGTTTTCTCAGTTTTGCGATTCTTGATGTCAGATTTGTGTCCATTTACCCTTTGGCGTAGGGTTTGACCTGTTTGTCCTATGCAGAGAACTGCAATTTAGACATCCTCCTGTATTGTTATTCCAGTCTTGCTGTTTTTATCGCTCAGTTACTTATTCATCTTGACTCTAATCATCTCTTCCTGACAACTAACTCCCCTTACCTGCATGTAATATTTGAGGAAATCTGTTTCAATGTATGTGAATAAGTGTGGACATGCCAATGGCTCATCCAGTCCAACACAGGGAAGGTGAGGTCGTTTCACCCAGAGTCTCCAACTGTTATCTGAAGTTTGCCTCCACGGTGGTTTTGTATGATTTGTGTCCCAATGTAACCCTGGCTTGCCCCTGATGAGAACCTTACACACTCCCCAACTCCAGAGAAAACTGTCCAAAGCAAAACTGATGAAGCCAACACTTGTCAAGCGAACCAGGGCTTGGATTCTTTGACTATGTCAAAGGGGCTATGACTCAGTGGTAGAGCCTCTGCTTTGCATGCAGAAGGGCTCGGGTTCAGTCCTTGGCATCTCCAGTTTAAAAAGACCAGCCAGTAGGTGATGTGGAACAGCAGACATGGGGAAATAACACCCCCCAGCACTGTTTTTGCATGGGAAAATGGCTCAGGGGGGAGCCCTTCCTAACCTCATGGTGGCATACCCGTACATGTACTTTGCCCTAGGCGTCTGTCCTGAAGTATCCCCTTTCAATAGAAGATTGTGGCACCAGGACAATTCAAGATCTAGGAGGGACTTCCTTTGTCTGATTTCTGTTGGCTCATTCCCATCAACTGTAGCCAGGTTGCTGCTCTGATTGTCTACCAAGCCTCTTGGCTCGGGTTCAGGAATCCAAGCTGCCATGGCAATGAGACCTGAAATTGAGGACTCCGGGAGGATGGCTCTCTGCCTGATCTGCTCAACCTACCTGATCTATGTCACCATCTGTTTGTTGGGACACCACAGTCTTAGCCATGGAAGAGCCTGCCACTTGAACTTACCATATTTGATGAGTGATTCTTCTGAAGTGAGCTGATTCCCAGATTAGTTCAACTAGATCCAAGTCCAGTAGTATCTCAGAGAGCAGCCAGACTGGTGTCTGACAAAGGGAGCTTTGACTCTCAAAAGCTTATATCCCAATAATCTTGTTGGTCTCTAAGGTCTTACTGGGTTTGAATCTAGCTGCCCTACTGTAAACCAATGCAACTACCTTCTGATATGACCCAAATTAGTTCGTTTGTATGGCAAATGTTCCTGTCTGTTTCTGAGCTGGTTTGTGACTATGCAATAATGTTTGTGCTTACCAGCTGTCCTAGTTGCTTGACTGCTGGGCCTTATCAACATGTGGATCTGGGGAACGAGGTTGTTCCAGATCTGGGAGGGAGATAGGGTTGCCAGCTCTGGGTTGGGAAATACCTGGAGATTTTGGAGGTGGGTTTGGGGAAGGGGACAGTACAATGCCATAGAGTCTACCCTCCAAAGAAGGGGAGCTGATCTCTGTATTCTTGGAGATCAACTGTAGTGCTGGGAGATCTCCAGGCCTCACCTGGAGGTTGGCAACCACAGATGGAAATTGCATTGGGGGGTACTGGAGGACTGTGGGTGTGCAAATGAGGGTCAGCACCAAGTCAGAAGCTGAAACATGTTCACAGCTGCATCATGGGGCAAGGCAATGAAGGGCTGTTTTCGGGCCACTGCTTCCAGCCATTCTATGCAGGGCCACTGGAGGTTCCATGCTAGCTGGAGAGTTAAATTGCAGAACCCTGCTCACTTGGGCCTTAATAACATAGGCTATCCCACAGCCATGCCCTTCTTCTTCAAAGTACAATGATGTACTCTGATTCCACCTGGTGGAATCGCCTTGCATACCTCCCCCCAGTGATTTGTGCAGCCTGTGGTGGGTGAGAGGGAGTGTGGTAACTCCCCCACCCATCCTGCTGTCCTCATCTATGTGACAATCAGAAAAAAAGTAAGTCTGGAAGACAGTCAGCCCATCTATACTACTGCAGGATGGAGAGGTGGAGTACTAAGCGAGGGAAAACTACAATACCCATAGTCCTTTGCAAAGCTTTTCATGCATGGAAACTCTACTGAACCATAGTGCCCCTTAGGAGCGTTGTCTCACCATCATACCTAGGGTTGCTGCCTTCCAGGCAGGACCTAGAGATTTCCCAGAATTGCAACTGATCTCCAGGCTACAGAGATTAGATCTCCTGGAGAAAATGGATGCTTTGTAAAGTGGACTCTATCACATTATAGCCCATTGAGATCTTCCCCTCCTCAAACCCTGCCCCGCCCGCCAGGTTCCATCCCCCAAATAGCCATGAATTTCCCAACTCGAAAAGGGCAATCCTAATCCATACCCCAGACTGTGTCACCTTCTGTAGCTGCAACCTTGGTTGATAGCTACAAAAAAAACCCCATCAAGGTCATTTTACGCACAAAATGGATACTGATTCCGCAACTCACCCAAATCCAGCCTAGAGCATCTCAATTTAAGATGTGTGGACTTTTCTTTCCCCACCCCCTCAAAATGCAAATGACTGAAGTACCGAAGCAATTGTCCTTCTTCCCTTGGAGATAACAAGTTGGAATAGAAGGTTGTGTGGAAATTTCACCGCACCATACTTACTGGCATTTACCTGTCTTCTTTCCCTATTTGTTTCTTATTATTCTTGCTTTTTGACTCCCTAAAAGCAGAAAGAACGAAAATGACAGACTTCGGGAAATGGTACTTCCTGCAGCGTCACATTGTGGCTGGGTGTCTAGCTTCCCTTTTTGTATCACTTCACTCACTATGACAGAAAGATTATGGTAAAATTAGTTTCTTCTTCTTTTTTTAAAAAATGCATTCTTACTTTCTACCATTTTGCACAACTATATAAACATATGGCAGGTATTCTCTCTCCCCCCCCCCCCCCCTTAGCTGACAAGAAAACACGTTGTTCGGTGATAGCGTTTTGCTGCCAAAGCGACTGTAAAGATCGAAGCGTGCTGAAAGAGCTCATTTAATGCTCAGCTCCCAATAGCAGCTACCTCTTCTGGTAAAATCATTTATAGCAATGAATAACTAGGCTTCATGTTATGATTTATATATTATGTGAGTTTAATCCCTCATTATCACTTTGGCCACGGCCTCGCCAAACTAATTGGGCTACTGACATTGTTAAAAATGAGCATGCATCTATATTGTCAAAGGATCCAGGTGCTAATTAATTGAATCGCTTATAAAGGAAATGAAACAAAACAATTATGCGTGGTGAAAAGGGCTACAGTTCGTACTCTGCGATGAGTATGCGTCCCTGTGAGACAGCCAGTTCCCAGGGGGCTCTGTCATAACCGTGCATTATATGAAGCAGTACATTTCAGGTTAAGATAGTAAGATAGAGATAGAGTTGAGTTTGGTTCTCAGTGGTTCCCAATAAGTTCTATGGGACACAGATACTGCATTGCAATCTGAGACATAGTTCAAGGGGGCGGTGTGCTTAGGAACACAAGACAAAAATCTGCCATGAAATTCTGGCAGCAGGTCCCAGGTTCACTCCCCCCATCTCCAGTGAAAAGGACCATGTATTAGGTGATGTGAAAGACCTCAGCCTAAGACCCTGGAGAACTACTGAGTAGACAGTACTGAACTTGATGCACCAATTGTCTGATATCAGGGGTCATTTCATAGAAAAGGAGGTGCAGGAGCTCATTAGCATAACTGATTAGCATAACTTATTTGCATACGCCACATCCCCTGACATCACCGGAAGTGTATCAGAAAGCAAGACCCACCGCTCAGGCTCCACCCCAAAAATCTCCAGGTATTTCCGAACTCAGAGCTGGCGAGCCTACCTGGAGAAAAACTGCTTCAAAAGCACAACAAAAATAAGCATGGAGGGATGGTGCAGATGGCAGCAGACCCCCCCCCCCATGTGTTGCTACAAGTGAGGGCTGCTGGGAGCGGGGTGCCCTATAGCCGGGAGGTTACTAACAAGGTGGCGGGGCTGCTGCCCGAGCGCAGCACTCACTCCTCAGACTCCGGGGTAGAGACCTGGGTGTGCTGGAGCTGCAGGGGAAATTATTGCCGTGTACCAGCATGCAGTATAGAGGGAGCTGGGCTCTGAAGTGAGCCTGAGATGCTCTAGCCCTGGGCTTATTACTCCTGGAATACTGTTCCTGCTCATTCCCTCTCAAAATGAACCCTGGTCTGATTCAATATAAGGCAGCTTCATGTGTTCATATCATTAGGAGTGTTGCTTCAGTAAGGAAAGCATCTTATGTGTGGTCAGAAGATAAATACACCCTAGACTCATGTCAGTGTGAATGTGGTTTTCACTTTCTGCAGGGGTCATTTTGTAGAAAAAGAGGTTCAGGAGCTCATTTGCATACTTCATTTGCATAACTCATTTGCATATGCCACACCCCCTAACATCACCAGAAGTGTGTCAGAAGGCAACACCCACCCCTCAGGCTCCACTCCACAGGTGAGTGAAACTGACCTGCTCTTCCTCCGTTCCCTTCCCCATCCAATACTTTGTGCAATAAAAATAAGCGTAAAGAACACACCCTCATTCTCTTCCTGCTCCCTTGAAACCACCAGGTTTCAAGTAGACTTGAGATACCCAGGACATGTGCACCACCCATCCCTTCCCCTTCCCCTCCCCACAACAAGACACCCTGTGAGGTAGGTGGGGCTGAAAGAGGTCTTTTGAGAACTACTCATGAGAGAACAGCTCTGAGAGAACTTGTGACTGGCCCAAGGTTACACCAGCAGCTGCATGTGGAGGAGTGGGGAATCAAACCCGGTTCTCCCAGATTAGAGTCCAACTCCTGACCACTACACCAAACTGATGGGGTGGAAGCTGCTGACGGGTTGGTGAAATTTCTCCAGTATTTATGTGCCATGTGCCCAGATAAAATATGGTATACTTAGAAAATTGATATGCCACCTTGAGCAAGTCTCTGGAAAAGCAGCACACAGTCATAAAAGGAACAATGATAAAATTATCAATATAAAACAAAACATTAAAAACAATAAAGACCCTAGCAGGGCTTTCCCCGGGGCGCTGTGCCTTTGCACTGCTCGGGAAAGCCGAGGAGGGGGCGGGGCTTGGTCATGTGCCTGCCCCCTGGGCTCCTCACTCCCGGAGCTGCGCTCCTGTGCGCTCCCACTCCAATGGATTCCTGACTTTCTGACATGATTCCTATGTCACACTGAAATAGCGTGAGGAAGAAAACCCTCCTGACACCTCTGCTGTGCTGGAAGGAGATGTTACTTAGGGCCTACACCATGTTAAACTATCCCCCCCACACACACAGAAATCTGAACAGTGACCCACACAAACAGGTCCAAGGGGTCTGCTGAAAAATTGATGGGAACTTCTACAAACGTGGGAAGAACAGTGAAAATCTGGATAAAGTGAAAGCAAAAATAAAACAGTATTGAAGGAAATAATAGAAGTATCTGGGCCGAGGAATGAGCAAAACTGAAACAGTCAAAATAATACCACTCCTCTCAGGTCAAAGAAATAGTACCGAAGAAAAACTCAGACTACAGCAACCTATACCTCAACATTCAGAACAAAAAAAATCTGAGAACGGAAGCAGAAGCCAAAGAGTCATGGGCAGCAAATGATTGAAAAATAAACCACCAAAGCAGAGACACATGACACATGGCAATGGCCACTCCATCGCCACACACACACGGGTGGATTGGAGCCTATCAAAGGTAATTTGGGAACAGACTCTGGCCCCAGTTATAGGTCAGGCAGCTGGACTCAATAAACAAAATGGCTTCTTTTCAGACTTGGAAAGTGGGAAGGCAAGGCAAGTGTGGGAGGTGGAAAGGGCCATCAAGTCACAGCTGACTGATGTTGACTCTATAGGCTTTTCAAGGCAAGAGATGTTCAGAGGTTGCTTGCCATTGCCTGCCTCTGTGTTGGGACTTTGGAGGTCTCCCATCCAAGTACTGGCCGTACAGAGCCAACTGTGCTTAGCTTCCAAGATCTGATGAAATCAGGCTAGCCTGGGCTACCTAGGGCAGAGTGAGCTGGGTGTTGTTGTTGTTCAGTCGCACAGTCGAGTCTGACTCTTTGCAACCCCATGGACCACATCACGCCAGGCCCTCCTGTCTTCTGTCGTGTTCCAGAGTTTGCGCAACTTCATGTTTGTTGCATCGATGGCACTGTCTAACCATCTCATTCTTTGCCGTCCCCTTCTTCTTTGACCTTCAGTCTTTGAGCTCGGTGACCAGGTGTTAAATATCAAGGAACGAAGGGAGGTAGTTGGTGATTCAGGGCCTTGATAATCATTTAGACAAGGTAAGCAAGGGGACATATTAAGTGGCATGAAGCAGTCTTGGCCTGATCAGAAGAACGGAGCTTTAGTGGGCAATACAGGGTACAATACATTATTATGGGGGAAGACCTTTCGGTAAGAATAGCTAATGTGACACATTATGTGTGGCTAAGGACACAACAATTAATCACAGAGAAGTCTTAATTAATTAACAATGTAATGGCTAGAGACTGGGTAAGATGAGATTGTTTCCCTGTGGCAATCTATTAAATGACAGTTAGCATGAAGTGTTTCGGCCGGATCCCGCTCTTCAGTTGACTCTCAGTCCTGTTGTCATCAAAACATCTAGAAACCCTGTTTCTTGACCTTGTGTGCTATTCGGGTCACCCAATTTTGCTTGGGAAATTTCTGGAGATTTGGGGGCAGAGTCTGGGGAGAGTGGAGTTTGGGGAGGAAAATGAGCTCAGCAGGGATGCCATTCTGCTCTAGTCTATGATCCAAAGCTGCCATGTTCTCTGGGGGAGCTGATCTCTGTAGTCTGGAGGACAGCTGTAATTCCGGGTGGACTGTGGCCCTACCTAGAAGTGGACAACTCTGTGTGGGAGATAGAGATGAGCTGGTCTTGACATCAAGATGGGAGAGGGGAGACAAAACAAAATGGACACTTGGCAACAGATCTGATACATATTTACAGTGACTTCAGTTAATATGATTGCAGCCAGGCTGAGCAAAAACAGAACTAGCATAATTACTATGAGCCTTATTCTCAAGGACTGACAACGCAGTCCTAAACAGAGTTACACCCTTTTAAATCCATTCAAGTCAATGGTCTTAGAAGGATGTAGCTTTCCTTAGTGGTTCAGGAATGGAGCTTTATGAACACAGCATACAGCTAAAAGCAACAGTGCTCAAGCCAAGCAGAAAACAACCTGATTGTGTGCTTTGGTTGTCCTGATATCTAACCCCTTTTCTCTCCTTATCGAGGAAAAAAAAAGGCTTTAGGACAGATTTTGAGATCTATAAACCCTTAGTGGCTTGTATGTGGCCCAAACTAGCCCAATGTCATCAGATGTTGGAAGCTAAACATGGTCAGCTTGGAGAGTACTTGGATGGGAGACCACCAGTGATGTCCAGGGTCACTGTCCAGAGGCAGGTAATGGGGAACCATCTCTATTCACCTCTTGCCTTGAAAGCCCTATGAGGGGTCACCATGCATAAGTCAGCTGCAACTTGATTGCAGTTTCCATAACAGCAATAAATCATGGGGCATTTTGCAAGTGAGTATGATTAGCGGTTGGCTCAGAGGTTAAGACGCTGAGATTAAGACACTGGCTCAGAGGTTAAGACACTGAGCTGCAGACTGGAAGATCTGTAGTTCGGCAGTTCGAGACCCGAGTGTCACATAACAGAGTATATTCCCATCTCTGGCCCCAGCTCCTGCCAACCTAGCAGTTCGAAAGCAAGAAATTGCAAGTAGATAAATAGGGACTGCTTTGGTGGGAAGGTAACAACATTCCGTGCACCTTGGTGTTTAGTCATGCTGGCCACATGACCATGGAAACATGTTCAGACAGTGCTGGCTCTTTGGCTTGGAAACAGAGATGAGCACCACATCCCTAGAGTTGGATTCGACTGGCTTTCAAGCAAGGGAAACCTTTACCTTTACGTTTAGGGTTAGATTTGCCAGTGAAAATTAACTCAAAAATGAAAATTTGGGTGACATCATTGCACTGAGCATGCCGGGCACTGTGGACCTCTTCAGGGGTGGGGCTCCCACCACCACACAGCTGGCCAGTGGGCAAAACAGCAGGCCCAAAATTGCAGGGAACCCTGCCCCCATCAGGGGGATGGCAACCCTACCCTCAGCAAAGAATCATTTAAAAAAAAAAAATCCAAAAAGGAGCATAAAAGGAGCACATCTAGGGTTGCCAGCTCTAAATTGGGAAATACCTGGAGATTTTGGGGGTGGGAGCCTAGATAGAGCAAAGTTTGTGGAGGGGGGGGGACCTCAACACGGTACCATGCCATAGAATCCACCCTGCTAAGCAGCCATTTTCTCCAGGGGAACTGATCTAAGTTGTCCAGAGATCAACTGTAACAGCAGGAGATTGCTAGGTGCCCTATACCAGACAAGTCAGCCAATACATTCCCAACAATCAGTCATGAAGAAATCTAAATTCCATGTCTGTTGTAATAGTTTCATTGAAATCTAATACACTCTGCCCGCCCTTTCTCCGAGTTCAGTTTCCTACTTTATTACCTGGTATAAAACACTTTAGGACATTTTCTTTGTTCCTCGTCACTTACTGGGGTGGTATAATTTAATTGCTGCTATCGTATTGCTCCTATTTGCTTAAAAATGTCTACTCTACATCTTCTGCAAGTTCAGGGTGGCTTGCCACCAACATCAAACAATGAAGAGTCATTGCAGAAAAATAATAGTTCAGAAGACCTAAGAAACTAAAAAAAAGAAAGAAAATCCACCCCAAAGGGCTTTCTGAGATACAAAATGTGTAGGATTTCCAAAAGGAAAAAAAAAAACATCTAAAAGCCATCTCTCTTTCTCTCTCTCTCACACACAGACAGAAATAAACATTTTTTATAGACTTAAAAAAACGGAAGTAGAATTTATCTATCCCTCATTCAAAATCTATCCGGGGGGGGGGGGGGGGTTATGCTTTTGCCACAGTTGTAGAGGCTTGTTCAAGAGTAGCTAGCAAATACTGCTGGACTGACCTAAGATGTGCAAGTATGGTTGACAACCTCCAGGTAGATGTCGGAGATACCCCAGTAACACAACTGATCTCCAGATGAACCCATGAAGCTGCCTTTTACTGAATCAGACCCTTGGTCCATCAAGAACCCAGTATTATTTATCCAGATTGGCAGCAGGGTCTCAGGCAGAGGTCTTTCACATCATCTACTGCCTGTTCCATTTTAACTGGAGATGCCAGGGGCTGAACCTGGGACCTTCTGCTTGCAAAACAGAGGCACTACCACTGAGCCACGGCTCCTCCCCAATGACAGAGATCACCTCTCCCGGAGAAAATGTCTGATTTGGAGGGTGGACTCTGCAGCAGTATACCCTACTGAGGCCCTTCCCTTCCCTAAACCCCACCTTCCCCAGGGCCCAGACCCAAATCTCCTGAAAGTTCCCTACCTGGAGATGGCAACTCTAGGTGGAAGGGAAGATGGTCCTTTAAGGATGCAGGCCTCCTTTCTTGACAGGTAAGAATAACCAATATTGTGAACTGAGCATGAAATTATTGTAATCTGCCCTGAGCCCTGCTGTGCAGAGGATAGCAGACTAGAAATCTAATTAAATCAATCAATCAATCAGTCAGTCAGTCAGTCAATCAAATAAACAGCCAGTGAAATTGTTTTACAGTTGTTGATGCCTGTGCACTCCTATTCTAATGCTAATAATTCTAATAATTATCCTAATTATTATGCTTATTAACAAGTTTTTGGGGAGTGGCTATGGCAAAGGACCCATGTGCTTTTATTCACATGCAGATGATACTGTTTGGCTTACATATGTGTGGAAATCATCTTGCTAGTTGTCTCAATTGCCTAATAAAGGTTCTGTAACTAACTAACCTTGTGAGCTGTCTCCCCTTGCTCATCTTCTAGTTCCCTTGTAATTCGGCGCATCTTTTTACCTGAGGAGGAACCTTTGAATGTGGGTGAGAGGTCACTGCATTTGATAGTTCAGTGCAATTCCAAAAATGTGATTCTCCAAACTGAAGGTGGCCAAAGGGAACCTTCCAGAAACATTCCATGAATGCCTCACTGCTTGCACTTCTTGGTGAGGAGGAGGAGGAGGAAGAAGTTGGTTTTTATATCCCACTTTTCTCTACCCTGAGGAGTGTCCCCATAACAGGCACCCTGTGAGGCAGGTGGGGCTAAGAGAGGTCTTAGAGAACCGTGACTGGCCCAAGGTCAACCAGCTGGGTTTATGTGGAGGAGTGGGGAATCAAACAACCCAGTTCTCCAGATCAGAGGCTGCCGTTCTTAACCACTGCACCACACTGGCTCTAGTATTAATTGAAAGTATGCATCATGCGTTCAAAATAAATGCTCTGCTTGAAGTTTTTTTTTTAAACCCAGCAACAACATAGATAATGAGCATTATCATATGCTAATTTTCCAAATCCCTGCTTTGGGTTGCCGTTTCTATTCAGTTCAAGGGAAATAAAGAACTTTGTAATGGCCACTGTGCGCATCTCATTATGAGATGCCGCGCCGACAATTTACCCCTCTTCTCGGCAGGTCAGGAGCTGCCTGCTGCTCGATATTAACCAGATCACAGGTAATTTTAATCGGGGGGGGGGAATATGCATCTTTGCAAAAACATTCACCTCCCCTTTGCACGTGCTGAAGGTTGCTTCCCAGGACGACTCCATTTGGGCCTTGCGTGGAGACTGGTCTTTGTGTGAGTGGAAAATTAAAATGACTCTCCTATGAGAGATGTTGCTGCCCAATTGTGTTTCAGACTAATTCAAAGAACCCGCAAGCGGCATCACGGGGAGAGGTTAAAAAAGAACAGGGTGTGGGGGGAGAGAAGGAGGTTACTTAATGCCTCTGGGTGTTTTGGATCCAGGTTAAATTGGTTCCCTCTTCGGCTGCTCTTGAAAGGCTGAATTGCACTGTATAAATTACATTACTTCATTTCACACACACACAAAAAGAGTCCCTCCCCCTTTCTGTGAAGTAAGATATAACTTTTCTTCCCCCACCATGATTCATGAAGAACAGGCTGTTTAAATTCAGATACCACATTACAATACACTAGACGCCATTGGCTTTATTGTGAAAACAAATCTGGCAGGACTTCTAGTAGGTGTGAATTGAGAGGTTCAAGCTAACAAATAAATTAATATAAAAATACAAATATTTATTAGGGTGTACACATAAATAAAACATAATGAGGTTAAAAGAAGCAGTCTAAATTTCAGACTCTTTAAGCTTGTTTCATTAGGAACTGATTGTTATACATATCAAATTGATGGATTAAACTTTTGACCTAAGGACCGTACACATTTTGGCCCCTATGGGCCTTCCTCAATGGTCAGTATCCTTTATTACACAATGGTAAACATACAGAAATACATGCATAAATAATTTTGTGTATATCTTTCCTTATATATAAAAGCCAGTTGGGGTGGCAGTTCCATGGGGCACCAAAATCAGTTGGCTGCAAGAACTTCCACTCAAAATGGGTTCCTGGCCACTCGCTGCATTCCCTCACTGCGTTGCCTCAGTCCTGCCCACAGAGCCGCTAGCCAGTGTCTCGGCCTCAGTCTGGAGAGAGCTGATGAAGGGGGCAGACTGGATGCTGGGTCCACTCTTCTCCTCTGCACACTGCCTGGTGGGTCCTTGCTTGGGGGGAGGGCCACAGCTGACCTTGCTGGCCCTCCTGGGCCTTCACTGGGCAGGCCGCAGGCAACTGACTGCACCCAGTGGCTGCTTACCTAAGAGGGAGTCGCGGCTGGCCTCACTGGCCTGCCTGGGACTTCTCTGGGTGGGCCACAGGCAGCCGGCTACACCTGGGAGCTGCTCACTGAGGGGGAGGGCTGTGGTTAACCTCACTTGCCTGCCTGGGCCTTCGCCAGGTGGGCTGCTAGCCGACTGCACCCAGTGGCTGCTCACTTGGGGGGTGGGTGGGAGGGCCACAGCTGTCCTCACTGGCCTGCCTCAGCCTTCACCAGGTGGGCCACGGGCAGCCGGCCACATCCGGTGAGTCCCTGCTGGGGAGGGGTGCCACAGCAAATTGACGTTGAGCACCCAAGGCCAGGACACTCACCCACAGCCTCTTTCTAGAGCCTGTTGTATTTATTTCCACAATGGGTCTTATACCTACTGTGTATGTATATATATGTGTGTGTGTATACACACACACACACACGTACACACACACACACACATATGTATATAACCAGGTGTTGCTTTCTTAAATGCTATGCAGTTGCTACTAATTTGTATAATGAACCTGTGGTAGCTGTGCAAATTCTCCAATTTATTCTGGTACCAAATGTCCCAATCGTCAGGATGTGTGTCACTTCTATCAAGAGTTATGTGACCAGCAACACCTGGTCATATATATATGTGAGTGTGTGTATATATGTGTGAGTGCGCATGATTATATGTTGCGAGTCATTGAATGATGGCACTTTTTAATTTCATTGTAGTATGTACAATGACAATAAAGTATATATATGTATACACACACACACACACACACACACACACACACACACACACAATTCTTTATGCATGTATTTCTGGCCCATCCAGTCCTACACTCTGTCACACAGTGGCCAAAAACAACAGGTGCCCTCAGAAGGTCCAGCAGTGGGGGCAGGACACTAGAAACCCTCCCACTGTTGCCCCCCCAGCACCAAGAATACAGAGAGATCCTATCTATACTTTGTGGCTAATAGCCACTGATGGACTTCTGCTCCATATGTTTTTCTAATTCCCTCTTGAAGCCATTTATGCTTGTAGCCGCCACCACCTCCTGTGGCAGTGAATTCCATGTGTTAATCACTCTTTGGGTGAAGAAGGACTTCTGTTTATCTGTTCTAACTGGACTGCTCAGCAATTTCATGGAGTGCCCACGAGTTCTTGTATTGCGAGAAAGGGAGAAAAGGACTTCTTTCTCGACCTGCTCTATCCCAGGCATAATCTTATAAACCTCGATCATGTCACCCCTCAGTCATCGTTTCTCCAAGCTAAACAGCCTCAAGCGCTTTAACCTTTCTTCATTTTTTTTTTAATTAGGGGCATATGATGTGTGTTTGTGTATCTGTGTTTAAAGTGTTGTCAAGTCATAGCCAACTTCTGGTGACCTCAGCAAGGGTCTTTAAAGGCAAGGGAGAAGCAGAGGTGGTTGGCCATTGCCTTCCTCTGCAGACTCTTCCTTGGTGGCCTCCCTTTCAAGTATTGACTCTTCTTAGCTTCCAAGATATGATGAGCTCAGACTCTAACATGCTGCCTTCCCTCCCTTGGGGCTACTATAGATGCCCACAAATACATGTGAAAGTTTGAAAGAATGAAAATTACATTTCCAAAGAATACTTTGATATTTTTAACAAATCGGACATATTTTTGTCTAGGTGTTTCTTTTTCTATCCGTCACCAAGGACATCTGCTAATACATTTCCTTTCCCTGTCCTCGTGGATTTAATATTGTGTTAAAATAAAATTGTCAAGCCACAAATGACACACATTTCACATATGCTGAAACAGGGGAAGGTGTCAAAGAACCAATGTCAGAGCCACCTTGAGCCGGCTGACAAGTGTGCCCGTATGGTGTGCCTCAAGACATGAAGCTACATATGGAACAGGAGGCCAGTTCACAGAAACCCTCCTAACAGCAATGATATTGAGAGCAGACACACATTCAGTGATAGAACATAAAAGAAGGAGAGATGTGTACATATACACATAAAGAGAAGAAGAGATTGGATTTATACTCCGCCCTTTACTCCCCAAGGGAGTCTCAGAGCGGCTTACAAACTCTTTTTCCTTCCCCTCCCCACAACAGACACTCTGTGAGGTAGGTGGGGCTGAGAGAACTCTTTCCCAAGCTGTCCTTGAGGGAACAGCTGGTACAGAGCTATGGCTTGCCCAAGGTCATCCAGCCAGGTGCAAGTGGAGGAGTGGGGAATCAAACCCGGTTCTCCCAGATTAGAGTCCGCGCACTTAACCACTACACCAAATTGGCTCTAAAGTAAAACTCAGGATGGCCCAAACTAGCCTGATCATGCCACATCTCAGAAGCTAAGCAGGGTCTGCCCTAGTTAGTATTTGGATGGGAGACCACCAAGGAAATCCAGCATTGCTATGCAGAGACATGAAATGACAAACCACCTCTGAGTGTCTTCTTGCCTTGAAAACACTATGAGGCTGCCACAAGTTGGCTGTGACTCAATGGCTTTGCATGCCGAAGGTCCAAGGTTCAATCTCTAGCATCTCTAGCTAAATAAGGATTGGGCAGCAGATGATGTGAAAGACCTCTACGTGAGACTCTGGTCCAACATAAGTAGACCAGAGGTGCCTAACACGGTGCCCATCCTGCCAGCACTTCTCCTGATGCCCACCAAGGGTTTCCAGAAAGTCAGTGGTGCCAGTTGGGGCTTTTGCCCAGCAAGGCTTAAGACTGACAACTGGAGATTTGATTGGCTGTGCAGATTTGTCTGTGCCACCACAACACAAGGATTTTTACTTTGTGACCAAAGGTAAGGGGTGGTAGCCATTTTGTGGCTGACTCGACCCTCTGTGGCAGCTGTTCTGTGGCAGCCATTTTGTGGTGCACCCACCATGCCGTTTCAGAATTCCAAACATGCCTACAGGCTCAAAAAGGTTGGGGACCTCTGAACTAGACAATACTGACTTGGTTGGATCAATGGTCCGATTTAATCTAAGTCAGCTTCATGTGTATGTGATACCACATCAGCCATGGCCTTCTCAAGTGGTCCATGCAGCTGTTTGTCTGCCCTAAAGGACCTCCACATAGACACATGGATCAGGCCTGCCTTCTGTTTCTCTTCTGTTCCTATCCTGAGCAACTGATTATGTCTGGGTGGCTGGATTTTTCTGAATTTGAATCTAAAGTTTTGCCCATCGCCAGTTGCTAGAATGGAATGTGGTGGGCCAGTTCTGGTGAGTCACTACGAGGGATGGTATTTTGTTTATGATCAGATCCAAATCCTACTCAAATGCTGTTATTATGAATTGTCACAGTCAGATATTTGACTGGTAGATGGTGTTTTGTAATTTGACATCTAGCCAAGTTCCTGGGAACTGCAAATGTATCTTCGGAGGATTCGTTCTGTTCCAAGCAATACTGTCTTCAGAAGATGAGCTGGTGGTATTTGCTCAGTGCCCAGAAATGTTCCTTGAGACTTCTAGGCACTGCTCCAAGGACTCCAGTGAAAACTGGCAGAATGGTAACCTTCTTCGCCAAGAGGAGCTCTAACTCTATTTGCAGCTCTTAGTATTTCAGGATCTTCTCCTGTTCTTTCTTTTCTATTCTGCTGTCTGCTGGGATAGCAACGTCAATGATCCAAACCCTCTTTCTCATTTTTTTCTACAATGCTGATACCAGGAGTGTTATGTTCTAGGTGTTTCTGGCCCAATCTGCATTTACTATGTAAAGCTGTTCCATTAGGGTTGCCAAGTAGGGTCTACTTACCGGCAGGGGGGAGTTGTTCTCCCCCGGGGAGCTCTTCTGGCGAGTGCGCTTTGCGCGTGCGCCATGGCAACGTGATGACATCACCCAGAGGTGACATCATCATATTGGGAGCATTGCCAGGGCAATGCTCTGGCAATCGCTCCAAAACCATAGAGTTTTGGGGCGATTGCCAGAGCGTTGCCCTGGCAACGCCCCCAACGTAATGACGTGACCTCCGGGTGACGTCATTATACGGGGGAAGTTGTCCTCACCGGATGACTTCTGGGGCGGGGTTCCCCCTGCCGGCCGAATGCCGGCTGGCAGATCGGGAACCCCTATAGTGGGGGATCCCCCGCCCCCCGGGCTGACTTGGCAGCTCTATGTTCCATGCTACTGTGGCACCAGCTTCCCATTTGGCTCAGTACAAAGCTCTCCTTGGTCTGCATCAGGACATAAGTTGTTTAGGGAGAGTGAGGGTGGGGGGGGGAGCGGCCTCCCAGGGGCACCAGCAGGGCACTGCACTGTGCTGTGCTGTGGAGAGGAAACAGCACCTGGGACCTCCCCCCATAGAAAATAAAGGGGGATGACCTGGTGGAAGTGGGGGGGGGCAGGAAAGACAGAATGAGCTGGGTTGCCAGGCAAAGCATGCTGGGGACTGCCCCAGGAAATAACGGTTCAGGAGTGGGCATGCTTCCACCCTCCCCCCCCACCCCCGAAAAATATGATTGCAGAAAAATGTTCCCTGGCTGCTATTAAAAGCAGACGACTGGATTTTCAGCTAACTTGTTTCCTTTGTGACAATTTGTGTATCTCCTTAGAAAAGATGGCGGGGGGATTCGGCTCCAGTTGTCAGCTTGAGGGTGGGGAGGAGCAATTGTAGCACCTGAAAACCAAATCCAGATAAGGCAGTGAGACACCGTCGTGACCTCGGAGTCACCACTAAATGGCCATAAAATGATGCAGACAGCCAATGCTGAGATGAAACAATAGGAGAGTGGACGCGGCATGAAATGCAGGGCGAAATTTGTGAGACAATGTGAGATCGTTGGCACAACGGTGCGGAATAGCAATGTAGGTTGGACGTGTCTGTTTGCAGGCTCAAAGAATCTTTGTTGCATCATTCTCCATGATGGTATCTGGTTTGTACTCCCATGAATTTCTGGATGATGGTAAGCTATACTTCATGCAAGGATTCCAGTGCAACATAGCTGCAACTCTTTCGGGACGTTCTTTATAGTCAGTTTGAGCAATTTTACTGCAGGCACTGACCATTTGGCTGACTGTTTCATCTTTATTAGCCAACTTTCTTCCTTACAGAGCCCAAGGTGGCTTACAAGACAGATAAAACACACATAAAATAAAATACATTAAAACATAAAAACCAGAATTTGAAAGCACAGCTCAGGGCAGCTAGTTGACTTGACCAAATGCAGTCCTAAATAATGCCATCTTCAGCTGCCTCCTAAAGATCAAAAGTGAAGGGGGCAGACACAACTTCCTAGGGGGTTTCTTCCATAATTGTGGGGCTGCCACTGAAAAGGCCCTCTCTTGTATACCTACCAAATGAGCTGCTTTGATTGGTGGGACAGTCAGGAGGGCCTCTCCCACCGATCTTAGTTCCCGGGCAGGAGCATATAGGAGAAGATGGTCCAGATACCCCAGTCCCAAGCCATGTATGACTCTAAAGGTCAAAACCCACACCTTGAATTGGGCTGGAGAGTGGATCAGCAGCTAGTGTAATCGCTGTAATACTGGGATCACATACTCCCAATAGCTGGCCACAACCTGCTGTCTATCCACAACATTCTGCACTAGCTGCAGCCTCCAAACATTTTTCAAGGGTAGCCTCAAGTAGAGCTCACTGCAGTAATCCAGTCTAGAGGTAACTAAGGCATGGATCACTGTGGCTAGATCTGCATGACTCAGGAATGGGAGCAGCTGACACAGCAGTCAAAGTTGGACAAAAGCGCTCAGCAGCTCTTGTGATAGAACTTATAATTTCAAGATATCCCTTTATATTAGTCTAGGGCAGGGGTGGGCAAACTTGCTCAGCGTAAGAGCCACCTAGAACAGCGGTGGCCAAACTTGCTTAATGTAAGAGCCGCATAGAATAAACATCAGATGTTTGAGAGCCACAAGACATGAACAAATATTACCTGCTTTTATTAGAAAATAAGCAAATTTGCTTTTTATTAACATTAAATGAGACTGCCAAAAATACTAACAAAAGGGGTAAAAGCAGATATTGATAATGATATTAATTTGTCCAATGATATTTGTTTGCTAATGATATTTCGCTTCCCCAGCTGCCCTGCCGGGAGCCACATAATATATGTGAAAGAGCCGCATGTGGCTCCCGAGCCACAGTTTGCCCACCCCTGGTCTAGGGTGTTGAGTTTGAAGACCTTCCCTAAGGTCACATGTTCACATAGGCAGTTCAGCTAGCTGAGAGTGCTTGCATAAAGTTGTTGGAGTTGCTCCTTGGATTAAAACTGTTTGAATGACTCCTTGATCTTCCGGTATCTATTCTGGAACCCAGAAATATTACAACAGATTTTCTAAGGTGGCCACTGTGTCAAGCAGAGAGATCTCAAGTCCCAAGTCTGCCTTTGTACTAAACCCAGAGGACCTCTGTTCTGTTTCACCTCATCCGCTGCCCTGCGACCTTGTCTTCCTTGCCCTGGGTATCAGGGAATATGGCTAACCTGCCTCTTGGGCTCTTGCATGTTGGCTGTGCATCCATGGTAAGACAAACAGGGTGAAACTCCAAGAGTGCTATTCCATCCAGAGAATCAACTCTGTCCCTGCCTCTGTGAAAAATAAGAACAAATGGGTATCTGCTTGAGAAGTAGGCCATGGATTCAAAAAATCATGATCTTACTTTCAGTACTTATACAGCACTTTTTTTTCCCCTATGTGCAGCTAAAGCTTTTGATCTGGATGGTATGATTAACAAAAGCAAAGAATCAAAAGAATCTGAATAAAGCTCTTGAAACCACCTTTTCAGAAAGCATTAAGAGATTTTTTAATTGCTTTTCTATGAAAGCTATCGCAAACTCTCTCTGCTCTCTACAAAGTCTCTTAGGCTTATTTTCCCGTGAACTGGTAAACCCCAACCTAAGCTGTACCACTTTAGATATCTCACATAACTTAACGTTTCTCCATTGGGGGAGGTCCCTGTACAAAGAAAAGCAGTACGTAAGGGACAAGGTTAGTTAAGAATATTGCCTTAAAATGCTAGTGTTCTTACTGTTTTCTTTCCATAGCAGGACAGCCTGTCATTTGAATCACTACCTGCAGGCTCAAAAAGTTTGGGGACCCCTGTTCTATTGGTTCCACCCTGTAGCAGGTCCCAAGCAAGAGAAGTAAACAGAAGGGTACTTGGGTGCGCGTGTGGAGAAGTGATCAGAAACCTTTTTTTTTAAAACACAGTTTTTACCTTTGTGTGTTTGTGGGTGAAGTATTCAGGGGGGAAATGATCTCTTTCCAAAACTTCTCCGCCAGCCATAGGCATGCATTCTTAGCATATTCCCACAAAGCACAGTGTGGGGGAAGGGCTGTAGCTCAGTAGTAGAGCATCTGCTTGACACACAGAGGGTCCCAGGTTCAGTCCTTGACAGCTGCAGTTAAAATGACCAGTAAGAGGTGATGGGAAAGACCTCAGCCTGAGACCTTGGAGATCCCCACCCCATCTATGTAGACCAATGGTCTGATTCAGGCAGCTTCAAGTGTCCATGAATGGTTCTCATAGTTCCAGCACCACCTCTGGCAAAAAATGGTAGTTTCCAACCTCACCCACTGCAGAAAGCCAATACCCCCCCCCTCCAATACCCTAGAACATCCAGGAACAAGAGGGGGAGTTACATCTGTAAGCAACAACCACCTGTCATTTCTCCAGAAAGCACTTTCTTAGGGGTACCTTCTTTGGGGGACTGTAACTCAGACCCCATAAACCCTGTCCTCACCAAACACAGTAGGTAGGCAGAGAAGAGTTAGCTGGAGATCCCCTGCGAATTTGGTATCTCTAGCACACCAAGGGGCCATTCTAGCAAACTATGAACCTCACAGACCTAACCTGTTCATTTGGCCCCTAGAAGTATGTGATGGTTCGTGGAATGCCACGAACCATGAACCGAACTGAATTGAATTTTCCTGGTCTGTGCCTACCCCTATTTGCGATCACTTAAAGAGTTACCCTGACTCCAGAATGTGGTGCCAGTGGGTCCCATGGTACCCGGTGACACCTTCCCTGGTGCAAACCGAGCATTTTTAGGAAGTGGGCAGGGTCATATGGGATTTTTGCCCAGCAGGACTTCTGACTGGACATTGGAAATCTGATTGGCTGTGTGGATTTTTTTTTTAAATGTTTAATCAAAGCACAAAGATTTTCACTATGTGACTAGTGGTAAACTGGTTGCATTAAAAATATTTTTAGAACAGTGTTGTTTATGGATTGTGTTACGAACAAACTGAACAATGCTTCTATATCCCCAATGGATTCTACATTTATATCAAAATGGGACCCAATATTGGAGTTTCTGACAAAAGATGGGTTTGCACCCCCTAGTTGGTCTGAATTTCAGAAGTAGTTATGAGCACTCATTTTCTCTAAGAGATTTAATGTATGCAAGGCCTGGACTTATTTTTTTTCTTGAAATGGTGGTATACCCTTCTGACTATTCCATCTTTACTGTGACTTTGTCTGAAACTACATCTTTGCACTAAAAAGACAATCTCCTAGCTTTGCCTTTGTCAAACAATTACTACCTGGCTATCCGGATTTTGGAGCTTTTAACCTGACAATTTAGGTCATGTTGCTGCTTATTGCACTTTTACTCACTTATAGCTGTAACTTTGGAAATTACACTTCTTATAGATGTATTTGTGTGAGAGTCCAAAGATTTCAAACCAAAACAAAGGATCTTAAAGAAGAACTTCTTTTATTTGATGGATCAGTGGTGCACACTTGTTGAGTCAGTAACCACCATATGAAGCACGTTGTGCTACAGATATAGGCCGAGGACAGACTGGCAATCTAAAGCGAGGCAGGCACGCTTCGGAGACGGAAGAAAGGAGCACGTTCAGACATGCGCATCTGTCCGTCGGCTCCGTTTCGTACTTACCCGTCTCCCAGTCGCTTTCCTTCCGCTTTACCAGGACACCGGGTAAAACCGATGTTCAGGGGCTGTCCTCCGCATGCCTCCCGCTTCCAAACAGTGTGAACCGGAAGAAGCGGGAGGCATCCGGAGGCGGGAGTGTGAACGCGCCGCACAAAGTTATGCGCATGTGCGCATGTGCGCACATGCGAAACACATCAAAGGGGAAAAAAAAGTGCAGCGGCAGTCTGAACGCTCCGTGGCAGTCTGAACGCTCCGTATCGCCACTGATCCGCATTGCTCTGGCCAGTGTGAATGGCCAGCTCCGTGGGGGTTTTCCCCCGCACCAGTTCCCTCCGCTTTGCCTCCGCTTTAGATTGCCAGTCTGTCCTCGGCCATAGTGTAGTCAAACTGTGGTATGCAGTTGTCTACCAATCATGATACAGTGGCCCATTTATTCCCATGGAAAAGAAGTGGGATAAGTAAAGATTGCCCCTGCAGGGAAATTTCCAATTAGCAACATAGTCTGTGAGAAGAGTTAGCCAAGGCCATAGATAAGAAAGAGAAAGCAGCAGAGGCGCAAGCGAGGGAAAGGAACACATTCCATAGGGAGGGGTGAGATAGCACGTCATGACATGGTTACATCCCATCTCCCGAGTGGGAAAATGTCAGCTCCTGACAATTTGCAGGGTTTTTTTTCACTTTGTAGTTATTGTATAATGACTGTTAATGCTCAAATTCTATATACTATGTTATGTTAATGATCTTAATAAAAAAGAAATTACAAATAATAAAAAAGCCCAATGTCGTTGTTCATTCACACAGTTGAGTCCCACTCTTCGCGACCCCGTGGACCACATCACACCAGGCCCTCCTGTCTTACATTGTGCTCCGGAGTTTGCTTAGTTTCATGTTTGTTGCCTGAAAACAATATGTTCATTTAAAAAGCCATCCTGTCAAATAGAGAGTCTGTCCGAAATGCTGAAGATTTACTATTAGAGTTATGCATACCCTTGCCCCCTGACACATTTTGTGGTTGGCTCTGCCTCTAAGGGCAACCATTTTGTGGCTGCCACGACCTCCTGCAGTAGCCGTTTTGTGGTTGTGTCCATCACCCTGTGTCAGAAGTCCAAAGGTGCCTGAAGACTTTAAAAAGGTTGGGGACCCCTGAGATGCACAATGGTCAGCCTTGCTTCCCCCCAGAGTTTTGTCAAAAGAAAGAGGTTAGTACCAAAATTTCCCAGCTAGGCACAGCAGTTTGTTAAGAAGAAGAAGAAGAAGAAAAAGAAGAGATTGGATTTATACCCCGCCCTTCACTCCCCAAGGGAGTCTCAGGGCAGCTTACAAACTCCTTTTCCCTTCCCCTCCCCACAACAGACACCCTGTGAGGTAGGTGGGGCTGAGAGAGCTCTTTCCCAAGCTGTCCTTGAGGGAACAGCTAGTGCAGAGCTATGGCTTGCCCAAGGTCATCCAGCAGGTGCAAGTGAAGGAGTGGGGAATCAAACCCGGTTTCCCCAGATTAGAGTCCACGCGCTTAACCACTACACCAAACTTGTTAGACACTTATAGGCACTGTCTACACAAGATGCCTGGGGTTACCAGCCTCTAGCTGGTGCTTGGAAATCTCCAGAAGTACCACTGATCTCCAGCTATAGAGTTCAGTTCCCCTGGAAACAATGGCTGCTTTGGATGGTATGCTTTGGGTTTTTCCACATTTATATTAATCGGTTCTGGCCTAATGGGGCTTAGATTTATCCCTTGATCTCCCCATGCATTTTTGTGTTTTTAGTTTTCACTTTGGGTCCCCCCCCTCCCATTTTTTTCCTAACTGTTTTGAGGCCACTCTACCCTCTTCTTGTTTTTGGAAGCTGATTTTGAGTTGGCTTGGTTCCTAGTGCAGAATGTTTTTTGTTTCTCCCACCCACCTCCAGGATACTTTTCAATTATTGGACTGTTGAGCCCGGTCACATGAGTGAGATAATCTCGGGGGGTGGGGAAACGAGGCTTTTTGTGCCAGAGCAAAATGAAGCATGGTATCGCGATCAGATGGTCTCCCGAGGCTTCGTGCTCAAGCCATCAGCCGCCGATCACACAATGACAGTGAAGCATCGCAAAGTTCAGCAGTATCACATTTGTGTGCATGCACAGGTCCACGTTTGTGTGCATACCATGGAGGCTTTAAAAAAAAAAAAACATCCGGTGTGAGACAGGATGTAGATGGGCACCGGATGCAATGGGATACCAGCGCTTCCGCGATCCGATGCCTGCTTGCACCCTGCGTTTTCTGGAAAACGCTGCACTTTTGGTGGTATCTTTTAACTCCGCTTCTTTGGCAGGGAGATACGGGTTGCCGACGGGTGCGAGACGCTTGCCAGATGTTTTCGTGTGATTGCGCCCTTAAAATCTGGCCTTAAAATCTGGCTATCACGTGGCTAATGCTGCGTGTGAGTGGACCCTGTTGTCTCTCCCTCAAGATGAATAATTTATTTATTTATTTAAAAATTACCCTAAATTTTCAATATGATGCTGTAGCATTCTCTGAATTCTCAGCTTTATTACTTTTTAAAAAGGTAGGTCTCTAGCATCTTTCCTCATGGAGATATAAGGAAAAAAAACATACTTCCATGAGAAACAGAGCTAGAGATGTATTTTTTTAAAAGAAGCAAGCAAGCTGAGCATTCAGAGAACCTGCTCAAACTATCACCACAATACTATAGCATCATATTGATATTTTAGGGCCATTTTTTTAAAAAGGGGGGGTGCTCTGACTCCACCAGTAATGGCACCAATGATGACAGCACCCTCCCTTGAAAAATCTTCATTATTTAAGCCATGGGCAGAAGAAAATCAACTGACTCCACAATTGTAAACATGCACAGGGAGGGCAGACATGCTGAAGAACCCTGCCTAAACTGAGTCCAATGCTTGTGGATCAACCACCAAGAAAATCAGAAGTAACTTGAACTTTGGGAAAAGGTCTCTATGACATTATACCCTGCTGAGGTCCCTCCCCAATCCCCACCTTTCTCAGGCTCCACCCCCCAAATTTACAAGAATTTCCTAATTTGGAGCTGGCAGTTTTAGACCTATAGTCTCTTTAGAGCAATTAGAAAGCAACGACTTTGACTACTTCGGCCTGCTATTCTAATATGGCAACTCACACTTATCCTCTTGGTGATTGTTTGTTTAATCATGTCATGATAACAGTGTCTGCAAAAATAAAGGGACACCATCTTCTGCTATCTCTAGACCGCAGTGGGCCATAAACCAAGATTCTCGGTCAGTACATTTATATGTTTTTATTTCTGCTTGTTAAAGATTCTATCAATCTCTCTCCCAAGTTTTGAAGTTGTGCATGCAAGCAAAATTTACTCTCTACGTGGGATTTCTTCCAGCCCCCTTTCAAAAATGATCCATAATTTGACCAAATGCTCTCGGGCACTATTAAATAGTAATAATGAACTTCACCTAAAGCCCTTAGTAATTTTGTTCCACATTTCCTTCTCTAATTATCCACTATTCCCTATTTATTACTGCTTCATTCCCTGCCTTGAGGCCTTCTAAAAATACTAGGAATGATAAATTAAACAATACATTTTGGCACATAGCTAACCAGTGGGATGGGTTATAATTTAATGGGTTGTCTTCTGAATTAATTATTTCTGAATTATTTAATTGCAGCTGGGTTTTCCCCCTGTATGAAAGTGTGGCACTGGAAGCTTAAACGCATGGGCAAGCTCTCCTCTGGAATTCAGGGGAAGCCATGAGAAACATATATGTTTAAATTAAATTCCAAATGGTCCCTCCATGCACATCTTCACCGTTCTTTGTTTGCAATTGTATTTATATTTTTGCTAATGAGCATTGTCTACTGCAGAGAGCCATAACAATATTTCCCAGAGTAATCTCTGAAGTGTAATCCGTAAGCAATCGACACTGCGGAGCTAATGTCTTCCCCCCCACACCCTTTTAAAAAAGAAACAGCTATCAGTGACTTTTCTATTACATGCTTATGGGTTTCATTCACAACCGGTTCTTTTAAATTAAGACCTGACTTATTTGAATATTAGAATACTATGTTCACTCCTTGATTTCTCCCCTCTGTCTAATTAAGGCAAGGCATAATTGGTCTTTTTTTGTGTGAAGATGACACACCAGAGAGCTATTTGAATCCTTTATTTGCCTGTGTGAGAGAAGGGTGCCATTTTGTAAGATTCTGATGACAAGGGGAAAGGAAATATTAATGGCCCTTCTTCACCCTCCAAGGCCACCATTGACCTGAAAGAATGCTCCCTTGTATGGTCTATTGCTGAGAAGCCTTCCCTGGGGAAGATGCACACAGTGAATTCAATATCGACCAGATTCAAAAAAAGCCTTAACTAGGGAAGCAAGAGAACTAGAAAAAGCGTCATTTGATGCATTGGGTACAATTATGGAGGTCATTATTATAGCGGATGTCAATGCAGGGAGTGGTTCAATTTGTGATTAAACTATGATTTGAACACTGAGGTGTTCATTCTGTTACTCCAGAGGAAACCACGAACCACAGGCTTGGGGCATCAGGACAGTGTCGTAGGCTGGCCTGATCCCTCCTTCCCCTTTCTACCCTACACTTTAGTTTTGCAATGCACTCCCTGATTTTTTGGTTTGGGCCAACCAAACCTTGCTGTTGAATACATACATGAAGCTGCCTTATACTGAATCTGCCAGGGTCAGTATTGTCTACTCAGACTGGCAAAGGCTCTCCAGGATTAGGGAGAGGTCTTTCACATCACATACCTCATGATGCTTTTAAACTGGAGATGCCAGGGGTTGAACCTGGGGACTTCTGCAGGCAAATCAGAGGCTCGTCTGATGAGCCATAGCCCCACAGCTGTCCAAATCAGCAAACTGTGCTTGAACTAGCCCTCTAAACCAGAACTGGAAACCTACTTTACTTTGTGGATTGAAATTCAATACCAATCCGCAGTGTTCCCTCTAAGCTGATTTAGTGTGAGCTAGCTCACAGTCTTTTACCTCCAGCTCACACATTTTTGTCTCAGCTCAGGAAGGATGGCTCCAGAGCAAACTGATTTGTGCAGTAGCCAAATCACTCACTCATAACTTTAATGCCAGTAGCTCACAAAGTAAAATTTTGGCTCACAAGACCCTACAGCTTAGAGGGAGCATTGCCAATCAGGGTCACCAGCCCCTGTCCCCCCCGTGGCAGTGAGGTATCTCCTGTCTGCATCTCTTGCTTTCCATTACCTGTTCTACCATAGAGTTTCCTGTGTTTCTTAGGGGGTGTGATGTCATTTCCAGGTCTTTCCGAGAAAAGATGTTACATCATCACTGATGGCCCCATGTCCCTGCTCTCAGTCTCCTGCTGGTTACCAGCCCAGACCTGACAACCCTAGCACTAAGCATAACACCATAGTTTGCAGATTTGATTGGAATGAGTTATAATTGTCATAAATTAAGGAGGGCATGGGAGCCCATGAGGAGAGACAGGAGTGGGAAGAAACTGAGGCTTGGATGGTGAAACACTACTTGTCAATTATAGCGCTGTTAAGAGGAATTTTTTTTAAATTCCTCTGTACCCAATTGCTCCCTGAAATCCCTCATTCTGAACAAAGAGAACTCTGGAGTGAGGAGGGGCAGGAAGGCTGATTCTGTAAAATTTCAGAATTGCACTCTGGACTGTTTTAAATTTTAACTGTAATTATTGTATTATTACATGATGTTACCCACCCTGAGCCTGCTAGCGTGGTGGGTGGGATGGGACGACGATGACGATGGCAACGTCAGCAACAATAATAAATGCTCTGAGGCAGGCAATGCCTTCCCCACGCTTCTTACCCTCCTATTAAAGCTCTGTGATGGGTGACACAAAACAGTGGCAGGGACTGAGTTATAAAAGGCGGCACTGATTTTTCTACAAAAAAAAAAGAAGAAGAAGAAGAGAGAGAGAGAAATGAAATAGAAATCACTCTTGGCTGCAATCGCACGCACAATTCGCCCCGACAGAGGAGCGAATGCCAAGCAGGGCAAAGGAGCGTGATCAAACGTCAACCTCTGGGAAGCGCCCCACAGCCATCGGGCAATCCGTTTTGCTCCACCGCACGTGCAGAGTAAAAAAAAAAAACACCTTGGAAAGTCCTCTAGCAAATGGGTTGCTATGAGCCACAGATGGACTTTCCTGCATCTGATCAGGCCAGTGAGCTCCCATGGTGTCAGGATAGTCTGACCAGGCTATCCCGACGCCATGCCATTGTTCCCCCCCCCCCACAGTATGCACATCAGCGCACCTCCCCCTCCATAGAGAGACATGACAGTGGAGGTGCAATGCATCAATCCCCTAGGTAAGCGCAGTAGAAACAAATGTTTTTTTTAAAAAAAAAAAAAATCCTGACTCCCCCGCGGTTGCGTCTGATCACACAGAGGCAGGCTGCACCTGCATCTACAGTATTCCATGTGATCACACAACTGTGGGTCAACTTGCACTGGAGGAAACAGCCTCACTTTCCCTCTGCTTTATCTCGCGCGAGGGACCGCCACCTTTTAAAAGAGACTAAGAGGACTCAGTGGGTACATGTAAAAATATGAATTTCAGAAAAAAAAGACATTTCACTCCCCACAACAACAACAGAATCGTGTCCAAACTGAGTGAGCAGGAAAAGGGTGAAGCAGATTACAAATATATATAGTCAACCAGAATAACAAGTTTAACGCTGTGCAGATCAAAGGCAATTACGTGCCCTATATCCCTGTGCCATTTCCATATTAGACAGCATTCAGAATGGAATTTGTATGCATATCTATCCAGCGTGTCAAGTGCTTGTGTAGCATTTGATACATAACTATTAAGTGGCTTCAATCGACACAAGCATAAAGCCTACCCTGGTGCCACTTTCGGATAACCGCAGCTGAGTGTCTGTATTAATTTCTTTCGGGGGGGGGGGGGGAGAGAAGATGATTTGGGTGTAGCAATTCTTCTTTTTTTATGGCATCCCACCCCATTCAGGAATCAATTTGGTTATTGGAAATTATATTAGCTTACAGTATCAAAACTCCGCCTTCTATGCACTTGTTTGCAATGTCTGCACACAGAAATGATCTTTCAGTGGTGTCGCCTAGTTCCAAGGATGGCCAATGCCTTTTGCGCCCTGGCTGGGACACTTTCTAACCCTCCTGCTTCCACTTTTCCAGCTGGGAAGGATTAACTTTAGCATCATACAAGCAACATCTGCTTAGTTTTACCCTTCCAGGTAAGTGAAGGTGAAGTGACTGGGGTCATGTTCAGATTGCTCTTTTGAGCTGCACCAGGCACAAGTGCCTGGTGAATTTAAAGTACATGTCCAGACATCAACATCTGGGAAATGTGCCGCTTCCATGATCAGCTCGTCAATTCCCGTCGGGAAGCTGTACTTAAAAGATAGTGGTGAAAGTCCGGTCCTAAGCTGGCCGATGGGCCAATGCCGGACTTTTCGCTGTCTGGTCGTTCCACCAGCGCACAATCAGCCCATAGGTCTCCAGACCATCCCAAATGGCTGCCATTAAAAAAAAAACCTCTTAGTGATGTACACATAACCGCTTAAACATGTGACATCCGCAGAGCTCCGCTTGAATGATCTGGACAATTCAATGTTTCTGAAGATCCTGTGATATTTAAGCACTTTGTTAACTGAACGGGTACCCAAAGGTAGGTACCGCTAGCAGTGCTTTTACCATTTAGGTCCATGCATGCACCGAAAAACAAGTAGACGGTGAGGCACATCTGCACATGTGCAAACAGGATTTTTTTATTTTTTTTAAAAAAGCTGACTACACGGCTCCTCACGGTGGATGCCATCTAGACAATCCATCGCAGGAGTCACACGCAGTAAAGCACTTCATGGGGGAGCTGTCTGGTCGTGCAGTGCTGGATCAAAAAGATCTAGCTCAAATTACAGCAGGGCCAATGGCGGGATTAGCTGCCTGTCTGAACGCACCCTGGGATCCTCTCCTTCCTGGTCTAAAGCAGGCAACAGATCGCAGAGCAGATGTACAGAGAGAGAGAACTTTACGAACCAGATTCCAGCCTGAGATACGGTGGTGAAAAATGCTGTCAAGTCGCAGCCGAGTTATGGCGACCCCGGAGGGCTTTCAAAGCACAGACTCTCTGTTCACAGAGTTTTCACCTTCTGCTATGTGTTGCACCATCTCGGTGGCTTCTGAAGGGTTTTCTGATTCTTTATCATAAGGGTGTCATCCGTTTGTTCAAGACTTTTCTTCTGGGGGACTGTGCCTCATGGGCAGAGGCACTGCTGTCACCAAGCGATAAGCAGGAAGGGCACCTTTTAGGCACAGTCCTTTCTCAAAGGCTCCTTTTCTAGCAAAGATGTGGTTTCCATGTGGGCTGGAGCTCCTGCACTTGTCATTTGAGGGGGTGGGAGTACCGTCTCATATGCCTCAGGGGTATACCTGCTTACAACCTTGTCTTCTTCAGTGGTATCACTGTCAGCTGCACCCGCTTCTTTAAAGAAGAACTCTGCCCCTTCTTCACTCTGCCTCTTATGCCTTGGGCTTCCTCCCAGCATATCTTCAGGGTACACCAGGCATCCTTTTTTACGGCTTCTGCTCAAAACCTGCCACTTTTGACCCACTTCTCAATACAGCGCCATATACAATGGTGGATGGGAAAACATCTTGCCCATACCAAAATGGCTACATTGGGAACCAGTTTGTTCTTGAGTTCTGCTCAAGGTACTGCTTATGCCCAGTTTGGTGTAGTGGTTAAGTGCGCGGACTCTAATCTGGGAGAACCGGGTTCGATTCCCCACTCCTCCACTTGCAGTTGCTGGAGGACCTTGGGCAAGCCATAGTTCTGTCCCAGCTGTTTTCTCAAGGACAGGTCTGGAAAGAGCTCTCTCTGCCCCATCTACCTCACAGGGCATCTGTTGTGGGGAGGGGAAGGGAAAGGAGTTTGTAAGCCGCTCTGAGACTCTTTCAGGTAGTGAAGGGCAGGGTATAAATCCAATCTTTTCTCTTCTTCTTCCTCTTATAGTCCTTCAGGGCCTAAGAGTGTCTCTTCTCAGATATCCCTGTATGATAACTTGGGCTGTGGCTCAGTGGCAGAGCATCTGCTTGGCTTACAAAAGGTCCCTGGTTCAGTTCCTGGCATCTCCAGCTAAAGTGGAACCAGACAGGAGGTGATATGAAAAGGCCTCAGCCTGAGACCCTGGAGAGCTGCTGCCAGCCTGAGTAGGCAAGACTGACCTTGATGGACCAAGGGTCTGATTCAGTAGAAGGCAGCTTCATATCTGCTCATATGGTCCTCAGGTTGCACCGACTGGCTGTTCCTCAGCTTAAGGTAGCCTCAGCTGGCACCAGCAAAAGCCTGGGGTTATTTTTCCATCCCAGCCCCCACCCTGTGGAACAAGCCACCTGAATAGGTGTGGGGGTGCTTATTTGGAAGTATTTTTTGGGGGTACTGAAAACCATTTTATTCAGTAGGACTTTTAATAAGGTGCAGGCATTTTTAGGGGGGGAATGGGTTTATTTGGGGTTTTATTGTACTTAGCATGTTCAAATTGTAAACTGAGGAAGGAAGGGAGGAAGGAAGGGAGGAAGGAAGGAAGGAAGGATTGGATTTATACCCCGCCCTTCACTACCCAAGGGAGTCTCAGAGTGGCTTACAAACTCCTTTCCCTTCCCCTCCCCACAACAGACACCCTGTAAGATAGGTGGAGCTGGGAGACCTCTGACAGAAACTGCTCTTTTTCAAGAACAGCTGTGCCAGAGCTATGGCTTGCCCAAGGTCATCCAGCCAGGTGCAAGTGGAGGAGTGGGGAATCAAACCTGGTTCTCCCAGATTAGAGTCCACACATTTAACCACTACACCAAACAGGAAGCAAGCAAGCAAGCATTGATTTATTGCAGGTAAGTATTGCAGTCGTGTTTGCCAGATACAACTTCAGGAGCACAGTCAAGAAGATTGGGGAATAGAAGAAAAAAAAAATGGAAGATGGATTTATTGCAGAGAGAAGGGCAACAAAAAGTCCAATGGACATTCCGGCAGAATGCATAAAACAAACAATTGCAGAGATTCTGCGTTATCAGACTACTGCTACAGCTTTCTACAATTCCAGACTGCCCCCCCCCCTATTTTCAGAGAGAGATTCATGAGCCATGTGCTCTTTCTGCATTTTTCATTATCCTGCTGTCATGCGCCTGACATCCCTCATGCTAATACAGGCAATGACCTGTTCCATTTGGAGTAACTCGGAGATAAGTCCCGGAGTTATTTAAAGGGAAGCAAAAAATAATAATAATGAAGTGCTATTTGTGGACCTGAAATTCCCTCCCTTTCCGCCCCCCCCCCCCCCCCGAATAGAACCTTGTTGTTAGTTTGTGCCATGTGCATTTATCCCCCTGTGTTTCTTTTCTCTCCCATCCCCCAGTCAAAAGCATTGATCTCTCTGATCTGTTAAGCCCATCGTACTGTATTATTGCTGTACGGTAAGCCCAGTGACAAGGTATTTGAATAGACACTGCGGGTGCCCTGACAACATTAGTCATCAAGTGAAAAGCTTTGACTCCAGCATCGGCTTCTTCCCTTTCTGGACTCCCGATATTCCATCTGTCTCTGAGGGCAAATTGGACATACAGTTCTAAGGATAGTCACGGTGGGGTCTTCACCAGTGTCCCCTCTAAGCTGAGTTAGTGTGAGATAGCTGACAGTTTTTTTTTTTTTTACCTTCCGGCTCACGCACATTTTTTTCTCTGGGCTCAGGGAGGATGGCTCCAGAGCAAACTAATTTATGCAGTAGTGTTATGTCCTGGACGCCGTTCCACAGACAACCAGGCTGCGATTCTCTATGGGTACACTTGTATGATTCTTTGAGGTGACCAAACATGTAATGGCGCCGGCCATTCGGTCTGACCGCATGGCCTGGAAAAGGTACAAGCTTGAGGTAAAAGAACAATAGCACCCAGGCTCCTAAAGATCCACCTATCAGGGGCTTAGCATATTCAAATGAACCAAGGTAATCTCTGGTGGGAAGATTAACCTATCCCGCAATGTGGGTGTGGATGGGGGCGAGGCTTTTCTGTGCCTATAAGCTGACCCCCGGGCCACCTCAGGTATGCTTGTTCCCGACCTACAATAAACTTGATCATGCTGAAACTCACTCCACCGGCCTCCCGACTCCAGTAGTTATCAAGTGGCCAAATTGCTCACTCACAACTTTAATGCCAGTCGTTCACAAAGTAGAATTTTTGCTCACAAGACTCCACAGCTTAGAGGGAACATTGGTCTTCACTGAGAGTGTGAGCCAAAGTTTGCAGTATGAATCACAGGCATGCACAGAGGTGGCTCCAGGGGTGCTCTCTCTTCCTCTGACCCCTGCCAGGACCCCCACTGGTGCCTTTCCCCGGCCATCAGCATTCCTGCCTCCCTGGTATCCTTCCTTTCCCTGTCCATTTGTGAACCTTCCCAATGAACATATGTCCTTTTTCCAATGGTGCTGGGTGCGGTGTTCTGATGGGAGCACCATCACTATAGCCAGTAGGAATGCCACCACTGTACAAGTCTGCATGTCCCTTCCTGGCATTGTGTGGTTGGGGGGCTTTGCAGCAGTGGGCCCTGCCAAAAACTCTGGGTCCTGGCAGCTGCCTTTCCTCAAGGTACACTGATGCTGGCCCTGGGCGTATGCATGCTACCAATGCAAACACCTTGGCAGATTACTTCCCACATGAAAGTGATGTGACAGCTCTCAGTCTTGTCCTGTCCTTTGTGAATCAGATGATAGGCCACTGTTCTTAGTTTTGATGCTTCTCAGGGGATTGGGTGAGTATGATGGACAGGAGGCTGTCCTATCCGTGAAGGGAAAGACAGCCACTCAGCTGAACCCTCCTGGCAACTGGGGGGGGGGCTTACCAGAAGTGGGAGGGAGCCCCGGGCTACGTCACCGGTGATGTGGCAGTGTCACTTCTGGTGCACACTGGGAGTAATCAGGAGTCTGGAGACTGAGAGCTACGAAGAAAGACTAAGGGCCTTGGGAATGTTTAGTTTGGAGAAGAGAAGACTGAGGGGGGGATATGATTGGTCTCTTTAGATATTTGAAAGGCTGCCATTTGGAGGAGGGCAAGGAGCTGTTTCAGTTGGCAGCAGAGGATAGGACCCGAAGCAATGAGTTTAAATTACATGCAGAAAGGTATCGGCTGGATATCAGGGGAAACTTTTCATGGTCAGAGTGAAAGGTGAAATCAGCTGCCTAGGGAGGTGGTGAGCTCCCACTCACTGGCAGCTCTCAAGAAGAGGCTGGGTGAATATTTGTCAGAGATGCTTTAGGCTGGTCCTGCATTGGGCAGGGGGTTGGACTAGATGGTCTGTATGGCCCCTTCCAACTCTGTGATTCTATGATTCACTTTGTGACATTACAGCGACACTCTGGTATCTGGGCAAAAACTCTATGGTAAAAATGGCTTTTACCTTAGAGTTTTCACCCAAATACGAGAGGGTTGCTGGGCTGGCAACTTTAGCTGAGACTATGGAAGTGCTTCTCCAGCATCCAATCTCATTTCAAGAGGGCGATGAAATGTTGGAGGGAAGCACGGCAGCAGCATTAGTTCAGGTCTGCCTCAGGGAGAGGGCAGCCAGCATTTTGGGCCTGTGCAGTCATAGTTTGGGCCCTGCCTCAGCAAGAGAGCAGTTTGAAGGGTCGTTCTGCCTGGTAGCATGGCAGAGCGGTTTGGCTGTAACTCAGGGAGAGAACGGAGGACCCAGTTCTCAGGCCCATCTCTGGTGATGAGCAGACCTTGGTCAATTCAGTCTGGCTCTTGGGCAAGGGCAGGCTGGTGTGGGTGGAAGATCCCCCCTAGGGGCTTGTCACTGAAAGCCAGTTTATGTCTGAAAGCATTAAAGAAAACCCAAAGCACTCTCTGAAGCCTCTCTCCATGTGCCTCAGCCAGGTTTCTCCTCTGACTACCAGTGTGAAGGCCACCAGCGTCAATGACAGCCGGACTGGGGATTCCAGTGCTTCTGGGGCAGGGGAAATATAGCGGTGGGAACAGGCGGGTTGTGAAGGGAAGGAGGCGGAGAAACAGAGAAGCTCGGCCTCCTTCCAGCCTGTGTCCCATCCCGAGAGTGGCCAGCAGGGGGGCTGGAATGGGCCCTACTCTGTCATTGGTGTTGTGCAACGCCAGGTCCATTAACAACAAGACCGCGACCTTGCAGGATTTCCTGCTTGAACAAGGTGCGGACCTGGCGTGCGTGACCGAAACCTGGGTGCGGGAGGGAGAGACAGTGGCTCTTTCTCAGTCAGCTCCGCCTGGGTTTTCGGTCCTCCACCAATCACGGACTGAGGGCCGGGGAGGAGGAGTGGCACTGTTCATTCGGGAGGCTTACTCCTACAGGGCACTCCCGCCATTGAGGCTCGCGGCATAGAGTGCTCAGGCCTGGTGTGGGAAGCTGGGGAGAGCTTGGCTATCTGGCTGGTGTACCGGTAGCCCAACGCACCAGCCAATAGCCTGTCCTCGCTGGTTGAGGCTGTATCGGGCTGGGCCTTGGAGCACCCAAGGCTGATAGTCTTGGGTGACTTCAATGTCCACGCCAATGATGCGGCCTCTATTCCGGCGAGGGACCTGGTGTCTTCCATGGCGGCACTAGGGCTCACCCAATTTGTAAAGGCTCCTATGCACCAGGCCGGGCATACGCTCGTTTTGATCTTCGCGGCGGGGGTTATGGTGGATCAGTTGACTGCTATGGCAGTGCCATGGTCTGACCACTTTACCCTGAAGGCTCATCTGACGGTGTCTCCCCAACTCCGTTTGGGCGGCAAGCGGATTTTAGCTCGCCCGCGGAGCCTGATGGACCCTCAGCGGTTTCTGATGGCACTGCGGGATCCCATGCCTCCCAGCGACTCATTGGATGGACTGGTCGACGACTGACATGCCCGGCTCTCGGCAGCCATTGATGAGATCGCTCCCCGACGCCCTCTGCGCCCTTGCCCAAAGCTGGCTTCTTGGTTTACCGAGGAGCTGAGGCAGATGAAGTGAGGACTCAGACGGCTAGAGAGACGGTGGCAGCGATCTCATGATAAAGTATCAAGAGCATCTTATAGGACGTTTATGAGATCCTATGAGATGGCAATCAAGGCCGCTAAGAGACAGTTTTGTGCAGCCGAGGTTGCATCTGCAAGCTCTCGCCCGGCACAATTATTTAGAACTATTAGGTCTTTAACTGAGTTGCCGCAGGGCACACCAAATGTTAGGGAATTGGATGTTGGCTGTGAGGCATTTGCGAGCTATTTTGCAGATAAAATCTTGCTACTGTGCACCATGATCTCCCGGCCACAGTTGAGACAGTGCGTGAACTTGAGGCTCCATGCACGTCTTAAGGTCCCATCTTGGATCGTTTCGGACCTCTCAGTCTAGAGGAGGTTGACAGGTTGCTCTTGACTACGCCCAACCTCGTGCAGCCTTGATCCGTGCCCCTCATGGCTTATAAAGGTGAGCCGCGCAGGGCTGCGAGGTGCGCTCCGGGAGATTATCAACAAGTCCTTTGAGGAAGGACTGTTCCCGGGGGCACTCAAGATTGCGATGGTCCGCCCTCTCCTTAAAAAACCATCTCTGGATCCGGCCGTATTGGCCAACTATCGGCCGGTGTCCAACCTACCCTATTTGGGCAAGGTACTGGAGAGAGCGGTGGCGATTCAGTTGCAGAGCTTCATGGATGACACCTCCATGCTAGATCCGTTTCAGTCTGGCTTCTGACCGGGTCATGGGACAGAGTCGGTTCTGGTTGCCCTCACGGATGACCTCCGGAGATATCTGGATCGAGGCAGTACGGCGGCACTGGTGTTGTTAGATCTGTCAGCTGCATTTGATATGGTCGACCACCAGTTGCTGATTCACCGCCTCGCCGATGCGGGGATACGGGGGCTTGCTTTACAATGGCTTGCCTCCTTTCTCCAGGATCGGGGACAGAGGGTTGCGCTCGGGGAACAGGCCTCCCAGATGCACCCACAGGTGTGTGGTGTGCCTCAAGGGGCGGTTCTGTCGCCGATGTTATTTAACATGTATATGCACTCCCTTGCCCAGATTGTCCAGAGGCATGGGCTAGGGTGTCATCAATATGCAGATGACACCCAGCTCTATCTGTTGCTGGGTGGCCAGTCCGACTTGGTCCCAGATGACCTGGAGCGGGCGCTTCAGGAGGTTGCAGACTGGCTTAGGCTGAGTCATCTGAAATTGAATCCATTGAAGACGGAGGTCCTGTGCTTGAGTTGGACCGGGTCGGGGGTGGGGCTCCCATTACCGTCCTTCGGTGGGGCGCCGTTGGTGCCAGCGCCAGGGGTTCGGAGTCTGAGTGTGCTCCTGGATCCCTCCCTGACAATGGAGGCCCAGGTAGCAGCCACTGCCAAGGCAGCCTTTTACCATCTACGGCTGGGTAGGCAGTTGGCCCCCTTCCTCGAACATGAAGACCTAGCTACAGCGATCCATGCTATGGTCACCTCAAGGCTTGATCACTGTAATGCTCTCTACATGGGGCTGCCCTTGTCTCAGATCTGGAAGCTGCAGCTGGTGCAGAATGCTGCGGCCAGGCTGTTGATGGGTCTCTCTTTGCGGGACCACATCCGGCCTGTGCTTCAGTCACTGCACTGGTTGCCCATAGCATACTGGATCCGGTTCAAGGTGCTGGTGTTAACCTTTAAAGCTCTATATGGTCAGTGGCCTGCCTACTTGAGGGACCGCCTTTCCCCATATAGGCCCCAGAGGGCACTGAGGTCAGGCACACAACATCGGCTGACTCTTTCCGGTCCAAAAGACGCTCGGTTGGCCTGTACCAGGGCCAGGGCTTTCTCGGTGGCGGCTCCTTACTGGTGGAACGAGCTCCCGGAGGACATCAGGGCCCTGCAGGACTTGTTGCAGTTCCGCAGAGCCTGCAAGACGGAGCTCTTCCACCAGGCTTTCAACTAGGGGCCGCCACTGGGGGGGGAGGATGGTTTTGCAACATCGCCCTGGTCCTGTTAGCCGCACCCCTTCATTATCTCTCTTCACCAGGAGGACTCTGTATAAGTGAAATCACCATCTTTTTAGAGTTTTTGGGTAGGACATGGCTGTGTTTTATGTGTGTTTTTATATTGTAAACCTTTGAGGGTATTTTATGTGTGTTAGCTGCCTTGAGCCGGTTCGCTGGCAAGGCGGGATACAAATATAATAAATAAATAAATAATAAATAGACACATCTTCTTTCTTGTTTATATACGACTCCAACCTCAGTGATATCTGTGTTTTACTTTCTCTCTACAAGGCTTACCTCACAGCAGCGAACCCAAAGCCTTTCCCCTTGTACCTTAAGAACAACTGATGACTGAGGGGGAATTTTACAGTTTAAAACAAACCTGGTTTGCTAAAAATCATAAGAGGCTGTGTGGGTTTTCCCCCCAGTAGCCCGAAAAGGCCTGTCTCAGTGAGGCTAGATGTGTTGGAGATTCTATGGGCACTAGCCAGTAGACAACCAGTCTGTGGCATTAGCTTTTGAAGAGCTCATCCCAGGATGGGAAAATGTTCATATAGTTAGAGTATCTACCATGTTATCATATCTGTCTTCCTCCTGTCATGTCACCCTTCCTGGGTCAGCTTGATTACTTCCACTAGAAGAATAAGGGGTGCTCTTCTTCCACTATTTCTGCTCCTCTTCCTCCTCTGGTTCATGCCTCTTGTCTCTGTGTCCTTTCAACTCTATCCAAAGCTCCATGCCCAAAGGCATCCACCACTCCCATCACTCAGGGCCAGGCTACACTGATTCCACAGGTTTCTCTAGAGGCAAGACTGCTTTCTTGTCCTTAGCTTAGACATATGGTTCCATTGTTCTGTAAGCCTGCCCTGCACACCTGGAACAGCTCCTCTGAGCATGTGCAGCATACCACCTGCTCTTTCTGCTTTAAGTCACTCCTCGAAACCCACAAGGCCTTTGCTTAGCTCCTGCATGGATCCTACAGAATGGATCCTACATACATGCCACTGCAAATGGATATGTTTGTTCTTCGTTGTTGTTTTTTGCCCTCTTATCTCTTTTCCTTCCTTCCATTATCTCCTCCATGGTCAATATTAAGACTGCAAGCTCTTCAGATCTGGGCACTGTTAAGAACATAAGAGAACGTAAGAGCATAAGAGAAGCCAATGTTGGATCAGGCCAGTGGCCCATCCAGTCCAACACTCTGTCACACAGTGGCCAAAAATTTTAGGTGCCACCAGGACACTAGAAGCCTTTCCACTGTTGCCCCCTCTCCCCCAAGCACCAAGAATACAGAGCATCATTTGCCCCAGACTGAGAGTTCCCCATCTATACCTTGTGGCTAATAGCCATGGGTGGACCTCTGCTCCATATGTTTATCCAGTCCCCTCTTGAAGCCATCCATGCTTGTAGTTGCCACCACCTCTTGTGGCAGTGAATTCCATGTGCTAATCACTCTTTGGGTGAAGAAGTACTTCCTGTTTGCTGATGCTTTGGAAAACATCATGTCTGCTGAGGGTATTACATGCTGATAATAATGATAACTTCGCAGAATCATTTTGAGAGTGATAAAATATAAAATCCTGCCTGCTGCAACAATAAATTCTTCTTCTGACCCAATGAATGGACAATTGTCAGAAAAGAAGAGGTTAGAACTGAGGGGCTCTACAGGCTCCTGAAGACATAGATGGGTAGTTGACAAGTAATCTGTAAAAGAGAATGATTTACAGAAGATAAGCGTGAGGGGACAACTTGACAGTTTGTAGATATGATGATCAATACATAGATCATTAAAAAGATCCGTTGACAGCTAATCAGTTATTCATTATAGACTGAACTAATATTTATTAACACACATTTTTAAGTATCCTTGAATAGGAAATGGGCCCCTTTGGAGAGATATTCAGACAGTTTGACAGAAAAATGGGTAATTTCTTCAGCAATAAGAGATGTGAACTAAGTGAGGTAATCTGCCTGCTAATACAGATATTGTTTGGTTACTGAACAACAAGAAGACAGTCTTGGACAACTGATAAGTAATTGAAAGCAAACCATTAAGAAGCTAAAAATCAGGGGAAGTAGTGAAAAATTCTTAGACAAACTGAAAATTCTTGAGTAATAAACAGCAATTTATATAATCAGAAAAAAAGTCTGAATGTAGATACTCACATGTAACCTTTCCCCTCATGTCCCTATATAAAAGAGACAACTCTGGTAAGAAATGTCTAACACCAGAGGCTAAGAGAAATCATTTTCCCTCTTTGACCTTCATCTATCAAACTTAAAAAAAAAATCTCTCAAGCTTACTGTAGCTGTAGAGGAGGGGTCCCCAACGTGCTTCCCATTGGAGCTCCGGCACATGCAGACACCTTCCCTGGGACCCACCAAGTGTTTATAGAAAGTGGGCTGGGCTTTTGTCCTGCAAGACTTCTGAATGGTCTTTGGATTTGCTATTCAGATTTTTTGCAGTGTTGCTTTGGCAACAGCTGCCACCACAGGCCAGGGATCTTCACTGGGTGATGGACGGTAAACAATGGCAGCCATTTTCTTGCTGCATCCACCATATTGGGTCAGAATTCCAAAGGTGCCTGTAGGCTTGAAAAGGTCGGGTAGTCCCCCTGCTCTAGAGGCAGCGGGGGAACCACCTGAGGAGTGGGGTGAGGGTTTGGGCTAGATCTTTCTCCCGCATCCTCCAGCAGCTCCAGAAAAAAAAGAACGGAATCAACTTTTATTCATCAAAGCCTCATTGCTTTCTTTCCAATCTCTCTCACCCTCTGATTTGCCATCTTTTACCTCAGATCCTTATCTAAGCATGGGGATAGCAATACTGACCCACCTTAAAGGGTTGTTGCTAAGATTCCTCCTGGGACTCCATAATCATATCCAAAATTAAGTCAACTTGGTGTTCCTCTTGAAGACCTAGCCCTAACCAATGAACCTCATATTTTTAAACTAATCAAACAATGACTCTTAGACATTGATCTGCAAAAGCTACACCCTACTCAACCTCATATCTGTTCACCTGCCATACTCAGCCTCTCTAACCATTCAGGCAAGATGCCCCAATATTTTTATAATTTCGATATCCCTCTTCATTGTGGAGTTTTTCTTCTGGCCGGAATTAACGCATTTCCCTCTAGAATACTCTATGGCAGATACCATCAAATCTCAAGACAAGAACAGCTGTGCCCCTGTGGTCTTAACTCCCAGGACACAATTGAGCACATAATTGTCGAATGCCCCCTGTATGAGCTACCTCACTGAAAATTCCTTCTAACTTGGCTTCATCCTAAAAGTTATTTGAGTAATAAGTCAAAATGTCAACTTCTCTTGAACGATTTGATCCCTGAGGTCGCTAATGATGTTTCCAAATTTGTTACAGAAGTTCATAAGGTACAACATTTTAGATAGTACTACTTTGTACTTAAGTTATATGGAATCTTAGATTTTAATTTTACGGTACAATGTTTTGTATACTTTATACAACTGATGATATGCCAGTAAAGGTCTGTGAATGAATGAATAGGGTTGCCAGCTCCGGACTGGGAAATATGTGGAGATGTGGGGCGTGGAGCCTGAGAAGGGCAGGGTTTGGGGAGGGGAGGGCCTTCAGTGGGGTATAATTGGCTGGTCTCCACTGTGAGGAAGACCACAGAAATGATTGTTTCATTATCTCCATTCACAGCCCCAGTTGCTCTGAATACTAATGAAGAACTGCTGTGGTGAGGCAGAGATAGCTGGAGAGAAAGCACAGGGCAAAGGGGAAATATAAAGTGACCCTCTTCCCACTTGTTTTTTACTCTGTTTCTAGGGCTATAATGACTGCCGTTTGCTTGGGGACTCAAAAAAATTGGTTAGCAATAATGTGCAAGTTGTTGATTTACAAGCTCAGACGGATTTACTTTGTGCTACCTCTTAATATTTATTGGTTCATCCCCTATTGTGCCTACAGATGAATTTAGCAAAGAGTTGGATTTACCCCGGCTGTGGGGTGTGTGTGTTATTTGTTTATTTGCCTCATTGATAGTCTGATTTTTTTTCACTGTGACTCAAGTTGGGTTACACGGAGTGAGTCAATACAACCGATGGGATGGGTTTTCACAAAACAGTACAGCAGAATCCGGGCTGTAGAACCAGTCAGAAATCTAAAAACAGAACTTAAGCAAAGTGTATGTCTTAATACAATACATTAAAAGATACCAAAATTACATAGTAGGATCACAGTTTCTGCAAGCCAAACCACAGTCCCTAATACTTCATCTAAGGCCCAATTTACACCTCCCCTCTGAAGTAGTTTGACTGCTGTCTTTTCCTATGCTCATTTCACGCTGGTTTCAAATTTCACTCCCTGGGTCTGAAGAGTACTAAGCAACAGGATCTGTTTAAAGCAGTATAATACTAGCTTGACCACAGGAGGGCAATTAACGAATGTAAACAGTAATTTTTAAACTAGAACAAGTATGGTTTGAAACTAGAAACAGGTATAGATGGGATTTTTGAAACTAGAATGATTCCAGCGGGAAAGTCAGATGTAGATTTGACCTAAGTAACTTTGTGTGAAGCCTGAGTTCCAATTCTAACACAGGCATGAAACTTATCGGGTGCCTTTGGGCAAGTTGCTATCCCTCTGCCCTAACCTACCTTATTGGGTTGTTATAAGGATAAAATGAGATTGTCCCTTTCTGTGCTGTCTCAAGCACCTCAAGGAAGGCTCTAATGCAAACCAGCAAAATGCTGAAGTGAATACAGACACTTAGTCTTGGCAGAAACAGCCTCAAAATTCTGTTAAGGAAAACATTTCAGTTAGGAGACCCAATTTGTTGGTGGAGGAGCGCCACTAGTCGAGATTATTTAGAGGGATGCCATTGGGATAAAATGCAGGAAAGGGGACTGTTTTAACCCTTTCTGATTGAGTCTGTTTACTTTTGTCCCTTGCCAGAGGCGTTGACATTTAAAATCCCCAGGGGGGACGGGGGCTCTTGTGCGCGTGCGCAAAGCGCGCACGCATGCTGGGACCATGTCCTTGTTGCCCCCCCCGGACTGGCCTAGCCTGGCCACTCCTGCCTCCATGGGGCCAGCTGGGCAACTGCCCAGCATGCCAGGTCAGTCCCGGGGGGGGAGGCGGCAGCGGCAGCAGCCAGTGGGCGGGCAAACGAGGCGGCAGCCCGTGCCTGTTGGCGCAAGTTCGATATCCCCGCTGCCTCCCCCCCCCCGCCTGCTCCTGCCTCCATTCCTCCATCCAGCACACTGGGCATTTGCCAGCCAGCCAGCCGACCTGGGCGCTCCATTTTCCCGGGGGTGGCTGAGCCCCCCCCCCCAGGAAATTTCGGGGGTGGCTCGAGCCCTCGAGCCCCCCCCCCCAGTAGTTTACGCCTATGTCCCTTGCAGCTTAATTGGAGCCACTGAAAATGGATTCCACTTTCATCTGCATAGCCTCACCCCCTTTATTTGAAAAGTCTCTTTAGGGGTGCATTCATATGGCTCTTTTGAGCCGCACCAGGCACAAGAACCTGGTGGATTTAAAGTGCATGTCCAGATCACAACATCTGGGAATCGTGCCACTCTTGGGAGTAGCCCGTCGATCCCCGTCGGGGATCCGTACTTAAAAGATGCCAGACTTTCCACCATCAGTTCATACCTCCAGCATGCAATCAGCCCGTAGGGAGGGTCTCTAGACCATCCCGGATGGCCGCCATTTTAAAAAAACTCTTAGTGATGCGTGCATAACTGCTTAAACATGCAATGTCCCCAGAGTTCTGTTCAAGCAATCCGAACAATTTAATGTTTCTGACGGTCCCTTTAACTTTATCAACTTTATAAACTGAAAGGGTACTTAGAGGAACGTACTGCTGGAGGCACTTTTACCATTTTAGTCCATGCATACACGGAAAATCAAGTATATGCTGAGGCGCATATGTACATGCACAGACAGGATTTTTTTTTTTTAAAGAGCCGACTGCATGGCTCTTTACGGTGGATGCCATCTACACAATCCACCATGGGAGTCACGCACAGTAAAGCGCTTCACAGGCGAGCAGTCTGGTCGCGCAATGCTGGATCAAAAAGATCTAGCTCAAATTATAGCTGGGCCAATGGCGGGATTAGCTGCCTGTCTGAACACACCCTGGGACCATTTCTCACTAAAACTGGGGGTTCTGAAAATGCAGGGTAAAAAGGAGAAAACTTCTGGTCTGTGCCTGGTGGGGAAACATTACTGTGGAAAGTTTCACATAATGCACAGTTTTCAAAACAACAATACGAGGAATTTCACTACTGTGGAAATGGTCTGAATTTTCTAAGACAACTGAGAGTCAATGATCTCTCATTCCTAATCAATGTTTTAGTTACTATTTTTTTTTTACATTTTGTTTGTATTTAACTGTTTTTTTAAAATGTTTTAATGCTTGAGGGGGTGATTTTAATGGTTTTAAAATGCCGTTTGATTATGTATATTTTAAATCCTTCGCCCTTGTAAAGTCAGAAAGGTGGGATACAAATTTTGTAAATAGAATAATTCATACAAATAAAATTGGAAAACCTGATTCTAATTTGTGCTATTGGCTGCTTGAATGTTATGCTAACCTGGCCAATATGAGAAACTGCATTCTTGAGTTCTGGCCAAAAAAAAGAGTATATTATGGTCACAGTCTGTGAGGTCAGGTGGAAAGGTGAGCAGTAGAATAGTGAAAGTAGGAATGCAAACTCCACTCCAACGCACTCAATGGGCTAACATCTCATGTTTGAAAACTGTTGGGCCCCATTGAGCTCAATGGTGGATCTCTTTGGCTGTCCACCATTGATTTGGAATGGCTGTCGAACAGCTTAGCAGCTGCACAGTAACCGTGGTGATGGAGTTGCATTCATTCCCTTGACTTTCACAACAGAGGAGATGATCCTACCCCAGGGTCATGGCTGGCCAGTTCATGCAATTAGTTGAAGGGGGGGGGGGACTGTGCAAAAGTGTGCATATACAAAATGACACTGCTAACATAGATGTAAACATCAAAGACTCAGACTCTTCACCAAATATGACATTTATAAACTGGTGGATTAATTTACTCATTTGTAGGACTGGCTGCTGAGTGATGTGCAGCCACAACAGGATACTGGGGGAGAGGGGCATGTAGGGCTCCCACCAGGCTGTGAATGCACAAATGTGAAACACTGCCAGTTGCACTGTGTTGTACTGTACTGTTTGAACATGTGACAGGTAACCCAACCAACAGGTTTGAACTGCTCGTGAATAGCCAAACTGTTCAATTAAATTATTGGTGTCCTGTTCATGATTGTGGTGTTTGGACAGCTCTGTCCCTTTAATCGGGGCTAGTGTTTTAGTGCGTGATTAAGTCATGGTTTAGTGTGCGGACTCTAATCTGGGAGAACCAGGTTTGATTCCCCACTCCTCCACTTGCACCTGCTGGATGACCTTGGGCAAGCCATAGCTCTGGCACAGCTGTTCTTGAAAAAGAGCAGTTTCTGTCAGAGCTCTCTCAGCCCCACCTACCTCACAGGGTGTCTATTGTGGGGAGGGGAAGGGAAAAAAAGATTGTAAGCCACTCTGAGACTCCTTTGGGTAGTGAAGGGTGGGTATTGTGAGGCTTCTGTGCTGACAGCAAAAGATCAGACCTTTGTTTAATAAACAGAGTTCTTTATTTCTTAATACTGCATGACAGGTTCTCGGATGTTTGTTAGAGATGCCACATAACATACAGTCAGAGTTAATATACCCTCCAGTTCAGTTTGAACCCCGACATTCAACCAATCACAAGAAAGAGAAAAACGTGGGCAAAAGCACCTTAGCCATTTTACTTCCCACAGGAAAGGTGAGGTGCGAAAGTTATAAAAATTCCCTTCTTGAACTGGGCGACCCAGATGTGTGAAACCCATGCATAACAAAGGGCTCTGGCGGCCATAATATCCTTTCAAGGTCTTCACAACAAGATAAGACGGTTCTATGTCCCAGGAAACGGTGGGAGGGAATGCAAGGGAGTAAAGGCCATTTGTTCTCTGGTGACGTGCAAATATGTGGGGTCGCCACTCTCCTGAATAAAATGGTTACATTGACCAGACCTTCAAAAAGCAATATATCTCATAGCAGTAACAGGTAGGGAGGGGTACATACAGACTCGGAGGGGAGACAGCTGTGATTACATTTCTTACTGAGTTATAGAAAGTAACAGAAAGCAAAATGAAAAGCCTTGTTAGGATCTTGTGATCCTGACAGGTATAAATCCAATCTCCTCTTTTTTCCCCTTTCCTCCTCCTCTTCCCCCTTTCCTCCTCCTCCTTCTCCTCCTCTTCTTCTTCTTCTTCTTCTTCTTCTTCTTCTTCTTCGTCTTCATCTTCGTCTTCATCTTCGTCTTCGTCTTCTTCTTCTTGTGTTTTAGGCTGCCCTAGTCCCCCCAGGACTTGGTGGAAGAAAAAACAATAAGAAAGGAAGCACTGGACAGATTTTTAAAAAATGAAGATTAAACCAGAAACTATGCTGCCTCCTGATTTTGATACCTTAATGCAACAATGCTCAGTTAAGAGGTTGTGAGCTGAATTGGGGAGGTATTCAAGCATCTCTAAGAGCATGTGTTAATATACAAAAACTCATCTCTGTGTGTGTTAACATACAAAATGGTGCATCATCCACTTTAAAGAAAGGTATTTGTCCTCCCTCTTAAATAGGTTATCTGAATTTACCATCAAAAAAACCAAATTCCAGTTTTTTGTTGCAGGTGAGGATCAGAAAACTACCTTAGCAGTCAGTCAATATTTAGCTGTGGCAATTGCCTGTAAGAGGGCTGGATATCAATCTGTTCAAGATCTTCGAGTCAAAAGAACAGTAAGATAAGAACTTCCTTCTGGAATAACAACCTTTCCTGGCACAGGAGGCTTTTGTGCTATTGTAGGCATCTCCTTGCATAGGAGGAAGTCTCTAGTGCACTGGTAAATGTGCCACCAGCTGCACAGAAGCCAAAGCCAAAGCATATAAACTTCAAATCTGACACATCAAAATGATGTGTGCCTTACCCCTGACCTTGGGGCACATGTGACTTTGTCAAAAACCCAGTACATTCTGAGCCATGACCCAATAGCAATTCACACCTTGCTGCCTAGAGCAAAGATGAATGTCTCTGACTATACAGACACAAACACGTCAGCAAATTGAGATGATGGGGGATCAACCTGAAGATCCACAGACACGCTCAAGCAATCCCTGTTTCTTTACTAAAGACAGTTTCTGCTTTTCTGGCCCTAGCCCCAGGTAAATTGCTGTCACTGTTTCGACTCTGTGTTGTCGTTTGGAATGCCTTTTCAATTTTTTATTACTATGATTAGCGTGTGTTGTCATTCTTCAGATGTCATGTCTGTCCCTCCTGGGTCCCTGGATGTGAAATCTCAAGAAGGGATTGCTTCTTTATTGCAGTGTGTATACATGCAAATACATTGCATCTGTGTGCTCACATTACTCTAGTAGTGTGGGTGCACTGTTAGCCCTTCCCACATTGCCAAGAGTAACATGCATCTCCCTGGCCTACATGGGAACAGCACAAAATGATGATTATCCCTGTCCATATTGGTTTGGCCTTTCCAAAAACCACATCCATGCCAGCAAAAGGTGAGCCTCTCTCATTTGATCTGTTGCTTCTCATGTTTGATCCATTGTTTCTCACATTTTAGGAGAGGAAGAAAAAGCTGTCTTGGCAAAGGGAACTTGTTTTCTCCTTCTTCCAAAATACTAGAACTCAAGGCCTTCCACTGAAGCTGATGGGCAGTAGGTTCAGGATGGACAAAAGGGAATACTTCTGTACACAGTGAGTGATTAAAATGTGGAATTCACTGCTTCTGGAGTTCCAGTTCCGGCTTCCCGTGAGGCGGACGCAGGGAGAGTGTGCTCTTTCGTTCGCTCCAAACTCCCCGGTTTTCTAGGCTTTACAATTTGCCTTTCCTCTAACCTGTGGGGTTGGGGGTAGCAGAGAGCTTTTGGTAGTTGAGGGGGGGAGTGAGGCAAAACTCCCCCAGAAACTACCTTGCTCTGAGCAGAAACCATGTTGGTGTACCGCTGAGGCCAAGTGTCGGCGTCGGATGGGAAAAGAAGGGGAAGAAACTTTGAGGAGCCGAAAATACTTCATGGACTCACAAAGCGAACGTCTAAAAAGCTGAGTATTCAATTTGTTTTCTTTTCTGATCTTGTTAGCCCAAGGGAAAAAAAAATCTTAAGATTAAAAGATGTCGGAGGAACCCCCGATAGTAAGCGGCCAGGGAGGTAAAGGAGGGGGGGGGGACTCATAAACGGAATTTGAGATAACGCTGCACTAATCGAGCTTTCTTTTTCTTTGTGTCTTTCTGGGTGTCCCGGAGCACTATTCGAGGTCCAGTCGTCAGTTTTGGGGGAGCCGTGGAGGTGATCGGAGGCCCCAAGGAAGATTTGGCTCGCGAGGAGGCTCGGCGTCGGGTGGGGCTGTGCTGTGCGCAGGCGCGGAGAGCGGAAGACGGTGGCCCGGAGATGCAACAGCTTGCGGTTTCTGCGTAACTTCGGAGGAGCGGCGGACTAAGCTATCGTGGAGGCAAAGGACTGGCGGAGTTTACGTAAGGAGTTTACATAAGGAGAGTAGCGGAGACAAGCAGCAGGAGCCTTGCTGACACGCAGACGGCAGCGACAGATAATAGAATATTATATTGACTTAAACGTGAGGAGCTAAATATATGAGGAACTGAGACTGGTGGGAGGTGTTTACACAGTAAAGAAGTGCAAAGGAGTGGGAAATAATTAATCAACTGTTATAGTGCTCAAATTGATGTTCTTTCTCTTGTCTTTCTTGTTAATGTGTGTGACATCTGAGGGAAATTAATTACCAAGTCTCATTTAAGCATCTGTTATTGATTCTCAAACAAATAAAGGTGAAATAACTGTTATATTACAGTGCTGTAACTGTTAGCTGTTTGGGGCTGTTAGGGGACCAATTAACATAGAGGGGGATTAGAGGTTCTTTAATAATCTCAATTAAGGGTATATGATCAATTAAAAGCTTCATATAGATTTGATATAGGGGTAAGAGGGTAAGGGGAACTGTAAAATTCTATTAGGCTAATTTATTTGACACCTGATATCTGACCCATTGATTAATTTGAATTATTTTGTTTGATATAAACTTGAAGTTAATTAGTTAATTAATTGTTAGATATTTATAATTTATTTTGAACCCAATTTATTCTAAAACTAATCAAATTAAATTAACTAAATCTAATCAATCCAATTAATTAGCCTCAAAAAATAAAAATAAAGATTAATATTAATTAATTAGCTTGTCTATTAGTGATAACATTACTAATGGCTAGTGGGATCCCCGGGGCAACTAGGAAGGGCTCGGTTTCTTCTCCTTCCCAAACAACTATTATTGGACAGATGAAGCCTTCAACATCGACGAGCAATCCAGGACTTTCAACGAAGGACATAAAGACCATGATTGATGATTCTGTTTCAGCAGCCATTAAAGCAGTTATGGAAAATACACTTCCTGTCTTGATGGAAAAAGTAGAGGAGAGGATACCAGTGATGATTAAAAAAGAATTTGAAATATTTTACAGTAAAATGGATGAAATGAATTCACAACTTAAAGCCGAAGTAGATGAAGTTAAAGCCCAAGTCACACAGAACAAGACTGAACTACAGGCAGAGATCCAAACCCTAGCAACAAAAGGCAGGCAAACCCACGCCAGAGTACGTGAAATGGATCTAGATTTCCAAGAGTGGAAGGCAAAGAACGAGAGGCTTGAAGATGCAATCATCATCTTAGAAATGGACAAAGCGGCACAGATTATTAGGTGCCAAAATATCCCTGAGAATATTGGAAATAACCTTAAGGAGGAAATGGCGGAACTAATAGCTGACCAACTTAAGACGAACACTAAACAAGAGCTGTTGATGGAAATGGATGGAATGTACAGAAGAAGTACAGCACATGCCAGGAAATACAACACCCCCAGAGAAGTACACATAAAGTTTCACAGAAAAGAAGAGATAAAATCATGAAAGCATCAAATGAAAAACAAGTAAAGTTTCAAGGGGAAGAAATTAGATTTCTGAAAGAGGTACCATGGCGGGTAAGAGAAAAGAGAAGAGAATACCAGCAGCTGGCAAAAGCATTGCGAGATCATAGGACAGAATATAGATGGCTGGTCCCGGAAGGCCTCTCTTTTGAACACAGAGGAAGGAGACACAGACTAAACTCCATCTTTAAACTGGACAACTTTGTGGAAAACTTTGGATCAGACTTTGGACTACAGGATGAGAGGGAAGAGGATGAAGAGGAATCTTCACAATCAGAAAAAGAAGAAGAGATGGATAAGGAAGATAAGGGAAACAAGGAAGAAGAGAAGAAAAGTGGAACGAAAGGAAGGAAGAAAGTGGCGAGAGGGGAAACGCTAATCTCACCCCAAATTCAAACAAGAAATCAACTAAAAACACGCCAGAAGGACACAAAAAAGCAGAATGGAGCCGAGCCATAAAGAATTTAAGGTATTATCTGTAAATGTAAATGGTCTCAACGCCCCACAAAAAAGAAAACGTACATTCCACCAGTTAGCTAAAATAAAAGCTGAGATAGTATGTCTTCAGGAAACTCATATTAAAAAGGAACACATAAAATATCTGAATTGTAAAAAGTTAGGATTAGCCTTTATTGCTGCAGATGACACGCATAAAAAAAGAGGGGTAGTTACCTACGTTAAAGAATCTTTAAATCCCCAACTTGTGTTTGCCTCCAAAGATGGTAGAATGGTAGCTGTTAATGTAACTAGGAATGGGAAGGATTTTATAGTAATAAACTTATATGCTCCTAATACCAACCAAAGCCAGTTTTATAAGAATTTAGCTGAATTATTGAGGGGGGAAAATATGATAGAATATGTGTGATTGGCGACTTTAATGCTGTGGTAGATAGAGCATTAGATAGGAAGACCCAGATCAAACCTGTAAAACAAAAAAATAACAAAAACAATAAAGGCCAAAATCTACCAGAGATATTTTTTCAATTGGCGGAAGAGCAGGACCTTTTGGATACATGGAGAACTAAATATAAAGACAAAATGGCATACACCTTTTTTTCGGGTAGACACAAGTCTTGGTCAAGAATAGACATGGCATGGGTATCTAGATCCATAATACTGGAAATGCTGGATGTTGAGATCTGTCCATTAACATTTGCGGATCATAATCCAATTCTGTTAACTCTCAAGGAGATAAGGAAGGCTTCTAGATGGACTATGAACAGGTATATTTTAAAAGACCAAGACTTTGTGGAATCGCTAAAAGGGAATATAAAGGAATTCTTTAAAATTAATATTCAACCTCAAACTTCGCTTAAAATAGTATGGGATACCTTTAAAGCTTACATAAGAGGTAAACTGATTAGTTTTACCATCTGGAAGAAAAAACAGGAAAATAGGGAATATAAAACTTTGGTTGAGCAAATAAAATTAGAAGAACTAAATACATTAAAGAGACAAGGGGAGCAAGAGGCAAAGCGACGGATACAATACAAACAGCATGAGTTAAATTTATTATTAAACAAAGAGATAGCGAAAAATATAGAATATAACAAGCTGTTTTTCTTCGAAAATGCCAATAAACCGTCGAGGTGGTTGGAGTATAAGTTAAAAAAAGAAGAAAGTAAGAAATACATAATTACTTTAAAAGATAACAAAGGAGAAAATAAATATTTGTTAAAAGATTTTAAAAAAATAGCGGAAGAATATTTCACTAGCTTATATAAACAAGAAACTAAAGAGGAGAATTTGAGTAGAACCTACCTTAGAGAAAGAACAAAAATAAACAAACTGTCAGAAGAACAAAGAAGAGGTTTAAACGATCCAATAGCTATAGGTGAGGTGGTGGAAGCTATTAAGAGACAGAAACCTAATAAGACACCTGGCCCAGATGGTATCCCAAGCGAGTTTTATAAGATTTTTGAGGGACAAATATCTTTAGTATTTAAAGAACTGGTGAAAGATATAGGTAATACGGGAGCTGCCCTAGATACCTGGAATGAGGTGTTAGTTGTACTAATCCCGAAAGGAGAGGAAAATTTAGATAATATCAGTAATTATAGACCGATATCGCTCCTAAATGCGGACTATAAAATCTATGCTAGTATTCTCGCAGAAAGATTTAAAAGAGTATTATCTCAGATAATCAACAGTGATCAAGTAGGCTTTCTCCCAAATAGACATTTAAGAGAAAATTGGAGGACACTAATTAATGTGTTGGAATTCTACGAGGCTCACCCAGAAAAATCTGCCATAATAATGTTTATGGATGCAGAAAAAGCCTTCGATAGCCTATCTTGGGACTTTTTGAAGACTAAACTAGGAGAATATAATGTAGGAGATAAATTTGAATCTATGATTAAAGCAGTCTATACTAAACAAACAGCCAGAATACGATTAAACTCTGATATTACAAAAGAGATTAAGATCGAAAAGGGATCAAGGCAAGGATGTCCTCTATCCCCATTACTATTTATATTTGCATTAGAAACATTATGTGACCAAGTTAGAGAGGATAAAACTATTAAAGGCCTTATGAATAAAGGACAAGAGTATAAGATCTGTGCCTATGCAGATGACATAATGTTTATCATGGAAGACCCAGAAAATTCGTTAGGCAGACTATTGGAGGTAATCACAGATTATGGGAAAGTTTCAGGTTTGAAAATAAATTTAAAAAAAACAAAGATGTTGTCAAAAAATTGTCCCATACAGGAGCAAATGAAAATTCAGAACAAATGGGGAATCGAGATTGCCAAAAAAGTGAAATATCTCGGAGTAGTATGTACGAATAAAACTAGCTCATTGGTAGAAGATAACTATGATACCCTCCTAAAAAAAATTAAAAAAGATCTTGACAATTGGAAAAATCTAAAGCTCTCTTGGCTAGGTAAAGTTGCCGCGATTAAAATGAACATTCTCCCAAGGTTCCTATTTTTGGCACAAACAATCCCAATACTAAAAGAAAATGCAAACTTTAAAAAAAAAAATCAATGAACTTACGAGAAGATTTATTTGGTTTCCTAAAAAACCTAGGGTAAAATGGAAGATTTTACAAGACCGGAAGGAGGAAGGGGGGATCACCTTACCAAATTGGGAGATGTACGGGAAAGCTGCGGCCTTAACGTGGTTGAGAGAATGGCTTATGTTGAATAACAACAGGATCTTGGCACTAGAGGGACATGATCTCTATATGGGCTGGCATGCGTACTTATGGTATAATAAACACCAGATCCATACTAACTTTTGTACGCATGTATTAAGAGCTGCCCTCCTGAGAAATTGGTTATCGATAAAAGAGAAATTCTACATGAAAATTCCTAGGTGGGTTTCACCTTTGGAGGCTTTTGTAAAACCATCACTTGTGGACAAAAAAAGTAAGATAACCTATGATAAAATAGTGGATAAAAAGGGTGAGTTAAAGAACATTGAACAAATTTCGAAGGAAACGGATACATGTTTGTCCTGGTGGGAGGGTAACCAACTAATCTCTAGATACAATTTGGATAGAAAAGTGGGTTTTGAGATAACCCCAAACCAATTAGACTTGAATTGGATGGGCAATAATAAACTTAAAAGCAATTATAAGATAATCCTAACTTATGAAATGCAAGAAGAGAGTGTAAAGACTACTATGATAAAGTGGATGGAGGACTTTGGTTACAACATTCAAATTGATCAGTGGGCAACAATCTGGAGAACAGCTAAATTCCTAGGGGCAGTAAATTATAAAGAAAATATTTACAAGCTATTTTACAGATGGCACTGGTCCCCTGACAGACTCCATAAATGCTATAAGAATCTTTCAAATAAGTGCTGGCTTTGTGGCACTGAGGTCGGAACGTACTATCACATGTGGTGGAATTGTTGTAAAATGCAGAGGTTCTGGGTAATGGTAAACACAATGGTTAAAAAGGTGTTGGGATTAGATATTCCATTATTGCCTGAAATCTGTTTGTTAAATATCCTCCCTGAGGGAATGCAGAGAAAAGATCAGAAATTACTTGCATATATTTTGACGGCAGCTAGGATCTCGCGGGCTAGAGCGTGGAAAACAGCAATACTACCCGGGAAGGAAATACTGATTGCTAGATTGTTGGAGTGGGCTGAACTCTGTAAATTGGGTTTTTTGTTGAATACAAGTGTAAAGACAGATCCTATGAAAACTTGGTCCAAGTTATATGTATGGTTGAATAATGGTGAAGGGCTCCAATAGTATGTAATGTTTAATCTAAAGAAGTGTATAAATATATAAAATCTTGAAAAATAAATCTTATATTAAAAAAAAATGTGGAATTCACTGCTTCAAGGCACCCATGGACATCTTTCCTGGTGCCTACCAAGTGTGGTTGGGGCTTTTTTAAAAAAAAGAAAGTGAGCAGACTGTCAGATTCCTGGATAAATCAATCCCCAACAACTGTCAGCTAATGCTGCCATCCCCCGCCCGGGAGGTGGGATGGTTGTCCCCGTGACGTCAATACTGTGGAATGTTTTGTTATCACTCCCATGGCATGCTTATTGCTCTCCCTATTGTTCTGACCTTGAGAGACTGTTGGTGCTGGCTTATGTATCTTTTCTCCTGTCTAGCTATAAGTCTTCCTGCTCATTTCCTGGGAACTACAAACCAGTATTTTAAGTGCCTTTTTCTTTACCTGATGATTGGTTACGATACACTGCCCCACGTCTCTTTGTATTCTGCATAACTGCCCTGGGGTTACTACTGCCTGCCATTACTAACATAAGAAATGCAGATAAACCATTGCAGACCTTTCTCAATAAAGCATTCCTGTTTAAGGACACTTGTTGTTGACTGACTCTGTAGGACTCTCACAACAACATTCACTCTGGAAATAATACGTTTATTGAAACATTGATAGGATCCAGACTAGACACAGCCTGTGTCAGAACTGAGGATGCAGGCGCAAAAGTAATAGATATACAGAGTTCAAGCAAGGGCCCTAAAAGGGTTTGGAACCAATCACCCCTAGGTATTCCAACCGCCAAAACCAACGGCTACGTGTTCCCACCTTGGTGACATCCCTCCAACATGCAGACAAAAGCCAGCCAGTGAAAGACGAGACCCAAGGCCAGTGAAGGTTCTCATGGGCGATAAGCAACATTCTACTTCAAAGCATCTAAAAGCAAAAGTATGTGGCTTTCACAGGGCTCATTTTGTAGCAGGAGCTCCTCTGCATATTAGGGCACACACCCCTGATGTAGCCAATCCTCCAAGAGCTTCCAGGAGCCCCTGTAAGAAGAGCTCTGTAAGCTCTTGGAGGATTGGCTACATTAGGGGTGTGTGGCCTAATATGAAAAGGAGCTCCTGCTTAGGGTTGCCAAGTCTGGGTTGGAAAATACCTGGGGACTTTGGGGATGGAGCCAGGAGAAGGCGGGGGGAGGGGAGGGGCCTCGGCATGGTACAATGCCATCGAGTCCACTCTTCAAAGCAGCCATTTTCTCCAGGGGAGCTGATCTCTGTCAGCTGTAGATCAGTTGTAAAAGCGGAAGATCTCCAGTCCCCACCTGGAGGTTGGCAACCCTACTCCTGCTACAAAATGAGCTTTCACACTCTTTCACTCCCCCTCCCGGATTCTATGGCAAGTGAACAATAAAATCTAAAGCAAGTTTGACACAGAGCCCGGCAGGGCTTTTGCCCAGCAGAGCTTCTGATTGGCCTCTGGAGATCTGATTGACGGTGGAAATTAAAAGACATCCTGCTACACACAGCTTGTGCCTGAAATGTTGAAGAGCTACCATGAAGAGTTATGCACAGCCTTGCTCCCTAACATTTTGTGGTTGGTTCTACCTCTTGACCCAGCCATTTTCTGCTTGGCTGCATTTCCTCTGACAGCCATTTAGTTGTGGCACCTACAGTCGTGTGTCAGAATTCCAGAAGTGCCTGCAGGCGCCAAAGGTTCAGGACGCCTTTACTAGAGACATTTCTCCCATCAAGAAAGACCTTTGCTATTGTAGCACTGCACATGTACAGGACCTCTGCATAGCTGGACAGTTTTACCTACTGGCTATGCCCTTCATTGGTGGCTTTCTGAACAGATCAGCTTGTTATGATACCACTGCCCGTTATGTGCTGATAAAGGTTTGCTATAGAGCCTTATTTATTCAAAAGATTACCATTAAATACACGTAAATCAGCTTATCACCTCTTGGTACCATGTTAATCATGCTAGTGTCTCATTTTCTACGAGCAAGAGGTGAACAGTGTTTCTCGCGCTGGATTCCGCACACACTCCACAGCAATGCTTTCCTAAAGCGATGCTTATCTTCTACACTAATAGTCACTCATGGCCCCATCTGCGTATAGCTAAATCCACAGGTTGGGGCCACATGGAGGCTAAAGAGATCTTTCAGCAGACTTGGGGCACTCCCCAGGTTTGCAGAAAAATCCGAAATATTTTAAAAAATACACGAAGGGGGGTATTCACCTCTTATCACCTCTTGGTACCATGTGAATCATGCTAGTGTCTCATTTTCTACGAGCAAGAGGTGAACAGTGTTTCTCGCGCTGGATTTTGCACACACTCCACAGCAATGCTTTCCTAAAGCGATGCTTATCTTCTACTCTAATAGTCACTCATGGCCCCATCTGTGTATAGCTAAATCCACAGGTTGGGGCCACATGGAGGCTTAAGAGATCTTTCAGCAGACTTGGGGCACTCCCCAGGTTTGCAGAAAAATCCGAAATAGTAAAAAAAAAAAAAAAAAATCCATGTGGGGGGGGAGGGTTAAATCGCCCAAAAAGTATGAAAGAGGATTCTCTGTGCTTGCACAGTGTTTCTCACGCTAGATTCCACACACACTCCACAGCAATGCTTTCCTAAAGTGATGCTTATCTTCTGCTTTAACAGTCCTAAAACTCTAATAGTTCCTTTTTTTTGTAATAAATGTTATTATTTTCTAACACTCTTACATATTTTTCTTATACAAACCCTTTTCCAATATTATATCCATTTTTGCTCTATTGTATAATCTTGTTATCATCTTATAATGGTGGTTTCCCACCACATCTGGAGCATTTAACATTTTCAACTTTAACCATTCTTTATATGCATATATATATTTCTACTCTCTTGGTAACGACGTATACAACCTTATAAAACTATCCATCATATAAATTCTTATTTTCTTATACAATTCTAAAAATATCCTTATTTTCTAACTGCCATTTATACATTCAAATATCTCTTTTTAATATTATGTCCAAGTATAAATGTAATTTTTCATATCCCAATATTGTTCAACATATTCTTTCAAATCTTTCCAATCTTCTAAAAAAGTCTCTGAGTACAGATTATTCAATTTTCTCGTCCATTTGTCCATTTCAGCCATATACAACAATTTTTTCAACCACTCCCACACCTCCGGTATTTTTTCACCTTTCCAATTCTGCGCATAGACCATTCTTGCCGCTGTAATCATATACCATATTAGTGTCCTTTTTTAACATTTATCTCTTCTAATTTAAGTCCAAGCAGTAACAATTCCAGCAATTTCTTAAATGTACATTTCAAAATTTTTCCATTTCTGTATGTATCATAGACCAATAGGTCTTTGCTTTATCACAAGTCCACCACATATGGTAAAAAGAACCTTCTTTTTTTTTTTTACATTTCCAGCATTTGTTTGACATATTTTGATTAATATTTGCAATTTTTTTGGCGTCATATACCATCTACACATCATTTTAAAACAATTTTCTTTTAGATTATAGCATGTAGAAATACTCATAGCATTTTTCCATAGAAATTCCCAAGATGACATTTCAATATCTTTGTTAAAATTTATCGCCCATTTTACCATTTGTTCTTTAACCATTTCATCTGCATTAAACCATTTTAGCAAAATTTTATACATTTTGGAAATCATTTTTTTCCCTCCTTCTTCCCAAATTTGCTCAATTTCGTTATTTTTTTCTCTAAAACCAGTTTTTTATCATTCTTATAGAGATCATACAGTTGTCTGTACCTCAACCAACCATAATCAAAGTCTATCAAATGTTGTTCTTTCAGTACAAATTCTTTGCCTTGTCTTATTAATAAGTCTTTATATTTCAGCCAGTCCTGTCCTTTAAAATACGATGATGGGTTTAACACTTCTGCTGGCTAAAGCTCTAATAGTTCCTAAAGCAGGCCTGGCGATGGCGGTGGCAGTGGTTAAGCAGCCCAGGAGCTGCCAAAGAGCTGGGGGGCCACGCTGGGCAGTGGCTGCTTCCAAATCCAGGGGCTGCGGCAGCAATGAAGCATCCTGGGAATTGTGCTGGATCAGGCGGCAGCTGCCAGAGAGCCCAGGGACTGCGGCAGCAACAAAGCAGCCTAGGGAGTGACCTGGGCACGACGGCAGATGCTGGATAGCCCAAGGGTTGCGTCAGGCTCAGTGGGCGGGGGGGGGGGGAGATGGGATTTCCTCCCCACAAGTTTCGTGGGGCCCCACTTGTCTATTCAATCGCTCTCTGTCAGGTCAGGAATCACTCAGCATATACCTGCAGTCGTCAGAGCATTCACACAACGTGCCACCTTGCAGATCTGAGAAACAGGGCTGAACATCCGGCACCACTGAGCCCAGTGGAAACTGTGGGTATCAAGGATTCAGGAAATACTCAGCCGAGCCAGATTAGCAAACTACCATGCGGTCATCATGATTGACTGAGAGAGGCAACAGCCAACCGCATGGATGCCATGCGCACGCGCGCATACATTAAAGATAAGTGCCTGAGTACATGCAGACGTACCAAAAAGAAGAAGGATGACAATCATGTAAAGTTATTTATTTAAGACATCCATTACCTGCCTTTCTTCCTTATGGAGTTCAAGGGAATTTACAATATGGATAAGAACACAAGAACAGAAGAGAAGCCAATGTTGGATCAGGCCAGTGGCCCATCCAGTCCAACACTCTGTGTCACCAGGTGCCCTCAGGAGGTCCAGCAGAGGGACCAAGACACTAGAAGACCTCCCACTGTTGCCCCCCCCCCCCAAGCACCAAGAATACAGAGCATCACTTGCCCCAGAGTGAGAGTTCCTATCTATACCTTGTGGCTAATAGCCACTGATGGACCTCTGCTCCATATGTTTGTCCAATTCCCTCTTGAAGCCGGCCATGCTTGTAGCCGCCACTACCTCCTGTGGCAGTGAATTCCATGTGTTAATCACTCTTTGGGTGAAGAAGGACTTCCTTTTATCTGTTCTATCCTGACTGCTCAGCAATTTCATGGAGTGCCCATGAGTTCTTGTATTGTGAGACAGGGAGAAAAGGACTTCTTTCTCTACCTGCTCTATCCCATGCATAATCTTATAATGTCACCCCTCAGCCGTCATGTCACCCCTCAGCCGTCATTTCTCCAAGCTAAAGAGCCCCAAGCGCTTCAACCTTATTTATTTATTTATTTATTTATTTATCATTTTACATTTTTACCCAGCCCTCCCCACAACTTTCTTCGTAGGGAAAGTATTCAAACCCTTTCATCGTTCCAGTTGCCCTTTAATGTAGAATACATTAAAAAAAAAACCACAAAATTTCAAGTTATAATTCCGGGTTGCTAAAAATAATCAAATACTGTCACGAATAAAACTGTCTTCAGCTGCTTCCTAAAGATCAGAAGTGAGGGGCCAGGCGCACCTCCCTGGGGAGGTTTTCCCATAATCGTGGGGCTGCCACTGAAAAGGCCCTCCCTTGTGTGCCCACCAAATGAGCTTCTTTGATTGACTGGACAGTCAAGAGGGCCCCTCCCTCTGATCTTAATACCTGGTCAGGATGGAAGCAGGAATGGGCAGGTGCAAAACTTAACCACAGACAGGGCTATTTTGGGGCAGGATCACACAGAAACGGAGTTCCAGCTGGCTCCTGAGTTGGCCACATCCAGCAGGAACTCATTAGCATAATAGGCCACACCCAACAGCAGAAACTCATTAGGACTGGCTACATTAGGGGTATGTGGCCTAACATACAAATTAACATACAATTAACATACAAATTAATTCCTGCTACAAAAAATCCCAGGGTTTTGACAACAAACAAGGTAAAAAGAATAAGAAGCAAAAGGTGGGCGTGGCTGGATGACCACTCTTCTGGTAACATGGTGGTGTGGCCTAATATGCTAATAAGCTGTGCTGTTAGTGATGTGGCCTAATATGCTAATGAGTTTCTGCTGTTGGGTGTGGCCTGTTATGCTAATGAGTTCCTACTGGGCTTTTTCTACAAAAAAAAACCCTGACTACAGATACTGGTTAATGTAATGAATGCACAGTTCAGAATTTCTTGCTAGATAAAATTGGGGATGTGGGAAAGGCCTATTATCTATATGGCTTGTGCATTAGTCCAGAGGCAGATGACAGCCATATTAAACCTTTAACAGATACTATCCTCACTCGGTTGGGAAATTCTGGAAATTTTAGGGGTGGAGCCTGAGGAGGGGGTGGGTTTGTGGAAAGGAGAGACCGCAGCAGGGCATAATGGCATAGATTATAACCTCCACAGCAGCCACTTTCTCCAGAGGAATGGATGTCCACAGTCTGGACATCAGCTGTAATTCTAGGACATCTCAAGGCACCCTCTGGATATTGGCAACCCCAGGTCTACTGCTTCCAACTGGTGTGGCAGCGGTGGAAATTGGTGGGGGGGAGATTTGGGGGGCAGGAGTTGTTCAGCATTGCATGATACTTCAACATCACTTCTGGACAAATAACTGGAAGTTAAGTCACACATTGCAGTGACAGTCTAGCAACCTCCCCCCAAAGTATGGTAGAACCATAGAGTTTGGGAGGATTGCTAAAGCCTCACTGCAGCATCATTGCAAGAGCTTCTCAGTTATTGGACAAGTTCTTACCCTTGTAGTTCTCTCGGCTTTCAGGTTCTGTGATGGCATATAGCAGCCCCTGGCAGTTCGGGAAGGAGGTAGACAGAGATATAGAGAGACAGAAAGAGAAACAGACAGACGAGACTACTTAGTGAGCCAGTTTGGTGTAGTGGTTTAGTGCGCGGACTCTAATTTGGGAGAACTGGGTTTGATTTCCCACTCCTCCACTTGCACCTGGCTGGATGACCTTGGGCAAGCCATAGCTCTGTACCAGCTGTTCTCTCAAGGACAGCTTGGGAAAAAGCTCTCTCAGCCCCACCTACCTCACAGGGTGTCTGTTGTGGGGGGGGGAAGGGAAAGGAGTTTGTAAGCCGCTCTGAGACTCCAAGTGAGTGAAGGGCGGGGTATAAATCCAATCTCCTTTTCTCTTCTTCTTCTTAGTGTACTCTGAAGATTCTCCCTTCTTGTCTGCATGGACCTCTCTCTCTTTGCCCTCCAGTGGCAAGCAGGCATTTGCATATACCCCCTCCCCTAAGGGCAGAATGGTCCTATAAAAAGGTATTACAAGAATTCAGTTAACATCTCTGCACTACGTCATCCTTTGCAAAGAGCAAAATGCAACAAAAACAGAAATAATACCACCACTTCTATTGAGTGCAGGGAAATTAATTATCTCCAGTCTTTTTATGTCACATTTGATTAACCTGGGTCCTTGTGGTAGCCTTTTAGCTATGAAAGTCTCATCTTTATTTTTCTTACCGAGCCGTGCCTTTATTTTTAAGAGTTCGCACCAACTATCTTTTCTTAACTGCCTTTTTTGATGCACGTTTTGTGATGTCAGATAGTGATCAGTTGAGTGAAGATATTTTATTGCTCCGATGCAAGCCTTTGTCAAGAGATAATTAAGTAGATTGGAAATCCTCCATTATTCAGCTCACACCTTTCATCGCAGCCATTATATAATTTAGTTTTGTCAATTTCAATATGTTTCTATTACCTCAGCAAAACTATGCACTGCACGATCTGCCATACTTGAAAAGTAACATGGAGATCGTTTTTCGTATTATTGTTATTAAACAAAGCCTTGTGTTGGGTACCCTGCCAGAAAAGTTGCCTGGATTGGGTAAAATGCTAATAGGGTGTGGGAAACTGTGCTGTGATTTGCAGCCATGCCTGAGCATCTGATTGGCAGGCGGAGGGTCCCAGGTTCAATTCCCAGGGTCTCCAGTTAAAGGATCTGGTAGGAGGTAATGTGAGAGACCCTCTGCTTGAGACCCTGGAGAGCAGTGGCCAGACTGAGTAGACAAGTCTGGTCTTGATGGACCAAGGCAGCTAGATGTCTGTGCCATGTCAAAACCTGCTTCCATTTCCAATAGATTATGGTAGGGATGGTAGCTTCACACAAGAAGTATCAGGAGGGTATCTGAAGAAGTGCATGAGCACACAAATGCATATACCCAGAATGACACTTTGCTGGTCTGAAAGGAGCCACAGGACTCACTTTGTTCTGTTGCTTGAGACCAACGTGGAGACCCACCTGAATCTACATTTATTAGAAAACATTTTTTTCCTTGCATTTTCAAGTGGTGTCAAGTGTTACTTTTGATCGGCAGAAGCATATGCATGCATATAAACAATGGGAGGGGAAGTATTTCAAGAGGGGCTCGCAATGCTCAGCAGTCTTGGAGACATTCCAAGAAATTTAGTGGGCTCACTCTTATAAATTGCAGTCTATTATTTTGTACTACACAAAATAAGAACATAAGAGAAGCCAGTGTTGAATCAGGCCAATGACCCATCCAGTCCAACACTCCGTCACAGAGTGGCCAAAAACACCAGGTGCCCTCAGGAGGTCCACCAGTGGGGCCAGGACACTAGAAGCCCTTCCACTGTTGCCCCCCCCCCATCAAGCACCAAGAATATAGAGCATCCCTTGCCCCAGACTGAGAGTTCCTATCTATACCTTGTGGCTAAGAGCCACTGATGGACCTCTGCTCCATATGTTTATCCAATTCCCTCATGAAGCCAATAAGAATGTAAGAGAAGCCAGTGTTGGATCAGGCCAACGGCCCATCCAGTCCAACACTCTGTCTCACACAGTGGCCAAAAATACCAGGTGCCCTCAGGAGGTCCAGCAGTGGGGCCAGGACACCAGAAGCCCTCCCACTGTTGCCCCCCCCCAAGAACCAAGAATACAGAGCATCACTTGCCCCAGACTGAGAGTTCCTATCTATACCTTGTGGCTAAGAGCCACTGATGGACCTCTGCTCCATATGTGCCTCAAAGGATGGAATCATGCATATTTTTATTGTTATTTATTTACTTCATTTATACCCCAAATTACTCCCCAGTGGGACTCAAGGTGGCTTCCATCATTCTCCTCTTCTCCAGTTTCTCCTCCCAACAACAGCGCTGTGAGGCTGAGTGTGTGTGACTAGCCCAAGGCCACCCAGCGAGCTTCCATGGCAGAGTCGGTATTTGAACATGGGTCTCCCAGATCATAGTCTATTGCTCTAACCACTACACCATACTGGCTTCCCAATAATTACACTCTTCAGAGGGGGGTTTTTATATAAAGATCCATCTTTTCATATCAAGGCAGGGGGCCTGAAAGCCTCCCCCACATCCACAACCTCTGCTGGGGCACACACAGTTCATTTGCCATGCAAAAGATTTTCTTCCGCTGTGTCTCTGCTTTTGTTTCAAGATATGTTCGTCCAGGATGATTGCTCTACAGTCAGTTGTTGTTCAGTCACACAGTCGAGTCCGACTCTTTGCGACCCTGTTAGCCGAATTGCTTTAATTTTAGATCAGCAATTGGCAGAATACCGGGTTCTTGCCAGCTATACCAAGGTCCCGTCCCCTCCAGGAGTTCCAGAAAATAGGCAATGAGGCTGATTGGTTTCTTTGAATGATGTTCACTATAAATGTTTGTTCAAGCATACAAAAACATAACCACACACACATACACACAAGATCTAGGAAAATTAGACAGAAAATAGCACTGTTGCATTAGCAGGAGTTTCGTTGAGGGGAAATACGTTACCTATCCTAGAGATGGGTGGTTCACTTCCACAAGAAGATTGAAGGGATGAAAAGGAAAAATGGGGGACATGATCTGAACCTGCAGATGCACGCCTCGTCCTGGCTGCGCAAACCAGGGATTAAAGATGGAGGCAGGGTGTTGGGGATAGAAAGCTGGGCGTAAGAGGATGGTAAGAAGATAGGGGTCAAAGAAGGCTAGCAATGGACTTCTGTTATGCAAGGTCTTTTATCAGGTAGCATTGGGGCGGGCTGTGCTGACCACATCCCATTGACACACCTACTAGTTGATCCGTCCCCATTAGTCCTACCATTGGTCAGTGTAATGAGGAGGAGGGGGCAGGAAGGAGTGGTCAATATTGCAAATATAAGTGCTAAGCAAGAACTAACACCTGGGCCAGCTGGTAGGATTCTTGGCACCAGTCCTTTGTCTCGTGATAGCTCTGGCCAGGTCACTCGATGGCCGACGATTAGTTGCTTGGTAACATCACTTAACATAATCTCTTACAGGAACTTTGGGGGAAGGTGTGGATTGGCCAGCGTGAGGAGACAGATGACTCTTTGAAATGGAGTCCAGGTCTCCATGTTGGTGTGAACTCTGGAGGAAGTTTCCTGCTGTGGGCTGGAGCCTCTCACTGCAATATAGAGAGTGCATTTTGCCTTTTTGCAAGATAACAACCCCAAAGTTCAAACTTATGATTTTAACAGTTCATAAGAGCATATAATATGCCTTGCTGGTTTACAACCCCATGGACCACATCACGCCAGGCCCTCCTGTCTTCTGTTGTGCTCTGGAGTTTGTTTAATTTCATGTTTGTTGCATCAATAACACTGTCTAGCCATCTCATCCTTTGTCGTCCCCTTCTTCTTTTACCTCAGTCTTTCCCAGCATCAGGGTCTTCTCCAGTGAGTGCTCTCTTCTCATTTGGTGGCCAAACTACTTGAGCTTCAGCTTCAGTATCTTGCCTTCTAGGGAGCAGTCAGGGTTGATTTCTTTTAGGATTGACTGATTTGACCTTCTTGCAGTCCAAGGGACTCTCAAGAGTCTTCTCCAGCACCATAATTCAAAGGAATCTATTCTTTGGCACTCAGCCTTCTATACAGTCCAACTCTCACAGCCATACATCACCACTGGGAGTACCATGGCTTTGACTATATGGACTTTTGTTGGCAGGGTAATGTCTTTACTTTTTATTATGCTGTCTAGGTTTGCCATTGCTTTCCTCCCAAGGAGCAGGCGTCTTTTAATGTCATGGCTGCAGTCACCATCTGCAGTGATCTTGGATCCCAGGAATGTGAAGTCTGTCACTGCTTCTATGACTTCCCCTTCTATTTGTCAAGGAGTGATGGGGTCGGATGCCATGATGTTAGGTTTTTTTTTTTTTTTGATGTTGATTTTCAAGCCAACTTTTGTGCCTCCTCTTTCACACTTTCAAGCCAACTTTTGATGGGGCCAGATGCCATGCTCTTAGTTTGTTTGTTTGTTTTAATGTTGAGTTTGAAACCAGCTTTTGTGCTTTCCCCTTTCATCTCTTTCATGTGACCGGAAGTTGACTCAGAAAATCAGAAGACTTCTGCATGGCATCACCTTTTAAATGGCTTTTGTAAGCCCCCCATTGTGAACCTCACAAACCACAAACTGATTTGTAAAATGGAAATATTCATGAAAGTTTGTGGTTCATGGTCCATGAAACCCACGAATCACCACGAACCTCCATTTTTTCAGTCCATGCCCATCCCTAAGACTGCTATCTCATGTTTTTTTCTGCTCAAACCATACTCAGGGCCATGGGCAACAACATTAAAAACCATACCAAGATAGAAAGTACCATGCTAATATCCAACAATGATGAAGCAGCCTAAAAAACCATGAACTTCAAGGGCTGAAAGCAGTAATTTATCATCATGAGTGGCATGTATTAATATTGACGTGCTTTTCTTTAATTTGGAATAAACCTTAAGGTAGCCCTGGTAGCCTTTCCTCCTCTACAATTACCTTTCTGATTGGTTGGTAAAGATCAGGAAAACTTTTCCACGAATCATAAAAAGAGATATTCTAGCAAAGATTGGCTATTATGCTTCCAATACAACTTTGCTCCCGCGGAAAAGCTCTGTTTGCAAATTAGTGTGATTGCAAAGGCCACTTAAAGCTTTTTTTCCCCCCTTATTCACCATTGGGAAAATGTTCGGATGGTGAAGATCATGGCACACAACCACGGAAATGTCTTTGGACAGCGCTGGCTCTTTGGCTTAGAAATGGAGGTGAGCACCACATCTCTAGAGTCATATTCAACTTGCTTTCAAGCAAGGGAAACTTTTACCTTTACTTAGTATCTTTATGGTAAGATGGCCTTATTTTTTTTCCCCTCCAGCTATGTTGTCTGGATAGCTTAATCCTCATTTCCCAAGCACCTGATGCTGCTGAGTAAGAAAACTGAATAGAATGACAACAGTTGCTGAAGCAGGTAATATAGTGGGGAAAAGTGCTGCCTATTTGCAGAGATTTGAGGCAATGTTGTGCATTTTTTCAGTCACTGGACTGAGAGAGCAATTTGGGTCTTTCACTGAAATATCGCAACATGCAAAGCTTAATGTAGAGATGTACATAAATTTGACACTGCCAGTAAAATGTACATATAGCATGAGATGTACGGACAGAACAATGTGGCGATAATGCAAATGAATTTCACAAAAAAAAAAAATAAATAAAGGAATTTTTGCCGAGGGAGTTGCAGTCTTCTCATTTGTGGCTCAGATTTGTGGATAACAAAGCATGCCAAAGAAAATAAAATCTGTATGCTCTAAGAAGCAAAATATATGAGATGGAGACAGGATTCTTCAAAAGAAATAGCTGGAAGAGGCTCCGTAAACAGAAACTGTGGCAGGCGAGGGTGTATATTTGACCCCTGCCCTTTGCTGTTTTCCCGATTTAAATCATCTCCTAAAGCTGTTATTTCTTCCATGTGCATCTATATAGCATTTATTATTTACTCTTGTGTACCCCTAAAGTAGTTGTGCCTTCCAACAACTCAATTTATGCGTTGCTTCAGTGTCTTGGATCTTTTCAGCACCTGTCAGGCTCCCCCCCCCCCCCCCCCCCCGGCCAAGAGCAAGGCACTGCTGCTTCAGGGTCTCGGATCTCAAGGAAGATCCAAGACACTGAATCAGCGCCTATCAGGCTCCCCACCCCCCGGGCTGGAAGCAAGGCGCTGTTTCTGCAGGGGGGGGGAGCAGAGAGCTGACAGGGTGGGATTTCGCTTTGTTTCTTCCTCGCCGGCTCCACTTCCCGCCTCCTGCCCCCACGAGATCGGAGGAGCGGGGCAGCTTTTGGCCACCTGTCCCAGACTCCCTGGCCTTTGGCAGGCAACCACTCCTCTGCCTGCTGCGGGCTCCCCTTCACAGGACTCAGGAGCCAAGGATGCAGGGCCCTGGTTGGCTCTCCAGTGCCTCAGGTGACGCAGCAAGGTGAGGGCGGGGAAAGAGGATGGCCCAAGCACCAGTCTTCGTGTTGGCGGAGCCCTACAAAGGGCCGGCAGCGGCAAAAGGGGCAATCTGCACTGCGAGTGGGGCAGAGCAGGCACTCTTGCCGACAGCAGCAAAAGGGGCAGCCTGCTTGCGAGCGGGGGACAGAGTGAGCACTGCAAGTGGGCAGAGCGGGCACTCTTGCTCCAGTTGCTGCTTGGCTTGGCTCCAGCAGCACCGACCGCCCAGGAGAGCTGGCAAGGTGAGAGGGAGGAGAGGAGAGCCGGCGCAGGGTGCCGGTGCCCCTCTTCAGCTTCTCGCTCCAGGCAAGAGCTTATCCCGCCTATATGGATGCACCGGCTATGTGATTGATTCAAGATCACACTAGCAGCTGCATGTGGAGGAGTGGGAAATCAAGCCTGGTTCTCCCAGATTAGAGTCCTCTTAGGCCCAATTTATACCTCCTCTCTGAAGTAGTTTGACTGCTGTCTTTTCCTGCACTCATTTCACGCTGGTTTCAGATTTCACTCCCTGGGTCTGAAGAGTATTAAGCAACAGGATCTGTTTAAAGCAGTAAAATGCTGGCTTGACCCCAGGAGGGCAATTAACAAATGTAAAAAGTATTTTTTAAACTAGAACAAGTATGGTTTGAAACTAGAAACAGGTATAGACATTTTTTTTAAAAAAAACTAGAATGATTCCAGCGGGAAAGTCAGATGTAGATTTGACCTTAATCACTACACCAAAGCTTAATCACTACACCAAAGTGAGAGCCAGTTTGGTGTAGTGGTTAAGTGCACGGACTCTAATCTGGGAGAACCGGGTTTGATTCCCCACTCCTCCACTTGCACCTGGCTGGATGACCTTGGGCAAGCTGTAGCTCTGTACCAGCTGTTCCCTCAAGGACAGCTTGGGAAAGAGCTCTCTCAGCCCCACCTACCTCACAGGGTGTCTGTTGTGGGGAGGGGAAGGGAAAGGAGTTTGTAAGCCGCTCTGAGACTCCCTTGGGGAGTGGAGGGTGGGGTATAAATCCAATCTCTTCTTCTTCTTCTTCTTATACCCTGAAGATCTTGTTGGGCTCTAGGAGGCTAAAGGACAGCTCTCTCTAGAAGCTAAAATGACTGAACTCAGGCTAGTGTAATTTGGTTACGTCATGAGAAGACAATTGGAATCTAGTTGCTCTCCAAGGAGCTCCTGGTCTTGAATCTAGCTCTTCCACTGCAGACCTTCCTAAAACTATCTTAAAGCTAAACGAGCATCGGAACCTGCACCCACAATAGAAACAAATCTTCAAAAACTGCAGCAAAAAACCAGAGAACTAAAAGTGCTGACAAAATATGAACAAACATTAAAAAATGGGGAAATGTTCACTGCTCCCTCCTGACATTTTAAAGAGGCCTTAGAAGTAGCTGAAAATTAAGCCACAGACAGTGATTCATAACCTCACACTCACAGCACGTGAGAGCACATTTTCCAGAGTGATTGCCACAGCTTCTTAGCCTCAAACGTAACTTGCAATCAATGTTAATTGCTGATACTAATTTGCTTTTTAGAGGTATTGATGGCTGCCATATGCTTTGACCTGTTATCTGCTCCAAGGAGGTGATTAAAATTGCCAAGGGATACGGCAAGAAACTTACCGAGGCTTCTCCCCTCCATTTTTAAAAATATTATAAATTAAATTCCATCTGTAGATTGTGGGAGGGGGGTGCCTGAATTTCTAGTCTGACCAAAACTTCTGAGTAATATATAACTTGGCATTTAATTCACCTTACTTAGAAAGTTGCTTCTCTTGATCTGAGTATATTTAAAAGAAGAAGAAAGAAGAAGACAGCAGGAAGGAAATTCTGAAATCAAATCTAAAATAAAGAGAGGCAGTTAAAGTTGTCAGTGGATATATAGGGAGCATTGATGAACCCATGAGTTAATTTTAATGACTTCCTGCAGATTTAAGTAACACATTTTAGTACAGACTGTTCAAATATTCGGCTGGGTGAAGTAGCTGAGGGACTTTGCTAGCCACTGCATTCTAGCCTTTTATTTATTTATTTAGCTTGGTTAGAGGAAAGCCATTCTTCATGAGGGAAGCCTTGTTTTAAATCTGTATTATTTTGCTTATATTCCTTTTGACTTTCTCCAATCCCTCATTGTGCGCTGTAGGGGTTATCCTTAGGATTTAGGGTCATCATTAGGAAACAGGACTGTCAATGATTCATGGGGCCAAGAGAATTTCACCTAACACTATAATCAGATTTTGATTTGGTCCCTCAGACAAACACTCAAGTGTTCTCTGACTGCACTAATATGATTTTACTCATCTACTATGAGCATCAGGAGGGGGAAACTGGTGGTGGTGGAAAGTGGCGTAAAGTCACAGGTGACTTAAAGTGACCTTGTAGGGTTTTCAAGGCAAGAGACAGAGATGGTTTGACATTGCCTGCCTCTGTGGAGCAAGCATGGGCTGCTTGGTTGGGTTGCCAGGTCCCCTTTGGCCACCAGAGTGGGGGGGGGGGTTGCCACATCTAGGTTGGGAAACTTTTGGAGGTTTGGTGATGAACCCTGGAGGGGGGGACAGGGACCCCAGTGGGGTACAATGCCGTAGAGGCTACCCTCCAAAGCATCCATTTTCTCCAGGGGAACTGATCTCTGTAATCTGAAGATGAACTATAATTCTAGGGGATCCCCAGGTCCCACCTACTTCTTGGTGGTCTCCCATCCAAATACTAATCAGGGCTGATCCTGGAAAATCCAGGGTCACCACACACAGGCAGGCCATGGCAAACCATATCTGTTTGTTCCTTGCCTTGAAAACCCTATGAGGGGTCACCATAAATTGGCTATGACTTAATGGCTCACTTACCTGTAACCGACTAGGAGAGCCACAACCGAAGAAGGCAATATACAAGGACAAAGAAAAGCTACGCAGTGCGCTAAATATAATATCAAACTATAAAATAACACATATTTACATAATACTAAAAGTGACAATGCAAAGGCCCATAAAGTACAAATAGTAGTTGTTAAAGGTCCATAAAGTACAAATAGTTGTTGTTGATTAGTTTCTCTGGAATAAAATTCATTTCAGTACAAAATTTCATCCGACCAGGACCATTTTATAGTTGTAGAAGTCCCAATTCATAAGGGAAGTGCACATGAATGACATGTAATATTTTACTTAGTTCCAATATCAACTGGGATAGAGATATTTACAAAGACTGGAATCTCTCAATTATGCATCATACTTAAAATGTGTGAAGGCTGACCACGAAGTGGAGATCCTTAGAATATGGTCCTGTTTGGATGAAGTTCTGTACCGAAACGAATTTTATTTTGGAGAAACTCGTCAACAACAACTATTTATACTTTATGGACCTTTAACAACTACTATTTGTACTTTATGGACTTTTGCATTGTCACTTTTTGTATTATGTAAATATGTGTTACTTTCTTTGTCCTTGTATATTCAGTTTACCTGTAGTCATGACCTGGATGCCCCAAGCTAGCCCAGTTTCACCTGATCTCAAAAGTTAAGCAGGGTCAGCCCTGGTTAGAACTTGGATGAGAAACCATTAAGGAAGTCCAGGATCGCTACATAAAAGCAGGCAGTAGCAAACCAACTGTGAATAACTTTTGTCTTTAAAACCCCCTGAAGGATGCGCTCCTACTTAATGAGGAGTGACACTGGGACCTTCTGCATGCCAGGTATCACTCCTTGTTTCTAACATTTATCGAACCACAATTTGATATCTCTATCATCTGTCTGTCTGTCTGTCTGTCTGTCTATGTATCAATAGAAGAAGAAGAAGAAGAGATTGGATTTATATCCCGCCCTTCACTCACTTAGAGTCTCAGAGCGGCTGACAAACTCCTTTCCCTTCCCCTCCCCACAACAGACACCCCCTGTGAGGTAGGTGGGGCTGAGAGAGCTCTTTCCCAAGCTGTCCTTGAGGGAACAGCTGGTACAGAGCTATGGCTTGCCCAAGGTCATCCAGCAGGTACAAGTGGAGGAGTGGGGAATCAAACCCGGTTCTCCCAGATTAGAGTCCGCACACTTAACTACTACACCAAACTGGCACATCCATCCATCCTTCCGTCCGTCCGTCCGTCCGTCCGTCTGTCTGTCTGTCTGTCTATCATCTATCTATCCTCCATCATCATCATCATCATCATCTATCTAGTAGATTGAGATAAATAGATGACAGACAGACAGACAGACAGACAGACAGACAGACAGACAGACAGACAGACAGATAGATAGATAGATAGATAGATAGATAGATAGATAGATAGATAGATAGATAGATAGATGATGGAGAGATATAGTCCAAAACAGAAGCATGCCAACTGCCAACAGGCTGGATTTCTGATGGCCTTGGGGGTTGCCAGGAGTCTGTATGGTGCCCACTTGTTGCAGTCTGGAATATTCACTAGGCCTGTAATCCTTCGCCCCGTCTGCTGTCGAAACATTATCCCATGGCATGAGTTGTGATCTGCCTCTCTTTAGAGCTCATAGACGCTTGGCAGGTGGAGTATATCTAGTCTTTTCAGCTGAATGACGGTGTGGGCATTTTAAACATTTACTACAAATCCTGCCACATTTGGATTTAGATTCCTTATGTTAATGTGGATGATGTTTCAGCTAACAGTGTCGGAGTTGAAATGCATATTTTCCCCAAGCATCTAAATTCAAAGGGCTTGGATTAAACAAAAAAGGATTTGTCCATCACTGCAAATTACATATTTAATAGGATAGACAAAAAGAATTGTATACCAATGTATTGATTTTTAAAAGCTGTTTGACCTTTTCTCTTTTTTTTGGTCTGCCCCCCCCCCCCTTCTGTTTTTTGAGATGACGGTAATATGGGATAACAGATGAAGTATTACAGTCTTTCGTTCCTATTAGAATATGATAACAAGTTGTAATTGCTTTATGCAGATTAGTAATTCCACATTCTGAAAGAGATTTTTCTTTTCCAGAAACAAACTACAAACCACCAGATAGGATTGTAGTACAGTACAGTTTATCGTCGAACAACTAAATCAAGTTTTGTTAAAACTAGACCACTTTACCTCATTGTCAAGGCCACCAAGTCCTGATACAAACCTATCACCTCAAGATCCGTCCAATAATATTTTAAAAAATTAAGGGTTCCCCAAGAGCTAAGAGCAGTGAGATCAAACTCAGGAGGGACTCCTTCCCAGCTTGTTCTCCGGCCCCATCATGTCTGCACCTATGTTTATCCACCTGGACCCCTCTCAGTGAGGGACGCTAAAATTAAAGCAGGGAAATACCTGAGATCATTGTTGGGTCCAAGGTCCAAATCTTCTGATCTAAAAGAAAATTGAACCCTTTTTCAGTCCCTCTACTCTGCTCAGGTTTCTTTTGACCTTTGAAAGTCCAATATTTGTTTTACAGATTCAACGGAGGGGAATTTTCTTGAATTCCAAAGGCATTCACTCAGTGCGTGTCTTTATTAGTAAATCACAAACTTCTCTCCTTGATTCAAGAGCATCTAGAGATAACCTCCCAGTCACTACTGCTGCTATCCACTCAAGGGAAGCTGACAAGGGTCAAGTTAAGGACCCAACCAGATGGGAAGAACATTCTTCTACTCTCCCACAAATCCAACCAGAGTCTCCTACGCCTCTTCAATCAACCCAGGAAGATTTAATCAGCTCTTTCAAAACCCTTCCCAACTTTGAGCAACAAGCTATTACTGATAGATTGGCATGGCTGAGGGCAACACTCTTGGAGCTGAGTACTAAGGAGACTTCTCTGCCTCCTAGATCTTTACCCTTAGCCATTCCAATGGACATTAAGCGCAGATTGTTGTGTCTCTTGAGGCGCATAGCCCTCTAGATGCAGATGGTGGAATCTGGAAGTTTGGAGATACAGGTAAGAGCTTTTAAAAAATAAGCCAATATCAAGCGGTTCTGTCTAATAATTTAGGGTTACCAACTCAAAATCGGGAAGTACCTGGAGATTTGGGGGGTATAGCCTGAGGAGGACAGGGTTTGATTAGGGGAGGGGCTTCAATGGAGTATAATGCCATAGAGCCCACCTTCCAAAGTGGTCACTTTCTCCAGGTGAACTGATCTGTTGTCTGGAGAACAGTTGTAATCCCAGGAGATCTCTAGCCACCACTTGGAGGTTGGGTGCTCTAATCTTCCATTAGAGTCCTCTGTTTCCAGTAGGGTTGCCAGGTGGGAGGGGAGTGGGAGGAGTAGGGTGACATCATCATGCACAATGTCCCCATTATGATGATGTCACACGGAAGTGACATCATCATGCCAGGGATGCCATGAAGTGACATTCTGGTAGTTTGGACAAAACTCCGTAGAGTTTTGCCATGTAGTGTCCCTGGTGTGCTGACATCACTTCTGCATGATGTCATCATGCCAGGGACATTGCGGCAGTGGTCTGTGGAAGGCAGGAGCCCACCAAATTGGCCTGGAGATCTCCTGGAACTACAACTGATCAACAGATGACAGAGATCCTTTCCCTTGGAGGAAATGGCTGCTTTGTAGGGTGGCCTTAGTGGCCCTCTCCAAACCGGACCTCCCCCAACTTTCACCCCCAAATTTCCAGAAACTTCCTGAGACAGAGTTGGCAACCATATGATGCCAGTACATGATTATTGCCCTATAGAACAGTAGATAGTAAAATCACCACTTTCCGTGTCCAACAGGACTAGGTTAACAGGATTCAGGTGCTGGACTTCAGTCTCAGGTGACAAGCTGAAACCTTTGGGCCATCTTCTTGTCCACCCACTTAATGACTACTTTTCAGATTTCTGTGCATATAGACATGTAAATTCGGGGGTGGTAAACAATAATCTGGCACAGAGTTGCCATCTCCAGGTTAAAAAATTAGTGGTGATTTGGGGTGGAGCTGCTCAGGGAAAGCAGAGTTCGGGGGAGAGAAGAGATCTCAGAGGGTATAAACTGCCTACTCTTCAAAGCAGCCATTCCAAGAGTTTTCCAGGCCCCAGCTGGAGGTTGACAACTCTGGCACCATGAGCTCAACTGTTTTATACCTTTTGTGAATTCTTAATTTTCAAGTTGTGTGTATGTGGTGAATAATTCATCTCTGTAAAGCCATCTAATTGTGACTGGCTTAATTCACAGGTACCTAGCAGTAAAATTCCTAGTGGTGTGTAGATGTGCCTCCATGTAGTCCTGCTGTGCAATTTTGTGTCAGTTGAGTCCTGTCTGGGAGTCTTGGGTAGAGTTGCCAATCACCAGTTGTGGCCAGATCTCCCAGAATTACAACAGATCCCCAGAGATCTCCGAGAATTACAACAGATCCCCAGAGATTAGTCCCCTGGAGAAAATTTCTGCTTTGGACAGTTGGCTGTAGGTGCTCCCTCCCCTCCCCCAACCCCACCCTCCTAGGGATGTCAGCATCCAGGTGAGACTTGGGGATTCCCCAGAATTACAGCTCATCTCCCGACTACAGCAATCATTTCTCCTGGAGAAAATAGATGCTTTGGAGCAAGGGCATAGACTTTCCAATTTCCGGGGGGGGGGGGGGGGCTAGGGCAGGGCCAGAGACATTACAAGCCATTGTCTCCAGGGGAGGCTCAGCATGTCCTGGAAAAGTTCAGGGGGTGGGGCAGATCCTCAACCCTCCTGAAGTTGACACCTCTGCTTGGAGGGTGGACTCTATGGCATTGTCCTCTGCAAGTTCCATCCTCAAATCAGAAGAAGAAGAAAACAAAGAAGAAGAGGAGGAGGAGGAGGAGGAGGAGATTGGATTTATACCCCACCCCAAGGGTGTAGACTTTCCAATTTCCGGGGGGGGGGGGGCTGGGGCTGGGCCAGAGACATCACAGTCCATTGTCTCCGGTGGAGGCTCAGCACCTCCTGGAAAAGTTTTTTGGGGGGCTCCAGCTCCCCAGCCCCCCTGAAGTTGACACCTATGCCCCACCCTTCACTACCCAAGAGAGTCTCAGAGTGGCTTACAAACTCCTTTTCCCTTCCCCTCCCCACAACAGACACCCTGTGAGGCAGACGGGTCTGAGAGAGCTCTGACAGAAACTGCTCTTTTTCAAGAACAGCTGTGCCCGAACTATGGCTTGCCCAAGGTCATCCAGCAGGTGCAAGTGGAGGAGTGCGGAATCAAACCCAGTTCTCCCAGATTAGAGTCCGCGCACTAAACCACTACACCAAACTGGCTCACAGGAGTTTCTCTAGGAGTTTCTCAGCCTGCGGCTGGCAACCCTCCGCCCCCTGCTGGTGGCCAGGAGGGACCTGGCAAGCCTTCACTCTCTGCAAGCTGGATTCCCAAATATCCAGGAATTTCCCAAGCCAGAGCTGGCAACCCTGGGCACGGAGAGAACCTGGGAACTCTATTTTTAGTCCTTTCCCTCCAACATTTTGATTTCATTGGGGGGGGGGGGGTTGCAGCAGCAGCAGCACTGAGAATTCCTTGCCACTCTGGGACAAACAAGCAAGTCCCTTCGCTGAGTCTAAAAATAAGAACAGAAGAGAAAACTGCTGAGGCCTGCAGTCATCGTTTGTTCCGTTAGCCTTGGTTTTATTTATTTAATTTTATTTTTCTGGCTCTCAAAGGCTTGGACATAAAAGAAAGAAAGGAAAGAAGGAAGAGAAAAACTTTCCCAAGGGCATGACCTTCTGCGGTGGGCTCAGTGAACCAATAAAACAAAAAGAAAGCCAGAGGCCTTGTAAACAGTCGCTGGGGAAGATCAGGCGGCCTGCCATGGGGAAGGGGAATATTGAGGGTAATGTAACAGGCAGGGGGGACGGAAGCTTTAACAGGATAAAAACTGATAGCTGCCTTGCCTTCTTTTGTCAGAGACGTGAACTCTGGCAAATCGAGGCCCTCTAGGATTACGTCTCACAAAGCTTGTGGACTTGGTATTCTTCACACCACTTGTCATGGTGCTGCTGCTGCGTGAGAAACAAGCGTGAAAGCCGGCGCTATTATCTGAACACTTTCAGAGGGGATGAGGATTGTTTCATATTCAGGAGGGGACCTCATCAGGGAGAAAAGCACTGAGAAGTACATAGCATCGCCCCCTTTAAAGGGTTTTTTTCCGTAGGCTTGCCAGTGGCCAAATCATGGCTGGAGATTTCCTGGGATTACAACTGATCTCCAAGTGACAGAGATCAGTTCACCTGGAGAATGGCTGCTTTGGTAGGTGGACGCTATAGAATTATAGCCCCACTTAAGTCACTCCTCTCCCCCATACCCTGCCCTTTTAAGGTTCCACTAGGGTTGCCAGAAACCCCAGTGGAGGTGGGGGTCTCCTACCACAAGGCCCCACCACCCCACTGCCGATCAGCTGGCCAGCCCCCGCCCCTTACCTGGAAGAAGAGCAAGGCCCAGTCGACATTGTGGTGCTGTGTCTGCATCACTTCCGACATGACCCAGAAATGATGCCATCACGTCAGGGATGTCAGGGTGATGCTCTGGCATCTGGGCAAAAACTCTATGCTAGAAGCCAAATTTACCATAGAGTTCTTACCCAAATACTAGAGCGTTGCCTGATGTTGCTGTGAGATAATGTCACTTCTGAGGCACATCAGAAGTGATATAGACACATTGCTGCAATGTTGGCTGAACCTCCCTCCCACTCCCAGTAAGCCCCCCTTCCCCCACTGGTTGCCAGGTCCTAGGCTCCACCTTCCCCACATTTCCAGATATTTCCCAACTTGGAGCTGGTGACCCCGTTTTTTCAGAAATGGTTTCTTTAAACCATTTAGATCTGGCATAACCCATATTGACCTGACCCTGATCTCATCAGATCTTGGAAGCTAAGTAGGGTTGGCCCTGGTTAGTACTTGGATGGAAGACCACCAAGGAAGTCCAGGGTTGCTACACAGAGGCGGACAAGTGCAAACCACCTCTGTTCATATCTTGCCGTAAAAACCCTACAGGTTTCATTCTGTTGTCACCAGTGTTTTTAATTATTTCTTTGTTGATTATAGTACATTTTTATCCCCCCCTTCCTTTAAGGAACTCAAGACAGTGTGCATCTTTCCCCCCTTCTCCAATTCATCTATACAATAATCTTGTGAGGTAGGTTAGGTTGAGAATGAGTGACTGGGCCAAAGTCCCCTAGCAATGGTCCCAGCAGGGTAGGGATTTGATCTGTGGGGTCTCTTGGGGTCCACTCCAACACTCTAACCACTTCACTGTGCTGGCTGTGTTTGAACTTTCATTATCTTGGGACCATTATTACTGCTTCTACTGTACTTCTACTCCTTTGTTCTTCTCTACCATTCTGATTTAAGTTTGACGTTTAGTACTTTTTGTGCTTTTATTATTGTTGCAAACAGCCTTCAGTAAAATGATGGAGTGGAAATCTTTGGAGTGCAGAAAAAAAAATGTAATCATGATTAATATTAATGTATACCAGTGGCACTTTATAGACAAAGCCTGAGCCGCAAGGAAATTGCAGATATTTCAGTGACAGTAAGGGGAAAGAAATGGACTGTGGTGGCTCAAGTGGTTAAGATGCTGAACTGCAGACTGGAAGGTCAGTAGTTCAGCAGTTCGAGACCCGAGTGCTGCATGACGGAGTGAGCTCCCGTCTCTGGTCCCAGCTCCTGCCAACCTAGCAGTTCGAAAGCAAGAAATTGCGAGTAGATAAATAGGTACCACTTTGGTGGGAAGGTGTACCTTGGCATCTAGTCATGCCAGCCCCGTGACCACAGAAATATCTTTGGCTTGGAAACGGAGATAAGCACCGCATCCCTAGAGTTGTATTTGATTGGCTTCCGAGCAAGGGAAACTTTTATCTTTACCTAAGGGGAAAGAAACCCACAAGATGAGGAATGAGAGTAAGAAAAACATGAGAGAGGAAAAAGAGAGAGAGAGAATTTAAAAAAAAAAGATTTAAAGTTTTAACAATTAACATATCTTTACCCTTAAAAATAGAAACAATGTTGAGAGCCTTAACCTTCCATTATTCTATAAATCCAGTTATACACTCAAGTTCAAAGTCTCAAATAGGCCTCTTCGTCTTTCCCTTGTATCAGTATAGTAAGTATATCAATTTCTGCCATCTCTAATATTCTTTGTATTAAATCCTCCTTCGTTGGAATATTTTCTGATTTCCAGTATTTTGTGAACAAAATTCTGGCCGTTGCAAGAATATATATTATCATACATAAATCCAACTTGTTGTATCCATCTGGTATCATATTCAATAAATAAATCTCAGGTTTCAACAATAGATTAATATCGAATATTTCTCATATCACTTTCTGAAGTTTGGTGTAGTGGTTAAATGCACAGACTCTAATCTGGGAGAACCGGGTTTGATTCCCCATGCCTCCACTTGCACCTGCTGGATGACCTTGGGCAAGCCATAGTTCTGTCAGAGCTGCTCTTGAAAAAGAGCAGTTTCTGTCAGAGCTGTCTCAGCCCCACCTACCTCACAGGGTGTTTGTTGTGGGGAGGGGAAGGGAAAAGGAATTTGTAAGCCTCTCTGGGACTACAAGTGAAGGGCGGGGTTTACATCCAATCTCTTCTTCTTCTTCTTCTTCAAACCAGTTTTTTTGGGGGGGCATTTCTGACACACCCATTTTTCTTGCATTTCCAACATACATTCATTACATTTGGGTAACAATTGGTTAGTTTTTCAGGGGACCAGTGCCATCTATGAAACATTTTTATAAATGTTCTCTTTATAGGCCGATGTTCTAGTGAGCTTTAATGTATTCCATGTTTTTGACCAATCATCTAAATCTATGTTATGGCCAAAATCCCACATCCATGCAATCATTGGAGAGAGAGAAATTTAGTTGCAAGCATTCATTCACTCATTCAAACATTTCTATCCCACCTTTCCTCTTGGTTCAAAGTGGCTTGCAATAATAGTAAACACATCCTCGGCTAAAACCGAAGATAAAATATTAAGCCTTCAAACTCCTCCCTCACCATCCTTAAAAGATGCACATGTTTATTGATTGATTTCATTTCTAGTCCATGTTTCTTGCTGAGATTCAAGATGGATTACTTTTTTTTTTGTAATTAGACAGACAATGCAGTAGGTCTAAGACTAGGGCTAGCTTTGGTCAGGGGGGAAAAAATGACTGAAATGGTTCTACCAAGCATGGGATAATTATGAGATGGTGGTGTATTTATAAGCACAATGCTTTTTTCCCCTAATAATCTCTGCAGGCTTTCAGATTTTCCAGATCCTTTTCTGACAGCTCAGGAGAAGCCCCACCATATCCCAGGGGTCTGACAGTCACAATCTGTGTTAATTTGTTTACTATCACTTGTCTCCTTGATCCCAGGTTTATTCTTGCTAATAGGTACATTGAGACTTGTCAGCAAGTACTCTCCAAGTGTCCTCAAAGGAGATGTGTTCAGAAATGCATGGCTGTTTGTGGACTGTCAAGGATCCCCGAAAGGACCTGCTATTTACAAATTCTCCAGTCCCCCAGATCTCAGCAAATCAGATCAGATACCCAGAATTGAAACTGATGGAGAATATCTGATTCAAAGTAGGTTTCCTCCTAAGTTGTAAGTGTCACATCTAGTTACATCCCTTTATGCCATGTCACATCAGTGTGCACGATGTCACACGAACTACATAAGCCACGATGGAGAAAATGCTAAGGTAACAGATAACCTCGTGAGAAGTATCAAATGCATCATTTACTTTAATTTTGATACCTTCTCAGAATGTAGCCTAACTGGACTTCCTACATGACATTTGCACTGGGTTAAAATCCATAGGCTTGAGGGAAAAGATGCTTAAGAGTTTCTCTCATGGGCTCTTCTGCATTGTCATTTTTTGTCACACATTTGTCCCTATTGCTTTTTCCACATGTGTTTTGCTCCCTCTGGGACTACTAGGGTGCGATCATACACACCCGTTAGCCACGCAAGAGGGACAATTCATCGGTGGATCAAAGCGGTGCGAGCACACCAGCACATCTGTGAAGCGTTCCACAACCGTGGGCAAGGTGTGGGCAAACAATTTTGCTCCGCTGGAGAAGTGGAGTAAAAAACCACTAGTTAAACTCCAGTAGCAAATGGGTTGCTACGGCTCACCTTCGGACTTTCCCCGTGTGATCGCACCAGTGCAAACTTGTGGTGTTGGGGATAGCCTGATCAGGCTCTCCCAATGCCATGCCTGTTGTTTGTTTGTTTTTCCCCCCTTCTTAGTATGTATATCATCACATACTGCCAGCGGAAGACCCCAGTTTGGAGAGGCGATTTATCAATCCCGTTTAAGCAAATAAGTGAATCGGAAACGATCGACAAAAAAAACCCCTCATCCATGGTTGCATCTGATCATGCAGCGACAAGTTGCACCGGCAGCTTCACAGACCTGTGTGATCGTGCAACTGCAGGTCAAATTGCTCCGGGGCAAAATAGCCTTGCTTCCCCTCCAGATTATCTTGCTCGTGTGGCCGTGACCCTAGAGAGAGCAAAACACATTGGGGGGACGGGACCCTGAAGCAATAAGGACAAACGAGTGACAAATGTGACCATGTGGAGGAGTCACACAATAGGAGAGGCTTGTGTGGATTATGTCACGGAATGTCCCAATGAAATGAAGAACAGGAAGACAGTATGCAAGTATGTACTCAATCTCTACTGCAATACATGAAGGGATTTTGTAGTAGTGGTGTAGAGCCTCGCAGTGTCAAAGATGTAGTTTAAGCAGAAGAATCCCTGACTACTGCAATGTTTCCTCACTCAGGATCCTGCTCATACAGTAGAGACAGCTAGGTTATTTATTTATTTAGATTTCTATCCCACCCTCCCCACCATTCGTCAGACTCAGAGTGGCTAACAACACAATTCGTATACTATACAACAAAATTCCATAAAAACTACCAGACAATATAAAAACATACATGAGACCAGTAGCGCTTTAGTGACCAACAAGATTTTTGGGGAGGAAACTTTTGAGAGGCAAAACTCCCTTCCTCAGATACCAAGGGGGCTCTGACTCTTAAAAGCTCATACCCTGAAAAGCGTGTTGTCCTCCAAGGTGGTCCTGGACTCACATCACTGTTCTACTGCAGGACAACATGGCAACCCTCTGAAAAAGGGTGTGCTCCAAACTACATCCATTTATTTGCAAGGAGATACTGGGACAGGAGTAACCAGTTTCAGAACAAGGGAGCTCGGCTCATGCAGTCTACACTTCTAGCCAACAGACAGAACTAACTAAGCAGGGACTCCATCCTGTGAGCCTAAACCACCTAACACAAATATTGCTAATGGAAAGCAGACCGGACCATTGTGATGTATACACTAAATATACCACAGCTACTATTGACTGAGCATCTCCATTTCTAAGGAGACTTTCATGCCATTCGCTGATTCGCTGGGATCCTAGAAGGGGAGGATAGATGAAAAAGGACTAGGTAAGAAGAGAGAGAAGAAGACTGGATTACAAAATACAGAATTCAGGGGCCTAACAAAGCAGCCTGAAGAAGGAGCAGTGCTAGGAGATGAGAGCTGGAATTAGAAATCTATGAAAGTGTCATTTCACAGTTTTTTTTCCCCATTTCAACTAGGGTCACTAACTGTGGGTAGGGAAATTCCTGGAGATTTGGGGGTGGAGTTTAAGGAGGGAAGTTGGTGAGGAGAGACCTCGCCAGTGGGATATGATACCATAGGGTGTACCAGGGGTCATTTTGTAAAAAAAAAAAAAAAGAGGTGCAGGAGCTCATTAGCATAACTCATTAGCATAACTTATTTACATATTCCACACTCCCTGACATCACCAGAAGTGTGTCAGAAGGCAACACCCACTGCTCAGGCTCCACCCCAAAAATCTCCAGGTATTTCCCAACTCAGAGCTGACTAAAGCCACTTTAGGTTTCCTTTGTAGGGAGCTGCCCTACAACAAGCATGAAAATACAGATCAAGGTAGTCTGCTTTTGCTTTTTTTTCCACAGTGCATCATATGTGCCCGCTCTTGGGCTTGTTACTCCCGGAACGCGCTCCTGCTTGAAATGACTCCTGGGGTCTACCCTCCAAAGCAGCCATTTCCCGCCCCCCCAGGGGAACTGATCTCTGTAGTCTAGAGATCAGTTGTAATTCTGGGAGATCTCCAGGCTCCACCAGGAGGTTGACAACTTAACTGCTTTGGAGGGTGACCTCTATGGCATTATACCCAGCTGAGGTTTCTCCCCTCCCCAAACCCCACCTTCCTCAGGCTCCACCCCCAAATCACCAAGAATTTCTCAATCTGAACCGGGCAGCCCTAGGCAGAAGTACAGAACTCTTGCTCACAGGCTCAGCAAGGGAGGGAGGCACCTCTACAATCTTCATATGAGCTCAAACACGGGGGCGGGGGGGACGGACTCCAAATGTATAGCCTTACATTTAAATTCAGATGATAGATCACTCCTCTGTTTAAGACATCTGTTTGTAATCGACAATAACTCAGGCACTCAATTAGATAAAATCACTGTCAGCTCAGATCATACATCCCATACTCCACATAGAACCAGTCATATGTTATCAATGCAGCTGTCAAAATGGACAATTGATTTGTCAGACTGAAACGTGTCTAAATTCCAAAAACTAAAGACTGCCTCCACCTGTCCACTCTTGATCTTCTGCTGTTTCTTCCCCTGCTCATATATTACTGATGAGTTTGCTGTTTATGACTACGGTTGCAGAAATAGTAAAGACAATAAAATAAAACAATAAAATAAATATTACTGATGATTGTCTTTAGGCAACATTGACTCTGTTTGGTAGATATTAGGTGTCTGCAAAGAAAACACAAGGTATTTTTCAGGTATTTCCTGATATTCCTGAATCCCAGTACTGGTATGGCATTCAAATTCATTAAATATTTGGAACTGCTGAATTTTTTGAGCTCCATTATACCCTATGGAGACCAGTGTTTCCTCTAAGCTGAGTTAGTGTGAACTAACTCACAGTTTTTTAGGCTCTGGCTCACACATTTTTGTCTTAGCTCAGGAAGGATGGCTCCAGAGCAAACTAATTTGTGTAGGGGCCAAATCGCTCATTTACAATGGAGTATAAAGGAGAATCAGTTTGGAGTGTCTGGGGTGTGAGGGCTCTATTTTTTGAGGTAGAGGCACCAAATTTGCAGCATAGTTACCTGTGCCTCTCCTCGACCCCTCCCTTCATGTTTCAAAAGGATTGGATCGGGGGTCCAATTCTATGGTTCTCCAATGATGCCCCCATCCTTCATTGAAAGCAATGGAGGACAGAAAGGTGTTAAAAGAGATCACAGTCCCTTTGAATGCCTTCTCCAAGCCGCATGAATGGTGCAACTCTGAAGGCATTTAAAGAAACCGTGATCCCTTTAAACACCTTCTCCAAGCTGATTGATCAAGATGGGTAGCTGTGCTAGTCTGTCTGTAGCAGTGGAAAAGAGCCAGAGTCCAGTGTCACCTTAAAAACTAACGGCATATGTGGCATGGTATGAGCTGTCTTGAGTCACAGAAGCTCATACCCTGCCTCATGTTTTGTTGGTCTTTAAGGTGCTACTAGACTCTTGCTCTTTTCTATTTCTTTTCTACTTCTCCAAGCCCTTTAATTTCAACTCTAATATTTTCAGAGACTGGCCATTTCAGGTAGCCAAAAAATGGCCAAATCTCTATCCAGCTGAAAGAATATCTGAAAAATACCCAAAAGGTATTTTTGGATATTTTTTTCAGCTCGGATTTACCAAACACCCCCCCCCCCCCAGTAGATATATACAGAATATAATCCATTGAGGCAAACTCAGGGGTAGCATAGGCCCAGGAGGTGATGCTTCTATTGCTTGGGAGGAAACTGGGCCCCTGTGGTGCGTTGGTGCTCTCAGCACTGTCACCACAAGCGGTCATTTGAGTGGCTCAGACAGACAACCAGTCCTGATTGTCCCTGCTGGGCCACCATCAGTTTCCACAATCTTGATATTTTTGTCTCCACTTGAAGTTTCCACATTTATATTATGTGTAGGCTCCGGGGTTGGGGCCAGAAAGCAGGATCTCAGTCACCATGACCCCTCATTCCAAATGTTCCCCAGGACACTAATTCCATGGCTGAACATGGATTCTTTCTTTCTTTATTGAGACCAGAGCTTTGAGGGAAAGAGAAGGACGATTGCTGGAAACCTCAAAGCAATTGCCATTGGCCAAGTAAACCACAGGCTTTATCCCCATCAACATGACTGTCATTTAATGATTGATTGATTGGGGGGGGGGGATTGCGTGCTGCCTTTCTACCCAGTCAGAGCCCATGGAAGTCGAAGAACATTTAAAAGTGATTAAACATCAGCTTTTAAAAACAAGTCACAACCAACTTATGGCTGCCCCAGCAAGGGGCTTTGAAGGCAAGTGAGAAGCAGAGGGGGTTTGCCATTGCCTTCCTCTGCAAAAATCTTCCTTGGTGGTTTCCCATCCAAGCACTGACCCTGCTTAGTTTCTGGGATCTGATGAGATCAGGCTCTCCCAGGCCACCTTTCTTCCTTTAAAAACTGTACATAAAACAGACAGTTAAAAGCAATGGAGGGTTCAGTGCAAGCATATCGTTGAAGGTTATTCAGTGCTCAGTGAGCCTGTTATTTGAATTCTCTTTGATAATACAGAAAAAGGCAAGTATATTTATCTGTAACGATAACTTAACTGCTCTTGAAATTAGGGATGCCATGTCTACAGCATCCTAGGGAGTGAACCTATGTTAGTGCCAACTGTAAAATTTTGTCAAGCTGTCAGTATTGGATTACTGCCTCCTGTCTCTGATTTGTATGCTCAGTCATTACAACAAACAATCATGCACAAACTCTTAGAATCCGCCTACCATGTGGACTAACTGAGGTCCCTAACACTGCAACGTGTTGTTGTGAGCCCTATCTTCAAAACGTGTGGTAAAAAGTGTGATTAAGTCACAGCCAACTTATGGCCATCTTGGAGAGTTTTCAAGGCAAACTGAGGTGGTTTGCCACTGCCTGCCTCAGGGCAGCATCCCTAGACTCCCTTGGTGGTCTCCCAATCAAACACTAGCCAGGACTGACCCTACTTAACTTTCAAGATGAGATGAGATCAGGCTAGCCTGGGCCATCCAGGGTCAGGGCCTTCAAAACACAGCAATAACAATATATGCAGGCAACCTTGAATATTCAGTCAGTGTAATGAAATTGTGTCATGAGGGAAAGAAATTCAGTTCTGTACATAAATCAGTTTGGGGTATTTATGTTTTATCTCTCTCTCTCTCTTTTTGGGGGAGGGGTTAGGGAAATGGTGAAACCCCCACCTTTTATATTCAGGGTGGTGAGAACCAGGGAGGATTGTGTGGCACTCCAAAGGGATCTGTCGAGGATAGGTGAGTGGGCATCAAGGTGGCAAATGGGGTTTAATGTGGCCAAGTGCAAAGTGAAGCACATTGGAGCCAAAAATCCTAACTATAAATACATGTTGATGGGGTCCAAACTGGTGGAGACTGACCAAGAGAGAGATCTTGGAGTCGTAGTAGATAACTCAATGAAAATGTTGAGACAGTGTGCGACTGCAATGAAAAAGGCCAATGCTATGCTGGGGGTTATTAGGAAGGGAATTGAAAACAAATCAGCTAGTATCATAATGCCCCTATATAAATTGATGGTGCGACCTCATTTGGAGTACTGTGTACAGTTCTGGTCGCCACCCCTCAAAAAAGATATTATAGCATTGGAAAAAGTGCAGAAAAGGGCAACTAGAATGATAAAAGGGTTGGAACACTTTCCCTGTGAAGAAAGGTTGAAGCACTTGGGGCTCTTTAGCTTGGAGAAATGATGGCTGAGGGGTGACATGATTGAGGTTTATAAGATTATGCATGGGATAGAGCAGGTAGAGAAAGAAGTCCTTTTCTCCCTTTCTCACAATACAAGAACTCGTGGGCACTCCATGAAATTGCTGAGCAGTCAGGTTAGAACAGATAAACAGAAGTCCTTCACCCAAAGAGTGATTAACCTGATTAACTGCCACAGGAGATGGTGCAGCTACTGTGAGATTGTGCCAACAGATGTAGTCCACAACAGGTTTACTTAAACAGAAAGTCCTTTATTTGCAGAAAAGATCTTGTTGGTCAAAAACACTTCTTCTATTAGTAATGCCAAAGTATGGGAATACAACTATAATTATACTTGATATGAAATATGCCCCCTTAACATCCACCAATCAATTGGAAGGAATATTGGTGCCCAAATATACTGGCCCTCTGTTCCCAAGGAAAATGTGGCAAAATAAGTTCTCAGGAAAATTCACTGTTCAGATTTTGGGGCAGATGTTCCCAAGGAAAACCAAGCAAAAGAACCCATAACACCTGTGAATAATACAACACATAACAGGAGGGTTTCAGCTCAAGGCCGTGAGCTAGGGAAAGGTGAACAAAAGATAAGAGGGGAGAAAAGCTAATGAGCAATAAGCATGTGCAAAGCGAGCAAAGCAAGCAAAACACACATTCCAGAGGTGGGGGTTGAGCCACCGATGCTATCTCCCGTCCGGGACCTAGATGAAGTGAAAGAGCACTGAAAAACTAAGATAAGATTAATTGGTCATTAAATCGACAAGAACAACCTTAAGCATTAATAAATGAAACAAACGTAGCATTCATAATGATCATAGCAGTCTACAGAACTTATGGCAGTGCTAACTGACAGCTACAAGTATGGATGGCTTCAAGAGGGAATTAGATAAACATATGTAGCAGAGGTCCATCAATGGCTATTAGCCACAAGGTACAGATGGGAATTCTCAGGTCGCGGTCACACGGCCCCTTAATGCAGGAGGAAGGGCTGCTTCCTCCCGCATTTAAAGGGGCCATCTACATAGGCCCGCCGTGAGTCCCACGGCAAAGTGGGCTCCAATGCGGGTTGCTCCCGCTTTTACCAACCCCGGGAAAAACTAGTGTTTTCCCGGGAGTCGTGGGAGGAACCCGCATTGGAGGTTATCTGGACAGCCCTCTCTAGCAAGCATTGCGAGAGCAGGGCTGTCCAGATGCCCCCCCCAACATTTCCCCCCCCTTTTTACACTTGGGCGCATGGACACTCATGCGCCCAAGTGTAAAAGGGGGGGGGGAAACCCAACTCACCCAGGCGGCTGGCGGTCCTTGGTCGCCACCACCACCTCTCCCGCTGCTAGGGCCGCCGCAGCTGCCGCCGCCGTTCTCACCATGGCTGCCACCTCTTCAGCGGCCACAGCCGCCACTGCTGTTTCCGCCATGGCCACGGCCGATGCTTCCGCCACGGCTGCAGCTGCTGCTTTCGCGGCCATTGCGGCCGCCGACGCTATCACAGGGGTTGGGATGTATAGACATCCCAACCCGCAGTTGAAAAATGCGGCCCCTTTAAATCCGGGAGCCCTCTCGGATTTAAAGGGGCCGTATGACCACAGCCTCAGTCTGGGGCAAGTGATGCTCTGTATTCTTGGTGCTTGGGGGGGACAACAGTGGGAGGGCTTCTAGTGTCCTGGCTCCACTGCTGGACCTCCTGATGGCACCTGGTGTTTTTGGCCACTGTGTGACAGAGTGTTGGACTGGATGGGCCACTGGCCTGATCCAACACTGGCTTCTCTTATGTTCTTGTTCACACAGTTCCATCAACTGGTTTGATTTCATTCCCCCCTCTTTAGGAGTTATCTGAAACAGAAATGCCCTCATTGCTTATGCCATCAATAGGTTTTATTAAGACAATCTCTTTAGCATTTGCAATATGGATAGTTTGATTGCCATTTTGGAGGATTCATCAAACATCGATAAAAACTCTATTTGTTGCATCTACCAGCTGATCAAAAGAAGGCAGAACACAGGACTTTAAAGACCCATTCAATATTATCTGTAATCTGCCTTCCAATAATTATAATTATAGATTCACCTAAGGGTGAAACTATGTTATCTCTGCGAACTCAGGTTCCCAGGCCTATGTTTGCGAAGATTATGGGAGTGGACAGGGGCTCACTTAGGTTTAGGATCAGTGGGGGTGCTAGAGGGGTTTGTAACCCCATCCATGCCTGCCATTTAACCCCACCCAAGCCTAACTTTCATGACTCACCATGCATAACCCAGCTGCTTCCTAATGTTCAGCAGCAGCCACAATAACTAGCATGCTGTGGTAGTCAAAGAATAAAACTAGGATCTAAGAGGTCCAGGTGTAAATCCAGAGAAATGCTATGTAACCTTGGGCCAGTTACACATTCTCAGCTTAGTTTACCTAACAGGGTTATCGTGAGGATAAAAAGGAGGAGGAGGAGGAGGAAGAAAAGATTGGATTTATACCTCGCCCTTTACTTACAATCTCCTGTCCCTTCCCCTCCCCACAACAGACACCCTGTGAGGTAGGTGGGGCTGAGAGAGCTCTGACAGAAACTGCTCTTTTTCAAGGACAGCTGTGCCAGAACTATGGCTTGCCCAAGGTCATCCAGCCAGGTGCAAGTGGAGGAGTGGGGGATCAAACCCGGTTCTCCCAGATTAGAATCCGCGCACTTAACCACTACACCAAAGTGGAAGAGAGGAGAATGATGGACACTGCTTTGGGGCAAAAGGTTGGGTATAAATGAAGCAGATAAGTATAGCTGAAGAGGAGGGCAGATAAGAGATAGCTGGGGATTGAGGAGAAGGGAGCGAGGAAAAGTGAGGATATACAGGCTGCTCGGAGGAGGGAAAGAGGAAATAGTGGAAGGAGGGGACATAGAGGAAAGTGAGGTACCCCAGAAGTTCCTCCAGGTTTCCCACAAGGGGAACTGGGCCAGACTCAGCTTTCTACATGCAACTTGACTAGAGTTTACCCTGGGAGCTACTGTAAGGTTGCCAGGTCGTTTTTGGTTTGCTGGCAGGGGGTGGGAGGGAGCGACACCCCCGTGTGTGACATCCCTGGCATCCTGACATCACCAGGAGCATGCAGGAACGTGCAGGAACGCTGTTCCAGGAGTCACAAGCCCAGGAGCGGCCACATATGGTGATGCACTGTGGGAAAAAGCTAAAGCATACTAACTTGATCTGTATTTTTGAAGAGTACTGGACTCGGGAGACCAGGAATGGTGAAATCATGAAGCCTTTATTGAGTGATTCAGCATGCCCAGTAGATGGTCAGACCAAGCATGCTTCCAGGGCTCCAGGGCCCTCATTATACGCTGGCCGGACCCACACCTCCGGCCGCACCCAAAAGACCTGATAGGGGCTTAACATATGCGCATGTTTGTCATAGGTTCCCTGGAGGAGCCTTTGATTGCATTGGCTCCTCAGGGAGAACCTAGGTCCCACATTGGTGGAGACTTCCAATCCGGACGTCTATTGCTCCTCCAGATTCAAGCTCCCCTCTCTGCCTGACCATGTGCTCTGGCCATGCGGCGGGCGCCATTACCTGGGAGCACATGGCAGGCTGGTTGCTACACAGAGCATACTACATTACAATTTCCATGCTTGTTGTAGGGTAGCTTCCCTGCAAGAGCAAAGGAAACCTAACGTGTCTTTGGTCAAAATGTAAAGCTGGCTCCCCAGCTCTGAGTTGGGAAATGCCTGGAGATTTTTGGGGTGGAGCCTGAGTGGTGGGTATTGCCTTCTGACACACTTCCGGTGATGTCAGGGGGTGTGACGTATGCAAATAAGTTATGCTAATGAGTTATGCTAATGAGCTCCTGCACCTCTTTTTCTACGAAATGACCCCTGGACGCCATCATGCCAGGGATGCCCACCCGGCTGTGGGTGTTGGGGGTGGGGCTTCCCCCCAATGGCCAGCTAGCCAACAGTGGGTTGGAGCTCCCGAAATCGGGGTATCCCCTGCTCACACCTGGGAGCTGGCAACCCTGAAAGGCTGCCAGGAGAGGGAACGAGGGAAAGATGAAGGGAGGGAAGATAAAGATAGATTGGCTGGTAGGTGGGAAGGAGAGGAGGAAGCAGGAAAATAAGGAGATGTTGTTGGGACTTTTAGGGAAGGGGAAGAGGAAATAGTGGGGGGAGGGGGAAATGAGGTAACTCCTTGTCAGTTCCCTCCCTGTAATGTATAACACTGATTCACTGCTGCAAGAATAATGCTGAAAAAAATGCATACATTGTAGGGGAACATTTGAAACAAGGGGAGAGAGAATGGAACAGAAACGAAGACATATGAATTCCATATACGCAAGGGAGAAATCATCGCTAGTGACAAGAAATTACTTTCTACACACCTATTTCATTTGGACTTATCAGACATCTTCTAATACCGGAGTTCTTCATTTCATTGCCTGTCTGTTTGTCTCTCTCAGCTTTGAAATATTGAGTTGAATGTGTAAAACAAAAGTAGTATGCATTGGAGGGAGAGAGGAAAAGAACTATTGATTTTTCAAGATTAAAAGGGTGGAGTTGCTAACATACATTTGAGATACAAAAAGTTACAGTTAGCCCAAGCTCACTGAAAAGGTTGGGGAGGGGGGTAATGTGTCTGTCTCTCTCTGTGTGTGTGTATATCCTCTTCTGTTCCCCTTGTCTATTCTTTTTATGGTGACTGTATTACCATATCAGGGACACATGGACCCATGACCTGTGGCTAAATGAACTGGCCACTGTTATGTTGCATTGCATTGTCAGGGCTCTGGTATTCTAACTCCCTCATTCCTGTTGGCTGCCAAATAAAGTCTCCTTACTGGTTCTTAAGCCAATCCAAGGAACCAATCGCAGAGCGCTGCTTAGGTCCAATGAGACTGTGTGTTTCCAGTTACAATGTATATAGTTATTTGTTGGAACACTATAAGTTGAGTGCCGCTCTTGCTAGAGCTGTATTTGAGCTGAACAATGTTTTGAATAAAAGCCTGCATTTGATTTATCATCTCCTGGCTCAATACTTAATAGCCACCCAAATCAATAAAACAAAAATACTTTTAATAGACTGAAATCTGCCTTCCCAGTTAATGGGGCACTAGATTGAACATGGCAAGTGTCAGTTTAACAACAACAACAACAACAACAAAAAACCCAGCATACCTCTTTCTTTTAGACAGGAATGCCTCTTCTAAGATTGCAATCACACTCACCATTTGGTGCAGAGAGGGAGTGAGCCTATTTCCCCTGATAGAAATTGACACAGCATTGCAAGATCACACGTCTGTTGTAGCTGCGGGCTCAGCCCATCACTGCCCAATCAGACGGCACATTCAGGCAAGTGTTTTTTTTTGTTTTTTTTGCCTTTTGTTTCCCATGCACATAAATGAGGAATCACACCTCTGCACTGAGGGTTCCCCATGGAGTATGCAATTATGCGCACACTGTTAAGTGAAGGAGAGAAATAGCATGGAGTTGGGATGGAATGAGCAGACCATCCTGACAGCATGACAGCATGCTTGAGTGATCAGACAGGAAAAAGTCCGTCCGTAGCCGATCAGCAAGCATTAGGACCGGACTTTCCCCGGTGTCTTTCCCTGGTGTCTTTCTCCGGTGTCTTTCCCTGCTTTCGACCCTGCTTTCGCTGACAATTGCCCTGCTGACAATTGCACTAGGAATCGCTGGTGTAGTGACTAAAAGCACACACTCTAATCTGGGAGAACCGGGTTTGATTCCCCACTCCTCCACATGGAGCTGCTGGTGTCAGTCCCAAGTTCTTTCAGAGCTGTTTTCTCAAGGGCAGTTCTCAAGAGAGCTCTCTCAGTCCCACCTACCTCATAGGGTGTCTGTTGTGGGGAGAGGAAAGGAAGGAGATTGTAAGCCACTCTGAGTTAAGGGGGGGGATAAATCCAGTCTCCTCTTCCTCCTCCTCTTCTTCTTCTTCATCACCATCATACATGAGGGGAGCTTTAACTGTTGACAGTTCACCCCCCCCTCCAAAAAAAAAATCTTGTTGGTCTCCAGGGTACTCCTGGTCTTGGATCTAGCTTTTCTCCTGCAAACCAACGTGGCTACCTTCTGAAACTGGTCTTTATTTGTTAATATTCCCTCCCAGATGGGAAAAAAAAATAACAACCCTGATCTCTCAAGGACAGTTCTCGGGAGAGCTCTCTCAGCCCCACCTACCTCACAGCGTGTCTGTTGTGGGGAGAGGAAGGGAAAGGAGATTAATAGCTGCTCTAAGACAACTTCGGGTAGTGAAGGGCAGGGTATAAATCCAATCTCCTCCTCTTCCTCTATGGTTTTACCATTCTAGATTGTTGTTTGTTTGTTTTTACTGGAAGTGATATGCTGCATTGGCATTGCAGATTTCTTTTTTTTTATTTTTCTCATACCACTGCTTGGCAGCCCCCAGTCCATGGCTCAGTAACTCTGCATAGGTTTGTACTGCAAGTCAGTGTTGGATCGCGGCCTCAGTGTGCAGAGTCACCAGAGAGCTGTCATGCTGGAGATGACACAGGGAAGGCTTGAAGAAATCTAGGAGATGAATTCAGTTCTTAGAAAATGGGCCCCAACCAAAAATCCCTTTCTACCTTGCTCTGTCTTAGCGGTGCCCCCTATGAGTACAGATGCTGCTTAGCTCTCATCTAGATGATATTGATTAAATGTCTGGTGATTTTTGCAAAACAGAATATATATATATATATATATATATATATATATATATATATATAACATCTGAGTGTGTCTGTCACCGAGCATCACCATCCCTTCCCTGCTGTGTCTTGCTCAAGGCAGTGGACAAGCTGTTAGCCTGTTACTAATTTTAGTTTGCTTTATTCGGCTCCGTTTGTTTTCTTGGGTCACTTGACTTGAAGGTCTCTCTCTCACACACACTCTCTCTTTCTCTCTCTCTCTCCCCCTTTCCCTCTGTCATAATACCAAACCAGGATGTACTTGGAAACCAGTCTGTTCCCTCCAGTATCTCAGCTACTAAGGGGGCGGGGGGAGCAGTTACTTGGAAAGGAACAGCCAATATTTACACTTTTCTTGCAGATGTCCAGAGCTTCCTGAGTATTCATTATGGCCATGTCGTCAAGTCCACAGTTCACACAAATGTTCTTAGAACCAAAAGCTTTCAACAGGCTTGCTAAAATAACCGTAAGAATTAGGGAGAGTTTTCAAATGCCCCCTCTCTCCATGGGGGGGAGGAGTTAAATTTTCCAGATGTCCCTTCTGATGTGGCCCTGATTCATCAGCCAATTGTTGTCCTTCCTCTTTAATCCGTGGACTTTGTTCCCACTACTGACCATGACATTTCACCACAGTGTTCTGATTGCTCTGTCCTCCCCCCTCCACAAGTTACCAGCATGTATGTGTGCATTCATTGGCATTCTTTTCTTGTGCTTGAGTGCGCTGATTAAATCATGGCAGAGAAGGGATCCTGATGTGATAGTGTGACGTCATGATTCTGGTTTGTGTGGCTTTTTTTAGTCAATGCCCAGATGCTGTCCTGCTCATTGGTAAGCAAAACTAAAGCCATAAATAGAATAGTGCAACAAAATGGGAATGCACTCATTTCACACTTCCTTTTAGAAAAATCTCCAATTAACCCAGAAGACTGATATAAGCAGAACAAAGCACAGTTCCAATCCAAAGGACAATTTGAAACAAAAACAAAAAAGCCAAAACAAGCAAATTTGACCAGCTCTCTCATTTATTTTTGAAGTTGGATATTGGGGGAAAGACATTATTTGACCCTTATAAAAATGTACTTTGTCCTATAGAAGCGCAGAAACATTTGTATAATATAAAAAGCAGCATCCATGCTGAATAATAAAATGTGCCTCTTGACAGTTTGATCATAGAGTTGGAGAAGTTAGGCTGGCCAACTCAGGTTTGGGAAATTCCTGGGGTCATAGGGTTACCAACTCCAGGTTGGGAAATTCTGAGATTTGGGGGAGGAACCTGGGGAATGTCGGATTTGGGGAGGGACCTCAGTGGAGGAATAATGCTGTAGAGCCCACCCTCTGAAGCAGCCCTTTCCTACTGAGGATCCAAAAAAAAACCAGAGGGGAAAACTAGTGTCAGAGAGGTCTCAAAAATACAAATCACACTAGTAGAAAACACCATCAAAGACTGCCAAAACAATATATTAAACAATTTAAAAATATATTTTATTGAACAATATCAAATACATAACATCAAATATAACATACAAAGGTTTGAAAAGTTTGCTGAATAGCTAATCATACACAAATTTTAAAAGGATTAACCATCAAAGATGTAACCTATGAAGAAAGATTATTATAAGTGCACATCTTCAAAGTCTATCAACTAAAATTTCATAAGTACTGTGAATTGTTGATTCTGAGTCTGGTTATTAAGGATTAGTGAGTTAGTTTAAAGAAGAAGGAATCAAAAATGAAGTAGTGATGTGTATGTCGTGTTTTCAGGAAGTAATTTTTTGTTCGACATGTACTGCAGCCATGGGAACCACGTAGTTACAAACCTGGAGTACGTTTGTATGTTGCCAAGTTTTTGGGTATGTATTGAGTCTGTGATTTTACAAAAGATAACAATTATAAAGTTGGTGGTGTCACAACAATGACATCAATGCATGCTGTAACCATAAAAAGGCATAAGCTACAATATTTCCTCCTTTACAGATAAGACACAAAGTCCATGCAGTCAGTATAATTTGGTAGAAGTCCTCCTCATCATAATATTTTCCAAACAGCCTTTGCAAAGACACCGGTTCTAGATACTTAGAAGATGCGTTTCCTTCGACTTCTTCAGTTTGCTGGCTAAGTGGAACTGTAAAGAGGTTTATACAAATGCCTAAACACAAAAACATATATGAAAAACAGAATTGGTTTAAAGGAACATGCCTGAAAAATACACTCATCCTGATTTCAGCAGTTTCAACAGACCACAAGGTTCATAGTGTAAGAAGCAAATCATAGGTTCTCAAATATACCAGGCAAAGACGCAGGGCAATTTAAAGCTCAACAGGGAGAAAAACAGGTGTATCCAATTTAGATCAGTCCCATTTAAAGGGCTCTATTTTTCTAAAATGAACATTTAATTCTATTATTTTTGTTTACGAAAAGGCTCCTTCTTTACAGGCACGCCTTTATCTTTGATCTAAAAACATATGGATCTTTTGGCTTGAACAGGGAAATTGATTTTTTCAGCCTTTTTGAATTTGTATTTCTGAGATTTTCTACAGGGGAGCTGATCTCTGTAGTCTGAAGATTAGTTGTAATTTCAGGATATCTCCAGGCCCCACCTGGGGGCTGGCAACTCTCCTAGAAGAGCCCATTTTGAGAGAATGAGGGCGCAACCCCACCAGTGTTCCCTCTAAGCTGAGCTAGTATGAGCTAGCTCACAGTTTTTTAAGCCTCTGGCTCACACATTGTTTTCTTAGCTCAGGAAGGATGGCTTCAGAGCAAACTAATTGATGCAGTAGCCAAATTGCTTGCTCGCAACTTTAATGCCAGGAGCTCACAAATTAGAATTTTTGCTCACAAGACTCCACAGCTTAGAGGGAGCATTGAACCCCACTAGTCTTGCCCATGAAGACTGAGCTCTCCCCTTCTGCCATGATGGCATTGGCACCCTTTTTAAAAATTGTTTTTATTAGTTTTCAAATAGTAGAACAGATATCAATAACATTGCACATAAAACATTGTGTAAATTTGTGAACACATCAACTATAGGATTACAGAGCTAACATGTAAGAATCAGTTTTAACTAATATCATATTGTGAGAATGTCCCAAGAGATATAATCCACAACAGGTCTCGTGAAGCAGTAATTTGCAGAGAAGATCATTGGAGTCAAACACTTTCACTGTTAGTAATACTGGGGTTAGGGACAACATGTATTGATATTCTGGATATGAAATATGGCTTAAAGGCATTCTACCAATCACTATGCAGTATTTTTGGTGCTCAAATATCCTGGCTTAGAGTTCTCATAGAAAACGCGGGAAAAGGGGTTCCCAGAAAATAATGATGTTGAACATCTCTAAAGTTCAGTTCTCGAGGCATGGATATGAGGAATACAAAACACCAGTGTGTTTGGCTTTCACATAATTGCAAGCATTTCTTTTCAAGGACAGGGCACGGAGATAACAGGGAAGAGCAAAGCACTGAGACGGACATTTGCAAGGCAAGCTAAGCAAGCAAGCGAAGCAGAGCACACATTCCTGAGGAGGGAGTCATGGCCCCGTTGAGAACTCCCAGGCAGGACCTGTCACCAAGTAGGAGGAAAAAACAAATGAAAGCCAATAACCTTTTCAGGGGTCATGTAAATACACCCAGTAGCAGTAACACAGTTATTGGACAGGATTTATGACAGTTAACTGACTCATATACAGTATGAAGAATATTGCAGTTTTATCTAAAAGGATATGTAAAAAACTAAAGCTAGAAGGTAGTTGTTCTTATTTGTTCCAGAAGTAATTTAATAGTAACACATTAGGCAATGTGATCTAGGTGTTGTGAAGCTTAGCAATGTAACAAAGCTTGGTATGTAGGATTGTGAGGTTGTAGGTCTGAGACAGAAAGAAATCCCATAAAATGGAACCACTTCCATACAAAATTGGAGGGTTTAGGATATATTTCCAGTTGATGAAGGCGGTCTGTAATTTTTTCCAGGATTAGGTGATCCCAGACTTTGCTAAACCAGCAAGAAAGTGTGGGGGCCTTATCAGCTTTCCATCTGGATGCTATTGATGTTTTAGCAGCCACAGGAAGACTAGTGATGAGATCATGTTGAAGCACCGGTACGCCTTTTATGTTCCATATGACCAGAAATAGTAAGGTTGGATCAAGCGGGGTATCATATCCAGTAATTATTTTTATTTGAGCTAGTACTTCTTGCCAGAACTTCTTTATATAAGTGCATTTCCACCAGCAGTGGGTAAAGGTTCCAACTTCACCACACTTCTTCCAGCATAAGGGTGAGTGCGGGGATGTCACTTTGGAAAGCCATTCAGGTGTAAGGTACCAGCCCGAGATAATCCTATGTGTTTGCAGTTTTGACAAAATGGCAGGGGAAGACATCAATTTGGATGTTCAGATTTTTGCCCAACTGTCAATACGTTGGCTCCACAGTTCTGCTGCTATTGCTACGCATTGATGCTCTTGAATCGTTATTGAGAGAGAAGAGTTCTTTTGTGAGTCAAAAAAAAAAGAAATCACATTTCTTTCTTTTCATGCAGCTGACCTATGCACCTTTTCTGTGTGGTTTACTCCCAGGTAAACATGCATATGATTGCAAACTTAGACTGTGTTTCACACAGTAGTCTAGCAACCAGTTTCAAGAAGCACTCTGATTAATATGTTAATGTAACCCCGCAGCCCACTCTCCCTGGAAGACAGGAGAAAAATGTTTCCATCAGATGTTCTTTGTGGTGCTGTAGATGTTTTCCTTCTCATTACAGTTCTCCTTCACCTGAATCCGGCAGCAACTATTCAGACATTTAAGCTTAATGGTTGTCACAGAGTATTTAAAAAAATGTATTAATATCCAAACTGTGAACTTGATGTTCCTGTAAAAGAGAGGCAGTTGTAATTAAACGTCAGGAGCTGCATCCTTCTTGGGTGCTGGGTCAGACAGAAACATGTTTCGTCTCTAATAGGGGGTTTGCTATGGCCTCTCATCGTTCTGGAAACATCTTTTTAAAAATGCCTCTGGGTTTGGGTCTGTTTCAGATCTGTTGTATCTAAACAGAATTACATCATAACTTGTTCAAAAACAATTATTTTTAAAAAGTCATGAGAATTTAGAAGACCAACTGGTCTTCTAAAATGTCCGTCCTGGGGCCTGCCCTCTGAGTAGTGTTACCAACCCCCAGGCAGGGCCTGGAGTTCTCCCAGAATTACAACTGATCTACAGACAGGGATCCATTCCCCTGGAGAAAACAGCTGCTCTGGAGGGTGGGCTCTAGGACATTTCCCAGGCTCCACACCACAAATCTCCAGGAATTGCCCAACCTCGACCTGGCAACCCTAACTCTGACAGACTGCCTTTGCCCTTCCCAACACCCTGCTAGTGTAACTAGGGCTCACAACTCTAGGTCGGAAAATTTTGGGAGATTTAGGGGGCAGAGCCTGGAGAGGGAGGAGTCTGAAGAGGAAAGGGTGATTAGCAGAGTTATGATACCATAGAGTCCATCCTACGAAGTTGCCGTTTTCTCCAGGGGAACTGATCTCTGTTGTCAATAATGTTCCCTGTTCTTTTTCTTTCTCTCTCTCCACCCCCCTTAAATTTATGTTTTATTGTATATTTTCAAAACCACAATACAGATGAAGAAAGCAAAATTAAACAGTACAACATCAGAAGTATAGCAGAAATTAATGAGATGAAGATATGATATACATCTACAACAATACGTATTGATTCATCAGTTTCGTTAAGATAAGAGTATCCAAAACACTTTATAATTACCAGAGACATAGACCATCAATCACATTAGGAATGTCATCCTGTTTTACTAAGCATTCCATAATGGGAAACCGAATCATGACAAGGTTGGATGAGGAAATTTGAGAATCAAAATAGGATAAGTTGTCAGTTATATTTGCCATAATGTATTGGCCCCATAGTTGTTGTTGTTGTTGTTGTTGTTTTGTGCCATAGTGATAAATCTGGGATTAATTTACATTTCCAGGTTGAGGCTACTGCAGTTTTGGCAGTGAAAAAAAGAAATGAAATGGTGTCAGAGAGGGACGAAGAACAATCTCTAGGTTTCTAGCTGTGAAGGAATAAGTGATCTGGGATAAGGGAAAGGTTAATTCCCATTATAGTTCTGATTTGTTTAAGTATCTTTTCCCAAAAAGTTTTGATGCAGGAATAATGTAGCTAACAATGAAGAGTCTCCAACTTTCCCATTTTTTCGCCCCAGCATAGTGGGCTCGCTGATTTAGATAGATGTGCCAACCTTTGTTGAGTAAGATACCAGTGAAGTAGTATCTTAAATGTCTGTACCCTTGATGATAATATGTTAGACTTAAAGGGAGATGAACTCCAAATGTTGTCCCACTCATTTGGTGTTAAAGCTTTGTCGCTAGTTTTTTGCCATAACTTTAGGTACATTAGGCCTTTGTCCTTTTTTTTTTTTTTTTGTCCAATAAAACTGCATCTTGGTTCTTTTTCAACATCTATCACATGCAAATCGATGGAAACAAATCAGGAATGTCAGCAATTGGTTTATTTTGTTTACTTCATTTATACCTCAGTTTTCTCCCCAGATGGGGAGCCAAAGTGGCTTACCTAGCTCTCCGTTCCTCTATTTTATCTTCAGAACAGCCCTGTAAGGTAGGTTAGGCTGCAAATGTATGACTGGCCCAAGGCCGCCATGGCGGTCATCCTTAAAAGTCCCGCCTCACCTGAACCAATCCTGGTGATTTAGGCCTCATGCGATTCCAAGTCATTGGCAGCCAATCAGAGGCCATGGAACTCCCCTGGATGGGAGGGGCTGAGCCAGCCTCAGCTTAAGAAGGGTGAAGATAAACTTCTTTCCTTCAGACAGGGGATTTTGTGGCTCTAGAAAAGAGTATCAGTTCAGCCACTGCTGGGGAGAGACTCAGGGAGGGAAGGGAAACTCAGGGCTGGCATGTTTAAATGCCTTTCCTTCCCTCCACAAGTTCGGGGAAGGGTTACAGTTATAAAGGCATTTAAACAAGGCTGCATTCTCTGCCTGTGCTTCTCCAGCAGCACTGGGGCAGCTGGAGAAGGGCAGGCAGAGAAGGGAGGCTTTCCCTGGCAAGTTTCACTCCCATCTGCCTGTCAGCTGTTAGGTTTAAATGACTTAAATCTAACAGCTGACTGGTAAGGAGTGAAATTGACCAGGGGAGCCAGAGAGGGTGGGAAGTCAGCATTCTGCTGCCTGAAAGCCAAAAAGGCATAAGAAATTTGAGAAAAAAGATTCAGGAAGCTCTATTCGGTTGCCGAAAAGTCCCCTGCATTTGTGTGCGGTTTAGGAATACCAAATAAATGCTGGCAAAGCATTTATTTGTTTTTGTTTTTTTTCTGGTTTGGGGAAGCTGAATGCACACCCCTACTGTCAAGTCAAAAATCCATAGAAGCTGGTGTCTTTATTTACCTCACTGATAAGTACAGCCCCATTCCTCTGGTGAGGGGGTTTGGGGTGGTGTTCTGGGGGTGGGCACGGCCATCATGGAACTGACATCATCGTGTTGGAGATGTCACATGGGGACATTCTGGTATTTGGGGAAAACTCTATGTTTTTTTTTCAACCTCAAAACCATAGAGTTTGCCCAAATACCAGAGCATTTCTGCGTTATGTTCGTAATGTGATGATGTCACTTCCCCTATTTAGGGGAGGGGTTTCCTCCACCTGCCAGCTGGTCCATGACAGAGGGAAGCCCCAAAAACTGGGGGATCCCCCACCTAATGGATTTCCAAATAAAATAACTTTAGGAAGCACATAGCTCACACTCTACCAATATATATATTAAAGTGTGTGTCCCCCTTTTTATTTGATTTTTGGCAGACAGAGTATAAAGAATCTATAGGAGAGATCAGAGCAAGAGATTGGATGAAGAAGAAGAAAAGAAGAAGAGACTGGATTTATACCCTGCCCTTCACTATCCAAGGGAGTCTCAGAGCGGCTTACAAACTCCTTCCCCCTTTCCCTCCCCACAACAGACACCCTGTGAGGTAGGTGGGGCTGAGAGAGCTCTGAGACAACTGTCCTTGAGAGAACAGCTGTGCCAGAACTATGGCTTGCCCAAGGTCATCCAGCAGGTGCAATTGGAAGAGTGGGGAATCAAACCCGGTTCTCCCAGATTAGAATCCGCAGACTTAACCACTACACCAGACTGGATATTTTTCAGTCCAGAAGGCAGTTGCCTTAGAGCACCCCCCCCCCTCACCCCAAAGTGGCCACATCCCCCAGCGAGCCTCCATGGCAAGAGTGGGGATTCAGGCCTGGGTGTTCCAGACCTTAGTCTGACACTCTAACCACTACACCATGTGAGATCTCTGGAACTGATCAAAATGGAAACATTCACAATTCCTAGTGAAAAGGGGGCATATTTGTGCATCCTGAAGTAACGGCACACTGATGAGGACAGGAATAGACAACTAATTACTTCATGTTGTGTTGACTGACAGTTTCCAGGCTCAGGAACTACACATTGTGTGGGAGGAAGTCTGAGATAGCCTCTCCACAGGTTTTCTTTAAAGAAAAAAAACATTCAAAATCTCTGTCTGTGTGTGTGTGTGTGTGTGTACTAGTACAAATAGTGATAAACTATTAGTAGGGGCAGAAAGACAGGTATTGTTATTGAGTCTGTCTTTTTCCCTTGCCATGGCTAATAGCAGTTTGGGGGAAAGCAATTCCATTGGAGAAGGCGGCATGTATTCCCAGAGTCACGTCTGGATCATTAAAGTGACTTTCTTGTGGAGCTCAGACTCACTTGCGGTCTGCCCCCTCTGTGTGCCACTTAGTATCAAGACAACTGCCACACGATGGCTTGAGTTCTTTCCCAGAGGACACCTCCAGCTCTCATTAGACAGTGCACGGACATGCATGCGTGGTCATGACAGTTCAACTGCCTTTCCTAGGAACAAACACCCGTTCATGCAGGCATGGCGCACCAGGAAAACTGTGATAAAACAAGCTACAAGACACATCATTTTGTTAGCCAGACAAGTTTTTGATAGACGTGGAGGAGGAAGAAACGATTCCCGTGAGTCAATGCAAGAACGCACATTAGCATTGTGAAGAGAAATTCTCTTAATTCCTCTTTACCCGGTTTCTCCCTGAAGTCCAACAATCCATTTCTTTCCCTCTTCTTAAGACTTTGGAGTCGGCTTCTAATCAATTCGGTTTCAATCAAAGAGAGGAGAGGAAGGAAGGGAAGTTCTACTAAATTTCAGAAGTTAACTCTGTAGATCACTGGATTCCAAAGTGGACGATATCGCCCCCTGGGGGGTGCTGGAACAATCCAGGTGGGCGGTAGGAGCCTTGGGTGCAATTGTGGGGGCATTGAATAAAAATAAGGGGAGGGGGTGGAAGCATAAAGAAAGAAGAGTCCAGGACCTATCTAAAGCAGCTTTTTCCTGCCTTCTCCTGGTCTTCCCTGGGATCAGGGAGGGAGGGGGAGGTGAAGAGGTGTCCCCACAGCCAATCACAGCCATGTATTTGCACCCTTGTAAGGCTGGTGTTGCTGCTGGGCTCTTGTGTGGTGGCTGCTACTGCTGGCCTCTGGCTTCAGGCCTTCAGCTGCTGCTGCTCTGTGCCTGCCTTGGCCTGCCTGGCTGTGTGGATCGTGGTGGACTCTACCTGCATCTTTTTGTCCACTTCTTGAAGGTAGATTTCCAGGGGGGAGCTGAGGTTTTTTTTTTTCTGAAAAGGGGGTGGTAGGTCAAATAAGAACCTCTGTTGTAGATGGTCTGAGGCATGACTTCCCGAGCTTCCATATCCCCCCACACGAATGCCCCCCTGTGGTGTGGTAACATAGGACAACTGCAAGGGCTGCAGTTACAAAAGGAGGCATCGGTTTCCTTAGAGAGAGAAAGATCCCTCTTGTGAAAAAGAGGAAAACGGAATGAAAAGAATCTAAAAAAGGTAAAATTTGGGGAAAGAATTTTCCTGTCCTATCACAATGCTAATGCGCATGCATGAATTTATCGGGATACTCTTGTTAGCCAGTAATGAACACTGAGGGGGTGCTACTATATGGAGGGCAGAGGCAATAAATCAAAAATGTGATTTCTTTTTTTTCATTGGATGATGTGATGAAGAGCAGATGGGGAGGGGAAGTGGTGGCAGGCAGGTGTTGAAAGAAGCAGGTTGTGATTGCGCATGCACAGTCAAAACTCGCTTCAAAACTGAGCATGCTTAGACTGTTTGGACATAGACCAGGGGTCCCCAGTGGGGCATCTATGGTTGCCCTGGGACCCCCCCCAATGCCTCTCCTGATGCCCACCAAGGGTATTTACAAAGAGGGGCAGGTGTGGCTTTTGACAAGCTGGGCTTCTGATTGGCTGGGTAGGTTTTTTTTAAAAAAATACTTTGGCAACAGTGCAGAACAAGCTTCTCTCTGTGTGTGAAGGTGAGCTGGATACATTCAAGAAAATGTCTGTTGAAAGGCATCCTGTTAAACAGAACTTCTGCCTGGAATGTTGAAAAGTGACTATTAGAGTTCTGCCTGGCCTAAACCTCTGGCATTTTGTAGCTGGCTCTGCCTTTTGCAGCAGCCGTTTTGTGGTTGCGCCCGCCACCCTGTCTCAGAATTCCAAGTGTGTCTGCAGGCTCAGAAAGGCTAAAAGCCCCTGACATAGACAAACTCTGCGGTGAAGGTTCAGCTCTGAGGATCACAACCAAGGGTCACTTCAAGCATCGTGTTTAGAGTGTTGGGCTAGTGGGTTTGAAACCGTGCACTGCCATGAATGTTAGTTGGGTGGCCTTGAGCTCATCACAAACTTATACTCTAACTCAGGGGTGTTGAACTCATTTGTTATGAGGGCCGGATCTGACATAAATGAGACCTTGTTGGGCCGGACCATGTGTGTCATAAAATGTAATGCCAGGTAGCGGAGATATAAACTTTATAAAGGGCACAAACACAAAGATTTTTTTTTACTTAAAATAAAAACATGCTTAAAACATTAGCACTCTTGCATTATTTTGTTTATTTAACAGTCTCTGATAACTGACACCTCTTGCTCTGAATTATTGCATCAAAATGGCTGTGATGTTGCAATCTTGAGTATGTTGTTCAAGTGTGCATCTGTACGCTGCAAACCTACTTTATTGACTTTTACCACACAGAGATCTCATGCTCAGAGTACTGAGTCTAAGACCCAGGGGGAAATATGAAATGGCTGAGCGACTGAGGGAGTCTAGCGAAGCAAGCTATGATGCAGCAGCAGCAACAGAACTGGAAGCGAGAGGTGGCCAGTTCCAGTGCGGGCCTGATAGAAGCCCTCTGGGAGCTGATCCGGCCCCTGGGCCACTTGTTTGATACCCCTGTTCAAACCTACCTTGCAGGGTTCTTGTTTATTTATTTTATTTATTTATTATTTCACATTTCTATCCCGCCCTCCCCGCAAGCGGGGCTCAGGGTGGCTTGTTGTGAGGATATGGTGGAGAAGGGGAGAACAATGTGCTAAGCCACCATGGGTCCCCTTTAGGGAGAAATACAGGATATTAATAAAATTTCTTTTTTAAAAAAGCATAAGAGCCCACTCCTGCTACTTACCTTAAAGCTGGAGCTAGGCAGAGCCTCAGTAAAGTAACCTCCTGAGGCTGCTAAAGCAACTGGTCCATTGCCTGACCTCTTGAGAAAGCCAGACAACTTGTGAGAGTTTCAGGTGTGTGCATGACTTGCCACGTATGATATGCAACAGGGAGGGAACCAGCTCAGGAGGACATCTTCTGGTTTCTGTTCCCATGAGGGACTCACCAAAAACCCTGTGGATGGCCCCATGAATTAATGTCCTATCATTCACAGCCATTTTCAGGTCTTGCAAAATGGGGGCCATGGCTTCCTTGGTGAGCCAATCCATGTCACGTTGGGCCTTCCTCTTGTCCTGCTGCCTTCCACATTTCCTAGCATTATTGTTTTTTCCAGCGATTCTGGGCGTCTCATAGTGTGACCAAAGCATGATAGACTTAGGTTAGTCACTTTACCTTCTAGGGAAAGTTCAGGCTTGAATTGATCTAGGCCTCACTTGTTTGGTTTTTGGGTACATGGTTTCCGTAGAAATCTTCTCCAACACCATATTTCAAAGGAATCCAGCTAGGGCTGCCAAGTCAGCCAGGGAGGCGGGGGATCCCCCGCTATAGGGGTTCCCAATCCGCCGGCCGGCATTCGGCCGGCGTGGGAACCCCGCCCCAGAAGTCGCCCAGTGAGGACGACTTCCCCCGTGTAATGACGTCACCCGGAGGTGACGTCATTACGTTGGGGGCGTTGCCAGGGCGATGCTCTGGCAATCGCCCCAAAACTCTATGATACCATAGAGTTTTTGGAGCGATTGCCAGAGCATTGCCCTGGCAACGCCCCCAATGTGATGACGTCACCTCTGGGTGACATCATCACGTCGCCATGGTGCGCGTGCAAAGCGCACGCACCAGAAGAGCTCCCGGGGGGAGAACAACTCCCCCCCTCCGGTAAGTAGACCCTACTTGGCAACCCTAAATCCAGCCAATCCCTAGAGAGGCATGACATTATTATACATCATTATACATCACTTTATGTCTATAGCTGACTATTGTTTCAAAAAAAAAATATACCCCTCTTTCCCCATAGGTCAAGCCAGCTTACAAAACCAAATATAATGCATGTTAAAAAAAATGCCCCCATATAAACCTTCCCTCTAAAGGTACTTGTAGCCGACACTCCAGTAGCAATTTTTCACAACAGAAAAAGACCCAGTTGTAAATGATTAGTAAACTGTACTGTGATGGCTAGATGCAACCATAGATGCCAAAACTATTGGGGAGGGAAGTTATAAAGGACTTACTCTGATGAAGAAGGAGGAGGCAGGGGAGGAGGTTGGATTTATACCTTGCTTTTCACTCCCCAAGGGAGTCTCAGAGCGGCTTACAAACCTTTCCCTTCCCCTCCCCACAACAGACACCCTGTGAGGGAGGTGGGGCTGAGAGAGCTCTGACAGAAACTGCCCCTTTTCAAGAACAGCTGTGCCAGAACGATGGCTTGCCCAAGGTCATCCAGCAGGTGTAAGTGGAGGAGTGGGGAATCAAACCCGGTTCTCCCAGATTAGAGTCCACACACTTAACCACTACGCCAAAGATGCTTTCCCCCTATTAACCATTGCTTAAAAATAGATATCAGCAATCTAGTATTTGGGTTAGGCCATAAGAGAGGACTTATTGCAGGTGTCTGCAACCTGGTGCCCACCAACACCTTTCCTGATACTTTTGAAGTGCTTTTAGAAAGTGGGAGGAGCTTGGTGGTGCATTTGGCCAGCAGGGCTTCTGACTGGCTGTGCAGATTAACAGGAGTCCTGTTAAAGAGAGATTCTGCCTGAAATGCCCAGCTGTTACAGTTCGAATTATGTATAACCTCATTGCCCTGGCCTGGATGGCCCAAACTAGCAAGATCTCTTCAGATCTCAGATGAAAAAGCAGGACGGGTCCTGGTCAGTGTTCCCTCTAAGCTGAGTTAGTGTGAGCTAGCTCACAGTTTTTTGTGGGCTCACACATTTTTGTATCCGCTCAAAAAGGATGGCTCTAGAGCAAACTGATTTATGCAGGAGCCAAAGCGCTGGCTCACAACTTTAATGCCAGGAGCTCACAAAGTAGAATTTTTGCTCATAGGACTTTGCAGCTTAGAGGGAGCATTGGTCCTGGTTAGTATTTGGAAGGGAGACCACCAAGGAAGTCTAGGGTTGCTATGCAGAGGCAGGCGATGGGAAACCACCTCTGAATGTCTTTTACTTTGAAAACCCTACAGGGTCCCATAAATCAACTGTGACTTGACAGCATTGTCCACCACATAAGCTCATTCCCTGACATTTTGCAGCCCTCCTGTGGCAGCCATTTTGTGACTGTGCTCACCACCTTGTGTCAGCATTCCAAAGGTGCAAGCAAATTCTAAAAGGTTGGGGACCCCTTGCTTACTCTCTCTCTCTCTCTCTCCCCCTCTCCCTCTCCCTCTCTCTCTCTCTCTCTCTCTGTGTATGTGTGCTTCATTTGTTTATTTGTTTATTACGCTTCCTTACCCCACTACCTCTGTAAACACTAAAGGAACCAAGGATAAGGAGCAATCCAGTCAGGAAACCTTCCAAACTGGGAGCTGATCAAAATTGCAAATCCTAACACAGTTCAAACCAAAGTGTAATTGAGGTTTATTTATCCAATATAAATGCCAATAAGTGGACAGACGGTATGATTGTTATTTGCTGTTGGGTAAATCTCCGGAATCCACAATGAGACGGCTGCTCGGGAAACAACGCAAGCACACCGCCTAATTGATAGCAAAGGTTTAATTCATTTTCATAAAGAATCAATAGTATTCTTCATGGGGAATAAAGGTGAAGTGATTCATTTATCCAGATCTTTAAAATGGATGCATAGCAAACACGGAACCCCTCGGCGAGGTTAAGGACAGCTCGTCAAGTCCTTCATGTTAGTGTCATCTTTTCCGATCTGTTTGATTTTGTAGCACCATTAGGATTACTGATATTAAATTATCCGTTGTTATCTCTTGGAATTATACAAGGCGATCTGCTTGTTAATGTCCCTGTAGATGCTCCCTGGGGCAAGCTTTTTATTCTTCGTCAGCAACATTATTTCCCTGGCTCTCAACAGAACAGCAATTATTTAATATAGAATACTGATGAATGTAAAACCTTCATTCTGAAGAAGTGAAGAGCCCAATCTAGCCATACCTCGACACTTTTAGGTCCTTTTTTTTTTTTTTTTTTACATTAAGAGATTTATTATGTTGGAAGTGAAGGAATGTATATTATCTCTGCACCTCATAAGAACATAAGAGAAGCCAATGTTGGATCAGGCCAGTGGCCCATCCCGTCCAACACTCTGCCACACAGTGGTCAAAAGCACCAGGTGCCCTCAGGAGGTCCAGCAGTGGGGGCAGGACACTAGAAGCCCTCCCACCGTTGCCCCCCGAAGCATCTCAGTCTTCAGAGGGGGTACAATAGAGTCAGAGAGATAGATGGGCTCAAGACACTGACTATCCTTTCCTTTCTCTCTGATGCTGCCCCTTTGATGTGTAGGTGGCTATTCATAGAGGAAACTAACTTCCTTCCTTCCTTCCTTCCTTCCGTCCGTCCGTCCGTCACTCACACCCTCCACACACAATGCCAGACTTTTCCATCTTGGGAGCATGAGAGCGGGACATACTCTGCATCTCCATCCATCCTGGTTAGTTAGTATATATTAGAAATCTATCTCTACCCTTTACTGTGTAAAAAGGGATTTCCTATAATAGAGAACTCTTATTAGTTTGAAAAGATAAAGGAGCTCTGACTAACTTTTTTTTTTCTTGCTGGCACACACACTGACCAGATGGCTCTGCTGGTGCAGTAAAATGCTGAGCACTCTGTTACCCTACTAAATCCCCCAATATATTATGTGGTCAACAGGCCTTTAAGATGCAATCATTAAAACAAGAGTGCAATTATCAGAACTGATTAACAGAGTTATTTAAGGTTGCCAGGCCACAGCCAGTGACCCCCAGGGATAAGGTTGCCAGTCCCCCAGCAGTGAGTGAGACCCCTTGATCCTGCCTCTCAGGGCCAGCAGCAGGAGAAAAGTTTTAAAATGGTCATCAGGATGACAATATGATGTCAGTTCTGGTCCCCCACCCCATACTACAAACCTCCCCTGGGATTATTCAGGGAGCAGGGACTGGTTCATTGGACTCATGCCAGCTGTTGTGTTCAGAGCAAAGCCTGGCACTTTTACTCTACCTGGAGTTTCCAGGATGCACAATACAATGACAACAAGTAAAGCAAAATGCCAGAAAAAGGTCCAAACTAGTCCAGAGTCAGAGATCCAAAGGTCCAGTCCAAGGGTCAGGAGAAGGAGGGTCCAGGACATAGGAACCAGTGCAGGATACAAGGTCTGGGTCTCAGGCTGTAAGAGCAAGCAAGGTTAACAAAGGCAGAGTACAAGGCAGCAAATCTGGGTAGAGCTCTGTTCGCTAAGCAGGTCAGCTCACGGAGGGATGTAGCATGTAAGGTCACTTCCATGTTGAGCCTTGTTTGGTGTGTCCCTTTTATCTGCCTCCTTTTGCTGACTCATCTCAAGGCCCAGGTGTCACTTCTTACTGCTGCATTCATCGTCCTCCAGGTGCAATTCTTTACTGCTTCCCTATCAGCCTGTCAAACCTGGTCTTGTAAAGACTCCACTCCAGGAATTAATTCTGATCACTGATGGGTGATCAGGCAGGTGCTACGTCTTCTCTCCGGAGCTGTCAAGTACTCTCTCCTCCTTCTACACTCTGCTGGTTCAGAAGAAACCAGCAGTGACTGAGGGTCTAGCCTCTGTGCCATCTCTTTCTTCTCCTGCAAGAATGAGCAGCCTGGCCACAACTGGGAAGAGTCCTCGCTTCCTGATGCATCTCTTGATGGGTCTGCTTCTCAACCAAGCTGCTCAGGTGGGTGCTCTACCATGCAGGGCCCAATTCTTCTAATTCTTGCTCTATGGAGGAGGTGGTAACTGGCTGGCTCATGACACCAGCACACCGCCATCACTTCTGCTTAGAAGTCATGTCATGGAACAGTCTAGGATTTGCCAAACTCTATGGTAAAACCATGGAGTGTTTCCAAATCCTAGAGCATGTGATGACATCATTTCTGGTTTTCTCTGAAATTGAGATCAGTATGCTGGCGTGATGCTGGTACCCCTCCTACCCCCCATTTCCTCCCACTGGCCTTAATGTAGTGGGGGACTTGGAAACCCTCAATTGGAGATAAAGGGCAGCAGAAGGAACCCCAGCTGGGGCTGCAAGAGTTGGAGAGAATGGTGGCTGCAGAGCTTCCTGGCAACAAAGGGAGGGGCCTTGTGGCCAGTAGCACCAGTAGAGACTTCCCATCCATGAAGGCTTATCTTCTGGTGGCCTCCTCCATTGCCTTCAGGAATAGATGTTGGAGGGCATAGTTGGAAATGACAAGATGGTAAGTAACCCAGCTACACCAACTGGGAGATAAAAGGAAAGGCACAAACCTGCTTATGAGTAAACCTCCTTTACAGATATTTATCACTGCCAGTGATGAATGGAGATCTTTGCTGTGAAACAGCTCAACGATAAAGGTGAGGTCAAGATGACTTCCCTGATCCACTCTGAGACTCCACTTAAAAGTGTTGTTTTTCTTTAATAAAGAAGACAAAATACATAGAGAAGGACAGCTAGAAAAAAAAAATGATGGTAGGAAATTGACTTTATGCCAGTTTTAAACATATCAAAGATAGAAACCTGTGGTTTTGAACATGAAAGAACTCAAGCATTCGAAAAACACTTTCGCCACTAAGGTTCAGCATTCTCAAGTGCTTGAACGTGGATGCATTCAAGGTCGTGACCAAGTTAATATGAAGAAGGACATGTTTCAGTCAAAGAGAAGATTTTAATGTATGGCAAAACATATGTGAGCATCATTTCCATATTATCTTGACCCCCCCCCCCCGAATACCACAAAAAAAGGCCTGTTTACCAGCTTAGTTCTGAAAGAAACTCCCTTTAGTCTATCAAGACATCCTGTAAAATATGGTGTATTCTGCCATTTTCAGCAAGGCTGACCCTTGGCAGAAGAACAGTGATCATTCCTCTCTGTTATGGATTTCTCTCTCCCTGCATGTCCACACACAGAGAATCCTAAGCTTCTAGATCTACAAGAAGCCGTATTAAAATCTGCTAAAACAAACCAATGGGGGAGAAGGAGGGGAAATTTATCTGGAATTAAAAGTGTCTACAGAAAACAGGTAATACAGAGAGTTAACATTTGAGGGCTATCATATCAAAAACAATAAGGAATGTCTCTTATTAAGAACCCATCTTGTGAGTCCTCTCCTTGATGTACCTCCTGTGCTTCTACTTACATGAGAGTCAAGGCTCTCAGGGGGACAGTATCATCCTCCTCCTCCCCTAACCACAGTCCAGGTCAATGGGGCAAGTTCTTAGAGGCATCTCCTCTCCTTTAAGACTTTCAAGAGCCAGTTTGGTGTAGTGGTGAAGTGTGTGGACTCTAATCTGGGAGAACCAGGTTTGATTCCCCACTCCTTCTCTTGCGCTGCTGGATGACCTTGGGCAAGCTGTAGTTCTGGCACAGCTGTTCTTGAGAAAGAGCAGTTTCTGTCAGAGCTCTCTCAGCCCCACCTACCTCACAGGGTGTCTGTTGTGGGGAGGGGAAGGGAAAGGAGTTTTTAAGCCACTCTGAGACTCCCTTGGGTAGTGAAGGGAGGGATATAAATCCAATCTCCTCCTCCTCTTCCTCTTCCTCCTCCTCTTCTTCTTCTCACCCCCTCCCTCTCACAGTTTCAGAATTCTTTCCCCATTGGTCGGTAAGGTCAAGCTGAGTTCTTCAAGGGGGCATGTCATGCCCTAGATCCCATGGACCAACGAGACATCCCCCACATGGGGCTGAAGTTCCATGACAAAGGGGGAAGGGAGGGCAGGGGATCAAGATAATGTTCGCAATGAGCAGAAGCACTTTTGATACTACCGACCAGCTTTTGATCCAACCAGAAGAGTGAATAGGCGCTCCCGCCAAATCAAATGGCAGTTGCAGGTCTGTCTTACAAAGCATTCTGTCAGTCGTTACCTAAGCTAGCCGTACTGCACTGTTCTCCTGCCCAACAAGGACACTTCTCTCACTGAGCCCTCGTGTTTAAAAGTTCCTGCTGTACAGCTTGCTTTGCAATTGGAGATTGCCTGCTCCTGTGTTGAGCTGCAAAAGGAAGTGTGATTTCTCCAGGATGTGCTGGAGTCATTATTTAGATAGCATTTCAGATTTTTCTTCGATTAAGTTCTCTTTAGTGGCAGCTTTTCTACACATGGGTCGCTCTCTCGACAGGCATGTTGGTGTGACTATTTATAGCAGTCGCACAGATTAAACTGTTGAGTTGCCAAGTGCAAATCTTCATACCTTCCTTGCACATTAATTTATGTGCTTGTCTTGAGTTGCTTGCAAAATTCCCATTCTGCCAGCCAGAACTTTAATTGGCTATAAACCAAGAAGACTTTCTTCTATTGACCTGAAACCTAACCAAAAAAAAAAAAGTATCCCTAGGGTGATGGGTACAATCCCTAACAATTTCATTTTGACTGGTTGAGAAACAAAAACACAATTTGCTTTTAATTGCTTATTAAACAGGGATACCTTCTTCCAGGGGTCATTTCGTAGAAAAAGAGGTGCAGGAGCTCATTAGCATAACTCATTTGCATAACTCATTTGCATATGCCACACCCCCTAGCATGCCAGAAGTGTGTCAGAAGGCAACACCCACCCCTCAGGCTCCACTCCACAGGTGAGTGAAACTGACCTGCTCTTCCTCCATTCCCTTTCGCATCCAATACTTTGTGCAATAAAAATAAGCGTAAAGAACACACCCTCATTCTCTTCCTGCTCCCTTGAAACCACCAGGTTTCAAGTAGACTTGAGATACCCAGGACATGTGCACCACCCATCCCTTTCCCTTCCCCTCCCCACAGCAAGACACCCTGTGAGGTAGGTGGGGCTGAGAGAGGTCTTTTGAGAACTGCTCATGAGAGAACAGCTCTGGGAGAACTTGTGACTGGCCCAAGGTCACACCAGCAGCTGCATGTGGAGGAGTGGGGAATCAAACCCGGTTCTCCCAGATTAGAGTCCAACTCCTGACCACTACACCAAACTGATGGGGTGGAAGCTGCTGGAGGGTTGGTGAAATTTCTCCAGTACTTATGTGCCATGTGCCCAGATAAAAAATGGTATACTTAGAAAATTTATATGCCACCTTGAGCAAGTCTCTGGAAAAGCAGCACACAGTCATAAAAGGAACAATGATAAAATTATCAATATTAAAACAAAACATTGAAAACAATAAAGACCCTAGTAGGGCTTTCCCCGGGGCGCTGCGCCTTTGCACTGCTCTGGGAAGCCGAGGAGGGGGCGGGGCTTGGTCATGTGCCCGCCCCCTGGGCTCCTCACTCCTGGAGCTGCGCTCCTGTGCACTCCCGCTCCATTGGACCCCTGCCTTCTTCTATCTTTTTTCTGCAGTTTGGTCAGGAGGATCCAATCAGTGATGGAAACAATCCTGGGAATTTGGGGAGAGGGCGTGGCTCAGTTTGAAGAGCTTCTGCTTGGTATGGATAAGGTCCTGAGTTCAGTCCCTGGCATCTCCAGTTAACAAATCGGGCAGCAGGTGATGTGAAAGACCTCTGCCTGAGACCCTGGAGAACCACTACTGGTTCAAGGAGACAGTACTGACCTTCGTGGACCAATGGTCTGATTCAGTATAAGAAGAAGATTAGAAGAAGAGTTGTTTCTTATACTCCACTTTTCTCTACCCTAAGGAGTCTCAAAGCAGCTTAAAATCCCCTTCCCTTCCTCTCCCCATAACAGGCACCTTGTGAGGTAGGTGGGGCTGAGAGAGGTCTGAGAAAACTGTGACTAGCCCAAGGTCACCCAACTGGCTGTGTGTGGAGGAGGGGTGAGGAATCAAACCTGGTTCTCTAGATTAGAGTCTGCCACTCTTAACCATTATGCTACATGGGCAGTTTCATGTGTGAATTTCATCCGTATGGGCAGGGGTCATTTCGTAAAAAAAAGAAGTGCAGGAGCTCATTAGCATAACTCATTAGCATAACGTTTTTGCATAAGCCACACACCATGACATCACGTGAAGTGACAACACCCACCGCTCAGGCTCCACCCCCAAAATCTCCAGGTCTTTCCCAACTCAAAGCCGGCGAGCCAGCTTGACACTTTGATGAAAGACACTTGAGGTTGCCTTTGCTCTTGCAGGGAGGCGACCCTACAACAAACATGGAAATACAGATCAAGTTAGTATGTTTTTGCTTTTTTCCACAGTGCATCACCAAATGTGCCCACTCCTGGGCTTGTTACTCCTGGAACGGCGTTCCTGTGCGTTCCTGCTCAAAATGACCCCTGCCTATGGGATAGAAAGCAAAAACGTCACTGCCTTCTGGACCGATTTCCCACAACTGCTGCTCCTCCCCCGCTCCTCCTTTTGCCCCAATCGTGTCAATTTCCCACTATTTGCCACGCGGCTGCATTTCGCTTCGGAGTTTTGCCCGATTTCCGCTGCGTCTACTCGATCCTCAAAAAAACAGGATCGAGTAGACATGGCAGAAATTGGGTGAAGCTCTGGGGCAAAATGCAGCCACATGGCAAATAGTGGGAAATTGACACTTACGATTGGGGCAAAGGGATGAGCAGGGGCAGAGCAGCAGCTATGGGAAATCGGTTCTGGAGTTTCTTATTGACATGAATTGAAACAAAGAAAGTTTTTAAAAAAACCCTCCTACGTGGGATAATAATGAAAAGCACTACAATTAATGGGGGAAATAGAGTGAAATTTTGCTTGTACCCCTTCGGAGCATCAGGTGCTGCCCCCCCCCCCCCAATTCCAGAGGCTTGAGGTTTTTTTATTCGTATCTTTTCCCATGATAGACGTTCTCAAGGGACAGAGCAGGTGTTGAGTTTATATGCATTGCACGGTCCAGTGATACTGAATGCTTAGAAGGAGGGATCAGTTCTGCCACGGCGTAAAGACATGGATGCGGCTGCACTGAGCTGTTCAGAGCTATTCTCCCAGCGCCGCAGGTGACAGCAGCCCACTTAATGTATAAACAGCAACTTCCAAATCCTTTGAAATACCCTTTAGGGAGATTTTCTTTTAAAAAAATGATCTCGGCTGGCATAAACAATTGCTTTCAAAATGAGGGAGCTCTGGAATTCAACAATCAAAGGAAGGGAAGGTTCATTTAAAGAGTGCAATTAATTTGGAAGGCTAATCAAAATATGCTGGTTCTGTTGTGCTAACCGCCACTGATATATCTGCTCGGGCCTGTGGGGGGAATTTGTCCTCACCTAATAAAAATAAAAATAACATTTGTTTCAACAGCATGGTGCCGAACCTCTGGAGTTACACATTTGCGCCTGCAAGTTCGACCATCTGTCTCGTTATTTAGATTGCTGGCCGTTTTCAATCATGGTAATTTGTAGTGTACATTGACACAACCGTCCTGCTTTTCAGACTGAGACCCTCGGTTTATAACAGGTAGCTTTTTTTGCTATCAACTTGCAGCGAACTTTTGGTGACCCCCCCAATAGGTTTTCTGAGGCAAGAAATCTTCAGAGGTGGTTGGCCATTGCCGGCCTCTGTGTAGTGACCCTGGACTTCCTTGGTGGTCTCCCACCCAACTACTAAGCAGGGCTGACCCTGCTTAGGTGGTGAGATCTAATGAGACCAGGCCAGTTTGGGCCCTCCTGGTCAAGGCAGGATAGGAACTGAGGTGATTTGCCATTGCTTGGCTCTGCATAGCAACCCTGGGCTTTGTTGGTGGTCTCCCATCCAAGGACTAAACAAGGCTGACCCTGCTTAGCTTCCAAGTCTTGATGAGATTGGGCTAGCCTGGGCCATCCAGGTTGGGTTTACTAGGTATCATATGAAAAATCCCATTCCTAAAATTCCATCAGACTATAGCATGGCAAAGAAACAGAAGCCAGGGTGGGGATAGGCCTGATGGTAGTAGCTGAGGCCACCAAGGACAGGAGGCAACCTCCTCGCTTATCTTTCTTCTGCCGCATGAGTGCCATTAAACCCTGGGGAGGAAGAGCACCCAGACCATTGCAGGGAGGCTGGATCTGACAGGGGAGCTTCAGATGGCTGCCCAATGCATTTCTTTGCACAGAGAAGATCCACAAACATAAAGGACAAACAGATAAAAGGAAGTCCTTCTTCACCCAAAGAGTGATTAACATGTGGAATTCACTGCCACAGGAGGTGGTGGCAGCTACAAGCATGGACGGCTTCTAGCGGGAATTAGATAAACATATGGAGCAGAGGTCCATCAGTGGCTATTAGCCGCAAGGTATAGATAGGAACTCTCGGTCTGGGACAAGTGGTGGTGGGGGCAACAGTGTGTGGGGGGGCTTCTAGTGTCCTGGCCCCACTGGTGGACCTCCTGAGGGCACCTGGTGTTTTTGGCCACTATGTGACACAGAGTGTTTGACTGGATGGGCCATTGGCCTGATCCAACACTGGCTTCTCTTATGTTCTTAGGACTGTCTCCTTCCCTATGTCCCTGTGCAAACTATGGTAATCGGGCAGCCATCTGTTGGCTATCCCACCACTCGGAGGGGGCACATTTGGCATCAACCAGACCCCAGGCCCTTTCCATTGGGGCTTCAGGTCCGTAGGATGGGCTCCCTGAAGAGGTGACCCCCTCCCCTTGGAGGTCTTCAGGAGGTGATATAAGGCCTGCCTGTTTGCTGGGGCTTTTGAAATGGTTTGAATGGTAGGCATCTTTTAAGGGGCAGGTTGGGGGATTATGGATGCCAGACCCCCTGGTGGAAGCGGGGGTCTCCTGATGCCAGGGTCAACCTCTCTATTGCCAGCCAGCTGGCCAGAAATCAACCGGATGTGCCTACATGACCCAGAAGTGGCATAGGCATGCTGGGGATGTCAAGGGGTGATACTCTGGTTTTTGGGCAAAACTATATGGTAGAAGCTAATTATACCATAGTGTTTTGCCCCCAAACCAGAGTGTCAAACCCACCCCCCACCCCCGCATCCCGGATTTGCCTACTTCCGGGTCATGTCAGTATGTCAAATTAATTCCCAGCATTTCTGCCTGCTCCCAGTAAGAGCACCCCTCATCCCCTGTCGGCTGCTCCAAGAGAGCTGGCAACCCTGTGGGGGGTTTATCAAGCTTGTGACAGGCCTGCATACATGGCTAACAGGCTCCCTTCACCTTGGCAGGTCACACATTGTGCAAGCGTGGGATTTCTTCAAGACATTCATTTCAGTGTCTACATAATGTGCACTTTAAGAGGTTATTCAGTCCCCCCTGAAACTCTTGTTGCTTGTGCAAATGTTTACCTTTTCAAACAATTAGGAGGGTAAAAACCGTTTTGTTTCCTTGCTGTTTCCCGTTTTCTGATCAGAAGTGTTTGGCAACAGCTAGAATTAAATTCCCTTGATGGAGCTGGGCTTACACAGTTCGGTCTACGGTACGCCCAGTCCGCTCCAACAATTAGCAGATGAATGGCCCTGATGCTGAAGACTGATGTTGTTCTTTCGACCTTTGACAGGAGATATTACGTGGTCTGAGGCTGGACTTGGTGGTAACTTGGTTCTCCACCATATCAAGACCGTTGCTCAGTGGTTACACAAAGGGGATTCATAAATCCCTTAGTAGTAACTGAACTGGGGAAAGGGGAGTCGTTTTGTTTCAGTGAAACCTGGGGGAGAGAAACCAGATTTGCTCACTCCGTGTTGGACAAGGATCTCCTGTTTTGCCAGCCCCAGGAACTTTTCCCCAACAAGGTGTCTTTTTTTTTTCTTCCTCCCAGGGGCTTCATTCAGTTGGGCTTTAATGTGTCCTCAAAAACTCACAGAACCAGAACAAAGACTATTTTTTTTAAAATCAAAGACATTGAAACATGTTATTTTTTCTCCTTTTAAGTCGGGCTCAGCCCAATGTTCTTTAGATTTGGCTCAAAACGAAATGAATTTGGAGAGGACAGTCTCAGGCTGAGGACAGACTGGCAATCTGGAGTGGGAGGAATCCGGAGGCAAAAGCTGTGGGGGGAAAATTCCCCGGGGCTGGCGGTTCACACTGGCCAGTGTATTGCGCAAGGATGCTGTTACGGAGCATTCAGACTGCTGCGGAGCAGCCCCAGGTGGGCCGGCCTTCGCGGCTTGTGGCAGGGCTGTTTTAGGCAATGTGCATATGTGCACATGAGCACTCATGCGCAAATTGCCGAAACGGCATGTTCACACAGCCGCCTCCGCTTGAATCCCGCCTTCTTCCGGTTCACACTGCCTGAAAGCGTGAGGCATGTGGAAGACAGCCCCTGGACACCGGTTTCTCCCGGTGTCCTCCTAAAGCGAAAGGAAACCGGCTGCAAAACACGTAAGTGCAGAAGGGAGCCGAGAGACAGCTGCGTATGTCTGAATGGGCTTTCTTCCCCCGCTTCCCAAGCGGAGCTCTCCCGCTCCAGATTGCCAGTCTGTCCTCAGCCTCCATTTGCTCTTTTTATTACCACTTGCCAGTGTCAGGTAACTTTTTGGCTCTTGGTGCAGCCATTTTTTTATACAATGTATTTTATTGAAGTTTTGCAAAGTTTCATCAAGTGTCACAAAGTATCAAGCATCTGAAATACAGTAACGTTCCAAGTACTATAATACTGCGTGGGGATAGCGTAAAAAGTTATTACGGTACCACAAAAATAAGATGTGCAGCGCATGTCTCAGAGTAACAATAGGTGGAGATGAAAATTATCAACAGTATAATACTATCCAGAGATTAGAAGTATCAATATCATATCAAAATAGTGACAATAGCCAACATCTTATTTATAGCAAAAACATTACTACAACCAAAGTTCACCTATGACTTTTGGAATACCTGGTTGGGATTCAAGGTATTCCAGGATGGGAAACCAAATCAAGACAAAAGTGGAAGAGGTTGGAATCTTATCAAAGTGCATACGATTATCCGTGAGTTTTGCCACAATGTATAAATCCCACAACTTTTTATGCCATTGTGAAAGTGTGTGTGTCATAGCCGTTTCCCACTGAGCAGCAATGACAATTTTAGCTGCAAAAAGCTTTAAAGAGACCCTTTCTTTGTCAGGCAGTGAATGACTATTCATGGTCCATCCATTCAAAAGCAAGGGTGTGACTGATATGTCCAGGGGTCCTTTTGTAGAAAAAGAGGTGCAGGAGCTCATTAGCATGCCTCATTAGCATGCCTCATTAGCATATGCCACGTCCCCTGACATCACCAGAAGTGTGTCAGAAAGGGAATGTCAGTTTCAGCCCCATTATACCCTATGGGCCATTGAAATCAATGGCTAAAACTCATAGGGTATATGAGGGGCTGGAGGAAAGGGCCTCCTCAAAATACCCACCAAGTTTCAAGAAGATTGGACCATGGGGTCCAATTCTATGGGCCCCCAAACAGGTTGTCTCATCCCCTCCATTGTTCTCTATGGTGGGAAAAAATGTTATTTGAGAAGAGGCCCCAGCAGCTACCATGCAAGTTTGGAGCCTCTCCCTCAAACCCCCTCCCCTCCAGTTGCTTTTAAAGTTGCCACCGAATTTCGGCGGCAATTCGGCAGCAGGCTGAATCAGATTAGAGAATCTGATTCGGCCCGTGGCTGCCCTACTGGCCACTCCTGAGCTAGCGGAGCTTTGCTCCACCTCGCTCCGGCCCCAACGGACCCCTGGATATGTCTATGTGCGTGAAAAAATTTGGTCCAGTACAGCATCCCCAAAGGGGCGGATTTTGGGACCGTCAACCCAACAATGTTGATATTTCCCAACATTGCCACATTTTTCCCCAGCATTTTGGGTTGTATGTTGGAGTGCAGCCATTTTTCATGCATTTCACAGGGATCCACAACCTGTGGGTTTGTTGTTGTTCATCAAGGGTTAATGTTCAAGGCACCTATTTTCATCCCTTTCTGACTTCTTTTTCACAAGTTCAGATTATTCTTCAATGCCATTATGTTTTTGGTGATATACTTTAACTCCTCTCTCTTTTGAACTCTGTTTTTAACCGTCTCATTATTATTAAAAATCAAATGTTCCTCTTTGTAGAAAGGTGCTCTGACCTTTAGAGCCCAGACTACGCCAGTCTTGTCAGATCTCAGAAGCTAAGCAGGGTCAGCCTTGGTTGGTTCTTGGTTGGGGGACCACCAAGGAAGTCCAGGGTTGCTACGCAGAGGCAGGGAAACCCACCTCTGAACATCTCTTTCCTTGAAAAACCTACAGGGTCATCATAAGTCAGCTGCAGCTTGCTGGCGCTTTTCACCACCGCACCATTTGTAGAGGTAATAACAAGCCGGTCTACATCCCAAAAGCTGTGGATGTGCTGGCAGTCCTGACATCCTATAGGGGCTGAACAAACAAATATTTCACTATGCACCTCTGAAGTCTGCATCATTGGCATAAGCCGGCATCAGGGTTTTTTGTGTTTTTTTGGTTTAAAGTGGTGCTGGAACTCTCAAGAGGGAAATGAAGTTTTCGATCTGTATACTGAAAACTCATGAACTTTTAAACATTTAAAAGAATTGTGTCGAAGAGGTTCCAGAACGCCGTTCCGGCACGTTCCCCCAGAGAAAAGGCCTTCTTGACATCAAGATTCTCCCTAAAGTTTTTCCATTTGCTTGGATGGTTAAGGTGCTCTTCATTGGGTCTCCAGAGTTTGCTCTAGTTGTGCTAGGAAAGACATGCCATTATCTCCATCCTGGTTCAGTTAAACAAGTTCCAAGGAAATACAGTCCCACCCTGAACACTAGAATTTACATACTCACCCTTTTTTTCAGGTAGCAAGAAGGTCCGGGGGGGGGGGGGGGGAAGGCTACCTGGCTTTGGCTTCCCCACAGGAGAGAAGATGTGTCCTGGAGAGCTTTTTGACATTTTCATAACTCCCTAATTTATTCATTATTGAATTCATTTGTACCTCACCTTTCTCCCCTGTGGGGACTCAACCTGGCTTGCATTGTTCTCGTCTCTTCCCTTTCATCCTCCCAACATCCCTGTGAGGTAGGGTAAGCTGAAAGGGGGTGACTGTCCCAAGGACACCCAGTGAACATCCATGGCATGAAGTGGAGATTCGAACCTGAGTCTACCAGACCCCGGTCCAACACTTTAACCACTAGACCACATCAGCTTTCCGACAGGAAAGTAACCCTGAATGCAAGATGTCCCCTGTTATATGGAAGGAAGGAAGGAAGGAAGGAAGGAAGGAAGGAAGGAAGGAAGGAAGGAAGGATTGCTGGGTATTACTAACTTGTACATAAGAGAAGCCAATGTTGGATCAGGCCAGTGGCCCATCCAGTCCAACTCTCTGTCAACGCTCACAAATGTAAGATGACCCTCTTTTTGATGGTATACTTGGGGGGGGGGGTCTAGTCTTGCACTGGAGTAAATATTGCATTCACTGTATTTACTGATACACCTACAGGGCAGCTGACCCATTACTTCACATCAGATCCTTACACACATGCACAGACATAGAAAGAGAGGAGGGGGAGAGAAAGAGATTCTGAACCCTCAAGGTCCTTCAATAGCCTTTGTCTCCATCTATTTCTTGTCTCAAACCTGCCACCTGCTGCCTTCAGTTGGGACTGCATCACCTCGCTGAAGCACTCATGGATACCTAAGGACACCGTGTGCGGGGGGGGGGGACTCATAGCAGTTAGCACCCCTCCTGAAATGCCCACCAACCACTCTGACTCCCCAACCAATGGCTGGCTAGCAGGTGAGGCAATCCAATTTGTTGGCTCAGCTTTTGATCCCCATTTCTTTCTTCCGGACAGTATCTTGTTAATCTCCTCCTGTCCCAGGATCCAATCAGGGTCTCTTGCAACGGACTGATGCACTTAGCACTGTACCATACAGGTTACCCTAACCCTTGTAGAGTAGATAAAAGCTTGCCCTGCAATTTCAAAGTTCCTTCACCCCGACAGCATTCTAATTTCTCTCCGCCGCTGTAAACTCCATTAGGAAAGGCACACACTTTTGAATGCAGAAACTGGACTGTCATGTCTTGTTTAGTTCATGCCCTGATAGCTGTCCGTTGCAGAGCTGCGTGTGCAGGGAACTATTTGGGGGAGCTGGGATTGACGTGCTGAGCAGCAGAGTGCAGAAGTGAAAATCATGAAGCCGCGGGACTCTTCTGCCCCGTTCCTTTCCCTCGGATTGGCACAATCCTTGGCCTTGGTCCAAGTGCTGGTTCCAGCTAGGCAGCTACATATGACTTCTGCCTTCTCGTTACAAATCCAGCACTCTGTACATGACACTCTGCTTGTTTCCCCTAAATTACATTAATGCCAGCTGTGAATCTCCATTTCCCCTCTGACTGTTGGAAGCCATCTGTGCTAATCGCTTCAGTGCCGATTTCTCCTTCACCTGTTCCTGCCTGTCCACATTAGAGTCAAGGGTTTGTGCTGACCTTGCAGGAGTCCCATTTTTGGTACAGGGTAGCTACATTTTCTGTTTAGGGGAGGGCCATGGCTCATCTGGAGAGAATGTGCTTGGCCTGCACGAGGTCCCAGCCTAACCCCTGGCGCCTCCAAGCAAAATGATCAGGGGGCAGGTGACGTGAGAGGTGATACGCAGAGCATGAAGAAGGTCCCAGGTTCAATCTCTGTCATGCCCACTTGAAAAGTTCAGGTAGGAGGTGATGTGAAAGGCCGGTCTGAGTACCCAGGACTAACTTTGGTGGACTGAGGGTCTGATTCAGTATAAGGCAGGTGATTCATTCATTAATCCATTCATTTCTCATCCACTTTTCTCACAGGGGATTACGCATAGTGTGTTCATGGACTAAAAGCTGGCCTGCAGCCATATATAATAATTTTACCGAGGGGGGGGCAGGAACCAAAGGTCTAATCCCAACCAAAATGTCGATTCACATACTCTCAGCCTCATGGGCGTCAACTACGGGGGGGCTCGAGGGCTCGAGCCCCCCCCCCGAAATTTCCCGGGGGGGCTCAGCCACCCCCGGCAAAATGGAGCGCCCGATGGCCAGTCAGCCGGCCGTCGCCACCTCTCCTTCCCCCCCACCCCCGGCCTTCCCTCCTGCCTCCCTGGGGCGGGGGGGGGGAGAGAGAGGCAGTGCTCATCTGCGCCAACCCCGCACGCCCTGAGCGCGAGGCAGAGCGGGAGCCGGGGGCCCGCAAGGGCGACGCGCCAGCCGCTGGCGCCCGAGGTGAGAGGGGGGGAGGGAGGGAGGGAAGTGGGGAGCGCAGCGGGTGGGCGGGCACGGCCCGGGGGAGGGAAGTGGCAGCAGCGGCTCCCTGGGGTGGGGGGAGAGTGGCGGGGACATGGTCCCGAGCATGCGCGCGCGCTTCACGCATGCGCACGAGAGAGCCCCCGCCCCCCCCCCGGGATTTAAAAAGTCTACGCCCCTGCTCAGCCTAACCTACCTCACAGGGGTGTTGTGAGGACAAATTGCAGGAGAGGACAATTATAGTGAGCCGCCTTGGGTCTCCACTGGTGAGAGAGATGGGGTATAAATGAAGTAAATAAATATCATAAAATAAATGTTGTTCAGGTTATTAGAGTTAGTGAGCAAGGGGATTTTCTTTTCAGTTGTCCCTTTTTCTAATGTTTTATTTTTAAAAAGTTGGAAATTCTGATTTGTGTACATCTAATACTTATAGACTGATTTCCCATGAGGCACTGCTCCGGCGTCATTCTTCCCTTTGCCCCGATGGTGTGCTTAAATTTCCCACTATTTGCCCCACACCACATTTTAACCCGCGGCTTTGACTGAGTTCTCCTGCGGCTTCAGTGATCCTCAAAAAACAGGATAAGCAAGGCCTGGTCTAGGGTTGCCAGGTCCCTTCAAGTCCCCAGTGGGGGGGCTTTGGGGGGTGTTCCAGGGGCTGGGGACAGCTCCAATGTGATGACATCACACAGAAAATGACATCATCATGTTGGGGACCGGTGCCTGCACTCCAAGCCAAGAATGAGCAGCCTGGATTGCAGGTGTGTGACCCCCCCCCCCGCTTCTCCCCCAAAGCATTTAAAGAGATCCTTTAAATGCTTTTAAGAAGAAGGGGGGTGCCGTCCCTTCTCCCTCTCTCCCTCCTGCAAGATTTAAAAGGCCCTCTGATCAGCTGAAGGGCCCTTTAAATCTTGCAGGAGGGGAGGGAGAGGGGTGGCTGTTGGGGGTCAGGCTTGGGGTGGGGCTTGGGAGTGGGTTTTGTTGGAAACATATGAGTTGCAAGGTCCAGATTCCAGTCATTATAGGGTTAATCTGTTTACCTTCAGAGCTATTGTTTAGACTGACTTGGAAGGGAAACCTGGCAGACAGCCAATGCTAGGGAAGCCCGGGAAAACTGGTCTGTTTTGTAAACACTGGTTGGTTAATGTGTGCAGGTGATTTCCTTCTAGGGGTCAAGAAGAAGGAGGATTCTCCATTGTTGAGTGACCATGTGTCTGTAGCAGTAGGATGCAAAAATGTAGCTCTAGATATCTTTTGTTATTTTGTAGCTTTCTGTCAGTTGAGCATATGCTAACTGCCATAAGCCGGGTGGCTGTCTTGCCATAGTCAATGCTGTTGCAATACTTATTGAGTTGCATCAATGTTTACTGCTTAATTCATTATGCTTTGTGTTCCAAGGTTTTGTTTCACCTCTGTAGGTCCCACCTGGGAGATAGCATCGAGAACCCGACTCCCACCTTTGGAATGCATGCCTCGCTCGCTTTGCTTTGCTTTGCGCATGCTCATTACTCATTTGCTTTCTTTCCCTTTTATTTCTAGCCTCCTTAGCTAACGACCTTGAACGAAAGTTCCTCCTGTTATGTGCTATAAGAATCACAGGTGTTATGTATTCCTTTTGCTTGGTTTCTCTGGGAACTTTTCCCCCGAAAAATTATTTAACAGTATTTCTCCCTGAGAACTCATTTTGCCGTGCTTTCCATGGGAATATTGGGCCAGTATATTTGGGCACCAAGAATTCTCTCTATTGATTGGTAGAGGGTAGTTAGACCATATTTCATACCAAGTATAATTGTAATTGCAATTCCAAGCTTGAGCATTACTAACAGGAAAAGTATTTGACCAACATGATTTTTTCTACAAATAAAGGACTTTCTGCTTAAGGAGACCTGTTGTGGACTATATCTATTGGGACAATCTCACAGACTGTTAGTAATCCTCACTGGGACCAGTTCATTGTACCCGCTATGGATGACGGTGGCACTGAGATTCCTACTACTGAACCTGAGGTCCCAGTCACCACCAAAGAGGTGCCGGCATGCCCCGCAAGCACCTGCGGGGTGACCATTTGTTCCTGATGGAGCAGAGGGGCCCAATCCTGGGCTCAATTTGGACCATGGACTACTGAGACTTGGTCCCCACGATGGGAAGGTGGGACCCAGCAGTCGGCAGCCCGAGGGACAGAACGAAGGCCATCAACGACTCCCAGGCAGCAGAGATGTGGGCGCAGATGGATCGTAGGTTTGATACAATCCAGAGAAGGCTGCAGCGAGAGATGACCATGATAATGACCAACCTCCTGAATGTGGTGGCACAGGCAGTCCGAGAGCAACTGGTGGGGGCTGGAGTTGGAGCCAAAGCACCACCGGCAATGGCTCTGCCACCTGTGCAGCCACCAGCCCAGCCTCCCACACCCCTGGGACCACCCATACCACCAGCCCCGGGACCCATGCAGCCAGCGGATAGGTGGCCCGTGCCGCATGAGTTGATGGGAGCCACATTCGACAGGAACCCTGCAAAGCTGCAATTCTTTATTATCAAGGTGGGTCAGTGTATGCAGAATTGGGGCCACCTGTTCCAAGATGAGGGTGATCGAGTGGGCTACCTCAGTTCCAGACTATGTGACGAAGCTGCTGACTGGTACATGAGCCTCCACAACCCCCCAGGTCCAGAGTTGGATAATGTGAAAGAGTTCATGTGGGCCTTACGCCAACAATACGAAGACCCGATAAGCGAGGAAAAAGCCTGGAACCAGGTGTGCAACCTCTCGCAAGGGAGATTGTCAGTCCATGAGTATACTGCTGTGTTTAAGCAGTTGGAAGCCAAGATTAGGGGTTGGCCTGAAGAAGTCTTCATAGAGCAATATCACTGGGGCTTAAATGGGGAGTTATACAAGACTATTTTAAGAAATGTCAATCCGGCCACCCTGAATGGGTGGATCAGAGCTGCGGAAGAAGCCGAGGCACAGTTTACTTTGATCCACATGAGACACCAGACTAGCACTCCCAAGAGCACTGCCCCACTGGCCACCCCTTTCAAGGCAAAGACCAAACCAGCTATACGTGATCTCAGAGAGTTCAGGATGAAAAAGGGATTATGCACCAGATGCAGGGAATTGGGCCACTTCGCTTCAACATGCCCCACTGCTTTTCCTAAGGGTGGAGCACCCACTTCTCCACCAGCCCATCCCAAACCAAAGAAAGCGTCCACTCCAAAGCTGTTGGCGCTCCAAATCGTGGAGGCCAGGTTCCCAGAGAAATTGGAAGACGAGATGGCGGACCAGCTGCAGGGAAACAACCAGGACCTGCTCTGAACGGTGCAATGCAGCAGGTCCCTCAAACCATCGCACCTCAAACAGTGAGCTCTCCGGGGCCCCTCCTTTATATGCTTGTGACTGTTGTGAATCCACATCAGGGCACGCAAATGCAGGTGTGAGCCCTAATTGACTCAGGTTGCGCCAGGGACTTAATTAGCCCGATAACAGTCGATGGGTTGGGGTTGGGGGTGCATACTTTGGAGGAGCCTCTATGCTTTACCCAGATGGATGGCTCCAAGATGAAAGAACCCTGTGCCTTCGAGACTGAACCTATCATAATCAGCACAGGGGAGCACTGGTAACAACATGCTTTTATTATCACCCCCCATGCACAATTCCCCATGGTGTTGGGCAGCCCATGGTTGCAAATGCACAACCCCTATATCTGTTGGAGTGAGGGACAGATTGCCTGGGTTTCTCCCTCTTGTAAAGAGCATCTTTGGAAAGTGGAGTGGGGCATTCGGCCTGGCTCTGAGAGCGCCTGTTTGGCACGCGAGGAACTTTTATCCATTCTGGCCGCCTACCGGGATTTAGCGGAGGTTTTCGAGGAAGCAGAGGCTGATGAGCTGCCCCCCCCCCATTGTAACACAGACTGTGTCATTGAACTGTTGCCCGGCCATAAATTACCCAAAGAGAAGTTATACACCATGTCTCCCCAGGAGAAAATGGAGCTGCACAAATTCATTGATAAAAACCTTGAGCGGTGTTTTATCCATCCAGCCACTTCCCCATTTGCTACACCAGTCCTTTTCCGAAAGAAAAAAAAAAGATGGGGGCCTATGGCTGTGCACTGACTATCAAGGTTTGAATGCCACCTCGAATGCCTACCCCCTTCCTCTGATCAAAGACTTACTCAATGAGGCCAGTAAAGGGCAAATCTTTTCGAAACTGGACCTCAGAGATGCTTACTTCTGAGTACGCATCCGGGAGGGGGATGGATATAAGACTGCCTTAAAGGCAGTCCCTGGGGCAATTTGAATACTTGGTAATGCCCTTCAGCCTTCAGGGGGTTCCAGGTGTATTTATGAATTTAATAAATGAGGTCCTGCACAAGCATCTATTCAAGGGGGTCCTGTGCTATCTTAATGACATCTTGCTGTATTCCCCAGATATGGAGTTGCATGTGAAATTAGTAAGGGAAGTGCTGGCCACACTCAGGGACAATAAACTTTTTGCAAAACTCTCCAAATGTGATTTCCATAACACTGAAATAGACTTTTTGGGGTACTGAATCTCGTCCTGGGGTTTGGAGATGGACCCAGCAAAGGTGTCTGCAGTGGTGGGATGGGAGACCCCCCGAACTAGACAACAGCTTCAAATCTTTTTAGGATTCGCCAATTTCTACAGAAATTTCATCAATAATTTTGCCCACTACAGGCTTTCCCTCACTGACTTGTTAAAAACCAAAGGGAAGGGACCAGAGGCTACCAAACCGGGTGCCCAGTTGGTTTGGACATAGGAGTGTCAACAGATGTTCGATGCGCTAAAACGTCTTTTTTACTTTTGAACCCATCCTGGCGCATCCCAACGAAAATAAGAAATTTATTGTGCAGGTGGATGCTTCTGATGTTGTCATGGGGGGGGGGGCGATTTTACAAGAAGGGGCTGATGGAAAGTTGCATCCCTTGGCCTACATATCTAAGAAATTTGGGGATACAGAGCGAAATTGGGCAGTGTGGGATAAGGAAGCTGCTGCAATCCTGTGTACCTTTTACCCTTAGAAATAAAGCTTTTTTAAAAAAGAAAAAAATGTTTCCAGTGAAGCAAAGATCCATTGCAACCTCTGAGTATTCAAGTATTTTGACTATTTTTCCCAACAAGTTTTTCCCCCACTGGCCAGCTGTTGGCAGTGGATTAGAGCCCCCAAAACCAGGGGAAACCCTGTTGGGACCTGGGGACTGGCAACCCTAGCCTGGTCTGGGTCCTGCTAAGCCGCAGCCAGCAGCCAACCACAGAAGTGAAAAGTGACACTAAAATGAAGGCTTTTCCCTCAAAGGATCATGTCAAAATAACTACGCCATACAATAAGGGGATGTCAGCAAATTCACAGCTGCCCATGATATAACACGAACGGTTTGCTTATTCACTTCCATCGACATCAATTGCTCTTCAGTGTGTTGCTCACGTAGCCAGATCTGATCTATGAAGAGTGGAAACATCCTCCAGCACAAGAAGGTGGAACAAAAACAATCTCAGAGGGGAAAAAATGGCATTAAAGCTGTGACAGTCAAGTCAAAAGAGAGTTCTGGACTAGAGATGCCAGCCTCCAGGTGGGACCTGGGAATTACCGCTCATCTCCAGACTACAGAGATCAGTTCCCCTGCAGAAAATGGACGCTTTGGAGGGTGGACTCCGTGGCATTGTACCCCACTGGGGTCCCTGCCTTCCCCAGGCTTCAGTCCCCCATCCCCACTTCCGCTGGAGGCCAGAAAGGACATGGCAACCCTATGGCGGAACAAGAACGGATTGGGAGGTTATGGCTTGCATCCTGTGAACAATTCTGTGCATTGGTAGATAGTCTTAGCTGCTGTGTCTGTTTCCTTTGTCTCTAGGACTTCCATTTGCACAAGGAATCGTTGAAAACTACTCATCTTGTGCAAATGGGCGTCCTAAAGCAAAAAAGGAAGTGAGCTGTGTGGCAGAGAAAAACTCACTTGGAATATGACGCACATCCAGGGGTCCGTTGGAGTGGGAGCGCACAGGAGCGCAGCTCCGGGAATGAGGAGCCCAGGGAATGAGGAGCCCATGACCAAGCCCCGCCCCCTCCTCGCCTTCCCCGAGCAGTGTAGAGGCACAGCGCCCCGGGGAAAGCCCTGCTAGGGTCTTTATTGTTTTTAATGTTTTGTTTTAATATTGATCATTTTATCATTGTTCCTTTTATGACTGTGTGCTGCTTTTCCAGAGACTTGCTCAAGGTAGCATATAAATTTTCTAAGTATACCATTTTTTATCTGGGCACATGGCACATAAGTACTGGAGAAATTTCACCAACCCTCCAGCAGCTTCCACCCCATCAGTTTGGTGTAGTGGTCAGGAGTTGGACTCTAATCTGGGAGAACCGGGTTTGATTCCCCACTCCTCCACATGCAGCTGCTGGTGTGACCTTGGGCCAGTCTCAAGTTCTCTCAGAGCTGTTCTCTCATGAGCAGTTCTCAAAAGACCTCTCTCAGCCTACCTCACAGGGTGTCTTGTTGTGGGGAGGGGAAGGGGAAGGGAAAGGGATGGGTGGTGCACATGTCCTGGGTATCTCAAGTCTACCTGAAACCTGGTGGTTTCAAGGGAGCAGGAAGAGAATGAGGGTGTGTTCTTTGTGCTTATTTTTATTGCACAAAGTATTGGATGGGGAAGGGAATGGAGGAAGAGCAGGTCAGTTTCACTCACCTGTGGAGTGGAGCCTGAGGGGTGGGTGTTGCCTTCTGACACACTTCCGGTATGTTAGGGGTGTGTGGCATATGCAAATGACTTATGCAAATGAGTTATGCTAATGAGCTCCTGCACCTCTTTTTCTACGAAATGACCCCTGACTATAAGTAGTCATCGCAACAACCAACTTACACTGACCCCTCAAGGGATTTTAAAGGCAAGAGATGAGCGGGGGTAGTTTGTCATTGCCAGCCTGCTCAAACAAGCCCCAGACTTCCTTGGTGGTCTGCCATCGAAGAACATAAGAGAAGCCATAAGAGAAGGACTAACTGTGGCAAACCCTTCTTAGCTTCCAAGCTCTGGTGAGATCAGGCTAGCCTGGGCTGTTCACCTTGCTCTTTTGCCAAGGGGGGAATGGCTGTGACTCAGTGGCAGAGCATTTGCTTGGTGTGCAGAAGATCCCAGGTTCAGTCCCCAGCAGCTCCAGTTGAAAGTTCCAGGCAGTAGGGGATCGGAAAGAGCTCTCCCTGAGACCCTGGAGAGCAGCTGCCAGTCTGAGTAGACAATACTGACTTTGACGAACCAATGGTCAGAGTCAGGGTAGGGTGGCTTCATGAGTTCAAGTGGCACATTTCTAGATGGGGCCTCACCCTTTGTTTCTTTCCCTCCAGCCCCTGATTGGGCCTCTTAACAGGGCTGTCCATCACCACAGTCCCACCCATACAGCCCGCATTTCCCTCTGGAACAGGTGAGAGCTGTGTGTGTGTGTGGGGGGGGGGGGATTGGCACACCCAGGCAATGGATTTAAATGGGATCTGTAGTTGGTGTGAGGTAAAGGTAAAAGTTTCCCTTGCTCAGAAGCCAGCCGAATACGACTCTAGGGTTGTGGTGCTCCTCTCTGTTTCCAAGCCGAAGAGCCAGCGCTGTCCAAAGAGGTTTCCGTGGTCATGTGGCCAGCATGACTAGATGCCGAGGCACACAGAACTCTATTACCTTCCCACCAAAGTGGTACCTATTTATCTACCAGCAATTTCTTGCTTTCGAGCTGCTAGGTTGGCAGGAGCTGGGGCCAGAGACGGGAGCTCCCTCCGTCCCATAGCACTCGGGTCTCGAACTGCTGAGCTACCGGTCTGCAGTTCAGCGTCTTAACCACTTGAGCCACTGCAGCCCTTCGCAGTTGGTGTTAACACTTTTTTTTTTTTTAAACTCACTGGTAACTTAATCCTTGCAATTTGTATCAGTTTATCTCCCCATAATGATCACTGCAGCATCATGGTTTGGGCCATTGTGCTGGATTAGAGGCTGTTAATATTGGAATATCTGGCTAATATAGCTGAGTTTTGCCCAGTCATAGAAGCATGATACTGGGTGCAGTAAATAAATCTCCCAAGAAGGATATTGCAAAAAAAAAAAAAAAAAGTAAATTTAAATTTATTTAAGTAGATCCGGTTCACATTTAAGTTGCAGTCGAAAGAAGAGAGAGGAACCTAATCTAAAGAGTATTTTTCCCCACCACAAATGGTCAGCTTGTCCAGCATCATGTGTGAGGGAGTATGAGATCGGTGTATCTACAGGAGAGATGTGTTGAGACGTGTGTCTCGAGGGAAGGCCATGTGCAGAGAGGGAGAGGACAAAGGGAGACAGAGGAGGGGTCAGAGGGCAGCTCTCAGGTAAAAAGAAAGAGAGGCATCCTATTCAAGGAGATAACACCAATATACACACTTAGGGTGTGTTCAGATGGGCAGCTAATCCCGCCATTGGCCCAGCTGTAATTTGGTCTAGGTCTTTTTGATCCAGCATTGCACAACCAGACAGCTCCCCCGTGAATCATTTTACCGTGTGTGACTCCGTGGTGGATTGTCTAGATGGCATCCACTGTGAGGAGCCATGCGGTCGGCTTTTTTTTTTTTTAATCCTGTCTGCACATGTGCATAGGCGCCTCACCATATACTTGTTTTTTCCGTGCATGCACGTACTAAAATGGTAAAAACATGGCCAGCGGTACCTTCCTCTAGGTACCATTTCACTTAATAAAGTTGATAAAGTTCAGAGGACCGTCAGAAACATAACATTGCTTGGATCGCTTGAGCAGAGCTCTGGGGACGTTGCATGTTTAAGCGGTTATGTGTGCATCACTAAGAGGTTTTTTTAAAAAAAAATGGTGGCTGTTCGGGATGGTCTGGAGACCATCCCTACGGACTGATTGTGCGCTGGTGGAACGACCAGATGGGGGAAAGTCTGCTATTGGCCCGTCAGCCAGCTTTAGACTGGACTTTCACCACTATCTTTTAGGTACGGCTCCCCGACGGGGATCAATGGGCTACTAGCGAAAGCGGCACAATTCCCAGATATTGAGCTCTGGACGTGCACTTTAAATCCACTCATGCCTGGCCTGGCTCAAAAGAGCCATATGGATGCACCCTTAGAGTGATGTAGCACCCCCCAATGTTCAGGCATGCTGAGTTTCTCACTCCAACAGTTATAGAATCATAGAGCTGGAAGGGGCCATCCAGGCCATCTAGTCCAACCCCCTGCTCAGTGCAGGGTCAGCCTAGAGCAGGGGTGGGCAAACTTGCTCCGCGTCAGAGCCACCTAGAACAGGGGTGGCCAAACTTGCTTAAGGTAAGAGCCACATAGAATAAGCGTCAGATGTTTGAGAGCCAGAAGACATGAACAAATATTACCTGCTTTCATGGGAAAATAAGCAGATTTGCTTTTTATTAACATTAAACGAGACTGCCAAAAATAACAACAAAAGGGGTAAAAGCAGATATTGATAATGATATTAATTTGTCCAATGATATTTGTTTGCTAATGATATTTAGCTTCCCCAGCCGCCCTGCCGGGAGCCACATAATATATGTGAAAGAGCCGCATGCGGCTCCCGAGCCACAGTTTGCCCACCCCTGGCCTAGAGCATCCTTGACAAGCGTTTGTCCAGCCACTGCTTAAAGACTGCCAGTTAATACCTTTCTTCAAAAATGTGTTTGGTGATTAGAACTACAGTCTTAGTTCAGCTGTCATCTTGATCTTTGCTGTACAAAAATATTCCAGTGGCGAAGATGGAATTATCATTAAAATGGAGATGTACAAGACAGCAGTTAAAAGTTTCGGGTGCAGGAGAAAGAGCGCCTCTAATATATTAATGTTAAGCAATGCATAATAATGTTGTGTAAGCCTGAAAAAAAGAGAGAGGAAAAAAAAGAAATGGATGCAGGACTTCAGAAAGGATACTGCTGATTTGTTCAGGAAACAGGTTTAGGAATGCTAAGCATCCAGGTTAGAGGAGCCCCCAGGCAGAACTAATTTGCCTGAGTGATACTTATGCAGCAGATAATCCAAACTGACAATAACCTTGCCAGCAACGCAGCAACCAAATTTTCACAACAATAAACTTTTCTCGAAGGATATTTCCAATGCATTTGACAGAGCTATCCTTTCCAAAAATATATGGAAAAAAAACCTGTATAAAAAGATGCATGCTTCCTGTCTCAACTTGCCTCTTGCCTAAACAATTTGCAGAAGAGAAGAGAGATTCCTTTCTGCTTGTCATTATTTTCAGTTCCTCTTTTCTCCTCTTAAAATATCAGCCATGACACGGGGAAAGGAATCACTGGAGTTCCAGAGGCGGCGTTCCATTGGTCCATCCAGCCCAGGACAGGCTGTGTGACCTGGCAGCTGCTATCCGAGGTCTTTTCCAGATTTCTTATGTAGCGGTGCCATGAGCTGAATTGGGATTTTAGGGTTTCTGGGTCTGCTGCTACTAGGGTTGCCATCCTCCAGGTGGCGGTTGGATCTCTCCCACCACCACAACGGATCTCCAGGCAACTGAGATCAATTCACCTGGAGAAAACGGCAACTTTGGAAGGTGGATTCTAAGTCCCTCTGCTCCCCAAACCCAACCTTCCTCAGGCTCCACCCCACAAATCTCCAGGTATTTTCCAACCTGGAGCTGAAAACTCTAGCTGCTACAGTGGAGGGCCTCTGAACCCTGCCACCACTTGATAGGTGATGGTGGTGGCGGTGGGATAGAGTCTCCACTGAATCCTTGAGTGGTGTGACATCCCTTCTGGGCTCACGCTGGAAGTGCCCTCTTTCTACTCTTGTTTTTGATCTGCGTTTGGAACCTCTGTCTTGTGCCATTAGACAAAACAAGAAGTGGGGACCCACAATATTCATGTGGAAGGGAGAGCTCCATGCAGAGGTGGAAGCCACCGTAGGTGAGCCTTCTTCCCTGCCCCTGCCTGGACCCTGCCAAGCTCCTCCCACCCCCCCCAGCAGTGACAGTGGAGGCCCACGCAATGCCCAGCTACTGGGCCCGCCAAGTTCTCTCCCCTGCCCCCTCAGCAGCAGCAGCGAGGCCCACACAGCTCCTAGCCGCTGGCCTGCCAAGCCCTCTCCCTCCCCCCACAACAGATGTGAGGCATTGTTCAAACTGCACTCCCTGCTCATGCACAGGGGACCCTTTTTACCGATTTAAGTATCCCCCCAAAAAATTTTTAAATTTTTCTGCATACCTGGGGAGTCCCCCAAGTGTGCAGGAAAATCTCTTTGCCCCCTACGTGCCCCTGATGTACAGATTTAGATATCTACATGCAGGGGGCGCCTTGGCTATTAGATATATAGATAATATTTGTGGCTTTATACATAACTCTTTCGGATTTAAAGTTATTCTTTATGCAGATGATCTTTTGTTATTTATTTCAGAATAGGGTTGCCAAGTCCAGGTTGGAAAATACCTGGGGATTTTGGGGGTGGAGCCAGGAGAAGGTGGGGTTTGGGGAGGGGAAAAGGCTCAGCATGGTACAATGCCATAGAGTCCACCCTTCCAAGCAGCCATTTTCTCCAGGGAGCTGATCACTGTCAGCTGGAGATCAGTTGTAAAAGCAGGAGATCCCCAGGCCCCACCTGGAGGCTGGCAACCCTATTTCAGAGCCTCAGTCTTCCACTCCTGCATGAATGACTATGACTAATACCTTTGGAGCCATGTTTGGACATTTGATTAATTGGGCAAAATCTGAGGTGAGGCAATTGGGAGACAATCTATTGTGGAGTGTATTTGACAACAGACATTTTCAGTGGTGCTCAGATGTCATCACCTATCTTGGAATACTGATTTCTAGAGATATTATGCATGGTGTTGTGGTTGTCATTGTTGTTAGCCATTCAGTCGTGTCCGACTCTTGGTGTATGACTGTGCTAAATTTAAACCAGCTAATTGCTGATGTACCTTTGGATCGGGACAGATGGGCAACTTTAAACTTGTACTATGGGATAAAATAAATATACTCAAAATGAATATTATATCTAGGATTATTTATATTTTGTGTGCAATTTCTTTCTATATACCTTGCAGACATATTCATAAACTTAATACTTTATTTTGGAAATTTAAGTGGGGTTCCTCACTGCCTTACAGTTCTTTAAAGGGGATGCAACTTCCATTCAGTGAAGGAGGATTTGGCTTCGCTGCTCTTAGTTTATATCATCAAGCATACTTGTTAACTTGTACTAATTACTGGGATCGCTCCTTGCTAGGGTTGCCAGGTCCCCTTGTCAATCCGGTGAGGAAATGGGGGGGCATTCCGGGGGGTGATGCCCCCAAGCCCCACCCCCAAGAGTGACCACCCGCCCGGCCACCCCTCCCCCTCACCCCCTGCCAAATTTAAAGGGCTTCAGCTGATTGGCAGGGGCCACATGGCCTGCTGACCGGCTGGAGGGCCCTTTAAATCGAGCAGGAGGGAGGGAGAGGGGCAGCAGTGGGCCTGTGAAAGTTTGTTGCATGGGTGATAAAGGCTTTGCCAAAACCATTCACTGTTAATGTAGCTGCTGGACAAATTTACCTATTATGTTGACTGACTGACTGAGCTGTTGCTGTTTTTAACTTAAATTGCTGTTGCTGTTGCAATTTTAATAATTGTTTATATAACTGTAATGGATATTCTAAATGAACAACAGTATGAGCCAATCAAAATCTAAAAATCATGAAGAAATCTTCCCTTCCCTTCCCTTCCCTCCTTCCTTCCTTCCTTCCTTCCTTGATAAGGGGATTTTACCATGGATCAGTTGATAGATTCTGAGGATGAATTTTTGCCCGCTTTTGCAGGAAACTTCCCCAGTCAAGCTTTAGGGCCCTACACCTTGTGGGAGATACCCCCAAGCTCTTCCCCCATCAGGTTAGACATCACATACTGCGCACTCCCTACACCAAATCCTGTTCTACAACAGTAGTCTATCCTCTCCGCTTGGCAGGTAAGCCAAATAGCTAGCTTTGAGCTGAACCTCCTTTCCTGTTTTCTCTGGCTCTTTGGCACATTTTTTTTTTTTGCCCTTCCTTGGCTCAAGTGATCAGTTGCCATGGTTTCAGGGGTTCTTTGATACACTCCAAAGCATCTATATCCCTAAATTCACAACAGGAGATACCAGAATTTAACCTGGATCTTATATGTGCCAGTTACATGATTTACCAATCTATAGGGTCTGCATTTAGGAACTGGCTATCGGACACCACAAGACTCAAACCAAGGGCCATAGGACTCATGTTCTGGGTCCATGGTATTGAGATAGCTAGATAGTAACATGTCCTTTGTGTGAAGAGTGTTAGGTAAGAATTTTTTTCCCCATCTCTGTGCCACTAAAAGAAATTGGCAGGACCTCTAGCTTGCTGCTCATTTCACTGAGTGTTTCATATAAAAATTGAACTTTTCTTGGAAAGACAGTTGTGTCCTTTTCCTTTTGTTTAAGAAGGAAGTCATCCAAGATTACAGAAATCCTGTGGAACCTTTCAAAGAATGAAGAAGTGCCATGCAAAGGAAAATGTATAACTCCTTTCATTTGATAAAGTCTCTTCCGTTAGACATCAAAAAACTTCAAGATCACAGTCAGACTCTAAGAAAAACATCTTTTGTTTTCATACTGAACGTCTCATTGTTACTATCCAATATTGACTAAGTTGGCAGGGTAGCCATCTCACAACTGTATGCATGTATGTCCTTTTGTCTAAATTTCTTGCCTATGAGCAGGATATTTCCCATATAATATGTTGGTACGAGATTCCCTGGGGGGTCAGTAAGCGGGCTTTAATTCCCTGACCATAGAAGTGTCCACTGGGAAAGATCAAAAGTTCATTGAATCCAACATTGGGATGAACCGTGGCTCAGTGGTAGAGCCTCTGCTTGTCATGCAGAAGGTCTCAGGTTCAATCCCCGGCGTCTCCAGTTAAAGATATCTGGTAGGAGGTGATGGGAAAGACCTCAGCCTGAGACCCTGGAGAGCTGCTGCCACTCTGAGTAAACAATACTGGCTTTTTAAAATTAATTAATTAAAAAAAAATCTTTTTATAAGTACATATTCATATATGTAGCACATTCCATAGCATAGAAACATATATACAGGGTATAACCAAAGTCTATTTGCACATAGCCTTACCTTAAGTAATTACATAGCATATCTAGTGGTTTAAGAGAACTTATCCTATGTATAGCCTAAATGTTTAAAGCCTTCCAGTTTTTAAGTAAGTAGTAGTTTTAGGTGTGTTTTGAGTAGAATATCTGTGTTGGATTTCTTATAGAAATAACCACCTGTGATATAAGCGGTTAGCTGGTAGTATATCATGTGCTGATGTAGCTTAGTACCGGCATCCAGGTTTTCACAAATTTTGAGTGGGTTGTTGTGTTTAGCGAGTGTGATCTCTGAATCGAGTCTGCTGTTTTCGCCATTACAAACTGTTCCCAAAGTTTGTCGTGCCACATAGCTATTGATAATATGGTGGGTGATTTCCAGGAAGCAGCTATCACTATTCTGTCTGTTGCTAACTGTACTGAGATGAGCCCCACTGTGTTTTCTTTTACTGAATGAGCCCATCTGTTTAGTAGCATGATTTCTGGTTTGTAGGAGATCATCTGAGAGGTGATTTCATTTATTTGAGTTGTTACTTCTTTCCAAAGTCTTCATATTTGTGGGCAGCTCCACCAGCAGTGCAGGTACATTCCTTCGTGTAACAATACTGACTTTGATGGACGGATGGTCTATTTCAGTATAAGGTATATTCACGTCCTCATGTGCAACATTCTGTTGCTAGAATAGTATCAGACATGCCATGGATGAACGTTTCTATCTTGTATATTTATCCACATTCATCTAGTAGTTCACAAAATTATCTCTAAAGGTCACACTCTCCAAACATTATATGTGTGTGCAAAGTGCCACTAAGTCAATGCCAACTTACAGTGACCCCTTAGCGTTTTCCAAGGCAAGAGGCATTCAGAGGTGGTTTGCTATTGCCTGCCTCTGCATAGTGAGTCTGGACTTCCTAGTTGGTCTCCCATCCAAGTATTAACCAGGGCTGACTCAGCTTCCGAGGTATGATGAGATGAGGCTAGCCTGGGCCATCCTGGTCAGGCCCCAAACATGACAAGAAACTATAAAAAGGGGCTCAGGGCAGTTCAAGGAGAGGATTATGCAAAGGGAGGTTGACCCACAGAGCTTCCATTCAGTTTTATGGATATGAATAAAAGAACATAAGAAGAACCCTGCCGGATCAGACTAGTGGTCCATCCAGTCCATTTTGCACTGTGGCCAACCTATTGCCCTGGAGGAACCACAGAGATTAAAGGCTCCCCCTTATGTTGCCTCCGTGTCAGACCTCACCATGTTATCGGCTTGGCTGTCATGGGAGTGGAGGAGGTTTGGAATTTTAGGTTTCTGTTCTTGGCCATCCTGTTATCTCAGCTGACCTGCAGGAGTAGCCTTGAATGTCTGTTCTGCCCGGTATCATCTTTCCCCCGTGAACCAGTGTCCGTTATTCTGGCGGGCTCATGCCTGTCCCCTGACTGGCCCCAGACCATTCCTATGATGTATGCTTTACCTATAATTGCTTGCTTTGCACCAAGTTATCTCAGATCTAACAAAATATGTTAAGCACCTGAACTTCTTCAGTATCTCAATAAACGGCATTCTCTGAAATGACTGGTGTTGGGAACTGATTGACTCAGGGGTCTGACAAGTTGTTAGATCTCCTATAGCTCCTCTGCTTTGCACACAACCATGTCATGTGAAGACAGCAGGGACATTCTGGTCACTACCTCCACTGAGGTAGTGCCCACAATGACAGTCGAACCCACAATGGTGGAAGAGTATCCAAGACTCCCTCGCGGCTGAGGTATCGAGTTGGGGGCACATCTTCTCTCGTGGATGGAGGAGACCTGGTCGCTGTGCAACATGAACTGAAAGGTTTACTCCCTGGTGGAGGAGGGAAACCCAACCACAGCCAGCAGCAAACAGTGGCACTGGTCCAGGCACCGGTCATCCTTCCACCAGTGCCAGCTCCCCTGACGGGATCACCGGGCAGGGTGCTTGGGCCCCCCGCGGTGCCTCCTGCCCTAATGCTGCTACTGGATCGACACTGAGAGATGCTGGATGCCACCTTCGATGGTCACCCTGAGAAGCTCGCCTTTTTCCTTCTCCAGGTGCAGAACTGTTACCAGTTGTCATATTCACCTGCAACAGTTTGTGTTGTGATTTTATCAGGTATAATTAAATCATAATTTTGCTATAGTAAATTACTTCATTACTGTACAAAAGTGGCCTCTATGAAAAGGGCTTTAATGCTCTTGAGTGTAAAGGCTTGGAAGGGAAAATACAGGAAGTAAAAGTGACCATTTTGTTATCAATGAACTTTATTAAGAAGGAAAAACCATAACAACAGAAATTAAACTCTGTATAGAAATATTTTAAACAAAATTAAATACTTTAAATTTATTAATCTACAATTTGTCAACCTTTGTAATGTTGGTATGAAGTAATTTCTAAAGTAAAAAACAGAAAGATGTTAAATTATGTATAGACTGTCTTGTATAGGCTATCTTTTGAACAACTATATGGCATAAAATTCTTCAAATAATTAATATTATTTACTTATTTTGTTATTAAAAATTAAAACAACACAAACTGTTGTGTGTGAATATGAAAAGGTTTAATCCTAAATTAACAATATAAAATATAGGTAATAACTGTTCATTCCTCATAAATGGAGATAAATCGTTATCCACAATTACAAATCTCTATGACACTTTACATGGTATTTTTTTCCATGTGGGCTTCTTTCCATGTGGGATTCTTTCTGTGTGGGCTTTTAATGCATGGGCTTTTCCTTTGTGGGGTTTTCCTCATGAGGGCTTATTTCCATGTGGGCATTTCTCCATGTGGACTTTTTTCCTATGAGCATTTGTGACCGTGGGTTTTTTCTGTGAGTTTACTTCCTGTGGGCTTTTTTCAAAGAACCTCCATGAATCTACCTAATCCTCTTTAAAGCAGTTTATTCCTGTGGCCATCACTGCATCCTCTGGCACCAGATTCCACATTTAAATCACTCTCTGGGTCAAGTTGTACTTTGTTTTGTGTGTCCTGAACCCACTGCCCATCAGCTTCATTGGATGCCCTCAAGTACTAGTGTTTGGGGGAGAGAGACATTTTTTTCTTTGTCAACTCTCTCCATCACATGTGTAATGTTATAAACCTCTATCCTGCCCCCCCTTAGTCATCTCTTATATTTTAATAGCTTAACATTGTAATGTAAATATTTTATATTTGTTATATTTTATGTTGTTTTTATCTTATTTATATGGTTTTAATGTTGTAAGTCACCGTGAGATCTTTTGGGTGCAAGGAGACTAAAAAAATGAAATGAAATGAAATCAATCAATAAGGAAGCGAGGGGCTGAGGAAAGGATTAGAACTCTTTATTCTCCCTCCACGTTCCAGTCAATCTTTATGAACCTTTTGCTTTTCTGTATGAAAACACCAGCTTGGCATTTTTCCCAGTTGTGAATCCAGGCCTATTAATGTGACACTTATAGACAAAGCAACCCTGCCTAAATGAGATGCCAGATGTGGAGGTCTCCTTCAGTTGAAAGAGGATCATAGGCTGAGGACAGACTGGCAGAATGAAGCACAAGGGAAGCGGGGCAAAAAGACCCGGGCCGAGTTGTAGCGGGGCTTTCTGGTCGCACTGTATGGACTGATGTGGGACCATACCGGGGAGGAGGCGGAACAGAGCGTTTGCACTGTGGGGCGGCCACTGGCAGCGGCGCTATGGTGGCGCACAGCATTAGTTCATTTTGCTGACCTGCACATAGGTGCATGGGCACAACATCGGCGCATAGGTGCATGGGCACCACAGCCAGATCAGCAGGTTCACATTACTGGCGCCACTTGATGTGTGGCTTATTTGCATTCACACTTCCAGGAAGCCGGATGAACGTGCACCCAGATGGCTTGACACCGGTTTCACCTTTTTAAAGTGGGACAAAAATGCTTCAGGACGGGGTGCTTGCAAAGTGTGCCTATATTGGGCCAAACTGCCAGTCTGAACTCGGCCATAGAATCACAGAGTTGGAAGGGGCCATACAGGCCATCTAGTCCAACCCCCTGCTCAATGCAGGATCAGCCTAGAAGCATCCCTGAAAACTGCTGCTTAAGGACTGCCAGGAAGGGGGAGCTCACCACCTCTCGAGGCAGCTGAATCCACTGCTGAACAACTCTCACTGTCAGAAAGTTTTTCCTAAGATCCAGCTGGTACCTTCCCGCCCTTAATTTAAAACCATTCTTGTGAGTCCTCTCCTCTGCTGCCAACAGGAACAGCTCCCTGCCCTTCTCTAAGGTACATCCCTTCCTATAATTAAAGAGAGCCATCATGTCCCCCCTCAACCTCCTGTTCTCCAGACTGAACATTCCCAAGTCCCTCAGCCTTTCCTCAGAGGGTTTCTTGGTCTCCAGGCCCCCAATCATCCTCGTCCCTCTCCTCTGCACCCGCTCCATTCTGTCCACACCTTTTTTGATGTGAGGCCTCCAGAACTGCACACAACACTCCAAGTACGGCCTGACCAATGCAGTGTACTGCAGGACTATCACATCTTGTGATGTGGATGTTATGCCTGTTGTATGCAGACAGATGAGTGACTGCCATTCCGCTTATATGCTGCCAACCATGCCAAAAACCCAACCAAAGTTGGCTCTGCCTTCTGGATGTTTAGATATCACACTCTGAAAAAACAGCACGGCCATGAATCTGAATAAGGAAAACAAAACAAAACTTTGGAGCCTGGAAAGAGCCCCCAAAAGGGACACAGTGGGTCAGGAGGAAGGAAATATGATTCAGAACCCCTTATCAACAAGCTCTCCATACGTGAGCCCAGGATAGGGCTGCCAAGTCAGCCCGGGGGACGGGGGATCCCCCGCTATAGGGGTTCTCGATCCGCCGGCCGGCATTCAACTGGTGGGGGGAACCCCGCCCCAGAAGTCATCCGGTGAGGATGACTTCCCCCATGTAATGACGTCACCCAGAGGTGATGTCATTACGTTGGGGCGTTGCCAGGGCGACGCTCTGGCAATCGCCCCAAAACTCTATGATACCATAGAGTTTTTGGGGCGATTGCCAGAGCGTTGCCAGGGTGACGTCCGGTGACGTCAACTCCGGGTGACGTCACCTCCGGTTGACGTCATCACGTCGCCGTGGCGTGCGCACAAAGTGCACATGCCAGAAGTGCAACCCTAGCCCAGGAAGTCACCCAGTGTTCGGAAGACAAGATAAACATTAAACTTCGCTCTTGGCGCCCTGGCAACTTCTAAATATAGACATACCTGAGGGACCGCCTTTCCCCATATATGCCCCAGAGAGCACTGCATTCAGGGACCCAGAACCGACTGGTCTTCCTGGGCATCAAGGAGGCCAGATTGGCTACAACTAGGGCAAGGGTGGCTCCATTCTGGTGGAACGAGCTCCCAGAGGAGGTCAGGGCCTGCAGGACCTCTTACAGTTCCTCAGGGCCTGTAAAACGGAGCTCTTCCGCCAGGGCTTTGGAGCTGCCACCACTACCACCACTGCCACCACTGTAGTTTGACCAGTGAGGGTGTTACTAGTAACAACTGACATCTAGGGTGGTAGCCCTGGCCCATAGGTCCCCGTGACTTCTGCCAACCTAGACCCCCCCCCCTTTCCCTCACAGCTGAAGCGGACCAAAGATATAGTGTGAATACTGAGCTGCTAGCATTTTAATATTGTTGCTTTAACACTGTTTTAAATGTGATATGCCTTTTTATGTATTGAAAGTTTTATCTTGTTGTGAGCCGCCCAAAGCCAGCCTAGGTCAGTATGGGAGGGGTAAAATAAAATAAAAAGCATTCCATTCTTATTGCATCCTAATTCCTTCTACTGAAGCTTCCTATCCAAAAAGTGCAGTTATAAAATATATATTCTGTTATAAGTTTCTCTAATCAGAAGCTTCTCAGTTGCATACCAGGGTCTGGGTCTGTTATGAGTAAGCTTTTGAAGGCACCGTGACAGCTGTCAATATATCTATCAAGGAGAAAGTGTCAGAAATCACATTCAGAAATCACATTCTTTTCCCCTTGTCCTGCAAGTCTGAAAGTTTACTTGTTTGGTTGCATACAATTAACACATGGGGGAGGGGGGAGAGCAAGAGGCAAACACATCCCAAGCGCCTTTTCGTCTTTGTGAATGGCTTAACTGCTAATCTGACCTTCGCTTTATTCCGGCATAGGAAGACTTGATCCAAATCAGTTTGGAAGAATGAACTGGGTTTTCGACGTATTCAGCTCAATGAGCAGAAAATCACTTCTTAAATGGTATTCCTTGCAGACAGGAGGGGAAAAAAAATATAAGCCTGTCTGTGTCAAATAGATCTGAACTCATCGTTAAGCTTCCCGGGATGTGTAATCCATAGGGAAGGACATAGTTCAGTGGGTGCACACATTTTGCCTGCACAAAATCTGCATGTTTAGAGGCCTGCCTTCGAAGGAATCTCAGGTGCTCCTTGGTGAAAGACCCCTGCCTGAGACTGGGGGCAGAAGCTGCTGCTGCTACTGAGAGAAGAGAGTGCCGGATGAGACAGAGGAAGAAGGCTGGATCCCAAGGAGAGGACCCTCACGTGCAATTTGCCCTTCCTACTGCTAGTGGCTCAAGTGGTTAAGATGCTGAACTGCAGCCCAGAAGGCCGGTAGTTCACCAGTTCGAGACCTGAGTGCCACATGATGGCGTGAGCTCCCGTCTCTGGCCCCAGCTCCTGCCAACCTAGCAGTTCGAAAGCAAGAAATTGCAAGCAGATAAATAGGTAACACTTTGGTGGGAAGGTAACAGCATTCCGTGCACCTCAGCATCTAGTCATGCCGGCCAAAGGACCACAGAAATATCTTCGGACAGTGCTGGCTCTTCGGCTTGGAAACAGAGATGAGCACCACATCCCTAGAATCGTATTCGACTGGCTTTTGAGCAAGGGAAACCTTTACCTTTATCTTCCTGCCACCTTGGCTCATGTGTATCCTGGGCCTCCTCATCCCCCAGCAGCAGAATTTCAGGGGGGCATTTGGGGCTGCTTCAGAAGGGGAAGCAGGGAAGTTGCACTTCTGCACATGGAATTAAAGTGGGATCTAACCCATTGTCTGGCTCAATATAAGGCAATGTCATACCACCCTGCTTGCTCACTCTCCCCTTCCCCCAGTTCATGTTGCATTCTGCTCAAAAAGCTGATCATCCCCTGAACTGTTTGGATGTATCTGAATTTAGATATGGCTGTTTGCACTGTTCCATTGCCATAGCTGTTGTTGAGACACACACCGCATTACCTGTCTGCTGCTGCCATCACATCCAACTGTTAAAAGCTGCACAGTTAGAACAACAACAACAACAACAATTTGAAATTTCTGAGTTGATGCTTACTACTTAGGAGTGTGTCCGTGCCTCCAATGCCTGCCCGCCGGTCTGGACAAGTCGATCACTTTAATGACCTGTCCATGACCCAGGAGAATATGGGACTCTTCTCCAGTAAATAAGAAGACTTGTCCATGATGGTGGGAGTTCGAGGCCACATGAAAACACATGAAGCTGCCTTATGCAGTTCATTTACCAAAGTCAGCAGAGGCTCTTCTGACTGGCAGCAGCTCTCCCGTATCTCTGGTTAAGGTCTTCCACATTACCTACTGTGTGTTCCTTTAATATGGGGATGTTGGGGATTGAACCTAAGACCTTTTGCAGGCAAAGCAGATGCTCTGCTCTTGAATGCCATTGCCATTCTTGGGACTGGAATACCAGATACACTGTTGGGCCCAAAAAAAGCAACTTGAGGAAAGTCTAACTGATATAGATCTGGCTATCAATCCACATACACATACATCATTACTGTAATAAAGATAAAATACTTACTGAACTAACTGACAAAGTCTCTGGAGGAAGAAAAAGACAAGTCCCATATTATGTCTGCCTCCCCCCCACACACACACCCATGGGAGCTGTGGCTCGGTAGTAGTATCTGCTTAGCACACAGAAAATTCTAGGTTCAATCCCCGGCATCCCCAGTTGAAAGAACCAGCTACTAAGTGATGTGAAAGACCTCAGCCTGAGACCCTGGAGAGCTGCTGCCAGTCTGAGTAGACAAGATTGACCTTCCAAGGGCCTGATTCAGTAGGAGGCAGCTTCACGTGTGTTTGGGGGCATGGCTCAGTGGTGGAACTTCTACTTAGCATGCAGAAGGCCCCAGGTTCAGTCTCCAGCATCTCCAATTGAAAGGACCAAGCCATAGGTGATCATGTGAAAGACCTCAGCCTGAGACCCTGGAAAGCTGCTGCCCATCTCAGTAGACAGTGCTGACCTTGATGGACCAAGGTTCTGGTTCAGTAGAAGGCAGCTTCATGTATTCAAATCAGCCCAGGGCAGCCATCTTCAGTCAAAGGAACTGTGCAGAAGAAAGAATTAAATCTTCTCTTTGGCATCTCCACAATCCATATTAGTGTGTCCCCTGTCCTCTGCAGGGGATTTTTAGCACCAAAGAACACATCTGGAGTTCTATGCATGGACCTCTAGCATAGCATGTAGTGGTTCCACAGTCCCCAAATATCCTTTATAGAGGGAACAGAACATACAATTTTAGCTCATTTCAGTATTTTTTCCCTGTTCCTCTTAGCAGTGAAGAGCAGCAAGTACAATACCTATCCATCAGAGGCATCGAGTTTTAAAAATCCCCGGGGGGGGGGGGCTCTTCTGTGCGCACACACGCAAAGCACACACACACGCCGGGACCATGTCCCCACCACCGCCGCCTCCCCCCCTGCCCTGACCACTCCTGCTACCGTCCCTTCCTCTGTCCATCCAGGGCATTTGCTTAGCTGGCCCCTGGACGGACGGAGGGAGGGACGGAGTGGCCAGGCTGGGGGGGAGAGAGAGACAGCGGCGGTGGTGGCAGCCCTAGGAAGGGCCCGGGGAGGCGCAGCGGAGGGCGCGCCGTTTTCCTGGGGGGGCTCAGTCCCCCCCGGGAAATTTTGGGGGTGGCTCAAGCCCTCGAGCCCCCCCCCCCCGTAGTTGACATCTATGCTATCCATAACTCAGCAGTGTGGCCACATTTAAAATACTGTGACAATGCCCATCCCTCGATCTCAAAAAGGACATCGCATCGCTGAGAAAGAGATGGAACAGCAATAGAAATGATCAAGGGCTTAAAGCACTTACCGTCAAGAAAAGGCTAAAGCGTCATGGATTTTCAGTTGAGCATGGGGGGGGGGGGGGATAATGAGAAACATGAGAAATGTCCAAAATTATGACTGTCTGGACAAATCAGATAGAAAGAAATTTCTCTCCCTATTTCCTAATTCTAGAATTCAGGAATGCCTAATTAAATTGATTGACAGTAAGGTTGATGGCTGACAAAAGGACACATGGACATAAGAACAGCTCTTCTCGATCAAACCAAAGTCTCTCTCGTCAAATATGGTCCTGCTTCTAACCATGGCCACCCGGCTGCTTCTGCTGAACATGAAGGGCATGGCCTGTCTTTATTGCTCGTCTGTCAGATACTGTTCCCCGACTAACGGAAGAGTTCCTTATAAAATGCATAATTAACTAATGGGAGCAAAGAGATGAATGGTTTTCCTCTTTTTTTTTTAAAAAAAGGAAGGATTAGAGGAAAACCTTTGATAGGCCTGTCTTCTCTGAATATTAGCTATGACAGTTAAAAAGAATCTCTGTGTCTAGACTCAGCATAGCTCTGAGGTTGGTGGGAACAAAACTATAGAAGATTCCGTCATTTCGAGTGCTGTGCATAAGCTGAAGGCTTTCTGCTACTTCAGACAATAGTTCTGGAAATGGAAGTGCAGATTAGGTGATATTAGAGTTGCCAACTTCCAGATCCCACCTGGAGATCTCCTGCTGTTACAATTGATCTCCAGATGACCAAGATCAGTTCCCTTGGAGAAAATGGCTGCTTTGGGGGGTGGATTCCATGACATTATACCTTGTTAAGGTTCTTCCCCTCCTCCACTCTAGGGATGCCAGACCCCCAGGTGGGGGTAGGGGTCCCCTGGTTTTGGGTGCTTCTTTCTGCTGGCAGCCATCTAGCCAGCAGGGGGATAATCCCTGCCCCCACAAAAAAAAAAAAAAAAAAAAACTAGGCAAGAAGCCAGAAATAAATATGACATGCCTACCTCACCCAGAATTGACATGGGTACATTGGTAATGTTGGGGAGGGGGGGAAGTGATGCTCTGGTTTTTGGGCAAAAGCCTATGATAGAAGCTAATTTTACTGTAGAAGTTTTGCCCACAAACCAGAGCATTGCTCCCAATATCCCTGACGTGTCTACATCACTTCCGGGTGACAAAGGCAGATCACATTGATTTCTTCTCTCCTCAATCCCGGTACATTTATCCCCATCCGCTGCTGTCTGGTCTGATGGATCTGGCAACCCTACTCCACTCCCAAAATCTCCAGCCCAGAACTAGCAACCCAAGGTGATGTGCAACACCAGGTATCAAACCAACTCCTTATGGTTAGTGTGACTGTCCAAATGTTAGCCAGCAAGGCACTTTTCTGTGCTCTTATGGATTTTTATCCATAAGTTTGAACTCTGTGTCGCCAGCAGTGGTAGGGACTTGCGCTTTCTTCTTCACATAGGAGCCAGCTCCAGCCCAAGCCAGGAGGCTGACACCCCAAGCAGTTCACCCAAGGCAAAGACAAAGGATTCCTCTTGCCATGAGGCCTCCTTCTGTCAGACATCCGCTGGCTGACCCCCACTCCCCCACTACACATCTGGATAGTTATGCTAACTAGACTGCCTAGCAACTAATGTGCCAGCCATCGGATACTTGACTAAAACCATCAACTGACAATAGGTATGGCCAGGTGAGTCATCGGACCCCAGACTCAGTGTCTGTTTCCTGGTGAAGTCATACTTTTGCAACACTGACCAAACCCCTGGACCTCCTCCCTTTGTTCACCTTTAACCTATAGCAAGGTCCAACAGGGACGGACCACCTAGTAGGAGTGTTAGTGGGTTGTGGTCTGCAAAGCCCGCCCCAAGACCCCCAATAAAAGTCCAAACCGAGAGTCACTCGGCCTCTTGAGCCATCGCCCTCTATCTTACCTATTGACCCTTCAGTCCAGCTTTCTATCCCCAACCCTTGCCCCCATCTTTAAACCCTTTTTCTCTCTCTGGACTCGCGATCCAGGAGAACCACGTGGTCTTGCCGGTTCAAGCCTCGTGGCCCCATAGCTTTTATACCTTTCTTCCCAAATCCAATTCATCTTGACATCGGACAACGCATCTAAGGTAACGTGCTTTCCCCACCAACGAAACCTGCTCATGCAAAAGTGCTATTTTCTCTCTTTATTTTATTAGACCTGTAAGATTGTGTGTGTGATTACGATTTTTGTATGCTTGATTACATGATCCAGTAAACAACATTGAACTTGGAACTCGCCTCACGTGCCTCCTTCCTTGAGATCTCCCGGGAGGGGTGGGACCCTGGTATAGCTGGCAAGAACCCGTGTATTTTGCTGATTGCTAAACGTAAATTAAAGCAATTCGGCTAACACAAATGTGGGCCATTTCCATTGACTAGAGACTCTAAAATCAGGATATGAAACCGTGGTTTGAAGGTGGTTTACTGACCACAGTTAGACTGAACCATGGCTTTGTGTGACATAAGGAATGTTGGCATCTTGGCTTAATCCTGACTGGTTGGCTGGCACTGCCTTTGCCACAAAGCAAGCCAAAATTCCAGCCAGGTCTGTGGGGGAAGGCTGGGGTTGCCAACTCTAGGTCGAGGACTTCTTGGAGGTTTGAGGATGGAGCTTGTTGTGAGTGGGGTTTGGGAGAGGGAAGAGGCCTCAGTGGGGTATAATGCCGTACAGTCCACCCTCCAAAGCAACCATTTTCTCTAGGGGAATTGATTTCTGTAGTCCGGAGATCAGCCCTGTATCTTGGAGAACAGTCCCAGGAGAAGTCCAGGCCCCACCTGGAAGCTGGCAACACTAGTGAGTACTCTGGGACACTGTTGGGGTTGAGTGAAATCTCTGGCAAACATAGTATTTGAAGCAAGGTTTTTCTTCCTCTGAAGTCTCAGTTTAAAGTCAAACTCACCTCTAGTTTGCCAAGATTTCTGATGGGACTGATGGGGAGGGAAATACCTATGGGGTGTGCGTGAGTGTGAGAACAGCTTTTTGTAGTGGTGAAAGTAACTCCTAAGACAGCCTCCCTCTGGGATGACCTTGGTTTGCATCTCTGCTTGCTCCACTTTAGAGATAGTGTTATAGTGATTTACAGCTGTGGTTTGTAAGAGCATGAATGCCTAGGCGGGAATGAATGTGATGGCCGATTGGGGTGGGGGTGGGGGGTCCTGTTTGAACTGTCTATAACTTTGGGGTTTCATGCCTGAATTTCAGTTCTGACTCGGCAAGAGTCTCAGCTTGGCACATCATTATTTCTCAATAAACAAATCACTGCCAGAGAGTGTTGTTGAGAGTAATTTTGTCTAAGAGTCTGACACAGCTTACATTGTATCCTATAGGACTCCATAGGAACAACTGAGAACTGAGTGTGCCTATCTTAAGAACATAAGAGAATCCAATGTTGGATCAGGCCAATGGCCCATCCAGTCCAACACTCTGTCACACAGTGGCCAAAAACACCAGGTGCCCTCAGGAGGTCCGGACACTAGAAGACCTCCCACTGTTGGGGCCTGTTTCCACATGCAACTGAATCCCTAGGCGAGTGCGCAGAGAAAATGGATGTCTTGAAGAGGAGGCTATGTACACACTATCACACATGATTGCTCCAATTGTGTTTTCTAGAGCTGAGGCAACTGGTAGAAACCACATTGAGCCACACACTTGCTTGTATGCTTCTTGTTCACAAACGCCTCCTTCAACTGTGAGGCCCAGGATGACCATGGGAGAGATTCCACAACCTTTGCACAGGGTCCAGCACTGGGCCCTATACTGTTGGTTGAGGGAGATAAAATAATTTGAGGGGAAGCCAAAAAATACTAGTTCCAGGTTTGGGGGTGGGCTGGACAGAGAGTGCCCCCTATGTCCACCACTAGCCTCCCTTCTTGCCCGCACACCTTCCCATACCTGCCTAGGCATCTTTCCCTTGCCCACTTGCAGGCTCTCCTATCACCTGCAGTAATAGCTGCCTGCCTGCCCTTTCCCCGATGGTGCTAAGTGCCACTGTCATGGCTACTGGGAACACTGATGCCTTGTGCCCCACCCACGCACCCTTCTCCAGCAGTTCTAGGCAGCATATGCAGCCGGGAGAACAAGTGACGAAGCACTCCCAAGCAGGCCATGGAAAGGTATGAGTGCAGGCACCCGAGGAGGCAGTGGCAGTGGGCTCCTCCAGAAGCCACTTCAGGGTATGCTGCCACCAGCCCTGAAACCAAAAATGGAGATACTGAAAGTAAAAGGAGATCAATCATGGCTGCATTCAGACTGGCAGTTTGGCCTGATATAGGTACCTTTCACAAACAGATTAAATAAGCCTGGTCACACAGCCACAGCTGCCCGGCATTCCCCGGGTGTACTCACCCTGTCAGAGGATGACTTGGAGCCGGGTTAAAAAGCCACCGCCTCTGAAGTGGAGTTTTTGTTTCCTCACGCATTCATTGCACATGGCTGAACATGGGGGAGCGCACACAGAACAGCTTTTTTTTAAATTGCCCATGTGCGCACATGCACATATGTTTGTGCATGAAGTTAGGCCGTTTTCCCAGTGTACTCTGTGGCTGATGCACTACAACAGTGTGGATGCTTTCCCACACGATGTCTCCGTGGGTAACCCGCAGTAGGGTGTGCTGTGTGGCTGATATGTCCCACAACATTTTAAACTGGGTCAATTAGAGGCAGAACTAAATCGCAAAAAACTGCCAGTCTATTCGCAGCCCATGTGTGTGTTTGGGGGGGCATTAAAAGACGTGAGGAAGGCAAGGCTGGCGAATGAGGCGCTGGACCTCAAAAACAAACAAGAAGGGGGACTTTCTTGAAGTGAGGTACCAATGTCTCTGCCTACTGGCTTGGCTGCCACCAGTAAGAGAAAGCTTGGAGCTTCAGGGCAGGGTTTTGATCCAATGTGCAGAAATGAGAAGAGGGAGGAGAGGAGCTACAGTAACATGTACCCCTTGGCTGCCATTTAGGTTTGGGAAATCCAGCAATCTCTGTCCGTAGACAGCACCACGTTTGCTCACAGCAGCAAAATAAAAATAACAGCACTATATGGTGGGTGGGGCCAGCTGTAAGTGGCTGCCCATTCTTTTAACTTGGTGCATCAAGGGCATTGCTGGGCTGGGCTTACTTTCCACCACACCCAGAAGTGGCCCTACTGCATTTCAAGATGAAGCAGATGTCTCAGGTGAAAGATCCGCAGTAGCCTTAAGGATGGTACAATGGCTGACCCACGGGAAAGGAAGTTCTTCCACACTAGCCCTTCGGAAATGAACTCACACCACTCCCATGCCTTTCAGTGAAGCCTGCCCCTGGAGGACATGAATAGGGGTGTGCAATGGAAAAAAAAATATTTGGTATTATATGGATTCGGGGTTTTAAAATCCGAATATATTCTGTATACTCGAATATTCCCAAATATCAATATTGGTATTGTATTGGTATTCGGGAAATACTTGGGAATCCAGAACATATTTGGCTTCATTTTATCTTATGGGGCCGTTATAGTCAATGACAAATCTCCTAGAGTATATTCAGTGTGCTGGGGGGGGGGTGGTGGAATTTGAGGTAGAGTCAGAAAATTTGCAGTGTACCCCAAATAACAAGATTGTGCCACCACTATACAGGGAACTATGGCCCTGGACAGACTTAAAGTCTGCCGCGCCTCCGCGGTGCGGCAGACTAGGGCGGGGGGAATTTCCCCCATGGTGTGGCATTCGCACGCCACCGGAAGGAAGCTGCCCGCAGCATTCAGACTGCGGGCGGTTTCCTACAGCAGCAGGCGGACGCCACGTGGCTCCCCCTACCCGTGCGCATTCACACCCGCTCCGGCGGGTGGAATGTGCGCCGCAGCAGCCGAGCACCACTTTGAAGTGGTGCTCGGCTGCTGCGGGAGGAGTGTGGTGCCGGACACGATGCGTCCGGGCCGCCTCCTCAGGGCAGATGCGGCCATCTGAACGGCCGCTCTGCCTCCACTTTTGAAGCGGAGGCAGAGCGGCCGAGACTGCCAATCTGTCCTCGGCCTATGCATATTCTTAAACTCCACCTGAATACACATGGAACAAACTTAACAGTAGGCCTTCTTCAATACAAAGGAACACTTTCACGATGGCTTCTTTGAGAGTCTGGGACTCGAAGTGACAAATCCTGCCTCCACACATATCACCATTTTCACCATTCACAAAACAACTATGGTTTAAACCTGGAATAGAAGGACCTAATTTTAAAAAGTGGCAAAACATAAATAGGATTAAGTTAATGGACATCACACAACATGGCAATATGATACCCGAAGAAAGATCTAGAAAAGCAATGTAGGATTTCCTTACCTTGGTATCAATATTTGCAGCTAAAGCACTTTACAGAACAAACAGAAGTTAAAGATGCTCTCACTAGAGAACTTACTAGTTTTGAAAAACTTTTTAAAAAATACGAAGGAAGATCGGAAGGGCTAATTTCTCTAATGTATAAAATTTCACTTTCCATCAATGATCCCCCATCACCGAGCTATACCACAAAGTGGCACAAAGACTGTGGAAAGAATTTCGTAGAATTGCAATGGCAACAAATACGGCAATCCCCAATTCTTACAACTAACGCTCTCGACATAAGATACCAGGCATTTAAAACTATGGCAAGATGGTGTTACACACCCGCCAAGTTAATCACAGCAACTCACAACTGAAATCAACATGCTGGAAAGGGTGCAAGGCACAAGCCTCCTACATTCACTGCTGGTGGGAGTGCCCACATGCGCAAACATTTTGGCAATCAGTAACATCTGTTATTCCACATATAATTGGACATTGACTAAAACCTTCCCCAGAGCGTATGCTTTTAAATCTTTGGCATGGTACTAGTATTCTTGCAACTAGAAAAGAATTAGTAGCAATATTAAGTGCCGCAGCAAAAGCTGTTATAGCAACTCACTGGAAAGACACAAAACCTCTAACGGTTAAAGCCTAGCATAATAAAATGGGGGGATACTTGGAAATGGAAAAGGTTGCTCTGCAACTCAAACAATCAAATCCAGAAAAAGCCCTTTCCTCCTTCATAGCAGTATGGTATCCTTTAATAGAATATATGTCACAAAACGTTGACTCATTTAATTTTCCATCACCCTTTGATATTTTAAGAATGTAAAAAATTGGATATTCTTTATTCCTGACTGTAAAGCTCAAAAGAATTTAGTGACGCAAAGTATTGTAATTTATGATGATCTTAATCATACTATCGACATATTGCAACTAATGTAATATACTATAATATACTATATACTGCTTTAATTGCAACTTCTTTACTTTGTATTACTGGTTCACATATTGTTGTTAACTGTTAAAATTAAATAAAATCCACTATAGAGCCAGTTTGGTGTAGTGGTTAAGTGCACGGACTCTAATCTGGGAGAACCGGGTTTGATTCCCCACTCTTCCACTTGCACCTGGCTGGATGACCTTGGGCAAGCCATGGTTCTGGCACATCTGTTTTCTCAAGGACAGTTGTCCCAGAGATCTCTCAGCCCCACCTACCTCACAGGGTGTCTGTTGTGGGGAGGGGAAGGGAAAGGAGTTTGAAAGCTGTTCTTAGACTCCAAGTGAAGGGCGGGGTATAAATCCAATATCTTCTTCTTTTTCTAAAAAAAGATTGTGCCCCCATCTTCCATTGTTTCCGATGGGGGGAAATAGCAAGGCAATGCAAGCTCAGCAGAATGTCCCAGAGAATCTCTGCAGCTGAAAGTGAAGGTGGGGTGGGGGGGTTGCAAAGCCAGCAGCAGAACCAGTGCAATGTGTCCAGCAGAACCAGTACCACTGTGGCAGTGCCAAAACCCAGCACAACTAAGGTCAGAAGTGAGAATCTCTGAAGTAAGGGGGGGCTTTCTGCAAGGACAGCAGAACCAGTGCAGTGTACTAGTGCCCTGAAGCAGAACCCAATGCCAACCTACTGGTGCTCAGCAGCAGAACCAGTGCCAACCTACTAGAGGCCAGCAGCAGAAGCCAGTGCCAGGCTAGCTTGACAGGACTGATTTCAAGCACAGAATCCAGGCAAGGGGGAGGTGGGTTCAGGACAGGAGAAGCAGTGCAGTAGTTGCTGCTCAGCAGCAAAACTCAATGTCAATGCACTAGTGCCCAGAAGCAGAACCCAGTGCCATTGTGGGAAATGGCAGCTCATTATTACTGGGCTTCTGTGTATTGGGCTGGTCTTGATTCAGGTGAATTAGCAAAAGTAACTGTGCACAGTGCACTTTTGAATGTTCTGCTGAGCTTCTACTGCCCTCGTTTCTGCAAAGATTTTTTTTTAAAAAAAAAAACACCTGCTGGGATTCTCTGATGTGACATTGGTTAGTTCTGTTGCTGCCATATTGTCACTGGGTTCTGCTAGTTAGCACTTCATTCTGCTGCTGGACACTAGTACATTGCACTGGTTTTGCTGTCCTTGCAGAAATGCCCCCTCTCAGTTTCTACAGGTTTGGCCTTAGTCTTTTGTTTTTGGTTTAGGCACTGCCACAGTGGCACTGGTTCTGCTGGGCACATTGCTGTCAGGTTCCTGACATTTTTCCCGGGTGGGAGTTGGGTGCCTGCTGCCCTCCACGTCACTGAGTGCTCTCTCGCTCCTTCCCCCCCCCCACAGTTTGTTCTCATGCCTGTATCTGTTTCTATGAGCAACGCTTGTAACCTTGAAGTGTTTTTCTAACGGCACTGACTCCAGGTGGAGGTAGGTGGGGCTGAGAGAACCCTGACAGAAACTGCTCCTTTTCAAGAACAGCTGTGCCAGGACTATGGCTTGCCCAAGGTTATCCAGCATGTTCAAGTGGAATCAAACCCCGTTCTCCCAGATCAGAGTATGTGTACTTAACCACTACACCGAACTGGATAATTTATGCAATAGTCAGATCGCTTATAACTTTAATGCCAGTAGCTCACAAAGCAGAATTTTTCCTCACAAGACTCCACAGCTTAGAGGGAGTATTGCTCCTACCCATTGGCACCTCTCCTTTACTTGAGATTCATTGATGATATTTTTATTGTCTGGGCCCATAGCAAAGAAGGCTTTGAGAGATTCTTCCAGGCTTCCCACAACTTCCACCCCACCATCAACCTAACTATGAATTACTCTACACAAGAAATAAACTTACTGGACACCACAGTAAGGGTACATTGGGGACACATAAGAACCACATTATACTGAAAACCAACAGATCAATGAACATATCTACATGCCACCAGCTACCACCCCAACCACATCAACAGTCCATTGTCTATAACCAAGCCCTACCACACTATAGTCTAATTTGCTCCAACCCCTCAGACAGAAATACTTACTTGAAGTATCTGCAGCAGGCATTTTTGATAATACAAAATCCTCTTGATATGGTAAGAAAGATGACTGAAGAAACCAGTATGATATCCAGGGATAGCTTGCTGTTTTTATTGTATTATTTGTATGGGAGGGCTTCTAGCATCCTGCCCCCCACTGCTGGACCTCCTGAGGGCACCTGGTGTTTTTGGCCACTGTGTGACAGAGTGTTGGACTGGATGGGCCATTGGCCTGATCCAACATGGGCTTCTCTTATGTTCTTATATGGAGCAGAGGTCCATCAGTGGCTCTTAGTCACAAGGTATAGATAGGAACTCTCAGTCTGGGGCAAGTGATGCTCTGTATTCTTGGTGCTGGTGGGGCAACAGTGAGAGGGCTTCTGGTGTCCTGGCCCCACTGGTGGACCTCCTGGGGGCACCTGGTGTTTTTGGTCACTGTGTGACAGAGTGTTGGACTGGATGGGCCATTGGCCTGATCCAACATGGGCTTCTCTTATGTTCTTATATGGAGCAGAGGTCCATCAGTGGCTCTTAGCCACAAGGTATAGATAGGAACTCTCAGTCTGGGGCAAGTGATGCTCTGTATTCTTGGTGCTGGTGGGGCAACAGTGAGAGGGCTTCTGGTGTCCTGCCCCCACTGGTGGACCTCCTGAGGGCACCTGGTGTTTTTGGTCACTGTGTGACAGAGTGTTGGACTGGATGGGCCACTGGCCTGATCCAACACTGGCTTCTCTTATGATCTTACATTTTTATTTACTGTATTGATTTAGATTGTTGTATTTATTGTTGTGAGCCACCCTGAGCCCATTTACAGGAATATAAATTGAAATGATAAATAAAAATAAATAAAAATAAGACAAGCCCAAAGAAAATGACAACAGAATATCACTGGTGGTCCCCTACAGCTCACAACTCAAGCCAGTCAAATGCCTTATTAATGACCTACAACCTATGTTACATAGTGACACTTCCCTCAGACAGTGTGGGGGGGGGGGTGATCTTTTCTTTCTTACAGACAGCCTCCTAAACTAAAACAACCTCACCCACAATGATGAACTACTTAAGAGTAACATGGACTTTGGTACCAAGGCTTGCAACAAATTAAGATGCCAGCTTTGTTTTCATATATATCCTAGCAACACCATCACTGGACCCCACAAAATCAGCCATAACATCTCAGGTTCTTGCTCATCCTCTAATTTCATTTATGGCATCAAGTGTCAACAAAGTCCTTCCCCTCTCTACACTGGACAAACAGGCCAGTCCTTTCAACAAAGAATTAATTAACATATCAGAACTGACATCAGAAACCACAACATTCAAAAACCAATGGGGGAACATTGTAACCTTTCAGGACATTCAGTTGGTGACCTAAGAGTAGAAATTCTCTTACAAGGGAATTTCAAAGGGAGATTAGAAAGAGAGACTACTGAATTGCAATTGATAACAAAGCTCAAGACAATGCATCCACCTGGACTGAATCAAGACCTAGGTTTCCTACCTCATTGCCAATGCTGATTTCTTCACACCTACTACCTCTCTGAATATCACACCTAATCCAATCACATCCACTATTGTTATTTGCCTGCTAATGTCATTTGGCATCTAAAATCACTCCAATCTCCAAGATATAAGGACAGATGGACTGACCATTCTAGCTGTACCCGAAAAAGTCAGCAATGGCTTATGAAAGCTCATCCTCTGCCACAAATGTTGTCAGTCTTTAAGGTGCTACTGGACTCTTTCTCTTTTCTACTGCTACAGACAGACGAACACGGCAACTCCTCAACATGTCTGGCCCCCTCAATCTCAATCTTTAGAAGGCAGCTTGGTTAAATTTATTTGGTTAAGTTTACTCGCAATCCCAAACTGTGATTTTAAATTTTATTTTTTAAAAAAGATTTTATAATGTATTTTAGTATATGTCATTTATCTAAGTTGTAAGCCCCCTTTGCACTCTGCCAGGAAGAAAAGCAGCTAATAAATGTTTTAAATAAATAAAATTTGTGACTGGTTTGCCCTCAGTCACCTCAGATGCCAAAACCCCTTTGGAATGGCCAGGCCAGTCCTCTGAAGGAGCAGGAAGTGACATATCACTTCATCTTCAACAGACCAATAGGCTCCCTCTGAATACTGGACTTATTCTTCAATGAGGTCCCCTTGTCATATGAACAGCAGCAAGTTCTTGTCTTTGCCTTTGTAGAGGGAGTTGATTTAATAACACACACACACACCCTGTGAGGCACTGAGTTATTTTCCTTCTTCCCTTTCCCCCGACATATGTAAGCAGAAACAAATGCAATTATTGCATGGGAATTGCAGTGCGCTCTCAGATAAGTGACAGTGATCATATGCCTGCTTGGCTTGGATACACATAAATCATATATCACTATCCCATGACTTTTATTAATGGCTCCGCTGTATCAGTTTGGCCGCTCTAACGGCATCCTCCCCTGAAAACCAATTCTGCTTCACTCCCACCTGGGCAATCTGGCTTTTGTTTTATCGTTACTTAAACAGACATTTTCTTGGCATCCTCTGCAGACAGGTGTCATAGGCTCTGGCGCTACGCTTCTGCAACGATGGGACTTTATTTTTAACTCGAATCTTTCTATATTCTTTTAGCCGCCTCTCTGTTAAAAGAATATTCCAACATGACACCTTCACTTCTCCCTAACAGCAACTTCTGTGAAACATAGGGAACGGAGCTTTACCAAGCAATGTTATTCGGTTTGGGTTCAGCTCATTTGGTTCATTAAATATTTTGTTCAGATTCTTTGGTGTAGTGGTTGAGTGCGCGGACTCTAATCTGGGAGAACTGGGTTTTATTTATTTATTTATTTGGATTTATATCCCGCCTAGCCAGCACAGATTCCCCACTCCTCCACTTGCAGCTGCTGGATGACCTTGGGCAAGCCATAGCTCTGGCACAGCTGTTCTGGGAAAAGAGCAGTTTCTGTCAGAGCCCTCTCAGCCCCACCTACCTCACAGCGTGTCTGTTGTGGGGAGGGGAAGGGAAAGGTGTTTGTAAGCCGCTCTAAGACTCCCTTGGGTAGTGAAGGGTAGGGTATAAATCCAATCTCTTCTTCTTCTTAATATTATGCGGACTAATGTTTGGGGACAGTCTTGTATTCCATTTATGCTGGCTTTGTTTTCAGTAACAATGGCTTTTCCCGCCCGTATCAGTCCAGCCCTACCAAGTCCTGAGCTGAATTCTTCCAGGTTTGCCTACAATGGAAAAAAAGCCTCTATGCAACCTTCCCAAAGTGCTGTGAAAGATATCACAATCCCTGTCAGGGAGCCGGCAGACAAAACAGACAAAGATGCCAGCGTGGCTATGACAGATCCATAAATAAACTCCAAATGTAGTGTAAAGGAACTGTTTATGGGAAAGGGGAAGACCACCACTCATTCTGTAAAATGGAGCAAAATGGGGGAAAGTTTATGATCCTTATTTTTTATGAAAAAGGACAGGAAAGAAATTACAGTTGATTATGAATGAAAAGCACAGAAAGAGTTTCTCTCTTGACAAAGAGAATTTTTTCTCCCTCTCCCAAAAGACTAGACCTCGAGGGCATCCAATGAAGCTGATGGGCAGTCAGTTAAGGATGGAGAGCAGGAAATACTTCTTCACAGAGAGAGTGGTTAAAATGTGGAATTTGCTGCCGGAGGGTGTCGTGAGGCATAGATGGTTTTAAAGGGGGATTAGACAGATCTGTGGAGGAGAGGTCTATCAGTGGCTACTAGCCATGGTTGACTAAAGGGAACTTCCACATTCAGGGGCACTAAGCCTCTGAATCCGAGAGCCAGCAGGTAACATTAGGGGAATGCCTTGGACTCTATGCCCTGTTGTTGAACCTCCAAAGAAGTGGTTCTTAACCTGGGTTCGATTGAACCCTAGGGGTTCGGCGAGTCAGTCTCAGGGATTCAGTGGGGCCTCCAACTTAGTACTATTACTAAGTACTAAGAATTATTTTTCACTAAAGAAGGGTTCGGTGAATGCGCATATGAAACTGGTGGGGTTCGGTACCTCCAACAAGGTTAAGAACCACTGCTCCAAAGGAACTGGTTGGCCACTGTGTAAGATGGGATGCTGGACTAGAAAGACCATGGGTTTGCTCCAGCAGGGCTTACATTTTTATGTTCTTACAGTTGCTATCAATAGGTTATATACTGAGAAATATATACTGAGGAGGTAAATGGTGGTTTTTGAGAGAATTTCCACATTGTGTGCTGAACTAGTGCGACCCACTCTGAAAATATGTTAGGAAACTGAAAGTTTTTACGTGTCTCTGTTAGCAGTAGCTAGCTCTTAACATTTCTAGTTCCAGCTTTTTAAAGAAAAAAAATAAAGGACCCCATTTTGTCACATTTTGTACACATAAATGATAATCACATTTTCAAATTCTGGGTGCCTCTACCCTGTCTGTGCATGATGGATATGTTATATTTCTTGTCTGTTGACATTTGGGTAATTTTCAGTGTGAGACTAAATTAATAGGGTCTAAATTGATATTTATTACTATTGACACTCCATTTTGGAGAAAGAGAAAAAAAATAAATTAAGGGCATGTTATTACAACGGTCACATATTTTAGTGAATGACACAAAACACAGTTGTAAAGGACTTTTTTTTCTATTTCACCCATCATATTTTCATTTGTTGGAGCACTGGATGCAAGAAACTCCAACTGTATAACCTTGTGAATATAAAAGGAATGGGGCCCATCTATAAATGCCGGTTCCAGTGGGGGCTCATTCACCTTTATTTTGAAAGGATGTACCTTTGTTTGTGAAGATTTGTAGTATCAAAATTCCATTTTTTTTGTTTTTACACTTCAATAGAGTCAGTTTCTCTATATTTATGCTACTGGTCAGAACTTCAGGGGAATCAGAGAAGGTACCGTATTTTCCGGCGTATAAGACGACTGGGCGTATAAGACGACCCCCAACTTTTCCAGTCAAAATATAGAGTTTGGGATATACTCGCCGTATAAGACTACTCCTCTTCCAATGCACACCAAATACAGCGCCAGACCTTCAGTTAGTCCTTCTCTCTCAAGCGGCTCTGTGGACGCCGGAGGCTAAGAAACTGTAAGCTAGCTCACACCAGGGGCGTCGTCTTTTTAAATTCCGGGGGGGGGTTGTGCGTCAGCACAACACCTTCCTGCAGTCGCTGTGAGTGGTGCGGGGCCTCCCCGTGAGCGGCGTGGGGGCTTCCTTCCCCGTGGACGGCAGCGGTGCGAGCCCCCCTGAGAAATGAAACGGCTGCTGCTTGCGCCACCACTGGCCTTGATAAGGGAGGCCTCGCACTGCTTGCGCCACCCCCGGCCATGGGGCCTCACTGCAGCCGGCGCAAGTGGCGCAGGGCCTCACCACCACAAGCGGCGCAGGGCTTCCTTCCCCGCGGCCGGCAATGGCACAAGCAGCACAAGACCTCGCCGCAGCCGCCATGAGCGATGCAAGGTTTCCCTCCCCGCGGCAGTGCAAGCGGCCCGAGGCCTCTCTTCCTGCGGCTGCCGCCGGCGTGAGTAGCAGCCGCTTCATTTCCCAGGGGGGGCCCTGGCTAGTCCCGCCTCACTAAGCCCCGCACACCGTCTTTCGGAAGGCGCCCTTTGGCTGGAGGTCTGCACAGTGCCCTTCCCTTTGGTTGCCCCCTCGTTCCCCTCCATCGGTCGAGCTGTGGACGTGGTAGGGATGGGGTAACCGCAGATTCTCCAGTCCGGCTTGGAAGTTTCATCACCCACCCTATAAGACGACACCCGGCGTATAAGACGACCCCCGACTTTTGAGAAGATTTTCCTGGGTTAAAAAGTAGTCTTATACGCCAGAAAATACAGTACATTAGCACTTTGTTGACTAATTCTATTAAAAAGGAGGGAGGGGACTGTGATGGACAGTTTAAGTTCCACCTCTTCCTATGAGCCGCCAGTGAGAGCTGATGGAATGTTGGTAAGAGACAGATGGAAAACGGCAGTTGGAAGAGAGAAGTTGGGAGTTGGTAGCTGGGGAGTTGAGAGAGAAAATAGTGTGGCTGATTAAGTGAAATTGGGGAGAAAAGCTGTATCAAGCTGGCTGAAAATAGTCAGTTTGTAACAAAGGATCCCAATTCCGGGAACAGGACTAACATTCAGAGTTAAGAACATAAGAATATAAGAGAAGCCATGTTGGATCAGACCAGTGGCCCATCCAGTCCAACAATCTGTGTCACACAGTGGAGGTCCACCAGCAGGGATATATATATGACCCTGTGAGGTAGGTGGGGCTGAGAGAGCTCTGAGACAACAGCTGGTACAGAGCTATGGCTTGCCCAAAGTCATCCAGCAGGTGCAAGTGGAGGAGTGGGGAATCAAGCCCTGTTCTCCCAGATTAGAGTCCGCACACTTAACCACTACACTAAACTGGCTCTTTACATTAAGTTCTACGAAACATTACGTTCTACAAACCAACACCTCCTGGTAGTCCCTGGCCCTAGGGATGTCTCACTTGCCTCAACTAAGGCCAAGGCTTTTTTGGCCCTGGCCCCTGCCTGGTGGCATGAGCTACCATATGAGATCAGGGCCCCACAGGACCTGTTACAGTTCTGCAGGTCCTGGAAGAGGGAGCTCTTCCACCAGGCCTTTCATTGAGGCAGCGGGCATCCACTTCGATATGCCCTCCCTCCAGTGACTGCAGATCCAGGACCACAATATTGTCCATTGAGGCACGTTATTGTTTTAGCCTATGGTGCTCTTATCGATTTTAAGAAGAGAAGAGAAGAAGAGATTGGATTTATACCCCACCCTCCACTCCCCAAGGGAGTCTCAGAGTGGCTTACAAACTCCTTTCCCTTCCCCTCCCCACAACAGACACCCTGGGAGGTAGGTGGGGCTGAGGGAGCTCTGACAGAAACTGCTCTTTTTCAAGGACAGCTGTGCCAGAACTATGGCTTGCCCAAGGTCATCCAGCCAGGTGCAAGTGGAGGAGTGGGGAATCAAACCCGGTTCTCCCAGATTAGAGTCCGCGCACTTAACCACTACACCAAACTGGCTAGATTGTTATAACGTGTCTTATTTGTTTTATTGGAAATCTACTTCAATTGCAGATCTTAACTGTAAATTATGAATTGTTTTAATTGCAGATCCGCATTACTCTAGACCTATATGTCGGTACCCACCCTGAGCCTACATTGTGGGGTGGGATATAAGTCGAACAAAACAAACAAATGGACAAAATAAATAAATAAATATCATTATGTTGATGCCATAAATAATAGTTAACTTCTTGTTTTGTTTAACCATGTGGGCTGCGTGTCTCAGGGAAAGAAACACACACATACACAAGTTTATATCTCAGTCTATATATGTATTATAGTATGTGAATAAAGGGTGGCAGCGTGTGTCTGAGCCCCCAGCCTCAATAACTCTGTGTGAGTAAAGGCTTGTTATTAAAGGGGTCTTGGGCAATGTTCCCTCTCAGCTGTGGAGTCTTGTGAGCAAAAATTCTACTTTGTGAGTTACTGGCATTGAAGTTGTGAGCAAGTGATTCCACTGTTGCATAAATCAGTTTGTTTTGGAGCCATCCTTCCTGAGCTAAGCAAAAAAAAAAAAGTGTGAGCTGGAGGCTAAAAATTGGTGAGCTAGCTCACACCAACTCAGCTTAGTGGGAACCCTGGTCTTGAGCTACCCTGTCTGCTGATGACCCTGTGAGTGAGAGAGAGGGCCTGAGGTGTGAAATGGTCATAGCTCCCTATACATTTTAAAAGAGATGAGAAAATTGGCAAATGTGATGTTGTGACCTACTTGTAACCCGGAACCTGAGAGGGAGAGAGGTTTAGAGGATGGTAGGCACTCTGAGTGAGCAGAGAAGGGTCATCACATAATTTGGGGGCATCAGCAGCGGGATACTAACCCCAATCTGGAGGTGTTCTTGAGGTACAAAGTAGTGGTATAGTAGAGAACACCTGTGTCTCTGTGTGTGTTTGGAGGGGAGTCTATGTGTGTGTAGGAGGAATCTGCGGCAAGGGGGAAGCTCCTGCTCCCTGCCTATCATCAATCTCAAATGTTCAACAGAATTTAGTCTTTAAAATAACTGGAAATATGTTTCTCTCCACAAGGCTGTTCTGTGGCACAGGAAGAATGAGATCTACTCTCCAAGGCCAGTTCCTCTGTCACTGCCGCTGTGAGGTGCTGCTTCTCTTAGGCTAAAAAACCCAAACTGTTTGCAAACATTAACCAACCTTCCTTCCTTCCTTCCTTCCTTCCTTCCTTCCTTCCTTCCTTCCTTCCTTCCTTCCTTCCTCCCTCCCTCCCTCCCTCCCTTCCTTCCTTCCTTCCATCCATCCACCCACCCACCCACCCATCCATCCATCCGTAATTTAAGAAGGCTATAGACAAGCTGGAACATGTCCAGAGAAGGGCAACAGAGATGGGGAGGGGTCTGGAGACCAAGTCCTAATGAAGAAAGGTTGAAGGAGCTGGATATGTTTAGCCTGGAGAGATGACTGAGAGGGCATATGATCACCATCTTCAAGTACTTGAAGGGCTGTCATCTAGAGGATGGAGTGGAGTTGTTTTCTGTTGCCCCAGAAGGTTGGACCAGAACCAATGGGTTGAAATTAAATCAGAAGAGTTTTCGGCTCAGCATTGGGAAGAACTTCCTGACAGAGCGGTTCCTCAGTGGAACAGGCTTCCTCGGGAGGTGGTGGGCTCTCCTTCTTTGGAGGTTTTTAAACAGAGGCTAGATGACCATCTGACAGCAATGCTGATCCTGTGAACTTGGGCAGATCATGAGAGATGGAGGACAGGAAGGGTTGCCTCACTGCTTAGTTCTTCTGGCCCTTTCTTACATGCCTGGGGAAATGTTGATCACCTCTTCGGGGTCAGGAAGTGATTTTCTCCAGGCCAGTTTGGCTGGAGATCCTGGAGGATTTTTGTCATCTTCTGGGCGTGGAACAGCAGTCACTGTGGATTGGGGGGGGGGGGGGGCGGTATTTGTGAATTTCCTGCATTGTGCAGGGGGTTGGACTAGATTACTCTGGAGGCCCCTTCCAACTCTATGATCCCTTCCTCCCTCCTGATTAAAGCCTTTCAAATATACTCTAGTCCTGTCACTTTCAAGTCTCTTGCTTGAACAACAAAGGCTGAAGAATTCCTCTTGGGGGGGGGGATAAAAAGCAGCTGCACATTGGCTGAGGCAGGGAGAGAAGGTGAATAGCTGTCATCAGAAAGAGGACTCGGGTGGCTTCAAAGGAAGAGGGGCCGCAATCCCTTTTGGCTCAGCTATGGAAAGGCCAGTTCCTGCCTGCTGGCTGAAGACCATCATTTTTGTCAAGCCCTTTTGCCCAAAAAAGGGCACCTCAAATTTGGGCAGGCTTTTGTGGCCATGGAAGACAGTGGGCCATCTTGGAGGGCTGTTTAAAGCACACTTCCATGTCTGGGTCAGCCTTCTGCTGGCAAACCTGCCTCAGCCGCCCTCCCTTTCAGTAGGGGATTCGTTGGTTCTTTCAGGGCCTACTAAGATTTTTTTGTGGGGTTGTCTCTAGCTGGCCCTCCCCCGCACCCCTACTTCATACTGTGAAGGGACGGGGACTGATTCAAACTGGCCTGCTCAGATTAGATTGGGAAAACTCTAACTAAGGAGGCAGGTTTAGTGTTGTGGTTGTTTCATTAAAGAGACTGGCAAGCACGGAGGTTGCCAACTCCGAGTTTGGAAATTCCTGGAGATCTGGGTGTGTCGTTTGAGCTGGGTGAACTCTGAAGAGTGAAGGGCCCTCAGCGGGCTATAATATAGGGTTGCCAACTCTGGATTGGGAAATTCCTGGATATTTGAGGGCAGAGACTAAGGAGGGTGGCTTTGGGGAGGAGAGTATAACTTAGGGTTGCCATTCTCCAAGTGGTGGCTGGAGAGCTCTCAGGATGACAGCTGGTCTCCATTTTACAGAGATCAGTTCCCCCAGAGAAAATGACTACTCTGTGGCATTATATCCGACGGAGGTCCCTCTACTCTCCAAGCCTCTACTCTTCACTGGGATCCATCCTCCAGGAATTTCCCAAGCCAGAGCTGGCAACCCTACACAGAGCCCACTCTCCAAAGCAGCCATTGTCTCCAGGAAAACGGATATCTGTAATCTGGAGATCAGTTGCAATTCCAGGAGAGCTCCAGGCTCTACCTGGAGTTTGGCAAGGCTAATATAACGCCATAGAAGATAGATCCAGGTAGTCAGCCATGTTGGTCTGAAGCAGCAGAGCAAACATAAGAGTCCAGTGGCATTTTTAAGACCAACAAAGGTTTATTCAAGGTATGAGCTTCTGTGTGCAAGATGTGCCTTGCGCACGATAGCTCATACCTTGAATAGACCTTTGTTGGTCTTAAAGGTGCCACTGGACTCTACGTTTGTTCTTATAATGCCATAGAGTATATCCTCCGAAGTTGCCATTTTCTCCAGGGGAACTGATGTCTGTAGTCTGGTGATCAGCTGAGATTCTAGGGGAACTCCAGGCCTCACGCAAAAGTTGGAAACCTTGTGGAGCACTTTCCCTCATCATTCACCTTAGCGCCTAGCCCTTTGCATTGGACAGCTCCACGGTCATGGACTCTGCTCCCACCTCTGCCTCTCTTTTGGATGGGGGACTTGGGTGGTAGAGGGGCTCCGTGTAGGGTTACTGAATGCCAGGTAGTTGCTGATTATCTCCTGGGATTACAGCTGATCACCAAGGAGCAGAGATAAGTTCCCCTGGAGAAAATGGCTGCTTTGAAAGTTGGGGTCTGTGGCATTATATCTCATTGGGGTCCCTCCCCTCCCCAAACCCCACTCTCCTCAGGCTCTAGCCCCCAAATCTCTAGGTATTTCCTAACCCAGAGCTTGAAACACTGCTGGTGCAGAACCATCTGTTTCAAAGGGTTAGCGATGTGCAGAGGTGAGAAGTCTGGGTCTTCTTTCAGGTCAGGGTTGGCTTTCAGCATCAAGAGATGATGCAAAGTCGCCTCATTGTATACTTAAAAAAAAAAAAAGGCTTCCCACCTGGTTCCGAAATGTTACCCACCATGAACTTTTGGGAGAGACACATTTAAATAAACGAGATAAATAATCAAGCAGCATGGAAAAGGAACATGAGTAAGGACGTCTGGTGCGCGGTCTGATTTCTTGCTTCCACTTCTTTTTTTAATCTCTTCTTTAATTAGCAACACTGATTTAAAGAAGGGAAGAAATCACGGAACGACATGGATCAGCCACAATTTGTGCCTAGGTAAAAGGCCAGGCAGCTTTTCTTTAAAAAAAAAAAAAAAAATGTGTGTACCAGAGGCAGGCAAATCCAGGTGTCAAAGCATACAGAGAGAGAGACTGCCCCTGTGAAGATGCTGGTGTCCTGGGGGGGAGGGGGGCACAAAGAAGACAGAGGGTTAAGATTTGGCCAGATACACATTCACAGGTTGTCTATAGAGCTTGTGGAGACACACACCCCTCCCCCCCGAGTTGGATTTCCACCCCCCTCTGGAAGTGGCAGGGAGCCACTTCAATTGCCCACTAGATTACATCGACACATATGCTAATGGCCTTGATAGGAAAACCAGCTAAGGAATTTGGCCCTAGGAAGTCTCCAGGCGATTCCTGGAGATTCCCAGAATGCTTTCCAGGAGGGCTCCCAGGATGCACCTGTGATCTGGGTCAAGAGCAGTGTTCCCTCCCAGCTGAGTCAGTGTGAGCTAGCTCACAGTTTTTTAGCCTCCGGCTCACACATTTTTGTCTTCCCTCAGGAAGGATGGCTCCAGAGCAAACTAATTTATGCAGGAGCCAAATGGCTTGCTCACAACTTCAATGCCAGCAGCTCACAAAGTAGATTTTTTGCTCAGAAGACTCCACAGCTTAGAGGGAACATTGGTCAAGAAGAGGATGGAGAGAGTAATGTAAAGGGGCTGGAGAAACACGTTTGATAAAAGCCCTTGCTCCGAGGAGGAATGGTCTCTTGGTGCTGATTCTCCGAAGTGAACAGACTTCTGAGCAATAGTCAGTTGTGGTGGCCATTTTTTGCTGATCATTTGCTGCATATGATCATGCTGATCATTTGCTGCATAATAGGACATAGATAGGAACCTTATAACAGTGTTATCAATGCAAGGAACATGAAATTGAGCAAACTCAGGAGCACGGCGGAGGACAGGAGGACCTGGCATGAAGTGGTCCATGGGATCGCGAAGAGTCGGACTTGACTGTGTGACTGAATAACAACAACAACTTTATAAGATAATTAGTGCTTGCCCTATTTTAAGATCATTAGTGCCTGCCCTATTGCCCAGTTAGGGTATGTCTAGAAAAGGGAAAGAGGATTGCATTTATGACCAATTTTCTTTTGAAATCCATTTGCTGATCCAGTGCTGTACTTAAGCATGATTGTAAATATTTTCTTTTCAATAAATCTTTTGACTTTGGAGGTTGGTTCACAGTTTCTGTGCCCCCACCCTCTTGGACACGCTAGTGCAAGAGGGGCCCCTGGGTTGGAAGGAAAGCAGTCAGTGCACACATGGCTATATCCCCAGGGGAGCCCCAAAGCAGCATTTGGTCTCCATGGTAACCAGTCACTGGGTAGTGGAAGACAATGAGGCTTGGTTTCAGAACTTGGAAGGGGAACTGCAAGTCCTATTCCTCCCACTGGGGAGTCCCTAAAATAAGCAGGTGGTGGCAGTGAATACCCTAGTGGAAGGAAGCAGTAAACCTCTCCAGGAGTTGGCAATGACTAGGAGTGGGTAGGCAGAGCAGGGTCTAGGGTTGCCAGCCTCCAGGTGGGGCCTGGGGATCCCCTGCTTTTACAACTGATCTCCAGCTGACAGAGATCAGTTCCCCTGGAGAAAATGGCTGCTTTGAAGGGTGGCCTCTATGGCATTGTACCATGCTGAGGCCCCTCCCCTCCCCAAACCCCGCTCTCTCCTGGCTCCACCCCCAAAGTCCCCAGGTATTTTCCAACCCGGACTTGGCAACCCTAGCAGGGCCTGTAAGTCAAAGCAGGCCTGTTCCATCAAAGATATCTCTCTCTCTCACACACACACACACACTCTCTCTCTCTGTCTGCATTGGAGTAAGGAAATTGGGATGCTGTGATTTTCTCTGTGAACATGTTTGATAGTTGAATTTATGTTCTACTGAGTCAATCAGACATGAGCCAGTGGGGTGGTTCCCTGGCTCAATCATAGAGCATCTGTTTTGCATGCAGAGCACCCCAGGGTCAGTCCTCAGCATCTCCAGTAAGGATCAGCTAGTAGGTGATGTGAAAGACCTCAGTCTGAGACTCTGGAGAGTGGCTGCCAGTTTGAACAGACTGTATTAACCTTGATGGACCAATGGTCTGCTTCAGTATAAGGCAGCGTCATGTGCATGTGTTCAGTCGCAGGACCTGCACAATTCTATAACAAACAATCTGAATGCTGCCAAACAAGTTTGAGTTGGAACTTTGGAAAACTCTGTGTCCATGAAAATGCTGCCATGGTGACTAAAGGAAGCCTCCACATTCAGAGGCTGTGAACTTCTGAATCCCAGCTCCAGGAGGCAACATCAGGGAAGGTCTCAGCCTCTATGCCTTGTAGTTGGCCCTCCAAATTAAGTGGTTGGCCACTGTGTGAGACAGGATGCTGGACTATATGGACCACTGGTCTGATCCAGCAGGGCTCTTCCAACGTTCTTATGAAGGCCTTGACTGCCATATTGTGTTTTTGTCCCTCTAAAGGAACTGCTTGGCCACTGTGTAAGACAGGATACTGGGAAATATGGGCCACTGGGCTGATCCATCAGGCCTCTTCTAATGTTCTTATGAAGGCCTTGACCACCATGTTGTGTTGTGGTCCCTCTAAAGGAACTGGTTGGCCACTGTGCAAGACAGGATGCTGGACTAGATGGACCAGTGGTCTGATCCATCAGGCCTATTCTTATGTTCTTATGAAGGCCTTGACTACTATGCCATGTTGCTGTCCCTCTGGAGGAACTGGGTGGCCACTGTGTGAGACAGGACACTGGACTAGATGGACCACTGTTCTGATTCAGCAGGGCTCTTCTTATGTTCCTACTAGGAATAAGGCCCATTGTGGAAATAAATACAACGGGCTCTAGAAAGAGGCTCTGGGAGAGTGCCTCGGTTTTGGGTACTCAGTGTCAATTTGCTGTGGTGACCTCAGCTGGGTATAATGACACAGAGTCCACCATTTTGTCTGCCATCTGAAGTGCAGTTGTAATTCAGTATGATCTCCATTCCTCCCCTGGAGATTAGCAGCAATGGTTCCCCATGAGAGAATGGGTGGTTTGAAGGGTGGAGTTGATGGCACTGAACCTGTCTGAGGTCTCACCTCTGCTGAAACCTCACCCTCTCCAGGGTCCACCCCTTAAATCTCCAGGAATGTCCCCACCTGGAGGTGGCAACCCTACCTTCCAGCCAACTGTTAATGTATCGTTATCTGCCCCCTGGCTTCATATTTTTATCTCCTCCCCCTCCCCCCTAGAGAGCAGTTGTAATTCTGAGTGATCTCCATCCCCCTCCTGGATATTGGCAACAATGGTTCCCCATGAGGGACTCGCTGGCTTGGAGGGTAGAGTCTATGGCATTGTACCTATCTGAGGTCCCACTCCTCCTCAAACCTCACTGTCTCCAGGCTCCACCCCTCATGTCTCCAGGAATTTTCCACCTGGAGTTGGCAACCCTATCCCCTTCCCAGCCAATCATCAACCTCACTCTTCCATTCCCCCCCCCCTGCAGCCTCCACCGTGCTCTGAAGCCCTGACTGCTATGTTACATTGGCTGTCATAAAGGGTCCATCTCAGCAGGGTATGAGGACATGGAGTCCACCATTTTATCCAGGGGAACTGATCTCTGCCATCTGGAGAGCACTTGTAATTCTGAGTCATTTCCAGCCCTCACCTGGAGATTGGCAACCATACTTTCCCTGGTGGAAAAGTAGTCTTTCTCTGCAATGGGGACCGAAGCAGCTGACATAATTCTTCTCTCCCCCTTTTTGACTTGCACAACAACCCTGTGAGGTAGGTTAGGCTTCAAGTCTGTGACTGGCCTGAAATCACCCACTCAGCAAGAACCTGGGTCCAGCAGATCCTGCTCTGAAGCACTGACTGCTACACCTAGGGTAGCCAACCTCCAGGTGGAACCTGAAGATCGCCAGGTATTACAACTGAACTCCAGACAACAGATTTTCCCCCCTCCCTTGGAGAAAATGTCTGCTTTGGAGGGTGGACTCTATGGCATTGTACCATGCTGAGGCCCCTCCCCTCCCCAAACCCCACCCTCTCCTGGATCCATCCCCAAAGTCTCCAAGGATTTTTCCAACCCAGACCTGGCAACCCTGAGATGGAAGTACCTGAAGATTTGGGGGGTGGATCCTGTGGAGGGCAGCATTTTTGGGGGGGGCGGGGAGGATAGAAGGACTCAGCAAGCTGTAATGCCATAAGGTCTACCCTCCAAAGCAGCCAGTTTCTCCTGGGGAACTGTTCACTGTCATCTGGAGATCAATTGTAACAGCGGGAGATCTCCAGGTCCCACCTGGAGATTGGCAACCCTAGGGGGAAAAGTCAGTTGTTCTGCAGGGGGTTGAAGGGGATGGTTTGATGGTCGCTGGGCCATCTCATTAGCCAGCCAGCCATGGTGGAGCTAAGCAGGAGAAAGGGCCTGAGGAATTTCACACAGCCAGTATGTTCCGTTTCAGGAACTTTTCAGGAATGGTTTCTGTCAGGCATTTTGTACAGCACCTTATTAGTACCAGTTCCCTAATGGAACATATTGGCCCTTTCACACAGAAATGTGCCTCTCCCGTTGGGGAAGCATTCCTGAGCCGGTTTACCTTGAAACCTCCTCCCAAGCGTTCTTCAGTTCTTTGTACCGGTCCTGAAGCGCTACGGGGTGCTGTGTGAAATGGCCCCCTGGTTCTGACAGTTTATTCTGACAGTTTATTCTGGGCACGCTGGCAGTGTGTGGTGGAGGGGGTTATGCTGATAGCCCATTGTCTTTTCACTGACAGAAGCAGGCCACTGAGGGGACAGTTAGACCCACCTGGAAGTGGGTGGAGGAGAAGAGTGGACGCAGCTCCCAGTCGGTCCTTCCCCTTCGCTGGCTCCCTCCAGACTGAGGCCAGGACGCTGGCCAGTGGCTCTGTGGGTGGGACTGAGGCAAAGTAGGGACAGAATGCAGCCAATGGCCAGGGACCCCCTTTTGAGTGGCAGTCCGTCCAGCAAACTGATTTTGGTACCCCATGGAATCTTGCCCCTTGGAATCTTAAAACGGCTTTATATAATAGGAAAGATGTCCTAAACAAACCAGTGGTGAGACTCAATTTATGGCAGCTTGACATATTTTAATTAGAAATGTATATGGTTGACAAGAAGGTCAGGAATAGTTGAGAAGCTTCCTTGAGGAGTAACTTGGCCAATAGCCACCCCACTCCTGATTTCCCAAGCAATACAGAGTGTTTCATTTATTTATTTATTTATTTATTATTTCACACTTTCACCCTGTCCTCCCCACAATGTTTGGCACATTATCTCTTTGTGTGGGGATATGGCAAAGAAGCCCTGACCTGGATGTCTCAGGTTAGTCTGATGTCAGAGGCCCTGAGCAGGCCAGGTCCTGGTTAGTATTAAGGAAGTCCAGGGTTGTTACCCAGAGGCAGGCAATGGCAAACCACTTCTGAATGTCTCTTGCCTTGAAAACCCTATGGGATCGCCATAAATCAGCTGCAATGTGATGTCACTCCACCACCAACACCATGGCAAAGATTCACAGACCTGGCTTGGGCCAGGTAAACAAAGAAGAAGAAGAAGAAGAAGAAGAGATTAGATTTATACCCCGCCCTTCACTCACTTGGAGTCTCAGAGTGGCTTACAAACTCCTTTCCCTTCCCCTCCCCACAACAGACACCCTGTGAGGTAGGTGGGGCTGAGAGAGCTCTTTCCCAAGCTGTCCTTGAGGGAACAGCTGGTACAGAGCTATGGCTTGCCCAAGGCCATCCAGCCAGGTGTGGGGAATCAAACCCGGTTCTCCCAGATTAGAGTCCGCGCACTTAACCACTACACCAAACTGGCTCCCTCTGTATCACATGCCAAAATCCTCTGTAATACACAGAAGGCAAAGCAATTTGCAAATACTTTCCAGAAAGTAGAGAGTTTGAAAACTGCTGAATTCATTCAGTGCCTTGAGAAAAGGCTGTCCCATGAATTTTCTTATATTTCACAAGTTCTCTGGAGCAGTTGTTAATACTCGGACCTGATTGTTAGGGTCATGTCCAGCTCTGGATTTCCTGCAGCTGCCTTACTGATCCAACTAAGATTTATTTTCCTGTTCTAAACATAGACAGCAGATCAAGAGGGGGGATAAGCACAGGCAGCCTGTGAGCCAAGTATCAAGGCTGAGGCCATCGGAACCCAGCTCTTTTGGCTGGACATCTCTCCTGATTGGGCAAGTTTGTTTGCAGTTTATATGATTTAACCTGATTTGAGATAACTGAGACAGCAGTATTGCTTAAAATGAGCAGATTCAGCAGCGGCAAAGGTGAAAAGTGAGCAAAAAACGATGGAACAATAAACGGAATGGAATGAGATTACAATATCAAATAGAGAATAATGATATAAGAACAGGTTTAAGTGGACAGAACACCAGGCGAGAGGTGGATATATAACAAAACAAAGAAGAGCCTAGAAAATAAAGTTTAGTAGTGTTTGAAAGCACTGATCAACTATTTGGGAGAGGAGGAAGAGACGCCGATCCCCTTTTCTCTAATATGAAATGTGAAGCAAAATTAGAAGTTCTTCTTTGATTAGGACTCGGTAACCACCCATCTAATTCAAATCAAATTCAAATGGTGTCAGTCTCCTAGTGAAGACAATTATCCTGAACTCACAATCCTTCTGATTCCAGCAATATATCTCATTCTGAACATGGCCAAATCTGCAGATACTTAAATCCAGGGATGTGGGCCATGAACAGACAGGACAGGTCTGCCTCACAGGTTTGTTGTGAAGGAAATGATGTAAGCTGCTTTGGGTCCAAAATGGGGTATAAATGCAGTAAATAAACAATAAATATATCTGAAGAGCAGAAAAAATGCAGACTGGTTGGTGAGTGGGAAAAAGAGGAAGGAAGCAGGGAAAGTTGATGATATGGAGGCTGCCAGGAGGTGGGAAAGAAGAAATTTTGTGGGAAGAGGGATAGTGGGGAAAGTGATGTCCCCACTGCAAGTTCTTGCATCTGGCAGCCAGCACTATGTAACTTGGCCGGGGGCAGAGAAGGAGGGCAAATGGAAGACACAGGAAGAGATAAAGGTAGGTTGGCTGGTAGGTGGAAAGAAGAAAAGGAGGCAGGAAAAGGGGAGAGGATATGGGGACTTTCAGGGAAAGGAAAGATGAGCAAGGGGATAATCAGATTCCAGCACCCTGCCCCACAAGTCCTTGTGGGTCTCCCACTTCTTTAACTTAATTTCTGTTGGAGGGAAATGTATTTATGACTGGATGTGTAAAGTCTTTTGCAAGGTGGCAAGGAGGCTAGAACGGGAACACACAGAAGAAGAGTTTGGATTTATACCCTGCCCTTCACTTGTAGTCTCAGAGCGGCTTACAAACTCCCTTCCCTTCCCCTCCGCACAACAGACAGACTGTGAGGTAGGTGGGGCTGAGAGAGCTCTGACAGAAACTGCTCTTTTTCAAGAACAGCTGTGCCAGAACTACGGCTTGCCCAAGGTCATCCAGCAGGTGCTAGTGGAGGAGTGGGGGAATCAAACCCGGTTCTCCCAGATTAGAGTCCACACACTTAACCACTACACTAAATGGGTATTCTTCCAAGATTACAAGACCCAATGACTGGCACGACAATTGGCCATACACACTGCTGAGATCAGAGCTGTACACAAAATAACTTTTTGTTATATTAATTGGTATCTGTTTCCTCTTCAGGTTGGATCTAACCAGTCTTTTCACAGAACCTCACCCAGTTCCCTGCACTTCTATAGCCCCTGTCCCACATAGCTTTTGGACATGAAGGTCCCATGGCCTCCAGGATAAGGTTTTTGGTGGCCAGAGAGGAACGCTCCTTCCTTTTCCAACAGCAAGCAAGATGGTTAGATCCAAATCTCTGTTTTTGTTTTATTTTACTTGTATTTTTAATTGAAATGTTTTGCAGCCTCCCTCTCTTCTTATCACTGTAGCCTCTGATTGACCACTGTGGGTAACCAGGTACATCTGGCCCTCTATTATGTAGTGTTAGGTGAACTCCCCACCCTGAAAGGAAGACTGGCCCCCACTGTCCCACCACCAGGTAAGTCTGTGGAAAGAGAAGCAAAATTAAAAGACCAGTTTGGAATACAGAAAGACTTTTTTGTGGGTGGCTGTGGGTAGGAGGTCAGCTGCTTTGTAACCCAGCCAGTATTCTTCCCTTTCTCCTCAAGAAGAAGAGGAGGAATACATTGGATTTATACTGAAACCAGAAGTAAGTTCTAACAAATTCTTAAAAATTAATAAAGTTAAGAATTTATCAAAATCTTTTTAAAAATAAGAATATGCCATTCAGCTTCATGTTGCTTTTCATTTAAAATACCATGGATTTATTTCAGGATAAAATGCAGAAAATAAAGAAGAAGTTAAGCATTGGTTTGCTCTTAACAAACATTGAACTGTGTCAAGTGGCTGATATCCTTCCATACAATAGGTTTCCTGGCTAGGCGGGATATAAGTTGAAATAAATAAATAAATAAATACTCCTGAGGAAGATGGGGATGAAATGAGCTTACATCCGGGTGCTCATTGAGTATGGTGGACTTTCCTTGTAATGTTGTAAACTTTTATTGAGCATATAATGAATTGTTCCTTGTAATCTTGCTAGTTTGATTTTAAAATATAATATGTTCTATTCATTCATGTCACAGTGTTTGTTTGTTTGTTGTCTTTTCCGCATTGATACCTGTGACCCCTTCTTGGTTTTTTCTGACCCAAGGTCACACCAGCAGCTGCATGTGGAGGAGTGGGGAACTGAACCCTGTTCTCACAGATTAGTGTGTGTGCTCCTAACCACCACACCAAACTGGCTCTCCCCCAATGCATGCCCAGGTCTAACTATGCATATGTTTGGTCTGGACAAACTTATGGTAGATGAGTGGCCAGTTGTCCTGTGATGGCATGTCAGTTGTCCCCCTTCTGATTGTGTGTCAGATGAGTTTTTTTCTTTAGATAATATAACACAGCGAATAAGAAATAGTCCAGTTTGTAAACCATTTTGTGCCTTTAAAGGCAAAGGAATTTGCTGAGCATCATCTTTAAAACCTTTGCAGCACTAGTTCTGCAGCCAACTTTAGCTTTCATTTTCAGCTGAGGCTTTTTTCTGCCACACGAAGCAGCTTCTCCAAGTACTACTATCATCTTTGGCTGTCTTGTTTGCTTCCTTTTCACTCCTGGTATCCTATCAGTCAGAGAGATGGAGAAAGAGGGCAGAGAGAGACCAGAGCTCTGCAACTTGGGTGAAATTAGCATTTCCGGTTGTCTCTGTCCCTTGACACCTTGGCTCCTCTGTTTGACCCCACAGCTCTGTCCCTGGTTACATATATTCTATACCCTTTAACCTTGCTGAGCTCTACCTCTTAATCCCACTGGTCTTGCTCCTGGGTGGACAGATCCTGGACCAAACTCTGACCATGGATGGTGCCTTCCTCCTCTGACCAGTATTAATGAAATTTGGTGGAAATAATGCTATTGAAAATAACACCTATTTTTATGCCGATTGCAAATAAAGGGCATTTTAAAAGGAACATAAAAAAAGAAACATGTAAAAGTGAAAATTTCCAAAGAAAATGGGCAAGACAAAAATGGACTTTTTGATCATGCACAGAATGTACATCTGTAGCCCAAGGTTGGATTCCGAGGACCTGTTCTGCTAATGGCAATGTCTTCCCTCAGTGCCGTGTACTAGACAAAGGTGTTAAAGTGAGCAGAATAGATCCTTGTGATCTAAGCCCTTTGTCTCCATCAAACACAATTCTGCTGTGGATAATTCTGCTGCTGCACTGTTATCAGATGTGGTTGGATTATTCCATCACTTCTGAGTTATGGATTCAGAATGAAACGACCCAAGAAGAGGTTCATACTGCCTCTCTGAGTGAGAGGCAGCTCTGGGCCTGCCTCCATGCAATCCAGTGGCACCCTCAGAACAGTGTGTCATGCTCAAATAGACAGGGAAGGCTCATGCATAGGTGGGTAGGTCTTAATTTTGCATACTCTATAAGTAAACATTTCTAAATGTAAGGATGGAATGTGCTTCCAGATTTAATTAAGGGGAGAAAAAAAAAGCATGCATCTGTTTGAGAGAAACAAGTCTAGTCTGATTGGTAAATAGTTCTACCTAATAGTGCTACCTAAGAACATTTCAGTGGTGATGATAGGAACTGTGCCAGACATTTGTGCAATGTGCATACAAATCTACTGTCCTGTAACCGTACGATGAAAGCAGATATGCATTGATGTGGTTAACACTAGCAGAAATAACCAACTAGGGATTTTCTTTCCAAACGTAATTAACGACAGTGCAATCTCAACTTGCCCTATCCATTAATTTAAGAACAGCAGCTAACTTGAATGGAATTTCTCCCAACTTCTAGTAATAATGGACTAGACCATTTTCTTTAGAAGTGCAACAATGTCTGCGACTACAGTGTAATTTCAGAAGCCATTTCCTCATGCTCTCGTTAACTTTCTATTCCCTTGGAAATTGTACTGATGCTTTCATATGCCACAGATCCCCCTGAGGAAGCTGAATGCAAAATATGTAGGGGTTATTAATATTTTGAAATAACATATTCTTCCCATTGCACCATTGTTTCTTCTTCATCTCTTTACTTCAGTTGGTGCAGTGCTTCATTTTCTTCTCGTTTATTCCCTTGGGGCACCATCGGGAACATGTGACTCGGTAGATATGTACCTGAGAGGAACATCATCTGCCAGCGACACTGAGCTCATGTTCACATGAAACAGGTCATCCTGATAGTAAGCAAACACACACACACACACACATGCACACACAGAATCTCACTGATAATGTGTCAAACTTGGTGTCTCGTTTGCCATGGAAATCAGTGTTATGGGATCCCTTGAGCTGGAATTCCTAAGAGGGGGGCGAGTGAATGTGTGAGTGTGAGTATGCATGAGAACGGCTTTGTTGTAGTGGCTAGGCAACTATTTTCTAAGATGCCTCCCTTCCCTGGGATGAAGAGCAATGATTTTGGACACTGTCTCTGCTTGCTCTGCAGTCATAGATAATGTAATGGTAGTCTCGCAGTTGGGGGCTGGAATGTGCAAAATCTAGGTGGGCTGGATGCTGGATGCAATTGGACTGGACCCTGGAGGGGAGCTTGTTTGAACTTTGTATAACTTTGAACCTTGGCACCAGAGCGTAGTTCTGACACTGAAAAGTCGTAGCTTGAACCATCTTTACTACTCAATAAACAAATCACTGCAAGAGAGTGTTGTTGAGAGTAACTTTGTTCAAGAGTCTGACACAATGATGGGTCAGAACATCAGATTGAGCTGTAAAAGCTGATTCAGGATCTAAGCTATCTCTGATGTCTTTTTTCTAATTATAGGGATAAGTAGTAGCTCATCATAATACACATTAGTTCACCTGTTCATGAAACAAGTAGGGGCTATTATTTCATACAAAAAGGGGAAGAAGAAAAAGAAGAAGAGATTGGATTTATACCCCACCCTTCACTTGGAGTCTCAGAGTAGCTTACAAACTCCTTTCCCTTCCTCTCCCCACAACAGACACCCAGTGAGGTAGGTGGGGCTGAGAGAGCTCTTTCCAGAATTGTCCTTGAGAAAACGTCTCTGAGAGAACTACAGCTTGCCCAAGGTCATCCAGCAGGTGCAAGTGGAGGAGTGGGGAATCAAACCCAGTTCTCCCAGATTAGAGTCCACGCACTTAACCACTAAACCAAACTGGCTCTCACACCAAACAGGAGCATAGAGCAGCCTGCCCTACTGTACTGCACTAGACACTGGGCTTGACTGAAGCATTCCCCCCTTTGCAAATGAGAATTGTGTTTGCCTCTAGAATGGGGAGACAAGTCTGACAGTTGTGAGTGAGGATCCCTCGAATTAGGGGTTCAGTCTGCGAGAATGTATCTCCAATTGGGTGGGAGACCAAAAAGTTATAGGAGAAAGTGTCATTTCTACTTAATTCAATGGGAACATCACCTGAATATGACCCTAGACACATGGCACAGTAATTTTAAGGAAGCTAAACAGAATTTTCATGTTTCTAAAAAATGAGCTGAATCCAAGATTTCAAGGCACATTAACAATTTTAAACATGATTTAAGCAAAACTGAACCTCCAAACTGAAGACCAGTGGCAGGGGTGTAGTTTGGCGCAGTGGTTAAGTGCACAGACTCTAATCTGGGAGAACTGGGTTTGATTCCCCACTCCTCCACTTGCACCTGCTGGATGACCTTGGGTAAGCCGTTAGTTCTGGCACAGCTGTTCTTGAAAAAGAGCCGTTTCTGTCCCCACCTACCTCACAGGGTGTCTGTTGCGGGGAGGAGAAGGGAAAGGAGTTTGTAAGCTGCTCAGAGACTCCTTTGGGTAGTGAAGGGCGGGGTATAAATCCAATCTCTTCTTCTTCACTTCTTCTTGAGTTTGAGGCCCCCTTTGGAATTCTGACATAGGATGGTGGGCTGCAAGAGTCACAAAATGGCTGCTGCAGGAGGTAGAGCCAGCTATCGCATGGCTGCCACAAGAGGTGGGGCCACACACTCAAGGGAAGCCCAAGTGCCAGGAAGAAGAGGGGTAACTTTTAAAAGATACTGGGTAAGTGAAGTGCGAGAGAATCAAACCAACCTGACCCATGGCATGTGGTTGCTAACAGATAGTTTATAGAAGGCTATGAAGCTACAAATATTCTTTCTACTGTGTTCCTATATAGCTTCCATTATGGGATCTGTCTGAAAGACTTGCCTTTTACAATCACTATAAAGAAAAAAAAAAAACAGCTAAAACTAGCAATTGTGCACTGTAAAGCTCAAGGCTAAGCCCAGAGAGAACAAAGGGAAAAAAATGGAAAGGAAGCATACATACCCCACCAAGAACTAGCCTTAAAATATGACACGCACACTGCTGAGAAACTGCAATTTTACAGTGATTTTCCCCCCCAGCTTGTAATATTTATGTAGCTTTCTGGAGTGTTCAAAGAGCTTGACACACATTATCTCAGTTGCTCTTAGAACGCCCCTTGAAGAAAGGTTAGCGTTATTATCCTGCCGATTGCAGATGCGGGGGGGGAGGGAGGCTAAGTCTGAAAGACAGGAGCTGGCAGATGGTCTTAATAAGACTTGGGGATTCATGAACAGATCTCTTGCTGGGTTGTCCACTGCAGCCACAGACCACCCCGGTTCATTTCAGACCATATGGCAGGGAGAACACAGCTCAAACCCATGTCATTGCCCTCATTGCTCACACATACTCACAGGCTGCTCCATAGTGCCCTTTGTGTTTTAATCATGTAGGGCAAGAAGCCTCCCCAGGGCAAAGCTGAAATTCCGGAAGAGCAGGGCTCATTTCGTAGCGGGAGCTCCTTTGCATATTAGGCCACACACCCCTAATGTAGCCAATCCTCCAAGAGCTTAAAGAGCTCTTCTTACAGGGGCTACTGTAAGCTCTTGGAGGATTGGCTACATCAGGGGTGTGTGGCCTAATATGCAGAGGAGCTCCTGCCATGAAATGAGCCCTGCTGAAGAGATTGGGGGAGAGGTGAATTTTTCTTTTTCGACTGCTATTTGTGGTTTCTTCGGTCACATTATGAAAAGACAGGAGTTACTGGAAAAGAAAATAATGACAGGAAAAGTTGAAGGCAGCAGGAAAAGAGGAGGACCCAGAATGAGATGGAGTGACTTTAACAAGAAAGCAACAGCCTTCAGTTTGCCAGACCTGAGTAAGGCTGTTAACAATAGGATATTTTGTTGTTGTTGTTGCTGTTGTTGTTCAGTCGTACAGTCGAGTCTGAGTCTTTGCAACCCCATGGACCACATCACACCAGGCCCTCCTGTCTTCCGTCTTGCTCCGGAGTTTGCTTAATTTCTGTCTCTGTTTGTGGGGAGGGCAGGGTATAAATGGAATGAATAAATGAATGTTTGTTGCATCGATGGCACCGTCCAACCATCTCATCCTTTGCCGTCCCCTTCTTCAATCATTCCCAGCATCAGGGTCTTCTTCAGTGAGTGCTCCTTTCTCATTTGGTGGCCAAGGTATTTGAGCTTCAGCTTCAGTATCTGGCCTTCCAGGGAGCAGTCAGGGTTGATTTCTTTTAGGATGGACTGATTTGATCTCCTTGCAGTGCAAGGGACTCTCAAGCGTCTTCTCCAGCACCATAATTCAAACGCATATATTCTTTCACGCTCGGCCTTCCTTATAGTTCAACTCTCACAGCCATACATTACTACTGGGAATACCATTGCTTTGACCATGCAGACTTATGTTGGCAGGGTGATGTCTCTACTTTTTATTATGCTGTCTAGGTTTGCCATCACTTTCCTCCTAAGAAACAGGCGTCTTTTGATTTCATGACTGCAGTTACTATCTGCAGTGATCTTGGATCCCAGGAACATGAATTCTGTCACTGCTTCCATGACTTCCTCTTCTATTTGCCAAGGAGTGATGGGGCCGGATGCCGTGATGTTAGTTTTTTTGATGTTGAGTTTCAAGCCAACTTTTGCACTCTCCTCTCTCAGAGCAAGAGGCTCTTGAAGTCCTCTTCACTTCCTGCCATTAGAGTGGTATCATCTGCATATCTGAGGTTGTTGATGTTTTTCCCAGCAATCTTAATTCCAGCTTGTGATTCATCCAGGCCGGCATTTCACATGAGGTACTCTGCATATAAATTAAATAAGCAAGGTGACAATATACATCTTTGTCGTACTCCTTTTCCTATGCTAAACCAATCAGTTGTTCCATAACCAGTTCTAACTGCCGCTTCTTGATCCTTATACAGGTTTCTCAGGAGACATGTGAGGTGCTCTGGTACTTCCCTCTCTTCAAGGATTTGCCATAGTTTGTTGTGATCCACACAATCAAAGGTCAATGAAGCAGAAGTAGACATGTTTCTGATACTCCCTTGCTTTCTCAATAATCCAGTGAATGTTGGCAATTTGATCTCTAGTTCCTCTACCTCTTCGAAACCCAGCTTGTACTTCTAGCAGTTCTCTATCCATACAGCTGAAGCCTAGCTTGTAGGATCTTGAGTATGACCTTGCTAGGAGATTTTGGACATCATTAATCCATAGGGTTGCCAAAAGTCAGAAGTGACTAGACAGCACTTAACACTCACACACACAAACATTTGCAGTTTCAAAACAATTATTTATTTGCTTCATTGATACCCTGCCTGTAATCTCAGTGGGGAGAATTGTCCAAGAAGATATTTCTATGAAGGTAATACAGCTATTAGGTATGGGCCCCAACCATATCTTTGGTGCTTCGGTTTGGTTTGTGATTTGTGGCTGGGCCAAAAACCAAACCACAAATCAATAGGTCGGTTAGCCAACTGAACCAGTGAGCAGAAAGTGGGGGGTGAAATGGCTTAGGGCCATTTAAACCCGTTTTCTGATCTTCACAAACTGCCATGAACGGAATCAAAATTCGAGGAAGTTCATGGCGGTTCTGTTGTGGTGCTTCCAGAATGTGACTTTGATCCTCATTTTTTTTTCCATTATTGTTGTTTAATGCCATCTATGATGGCAGAAAGGCTACCTGCCAGAAAGGACATTTTGAAAGTCACACAATGCAAACATTTCTCTGTCAAGATCTATTATAAGGGGAAAGTAAGTGGCATTTCAGTGAAATTGACACATAGACACACACCATGAAGCACACAGTATACAGGGGTGAAGTGTGTGTTACTAAGTCAGATATAAAATTGGAGCTCACCAGAGCACCTGTCGATCATCAAGACCAAGAGATATATAACCTGTAGAAGATCCTACCAGCAGGTTATTTTTTAAAAAAAGAGAAAAGCTTCTAAATTTTTGATAACGGCATTGCAAGAAAGATCAGGTTGCATTAGGTTAAACATGTCTTGCAATGTGACATAATATGATATGACCTGACAGAACCAGATGAAAATGTCATGTTGCATCTTGTGTTTAAAAGAAGAAGACTTGCATTTTTTGAAACATTTTAATGCAGCTTTGTTGAAAGAGCTCTGAACGGGAGTTGCTGCCGTTGTATGGGAAGGGTATATGCAACTTATGCTTGTGAAGGGCCCTTTGCACGATCATAGAAACACAGAGCTGGAAGAGACCCCAAGGGTCATTTAGTGGTCCACCCCTCTACACAATGCAAGAAATTCACAGCTACCTCCACCCGCACACATTTCTCCAGTAACTTCTGCTCTATGCCCAGAGGATGACAAAAAACCTCCAGGATCCCTGGACCAATCTGCTCTGTAGGAAAATTCCTTCCTAACCTCAAAGTGATAATCAGCATTACCCTGGGAATATAAGAAAGGGTCACAAGAGCCAAACACTGGCTCATCCCTTCCTGCCTTCCATCTCACGATCTCCCTAAATTCACAGAATCAGCAATGCTGTCAGATGGCCATCTGGCCTCTGCTTAAAAACCTCCAAAGAGGGAAAATCCACCACCTCCTGAGGAAGCCTGTTCCACTGAGGAACCGCTCTAACTGTCAGGAAGTTCTTCCAAACATTTCACCCAAAAAAATATATTTTGATTTAATCTCAACTCATTCATTCTGGTCCGACCTTTTAGGTAATGTTACAAAAGCATGAAATGCAGAGTGATTAAAGCACAGATTCGGGAATGGAAAAATCAGGCACACTGGCTTGGGGAAGTAACTAAATGGAGATATACTTGCCACTGTGACATCGAGCAAGTAAGACATAAGTGCTGTTACCTATATGCAGGGGTCCGTTGGAGCGGGAGTGCACAGGAGTGCAGCTCCGGGAGTGAGGAGCCCAGGGGGCGGGCACATGACCATGCCCCACCCCCTCCTCGGCTTCCCCAAGCAGTGCAGAGGCACAGCGCCCCGGGGAAAGCCCTGCTAGGGTCTTTATTGTTTTTAATATTTTGTTTTAATATTGATAATTTTATCATTGTTCCTTTTATGACTGTGTGCTGCTTTTCCAGAGTCTTGCTCAAGGTGGCATATAAATTTTCTAAGTATACCATTTTTTATCTGGGCACATGGCACATAAGTACTGGAGAAATTTCACCAACCCTTCAGCAGCTTCCACCTTATCAGTTTGGTGTAGTGGTCAGGAGTTGGACTCTAATCTGGGAGAACCGGGTTTGATTCCCCCCTCCTCCACATGCAGCTGCTGGTGTGACCTTGGGCCATTCACAAGTTCTCTCAGAGCTGTTCTCTCATGAGCAGTTCTCAAAAGACCTCTCTCAGCCCCATCTGCCTCACAGGGTGTCTTGTTGTGGGGAGGGGAAGGGGAAGGGATGGGTGGTGCACATGTCCTGGGTATCTCAAGTCTACTTGAAACCTGGTGGTTTCAAGGGAGCAGGAAGAAAATGAGGGTGTGTTCTTTACACTTATTTTTCTTGCACAAAGTATTGGATGGGGAAGGGAATGGAGGAAGAGCAGGTCAGTTTCACTCACCTGTGGAGTGGAGCCTGAGGGGTGGGTGTTGCCTTCTGACACACTTTCGGTATGTTAGGGGGTGTGGCGTATACAAATGAGTTATGCTAATGAGCTCCTGCACCTCTTTTTCTATGAAATGACCCCTGCCTATATGCATACACACTCTCTATGGACACAGCTGTACACACTGGAAAAAAAGAATGAGTGACTCAGTGGAGTCTTTCCCCCCCTTCCCTTTCTGTCCCTACAGAGTCCTCAACACACACACACAAACTGCAGTAGAGGCACCCATTACTTTCAACAGGACAATGGACTGGATCCAACCACTTGTGAAAAAAAGGGAGGAAGGGTCCTCTTTGTCAGCTAGGCTGCCATAAAAATGGTGGGGGGGAGGAAGTTGACAGTGGGATGCTAACTTTCAATTCTCCTCTAGCGTTTGTCTTTGTTTTGACAAGGTCTCTGGTTTCTCTTGTGAGTTTCCTGCTGGGAACTAGGGACTGTTATTTTCTGTGTGAGGGTAACCTGGCATTCATTGGCTTGTAGCCATCTGACAACCCAAGTTTGAACCCCGTATAAAATCCCATTCCCGCTTTCCCTCCTTAGTCTTAACACAGATAGTGTTTAGAACAATGTAGTAACTTGACTAAATAAACTGATCCTGCTTAAGGAACGTTGTAGAGTGCCGATTACTGGAGACTCTGACACCCTTTGGCCACTCCAAATTCTGGGATGGGGATAATGGGACATGCATGGAAAAAAGCCAGGTGAGATGGGGGGCTGTAGCAAGAAGGGGAATGGGTTAGGGTTGCCAGGTCCCAACTGACCACCAGGAGGCGATGGGGGGGTAACATTGCCAGATCCAGGTTGGAGATGGAGCCTGAGGGGGACGGGGACAGTGCCATAACATCAATTTTCTCCAGGGGAACTGAAGTCTGAAGATGAGCTGTAATTTGGAGGGAACCCCAGGTCCCACTTTGAGGCTGGCATCCCTATGGGGATTGCTACAGGACTGGGCATCTTCCAAACAACCTGTAGCACTGGGGCCCACAGTAAGCTTGGGAAACAGTCTTGATTCCATTAGTCGTGTTCCCCAAGCACATGTCAAACTCTCAAGTCATCTTACGGTTGCTTGGAAAATTCCTGGAGATTTTGGAGGTGGAGCCTGGGGAGGGCAGGGTTTGCAGAAGGGAGGGGATGGGCCTCAGTGGGGTATAATCCAATACAGTCCACCCACAGAGTTCATCTGCAGGTCAGGAGTTCTCCAGGCCCCACCTGGAGGCTGGCAACCCTAAATAAGAGCCTTTATTATGACCATCATGCATATAGAGTGCGGAAGTGGTTAACAGCACTCTTCCTGGCTTGCAAATATAACTGTGTGCTCCATCAGCCACCCCTATCAGCATTAGGGCTAAGGAACACCTTGGCTTAGCTGACTTCTGCCCCACCCACTCCCAGCAGCCACTCGTCCACACTGTCTCCACCCGGGCATGCCTCGCCTCCTCAGAGCAGGCATCTTGGAGCTGCTGGTCTACCCTTTTGTTTCCACCAGCAACTGGGCTTCCCTTACCCTGGCCCCAGTTAAGTGGGCTCCCTCATTGGCCAGCCTCAGTTACAGGACTGTGATGGTGAAAAGTGTCATCAACTCACAGCTGACTTATGGTGACCCCCATGGGGTTCTCGAGGCATGAGACAATCAGATTCGACTGCCTCCGGCTCATGACAATGGACTTCCTTGGTCCCATCCAAACGCTAACAAGAGCTGACCCGGCTTAGCTTCCGAGGTGTCCCATTCGGGCTAGGCTGGGCTATCTAGGTCAGGTACAGGACAGTATTGAACTGAAAAAAACCCTGTCTGGATCCAGCACCTTATTGGCCTCCCAAATATATCTTTCTTTTCTTCCTGGGGCAAAGGCCAGCAAAGGAAGGAAGGGAAGAAAAAAGCATTAAATGTGGTGTAGTGGTTGAGAGAGTTGGACTAGGATCTGGTAGACCCAGCTTCAACTCCGCCTTTGTTCCCTCTAAAGTGAGTTAGTGTGAGCTAGCTCACAGTTTTTTTAGCCTCTGGCTCACACATTTTTGTCTTGGCTCAGGAAGGAGGGCTCCAGGGCAAACTAATTTATGCAGTAGCCAAATCGCTTGCTCACAACTGTAATGCCAGGAGCTCACAAAGCAGAGTTTTTGCTCACAAGACTCCACAGTTTAGAGGGAGCATTACCCACGGGTGCCATGGAATCTTACAGGGTGACACTCTCTCAGCCTGATCTACCCCACAGGGTCGTTGTGAAGATAAAATAGAGGAGAGAAGAATTATGTAAACCAACTTGGACCCACCTTGGGGAGAAAGGTGGACTATCAAAAACGTAAGTAAATAAATAAAGCGTTTCACCCTTTGGGAGGGATTAATTTTAAAAGATTTTACACTCTGTTGCACCAGTAAATACCAGTAACACTGGTTTTACAGGACTTTGTAGTGCTTTAAAAAAAATTGCAAAACTTGTTTGACCAGAAGTGACCAAAAGAAAAAGTCTGAACAGTGAAGATATGAGTGTGGAAATTCTTTGTCTGTCATATGCCCTTCAGCTTTCCATGTAACTCTTGTATGTCGTCCAGATCCATTTTTAGCATTATGTGTTCTGTTCTTTGGCATCTTTCAGGTTAGTCATTATTTAAAAAAAAAATCTGCAGGAATCTGGGGCCTTGATATATTCATAGCTGGTGTATTAACTTGCACAACATGCCCGTCAGCTCTGTTTACAGTCATTTGATGTTATTTAAGGACAATTTCAGAAAAAAGCTGCATACCGAAATTCCATTCAAATTCACAGGTCTGCAGTATGGGGAAAACATTTCCACTCAGCTAGGAAAATATTTATGGGAGTTTTTTTTTTTCTTCCAAAGATCACGCACAGAATTATGGCAAGTTTTTAGCAACCAAAAATACAATCCGAATTTCCCCTCTCTTTTTAGAACATGGGTGCCAAATACAAATGTGTTAGACGCTGAACTGCAGACCGGAAGGTTGGTATTTGGGCAGTTCGGGACCTGAGTGCTACGTGACGGAGGGAGCTCCCGTCTCTGGTCACAGCTCCTGCCAACCTAGCAGTTCGAAAGCAAGAAATTGCAAGTAGATAAATAGGTACCACTTTGGTGGGAAGGTAACAGCGTTCCGTGCACCTCGGTGTCCAGTCATGCCAGCCACGTGACCACGGAAATGTCTTCAGCAGCGCTGGCTCTTCGGCTTGGATACGGAGATGAGCACCACCTCCTGGAGTCAAATTCAACTGGCTTTCGAGCAAGGGAAACCTTCACCTTTACGTTTCTCCCCAGTGGGCAGCTTACATCATTCTCTACTCTTGCATTTAATCCTCACAACAACCCTGTGAGGCAGGTTAAGCTGAAAGTGTCTGATTGGCCCAAGGTCATCCAGTGAGTCTCCATGGCAGAGTGGGGATTCAAATCCAGGTCTCCCAGATCCTACACTCGGACCACAACACCACACCAGCTCTCTTCTCTTGGCACAGAGGTGAGGCACTGAGGGCACATGACCTCTATCCTATGAGAAGGGAAAAGATAGCAGAAAAGTCAGATACAGACACTACAGAAGATGCTTTGGAGGCACAGGAAAGCCTCTGCTAAAAACTGTGCACCCTTTGACTTCAGAGGCACTGAACAGTTGAAAAACAGCTTCTCTTCTATTCCCTGCTTTATATTAAAAACAAACAAACAAAACTTTCATCTGGCAACCAGTTAAAAGGGGGAAGGAAATACTGGTCATGCCACTGGGCAACTGGCCAGCTGATTACCATAAAATGACAACCCGGAACTTACCTGTTGCTGTTTTATGGCTGCAAGGAAGGGAGCTTGGCTGAAAGGGGTGGTTTCCAACTCCCTGCTGTTGCAAGGAGCCTTGTGGTTGCAATGGGGGGGAAGGACCCAGTTGCTAGCAGACCCAGTTGCTGCCCTGGTCAGTAGGATTGCCAACTCTGGGTTCCGAAATACCTGGAGAATTGAGGGTAGAGCCCTCCAAGATTGGGGTTTAGGGAGGGGAGGGACGTTAGCAGAGTATAATGCTGTGGAGTGCACCTTCCAAACCAGCCATTTTCTCCAGGGAAAGTGAAATAAATCTTTTAATTCAATGATGAATAAATAAGTGATTCTTGTAGTCTTGAGATCAATTGTAAATTTGGTATAGTGGTTAAGTGCGCGGACTCTAATCTGGAAGAACTGGGTTTGATTCCCCACTCCTCCATTTGCACCTGCTGGATGACCTTGGTTCAGTCATAAGTTCTCTCAGAGCTGTTCTTGAAAAAGAGCAGTTTCTGTCAGCGCTCTCTCAGCCCTGCCTACCTCACAGGGTGTCTGTTGTGGGGAGGAGAAGGGAAAGGAGTTTGTAAGCCGCTCTGATGTTAGCCGAATTACTTTAATTTACACTTAGCAATTGGCGAAATACACAGGTTCTTGCCAACTATACCAGGGTCCCACCCCTCCCGGGAGTTCTCAAGGAAAGAGGCACGTGAGGCAGATAGCAAGTTCAATGCCGTTTACTGGGTAATGTTGTTCAAGCCCACCAAAAACATAATCATACACACACTCACACAGACCTAAGGAATAAAGCTAGAAGGTAGCACATTTGGATGAGCAGGAATTCGATGAGGGGGAAGCAATACGTTACCTTCCTAGAGATGAGTTGTCCGACCGAAGGAAGAATTGGATGGGGAAGGAAAATATAGAAAAATATGGGACACGTGGCTCGAACCTGCAAGACCACGTGGTTCTCTCTGTTCCAGGATACAGAGATTTAAAGATGGAGGCAAGGGTGTGGGTATAGCAAGCTGGACATAAGGGGTAGTAAAGCAGATAGGGGATGATGGCTCAAGAGACCAATTGCCTCTGTGCAGGGTCTTTTATTAGGTGGTCTTGGGGGCTGGCTGCGCAGACCACATCCCACTAACACACCTCTTAGGCGGTCTGTCCCTTTCTGACCTTGTCATAGGTTAAAGGTGGACAAAAGGAGGAGGGCCATGGAGTGGACAATATTGCAGAAACTGAAACTAAACAGGAACTATACACCTGGGTGAGGTCCAATGATTCACCTGGGCCATTTCTATTGTTAGTTAATGGCTCTGGCCAACTGGGTGATGGCCTGACCATCAGTTGCTAGATAACCACGTTAGCATAATTCATTTAGGTACGTTGGAGGGGGCAGGGGTTGACCAGCTTGATGCGACAGAAAGAAACCTCATGGCAGAAGGAGTCTTTTGTCTCTGTCTTAGGTGAACTGTCTAGGGTGTCAGCCTCCTGGCATGGGCTGGAGCTTTCCCCTATAATGGAGAATGCACATGGCCCTTCCAATATTAGAAACCCAAGTTCAAGCTCATGAATATTAAAATCTATAAGAGCACTTAAAGTGCCTTGCTGGACAACACTGAGACTCCTTCGGGTAGTGAAGGGTGGGGTATAAATCCAATCTCTTCTTCTTCATCATCCAGGAGATCTCCAGCTCCGGATGGAGGTTGGCAACCCTACTGGCCAGGCAGTCACTGGCTGCCAGGTTGACCAGCCAGCCAATCACTTACAGCCTGGGTCACTTAGGAGAGTCAGGGCCTTGGAGGACCTGGGAAGTAGGAAGTAGTGATGTGTCGATGTCACTTCCCATGTGACCCAGAAGTGGCACCATCTCGAAGTGACATCAGGCCAATCCTCATTTGGGCAAAAACACTATAGTAAATTGGGCTTCTACAAAGAGTTTTTGCCCAAATACCAGAGTGTCACCCTGACATAGCAACAACATGATGGTGACGTAGACACATCACTGCAGTGTTGGCTGGGCCTCATTCTTTTTTGGGGGGTAATTCCCCTCACTTGGCAGCAGGGTGGGGGGGCCTGATGGGGGGGGACCCGCACCTCCACTGGGGGGGGGGGTGACAACCCTACTAGGAAGTGACATTTTCTCTTCAGTTTGCTAAAGTTGCGTATTCTTGCTTCTGTGCCAGGTCTGTATTCGGTATATCTGCCCCCCTCTCTCTCTCTGTGTGTATGCCTTTGCATGAAAAAAAAAAATGTCAAAGTTGAAGTGACACCACCATTTCAAAGGTTAATTTTATACACACATCTGTAGGAAGGGGTGACACAGCAGGGCTCTCATTCCAATGGAAGCAAATGCCTTGCTGCTATGGAAACATGATGAAATCTCTTGATGGGGGATAAAATGAGCCTTTGTCACCAAAGGAATGTCACAATAATAAGAAGGAGGGGGAGAAACCAATGGTAATTTCAAATAAAATGGAGGAGAGTGGAGGGGAACTGGCTAGTTATTTAAATACAGGCATGGAAACAGAGATAATTAGTGGCTTGTGTGGAAACAGACAGTGGAATGAGTGGTTTTTTGGTTTTTTTAAAAGATGTGTCTGTGTATAGCTCTGGCAACCCGCCATCCTTCGTCTTGGTCGGCAGTGACAACCTCCCCTAGCTAGTGACCCATGCAAAAACACCCAGCACAGTTTACTCCAGGCCGCTGGTAACCGCTCCTCAACTGCGTGCATTCCTTCAGGTGAGCCTGACAGATTTTGACATGCGCACGAAATACACCCACAGCAGGCTCACTGTATAAATTTCTGTGACATTCACACAGGCGTCCTGAGTTTGGCATCTATTTGGTGCTGAGGGCCTATTATTTTTGTGACATTTACAGAGAAGCTGGGACACTTCCTCAAGGAAGGTGACATCTTCTCATGCCAGGTAGAAATGTTAAGCTTCACACAGGAACATACCCTGGTGAAAGGTGTTGGTATACCTGGCGCGCTGGCAACATTCTCCAACCTGGAAGAATTAAAGCAGGGGCTCCTCTCACCCTCCTTCTTTTGTTGTTGTGGTCACAAAGTTTTCCTTGAGAAATTCAAGCCAACGTTGAGTCCTTTATTTGCCCCCATAGATGGAAGAAAGAGTCAGACAACAAACATGGGATTAATGGCCACTTTATTTATTAACAAAAACATGGCAAGGGCTTAATCTAACAAGCGTCATGGCCAAGGCCTGGGGTTGCCATTAACCCCACCCTTGCCCTAGTATGGGAAAGGCACCTGGCCACCGGGTCATAGCCCGCTATAAGCGGCTTGAACCCCAGGCAGCCCAGCCTTGGAACATGCCTTGATGACCCCTCACACACACCCGCAAGGTCAGTGCTGAGTATCCCTCAACAGCACTCCAAAAGGCAGCCTGTTCCCCTCATCTCAGGCCGCAAGGCTGCAGTTATGATCCGAACAGGCCCCTTTCCCACCAGGGCTGCTGATAGGTGCTTACCAAGCCGCAACAACTACTTACGAAACTTCCGCCCAACCATAAAGTGACAAATTAATGCAGACGCCCCCCCGGCCAATTCCTCAATCCACTGCTAGCAATGCAGGGTAGGCGAAAAACTCCACCGTCTCGAGGCCAATCAGAGCAGAGGTAAAAAATTCCTACCTGGCTTCCCTAAGAAACAGGACAACCAGCCAAAAGCCTGCATTACCTACAGGGCGGGAGGGCGGGTCGAGCACAAGGCACGAATGAGGCTGCTGGGGCCGGGGCTGTCCTTCAGCATGCTAGCCCCGCCCTCCAGCAAAGCCAGGCTGCAAATGCAGCCAGTCTGATCAGTCCTCCTTACAAGGAGGCAACGTCGCCCCCCCCCCCCCCCCCCAGCTGCAGGGATCCATCCTTCTGCTTCGATCCAGGGAAAGTAGCCCAATACTACATACCCTGGAGGGAACTCTGCCCATTCAGTTAGAATAGACTTCATTCTCCAAGCCTGTGACTCTAAGGGTCATTTGGTTGTACAAATGGCAGAACGTGTGAGCCGTCACCCCTGGTCGTAATCAATGCTCCCTCTAAGCTGTGCAGTCTTGTGAGCAAAAAATCCTACTTCGTGAGCTACTGGCATTAAAGTTGTGAGCAAGTGATTTGGCTACTGCATAAATGAGTTTGCTCTGGAGTCCTCCTACCTGAGCTAAGACAAAAAGGTGTGAGCTGGAGGCTACAAAACTGAGCTAGCTCACACTAACTCAGCTTAGAGGGAACAGTGGTCTCAATGTCTCTCACCCAATCTGGGGGGGGGGGGGGATTCAAGAAGCGTAGTGAACCCAAAGGGATCCAGTCAGGGTTGAATTCTGGATTAGACTGTCTGGTCAAAAAATGGATCAGGCGGGACTCCAGGCAACCGACTCCCTCCCCTTTTCAGATTGCACCCTACCCTGAGGGCCAAACTAAATGAGACAGCATCCTGAGTCTGCCACCATTTTGTAGAATGAATTCCCACAGGGGAAATCCTTTTAACAGCACCACTGGGGGGGGGGGGGCAACATCACCATGGCATGGGGAAAAAGTGGGACTACTGCCCCCCACCGTGGATTGGGAGAATTAAAAAAAACAACAACAACCAGAAGGAAGGAAGGAAGGAAGGAAGGAAGGAAGGAAGGAAGGAAAGAAAAAATCACAGTTTTTACTGTTAGTGATGTGATGCCACAGTTGGCATCACATCATATTTCTGCCCACAGCTCCTCAGCCAGTTGCCAGGTACTGCCTGACAAGCCAAGGTGTTACTTCCAAATGTGTTACTCCCAAAGATACTTGCAGGGGCACAGCTGCTCTTACAGCAGAGCGGTCTACCTATTTCTCAGTGAAACCCTCATTTCTTCATCTCCCCAGCTGTTAGTCTTTGGCTCTGTGCATGGAGTGGTGTGTTCACGATTACTTTCAGTGACACGTGTGTGGGAAATACATGTCTGCTTCCCAGGCTTCTGGCTTACAAGCTACTCATTCTGGGGGAGGACAAGGCCTGGTAGATGTGTGTTACCCACAGAGCATAAATCTTCTCTCACACAGTTTGTGTGTGTGTGTGTGTAAAGCTCTAAAGCAAGATCTTCAGCATGAACCTGTTCATACGCCACCACTGAATGTCTGCAGCCACAATCTGATTCTAGGCCATCTTTATTGCTCACAACTAATGGTACCGTATGGAGATGTGGGCCCCCATCAGCATTACAACACTCATCCGGTCAGTTCAAGAAGCAACAACTCACTGGGACTGGATATGGGGAATTACTAGGGCCATTAGGAGAAATTCTCTTAATGCCTGTTTACCAAGTTTCTCCCTGAAATCCAACCATCCTTTCCCTCTTTTTAGGAATTAGGAGTCTATTTCTAATCAATTCCATTTTGATCAAATATTAATTCAAAGAGAGGAGTGGCAGGATGGGAGGTTCTGCACAATTTCAGATGCTCTTGACCAGTGTTCCCTCTAAGCTGAGTTAGCGTGAGCTAGCTCACAGTTTTTTAGCCTCCAGCTCACACATTTCTGCCTTAGCTCAGGAAGGATGGCTCCAGATCAAACTAATTTATACAGCACCCAAAACTGCTCGCTCACAACTCTAATACCAGCAGCTCACAAAGTAGAACTTTTGCTCACAAGACTCCACAGCTTAGAGGGAACATTGCTCTTGACCACAAGAAGCTGCCTTCTACTGAATCCAGACCCTTGGTCCATCCAGATCAGTCTTGTCTACTCAGACTGGCAGCAGCTCTCCAGGGTCTCAGGCTGAGGTCTTTCCCATCACCTCCTTCCTTGGCCTTTTCAACTGGAGCTGCCACAAACTGAACCTGGGGCTTTCTGCATGCAAAGCGGATGCTCTACCGCTGAGCCACAGTTCCTCCCCTGAAGTATACTGACAAAACAAGACTGGGAGATATGGTAGTTCTGAAGAAGTACTTTAAAAAATTGAGATGCATGGGATATTTTTTGAGCTCTCTTTCCAACATGTTTAGACCCTAGTGTAACACGCTATTTTTTTAAAATGGATTTCATATCAAAAGGATTTGTGATTAAAAGCTTAGGAACGCAAAAGAATGCTCTGAATGCTGTCAACAGAATAATCTTTGGAGAGTTTCACTGAACGTAAATGTGGATGTTGATAAACTGATTGTCATTTGGACTGCTCTAATGCTCTAATTGAATGGCATGAATAATTATTATGGGTAGGACGTTGAGGATGGTAGGTGTTCATCTGTTTTGTTTATTTGGTTTCAGTGCTATCTTGGGAAATCTTAAAATGGGCTCGTGATAAAGAATGAAGTCCATTTTCTATACATCTACTTTATGGGGTTCTCCCCCTCCTTTTCTTTCTCAGCCTGATTATGTATAATTTAAGTTCTTAAGGCCATCACTTCATAGGCTGATTATCCCTTTCAGTTCAAAATACAGACCCTCCTTCTCTTGTACGTGTTGAGGTGAGCACTTAGTATGCTTCATTTTTGTTTTGCATGTGTAAAGTATTTCATTTGCATTAGAGATACTTCTTGGAAAACCACAATAGACTCCCACCAGTTCTTTGAATGCCAGACAAAAGAGGTACATTTCCAGTGTGCTTGCTCTGGTTTCAAAACTTTTAAATTATTATTTTAATGCAAAGGCAATAGTATATTAAATAAGTAATTGACCTTTCCAAAGTAACAGTATCCTTACCCTCCTCTTAAGATAGCATTTAGAGTACACAGACATTTGCATTTTAGACATTCTATTGTGTCTGTAAAGAACGCTCAATTCACAATCGGCTTTCATGTGTGCTTTCTTTTTCTTAACCTATATGCAGCCCCCCCTCCTTTGCTGTCTAGTTAAATTTAGAAGGATTCTTTCTTTAGTACTATTTCAATCAAAACCCCGACCTTTTCTCTTAACTTCATTTTCATGCTCTTCAGATGGGTAAGAATATGTAAATGTAAAGGTTCCCCTTGCTTGAAAGCCAGTCAAATACAACTCTAGGGATGTGGTGTTCATCTCCATTTCCAAGCCGAAGAGCTAGCGCTGTCCAAAGACGTTTCCATGGTCATCTGGCCAGCATGACTAGATGCTGAGGCACACAGAACGCTGTTACCTTCCCACTGAAGTGGTACCTATTTACATACTTGCAATTTCTTTCGAACTGCTAGGTTGGCAGGAGCTGGGGCCAGAGATGGGAGCTCACTCCGTCATGCAGCACCCAGGTCTCAAACTGCTGAACTGCCGACCTTCCGGACGGCAGTTCAGCGTCTTAACCACTTGAGCCACTTTTATAGTCAGGTACAAATTTCACACAGTGTATTAAATAGTTATTTTGATGTATGAATTGCACTGCTGTTTAAATATATATTAATTGGGCAAAAATAAAAATCTCAACAATGTATAAACATTAGGGACATGCATTTTTTTTAATCATATAATTTTTGGATATGGATTTCAGGAAGGGCATTGGTTCCATTATCCCATATTTTCAGGAGTGGCCACACCTGTCTGGCATTCTGTTTTGGAGGACTGGGTTTTTTCTTTGTTGTTGGATTCTGGAATGTCAGACCCAGGGGTCCATTGGGGCCGGAGCGAGGCGTAGCGAGGCGTAGCAAAGCTCCTCCAGCTCAGGAGTGGCCACTAGGGCAGCCAGGGGCCGAATCAGATTTTCTAATCTGATTCAGCCTGCTGCCGAATTGCTGCCAAAATTCAGCGGCAACTTTAAAAGCCACTGGAGGGGAGGGGGTTTGAGGGTGGGAAAAAATGTTAACTTTTTTCCTCCCATAGAGAACAATGGAGGGAATGGGGGCAACCTGTTTGGGGGCCCATAGAATTGGACCCCGTGGTCCAATCTTCTTGAAACATGGTGGGTATTTCGAGGAGAGGCCCCAGCAGCTACCCTGCAAGTTTGGAGCCTCTCCCTCAAACCCCCTTTCCTCCAGCCCCTCATATACCCTATGAGTTTTTGCCATTGATTTCAATGGCCCATAGGGTATAATGGGGCTGCAACTGACATTCCCTTTCTGACACACTTCTGGTGATGTCAGGGGACGTGGCATATGCTAATGAGTTATGCTAATGAGTTATGCTAATGAGCTCCTGCACCTCTTTTTCTACGAAAGGACCCCTGGTCAGACCCATTTCTTAAATTCCCCCCCACCCACCCCCAAGAGGCAGCAGGAGTGAGAGAGGAGGGAGAGAGGGAAGGAGGGAGAGGAAGCAGGCCCCAAGCAAATGGTCGTTCACCAGTGTCTCACTTTCCTTTCAGTTTTAAAGAGACAGTATATTGTATGGAATGACAGGGTTCCATGACAGAGTTCCATAGGCCAGAAGTTGTGTGTGTGTGTGTAAAGTGCCATCAAGTCACGGCTGACTTTTGGTGACCCTATAGGATTTTCAAAGTGAGTAAGCACAGGTGGTTTACCATTGCCTTCCTCCACAATGTCTTCCTTGGTAGTCTCCCATCCAAGTACCGACCCTCCTTTAGCTTCCACGATCTGATGCGATTGGGCTGTGCTATACTATACTATACCGCCTCCCCCAGGAGTACTGCCATATAAAACAGAAGCCCTTGGAAATTCAAAGGGACCAGAGGGGTTGACTAACAGTTTCTGGAGGCCAGCTCTAGTGGACTATCAAATGTATAGTCTTTTAAATTTTAAAGGGCTATTGTTTTCTATGGGAGTGGACTTCTGATAGAAGGTAATGCCCCCCTAAAATTTAAAGGGAGCAAAAATTCCCAACTACTTTGCCAGGGTCAGTTTCTTCTCTCTCCCTCTGCACTTCCGGTTTTGCCAAAGCCTGAAACACACCTGGGAATGAATTTTCATCCCTCCTAGAATTTTTGGAAGTTTTTGAGTCCTTTTGGATATCCTCAAGCCTATCCCAAACATCAAATTCTGGGTATGTTTCTGGCTCAGGAATACACCCCCCCCCTTATTGTTAACATGAGGGGGTAAAAAGAAAAAATAGAAAAACTACAAAAGGAACACTCATCACAAAGTTTTAAAAAGCACAGAAGAAACCACTTTTAACCCTTTTAATACATTTTAAAAAGCTTTTTAAAACATCCTTTGTATTTTAGTATATTTCTTTTTTTAGAACAGTATATTAAAATACTGAATGTAATGCAAGGAATATTGGAATATTTTGCTGAGATACCACTGCACCCACCTCAAGAAAGAAAGGAAAAAAATGTTGTTAAACATCTTCATCACGTTACATGTTAATTTGCTGTTCAGCCTATGTCTATAGGTTTAAACTCTACTTTCTATTCCAATGTATTTGGAAAAGTGTGCCTTGCACACAAAAGCTCATACCTTGAATAAACTTTTACTGGTCTTAAAGGTGCCCCAGACTCTAATTTTGTTCCACTTATTATTCCATAAAATTATAAACAAAGCCCATCGTTCCATAATCCTATTAGCCCATAAATCTTCTTGATTTTCATTTCTACATTGGTGCTTCATTTTCGATATGAGAGTAATTTTCCATGTTCTTATAATTCTGTCATTAGAATTAGGGGCTATAAGGTGGTCTTTGTCTTTTTCCGATTATATTTGATTTTTAAATAATCATGCCACACCCAGCACTCCCTACTTGGCATGGGCCTGTGAACAAGTTGTCCACAGCTTTTTTCTTCATGACATAATATAGATATTTTATCTGCCATGTGAAGGCCTAGCTTATGTGCTTATACTAGAATAACAAATTGTTAGGGTCAGATCCCAAAGTGCAATTCCACCAGCCCTGACAGAGAAGAGAAGGGATGAATCCCCCCCCCCCACACACACACATATGCCCCATACTCCTAATTGTCCCTTGAACTTCCCCCACCCCCGGAGCAGAATTTTAAGGGATTCTGCAGGCTACTTAAGGCTGCCAAGTCAGCCCGGGGGGCGGGGAATTCCCCGCTACAGGGGTTCCCAATCCGCCGGCCAGCATTCAGCCGGCGGGGGGAACCCCACCCCCCTTCCCCAACGTAATGATGTCACTGGGAAGTGATGTCATCACGTTGGGGGCATTGCCAGGGCGACGCTCTGGCAATCGCCCCAAAACTCTATGATACCATAGAGTCTTGGGGCGATTGCCAGAGCGTCGCCCTGGCAACGCCCCAACGTGCTGACGTCACTTCCGAGCGACGTCTCTGGGCGCGCATGCTTTGCGCGCGTGCCTGGGAAACTCCCGGACGACGGAGGACTCCCCCCGCCGGTAAGTAAAGAACACTTGGCTACTCCGTGAGAGGGCAGGCAAGGAAGTCTGGCTCCACTCTTCCTGTATTGTTTTGGATGCAGCCCTTCTCTTTAAGGTAGGTAAAGGTAAAAGTTTCCTTTGCTTGAATGCCAGTCAAATCCGACTCTAGGGATGCAGTGCTCATCTCCATTTCCAAGCCAAAGAGCCAGCACAGTCTAAAGACATTTCTGTGGTCATGTGGCTGGCATGACTAGACACCAAGGTGCACGGAACACTGTTTCCTTCCCACCAAACTGGTACCTATTTACCTACTTGCAATTTCTTGCTTTCGAACTGCTAGGCTGGCAGGAGCTGGGGCCAGAGACGGGAGCTCACTCCGTATCGTAGCACTCGGGTCTCGAACTGCTGAACTACCGACCTTCCGGTCTGCAGTTCACGTCTTAACCATTTGAGCCACTGCAGCCCCATCTCTTTTAGGTACCACATGATTAATCTATTATTTTTTAACTAAACGGCTGACACTGTTGAAACAGGAGCACTGATGTGGAGGAGCTGCTGCTTCGGCCTCTGCCCCAAGAGATGCCAAGACATGAAGTGAGTCCTTCCCCAGTCCTAATAATTAGTTGGATGGGACCTCATTTTGTTCATTACATTTTGTTCATTAAGTTAAATTATCCATTTAATCTTGGGAAGGTCTGACTGTGCTAGGCCAAAACCCCCAAATAAGAAAGTTTTTTTTAAAAAAAAATTAGAAGAAGAAGAATTGTTCTGCATATATACTGTGTAATTTACAAGTATTTTTGCCACCCCCCAGGTGGGTCCTGGAGATCTCCCACAATTCCAACTGATCGCCAGATCAATTCAGCTGAAGAAAATGGCTGCTTTGGAGACTGGCATCTATGGTCTTTCCCGTCACCTCCTACCTCCTGCTGAGGTCCCTCCCCTCCCTAAATTCCACCCTCCCCAGGAGCCACCAACAAAATCTTCAGGAATCTCCCAATCCAGAGTTGGCAGTCCTGTCTGCAGTGCATCCTAAAAAACCACTAAACACTGGAAACTAACCATTGGAAATAGAATGGCACCCACAGGTTTGACACAAGTCTGTTATCCAGGGTTGCCAGCCTCCAGGTGAGGGCCTGTAAGGGGTTGCCAGCCTCCAGGTTGGGATCTGTAAGGTAAAGGTAAAGGTTTCCCTTGCTCGAAAGTCAGCCGAATACGACTCTAGGGTTGTGGTGCTCATCTCTGTTTTGAAGCCAAAGAGCCAGTGCTGTCCAAAGACATCTCCGTGGTCATGTAGCTGGTCTTGAGTAGACACCAAGGCACACAGAACTCTATTACCTTCTCACCAAAGCGGTACCTATTTATCTACTTTCAATTTCTTGCTTTTGAACTGCTAAGTTGGCAGGAGCTGGGGCCAGAGATGGGAGCTCACTCTATCATGTGGCACTCGGGTCTCGAACTGCTGAACTACTGACCTTCCGATCTGCAGTTCAGCGTCTTAACCACTGAGCCACTGTGGCCTGTATGTCTCCTCAAAAATTACAGCTGATCTTTAGAGCACAGGGATCAAAATGGTGGCTTTGGAGGGTGGACCCCAGGGCAGTCTATCTGGTTGAGGTCCGTCCCCTCCCTCAAATCCTTCCCTCCTCAGGCTCCACCCCCAAATCTCCAGGAATTTCCCAGCCCTGAGTTATATGAGGCAGGGAAGGCAGAACAATGCTGGGCTGGGGGATGATCCGCTTTGACCTTCCAACCCTCCTGTTTGTTTGACATTTTCCAAAGATTTGTTTCGCCTTCTCCTTGTGGGGGCCAGGGGCTGCAAATGAGGCTGTAAAGCCCTCTTGAGAAAGAATTAAAGGTATCTGATGACATTTTCAGATCCTCCCTGCCAGAGGGCCCTGCCGCGTGCAGCACAAATTGAAGGCAGGGACGGATGCCAGCCTGTGATGTCTTTGAGAATAGCTCTTTAAAAATTTAAGGCTTGCTTTTGTGCCTGGCAGTCCCCAGAGAGCAGACCCCTCTCATCCATAGCCTTCTCTAACCTACATTCCTTATAGCTCATGGCCACCTCACTGTCTAATGGTGGCAGGAAGAGTCACAGACGGCCTCAGCCTCGTCGAGCCAGAATGATTAATAAAGCAACCAATTCCTTTGCACTGGCTGCAAAGGGACTGCTGTGTCTCTCTGTTTGAACATTCCGGTTTAATTCGGCTGTGGGCTACCCGGTGAATATTCACGCGGTTCTTTATTCTCCGGTGCCCCCTTCTTCCCACTCCTTTCTCTCCCTCCTGTTTCCCAAGCTATTTTTGAAACTCTGCAAAATCAGTTCCTCCTTTATGGTTTTCAGACAGATGCTGGGAAACATTCTTAATAGCTGCCCAGGAGATGTTTACAAAGCCATGGCTCATCCTTTTGCGAGGCCTCTGCCAAACAGTGACTTCTCTAGGAAGGCAGCCTAACCTTTTTCATTATTTATTTATTTATTTATTTATTTAAATTAATGTCCCGCCTTGCCGGGCAAACTGGCTCAAGATGGCATACAACAATTAAAATGTGATGAACAAGAAAATACAATAAATACAATAAGATTCATATAGACCAGGGGTGGTCAAATTGCGGCCCGCCACAGAGTTTTTTGCAGCCCGCCAAGACAGTCGGCCACGTGGTTTCAGTCAGGCCTCCACTGGGCCCAGAGCCTCATTTGTCTCATTAAACGGATTCTAAAATTAAATGTGCTTGCAGCTATAGATGATATGAAATTAGCACAATAAATAAATTGAATAAAACTACCACTATTTTATTTAATTGATTGATTTTTACGATACAATTTATACCTTTCCTGAAATGCAAAGTTAACTAATGCATGCAATCATTTTGAAAGGTGTGGCCCTCCGCTAACCTCCGCTCCCACAAAATGGCCCCCGAGCCAAAACAATTGCCCACCCCTGATATAGACAACAAATTACATAAAGTGCAAGTAAGTACAGATGACAGTTTCTATACACGGTCTGCTAAAGAAGGCAGTCTCCAGCGCTGTAACATGGCTCGTTGGTCACTGGTGGCTCCTGACCGAAGGCCTGGTGGAAGAATTCCATTTTGCAGGCCCTGCAGAAGTGCAAAAGGTCTCGCAGCCGCCCTGAGCCTGCCGTAAAGTGGGGAGGGCAGGATAAAAATCAAATAAATAAAAAATTAATAATAATGTCTTCCAGGAGCTCATTCCACCAGTGTGGAGCCACCACTGAAAAGGCCCTTGCTCTAGTAATAGCCAATCTGGCATCTTTCAGACCAGGGAGAGTCAGGCAGTTTTGCGACCCTGACCTCAGTGCTCCCTGGGGGACAAGCGGGAAAAGGCGGTCCCTCAAGTAGGCAGCCCCCTGACCATATAGGGCTTTAAAGGTCAAAAAGGATCACTTTGAAATGAATCCGGTATGCTATTGGCAGCCAGTGCAGTGCCTTCAGCACAGGCTGGATGTGATTTCTTGTAGAGAGACCCGTCAACAGCCTGGCTGCTGTTGATGTCACCCATCTATTGACTGTTTACGGATTCTGCAGATAACAAGTATGAAATGGAACCATGGGCTGTTGTTTCAAGTTTCAGCAGGGCAATTGTTTGCCATGTGGAATCCCTTGGACTGACACAAGTGCTTTATTGGATGGAGGTGGGTCTTACAGGAGACACCTGGAATGCCACACACACTTTTCTGTTCATGAGATGTCAAGGAATCCCCAGTGCATAACTATGGACGGTTGAATCTTTGTCTGTTCGGTAATAGCAATGAAGTGCTGTCAAATGACAACTGACTTAGGGTGACTCCAACCATGAGGTGTTCCAGTCAAGAGAGCAGCAGAGGTGGTTGGCCATTGCCTTCCTCTGCATAACAACTCTGCATAACAACTTCCTTGGTAATCTCCCATCCAAGTGCTAACCGTGGTTGACCCTGCTTGGTTTCCCAGCCCTGATGAGCCTAAGCTATTCAGGTTGCTGACTATTCAACTGCCTTGAAGGTGGCACTATTAAGAGCACTGTGCTCTCCGTTACTAGCGCTCATCTTTCACATTGAGGTCATTCTGAGACAGAATGTGTCAGTAGTGCTAGTGACTAAGAAGTGAAACACATGATGCCCATAGACTAGGGTTGCCAGCTGCCTACAGAAAATGTGCCTGGCTCTTTAATAGATTCCTAATGGGATGTACTTTTCCAAGTCATTGTCAAGCTCGGTCACAGTAACTTTCGATTCAGATTGTCTGTTCTTCATCTCCTTTCCGTCCTTGTCACAAATGCATTCCTAAGGGGGGGGGGAGTATGTTTTGAGAGCGCATGGGAGTAGCCAGCTTTGTAACTCTTCTTCAAGTGAGCCCCAAGGAGTTCCCGTGAGATTCATCCTTGGCGAATTAGGTGCTAGTCTAGGGCTGATAGGGCATCACATATCTTTCATCATAGAAAGGCTACGGAGTAGATGTGACGTGAGCGCGCGTGTGAAGAAGTAATGCTGCGGGCACCAAATCCTTTGTTAGGACTGGGGGGCAAAGTGGGAAACTATGTACTGTGTTTCCCACTTTGCCCCCCCAGTCCTAACAAAGGATTTGCTGCCCACAGCATTACTTCTTCAATAAAGCACAATTTTTTTTTTTTAATTTTGAAAGAGTGTGGAGAGTAACTTGACTGGGGATCCTGATAGACCTGTTATTTACTGGCATGCCATGAAAAGTTTCAGATGCCCACTGAGCTTCTGCTAACAGTAGGATAGATGGCCCACGCAAGCCCAATCTCATCAGATCTCAGAAGCTAAGCAAGGATTGGCTCGGGTTAGTATTTAGATGGGAGACCACCAAGGAAGTCGTGGCATGAAGGCAGGCAATGGCCAACAACCTCTGAACATCTCTTGCCTTGAAAACCCAACTGGGTCGCCATAAGTCAGCTGTGACATGACAGCAAAAAACCAACTAAACAAACAAACAAAAACCCAACACTGCAGGACTTTCTTTTTATCCCAGCCTGTTGGCAACCCTACCAACAACACAACCCTACTTATGAGCCAGTTTGGTGTAGTGGTTAAGAGCAGTGGACTCTAATCTGGAAAAATGGGGCTTGATTCCCCTAGTTTTCCAGATGCACTGGAGGCAGCTCTCCAGGGTCTCAGGCAGGGCCAGCCCGTTATTGTTAAATTTTAGACCATCGCCGAGGGCGACGGCTTTACAAGGGCACCATCCCGGCATGGGGGGGGAGGCAGAATGCATCCTTGCCTAGTGGCCGGAAAAACCTGGGGCCGTCACTGGTCTCAGGCAGAGGTATTTCTCATCACCTACTACCTGCCGCCTGGTGCTTTTCACTGGAGATGGAACCTGGGACCTTCTGCATGCCAAGCAGATGCTCTGCCACTGAGCCACAGCCCCTCCCTTTTGCAAGTGAGGGTGCAGTAAGTTTCACTTAGCTATCATGCTCTTTTTCTTGAATCCCCGCTTGCTCAAAAGCTGTAGTGGAAATGGAAAAATTTATTCTGTTTTTATGCTTTGGGATTGTTTTTAATATCTTTCTGTTAGTATTGATATTCTATGTTATTTTTTTTATATAAGTTTAGGGTCCTGTTTTTACTTGTGAGCCACCTCAAGGAGGTCTACAAAGAGCTTAAATTTAGTAAACAAATAAAGAAACTAGACTTTTCCTGCATAATTCAAGGCTGATAAAAGCAATCAGCATAACATACTTCCTTACTTCCTGTTAGGGATGCTCACTTCCTGTTCTGATGCGAGGGAAGGTTGTTCCTTCAAAGAGGAGAGTACCAGGTCCTCAATTTCTTTTAAAACACTCTAGGCAGGATCCAGTCATTGCTGGATCTTGCCCTGTTGCTGTACTATTGTAATCATTCACCTCCTGGTTCTCTTTGCCCACACTGGAAAAATCCAGATGGTCCAAATCCAGATCACCAATGATTACAATAAAGGCAGGTAATGGCAAACCACCTCTGAACATATCTTGCCTTGAAAACCCGCCTGGGTCACCGTAATCCAACAATGCATGGTGTCAGCCCAAGAATACATAAGTCTATGGCAATGCTCCCTCTAAGCTGTGGCGCCTTGTGAGCAAAAATCCTACTTGGTGAGCTACTGGCGTTAAAGTTGTGAGCAAGCCATTTGGCTCCTGCATAAATTTGTTTGCTCTGGAGCCATCCTTCCTGAGCTAAGACAAAAATGTGTAAGCTTGAGGCTAAAGAACTGTGAGCTAGCTCACACTAACTTAGCTTAGAGGGAACACAGGTCTATGGGCACCTTAATTGTTCCCTCATATTTCTGGGGCCTTTGAAATAGTGTTCTCTGCCCATTGAGTTTTGAACAATGTCTTCTATTTATACTTCAAACCTCCGGAATGACAAAGTTCCCGTGAAGCTCCGTTTTGCAAAGAGCACTGTGCTCTGCCCTGAAGCCGACAGTGTCAGCTCCTAAATAAAGAATGCATCCAGCATCTCTTCCTGACGACAATATTTCTGTGCAATGATTTTGTTTGCAGTCCAAAAGAATTACCTTTTTATTGTTCCTCATTGCTAGTTACAAGCACAATAAAATTATCCTGCTTTTTACGAAGCACTTGGAGCAGAAGAGACAAGGCTCTCCAGCAGAATGGAAATGCAAATATTGTTCTTGAAAGCAGCAAACAGAATGAGGGGGGCGGAGAAGGGCGTATTTAACCTTAACTGTTTTGTGATTTCAAATATAGATTTCTGATCTTTCCGCATTATAGAATTTGTGCAGGGCTAAAGGGGGCCATTCCAAGCCTGTTTAGGAGAGGGAAGTCCTGTTAGCTTTGCCAGCACCACCACAATTTACACTGGTTTTCTAAAGGAACGTAATGTCAAATAAAATATTTTTGCATCAAAGATAAATATATGCTTGTCAGGGTGGAAAGTGTCATCAAGTCACAGCTGACTTATGGCGAGCCGTAGGCTTTTCAAGGCAAGAGAACAATAGAGTTTGCCGTTGCCTGCCTCTGTGTAACAACTTGATGGTCTAACTAACTGTACTAACTGGGGTCATTCCTGCTTAGCTTTCGAGATCTGATGAGATCATGCTGCCCTGGGCTATCTATGTCAAGCTTGTGGTGAGTGCCAAACAGAAGAAAAAGAAATGGACAGTGTTTACTATCCTCATTGTAGGCCTTCTTGGAGCATCTGTGGCTAGCCAATCTGTGATAAAGAACTCTGGACTAGATGGCCCGATGCAGCCCGGACACTCAGGTATTACCTTCTTATGCTGCTCTGATGTTCAGCAAAACATTTAGGGAAATGTGGTAATCCTCCAAAGCAAGCCTGCAATGAGCCATATACAGGCAGTATGTTAGCCAAATTGCCTTATTTCATTATCAAGTATGGGGGATATTGTTATTGAATGGCAATAGGGAACAAAAGGAATCAATTACCTATGTATACAGGAGTCCCGCCTTTTCCAGTATCCCAGTAATAGACTCAGAGACCAAGTCTTAAAGAAATGGTTTCTTTACTGAGCAGTTTGGACTCATACAGTAATTCAAACACACCCAGAGAGATCTAAGAATTACAGGTTTGAAAAGGTACAGTGACATTTGCATTAACAGGTATTTCATTGGTGGGTGATACGTACCCATCCAATGAGGTGAAGCAATCCTGCAGTGAAGAAGGGAAGGCTATAAGGGAAGGGATCATGTTCTGGCTGGCAGAGCATGTGGCAGACTCCGGACAGTACTAGATCGAGAGTCCGTAAGGTAGGGTAGGGTCAGGTAGGGAGATGAGAGAGAGAGAGAAAGAGAGAGAGAGCAAGGACCATGTGCTCTCCTTTTATACTAAAAAGTGGCTGGGCAGGCTATGCCATGCCAGTTACGTAGACCCCAGGAAAACTTGGAAAAAAAACAGTTATTGCTGGTCGGGTGATGACCAGGAGAGAGGATCATACTTGGGCAATTGACTTAATGTTTCTAACCAGTGACACTTTTCAGAGAGGAGTGTTCAAGACAAAAGCAGGAGAAAAGATAGTCATCTCAAGTGTTTGGCCAGCCATCAGCATTAACAATCCGATGCTTGGCAGCTGGGCTACCTTGATGGGCTGAGGATGGATGAGTCAGCCAGTTAATCTTGTCACAGCCTGTATGAAACTGTATGCATGCAGTTTTAAAGTGGCATTGCTAGAAGGAGGTGGGGGGGAATGCCTGTATGTATGTTGAAGATGAGGTTTGCCATGGCGTTTGAACAGGAAAGTTCTTGTTGTCTTTACAAAGCATGGCTTCTCCATTATTCTGGGTGCTGGTTCCACATGGCTGCGGGTCTCAGGGACGCAGGCATGCCATCTACTTGGGTTTGCAGTCATCTTAGGGAGGCAGGGATGGATGATATCGGGTCTTCCATGGGTCCACATCTGGTGCAACATGTGTCCATCTGAGGTTTCTTTCAGTTGGTACAGTCGCATGGTCACCAATTAGTCCACTTTTTGCACAGTCCAGATATAGTGTTATATTACAAGTCCATATTTTATAAGAGGCTTTCAGGGCAACAGGCAGAACATTGGAAATGGAATGGAAATCCAATGGAGGCAATGTATCCAATGAGGGCTGCCAGAAAGAGGGAGGACAGGGGAACAGAAATCCAGAGGCCTTGGTCACTCTGGAACTCATGGGACTGAGCAAGTTACATTATTTGTTCTCAGTTGAGGTGTAGCTTGGGTCTGGGTGATGCGAGCTACAGAGAAATGTTTTGGAAGTCCACAGGGGGCTTTCACTGTCTACTAAGTAACATGCATAATGGCCTTGAACCTCAGTTTGAGACTCTGGCCAGGAGCTCCAGGTTTGCAGAAATCCCAAGGAAGTGACATGCAAGATCCAGGTTTGCTTACAAGGAGAATTTAATAAGCAATGATCAAGCGTACAAAAATAGCAGCCCAAGCTCCCATCCGCTGGGTCTCAAACACACACACACACACAGCAAAACTTAGCCAGATCTTGAGATGAGATGCATAGTTAAAACTATCTATCTTATACCTTGTGTTGACTACTAGTCAAGGAATCATTAATCAAGCTAATCCAAAAATTGAGATGAACCAGGCTATCTTGTGTTTTGCGTCTAGTGGGGAGATGAAACAAATCAGGCTTTAAAGATAAGGAATGCCAACAAGCATGAGACAGAGAAATATTCTCTTGGGAGCAACCTCATGTCTGTCCCCTCACAGAATGCAAGGCAACTAAAGGTCAAGCACCAGCCTGCAACAAAGAGTTACAAAGGCTACACATTCTCCTATGCAAAGCTTTGCTCAGAACTCACTAGATGCCCTTAAGCAATCTGCCATCTATTACCCCAGACTCTCCACTAAACTGTAAGGTTATTGAAGTGGGGCCTATCTTACTGACCTGTCTACCTGCCAGGAGTTTTGCTGGACTGTAGAACCCATCACTGGCATTTGTGTGAGTCTCTGCAAGGTATGGATCATTCAATGTCACAAGTTATTTGGTGCTGACAAAGCTTGTCCTGCCTCAGTATGGCAAAGAGCCCCAGGTACTCACACTTGTGGCATTTCTCTCCTATTTTCTGGGCAGCCCCTTTTTGGACCATGATTTGTCCCACTATCTTGTACATTTAAACTGGGAAGATGTGTTTTGCTCTCTATAGTAGTCCCAGAGGGAGCAAAGCACATGTACATAAGAACACAAGAGAAGCCAATGTTGGATCAGGCCAGTGTCCTATCCAGTCCAACACTCTGTCACACAGTGGCCAAAAATATCAGGTGCCATCAGGAGATCCATCAGTGGGGCCAAGACACTAGAAGCCCTCCCACTGTTCCCCCCCCCCCAAGCACCAAGAATACAGAGCATCACTTGCCCCAGCCTGAGAGTTCCTATCTATACCTTGTGGCTAACACCCACTGATGGACCTCTGTTCCATATGTTTATCTAATTCCTTCTTGAAGCCATCCATGCTTGTAGCCGCCACCCCCTCCTGTGGCAGTGAATTCCATGTGTTAATCACTCTTTGGGTGGAGAAGTACTTCCTTTTATCTGTTCTAACCTGTCTGCTCAGCAATTTCACTGAGTGCCCACGAGTTCTTGTATTGTGAAAGGGAGTGGGGGACCCAAAGCAATAGGGACAAACGAGAGACAAAAAATGACAGTGTGGAAGTGGCTGTCTCCCCCAATCTGCCCTGCCTGCCCACAAGCTTGGAACTGTTCCTGCTTAACCCCAGATAATGGCCGATGCTTCTGTAGTATTAGAAAGAGCCCTCTGCCAGGTATAGCAATGCAGGAAGCTGAAATGTGTACACAAAAAGAATAATAGAGATGTTCCTGCTCAGCAGAAGAAGAACTGGCTATCTGTTTTGGTAGGACCACCTCCCTTCCAGCACACAACTCTTACCACTGCCAAGTGCAATAATAATGGACCAACCAGAAGGTTCCCAACTGCTCCCAAATATTGGGGATATTTCTGCTTGGATTGGGAGTATTTAATATATTTAGGAAATGAGGTGTGGCTCAGGTTGTACCATGATCAGTGAAGTTTTGAGTGCACATCTTTACTGTCAAATTATGGCTGAGACACTCACCGAAACATGAACATAATTGTCACAAACGTAGTACAAACAGGACTTGTTTGTGTACTGCTTCAGTATGCCGCATTAGAAACATTTAGTTTTTGTTACAAACAGATAGAATCATGTATATTCCCATAGCTCACCAAGTGAATTAAAAGGAAATGATACAGAGGAGAAAGCAGATAGCTCCGACGTTTCATCAGCAGTCTAATCAACAGGGTGACCCACCGATGGCTTTGAAAGCTGCCTCCACAATTACGTGTGGAGGCTACTAAAAAGCAGGAGCTGTTCCAGGGAAAATCTCTCTTATCTTCTCTGCAAGTCCCAGAAGTTGCCATTTAAAAGGAAATAAGGTGGAGGAATGCATTAAAGCCTCCATTGGGGTGGGGGGGGAGTGATGGCATTATCACACTGCTTTCCAAAAACGTGTTTTTAGTTTGTTTGATTTTTGAAATACATTGTACAGACATTGATAGCTGAACACAGAATACCTAGTGGGATCTATTTATGTGTGTGTGTGGAATGTCCAAAACACTCAGTGCACACCGCTGTGTGCTGAAAAGTGGTGGTGATAGACAGTGCCATCAAGTCATAGCTGACATGGTGACCACATAGGGTTTCCAAGGAAGGAGATGTTTAGAGGCGGTTGGCCATTGCCTGCCTCTGCATAGCAACCCTGGAATTCCTTTGCTGGTCTCCCATCCAAATACTGACCAGGGCCAACCCTGTTTAGCTTTTTGAGAATGGACAAAATCAGGCTAGCCTGGGCCATCCAGGTCGGCCTGCTGGATTTGTATCGTATGACTAAACCTTTGGCGTTGCTTTATATTGTTTCAGGATACCTTTGATTCATCTGCTTCCCTCTGTATTTGATGAAATGTGGTTGCAAATCTAGAGATGCTCAACTCCCTTGTTACATCTAGCTCCTGTGGAATGGGGGACTAGAGACACAGCAAGCAAAGTAAAGTCTGCCCAGGGTTTTCTAGCGAGCGAGTCCGCCACCCCACCCCCAGGAAGTCTTTGCTACATTGTGGCTGACTGCATTTCTTGACACACTTTGGCTGGGGTGGCTGACCTATACCACACAGCCAGAGGGCCTGGCTGACTTCCTTCAGGCTGCCAATGCCTGCTCTGGTCTTGACCTTTGGTATCCCTATTTTGAGAAGTCTTGCGAACAGTAGTGGTCTAGGTATGACATGCATCAGAATCCTTACAGATATTTCAGATAGCAGATTCCTCTGAATTCGTCGCCCATTTTGGCTCGGTGCAAAACTTGGAAACCAGTCTACACAAAAGTAGTCATGGGCAGAGTTAAGGCATAAGGCAGCTGTTGTGCTAGATACATCCTGAGCAGTCTTCCCTCCAAGCTGAGTTAGTGTGAGCTAGCTCAAAGTTTTTTAGCCTCCGGCTCACACATTTTTGTCTTTGCTCAGAAAGGATCAGGGCTGCCAAGTCAGCCCGGGGGGTGGGGGATCCCCCGCTATAGGGGTTCCCAATCCACCGGCCGGCATTCAGCCAGCGGGGGGAACCCCGCCCCAGAAGTTGTCCGGTGAGGACAACTTCCCCCATGTAATGACGTCACCTCTGGGTGATGTCATTACGTTGCCGTGGTGCGCGCGCAAAGCACACACACCAGAAGAGCTCCCGGGGGGAGAACAACTCCCCCCGCTGGTAAGTCACCGGTACTTGGTAGCCCTAGAAAGGATGGCTCCAGAGCAAACTAATTTATGCAGTCGCCAAATCGTTCACTCACGACCTCAATGCCCGTAGCTCACAAAGTATAATTTTTGCTCACAAGACCCCACAGCATAGAGGGAGAATTGATCCCGAGGGCTGATTTTTATGGTTACCTAATGTTATAGGCTTCATCGTCTTCCCTGTAATTTCGACCCGACTATTCAGGAAGAATGTGAACTTGAAGTAAAAGGCCTGGGCATGATTCGTAAGCAGCTGCAGTGGTGATTTCCTTTATGAAAACTATGTAATGCTGGCCCTGGTGATCACAAACAAAGGTTTTGCATTGGGGTGTTGGGTGCTTTGCATTGACTTCTGATGGCTCCTTGTTGTATCCCCTGCCCCTCATTTTCTATGAGCCTGTTTGTCCCCATCTCTGGCAACACACTGTGATTAGAGAATGATCCATGAAAAGAAAGCTACGGTAAGAACTTGGAGCAAATGATCACAAAACGGGTGCTGATCAATAGATGGAAATCCTACAATGTGAAGGAATTGTGATTGGTTCTGATGGCTTGGGAGTGGAGGTGATAGGGTTGTCAGGACCCCCTGGCAGGGGCTGTGGAGTAGGGTAGCCAGACCCAGGTTGGGAAACTCCTGGGGATTTGGGGATGAAGCCTGGGGAGGACAGAGACCTCAGTGGGGTACAGTGTCATAGAGGCCACCCTCCCAAGTATCCATTTTTCCCAGGGGAACTGATCTTTGTAGCCTGAAGATGAGCTGTAATTCCAGGGGATCCCCAGATTCCACCTGGAGGCTGGCATCCCTACTATGATCCTGTTTGTTCCCATCTCTAGAGACAAATTGGCCGATTTCGCACTGGCCAATTGTCTCTCGTTCTCTCTGGAGTTTCCCCTTCCAGTTTCCTCTGGAGAATTTTCTTCATTTTCCCACTTGGAAACTCGGCCCTTTCAATATAGCGTGACGAAGGGTTTTCTCAAAAAAAAAAATTAGAAACTCCCACAACGGGGTGGCCTTGATGAAAGGCAGGCGAGTGGGCGTGTTTTCATTTTGGGTTCTCACCCGGAGCAAACAGGAAAATCCTCTAAAAACAGGATTTGTTTGTTCCAGGGAAACTCCGGTGCAGCAGGGCGATCATCCAGAGCAAAACGTGAACCCAGAGCAACTGGTGTGAAATCGACCAGGAGCTCCAGTGAAAGCATAAGGGCAAACCTGGGGCAAACACTAGTGCGAAATTGGCCATTGTGATTAGACAATGATCCTTGAAAAGAGAGGTATGGAAGGAGCTCAGCACAAACAATCACGAAACAGGTGTTGATCAATAGATGGAAATCTCATGGTTTTAAGGAACTGTGATTGGTTCTGATGGTTTGGGAGCAGAGGTGAGTATGTGGGCAAAAGAAATGGATGAGTTGCCCATGGAAAAAGTTTGATTCCACTTTCGCAGGAAGATAATTCACCCTTCCCCATGAACTTTTCACTGTAGGTGAAAAGCTTCCACTGCAACAAGGTCAGTCTGAACTTTTCACTTCTCTCTGTCATACGTTGAGGGGAAATGATGCTTCTCATTTGCTTAAGGGAGTCATCACCGGAGAAAAGGAACAGCGGTTATGCAACACAATCAAGGGAGGGAATGGCATTTGTATCCGGAATTTCAAGTCATCACCTCGAGTGTGAGAAAATGTTCAGAACATACCGAATGCACCATATATCACATTGCTAGAAATGCAGGGTGGGGGAGTCCACAGTGCTAGGAGAGAAAGCTGCTGGGACCTCGGATGTCAGTTACAGAAGAGAGATTGTTCTGCCTATAAATTCATCTTTCCTAGAGCTGACATCCAAGGTCCCCGAGCTTTCCCCCCCTCATATCGTGAAAGATTTCTGATGCAATTCCAGCTACCGAGGATATTCCATCCTTTACAGGGATTGCTCAGCCATTCGTATTACAGACAGCCAGACACCTTGCTGGGAGTTTGGAAATACTACCGAGCAGTTAGGGTTCAACCTTCAGAAAGACTGCCTCAAACTGAGATCCACGTGACCCCTTCATAGTGGGCACTAAGTGGAAATTTATTGGTTCAGATTTCTGGGAGGAGGAACAAGAGGAAAGGTAAAATTACAGGGAATGTAATCGACTCACAGTACTATTTTAAACACCCCAACCAGAAGGATGGCCCAGGCTAGCTTGATCTTATCACATCTTGGAAGATAAGCAGGGTTGGGCCGAGCTAGTGCTTGGATGGGAGACCACCAACTAAGTACTGGGTCACTATACAGAGATAGAGAATGGCAAACCATCTCTGAACATCTCTTGCCTTGAAAACCTTTTGGGGCCACCGTAAGTTGGCTGCAAACTTGAAAGCACTTGTCACCACCACCAATATCCTAAACAAAAGTAAGGATGGGCATGAACCAAACCACGAAGCCAAATTCATCATGGATTTTGCCCTGTTCGTGGTTTACAAATCAAAGTTTGTGACGGGACTTCTGTCACGAGCTTCCACAAGCTTTTAAAGTAGTTTATGGCAGTTCATGGCAGTTTGTGGACAGAGCAGAAAGCAGGGGTTTAAAGGGACTCCAAGTTCCTTTCAACCTCTGCTTTCTGTTCCACACAAAAGCCAAAAAAAACCCAGCTGAGTGGTGGGGAGCAGCCTCCTCCTCACTGCTCAACTGTTTCAGGCTTTCTGCAGGACCCATTTAAAGGGGCTGCAGTCCCTTTCAACTGGGTTTGTGGGGCCACTAATTGGCTTGGTTCACAAATGAAGCTCCTGGCTCGATTTGGTTCGTGGTCTGGCCATGAACCATGAATCAACACAAACAGTGTTTTTTTCCAGTTTGTGCCCAACCCTAAACAAAAGTTACACACTTATGTCACTCCAGATGCTAATTTTCTAGCCTTCAGTGTTTTTCCTCTGTTCTAATCTATCGGATTACAATGTGCATTGTACCTCTGCATCCTGACTCCCTTCGCTTCACACTGGGATGTAAGGACTCAGAGGTCTCCATTCCAACTTGTATTTGACAAAGGGAGCTTTGGCTCTTGAAAGGTTATCTCTCTCCCCTCCCCCCCCCAAAAAAAAATTGTGCTGGTTTCTAAGGCTCTACTGGATTCAAATCTAGCTACACTTTCTAAAACCATTAAAGTCAATGGACTTAGAAAGAGTAGCTCTATGTAGGATTGCACTATAAATCAACCCTCCAAGGACTTGCACCTATCTTATGAAAATGAGGAGGTGTGTGCATGCACAAGAAAGTGTGTACCCAGAACTAGACGTTGTTGGTCTTAAAGGCACCACTGGACTAAAACTTTGTTCTGCTGCTTCAGATCAACATGGCTACTGGCCTGAATCAACCTAAGGCCCACATAGCCAAATATAGCAAGAAGAAGAAGAAGAAGAGAAAGAAGAAGAAGAGGAGGAGGAGAAGGAGATTGGATTTCTACCCTGCCTTTCACTCGGAGTCTCAGAGCAGCTTACAAACTCCTTTCCCTTTCCTTCCCCACAACAGACACCCTGTGAGGTGGGTGGGGCTGAGAGAGCTCTGACAGAAACTGCTCTTTTTCAAGAACAGCTGTGCCAGAACTATGGCTTGCCCAAGGTCATCCAGCAGGTGCAAGTGGAGGAGTGGGGAATCAAACCCAGTTCTCCCAGATTAGAGTCCGCGCACTTAACCACTACACCAAACTGGCTCATGAGCCAGTTAGCCAAACATGGTAGCACATGAGGAGTTCAACGATCCTTCTGCTGCTTTTTCTGTGTAGAATCTCAGACACATGACATTGCCAGGCACTCAGCCAGTCCCTGAGCGTGGCTGATGGGATGCATGCACAAAAGTGGAAAGTCATAGTCGTAGCAGCTATTCTTACAGGCTGTCAGTCTCACTGGCAGTGGTGTGGGAGATTATTTCCCATTGCAGCTTCCCACACGACACCAGTAACAATGCAAAGCGGAGACCACATGGTGGGTGGGTGGAAGGATAGTTTTTTCCCCAATTGTTTTTTTTTATTAATTTCAAAATCTTACAAATTTATTACAATTTTTTTAAAGGAGGAAATGAAATTAACATTCTTTAAACATTTTCTACTACAGGTGCCAACTCTATTCTGCTACTATTTCATTTGTAAATCATAATAATTAATTAAGTCAGATAGATGTTGGCACACCTAATAAAATATTTCTGCCTCACAAAACTACTCCAGTACATCTGCAATTGTAAAGCTGCCTTGAGCCAGCTATGCTGGCTAGGCGGGATACAAATCTCAATTCATAAATAATAAATAAATAAAAAATAAACTCTGTTTCCCATAGTTTCCCATTAGATCTTGTTATGTTTATAACCATATGTTCTATATATATTTCATTTTCATTTCAAAACTAATATACTAAGATGATTCACAATAAAGTAAGATAGAAACAAAATAATACTCCATTTAGTTACTCTGCTCTCTTAAGATTTTTTTTACTAAATTCTGTTCTTCCTCTTTAACTGGAGCTCTTCTAATCAGCATTCCCTCCCACCGGGACTCCAGAGCAGTTCTGGAACAGACTCACAAAATGTGAGTCTTGCCCATTGGGGAGATGTGGGGGGGATCCCAATGGCCCTTCCTGCATGCTCCCCTACACTTTATATTCCAGGCTACTTCGCTTGGGGAAAATGTTAAAAACAAAAGAAGAAAAATGGTAACTCTATAGCTGCTGTCTCCTCCAATATAGTTCTTTGCAATCTTATAGTACGTTCCTCTTCTTTGGTTACCAGTTCTTGATTTCCTAGCCTGAGTTCAAGTCCAATGCCTTTAGAAGCTCTTCACCAGATGCTAAATCATGGGCTGTGAATATACGTCCTTGGTGTGTGACTGATACATGTCCGAGTACAAGCCAACGATATCTGTAGTTCTTCTCTGCAAGCTTTTGAAGAAGAAGAAGAGGAGATTGGATTTATATCCCACCCTTCACTCACTTAAGAGTCTCAGAGCCGCTTACAAACTCCTTTCCCTTCCCCTCCCCACAACAGACACCCTGTGAGGTAGATGGGGTTGAGAGAGCTCTGTCCTTGAGAGAACCACTGTGCCAGAACTATGGCTTGCCCAAGGTCATCCAGCAGGTTCAAGTGGAGGAGTGGGAAATCAAACCCGGTTCTCCCAGATTAGAGTCCGCACACTTAACCACTACACCAAACTGGCTCTCTAGTGCAATTGGGCACATACTGGGCACATATAGTGCAATTGGGCACATATTTTTGTGCAGTTGGACACATATTTTTCCTAGCATTTAATATTTCAAAGGGACTATCGGGGTACAGCTGGATCAAGGTGTCTTCAAGCTTCAAACCACTTTTCTTCCTGGCAATTTCCAAGAGGTTCCGCTTAGTCTTCACATCCCTAAGATCTGCCACAATGTCATGTATTAATGCTGGTGAGCCTGTTCGGGAGGGGGGAAATAATTTAAGCAGAAATCATTGTTTACCACTGGCCCCAGAAGCGGTGTAATTCCTTCTAACCATTCATTTAAAGTAACAGTAAAGTCCTTGTTTTGTTCAAAAGTTCAAATTGTTTTGGAGGGATTCTTGCTCTTCTATTCTTCCTCATTGTTGTAGTAAAGCTGTGATATTTAAACTGCAGCCCGTTTATTTTATTTTAATTCTTTTGCAGGAGCCCGACACAGAGGCTGTATTGGGTGTGACTGAGCAACTCGCTGTTGCTCACTCTCAGGTAGAAGGATACAGTGGCCGAGGACAGACTGGCAGTCTGGCCCGCTCTGCCTCCGCTTCAAAAGCGGAGGCAGAGTGGCCATTCAGACTGCCACATCTGCCCGGACGAGGCGGCCTGGACCCCCAATGTACCGGAAGTGTGTCAGAAGGCAACACCCACCACTCAGGCTCCACTCCACAGGTGAGTGAAACTGGCCTGCTCTTCCTCCATTCCCTTCCCCATCCAGTACTTTGTGCCATAAAAATAAGCGTAAAGAACACACCCTCATTCTCTTCCTGCTCCCTTGAAACCACCAGGTTTCAAGTAGATTTGAGATACCCAGGACATGTGCACCACCCATCCCTTCCCCTTCCCCTCCCCACAACAAGACACCCTGTGAGGTAGGTGGGGCTGAGAGAGGTCTTTTGAGAACTGCTCATGAGAGAACAGCTCTGAGAGAACTTGTGAATGGCCCAAGGTCACACCAGCAGCTGCATGTGGAGGAGTGGGGAATCAAACCCAGTTCTCCCAGATTAGAGTCCAACTCCTGACCACTACACCAAACTGATGAGGTGGAAGCTGCTGAAGGGTTGGTGAAATTTCTCCAGTACTTATGTGCCATGTGCCCAGATAAAAAATGGTATACTTAGAAAATTTATATGCCACCTTGAGCAAGTCTCTGGAAAAGCAGCACACAGTCATAAAAGGAACAATGATAAAATTATCAATATTAAAACAAAACATTAAAAACAATAAAGACCCTAGCAGGGCTTTCCCCGGGGCGCTGCGCCTCTGCACTGCTCGGGGAAGCCGAGGAGGGGGCGGGGCTTGATCATATGCCCGCCCCCTGGGCTCCTCACTCCCGGAGCTGCGCTCCTGTGCGCTCCTGCTCCAACGGACCCCTGGAAGAGACTTGGGAAAGCTCAGTCTGGAGAAGAGGAGGTGGAGGGGGGCATGATTGCTCTCTTCAAGTATTTGAAGGGCTTTCACATAGAGGAGGGCAGGGATCTGTTCTTGTTGGCAGCAGAGGATAGGATTCACAATAATGGGTTTAAATTAAGGGGTTGGAAGGTACCAGCTGGATCTTAGGAAAAAACTTTTTGACAAGAGTTGTGCAAGAATGGAATCAGCTGCCTGGGCAGGTGGTGAGCTCCTCCCCCCCCCCCCCGCACTGGCAATCCTTAAGCAGCAGTTGGACAAACACTTGTCAGGGATGCTCTAGGCTGATCCTGCATTGAGCAAGGGGTTGGACTAGATGGCCTGTAGGGCCCCTTCCAACTCTGTGATTCTGTGATTCTATATCATTCGGTTTCTGGGACCAAGGCTTGATTTGCATGGTAGAGGAGCAAGATGAAAACTCTCTGGACTCCGTTCTGATATCTATTGGAAAGAAATTGCCTGAAGGATCAACTCACGTTACTCTTCACACTCCAGGAGGGGCCTCATACCATTCTCCCGTTACATGAACTGGGCTCCTTGGGGAATATATCAACCAACACAGGGCTATTCTGGTTAAACAAAAAAAATCCCATTCCTTTTCAATATTTTCCAATGACTGGACATATTTATCTCTTACTAATTTTATAATTTCATATCCATAACTTCTTCCCAAGTCCACTTATTTATACTCACTAGCAACATGATTCATCTGCTGACTACTTATGTTTTCTTACATGAAGTTGAGTAAGCCACTTAAATAGAATAAAGTGGGAAGTGTCTGATTAAAAACAAGGGCAGTCATTTTTAGCCATAAACCACATTGATAGTTTTAGCTCTTTTTTTAAAAAAAAAAAACACAAGGTTCTTTGCTAAACTGAAGACTCTCTGCTGTCAGGCTGGGGATAAGGATTGTATGAGTAAATAGGACCAGGTAAAATGTGAGCAAGCTGAGGATGTGTTCCCTGAATCTTCTTAGCTTATAGGATTACAGCCTGACAAGTAGCAAAGCACAGAGATCAGAGTTACACAGATCAATCTTCATTTGGTTTGTTACTTTGATGGGATCTGAGTAAATTCCTTTTTAAGTTGTAAGGCTGCGGCTGCCACTTATGGTGATTAAGTATAATCTAATTTGAGTCAACGTGTTACGTTTTAGCTTTTTTCCCTAGGTTTTTTTTTCCTGACAAGCTCTTTTGCATAAACTAAGACAACCCTGAGGACCAGAGTCTCCAGTAGGGGAAAAAAAGAGATCTGTTGTTTAGACGTCAGCATCTAAGAGACCTCCAGATGTTTTGAATAGACAAGATCTCAGAGATCAAGCCTCGTCTTTCCTTGGTGGTGGTGGGAAGTGCCATCAAGTCACAGCCAACTTCTTGTGACTCTGGAGGCAACATACGTTCAGAGGTAGTTTGCCATTGTGTAGCCTGTGTGTAGCAACCCGAGAATTCTTTGGTGGTCTCCCATCCCATCTAAGTACCAACCAAGTCTGACTCTGCTTCGCTTCTGAGGTCTGATGAGATCAAACTAACCTAGGCCATCCAGCTCAGGGCCTGCTTCACTTAACCTCCTTTATATCCAAATCTCATGAACACCGCGTTCTGTACGTGCATTGTGCCTAAGGTTGCCAACCTCCAGGAGGCACCTAGAGAGCTTGCACTATCACAATTGATTTCCCGATGATCAGTTCCCCTGCAAGAAAAAAAAAAAGGCTGTTTTGGAGGGTAGACTCTATGGCATGATACCCTACTGAGACCCACCCTTCCCCAAACCTCATCTTTCCCAAGCTTCACCCCCAAAATCTCCAGGTATTTCCCAACCCAGAGGTGGCAACCCTAACTGTGCCATTTTGAGACTTGCTCCTCAGTCAATTAAGATATCCTATGGGATGCAGACAGTGACTGCAGCCAGGAAATAAAAAGACGCCTGCTCCTTGGGAGGAAAGCAATGACAAACCTAGACAGCATAACAAAAAGTAGAGGCATTACCCTGCCAACAAAAGTCTGTAGGGTCAAAGCGATGGTATTCCCAGTAGTAATGTATGGCAGCTGGAGTTGGACTATAAGGAAGGCCAAGCGCCAAAGAACAGATGCTTTTGAATTATAGTGCTGGAGAAGACTCTTGAGAGTCCCTTGGACTGCAAGGAGATCAAATCAGTCAACCCTAAAAGAAATAGACCCTGACTGCTCCCTGGAAGGCCAGATCCTGAAGCTGAAGCTGAGGCCGTGGTCACACAGCACCCGATTCCCGGATAAAATCCTGCTGGGATTTTATTCGGTTTGTTTTCTTTCGGGTTGAGATGTTCATACTGGCCCTGGTCAGTATTTGGATGGGAGACTACCAAGGAAGTCCAGGGTTGCTGTGCAGAGGTAGGCAATGGCAAACTGTTGGCAGAGTTTAAACATCCAGAGGAATGGCACAACAATGGCTTAAAGAAAATAACTCGGTTTATTAAAGAAAGAACAAACTCTGAAAGAACAGGGGAGAGGGACAAGAAGAGAAGAGATTGGATTTATACCCCGTCCTTCACTCGGAGTCGGAGGCCCCGTCCACATGAGCAAGATAAGCCAGACGGGAAGTGACTCAAATTTGAGCCGGCGCAATTTGCGCCGCTTTTGCAGGATCACACAGGTCCATGGACCTGTGAGGGCAAACTGTCGCTGCGTGATCACACACAGCCGTGGGCGAGTTGGTTTTTTTTTTTCGTCTGTTTTCGGTGCGCTTATCTGCTTCTACAAGGGATCGATGACTTGCCTGTCCACCCTTGGGATCATCCGATGATGCGCATACCAGGATGGGAGGGGAAACCCCCCCCAAAAAAAGCCCGCTCCCCAATGCCACTTGTTTGCTCTGGTGTGATCACACCAGGAAAGGTCAGTTCTGGGCCGTCGCAAACCATTTGAGACTGCCCTTTCACTGGTAGCTAAATAAGTCGATTCCCCACCGGCTCAAAGTGGTTTGTGACACTTTGACACCAGTTGCAGGATGCTTCCCAGATGTGCTTGTGTGATCACGCCACTTTGAGCCGGCGGGGAATCGTCCTTCTTGTGTCGCAAATGGATGCGTATGATCACGCCCTCAGAGTGCCTTACGAACTCATTTCCCTTTCGATCTGGAGCCTGGTATTTTCTTTTTTGGGGTGGAAAGGGCCATTAAGTCGCAACCAACTGAAGAGTGACCTCATGGGGCTTTCAGAGCAAGAGACATTTAGAGGTGATTCATGTTGGAAGATACAAAGCCTATTGTGCACCTCCTTGAAGAAGATCAGCAGAATAGCCTTTACGGGATAGCTGAAGGACTGCTAGTTAGCATAGCTACATCAGGGACTTCCCACAATTTCCTTCCTGTCTCCTGATTGGCCCTTTGGAGACTTCCTGCTCCAACTGACCCCCCACCCCTTGTTCCTGTCTCTCACAGCAGTTAGTCAGTTAGGTAAGCCAGTTTAGTGTAGTGGTTAAGTGCGCGGACTCTAATGTGGGAGAACTGGGTTTGATTCCCCATTCTTCCACTTGAATCTGCTTGATGATCTTGGGCAAAGCATTGTTCTATCAGAGCTGTCCTTGAAAGGGTAGTTTCTGTCAGAGCTCTCTCAGCCCCACCCACCTCACAGGGTGTCTGTTGTGAGGAGGGGAAGGGGAAGGAGTTTGTAAGCCGCTCTGAGACTCCTTCGGGTAGTGAAGGGCGGGCTATAAATCCAATCTCTTCTTCTCTTCTTCTTCTCTTCTAAGCAAAGAGGAATGTCATTCTCCACAGCTGCTGGATATGAAAGGATTAAGGAGGTGGAGTTTTTCACAACTTGGAGGAAAGAGTTATCACTTGCTAATGTCCATGCATCCAGCTGCTGTGAACTGCACAAGAACAGAGGCTAGGGGGGAAAGTTGGCAACGTGGTAATTAAGTGATGAATCAGCCTTAATTGGGGGCACCTGTCAAAAATGAAAGCTAGGGGTGAATAGTGAGAGTAAATTATTCCCTGCATTTATAGCTATCTATTGCCCCAAAATGATATAGTGGTATATTATATCTGTATATTGCCAGGATGACAAACAACAATGGTTATAGTGAGTGGTTACAGTGGAGTCTGTAGTAGGGCTCTGGATCGATCCTGTTTAATTTGACAGGACAGAAGCAGCAACACGGATGACCTCGTCTCCAATTGCATCGCAGGTACACCCCTGATTAATGACGGCGGCGAACAGCGCACGAATTACAGCATGACAAATGGGAAGTGCTGGATTTCCATCCATGTGCTTGTCAGATACCTGAAACCGAGTGGGTTGCTGTAGCCATCTCCCTGACTGGAGTCTTGACATCTGGGCAATTAAAGGAGCCAGAAAGGAAGGTGGCAGCTGCTTTGGCAAATAAACCTCTTCACGTTTATGCAAACATAATTACTTCCCGTTTATGAAAAGCACATGCCAAATTGACTGGGTAACCTGTATTCTTGCCTGGCACTTTTTTGGCCCTCAGTGAAGGTTTCAGATGTCAGGTCTGTGTGGGCAGCCTGTATACTCTACCAGTGGACAAACTTTCCCAAATTTGACTTGGAGTGGTCTCATTCAAACACATTAACTGGGTCTTGATTCAAATTTAGGCAGAACTGGCTTCCTGCAGTGGCTCAAGTGGTTAAGATGCTGAACTGCAGACCACAAGGTCGATAGTTCAACAGTTCGAGACCCAAGTGCCACATGACAGAGTGAGCTCCAGTCTCTAGTCCTAGCTCCTGCCAACCTAGCAGTTCGAAAGCAAGAAATTGCAAGTTGATAAACAGGTATCACTTTGGTGGGAAGGTAACAGCATCCCATGTGCCTTGGTGTCTACTCATGCCAGCCACATGACCACAGAAACATCTTCAGACAGCATTGGCTCTTTGGCTTGGAAACAGAGATGAGCACCGCATCCCTAGAGTCGTATTCAACTGGCTTTTGAGCAAGGGAAACCTTTGTCTTTATCTTTATCTTTCTTTAGGCTACAGACATGTATAAATACGGAAAGCAACTTAATCCAATTATATCTAGCCCATTATTTATTAATTACCCTCAGACGGGTAGCTGATAGGGATCACTGTGAAATTCAGCTAAGGGGGATTTGGAAGCTGATTTCTTGGTCCTGCTCCATATAATTATTTTAAAATTCATCCAGTGTGGACATCTGATAACCAATGAGGGTTCTCATTTTGTGGTGATTTTCTTTCCCTACTTTTCTCTTTCCCTTGTAAATTGTGAACACTGGAGGGGGGGCTTCTTTAAAGTCCTATAAACAAAAAAAAATAGATCAATTTTGTCTGTCTAGCTGTGGGTCTGCCAGGCTAGCAGGATACAGATTCACAGGATGATGTGAGATAACAAATCCAAGATTTTTTTGTTTTCTTGAGGTACCAGGGCCTAGACATAATCAGCCAAGTCTCAAGGAACTTTCTGGGGCCTCTCTAGTAATTTCCCATCCAGGAGGATGGGAAGGGTCTGATAGGATTTTTGATTGTCACCATGCTATTCCTTTATTATTATTATCCTCCTCTGACCAAAGGTCATGAGCAAAGTCAATACTGATAGCCACCTTGCTGTTTTGAATAAGAAGACTCCCCTCTTGTACTTGATGCTCTGGAAGTAATTGTGTGCTCTTTCCTCTTTTGGAAGCCCTTAGATGCATTTGACACACATAATCCCAACCCAGATTTGTGACTAATTTTAGTAGAAACATTTCTGTGTAAACATTATGGATACAGTGAATTTTGCCACACATGTTCAACTGTTGAGCTTACCATGCTTGAAGGTATCGGTCAGAGCTGAGCCAATCACTCAACCCATTCAATTAATGCCAAACAGCTGTGATCACCTGTCCAATCAGATAGCATTGGGTTTTTGCAAAATTGCACATGCACAAAAATGCTGCCAATTTAAACCAGTTGTCAGCCATTAGTGTAACTAGGGAGTACTTAGACAAACACAAAAAGGCAGGATTTTTATTAAAAAAAAATTAAAACACCACATTTATTCATTACTGATTTATATGATTCATGAGTGATTTGATTGTCTATTTAAAAAACAAATTGTCTGCTGAGCCAATTAGTTATGCAGCAAGGTTTTCCTTTCTCAAAAGCCAGTTAAATTCGATTCTAGGGATGCGATGGACTACTGATCTTCCAGTCTGCAGTTCAGTGTCTTGACCACTTGAGCCACTGCAGCAAGGGGGAGTCTTTTTTTTTTGAAAAGATTTTTTATTGAAGTCACAATTTTCATTAAACAATACATTCATCTTATTTTTTACCGACCTCTTTTTATTTTCCTCCTCCTCCCCCCTTTTAGGCTTCCAGCAGACCCCACACCTGTACTTAAACTTAGATTAACAGGTAAATTACTAATTAAAAAAGATTAAGTATTTAGCTCTTTTTCTATAACATATATACCTCTAATATTTTTATATATTATTCCACTCCTAAAAATGTTAGATAAATATACAGTTACTACAGATTTTTCAATAGTTAGAAAATGTAAATATGTTTCCTTTTAATTCTGTATACTTTTCTGTATATTCTTGCAGGTCCTTCCATTCTTCTAAAAATGTCATAGAGTCTTGATTGTTCAGTTTCTTAGTCCATTTGTCCATTTCAGCCAAAAATACTAATTTTCTGAGCCATTCCCAAAGTTCTGGAATTCTTTCATTCTTCCAGTTTTGTGCATAAACCATTCTTGCGGTTGTCACCATATACCATATCATTGTTCGTTTACTGACATCTATATCTTCTAACTTAAGACCCAACAAAAACAATTCTGGTATTTTTTTTAAAGTACATTTCAAAAATTTTTGCATTTCATCATGTATTATTGACCAATAGTTCTTCGCTTTCTCACAAGTCCACCACATATGATAAAAGGAACCTTCTTTTTGTTTACATTTCCAACACTTATTAGATACATGTTTACTAATAATTGCAATTTTCTTAGGTGTCATATACCATCTATACATCATTTTATAACAATTTTCTTTAAGACTATAACATGTTGATATACTCATAGCTCTTTTCCATAAAAATTCCCATGATGACATCGGAATATCTCTATTAACATTAATTGCCCATTTTATCATCTGTTCTTTAACTAGTTCATCTTCATTATACCAGTTCAACAGTATTTTATACATTTTAGAAACCATTTTCTTATCACCTTCTAGCCATATCCATTCTATTTTATTATTTTCACTTCTCAAGCCACCCACCCTCTTATCTGCCTTGAACAAATCATATATTTGTCTGTAACACCACCACCCATACCCAAAACTAACATCTTGTTCTTGTTTTAAGAAATATTCGCCTCTTACTTTTATTACCAGTGCTTCATATTTCAACCAGTCTTGACCTTCACAAGTTGAAAAAGGCTTTATAACTTCCGCTGGTACAATCCACAATGGTTTTGTATCCAAAAAAAATCTATTGTATTTACTCCAGACGTTTATTAAAGATCTTCTTACATAGTGGTGTTTGAACATATTATCCATCTTCACTTTTCCGTAGTACAAATATGCATGCCATCCAAATTTACAATCATGTCCTTCCAATGCCAGAAGCTTCCTATCTTCTAGTCGAATCCAGCTTTCTAACCACGTCAAACAAACCGCATCATGATATAACTGCAAATTTGGTAACTGAAATCCATCTCTTTCTTTCGCATCACACATTATCTTCATTTTTATCCTGGGCTTCTTTCCTGCCCATACAAACCTCGAAAGTTCTTTTTGCCAGCCTTTAAACACCTTTGAGTCTTTTACTATGGGTATCGTTTGCAGCAGAAATAACAGTCTAGGCAAAATGTTCATTTTAACTAGTGCAATCCTACCCATTAGTGATAGATTTAATAAATTCCATTTCTTAATATCTTGGGTAATTTGTATCCAAAGTTTTTCATAGTTATTCTTAAACAAGTCAATATTCTTCATTGTTAAGTCAATTCCCAGATACCTTGTTTTCTCTACTACCTCACAGTTTGTTTTTACTTGCAATTCTGTTTTTTCTTTACTTGACATATTCTTAGCAAGGGGGAGTCTTAATTGGGCTGTTAGAGAACATGGATCCATAAAAAGACTCCACATCCTCAGTTCTGAACTTTGACTGGATCACATTGCCAGTACTTTGCAAATTGCCATGTCATTTGGAATGTTTACCCCACTGCCCTCAGAAACTGAAACTCTTTAGGAGTACCCTTGGACATCCAAGTTTACTTCAGCTGAAATGTCAGTGAGAATTATGTCTGTTAGTTTTTGAGATGGTGAATTTGCTTTAGCTGTGTCAGCCAACTTGAGGATCTTTTGCTTCTGAAATAAGTTCACCACTCTTGTTGTGATCCCCACTCCCCAGCTTTATTTTAACATTTGTCATAATACTAGAAAAGCCTCTTCTATGGTGCTGGATACTTTAGTTGTAACTGGGCACTCAGCTCTTTGTAAAGCCCTGAGATGTATTTGACACATATAGTTTTGGAGCCTATGGATTTGTTCCCCTAGTGTTCTTCCAACCTGATGCCTTCTCCTGATGCAAGAGCTTCTGTTTGTTCCACTAACTCATAATATCCAACTCACAGTTTCAGTAAAGATTTGTTCTTTCTTTAGTTTCAGTACAAAAATTGGGGTAACTATTTCAGTTTCGGGGATATGTTTACAGGCTTTGCTGTGAATTGCAATAATTGTTTTTTATATACACTGTAATTTCTTTAAAATGGGAAAGATTGAAGGTCAAAGAAGAAGGGGACAGCAAAGGATGAGATGCTTAGACAGTGTTATCAATGCAACAAACATGAAATTAAGCAAACTCCGGTGCACGGCAAAAGACAGGAGGGCCTGGTGTGATGTGGTCCACAGGGACGTGAAGAGTCAGACTCGACTGTGCAACTGAACAACAACAACAACAAATTTCTTTAAAGTTTGTCATGTGAGCTTCACATTTCAAACCCTCCTTTTAACTGCAAAGTCTGTACAAAATCCTGTTCTAGCTTTAGTAGGAGAGCAAATTGCTGTAAGAGAAGCAAGCTTTGCATTTACTGCAACAGCAAATGGACATCAATGAACCATCAACATAGAATGAGTGGAGTACACGATAAAAGAACAGGATATTTATGGCTGCAGTCAGACAAGCTGTTTGATTTGTTGTCAATGCTGTTCCCCTCCAGATTTGAAATGCACATTCAAACAGCATCGTCCCTATCCCGTTAGGCAGTTGTTTGCCCCCCCCCCCCCCCATTCTCAGCCTTCTCTGAGCGTGCACAGGGGAAAGTCCGAGGATTACAGATTTAAATGGTTTCACTTCACATTTCTAGATGTCTGAACTCTCTGTTGTGAACTCAAACTGTTTTGAAAGTCTGAACCTTCTGGTCAGTTTTTGTGCTTAAAAAAAAAAGAGAGCGCATAACTGCATTTTTGTGCCAGACTTGTTAATCCCTGCCTGTGTGTTTCTGTGCCCAAACAGCCTGTCATGATTGGGAGCCCCTGGGGGAGTTCTTTTTAAGTAATAAATTGTAATAGAAAAACCCTCTGTTCAATTTCTTAGGGTAGGAAAGTCGTGTAAATAGTCCCTAATAAGGATCCCATATGAGTAGTTATTATTTCACCCCCAGATCTCCAAGCCAAAAAAACCCTTAAAGATGGCTGGTATTCGTGGCATTTTGTGGTGGAGAGATGACCAAATTTAAAAGACAAGAATCAAATATGAGTGGAAATGCAAGCTAGATCAGGTGGGAAAGGGGGTAATTTCTGGCAGAAAGCTATGGTAGTCTCAGAACCTTTAAGAACACAGTTTTTGGAAGAAGGCTCATGGAGCTGTCAAAAAGAAGTGATGCTTCAAATAAATGCTTCTGTGCATGCCCTGAAAACAAAGCAAGAAAAAATGCTGCCTGAGTGCCCACTCTGTGGTTACCGTGCAGCAGTACTCTGAATGGTCAACCATAGAGTGAGTATGCAGTGAGGCAGGATAAGGGTGACATGTTTGGACAAAACTCTCCAAAACAAATAATACAGGATAAATTAGAGGCATGGTCAGACCATGCAAAGCCTGTCATCTGATGGCAGCCTATATGATAATGACCAATTTTGCACAAAAATGAATATATAGCACGTTATCAAAGGGTGTGAAAGTTGGACAATGAAGAAAGCTGACAGGAAGAAAGTTGATTCCTTAGAAATGCTGTGTTGGAGGAGAGTTTTACAAATACCATGGAGTGTCAAAAAGACAAATAAGCAGTTTCTAGATCAAATAGTGCCTGAACTCTCCCTAGAAGTTAAAACGACTACACTGCAGCTAACGTACTTTGACCACATCATGAGAAGACGACACTCACAGGAAAAGAGAATCATACTAGGAAAAGCTGAAGGCAGCAGGAGGAGATGAAGACCCAACATGAGATAGATTGACTCAATAAAAGAAGCCACTGCCCTCAGTTTGCAGGACCTGAGCAAGACTTAACAATAGGACATTTGGGAGGTCATTAATTCATAGGGTCCCCATAAGTCAGAAGCAGCTTGACAACACTTAACGCAGAGACACACATCAAAGGAACTGATAGGCACAGAAGTGGCCTCAGGCATACAGACTTTCAGTGATCAAGTTTATTATGTGAAATCTTTAGTCATAGTCATAATAAAAACAGGCTGCAAGATGCACACAATCCAGACAAAAGACATAATAAAAACAGTCTACAACACACACACAACCCTCATATTAAAACCTTCATGTACTGGGTTGCATTTGGTTTTACAAAATCCTCCCTAGAGTTAGCAGCTAGATTTTTAAAAAGAGACTAAAATATGTTGTCCCGCCACAGGCTCTCTGGTCCTGGCGGTGGGCTCCGCAGCACCATGGGGACCACCCCCCTCCTAGGGTACCTGTCGGGGGAATGCTAAAGGGGGTGGCCTGCCCCAGCACAGCATTGAGGGGGGCGGTGAACTCCCCTCCCAGAGCACTACCACTCCTCAGGCCCCAGGAACACATGAAAGGGGACATCCCAGAAACAGTGCCACAGGTAATGACACGGCCTGGATGCGTCCCATTGTCCACTCCTGGTGCAGCCCCGAGGAGGGGGCCACCAGGATGCTCCCAGTTCCAGCCACGGGGTCCACATGGACCCAGGCATGGAGCCCTGCATATGGCAACCCATTTCCTACCTGGATGGGGGGGAGAAGAGTCCTCCACTGCTCAAGTGCCCGTCCACGGGCCCGACACTGTGTGAGCCAATAAGAACATAAGAACATAAGAGAAGCCAATGCTGGATCAGGCCAGTGGCCCATCCAGTCCAACACTCTGTCACACAGTGGCCAAAAACACCAGGTGCCCTCAGAAGGTCCATTGGCGGGGGCAGGACACTAGAAGCCCTCCCACTGTTGCCCCCCCCCATCAAGCACCAAGAATACAGAGCATCTCTTGCCCCAGACTGAGAGTTCCTATCTATACTTTATGGCTAATAGCCACTGATGGACCTCTGCTCAATATGTTTATCTAATTCCCGCTAGAAGCCGTCCATGCTTGTAGCTGCCACCACCTCCTGTGGCAAAGAATTCCATGTGTTAATCACTCTTTGAGTGAAGAAGTACTTCCTTTTATCTGTTCTAACCCAACTGCTCAGCAATTTCATCGGTGCCCATAAGTTCTTGTATTGTGAGGAAGGAAGAAAAGGACTTCTTTCTCTACCTTCTCTATCCCATGCATAATCTTATAAACCTCGATCATGTCACCCCTCAGCCGTTGTTCCTCCAAGCTAAAGAGCCCCAAGCGCTTTAACCTTTCTTCATAGGGAAAGTGTTCCAACCCTTTTATCATTCTAGTTGCCCTTTTCTGCACTTTTTCCAATGCCAATGGGCCGAGGCAATGCCCAACAGCAAGAGAGTAAGGGAGGGAAGACATAGGCGAGGAAGGAAGAGCCAGTGAGAGCCAGAGCACAGGTGATTGACAAGGGGAAAAAGCCAGAGGACACAGGGGGTGGGGAAAGAGAGGAAAACAAGGCAGGAGGAGGGGATAAAAGAAGGGAAGCACAAGAGGGCCAGGGAGGATGAGGCAAAGAAGAGAGAGGTGGCCAGAGGGACAGCGAGAAAGAGAGAAACCCAGGCCCAATGAGTCACTGCCTTTGCAGGGGATCAGGCTGGTGGTGACATAACCCCAGCCACCCCATTCTGCGGCCCTTGCTTCCCTCTCTTATAGGAGCCCCTCCTGTCCCATTGACCCGGGACCACGACACATGCCCCTTTTCTTCCGTAGTGGCCGGAAGAGGGTGATGTATGTACAACAGGTTAATTCTGGAGTACTACTCAAAACCTCCAACTTCAACAGGATCAGCAGTATTGCATCATTGCATCACCCTCAGAGAGCTAGTGTGGTGTAGTGGTTAAGAGAGGCGGACTCAGATCTGGAGAACTGGGTTGTTTGATTCCCCACTCCTCCTCCACATGAAGCCTGTTGGGTGACCTTGGGCCAATCACAGTTCTCTCAGAATTCTCTCAGACCCACCTACCTCAAAAGGTGCCTGTTGTGGGGAAGGGAAGGAGATTGTAAGCCACTTTGGGACTCCTTAAAACGGAAAAAAGTGGGGTATTGAAAATGTTAAGTAGTGGGTTCAAGAGGCTATCGTGATTTCAGCATAGCTCTTTTATTCAGAAATACAACAACAATAACACAGGTGGCAAGCCACAAATATATACAGAAACCTCAGCCCTAAAACACACCCACAAAATCGAAGTAACCGATAGAAACATAGCTGCTAGAATCCTTCATTTGCATGGCCTAATTTGTACTTCCGTTACATGATTGGCCCATTCTGCAAGGGTGGCCAATCTGAATGTAGCTGTGAGGAGCCTCTCTAGTAATGTGTATTCAGTTGAAGCTCTCCGTACACAACAAAAAACAACTATTCTTCTTCTCAAGATCAGAAATGACCACATCTACCTGGGAATAGAGTCCAAGAAGACGACCAACACCTAATGTAGAAGGTCATCTACAGCTCCAGATACAAACTGGGGTTGGGGTAGGGGAGCTAAACGATTCTCTGAAACAGATTTCTTGAAATGTGCTGCATTTGGAAAGTATTCTTTGGCTTAACGGTTGTTATGGTGAAGAAATATTTTTTTCCAAAAAAACAAAACAAAACCCTTTAATCTCAATGTGACAAGCTATAAGAGTGAGGGGGACCAACACATCATGGAAAGGTGACAACTGGAATCCTAAAAAAAACTTCTCCGGGAAAAAGCCCAGCTAAATAAAATGGGACTTATCTCTGAATAGAGCTGTTTAGGCTGGCTCCTTTATGTTTTCATCCTAAGCAGAGTTACACCCTTGTAAACCCAATGACTTCAGTGGTTGTAGAAAGGTGTAACTCTACGAGGGTTGTCAGGGCCCTCCTAGCCACTGGCAGGGGATGGGGGCGGGTAGGGTTTCCAGCTCTAGGTTGGGAAACTCCTGGAGATTTGGGGATGGAGCCTGGGGAGGACAGGGACCTCAGCTGGTTACAGTGCCATCAAGTCCACCCTCCAAAATGTCCATTTCCTCCAGGGGAAATGATCTCTGTAGTAGATTCCAGAGGATCCCCAGGTCCCACCTGGAGGCTGGCTTCTCTGAACCTTACTTAGGATCAGGGCTATTTTTGGGCAGGAACACACAGGAACGGAGTTCCGGCTGGCTCCTGAGTTGGCCACACCCAGCAAAAACTCATTAGCATAATAGGCCACACCCAACAGCAGAAACGCATTAGGACTGGCTACATTAGGGGCATGTGTCCTAACATGCAAATTAATTCCTGCTACAAAAAAAGCCCTGGGTTTTGTCAACAAACAAGGTAAACAGAATAAGAAGCAAAAGTTGGGTGTGGCCGGATGACCACTCCTCTGGTAACATGGGGGTGAGGCTGAATATGCTAATAAGCTGTGTTGTCAGTGGTGTAGCCTAATATGCTAATGAGTTTCTGCTGTTGGGTGTGGCCTATTATGCTAATCAGTTCCTGCTGGGCTTTTTCTACCAAAAAAGCCCTGCTTAGGATGGACCTATACATGTCAGAAACCAGAGTTCTACCTGCACTTGCTTCCTGATGCAGTAGTTCCATTTGATAAGCATGTTTTATATTTTTATTTTTCTCTCAAGGAGCATTCAGTCCCATGAGCCTGCAGACTCCAAGGAAGTTTTATTCAATTAATTATTCAACTAAATTGCTTTTTCTGTTATTTGGGCTCCAAATCACCCCCAAGTAGTTTCCTCTGTAGCTGGCTATTATAAAGCATGGGTCCTGCTTCACAGAATAAAATAAACTAACCCCCCAATGGACTGACACTTCTTGGGCAGGGTGACCAAATGACCATTATTCTCAGTTCCAATTGCATTCTGACATTCATCTGATTTTAAATCTTCAGCATTATTGCTTTCGCACATGTTCTTTTTTAATTTAGTTTATTTATAGACCACCCCAAGGCTATCATTAAATTTGGGGAAAGGTTCCTTCCCCCTCTTTAAAAAACAAACAAACATTCAGTGATGTATGGAAAACATTGTTCTTTATGAACCAAAAACCACAGGACAGTTTTACGAAATAAGCAATCCATAAAAAATGAGGATGACTAGAAAGATGATAATTAGTATGAATGTAGTCCTTTATCATGTTATTATGATAGTATTATCCCGACTTGCAGCTGGAAAGAGGATTTCCTAGGGCCAGCCAGGGTTGCCAGATGTGGGATGGGAAATTCCTGGAGATTGGGTGGGGGGAGCCTTGGGGAGACAGGGTTTGTGCAGGGGAGGGACCTCAGCGAGGTACAGGGGTCCATTGGAGCAGGAGCGCACAGGAGCGCAGCTCCGGGAGTGAGGAGCCCAGGGGGCAGGCACATGACCAAGCCCCGCCCACTCCTCGGCTTCCCCGAGCAGTGCAGAGGCTCAGCGCCCCGGGGAAAGCCCTGCTAGGGTCTTTATTGTTTTTAATGTTTTGTTTTAATATTGATAATTTTATCATTGCTCCTTTTATGACTGTGTGCTGCTTTTCCAGAGACTTGCTCAAGGTGGCATATACATTTTCTAAGTATACCATTTTTTATCTGAGCACATGGCACATAAGTACTGGAGAAATTTCACCAACCCTTCAGCAGCTTCCACCCCATCAGTTTGGCGTAGTGGTCAGGAGTTGGACTCTAATCTGGGAGAACCGGGTTTGATTCCCCACTCCTCCACATGCAGCTGCTGGTGTGACCTTGGGCCAGTCACAAGTTCTCTCAGAGCTGTTCTCTCATAAGCAGTTCTCAAAAGACCTCTCTCAGCCCCACTTACCTCACAGGGTGTCTTGTGGGGAGGGGAAGGGAAAGGGATGGGTGGTGCACATGTCCTGGGTATCTCAAATCTACTTGAAACCTGGTGGTTTCAAGGGACCAGGAAGAAAATGAGGGTGTGTTCTTTACGCTTATTTTTATGGCACAAAGTATTGGATGGGGAAGGGAACGGAGGAAGAGCAGGTCAGTTTCACTCACCTGTGGAGTGGAGCCTGAGTGGTGGGTGTTGCCTTCTGACACACTTCCGGTATGTTAGGGGTGTGGCATATGCAAATGAGTTATGCAAATGAGTTATGCTAATGAGCTCCTGCACCTCTTTTTCTACGAAATGACCCCTGGCGAGGTATAATGCCATATAGCCCACCTCACGAAAGCAGCCATTTTCTCCAGGGGAACTGATCTCTGCAGGCTGGAGATCAGTTATCAATCATACACACATACATACACATACACAGACCTTTAATGGCATAAATAAGGTTACAAAAAGAAACATAAGCAGATGAAGAGGTAACAAGGAGAAATGAAGGAGAAATGAATTAATCATATGCATCTATGCATTGCACAATCGATCCTTAATTACCAAACTTAGAAATAAGGCAACTTTTTTGGTTGTTTCAGGTGACAGATCATTCAGGAGATGGTGCACCTTCAGAGCATCCGGACAACCTATCATCTTGGATAAAATTGAGTCTAAAAGAGTAAAACATGTATCATCATAGTGGGGACGGTATAGGAGAATATGGAGAACGGAGTCACCTTGATTTAGACAACACGAACAGAGTCTTGCTGAATATGGAATCCCTTTATATCTACCATGAGTGACAGCAGATGGAATGGCATTACATCTAGCAAGTGCAAATGCTCAGCACAGTTGTGGGGCATGGAGGGCTGATAAGTAAGAAAGCAGATGGCCAATAAGTGGGAGAATTCCAAAATTCAGGGGGGGAGCAGGATTTGTTTGCATCACTAACTAGTTTCTGCATTTCATTGTCCAGGATTCTGCGTCTAATTTACTGATATGCATTTGTGAGAGGTAGCCTATACAGAGAATCCATTGATATTCCCATTGCAATTATTTTCTGTCTTTTCCCAAGCTCATTTCACTCTGGTTTCAAATTTCACTCCAGGGGGTCTGAAGAGTACTAAGCAACAGCATTTGTTTAAAGCAGTATAATGCTAGCTTGACCACAGGAGGGCAATTAATGAATGTAAACAGTAATTTATAAACTAGAACAAGTATGGTTTGAAACTAGAAACAGGTATAGACAGGGTTGTTGTTTTTTTAAACTAGAATGATTCTAGTGGAAAAGTCAGCTGTAAATTCAACCTAAAGCTCTGAACAAGTCCATTTATTTCTAACTAAGAGCAACAACTTCTGAAAACATGAAAAACAGTTGCCAGCTCTGGATTGGGAAATACCTGGAGAGTGTGAGGGTGGATAGCAGGGAAAGTGAGGTCTGGGGAGGGGACGGTGCTTAGCAGGGTGTAATGCCAGAGACTCTACCCTCCAAGATCATCCTGTCTCACACAATGGCCAGCCAGTTCCTCTGGAGGGCTGACAACAGGGCATAGAGGCTGAGGCCTTCCCCTGATCTTGCCTCCCTGCTCTGGGATTCAGAGGTTTACTGCCTCTGAATGTGGAGGTTCCCCTCAGTCACCATGGCTAGTAGCCCTGCTAGACTTATTCTCCATGAATCTATCGCATCCCCTTTTAAAGCTGTTTATTCTTGTGGCCATCACTACTTCCTCTGGCAGCGAATCCCCCCTTTTAATTGCTCTCTGTGTAAAGAAGCATTTCCTTTTGTCTGTCCTGAGTCTCCTGCCCATCAGCTTCATTGGATGCCCTCGAGTATTAGTGTATTGAGAGAGGGAGAACAATTTCTCTTTGTCAACTCTCTGCACCCCATGCATAATTTTATAAAGTTCTATCATGTCCTCCCTCAGTTGTCTCTTTTCTAAACTGGAAGTCCCAGACTCTTCAGCCTTTCCTCACCGGGAAGGTGCTCCAGCCCCCAAGCCACCTTGGTTGCCCTCTTCTGTACTTTTCCCAGCTCTGAGAATCACCTGGGGGAATTAAATTAAGAAATTCATTACTAACCTTCTTGGAACTCTCTTCGTGCCTCTCAGTATTCCTTAGGTGCTTTTCCTGAACAGCAGTTCCACATGCAGACCTTTGTTTGCATCCAGCAGTTGCATGCTAAAGATGTGTTCAGTCTCCCGTGGGAACACCTCTCCTCGGAACACTTGTTTCTTCTTCTGAATTTCCTCAGGGGCTGTGCACAGGCGGATAATTTGATTTAGAATACCCTTTACCTAAAAGTTTGTGGCAACTCCTAGCCCACAGAGGTATCGGTGGAAGAATAACCGATGGAGTAAAATTGCAGAACACCGCATAAGAACTGGGCAAAAGCATCTCATGCTATTAACATGCCAGTAATGTGTGTCACTGTTGAAACACAAACAAAATTTCTGCTTGTGCCACAGGTCTTGCACAAGTGGAAACACAAGAAAAACACTGTAGCACCCGCTTGTAACTCAAGTGTATTTGTTTGTTTGTTTGTTTGTTTATTTAATTCAATTTCTATCCCACCTGACCAGCACAGCCGGCTCAAGGCAGCTCACAGCAATATAAAACAGTTTAAAACAGGGACATACATAGTTTAGTATAAAATTCATCGCCATAAAATTGGTGCAGAACTCACAGAAATCACAGAAGATGGCGGCGGCACAGTATTGTATCCCTACTTGTGTTTCTACTTGTGGAAGATCTTGTGCAACCAATCTTTTCTGGTGCAACACCTTTCCTGGTTCCTGCCAGATGTTTTTTTAGAAAGTGGGTGGGGCCAGGTGGAGCCTTTGCACTGCGGTGGCCACCCCAGCACAAGGATCTCCACTGCGTGACTGAAAGTAAGCTGTTTGTATGCAAGAAAATATTTTTAAACAATATGTTCATTTTTTAAAGGCATGCTGAAGGATTATTACTAGAGTTATGCTTGACCTTCCCAGACTGACATTTTGTGGTTGGCTCCACCTCCTGCAGCAGCCATTTTGTCATTGGCTCCACCTCTTGCAGTGGCCATTTTGCAGTTGCACCCACTACCCTGTATCGGAATTCCAGAGATGCCCACAGGCTCAAGGTTGGGGATTATAGTCAGAGAAGTCCTAGGTGCTGCACAAGATCTTTCACAAGCAGAACTGCACCAAGTCCGTTTATGTTTCCATATGTGCATCACTGGATTCAGACCCATGTATTTATTCATCAGAGAGGCAAATGTCTAGTAACCAGACCCTTGAAACCATGATGGAGCAAAACGTCTCACTGTTCAAAAAGACAAAACTCTCTTTCTTTCTTTCTTTCTTTCTTTCTTTCTTTCTTTCTTTCTTTCTTTCTTTCTTTCTTTCTTTCTTTCTTTCTTTCTTTCTATTCAGGCACTATTATTGCCCACTAGTTCCTTGCAATTATTACTTCTGCCAATGGCTATATTTTTTTCTCAATGTGATTGGGTATTTATTACCCACTAGCTTTTCTATCCAAATTGCATCTTAATGCCATCAGTCATTCCAGCATCTTTGTATTTGTTCTTTATTAGTTACATTTGTAAAATGCAACCCAGGCACAGAAGCCTGTAGGGTACACACATATAACAAGATATGTAATAAGCAATTAATAGAAGACAAGAACACGTGATGCAAACCAACGAGACCCACTCCCTATGGCGGTGGAAAGGGCCATCTAGTCGCAGTCGACTTGGGGCATCACCATGGTGTTTTCAAGGCAACAGACAAACAGACATGGTTTGCTATTGCATGCATCTGTGTAGCAGCCCGGGACTTCCTTGGCGGTCTCCCATCCAAATACTAACCAGGGCCAACCCTGCTTAGCTTCCTAAGTCTGATGAGATCAGGATAGCCTGGGCCCTCCAGGTCAGGGTCCGAAACCTCCGTGTGTGGGTGTATGTAAAGTGCCGTCAAGTTGCAGCTGACTTGTGGGGACTCCATAGGCTTTTCAAGGCAAGTGATTAAGCAGAGGTGGTTTGCCATTGCCTTCCTCTGCAAAGTATTCTTTGGCGGTCTCCCATCCAAGTACCGACCCTGTTTAGCTTTCAAAATCTGGTGAGATTGGGCTATACTATACCATTCCGCTAGGGCTGCCAAGTCCCTTCAGGGGGGTGGGTATTCCCCCACTAAATGGGTCCCCAATCCACCAGTTGGGATTTAGCCGGCGGGGGGATCCCAACCCCCAAAGTGGCCCGATCAGGCTGATGTGCTCAGCGTGATGACATCACCTGGAAGTGACGTCATCACACTGGGCACATCACCAGGCAATGCTCTAGCAATTGTCCTGAAAACTCTATGTCCTGAAAACAATATGTCCTGAAATAGGGCAATTACCATAGTGTCGCCCTGGCAACGTGCCCAGCATGATGACATCACTTCCGGGTGATGTCATTGCGGTGCATGTGCGGGACTCCCAGAGAGGGACCGGGGCTCTCCCACTGTTATGAAGGTAAGACTTGGCAACCCTACATTCCACACATACCACAATCCCTACACATGCATGTAAATCCCTACACATGCATGTAAATCAACCTTGAGGGCTAAAGCTCACACCATTTCTTGAGCAATTGTGACAAAAAGTGAGAAAAAAAGTTTGAAGGATAATGCGAATGATATTCTACTATCACTTCCCAGAAGTCAGATACTTGGGTCCATTGTCACACATTAACGTATGGAACAGCCTTATACTGAATCATATCATTGGTCCATCAAGGTCAGTATTGCCTATTCAAGCTGGCAATTGGTCTCCAAGGCAGAGGTCTTCCATATCACCTACTATCTGATCTGGTGATATGCCAGGGACTGAATCTGAGATCTTTTGCATCCAAAGAAGAAGAAGAGGAGGAAGAGGAGGCAGGAGGAGGAGGAGATTGAATTTATACCCTACCCTTCACTACCCGAAGGAGTCTCAGAGTGGCTTACAAACTCCTTTCCCTTCCCCTACCCACAACAGACACCCTGTGAGGTAGGTGGGCCTGAGAGAACACTTTCCAGAACTGTCCTTGAGAGAACAGCTGGGACAGAGCTATGGCTTGCCCAGGGTCATCCAGCATGTGCAAGTGGAGGAGTGGAGAATCAAACCGGGTTTTCCCAGATTAGAGTCGGCACACTTAACCACTACACCAAATCACAAGATGTTCTTCCACTGAGCTACAGTCCCAACTAAAATAACTTCCAGTGTTTCCACTGGGACTCAAACCCAGAACATTCGGCATGTAAAGCAGATGGGATAACCACTACACCAAGAGGCCCCAACCTTTTTGAGCCTGCGGGCACCATTGGAATTCCGACACAGCGTGGTGGCTGCAGTCACAAAATGGATGACACAAAACCTACAGGTGGTAGCTGGGGATCTTCTGGGATTACAGTTGACCTCCAGATGACAAAGATCAGTTCCCCTGGAGAAAATGGCTGCTTTGGAAGGTGGACTCTGTGGCATTGTACCCCATCGAAGTCCCTCCCCTCCCCTCCCCAAACCCCACCTTCCTCTGGCTCCACCCCCAAATCTCCAGGTATTTCCCAACCCAGAGCTGGCAACCCTGTTCTCTACATTCCTGCACTTCTGGAGTCCTATTGAAGCCAGAACATCAAACTGACTGCATTTCTTTCCCTTGGTCTTTGCCCCTTCCTCACCTCCTACACCTCTCTCTTCAAGTATCCAGCACAGTCACAGCTTGTGTGTAAAGTTCAAAGAAGTCACGGTGCAAAGTCACAACGAAGAATCTAGGTATTTGCTTCGTTTCGTAGTCCTTCTTCAAAGGTGACCAAATAAGGAAAATACAATAGTGGCAGACAGACATACAAAATAGAATTGCTAATAACAGTTCGCAATGCGTTTTGCAATATGTTGTAATACTCGCATACCGAAACATACTGCTTCAAGTCACAACACTTCACAGTAGATAGGAACTTTCAAGAAAACAATAATTCTTATGAGGAAATACACATACAACCCTTAACCACATACAATGATTTTTTTTAGAAAGGGATACAAAAATGATGCTTACCAATAATGCATTATACAATCGGGCCACCTTTCTATAAATTCCAATGAGAACTAACTCACAAACGTCAATCATTTAGGTCTGCCTCCATGAGGATAACAAGGGAGGGGCATTATATAGCCTAGACAAACGCTCACCAATTAGATAGACATATAAAGGGACCAGCGCTACCAAACCTGTTTATAAATAACTGGAGTATTCAAGTTCCTGATTAAGCCTCAATTATTGTTTTCTTTTAATTTTAACTCATTACTTAAAAGAAAACACCCAGTTCCCTATTTTTGCTTGTGTGATACCCCCTTCCGTAAGTGGCATGACTCAGCTTTCAGATCTGAGCGTTCACTCATCTAAATTCATCTCACAGTGTCCTTTGACAGAAGGTTCATGAGACCACAATGAAAACCAGGGGGCAAAATGCTGGGAAGCATTTTTTTTTTAAGTTTCTGTGTGGATTACAATATAATGCCCACCAATGCCCAGTCTAAGATGTAGAGCCTTGGGAGCAAAAATTCAACTTTTGTGAGCTACTGGCATTAAAGCTGTGAATGAGCGATTTGGCTACAGCATAAATTAGTTTGCTCTGGAGCCGTCCTTCCCGAGCGGAGACAAAAATGTGAGAGCCAGAGGCTAAAAAACTTTGAGATAGCTCACACTAACTCAGCTTAGAGGGAAAACTGGTGCCCACTATTAGGAGGACCACCTGTGAGTCACTGCTGCCATCTCAGTGATTTACAATATCAGCAAAGCTGACAATTACTTCCTTCCACAAGGGGATGGGACGTGGCTCAGTGGCAGAGCATCTGCTTGGCATGCAGAAGGTCCCAGGTTCAATCCCCAGCATCTCCAGTTAAAGGGATCAGGCAGTAGGTGATGCAAAAGACCTCTGCCTGAGACCCTGGATAGCCATGGCCAGTCTCAGTAGATATTCCTGACCTTGATGAACCTGTGGTCCGATTCAGTATAAGAAAGCTTTGTGCTTGTACAGTTCCAGACAGGCAGCCATCTGGTATCAAAGGACCTTAAAGACAAACAGTATTTACTCCAGCATTAGCATTTGTGACTCATGAAAGCTCAAGTTTTATAGATAGTATATGGCACCTGAAATGTTAGCAAAATGGTACCCAAAATGTCAAATGTATGTTGGAAGTATAAACAGAAAACTGGCTCTCTTTTTTCATATGTGGTAGACATGAAATGTAACTAAGAAATAGTAGAAGAAATTATACAATCCCATGAAATACTGCAAGAAATGATGCATACAACTATACAATTTATACCAGAATTGTTTTTATTGAGTATTATTCCAGAGACATGTAAAAAACAACAACTAGATTCATATAGGATTGTACCTGTTGTAACCGTGGCTAAGGTTTCATACACAAAGTCCTGGATAAAAGAAGAAGTCCCATCAAAAGAAGAAATAATTTACAAACGACTTGAAACAGCAGAAATGGATAAACTGACTTTTCAGTTACAAGATAAAAAAAAAGAGAAACCATTGTTAAAAAATTGGTCAAGAGTGTATAAATGGTTAAGACATTTTAAGAACTGAAACACGAGCTCGTAGGGCTACAAACTTTAATGGATGCAGGTAGGGCTGCCAAGTCAGCCTGGGGGGCAGGGGATCCCCTGCTAAAGGGGTTCCCGATCCGCCGGCCAACATTTGGCCGGTGGGGGGAACCCCACCCCCGATGTCGTCCAGCAAGGACGATGTAATGACATCACCGGAAGTGACGGAGCACGTTGGGGGCGTTGCCAGGGCAACGCTCTGTCAATCGCCCCAAAACTCTATGACAGGGGTGGCCAACCTTACTTAACGTAAGAGCCGCAAAGAATAAACGTAAGAGCCACATAGAGATGTCTGAGAGCCGCAAGACAGGAACAAATATCACACACACACGTTTTTATTTTTTAAAATATGCAAATTTGCTTTTTATTAATGTTAAATGGGACTGCCAAAAATAAAAACAAACGAGGAAAACCGGTTATTGATAATGATATTACTTGTTTGCTAATGATATTGAGAGAGAGAGAGAAAAAGAGAGAGATGGAAAGAATTAAAGAAGTGGAAAGAAAGAGAGAGAGAGAAGCTAGGAAAGCAAATAGATGGGAGGGAGGAGGGAAGGAAGGAAGGAAGGAAGGAAGGGAGAAAAAGCATGCCTCCCCTTTGTTTCCCAGCCGCCCTGCCAGGAGCCGCACAATATGTGTGAAAGAGCCGCATGTGGCTCCCGAGCCACAGGTTGGCCACCCCTGCTCTATGATACCATAGAGTTTTAGGGCGATTGCCAGAGTGTTGCCCTGGCAACGCCCCCAACGTGCTCCGTCACTTCTGGTGATGTTGATGGGGGCCTGCGCTTTGTGCGCGCGCCAGAAGAAACTCCCGGCAAGAGGAGGACTCCCCCCCCGCCGATGAGTTTTCAACACTTGGCAGCCCTAGATACAGGTGTAACCAGTCCAGATTTCATATCGATAGACTTAAACAGTTAACTGAGTACAGACTCTGTATTGTTTTATGTGATGGTTTTTTTTTTTCTCTTTGTGTATCTGTGCTGTCTATTTTTCCTACTTGAAAATAATACAATCTTTATTTATTTATTTATTTTTAAAAATGAAAGCTCAAGCTGTTAGTCTTTCAGGCGCTTCTGGACTTTGGTTTCGTTTCCCTGTTTTCCAGTCTTGCTTCCCCTTCATCCTGCACTGTCATTCTGTTGGGCTGAGTGCAAAGTCTAGCTGCCTTAGAGTGCAAGAAAGAGCTGGGTTTCAATTCCGACACCTGTAATGGGCCCATGTGGTACCACAGTGTAGGCAAATGTTATGGCCATCTGAGAAAACCAAGCCGACTAGGCCATATAACAAAGCTGTGGTCTCCGGTCTGGATGTAGCCTGTGACGCCTTCAGGAGAGAATCTTTATCAAAATCCCCAGGGACATCATCTGCCAGAAGCCCAGGCTTTGATCAGTTCTTGTTCTTTCTGAAAACTCTGGTGCTTTTGATACTGTCAGTCACCCCCACCTCTCCCTGCTTGCCTTCGCAATCTCGCTTTTCAGGCCTCTGTCCCTTCTCGATTCCTATCTTATCTCTCAAACTACTCAAAGAGGGTTTCTGCTGCTTGCTCCTTATCTTCCATCCTTCCTCCATCTCCGGGTTCTGTGTTGATCTGTTTTTATACACTCTGGCTAGGATTGCCAACCACAAGGTGGGGCCTGGAGAGCTCCCAGAATGACAACTGATTACAACTGATCTCCAGAGTACAGAGATGGGGGTTGCCAGGTCCCTCCAGGCAATGGGGGAGGGGGGGACTTACCAGGAACAAGAGAGAGGCCCAAGCCATGATGCCTTCAATGTGAGGACATGACCAGTGCTTACACTTGGACAAGCACAGGTTTTTGCCCACCCCCCACCATCCTTGAATGAAAGCTTATGAGGGCCCAGCGTGGGAGCATGGGCCTATCAGAAGGGGCCGGCTGGATGAAGAAAGGGTGGGCCGCAGCGATGTGGCGGCCATTCCAGCTAAAGACGAGCTCCCCACCCACCCACCCTCTCTGTCGGACCATGTGGGATTAGCCAGTCGCCGGTGTCGGGGCTATGCAGGAATTTTTTGGGGTCCCCTCAGATTGGATGGGAGGGGGCTCATTTTGCCTGCTTCACATGGTCCAAAGTGGGGGGGAACAGGGCTTAAAAAGGCCTGGTAACCTGGTTAGGCCCATTCTGGGTATGCAGAAAAGCACGGGTTAAAGGAGAGATTTATTTTGTGTTGGCAAGCACCCCTAGATATCTCCGATAGGAGGGGTCTTCAGGCTGAGCGCCTAGTGGTTTAGCAGTCTGGGTACCCGGCCTCAGGCCTCTTTGGGGAAGGGAGAGCATGCATCAAGCCTTAGGGGCTTAGCAGTCCAGGGCTGCGGTGTGCTCTCACATCTCCTCTACGCATGTGACATGCGGGCTGTGATGACTGGGGTGAAGAAGGATCCTAAGCCTGGCTCTGAGCCAGGGTGGGTTTGCCCTTAGGAAGCCCACTTCGCAGGCATGAGGTAACCCGTGCTTAATTGATGTAATCAAAGCAGATCAGCTTATTCATAAATAAATAAATACCCAGTTTAACTCAACACTTGTGTACATGTTTCATTTAAGGAGTGGGTGGGCAACACTTCCGACATGTACTGGAAGTGACACTATCGTGTAGTGACGTCATGGCAACACTCTGGTATTTGGGCAAAAACTCTATGGTAAAACTGGCTTCTGCCATAGAGTTTTTGCTCTGACACTGCTAATGTGATGGCACTGCTTCTGGTACACGCCAGAAGTGACATCACATCACCAGCGATGTAGCCTGGGCTTCCCTCCTGCTCCTGGTAAGTCTCCCTCCACTGGGCAGCTGATCAGTGGCGAGGGGGACAGGGCGTGGTGATTGAGTAGGCATGGGCACAAACCTCATTTTTGCAAACCACAAACAGATATACCAGTTCTTAAACCGAACTGGTTTGTGTCAGTGTGTGAGCCATGTCAAAGTTTAAACCCCTGCTCCTGTGCCTTGTGACTTTTGGTGGGGAAAGAAAGCACAGGTTTAAATGGCTCCTGGCCATTTAAACCAAACAGTTCTTTTTCATGAAGAGGGGTTTAAAGTCCTGATTTCTGCTCTTCGCAAACTGCCATGAACCGGCACAAATTGCATCAAAATCCATGAACGTTTGTGGCAGTTCTTTACTTTGCAAACATTGCTTCGTAAACCACTTACGAGCCAAAATTCATGACAAACTTTAGTTTGTTGGCTGGTTTGTGCCCATCCCTAATGGCTTGTGCCCATCTCTAATGGGAAGGGATCCCTCACCTCCAGCAGGAGGGTTGGCAGCCCTGCACATAGATCAATTCCTCTGGTGAAAACAGGAAGCTTTGGAGGGTGGACTCTAAGTGCATTATTTCCCTCCCTCCTTCTCCAAACTCCACCCTCCCCAGATTAGGGTTGCCAGGTATTCCAGGTATCTGTAGTGCAGACAGAACTGTAAAGTATATATGTGTGTGTATACTTTTAAGTGAGTCCTCAAGTGCTGGCTTCTGTTTCCCCTATCAAGGTCTGTCTGGAAGTGGCCACACTTAGATCTTGTTCTGGGTATGTGTTGGTTGCAGGCCCCAGCAAGTGAGTCTTTGTATTCTCCATCTGTAAGTGTCCTTTCCCTGCTGGAAGCCATCAAAAGACCAGTTATTGAAGCCACCAGTCTTCTATGCACTGCTGGCTATTGAACAGGCCCGAGGGCTGATCTGATAGTACAGTACCCACCATGACTCAGAAGGTATTACAGGAATTGAGTTCAAGAAGGGCCAAGAGATCTATGAATGAATCTCTACAGTGCTGTTTTGCTGGTAAGTAGCAGCTGCACCCTCACAGGACCCCCCCTCCCCCAATTAGGATCAGAAATCTGGTAAAGGAGAAAAGGTTAACCTTTACACCCATGAGATATCCCCAACCTCAAATGCACTCTCAAGGTTACTATTTGACCAGCTCAGGGAAATAGATACCTGTCAAACCTCCCAAGTAAATCAGTTCCCAACACCAGTCATTCAAAAAATGCAGTTTATTGAGACAGTGATAGGATTCAGGTGCATAACATAATCTTTGTTAGAACTGATGAGAAAAGGCACGAAGCAAGCAATTATACCCAAAGCATACATCATACTAATGGTGCTGGGCCAATCAGGAGCAGGTAGGAGCCCACCAGAATAACGGACACTGGTTCACAGGATAAAACTGATACTAGGCAGAAAATACGGTCAAGGTTGCCCTAGTGGGCCAGTGTAGATAATGGGGTGGCCGAGAACCAAAACCAAACATTCCAGACTGACTCCATGGCAACCAAGCCAAATGATGGTGAGGTCTGACAATACCATCACGTCCACTTTGGACCTAGGTCTAGTTGGTTTATTATCCAAAGTAAATGCATACATACTTGGAAGAAAGTCCCATTGAGTACACTGGAGTCCAATGTCCACTTCATTGAAAGGAAGACCCCAGCAACAATCAACAACAATCTGTGGAAATCAATGAGATCTGTTGATGGAAGGTGCCATCAACTCACAGCCAACCCTGTATGGTTTTCAAGGCAAGAGGCATTCAGAGGTAGGCTGGCCATTATCTGCCTCTGTATAATGACCTGGACTTCCTTGATCATAGAATCATAGAGTTGGAAGGGATCTCCAGGGTCATCTGGTCCAGCCTCCTTCACAAAGCAGGAAATTCACAAATACTTCCTCCTCCGTGCCCTAGTGACCACTGTTCCACACCCAGAAGATGACAACAAGCCTTCAGGAACTCCAGCCAAACTAGCCTGGAGAAAATTTGCTTCCTGACCCCAGAGTGGTGATCAGCATTTCCCCAGGCGTGTAAGAAAGGGCCATGGGAACTAAGCACTGATGCGGCCCTCCCTGCCCTCCCTCTCATGATCTGCCGAAGTTCACAGGCAGTCTCCCATCCAAGAACTAACCAGGGCCAACCTTGCTTAGCTTCCTAGATCTGACAAAATCCATCTAGCCTGGGCCAACAGCATTAATGAGATCTATTGTCATACGCATGTGACCAGGACACAGCAGCCTCAACGTTCCTTCAGATGCTTCTGAAGTCTTTCCATCTTGAGAGCCAGTTTGGTGTAGTGGTTAAGTGCGCGGACTCTAATCTGGGAGAACCGGGTTTGATTCCCCACTCCTCCACTTGCACCTGGCTGGATGACCTTGGGCAAGCCATAGCTCTGTACCAGCTGTTCTCTCAAGGACAGCTTGGGAAAGAGCTCTCTTAGCCCCACCTACCTCACAGGGTGTCTGTTGTGGGGAGGGGAAGGGAAAGGAGTTTGTAAGCCGCTCTGAGACTCTTAAGTGAGTGAAGGGCGGGATATAAATCCAATATCTTCTCCTTCTTCTTCTTCTGTTCAAGGCTAAATTCTTTAAGCTATGGGAGGGTTCTCTTCTTGCTAATATCCACTGATCCGTGGTCCAAGACTTCGGAGGAAAACAAAGACCCTCCCTTCCATCACCACCCATACTGGGAATGTCTGTGGAACAGATGCAATGAACTGCGGGAGCAGCAGTATCTTACAGAACAAGCTATGAAGAAATCCATCTGGGAGCAAGGATGGTTTTCCCAGTCCTTCCTCAAGTGTTTGTGGCCATTGCCCGGAGCAGGCACAAAGTAAAGGCAAATGTAAGCATTAATGTGCTTGATTCGTATAATGATTGATTTACATTATATACAAATTAGACTGTCCAGGTTCACAGAGCTGCAATACAGCAACTCTAGTGTAGGACAAGGGGAAAATAATGTGATTTCTAAATGTGATTTCTGACACTTTCTCTCTCTCACACACACACACATATAGACAGCTGTCACGGTGCCTTCAAAAGTTTAATCCTGGTAAGTAACTGAGAAGCTTCTGATTAGAGAAACTTATAGCAGAACATATATATTTTATAATTTCACTTTTTGAATAGGAAGCCTCTGTAGAAGGAATTAGGATACAATAAGAATGGAATGCTCTTTAGAAGGCCACCAAGAGTTTAATGTGATTCAGAACCCCTTATCAGCTAGCCCTCTATATGCAGGTCAGAAAGGAATCCACTGTTCTCTAACGTTCCCATTGTCCTGGAAACCAGATAAGTGAATGCAACCACTGACATAACTGACCAGTATAAGGAGAGACCAATAGTAAGGCTTAAAGTCAAATGATGCTTGTATGATGTTAACTGCTTGGTACCAATTAGAGACTCTTTAATGTGTAAACTCTGTGTGATGTCATTTGGGGTATAAGACCTTTCGCCCTTCCTGGTTATGGCAGAATACAGCTTTGGAATTGCTGGAATGCTAAAGCACTCATCAGCCCTGTATTCCCTGTTATGAATTCATTAAACAGACATTCATCTAACTCATTGGACTCAGACTGTGTGATTCCAATTCAGCCAAGGGGTCATGCAGGAACAGATTTGTGCATCGCTAGCGAAAAGTCAGGATGAGTAAATGATCCTGGGCTTTCCTTTTCCAAAATATTGTCTCAACTTATTCATTCAAGGAATCATATTCAGGTGCACTTCCAATTTCTCCCTTTCTTTCCCTCAGTGCAGCAATTCTCTTGCAAATTCACGTCAATGTCCCTTGCTCATTTTGGCCAAAAGGTATAACTTCCTACATCCTGTTGCTTTGACCAGGTCTGGGACTTTGTCTGTCTTGCCTCCTCTTCCTCTCTTTGCCTAGTTCACACAATTACAGGCCACCACAGCTGGTTATTCAGCAAGCCATGTCAAAATACCTTTGCCTTGTTGTTTGCTTTGATCTGCACAATTGAGGACGAAGGTTGTCAAGGACCTGAAAAGCACCATACATGACTGGTGGGTCGCTGAAATTGGTTTTCCTTTTTTCCCACCTGTCTTTCCTGTCTTTCTTCTCTCAAATCTCTTCAAAAATGATCCAGGTCTCCTCGATTTCTTTGTTTAGTGTGATCCTTACATTCGTCTTCTCATTTCCCGCCCCACAATCAGTTCAAATGACTTCTCTACCTTTTAATATCCGGAATGCCTTTGCTCTTTCTCAGCTCTCGTCCCGCGCCCTGCGTCTCATTATACCCCAAGATTCCATCTTCCTTATGCATCTTTTCTGTCTTTCCCTTCAGCTTCTCACTCTGCAGGGACTGCCCTCTGAACTTGGACTTATCATGCCGCCTTTTTCTTCTTCTTCCCATTAAAGAAGCTTTGCTGAGCCTTCCTCTGGCTTTCCCTCCTAATTCCTGCAGCAATTTTGTCTGTATGGAAATATTATGTAAGATTGCATACTTATCTCTAATTGTGTTTTATTACTATGGAAAATGTACCTGAAATCCATGCATTTGCTTGCCCTTTTCCTTTTGTTTCATATTGGTCTTTTTGATGGTACACTATTTGGACAGTGCAGGTCCATTTTTATTCATTAAATGGTACTGAGTTCAGCCCACCAGTTCCAGTAGACCAGGGGTCCCCAGTGTGATGCCTGTGGGTGCCATGGTATCTGACGATAACTTTTTTGGTGCCTGCCAAGTGTTTTTCGAAAGTTTTTCGAATTTGTCCAGCAAAATTTCAACTGGGGATTTGATTGACTGCAGTTTTTTTTTAAAGTATTGCTTTGAAAGCAGGTGCTCTCACAGCACAAGAACCTTCCCTGTGATGGAAGACACTCTGTGGCAGCCATTTTCTGGCTGGCTTTGCCTCCTATGACAGCCATTTTGTGCAGCCATTTTGTGGCCACATCTACCACACTCTTTCAGAATTCCGAAGGTGCTCACAGGCTCAAAAAGATCGGGGACTCCAGTGTAGATCCTTCTAATTTCAACTGTCAGTATATTTCAGTGATCTAACATGCATCTTAAAACATCCTGAACAGCCTTACTGAGTCATGTTTGAGAACCCTGTAAATAACTGAGATTGCTCCCTGATACCCTCTTAATTCCTGCCTCAAACTATGGAGCTTAGGGAGATAAAGTGAGAACTCCGACAGCTAGAGAGGGTTTGGTGTCAATTGTAAGCCTGCTCACCATTCTTATGAACTTTTCTGATGATTTATGAGAGCAGTGAATGGACTATGATACCAGTTATATGAGCCATAAAGGTGTACTAGGTGACCAGTGGGAAGATGGGAACAGATGCCTACAATAAGGGTTCAGAGTACCATTTTCTGAGGTTGCCACCTCCAGCTGGGAGATTAACACAAGACACAAAGACACTCTCTCACACACAAAGCCATGAGGCTAGGGACATATACCAGCAACTCCATGATGGTACAAACTCCATGCACGCACACAGGCTTATACCCCCTCCTGCAAGTCCCCCTCACCATTTGGTGCATCAAAGGACTTCACACAAGGGTGCAAAGACAGCAGGGTGCTTCCTGAGAACCGGTTCTGCTGCCCAGGACTCCCTGTCATCCAGAAGACAGATGTCAGATGCAGCTGACGTCAACATCCTGACCTGACCATCAGGTAGATCTGAATATTGACCACTCCTGTAGGACCCTCTTAGTGGCTAGAGATAGAGAACGGACCATCTATAGGCTCTCCTGGGATGGCCTCATATCTTGTCATCCTCCCGGGAACACCTCCCAATAAATATTGCTCCCCAAGAGTCACAAGTTAGTCCAGCATTTCCCTCCTTCCTTCCTTGTCTCCCATCCTCCCTCCCGGATCCTTGGGTGCACCACTGGAATCTGCCAGGTGGTTTTCTGCTGGTTCAGAGCCACAATCCTTTGTCCTATTCCCAAAGACTTTTCCCCTCTTTTTCCAGACAGATTCCACTGATCCATATAGAAGTAAGTATCACCCTCAATGGATACCATCAATATCCTGCTCATGCAAATGTCTCTGTATTTCTACCTAATTTCCTAGATCTGTATAACTGTGTATGATTGTGTAACATTGTCTATAAACCTTTTATTACATTTTTAGAAAACAAACTATCTTTTATACTTTTGACTTGAGTCTTGTGTCAGTTTGTGGGAAGTCTCGGTGAAGCGCTGCCTCTGTATACATAGGCAAGACCCACAAAGCCAGCTGCATATCGCTAAGAGCTAATATTTCCCCAAAGATTGATAATAAATTGAGCAGTCAGGCTAACACAGTATCATGATGAAGCTGCAAGAATACTTATAGGCCATTTATGAAAACCTATGAGATGGCAGTGAAAACTGTGACAAGAGACTCATTCTCTGCCTCCATCGCATCTGCTAGCTCTTGCCCAGCACAATTGTTCAGGACAAATAGATCTTTGACTTCTCTTATGGCTTTTAGCTGTGAGGCCTTTGCAAGCTTCCTTGTGGACAACGTCTTGTCACTCCACCACAACCTGTCAGTCAGTGTTGATATGGTAAGCAGTGTTCCCTCTAAGCTGAGTTAGTCTGAGCTAGCTCAAAGTTTTTTAGCCTCCGGCTCACACATTTTTGTCTAGGTGATGTCTATGTGTCCATCGTGTATTTTTACAGCAGTGTTCAGAAAACTTATTTCTTGCATAGATTGGTTCATTGTCAGGTTGATGGTGGGGTGAAAATCATTGAACGCCTGATGGAAAGTGTCCAGGGCTTCTTTACAACATCTTCCAGAGATATTAATTTTTTATTTCACTGGGGGAAGATGCAGAAAACCAAGTAATTAATTTATCCAACAGACAATTCTCTGAAGTGGAAATTTCTTTTTTAAAGAAAGGATTCTCATTTGTACCCACCCCTAAGCATGATGATTTTAAACTTATGGTAGAAATGCAATATCTTTTTTAGAAAAATAAGATTAGCTGAATCTTAAAAAAAAACAAAAAAAAAACAACTATCCGAATCAGGACAAAATGTAAAATTTAAACCAAAATCTACCTTTAATCCATCTTCCCAAAACCCTAGGATTTTAGCCTTCCAAGAACTGGTATTAGAAGACATAGATAAAATGTATAACACTGAAGATTTGGCATAATTTGATTAGGGTGGAAAATGACTCTCTTAAGAAATTAGTATCTCTGGAAGATGTTGTTTTTAAACCTGCAGATAAGGGAGGTGCATTGGTTATATGGGACCGGAGTGATTATATAGTTGAGGCTAATCTTGTATCGTTCTTTTTCTTTTCTTTTCTTTTCTTTTCTTTTCTTTTCTTTTCTTTTCTTTTCTTTTCTTTTCTTTTTTTTTAATTGGGGTCTGAGTCCAGTTGTTTGTAAAAAGCAGTGTCTGAGGATTGTCTTTGAGCCTCCTGGATGTAGTCGGATCTATTCATAATGACAATGGCTCCACCTTTTTCTGCCTCTTTAATTATAATATCTGGGTTGTTCCTGAGATTGTCTATGGCTTTCCTTTCAGCATGGTTGAGATTCTGCTGTATGCAGTGTTGTTTGTTGATCACATCAGTTTGTACTCTGTGGTGAAAGCATTCTATCTAAAGCCATTCTATGTATATTCTATACACTCTAGACAGCCCGTCTATAAGTTTGAACTTTACCTTCCTTCCAATGTATTTGAAAAAGTGTGCATGCACATGAAAGCTCACACCTTTACTAAAACTTTGTTGGTCTTAAAGGTGCCCCTGGACTCTAAATTTGTTCTACTGCTTCAGACCAACACAGCTGCCCACCTGAAACAAACAAACAAAAAAAACCCAAACTGACTGGAACATTCAGGTCATTTTCTTCATTTCATCAGCAGAATTCCAAATCATAATATCAGCATTACTGGTGATGCACTGTCATGCAAATTGTCAATTCATGTAATTCTGTGGACTCCACATATTCTTGTCTCCTAATTTCTTTTGGAAAATTTTGAATTCATTTGTTTTCAAGCTGCTGCATGGCTGTTTTTATGACTCCTAAACTTCTCAATGCCAAATGAATTTTTCAGAGTCAGACATCATGGGGTTTGCCTTTTGTCTGCTATTGTTCTTATCCAAAATAATGAAGACTGTTATTGTTTGAACCAGAGGTCCCCAACATGGCACCTCCCGACCCTGACACCTTTCCCATCCAATGTTCTTAGGAAGCTGGCAGGGCCAGGAGGGTCTTTTGAACAGTAGGGCTTCTGATTGGCTACTGGTGATAACGATTGGCTCTGCAGATTTTTAAAAAGTTGCTTCGACAGCAGCTCTCACTGCAGCAGAAGGATCTTCACTGCATGGCATAAGGTATGGATGCCAGAAACTATTTTGAAACAAGATGTTTCTTTTTAAAGCCATTCAGTTAACAAAAGCTTCTGCCAGAAATGTGGAAGAGGGACTATTAGAGTTATGCATAACTTTACTCCTTGAAATTTTGTGGTTGGTTCCTCCTCTTGGGGCAGCCATTTTGTAGCTGGCTCCGCCTCCTGCAGAAGCCATCTTGTGGCTGCAGTTACCACCTTGTGACCAAATTCTAAAGGAGCCTTCAGGCTCAAAAAAGTTGGGGAGCCCTAGTTTAAACCTTTGAATCAGCACAGCATTTACCTCAGCTACCAGTTATTAAAAAATACATTTACCTGAAAAGTTCCCAAACACCAGTCATCAATATAATACTTGGAGTTATTTATTGTTACTGAGCATAGGTAAAGGTAAAGGCTACCCTTGCTTGAAAGCCAGTCGAATACGACTTTAGGGATGTGATGCTCATCTCTGTTTCCAAGCCAAAGAGCCAGTGCTATCCAAAGACATTCCTGTGGTCATGTGGCGGGCATGACTAGACGCTGAGGCACACAGAACGCTGATACCTTCCCACCGAAGTGGTGCCTATTTATCTACTTGCATTTTCTTGCTTTCGAACGGCTAGGTTGGCAGGAGCTGGGGCCAGAGAAGGGAGCTCACTCCGTCATGCAGCACTCGGGTCTTGAACTGCTGAACTACCGACCTTCTGGTCTGCAGTTCAGCATCTTAACCACTTGAGCCACTGCAGCCCTTACTGAGCATAGCAGGATGCTTAAATGGTAAGGAGAGATGTAAGAAACACATTGGCCGAGGACAGACTGGTGCTCTGCTGTGCCACGGAAGCGGGGCAGAGCAACCCGGGGGCGAAGTGTCCCAGAGCTTGCTGTTCGCACTGCACACAGTGCAGTGCAAGCAGTCTGGGGAGGAGGCAGCCTGCAGCGTTCACACTGCGGGTGGCTCCTGGCAGCAGCGGTGCGACACATGGCTGTGCGCTTCCACATGGGTTCACACCCACCAGAAGTGGGAGGAACGTGCACCCAGCCGGCTGGCCACCAGTTCCACCTGGTGTACGGCTGAATCGGGAGCACAGCACCGCAGGGCCAGGTAAAAACGGCACAGCTCCGCCAGCCAGCTGTGGCTGTGTGCACGGGCCCGCCTCCTCCACTTGCAAAGCGGACATAATGCAGGCCAGAACGCCAGTCTGTCCTCAGCCATTGTTAGTTCAAGGAGTGTTTTCATTAGAAATAGGTAAAGGTGATCAGGGGTGGTCTCAGCGAAAGGGCAACCAGGGCAGCTGTCTTGGGTCTTGCACTTGTGTGGTTTTTGACCATCTGTGGTCCCCAAGCAGAGGGTGGAGAAGAAGTGTGGGATCCCACCTCTGCTCATGCTAGCCCCGCTGAGGGGTTAGGCAGCCTGCTTCCCGCCTAACGTCACACGGTGTTCGGGTCACCGCCTTCTGTAGGCATTATCTTCCATTACCGGAACACAGTCTTCAGTTTGGACCTTTTCAGGTCGCAACTCTGCCCACCTGCAGCCTAAGGTGGTACTGACATCCTCTTTCTGTGAGTACTAAGACAAAAGCCTCCTCCATTTTATGAAAATAACTTCAAAGAACCTTCTCCCGGCTCCCCTGGGCAGAATGACTTTGTATTCTTTCCCTTTTTTATTTATTTAAAACATGGAAATACCGCCGTGACAGGACAACTCTATGGCACCATGGGGTGAAAAAACAAGCTTTATTTTATATGTGTCGTTCAGCTAAGTTCTGGTGGTAGAAAGTGCCGTCAAGTTGAAGCTGATTCCTAGCGACTCTGGAGGGTCTTCAAGGCAAGGAATAAACAGAGGTGGCTTTGCCATTGCCTGCCTCTGCACAGCATCCCTGGACTTCCTTACTGGTCTCCTCGTCAAGTACGAACCAGGGCTGACCCTGCTTAGCTTTTGATATCTGATGAGACTGGGCTAGCCTGGGCCATCCAAGTTAGGGCTCAGCTAACTTCTAGAGGAGGAGGAGGAGGAGGAGATTGGATTTATACAGGGGTCATTTCGTAGAAAAAGAGGTGCATGAGCTCATTAGCATAACTCATTAGCATAACTTATTTGCATATGCTACACCACCTGACATCACCAGAAGTATGTGAGAAGGCAAGAAAGAAAGGAGAGAGAGAGAGAGAGAGAGAGAGAGCTGGCAGAGAGGGGACTGCTACTAATCCAAGCCTAGAAATACCATTATTCTGGGAGGATAGCTTCAGTGGTGGCTGAAGCCTTCAGAAGGCTGGTTGGAGGAACAAGGACCTTTCCAGGGGACGGGGTCATTTTGCTGCAGCCAGGACACAAGCAGGCATTCACCCGCAGGGGGGTGGCTGGCACAAACTCCCGGAGCTGAGCTCTCCCGAGCTCCTGCTCGAAATGACCCCTGGAATTATACTCCACCCTTCACTACCAAAGGGAGACTCAGAGCAGCTTACAAACTCCTTTCCCTTCCCCTCCCCACAACAGACACCCTGTGAGGTAGGTGGGGCTGAGAGAGCTCTGACAGAAACTGTTCTTTTTCAAGAACAGCTGTGCCAGAGCTATGGCTTGCCCAAGGTCATCCAGCAGGTGCAAGTGGAGGAGTGGGGAATCAAACCCGGTCCTCCCAGATTAGAGTCTGTGCACTTAACCACTAAACCAAACTGGCTCAACTTTCTGAAATATTTTTCTTTGTCTTTAGGTCAGCCACTGAACTCCTGCTTTGCATTCCTCTCCTTGCTCTGGTAAGCCTGAAAATGTTCTGTGGAATTTGGTTCTTGGCATGTGGAACCTCCTGCCACAATCTTTTAGGTTGATTCAGAGACCATTGCCTGTTTCCGCGAAATGTAGTGACTGGTGTGGACCCTCTGCTATTTGATGTGTTTTGTTCAAATTTAATACCGCTTGGTCATGTTTTTTATTTTTCTTGTGGTGTTACACGTACGTTGCCTTGAGGTCTTTTGCATCGGAGAGGTGGCTTAAAAAGTCATATCTAAACCAACCCATTTAGTTTATTATCGGCTTCCTTGAACTAGCAGAGGATTTCTAAAAGTCTCAAACAAAGGATGTTTTCAGTCCTGCTACCTGAGATAAGAACATCCCTCTTCAGAAGAATTGCACTGTGTTTTTGTCTTGTGGTGAGATGTCCTCATAAGAAATGAGCATAAGAGTTCACCCAAAGATTCAGGGTATTAAAATTCAGGTTAAAGAATGCACAGTGAAGAATGTGCAAAAGCCCTTTGTTAAGGACACTCAAAAGAATGTTCAGTCAGTATGATCCAGCGCAGTGTTTTAAGAAAGGCAGAACATAATGTCCTTCAACCTGATTGCAATGGGATAGAAAACAACACAGAAATGCATTTTTTAAAAGAGGGAAAACTCTGGTTGCTTATGAAAAACAGCCCTGGGAACAAATATAGCATTATCAATTTGATGACAGCAGAGCAGGGGGAGGCTAAAAGCTTAAGGTTATACTTTTGGTGCCTCTAAATCAGTCATTTGTGGCCATTACAGCCGAGGAAAGAGGTACAGAAATTTAACAATGGGGTCCAGTTAGAAAACAAACAAATTATGAATGGCAGAAGGGAATTCAAAAATTAATTCCAGATGGGTTTTTTTAATAGGACCGACTTCTATTGGATTTTGGTGGGAACCAATGTTTTGTGATGTGAAATGAGCGAGAATAATAAAAATTCTGAACAAAGAGAGAAACCGATAACCACCACATCTCAGTCCTTGAAGCAGCTGATTTACCGCTCAGCACATATCAGAAAGGAAATATTTATTTTTATTTTTAATTCAATTTTTAATCTGCCCTCCCCGCCAAGGCAGGCCCTATGCCCTGCCTGTTGAAATTAGTGCATACTGTAATTGTTGACACTGTAGTTATTATTATTCTTAGCTTATTTATAGTCCACCTTTCTGGCTGAGACTCAAGGCAGGTTTCATAGTATAAGTCAAGTACCATCAATGGGATGGGAATGGGATGTCCAATGAACAATACAAAAGGGTTTGAAGTACAGAAGTCTGAAAACAAACAGAGGCTGTGATCACACACACAATATGTCTCAACATAGGTGTGAATGCTGAGTGGATTAAAGGAGCGTGATCAGATGCCAACATCTGGCAAGTGCCTCGCAGCCATTGGCAACTCGTTTTGCTCTGCCGCACACGCGGAATAAAAAAAACACCTTAGAATGTCCAGTAGCAAATGGGTTGCTACGGGGCACAGATGGACTTTCCTGCGTCTGATCATGCCAGCTCACTCCCATGGTGTCGGGATAGTCTGATCAGGCTATCCCGATGCTATGAGGTTGGTTTTTTTCCCCTTCTCGGTATGTGCATCATCACATACTGTCATAGGAAGCCCTCAGGGTGGCGATGCGATTCATCGAACCCCCATTTAAGCAAATCGGAAAACAATGGCAAAAAAAAAAAAAAACTCACTTGCGGTTGCATCTGATCATGCAGTGGCAGGCTGCACCCACACCTACAAAACTCTACGTGATCACGCAACTGCGGGTCAATTTCCTCCGGAGGAAATAGTCTCGCTTCCCCCCCACACTTTATCTCAGGCGTGTGACCCCAACCACAAATCTACCACACAGTTGAAACAGAGCATGAACTTTTAAAAAATGATATGCTATGCGGTATAGAATCTTTCTACTCTGGAGCATACCGACAGTGATCGGTAGCAGTATGATAGTATAGGCCACAGTCCCTATCAGCTTTCTGACCATTTCACTACAATACAGTCCTGTTTACCTGTGCAGAAAGCCATCTTGTCTTCTTCTCAAGTGAACTCTTTCATGGTCAAGGACCCCTTCAAACATAGCTTTGGGGGATGCTCTGGGCCAAGGGACACAATCCACATAAGCATTGTCCCAACTTAAAAACTGAACAGCACAGGTAATATTTAAAGGCAACCCCGTTCATTCAATCAGGTATTCCGATCTCTGCAAGAGAATATTGTAGCCACTAATGCACAGCTGCAAAGTATGGGAAACAAGCAGAAGGAACTTGAAGTCCTAATACAGGGAGGGGACTATGACCTAATAGGCATTTGAAACTTGGTGGGATGACAGTCACAATTGGAATATTAGGATTGATGGGTACAATTTATTTAAAAGGGACAGACAAATCAGGAAGGGTGGAGGAGTTGCATTATATGTAAAGGAGGTATATACTAGGGGTGTGCACCAAAAAAAATAAATAAATCAGATTTTTTTTTTAATTTGGATCTACCGAACGTGAAAAAAAATTGGTATTTTCTGATATTCCCAAATCCCAGCATCGGTATGATACTGGGGTTCGGGAATTATCGGACTGGTTCCCTATCTCTCCCCCTGTGACTTGGTCACAGTGATTCACGCAGTGGTCACCGCCACGCTGAATTACTGTAACTCATTCTATGTGGTTCTGCCCTTGACCCAGAAATTGCAGTTGGTACAAAATGCACTGGCATGTGTCCTCACTGGAACACCTCAAAGAGCACACGTACAACCAGTGCTCCGTCAGCTGCATTGGCTTCCAACTGAGTACTGGATCAAGGTTATGGTGTTAACCTTCAAAGCCCTGTGCGGTCTGGGACCCCCATATCTGCAGGACTGTCTCTCCCAGTACGTCCCTCAAAAAGCTCTATGCTCTGCAGACCAACATCTGCTGGTGGTCCCTGGCCCAAAAGACATTCACTTAGCCTCAACCAGAGTCAGAGACAATTTGGCTCTGGCCTGGTGGAACACTCCCAAGTGAGATCAGGGCCCTGCAGGAATTATTACAGTTCTACAGGGCCTGCAAAATGTACTGCCAGGCCTATGGTTGAGGTGGTAGATGTCTACCAACACTAGCCTCCCTTGTTCTGCCTTGGTTGCAGTTGGCCCACTTGCTTAGGCCTTGCCTTGAATCGAGCACCATACAGATAGTTCAGGGATTTATTAATTGTGTTCGATTGCCATCTTGTTGATATAGGTTTTTTTAATTGTTTTAATTTTTCGATGGCTTAAATTACTGTGTACTAATTTGTTTATAGTGATGGTTGTAACTCTCCCTGGGTCCTGCTGTGCTGGGAAGGGCGGACGAGAAATTCAATTAAATAAATAAATAATTTACGTGGCGTGCAGAAGCACTTCCGGGTGACGTCAATTGCTGAGTTTTAGCAAATGTTCTTCAAGCACATCCATTACCAGGATTACCTTATATTTGAACTTACACTCCTAAGAACATCTCAGAGGCTTCTCAATGGATGCTTTGAAAAAACAAATTTCCTCTAGCTGTTAGGTAACCAAATCAGCCGTGATTTAAAAGAAAGAACCTTTGAAGAAGTTTATCCTCATACTCAAGTTTCAAGAGCTAGAGAACTACAACGTATGACAAATCAGTAGGTGGAGGTTACAATGAAGCACCAGTCTACTCCGGGAAATTCAGGCTGAGGACAGACTTGAGTTCTGCCATGCCTCCGCGGCACGGCAGAACAAGGAGGGGGGAATTGCCCCTGCCACGCGGCATTCACACACCACCAGAAGGAAGCCACCCACAGCGTCCAGACTGCAGGCGGCTTCCTGCGGCGGTGTGCTAATGCCGCACGGCTCCCCTGGCTGGCACGCATTCACACCCGCTTCGGCGGGTGGAACGCACGCCACAGCGGCTGGGACACCACTTTTAAGTGGTGCCCAGCTGCAGGAGAAGCGCAGTGCCAAACACGTTGCATCTGGCCCGCCTCCTCCAGGCAGATGTGGCAGTCTGGACTGCTGCTCTGCCTCCGCTTTGAAAGCAGAGGCAGAGCGGGCCGGACTGCCAGTCTGTCCTTGGCCTCAGTAATGAATCCAGCAGAGTTGTCAGGTCTCTGAATAATATCCCAGCTAGTAAAGCAAGAATGCTCTGGCCCCTACTGATAGTACATGGGAGCCATGTGGCACAGGATTATCAGCAGCAACTAGGTTCACTGTGTATATGTTTGCTCATGTATTTTGTCATGGGATCCTCATTATACCTGAGAGTAAATTGGCTCACCCTGCATGGATAATGAAAGCTGCATAATGAGACCACCTACAGATAAGGTAGGTCTCTTCATCTTGTGAGGGGACCTCTGCAGGGGAATGATGGCTTCATAAATTACACAGTAGATGAAGAAGAAACCCCCCCCCCCAAAAAATGAGCTAGATGAGGGCTGAATATTCTTGACAGGGGACAAAATGTTGACCACAGCTGAGAAACAGTTAAAGGAGAAAGAGGGGAAGGAGGAAGGTCTCTGAGGCTTTTTCCACTCACAGAATGCAGGAAGGTGAGATTTGGGGGGAACTGGGAAGTCCCCCTGCCTGTCCATTGTGGATTCCAGCCTTCTTAATAATATTCTCAAATGTGTTACTTCAAGACAATTACCTGAAAGTGGTTTTTGGCATTGGAAATGAGGAAAAAATATTGTGGCAGCTCGAGAGATACCAACTAGTTACCACCCAACCTCTTAAGACTTCTCTGAAGACACAAATGCCCTTTATACATACACTGCTGCCTAACCTTCAGTTAGGCACTAAACCCCACCTGTGGCTTCATCTGGGGAACCAGAGTTCACTGTTGCATCTGTAGAAAAAAGATACTCAGGATAAATGCGTAATATTCTCCCTCCCACCTTGATGTGTAAGGATGAGTATACTTTGCTTATTCTATGACTTTAATCAGATGCTATTTTTATTTCACAGGTGGGAATGGGAAATAAGATGTTGTGATATGATTGGGGTATAGGGATATCCCAGACGTTGGGGGGACAGTATCCTGGCTGACAGTCTGTTGGACTTAAACACTGGACATCCTTCCCAGCTGTGTGGGTCTCTCAAAGAAATGGATGGTCAAACTCTGACAGGATGTTTGGCCAGAGTACACAGAATATGAACCAGGAGAAAGACAAAGGCCTGAAACAATATCATTTGATCTGGCTCGAATGCATGCCCTCAGGTTAATTCTCGAAAAGAAGAAACCCAGCCACAGTCCCCCTCCCACTCAGAAATCTGTTTAATGGGAGTTCCCCTGGGACCTCCTCAGATTGCTCCCTCTGCCATTGTGCCTCCTCATGATGAGAGAGATGATGGCTATCAGCCCGCTTGGAGAGCACTGTCTGGTCCAGTGGCTGATTCTGGAGGGAAGTCTGGATCTGGTCTAGACCATCCAGCAAGCCCCGATACCACCACTGCTTCAGGGGAAGGCACCTCTGGGATACCCCAATCTGAGCGAAATACAACCAGTTATCAAATCAAAAGGCCAAAAGACCATTCCAGAAAATAAGTTTTTGCCAATTAATACCTGATCTGGTAGAAATATGCCTAAAGGACCAACCATCACTGCCCCTACTCCATTTCTATCCAGTGCCTGGCGCAAACAGCACCATCCTAATCAGCGGGAGTCATGCACCCTTTAATACCTCTGATTTTATTAACTGGTAGGCCAATACTCTGCACCGGCAAGATGATCCAGAATTGGTATAGAGACGATTTAAGACAATTTTTGCTACCGTTGAGCCTAGTTATTCTGATTGCATGCAATTGTTAGATTATATTATTAACCAGTGATGAAAAAAGTCAAGTGTTGAAACATGCAAACCATCTTTTAGAGGCTAATGGTGGGATACTTAATTTGAACACTGTGACAAAGGAAGATCCTGGGTGGAACTATAACTCTGAGGATGGAATGTATAGATTAAAGGCTTTAAGGGTGGCTATACTTGAAGGTCTTAAGAAGGTGGGAGATTGCACTGTAAATTGGTCCAAGGCTGTTAATGTTATACAGGGATCAGAGGAACATCCTTCTCATTTCTGTGACAGACTATCTAAAGCATTGTGTCAATAGGGAGGGACGGACGTAGATGATTGGAATAGTTTGAACATTATGTGCTTGATTTTTATTAATCAGAGTGCTCCAGATATTAAACAGAAGTTACAGAACCCTGAGAATGTTGATGGAAAGAGTATGGATGGGCTGGTGGCTATTGCCACATGGGTGTTTAATAACAACGGAGAAAAGAAAAAAGAAGGATATGCAGAAGGAAGGTGAAAGTCAAATGAGATTGTTAGCAGCAGCAATTGCAACTGGAAGTGGCAGAGGTAGAGGATTTGGGACCTGACCAGGAAGTTCATTTGGACCTTTTTTGGGGGGGGGGGGGGAGGTTCAAGGACATGGATGTGGTAGAGGAAGTAGTGGAAATGCAGGCAGATTCAAGGATGATGATTTGTGTTGTTATTGTCACCGGCCTGGTAATTGGAAATGTGATTGTCCTACTCATCCCAGAAGTGAGGAAGGCTTGTGGCAAGAACCCCAAGAGAGTCAGTTTGTAAATTATGAACAGGATGAGGCAGGGGAATCCATAAACCTGGAGGCTCTGAGAGAACTTCCTGGTTATTATTCTGATTCAAATTATTGAGAAAAATGGGAAGCAATAAAAGTCTTAAGGGGTCCATGAAATGGGTAGCTTCACTGATTTTTGGTTAGAAATCCCTCCATATCCCAAACTTCTTGTGTTAAAGATATTCCCCAAGATCCTCATATGACTGTGGCTATTGAAGATGTGGAGTATGACTGTTATTTGATACTGGTGCAGTCATGTCTACCCGGTCCTCCACTGATCTGCCTAAATCTGCCCATCCAGAAACACTGGTGGGTGTGAGTGGAAAACCCTTAGTGTGTCCTATTACTAAAATCTTGGATGTTAAAATTGGACCTTTGTCTTTGTAATAGGGATGGGCAGGAACTGGGGAAAAAGTGGTTCATGTATATTCATGGTTTTTGGCCAAGCCACAAACCGAGCCAGGAGGCTTGTTTGCAAACAGAACTGGTTCGTGGATCTGTAAACCCCATTGAAAGGGACTGCAGTCCATTTAACTTAAAGGGAAAGCACAAGAAAGCCCCCCCCCCCAAAAGGCTGAGTGGCAGGGAGTTGCTCTCAGCCACTCAGCTGTTTCCCTTTCTTGTGCAGTCCCTTTAAAGGGATGGGGAGAAACAATAAAGAAAAACAAATGCTAACTCCTAAATGGGAAAGTCCCTACCTGGTTCTCCTGATGGCACCTACAGCTATGAAAGTGAGTGAAAAAGATGCCTGGATTCACTGTTCAAGAGTAGAGAAGAAGAGCAATGCAGGGAAGGAATTTCCTTCTCCAGAAGCAGATGACAGTGGACTTCGAGGATGCAACACCAGGTCTCCTGACCATGACAAGGGGTTGTCCAGAAGCAGAAGACACCTGAAGGAGTCAGCCTCTTGTCTGACACAAAATTAAAACTGATCTGCTAAGCACCGATGGTAACCGAACAGTACTCAGATCTTGATGAATGCTCTTGTGTTACTATTGTGGCTTTATTGATTGTGATAATTCCTTATAGGACTGGGTGTCTTCTTGTATGCTGGGATATTTATACCCTGGACCATTTGCAGCCTTATTCTCCTCCACTTGCCCCACTCCTCCATTTGCACCTGGCTGGACGATGTTGGGCAAGCCATAGCTCTGTACCAGCTGTTCCCTCAAGGACAGCTTGGGAAAGAGCTCTCTCAGCCCCACCTACCTCCCAGGGTGTCTGTTGTGGGGAGGGGAAGGGAAAGGAGTTCGTAAACTGCTCTGAGACTCCCTTGGGGAGTGGAGGGCGGGGTATAAATCCAGTCTCTTCTTCTTCATGGATAGCATTGATCAACAATGCTTTTATTCTTTACATTGTCTTTATAATTCTGTTTAACATTTTATGGCATCTACAGGTCTGAATTATTTTTGCATCAAGATGGTTGCATCAAGATCTTGCCTAGGAGGACTATTCTTTTTCATCCTCTATGTCATATCCTAGGAGGGAAATCAGCGAATCCCGTTAAGTCATACAGTAAAAGAGACCCTCAAAGCCATACATAACAAAACTAGCTGCTGAGTCTGTACCCTAATGCTTCCCAGTACAGGAAGGTGAATTCCCTTCATCCCCATACCACTAAATTTGTCCCATCCAACCCCCCTGTCCAATGATACATGGACAGGATGTGGTATCATAACACTGTCCTATCTCAATATGATACTGTGGTTGAGTATCTGGAGGCTTATGGCATCTGAAGACTTCTCATATTTGGTTTCAGGGCCACCATATGAGATAAAATTTGTTATAATGATTGTATATTTGTTTACAGATTTGAAATGATTGAGTTTTACTTACAAGAAACTTTGGCACTGTTGGTTGGTGAGTACTTGGTGACCTTTGGCGCCCTGAGGCTTTTTATACTGGGTTTCATGCTACTGCATATATTTCATTGTATATTCTTTACAATCTTTGAACTATGGAATCTGCTTAGAAGAAGGTTTCTCCTCAAAACATGGAAACTCTCTAGTAAGCACATCAGCATTCAAAAAAAGGGGGGGAGATTCCTATATGTTATTAGTGGACTTCTATACACAATTAGAATGTATACAATTAGAGTAGAAGGAAGAACCATGTTTCTTTGTTTTTGAGAGTGTGATATATTGGATGAGACTTCTGTTCAAATTTGACTGTTATATTTTATCATTTGAATACATTGCGAGTGAACATTTAAGTTGTTGTAGAGCTATTGCAACCACAGGATATATTGTTGGTACCTAGCTATCTCAATATGATATATAAGCAAGGTAAAGAGTGCTTTGGATGCAATGGTTCTGGTCCAAGGCAGGTCATCATCCAGTGTCACCATAATTTCCTGAAAAATGGACAGTGGGACGTATGGGAAAATGTAAATGTTAGTGACACAGTTGCCTCCACCAACTTGGGAATCTTGGGGTCATGTGTATGTAGCATAACTGTGGAAGCTAGATTTGGGCCATACTTGGGTGTGTGGAAACATGGCTTATCATGCATTGCCAGGAAACTGGTCAGGTGTTTGTTATCTTGCCAGGTTAATGCCCCCAGTGCAAATCAAAGAAAAGCTTCCTGAGGGGAAATTTTGAAACTACAGGGATGCTGTGGAGGATACTTGTCCTAACCTGGAGATCTATGAACGATTGGACTGGAGTTTGCGTTCTTTTTATACCCTTTGCAGGCACCACCTGGGTGTTAGGAATGGCCATCATTCATATTCAAGGGATCCTAGAAGGGTCTCCTGTCACTAGCCTGAGAGCAGCTGACACTTCAGAATTGCTTGGCTCAATTATAGTAATCTCAGAAGGGGGAACTTGTGCTCTGACTGGTCAAGAATGCTGGGTTTATGCCAATGATTCTTATGATGACACTTTTGACAGGGCCCTGCACATCATGAAGCTGGCTCACTCTGAGTCAAGGGATCCCTGGGATGAGTTCTTTGGCAGATCCAACCTGTGGGCATGGTTAGACAGTTGCTTACCCGATGTCTGGTGGCTAAAGCATGCTTTTGTGGCCCTTGTGGTTTTATTGGGTTTTGGGATTGCCCTCTGTTGTCTTCCAGTGTGCTGTTGTTCTGTCCTTGTTCCGATGCCCCTGAGGGTGCTTTACTCCAATTGAGGATGGTCCTTTGGTCTCAACATGCCCTTCAGGACCAAAGGGGGGAATTGAAGTATAAAAATGCAGCTTAGCCTAGCCAATGCCATGTTTAATTGCTTTGCAACTTGCAAGTGGTCCTCTGCTGGCAAAAGCAGAAGTACAGAGAGAACAAGCTTGTGCCGAGCGCTGAGATAAGCTTATCTAGGGGAGTCAGCCAAGACAATCTGGGTAAACAACTCCAGGACACTGTAACAGACACCAAGGGTGCTAGCTTGTGCAAATAGCTCTTGGAATGTATAGGGATCTGCAGTGGAAATTTACTCAGAAGTAGGGTTTGAACTGAATGCACCCCTGAAAATGGCCCATTTGACCCCCTTTCGGGCAGTCACGGGCCAAATCAGATTCTCTGATCTGATTCGGCCTGCCAGTGGAGGGGATGGGGCAACTTGTTTGGGGGCCTGTAGAATTGGACCCCATGGTCCAATCTTCTTAAAACTTGGTGGGTATTTCAGGGAGAGGCCCACCAGCTACACAGCAAGAGTGGAGCCTCTCCCTCAAACCCCTCCCCTCCAGCCCCTCATATACCCTATGAGCTTTTGCCATTGACTTCAATGGCCCACAGGGTATAATGGGGCAGAAACTGACATTCGGCCAGCCAAATGACTACCAAATTGGCTTGCATTGCCGAAACTGACATGCAGGGATCCTTGGGTGGCTGGAACAGATGCGGCCTGATTTGGCCCAATCCAAACTGGGCCAATTTTTTTTTTTTTTTGCATACCCCTACTCAAAAGGTTCCGGCTACAGCTTTTGTGCATGCTCAGTGCTATGTAACCAAAGGCTATAATTGAAGGGAACATCCCTGCAAGGGTGTGATTTTTCTTTGCAGACCTGTTTCTGTGATCACTGTTTTCCTGGCAAATAGATCTTTAAGCTTGTTACCGAGTTTGTGTCTATTTGGAACTTCAGCTAGACAATGGACCTGGTGAATTCCACCACAGATAGCAGTCAGATCATCACTAGAATTAGGGCTTTTTTGTAGAAAAAGCCCAGCAGGAACTCATTAGCATAATAGGCCACACCCAATAGCAGAAACTCATTAACATATTAGGCCACACCTCTGACAGCAAAGCTCCCTCCCACGATCGGCTTCCCCAGGTGTCCTGCAGCTTGTGAGGTGCATGGGGAACCCAAGGGAAGGAAGGCAGTTTCTGGATTGTCTTCCCCAGAGGAGGGAACCTGAGGGAAGCCTTTCTTCCCTGGATCAGCTTGGCTTCCCCCAGGTGCCCTGTGGCTTGTGAGGTGCCTGGAGGACCGGGGGGGGGGGCTGTAGGGGTGGCCAACTCGGAAGCCAGCAGGAACTCCATTCCTGTGTGTTCCTGCCTAAAAATAGCCCTGACTAGAATTGAGTTGGAGAGCTTCATTAAGAACAAAGCGCACTTAAGAAATGCCTTTGAAAAAGAAGACAATAGTGATTAAGATAAGTTCTATTTTGATTATGTGTATGACATAAGGATGAAATACTTTAAAGGCTATTTCATGTTTGTTTATTTGGGGGGGATTTAAATTGACACTACAAAACTAATTTTAAGGGAGAACTGAAGAAAGAGTGCTTATCAGAATATAACACTGGAAAAACACGGTGGAGGGATTTTTTATTATTATTATTAGAGTTGCCACAAGATGAAAGAAGTTTCTAGGGTGGTGAATAATAATGTAAGCAAATTAATGTAGCAAAACAAAACAAAAACATGAGAGAAGCTCAAAAGAACATCCGGTAGCATCCAAAATTGAAGAAAATCTGACCAACACTAAGAGAACATCCTATCTTCCCCAGAGCACCGCTACATTTAGGATAAGGGGCTACCATGAGTTTCAATAAGTCTCGCTTTCCCCATATGGCCCTTGGCCACATCTGGAACCAAGCCCCATATTAGTGATACAACTAGATTTGCATCCAGTAGGACCTTTAGAGACCAAAAAGCTTTTCAGGGTATAAGCTCTCAAGGGCCAAAGCTCCCTTTGTCAGATATCTTTGACCCTCAAAAGCTTGTGCCCCAAAAATCTTGTTGCTCTCTAAGGTGCTACTGGATTCAAATCTCGCTGTTCTACTGGAGACTGATACGGCTGCCCTCTGAAACTATATCAGTGAGAGGAGGTTAGTGTACCCTCCCACATGGAAGTCACCCATCCTTCTCCCCTCTAGAGCCCTCATCTGTTACTTTTGTTCCAGACATCAGATTTCTCTCCTTATTATACAATTGAGTGTTGGGGTGACTCTTTACGGAATGTTCCACACTCTCCCTCAGCCTTTGGCTCCCTGACCTGTCACTCAAGCTGTCCCTATCCACTGGCTGTGTTGCCTGAGTCTCGCCTCCCCCCCCCCCATAGCAAGTCGGAACACAGAAGTCATTAGCATATGCAGCCTGATTGGCTTTTGCCTCTAACATTCTAAACAGTTTGATGTTGATTGAATGAGTCCTGAGGTAAAATGCCACTCCACCAGCCACAGTCGGGCCACTCACCTGGAGCTTCCTTCTAGAGCCCATTGTATTTATTTCCACAACAGGCCTTACTCCTAGTTAGATATAAGATGTAGCAAGAGAACTGTTTATCACTCTCCCATAATACAAGAACTGGGGGGGGGGGGCACATGATGAAGTTGATACACAATAGATTCAGGACAGACAAAAAGGAATACTTCCTTATTCAACAAGTAATTAAATTGTGGAATTTACTGCCAGAAGATGTAGTGAAGGCTACAAACTAGAAAAGAATGTTAGACAGTTTTATGGATAATATGTTCAGGAACAGTGGCTACTAGCCATGGCTACTAGCTACAGTGCTACAGTGCTACAGTGACTACTAGCTACAGGGCTACTAGCTCCAGGTGGCTACTAGCTACAGGGAACCTCCAAGTTCAGAGGTATCAAGCAATTGAATACCAGATCTGAGAAGCAGCATTGGGGAAGGCCAGTATGCCTCGCCTATTGACCCTCTGGGGCAACTGCCTGGCCACTGTGTGCAACAGGACGCTGGACTAGATGGACTGCTGGTCTGACCCAGCAGGGGCCTTCTTATGTTCTTACGTTATGTCCTTATAAGAGAATGCCATGGGGGTCTGCTCATACAAAATTAGGATTGTTGTGTGCAACCGAAGAGTCAACATTGCTAAAAGAAGCAAAATGATTTTTGAGATCCAGTTTGGTGTAGTGGTTAAGTGCGCTGACTCTAATCTGGGAGAACCAGGTTTGATTCCCCACTCCTCCACTTGCACCTGCTGGATGACCTTGGGCAAGCCGTAGTTCTGGCACAGCTGTTCTCTCAAGGACAGTTGTCTCAGAGCTCTCTCAGCCCCACCTACCTCACAGGGTGTCTGTTGTGGGGAGGGGAAGGGAAAGGAGATTGTAAGCCGCTCTGAGACTCTTAAGTGAGTGAAGGGCGGGATATAAATCCAATCTCCTCTTCTTCTTTGGGCCCCTGTTTTTTCTCCTCCTTTTGGCTTTTATGGAGAAATAACTTGCCACATTAAGCATTTTAAAATTAGCATTGCAGTTAAGCATGCTGGAACACCAGGCAGAGATTCCATTCATGACCAGAGGCAAGCAGGGAGCTGATTTCCCATCAGGCAGTTCTCTGTTCATGAGCAGGTTGAGCCCATTCAGTGGGTATTCTGGTAGAAAGCCAGAAGTGACATAGGGGGTAGCTCTAGGAACTGCTGGAAAGAATTTCCAGTGATTCCTAGGGCTACTGTGTGTTACTTCTGGGATTTGACTAGGAATGATGTAGTGCCACAGCTGGCACTGTGCCCCACTATGTCCTGGCTTACAACCACCCCACTGGTTGCCTGGGAGTACCTGGGTAAGTGAAGTGGAGGCCCCTTGGCCATTATTGGATTCTGTATTTGACAACTTCAACTGGCTCTTCCAGACCAAGGCTGAAAGAAGAGGTCACACCGTAGAGGGAACATTGCCTGGGAACTCCATCTACATGACTTAATTATCTGGAACAACCATCCCTGATCCTGGGGAAGAACTGATTTCACCTATGGCACAGAAACAAAAGCCTACAGAAGGCAGAATGAAGGTAACTCCACCACCACTGAGTCAGCTCTAGTTGGATAGACATCTGGGTGAGGACAACAGAGGCTCAGCTCACGACTGATCATGGCTGACAGAAATGGTATTTCATCTGCCAGATATGTTCACTGCAAAGCATGTGGAATGAGTACAATTGTGTGATAGTTTGAACATTCCTGCCTCATCTATACAGCATTATTATTTTAGTGCTTCAAGAGCTTTGTTGGGTGTTCCGAACTCACAGACGGGAAGGAGATTTATGGTGGGTATAAGGACAGAATTTGTAATTTGAAGACATTCCTTTATATTTAACAGTGCTGAGGGATGTGTTATTTGCAGACTCGCCTCCAGATCACATGACTGTAGTTAATTCTAGAACAAGGTTGAGTGGACGGCTGTACAAGATGTTTAAATGGCTCACCATATTAAAGTAGTTTTAAGCCATTTCTCATTCTGGCAGCCTTTATTAGGGGGTTCAGAAATATTACAGTGGGGTTTTGAGAGTGGGAAAGGGAGAGGAAGAAGAAAATGAGACTTATAGGTTGGTGAATTCAAGGTCAGTGTGGATGGCACTACTTGCGCAAAAAAAATCTACAGGGATTTTAATACTTTTATAAGATTAAGAACATAACATAAGAACATAAGAGAAGCCAATGTTGGATCAGGCCAGTGGCCCATCCAGTCCAACACTCTGTCACACAGTGGCCAAAAACACCAGGTGCCATCAGGAGGTCCAGCAGTGGGGCCAGGACACTAGAAGCTCGTCCACAGTTGCCTCCTCCCCAAGCACCAAGAATATGGAGCATCACTTCCCCCAGACTGAGGCCGCGGTCACACGGCCCTTTAATGCGGGAGGAAGGGCTGTTTCCTCCCGCATTTAAAGGGATCGTCTACAATGGCCGTGGCTAGTCCCATGCCGAAGCGGGCTCAAATGCAGGTTCCTCCCGCATTTTCCGACCCCGGGAAAATTGACTGTTTTCCTAGGAGTCACAAGAGGAACCCGCATTTGAGCCATCTGGACAGCCCTCTCTTGCAATCATTGCGAGAGCAGGGCTGTCCAGATGGTCCCATCCACCATTCCCTCCCCCCTTTACACTTGGGTGCTTGGGTGCTTGGGCATTCAAGTGCCCAAGTGTAAAAAGAGAAAAAAAACCCCACAAAACTTACCAGGTGGCCGGTGGGTTCCTCAGGGAAGGGTTCCTCCCCTGGCCGCCGCCCGCTGCCTCCTCCTCCACCAACGACGACCACTTCCTCTTCCACCACCACCGCCCTCTTCCTCTGATGCCACAGTCGATGCCAAGAGCCTCCACTGCCACCAGCCTCCTTCTCGGCTGCCGTTCACCACCGCCTGCCTCCTTCTCTGCTGCCATGGCTGCCTGCCGCAGCCACCCGCCGTGGCCACCACCACCAGGGGTTGAGATGTATAAACATCCCAACCCGAACTTAAAAGAAGCGGCTTTTTTAAATCCGGGAGGAGTCCCAGATTTAAAGGGCCGTGTGACCACGGCCTGAGAGTTCCTATCTATACCTTGTGGCTAGTAGCTGTAAACTTTAACCTGATAGAAAATCTTTGGCTCACTTTTATTTGTAGATTGCACTTTTCCTGCAATATCTGTTATTTCTAGTACGGTTCAGTGGAGGATCTCCCAGGAAAACAAAGATGTGTGATCTTGTTTATTCAGTTCAATCAGAAAGACAAACCTTTTTTGAAGTTTGCTAAGCGTGAAGTGTGCACTAGATCTGATAGCTAATGCTGCTACAATGTCGGATGTGGACTAGTGAATATCTTAAATGTTATGAACAAAACCAGACAAGGAAAGAAAGATAAGGAAGATTAGGAGAGACATATTCGTCTAATCTGTTAGATAGAACACGGACCGAAATCAACTCCCCAGTTTGGAGCAAAGTAAATCTGCAGACAGCTGCTATGGACACAATAATGGATTAACTATTTCTGTGTTGTATCACTTGTTTGTTTTGTGGACTCCCTGAGCCTGGTTTTCTATTTGGTCAGAGTTATTTGGTCCTAGATAAAATTTGAAGCGGATTCAGGGAGAAAATTAAGAATTTCCAGAGAAGCCAAATCAATTTTGATATGATCCTTCTCCTCCAAGCAAGGGTGGGGGAGGATAGAAGTGATTGGCTTTTGATCTCCCCACTGCAAATGGGAGAGGAGAAAGGGGTCGCTTCTCTTCCCTCCCCTCCAACTTGGGGAGTGACAGAATCAATCACATTCTGATCTCCCCATTGCAAAGAGACCGTTTCTCTCCTTTTCTCTGCAGCCCAACTGAACGGCCCCTTTTTCCTACAGCCCAAACTGACACCTTGGGAGGGGACCAAAGAAGCCATATTTTCTTCCCCTTCACTCAGACTGAGCGCTCAGGCAGTGGAGAACAGGTAGCCATTTTCAAGGGAATTCTCTTACTTCCTGCTTCCTCAGTTCCTCCCAGAAATCCATGTCTTTTTGTCTCTCTGGGAATTTGGAGTCTGTTTCTAATTAATTCAGTTTTCATCAAAGAGACGTTTGAAGAGAGGAGGGGCAGGAAGGGAAGCTTGGAAGCATAGGCGTCAACTACGGGGGGGGGCTCGAGGGCTCGAGCCACCCCTGAAATTTCCTGGGGGGGGACTGAGAAAATGGTGCACCCTCTGCCGTGCCTCCCTCAGCCCTTCCTAGGGCCGCCGCCATCTCCCCCCCCCCCCCCGCCTGGCCACTCCGACCCTCCCTCCATCCGTCCAGGGGCCAGCTAAGCAAATGCCCAGCTGGCCCCTGGACGGACGGAGGGACGGAAGAGCCCCCGCCCCCCCGGGAGTTTTTAAACTCTACGCCCCTGATCGGAAGAACTGCACTCCGTAGATGCTCAGAGGCAGGCCATGGCTTCCCAAACCTGCCTGTCCTTCTGCTAGAGCACCCCACTGTGATGTAAAACAACTGCAAAGGCTGGCGTTACAAAAGGCTGTACTGATTTCTCAACAAAGAGAAATTAAAGATAAATGAAAGGAATCCCTCTTTTAAAAGAAAAAAACCCAAGAATAATGTCTGCATTTAGAGAACTGAATTTCAGAATAGAAACTCCCCTCCCCATAACAATGATAATGTCCTCCTTTTCTCTCAGCTTGGTATGTGAAGGAAATAGGGTTGCCAGATCCCCAGCTGGAGGTGGGGGTCCCCCACCAGGAGAAAGGAGAAGTCCTAGGCCTTGTTGTTGTCAGTGTTGCACAGGAAGTGACATCATCTCACCAGTGACATCCAGCAAAGTCGGTTTTACCATGGAGTTTCACCCAAATACCTGAGCATCACCCAGACATTGCTGGTGTGATGATATCACTTCCTGTGTGATGAAGCCTAGGCCTTTCTCCTTCTCCTCAGAAGTCCCCCCATCCCCTGTCAGTTGCCAGGAGGGACCTTGCAGCCCTAGGAGGAAAGAAGGGGAATCAGCTGGGCTTCTAATTACCCTTGATGATATCTCAGTGAGTCTGGGATAGAACAAAGTGTCCAGGATGGGAGATCAAACAAACCTGACTTTCAGCTGGTTCCTGTGATCAGACCAGTGACCTGTCTAGTTCAGCATCCTGTTTCAAGCAGCGAGCAACTTGCTCTCCAAGAGGCCCAGGGCACAGAGGTCTTCCCCGATGCTGCCTTCTGGCACTAGAAGTCAGTGTCATGGGCTGGGGGCCAGCAAGTCAGGAGTCAAGCCAAAGTCCGGGACAGTCCGAGGTCAAGCCAAATCAGGAATGAGTTATCAAGTCCAAAACATGAAGCCAAAAGCAGAGTCAGTCCAAGCCAGGGTCAGAGAGCAAACCAGTCCAAGGAGTCAACAAAAGCCGAAGTCAAACAGAGCCGGAGTCACAAGCCAGAGGGTCCAGAATCAGGTTAGCTAGTGCAAGCCGAGCAGGTGCAGAGCTTAGTCGAAATGCCTTGTTGCTAGCACAAGTTGGTAGTCTCTGTGCTACGCCTAAATACCCAGCCACTTCCTGTGCTTGTTAGCAGCTGGCAGTGAGGTCCCGGCTCCTTCTAAAACTCAGGACTGAGTGATCTGTGACCTGATGTGACTGTGACTGAGTGATCTGATATGTGCGTCTTTTTTCCGAGCCACTAAGTCTTGTCTGTATTGGGACCTTAGACGTTCCACCCGAGGAGGTGAATCAGGTGGGCTTGAGCTTGGCTGTGGCTCGGCTGCTGGTGGTGCTGAGGTAACACCCTGGGAGGTGCTTGCCTGAGCCTCATCTGGTTCAGGTGGAGGCTCCTCTGGAGCTGAGAGCTGTTCCTCCACCTCCCTTAGTTTCGCAGGATGCTGGTCCTCAGAGGCACTCCTGGCACTATCCCCCCCAGGGCCCCCCTGTCGAAAGGGCTGGGTTTGGTCGGGTAGTCTGTATGGAATTGGCAAATGAGGTTCGGGGAATGGAGATGGTGCACTGGTTCCCAGTACCAATCCTCAGGCCCATAGCCCTCCCAATCCACCAAATACTGGAGTGTGCCATGAAGGAGTCACGAGTCCAGTATCTGTCGAACCTCGTACTCCTCCTGGTTATCCATGAGTACAGGTGGTGGCTGTACAGGAGGCATAGGAGGCAGGGGGTCCAGAGGTGCGGCGAGGACCAGCAGGGAGTGGTGAAACACGGGGTGGATCTGCAGATGTGCTGGTAACTGGAGCCAGAAAGCAATGCGGTTAATCGGCTTCAATGGGGTAGGGTCTGATGAATCTGGCATCCAGCTTGGGGGACTGGCCTGGTTGCCGCAGATACTGGGTTGACAACCAGATGTGGTCTCCTACCCATAACAGAGGTCCTTCTTGCTGTTTTTGATCAGCAGCGCACTTTTATGTGTCCTTGGCCTGCTGAAGTTGGTCCTTTAGCAGGGCCTGGAGAGCATGCAGGTGTGCATTGGCAGCGGGGACCTGGGTTGGTAGGCATACTGCTGGGAAGTAGCGAGGGTGGTACCCGGAGACGGTGGTGAAGGGGGTGGTTTGTGTGGAGGAATGGATGGCATTGTTGTATGCAAATTCTGCCACTGCCAGCAGGCCCGACCAATAGTCCTGCTAGTAGCAGCCTTAACACCTTAAATACTGCTCCAAGGTAGCATTAGTGTGCTCAGTCTGGCCGTCAGTTTGTGGGTGATTGGCAGTGGACAGATGTACCTGGGTCCCCAGACCAGAGTGCAGGGCTTGCCAGAACCGGGATGGGAACTGGGGTCCGCGGTCTGAAATCACATGGGCCAGGAGACCGTGTAGCCGGAAAATGTTCTGAATGTACAGGTGGGTGGTCTCTTGGGTGGACGGGAGCTTGGGACAGGGAACGAAATATGCCATTTTGGTAAATAGGTCTACCACCACAAGAATGCAGGTATACCCGTGTGACCGCGGAAGTTCAGAGATAAAGTCCATTGAGATGGTATCCCACAGCCCTGCAAGCATGGGTAGAGGGTGTAGCAGCCCAGACGGCTTGGTGGGGATGTCCTTGGTGCATCTGCAGACCTCACACGAGGCGACATACTGACTTACATCCGAGCAGATCCGTGGCCACCAAAATTCCCTTGTGAGTAAGTGCAGGGTCTTGTGGAGTCCAAAATGCCCGGTGGGTGGAACGTCATGGGACAAACTGAGAACCCGCAACCGCAGGGGCCCCGGTGGCATGGTGCAACAGAAGTTCGTTGTGTGCAGTGAATTCTGAGGTTAGTCCCTGTTGCAGTTCTTGCAGACGCTGCTGTGCCCAAGGGTCCGATGCCTGACTTTCCCAAAGGTCCTCAGTGAGCAGGGCAGAAATGGTGGTGGCAGCAGCAAGCACCGAGGGTGGAAGGTGGACATAGCAGGGGTTTTCTCAGTTCCAGCTGGTGCATATTCTGGCTTGTGTGAGAGAGCGTCCGCTTTTTGGTTTTGGGCATGGGGGAGTAAATTATTTTGAAGTTGAACCGGGAGAAGAAAAAGGATCAGCGAATTTGTCTCTGGTTCAGATTTCGGGTTGTCTGAAGGTGCTCCAGGTTACGGTAGTCAGTGTGGACTTGTACTGGGTGGCGCGCTCCCTCCAGGTGATGTCTCCATATCTCAAAGGCCATGTTGATGGTGAGTAATTCCCTCTCCCAGATGGTGTAGTTTCTCTCAGCCACAGTTAGAAGAAGAGAAGAAGAAGAAGAGATTGGATTTATATCCCGCCCTTCACTCACTTAAGAGTCTCAGAGCGGCTTACAAACTCCTTTCCCCTCCCCTCCCCACAACAGACTCCCTGTGAGGTAGGTGGGGCTGAGAGAACTCTTTCCCAAGCTGTCCTTGAGGGAACAGCTGGTACAGAGCTATGGCTTGCCCAAGGTCATCCAGCCAAGGGCAAGTGGAGGAGTGGGGAATCAAACCTGGTTCTCCCAGATTAGAGTCCGTGCACTTAACCACTACACCAGACTGGCTCTCTAGTTGGCAGGAGTAATAAGCGCAGGGCTGGAGAGGCTGGGACGGGTCATCGCACTGAGACAAGATGGCTCCAAGGGCTACACCAGAGGCATCGACTTCCACCATGAAGCGCAGCTCGGGGTCTGGGTACCATAGAAGCGGGCTGGTGGCAAAACAGGTCTTCAGTATGGCAAAAGCTTGAGCAGCCTCCGGGGTCCAGCAAAATGGTTCCTTGGGTCAGAGGAGCTTAGTGAGTAGCATGGTCAACTCAGCATATCCAGAGATGAATTTGCGGTAGTAGTTTGCAAAGCCAAGGAGGCGTTGAATGTCCTTGTGGTTCTGCGGGGTTTGCCATGTCAGAAGGGCCTCTGCCTTCTTGGGGTCCATGAAAATCCCCTTTGAGGACACAATGTGCCCGAGGAACTCTACAGAGAACAGGTGGAAGGCACATTTTTTGAGCTTGGCATAGAGGCCATGGGAGTGGAGGTGTTGTAGGACTTGGCACACATGCTCAGTGTGTTGCATCTCATTGTCCGAGTAGATCAACAGATCATCTAAATAAATTATCATGATGCAGTCTAGCAGGTCCTGGAACACGTCATTCATGAAGTGTTGGAAGATGGCAGGGGCGTTGGTAAGGCCGAAGGGCATCACTAGGTACTCGTATTGTCCGTAGCGGGTCCCAAACGCTGTTTTCCACTCATCGCCTGCCCGAATTCATACCAGGTTATAGCTCCTCGGGGGTCGAGTTTGGTGTATACCCAAGCCCCCTTGAGCCAGTCCAACAGTCCCAGGATCAGTGGCAAGGGATACCAGTCACAGATGGTGATCTTGTTCATTGCTCGGAAGTCGTTGCACAGCCTCAGCTCTCCACTCTTCTTCTTGACGAAGAGCAAAGGAGCAGATAGTGGAGAGGTAGAGGGACAAATGAACCCCCAGGCAAGGTTCTTGTCCAAGAAATCCCAGAGAGCTGCCAGTTCTGGTTCTGACATGGGGTACAGACGTCCAGCAGGCAGCGTGGCTCCAGGTTCCAAGTTAATGGCACAATCGTAGGGCCGATGTGGAGGAAGGTTGTCAGCCCCTTTTTCCGCAAACACATCCGTAAACTTGGTGTACGGTTGTGGTAGGCGCAGGGTGGTGGCTGACATGGCGGCTGTCAGAGTAGTGACTGAGTGTGGATGTGGGCAAGGAGTGGGAAATTTGAGTTCTTGCCTTACCCAATCTACCCTTGGATTGTGAGTCTGTAATCAGGAGAGACCCAGGATAATCGGGAACCGGGGCATCTGGACAACATCGAATTTCACCTGCTCCTGGTGCTGGTGAATATGAAGGAGCAGGTCGCAGGTTTCCTCAGTTACAGGATTGGAGCGAAGGAGGCGTCCATCAATGGCCTCCATGAGCATCAGCATTTTTTTAGGCCGCACAGGATCTGATGCTGCTTCACAAATGCAGCATCGATGAAGCAGGTGGCTGCCCCAGAGTCCAGCATGGCAAAGATGAAGAGCCACCATTCATCCAGGAGCCTGAGTTTGATGGGCACCAGGAATGGGCCGGGGTCCAGAGGAGCTACTTCCGAGGACCCAGCTAGGTGCCCCACGCTGGTGGGCCCACTCAAGCATGGGGCTGATCTTTTACTGGCGGTGGTAACTGCGCCAGTGGTGTGGGAGGAGTTCGTTTGGCGGGACAACCGGAGGAAACGTGCCCTGCCCCACCACAGAGACAGAGACTGAGGGCACATCGAAGAGCTTTTTCCTCCGGAGTCAGGCGGGGTCGGGCTCCTCCTAGCTGCATTGGCTCACCTTCAACTGGGCTTGCCTGAGAGTTGCTGGGCATCTGCCAGAATGTAGAATGACAAGCCGGTTGTCTGGAGCGGGAGGTGGCATGAGCCTGCCGTCGCCCTGTCAAGCACCCATTGATCCAAAGACAAAGGGCTTTGAGTGCTTGCAAGGAGCTGGGCTGCTCGACCCGGGCCAACTCGTCTAATACTTCGTCCACAAGCCCTTCCACATACTGGTCCATGCGGGCAGCCTCATTCCACTTTAAGTCCTGAGCTATGAGCTGGAACTCAGTGGTATAGTTAGCAACCGTGCCTCTCCCCTGTTTCAGTGCTCTGATCTTACGATTGGCCGTCTCCGCTTGCAGGGGTGTAGCAAAGGAAGTGGCCAAATGGGTGCAGAACCCCCGAAAGTCTGACAGGAGCGGCAAAGCTTCCGCTAACAAAGGGGTGGCCCATTTTGCTGCCTGGCCCTTTAAGAGGCTGATAACAAAACATACTTTTGTTTTATCATTAGGAAAGTCCCGAGCACACAGTTCCATATACAGCTCGCATTGTGCCAAGAATGCCGGGAACTCCTCCACATTTCCACCAAACTTTTCAGGAGGGCTTACCGGACATTTAGGCAGAACGACGATGGGTGCGGCGGGTGGCTGCGGCAGCTGCTGCTGCTGCTGGAGCTGCATTATCAACTACTTCAGCTGTTGGACTTGGTGAGCAATGTCCATAAGCTGCAGTGGAGCTCCCACTCCATCCGCATCCATTGAGGTGGAGTGAGTTTGGGGGTGCTAGCAATCTGTCACGGGCTGGGGGCCAGCGGGTCAGGAGTCAAGCCGAAGTCTGGGACAGTCCGAGGTCAAGCCAAATCAGGAATGAGTTATCAAGTCCAAAACACGAAGCCAAAAGCAGAGTCAGTCCAAGCCAGGGTCAGAGAGGGAAACTCATGAGTAAATCAGTCCAAGGAGTCAACAAAAGCCGAAGTCAAACAGAGCCGGAGTCACAAGCCAGAGGGTCCAGAATCAGGTTAGCTAGTGCAAGCTGAGCGGGTGCAGAGCTTAGCCGAAATGACTTGTTGCTAGCACAACAAGTGCTCTCTGTGCTGCATCTAAATACCCAGCCACTTCCTATGCTTGTTAGCAGCTGGCAGTGAGGTCCCAGCTCCTTCTAAAACTCAGGACTGAGTGATCTGCGACCACGCATGAGTGTGCCTTTTCTCCAAGCCGCTAAGTCTTGTCTGTATTGGGACCTTAGACATTCCACCTGAGGAGGTGAATCAGGTGGGCTTGAGCTTGGCTGTGGCTCAGCTGCTGGTGATGCTGGGGTAAAACCCTGGGAGGTGCTTGCTTGAGCCTCATCTGGTTCAGGTGGAGGCTCCTCTGGAGCTTGGAGCTGATCCTCCATCTCACTTAGTTCCGCAGGATGCAGGTCCTCAGAGGCACTCCTGACAGACAGAGGTTTGCTGCTTCTGAATATGGAGGTTCCCTTTAGTGGCCACTGATGGACCTGTCTTCCATGAATCTGTCTGATCTCCATTTAAAGTCATCTATAATACCTCTGCCTGGACCTGGATGTAGGATTGCCAGCCCCCAGGTGGGAGTGGGGGGATCCCCCGATTTGGTGGGCTCCAATCTCCTGACGGCCACCTGGACAGCGGGGGGAAGCCCCACTCCCAGCACCAACCACCCAGCACAACATTCCCAGCATGATGATGTCACGTGGAGGTGATGTCATCACTCTGGGGACCCTGTGTAGCAACACTCTGATATTTTGGGCAAAACTCTATGGAGTTGCCCCCACAATACTAGAGCTTTGCCACATGGTGTCCCCAGCATGATGATGTCACTTCTGTGTGACATCATCATGCTGGGCACGTTGCGCACAGCAATTTTGCCCCACCCCTGCACTCCCAGAGAGTGCCCTCTCCCCCCCTACAAGGACCTAACAACCCTACCTGTATGGCCAGGGCTAGCCCAAGCTCATCAGATTTCAGGAGCTAAGCAGGGTCAGACCTCATTCATACTTGGAAGGGAGACCACCCAGGAGCTCCAGGGTAGTTATACAGAGGCAGGCAATGTCAAACCCCCTTTGTCTTCCCTGTCCTGGATGTCCCAGGCTAGCCTTCTCTCTTCAGACCTCAGAAGTTAGCAGGGTTGTCACTGGTTTGTGCTTGGAGGAAGGTCAACCACCCAGGAAGTCCAGGGTTGCTATACAGAGGCAGGCAATGGCAAACCACCTCTGTTCTTTCTCTTGCCATGAGTTGGTTGCGACTTGATGGAACTTTCCGCCACCATAATACCTCCACTGGATATTGGAGTCTATGATTTCCTTATGTATGATTACTTTGAAAACAGTGTACTGACTGAGCATATTTGCTCAAAAATAAGTTATACTAACTTTGGTGGATTTCATGGCTCACTTGTGCAGCCACCGCTATTTTCTGTTCGTCACACAGTTTACATTGGCATTCACTAAAGCAAAAAGGATTCGGAAAGTTGAACAGGAGCCAAAATCCAGTCGCTTATGCTTCATTTGAATGACTTGCTGAGTCAGTTATCGCCCACCATGACAGTTTTGTTCACAGAGCACGTCAGAATGTTCCCCCTCTGTCTTCCTCTCCTTTTGACATGCATTTGTTCATCTTGCCACTCACTGGCCCGCATCCTGTAGAGAGCCATCGCCAAATGTTCTACCTTGTGGTTGATGCAATGTGATTCCTGTGAACCCAGCCTCACCTAATGCTCTCTTCTCACTTTAGAAGCAGCAAGGGAACCGCGTGTGAGTATCAAAGATCAAAAGCTTCTGTACTAGGATGTTAGCCTGTCAGAGTTCATTTCCTGGGCAATTTGCTCAGTTAAAAGGGAAGCTATTAAAAGGCTAAGATGTTTGATGTAGAGGAAGTACAAAAATAACATGGAGCCTTCAAATAGTGCCTAAACTGATCCAAAGGATTTTGCAAGTGAGGAAAATTAATCTGTGGGGAAGTTATTTGCCCAAGTGGCAAGTGAGGAAAACACGTTTGTGTGGAAGTTATTAGCCCAGGTGGCAGACTGGGAAATTAATCTGTGTGGAAGTTATTCGACCAGTTGGCAAGTTGGAAAATTAAGCTGTGTAGGAGTTGTTGGCCTAAGTGGCAAGTGAGGACAATAAACCTGTGTGGTAGTTATTAGCCCAGGTGGCAAGTGAGGGAAATTAATTTGTGTGGATGTTATAAACCCGGGTGGCAAGTTGTGGGAGTTGTTGGCCTAAGTGGCAAATGAGGAAAATTAATCTGTGTGGAAGTTATTCGACCAGTTGGCGAGTTGGGAAATTAAGCTGTGTAGGAGTTGTTGGCCTAAGTGGCACGTGAGGAAAATTAATTTGTGTGGAAGTTATTGGCCTAAGTAGCAAGTGAGAAAATAAACCTGTATAGCTAGTTCTATTTAAGGAACCATTATACTATTGCACCTATATGAAATCATTACACTTATTAACCATGCAGAAACTGTTACATTGTTTTACTTATAAATAAACTCTATTTATGGTTGCCAGCTCCACGTTGGGAAATATTTGGAGATTTTCGGGGTAGAGCCTGAGGAGGGTGGAGTTTGGGGCGGGGAGAGACTTCAGTAGGTTATAATGCCATAGAGTCCGCCTTCTGAAGTGGCCATTTTCTCCAAGTGAACTGATCACCTGGAGATCAGTTGTAATCCCAGGATATCTCCAGCCACCACCTGAAAGTTGGCAACCCTATCTCTATTCATGTTTAAGAACGGCAATTGCTTATTTTAGAGTAAAAGATCCCCTTTTACCTCAAAGCCACCCCCATGTCTAGTTTATACAACTAAGCCGTCCAGTAGGAAACGCTAAGGAAGGCCAGGAAGCAGCATACCACGTGACCTCAGAACATTTACAGAGGTTACACATAAAGGGGCTACCCGGAGAAAGAGCAAAAACACTGAACGCTGAATAAAGGAAAACTTTAAAGATGATGATGAGGATGATTTTATTATTTATCCAATTTTAAACCACCCTCCCCCGGAAAAAACCGGCTCAGGGTGGTATACAACAAGATTACAAATACAACATCATTAAACAAATTGAAACAGATAAAAACACAACAGCATCCTATGATGGCATTAAAAAAAAAAGATGTACTCAGGTGAAGCAACCGTAGAAACTCCTGAGAACTTAAAAGTATTTCAGTGCAATTCATAAAATGTTCTTAAGGATGACACACATTCTCCATGTACTTGTGTGATTCCCAACCAAACCATCACCACATCTCATGGCAGTGAGTTCTATGGTAATCACTAATTCAGTGGGGGAATAATTCCTTTTGTCTGTCCTGAATTTACCACCCTTGAATTCCATTGGGTGTCCATTGGAGCATCACTATCTGCCACTGGAGACAGTAAGTGTTTGGACTCCCATCTTTCCCTGGACTGGGCTGAACTAGATGCTAGACCGAGTTCTCAGAAGGGGCAGGTGCTGCTACCACCGGGGAATGTAAGCAAAGTTCCCACATTACTGCTGAGGAGTCTTAGTGGACTTTGTTTTAATTTCATCTCATTATTTCAGAAAGGACACCCTTATTGTTATTCTGAAAATCTGTGAGTACTGATATCATTTGAAGAAGAAGAAGAAGAAGAGAAGAGATTGGATTTATACCCCGCCCTTCACTCACTTGGAGTCTCAGAGCGGCTTACAAACTCCTTTCCCTTCCCCTCCCCACAACAGACACCCTGTGTGGTAGGTGGGGCTGAGAGAGCTCTTTTCCCAAGCTGTCCTTGAGGGAACAGCTGGTACAGAGCTATGGCTTGCCCAAGGTCATCCAGCCAGGTGCAAGTGGAGGAGTGGGGAATCAAACCCGGTTCTCCCAGATTAGAGTCCGCGCACTTAACCACTACACCAAACTGGCACCAAATTTGCAAATCCATTTCAGGGTTGGTTTGTTTTTTTCATGTTCAGGAATATTGGGTATTGATAGACCTGGCCTCCACCTGGAGGCTAATTCTACCACCACTCTGCCCAATGGGCCATACACCTGCTGGTTCTGGTGTTTGTTTATGTGTTTCTATTGAAATATTTTATATTTTTAAATATGCTTTTAACTCTTCAAAAGTTTTTTTTTAATGGTTCTTGCCTTGTGGTCCCTAATCAGGTGGAAAGGTGACATTAAAAAGTTTTAAATAAAACGAATAAAGTTTGAAATAAATAAATTGAGGTGTGTTGTCAGCTTCACTGAGACTGATTTCCCACAGCTGCTGTGCCACCCCCACTCTTCCCTTTGCCCCAATCATGTCAATTTCCCACTATTTGCTGCAAAGCCGCATTTTGCCCCGCAGCTTCACCCCATTTCCCTCGCATCTACTCAATCCTGGTTTTTTGAGGATTGAGTAGATGCGGGGAAAATGGGGCGAAGCTGCAGGGCAAAATGTGGCTGCACAGCAAATAGTGGGAAATTGACACTTACGATCAGGGCAAAAGGAAGAGCAGGGGCGGAGCAGCGACTGTGGGAAATCGGTCTGAAATTCTTTGGGCTTCCCTCAAAATCCACTTTAATCCTAGCTGTGAACAGATTGCAGTCCCACATTTCCACCATGACTGCCAGGGCAATTGGAGGGAAAAGAAAGGAATGCCAGACATGGCTACTGGAACCACTGCCTGTGTGGCTTTCATGGGTCTCTCTTTATATCTACTGGGGTGGAAAGAATGAAAAGGGACAAAGCTAATCCTTGCCTCTTCCACTGATTTGCATCTAATGTGATTGATATGTGAATGGGGGGGAAATCAAAAATAAAATGAAGTGGCGCAAAGTCAACCAGCTGGGAACTGAGGCATAACTGAGGCAAGCCAACTGTTTCCAAACGCCTCACTTTTTTCTGGGGGGGGGCAAGCACAAAGGTCTAGCAGGGAGCTATATCTCCATCTATCAATAGCTGCAGCTGAGATCTTACACCTGGCTTCCAAGCCTTACAAATGAATTCTTACAGGAAATAAACACAATTTGAGATAAGGGCTCAGGGAGAGTCTAATAAAAATCTCATTATCCAGCACACAGAAGAGCTTTGGGAGTCTTTTCCTCAGGAAAACACCACTATCTGTAGCCAAATCGAAAACAGATATCAGGGTTATTGTTCTGGAAAGGTGGAATCATTCAAAGAAGCATCACCAACAGTGGGTCAAAAAAGAAGATGTAAATGAAGAAGGTGAGAATATGGCTTGTCCAAGAGAACTCGGGCAGCTTAGCAGCCCTGACCTGAATTGCTCAGGCTATCCCCATCTCAGCAGTTCTCAGAAGCTAAGCAGGGTAAGCCATGATTAACATTTGGGGGGGCAATCAGTAAGGAAGTCCAGAGTGGCTGTGCAAAAGCAGGTAATGGCAAACCACCTCTGCTTGTCTCTTGGTTTGAAGCCCTCCTGGGTCACCGTCAGTCAGCTGTGACTTGAAGGCATTTTCCTCCTCCTTCTCCACCACCAACACCACAGGATTTTGAGTAGACTTGCCTACAAATTTCCATGTTTGCTAATTCCTTTATTGTCATTGGAAAAACTCCATTCATGAATGAATTAATTTAATTAAAAGAAGAAGAAGAAGAAAAGAAGAGATTGGATTTATATCCCGCCCTCCACTCCCCAAGGGAGTCTCAGAGCGGCTTACAAACTCCTTTTCCCTTCCCCTCCCCACAACAGACACCCTGTGAGGTAGGTGGGGCTGAGAGAGCTCTTTCCCAAGCTGTCCTTGAGGGAACAGCTGGTACAGAGCTATGGCTTGCCCAAGGTCATCCAGCCAGGTGCAAGTGGAGGAGAGGGGAAATCAAACCCGATTCTCCCAGATTAGAGTCCGCGCACTTAACCACTACACCAAACCACTATACCAAAGGAAGGGGGTATGGAGGGTTCTATTGTGCTGGTTTTAGATCGTGATGCTTTAATTGTGATTTGTAAGTTGTCTTGAGCCATGGAGAAAAGAGGGATATAATTTATTTTGATAAATGATTAAAAATGGACATAGCCTGCCAGCTGGTTCGCCATGCTATGCGTAGGAAGGCCTATTAAGTGAAGTTTTTCTGTTCCACAAACTCTGTTCATTGAAGAGGCAGGTGAAGCAAAGAACAGCAGACAGGTTCATACAGGAACGGATGCTAAAGCAGTTGTTTGAATTGTGTTTGTCGCGAACATGCCAAACAGTTGCAGCACCAGTCTGAACTAGATCATGAATCTGTACAATCAAGGCCTAAGAGATCACAATAAATAGCCGGTTTCACATCTTTCTTAATGTATCAGTGGAATCAGAAATTATACCACATGTTTGTCTCAAAGGTAAATCTAGCCCCACATCTTTGCCCAACCGTTGGGTTTGACAATCCTGTTGTAACTCTGGAAGACATGAAACTGCCTTGTACTGAATCAGACCCTTCGTCCATCAAAGTCAGTCTTGTCTACTCAACTGGCAGCAGCTCTCCAGGGTCTCAGGCAGATAAAGATTTTTTTCATTGTCTACTGCCAGATCTTTTAACTGGAGAGACCAGGGAAGGAACCTGGAACCTTCTGCGCACCAAGCAGATATTCTACTACTGAGGCACAGCCATCTTCCAGGAATTGCAACTGATCTCCAGTCTCCTGGAAAAAGCAGCAACTTTAGAGGAGGGACTGTGGTGTCACATCCCAGTTCAGCTTCATCCCCTCCTCAAACAACATCTTCCCCAGGTTTTGCCCCCAAATCTTCTGGAATTTCCTAAACTGGAGTCGGCAGTCCTACCCTTGGGTTGTAAATCTTCCCATCAAAGGAGCTGCACTGAAGCACTATGATTTGGGCTCAGCTTTGGAGACCAGTGTGACTTTTGTCCCTGCTGGCAAGGGCTGAGTTTGTTGCCATCAGGGGTCATTTCGAGCAGGAGCTCGGGGGAGCGCAGCTCCAGGAGTTGGTGCCAGCCGCCCACCCATGGGGGAATGCCTGCTTGTGTCATGGCTGCAGCAAAATGACCCTGTCCCCTCGAAAGGACCTTGTTACTCTGACCAGCCTTCTGAAGACTTCAGCCACCACTGAAGCTATCCTCCCAGAATAGTGGTATTTCTGAGGCTTGGATTAGTAGCGGTCCCCTCTCTACCAGCTCCTTCCTTCCTTCCTTCCTTCCTTCCTTCCTTCCTTCCTTCCTTCCTTTCTTCCCTCCCTCCCTCCCTCTCTCTTTCTCCCTCTCTTTTCTTTCTTGCCTTCTGACATACTTCCGGAAATGTCAGGTGGTGTACCATATGCAAATAAGTTATGCTAATGAGTTATGCTAATGAGCTCCTGCACCTCTTTTTTCTATGAAACGACCCCTGGTTGCCATCATTAAGCTCTTTGTGTATGCATCGGGAGGAAGATGTGTGCCTTTCTTTAAAGCGCCCCAGGCAGCTGATAACGGAGAGATGTTGTTGGCAGCCTTTGGAGCGCCAGATGCTTACCTGTGCTCCAGCCGTGTAGGAGCTTGGCTCCTTGACAAGGTGAAAAGAAGGACAAGCCATCGCAGAAGAGGGGTGTTTGGCAGCTGGCTCCCTGCTGCGGAAGGGGAAACTGGTCACCTAGGAATGCCTGCTAGACCGGAGCGAATCTCATCAATCCATGCCAACATATGCACCTGCCTGGGACTCGAGCAAGTTATTTAAGCTGGAAGAATGGCAGGGGGAGAACAAAGGGTCCGATAGTTTTCAAAAGCCGAAGGCGAAGGCGCTGGCATCACAGTGCTGAAGATAGTCTCACTGGATAGCCATGTTGTTCTGCAGGAGAACAGCTAAATTCGAGTCCAGGAGCACCTTCGAATCAAAGCTCCTGTTGGGTTAATTGGTATGGTTAGTCCAGTACCCACTAGTTAGCAGAGTGCTTTAAACACAGCTACACGCACAGGAGCCTCTTTGCACCAGGTCACCCAGTTCACAAAGCGACACAGAGTCACTTCTCTATTTTAAGACTAAGGGTGTGATCACACAAGCAGTTTGGTCCGACATAGCCACCCCTCCCCACCATATTAAATGGGCACGATCACGCAGCCACATCTGTCAGTCATTCCCCAGGCATACACGCCCCCATTGTAGGATGACTTGGAGCTGGGTGAAAAAGGCACCACATCACAAGTGGCGGGCTGGGAGGGGAAGCAAAGAGATAAGGGTTTTAAAGTGTAAACCCCTTCTCTCTGGAGTCATTCCGCGGGAGCAGCATGATCTTCTATTGTATTCTATGCCTTCACGCTCCTTCAAGGGCCTTTCGTGGCTCACACGTCTCTGGGTGGGCCAGGGAAGGCGGAGGGGGGCTCTCCAAGCCTTCCCTGGCTTGCCCACTTTGGCAAGTGGGCAAGGGAAGTCACGGGGAGGCATTTAAATGCCTCCCCACTTCTTCAAGGGCTTTTCCTGGCTCACCCACCCAGGCGGGTGGACCAGGGAAGGCTGGGGGCGTGGTTTGCCGCTTCTGGGCTTTTTACTGTCAGAACAGCGTTCCTGTTCATTTTGGATAGAAATGAACCCTGAGTGTATTGGATTGGCCGTCAGTGACAGGAGATATTTTCACTGGGTGTCAAGTAGCATTGTTATGGAAAGCAGCATTTCTCTTTCCCAAATTCAATTTTAGATAAATCTGTTGATTCTTCTCATTGATTCTTTTCCTCTTATAAAAGAGGAATTTCTCTTTGGTTTCTCGTTTCTCAGTGCACCCTTTATGTTCCACCCCACAGTGTGGTGCTCCAGCAGGAGGATAGAAAGGCTTGGAAAGGCACTGCCTACCTCTGAGCATCTACAGAGTGAAATTCTGAAATTGAGTGAAATCTCCCCTCCTGACTCCTCTCTTTGAATTTATTTTTGATCAAAACTGATTTGATTAGAAACAGACTCCACATTCCTAAAGAGTGGAAAAGAAATGGATTGCTGAATTCCTGGGAGAAAGCAGGTAAAGAAGAATTGAGAGAATTTCTCTAAACAACAGTACTGTCAAGTGAGATGAAGAGGCAGCACAGGCAAGGAAGGACAGGGTCACAGGAAGTTTTGGAAGAAAGGGAGGCAAATGTTGCCTGCCCCTTTTCCACTGCACTGGCCTCCCAAATTCAAAATGGACAGTAGGATTGTTAGCGCAACACCGGGTCTCTGTTTGGATCAGTCCCATAGCTACAGTGGGGCATTTGGGGGGTGGCCCTCCAACTTACTTAAAAGGTCCCTTAAAATGCCCCCCAACTTCCCATCCAGCCCAATGCGAGCTCCACTTTCCCTGTGCTGCGTCTTGCTGCCACCTCTCCTTGTCTTCGCGGATGTGAAGGCCCCCTGTACTCCTTGAGCACAGGGAAGAGAGGGAGGAGGGGAGGTGGGAATGCTGGAGCTCCCCCCAAGTCTTCTCCCAGCTGGGGCCCTGGAGAGGGTGGCAGCGCTGATTGATGTCCTTGCCACTGAGCAGGGCTCCAGCATCTGTCTACCTGCTCTGCTCAGCCACTGCTCCCAATTGGGCTTGGCAGCAAAGGAAGCTCCTGAGGCACCCACCTGCTGGAAACGGCGGACTTCCTTTCCTCAGAGCTGCCCTTGACCCTAGCTTAGCAGCTGTTTGAAGGAGCTGGCAGTGGTGGCAGCACCTCCCCTGCACTCCCTGGTGAGGAGACACTGTGCCAGTGCCAGCTGCCACCAGGGGAGATGCCTCCCATCTGCTTCACAGCACCTTTAAGATCAACAGAGGGGTGAATGGTAAATTAGCCAGCTTGCCTCTGGACTTCCCTGCACTCTGTGAAGTCACTGTGCATCCCTTCAGCGTTATAGGTGAGCCTGTGGCAGCGGGGAGAGTGAGACAGAAGCCAAATTAAATAAATAAATAGAAATTAATCACCTTAAATTAAATTAGCTAGTTCCCCCCCCCCCGAGAAATATAAATCTCCCCAATTTAATAAGTCCTGGCTACAGGCCTGGTTTGGATTATGATGGGGGAAATTAGCTAAGAGACCATTTCTTAATAGATGCGCAAGCTAGGGATCATCCGCCAACTATACCAGACTCAGAACCCTCTCGGAGCAACACAAATGCCAGGAAATAACTTTATGGAATTTATTAAGAAAATATCCCTAATACAGTCAGCTAATTCTGTCGGTGTTTGTGGCATGCACAACAGCGCCAGCAGTGGGGACTCCAGTCCACGAGACCAGACAACTGCACAACACCATATACAGTATATATACAGTTTATTTTACAAGTGAAGTGTATATTCTGGCTCACACCAGCAAAGTGCTTCAGAAGACACATGTTACAGAGAAAAGAGAACTTAGTATTGCATACATACAGACAGGGGTCATTTTGTAGAAAAAGAGGTGCAGGAGCTCATTAGCATAACTCATTTGCATAACTCATTTGCATATGCCACACCCCCTAACATACCGGAAGTGTGTCAGAAGGCAACACCCACCCCTCAGGCTCCACTCCACAGGTGAGTGAAACTGACCTGCTCTTCCTCCATTCCCTTCCCCATCCAATACTTTGTGCAATAAGAATAAGCATAAAGAACACACCCTCATTCTCTTCCTGCTCCGTTGAAACCACCAGGTTTCAAGTAGACTTGAGATACCCAGGACATGTGCACCACCCATCCTTTTCCCTTCCCCTCCCCACAACAAGACACTCTGTGAGGTAGGTGGCGCTGAGAGAGGTCTTTTGAAAACTGCTCATGAGAGAACAGCTCTGAGAGAACTTGTGACTGGCCCAAGGTCACACCAGCAGCTGCATGTGGAGGAGTGGGGAATCAAACCCGGTTCTCCCAGATTAGAGTCCAACTCCTGACCACTACACCAAACTGATGGGGTGGAAGCTGCTGAAGGGTTGGTGAAATTTCTCCAGTACTTATGTGCCATGTGCCCAGATAAAAAATGGTATTCTTAGAAAATTTATATGCCACCTTGAGCAAGTCTCTGGAAAAGCAGCACACATTCATAAAAGGAATAATGATAAAATTATCAATATTAAAACAAAACATTAAAAACAATAAAGACCCTACCAGGGCTTTCCCCGGGGTGCTGCACCTCTGCACTGCTCGGGGAAGCTGAGGAGGGGGCGGGGCTTGGTCATGCGCCCGCCCCCTGGGCTCCTCACTCCCGGAGCTGCGCTCCTGTGCGCTCCCGCTCCAACGGACCCCTGCATACAGATATATACATTTCTGAGCAGCCCATTAACCAATGAGCTTGCTGCTGAGTCATTCCAGTGTTTAGTCATTATGACTCCTTCTGAGCATGCCCGTACATGTCCTTGTACAGATCCACCAGCTCAGTCATATGACCCACTGCTCTCTGTTACCTGTCATCTAGATCTGACAATTCCATGTGCTCACAGCTGGGAGTCTCAATATGCCAACAAATTCAATAAAATATCACACACACACATACACACACACACACACACACACACGAGCTACAAAATAAAGGGTTGAAGTGAACTTAAGAGATCAGAGACGAAAGAGAGTGAAGTGTTGATGGGATAATAGCTACCTTCCAAAGGGAAGAGTCCACGGTGAAGAGCAGACAGCTTGGCTGGCAAGCATGTTCGTGAGGACCTGAGAGAGATAGGGGATCCAGCCCATGCACGTCTGAGGAAACTGAACCAAAGATGGCTAGGTTTGGAGCCCAGATATAGAGAAATCATGCCTTCAGGGGAGTGGGCACAATAGGGAAATGATCCAGAATGGACCATGATGGCAAGTAATAGCTCAAAATGGGTTTTGGACAAAAGAAAGTCCAGGTTTGGGAAAGGACGCCTTTGTTAGCAAGGCATGGGGCAATTGTGTAGTCTTGGCTCCATTCATGGCTGGGCTATCACAGGCTGAGGACAGACTGGCAATCTGAAGCAGAATGAATGCGAAGGCAACTGCTGCGGGGGGAAAACTCCCCAGGGCTGGCCGTTCACACTGGCCAGTGTATTGCGCAAGGATGCTGTTATGGAGCGTTCAGACTGCTGTGGAGTGGCCCCACGTGGGCCGGCCTCCGCAGTTTGTGATAGGGCTGTTTCGGCAATTTGCGCATGTGCGCTCATGCGCAAACTGGCGAAACGCCGCATTTGCACTGCCGCCTCCGCTTGCCTCCCGCCTTCTTCTGGTTCACACTGCCTGGAAGCGGGAGGCATGCGGAAGACGGCCCCTGAACACCGGTTTCTCCCGGTGTTCCGGTAAAGCGAAAGGAAAACGTCTTCAAGACGCGTAAGTACGGAAGGGAGCCGAGGGACAGCTGCGCATGTCTGGACCGGCTCCCTTTCCCCATTTCCCATGCGAACCTCTCCCGGGGCAGATTGCCAGTCTGTCCTCAGCCACAGGAACAATGATGACAATAGACCATGTCTGGGGCGATCCCAATATCAAGAGCAAAGTCCAGAGATTGGATTGTTAGAAGTAGAGCTGGAATGCAGATTTGCTGTTACCTTTGAGGTGATGATATAAAAACATTGTCCTTTCATGGTGATAGATACGTGCTTGCTGTAGCTGAGCTTGATGGCTGACTGTGTCAGAGAGGTGGTCCTGAGCCCATGTCTGGTCTTGCTGGCTTTGCACACAGAGATGGCTAGATTTGCCCTATGCCAACTTTGGCCCTAACTGGTCTGGGGTACTATCCTTCATGTACTTGAATGGGAGACCAGCAAGGAAGCCCAAGGCCTCTCTGCAGAGGCAGGCAGCGGCAAAACACCTCTAAATGTCTCTTGCCTGGAAAACCCTATTGGAGTCACTATGAGTCAGCTGAAATTTGATGTTGCTTTCCACTGCCCAAAAGTGATTCTTTTAGCCCACCCTCCATGAGGCTTTCTGTAGTAATGATACAGAAGTGCATGAGTTTGTTTGTTTAATGAAATCCCAGTACAATTAATTAGCATTGTTATTCTCAGGGCTCCGTTGGGGCTGGGGCGCGCCGGAGCGCCGCTCCGGGAGAGAGGAGGCGGGGGGGCGGGCACTTAAGAAAGCCCCGCCCCCCCGCTCGCTCTTCCCAGGCTGCGGCAGGCCGCTCTGCCGCCGCCGGCCCCTTCCCTCGCCCCCCCCAGTCAGTGTTCCCAGGGCCGGCGGCACTCCGCCGGCCCCAGGCAGGAGAGGCCCCTTTCCTCCCCCCTCCCCCTGCTCCCGGGGCCGTGGCAGAGCGCCGCTGGCCCCGAGAAGCCCCTTCCCTCGCCCCCCCGTTAGTGTTCCCGGGCCGGCGGCGCTCTGCCAGCCCGGGCAAAAGAAGCCCCTTCCTCCCCCCTCCCCTTGGGGCCGCGGCAGAGCGCCGCTGGCCCTGGGAAGCCCCTTCCCTCGCCCCCCTGTCAGTGTTCCCAGGCCGGCAGCGCTCCGCCAGCCCGGGCAAAAGAAGCCCCTTCCTCCCCCCTCCCCCTGGGGCCGCGGCAGAGCGCCGCTGGCCCCGGGAAGCCCTTTTCCTCCCCCCCTCAATACTTCCTCCCTTCCTTCCTTCTCTCTCTCCCCCCACCTACCAACTTACCTTCCTCTTCCTTCCTTTCCCCCTTCCTTCCTTCCTTTCTTCTCACTTTCTCTCCCCACCTACCTACCTACCTGTTCCTTCCCCTCTCCCTTCCTTCCTTTCTTCTCTCTCTCTCCCCCACCTACCTACCTACCTGTTCCTTCCCCTCTCCCTTCCTTTCTTCTCTCTCTCTCCCCAGCTACCTACCTTCCTTCCTGTTCCTTCCTTTCCCCGTCCTTCCCCTCTCCCTTCCTTCCTCCCTCCCTCTCTCCCCCCTTCCTTCCTTCCTTCTCTCTCTCCCCCCACCTACCTACCTACCTTACTGTTCCTTTCTTTCTTCCTTCCCCCCTTCCTCCCTCCTTCCTTTCTTTCTTCTCTCTCTCTCCCCCACCTACCTACCTTCCTTCCTGTTCCTTTCCTTCCTGTTCCTTTCCTTCCTTCCCCCTCCCTCCCTTCTTGCCTTCTGACACACTCCCGATGACGTCATCACGTCCGGTGACGTCAGGGGGTGTGGCATATGCAAATAAGTTATGCTAATGAGCTCCTGCACCTCTTTTTTTACGAAAGGACCCCTGGTTATTCTAACCTCTTACGAAACGTCCTTTGCATCTAAGGCAAAATGACATAACGTAGCTGGTGGAAGACGGCATGTTAGAAACTTCATTTTCAAATTCTGTGGCACCGTTTCTTTTTCAATTTAATTTTTGTCCATCTGTGAAGCAGATTCCCTGCTGTACGTATGCACTGGGTAGCTAACTCTCAGCAATACTCTTTGGTAGGTCACACCCATGTGAACTCCACAAATGCTTGTAACAGTTGCAATGATCAAGTGTAAATAATGCTAATCTTTAACATGCATATCAACAATATCCAACATGTTGACCATGGGCACCATGGCACCCACCCCCTGGTTTGTTTCTTGGTGCCCACTTGCTCTTTCCCCAAAGCATACCCTCAAGAGTCACTTCTGTCTGTTCATCCTCCCAACTGGACTAAGAGATTCTCCAGAAGATCCCGGGGGAATCGTCTTTGTGTTTACAAGGGGCACCCATCTGGAAACAGCTGCTTCCAAGGTAGGAAGATGCTTGACTTGGAACCTCCTAACATTTTGTGGAAACTTGCTGCAGTTTGTGATCATTCCCACCCACCCCACTGGCAGCTATTTTCTTGAGGTGACCACTGTGTGTGTGTATAGTACCATTACATCTGTCTGTCTGTCTGTCTGTCTATCCAGGGGTCATTTCATAGAAAAAGAGGTGCAGGAGCTCATTAGCATACATATTAGCATAACTCATTAGCATATGCCACATCCCCTGACATCACCGGCCAAATGTCGGTTTCAGCCCCATTATACCCTGTAGGCAATTGAAGTCAATGGCAAAAACTCATAGGGTATATGAGGGGCTGGAGGAGAGGGGGTTTGAGGGAGAGGCTCCAAACTTGCAGGGTTGTTGCTGGGGCCTCTCCCTGAAATACCCACCACTGAATTTCACAGCAATTCAGCGGTGGGCCGAATCAGATCAGAAAATCTTATTAGGTCCGTGGCTGCCCTCGTTCCCACTCCTGAGCTGGCGGAGCACCGCTTCACCTCGCTCCGGCCCCAAATGACCCCTGTATCTATCTATCATCACTGCCCATATGGCTATCATCACCTTAAGCAGAAATTAGAATTTTTTTTTAAAAAAAAGACCTTACTCAGTATTATTTCTCTTATATTTGATTAATGCACCTATGAATTTTGCCACTGAGAGGGTGCCACAATCATTTATATCCGACAGTAGCCATGACACCTGGCCTCACACGTTTAGCAGTTCCATATCTTTAAGTAAAGGGGTGATTAAATTAGCCCTCAACTTGTTGAATATAGGGCACTCTATAATCATATGTTCAAAGGTTTCAATTTTATCATAATGAGTATCTGCTTGTTCTTTTTTTTAAAATAAACTTTTATTAAAGTTGAAAAACTGCAATAGAAACAAAAAAGAGTATGTAATACAAATCATATTTAAATAAGTCTAACAATCAATTCTATAAAATGTAGAGTGTGAGAGCAGACAAACCATTACAAACAGTACAATAAAATCCATAGGGGTAACTTCACTAATGGAGTAAAAACCCACTCAACAAGAAGAAATTCAACAGCAGGTCAGAGTCAAGAGTGCCTGTTCCATTTGCATCCAAGTTGTCTGTGAGTCTTTATGTAATATCTGAAACACTTGTGAGAGAATTGCAGTGTGAAAGTAAGTGTGTAAAAGTGGGAAATAGAACCCTCCTAAGCATGCCAGTCTCTTTAGTATGTGGTGATTAATCCTGGATTTTTTGCCTGCCCAGAGGAAGATGGATAGAGCATTTTTCCACATACAGATGTCTCTATCAGATATAAAAATGGGCAATGTGCGAAACAGGAAAAGAAATTTTGGTAGAACAAAGGATTTCACCAGATGAGTCTGATCCGGCAGTGATGGTTGAAGAGGCTCCCAGTGTTTGAGATTGGCTTGCATGTCCTTGAACAGACAGTGGAAGTTGCTAGAAAAAAAGTCTTTTAAATCCAAGGGTATCTGAATTCCTAAATGTCTTCAAGTCTCCTTTATCCAGTTGTATGGGGAGTTTCACTGAAGCATGACGTCTTTTGAGTAAGATGGATAGGATATAATTCTGATTTGGTTGGATTAATACGTAGACCTGAAACAGAACCAAATCTGGCCAATGTATGCTGTATAGTCAGTAAAGAGTTAATGGGATTTGAGATGTATAGAGTCAGATAATCAGCACAGAGATTCACTTTCTATTCTATACCCCCAAGTGTTATCCCAATGAATGTCTGGTTCCTCCATAGTTCCTCCACCAAGGATTCCATCATGAGGGCAAAGATTAGAAGTGATAGAGGGCAGCTCTCCCTGGTTCCTCTTGGGGGGTGGAAGAAGGGTGAAGTATGGCTATCGACCCTCACCCTTGATCTGGCATGAGAATACATTGTTTGTAGCGCTAGTAAGAAGTTGTCACCAAAACCCATTTTCCTGAACAAAGTTAACATATATGGCACCTCAACTGAGTTGAGCCCTTTTTCAAAAACCGAGCATTAAAATTATAGCATCTTCTTTAGCTCACCTACCATGCATGATGATCTTGATGGTGCGAAGTATGTTGTCTGCCAATTGTCGATTCGGAATGAAGCCCATTTGGTCCAGGTTAATGTAATGAAAAATGAAAGATTTGAGCCTATTGGTGAGGACTGAGGTAAAGATTTTCCCTAGTTTATTTATTTATTTATTTATTATTTCGATTTATATCCCGCCTAGCCAGCGGACCGGCTCTAGGCGGCTAACAACATAAAATCACTCAAATACAAAGTTAAAACACAGCATAAAATTGACTCATTTTAAAATACAACAGACAATCATCACAAATGGCAGCAACATACCAGCACCAAATACTAGCCACTAGCTTATGCCCAGCCAGGAGGCTTTCACCGTAGATGTTCTGAAGATGGTTCAACGTGCCATCTACTAAGGGCCATTCCCCCCGTTGGCGGCCCCAAAAGCCTGGCGGAAGAGCTCCGCTTTGCAGGCCCTGCGGAACTGCAAAAGGTCCTGCAGGGCCCTGATGTTCTCTGGGAGCTCGTTCCGCCAGTAGGGAGCCGCCACCAAGAAGGCCCTGTTTCTGGTGGTTGTCAACCTAGCCTCCTTCAGGCCCGGAAGGGTCAGGCGATGTTGAGTGCCATCATGTTGTGCCATCATGTTCCTTCCAACTTATGGTGACCCTATAAATTAATGTTCTAGTCTTGCAAAGTGAGGTCCATGACTTCCTTGATTGAGTCAACCCACCCTGTGTTGGGTCTTCCTCTCTTCCTGCTGTCTTTAACTTTTCCTAGCGTTACTGTCTTTTCTAGTGAGTTTGGTCTTCTCATAATGTGACCAAAGTACAATAACCTCAGTTTAATCACTCTAGCTTCTAGGGAGAGTTCTGGCTTGACTGGGGTTTGTTCAGCTGCCAAACACACTCACCGCAAAGTATGTGGCATCTCGGATTACCAGAATAAATAATTGATAATAGCACAGAAGAGTAAATGCACCCATAACTCTAATATCCTGAAACATGATCTATGGCTGAGGACAGACTGGCAATCTGGAGTGGGATGAATCCGGAGGCAAAAGCTGTGGGGGAAAAATCCCCCAGGGCTGGCTGTCCACATTGGCCAGAGTATTGCACAAGGATGCCATTACGCCGCGTTCGCACTGCCGCCTCCGCTTGCCTCCCGCCTTCTTCCAGTTCACACTGCCTGGAAGCGGGAGGCAAGCGCAAGACGGCCTCCGGACACCGGTTTCTCCCGGTGTCCTTCTAAAGCGCAAGAAAACCGGCTTTAAAGTGGGTAAGTGCGGAAGGGAGCCAAGGGACAGCTGTGCATGTCTGAACAGGCTTCCCATGTGGACCTATCCCGGGGCAGATTGCCAGTCTGTCCTCAGCCTATATATCCCGAACACTAAACCTTCAAAAATCGGGGACTTTGCAAGAGGCAAAACTGTAGCCTTCTTTCAGGCAATTATAGCCAATTCACTGCCTTTTTCAGTCAGAGATTATTTACTTGACGATAAAACAACATGGTTTTTAATTATTCAGAAGTTTGTAACATGGCACTTGTAATAAATCCTGACAGTTCTGAATTAGAAGATTGTACTTATGCAGAAAAAGACACGATTTGAAGCATGTTAATGAAGGAAAGAGACAGATCTCTCCCCCCCACACAAAAAACCTATTTATAAATTGATGGATTCCATTTGCAAGCATTCCCTTTTTCTCCAAGGAACTCAAGGTGACATATATAGGGTTATTCCCTTTTGTTTGTGCAACAACCCTGTGTGGAAGAACAAGTAAAAAGAGTACCTGGCCCAAGGTCACTTAGCAAGCTTCAGAACTGGAGAGGTTGGGTATCCAGGTCACCATGACTGAAGTCTAGCACTCCAACCACTAAACAGTGTTAGTCGCCAGGTCCCCCTCAGCCACTGGTGAAGGGGGGGTAGGGTTGGCGGCTCCAGGTTGAGAAACTTCTGAAGATTTAGGGGTGGAGTCTGGGGAGGACCGGGACCTCAGTGGGGTACAATGCCATAGAGTCCACCCTCCAAAGTGTCTGTTTTCTCCAGGGGAAACTGATCTCTGGACTCTGGGGATGAGTGTAATTCCAGGAGATCTCCAGGTCCCACCTGGAGTCTGGCATCCCTCATTCTTAGAGACTGGTTAAATGTTCACTTGAGGGGAAAAACACATGGTAACAAGTCCTAACTGCTCAATGTTCTGAAAGTTTTTCTGGAGACTTCCAGAAAGAAAGAAAAAATTGAAGGGGCCTTAGAGCTGCCTTTCCCTTTCTGCTGTTTATAACTGCTTCTTTTATTTCTCAAAATCTAATTGTGGCTCTTCCCTCCCTTCCTACTGCCTAGGGGGAAAAAAATCTGATGAACCTACTGAAAATTGGGGGCTGGCATACAACTAACCGCAAAAGCTCTCTGAACACATTTTATTTAACTTGTTAAAGCGACACATTGAGCCTATGAAAAAACCTAGGGAGAATTTATTTCGAGGCATATTTCTAAAAGGGCAAGTTTAAAATGGCCTCCATTTTGATGTGATACAGAGCTGAACTTTGGCAAATGCATAAAGGACTGTCATGCCTGTGTTACTTTTTGCCTTCAACAATTTTAGCTCTCCAGAGATGAAGGATACATAATTCGATTCATAACTTTCAAAAAGACGAGGAAAATGTGTTCCAGTGTACCCTATAGGCTCGATCAGAAGATCGTTGTTATTTCTGGCCTTCAACATAAAATGAGTAATGAGTAAACATAACAGTTCTTGAAGCATATTTATCAAGATTGAAAAAAAGGTTCATAGTCTTAAAAATATAACCATTATTCAAAATAGTATGCTATTGTTCCTATTTGATCAAAGACCACATTGATGAGGCCCAATTTAATCGTGGTGCTTGAAGGTAAAGAGAAATTACTTGCAAGATTGTTAGGGCTGCCAGAACTCCCGCTTTTTTTTTGGGGGGGGGTTCAACCCACTGCCGGCCAGCTGGCCGGTGGGAGAAGCCCCGCCCCCAAGCCAGAACACCCACAGCCCCCCCCTTCTCTCTTGAGAGAGGGGAGGGAGAGGGGTGGCCGCTGGCTGCGTGCCTGAATTCCAAGTGGCATTGCCATTTGGAGATCGGGTGTGCAGGGCCCACCAGCGGCAAGCACTTAAAGGGACCCCTTTAACTGCTCACAGCCAGTGGAGATCGGGCCCCATACACCCGAACTTCTAGATGAGGGGCTGCTGACTCCTGCCTTGCATAAGGCAAGATCGCTTTCCCCCCCACACCATTTAAAGAAAAGTTTTCCTTTAAATGGTAGGGGGAAAGCGGGGATGTGATGACATCACACAGAGTGATGTTAGCATGCTGGGGGTGGCCACACCGCCTCCTGGAACACCCCCAAATCCCCCCTCCGGGGAGAAGGTTGGACCTGGCAGCCCTAATGATAGTATATGTGCACTTCATGCCATTTCATCTCTACCACTTCACATGTAATCTTATTATGAGAAATTGAATTTCTTTTTTTTTCTGATATGCACTTTTTTAGATATAGCCATTGATTCATCTTATACTCTCCTTACCTTTTAAAAGAAGGGTTTTCTCTTTCATTTCTCTTTCAAGAGAAATCACTGCACCCTTTTGTAACTTCAGCCCTTGTAGCTATTCTATGTTGTACACCATAGGGTAGTGTTCTAGGATAGGATAAGAAGGTTTAGGAAGACATTGCCGGTCTCTGAGCATCTAAAGAGGGGAAAGTTGCAAAATCTCCTTCCCTGCCTCTCCTCTCCTTGAATTTCTCTCTGATCAAAACTGATTAGAAAAGAAATGAGGAGAAGAAAGAGGGAAAGGAATGGATTCTTGTACTTCAGGGAGAAATTGGGCAAAGAGATATTAAGATAATTTCTCTTAACAGTGCTATCCATATGACACTTTAGTGCATCAGAAATCCACAGCAATGTTGGACCTTGTACTGGTGTCCTATTCAGGCATCTATGTCAGCATTGCAGATATTTTGGCATGAATGGCCAGATGGGTAAATTATTTGTACTTCCCATGATTGTGGTTTTAGAGATCAGAAATAAATCCTTTATAGGGGGTCGCATTCTGGAATTCCTCAGCAAAATTATACACAAAAACAGCTGTTTCGGGTTATTACCATGATTTTCCAGAACAGTTACACAAATCTGAAATTCTTAGGCATTACAAATAACACCCCCAACCCCACCATGAGGAATCCATGTAGATCTCTCTACTCATATGCCTACTATCAGCAGCAGCAGGCATTTTGTTTTTCTTTGATTCTCCAAATTTCCCAGGCAGTGTTTTGGGGAAGACAGCACTCCGCCATGCGGGCCAGACACAGGGCCTGGCAGAGCTGTGGTTCTGGCTTCTTCCATCTCCTTCCCTGCCTCCTTTTTGAGGGTAGGGCTCCCCCCCCACCCCTGCAAGTAAGATGGTTGGGGACATCTTTTTTTAGGGGTCCATAGAATTGAACTCTTTGGTCTGATTCTCTTGAAGCTTGGGTAGTCTTTAGTGGACAGGCAACACTAGTTCCTCTGAAATTTTGGTGTCATTTGGTTGAAAAACAGCCACTAGTATTATTTATTTATTTATTTGCATTATTTGTGTGAGTGGCCAGCACTACCTCCCCCCCTCCTAGAAACCAAGAGGCACCTACTTTGGGGGTCTGTAAAATGAACCCCTTTGTACAATCTGCTTGAAACTCAGAGGGTCTTTAGATCAGAAGGAGGAGTATGTTCTGTGCAAATTTGGTGTAATTATCTTTTTAAAAAAACAGCTGCCCCACACCCTTTAATTTATTCCCCATTGAAAATAATGCTCCCCAAACTCTGGAACCCCAAAGAAACCACATGGATTCAAACCCTGTACCCAAACGTCAGCAATCATGCTACCCCACAACTCCAAAATCTGAAATTATAATGCAATTTTTTTTCTCTGAGTATGCCCTTAATATTTTATACTTTCTTTGCTGGGCAGGGTAGAAGAAAACATCCCATCTTTGTCTTTTGTAGACAAAGTCCCCCCCCCCCCCCACAGTAACCAGTCAGCAGGGAGCCTAAAAATAGGTAATCTGAGAAATGAGAAGCACAAATTAATTAACATGCACTGGATTCCGAACAGCGTGGTCTGTCAATGCATCAGATAATAGTGCATTGTTCTTTCAATATCTTGATTAAAGGTTTTTTTTTCTCTCCTTGTTTGCTCCTTTTTATCTGATAACTAACCTTTTGCAATTAAGGAAGCATGTTATCTGTCTCTTTTTATCAAGATAACACATAATCTTTATACATTTAAGTGGGAGGACCTTACGAATGTCTGAAGAAGAAATGAACAGCCACTCTCTCTCACCTCCAAGTGCAAGAGCAGTTGGGTGGTCTTCAGACAGAAATGCTAAAGGCTGGCAATAGATGAAGACGTTTGACCCATAACTGGGAAGTTTCATCCACTTTTGCAGATGAAACTTACAAAGACAGATGTTCGTACAACAGAACACCTACTTTTATGCAGTCTCTGGTCTTTGGTAAACAAGGACTAGTATGGTTAAGAGTTGTCAGACTAGTTCCTGGGACACCCAGGTTCCAGTTTCTGCTTGTGCCATGGAAGCTTGCTGGTCACACTCTCTCAGCCTCACCTACCTCACAGGGTTGTCGTGATGATAAAACAGAGAAGAGGAGAATGATATAAACTGCTTTGAGTCCCCATTGGGGATAAAGGCAGGAAAGAAAGAAAGTAAATAAATGCATGAATAAATAATAAAATTATTTATGAAAAAATGAAAATAAAAATAGATAGTGGTGAAGTAGCTCCTTTTTTGTGATGTGAGGTTCTACAGTTTAAACCTACTGGAGCATTATATTCCTTCGTTCCTTTTGCCTTCATCCCCATTTTTAGAGTACAGTGGTGAGGATGGGAGCTCAGTGATGATTCATCGGTGAGGCAGAGAAATGCAGTACCTGTTCTGAGGCATTTCTCCTTTCACACAGACAACTCGCGGGAACATGCCTGGAAATTAATGATTAAAACCGAAAATGAGGCTGAGTGAAATGGGGCATCCACATTTCTGCTCCTGCACCCACGACTTAGAACAGATAAAAGGAAGTACTTCTTCACCCAAAGAGTGATTAACATGTGGAATTCACTGCCACAGGAGGTGGTGGCGGCTACAAGCATGGACGGCTTCAAGAGGGAATTGGATAAACATCTGGAGCAGAGATCCATCAGTGGCTATTAGCCACAAGGTATAGATAGGAACTCTCACTCTGGGGCAAGTGATGCTCTGTATTCATGGTGCTTGGGGGGAGGGGGGGCAACAGTGGGAGGGCTTCTAGTGCCCTGGCCCCACTGGTGGACCTCCTGAGGGCACCTGGGGTGTTTTGGGCCACTGTGTGACAGAGTGTTGGACTGGATGGGCCACTGGCCTCATCCAACATTGCCTTCTCTTATGTTCTTATGTTCTTATGACTGTGACTTTGTGACAGGCTTTTTCTTCCAAGTGAGGGGACCCACACATAGGATTGCCAAGCAACTTACTGGCTGCAGTGGGGGAGCAGTGGTCCCATTCCGGCACATTCACGTGCACCGCAATGACATCGCCTGGAAGTGACGTCATCACACTGGGGATATCACTGGGTGACGCTCTAGCAATCACCCTGAAAACTAGAGTGATGACATCACTTCTGGACGACATGATCATGCCGGGCACGTCAGCCCGATCTGGCCACTTCGGGGGTGGGGTCCCCCCGCCGGGCAGATCTGGACTGGCAGATTGGGGGCCCTTTTAGTGGGGGAACCTCTGCCCTCCCGGGGGACCTGGCAGTCCTACCCACACAGCCTCTTATGATTTCAGGGAACCGGGTTTGTTTTGAACTGTAAACCTTCCCCTCAGTTACAAGTTGCTTTTAGGGTAGCAAGGGTAAAGGCTCAGAGGGGTTCACTGCCGTGAGGTAAAGTTTTGCGGTGAGTGAGTAAAACAGGGAGGTCACTGAAGGAGTTGTGTGTAAATAGCAAAGAAGATTTATTTATTTAAAGGTTATTTTTTTTAAGAAAAAGATCAGATCAGGTCTCCAGATAGTCAAAGGAGACGCCTGGCTGAGGCACATGTTTAAGCTACTTTTGGCGGCAGAGTGTGGTTTGAATGTTCTTGAATGCTTGCAGGTACAAAGAGGCTTGCTCTGGCTAGCTGCTGGGTTGTCCTTTTACAGACACACACAGGATTCCACCCACGCCAGCCTGACATTTCCAAAGAGTCAGACGAAATGGTACCAGGTCTGCTCATTGCCAGAGACAGGCCTGACAATCAGGTATTTTATTCTCCCCCAGAGGCAGAGCAAAACCACTCTGTCTCACCACCAGGCAGAGCTCCCCTTCCAGCTGTCTGCTCCCTTGCTGAGGCAGACCAAAGACGATGGCCGCCCTCTCCCTGAGGCAGACCTGAACTAGCACTGCTGCGGTGCTTCCCTCCACCATTCCATCCCCATTCTGAAAGGTGATTGGATGCCTCAGCAGCACTCCCATGGGCTCAGCCGAGTGGATCTTTCCCCCTTCCGGAGCAGGACAGCCTGAGTTGCAGAGCCAGGAGGCAACATTAGGGGAAGGCCTCGGCTCCCCTGCCCTCTGGTTTGCCCTCCAGAGGAACTGGCTGGTCCCTGTGTTAGACGGGATGCTGGACTGGATGGACCCTCACTGGTCTGATCCAGCAGGGCTGGTCTGATGCTCTTCTCAGGGGAAGGCGTCAGCCTCTGTGCCCTGCTGTTGGCCCTCCAGAGGAACGGGTTGGCTGCTGTGTGAGATGAGATGCTGGACTAGATGGACCCTCATGGTCTGATCCAGCAGGGCTCTTCTGGTGTTCTAATGACCTGCTCAGGACAGCTCTGTCACGTGACTGGCTTTCCTTGCAATATTAAAACAACTTACTTTTTTTTTTTTATAAATGGCATACAATCCACTTTCCCAATCCAACTGTTATTAATTTATTTACAAACTTTATAACCCTCCTCCCGCTTTCTGCCAGGTGATGTTTGTGACAAAATTAAGTTTGTGACAAGGTCCGTGCCCATCCCTACTCAGAAGTCTCCAGGGCTATTTTTGGGCAGGAACACACAGGAATGGAGTTCCGGATGGCTTCTGAGTTGGCCACGCCTACTGCCTCCCCCCCTCGGGTTCCCCAGGCACCTCGCAAGCCGCGGGGTGCCTGGGGAAGCCAAACCAATCAAGGGAGGGAAGGCAGTTTGAACTGCCTCCCCTCCTCGGGTTCCCCAGGTACCCCACCAATCCAGAAACTGCCTTCCTTCCCTTGGGTTTCCCATGCGCCCCGCAAGCTGCGGGGCACCTGGGGAAGCCGGTCCTGGGAGGGAGCTGCACTGTCAGGGGTGTGGCCTACTATGCTAATGAGTTTCTGCTATTGGGTGTGGCCTATTATGCTAATGAGTTCCTGCTGGGATTTTTCTACACAAAAAAAGTCCTGGAAGTCTCCAAGGAGAAGCCTGGGGAACCAGAAAAATGGCCTGGGAGAGAGCAAAGAACTCCAGGAGACCCCTGCAAGGTAGATGCCCCTGCCCCTGAGGAGACTGCAATGGGAGCTCCTCCACCAGAACTTCCTTCTGTCCCCCAAGGTACTGGGGCAACTAAAGGCCAGCCCAAGACACAGCCCAGAAGCCCACCAGGATCCACCCCTACTCAGCAAGAGAAGGGAAGGCAGTGGGCTCATGTTGACATAGCCCAGTGGAGATGCAGTGCCAGACCTGAAGCCTCCTTTGCAGGATTCTGGTGTCAGTAAAACCTGCCTAGATGAGTCTTAGGTGCTGCTTCCAGAGCAGGTGGATCTGCTGTTCTCTCAGCCTATTCAAGCCTTGGGCTAGGGTGCAAAACTTGCTGGATAGGCTCGTCAGCTCTCAGTTGGAAATAGCTGGAGATTTTTTTTGGGGGGGAGGTGGTGCCTAAGGAGGGCTGGGTTTAGGGAGGGGAGAGACCTCATCAGGGTTCAATGCCATAGAGTCCACCTTCCAAAGCAGCCATCCCCCCCCCCCGGGGAACTGATCTGTGCAGTCTGGAGATCAGTTGCCATTCCAGGAGATCTCCAGGTCTTACCTGGAGGTTGGCAACCCTGTTGCTAGATCCACTGGTCCACCAAGGTGCAAGCCTGTGTTCCAGCTCCAGTCACTGCTCCCAAGTCTTGCTGTCTGGGCCAGAGGGCACTGCTCCAGAGGAGACCTGCCTGGCCTGCCTGCAGAGAACAGGACAAGAGCCACCAAGGTGAGTGACTGACTGAAAACACATATCATTAGAAAGATGCCTTAAAAACCATTAAAATGAAACAAAAACATGTCATTAAAACACTTAAAACCAAGCTAAAATATACATAGTAAAGGTAAAGGCTTCCCTTGCTCGAAAGCCAGTCAAATATGACTCTAGGGATGCGGTACTCATCTCTGTTTCCAAGCCGAAGAGCCAGCACTGTCCAAAGACTTTTTCCATGGTCACGGGGCCAGCATGACTAGATGCTGAGGCACACAGAACGCTGTTACCTCCCCACCAAAGCAGTACCTATTTATCTACTTGCAGTTTCTTGCTTTTGAACTGCCAGGTTTGCAGGAGCTGGGGCCGGAGACGGGAGCTCACTCCGTCATGCAGCACTCAGGTCTCGAACTGCTGACTGTCAGAATCTGACAATAGTGTGCTTGTCTTTTTGGGTTCTGTGATCTATATTGTAGCCATGTGTTATTTACTGCTTGCCTTGAAGTGTCTTATCTGCCCTGCTGAATGTAACTGTCTTCTCCCCAGGAGGGTGGCTTGTCGCATTCCTGAACATCACATAAACAACTGAGACTATCGCATCCGTCCACTCCCCCCTAGCCTTTGAAGCTCAAAGTATTTTATCTTGCTGTTTTAACCTTGGAGACTCTTGGATTGTTTCTAACCAAATGTTTAGCCTATCGTTCACACATTTGGGTCACACAGGGCAGGAAGGGAATTTTTATTACTTTCCCACCTCTCCTGTGAGAACCAAACGGTTGCCACTTTTTCCCGCTTCTTTGTGTCCATTCTGATTGGTCCAGTACCTGTATTCAACTGTGACTGAAGGTATATTAATCCCTGTTGCTTGCTGTCATGTATCTCTAACAAACATCGAGAACCTGAACCATTATTGGAAACAAAGAACTTTGCTTTTAACAAAGGTCTGGTCTGATAGTGTCAGCTCAGAAGCCTCACACTGACCTTCTGGTCTGCAGTTCAGCGTCTTAACCACTTGAACCACTGCAACTCTGCATGTACAACAACATTAAGGCAACAGTTAGAATATAACGCAGGCAGAGGAGAATGTTTGATGAAATGGAAAGATCTTCACTGGCTGGAAGAAGATGGCAACGGAAGGGGACAGACGAGTTCCTTTTTAACACTCCAAGTCATCAGTTCTCCTTTCAACCGGAGCATGGGCCAAATTAGGGCTGCCAGCTTCCAGGTTATCACCTGGAGAACTGCTAGTATTACAATTGATATCCAGACAACCAAGATCAGTTCCTCTGGAGAAACTGGCTGCTTTGGTGGGTGGACTATGTGGATTATATCATGCTGAGGTCCCTCCCCCACCTAAAATCCTTCCCTCCCCAGGCTCCACCCTCACTCCCAATCACCAGGCATTTCCCAACCCAGACACACTGTGTCAATCATAAAGTTCGTGTTTTAGAAGACACTGTAAAAAGAATTAAAGTGATAACAATGTTACATGCACAGAGAGAAGTTGCCTAGACAACAGACTGATATATTAAGTGGGTGGTCGAAGAGCTGACTGGGATATGAGAAACCACCAAGGCCATTGGCCAGCCCACCTCTGTGAACGCTCCTCCAGAGGTAAAAGCAGTATTAAAATGAATGGGAGCCGTGCAAAAGCACATGCCTTTAAGCTGTTATGGCTTACTCCATTGGAGACAGAACAGTTAGCATGCAGAGCTATAGCTGACCGTTATGTAAAGCGTGGGTATTAATGATACTCAGTGTAACTCAGGCACAGCAACGTCAAGCGGTGATGAAATGCCAATTAGTATTTAATCAATGGACAAATAATGCCGTTATTAATGTTAGGCTGGAGAGAGAGTAGCTGAGAAGATGATCTCCTGCAGGACTATTTTTGGTCAGGAGTTCCGGCTGGCTTCCGAGTTGGCCACGCCTACGTGCCTCGGGTTCCCCAGGCACCTCACAAGCCGCGGGGAACCTGGGGAAGCCAAGCCAATCCAGGGAGGGAAGGTAGTTTAAACTGCCTCCTCTCCTTGGGTTACCCAAGTGCCCTGCAGCTGCGGGGCGCCTGGGGAAGTTGATCCAGAAACTGCCTTCCTTCCCTCAGGTTCCCCATGCTCCCTGCAAACTGCGGGGCACCTGGAGAAGTTGATCCTGGGAGGGAGCTGCGCTCTCAGGGGTGTGGCCGAATATGCTAATGAGTTTCTGCTATTGGGTGTGGCCTATTATGCTAATGAGTTCCTGCTGGACTTTTTCTACAAAAAAAGCCTTGATTTGCTGTTATAATGGCGCAATCTACCAAACTTGCACATGTACCAATAAGCTCTAAAAAGCAACAGTAGGTCTACTAGCCCCCTGGGGGGGCAGGGAATTCCTGCCTCTGAGCCCCACCTCTTGCCACCAATCAGCTGGCCAGCAGGGGGACTTACTGGCAGTGGAGGAAAGCCTAGGTGTCAGAATCTGCAGATTCAGACAAGGATTTTTGGGATCTCATGCTACATATTCTAACCTGTTCCTGTATCCACTTTGTAATCATGTCTATTGCTATTAGTTGTTCCTATACCTACTATGTAATCATGCCTATTGCCATTTTGCTTGACCATTGTGAATGTATGCTATGTGACCCCAGGTTTATGGCTTTGACCAGGCCTGGTCTATGTATCTGTTTGCCCGGGAGAATGACAACTTCAAAGCATGGGAACAATGGGCCTCTCACACTCCTGCCTCCGCATTCCATTCATCCCGGCTGGGAAGACAGGGGAGGACAGGGACCATTTCTTATCAACGTGCGAAAGCCTTGGGGAAGGCATTTGTTATGTGAATATGGTTACATCTAAGGGGTCTGGTTTGGGAAGGGAAATTTACTGCTTCACACCTAGCTTTCTTTCCTGTGGGAAGCAAACGGCCAGAGAACCTTTTGCCCGCGGTTTTTCCCCCTTGTTGATTGGTTACCTATGGGCAATTCAAATTGTGCTGGAGAGTATATTAGACCTGCTTCTATTGTATGCATTATCTCTGACAATAATCTGAGGACCTGTACCAATGTAGAAATTGGAAATAAAGAACTGTGTTTCATCAACAAAGATCTGATCCTTGACTACTTTGAGCAGAAGCCTCACACTAGGCTGCTGTCGTCAGCAACACAACAATGTCACTTCCAGCATGCACTGGAAATGACATCATAGCATTGTTGGAGACCCAGGATACTCTAGTACATGGGCAAAAACTCTATGGTAAAATGGTTTCTACCTTGATAGCAGAGCATCCCACATTGCATGTGATGATCTTTATAGATCATTTATGAACTGTATAGAAAGGGCAGGGGATCTTGGAAGCATATTTGCATGGCAGCCTTACAGCAGCAGTAGGGGAAATGAGGGAACGGCACAGTCACTAGATGTTGCTTTATGGGTAGAGGAGCATTCGTTTCCAGAGGTGTGCAATTTTGGGATTGTTTTTGTTTGTCTGTGTATATTGAATTTTAAAAAATGGATTCCCCTCAAAATAATAGAATCATAGAATCATAGAGTTGGAGGGGACCTCCAGAGTCATCTAGTCCAACCCCCTGCACAATGCAGGAAATTCACAAATACCTCCCCCTCCACACCACCAGTGACCCCTGTTCCATGCCCAGAGGATGACAAAAAAAAACAACAACCCAGGATCCCCGGCCAAACTGGCCTGGAGAAAAATTGCTTCCTGACCCCAAAGTGGCAATCAGCATTCCCCTGGGTGTGTAAGAAAGGCCACAAGAACTAAGCACTGAGGTAACCCTTCCTGCCCTCCCTGTCATGATCTGCCTAAATTCATAGAATCCACATTGCTATCAGATGGCTATCTAGCCTCTGCTTGAAAACCTCCAAAGAAGGAGAGCCCACCACCTCCTGAAGAAGCCTGTTCCAACTGAGGAACTGCTCTAAGTGTCAGGAGGTTCTTCCTCATGTTTAGCCGAAAACTCTTCTGATTTAATTTCAACCCATTGGTTCTGGTCTGACCTTCTGGGGCAACAGAAAACAACTCCACACCATCCTCTATATGACAGCCCTTCAAGTAATTTGTTATGTATCAATATTGCGGTCGCCATGTGCTTGCGTAATGGCGACCGCCACGTGGACTTCACACATGGTCTGAATCTACCTGAGCTTCAGCCAGGTAGAACAATAGCCAGTCGGATCCTAAACAACCACCAATCATGAACCTAGGTTTCCCCCCAGGGACCTATGAAATGTAACCACATCTTAAGGTCCTATGAGGACATTTGGGCGAGGTCAGAGGATTATCTCCGACTGGCATAAAAGAGGGCTCTGAGCCCGGGGTTTCTCATGTTCCATCTTGACCTGCAATAAGCTGCAATGCTGTTTTCACTATTACCGGCCTCCCAACTCCAGTACTTTTCATAGTTGAAGACGGTTATCATATCACCTCTCAGTTGTCTCTCCAGGCTGAACATACCCAGCTCCTTCAACCTTTCCTTATAGGACTCGGTCTCCAGACCCCTCCCCATCTTCGTTGCCCTCCTCTGGACACCTTCCAGGTTGCCTAGATCCTTCTTAAATTGTGGTGCCCAAAACTGAACACAATCTTCTAGGTGAGGTCTAAACCAGAGCAAAGTGGTACCATCACTTCACGTGATCTGGACATTACAGTTCTGTTGATACAGCACAAAATCGAGGTATTTGATCTGGGAATTTTGGGGGGAAATCCCAATTTTGGGTGGGTCCAATAGATCCGAGAAGAAGAAATAGCTGGGGGGGGGGGGATTGCACACCAGAAGCTGTGCTGCAGAGAAAGTCTGTTCCCCCAGGCACAACTGATCCTGGGCTGACTTCTACCAACACCAAGCCAAGGTGGAGAGGAGCTCTCAGCTCCCACTGCCCCAGCTGATCCTGTGCTGACTTCTCTTGCATCTTGGTTTAAATCAACCTGCGAGAGGAGACAGCTCCAGCCAAGGAGGAGCAGAGCTCTCAACTCCTGCCAACCCAGCTGACATTCTCTTGCAGCCCAGTTTAAACTGGGCTGCAGGGGGAGCCAGCGAGCCCCAAGATGAGCCGGCAGAGGCTGTCTTCTGCAGCCCTTTTAAAGTTTGAAGGGACTGCAGAAGCCCGACAAATAGCTGAGGTTTCTTTTCTGGATCTACCAGTAATTCCTGAATATATCTGGGATTTTCTTGGGATTCTTTTTCAGTTTTCCTGAGAAAATCCAGATCCATTTGGGATGCCAACATATACCCCCAATATACCAATATCAATACCAAATGCACACGCCTATTGTCATGAGTACCTCTGAGGACCTGCCTCCTGCAGACCTAAGTGAGGTAGAGGATCAGCTCCCAGCGCCAGAGGAGCCTCCACCTGAGCCAGATGAGGCTCAAGCAAGCACCTCCCAGGGTTTTACCCCAGCAGCAGCTGAGCCACAGTTAAGCTCAAGCCCACCTGATTCACCTCCTCGAGTGGAACGTCTAAGGTCCCGATGCAGGCAAGACTTAACTGCAAGAAGGAAAGAGGCATGCATGTGTCGTCGCAGATAACTAAGTCCTGAATTCTAGAAGGAGCTGGGACCTCTCTGCCAGCTGCTAACAAGCACAGGAAGTGGCTGGGTATTTAGACACAGCACAGAGACTACCAACTTGTGCTAGCAACAAGTCTTCTTGGCTAAGCTCTACGATAGCTGACTTGATTCTGGAACCTCTGGCTTGTGACTCCGGCTTTGTTTGACTTCGGCTCTGTTGACTCCCTGGACTGATTTACTCATGAGTTTCCCACTTGGACTGACTCTGCTTTTGGCTTAGTGTTTTGGACTTGGCAACTTGTTCCTGATTTGGCTTAACCTCGGACTGTCCCGGACTTCTACTTGGCTCCTGTTCTATTGGCACCCAGCCCGTGACACCTATTAATTTCCTTTTTGGCTGACAGATGATAGGACCTAGAAAGGGACGACTCTCCCCTTACTAGACTATATTCTTTTCTTTTTGCAGTACTGACTGATATAGCGATATTCATATATTACATACCTCCCAAAAAGATTTCAAAAATAAAAGAGAGGGCATAGTGTTCTTTGGAGGTAAGCTTGCCAACCTCCAGGTGGGGTCTGGAGATCTTCTGGAACTACAACTGATCTCCAGACAACAGAATCAATTGCTCTGGAGAAAATGGCAACTTTGGAGGGTAGACTCTGTGGTGTTAGACTCTGTGGAGGTCCCTCCCCAGGCCCCATCCCCAAATCTCCAGGAGTTTCCCAATATGAAGAAGAAGAAGAGATTGGATTTATACCCCACCCTTCACTACCCAAGGGAGTCTCAGAGTGGCTCACAATCTCCTTTCCCTTCCCCTCCCCACAACAGACACCCTGGGAGGTAGGTGGGGCTGAGGGAGCTCTGACAGAAACGGCTCTTTTTCGAGAACAGCTGTGCCAGAACGATGGCTTGCCCAGGGTCATCCAGCAGGTGCAAGTGGAGGAGTGGGGAATCAAACCCGGTTCTCCCAGATTAGAGTCTGCGCACTTAACCACCACACCAAACTGGCTCTGGAATTAGGAATGCTGCTTGGAGGCCCTGGGTGAAGCTGTCACCCTCAGCCGAAGGTGAGGAGTCAGAAAGACAGCTCAGAGAAAATGGTACAGTGAGGGCAGGGCACAGCAGCAGCATTACAGGCAGGGCCCCAGGCAGGCAATGGCAGCTGTGTTGCTCGAAGGGGCTGGGGCCGAAAGCACCCCCTCTTTGGAGGCCTCTTGCACCTGCCTGTGAACAAACAGAGCCCAGATCACAGAGGGAGGCAGCCCGCTTCCATAGTGGAGGGCTTCAAGAATGGCACTGAAGGGATACTGGGACATGGCAGCACCAATGAATGGACAGAGGCTAGTCTTTTGGAGCTGCTGATGCAAACGTGGAGCAGATCCGTAGGTGGTTGGGCGGTTGGGCTGAGATGGCACCGAAGCCTCGCTTGTGGGTCCATAAGGCAGGCAGAACAGATTCACCGAAAGGTCTGAAAAGGGACGCAAGACACGGGCACAGATATGAGAGGAGAAGGCAGGTTGACAGACAGGGACAGCTGGTTTAAAACGAACAGTAGCTATGAGCCAGGGATGGCATTCACCTGACTCCTCTTGAATGTGTCTGGAATTGTATTGCCAGTCCTTGCACCTGCAGTCTCTTGCATTTGCTTTGCCCTCTTTACCTTCTGTTGTCAACCTGATAAGAAGTTCAAGACAAAAGGCATTTCCCTCCCTGAGTGTTGAATACAGTCATGTGTACCAGACTTCTTGGAGGAATTTTTTTTTTTATTTTTGCCTCTGATTTCTAACCCTGAACAGAAAATCTCAGCTAGACAAGGATAAGTCCACCCTCCTGCACCCAAAGGCTTTGGGTACCACAGAGTTTCTGGTGATTGCTAGATCTATTCCTTGTCACTTCCAGGTAGCTCTAGGAATCTCCAGGAAATCTATGGTCAGAACTTCCTGTAAGTAGATGAGGCTATCTTTTTTCATTTTTTCTCCTAGGGATGATTGTGCCCCCCCTCCTGGCCCCAGTTTCCAGCTGGGCATCAGTGGACAACCAGTGCAATTGACTGGAGGTCTCCTTCCCATAAGTGGGCAAATGGGAACCCCGCCTTCACCCATAAGTCAGCAAACGGGAACCCTCGCTTCCTAGACACTGATTACATGAGGTCCAGATTTGTTCAGTTTCTTTCACTGGGTTTTGAAGACCAATGAATTAATGTGATTGAGCCTTTAAAAACAAATTTCTGGGGCTTTCTTTTCTTTCTTTCTTTTTTTAAAGCTCTATTAAAGTCAGGACTGGGGCTAAAAAGAAATCGGCTTGAATAATGTTACCTTTAAGATCTGCTCCTGTTATTTTAGTGTCTAATCTGGTTTTATGGCCGGTTATTGATTATATTTTATATCTTATTTTTCAAGATTTTTTATTTTTATTTTGAGCTGTTAAATTGACTTGTGCTGCTATTTTATGGATTATTGCTTTTTTAAAAAAAAGCTCTCCTGTTTTTGCAGAATGTTTACAGCTAGTGATAGTCTGCTTTGAAGTTATTATGGTTGCTGTTATGGATTCGGAGTGTTTCGTAGCTATTTTGAATCTGCCGTTCAAAAAGATTTAGGTTAATTGTTAATATCCTTCTGTTATTGATGTTCAGTAGCTCCTTCAAGACTAACAGAATTTGTGGCAGGGTATGAGCTTTCATGAGCCACTGCTCACTTCTCCCTTCATGAGCTCACTGCCACATTTTGACCCACGGCTTCAATCTGTGCTTTGGGACTAGAATGACAGGTCACAGAGTGGAATGACAGGACAGCCCCTGGGAATAGGCTCAGTACTCTGGGACTGAAATGACAGGTTGCGAAGTGGCATTCTTCAGCCTCCTGGACTTTTAACATGGCTTCCTTCTCCACAAGGCAGCAGTGGCCAAGCCCCTGCACCACCTGCTCTACAAACAGGCCCCCTGGACTTGGGGCCCTCACTAGGCTGCTGCATTCAAAGGGGTCAAGGCGCTCCTCATCTCCAACAATGTTCTAGCACACTTCAATGAGACTTTACCAGTGGTTCTGGCCTGCGATGCCTCCCCCTATGGGGTGGGTGCCATCATTGCTCACCAACTCCCGGATGAACAGGAGGTGCCGGTGGCTAATTATTCCAGGACATTGTTGGCGGTGGAGTGCAACTATGCTCAAATCAACTGTGAGGGGTTGGCAATCGTGGCCGGGGTGAAAAAGTTCCATGACTTTGTCTACGGTTGCCCCTTCACCATTGTCATGGACCATTGCCCCCTCCTTGGCCTCTTCACAGCAGACCGGCAGACGCTGCAGGTGCTTTCCCCACGGGTCCTCTGGGGCTCGATTTGCCTCGCTGGCTATGATTACACCCTGCTGCACTGCCCGGGGAAGGCCATGGGCCATGCTGACGCCCTCAGTCACCTCCTGTTGCCCACCATTGAAGCGGACCTGGCTCCAGCACATCACGTGCTCCAGGTGGAGGATCTTTCTGATGTCCCCCTCCAGGCAGCCAATATCGCTCGCCGCTCAGCCTGGGATCCTGTCCTTTCCCATGTTTTGGGCTGGGTGATGAGGGGGTGGCCTGTGGTTACAGCGGTCCCAGAGTTTGTGCTGTTCATGGCTCACAGAGCTGAGTTGTCCACCCGCAAGGGGTACTTACTGTGGGGAAATATGGTGGTGGTCCCCAGCACCCTATGTCAGGGCATTTTCAGGGCTTTGCACGAGGCACACCTGGGGATCATCCGCATGAAAGCCCTAACCCAGACCTATTTGTGGTGGTCTGGGATTGATGTATAGGTTAAAGTGTGGGTCAAGCACTGCCATACGTGCCAGGAGGCATGACCAGATCTGCCTAGCGCCAAGCTTGGGAGTCCACCTGCAAGCCATGGTCCAGACAACACATAGACTTTGTGGGCCTGTTCCACGGACTGCTCTTCCTGGTTACAGTGGACTCCTACTACAAATGGCTGGAAATAAGCCCTGTCTCAGCCATGTCCTCCAAGGCCACCATCCGGGTGCTACGCTGGATCTTGGCTACACACGGGTTGCCAGATACCATCGTCTCTGACAATGGGACAGCTTTCATCTCTGAGGCATTCCGGGAGTTCCTAAGCAGCAATCTGATCTGGCACATGAGGTCTGCCCCATTCCACCCCACGATCAACAGGCAAGCTGAGCGGATGGTGCGGACTGCCAAGGAAGCTCTCAGTCATCTCACAGACAGTGACTGGGAATTCCACATTGCCCACTTTTTACTGGAGCACTGCACCACCTCCAACCAGGTCAGTGGTCGCTGCCCAGCAGAGCTCCTAATGGGTCGGCAGCCCACCATATTGCTGGATAGGCTACATTCTGTCCAGGCCCCAGAGTCATGCAGCCAGTCCAAGCAGAAGGAGGAACCCATAGGGTTTTCCCCCGAAGACCCTATCTATGCCCACAATTTCAGCAAAGGCTCACCATGGATGGCAGTGCAAATCATTTACCCCACAGGACCAGTGTCCTACGAGGTCTCAACAGGTGACAGCCAGGTCCTGTGAAGGCACATTGACGAACTGAGAAGGTGCCTGCTTCTGGCCTCGGCCAACAATCCAGCCCCGGAAACAGGTGACGGAAACCCCGTACCTAAAGTACCAGACAGAACGGCTCCGGTGTTTGCCCCCGCTTCTCAGGCTGATCCTCCCAAGAGAGCCCTGGTCTCCAGCCCAGCACCTAATGAGGGCCTCCTGACACAGCAGCTGGGCATCCAGGCAAGTCTGCCAGATAGGGCCCTGGAGGCTGCCGCAACACCCACTCCCAGATGTTCTCCAAGGGAGCGCCAACCCCTGACCTACTTACAGGACTATATTACATAGAGGGGGCTCAGACTATTGGGGGAGGGGTGTTATGTCTGCTGACCACCACAGGACATCAGCAACATACAGCCAGAGCTTGACTCCTGGAAATAATAGGAGTCAAGAATCCTAGATCACCACTAGCTCTCCAATAGAAACCCGCCAATAGGACTTGTGGGTGTGTCCTAGGGATTGTATATAGTTGGCCATCCTGGCCGGTATTGCATGCTTTTTGTGTACTCAATAAACCAATGCTTATCATCACGTCGTAGTCCGAGCTTCCACGCATCAAACCCAGTACACAATATCAGGCCTTCTGGCCTTTCTTCAGTCAATAGGCCATGTCACCACATGCAATTCATAGGCAGTAGGTGGGTTATCCTTGTCTTCCACTATTGCTTTCTGGCCTTGAACCCTCATTCTCTGTTGCCACTTGACAAGGCGGCAGTGGTGTAAAGGGGGTGATTCAACATAGCAGCAATGCCTGCCATCACTTTTGGTGTGAAACCAAAATTGATGTCATCGTCTTGGGGCAACGCTCAAGGATTCATCCAGAGCTGTATCATTTAACCAGAGAGTTATGGGTCAATCCCAGAGCATTGCTCCAAAACAAATGCTGTTCCTTCCAGTTTTGCTTCAAAAGTGTCATCACACTTTGGCATGAGACCAGATCCCTTGTTCCCTCCTCCAGAATCCTCCCACTTGGGGTGCCAGCAATAGCTGGCAACTCTAGCAGTAGGTCATTCCCGAATTCACCAGGAACCAAGCAGATGCTGTAAGCCTGGCCTTCCATGAAGGACTTGCACACGAGACAAGTGAGTTTGAAGGAGAAAAACTCAAGTCTGCCCCTGGCAGTGAGCAGTTTATTTTTAAACATACACAGACTTACATGCCACGCCCTTAGGTTGCTGCGTCAGCGTTCAGTAGACAATCAACATGGAATCAACATAGGGGATGAGACAACTGTCTCAAGAGCCACTGTTTGCAGTAGGAATTATCAGCTTCAATGGGGCAACGCTCATTGTGTAGCAGGGAGGGTGGAATACACATAAATGGGAGACATCTGTCTTGAGAGTATACTATTTGCCGAAGGGTTTATACAATGCTCATTGTGTAGCAGATGGGGGGAAAAGCATGGACTTAGGCCTGGCTAGCATCCCAGTCTCGGATCTTCCCTACACTTCCATCCTGGTCTGGCCAACAGAGCAGCACCTTCTACCTTCTGCATTCTGTGGTCCATGTCTAGGTTGGATTTCTGGGGCTGTGAGCTGGAGAACATACCCTCCAAGATTAGACACGGCTGGCCTTGACTGCAGCCAGATGGTGACACCAGGCACCCCCCCTCCCAGATTCTTGCATTTTAGACATGACCAGAGTGGTGTGGAACTTGAAAAAATAGCATTTTCCTATGTAAAACAAGAGTGGGCCCAGATGTGAAGGATATTTTTAGAGCTGTGACCTAGGGATGCCAGCCTCCAGGTGGAACTTGGGGATCCCACAGAATTACAACTCATCTCCTGAGTACAGAAAATAGTCTCCCTGGAGAAAATGGGTGCTTTGGGGGGTGGATTATTTATTTATTAATTATATTTATATCCCGCCTTGCCAGCGAACCGGCTCAAGGCGGCTAACACGCATAAAAATACCCACAGGGTTTACAATATAAAAACAAACAATTAAGCTACTGCCATATCCTATACAATATACTCTAAAAATGGCGACTTCAGTTATACAGAGTTCTCCTGGCGAAGAAAGGCAGCAAGGGGATGTGGCCGACAGGACCAAGGCGATGTTACCAGACCACCCCCCGGTGGCGGCCCCTAGCTGAAAGCCTGGCAGAAGAGCTCCGTCTTGCAGGCCCTGCGGAATTGCAACAAGTCCCGCAGGACCCTGATGTCCTCCGGGAGCTCATTCCACCAGTAAGGAGTCGCCACTGAGAACGCCCTGGCCCTGGTACAGGCCAACCGAGCGTCTTTCGGACCAGGGAGAGTCAGACGATGTTGAGTGCCTGACCTCAGTGCCCTCTGGGGCACATATGGGGAAAGGGGGCCTATATGGGATTCTGTATGAGATTCTATATGGGATTCTATATGGGGGCCTATATGGGATTCTGTGGCATTGTGCCCCACTGAGGTTCCTGTCCTCCCCAGGTTCCATTCCCAGATCTCCAGAAATTTCCCCACCTGGATCTGGCAATCCTGCCCCCTCATCCACCGCCAAACCCCAGGGGGACCGACCTGGCAGTACTGTTCTGCCCCCAATTGCCCCCACCTCACAGGCAATCAGCTGGCTGGGGGAGGACTTACAGGCAGTGGGGGAGTCCCAGAGCAGTGGCATAAAAAAGAATCCGCCATCAAGCTTTTGCTCCAAAACCAGAGCCTCCTGCATTGCTGGTAACATGATGACATCACTTCTGGTGCCCTTCCGACAACCTTGTTTTTGAAGTCAAAACTCATGTTGAGTGTTCCGTGTCAGAGACAATCATATAAAGTGGCTAGGAGCTTTATCAGTAAGGCTACAAGTATCTTTCCATTTGGTTCTGCTAATGACCCTTTGGGTTCACAGTGTGATAGCCCAGCAGTGGGGGTCTCATTGTATGCAAGGAGACGTAAGAAGAAGAAGATATTGGTTTCATACCCCACTTTTCACCACCCCAAAGAGTCTCAGAGTGAATTACAATTGCCTTACCTTCCCCTCCCCACAACAGACACCCAGTGAGGTAGGTGGGGCTGAGAGAGCTCCGAGAGAACTGTGATTGGCCCAAGGTCACCCAGCTGGCTTCATGTAGTGGCGGAGTGGGGAATCAAACCCAGGTCCTGCTGCTCTTAACCACTACACCAAACGGACTCTCAGATGCCCTATAAATCAGGAGTGGAGAATGAATAGGAACCGGGAAAGTGCTTTGGTGCTCATTGATGCAATATGCCCCATGGCAAAGAGAAGTTACATGTGCATCAAAGCGAGGAATTAATGAAATGAAAACCCACATCTGATCAGACACTGGGGAGAGCATGTCATTCTAAGGAACTTGGAATGAGCCAAGCACCTTGGGTGGTTGAAACGCTGGTTGCAGCTGAAGACTTAATTATAATTGATATGAATGTGTGCCATGGAAAGAAGAATGCATCTCTTGGTTTCCCCCAAGTGTCCAATGTACTGAACCAGGACTTTCTCTCCCCTCCCCAGGTCTGTGTGTTGCTAAGTTACAAAGAGAGCTCAAAATATCAGGAAAGGCTTGGATCCCTAGTGCTGCATGCATGCTGTAAGCCAGCAAGAGCCCAGAAAAAGCACCGAGTGGGACAATGGATGAGCAATTGAGCTTGCTGAGTATTGATTTTTTTTGACTGATTGGTTGATTGATTGAGAACATTTTTGGCTTGCTTTTCAGCTCATTTTGACCAGCTTATGTTGCAAAACACACAAAATGCAAATTTCACTGGTAACACAAAAGCCAGTTTCGTGACTTCTGCTTGTTGTCGACAAACTAATTCATAAGGCAGAGCAGGTGGAAACAACTGGGCCCTAGATGAAACAGCATTTTCCCCACCCCTGGCAAACAGGACCATGCTCCCTTCCTTCATTCCTCCGAGAAGGCAACTTCCTTTCCAGTTGCAGGAACAGGGTGCATATGGAGCACAGAAATCTCTGCTTTCATTTTTTTTCAATATATAATAAAGTACTTTCTTGTTCGTAGAGCTGCAAGGAAAGATTTGGGCGTGTGCAGGCAGCACTTGGTGACATTTTAGAAGCTTCATGGATTCTTTGCCAGGGAGGGATGTATAAAGATGCTTCCCCATTTTTTTTTAAGTTTCATATATGTTTCTTAAGCAGATTTCTAGCAACATTAAAAGTGTAGTGACAGAACTTATAATTTCAAGATATTCCCTTATATTAGTCCAGTGTGTTAATCTGAAGACCTTCCTTATGGTTAAGTAATCTGGGAGAACTGGGTTTGATTCCCCACTCCTCCACCTGCAGCTGCTGGATGACCTTGGGCAAGCCATAGCTCTGCCACAGTTGTTCGCTCAAGGACAGCTCTGGAAAGAGCTCTCTCAGCTCCACCTACCTCACGGGGTGTCTGTTGTGGAGTGGGGAAGAGAAAGGAGTTTGTGAGCCACTCTGAGACTCCAAGTGAAGGGTGGATATAAATCCAATCTCCTCCTCCTCCACCTCCTCCTCCTCCTCCTTTTCTTCTTCTAGTTCAAGTTCCTGCTGGAGTTGTTCTTTAGATTAAAAACAGTTCTAACTACTCCTCCTTCTGCTGGTCTCTGTTTTGGAACTCAGAAACATTATGAAGAGAAATCCTCTTTGTCCCTCCTTACCCGCTGTCTCCCTGAAATCCAACGATCTGTTTCTTTCCTTCGTTTTAGGAATTCGGAGTCTGTTTCTAATCAGTTCTCTGTTGATTGAAGAGACAGTCAAAGAGGGGAGGGGCAGGAAGGGAGGTGCTGCAGAATTTCACTCTGCAGATGCTCAGAGGCAGGTTTTTCCCCAAACCTTCCTGCTCTGCTGCTGGAGCACCGCTCTGTGGTGTGTGGTATCAAGTAACTTCAAGGGCTCAAGCCACAAAAGGTGGCATTTCTCTACAGAAATCGTTCTTTTTTAAAAGGGAGGGGAAAAAGAATAAGAGAAAAAGAGGGATTTTGAAAGCTTACCATAATGCTAAGCATTTCCATAGCTCTTTGGAGAACTTGGAGAGCTTTACATACACTGTCTTGCTCAATCTTGTACCAGCCCTGTAAAGCAAGTCAGTCCAGTTTTGTGTAAGGCGGTATTGTGTATGTAAGGCGGTGGGGTGACCATTTCCAGCTGTGCTCACACCAGCATCCCTTTTTCCTCCCCAGTTTCCATTGTTTAATTGATGTATAAGGAATTTACAATCAACAGGAAGAGATTGAAATACATATATGTCAACATCCAGAGAGAAATCAAGGTTATGAGTTAATATTAACATTAATACTACATCTGGTATAACTAATAATTCATAATCTAATCTTAAATACATATTTTATCAGTAATTGACAATATGATTAGAAAAATAAAGCATTGTTTGTTGTGATAAGATTACATTGCGACTGCTGAGCTTGTGTGGAGTGGGGTACTGAGTGGGGTACTGTGATTAAGATCACTAGACTCTAAGTAAATCAACTAAGTAAATCAACTAAGTAAATCAGCTAAAATGATAAAGAGAACCAGGTTAAAGTGAGAGCATTTGTTGGTATACTGGATTAGAAGGTAGTCGATCTTTCACAAGTATGTATTCCAAAAAGGGAAAACGTTTCTCTTTGAATGATGTTCTCCTAGGGTAGAGATCTGACTGAAGTAGCTTATCTGTGATTTTCGCCATCATGATCCCAAATCTTTGAAACCCATACGTCTATAGATGGTAGTGAAGGCGATTTCCAATATGTTGCTAATACTGTTTTGGCAGCTGTTAATAGGCTCTGGATGAGGTCCCTTCTAATTCTGGGAATTGAAGGATCTTGATTGTATTGTAGAAAAATGAGTTCCGGGAGTAAAGGAAGGAAGTGTCCTGTAATTTGTTTGATATGTGCAAGAATGTTACTCTAGAAGGTTATTCTTGGACATTGCCACCAACAGTGGGCATATGTGCCAATGTCGCCACAGCCTTTCCAACAGAGTACTGAGTTGAAGGAAGAGATCAGGGCCATCTTGTGAGGTGTGTCATACCATCTGGATAAAATTTTATAAGGTTGTAGTCTAACATGTGCAGATGATGAGTATACTAATGAGACTTGTCAAATGTTTGACCATTGTGCATCTGCGTGCAATATCCCTAAGTCAAAAGGTTAGCCTTAGCAACTGGTTGCAACTCTACTCCTTCACCTTCTGGCTTTGCAGTACATATGTCTACATTTACAAGGCAATCCTAAGCAGGATAACACCCTTCTAAGTCCATTGAAATCAATGGGCTTAGAAAGGCACAATTCTGCTTAGGACTACAGGTTTAGATGTGTCATGGCTTGCTCCCTAAACCCATTCATTTCCATGGACTTAGCCACGTCTTGCTCCACACAGGATTTGGCCAGGGAGGTGGGGGGTGGGAGATGTTCATCTATTATACAATGGTTCGATCAAATACCAGAACATGCAAAACTGTCCTTATTATTGCTATGGATATTTGCTCCTTGTCAGATAGTGATATATCATTCTGGGCATACATTGGCAAAACAGACAAATAACTTTTGCCAAGATGGGATATATATGTTCATTGTTATGTTAGCACAAGGATGTTTTTGAGATAGCTATTGTACATGGAACTAGGCTATTGCCCATTCTTATTTCCCATCTAAGTGTTGATCGGCTTATTGTTTCCCCCCATCATAAATGCTGACAGATTTGCTGTTCTACATGGTGTCAGATTGTTTGATCAGAAGATTGAGATATCCCTTTATTTGCTTTATTTGGAATACCTATTCAAAGTTCTATGGATATTGTGGGGGTTTTTTGCTTCAGGAATAGAGGACCATAGATCTTATGCTCATGTGTGTTATTTTATGGTAACCCTATTGTCTAGAAACCTTGAACAAGTTTACATACTACTCAAAATTAGAGAACAAAAGCTATTAGCCGCCATTTTGAATAAAAGTTATTTTCAGATACTGAACAATCCTGTCCCATGGTACATGGCAAATATATATATATATATATATATATATATATATCACCTTTTCTCAGCTCAAGCAACTTATTGCAAGCCAGATAAAAATTAACTTCTTGAAAAGCAGACTTCCTTGAAGATGCTGTGAGAGGCTTTGAGTCCAAGGTGAAACTAATGGAGGATCTCAGAGAAAGGAGGGGTGTTTTTTTTTGTATCAGTCCAAGTTTCAAAGCAGTAAAGATAAAACCATTTTTTTTCTTTTTCTTCCACTGCAAGTTCTAGAAACTTGATCCTTATTAATGTTGCTACAGTTTTATTATTATTATTATTTTAAAAAAACAGCATAATTGTCACTAGGGCTCAAAGACACAATTTGAATGAAATTAAATGATAACCTATTCCCTGAGACTGGTGGCACATTAAGGAGCAAATCCATAAAAAGGAACAACAACAAAAAGTAATTGGAGGGAGAGGGATGGCTTGTGAAATTGAAACTATTTCAAGTTTTATTCCAGTGCCTTCAGCATTTTTTCTTTCTTTTGTGACTTCTGGTGTCATGGCTGGCCTGGAAAAATATGCAGACAGCACCAGAGCTTTTTGAGAGCGAGAGAGAGAGAGAGAGAGAGAGAGTGTTTGTGTATTTGGGGGGGGGGGGCTGTAGTAGCGCCTTACACCCACATGCTTCATTTATGCTTAAAAAGAGACCTCCAGCCCCCGTCTGAGAATGCTAGGAAAGAAGGAGAAATCTCCTTCACAGTCTCCAGTCTACAAGAGGAAATTTTAGTTGCCTGAAGGAAAAGGGATGTTTTCTGCCCTCCACCTGAAATGGAAGAGGGAAGCTGAAAATTTCTTCCCCCTGTTGGAGTAAGGCCAGGACACACACACACACACACACACACACTCACACGTGTGTGTGTGTGTGTGTTTGTGTGCTACGTTGCTCTAGACCAGGGGTGGCCAAACTTGCATAACATAAGAGCCACATAGAATAAACATGAGATGTTTGAAAGCCGCAAGACATGAACAAATATCACACACACATTTTTTTATTGAAAAGTATGCATTTTTTTATTTTTAAATTAACATTAAATTGATAACTTTAGATGGGGATGGAGGGGAGAAACGGACGGACGGACGGAAGGAAGGAAGGAAGGAAGGAAGGAAGGAAGGAAGGAGAGGGGGGAAGCAAATACATGGGGAGTGGGGAGGGAGAGGTGGAATGAAAGCAACTTTAACTTTAAATGCATCTTCTAAGCTTCCCCCTGCCCCTGTGTCAGCTAGCTTGGCTTTGGAGATGGGCTTTAAAGAGACAAATACCTTCTCCAAATTAAAGCTGCTTTCTTTCTCTGCACACCCCCCCCCATCAACCCTTCCAAGAGAGGGGAACACTGGCTGGGGAAGGGGAGACCAATAGGGGAGACATGCCTCCCCATAGCTTCTCCAGCCACCCTGCTGGGAGCCACATAATACGTGTGAAAGAGCCGCATGTAACTCCCGAGCCACAGTTTGGCTACCCCTGCTCTAGATGATCTTAATGAATAAGATGCCACTGTCTGTCTGACCTGGGAGCTTCCTTCGGACTCCTCCTCCTCCTGTGCCCTTTGGGTTCTCTCTTTCTCTCTGCGTCCACAGGTCTTTCTCGCAGAAGCTGTGTCATCTTATTTGTACGTAACATGACATTGGATCAGAACATGTCACATGTGACAGAGAATATCAATCTTTAGGTTAGGCCTCTCTCTCTCTCTCTCACTCACTAACTCTCTCTCTCTCTCTCCTTGCAACGACAACAATGAAGTGAATTGAATCTACCTCAATAAATGTAAGTTTTACCATTATGCAATATATGTGTTTGGAGTTTATTTATTGCACGGGGCACCACAGTTCTATGATGGGGCAACTTTGCTATAGTAACTGATACATACCCCCCTGCCCCCCCTGCAAATACTCTGTCGGGTGAGTGAGAGAAGTTTCAGGCAAAAAATGTATTTCCCACTAAAACCAAAGGGTTAAAAAAATTGGATAGATTTTCTAATAAAAATCACTTTAATTCCAATACTAAAGAATCATAGTGAGGTTTTAAAAATGACATATAAACCCTTTCCTAATCTGATTTTTTTTTTTGGCTAAACCTTTGAATCTGAATAGCATGTACGGGAAGATAATTTCAGTTTTTATGAAGTGACTACTTACGGTGTTTCTCTGGGCATCCTTAAATTTCTGATGCGGCACATGGATACCAGAGAATCCATCCCTGGTTCATCTTATTTATTTATATATTTAGTGTATTTTTTTATCTTGCTTTTCTCCCCCAGTGGAAAGCCAAAGCAGCATACACAAATAAAGCACCTTTCAATAAAATACAGTGGCCGAGTTCAGACTGGCAGTTTAGCCAGATATAGGCACCTTTCTCAAGCGGATTAAGTGGGCCGGTTCACACAGCCACAGCTGTCTGGCGTTCCCCTTCCGTACTCACCCCATCCTTTAATGATTCACTCCCGCTTTTAAAAAGTACCAGGTGAAAGCCGGGGCAAGCCATGGAGGGTGCATTGATCCGCTTCCCAGAAGTGTGGACATTAAAAAAAGCTGCAATCAGGCGGCGCTGGTAATGTGAACCCGCTGATCCGGTAGGAATGCGCATAACTGCCCATGCACGCTTAATTGCCCAATGCTGCCGTGCCCATGTACCTAAGCACCCATGTGCCTATGCACCTATGCACAGGTCGGCAAAGCAGACCAAATCTGTATGCAACCCTGGCGCTGCCAGGGGCAGCCCCACAGTGCGACCACTCCATTCCACCTCCTCCCTGGCACGCTGCTGCATCAGTCGGTGCAGTGCGACCGGGAATCCCCTCCACAACTTGGCCCGGGTCTTTTTACACAACCTCCCTTGTGCTTTATACTGCCAGTCTGTCCTCAGCCAGTATGAACCAAACAAAAACATCCACACTGGGTTGGCTTCCATCAAGGTCGTGGGATGCAAAACAAGGGCCCTTCTACGTTTGCCCTTCAGTTCACACCTTGCCCAAATTTCAAATACCTACAGCGAGAGAGAGAGAGAGAAATGGTCAGCATGGGTGTTATGAGATGAGAGCTTTGTTATGTATTTATGTTATTTATAATCTGCCCTTCTCATGGAGGCCTAAATTGTCTCACACAGTGTAAGTCAATTCAGTCAACAGGACGGGACGTCTGATAAGCAATGTGAAAGGACTAGGATCAGAAAAATCTGCAACAAACATAAGTATTAGGCATGACATGTTAAGCAAGCAGTGACTGATTTTCATTTTTAATTTTTTTTTGGCTGTCAAGTTGCAGCCAACAGATGGCGACCCCATAGAGTCTTCAAGGCAAGAATCGTTCAGAATGCCTTCCTTTGCATTGCCACCCTGGACTTCCTTGGTGGTCTCCCATCCAAATACTAATCAGGACCACTCCTGCTTCGTTTCTGAGATCTGATGAGACCGAGCTAGTCTGGACCATCCAGGCCAGAGCAAATGGAACATAGAGTTGATTAAATATGGGGTGGAGATGGTTTCTTAGATACTTACGGCCCATACTCTTGAGGCTTTATGGGTAATTACCACCATCCTAAATTGAGCCCAGCTGAGGGGATAAGGGCAAGTCCAAGAGCACTCATGGAATGTGTTCCTGATGACTGGCCGATGTCAAAAGGCGTGTTGCATGGTTCTGTATGTTTTCCTCTATCAAATCGTGAATCCCTCTACTGAATGCAGACCCTTTCGAGGAGACTGCTAAAGACACTGAACACAGGCATTTTCTTTGCAAATTCCAATGATCAACCAAAACAATGACTGACTGGCAAAGAAGACCACAAAATAAGGCTTTCCACATTTGCCAGGCAGCAAAAAAAAAAAAAAAAAAAAAAGCAGTTTCTACAGAACTAATTGGTGTTTTTGCCATGCCACCAAGTGTTGAATTGTGTGGGCATGTTTTCAAGATCCAGACTATAGTCTGTCCTCATACTCGCCAGCTGGAAGTGGAACATCCAACATGGCAAATGGTAAGGAACAAAGGGTTTTAAGGGTTTTTTTGACAATGTGTGAGATAAAAGAGCATTTGGGAAAGGCTCAAGGAACGAAGATCCGGTTTTTGATTTCCAGGCTGCCATCGAAGATAAACAAGAAGATTAGGTCACAAAGGGGGCAGCAAATTTATTTCCAAGGTCAAGAGTACCAGAGAGTTGATGATCAGGTTGCTGGAATTGCCAGATCAGCTGTTTGCTTTTGGTCTCAAGTGTTATTTCCTCGAATTGTTTCCCACAAATCTAACGTCTGTCAGACCCTGACCTAGTTTGTAGGTCACCACTTATTTTACAAGAATAACTGTGAATGCCGGTATTTCTGTCCTCCTGGCCCTGTCAAAGTTCTTCTTTATGCTGATATTATTTTTATAGACCACATTTTTGAAAAGTGCTTATTCCTCCATAACGCCATGGATCTGTCTTCTTCGGCTTCGTGATTCTCTGCCAGACAGACATGCTTTTTTGTTATTTGTGTCAACAGATTGGTTCTTAAAATAATTCTCTAATAAATATTGGGACCAGGGCATCGGAAGGACTGTCTTCTTCTGTATGTTCCTGCCCAGGAACTGAGTTCATGGGTAGAGGCCCTCCTGACTGCTCCATCAATCAAAGAACCTCGTCTTGATTGATTAAAAAGAGGGACTTTTTAGTGGCAGCCCCACAATTATGGAACAGCCTCCCCAGGGAGATACCTCTGGCTTCATCGTTTTCAATCGTTTGAGACAGCAGGAGATGGTTTTATTTAGGACTGCATTTTCAATTGATCTACCTTTGATTATTGGCAGTCCTAACTGGACTGCTGCCAGGCCTAGGGTTGCCAATCTCCATATGAGGCCTGAAGACACTCCCCCCCCCCCCGAATTACAACTAAACTCAAGACAGCAAAGATCTGGCTCCCTGGAGAAAATGGCTACTTTGGAGGGTGGACTCTGTGGCATTATACCCAGCTGAGGCTGCTCCCTTCCACAAACCCAGCCATCCTTAGAGACCACCTCAAAACCTCCAGGAATTCCCCAGCCTGCCAGGCCTGGCCCCAAGGCTCCCTCTTTCAAAGGCCAAAACAGTACTGGAAAGGGTCCTTCCCCCTCCCCCTGCCTTTTACCGACAAATAGTTAGAAGCTTCCTCCCCACAAACGTTCTAATCTCTCACCGTTGATGCCTGAAGTAGATGCCTGTGGAGGCCATTTCAAAAGGTATTGGAGAAAATTCAACCATCCCTGAAGGTTTTTGGTTTTTTTTTAAACTTTTTGAATTTTTCTGCAGACTCAGAAAGACCCCTGAGTATGTAGGAAAAGCTGTTTGGGGAGAGTGAGACCTCTGATGGCAGAAATGAGTATTTGCACAAAAAAAAGTCTGGGAATTAGTATATAGATTAATTAATTTAAAACATTTTTATACCACCTTTCCACCCTATCAGGGTCCTTTCAGGTGGTGGCACTGAAAATATGAAAACATTTGATTTGTTAAAAAAAATATTTGAAATGATAAAGTAATTCAGTACAAACATACAGCACCAGAACCATGGAGGAGGCCAATAACCATGGTTGGGGGTATGTGATACTAAACAAGTCTTCACCTGATGGCAAAAGGATAGAGACAGATGAGTCTCCCTGGGGAAAAAGTTCCAAAGATTAGGTGCCACAACTGAGAAGACCTTTCTCGGTTTGCCACCCTCTAGCCTCAGATGGTGCAGCACTTGAAGCAGGGCCTCCGAAGATGACCAGAATGAATGGGTAGGTTCATATGGGTTCTGCTTATCAACACTTTAAACCTCCCCATCCCAAGTCTTGCACCAGTAAGGGGTGACATCCAGGGCTAAACAAACAAGATGCTGAACTTTTACCCCGCTGCTGGACCTCCTGATGGAACCTGGTATTTTTGGTCACTGTTGGATCAGGCCAGTGGCCCATCCAGTCCAACACTCTGTCACACAGTGGCCAAAAATACCAAGCTCTCATCTCATAACCGCCATGCTGACCATTTCTCTCTCTCTCTGGCCGCGGTCACATGGCCCCTTTAAATCCATCCCAACCCTTGCGGCATCATCGCCGGCCGCGTCAGCGGCGGGATTGGCGGCCGCAGCTGCTGAAGAGGCAGCTGCAGCGGAAGCGGCTGCAGCGGCAGCAGAAAAGGCGGCCGTGGCCATGGCAGTGGCGGCAATGGCGGCGGCTGCCAATGAAAAGGCGGTGGCGGCGAAGACGGCTTTGTGGAATGGCAGCGGAGGCGGCCCCAGAAGCGGTGGTGGCGGCCAAGGACCCGCCACCGCCTGGTGAGTAGGGGATTCCCCCCCCCTTTTACACCTGGGCGCATGAGTGGCCATGCACCCAAGTGTAAAAAGGGGAAAAAATGGTGGGGGGGCATCTGGACAGCCCTGCTCTCGCAATGCTTGCGAGAGAGGGCTGTCCAGATAACCTCAAATGTGGGTTCCTTCCGCAACTCCCAGGAAAACACTAGTTTTTCCCGGGGTCGGTAAATGCGGGAGCAACCCGCATTGGAGCCCGCTTTGCCGCGGGACTCGCTGCGGGCCTATGTAGATGGCCCCTTTAAATGCGGGAGGAAGCAGCCCTTCCTCCCGCATTAAGGGGCCGTGTGACCGCGGCCAGAGTGTTGGACTTGATGGGCCATTAGCCTGCTCCAACATTGGCTTCTCTTATGTTAGCTCTGAATCTAATCGGTGCAGTACAGTAACAAGCATTTTACATCTCCCTCTCCATGCTGTATTGGAGAAGTCCTGTCAGGGCTGGGAAATAGGGTTAGAAAATATGGCATGCATCCTGAAACTAGGGTTGCCAACTCCAGGCTGGGAAATATCTGGAGATTTTGGAGCTGGAGCCTGTAAAGGTGGGATTTGGGGAGGGGAGGGACTTCAGTGGAGTGTAATGCCATAGAGTCCACCTAACAAAATGGCCATTTTCTCCAGGTGAACTGATCTCTGTCACCTGGAGATCAGTTGTAAACCCAGGAGACCTCCAGCCACCACCTGGATGATGAGAATCCTTGCTGCAACTGTAATTTCATTACTACCACCACCACCACCCTAAGAGCAAGTAGGGTTTCACAAATAAATGAAACTCACTGCTGCAATTTGTCAGAGTCAACAAAGTTTCCCACCGATCAGATGCATTTTATAAAACTATGCAGGGAAAGGAAGAGTCAGACCATACTTCATGGCGGCTCCTATGTGAGCTTTCTGGAAGCACACAGGGGAGGTGCAGTTGGGAGAACTGGAGCATCCACACAGGCAGCCAGTGTTCCTTCTAAGCTGAGTTAGTGTGAGCTAGCTCAGAGTTTTTTAGCCTCTGGCTCACACATTTTTGTCTTATCTCAGGAAGGATGGCTCCAGAGCAAACTAATTTATCCAGTAGCCAAATCGCTCACTCACAGCTTTAATGCCAGTAGCTCACAAAGTAGAATTTGTGCTCACAAGACTCCGCAGCTTAGAGGGAGCATTGCATGCAACTGCTGAGATTTGTCAGATCTTTCCAGTAGTCTGAGAAAGGCTGACAGGATGGTGCTGGTTATGGTGACTGCAAGCAGAGCCCCTGATTTGGGGGGGGGGGGGGGGGGGGGGCGGCGGTGTGATCCAAAAAAATCCCAGCCAACCACAACCAAGGCATTTTTAGCCTTAGCACCAACTTGGTGGAATTCTGTTGAGTAAGACCCAAGTAGGAGTGTGCAACAAAAAAAATTTGGGGGCCCAATTCAGATCAGGCTGAATTAGGTCGCATCTGTTCCGGCTGCCCAATGACACCCCCCCCACCCCCCAAGCATGTCAGTTTCGGCAATGCAAGCAGATTTGGGATTCATTTGGCCAGCTGAATGTCAGTTTCAGCCCCATTGTACCCTATGGGCCATTGAAGTCAATAGCAAAAACTCATAGGGTATATGAAGCGGCTGGAGGGGAGGGGGTTTGAGGCAGAGGCTCCAAACTCATAGGGTAGCTGCTGGACCCTCTCCCCCAAATACCCACCAAGTATCAAGAAGATTGGACCATGGGGTCCAATTCTACAGGCCCCCAAACAGGTTGCCCCATCCCCTCCATTGTTCTCTATGGTGGGGAAAAACGTCACTTTTTTCCCGCCATAGAGAACAATGAAGGGAACCGGAGCAACCTGTTTGGGGGCCTGTAGAATTGGACCCCCTGGTCCAATCTTCTTGAAACTTGGTGGGTATTTGAGGGAGAGGGTCCGGCAGCTACCCTACGAGTTTGGAGCCTCTGCCTCAAACCCCCTCCCCTCCAGCCATTTTTTAAGCCACCACTGAATTGCTGCCAAATTTCAGCGGCAGGTCAGAGAATCTGATTCGGCCCGTGGCTGCCCAAAAGGGGGGCCGAATGGGCTATTTTCGGGGGTGCATTCTGTTCAAACAAACTGAATGCACACCCCGCAGACCTGAGCCCTACGGGACCTGAGACAATTCCACATGGCTTTCAAGCCAGAGATGTTCCACCAGGCCTATTGGTGGGGAGTAGCGATGGTCCAAGTGCACCACCCCTGCCCCTCACCATCCTCCCTTCCCTAGTTGAAACAGAGATACTGTATTGGCTTTATAGGCACTAATATTTATAGGTGGTTCAGATGTATAATATGTTTTATGCATGAGGTGCTTTAAATTCCATATGTATAAGATGTTTTAAAGTCTAATGGTTGTTGCCCACCCTGAGCCTTGCTGTGCAGGGGAGGGGGAGTAGAAATCAGATGAAATAAATAAATAAATAAGCACCCACTGAAATGAACATTTATTTGCAAAAAAAAAATGCTTCCTGAACACTCTTAAACCTACTCACGCAGAGATCCCTACATGCTGGATCCCAGCCGTTTTTTACGGATTACGCGTAGATTGACAGCAATAATGCCATATTAGCATCTAACAGCCATTGATTGGTTTTATGCTACTAAAGAACACTAGCAAAGGCGCTTCCTGTTACGCAGCTGCTTGTGAGAAGACCACAGCCGATAATGAGGCACGCGGCACAGGATGTACGATCTTACAACCGCATTGTGTTTTATTATAGATTATGAATCACATTGAGCTATAGTGACCCAAGGAGGACACTTCCTGTGAGGTTGTGAATCATTACATTGGCAGAAAGCTCTATCTGCCTGGTAAATCTTTAGGATTTAGGTACATAATTCTTAATTATAAAAGAAAAATTATCAGTGGCTTAACACTCTGCTGGGAAATTAAGCCGTGCAGAGGAGAATCCCAATAGCATAAGCCTGTTTTGTACAAATTAAATTGACTTGTGCTACCCAAACAGACTAGATGATTTGGGAAAGCGCTGGTTTTTAAGTACGGAATATTTCATCTTTATAGAGGCTGATGGGATCCCCAGTGTACATAGCTACATCAAGTCAGCAGAGCTCCAACCTGAATCTGTGGGTGCTTAGTACTCAGGACACAGTTAAGGCTGCCAGGTCCCCCCACAGGTTGCCAGCTCCAGGTTGCAACATTCCTGGAGGTTTGGGAATGGAGCCTGGGGAGGACAGGGACCTCAGAGGGGCAACAACGCCAGGGACTCCACTCTCTAAACTTTAGAGTCTAACGCATCCATTTTCTGCAAGGGAACTGATCTCTATAATCTGGAGAGCAGTTGTAATTCTCAGAGAACCCCAAGCTCCAACCATACCAAGGCTGTAGGCAATATCTGCCTGGTCCTCTTCATGTTTGTGCCCTGAAGTCAGTGCCACGAGACCGAAAGACCAAGTCTGAGGACCAAGCCTGACAAGACACAGGAGATGAATGAGGAGGACTTAGGCCGCGGTCACACGGCCCCTTTAAATCCGGGAGGGCTCCCGGATTTAAAGGGGCTGCATTTTTCAACAGCGGGTTGGGATGTCCATACATCCCAACCCCTGTGCCAGCGTGATCGGCGGCCGCGGCGGGAACAGCGGCGGCGGAAGCGGGCGGAAGCGGGCGGAGGCGGCGGCGGGAAGAGATGGCGGCAGAGGGAAGAGGCAATGGCGGAGGGAAGAGGTGGCGGCGGCGGCGGGAAGAGACAGCGGCGGAGGGAAGAGATGGCAGCGGAGGTGGCGGAGGCGGCCCCAGCAGCACTGGAAGCACCCGCCATCCGCCTGGGTAAGTCGGGTTTTTTTTTTCTTCTCACTCTTTTACACTTGGGCGCATGGATAGCCATGCGCCCAAGTGTAAAAGAGTGAAAAAAAATGGCCGGCGGGGCTATCTGGACAGCCCTGCTCTCGCAATGCATGCGAGAGAGGGCTGTCCAGATACCTCCAATGCGGGTTCCTCCTGCAACACCCAGGAAAATACTTGATTTTCCTGGGGTCTGAAAGTGCAGGAGGAACCCGCATTGGATCCCGCTTCGGCACAGGACTAGGGGGGCGGCCATCTGGTCGGCCCCTTTAAATGTGGGAGGAAATTGCCCTTCCTCCCGCATTCAAGGCCCGTGTGGCCACAGCCTTAGACACTCTTGAGAAACAGATTTAACTGATCTCTGCAGTCTGGAGATGAGCTGTGATTCCAGGAGAAGCCCAGGGCCTGCCTGGAGGGTGGCATCCCTAAGTATGCTGTTGTGGTCCATTCAAGATCTCCTGCATATCTGCATTAGCTGGCAGGTATAAGCCCGCAGCCTAGGGTGTGATCACACAAGCAGTCGGGCCCAACATAGCTATCCCTCCCCTCCAGATTAAATGGGCACAGTCAGACAGCCACATCTGTCAGGTGTTCTCCAGGCATACAGACCCCATCGTGGGACAACTTAGAGCCAGGATTAAAAAGCAGCACATCACAAGTGGTGTTTTTGGCTCCCTGTGCATTCATTGTGCATGGACAGACGTCTGAACATGGGGGACCCAGCACAAAATGGATTGGCGGTCTGATCCTGCAGATCTGTTTCCACCACTGGGATGTGTTGTGTTGTTTTGGGATTTTTGCCTGTATGGGCATGAGGGCACTTGCACACCTATGTGCGCGCATGGGCACATATGTGCCCACATGCATTTTTTAAAAAAACGACCGTGCATTGCACTCTGTGGCTGAGGCGCTGCGGTAATGTGGATGCTTGACCAGGGGATGGCCATGTGGGTAATCCACAGCCAGGTGTGCTGTCGGGATGATATGCCCCACAATTTTTTAAACTGGTACAATTCGAGGTGGCGCCATATCATACCAAGCCGCCAGTGTGATCACACCCCTAGGCCGAGTTCAGACTGGCAGTTTGGCATGATATAGGCCCACTTTGCAAGCAGATTAAGGGAACCCATTCACACAGCCACAGCTGCCTGGCGTTGCTGTGCCGCACTCACCCCATCCTGAAGTGCTTTCATCCTACTTTAAAAAGGTACCTGGTGAAACCAGTATCAAGCTGTCTGGGTGCGCGTTCCTGGGAGTATGGACGCAAATAAGCCACATCAAGTGGTGCTGGTAATGTGAACCCACTGATTCGGCTGCTGTACCCATGTGCCTATGCACTCATGTGCCTATGTGCCTACGCGCAGGTCAGCAAAATGGACCAAAGCCGCATGCCACCGTGGCGGCGCCAGGGGCCTCCCCACAGTGTGAACGCTCCATTCCGCCTCCTCCCTGGTATGGTCCCACATCAGTCTATACAGTGTGAATGGAAAGCCCCACGGCAACTTGGCCCTTTTTGGCCAACAGGTCTTTTTGCCCTGCTTCCCTTGCACTTCATTTTGCCAGTCTGTCCTCAGCCCTAGATTCCTTCATCTGGGAAAAGAGGTTTGTATCATTTGGCTGTGTTCATTTGTTTCAGTTGAAAAACCAGACTCGCCTGTCTTCTTGGGTGGAAAGAGGTGCTCTGAAACAAGTCAACTGCCATGCATAGGTTCTACTGACTTCAGTGAGATTTCGTAGGTGAGATGACTAGAGCATTCTGCCCCAAGACATCACCTTTATTACTGAGCTGCTAATCAGAACTTTGACTGCTCTCCCAGGTGTTCTCCAAATTTCTTGTATGTGCTCCAAATTAGGAAGCAAAGAAAACTTAGCTGTTGTCGGTAAAATCTACAAGGACATTCTAGTAGGGATGTCCTGAATTTCCCAGTGAATCTGCTTGACAGGTGAACTGAGCTTGTTCAGCCTTCACAATCACACTGTAAGCAGGAATATTTATGGATTATGTCAAGCAATTTGAACAACTTTGCAGCTGCCTGTTTGTTAGCCAAATTGTTTTGATATGTTATTAATGTGGGGAATTATGATTATTAATTAGCAATTGGCACTAAAGGGAGCAAAGCCTTTGTATACAGGAGTCCCGCCTTTTCCAGTAAAACCAGAAATAAATGCAGAAGCCAAGTCTTTAGAGAAATGGATTCTTTACTGAAGGATATTCCAAACATACAATAAAACACAATCACACATACACTTATTGAGACCTAGGATTAGAGAGAAAGGGATAATGACATTTGCATGAGCAGGTAAAATCGTTGGTGGGTGGTAAGTACCTGATCCTGGAGAGATGAAGCGATCCACAGGAAAAAATAAGGAAACTATAAGGGATGAAGGGTTGTGTTCTGTACCAGCAGAACATGTGGTTAGACTCAGGCAGCGCTACACCTAGAGTCAGCAAGATAGGACAGGGTTTAGGTCTAGAGGAGAGAGAGAGAGCGCACATGGCCAGGCCAGCTCTTTTATGCTGTTTTGGGTCAGGGGTGTGTATATCTACTAATCACATCCCTCTAGTCCGTCCCCCTGGTCCATCCCCCTATGATCCATCTGCCTAGAAGTTTCCTTTAAAAAAAAAAAAAACTAGTTGCAGGAGATGGGGCTTAAGGGTTGGCTTCTATTTACTCTTAACAGTGGCACCTTTGGAGAACAATAGCTGAGTCCAAGGCTATTTGTCTTTTGATGGCTCTGAGTTGATGGGTTTAGCTTGGGCTGCGGCAGACAGCTATCCCTATTCAGCCAGCAGTCCTTCTGTTCTGCCCCTAAGATCCTACATGCAGTCTCTGGAGGTGAAGGTGAAGGGGGGGGGGTTGCCTGCCTGTTGAAGGAAAAGCTTGCTCATGGAGTCTCTTCAGGACTTTAAGTCCCTTTTGCAGAACATGGTGTTCCTCTATAGCAAACGGTTGCTGGCTTCTCTGTGCTTTCTGCTGCACTGCAGGTGAGGTAGAGCAGGTAACTCATGGATCCATCTTTGGTCTGGCACACCGTCTCAGGAGAAAGCTCTCGTCTGCGGGGTCCGTATGCCTGCAGTCCGGGTTGATGGCGACAGCACGTGGTCCCTGTATATTCCGTTTCCCTTAGCACACAAATTGCACTGTCCAGTTTATCACTTATGAACCATAAGTCCATAAGAGTGCTATAAGTGCCTTGCAGGGCAACATGTTCATCAGAAGGCAACTCGCAGTTGGCTGGGAATTAGCTGAGATATGCGTTCTGATCCTCCACCACCACCCCTGCAAAATTGCTACGCAGTGAAATTGCAAAAAAAAGCTTGTTTCTCTCCCCCCCCCTCCACACTGAGCAGGCACTGAAACAATGCTTTTAATGTCTGCATTGCAAAAGAGAGGGGGAAAAAGTATGGCCTTTCTTTCCCTCCTATGAGCTGGGTGGGTAATGAGGCAATGCTTTTAATCTCTGGATTGCAGAAAGGAGAGGAGAAAGGGCTCACTTCAGTGCTTTTCTCTGCAGCTCATGCTGGGGGGAGAATGACAAGAAGGGGAATCAGCAGAACCTTTATATGATTCAGTTCGCTGATGCCCACCTCTCCCCCCAACTGCTGAAGATAGAGAAGAATTTCCACAGCAGGCAGTAAGAGGCTGACTTCCAGCTGATTCCTCATCCGCTGGGACACAGCTTCTGATGGCGGCAAGTAGCTGCTTCCTGCAATACACATGAATAAATTATGATCAACCCACCCATAAATTGGCTGCCTGATCACCACTGGTGGTGGTGGAAAGTACCATCGAGTTGCAGTTGACTTATGGTGACCCCATAAGGTTTTCAAGGCAAGAGATGTCTAGAGGTGGTTGGCCGTTGCCTGCCACTGTGTAGCAACTATGGTCTCCCACATCCAAACACTAACCATGGATGACCCTGCTTAAGGGTCATTTTACACCTCCCCTCTAAAGTAGTTTGACTGCTGTCTTTTCCTGTGCTGATTTCACAGTGGTGTGAAATTTCACTCCAGGGGGTCTACGTGCACTAATCAACAGCAATTTTTTAAAGCAGAATAAAGCCGGTTGAATACTAGCTTGACCACAGGAGGGCAATTAGTAGATGTGGACATTTCAGTAGCAGCACGGTTTCACAGCGCACAGAGGTGTGGGCAGGTTTTTTTGGAACTAGAATGATTCCAGCGGGAAAGTCAGATGTAAAAACAGCCTAACTTTCAAGCTCTGATGAGATCTTTGCAGAAAAGGATGCATCCAAGCTAAGTGCAAGTTTCTCCCCCTCCTGCAAACTACTATTTACAGTTATTGAACTGGAGTTGCCAAAAGCAGAGGGAGGGAAGTTTTGCACTCCTAGAACTTGTAAGGAGGGCAAAGTGTCCCTTGTTCTATTAAGAACTCCAAAGGAACTCTTTTCAGATGAATCACACTCGGCAGATGCCAATTGCTAAAATGCAATGCTGAACTATTTCTTGTTTGTATCTTGATTAACGCAGGATTAATTAGTTTTCTTGCATGGCACTGTATACTCAGGGGGTCTTTTTATTTACATAAAGCAAAAAAAAAATCATACCATTGATATAAACAAAGTAATACATAAAAAAGGAAACCCCAAAGCTTCATAATACAAAATAAAGAAATATCCACTTTAGAAACCACAAGAACTAAAGGACATGCAAGAAGAATTCATCCTATCAGGTAACAAATTAGACCTCTGATGTAGATGTTTCTATTTTATTAAGTGCAAAATTACATTTATCAGCTATTTCTTTAACGCCCCACACTTTTTGCAAGGCAGCTTAAATGTTGGGTTTTTTTAAAAAAAGAACTTCTTTAAATTTGCTCATCCAATCTCGTTTCTTCAGGGACAGCTTAGATTTCCAAAGTTCAGCAAAAGTTAATCTTGCCATGATAATTAAATACAAAGCAATTTGCCGAAACCTTTCTTGGGAGTGTAACAAGATAATTTAAAAGATACAGTCCAGTGGAAGATTGTGAATTAATGCCAGATGCGAGTGACAACGTGCTGATCATTATCACCCCCAAATCATTAGCCCTCATGCACTTCCACCACATATGCAGAAAGTCAGCTATGTCTTCCCCACAGAACAAACAGCTACTAGAACTGGGATTTTAAAAAAAATTCTTTCTAATCTCAGAGGACTCAAGGACTGCTGGTGCTGTTGGGCTTAATTATGTTAGCAAGTGTGAGGCTTCTGAGTCAAATCAAATAAGCCAGGCTCTTTGGTGAAATAAAAGATCCTTTTATTCTTAATGATGGTTCAGGTACTCAATGTTTGTTAGAGATAACTTGGTTACAGGCAACAGGGATTAATATACCATACACAGTAAGGTGAGAGCAGGCAAAGAGCCAATCAGAGCCAATACAAAAAAGCGCGAAAACCCCCCAACCGTTGGGTCTCACAAAAAAGGCACAAAAGCACTAAAATCCCCCCCATGCCCCTTAGTGACCTCTACTTGCAATTCACAGGCCAGGCACCTGGCTAGAAACAGTTCAACAGTTCTCCAAGGTTACAAAAGCAAGATAAAACATTCACGACTCCAGAGAGAAAAAGGGAGGAGGGGAGGGAAGATAGCCAGACTGTTTATGTGACGCGGTGGAATGCGGCAAGCCATCCTCCCGGGGAAGAAAAAGACACATTAAGCAGGACAGGCAATAAACCTCAAGGCTGGCCATAAATTACAGATAGACAATTACTGATAGAGACCCCAGCCCGAACAATTAATAGCAGCAGATCTGACAGCAAGATGAAACAAAAGCATTCGTGCACAGACCCACCTCCAGCACCATAGCCAGGGATTTTTGCATGGGGGAGGGGGGTGCCAGAGCACCAGGGGGTGCTAATTAAATTTTAATTAAATTAATCCCTCCTTCTCCCCCTGCAAGAGGGTCCTGCTTCCCAACACCCCTTCCCATTCACATGACAACCTGTATTCTCCTCTCTGCGTCCCCTCATCTGTTGAGTAAGGAAAGGGTGAGGAGGGAGGCCCTCTTTTACTCTCTGGCTCGCACAATCACACCTCTTTCCACTCCCATCCTGGGCACTGCTCTCCACTCCCAAAGTAAAGGAAACACTCACACTTGCCACCTGCCTGCCCTGTATGCAAGGACCCACCCCTCAATGGTGTGCACCTGTCTGGAGTCCTCTGTTTCCTCCCTGCCTCCACTGCCTGCCACGCACCCTGCAGTGCACAAGCTGAGCTTCAGGGAGGACAGGGAGGAAGGCTGCACGTTGCTCACCCCAGGCTTCCTCCCACGCCTGCCCGAGGCTTCCTCCCACTACTGCCCCTTCCTGGCTGAGCACTCCACCAAGTATTCCTCCCCAGGCTTCCCAAAAACTCTGCCATGGCCATGCAAATACACTGTACAGGCTGCACCAGCTAATCCAAGGTGGAAGGAAGGAATCAAGGCCACAGCTCTGGGTTAGTTGTGCGTGCTTCGAGCCACCATGGCTACTGCTGAAGTAATAGAAATTAAAGGGGGGGGATTGGGGTGGGAACATTGAAAATTCAATAGGGGCACCGCCCCATATGCCCCACCACTGGCTATGTCACTGCCCACCTCATTTTCTGTAGCAATGCCCATTCAGTGGGCTTTTCTGCATCTTAATTTTTCTAATTTGTAAGTTCCTGTTTCTTCTGGGGGGGGGGGGGTCTGCATCACATGTGTTTTGCTCTCTCTAGTGGTCAGTTCAATATTACAGTGGTTTATGTCCAGAATAAAAACCAGCAGTTTAAATCTGCAGGCAGATATGCTGGACATAAACCAATGTAATACCGAACTGGCCACTACAGGGAGCAAAACACAGAACACTCCCCCATCCCAAAGAAACAGGAATTTATAAGCAAGGAAAATGACAGTATATAAGAGTCCAATGTCTGAAGTGTTGGGATGGGCACTCCAAAAGAATGACTATGTGTGATTTGAAACAAAGCCGGAAGGCAGTAGCACAACCTGCACTAAATGGCTGTCACATACTAGGCTTTAAAGACAAGCATTGTTCTACCCTGTCCATGAAAGACAATTTCTGCTATTGTCTTCAAATGTTTAAATTATATGCTCACCTTGTCCTGGGTGGTGTCTATTAAGTCTACCAGAGAACACAGGATCCCAAATATATAGCATCTTTTGTCAATACAAAAGTTTTTAGTCACCAACAGCTGTACAAGGAAAAGCCTGACTCAAACATGACGCTTCGAATTCCAAGCACAGTGGGCATGAACAACTGATGGGCCTTTTCCACCTTTTTATTTATGCTGGCATGCCAGCTCAACCTCATCTGTACCAACAGAGCTCCCCCCACTCACGCACATCTGTCATTCTAAGAAAGGGACAGAAATATAAAAATGTATCCATGATCCAAGGCCCAGAGAAATGCTAAAATATCAAAATCTATATGGAGGGGAGACCCGCAGTATCGAAGCAAGTTGGACTTTGATTATTATTACTTTTTAAGCAAATCAACAGACTAAAGGCACAGAAGGTGCAAGTTAGCTGGAGAGATCACCATACAGTGCAGCTGTCAAGTGCTTTGCCACTTTGGAAATCCATTAATAGTTATAAGGCATGTGTTACAAGTGCGAGTTGGAAGGGAAAAAGCAACAAAGAGAGAGACAGAGAAAGGGAGCGCGAGAGAGAGAGAGCACAAGTGTGAAGGTAGTATAAATATATATACATTCTGAGCTGAGCTCTGAATTTCACAGTGGAACATGATGAACAGAGAGAAACAAGCCAAAGTGACAGAGACTATAAAGGACTAGTTTCGGAGGGAAGCCATGTTGGTCTGCAGTAGAAAGGCTAGATCCTAGTCTGGTAGCACCTTAGAGGCCAAGGAGATTTGGGGAGGAAGGTGATGAGCTTTCAAACTCCCTTCATCAGATTAGGTATTTGATAAAGGGAGCTTTGGCTCTCAAAAGCTCATTCCCCAAATAATCTTGTCGGCCTCTAACGTCGACTCCACTTGAATCTAGCTCTAAAAGGCTAGGAGGCCCAAGTCTAAAACTCAGCTCAATCATCAGTTCTTTGGGGAAGGGGAGGCAAGCTCAGGAACTTTTCTTTCTCCCCTTTGAGTTCAATAGAAGCCTTAAGATTTATGCCCATGTCACTGGGGGATGCACAGAGATTGTTTTGGGTACTGACCAGCACCCAGCATGACCTTAGCTTATTATATTTGTTTAAATGTTTGCCCAATTTGTATGCTGCCTCTCCAGAAACCGGCCACTGGCATGGAATGGGAGGGCATGGTTGCCAGATCCAGGTTGAGAAACTCCTGGAGATTTGGGGGTGGAGCCTGGGGAGATCTGGGACCTCAGTGGGGTACGATGTCAGGGAGTCCATCCTCTAGAGTCCATCCTCTAAAGCAGGGGTGTCGAACTCATTTATTATGAGGGCCGGATCTGACATAAATGAGACCTTGTTGGGCTGGGCCATGTGCGTCTTAAAATGTAATGCCAGGTAGCAGAGGTATAAAATTTATAAAGGGCACAAACACATTTTTTTGTACTTAAAATAAAAAACATGCTTAGAACATTAGCACTCTTGCAATATTTCAGTTAACAGAATCTGATAACAGACACCTCTTGCTTTGAATTATTGCATCAAAAGGTCTGTGCTGTTGCAGTCTCGAGTATGCTGTTCAGGTGTGTCTCTGTAAGCTGCAAACCTACGTTTGATTTATTGACATTCACCACAGAGATCTCATGCTCAGAGATCTGAGTTTAGGACCCAGGGGAAAACATGAAATGGCTGAGCAATTGAGAGAGTCTGGTGAAGCAAGCTATGATGCAGCAGCAGCAGCAGAATTGGAAGCAGGAGATGGCCAGTCCCACTATGGGCCTGATAGAAGCCCTCGGATGGCCTGATCTGGCCCCTGGGCCACATGTTTGACACCCCTGCTCTAAAGCTTCCATTTCCTCCAGGAGAATTAATCTCTGCAGGCTGGAGATGAGATGTAATTCCTGGGGATCCCTGGGTCCCACCTGGAGGCTGGCATCCCTAGACCAGATGCAGTGCTTACATTGATGGCTCTTCTGCTTGAAATGGAGATGAGCACCACACCCTACAGTCAGATTCGACTGGCTTTCGAGCAACGGAAACTTTTACCGATAGTTCACACATTTGGCTGCCAGAACAGTTATCCAGCATAGAGTAGTCAAGGTTAGTGAAATCAATGATGGACATCTCTGCCTGAACTAGGCCTACGTGATGGACAGGTGAAAATGTGAACTGAGTCCATTGAGAAGTTCATGTCGGAGATGAACTTTTTTTTTTTCTGTCACTGGTATTAGGCTTATGATGGCTGATTCACACATGGAAATCATGTTTTTGTGCTATAATCACTGAGTGATAAACAGGCTTGGCTGAACGGGCCTGATAAGTACTGGAGTCGAGAGGCCGGTGGAGTGAGTTTCAGCATGATCAAGTTTATTGTAGGTCAGGAACAAGCATACCTGAGGTGGCCCGGGGGTCAGCTTATAGGCACAGAAAAGCCTCGCCCCCGTCCACACCCACACTGCGGGATAGGTTAATCTTCCCACCAGAGATGACATTGGTTCATTTGAATATGCTAAGCCCCTGGTAGGTGGATCTTTAGGAGCCTAGGTGCTCTTCTTTTACCTCAAGCTTGTACCTTTTCCAGGCTGTGCGGTCAGACCGCATGGCCGGCGCCATTACATGTTTGGTCACCTCAAAGAATCATACAAGTGTACCCACAGAGAATCGCAGCCTGGTTGTCTGTGGGATTGCGTCCAGGACATAACAGGACCCTTTGATGCCAGCTTTCCTGTGACACTGTTGCAGAACCAAGTGACTGACTGCAGTGAATTTCCTTGGGGGGCGATCCCTCCCCCTTCTCTACCGTCTGCATCTAACTGCACTCCATTGAGTGCAAAGGTGCAAAATTATCCTCTGTGCTCTGCCCGCTGACCACAGGCGCCAGTGAGACTCCACCCGACCTTGGCTCCGGAGAACAATAGGGGCCAAGGATCCTGAACTTATCACAGGGCACCAATAGGAACTTTGGCGGGAAGTTTAAACCCGCCAATGGGACCGGGAGGTGGAGTTTAGGAGTTGTATATAGTTGGCCCTTTTCGGCCTGAATTGCATCTTTGTTCCTGGTGTTCTTACTATTAAAGATCTGAGCTGAATCACTGTGCCTAGAACTCAGTATTTTATACTCTGCTTAACATTTTCTTAAGTGCATCAATTTCTCAGGTGCTAAATAAGCAGCAAGCCTTTTGCAGGTTAGCCTTTTGGTATCCATTGCTAAATATTGCTTTAGATACCCTCCCTTGACAAATTTTTAAATGCCTCGCTAATTTGTTCCTGCTATAGTTTAACTGCTGTCAGGAGCAACTGCTAAGCTGCTAATTATGGAAAGTAATAATTGGTGTTTGGTGGTTAATTGGGAAGAATTTGTTCTAATGCTTTAAATTACAAATGGTTTAAATAAATTTTATGCGATATTACAGGAAATACATTTTTTAATAAATTAAAAGGGGGGGTTGTGCATTACAGAAAAAAAATGTTTCCCTCGTTATAGGAGGGAAAGGAGGCGTTCTTATGAGGGAAGAGTTGTGATAAAAAATGAACCAAAGGTACTGTTAGGAAGGCTATGTACCATTACGGCATTGGAAGGGATTCTCTCAGTTATCTTACACTGAATACTTGGAGCTCTGATCTGTTGCCTTTGAATGAGGTGTTATGTATCGATGAAGGCCTGCAAGAGCTATAAGGGCTGCTGGTCCCTAAACAGCTGTCAGCATCTGTGCCTTGTGATCCCTCTTCCAGCCCACACTTTTGGCAAGGAAAGAACTCCCACTGGCTCCTCCCCATAGATGTCAACTACGGGGGGGCTCGAGCCACCCCCGAAATTTCCTGGGGGGACTGAGCCCTCCCCCGGGAAAATGGAGCACCCTCCGCCGTGCCTCCCCGGGCCCTACCTAGGGCCACTGCCGCCATCTCTTTCTCTCCCCCCCCCCCCAGCCTGGCCACTCCGTCCTCCATCCGTCCGTCCAGGGGCCACCCTGGCGGACAGAGGGAGGGACGGAAGCAGGAGTGGTCAGGTGGGGGGGAGGCGGTGGCGGCGGGTACATGGTCCCAGTGGGCGCGCGTGCTTTGCACGCGCACACAGAAGAGCCCCCCCTGGGATTTTCCAAACTCAACACCCCTGCTCCTCTCCTTTGTTCATGACAGCTCAGGTTCTCACTGCCACGAAGCTACTTTCCGAGGGCGGCCCTGTCGGTCTGCAGTGGACCAGCCAGACTCATCCAGCGGCCAGTCCCCTTTGGGGTACCCCAATTCTTCACTGTTTAGTGACTAGGACAAAGAAAGTCAGGCTGGGCTGGGAATTTACTGACTCCCATTCACAAAACCAATGAGACCCTGCTAGATCTGAGCCCAGTAGCACCTTAAGAGACCAATGAGATTTGGGGAGGCTGAACTGCAGACTGGAAGATCGGTAGTTTGGCAATTCGAGACCCGAGTGCCGTGTGACGGAGTGAGCTCCCGTCTCTAGTCCCCACTCCTGCCAACCCAGCAGTTCACAAGCAAGAAATTGCAAGTAGATAAATAGGAACCACTTTGGTGGGAAGGTAACAGCATTCTGTGTTCTTTGGCATTTAGCCATGCCGGCCACATGACCACAGAGAAGTCTTTGGACAGCACTGGCTCTTTGGCTTGGAAACGGAATCCCCCTAAAGTTGGATTCAACTGGCTTTTGAGCAAGGGAAACCTTTACCTATAAGCTTTCAAAAGTTAAAGCTCCTTTCATCAGATAGGAAGATATTTTCTGACTCAGGGAAGATTGACTCTCAAAAGCTCATGCTCCCAAAAAATGATGTTGGTGGAATTGGTGGAAACTGTTAGTAAAATCAAATTATTAATAACACTGAGGAACAAACCTTCCTGAGGAGAAACCTGTGTGGCTTCAGCAATGGGAAGCCCTGTTTCCACAACCACTTGGAGTTCTTCAAGAGCATTCTTCATGACCCAAAGTGACAGAGACTATACTGTAAGTGACAGTTTAATTTACTACCTGTTAGCAATGCAGGGGGGGGTAGAGATGCCAGACACCCTAGTGGGGGTGGGGGTTCCCCATTGCCCTGCCTCACCTCTCCATCACTGATTAGCTGGCTGGCAGGAGGGAATCACCCCCCAAACAAGGGAAGAACACCCAACATTTCAGTGATGTGCCTCAGTCTCTGTGCCCTGTTGTTGGCCCTCCAGAGGAACTGGTTGGCCACTGTGTGAGACAGGAGGCTGGACTAGATGGACCCTCACTGGTCTGATCCAGCAGGGCTGTTCTAATGTTCTTATCAGCGGAAGGCCTTGGTCTCAATGCCCTGTTGTTGACTGTCCAGAGGAACTGTTTGGCCCCTGTGTGAGACAGGATGCTGGACTAGATGGACCCTCACTGGTCTGACCAGCAGGGCTCTTTTGATGTTCTTCTTCTTCCTCTTCTTCTTTTTTTTAAAAAAGCCATTGGGTAGAACCAGGAGAGTAATGGCTGAAAACGTGCATTTCATTGTAACCGATGGAAACACAAGACTGATTCCCCAAAATATGTTGCTTACATTACAAATATTTTTTTGGGGGGAAAAATTTACTCAAGCCTTGAGAATGACAGATGATGAAGAAGAAGAGATTGGTTTTATATCCCGCCTTTCATTATCCAAGGGAGTCTCAGAGCAGCTTACAAACTCCTTCCCCTTCCCCTTCCCACAACAGACACCCTGTGAGGTAGGTGGGGCTGAGGGAGCTCTGACAGAAACTGCTCTTTTTCAAGAACAGCTGGTACAGAACTAGGGCTTGCCCAAGGTCATCCAGCAGGTGCAAGTGGCGGAGTGGGGAATCAAATCCGGTTCTCCCAGATTAGAGTCCGTGCACTTAACCACTACACCAAACTGGCTCTGAACTGCAGACCGGAAAATTGGTAGTTCGGCGGTTCGAGACCCAAGTGCTGTGTGATGGAGTGAGCTCCCATCTCTGGTCCCAACTCCTGCCAACCTAGCAGTTCTAAAGCAAGAAACTGCAAATAGATAAATAGGAACCATTTCAGTGGGAAAGTAACAGCGTTCCATGTCCCCAGTCCAGTCTTGGTTTTGCACACTCCAAATGGCTGCCCTTCTGGAATACTCAAACCTTGAAAGTGTTTTCAGTTTTCATGCAGTGATGCCCTCCATGAAGACTGGATGGATGCAAGTATTTTGTGGAGACTCCAAGTCCAGTTAATCGAAGGTCCTGAAGAAAGTTCCTGGAAGCCAAAGATGCCCGTAGCAGCTCTTCACGCCACTCAGCCATCTTTCTTCCTGTGTTTCTCAAGAATTATGTGAAGAGCCTCAGGCATCTGTGGTAATATGAACTCAGCTGAAAAATAGAATCTCACCATTTTCGCACTCGTTAGAACCATTTTCTATGACATTTTCTTACGTTCCCAATTAATTTTCTCTCAAAATATTCGGTGTCCTTGGACTGTTGCCTCATATCCTTAATTAACTTGGCTCTTGCTTCACTTTATTTTAAAGAGGATGTTGTCTGGCTTGCTAAGAAAGGTCTGTCAGGGTCCAGCTCTGAGTAACACTTCCTCAAAACAGAGGCAAGAAGAAGCGGGAGTCCTGGTATGCACTTGGCCAGATGAATGTTCATGTCCCAGATGCTGGTTTTATATCAGAAAAGGCCAAGCCAGGAAAGCAGAGAGAGGCAGTGTGCTATAACTGAGAGGGCCGGTCCTGACCTGGAGGTCCTCAGTTCAAATTGGCATCGACACATGAAGCTGAGCTACTTGGCTTGGATAAACGCCGGGGGGAAATGTCCCTTTTCTGCATGGACATCAAGGCTGTGAGTCCTGTGCATCCCTCCATGACAGCGTTGTGCATCTCCCGTTTGCCAACGTGTTCAGTTTCTCCCGTTCCTTTCCCCACTCCCACGTTTCATACACATACACAGACCTTTATTGGCATAAGTCAGGTTTCAGAAAGAAACATAAACAGAGGAAGAGGTAACAAGGAGAAAATAATTAATCATATGCATCTATGCACTGTGCAACCGATCCTTAATTACCAAACTTAGAAATAAGGCAACCTTTTCAGTAGTTTCAGGTGACAGATCATTCAGGAGATGGTGCACCTTCAGAGCATCTGGACAACCTCTCACGTTGGATAAAATGGGGTTTAAAAGAGTAAAACGTGTATCATCATAGTGGGGACAGTATGGGAGAATATGGAGAACCGAGTCAACTTGATTTAGATGACACGCACAGAGGCTGAGGACAGACTGGCAAAATGAAGCACAAGGGAAGTGGGGCAAAAAAACCCTGGGCCGAGTTGTCGTGGGGCTTTCTGTTTGCACTGTGTAGACTGATGTGGGACTATACTGGGGAGGAGGCGGAATGGAGCGTTCACACTGTGGGGAGGCCCCTGGTGGTGGCACTGTGGTGGCACATGGCTTTGGTCTGTTTTGCCAAGGTGCGTATATGCGCATGAGTGCATAGGCACATGGGTGCAGCAGCAGGATCAGTGGGTTCACATTACCGGCGCCGCTTGATGTGCGTCTTATTTGTATCTACACTGCCAGGAAGCGGGATGAACACGCACCCAGATAGCTTGACACCAGTTTCACCAGTTACCTGTTTAATGCAGGATGAAAGCGTTTCAGGACCGTGTGAGTACGGCACGGCAACGCCAGGCAGCTGCGGCTGTCTGAACGGGCTCTCTTCATCTGCTTGAAAAGCGGACCTATATCAGGTCAAAATGCCAGTCTGTCCTCGGCCAGAGTCTTGCTGAATATGGAACCCCTTTATATCTACCATGAGTGACAGCCGATGGAATGGCATTACATCTAGCAAGTGCAAATGCTCAGCACAGTTGTGGGGCATGGAGGGCTGAGACTTGCACACTTCAAGGGCATGCCTGCATGTTGGTGGAGCAATGCAAACAAAATAATTTTGGTGTAATTGCCCAGAGATTCTTTTGGTATAGTGCTTTACCCATAACAGAAGTACAGAAGTCCGTCAGTAAAATGTGTATGTGTGTGCAAAGTGCCATCCAGTCACAGCCAGCTCATGGCGACTCAAGCAAGGGGCTTTCAAGGCAAGGGAGAAGCAGAGGTGGTTGGCTGTTGCCTTCCTCTGCAGAGTCTTTCATGGTGGTCTCCCTTCCAAGTACTGGCCCTGCTTAGCTTCCGAGATTTGATGAGATCAGACTATACTACGCTGCCTTCCCTCTCTCGTTAAAATATAGGACACACACTATCTTGATACCCTCATACGTGATATCACACCAAGCGTGCTTATACGTGTCCCCAATGATTGTTCAATGTACACATGAGCTTCAGTGTGTACATTTTGTGAGCTTTGGCAAGATGGGGAGGAGGTTTTACTTATTTGTTTCACTTATGCCCTGCCTCTCCTCTCCTCCATTTTATCCTCACAACAACTCTGTGAGGTAGGCCAGGTTGAAAGAGTGTGACTGGCCCAAGGTCACCCAGCGAGCTTCCATGGCACAAGACACAAATGAACTCAAAAGTACGGCAGATAGCACATGCTCCAATGCTGGAGTTATCTGTTATAGTTATAGTTAGATCAGGAAGATGAAAATGTAGCAAAGACTGAAATTTTCAGAACAAGAAAGATGATGAAGAAGACAAGAGATTGGATTTATACCCCGCCCCAACTACCCAAGGGAGTCTCAGAGTGACTTGCAATCTTCTTCCCCTTCCCCTCCCCACAACAGACCCCTGTGTGTTCCCTCTAAATTGAGTTAGTGTGAGCTAGCTCACAGTTTTTTAGCCTTCAGCTCACGTATTTTTGTCTTTGCTCAGGAAGGATGGCTCCAGAGCAAACTAATCCATGCAGTAGCCAAATTGCTCAATCACAACTTTCATGCCAGTAGCTCACAAAGTAGAATTTTTGCTCACAAGACGCCACAGCTTAGAGGGAGCATTGCCTGGGAGGGAGGTGGGGCTGGGAGAGCTCTGACAGAAACTGCTCTTTTTCAAGAGCAGCTGTGCCAGAACTATGGCATGCCCAAGGTCATCCAGCGGGTGCATGTGGAGGAGTGGGGATTCAAACCCGGTTCTCCCAGATTAGAGTCTGCACACTTAACCACTACACCAAACTGGCTCTCAAAGAAAAGGAGAAACATGCTCCTCCCTGTTCCACGTGTCGAGCTCTCTCCTCCTTTGTCCCTGCTGACCCTGGCACAGGTTGGATAAGATGCTGCCTAAGAAAGCAGTCCTAAACAGGTCTACTCAGAATCCCACTCAGGTCTTTTCAATGGGGCTTACTCCCAGGAAGTGTTTTTAGGATTGTACTGTAATTTTTACATCCAGACTATTCCCTTATTTCAGTGATAGCTCATTAGCAGGATTATGAGAGGTCAGTGGGGCCTCCAAACTCAGGAGTAAGACAGTAGTGGGGGAGATGAAGAAGATGATGAAGGTCATTGCAGAGAAGGGAGTGACTCAGAAGAAGAGCTGTTTTATACCAGAGAGCCAGTCTGGTGTACTGGTTAAGTGCGCGGACTCTAATCTGGGAGAACTGGGTTTGATTCCCCACTCCTCCACTTGCACCTGGCTGGATGACCTTGGGCAAGCCATAGCTCTGTACCAGCTGTTCTCTCAATGACAGCTTGGGAAAGAGCTCTCTCAGCCCCACCTACCTCACAGGGTGTCTGTTGTGGGGAGGGGAAGGGGAAGGAGTTTGTAAGCCGCTCTGAGACTCTTAAGTGAGTGAAGGGCGGGATATAAATCCAATCTCTTCTTCTTATATACCCTCATTTCCTCTACCCTCAGGAGTCTCAAAGGGGCTTACAATTACCTTTCCCGCCTCTCCCACAACAGGCACCCTATGAGGTAGGTGGAGCTGAGAGAGTTCTGAGAGAACCATGACTGGTCCAAGGTCACCCAGCTGGCTGCATGTGGAGGAGGAGTGGGGAATCAAACCCAGTTCTCCAGATGAGAGTCCGCTGCTCTTAAACACTACACCATGCTAGCTCTCTGCCCTGGATGAGACAACTATTTTTATTTGTTGGAAGATCCAAGAAAAGGAAGGTTGACCATCCTGCTTTGGTGGTGGTGGTGGTGGTGGTAAGTGCTGTCAAGTTGCAGCTGATGCATGGTGACCCCATAGGGTTTCCGAGGCAAGAGATGTATAGAGGTGGTTTGCCATTGTGTGCCTCTGCACAGTGATTGTGGACTTCCTTCGTGGCCTCCCGTCCGAGTTCTCACCGGTGCCAACCCTACTTAGCTTGAGATCTGATGAGATCAGGCTAGTGTGGGCCAACCATGTCAAGGGAGAGACAAACAGAGATGGTTGGCCATTGCGTGCCTTTGCACAGTGACCCTGGACTTCCTTGGCGGTCTTCCATCCAAGTGCAAACCAGGGCTGACCCTGCTTAACTTCCAAAGGCTGATAGATTGGGGTAGCCTGGGGGAACCCCACAATGGAAGTCAGGAATGTTTTTCTTCATCTGGAAAAAGCCTCCACATGAGGAAGGACCTGTTTGGATGACTGACAAAAGAGCCAGGAAAGAAATGTAGCTGGAAAACTAGAACATCACTCCTTGACATTGGCAACACTATGATGTCACTTGCAGATGATGTCATCATGACAGGGATGTTGCATGGTGATCTGTTCAGGGATGGGGCTTCCCCTGCCAACCAGCTGGCCAGCAGCTGATTGGAGCCCCAAAGACCGGGGAATCCCTTGACCAGATCAGGGGTCTGGCAACCTTAGTTTGAAATTAGACCACTAGTCCTTCCTCATTTATTGAGTTCACTCAGTCATATTTCTGCCAGTGCCCCAGCCCCATAGCTAACAACTTTTTGCTCGGGGGGGCAATGTTTTTTTTTTCTCAGGGGCCTGTTTCTGGCATGATCCCTGGGAGGGTTGGGGGGCTGGGGAAGGGGAGGGAGGGAGCGGTGGGTGGACCTCTCTGGGCAGTGGCTGCAGGAGGGGGCAAGCGAAGGGACGTGGAGGGGCTGGCTAAGCTGCTTGCAAACCAGTCACCTCCCTTCCCCGCAGCCCTGTGGGCTGGACTCCTTCCTGGGCACCACACCGGCTTTCTTGGTGTCCCCGATTTCATCAGAACTAGGTCACAAGCCCAAGCCTTTAAAGGTCTGGTTTCTGGCAAAGAAGGGAGCTTGTGCCGCCCTGTCTCCTCAAATCTGAAGGGGCCTTTTTTTTTTTTAAAGATGGCGATTCAGTTTAGATCTCGATTGCTCCCCTGTGGATGTTTGCGAAGGACACCCTGTGTGGGCTGTCTCCACCCCAAGCCGGCACCGTTTACTCAGAAGTCAGTTGATCTTCCACAGAGTTCTATGAGGTCGGCTCCCAAGGAAGCCGCCCACAGTCCGACAAATGCAGACCCGAAGGTGCTAGAATCAAACCAACTTTGACATGGTACAAATGTCCCCCTGCAAAGTAAAGGTCTCAGGATCTGAACAGTTTGCCCCACTCAAAGACAAACCGAATTCCCAAACAGGCAGGAGTGACTATTCCCAAAGGCTCCCCTCCCACCTACTCCAAATTGGGGGACCAACCCTAAGCATGGCCCGGCCCAGGTGAAGCCCCACAGGTTTCACAGGGAAAGAGTCTGCCAACACATAGCCATCCTCTCCTCTTCTCCCGACTGTGTGATGCTGTGATCGATTGGGGATGAGGGGGCTGGGGGGAGGGAGGGACAGCTGATGGTCAGGGGAGGGGCCCATAATAATCATGGGGGGCTGAGCCCCATGGGCCCCATGGTAGTTATGGGCCTGCAGTTTCCACCTAATGCCTGCAATACCCATCAGTGATGGCTACAGTAATTCATTCTAAAGCTTTGCATTCACTCGTGCTACTGAGACAGCCTGTAACTGAGGCCATCCAAAGCCAGCCTCTGTGCACTGAAGTCTCTTGTGGGTTTAACAGTTGTTCAAAAGTGGCGGATTTAAATAATGGTGATGCTTTGCACACCCCTCACGTGCCCTTCTCCAGCGACGCCAGGCAGCATATGCAGCTGGGAGGACAGGCGACAAAGTACCCGCAAGCAGGCAGCGGGAGGGTGTGAGTGCGGGCACCAGAGGAGAGTAGAGAGTCAGCAGCATTGGGCCCCACCAGAATATATGGGCCCTGGCAGCTGCCCCACCTCAGGGTATGTTGACACCAGCCCTGACTCTCATGACTTTGACCCCTTCAGATGTAGCTTCTACAGGCAGAACTAAAAGTCAAGGATTGCTCTCCTGGAGCCCATCACAATCTCTTCAGTCAGGTGGAAGTGGTCTCTTGATAGACTTATGTTCAAATGAATGTTCTGTCCATGCCGGTTGATAATCCTAACAGATGACAGATAGAAGCCATGGAAGTCGTACTCTGGTTATCACATACTCCAGAGTTAAGTACTTTTAATTCCCATCGAGTGAATGCTTGTATATCTTCTTCGGTTGGCAATCAATGGAACTTAATTGACTGCAACAGAAGAGATGCTTAAACCTTCCACTGAAAATGAGTACATAGAAAGTGCTTAATTATAGCTGGATTTGTACCTCCACCTTATTTATATATATAAAAGAAAGTCCCCTCACCATAGAATCAATGCTCAGGCCAAACCGCTGGACCTAGAAACACCAAATTTGGGGAGAGTGCTTCTACCATGGCATAGGTGCTAATTAAGAAGGGATTTTTTAGAAATTTGACCCCTAAGTGGGTCAAAAGGGGGGAAATGTGCTCCCCCATTGATTTCTATGATGCTGCCAGGCTGCTGCCTACTTGTACCCCCCCCCACTCTCTGATTTGTCAGCTGCAGAGCTCAGCGTTATGATATTTTTTTTAAAAAAAACAGTTACAAGAGATTGCAGAGAGCTAATGGCAGTTGAGGAAATCAGGATTGCCTTAGCCTTGCTGCTGGCCCAGCCTCCCAGATGCCTTTAAGCCATGAGGGAGCCCTCCCCAGCAGTAACACCTTAGTGATCTTGCCAGCCCTGCCTCCACAGTGGCTTCTAATACTCCTCCCCCCTATCCCTCCTACACTGGCCAGGCAGTGGGATGCTTACAGCAAAACAATCCAGGAACACAGGTAGAGAGCCCATCACTTTCGTGAAAGGTGGCAGGAGTTGACTTAACAGATGACTGCTTCTTAAATAGACAGTTGCCTGCTCCAGAGTGAGCTCACCAAGCAGCCTGGTGATCTTAGCACCTGAGGGCAGAACCACCAATATGGTCTACAGAGAGGTCCTTCAGTGGACAAAAAAAGTGTATGTCTTACTTCGTTTTTTACATTACAATCGTCTCCATTAGAATTCCTACAACAAATCTTACATTTCAAACTTCACATCATCAGTATTATAACTGGATTTACAGAACTTAAATACCATAGCACAGGGGCGTAGACTTTTGGAAATCCTGGGGGGGGGGCTCCTTAGCGCATGTGCAAAGTGTGTGCGCATGCTGGAGCGATGTTCTCTCCCCCCTGAAACCACCCTGCCTCCCCAGGCCCTTCCAAGGCCTGCCAGCCACTGCTGCCGGTGCCTCTCTTCCCCCCCCCCCCGCCACCCCTTCCCTCTCCAGCAGCGGCGGCCGGGCCTTGGAAGGACCCGGGGAGGCGCAGCGGCAGGCACTCCGTTTTCCGGGAAATTTCAGGGGTGGCTCAAGCCCTCGAGCCCCCCCCCCCCCCCCCGTACTCTACGCCTATGCCGTAGCAAAGCACAGGTATCAGGCTAGTAATTTTATAAAGCTCTGGGATCTCCAGTTAAGGATCATGTATTAGGTGATGTGAAAAAACTCCACCTGAATCCCTGGAGGCCCACTGCCAGTCTGAGTAGGTATTATTAAACTTGGTGGACCAAGGCTCTGGTTCTTACTTTTAAAGCCCTTTATGGCCAGGGACCTACATACCTGAGGGACTGCCTTTCCCCATATATACCCCAGAGAGTGCTACAATTAGGGGCCCGGGATCAGCTGGCCCTTGTGAGTCTCAGGGAGGCCAGGCTAACATCAACCAGGGCCAGGGCTTTCTCAGTGGCAGCTCCACTCTGGTGGAATGAGCTCCCAGAAGAGACCAGGGCCCTGGGGGACCTTTTACAGTTCCACTACTAACAACTTACAGCCTATGGCTGGAGTGCCCTGTTTCCCCTGGGACTTTAACTACAGCCTGAGCTCACTGCCTAAAATAATCTAAGAAGATCAAGGAGCCGACTGTGAGATGAGAGAACTAAACAACAACCACTGTGGAATCATCGCTACTAGCACTTTATTATGTTTTATGGTTTTAGAAATGTTATTTGTATTAATTGAGGCTGTTTAATCTTTATTCTATATTATTGTAAATTTTATGTTGTTTTTATGTAAGCCGCCCTGAGCCGTCCTAGGCTGGGAGGGCGGGGTAGAAATTTAATAAATCAAATCAAATCAATGGTCTGACTCAGTATAAGGTAGCGTCATGGCCGCTCATGTGTGGTAAAGTAGCAGGAGAAGATATTACTTGTCAGTTCACAACCTACCTCTCCTACCCTCTCGGTCTCACGCACTGTCCAACTCCCTCATGCACCATGCCCACTTGAAACTGAGTTCTCTCTCCTGAAAACATTTGTTCTAAATCTGAGTCCATCTATGTACAGAGGGTGCTAAGATGAAAATACAAGGCAATTCCCTGTTTTTTGCTGATAGAAAGCCAAGTTTTGACACAGGGTGGGACGACTGAAGGTCTCAGTAGAACGTGACAGGGGAGATTGTCTAGAGACATATGCCACATATGCAATTTGTGGATTAGTGTTGTTAGGAGAGGGATATTTTGTTTCCAAAAATTCTCTTTCTCAGATATAGAAATCAATTGATCTTATTTTCTTTTTTTGCTTTCTCTTTTCTATATATGTGTGTGTGTGTTTATAAAGCTTTATTATTTTAAACACACAAACATAACCACAAACATACAAAACTTACGAACAAATATACATAAAACAGGAGGAGGATAATATATCTGAAAGTATTTCCAAAGTTGTCTCTCATATTGTCTAGTTAGCAGTTTCTATAATAAGTGAGATAGGTGACCTGAGGGAAAAAATAAAATAAAATAAAATAATTCAAATAATCTACAGTAGTTTTAAGCTAGCTGAGTGACTCAAGTTGTAGTTAAGGAGTATATAGATCAATTCGGTTCAGTTCAGTACATATAGCTTTCTAGCCATAGATAAAATTTAGACCATGTACTGTAGAATTTCTCTTTTAAAAAATAAAGTCAATTTGTCCATTTCTGCAATTTCCGGTGTTTTCTTTATAATTTCTTCCTTTGTAGGTATTTCATCTTTTCTCCAGTGCTTTGCATACAATATTCTCGCAGTTGCTAATACATGTAGGATCAGATAAAAGTCCTCCTTTTTACAATTTTCAGGCTTTACATTCAATAAAAATAACTCAGGGGTAAAAGGCATAGTAACTTTCAACATTTTTTGTAACGTTCCATGGATCCAGGCCCAGTATTGTTTCTTTTTCAAATGAGGGTGGGTTTTTTTTTTTCATTTTTCCTTTAAAGAGAAATCAATATGCCATTTTGAAACCTCAGCCTCACATTTGTTTCTGTGAGACTTTATTTCCCCCCCCCCCCTCTTCTTGGCCTGGACCATCCCTGTTCCTTAGCTGTATGCGCTGGAACATGCGCTGGAAGTCTGTTTTTTTGAGAAGTGAATAATATAGTTGTCTTGTGTGAACTCATGCTCCCCCCACCCCCGTGTGCTGCATTTCAATTCTTCAATGCAGATTTTAGTTTATTCCATTAGCCAAGCCTGACTAAATATAATTTCTTTTGACAGGAGAGCTACAGGTAAAAAACTGGTAATATGATTGTAATTCTAATCCTTTCAACAAGGAAAAATTGCCTTATTAGAGTCAATCATAAAAAAGATGGATTTTTGTGTGTGTGTGTGAAAATACCTCTTGTTTCCATTGTATAGTGATCTTCGATAACCTTATTGTCTCAGCAGTGGGGGTTTACAATCCTGTCACATTAATTATGAGCCCTGGTAAACACAATATCTTGCTAAAGGTGAGCATGATTCTTGGCATTGAAAACTGGATTTCAGGTACCTTGTCATCTAGTCATCTCAGTTTTATCCATTGTTGATCAGATCAAAGGCCTAATGCATTACTAACCTCATAGCAAACAAGTGTGAGACATTGTTACTACATGTCAGTGGTACAGACCGAACTATAAAATAGGGTTGTGTGAGACACCCCCAGTGGTGGTAGGGGTCCTCTGCTGACAGTCCCCATCTCCCCACCACTAATCAGCTGGACAGTGAGGGGAACTTACCCCCCAAGAAAGAGGGAGATCCATCTGACATGCAGCAACTTCTCTACATCACTGCCTACGTGATCCAGAAGTGATATTTGGGCAAAAACTCTATGGTAGAAGCCAAATTGTCCATAGAGTTTTTGCCCAATACCAGAGCATTGCCCCAGTGCCCTGAATGTGATGATGTCACATCCAGGTCACATGAACAGTGATGGAGACAGGTCGCTGTATGTCGGATGGGCCTCCCCATCCTTCATTGGTTGTGAGGATGGACCTGGCAGCCCTGCTATGAAATGCAGCTGTGGTTTCAGTGTACAAAGAAGTACATGAGCATTAATTTTGGCCTTGCTCAAATCACAGGTGCATCAATATGAGGGAGCCATAGTTATCTATGCATCTGTAGCATCTTGACTTGACTGATGGAATATGTCTCACGTGGGACTTCCCTTGAAAGTATCTCAGAAACTTCAGCTATGCAAGATGTGGTGGCTCACCTGTTGATGTGGATATCATGCCCCAAACACCTTGTGGCATTTTAAAAATAGCTTCACTGGCAACCAGCATGTTTCAAAGTTCAGTCGGAAGTGATGGTTCTTACCTATAAAGGCCTGCACAGCTCAGGAACTATAGGCCTCAGGGTCCAGATCTCTGCTTGCACTTGGGTCACTCAATATGTGTCTTCTGTGTATCTGAATGTCTTCCACTAGGCCATGGTCTTTTACTGTGATGATCCCTACCATCGAGAACAGCCTTCTGGAAGAAGTTCAGGTTGATATTCCCCAGTTGTTGTGTTTCCAGGCATCCATAACTGTCTTATTCTAGAGGGCATGTATCTGAAAATGAATCCTCAGTTTTTGGTGTTTCCCAAGTTGTCTTTTTTAAAAGGGATTTTGAATCTTATTGAGAAAGACCCTTATATGGGTCCATGGAAGGTGATTGTTAAGAACAGACTCCAGTGGTTAAGATTTGGTGACAAAGATTAGGACATCATAAAACAAATCAAGCCCTCAGACCAGAATTAGGATATAACAAGTACCTTGTTTAGGGCATGGTGTTTACGCTCACCAGTTGTAAAACATGGCACCTTGTTTGCCATAGAATTGCTGGAACGGGGGTGGGGGGTTTGTGCATGTGTTTGTGTGACTGGGGGATGCTTTGTTATAGCAGCTGGGTAACTATTTTTCTAAGATGCCTCTCTCTCTCTGGGAAGAGCGAGCAATGACCTTGGGAGCTGTCTGTGGCAGAGGACAGACTGGCAGAATGAAGTGCAAGGGAAGCGGGGCAAAAAGACTCAGGCCAAGTTGTCATGGGGCTTTCCGGTCACACTACATGGACTGATGCAGGGCCATACCAAGGAGGAGGCGGAATGCAACGTACGCACTGTGGGGCAGCCCCTGGCAGCGGCACCGTGGTTTCACGCTGCTTTGGTCCATTTTGCCGACCTGTGCGTAGGCACATGGGTGCATAGGTACAGCAGCAATTGGGGCAGGATCCCATGGCTGGGAGCTTTAACTCCATGAGCCAGAAGCATCCCCGTGGGTGGTTGTGCACTCAAGCACATAGCAAGCATGGGAAGTTATGTGCATCCCTGCCAGATCAGCGGGTTCACATTACTGGTGTCACTTGATTGTGGCTTATTTGCATCCACACTTCCAGGAAGTGGTATCAACACACCCCCAAATGGCTTGCCACGGCTTTCATCTGGTACTTTTTAAAAGTGGGGTCAAAACGCTTCAGGACAGGGTGAGTACGGCACAGGAATGCCAGACAGCTGTGGCTGTGTGAACCGGCCCACTTAATCTGCTTGAGAAACATGCCTATATCGGGCTGAACGGCCAGTCTGAACTCAGCCTGTGTTTGCTCTGCTGTAATAGGTAAAATAGTGGTAGTCTCACAGGTGGTGGTAAAAGTGTGTGCAATCTAGGCAGGCTGAGTGAACGGGCTGATTGGACAGGACACTGTGGGGGGCTTGTTTGAATTCTGTATAACTTTTGACTTTGGTGCCAAATGGTCAGTTCTGACACGAAGAAGTCTTAGCTTGAATCATCTTTACTACTCAATAAACAAATTATTTCCAAGAGAGTGTTGTTGAGGGTAACTTTGCTCAAGAGTCTGACACCAGTGTCCTTTAGAGTACCCTTCTCTTGTGCTATTCTGAGCTACCTGAAAGACCTAATATTTCCTCAATTTAGAAGAGTTTTTATGCTCAGTTGGTGAAAGCATTTTCCCTTGGTCATACTGGAAGGCCGATTCGAAAGCACAGCAAATTTGGACAGAGTTTGTAAATGTGGATCTGGTCAGCTTGAGTCCTTAGAATATGTTTTATTGGAATGTGAAATTTGGTCTGATATTTGTCCTCCCTCTTAATGGAATTTACTAACTCAAAAAATCATCCAGTTTTTTGTGTGTGTGTGTGTAGATGAAGATCAGAAAACCTCTTTAACAGTGGCTAATATTTAGCTGTGGTGATTGCCTATAAGAGGGGTGGATAAGAAAGAAAGAAAAGTGTGGTCAGAATTCTTTCTCTCTCTCTCTCTCTCTCTCATACACACCCACCCACCCACAAATGCACACTTTGGTAGTTTTACAATGCCATCTTAGCAGAACATCACCCTTCTAAGCCCATTAATTTCAGTGGTCCCAGAAGCATATGACTTTATTAAGGATTGCTTTGCATTGTCCATGGGCTTCATTTTTTCAGTTGTATTTTTATTATTTCAAGTTGGTTGGAGTCCTTGGGAGAAGCCGGATACATTATTAAAAGAAACAAGTAAAGACACGGAGATCCAACCCCATACAGAATTTTAATATTGCATCATGGCGCACCAGACACTGGGCCTTTCAATAGAAACCATTCCGACCTTGCTGGATCATGAGAGGGAGGGCAGGAAGGGTTGCCTCAGTGCTTAGTTCTTGTGCCCCTTTCTTACAAGCCCAGAGAAATGCTGGTTGCCGTTTTGAGGTCAGGAAGTAATTTTTTCTCCAGGCCAGTTTGGCTGGAGATCGTGGAGGGTTTTTGTCATCTTCGGCAGTCGCTGGGGGTGCGGGGGGAGGTATCTGTGAATTCCCTGCATTGTGCAGGGGGTTGGACTAGATGACCCCGGAGATCCCTTCCAGCTCTATGATTCTGTAAGACTATGAAAATCAAAGGAGCCCAGCCGGGATCCTGTTCCCAAAAGTGGACAGTTAAATAAGTCTAAGAAATGCACGAGAATGACATTAAAGCTAGCTTCACCCCTCTTTGCCCTGGCCTGGGTGTCCCAGGGTAGCCCAATTTTTTTTTCTCCAGATTTTGGAAGCTAAGAGCATTGGCCCTAACTAGTATGTGGATGGGGGATGGGATGGGATCTGATGGGAGAGGCCGGCAGTGGCATTTTAACTGTTTCTTATGTATTTTAACTCTGTTTTTTAAACTCGTTTTAAAATTGTTTGAATGCTGTATGTTTGGGACGGGGTGATTTTAATGGCTTTATCATGTAATTTTATGATGTAAGTTTTGAATTGTTAGCTGTCTTGGGAGCCCTTGTAAGGGGGGAAAAAGTCCGTGGACTTAACCACTACACCAAACTGGAAGAGCGATGGCAGAGCAGCACCTTGTGGGAAATCAGTCTCCATGTTTTGTATTGGATATGTGTGTCCCCAGTAAGCCTCATTCGGCCTTAGGACCAGAACTGAAAACATACGAACCCAACTCTTATGTCTTTCATAAAAATTAGCATTCCAGGGGCTCTTTGAGTTCGGACTCCATTTTGTTGTTTGTTTGTTTTTTTCAAATGAGATCCATAATAGCAATATCCAGATTTTTTTTTTTTTTTTTATGAGTAGCTCACATTATCTGGCCTTTAATTACAGTTTCCCTTTTGCTTGTCAGCTGGGTTCCAGCCGATGAATTCTATCTGCAGTCAGCACAAAATGTGAATTCCAAAAAGGAACGGGATGGCCTCAATCTGCTTGTGTCTGTTGTTAATAACGAAACAATGTTATATTTCCCCCATGAAAAGAAATGAATTTGCTTCCCTAACAAGTTGTCAACAGGGCTCCTTCGGTACCTAAACTTATTCTAAAGTAGCCCAGAATGTGTGGAAGATATCAAAGTTATGAATGAGCTGAAAGCTTTCAGAAGGGAGGCTTAAGAAGATCACCTTGGCAAAATCCATTATGAAAATGGCACGCTGAATGACAGAATCACTGAAGGTCAATTTCCTTTTGTTCTGCCTAAGGAACTGTGGTGAAGCCAAGCATAACCCAGGTATTAGCGGTGTTCGATCCCCTTTGAGTTTATGGCCACACCACAGTAACCGCTATTACAGTAAATAGAAAATCCAGCTTCCCATCATGTCTTTGTTACACAGTTGCTTTCTATTATTTTCCACTAAGAAAAATCAGATTATTTATGATAGTGGGTGTGAATTTGCGTGCAGAGATTTCTTTAGTAACAATTCTGGGGACGGTTATATGAATTCCTGCTTAAGGGAAGGTGGGTGGGTGGATTTGTGGGAGGGAAGTGCTCTGTCTGACAGGAAGCATTCCATTATACTTTAAAAGTGGAAAGAAACTTTAACAGATTGCAAGACAGTCCCTGCCTATCACTGCCATCTTTGCACTGTGTCTCAGCCCTGGAGCCCATTGGCCCCTCATAGAATCATAGAGTTGGAAAAGACCTCCAGGGTCATCTAGTCCAACCCCCTGCACACTGCAGGAAATCCACAAATACCTCCCCCACACCCCTAGTGACCCCCTGTTCCATGCCCAGAAGATGGCAAAAAACCTCCAGGATCTCCAGCCAAACTGGCCTGGAGAAAAATTGCTTCCTGACCCTGAGGTGGCCATTGGTGTTTCCCTGGGCATGTAAGAAAGGGCCATGAGAGCTAAGCACTGAGGCAACCCTTCCTGCCCTCTCTCTCATAATCTGCCTAAGTTCACAGAATCCACATTGCTGTCAGGTGGCCATCTAGCCTCTATTTGAAACCCTCCAAAGAAGGAGAGCCCACTACCTCCCAAGGAAGCTTGTTCTTCTGAGGAACTGCTCTGTCAGGAAGTTCTTCCTAATGTTGAGCTGAAAACTCTTCTGATTTAATTTCAATCCATTGGTTCTGGTCTGACCTTCTGGGGCAACAGAAAACAACTCTGCTCCATTCTCTCTTTGACAGCCCTTCAAGCACTTGAAGATGCTGATCATATCCTCTCTCAGTCGTCTCCTCTCCAGGCTAAACATACCCAGCTCCTTCAGCCTTTCCTCACAAGACTTGGTCTCCAGACCCCTCACCCTCCCTCCATGCCTTCTTGAACCCTATTGTTAGGAGGAAGTCAAGAGAGCAAGACATGGACATCCCATAAGAACTTGAGAAGATCCCTACTGTATCAGACTAATGATCCACCTTTAGTAGGTGTCCTCAGCATGGTGCCGGTGAGTGCCATGGTGCCTGCTGACACCTTCCCTGGCACCTGCCAAGTGTTTTTGGGAAGTGTGGCCAGGTAGGGCTTTTGCCCAGCAAGACTTCTGACTGACTACTGGAGATCTGATTGGCTGTGCAGATTTTTTTTTAAAATGTTCTTTTGGCAGCAGCTGCCGTCAGAGCACAAAGATCTACACGGTGTGACTGAAGTTATGCTGGGGCAACCATTTTGTGGCTGGCTCCACCTCCTACAGCCGCCATTTAGTGGAAGCCAATTTGTTGCTGTACCCACCATGCCACGTCAGACTTCCAAATGTACCCGCAGGCTCAGAAAGGTTGACCTAGAAGGTCCATCCCTGATAATAATATCTATATATATTCTCCAATATATATATAAATCTAGTCTCTTCTTCTTCAGATATTGCTAGTATTTAATGTTAGGCTTGATCAAATGTAATGAAACGAGTGCTGATCCCAGACAATAGGAGGACTTTCCTCTGCGGCGCAGTCCTCTTTAGGAAGGAGCTGTGACTCAAAGGTAGATAATCTGCTTTCTGTCAACAACCTCAGAAGTTCAATCCCCAGCATCTCCAGTTAACAAGGACGTGAGATCCTGGAAAGAAGAAGAGATTGGATTTGTACCCCACCCTTCACTACTCAAAGGAGTCTCAGAGCGGCTTACAATCTCCTTTCCCTTCCCCTCCCTGTGAGGGAGGTGGGGCTGAGAGAGCTCTGACAGAAACCGCTCTTTTTCAAGGACAGCCGTGCCAGAACTACGGCTTGCCCAAGGTCATCCAGCCAGGTACAAGTGGAGGAGTGGGGAATCAAACCCAGTTCTCCCAGATTAGAGTCCGTGCTCTTAACCACTACACCCCTGCAGGTCTGAGCAGAAAATACTGACCTTGATTGACGAATGATAGAACAGCACCTCCAGCTTCCTGGGTAGTATCTGAAGATTAGACTTCGACCCAGTCTGGTGTTCATCTTGGCACATTGGTATCTCCACTGATAGCCTGATGACATCTGGTAAATGAATTTTGTTACTCTGGATTGCGGTTTAGAGCCTGGGGCTCTGATCAGACGGCTCTTTAGATCCGCGCAAGGCACGAGTGCCTCACGGATTTGAAGGCAATGTCCAGACAGGCACATCTGGCAAACATCCCTCTTCCGTGAGGATCCCGTTTTTGCCACGCTCCGGAGTCATCATAAAAAGATACTAGTTTAAATCTAGAGTTTTCTGTTCCCAATGGGCCAACTGTGGACTTTCCTCTATCTGATTGGTCATTTCAGCACGCAGTCCTCTTATTGAGGGGGTGATGTCAGACCGTCCCAAATGGGCGCATGTGTGGATCAACAAGGGTGTGATGTCACACCTATGCACATGCACAAATGGTGTTTTTTAAAAACAAACAAACAAACCACCCCGTGCGGCTCCTTCAGGTTAACGCCATCTAGACAATCCACAGTGGTGGCAGCGCGCAGTAAGACAATGCACTAGAGGGGCTGCCTGGTCGTGCAACGATGGATTGAAAAGATTGGGATCAAATTAGACCTGGGCTAATGGCGGGATTAGCTGCCCATCTGAATGCACCCTATGAGTGAATTCTGTGAGCACTCCCCCCCCCCCCGCAATAAAAATGCCTTGTTTGCTCAAAGGCCTTGCCCCGTTCTCCAAGGCCTGCTGCATGCGGCTGCTGACCGGGCCGGTTCCTGCGGCCTTCCCCCGGCTGCGCTTAGTGCTCATTCCTTCTGGTAGCGTTGCCAGACTCCAGGCGGTGGCTGGAAATCTCCTGGGATTATAACTGATCTCCAGGTGACAGAGACTCTGTGGCATTACGATCCCTCCCCTTCCCAAACCCCACCCTCCCCAGACTCCACCCCCCCCCCCAAATCTCCAGGAATTTCCCAACCCTGAGTTGGCAACCTTTCCTTGGAGACATTTTGTAACCCCAGGAACAGGAAGGGCTGTTTTTGAGGCTGTGGCCTGCTTCTTGTTTTCTGAGACATTTCTCTTTTTTCAAAAAGATGGAAGAGAGGAGGAGGAGATTGGATTTATACCCCACCCTTCACTCACTTGGAGTCTCAGAGCAGCTTACAAACTCCTTTCCCCTCCCCTCCCCACAACAGACACCCTGTGAGGTAGGTGGGGCTGAGAGAGCTCTTTCCCAAGCTGTCCTTAAGGGAACAGCTGGTACAGAGCTATGGCTTGCCCAAGGTCATCCAGCAGGTGCAAGTGGAATCAAACCCGGTTCTCCCAGATTAGAGTCCGTGCACTTAACCACTACACCAAACTGGCTCTCCAGATGTCACTCCCTCTTTCTCTGCTGGCGACACAATTTCCTCAGTCTCCCAATGCTGCTGTTTTTTTGTTTTTTGTTTTTTTTACTGAGGAAGTATATCTGCAAGACCTGACCATACACCAAATCCATCATTTGGGACTAGGGTTGCCAGTCTCCCGCTGGGGCCTGGAGATCTCCTCGTCTAAGAATTTATCTCCACAGGCCTAGGCCACACACCCCTGACATAGCCAATCCTCCAAGAGCTTACAGTAGCCCCATAAATAGAACTCTGTAAGATCTTGAAGGATTGGCTACATTAGGGGTGTGTGGCCTAATATGCAAAGGAGCTCCTGCTATGAAATGAGCCCTGGTTTAGCAGCAATCAGTTCCCCTGGAGAAAATGGCTGCTTTGGAGGGTGGGCTCCAGTGTTGCCTCTAAGCTGAATTAGTGTGAGCTAGCTCACAGGTTTTTAGCCTCCAGCTCACACATTTTTGCCTTCACTCAGGAAGGATGGCTCCAGAGCAAACTAATTCATGCAGGAGCCAAATCACTCACTCACAACTTTAATGCCAGTGGCTCACAAAGCAGAATTTTTGCTCACAAGACTCCATAGCTTAGAGGGGGCATTGGTGGATTCTATGGCATCACTTTCCTGCTGAGTTCCTTTGCTTCCCCAAACTTTGCCTGCCCCAGTATCCATCCCCAGATCTTTAGGAATTTCCTAAACTGGAGTTGGCAACTCTACCTGCTGGCATCAGCGCTCTCCTACCACAGTTTTTTTTATGCCCCCCCCCCCCGAGCGTGTCCCGCCTTACCATCCGCGTCCAGGTGTCCTGTGCAGCCTAACCACTAGGGATGGGCACGAACCACAAAAATGCAGTTTGGTTCATGATTCATGGCCAAAACACATACCAAGCCATGAACCAAACCAAACCGGTTCACTCTGGGACAAACCAGTTCAGTTTGTGGTTTGTGGGCCCAGCAAACCTCATTCAAAGGGACTGCACAAGAGAGCTGGAAAATGGGGAGCAACCTTTCTGGGGTTGGGGCACTGCTTCAACAGGGGAAGCCTTGCTCATTGTCTGGTGATCCAGGGATGCCTGGGTGCTCACCTACCCTACCAGTCATCTAAGAATGCCCCCCCCCCAGACTTCCCATTGGGAACTCAGCCAGGAGGCTGGTGGAGGAGGAGGCTGGAAGCCAAGAAGGAATGGCCAGCAAACGGGGATCGGTGGAGGAGACAGCTGAGGCGAGCCATGCAGCGGAAGCAGGGCCATAGCCACGGGCCGCAGCAGCAGTACAGCTGCTGAACCCAGCACAGGAGACCAAGGCAGGGGAGCTGGTGCCAACAGGGAAGGAGGCCGCTCCAGCCCAGGGACCAGGTGGGTTGGGTGTCCCCTGTGGCCAGCCCACTTACTGCTGGGCCTGGCTTTGCCACTGCTGCCGAAAGACGCCCACCCTACATGGCTCCCAGGTTGGAGCAGCCTCCTTCCCTGCCTCTTGGACTTTGCGGGTCTGCGTGTGTGGCCAGAGGCCCACTGAAAACCATGGATCGTGTGCAACATTCATGGAGAAGGATGTGAGCTCCCCATCAGAGGCTAACTAGAGCACATGTACTGCAGCCAGAGGATCCAAGCCTCTATCTAGAGCAGGAAGCAAAGTCTGCCAGCAGTATTCAAAATTCTTACAAATGACTCCGGCTGACTCATTATTCTGAGGCGCCACCCCAATGGAAGCCAGACTACCTTTAATTTTTAATCATTATTTCATTATGGTAAGGCGGGTTCCCTGCGCAGCGTCCGAGTGATGCGCACGTTCCCAGCCAGAGCCTAATGAACGGGCTGCTGGTGGTGCTTCAGCACATTTGTAATAGGTAGCCGAGCATTTTGGAGATGACAGGGAGCTAATGAAGACGTAGGAGGAAAGCGAAGGTAATGCTTACAAGTGGTTGTTGTGAGACAAAATGAATCTCTAATGATCGATTTCAAATTAAGCCACTAAATGCTCAATTGTTATATAATGGTAATATGTTCAGTGTGGCCTGCGGACTAATAAAATACAATTTTTGTGTGTGGGGGGGGGGAATATCATATCGATTTTATGATGAGTACTTAATATGCCATGCAATTTATATGCGGGTAAAACCACATCAGATTGGAAATCTGTTTGATGCTGGCAAAACGGCTGATCCATCCCTGACTGCTCAGGTTACCATTGATGGGGCTGATAGTGTAATAAAGAGAAGGGCTGAAGATCTGTTTTATGGGGGGTGTCGAGAGCTTGGATGCCACTGCAATCACCCACCACATTGACCTTGAATGAAGTCCTTGTTTACTCACAAGGCAGGTTCCCTCCGCAGACCACCTCAATGCTGCTATTCCCTATTCAGCTCAAACGCCATATTGAGCAACTTTGCAATGACTCCGTGGCCGTTTTTATTCCAGGGTCACATGCCTTAGCACATAAATTGTGTGCTTTTTTTTAAAAAAAAAAAGAAATATGTGTTAGTTACCTTTCTTCCTTAAAAGGGGCTGCAGTGGCTCAAGGGGTTAAGACGCTGAACTGCAGACTGGAAGGTCGGTAGTTCAACAGTTCGAGACCCATGCGATGCATGATGGAGTGAGCTCCCGTCTCTGGTCCCAGCTCCTGCCAACCTAGCAGTTCGAAAGGAAGAAATGGCAAGTAGATAAATAGGTACCACTTCGGTGGGAAGGTAACAGTGTTCTGTGTGCCTCGGCATCTAGTCATACTGGCCACGTGACCACGGAAACATCTTTGGACAGTGCTGGCTCTTCAGCTTGGAAACAGAGATGAGCACTGCATCCCTAGAGTCATATTGGACTGGCTTTCGAGCAAGGGAAACCTTTACCTTTCTTCCTTATGGAGTTCAAGGTGGCTTACAACGAATGCTCCCTCTAAGCTGTGGAGTCCTGTGAGCAAAAATTCTGCTTTGTGAGCTACTGGAGTTAAAGTTGTGAGCGAGCGATTTGGCCACTGCATAAATTAATTTGCTCTGGAGCCATCCTTCCTGAGCTAAGACAAAAATGTGTGAGCCGGAGGCTTAGAAACTGTGAGCTAGCTCACACTAACTCAGCTTAGAGGGAACACTGCTTACAACATACTTAGAATAATATCCATTAACAACTTAAAAACCAAAATTTAAAAACACAACTGAGGACTGCTGGTTAACTAACCAAATGCAGCCCTGTTATGTACTAAGTGGGAACTAACTTGGGGCAGCTAAACAACTGTGAGACAGGATCCTGTAGGGAACCTATAGTATAACCGCTGAATGTAAATAGCCTATCATGGGAAGCAGTGGGGTGTTGGGTGTGATTTGCTGCATGCATTTAAGCAGGGCTGCGATCCTGCTAGAGTTGTCTTCGAGTTAAGCTGAAATCACTAATAAACTATGAGCTGCTCATCTTACGCATCTGAACCCAGTATATTTCAAGTCCTAAATAAACCATCTTCAACTGCTTCCAGTTTGGTGTAGTGGTTAAGTGCATGGACTCTAATCCCCACTCCTCCACTTGCACCTGTTGGATGACCTTGGGCAAGCCATAATTCTGTCAGGGCTGTTCTTGAAAGAGCAGTTCCCTCAAAGCTCTCTCAGCCCCACCTACCTCACAGGGTGTCTGTTGTGGGGAGAGAAAGGAGTTTGTAAGCCACTCTGAGACTCCCTTGGGTAGTGAAGGGTGAGGTATAAACCCACTTTTCTTCTTCAATTGTGTGTCAGCTATTTGGTACCAGATGGCATGTTGTGTTGAAGGATAAGATTGTAGCTTATAAAATGGTCTGTGAAGTTTGAGAAAATAAGGTCCAGGAGACGTTTGTAGAAACATGGTCCCCATGTTTTTGTATATTGAAATAGAAATCAACCAAAGGAACAGATAAAAGAAAAGTATCTTAAGATGTAGCTGAACAAAAGACTATTAGGAAGACAAATTGGACAGCGGTAAACACAAGTTTATGAGCATACTATTAGGAGCAGTAAATGTAACAGATGGTAAGTAAGAGTATGGGTCCTTTTGTATCTTTTTGGTCTTTTGAATTTTAATTGGATGTGTGATAATTGATGTATAGAATAATCTCTGTATGTTTTGTTCATTGGTGTATGGAAAATAAGTATAATAAAATAAAACTACAGATAGATAGATAGATAGATAGATTTGACTTGGATAATCAGGATGTGAGCTGACTGAGCGATCAAGGCAGTGTTGTTATGGGGAGGGGAATTCCTCTTTCCAAAATTAACTTTTTTTAGATCTAGCCATTGATTCTCCTTCTTTTCCCTCTTAAAAAAAGAGGAAATTCTTTTGTGTGTGTGTTTTTTTTTTATGTCACACAGCACAGGGTGGTGCTGTAGCAGGTGGACAAGAAGGTCTGAAAAGACACTGTGTGCCTCTGAGCATCCACAGAGTGAAATTCTGAAATCCACCAACCCTCCTTCCTGCCCCCCCTCCCTCAAATTTCTCTTTGGTCAAAATGGAACTGATTAGAAACTGACTTCAGATAGGGAAAGAGTAAAGAGGAATGAAAAGAATTTATCTTAATGGCCCTAGCAGCTAATGACTAATAGCATCACAAAGTGAAGAACATCACAAACACGTACACAGTAGAGTGCAACAGAGTGTATATACGTTACTACACAATACCAATCGCTAATACATGCACAATACTAATAGGCAATCAAGCTGCCCTGTCTTTAGCTTGCTGAAACTCAGGTCCTAGTATGTAATTTTTGCATCATTTAAAGGGTCACGTTAAGACACATGCTTGGCTTCCATACTGTTGTTTTAGACTTCTGGTTAGTTCTACAACCCTAATTTTACTATATTGTTCATTGACTAGCCCATCCTGTTGACTATATTGACTCACGTGAACTATAAATAACATAACTACATGTTATAACTATAAATAACATAAAATAAATACCCATGAATCTTTTGTTTTGCTCTTGAAAGAACAGCTCTGAGAGACCTGTGACTGACCGAAGGTCATCCAGCTGGCTTCTCCAGATTAAAGTCTGCCGCTCTTAACCACAACATCAAACTGGCTAAGAAGAAGCACAAGATGTTTGTTCCTCCTTCCCACACCACCACCATATTGTCATGTGTGACATCAGTCTTAATTTTGAGTACATTATTTATGCCCACAAATCTGGGAATAATTTGTCTAATAAATCAGTTTTACAATGTATTAAAAAACCAAGGCCAGTAAAGAGAATGAGAAAGCTAAATATCAGCAGAATGGTGCATTTTACAATGCACATAGCACAATAAGGAAGTGAAATAAAACCAATGGGAAATGGAAAGTGTCCAAAGATTAAATTGATGGATGCATGAGAATTACATAATGATCTGGGCTAAAGTGTGTCTCTATCAATATTTTCAATTAAGATACTTTATTTGCCATAATAAAGAGAACATCTTTTGCCTATTAGCTCTGGAAACTCTGTGAAGCCTTCAAACTTCAACATGATGTGGAATCCCACTTGCTCTAATTAAAGCGGTAAAGAATAATTACACAGGAATGCTGGACAGGAGATGCAGACGGCATAACACACTGATGAAAAATGAATGTATGTGTTAATATGAACAGGCATTACTGAAAGCAATTATAAAATATCACATCATTCATTTTCCCCCATCTAAATAATTGTTTTTTTATTAGTTTTCCAATAGTAAGCAGATATCAACGACATTGTACATAAAGTGTTGTGAAAATTTGGTAACACATCAACAATGAGATTACATAGCTAACATATGAGAATCAGTTTGATCTAACGCTAAAAACAGTATGAAGAGTATTTCATTTTTGTCAGAAAGGTTATAGAAAAAACTAGAGCTAGAAGGTAGTTGGTCTTATTAGTTCCAGAAGTAATATAACAGCAATACATTAGGCAATGTGATCTAGGTGTTGTGAAGCTTAGCAATATAACGAGGCTTGGTATGTAGGACTGTGTGGTTGTAGGTCTGAGGCAGTGTTCCCTCTAAGCTGAGTTAGTGTGAGCTAGCTCACAGTTTTTTAGCCTCTGGCTCACACATTTTTCCCTTAGCTCAGGAAGAATGGCTCCAGAGCAAACTAATTTATGCAGTCGCCAAATCACTTTCTCACATCTTTAATGCCAGTAGCTCAGGAAATAGAATGTTTACTCACAAGACTCCACAGCTTAGAGGGAACGTTGGTCTGAGGCAGAAAGAAATTCCATGAAAGGGAACCACATCCCTACAAAGTTGGAAGGTTTAGGATATGTTTCCGATTGCCGCAGGCGATCTGTGATTTTCTCCAGGATTAGGTGATCCCAGACTTTATTAAACCAACCAGAAAGTGTGGGGGCCTTATCAGCTTTCCATCTGGATGCTATGGGTGTTTTAGCAGCCACATGAAGACTAGTGATGAGATCACATTGGAGCAGCAGTATATCTTTTACATTCCACATGTCTAGAAATGTTAAGGTTGGATCAAGAGGGATATCATATCCAGTAATGATTTTTATTTAAGCCAGTACCTCCTGCCAGAACTTCTTTATATAAGTACATTTCCACCAGCAGTGGGTGAAGGTTCCAATTTCACCACACGTCTTCCAGCATAAATGTGAGTGTGAGGATGTTGCTTTGGAAAGCCGCTCAGGTACCAGCATGAGATAATCCGGTGTGTTCGCAGTTTTGTCAAAATGACTGGGGAAGACATCAATTTGGAGGTCCAGATTTTTAACCATTGTTGGGTCGATATGTTGGTTCCACAGTCCTGCTGCCATTGTTGTTAGTGTCTCAAAAGTTTGTCACCTTGATGATGAATCAATATGTCATATGTAGTCATGATTATACCTTTTGAATTATGATTTTTGGGATCAATGTTTTTTTTTCAAAAGGGGTAAGCTGATCTTTCAGTATGTAGGGTATGCCCAGATGTTGAATCATATGACTTAGTTGTAAGTAGGAAAACCAGGGAATGTTTTTTTACATTTTTTGTTCCAGCATTAATTTAGAAGATAAGCTTTCTTTAGTTAAGATATCAGTCAAACATGACATATTCGACTGTCTCCAGCTTTCAGCTAATTTTTTGTCATTCCCCGGAGGGAACCAGGGCTGGTAAAAAAAAGAGGTGAATCTGGAGTATTTCGGGAGTAGTTGTGATCTGCAGAAGTCCCAGTTTTTCAAGATAGATGTCAGGAACATGTTGTTGTTGATCCTAGGCGGGCAAGTGCTTGAGGTAGTCCATATAGTTTCTTGAATTGTGAGTGGTGATATTAGAGGTATGAGAGGTTTGACCCAATCCAAGTAGTCGCCCTGTCTTAGCATCTTAATGGACTTAGCATCAAAGTGGACTTATAGTAAAATGACAAATCCAGATAATTTAAGCTACCCTGTGATGTGTGTCGTCTCAGTGTTAGAAAGCTCATCCTCAGACGTTTGTTTTGCCACAAGAAGGAATTTAGGGTCAATTGCCATTGTTTAAGCATGTCACACATTGAAGTGATTGGGATCATGTGAAATAAAAATAGTATTTTAGGGAGAACAAAAGATCTAATGAGGTGCAATCTATCTAAGCAGGCGAGGTGATGTTTCTCCCACTTACAAAAGTCTGGTTTAATTTCTGAAATCTTGGATAGGTGAACATCATTCATGATCAAGTATTTCTTGAGACAGTTTGACACTAAGCATGAAACAAAAGTCCAGCTGACCTTGGCGGTAACTTTGATTGGCTAATGTGTAGCAATGCAACATCCAGCTTGTACATCTGTGCAGATTGCAAATCGCGGGCGTGATCTTCAAAGCAACTGCAGAGTGCTTTCTTCCACTGCACTTCTGCACCCTGATCCCCCCCCCTGACCCCTTCAGTTGGAAGAGCAAGGGGGCCACATGGGAGGCCCCTGGTTTCTCACTGACTCCAAACAGTTCTGGCTCCTGCATTATGATAGATTGGTTTATTTAGAACATTGATTACCTGCCTTTCTTCCAAATGGAGCTCAAGGGAGCTTACACCATAGAGAATGTGTACACGTCTGCAAACTGCCATCAAGTTGTGACCAAGTTATGGCGACCCCAGCAAAGGGCTTTCAAGGGAAATGAGAAGCAGGGGTGGTCTGCAATTGGTTTCCTCTGCAGAGGTCTCCCTTCCAAGTACCAACCCTGGTTAACTTCTGAGAGCTGACGAGATCAGGTTATGCTGGGCCACCTTACCTCCCACATAGACAAAATACATTAAAAACAGATTCAAAACATAAGCACCCCAAATTTCAAAATCTCAATTCAAGACTTCTAGGAAACTTAACCAAATGCAGACCTAAATAAAACCATCTTCACTGGGCTCTTAAAGATTGAAAGTGGGAGCGGGGGGTGGGGACAGGAGCACCTCCCTGGGGTAGCTGTGCCATAATCATGGGGCTGCCACTGAAAAGGGTCTCTCTTGTGAACCCTCCAGATGAACATCTTTGATTGATGGGACACTCAGGAGGCCCTCTCCCTGTGATCTTCATTCCTTGGCAGGAATTAGATGAAGGGTACATACCTAAACTGTCCTACTTAGAGTCATAAGAACATAAGAGAAGCCAATGTTGGATCAGGCCAATGGCCCATCCAGTCCAACACTCTGTCACACAGTGGCCAACAACACCAGGTGCCCTCAGGAGGTCCAGCAGTGGGGCCAGGACACTAGAAGCCCTCCCACTGTTGTCCCCCCAAGCACTAAGAATACAGAGCATCATTTGCCCCAGACTGAGAGTATCTATGCCTTGTGGCTAAGAGCCACTGATGGACCTCTGCTCCATATGTTTATCTTATCCCCTCTTGAAGCCATCCATGCTTGTAGCCACCACCACTTCCTGTGGCAGTGAATTCCATGTGTTAATTAGTCTTTGGGTGAAGAAGTACTTCCTTTTATCTGTTCTGACCCGACTGCTCAGCAATTTCACGGAGTGCCCATGAGTTCTTGTATTGTGAGAAACGGAAAAAAGGACTTCTTTCTCTACCTACTCTATTCCATGCATAATCTTATAAACCTCGATCATGTCACCCCTCAGCTGTCATTTCCCCAAGCTAAAGAGCCCCAAGTGCTTCAACCTTTCTTCATAGGAAAAGTGTTCCAACCCTTTTATCATTCTAGTTGCCCTTTTCTGCACTTTTTCCAATGCTATAATATCATTTTTGAGGTGTGGTGACCAGAACTGTACACATTACTCCAAATGAGGTTGCATCATCGATTAATACAGGGGCATGATAATACTGGCAGATAAAAGGAAGTGGTAGGGCTTCTAGTGTCCTGGCCCCACTGCTGGACCGCCTGATGGCCCCTGGTATTTTTGGCCACTGTGTGACACAGAGTGTTGGACTGGATGGGCCATTGGCCTGATCCAACACTGGCTTTTCTTATGTTCTTATGAGTAATGAAAGGCCAGATTCAGGGTTGGGTTGTTTTTGTAAAAACTGGAGTTGCATTCTTACCGTTGGCTTCAATGGGAAACACACTTCTAGGGATAAGCATGTGTCCCCTAATTCATTTCTTTTTGCATTCATTTCTGTTGTTGTCAGTGAGTCCATTTCCCCACATTTCAGTGTTGGTTTCGTAGTTTGCTTATAATGTTTGCTCACGTTGTCCCGTTTCAGAGGGAAGCTGTGTAGAAAAGCAAGGCCCCGTCCACACGAGTGAGATAAGCTGGACGGGAATCGACACAAATTTGCGCCGGCGCAATTTGCACCACTTTTGCAGGATCACACAGGTCCATGGACCTGTGAGGGTGAACCGCTTCTGCGTGATCACACGCAGCAGCGGGCGAGTTGTTGTTGGTTTTTTCCAGCCATTTTCAGTGCGCTTATTAATTTCTACAATGGATTGATGACTTGCCTCTCCACCCTCGGGGTCATCCGATGATGCGCATACTGGGACGAGGGGGGGAACCAAAAAGCCCGCTACCCGACACCTCTTGTTTTTGCTGGCGTGATCACACAGGGAAAGGGCGGTTCTGGGCCGTCACAAACCATTTGAGACTGCCTTTTCACTGGTAGTTAAATAAGCCGATTCCCCGCCAGCTCAAAGTGGTTTGCGACAGTTTGACACCAGCTGCAGGACGCTTCCCAGATGTGCTTGTGTGATCGTGCCGCTTTGAACCGGCGGGGAATCGTCCTTCTCGTGTCACAAATGGGTGCATATGATCACGCCCCAAGATCCGAGTTCAGAAGCATCTTTAGAGACCAACAAAGATTTTTGGGGAATTTAAGCTTTTGAGATCAAAGCTCCATATGTCAGGTGTTGTATCTGATGAAGCAAAAGACAAAGGGAACATTGGCAGTCAGAGGCTTATAACCACATGATCTTTGTTGGTCTCTAAGTTGCTGCTGGACTCTAATCTAGTTCTTCATGTTGTGCACTTTTTATGCACAGTTTCTACTCCATTTCGACTGCGATGCACACCATTTCTGAGTTGTGGGTCTACCAATGAAAAATGCATGCCTCGTATAAGAAAAAAAAGATGGCATGCAAACATTCGATGATGAAACATTCAAAGAAATCTCAGTTCCAGCATGCACAAGTGAGAAACAAAATGGAGGTTTCCATGATGGAACAGCAGGCGTGAGAAATTCAAAATAATCATTTTTTTTTTGTATTGGTGAATGGAACTTTCTCCCCCACCACCCAACTGGGATGCAGCTCTCATGGGGCTGCCCCCCAAATGCTCCCCCTTGCCAAATTCCAGACCAAGGAGAGAAAACATTCCTGTTTCTTAGGCAATGAAAACATCCCCTTGTCAAGTAAGCACAGGAAGGCATTCACTGTGAACTTTCTCCTTCTTTCCAGGAACTCTCAAGATGAGGCTGTGGTTACTTTCTAAAAGGAGTCTTCAAATAGGAGAACCAAACCAGTCCTCTCCTACCTTCCTGAACTCTCTTTTGGTGTTTTTCTCCCAGCTTGGTTGACTTCCCATATCTTTTAGGCTGGACAAAGAAAAATGCTTCATGAACTTCGTGGGCAATCAGCATTTCCCTGGTGATCAGTATTTCCCTGGGCGTGTAAGAAAGAGCCACAAGAACTAAGCACTGAGGCAACCCTTCCTGCCCTCCCTCTCTCATGATCTGCCTAATTTCACAGAATCCGCATTGCTGTCAGATGGCCATCCAGCTTCTGTTTGGAAACCTCCAAAGAAGGAGAGCCCATCACCTCCCGAGGAAGCCTGTTCCACTGAGGAACTGCTCTAACTGTCAGGAAGTTCTTCCTAAAGTTTAGCTGAAAACTTCTCATTTAATCTCAACCCACTGGTTCTGGTCCAACCTTCTGGGGCAACAGAAAACAACTCCACACCATCCTCTATATGACAGTCCTTCAAGTACTTGAAGATGGTGATCATATTACCTCTCAGTCATCTCCTCTACAGGCTAAACATACCCAGCTCCTTCAACCTTTCTTCATAGGACTTGCTCTCCAGACCCCTCCCCATCTCTGTTGCCCTCCTCCGGATGTGTTCCAGCTTGCCCATATCCTTCTTAAATTGTGGTGCCCAAAACTGAACACAGTACTCTAGGTGAGGTCTAACCAGAGCAGAGTAAAGCAATACCATCACTTCACGTGATCTGGACACTATACTTCTGTTGACACAGCCCAAAATCACATTTGCCCTTTTAGCTAGTACATCACACTGCTGACTCATGTTCAGTGTACGGTCTACTAAGACACCTAGATCCTTTTCACACGTATTACTGCCAAGACAAGTCTCCCCCAACCTATAATTATGCATTTGATTTTTCCTACCCAAATGCAGAACTTTACATTTATCCCCACTGAAATTCATTTTATTTGTTTTAGCCCAGTATTCCAGCCTGTCAAAATCATCCTGTATCCTGACTCCGTTTTCTGCTGTATTTGCTACCCCTCCCAATTTAGTATCATCTGCGACTTTAATAAGCAGTCCCTCTATCTCTTCATTCTGGAGAAAATGGCTGCTTTGGAAGGTAGACTCTATGGCTCTGAGGTCCCTCCTCTCCCAAAACCCCACCCTCCTCTGGCTCCATCCCTCAAATCTCCAGGTATTTCTCAGCCTGGAGATGGAAACCCTACAAAGTAGCAATTAGTCAAAAAAAAATTAAAACCTTTTTATTTATCCCTTCCCCCCCCCAAAAAAACCCTGAAAAACGGGGGGGGGGGGGAAGCATGCATGCATTTGTAATACATTGTAGTAATTTGTACTGTGTTGTAATTGAAGTCTTTTTGCTGTAGGAAGGGCATGGAGGGTCTATTTTTGTTGATCATTGGTTAGCCTTCAGGATAGTCCGGTCAATGTTAAAATGTAGGAAGATTTTCAGAGTTGAGATTTGTGACATTTATGTGGGCATTAGACTTCAGGAATGAATACTGACTGTGCCACGTGTGGGGAGAGAAGAAGGTGCTATAAAAGAAAAGCGCCAAGTGTGTCAGTTATCCCACCTTTACGTATTTATGTTTCACATTCTTCCCCCCTTAAAGAACCTTTTTAAGAACTGAAAGTGAAATTAGCTCTCACCTGGGGGACTTGCAGCCCAGTTGTCATTAAAAAAAGGGGGATGAAAGCCCTTGTATCGGTGTGACTTCCTTTCATTTCCTGATTGTAGTTTCCTGTTATCAAATAAGGAGATTCCTCCTCCGCACGACTGCTTTCAGTATGCTTTGCTCTAATCCTCCACTTGTTCTCACCTCCTCCTCTACTGAAGGATTTAGGAATTGGATTGTTCTTGAAGATAAGCCAAGGACATCAAAGTGATGGAGATTATAGACACCTGTTCTCATGCAAAACTGAAGAAAAGGTCCTTGACTTTAAGGTTTTATAATCAGAGAATCCTTTCCTTAAATCTTACCAGTTGTAATCCTGGGTTCCCTCTTCATATGGTTAAGACCTACGCTTAGGCTTTGCTTCATTTCTGCTCTTCGGGTTTTGATGGGTTCGACAACCCTAATCCTATTGTATTGCTTATTGAATACTCCATCCTATTGATTGTATTGACTCACTCTGTATAATCCAGGGTGGTATAGTGATTAAGAGCCGTGGACTCTAATCTGGAGAGCTGAGTTCGATTCCCCTCCTCCATGCAAACCCTGCGGGGTGACTTTGAGCCAGTCACAGTTTTCTCTCTCTCTGGCTGCGATCACACTCACAATTAACCCCAACATAGGTGCGAATGCCGGGTGGATTTAACATTTGCAATCAGATCCAAACGTCTGGAAAGCATCCCACATCTGGCAGCAGCCTATGTTGCTCCACTGCAAAAGCAGAGTAAACAGGCACCAGGGAAGGTCCAGTAGCAAACGGATTGCTATGGGCCACAGGCAGACTTTCCCCTGTCTGATCGCTCCAGTGTGCTCTCATGGCATCGGGATGGTCTGATCAGGCCATCCCAACTTCGTGTCATTGTTTTTTTTCCCCCTTTCTCTGTATGTGCATCCTTGCACACTCCATAGGGAACCCTCAGGGCTGAGGTGTGAATCATCAATCCCTCTTTTAAGCGCATCAGGAACAAACAGCAAAAACAAAAACCCGACTCACCCACAGTTGCGTCTGATCACATAGTGGCGGGCTGTGCCCACAGCTTCAAAAGACTGTGTGGTCGTGCAACTGTGGGTCAACTTCCACCGGGGAAATAGCCTCTCCCCCCCTGCTTTATCTCGCATGTGTGACCACAACCCCCCCCCTCTGAACTCTCTCTCTTTGAACTCTCTAAATTCTCTCAGCCTCATATACCTCACAAGGTGCCTGTTGCGGGGAGAGGAAGGGAAGGTGATTGTAAGCCACTGAGAAAGGTGGAAATAGTTATTGGGTTGCTCTTGTCTGAAGCTATGACGATTTTGCCCTCCCTCACAGGATTTCCTTCCCCGCCCCCCAGCAGCCCCTTTTCCCTTTTCTTCTTTGTTTTTCTTTGGCTGTCTCACCCAGCCGTTTGAATATATACTGGTAAAAGCTGACCCAGCCTAGGGCACTGAAGGGAGAGATTAAATCCTTCTTTTTGTCCTGGTTTGATAATGACACACAAGACGTTGATGCTAGTTCAAAAATAACAAACTGTTTTCCTTAACTTTGATGTGAAATGGTCAAGTACAAATTAAGTTTATGAGTTATGAGGTGAACAGGCAACAGGAATGGGGTAGCTTTGTTTAAAATAAATGCAGGCTCATTTGTCACAAACGAGTAACTGTTTCTGTTATTCAGAGTTCGTGCACTTAACCACTACACCAAAATGGCTCTCAGAAGTTGTTAAAATAGTGGCATTCTCAAGAAATAGGGAGTCCTCGGTCCATCACTGAGGAGGGTAGATTTGTTCGCTAGGTAATGCCAGCCTCACCTGGAATGTAACCTTTACAAACACTTAGTGATACAGGCAATAGATCTGAGAGTGACTCCCCAGGCCTTGCCCACCCTGGCTGAGACAGTTGGGTGTAGTGGTTAAGTGTGCAGACTCTAATCTGGGAGAACCGGGTTTGATTCCTCACTCCTCCACTTGCACCTGCTGGATGACCTTGGGCAAGCCATAGTCCTGGCACAGCTGCTCTTGAAAAAAAGAGCAGTTTCTGTCAGAGCTCTCTCAGCCCCACCTACCTCACCGGGTCTCTGTTGTGGGGAGGGGAAGGGAAAGGAGATTGTAAGCCACTCTGAGACCCCCTTGGGTAGTGAAGGGCGGGGTATAAATCCAATCTCTTCTTCTTCTTCTTCTTCTGGTTCCCCGCATGACCAGGAATTTCTTCTCCATTCAGTGTATTATTAAATTTATTTATCTACAAATTTGTGCCCCACTTTTCTGTCTTTATAAGGGCCACCAAAACAGCTAACCATTTAAAACATACTTAATCAAATCACCTTTTAAAACCCTTAAAATCAACCCTTCCAAAAGCACACATCGTTGAAACAAACAAAAAAGCAGAGTTAAACGACTTACAAAAACACAAAAACAGCAATTAAAACATTGGTTAGGAAGCAATTAAAACATTGGTTAGGATCACTGAGGGAATGCCAACCCCCTCCCTCAAAGTCTTCACCTGCTCTGATCATGCCACAACTTTACTCTGGTGTTCCTTGTGGCAAGGAATGTCAATCACACATCCTCTGGTAACTGGCTGAGGCGTGCGAGCACCCCATTGCCAGCCGGCCAGACTCAGCTGCCTTTATTCTGGAAGGGAGTCCCGTGCCCCCATGCGCAGAAGCGTAGTCTTCTAGTTGGCAGGGACTCCCAAGGTGGGCACACATAGATGCTTCTGTGCACCTCACTGACCTTGCAAAAAAAAAAATGGCAACCATGAACTGAAAGCTCCAGGCTTCCCAAATGGCTTGGCCACTCAAGGAAACAATCAAACGTCTGAGTCTGTGACGTGCTCCTGTTAACATCGGACATAAGAACATAAGAGAAGCCAATGATGGATCGGACCAATGGCCCATCCAGACCAACACTCTGTCACGCAGTGGCCAAAAATACCAGGTGCCCTCAGGAGGTCCAGCAGTGGGGCCAGGACACTAGAAGCCCTCCCACTCTTGCCCCCTCCCCAAGCACGAAGAATACAGTGCATCATTTGGTCCCAGACTGAGAGTTCCTATCTATACCTTGGCCTGATGGACCTCTGTTCCATATCTATATATCTAATAGCCAAGTGGCCCACCCCCGTGCGGATACCTAATTCCGCGCAGGGGGGGCACTTGGAGGGCAGAGGGGGGGTTCTGCAGACGTGGAGCAGTCCCCACGTTTGCAGAAAAATGCCAAAAGTTTAAAAAACTTTTCGGGGGATATTTAAATCCCCCGAAAAGTAAAAGAGCGCCCCCTGCGCATGCACAGGGAACACACTACAAATGGCCGCGGTGGGGGGGGGTGAGCAGCGGGCCTGGCGAGGCCCGCCGAGACTCTTTCTGGGGGGGAGGGGGCGAGCGGCGGGCTCGGCAAGGCCTGCCGGGACTCTTTCTGGGGGGGAAGGGGGCACGCTCCTTCTCCCCCCGCGAGTATCTTCCGCTGGCCCAGTAGTGCCGCCGCCTCTGCCCAAGCCCCGCCACCCGGCCCAGTGGCCTCCTCCTCAGCGAAGACGAAGCCCGGCGCGAAGTCGCTCCTTCTCTCCGGCTCCTCTCCTCGCCGGCTCCTGCGGGGGGGGGGGAGGAGGGAGGTAATGGGGGGGCGGTGAGGGGGGTCTTCCTTCAGCCGCCGCCTTCAGGGAGGGAGGGAGGGAGGGGAGCCCCGGCCCCCACCACCTCCTCCGAGTCTGTCTCTTCCTCCATCCCCTCCCGCTCCCAGCCGGCCTCCAGTGATCTTCTCTCACCGTCACCACTCCCGCAAGTTTCTTGCGGGTCTCCACTTGTGTTTATCTAACTCTCTCTTGAAGCCGTCCATGCTTGTAGCCACCACCACCTCCTGTGGCAGTGAATTCCACATGTTAGTCACTGTTTGGATGAAGAAGTACTTCCTTTTATCCACTCTACCTTATCCAGTGTCTGTTTAATCTGTTTGGGAGACGGATGAGAACGGGAGCCTGGGGAACGGTGACCAGATGTCACAGACTGATTGCCCCGTTTTAATCCGCAAGGGAACTGCGAAGGATGTGGATGAAAGTGCCCATCTGACCACAGCTGAAGATGACAGCAGAAGGGGACAGACAAACTTACCTGGGGAGAGAATTCCAGAACTTTGGTGTCATGGCCAGGAAGGCCCTTTTGTCTGGGTTGCCACCCGCCTACACTTAGAAGGTGGGGGCACCCAAAGCAGGGCCCCTGAAGATGACCATAGTCATTGTGTGACTTCGTAAGAGAGCAGTTGATCCCAAAGCATATAGGGTTTTGAAAGTCAAGACGAGCCCCTTGAATTGTGCCTGCAAACAAATTGGAAGGGCCAAGACCGGAGTAATATGGTCCCTAAAATCCACTTCAGCCAGCAGCCTTCTGCACCAACTGGACTTCCCAAGCACTTCTCAAGAGCAGCCTCGGGTAAAGTGTACTGCAGTCACCTGATCCTAGATGTCACCTGGCCGTGCATCTCGGTGGCCAGACATTTTTTTTTCTTTTTTGCCCGGAACAGTTGCAGCTGGTTCACCAGTCGAAGTTGGTAAAAGGCACTCTTTTCCTCTCTCGTACAACAAGTTGTTGCTCTGTTATGTGTCTGTTATATTTAACTTTGGGGTGTTGTTTAGGAAAATTGGGATTTTTAAAAATAATCAGTGACTCTCTCCTCTTCCAAAGGGAATATTATATTGACATTGGCCAGCAGTTGTCATAGCTGAAATCCTTTAACCTCCCCATGTTCTTCATGTGTCACATTAATAGCAGTCCAGGAGAACATTAAAGGGGAAATGTATCTCACACACTCCTCAGCTGCCACCGTGACAGCTGTCAAATACTCCTTTTGTTGTGCCAGTGGTTACCTGCCACAGCCCTTCAGAGGCAGAGCACTTTATACCTGTTGAACAGTTCCTGATCAACTTCTTCCATGTAGATTTATCTCGGCTTCTGGGTAGCTCAGACATACACGGGAATCCCTCCCAATGTGGTGCCTGGATTGACGGACTCTTTAGGGTTCTGGAGGGCTCTCCAGTACCTTGGGTTCCCCTGGAAAGGGACCCAGTCCAAGCCGCTTGAATCGAGCTCCTCGCATGTGGCAACAGCGAGTTGTAGCCCGGTTTTGCTCCGACGGGCGAGATCGTCAAGAGCCTCCATGACAGTTTCACGGAGGCGAAGCTGTAGCTCCCCTGTAGTGCCGGGGCTACCTTCTTTCTACTTCTGCACCCTTAACTAAGGCAAACCTTGTGAGTACTCCTACCTGCAACGCAACTTGTAGATTCTCTGATCTTTTTTTTTAAAGCTCTTTAAATCTTAAATTACCACCACAAAAGAGGCGGAAGTTTCCCATCCCCCTCTCTCCTCAGTGGCTCCCCCAAAGACTGTTTAGACTCTTAAAAACAACCCGGTGGGCTCCTTAAAGGAACGGAGTCTTTGAATTTTGAAATACTTTCCCCTTTACGTGTCACACTTGTGGATTTACTTACTTCCTGAACTGACTGAATATACAATTTACTTACCTTGGATATTGGAGTTTTTATGATTCTCTCCTCTTGAAGACTTTGGAGAATCTTTAAATACTTTCCCTTCTTCTGTGTGGAATAACCTTCATGGTCTGATTCTTTGGGGATTATACTGGACTGAGCTAATCTCTAAACTTTTCTTTTACTCTGAATTTTTCTTTTATCTCTAAACTTTTCTTTTATGGACTGGCTTTATGGGAACAAAAGAGATTGTTTCAATTGAAATTTCTAAAACTTGGAAACTAAAATGGATTCTCCCTCTCTTCTCCCATAATAACTCTGTTGTGAAAAATAAGAGTTTGTTTGGCTTTGCTTTAACTTTGTGTTCTTAAACAACTGATAACCCCTTCTCCTGCATTGTTTCTGTATGACTTTATAACCTGGCCTTGAAACAGCAGACTTGAAAACACTTCAGTGAGCCTCTTGTATGAGCATACTCCTGGAAAATGCATGACTCAGACAGACTGCAGATTTCTTCAGAGGCTTTGCTTACAGACCCAATATTTATGGATCCTGATTTTATTCAACTTCCAGTAAAGGATTTTTTGAAGATTTTTCAAATGGCAGTTAGAGCAGCAGTCCATGAAAGCTTTCAGTCGGATCAACTTGGAAATATATACTTCAACCAGCAGACTACTCTTGAGGAAGAGGATCAACAGACAACAATCAGTGAGGAACAAGAGGAAGCAAAGATACTGGACTGTGTTGAGGGAACCTTGGATATCTTCCAATTTAGAAGATCCTACAGAAATAAATGGTCATTTTTGAAATGGAAGACTTCTTTGAATGAACAACTCAGACCCTACCAAGGAAACACTTTTTATGGGGCCTCAGAAATAAATGCAATCTTTTTGTTTTTGACAATCCCAGAAACTTCGACATTTGAAATTGCAACTCAGTTTCATGATGGGCTACAAATTGTTATTCTGGGAGAACTTTAACATATATGCAGATAAACGACACCGTATTAAGACTTTGAGACTTATTGCCAGAAACCAGAGGATTAAAAATAACAAGAAGAGAAAAATTTAAATTGGACAATTAAGGAGGTTTTTTAAGGATTTCTTGAGACCTTAACCTGTATTGAGAACAGGGGTCATTTCGTAGAAAAAGAGGTGCAGGAGCTCATTAGCACAACTCATTTGCATATGCCACACCCCCTAACATGCCGGAAGTGTGTCAGAAGGCAACACCCACCCCTCAGGCTCCACTCCACAGGTGAGTGAAACTGACCTGCTCTTCCTCCATTCCCTTCCCCATCCAATACTTTGTGCAATAAAAATAAGCGTAAAGAACACACCCTCATTCTCTTCCTGCTCCCTTAAAACCACCAGGTTTCAAGTAGACTTGAGATAGCAAGGACCACCCATCCCTTTCCCTTCCCCTCCCCACAACAAGACACCCTGTGAGGTAGGTGGGGCTGAGAGAGGTCTTTTGAGAACTGCTCATGAGAGAACAGCTCTGAGAGAACTTGTGACTGGACCAAGGTCACACCAGCAGCTGCATGTGGAGGAGTGGGGAATCAAACCCAGTTCTCCCAGATTAGAGTCCAACTCCTGACCACTACACAAAACTGATGCAGTGGAAGCTGCTGAAGGGTTGGTGAAATTTTTCCAGTACTTATGTGCCATGTGCCCAAATAAAAAATGGTATACTTAGAAAATGTATATGCCACCTTGAGCAAGTCTCTGGAAAAGCAGCACACAGTCATAAAAGGAACAATGATAAAATTATCAATATTAAAACAAAAATATTAAAAACAATAAAGACCCTAGCAGGGCTTTCCCCGGGGCGCTGCGCCTCTGCACTGCTCGGGGAAGCTGAGGAGGGGGCGGGGCTTGGTCATGTGCCCGCCCCCTGAACTCCTCACTCCCGGAGCTGCGCTCCTGTGCACTCCCGCTCCAACAGACCCCTGATTGAGAATACCCCATATTCTTTGCTGCTCTAAAAATGGAGGCTTGATAAATGGAGGGCAGATTTTTATATAATGTTAAGACATTAGCAAGTCTTAAAGAAGCTGGAACTTGGGTTGATCCCACATAATATTTGAGACCATATATAGAAGGTTTTTATTTTATTTTATACCAACTTTGGATTTGTTGGCTCAACTACTAATATCAAGGTGAAGATCCAATAGGGACCTGATTTTTACATTATTATTTAAAGTATAGCTTTTAGTCAGGGAAGAAATAAAAATCAAAACTTACTAAATAGTAAAAATAGATGAATTTCTCTTTATTTGTTAAATATAACAACACAGAGAACTTATAGATCATGGGGTCAAAAAAGAGAGGCAATTTACATATTATTCTCTGACTTGTATGGAATTAGAGACAACATGATTTTGTATTTTCTTTTGCAATATGACAAAGAAGTACTGATTTTAGATAAACTAATTATCCTAGAGAGTGTTAGAAGTGACAAGCAGATATTGTGATAATGTCAAACCCCAGTTTTGTTCCTTTGTTGTTGTCTCTGTGTTTGCCGCAAATAAGCCGCACATCAAGCAGCGTCGGTAATGTAAACCCGCTGATCCGGCTGCGGCACCCATGCGCCTATGCGCCCATGCACCTATGTGCAGGTCGGCAAAACGGACCAAAGCCACATGCCACTGTGGCGGTGATGCTGCCAGGGGCTGCTCCACAGTGTGAATGCTCTTCTCCGCCTCCTCCCCGGTATGGTCCCACATCAGTCTATGCAGTGCGAACAAAAAGCCCCACGACAACTCGGCCCAGGTCTTTTTGCCCCGCTTCCCTTGCGCTTCATTTTGCCAGTCTGTTCTCGGCCTTTGTATGTGAAACTTAATAAAACTTACTTAAAAAAAAAACTTCTTTCATGTAAAGGGATCAAAAAGATCAATGTATCAACGGTGGCAAATATTCCATCCCATATTTTATGAGCTACACAGTATAGCATTTCCAAACGGGCTAATTCCATTGCAGGAATCAGATTCATTTATTTGGAATACAAAAGCATTGTGAACTTATTCTCACATTTGGCATAGAGTTGCACTGAATCTGAGAGTGAAAACAATGCTCTTGGGAAAACTAAAATAGCTCCCTGGGGGGTGGGGGAATCTGTCTAAACAGGTATACCTTTCTCAGGTCTGCTTAGCCATTGTTCCACATTGCACTGCTTCTTCCATCCTGTCTTTCTTCCTTTGTTCTTTCTCCTTCCTTGAATGACCCCGGCCAATCAGGGACCATGTGAGAATGTGATGATGTGATGATGCTATTATATATAAAATGATATCACCAATTTTGTTTCTTTTTAAAATTGTCTATTTGTCTGTATCTCCATCCATCCATCCATCCATCCATCTGATTGAGTTAGTCAATTCAATCAACAGGATGGGCCATTCAATGAACAATGAATTAAGATCTGGGTTGCAAAACCAAACAGCAGTCTAAAAACAGAACTGAAGCGAAGCAGAAGTGTTAACACAACACATTAAATGATGCAAAACTACACAATAGGATCTAACCCACAACAAGCTATACACAGTAGTACAGATCACAGTCCCCAATAATTTATCCAAGTAACTTTGTAAAGCCTTTTGTCCACTGCTGCCCTATTGCCTGCATAGAAAAGTCCTCTCGAATAATTCAGTTTTGCATGGTCATTAATTTATTTCAGTCTCATTAGCTTTGCTGGCATTGATGGTTCTTTTGTTGTGGCATTTTATACCACTCTTATGCCATTTCTATATCATTTGCATGTGATTTAGAAGTGCACACCACTTTTATACCTTTTATATGCCACTTATATGTATTCCCCCTGATTTATATGTAGTTGATACATGAATAGCACTGAAAGATGTATAAATGTTTGCAGGGAAGATCTGGCATGAAACAACAGAACAAAGAAGGACTCATGAGTTTGTTTCCCAAATCAAAAAGGGGTATTTGAACTGAACCAGGAAGCTTACAGAATTTGGTCTCATCCTTAGAAGGTAAGCAGCCAGTCAGTTTTGTCTGTGTGCTATCATTAAGGACAGTCAAAGTTCCTTGGAGTGAGAGCAAAGTTTCCCGGATTGATCACACATGGACTGATCCATAATGGTCCATGTGTGCTGTGTTCACCAGGCTGAAAGAGATTACCCATAAGCCCCCATCACACCACTGATCAGAAACACAGAGTGGAGCTATGGATTCAAAGAGATTATTGTTTTGGAGCCAACAAAACCTGGGTCAGTCTCCCAGGATCGCAAACTGCGGTTTGTATATGCATTTCCTTAGTCTTTCGGATGATATACACCTTCTTCCTCACAGGTAGTTTGGTCAAAGTGGAGTAATATGCATGACCTCAAATGACAGAAATTAATTGGCCTGATTGAGGGAAGCATATTCTTTTTAGACATCTAACAGAGAACTTTAACGGTGCTTATCTCAGTGACAAAGCTTCCATTCAGCTGAGAACGCACCAGGTGGAACAGGATTTTCTCACTGCTTCATTCCATGTACATTATGATGATTAACCAGTGGGATACCAAAAAACACACAAAAAACCTGATTTAGGGTGTGTTCACATGCAGAATTAGCCGCGTGATAGCCACGAATTCCGGGTGGATTTTAACAGCACGATCACACAAGAACATCTGGCAAGCGTACTGCATCCGTTGGCAACCCATTGCACTCCACCGAAGAAGCATAGTTAAAAAAAATACCTGGGAAACTGCGGTATCAAATGGGTTGCAAAGGGCCGCAGATGGAATTTCCCGTGTGATCACTCCAGTGCGCTCCCATTGCATCAGTGATCCCTCGTTGAAGCGCACCAGAAGCATGCGGCAAAGGAAAAAAAAAAACTGATTCCCCCACTGTTGTGTCTGATCACACAGTGGCGGGTTAAGTTATTGCGGGGCAAATAGCCTCGCTCCCCCCTCGTGCTATCTGGCACGTGTGGTTGCACCCTTACAGTGTAACCCCCCAGATCAGTTCAGTGGATGGAGCTGTTCTGTATTTCAGCCAGTTTAATTCAATATTACATTAATAAGTAGTTGGCCATAGTTTGCCAGCTCAAGTGGGCTGTGGGTTTCCCCCCCCCCCCCTATATGTTTCACTGCAAACAAAGCTGAGGTCTGCAGGTAAATGAATTTCTCAGATTTCAGAATACTTTCACACATTATACAGCGTTAGTGCCGGGTCTGCCAAAGAACGTATATGCAACAGGCCATTGCAGCTAGTCACAGCTCCCTGATGGCTGTACTGTTTGACACATGTAATTAGTCAGGTTCACAGCTGACATTTTGAGATGAAAACTTAAAAATAGCTTACATGCACGCCTTAATGATGTAAGGTGTATGGGGACTCCTGCATACTGGAATCATGAACCCTTTTTTTTCTGTATAACATATGCAGGACAGTATACTCATCTCACAAACCGGGGGGTGGGGGGAGCCTGGCCATAGTGTGGATTAGTAAATCAGTAAAATGGAGCTAGGGACAGATGGGAGGAGGTCTCAGTCGCCATTTTGGAGGTTTCTTCTTTTTTTAAGTATATTTATTGATAAAGAAGAGAAGAAGAGAAGAGATTGGATTTATATCCCGCCCTTCACTCACTTAAGAGTCTCAGAGCGGCTTACAAACTCCTTTTCCCTTCCCCTCCCCACAACAGACACCCTGTGAGGTAGGTGGGGCTGAGAGAACTCTTTCCCAAGCTGTCCTTGAGGGAACAGCTGGTCCAGAGCTATGGCTTGCCCAAGGTCATCCAGCCAGGTGCAAGTGGAGGAGTGGGGAATCAAACCCGGTTCTCCCAGATTAGAGTCCGCGCACTTAACCACTACACCAGACTGGCTCTCTACACCAGACTGGCTCTGTCAGAAAACATTATAAACAGCATATCAAAAACATTCAGCATCTTGAAATATAACGTCAAGTTAAGAAACACCAAAACAAATCTTAAAGACATATAATAATGTAGATCGTTTTACCAGTGTTCAGTGTGTAATTCTAGTATAAATGTAGTGAGTGTACCAATTGTGATTGTATGGTTGGAAATTGTAAAAGTGAAGCCATTTAACATAAAGTGGGTTGGAGGGAATAATACTGTTTTCTGCCATGTATTGAATGAAGGGGAACCAAGTTTGAACAAATTTCGAATGTGATTTTGACGCTCTGCCTAGTCTTCTTCAGAAGTAGCAGTGATTCTGTCTATCATATAATGGTCCCAGCATTTATTTCTCCATGTTGTTATATCTGGAGGGCTAGATGACTTCCACTTATCTGCAATTGTCAGCCTCGCCGTTGCCAGCAGGGTAGAAGTAAGCTTCGAGATCTTTGTGGTTTGAACCTCCGTATCCGCCAGCTCAAGAAGCAGTGTCCGTGGGTTCAGAGGAAGTTTTTGAGATGTAATTTTGCCAATTTCCCCAATAACTTGTTTCCAGAAGGATTGTATTTCCGGACATGCCCACCAACAATGATAGAAGTCCCTAACTTTGCCACATCCTTTCCAGCAGAAAGGATTATAAGTTGAGTGCATATGTTGCAGACGTGCAGGGGAGAGGTACCACCTCGTATGTAATTTAAAGAATTGCAGTTTTATGGTGAGGATTCTGGATTTACCTGCATGTGAATACCATACAGCTGCCCATTGATCAGTTGTCAGGTACTCTTGAAGATTTTTGTGCCAAGCAAGTTTATTAGCCATTGCCTTTTCTCTTTCGGTATCCGTCAAGCTTTTGTATAATATTGATATCAGGCCTTTCGGGTGACCTGAGAATTTATCTCAAAGTTAGTTTTAGTGAGCTCAAAGTTAGTTTTAGGTCTAGTCAAAGTCCCTTGTTTCGCTGTCCAGTCTATTAGATTTTTAAGTTGATAATACCTCAGCCACGAAATCTTGGAGTTCAGTTGTGTCTCAAAATGATGTTTCGGGTGAAGCACTCCCTTTTCAGTCAGATCCTGTATCCTTCTGAAACCAGCATTAGTCAGCATCATAAAAGCCCCGAGTTCCTGTCCCGGTGTGAACTTGCGTTGATGGGTATATGTAGATAGTGGAGAAATTTTTGGAGCCAATGTCTCCCGCCTTAGATCCCAGATCGTTAACGTCGATTCCAGAAAGGTGTTATATGCTATCGTTTTGGGTCTGCTAAATTTAGACATCCATATGACTTCTTGTAAGGAGAACGGTTGTACATAAGGACGCTCAATATGCATCCAATTGGTACAGTTCTTTTGTTGTTGCATCCTGACCATGTTGGAGAGGGCAGCAGCATGGAAATATAACCTGAATGAAGGAACCCCTAGCTGTGAGACTTCTGCTCAAGGTAGTCAAGGATCAGATCTTTGTTGATGAAACACAGTTCTTTATTTCCAATCTCTACATTGGTACAGGTTCTCGGATTATTGTCAGAGATAATGCATATGATAGAAGCAGGTCTATTATACCCTTCAGTAGAATTTGAATTGCCCATAGGTAACCAATCACCAAAGGGGAAAAACGGCGGGCAAAAGGGGTCTTTGGCCGTTTGCTTCCCACAGGAAAGAAAGCTAGGTGTTAAGTTGTAAATTTCCCTTCCCAAACCAGAACCCTTAGATGTAACCATATTCACATAACAAATGCTTTTCCTCAAGGCCTTCGCACGTTGATAAGAATCGGTCTCTGTCCTCCCCTTGTCTTCCCAGCAGGGATGAATGGAATGCGGAGGCAGGAGTGTGAGAGGCCCATTGTTCCCATGCTTTGAAGTTGTCACTCTCCCGGGCAAGCAGTTACACAGACCAGGCCTGGTCAAAGCCATAAACCTGGGGTCACATAGCATACAGTCCTCCTGGCAAGGGATATGGTTACATGGTGGGCATAGGGGCAACTAAAAGCAATAAGCATGGATACATAATAGGTGCAAGCACAGGTTACACACAGCACAAAGCAATAGGAAGCATAGCAAAAGTCCTAGAAATCCATGTCTGAATCAGCAGATTCTGACACTAGCCCTCCCATAGAGGCCAGCTTTGTTATGTGGCAATGATCTATCTTAGATTTATTAGAATTCCACAGAAAGGACATTAATGTTCATTGCCACTTAGCCCAATCTTTATCAGCTATAGAGATGGGCAAAGTGCGGAAAAGGTATAAAAAGCTGGGGAACAGAGAACTTTGGATGAATTGCAATCTATCAGCTAAGGAAAGTGTTTGTGTAGACCAGTCTCGTATTTTCTCCTGGATTTCTCTATATAGTCTGTGGAAGTTACAATCCATAAATTTATGTAGACTGAGGGGAATTTGAATTCCTAGGTGTTTTCACTCAGAAGTGATCCATTTGTATTTAAATGTGCATTGGATTTCTGTTTTGACCATCTTAGAAATCACAATGGGGTATATTTCCGATTTGTTCATATTTAGATGCAACCCCGAAAGACCACCAAAGTTGGTAATAATATCAGAGATAATTGGTAAAGATTGTAATGGATCCGAGATATACAGTGCCATGTCATCTGCATACATTTTAAGCTTATGTTCTGTGCCACCTATGATGATATCTTGGAACAGAATGAGAAATAGTAGGGGAGGGGTACAAAGGGAAAAGAGATGCCCCCCACAAACCCTTGTGAGTCCCCTGCTTCTATAAGGTACTACAGATGTTATGCTTTCGCCAGCGTGTTCCCCTTTTTCACAGAGCAGAAGTGAGATAAAAGTGTATAAATGTATAACTATTTTTAAAAATAATTTGTAGAATTTTTGTAATTATGAAATACTACACACACACACACACATACACACATACCAGGCCTGTAGCTACAGTGGGGCATCTCGGGGCTGGGCCCCCTGACTTGCTGGTAAGGCCCCCTGACTTCCCATCTAGCCCTGGGCATCACAGCCTTCTCCCCCAGATTACACTGATTAGCCAGTGCCCCCTAAGAAATTTAAATGCCTTCTGACTTAAAAAAAAATCCTGGCTACAGACCTGATATATATGGCTGAAAAGTATTAAAAGCTATCAGATTGAATTTTTAGCTGATTATTGATGGATGAAAACATTAATATCCTACCTTTCCTTGTGGCTCAGCGCAGCTGGTGATGTCTGGGGGTTCAGATATGATGAGTGGGAGGCGGCACAATTTGCTTACTGTCTGTTGCAGGGGTGCCTGTTTGATTCCACTATGCTCTGCTTTTATATTTATAAACAACACAAATATTACAAACTTGCCATAGCTCTCCAAAGCCCCCTTTCAACCTTCCCCATGGAACTCTCATCTCTTTAGGAAGCAAGGAGCCCCTAACAGCATCATCTGTTGTCAGACCACATGCATCTATTGCAGGGAGGATATCATTTATTAGCAGAGGTCAAACCCCAACATGGCACACCGAATAAAATGCTTTACCAGGAGGCCATATGTGAGCCCTGCATGATCCATTTGGAAGGGGCAAAATGAAGCCAGTGTTGTGATTCATTAAGCTAATTAAGTCCCTTTAATTAATGAAAATAATTCTATTTTCTCCGAAAGAACGGGGGAAAGGACATTCTCTGAGGGAGGACAAAAAAAATCAACATTTTTTAAGAAGAAAAAGAACGAATGCATCCCACTTTGCTTTTCCCTGTTCTGAAATTCAGCTGTTCAGGAGATGAGGGAAAATAAAAGAAAGCCAAATTCAGAGTTGCCTGGAACAAAAGCTTGAGATAGAAGGAAGTTCTCACTTGAGATAGAAGGAAGTTCTCACACACTGACAAATTTAAGGAAGACAGCAGAAAGAAACCCCCATAATGGACAATTAAAATTCTCACTTGCAAAATAAGCATGGGGATATGTTTATCCTACCCATGCTTCATGATCTTTAACCAGCTACAGGAAGGTCTTATCCCATAATTGCTAAAGTGTATATTGTACCTTTGATTAGAGGAATTTGACCCTAACTATAATTCTAGAAGTCTTTGAACAGTCAGCAAGCATGCACACATTTTAGGGCCTTAGAAGTAACTTTTTTTTTTCTAACCTGCACCCTCTGGACAAACAGCCCTTTGTAGATTGATAATTCAGAATGTTTTGTCAATTCAGTTCAATTTATTACAATCAAAGATCAGCAGATACCTTAAAATGTTACATATAGGGAACCCTGGCACCGGGGAATGGCCATGGTGGCTCCTGGGGCTGGTGAGTGGGTGGGGGCCCCTGGCAGGAGCCATGTGGGCCCATGCCTGGTCTGCAGAGGCTTGACTGGGTGGAGCCACCCAGGGAGGGCAGGTGCGACCCTCTGGCGCACAGCCATGCTACTGCCTGCATGGGTGCCTGGGACTCAGAGAGCTCCCACAGGCCCTCCATGGCCCCTCCCTCTGGGGAGGGCCGGGGGTGGTAAAGAGGCCCCACTGACAACCACTGGACCCCCAGGCATGCCATGCCCCTGGCAGACCGGGCGCTATTGGCCCCCAGCCTCTGGAGGCATCTACACCAGGTATGCTGAGGCAGTGGAGACTTGCCCGGGGGGGGGGGGGCAGCATCTCTCCATGGGACTTGCCACCCAGACCGCTTTCTCAGGGTTTGCCATGGGGTGGCATTTGGCCACCATGGGAGCCCACATGGCTCCTTGCCTCTCTGGCACAGCGCGTGACCCTCACACATGGTGCAGTCACAGCACTTCATCGGGAGCTGTGGCACAGTCTCTGCTGACCACACATGAGGGAAGGGTATGACCCCCATGCTACGTTGGACGCAGGGGGCATATGGCACCACACTCCCATGTGGCCAGCCCCTCCAAATTCAGGGAATGACCTGTGGCCTCTGGCCCCCCAAGGGACTGGCCCCCCAAGGGACTTGCCCTGATGGCCCATACCAGTGCTGGCCAGCACACATCATGAGCCACACATGGGGACCAGCCCTCCACGTGGGGCTGCCATGTGGATGCCTCAGCCCCTTTGTGCTCCTGTGGCAGCAAGGGAGGTCACTGGGCCTTTGTGTGCACATACCCCCACCCAGCCAGAGGCCTTGCTCGAAATGTGGTCAGCCATCGTGGCAGGGGCCAGGACTGAGGATTCAGAGACTCCCACACAGACAGGCACATCAACTCTGGCTTTTTATTGCATCCGTTACACTGTTGCCTGGAGAGTCAGAGCCAGGGGGTGGGGGGAGACTGGTTGTGGCCGGGGACAGTGCTGTGCCATGGGCGACCTGCCCCAGCACACATGCAGCACTACCTCAGTGTCATGGCTGCCTCAGAAGACAGGTGGTGAGCACTTCCCACACTGCACTCCCCTCTTACCTGTTCCTGTCCTTGATCCTCTGTGCTGGTGGTCTAGCCCCAGGCACCTGATGATTGTGTGGTTCCTCACAGACGTTGTGCATGATGACACACAATGACACCACTGGGATGTAGTTCGCCTCCTGCATGTCAAGCCTCAACACCAGCCAATGCCAACGTGCCTTCAGGCACCTGAAGGCATGCTCCACGACATTTCTGGCATGCGCATGTGCCCTGTTGAAAATGGTCTGATGGCGATCCAGGGCACCCTTGTATGGGGTGACCACCCACCTTCTGGTTGGGTATGCAGCGTCAGCTAGCACGAGGGGGGGGGGCTGAACACCCTCAATCATGATGGTGGTGAGTCCTGGGACAAACACCCCCACATCCATGACCCTGCAGATGTGTGAGTGCCTGAATACATGGGCATCGTGGTCCTGGCCACTGTGGCCCACAGCGATGTCCATGAATCAGCCCAGATGATTGACAGTCTCCTGGAGGATGACGGAGCAGATGTTCTTCTGGTTGATGAAGTCGTGGGCCTGGCCAGGCGGTGGCTTGATGGGGATGTGGCTGCCGTCCAAAGCACCAATGCAGTGGACAACCCCAGTGCTGCAAAGCTGTCCATGATCTGTGCAACACAGAGGCATGGCATTAGGACCATGGGGCTCCCTTTGACTGGAGCTCCCCCCCAGCCTGGACCATGGATGTGCTGGTGGCACTTGGGGGCACCCCATCTGCTGGAGCCAGGGGTGCCACCATGGGGTCTGCGGACAAGGGTTGGGAAAACTCACCCTTCCTGGTGGCCCAAGGATATGTTCCTGCTCAGCAACTCCAGGGCCACGCAAACCTCTGCTACAATCCCCACGACAGTGGCCTTCCCAACTCCATACTGGTGGCTGACCTCTCAGTAGCAGTTGGTGCCCCCAAGCCACCACAGGGTGATGGTCATGCGCTCCTCCACCATGATGGCATGTCCGCATGTGTGACCTGGCTGCGCAGGCAGTCCACCAACCACCGGAAGGTGGACCTTGTCACCCTGAAGTTCATGAGCCACTGTTCATCCTCCCACACTCGGCAGACAAAGGTATCCCACCAGCTGGTGGGGTGGGGGTACACCCACCAGTGATGTGGCACACCCTCTTTGCCCAATCTGAGTACCCCAGCTGTGTCCAGGGACTGACTGGCCAGGTAGTCCCTGAGCCTGGCTCTCCTCTGAGCCCTATAGCACTGCTGGATCTGCTGTCTCCTGGCTTGGATGCTGCAGATCCTGCCCTGGTGGTACTGCAGTACTGCTAGGCAAAACCTCATGCCCAGCAGCAGGAGTGCACTGACATCCTCGGCATCCACGGTGAATGACCACTCCCTCTCACTGTGGCTCCAGGAGGATGTACTTGATTGCCCAGGTGCGGCACCAGTCACCTGACTGGAGGTGTGCTGCTCTGCTGGCCACTGCCAGGTGGGGCCAGGTGCCACATGATCCTGCCCCAATTGCTGCTGCACCCATGCGCCTATGTGCCCATACGCCTATATGTAGTTTGACGAAACAGCCCAAACCTGTGTGCTGTGGAGGCCGCCTGCCAGGGGCCACTCCGCAGCAGTGTGAACACTTCATTTCGCCTCCTCCCCAGTATGTTCCTGCATCAGTCTGTGCTGTGCAAACGGAAAGCCCCATGACAACTTGGCCTGGGGCTTTTTGCCCCACTTCCATTGCGCTTCATTCTGCCAGTCTGTCCTCAGCCCCAGCTTGAGCAGAAACTATCTGAAAGGATTAAGGGGGTCAGCCCTGATAGAAGGAGTTTTAATTTAAGCCAAAAACATATGGCATAAAACCAGATCTGGGTTTCTAATGTAACTAGGCCAGCCTCAAGCCTAAGCAGAGCATTGGGAACACATTTTGGTACTCCAAATAAAGATCTCAAAAACTTTGACTGAATTGTTTTGAGTTTGGTGTATTTCTTATACAGGGATATTTGTGTGCCATACGTTAGTTGAGGTATTGTCTTACCCAAAAAAAACCTTCAAAGCATAAGGAATGTAAGCTCCTCCTTTGGTGTGCAAGAATCTCAGGGTTGCAAATGCTGGTTTCTGGGCAGAATCCATGACCTGAGAAAGGTGAGCTGCCCACGAGCCTGAAGATTGAAATGCAACTCCCAAATACCTGAATACTTTAACTTGCTCAATCAGATGACCATCTCATTGCCATCTGTGTGTCACTGGCCTTTTAGCAAAAACAAGTATTTTGGTTTTGATGAGATTTATGGTTAGATGTTCCTCTTTACACTGCAGTGAGACTGCACGAAGGGCTCTTCTCGGGCCTACTTCAGTATATGACAAAACAGCTGTGTCATCTGCATATAAGAGCACAGGAACAGGCCTTTTTGCGATAGATAGAGGGTGAAAGTCCAAATTAGTTAATGATTGTATCATGGAATTTATATAGAAGTTAAATAGTAGAGGGGCAAGTATGCAACCTTGTCTCACCCCCCTCCCAACTGGGACCTTATGGGACAGGTGTCCTTGAGGGTTGCATCAAACTGTTTTGTAATAAATGCAAATCAATAAATGTTTCAAGTTCAAATGCAAATCAAATAAATGTTGGTCTGCTACAGAAGTTCAAGTCCAGTAGCACCTTCAAGATCAGCTGGTATGTCGTGTATGACAAAGGGGGCCTTAACTCTCTGAGGCTTATGCCCTGGGGATCTTGTTGGTCTTTAAGGAGCTACCTGACTCAAATAAATCAATGCTGATTCCTCCGTAGGTCATCCACTGAGATAGTTGTAAGTAGCTGTCTCGTGATGAATCAGACTGTTGGCACATCTGGCCCACAGTACTCTCTCTATTGTGATTGTCAGTGATTCTTGAAGGCTGCAGGGCCTGCTAACTCAGGCTGCAATTTTGTGACCACATTTGGAAGGAAGGTCCACTGATGTGGTCTACTCAGGAAACATGCAAAGGAAGAGGCCATAAAGTCCTTTAATGGGATTTCTCCTATGTACTTGTCTAGGTTCTGCAGGGCCTGTAAGAAGGAGTTATTCCTCCAGGCACTCCACTCCATTCCATCCAGGCCTACTATCATCTTTTCTGATCACCATGCCAGAATGCCAGTATATTAAATTATTTTATAAAACACTAGGAGTAAGGCCCGTTGTGGCTCTAGAAGGAAGCTCCAGGTAAAAGTCCTGGCTGTGGCTGGTAAGGTGGCAGAGGGGAAAATAGAAAGAGGCAAGCCATGTCTATTTCCTTCTGCTTAGCTATAAGGCAGGGCTGTCTCAAGTCCTTTTGCTGCCCCAAGTGGGCAGTATGGGAGGACAGCCTCATGGTAACAGATATGGTTCCCTCCACCACTGACTTATGTTGATTTGGGGCTATGCAGTGGCAGCTAAGGTAGAAAAGCACCTCCTCCTATGCAATGTCTTCTGGGTTCCAAGGGTCTGGAAAGTGGTTTCCTAGCCAGTTACAGGGCTGCCAACTTTGGGTTGGGAAATACCTGTAGATTTGAGAGATAGAGACTGGGGAGGGGGGGTTGGGGTGCAGAGGGACTTCAGAGGGGTATAATGCCATAGAATCCACTGCCCAAAGCAGCCATTGTCTCTAGACGAACTGATCTTGGTAGTCTGGAGATCAGTTGTAATAGCTGGGAAATTTTCTGTGGGGGAAATGATGTGCTGTGGCTGTGGAACACGGTGATTGGCAACGCCAGTGACGGTTGAAGGGAAGATTGGGAGATGTATTTTACCTCAGAACACATTCAATGACTCCCAACAGCAACAGCAAACTGTTTAGAATGTTAGTGGCAAAGGCCAATCAAGCCGCATATGCAAATGACCTCTGTGTTCCGACTGGCTATGGGGGGGCGGGGAGAGAGAGGAACAGCAAACTGTTTAGAATGTTGGAGGCAAAGGCCAATCAGGCCGCATATGCAAATGACCTCTGCATTCCAACTGGCTATGGGGGGGAGAGGAACAGCAAACTGTTTAGAATGTTGGAGGTGGGACTCAGGCAACACACCCAGTGGATAGGGACAGCTTGACACATCATGAAGCCAACTGATTTAGGAGCATGTGGAATGTTCAGGAGAGTCCATGATCAAAACACAATTATTATAAAGCGAGATGTGTATTTTATTTATGTTTTGTATTTGTGTTGTTAACTGCCCCGAGCCCCAATTGCTGGGGGAAGGACAGGATAAAACCCAGATGAAATTAATAAATAAATCCATATGCCGAATGTAAATATTCATGCCAGGTGATGTCAGTTCATGTCAGGTGACGTACCTGTCATGTATATTGATGTATTAGGAATGTAAGAACAAAAACATTACCTTGCTGGATAAGGCTATTTAAAAGTTAGATGCTACATTCTCTTTTCCTCCTCCTTTGACATAATAAACAAGAGGCACCATCTTGATAAGCTCCCATTTCAGAATTAAGCTTCAGAGATAGCCACCAGCAGCATGTTTGCTATCGTACCCTTCTCATTGATCACAGGGTGATCTCTAATGGCTGCAGTGCACTTTAAGATCTTAAGAACACATTAAAGTTCAGCCTAGACACACATGTACTAGGGGGAATACCCCAAGGCTAGAAGAACTGTGCCATTTGGCATTCAAAGAGCACTGAAGATCATCTGCATTTCTAATTCCGTCAAGAAGACGAACAGGGATCGATATCAAATGGTTTAGCATGCAGCATTATTTTCTCCAGAATCCCCCCCTCTCCCTGAAGTGTTAGTGGATAGGAATTGGTACATAAAGAGCATAAGACTGTGAAGGTATATGTCTGTGTCATTTATTGACCTATTAGCACGGGTGCCAACCTCCAGGTGGTGGTGACAGAGATCACTTCACCTGGCATTGGCATTATATCTCAATGAAGTCCCTCCCTTCCCCAAACCCTGTCTTCCTCAAGATCTACCCCCCCCCCCAAAAAAAAATCTCCACATATCTCCCAACCCAGAGCTGGCAACCCTATGTGCTTGGAATGCAATAACAAAAACATTACCTTGCTGTTTCAGCCCATGAGAATGTAAGGTGCTGTGGACACTCACAAAGATTTTGAAGCTCTTAAGTAAGTTCAGGCTGCAGTCACACATTCTAAATAATGCACTTTCAATCCACTTCCAGTGCACTTTTCAACTGGATTTTTACTATGACCGATTTCTCACAAGGTGCTGCTCCGCCATCGCTCTTCCCTTTCCCCCAATTGTGTGCATCAATTTTCCACTATTTGCCCTGAGCCACATTTTGACCTGCAGCTTCACCCTATTTCCCCTGCGGCTTCGTAATCCTGATTTTTGAGGATCACGAAGCCGCAGGGGAAATCGGGCAAAGCCACGGGTCAAAATGCGGCTCGGGGCAAATAGTGGGAAATTGACGCACACAATCGGGGGGAAAAGGAAGAGTGACAGTGGAGCAACACCTCATGGGAAATCGGTCTGTGTGAACTGGCATAACCCAGTTGGAAAGTGCATTGAGAGTGGATCATTTCATGTGTGTGACCACCGCCATGGTGAGACTTTTCTCACAACAAACAAAGGAAGGAACACAAGTGTGAGAAAGTCCCAATGAAAATAGTCCACAACAGGTCTTTGAGTAAAAAGTCCTTTACTTGTAGAAAGATCACTGGAAACAAACACTTCTTCTGTTAGTAATGAAACACTATGGGTCAATGTTCCCTCTAAGCTGTGGAGTCTTGTGAGCAAAAGTTCTACTTTGTGAGCAGCTGGCATTAAAGTTGTGAGTGAGTGACTTGGCTACTGCATAACTTAGTGTGCTCTGGAGCCCTCCTTCCTGAGCTAAGACAAAAATGTGTGAGCTGGAGGCTAAAAAACTGTGAGCTAGCTCACACTAACTCAGCTTAGAGGGAACACTGCTATGGGTTACATTCACTGATATACTGAACTGATACATGAGCTAAAGCTTGACCCTCCAATCAGTATCCTGCCTTCTTCCCACGCTAGCAGTTCTCCCCAAAAACGCGGGGAAAATTAGTTCTCAGGAACCTCCAAACTTTCCATCCAAAACTATCTATGCATTGAGACTACAACTCCAGGTTCCCAAAATCTGCTTAGCAAAACATTCACAGTTCACAGAGACTCCCCTCCTCCCTTGCCCTGGCACAGACACTTCAGATAAGACATTCCAAAGTGTTAATGAAGTTGATGAAAAGCTGAGCGTAGCGAGGGGGGAAGAGCGGGGAGGGCGAGACGCTCCGCAGAGACGCTCCGCATTCCTTCGGGGCGGGTGCAGCAAGGGATGCTAACACCCGGTTGGGAACCTGTAAGTATAAAAGGATTGGGAACGAATACTCTCATATGCAAAGGGGACCCATTAGGCCTTTAGATATGCAACATAGAGTAGAAAGCAACTGAGAGGAAAGGGTAAGCAAACTTTGTGTATTCCATACAGTATATAAGAACAAGTGCAGGGATTGCAAGAACTGGCATGTCAGGCACTGTCAGGCCTATCAGAGTCCTCATGGCAGCCTGTGTAGCCAGCTTAACTAGAGCCCTCCATAAAACCTGGTCTGCAGCTGCTCCAGAATCATGGACCCTGGAACTATAATAAAACATCAGCAGGCCTTCTGAATATTACAGGGAACATCAATAGAGACCAACCAGATAGTGCTGGAAAGTTCTCACGCAAAACATTATTATTTTTTTCCTTCTCCTCAGTACTAAAGGTGAATAGCCTTTGGAAATTTGAGACTGAGACTGGAAGTGCGCCCGGGCCAGGTTCCAGCGGGAGGCCGGAGTGGAAGACATTGTGAGCCTCGAAGAGCCCGGAGGGTCTTGGAGCGATTGGGGCCCAAGAACGAGAGCTGGAAGCCGGGAAATCCAGACTACCCTTGTCTCCGCCAGAAGACGGGATGGGGGAGCTGGAGAGTGGGATGTATCGAGTCACCAAAGGTCATCTACCCCGGTTGATTGCAGTGACTTTGAGACCTCCTCCCGCGGGGGGAAGGACTGGTTCCCTCTAGGATGTTTTAGGCTAGGTTAGGTGTAGACTAGGGGTATATTATTATTATTATTAGGCCTTACTCTTTATTTATATAGTTAGAAGTTAGGTTAGTTATTTTAATCTTGCTGCCTGAAGTTTACTGGGGCAGCAATGAAGAGAGGTCAGGGTGGGCTTTAGTGACAGAGTATTGAATATTAATAGGCTACACAGCACTAACCTGCTGGATTTGGGGTTGGTAAATGTTAGGAGGGAGTGGCTCAGGTTTAGCGTGGGCGGCTTTGGGGGCTAGACCTCTTTCTGGGCTCTGTTGGCGCTGGTTGGCCTGTGACCGGCATTGTGTCGTGTGAAGGCCACTGGTGTCAATGCCATCTGGACTGGGGATTCCAGTACTTCTGGGGCAGGGGAAATGTAGCGGTGGGAGCAGGCGGGTTGTGAGGGGAAGGAGGCAGAGAAATGGAGAAGCTCGACCTCCTTCCTGCCTGTGTCCCATCCCGAGAGTGGCCGGCAGGGAGGCTGGGAAGGACCGTCCTCCGTCATTGGTGTTGTGTAACGCCAGGTCCATTAACAACAAAACTGCAACCTTGCAGGAATATCTCTTAGAGCAGGGTGCTGACCTGGCGTGCGTGACCGAGACCTGGGTGCGAGAGGGAGAGACAGTGGCTCTCTCTCAGTTAGCTCCACCTGGGTTCTCGGTCCTCCACCAATCGCGGACTGAGGGCCGGGGAGGAGGATTGGCACTGTTCATTCAGGAGGTTTACTCCTACAGGGCGCTCCCGCCGCTGAGGCTTGCGGGCATAGAGTGCACGGGCCTGGTGTGGGAAGCTGGGGAGAGGTTGGCTATTTGGCTGGTGTACCGGTCTCCCAACGCACCAGCCGATAGCCTGTCCTCGCTGGTCGAGGCTGTATTGGGCTGGGCCTTGGAGCACCCAAGGCTCATAGTCTTGGGTGACTTCAACGTCCATGCTGATGATGTGGCCTCTGTTCCGGCAAGGGATCTGGTGTCTTCCATGGCGGCACTAGGGCTCACCCAATTTATACAGGTTCCTACACACCAGGCCGGGCATATGCTCAACTTGATCTTTGCGGCGGGGGTTCCGGTGGGTCAGTTGACTGCTATGGCAGTGCCATGGTCTGACCACTATGCCCTGAAGGCTTGTCTGATGGTGTCCCCCCAACTCCGTTTGGGTAGCGAGCATATTTTAGCTCGCCCACGGAGCCTGATGGACCCTCAGCGGTTCCTGACGGCTTTGCGGGATCCCATGCCTTCCAGCGACTCATTAGATGGGCTGGTCGAGGACTGGAATAATCGGCTCTCGGCAGCCATCAATGAGATTGCTCCCCGATGCCCTCTGCTCCCCCACTCTAAGCTGGCCCCCTGGTTTACCGAGGAGCTGAGGCTGATGAAGCGGGAACTCAGACGGCTAGAGAGACGGTGGCGGCGATCTTGCGACGAAGTATCAAGAGCATCTTATAGGACGTTTATGAGATCCTATGAGATGGCAATCAAGGCCACTAAGAGGCAATTCTATGCGGCTGAGGTTGCATCTGCTAGCTCTCGCCCAGCCCAATTATTTAGAACTATTAGGTCTCTTACTAAAGTGCCTCAGAGCACATCAAATGATAGGGAATTGGAAATTGGCAGTGAGGCATTTGTGAGCTATTTTGCAGATAAAATCTTGCTGCTCCGCCGCGATCTCCTGGCCACAGTTGAGACAGTACGTGAACTTGAGGCTCCATGCACGTCTTCTGGTTCCATCTTGGATCATTTCAGCCCCCTCAGTCTTGAGGAAGTTGACAGGTTGCTCCTGACTGTACACCCAACCTTGTGTAGCCTTGATCCCTGCCCCTTGTGGCTTATAAAAGCTTGCCACGAGGGGCTGTGTGGTGCGCTTCAGGAGATTATTAACAAGTCCTTCTTTGAAGGGCTGTTCCCGGAGGCGCTCAAGGTTGTGATGGTCCGTCCCCTCCTCAAAAAACCATCTTTGGACCCGGCTGTATTGGCCAACTATCGGCCGGTGTCTAACCTGCCCTATTTGGGCAAGGTATTGGAGAGGGCGGTGGCAATACAGTTGCAGAGCTTCATGGATGACACCTCCATGCTAGACCCGTTTCAGTCTGGCTTCCGACTGGGTCATGGGACGGAGTCAGTCCTGGTTGCCCTCATGGATGACCTCCGAAGACATCTGGATCGAGGCGGTACGGCGGCACTGGTGTTGTTAGATCTGTCGGCTGCTTTTGATGTGGTCGACCACCAGTTGCTGATCCACTGCCTCGCCGATGCGGGGATACGGGGGCTTGCCTTACAATGGCTTGCCTCCTTTCTCCAAGATCGGGGACAGAGGGTTGCGCTCGGGGAACAGACCTCCCAGAAGCACCCACTGGTGTGTGGTGTTCCTCAAGGGGCGGTTCTGTCCCCGATGTTATTCAACATCTATATGCGCTCCCTCGCCCAGATTGTCAGGAGGCATGGGCTGGGCTGTCATCAATATGTGGATGACACCCAGCTCTATCTTTTGCTGGGCGGCCGGTCCGGCTCTACCCCAGATGACCTGGAGTGGGCGTTGCAGGAGGTTGCGGGCTGGCTTCAACTGAGTCGACTGAAATTGAATCCTCTGAAGACGGAGGTCCTGTGCCTGAGTCGGACCGGATCGGGGTTGGGGCATCCACTTCCATCCTTTGGTGGGGCACCATTGGTGCCAGCTCCAAGGGTTAGGAGTTTGGGTGTGCTCCTGGACTCTGCCTTAACGATGGAGGCCCAGGTAGCAGCCACTGCCAAAGCAGCCTTTTTCCATCTACGGTTGATTAGGCAGCTGGCCCCCTTCCTTGAACGTGAAGACCTAGCCACAGTGATCCATGCTATGGTCACCTCACGTCTTGACCACTGTAACACTCTCTACTTAGGGCTGCCCTTGTCCCAGATCCAAAGGCTGCAGCTGGTGCAGAATGCTGCGGCCAGGCTGCTGACGGGTCTCTCATTGAGGGACCATGTCCGGCCTGTGCTGCGGACACTGCACTGGCTGCCTATAGCATACCGGATCAGGTTCAAGGTGCTGGTGTTGACCTTTAAAGCTCTTTATGGTCAGGGGCCTGCCTACTTGAGGGACCGCCTTTCCCCATATCAGCCCCAGAGGTTACTGAGGTCAGGCACTCAGAACCGCCTGACCTGCCCCGGTCCGAAAGAAGCCTGTTTGACTTGCACCAGGGCCAGGGCTTTCTTGGTGGTGGCTCCTTACTGGTGGAACAAGCTCCCGGATGACATCAGGGCCCTGCGGGATTTATTACAGTTCCACAGGGCCTGTAAGACGGAGCTCTTTCGCCAGGCTTTCAAATAGGAGCCACCATCGGTTAACATCTATTAACATCGCCCTGGTCCTGGGGGAGTACCCCCGCTGCATTCACTTACCAGGAACTCTGAAGTCGCCATCTTTGGAAAATTTTATGGGAATTTTATTGTAATTTTAATGATTTTATATTGTAAACCTTTATGGTATTGAGTTTTTGTTAGCCGCCTTGAGCCGGTCCGCTGGCTAGGCGGGATATAAATAGAACAAATAAATAAATAAATAAATAAATAAATAAATGAAAGCTCCACATAATTGTCATGACTAATAGTAACTCATAGGTCTACAGGACACTCCGTAATTCTTTCCTAAAATCTGTTTGAGCCAATGGTCACCATTTGATGACGTTCTTTCATGTTCTTTCAGTCATTGCTCTTTCCATTCTGAGCTCAGGCGGGTCACTGCGACTATTTTTGTTTCGAGGGGTGGCTTGGGAATGCCCTAATCATCCAGAAGATCTCAACTTGATTCGAAATGAAATATCTTAAGACCCCATAAGGAATGCATCTTGTACCAACACATATCTCCACCCAGTACTATCCAAAACAGGCAGCCCTCTAATCAGGAAACCCAGACTAGGGAAGCACCGAAGTCTATTTCCTGCTATTTGGTTTTCTCTTTTGACAACCACTGGAGGTGTCAGGGAAAGTGGGGATTGCTCTGCATTAATTAGAAACTGGGAAATATTTTATCCATGTGGTTTAACAACTGCAAATACATCCAAACCATGCAAAGTAGAAGGGTGATTTTAACAAAGGGTCTACTTTTTCCCCCATCTTTGCACACTGTTAAGTGTTTCAAGGGAGTCTGTGGAATACAGCAGGAAGGCTGCAAGTCTTTCGTTCAGAAGACCCGGGTTCACATCCCTGCTAAGCCAGAAAGATAGCTTCGGGCAGATCATTCCATCTCTCATCCTAAAAAATCTCAAAAGATCTGGGGGAGGATGCAAAGTGGCAACTGTTCTTCACTGAAATAACCTCCTTGCAGGATGTATGCTGTACAGATACGATCAAGAAGAGCCCAGACATCTCATGGCAAAGGCTTTTGGTGGGAATGAAAATTCTGAGTGTTCTCCTCCTACTGACTCGGCTAGGCGGGGCTCACCAGATCTTGGGAGTCAAGCAAGGTCATCCCTGGTTCATACTTAAATGGGAGACCACCAAAGAGGACCAGGGTAGCTATGCAGAGGCAGGCAATGGCAAATTGCCTCTGAACGTCTCTTGCATTGAAAACCTTATGGGCTGCCATAAGTTCGTTGTGACTTGGGGGCACTTTCCACCACCACTTTAAATCAGCAGGCAGATATTTTATGACTGGAGCTCGTTATGCAGATAGGACAACAGCTTGATGTCACTGAATATGCAGATTCTCCCTATGTATTTTTCTCTCCATTAATATTTTAGCAGGGGGTTGGGCAACATAGGGTAAGCCGGGAAGATGCTAGAGCGAGGGGATCAGTGGGAGGGTAAACAGTGAAGATGCCAGCATTGTTAAGAGGAATTCTCTTCATTCCTCTTCAACCAGTTTCTCCCTGAAATCCAAAAATCCATTTCTTTCCCTCTTTCTAGGAATTTGGGGTCTGTTTTGAATCAATTCCATTCTGATAAAGAACAGAATTCAAGGAGGGGGGGCAGATGATGTCTTCCCATATCTTCCTGCTCCTGCAAGAGCACCGCCCCGTGGGGTGTGACATCAAGAAACCCGGCCAGGTCTGAAGGTGTAGCAGAAAACTACAGAAAGAATCCAAAGATAATCTCCTAAATTGAAAGGGGGGGAGAGAGAGGAATTAATGGCTACATCAAAAAAGTGGATTTTAGAAAGAAGAAATGCCACTCCCCATAACAAAGCTAGAGGACACACGCTTTTCCCCATTCCCCATCCACTGTAGTCTGTCCTCCCCCAGTAAGTCTTCCCTCAAAGGCCAATCAGATCTCAAAAGCTAAACAAAATAGGTATTTGGAAGGGAACCCACCAAGGAAGGCTGCAGAGGAAGGAAATTGCAACCACCCTCTGCCTAACCACTTGGCTTGGAAACCCTGAGTGGGGTGACCATAAGTCAGCTGTGATTTGACAGCACTTCGCAGACATACAAAGGATGCAGTCCTTTGCCTGTCACCTGTACACAATGGAATCTGTAAGCTAAGCAATTCTGGCAGGGTGTCAGAGTCCCGCAGCAATCAGACCCAAAAACGTTCCTTCAGAAGGATCAAGTTTATTGAGTACAGGAAAGGCAGGTCATCTGTGCATGCATTCTGTGTTAGGACTAACTTTAGAGAAGGGAGAGGGAAAGAGATACAGGTTTCAAAGTGGGGTCCCCTGATGGATCTGAGCCAATCAGAGCATGCACTGAAGCGCGCCTAAACCAACTGGTTCACGTTCCCAGGGAAGAAGCCGAGCTAGGTACCAAAGTCACAAGCCTAGGCTAGAAGATAAGGCACAGTGAAAGAAATGAAACTTAACATTCCAGCACATTAAGGAGTTCACCCAGCAGCCTCCGGCCTCCCCCCACCAACCATGGCAGCGTAGCTGACACAGGGTAGCCATTTCAGTCTGTCACAGCCGAATAAAACAGAAGACCAATGACACATTAAAGACTAACAAAATTTATGCCAGGGAAAATTTCATGAGTCCGAGCTCATGAGACCTTATACTGGGATGGGATTAGTTTGTCTTTAATAAGCCCCCGGAGGCTCTTTTTACAGGCTAATTCTGCAGTGTTTTATTTGTAAACATGACATACAAATATTGGTACTTCTTAAAAAAAAAGCCCATGTTCTAACTTTCTTCAAAAAGAAGGACTCTGTCAGCGTGAAGCACTCCCCCTCCCTCCTTTATATCCCCTTAAATAAGCAAGAGTGTCACTATTCAAGCAGCGTTCAGCCTTGGACGGCTCCTGATGTTCTTTGGGAAAGATCATAGAGGGTGGCTGACGAAGATAAAAGAGTTGACAGGGCAATCCCTCACGAGGAAGACAGGATGCAGGGGGGAAAAAGGGATTATTAATTAATGCCAAACCAATAGCCTGCCTGCCACCGAATGAAAGAACACCAAAATAAATAGAAGTAAATGAGGTCACAATTACCTGTGTCTTGGTGTCTGAGCGATTCATTTGACTTGCATCAAATATTTTGGAGAGAAAAGGGGAACATGTCACAGGGCTGTATTGATCAGGGCCTTAATTTGCTAGTCTAGGAAATATGAAATGAGATTTATGATACACAATTAATCTTTAATAATAAGACTTCTCTTTCAACGTGTACAAATCAAGCTCCGCCGAGACGGTGTGTCAACATTTAGCTCTCAGTAAGAAGGCACAGCTTTAAAAAAAAAAAAAAAATCAGTGTTTTGCAATAGGAGATGCGACTTTACACAGAGAGTTATTAAAATGTGGAATTTGCTGCCAGAAGATGTAGATAGATTCATGGAGGAAAAGTCGATCAGTGGCCACTAGCCATGGTAACTGAGGGAAACCTCCACATTCAGAGGCACCAAGCCTCTGAATCCCAGAGCCAGGAGGCAACAGCAGCAGAAGGCCTCGGCCTCTCTGCCCTGTTGTTGGCCATCCAGAGGAACTGGTTGGCTACTGTGTGGGATGAGATGATGGACTAGATGGAGTATTGGTTTGATCCAGCAGGACTTTCCTTATGTTCCTATGGATATCAGGGAGCAAAAAAAAAATAGTATTCCTGGTTTGGTACTCAGATCCAGATTTTTTTGGGGGGAGGGGGTGATTCTGATATTTTTCAGCTCCATTATAGAGGAGCTATTTTTAAAGCTACTGGCACCAAAATGTCCCTTTAAATAACTTCTGAATTTCAAGTGAATTGGACCTCTTGGCTCCTGAATGAGGTGCCCTCAGCCATCTTCCTTTGATTCCTTCAGGGAAAAATGTAAAACAAATGTAAAACCTGAGAATCCATGCCAATGTACAAGCCAAGGATTGCTCAGGCCAAACCTAATGTTATCAACCAATAAATATAAAATTCAAGAATCCAGACAATGTACAATCTGAGAATCCACAGCAATTCACAGAGCCAGTTTGGTGTAGTAGTGTAGTGGTGTAGTCGTGCAGACTCTAATCTGGGAAAACCAGGTTTGATTCCCCATTCCTCCACATGCAGCTGCTGATGTGACCTTTGGTCAGTTACAAGTTCTCTCAGAGCTGTTCTTTCACAAGCAGTCCTCAAAAGAGCTCTCTCAGCCCCACCTACCTCCCAGGGTGTCTGTTGTGGGGAAGGGAAAGGAGATTGTAAGCGGCTCTGAGACTCCTTCAGGTAGTGAAGGGTGGGGTATAAATCCAAGTCATCACTGTCATCTTCTTCTTCTTCTTCTGTCAAACCACTGCAAAAAGCAAACCTGACATGAAGCAACTTGAGCAAAGAACACAACTTTGCAAAGTTTAAAAAAAAAAAATTAAAGAGGCATAACCAAATACAAATCAACCTGACAAGCTGATACCAAGCCTGGGAAGACTAGATAAGAATGATGGTTAGCACTAAGAAAACCGCAGTCTGAATGGGCATCTGGCTCTCAGTGACAGCACCACAGCTATGGAGCTCTCATCTTACAGGTGCCAGCCTGGGCTTGACAACCAGCAGAAACTTCAGGAGTGGGGATTGGGGGGGGGGAAGTGCTACCTCATCATGTACACCACTACAGCACTTCCAGGGGAAAACCAGAAGTGATGTTGGGTAGCTCTAGGAATCAAGAACCACAAGGATAAAACAGAGTTTCTGGTGATTCCTAGAGCTACCCTATGCCACTTCCAGGCTTTCCTGGTGTTGGGAAAAATAGTCAAAATACTTAAATACTCCGAGGTTGCAATGGATCTTTGCTTCACTGGAGAGGAGACATTTCTTTCTGTTTAAAAAAGCTTTATTTCTAAGGGCAAAAGGTACACAGGAAACCTACAAACAAAAGAGCTATCTAGAGCTACGTTTTTGCATCCTACTGCTACAGACACATGGTCACTCAACAATGGAGAATCCTCCTTCTTCTTGGCCCCTAGAAGGAAATCACCTGAACACATTAACCAACCAGTGTTTACAAAACACCGCCTGGTTATACCTGGCCCGAGAGAAGCCAGGCTCACTGCCACTAGGGGGAGGACTTTCTCAGTGGCGGCCCCTCGCTGGTGGAATGAGCTCCCAGAGGAGATCAGAGCCCTGCGAGACCTGATGCAGTTGCACAGGGCCTGCAAGACGGAGCTCTTCCACCAGGCATATGAATAGGGTCCGTCGCCTCTGTGTACCCCCCCTACCATCAACAACTACCAATGTGCACCCAGGTATTACCATCTGGTCGCCGACGACCCCGGCGTGCACTCAACACTAGACAGTACACCATCGATACTGTGAGCACTTTAATAACTGTATTGTATTGTATTGTATTTTTAATGATGAAAGTTTTAATGTTCATTGTTTTATTGTGGACTTGGTCCTCTAAAATGTGTAAGCCGCTCTGAGCCTGCTGTGCGGGGAGAGCGGCCTCGAAATTGAATCAAATAAATAAATAAAATAAATAAAAACAGACCAATTTTCCCGAGCTTCATTAGCATTGGCAGTCTGTCAGGTTTCCCTTCCAGGTCAGTCTAAACAATAGCACTGAAGGTAAACAGATTAACCCTATAATGACTGGCATCTGGACCTTGCAACTCATACGTTTCCAACACCTGGAAGTAATGTAGCACCGCACACAACACAAACTCTTAAAAAAAAACTTATCTTCTGCCAGTGCTGTGAGCAGCAGCTGGCATGAAGGCAGCCTTCCATATCTCTTCTTCTGGATGTCCATCAGAGTCCAAGCCCACATCCTTCTGAGAAGAGGTTCAAATCCTCCTTCCCTGGACTACCATTCAACAGGCAGGATTAATCAGCTCAGGGTGGTTTTAACTTAATGGGACTTTATCATTATTAGACAGACTGGCAGAATGAAGCGCAAGGGAAGCGGGGCAAAAAGACCCAGGCCAAGTTGTTGCGGGGCTTTCCATTTGCACTGCGTAGACTGATGCAGAACCGTACCAGGGAGGAGGCAGAATGGAGCATTCATACTGTGGGGTGGCCCCTGGCGGCGCTGTGCTGGCGGCACGTGGCTTTGGTCTGTTTTGCCGAGGTGTGCATAGGCGCATAAGCACATAGGAGCACGGCCGCAGCAGCTGGATCAGTGGGTTCACATTACTGGCGCCGCTTGAAGCATGGTTTATTTGTGTCCACCCTGTCAGGAAGCAGGATGAATGCACACCCAGACAGCTTGACACTGGTTTCACCAGGTACCTGTTTAACGCAGGATGAAAGCGCTGGGCAGCTGCGGCTGTCTGAACGGGCTCTCTTCATCCGCTTGAAAAGTGGACCTATATCGGGCCAAAATGCCAGTCTGTCCTCGACCTAGGGGCGTGCAAAAAAAAAAAAAATCAGCTCGATTCAGATCTGGATGTATCAGGCTGCATCTGTTCTGGCCCCGAATGTCAGTTTTGGCAGTGCAAACCGATTCGGGAGTCATTCGACCAGCCAAATGTCAGTTTTGGCCCCTTATACAGTATGGGCCATTGAAGTCATATGAGGGGCTGGAGGGGAGGGGGTTTGAGGGATAGGCTCCAATCTTGCAGGGTAGCTGCTGGGGCCTCCCCTCAAAATACCCACATGACTTTCCCCCTACCATATAGAACAATAGAGGGAATGGAGGCAACCTGTTCGGGGGCCTGCAGAATTGGACCCCCTGGTCCAAACTTCTTGAAACTTGGTGGGTATTTGGTGGAGAGCCTCCAGCAACTATCCTGTGAGTTTGGATCCTCTCCCTCAAACTGCTTCCCCTCCAGCTACTTTTTAAGGCACTAATTTTTGTGGCAGTTCAGTGGTGGGCTGAATCAGAACAGAGAATCTGATTTGGCCCATGGCTGCCCAAAAGTAGGCCAAATGGGCCCTTGTCAGGGGTGCATACGGTTTGAACGAACCGAATGCACATCCCTATTACTGACCCTAAGCCCATGGAAAGGAAAGATGTAGAAACTGAACTAAATAAAACAAAATAAACATTCATCCTGATAGATGTGTCTGGACATATTTTTTCTGGGGTTCTGATCTGTAACTTTGTGCTGGCTCAGCTGTTGATATATCTTGTTATAAGCAAACACTTATTTGCTGGCTCAGCAAGGCTTGGATCAGCCCAGAAACTGAGATTAGATTGCTTATTAACAACATTGGGGTCCCCCCGCTTGTGACTGATTTTCTTTTGAACACTTTGTTCCTGTTATCAATTTTAGGAAATTCTTTCAGAAAGCAATTTAGGTCTTCATTGGGGGGGGGGGGGGACCAAACTACTACCACTGTACATAATGTGTGCAATTGCTTATTTCAGAGTGTCCATTTCTACTTGGAAGTATTTCATTGATGCTGGAAAGAATTGTTGTGTTAAAAGGGTATCAAGCATACAAGGTATGCATAATTTAAATTGCTTCCACATATAAAACAATTGTTTGGAATGGAATGCCGCTAGTATTGGTTTGGACTATATTTTTTTTTTAATTTTTTGCTTCTCTTTTAACATCTACACTTCTATGACATTGGTAAATCCTTCAGATAAATGTTTGAATGAAACACTCTTGCTTGTGACATATAAGTTAAAGATGCCTTCTGCCTCTCTTGTATCTGCATGTTGACCCTCCCTCTCCCATTAACTGAGAGGCTTGGAATCTTCTTGGATGCAAACTTCTGAGAGGGTTAAGTTGCTAGCAATACAATGTTCACAAACTTCTGGGTTTTTGAGACAGAGAGGGAAATGCTGACTTGGCTGTAGAACAAACAAGTACTATCCAAGCCATGAAGAGCCCTGCACTTTCAACAGCAGGTGAAATAAAACAGAAGTCTAGTAGTGGCACCTTAAAAACTAACAAAAGGAAAGTGTTTAATGGCTTGTAATTTAATATTGTGGTTTTTAATTGTTAGCCACCTAGTGCAGGACTCTGGAAAGGTGGCTTGGAAATATTCTAAAGAAACAAATACAGTTTATCCCAGCATAAAATGTCAAGAGGTGAGGGAAGCACATGGAAGGAAAGCATGTGGCCTGTTAAGTGGGGGGGGGGGGGGGAGGGGACATTATAAGCAGAAAGAGAGCCAAAGTGATTAGGGTTCCTGCTTGCTTGTTTATGGTGGAGACCTCTAGCCAATTGCAGCACTTGCCCACCAATGCTCAGCTGATCAGCAGGAGGAAACTGAGGTGGGGGGGCACATGATCATAATGGAGTAAAACTTTAAAGAGGGCGGAAAGGCCATGGGTCCTTACAGGAAGCTCTCACCAGAGAGTTTCTGATGATTCTTAGTGCTACCCTGAAGTGACACGGGTAGCTCTAGCAATCACTAGAATCAGGGGTCATTTCGTAAAAAAAAGAGGTACAGAAGCTCATTAGCGTAACTCAGTAGCATAACTTCTTTGCATACGCCACACCCCCTGATGTCACCGGAAGTGTGCCAGAAGGCAACACCCACCACTAAGGCTCCACCCCCAAAAATCTCCAGGTATTTCCCAACTCAGAGCTGGCGAGCCAGCTTGGCACTTGGACTAAAGACACTTCAGGTTTCCTTTGCTCTTGCAGGGAAGCGACCCGACAACAAGCATGAACGTACAGATCAAGTTAGTTTGCTTTTACTTTTTTCCACAGCGCATCACCATATGTGCCCGCTCCTGGGCTTGTTACTCCTGGAACAGTGTTCCTGTGCATTCCTGCTCGAAATGACCCCTGACTAGAATCCCTATATTAATCTTACCATAGAGTTTCTGGCTATGGCTTGAGTGACCCTTGTCACTTCTGAGTAGCTCTAGGAACTGCCAGGAACTCTGTGGTGAGAATTTCCTGTAAGTACCCAAGTTCTTGGTGTTTTTTTCTTTTTAATGTTTCTCTCAGGACGCTGCCCCCCCTCCCACAACCCTCCCGCCAGGGGCCAGGCACAGGGTTGCATTGCCTTGGCAACCCTCCAAGTGGTGCAGAAATTTGCAAAAGGGGATGAAGGAGGAGGAAGACATGCTGTAAGCAGATTCTAATAACTCTAGGAAATCAAATTTCATCTTTTTTATCTAATTTCTCTGGAAGGTGAGAACAGCTCCCTGCTCCTTTGCTAAAATGTACAAAGGATGGGAACAGTGATTGCCTGTGACGTCCCATAATGTTATACAATTTATATTTTCGAGGCCTATTGAACATTTGTCATTTATATTAATTTTTTTTAACACCCTCATTTGATTCCAACATTGTACAAGATGTAACGAAGCGCTCCGTGGCTGGAGACTGACAGTGAAGAGTTGTTCTCCTTTTTAGAAAACCATGTATTCAAATGATGACTCTTTCCTCTGTGTTGCTTGTGGAACATCGATTACAGGGGAGGAACTGGGGAAGATCCTGCTAGTTTGCAGCAGCTGAGTGATGCTTGGAAGAGTTTGCTCTCCTCGCAGGTATTTAATGCCTAGTATTCCCAGAGGTGTGAGTTGAAGGTCCAGAACTAGGGTTGCAAGACAGCCCCCCCCCCAGTGGAGGGTCCCCCACCTCCACGCCCTACTCCCCTAGCCACTGATCAGCTGGCCAGCAGGGGACTTACTGGTAGATATATTCAGGGGATATCCCTCTAAGTCTTCTGTGATATTTGTCCTTTTCTGTCACAAACTGAGAAGTATTGGAGTCGGGAGTCCATGGAACAGTGAAACAGCTAGATCTTTATTGCTGGTCCGGATGAAGCATACAACCCAGGGCTCCGAGCCCTCCTTTTATGCTGGTCAGGGATAATCCCCTGACCTCGCCCAACTGGCCTGATAGGCTATTATCAGTCTATTTACATCTCATAGGTTCCCTGGGAGAAACCTAGGTACATGATTGGTGGTCGGTTCAAATCCACCTGGCCTTTGTTCTATCTGGCTGAAGCTCAGGTAGTTTCTTGGCCATGTGCTCTGGCCACATGGCGGTCGCCATTACGGGAGCACATGGCGACCGCATGGTCAATACATAACACAAACACTGATCTTTTTGTTGTGTGTGACTGAAATCTGAAATTATCTCAGCCGATCATGGTGTTAGCTCTTAGGAAGAACCTTCTTAAAAAGGGTGCCTCATTTTGCATTTCGACGAATAATAATTAATCATAATTATTGTACAACATTGTAGCTGTGGCTGTGGTCACACTGGCAGCTTGGCGTGGTATGGTGGTGCCTCAAATTGTATTTATTTATTTATATTTCGTTTTTATACCCTGCCCTCCCCACAAGCGGGCTCAGGGTGGCTCACAAGGGCACACAGTGCCAACCCAATACATTATAAAACATTTAAAATACCACAGCAATCATAAAACAAATTACAATAAAGTGCTTCTAGTCATAATGATCGTCGATATTCAGATGGCTTCCTATCAGGGTTGGGGTCCGGCCCCTCATGGCTGTCAGGCCTGGGCTGCATTCCGGGCCAGCCCTCATCACTGGTGTTACTCGCGATGGGATGGTGCTAACGGTGGTGGCTCCTACTCAAAGGCGTGGCAGAAGAGCCCCGTCTTGTAGGTACAATCTTGAAATTGTACCAGTTCAAAGTGGAGCGGAGCATTTCATCCAGACCGCACACCCTGTAGCAGGTTTCCTATGTGGCCGGCATCCCATGGGGGAGCATCCACATTAGTGCTGTGCTTCAACCATGAGATGAGCTGTAAGGGTGGGTTTTATTTAAATGCAGGTGGATGGATGTGCATATGTGCTCGTGTGCATACACACATATAGGCAGCATATGAAAAAAAAAGTGGTGGAAATGGATCTGCAAGTTCAGACATCCCTTCTGGGTCTCTTTCACTGTAGGAGAGTTCAGACATCAGAAAACCCGGAGGGAACCCCAAACTATCCGTCAATACTGAACTTTCCCCAGTATCTGTTTATTCCACTTGCACTGTGGAATAGTATGGGCTGCTGACAACTGCACTGTGGGAGGCAGATGTCCTCATCTGGAGGAGCCCATTTATTCCACTTGGGTAACACCACTATAGAGCCACAAACTGCCTCTGCAACCACAGCCTATGTGTAGTATAGCCGAGAGAACCTAATATTGTCTGGCAGCCAGCAGTTCTAGCCCTTTTAGCGTTCTGCATCACTAGTGTCAGGATCCCAGTCATCTTCCTGGGCGGGAGTTGGGTGCCCTGTACTCACCACGTCATTGAGCTCTCTGTCTCCTCCCCCCCCCCCCCCCCCGCTTGCTCTCAGGCCTCTGTTTCTGTTTCTCTGAGAAGTGCCTATAACCTTGAAGTGTTTTCCTAATGGCACTGACTCCAGGTGGCTGGTAGTATTGGAATCACTGGGGGAGCTTAGTGGGAGGAGGGGAAAGGCTGCCAAGTCTGAGCTGACTCTGTTCGGCGCCTTTTCAGTGGAAAAGCAACGGCTAGTATTTTTTGCGCTTTTTTGCAATTATCCTGATTGGTACCATGTTCTTATCCTGATGTTTGAATTTGGTATAATTCACCCTCTGCCCCATAACTGTCATCAGTAACACTGAAAGTGCTTACTGAATAGACCTTTAAGAAATAAAAGGACTTTATTCAATACAAGGCCTGGCTTATTGGATCTAACAAGGTTCTCACAGAGTGTTAGTGATCTTTCACTAATGGAAGGAGAGCACCCCATACCCGACCATGACAGATGATGGGACCCTCGTTCCAGTCTCTACCCCTAAGGTCCTGGTGACCACTTCACCCTTGTTGGTGCCAATGACCACAGAGCTAGACATTACCCCCCTTCCCTACAAGGGGGGATCACCTTCGAGAGGTCGGTGAAACCGAAGTATTCCTGGTCAGCATTTGGAACCACTACAGAGGAGTCTTGGACCCCTGACAGGCGAGGCTCTGGGATACGGTTCGAGGATGAACGCTGTGGCAACTGGAGGCTGAATGGTCAGCCTGGTCCAATGACCCCCTCCAGACTTCCAGCTGCTGTTCCTGGAGAATTGTGGCAGCAGATGGATCTGAGTTTCGAAGAAATGCAAGATTGTTTTGCTTTGGAGCTGAGAGAGGCTCTGGCTGAGATACAGGGGTTCCAAAGCAGGGCTCCTGTGCAAGGCACGGATGGTGGGGCCGGGGCTGGGGCAGCAGGAGCTGTCGACGGGGTGCCCGCACCTCCCATTCAACTCACACCCACAGGTGCTGGAAACCAGCCTCTCCCACTGTCGGGGCACCCCTACCCCCGGTGGCTCCTGGACTATTGGTTCCCCAGGATGGAGAGAGGATTTTTCTCCAACTACCGGCGGATCCTCTGGTGGCAACGTTCGACGGGAACCCTGACCGGCTGTGGTTTTTCCTCATTGAGATCGAAAGGTTCCTGGACTCATGGGGACATCTTTACCCCATGGAGCGCAAGAGGGTTGGCTACATTGGCTCCAAGTTACAGGACACTGCGAGTGACTGGTATGTAAACCTACACAACCCCCCCGGGCCCTGAACTCAGGTCAGTGAATGAGTTTATGTGGGTGCTGAGGCAGCATTATGAAGATCCCTTGGGTGAGGAGAAGGCCCGGAACCAGCTGTGCAAGTTGGTGCAGGGTCGTAACTCTGTGAGGGAATATACTTCCCAGTTCTGGAGAGCGGCTGCAAAAGTGCATGGGTGGTCTGAAGATCTATTTGTTGAGAAATTCAGGGAGGGCCTCAATCCAGAGATTTACGAGACTGTGTTATGAAATGACCGGGGCTTTAGGTGCAGAATGGGAGGGATGGGGCCCCAGCTTAGTCAATGTGAAACGCTCCTCCACATCAGCCACTGCCCGCATCAAGCTACTAGGGACCCTCTGCTCCATAACTGTCATCATTAACACTGAAAGTGCTTACTGAATAGACCATTAAGAAATAAAAGGACTTTATTCAATACAAGGCCTGGCTTATTGGATCTAACAAGGTTTTCACAACTAGGTGGTGAGCTAGACTTGTTGATAAGATAAGAGATATTTCAGAGGTGATTTGCCATTGCCTGCCTCTGTGTCACAACCCTGGTATTCCTTGGAGGTCACCCTTCCAAATACCAGCCAAGGCCAACTCTGATGTTTTATTTCCTTGGAGTCTGGCCAAAAGGCCCTTCTAGCCTTTTGGCATTGGTACACTGAGTCCAAGGTGTGTGCAGGGTATGTGTGCTTTTTCTTGGTGCTTTCCCTGATAATGAGTCTTGGTGGATCAGACCAGTGACCCAGCTAGTCCAGCATCCTGTCTCACACAGTGACCAGCCAGTTCCTCTGGAGATCTGATGACATGACCAAGAACAGAGGTGTCAGATTCATTTGGTACGAGGAAGGTCAGGTCTGGCGGAAATGTCACTTTGTCAGGCTGGGCCACGTGTGCCATAAAATGTAATGCAAGGTGCTGGAGATATAAACTTTATAAAGGACACAGGCAAACCAAATTAAGAACTATTTATTTTTACTCAAATTACAAACACACTTAAAACATTAACACTCTTACAGCATGTCTTCAAAGTATCTCCCTGATGCCCACTGGTCAGAGTCCCACAAACACAGTCTCAACAACATTACATAATTAGAATTAGTTTATTGAGAAGGTAGTTTATTGAGAAGCTCATCTGCACACGTTATGTGTCAGTAATGGTGAGGGCCTCTCAGAGAGGAACAGTTATACATTAACACTTTTAACTTTAAAAAGGGTAACTTCTCTGATATGAGGGGATATGTGAGGAGAAAACTGAAAGGAAAAGTAGAAAGGGTCAAGACCATTGGGGAAACTTGGAGACTATTTAAAATTACAGTCCTAGAGGCTCAGAGAAAATATATACTGCAGGTTAGGAAAGGCACAAATAGGTATAGAAAAAAGCCTGCATGGTTAACAAATAAAGTAATGGAAGCTGTAAAAGGTAAGAAGGATCCCTTTAAGCAGTAGAAAGCTAGTGTCAGTGAGGCTGATAAAAGGGAACACAGGCTGTGGCAAATAAAATGCAAGTCTGTGATCAGGCAGGCAAAAAGGGAATATGAGGAGCATATCACAAAAAAACATAAAGACCAACAATAAAACTTTCTTCAAACACATTAGAAGTAGGAAACCAGCCAGGGAAGCAGTGGGGCCCTTGGATGACCATGGGGTAAAAGGTACTGAAGAATGATAGGGAAATGGCTGAGAACCTAAATGCATTTTTTGCCTCTGTCTTCACTGTGCCCGCCCACTCAAGAACCACTGATTTTGGGAGGGGTGTTGAAAGACCTGAGTCAGATTGAGGTGACAAGAGAAGAGGTCCTACAACTGATAGACACATTAAAAACAAATAAATCACCGGGCCTGGATAGCATACATCCAAGAGTTCTGAAAGAACTCAAATGGGAACTTGTGGATCTCCTGACAAAAATATGAAATCTTTCCTTAAAATCTGCCTCCATTCCTGAGGACTGGAAGGTAGCGAATGTCACTCCCATCTTTAAAAAGGGTTCCAGAGGAGATCCGGGAAATTACAGGCCAGTCAGTCTGAGGTTGATACTGGGTAAATTGGTGGAAACTGTTATTAAGGAAAAGATTAGTAGGCACATTGCTGAACAAAATCTATTGAGGCAGACTCAGCATGGGTTCTGTAAGGGAAGATCTTGTCTCACTAACCTGTTAGTGTTCTTTGAGGGAGTAAATGAACATGTGGACAAGGGGGACCCAATAGATGTTTTTTACCTTGACTTCCAGAAAGCTTTTGATAAAGTTCTTCATCAAAGGCTCTTAAGTAAGCTCAATAGTTATGGGATAAAAGGACAAGTCCTTTTGTGGATCAAAAACTGGCTAATTAAAAGGAAACAGAGAGTGAGTATTAATGGGCAATTTTCTCAGTGGAAGGGAGTAAGCAGTGGGGTACCACAGGGATCAGTACTCGGTCCAATGCTTTTTAATTTGTTTATTAATGATTTGGAGTTGGGAGTAAGCAGTGAAGTGGCTAAATTTGCAGATGATACAAAGTTGTTCAGGGTGGTGAGAACCAGGGAGGATTGTGAGGCACTCCAAAGGGATCTGTCGAGGATGGGCAAGTGGGCATCAATGTGGCAAATGGGGTTTAATGTGGCCAAGTGCAAAGTGATGCACATTGGGGCCAAAAATCCTAACTATAAATACACATTGATGGTGTCCAAACTGGCGGGGACTGACCAAGAGAGAGATCTTGTTGTCGTAGTAGATAAGTCAATGAAAATATTGAGACAGTGTGAGACTGCAATGAAAAAGGCCAATGCTGTGCTGGGGGTTATTAGGAAGGGAATAGAAAACAAATCAGCCAGTATCATAATGCCCCTGTATAAATCGATGGTGCGACCTCATTTGGAGTACTGTGTACAGTTCTGGTCGCCACACCTCAGAAGAGGTATTATAGCATTGGAAAAGTACAGAAAAGGGCAACTAAAATGATAAAAGGGTTGGAACACTTTTCCTATGAAGAAAGGTTGAAGCGCTTGGGGCTCTTTAGTTTGGAGAAATGATGACTGAGGGGTGACATGATCAAGGTTTATAAGATTATGCATGGGATAGAACAGGTAGAGAAAGAAGTCCTTTTCTCCCTTTCTCACAATATAAGAATTCATGGGCACTCGATGAAATTGCTGAGCAGTTGGGTCAGAACAGATAAAAGGAAGTACTTCTTCACCCAAAGAGGGATTAACACATGGAATTCACTGCCACAGGAGGTGGTGGCAGTTACAAGCATGGACAGTTTCAAGAGGGAATTAGATAAACATATGGAGCAGAAGTCCATCAGTGGCTATTAGCCACAAAGTATAGATAGGAACTCTCAGTCTGGGGCAAGTGATGCTCTGTAATCTTGGTGTTTGGGTGGGGCAACAGTGGGAGGGCTTCCTGCCCCCACTGCTGGACCTCCTGAGGGCACCTGGTGTTTTTGGCCACTGTGTGACAGAGTGTTGGACTGGATGGGCCATTGGCCTGATCCAACATTGGCTTCTCTTATGTTCTTATGTTACACAGAATTCAAGGCAAAATCCCGCCAAGGAGCCCCAATCACAAAATACTAGCAAAGCGCCTTTAAATAATGGTTCTGTGTTCCCAAGGGAAGAAGCAGCAGCAGATACCAAGCTCAGAGCTAGGCAGCGAGCCATAAGGCAGCTGCACAAGAAATGAAACTTAGCATTCCACCTGAGCGATGTCGATAGGAGAGGGATGGTAACTTCTGCCCAGGAACCATGGCAGTCCTAGCTGACACCACCCTTCCCACTTCTACCGCCCATTGCTCATTAGAACTGGGACAGTATACAGGGGCATAATGCACAGCCTCAGTCATCTGGCCATAAAGGTAATGACCAGTTACTTATAGGCTGGATAAGAGCTCTGAATGGGCCAGTTCCATCCCATGGGCCATATATTTGACACCCCTGGCCTAGAGGTTGAGGCCTTCCCTTGATGTTGCCTCCTGGCACTGGGATTCAGGGGATGTCTCTGGATGTGGAGGTTCCCCTCAGTCACTGTGGCTAGGGCATCATGAGGCCCCAGATCTTCATTTGGCTATAACATATTGTGCCCAAACTCAAGAAGTCAGCCCTGTAAGGAAGACAGCTGATGTTCCAGCACAGTGGATGTCTAGGCCTGTATGTAACGTGACCTATGGCAGGGGTCCCCAAACTTCTTAAGCCTGTGGGTACTTTAGGGATTCTGACACAGCGCGGCTGTTGCAGGAGGCACAGCCATCTACAAAATGGCTGTTTCAGTTTATCTTCATCCACACAGAGCAGATTCGTGTGCAGTGGTGGCAGCTGCTACCAAAGCAACCTTTTTAGCAATCTGCACTGCCAATCAAATCTCCAATGGCCAGTCAGAAGTCTTGCTGTGCAAAAACCTACCTACTTTCTAAAAACACTTGGGGGGTGCCGGGAAAGGTGCTGGCAAGTGCCACAGGCACCCCGTGTGAGGGGGGGCCCTGCCCTAGATGGTTAGGATAGGGATCTCTGGCTGTAACAGGTCCCACCTGAGTTCCAGAGGCCAGCTTTGTGAGGAAGCTGGCTTTCTTGTGTGCACAGCTGTATCAGAGCTCTGTGAACACACACACACACAAACACCCAAGATGATAACACCATGGCAGAGTTTCCCATAGGCTGGGATTCTGCAGATCCTTCAGTTTGGCAGGAGATTTCACCGAAAGCCAAATCGAACGCAAGCCATGAATGGACCTCCCTCAGGCAACACAACCAAGAAATTCTGAGGGAAATCAAAGGAGGCTGGGCAAAGCCAACAGAATTTCTTGGGAGAGGGGAGTTGGGGGGGGGTTGACCTTGTACAGTTGCATTCTGGCCATTTTGTTATGGCTGGAAAAAGATAGCGAAAATGTCATTTGCCTTGTATTTTAGCCACAGAACTCGCTCCAAAACTAAAATACAGTTGATTGGTACAGAATCAAATGGAAAGAGGAGGGACTTCATTGGCATAAAATGCCCTAGAGTCTACCTTATAAAGCTGCCATTTCCTCCAGGGGAACTTATTATGTACTGAGGTCGAGGCAGCTTTGCAAACATGTGATTTCTTTATTCAGCTCAGAACACAACAACCAACACACAGAATGAGCCAACTATATACAGTTTGCACCATGGGTGTCAACTATGGGGGGGCTCGAGGGCTCGAGGCCCCCCCCCGAAATTTCCCGGGGGGGGGCTCAGCCACCCCCGGCAAAATGGAGCGCCCACTGGTGGCCAGTCAGCCAGCCGTCGCCGCCTCTCCTTCCTCCCCCACCCCGCCCTCCTGCCTCCCTGGGGCGGGGGGGGGGGAGAGAGGCGGCGACGGCCGGCTGACTGGCCACCAGCGGGTGCTCCATTTTGCCAGGGGTGGCTGAGCCCCCCCGGGATTTTGGCGCGCGAGGCGGAGCGGGAGCCAGGGGCCTGCAAGGGCGACGCGCCGGCCCCTGGCTGCAGGCAGCAGCAATCGGTGAGCGGGGAGAGGGAGGGAGGGAGGGGGCGGGGAGTGCGGCGGGCGGCTGGGCGGGCACGGCCCGGGGGAGGAAAGTGGTGGCGGCGGCTCCCTGGGGCGGGGGGGGAGAACGGCGGGGACATGGTCCCGAGTGCGCGTGCACACTTCGCGCGCGCGCACGAGACAGCCCCCGCCCCCCCGGGGATTTAAAAAGTCTACGCCCCTGGTTTGCACCAGGGAAACCACACCTCCTGGAACTATAATGTCCAATCACAGATCAGTGCTTGCAACTCTAAGCTGAGTTAGTGTGAGCTAGCTCAACATTTTCTAGCCTCTGGCTCATGGATTTTTGTCTTAGCTCAGGAAGGATGGCTCCAGAGCAAACTAACTTATGCAGCAGCCAAACTGCTTGCTCACAGCTTTAATGTCAGTGGCTCACAAAGTAGAATGTTTGCTCACAGGACTCCACAGCTTAGAGGGAGCATTGCTTGCAACCAATGGGAATTGTTCTCACCGTAAGTTAGAGTCCTTCTGGATTGGTCTGTTTGCAACAGCGACCCATCCGGTTGTGCATTTTTGGATGCACTGCAATCTTTGGAGCTGTGATCGAAGCTCATGCTTACAGTACTACATTTAGCCGGATACATAAGCAAATACAGGGCTTTTTTTTGTAGATGAAGCCCAGCAGGAACTCTTTAGCATAACAGGCCACACCCAACAGCAGAAACTCATTAGCAGATTAGGCCACACCCCTGACAGCACAGCTCATTAGCATATTAGGCAGGAGGCTGGGAAAGCACAGGGCAGGCATGGAAGCTTGCCTCTCCCCCCACCCCCCCGGAGCTTCTCCACTCCACTTCAGCATCGCCTTTCTAGTCAACCCCCCCCCCTCCACAAACCAGACAGCCAGGGAAAGGCACTGCTGAAGTTCAGGATCACCTTTCTAGTCTCCTACCCCCGCCCCCCCAACGAGACAGCTGAGGAAAGGCTATTGTGGAGAGACTTGGGGAACTGCGGGGGGGGGGGCATGGGTAAATGCCTTTCTCTCCCTCCCCCAAATTGGGGAGGGAAAGAAAGGTATTTTCAAGGTGCCTGGGTTCCCTGCCTGTCCTAGGGCTGCCAAGTCCAATTTGGGAAATATCTGAGGACTTTGGGGGTGGAGCCAGGAGACTTTGGGGGTGGAGCCAGGAGAAAGGAAGTGACATCATTTTGTGATGTCACATCCTGTGATGTTGCTTCCACATGCTGACAGATGAACTCATGAAGTTTCCTAATACTGAATCAGGCCATTGATCCATCAAGGTCAGTATTGACTACTCAGACTGGTAGTGGCTCTCCAGGGTCTCAGGCTGAGATCTTTAATGTCACCTATTACCTGATCCTTTTTTAGCTGATGAGGCTGATACCTCCTGCATGTCAAGCAGATGCTCTATCACTGAGCAACGGCCCTACTGAATCCTTCCTCATCTCGGCAGAATATGAAGCACTAAGTGCTACACAAGTGCTAAATATGATTTTCATATCATAAGAACAGGAGAGAAGCCACAGTGGATCGGGCCAACAGCCCATCCAGTATAACACTCTGTGTCACACAGTGGCCAAAAATACCAGGTGCCCTCAGGAGGTCCAGCAGCGGGGCCAGAACTCCAGAAGCCCTCCCACTGTTGCCCCCCAAGCACCAAGAATGCAGAGCATCACTGCCCCAGACAAAGGGTTCCATTTAGACCTTGTGGCTAATAATCTGCTGGATGGGGACAGAGAGAGAGAGAGACAGACAGACAGAAAAATGAAAGAAAGAAAGAAAGGGGGAGAGAGAGAGAGAAGGAAAAGAGCTGGCAGACCCCAGCAGCTTACCCCAGCAGCTTACTCCAGCAGCAACTTTGCAAGCCACATGCAAAAGCACGCCCTTCTGTAGAAAGAGCCTAGTCCCTCCTTAATCTCTGGGCGGGGCTCTCTTGCTCGCTCTGCCTGAACTCTTAAAAGGGAAATGTCTGCAGAGAACCTGCAGTAAAAAGCCTCAACAGACATTTCCCCTTTAAGAGTTCAGGCTGCGTTCCTGCTGGCAGCCATTGCCTCCCCCGGTGGCCAGTTTGGAAAAAGCGGGGGTAAGCTTTAAAAATCGGTGTTTCCCCTGCCCTACCGGAGGATTTGGCAGCCCTAGCCTGTCCTTTTCCAGGTGGGACATGTCAGCCAGAGAAGGGAAGGCAGAGAGAGACTTTTCCTTGTCTATTTCACTCTCAGCTGGGGGGGGGGGAGTGAAATTGACAAGGAAATCCTGAGGGGCTCCCCAGAGGAAAAGAGGGCATTTTAACATGCCGCCTTTCCCTCTTGTGCGTAGCATGGGGAGGGCAGCGTGCTCTGTAGCCACCCATGCCAGAGGTTTGGGCTGTAGGTGTGGCCAACTCAGGAGCCAGCCGGAATTCCGTTCCTGTGTGTTCCTGCCCCAAAATAGCCCTGATGTAAGGCTGCACAGCATCCTTATGAACTTTTCTGATTTATAGGGGTAGTGAATGGACTATGATATCAGTTATGTGGGACATGAGAGTACGCTAGGTGATCAGTGGGAAGATGGGAATAGATGCCTACACTATAGGACCAGAGTGCCATTTTCTGAGGTTGCCACCTCCAGGCGGGAGGTTGACACAGAGGACAAAGACACTCCCTCACACAAAGCCATGAAGTTAAAGGCTTACACCAGCAACTCCATACAGATATACACTCCATGCACGTATGCCTGCTTGTGCCCCCTCCTGCCAGCCTTCATCTCCATTTGCTACATCAAAGGACTTCACACCTGGGTGCGAAGACACTGGGATGCTTCCTGAAGATCGGTTTTCATGGCCAGCATTCCTGTGATCCAGAAGATTGGCGCCAGATCCCGCTGACAGCGATATCCTGCCCTGGCCATCAGAGAGATTTGAATATTGACCACTCCTTTAGCACCCCCTTAGTGGCTAGAGATAGCAAATGGACCTTCTATAGGTTTTCTAGGGATGGCATCATATCATGCCATTCTCCCAGGTACCACCTCCCAAAAAAAGCTGCTCCCCAAGAGTTACAGGCTAGTCTAGTTCCTGTTCCAGTTCTTTTCTTGTCTCCCATCCTCTCTCACGGCCCCCTGGGTGCACCACTGGGGTCTGCCACGTGGCTTTCTGCTGGCTCAGAGCCGCGATCCTTTACCTTCTTCCCAAGGACTTCTCATCCTCGTTTCCCAGCGGGATTTCACCGCTTCCATAGAGGTAAATATCACCCTCGACGGAAATCATCAATAACCTGCTCATGCACACATCTCTGTAATTCCTATCTAATTTCCTAGTACTCAGGGGTCATTCCGTAGAAAAAGAGGTGCAGGAGCTCATTACCATAACTCATTTGCATAACTCATTTGCATATGCCACACCCCCTAACATACCGGAAGTGTGTCAGAAGGCAACACCCACCCCTCAGGCTCCACTCCACAGGTGAGTGAAACTGACCTGCTCTTCCTCTATTCCCTTCCCCATCCAATACTTTGTGCAATAAAAATAAGCGTAAAGAACACACCCTCATTCTCTTCCTGCTCCCTTGAAACCACCAGGTTTCAAGTAGACTAGAGATACCCAGGACATATGCACCACCCATCCCTTTCCCTTCCCTTCCCCACAACAAGACACCCTGTGAGGTAGGTGCGGCTGAGAGAGGTCTTTTGAGAACTGCTCATGAGAGAACAGCTCTGAGAGAATTTGTAACTGGACCAAGGTCACACCAGCAGCTGCATGTGGAGGAGTGGGGAATCAAACCCGGTTCTTCCAGATTAGAGTCCAACTCCTGACCACTATACCAAATTGATAAGGTGGAAGCTGCTGAAGGGTTGGTGAAATTTCTCCAGTACTTATGTGCCATGTGCCCAGATAAAAAATGGTATACTTAGAAAATGTATATGCCACCTTGAGCAAGTCTCTGGAAAAGCAGCACACAGTCATAAAAGGAACAATGATAAAATTATCAATATTAAAACAAAACATTAAGAACAATAAAGACCCTAGCAGGGCTTTCCCTGGGGCGCTGCGCCTCTGCACTGCTCGGGGAAGCCGAGGAGGGGGTGGGGCTTGGTCATGTGCCCGCCCCCTGGGCTCCTCACTCCCAGAGCTGCGCTCCTGTGTGCTCCCATTCCAACAGACCCCTGCTAATACTGTATGCTCATATGAATGACAGAATAACATTGCTTTGTACAACCTTTTATTATATTTTAGTAAACAAATCATTCTTATACTTTTAAATTGAGTCTGTGTCAGTTTCTCAGAAGTATCGGTTAGCGCCGCCTCTGCATACACTGGCGAAGGTCCCGTAAGCCGACTGCATATTGTTAAGAGCTAATATTCCCCAAATATTTATAAAATAAACGAGAAGTCAGGCTAACACTGAGCAATTACATAACAGAACTAATCTCTGTAGTCTGGAGACCAGTTGTCATTCCAGGAGATCTCCAGGCCCCAACTGGAGGCTGGCAACCCCTTCCTGGCCCAAACCCATGAAAATTAACTCCAGCTGCCAATTTCAGCACAGCCCTCACATACAAACGCAACCAAACTTCCCCCCAAGCACCCTGTTTCTGCACCTTTTTAAATATCTCTCTCTCTCTCTCTCTCTCTCTCTCTCTCTCTCTCTCTCTCATGGTTCAATAAACAAAGCCCTATCAAGTTTCCAATCATTGTATAATGTGATTTGCCAACAGGACTACACTAGGCTGTGCAGTCTAAGGGATTTCTTTGTCTTGTTTTTTTCCCCTTCTGCTGAATTTCCCCACGATTGTTTTTTTTCCCTACTCTGCTTTTTTTAAAGTAACACTTTCTGTTAAAAGAACAAATAAATCACCAGCTGCCGGCTGAACTGGGATTTGCAGGGGACCCTTTAAGTGTCTGCTGGACGTCTGAGCCCCTTGAGGAGAGATTCTCCGTGGTCCTCTTGGAAGCTATAAATGAACAGCGGGGTGTGAAAACACAGTCTTAGCACCTGTTTTATTGCAAGCACTTCCTGCAATTAGTGTATTTAAACCAGCCATATGGTTTGTAATCTTCTTGTATAATAAGAAGCGTACGGCTCTCGGTGATGCTGCAGACCTTCTACTCCACTTTCTGCTTAAACAATGCAAATGTGTGGAGTTCACCATTTCTGGTTTTAAACTTCATGTTTCCCTCTCTCTCTCTCTCTTTTAAAAACAGATTTTGCTAAAATGATTTTCTGTGGAATAATAGCCTGCGACGTTTTCCATCCGGGATTGCGACAGGCATCATACAGTGTAATCCTAAGAAAAGCGACACCAAAGTTCCCGGCCTTTTTGAGCCTGGGAGCACTTTTGGAATTCTGACACAGTGTGGTGGGCACAGTCACAAAATGGCTGCTGCAAAATGGCCACCACAGGAGGCAGAACCAGTCACAAAATGGCCACCACAGGAGGCAGAGCCAGTTTCCCTTCAGTTTAGTCACATGGTGAAGACCCTTGTGCTGTGGTGGCAGCTGCTGCCAAAGCAACATTTTCAAAATATCTGTGTGGGCCATCAGATCTTGAAAGGCTTTCAGGAGCCCTGCTGGGCAGAACCCCCACCTGGACCCACTCTTGGTGGTCACCTTGACCTTCACCTTTCTCAGTCCTTTGAAAGGAGAGCTATTTGGGTGTAGTGGTCAGGAGCACGGACTCTAATCTGGGAGAACCATGTTTGATTCCCCACGCCTCCACATGCAGCTAGCTGGGTGACCTTGGGTCAGTTACAAGTTCTCTCAGAGCTGTTCTCTCAAGGGCAGTCCTCAAAAGAGCTCTCTCTTGTTTCCATTCATGGAATTTATTGTTGCAACAGATCTTCAACCACACAATTCTGCATATCTAAATCTTCTGCATCTGTAACCCCTTCTCCACCTCTTCTCTTACAATGTCTGGTCATGCTCATGCATACAATCTTTGCATTTTGTGGTACATCACATGTTCTGTGTTTACTACTCATCATCTCTTTAACCACCAATGAAGAAGAAGAAGAAAAGATTGGATTTATACCCCACCCTTCACTACCCAAGGGAGTCTCAGAGTGGTTTATAATCTCCTTTTCCCTTCCCCTCCCCACAACAGACACCCTGTGAGGTAGGTGGGGCTGAGAGAGCTCTGACAGAAACTGCTCTTTTTCAAGAACAGCTGTGCCAGAGCTATGGCTTGCCCAATGTCATCCAGCAGGTGCAAGTGGAGGAGTGGGGAATCAAACCCGGTTCTCCCAGATTAGAGTCCGCGCACTTAACCACTACACCAAACTGGCTCTACCTACTGAATTTACCGCCTTCTGAATAATCATTATCCGTTTGTTGAAGTTATTATATGCTTATTAGTGCTCGGTTATGAAGTTTGTAATCTATGAAATTCAATCTGAAATTATGACGTTACTGTTCTGTTTTGTTTGCCTTTTATCTATGAATAAAATGGGTTTTTTTAAAGAAAGAAAGAAAAGAAAAAGAAAGAGCTCTCTCAGCCCCACCCACCTCCCAGGATGCCTGTTGCGGGGAGGGGAGGGGAAGGGAAGGGAAGGGAAGGGAAGGGAAAGGGAAGGGAAGGGAAAAGAGATTGTAAGCCGCTCTGAGACTCCGAGTGAAGGGCGGGGATATAAATCCAATCCCTTCTTCTTCTTCTTCTATGAACTTTGAAGGGTGCAACTCAGCTATGGGTGGCACTGTTAAACAAGTTTCAGAGGGTCTGCAATAGAACAGCTAGATTTCAGTTCAGCAGCATCTGAGAGACCACCAAGATTTTGGGGCCATATATATAGTACAGACTCCGTATCTGTTAGTATGTTTTTATCTTTGTATGTTTTTTCTTGTTTTTCTTTTTTCTTTTCCTTTATAAAAACTCAATAAAAATTGGAGGGGGGAGATTTGGGGGGGCATAAACTTCCAAGACTCAAAGGGCCTGGCAAAGGGAGATTTGATTCTCACAAGCTCATACCCTGAACATCTTGTTGGCTTCTAAGGTGCTCCTGGACTCCAATCTAACTATTAAAGAAGTAACTTCTCCCCTTCTGGAGACTGAGAGTACATGCTACAATCGTGGCTCCCTGTTTACTAGTGGCTGCCTCCATTCATTCATTGTCCCAAACTGGTGCACGGTTTGCCATCAGAGGATGTTACCAAATTTGGGGACCACTCTGCTTTGATTCCAAAATTCACGTTACTGCTATGGTTTCTCCACACTCAGGATGCAACGGTTCCTTTGACCTGATCGTATTAGCAGAATTGGATAGAAATATGGCTATTAAAACCGACTGCATATAAAATGTGCTTAAAAGGAGTAAACATGCCATAAAAGAAACCAACAGGACCTAGACATTTTCCGACGAAAATAGGTGGGATGAAAGCAGTCTTTGTGGCCATGCACTAACACGGAAAGGAATGTGGGGATAAGCATGATGTACAAAAGCCACTGTGTGTCTGGAAGCTGGGACTTGCTCACGGAAGGGCTATTTTCCTATGCGCCAGGGCACTGTGTGCAAAAGGAGAACTAAAATCCCAAAAGGGTGGTCCATTTGCATGAGAAGATGCGTGACGGCAACTTTAGAAATAACCTGTGACAATACTGGCCGGGCTGCTCCACTTGTGTCTGTGGAAGATTTTAGGAAGCTGCTATTTCCATTCCGCTTGCAGCTCTTTGAATCCAGCCTGTTCACTCAATGCAATGAATGTTGGTCTCCGTGTACATACTGTCATGTCCCATTAATACTGAATGAGGAGCTGTTGATGAACTGCCAGTTTTGAAACAGTGGAAAGTAGGAACATTTGTACTGTTCTGAAGTCAGTGAAGAAATAGTTTGGCGGGGGGGGGGGGGGGGGAGGAAGCTGCAACAAGGGATCATCAACAGCTATTAGCATATCCGAATTGGTGGTGAAAAAAAAATCATTTGCAGGCTATTCGCTTCCTGCCACCACCTGAGAATGATAGGAAGAGAATGGACACTCTGAATTACCTCCCTACTCCTTTAACACGCCTGTCTAAAACCTCTCATAATGATGGCCATGGTCTGAAGTGAGGTGTTGGCTGGATTGCGGATAAATAGGTCTGTCCATAGTGAGACAGCTCTCCTGAATGTTCAGACTCTCAGGGGAAAGTTCTCAAGGGTTTGTTGTTAAAGAAGGCCTGACAGAAACACAGATCATTCCAGAGGGCAGCCATGCTGGTCTGCACTAGAACAGCCAGGTTCGAGACCAGGAGCACCTGAGAGACGGACCAGATTCTGGGGGTAAAACTTTCAAGAGTCAAAGCTCAGATACCTGTTGACAAAGGGAGTTTTAAAGCTTACACCCTTCCAAAAAAATCTAGTTAGTCTCCAAGGTGCTACTGGACTCAAACCTAGCTATAAAAACCTGAAGAGCGGTCCTTCAATCAGAATTAATTTGGATTCTGTTATGATCCACGTGATTGGCTCCTGAAAAGCCACATGAAGCTGGAAAATTGAATGGTCACCAGAGGTTATTCGGAAATGTGTGTGTTTCTGTGCATGAGTGCGTGTGTTAAGGGCTGTCAAGTCAGTTCCAATTTAGGGTGACCCAATGAATGAAGTGGCTCAAGTGGTTAAGATGCTGAACTGCAGACCAGAAGGTCAGTAGTTCAGCAGTTCGAGACCCAAGTGCCGCATGACGGAGTGAGCTCCTGTCTCTGGCCCCAGCTCCTGCCAACCTAGCAGTTTGAAAGCAAAAAAAAATTGCAAGTAGATGAATAGGTACCACTTTGGTGGGTAGGTAACAGTGTTCCATGTGCCTCAGCGTCTAGTCATGCCAGTTACATGACCATGGAAACATCTCTGGACAGTGCTGGCTCTTCAGCTTGGAAACAGAGATGAGTACCGCATCCCTAGCATCAGGGCTCTTTTTCAGCAGGAACACACCGGAATGCTGTCCAGTTGGTGTCCGAGCCTGCCTCGCCCCCTCCCTGCCGGGCCTGAGCTGTTTACACTTAAAGGAAAAGTTCCTGCAGAGAGCTGGCAGGAAAAAAACCCACCCAGCGCTTTCCCTTTAAGTACAGAGAGCCAGCAGGAGAAAGCCCCGCCCATAGATTAAGCATGGGGCTAGGCTCTTTGCACTGAAAGGCCTGGCTCTGCATTTGGCTTGCCAACGTGTGGCTCTCCCTGCTCTGGTAAGTGCCTCCCGGATCTCATTTTCCTTCTCTCTCTTTCCCCCCCCCACTTTCTTTCTGTCTTTCTTTCTGTCTGTCTGTCTTTTTCTCTTTCCTCTCTGTCCCCACCTTTCTTTCATTCTTTCTCTTTCTCTCTCTCCCTCCCCTTTCCTTTCTCTCTCTCTCTCTCCTCCACCTTCCTTCCTTCCTCTCTCATCTATCTATCTATCTATCTATCTATCTATCTATCTATCTATCTATCTATCTATCTATCTATCTCTTTCCTTCCTTCCTTCCTTCCTTCCTTCCTTCCTTCCTTCCTTTTTTTCTCTCTCCCCCCTTCCTTCCTTCCTTCCTTCCTTCCTTCCTTCCTTCCTTCCTTCCTTTCTTTCTTTCTTTCTTTCTTTCTTTCTTTCTTTCTTTCTTTCTTTCTTTCTTTCTCTCTTTTTCACCCCCACTCCCCTCTCTCTCCCTTTTTTTTCTTTCTGTTTCATTTTGTTCTTTGTGTTTTTTTTAAAAAAAAATATTTATTTCTTTTTATTTTTTTGCATTTCTATCCTGCCTTTCCAGCGAACTGGCTCAAGGCGGCTCACAACATAAACATAAACACCTAAGTGGTTTACAATTTAAAAGCATAAATAAACAACATTATAAAACGACTCACATAGCAGTACTGGTGGCATCTATATGCTCCTGGAGAGCAGCGGCAACAGAAGGTTTGGTCTGTGGATCCAGGACGAAGTTGTCCTGCCATCTCCCCGGTGGCGGCTTCTATTTGAAAGCCTGGTGGAAGAGCTCCGTCTTGCAGGCCCTGTGGAACTGCAACAAATCCCGCAGGGCCCTGATGTCATCTGGGAGCTCATTCCACCAGTATGGGGCTGCCACCGAGAAAGCCCTAGCCCTGGTACAGGCCAGCCATGCATCCCTCAGACTGGAAATAGTCAAGCGATGCTGAGTGCTTGACCTCAGTGCCCTCTGGGGCACATATGGGGAAAGGCGGTCCCTTAGGTAGGCAGGCCCCTGACCATAGAGGGCTTTAAAGGTCAACACCAACACCTTGAACCGGATCCGGTATGCTATAGGCAGCCAGTGCAGCAGCCACAGCACAGGCCGGATGTGGTCACCCATACTGAAAAGGGGGGGGATGTAAAAAAGCAGAGAGCCCAGGAAATGCTGCTTTTGACAATATCTTCAATTTTTGAGCATCTCTTTCATTTTCTCATGACATCATCTGCTTAAGAAAAGTTTGAAGCCTGAGTTCATTGTTGTGTCTTGTTGGGAATGGCTTGCAAATATATGTGTGTCTAAAGTCTGTATTAAACTGGTTTGGTGCTTACTGCCATGCAAGAAAAAAACATCTGAAAAAGTAGCTTCATTGTTGTGTATGTTGGCAGAACATTTGACTATTGCATGGGGCACTTTGGGGGACATCTGCAGAGAAACAGAGATGTAACTAAAAATGAGCATGGCCAGCTGCACTTTGGAGATTGCCTGTTTTGTGAAATTTAAAAAGTGGGCAGAGTTTCTGATGAAGATGATTGTCCCTCTTCTCCTGCCACTGGGCTGACATCTGCCTTTAATGGGCCAGCAAAGTTGATGTTCTTAAAGCTCCTAATAAGAGAGATTTCTGCTTCTGAGGCATTGACTTCCAACGATTGGTGATCTCGTGATGGTAGTGATACTCTGATGTGGTAAAGACCACCTGTTCACAGGATAATTTTACCTGTGGGACAGACTGTATGGTAACCACTCCACTGGTACATAATTGCTTGTAAAAAGTATTGTAGTGTAATAATTCAGGTGGGTAGCCGTGTTGGTCTGAAGCAGCAGAACAAAGTTGGAGTCCAAAGTTTCATCCAAGGTATAAGCTTTTGTGTGCATGCACACATCTTCCATCTGAAGAAGTGTGGGTGGCACATGAAATCTTATACCTTGAATACAATTTTGTACCTTGAATAAAATAGTCCACAAACTACTCCCATCCATTGCATCCACAAACCTAGAAGAAGAAGAGATTGGATTTGTACCCCACCTTTCATTACCCAAGGGAGTCTCAGAGCATCTTACAAACTCCTTTCCCTTCCCCTCCCCACAACAGACACCCTGTGAGGTAGGTGAGGTTGAGAGAGCTTTGAGACAACAGCTGGTACAGAGCTATGGCTTGCCCAAGGTCATCCAGTAGGTGCAAGGGGGGGGAGTGAAGAATCAAACCCGGTTCTCCCAGATTAGAGTCCGCGCACTTAACCACTACACCAAACTGGCTCCTAGCGTTTTTCTTCCAGTGAACTAGGGTTGCCAACTCCAGGTTGAGGAAATCCCTGGAGATTTGGGTGTGGAGGGTGGGGTTTAGGGGAAGGAGGGACCTAAGCAAGGCATAATGCCATGGACTCCACTTTCCAAAGGAGCCATTGACCTGATCTCTGTAGTTTGGAGCTCAGTTGTAATTCCAGGAGATCTCCAGACCCCACCTGTAGGTTGGCAACCCTAAACATATTCAGCATTCTAGTTCTGCAGGAAGGCAAGCTGATTTCCATGGGAACCTAACCTTTAGGAATTGATTCCAATCCAGTGTGGGAATAATTGTTGGACATAAGATATTGGTTCAGGCAAGATTTTGTATAGATGGGACAGAAAATAATGTTTTTATTGGTTTTGTCAAAACTGTTTTGACAACAAGGTAAACAGAATAAGAAGCAAAAGGTGGATGTGGCTGGATGACCACACTTCTGGTATCATCGGGTGTGGCCTAATATGTTAATGAGCTGTGCTGTCAGGGGAGTGGCCTAATAAGCAAATGAGTTCCTGCTGGGCTTTTTCTACAGAAAGAGCCCTGCCTAGCATCATATTCGACTGGCTTTCGAGCAAGAGAAACCTTGACCTTGACCTTGAATGAATTAGTGACCTCCCAAACGTCCTCTTGCTAACAGCCTTGCTCAGGTCTTGCAAACTGAGGGCCATGGCTTCCTTCACAGAGTCCATCCATCTCACATCGGGTCTTTCTCTTTTCCCGCTGCCTTCAACTTTTCCTAGCACTGTCATCTGTTCCAGCGACTCTGGTCTTCCCATAATGCGACCAAGTACAATAGCCTCAGTGTAGCCATTTTGGCTTCTAGGGAGAGTTCAGGCTTGATTTGATCTACAAACCACTGATTTGTCTTTTTGGTACTCCACAGTATCCATAAAACTCTCCTCCAACACCACATTCCAAATGAGTCACTTTTCTTCCTGTCTGCTTCCTTCATTGTCCAGCTTTCACTCAGTAATGAGGAGTACCACGGCATGAATTATGTTGATCTTGGTGGCCAGCAACATATCCTCACACTTAAGAATCTTTTCTAGCTCCTTTGGGGCTGCCCTTCCCAGTCTCAATTTCACATTCACCTGTCTGCAGAAATATATACTGCAACTCTTTTGTACTCCTCATTCTCCCCTGTGGTCCTTATGGACACCTTCTTTCAAGTGTCAAGGTTTAAATGCCATCTTGGGCAATATTTCCATGGCCGCTCAAATGATATAAAAACTTAGTGATATTTTAATTAGTCACAGAATCATAGAGTGTTAGAGTTGGAAGGGATCTTGCAGGTCATCTGGTCCAACCCCCTGCACTCTGCAGGAGCATAGCCGAAAGATAGCCCTACAACATACCCGAAAGATGGTTGTCCACCCTCCACTTGGAAACGTCCAGCGAAGGAGCATCCACCACCTCCTGAGGCAGTCTGTTCCACTGCTCAACCACGCTTACAGTTAGGAAGTTCCTCCTGATATTTAGCCAGTATCGACTCCCTTGTAATTTCCACTCATTAGATCTAGTCTTGCAATCCAGGGCAAGAGAGAATAGATCTGCTCCATCTTCTGCATGACAGCCCTTCAGATATTTGAAGACTGCAATCATGACCCCTCTAAGCCTTCTCTTTCCCAGGCTAAGCATACCCAACTCTTTCAGCCTTTCCTCATAAGACTTGGATTCCAACCCTCTCACCATCCTGGTTGCCCTCTTCTTCTCCAAGTTTTTTGTGAGTCTCTGGCACGAGTTTCCTCCGCTATGCATGCTGATGGTACCTTCTCCTCACTGATGCTGCCATTTTGCCCTTGCTAAATCCTGCACATCTTTTAGCAGCTTGCCAAGCTGCCTGCTATGTCTGGTTCACCTCCATGAAAATGGGGCAGCAGTCCAAGGAACTGGCCTTCAATAGCTAAAACGATGACCAGGTAGAAGCCTTTCATTGGCATCTGCTCAGCAGTGCCACCCACCTGCAACTCCAAAAATAACCAGTTCTCTGCCAAGGTCAGGATTGGTGGTTACTTCCCAGAGCTCTGGTCCTCAGTGGTTTCCCTCGCAGTGCAGCAGCTTTAGCAGCAGTCCAGTGGTGCCAGTTCACGTGTACATATGATTATACAGAATCAGACCTTTGGTCCATCAAGCTCAGCATTATTTATTTATTTAGGCTGACATTCTGCCCTCCCAGATGACTCAGAGCAGATGACAAGAGGGGTTGAAACCTCTCACAGTAAGAATTAAAACGTTCCATTAAAATCTTCCACAAGAAATAGTTAAAACAGACTGAAACAAAACTATAAACAACACAGGTGGCACAGCAGTTTGATAGGGTAGGCCCCAAAACTGGAGCCATTAGACCAGAGCTGATGGGCTGCTCAAAGGTGGAAAGTTCAGCAGGGGTGGCCAATAGATGGAATAACTGGACACCCACCACCTCACCCAAAGGCCTGTTGGAACAGTTCTGTTTCACAGGCCCTGCGGAACTGTAATGGGTCCTGTGGGGCCCCGATCTCCAATGGCAGTGTGTTCCACCCTGGTCAAGGCTAAACGGACGTCCTTTGGGACAACCAGCAGATGCTGATCTGCTGAGTGCAAGGCTCTCAAAGGCAAATATGCAGAAAGGCAGTCCTTCAGAGCTGGCTTCCTGTGGAGGAGTGTGGAATTGAACCTGGTTCTTCAGATTAGAGTCCATCACTCTTAACCACTACACCATGCTGGCTCTCACAACAACAATAACTGAAATGAACCTGATCGATGAGAATGACAAATGTTTCAGGTTCTACAAGCCACTAGGAATAGTTCTGCAAGAACCCTATTGAGGATTTCAGCAGATGGTTGCAGCATTACAACAGGTATATTTTGGTTTCTTTCTCCAAGGTCACTCAGCGTGTGAGATTTGTCCCTTTTTGACATTTCACAATGTAATAACGTAAGGGAGACTTCATTTTAATAGAAGTGTCACATCATCTCCAGATCAAATTATCTCGTTTTAACAACAAAAAGGAAATCAGACTAATCAGAAATAAATGTAAAATGGTACAGATCATTTGGCTCGAGGAGCACTTGTAGAAAACCAAAATGTATGCTCTACAATGACCTCTCCTTATCATTAGATAATGACCTCTGGAGACATCTGGATTGAGGCGGTACGGCGGCACTGGTGTTGTTAGATCTGTCGGCTGCGTTTGACATGGTTGACCACCAGTTGCTGATCCACCACCTCACCGACTCGGGGATACAGGGGCTTGCTTTTCAGTTGCTTGCCTCTTTTCTCCAGGATCGGGGACAGAGGGTTTTGCTTGGGGAACAGACCTCCCAGAGGCACCCACTGGTGTGTGGTGTTCCTCAAGGGGCGGTGCTGTCCCCGATGTTATTTAACAACTATATGTGCGCCCTTGCCCAGATTGCCCAGAGGCACTGGCTTGGGTGTCATCAATATGCCGATGACACCCAGCTATATCTGCTGTTGGGTGGCCAGTCTGACTCTACCCCAGATGACTTGGAGTGGGCGCTTCAGGACATTGCGGACTGGCTCAGACTGAGTCGACTGAAACTGAATCCAACGAAGACGGAGGTCCTGTGCTTGAGTCGGAATGGGTCGGGGGTAGGGATCCCACTACCAACCTTCGGTGCCAGAGCCGAGGGTCAGGAGCTTGGGAGTGCTCTTGGATGCTTCCCTAACAATGGAGGCCCAGGTAGCAGCCACTGCCAAGGCACCACCTACGGCTGCTAAGGCAGTTGGCTCCCTTCCTTGAACATGAGGACCTAACTACAGTGATCCATGCTATGGTCACCTTGAGACTTGACCACTGTAACACTCTCTACTTGGGGCTGCCCTTGTCTCAGATCCGGAAGCTGCAGCTGTTGCAGAACGCTGCAGCCAGGCTGCTGATGCGCCTCTCTATGCGGGACCACATCCGGCCTGTGCTGTGGTCGCTGCACTGGTTGCCTATAGCATACCGGATCCAGTTTAAGGTGCTGGTGCTGACCTTTAAAGCCCTATATGGTCAGACCCTGCCTACTTGAGGGAACGCCTTTCCCCATATGTGCCCCAGAGAGCACTGAGGTCAGACACACAACATCGCCTGACTCTCCCTGGTCCTAAAGACATTCGGCTGGCCTGTACTAGGGCCAGGGCTTTCTCGGTGATGGCCCCACACTGGTGGAATGAGCTCCTGGATGACATCAGGGCCCTGCAGGACCTATTACAGTTCCACAGGGCCTGTAAGACGGAGCTCTTCCGCCAGGCTTTCGCTCAGGAGCCGCCACCGGGGAGATGTAGGACAACATTGCCCTGGAACCACTGGCCAAACCCCTTGTTGCCGCTTTTCATCATGAGAACTCTGATGCTGCCACTGTCTATTGTTGTATATGTTGTTTATGTTGTTTAATTACTGATGTTTGGTTTTATGTTTTATTCTCTCTTAAATATGTAAATATCAGAGTCTGTTTCATTCAGCCTCTGCCATTTGTTGTTGCTATCTGGAGTCTCCATCGGTAATTAATGGGTTGCCTTGAAGTTTCTGTTCTGTCTCGCTTAATGTATCTTTCTCTCCCCGGGAGGGTGGCTTGCTGCATTCCATCGCGTCATAAACCAGCCCAGCTATCTTGTATTGTCACCTCCCTCTTCCCTCTCCGGATGCTTGAGTGTTTTATCTGCTTTTGTAACCTTGGAGAACTGTGGAACTGTTATTCTTACCAGGTGTCTGGCTTGCAATCTATATTTAGAGGTCACTGGGGAACATGGGGGGAATTTTTAGTGCCTTAGCGCCCTTTTGGTGGGAACCAAACGGCTCTGAGAATTTCGTGCTTTTTTGTAACCATTTCTATTGGCCCTCTGCCTGCTTGTACCTGAAGGTGGGGGGTATATTAATCCTTGCTGTATGTAACCAAGTATCTCTAACAAACATGAAGTACCTGAACCATCATTAAGAATAAAGGAACTTTGTTTCATCAAAGGTCTGGCTTATTGGTTAGATTCAGAAGTCTCACAGAAAACCACTTTGATGGTATTTTATGGTTGATAGCCGCCTTGAGCCAGCTTGCTGGAAAGGCGGGATAAAAATGAAATAAATAAATAAATTGGAGGCCCCTCATGAGACATATATCCAAAGTGTTATGGCTCCAGTCGCCAGTGCTGGATGCAGAGGACCATCCTTCCAAATGCTGAGATCCTGCCACCCAGCTACTTGGAGGGGAAGGAAGGAGAGGAAAGGCCTGAGTTAAGTCCACAGAGAGAGGTCCTCCTGAATGTCCCATCAATCCAAGAAGGTCCTTTTGGTGGGTACACAGGGCCTTTTAAATAGCAGCCCCATGATTATGGAACAACCTCCCCAGGGAGGTCACCTCCCCCCACACTTTTGATTTTTAGGAGGCAGCTGAAGATGGTTTTGTTTAAGAGTTTGCATTTGGTTAAATTTACTGGTGGTTCCAGGTGGTCAACCATGTTGGTCTGAAGGAGTAGAACAAACTGAGTCCAGTGGTACCTTCAAGACCAACAAAGGTTTATTCAAGGTTACCTTCAAGACCAACAGAAGTTTATTCAAATACATTGGAAAGGAAGCTAGAGTTCAAACTTATAGACAGAGGCTGAACAGCAAATTAACATGTAACACAATGCAGATGCTTTAAGATATCCAAAGACAAAACTAAATAACAAGCTAAAGTTATAAGGTCAACAGTTGTTTTGATTTAATTAAGGGGGAAAGGACAGTAAAGTAATAAACATGTCAAAATAGGGGATAGATGTGAAAAGGCATCTTTTTGTAATTGTGGTGGTGGTGGAAAGTGTTGTCAAGTTGCAGCTGAGTTATGGTGACTCCGTAGGGTTTTAAAGGCAAGGGACTTTCAGAGGTGGTTGGCCATTGTTTGCCTCTGCATAGTGACCCTGGACTTCCTTGGAGGTCTTTCGTCCAAGTACTATCCAGGGCTGAGCCTTCTTAGATTCCATGACTTATGGTGGCCCCGTAGAGTTTTCAAGGCAAGAGGCATTCAGAGGTGGTTGGCCACTGCCTGCCTCTGTCTAACAACCCTGAATTTACATGGTGGTCTCCCCTCCAAATTCTAGTCCCTGCTTAACTTAGCTTGAATTGTGATTTGAAATCCTGGCTTTTATGTTTTTGTTTAATATATTTTATTTTACATATTTTGCCTATGTTGTAAGCTGCCTTGAACTCTACAAAGAAGGAAGACAGCTAATAATTTTTAAATAATTTTTTAAAAACCCAACTGAATAAATATCCAACCTCTTGCTGCTTCTCCCTGTTTAAAGAAGGGCTTCTCATGTGTAGCCCCTGTTAGTGGAACAGGCTGTAGGGTAGCCCATGCATGAGGCCCTAATCAGGGGTCTGTTGGAGTGGGAGCATACAGAAGCGCAGCTCCGAGAGTGAGGAGTCCAGGGGGCGGGCACATGACCAAGCCCCACCCCCTCCTTGGCTTCCCCGAGCAGTGCAGAGGCGCAGCGCCCCGGGGAAAGCCCTGCTAGGGTCTTTATTGTTTTTAATGTTTTGTTTTAATATTGATAATTTTATCATTGTTCCTTTTATGACTGTGTGCTGCTTTTCCAGAGACTTGCTCTAGGTGGCATATAAATTTTCTAAGTATACCATTTTTTATCAGGGCACATGGCACATAAGTACTAGAAAAAAATTCACCAACCCTTCAGCAGCTTCCACCCCATCAGTTTGGTGTAGAGGTCAGGAGCTGTACTCTAATCTGGGAGAACCTGGCAGCTGCTGGTGTGACCTTGGGCCAATCACAAGTTCTCTCAGAGCTGTTCTCTCATGAGCAGTTCTCAAAAGACCTCTCTCAGCCCCACCTACCTCACAGGGTGTCTTGTTGTGGGGAGGGGAAGGGGAAGGGATGGGTGGTGCACATGTCCTTGGTATCTCAAGTCTACTTGAAACCTGGTGGTTTCAAGGGAGCAGGAAGAGAATGAGGGTGTGTTCTTTACGCTTATTTTTATTGCACAAAGTATTGGATGGGGAAGGGAATAGAGGAAGAGCAGGTCAGTTTGACTCACCTGTGCAGTGGAGCCTGAGGGGTGGGAGTTGCCTTCTGACACACCTCTGGTATGTTAGGGGGTGTGACATATGCAAATGAGTTATGCAAATGAGCTATGCTAATGAGCTCTTGCACCTCTTTTTCTACGAAAGGACCCCTGGCCCTAATTCACTCATGTAGTTCTCAGGGACGAAGGGACAGCCTGAGACCCTGGAGAGCCACTAGTGTTGCCAGGTCTGGGTTGGGAAATACCTGGAGACTTTGGGGGTGGATCCCGGAGAGGGCAGGGTTTGGGGAGGGGAGGGGCCTCAGCATGGTACAATGTCATGCAGTCCACCCTCCAAAGCAGCCATTTTCTCCCAGGGGAGCTGATCTCTGTCCCCTGGAGATCAGTTGTAAAAGCAGGAGATCTCCAGGCCCCACCTGGAGGCTAGCAAGCCTCAGAGCCACTGCCAGTCTGAGTAGGAAATACTGACTTTGATGGACTGATGGTCTGATTCAGTATAAGGCAGTTTCATGTGTGTCCATGTGTCTCCTCAGACCAGCAGCAGCTCTCCAGGGTTTCAGACTGAGGCCTTTCACATCACCTGCTACCTGAGCCTCTTAACTGAAGGTGTTGAGGATTGAACCTGTAACCTTCTGCACACCAAACAGATGCTCTACCACTGAGCCACAGCCCCTCTACTAAAGAAGTGCCCTTTCTGACAATCAGTTGGCCTGTGTTTATCTGGTATAGTTTTATCCCACCCTTCCTCCAAAGAACTCAGGACATTCTACATTTGGGGTACTGCAAATTTCACTGTGAACATGTTCAGCTGTTGAATTTACCATGCTTTTGATACCATATAACCTGGTACCCTTCTAGAGGACCTTTGAGTGCTGGGAGTGGGGAGCACTGTTCTGTGGTGGTTGTGGTCCTGCCTCAGAGGTAGGTTTCAGACTGTGGTGATGGAGGAATGCTGCACGGTCCTGTGGACTCTAGTTTATGGGGTTCCACAAGGTTCCATCTTGTCCTCCATGCTTTTTAACATGTGCACAAAGCCGCTGGGAGAAGTCATCCCGAGATCTGGGCTAAGTTGCCACCAGTATGTGAGTGACATTTAGCTCTATCTCATGCTTCCTGCAAATCCCAGGGAGGGTGCCTGGAGGCAGTTTTTTTTAGTGGGGATGAGGGCACACAATCTGAAACTTAATCCCAACAGAATGGAGGAGCTCCTGGTGGCGGGATCTAGGAACTGGGATCTCTCCTGCTCTGGATGGGGCTGCACTCTTTGCTAAAGGAGATGGTTCATAGCTTGGGGGTGCTCCTGGATCTGGGCTTCCTGTTGGATCAGCCCTGGATCAACCACTAAGCAAAATAAGCATGTGCTGAGGGGGCCAAGGAAAGGGGGCCACCACAAAGGCGGTTTTGCTTATATAGCTTACTGCTATCCAGTGTTAAGTATAAACTTTTTTATTATTATTATTTGGGGTCTGGCCAGGAAGATAACTGAATTTTTAATCTCTTACTTCACCTTCAGCACTATTGACTCTTAGGTCAAATCTACATCTGACTTTCCCGCTGGAATCATTCTAGTTTAAAAAAAAAAACCCCGTCCATACCTGTTTTTAGTTTCAAACCATACTTGTTCTAGTTTAAAAATCACTGTCTACATTCATTAATTGCCCTCCTGTGGGCAAGCTAGCATTACAGTGCTTTAAACAGATCCTGTTGCTTACTGCTCTTCAGGCCCAGGGAGTGAAGTTTGAAACCAGCGTGAAATGAGTGTAGGAAAAGACAGCAGTCAAACTACTTCAGAGGGGAGGTGTAGATTTGGCCTTATGTCTTGTCAGTTACACAATGGAAGGGCCAAGAGGCACCATCTGTCAAGCCTGGCCCTCACTTGCCATAGAATGCTTTCTAGCCAAACCCAGGACCCTTCCTTAATCTCCCTTCCCGCTTGAGGATGGAACGGCCAGGCAATGGACTACCCTGCCTTGCCTGACTTGTTAATACTAACATTAACTTATACCTCTGTGTTTGCCATCATAACAGTTCTGTGGAGTCTCCCGTAAGGGGAGGAAATGCTACATGATATTTGCTTTGGAATTATCAGCCACTTCTTCAGAGCCACGGAGCATTGGAATCCCTCCGTTTCAGCATTCTAGTCTCATTCCAGTGCCTCTTTTGTGTAGCTGGTATTTTATGGGAGGCAGAAGAGGCATGAATCAGCCGATTCTTATTCCGCTCAGCTAGCATCTGGGGTGTTTCTTATCTTTAGTAATCCAAGCCGCGCTTGGGAAAAAGAGGCCCTGTGCCACAGCCCTAAATCTACAATCCTTACCCCCTGTGTTAGTGACAGTGCAATTTATGAAATAATTACAGAGCAAATGAGCATAGAACCGGGGCATTATTGCAGGCATCAAAGGGAGGCTATGAACATGTGCGGCATTAACACAGGATTCACAGCCCTCAAGGTTGGTGTAATGCAACATTAGTGCAATGCCACGACTTTCAAAACCTCCAAACATCTTGTTGTCTTCCATGCTGAATGCCGCCAGCTGCCCACATCTGGTGGCCCACCAAGGGCTCAGTAGCCCTCTTGTTTTGCTGGGGAAGGGAGACTGCAACATCTCAGGGCCCACCCTCCCTGTGTCTCTCAGACTGTCCATCTTTCTTTCTTCTACAGTTTCCAGTCTGTTCCAGGCTGCGGTCACACGGCCCTTAAATGCGGGAGGAAGGGCTATTTCCTCCCACATTTAAAGGGGCCGTCCACAATGGCCGCAGAAAGTCCCGCGCCGAAGCAGGCTTAAATGCGGGTTGCTCCCGCATTTTCCAACCCCAGGAAAATCAACAGTTTTCCTGGGTGTTGTGGAAGGAACCTGCATTTTAGCCATCTGGCCAGCCCTCTCTCACAATCATTGCAAGAGTGGGGCTGTCCAGATGGTCCTGGCGGCCATTTTTCCCCCTTTTACACTTGGGCACTTGGGCAGTCAAGCGCCCAAGTGTAAAAGGGGGAACCCCCCCCAAATTACCTTTGCTGCCGCTTCCGCGGCTGCCGCCACCTCTGCCGCCGCCTCTGCCACTGCCACCGCTTCTGCTGCTTTCGCCACCGCTGCCGCCTCTGCCACCTCTAATGCGGCCGCCGCAGCTTTCGCCGCCGCTGCTTCTGCCGCGGCCGCCGCTTCTGCTGCCACAGGGGTTGGGATGTGTAGACATCCCAACTCGCGGTAGAAAAATGTGGCCCCTTTAAATCCGGGAGGGCTCCCGGATTTAAAGGGCCCGTGTGACCGCAGCCCCAGAGTCTTATCGCACACTCCTGACTTCTGTGGTGGTGGTGAAGAGTGCTGTAAAGTCACAACGGACCCATGGTGACCCCATAGGGTTTTCAAGGCAAGATGCCTTCAGAGGTGCTTTGCCATTGCCTGCCTTTGAGTAGCAACTCTGGATATCCTTGGTGGTCTCCCATCCAAATCGTAACCAGGGCCAACCCTGCTTAGCTTCTGAGACCTGATAAGACTGGGCTAGCCTGGGCCAACCAGGTTAAGACCGGTTAGCTCAGTACAAGTGAGGTGTTTAAATAGGGTCATTCCCAGGCAGAGGGCAGGGAGGGAGCCAGTTTGGTGTAGTGGTTAGGAGCACGGACTCTAATCTGGGAGAACTGGGTTTGATTCCCTGCTCCTCCTCCACATTCAGCTGCTGATGTTACCTTGGGTCACTTACAAGTTATTTCAGAGCTGTTCTTTCAGGAGCAGTTCTCAAAAGAGCTCTCTCTCAGCCCCACCTACCTCCCAGGGTGTCTGTTGTGGGGAGAGGAAGGGAAAGGAGATTGTAAGCCACTTTGAGACTCCTTCAGGTAATGAAGAGCGAGGTGTAAATCTAGTCTCTTTGGTGGTGGTGGTGGCGGAAATTGCTGTCAAGTCATAGCTGATTTATGGAGACCTGGTAGGGTTTTCAAGGCTCTTTCAGAGGTGGTTTGTGCCATTGCCTGCCTCTGCAGCGCAACCCTGGTATTCCTTGGAGGTCTGCTATCCACATACTAGCCAGGCCTGACCCTGCTTAGCTTCCAAGATCTGATGAGACCAGGCTCACCTGGCTTCCATGGTAGCCACATCATCCCATCCCTGGCTTTCAAAAAGATTGTAATGTATGAAATGTGGACTCCTGACAAAAAACAGAACCCAAATGTCAGTCTTCTTCTCACATCCTTACAAGGCCAGCCAGCCTGTGGGCCCTGAGGAATCCAAACCCAAGCATGCCTGGGATTCGGCAGACCTGACTGGCCGCTGTAGCGCAACAGAAGGGCTGCATCAGTGCAGCTTGAAAAGACAAGGGGCAGGTCGCTACGGGGAGCTGCGCGCCAAAAATGCAATCAAAACCATGGAACTCACTTAAAAACCTGGAGGGGAAAGAAACGTTTTGTCTTGGCCTCTACAGGGAGGAGATTACAGGGAGGGCATTCCAAAGGTTGTGCTGCTACTGAGAAAGAAGAAGAAGAAGAAGAGATTGGATTTATACCCCGCCCTCCACTCCCCAAGGGAGTCTCAGAGCGGCTTACAAACTCCTTTCCCTTCCCCTCCCCACAACAGACACCCTGTGTGGTGGGTGGGGCTGAGAGAGCTCTTTCCCAAGCTGTCCTTGAGGGAACAGCTGGTACAGAGCTATGGCTTGCCCAAGGCCATCCAGCCAGGTGGAAGTGGAGGAGTGGGGAATCAAACCCGGTTCTCCCAGATTAGAGTCGGTGCACTTAACCACGACACCAAACTGGCTCCCAGAAAGTCCTGCCTCTGGTTGCCCCCCCCCCCCCAGCAGTAGGGAGTGCAGCCAGCAAGGCTTGGGAAGCAGATCTCAACTGGCTTGGAACGAGGACACCTTTTCGTCTGGACTATAATTCTCAAACTGTTTAGCGTGGTGCCTGTGGACACCCTGGCACCAGTGTTCCCCCTAAGCTGAGTTAGTGTGAGCCAGCTCACAGTTTTTTAGCCTCTGGCTCACAGATTTTTGCCTTAGCTCAGGAAGGAGGGCTGCAGGGCAAACCAATTTATGCAGGGTAGTCAAATCACTCGCTCACAACTTTAATGGCAGTAGCTCACCAAGGAGAATGTTTGCTCACAAGACTCCACAGCTTAGAGCGGGCATTGCCTAGCACCTGCTGACACCTTTCCTGGCACCTGCCAAGTTTTTTTTTTTTTTAAGAATGTGGGTGGGACCAACAGAGCTTCTGATTGGCCACTGGAGACTGAACAGATGCTGCTAGATGAGTGTTTCTTAGCTTGCTCAACACATATGCCTGCGTGTATGCAAGAAAACATTTTAAACAATATGTCCCTCCTGCTAAACAGAGCTTCTGCCAGAAATGCAGAAGAGCCGCAATCAGTGTTACGCATAACTCCACTCCCTGACACTTTGTGGCTGGCTTCGCCACCTGTGACTGCCATTTTTGTGGTTGTCAGGTTTCCAAAGGTACCCACTGGCTCAAACTCTTGGAGACCCCTGATTTTGTGTGAAGGAGGCCATACTGAAACTAGGTTTGCCAGGTCCTACCTGGCTGCTGGTAAGGGGCTCCAGCGTCCATCCTGGGATCTTCTGGCTCTAGTTTTTGGGTAAAACTCTATGGTTTGAGCCCAATTTTACCTAGAGTTTTGCAAAAAAAACAAAACCCCACCCTAGAGTGTCACCCCTGTTGATGACATGATGATGTCACTTCCGAGTGATGTCATTATGTGATGTTCAGGGGTATTTGTGGGCAGGGTTTCCCCCACTGGCCAGTTGGCTAGCAGAGAAAAGGGCCTCACAAAAGCAGGGGAACCCCTTCCTGGACCAGAGGCCTAACAAAAGGGACCCCAAGCGTATAAAGTATGCAAAAATATAAACCGCAAGGGTAGACCATCAAAAGATTCACAACTTACTCAAGTAACCCGTAGACAACAGTCTATTGAAATGCAATAACAATAAATTGAAAATACAATAGAATTGGTGGTCACAATTCAAAAACACTGTTTGCAAATTCAAAATACATTTAGATGATAGTGGAAAATATCCAAGAGACTCTTCTATATCCTTTGAATATATTAGTGTCCAAAAGACCTCAAAGCTCACAAGAAAGGCAGAGGATGTTCCAAACCAACAAACTTGTAACAGCCAAAAAGTCCTTCCCAGGTATGCCAGATGTTTCAAAAGAATCTTCCTCAGTTGTATGGCTGAAAATGGAACCTAATTTCCACTGTAATGTAGGCACAGCTCATATCTCAAATGGAATTGGGGGGGGGGATTTGGACCAAAGGCCTAGCAACCCTGAGACTGACCAGGGGGAGGTTACAAGAACAGGGGATGGCTTTGGCTTCCATGTCCCTGGCACTTTGGCACATGTAGCAACCATGTGGGAGCAAAACTGTTAGCACATTATGTTGCCAAAGAAGAGCAAGGTGATTTAATCAGGGACTTCTCTCACCTGTCACTGAGGAGTTTTGAGACCGGGACGTTCACCTGGCAATTGTGGTCATGTTGATGTACTTAGCCTTCCAACTTGGCACCACCAGCCAGAGGTTCCCAGTCTAAAAGCCTGTTCTCCACTCCAGGAACTGAACCTTGTTGGCATGGCAGGAGAGAAAACGCAAGATAGCTACTGATGGGAGAGGAAAGTTACCTGGAAAGCAAATGCATTTACAGTTGGCCTAAAGTTTCAGATATAATTTATGATCCCATCCTGTTAATTAGCAACAGCACCCATTCATTCCAAACTTTCAAGTCATCGTCATTGTAAAGGCATCCTAGCCTTTGCAATTTTTTCATTCCTTTGTGAGCTCAGAGGTCCTTTGAAATTCTGATTCTAGACAAGTCATGTCAGTTTCAAAGAGAAACCCGAGCCATAAAAAGGTGTGCATGGAAGAACGCCTTCATATCAGGTAAACTTCCAAAAAACTCAGCTTGGAATTAAGGGGGAGAAAAAAAAAAACCCTTTTCATATTTGAACTCTCTTTCCTCTTTGAAGTCTGCCTTCAGTTCAGTATTTTTGAAAAGAATTAATCGGCAAAGTCTGCATGGCTGGATTTCTTCAGGCCGCTCTGTCCTCAGATCAACCTGTGGGGATTCATCTGGACTGCATGCAGCTCCCCAAGGGAGAGTTAAGGCCATTTTTCTGCTTCAGAAACTCACTGGGAGCGCCTGCCACATGTGGCAGAGAACCAGAGGAAACGACTGCCTACATTACAAGCGCCGTTATCTGAAAGGAAGCTTTTCTGTTTGTTTGTTTCAGTGGAGCTTACTTCCACATGAGGACCCTTGAGTCTGTCCCCAGTATGTAAAAGTTTAATTCACAAACAATTTTAAGGAGGGATGTCCAACCATCATCACCTCCCCCCTTGAGATTCTCCTGGTGTAATTGAAATGTTTGGCTTCCTTCAAAAATCCTTAGGTATCATAGCTGTGGAGGACCCCAGCCCCGATCTACATTGAGTTTATGAGAAATCTGAGCGGCCATTCGGATATTCTACATATCTAACTCCCAATGGCCCCCTGTGTGCGGATACTTATTTCTGCAGATCAGGGACATGCTGAGGGAAAAAGAGCTTGCCCTGCATACTTGGGGCAATCCCCAAGTGAGCAGAAAAATCTAAACACTTTAAAAAAAGGATACGGGGGATACTTAAACCCCCCCAAAGTACAACAGGTGTTTCTGCTCATGCGCAGCTCTCCCCCTCCTTGGAAAGTGACTGTTTGGAGCATGTGGCTGCCCTTAGCCAAGTCGAATGTTCAACTGAAGGGGAATTAACACCGAAAATTCCCTTTAATAAAGGAGTTAAACAGGGATGCATACTTGCCCCTTTCCTATTTAACTTATTTCTCAGTGATTTGGCTCCCATCTTAGCAGAAGAAGATTTCCACTCTCCTAAACTGGGCTCCCTTCAAATACCCATCCTGCTGTATGCTGATGATACTGTACTACTCTCGTGTACAAGGGTGGAGCTCAGGCGTCTGCTGAACAGATGCCTTAGATATTTCCTTGAGAATAAGTTACTCCTTAATTATGAGAAATCCAAAATATTAGTCTTTGCTAAGCCCTGCAAAATCCAAAAGTGGACATTTGATGGGAAAGAAATAGAGCAGGCCAAGCATTTCAAATATTTAGGTCTCTATTTCAGTTATAATATGTCCTGGTTATACCATTGCAAATCTATGATTAACCTAGCTAGCACTAATGCATCAGCCATCTCATATTTCTTCTTTAATAGGGGCAACCAATTTGTGCCCGCTGCCTTAAAAGTTTTTACAGCTAAAGTGATCCCACAGATACTATACAGTATTCCAACTTGGATAAGCACCTTTGAGACCAGAATTGAAAGAGTGCAATCCAAATTTGTAAGAAAAATCATGGGTCTGTCATGCTGGGTTCCATACGCAGCTCTTTGTTTCGAGGCAGGCCTTAACACGATAGAAACAAGAAATATCAATTAAATACTGGCTATGATTGCACTATACTGCTGACTGTGGGAGCTATATACATCAAACACTGTCTGAATCTATCACGTCCAGATGGATTGCCTGCATAGAGAAGAAAATAATTACAATGGGAATATCCATGGATTCTCTGTATATGATACCTCTCACAAATGCATATCAGTTAATTAGACACAGAATCCTGGACAATGAAATGCAGACACTAGTTAGTGATGCAAATAAATCCTGCTCCCCCTTGAACTTTGGAATTCTCCCACTTACTGGCCATCTGCCTTCTTTCTTATCGGCCCTCCATGCCCCTCACCTGTGCTGAGCATTTGCACTTGCTAGACGTAATGCCATTCCATCTTCTGTCACTCATGGTAGATACAAAGGGATTCAATACTCAGCAAGACTCTCTGGCCGATTTCGCACTAGCATTTGCCCCAGGTTTGCCCTCATGCTTGCACCAGAACTTCTGGTCGATTTCACACCAGTTGCTCCGGGCTCACCAGTTGCTCTGGAGTATTGCCCTGCAGCACCGGAGTTTCCCTGGAGCAAACAAATCCTGTTTTTAGAGGATTTTCCTGTTTGCTCCGGGGGAGAACCCAAAATGAAAACACGCCCACTCGCCCGCTTTTCATCAGGGCCGCCCCATTGTGGGAGTTTCTAATTTTTTTTGGAGAAAACCCTTCATCACGCTATATTGAAAGGGCTGAGGTTCCAAGTGGGAAAATGAAGAAAATACTCCAGAGGAAACTGGGAGGGGAAATTCCAGAGAGAACGAGAGGCAACTGGCCAGTGCGAAATCAGCCTCTGTGTGTAGTCGAAATCAGGTCGATTCAGTTTTCCATATTCTCCTGTACTGTCCCTGTTATGACGATATAAATTTTAATCTTCTAGACCCAATTCTATCTAATATGATAGGTTGCTCAGATGCTTTGAAGGTGCACTGTCTCTTGAATGACCTGTCACCTGAATCAACTGAAAAGGTTGCTTTATTTCTAAGTTTGGTAATTAAGGATCGATTGCACAACGCATAGCTACATATGATTAACTTTTTTTTCCTTGTTACCTCTCTTTCCATTTATGTCTCTTTCTGTAACCTGATTTATCCCAATAAAGGTGTATGTATGTATGTATGTATGTATGTATGACTGCCCGTAACAACGGCTTTCCTAGCGACGAGGCCTTTGCAGGCTTTTCCTCTTTGGGGAAGCTGGGAGCAGAGGGGGACAGGGAAAGCGGCGGGTAGCTTTATGGCTAAGCCTACCCTTGTTCGGCCTCCTGGGCACTGCCACCGCTGCCAGACTCACATCACCTCATCATCATCGCAGACCTTTATTGGCATAACAGTACAAAACCAGATAAAATAAACTGGAATCTGTAGTCAGAAAGAACATCTCCTCCTAGAGGCCTGGTAGAGGAATTTTTGCTACAGATTCAATGATTTCACTCTTATTTGAGGCTAGAAGTCTAAAGGTCTTGCGATCCTCAGATCGACCCTTTAAAAGTAGCAGGGAAGTCTTTAAACGCTGCTGGACTCAAAGTTAGGGGGAAAGGAGGGGGGGAAGAAGGGGGAGGGGATTGGCTTGGGGGAGAGAGAGAAAGGGAAAGATGGCGGTATTTGCTTGGGGGGGGAAAGAAGGGGGATTGGCTTGCAGCGCGGGAGAGAGAGAAAGACAAAGACAGAGGGATCGACTTGGTACAGGGTTGTAAAGAAAAAAGGAGGGATTGGCTTGGGGAGAGAAAGAAAGAGGGAGGGGGAAAGAAGCAAAGGTGGGGGAATACCTCCTCTGCAAGTTTCTTGGAGGTTGCTCCTTGTCCAAATCTAATAGTGCTGTGGGAAATGATCACACTTCCAACATAATTTCATCATTAATGGCTATCTTGAAGACCGGCGGCCTCTGGAAGTGGCGGCCTCAGTGGCACAGTGAAAAACGAAAAAGGAGCGCATGGGAAGGTGAGCAGCTTCTTTTAAGTTTCCTCCACCAACTGAAGAGCCGGCGAAGGTTTTCGTTTGATTTCAAAATGAAAAGTGGCTGGCCTCCTCAGAAAACCTTCAGCCGGGTGCCTGGTTAAATGAACACAGTTTTGTTCGACCACTGCCCACAGAGGAGGATGCAAACAGCAACAGCGTTTTAATTAGAACACTTTTCAAGCATCTTCCCATACAAGGATCTGTTAGTCTGGGGAAGCAGCAGCAAGCCAGACGAGTAATTTTCCACACGGCAAAGTTTCCAAACCGCTGTTTGAGAAGATCGGATCCCCCCCACCCCCAATTTCTGGATCTCTTCATTCTGTGTCATTACAAGACATTCATGACTCAGCTTTGCTTTCCACAAAGCCACTGTCAGCTGAAATGCTGTCCAGAGCAGGAAGTAGAATGTCTTTTGCTCTTTGCCCTGTATGATACAGATAGAGTTATCTGGAGCTCACCCAGTTGGGAAGTAGGGAGATGCCTTGATAATCTCAAGAAAAGCCAGGGAGAAAAGATGTGTGTGTGCTTGGGCAAACACACTCACACCACACCACTCTTCTATTGGTTATAGCAGCCTGAAGGCACCAAACGAACAATACATCCCTCAATGCAACCATGTCTTGCTTCACCTTGTTGCGCCTTGTTTAGAGACTGGATTGGTTTCCATTTCCTTCTCTTACGTGGTTCACAAAGAGGAAGGCAATTTTCTCCCCTCTTTCAGGAGCCTCTTGAGTTTACACACGCCTTCCGCCCCATTCAGCATAACTTACAATTGGGAGATAATTGCTAATATATAAACTGATTCTCCACAGCTGATACCAACAAGAAGACAGGGACCTCGATATTTGCCTTTTCCAGAGCCTCTCTGGCATGGACTGCCAGAGGCCTGAGTAAAATATTCAGTTTAATATCAAACTGAGGCCTGTGGGTTTAGACAGAAGTTGCCTCAGGAACTCTCAGCTGAGAGTGGCCCATTTGCCCAGAAGCTGACAGGAACAGTAATTAAGGACTCATTCAGAGTCCAGAACAACCCAAAGCCAGAAGAAAATATCCAAGTGTACTCAACAATAAGCATTTCTCCCAAAGTGGCCCTATTTCCTCCTCCCCCCCCCCCCCAGCATAATTTAGTCAAGAGAATTATTGTTAAAGCAGCCTAAACTAGTATTCTGGGCAAGTAACCTAATCAACCCAGCTAGATTCAAGACCAGGAGTACCATAGAGACCAGCAAGTTTTCCAGAGTATCAGCTTTCAAGAGTGGAACCCCCTTCATCAGGTACCAGAGCTTTGACTCTTGAAAGCTCCTACGCCGAAAATCAGGATGCTCCTGAACCCCAATCTAGCTGCTCTACTGCAGGCCAACATAGCTGCCCTGTGGAACTAATCTGGAATGTACTGGAGTCGGGAGGCCGTTGGAGTGATTTCAAGCATAGCTCTTTTTATTAGCAGGTCCAAAACAAGCATAGCAGCCTGGGTTTGGGGGCCTGCTTTTATTTAGGTCGGGCCCACACACCCCGACCTCACCCAAACGATCAGATAGGACCTAACGAGAGCGGTCCCAATTCATAGGTCCCCTGGGGAAACCTAGGCACGCAATTGGTGTCCTATTACGATCCGGCCAGCTATTGTTCGGCCAGATCCAAGCTCAGGCCACTCATGTGCTTGGACCATGTGGCGGTCACCATTACTGGAGCACATGGCAAGTGCTCTGGTGCAAGCAAAGCACATTACATAATCGCTCCAGGTTGACTTCTTCCATACCTCCCCCCTTACTTTCCCACATTTTCTGTCCATAACCATGCCCTCATTTGGAGTTCTGCTCCCCTAACATTCAAACCTTCCAAAACATTCAAAGTTTACAACCTGAATCCAATCCCATCCCAGCAGAGACACCACCCCCTCCCCCCTTTAATGATGTTGTAGCCAGTTTCTGCTTCCTGCCTGTTACTTCAAACCCAGAGTCGGTTGACTTCCTTGCTTTTACTGAGCTTCCCCCTCCCCCCTCCCTAGGGCTGCCAAGTCAGCCCGGGGGGCGGGGGATCCCCCGCTACAGGGGTTCCTGATCCGCTGGCCAGCATTCGGCCGGTGGGGAAACCCCACCCCTGAAGTCGTCCAGCCTGGACGACTTCCCCAGCGTAATGATGTCACCTGGAAAAGACGTCACCACGTTGGGGGCGTTGCCAGGGCGACACTCTGGCAATTTTGGGGCGATTGCCAGAGCGTCGCCCTGGCAACACCCCCAACGTGGTGACGTCACTTCCGGTGACGTCATCGGGCGCACGCGTGAAGCCTCCCGGGCGAAGAAGGACTCCCCCCTGCCAGTACGTGAGTACCCCCCCTCTGGAATCTTTGCCGCAATGGACTGGGACCGATTTCTCACAAGGAGCTGTGGCGCCGTCGCTCCTCCCTTTCCCCCGGTTCCACTGGTCCATTTCCGACTAATTGCCGCACGGCTGCATTTTGATCCTCGGCTTTGCGTGATTTTCCCTGCAGCTTCTTGATTTTGTTTTTTGAGGATCTAGAAGCCACGGCTCAAAATGCGGCCACACGGCAATTAGTGAGAAATTGACCAAATTTAGGGGAAAGGGACAAGTGATGGCGCCGCAGCTCCTTGTGAGAAATCAGTATGAATTTCCCCTTCCTTCTGGATCAGGCACCCCTTAACCAGGATCAAGCATGGTATAACTTTCTTTGGCCCTTTTCTGCTAGCTTATCCACCCCCCCCCCCCTCCAGTAGACAGCAATTCATAGACAAGTTGACCCATGAAGGTTTCTTGGTGTGCCACATATTTTATTGCACCATTCCATTTTACCATTTCTTAGAGCTGTGGTCTAGTTAGGGAAACCATCTTTTTGCTTTCTTCTGTGGACTGTTGTCTTTCCTGCGTGTTGTTCTCAACTGGGACCCTGATGCACTCCAGAAAGTACCCCACCCCCGATAAAGACTGTCCATGAGCGCATGGGTTGGGCCTGGCAAACAAAGGGGATGCTCTGAGCATTGCGGCTGCACACTCATACCCCTAACTGGGTCGCACGGTTCCCCCCACATGCTCTCCATATTATGTCACTCTGTTTTACAACAAATAAAACTAAATCCAGACAATAAAACAATAAAACTAAATCCAGAATACAGCTACAGAGTCTATTTGTAACGGCCGACTCTGTGTGGGCCCATTTAATTCCTCCTGCATCGGTGAATCACTGGGACCAAATCTTCCCACTGTCCCTGTTGGGAATGGGCTCTAGTGTGTCTTTGTGGAGGGCTTGCCGAGGTACTGCACACCAGTCCTCATGTGCAAACCCTGCTTTCACGCGAATGCATAAGCTGTCATTATAAGAGAACAAAGCTTGAGTTCAGGGTCACCTTTAAGACCAACAAAGTTTAATTCCGGGTATAAGCTTTCGTGTACTTGCACACTTCTTCAGATACATTGAAACAGACCTCCTCAAGCCTGTATCTGAAGAAGTGTGCATGCACATGAAAGCTTGTGCCCAGATTTTTGTTCTATTGATACAGACCAAGACAGCTGCCCATCAATGCTCCCTCTAAGCTGTGGAGTCTTTTGAGCAAAAATTCTACTTTGTGAGCTACTGGCATGGAAGTTGTGAGCGAGCCATTTCGCTGCTGCACAAATTAGGCTGCGGTCACACGGCCCTTTAAATCTGGGAGCCTCCCCCCCCCCGATTTAAAGGGGCCACATTTTATTTTTTACTTCAGGTTGGGATGTACACATATCCCAACCCCGGCAGTGGTGGGCGGCGGCTGGTGGAGGAGAAGGCGGTGGCGGGCAGCAGCAGGTGGAGGAGTCTGGAGGAGGCAGCAGAGAAGGCAGCGGAGAAGGCGGTAGCAGCATGCGGCAGCATTAGAGGCGGGCAGCAGCGGCAGCGGAGGAGGTGGCTGGTAGCGGCTGGCGGTGGCGGTGGCTGGGGGAGGCATCCTTTCCCGAGCCCCACCGACTGCCTGGTAAATTTTGGAGTCCCCCCCCTTTTGCACTTGGGCGCTTGAGTGCCCAAGTGCCCAAGTGCAAAGGGGGGGGAGTGAAGGATTGCGAGAGAGGGCTATCCAGATAGGCTCAGTTGTGGGTTCCTCGCGCGACCACCAGGAAAACTGTTGATTTTCCCGGGGTCGGAAAACACAGGAGGAACCCGCATTTGAGCCCGCTTCGGTGCAGGACTAGCTGTGGCCATTGTGAACAGTCCCTTTAAATGTGGGAGGAAACAGCACTTCCTCCCGCATTAAAGGGCCATGTGACTGTGGCCTTAGTGTGCTCTGGGGCCATCCTTCCTCAGCGAAGGCAAAAAAATGTGGGAGCTAGAGGCTAAGAAACTGCGGGCTAGCTCACACTAACTCAGCTTAGAGGGAACACTGCTGCCCACCTGAATCTGTCATTATAATGGCAGGCATTTTTGCTTCCTAAAAGCAACCATGGTTTCTTCACAAGCCAATCAGCTGCTTTATGATTACGGTTAATATTAATATTATTGTTATCATTGTCATCATCAAACCTGCCTGGATAGGGCGGGCGAGGTATGAATAGAATAAAATAAATAAATAAACCACAACCGCAGTAGCGATAGCTACTGTTGCGCCATAAATTAGTTTACCTCGACAGCATCCGTGTTGTGCCTCAGCATCTGATGAGGATTAATAGCAGCATTTGTGACTGGAATCTGTATTGGCTGGAATTCAATTGCAGATTCCGGAGGAACATGAACTGCTGTAGCTAAAATATACGATCATTAATATCTGGATGGAAGATCTAAGCTTATCTCATCTCTCGTGAAACTCACAGCAGAATACTATAAATATATTATACGACTAATCAGAACTTGCCAGAAAACTCTTGTGTGTGTGCATGCACACCCCCCAACACACACACACACACTACCGTTAGCGATGTGGATTTCATACCCAACAGTGAAAGGGTACCTCTATGTCTATTTCAAAGCTGATCTAATGAACAGAGAAAAGGTCAATCTAAAAATAACTCATCTGAATCAGTTATGAGTGTAGTAACATATGCCTCATTTAATAATGAACTCCAAATTTGCTCCGTGGCTTAAGTAGTATCATGAATGCTAATTTTGACAGTGAAGGGTTATGAACTACCTGTCTGCTGAATTCTGGCGCAAGGTCAGGCAGTTTCCGAGCTAATGAAAACCCTGATGTACCAGATGGCAGATGATTGACACGAGAGTGTTTGCTGATGGGAGCCCTGAAATATCCTGGCACATTCAAAATGACAGTGTCCTGAAACAGGCATTAGTACACTCCATTTGTTTCTAAGTGGGAAAGCCGCTTCCTTTTTCATGTCAAGAGAGAAATCAGATGGTGGGTGCCACTTAAAGGCCTGCCGCATTCCGAGTTCATTTGCAAATACTTTCCCGAGTGCTTTTGATCATCCGTTTTGAGTCGTTATTGTTCTGTGTAGGTAAAGACATTTGCCTCCGGCACACTTCGCTCCACTCACAATCAGGCTGACTGACAGGTGGAGCCACAATAGTTGGCAAAGTGGGGTGCGCTCTCCCCAGATTTGGGGGTTTCAAATCATTGCAGTGCCAAGAAGTTAAGTTTCTGCCATTCTTCCATTGGTTTTAATTTCTAGAATCTATACCCAATGTTAGTAAAAGGTAAACGTTTCCCTTGCTTGAAAGCCAGTCAAATACGACTCTAGGGATGTGGTGCTCATCTCTGTTTCCAAGCTGAAGAGCCAGCACTGTCCAAAGACTTTTTCCACATTCATGTGGCTGGCATGACTAGACACCGAGGAGCACGGAATGTTGTTACCTTCCCACCAAAGCGGCACTTATTTATCTACTTGCAATTTCTTGCTTTCGAACTGCTAGGTTGGCAGGAGCTGGGACCAGAGACGGGAGCTCACTCCATCACGTGGCACTCAGGTCTCGAACTGCTGACCTTCTGGTCTGCAGTTCAGTGTCTCAACCACTGCATGTTACACGCGCACAATTCCTAGCCACAACTGAGTAATTCACAACTTTCTTCTCGTTATATTAGCAAATTGCAGATGAGCATCCTAAAGCACTGTGCAAAAGAATCTTCATACCATCAGGACACTTTTTTGCAGTGGTTTGTATCAGAGGTCTCCAACATGGCAGACTCAGCATCACCAGTGCCTCCCCTGGTGCCCGCCAAGTGGTTTTAAAAAGTGGGCAGGGCCAAAGGGGGCTTTTGCTCAACAAGGCTTCTGATTGGCCATTGGCCATTTGATTGGCTGTGCAGAGTTTTCAAAATGTTGCTTTGGCAGCAGGTGACACCACAGCACAAGGATCTGCACTGTATGGTTGAAGGTAAGTTGCAGCAGCCATTTTGTGGATGGCTCCAACCCCTGCAGCTGTGATTTTGTGGCAGTGATTTTGTAGCTGTGCCCACCACACTGTGTTAGACTTCCGGTAGTGTCAACAGGCTTAAAATGTTTGGGGAGCCCTGGCTTGACACATTGCACGTCACAGTGTTTCTGTGCCGGGGGAAAGGATGTGAAGAAATGGAAGGGGGGGGGGGCAGAACCAAAGTTCTCTACAGTTCCCTCTCTGAGGGATGGGCAGCTAATCCCGCCAATGGCCCAGCTGTAATTTCATCTAGATCTTTTTGATCCAGCGTTGCACAACCAGACAGCTCCCCTGTGAAGCGCTTTACCATGCATGACTCCACGGTGGATTGTCTAGATAGCATCCACCGCAAGGAGCTGTGTGGTCGGCTTTAAAAAAAATCTGTCTGCGCAGGCGCATATGCACCTCACCATATACTTGTGTTTCTGTGCATGCGCGGACTAAAATGGTAAAAACACCACCAGCAGTACCTTCCTCTAGATACCATTTCAGTTAATAAAGTTGATAAAGTTCAGGGGACCATCAGAAACATAAAATTGTTTGGATCATTTGAGCGGAGCTCTGTGGACGTCACATGTTTAAGCAGTTATGTGCGCATTGCTAAGACTTTTTAAAAATGGCGGCCGTTTGGGATGGTCTGGAGACTATCCCTATGGGCTGATTGTTGGCTGGTGGAACAACTAGATGGGGGAAAGTCCGCCATTGGCCCATTAGCCAGCTTAGGACCAGACTTTCACCACTATCTTTGAAGTACCGATCCCCTACGGGGATCAAAGGGCTACTCACGGAAGCGGCACAATTCCCAGATGTTGTTATCTGAACATGCACTTTAAGTCCACCAGGCACTTGTGCCTGGCATGGCTCAAAAGAGCCACATGAATGTGCCCTGAGTGTCAGGAGAGCTGTTGACCAACGCTTCTCTTTTCTATACCTCCTTCATTTTGTATTGGCATGGAAGTGAGCAACTGAGGCACATGGAGAGGAGCTCTCCAGCAAAGTCACTGCTGAAATGTATGTGTAGGAGGAGGGTAACAATGAGATGAGACACATTGTGAGAAGGAAATCCTTGGAGGAAGGAGCTGAGTTGGGGTGTGTGTAAGAGGGATAATGTCAGAGTCCTGCAACAGTCAGCTTCAACAACGTTCCTTAAAAAAGGTTTGTGTTTATTGAAAGCAGTATATAGCAAGTCATCTGGTTACACGTTAGTGTCAGAACTGGGGTGAGAGCGGGAAAAGGGGAAGCTGTACAGAATTCAAGGGGAACCCCTGATACCTATGGACCAATAAGCAAAGCAATAAAGTGCGCCTAAAATAATGTACTCAGGTTCTCAGCCAAGGCGGCTGGGCCAAGCTTCAAGGAGACTTGCAGTAACTCTAAGATAAGACAGTGTATGAGAATCAGAAGCAACATTCCAAAGGGATGAAGACAGCAATAGTTCATTAGCCTGCTCACCCCCCACTTTCCATGGCAGCAGAGCTGACAGATAATTTGGGGAAAATTGTGAGACAGATTGGAGCCCCAATTTGCTCTCTTGAAAATGACTTTGGCCTTGAGAGCCAGCTTGGTGTAGTGGCTAGGAGCATGGACTCTGATCCAGGAGAACCGGGTTTGAGTCCCCACTCCTCCACATGCAGCTGCTGGGTGACCATGGGTCCATCACAGTTCTCTTAGAGCTGTTCTCTCCAGAGCAGTCCTCAAAAGAGCTCTCTCAGCCCCACCTACCTCATAGGCAGTGTTCCCTCCAAGCTGAGTTAGTGTGAGCTAGCTCACAGTTTTTAGCCTCCGGCTTACACATTTTTGTCTTAGCTCAGGAAGGATGGCTCCAGAGCAAACTAATTTATACAGCAGCCAAATTGCTTGCTCACAGCTTTAATGCCAGCAGCTCACAAAGCAGAATCTTTGCTCACAGGACTCCACAGCTTAGAGGGAGGGAAAGGAGCTTGTAAACTGCTCTAAGACCCCTCCGGGTAGTGAAGAACAGGGTATAAATCCAACTCTTCTTGTTGTTGTTGGGTCTCTCAGTCCGAGACCATATCCAGCCTGCACTGAGATGCTGCACTGGCTGTCTATAGTGTACCTGATCCGGTTCAAGGTGCTGGTGTTAATCTTTAAAGTCCTGTATGGTCAAGGGCCTGCCTATCTAAGGGACCACCTTTTCCCATATATACCCCAGCGAGCACTGTGGTCTGGCACCCAACACCGCCTGGTCCTCCCTGGCCCTAGAGAGGCCAGGTTAACGACCACCAGAACCAGGGCCTCCTCAGTGGTGGCTCCTAACTGGTGGGACACGCTCCTGGAGAACATCAGGGCCCTGCGGGACCTCTTGCAGTTCTGCAGGGCCTGCAAAGTGGAGCTCTTCTGCCAGGCTTTCAATTAGGAGCCACCGCTGGGGGCGGTGTCCCTGGAATAGGGGCTGGTGGAATTTCTGGCCCAATAAAATCAGCTGGTGGAAGTTTCCTGGCCTGTAACTATTAGGCTGCTGCGGTGTGTTGGTTGTTAAGCACTGCCTCTCTAACGATGGATCTGTTGTACTGCCGCTATCTCTACGGGTTTTATGGTCTTCTTTTGTTAAGCTAGACAGATGGAGCTATTTTTAACTTATGTACGATGTTTTGATGCTGTCAGCCGCCTTGAGCCGGCTTTGCTGGCTAGGCGGGATACAAATCCAAAATAAATAAATAAATTGGTCCCACTGGCAATCACCACACTGAATGGCTTATCCCTCGCCTGGATGGCAGGCCCGTTTCAGTTGCTTTGAGTAGCAGCCATGTTTCAAAAGGTGCCTGCAGAGCTGGGTGTCCTCTTGCAAAGGACCTCAAAGGATCTCAAACTCTGACGCAAGAGATCTCACGGGGAGGGACCATGAATTGTTGTGCCTGTCATTTCCGTATAATCCTAAAGGGTGCAAGTGAAAGAACTGCATTGTTTTAAAATCTGTGGAAGGGAAAGAAGCAGAGAGGAAGAAGAAGAAGAGAAGAGGAGATTGGATTTATATCCCGCCCTTCACTCAAGAGTCTCAGAGCATCTTACAAACTCCTTTTCCCTTCCCCTCCCCACAACAGACACCCTGTGAGAGGTGGGGCTGAGAAAACTCTTTCCCAAGCTGTCCTTGAGGGAACAGCTGGTACAGAGCTATGGCTTGCCCAGGGTCATCCAGCCAGGTGCAAGTGGAGGAGTGGGGAATCAAACCCGGTTCTCCCAGATTAGAGTCTGCACACCTAACCACTACACCAAACTGGCTCTCTGTAACATTCTGATTAGTACATTCTGATTAGTACGCTCCAACTTGACCTATCTCAGTTTTCAAAAGCCGGCTCTCTATTTGAAAGGCTTGGGGGGGGGGGGGAGCAGCCTCTGCTTCTTTTATCGCTTACCCTGAAGTCCACTTGGTCAAGATGCTCTGATTCTTATCTGTCACTTTGGACTTGAATTACCTAACATTATTAGATCAGTAGCATGGCACTGGCTATATCTTGAGCGCTCTGGTGTTCTGGACTTAGCAGACTGCTGTGTGTTTGCCAGATGATCATGTCTGGGTGGAACAATCCAGTTTGTATAAAACTCTTTGGGAAATTACACAGTTGCAGAACATAACACCTCTCACCCTATGCGAAAATTAACAGCCTTTCCAATAACTTGACTACTGGCAGGTTCACTGCGAGAGATTTTATGGAAGTCAGTACCATTAATTTGTGCTAAAAAAAAAGGGACACATTGTGCTAAAAAAAAAGGGACACATTTGCAAGGGAAATGACTCATTCTCTTTTTACAGAAAAAAGAAACCTTAAAAGGAGTGAGATGGTTACATCTCAGCCCCACAACTCTGATCCCTGTGGTTTGTGGGAAATATTGAATTTTGTTCTGGATACCGAGCAGAATACATTATTTATTATTTATTACACTATATTTGTGGATCACCTAATCCCCACGAATGTGGGGCTCTATGCGATGTACAGACTTCAAACCATAAAAACCATAAAACCATATCCAATATAAGGTAAAGGTTTCCCTTGTTCGAAAGCCAGTCGAATCTGACTCTAGGGTTGTGGTGCTCATCTCCGCTTCCAAGCCAAAGAGCCAGTGCTGTCCAAAGACCCCTCTGTGGTCATGTGGCCGGCATGACTAGACACCGAGGCGCACGGCATGCTGTCACCTTCCCACCGAAGTGGTACCTATTCATCTACTTGCAATTTCTTGCTTTCGAACTGCAAGGTTGGCAGGAGCTGGGACCAGAGATGGGAGCTCACTCCATCACACAACATTCGGGTCTCGAACTGCCGAACTACCGACCTTCCGGTCTGTAGTTTAGTGTCTTAACCACTGAGCATATCCAATATATTATACAATAATTAAAAGCAAATAGTGATTTTTTATGGTCTCTTCCTGTTTCATTTTTGCCTTTGCTCAGGAAGGATGGCCCCAGAGCAAACTAATTTATGCCGTAGCCAGATCACTCGCTCACAACTTTAATGCCAGTAGCTCACAAAGTAGAATTTTTGCTCACAAGACTCCACAGCTTAGAGGGAACATTGACTCTAACCCCCTAATCATCTTGCTTGCCCTCTGCTGTATTTTTCATTCTTAAAAAATACAGTGGAATTCAATTTGGAAGTCTTATGCGTTACGTTCCAAATCTATAAATATATTTGAACATTTTAAAATCTTAGCCAGATGGTATATAACTCCACGAAAACTTAATTATATAAATAAAAATATATTACCACAATGCTGGAAAAATTGTGGCGCTACGGGTACATTTTTACACTGTTGGTGGGAATGTGAGGTAATCAAAAAATTCTGGCTAAGTGTAGTGGGATATATAAAACAATGGGTAGGATGTGATATTCCTTTTAAACCAGAGGTAATATTGTTAAACTATTGGCAGGAAGTTAAAATCTCTCAGATAAAGAAAGAACTAATTATGATACTCCTGTCTGCGGCCAAAACCATAATAGCTTTATATTGGAAGTCACCGGAAGCTCCTTCAATTAGAAAATGTTTTTTTTTTAATTATTATTTGGGATCATCTATTGATAGATAAAATCTCTGACTCTCTTTCTAGTTATGAGAATAATTTGGACACATCACAATATATTGCAAGATGGTGGCCGATACCAGAAAATTTGGATAAAATATTGGAGACACGTAAGAATGTTCAAGAATATAGATTTCATGGTTTGTTTGTTTTTTAAAACGAGTTGGTCGATATAAGTTGGGGTTAAGTTGGAAATACCAAAATATATACATGGTATGTAGTTGCTTTTGTTAGTTTTGGTTAAGTCGTTTGTTTGATAGTATCTGTACTCTGTATGTAATTGGAATATTAATGTCTGTATTTATATGGGTATAGTTAAAAAATAATAAAAATATGTTTTAAAAAATGTGTGTGTGTGTGTGTGTGTACTTGCCTGGAAGTCATGGTTGACTTCTGGTGACCCCTACTGGGGGCTTAGACGTTTTTCAGAGAGGTGGCTTAGTGAGCCTGCCCTCTGTGCCCTGCCTCAGATATTCCTTGGAGATCACCCTTCCAAGTACTCTCCAGAGTCGGCCCTGCTTCGCTTCTGAGACCTGATGAGATCAGGCTTGCCTGGGCTATCCGGCTCAGGGATCTTCTGTATTTTTTCCAGCTCTGTGATGCTCCGATTGAGATACCCTCACCAGAAGTACAAACGGCCTGAACAAACCTGCCCCACAGGGACATGGGAGAGAGGTGGTCAGTCACACTCAGGAGCCAAATGCCAAGTGATAATCTCTAGGAGCGATTACCTGGCAGAACTGTGCCGCAGTGCCCCATTCCTCTAAGGAAAGCAAAGCGGTAAGATTCTAGATTTAAAGGTCATGGTGACATCGGCCTCCAATGCGCCAAACGTTGCTTGTTGGAAAAGGCTAAGCTCCAGCTGCCTGTTTCAAAACAGAACAAAACAACAAAACCTGGTGGGACCAGCTGAATGACAAGGAGCTATAAAGGGAGGCTGACAGGGGCTGACAGCAAAGAAGATGACAGCCCTGGAGAAAGTGAGTGCCAGAAGAAAGGAGGTATGTGAGTGGAAGATGAAGGAATTCAGGAGAGGGAGGCAGAGTCTGGTTCCTGCACAGTGATGGACTGTCTTTCTTGCCATCTTTTTGTCTCCTGAAAATATGGACAGTCATAAGAACATCAGAAGAGCCCTGCTGGATCAGACCAGTGAGGGTCCATCTAGTCCAGCATCCTGTCTCACACCGTGGCCAACCAGTTCTTCTCAGGGTTGTCAGGTCTGGGTTGGAAAATACCTGGAGACTTTGGGGTTGGATCCGGGAGAGGGCGGGGTTTGGGGAGGGGAGGGGCCTCAGCATGGTACAATGCCATACAGTCCACCCTTCAAAGGAGCCATTTTCTTCAGGGGAGCTGATCTCTGTCAGCTGGAGATCAGTTGTAAAAGCGGGGGATCTCCAGGTCCCACCTAGAGACTGGCAACCCTAGTTCCTCTGGAGGATGAACAATAGGGCAGAGAGGCCAAGGCCTTCCCCTGAGAAAAACCTCAGAAGAGCCCTGCTGGATCAGACCAGTGAGGGTTCATCTAGTCCAGCATCCTGTTTCATACAGTGGCCAACCAGTTTCTCTTAGGGTTGCCAGGTCCCTACATTTTGCCAGTGGGGGGGAGAGGCTCCTCTCCTGGGATCTTCTAGTGCATGTGTGTAGTGCACGCACTGCTATAACATCACCTGGAAGAGACATCACGCTAAGCATATCGCCAAGGGGACTATCATTTGGCTAGAAACCCTATGATACCATAGAGTTTTTGGGCCAAAGGCTAGAGCATCCCCCCAGCAATGTTCCCAGCACGATGATGTCACCTCTGGGTGACATCATCGAGCTGGGCATTTTGGCCTGATCCAGGCACTTTGGGGGCAAGGTTCTCTCCGCCAGCTGGAACTGGGCTGGTGGATCAGGGGAACCCTAAAGCGGGAAAACTCCCACCCCCTGGGGGATCTGGTAACCTTGGTTCTTCTGGAGGTCCTACAACATGGCATAGAGTCTGAGGCCTTCCTCTGATGGTGCCTCCTGGTTCTGGGATTCAGAGGATTAATGCCTCTGAACGTGGAAGTTCCCCTCAGTCATCCTGGCTAGCAGCCAGTGATAGACTGATGAATCGATCTACTCCCCTCTGAAAGCGATTTATTCCTGTGGCCATCACTATACCCTATGGCAGTGATTTTCACATTTTAATCATACCACACTCTTTGCAGAATTGCTCTTGCTGTTTCAGGAGATGAGGTGAGTGCACACCCAACACATCCCCCTGCACTGGAGCTGAACCAAGGAGCAGGCCTGTGGAAAACAAGGGGGTCTCCCCTGTAGACATTTGCTGTCCACGTTCTGGGCATTTCATTTTGTCAGAGAGACCGCCAGTGCTGGTGGAATACATTGTGAGGATGTTGAGCAGAAAGGTGATGCTGAGCAGTGGCTCGTGAAGAGTGAACTCATGAGATGTGAGTGTTCTAGAAGAGCCTCCAGTTTGGTGTCGTGGTTAAGTGTGCGGACTCTAATCTGGAAAAACCAACTTTGAGTCCCTACTCCTCCACTTGCACCTGCTGGATGACCTTGGGCAAGCCATAGTTCTGGCACAGCAGTTCTTGAAAAAAGAGCAGCTTCTGTCAGAGCTCTCTCAGCCCCACCTACCTCACCGGCAACGTTGCCTCTAAGCTGTGGAGTCCTGTGAGCAAAAATTCTACTTTGTGAGCTACTGGCATTAAAGCCGTGAATTTGGCTACTGAATAAATTTGTTTGCTCTGGAGACATCCTTCGTGAGCTAGGACAAAAAATGTGAGAGACAGATACTAAAAAACTGTGAGCTAGCTCACACTAACTCAGCTTAGAGGGAACATTGCTCACCAGGTATCTGTTGTGGGGAGGGGAAGGGAAAGGAGATTGTAAGCTGCTCTGAGACTCCCTTGGATAGTGAAGGGCAGGGGTATAAATCCAATCTCTCCTTCTTCATCATCATCATCATCAGGCTCTGTGGCTTGGTCGGTTTGCCTCATGCCACCACGAAGGGTGACTGTCCACAAAACATGGCCTACTTTTCTCTCATGTGGTAAGTCTGTATGTGAAAAGTTCCGCTTCCCACAGGAGGTAGCGAGAGAGTTCTCCCAAGAATGAAAGCTCCTTTGTTAAAGAACCACACAAAGGGTGTGTCCCCTCCCCAGATCACTTAAAAACAAACAAACACTGATTCTGTTTTTTTTTAATGAATTATTAAAGCAATTAACTTTAACTATTGAGATTTGATTTCTCTTGTTGTTTCTATTGCTGTCAGTGGGAAACATATTTCTGTCTGTAACTTCCACGCCCCAATCAGACGAAATTCGTAGGAAGGACACTACACAGCTAACAGAGCCACCCTGACGAATTTCAGAGAGAAGAAAGAAGTCTTGTTTACTAAGCAATTAATTCCCTCACTTGCAGAAGCAGGCACAGGAAGACAATTTTTATTTAGATCAGAGTTTGTTCTTAAAATGCTATTTCAAAAATACGCACTGTATAAATATAGTTTTGAAATACCTTCAAGCGCAACAGTATTTGCCATGGAATAATAATGGGGGTGGCAGCAACAACAACAATGCTTTTTTAGCTTGTTTATTAATGATTTGGAGTCGGGAGTAAGCAGTGAAGTGGCTAAATTTGCAGATGGCACGAAGCATGACGGCGACAAGCAGGGATGGCTTCAAGAGGGAATTAGATAAACATCTGGAGCAGAGGTCCATCAGTGGCTATTAGCCACAAGGTATAGATAGGAACTCTCAGTCTGGGGCAAGTGATGCTCTGTATTCTTGGTGCTTGAGTGGTGGGGGCAGTGGGAGGGCTTCTAGTGACCTGGCCCCACTGCTGGACCTCCTGAGGGCACCTGGTGTTTTTGGCCACTGTGTGACACAGAGTGTTGGACTGGATGGGCCTTTGACGTGATCCAACGTTGGCTTCTCTCTTATGTTCTTATATGGAGCAGAGGTCCATCAGTGGCTCTTAGCCACAAGGTATAGATAGGAACTCTCAGTCTGGGGCAAGTGATGCACTGTATTCTTGGTGCTTGACAGGGGGGCAACAGTGGGAGGGCTTCTAGTGTCCTGGCCCCACTCGTGGACCTCCTGATGGCACCTGGGGTGTCTCTGGCCACTGTGTGACACTGAGTGTTGGACTGGATGGGCCACTGGCCTCATCCAACATTGGCTTCTCTTAGGTTCTTATGTTCTTATGATGATGACAACAATGACAATGATGAACTGTCACAGATATTTGACTGGTATCTGCAAGGTACTGTTCTGCAATTCCAGATCTAGCCAAGTTCTTGGGAACTGCAGATGTATCTTCATGGGATTCTTGCTGTTTCAAGCAACACTGTAGCTCCTCCTCCTCATGCAGCCAGCTGGGTGACCTTGGCCAGCCACAATTCTCTCAGAGCTGTTCTCCCAAGGGCAGTCCTCGACAGAGCTCTCTTGGCCTCACCTACCTCCTAGGGTGCCTTTTGTGGGGAGAGAAAGGGAAAGGAGACTGTAAGCCGCTCTGAGACTCCAAGTGAGGGGCAGGGTATAAATCTTCTTCTTCCTCCTCCTCCTCCTCCTCCTCCTCTTTCTCCTTCTCCTCTTACTCTTCAGCTGCTGAGCTGTTGTTGTTGTCAAGTGGCAGTGAACTTATACCAACTCCTCGTGGGCTTTCCAAGCAATGAGATGAACAGAGATGGTTGGCTATTCCCTGCCTCTGCATATTTGCTTGGTGGAAGAGCTTCGTCTTGCAGGCCCTGAGGAACTATAAGAGATCCTACAGGACCCTAATCTCTTCTGGGAGCTTGTTCCACCAGTGTGGAGCCACCACTGAAAAGGCCCTGGCCCTGGTAGCAGCGTACCTGACATCCTTGGGGCCTGGGAGAGTCAGTCAGTTCTGAGATCCCAACCGTAGTGCTCTCTGGGGTATATACAGGGAAAGGCGGTCCCTCAGGTATGTCGGACCCTGGCCATATAGGGCTTTAAAGGTAAGCACCAGCACCTTGAAGCGAATTCAGTATGCTATTGGCAGCCAGTGCAGTGTCTTCAGCACAGGCCAGATGTGCTCCCATCTAGGGAGACCCATCAGGAGCCTGGCCACTGCCTTCTGCACCAGCTGCAGCTTCCAAATTGGCGACAAGGGCGGCCCCATGTAGAGAGCGTTACGGTGAAAGCCCTGGACTTTGTCGGTACTCTCCCATCCAAATACTGACCAGGGCCAACCCTGCTTACCTTCTATGATCTGATAAGCCTAATCTGGGCTTTTAATCATATACGATGAGACAGTTTTTGTTTGCTTGCCTGCTTGTTTGTTTTGCCAAAAGTATTCGCTACCAGAGTCCATCCTTAACTGCTGAGGAAAGGAAACCTGCTGAGATTAGCATCCAGCTGTCATGACTCTGTAATATCGATCCTACATTTCGGCACCATTCAAGAATGATCCATTTGCCAAATGAGATTTTGTCAAAGGTCACACCCGTGAGCAGGCAGAAGTAGCCGCTTCAGCACTTGGCTTCATCGCAGAAGATCGTTCAAGAGATCATCCCGTTTCCACCTGAAGTCCCGTCTTCTGTTGCCACAGAAAGAATGTTTTCTTCCTTTGGACCCATTCATTCTACACTGAAAAAAATGCTTGGATCTGAATATGAGGAAAAGTTTGTCATGTTCATAGCTGGGGGGAGGGGGGGGAGGTGTCACCAGAAGCCAAGGACTGGCAGAGTTAGCTGCCCCCCATGATTTTATTTTTCTTACATTGATCTGGCTGAAGCCTCTAATTTGTGTTTAAAAGACCCCTTTTACGTTCATGGCTTTTTTTGTTTCAATTATACAGGTTTATTGCGCAGGAGAAAGCAAACAAAATACATAAGCTTCTTCTATGCGTGCAGAGCTGCTGGATGTGTGAACACCTCACCCATGCTGGATAATGGACAATCCTGCCAAGACAAAGATTAACATATGATATGTGGTAATGGCATCTTTGTTGGAGGGGGTGGGCTAGGATTCTCTGAGGATCTGTGGTATCAGCATGTTTCTTTTTGCTGGGATTCTCTTGGGAGCTATGATATCAGCGTCTTTTTTTGCTGGGATTCTCTGAGGATCTATGGTAACAGGATCTTTCTCTTTGCTGGGATTCTCTGGGGATCTATGATATCAGCCTCTTTCTTTTTTGCTGGGATTCTCTGAGGAACCATTCTGAGGCCTTGTTTCCATATATGGTACTTCATCCAGATAGGGATCTGTTGTTTACCTGGACTGAGGTGAATGCTTTCAATGGAATCAGCTCATAGATTATTATCAACTGGATCTAATTTATAGCAAGCATTTGGAGCGCAGATAAGACATAGCCTTTGGGTTGAAACCAAGGTTGTTTTTTAAAAAATTTTTTTAATAAACATACCAAAATGACCCCCCTCCCCCAAATCAGAGGTCAGCCTTCTTCTACAAGTTGACCACCAATGAAGACTTTGGTGTGAAAATGCATCTGGTCTCCTGATTTATATGTGTGGAACATGTTTGGGTTTCCTAAATGTTTTATCCATTTAAGTTTGATAAATGCTTCAGTCGTCTGTCCGTCCCCCTGTCCCCCTGCAGCCTAATATATATCCTATAGAACAGAAGGTTAATAATTGGTTTACCACAAACATTCACCTGCAATTATCATATATTCATAAATAAAATGAATAGCTACTCAGTGCTGGGTGCATATCCTACATTTATGCAGATACACATGAAAAAGAGTTTGCCTGTGTCTTAATTCAGTGCTCAAATTTCTAAGCCACTGTGGACAACTGATAAGAATCCAAGTGTCTAGAAGAAGAGGACTGTAATAATAATGTGCTTGAAAAAAATGTCAATGTTATATTATTTATACCAATCACATTTATATGAGAGCCAGTTTGGTGTAGTGGTTAAGTGCACAGACTCTAATCTGGGAGAACCAGGTTTGATTCCCCACTCCTCCACTTGCACCTGGCTGGATGACCTTGGGCAAGCCATAGCTCTGTACCAGCTGTTCCCTCAAGGACAGCTTGGGAAAGCGCTCTCTCAGCCCCACCCACCTCACAGGGTGTCTGTTGTGGGGAGGGGAAGGGAAAGGAGTTTGTAAGCCGCTCTGAGACTCCCTTGGGGAGTGGAGGGCGGGGTATAAATCCAATCTCTTTTTCTTCTTCTTCTTCTTCTTCTTATATCTCGCTCCCTCTTCCCTGAATGGGACTCAAGGCAGCTAATGACATACCGTATTTTTTGCTCCATAAGACACACTTTTCCTCCCCAAAAAAGTGGGGGGGGAAGTGTGTGCGTCTTATGGAGCGAATATGGAGCTTTTCTTACCTGTAACAGGGCTCTTTCTTCAGCAGGAACGCAGGGGAATGCCATTCAGGCTGGCATCCCAGCCTTCCCCGCCCCTCCCTGCTGGGCCTGAGCTGTTAAGACTTAAAAGGAAAACGGCAGGAAAAACCCCACCAGGCTAAGTACTCTTTCCCTTTAAGTGCTTTTCCCCTTTAAGACAGCCAGCAGCAGAAAGCCCCACCCACAGATTAAGCTCCGTGGCTACTTTGCACAGAAAGGCCTGGCTTTGCATGGCATGCCGACGTCTCTCTTCTTTCCTTTCTCTATCTTTCTTCCTTCCTTCCTTCCTTTCCTTTTTTCTGTCTGTCTGTCTGTCTTTCTGTCTCTCTCTCTGTCCCCACCTTTCTTTCTTCCTTTCTCTTTCTCTTTCTCTCTCCTCCTCCTTCCTTCCTTTATCTCTCTCTCTCTCTTTCTTTCTGTTTCATTTTTTCCTGTTTTCCTCCTCTAAAAACAAGGTGCGTCTTATGATCAGGTGCGTCTTATGGAGCGAAAAATATGGTACATCTGATAAAACATTACCAAAGGTACAATAAATAAACTTAAAAAATATTTTAAAAAGATTAAAAATCTCTCCTGGTTAAAATCCATCCACTATCAAGCAGGGTTGGATGTATGGACAGCTTTGGGCCGAGGACAGCAGCAGTTTTCCATCATAGCTGGCACCCTCTTTTCTTCCATTCTGCCTGCTTTGGCCTCCTCCTTAACCTGCCCACGAGATAGAAGAATAGCCCAGAATAGGTTTTGGGTTAAATTATGGACACCATCTGGAGACTATTAAATTAGGATTAACTGATTGTTGATTTTAATATGTAATTTTATATTGTTGTTGTTGTTGTTGTTCAGTTGCACAGTCAAGTCCGACTCTTCGTGACCCCAAGGACTACAACACGCCAGGCCCTCCTGTCTTCCGTCGTGCTCTGGAGTTTACTTAATTTCATGTTTGTTGCATTGATAACACTGTCTAACCATCTCATCCTTTGCCGTCCCCTCCTTCTTTGACCTTCAGTGTTTCCCAGCATCAGGGTCTTCTCCAGGGAGTGCTCCCTTCTCATTTGGGCTGTGGTCACACAGCAAGGAAGCTGCAGTATAGGTCCCACTATACCTACAATGAGGGTTTTTTTTCCCCTGGGTTGGGGATGATCACACATCCCCCCTGCAACCGCAACCATTGCGCGAATAGCCTCACAGCAGTGTCCAGACTGCTGTTCCACCGTTTGGGCGGCGTGGCGTGAGAATTTTTTTAAAAAATTGCTTTGCGCATGCGCATATGCACATGGCCGAATCTGCTCCCACAGGACTTGCCCGACCCTTCCTTCCCTGCCTAACTGGCCACACCTGGAGCTTTCCCTAATGCACAGAAACAGCTGAGTAAGGCTGATTTTACACCTCCCCTCTAAAGTAGTTTGACTGCTGTCTTTTCCTGTGCTGATTTCACAGTGGTGTGAAATTTCACTCCAGGGGGTTTAAGTGCACTAAGAAACTACAATTGTTTAAAGCAGAATAAAGCGGTATAATACTAGCTTGACCACAGGATTAGTAGATATGGACATTTCAGTGGCAGCACGGTTTCACACCACACAGAGGTATGGGCAGGTTTTTTTGGAACTAGAATGATTCCAGCGGGAAAGTCAGATGTAAAATCAGCCTAAGTGAGAGCAACCCAGAAAGTACCACTCAAGCCTGAACTGTATCCCAAGTCCATGGCATCCTCCCATTTCTGTGGTGGTTATATATGTGCTTGCACATCTAAATGTTCAATTTTTTCAGCACACGGTTGCTCATGCACTCAAAGGAGGAAGCTTAAAAAATATATATGGCACGAAGAATGATCAGACAACCCCAATCGTAATCCAAGCGAGAGATGTGAGTTTAGATCGGTGAAAATGCGGACTTAAAGCGCAAATACCGGGAAAGTACTTGATTTTCCCGGGGTCGAAAAACACGCTAGGGAACTGGGAGCATTGCGGGAGTGAGCCCACTTTGGCACAGGAGGTGGATCGGCCCGTCTGATCAGCACATTTAATTCCACCAGGGAACAGCGATGAATCCCGATCAAAATGATCGTGTGACCACACCCTTGGTGGCTAAAGTATTTGAGCTTCAGCTTCAGGATCTGGCCTTCCAGGGAACAGTCAGGGTTGATTTCTTTTAGGGTTGACTGATATTGATCTCCTTGCAGTCCAAGGGACTCTCAAGAGTCTTTTCCAGCACCATCATTCAAAAGCATCTGTTCTTCGGCACTCAGCCTTCCTCATGGTCCAACTCTCACAGCCATACATTAGTACTGGGAATACCATTGCTTCCTGACCCCAAAGTGGTGATCAGCATTTCCCTGGGGGTGTAAGAAGGGCCACAAGAACTAAGCCCTGAGGCAACCCTTCCTGCCCTCCCTCTCTCATGATCTGCCAAAGTTCACAGAATCAGCATTGCTGACAGATGGCCATCTAGCCTCTGCTTAACAGCCTCCAAAGAAGGAGAGCCCACCACCTCCCGAGGAAGCCTGTTCCACTGAGGAACTGCTCTAACTGTCAGGAAGTTCTTCCTCGTGTTTAGTCGAAAACTCTTCTGATTTAATTTCAACCCGTTGGTTCTGGTTCAACATTCTGGGGCAACAGGAAACAACTCCACACCATCCTCTAGATGACCGTCCTTCAAGCACTTGAAGATGGCGATCATATCACCTCTCAGTTGTCTCCTCTCCAGGCTGAACATACCCAGCTCCTTCAAGCCTTTCCTCACAGGCCTTGGTCTCCAGACCCCTCACCATCTTTGCTGCCCTCTTCTGGACATGTTCAGGCTTGTCTGTATCCTTCTTAAATTGTAGTGCCCCAAACTGAACACAACACTCTGAGGTCTAACCAGCACAGAGTAAAGTGATACCATCACTTCACATGTTCTGGACACTGCACTTCTGTTGATACAGCCCCAAATCACATTTGCCTTTTTAGCTACCACATCACACTGATCATTTAGAGGAAGAAGAGATTGGATTTATATCCCGCACTTCACTCGGAGTCTCAGAGTGGCTTACAAACTCCTTTCCCTTCCCCTCCCCACAACAGACACCCTGTGAGGTAGGTGGGGCTGAGAGAGCTCTTTCAAGAACTGCCTTTTCAAGGACTGCTCTTGTCAGAACTATGGCTTGGCCAAGGTCATCCAGCAGCTGCGAGGAGTGGGGAATCAAACTCAGTTCTCCCAGATTAGAGTCCACACACTTAACGTCTACTCCATTTATATCATGCTTTTCTCCCCAATGGGGACCCAAAGAGATTTACATCATTCTCGTCTCCTCCATTTTATCCGTACAACAACCCTGTGAGGTAGGTCAGGCTAAGAGTGTGTGATTGGCCCAAGCAAGCTTCCATGGCAGAGGGGGGATTCAAACCTGGTTTCTCATATCCTAGTCCAACACTTTAACCACTGCATCATACCGGCTTTCATATATACATATGCAAACCAGTTAATACAAAATAACAGGCAGTGTACGTAACTTTCATTCAGGTTGCTCAGAGTGTGTTTATGAAGCGGAAGCTTGTGTCAATGAATGGAATAATACGATCAGCGTTTATTATACATGAACTAACAGTTGTCTTGCCCTAAGCAGATCTTTTATTTTCTACTTAGGTATTCCAAAAACTGACCTTTAATTTTAAATTTAATTTTTTTTTTTTTTTTACAAAGGAATCATGAATTAGCTTTATTCATGGATTGGAGGCTTAGAGTACTGTATGACTGACATGGAAAGAAAGATTAGGTTATACAATTCTATTGGCAATGGTCTGAAGCAACGGAATTTCATATTAAAACCTTGTTAAAGAACTACAATAATTCATTAAGGGTTATATCATTATAAAAATACATCACCGTTATAAACTCTTTCCTGGGGCTTTGCATTAGCAAAATTTGATGTGCCCTTTATGCTTTGAAATTAGGTACAGCTCAAAATGATTTATGCACCAAAAAAAAAGTAAGACATTTAATAAAGTGAAAAATAATAACTACCTGACAACTTCCTGAAGATGGAGTCTCTCCCTGGAGGATCTAAAGTCTAGATATTTTTTTCCCCCCGAATTACCAGTTAAAATCTTAGCTGCATTAATAAAATTGTCGGAATTGTATTTACCTGTAGTGAGACCAAGGACCAGACTAAGAACATTGATTTCCAGAATGTACTTGTGGATCCTGGAGATATCAGTAGTGGGTTTGTTGATATAGCCCAGTGACAACCTATAAGGGTGGTTTGGATGGGATAATAGACGGGATCATCCCTTAGTTGTTGCCGTTACTCAACTTGGTTACCATGGAGAGGGAGTCAGTCTGGAATTTTTGGACTCAGTTCTCAGCGATCTTCCCTGGCCTGCTAGGGCAACCTTGAATGTATTTTTCCCTGGTATCAGCTTTCCCCTGTGAACCAGTGTCTGTTATTCTAGCGGGCTCCTACCTACCCCAGATTGGTCCAGGGCCATGGGCCTGATGTATGCTTTGGGTATAATTGCTTGCTTCACGCCTTTTGTAATCAGTTCTAACACAGTTTACGGTATGCACCTGAAGCCTCTTAATGTCTCAATAAACTGCATTCTTTGAAATGAATGGCGTCGGGAACTGATTGACTCAGTCGGACAAGCAGTGTTCCCTCTAAGCTGAGTTAGTGTGAGCTAGCTCACAGTTTTTTAGCCTCCAGCTCACACATTTTTGTCTCAGCTCAGGAAGGAGGGCTCCAGAGCAAATGAATTTATGCAGCAGCGAAATCGCTCGTTCACAGCTTTAATGCCAGTTGCTCACAAAGTAGAATTTTGGCTCACAGCTCCTCAGCTTAGAGGGAACATTGCTGACAAGTTGTTAGAACTCGTAATTCCCCTGCTTCGCACACAACCATGTCAGGAGAAGACAACAGGGAAGTCGTGGTCACTACCTCCTCTGAGGTACCGCCCCCCCCGTGGGAGCTCGGCTCTTCGGTCATTGTGGGCTTGGCCGTTGTGGTGGGCACTACCTCCTCTAAGGTAGTGCCCACCACAACGGCCAAGCCCACGATGACCGAAGAGCCGAGCTCCCACGGGGGGGCGGTACCTCAGAGGAGGTAGTGACCACGACTTCCCTGTTGTCTTCTCCTGACATGGTTGTGTGCGAAGCAGGGGAATTACGAGTTCTAACAACTTGTCAGCAATGTTCCCTCTAAGCTGAGGAGCTGTGAGCCAAAATTCTACTTTGTGAGCAACTGGCATTAAAGCTGTGAACGAGCGATTTCGCTGCTGCATAAATTCATTTGCTCTGGAGCCCTCCTTCCTGAGCTGAGACAAAAAATGTGTGAGCTGGAGGCTAAAAAACTGTGAGCTAGCTCACACTAACTCAGCTTAGAGGGAACACTGCTTGTCCGACTGAGTCAATCAGTTCCCGACGCCATTCATTTCAAAGAATGCAGTTTATTGAGACATTAAGAGGCTTCAGGTGCATACTGTAAACTGTGTTAGAACTGATTACAAAAGGCGTGAAGCAAGCAATTATACCCAAAGCATACATCAGGCCCATGGCCCTGGACCAATCTGGGGTAGGTAGGAGCCCGCTAGAATAACAGACACTGGTTCACAGGGGAAAGCTGATACCAGGGAAAAATACATTCAAGGTTGCCCTAGCAGGCCAGGGAAGATCGCTGAGAACTGAGTCCAAAAATTCCAGACTGACTCCCTCTCCATGGTAACCAAGTTGAGTAACGGCAACAACTAAGGGATGATCCCGTCTATTATCCCATCCAAACCACCCTTATAGGTTGTCACTGGGCTATATCAACAAACCCACTACTGATATCTCCAGGATATCAGGATGTAAGCCCATGAATTGGTACCGCCCCCCCCATGGGAGCTCGGCTCTTCGGTCATTGTGGGCTTGGCCGTTGTGGTGGGCACTACCTCCTCTAAGGTAGTGCCCACCACAACGGCCAAGCCCACGATGACCGAAGAGCCGAGCTCCCACGGGGGGGCGGTACCAATTCATGGGCTTACATCCTGACTTGGACGGAGGAAAGCTGGTCACTGACTCCCGACCCAAGATTGGTGAACTATGGTCAGTAGTACGGGAGTACCTACCGAGAGGATGATGGATGCTACCCTGTACCCAAGGAGGCCAACTTGAAAAGAGTCCTTATGGAGTTCCGGGCTGAGACTGAGGAACTCTGGCAGGAGTTGCAAGAGATGCTGTTGGATTTGCCCAGACTCATCAGCATGGTGGTGCAGCACAAGCTGAGAGGCTTAATCCCAGATGGGGGAGGAAGACTCGACCATGGACAATAGCAGCCTGTTGCTCCTGCTCAAGGGCCACCCCCTCCACTGGTCCCAGTTCAAGAGAGTCAAGAGAGCCAGCCCAATTCTGGAGGAGCGCGACCCAAGCAGCCCTGGGCCCTTCAGCTGAGTGTGGGTCCTGATGGAGCATCTTCCAGTGGAGAAGATGCCTCCCAGCTGCAGGGAACAGGCTGGGACTGCTGTGAAGGGTGCAACCCAGCAGGTCCAAAAGTCACCAGCACCGTGACCAGTGAGCACAACCCCTTCTCTCTTTCTCATGCCTGTTTCTGTAATAAATCCCAAGTTGGGTACCCAGGTACAGGTGAGGGTTGTGCCAGAGACTTAATTAGTCCAGTGTCATGGGTACTGGCTCTGCTGAGGCTGACTCCTCCTCAGATGAAGAAGAGACAGGGAGCAACCCAGCCTCCTCGGGAGTCAGCCCAGAGGAAGAACCCTCCACAGTACCTGAGGATGAAGATTCCCCAGCAGCTGCACAGGAGGTGCAGCCACAAGGAGAGACCAATCCTGAGCCTAGCCCAGCAGCCCCAGTTGCAGATACCCCAAGGCCAGATTCCCCACCCAGTTCTCCTGAATGCCCCAGACGTAGGGCACACCAAAGGCTGACTATGCAGGAGTGAAGGAGGAGTGCAAGACTGCAGCTCCTGCAAAGGCAACAGGAGAAGTTGTAAGCCTTGGCAGACTCCATTCCCTGGAAAGGGAGAACCTCCTGATAAGCACTTCATACACCTGCCTCAGTGCGGCAGCAACTCTGCACATTCTAGTCCTGCTTCTGCGTATGTAATAACTGCTCCTTGTTCCTGAACCCTGCAACCTTGGAAGGAATCCCCAGCTCTCTGAGCTCTGGCTCTGTTTGTTGACTGATTCTGGACTACGTCTACCACTCCAGTGTGTAAGCTCTGTGGAAACAGCACACCCAGCTGTCATGACTAGTTTAGAAGTACCAATCCAAACCCTTCCTGAACCACTGATATTCACCCAGATGGATAGCTCCTCAATGAAGGAAGCCTGTAAATATCAGACTGTGCCAGTGATTATGGGGACAGGTTCGCATTGGGAGCAACGGGCTTTTGTAATCAACCCCATGGCCCAGTTCTCTATGGTCCTGGGGAACCCCTGGTTGTGAGACCACAATCTGCACATCCAGTGGAGTGGGGGCATGGTGTACTTTTCTGATCTGAAATGTGATGGGCATGAGTGGAGACCTGAATGGGGGGAGCTGCCTGCCCCCCTGCCAGAGCAAGTATGCCTAGCCCAAGAGGAGCTTGATTCCATCCCTTGGGAGTATAGAGACCTCGCACGGATGCTTGAAGAAGAGGAGGTGGATGAGCTCCCTCCTCACCAGAATACCGATTGTGCTATAGAAATCTTGCCCGAGCACAAGATGCCAAAAGGGAAACTATATGCCATGAGCCCAATGGAAAAGGAGGAATTGTGGAAGTTCATTGATAAAAACCTGACCCGGGGTTTCATTTGCCCTGCCTCCTCCCCTTTTGTGGCTCATGTGCTGTCCAGAAGGATGGGGGACTTAGACTGTGCATAGATTACCGGGGGCTAAACACAGTGTCAGCCATGAATGTGTACCCTTTCCCTCTGAATAAAGACCTCTTGACAGAAGCTACCAAGGGGAAAATATTTTCCAAACTGGACTTGAAGGACACTTACTTCAGAGTACATATCCGTGAGGGGGATGAATATAAAACAGCATTCAACACACCACTAGGGCAGTTTGAATACCTGGTGATGCCATTCGGATTGGCAGGAGCCCCGGGTGTGTTCATGAACTTGATACATGAAGTGTTGCAAACATTTACTCAAGGAGGAGCTGGTTTAGATGGTATCCTGATTTATTCACAAGATAGGGTCTCCCAAGTGACCCTGGTGAGGGAAGTCCTAATGACATTGTATAAACACACACTTTTTGCTAATCTGTCCAAGTGTGAATCACATATCTGGGAAGGGGTTGTGGATGGACACAAATAAAGTAAAAATGTACTGGGGTGGGAAGCCCCCCACACCTGGAGGCAACTCCAGTCATTCTTGCATTTTACAGATTTCTACTGCCCCTTCATCCCCAATTTTGCACAAGTGAGCCTTCCCCTAAACCAAGGGGACCAAGGGGAAAGGCCCAGAAAGTGTGAAACCCAGAGCTAAATTGGCTTGGACTGCTGGGCCCTCCACCTCTGACGGTGAATGGTGAACCCCACCAAGAGGTGTAAGAGATTCTGGACTCTAAGCTTAAGTGCAACTGCCTTTATTATCTAATTAACTGGAAGGACTTCGACCCTTCACGCCATGTCCTCTCTGTTCTATTCCCTGATCATAAGCTCCATGATAACAAGGAGTCACCATATTTTAAATGAACTGGTAGATGGCTTCAGCATACCAGTGTTGGCAGAACACTGGTGGTGAAATAGGACAAGTTCACCATAGTATTTAGAGGTTAAGTGCTGGTGTTGATGGTGACATGGAAGGTATTATGCTATTATACTTTTTCCAGAAGTAGAATCTGAGGTAACAGAGCTTTGAAAAAGGGTATTTTCCTAGCCCTACAGTGAAGTCAATTTTGTACTTCTCAGTTATCAGCTTGCGCTGATCCATTTGCTAGATTCTTTGATAATGATATCAATCTCATCCAATCCAACTCTCATACCAGTTTAGCAGTCCCATTTTTTAAATTTAAAAAATGTTTTCATCCAGCTTGTCTCCCCTAAGCAAATTATGACAAAAGATGGTGTGACAAGCATTTTTTTTTTTTGCCATCAAGTCACAGCTGACCCTGTAGGCTTTTCAAAGCAAGAGATGTTCATAAGTGGTTTGCGATTGCCTGCCTCTGTGTTGTGACACTGGATTTCCTTGGTGGTCTCCCATCCAAATGCTAACTAGGGCTGACCCTACTTAGCTTCCCAGATCTGACAAGATTGGGCTGGCCTGGGCTATCCAGGTTAGGGCAAGCAGATAAAATCAACTAAAGTAAAACCATAATCATAATCTCTTGATATATTAAGCCCAGAAACATGGAAAGCCAACCATAAAAAAGGGGATTGCCAAAAATTGCTTTCTCCAAGATCAAATGCCCTCTTAAACCACTCAGCTTTGCAGAGTATTGCAAATTATTGTTAGCATTCCTGAACAGTTCTGCCCTACATGGTTTTCTAAAAACTTTGCTTTCTTGACATTTTTCAAGAAGGCCATTTCATGGTGTGGGATCCACCACTATGAAAGCCCTAGGTCATGGGTGTCATCATGTACCTAAATCTACTTGGCTATGTTATGAAATCATGTTCCCATGCAATCCCCAATGAGGCAGAATCACTGATATAACTAATTTAGGACGTATTGCCCTCATTTATGGTCAATGGGCTGAATCCTGCAAATCAGTTCTGCTAGCAGAGGCCCTTTCTTCCAGTACTGAGGACAAGTGTCTCAGCTAGCAGAATGGATCTGTGTGATCCAAGTCAGAGATGGCATTCTAGTGTCAACTTGGGTTACCTTTATAGTATCTTGATGTCATCTTCTACTCCACATGATCATCTGTGGACCATCTATTCCACAGAAGAGGACTATGCAGCAGCTAGGCAAGGGAAAAAAAAACCTGGCAAAATGATGACGCCAAACTGAATGGGACTAAAAACCCAAAATTCCTATTAACTTTGATCCTCCTCCCCAAATCAGCACAGCCCTGTGTAAAATGTTTGGCAAACACTGTTTGATTCCTTGCCCCATCTCCTGCGTTGACTTCCATCATTTCCCACTGATCAAATTTTGACAGCTTGGAGAGCCAAGCTATTGTTACCCTCCAAGCAGCGGTTCAGAGAGATGAAGATAAATAACTCAATCTGAAATTAAAATGAATCGCTTCCGTTTAAGCGATTTGTTCCCCAAGAAGACATAAGGAAGGTATCTCAGGTGGCAATGTCCTTGATAAGAGATGTTTAGCATATCTATTTCCTTTAAAAAAAATGTTTCATTTTTCTTCTTCCCCTAAGAAAAGGGGAGGGAGAAGCCTGGAAGGAAAACAGCCTTGTCCCTAGAACTTTACCCTTGCCAGAAAACATCTGTCAGATAAAATCTAGATATATTGCTAGAAACTTTCTCATTAATAATGAGAAAATAGATATTGGAGGAGCGTCGTCTTTTTTTTTTTTTTTTTAATGTCCATGAAAAGATTTAATGCTAACCTGCATCCACATTTCTCATCTTAATTATATGCATATGCTTCTGATGAACAAAAGAAATATGGGACCTCATTTTCCAAAGCCTGACTCCCTGGCAACCACACATCACCGAATAAACAGCTGCATTCACATCCATCCGCTTGGGGCAAATGTATCGTCAACTCAGCCCCACCGCTAACCTTGAGAGCTCCCCGTGACAGCTGGCTGGTACATGAAGTGACAGGAACATCTAGAATGCTTCCAGGCTGCTCACAATCAAGGTGCTCTTCAGCTAATGCATTGCAAGCCTTACGCGACACCTGAGGTCCTGGAGGGGGGTTTGACTGGTCTGTGAGATCTACGCTGAGCTTCCTCTGGCAGCTTTTCCCACTCTGGAGACTTGGGAGCTGCTCCTCCTGATGCGAGCAAACAAGAAGGGCAGGGGAGAAGTGTACCTTTGGAACATTGCCGTGTATCATCCCAAGGGAAGAAAGAAGAAGCAGAAGTGTTTTGGGAGCATAGAAAGATCAAGGGACTCCCTTTGTGTTGCAGTGAAACCTTCTTCCGTGAAGCTGCACTGTAATTTCACATCTTGCTCACCTATTTATGTGACAATAAACCATCTGGAGGATTCAAATCATAGAATCATAGAATGTTAGAGCTGGAAGGGACCTTGCAGGTCATCTAGTCCAACCCCCAGCACTCTGCAGAAGCACAGCTGAAAGACAGCCCTACAACTTAGCCAAAAGATGGTCACCCAGCCTCCGCTTGAAAATGTCCAGTGAAGGAGCATCCACCACCTCCCGAGACAGTCTGTTCCACTGCTCAACCACGCTTACAGTTTTTCCTGATATTTAGCCGGTATCGACTCGTAATTTCCACCCATTAGATCTAGTCTTGCAATCCAGAGCAAGAGAGAATAGATCTGTTCCGTCTTCTACATGACAGCCCTTCAGATATTTGAAGACTGCAATCATGTCCAGTGTTCCCTCTAAGCTGAGTTAGTGTGAGCTACCACACAGTTTTTTCACCTTTGGCTCACAGATTTTTGTCTTAGCTCAGGAAGGACGGCTCCAGAGCAAACTGATGTATGCAGTAGTCAAATCGCTCGCTCACGACTTTAATGCCAGTAGCTCACAAAGTAGAATTTTTGCTCACAAGACTCTGCAGCTTAGAGGGAGCATTGTCATGTCCCCTCTAAGCCTTCTCTTTCCCGGGCTAAACGTACCGAACTCTTTCAGTTTTTCCTCATAAGACTTGGATTCCAACCCTCTCACCATCCCGGTCGCCCTCTTCTGGACACATTTGAGCTTGTTAACACCCTTCCTAAAATGTGGTGCCCAAAACTGGACACAGTACTCCAGGTGAGGCCTGACAAGCCGCTGCTCTGCCCCCGCTCTTCCCTTTGCCCCGATCGTGTGTCAGTTTCCCACTATTTGCTGCGCAGCTGCATTTTGCCGCACAGCTTCACCTGATTTCCCCCGTGTCTACTCAATCCTCAAAAAACAAAATTGACTAGACATGGGAGAAATCAGGCAAAGCTGCGAGGCAAAGTGTGGCCAAGCAGCAAATAGTGGGAAATTGACACTTACAATCGGGGCAAAGGGAAGAGTGGGGGCAGAGCAGCAGCTTATGGGAAATCGGTCACTGTAAATCAAATACATTCAAATACAACAGTCAAGGGGGAGGAGGGCCATGGCTCAGTGGTAGAGCATCTACTTGGCATCTAGGAGGTCTCAGGTTTAGTCCCTTGCATGTTCAGTTAAAAGGATCAGGTAGTAGTTGATGTGAAAGACCTCTGCCTGAGGACCTACCAAACTAAGTAGACAAGGCAGACTTGGATGGACCAAGAGTCTGATTCAATATAAGGCAGCTTCATGTGTCAGTAGGATAGAACATCGGATGATGTGGGCCCAAGTTCACAAAAGTTTATGCTGGAATAAAATCTTGCAACATTAAACCACCATGTGCATGGTGCTTTAATGTTACTATTTTCTACCATTCACACTGTGGTCCTCTTGTTGTATTCTTATCATTCTCTTTAGTATAAAATCTTGCTGCAGGAGTCAGTTCCAAGACACATTGTATGCAGGGGTCATTTCATAGAAAAAGAGGTACAGGAGCTCATTAGCATAACTCATTAGCATAACTTATTTGCGTATGCTAAACCACCTGACATCACTGAAAGTATGTCAGAAGCAAGAGAGGGAGGGAGGAAGGAAGGGAGGAAGGAAGGAAGGAAGGAAGAGCTGGCAGAGAGGGGACAGCTACTAATCCAAGCCTCAGAAATACCACTGTTCTGGGAGGATAGCTTCAGTGGTGGCTGAAGCCTTCAGAAGGCTGGTCGGAGGAACAAGGACCTTTCCAGGGGGCGGGGTCATTTTGCTGCAGCCATGACACAAGCAGGCATTCCCCCACCGGGGGGGGGGGGCTGGCACCAACTCCCGGAGCTGCACTCCCCCGAGCTTCTGCTCGAAATGACTCCTGATTGTGCTCCTAAATATCTGAGACACAAACAGACCCAAACTATCAGAAATTCATTGACCACTTATATAACACGTTGTGTGTTGGATGGTTAAGGACTGAACACTTGTTTGCCACTGTGTGTATATAGTAGCTTGTTACAAAGGTCATATAGTATAAAAATGATAGTGTTGAACTACATTTTGCTTTAGTCCCACCCACACCAGTGTGCAAAGTGCTGTTTTGTTTCATTTGTTCAGAGGTCATTTTGTAGAAAAAGAGGTGCAGCAGCTCATTTGCATATGCCACACCCCCTGACATCACCAGAAGTGTGTCAGAAGGCAATACCCACTGCTCAGACTCCACCCCCCAAATCTCCAGGTATTTCCCAACTCAGAGCTGGTGAGCCAGCTTGACACTTTGACTAAAGACACTTGAGGTTTCCTTTGCTCTTGCAGGGAAGCTACTCTACAGCAAGCATGAAAAGACAGATCAAGTTAGTATGCTTTTGCTTTTTTCAGCACATCACCATATGTGCCCGCTCCTGGGCTTGTTACACCCGGAATGGCATTCCTGGCATTCCTGCTCGAAATGACCCCTGCATCTGTTTAATTAAGAGATGGGCCATCAGGTGACATTTATTCTCAAGAAGTACATATTAAAACATAATAAGGATCAATATGACTCTTACAGGCAAGTGCAGAGTATTGTGGTAGAGTGGAGCTGGCCCATTGTATACATATCCAAAGGAAAGTGTGCTTTCCTTTTAACAGTCATATTTATGGCAAGACAATTGCTCATACAAGAAACCACAAATCTCTTATTGCCATCGCAACAAGCAAGCCTACAGAATGCATACAAAAATGAGATTCGCACTGAACAATAAGAAATCTAAAAGTGTATTATATAGCAGGAAATCACTTAGCACCGGGAAGCACTTCAGGAGTGTCTTTCTCTTGTTTTCATCAAGAGGGATTCTCTAAAAATTGGTGGTGATTTCCTTTAATGAGTGGTAATTTGGGGAGAAAGTGCCAAAGGCACTGTTAGCAATAAGGAGAGGTGGATGAACAATGACGGAATCCCCGAACCAGAAATCTATGACAGTCTTCTGCTATCGATTCACAGAGAGAAATTTCTAGGAGTGTGCACAGGGGGGGCGAAATCTGTTTTAACTTCAGATCTGGAATAGGGAGAGGGGGATATTTTTCATTATTCCAGACTTCTAGGTTGGACCTTGACTATTCCATGATCCTGTTCCAGGTATTTTTTTTGGCTTCCAGAATTTAGGAAGCATTATTCCCTATTGGAGGGGCCCATTTGGGTCTCTGCAGCAGTTGCTCTAATGTAATGACACCACATTTGCGCTGGAAGTGGTCCGACACAAGGCACCCTCTCCCCAAGGTTCATGAGAATTGGACAAAGCCACCCAGTTCTATAGACCCTGAAGAATGTGCCCTTGAATCTTTGTGTCCATTGTTGTTGTTTTTTTAAAAAAGTTTTTTAAAGTGACAAGAATTTGTTTTTGCTATCTTTTTGCTCAAAACTTTTTGCTCAAAACTCTGATGTTATGCTTCAGAATGGTGGGCATGCTCACAGTTAAGCAAAAATTCTCCTATTTGCATTGACTTCAGAAAGGTGGGGGGAAATCATGTATGTGCATAAACTGCAAACCAATACACCTGTCTCAAAAAAAACCTCCCTTCTCTTAAATTATGGAAGCAAACATCCAATCGCTATGCACCATGTCTTCAGGCCACTTCGTCATCCACTCCCACTCACTGCTTCAGCTTGCTGTATGTACTCTCCCGGTTGGATATTGTCAACTTGCTTAGAAATGGAAAAGGGGGCTTAGAAGGAGCAGGCAGACATGACAGGTGTCCTCCAAGGGTCCCAGCAGACCCATCACTGCTGGGGGATGTGTTCCAGGCTGTGCACTAGGCCATGGGAGAGTGACTGGAAGAGGACAGGATAGGATAGAAGAGAGATCTTTATTCTAATTCCAAGAGGTTTCTTTTTCTGTGTGAATGCTTATATCTGCCGAAAGAGAGCTCCCTCTCCCCCAACAGCTTTTCCTACATAGTCAGGCCCCTTCCTCAGTCTGCAGAAAAATCTGAAAAGTTTTTTAAAAAACTTCAGGGACTGTTGAATCTCCGCCCAATATCTTTTGAAATGGCATCAGGTCCAGGCATCAACTGTGAGGAGATTAGAATGTTTGAGGGAGGGGGGGAGGTTCTAACTGTTTCTGTCAGTAAAAAGGCAGGGTTTTTACTGGCAGCAGTCTAGGGTTGCCAAGTACCCCCCCCCCCGGCCACCAGCAGCAATTTTCCTAGGTAGAGGCTGCAGGGGAGTAGGGTGGAGATGGAAAGTTGAAGACAGATAAAGGTAGGTTGGCTGTTGGGTGGGAAGGAAATAGGGTTACCAACTCCAGGTTGGAAATTCCTGGACATTTGAGGGGTGGAGCCTGGGGAGGGTGGTATTTGAGGTGGGAGGCAGAAAGAGAGAGAAAGAGTGATGAGGTGGGGAGGCATAAAAACAAAGAGAATGATGTCGGGTCCGAAAGAGAGGGGAAGTAACATACATGGAGGAGAGAGAGAGAGTAAGAAAGGGGGGCAGAAGGGAGAAAGAGTGTGAGAGAGGTAGGGGGAGAAGGGAGGAAGCAAAGGTGTGAGGAATGGAATAACCATTCTGCAAGTTTCTTGTGGGTCTCCACTTGTAGTTTCTCTAATCTCATCTAACTAGCTAGATGGATGGAGATGCAGGAAAGACGTCCTGCACTCATGTTGCCAAGATGGAGAAAAACATGGCATTGTGTGGAGAGCAAGGGAGAAGCCTGGAGGAAGGGGGGAACTTTCCCTAAGAGCAGCAACCAACACCTCAAAGGGATGGTATGAGCGAGTAGTAAAAGCGAGGGTGGCCAGTGTCCTCCCTATCTAGCTTCCTGACCGTCTTGTAGTCTTCCTCTGTAGTCTGAGGCAAAGAGACGGCACAAAGTCCTTCCCTTCCAACAGTTTATTTCAGGATCCTTTACTTGAGTGAGACTGTGATTGGCCAGGAAATGCTCTCCTGATCCCAGGGACCCCAGTGGAAATGACAAACACCTTACTTTCATTTGCCTGCAAGATCAGAAGATTCAGCCAGTGGAATTCCCCAAATGTGGAAAAAAAACCCTTCCTAAACCTCCCAAAAACCTCCCAAAATTTTATCAGATGTGTTTCCATACTCCTCAACAATTCTTCTCACTCACTGGAAAAGACCCTGGTGCTGGGAAAGACTGAAGGTCAAAGAAGAAGGGGACGGCAAAGGATGAGATGGTTAGACAGTGTCATCGATGCAAGAAACATGAAATTAAGCAAACTCCGGAGCATGACAGAAGACAGGAGGGCCTGGTGTGATGTGGTCCATGGGGTCGCGAAGAGTCAGACTCGACTGTGCGACTGGACATCAACAATTCTGGGACTGTATTAAACATTCAGGAAATCTCAGGGCCATCTCAGAAAGGCTTTTTTGACCGCTGGTATTTTGTGGTGTTCAGGGATTTCTGGATGCACTCGCCTAGAAAATGCCTTCCCAGTCCTGACAAACAGCGGGTGATGGCAGCTCACTGGCTTGGTGTGGGAGACCTGGGAGCAGAGACATCCCCGGCCCCACTCTTCCCTCCCTTAGGAGCTCATCAGAAGGTCTTAGGTGAACTGCTCTTCACTTGGCTTCAGCCCCCTGAAGGTAACTGTGATGCATTTGCTGAGCTACTTTTCACAGCTGCGGCATGGATGAACAAATGCATGTAAGTGGATGCTCAATATTTGCAGCTGCAATCAAGACTATTAATTTATTTGCTTCATTTATCGTTTGGAACACATGTAACTGTGCTGGCTTAAGGTCATCCCTTGTCATGCTTGTCCTGCCCTCCCGTCCTCCAGACCATGTTATATCGAGAGCTCTTTGCAGGCTGGGATCTCTGCTTATTTGTAAAACCCTGTAAAATGTCAGGTACACTAATAGAACTACATGAATAAATATAAACAAATAAAAGAACATATATTTGTGCTATATTCAGTCAATTTTTCCTCCTGAAGGAATCAATGCTAAGAATTACTAATGCTGAAAATAGTAAGGCTGTGGCCACACGGGCTTTAAATGCGGGAGGAAGGGCTATTTCCTCCCGCATTTAAAGGGGCCGACCAGACAGCCGGCCCCAAGTCCCGTGCCGAAGCGGGCTCCAATGCAGGTTCCTCCCGCATTTTCAGACCCCGGGAAAATCAAGTATTTTCCCAGGTGTTGTGGGAGGAAATCGCATTGGAGGTATCTGGACAGCCCTCTCTCGCATGCATTGCGAGAGCAGGGCTGTCCACATAGCCCCGCCGGCCATTATTTTCCCCCCCATTACACTTGGGCGCATGGCTATCCATGCGCCCAAGTGTAAAAGAGTGAGAAAAAAAAAACACCCCGACTTACCCAGGCGGATGGCGGGTCGGAGGCCACCACCGCTGCTTCAAGTGCTGCTGGGGCCGCCGCCACCTCCGCCGCGGCCGCCGCCTCCACTACCATCTCTTCAGTGTCGGGCCGCCACCGTGGCCGCCACCACCATTTCTGCCACCGCGGCCGCTGCCCCCACTTCCGCCCCCGCCGCTGCTGCCGCCACCGTGGTGACAGCTGCTGTTCCCGCCGCGGCCGCCTCTTCAGTGGCCATGGCCGCTGATCCCGCGGCCACAGGGGTTGGGATGTATAGACATCCCAACCCGCTGTTTAAAAATGCGGCCCCTTTAAATCCGGGAGCCCTCCCGGATTTAAAGGGGCCGTGTGACCGCGGCCTAAGAGAGAGCTAGACTTCTGGATTATATCTGTTAAAATTTACTGTGAGACAGACAGATACTCTGCAGGGCCCTACGGGTGGAGCATTACTTGCAGCATTAAAAGGGGCTCAAACTTTGTTCAGCATCAAAAGGGAAGTCAGGAATATGCCCATCTAGCATGTGCTTTTTTCACAGACTCGAGAGAAGAGCCTGAACTCAGAGGCCAGAGACTTAGTGCGAGGAGGTGCTCCAATATCTAGTGTGGTGGGAATTAAGCAAGCAGGGCAACAATGTCATCCCCTATTAGACAGGGTTGCTACAAATCCACAGACTCCCTGTTGGAGTGCTACAAAGGACTTCCCATCAGCTTTTGCTCAGAGGCTGTCAAGAGATTGTCAACCCCAGGGGCTGGCTGCCAAAAAAATCCCCTTTAAACAGCTGCACAGCACATGGAGCAGTTTAAACTTTAAAGGGACTGCACAAGGAAGCTTGAAACAGCTGAGCAGTGAGGAGCCCCAGCCCCTTGGCTGTTTAAAGGGGTTTTTTAAAGCACCTAGCTCCTGGTGCTTGATGCCCAAGGAAGCCCCTTTAAATAGCTGAGTGGCGTGGAACACACTGGTCCGTGTGGCTCATCTGTTTAAAGGAGCTTTCTTTGACAGCCAGCCCTGGGGGCTCTCTGCCCAAGAAATCCCCTTTAAACAGGTAAGTAACAGACCAAACTGCTCAGCTGATCAAAGGGGCTTTCTTTGGCAGCCAACCACTGGAGCCCACTGCCCAAGAAAGCCCCTTTAAACAGCTCAGAGCCACAGAACAAATTGCTTTGCACAGCTCAGCTGTTTATAGGGGCTTTCTTTGGCAGCCAGTCCCTGGGGCTTGCTGCCCAAGAAAGCTCCTTTAAATAGCCAAGCCTCATGAAGCAAACTGCTCAGCTCTGTGCGGCTCAGCTGTTTAAAGGGGCTGTATTGGGTTCAGCTCTGAGCCAGTTAAACCATTGCTTTCTGCTCTCCATGGCTTTCTAGAGGGAGCAGAAAACAGTAGTTTAAATGGTTTGGAGCTATTTAACCCCCTGCTTTCTGCTCCCCACAGAAAGGGGTGGGGAACAGAAAGCAGGGGTCATGAACCTATACAAACCAGTTTGGTTAGCGAACCAACCTTCCTGTTCTTATAGGTTCGTGGATCACTTCATGATTCAGCCACAAACCACAAAGCGAACCAAACCATATAGGCTCGTGGATCACTTCATGATTCAGCCACAAACCACAGAAATGCCATCTGTGCCCATCTCTAATAAAAACTACATTAGTCAAATGCCATCATTAACATGTCTTCACATCCTGAAGATCAAAAGTGAGGGGGGGCAGGTGAACCTCCCTAGTGAGGCTGTTCCATACTTGAGCAGCTGCCACTGAAATGGCCCTGTCTTGTGTGTCCACCAAGTGAGCTTCCTTGATTGGTTTGTGAGTCAGGAGGGTCTCTCACAGTGATCTTAATTCCCATGCAGGAACATCTGGGATAAGATAGTCCTCCAGACACCCTGATCCTAAGCCATGTAGGACTTTAAAAGACAAAGCCAACATTAAAAAAAAAAAAACTGACACAAAGCCAAATATTTGGCACAACCCTACCTTCTTAGGGGCAGCAGAAATGCACAGGGTGGTGGTGACATGCTGACGGAGCAATCTTACACAAGTATACTCAGCAGTTCATTGGGGCTTACAACAAGTTTTGAAAATTGCAGCCTGATTCACTATCTACATGGTCCCAGTGGGTAGGTGTACTAGAAGAGAGGGAAGAAGAGATTGGATTTATTCCTCGCCCCTCATTCACTTGGAGTCTCAGAGTGGCTCACAAACTCCTTTCCCTTCCCCTCCCCACAACAGACACCCTGTGAAGTAGGTGGGGCTGAGAGAGCTCTTTCCCAAGCTGTCCTTGAGGGAACAGCTGGTACAGAGCTATGGCTTGCCCAAGGTCATCCAGCCAGGTGCAAGCGGAGGCGTGGGGAATCAAACCCGGTTCTCCCAGATTAGAGTCCGCGCACTTAACCACTACACCAAACTAGCTCTCTAGTGAGCTTCAGATCTGAACACCTTCTTTCATTACTTCTGGTTTGAACTGAAACCTGCATTCATGATTCTTCCTATATTAACAGCAGACTCGACAGCAGTTTTGTTAGCACTGGTTACCTGCCAAACTAAAACTCATAAAATGCATCATCATCTCCCCCCATGGAATGCTGTCTTGCATTCTGGTGGGGCTCGTGTGCTCCAGTGGAGAAGAGGGCTACCCTATTGGCAGCATAGCTGCTGGCAGGGTCTCCTGTGAGAGACAGGCCCCTGCTAAGGAGTCAGACTAAATGTATCCCAAACCCCCATTCAATATGGTGATAAAATCAGGCTCGAAAACTACACAAGCTCGGTCATTGCTTGGGTTAACAAGGACCTCATCAGAGATTGGTGTTCTTGGATCTTTGGCCAGAGGATACAGGCTCTTCTGCTGGGCAACCAGAGCAGAGGTCTGATGTGCTACTGGAAGCAGGATCTTCTCTAAAGTAACCAGAGCAGGGACCTGATGAGCTACTGCAGGGGTGGCCAACCTGTGGCTCGGGAGCCACACGCGGCTCTTTCACACATATTGTGCGGCTCCTGGCAGGGCGGCTGGGGAAGCAAAGGGGAGGCATGCTTTTTCTCTCTTTCTCCCTTCCTTCCTTCCTTCCTTCCTTCCTGCCTTCCCTCCCATCTATTTGCTTTCCTAGTTTCTCTCTCTCTTTCTTTCCACTTCTTTAATTCTTTCTTTCCATCTCTCTCTTTTTCTCTCTCTCTCTCAATATCATTAGCAAACAAGTAATATCATTATCAATAACCGGTTTTCCTCGTTTTGTTTTTATTTTTGGCAGTCCCATTTAACGTTAATAAAAAGCAAATGTGCATATTTTTAAAAATAAAAACGTGTGTGTGATATTTGTTCCTGTCTTGCGGCTCTCAGACATCGGACGTTTATTCTGTGTGGCTCTTACATTAAGCAAGGTTGGCCACCCCTGAGCTACTGGAAAATCAGAAACGTGAAAAAAATGGTCTCAAGAATAAAACGGTATCATCATGCATTCTTGTTTTGAACCAAGGCCTGAACATCATGGATATTTGAAATGAACGTTTGAAATATGGGAAGAAAAGCGTCCCAACTCTACCATCACTGAACAGTGACTAGCAGATCAGCACCATTTTATCATGCGAAACAAACTGCTTCACAGCAATACTGCTAGATGAAATAAGGCACAAGAGCCACTCAAAAGAAGAACATGAAGTACAAGAAATAAATGAAACCGACAAAGAAACAGGTCATAGAAATGAAGTTGCTCTTGAAAGTCCACTAATTAAGACTGAGATATTAACAATACATCATAAGCTCACCTCTGTACTGGAAGAACTGAAGGCAAAAATCATAGCGCATGTTAACAGCAAAGATTACCTGCGCTCAGAACAGCATCAAAGACAGAACTTGCAAGACTCACTGAAAATATAAATGTAACAATTGAAACAATTTCTAGAGCAAATGTAACTAAAACCAACCAGTTGATGTGGCAATTATAATAGAAGGGAACAGGGAATGGATATTCAGGGAAAGACTGTTCAGGATTTTAAGGCAAAACCAAACTGGCAAATGAGATGGGGGAGTCAACGAATGCTGATCAAACTTAAATGCCTTAAAAGAATTAAAAGAAAGGAAACTCAAGAATGAAAGAAGAAAAGCAAACCTCAGGAAGAAATATCAGTTAGATATAAAAACAATATCCAAGTTGCAGAAGATATCAAACAAAGAATTGTTGCAATATCCAAGAAGATCAAGAGGTACGATGGTAGGATCCAGCAATACAGGCAAAACTTCCAGTTCCAGACTAACCAAAGACGGTTCTACAAAACACGAGTGGGAGATGAAAAAGTAGAAGTAAAACCAGACAAAGAAAAGACAACAACTTTCTGAAAACTCAAAATAATACAATAAAAAGCCACCTGGATCACAGATATGGAAAACAAACTGAAAGTAAGTCAAATGGAGGTTCTTACAATAACCCTGGGAAATCTCCAAAAAAAAACACTTGAAGAAAGAGAAAATGGTCACTGCCTGAAAAAGAGGACCTCAATGGATATTGGCTTAAAAAGGTGACAAGTCTTCACCCATGACTGGCACAACAGCTTCATGATGTACTCCATTCTAAAGCAGTAGAAGATTGGATAACAATTGGCAGGACATTTCTCATTCTGAAGAACAAAGAGAAAGGAGTCGTACCAGGCACCTTCCATCCCATTACCTGCCTCCCAACAATGTTTAAACTACTGACATGAATTGTAGCCAATTCCATTCAACAATATGTACAGCTCAGTTCAATTTTACCACATGAACAAAAAAGGAATTTTCCGAAAATCCTGAGGCAATAAAGTTCCGTTACTGATTGATATATATATATATATATATTTTCTTACAAAGTTGTAAAGGGCAGAAAACCAACCTGAATGGTGCTTGGATTGATTACATGGAGGCATTTGATCCACTCGCTTCATACATGGATCCTGAAAACACCGGAAATGACAGGCATCAGCAAAATGGTAATAACGTTTATCAAAAATGCAATGAGTAAATAGTACACCAGGCTGATAGTGAATGGGGAAGAAACTGGAACAGTTAATATCAAACAAGGAATTTTTTTAAGGAGACTCACTATCACCACTGCTCTTTGTCATTGCCCTAATACCACTCACAGTCGTTCTCAACAGCACAGCCCTAGGATACCAGCTTTCAATGGTAGGTGCAAAGATCTCACACTTATTGTATATGGATGACTTGAAAATGTATGCAAAGTCATCATCAGAGATTGATTTTTTACTGAATACAGTTTGAATATTCAGCAAAGATATAGCAACGAAATTTGGCCTTGACAAGTATGCTGCATTAGCACTGAATAAATATCACTGAACAAGAAGAAATCAGGATGCCAAACAACAACAGAACACTGAACTCCGGAGAAAACTATAAATATCTTGGCATTTGGGAAGCTGACACATCTTTAAGAAAAATACAGACAAGGAGTATTACCAAAGAGTTAAAAAAAGATATTGCAAACAAAACTAAATAGAGGAAACATGGTAAAGGCAATTAACACATGGGCAGACCCAGTTCTAAGTCACACGGCTGGTATTAGCATTAGAAGCAGCAGATTGCAAAACTTGCCAGATAATGTCAATGCATCACTCACTACATCCTAGAAGTGATGTTGATCATCATTACTTACCAAGAAAATTAGGGGGAAGAGGTCTCCTGAAAGTTAAGCAAGCAGTTGAAGAAGAAAAATGAGCACTAAATGACTACACCAAGAAAAGCAAGGTCTGTGGTCAGATGACAGGCTTGGCGCAGTCTGGCAGCCCCTTCTATTTTATCCAGTGTTATTTGTTCTGGAGAGGTCCAAACATGCCACCCTTAACCAAACATGCCCAAACATGTTTGGAGAGGTCCAAACATGCCACCCTTAACCAAACATGTCCAAACATTCTGGAGAGGTCCAAACAAGCCACCCTTAACCCGTCTCACCATGCACTCACTCTGTGGTTGCCCATTCAGATCACTGCTGTGTGGTAACCACAGAGCGGTCGGTTGAGCTGCATCCTTGTATTCCATGCATGCACAGAAGTGTGCATATGAAGCACCACTCTATTTTGACAGCTTCACAATCCCTCTGCCAAGTACTGCAGCCCCTTTCTGCCTCCTCTGCTTTGCCTCTCTTCCTTTGAACCAATGGGGAAAGTGTGAACATCTTTACATGCAGATTTACATGAGAGTAGTCCTATTGACTTTAGTACATTTACTCATATCAAACATGGGGTGCTCTCAAACAGCAACTCTGAAGCAGAAAACACTTTTTCTACCAGCAGTTTGCATGGGAGAAAGTGGGATGGGGTGTAGGGTTGCCAGCTCCGGGCAAGGAAACTCCTGGAGATTTGGGGGTGGAGCCTGGGGAGGATAGGGACCTCAGTGGGGTACAATGCCATACAGTCCACCTTCCAAAGCATTCATTTTCTCCAGGGGAAATGATCTCTGTAGATGGTTAACATTCACTCCCCACTTTAGCCAAGGTCCATGACCAGAAAGCCCTACACACACCTTTGGGGCAGATATTCAGCCTCAGTTTGCTCAGAAGCAAGGCTGCTTGGATTTAAAAAAAATTCCAGCTTTACCCAAATCTTCCTGAATTAGGGATGCCAGCCTCCCCAGGTTCCCTGCCATTACGGGAACCTAACTAGGGACTGTTAAGAAACAGGAGAGAAGGGTTTGGGGGGGGGGGGGTGCCACTAAAAAAAACATCTCCCCTGGGTGCTCCCAATCCTGACTGAATGTTTGGGTGCAGAAACACCCAAGCAATGATTCACAATCCTGGGGTGAAGATTCACTTGTGTGTAGATCATGAACTGAATTTTAAAAAATGGAGTGAAGACAGTTAAGTGTGTGATCTGACTTTCCAAATGGATTGAGTTCACAAGAGAGAGTTCAGTCATCAGGAAGTGTGCAGTGAGACCAGTTCAATACATAAAGACTGGGCTTTATTCAGTGTTGGGAAACTCAGGGGTGAGAACGGGGTGCTGATGACTGGGGAACAAAATACAGATGTTGCCCTCTGAACAAGTATTTTAAATCCAGAGGGGAGAAGCAATGACATTGGATCAAACAGCTTGTCTGACCACAGCCAAGGAGAAGTTTCTGGTTGGAGTATACAAGGTGGACTTATTTAAGGTTACAGAAACCAAAGATTACAAAAAGATTAAAATCAGAACTCACTTTGATAACTAGAAGGAAAAGCACTTGCATGGGCAATATTTGGAAGACATAGGGAACGTTGATCATGAAAATACCAGAATGTGGCTCCAAAATGGGCACTTGAAGAAAGAAATGGAAGGACTCATTCTAGCTGTGCAAGACCAGGTACTCAAAATGAAAAGTATGAAAGTCCAGATTCAGAAGACCAGTGATAACAGCAAATGTTGACTTTGCAAGGCAAAGGATGAAACAATTGACCACATTGTCACAGTGTGCAGCAAAATTGCTCAAATTGACTATAAAGAACATCATGATAGTTGCAGCTATGTTGCACTGGGACCTTTGCAAGAAGTATGGCTTACCACCAGCCAAAATATCATGGGACAAGAGCATGGAGCATGGAGAATGAGGAAACAAAGATTCTTTGGGACTTCTGGTTAACAACAGAACACCTGGAGCAACACACCCCTGATATCACAATTGTAGAGAAAAAAAGAGAGAAAGAAATAGGATTTGGATCATTTGCATTGCAATCCCAGGAGACAGCAGAATAGAAAAGAAAGAACAGGTGAAGATCACAAAATACAAAGATCTACTAATAGAGTTAGAGCACCTCTAGGAGAAATGGTTACCATTGTGCCAGTTGTCATTGGAGTCCTTGGATCAGTGCCTAGATGTCTCCAAAAAAAACACCTGGACATTCTGAGCATTGAGCAAATACTACCAGCTCATCTCCAGAAGACAGTGCTTGGAACAGCAAAAATCCTGTGAAGATACATCTGCAATTCCCAAAAACTTGGCTAGATCTTGAATTGCAAAACACCACCTACCAGTCAAATATTTGCATTGATCAGGCTGCACCTGGAGTACTGTGTGCAGTTCTGGAGGCCTCACTTCAAAAAGGATGTGGACCCTATGGAGTAGGTGCAGAGAAGAGCAATGAGGATGATCGGGGGTCTGGAGACCAAGAAGCCCTATGAGGAAAGGCTGAAGGACTTGGAAATGTTCAGCCTGCAGAAGAGGAGGTTGAGGGGGGACAGGATGGCTCTCTTGAAGTATCTGAAGGCAGGGCCAGCCCCAGGGTTTTTTGCTCATTAGGCGAGGCTACCTTGTAGTGCCCCCCACCACCACAAGAGCCATCCTCTCCACCACCAGAGGACCCCCCCCAGCCCCAGTGCCCACCTGCCTGCCCAGGCTCACAAGCTCTCCAGCCCCACCGGCAGCCACCTGCACTGGCTGGCCACAGTGCCTACAAGTCTATCTGCATTGTCCCAAGGCTAAGTTTGGTTCTTAGCCTGAATGGAAAGCTGCATTGAGACATAATGGTAAACCATGGTTTGCATAATGCACACTATCTCCTGGTTTGAGTCTCTCTCAGTCTCTCCGCCACCCCGTTTGCCAGCTGCGCCCCTAGGCGGCTGCCTAGTTGGCCTAGTGATAGAGCCAGCCCTGTCTGAAGAGCTGTTACTTAGAGGAGGGCAGGGAGCTGTTCCTGCTGGCAGCAGAGGAGAGGACTCACAATTGTGGGTTTAAATTAAGGGCAGGAAGGTGCCATCTGGATATTGGGGGGAGGGGGAATTACAGTAAGTGCAAGAGTGGAATCAGCTGTCTCGGGAGGTGGTGAGCTCCCCCTCCCTGGCAGTCTTTAAGCAGCAGCTGGACCAACACTTGTCAGGGATGCTCTAGGCTGATCCCGCACTGAGCAGGGGGTTGGACTGGATGGCCTGTATGGGCCTCTTCTAACTATGTGTGATTCTATGACTAGATGGTAATGATGATGATGATTTTGTAGTAGTAGTGGTGGCAGAAATTTTCAAAAATCCGTAATATAAAGTTACAAATGAGAAAAACAAACACATTTTGAAAAATAAAAGAGGGCTAAAATTAACGGTAAGGATAGGGGCGTTTGTGTATGGAGAGGAGACAACTAAGAGGATGGAGCAGAGTTGTTTTCTGCTGCCCCAGAAGGTCAGACCAGAACTAATGGGTTTAAATTAAATCAAAAGAGTTTTCGGCTAAACATGAGGAAGAACTTCCAGACAGTTAGAGCGGTTCCTCAGTGGTACAGGCTTCCTCAGGAGGTGGTGGGCCTTCTCTGGAGGTTTCTAAGTAGAGGCTGGATTTGACAGATATGCTTGTTCTGAGCTTTGGCAGATCATGAGAGGGAGGGCAGGAAGGGATGAGCCAGTGTTTGGTTCTTGTGGCCCTTTCTTACACTCCCAGGGAAATGCTGATCACCACTTTGGGGTCAGGAAGGAATTTTCCTCCAGGCCAGATTGGCCCATAGATGCTGGAGGTGGGTTTTCTTTTCTTTCTTTCTTTTTTGCTTTCCTCTGGACGTAGAGCAGGGGTCACAGTGGGAATGGGGGGTATTTGTGAATTTCCTGTAATGTGCAAGGGGTAGGACTAGATGACCTTTGAGGTCCCTTCCAGCTCTATGTTTCTATGCCAACACCCTCCAAATTTTGCTTTCTCTAGCCTAGTGTTGTCTCTCTGAGATCTCAGACAGAAGTTTTTAAACCCAGCAAGAGCTGAGATCTTCTTCTTCTTTTTTTTAACAGAAGAAATTGTGGATTGCATCTGAAATTTGATATGTAAAAGCAGATGTTGAACCACGAAGCAAAGATCCTAGGACCTAGAATAATGTCCTTATACATTAAAAAAACAGGAGGTATTAGATTTAACACTATTTTCAGCATCACCAGGGGTCATTTCGTAGAAAAAGAGGTTCAGGAGCTCATTAGCATAACTCATTTGCATAACTCATTTGCATATGCCACACCCTCTAACATACCGGAAGTGTGTCAGAAGGCAACACCCACCCCTCAGGCTCTACTCCACAAGTGAGTGAAACTGACCTGCTCTTCCTTCATTCCCTTCCCCATCCCATACTTTGTGCAATAAAAATAAGAGTAAAGAACACACCCTCATTCTCTTCCTGCTCCCTTGAAACCACCAGGTTTCAAGTAGACTTGAGATACCCAGGACATGTGCACCACCCATCCCTTTCCTTTCCTCTCCCCACAACAAGACACCCTGTGGGGTAGGTGGAGATGAGAGAGGTCTTTTGAGAACTGCTCATGAGAGAACAGCTCTGAGAGAACTTGTGACTGGCCCAAGGTCACACCAGCAGCTGCATGTGGAGGAGTGGGGAATCAAACCCGGTTCTCCCAGATTAGAGTCCAACTCCTGACCACTACACCAAACTGATGGGGTGGAAGCTGCCGAAGGGTTGGTGAAATTTCTCCAGTACTTATGTGCCATGTGCCCAGATAAAAAATGGTATACTTAGAAAATGTATATGCCACCTTGAGCAAGTCTCTGGAAAAGCAGCACACAGTCATAAAAGGAACAATGATAAAATTATCAATATTAAAACAAAACATTAAGAACAATAAAGACCCTAGCAGGGCTTTCCCTGGGGCACTGCGCCTCTGCACTGCTCTGGGAAGCCGAGGAGAGGGCGGGGTTTGGTCATGTGCCCACCCCCTGGGCTTCTCATTCCCGGAGCTGCGCTCCTGTGCGCTCCCGCTCCAACGGATCCCTGAGCATCACCAACTGAAACTGCTTCTGTCTTCCCCGCATTGAGCAGTGGGGCCGAAATGCTGAACCCAACGATGCCCGTTCAGCCCCTTGAGTCTTAAAGCATGGGTGATGGAGTGCAGGACTGCCATGTGTTTTCCATTGCCAGGCTCCTATCAGAACCTATTTCACCAACCTTTATTTTATAGCTCAAAGATTTTAGTGCTTCTTTCTTAAACAAAAATATAATTTATCCAAGAGACAAGGTGACATTTCAGTTGCTGTAGAAAATAACAGATAACTAGAAAGAGTCGGAAAACATCATCAGTTTTACTGCTTTTTTTTAAAAAAAAAAACCTGGATGTTTTAGAAACCCTTATCTTAGCAAAACAAATAACCTTCTCCTTCAGCGGTGAACAATGGCAACAGAAAAGTCCGAACACACACTTCAAATCCGGAGAAAAGAAAAGTCTTTCATAAGCACTGGGAAAATATTGTTAGAATACGGCAGGATGGGAAACCCAGTCTCGAATGAGTTGCCATTTCAAAAATATATCCCAATAGCCCACTTTAATTGTGCTTTGTAAACTTGAAATGCCACTTAAATGTGAGATCCCAATCCCAGGGATTTGCTATATGTATTTCATAAAAGTTGTTTTCTTTCCTCGCAGATTGAGTCCGCAAAGCTTCTTGCATTGCTAGCCAGGCTGCTCTGCAGACTGACCAAGCGTTTGGGCTTTTTCGATCCTGTGGCCATACCCCACAGCATGGGCGTCAACTACGGGGGGGCTCGAGGGCTCGAGCCTCCCCCGAAATTTCCCGGGGGGGGCTCAGCCACCCCCGGCAAAATGCTCGCCCAGCAGCCGACCTGGGGCGTGCCCTCCTGCCTCCCTGGGGCGGGGGGGGGAGAGAGGCGGCGGGGACATCGTTGCGCGCTTCGCGCGGGCAGCAGTCAGCCGGCCGGCCAGCTGGCTGCCGCCGCCGCCGCGGGTCTGCCTCCCCGGGCCGGGGGGGGGGGGACGGAGCGGCAGGGACAAAGGCGCGCACAGGCGCGCTTCGCTCGGGCGGCAGTCAGCTGGCCAGCTGGCTGCTGCCGCCGCAGGTCTGCCTCCCTGGGCGGGGGGGGGGGAAGAGCGCCAGGGACATGGTCCCGTGCGCGCGCTTCGCGCGCGCGCGCACAGGAGAGCCACTGCCCCCCCCGGGGATTTAGAAAGTCGACGCCCCTGCCCCACAGAGAGGGTGGCCCCCTCCACTTTTGGTGGCCTGACATGGTGATAAGCAGGGGCATAGCCTTTCCAATTTCGGGGGGGGGGGAGGAGTGGGACTAGGCCGGAGGTGTTGCTATGCTAGGTCCTTAAAAGAACTGGGGCCCAGTGACATCACAGGGAGGAGCCAGTGACATCACAGGCTATTGTCATTGTCTATGGAGGTGGAGCCATGTGGGATTTAGGAAGTGGCTCCCCAGAATTTTTTGGGGAGCTGGGAATCCCTGGGACCCCCCCTAGCAATGCCCCTGGGCTGGGTTAAACCCAGGAAAAGGTGGGAGTTGGCCAGTGATTATAGTGGAATCTCCGTGGTCTCCTGCTGTGTCCCGTTTTTGAAATTCACTTTTGGACTAGTTACTTAAGATCTGCAAATATGCATACCATGTCCGTAGGACAAACTAATTGTCACAAATTTGACAGTAAGAAAGGCAACACAGAAAAGCCTGCAGGGAAACATTTTAAAAGTTTTCCTCGACATTTTTTTTTTCTCACAGGAGTCTTGTTTCTGTCTTATTCATAAGGGTGACTTTGTACTGAAATTTACTAAATTATGGCATCGCAGATGCCTTCATTTGGTAAATGCATGGCTTGAGTTATGCCACCTAGGATCTTATATGCCTTGCCTTCTTAGCACACTGCTTAGAAACTCCACCTTAAAAACACAGACATTCAGAACAAATTATTAATAAAATAAAACACATAATTAAGTTTATGGGAAATGACTGCATTTCTGTGCATGGTTAATTTCTGCTCTTCAGGTTAAACTTGCAAAAGACATTTGGCTTCAACAAATGATCTTCAGACTGCTGAAATACAACTTTAACTTTTCATTAACAAGGCAAACTGCACCAGAAAGGACTTTCCTGTTTCTAATTACAAATCTACCCATGGCAAATTGAATGGAATGGTGGACTGAAAACAATTCAAAGGAAAATATCTGGATTCTGAAGGAGGAAAAAAATACATATAAAAAATGGGAAAGGTAGCCATGTTAATCATGTAATCCCTGCAGCTTCTAAATTTGCAGAGTGGAATGACAGCCCTTGGGAATTGGCTCAATGCTCTGTGACTGGAATGACAGGTCGCAGCGTAGAATGATGGTCCCTAGGAAGAGAATCCGGGCTTTTGGATTGTGGCTGCGAGCACACGGCCCTTTAATGAGGGAGGAAGGGCTGCTTCCTCCCACATTTAAAGGGGCCGACTACACGGGCCACAGCAAGTCCCACGGTGAAGGGGGCTCAAATGTGGGTTGCTCCCACATTTTCCAACCCCGGGAAAATCAACAGTTTTCCTGGGTGTTGCGGGAGGAACCCGCATTTGAGCCATCTGGCCAGCCCTCTCTCACAATCATTGCGAGAGTAGGGCTGTCCAGATGGCCTCCTTGCCATTTTTTTCCCCTTTTACACTTGGGCACTTGCCCCCCCCCCCCAAAACTTACCAGGCAGCCGGCAGGGCTCGGGGAAGGGTGCCTCTCCCAGCCGCCGCCAGCTGCCACCTCCTCCGCTGCCCAGCGGCGGCTCCTCTGTCACCGCCTCTTCTTCTGCCTCATCACCGCCTCTTCCGCTGCCGAAGCCTCCCCAGCCGCCGCCACCAGCTGCCGCCTCCTCCGCTGCCCGCCTCCACTAGCTCCACCACCGCCGCTTTTTTCCTCCGCTGCATGCTGCTGCCAGCCGTCTGGGTTGGGATGTGAACATCCCAACCTGAAGCTAAGAAAAGTGGTCCCTTTAAATCCGGGAGGACTCCCGGAATAAAGGGACTGTGTGACCACAGCCTGAGAATAACAGCCCCTGGGAGTAGCAGAAGCATTCTGGGACTATCATTCCACTCTGGGGGCTGTCATTCCAGCCCCAGGGTAGCCTATCTGGGCCCAAAGATCTTAATGGAAAAACCATTCTGCATTTTCTTTGCAACTTTTTTTTTGTGCTGCAATGTATTTTAGTGGAGCCCATGCAATCCAGTCGGCATTCTTGGCTCCCATTATCTCCAGTGGGCCTTCAAGCCTATCCCACTCTTTCCAAAGGGCAATCCTGTCATTCCTTATAGTGCATCCCAGCTGGTTGTCCCCTTGAAACTGTACCACACCATTTTAAGTAACAGCAAAATGAAAAGCATGAACATGTATAGAGTGCACATTTCTCGTCAGTGTTTTGTCTGGGCTGCAAACAGGACAAAAGGAAATTTTAAAAGGTTTCTGATCTGTGTGTCGTCCCCCCACCCCATTTTGTTAATGCACATAGGGTTACCATTTAAAAATGAAATGGAACTTGAAAGAAGATATTAGGAGTGGCTGAAGCAGCCCCCCCCCATTAAAAAACCAACTGTTCTCAATCAAGGATATATCGATCCAAGTAAAACAAAATAGACACAATTTTTCCTCAAAGGTAAATAGGAGCCCAGCAAGTATGTTGGACCCAAAAGAGGTTTTGCAGTCTGACTGTTGCCACATTGAAAGTGGGCAGAACCACCCAGGATTAAGGGCTATACTTTCTTTTCTGACAGACACCAAACATTTTCAGGGATTGATATGTTCTGGATATCAGAAACCTAAGTTATTAATTGCATTGTCTTTACTGCTAGCTCAATTAGCATTTGTAAGAAGGTGAGCCTGGAAAGTCATTACACATTGACTTCCTTCTTCACAGCCCAGAGGGAAAAAACCCACATGGGAAAGTTTTAAACTCAGTATTGCCTGACACTAGTTGCTGGGGAAAACTCAGCCCCCCCTGGAAAAATCCAGGGGAGGCCCAACCCCCCCCCCCTCCCCGAAGTTTATGCCTATGGTGATAAGGATGGTTCCTAATGGAAAGAACAAGCGAACATTGGCTTCTGTCACATCAAGTGCTTTACCACGCTTCTTCTTATGACATTATAATTCTGTTTTTGAGGGGGCTCTTATCAGTTCTGCACATTTCCCAGCTTCATCCAACCATCCCCCCCCCCCAAGAGCTGTGATATCTCTTGAAATAAGGGCCATGATTCATCTTGCTAAAAGTGTAAGAAAATGAAAACTGTCAAGGCAAACCTCCCCTCCCCTGCTGCACGGGAGCGTCTGTGAGTCAAAAGTGGTCTCGGGTGCAGGTCTTAAAGTGTTAGTGCAGCCTGCAAGCTGGGAAAGGCCTTGATGGTTCTCACTGCTGAAGAAATTATTTTAATGAGACCAAAGGACAGAGAAGAATATTTTCTGTTCAGTTTTTGAATCAAAGCACTAAGCTTGATTATCTTTTACTAGCCTGATACTCATGCTTTGCTACGGTATTTAAGTTCCGTAAATCCAGTTATAATGCTGATGATGTTAAGTTTAAAATGTAAGATTTGTTGTAGGAATTCTAATGGAGACGATTGTAGTGTAAAAAAATGAAGTAAGACATACGTACTTCCCCCCCCTCCACTGAAGGACCTCTCTGTAGACCACATTGGTGGTTCTGCCCTCAGGTGCTAAGATCACCAGGCTGCTTGGTGAGTTCACTCTGGAGCAGGCAACATAGAACTGTCCATTTAAGAAGCAGTCATCTGCTAAGTCAACTCCTGCCACCTTCCACGAAAGTGATGGGTTCTTTACTTGTGTTCCTGGATTCTTTTGCTGTAAGCATCCCACCTCCTCTCCTACACCTGACAGAAGCTGCCTGTCCAGTGTAGGAGGGAGAGGAGTATTAGAAGCCACTGCGGAGGCAGGGCTGCAGCATCACTAAAGCGTTACTGCTGGGGCGGGCTCCCTCATGGCTTAAAGGCATCTGGGAGGCTGGGCCAGCAGCAGGGCTAAGACAATTCTGATCTCCTCAGTCTCCTGTAACTGGCTTTGTTTTTTTTTAACCTCAGAATGTTGAGGTCTGCAGCTGGCCAGTCAGAGAGTGGGGGGGTGCAAATAGGCAGCAGCCTAGCAGCCTCATAGAAATCAATGGAGGAGCACATTTTTCCCCTTTTGACCCACTTAGGGGTCACATTTCTAAAAATCCGTTCTTAGTGAGCACCTACGCCATGGTAGGAGCACTCTCCCTGAATTTGGTGTATCTAGGTCCAGTGGTTTGGCCTGGGTGTTGATTTTATGCTGAGGGGACTTTCTTTTATATATATAGACTAGCCTAATACCCATGCTTCGCTACAGTATTTAAGTTCCGTAAATCCAGTTATAATACTGATGATGTGAAGTTTGAAATGTAACATTTGTTGTAGGAATTCTAATGGAGAAGACTGTAGTGTAAAAAATGAAGTGAGACATACATACTGTTTTTTTCCCTCTCTACTGAAGGACCTCTCTCTAGACCACATTGGTGGTGCTGCCTTCAGGTGCTGGGATCACCAGGCTGCTTGGTGAGCTCACTGTGGAGCAGGCAACATAGAACTGTCCATTTAAGAAGCAGTCACCTGTTAATTCCCTCCACCTTCAGTGTCTGGCAGACCTTGAGGGGAAACTGCAGCCTCTTGAACTTTGCCGCATTCCTAATTTGCCTCCTCCTTATAGTGTTGGTGTATCTAGCTCGACATTTGCCAGGAGCTTTCTTAGGGGCACTGAGAGGTAAGAGGGGGAGTTGGTCTGCAGGAGTGGGGATGCGGTGGACATTTCTTCAGGTTCATGAAGGAGCCATGCATCAAAATGGCACCTAGAAAGGTCCTTTACAATCTCCCCATGAACATTCATAAACTCAATTGCCATGGTGGCTGTTATGAGAAATGTCTAGTCAGGAGTCTTGAATTGCTGATTTCTATAACTGTCCTCAACTGTCTGCAGTCTCTTCTAACTGTGTGTTTACCTCAGAAAAGAGACTGCAGACAGTTTTGTCTCCAGGCACATGGAAAACAATTGGGGAAATACATTTTACTCCTTTTTTACCCCCTTAGGGGTCATGTTTCTCAGAAATCTCTTTGGTGGGGGATTGACATCATGGTAGGAATGCACTCCCTTTATTTTGGGTTTCTTGGTACAGGGGTTTGGCCTGGGCATTGAATTGGGGGAGAAGGCATACCCCAACTTTTTTTTTTTTTTTTACAAAATTGTATTTCATTATATTACATTTAAGAAGTGAGGCATAACTATGTATTCAAAACACCATCTGAGCAATCAGATACTAAGCAAGTTCATATGAACCAATTTTCTAGAACCCACATTATGAGAAGTTAAATAACCTAATAAAGAAACCACTTTTCTCCAAATTTGGGGTATATTTCCATAGTGAGTGGGAGTGTGGCTAAAACCATTGGTGAGGCTGGGCTAGCAGCATTGCTAAGGTGATCCTGCTGGGGCAGCATCCCTGATGGATAAAAGTACCCTGGCCCTGCTCCTACACCTGACAGACACCTGCCTGTCTGGTGTTGGGGGGATTATGTTTAAAGGCATTGGGGAGGCTTGGCCAGCAGCAGGGCTAAGGCAATCCTCAAACCTCCCCGATGGCTGTAAGCATCCCACCTTTTCTCCTACACCTGACAAGCAGCTGCCTGTCCAGTGTGGGAGGGGTGCAGTATCAGAAGCCACTGTGGAGGCTGGGCCAGCAGGATCACTAAGGCATTACTGCTGGGGGGGGGGGGCTCTCTGTTGGCTTGAAGCACCCTGAAGCCACTGCTGCACCTGACAGACAACTGCCTGTCATGTGTAGGAGGTCTGTGTGTATGTGTTTGAAGCTGTGGGGAGGCTGGGCCAGCAGCATTACTGCACTTCACAGGTGGTTGTTGGCCACTCCTGATTTCCTCAGCTGTCATTAGCTGTCTGCAGTCTCCTGTAACTGTTGGCTTTTTTTTTTTTTACCTCAGAACACTGAGCTCTGCAGCTGACCAATGAGAGAGTAGGGGGGTACAAGGAGTCAGCAGCCTGGCAGCCTCATAGAAATCAATGGGAGGAGCACATTTTCCCACTTTTGATCCACTTAGGGGTCGAATTTCTAAAAAAAAATCTCTTCTTAGTGAGCACTTATGCCATGGTAGGAGTGCTCTTACTGAATTTGGTGTTTCTAGGTCCAGCGGTTTGGCCTGGGCATTGATTTTATGGTGAGGCGACTTTCTTTTATATATATAGATGTGACGAGAAACCTAGGATTACATACCATATAGCCAAATCCTGTGTGTTGATACTTAGACTACAGACATTGTATTGTAACCAGGTTTAAGTTTTGTTAGATCATGTTTTATTCCATAAATATTATTTATTGTGTAACCTGTAAAAGTGGTTATATGTTTGGTCAAATGACCATAACAATAAATAACTGAACTGAGTCAAAGCGAATCATTTTAAAGGCATGAGAAAAACCTGCGCTATTCTTGCTGACCCTATTCGTGGCCTAACCAGCAGTCACTCAAACTAGACCTAATTATTGTTTAACTCATTTCTAGGGCCGACAGCTCTGAGTTGGGAGATTCCTGGAGGTTTGGGGGAGAGGAGCCTGGGGAGGGTGGGGTTTGGGAAGGGGAGGGACCTCAGCTGGCTAGGGTGCCATAGACCCCACCCTCCATAGCAGGTATTTTCTCCTGGGGAACTGATGTCTGTAGCCTGGAGGCCAGTCGTGATTCCCACATTTCCCACTTGCCCCCAGAAGGTGACCAGCTAATCTTATGTTATCTGAGGAAGTGAGCAGTGACTTACAAAAGCTCATGCTCTGCCATAAATTTTGTTAGTCTTTAAGGTGCTACTGGATTCTTGCTCTTTTCTAATCTTACATTATTCAGGGTTCCTGAGGAGGGTGGGGTTTGTGGAGTGGAGGAACCTTAATGTGGTATAATATCATAGAGTCCACCTGCCAGAGTAGCCATTTTCTCCAGAGGAACTGATCTCTGCAATTGGGGGGGGGGGCAGTTGTAATTCAAGGAGATCTCCAGGTCCCACCTGGACTTTTCATTTAGTTCATCTATATTCCACCTAGGGTTGCCAAGTGGTACTTACAATTTAGCGGGGGGAGTCTTTGCTGGGTCCGGGAGTGTTCTGACGCACATGCTTTGCATGCACGCCGCAATGACATCATCCAGAAGTGATGTCATCACGTCGGACACGTTGGGGGTGGGACCTCTGTAATTTGAGGGGAGACCATAGAGTTTTCCCTTGAATCATAGAGTATCCCTCCCAAAATGTGCCTGATGCGATGATGTCATCTCTGGGGTTCCGGCAATTTGGGGGTGGGGTTCCCCCCAGTGGCCTAATCCGGGCTGATGGAGAGCAGGCCATTTGAGCGGGGGCTTCCTTGCCCCCCGGGGAGACTTGGCAACCCTAATTCCACCTTTAACCCCAATGGGTTCCAAAGAGGCTTACACCATTCTCCTGTCCTCCATTTTACCCTCACAACAACCCTGTGAGGTAGGTTAGGCTGAGCGTGTGTGACTGGCCTAGGTCACCCAGTGAGCTTCCATGGCACAAGTGGGGATTTGATGCTAGCTCAACATTTTAAGCACTACACCACACTGGCTCTCTCAGGTTGGCAACCCTGTATCAATAGGAAGGGTGAATGGGTCACCTTGCAGCAAATCCCTGAATGGAGATGGCAGAGCAGCTGCAGCATCCCTTCCTCCCGTATTAGCTGGGCTCCATCATGCAAATGGCCCACCCAATCAACTCCCCTGGCTCCCTTCAAAAACTGGGGCTGGCCCACCCCAGTGCTGCCCCACTGAAACAGCAGGTGATGGCTAATGGAAGACCTCCCCTAAAACTTCCTTGCCTCCACCCAGCTAAAAGTAAGTGGTGAAGTGGGGCTTAACATAACTGCCAGTAAGCCAGGGTCAGGAAAAGTGCACTGCATTTCAAGGTCAAAAGCCAGACGATCCTATAACACAACAGCGGCTCCAAGATGCGACAGCAGCTAATTTTTACTAGCTAGCCCTTGAGTGCTGTTCCTTCTGGTTCTTTATATGTTTTAATAAAGATGGTTCACTGGTGAATAACTGAGTAAACACAACGGAGAGAGGCTGCATTTCTGTCTACAGGAACGGCAGTGGCGCTCTGTGTTTACCATTTTTATGCCTTTGTGGCTCTACACATCCTTGATTTCATCTCTCCCCTGGCACTACCCCTTTATTTCCGAAGTTTAAACAAAAGGCACTTGCAGAAAACTAAAGTGTTCTCATCTCCTGACCCCCAGCTCTGACAGTTCAATATATTGCTGAACAACTAAAGATACAGGAGAGGGATTACAAAACAGGCCGGCATTTTGGAAGGAGGTATTTTTTTAATAAATTTATGGCTTACCCGTGTCGCGCAAACGACGGTAGTGTTTTGAAGAGCAAGGACATACATCTGGAATATAAACCATCATGGTTACTGGCTCACCGGAATGTAAAGATAAAAACATCTGTCACAGGGAGCTCTACAGCAAATGTGAGATTATTAGTTTCATAGGGATTTATTAATTTGATGTATTTCAACTCTTACCCAGTTACATGGGAGGTGTTAGCACACAACAGAGGACTTGAAATCATTTTGTAAAATGTTTTGAACTTCTTTTTCACTTGTACCTAAAATTCAGGAAAGGGTGGGGGGAATCACAAGTCTTTCTACACTGCAGTCGATCTTTTGCAAATACGATGCAACCAGATAGGCAGGTTTCAAAATGTCAGCAGGTTGCTTGTGGATTCCATGGCTCATAATGCATTGCCCACACCGAAAACATCTCCCGAAACTGGTGACCCTTTCTGGCAATGGCAGATATGTTTTATATAAAAGGTTAGCCAGTTAAACCGATTCGAAAGTGGGAAAGACGGTTGCGTGAAACAAGTGTTTGACAAGAACATTTGGAGAGCAGAGAAAAGAAGAAGAAAAATCCTGATTCGTTTTCATAGGGTTGTCATAAGAACATAAGAAGACGCCTTCTGCATCAGACCAATGGTCCATCTAGTCCAGGATCCGGTCTCACACCGTGGCCAACCAGTTACTCTGGAGGGTCAATAACAGGGCATGGAGGCCGAGGCCTTCCTCTGATGCTGCCTCCTGGCTCTGCGATTCAGAGGATTAGTGCCTCTGGATGTGGAGGTTCCCCTCAGCCACCATGGCTAGTGGCCACTGATAGACTTACCCTCCATGAATCTATCTCATCCCCTTTTTCAAGTTGTCTATTAGGATTGCCAAGTAACTTACCTAAAAAAGTGTGGGAAAGCTGGTCCCAGTGCGGGACATTCGTGCACATGCAAAATGAATGCATGATGACATCGCCCAGAAGTTATGTCATCATGCTGGGCGTGTTGCTGGGCGACGCTCTAGCAATCACCCTGAAAACTCTATGGTACCATAGAGTTTTCAGGCTGGTGCGTCGCCCAGCAACGTGCCACGCATGATGACGTCACTTCTGGGCAACATCATCACACCGGGCACATTGGCCCAATCTGGCCACTAGGGGGTGGGGTTCCCCCTGCCAGCTGGATCCAGACCAGTGGATTCGGGGCCCTTTGAGCAGGGGAATCCCCACCCCCGGGGGGGACTTGGCAGCCCTACTGTCTATGCATGTGGCCAAAACTAAATCCTCTGACAGCTAATCCCACATTTTAATCACTCTCTGTATCAAGTAGTATTTCCTTTTGTCCGTCTTGAACCTCCTGCCCATCAGCTTCCTTGGATGCTCTCAAGTTCTAGTATTTTGGGAGAGGGAGAAAAAGGTGGGGCCGGGAGTCCTCCCAGAAATACAGCTGATCTTTGGACTGTAGAGACCAACTCCCCAGGAGCTTCTGAGGCTGGACTTTACGGAATTACACCCCAGCTGGCCTGCCTCCCCTCCTCTCCCCAAACTCTGCCCACCCCAGTACCACCCCAAAAGGCCCAGGAGTTGATGACACTAGCAATTTATCACAAAACACCTTTTCATAAAGACAGAACAAGAGGCGGCTTAATAGCCAAAGGCATTTTGCTACATTCAGGCATTGCTTAAATTACAAACATTTCATTCTCGTATCACTGTCATTAACAAGTCTGAACTATACCTATCAGGTCTTTATGCCTGTCACTTATATTCTGTCCTTGCTGCATTTTAGCTAGTCATTTTCTAATTGATATACAGGGATGCTCTTCAACAAGGGGCGCCACATTCAACTTGGTGACTGGGACAAGAACATCTTGTAATGAAAAATCCCAAATGCCTGAACAGAGAAATAGTTCAAAAGTTCAACTGAAAAGAAATATTCTAACCTCTGCCTGATTTACTCCAACGTTATGCTCAAACTGTAAATAAAAGTTAACTCTCTTAACCCTTTGGACTGAATATGTACGGTCTCAGGGGGAAAAAGCACACAAACTATGATCACACACACACAAGTACACAGAAATCAGGACCAGCAAGAAACTTTTGGGGAGGGGACATCCCCCCACCTTTGCTTCCTTCCCTCTCCCCACATCCTCCTCTTTCTTTTTCTCCCCAAGCATATCCCCCCTTCTTTTTCTTTCCAACCCGACACCAAGGGAATCCCTCCTTCTTTGTCTTGCTCTCTTTCCCTAGCCAATCCCCCTTTTCTTTCTCCCCCCCCAAGCCAATACCCCCATCTTTTCCTTTCTTTCCCTCCCAAGCCAATCCCACCTTCTTTCTCCCTCCCTCTTTTTTCCTACTGGCAGTGCCTGGGAGCTGCTCCAAGCTTGGGGCGGCTCCTGGTGGTAGCCAGATCTGGAGCAGCTTCTGGTGTCCCGGTGGTAGCCAGGTCTGGAGCAGCTTCTGGTGTCTGCCACGGCCAGGCCCGAAGTCTCTCCTGGCATTCCCCGCTGCTGCGGCTCCACCCAGAGTCTCCATTAGTGTTCTGCACCACTGCAGCTGGGCCTAGAGCTTCTCCTGGCATTCGCCACTGCTGCAGCTGGGCCCGGAGTGGCTCCTGGCATCCCTGGTGCTGTGGCCGAGGCCAGATCCTCTCCTGCCAGTGTGACCAGGCCCAGAGTGGCTCTCAGCATTCCCTGACCCTGCAGCTTGGCCCGTATTGGCTCCACAGGAGCAGCAGCAGCCAGGCCCTCAATGATAAGTTGTATTGTCTGCTCATGCCCAAACAACACTTTTTACCGGGGGGGATTTAAACCCCGAATACATTTTTTAAAAAAGTTTTCAGATTTTTCTGCAAGCCTAGGGGGTCACCCAAGTTTGCAGAAAATTTGCGGATTTAGGTATCTGTGCATAGGAGAATGTTGAAAATTAGATATAGAGATTGTCGCACCCCACCCTCTGCTCTAGGGGTCTCTCCACTGTGTCACCATTGTGCAATTGTCCTCTGGCCCCTTCTGTTCCCCCAAGGCTTCAGATATGGCCAGGGGTGGTTACATCACCAGTCCCCCAGACAATCTGCCAGAGCTCTGTTGCCTCTGTCTCTCTCACCTCCAGCCCTCCAGAGTCTCCAGCTACATCCTCCTTGGCCTTCTCCCCTTTTATACCCTGCCTCCCTTGGGTTCCCTGCCCCCTCAGCCCTCCCACCACCTTCCTCAGGCCAATCCCTGACTTTACTTTCACTGAGCCCACTGTCTTCACCAGCGGACTTTCTCTTGCAGGCCACCTCCCCACCTACAGCCAGGAGCCCCCTACTCAGGGAGTACGTCACCAGCCTGCTTCCCCATGATACATCCCATCCAGCTGCTGCCCATTCCCACATTCTTGGCTGGCAGCAGTTGTGCTGTCATGTCTTGTTTGTTATGATGCATTGCATTGTCAGGGTCCTGGTAGTTCAATCCCCTCAATCTTATTGGCTGCCTAATAAAGACTCCTTATTGGTCCTGAAGCCAATCCAGGGAACCAATCACAGAGCCCTACTTAGGTCCAATGAAACTGGACATAGTTACAATATGTATATAGTTAATCTGTTGAAACCCTATAAGTTGAGTGCCGCTCTTGCTAGTGCTGTCCCAGAGCTGAATGATGTCTGAAATAAAAGCTTGCATTTGATTCATTGTCGCCTGACTTCAGTACTTAAAATGTGCCCTTCCATCTCCACGGTTACCTCTCCTGCTGTTGGCTGCTTCCTCCTCACAGTAAGCGCTCTCGAGGTTTGGCTGGTCAGTGTGGTCTGTGGCAGTGGGGGAGCAGGGAGGCTGTAGACGGGCCCTTCTGCACACCCTACTGCTATATATATATATATAATAAGGGGTCATTTTTGTAGAAAAAGAGGTGCAGGAGCTCATTAGCATAACTCATTTGCATATGCCACACCCCCTAACATACCGAGAGTGTGTCAGAAGGCAACTCCCACCCCTCAGGCTCCACTCCACAGGTGAGTGAAACTGACCTGCTCTTCCTCCATTCCCTTCCCCATCCAATACTTTGTGCAATAAAAATAAGCGTAAAGAACACACCCTCATTCTCTTCCTGCTCCCTTGAAACCACCAGGTTTCAAGTAGACTTGAGATACCCAGGACATGTGCACCACCCATCCCTTTCCCTTCCCCTCCCCGCAACAAGACACCCTGTGAGGTAGGTGGGGCTGAGAGAGGTCTTTTGAGAACTGCTCATGAGAGAACAGCTCTGAGAGAACTTGTGACTGGCCCAAGGTCACACCAGCAACTGCATGTGGAGGAGTGGGGAATCAAACCCGGTTCTCCCAGATTAGAGTCCAACTCCTGACCACTACACCAAACTGATGGGGTGGAAGCTGCTGAAGGGTTGGTGAAATTTCTCCAGTACTTATGTGCCATGTGCCCAGATAAAAAATGGTATACTTAGAAAATTTATATGCCACCTTGAGCAAGTCTCTGGAAAAGCAGCACACAGTCATAAAAGGAACAATGATAAAATTAGCAATATTAAAACAAAACATTAAAAACAATAAAGACCCTAGCAGGGCTTTCCCCGGGGCGCTGCACCTCTGCACTGCTCGGGAAAGCCAAGGAGGGGGTGGGGCTTGGTATGTGCCCGCCCCCGGGCTCCTCACTCCGGAGCTGCACTCCTGTGCGCTCCTGCTCCAACGGACCCCTGTATATAATCTTAGTTTGTGTGCTTCTTTCCCTGACATATTGGGATATATTGTCTGCTTCTTTCCCTGATATGTTGGGATGAGTCATGGGATTTCTAGTTCTTGTGGGACTTCCCTTTCCAAGCCAAGTAAGCTCACACACATCCTATCACCCTTGTGACCAGGGGTTGCTGAGCGTGCCTGTCATCACACGAGTTCACCCCAAGCCACCAACTGATCACCTGAACATGAGTTCCTTAGATTCTTCAGGGAACACCGTCCTCCAAAGTGTGGGGCATGAAGCAGTCACTGTATCACTGTATCCTGGAATGCCTCTGGTAGATTTGCCTTCCAGGTTGGGTCTGGAGATCTCCTGGAATCACAACTGATCTCCAGATGACAGAGACCAGTTCTCCTGGAGAAAATGGCTGCTTTGGAGGGTGGACTGGATGGAATTATACTCTGTTAAGGTCCCTCGTTCCCTAGATGCTGCCTTCCCAAGGATCCATCCCAAATCTCCAGCACTCTCCCGGCCCAGAGCTGCCCACCCTTGCCTCTGGCCACATGACCCTCCCCAGAGTCTCTCCTTCTGGTTGTCCTGCCTACTTCTCCCTTAGTCCGGCTGGGGTGGGCTGAGGATGGCTACTGCCTGGCTTCCCTCTCTAGCATTCCAGCCCTTTCTGTCTTGCTTCCCTACTTAACGTCTCTAGATAAGCATGTTCATGTGCATTCATTTGTATCAATTGGATTTACGTATGCTTGCACTGTCGCCTGGCAACCCCAGTTTGATCCAGTGTGTTCGGAGCATGCACCAACATGATAACGAATGCAGCCAAATGGGCAAGCAGAAAAGCAGTGCATCCAGTCTGATATAGGTGGCATGGTTTGCCAGCATTGACCCTGGGGGCACTCATCATCCAAGCTAGCCAATCACTGTGAATATGCATTGGCAGAGGCTACCTAGACAGCTCCCATGCTGAAGGCTGGTCATAAGGAAATGTATCTTCACACAGAGGTATTAAAATGTGGAATTCACTGCCAGAGGACGCAGTGATAGCCACAAACAGAGAGAGCTTTGAAAGGAGACTAGACAGATCCATGGATGATAGCTCTATCAGTGGCTACTAGCCAAGGTGCATAAAGTGAACCTCCACATTCAGAGGCAGTAAAACCTGAATATTGGTGCCAGGAGGAAACATCAGGTGATGTTGGCCTCTATGCCCTGTTGATGGACCTTCAGAAGAACTGCTTGGCTACTGTGTGAGACAGGACGCTGGACTAGATGGACCACTGGTCTGATTCAGCAGGTCTCTTCTTATGTTGTTATGTTTCTTACATTCCCAGGGAAATGCTGATTGCCACTTTGGGATCAGGAAGCAATTATTCTCCAGGCCAGTTTGCCAGGGATCCTGGAGGGGTTTTTTTTGGTCATCTGAGCATGGAACAGGGGTCACTGTGGGTGTGTGGGGGGGGAAGTATTTTGAATTTCCTGCATTGTGGAGGGGGTTGGTCTAGATGACCCTGGAAGTCTCTTCCGACTCTATGATTCTATGTTCTTAAGACCACCATTGTAGAGATCCAGAACATTTTGATATGCCATCTGTGTTGAGCAGAGAGCAAATCATCCAAGCAATCATCCAAGATGTTCTACTCAACAGAAAATAAGCATTGTGAACGAGATAATTATGAATTTGGAGAACCTTATTTGCAAACATCAAACCACCCATGGTGCAGGCAGGCAGGCAGATGCAGCCCCATAGCAGATTGCTTATCTGCTTCGGTATTCAGGGAAGGCTTTCTCAAGCAAGAGGCTGCAATTTAATGAGCGGCATAAAAATGTTGTGCAGAAGTGTCTCTGGGTATTGCACCCAGGCAGGAACATCTGCTAAACCTTCACATTCAACAATACCCCTTGCTGAGTCACTCCAGGCTCTGGCTGCTCTTCTGGCTTCCTTTTCAGGCAGCTGTGAAAATCAGGCAATGCAGGCCAGAATAACGGTAATTTCCAAAGGTTTCTAGAAATGACCAAGAGCCATTATCTTAAAGATATGAAAGAAGAGAAGGCCCGGTACGACCTGGGACCAAAATACCTTAAGGACAGTCTCCTCCCTTATGAGCCTGTCTACTCACTTCAGTCATCTGTGGAGGCCCTGCATCAGTTGCTCCCACCATCTGAAGACAGGTGGAAACCAAAGAAAGGGCCTTCTTGGTCTTGGCACCAAAACTTTGGAATTCCCTCTCCAAGGAGAGTCATTGGTCTCCTTCTATCAGTGTCTTTTTCCAGCAGGTGAAGACTTTTTTTTTTTTGGCCTGGCATACCCCCAATAACAGTTACTGGACCTTCTTCTAGTCTTGTTTGTTTGTGTTTTCAATTGAATTATTTTATAATGTTAACTGTATTTTTAATTAGCCATGAACTGGATGGCCCAGGCGAGCCTGATCTTGCTAGATCTCGGCAGCTAAGTAGGGTCAGCCCTGGGTTAGTACTTGAATGGGAAACCACCAAGGAGGTCCAGGGTGGCTACACAAAAGCAAGCAGTGACAAATCACCTCTGAAAGTCTCTTGCCTAGAGTACCCTACAGGATCGCCTTAACAAGAAGAAGATATTGGATTGATACCCAGCTCTTCACTACCCAAAGGAGTCTCAGAGCTGCTTACAATCTCCTTTCCCTTCCCCTCCCCACAACAGGCACCCTGTGAGGTAGGCGGGGCTGAGAGAGCTCTTTCGAGGACGGCCCATGAGAGAACAGCTCTGAGAGAGCGTGTGACCGACCCAAGGTCACGCCAGCAGCTGCATGTGGAGGGGTGGGGGATCAAACCCTGGTTCTCCCAGATTAGAGTCCGCGCTCCTAACCACTAGGCCAAACTGGCTCTCAGCCAGCTGATGGCACCACCACCACCAATTTGTTAATCACTCAAATTTTGTAATATTTTCTATGTTCTCCACTTTGTGGACCCCAATAGGGTGGAAAGGTGGCATACAAATGTTTTAAATAGATGATATAAAATAAAATATAATAAATAAGGGACTTGGCTCAGAAGATGCTAAGGAGATGCTTCTCTTATGTGCAGCCTAGTGAGCACGGAAGCTGCACAGATTGGTCAGTGTTATTATCTGGATGTTTTCCTGTTTGTTGTCCATCGTAGGGCAGTAGTTAACGTCCATGTGCCATGACAACAATTGGTGTGGTGAGGAAGGGATGGCCAATTGCCCTGCCAAGTTCTGCAGTAGCTGCTTATACCTCCATGCGTTCCCTCTTGGGTAGTGAATATAAGTGGCTCCGGATGTCCTAGATCAGACTCGTGCTGGCTCCGGGAACACCTGAACACACAAAGCTGCCTTCTACTGAGTCAGACCCGGGGTCCATCTAGATCAGTGTTGCCAGCTCAGACTGGCAGCAGTGTTTCAGGTAGGGGTCTTTCCCCCCACCTACTTTATTTTTTAAAAAAAGTAGAGATGCCAGAGATTGAAAATGGGACCTTCTGCATACCAAGCAGACGCTCCACGACTGAGCCACAGCTGCTGGTTGCAGATGTCCCAGTGGGGGACTATTCTTTTTTCTGTTACTCCTACAACTAGGGTTGCCGGGCTCCAGGTGGGGCCAGGGGATCTCCCGCTTTTACCACTGAGCTCCAGCTGACAGAGATCAGGTCCCCTGGAGGAAATGGCTGCTTCGAAGGGTGGACTCTATGGCGTTGTACCATGCTGAGGCCCCTCCCCTCCCCAAACCCCACCTTTTCCTGGCTCCACCCCCAAAGTCTGCAGGTGTTTTCCAACCCGGACTTGGCAACCCCACCTAGAACTGTTTTTTTTTCCCATTAATATTTCTGGCCTTGCACCTGGACATTTTTTTAATAAGTTTTTTTTAATTATTATTTTTCAAACACAGAAAACATGAATCACAAACAAACACACATATACATAAAAAAAAATCAGAGGGTAATATAACTAATCATATCTCTAAAATTATTTCTTATATTATCTAGTTATCTATTTCTATATTAAATACATGCAATGACCTAGGAAGAAGATAGTCCAAATAGTCTGCAAAATTTTAAGAGTAATTCAGCGACTCATTGTGTCGTCAGAGAATGTATAGTTCAGTTCATGTATTCTTCGAGCCATGTATAAGATCTTGACCATGTATTGTAGAATTTCTCTTCCTGTAATCCTTTAAAAAATAAAGTCAATTTATCCATTTCCGCAGTTTCCAGTGCTTTACTTGTAATTTCTTCCTTTGAAGGTATCTCATCTTTTCTCCAGTATTTTGCAAACAATATTCTCGCAGCTGTTAGTGCGTGAATAATCAAATTATCGGGTCTTACATTCAATAAAAATAATTCTGGAGCAAAGGGTATAGTATTTTCCAGCATTTTTGGTAACATTTCATGGATACAGGCCCAATATTTTTTTTTACTCTATCACACATCCACCACATGTGAAAAAGGACCCGGCAACTTTTTTTTTACATTTCCAACAGGCATTTAATAATTTTGCTAACATATCTGGGGTCATATGCCATCTATAAAACATAAATATTCTCTTTGTATGAAGTTGCTTTTGTAATTTTTACATTCATTTCCCATACCTGAGACCATTGATCTAAGTGTATGTTATGTCCAACATTTTTGTGTCCAAAGTGGAAAACCCAAATGATGATCTCCACATGTAAGTCTTTTATCTAGGACAATTATTGGATGACCTATTAACAGTATTGCAGATCTGCTTCCTAAAGCTTCATGAACACATATGAAGGTGCCTTGCACTGAACCAGACCCCTGGTCCATCTACTCAGGCTGGCACCGACCCTCCAGGGTCTCAGGTGGAGGCCTTTCACATCACCTACTGCCAGATCCTTTTCTTTTCTTTTAAAACAGGAGATGCTGGGGATTGAACCAAGGACTGTCAGCATACACTTGTTATACAAAAAAAAACATCTCTTCAACTGAACCACAGAATCATCATCATGAGCACAGCTGTTCTGGCTTTAAAACCTTTTGACTTAAGAAACTCAAAACAATGGGTTGGATCCAGACTAAACTTTCCACTAACTGAAAGAAGGGGTGGGGATACTTTTCACCCATCCCCATTTTCTCCTGTAAAGCCCCAGTTCTGCCTCCCATCCTGCCCCCAGGGGTCCCTTGGCTCCCAGAAGCAGCATTTGGGGGGAGCTCTGTGGGTTGGGGGGGGGGCAGAAATGTTCTGTTCCACTGATTCAAGAGCTTTATGTGAGCAGAAAATGTAGTTGGGATCCAAAACCTGGAGAGTATTACCAAAAGACTTGTGGAAGGAGAGCATCCTGTCTCAGAAGTGTCTCAGAAGGCTGAGCTGAATCTGAGTCCAGGAGCACCTTAGAGATCAACACGATTTCCAGGGTAAAAGCTTTCAAAAGTCAAAACTCTCCTTATCAGATACATCAGATACATCTGACCAGGGGTCGTTTCATAAAAAAAGAGGTGCAGGAGCTCATTAGCATAACTCATTAGCATAGCTTATTTGCATATTCCACACCCCCTGACATTACAGGAAGTGTGTCAGAAGGAAACACCCACCTCTCAGGTTCCACCCCAAAAATCTCCAGGGATTTCCCAACTCAGAGCTGGCAAGCCAGCTTGACATTTGGACACAGTGAATGAATGAATGAATGAATGAATGAAGACACTTTAGGTTTTCTTTGCTCTTGCAGGGAAGCTACCCTACAACAAGCATGAAAATACAAAGTTAGTATGCTTTTGCTTTTCTCCACAGCGCATCACCATATGTGCCCGCTCCCAGGCTTGTTACTCCCGGAACAGCATTCCTGTGCATTCCTGCTCAAAATGACCCCTGCATCTGATGAAGGGAGCCTTGACTCTTGAATGATCATGCCCTGAAAATCTTGTTGGTCTTGAAGGTGCTCCTGGACTCGAATTCAGCTCTTCTACTGCAGACCAACACAGCTACCTGCTGAAACTATCAAAAGGCAGAATACTTCCGCCATAGTACCGTCAACCGTAAGGAGGCAAAGAAAACTGTGAAAATGTGGATGAAATTCATAATCAAATAGCAGTACTGCTTCATACATAACAATGTGCTCTCAACAGCTATTTTAGCAAAAACACATGCCAAAACATTTGTACAGTGACTGCCTTCATGTCAGAAGTCAAGAAATTCTGGGTACAGCATTAAGAAGCCATAGCAGGGGGAAAAGGATGTCAGCTCTAGGTGGGAAAATAACTGGAGATGTTGGGGGTGGAGCCTGGGGAGGGTGGGGCTTGGGGAGGGGAGAGACTTTAGCAGGGTATAATGTTATAGAGTCCACCCTCAAAAGAAACCAATTTTCTATTAAGAACATAAGAGAAGCCAATGTTGGATCAGGTCAGTGGCCCATCCAGTCCAACACTGTCACACAGTGGCCAAAAACACCAGGTGCCCTCAGGAGGTCCAGCAGTGGGGCCAGGACACTAGAAGCCCTCCCACTGTTGCCCCCCCCAAGCACCTAGAATACAGAGCATCACTTGCCCCAGAGTTCCTATCTATACCTTATGGCTAATAGCCACTGGTGGATCTCTGCTCCATATGTTTATCTAATTCCCTCTTGAAGCCGTCCATGCTTGTAGCTGTCACCACCTCCTGTGGCAGTGAATTCCACGTGTTAATCAATCTTTGGGTGAAGAAGTACTTCCTTTTATCTGTTCTAACCTGACTGCTCAGAAATTTCATCGAGTGCTGATAAGTACTGGAGTCGGGAGGCCGATAATGGTGAAAACAGTTTATTGTGGGTTCAGATGGTACATAAAAACCCAGGGCTTTGCGCCCACTTTTATACCGGTCGGAGATAATCCCCTGACCTCGCCCAAATGTCCAGATAGGATGTTAAATTCACAGTTGCAGTTCATAGGTCCCCCGGGGGGAACCAAGGCACAGGATTGGTGGACGTTCAGGATCCGATTGTCTATTGTCCTACCTGGCCGAAGCTCAGGTAGGTTCGGACCATGTGCGAAGGTACACGTGGCGGTCACCATTGTGGGAGCACATGGCGACCGCAGCATCAATACACACCAAGTGCCCATGAATTCTTGTATTGTGAGAAAGGAAGAAAGTTCTTGAGAAACTTCTGTTTGTCATCTGGAAATCAATTGTAATAGCAGGGGAGATCTCCAGGCCCCTCTCAGAGGCTGGTCACTCTACAGCAGGGGAATAAGACCAAAACTGTGACTGCCATTACTGATTGTGTCATACACATGTGTATGGGGCAGTTCCAAATTCTAGCATCCCTGTTGTTTTGACCCTAGCATCCCTGTTGGTAATTTGCTTTTCACTTGGGCAAACCAAAACCATGGTCCTTTCTTTGAGAAACCATTTTCTTAGTCTTCAGCCTGATTTTCCCCCTCCTTAAAAGGTATGCATTTTTTAAAAATCTGGGAGCCAATGGAGCTGCATTATTTGTGTTCAAAAATCATACAACATGCAGACACAACTCAAATGAACAGAGGGGACAAAAAAAAAACAACTGGAAAAGGAAGAACAGAAACCGCTGACCAAACTGTAGGGGAATCTAAGAGGAGAAACAAAATATGGGCATTTTGTTTATCCTCACAAAGAGAGAGGGAGAGGGAAAGTCCAACCCATGGGTTTAAACCAAAGACCTCACATCGTTCAGCCAATTATGGTGGAAACATACTTACAAGAGGTACCTATAAATGATAACTGGATTAGTCTGCCTGTGAGAAAGCAATAAGCAGGCAGCCACCATACTTCATAGCCAAGCAGAAAGGTCAAGTGAGGACTGACCCTCCAGCCAGCAATCTGTCTCCTGCAGCTGTGAGCTGATAGCACCAGAACACCATAAACCTGTATGAATTTCTACAGTGCGGGGACCAATTGAAAATGTCAGGATAAGGAGGTGGGGGAGGAAAGCAGGAGGAGATGGAGAAGCCTTTCTCTCACTGGGTAACATGGGGGAATGCCATAAGCCCCTTGGCGGACATGAGGAAGTGGAGATAGAGATCTGCAGACGAAAGGGAGCCTGGCAGTCGCTGATACAGCAACAGATCTGTGGGGCGGCAAAAGAGAGCAGATAAGGCGATCAGCTTACTGATCAGGGAGGGCCAGAAATGCCGCTTCCTGGATCGCTTATCGTGGGATTTCTAATTGTCTTGGCTATTGATTCTGACGACAGCTATGCAACACCAAGGGAGGGGAGGAAGAGGCATTGGGGGACTGCTTCATATTTAACACAGCCCTACTGAGATGGTTAGAGGAGCAATTCTGTATCTAAGCCAGGATTAGGCAGAGCTTGAAATGGAGTTGGTTTTCAGCAGTTAAGCAGAATCGTCAGGAGACAACCTTGTTAGCTTGTTAGCCCCCTATGTGGAAAAAAAACCCCACACACGGAGCACTTGCCTCCTCTACCCCACCCGTCAGGCTGCTGTTGTCTAGTTCAGGAGTTCCCAACCTTTTTGAGCCTGTGGGCACCTCTGGAATTCTGACACTGCCAGGTGGGTGCAGCCCCAAAATGGCTGCCACAAAAAGCCTGCTGCTGAAGGTGGAGCCAGCCCCAAAATGGCCACCACAGCCAATTCTCAGTCACACAGTGTGCAGCAATGTGTGGCAGCTTGTGCAGTGGTGGCAGCAGCTGCCGAAGCAATGTTTTCAAAAAATCTCAGCCAATCAAATCTCCCATGGCCAGTCAGAAGACTTGCTGGACAAAAGCCCCACCTGGCTCCTCCCGCTTCCTAAAAACATTCGGCGGGGGCCAGGAAAGGTCCTAGCAGGTGCCTAGGCACTCACCTAGGGTTGCCAGGTGCTCTCTGGGATCTTCATTACGTCACCAAGGTCAGAGGGTGATGCTCTAGTTTTTTGGGTCAAAACTCTATGTTTTATAGCCAATTTTACCATAGAGCTTTGCCCAAAAACTAGAGCATCACCCTCCGACCTTGGCGACATAATGACATCACTTCTGGGTGACATCATCACATCACTTCTTGGGGCAGTTGGAGCTGGGACTTCCCCCGGTGGCCAGCTAGCCAGTGGCTAGGAAGTGCCTTGCAAAAGCGGGGGTTCCCTGCCCTCAGCAGGGGTCTGGCAACCCTATGGACACCATGTTGGGGACTCCTGGCCATGTTGGGGACTCCTGGCAGAGATTTGTCTGCCCTTACATGACCCCTGGGGATACTACTGAGCCAAATCAAATCAGGATGTGTTGTGAATGTCCGTACTCCTCTCAGTACTTTAGTCTGACAAGACAAAGGTTCTCTGGGTTAGTAGAAAGACTGAATATGGAGGGAAGAACTCCCCTGTCTTAGATGGGGTTATACTCCCCTTGAAAAGCCAGGTTTGCCACTTTGGAATGCTACTCAACACAGCGGAAACCTTGGAAAGCCCGGAAGATGTTGTGGCTCGAGGTGCCTTTGCCCAGCTCTGGCTGGTGCATCGCTTGCATCTGTTCCTGGGCCAGGCAGATCTAGCCACAGTGATGCATGCCTTAGTTGCATCTACACTGGACTGTTGCAATGTGCTCCACTCACAGCTACCCTTAGGGTCCCAGCTCTGGATTGGGAAATACCTGGAGATTTGGAGGGTAGAGCCTGGAGAGAGTGGGGTTTGGGATGGGAAGGGTCCTCTATAATGAGTCCACCCTCTGAAGCAAACTTTTTTTTTTCTCCAGGGGAGCTGATCTTGCTTGTGTGGAGATAAATTGTAACAGAGGGAGATCTCCAGGTGCCACCTGAAGGTTGGCAAATCTATGCCTTGTAGAGCGTCTGGAGACTGCAGCTACTGCAGAATGCAATTAGACTGCTATCTGGGGCCAGCTATTGACAGCACATGACAATTACACTGGCTACTGATCCACTCAAGGGGTGTGTTCAGATGAGCAGCTAATCCTGCCACTGGCCTGGCTGTAATTTGATATAGATCTTTTTGATCCAGCGTTGCATGACCAGTCAGCTCCCCTGTGAATCGCTTTACCGTGCATGACTCTGCAGTGGATTGTCTAGATGGCATCCTCTGTAAGGAGCTGTGTGGTCAGCTTTTTTTTTTAATCCTGTTTGCACATGTGCCTCAACATCTACTTGTTTTCTGCGCATGCATGGACTAAAATGGTAAAAGCACCGCCAGCAGTACCTTCCTCTAGGTACCATTTCAGTTAACAAAGTGCATAAATATCACAGGACCTTCAGAAACATAAAATTGTTTGGATCATTTGAGTGGAGCTCTGCGAATGTCTCATGTTTAAGCAGTTATGCGCACATCACTAAGACTTTTTTTAAAATGGTGGCCGTTCGGGATGGTCTATGGGCTGATTGCACGCTGGTGGAACAACTAGATGGGGGGAAGTTTGCCATTGGCCCGTCAACCAGCTTAGGACAGGACTTTCACCACTATCTTTTAAGTATGGATCCCCGATGGGGATCGACAGGCTAATCATGGAAGTGGCATGATTCCCAGATGTTATCTGGATGTGCACTTTAAATCCACCAGGTACTCAAGCCTGGTGCGGCTCAAAAGAGCCATCTGAACGCAACCAAGGTGTTGTTTTTGTCCTTTAAAGACTTGCATGGCCTGAGACTGGGGGGTATCTGAAGAACCATCTTCTCCTTTACGTTTCTGCCCAGGAATTAAGATTCAATTCACAATATCCTTCCAGACTAAATGATAAACTGTACTTATCTTCATATATTTCATTTTTAAAAACAAAACAAAACATATTTTAGATTTATTTTACTTCATTTCTTCATAGACATTTAATAGGCAAACCTTACAGGATTGCTTACAACTGATGCCTGGGCTTTTGGAAGGGAATTTCTATTTGTACTTGAATGTCACTTTGTGTAATTGTGGTTTGATGACATGTTAAGAGATTAGGTATGTATCCGATCAGGATGTTTGGCATTATTTTATATGGGAAACAATGTATAATTCATTTGATATTTGTAACATTGTGCAATTTGTCTTAGATGTTTCCATGGTGATTGTATATTCTTTCAACAGGCAAGTGGAATAGCTCATGACTATGGAGAGGATTCTTCTTGAAATGGGTGAAGAGCCAGCATGCCGTCATCATTTGTTCAGGCTTATGGAACTATTTTGATCCATATGTGAAATGATTATTGCCCCGTGAAATCTATTGAAAGTTTGGACTGAGTATATGCATTGGTATTGTTGGCCCAAACAGATATATATTGGAACATCTGAATGATTACAGACTAATAATTGACCTGTTTGAATGTACCTGTTGAATCGTACATGGTTAAATATTTTTGTCAAGGTCAGATTTGGAATGTAACATGTTGTGGAATTGTTGTATCAGTCTTTGCTATATTTATGGTTGTTAGTGAGATACAGGGCTATTTTTGGGCAGGAACGCACAGGAACGGAGTTCTGGCTGGCTTCTGAGTTGGCAACCAAGAAAACTACAACCCCACGGAATATGCTGGCTTCTGAGTTGGCCACGCCTACAGCCCCCCCCCGGGTTCCCCAGGTGCCTCGCAAGCCATGGGGCACCTGGGGGAGCCAGGCTGATCCAAGGAGGAAAGGCAGTTTGAACTGCCGCCTCTCCTTGGGTTCCCCAGGTGCCCTGCTGATCCAGAAACTACCTTTCTTCCCTTGGGTTCCCCATGTGCCCCACAACACACAGGGCCCTTTGGGAAGCCAATCCTGGGAGGGAGCTATGCTGTCAGGGGTGTAGCCTGATATGCTAATATGTCTCTGCTGTTGGGTGGGGCCTATTATGCTAATGAGTTCCTGCTGGGCTTTTTCTACAAAAAAAGCCCTGGTGAGATATATGTATCCAGATGGTCTATATGACCCATTAGTTCCATGTTTTTGCACCACTTCTTTTGGATAATTTAGGTGGAGCTACCATTTTGTGCTTGTCACTATGTAAGACAGGATGTTGGCTGAGATGGACTATTGGTTTGATTCAGCAGGGTTCTGCTTATGCCCTTAAGAGCCTCTGTTTTGCATGCAGAAAGTCTCAGGTTCAATCCCCGGTATATCCAGTTAAAAGGACCAGTTAGTAGGTGATGAGAAAGACCTCTCTCTACCTGGAGAGCTGCTGCCAGTCCGAGTAGACAACACTAACCCTGATGGTACTAGGGGCTCAGGAGCTCCAGGTTTCACAGAAATCCCAAGGAAACAATACACAAGATCCAGGTTTGCTTATAAGAAGATTTTAATAAGCAGTGATCAAGCTTACAGTAATAGCAGCCCAAGCTCCCATCTACTGGGTCTCAATCACACACAGGCACAGCAAAAACGTAGCCAGACCTCAAAACAAGATGCATGTCTAAAACCAAGCATCTTGTGCCCTAAGCCCTGGCTGCCAGTCAAGAAATCATTAATCAAGTTATCCCAAACATAGAGATAAGCCAGGCCAGCTTGCACCTGGCATCTAATAGGGAGGAGAAACAAATCAGGCCTTGAAGATAAGAACTGCTAGAAAGCATGAGAGAGGGAAACAGTCATTTCATAGAAAAAGAGGTGCAGGAGCTCATTAGCATAACTCATTAACATAACTTACTTGCATATGTCACACCCCTTGACATCACTGGAAGTGTGTCAGAAGGCAACACCCACCTGTCAGGATCCACCCCAAAAATCTCCAGGTGTTCCCCAACTCAGAGCTGGCAAGCCAGCTTGACATTTTGACTAAAGACGCTTCCGGTCCCCTTTGCTCTTGCTGGGAAGCTGCCCTACAACAAGCATGGGAACACACTAACAAAATACACTAACAAAAAGTTAGTCTGCTTTTGCTTTTTTCCACAGTGCATCACCGTATGTGCCCACTCCTGAGCTTGTTACTCCTGGAACAGCATTCCTGTGTGTTCCTTCTCAAAACGACCCCTGGAGAGAAATATTCTCTTGGGAGCGACCTGGTGGCCATCCTCTCACAGAGCTCGAGGCAACTAAAGGGCAACACCATCCTGTAACAAAGATGGAGTTACAAAGGCTATACAGATGGACTGATGGTCTGATTCAGTATAGGGCAGCTTCATGTGCACCCACGTATACATCCTAGGCATATTGTCCTGCTCCTTGCAGGTCCAAGAGAGAGAGAAAAAAGAGAATACAAATTGCACAGGTAGAGAAGTAGAAAAAAGTTCCCAGGTTAGATAAAGTGAGACGTTTCATTCATGAAGATGATAAGACATATACATATCTAGAGCAACGTAGTCCCCCCCAGCGTCCAGTCATGCCAAGTCAACTTACTCCGAAACGTAGCTGTCGAAACAAGAACATCAACTGTTGTAGAGGGGAGCAAGCATCACTAGGGTCGCCAGGTCCCTACCTGTTGTCCAGCCGGGGGGGGGGGGGGGAGAGCTCTGTGTCTGGGTGCTTTGCATGCATGCATAGCACATGCATGCCGCGATAACATCACCCGGAAGTGATGTCATCGTGTCGGGCATGTTGCCGGGGACGCTCTAGCATTCGGCTTGAAAAACTCTATGTTGCCATAGAGTTTTCAGGTCAAATGCTAGAGCGCCCCTCTGCAACCTGCCTGGCGCGATGACATCACCTCCAGGTCATGTCATTGTGCCGGGCACGTTGGCCTGATACAGGCACTTTGGGGGTGGGGTTCCCCCTGCTGGCAGGATCTGGGCCAGTGGGCTGGGGGCCTCTAGAGCAGGCAACCCCTCACCCCCGGGGGGGGGGGACCTGGCAGCACTAAGCATCACCGATATCAGATCTTCATATGGCTGGCTGTTAGTCCAATAGTTAAGACCATGTCTCAAGGCTTTTAACAGATTTGTCTTTTTTCATGCCTGTAGGAAGTGAAACCAAACAGCAAGGTCCCAGAAAAAAGTATGAATGTATTTATTTATTTTACTTCATTTGCACCTTGGCTTTTTCCTCAATGGGGATCCACAGCAGCTTCCATCATTCTCATCTCCTCCATTTTAGCCTCACGCCAACCCTGTGAGGTAGATTAGGCTGAGAGAGTGTGACTGTCCCAAGGTCACCCAGCGAGCTTCCATTGCAGAGCGGGGATTCGAACCCAGGACTCCCAGATCCTAGCCTGAAACTTAATAACAACTACATCACACTGGCTCTACACTACACCACAGTTGGAAATAAAAGAACTACATAAAGCACTGTATTTTTTTTTTTAAGAAAAATTCTCTTAATTCCTCTTCACCCAATTTCTCCCTGAAAACCAACAATCTTCTACTTTTCTTCTTTGTAGGAATTTGGAGTTAGTTTCCAATCAGTTCCCTTTTGATCAAAGAGAAATTGGAAGAGAAGAGGGGCAGGAAGGGAGGCTCTGAAAAAAAAAATTGCTCTGTAGATGCTCAGAGGTAGGCAATGCCTTCCCAAATGTCTTCCTACCTTCCTGGCTATAACAAGAGGTGCGTAGAACATAAAACAGCAACAAGAGCTGAAGTGAGCAAAGGGTGCATTGATTTCTCTTCAAAAGGGAAATCAAAGAGGAATGAAAAAGAAACCCCTCTTTTAAAAGAGAAAGAAAGAGGATAAGACAGACAGGGATGGGCATGAACTGGCTGACAAACTCAAGTTCATCACAATTTTTTGCCAGTTCACGGTTCGCAAAGCAGTCTTCACAAACTGAAGAACCACCACAAACTTCCATGAATTTTAATGTTGTTTGTGGCAGTTCACGAAGAGCAAAAAGCAGGGGTTTAAATGGCTCTGAGACATTTAAACCCCTGCTTTCTGTTCCTCAAGAAAAACAGCTGAGCGGTGCGGAGCTCCCTGCCACTCAGCTGTTCGGTTTAAATGGTTCAGAACCATTTAAACCACTGCTTTCTGCTCCCCACAGCTTTTTGCAGGGAGCAGAAAGCAGGGGTTTCCAAACAGTTGAGTGGCAGGGAACAGAAGTGAGCATTTAAACCAAACCGCTACTTTCTGCTCCCTGCAAAAAGCTGTGGGGAGCAGAAAGCAGTGGTTTAAACTTTAAATGTCTCACAAACTGATATGAACTGGCTCCATTCACGGACTGGCATATCGGTTCATGGTTCAACCACAAACCGTGAACCGAACCACAAAAATTCAGTTTGTGCCCATCCTGAAAGACAAATCAATGGCTATATTTTAAAGAGTGAATTCAGAAAAAAGAAATTCCTTTCCCCATTAACAGTGTGATATGAACTGAGCAATTATTTTTGCTTTATTTGTTTTTATTCTCGTCCTTGTTACATTTATTTCTTTTGGGGGTTGTTCCTCTTGTTTTCACTGTGAAATATATTTCCATGGTAAATATATATTATTACCTTTGTTCTGTATCAATTTAAGTGAATGTTTCAGAAGCTGAATCCTTCGCTCACGGGACCCATCCTACAAATGTTCATTATAGCTGATTAAATGAACAACAGATTTCTGACTGTAATATCGTTGTTTTGTAACCAATCCAGATACAACTCCGCAGTTTTTAACTCCCGCTTAAGGGCTCAACCTTGTCAAGTTTCAGAGAGGTGGGGAAAGAGGACTTGTTTGACAGAAATGGTGGTTTTCAAGGCGAGAGATGAACAGAAGCAATTTTCCATTCCCTGACTCTGCATAGCGGCTGGTGTTGGGCAGCCGGTCAGACTCCAGACTGGAAGATCTGGACCGGGCGCTACACGCTGTGGCTGGTTGGTTTAGGCTGAGCCAGCTCAAGCTGAATCCAATGAAGACAGAGGTCCTGTGCATGAGTCAGAGCAGCTGTAGAGGAGGGCCCCCAGTCCCAAACTTTGGCAGGGCGCCTCTGGTGCCAGCGCCAGAGGTTAGAAGACTGGGGGTGCTCCGGGACTCCTTCTTAACAATGGAGGCCCAGGTGGCAGCTGCTGCCAAGTCGGCCTTCTGCCATCTCAGGCTAATTAGGCAGCTGATACCCTTCCTCAGCCGCAACGACCTAGCCACAGTGATCCATGCAACAGTCACCTCAAGACTAAATTGCTGCAACACTCTTTACATGGGGCTGCCCTTGTCGCAAATTCGGAAGCTGCAGCTAGCGCAGAATGTCGTGGCCAGGCTGTTGATAGGTGTCCCCAGATGGGGGCACATCCGGCCTGTGCTGAAGGCACTGCACTGGCTGCCAATAGCATACCAAATTTGGTTCAAGGTGCTGGTACTTACCTTTAAAGCCAGGGTCCAACATACCTGAGGGACCGCCTTTCCCCATATATACCCCAGAGAGCGCTGAGGTCAGGATCCCAGAACCAACTGATCCTTCTGGGCCCCAAGGATGCCAGACTCACCACCACTAGAGCCAGGGCTTTTTCAGTAGTGGCTCCACACTGGTGGAATGAGCCAGCGTGGTGTTGTGGTTAAGTGTGCAGAATTCTAATCCAGGAGAACCAGGTTTGATTCCCCACTCCTCCACTTGCACCTGCTGGATGACATCGGGCAAGCCATAGTTCTGGCACAGCTGTTCTTGAAAAAGAGCACTTTCTCTCAGAGCTCTCTCAGCCCCACCTACCTCCCAGGGTGTCTGTTGTGGGGAGGGGAAGGGAAACGAATTTGTAAGCTGCTCTGACACTCCCTTGAGTAGTGAAGGGCAGGGTATAAATCCAATCTCTTTTTCTTCTCTTCTCTCCCGGAGGAGATCAGGGCCCTGCAGGATCTCTGCAAGACAGAGCTCTTCCACCAGACCTTGACTAGGAGCCACCCCCACTATTACCAATGATCCTGGCCTGCAGCCTTCACTCTGGCCTTACCACTGTGCCCAGGAAGATCATTGAATGGCAAAGGGACTGGCAGTAGGGAAATTCAGTATGCCATCTGAGGTAACCATTGGAGCACTGGCACTTTGATTGTTGTTTTACTGTATTCAGAAAAAAATATTGTATTTACTGTACTTGTATTTATTGTATTTGATATTTTAACTGTTTTTATGTGTACTTATGGTCACTGTATACCAATTGTCTAATCTGCCCTGAGCCTGTTCACGGAGAGGGCGGGGTTTAAATTTTAACAACAACAACAACAGTGACCCTTGACTTCCTTGGTGGTCTCCCGCCCAAGAACTAACCAGGGTTGATCCTGCTTAGCTTCAGAAATCTGATGAGATCAGGGTACCCTGGGCCATCCAGGTCAGGACATTATGGGTTACTAGGAATAAGGCCTGTTGTGGGAATAAATACAATGGGCTCTAGAAAGAGGCTCTTGGAGAGTGCCAAGGCCTTGGGCACTCAGCATCAATTTACTGTGGCAGCCTCAGCAGGGTATAATGACACAGAGTCCACCATTTTCTCCAGGGGAACTGATCTCTGCTACCTGAAGAGCAGCTGTAATTCTGAGTGATCTCCTGCCCTCACCTGGAGATTGGCAGCAGTGGTTCCCCAAGAGGGAATAGGTGGTTTGGAGGGCAGAGTCTATGGCATTGTACCTGTCTGAGGCCCCACCCCTCCTCAAACCTCACCCTCTCCAGGCTCCACCCCTCAAATCTCCAGGAATTCCCCACCTGGAGTTGGCAACCCCATCTCCTTCCCAGTCAAGCATCAACTTACATTAATTTCCCCCTCACTCTTCAGGTTTCCATCCCCCGACCCACCTGCAGGCTCTACCATTCTCTGAAGCCCCTCTTATAAACACAGGTAACTTCCATTTCGTTTCACATACCAACAGCTACTGAGGTAACAGTTAATCCCACCACAGGAAGGAAGCTGGAGAAGTGTCTTTGTCAAGAGCAAAAAACCGTCTGCCAGGAATTCTGACAGGGCATAGAGGCTGAAGGAGTGGGTGGGGAAGAGGACCAGACCCAGCCAATGGCATGCGAGTATTCACAGCCAGTGGATAGGGACAGCTTCTGATTGACAGGCCAGGGGACCAAAGGCTGGGGTGGCGTGTGGAATGTTCTAGAGAGTGCCACCACCATCAGAGAATTGTTATATAGAGAGATACTAGATGCAATTTAAATTTGTACTGACGTGACTGGTGGTGGAAAGTGTCGTCAAGGCACAGCCAAAATACGGGGATGCTGTAGAGCTTTCAAGGCAAGCTCTACAGGTGGTGGTTTGCCATTGCCTGTCCCTGGACATAGCCGCAAGCAAGCTGGACTTCCTCGCTCATCTACCATCCAAGTACTAACCAGGGCTGACACTGCTTAGATCATGAGATCTGACAAGACCAGACTAACCTGGGCCATCCAGGTGAGGGCAGGTGGTGGGAAGTGCAGTCAAGTCACAGCCAGCTTGTGGCCACCCCACAGGGTTTTCAAGCAAGAGACAAGCAGAGGTGGGTTGCCATTGCCTGCCTCTGTGTAGCAACCCTGGACTTCCTTGGTGGTCTCCCATCCATGTACAGACCAGAGTCAACCCTGCTTAGCTTCTGAGATCTGATGGGATCAGGCTAGACTGGGCCATCCAGGCCAGGCCAGACAGAAGCTTTAAAAGAATCTTTTAGAGACACCCAACAGCCTATTCCTGATGCCAGAGTTTTAATATGCTCTCAAGACCCTCCTCCTCATCCCCAAGAAGACTGCCTGGGCACTAATTTATTCTTTCGCTCGGATCAGTTCCCTCCACTGAAATAGATGGCTAGTGGCCATAGGCAGGTTGGGGTGTAAAAACAGCTAGGGAGCAAGTTCTTGCATGGGCCTGCAGCTGAAGACCCCTTTGATGCTTTAACTGGTACAAAATGCAGTAGCAAAATGCCTGTCTGGGGTCAGCTATGCAGGACGTATCATTCCAGTGCTGCACCGACTGTAGTGATTGACTGTCAGCTTCCGGGCCCAAGTCATAGTGGTGGTTATCACCTTGAAAGCCCTTCATGGCTTGGAGTGCTCGTACCTCACAAACACTTGCCCGCCCACCCCTTGAATGAAACACAACACAAGTTATGGGTTAAACTGGGAGTTTTATTTATCGTAAGCTGACCTGCACCAACACATTAAAGCACGGGTTGTATTAGGCTTGCCACGCTGGGCTAAACTGAGCGTCGAGGGCGGCTGCTGCCAGATCTGGCCAGCCACCTCTCCCCTGATTGTCCGGTGCTCCTGCACTGAGCCGGGATTAGCTAGCCCAGCCCCCATACTTCATTCAAGAAGAAGGGGGGGCAGCAAAAGCCTGTGCCTGCTTTAGGAGCAGTCACTCGTCATCTCTGGCTTTTCCCCAGTATGCCAGTTGTTCATGGTTAAATGCCATGTTCCTTTAATAGAGGGCATGTGTTTAGGGTTGCCAAGTAGGGTCTACTTACCGGCGGGGGGGGGGGAGTTGTTCTCCCCCCGGGAGCTCTTCTGGCACGTGCGCTTTGCGCGCGTGCCATGGCGATGTGATGATGTTACCCGGAGGTGACGTCATTATATGGGGGAAAGTTGTCCTCACAGGACCACTTCTGGGGCGGGGTTCCCCCCGCTGGCCAAATACCGGCCGGCGGATCGGGAACCCCTATAGCGGGGGATCCCCCGCCCCCCGGGCTGACTTGGCAGCCCTACATGCGTTCCATATTTACTCAAAAGGAAGATGACCCTGAACATGAGGTGACCCCCTCCTTGAAAATTCTAGACACAAATATATAAATAAGAATGCGACCTAGTGAATAGCAGCTCACACTGCCTCTGTTAAAGGGGCAGGGCATTTTTCTCCAGGCTAGTTGAAACCCTGCATCCGGGGGCCCCAGCCTTTCTGAGCCAGCGGATACCTTCGGATCTCTGAAATACTCTTGTGGGCACCACCACAAAATGGCTGCGGCAGAAGGCAGAGCCAGCCACAAAATGCCTACCACAGCTCATCTTCAGCTGCACCATGGAAATCCCTGTGCTGTGGTGGCACTGCTAAATATGCACAGCCAATCAAATGTCCAATGGCCAGTCAGAAGCCTTGCTTTCTTTCTGCAATCACTTTCTACAAATACATGGTGGGTGACAGGAAAGGTGTCAGCCAAAGAATAAACACAACCAGTCACGTGCTTGGACTACGTGCTGCTTCCCAGAGCTTCTTGCTCATCTGCGGCATCTCCCTCAGTTTCCTGCACATCCCTATCAATTCCAGTGTGCTGCCCAATATAATTCTAATTATAGGATCCTAATGGCTCAAGTGGCTAAGACGCTGAACTGCAGACTGGCAGTTCAGCAGTTCAAGACCCGAGTGCTGCATGACGGAGTGAGCTCCCATCTCTGGCCCCAGCTCCGCCCAACCTAGCAGTTCGAAAGCAAAAAATCGCAGGTAGATAAATAGGTACCGCTTTGGTGGGAAGGTAACAGTGTTCCGTGCGCCTCGACATCTAGTCATGCCAGCCAAAGGACCACAGAAATATCTTTGGACAGCACTGGCTCTTCGGCTTGGAAACGGAGATGAGTACCGCATCCCTAGAGCTGTACTTGACTGGCTTCCGATCAAGGGAAACCTTTACTTTTACCTAATGGCTCAAATGAGAAAGCCTCTACCTTGCTCTTAGAGGGCTGATTCTTCATGAGAGCAACTTATGCTTGAGAAATTTCCCCTTGAATATTCCACTCCCACCCCCTCTTATCAACAGGAGTTTTTGAATCTCATTTGGAATCATCAAACACATCATTTTAAAGCTGGAGGGCTACGGAGGCACCCATCAGTGCAGGCCATGCCTAGAAGAAGGGGTGGCGGGGGGATCGCTGCTTGGTATTAGGGGAGCTCTGTGAAGTTCAGGCCAGAGGCTGAATGGAATAGCCTGGCTGTGTGAAAAAGGAGAAGCGGGGCGGCTGTTAATGGTTTGCTTCTGTAGGAGAGCAGGGATCAAGGCAATTGGAAACCGTATGAACTGGGGGAACTGGGAGATGAAAGGAGGTGATGTATGAGGAGAATAGGATATTAGCTGCATATGGGAGATCGCTTAGCGAGAGGTCCTTATGCAGGATTGTAATTCAAGGAGGGAAGCTGAAGACTTCTCCCGGCATGCAGAATGATAGGAATTAATATATTTCTGTTAAGGACCCCCATTTTCCTAAAGGGGCTCCATTTGCATGCTAAAATCTGAAAGCCCAGGTTTGGATTTGCACATAAGAGATCTGTTCGAGGGACCTGAATTTTAACAGGCGCACTTTGGCTCAGCCGGCAGATTTGGCACTTTTCCATACATCTATGTACTTCATACATGCTATTCCATGCATGCAACTAGTATTACGAATAGGGTTGCCAGGTCCGGGTTGGAAAATACCTGGAGACAGTGGGGGTGGATCTAAGAGAGAGTGGGGTTTGAGGAGGGGAGGGGCCTCAGCAAGGTACCATGCCATACAGTCCATCCTTCAAAGCAACCATTTTCTCCAAGGGAGCTGGTCTCTGTCAGCTGGAGATCAGTTGTAAGAGCAGGAGATCTCCAGGCCTTGCCTGGAGGCTGGCAACCCTAATTACAAACTGACATGGAAGAAAGGCGACTGGGGGACTTAAAGGACAGAGTTTTTCTGGGAACTGAGGAAGGGACTTGCCTTCTCTCCGCTGCTTTTTCAATCAATAATCTGTTCATTCATGTAGTAAGTAGTCTTTCTTCTGGTTGAATGAGTTCTGGATGTGAACGTTTATTTATTTAGCTGCAACCGAGGTTCTTACAGCCCTGGGCAATTAGCACAGATGCAGGTTGTCCTTGTTCCACGTGTCTTCCAAAGAGGTCCGCATGTCCTGGCATGCAGCCTCTCTGCTGCCTCTGTTGGCCAGCAAGGCACTTCTAGTGCTCTTATGGATTTTGATATGCATAAGCTTGAACTTGGGTTGCTAATATTGGAAGGACCATGTGCATTCTCCATTATAGAGGAAAGCTCCAGCCCATGCCAGGAGGCTGACACCCTAGACAGTTCACCTGAGACAGAGACAAAAGACTCCTTCTGCCATGAGGTTTCTTTCTGTTTCACCACGCTGGTCAACCCCTGCCCCCTCCAACATACCTAAATGAATTATGCTAACATGGTTACTTAGCAACTGATGGTCGGGCCATCACCCAGTTGGCCAGAGCTATTAACTAACAATAGAAATGGCCAGGTGAGTCATCGGACCTCACCCAGGTGTATAGTTCCTGTTTAGTTTCAGTTTCTGCAATATTGTCCACTCCACGGCCCTCCTCCTTTTGTCCATCTTTAACCTATGACAAGGTCAGAAAGGGACGGACTGCCAAGTAGGTGTGTTAGTGGGATGTGGTTAGCGCTGTTCGCCCCAAGACCACCTAATAAAAGACCCTGCACAGAGTTAATCACTCTCTTGAGCCATCATCCCCTATCTGCTTTACTACCCCCTTATGCCCAGCTTGCTATACCCATACCCTTGCCTCCATCTTTATATCTCTGAATACTGGATCAGAGAGAACCACATGGTCTCACAGGTTCGAGCCTCGTGTCCCATATTTTTCTATATTTTCCTTCCCCATCCAATTCTTCCTTTGGTCAGACAACTCATCTCTACTAAGGTAACGTGTTGCTTCCCCCTCATTGAAATCCGGCTCATGCAAACATGCTACTTTCTAGCTTCATTCCTTAGGCCTGTGTGATTGTGTGTGTGATTACGTTTTTGGTGTGATTGAACAACATTGCCCAGTAAACTGCATTAAACTGGCTATCTGCCTCACGTGCCTCTTTCCTTGAGAACTCCCGGGAGGGGTGGGACCCTGGTATAGTTGGCAAGAACCCGTGTATTTCACCAATTGCTAAGTGTAAATTAAAGCAATTCGGCTAACACCTCCACTTGCACTCAAGTGAGTAGAACCACACTGAAATGGTGCCTGCCTACATCTTTGTTGTTGTTGTTGTTGTTGTTGTTGTTCAGTCACATATTTGAGTCCAACTCTTTGTGACCCCATGGACCACATCACACCAGGCCCTCCTGTTTTCCATTGTGCTCCGGAGTTTGCTTAATTTCATGTTTGTTGCATCGATAACACTGTCTAATCATCTCATCCTTTCCCATCCCCTTCTTCTTTGACCTTCAATCTTTCCCAGCATCAGGGTCTTCTCCAGTGAGTGTGCCCTTCTCATTTGGTGGCCAAAGTATTTGAGCTTCAGTTTCAGCATCTGGCCTTCCGGGGAACAGTCAGGGTTGGTTTCTTTTAGGATTGACTGATTTGATCTTGCAGGCGAAGGGACTCTCAAGAGTCTTCTCCAGCACCATAATTCAAAAGCATCTGCTCTTTGGTGCTCGGCCTTTCTTATAGTTGAATTCTCGCAGCCATACATTTCAACTGGGAATACCACTGCTTTGACCATAAGGACTTTTGTTGGCAGGGTGATGTCTCTACTTTTTGTTGTGCTGTCTAGGTTTGCCATCACTTTTCTTCCAAGGAGCAGGGCTACAGTCACCATCTGCAGTGATCTTGGATCCCAGGAAGGTACAGTCTGTCACTGCTTCCACGACTTCCCCTTCTATTTGCCAAGGAGTGATGGGGCCGGATGCCATGGTCTTAGTTTTTTTTGATGTTGAGTTTCAAGCCAACTTTTGCACTCTCGTCTTTCATTTTCATCAGGAGGCTCTTGAGATCCTCTTCACTTTCTGCCATTAGAGTGGTATCGTCTGCATATCTGAGGTTGTTAGCCTGGCTGCTCTTTTATTTAGTAATATTTAGGGGGATATTAGCTCTTAACAATATGCAGCAGGCGTTGCAGATCTCCACCTGTGTCTACAGAGGCTGCACTTTACCAAAACTTCCCAGGAACTGACACAAGACTCAAGTTAAGAGTTATAAAGATAAGGTGTTTACTATAAAAATGATAAAAAGATTCATAGGCAATATTACACAATCTCACATACAATTACACAGATCTAAGAAGTTAGGTAGAATTACAGAGACGTTTGCATGAGCAGGAGAACTGATGGTATCCGTCAAGGGTGATATTTACCTATATGAGAATCTAGCGGAGTCCATCTGGAAAAAGTGGGGAAAGTATCTTTTGACAAAGGATTGTGGTTCTGAACCAGCAGAGGCCACGTGGTGGATCCAAGTGGTGCACCCAAGGATCCGTGAGGGAGGGAGGAAGAACAAGCAGGAGCAGGGAGGAAAATCTGACTTGAGACTCTTGGGGAGCAGTATTTATTGGGGGGTGTTCCCGGGAGGTTGGCAAGGTATGAGACCTTCTCAGGAACACCTAAAGATGGTCCGTTCTCTGTCCCTAGCCACTAAGAGGGTCCAATGGGAGTGGTCAGTATTTAGATCTACCTGATGGTCAGGACAGGATGTTGATGTCAGCGGCATCTGGCATCGTCTTCTAGATGAAAGGGGTCCCGGGCGGCAGAACCGGTCCATCAGGAAGCGTCCCGCTGCTTTCACACCCTCGTGTGAAGTCTTTTGATATGCCAAATGGAGGGGGGAAGTTGCAGGAGGGGGTTCAAGCCTGTGTAGGTGTATGGAGTTCGCATTTTCATGGAGTAAGTGGTGTGTGTCTCCAGCCAAAACACTTCACATGGCTTTGTGTGTGTGAGAGTGTCTTTGTGCTTTGTGACAACCTCCAGGCTGGAGGTGGCAACCTCAGAAAATGGTGCTTTAAACCTTCGTTGGAAGCATCTGCCACCATTTTCCCACTGATCACCTTGTGCACTATTTTAACTCACATAACTGGCAGCATAGTCCATTCACTGCTCTCATAGATCGTCAGAAAAGTCCACAAGGAATGTTGCTTTGGCTTACAAGGTTATTGATGTTTTTCCCAGCAATCTTAATTCCGGCTTGTGATTCATCCAGGCCGGCATTTCGCATGATGTGCTCTGCATATAAATTAAATAAGCAAGGTGACAATATACGTACCCCTGGCCCCACAAATTCACCGCTGAGTTCTTTGTACCCGGAGGCAGCCATGACAGCAGCCTTCAGCTAGCAATTCCAAGTTCACCCAGGTACCCTTTTTTCCACATCATTTTTTTTTTTAATTGTGTGAACTAGACATGACTGGTCAGGGTTGTTTTAGAGTTCAAGGCACTTTCGTGTTCATAAACAGCCAGAAAATTGTCCAAAGGGTAAGCTCCGATTTGTCGGCGGCTTTTCCCCGCAACATGCTTAATAAGGCTGCACAGAATTTTTTCAGGGTCAAATGTTTCCATAAAAGATGCCATTTCTTAGGATATGAAAATGTTAATGGGGGGGAAAGTGTACCGTCTATTCTTTTACAATTGTTTTGTGTCAAGAGGCAGCCCATTCTGCTGCTACTGTTTGGAAGAAAAGATGAGAAGGAACTTATCCCCATGGCTGAAGCAGTTCATAAGAACATCAGTGAAGCCAATGTTGGATCAGGCCAATGACCCATCCAGTCCAACACTCTGTCACACAGTGGCCAAAAATACCAGGTGCCACCAGGAGGTCCAGCAGTGGGGCCAGGACACTAGAAGCCCTCCCACTGTTGCCCCCCCCAAGCACCAAGAATACAGAGCATCACTTGTCCCAGACATAAGAACATAAGAGAAGCTAGTGCTGGATCAGGCCAGTGGCCCATCCAGTCAAACACTCTGTGTCACACAGTGGCCAAAAACACGAGGTGCCCTCAGAAGGTCCAGCAGTGGGGGCAGGAAGCCCTCCCACTGTTGCCCCCCCCCCCCAAGCACCAAGAATACAGAGCATCACTTGCTCCAGACTGAGAGTTCCTATCTATACTTTGTGGCTAACAGCCCCTGATGGACCTCTGCTCCATACGTTTATCCAGTTCCCTCTTGAAGCCGCCCGTGCTTATAGCTGCCACCACCTCCTGTGGCAGCGAATTCCATGTGTTAATCACTCTTTGGGTGAAGAAGTACTTCCTTTTATCCGTTCTAACTAGACTGTTCAGCAATTTCATGGAGTGCCCCCGAGTTCTTGTACTGTGAGAAAGGGAGAAAACTACCCCTTCTCTACCTGTTCTCTCCCACCATGCATCATCTTATAAACCTCAATCAAGTCACCCTTCAGTCATCGTTTCTCCAAGCTAAAAAGCCCCAAGCGCTTCAACTAAGAATATACTTGGGTGGTGCTATACACAGTTCAGTCCTGACTTGGATGGCCCAGCTTAGCTTGATCTCATCAGATCTCAGATGCTAAGCAGGGTCGGCCCTGGGTAGTACCTGGATGGGAGACCACCAAAGAAATCCAGTGTTGCTCCACAAATGCAGGTTATGGTAAACTGCTCCAGTTAGGGTGTGTTGAGATGGGCAGCAAATCCCACCATTGGCCCAGCTGTAATTTGAGCTAGATCTTTTTGATCCAGCATTGCACGACCGGACAGCTCGTCCGTGAAGTGCTTTACTACACGTGACTCCCATGATGGATTGTCTAGATGGCATCCACCGTGAGGAGCCGTGCAGTCGGCTTTTTTTTAAATCCTGTCTGCACATGCACATATGCACCTTACCACATACTTGTATTTCTGCGCATGTGCGGACTAAAATGGTAAAAGTGCTGCCAGCGATACCTTCCTCTAGGTACCCTTTCAGTTTATAAAGTTGATAAAGTTCAGGGGACCGCCAGAAACATTAAATTGTTCGGATCGCTTGAGCGGAGCTCTGGGGACGTTGCATATTTAAGTGGTTATTGTGCACATTGCTAAGACTTTTTAAAAATGGCGGCCATTCAGGATGGTCTGGAGACCATCCCTATGGGCTGATTGCATGCTGGAGGTATGACCTGATGATGGAAAGTCCGGCATTGGCCCATCGGCCAGCTTTAGACCAGTCCTTCAATACTATCTTTTAAGTACAGATCCCTGATGGGGATCAGCGGGCTACTCATGGAAGCGGCATGATTCCCAGATGTTGTGATCTGGACGTGCACTTTAAGTCCACCAGGCACTCGTGCCTGGTGCAGCTCAAAAGAGCCATCTGAATGCAACCTTAGTATCTTGCCTTGGGAATCTTGCAAGTGTGCCATAAATCATGGGGTACTTTTGGGGCCACTGACTGGCCTGGTTACATCCTCCATCCTTGAACAAAATGGATTTCAAACCCTGGCTCTATGTAGTTTGCCATTAGAAACTGTGCCTTTTGCTTGATGCATTTTAGCTGTCATGTTTGCAGCCTCTTAACTGAAGCTTAACCACTTCTGAGGCTGGTACCCGCTACTTGGATGGACACGTTAATGTACTGGAAGGGGTTTGGGTGTGTCAGCAAAGCTCAGAACAATGCCACAAGGCATTTAGACTCTGTCAAGAGGCTACACTTCTGGCAGAGTCCCTCAAGGTGGAATGGTCACAGCAGAGACCACAGATGAAAATGCATCCACCCCCTGCAAGGATCAGCAGCTCATCAGCAGAAGAGAATGGACATTCCCAGCAGTGGGGAGGGGGCAGAGGAATCCTTGAAGGAGAGCTTCAGGGCAGCAGCAGCAGCAATGGAAGATGATACTGGTAGAGGAACTTTCATAGACAACGGCAGTGCCACTTCAGTTAACACTGGTGAATACTGCACAGAAGAAGGCAATGGTAAACCGCTTCTGATCATCTCTTACCTTGAAAACCCTATGACGGCACAATGCAGAACAAGAAAAGATATCATGACCTGAGTAAGGCTGTTAACAGCATGACATTTTGAAGGTCATTAATTCATATGGTCACCATAATTTGGAAGCGACTTGATGGCACTTCACACACACACACACACACACACAAGGCTGGTACGTTGACACCAGTGAAACACTTTGCCTTCCCAACCAACATCACCTCTTTCTCATCTGGACTGAGCTTCAGTTTGTCTGTCCTAAGACACTTCAAGACCATGGCCCAGGACCTCCACAGCTAAGTGAAATTTAAGAACATAAGAACACAAGAGAAGCCAATGTTGGATCAAGCCAATGGCCCATCCAGTCCAACACTCGGTCACACAGTGGCCAAAAATACCAGGTACCATCAGGAGGTCCACCGGTGGGGCCATCTGCATACTCATGACAACCCACTCTGAAGCTCTCAACAGCTAAAGGGCCAAACAGAATAATGAAAGAGCATCACCCCCCCTACACACACATCAATTCCCCACTAATGGATTCTGCCTCCCCTATGGAAACTCTTTGCTTCCTGGCATGGCCCAGGTTCTGCCTGATCAGTTGATGTGGCTATGCCCGCTCCATAGCAGCCACTGAACTCAGCTTGCTCCCTGGCTGTTTTCATACCCTAACCTAAGAAGACGACATTGGATTTATACCCCGCCCTTCACTACCCAAGGGAGTCTCAGAGCGGCTTACAAACTCCTTTCCCTTCCCCTCCCCACGACAGACACCCTATGTGGTAGGTGGGGCTGAGAGAGCTATGACAGAAACTCCTCTTTTTCAAGGACAGCTGTGCCAGAACTATGGCTTGCCCAAGGTCATCCAGCAGGTACAAGTGGAGGAGTAGGGAATCAAACCCGATTCTCCCAGATTAGAGTCCGCAGACTTAACCACCACACCAAACTGGCTACACCAAACTGTACCCGAAATCAGCCTACTTTGAGCAAAGCATCTGCAATTCTTTGAATCAAAATGTTGAGGGCTGTGATGAATTTTAATTTTATTGGCACAAGTTTTGGGTTGATTGGATGGGCAATTGGGTCTATACTGCTAGGACGCTGTTACTGTAACTGCAGCCCCTATCAAAATCGTGCATCGCTCGGGAGAATACCGCAGGATGACCGTGGGGATGGGAATGGCTGGAGAGATTAAAAACAAACGGCTCACCATTATCAAAGAGAGGAAGCTCTGTGATGGGATCCCCCCCCCCCACTAAGTCAAGAATACACACAGAAGAGGCTGCCTGTTGTTCCGACGGAACTGCTGATGGACTGACTGGACTTCAGGAGGTTCTGCATGAGGTGAACAGCTGGAACCACATTCTCGGAGCCACTTTCTTCTTCTTTCAGAGAAATGAGCTGGTGTTATTATTATTAATTTCTTTAAAAGAATTAAGGCAGCTCATCAACACAATGGGTATTACCATCTACTCAAACCATGTGTCTTTCCATATGAGGTGGGATCATCCTTGCCCTTTGATGAGGCCCGTGATTTTATCATTTCTGTTCTTGCAAGGCAGAAGTCTACCAGTTTTTTTTCTCAACCCCCCCCCCCCCCCAGGACAGATGCATAGATATTGAGAATGTATATTTATCCCTCCATCGTGCAACAGGTAAAATCGGGCAAATTTAAAATGGTGAGGAATCTTCATCAGCACTGCAAGGGAAATGACATTCTCATACTCAGGGGTCATTTTGTAGAAAAAGAGGTGCAGGAGCTCATTAGCATCATTCATTAGCATAACATTTGCATATGCTAAACCACCTGACATCACTGGAAGTATGTTAGAAGGCAAGAGAGAGGGAGGGAGGAAGGAAGGAAGGAGCTGGCAGAGAGGGGACAGCTACTAATCCAAGCCTCAGAAATACCACTATTCTGGGAGGATCGCTTCAGTGGTGGCTGAAGCCTTCAGAAGGCTGGTCGGAGGAACAAGGACCTTTCCAGGGGACAGGGTCATTTTGCTGCAGCCGTGACACAAGCAGGCATTCCCCCGCAGGGGGGGAGGGGGCTGGCACCAACTCCCGGAGCTGCGCTCCCCCGAGCTCCTGCTCGAAATGACCCCTGCTCATACTGCTCAGAAAGATTGCACCTGATTGTTTACACAGAAACATAGAGCTGGAAGGGACCTCAGGGGCCATCTAGCCCATCCCCTTTCACAATGCAGGAAATTCACAACTACCTCCCCCCCCACACACTCCCCCACTGCTCTATGCCCAGAGGAGGGTGAAAACCCTTCAGGGATCCCTGGGCCAATCTGGCCTAGAGGAAAATTCCTTCCTGACCCCAGAGTTGCCAGGCCCCCTCTGTTTACTGGCAGTAGACTTGGGGGGGGGTATGGTTGCCTGGAGAGCCTCTGCTTTGCATGCAGATGGTCCCAGGTCTGATCCTTGGCCTCTCCTGTTTAAAGGATCTGGTAGGAAGTGATGTGAAAGACACCTGCCTGAGATCATGGAGAGCCACCACCAGTCAGAGAAGACAGTACTAGCAGCTAGGCTGCCATAAAGAAAGTGGGGGTGAGGAGGCTGATACTGGGAGGCTGACTTTCAATTCTCTTGCAGCATTTATCTTTGCTTTGACAAGGCTCGACCTTGGAGATGCTCTCCGGTTTCCCGCTGGGAACTAAGGGCTGTTATTTTCCACGCTAATGTAACCTGTTGTCCATTGGCTTGTATCCATCTGAAAACCCAAGTTTGAACCCTGTATAAAATCCCATTCCTGCTTTCCCAATAGTAGTCTTAACACAAATAGTGTTTAGAGCAATGCAGTATCCTGAGTCAATAAACTGATCCTGTTTAAGGAACAGTGTTGATCACAGATTACTGGGGACTCTTGACAAGTACTGATTTTGATGGACTGATGGTCTGTTTCAGTATAAGGCACCTTCATGGGTTCAGTTGTCCTCACACATTTTTCGTCTCCTGGACCTATATAGAGAAAGAAAAGAAATTAGAGAAAGAAAAGAAGAAGGTTGAGGAAGAAGTTACTGCCACAGTTCCACTACCAAGGACATTTAAAAAAAATGGGGAGGATGTTCAGAAGGAGGTCTGTGGGACAGAATCCCAGTGGAGGGCTGGCTAGGGGTCAGGAGTGGCCACGATCCACATTTTGCTTTAGTTTGACTCTCTTTTTGAGCATTTGTTTTTGCAAGCAGCATCGAAAGTCCTTGATTTGTTACATTAAAAAACCTATCTATGAAAATATTAATGAGGTAGCATGAGGTAAAATTTCACCCCGGCGTCCCCTTCCGTCACTTTTCCCTCTGTATTTATTTGGTGGCGATGTTCACAGCTGTTTAGCCCGAGGCATGTCGCTCTTTAACATATTGGCTGGATAAAGTTACTTTCTAAAATCCCTTCAAAATCTAAAAAGAAAAGAAAAAAAAGTTCTGACATCCACCTGGTGGCTTCAGATACTGTTGTGCATTTAGATTGTTCTGGAAGCATTTTTTCCCCTCCTTTAAAAATCCTTCTCACACGCTGTTACCAAATCTGGCTGTTCTGCAGCTCCCATATCTTCTATTTCCTTCCGGACTGACTTTGGAGCCGGAGGCACTAATAAATGCTTCTCTTTAAAAATCTAATTATTCCAACTTCCACATAACTTCACTGGCGACTCGAGCACTTTACATCACATCAGATCACTGTGCCCACTGTCTGCTAACCAACGTGGCTTTCATATAATGCATGCATACATATTAATGTTGTCCCATAGCATTACCATCTTTCGAGTAAACAGGAATCAAACGGAACTTTAAAGTTCCATGTATAGCATGTATTTAAATCTCAGCATGTCCCCAACTGTGGACCCTTAAACCCACAGACTGGACCTTTGCAGTCAATTGGGTTTTTTTCTTGGGAGAATGTTATTACTAATATCAATTCTGCATTATTATGTTAATTGATTTTTGAAGATCCTTATATACTTTTTAACTATCTGGCCATCTCTTGGAGGCTCTCAGTCAATAAAAACACCCTCCGTGCCCTTACTACAGCTAAAAGACTTGCATTACAGTGCTGGAGAGATAAATGCCCACTTCCGGTAAATCAGTGGATAAATGCCCACTTCCGGTAAATCAGTGGATTGAGGTGTGTGTGGAGAGAGAGAGAGAGAGAGAGAGATGCTAGATTTGGAGTTCTTGTTCTTTATTTCCTTTTTTAAAAAAAGAAATGCACAGAGAAAAGCATTTCTACAAACATAAGGGACCCTCCAAGTTTGCATAAAAATCCAAAAAAGTTGGAAAAAAATGGAGGACAACATGTCTCCATCAGCTTGACATCATCCACCCTGCTTTTGGAAGGTGCGTATCAGAGACGGAGGGAAGCTTCTGCCACCATGTGAGCCAGGAAGGTGGAGGTGGTGGCACTGCAGGCGGGTTGGCAGGTGAGCAGACATCCTGGCAATGGGATGCAAAATGTATGGGGTCCTTCCCCCATGAGTCAGGTGAGCCCCCTGCTCATGTATACTGTATTTCTTAATTCTAAAATCAATTTGTGAAGAATTGGCCAGGTGTTTTTTTTTAATAACTAAACTCAGGGGTCCGATGGAGCGGGAGCACACAGGAGTGCAGTTTTAGGAGTGAGGAGCCGAGGGGGCAGGCACATGACCAAGCCCCGCCCCCTCCTCAGCTTCCCCGAACAGTGCAGAGGCGCAGCGCCCCGGGGAAAGCCCTGCTAGGGTCTTTATTGTTTTTAATGTTTTGTTTTAATATTGATAATTTTATCATCATTCCTTTTATGACTGTGTGCTGCTTTTCCAGAGACTTGCTCAAGGTGGCATATAAATTTTCTAAGTATACCATTTTTTATCTGGGCACATGGCACCTCTTTTTCTACAAAATGACCCCTGACTAAACTACACAGTTTGGTGTAGTAGTAAAGTGTGCAGACTGTAATCTGGGAGAACCAGGTTTGATTCCCCACTCCTCCACTTGCACCTGCTGGATGACCTTGGGCAAGCCAAGGGCAGGATATAAATCCAATCCCTTCTTCTTCTTCTCTTCTTCTTCTAATATGACAATTGACAAGAAAGTTAAAGAAAATGCAACGGAAGGGAGAAAAGAATATGTGGGAATCTATTTGATTATCTCTACAGTAGATTAAATACAAGGCAGCTGAGCAGGAAAGAAGGCTGTTAATATTTAATAGTATATATATATGAGATAGATAAGCAAGATTGCCCAGTACTGTTCTGATATAAATTCTAGTTTTGGAGATGAATTAGGCAGTCATCTTCTGATAGTCACTCTAACTTTCAAGCATCTAGAGATGTTTAGAACCTCTGAATTCACCCTGACATTTCCCTTTAGGATGAAAATTGCCACAACTCTACTTCCAGATCCTGTTGGCATCCTTCATGAGCTTCAGATTCATAACAGAGTATCCACCTCTATTGAATGGATGAAGACTTTCACAGTGTATTCTGTTGAACAAACTCCATTATTGTTTTCTTTTGGGTTCCAGCTGAGGGAACAAAATTTGTTAAGCTTTCCTTAATATTTTTCAAATGTTCATCCAATGAAGAAATCCCTTTTGCTTTAGGCCAAATGTGGTGGCAGCTCTGTGGAATACTAATTGGTCTGAGAAGTAATAATGATTAATCTCATTGGGCTGCAAAGGTAATTTCCTGAGCTTCCACAGGTAATAGTGCCCTGTTAAGGTACAATGTATGTATAACAAACAGCTCTTACAATTTAATGCAAGATTCAAGGGATTTTATGTGAGTTTGTAAAAAAAAAAAAAGATAAAAATATTATGTGGTGCCAATAAAGATGTACTGGCATGCACCTCTCTCACTGTGAATTTAAGAAAAGAAATGGCTTTCTCTCTGCTTTTTGCGGGAAGTACAAAGCAGTGATTTAAATTACTCCCAGCCATTTAAACCAAACAGCTGAGCAACGGGAAGCTCCTCATGCTCAGCTGTTTGGTTTAAATGCCCCCCTACTTTCTGCTCCCATGGCTTTTTGTGAGGAGCAAAAAGCCAGGGTTTAAATGGCTGGGAGCCATTTCACCCCTGCCTTCTGCTTACTGCCAAAAGCAACAGTGAGCAGTAACCACGGGGTGAAATGGCCCCCCGCCATTTAAACCAAATTGCTGGGGGTTTTTTTTCATGAAGAGCAGAAAGCAAGGGTTTAAACCCCTGCTTTCTGCTCTTCATGAACTGCCACAAACCACCAGTAACTACATCCAATTTTGTGAAAGTTCATGGCAGTTCTTCAGTTCCTGAACATTGCTTTGTAAACCACAAACTGGCCAAAATTCATGATGAACTTTGTTCCGTCAGTCAGTTCATGCCCATGCCTATAAATGGTTTTGCATGCCCATTGAGGAGAAGAGTCAGATATAAATGGATAAATAAAAATCCTACCCCGAATGCTATTCTCTTTGAGGAAATATATGGGGGAATATATATATATATTTCCTGTAGGGGAAATTAAATTTGCAACAGCGATTGACCTGAAAAGGGGATAGGATTGCTCCACAAAAGTGTTTTTAGGATTGCAGTGTTAGTGTGTTGGTTTGGAGGACACTACCCAAAAAGCTTTCTTAGGCTGCGGACAGACTGGCAGCTTGCCGCGATATAATGCCGTCTCTGATTGACCCAGTTTAAAATGTTGCTGGACATATCAGCCACACAGCACATCCTACTGAGGGTTACCCATGGAGACATCCCGTGGGAAAGCATCCACACCATTGTAGTGCATCAGCCACGGAGCGCACTGCAGAAACAGCTAAAATCTATGCACGTGCATATGTGCACACATGGGCAATTTTTTTTTTTTAAAGCCACTTCCCTAGCAGCAGAATGGATCTGCAAATTCAGACTGCCAAATCCATTCTGTGCACACTTCCCCATGTTCAGACAGCCACGATGCACGATGAATGCACCAGAAAACACCACTTCAGAGGCGGTGGCTTTTTAACCCGGCTCCAAGTCGTCCTCTGATGGGGTGAGTACACCTGGGGAATGCCTGACAGCTGTGGCTGTGTGAACGGGCCCATTGAATCCATTTGTGAAAGGTGCCTATATCAGGCCAAACTACCAGTCTGAACACAGCCTTAGTCATGGAGGTTTTCAGCTTTGGGAAATATTGAACCTGGAAAAGAGGAAAGGTTCTTGGCTGTAGTGTACTCATCCCTGATGGAGAAACAGCCTATTTTCTGAGTGGATCCCTCCCTCTCGACAGAGGTTGGTTTTGGGGAAGGAAGGCACGACAAACTATTGTACAAAAATGTTCACCTCCAGAATTATTCTCAGTGCAGGCATTTTGCCTGCTTTCCCTGTTAACAAACACTGGGTCAGGCTGCCATAAGGAGCACAAGGAGACACATCACATTTGTAACTCGCTCACTGTGAAATGTAAATGTGTTAGGTACATCTAAATGTAACAAATAGCAGATGAGAGAGGAAGAGAGGATAGCGGCAGATGGAGGCAAGCTGTGGGGAAATAGTACGAGCGCTTATATGCTCAGCTGACTTTTTTTTTTTTTGCACAATTGAGAACATATCCCAGTGGTTCGCATACAGGTGGATGGGTTGTCAAAATTCAGAAGTTAGGATCATAAGAAACACTGTATGTGTATTTTCATGAATTACTCCAATGTTATTTAAAACTTTCAATAAATGTTAACGTGAACTCCTTTTTGATGGTTAACCCCACTGACTGAGTTTCTCACCCCCACACACCCCTCCCCGAAAAGATCTCAACTTTCTCCTCCTGCACTATCCAACCTGTCGATTAAGACCTGCCTCTCAAGCCCTTTTGTTACCGTCCATGGGGTTTTCTTGGCAAAGATACTGGAGTGGGTTGCCATTTCCTTCTCCAGTTCTTTTGAATTATGGTGCTGGAGAAGACTCTTGAGAGTCCCTTGGACTGCAAGGAGATCAGATCAGCCAATCCTAAAAGAAATCAACCCTGACTGCTCCCTGAAAGGCCAGATCCTGAAGCTGAAGCTCAAATACTTTGGCCACCAGATGAGAAGGGAGCACTCACTGGAGAAGACCCTGATGCTGGGAAAGATTGACGGTCAAAGAAGGAGGGGACGACAAAGGATGAGATGGTTAGACAGTGTCATCAATGCAACAAACATGAAATTAAGCAAACTCCAGAGCACGACGGAAGACAGGAGGGCCTGGCGTGATGTGGTCCATGGGGTCGTGAAGAGTCAGACTCGACTGTGCGACCGAACAACAACAACAATTCAAGCCCTGCTCTCTATGCCCCCCCTCCGCTTTGGAGGTGAGGTAGGTGGTGACCAGAGACAGGGCTTTTTCAGTGGGGCCCGTTGCCTTTTGAAATGCCCCTGCCCCCTTGAGGCTCACCTGGTGCCTACTTTACTTCCGTTAAGGTGCCAGGCCAAAACACTTTTTTTTTTTTTAACCCAAGTTTTTAATTAGGGAGTTTATCCAAACTCCCTTTAGAAAAGCACTTTCTTGAACCACTTCATTATCTGACAGCCTTCCTTCTTTCATAAAAAATGCACATTTTGTTGAATGACGGGAGCCTTCCAGACCTCCTCAGGCAGGCCGTTCCACAAGACAGGGGCCACAAGAGGGACAGTTTTTTGGGGGGTGGGCACCTGTTGTTTGAATCCCTCTGCACAGTGGCACCCCTAGAAGTCTTTGCATGGGGAGGCAAGGGCATCACAGGAGACCACAGCAGGAGAGCTGGCCCTGCAGGTGTGTTGGTCTAAGGCCGTGAATAGCTTTCTATACAATAAAAAATAACTTGAACTGAACCTGGTAACCAATGGATTGACTGCAGAACAGGGGTAATAGAGTTAGGGGTGTGAACCCCCCCCCCCAAATTTGGTCTGATTCGGATCAGACCAATCAGACTGCCTCTGTTCCAGCTGCCGAATGGCCCCCACATGTCAGTTTCTGCAATGCAAGCTGGTTTGAGGGTCATTGGGCTGGCTGAATGTCAGTTTCAGCCCCATTATACTCCATGGGCCATTGAAGTCAATGGCAAAAGCTCATAGGGTATATGAGGAACTGGAGGGAAAGGGATTTGAGGGAGAGGCTCCAAGCTTGCAGGGTAGCTGCTGGGGCCTCTCCCCGAAATACCCACCAAGTTTCAAGAAGATTGGACCATGGAGTCCAATTCTACACACAGGTTGCCCCATCCCCTCCATTGTTCTCTATGGTGGGAAAAAACAATGGAGGGAATGGGGGAAACCTGTTTGGCAGATCATAGAATTGGACCCCCTGGTCCAATCTTTTTGAAACTTGGTGGGTATTTGCGGGAGAGGATCCAGCAGCTATTCTGTGACGTTGGAGCCTCTCCCTCAAAACTCCTCCCCTCCAGCTGCTTTTTAAGCCGCCACCAAATTCAGTGGCAGGCCAAATCAGATCAGAGGATCTGATTCGGCTCGTGGCTGCCCGAAAGGGGGCCAAATGGGTCATTTTCGGGGGTGCATTCAGTTCGAACAAAGTGAATGCACATCCCTAAAGAGATACACTGCCTAGCTGCTGATAGTAACTGAACAGTGGCATTTCGTGCCATATGGAGTTTCTGAATTGACTTTAAGGGCAAATACAGGTAGCGTGCACCTCAAAAGAACCAGCCTGGCGCAGTGATTAATGTTGGAAGGGAAGGACTTTGCGCTGTCTCTTTGCCTCAGACTACAGAGGAAGACTACAAGACGGTCAGGAAGCTAGATAGGCAGGACACTGGCCACCCTCGCTTGTACTACTCGCCCATACCATCCCTTTGAGGTGTTGGTTGCTGCTCTTAGGGAAAGTCCCCCCCTTCCTCCAGGCTTCTCCCTTGCTCTCCACACAATGCCATGTTTTTCTCCATCTTGGCAACATGAGTGCAGGACGTCTTTCCTGCATCTCTATCCATCTAGCTAATTAGACAAGATTAGAGAAACTATCTCTCTTCTATCCTATCTAGAATGGAGTTCCTTAAATAAAAGGACTTGCATTAGTTTTGCAAATATAAAGAGGCTCTGTGTAACCTTGTTTCTTGCTTGCACATACACACAAACACACACAGTGCCAGATGGCTCCACTGCGCTTGTGAGCCTTTGTACACTCTGCTACTAATATGTCCCAGTAGTTAAGAGCTGTGGACACTAAGCTAGAGAACCGCATTTGATTCCTAACTTCTCCACATGAAGCCTTCTGGGTGACCTTGGGCCAGTCACAGCTCTCAGAGCTCTCTCAGCCCCACCTACAATGTTCCCTCTAAGCTGTGGGGTCTGGTGAGCAAAACTTCTACTTGGTGAGGACCTGGCATCAAAGCTGTGAGCGAGTGATTTGGCTGCTGCATAAATTAGTTTGCTCTGGAGCTGGAGACAAAAAATTGTGAGCCGGAGGCTAAAAAACTGTGAGCTAGCTCACACTAACTCAGCTTAGAGGGAACACTGCTCACAGGGTATCCATTGTGGGGAGAGGAAAGGAAGGTGATTGTAAGCCCCTCTGAGACTCCTTTGGGTAGTGAAAGGCGGGGTATAAATCCAATATTCTCCTCCGCCTTGAGGTTGCAGTGGTATGGATCAATGTGGCCAGATCAGCTGGATTGGCGGAGGGGAGCCGTGGAAGCATTTTTGCAGCTACGTTAACTTGTTTTTTCCCAGCAAAATGATGAGTCCAGTGGAACCATCAAAAGTATGGAACACAGTGTCCTTCAAGACTTCAACCTTCCTGATCTGCCATCTCCTCTGTTTTTCTCAGGATTCATTGTCACCCTCTTTACCCTTAAGCATGTAACTGCAGCTGCCAGGCTCAGAGCCTCTACAGCATTGTCGGGTGATTTGAATAAATAGAGAGCTGGGTGTCACCACTAGACACTGATGATACCCAACTGCAAAACGAGTAATTTCTCCCAAGGGCTTTCATATAGAAAATACCGGGGGGGGGGGGGGGAGGGCTTAAGACCATCCCTTGTGGAATCTCACAAGGCAAAGTCCTAGCCTGACGACAATTGATTGGTGACAGCAGCCTTCTGAGTCCTGCCCATAAGAAATGAGTTAAACCAATCCAAAGCACATCCCTTCACCTCTCCTTCTACCTCTGAACAGCTTCCCGAGGTGGCCTGCTTCATAGCATCAAAGGCTGCTGGTAAACACAGAAAGGGCAACAAGGAGGCAAAGCCCATTGCCTACATTACTATGGAGGTCATCCGCTGAAGCCACCAGCCCTGCCTCCATCCCTTCGCCCAGACTGTTAAATACTGAGTTCCATGGATGGTCTGACCCCCAGCCTAGTGATCAGCTCAGCTTTATTAGTGATTCAGCAAGAACAAGACAAAGACCCAGGGCAACGGCCCTGTTTAAGCAGCATGCAAACCCCACCCACTTCCCAAACAATCACTAACGATAGGCTACTGTCAGAACCAATTATTTCCTCACTGGCCACCTGCAGAGTCCTGGTGGGCTATTGTTCTAGAGCTCCAAGCTCAGTCTCTGGTAGAAACATCCTTGGAATGTTCCAGTCCCTATACACAACACAGACGGGAAAAGGTCCCGAGCAGACAACTCATCCAGGAAGACCTACAGTTGTTCTGCAACCGTTCTGCCACTCAAGCTTAGGATTTCACTGAGAATGTTATTATCTTTTCACAGGCAGTGACTTGCAGCTGAGGATTGCCCTACATTGCCTCTTACAGCTGCCTGATTCAGTAGCTAAAGCAGGTGAAACTATTTGCATATGTCTGAAACCATTTGTGTATGTCCACTCTCCCACTGCCTCATAGGAGCTGGAGCTGGTTTTTGGGTTTTTCTTCTTCTTTCTGAGAAAGGTCTAGCATTCCCTTGACAACTGTGTGTCTTTTGTCCCTGGTCATGACTAAGAGTTGCTCTGATAGGCTGCAACACATCTCACAAATGTATTGTATTTAAAGGCACAACCTGCCCATGAACACACAAAGCAACTTAATGCAGAAAATACCGTAGAAGTAGCAACATGGCTATTAGCCCAGCTCAATGCCAAAAAAAAAAATATTTCGGCTCAAAGCCAGGTGACCTGGCATCCCCTTCAAACTCTGCCCAAAACAGTGATAGATAAAGGTTTGGCTTACATGAGAATGAGTGGTTCAGTCATGGTGTGCTGGAATAGCCATCATGTTTGCTGTGACATGGGCTGTATCCCTAACAGGAGCTGCTGCACTGGGCATGCCTCCTTCACTGCATTGTAAACAATGGGGAAATTTAGACTAGGGAACCCCAACATGATGCCCATGGGCACTGCGGTGCCCACCAACATTTTTCCTCATTGCTGGCATCACACAGGATGTGACGTCATCACACCAGTGATGTCCGGGTGACACTCTTGACATTTGGACCAAAACTCTACGGTAAAACTGGCTTCTACATAGAGTTTTTGCCCAAATACCAGAGTGTTGCCCAGACATCCCAGGTGTGATGACATCACTTCCTGTGCAATGCTGGGCCTAGCCTTCTCCTTTCTCCTGGTAAGTCTCCCTCCACCAACCAGTTGATCTGGCCTGGTGGCAGGGGACCCACCTCTACCGGGGGGAAGGGGGTCTGGTAACCCCACAGCAGCCCCTAGGACCTAAAAGTAAGGTTAGAATGAGTCCTACTTGGGGTTTACATCTAATGCTTCAAGCTTTTTCCTAGGCATGTAAGTAAATGGGAAAAAAGATCTATGCCAAAATATAATTTATGCTTTTTTTTTTTGAATGGAGCAATGTTAGCAAAATATTATCCAGCAGCCATCATGCATGACTACAAGAAAATCCCCCATTAATATGTTTTATCTGATTGCTTTTGCGACACCCGTTTCTTTGCTCTGTAATAACCAGCTATAATTATAACATTTCCAACATGATTTTATGTTCTTGCAAGTGCTGTGATCTATCAGTTTGGGTATTTATATTGTCAACTGCAAACCTTTCATGTTCATTTCCGTCTCACTTCTACTACCCCTTTTTGGTTTATGAAAGCTAGCATTTACAATTAAGTGGTTTCCCTTTTTATGTTTTGGCCATCAGAAGTCAAAGATGGTGACACTTTAGCGCTTATTTATGTTTTAAGTTTTTAAATTGAAATTCATATGTTAAACACAAATGATACAACATCAACCAACCAACCAACCAGCCAACACGCACACACACAAATGTTATCACATAAATATACAAGGAACTAGGATTGTCTCTACCCATACCAACTTGCCTGGAGGTCCATGCTGGGACCTTCTGTAGAAGCCAGGATTAGCCAGGATTCCTAGGAGGTCTTCTTCCTTCATCACACCAAAATGTGGGATGTCCTTCCCTTGAGACCTGAAACTGGCACCATTCATCAAGGTCTTTTGAGGTGGGTTCAAAATTTTCATGGTTTCGAGAGCCTTCAGTTGGGACTAAGCAGCATGGTCTTCAGATCTGGTGCTGCTGCATCGCTGTCTCTGACTGTAGCTTTGTGGAATATGGTTTTGTGAATTTTATACCTAATTTGGAAGTTATATGCAATGGCTGACCCTGACCTGGATGACCCAGGCTAGCCCAATCTCATCAGATCTCCAAAACTAAGCAGGTTCAGCCCTGGTTAGTACTTGGATGGAAGACCACCAAGGAAGTTTGCTATGAAGAGGCAGATCATGACAAACCACTGCTGAACTTGAACACCCTCAGCTGATAGTCTTGGGTGATTTCAACGTCCATGCTGAGGATGCGACCTCCACGCAGGCAATGGACCTAGTGTCGTCCATGGCAACACTGGGACTCTCCCAGTTTGTTACGACCCCTACTCACAGAGCCGGTCACATGCTTGACTTGATTTTTGCAGGGGGGGGGGTAATGGTGGACCGGATTACGGCTACGGCGGTACCATGGTCAGACCACCAAGTCCTGAAGGCCTGGGTGAACCTGCCCCTCCAACTCTCTTTGGGTGGCGAGCGGATTTTAGTTCGCCCACGGAGCCAAATGGATCCTGTTCGATTCCAGGAAGCTCTGCGAGGTTCCTTGCCCTCTGGTGGCTCGTTGGATGAGCTGGTCGAAGACTGGCAACATCGTCTTTTGGCGGCCATCGACGAGATCGCTCCCCGGGGTCCTCTGCAGCCCCGGTCCCGACTTGCCCCATGGTATACGGGCGAGTTGAGGATAATGAAACGGGAACTCAGATGACTAGAGAGGCGATGGCGGCGTGCTCCCGGCGAAGCTGCAAGAACATCTTATAGGACGTTTATGAAAGCCTATGAGGTGGCTGTCAAAGCTGCAAAAAAAGTCTTCTATTCAGTTGAGATAGCGTCTGCGAGTTCCCGCCCAGCCCAATTATTTAAGACAATTCAGTCATTGATGACTCTGCCAGTGAGCAGACCAAACGATAGAGAATTGGATACTGGCTGTGAGGCGTTTGGGAACTATTTCGCAGATAAAGTCTTATCACTCCGCCGAGACCTCACCGTCACAGTTGATACAGTGGCAGAACTTGAGGCTCCAAGCCTGTCTTCTGGTCATATTTTGGATTACTTCAATCCACTCTGTCTGGACGAGGTTGACAATCTGCTCTCGCTGGTCCGCCCAACCACCTGTAAGCTCGATCCATGCCCATCATGGCTACTTAAAGCAAGCCATGAGGAGGTACGAGGGGCACTTAGGGAAATTATCAACACATCCCTTGCAGAAGGGATGTTCCCTAGCACCCTGAAGGAGGCAGTGGTACGTCTGCTCCTTAAAAAACCATCTTTAGACCCGGCCGATTTAGTCAACTACCAGCCGGTCTCTAATTTGCCGTATTTGGGCAAACTAATCGAGAAGGTGGTGGCGGACCAGCTACAGAGCTTTTTGGAAGACACCTCTGTGTTAGATCCTTTCCAGTCCGGCTTCCGGCCAGGTCATGGGACGGAGACGGTGCTGGTTGCCCTTATGGATGACCTTCGAAGGCATCTGGATCAAGGTGGCACTGTGGTGCTGGTGTTGTTGGACCTGTCGGCGGCGTTCGACACAGTCGACCACCAGCTGCTGTGCTGTTGCCTCACCGATATTGGAGTTCAGGGGTTAGCCTTACAGTGGCTTTCCTTGTTTCTCCATGATCGGGGACAAAGGGTGGCGGTAGGGGATCAACTCTCCCAAAGATACCCGCTGAATTGTGGTGTTCCGCAGGGAGCAGTTCTTTCCCCTATGTTGTTTAACATCTTTATGCGCCCCCTTGCCCAGATTGCACGGAGGTTTGGGCTGGGTTGTCATCAATATGCAGATGATACCCAGCTCTATCTGTTATTGGGTGGTCAGTCCACCTCCAGCCTGGGTGATCTGGACCTGGCGTTGTCGGCTGTGGCTGGATGGTTCAGACAGAGCCGAATGAAGTTGAATCTGATGAAGACGGAGATCCTATGGCTGAGTTGGAGCGGTCCAGGGTTGGGGATCCCTCTCCTGACCTTCGGGGGGGTGCCGTTGGTGCCGTTGGTGCCGTCGGCGGAGGTCAGGAGTTTGGGAGTGCTTCTGGACTCCACGTTAATGGAGGCCCAGGTAGCAGCCGCTGCGAGGTCAGCCTTCTATCATCTGTGGCTGATCAAGCAGCTGGTCCCCTTCCTTGAATGCAATGAACTGGCGACAGCGATCCATGCATTGGTCACCTCAAGGTTGGACTACTGTAACACCCTCTACATGGGGCTGCCCTTGTGCCAAATCCGGAAGCTGCAGCTAGTGCAGAATGCCGCGGCCTGGCTGGTGTTGGGCCTCCCTATGGGAGAGCATATACAGCCCACCTTAAAGGCACTGCACTGGCTGTCAATAGCGTACCGGATAAGGTTCAAGGTGCTGGTGCTTACCTATAAAGCCCTATATGGCCTGGGACCTGTCTACCTGAAGGACCGCCTCTCCCCACATGTTCCCCAGCGAGCACTACGGTCCGGGTCCCAACACTGTCTGGCTCTTCCTGGATTGAAGGAGGCGCGGCTGGCTACAACACGGGCCAGGGCTTTTTCAGTGGCGGCCCCGTACTGGTGGAATGAGCTCCCGGAGAACATCAGGGCCCTGCGGGATTTGATGCAGTTCCGCAGGGCCTGTAAAACGGAGCTCTTCCACCAGGCCTTTGGGTAGGGGCCGCCCAAGGTAAACATCTCAGCCCTGGCCCAGTTCCATCTGCTAGCCCGTCTGTTGGCACCGCCATCTGCCAACCTGTGTGTGGTCATACAGAGATCTATAGGAATGCCTCTTGGACCCACCTGCAGGTTGAATTGTAATGCCGCCAATCTTGTACAAATAGTATAGTATTTTAATGTCTAGTGTGGAATGTTTATTTTAAATGGATTGTGATTTTAACTTATGCTGTGAGCCGCTCTGAGTCTGCCTTTGGTGGAGAGAGCGGGATATAAATTTAAGAAATAAATAAATAAATAAACTTCTCTTGCTTTGAAAACCCTATAGGGTCACCATAAGTTAGCGGTGAATCCGTGGCACTTTCCACCACCATGCAATTATTTATGCATTGGGGCTTATATTTGCATCTCCCTTGGAGCATCAACAATAACAGTAAAGAAACAATAATTAATTAATTAAAGCAGAACATGCAGCGCAAGAGATCTACCTAAGACATACCTCTGTCTACAGTGAAATATTCCATCCCTGTAGATGTCCAGACCTCAAATTTCATCCCTTATTCTCATCAGTGTGTGATCTCTTCAACCTGTTAATTTAATGGGGAAAAAGACGGACCCAGGAAATTACAGGCCTGTCAGTTTGACATCAATACCTGGAAAAATTCTAGAGCAGATTATTAAACACTCGGTCTGTGAGTACTGTCACCCCCTGGTGGGCCGGCGAGGGGGGCGCGGCACCAGCTGTGGTCCCCAAAGGTTGATGGGGCAAAGAGGTCCCTTTTAGAGAGGGAAGCAAGAGCCTCAGAATGTGGGGGCTGGGGTTAAGTCACCTCCAACACCTCCCCCTGTGGGTGCAGTGGCTAATAGTGGCCGTGGGCTCCATCTCTCTCGCTGGCCCTCTCTCTCTTGCTCGTTCACTTGCACGCTTGGCCGCCTCTCTACTCCCCGCCGTATCCTCCCTGGCTCTTTGTTTCCCTTCCTTTTATTCCCTCCTTTGCCCTGTGCTTTCCTTCCTTTCCTCCTCCCTTGTGTCTGTGTGGTTCCTTCTCCTTGTCTGTCCCCTGTGCTTCCCTCTCCATTGGTGTATTCCCCTCTGTGAGTCCTCCCTCCTCCTTCCTCCCAATCCCCTGCTGCCAGTCCCTCCCCTTTCCTCCATCGGCTGTGAAGATGCAGCTGGCTTCTTACACCTCAGGGAAAGTCCCAGAAGCTCCAACGGACCTGGTAAGTGTGCTGGTGGGGAATGCAGGCACCCATGGCCAGGTCCGAGAGGCCCCCAGGGCCGGGGCCAGGCATGTCCAGGTGGTGCTTTCCTCTGGGCCGGGCCATTCATGATGGATGGGCCACACCCTGGCCACATCGTTTTTGGCAGTGCTGTTGCCCGGGTGCCCCCCCGGTTGCCCTGTTGCTCGGCAGTGGAGGCTGTGGCAGTTGGGAGGTCGCTGGGACTCTCGCTGCTGGCCTGGGGACTCCTCGCAGCTCCTGCTGCTTTTCCATGCCTCTGTTTAAATGGAATGACTTAATTGGTAGTAGCCAGCATGAGTTTATCAAGAATAAGTCATGCCAGACCAACCTTATCTCCTTTTTGACTGTTACTGAAATGGTTGACTCTGGCAATGCTGTGGACAGAGCGTATCTAGATTTAAGAAAAGCATTTGACAAAGTTTCTCATGATATCCTTGAGGATAAGCTGGTTAAATGTGGGCTCGATGGTGCAACCGTTGGATGGATTCATGGTTGGTTGAAGAATAATACCCAACAAGTGCTCATAAATGGCTCTGCGACTATGTGGAGGGAAGTCTCGACGAGTGGAGTGCCACAGGGCTCGGTCCTGGGCCCGGTGTTTTTCAGTGTTTTTTATAAATGACCTGGTGGAAGACATAGAGGAGATGCTTATCAAATTTGCAGATGACACAAAGCTGGGTGGGACTGCTAATTTTGAAGACCGAGTCAGGATTCAAAATGATCTAGATAGGCTGGAAAAAGTGGGCTGAGACAAATAAAATGAATTTCAATAGAGATAAGTGCAAAGTCCTACACTTAGACACACAAAAAAATCAAAGGCACAGATATAGAATAGGAGGGACTTGACTTGACAGCAGCACATGTGAAAGGGATCAAGGTGTTCTGGATGATCACAAGCTAAACATGAGCCTGCAGTGCGATATGACTGCAAAGAAAGCTAATGCAATCTTAGGATGCATTAACAGAAGCATTGTGTCCAGATCACGGTACGTGGTAGTTCCACTCTATTCTACTATGGTCAGGCCTCACTTGGAGTATTGTGTCCAGTTTTGGGCACCACATTTTAGGAAGGATGTTGACAAGCTCGAGCGTGTCCAGAAGAGAGTGACCAGGATGGTGGGAGGGCTGGAATCCAAGTCTTGTGAGGAAAGGCTGAAAGAGTTGGGTATGTTTAGCCTGGGAAAGAGAAGGCTTAGAGAGGACATGATTGCAGTCTCCAAATATTTGAAGGGCTATTATGTAGAAGATGGAGGCGATCTATTCTTTCTTGCTCTGGATTGCAAGACTAGATTGAATGGGTGGAAATTACAAGGGAGTCAATACCAGCTATATATATATATATATATAAAAACCTTCCTAACTGTAAGAGTGGTTGAACAGTGAAACAGACTGCCTCAGGAGGTGGTGGATGCTCCTTCACTGGATGTTTTCAAGTGGAGACCAGCTAACCATCTTTCAGGTATGTTGTAGGTCTATCTTTTGGCTATGCTCCTGCAGAGAGCAGGGGGTTGGACTAGATTACCTGCATGGTCTCTTCCAACTCTAACATTCTATGATTCTATGATAATGTATGATTTCCTATACTGGAAGCATCCATTCTCCCTTGGATGGGATTGTTGTCTTGGCCAGTATCAGCTATATGTTTTTCTTGTCACTACTTATAAATGAAAAGCCATTTCTGTTTGAGTGAACAGTTCCCAGTTAAACACAGAAGTGCCCATTGATGCTGTTCTCATCTCTCCTTATATATAATTGAGTAGTTAGGTGGCACTTTCTGAACATTCCACATGCTCCTAAATCAGTTGGCTCTATGATGTGTCAGTCAGAAGTTGTCCCTATCAACTGGCTGCATTGCCTGAGTCTTGCCCACAGAAGAGATGCCCACCAAAACATTCCACAGAAGCAGGACTCTTTTTGTAGAAAAAGCCCAGCAGGAACTCATTAGCATATTAGGCCACACCCCTGACAGCACAGCTCATTAACATATTAGGCCACACCCTATGTTACCAGAAGTGTGGTCATCCAGCCACATCCACCTTCTGCTTCTTATTCTGTTTACCTTGTTGTCAAAACAGTTTTGACAAAACCAATAAAAACATTATTTTCTGCCCCATCTATACAAAATCTTGCCTGAACCAAAATCTTATGGCCAACAATTATTCCCACACTGGATTGGAATCAATTCCTAAAGGTTAGTTTCCCATGGAAATCAGCTTGCCTTCCTGCAGAACTAGTACGCTGAATATGATTTTTTAGGGTTGCCAACCTACAGGTGGGGTCTGCAGATCTCCTGGAATTACAACTGAGTTCCAAACTACAGAGATCAGGTCAATGGCTGCTTTGGAAAGTGGAGTCCATGGCATTATGCCTTGCTTAGGTCCCTCTTTCCCCTAAACCCCATCCTTCACTCCCAAATCTCCAGGGATTTCCTCAACCTGGAGTTGGCAACCCTAGTTCACTGGCAGAACAATGCTAGGAGCCAGTTTGGTGTAGTGGTTAAGTGCGCGGACTCTAATTTGGGAGAACCAGGTTTGATTCCTCACTCCCCCCCTTGCACCTGCTGGATGACCCTGGGCAAGCCATAGCTCTGTACCAGCTGTTGTCTCAGAGCTCTCTCAGCCCCACCTACCTCACAGGGTGTCTGTTGTGGGGAGGGGAAGGGAAAGGAGTTTGTAAGATGCTCTGAGACTCCCTTGGGTAGTGAAGGGCGGGGCATAAATCCAATTTCTTCTTCTTCTAGGTTTCTGGATGCACTGGACGGGAGTAGTTTGTGGACTATTTTATTCAAGGTACAAAATTTTATTCAAGGTATAAGATTTCATGTGCCACCCACACTTCTTCAGATGGAAGAAGTGTGCATGCACACAAAAGCTTATACCTTGGATGAAACTTTGGACTCCAACTTTGTTCTGCTGCTTCAGACCAACATGGCTACCCACCTGAATTATTACACTATAATACTTTTTACAAGCAATTATGTACCAGTGGAGTGGTTACCATGCAGAGTCTGTCCCACAGGTAAAATTATCCTGTGAACAGGTGGTCTTTACCACATCAAAGTATCACTACCATCACAAGATCACCAATCGTTGGAAGTCAACTCCTCAGAAGCAGAAATCTCTCATATTAGGACGTTTAAGAACATCAACTTTGCTGGCCCATTAAAGGCAGATGTCAGCCCAGTGGCAGGAGAAGAGGGACAATCATCTTCATCAGAAACTCTGCCCACTTTTTAAATTTCACAAAACAGGCAATCTCCAAAGTGCTGCTGACCATGCTCATTTTTAGTTACATCTCTGTTTCTCTGCAGATGTCCCCCAAAGTCCCCCATGCAACAGTCTGCCAACACACACAACAATGAAGCTACTTTTTCAGATGTTTTCTCTTGCACGTCAGTAAGCACCAAACCACTTTAATACAGACTTTAGACACACATATATTTGCAAGCCATTCCCAACAAGACGCAACAATGAACTCAGGTTTCAGTTGTAATACCACACAGCAAGCACAAGGGTTTTACCTAGACTTTCACAAGAACCCAAATATTTATCAACAAGACCTGATGAAAGTAAAAATTCAGAATCTTTGGAGCTCGTCCGGATTTTTGGCATCACATTGCAATAGAAAGCCATTGTAGCCGTTGCCCTCTGTTTTTCCATCCCTTAACATCAATAGAATTGTTCTTCATAACGTATGAAGAGTTTAGATTTTAGGGTGACGTTTGGGATTAGGGTTGCCAGGTCCAAGTTGGGAAACGCCTTGAGATTTCAGGGTGGAGCCTCAAGAGGGGACCTCATTGGGGTACAATGGCATAGAGTCCACTCCCCAAAGCATCCATTTTCTCCTGGGGATCTCTGTACTCTGGAGATGAACATTAACTTAGGGGGATTCCCAGGACCCACCTGGAAACTGGCATCTCTATTTGGGATTCTTTAAAAAGAGAGTTTCAGACACATTTTGTGCCATCCTTACAAACACCATTTGCTTTTTCTGTTTTTAATGAGAGCCAGTTTGGTGTAGTGGTTAAGTGCGCAGACTCTAATCTGGGAGAACCGGCTTTGATTCCCCACTCCTCCACTTGCACCTGCTGGATGACCCTGGGCAAGCCATAGCTCTGTACCAGCTATTCTCTCTCAAGGACAGTTGTCTCAGAGCTTTCTCAGCCCCACCTACCTCACAGGGTGTCTGTTGTGGGGAGGGGAAGCGAAAGGATTTTGTAAGCCGCTCTGAGACTCCCTTGGATAGTGAAGGGTGGGGTATAAATCCAATCTCCTCCTCCTCCTCTTCTTCCTCTTCTTCTCCTCCTCCTCCATACATAATAAAAAGAGGGCTGCTGTGGCTCAAGTGGTTAAGGCCCAATCTACACCTCCCCTCTGAAGAAGTTTGACTGCTGTTGTTTTCCTACACTCATTTCACACTGATTTCAAATTTCACTTTGTTTCCCCCTCCCAGGTCTGAAGAGCAGTAAGCAACAGGATCTGTTTAAAGCAGTGTAATGCTAGCTTGATCACAAAAAGGCAATTAACGAATGTAGACAGTGATTTTTAAACTAGAACAAGTATGGTTTGAAACTAGAAACAGGTATAGATGGGTTTTTTTTTTGGAAACTAGAATTATTCCAGTGGGAAAGTCAGATGTAGATTTGACCTAAGATGCTGAACTGCAGACCGGAAAGTTGGTAGTTCAGCAGTTTGAGACCCGAGTGCTGCATGACAGAGTCAGTTCCGATCTCTGGCCCCAGCTCCTGCCAACCTAGCAGTCCCAGCTCCTGCCAACCAAGCAGTACGAAAGCAAGAAATTGCAAGTAGATAAATAGGTACCACTTTGGTGGGAAGGTAACAGTGTTCCATGCACCTTGGTGCCTAGTCATGCCAGCCACATGACCATGGAAATGTCTTTGGACAGCACTGGCTCTTCAGCTTGGAAATGGAGATGAGCACCACATCCCTAGAGTCGTATCCAACTGGCTTTTGAGCAAGGGAAACCTTTACCTTTACCTTAATAAAAAAGTACATGAAACTTCAAAATTAGGCATGCTGATAAGAAATTCTTCAATGTGTATATGTATGAAACAAACTGCTATCAGGGCAATCCTAAACAGGCCTACTCAGGATCCTGAGAGCAAGTTTGGAGTAGTGGTTAAGAGTGCCACTCCTCCCCATGCAGCTGCTTGGTGACCTTGGGCAAGCCACAGTTCTCTCAGAACTGTTCTTTCAAGAGCAGTTCTCTCTGAGCTCTCTCAGCCCCACCTACCTCACAGGGTGTCTGTTGTGTGAACAGGAAGGGAAGGAGATTGTAAGCAGCTCCAAGTGAAGGGCAGGGTCTAAATCCAATCTCCTCCTCCGCTGCTGCTGCTGCTGCTGCTACTGCTGCCACTACTACTGTTCAGGTCTCTTTCATGGAGCTTACTCTCAGGAAAGTGTTCTTAGAGGGTGACAGTTTGTCTCTCACAAGTCATGAAACAACTTGCACTTATGACAAAGAAAAACTCCAAAACGGATCATAATAGCCAAATCCATTCATCCTAGTGTAACATATCTTTCGGCCACTCTGAAAATCTGCTTTAATCCCATTTACAGCTTTCTTTCTTTTTAATCAGAGCCATTAGGTCACCATAAACAACAATTAGACAATTCAATTTGCTGTCAGTAAGTTACTGATTTCCGTTCAAGTCCGCCGATGACCTTTGTGTAGCAAGCGACAAAGACCAAGTCTGGAATTTATTTATTTATTTTGTTCTGCTTGAACGGCACAGTTGTTCCCCTTAGGTAATTGCATCGCCACTTCTTCCAACATAAATCAAAATAATTCCAGGAGACGCTTTTGTCTCGTGGTTTTATTGTGCGGTTATGATTATTCTTTGCTCCGATTGCTCAAGGCGGCAAACCCAAACTGACAGCTCCCTGGGAGGCTCCGTTGCTTTGCTGAGGAAGGATGGCCACAGGCTATTGTGGCAACCTCTCGACTGTAAATTGATTAATCAAAGTTTTGTATACCTAACTTTAGAAAAGAACCACATTTCTCAGCGGACCAGACCAAAGGGCCTGTATATTTCTGTGTATCTTTGGCCCAGGCTGAGAGATTTTACACTCCCAACAAACCCATCAAATGCTTAATCCCATCATTTTAAAATGAAATGCTTCTAATTCCTTTTACCGAAGTAAACACAAGATGCTAAGGAATATCCTCTTGGAGAAACCAGCCAGATTGACAACAGTTTCTGCATTCTCAGGAGCTACTCTGTTCCTCTGAAATCAGTCTCTAGACCAGAAGGATAATTTGCCGCACAGCCAAACTTCCCTCAGTTGCCCATCTCTGTAAGAAAGCCCTGGATTTCTCAAAGTCTGGGTGAGGGTTGCCAACTTCCAGGTGGAGCCCAGAGTTCTCCCAGAATTACAACTGATCTCCAGACTACAGAGATGAATTCCCTTGGAGAAAATAGCAGCTTCAGAGGTTAGACGCAATGGAATCACATCCTGCTGAGCTTGTCCCCTTCTACCCCCAAATCTCTAGGAATTTTACAAAACCAGAGTTGGCAACCATACTATGAGCTATATCTAGGGTTGCTAGGTCCCCCCAGGCAACAAGTGAAGGATTGGTTGGCAGGACTTACCAGTTGAAAGAAGTTTCAGGCCATGTTGCTGGTGTCATACAGGAAGTGATATCATCATCCCAGCAGCTTCTGGGTGATGCACTAGTATTTGGGCAAAAACTCAATGGTACAATTGGCCTCTACCATAGAGTTTTTGCCCAGATACCAGAGAGTTGCTCAGAAGTTGCTGATGTGATTATGTCAGTCCCTGTGTAACACTGGCAATGTGGCCTAGGCCACCTTCTTTCTACTGGTAAGTCCCCCCCATTGGCCAGCTGATCAGCAGCTGGGGGGCAAGGCCTGGTGGCGGGGAAGCCCCTCCTCCACTGGGGGTCTGGCATCCCTAGCTATACCACTGCAGGAGAGTCCTCACAAAATGAGTTGCTTCTTCAGACCGAACACACACACACTTCTGCACACAGAAAACCTCCACGTCATGGAAAAGGCAGGACTGTAGTACTTTCCCCTCTTATCTAGTTTTCTTTGTGGATGACTTTTGTTTGGAGAAAGTTTCATTCTTGGCAACTCCCACCCATAGTCCGAAGGGGACAGATGTATCTCTTCAGTATAAATCAGGGCAAAGTTGGGCCCATCTGGTATAGCAGGGAAATTACTCATCATATGAATTACATGTCATATGAATTAATATCCAAATGATGTTGTACTGGCCCATAAAGTTGACAGATAAGTAAAGGAGCCACCAGATACATCCAAATAAGTACCATTTAGGACATGTAAGTTAGTCCATGAGAGCAATTCCAAGAACTTAAGTCCAGATTTGTTAATAACCTTGTCCTTAGAAGAGCGATCTAATAGGGATGCGTGAGCAGCAATTAGAGAGTTCCTACTAGCTCTTGTATCCAAGGCACCTGATCCAATTCTGGCGTTGAAGTCACCGCCTAGTATAAAATGAGAATTGGGAAACTGAGCTGTTAAAACTTCAATGGAGGCTCCCAGAGAATCCCAGGGGCTTCCATTAGGCTTATACTTGGAGTTATTTGGAGGTATATACACATTAATGCGTATAAGATTACCAAAATTAAGGCCTTTGATTAGTAAGATTTGAAAATTACTTGGACAACTGTTTTCCAATACTTGTGATTCAACATCCAGATGTACCGTTATAAAAACTGCCAAACCTCCAGAACCCCGACCTTTTAAATGGGATTTAACTGTGGGGATTTGTAAGGTCCTGTAACCCTTAATAGAGAGCTGTTCTAGGTCCTGGCTCCAGGTCTCCTGGAGAAAAATTATATGATAACCTTGCAGGAAATCTAGAAAATCAGAGTCATGGAGCTTATTTCGCCACCCCCCAATATTCCAAGATAAAAACTTTAGAAGAAGAAGAAGAAGAAGAGATTGGATTTATACCCCACCCTTCACTCACTTGGACTCTCAGAGCGGCTTACAAACTCTTTTCCCTTCCCCTCCCCACAACAGACACCCTGTAAGGTAGGTGGGGCTGAGAGAGCTCTTTCCCAAGCTGTCCTTGAGAGAACAGCTGGTACAGAGCTATGGCTTGCCCAAGGTCATCCAGCCAGGTGCAAGTGGAGGAGTGGGGAATCAAACCCGGTTCTCCCAGATTAGAGTCCACGCACTTAACCACTACACCAAACTGGCTCTCTTTAGTTGTCAGGCTTCATGTTCTATCTTATTTAGATTATCCTCGGGATCTAAACATATGCCACCATTTTTAGGTGGCCCACCCATTACCCTTTGACCACCTGTTGGCTTGCTAGGATGCTGTCCAGGGCTGCCTCTAAGGTTTCCCTCAACTTGTCTAATTATAGGGGTTCCAACTGCAGCAGCCAAATGATGTTCAAGTGTGGATTGTCTTGTGTCTTTTACAAAGCACATAATTCTCCTTATAAGCCAAACCTTTTACTACATCCTAATTAAATTTTGGTAGGGATACTAGATCAGTGAAGACAGGGTTACCATATTCTGAAAAGCAAAAAAAAAGAAGACATATTTTCCAAATGACTACTTCAAACAATAACATAAGAGAAGTCAATGCCGGATCAGGCCAATGGCCCATCCAGTCCAACACTCTGTCACACAGTGGCCAAAAATACCAGGTGCCATCAGGAGGTCCACCAGTGGGGCCAAGACACTAGAAGCCTTCCCACTGTTGCTCCCCCAAGCACCAAAAATACAGCCCCAGACTGAGAGTCTATACCTTGTGGCTTATAGCCACCGATGGACCTCTGCTCCATATGTTTATCTAACTCCCTCTTGAAGCCCACGCTTGTAATCACCACCACCTCCTGTGGCAGTGAATTCCACGTGTTAATCACTCTTTGGATGAAGTAGTACTTCCTTTTATCCGATCTAACCCGACAGCTCAGCAATTTCATGGAGTGCCCAAGAGTTCTTGTATGGTGAGAAAGGGAGAAAAGTACCTCTTTCTCTACCTGCTCTGTCCCATGCATAATCTTATAAACCTCAATCATGTCAAGTGATCACTATGACAAATCTCATTTTAAATACCCCTACTAGTTAAACTTTGATAATTGATACTAACTAGGAATATTCCTAACCTTCTGTCTGGACCAAGGACAATCCTTCTCCTGTTCTCAGGAGTTGAACTCACACCGACCTGTGGCCCTTGGGGATCTCACCGCGTCCTGGTCCTTTGTTAAGGCTTTTTAGCTTCTGGGTTCCCTTTGAGGATGTCCGTAGATGTTCAGCAAGTACACCTGACACAGCAGATAAAAATAAGTCTCTCTGCATTTATTCAAATCATTCAACACTGGCAAAACAACAACTCTATACTTGTGCTGGGCAGAGGCTGAGTCTCTGAATTACTAAATATTTGCAGGCTTCCTTCTGTGGGGGTGATCTTGGAACTCAACTGTTTCACCCAAAGGCTTAAGAAAGGGAGTCCACTCTGACCAGGAGCAGTCCTTGGCATTCTGCTTGAAGCCCCCCACGCTTTGATCCAGGTCTTCTCTGATATCGGCATGGTCCTGATAGCTAGCTTCCTGAGACTGTACAGCATCTTCCTTTTGTCAGCCCCCATGACCCCCCGTCAGCCCATCAGGGCATAGCTGTCAGAATCTGACAATAGTGTGCTTACTTTCTGTTTCTGTGATCTCTATTGTAGCCATCTGTTATTTACAGCTTGCCTTGAAGTATATTATCTGCTGAATGTAACTGTCTTCTCCCCGGGAGGGTGGCTTGTCGCATTCCTGAACGTCACATAAACAACTGGGACTATTGCATCCATCCACTCCCCCTAGCCTTTGAGGCTCGAAGTATTTTATCTTGCTGTTCTAACCTTGGAGACTCTTGAATTGTTGCTAACCAAATGTTTAGCCTATTGTTCACACATTTGGGTCACACAGGGCAGGAAGGGAATTTTTATTACTTTCCCACCTCTCCTGTGAGAACCAAACGGTTGCCACTTTTTCCCACTTCTTTGTGTCCATTCTGATTGGTCCAGTACCTGTATTCAGTTGGGACTGAAGGTATATTAATCCCTGTTGCTTGCTGCCATTTATCTCTAACAAACATCGATAACCTGAACCATTATTGGAAATAAAAGAACTTTGCTTTTAACAAAGGTCTGGTCTGATAGTGTCAGCTCAGAAGCCTCACAATAGCTGGTTAATCCCCATTGCTAGCTGGCAACCAGATAAAAGCCTCTTATGCCAGCTGGTCAAGGCTTTTACATGCTTGTACACTTTAATATTCTGCCATTGGAGGTGTTGTTAGGGAGGTACCACCAGATACCTTATGTAGTCAGACTTTGTCCTTGCTATCTAAAAGATATAGAACCCACGACACACACCATTGTTCATTGCTCCTTTTATTGGGACATTTGATCCTGTTTTATGACTCCATTTCTAGAGGGTAAGAGCTGGCATTCAGATGACACAATTGTTCACTTTCTTCTGTTCGGTTCTAATTGAGAAATAATGGAGGCTGTTGCAGAATTTTTATATTATGCAATTAGAAGACATGGCTTGAATAGCCAAGTGTATGTGTCGGATGCATCTTAGTCTTTTGCTGGATTTCCTGGTGTTTGTGCTTGTATGCCAATAAAGGTTGTGTGTGTGTGTGTGTGTGTGTGTGTGTGTGTGTGTGAACTTTTAATTAATGCTTGGCCCCAACAGGCTGCAACGAACCTGTAAAAATTTACAGCTTGATTGCAATTAATGAAAGCCTCAAAATCTGTAAGTCCTGATCCTTACATCTTCCAACCCCAAAAAGAGGACATTTTCATCAGGTTTTTTTTACGAACTCCAAAGAGGACAAACACACACACAAAAGGACATGTCCTCTATAAAGGGAAGATCTGGTAACACTAGAGAAGGAGTAAAATTGGTAGATTTTTGGGGGTGTGGGGGAGACAATAATTGTATAGCTCTCTGTGTGTGTGTGTGTGTGTGTGTGTGTGTGTATGTGATGGGAAGGGTCAAAAATATCCCCCTGCATAACCTTCTGTGGTAAAAAAACCTCTTTAGATGTCCCTGTGTTATGCAGTGGCTCAAGTGGTTAAGACGCTGAACTGCAGACCGGAAGGTCGGTAGTTCAGCAGTTCGAGACCCAAGTGCCACATGACGGATTGAGCTCCCGTCTCTGGCCCCAGCTCCTGCCAACCTAGCAGTACGAAAGCAAGAAATTGCAAGTAGATAAATAGGTACCGCTTCGGTGGGAAGGTAACAGCATTTTGTGCGCCTTGGTGTCTAGTCATGCTGGCCACATGACCACGGAAACGTCTTCGTACAGTGCTGGCTCTTTGGCTCAGAAATGGAGATGAGCACCACATCCCTAGAGTCATATTTGACTGGCTTTTGAGCAAGGGAAACCTTTGCCTTTACTATGTTATGTTAGTGAGGAATTTACTTACCTGGCCACAGTCCCAAGTCACCAGACCTCAGCAGGGAGGCCTATTTCCCACATCCACCATGAACAAAAGCAATCTCTGACTGTTGCCACCAGAGGAACATACAGAATTGCCAGTTGAATGCTTCTAGAGTTGGAACCAACTCTTTTTGACTATTTAAAAGCCCTTCCGCAAAGGAACAACAACAGGCATTTCTTTAACTATCCAACTAACATGTGGGGCTGTCCTTAGGATCCAAGCCTGTCTGGATAATTAAAAAATCCAAGAAATGATTTCCCTACCTTCTTGTTGTCTGTCCATTATCATAAAGTTGGGGGGAGGGGTTTTTAAATGCAGAAGCGGAATGGCCAAAATAAGATTCCTCCTTCATACCGATAGAAAAGCCATTCAAGTCAGGGGAGTGTTAGCCAAATTGCTATGTCCTCTAATAAAGATGGGGAATTATGATATTAATGTGCAATTGGCATAACTAAAGGATCAGACCTGTGAACAGGGGTCATTTCGTAGAAAAAGAGGTGCAGGAGCTTATTAGCATAACTCATTAGCATAACTTATTTGCATATGCTACACCACCTGACATCACCAGAAGTATGTCAGAAGGCAAGAAAGAAAGGGGGGAGAGAGAGAGAGAGAGAAAGGAAGGAAGGAAGGAAGGAAGGAAGGAAGGAAGGAAGGAAGGAAGGAAGGAAGGAAGGAAGGAAGGAAGGAAGGGCTGGCAGAGAGGGGACAGCTACTAATCCAAGCCTCAGAAAAACCACTATCCTGGGAGGATAGATTCAGTGGTGGCTGAAGCCTTCAGAAGGCTGGTCGGGTCGGAGGAACAAGAACCTTTCCAGGGGACAGGGTCATTTTGCTGCAGCCATGATACAAGCAGTCATTCTCTCGCAGGGGGTGGGGGGCTGGCACCAACTCCCGGAGCTGAGCTCCCCCGAGCTCCTGCTCGAAATGACCCCCGCCTGTGTACAGTGGAGTTGTTGTTTTTTTTCCGAAGAACCCAGAAATAGACATAGAGGCTAGATTACTAAAGCAGTGATTTCTTTATTAAAGGATTCTTAAACATACAAACAAAAAATCCAGCATTCCCTCACACAATAGAGAAATAAGGAAGCAGAGGTGATTGATAGCTTATAGAGGGGGTCAGTTATGGGGCGATATTACCTGTCCAGATGTGCAGAGGTCCATGAAGAAAGGATTATGGCCTTAACCCAGAGGGTTTAGGGGTGGTCTGCCAGTTGGCATCAGGGCAGAAGCACACAGCCTGGAGGCCATGTGCTCACGGATATAGACCTGGAAAAACAATGCAGACCAATGGAAGGTCTTGGGGGCTGGTCTCATGTGAGAACAATAGATTACCTGGACCAATGATGAGTCCCAGGGGTGCGTGGCATCAGGATGGGCAAGGGCTAGGTGGGACCAATGTGCTCTCAGAGAAGCAGAGTCAGGCCTTAACAATAGAAGCCAGGTGTTGGATGTCTGTGCTGGGGCTAGCTGAATGGATTTTATGGCCATTGATGGTTCTGCCATGGCAGTTGAATAGGTTCCCAGATACAGACAAAAAAGGGAGATGGGTCCCTGATTAGTGTCAGGAAGGATCGTTAATAATTTGAATGTTTGATTGGTATCCTGAGAGATGGAGAAAGGAAGACAAAGAAAATAGGTATGAGATGACACAAAAGGGTTAGGTGAGGTTCTGGAGAGAGGGCTATTTGCCAGGTAGCCTCTGAGTAGCCTTCAGAAATGTAGATACTTCACCTGGTGGAACCCATTGTTATTCTATAAGTATAATCTCTTCCGGGTGGAGGGGGAAGACTGGAAGTTTGCTGAGGGCTCTCTTGGTTTGTCATTGAATATGAAATCCCTTTTTCCAGAGCTATGGCTTGCTCTGTGTTTCAGAACCATGAGTGTCTTCCTTGGCCTGAGTTTTGAGGGTCTCTGGTTCAGGTTAAAAGTGGGGTACCCCTTGCTATTGGGTCTACCCAAGAGTAGAGGCAGCACCTCTGGCAACAGGAGGCCACGCCATCTACTTTGATAGTATTTTATTCTACACAGAGAATCTGCGGCCTCTGACTGTAGAGTCATTTTTAGAGTAAAACTCTAGAACGGACTTTGACTTTTTCTGGAATTCTACCTGGCTCCTACTGTTAATTTTCATCCTTGCACATTGTTTCTCCTCCTTAGCCGTCCATCCGGGAACAGGGAGGATAACCAAGGGGCCCTAGGAGCTTTGTGGGCTGAAGAACACCAAATTTTGCTTTTATTTTAGTCTTTCTTTTCATTTTTAATTCTTTTTTTTTAAATAAACTCTCAACATTTTTCCTTTTCAGTTGTGAACTGTTGCATCATTTAATAATGTTTTTTACTTGCCTCGAACCCTCGAGAAAGGGTAAGCTATATTCCCGAACAAACAAACTGGAGAAGTTCTTATGCTTTTGCCTCCAAGAACCATCCTCTGGCTTCAGCAAGATACAATTATTCTTGCTGAAGAGATTATAGATGTTAAACGTGGAGCTGCCTGTAATAACCAAGAGTTACGAAAGTGACATTTACATTTCCAGATAGGCTTCCCACTGTACAGCTTGAGTAATTGCAGTGATAAAGGATTCATAATATCAAGAGAATAATATCAGCAGATATTAAATATTGCCCTTTAATAATCCTGGTCATGCTACAATCCGTGCAATTATTATACTTTTTTTTTTTTTGCAATGAGGAGACAATGTAAAATACTCCAGTTGTGTGCAATATCGTATTTCTACTTCTTTCCAATGGGATTAACCTGCCCTTGTTTCAAAATTTGCTAAGCACATGTCAATGATAGGACTGGTTTGGCATAAAAGAAGAAGAAGAAGAGATTGGATTTATACCCCACCCTTCACTAACCAAGGGAGTCTCAGGGTGGCTTTCAAATCTCCTTTCCCTCCCCCTCTCCACAACAGACACCCTGTGAGGTAGGTGGGGCTGAGAGAGCTCTGACAGAAATGGCTCTTTTTCAAGAACAGCTGTGCCAGAACTACGGCTTGCCCAAGATCATCTAGTAGGTGCAAGTGGAGGAGTGGGGAACCAAACCCGGCTCTCCCAGATTAGAGTCCGCGCACTTAACCACTACACCAAACTGGCTAAAAGGAGATGAGGCTAATAGATGCATGGCTGAGCAAAGTACGTAAAGTTGATAACTCAGCTCCCAGTTGTGGCAGGATCACTGGGGGTGGGAGACTTCAAAACCGCATCGCATGACACTGCAGCGTCACCACTGGTAGGAAACCAGAACTGATACTACAGTGACACTCTAGGATTTCCCCTGATATCTACAGTGAAAACCACAGTGACTGGGAAAATTCCTAGAGAATCACCATGTCACATAGACATCATGCCCAGGTTCCAGCCAGATGGCACTGTGCAATGCCATCTCTCCCTCATTTCTCCTGCCACTCCACTCCATACCAGCTCTGCTGCCTGCTAGGGGCCATGACACCAGATAGCTCTTTAATTCACTAAAATTCAGTCTGTGAAGGGGGCAGGGCTAATTCGGGCCCATCTCTAAAGCCAACCGGCAACTGCAACCTGTGAAGCAAAAGCCACGTCCAGAAGATAGCAATAGGATAGCCCTTGTGATGTCACCAAAAAGCTTCTCCAAGCAATTTTGCCATTATTTGTTTATTTATTTAAAATATTTGTATGCCACTTTCCCACTCAATCTGGGTCCCCAAGATGGCCAACAAAAAAACATTCAAACAATTAAAAGAAAAACATTTCAATGATAAAATGATTCGATAAAACACAAAAACAAACAATGCCAGAATCAGGAAGGAGGGCCAATAACTGTTATTGAGGGTATGCCAAATGTGGGTGGGTGGGTGGGGGAAGGTTCGGTGTAGTGGTTAAGTGCATGGACTCTAATCTGGGAGAGCCAGATTTAGTTCCTCAGTCCTCCACTTGCACCTGCTGGATGACCTTGGGCAAGCCTTGAGAAGAGACTGAGAAATATCTAGAATAGGCTCACCGGTCAGTCTCAGAGAGCCAGACGGAGAAAGTCCAAGGTCTAACCACAGATAGTTAATGGAGAGGGAGATCCCAAAGGGTTTCAATGTACCAAAGACAGTCTGTGATCAACTTAATTTTATATAACTACAGCTTATGTTAATGCAGAGAGAGGGAGGGAGAGAGAGAGAGAAAGAGAGAGAATCACTCATACAAAAAAAACAATAATATATCCTCTCTAAAGCGAGAGGGTAGTGAGTTGAGAGGAGAAACAGAAGAACTCCTCAGTAGTCACAAAGCCAAACATACACTTCTCCAAGGGGACTTGTGAGGTGGTTAAGGGAAGGACTAGGAATCTGGAAGAGACTGGGAAATATCTAGAATAGGCTCACTGGTCAGTCTCAGAGAGCCAGACGGAGAAAGTTCAAGGTCTAACCACAGATAGTTACTGGAGAGGGAGATCCCAAAGGGTTTCAATGTACCAAAGACAGTCTGTGATCAACTTAATTTTATATAACTACAGCCTATGTTAATGCAGAGAGAGGAAGAGAGAGAGAGAGAGAGAATCACTCATACAAAAAAGCAGTAATATATCCTCTCTAAAGCGAGAGGGTAGTGAGTTGAGAGGAGAAACAAAAGAACTCCTCAGTAGTCACAAAGCAAAACATACACTTCTCCAAGGGAACTGATGAGGTGGTTAAGGGAAGGACTAGGAGTCTGGAAGAGACTGGGAAATATCTAGAATAGGCTCACTGGTCAGTCTCAGAGAGCCAGACGGAGAAAGTCCAAGGTCTAACCATAGATAGTTACTGGAGAGGGAGATCCCAAAGGGTTTCAATGTACCCAAGACAGTCTGTGACCAACTTAATGTTCTATAACTACAGCCTATGTTAATGCAGAGAGAGAGAGAGAGAGAAAATCCCTCATACAAAAAAGCAACAATATATCCTGTGTAACTCTCCCACCCCCTGCTGTGCTTCTGTGAATAAAGAGTTGTGCAGTTTGACTTTGCAAAGCACTGGCGCCTGACTTCTTGATAAGGACTCATATCTGGCAGGTATCCTCCATCCACAAGAGACACAAACCCCGAAGAGACTGTTTAGTGTAAACTGGTCATTGAAAGAAAGACAAGACGATCAGTCATAACAGAATAATGACCTGAATCCCGTCTATAAAAAGGTGCCCCCACTCAGCCAGCACCTTGAACTGGGCTCAGGAGCGGACTGGCAGCCAGGGTAACTGCTGTAATACTGAGGCCATATGCTCTCGATAGCTGGTCCTGACCAGCAGTCTAGCCACAAGCATTCTGCATAAAGTGGCAGCCTTCAAACATTGTTCAAGGGTAGTCCCAAGCAGAACGCACTGCAGTAGTCCAGTCTAGAGGTAACTATATCAGGCTGGGCCAGGAATGGACACAGCTGGCACACCAGTTGAATCTGGCCAAAAGCACTCCAAACCCTAGCAGTTTTCTAAGGTGACCACTGTGTTCAGCAGCACTCTCAGGTTTGCGAGCCTGGTTTCTCAAAGGGAGTGTATGAAATTATGCAAATACCGTTATTGAGATAAGATGGATAACTCGATGGGAAATCAAACATCGGCCTGAGGCACCCAGCATTTCAGGCTCTGTAATTTCTTTAAGAGAGCGAACTGTCAGCTTCAGCACAAGCCTAAGCAGAGCTTAGTTGTAGAAGGATAGAACTGTTTAGGATTGTACTCATCATCCCCAGTGTGGTGTAGTGGTCAAGAGTGAAAGGCTATAATCTGGAGAGCCGGGCTTGATTCCCCGCTCCTCCTCCACATGAAGCCGGCTGGGTGACCTTGAGTCAGTCCCAGTTCTCCCAGAGCTCTCTCAGTCCCACCTACCTCACAGGGTGTCTGTGGTGGGGAGGGAAGGCGATTGTAAGCTGCTTTGAGACTCTTTCAGGTAGTCCAAGGTGGAGTATAAAAACAAACTCTCCTCCCTCCTCCTCTTCCCCATAGTAATCAAAGGGCATGGGGAGTGCACAACTGGAGGACTGCGTTTGGCTTGGCAGGCCTCAGGCTTGGCAGAGACCTGTTCCAGAGCAAATGGAAATGGATCGATTGATTCATTTGGAACATTTATGTTCCCTCGCCTTTCTTCCAATACGCTCAGGATCCAAGGTGGGAGACAACAACAGATGTAATACCGAAATAACATGCAAATGTAATTAATGCACATGTCCGTCAAGGCAGGATATACATTGAAATAATAAATAAATAAATAAATAATTATAAGTAAGTAAATAAATAAGCAGATGGCCAAGCAGGTAATTAAATTAAAACAGTGCCTTAACCTGGATGTCCCAGGCTAGCCTGATTTCATTACATCTTGGAGGCTGAGCAGTGTTGGCCCCCGTTAGTTCTTGAATGGGAGACCAGCAAGGTGTTGGAAATACGGGCATGTTGCAAGGTCTAATTCAGTCATTATAGGGTTAATCTGTTTACCTTGTACGCTGTTGCTTAGACTGACCTGGAAGGAAACCTGTCATGGAGCCAATGGAAACAAAGGCCGAGGACAGACTGGCAATCTAAAGCGGGGCAGGCACGCTTAGCAAACGGAAGAAAGGAGCACGTTCAGACATGCACATCTGTCCGTCGGCTCCGTTTCGTACTTACCCGTCTCCCAGTTGCTTTCCTTCCGCTTTAACAGGACACTGGTTTTACCCGGTGTTCAGGGGCCTTCCTCCGCATGCCCCCCGCTTCCAAACAGTGTGAACTGGAAGAAGCGGGAGGCATCCGGAGGAAGTGTGAACACACCGGCAAAAAGTTATGCGCATGTGCGCACATGCGAAACACATCAAAGGAAAACAAAAAAAAGTGTGGCGGCACGCGCAAGCCGCGTGCGCTGGCTACGCGGCAGTCTGAACACTCCGTGGCAGTCTGAACGCTCCGTATTGCCACTGATCCGCATTGCTCTGGCCAGTGTGAACGGCCAGCTCCGTGGGTTTTTCCCCCCGCTCCAGTTCCCACCGCTTTGCCTCCGCTTTAGATTGGCAGTCTGTCCTCGGCCAAAGTCCCCGGAAACTGAAGTCGGTTTACTCACAATCATTAATGTATTCAGGTGATTTCCTTCTAGGGGTCAAGAAGAAGAAGAATCTCCATTGTTGTTGTTGTTGTAGACTGCGTGGTCGGTCTGACTCCTCAACCTGGTAAATGCTAGGTCATCAGCTTGCACCACGTTCCCCCAGGGATCACAATATCTCAGCAGTAATAAATCTGTTGAGATTCCATTAACTCCGGGGTACATTGAGGTCATCTTTATTAACTTGTCAGTGTCTGCTAGTGTTTAGTTGATGTTCCAGGCAGGACATGAGGGCTTGGGAGTGGGGTGGGGTTACATCTGAATTTTAACCATTTCTAATCCTTCATGTTCAAGAACCTGAAATAATCACGGATTGCTAGTTTATGATGGGCCTCTCCACCCAATTCTTCATAAACATTCCTTCTAGCCAGGGCTCATTTTGTAGCAGGAGCTCCTTTGCATATTAGGCCACACACCCCTAATGTAGCCAATCATCCAAGAGCTTACAGAGCAATTCTTAAATGGGCTACTGTAAGCTCTTGGAGGATTGGCTATATCAGGGGTATATGGCCTAATATGCAGAGGAGCTCCTGCTATGATATGAGCCCTGCTTCTGGCAGTATCAGGACTTGGCAGGGACATGGCACAGGCAGGGCGGTATGCCTCAGGGAAAAGGAACCAGCAGACAGCTTTGGGTATGGTTTGTGCCCAGCATTCTAAACAGAAGAGATAGCACAGTACAGATGGGCATGAACTGGCTCCTGAACTAAAATTCATGATGAATTTTGGCTGGTTTGTGGTTCGTGAACCAAAGTTCATGACAGGTCTACCATCACAAGCTTCCATGAAGTTTAAATGCAGTTCGTGGGGAGCAGAAAGCAGGGGTTTAAAGGGACTTGGAGTACCTTTAACCCCTGCTTTTTGCTCCCAGTAAAACCTGCAAAAACAGCTGAGCAATGTTTTTAGGATTGCAGCAGTAGTCGTCCTTTCTCCCACGCAGGATTCTTTGGTGCCTTGCGTTTCCCAGACTGGTGCCCTACACACCACAAGGTTTACAGTGTCTAATGTGACTGGTATTTAAGCATCACCAGGGACAGTCCTGTGAACTGGATTTGACGTGATCTTTAACAAGAGAGAGAGTAAGAAACATTAATTGCTTAGGAGTGAAAAAATCGGAGGAAGCGATGAATTCTGGCAGCCGTGACGCAGCTTTTAGTGGAGCAACATATTATCCTGTCCCTTTTGAATTTTTAAAGTTTTGTAGAGAAACTTATGCATAAAAAGCTTCTTCACTGTAATTCCTTTCAAAGGCTATTTGGGGCTGCAGATCGTTAAACATATATATCTATAGATATATATATATATATATATATATATATATATATATATATATATATCTCCTATTATATAAAGCCATTTTCAAGATTCCAAGGGGCAAGATTCCATGGGTCGCCAAAATCAGTAGGCTGGATGAACTGCCACTCAAAAGGGGGTCCCTGGCCATTGGCTGCATTCTCTCCCTGCTTTGCCTCAGTCCCTCCCACAGAGCCACTGGCCAGCATCCTGGCCTCAATCTGGAGAGAGCCAGCGAAAGACCGAATGGGTGCTGGGTCCACACTTCTCCTCCGCCCACTGCCAGGTGGGTCTAACTGTCCCCTCAGTGGCCTGCTTCTGTCAGTGAAAAGACAATGGACTATATGCATAACCCCCTCCACCGCACACTGCCAGCGTGCCCAGAATAAACTGTCAGAATAAACTGTCAGAAACAGGGGGCATTTCACACAGCACCCCATAGTGCTTCAGGACTGGTACAAAGAACTGAAGAAAGCTTGGGAGAAGGTTTCAAGGTAAACCGGCTCAGGAACGCTTCCCCAACAGGAGAAGCACGTTTCTGTGTGAAAGGGCCACTATGCTCCATTAGGAAACTGGTACTAATACGGTTCTGTGTAAAATGACTGACAGAAAGCTTTACTGAAGAGTTCCTGAAACGGAACATATTGGCTGTGTGAAATTCCTCAGGCCCTTTCTCCTGCTTAGTTCCACCATGGCTGGCTGGCTAATGAGGTGAGCCAGCAACCATCAAACTGTTCCCTTCAACCCCCTGCAGTGCAGCTGATTTCCCCTATGGTTGCCAATCTCCAGGTGGGACCTGGAGATCTCCCGCTGTTACAATTGATCTCCAGATGACAGATATCAGTTCCCCTGAAGAAAATGGCTGCTTTGGAGGGTAGACCTTATGGCACTATAGCTTGCTGAGTCCTTCCATTCCCCCCCCCCAAATGCTGCCCACCAAAAGATCCACCCCCCAAATCTTCAGGTATTTCCATCATAGGATTGCCAGGTCTAGGTTGGAAAATCCCTGGACACTTTGGGGGTGGATCCAGGAGAGGGTGGGGTTTGGGGAGGGGAGAGGCCTCAGCATGGTACAATGCCATAGAGTCCACTCTTCCAAATTGGGAACCACTGTTAAGAAAGTGGGCACACCTAATCCTCAGATAATTAGGTGTTAGTATCTGAGTTTCATCTGTAAGCACTGGCTAATTAAGTTGGAAGATCTTGCACAGGAATTCATCCCGATCTCCTGCAATGAAGCAGCCTGCCAGGCGGTGGCGGTGTGGAGCTGAGAAGGAACGGAACGAACACTGAGCCCGGAACATGACTCGTCAAAAAGCCAACAGAAAAGACTCAGTTATATGTGTTGTCTTCCCTTCCCCCACTGAATTGAATTGTTAGTCCCTTGTCTTCAACAAATTGTAAATCGCTGCGAGCCCACCTGCGTGTGGGAAGCAGCAATCAATAAATTGAATGTATAAATAAATATAAAGCAGCCATTTTCTCCAGGGGAGCTGATCTCTGTCAGCTGGAGATCCATTGTAAAAGCAAGAGATCCCCAGGCCCCACCTGGAGGTTGGGAACCCTATTCCATCATCAGAACCGGCAACTATCCCCTTAGTGCCCATTGCTAGGCAACTAAGCTTGCTTCTTTGAAAGCCCCTATCCACACTTATGTTGGCCTTTGGGAGAAAACTCATTGGGGCCAGCTGAACAGAATGTCATAGAGGCCACCCTCCAAAGCAGTCATTTTCTCCAAGGAAGGGGGGAGGATCTGTTGTCTGGAGTTCAATTGTGATACCTGGCAATCTTCAGGCTCCACCTGGAGGTTGGCTACCCTAGGCGTTTGTGTTTGTGTGTGTGTGTGTGTGTGTGTGTGTGTGTGTGTGTGTGTGTCTGTGTATGTCTGTTTGTGTGTGTGTGTGTGTTAGTGTGTGTGTGTGTGGTGAAGAGGCTAAAAAAAACACGGCAGTCTGAAATGGCAAACCGCTCTGAAGACGGCTCCAAAATGGTAGGGGAAGGGCTGTCTGAAACAGCTGTTACTGTACCAGTTTATTATAAGCCAGTAAGCAGGACCTGCTAGACCCATTGTTGCCAATCTCCAGGGGAGGGATGGAGATCACGCTGAATTACAACTGCTCTTCAGATGGCAGAGATCTCCCCCAGGAGAAAAGGGTGGACTCTGTGTCATTATACCCTGCTGAGGTCGCCACAGCAAATTGACGCTGAGTGCCCAAGGCCGGGGCACTCTCCCAGAGCCTCTTTCTAGAGCCCATTGTATTTATTTCCACAATGGGCCTTATCTATCTATCTATCTATCTATCTATGGCTGAGGACAGACTGGCAATCTGGAGCGAGATGAATGCGGAGGAAACTGCCGCGAGGGAAAAACTCCCCAGGGCTGGCCGTTCACACCGGCCGGTGTATTGCGCAACGGTGCCGATACGGAACGTTCAGACTGCTGCGGAGTGGCCCCACATGGGCCGGCCTCCGCAGCTCATGATAGGGCTGTTTTGGCAATTTGCGCGTGTGCGCAAACTGGCAAAACGCCGCGTTCACACTGCCGCCTCCACTTGCCTCCCGCCTTCTTCCGGTTCACACTGCCTGGAAGCGGGAGGCAAGCGCAAGACGGCCCCTGGACACCGGTTTCTCCCGGTGTCCTGTTAAAGCGGATGGAAAGCGAGTGGGAGACGTGTAAGTGCGAAACAGAGCCGACGGACAGATGCGCATGTCTGAACGTGCTCCCTTCTTCCACTTCCAACGCTGGGCTGTCCCGCTTTACATTGCCAGTCTGTCCTCAGCCTATCTATCTATCTATCTATCTATCTATCTATCTATCTATCTATCTATCTATCTATCTAAAATTAAACATTTCAGAAAGCAGTGTTTTCAAGCTGATCTATCTATCTGTCTGTCTGTCTGTCTGTCTGTCTATCTATCTATCTTTCTATCTATCATCTATCTATCTATCTATCTATCTATCCATCCATCCATCCATCCATTTAAAATTAAACATTTCAGAAAGCAGTGTTTTCAAGCTGAAGATTTTTTTAAAAAAAATCTGCTCAGAAACTGTTCTAAGGATAAGAACGCACATGTCTCCGAATCTTTCGGCTCTCCTGAAATCCAACTTTATCCCAAGACAGAAGGTGGTTTGCTTTTCGATTCAGATTGGCCTGTCTCCTTGTGAGCATTTGTCTCGCTGCAAAAAAACAAACCTACCAACCTTGAGCAATGTGGTGGAGAAACATGTTGGCTTTGCTTAAATACTAGACAACATAACAATGCCCACTGATCCTCAGCGGCTTTTGGGGACTATCTTCTGCTGCTTCTGGGCAGCTGGTGGTTTCTGTCTAGAATCCCATGTACAGGTAGGTCCTGGAAAAAGAAGAATATTCAGCAAACCCAAAGAAGACTGATAGTGCCATCCTAAGCAGAGTTATACCTCTCTAAGTTCACCAAAGTCAATGGGCTTAGGAAGCTGCAACTCAGCATAGGAGGTATGTTGTAATTAAATAGGGATCCCAGCCTCCAGGTGGAACCTGGGGATCTCCTGGAATTACAGCTCATCTCCAGGCTACATAGATCATGTTCTCTGCAGAGAAAGGATGCTTTGGAGGGTGGACTGTGTAGTATTGTACCCCACTGAGGTCCCTGTACTCCTCAGGGTCCATCTCCAAATCTTCAGGAGTTTCCCAACCTGGATCTGGCAACCCAACCCCCCATTCTTCACCAGTGGTCAGGGGGGACATGGCAACCCTGCAGTACAATCTTTGGACATCTTTGGATGAAGAACAAGATACAGACTATTGAAAGGAGCTTGGGGGGTGATCTTCAAGTGGATGCTTTGTTACTTTGGACAGATACTGTTTTACAGACTAGCATGCCCTGCCCTGGCCTAGAAGGCCCAGACTAACCCAATGGTGTCAGATCTTAGGAGCTAAGCAGGGTCAGCCCTGGTTAGTATTTGGATGGGAGACCACCAAGGAAGGCCAGGAGGCAGGCAATGACAAATCACCTCTGAATGTCTCTTGCCTTGAAAACCTTATGAAGTCTCCAAATGTCAGGTGTGATTTGACCCCCCTAAAAAAAGTCTGCTTGAATGGTTGTTTGAATGGTTAAGGGGAAACCCTTAAAAGGCATCTCAGTAAGATTTCACAAATATGCCATAAGCTTCAACTTCTCTCTCCTCAGAAGGAAACTGGTCCCACACAAGAAGCCAGCCAAAGCTTCACACCTCATCTTCTGAGAATGCAGACTTCAGAGAGCTGCTGGACGATCTTTGCACTCCTGAGAACAGGGGGAGTCTTTTAGCCTTGATTGATTGATTGATTGATTTGATTTCTCACCCACCCTCCCCTGCACCACAAGACTCAGGGCAGGTCTTCTTACCACAAGAATATATATTTTTGGCTGATGTGCTCATTACTTTCCATTCCTCCAGTCCCATTAGAATTGTCACATATCACCCTGAAGACACGATTTCCACCTCTCAAGTTTTGAAGTACTGGAAGAAGCTACTGTGGACATAGGGATATCAGAAGAGCCCTGCTGGATCAGACCAGTGAGGGTCCATCTAGTCCAGCCTCCTGACTCACACAGTGGCCAGCCAGTTCCTCTGGAGGGCCAGCAACAGGGCAGAGAGACTGAGGCCTTCCCCTGAGAAGAACCTCAGAAGAGCCCTGCTGGATCAGACCAGTGAGGGTCCATCTAGTCCAGCCTCCTGTCTCACACAGTGGCCAGCCAGTTCCTATGGAGGGCCAACAACAGGGCAGAGAGGCCAAGGCCTTCCCCTGAGAAGAACCTCAGAAGAGCCCTGCTGGATCAGACCAGCGAGGGTCCATCTAGTCTGGCATCCTGTCTCACACGGTCGTCAACCAGTTCCTCTGGAGGGCCAATAATAGGGCACAGAGGCTGAGGCCTTCCCCTGATGTAGCCTCCTGGGCTTTGGGATTCAGAGGTTTACTGCCTTTGAACAGGGAGCTTCCCTTTAGTCACCTTGGCTAGTAGCCACAGATAGGCCTCTCCTCCATAAATCTGTCTAATCCCTCCTTTCGCTGCCCATGTTTCTTCACTGCACTTCCTGACTTGCCATATTCATTTAGGCTATTTCTGTGTCACCTCTTCAGCACACTTCTTGAGGCAGTTTACAAAGGAAACCACACAAAGTGGTAAGAATGATAAAGTCGGAAAGATGCTCCCCCCTCCCCATGTTCCAATGCTTTGCTGATAGCCCTGGTTCTCCAAAGGTCCACCTGTATGTAATCTATCATATTTGAGGAAAGGTCTACCAATGTACCTCTAACTAGATCTGTGACCTTTTCTCCAGCCCGGAGCACAAGCTGTCAAATTGACCAGCAGTGTGGGGGAAAAAAAAAAAAAGATGTGAGGAGCCCAAGATGACGGACTTCATTTTCACTTCTGGTTATCTGGATAGAGAAGGAGCGAAGGTCATGCAAGGGCATCTCCTGACTAGGGGTGTGCATTTCGGCTTCGTGGAAAGCCGAAAAAAGCCGGAAAACTCCGTTTCGGGTTTTTCTGTGTTTCCCGGATAAGAGGAATGCTGCAGCGTGCTTCCCTGGTATCCCGGTAAAAAACAAGCCGAGAAATCCGGCTTTTACCGGTTTTTCGGCATTTCAGGGGTTAAAGAATTATCATAGCCTCAGGGGGGCTTAACTGCCAGGAAGGCCAGAAGCTTAGTAACAGTTTAGTTACACTTTCAGTTTCCCCGGGTGGGGGGTGGGGGTTCTGCAGCCTCTTTCCCACCTTTTGCTAATGATCCCAGGGAGGGAGGGGGAGTAGGGACTGTGGATAGCCAAGCAGTGCAATGCATTTCCAGTTGCAAACTTTGCAAACATCTATGGAACTCCCAGGGACTGGCACTGGTAGCCAATAGGATTTTGGTATCCGCTCTCTGGCCATTCACAGAAGGTTTTCTGTTAGGAAACCTCTGTGTATGCCCAGAGATCATAAAAGCAGACCTGTCCTGCACCCTCCCTTGACTCTCTTCCTTTTCCTGGACGGTTGGTGCTGCTGTACTGGTCAGAGAGTTGAGAGAGCTTGGCTTGGAGAGTGTGGCTGCCCCTGCTCTCTGAGCCTCTGGCCTCTCCTCCCAGCCCGGCCTGCTTGCCTGCCTGCCTGGAGTGAGCTCAGAGTCACTGCTGCCTGGAGTCTGCTGCAGGGTTTAAATTTTAGGGCATTTTTTATATTCTGGGTTGGGGGCTTGGGGGCTGAGGGTAGTGGGGTGGTTGTGGGGGGGCCTCTGTTAGGGCTCTCTCTGTTTTTTTGGGGGGGGCTCTCTCTTTTTTGGTAAGCTGACATCATGAGACGAGGCAGAGAGGCTACTTCCCTGGCCAGATGCGTGCGGGGCTGCCTTCTATGTTAAGTTAAACAGAACACCACGCACGGCATCTGACTAAGTGGGCTGCACATTCACTTCACAGCAAGTCACACACTTTGGGCGAATTCCCTTGTGCAGACTGGGGTTGGACTAGATGACCCTTGAGGGTCCCCTCCCCAGTCCATGGGGAGTCTAGCTTGGGCCACATGAGACATGAACGGATGTATGTCAAGGGAAGCTGACACGTGCCTGGAGAGACAGACAGGGGCTTATTGGGACGGAGGAAGGGAGACCCACCTTCTGATCTAACAAGAAATGGCACTTTGTTCCTCCAACTAAGTGGGCTGCATTCACTTCACAGCGAGTCAGTTTGAGCAACCCATTGTTCAGGACAGGGCCCAGGCCAGGGGTCCACTGGGGGCATGTGTGGAGGGGGAGGTGCTTGAGATTTTCCTGCACCATGTGGGGTTGGACTAGGTGACCTTGAGGGTCCCCTCCCGAGTTCTACTAAGTTCCAACCAAGTTCCTTCCAACTGTAGCCGTGGAGTCTTGGGCCACATCTTTTCTGGTAAGCTGACATCATAAGATGAGGTAGAGAGGCTACTTCCTTGGCCGGATGTGTGAGTGGCCACCTTCTGTGTTAACTAGAAATCCACTCCAAGCATCCGACTAAGTGGGCTGCACGTTCACTTCACAGCAAGTCACACACTTTGGGCAAATGGAGGGGGAGGGATTAGTGAATTCCCTTGTGCAGACCGGGGTTGGACTAGATGACCCTTGAGGGTCCCCTCCCCAGAGTCCATGATGAGTCTAGCCATGCACTGCAGACAGAGTCTGCTTGGGCCACCTGAGACACATGAGCAGATGTTTGTCAAGGTAAGCTGACACATGCCTGGAGAGACAGAAGCACTTCCTTGGCCGGAGGAAGGAAGACCCAGTTCAGATCTAACAAGAACATGGTTCCTCGTTTCTCCAGCTAAGTGGGCTGTGTTCACTTCACAGTGAGTCAGTTTGAGCAAATCATTGTTCAGGACAGGGCCCAGGGTCTGCTGGGGGTGCGAGTGGATGGGGAGGTGTCTGAGACTTTGCCACGCTGTATGTCGGGTTGGATTGGATGACCTCGAACTTGGGTCGCTGTGCTGTAAGGGCTACAGGCATTCTCCATTGCTGGGAGAAGCTCCAGTCCACTCCAGGAGGCTGGCACCCACCATAGTTCACCAAGCCGGAGACAAAGACTCCTTTTGCAATAAGGTTTCTTTCTGTCACATTGTGCAGGTCAACTCCTCCCCCCTCCAACATACCTGAAAGGATTATGCTAAACGAAGTTACCTAGCAGCTAATCTTCCTCCCATCAAGTGGCCAGCTAGGGACATTAAAGAGACAAAAGGATGGCCTGCCCTGGCCCCAGTGAGTCATCGAACATTGCGCAGGTGTCAAGTTCCTGTCTAGCTAATTGCTAATCCTAAATTAAAGCAATTCGGTTAACAGTGTGTGTGGAGGGGGATGCCCGTAGAATGGGACCCCCTGGTCCAATCTTTTCAAAACTTTGGGGGTCCTTTGCGGAGAGGCTTCAGCAGCTACAGTCCAAATTTGGAGCCTCTACCTCAAACCCCCTTCCCCCCAGCCCCCTGGAAACTTTTCAGACTTTTTTGCCATTGATTACAATGGCCCCATAGGGTATAATGGTCCCAAAAAATTCGGGAATACCGAAAATGTTCGGTTTTCTACCCTATACTGATATAGATATTCGGGTTTTATCCGGGAATACCAAAAAAATTGGGTACAATATATCCGAATCCGAAAAATACCAAAAAAAATTTTTTTTGCACACCCCTACTCCTGACACCCTGACAAAAAAAAGCAACATCTCATTCCCTCTGTCTGGTTGTGGGTAGCCAACCAGGGTCAATCCTAGCCCCCGCTTGTATATTCCAGAACGATGGCTCTCTGAAAGTTTCCTTAACAGAAATCCAGATTTGAAGGCTGCTGGAAAACGAGAAGCACCAGGTGCTGAATAACTGACACCCTATTGACAGGAGAGTAATAGCGCATCGCTGGTTTATTCCCAAGAAATCCTCATATTGGAGCAAATCAGCGCCTAACCGGAGAAGCGATCAGGTGTGAAAAATCGGTGCTCTCCTTATCTCAACCAGATAATTTAGCAAACAACAAACACCGGCCTCCTGGCTGGCGTCAGTGGTAAAAGGCACGTTTCGAGTCGTCTTACATCTCCCCGTTGCAGCTTTCCCTCTTTTCTCTTCCATTTCATTTTAACACAATAAAAATAAATTTACTAAATAGGCTTTGAGCGATCTCCCATGACATTCCTCTCCCACACCTCCGCCCTGCACAAACTGCCATTACTACAATTGTCTGGCCTGCTTCTCTATATTGAACTGTGCCGTTCATAGCTCGCTCAGGAGAGTTCCTTAAGAAATGGTGCTGCTAACCTTCTCCTGGTAGGAGGCACCTGATTACAACAGCTTGAAACGTTACTCCAGATTGTAACTTCCTTCCTTCCTTCCTTCCTTCCTACCTTCCTTCCTTCCTTCCTTCCTTCCTTTCTTCCTTCCTTCCTCCTCTCTCTCTCTTTCCTTCCTTCCTTCCCTCCTTCCTTCCTTCCTCCCTCCCTCCCTCTCTCTTTCCTTCCTTCCATCCTTCCTCCCTCCCTCCCTCTCTCCTTCCTTCCTTCCTTCCTTCCTTCCTTCCTTCCTTCCTTCCTTCCTTCCAACAGTATTAGCTGTCTTTCTTCCTTACAGAGCTCAATGCAGCTTGTAATATGAATAAAGTACATAAAAATTTAAAACCACAATATAGGACTGCCAGTAAAATTAATTAAGTGCAATTCTGATCCTGAATGCAACCATCTTCATCTGCCTCTTGAAGGCTGAAGGGGGGGGGGGGCAGACAGTTGCTAGTTCTGGGCTGGGAGATAACCTGTAGATTTTGGGGGGTGGAGCCCAAATATGGCATGGTTTGGGAGGACCACTCAACATTTTAGTGATGTTCCCTCGTGTCTTCAACATGACCCAGAAGTGACATGGGCACATCAGGGACACTGGAGCAATGCACTGTTTTTTGGGGGGAGGGGGAAACCTCTATGATTGAAGTCATGTGGGCACAGCGATGAAACTCCCTGCTCCAGGTAAGCCCGCCCCCGCCCCCCACCCACTGCCAGGAAAGACCTGGCAACCCTCAAGCCAGAGCACTGTTTCAATTGAATTACCAGCTTTAACGATCTGTTTTTAATCATGTGTGTTCACTAATTTAGCAGCACATCATTTCTGTATTATATCTATTGTAGTCTCTCACCAAGGGTCCAGACTGTGGCACACAGAAATGTTCCAAACAATACCAACCAATAGATCCCCATGTCTTCGAAAGCAGGCCTCTGCAACATGAGACCTGCCCAGCCAAATGCAGCAATTTATCGGTAAATCCAAAAGATCATCCACACTTTTTACAAAATTACATTGTTTTCATTGAATTTGGAGTTAGACCTTTACCACCCCCACTCCCACTACCCCCTTCAGTGCTGGATTAGGTATAATCTTGTCTTTGATCCAAAGTAAAGGCTTGTGTCCTCACACCATTCTTAAGAGAGACATGGCTATTTCCACTAATGAACTCTTCTTCTTTTTTTCCCCCAAGAGCTTCCAATTATATTTTCCTTCTTATTGCGAAGATTAAGAGCGTGCGGGCACTGATGTCTGTTGCCAGTTCACACAGCAGGAGTGCCCTGGTGCTCTGAAGGTCACTGCGCTCAGTTAAAAAAATCAGTAGATTATATTAATTTTAAAATTAATTAAATGCCAATATTGAGGGGCTTATGTCTTGTACCGCTAGATACCCACAGAGCCTTTGACCAAAAAAATCTCCATATTTATGCTAAACCTTCTGGAAGTGCTGCTCTCTCTCTGTCTCTCTCTTTCTCTCTCTCTCTCTTGATCTCAGACCGACATTTTCAAATACGGTTTCCAGCCGGCGTCTCGCGGTCCAAAGTGAGACAAAGGATGGCAGAGTGAAGCATCCCTGGTCCCAGGGGTCTGTTGGAGTGGAAGTGCACAGGAGCACAGCTCCGGGAGTGAGGAGCCCAGGGGGTGGGTACATGACCAAGCCCCCCCTCCTCGGCTTCCCCGAGCAGTGCAGAAGCGCAGCGCCCCGGGGAAAGCCCTGCTAGGGTCTTTATTGTTTTTAATGTTTTGTTTTAATATTGATAATTTTATCATTGTTCCTTTTATGACTGTGTGCTGCTTTTCCAGAGACTTGCTCAAGGTGGCATATACATTTTCTAAGGATACCATTTCTTATCGGGGCACATGGCACATAAGTACTGGAGAAATTTCACCAACCCTTCAGCAGCTTCCAATTTATCAGTTTGGTGTAGTGGTCAGGAGTTGGACTCTAATCTGGGAGAACTGGGTTTGATTCCCCACTCCTCCACATGCAGCTGCTGGTGTGGCCTTGGGCCAGTCACAAGTTCTCTCAGAGCTGTTCTCTCATGAGCAGTTCTCAAAAGACCTCTCTCAGCCCCACCTACCTCACAGGGTGTCTTGTTGTGGGGAGGGGAAGGGGAAGGGATGGGTGGTGCACATGTCCTGGGTATCTCAAGTCTACTTGAAACCTGGTGGTTTCAAGGGAGCAGGAAGAGAATGGGGGTGTGTTCTTTACACTTATTTTTATTGCACAAAGTATTGGGTGGGGAAGGGAATGGAGGAAGAGCAGGTCAGTTTCACTCAGCTGTGGAGTGGAGCCTGAGGGGTGGGTGTTGCCTTCTGACACACTTCCGGCATGTTAGGGGGTGTGGCATATGCAAATGAGTTATGCAAATGAGTTATGCTAATGAGCTCCTGCACCTCTTTTTCTACGAAATGACCCCTGCCCAGTCCAGTAGGTGGGCTGCTGCTGCTGCTGTTGCCGGCCTGCTGGTGGGCTGGGCTGGGCCGGAGGAAGCGTGAGCTTGAGCGCGGGCTGTTCTTGGGCTTTCCTGTGCTTGCTCACTTGGCTCTTTACAGGGAGGGACCTGGATCCATCTCTCATAGCCTGTACACAGAGTCCCAGTCTGAATCTAGCATTCACTCCGCCGTCTTACCAAACCCACGCTGGAACAGAAATTCCCCTCTGCATTGCATGCCACTTTCACATTGATTGAGCATCAGATTATATGGCAGTATCTAGACTGCATGCCGCTTTCACTTCATTTGATCTCTCGGTTCCATGGTGGCTGTCTGCATCTATTGAGGGCTGTTTTATGGCCATTCAGGGGTGACTCTGCCATCAGTACGGCATTGGCCTGGTGTATCTGAAAGTGGTTTTGAGCTGCATCTTTTTCTGTTCCAGTGGGGGTTCAGAACAACAACGGAGCAAATGCTAGATGTAGGTTGTTTGAGAGTTGCCATGGGCATCACCTGCCCTTACCAATGATCTCCTGAATGCCAGGATCGATTCCCGTAGAGACGAGGGCATGGGCTCAGTGGCTTTACAACCTTCTGAGGTGCCAGGGTTGCCAACGGGAGATTTGGGGGATAGAGCCAGAGGAGGGCAAGGTTTGGGGAGGGGAGGGACTGCAATGGAGTATAATGCCATACATTCAAGTCCATCTTCCCAAGTGACCATTTGCTCCAGGGGGACTGGCCTCTGGAGATCCGTTGCAATCCCAGGAAATCTCCAGACACCACTTGGAGGTTGGCAACCTATGTGAGGTTCCTCCCCTTCTGCCCCCCAACCCCTCCCTCCTGAGGCTCCACCCCCACAATCTCCTGGCATTTCCCAACCAACAGCAGGCAACCCAACGAATGGCACACATCCGTTTCCCCAGCAAGGCAAACGGGCCATTTCAGGTTGGGGAAACCATGCAGGGAGAAGGTCGAAGGCTTCTCCTCCCCAGTGTACTGTAGTGCTGAATGGACTGAAGCAGGCCCCGGCAGGCTGGAAAATCTGTGTTTCAACAGTGAACAGGGCAAAGTCATCACACAGGACCCCCACACAGACGCACACACTATTTTGAGCCTGTAGGCATCTTTGGAATTCCGACACAGGTTGGCGAGCTCAAAATGACTGCTGTGGGAGGTGGAAGAATCACAAAAGAGTTCCTGTCGGAGGAGGCGCCAACCACAAAATGGCTGCTCTGGCAGGGGGAGGCACACGTACGTTCAGGAAGTCCAAGCATGGGGGAGGGAATGGGTGATTTTTAAAAAAATACACTGGGAAAGAGGAGTGAGGGGAGCATGAAAGTGACACGGCGGTGGCCACTGCCTCCAGAGCAACGTTATTTGTAATGTGCCCAGCCAACCAGATCTCCGATGGCGAATCAGAAGCCATGCTAGGCAAGGGCCCCACTTGGCCCCGCCCACTTTCTGAAAACATCTGGTGGGCATCCCTAGAATAATGTATATTTAGGCCCTCATTGAGATGGCCAACCTGTGCCTCGGGCTGTTCAGCCTTTGGAGTGCAAGAAGGAATGTGCATGATCCATACCAGAAATTCCCTTTGGAGAGAAACAAAGGGGGCAAATTCCCCCAAGAGGGACTCTGCCGGTCCCACAACTGCTATTACCCCTGGTAGGGGAGAATCAGAGACCCACACGGTACTGGGAGTAACAGCTGGTCTTTTTTCTGTGTATGGGAGGGCCAATGGTTTGTGAAGGGGAAGGTTAAAATAGGATTGCCAACTTCCAGGATGGGCCTGGAGATCTCCGGCTTTTATAGTTGATCTCCAGATTATTTTTTGGCCACTGTGTGACACATAGTGTTGGCCAGATCCAACATTGGCTTCTCTTATGTGCTTATATGGAGCAGAGATCAGTTCCCCTGAAGAAAATGGCTGCATTGGAAGGTAGACTGGACAGCATTGGACCCTGCTGAGATCTCTCCCCAAACCCCACCATCCCCAGGGCCCACCTCCAAAATGTCTAGGAATCTCCCAAGGTGGAGTTGGCAACCCTAGTTAACTCCTACACAGACACACAAAGGGCCTGGATCCAAATCCCCTCCCCAGTAGCTGCTTCTTAACATCAAGAACACATCTGGTGTAAAGGACGCCAGCACCCAGGTGGGGCCTGGAGATCTCCCAGTTTGGGTATTGGGGAGGGAAGGGACCCTCAGTGGGGTATAACGCCCTAGAGCCCATCCTCTAAAGCAGCCATTTTCTCCAGGGAAACTGTCGCACTGAGATCAGCTGTAATTCTGGGAGACCTTCAGCCCTTACCTGGAGAACAAGTCCTATGAGGAAAGGTCGAAGGAGCTGGGTATGTTTCACCTGGGGAGGAGACGACTGAGAGGTGGTATGAGGTGGTGACCATCTTCAAGTACTTGAAGGGCTGTCATAGAGAGGAGGGAGCAGAGATGTTTTCTGTTGCCCCAGAAGGTCAGACCAGAACTAACAGGTTGGAATTAAATCAGAAGAGTTTTCGGCTAAACATTAGGAAGAACTTCCTGACAGAGCAGTTCCTCAGTGGAACAGGCTTCCTCGGGAGGTGGTGGGCTCTCCTTCTTTGGAGGTTTTCAAACAGAGGCTAGATGGCCATCTGGCAGCAAAGCGGATTCTGTGAACTTAGGCAGAGCATGAGAGAACGAGGCTCTGCATCAGTTGCTAGTTCTTGTGGCCAGGGGTCATTTCGTAGAAAAAGAGGTGCAAGAGCTCATTAGCATAACTCATTGGCATAACTCATTTGCATATGCCACACCCCCTAACATACCAGAAGTGTGTCAGAAGGCAACACCCACCCCTCAGGCTCCACTCCTGAGTGGAGTGAAACTGACCTGCTCTTCCTCCGTTCCCTTCCCCATCCAATACTTTGTGCAATAAAAATAAGCATAAAGAACACACCCTCATTCTCTTCCTGCTCCCTTGAAACCACCAGGTTTCAAGTAGACTTGAGATACCCAGGACATGTGCACCACCCATCCCTTCCCCTTCCCCTCCCCACAACAAGACACCCTGTGAGGTAGGTGGGGCTGAGAGAGGTCTTTTGAGAACTGCTCATGAGAGAACAGCTCTGAGAGAACTTGTGACTGGCCCAAGGCCACACCAGCAGCTGCATGTGGAGGAGTGGGGAATCAAACCCGGTTTTCCAAGATTAGAGTCCAACTCCTGACCACTACACCAAACTGATGGGGTGGAAGCTGCTGAAGGGTTGGTGAAATTTCTCCAGTACTTCTGTGCCATGTGCCCAGATAAAAATGGTATCCTTAGAAAATTTATATGCCACCTTGAGCAAGTCTCTGAAAAAGCAGCACACAGTCATAAAAGGAACAATGATAAAATTATCAATATTAAAACAAAACATTAAAAACAATAAAACCCCTAGTAGGGCTTTCCCTGGGGCGCTGCGCCTCTGCACTGCTTGGGGAAGCCGAGGAGGGAGCGGGGCTTGGTCATGTGCCCACCCCCTGGGCTCCTCACTCCTGGAGCTGCGCTCCTGTGCGCTCCTGCTCCAACGGACCCCTGCTTGTGGCCTTTTCTTACACACCCCAGGAAACACCGATCACCACTTCAGAGTCAGAAAGCAATTTTTCTCCAGGCCAGTTTGGCTAAAACTCCTGGAGGGTTTTTTTTTTGTCATCTTCTGGGTGTGGAACAGGGGTCACTGCAGGTGTGGAGAGGGAGGTATCTGTGTATTTCCTGCATTGTGCAGGGGGTTGGACTAGATTACCCTGGAGGTCCCTTCCAACTCTATGATTCTGTTACTCTACCTGGAGGCTGGCAACCAGTCACTGAGTAGGTTTCACCAGCTTTAGAGGCCATGAACAAAGAATCCTGGCCTCCTGCGGCTTCCGCACTCATGTGGTGGCATGAGAAACACAAGGTCACTTGACTGCGGTGGCTCCATGGATGATGGGATGGCTCCGCTTTCGATGGCCAGCCCCGAAAGTTTTTGCTGTTTCCTGCCATTTCTGGCAGCACTTGAAAAGTGTTTGGGGAAAAAAACCCCACACACTAGAGAACGAACGGCACTTAAAATGTCACAGTGAATCTTCGTTCTCATAAATGTACATATCATTCCCATCAGGCTTATGAATCAAAGTATAATTATCTCTTTTAAATTAACTTCACTGATCACTCAGATTAACTTGGCAAAAAAGAGGGCTGATGGGAGGAGGATCTCTGCGACTGATTATGAGCCCAAATCACTAGCAGTGACAAGACACGAATCGTCTCTCTCGGTAAAAGTGGGGGTGGGGGTGAGAGAGGTCAAGGGTTTGGACAGTTTTCTGAGTGGGGTGAGGAGGGCTCGCATCTCAGTGGCTGAGGTTCAAAATGTAGTACAACTACAGCTGCTGGGGTTGCCAAGTCCCTCCTGGCCACTGGTGGGGGGTGAAGGGAGGGTTGCCAACTCCAGGTTGGGAAACTTCTGGAGATTTGGTGGGGTGGAGACTTGAGGAGGGTGGGGTTTGGGGAAGGGAGGGGCCTCAGTGGGGCATGACACTATAGAATCCACCCTCCAAAGACATCCATTTTCTCCAGGGGAACTGGGGTCTGTAGTCTGGAGATGAGCTGTAATTCCGGGGGGATCCCCAGGTCCCACCCAGAGGCTGGTGTCCCTAAGTACTGCTAAAGGCTGTGCAACACTTTTCCTCAAGGCCTGCCACAACGACTAGAAACAGTGTGCAGGGTTTTGCAACAAAGGCGGGAGCAGGAGGGGGGGAAATGCCATTTTGTGGCAGTCGCAGCCAGGATTGCCAACTTCAGGTTGGGAGATAGCTTGGAGGGGGTAGAGTTTGGGGAGGGGCCTCAGCGGGGTATAATGCCATAAAGGTCACCCTCTGAAACAGCCATTTTCTCTAGGGAAAGGATCTCTGTGATCTGGAGGTCAATAGAAAATAGGTCTTTTATCATCTATGGCTGATTAGGCAGTTGGTTCCCTTCCTCGAATGTAATGACCTGGCAACAGTGATCCATGCTATGGTCACCTCGAGATTAGAGTACTGCAGGGGTGGCCAACCTTGCTTAACGTAAGAGCCACATAGAATAAACGTAAGAGCCACATAGAGATGTCTGAGAGCCGCAAGACAATAACAAATATCACACACACGTTTTTATTTTTAAAAATATGCAAATTTGCTTTTTATTAACGTTAAATGGGACTGCCAAAAATAAAAACAAACGAGGAAAACCAGTTATAAGAAAGAGAGAGAGAGAAACTAGGAAAGCAAATAGATGGGAGGGAGGAGGGAAGGAAGGAAGGAAGGAAGGAAGGAAGGGAGAAAGAGAGAAAAAGCATGCCTCCCCTTTGCTTCCCCAGCCGCCCTGCCAGGAGCCGCACAATATGTGTGAAAGAGCCGCATGTGGCTCCCGAGCCACAGGTTGGCCACCCCTGGAGTACTGCAATGCTTTCTACATGGGGCTGCCCTTGTCTCAGATCTGGAGGCTGCAGCTAGTGCAGAATGCCACAGCCAGGCTGTTGATGGGTCTCCCTATGCAGGACCATACCCAGCCTGTGCTGAGGACACTGCACTGGCTGCCAATAGCGTACCGGATCCTGTTCAAGGTGCTGGTCTTGACCTTTAAAGTCCTATATGGTCTGGGGCCTGTCTACCTGAGGGACCACCTTTCTCCGCATGTGCCCCAGCGAGCACTGAGGTCAGGGTCACAATACCGCCTGACACTCCCTGGCCCGAAGGAAGCCAGGTTGGCCATCACTAGAGCCAGGGCCTTTTCAGTGGTGGCTCCGCACTGGTGGAATGAGCTCCCGGAGGACATCAGGGCCCTGTGGGACCTTCTGCAGTTCTGCAGGGCCTGTAAAATGGAGCTCTTCCACCAGGCCTTCAATTAGGAGCTGCCATTGATGAATGTGCTATAGGAACATCTCCTGACCTATGAGACTCTGCTGAATGTTGCCTTTACCATCGGATTCCACTCTGAATGTCCATCATTTGCATTGTTTTATCTGTAATCCGATTTTGTTTGTAAATTCTGTATTTATTGTTCTTATTTCATTTTAATGTTGTAAGCCGCCTTAAGCCAGCTTGTCCGGCAAGGTGGGATATAAATGGTAATAAATAAATAAATAAAGGTGTTATATCTTTAAATGGGATGCCTCTCTTGGTCTTAACCTGAGAGCTGCCATCTGACCCACCCTTTGTCTCTCCCTTTGTCCTCTTACTTCACATGGCCTTCCATGGAGACGTACATCTCTGTGGGTCTCTCCTGTTGAGACAATGCCCTCATACTCTCACTTATATGATGCCGGACAAGCTGGCCCTTGGCAACTCTTTAGATTAGGCCTCTCTCTCTCCTTCTGACAGCAACTTGAATGTGAAGTGGATCTACTGGAATCAATGTAAGTTTGCCTGTTTTTGCAATTCCTTCTTGGGAGATTTATTGATGGCACTCAATATCCTGATTATTTTTGGCCACTGTGTGACCCAAAGTGTTGGACTGGATGGGCCATTGGTCTGATCCAACATTGGCTTCTCTTATGTTCTTATATGGAGCAGAGATCAGTTCCTCTGAAGAAAATGGCTGCGTTGGAAGGTAGACTGGACAGCATTGGACCCTGCAGCCCTAGGTACCACAGAGGTGCACGAGGCCTCCAGACTGGGACTGGGACTCCCCCGCCGGGAAGGGTAAGTAACTTGGCAACCCTATTCCGGGCTGTGATGAAAAGGGAGAAGATCTTTGCACATCTCTCTGTCCTGATCCAACACGGTGCATGGAATGCACAGAAATCAACTCTCCAGTCCGGCCCCTCCTCCACACCTTCTATCTTCTCACATGGGGAAGGGGGTGAGATAAGATTAGAATTTAATGCATTACAAGTTTTCCAGACAAGGTTGGGAAAAAAAAAAAGATCTCAAACATAAAGAGAGACTCACGCACACAAAAGTCACATTTTTTTTCAAAAAGCCAGCAGAAGACCCAAACTTGAAAGGAGCCAGTCGAGCTCTATGGCTCCTGCTCCATATTCTGGGATCTAGGAAATGAACTCACAACAGAACTTTGTAAAATGAACTGGCAAAATTGACTTCGCAGAGCCGTGGCACTTAACCGAGTATTTTTTTTTATAATCCTGTGTTTCTCTCTCCAGGTCTTCTAAACTGTGTGGCTTTTCTTCTCATTCGGAGAGCTCCCCATGGTGAGGCAGAATGCTGTTTGTGTCGGATTAGATATGGCTCGCTCGGATTCGGTTTGGAAAGTTAAATTAAGGCGCTGGGCTGCCAGTCTCCCACCGTTCACCAGGCACAAGTTTGTGGGAGAAGAGGCTAAGGAGCATGCAGACTGCAAAGCAAGAGACGGAGAGAGAGAGAGAGAGAGAGAGAGAGAGGCAGGCAGGCAGGCAGGCAGGCAGGCAGGCAGGCAGGCAGGCAGATAGATAGATAGATAGATAGATAGATAGATAGATAGATAGATAGATAGATAGATAGATAGAAAGAAAGAAAACCCTATAAAGGTTGTCATATGTCAGCTGTAACTTGATAGCCCTTTTTACTACCACCTCCAAAGTTCCATATAGTCTCTATAAATAGTCTCCATATAGTCTCTATCAATTCAACATTCCTATTTCCCCCCCTCAGCAATATTCGTCCAAGCTCTCATCTTTAACTTTCAGCCAGTTTCTTGAATAGCCCCTTCTTGAAGGCCCCCCCCCCCCTTGTTGATTTCCTGTTTAATTTCTTTTGCCTGGAAGCATCAAACAGCCCAATTTCTTTGCAGGTTGCAAATAATATATACTCCAAAAATGCATAAGTGCAACTTAAATCACATCAAATGGTTGCATAAGCAATATAATTTTCTTAAAATGACTACAAAGTGGCATTTTTCACTGGAATGAAATAAACATTCTAAATATCTCCCCCCCCCCCAAAAAAACAAATAGCCGCTCAAATAAAGACTGCGTTTTCATCAAGTATCTTTTGCACCCTCTTGTGTTTTATTTGACATTATGATTCTTGAAGAATAAATGCTTAGCCAAATGGCGCGTTGTGATCAAACCTCAGCCACTGTTTGGAGGGCAAGGACTAGGTCCTATAGCGGGAATTCTCTGGCCACATTTGCAGAGTTTGGGGATGCATGGAAACAGCCCCTTTATTTTCGTTCTTTTTCTTCATGCATTCATCTGTCTCAGAACCAAGGGTCATTTTGTAGAAAAAGAGGCGCAGGAGCTCATTAGCATAACTCATTAGCATAACTTATTTGCATATGCCACACACCCCAACATCACCGGTAGTGTGTCAGAAGACAACACCCACTGTTCAGGCTCCACCCCCAAAATCTCCAGGTATTTCCCAACTCAGAGCTGGTGAGCCAGCTTGACACTTTGACTAAAGACACTTTAGGTTTCCTTTGCTCTTGCGGGGAAGCTACCCTACAACAAGCATGAAAATACAGACCAAGTTAGTATGCTTTTGCTTTTTTCCACATCACATGGAGAGCCAGTTTGGTGTAGTGGTTAAGTACGCGGACTCTAATATGGGAGAACCGGGTTTGATTCTCCACTCCTCCACTTGCACCTGGCTGGATGACCTTGGGCAAGCCATAGCTCTGTACCAGCTGTTCCCTCAAGGACGGCTTGGGAAAGAGCTCTCTCAGCCCCACCTACCTCACAGGGTGTCTGTTGTGTGAAGGGAAAGGAGTTTGTAAGCCACTCTGAGACTCCAAGTAAGTGAAGGGCGGGGTATAAATCCAATCTCTTCTTCTTCTTCTTCTTCATCACCATATGTGCCCGCTCCGGGGTTTGTTACTCCCGGAACAGTGTTCCTGCGCGTTCCTGCTCGAAATGGCCCCTGCTCAAAACTCTATAGAAGTTTGTTCCCAGCAGCTAGAGTGGGAACAAAGTAGTCCCGGACCCTTCTTAGAATCAAAGGAGGCATGGGGTGTCATTTGGCTTGAGTGGTTTTCACCCAGCCTTGGTTGCTGCGAGGGCGTGGAGGATGCTTGTAAGGGATTCTTGCTTTCCCCTGCACATTAGCCATGTGCAGTTGTTAGGTATAGCACTGGGCATGAGTCTTTCTTGGAGCTGTCCTACCCTGCAGGAATCGACCTGCAGTGGACAGGATGACAAGTTCAGACTATACCCTTTAGAGGTCAAATTACCTCACACCTCTGCTAGAGAGGGAAGGATCAGGCCCCTCATGAAGAGCAGCAGGACTGTATACTTTACAGTGTGCTAAGATACCCCGGGGTCTGATAACAGGCCAGCAGAAACTCCTCCACAAAAACACCTCCCTGCTCTAAAGACCTTTCTTTTGTAGGGTATTCAAATGAACAGCCTGCCATGACTCTTCCACGTCACCCTGAAGGCACCTAACCGTGGGCATGACTACATGTTCTGTACATGTTGCAGGTGTCCTGGCAGACAGACCAGGGCAAGCCCTGCCAGGGTCTTATCTGGACCTTGGTCACTATGTCCTCCTAGGGTGGGCCTTTGGTGGTCTTGTCCGTCTGTAAAAAAAACAGCTGACCTTCCAGGGTGATCAGCCAGTCCACTAGCTATCTCTACCTACCACAACCGAATACATTTGATTTGGGGAGAGGCAGGCAGCCTCTGTGCTTCTCATAGGGTTGCCAGGTCCCCCTTGGCCACCGGAGGGGGATGACTGGGTAGGACTGCCAGATCCAGGTTGGGAAACTCCTGGGGATTTGGGGGTAGAGGCTGGGGAGGACTGTGGGGTCAAATGCCATGGAGAGTCCACCATCCAAAGCAGCAGCCTTTTTCTCCTGAGGAACTGACCTCTGTAGTCTGGAGGTCAGCCGTGGTTCCATGAGGTCTCCAGGTCCCACCTGGAGGTTTTACCCACCTTTGGAGGATGGACTCTATAGCATCACAACCCTGCTGATCAATTTCTCCTCCCTGGGCACCACCCCCAAGCCTCCAGGCCTTTTCAGAGCTGGAGGTGGCAACTCTACATTCCACATACTAGTCCAGAGGCCAGGAGCACCTATGACAGGTAGGGTTGCCATTTCCCAGTGGGGGTGACCCATTTTGGGGGGGGGGCTCCTGCCTGCCACCAGCCAGCTAGCTGGAGGGAGGAAATTCCCCTTTAAAAAGTGAAGTTGCTGAAAATAAACAACACACCTACATAACCTGGAAGTGTTGTAGGCACGTCAGTGATTGGGGGGGGGGGGTGACACTCTGGTTTTTGGACAAATCTCTATGGTTTGAGGCTGATTTTACTGTAGAGTTTTGTCCAAAAAACAGAGCATCACCCCCAAGGTCACCGACTTACCTGTGTCACTTCCCAGGTGACACTGGCACAACGCACAATGTCACTTCCTGCTCCTGTAATTTCCCCCCACCCACCCCTGCTGGCGTTTCAGATGGACCTGACAACCCTAATGCCCGGTTGGGTGCAGGAGGTGTACGGACCTCGAGACACTGGATTTCCCTTAATGGTGTCAATGAGCCTATATATGAGGAAGTGTACTTTGATTCATGAAAGCTTATATACTTACAGTTTTTAAGGTGCTACTCGACTTGAATGTTGCTCTACTTCTGCAGATGATTATTGTCACTGGAAAAGTTGAAGGCAGCAGAAAAAGAGGAAGACCCAACAGGAGATGGGTGGACTCAGGCCGAGGACAAACCGGCAAATTGAAGCACAAGGGAAGTGGGGCAAAAAGACCCAGACCGAGTTGTCATGGGGCATTCCATTCACACTGCATAAACTGATGCAGGACCATACTGAGGAGGAGGTGGAACGGAGCATTCACACAGCAGTGCTGCTGTGGTGTGGCAGTGGCACGCAGCTTTGGTCTGTTTTGCCAAGCTGTGCATAGGCGCATGGGTGCATGAGCACATAGGCACATGGGCGCAGCAGCCAGATCAGCAGGTTCACATTACCGGCACCGCTTGATGCATGGCTTATTTGCATCTACACGGCCAGGAAGCGGGATGAACGCGCACCCAGATGGCTTGACCCCGGTTTCACCAGGTACCTTTTTGAAGCGCAATGAAAGAGCTTCAGGACCGGGTGAGTGCGGCACAGCAACGCCAGGCAGCTGCGACTGACTGAACGGGCTCTCTTAACCCGCTTGAAAAGCAGACCTATATTAGGCCAAAATGCCAGTCTGTCCTCAGCCAGTGTCAAGGAATCTAGGGTCTTCAGCTTGCAAGACCTGGGCAAGGTTGTTAAAGCCAGGATGTTTTGGGCGTCATTCATCCATAGGGTTGGAAAGTGACTTGGCAGCGCCTAACACAGAAACACTACAGACTAACACAGCCACCCATATGTTTAAGGATCTGTTTATTAGTTAAATGTGTCTTACTGTGTTCACAATTAATGTGCTGTAACGTGCATCATACAAGGACTATACAAGAAGGACCTCAATGTCCTTGGGGAATTTTACACTACACCTTTAAAAACATTACTGAACCAGCTTGGACTAAACCGGTACAGTGACAGCCATTTCAGTCAGCCCTTCCCCTACCGTTCTGGAGCTGTCTTTGAAGCAGTTTGCCATTTCAGACTGCCGCTTTCTTTTCAAGCATCTTTTCACCACAAACACACACAAACAGAGTGTTTTAAGACTCAGCCTGGACCTTGATCTCTCTCTCTCATCCCCCCCCCCCAGTGTTTTAAGACTCAGGCTGCGGTCACACAGGCCCTTTAAATCCGGGAGCCCTCCCAGATTTAAAGGGGCCACATTTTTCTACTGCGGGTTGGGATGTCTACACATCCCAACCCCTGCGGCAGCAAAAGCGGTGGCCGCGGAAGCGGCGGTGGCTGCAGAAGCGGCGGTGAGATTCACGGAAGATGTGGCAGCGACAGAAGTGGTGGCAGTGGCGGCAGCGGTGGTAGCGGTGGTGGCAGAAGTGGCAGCCACCACGGTGGCAGAAACGGCGGCGGCCACAGAAGCGGTGGCAAAGGACCCGACTGCCACCTGGTAAGTTTGGGGGTGTTTTTTCCCCTTTTACACTTGGGTGCTTGACTGCCCAAGCGCCCAAGTGCCCAAGTGTAAAAGGGGGGAAAAAATGGCCAACGGGAGCATCTGGACAGCCCCGCTCTCACAATGATTGTGAGAGAGGGCTGTCCGGATACCTCAAATGTGGGTTCCTCCCGTGACTCCCAGGAAAACTGTTAATTTTCCCGGGGTCGGAAAATGCGGGAGGAACCCTCATTTGAGCCCGCTTCGGTGCGGGACTTTCTGTGGCCGTTGTAGACGGCCCCTTTAAATGCGGGAGGAAATAGCCCTTCCTCCCGCATTTAAGGGCCGTGTGACTGCAGCCTCAGCTTGGACTTTGATCTCTCTCTTATACCCCCCACCCCCCACATTTTAAGACTCAGCCTGGATATCTCTCTCATTCTCTCTCTCTCTCTCACACACACACACAGTGTTTTAGGACTCAGCCTGGATCTTGATCTCTCTCTCACCCCCCCCCCCATTTTAAGACTCAGCCTGGATTGGCTCTTTTTTAAAAAAAAATCACGGAGATCGCCCGTGTGGGCGAAAAGAGGCGCGAAAACACTTGTCATTGGAGAAAGCACTTCAGGGCATTTCACACAGCACCCCGTAGTGCTTCAGGACTGGTACAAGAACTGAAGGATGCTTGGGAGGAGGTTTCAAGGTAAACCAGCTCAGGAACACTTCCCCAACGGGAGAGGCACGTTTCTGTGTGAAAGGGCCAATATGTTCTGTTAGGAAACCGGTACTAATACGGTTCTGTATGAAATGCCTGACAGAAACTGTTACCGAAGAGTTCCTGAAATGGAACATATTGGCTGTGTGAAATTCCCCCCTTGACAACCACGACAGTGTAATCACTGACCTCAAGCCAGACATCCTGGAATGCAAAGTCAAATGGGCCTTAGAAAGCATTACTAACAATGAAGCTAGCGGAGGTGATGGTATCCCAGCTGAGCTATTCAAAGTCTTAAAAGATGATGCTGTTGAAGTGCTGCACTCAATTTGCCAGCAAATTTGGAAAACACAACAGTGGCCACAGGATTGGAAAAGTTCAGTTTACATTCCAATCTCAAAGAAGGGCAATGCCAAGGGATGTTCAAACTATCACACAATTGCACTCATTTCACACACTAGCAAGGTCATGCTCAAAATCCCTACAAGCTAGGCTTCAACAGTATGTGGATAGAGAACTGCCGTAAATACAAGCTGAGTTTCGAAGAGGTAGAGGATCAAATTGCCAACATTCTCTGGATTATGGAGAAGGCAAGGGAGTACCAGAAAAACATCTACTTCTGCTTCATTGACTATGCTAAAGCCTTTGATTGTGTGGATCACAACAAACTATGGCAAGTCCTTAAAGAGATGGGAGTACCAGACCACCTCACATGTCTCTTGAGAAACCTGTATAAGGGCCAAGAAGTGACAGTTAGAACCGGATTTGGAACAACTGATTGGTTTAGCATAGGAAAAGGAGTACGACAAGGATGTATATTGTCACCCTGCTTATTTAATTTATATGCAGAGTACATCATGCAAAATGCTGGCCTGGATGAATCATAAAGTGGAATTAAGATTGCTGGGGAAAACATCAACAACCTCAGATATGCAGACAATAACCACTCTAAAGGCAGAAAGTGAAGAGGACCATAAGAACCGCTTGGACAGAGTGAAAGAGGAGAGTGCAAAAGTTGGCTTGAAACTTAAGATATAAAAAAATAAAGATCATGGCATCCAGCCCCATCACTCCTTGACAAATAGAAGGGGAAGTCGTGGAAACAGTAACAGACTTCATGTTCCTGGGATCCAAGATCACTGCAGACGGTGACTGCAGCCATGAAATTAAAAGATGCCTGCTCCTTGGGAGGAAAACAATGGCAAACCTAGACAGCATAATAAAAAGTAGAGACATCACCCTGCCAACAAAAGTCCGTATGGTCAAAGCAATGGTATTGTGAGATTGTGCCAATAGATGTAGTCCACAACAGGTCTCCTTAAACAGAAAGTCCTTTATTTGCAGAAAAGATCTTGTTGGTCAAATAACTTCTTCTGTTAGTAATGCCAAAGCATGGGAATACAAGAATTATTATACTTGATATGAAATATGCCCCCTTAACATCCACCAATCACTTGGGAGGATTATTGGTGCCCAAATATACTGGCCCACCATTCCCAAGGAAAGCGCGGCAAAATAGGTTCTCAGGAAAAGTCACTGTTCAGATTTTGGGGCAGATGTTCCCAAGGAAAACCAAGCAAAGGAACTCATAACACCTGTGAATAATACAACACATAACAGGAGGGTTTCAGCTCAAGGCTGTGAGCTAGGGAAAGGCAAACAAAAGATAAGAGGGGAGAAAAGCTAATGAGCAATAAGCATGCTCAAAGCAAGGAAAGTCAGCGAAGTGCACATTCCAGAGGTGGGGGTTGAGCCACCGATGCTATCTCCCATCCGGGACCTAGATGAAGTGAAAGAGCACTGAAAAACTGAGATAAGATTAATTGCTCATTAAACAGGCAAAACCAATCTCAAGCATTGATAAATGAAACACCCGTAGCATTCTTTTTTAAACTTTATATTTTATTAATTTTTTAACAACATAACAAAACAAAAATAGAAATATATAAAATACGAAAATATAAAACACATTAACACTTAACAATAAACCATAAACAATATACCTTACTCAGCAACTATTCAAGTTAATAGTAATTTACATTCTTTTTTATAACTAATAGAAAACAAACTTTTTATATTTTTCAGGAAGTTTGTTCATAGCATTCGTGTCATGTTCAATATATTGAAAAAAATAGTACCATTTTTCCATAAAACTAGATTTTAGACTTACATTTTCTGCTGTCAACAATTGACTTGCTATTTTATCTTGAACAATTACATCCCAAATCTTTAAAAACCATTGTCTCAGCGTTGGAATTTTCACCGATTTCCAATTTTGCGCCAAAAGGGTCTTAGCTGCTAGGAGTAATAAGGCCATTAAATCAGCTTCTGTTTTAGTCACAGATTCAGGTTTCCAAAAGTTTAATAGTACTGATTCTGGTGTTGCAGGTATTTTAACCTTAACTATTTTTCCTATTACATTCAATATTTTATTCCAAAAAATACAAACAGATGGGCAGGTCCACCAACAATGCAGAAAAGATCCAATCTCTTCACCACATTTCCAACAGGTAGGTGATTTAATTGTGTATAAAATAGTCTTTGTGGTGTCATATACCACCGTGCATATATTTTGTAATTTTGCAGTTTAAGGTTCAAAGATTGTGTAGTATATAGGGGAGAAGCCCAAATCTGTGACCATTGCACTTCTGTTAATTGGGTATTACAATCTTTGTGCCATGCCCGTTGTTGTGGAGATAAGCCAGTCCACTGTTTTTGGTTTAACATTACATAAATAATTTTAATAATACCTCTTTTTACACATGTCTCATTCTTAATAAGCTCCTCAAAGCCTGTATATGGTCTATCTAAATGGTTTGCCAAATCATTAGTCATAAATGCATGATGTAATTGGTGGTATTGTAACCATGGGATCTTTAACTGGTATTTTAATTCTATTTGTGTTTTCGACCAAAGTTTTCATTGTTGACTTATTTCATTTAATCTAAATATATGTTTTCCCCTCCAAGTTTTAAATGTTTCAACATTTTTCCCTGGTTCAAACCATTTTTGTCCCAAAAAAGCCATTATCGGAGAAACCCCTGGTGCCATAATATCTCTGTATTTGTCCCAAATACGTAATGTGTGCTCAACAAAAGGGTTTTCTAATATGGTTTTTGTCCTATCTTTAAATTTATTCCATATAACCTCATGCATAAATTGGGGATAAAATTGTTCTTTTTCAATTAAAACCCAATCCTTATGGTCTACAAGTATAGCATAGTAAATTTTTAAGTACATTTCTAAGTACATTTCTAAGTTGTGCTGCTAAATAATAGTTCTTCAAATCTGGTAGTGCCAAGCCCCCCAATCTTGTAGGGCGTGTTAATAAAGTATGACTAATTCGAGGGGTCTTATTATTCCAAATAAAAGCCTTCCACAACCCACGCCATTTACAAAATTCTTTTTCGGGAATAGATATAGGCAAATTCTGGAAAAGAAATAAAAATTTAGGAAACAATATTACTTTCAATAATTCAATTTTCTCCAATAGGGATAAATTAAATTTGGCCCATTGTTCAATGGATTCCTTTACCTCTTTTATTAGTGGCAAATAGTTACTATTATATAAATCTTTTAATTTGAAAGGTATATTTATCCCTAAGTGTCTCCAATGTTTATTAACCCATTTAAAGGGAAATATGTTTGTAATATATTTTTTATCTTCTTCCGATATATAGATCGGAAATAGTTCTGTTTTATTTAAATTAATTGTAAATCCTGAAACTGAATGGAATAAGGCTATCTAAGTTACTAATGGTTTTAACGAAGTTTTTGGGTTTTTTAAATAAACTACCATATCATCAGCAAACAGTCCTAATTTATATATTTTTTGTCTTATTTGTATACCTTCTATGGCTGTGTTTTGTCTTAAAGCATGTGCTAAGGGTTCCAGTGAAATTGCAAACAAAATTGGGGAAAGGGGGCAACCTTGACGTGTACCTCTATTCAATACCAAATCATCAGATCTATAATTATTTACCATAATTTGGGCTTTTGGAGATTTATAGATTGCTTCTATAGAACGTAAAAAATTTGGGCCAAAATTCATAAATGCTAATACCGTTTATAAATATATAATTTCAACCTTGTCAAAGGCCTTCTCCGCATCAAGTGCAAGAATTGCCGAATTTATTTTATGTAATTTGCAATGATTTATAATATTTAGTGATTTCCTTATATTATCTGAAATTGACCTTCCTGGAATAAAACCAGCCTGGTCTGGATTAATATAATTTGAAATAATCTTATTTAAACGGGTTACTAAGACTGTAGAAAATTTTTTAAAATCATGATTCAGAACTGAGATTGGGCGATAAGATTCGACTTTGGTTTTATCTTTTTCTGGTTTGGGTATAACTATAACTTTAGCCTCACTCCAAGAGCGAGGCATTTTTCCTTTAGTAATTACAAAATTACAAGTTGTCAGTAAGGGCTCTATAATTAAAGATTTGAAATGTTTATAGAATTCTATAGGAAATCCATCCTGGCCTGTTGATTTATTATTTTTTAATTTTCCTATGGCTGCTTCAAGTTCTGGTTTTTCAAATGGCCTCTCCAAATAATCTTGATGTTCTTTATTCAGTTTAACATTAAAATTAATTGTTTTTAAATAATCTCTTATTGATGACTCTTGGGGATGGTCTGAACTATAAAGTTTACTATAGTAGGTATAAAAGGCCTTTGTTATATCTCTTGGTAAAAGTGCTTTGCTTCCACTACTCAAATGAATGGCATGCACTTGTGTTAGTGTTTGTTTTTTTGAAACTCTATATTTAAGCCACTTCATAGATCTTGGGGTTTTAGTTACATATTTTTGTTTTAAATAAAGTATTTTTTTCTGTATTAATGAAGTTTCTAACACCTCCAATTTTTTTCCTTTCCATTGTTAATTGTTTAAAAGTCTTTTTCCCTCCAAATTTTTTATGCCTATCTTCTAGCTTTGCAATCTTAGTTTGTAGCTCAGTAATAACTTGCTGCTTATTTCTCTTATAGGAAGAAGCCAGAGAGAGAAGTTTTCCTCGTAACACTACTTTAAAAGCATCCCAAATGTTTTCCTGTGATGCCTCACAGCCTGAATTGAGTTCAAAATATTCCTGAATATCTTTCTCCATACTATCACTAAAAGATTGTTGTTGTAGTAGAAGTTTGTTTAAAGACCACATTGGGCCTTTTCCATCATTTTCTTTCTTTGAAAAGTAACAGGAAACCCATGCATGGTCTGAAAGTGTTCTGGTTCCTATATATGCTTCCCTAATTTGTGTGGTAAGCGATGCTGAGGCTAAAACATAATCTATTCTAGTATACACATCGTGTACTGATGAATAATATGTAAAATCTTTTTCTTTTGGGTTTAAGTTGCGCCACACATCATGATAGTTGAAAGTTTCCAAAATGTTACTTAATTCAGTTTTTTTAGATTTAATTTTTTTTTCTTTAGGTAGTTTGTGTGTTTTGTCCATTTTAGGGTCAATAATTAAGTTCAAATCGCAGCCTATTAATGTTTCTCCTTCCTGAAAAATTTGCAGCTTTCCCAAGGTTTCTGAAATAAATTGTTGTTGGTTATTGTTGGGTGCGTAAATTGATGCAATAGTTAGAGACGTTTCACCAAGGTTACCCTTAATAAAGATGTATCTGTCTTTACTATCTGCTTCAGTGTGTTTAATTTTAAATGGGATATTTTTTGATATGAGTATTGCTACCTCTCTAGATTTGGAAGTACCTTTTGCTTGGTATGTTTGTTCAAACCATGTAGATTTCAGCAAAGAACTTGTTACCCTTCTTTGGTGTGTTTCCTGGAGACAAAGAAAATTTGGTCTTTCCTTATTCATTAAGTTTGATACCCTCCTGAGTTTCACAACATTATTTAAACCTCTACAATTCCAAGTTATAAACTTGTATTCTTGGTTCATAATTACCTAAGTTCAAAAAACTGTTAACCTAAAGAATTATTATATATCACTTTTCTTTTATAATCAACTAATAATAATGCTCTTAATTTCAGCAATACTTTTCCAAGCTGCCTTTTCTTCCTACTCTTTATTTCTATGTTCTATAGTTTCCTTATCTGGTGAACAGTTGCCAATAACTTAATTTCTATACTATTAAATGAAATAATAATATCAACAATAAAACTGGGCCTTAGTCAGGCTAACAACAACAAACTGTAAATAAACCAGCCTTTTACAGGCTAACTTTTTAGGATTCTCCTCACTAGGAGGATAATGGGAAATATCAAGGTATTTCCCTTACCTAAAAAACAAACCAAAATGTGGGGGGTACCTATAAAATTTATACAATATCAAAACTTTCCCTTTACCCACTCCTGACTTTCCCTTGTCATATTAATAAACACTCTATATTAATAGCTTTAAACTTATGTAAATATATTTGTAAAAGTGGTATTCTACATATCCATCAAATAATTAAAAAGTTTTTGCAAAGTCTCATATATTTATACTTTTTAAGTATGCAACATTGATATAAGTTTCTATTACTAGTAAACTATTAAGTTCCATCAACTATCTACCTAATACAAAATTGTATCCATATATTTTTATCAATTATGATCTAACCATATTTAAATTTGTTAATATTGGTTCCGGTTCAATAACTTATCTCTATTTTAACTTAACTTTTCCCTATTCTATATCATAATTTTCAAACACTTCACCTATATTTATATATTTATATATATCTTAGACATATATCCTAAAATACACCCTCTTTTATAATCATGCTTGTCTTATCAAATAACTTTAACTTTACTAATCAACTATATAACTGATATAAAATTATTTCCTTATGTTAGTATCACTTATAACTTTGACTTATTAACTATTAAGTTCTTTAAACCAAGTTGCCCCATAATAGGGCTAATCATTCTTATAAGGTATGCTTCCACAACTGAAGAATACAAATAAATTTTCGTTTCAGAGTCATTTTTTCAATTTGGAATTCAGCAGGTACATCTCTTCTTCTTCTTCTGGAGTAAATTCTAAGTTCAGGTTTGCCAGTAATCTTCTTCCTGAGTCCACGTCTGTGGCTTGCAGTAGGTTTCCATCTCTAAAAACTAGGATGTCTGATGTTTGACTCCAGCTGAAACGGATTTTGGCGCCAAAGAGTTTTGCTGCAAAGGATTTTAGTTGCCGCCGTTTATCTAGAGCTTCTGGGGTAAGATCCAATAGTACTCACACTTTTCCCCTGTTGCAATTTAACGTGCCTTGTTTTCTAGCCTCTGCCAGGATTTTATTACGAACTCGAGGGTAGCCAAACTGTGCTATAATATCTCGAGGTCTTCCACGCCTTGCTACTGACTTGGGTCCCACTCTGTAGGCTTGCACTATAACTGGTGCTATGCCGTCTTCAAGCTGCAACGTTTTAGCTAGCCAAGTTGAGATATAAATTGCCAAGTCAGTGTTCCCTTCAATGTTTTCCTCCAGACCCCTAAATTTCAGGTTCTGCTGTCTCCATCTCTGTTCTAGGTTAGCCAGCTTTGCAGTTAAAACTTGCTCCCTGTCTTGCAAAGTTTTTATTTCTGATTGCAAGGTTTCTCCCAGGGCCATTGCAGTTTCTGCCTTTGCTGAATTTTCTTGAATAGTTTTTGTAAGGTCAGACAGCTTAGTGTTTACGGGGTCTAACATTTCCTCCATAGTCTCTCTAATAGACTTAGTGATGTCAAATTTAAGTTTGTATAAGTCTTTTAAGGTTAAATACCTCTCTGTGTCCGCTGAGTCTTTCCTGGTCGCCATCTTAGGTCCAGAGGGATCATTGTTCTCTGCCGGTGCTTTCGGCTCTTCTCGGGGAAAGAAGGATTTTACCGAGGCTGTTTCTTTCAAAATTTGTTTTCCCTTCGGTTCTCCTTTCTTTCCCATATTTTTGGAAGCTTTTTGTTGAGTTGTGTCTGTTATTTTAGTCGTTTTTCAGGAGCGGGATCAGGAGCTTTAGGTTTCTGCGTCTGCCATCAGCCAGCGACGCTCCGCCCCCCCACCCGTAGCATTCTTAATGATCATAGCAGTCTACAGAACTTATGGCAGTGCTAACTGACAGGTATTCCCAGTAGTGATGTATGGCTACGTGAGTTGAACCATAAGGAAGGCTGGGTGCCGAAGAATAGATTCTTTTGAATTATGGTACTGGAGAAATCTCTTGAAAGTCCCCTGGACTGCAAGGAGATCAAATCAGTCAATTAAAGGAAATCAACCCTGAATGTTCCTTGGAAGGCCAGATACTGAAGCTGAAGCTCAAATACTTTGGCCACCAAATGAGAAGGCAGCACTCACTGGAGAAGACCCTGATGCTGGGAAAGACTGAAAGTCAAAGAAGAAGGGGACGACAAACGATGAGATGGTTAGACAGTGTCATCAATGCAACAAACATGAAATTAAGCAAACTCCGGAGCACAACAGAAGACAGGAGGGCCTGGTGTGATGTGGTCCATGGGGTCGCGAAGAGTCGGACTCGACTGTGCGACTGAACAACAACAACAATGTGCATCATAACAATACACTTGTGAAGAGCTGGTTGTTATAAATGTGCTTCTAGCCCCACCGCTGTGCAAACCCAGCCCAAAAGCCAGCAAACTGTGCTGTCATCTTCACAACGTCTCTACTGTCAGCAGTGGATGATCCGAAACTTGCGTTTGAGCAATGGCCGTCTGCTGTAAGATTTCGCCTGACAAAGCTGCCCAGATTGCTTCGTTTGATCCAGTGTGGGAGATAATCAGTGCGACGAGTTAAATGTACAAATGAATCAAAAGCCTGAACTGAAGTGAGAGTGATTAGTTTTGTTTGATTTGAAGTTGTCTTGGAGGAGACCTGGAGACATGCCAAAGAGAGATCTCTCCCTGTGGAGAGACAAACTCCAGCTTGTTATCTGGAGTGTTTGAGTTTCCAAATACTTTATACATTTTTAAAAAGAATTATGGGTACTTGTATGAAGTGGGATTAAGAATTTGGGCAGAACTTCACAGTTCTGCTTTCTGCTTGCTGTTCAGAGACCTTGGGTCTTGTGAAACGGCACTGTTCATCGGCTGGTGTCTCCACCACTACCGCTCATGGTCCAAGCACACCTCCAAGGGTTTCCAGGTATGGACACCTAGATGAGACCACAGGAGGAAATTGACATGGAGCAGCCTGGATTAATCTGGTGCTTTCGGCTTTCCTTTTGCAAAATCTCTTTGTTGGAATAAAGTGAAACCTGGATGGCAGTCAAAGAGATGGCTTCCTTTTTTTTTTCCCCCTCATGAAGATTAAGACTTCCCAAAGCCAATGTTCCAGCTCCATTCAGACAGTTGAAAGTCAATCTGCTTAATCTTTTGTTACAAATACTCTGCCCTGAAGGAAGGCAGAAATGCTAGGGGAAAGGATTACACAACTTTGGTAAACAGCGCTGAGATATTCATGAAGGCATTTTACTTGGTGCTCAAAATAAAAGTAATTGAAGGTATTGTTTCGACTAAAGACACAACTTTATTGAGCTGATTGTGGTTGTAGTTAATTTAGCTATGGGCTTTTTAAAAAAAAACCTGGTGTGGATTATTGGGCTGCCTGATTTCATGGTGATATACAAGTCCTTTTTACAGCATCTTTGTTTTCACGTATTGAATTCTTCTAACATAAAATCATAAGGCCATTTATTAAAGCGTGGCCATTTATTCCAACAGGCTAATAGTGCTGTCCTATGCAGAGTTACTCCAGCATAGGATCGCCATGGAATACCTTTGTAAAAGAATGGTTCTGACCAGTGTTCCCTCTAAGCTGAGTGAGTGTGAGCCAGCTCACAGTTTTTTAGCCTCCGACTCACAGATTTTTGTCTTCGCTCAGGGAGGATGGCTCCAGAGCAAACTAATTTATGCAGCAGCCAAATCGCTCACTTACAACTTTAATGCCAGCAGCTCACAAAGCAGAATTCTTGCTCACAAGACTCCACAGCCTAGAGGGAGCATTGGTTCTGACATTTCTTTAAAGGCTGGATTAGATGGTTATTTTTAGTATACACACACACACACAACCTTTATTGGCATAACAAAGAAAGAGACAAAAAAACCTGAGAGAGATTTGAGGGGAAAATAAAGAACAGTCCACAGAAATTCTCCAATTCAAGTGGCATAACAGAAATGTAAGTACAATCAGAACTTAACTAAAAAGAGAAGGCACGTCATCTTCAACTATCTAGCTCTTTTACCACTTTTGGTATCTATCTCTTTCACTGCTAGGGCCAGAAACTCCGCCACCTGCTCAGTGACTGAGGAGCATTTGTGGGCTAGCAAAGGTTCTGTCCATCTATTTGTCGCAAGACTGAGGGTTCGGAGAAGTGGTTTAATCAGGCAGCATCAGTGGGGGGTAAGCAATGGGCAGTCTAATAGGATATGTTGAATAGAATCGGGTTCTTTTCCACACCTGCACAGTCTCTGTTCATAAGGGATGCCCTTGTATCTACCAGAAACCACGGACAAAGGAACTCTATTGAACCTGGCCAGCATAAAAGCTCAGCGTTGGCAAGGGTTTGTTAAATTTGAAAGATACTGAGCCATGCAGTTTTGGGGAAGAAGAAGGCCCAGAAATGGGGGTGAACACGTGCCCTTTGTTCCAGTGATTATTAACTGAGAATCAATATCTAATGTTCTACTGTGTATTGTTCCAGTTTTAATATATGTTCTGTCAAAGCACATATGGTTATTTTTAGTAAGATAACTATCTGTGCTTTGGCAGTACATATATTAAAATTGGAACAATTCATGGTAGATTAGCATGGACTAGATGTTTGACAGATCTCCCACTGTATGATTTAACCACAGAGTTTTGTAAATCCTAGAATATCCCATGATGTCACTTCCAGTTTTTACCAGAAGTGACATCTGCTTGCCAGTCTGTACCTCCTAATTAGCAAGCCTTAGGTGTTGAAAATTAGGTGCTCCCCTAGTGTTAAAAAAGCCTAAAAGCCATTCTGGGGTGAAGCAAACGGGAAGGGGTCTAACCCTATCCCCGTGAGCCATTCCATACATGCCAATCCTCCCACCACTGGAGCTGTTATTTGTGTGGGGTGGGGCTACAGGCACCATAACAAATTACCCAGGAGAGGTATTAAAGCCATTTTAGCCATCTAGCATTTCCAGCTGTCTTGGACCAAACCAGTCTTCCACATGCCACCCTCTGCAGCCAGAAATTTAGCCACAGCCAAAGTAATGCCAGGATCAGTATCAGCTAGCAGGGAAGACATAGAAACAAGGGGAACCTTGGAAACTATCACCAGCTAGGCACACAGGTGTCTCAAAGGGGCAGCCCATGCACACAATCCAAGGAAATACCAGTTAAAGTCCCAAAATTTCCAGTTGTGCCACACCCACGTACACATAACCTGTCCAAGCAGGGTCCTCCTCTGACTCTACCCACCAAAACAGCAAAGGGCCTGGCAGAGCAAAGAACAAGTTCACAGGACACTTTAACTAGGCCAAGGCCCACCACCGTCTGCATAACGGCCCAAGTCCAAAAGCTGCTCTTGGCCTTTGAAATCATAAGAGATACCATCTCAATAATACACCTTGTCCTGCATCCTATTTCATTCAGTCCCCATAAGAAGAAGAAAAGAAGAAGAGATTGGATTTATACCCCACCCTTCACTACCCAAGGGAGTCTCAGAGCGGCTTACAAACTCCTTTCCCCTCCCCTCCCCACAACAGGCACCCTGGGAGGTAGGTGGGACTGAGAGAGCTCTGAGAGAAAGTGCTCTTTTTCAAGGACAGCTCTGACAGAACTACGGCTTGCCCAAGGTCATCCAGCAGGCGCAAGTGGAGGAGTGGGGAATCAAACCCAGTTCTCCCAGATTAGAGTCCGCGCACTTAACCACTACGCCAAACATATTAGAATAAACCAGTGTTTGTTCTTCAGTGGATGTTTACTGCTGAAATTTGGGCTACATTATTCACCCTTCTCCTCCTCCTCCTTCTCCTCCTCCTCCTCCTCCTCCTCCACCACCACCATCACCACCATCATCTGGCATAGCCTTCCAAATTGCATGAAAGACATGAAAGAAAATACTGTGTTGTTGGCCCTCCAGGGGAACTAGTTGGCCACTCTGTGAGGCAAGATGCTGGACTAGATAGATCACTGGTCTGATTCAGTAGGGCTCTTATGTTCTTATGAACTGAGTTTAAACATGAATGCCAGCCCTGTACATAAAATGCCTCACACAAAACACATAAGAACATAAGAGCAGCCGTGTTGGATCAGGCCACTGGCCCATCCAGTCCAACACTCTGGGTCACACAGTGCCAAAAACCAGGTGCCATCAGGAGGTCCACCAGTGGGGCCAGGACACTAGAGGCCCTCCCACTGTTGCCCCCCCCCCAAGCACCAAGAAGACAGAACATCACTACCCCATAGTCGTTAATAGCCACTGACAGACCTCTCTATATGTTTATCCAATCCCCACTTGAAGCTGTCTATGCTTGTAGCTGCCATCATTTCCTGTGGCCGTGAATTCCACATGTTAATCTCTCTTTGGGTGAAGAAGTACTTCATTTTATCTGTTCTAAGCCTACTGCTCATTAATTTCATTGAGTGCCCATGAGTTTTTATATTCCATGCATCATTTTGTAAACCTCGATCATGTCACCCCTCAGTCGTCATTTCTCCAAGCTAAAAAGCCCTAACCTTGTTCACCTTTCTTCATAGGGAAGGTGCTCCTTCCCTTAATCATTTTAGTTGCCCTTTTCTGTACCTTTCCCAATGCTATAATATCCGTTCTGAGGTGCAGTGACCAGAATTGCAAACCATAGGTTTATACAGGGGCATTATGATGCTGGCTGGTTTGTTTTCAGTTCCTTTCCAGCATAGCATTTGCCTTTTTTATTGCAGTTGCACCCTGAGTCGACATCTTCAGTGAGTTATCTGCCACGATTCCAAGATCTCTCTCCTGGTCAGTTACTGCCAGTCCGACCCCCTCAACATATATTTATAGTTAATTTTTTTTTTTTTGGCTCCTGTGTGCATGACTTTGTACCTGCCCATGTTGAACCTCCTTTGCCACAATGACACCCATTCGCCCAGCCTCGACAGATCCCTCTGGAGCGCCTCACACTCTCCCCGTTTCTTTGTATTATCTATATATCTAATAGCAACCCACCCCCATGCGGATACCTAAATCTGGGGGGGGGGCACCTGGGGGCAGGGAGGTTGTTCTGCAAACATGGGGCAGTCCCCATGTCTGCGGAAAAATCTAAAAAGTTAAGAAAAATTTCGGGGGGATACTTAAATCCCCCCAAAAGTAAAAACCCATTCCCTGTGCATGCACAGGGAATGGACTTACCTCACTGCTGGCAGCAGTGGCAGACGAGCAGCCGGGTGCTGCTGGAGCAGCCCTTGCCGTGTGCCTCGCCAGGGGAAGGGGAAGGGGGGAAGGGGAAGAGACCATGGAGGGATGGCCCATGGGGGGGAGGGGGAGAACTGGCGGGCCCGGCAAGCACCGCCAAGGCCTGTGGAGCACCATGGGGGGGAAGTGGCAGCCCGTGGCAGGCACAGTGAGCGCCAATGAGGCCCACTGCAGCCCATGGGGGAGGGGGAGAACCGACAGGCCTGGCAAGCACTGCTGAGGCCCGCCAAAGACCGTGGAGGGAGGAGGAGAAGTGGCATCCCCTGGTGGGCCTGGTGAGTGCTGCTGAGGCCTGCCAAGGCCCATGGGGGGGGGAAAGCGGTGGGCTTGGAGAGTGCTGCCAAGGCCCATCGAAGACCAGGGGGGAAGGGAAGGAGTTGGGAGGCAGACAGGAGCCGGGGGGACCGGGACTGGGGGGGGGGGGAGGGAGAGATCGCCGGCCTCAGCTCCTTCTCCCCCCCACGAGTATCGCGGGGCCCCTCTTGTATATATACTAATAGTGATGTGTGGCACCCATCTCCAGATCTAAATCTGTTGATTGGGACCATACAGGCACTAAACAGATTTTCCTGCAAACTTGGGGGAGAACACAGGATACGCTTAGGGAGCTACTCCAGCTCTGAGGTGGTGTATGCTGGCATCTACTTTGGTAAAGGAACAATATAGCTGTTAGACACTTACATAAATAATACTAATGCAATAAAGATTTCAATACAAAATGTGTTTGTCTTATTCCTATGAACAATAGAGATCCATAAATATAACAACAACAAAGTGTCCGGTAATCATTTTTGTTTCTAGAAGTCTTCATCAGGGTGGGACTATTTAAAACTATTTAAAAATACGTATACATTAAGTTATACCAAGGTTACAAAAAGGTTTTCAATTAAGCAATTTTTATAGATTTTTAACAAATGTGCATTTTTTAAATAATTTTTTAAAAATTTAACATGTATTTGATAACACACAGTTTTTACCTTGTGATTTACCTGCACAATATTCATATGGAAAACTCCCAGTAGGATCAGGCTTAGGGTTGACAGGTACCCCCAGGGGGCGGGGAAACCCCTGCTCGATTGATCCATTCTCCGACGGCCCAAATCCGGCTGCCGGGGGGGAACCCCACCCCCAAAATGTTGGGATTGTGAAAACGTGCCCGGTGTGATGATGTCACCCAGAGGTGACATCATCACACCAGGCACATTGCAGGGGGATGCTCTATCATTTAAGGGAAAACTGTATGGTTTTCCCTTGAATGGTAGGAGTCCCAATCCCAACGTGCCCAACGCCAGGGGTCCTTTTGTAGAAAAAGAGGTGCAGGAGCTCATTAGCATAACTCATTAGCATAACTCATTAGCATATGCCACGTCCCCTGACATCACCAGAAGTGTGTCAGAAAGGGAATGTCAGTTTCAGCCCCATTATACCCTATGGGCCATTGAAACCAATGGCAAAAACTCATAGGGTATATGAGGGGCTGGAGGAAAGGGGGTTTGAGGGAGAGGCTCCAAACTTGCAGGGTAGCTGCTGGGGCCTCTCCTCGAAATACCCACCAAGTTTCAAGAAGATTGGACCAGGGGGTCCAATTCTATTGGCCCCCAAACAGATTGTCCCATCCCCTCCATTGTTCACTATGGTGGGAAAAAATGTTAACTTTTTCCCTCCCAAAGAGAACAATGGAGGGAATGGAGGCAACCTGTTTGGGGGCCCGTAGAATTGGACCCCGTGGTCCAATCTTCTTGAAACTTGGTGGGTATTTCGAGGAGAGGCCCCAGCAGCTACCCTGCAAGTTTGGAGCCTCTCCCTCAAATTCCTTTCTCTCCAGTCGCATTTAAAGTTGCCATCGAATTTCAGCGGCAATTCGGCAGCGGGCTGATTCAGATTAGAGAATCTGATTCAGCCCGTGGCTGCCCTAGTGGCCAATCCTGAGCTGGCGGAGCTTTGCTCCGCCTCACTCCAGCCCCAATGGACCCCTGTCCAATGCTATGACATCACTCCCGGGTGATGTCATTGCAGTGTGTGCGATTTGTGCACATGCCAAAAATCTCTAGGATGGCACCCGGGACTCCCCCGCTGAAACTAAAGTAAGACTTGTCAACCCTAGTCAGGCCAGTCTGACTATAGCAAAGAATCTCTCTAAGAACAAGCATAATTCATTTCAAAAGAATCTAAGTAAAGCTGCACAGAGCCTGAAATCTTAATAACTGCTCCTTGATCAACCCACAGACACACTATATATAGGAACGACTTTGGGCCAGCAGTGGTAGTGGATGCCTACAGAGGCTCCAGGCCTGGCAGTGGTGGCAGCTGGCAACTGCTGCTGTGCTGGGTGCCGAGGAGGAGGACACTGGCAGCCACTGCAGGCCCGGGGGTGGTGGTGGTGGTGGTCATCACCTGCCACCACAGGCCCAGCCACATCGGAGGAGGACGCAAGTGCAACTGCAGATGCTGGCAGCCACTGTGAGCTCAGTGGTAGGTGGTGGGGCCTGGAGCCTCACTGGATTCAGCAATGGGGTGGAGGGTATGGGATCCTCCTGCCAGTCTTGTGAAGTCAGTGAAATCTGAAGATACGTGAGTCCGGTGACTGGAGCTGTGAATTCCAGGGGATCCCCAGATCCCTCCTGGAGGCTGGCATCCCTATTTAATGTATCTGACACAGTGTTGCCAGGTGGGGCCAAGAGGTATCTCTCTTTTACAACTGATATCCCGCTGACAGAGATGAGCTCCCCTGGAGAAAATGGCTGCTGTGGAGGGAAGAATTCTGCAGCTTTGGGGTCACTTTGCCCAGGCGTGTTTTTGCTTTTGGTGGCTCAGCTCTGCTTTTGCTTGGGTGCAGTTTCCTCCATGTTTTGAGAGGCAGGCTCCAGTTGTCTGAGCCTTGCAAATGGAGACAGAACCTTTGCCAATCGCCTCCAGAGTTCTCTCGGAAATCCCACCAATGTTTTATCTAAGAAAGGGATTTTGAAGGTTTCAGTGTTCAGTGGCAACTCAGGTAAGTGGGGGGCTCCACTGCTTTGAGAGCCAGTTTGGTGTAGTGGTTAAGTGTGCGGACTCTAATCTGGGAGAACTGGGTTTGATTCCCCACTCCTCCACTTGCACCTGCTGGATAACCTTGGGCAAGCCGTAGTTCTGGCACAGCTGTTCTTGGAAAAGAGCAGTTTCTGTCAGAGCTCTCTCAGCCCCACCTACCTCACAGGGTGTCTGCTGTGGGGAGTTGAAGGGAAAGGAGTTAATAAGCCACTTTGACTCCCTTGTGTAGTGAAAGGTGGGGTATAAATCCAGTCTCCTCTTCTTCTTCTTTTTCTTTTTTGTGTCTTATTGCTTTTTTTCTTCAGCCTGGAATTCATTTCTAATTTCTTTTGTCAATGGAAAACTAATACAGGTTGCATTCAGATGGCTATTTTGAGCTGTGCCAGGCACAAGTGCCTGATGGATTTAAAGTGCATGTCCAGATCACAATATCTGGGAATCATGCTGCTTCTGTGATCAGCCCGTCGATCCCCGTCAGGATCCGTACTCAAAAGATAGTGGTGAAAGTCTGATCCTAAGCTGGACAATGGGCCAATGGCGGACTTTCCCCCATCTGGTCGTTCCATCAGTGTGCAATCAGCCTGTAGGCTGCCATTTTAAAAAAGTCTTAGCAATGTGTGCATAACCACTTAAACATGCGACGTCCACAGAGCTCCACTCAAACAATCCAAACAATTTAATGTTTCTGAACGTCCTGTGATATTTATGCACTTTGTTAACTGAAATGGTACCTAGAGGAAGGCACCACTGGCGGTGCTTTTATCATTTTAGTCCGTGCATGTGCGGAAAAAAACAAGTAGATAATGAGGCACATATGCACATCCGCAAACAGGATTTTTTAAAAAACAGCCAACTGCACGGCTCCGTATGGCAGATGCCGTCTAGACAATCCACTGTGGAGTCACGTGCAGTAAAGTGATTAATGGGGGAGATGTCTGGTCGTGCAATGCTGGATCAAAAAGATCTAGATCAAATTACAGCCAGGCCAATGGAGGGATTAGCTGCCCATCTGAATGCACCCACAGCTGCCTTTTGTTTTTGCTGTTGTTAGCCATTCGGTTGTGTCTGTCTCTTGGTGATTCTATGGGACAGTTCTCTCCATGTCCTCACAACACATAAAAACATGAAGCTGCCTTATACTGAATCAGACTGTTAGTCCACCAGAATCAGTCTTGTCTACTCAGACTGGCAGTGGCTCTTCCAGATCTCAGGTGGAGACCTTTCACATCACCTACTGCCTGGTCCTTATAACTGGAGATACTACGGGGGATTGAACCTGTGACCTTCTGCATGCAATACAGAGGCTCTTCCACTGAGCCACAACCCTCTCCAAGCTTAATCTCTCTTGGCAGTAGCTAGTTGCAAATAAGGTTGTCATTCCCAGATTGAGAAATACCTGGAGATTTGAGGAGTGGAGCCTGAGAAGCGTGGGGTTTGGGGAGGGACCTCAGTGGTGTACATTGCCATAGAGTTCACCTTCCAAAGCAGCCATTTCCCCCAAGGGAACTGATCTCTGTTGCCTGGAGATCAGTTGTAATCCCAGATTTCCAGCCACCACCTGGAGGCTGGCAACCCTAGTTTCAAGACAGAGATAGGAAACTTGGCTGTGGTTTTCTTCACTGTTTATGATCATTCCCTTTGCTGACATAATTCTGTGGGCTTCGGGAGACACTAAAATCATAAGCCAAAGTAAACAGTGTCTCTGTGCAGCACCTCTTGAGGGCTGAGCATAAATCTTCCAGCTTGTAAAACAGGGGGCTAAATTAAACCACCATGAGCACAATGACAGGTGGCTGCATGCTCACATTATGGCAGTTGTCTGGGCAAAAATGACTTTCACGAGTCCCAAATGAAGACGGATAGCTTGGGACTGCTAGCCAGTTGGCAGGGGGGCTCGAAGGGAAAGGCCAAGGGGACTGGATGGGAGCAAGCAGGCATGTGCTGGAGAGCCGTGGAAACAATTGGGGGGGGGGAGTTGATGTCAGGTCTCCACGCCAGAAGAGCTTTGTTGATGGCGCCTCTTCAACTGAAACCTCTTTTGATAGAAAGGGCTACTGATCCAGAACCAAGACCCAACGGCCTGCTGAGATTTGTTGCTCTGTACTTTAGAGTCCATTAAACATCGCAGACTATTTGCAAGACATTCCTTATCACAAGGGCAAGCAAATTTTTACAGCTCCATGACCGAAAGTCATCAGGAAGTAGGCGAGCCTACATAGCCAAAGCTTCCTCTGACCAGAGAAACCTGACTAAGCTCAAATCTACATCTGACTTTCCCACAGTAAGCAACAGGATCTGTTCAAAGCAGTATAATGCTAGCTTGACCACAGGAAGGCAATTAAAAATGTAGACGGTGATTTTTAAACTAGAACAAGTATGGTTTGAAACTAGAAACAGGTATAGACGGGTTTTTTGAAACTAGAATGATTTTAGCGGGAAAGTCAGATGTAGATTTGACCTAAATTAAGGGTTAGCTGGACAGACACTATTCCTGTACTGCTTATGACTGCTCCCAATAAGGGAGCACTGTCACTCCCATTTTCACCGATGAATAGCGCACAATACACAGATGACATTTTTATTGTCTGGAAACATGGTAAAAAAGCCCTGGACATATCCCACCAGGCATTCAACGACCTTCACTCCACCATCAACCTGACAGGGAGCCAATCTATGCAAGAAATACATCTTCTGGACACTACTGTAGGACTACGTAATGGACACACAGACACCGCTTTATACCGGAAACCTACTGACCAACAAACATACCTGTGTAGCATGGATGAGAATACATAATGATTTTTGCAATTCAGATTACTCATATTCTTATATTTTTTCTGGTTTCCTTATGGATTTTTATATTCAGATTTTATTAGGATTTAGTAAAGGCCTATTCAATGGTAAAGCCTCTCTTTTATAGTTTCAAGTGTCTTTCTAGCTGATGCCAGCAGACAAGAAGCAACATGCTTTTCTCCTCTTCAAGTGGTTTGGATGGGATGGCTGTCTAGCTGTCTGGTGTCTCTTTTTGTTTTCCTTTTAACAGGTTTTCAGTGTAATGATGCTGGTACAGCAGAAGATAGGTTTTTCAATAGAAGTAGTTGCTTGAAGCATAAAGTCCATGGTTTTAGTTGTTTGGGGTAAAACTCTACAGTATCTGGGTCAAAGAGGGCTTTTAGTTTCATATAAAAAACACAACAACTTTTGTTTGAGTATATTATGTAGCCACACCTTTTTCTGTAACTAACCAATGAATATATGATTGCTCAGATGATGCTCTGTACCTTTGTGACCAATCATGATCTCTGCACCTTATCTCTCTGAGTATGTCACGTTGGGTATAAAGCCTCATGTACTTCCTGATGTTATGGAGAAAGCAGTCAATTTTTGGAAGGCTAATTTGGCCTAACTGTTTTCCTGGTATTCCTTGCAATAAATACCAGAAAGAACTTTCCTCCTCATTGTGACTTCAATTGGATTTTGGCTTGGAAATTTATTTGTGCAACATCTACATGCCTCTGGCTACCATCCTCAACATAGCAAACAATCCATTGTATACAGCCAGGCTCTATAGAATCATAGAAGCATGGATGGGACCATACAGGCCATCTAGCCCAACCCCCAGCTCAATGCGGGATCAGCCTAGAGCGTCCCTGACGTGTTTGTCCAGCCACTGCTTAAAGACTGCCAGGGAGGCACCTCTTTACTTCTTTAGATCCAGAGATTATTGAATTGACTGCTAAGTTTCTTCATGGTCTTATAAAACGGAAGAATCTTCCTGATCATTTTGAGTTTAATAAAACTGTAAAATTTAATTGTAAGGCTTTTAGAATTTAAAGATTCCTCTGATACACCTCTGTAATGGTTTTAGGGTTAACTATTTTTTTACAAATTTTGGGACTGTTTTATCTCAATGGGAGCTGCTTTTAATATTTTATGCCAATAAAAGGTATTTGTTGTTGTTTGACTGCCAGGGAGGGGGCGCTCACCACCTCCCTAGGCAGCTGATTCCAATGCCACGCAATTCTTCCTATAAAAAAGCCCCCCCCCTTCCCGCCCTTAATTTAAATCCCTTCTTATTTATTTAAATAATTTAAATAAATTTCCTCTGCTGGCCACATGAACAGCTCCTTGCTCTCCTCTAAGGCCCAATTTACACCTCCCCTCTGAAGTAGTTTGACTGCTGTCTTTTCCTATGCTCATTTCACACTGGTTTCAAATTTCACTCCCTGGGTCTGAAGAGTGCTAAGCAACATGATCTGTTTAAAGCAGTATAATGCTAGCTTGACCACAGGAGGGCAATTAATGAATGTAAACAGTAACTTTTAAACTAGAACAAGTATGGTTTAAAACTAGAAACAGGTATAGACTTTTTTTTTGAAACTAGAATGATTCCAGCGGGAAAGGCAGATGTAGATTTGCCCTTAGTGACAGCCCTTCAAATACTTCAAGAGAGTAATCCAGTCCCCCCCTCAGCCTCCTCTTCACCAGAGTAAAAAATTCCCAGGTCCTTCAGCCTTTCCTCATAGGGCTTGGTCTGTGCTACAGCTGCATCTGCTACAGCCCTACAGACAGAGATTCTCACCTGAGGGATCTACAACAACCCTTTTTAGAACAAAAGTAACCACCTGATGAAGTCAAGAAACAGATTAACAAAGCCAGAATGGTCCCCAGAAAAACAAACAAACACCTGTTACAAGACAGGCCTGAAAGAGATAATAACAGAACACCACTAGTGGCCACATACAATTCTCAGCTCAAAATAGTTCAACCTCTACTGGATATTGACAGTTCTCTTTCACTAATACTGGGGGGGCAAATCTTTTCTTGTGCACAGACAGTCCCTCCAATTTCAAACGGCTTCTCATCCATAATAATACAACATCCCATTTGAACACAGACCTGGTACCAGAGCTTGCAGTGAACCCAGATGCCAACTGTGTTGCGACATACCCCCAGACAACCCTATCACTGGACCCAGCAATATCAACTACATCATCTCAGGTTTATTCACATGCTCATCTTCTAACAGTGTATATGTTATTAAATGTCAACAATGCACGTGTGAAATGTTAGCCCAATTGCCTTATTTTGTTATTAATATTGGGAACATATAGGTTTTGAATAACTGGCAGGCAAAACGAGTTTCACCTGTGTATACAGAGGCTGCGCCTCTCTCAGACTTAAACAAGTAATAGACAAGGAGACTTAAGTCAGTACTAAATGTAGTGTCTTTTACTGAAAGAGTCTTAATCAAGCAAACAATACAGATTCGCACACACAGTTATACAAGCTTCTAGGAAATTAGAGCGATTAAGAGATGGTTGCATTAGCAGGAGATTGTTGGTTTCCGTCGAGGGAAATAATTACCTGTCTGGAGAATTGATATGGTCTCACTGGAAGAAGAAGGGGGAGGCTAGGAGGGAGATAAGGGCACGTGTTCTGAGCCAGCAGAAACACGTGTCAGACTCTGGTTGTACACCCAAGAGTCTGGAAGGGAGGATGGGAGATGCTAAGGCTAAGGCTGAACATTGGGAGCTTTCTTTTATCGGGGGTCTCTGGGGGGTTGGCTTAGCAGGCCACCTCCTCTAGGAACACCCCTTGACTGATCTGCCTTCTAAATTCTGTCCACTGAGAGAGGGTCCTAGGGCAGTGGTCAGTGTTAAATTCTAACTGGCTTTTTCAGAGATACCGGGACAGGAAGATGATTCAGCAACTAGAGTCTGTATATTCCAATGATGGGATTAGTCTGCTGGTTAGCCGAAACTCATTGTTAGCTGGTCGGGTCCAAAGTCCATGTGGATTCAAAAGGAAGTCCTTTGTTTCACCAGGCAAGGAATGTTGGAGAAGGAGGAGGGGAAGGAATATATCCTGCGATTTGGAAGAAAGTCTGCACTTAATGGCAGTAGAGAAGCACATTTTTGAGCCAAAGTGACAAGATGGCTTTTCCTGTGTGAGTCTGTGTGTGTTAAGGGAAGGACTAGAGACTGGCAACCTTGGGAACCATTGGTACACCAGTTCAGCATTGCTGAAGCAGTTTGAAGCTGGTTTTTCTCCCTGGCTGCTTTGGCATTATCATCATCCCTTTTTACACTTAACAACACGGTCTATTATTATCACTTATGAATTTCCCATTCATAAGAGTGCAAAAGTACATTGCAGGGCTAACAAGAATCCATCCAGAGAGCATTATCAGACCTCAAAGTCCCGCTCTATGCAAAATTTGGCAACATTATAAATCTTGGGGCAGAAGATAATTAAATACCCTGGAAATAGGGAAAAAATGCCAACAATGCCCTTTGGTTCTCTACAGAGGACAAACCGGTGAAACCCTACGCCAAAGGATAAATGGACACAGATCTAACATCGAGAATCACAAGACTGAGAAACCTGTAGGAGAACACTTCAACCTTCCAGGACATTCAGTGGGTGAACTCATGTCAGGGGGCCTGACAAAAGACTGCATTGTTTGCTCTGGTCAAATGAAATGTTACATGTCTCCTGCCATGTCTGCTTCCCCCTACCCTTTTCTCACCTTGCTTTTGCTTGGGTATTGCTTGGGTATTGCTTTTATGAGCCCTGTACAATGTAACCATTTCTGTCGGGAGAGTGGCGACCCCACATTCTTGCGCGTCACTGATAAACAAATGGCTTTTCCTCCCATGCATTCCCTCCTCCCATTTCCTGGGACAGAGACTGTCTTATCTTGTTGTGAGAGCCTTGAAGGTCTGTTATTGCCCACAGAGTCATTTTGTTATGCATAGGTTTCACACATCTGGGTCGCCCAGTTCAAGAGGGGAATTTTTACAACTTTAGCACCTCACCTTCCTGTGGGAATTCAAATGGCTCGATCCCATCTCCCGCGTTTTCTATCCTAAATGTGATTGGTTTCATGGTGGGTTCAAACAAGCGGGAGGGTATATTAACTCTGACTGTTTTCTACTTGGCATCTCTAACAAACATTCGAGAACCTGTCATGCAGTATTAAGACTAATAAAGAACTTTGCTTCATCAACAAAGGTCTGATCTTTTTGCTGTTAGTACAGAAGCCTCACAACTCAGAGTAGCTGTTTTATATTGCAAAGGAACTTCAGGAACAGATTAGAAAGGGAAATTGCTGAGCTGCAAGTTCCTACAACACTCTAAAGAATGGAATCCCCAGGACATAACAGGGATATTAGTTTCTTATCTCACTACATACACTAAACTCATTCAGCCCTTACATCTGTATGCTCAGCAATTCCCCAGGAGGGTCATGCGTCCTCTTTATTTTATTTCTTATTTTCGATTAATAGATTAGAACAGTAGATTGTAATGTCATTTGGAATGGTAGATCGGAATGTATTTCTCTGGTCTATGGACAGGGGAGCTAACTCTACACAACCGGTTGCCCCACTTCAAAGAAGAAGATGTTGTAAAGTCACCTCCACACTTGAGAGGAGATGGATGGAGGGTAATGGCAGGGTCCCAGTTAATTACTCTCAGCATTCCACAATCAAGAAGAGTACATCTGCCCATCCATCTTCAGTTTTGACATATTTTTCTTTCACTATATTTCCCCCCCGAATTAAACCCAAACAAATGGTGACCATATAAACTGAGCTTGTTATTCCTGTTTAGTCCTTGAATCTGTCAAACATCTTCATTATGCTGTATGCTAATTTACCGCTCACCCTCTGCCTATATGTACGGACTGGTAATTTCTGTTTCACTGTATCTGAAGAAGTGTGCATGAACAGGAAAGCTCACACCTTGAATAAAACTTTGTTGGTCTTACAGATGCCATGGGACTCAGACTTGGTTCTGTGCAGCAACACTGTCTTCCCAGTTAGTGCCGTGGAGACTATGGTCGAGTTCAGACTGACAGTTTGGCATGATATAGGCCCGCTTTGCAAGCGGATTAAGAGAGCCCATTCACACAGCCACAGCTGCCTGGGGTTGTCGTGTCCCCACCCCCCCGGAGTGCTTCCATCCCACTTTAAAAAGGTACCAGGTGAAACCAGTGTCAAGCTGTCTGGGTGCGTGTTCATCCCACTTCCTGGCAGTGTGGATGCAAATAAGCTGAACATCAAGTGGCACTGGTAATGTGAACCCACTGATCTGGCAGCTGCGTCCATGCACCTATGTGCCCATGCGCCTACGCGCAGGTCGGCAAAACGGACCAAAGCCACGCACCGCCACACTGCTGCCACCAGGGGCCGCCCCACAGTGCGAAGGCTCCATTCCACCTCCTCCCCGGTATGGTCCCGCATCAGTCTATGCAGTGTGAACGAAAAGCCCCACGACAACTCGGCCCGGGTCTTTTTGCCCTGCTTCCCTTGCGCTTCATTTTGCCACCCTGTCCTCAGCCTGTGTAGTTGATGTGCTGAGAACAGTTCTGAGTCTTATTCCTGCATTATTAATAACTATCATAAGACCTTCTGTCCAAGGAACTAGCCTGCAGGACGGCCTGGTTAAAGGGACAGTCCAAGGGACCGCATAAATTGGCACCAATTCTTGCATTAAGGTCTCCACAAAGAAGAGTGTGGGGATGAAGGAACTGGAACTCCAGGGCTCCCATGGTGACTAAGAGCTTATTCCAGATATGATCTGAGCTCTTTCATTTAGAAAGTTTCAGGGGGATGTAGGCACTGACTTAGAGAAGAGAAACTACCTGGTCACCATATATCTGTTGGGGAAAAATAGTCAAAAAATACTTAAATACTTAGAGTTTGCAATGGATCTTTGCTTCACTGGAGAGGAGACATTTCTTTCTGTTTAAAAATGCTTTATTTCTAAGAGTAAAAGGTACACAGGAAACCTACGAAATAACAAACATACCTAAGCTACATCTTGCTTGCTACTGCTAGAGACACATGGTCACACAACAACAATGGAGAATCCTCCTTCTTCTTGACCCCTAGAAGGAAATCACCTGAATACATTAACCAACCAATACTCCTTTATTTTTGTGGGCTTTTCTTGCATTGGCTGTCTGCCAGATTTCCTTCCAGGTCAGTCTAAATAATAGCACTGAAGGTAAACAGATTAACCCTATAATGACTGGAATCTGGACCTTGCAACTCCCGCTGGCTAGGCGGGGTATACATTTAAGTAAATAAATAAATATATTTCCAACAATATCAGCAGTGCCTGGATATAATCCTGGGACTCGCTACTCAAGGTCTGGATCTTGATGAATATTAACACCGGAATTGCTAGACACCCTCTGCCATGACCTTTATTGCAAGATTTAACTGCTGGAACAACAAAATAACATGACCCATGAAAGGATAGAGTTAGGCTCCAGAATCCATAAGATGTCAAAGTTCTGCAGAAATGTGAAGAGTGCTGAATCATAAAATTTATTGCCCCAATTCATGATGTTCCAAGACAGGATTTTCATTTGTCAGTCTGCCTTCTTGATGGTGTCCAGAACCTGGTTAGGAAAAGCTTCTCTGACCTGGCCTGACCTCGTCAGTGAGTGGGGGAAAGAGCGGTGATAAAATTCCTGGAAGCAAGAAGGAAGGGCTGTTGTTGTTGTGGTGGTGGTGGTGGTGCTGAGCCCATCAGAGTAGACCGAACTCTTAGCTGAGGTCTGGAGGAGGTGACCAGTAACCATGTGCTGGCCTGAAAAGCTGGAGGAAGCTGCAAGGGAATGGTAACTCTGTAACTCTGGTAACTCTTTAGGTAATGGTATCTCCTAAACTACCTGTCCTATATTTTAACATCTGATAGGGCATGTATAGAGAGGGGGGCAGAGGAATTGCATTTTACCCATTTCTTCTGAACCCCTTGCTCTATCTGGTGCTGTGCTAAAAGTATGTATGGTGCTGTATCTGAAGAAGTGAGCAGTGACTCAGGAAAGCTCATACCCTGCCACAAATGTTGTTAGTCTATAAGGTGCTACTGGACTCTTGTTTCCCCACCCCCACCCCCACGGCTGCAGATAGACTAACACGGCTACCTATCTTGATTTGTGTTTAAATCTTTAATTCATTTCTATTGCAAATGCAACACAGTGTCTGTATAGGATGAAAAATGTTTCTGCTAACTCTTGATCAGATGTTTTAATCATAGCTCTTACCGTTACGTAGAGGTGCCTCTGAAATTGATGACTTACATGTCCGTCTTAAGAGAAGATCTGCTGTACTAATGACATGGAGTGCAACTCACCCCATGCCTTGAAGAAACTAGTTCACTGACCATTTATCAATGTTCACAAAAATGAAATTGATTGGAGTTCCTTGTCAACTTGCTATGTTCATGATACCAACTTTTGTAGAAGGTTGACAGCTTTTAAGTTCTGGGAGCTATTGTAAGGAAAAGCCATGCCAAAAAAAATAACATCAATGGTACAGAAGCCAACTCATCTCACAATGACCACAGGCAGTTGAAGATCAGGAGCTTCTCTTAGGTGATGAACATACATGAAACTGCCTTCTACTGAATCAAACCATTGGTCAGGAATGTCTTCTCAGACTGGAGGCAGCTTTCCAGGGTCTTTCCCATCATCTCCTACTTGATCCTTTTAACTGGAGAAGCTAGGGGTTGAACCTGGGACTTTCTCATGCCAAGCAGATGTTCTTCTACTGAATCACAGCCCCTCCCCATTAAAATCAAGCAGGCTAGATATCCCAAGTGGTATGGACAAGTCTCCCAAGCCTCTCTTCTATCTCAGGCCCAAGCTGCATCTAGTATTTGCTCAGCTGTTTTACCAAACCCACGATGGAGCAGAAATTCTCCTCTGCATTGCATGCCGCTTTCATTTTGATTGATCTCTTGGTTTTATGGATCTGTGGCTGTTTTATGGCTATTCAGGGGTGACTCTGCAGTCAGTATGGCGTTGGCCCAAGATATATGAATGTGATTTTATCCACATCTTTTTTTCTGTCCCAGTGTGAGTTTAGTAAAACAACAGAGCAAATGCTAGATGCGGATTGGGCCTCACTTTAGCCAATCTACTTTCTGTCAGGGGACAGATGTTTTGCTAGATAGCCAGGGATTCAAGAATGGGAATTAGGGTTGCAGACCCCTGGTGGTCACAGGGGTCCCTTGTCCCCCAGCTGCTAGCTGATGAGAGGACTTATCTGAAGAAAGAGAGAGGCCCAGGCATCTTCTCTGGCACCCTTACAGGAAATGACATCGTCAAACCAGCAATGTTCAGGTGACTCTCTGATACTTGGGCAAAAACTCTATGGTAGAAGCCAGTTTTACCATAGAGGGTTGGTTTTTTTGGGGGGGGGGGGTTGGAAGTGAAGGACTTTGTGCTGTCTCTTGGCCTCGGACTTCAGAGGGGGTCTACAAGAGAGTCAGAGAGATAAAGAGGTCAGGATACTTATCATCCTTTCCTTCTACTACTCTGATACTATCCCTTGGATATGTAGATTGCTAGTCTCAGGGAAACTTCATTCCTTCCGGCTTTTGACACCTTCTCTCCACACTGTGCTATCCTTCTCCATCTTGGCACCATGAGGGCAAGACATGGCTCTTACATTTCTATTCAACCTAGCTAGTTAGACTAGATTAGAATTCTGTCTCTATTGTATCCTGTCTAGAATGGAGCTCTTTATAATAAAGGATTCGTATTAGTTTAGCAAAGATAAAGAGGCTTCATGTGTAATCCTTCAGTTTTTGCCCAAATACCAGTGTCACCTGGACGTCGCAGTGTGATGATGTCACTTCCTGTGTGATGCTGGCAACAAGGCTGGGCACTTTTTCTTTCTCCAGGTAAGTTCCCCTCATCCCCTTCCAGTTGCCAGGAGGGACCTCACAACCCTAACGAGAACATACATCAAAATGCAAATCTCATTTGTTCCCATTTCAATGTGCATTAATCTATCTAGATTTGCTCCCCAGTAAAAGTCATGAACAGCCTGTGCTATATTTCAGTCAACATCCAAATACATATCCAGTTCAAAGCAAAGGGAAGTATCTGAATAGCACAAGTAGGGATGGGCACATGTCAGTTCGTGGTTTGTGGCCAAACCATGAACCAGTTTGTGGCTCTGCAAACCCTGTTGAAAGGGACCACAGTGCCTTTAAATGGGCTTTGCAGAAAGTCTGAAACAGCTGAAGGGTGGGGAGCAAACTGCTCCCTGCTGCTCAGCTATTTTGTGGCTTTTGAGGGGAACAAAAAGCAGGGGTTTAAAGGGACAAAGTGTCCCTTTAAACCCAGCTTTCTGCTCTATCCACAAACTGCCACAAACCACCACAAGCGACTTTAAATATTTGTGGAAGTCTTGAACTTTGGTTCATGAACTATGAACAGGGCAACATCCGTGAATGAATTTTGTTTCGTGGTTCAGTTCATTCCTACCCCTAAGTACGAATCTCTCTCTCTCTCTCTCTCTCCCCCTCTCCCTCTCTCTGTGTAAAGTGCTGTCAAGTGGCAGACAACTTATGGTGACCCTGTAGGGTTTTCAGATGTCCAGAGGTGGTTTGCCATTGCCTGCCTCTGAATAGTGACCGTGGACTGCCTTGGTGGTCTCCCACCCAAATACTAACCAGGCCCAACCCTGCTCTGCTTCTGTGATCTGACGAGAATGCACTACCGTGTGCCATTCAGGTCAAGGCAAGAGGTGTACAGAGGTGCTTTGCTATTGCCTGCCTCTGCGTAGCCACCCTGGACCCTTGGTGGTCTCCCATCCATGAAGAAGAAGAAGAAGAAGAGATTGGATTTATACCCCACCCTTCACTCACTTGGAGTCTCAGAGCGGCTTACAAACTCCTTTCCCTTCCCCTCCCCACAACAGACACTCTGTGAGGCAGGTGGGGCTGAGAGAGCTCTTTCCCAAGCTGTCCTTGAGAGAACAGCTGGTACAGAGCTATGGCTTGCCCAAGGTCATCCAGCCAGGTGCAAGTGGAGGAGTGGGGAATCAAACCCAGCTCTCCCAGATTAGAGTCCGCGCACTTAACCACTACACCAAACTGGCTCTCGAACTAACCCTGCTTAGCTTCTGAGGTTTGAAGAAATCAGGCTAGCATTTACCATACTGGTCAAGGCACAGAAATCACTACAGTAATGCTCTGGAGCATTTTTAAGTATATGCTTTTGGAAACAACTGCAATATACCTCACATCGCGGCCCAGTACTACGTTGTGATAGAGCTCTTCTTGCCACCCACTGAATATTTCTAAATGCAAGAACCTGTCTTAATAAAAAAGCAAAGCTCATTAAACATCCTGTGCAAATCATCTGGTGTTTGCTGCAGGCAATATATGTTTCCTTAATTTATTCCATAAAAAAGAAGCAACAAAAATCACTTTACTCAATTCCATTTTTCTCTATAATTAAATAATGGGGGAAAAAACAGACTAATTGGTTATTTTACAGATAGAAGACGCGAGGTTGTGTAAATATTTTCAAAACCGCTGATCTGTTTAGCTACGCATATTTTGCCTTTTGCTTTCCTCCCAAATTTTGCATTCATAAAATAAATCTCTGCAGGACATCATAGTGAAACGTTGCCTTTATTTTCCAGGAAATTTTAAGAGAAACGCATTGAATATGTGTATTTGATAGATCTACAACTGTGGTGCAATTATTATTTTGCATATATTGCAATCAGTAATGAACCAAACACCCCTCCCCCAAATGGAAAGGTTTTTGTTTGCTTTTTAAACCACTTATTTTCTGGAAGAAAACTTGAATTTTGGGCTGTACTGAAATGTGACCTCATTCAAAGGTGACCAGCTTTGGGGGGGGGGACCCCAGGGAAGACAGGAACCTCGACAAAGTATAATGCTATAAAGTTCACCCTCCAAAGCAGCCATTTTCTCCAGGCAGGGTTGCCAGCTCCAGGTTGGGAAATACCTGGAGATTTGCAGTGTGGAGCCTCAGGAGGGCTGGGTTTGTAGCATGACACCATAGAGTCCAACTTCCAAGGCAGCCATTCTTTCCAGGTGAGCTGATTTCTGTCACCTGGAGATCAGTTGTGATAGTGGGGTCTCCAGCTACCACCTGGAGGATGGCAACCCTATCTCCAGGGGAACTGATCTCTGTCATCTGGAAATCAGTTGTCATTCTATAAGCACTCCAGCCCCCACCTGGAGGCTGGCAGAGCCAGGAATGACATGGGGAGGTCTGCAGTGGGAAGGGGGAAATCAATGGAAATTACCAGTTTAGTTTGGCTCCAGCCTAAAAGCTCCTTGAGACCTGAGTGCATTCTGTAAGTACATCCAGTTCTGGTCAAAGAGCTCTGGATAGGTCCTCTAAAGACATACATGACTTGGATAGGGGATATCTGAAGGACCACTCCATCTCCCTCTGAAGCCTCATCCTTTACCGGCAGCTCACAGCTGGGTTTCATTGCTTGCAAGAGAGCCATCCATTAACTCCAGGTGTTCCTCTTGATCTGGCAGTCACCACGCAGCAAGGCATGTGCTCCGCCTCCTCTTGAGGAGATCCAAGCGTGCCTGCCTCCTCCTGCATTCCCCTGCCTCCGGGAAAAGGGGAGGCGAGGCAGCCTGTGAAGTTTCCCCAAGATTTGGGGTTGTTGAGGCACTGCCTCTCTAGGTTGCCTCTTCTGTGTTCCCAGTGCTCATGGGGCTGGAGTGCGTGCTGTCCTCAGTGACTGGGGCACTAGGACCTGCCTCCGCCTGCTCAGGGTCATTGACAGCATCAGCTGGTTGAGTCTCAGAGGTGCTGATGGGGGTGTTATCAGAATCAGTGGCGTACCCCTCAGCTATAGCAGGCTGGCCCACAACAGATTGGGTGTTTGCCCAGCAACACTTCTGATGGGCCACTGGGGATTGGATTGGCTGTGCAGATAGATGTAGATATATATAGATATATAGATATATTTAAATGTCTTTTTAGCAGCAGCTGTCACTACAACACAAGGATTGCCACTGTGTGACAGAAGGTGAGCCTCAGCAATAATTTTGCAGCTTGGTCTGCCTCTGGGGGCTGTATCAGAATTACAAAGGTTCCTGCAGGCTCAGACATTTTGGAGACCATGTCATGTTAGCTGCTATGGGAATCTGAAGAACTGGGGCCCACACCAATGGAATCCCCACTGAGAAGACAGATCTGGCAACAGACCCAATGGGGGAAGCATCAGGAAACAAAAACACTTCCCATTCACAGCCTCTCCTGAGCCAGAAGAAAGGGACCCCACAGAGGCTGGCTTCCCCGCCAGCCTCTCCTGAGCCAGTAGAGCATAGAAGTAGAACAGAGTGCTTGATGGCTCAGTGTGTTAGTTCCTGGAGCGGAGTCCTTGCAGGAACAGGACTGATAGGCTGATAGGGAAACCATAAAAGACCCGCATCTGTAGGAAGGTGAACACAACTGTAAGGAGCGACACCTGGAGCACCAACTGGCCCTCAGGGGATGAGTCAGCAAACAGTCCTGATAAAAAGGATATGCTGAGTAAGACTCGGTATGGAAGCCACCTTGCTCACTATCCCTCTGTGTGCTGCCCTTTTTTATCAAACAGAGCTCTACCCTGACCCTGCTGCCTAGTACTTTGTCTCTGGCTCCTGAAGCCTGGGACACAGACCTGTGTATCTTGCACCTGTTCCCAAATTTTGGAACTGGACCCCTGGACTCTCCTACCCTGACCTTTGGACTGGATCTTTGGATCTCCGACTTTGGGCCACTTTGTACACCTTGCTCCTGTGTTATTTCTGTACTTGTTGTCATTGTACTTGTGTAGCCCAGAAACCTCTGGGTAGAGCAACAGCATCAGGCTTAGCTCAGAACACGATAGGATCCCTGAGTTAGGTGGTTATATCACATGCCCTCAGTAACCCCACCGTTCACAAACTCCAAGATGTTGGCATAGAGTTATGTGGTAAGATTTCTTTGAGGAGAGCAGTTTTTCCTGTTTGGATCCCTTGACATTTCTCACAGCTCAGAAAGGCCGGTATTCTCACCATCTGTCATGGAAGGCACCAGAAGAAGGAGAAGAATATTTTTGCCAAATCTCTGTTCCTACTGTAGATGCTACAGTTTACCAAAAATTGCTGCTTCTGGGGATAGGACATAATTTTGGGGAGGGGGGGGGGGGAGACTGGAAAGTTACCTTAGAAACTTACCTAAGTTTTACAGAGTGCCCAAGCTGGAGTATGGTAAGTCGTTCTGATGGGATACTAAATATTCTGATGCCTGAAAAAAAAAAAAAAGAGTCTGAATGCTGTACAGGTGCCGAGCTCACCCTGAACCTCATCATTTGGAAGTTCTTCAGAGTATGCTAAGATTCAAGAGGATGATTAGCAGGAAAGAGGAAAACACTGTAAGGCTGCGGTCACATTGGAGGCTTGGTGCAATTTGGGTGTGCCCCTATTTATGGCAGTTTAAATAGTTGTGGGAAGTTTTGATCAGACACCCCACCCTGAACCAGCTTCACTGCATGCTTGCCCCATGGTCCACTGGTCAGATTGTTGCGGCATTCTTTGTTTTTCTTTCACCCATGCACAGAAGCACGTATCTGAAGTGCCACAATCTTTCTGCCAATTACTCCGGCTCCTCTCAGACCACTTCCCTTGGCCTCTCTTCCGTGGAATACATGGGGAGGGAAGTGCAGATTTACATGAGAGTAATCCCTTTGATGTCAGTGCATTTTCCCTTGTGTCAATCATGGGATGCTCTCAAACTCTGGTGCAGAAACAGGAGGAGGGGATTTGTCACAACGCTTCTGGAGACACCCGATCCAGAATTACTACTTGGCCACAGTGATTGACCACACCAGGGGCAATTGTGCCTGATTACTCCACTTCCAAAGCAGGGCACACATGGAGTGCTGACGACTGGGGCATGGAAGGCAGAGGTTGTGGTCTGATCATGCTCTTTAAATTCGCAAAGGTAACACTACCATATTGTGGCAAACTGCTTGTGTGACAACAACCTAAGTGTTTATATGAGTTCTACTATGAGTTCCAGGGACAAAGAGAAAGGGGAAGCCTTATGGATTGGATTAGAGAGGTGAGAAGTTTCAGGACTCACCAGCACCAAATGTGGGAAGACCCACATGGTATTCACCTAACCAAGATACTTTCTGTGGGTAGCCATGTTGGCCCGCACTAGAATAACTAGATTCGAGTCCAGGAGCACCGTAAGAGACCAAACAAGGTTTTTGTGGCATTCATTTTTGAGAGTCAAAGATCTCAGGGGGGCTACTGGACTTGAATCTAGTTACCTAACCAAGAAGTGCTGATGGCTATTTGCTTAAATGGAGCTTCCAAAAGATCTAGGGTAGGTGTTCCCCATAACAGCTAAATGGACTGGCCATGAGTCCGTGTCCAAAGGCAATGTCTGTTTGTGTGTTAAGTGCCAACAAGTTGCCTCTGACTTATGGAAACAATTAATGACCTCCCAAAGGTCCCATCATTAACAACCTTGCCCTGGTCTTCCAAACAGAGGGCCATGGCTTCCTAGATAGAGTCAATCCATCTCATGTTGGGTCTTCCTCTTTTCCTGCTACCTTCAATTTTTCTTAGCATTATTATCTTTTCTAGTGAGACTTGTCTTCTCATGATGTGACCAAAGTACAGTAACCTCAGTTTAGTCATTTTACCTTCCAGGTTGAGTTCAGGTTTGATTTGTGTTTTATATAGTTGAATGTGTCTAAGTGAATCAACAGTCATGTTTCACCCAGTTGCTTGTTATGTTAAATCTGTTATTCGCTGTTTGTTGTTCGCTGTTTTGCATTAGCTTTACCTTGAGAATACTGTGTCTTGGTAAAAACAAAAAAAGTTCTCTGTTTGGTGTTGTGTGATAGTCTTCATGAAAGGTTTTGCTACCACTGCAAATATCTTAGACTGATTTCCCATGAGGCGCTTCTCTGCCATCGCTCTTCACTTTCCCCCAACTGTGTGCGTCAATTTCCCACTATTTGCCCCGCACCACATTTTGACCCGCGGCTTCAGCTGGTTTTCCCCGCAGCTTCACAATCCTGTTTTCTGAGGATTGCAAAGCCATGGGTCAAAATGTGGCATGGGGCAAACAGTGGGAAATTGAGGCACACAATCGGGGGAAAGGGAAGAACAATGGCAGAGCAGTGCCTCATGGGAAATCGGTCTTACAGTTTGATCTAGAACTCACTTGCATATCTTTTGGGTGGTCCATGGAATATGTTAGACTCTCCTCCAAAGCCCCATTCCAAAGGCAAAGGGACAACCCAAAGGAGAGGCTGCTGTTTTCATACCCTGCTATTCTCCTTTCCTGTGGCATCTGGCTGCCCAGCAGATGTTGGGTCTGATCCAGCAAGGCTCTTCTCAGAATATGGTGGATTGTTGCCTGTGGGCATTTCTGGAAAGGAAAAAAAAGAGAGAGAGAGTCATAAGTCAGCGGCCGCTGACCATCAACAGTGGATTGCTTTGTTCACAATGCCTAAAGGATCCAGGAAGAAAATGACCCCTCTCGCTCCCCTATCCCAAGTAATTAAGCAGAAGGAACTCACAATGACCTCCTTATGATTCCACCTTCTGTCAGCTGATTTCTTCCTGGCCACACTGTATTTACAAGCAAGCCAAAAGGGCTTTGTGTTCTGTTGTTTGACAGCTGAATTCCACCCGACCAAGCGGCTGCCAGTAAAAACAATATCACAAAATGGCCAATTCTACTCTTGCTGGTGCTGCCACCAGTCAGAGCTCCCTGACCATTCCATGAACATCGATTTAGAAACAAGAGCATGCAGTGAGAGCCAGTGGCTTTCTGCCACTCATAATAATTCAGAAGGAACCCTACCTGAGCCCTCTGGAAAGTAGAAATCCAGACTGGAGCCAGTTTGGTGTAGTGGTTAAATGCGCGGACTCTAATCTGGGAGAACCAGGTTTGATTCCCCACTCCTCCACTTGCACCTGCTGGATGACCTTGGGCAAGCCATAGCTCTGTACCAGCTGTTCTCTCAAGGACAGTTGTCTCAGAGCTCTCTCAGCCCCACCCACCTCACAGGGTGCCTGTTGTGGGGATGGGAAGGGAAAGGAGATTGTAAGCCGCTCTAAGACTCCAGGTGAGTGAAGGGTGGGATATAAATCCAATCTCTTCTTTGTCTATTAGCGATAATCTTCTGCTCAAGTTTTGGCATCTAAACAGAACTTGTGATGGCTATTTAATGTTGCAATCTACCAAACCGATTCAGGGCTATCGACGTTAGCTGCAGTTCACTGTAGTTTACTGCATTAACTGTAGAATGTCTGTAATAGGTGCCTAATATCAAGGCACCCCATGAGCCATGATCCCCTCTATATAAACAATCAGATGATGAAAATTCAGCAGCTTGGAACAGCATCTTATTTTTCATAATTTACCCTACACGTTGTACCGTTTTGCACAGTTTTAATTTTGAGGGTGATCGAGAGAAGCAAGGGGTCGTGCAGGGTGCAGTAATATCACCCCCTAATCTCTGGAGATCTTAATACATTGTCAAAGGCTTTCACAACTGGAGTTCATTCATTGTTGTAGATTTTCCAGGCTGTATGGCTATGGTCTTGGCATTGTAGTACCTGACATTTCACCAGCAGCTGTGACTGTCATCCTCAGAGGTATAACACAGAAAGATGGAGTACTCTCTGGGTCAATGTGAGAAGACAAATGGTAGGCAGGTAATTTGTACCTACTCAGGAAGGTGGGGTAGGGCTGAGTCATTATCTTGCAACAGTTTCCCAGGCTGTGGCATGCTAATGAAGGAGCTTTCGTGAGGAGGTTCTTTTGCATATGGATTGGCTGAAACTCTTGTTCAGCAAGCCCACCTGGGCTTCTGAGTTTCTCTGGAGCATTTTCCAACCTTCTTCCTTGTTCCATCTCATCTGGCCCTGCTTCTTATTGGCTGGTGATAGAAGGGAGAGCGCTTGCCTCAGATTCTCAGTTTTAACGATCCTGGCCAGCGGGCCAGCCTGCCAGTGGGGGTGGGGAGTGCAATCTGAACCAAAGCCTTTCTCCTCTGGAGGCATTGAGAGAGGCGGTGTTTTCTGTGGGGCATCCATTTGCTTGGCTTTCCTCCAGCCATCCCTCTCCAGTTCCCATAAGAACATAAGAGAAGCCAGTGTTAGATCAGGCCAATGGCCCATCCAGTCCAACACTCTGTCACACAGTGGCCAAAAACACCAGGTGCCCTCAGGAGGTCCACCAGTGGGGGCAGGAAGCCCTCCCACTGTTGCCCCGCCCAAACACCAAGATTACAGAGCATCACTTGCCCCAGACTCGGAGTTCCTATCTATACTTTGTGGCTAATAGCCACTGATGAACTTCTGCTCCATATGTTTATCTAATTCCCTCTTGAAGCCGTCCATGCTTGTAGCTGCCACCACCTCCTGTGGCAGTGAATTCCATGTGTTAATCACTCTTTGGGTGAAGAAGTACTTCCTTTTATCTGTTCTAACCCGACTGCTCAGCAATTTCATGGAGTGCCCATGAGTTCTTGAATTGTGAGAAAGGGAGAAAAGGACTCCTTTCTCTACCTGCTCTATCCCATGCATAATCTTATAAACCTCGACCATGTCTCCCCTCAGCCATCGTTTCTCCAAGCTAAAGAGCCCCAAGCGCTTCAACCTTTCTTCAGAGGAAAAGTGTTCCAACCCTTTTATCATTCTAGTTGTCCTCCTCAGCACTTTTTCCAATGCTATAATAGCTTTCTTGAAATGTGGCAACCAGAACTGTACACAGTACTCCAAATGAGGTCGCATCATTGATTTATACAGGGGCATTATGATACTGGCTGATTTGTTTTTATTTCCCTTCCTAATAACCCCCAGCATAGTGTTGGCCTTTTTCATTGCAGTCGCACACTGTCTCAACATTTTCATTGAGTTATCTACTACGACTCCAAGATCTCTCTCTTGGTCTCTCTCTTCTTAGTGTCTACATTCCAAAAAATACACTTCGGGGGGGGGGGGGGGGAATCAAACATTTATTTAATTCCTTTATACCCCTCCTTTCTCCCCAGTGGAGACCCAAAGAGGCTCTCATCATTCTTGACTCCATTTTATTCTCAGTGTGACTGGCCCGAGGTCATCCAACAAGCCTCCATGGCAGCATGAGATTTGAACCTGGATCCTCCAGGTACTAACTAGTCTGACAGTCTTTGATTCCCCCCCCCCCCTGAAGTGTATGTTTTGGAGAGAATAGAATCCATTCACTAACAAGAGAGACAGTTAGGTCTGGTCTGCACCTGCTAGGGTTGCCAACCTCCAGCTGGGACCTGGAGATTTCCCAAAATTTCAGCTGATCCCCAGACTACAAAGATCAGTTCCCCTGCAGGAAAAATGGCAGCTTTGGAGGGTGGACTCTTTGACATCACATCCCGGCTGAATTCTCTCCTCTTCCCAAATGAAGCTCCCCCCCACATTCCACCCCCTCCAAACCTCCAGGAATTTCCCAAACTGGAGCTGACAATCCTAACACTGCAAGAGACGATTGTCCTAATGATTTTTTCATACCTCCCCGAGGATTAATTTTAAGTCTCAATGGCAGGCGAGCCAAACTTTCCAAAGCTCCAGGGGCAAGAAGCAATTTGGACCCAGATTTGGTCCAGAGAGCTGCCCCACAGGAAAAGAAAGGACTCCTGCTCCTCCTCCCCTTGTCTTAATTTACCTCATCTTTCCTGCTTAATGGGAAGGATTTGAGACAAAAAAAAATCCTTCCCTGGAAGCCTCACTGTTAAATGTATTTCATTATGGGCTGCACATCTTGAGTCTCATGTTTTTTTCCCCCCAGGCTTTGGGGCATTCCTCCCACAGAGCCTTAAAATTAGCAGTTTGTGGGATCCTTGTCTAAGTGTTCTTAACCTGCGCCTTCTGTGACCAAGATGAGCTTAAAAAGAAACTGAAACTTAAGAGTATATTAGTGCTGCCAGAGTAGTTTCTTTCACCCTCTGAGATGCAGAAGAACTTCCTGAAATGATAACTGTATAAACCGACACAAGCAAAAGTCTGTAAAGCAGTCCGAAAGGAGCGCTGGAAACAGTGGCAAAGGAACAAGCTGATGAAGAAAAGGAACCTTATGTTCAACATCTAAGGCTCTTCTGCACTTCTTATTTTTGTGGATTGTGTGCCGTATTTGCTCCCTCTAGTGGCCGCTTTGATGTTTGATCAGGGCATCTCCAGTTTATTTCGGTGCACTTTTAAAGTGCTCGGCAATAAACCAACCGCCACTAGAGGGAGCAAAATATGTGAAGAAAAGAAAGAAAAATTGATGCCAGAGGGTACCCAAGTGACAAAAATAAGACGAGAGGAAAAAACCCCTGGTCGGGGATTAAGGACTCAGCCAGTTATAGACATTGTCACACAATTGGACAGCATGGGTGGTTTATCAGCTGTGGCTGTTCCTTGGGAAAGGTGGCTTGGCCATCCTTGCTGTAACCGTACCCCCAAATAGACTACTGCAATGCATTTTACATAGGGCTGCCTTTGTTGGTGTACTGTCAAAATCACTATCTGGTGAGTCCCAGAGTACATATTTCGCCTGCTCTCAAAATTTTACACTGGCTGTCTAGACACTTTGAACTCTTCTAAAGCCCTACATGGAACTAGAAGATTTTAAAGACTACCTTTGTCCACCTGATTACTGCAGGTACCACTTGCTACGTGTTCTCTGTGGCACCATGAACAGAAATGTGGTAGATATCCATATCAGACAAGGCTGTTTAAGTGGTGGCGATGTTGTGGCGGTGGCACACTCTTCTCTGGCTCCATGTAGCAATTTTCCAAAGCCATCTCCAAGATGTATTTCCTTATCCAGACCGCCTCTTATCTTGTGTTTGATTGCTGATACTATTCTGATGTTGCCAAGCAATTTGATGGCATGGTGCCTGTTTCCCTGCTGCTCACTTAATATGGGGTTATTTTACACTGGTGTTTTTAATAGGTCATATTTTAGCTGTCTGTAAGCCACTCCACTTTTGGTGGAACAGTCAGATAGAAATGGTTAAATAGAAGTAAACAAGAAGTGGGACCCGTGATACTTGAGGAGGGGGGGGAAGTATTCCTAAAGGCTGCAGCTCCACCTCGAGGAGGAAGCAGCTGCAGGTAAGTCTTCTTTCCACCCCCACCCCCAGCACCGGTGGCAAGGCCTCAGTAGCTCTCAGCCGTTGGGCCACCGATCTTCACTCTGCACCCCCCGGCAACAGCGGCAAGGCCTCAGCGGCTCTCAGCCACCAGGCCACCATTCTCCCCCCCCCCCCCCCGCATTGGTGGTGAGGCCTCAGCAGTTCTCAGCTGCCAGGTCACCACAGAGTTCCCAGAGCATTCTCTGCGCATGTGCAGGGAACGCTCTTTTACTTTTGGGGGAATTTAAATATCCCCCGTATAGGTTTTTTTTTTTTAGTTTTAAGATTTTTTTGCACACCTGGGGAGTCCCCCAAGCGTGTAGGAAAATATCTCTGCCCCCTAGGTGCCCCCGATGTGCAAATTTAGATATCCACACGCGGGGGGCGCCTTGGCTATTAGATATATAAAGGTACAAATGTGTATGGTTTTAATAATAATAATAACAATAACAATAATAATAGGATGCATCTGTCTGTCCATCTGTGGCAGGCATTAGAAAATAAAGTCATGTGCCACAACACTGGCCACCAGCTTCAGGGCGATCATGGGAGTTGTGGTGCCAAAAATCAAGGGAATCAGGACATCTTGGAACACCCTAACATCCCTCTGATATCTGCAGTGGAAGCCAAGGTTTACTCATAAGAAGCCAGAAAGGTGCAGGCAGCTTTGACAGGGAGGGCGGACAATGTCCTCTCTGTTACAGAACAACGGGTGCTTAACAACCTCCCCGAATTATCAGAACCTGTGTGGTGTAGTGGTTAGAGGGTCTGACTGGAATCTGGGAGACCGGGATTAGATCCCCCAATCTGCCATGGAAGGTCGCCAGGTGACCTTGGGCCAGACTCAGCCGAACCTTTCTTTTTCTTTTAGTAAGGTCTTTTTTTCCCCCAAAACACAAAGAAAACATAAACAAGAACATACAAAACACAGAAAAGTACATAAAATAGACGGAGGGTACTATATCTAGAAATATCTCCAAGGTTATTTCTTATATTCTCTAGTTATATTCTCTAGTTATCAATTTTTGTATTGAGTAAATATAATGACCTGATAAAAATAAAATAGTCCAAGTCGTCTACTAAACTTTTAGAACAGTTGAGTGACTCAAGTTTTTATTAAGAGATTAAATAGATCAGTTCAGTTCGGTCCATATAGTCTTCTAGCCATGTATAGAATCTGGCCCAAGCATTGCAAAATTTCTCTTCCTGTAACCCTTTTAAAAATAAAGTCAGTTTGTCCATTTCCACAATCCGTTCCCACAATTAATGCTAACAGTAATTATTAAGAATGAGGGGTATTCTGCTCAAGTTTTTTGATTAATGAAAATGTGTTTTGGGGTAACTATTTTTTTTAATGATTCTTGACTGCCATTTCAAAGACATGGAATAGAGTCATATTGCTAATGCTGCCTTCTCTGTTGTGTTTCAAGGCTCTTCCTCTGTTCCATAGATTTTAGAGGATGCTGGCGGAGTGAAAATTTCTCCAACTCACCACCAATACAACCATTGGTCTATCGATCAGATGATCACTCGAGGTCTCCTAGTCTTAGCCATATCCCCTCTGTATTTTATGCCTTATCCCACCTTAGACCTGATTGAGGAGAAGCCCATAGGACAAATACAACAAATGGTGGTCCCCCCACCCCATTCCACCCCCAGGAAGCAGAATGTTGGAGAATCGTTCCAGAAAAAAGAATGTGGGTGGAAGAAGTTAATGGGTCATTGGCTGCCGGTGCTTCTCTAATGAGATTATCGTCAAGCAAAGCCTGGCAAGAGGCTATCGGTGTTTGCCATGATGTGACTGGATCTAGTCTGACAGATGTCACTCAACTCTTGACCCGTAAAGCCAATGGGAAATATCCGGTGGTTAAATAAGGTTAAAATCTGGTTACTGAATAATTACAGAATTATCATCTCTATAAAGTATATTTTATTTGGACAGCCTTGCTTGGGATATGATGGTGGAAGGGCAACTTACAGAGCCAACAAGTTTCTTTTAAAAGGACAAAGACATGGGCAAGACTTACCATTGGAATAAATGTTCAGCTGTACACGATGGCCCCTGTTCAAACCAGCTCTGTTTTACATAGTTTATATAGCATTTTAATGAACTCTCCTAGAGTTGCCAGACCCCCTGGTTTGGTGGGGGTTACCCACTTTTTGGGGGGTTCTACCCACTGCCTGGCCGGCTAGCCATCAGGGGAAGCTCCACCCCCAAACCCCAACACCTGCAGTCACCCCTCTCCCTTGAGAGAGAAGGGAAAGGGGCGGCTGCGGGCCATGCACCCAATCTCTGAGTGGCATTGCCACTCGGAGATTGGGTGGGTAGGGCCCTCAGCTGCGGGAACTTAAAGGGACCCCTTTAAGCGCTTGCAGTTGGCGGGACTGTCCCCGTGGGGGTGGGGCTTGGAGCTGGGATGTCCCCAATGTGGACGAAGATGGACATGGCAACCCTAAATTCTCCTCATGCTGGGTTCATGTTCTGAAAGTGTCCCCGGGCAGAGGCTGAGCCCTGCTGTAGGTAAGTGATCAATACAGAGTCTACTTAGTCTCAAACCATCTTTAACCCTCTTTATTTGGCTCCTCATGCATGCAAAAGGATCATTTACTCTTGATCCAGTTACTGAATGAACAGCAGAGTCCATACTTCGTGATAAGAGACCATTTGTATGACTTTGGTGAAAAGAGATGTTCCTGTGCATTGCTGTTGCTGCTAGAGAATTCTAACAAAGAATGGAAAGGTAAAGGTTTGCCTTGCTCAAAAGCCAGTCAAATATGACTTTAGGGATGCAGCGCTCATCTCTTTTTCCAAGCCGAAGAGTCCTCCAAATCTGCCATTCTCTCTGGGGGAATTGATATCTGCAGTCTGGAGATCAGTTGTAATTCTGGTAGATCCCCAGGCCCCTCATGGGTGTGGGCAACCATATGCCTGGACCACGATTCAGACCCTACTAAGCAAGATGCTGGAGAGATGATACAGCTCAGTTCTCAGCCAGCAGCAAGCCAACCATCAGCAAAGCAGAAGCCAGACTAGGAATCCCATTACCTAAATCTGAATTGTGGAGGAGTGGCCTGCAGGGCAGAGCAAAATAGGGGAATAACAGAGGGCTGGAACCCATCTAATTCCACCTGGGGCAATTCACACAAGCCTAGCCAACTCTATACATGCTCCCAGCTTGGTGCGACAAAGTAAATTCAATACGGTCCATTAGGAGTAAAAGTGGAAACCTTTGTGTTACCTGTATTATATCGTACAATGGCCGGATCCACATCCCCCAAAGTCTGATTTGTATTCTAGGTAAGTCAGCAGCCTGGATTTTATAGGAATTGAAAGCCGTTGGTAGTGAGGTTACCTTCATTGTGGAAAACTGTGTTAGCCATCCTTCCCGTCCTATGCTTTTGAAAAGTGCTGCCTGTCCCACCTTGTGCTAAAGGAGAAGTAGAGGTGACCTCGGGGTAGCGAGTTGGGGGGGAGGGGACAGTCTTTTCATTCTTCCCTCCCCATTTGGTTTCAGGCCACAGATAACCACTTATCATCATTATGCCATTATGCTACATGAAAGAGTTAAAAAAATGTTTGTGTGCATGTGTGTGCATAACCTTGCAGAGAAAAGAAAGGAGCTGTGGCTCAGTGGAAGAGCCTCTGCTTGGCATGCAGAAGGGCCCAGGTTCAATCCCCAGCAGTTTCACATGGGTTCATGTGTGTGTTCACCTCCTCCAGAAACCTAAAATCATTGAGAGCCAGTTTGGTGTAGTGGGTAAGTGTGCGGACTCTAATCTGGGAGAACCAGGTTTGATTCCCCACTCCTCCACTTGCACCTGATGGATGACCTTGGGCAAGCCATAGTTCTGTCAGAGCTGTCCTTGAAAAAGAGCAGTTTCTGTCAGAGCTCTCTCAGCCCCACCTACCTCACAGGATGTCTGTTGTGGGGAGGGGAAGGGAAAGGTGTCCGTAAACTGCACTGAGACTCCCTTGGGTAGTGAAGGGTGGGGTATAAATCCAATCTCTTCCTCTTCCTCCTCCTTCTTCTTCCTGTAGCAGGAATGAAGCTCCTTTCTTCCAGGTAACCGTTTCCACAAAGTGACTCATGCAACGGATTATGCTGGAATAAATGTTTGTCTTGAAGGAGCCACAAGACTCTGGCTTTGTTTTTCATCCCTGACTCCACTGGCAAGCAGCTCTCAAGGGCTTCCACAGAATTCTTAACTTGATTTCTTCAAGTGGCAGTACTTGGATGCCTCCTCCATTGTAGGTGACTGTACCACTTCAGGTGACTGCTGAGGGGAGATCACATTCTTCAACACTTCCCCACATGCCAAGCTCCCTGCAGATGGAAAGTGTTATGTATTGGGACTGAATCGTCCCTGATGGAATCACACTAAAGACTGGCTGAGCTTGGAGCACAAGAACAAGAGCCAATCAGGACTCTGGCGTAAACCAATCAAGGAATAATGTTTTGTAAATGGCCTATCACAGGGAGTGTGTGTGTGGGTGGGTGGAGTGTTTTGCATGCTGCATGCATATAAGCAGGGCTTTGGCCCTGCTAGTGTTTTTGTGCTCTGGCTGAACTCACTTCATAAACTATGAGCTGATCACTCTATGCGTCTGAAACTCTGAACCCAGTATATTTCAGAAAGCCAACAAAACAGGCTAGGTTTTAGTTGGCTTTTTGGTAGTCCAATTGCAGAGAGAGCTTTTCTTTTCTTGCCCCCCCCCCCCCTTTTTAAATTGTTTATTTAATTTGAAATACTAAAACCATGAAAGCAGAGAGAGCACATTTGCGGGGGGGAGGGGGGGTGCAAGAGAGGGGAGGTCTTCCACCTACGGCCCATTCTGTCCCCTGAGGACTTTGGCACTTCATTCTGCAGGATGAATCCCAGATTGTGGCTCTGAACTATTTCAGCCTTCATATCAGTTTGCTGGATTTTCTTCTTCTTTTTGCATACAGCTCAATGGTATGTGTCACCTCCCATCTGAGGATGACCTCTGCATGTCTTTATTTCTTTTTTTTTATTGCTTTGACCCGACTGGTGCTTACAGCTCCTTGGAAACCTAACGACACCTGTGAATTTCATTATCTCATTAACTTGCTCTTTTCTGCTGTTGCCAGATAATTACTGCAGTTGTTAAGTTAAATGTAAACTAACACTTATCTCTACTGTAGGGCATAAACTGGGGTTTATTACTGGCCCTCTTTGAAGAGGTTTTATATATATATATATATATTTCCTGGCCATCTCACAGCAGTTTTTGCATTCTCCCCTGTGTCCAGACACCTGGCCATGCGCAATGAATGCATGAAGAAACAAAAACAAAAACTTCAGAGGTGGTGGCTTTTTAACCGGGCTCCAAGTCGTCCCCTGACAGGGTGAGTATGCCCAAGGAATGCCTGACAGCTGTGGCTATATGAGCAGGCCCGTTTAATCCGTCTGAGAAATGTGCCTATATCAGGCCAGACTGCCAGTCTGAACGCAACCTAGGTCTAGAACACACAAATCCCAGCATGGGAGCTTTCAAAGAAAAGTAGCATTTTGACTTCCTGGTGTCAGATGCCCACCACACAGTGTACAAGTTGGAGCAGGTTGGATTCAGTCAGCCTTTTCATGCAGTCTTGCTTAATTCCCTTTCTAGCTACAATCTCAGTCCCATGTGTCTTGTGTCCATATAGGTCTGTGAGAGTCCTACAGAGTCAGTCAACAACAAGTGTCCTTAAATAGGAAAAGCTTTATTGAGAAAGGTATGTAATGGTCATCTGCACTTCTTGTGTTAGTAATGGTGGGCACTATTGAAATCAGGATAATCATACAGAATTCAAAGAGAGGTCTGGTAGTGCATTGTAACCAATCAGTAGGTCAGGAAAAAGGCGCTTAACATACTGGTCAACAGTTCCCATGAATTAAGCGGGAAGACTTATAGCCAGACAGAAGAAAAGATACATGAGCCGGCACCAACAGTCTCTCAAGGTTGGAACAGTAGGGAGAGCGATAAGCATGTCATGAGGACTATAACACAATGTTCCACAGTATTGACATCACGGGTTCAGCCAACCCACCTCCCGGGCAGGGGATGGCAGCACTAGCTGACAAAGTCCCATGATCCCCAGGCCTTTGGGGGGTCAGACTCCCCAGAGTTGTTAACCCCCAGGTGGGGGCCTTGGAATTGCAACTGATCTCCAGACCGCAAAGGTCAATTCCCCCTGGAGAAAATGGCTGCTTCAGAGGGTTGGTCCTATGGCATTGTGCCCCACCAAGGTCCCCCTCCTCCCCAGATCCAGCCCTCCCCAGGATCTGTCCCCAAATGTCCAGGAATTTCTCAGCCATACCTCTCACTCCCATTTTCTTCAGTGGGAAAGCTGGTAGTACATAACCCAATGTAGAAACACCTAAAATTCCAAAAATGTTGCATTTGCATCTAGATATTCACAGCTATGTTACAATTTTCACTTGTTCCTAAAACTATAGCCATTGCCACTCATGCCAAAAAGCCCACAAAATACTGAAAAGATGCACCAGGAGTTGGACAAACCCCTGCTTTCCTCCTGGGTGAACACATCCATAAATATTTACCATAATTTCCCATGGGAGATCAGGATACAACTTCAGATGTGTACTTGTGCTGGAGGAGGAGAAGGGATTTGAGCAGCGAAAGGGCATGGTTCAGCGACCTTCCGTTTGACATATTCTCAGCTAAGTAACAGCAACAAAATGGAGTGTATTTTAAGAACATTTCCTGTGGCTATTTACTGGTTTATACCTTATAACAGAAACTAGGGAATATTATTCTGTGGTCTGAAATGCTGTGAGGGGCCTACCTGGCCTCCTTCTGAAATGGCAACCTATAGGGTATACTAAAGAGCAGGGTTGCCAACTCCAGGTTGGGAAATTCCTGGAGATTTGGGGGTGAAACCTGGGAATAGCGGAGTTTGGGGAGGGGAGGGACTGAAGCGGAGTGTAAGGCCATAGAGTCTACCATTAAAAACAGCCATTTTCTCCAGGAGAGTGGATCCCCATAGTCTGATCAGTTGTAATTCCAGAAGATCTTCAGACCCATCTGGAGGTGGGGAAGAAGAAGAAAAAGAAGATATTGGATTTATATCCCGCCCTTCACTACCCAAGGGAGTATCAGAATGGCTTGCAATCTCTTTTCCCTTTCCCTCCCCACAGCAGATACCCTGTGAGGTAGGTGGGGCTGAGAGAGCACTGACAGAAACTGCTCTTTTTCAATGACAGCTGTGACAGAACTATGGCTTGCCCAAGGTCATCCATCAGGTGCAAGTGGAGGAGTGGGGAATCGAATCCAGTTCTCCCAGATTAGAGTCCGCGCACTTAACTACTACACCAAACTGGCTCTCCTACTGAAGAGTCTCCTCTTGGTTCAGAAAATCCATTTTAAGTGTTGGGTTCTTATCGCTCACCATCTAAATCATGGAACTTTTAATGGCACTGCAAAATAGATTTTCAATATCTATAGATTTTCAATATTCTCTCTCTAGCCATGAAGGCAAAAACTCCCCCCCCCCCATTTTTTTGGAAAATAAGAACATAAGAGAAGCCAAAGTTGGTTCAGGTGAGTGGTCCATCCAGTCCAACACTCTGTCACACAGTGGCCAAAAACACCAGGTGCCCTCAGGAGGTCCAGCAGTGGGACCAGGACACTAGAAGCCCTACCACGGTTGCCCCCCTGTCAAGCACCAAGAATACCGAGCATCACTTGCCCCAGACTGAGAGTTCCTATCTATACTTTGTGGCTAATAGCCACAGATGGACCTCTGCTCCAGATGTTTATCTAACTCCCTCCTGAAGCCGTCCATGCTTGTAGCCGCCACCATTTCCTGTGGCAGTGAATTCCACAGGTTAATCACCATTTGGGTGAAGAAGTACTTCCTTTTATCTGTTCTAACCCGACTGCTCAGCAATTTCATCGAGTACCCATGAGTTCTTGTATTGTGAGAAAGGTAGAAAAGGACTTCTTTCTCTACCTGCTCTATCCCATGCATAATCTTATAAACCTCGATCATGTCACCCCTCAGCTGTCGTTTCTCCAAGCTAAAAAGCCCCAAGCACTTCAACCTTTCTTCATAGGGAAAGTGTTCTAACCCTTTTATCATTCTAGTTCCCCTTTTCTGCACTTTTTCCAATGCTATAATGTCTTTTTGAGGTGTGGCGACCAGAACTGTACACAGTACTCCAAATGAGGTTGCACCATCGATTTATACAGGGACATTATGATACTGGCTGATTTGTTTTCAGTTCCCTTCCTAATAACCCCCAACATAGTGTTGGCCTTTTTCATTGCAGTTGCACACTGTCTCAACATTTTCATTGAGTTATCTACTATGACTCCAAGATCTCTCTCTTGGTCAGTCTCCCCATCAACGTGTATTTATAGTTAAGATTTTTGGCTCCAATGTGCATCACTTTGCACTTGGCCACATTAAACCCCATTTGCCATGTTGATGCCCACTCGCCCATCCTCGACAGATCTCTTCGGAGTGCCTTACAATCCTCCCTGGTTCTCACCACCCTGAACAACTTCGTGTCATCTGCAAATTTAGCCACTTCAGTGCTTACTCCCAACTCCAGATCATTAATAAACAAGTTAAAAAAGCATTGGACTGAGTACTGATCCCTTCGGTACCCCACTGCTTACCTCCCTCCACTGAGAAAATTGCCCATTTATACTCACTTTCAGTTTCCTTTTAATTAGCCAGTTTTTGATCCACAAAAGGACTTGTCCTTTTATCCCAGTGGACTCAAGGTCTCCACTGGTTCTGTGTTGTCCTTCTTCTGGTCCCACCACAGTGAGCCAAACCACACACTTCTATAAAAAAACCAACCCAACCCTGTGTGACATCAGAGAGAAGTAGAATTCTGGGCCAGCTCTGGGTTGGAAAACGCCTGGAGATTTGAGGGATGGAGCCTGGGGAGGGTGGGGTTTTCGGAGAGTATAATGCCATCTGAATCCTACCCTCCAAGGCAGCCATTTTCTCCAGAGGAACAGATCTTGGTCATCTGGAGCTAAGTTCTAATAGCGGGAGGTCTCCAGGCCCTACCAGGAGGCTGGAAACCCTAGAGAGAATGAGGCACAGGGAGGGGAAAACAAACTTGATCCAAAAACCAGAATCAAGAACCACAAGGGTAAGAGAGAAGTCTACTGTAGGGCCAATATTAAAAACCTAGTTAAAACTTATACAAAAATACATGTATTTATTAGAAAGGCAGTTAAAAACAAATCAGGGCCCAACGTAAGCCTCATAGAAAAGTTCAAGTGGCCAGTACACAAGGGCCAGTACCCATGACCTGATGTGTTTCAGCCCTGTCGGGGGCCTTCTTCAGACGTACACATATTACAATATAACATATTACAGTAAGATAACCAATAAATCATTACAGGACCAAGGAAAGGAAAGTCAAGCAGCAAGAGCAATAGACACAAGACAAAGATGTGTGTGAGGCCTCCAAAGATGCAATTTGCTTGAGGACACTTTAGCTTTGACTAAGATAGCCACACAGGTGCTTTTTGGACCCACACTGGAAGATGTTCTAATTCAGCAGCTGTGCATTTGGCACCTGGCACATGACTTCCATCTTGAGAGGCCTCAAACACATCTTTGTCTTGTGTCCATTGCTCTTGCTGCTTAACTTGCCCTTCCTTGGTCCTGTGTTAATGTATTGGTTATCTTACTGTAATATGTTATATTGTAACACGTGTACTTCAAACTTTTTTAAATATTGGCCCTATATTAGACTTCATTTTTTTACCCTTGGGGTTCTTAACCCTAGAGAGAATCCTGACGTGAGCATTTACCAAAAAAAAAAAAAGGATGCACTTTTAATCTCAGCATTTGCAGTCCCTCTCACCTGACAGAGCGACAAATAATGTAGTTATTTGTGCAGGATTATGCGATAATAAGTCCACGGGCTGCTCCCTTGCATTTTTGTGTTTCGGCCCCTTTGGGTTTTTTTGCGGGCAGCTCTCTTCCTTTTGGCATTATTTATTCCGCCTGTTTAGTTTGCTTCCCGGGCTGCGACAGCGCTCGTAAGGTGAACCCATTGAACCGCGCCATAATAGATGTAATACATCAATACATTTGAGCTGAACAGCTTTAATTAGGCTTTCCTGGTCATTTCATCAATTCGGTCAAGTGCCACTGGGAGCTGGATAACACCGAGCCTCCTGCAGTGCATGAGAATTGCAGCGCTCCAGCAGCGCCCTGCCCGTCATGTTGTAATTCAGGCCACAGACTTAATGCAGCAGTCCTAGACACACTTTCTGTTTGGGGGAGTCCGTTCCATTGAAATTAGTGGGACTGACTCCTGAGCCCGGGCACCCAGGGCTGAGCGAGCAAAGTCTCGATCCCGAAATCTAAACCAGCCCCTTTAAAGTGAACCATTCAATGGCATCAGAGTCTGCAGAGGTCACTGGGAGATGCAAGCTTCTCCCAAAATAGGGATGCAGTCTCCAGGGGACAAGGGTTGCCATATGCCCTCTAAGCACTGCCTGCTGGCACTCCTGCAGTCAGCATGAGCCGACTATCTAGCAATCATTGAAAACTCTATGGTTTCCTCAGAAGTGATGTCACAATGTCACTGACAGCCACTCCCCATTCTCCCGCTCTTTGGACTCCTGCTGGAGGGCAGGCCAGGCCTGGCAATTCTACGGGAAGCCTTTGCAGGGCCCACAACTTCTGGGAAGTCATTTGTTTTGAAGCATCATGTCACTCCAGGAATTTTAAAAAAATCACTAGAGTGAAATCATAGAGATTTGAACTTCTTAGAGTGTTGTGACGTCAATTCCTGTCTCAGGAAGTGCTTCCAAGTGCTGCCCCCCCATTTTCCTCTTGCTGACCCATTAAGTGAGGTCAAAAGACAGGGAGGTCCCACAACAATACCAGGTGAGTGGTAGGGTTGCCTGCTCTGGGTTGGGAAATGCCTGGAGCTTTTGAGGGTGGAGGCTAGGGAAGGCAGGGTTTGTGGAGGACAGAGACCTCAGCGGGGTATAATGCCATAGAGTCCACCTCCAAAGCAGCCATTTTCATGAGGGGAACTGATCTTTATCAACTGGAGATCTCCAGGTGCCACTGGAAGATGGCAACCTTAGTAAGTGCTCACTTTTTCCTGAAATCACTTTCTTTCTTTTTTATTTATTTCAATATATTAAAACCTATTATACGAGAGAAGGAGGAGGAGGAGGAGGAAGAGAAGTAGAAGAAGAAAACAACTTGAAGTTACAAAATATTACAAGAGGATATTTACATTATGGATGGTACCTTCAATCACATTGCAACTGAGTGACAATATCCTTGATGCTGTACAACACAAATTCTGTGGAGTCACAGAACATATTTAAAGGCAACGGAATCCCTCAAAGGCCATGGATGAGGGTACCATGGTTTGTGAAGACAAGAATTCAAATGCTTGGTGCCGCATTTTGACAAAATCAGTAAGGTAAGACTCAGTGTTAGATTTTTTAAAAGATTGTCAGTAATTTTCTCTAATATAAAGTATTCCCGGATCTTTTGATACCATTGTTGTAGAGTCAGAGGGAAGGGATCTTTCAATTCAGCTGCACTTTCTGAGGGACAACCTAGAAGAGCTGTTGGAATTTTTTTGATCTAATTTCCACCTTTTCTTTTATAAAAAAGTAGATTCAGAAGGCCTTGGCCTGGATCAAGATGGCGCCACAATGGAAGAGAAGCTTAATTTTCCCCTCCTCAGTTTTCTCTACAGAACACAGGATAACCCCTATATATATATAATTTGGGGGGGGGGGTTTTGGGTATATTGACCCCCCCCAAAAAAAAACAACTGGTATTCCTGGTATTCCCAAATTCCAAATCCTGGTACGGTATTCAAATTCAGATTTTTTTTCAATTTTCTGAATTTTTCAGCTCCACTCCCTATGGCTTTCCAGCTAGAAGATGTGCTGGTCCCTGTCCTTTAATAATCCCAAGTTTCAAGTCAATTGGACCAATTTTATGAACCCCTGAACAGGGTGCCTCCAGCTGTTCTCCATTATTTCCTATTTGGGGTGGGGGGGAAGAAGAAGGGGAAAGAAACCTGCAAAAAGTTCCAGGGCAAAAAGCCATGCCTCCAAGTAGCAATCACTAAGAACAAACAGCAAGTCCAACAGAACCATTGCAGAATCTAGTAATCCCAGCAGAACCACAAGCCAATGTGCCAAGCCATACAGAACTGAAATCAAACCAGAGAATTCCTGTAGTGGAAACTGGGGGGGGGGGAGGCTTTTAGCAAGCCTAGCACAACCAGTTACAATGTACAGAATGCCTAGCAGAACCCAGTGCCACTCTGATAATGCAAGCTCAACAGGACTGGTGTCAAAGCATGGAATCACAACAAATGCAAGAGTGGGTTGCAAAAAGCAGGGGGGGTGGCAAGCAGGGTGCAAAAATTGGGAAGGGAACACAAAGGAACTGCCTCAAAAGATTTTAAAAAAACAATCTTTTGAAACTGACAAGATACATTTGAAATTGACAAAAGCAGTGGGGAAGCCCATAGAAACCTCAGACACAGAAACAAAGTGTGTGTGTGTGTGGGGGGGAGATAAGGAAAGGAAAACAATCCTGGAGACCCTGCAAATGCTGGCTCCTGATCTTCCCAGTAGTTCCCGAATATTTCTGGGATTTTTCAGGACCTTTTTGTTTGTTTGTTTGTTTTTTGAAAAAAGCCTGGATATATTTGGGATGCTGAATATACCCCAAAATACCTATCAAGTGTTTTTAGGATATATATTTGGCTGGGGGTGTATCTGAATGCATACCCTTAAACCCTTTCAGAGGGGGGAGAGAGAGAGAGCCTAACAACATGTCCTGCTAAGTATTGGGTTAAATGAAAAAAAAAATAATAATTTGCCTTGGAAGCACAGAAGCTTTACACAATATCCCCAATCCTCCACATTTCCTGATTAAGGGGAAATGTCGTTCAAACAAATTACTAGGATGATCTGACTCCAATAAGTAACAAGAGAAAGAAATGTACTTACAAAAATAGAAGCACATCTTACATGACAGATTCCTGTGGGTAGGTACATTTAATGTATTGTGAACAGATTAACTTCAAAAAAGGTTACCAAAAACCTCCAAGTCCAAGTAAGAGAGAGAAAAAGAGAGGTCCTATGTAAGATGAAAAACAGAAGGCAAAAGCAAGGACTAAAGAAGCTCAACATCTAATTGAGGAGAGGGTGTACCCCAGTGAGAGAATTCTCTTAACCCTTTCCCTCCCAGGTCCTCTTGCATGCAGAGTTACAATATCCAGCACTTAAGATGATACTCATCAGTTGGAGGCAGGACTCAACCTATTTCCCTGTGCCACAATCCCAAAATGAAGTGGGACCTCCCATGATGCATCTTCACAGCAGCAGTATCAAAACCACCGCAGAGATCTGACCCTGGATCTTTCTGGCCACCATCTCCTCTGGTTTGCCACTGAGCCATTTCATTGGCCTTCAACAGAAAGTCAGTCCCCTTTTAGATTCATAACTATCACAGATTTTCAGGAGGGCAGAATCGGCTGGGTTCCCTTGAAGAAGAGGGAGTTTCAAGAATTGCCAGGAAGTCTTTTTAGCCCTGCCGGTGTGTTGTGTGGGCTTCATAATACTGGGCTTCAGTTAGGGAGGATTGGGGGGTGCACAAGGACAAGCATGCTGCCCTTGTGCTGGTAGACAACATCACTTCTGGGGAATAAACAGAAGTGATGTCATGACATTGGGGGGATGCTCTAGGATTCCCCCAAAACGGTATGGTCAAACCATAGAGTTTTGGGCAAATCCTACAGCATTGCCCTGACATAATGACATCACTTCCATTTTTTTCACTAGAAGTGTTGTCATATGCTGGCATGATGGGGGGCAGAACCCCTCCCCATTCCCACCCATTCTCCTTACCACTGGCCTTTAATGAACTGCTGAGGAATTGGGGGCGGGGGGGTTGCCTGGGAGGCCTAGTTTTCATTTTTATACAACCTCGACTAAAGCATTTAAACTCATTTCAAGATGGGTTACCATGCCAGACTGTCTGCAGCAGTAGAAAGAGCAAGCGTCCAGGAGCACCTTCAAGCCCAACAAAATTTGTGGCGGGGGAAGAGCTCATACTCTGCCACAAACTAATTTCAGGTAGAAAAACTAATGTGAGTTAATTAACGTCTCAGAACCCAAATGTTGATACTTGCGAAAGATGGTTAGAAAACAAGATTTTGTTAGATGGCTTGCCAGCCTCCCAGTGTTCTTTGCCCTGCAGGCCACTCCTTCTCAATTCAGTTTTAGGAAATGGCATTTCAGGTCTGGCCTCTTCTGCTTTGCTGATGGCTGGCTTGTTGCTGGCTGAGAACTGAGCTGTATCGTCTCTCCAGCATCTTGCTTAGTAGGGTCTGAACTGTGCTCCGTGCATATGGTTGCCAACCTCCGAGTGGGGACTGGAGATCTACCAGTATTAAAACTGATCTCCAGACTACAAATAACAGTCTCTCTGGAGCAAATGGCTGCTTGGGGGGGGGGGACTCTAATTATATGTCACTTAGGTCCGTCTCCTCTCCAAACCCCACCCTCACAAGACTCCAAACTCAAAATCTCCAGGGACTCCGTAACCTGGAATTGCCAGCCCTAATCAGTCTAGCTCTGAGTGAAGTGGTTGTTCCGTGTGGAGGCTGGGTCATGTCACACTGAAGGCTAGGGATGCCAGCCTCCAGGTGGGACCAGGTGATCCTGTGGAATTACAGCTAGCCTCCAGACTACAGAGCTCAGTTTCCCTGGAGAAAATGGATGCTCAGGAGAGTGAAGACTATGTTATTGTATCCCATTGAAGTCCCTGTCATCACCAAGTCTCCAGGAGTTTCCCAGTGTGAATCTGGCAATCCTCCAGTGTGGTACAATGCCATAGAGTCCCCCCTCCAGTAGCCATATTCCCAGGAAACTGATCCCTGTAGTGAGTTATAATTCTGAGAGATCTCTAGGCCCAGGGGTCATTTCGTAGAAAAAGAGGTGCAGGAGCTCATTTGCATAACTCATTTGCATATGCCACACCCCCTAACATACCGAAAGTGTGTCAGAAGGGAACACCCACCCCTCAGGCTCCACTCCACAGGTGAGTGAAACTGATCTGCTCTTCCTCCATTCCCTTCCCCATCCAATACTTTGTGCAATAAAAATAAGCATCAAGAACACACCCTCATTCTCTTCCTGCTCCCTTGAGATACCCAGGACATGTGCACCACCCATCCCTTTCCCTTCCCCTTCCCGCAACAAGATACCCTGTGAGGTAGGTGGGGCTGAGAGAGGTCTTTTGAGAACTGCTCATGAGAGAACAGCTCTGAGAGAACTTGTGACTGGCCCAAGGTCACACCAGCAGCTGCATGTGGAGGAGTGGGGAATCAAACCCGGTTCTCCCAGATTAGAGTCCAACTCCGGAACACTACACCAAACTGATGGCGTGGAAGCTGCTGAAGTGTTGGTGAAATTTTTCCAGTACTTATGTGCCATGTGCCCAGATAAAAATGGTATACTTAGAAAATTGATATGCCACCTTGAGCAAGTCTCTGGAAAAGCAGCACACAGTCATAAAAGGAACAATGATAAAATTATCAATATTAAAACAAAACATTAAAAACAATAAAGACCCCAGCAGGGCTTTCCCTGGGGCGCTGCGCCTCTGCACTGCTCGGGGAAGCCAAGGAGGGGGCGGGGCTTGGTCATGTGCCCACCCCCTGGGCTCCTCACTCCCGGAGCTGCGCTCCTGTGCACTCCTGCTCCAACGGACCCCTGTCTAGGCCTCACATGGAGGTTGGCAACCCTAAATGGTGGTAGCAGAAAAGATGCAAGAAACTCCCTTATGAGACAAAACACACCACTGAACCACACTGCTGCATTTAACATGTACTTTGGCCTTTCTTCTGGGCCTTGGGCTGGAATGTCACATGGACACATATGAAGCTGCCTTATACTGAACCAGACCCCTGTTCCACCAAGGTCAGTATTGTCTCCTCTGACTGGCAGCAGCACTCAGGGGTCTCAGGCACGGATCTTCCACGTTGCCTACTGCCTGGTCTTTCCGACTGGAGATACCAGAGACCTTCAGCCTTCTGTGTACCAAGCAGCTGCTCTTCCACTGAGCCACAGTCACTCCTCATGTCACATTGGGAAGTGCTTTTGCTCTTCATTTCAGACATCATCCACTCAGATTTTCTGATGCCCCTCAAGAGAATGATAGGGAAAATAAGGAAATTATTCTTTTCAACAGTTGCTTGGCAGAGCTGAGCTGGACATTCCCAATTTCAATCACACTGCATAATTCAAAGATCAAAGTGGGAGATCTTTTTTGAATAAAAGTTTGGGGTAAAAAAGTGACAGTTTTGCGGGTGAATATGGGCATCGATACTTCTGTCTTTGTAACAAAATACAACTAGAGTTTGATCACTGAACAATGTACTTTCAGATCTGAACCCAGGACATTGACCCTGAACTTCTGAATTGAAACTCATTATTTCCAAATTCAAGAAACACATCAAATTCCCTCCACAATGTTCCATTTCTTGGTACTTCTCTTTCCTGCTATTCCGGCTCACAAGAGATCTTAATCAACAGAGCTGTTACCAATATTATATAAATGTGTCCTTTAAAAATATTTATTATGCAGTTTGGTTGCAGTTTTTAAATATAGAACTGGGATCTGCTAAATTGTGACAAACACAAAACTGAAATTATCAGTATTTGCGCCGTATCATTGTATGGACCAGACCCTTCTGATGTTCAAGGTCTTGCTTCTGCTTTGGCTAGGCCTACAGTTACCAACCTCCAGGTGTGGCCTGGAGACCTCCTAGAATTACAGCTGATCTCCGGACTACAGAGATCAAGTTCTCCTGGAGAAAAGGGCTGCTTTGGAGGGTTGGACTCTATGGCCTTATTTTATGGCCTTATGTCCCACTGAGTTGTTGTTGTTGTTGTTCAGTTGCACAGTCAAGTCTGACTCTTCACAACCCCATGGACCACATCACGCCAGGCCCTCCTGTCTTCTGTCGTGTTCCTGAGTTTGCTTAATTTCATATTCGCTGCATCCATGACACTGTCCAACCACCTCATCCTTTGCCGTCCCCTCCTTCTTTGACCTTCAATCTTTACCAGTATCAGGGTCTTCTCCAGTGAGTGCCCCCTTCTCATTGGGTGGCCAAAGTATTGGAGCTTCACCTTCAGGATCTGGCCCTCCAGGGAACAGTCAGGGTTGATTTCTTTTAGGATTGACTGACTTGACCTCCTTGCAGTCCAGGGGACTCTCAAGAGTCTTCTCAAGAATCCCACTGAGATGCCTCCCCAAATCCTTGCCTCCCCATGCTCCACCCCAAATCTCTGCAAATTTGCCAGCTGACAGCTTGGAACCCTAGCTAGCTCTGATCAGGAAGCACATATGCTAACATCTGTTTGGGAACACAGGTTCCCTGCATGCCAGTGTGAAATGGAAAAGAATGTATTCCCAGTGGAAGGAGGGGGCAGAAGTGTACCCAGAGAGAAGAAAAGAGGAGGGTTTGTCACTGAACGGAGAAAATAGCAATTGAAGTTTATGGAGTTAGCTGGTCCGAACATGCTTTGGCAAGCTAGAGCAATGCATGGTTGGGGAGAATCCATGCCACTTGACTGACCACCTGCTCAACCTGTGTATTTGAAAATAAATGTTAAAAGCAACACAACACACATCTCCAATACTCTCCCCTCCAGGGGCCGGTTCCAGGTTTACGGAGGCCCTAAGCAGAGAGGCCCCAGCCCCCCTCCTCCTCCCACCACCAGGCACTCATGCCCCCCTCCTCCTCCTCCCAACAGCCTGTGTGCCTTCTGCCTCCTTGTGTGACCCTCCTTTTCCTTGTCTGCTCACAAGCCCTCCCAGCTTGCTCTATGCTCACAGCTGCCTGCAGTCCTTTCCCCAGCGGTTCTAGGCAGTGTGTGCAGCAGGAAGCATGGGTGATGCAGCGTTAGCAAGTGAGTGAGCAGGGGTGCCATCAGTGGTGGGCCCTGCCAGAAACTCTGGGCCCCTGCAGCTGCCCCATATGAGGGTATACTGACACTGGCCCTGTCCTCCCCAGTCAGTGCTGGGATCCAAATGAGCCAACAGGTCATTATAGAGCTTACAGTGGAGGAAGCAGATAGCTTCTTCTTTCCGCATTCTCATTTCCTTCACCTGTAAGTCCCTGTTGTTTTGGGTTTGAGTGGTTGCTTCCATGTTACAGCAGTTTATGTCTGGCAAAAAACCCCTGCATTTTAAATCTGCAGCCTAGACATAATATGGTGTAATATTGAATCGACCACTAGAAGGAGCAAAACGTCGGGGGGGGGGGGAGAGGAGGGAGAGACCAAAGAAACAGGAATTTAGAAGTGAGGAAAATAAGAATGTGGAAAAGCCCACAGGTACACCCAAGATTCACTACGTATTTTAAGAAATTCAGGGTTGCCAACAGTGGCTGCGTTGCTGTCACAGTGCCCCCTTTTAACTGTATACTTGGTCTCTGATGTCAGGTCAGCAGGCCCATTCCTGCTCTACATCAGTGGCTGCCAAGGGTAGGGGAAATGCCCATTGCCATTCAATTAGGTTAAGGGTCAGTTGCGCCAGATGTGATGAGCAGGAACGAAGAGACTCAGCGTGCCTCGGCTCAGTGGTAGAGTCACACTTTGGAAGGTGTGCTTTGCTCTGTGTACAAGCAGCTTTCTAGAACAGAAATCTAACCAAAAATATTGCCAGAAGCCTTTTTGGGACAGGAGATCTATAAGGAAAAGGGGCTGGGAAAGTATTCTGGGGGAAGATATCTCCAATCCTTCAAAGTCATTTTACTAGCCTTCTTCGCTCATAGTTTAAGCACACTTATATGGAATTAAGGACTTAACAGGACCGACTTCCAAGTAATGTGTTTAGAATCGAGGCATTAGAAACCAAGATCCAGGATTTGCACTTCAGAGCGAAACTAGCTGCTATTACATATCCCAAGTCCTCCACGAGTTAATGCACCCCCCCAGTCTTCCTCTTCCAAGACTATTTTCACAACATTAATGGCATCCAAAGTTCAGATGCTGGAATTAATCATAGGAGTGGCAAATGCAGTAAATTCTATACATATTCTGTGGGAGAACCAATTTCCCCCCAAAACCTGCTCCAATTTAAGTGGAATAGCATACATTGGGATTGATATCAGCTAAACACCCAAGTTAATCACACTCCCAGCTATCACAGTGGGACGGCGTGTTGCAGCCGAAGTGGAGCTTTGCATTTAATGGATGAAATTCTATTTGCTACCAACTGATAGCGAGTTTTGGCAGCTGAATGATGTATTTCCGGGAAAGAAGATGTCCTCGAAGTAACTTGTGGCTGTTTCGAAAGATTTATTAAAACTAAGTTGACACTTGCATCACTGATAGAGGTAATTTCAGAGCTCTTGAAATTCTACTGACCCTAAGATAATGAAACCACCACCTCCGGCGCATTTGTATTCTGTGGCGGGTGGCGTGGCTCATGGCAACGAATGAGAAACACAGTCATTATCTGCTAGAAAAATTCACAATAGTAACTGAGGGCAAACACATGGGCTGGGAGATATAAATGGGGGAGGGAGATCCAGTAGTCCTAGCCCAACAGGCCGCTCGGCGCATAAACAATAACGATAACAGGTTATTAGGCAGTTAATAAAACTTGGGGCTTTGTGAAATGAGTACAGCCTTATAATGAAACTGGAGTTTCTTAAAAGCCCATTTTAAAAAGAATCCTGTATCATAGCAAAGCATTTATATCATGCCCTAAGACAAATCCAATCCAGTTCCTATGAACAGAAAGTACCATGAAATGTGCTTGGGAAAGTCTCGCTGCAGCCAGAGATCTGTTGTGCATATTTATGACATGGACCGCCATGGGCTATACAAATGAAGGCTTTGATTATAATCCCAAAAACATTTTTTTTCACATTATTTCAGATAAGAAGGACATGCGCTAAACTCCAATCAGACGTATCCAATCTGTCAGCTCATCCAATATGAAGATGGTCCATATGAAATGGGGAAGGGACGGTGGCGGCGGCAGCGGCGAGGGATAATTTTATGGTAAAGCACATCCAAAATATGACAGGGAATCAAGCTGAGTTAACGAAACTTTTTACTGCTTTTGCAGTATTTTTCAGAGGAAGAAAAGAATTCTCAGATGCACGACGTGTCTTTGCATTGATGGAGGTGCTGAAATATCAGGAGATAAACACGGCTGCTGTAAATTAAATTAGGAAGAAAGGGGACGATTATGGATTTGGGCCTATTTATTTTTAGAGCTTAACTATGTCTCTAACAGGGTACAGGCATTAAATGAGGCAGATTCCCACTGCAATCTGAGTCTGAAGTGAAGGGGAAATGAAGGAAAGGCCAGCATTTTCATTGTTATAATCGTGTTAGGGATGTGTCCGGATTCCATGCTTTGATTTGAATCACCATGCATTGTTGTTGTTTTTTACTGTATTCTTCTCTGTACTTCAGATAACAGGCCATCTCTCTCTTTTTTTGCCCCGAATAATTAAGAAAATTCAACAGTAATGCTGCAGTTTGCATTAGGGATTCTCGCGCAGCAGCTAGCTTGGCTCACATTCTGTTCGCTGGTTATGATCAGGAGCCAATTTTTCATCACACAGTTTGATTGCATTTGGACAAGCTTGAGCCCTTTCAGCATTACTTTCTGCATATTCAATCAGTATTGTACAGTGCAACTGGCAGCATTTCTCCCTCGCTTGTTCTCACACAGCCCAGTATAAGGTTCCCATTTGTCTGCTTGCAGCTGGAAACCTCCAGGCAATTGCAGCCCTTGTCTGCTGATGCTCAGCTGATCAGCAGGTGAAAACTGGCACCAAAGGGGTGGTGGTGGTGGTTGTCCTGAAAAGAAAAAAAATAGTATGAAAAAGATCTCACCTACTTACAGGAAGTTAAGAACATAAGAGAAGCCAATGCTGGATCAGGCCAATGACCCATCCAGTCCAACACTCTGTGTCACACAGTGGCCAAAAACACCAGGTGCCCTCAGGAGGTCCACCAGTGGGGCCAGGACACCAGAAGCCCTCCCACTCTTGCCCCGCAAGCACCAAGAATACAGAGCATCACTTGCCCCAGACTGAGAGTTCCTATTGATACCTTGTGGATAATAGCCACTGATGGACCTCTGCTCCAGATGTTTATCTAATTCCTTCTTGAAGCCGTCCATGCTTGTAGCTGCCACCCCTTCCTGTGGCAGTGAATTCCACGTGTTAATCACTCTTTGGGTGAAGAAGTACTTCCTTTTATCTGTTCTAACCTGACTGCTCAGCAATTTCATAGCGTGCCCACGAGTTCTTGTATTGTGAGAAAGGGAGAAAAGTACCTCTTTCTCTAAGTGCTCTGTCCCGTGCATAATCGTATAAACCTCGATCATAAAGTTCCTAGTGATTCCTAGAGCTATCCTTTCCAATTACAGGTATCTATAGGAATGGCTAGGAACTCCATAATCAGAACTTCCAGTAAATAGGTGAGGCCTTGTTTTATTTATTTATTTTTTCCTCTTGGGATGCTGACCCCCTCCCCACAACCTCCACACTGTACAACCTTTACGTAGAAAGAAACAGTAGAAAAGAGTAAGAGTCCAGTCGAACCTTGAAGACAAACTGTTCACTTCTTCAGCTAGATCAAGATGGGCAGACACGTTAGTCTGTCCGTGGCAGCAGGCGAGAGCGAGAGTCCAGTAACACCTTCAAAACTGGTGGAAAAATTGTGGCGGGGTAGGAGCTTTTGTGAGTCACGGCTCAGTTCTTCAGGTAACGGTTCCTAACCTCGAGAGAAAACCTGCACCACCTACGGCATAGAGGCAAAAGGGGCCACAAGGCAAAAAAAGAAAAAGAAAGAAATGAGCTGTTCTACCACAGCTGCTGTGCACGGGGCTGGCATCCTCGTACCCTGAGGTGGGGCAGATGCCTGGGCCCAGGGTTTCTGACAGGGCCCACGGCTGCCATCCCCCCCTCCCACATTCACTAGAAGGGGTCATTTTGAGGGGGAATGAGCAGGAATGGCGTTCTGGGAGTAACAAGCCCAGGGCTAGAGCATCACAGGCTCACTTCAGAGCCCAGTTCCCTCTATGGTGTGTGCTGGCACATGGCAATAACTTCCCCTGCTGCCGGCGCAGCTCCAGCGCACCCAGGTCTCCAGCTCGGAGTCTGAGGAGTGAGTGCTGGGCTCAGGCAGCAGCCCCGCCCCCTCGTTAGTAGCCTCCCGGCCATAGGGCACCCCCTGCTCCCAGCAGCCCTCACTTGTGGCGACGCATGGGGGGGGGTGCTGCTTGTTCTTGCTGTCGTCTGCATCGTCCCTCTGTGCCTGTTTTCTTTGTGCTTTTGAAGCAGTTTTTCTCCAGGTAGGCTCGCCAGCTCTGAGTTGGGAAATACCTGGAGATTTTTGGGGTGGAGCCTGAGCGGTGGGTCTTGCCTTCTGACACACTTCCAGTGATGTTAGGGGGTGTGGCATATGCAAATACATTATGCTAATGAGTTATGCTAAGGAGCTCCGGCACCTCTTTTTCTACGAAATGACCCCTGCTCGCGAGTGTTCCACTGCTCATGCTCCAAGCTTTAGCATGCACTTGATTCGGGAAAGGTCTGCAGCCAGCTGTGCACATGGGCAGTGGGAAGGCATGTAAGCAGACAAGGAAACGGTGCACAGGCAGGCGGGAGGCATGCAAGTGAACGGGAGGGAAGGAGGCCATGAGTGGCTGGTAGTGGGCAGAGGAGGGGAAAGGGGCCCTGGGAACTCTCTGCCCTCCCCCCCAAAAGAAACCCAGAACTGGCCCTGAGTGTGGCTGAGTTCAGACTGGCAGTTTGGCCTGATATTGGCCCACTTTGCAAGTGTATTAAGAGAGCCCATTCACACAGCCACAGCTGCCTGGCGTTGCCGTGCCGCGCTCACCCCGTCCTGAAGTGCTTTCATCCCGCTTTAAAAAGGTACCTAGTGAAACCGGTGTCAAGCCATCTGGGTGTGTGTTCATCCCACTTCCTGGCAGTGTGGATGCAAATAAACTGCACATCAAGTGGTGCCCGTAATGTGAACCCGCTGATCCAACTGCTGTGCCCATGCACCTACGCACAGGTTGGCAAAATGGACCAAAGCCGCGTGCCGCTGCTGCCAGGAGCCACCCCACAGTGTGAACACTCCCTTCCACCTCCTCCCCGGTATGGTCCCACATCAGTCTACACAGTGTGAACGGAAAGCCCTGCAACAACTCGGCCTGGGTCTTTTTGCCCCACTTCCCTTGAGCTTCATTTTGCCAGTCTGTCCTCAGCCTGTGTACCTGCAAGGTCTTTTGGTCAGATGGAGGCATGGTGAGGCTCATTTCACCAGTGACTTTTGTGGCTCTCCAGAGGTGTTTGTTTGCCTCCCAAATGTTCGCCACAAAGCATGCAACATCCTTTGTTGAATCTGATGCTGGGTTTTTGTTTCTGCAGATAAATGCATGCAAGGTTTTGGGTGGTTTTTTTTTTAATGAAAGAGTACATATTTGTTCTTCCTCATTATACAACAATAGTGAAATAGGGGCAGTAATTGTTTTTGCACTTTAAAATATTTATATCCAGCCTTCTTATCAATCTTAAGGCAACAGACAGACAGTTTTAAGACAGGTTAATTTTAAAAGAACAATAAACACAACATGTCCTCAGCTAGCAATCACTTTTTAAAGAGAAGCAGTGCAACAACAGTAAAATCAAAACCTTCCTCTTTTGGCCAACAAGCCACAACCAATTTAGGGTGATCCCTGAAGGGTTTTCAAGGGAAGAGATGTTCAGAGGTGGTTTGCCATTGCCAACCTCTGCATAATCAAACACTTTTTTAGTCAAAAGGCAAGAAGCCAAACTCTGCCTATGGCCATGTGGGGCATGCAAACAGCTGGATGAGTCCTAGACCGATTTCCCACGAGGCACTGCTCTGCTGTTGCTCTTCCTTTTCCTCTGATTTCATGCATCAATTTCCCACTGTTTGCCCCGTGCCGCATGTTGACCCACGGCTTTGCCTGATTTCCCCTGCGGCTTCGTGATCTTGTTTTTTGAGGATCGTGGAGCCATGGGGGGAATCGGGTGAAGCCACGGGGCAAAATGTGGTGGGAAATTGACTCATGCATTAGGAGGAAAGGGAAGAGTGATGGCGGAGCAGCGCCTCATGGGAAATCGGTCCCAATAACTTTGCCTGTCTGTCAGAGGAGGGCATTAATGTTCTCTGCCCCCCCCCTCTTAATCTGTGATCATTGTTTTGTACTTGCTGCACTGCATGTACTCTCTTCTTTATTATTGCTGACTCTCTGGAGCTGATTTTGTATGGAAAGAAAATCTAACTAACAAGAATGCAGGTGAGTGGGAGGGAAGGTGATAGTGGCAGAGTAGCGTGCACTGTTGAACTATAACAGTGAGCTCAGACCCAAGAAGTCCGCTGTCCACACAGTCCTTTGTAGGAACTATATACAAGGTTTTATTTACAATAAGTTAGTGATGCCGGTATACACTTCAACAGAATGCTCCGCCAGGAAACCAAATAGCAAGAGAGGGAAAAACATACTGTACATAGTATACATTTATACATAACAGTATCCAATCAGCTTACAGTGCTGAGTCACTCTGACATCAGACTCCAGCAGGGGTCCTTTTGTAGAAAAAGAGGTGCAGGAGCTCATTAGCATAACTCATTAGCATATGCCACATCCCCTGACATCACCAGAAGTGTGTCAGAAAGAGAATGTCAGTTTCAGCCCCATTATACCCTATGGGCCATTGAAATCAATGGCAAAAACTCATAGGGTATATGAGGGGCTGGAGGAAAGGGGGTTTGAGGGAGAGACTCCAAACTTGCAGGGTAGCTGCTGGGGCCTCTCCTAGAAATACCCACCAAGTTTCAAGAAGATTGGACCAGGGGGTCCAATTCTATGGGCCCCCAAACAGATTGTCCCATCCCCTCCATTGTTCTCTATGGAGGAAAAAAAATGTTAATTTTTTTCCTCCCATAGAGAACAATGGAGGGAATGGGGGCAACCTGTTTGGGGGCCTGTAGAATTGGACCCCCTGGTCCAATCTTCTTGAATTGGCTTCTTGAAAGCCAGTAGGGACTGGCTGCCCTACTGGCCAGTCCTGAGCTGGCGGAGCTTCACTCAACCTCGCTCCAGCCCCAATGGACCCCTGGACTCCAGTACTGGACAGATCTGTTTTCCTCCTGCTGAGACTGTCAGCCAGGATCTGTCAACTGTCAGATTAGATGCAGCAGATGCAGTTTATGTCTTACATGCTGACAAGGAGGCCATGAGTGGCTGGTAGTGGGCAGAGGAGGGGAAAGGGGCCAAGTTAATCAACCAAGTTAATATTGGGGTTGCCAACTCCAGTTTGGGGAATTCCTGGAGGTTTGGGCTTATGCCTGTGGAGGGCAGTGTTTGGGGGAAGAGAGGTAGCCGAATAGGGATGTGATGCCACAGAGTCCATCCACCTTCCAAAGCTGCCATTTTCTCCTCCATAGTCTGAAGACCAGCTGGAGGTCAGCAACCCTCATCAGTGCAGAGACCTGTCAAAAAGTACTCCCTTTGGATGCCTTCCATCCTGACCTGGAAGGCCCAGTCTAGCCAGTCTAGTCCGGTCTCATCAAATCTAAGCTAAACTTGGTCAGACCGGGTTAGTACATGGATGGGAGACTCAGGGGTCATTGTGAGCAGGAACGCGCAGGAGCGCCATTCTGGGAGTAACAAGCCCAGGAGCAGGCACATTTGGTGATGCTCTGTGGAAAAAAAGAAAAAGCATACTAACTTGATCTGTCTTTTCATGCTTGTTGTAGGGTAGCTTCCCTGCAAGAGCAAAGGAAACCTAAAGTGTATTTGGTCAAAGTGTAAAGCTGGCTCGCCTGCTCTGAGTTGGGAAATACCTGGAGACTTTTGGGGTGGCGCCCATAGGCGTCAACTACGGGGGGGGGGCTCGAGGGCTCGAGCCTCCCCCGAAATTTCCCAGGGGGGGCTCAGCCACCCCCGGCAAAATGGAGCGCCTGCCGGTGGGGGAGGCGGGGAGGGCCACCGGGAGCCCGGGGGGTGCTGGGCACGGCAGAAGGCAGCCACCGAGGAGGGGGGTGGAGGGGGTGCCAGAGCTGGCATGATGGGCGGGCACAGGGACTCCGCCGCGCCGGCCGGCCCCCTGACCTAGCCGGCGAGCGGGTTCTGGGGCAGCAGCCGGGTGGCCTGGCGTTGGCTCTGGGTGGCGGGCAGCTGCAGCGTTGGGGGGAAGCGCACCGCCATGACTTCAAGGACCCCTACGGGGCAGCAGCCCCCACCGCCACCCCCCCGCTCGCCCCGCCAGGTCTGCCTCCTTGGGGGCGGGGGAAAAAGCGGCGGGGACATGGTCCCGTGCACGTGCGCGCACAAAAGAGCCCCCGCCCCCCCGGGGATTTACAAAGTCCACGCCCCTGGTGGTGCCTGAGTGGTGGGTGTTGCCTTCTGACACACTTCTGGTGATGTCAGGGGCAGCATTCCCTCTAAGCTGAGTTAGTGTGAGCTAGCTAGTTAGTGTGACCTCCAGCTCACACATTTTTGTCTTAGCTCAGGAAGGATGGCTCCTGAGCAAATTAATTTATGCAGCAGCCAAATTGCTTGCTCACAACTTTAATGCCAGTAGCTCACAAAGTAGCATTTTTGCTCACAAGGCTCCACAGCTTAGAGGGAGCATTGGTCAGGGGGTGTGGCATATGCAAATATGCACCACCACCACCTCTGCCACTGTTGACAGTTGACGGCATGAAGAGTGAGCCCAATCTTCCCGGGTCCCCCAATCAATCTATCATAGCCCGACGTGAGTGTTGTTGACGTCTGGACAATATGAAGACACCGAATGTACCCTGAGGACTGTAATACCAGCACTTTAATTTGTCATGATTTTTATGGTTTAAATGTCTGTACTATTGGATTTTGTATTGTATAATGTATTGTTTTGTATGATCTGTGTAAGCCGCCCTGAGCTGGCTTTGCTGGGAGGGCTGGGTAAAAATCGAATAAAATAAATAAAATAAAAATTATGCTAATGAGCTCCTGCACCTCTTTTTTTTTTTTTTTTACTAAATGTCTCCTGGGGAGACTACCAAGAAAGTCCTACAATCTTGTCTTGCCTTGATCTGGATTGCTCAGGCTAGCTCTATTTTGTCAGATCTCCAAAGCTAAACAGGGTCAGTCCTGGTTCGTACTTGGATGGGAGACCACCAAGGAAGTCCAGGGTGGCTACGAAGAGGCAAGCAATGGCAAACTACACCTGTACACCTCTTGCCTTGACCTGGATGGCATAGGGTATCCTGATCTCATCAGATCTCAGAAGCTAAGTAGAGTTGGGCCTGGTTAGTACTTGGATGGGAGTCCACCAAGGAAGTCCAGGGTCACTATGCAGAAGCAGGCAGTGGCAACCACCTGTTTGTCTCTTGCCTTGAAAACCCTATGGGGTTGCCATAAATCAGATGCGACTTGATGACACTTTCCACCACCCCATGGTGCCTTCCTAAAAGTTGATGAGAAAGGTGCCATGCTGTTTCATGCTGGCTGATCTACAAAGGTATAGACCTGTTTGTGGGAAGGGGCAACAAGCAAAAATCCTTGCAGAGAAGGCAGCTGCTGATGGCTTCATCAAAGGAAAGGAAGCAGCAATTTGAAGAGGGGACCAGTGCAGTTGCCTGAAGACTGGCTTTATATTAAGGGTAACCAAAACAGAGCACTTCAAGCAAAACCACCTCTCTTGATAGTGAAGTTGGATTCTCTTAATCCTTTAATAACAGATGCACTCTGTCCAAAACCAGCCAATCAATTCCATTGATTTTTCCAACCACCACCACCATTTTGTTAAGATTCAGTTCCTACTTTTTTCCACTCATCCATTCGCCAGCACTATCCAGGCACTGCTTCAGGACTGAGAGAGACACTTCTAGAAGCTTCATTACAAAAATAAAGAGATGAGTTCGATCAGCATATTGATGTTGGCCAACCCAACGCTACAGAGGATCTCATTGACTGGCTTGATAGAAATATTAAGCAACATGTGTGTGAGAGAGAATAGCTTCTTAAGGCTTGCCAAAATTCAAATTCCAGTTTGGCGTAGTGGTTAAGAGTGGCAAACTCTAATCTGGAGAACCTGGTTTGATTCCCCACTCCTCCACATGAAGCCAGCTGGGAAGCAGATTGTAAGCTGCTCTGAGACTCTGAGTGAAGAGCGGGGTATAAATTCAGTCTCCTCCTCCTCCTCCTCTCAGAATTATAACTAACTAGGAATAAGGCCTGTTGTAGAAATAAATACAACGGGCTCTAGAAAGAGGCTCTGGGAGAGTGTCCCGGCCTTGGGCACTCAGTGTCAATTTGCTGTGGCGACCTCAGCAGGGTATAATGACACAGAGTCAACCATTTTCTCCAGGGGAAGATCTCTGCCATCTGAAGAGCAGTTGTAATTCAGCATGATCTCCATTTTTCCCCTGGAGATTAGCAACAATGGTTCCCCATGAGGGAACGGGTGGTTTGAAGGGTGGAGTCGATGGCTCTGAACCTGTCTGAGGTCTCACCCCTGCTGAACCTCACCCTCTCCAGGGTCCACCCCTCAAATCTCCAGTAATGTCCCCACCTGGAGTTGGCAACCCTACCTCCCAGCCAACCATTAATGTATTGTTATCTGCCCCCTGGCTTCAGCTTTCTATCTCCTCCCCCTTCCCCCCTAAAGAGCAGTTGTAATTCTGAGTGATTAGTGACAATGGTTCCCTGTGAGGGACTCGCTGGCTTGGAGGGTGGAGTCTATGGCATTGTACCTGTCTGAGGTCCCACTCCTCCTCAGACTTCACTGTCTCCAGGCTCTACCCCTCAAGTCTCCAGGAATTTTCCACCTGGAGTTGGCAACCCAATCTCCTTCCCAGCTAATCATCAACCTCACTCTTCAAGTTTCCATTCCCCCCCCCTGCAGCCTCCACCGTGCTCTGAAGCCCTGACTGCTATGTCACACTGGCTGTCATAAAGGGTCCATCTCAGCAGGGTATGAGGACATGGAGTCCACCATTTTATCCAGGGGAACTGATCTCTGCCATCTGGAGAGCACTTGTAATTCTGAGTGGTTTCCAGCCCTTGCCTGGAGATTTGCAACCATACTTCCTCTGGTGGAAAAGTAGTCTTTCTCTGCAATGAGGACCGAAGCAGCTGATATCATTCTTCTCTCCTCGTTTTTGACTTGCACAACAACCCTGTGAGGTAGGTTAGGCTTAAAGTCTGTGACTGGCCTGAAATCACCCACTCAGCAAGAACCTGGGTCTAGCAGATCCTGCTCTGAAGCACTGACTGCTATGCCTAGGGTAGCCTACCTCCAGGTGGAGCCTGAAGATCGCCAGGTATTACAATTGAACTCCAGACAACAGATCTCCCTCCCCTCCTTTGGAGAAAATGACTGCTTTGGAGGGTGGCCTCTATGGCATTCTGTTCAGCTGGCCCCAATGAGTTTTCTCCCAAAGGCCATCATAGGTGTGGAAAGGGGCTTTCAGAGAAGCAAGCTTGGTTGCCTAGCAATGGGCACTGAGGAGAAAGTTGTCGGCTCTGATGATGGAATAGGGTTCCCAACCTCCAGGTGGGGCCTGGGGATCTCCTGCTTTTACAATGGATCTCTAGCTGACAGAGATCAGCTCCCCTGGAGAAAATGGCTGCTTTGGAGGGTAGGTTCTATGGCATTGTACCATGCTGAGGCCCCTCCCCTCCCCAAACCCCACCCTCTCCTGGATCCATCCCCAAAGACTGCAGGGATTTTCCAAACCAGACCTGGCAACCCTGTGATGGAAATACCTGAAGATTTGGGGGGTGGATCCTGTGGAGGGCAGCATTTTTTGGGGGGTGGGGATAGAAAGACTCAGCAAGCTGTAATACCATAAGGTCTACCCTCCAAAGCAGCCAATTTCTCCTGGGGAACTGATCTCTGTCATCTGGAGATCAACTGTAACAGTGGGAGATCTCCAGGTCCCACCTGGAGATTGGCAACCCAAGGGTAGAAGTCAGCCACACAGCAGGGGGTTGAGGAGAGTGGTTTGATGGTTGCTGGCCCACCTCATTAGCCAGCCAGCTGTGGTGGAGCTAAGCAGGAGAGACGGCCTGAGGAATTTCACACAGCCAATATGTTCCGTTTCAGGAACTCTTCAGTAACTGTTTCTGTCAGGCATTTTACACAGAACCATATTAGTACCGGTTCCCTAATGGAGCATAGTGGCCCTTTCTCATAGAAACGTGCCTCTCCCATTGGGGAAGCGTTCCTGAGCCAGTTTACCTTGAAACCTCCTCCCAAGAGTTCTTCAGTGCTTGCACCGGTTCTGAAGCGCTACAGGGTGCTGTGTGAAATGGCCCCCTGTTTCTGACAGTTTATTCTGACAATTTATTCTGGGCACGTTGGCATTGTGCGGTGGAGGGGGTTATGCTGATAGTCCATTGTCTTTTCACTGACAGAAGCAGGCCACTGAGGGGACAGTTAGACCCACCTGGCAGTGGGCGGAGGAGAAGAGTGGACCCAGCACCCAGTCGGTCCTTCCCCTTCACTGGCTCCCTCCAGACAGAGGCCAGGACGCTGGCCAGTAGCTCTGTGGGCGGGACTGAGGCAAAGCAGGGAGAGAATGCAGCCAGTGGCCAGGGTCCCCCTTTTGAGTGGCAGTCTGTCCAGCCTACTGATGTTGGCGCCCCATGGAATCTTGTCCCTTGGAACCTTAAAATGGCTTTATATAATAGGAAAGATCCCCAGACTACAGAGTTCCTCTAGAAGAAATGGCTGCCATAGAAGATGGACTATATGGCAATAAACTTTCTCCCCTTCTCAAAGTCCACTGTCCCTGAGCTCCACCCCCAAATCTCCAGGAATTTTCCAACCCGGAGTTAGCAACCCTAGTCTGCTGACTGGACAGACATAAATGAAGCTACCAGGGAGCTGTCCTCATAGGCCCTGCCATTTTCATAAATGTTGCAATAAGATTAAATGAACCATGGCATCCTAAACCACCCGATGATCAAAAAGGATGAGTAGAGAAGCAGTTCCCTTGGTCCCTTTCTTAAAAAGAGATCATCCACCAGAGCTACCACCGCTGACTCAGGTGCAAAACTAGACTTCAGGTATCATTAAAATGGAGCTGGGGGAAAGCATCATTCAAGTATGCCTTGGAGTTGTGATGGAGTAGGGGCCATGGTTCACTGGTAGAGCCTCTGCTTGGCATGCAGAAAGTCCCAAGTTCAGTCTCCAGCATCTATAGCTAAAAGGACCAGGCAGTAGGGGATGTGAAAGACCTCAGCCTGAGACCCAGGAGAGCCGCTGCCAGTCTGAGTAGACCATACTGACTTTGATGGACTGATTCAATGTAACGCAGATTCATGTGTGTGCCCCATCATTAACGGACTTTCACAGGCCTTACAGATCGAATACACTGGCTTCCTTTAGGGAGTCAATCCATCTCATGTTGGGTCTTCTTCTTTTCCTGACACCTTCAACTTTTCCTAGCATTGTCTTTTCCAGGGAGCCTGGTTTTCTCATGATGTGACCAAAGTGCAATAGCTTCAGTTTAGCCATTTTAGCTTCTAGGGAGAATTGGGGCTCAGAATCTAATGGTGGAGTCTGCAGAACCTGATGGACCAAGGGTCTGATTCACTGTGAGGCAGCTTCACATGTGCCCATGTGTGTCCAAAAGAAATGTAAGGTTGGAAACCACCCAATAAACCTTCTCAACTCCCTCTCCCCTACAAAAAAATCCTAGTCTGACCACTGCCTCTTGGGAGGAAGCTTTCAACAAGTAGAACCTTCTCCTTTCCCCCAATGGCATTAAACAGCCAGGAAGGACAAGCGTTTACTTTGCAAGTGGTGGCTTTCACAGCGCCAAGGACCTGTCCACATCTGTCAGGCAGAGAAATCTGAAACTATCCATTCAAAACTGACAAACAGGCCTGGCCAGCTGTGATGGCAGCCCCAGGGGGTGATGGAGGTCATTTTCTTCGGGAGACAAAACACCTTGAACCAGCCCTGTTGTTGATTGGGGTCCCAGGCTAGAAAAAAATAACTTGCCTGAGGCAACCGAGTGAATTTGAGTGAGCGACCTTGTCGTTCATGACCCTTGAGTTGTTGTGCTGTTTTCCAGAATGTGGGTTTTGTGGCTAATATTTTCCGTTTAACGACAGCAGTACGGCAACATGGATAGGTGGAAGAGAACAGGTTTTCTGTTTTCTCCTGCTGAGACTGAGTTGTGGTTGTCTACATCTCTCATCATTTTGCATTTCCTCACTATTATTTATTTTGGAGGTTGAACAACAAAAGAGGTGACGCACAGATCGTGAGGTCATGTTCATTTTTCAAGACCACGCTAATGTTCCACTCAGAATTTAAAGCTCATCCACTTGGAAATGCATTAGCACTCACCTGTCCCTGTGATGTTTACCACAACTTCATTTGGAATTTCCACCCTCCCACCCCCACACACATACACTGGGAGCTTTCATGGCTGTCGAAACAATTGTTCACCGAGGCATTCGAAGCTGCTGAAGTCCGCACATGCAAATATTTGTCATGAGACAACATTGTAGCACAATTCTGAGGTGAGAAATAAGAAATGTTCAAACTCGTCAAAAGCTCACCTCTGAGCGAACAAAGGCATGTCATTGGAGAGAGGCCGCTTTCAATATGGTTGTGTGGCGACACAAGAATTTGGTCCTGTAACATCATTATTATGTGCATAATTCAGACCTCAAAGGACTACATATTAAGACTCATAGGCGTCAACTTCAGGGGGGCTGGGGAGCTGAAGCCCCCCCCCCCCCCGAACTTTTCCAAGATGTGCTGAGCCTCCCTTGGAGACAATGGCCTGTAATGTCTCTGGCCCAGCCCCAGCCCCCACCCCAGCCCCAGGAAATTGGAAAGTCTACACCCTTGTTAAGACTGCAGTCCTAAGTGTTCTTTCCTTTGAGTAAGCACCACTGCATAACATGAGACTCATTTCCAAGTAGACCCGGTTACAATCCCACAGGTACTCTTGCATCTGGTTGTATATGTAGTGTTGATTGACCCACCCCAAAGATAAGCCAGTCATTTTCTCTCAGGGTGATCTACTTTACAGGGGTGACGTAAGGATAAAATGAAAGAACAGCAATGCGTTGGACATTACCCTGAGGTTTTTTTTGAGAAAGTCAGGAAATAATGATAAATTGAAGAGAGATTCCAGAGACCGTGGATGGTGTGAGCCCTAATTATTTTGGTTGCCTGAATTTCAATCCTGGGATTTATTTTTAATATGCCCAGAAATTAACTACAGGCACAGCCACTAGACTTTGACTCAGGAGTCAAGACTTGACACTGCAATTTTTGTAGAAAGGAGGAGTAAAAATATGTGGCTGTATACTGTCACATCGCTCAGCTAAGGGAGATAATTGTCTCCAACTTTGCCCTCACCTGGATGGCCCAGGCTAGCCTGATCTCCTCAGATCTCAGGTTGGCCCTGGTCAGTACTTTGGGGGATATTAGGAAGGGGACTGAAAACAAATCAGCTAGTATCATAATGCCCCTGTATAAATTGATGGTGTGGCCAATTCTGGTCACCGCACCTCAAAAAAAGGTATTATAGCATTGGGAAATGTGCAGAAAGGGGCAACTAAAGTGATTAATGGGATGGAACACCTTCCTTCAGAAGAAAGGTGAAAGAGCTTAGGGCTCCTTAGCTTAGGGAAACGAGGATTGAGGGGGTGGCATGATAGAGGTTTATAAGATTATGCCTGGGATAGAGCAGGCAGAGAAAGAAGCACTTTTCTCCCTTTCTCACAATACAAGAACTCGTGGGCACTCCATGAAATTAATGGACAGTAGGCTTAGCACAGATAAAAAGGAGTACTTCTTTACCCAAAGAATAATTAACATGTAGAATTCGCTGCCACAAAAAGTGGTGGCAGCTGCAAGCATAGTGACAGCTTCAGGAGGCGATTGGATAAACATACAGAGCAGAGGTCCATCAGTGGCTATTAGCCACAAGGTACAGATGGAACACTTTGTCTGGGGCAGTGATGCTATGTATCATTGGTGCCTTGGGGGTAACAGGAGGAGGGCATCTGGAATTTTGGCCCTGCCGGTGGACCTCCTGAGGGCACCTGGTGTTTTTGGCCACTGTGTGACACAGAGTGTTGGACTGGACGGGCCACTGGCCTGATCCAACATTGGCTTCTCTTATGTTCTTACTTGAATTGGAGACCACCAAGGAACTCCAGGATCACTATACAGAGGAAGGCAATAGAAAACCACATCTGTTCGTGTGTTGCCTTGAAAACCCTACAGGGTTTCCACAAGGCTGCTTAGACTTCACAACACTTTACACACGCACACAGACACACACAACTTGAGCAGCTGTTCTCTGATATAAGAAGATATTCTGATGCTAGAAGAAATGGTAGCACGCAGATGCTAGAAGAAATGGTAGCACGCAGAAGAAATGGTAGCACGCAGATGCTAGAAGAAATGGTAGCACGCAGAAGAAATGGTAGCACGCAGATGCTAGAAGAAATGGTAGCACGCATGGAGACATGTTAACATCTGCAAACATAACTATAGCTAAAGACAGGAAAAGAAAGAATGAGCTGCCAATAAGACTCTAAACAGTGTTTTTTCTACTGCCCATGGCAAAAATTACAGTTAGTGTATTTATGTGTCTGGGGGGAAGTACTATTCAAATATCTGCAGGGAACGACAAACTTTTGGGAATATCTTAACCACGTTTAATACATTTTGAGCTTTTCTTTGGAGACTAACTATGCTTATGTCCCAGGTCTTCCTTGGGTCCCTGCAATCAAACATGTATTGTCAGTTCTGTTCTGGGGATTTCAGGGATGTGTGGGCCTGATTCAGGACCACGGTGGCTGAGGAGAACCCCTCGGTCTTCAGACCACACCACTGTCCCAATCTTGAATGGCGTTCAAGGTGTACTATTTGCTCCACTGGGGAAGGTGAATTTTACATGGAGCCTAGATTTACCCCCCAAATGACTGTATACAAAGCTGTCTTTGCTGAGTCCAACAACTGGTCTGTCTAGCTTTCAGTGGGCCTTACAAGAATCCGGATTCCAGCCTTAAGCACAGGTTATGGTGGCAAGAGAGACTTCACCCAGCCCAGCCAAGAGTTTACCCTGAATTCACCGTCAGTGCCAGCAATTGCTGTCCCTTATTGGAAGAGCCTTAATAAGTCTCTAAGAACTGGCAGAGATAAGATAATAAGATTTCTGTAGTACCTACCGATGAAAAATGAAATAACGGCTGCCAACTCTGAGCCCCTGCTGACACACCAGCTTTATTGCCCGAGGCATTCAGATGGAGTCTAAAGAAGGAAATCTCTGAATCATTTTATAGGGTTCTCTCTCTCTCTCTTTTAACTTCTGCTTATAGACTCTTCACTTTCCTTCACTATAGGGAAGAAAATATCAAGATTCTGCCAAACAATGCAGTTAGGTTTTGATTTAAAAAAACAAAAAAAACCCCAGAGAGATTAAACACACCGAAGGCTCTGTGAAAACAGCAGCTCTCCACTCAGGCCAGAAGTCCACCGGCATGTCAGATCTGGAGATGTTTGCTCAAACAGAGACACAGCCTCAGAGAAAAACAGAGCATGTGGCAAGAAAGGTACTTTTGCTCCCCCCCACCCCCGAGAACCTGCTGTTCAGTCAATTGAGATACTGATGAGAAAAGAAAAAAAAACTATAGCAGGTAGGAGAAACTACCTCCAGGAAAGAGCAGGTAAACTCGGTAAGAAACAGCCAAACTATACTTCAGAATTTTTATTATGAGCAGAGAACTTCCAGAAAAGATTCAAGTGAGTCCAGCAGGAAAAGGAAATGAAGAGAAATTGCATGAGGAGAAAAGAACATTTGTTTGCATTTGTTTTAAGTGACCTTGCAAATAGGGAGAAAGGCCAATACTTACAAAAGTTTTCTTTCTCCCAACTAGAGATGCCAACCTACAGGTGGAACCTGGGGATCCCCTGGAATTACAGCTCGTCTCCAGACTACATAGATCACCTCCCCTGGAGAAAATAGATGCTTTGGGGGGTGGGCTCTGTGCCATTGCCCCAGACTGAGGTCCCTGTACTCTTTAGACTCCAACCCCAAATCTTCAGGAGTTTCCCAGCCTGGAGACAGCAACCTTGCCATGACCCCCTGTTGGTGGCCAGGGGGGACCCGACAACCCTACCCCTAAGCTTTTAAAATGAGAGCAGCACAAAAGATTGGTTAACGGGCAAAGCTCACAAAACGGGGCCAAGGGAAGCCTGCAGGGTTACTTTATCCAGAACTAAAATGGCACCAGTAGAGAATGAGGGGACATTTTTAATCCTTGCTTCCCCTTCTATTTCCTCAAGGGAAGACCCCCCCCCCCCATCTGCTCTCACTTCCATGGGCGGAAACATAAGGAGCGATTTCCCATGAGGCACTGCTCTGCCATCACTCTTCCCTTTCCCTCGATTGCATCTGTCAACTTCCCACCATTTGCCCCGCACCGCATTTTGACTTGCGGCTTTGCTCGATTTCCCCCGCAACTTCATGATCCTGATTTTTGAGGATTGTGAAGCTGTGGGGGGAATTGGAGAACCCTGAAATATGGTCAGAGGTCACAAGCACACGAAAAACACGTCAGTGTAAATTCCAAATCCACAGTAAAATAACCCCAGGAAGATGTCTTCCTTCTGCCACCCCTTGCACCCAGGAGCTTCAGGCTTAGATTCTACACCTGACTTAAAGACATTTGCAAATCTCGGCAGTTAACCTACACAGCGGTACCAAGGAATCTATGACTAACAGTGCAATCCTAAGCATACTTACATGCAAGCACATATAAGCATAGACTCATACAAACGTCTTGTCTGCAAAACTAGGAATCACAGGCAGTGAAAATAATACCAAACATTCATTCTCCTTGTGCAATAAAAGAGGTCCACTTAAAGTAATGCATGTCCACTCCAGATCTTAGATTAAAAGGGTGAGGGGAGCAGGGGAGGGAGCCAAGAAAGATTTCTGTAGCTACTAGGGTTGCCAGACACCCCCCCCCAGTGGAGGTGGGGGGTCCCCTGCTGCCAGGCCCTACCTCCAGCTGTTGATCAGCTGGCCAGCAGGGAGGAATTACCTGGAAAAAGGAGAAGGCCTAGGCCTTGTCGCCGGCGTCACACAGGAAGTGATGTCATCATGCCAGTGATGTCTGGGTGACACTCTGGTATTTGGGCAAAAACTCCACCATAGCAATCAGTTTTATCATTGATTTTTTTTTTGTCCAAATACCAGAGTGTCACCTGGACATCACTGGTGGGATGATGTCACTTCCTGTGTGACGCTGGCAATGAGGTCTAGGCTTCATACCCCGCCCCCCGGTCCCCCGCCAGTTGCCAGAAGGGACCTGGCAACCCTAATAGCTACCAATCCATGGAGATCCAAGCCCCTCCCCCAGTCCCCCACCAGTTGACAGAAGGGACTTGGCAACCCTAATAGCTACCAATCCATGGAGATCCAAGCAGAGGTCCAAGTCCCAAGACAGGGATTCCTACCATCTAGACCACCAATAATCCAAAAAGGGAAGGAGGACAGCTACATTTTGACAAAGCAGATGAGTCAGGGCCTCTCAAGACAAGGACAGTCCTGGGCCAGCAAATGTGCATATCGAGTAGAGAGAACAAAAAGCTGAGCCAATGTTAGGAGCAGATTCTGACCCCAGTTACAGGACAGGCACCAGAGTTCGCATACAAAGATTTGTCTTGTTTTCAAACTTTTGAGAGAGGGGAGGGGGCAAAGTAGGGGCTCTGGTGCCTGACCTGACTGGAGAAAAGGGAACAGATGATTGTCTGGGAAAATTTCCAAAAGAAGGGGAATATCCAGGTGGGAAAAGCGGAGGGATGAAAGCCATTTCAGCCGGATGAGAAAAGTAGGACTTTTGCAGGCAATTCATTGGAAATCCGTGACAATCACTTTAAGGCAGGAAATCCTTTCTTTGGCAAATGGTGATGTTATTGGTTCTGTTTGTAGAAATGACACATTGATTAGGTCCTGGGAGTCCTTAATTAATGACCTCACGGTCAGACACAGGGGGAAGCAAGACTTCTCCTTGGGATAGCTAGTCTATGCCTATTAGTGTGATTGGCTTAGACATAATTTTCCTTCTTCTACTAGCTGACTGTGTGTTGCTGTCGCAATGGGCAGAGATGTGTATCCTGTCCCTGGCGTGATATGTAGTCAGAAGCTAGCCTTGATACCAAGCCCACCTATAATGAGGGCAGCTTGGCAACTGACAGATGGGTTCCGTGTCCATACCAAAGGTGAACAGAGAAGACAGGGGGCATTTCAACACAAAAGTCCTTGCATGCAAATTCCCAGGAGTGCCCACCACAGTGGATAACACTGTTGGCCCCTTACCTATGCTGGCCATTCACTAACATGGCTGTCCGTGCAGTCTCATCTCTGCCATCTCCCTCCATCATTCAGAGAATCATAGAATGTTAACATTGGAAGGGACCTTGCAGGTCATCTACTCTAACCCCTTGCAGTCTGCAGGAGCATAGCCGAAAGATAGCCCTACAACATACCCGAAAGATGGTCATCCAGCCTCCGCTTGAAAACACCCAGCACAGGAGCATCCACCACCTCCCGAGGCAGTCTGTTCCTCTGCTCAACCACTCATTCAATGGTGACCTCTGCCTGTTGGCTGGAGCTCATCCCTTATGGCCAGTTCCTGCCTTCCTGCTCACCTCATCACTTTCATATCAGAATCACATGCATCATTAAGGGTGAAATCCACACATCAGTTCTCTGGAATATCTCAATGGAAGCCTAAGGCCTATAAATGGAAATAAATACCTTAAATACAAATGCTTGAGTTGATTTGTCCATAAGGTTTCTGTGGATAGTATTAAAAAAAAACACCCTGTGATTTAACCTAGTTAAATTATACACAATACAAGAGAGACAGAGATAAAATCATTTTCAAAGAATTCGGTCAGAAAGGAATCATATTTTGGGCAAGGTCTGATGTATCTGAGGGACCCCATATAGACCCCAGAGAGCACTTCAGTTGGGGTTGCTACATCAGTAGGTGATCCCAGGCCCTAAGGATGGCAGGCTCATGGGCAACAAGGCCAGGGCATTCTCAGTGGTGGCTCCTTACTGGTGGAATGAGCTCCCAGAAGAGATCAAGGCCCTGCAGGACTTTTTATAGTTCTGCAGGGCCTGCAAGACAGAGCTCTTCCACCAGGCTTTCAACTAGGAGCCATCAGCACCACCACCAACAACTATTACCATCTGCTCGTCTGTGGGACAGGGTTGGCCCTGGGGATACAGATTGTGCTAGACCTCGTAGGTAGCCAAAAAGGTCGCTGAAGTAAATAAATAAATAAATATCCATTTTGTTTTATCTTTTTAATTGCTAGCCTCCTCTTTGGAGGAACAGCATATAACTTTCCCAAATAAATAGATAAGTCAGCAGCAGAAGGCAACCTGGCTAGTGCCACAGCATACCAAAGTAGCTTAGTGTGAGGTTAAGTGCTGCAGGTCAGGTACCGCAGCCCAGAGAACCATCCTTCTTGTGGACCAGGAATTCATGCCTGCAGACATCTTTGCTGGTACCTGCCGAGTGTTCTCAGAAAGTAAGTGGGTAGGGCTGCCAAGTTCCCCGTGGGGGGGAATCCCCTGCTAAAGGGGTCCCCAATCCACCGGTCTGATTTCGGCCGGGGGGAACCCCACCCTCAAAGTGGCCCGATCAGGCCGACTGCCCCAGCATGATGACATCACCCAGAAGTGACGTCATCATGCCAGGCACGTTGCCAGGGCAACAGTCTAGCAATCACCCTGAAAACTATATGGTACCATAGAGTTTTAGGGCAATTACTAGAGCGTCACCCTGACAACGTGCCCGGTGTGATGATGTCACTTCCGGGTGATGTCATTTTGGTGTGTGTGCACTCCCCCAGTATTTCGCAGGTAGGACTTGGCAACCCTATAAGTGGGCCATGTGGGGCTTTTGCCTTGCAAGATTTCTGCTTGGCTATTGAAAATCTGGTTAAAATGTTGCTTTGGCAGCAACAGCCATGAAGCGGCAAGGGATCACCTTCTCCATAAGGTGATGAAGGAAAGCAAACACGGACACGGAGGTATGATGCGAGGCATAAATCAGGGCTTTTGGGGCCCGTCTTTTATTGGCTATTTCTGCTACATCAGTAGTTAATTATTTGTTCAGTCAGCATGAGAGTGGTATGTTGTGCTTAATACATAAACAATGTTGCTACAAAATACAGTTTCTGTGGGAAAGCAGTTTCTGTGGGAAAGCTGAGCTGTTCTGGTTAATGGTTACATTTCTAAGGCGTTATGCTCTTGAGTGAAAGAGGAGGATGAAAGAGGAATTCTTTGTACCCTTTTAGATGTGGTTTGCCAGCATCTTGTAGGTGCCTAGTTATCTATTAAATGTGGTTTGTCAGCATCTTAAGATAACTAAAGAATTCCTTCACAGCCACCAATTCATGAGGGTCTTCCCAGTGTGACTGAAGTTAATTTGAGGCAGCCATGTTGTGGCAGCCATTTTGTAGCTGTACCCACCACACTGTGTCAGAAGTCCAAAGGTGCCCATGAGCTCAAAAGGAGTGGGGACCCCTGCTGGGAACACTAGCCAACCTTTAGAGGCTCCAGGCTCTTGCACGGGGGGAAGACTTGTCAGATAACATAAGCACACAGATGGGGCTCATCTGAAAGTAGACATTCCCTCAGGAGCCTTTCAGTCACTGGAGGACTCTTATCACCTTCAGAGTTGTGGTAGGCAACCAGCTTTTCTTCTGCCTTTTCCTTAAACCTTCATATGGTACCTCATTTTTTCAGCACTGGACTAAGACTTTATATACATGTATATCAAGGCTTTAGTTTGGATCGGTCTGCCTGTTGCTGAAATACATGTTTTTAGTTCCAAGATTTTTAGCCCTTCATCTTAAATGTCTACTGTACTGTTGGGCTGATTTCTACTATTGTCCTATAAGTGAATGGAAACCTCATAATTATAGTAAATATGTACACCCCTGACAGAATTTAATAAAGTTATCGAAGAGCCGCAGGAGGGCATTTCATTGGGGCCCCCTGCTGCAGTCGGTAGTCTTCGTTCCGCGAGTACGAAAGTGATTTTCTATTATGGCATTACTTTTTTTTTTTATTTCCTTTAAATTTTTCATCAGAACTATTCCTACCATGATAAAGTTTCTATGCAAATGCCACATGAAAGCGCTCACTCTGCTATTATTAGGAAAACACATAATGATGGTTAATTACTTTCATGAAAATAGGTATATAGCTAATTAGTTACCTTTATCTTAATTTGCACCTGGGAACATTATTGTGGAAAGGGTACACCATGCCTAATTTAGCTTATGAAAGCATGCACTGAAAATAAGAAAAGTAAGCAAAATTGTGCACGTGGGCACAACTTACTTTACAATGAATCATGACTATGGCTTGTAATTGGTGTTGCTTCATTGTTTTTTTTTAAATAATGAGCCGATCAAATTGACCTTTAGAAAGAGTGAGCTTGAAAAATCTTACACTGCAGATTTTGTGGAAAACTACGGTCACTGTTAAATATCAACATGAGAAAACAAGATCTGAGTAGTTTTCAGCTCTTTCAATAAAAGGCAGTAGAGGTGACTCTCCGAACAGGAGTTAGAAAATGTGTTAGCATTTTCTGCAAGAGCAAAGTAGGAGAGTTTGGAGACCCAATCATAAGAAAGATGGATGGAAAATTCAAAGACTCCCTTCCAGAGAGGAGGTGGGATTCACCTTGTCTGAGGTGATGGTCAGCTAATCCCGCCATTGGCCCGGCTGTAAATTGATCTAGATCTTTTTGATCCAGCATTGCACAACCAGACAGCTCCCCTGTGAATCCCTTTACTGCACGTGACTCCACGGTGGACTTTCTAGATGACATCCACCATAAGAAGCCATGTGATTGGCTTTTTTTTTTTAAAAAAAAAAATACTGTTTGCACAGGCACATATGTGCCTTACATCTACTTGTTTTTCTGCGCATGCACAGACTAAAATAATAAAAGCACCGCCAGTGGTACCTTCCTCTAGGTACCATTTCAGTTAACAAAGTGCATAAATATCATGGGACCTTCAGGAACATTAAATTGTCCTGATCATTTGAGCAGAGCTCTGCAGATGTCACATGTTTAAGTGGTTATGTGCAAATTTCTAAGACTTTTTTTAAAAAATGGCTGCTGTTCAGGATGGTCAGGAGACTATCTCTACGGGCTGATTGCACACTGGTGGAACAACTAGATGGAAGAAAGTCCACCGTTGACCCGTTGGCCAGCTTAGGACCGGACTTCCTTCACTATCTTTTAAGTATAGATCCTCAATGGGGATCGATGGGCTGATCACAGAAGTGGCACGATTCCCAGATTGTTGTCTGGCCATGCATTTTAAATCCACCAGGCACTCGTGTGTGGCACAGCTCAAAAGAGCTGTGTGAATGCGACCTGAGTGCGAAAAGAGCAAAGAGCTGCATGGGTTGTTTCTTCCCTTACTACATTGTTTGACTAATGATCCACAAATCAATATGAGCCATGTTTTGAGGGAGCCAGGGCTTCTCATGATCCCAAGACAGATTCATGCTGTGGGAAAAAATGGCATTTGGGTTAAGAGAAAGTCAGGCCTTTGGTAAAACAAAGACATGTCAGCACATTCCCTTCACTGCACAGAGCATCACAATAAAAACAGTGGCTTGGGTCCTAGAAACAAGTTCCACATCTGCTAGATAGTCTCTGCTATGGAGCATGCTTTTTTCCCTAAAAATTCCATGTGCATAAAAGTCCGTTGAAAACCAGTGATCTTGCACAAATGGAAGGGTTAACAGAAGAGGTCTGTGGAGACCTCCTGCCATCCTCACAATATCCCTCCAGGGCTTGGTTAGGAAGTGCGGGGGATGGGGAGGGGAAGAGTCATTGCTCTGTTAAGCTTTTTGAGGGTTCCTAGAGCATCACTCCAACCCAGTGACATCATTTCTGGGTTTGCACCAGAAGAAATGTCATTGCCCCTCTCTCTTTCCCCTTCCTTCACCACCAGTGGCCAGCCAGCCAGATGGCAACCCAAGGAAGTGCTCTGAACCACAGGCTATCTAGCATGAACAGAACTCATTCACAGGGTTGAAACCCAGTATAACTTCAAACTGGAGAAGAAATTTTATGGTGCTGATCTTTTTTCTGGGGTTTTGTTCACTGTCATGAAATCGGCTTTCAGACATGCATATCTATCTATCTATCTGTCTGTCTGTCTGTCTGTCTATCTATCTATCTATCTATCTATCTATCTATCTATCTATCTATCTATCTATCTATCGCTGAGGACAGACTGGTAGTCTGGCCTGCTCTGCCTCCGCTTCAAAAGCGGAGGCAGAGCAGCTGTTCAGACTGCTGCATCTGCCCCAAGGAGGCAGCCTGGACGCATCGAGCCCGGTTCCGCGCTCCTCCCGCAGCAGCTGGGCACCACTTAAAACCGCCTCTGGCGGGTGTGAACGTGCGCCGGGAGGGGGAGCCACGCGGTGTTCACACGCCGCTGTAGGAAGCCGCCCACAGTCTGAACGCTGCTGGTGGCTTCCTTCCGGCAGCGTGTGAACACCGCGCGGCGGGGGCAATTCCCCTGCCTTATTCTGCTGCATCGCGGAGGCGCGGCAGAATACAAGTCTGTCCTCGCCCTATCTATCTATCTATCTATCTATCTATCTATCTATCTATCTATCTATCTATCTATCTATCTAATACCATTTTATGAGTCCTACTTTCTCAAGTCTCAGGAAGTTCCAGGGACACCTTTATAAGATTATGTCTCATCTTGGGAGAGGGTGCTGGAATCTTGTGAGGTTTCCGTAGAATTTATCTGTAAATATATGGGTAAGTCAGGGATTGTCTGCTCCCTTTCATTGCCGAGTGCACAGGTTGGATCCAGGGTCCCCGCCCCATGTCCTGTGTAACAATCACTTATAAGTTGCAAGTTCTTCTCAGTTCCCCACATCCTGTGTCTGATTCCAACTGTGACTCTGGCATCCAGGAAAAATAGCCTTCAGCCCAGTGCCATGTTCATGACCTGAAACAGTCCATGGGATGTGCTTTTTGGTTTATTGGGGAAACCTGTAAATGCAAATGTGGGTTTCTTTATTGGGCCAAATAGCACCCCCCCCCCCCCCGGATCACTGCTAATCAGGGAAACATAAAAGCAAAGCAGTTTTTGGAATGGCAACAAAGTCTAGTGAAAGATTTAAAAAAAAATGAAGAAAGAGGAAGAGGAAAAAGAATCCAGCATACGTGGACTGGAAAGTTTAGATAATTCATCAAACAGTACTCCAGAAGAGGACTCGGAATAAAAAAAAAGGGGGCGGCAGCTCCCAACACACTGAAAGTCAAATGGAACTTTGAAAAGGAAAAGGAAGGGGAAAGAAAAAGAAATAATGTAAACCAGTTAAAACATGAAAGTCTGAAAATGTTTAATTATATTCACTTGACTTAATCACTAAATTGTCAGTTCATAATAGAAAGTAAACGTAACTATTATGCTTTACCATAATTAACTCTAATTTAAAGGAAACTTTTGTCTAAGCTAGATCAGAAACTCTACTATATAGTTCCTTGTATAGCTTTGTTTTATTGTAGTGATTAGTGTTTGAGAACCAGTTTGGTGTAGTGGTTAAGTGCGCGGACTCTAATCTGGGAGAACCGGGTTTGATTCCCCACTCCTCCACTTGCAGCTGCTGGATGACCTTGGGCAAGCCGTAGTTCTGGCGCACAGCTGTTCTTGAAAAAGAGCAGTTTCTGTCAGAGCTCTCCCAGCCCCACCTACCTCACAGGGTGCCTGTTGTGGGGAGGGGAAGGGAAAGGAGTTTGTAGGCCACTCTGAGACTCCAAGTGAAGGGCGGGATATAAATCCAATCTCTTCTTCTTAGTATTTGTAGTGTTGTAGTTTTTTATTAGTGTTTAGTGTTTGTAGAAGAAAAATAATAAAAAAATCTTTTTCTTTTTTTTTTTAAAAAAGGAAAACGTTGCAGAAGGGAAATGCTTAAGCCCCTACTCCATGTATGCCACAGTCATGATCCAAACTGGGCAATGCTTACCTAGGAACTGAAGAGAAGCAGTCACTCACGTGTGCCTCCTCCAATTCTGAGGAGAGGTGGGCACCCATGAGGGACACAGACTGTTGGCATAAGGTTCCTCTTTTATGGAATTTCCAATCTCTAACTCCTTGGCTTGCAGTTCATTTTCAGCTCCAGGGCCAATTATTTTATGCTCCCTTTGACTTTTTATTTGATGCCACCCTTCCATCTTTATGCTTACGGCTGTTTTATTGGATCTGCTGCTTTTAGCTGCTTCCAGTTGTTGCTTTCTATCATTATAATTTCATCCTGTCTTTTGCCATTTTGAAGTGAGGAGAGGTACTGAGCTTTTCCTAGCTGTTTTCTCAGTTAGTGTCAGCCGAGGATTGCAGCCCAGCACTGGCACCTGGCAAGAGCTTTTGAGGGGTGGGGACATTTTAATCGACATTGCTCCAATGCTGCAACATCACTTGTCACATGAACCCAGAAGTGACACCATCATGATGATCTAAGGTGCTGCAATGTCATTTCCAACATGAGCATGGAAGTGATGTCATGATAGAATCATGGAGTTGGAAGTGACCTCCAGGGTCATCTAGTCAAACCCCTTGTTTTGGATTCCAAGGGCTGTCTAGGGTTTTACCTACAGCATAGGTAAAATTTAGATGGGGAGAGCAGCATTGTAAAATGCCCATACCTGCCATCCATCTAGCTTTTTGCCATCTTCATGTGGTTGCTTTAAATAAAAATCAATCTATAATTGGACTGCCCACATAATCTGCATTTTGGTCTTTAGGAGAAATGCGGGGGATGCTTTGGGTCGGATGAATGTCACATGTTTAGTTTCATAGTTGTCCCATTCAGCAATAGGGATGGGCATGAAAAACATTTCTGCAGTGTGGTTCAGTTTATGGTTCATGGCTGAACCATGAACCGAACCACAAACTGATAGGTTTGTGAACCAGACTGGTTCGTATCGGTTTGTAAACCATTTAAAGTTTAAACCCCTGCTTTCTGCTTCTTGTGAAAAGTGGTGGGGAGCAGAAAGCAGGGGGTAAAATGGCTCTGAGCCATTTTACCCCAGCTTTCTGCTTGTTGTGGCTTTTGGCAGCAAACAAAAAGCAGGGTGTGAAATGGCTGAGAGGCATTTCACCCCCTACTTTCTGCTGGCCACAGCTTTTCGTTGTGAGCAGAAAGGAGGGGTTGAAATGCCTCTCAGTTGGAAGCAGAAAGCAGTAGTTTAAATAGTTCTGAGCCGCTCAGCTGCCGCTCAGCTCCCTGCCGCTCAGCTGTTTTCCATAAAGAGCAGAAAGCAGGGGATTATATGGCTCCAAGCCATTTAAATGCCAGTTTTCTACTTTTCATGAACTGCCACAAATGGCATCAAAAATTGTGGAAGTTTGTGGTGGCTTTTCAATTGGTGAACATCGCTTCATGAGCCACTAATTGCCCAAAATTTGTGATGAACTTTAGTTTGTCAGCTGGTTCATGCCCATCCCTAATCCATACTTGTATGCCACATCTGTGACTTCTGGTTGGTTCTACATCCTGGATCCTATTGCATTAAGCATAAGAACATAAGAGAAGCCAATGATGGATCAGGCCAATGGGCCATCAGTCCAACACTCTGTCACACAGTGGCCAAAAATACCACGAACCATCAGGAGATCCAGCAGTGAGGCCAGGACGCCAGAAGCCCTCCCACTGTTGCCCCCCCCCCCAAAGCACCAAGAACACAGAACATCACTGGCCCCAGAGTTCCTATCTATGCCTTGTGGCTAATAACCACTGATGGACCTCTGTTCCACATTTATCCAATTCCCTCTTGAAGCCATCCATGCTTGTAGCTGCCACCATCTTCTGTGGCAGTGAATTCCATGCGAATTCCATTCTTTGAGTGAAGAAGTACTTTTTATCCATTCTGACCTGACTGCTCAACAATTTCATGGAGTGTCCATGAGTTCTTGTATGGTGAGAAAGGGAGAAAAGTACTTCTTTCTCTGCTCTATCCCATGCATAATCTTGTAAACCCCTATCCTGTCACCCCTCAGCCATCATTTCTCCAAGCTAAAGAGCCCCAAGCACTTTAACCTTTCTTCATAGGGAAAGTGTTCCAACCTTTTTATCATTCTAGTTGACCTTTTCTGCACTTTTTCCAATGGTGTAATATCCTTTCTGAGGTGGGGTGACCAGAATTGCACACAGTGTTCCAAATGTGGTCGTACTATCAATTTATACAGAGGCATTTTGAGACTGGCTGATTTGCTTTCAATTCCCTTCCTAATAACCCCCAGCATAGTGTTGGCTTTTTTTATCGCAGTCACACACTATCTCAACATTTTCAGTGAGTTTTCCACTACAACTCCAAGATCTCTCTCTTGGTCAGTCTCTGCCAGTTCAGACCCCATCAACATGTTTAGTTAGGATTTTTGGCTCCAATGTACATCACTTTGCACTTGGCCACATTGAACCCCATTTGCCACATTGACACCTGCTTGCTCATCCTTGACAGATCCCTTTGGAATGCCTCACAATCCTCCCTGGGTATCACATTGTTTATTGAATATCCTATCTATCAAGTGTATTAACTCATTCTGGGTAACCCACCTTGAGTCCAAGTAAGAAAGGTAATTGTGATGTCCTCACTTATTGGGGAGACTGTTTCTCCTTTAAACATACTCTGTGCACCGGAACTTGGTAGTTTTCTGATGCCACCAGGAATTAAAAATTCCAACTCTCTCTCTTTTGGTAGAATGACCCACCGTCTGGGTGCTTCAGAGGACTATGTGGCTCTGAGGAAGCACTGTTCTGATAAGTTTAAACAGATAAGGATTTATTTATACAAGAACAAAATAGGTTTCTGGGTATTTTTGAACTGTTGTTGAAGAAAGAACATATATCTGACAAAGATTAGTGTCACACACAGTCACTTAAACACCAAAACTGAAGTCTGGCAGGCTTATATATATATCTTTCATATAGCCACACAGGCTGAACTCTTTGTCTTATTCACACAGAATAGACTCAAACTCTCATAGTCACACAGACTAATCTTTTGTCTTATTCACACAGAATAAACTCAGACTCCCATAGTCACACAGACTATGCTTTCTCTCCAAACTTCACACTCTTTAAGAAAAGTGAACTGTGAATCACCTCATAGACATATTTCCTCCCACACTCTCAGTCATCAGCCAATCACATCACATTTGTCTCCCTCTATCATTTTTCTTACATTACTGCAGTCACACTAAACTTTTAAAGAAACACATCAAAACATGAAATCATTAGTCCTGTACCTGAGCTGCAGGGGTCTGGGATTGGGAATCCGTCTCCCAACAGTAACACTGATGCTGAGGATGAGGAGCTTAGGGGTGACCCTGGATGCCTCATTTTCTGTGGAGGCCCAGGTCACCACTGTTGCCTGATCAGCGTTCTATCATCTGTGGCTGGTCAGGCAACTGGCTCCCTATCTCACCTCTTGGGACTTGGCTACAGTGATCCACACAATGGTGACTTTTTCTGCTGTGGCCCCATACTGGTGAAACATGCTCCCACTGGAAATCAGGACACTGCAGGACTTATTAGAGAAGAAGAGGAGATTTGATTTATACCCCACCCTTCACTCACCAAGGGAGTCTCAGAGCAGTTTACAAACTCCTTACCCTTCCCCTCCCCACAACAGACACCTTGTGAGGCTGAGGTGGGGCCGTGTGACAGAAACTGCTCTTTTTCAAGAACATCTGTGATAAAACTATGGTTTGCCCAAGGTCATCCAGCAGGTGCAAGTGGAGGAGTGGGGAATCAAACCTGGTTCTTCCAGATTAGAGTTCGTGCACTTAACCACTACACCAAACTGGCTCTCTGCAGGGCCTGTAAAATGGAGCTGTTCCACCAGGCCTTTGGTTGAGGTGGGGGACATCCAATTCACCCCCCCACACACACACACACACATGCATGGTCTGTACTGCTGCACTGCTATAGTGCCCATTCTGACCAACCCTGCTTACAATTTCAACAAAGCATTACCAGGTGACAGGTTGTGGTGTATGACCATTTAACTAGCCTCCTCAGGAGGCACCTGAAGTTCCAGATTAGCTGTCATTTTAGATCTGATTAGTACATCTGTTGTTATTTGTTAATTTGACATGTTGTGACCCACCCTGAGCCTGCTTATGGGGGACAGCGGGATGCAAATCAGTCAATCAAACGAACAAACAAAGGCAGACTACAAATAACTTAAAAAATAAATACGAAAATATGCAAATGCGAACCAGTGAACAGCCTCCCCCCTTCTAATCTGGGACACACCAACAAAATATGGGCAGAATGCTTTTGATGGGGCTCCCTATTTGGGAGCACATCCAGCCTGTCCTGAAGGCATTGCACTGGCTGCCTATAGCAGGGGTGGGCAATTGTTTTGGCTCGGGGGCCGCTTTGTGGGAGCGGAGGTTAGCGGAGGGCCGCACCTTTTAAAATGATTGCATTCATTAGTTAACTTTGCATTTCAGAAAAGGTATAAATTATATCATCAAAATCCATAAATATAACTTAAATAAAATAGTGGTAGTTTTATTCAATTTATTTATTGTGCTAATTTCATATCATCTATAGCTGCAAGCACATTTAATTTTAGAATCAGTTTAATGAGACAAATGTACCCTATCACACTTTTCTACATTTTTTCTGAAATCAGGAGTGCGATTGCTTGTTGAAATTCTCATCACAGCCTGCAAGTTAATGTCTGTCAAATGTCTGTTAATGTATATATTTACTCTTGTTGATCTTCATGCAAGAAAAACTTTGCTTGCAAATATATGTAGACCCAAATATAGAGAACATTTTCCCAGCAAATTTCTTCATACATGGAAACTTTTCAGCAGACAAAGATTTGTAAAAGTCAACTAATGTCACAGCATTAAACATTTCTTTCACAGTGTGATCCGACTGCATGTCAGTAAGTTCAAGCTGCAGCTCCTCAGGTGCTGACAGTGGCCAACTGTCTTGGCGGGCCGCAAAAAACTCTGTGGCGGGCCGCATGTGGCCCCCGGGCCGCCATTTGCCCACCCCTGGCCTATAGCATACCGGATTCACTTCAAGGTGCTGGTACTTACCTTTAAAGCCCTATATGGCCAGGGTCCGACATACCTAAGGGACTGTCTTTCCCCATATATACCCCAGAGAGCACTATGGTCGGGGTCACAACATCAGCTAATTATTCCAGGCCCTAAGGATGCCAGGCTCGCAGCTACCTGGGCAAGGGCCTTTTCAGTGGTGGCTCCTTACTGGTGGAATGAGCTCCCAGAGGAGATCAGGGCCCTATGGGATCTTGTGCAGTTCCACAGGGCCTGCAAGACAGAGCTCTTCCACCAGGCTTTCAACTAGGAGCTGCTCACCACTAGTACCAACAACCACCACCATTAACATCTGTGCTATAGGGCTGGCCATGGTTTGAGCCAAACTGCTCTGGGAAGCCAGTGGATTGCTGAGCTGGGAACTTTGGGCACTGCTTCATATAGTACACCATCTTAATTTAAATGAAGGGTTGACTATCACTGTGAGCACTTTAATTGTCGACTGTATGATTGTTTTAAATGGTTTTAAAAGGTTTTAATCGTTTTATGTAAACTCGGTACATTGTGCCGAGCAATGTGAGCCACCCTGAGCCTGTTCGCAGGGAGGGCGGGACACAAATGTAATAAATAAATAAATAAATAAATAAATAAATAAAATCCATTTATTTTTTGTCCTGCAACATGGGCAACTCCAAAAACGGATGACATATTCCTGGGAATATTCCTATCAGGGATGAATTCAAAAGTAATTTCCCCTCCTTCACATCTGTTGGAATTATTCTGTCATTGTAACAGAGTACTGGCAAATAATATTTGATAGATTAAAACACTGGATTACATTGCTTTGCCATTAAATCTGATTATGTAAAATGCGTGCTTCCCCCCCACCCCCCAAAAAAAAGAGAGTGGTCAGCAGAGCATCCATTACAAAATCAGCAATGAATATACATGGGCTGAAATAACCCAAAATTATGCTATCCCAAATGGCAGTAATGGCTGTCAATAAACCATTTCCAAATGTCCCTGCCTCTCTATCTTAGTCATAGGAAGTCATTAAGCTTATTCTTTCCAAGCAGGATATAAAAATATTCTACAGCGAACCTGGTAACAGATGTTTACTAATCACAGGGAAATTTTGCATGTTTTAAAAAGGGAAATAACTTTTTGGAGATGACTCTGATGTAATTACAATTGCATACTTGAGAGCATCTGGGGGGGAAAAAGAAAGGAAACTTGACTACTGGAGGAAAAACGTAAAACCAAGTCTCTTGAACACTAAGGCTGGCCACATAGTAGCAGGAAACGAAAAATACAACCAAGCTCTTTGCAACCCAGATTCTAAGCTTTGGGGTTCCAGACTGGCATCTGAGGCGTGCTGAAAGAATTCATGCAAAATTGCCAGCAAAACAAGAGGCATGAAAGAAAGAAAGAAAAATCCACGTATGTCTCCTTATCTATATAACTACATACTTTCCCTCAGTAATTAATTCCTTTCCCTGATTCAACAAATCATGACCACGTGGATCTGTCTTTCTCTGAAACAGACCATCAGTCTATCAAAGGAAGCATTATGTACTCAGACTGGCAGCGGTCTGGTGTAGTGGTTAGGAGCGCAGACTCTAATCTGGGAGAACCCGGTTTGAGTCCCCTCTCTTCCACATGCAGCTGCTGGTGTGACCTTGGGTCAGTCATAAGTTCTTTCAGAACTGTTCTCTCAAGAGCAGTTCTCGAAAAAGTTCTCTCAGCCCCACCTACCTCACAGGGTGTCTGTTGTGGGGAGGGGAAGGGAAAGGAGATTGTAAACCGCTCTGAGACTCCTTCGGATAGTGAAGTGTGGGGTCCTCCTCCTCCTCCTTTATCTCAGGTCAAGGTCTTTCACATCATCTACTGCCTGGTCCTTTTAACTGGAGATACTGTGGACTGAACCTGGGACCTTCTGCACACCAAGCTCTACCACTGTGCCACGGTCTCTCCCCAACACACATGTTGCTTCCTTATACTGAATCAGACCCTTGGTCTACCAAGGTCGGAGTTGTCTGCTCAGACTGGCAGTGGCCCTCCAGGGTCTCAGGTGGAGATTGCTCATGTCATCTACTGCCTAGTCCTTCTAATGGGAGATGCTGGGGGTTGAATCTGGGACCTTCTGCATGCCAAGCAAATGCTCTGCCTCTGAGCCACGGCCCCATCCCTAAATCACAGAATTAACAGAAGGCCAGTCTGAGATAATTGTACAGTTGTAGACCAAGGATAATTTAGAAGTTACCCCTTGCCCATGTTTGCCACCATAACCTCTTTCATAATATCAGTGACTGGAGAGCAATGCTGAGAGTCCCTTATGGGGAACACACGTAGGGTTGGCCAACAACAGAGCAGAGAGGCCGAGGTCTTCCCCCAATCCTGGCTCTGGGATTCAGAGGATTACTGCCTCTGCATGTGGAGGTTCCTCTCAGCCCCCATGCCTAGAAGCCACTGATAGACTTATCCTCCATGAATATCTAATCCCCTTTTAAAGCTGGTAATTCCTGTGGCCATCACAACATTTCCTGGCAGTGAATTCAACATTCTAATCAATCTCGGTGTAAAGAAGTATTTCCTTGTTTATGTCCTGAAATCTACTGCCCATCAGCTTAGCTGGATGTTCAAGTTCTAGTATTTTTAGAGAGGAAGAAAAATTCCTCTTTGTCAACTCTGTCCACCTTGTACATAATTTGATAAACCTCTATTATGTCCCCCCTTAGTTGTCTCTTTTCTAAACGGAAAAGTCCCAGACTCCTCAGTAGGGTTCCCAACTCCACTATTACAACTGTTCTCCAGGTGACAGAGATCAGTTCCCCTGGAGAATATGGTCGCTTTGGGCAGTGGACACTATGACATTGTACCTCACTAAAGTCCTTCTCCTCCCAAAATCCTGCCCTCCTCAGCTCCACTCCCAAAATATCCAGGTTTTTCCCAATCCAGAGCTGGCAACCCAACTCTTCAGCCTTTCCTCATAGGGAAATATACTCCATATATACGCCATAGCATTCCGTTAGATGGACTACTCCTTTTGTAGAGTGTGAGGGGAATTCATACTAGTCCCTGGGGGTCCCAATCAGGCTGGATATTTTATACAGGCCTCTGGAAGTATAGTCAAAAGATCTTTAGATGGTAACAACTAGGGAGGCAGTTCATGGGGGTAGGCTTGTAGGTATCAGGGATAGATTCAGACTAAATTTGTTATTTCCACTGATTCCGCCTTCTCACTGTACCCACCCACCAATATAGCTTCATGGTCCTAATTGTTTTGCTTTGCTCCACTTTGGATGAAGATGCAGGAATTCTACATTGGACTGAAGCTATAAGGACAAGTGTTGTTTGGGTTGAGGTGGTGCAAAGTGCAGTCAAGTTGCAGCTTACTTATGTCTATCCTGCAGGGTTTTCAAGCCAAGAGACATTCAGAGGTCGTTTGCCATTGCCTACCTCTTTGCAGCAACCCTGAACTTTCTTGGTGGTCCCCCATCCAAGTACTAACTGAGGTCAATCTTGCTTAACTTCTGAGAGCTGATAGGATTGAATTAGCCTGGGCCATCCAGGTCAGGGCAATGTGGGCTGTAGGTGCATATTATTGAAATGTTATACAAATAACATTCAGGAATCTGACATAACTATTTAGAATCAGTATTTTTTTATCTGAACAGTGCAAATATTTGGCGAGATCAGGGGTCATTTTGAGCAAGAACGCACAGGAAAACCATTTTGGGAGTAACAAGCCCAGGAGCGGGCACACTTGGTGATGCACTGTGGGAAAAAGCAAAAGCCTACTAACTTGATCTCTATATTTTCATGCTTGTTGTAGGGTAGCTCCCCTGCAAGAGCAAAGGAAACCTAAAGTGTCTTTAGTCAAAGTGTAAAGCTGGCGAGCCAGCTCTGAGTTGGGCAATACCTGGAATTTTTTATGGTGGAGCCTGAGCGGTGGATATTGCCTTCTGACACACTTCTGGTGATGTCAGGGTTGTGGCACATGCAAATAAGTTATGCAAAAGGAAGCTTAACATTGGGAGTTTGTTATCGCCCACCAAATCAAAAGATAGAGGAGGATTATAAAATGATGAATGAATTCAAGATAGCGGCTAGACGAAATAACTGTGTTGTAATAGGTGACTTTAACTACCCACACATTGATTGGGTCATTATGTGTTCAAGTCGGGAAAAAGAGATTGAGTTTCTAGACACTCTCAGTGACTGTGCTATGGAGCAGATGGTTACAGAACTGACCAGAGGAGAGGTGATCCTGGATTTGGTCCTAAGTAACACCTAAGACAGGGTGAGAGATGTTAAAGTGATTGCACCGCTTGGGAACAGTGACCATAATGTTATTGAGTTCAACATTTGTATAAATAGGTATTGCCCACAAAGACTGAAACAACCACCTTTAACTTTAAAAGGGGTAACTTCTCTGATCCTCTGATTACAATCCTCAAGGCTCACAGAAAATATATACCATGGGCTAGGAAAGGCACAAATAGGTATAGAAGAAAGCCTGCATGGTTAACAAACAAAGTAATGGAAGCTGTAAAAGGTAAGAAGGATTCTTTTAAGCGGTGGAAAGCTAGTCTCAATGAGGCTGATAAAAGGGAACATAGGCTGTGGCAAATAAAATGCAAGTCTGAGATCAGGCAGGCAAAAAGGGAATATGAGGAGTGTATCACAAAAAACATAAAGACCAACAATAAAACTTTTTTCAAATACATTCGAAGTAGGAAACTAGCCAGGGAAGCAGTGGGGCCCTTGGATGACCATGGGGTAAAAGGTGTAGTGAAGGATGATAGGGAAATGGCTGAGAAGCTAAATGCATTTTTTGCTTCTGTCTTCACTGTGGAAGATGACAAGTGCCTGCCCACTCCTGAACCACTGATTTCGGGAGGGAGGCTGAAAGACCTGAGTCAGATTGAGGTGACAAGAGAGGAGGTCCTACGACTGATAGACAACTTAAAAACATAAATCACCTGGCCCGGATAGCATACATCTGAGAGTTCTGAAAGAACTCAAATGTGAACTTGTGGATCTCCTGACAAATATATGTAATCTTTCCTTAAAATCTGCCTCCATTCCTGAGGACTGGAAGGTAGCGAATGTCACTTCCATCTTTAAAAAGGATTCCAGAAAAGATCCAGAAAATTACAGGCCAATCAGTCTGATGTCGATACCGGGTAAGTTGGTGGAAACTGTTATTAAGGAAAAAATTAGTAGGCACATTGATGAACAAAATCTATTGAAGACTCAGCATGGGTTCTATAAGGGAAGATCTTGTCTCACTAACCTGTTAGTGTTCTTTGAGGGAGTAAACAAACATGTGGACAAGGGGGACCCAATAGCTATTGTTTACCTTGACTTCCAGTAAGCTTTTGATAAAGTTCCTCATCAAAAGCTCCTAAGTAAGCTCAATAGTCATGGGATAAAAGGACAAGTCCTTTGTGGATCAAAATTGGCTAATTAAAAGGAAAACAGAGAGTGAGTATAAACAGGCAATTTTCTCAGTGGAGGGAGGTAAGCAGTGGGGTACCGCAGGGATCAGTACTCGGTCCAATGCTTTTTAACTTGTTTATTAATGATTTGGAATTGGGAGTAAGCAGTGAAGTGGCTAAATTTGCAGATGACACGAAGTTGTTCAGGGTGGTGAAAACCAGGGAGGATTGTGAGGCACTCCAAAGGGATCTGTCGAGGATGGGTGAGTGGGCATCAATGTGGCAAATGGGGTTTAATGTGGCCAAGTGCAAAGTGATACACATTGGAGCCAAAAATCCTAACTATAAATACATGTTGATGGGGTCTGACCTGGCGGAGACTGACCAAGAGAGAGATCTTGGAGTCATAGTAGATAACTCAATGAAAATGTCGAGACAGTGTGCGACTGCAATGAAAAATGCTATGCTGGGGGTTATTAGTAAGGGAATAGATAACAAATCAGCCAGTATCATAATGCCCCTGTATAAATCGCTGGTGTGACCTCTTTTGGAATACTGTGTACAGTTCTTGTCGCCACACCTTAAGAAAGATATTACAGTGTTGGAAAAAGTGCAGAAAAGGGCAACTAAAATGATAAAAGGGTTGGAACACTTTTCCTCTGAAGAAAGGTTGAAGCGCTTGGGGCTCTTTAGCTTGGAGAAATGACGGCTGAGGGGTGACATGATCGAGGTTTATAAGATTATGCATGGGATAGGACAGGTAGAGAAAGAAGTCATTTTCTCCCTTTCTCACAATACAAGATCTCATGGGCACTCCATGAAATTGCTGAGCAGTCGGGTTAGAACAGATAAAAGGAAGTCCTTCTTCACCCAAAGAGTGATTAACATGTGGAATTCACTGCCACAGGAGGTGGTGGTGGCTACAAGCATGGACGGCTTCAAGAGGGAATTAGATAAACATATGGAGCAGAAGTCCAGCAGTGGGTATTAGCCACAAAGTATAGATAGGAACTTTCAGTCTGGGGCAAATGATGCTCTGTAATCTTGGTGTTTGGGGGGGGGGGGGGCAACAGTGGTAGGGCTTCCTGCCCCCACTGCTGGACCTTCTGAGGACACCTGGTGTTTTTGGCCACTATGTGACAGAGTGTTGGACTGGATGGGCCATTGGCCTGATCCAACATTGGCTTTTCTTATGTTCTTCTGTTCTTCTGCTCATGAGTTATGGTAATGAGCTCCTGCACCTCTTTTTTTTATGAAATGACCCCTGGGTGGGATCTTAACAGACATACATTTCTGCAGTGTATGTTTCTTATGAAATGAGATGGAAACAGAAGTCAAGACAGTCTACTGTAACATGTAACTACTGGATACTGTTGGAATGCCCCATGTCAGACTAAATGTACGTGACTCTCAATTAACTGCGAGAACGGCAGAGGAGCCATCCAGTGAAGAGTGCAAGAGCAATGCTATCCGAATATTGGCATTAAAAATAATGTTTCAGGTTCCCCCCTCCCCCCCAAAAAATATGCGGTTGATTCAGCTAAATTGCCTTTAGCATTCCTGAGTAATAAAGTGGTCGTGGAGAGAAAGTGCTTCTTGGTGAAGGTGACACTGAAGGAGAAGAAATAAATACTGCAAATAGAGTAGACCAGAATGGTAGCCGTCAAGGACTTTGCATATAAAGGAACTGGAGGGCCGATTCATGTACTTGTCTCTGTTGGTGACAGCAAGTCTTGTGTTTAATGCCCCTTACATTCGGTCTTCACAAAACATAGGTTTGGAGGGCAACTATCTGCAGATTGGTATGACCTGAGACCCCCTCAAGCCAAATGCAGATTGATGGATACCCAACAAGCTGCAGAAGAGAAGATGTAGGGATCCCCAGCAAGGACCACCTATAGTGATTTACGCTGATATGGGCTTCTTTTAGGAACAAGTATATCTACTTCTGCTTCATTGTGTGGATCTCATCAAACTATGGCAAGTCCTTAAAGAGATGGGAGCACCAAATCACCTCAAATGTCTCTTGAGAAACCTGTATAAGGGTCAAGAAGCAACAGTAAGAACCGGATATGGAACAACTGATTGGTTTAGTATAGGAAAAGGAGTACGACAAGGCTGTATATTGTCACCTTGCTTATTTAATTTATATGTAGAGTACATCATGCAAAATGCTGGCCTGGATGAATCACAAGCCAGAATTAAGAGTGCTGGGGAAAACATCAATAACCTCAGATATGCAGACGAAACCACTCTAATGGCAGAAAGTGAATAGGACCTCAAGAGCCTCTTGTTAGGGTGAAAGATTAGAGCACAATAGTTGGCTTGAAACTCAACATTAAAAAAAAACCACTAAGATCATGGCATCCGGCCCCATCACTCCTTAGCAAATAGAAGGGGAAGCCGTGGAAGCAGTGACAGACTTCACCTTCCTGGGATCCAAGATCACTGCAGACGGTGACTGCAACCATGAAATTAAAAGATGCCTCCTCCGTGGAAGAAAAGCGATAGCAAACCTAGACGGCATAACAAAAAGTAGAGACATCACCCTGCCAACAAAAGTTTGTATGGTCAAAGCAATGGTATTCCCAGTAGTGATGCATGGCTGCGAGAGTTGGACTATAAGGAAGACCAAGCGCCGAAGAATAGATGCTTTTGAATTATGGTGCTGGAGAAGTCTCTTGAGAGTCCCTTGGACTGCAAAGAGATCAAATCAGACAATCCTAAAAAACAACAACCCTGACTGTTCCCTGGAAGGCCAGATCCTGAAGCTGAAGCTCAAATAAATGAGAAGGGAGCACTCACTGGAGAAGACCCTGATGCTGGGAAAGACTGAAGGTCAAAGAAGAAGGGGACAGCAAAGGATGAGATCGTTAGACAGTGTCATCGATGCAACGAACATGAAATTATGCAAACTCCAGAATACGACAGAAGACAGGAGGGCCTGGCGTGATGTGCTCCATGGGGATGCGAAGAGCTGGACTCAACTGTACGACTGAACATCAGCAACATATTTTGAAAGTTTTACAGAGTCAATGTTTACCTGTGTTCATGAAGTCATGCACTGAAGCTTTTTCAGAGATTAAGAGAACACATGGAGCTTTTATTTAGGGGAGGGGGAAAGGTTAAGTATTCTAGTTACATCTGTGGCCAGAAATAAGAGAGGGAAAGAAGCAGGAAGTAAGCCTGAGAGTTGCACTCTGGGACAAACAAGGATGGGTCTTTTCTTTGAGGATGAACTGAATACAAATGCAGCAGATGGATAATCACTGTCAGCCATGACACAGAACCTCCGTGTTGAACACCAGGTGGCTGGAACGTGCCACACAGGAGATCCACCCTCCACTAAGCCCTGTCTGTGAACTTCTAAAGGCAAAAGATGGCTACTACTGGAAAAAAAAACAATGGAAAGTTAAACTGTGTGGACTTTAGAAAGTTCACAAGGGGCAACCCACAAGAAATTTGCAGGGACAAGGCATCCCCCCACCTTTGCTTCTTTCCCCTCCCCCTTCCCCTTTCTTTCTCTCCTGAAGCCAAGCCCGCCTTTTTCTTCACAACCCTCCACCAAGTCAATCCCTCTTTCTTTGTCTTTCTCTCTCTCCCCTGCAGCAAGCCAATCCCTTTTTTCTCCCCCCTGAAGCCAATACCCTCATCTTTCCCTTTCTCTCTCCCCCCCAAGCCAATCCCCCTCCCCCTTCTTTCTCCCCTCCTTCCTTTTCCCTAACTTTGAGTCCGGCAGCAGTGGCAGTGCCCGGGAGGCCGAGGGAGTGTAGGCTCAGCCATAAAGCTACCCGCCACTTTCCCTGTCCCTCTCCGCTCCCGGCTTCCCAAAAGAGGAAAAGCCTGCGAAGGCCTCATCACTAGGAAAGCCGTTGCTCTAAACAGTCGCTTTCCAAGGAGGGGGAGAGAAGGCTCCTCGTCTTCAGTAAGTCCATTCTCTGCGCATGAGCAGAAAAACCTGTTGTACTTTTGGGGGGATTTAAGTATCCCCCATATCCTTTTCTACAGTTTTTAGATTTTTCTGCCCACCTGGGTAGTCCCCCAAGTTTCTTTACCCTCCATATGCTCCCGGTCTCCGGAAATAAGTATCCGCACACAGGGGCACAGTTGGGAATTATATATACAGAGTTTTTGATTGCCACAGACTGGGCATACCAGCCCTCTAACTGGCATTCCTAGGAGTAGGGCAGCCAAAACACCACTACAGGTGGGTAACCACCCACTCCTGGCTCCCATTTCCCAATGCAAGCACTATGGCTAGCAGGAGAAATCAATCTTAAAAAAAAATGGCCATCAAGTCACGGCATGCGGTCACTTTCAGGAAAAAAACAGAGAAGGGACATCAATGCTCTTTAGGAATCATCAGAACTTTATTGTTTTCCTGGAAGTGATGTCAACACCGTTGCAGTGGCGCTCCTCCATGTCACTGTCCCTGGTTTCCCCAACGCTTTGGGGACAGGGCAAGAGGCTTCACAATTTGTCAGCCCACAGTTTTTCAGCCCACAAAACCCCAGACGTGACATCAACATGTCAGCTGAGACTCTGGAAGCTATAGACTTTCCAGAGCAACAGCTGATGCACTGATTTTATACCTGGGTTTTCATGCAACGTTGTTTCTTCACCCCACATCACCACTGCTGACTGTTTTCCCACCAGCCCCAGAGGCAATGACAGGCTGAAGGGTCCAACAGCAGGAGAATGCCCCCACTCGAAGAGGGCAAATGGCAGGCCTACAGCAGACAAGGCAATGCTGTGTAGGAAACCTTTCAAGCTTTGTTTTCCACATGGGTCTTGAAAATCTTGAGGATTTAAAGGGGTCTTCCAGAGCATGCCAGGTCCGTAGCTACAGTGGAGCATTTCAGGGCCTGGCTCCCTGACTTCCTGCCAGGCCCCCCTGACTTCCTTCCAGCCCCCAGGCCCTCTGGGTTGCCGAGAGAACTCCCCACCACCGCCTCTTCCTCAAGCGCAGCTTGCTTCCCCACGCAGGCAGGCAGAGTGTGAACACTGCAAAACTGTGTTTTTTAAAAGTATATATATATATATATATATATATATATATATATATAATATATATATTAATTTTTTTTGTGACATCAGTGCCCCCTGACTTATTTAAAGCCCCCCCCCCCCCCCGGCGCAAATTACAAAATCCTGGGTATAGGCCTGGAGCATGCAAATTTCTTTGAGCATTTTAACCAAGTCTGGTTCCTTTTCTCTCTCTATTTTTAGGAAATTTCCAAGCCACGTGTTGGAGAGTGGCAGCCCACCCCTCTCCCGCTTCGCCATAATGACACAAATAAGTAAGGGACGGTGGCCCGCAACAGATTGCAAAGGAAGGCGGGGAGGATGGTCGCTACGGAGTGTTCCGCTTGTTTCTCTGGCGCTCCTGCTGTTCCCGGCTCTTTTCGCTTTGCCTTAATGAACGTGAGATGGGAAAGGGTATGTAATTAGAGCTGTCAATATTGAATTCCAAATGCACACAACACTCTGAATTTAATTTAAGCTGCTTCATTCCCCAGTCTTCCCTCCCCAGCGCCACTGGGAGTCAGCGGAAGCACTTGGCTGCTGCTCTGGCAAATTGGGTCCTAATGAATAAGATGCTTTACTGCTTCTTGTTTTTGCCCTGATACAACCGTGGTATTTGGAGAGATCTCACCTGGGCATTAATTCGACAAGAAGTGCCGGCACGAGTATTATATTCGCTCTATTTTGATAACGGCGCCGAATGACTTGCATACAAAGAGACCAAGCAGCTGTTTTGTGTCAATGACTGATGTGCTTGTCAGCTCTCGCCGCCGATCTGGCAGACTTCAACATCTGACGGGCCTTAGGAATAATATTTGCCTCGCCCTCTTTCCTATTAGCCTGAAAATTTACCAAGCAAGCAAAGAATAAACTAAGAACATAAGAGAAGGCAATGTTGGATCAGGCCAATGGCCCATCCAGTCCAACACTCTGTGTCACACAGTGGCCAAAAATACCAGGTGCCATCAGGAGGTTGGACACTAGAAGCCCTCCCACTGTTGCCCCCCCAAGCACCAAAAATACAGTTCATCACTTGCCCCAGACTGAGAGTTCCTATCACATGTCAACTCTTCCTGGAAAAAGAGACACGAGTCCTGCCAGCATTAGGAATAGCTGAACTTCAAAAAGTATTCCTAACCCTTCTCCCTGAAAGCCATCCAAGGAAATATGAAAACATCGACATACACGCAGCAGCTCAAACATGTGATGCCCGTGGCATAATGGACCAGAGAGAGTAATGAGTCAGAGGGACAGTGGATTCCAGACGTCTTCTTTCTCCCTTGCCAAGGTAACCCAAGCATCTGGCCTCCATGTCTCCTGGCTGCCAGGATTAGAGCTCTGGGTTCATTCTTCCTGGCTGATCCCACACTTGGAACATCATCCCCGAATACTGAGGAGTGCCCCCTTTCTTTTCCTTCAGACTCCTCATCATAGCCTCCAGTCCTCATTCCCCAGCTTAAGATAAAGCCTAAATCCATTCAGTTTCCTCTGTCGTCTCCCTTCCCTTCTCTTCCCTTCCTCTCTAACCTCCCCCATTATGAATACTGAGACTGTGAACTCCCTGGGAAATGGGTTTGACAGGCACCCCACCCCTTCACATTTTTCCATCAAGCATCCCAATAAACTGGAATAATTGGATAACCACAATATGGCTGTGGTCACATGGCCCTTTAAATCCAGGAGCCCTCCTGTATTTAAAGGGGCTGTGTTTTTTTACCTTGGGTTGGGATATAAACACATCCCAACCCCAGCGGCGGCGAGCGGCGAGTGGCAGCGGGCGGAGGAGGAGGCAGCAGCGGGTGGCGGTGGGTGGATGAGGAGTCAAAGGAGATGGCAGAGGCAGAAGAAGTGGCAGCGGGCGGCGGCAGCGTTGTGAGGTGTTTGGTGGTGGCGGAGGAGGCAGCTGGCGGTGGCTTTTTTTGGCAGTGGCAGCTGGCAGCAGTGGCCGCCGAGGGAGGCACCCTTCCCTGAGCCCCGCTGGCCACCTGGTAAGTTTGGGGTTCCCCCCCTTTTACACTTGGGTGCTTGGGTGAGCCCAAGCACCCAAGTGTAAAAGGGGGGGGGGGAATGGAGGACAGGACCATCCGGACAGCCCTCTCTCACAATGATTGCAAGAGAGGGCTGTCTGGATGGCTCAAATGTGGGTTCCTCGCGTGACCAACAGGAAAACACTTGATTTTCCCGGGCTTGGAAAACGCAGGAGGAACCCGCATTTGAGCCCGCTTTGGCGCAGGACTAGCCGCGGCCGTTGTGGATGGTCCCTTTAAATGCGGGAGGAAACAGCAGTTCCTCCCGCATTAAAGGGCCATGTGGCTGCAGCCTATTACAGTGATAATAATGAAAAGTTTGCCTGTTTTGGTCAAGGCCATAACACAAGATTTCAAAAATGGACTAATATTTTGAGGACTGAAAGTGTAGTCCCCTGCCTCCATTTTTTCCCATTTAGCAAATAAGGTGAAGGCATGCAGACATCTTTCTCCAGGCTGCCATGCCACCATAAAAGTAGTTTCTTATTTATTTAATTCATTTATATCCCACCTTCCTTCCCAGTGGGGACCTGAAGTGGCATACATCATTCTCCTCTCCTCCACTTTATCCTCACAACAACCTTGTGAGCAATGCTTCCTCTAAGCTGTGGAGTCCTGTGAGCAAGAATTCTACTTTATGAGCTACTGGCATGAAAGTTGTGAGTGAGCGATTTGGTTACTGCATGAATGAGTTTGCTCTGGAGCCACTTCCTTCCTGAGCTAAGACAAAAATTTGTGAGCCAGAGGCTAAAAACTGAGCTAGCTCACTCTAACTCAGCTTAGAGGGAACACTGCTTGTGAGGTAGGCTAGCCAGAGAGAGAGAGAGAGAGAGACTGGCCCAAGGTCACCCAGCAAGTTTCCATGGCACAAGTGTGAGAGTCCTACAGAGTCAGTCAGCAACAAGTGTCCTTAATCAGGAGAGCTTTATTGAGAAAGGTCTGCAATGGTTATCTGCACTTCTTGTGTTAGTAATGGCAGGTACTAAGAAACCCAGTACAGTTATACAGAATTCGAGAGAAATCAGGCAGTGTAAGGTAACCAATCATAATATCAAGAAAAAAATGCTTAAAATACTGGCCCTTTGTTCCCAAGGAAAACGCGGGAAGTATTAGAGCTACAGGAGAAAAGATACATGGCCTGGTAGTCTCTCAAGGTCAAAACATTAGGGAGAGTGATAAGCATGGCTAGGATAAGTACAACATAACATTCCACAGTGCTGATTAGGAGATGGCAGCATTAGCTGACAACAAGTGGGGGTATGAATCTGGGTCTTCCAGATAAAAGACTGATACTCTTAAACACTGTACCATACCGGATCTCTTCCTTGTTTTTCTACCTCCTCCTCCTCCTCCTTGCAAATGGACACTAAAGTTTCAGTAAACTGGACCAATGAGCCCATCCATTTTGGAAGAATTAGGGATTTACTTAGGGTTTTTCCTGGGCAACTAAACAGGTATGGATTGTCCAACGGCTCATGTCTGCTGATGTTTTGTGGCCCTTAATGCCTTCAGGGCATATCATGTTCATGGGACCATCAATGTACTATTACTGCCACATAGTGGGGACAAATATGTGGACCCTACCATGATGCAGATGGCACAACATGCACATCAGACGTACGTGCTTTCGTTTGTACACATTTATGAGTTGCCCCCTTTCTTAAGGGGGAAGAATCGCTGAAGTCCAGTGCACAAAGCTGTGGGTTATTTATTTATTTAAAGTAAATGTGTGTGTGTGTATAATAGCCAAGTGCCCCCGGGCATACAGATATCTAAATCTGCACATCAGGGGCACTTGGGGGGCAGAAAGATTTTCCTGTACACTTGGGGGACTCACCAAGTGTGCAGAAAAATCCTAAAAGTTTTTTAAAAAAAAACTGTGTGGGGGATATTTAAATTTCCCCCAAAGTTAAAGAGTGTTCCCTGAGCGTGTGTAGAGAACACTCTGAGAACTCTGTGGCTGGCTGGCTGGCGGCTGAGAGCCGCTGAGGATTCGTCACCGGTCCCAGGGGGGAGGGAAGAAGACTTACCTGGAGCTGCAGCCTTTAGAAATCCCCCCCCCCCCGTATCATGGGTCCTTCCTCTTTTGTGTGTGTGTGTGTGTGTGTGTGCAATGGGTTCAAAGGGCCCTCCAAAGAGGTATGGCAAAAACAATGAAAATGATCAATCTTAAAAAGTAACAAACCTCAGCAATAAAATCTGAGCATGGCAGCCTCAATCCAGACCCAAATGCCCTCTGAAAAAGAACTGCTTTGTATCTTTTTCTAATTATAATATACCTTCTGATGTTGTTATGATGCCACAGGTTCCATAAAGAGCATGTTGCACCACATCACATTGCACTTATGGTGGCAATACGTGTGGACTACATAAACTGCCCGTAGATCTTAATGTGGGCAACTTCCTTTAGTTGCTTAACTATGTTTCATAGCAAACGTGTGGGGGATATTTTTTTAAGAAGATGAGCTGGTCTTTATACCCCACTTTTTTCTATCCTAAGGGATATAGCCGCACGATAGGCACAAGTGCCAGCCAGATTTTAAGGGCGCAATCACACAAAAACATCTGGCAAGCATCCCACATCTGTCGGCAACCTGTATTGCCCTGCTGAAGAAGCGGAGTTAAAGGATACCAGTGAAAGTGCAGTATTTTCTGGAAAAGGCAGGGTGCGGGCGGGCATCAGATTGCAGAAGTGCTGGTATCCCGTGACATCCGGTGCCTTTCTGCATCCTGTCTCACCCTGGATTTTTTAAAAAAGCCTCTGTGGTATGCGTATGAACGCTGACCTGCGCATGTGCACAAATGTGGTGCTGCTGAACTTTGCGACACTTCACCATCACCGTGTGATCGGCAGCTGACGGCCTGAGCATGGAGCCTTGGGAGACCGTCTGATCACAGTACCGCACTTCATTTTGCTCCGGCACAAAAAGCCTCACTTCCCCCCTGGATTATCTCACTCATGGGCTCTAAGAAGTCTCAAAGCAGTTGACAATCACCTCCCCTTCCTCTCCCCACAACAGGCACCTTGTGAGGCAGGTGGGGCTGAGAGAGCTCTGAGAGAACTAGGACTGGCCCAAGGTCATCCAGCTGGCTGCATGTGGTGGAGGAGTGGGGAATCAAACCCACTTCACCAGATTAGAGTCTGCTCTGCTGCTCTTAACCACCACAGCGCACTGGCTCTCTTTTTAAACACTCATCCTCTGTCGATAGACTTGCTTGTAGGCCTCGTGTGTTCTGATTAGAATAAGGCTGGCAAAATATCCCAGGGGGGTTCTCCGTACCAGTGTTTGGACACTGAACTGAACCTATGACACACATCTGAAGCAAAAAGGCGGAGGGTGGAAGACTCCTCCTGGGACCAAACTTGTGAGGCATTTCATGAGAAGCCAAAAGAGTTCTGCGAGTTCTAGCATGATTTCCCCAGAGGGTTCTGCACATCCCAAGGTGGATTGTTAGTTACAGTTGACAATACTGGGATGAATGGTCACTGGAGTTGTTGCGCTCCTTGCGCTTTAGGGAAGCAGAAGGCAGTACTGATTTTTACCTCTTGAACCGATTCATTAAGTAGAAAAAGGAAATAAATTAGCTTGTGCTAAACATTTGGTAATTTATTGGTGACCCTTGACGGTGAGATTAAATTAGACTATTCAGTCTCCAGTGTTCGTATCAATTCAATGTGTGGGTGAGCTGATGCGAACTGAATAACATTTATTCGTTTCACATAGATTATTCATACAGATTATTCTTTTGAAATCTGTATACACACAACGGACACGAGCCTTAAAGCTTGAATAATCTTGCGTTTGCCTGTGTAACTCTGTTTTCGTATATCTATATAGTAATCTCAGGAGGTAAGGAATCAGTTGATTTTAAATTGTAGCTCTAATTGTTGATTTTAAGGTTTTATTTTTATTTGGTAACTCACTTCAAGAACCAGCATGGTAAAGCAGGTCACAAATATTCTAAATACACACACACACGTTCATACATAGCAAGCAGGTTTTATTCAAATCTATATTGTTAAAAAAAAAACCACAACCCTCTCCATATATCAACTCTTCCCAAGGTAATATTTTAAATTGGACTCACTGCACATTTGTATTTCAATATGTTCATGTGATTATCTTTTAGGAGAGGGGAAATTGCCTGCAACACTGAAACCCTACCTGAGATGGAAACGTTTTTCTCACCCATGAGGCCATGAACAAGTACTCTGCATCCCAAGATATTTCCCCGAGTACTCCTACCCTTGTTTCCATATTGCTGTCTCCCCAAATCCTCACAAGGACAGGTGGCAACAGAACGAGAATGGCTTGGAGTCTGAAAGCACCACTGTTTTATCGGCATGACATTGCCTTGACCACGTTTTGGCATCTTGCATTGGCTGTCACGCTGCTTAAATTCCCTGGTGTCTGGGGACTCTAACACTTGGGCTATGGGTGATGGGAAGAAAATCACCGCCATGCTATGAGAGGCTAGTGTGTGAGAGCTCCCCAGATGGCGTTGTGTCACTGAATGTCACCTTGCTGCAGTTGCCACAATAAACATTGATGGCCAGATGCTGGATTCAAAATGGTGCATTGCATCTCATGAATTTTCATGGAGGTCGGTGTAAGTGTCGGGCTACTCTGCTCCAGATCTGGGTGTCCCATCAGTGGCCTGCTGTTCTATTCCCACACAGAATCTGATAATCCTTTGACTTTCATCCCCCCCCCCCAATAAAAAGTATGTGAGGAGTTTTCCAGAATTTTCTCCTTAATGCATAATAGTTCAATCAGTCTCAATTCAGTTTGATTTGCAGCCTAATGAAATACATTTTGTTGGTAGAAACTGATGGGTGAGTTTAATGGGGATCATTTCAAACTAATGTGTTTGGGATCTCAGCCCTGCAGCCCAATCCTAGACGCTGTTTACAGGAAAACTACGGCCATTGATCTTACTGGGATTTACTTCTAAGTAAATATGCTTTGAATTGTAATACACTTACTTGGGGATAATTTCCACTGCAAACTTGCTTGGGACTGGGCTGTTAGTTTAATTTGAATTAATATAATCAATTTTATTCGTGTCATCAGTTGTTTGTCATCTAATTTGTGTATCTAAAATAACTTGGGCATGATCGAACCAAACTGAAACATATTTAAGTCCCAACGATTTCAGCGGGTAAGTTGAGTGTTAGCATTAACTGTTCCGCTGTTTGGAATCAATAGGACTTGTTTTGGCTGGATCGTGGCCGTTCTCTTGCAAGAATGAAAGTAGAACTATTTCACAGATCTAGCAAAACTCAGAAAATTGAGATCATCAGATAACTCATTCAGTTAATCAGTGATCTTACCACTGAACTGGAATATAGGGTTAGGGTACAGAGTTCATGCTTGTGTTCTTTTTTTCTGTCTTCATGGACTTCCTCATTCATTTCAGCAGAGGAGACAACTCCATGCGCCTCCCAGGATGCACTTCAAGAATTATGCCTTCCATCAAGGCAAATGACCAAGCTAGTTTGTGCATCAGAGTACACATGCCACTCTAGATTTATGTACTGACATGGTCAACATGAACTGGAAATAGTTTTTCTCATACAGTGCCATGTCCAATTACTGTATCCCAAGATATTTTAGAAGCAATTTGTTATTGTTTCCATATCACTGCTTTCCCAGTGCCTCCGAATAATAGATGAATGCAATAGACTGGGGAATCTCAAGTGGAGCCAATTGCAAACACATTTGGATTTACACCTGGTCCTTATAATATATGAGGTAAAGTTAGCTCACCTTACAGCATATCTTTAATTGTGAAGTCATTTACATTTCAACTAACTAATAAATCAGCTAAATGAATAGCATATTACCAAAGATTCAATATGTGTGCCTTTTTGAGATATTGAAATAATCTAAGGTGCAATAAAGTACAGGTGGAATCAACAACTGCTTTCACCCAAGGCTGTCCTGTATGTACATCATTCTTATAATAATAAGTCTATAATGGAACTGAGCCAAAGTCAGGCAAAGACAGGATACTTTTGTGAGAACTTATCTCTCTGTCGTCATTCCCACCCTATTCACAGACTTTTCTGGGCAAAGCAGATTTCTTCTTCTTCTATGAAGGTAACTTTATGTACCCCACCCCCCTAATGATACCACCTCATCAGCTCAGAGGGAATTCAGCATCCCGAGAATTTATAGATGGAGATTTTCAATCCATACTACAACTTGATTCACAGAGGTTAATAATCAAGAAGCAATTCCTGAGTGCCATCAAAACCCTTCTTGACAAATCAGAGGTGTGAAAAGACTGAAAGGTTCACAAAGTTGGTCTCGTGAACCCTGTTCCAATGCTCTTGCAACTACCTACACTTATGGAGACAATTGAAATTAAACGATGGAGCCCATTTTCTTCTACATTCTTCACTTTCCCTGGGATAGGATTGTACTCAGTTTTGTGGTGTTCTCCCAGCTGGGCAGGTAAATGCTGCAGAGTGGTCTATCATTTTACTTCTATAGTTTCACTGACCAATAAAATCTCTGATTTAAAAAGAAAAATGTTATGTTAGTTGCACCATTTTCAGAAGGCTTCAGTCCCAGGAAGTGTTGATTTCAATGGCCTTAGAGAGGAGTAACTCAGTTTTGTTTTGCACTGTAACTCTAGTCAAAGATACTTATTCACTTCTGTTCTCAGTAACAGATTTCTGTTAAGGTGTTGGAATAAGCAATGGCTGGTTGGCATACAAAAAGAAAAGAAAGGTGGGGCCAGCAGCAGCACGGCTGGAAACAGAAACTGCTCCTGGACACCACCGGCTCTTCGTTTGTTTTAGAGGAGTTTTCAGGGGCTTCTGATCTCCACTGGACCTCTTGAGGTGAGGTCTGGCACAAGGGACTTGATTCAGGCCCCCCACCTATGGCACGAGTGGGTGGACACCCTGGATTATTCCAGAAGCAGGCAAGGAAGTAGCACAGTGATGACAGCCATCATTGTATCAGCAGCAAGTGCCCCATAAGAAAGAGAAAGAGTGAAGCTGAGCCTCATCCAGAACACAGATGTAGATATCCATTGTAAGTACACTTAAAAGCAACGATGACCTTTGGATCAACCCCCTTTAAAATGTTAAAAGAACAAGAAAAGGCAGGGTGAAACTCCCCCCTCCTTTCCTTTATGCAGTGGCTGGGACGATTTACAAAAGGAAACAGATTTAAATATTGTTTGGGGGTAAAGAGGAGCTAATAGTTTGAGCTTCTGTAGAAGGTTACAAAGTGTTTTTCAAGAATGAAAAGAAAGTAAGAAAGATACTTAGGACTGAATCGGCTATTCTTTTGGCAACTTTTGATGATGCTATGTTACAGTGTTGAGCACCTTCTTTCCTGATAAGTGCCATTCCTTCTCTGCCTCCAGATTGCTACTCTTAGGGCAATATCCTGTTTCCTCTAGGAATTTCCAGAACTTTCCATCTCTCTCAGCCAGTGAAATAGCTAGGAACCTATCTCTGTCTCTACTCTTTACTATCAAGTATGTTGATTCCTGAATAAAACTTTATCTGCCCTTTAATCAGTTTGTGCACCTCTGTTGTGTTAATCACTCTGCCCACATTAAGGAATGGGGGAAGAAACCTAGGAAAGTGGCACTGGAATGTAGAAAATGGCCGATATCCCCACATTTTCTTTCTTCTTCTGTGCCCTCAGCAGCCTCCATCTTTTTTGCAAATGGTACTATTTATCTTGTTGGCACCAGTGGCCCAAGGGACTTTAGTTAATGATATTGTTATGTATTGATCATGTGGTCACCATGTGCTCCAGTAATGGCAACCGCCATGTGGCCAGAGCACATGGCCAAGAAACTACCTGAGCTTCAGCCAGGTAGAACAAAGGCCAGGTGGATTCTAACCAGCCACCAATCATGTACCTAGGTTTCTCCCAGGGAACCTATGAGATGTAAATAGACTGATAATAGCCTATCAGGCCAGTTGGGCAAGGTCAGGGGATTATCCCTGACCAGCATAAAAGGAGGGCTCGGAGCCCTGGGTTGTATGCTTCATCTGGACCAGCAATAAAGATCTAGCGGTTTCACTGTTCCATGGACTCCCGACTCCAATACTTTTCAGATATCCATATTCACAAGCAGTAAAACTTGGAAACCCAGTGGTAGGAGGCAATATGAGGCCTTTGCTGTGTTTAGAGCTTACCAGGAGAAAGGAGAAGGCCTTGGCCTCATGGCTATGGAAGTGACATCATCACATCACATCAGTGACATCTGTGTGACACTCTGGCCACCCACCTGGCTGCATGTGGAGGGGAGGGGAATCAAGCCCATTTCTCCAGAGTCCACTGCTCTTAATCACTACCCCAAACTGGCTCTCTAGGCTTGCTCCCAAGGCTTTCCCTAAGCACTCTAGCAGCCCCGTAGCTAGAATTTTTTTTCATGGGGGGGCACCCAGGTGCCAGGGTGCTAATTAGACTGGCTGGCTGGACTGAGCTGAAAGTTCTCTGGCACCCAGTCTTCAGTACCACCTGCGAGATCTTGGTCGGTGGGCATTTGAGAGGGGGGAGCAGAGAGAAAGACATGTGCTGTCCTTCCTCTCCACAGGAGAGCCCACTGGAGGCTTCGATGTTATCCAGCCTGCCTGGATCAGCTGCTGTCCTCTGCCTGTCATGTTGGGGATGAGGAATAAAGACACCCCACACCTGATTTCTTTTTGGCACTCCCCCTCATATATCTATATTCTCCCCCCAAAAACAGAGTCACCGTGGGGGGGCAATCCCAAGCCAAGCCCAGGGCCAACTTTCTCTTTCCCAGCCAAGCTCTGGCTGCTGGTGACAGGTCTGCTCAGCAACTTGTGACACTTTCAAAGCACCTTTTTCTGATTGGAGGGAAATCACCCCCCCCCCCGGGGCAAATCCTGGCTCTCGTCTTGCATTCCTCCCCAATGGACTTGTCCAAAAGGTTGTTGAAAGTCAGTGGGCACAGAAGCAGAGCACCTGGCTCTCAAGCATTTCTGCTCCTAGCCCAGTCTGGGGGGGGGGGTCTTGCCTCCCCCAGTGCCTGCCCACTGCCCAATGCAGCAACCAGAGCTGGGACAGAGTTTTGCACAGGCTTCCCTTCCCTTGCCGCCAGCAACAACCTTTGCACCGCCACTTCCTGCAGCTTGTTCAGGTGCTGAGCAGGTGGTACTCCCTGGGGACTGCTGCGATGTCCTACCCATCGAGATGCATATGCTGTGGTGGGGCTCTGATTTAATGGTGGGGGCTCCACCCCTAAAGCCCTACTGCTGGCCATGGCCCTGTTTGGTGTAGTGGTGAAGTGTGCTGGGTTTGATTCCCCTCTCCTCCACTTGCGCCTGCTGGATGACCTTGGGCAAGCCATAGTTCTGGCACAGCTGTTCTGGAAAAAAGAGCAGTTTCTGTCAGAGTCCTCTCTGCCCCTCCTACCTCACAGGGTGTCTGTTGTGGGGAGGGGAAGGGAGAGGAGTTTGTAAGCCGCTCTGAGACTCCCTTGGGTAGTGAAGGGCGGGGTATAAATCCAGTCTCTTCTCTTCTTCTTCTAGTGTTGATCCCAGCTTGTCATGTGCTTTACTGATACCAGCCCTCTCCTCCTGTTGTTCTGCTTGTACCTTTGTGTGCAGGAAAAAGAGGACTGGTCGAAGTGAAAAAGGCCTCCTCCTGAAGGTCTTGGCACTTCCGCCAGTGTCCATTAATCCCTTGGGGAATGGGAGATGTAATTTCTGATGCTCCCCTGCTCAGACTTCAACCAAGTAAGCCCATTACAAAGCAACCCGGTGGGGAGCCCGCCCGTCACCAATCATTATATGATGATTACCAGATGCTAATTTACTGTTTGAAGTTATGACTCATTGGTGTTTTTTTCTTTGTTACCACAATCCATGTACATAATTGCTGCAGATGTGTACCAAAATGCTCATTAAGTCCCTCATGAATCTGGGTGGGGGAATGAGTTTGATCCATGCAGAGATGTACGTCTCCATCCCAATGAGGGCAACACTTTTCAAATGCAGCTGAATCAGTGCCATTGTGTTCATGGGGGGGGGATGATACCTATGCTAAATACACTGTCATATGTCACCGTGGCAGAAACAAATGTTCCAGTGGTTTAATTCGCGGCATGCATTTGCATGAGATTGCATTTAGACTCAAAATTTCCCTCTGGTTTGTTTTCATTATGTAGTTTCACTTGGCTCAAATTAAAACAGTTTAGATAGTTTAATAGTTAATATAGAATAGTTTAATGTACTGATTTTCCACCCAGAAGTTCAGGGGTGTCAAACATGTGGCCCAGGGGCCGGATCAGGCCCCCGGAGGGCTTCTATCAGGCCTGCACTGGAACTGGCCATCTTTTGCTTCCAGTTCTATTGCTGCTGCATCATAGCTTGCTTTGTTAGACTCTCTCAGTTGCTCAGCCATTTCATGGGTCCTAGACTCAGAGCTCTGAGCATGAGATTTCTGTCATGAATGTCAATAAATCTAAAGTAGGTTTGCAGTTTACAGAGACACACCGGAACAGCATACTCAGGATTGCGACAGCACAGACATTTTGATGCAATAATTCAGAGCAAGAGGTGTCAGTTATCAGAGACTGTTCCATAAACAAAATATTGCAAGGGTGCTAATGTTTTAAGCATGTTTTTATTTTAAGTAAAAAAAAAATCATCTTTGTGTTTGTGTCCTTATAAAGTTGATATCTCTGCTACCTGGCATTACATTTTATGACACACATGGCCCGGCCCAGCAAAGTCTCATTTATGTCAGATCCACCTCTCATAACAAATGAGTTTGACACCCTTGTCTTAGTTGGTTTATTAAGGTAAAAATGTGTCAATGTGTGATTTCTTGATTCCTGATACTCTGCTCGAATTCTCAGTGCAAATCCTCTTAAATGTGTCAACCGAAAGATCCATAAATGTGTTCCATTGTGCTGAGTGAAGAACAGGATATTCTTCTTGTCTCCTACAAAATGTTTCTTCACAAATGTGGCGGACTGCCCTTAGGTTTCCTAGAGCAGCCATTTCAGAGAGCTGGAAGGTGAAAAGTTAACTCTTCACCAGAATGGAGAGCTTGAGTGACAGGCTGCTCCCTTCCCCTTTCCCCCCTCTAATCTCTGATTGGCCAGCACCAGCTGAGGAGAACAACATGATTAGCTGAGTGCAGAGGGCATGGTCTTTTCTTCTTCTTTTGGAGTCTTTTGGCCAGTTGGTCTTTGGGAAGTCGTACAGTCAGTCAGTTGACTTCTGACAGAATTGGTTGGAGTCAGTTGAGTCTGACAGAGTAAGGCTGCGGTCACACGGCCCCTTAATGCGGGAGGAAGGGCTGCTTCCTCCCGCATTTAAAGGGGCCATCTACATAGGCCCGCAGTGAGTCCCGCGATGAAGCGGGCTCCAATGCGGGTTGCTCCCGCTTTTACCGACCCCGGGGAAAACTAGTGTTTTCCCGGGAGTCGCGGGAGGAACCCGCATTGGAGGTTATCTGGACAGCCCTCTCTCGCAAGTATTGCGAGAGCAGGGCTGTCCAGATGGCCCCCCCCGCCATTTTTTTTCCCTTTTTACACTTGGGCGCATGGACACTCATGCGCCCAAGTGTAAAAGGGGGGGGGAACCCAACTCACCCAGGTGGCTGGCGCTCCTTGGTCGCCACTGCCGCCTCTCCCGCTGCTGGGGCTGCCTCCGCTGCGGCCGCGGCCGCCGTTCTCACGGCAGCCACTGCCTCTTCAGCGGCCATGGCTGCCACCGCTGTTTCCACAGCCGCCACCGCTTCCGCCACCGCAGTTGTCGTTCCCGCCGTGGCTGCCTCTTCAACGGCCGCGGCCGACGCTTTCACCACCGGCGTGGCCGCCGACGCTGCCGCAGGGGTTGGGATGTATAGACATCCCAACCTGCAGTTGAAAAATGTGGCCCCTTTAAATCCGGGAGCCCTCCCGGATTTAAAGGGGCCATGTGACCGCAGCCTAAGTCAGACCGGTCCACCTTTGGAGTGAAGGGAAACAATGCCTTGCCTCCAGATCAAGGGTACAGCACTGGGCACCCACATGGCTCCACAATATGCCAACATCTTTATGGCTGACTTGGAACAGTGCTTCCTAAACTCCCACCCACTCATACCTCTCTTATACCTGTATTACATTGATGACATTTTAATTGTCTGGACATATGGCAAAGAAGCCCTGGATACTTTCCACCAGACATTCAATGATCTTCACCCCATCATCAACCTGATAAAGAACCAATCCATGCAAAAAATACATTTTCTGGACACTATTGTAAAAGTACACAACGGATGCATAGACACCACTTTATACCAGAAACCTACTGACCGACAAACATACCTACATGCGTCCAGCTACCGTCCTAAATATACCAAATGATCCATTGTATACAGCCAGGCTCTACGCTACAGCCACACCTGCTCCAATCCTAAAGACAGAGATTCTCACCTGAGGGATCTGCAGTACACCCTTTTGGAACTAAAGTATCCACCTGATGAAGTCAGGAAACAGATTAACAAAGCCAGAATGATAACCAGAGAAAACCTTTTACAAGACAGGCCCCAAAGTGACAATAATAGAATACCACTAGAGGTCTCTGACAGCTTTCAGCTCAAAACAGTCCAATGCATCATCGATGTCTTACAACCTCTACTGGATAATGACAGTTCTCTTTCACAAGTACTGGGGTGGATGGTAAACCTTTTCTTGTGCTGCCTCAAACAACTCCTCATCCACAATAATGCAACATGTGATTTGACTATGGACTCTGGGACCACAGCTTGCAATAAACCCAGATGCCAACTTTGCTGCCACATACAACCAGACAACATGATCCGTGGACCTAACATCAACTACACCATTAGAGGCTCATTCACTTGCTCATCTTCTTCTTATTATTTTTTATGAAAAAAATTATTAGTTTATATACAGAAAGGGGGGAGGGGGAAAGGGAGGTAGAAAAGAAAAATACAGAAATATTAAAAATTCCAATTTAGCATTCTGCATACCTATCTTCTAATTACAATTTCACAACTACTTCATCTATCATTCTTATTATGATTGGCTTCATCTTATTTTCTCAATGCTTTAAGTTTTAACCAGTCATAAAATGCCATCCAGGGTCCAATAAATTCTTCTTCCATTTTTCCTTTTAATATATTTGTCAGCTTGTCTATTTCAGCACATACCATAATCTTCAATATCAACTCATATAGTGTTGGAATCTTCAATGTCCTCCATGCCATTGCAAATAAAATTCTGGCAGCTGTTATAGCATGTAAAATGAAATGTCTATGATTCTTATCTAACTCATCTGGTAAACAGTTCAAAAAAATATCTCTGGCTTAAAGATTGACTGTAAGAAAGTATGTGCTTCAATCCAGAATTTATGAACTTTTTTACATGTCCACTACATATGATAGTACACCCCAATATGGTGTACTACGGTACATTTCCAACACATATTACTCAAGTTTTTACACATTTTAGCTCATCTATCTGGGGTTAGAGGCTATCTATATAACATTTTATATAAGTTTTATTTGAATTAAACAGATATAGTCAACTCAATATTCACTTCCCATATTTATTCCACTGTGACAGTGGGTATATAGACATGATATAGTAACAGTACTCTATTTGGGGGGTCCCCAATGTGGGGGCCATGGCAGCCTCTGACACCTCTCCTGGTGCCCACCAGGAAGTTTTAGAAAGTGGGAGGGCTAAGTGGTGCTTTTTCCTACTGAACAACAACAACATATTATAAAGCATCCTTTTAAGGAGAGTTTCTGCCTGAAATGTTGAATAGTTACTATTAGAATTGTACAAGAGGCGGGACCCGCAGGATCCGCGAGGAGGGGAGAAGGAGCCATCCCTTCTCCCCCCTGCCCCGGCTTGCCCTAGCAAGGCCCATCCGGCACAGAGCAGTGGGCCTCACCATCCCTTCTCATCCCCACCCCAGCGTGGCCCATGGCTCTGTACTGGATGGGCCTCACCATCCCTTCCCCCCCACACTCCAGCCTACCCCACATAAGGCCCAGCCCCCTCCCACCCCTGGGTTGCAATGGTGAGGCCCGAGATGCCAGGCCTCACTGCTCCTCCCTCTCCCACCCCTGGATGGCAACGGTGAGACCCAGAGACACCAGGCCTTGCCACTTCCCCCTCTCCTGCCCCCAGATTGCAACAGTGAGGCCTGGATATGCTGGGCCTTGTCGCTCCCCCCTCCTGCCCTCAGATTGCAATAGCGAGGCCCAGAGATGCCGGGCCTCAGCACTCCCCCCTCTCCCAACCCTGGCTTGCCCCGGCGAGGCCCATCTGGCGCAGAGCCGTGGGCCTCGCCATCCCTTCCCCCCCGCCCTGGCGCAGCCTGCAGCTCTGTGCTGGATGGGCCTTGCCATCCCTTCCCCCTACACTCCAGTCTGCCCTGTCCAAGGCCCAGCAAGGTCCAGAGCCGAAAGGCCTCACTGCTTTCCCCCCTCTCACTCCTGGGTTGGCCTGGCGAGGCTTGGAGTCTCCGGGCCTTGCTGCTTTCCTCCCCTTCCGCCCCTGGATTGCAAAGGCAAGGCCCGGAGACACCAGGTCTCGCCGCTCTCCCCTCTTCTGCCCCCGGATGGCAACAGTGAGGCCCAGAGACGCTGGGCCTTGTCGCTTACCCCTTCCTGCCCCCAGATTGCAATGGCAAGACCCAGAGGCCTCACCGCTGCCCCCTCTTCCGCTCCCATGTTGGCCTGGTGAGGCCTGTGCAGCACACAGCTGCCGGGCTTCACTGCTCTCCCCCCCCAGCTCCAGAGGTGAGGCTTAGATACCTCTCAACTGCCAGGCTGTCCCAGTTCCCTGAGTGTTCCCTGCACGTGTGCAGGGAATGTTTTTACTTTTCAGGGGATTTAAATATGCCTTGAAAGAATTTTTAAACTTTTTGGATTTTTCTGCACACAGGGAGAGTGCCCCTTGTGTGTAGGAAAACCTCCGTCCCCCGCAAGTGCCCCCCACATGGATTTAGGTATCTGCATGGGGGGCACTTGGCTATTAATATATAGATAGAACCTCAGTTCCTGACATTTTGAGGTCAGCTCCACCTCCTGTGGCAGCCATTTTGTGATTGGCTTCTCCTGTGGGAGCCATTTTGAGATTGTGCTCACTGCCTTTGTCAGAATTTCAAAGATGCCCATAGGCGGGGGAAAAAAAAAGTTGGGAACCCCTGCTCTGTATGATGTCGAATCTCATGTTTCCACACTAGTACCAGAGGTCATTTAGTAGAAAAAGAGGTGCAGGAGATCATTAGCATAACTCATTAGCATAACCTATTTGCATACGTTACACTACCTGACATCACTAGAAGTATGTCAGAAGGCAAGAAACAAAGAAGAGAGAGAGAGAGAGCTGGCAGAGAGGGGACAGCTACTAATCCAAGCCTCAGAAATACCACAGTTCTGGGAGGAGAGCTTCAGTGGTGGCTGAAGCTTTCAGAAGGCTGGTTGGAGGAACAAGGACCTTTCCAGGGGACAGGATCATTTTGCTGCAGCCATGACACAAGCAGGCATTCCCCCACGGGGTGGGGGGGCTGACACCAACTCCTGGAGCTGCGCTCCCCCGAGCTTCTGCTCGAAATGACCCTTGCACACTACATTGGCTTTTGTGCATCGAAAGATTTCTTGAGAGCTGTAAGTCTAATTAATTTACATCACTCTTTTACTTCGCTGAACAAACCTCCCTTTTGCAGAAGAAACGACCCCCTCAGATTTTTCTAAGTATTAATCCTTTTGCTTTAAAAATATTCAAGATAAATTGCCTGTTTTCCATTTGGGATCATATCATAATTTTACAATATGTATTCTAAAGTACAGTACACTATGCCTACCCCACCCTGAGCCTGCTTGTGGGGTAGGGCAGGATACAAATATATTAAATAAACCAACCAACCAACCTTAAAGACAGGATGCTTGAAATGGTTTCCAGAACAGATCTTTTTTTTTCTAATACCTCACCTTCCAGAAAGCCTTTTGATGGATCAAAAAATAACACACACACACGCACACACATAAAAAACCCCAAGTATCTTAAGCCCAGCAAGAGAAGAAGAAGAAGAAGAAGAAGAAGAAGAGATTGGATTTATACCCCGCCCTTCACTTGGTGTCTCAGAGTGGCTTACAAATTCCTTTCCCTTCCCCTCCCTGCAACAGGCACCCTGTAAGGTAGGTGCGGCTGAGAGAGCTCTTTCCAGATCTGTCCTTGAGAGAACAACTCTGACAGATCTATGGCTTGCCCAAGGTCATCCAGCAGGTGCAAGCGGAGGAGTGGGGAATCAAACCTGGTTCTCCCAGATTAGAGTTTGTGCACTTAACCACTACACCAAACTGGCAACTGACAAAACAGTTAAGAGACAAGTATTAAAAAAACATGGCATAGCATAGTATATATATATATATATATATATATATATATATATATATATAAAAAACCAATGACATTAGCATAGCATAAACCGTGGCTCTTCAATCATTATAGCCCCCCCCCCATGCCCTTAAGTTATAGATCTATGGATCCCTAGTTTTTTTTTTAAAAAAATGAGGTTGTCTTATACTGAACCAACCAATGGTCCATGAAGCTCAGTATTTGTGGTTCTGGTAGTGGATTTCCCCCCCAGAAGACTTTGCCAAAAACCCTTTTCACTAGAGATGAGGGGACTGAAGTTCTTCATGCCAAGCAGATGTTTTTCTCGCCTTTCTCTTCCAGGTTATTATCTGTGGTTCTATTAGTTTCTATATCCTTCGTACACATTGTGTTGTGAGACACTATCGGGTTTTATTTTTTAGGAAGAAGGTTCTCTTTTTTCTGTAAGCATCCCTTTATTTTTTTTTAAAAAAATGCAAACTCCAATCGTTTCTGTTCCAGGTAGGCAAGAAGCTTGTAAAACAAGAACGACAAAAAAAAAAAAAAAGTGAAGAGCACTCAGAGGTTGATTTCACAAGGGTAGCTGGCTATTCATTAGAAAAATATATTTATAGCCCACTCCCAATGCACACATGTATTAATTTAGTCACACATTTTTGCTGTTGCTTGCTGAACAAGCAATGGAGTTGTATCGAATGCCTATCAGTTAAGTCCCAAGGGGCCTCAGACTTGAATTCTACCCAATATCTTAAGCGTCCTACCAAAATTATTGTTTATGATCTTTAAGCTGTTTGTTTCCTGTGTGCAAAAGCTGTTTGAAAAACAAACAAATAAAAATGATGAAAGCTCAACTCTGGTGCAAAGGTTACTTCATGCAAAATAGCCTTTACATCTGCTAACACCTGAAAATCTAGCTTGGAAGAGGTTGTGTGTGTGCTGCCAGATCTGTTCATGTGAGTATTTTGTTAATTTCATTTATAACCTGTACTTCCTCCAAGGAATTCAGAACAACATGTATGGTAGGGTTGATAGGCGGTGCCGGCAACAAGCAGGAGGGCGGGGGCACATCATCACAAGAGTTTTTGTTTGTTTGTTTAAGATACAGCTTTCAGTACTTATCAGAGTGTGATACAGAAAGTTAAAATGGTAGCTCTAGGAATCAGTGAAAACTATGGTAAAACCACAGAGTTTCTGGCAGTTCCTAAAGCTACTGCTGTAATTTCCTGTATCAATTTCCAGTAAGTACACAAGGGCTGCAATCAGACATGCCTTTAGACCCGACTCAGCCATGAATGCCTGACAGATCTAAAGGGCACGATCAGACAGCAACATTTGGGAAAGGTCCTGCAGCCATCAGCACCCTGTGCTGCTCCACCACAAAAGCTGAGTTAAAAGACTCCGGGGAAAGTCCGGCTCTAACTGGTTCCAATGGGTCACGGACAGACTTTCCACTGTCTGATCATGCAAGCACACTCAAGCCATCAGGATGAACTGCCCAGTCCATCCTGACTCAGCACCATTTTTTTTGCTCGCTTAGCAATATGTGCATAACTGCATAAGCAATCCATATTTGCAGACTGCCATGGGGGTTCAATTCCTTGTTCATGTGCATGCAGGGGGAAAGGCATGCAAAAAAAACCCCACTTGCACAAATATGCCATCTGATTGGGCAGCAATGAACTGAGCCCACAGTGCCAAGGGATGTGTGATCGTGTGCGACTCAGTTTCAGTTTCCACTGGCAGAAACAGGATTGCTTCCCCTCTGCACCAAATGGCCCATCTGACCACAGCCACCTTTCCCTCCTTAATTTTTATCCCACTGCCGCTCTGAGTGGCAGTAGAAAAAGGGCCCGGTGGGCAGGGGGGCTGGCAGCTGGAAGGGGCCTTACAGGGACTGGACAAAATCTTCAAAGGTAGGCCTTCAACTGCCATTGCCTCTATCAACAACCATAGCCTTTGGGTCAAATGGAAGGGCTGAAGAAGGGCCCATTAATCATTGAGGCTACTGCTGCACAGAGAATAGATTCAGAAATTGGGCTGGATCCAGACTAAACTTTGCATCAGTGGAATGGATTTTCCTGCCCCTCACGCAGCTCACTAGGGTTCCCAGGTCCCCCCCCCCCCCCGGCCAATGGCAGCGGATGGGGAGATGGGGTTGCCAGATCCGGGTTGGGAAACTCTTGGAGTTTTGAGGATGGATGGAGCCTGGGGAGGACAGGGACTTCAGTGGGATACAGTGGCATAGAGTCCCCCCTCCAAAGCATCTGTTTTCTCCAGGGGAACTGATCTCTGTAGTCTGGAAATAAGCTGCAGTTCCAGGGGATCCCCAGGCCCCACCTGGAGGCTGGCATCCCTACAGCCCACTGATCTTGACAAAACATGGCTCCTGGGAGGATAGAGAAGCCGGAGGAATAACAGGAGTCTGTGGCAGGAAAAGGGGATCAGTGGATAAACCCCAGGTTAGTCTGCCTTCAGCCCATTCTGCAGACCAAGTTTTCACCCGTGCTTACCAAAATGAAGGAGAAGTTGGCTGGGGGGAGGGTTGGGAACCAGGACGTGAGGAGTGAGTGAGGAAGGGGCAGGGCTGAAGCCAGGGAGATGGCTGGGGTCAAAGAGGGGAAGAGGTGATGCTCTCAACGCCCATAAACTGTTGAATACTTTTTGTGTGTTAGTTCCTAAGAAAACTGTGATATCGTCACTATTTCCCACCTGTTTTATGCCATCCCTATATCATTTCTGTGTCTCGTTATTGTGGTTTCCAAAAAAAGAAAAAAAAGAAAGAAATGTGAATGCCTGATCACTCAGGGAGAGACGTTTTCATAGTTTCTGAAAGCAATAGCAATTTTTCTGGTTAAATTTTAAACAGACAATAGACATTAATCTACAGGCTTTGTCATAACAAGTTTGCTCAAATTTATAGACAGACTTCTTTTTTTTTTCACTATTATTATTTGCTTTCCTAACTCTTCAGAGTGTTGTTTGATATTTTGTCAAAAAAAATATTACAGAATACAAAAGAAATTTTAAACTTTGCATTTGAAAGAAATGCCTGTGCTTCTCGATGAAAAAGGTAGATTTCTGCCTTGACATTTAGGCTGGATTAATTATTCCGCTTCTCATCACACAATCCGAAGTTCTGATTTCTGATGGTAGCATGGTGGAAGGAATCGTGAGTCACGCCTACTCTGACTCTGTGGGACTTCTGGACCCACTTCCCACTTCCTGTCCATCTGTTTTTGTCACTGCAGCCCCTCCCTTGTAACTTCTGGGAATTTAGCATCCTTTTTCTTAATGTCTTTGAACAAGTACTGTAACATCTTTGTGGCCCTTTTTGCACAGGTGTTTTGCCTCACTTTCACTGTGCATGTCCGTTGGGTTTTCTTTTTTGTTCTGCATTTCATTTCCTCCCTTCAGCATTCAATTTGCTTTCAATTTGCTGTTTCCCCAGGTTTTGTGAGAATGGTTTTGTGGCGGTTTTTTCCCGTTGCTTCGCTTCCAAACTAAAGGTAAGTCAAGAACACACGGATTCCCTCAGATTTCCCCCCACCCTGTCCCCATCCCTCATAGGCCACTCCCCACCTTCATTTTCTTTATTATTTTTCAAGCAGCTTGAGTCTAGCAATAGGAGACCACCGCTAGACTCATGCAGCCGCTTGTAAAAAATTAATGAGGAGGCAGCACAGAGTCTGGTGTATTTCTTCTGGGCTGCAGAATAAATACACTGGAGAAAAAGAATGGTGTTTCCTGCAGGCACAGAGTCCAAAGGCAACCTTAAAGGCTTGACTGCTCAGATTCTCTGCAGTAGGCTGTGCGTACATGAAGGGCCTGTGAAACTTGGGTCTTGTGTTTGTCTAATCCATTTTAAAAACAGATTTTTAAATCCAGTCAAAGGAGGCCAAGTCAGTCAATAGCTGTCATCCTGATAGCTTTGTAGAACCTCAGGACACGCAGAACCTCAGGACACGCAGACTTCAGAGCCTTTGCCAGGGAGAAGCATGAGATTATCATCCATTCCAAGCATCTCTTTGGGTTTCTTTCTTTTTATTTATTTATTTATTGTCAAATTTATACCTCACCCTCCCAGTGTTCTGCCCCCACCAGGGGAAAAATAGGTTTCAGGGCAAAGCACAGGCAAGAGAAGAGTCCATTGTCCCTCACATCTCCCCATTTTCTTCTTTGAATGCTCTGAGCTTCCCGCCTAATTAAATGTTGGCACAACCCACAGTGCTATACACGAGTTGTGCTTCTCTAGAAAGTTCTGTGTCTTTTACTTGAACACTTAACATGAACACATGAAGCTGCCTTATACTGAGTCAGACCACTGGTCCATCAAAGTCAGTATTGTCTACTCAGACTGGCAGCCGCTCTCCAGATTCTCAGGACTAGGGCTTTCACAACACATACTTCATAATCTGGGGCCTTCTGCACACAAAGTAGATGCTCTACCACTGAGCCACAGCCCCTCCCTGGGTTGACACTACTTCCACGTGAACATAGGCAGAATTGGGCTGTTACTATGCTGTCTACTTTTGAGGGGCTCTTACGGAAGAGACCGCAGCCTCCTCACAGATTTCCAAGCCCACAGAAGTTTATTTGCGCAAGTCCAGAACGTCCCATAAGGCTGCTCCCACTTTTCTCAGAGATACAGGACTGAAGTCAATGTGACTGGTTTTGAGACTCTGTGTTAGTTCATGTTTTCTCCTCTGTATATTTTGGCAATACCAGTGTCTCTCTCCCTCTGAGAACTGAAGCAGTGTCTTCACTGCAGTGTCTTCACTGTATAAATCTAATAATAATAAATAAAAATAAACTGTGGACGTGAGAAGATGCTGCCATACATTCATACCCCGGCTCCTGTCCTGAGCTGAGGTCCATACCCAGCCACTGAAGGTATGAGATGAATGGCCAGTCTGTTAGTTTTACTAATGTTAAAGCTTGCTATTTAAATCTCAGTTACCAATTCAAAACGAATCAATAGGGTCTGATCACATGCAGCATTAGCTGTGTGATATGCACGAATGCCGGCTGAATTTTAAGAGCACGATCACACGAAAACATCTGGTAAGGATCCCACACCCGTCAGCAACCCGTATCGCCCTGCCCAAAGAGGTGGAGTTAAAAGATACCAGCGAAAGTGCAGTATTTTCCAGAACACATGGGGCACAGGTGGGAATTGGATCACAGAAGCGCTGGTATCCCATCACATCCAGTGCCTGTCTACATCCTGTCTCAGACCAGCTGGGGTTTTTTAAGCCTCCGTGGTATGTGCACAAATGCAGACCTGCACATGTGCACAAATGCGTTACTGCTGAACTTTGCAATGCTTCACCATCACTGTGTGATTGGCGGCTGACGGCCTGAGCACAGAGCCTTGTGAGACCATCTGATCACGATACTGCGCTTCATTTTGCTCTGGCGCAAAAAGCCTTGCTTCCCCCCTGGATTATCTCACTTGTGTGACCGGGCTCAATAGAATCCAACCATTATGGTACTCTATAAAGAACTGCAGGAGGCAATAGGGGGTGTTTTAGACCTTCACCCCCTTCACAGAGCTGCCATTTCCAAGTTTCCTTGGCTGGGAACTGTGGAGTTAAACTGGCTTGGAACTGGCTCAAATTTATCATGTAGGGATCAATGCTCTCTCTATGCTGTGGAGTCTTGTGAGCAAAAAGTCTACTCTGTGAGCAACTGACATTAAAGATGTGAGCAGGTGATTTGGCTACTGCAAAAATAAATTTGCTCTGGAGCCATCCTTCCTGAGCTAAGACAAAAATGTGTGAGCTGGATGCTAAAAAACTGTGAGCTAGCTCACACTAACTCGGCTTAGAGGGAACACTGGTAGGGATGCCCTTGTATTAGTTTCTGTCTCTGTCTAAGGAACGGGTGCTGGCATTTCTTGTCTCATGCCATGGTCAGCAATTTTTGCATTCCTTACCAAACATGCTTCTGTATTGCACCATCTGCAGCATACATCTTGAAAACTGTGTGTGTGTGTGAAAAGTGCCATCAAGTTGCAACCTACTTATGGTGATCCCAGCAAGGGGCTTTCAAAGCAAGTGAGAAGGAGAGGTGATTTGCCATTGCCTTCCTTCGCAGAACCTGCCTTGGCAGTTCCCTTCCAAATACTGACCCTGCCTAGTGTCAGAGTCGCACAACAATCAGTTCCAAGACTCAAGAGTAAACTAGTAAGCTGTTTATTGAAGACAGTAAAGATGAGCATCTAAAACATGCTTGTGTCAGTAATGCCTCTCCAGGCGGGAGTTGGGAAGAAGAAGAAGAAGAAGAAGAAGAAGAAGAAGAAGAGATTGGATTTATACCCCGCCCTTCACTTGTAGTCTCAGAGCGGCTTACAAACTCCTTTCCCTTCCCCTCCCCACAACAGACACCCTGTGAGGTAGGTGGGGCTGAGAGAGCTCTGAGACAATTGTTCTTGAGAGAACAGCTGGTACAGAGCTATGGCTTGCCCAAGGTCATCCAGCCAGGTGCAAGTGGAGGAGTGGGGAAATCAAACCCGGTTCTCCCAGATTAGAGTCCACACACTTAACCACTACACCAAACTGGGAAGTTATACATGATTCAAAGAGCACCCTGGGGTGAGAAAGACCAATCGGAGGAAGCAAACCAGCGCACCAGAAAAAATGCTCTGCGGTTCCCAAGGGAAGGAGAACTACCAGGACGTCAAGGTCAGGCGCAGAGAGTGGGAGAGATAACACGCAGCAGTAAAAATGAAAGTTAGCATCCCTTAAGACATCGGTAATGAGCGCTGGTTTCACCCAGCCTCCAACCCCCATCCCCCACCAGTCATGGCAGCGCAGCTGACGCTTAGCTTCTGACATTTATTTATATTTATTTATTTATTTATTTGATTTCTAGGCTGCTCTTCCCACATTCGCAGGCTCAGAGCGGCTTACAGGACCTGGTATGCCAGGATTCACTAACATTATACATATTTAAAACAATATAAAACATATAGTTAAAAACAACAACAATTTAAAGTGCTCAACAATCAAAAACTCAGATGGCAGCTCTCTAATAACACCGGAGCCATTTTCCCAGCGGAAGATGATACAGTCAGCGGCCAGACATTGGTAGATGTACTATGGAGGAGGGAGGGGGGGAGAGAAAGAGGCAGCTGCCCCTATTCATATGCCTGGTGGAAGAGCTCCGTCTTGCAGGCCCTGAGGATCTGCACCAGGTCCCGCAGGGCCCTGATCTCCTCCGGGAGCTCCTTCCACCAGGTCGAAGCCCTCCCCCTTGTGGTAGCGAGCCTGGCTTCTCTGGGGCCAGGTATAGTCAGCCAATGTTGGGCCCCAGACCATAGTGCTCTCCGGGGTACATACGGGGAAAGGTTTTTCTGATGAGATCAAGCTGTACCATGTTACCTTCTCTCCCTTGAAACCTGTCCTTGGAAGAAAAATGGAATACTGTGCCATCACCACACAGGCCTTTGTCATGATGAGTTCTCTCTCTCTCTCTTTCTCTCTCTCATATTATAGGGACCACCTCCTCTGGTATGTCCCAAGGAGAGCAATACACTCTGCTGCAATCTCCTGGTGATCCCTGGCCCCAGCCTGGTGGAACTCACTGCCAAATAACCACCAGGGCCCTGTGGGACTTAATGGAATTCCACAGGGCCTGTAAGGCCAAAATGTTTTGCCAGGCTTTTGGTTGAGGACAGCAATGGTTTTTCCATCATGGCTGGCAACCCTTTCTTCTTTCCCTCTGTCTTTGTGCTTCAGCCCCTTCTTCGCCCTGCCCATGAGACTGCAACACAGTCCAGAGTGGATACGAAGAAAATTATTGCCGCCATCTGAGATTACATAACTGTCATAGAGTTTATCAGTTTTAACATTGTGTTGACTGCTGTACATCGCCCAGAGTCTTGTGTGTGCAGGGATTGGGCAATTCACAAATCTAAATAAATAAATACATAAATATGAATAAAACATGAGCATGATCTAGGCAAAATTAGGCATTTTCAAGAACCATTAATTTGTGAGAGGTGCATATGCTTAATGTTCCCCTGCGTTTAACTTGGACTGGTGCATGCCTAGTTATGAGTTTTTCTGCTTATGCAGGGCTCATTTCATAGCAGGAGCTCCTTTGCATATTAGGTCACACACCCCTGATGTAGCCTCCAAGAGCTTACAGTAGCCCCTGTAAGAATAGCTCTGTGAGCTCTTGGAGGATTGGCTGCATCAGGGGTGTGTGGCCTAATATGCAAAGGAGCTCCTGCTACGAAATGAGCCCTGGGCTTATGTATCAATGCTTATGTATCCACACTTATTCCATAAATTCCTGCTTTTAAAAATGAGATCATTCCATTTCAAACCCTTCTTCTGCATACCCTTGTAATGAAGCCTCTGTGTGTATGTGTGTGTGTGTGTGTGTGTGTGTGTGTGAGAGAGAGAGAGAGAGAGAGAGAGAGAGAGAGAGAGAGAGAGAGGTGCCTTCAAGTCACTTCTGACTTATGGCAACTCTATGAATTAAGGACCTCCAGAATGCCCTATCTTTAGCAGCCTTGCTCAGGTCTTGCAAATTGAGGTCTGTGGTTTCCTTGACTGAGTCACTCCCACTCCTATTGGGTCTTCCTCTTTCCCTGCCTCCTTCCACTTCTCCTAGCATTATTGTCTTCCCTAGTGAGTCTTGTCTTCTCACAATATTACCTAAGTACAAAAGCCTTGGATGGTCATTTTAGAAGAATTCAGGCTTGATTTGATTTAAAACCCACACATTTGTCTTTTTGGCAGTCCATGGTATCCATAAAACTTTCCACCAACACCACAATTCAAATGAATCAGCTTTCTTCCTGTCTGCTTTCTTCAGTGACAATGAAGTCTATATCCACACTTGATTTTGGTCCATCTGCAGACCATCAATAACATGGCACAGTTCTGAAAGCTCTTCAGGTTCACTCCTCATGAGGAGACGGTTTCACCTCCGGATTCATGGAGTCTGGAACCCTCCTGCTGTATTCTGAGGCTTCAGCGATAAATGCCCGTGAACAATCGGTACTCTCTCTTTTAAAACGCTTGCTGATGGCTTGTCTGGAACAATCAGATTGTATGCATTTCTCAGCCTGTAGCGCTCCTATCCGTTTATTTCTGAGAGAATCTCATTAATGTCAAAATGCTGTTCCAGCCACTCAATACATGTAAGACAGTCTTCTCCAGCACTGTCAAATCCCTCATTTCACCCCAATAAACCTGTTCTGTATTACTGAGGTCTATGTCACTTCTGTAGCCACAAAGTTGCCAGTAAGAAAGCAAACTGTCTCTTAACATGGATTAGGATAGCTTTTAATGGCCTATTATGCACAGGTGTTTTCCCTCACTTTCACCATGCATGTCCATTGGGTTTTCTTTGTCGTTCTCCATTGATTTTCCTCCCTTCAGCACTGAGGGTTTTTTTCTGGTTGCTGTTTCCCTGGGTCTTCTGAGAGTGCTTTTGAGCCGATTTTTCCTTTGCTTCACTTCCAAGCCAAAGGTAATTAAAAAAACATACAGATTCCCCGAGATTTCCCCTGCCCCTTTGTAACCCCTTAAAGACTTCTCCCCGCCCACATCAAGGTTGTTTTGCCCACTCTGCACCTTTCGTCATCCTACCCCATTAATCTGTGTACAAGCTCCATTTCCCCGTCATTTTAATTTTTAATTTTTTTTGACAAGTAGCAAGTCTAGCAATATGAGACTATTGCTAGTCTCAGAATGTTGAATTTTTAAAATAAATAAATAAAATGACAGGGGAGGTTTAAAAAGACCTGCCCAGGGCTTAGTTCGCTGCTGGTATTGACTTGAAAGGGGGATAGAAGAGGAGAAAAACAGCAGCATGCCCAGTGCAAAAAAAAAAATGTTTCAGTGCTGCATACAAACAAAATAAAGGGGGGAGATTGTCAGCATGGAATGAAATTGACATGAGATGTAAAGAAAGAGATACACTGGAATGGGAAGGCTAAAGCTTTGAAAACATTTTCCCCTTTGATGCCTTAGTGAATGAAGTTTATTGGGGGGAACTATTTTGGCAGTCTCTGGAAGCCTAACATCAGGGGTCATTTCATAAAAAAGAGGTGCAGGAGTTCATTAGCATAACTTATTAGCATAACTCATTTGCATATGTCACACCCCCTGACATCACTGGAAGTGTGCCAGAAGGCAACACCCATTGTTCAGGCTCCACCCCCAAAATCTCCAGGTATTTCCCAAGTCAGAGCTGGCAAGCCAGCTTTACACTTCGCCTAAAGACACTTGAGGTTTCCTTTGCTCTTTTTTGGGAAGCTGCCCTACAACAAGCATGAAAATACAGATCAAGTTAGTATGGTTTTGGGTTTTTTCCACAGTGAATCACCATATGTGCATGTTCTTGTGCGAAATGACCCCTGCCTAACATTAAGATGGTGGCTGAGCCACATAGAACTTCTGCAAACCGCCAAACTTAAGAATCACTTGGGATTGATCTATTTGGAGGAAGAGTGCAATCTGCACAGGACAGGCTTTGAAAAACTGCCAAAATTATGACCAGTGTGCAGGATCAAATTAGAGAATCACAAGGAGAAAACCATGCAAATTTGCAAGGAAGGGCAGGAAATTAGCAATACTATGCAGCTGCGCCAGAGCAGCAGCAAAAATTAACACCCCATTTTCTTCCGTTTAGTGGGACAAGACTAAAAAAGCTCTCCAGAGCTTTACCCAGAGGATTCCTCCCCCATACAAATTGCTGCCCTGTGCAAAGTGTGGTGGAGCTGCAGCTGACTTTGCAGAAGTGTGAGCACACACATACACATGTTGCCAACTATCACAGCTTGCAATGCCAGTGTCAGTGGGTTCTACCATGCATTCTGTACACTCAACGTTTTCCCCATATTATGAGATCATATGACTCTTCCCCATTTTTCACAGTGACCAATAACATCACAGAGAGTCCTTGAGTGATCTACAATATGGAACATGGGGCTTTGCAGCTGCTTGTCAGTTTCATAAAAAGTCTGGTCAGTTTCAAAAGTGGGTTTTCTCCCTTTGCCTGTGTTCCTTTCTGTTTCCTTTCATTCAGTGAACTAGCATGAAAATGCATGTGCAAAACCTGAACCACAAGGATTTAAATGGAAGGACACTACTGTGCAGCAATGATAGGGCAACTGCATAGATTTTAAAAAAAGGGATACCATCCCCCACATGTTACAAGTGACATTCCACCCCAATTTAGAAACTAGCTTTTTAAAAAAAATTGTAGCTGCAGAATAAATACACCTGAGTAAAAAAGAATGGTGCATAAGGTGGGCACAGAATCCAAAGTCAAGATTAAAGACTGCTCTGAAAATCTGCAATAAGATGTGCATGCATAATGGGCCAACATAATTAATAACCTCCTCCATCACACATTTGTGCCCCACCCCAAGAAGAGGCAGAATCTAGTAGGGTTGCCATCTAGGGTTGCCAGGTCTCCATGGCCACCGGCAGGGGATGGAGGGTAGGGTTGCCAGATCTAGGTTGGGAAAATTCTAACGATTTGGGGGATGAAGCCTGGGGAGGACAGGGAATTCAGTGGGATACAATGCTATAGAGTCCACCCTCCAAAGTATCCATTTTCTCTAGGGGAACTGATCTCTGTAGTCTGGAGATGAGCTGTAGTTCTAGGGGATCCCCAGGTCCCACTTGGAGGTTGGCATCCCTATTGCGAACTCAGGATAGGAGCTCATTATGGATGTGATACCACAGAGTCCACCCTCCAAAGCTACCATTTTCTCCAGGGAAACTGATCTCTGTAGTTTGGAGATCTGTTAGAACATAAGGACATAAGTGAAGTCAATGTTGCATCAGGCCAGTGGCCCATCCAGTCCAACACTCTGTCACACAGTGGCCAAAAACACCAGGTGCCCTCAGGAGGTCCAGCAGTGGGGCCAGGACACTAGAAGCCCTCCCACGGTTGCCCCCCCAAGCACCAAGAATACAGAGCATCACTTGCCCCAGACTGAGGGTTCCTATCTATGCCTTGTGGCTAATAGCCACTGATGGACCACTGCTCCATATGTTTATCTAATTCCCTCTTGAAGCCATCCATGCATGTAGCCACCACCACCCCCTGTGGCAGTGAATTCCACATGTTAATCACTCTTTGGGTGAAAAAGTACTTCCTTTTATCCATTCTAACCCAACTGCTCAGCAATTTCATGGAGTGCCCACAAGTTCTTGTATTGTGAGAAAGGGAGAAAAGGACTTCTTTCTCTGCCTTCTCTACTCCATGCATAATCTTATAAACCTTGATCATGTCACCCCTCAGCTGTACTTTCTCCAAGCTAAAGAGCCCCAAGTGCTTCAACCTTTTTTCACAGGAAAGAGTTCCAACCCTTTTATCAGTCTAGCTACCCTTTTCTGCACTTTTTCCAATGCTATAATATCTTTTTTGAGGTGTGGTGACCAGAACTGTACACACTACTCCAAACGAGGTTGCACCATCAATTTATACTGGGGCATTTTGATACTGGCTTATTTGTTTTCAATTCTCTTCCTAATAACCCCAGCATAGTGTTGGCCTTTTTATTATTTATTTATTTATTATACTTTAATCCCGCCCTCCCCGCAAACAGGCTCAGGGCGGCTCACAAGTGGCACACAGTACCAAATCCAGTAATAATTAAAAATGTTCTAAAATACAACAATAACTACAACAGTAAAACAATTCCCACTAAAGTGCTCCCAGTAATGGTAGTAGTAATCAATCAGATAGTGTCATCCCAGGGACAATATCTGACCCTCTCCCACAGCCTGGGCTGTGTTTAGAAGCTGACCCTCATCGTTGATGTTGTTCACGGTGGTAGGCAATGATGGTGGTGGTGGCTCCTAGTCAATGGCCTGGTGGAAGAGCTCCATCTTGCAGGCCCTGCAGAACAGTACAAGATCGTGCAGGGCCCTGATCTCCTCCGGGAGTTCATTCCACCAGACAGGAGCCACCACTGAGAATGCCCTGGCCCTGGTTCCGGCTAGCCTGGCCTCCCTGGGGCCCAGAATATAAAGCCGATGTTGTGACCCCGACCAAAGTGCCTGCTGGGGTACATGCAGGGAAAGGCAGTCCTTCATGTATGCTGGACCCTGGCCATATAGGGCTTTAAAGGTAAGTACCAGCACCTTGAAGTGAATTTGGTACACTATAGGCATCCAGTGCAGCGCCACCAGCACTGGGCAGATGAGGTCCCACTTTGTGAGACCCATCAGTAGCCTGGTCGCGGCATTCTGCACCAGCTGCAGCTTCCAGATTTGCAACAAGGGCAGTCTCATGTAGAGAGCATTACAGTAGTCCAACCTCGAGGTGACCATTGCATGGATCACTGTGGCCAGGTCATCACGGCTGAGGAAGGGAACCAACTGCCAAGCTAACTGAAGATGGTAAAAGGCTGACTTGGCAGTGGCTGCTACCTGGGCCTCCATTGTTAAGGAGGGATCCAGGAGCACTCCCAAACTCCTAACCCCCGACGCAGGCACCAATGGTACCTCATTGAAGCTCAGGAGTGGGACCCCTCTCCCCAAATCAACCTGACCCAGGCACAGGACCTCTGTCTTCACCGGGTTCAATTTCAACCAGCTCAGCCTAAGCCAAGCAGCCACGGCGTGCAATGCCCTGTCCAGATCTTCCAGGCCGGAGTCCGACTGATTGCCCAACATCAGATAGAGCTGGGTGTCATCAGCGTACTGGTGACATCCCAGCCCATACCTCCGGGCAATCTGGGCAAGGGGGCAGATATAGATGTTAAACAACATCGGGGAAAGCACTGCCCCCTGAGGCACACCACATTCAAGTGGGTGTCTCATGGATTGCTGTTCCCCAAGCACCACCCTTTGTCCCCGACCCTGGAGAAAAGAAACGAGCCATTGTAAGACCTGTCCCTGTATCCCCACGTTGGTGAAGTGGTGGGTCAGCAGCTGATGATCAACTGTGTCAAACACTGCCAACAGGTCTAGCAACAGCAACACCGCCATACCACCCCGATCCAGATGTCTCTGGAGGTTGTCAGTAAGGGTGACCAAAGCCATCTCCATCCCGTATCCCGGGCGAAAGCCAGACTTGAAGGGGTCTAAGACTGAAGCATCATCCAGATAACTCTGTAACTATAACTCTGCCTCCCTTTTGACTAATTTGCCCAAATAGGGCAAATTGGACACCGGCCAATAATTAGAAGAAGAAGAAGAAGAGATTAGATTTATACCCCGCCCTTCACTCACTTGGAGTCTCAGAGCGGCTTACAAACTCCTTTCCCTTCCCCTCCCCACAACAGACACCCTGTGAGGTAGGTGGGGCTGAGAGAGCTCTTTCCCAAGCTGTCCTTGAGAGAACAGCTGGTACAGAGCTATGGCTTGCCCAAGGTCATCCAGCCAGGTGCAAGTGGAGGAGTGGGGAATCAAACCCGGTTCTCCCAGATTAGAGTCAGCGCACTTAACCACTACACCAAACTAGCTGAATTAGCCAATTCAGCCAGGTTGAGATTTGATTTTTTTTTCAAGAGAGGGCAGACCATCACTTCCTTGAGTGCCCCCGGGAACCACCCCTCCTGCAGGGACATGTTGATAATCTCCCAGGCGGCACCTCGCAGCCCCTCGTGGCCAGCTTTAATCAGCCAGGATGGGCACAGATCAAGGATGCAAGTGGTTGGGCAACTTCCTCCAGGCTGAGCAGGCCGAACCCATCAAAGCCTGGGGTCGAAGGCATGCAAGGGGCCTCGAGTTCACTTACTGTTTGAAATGTGGCAGGGAGGTCGCGGTGGAGCACCAAGACTTTATCCGCAAAATAGCTCGCGAATGCCTCACAGCCAATTTCCAATTCCCTAGCATTGGTCTGCCCTGTGGCAAGACTGTCAAAGACTGAATCATTCTAAATAATTGGGCTGGGCGTGAGCTTGTGGATGCAATTGAGGAAGCATAGAAATCTTTCTTTGCTGCCTTGGTTGCCATCTCATAGGCTTTCATAAACATCCTATAGAATGCTCTTGTAGCTTCATTGCAAGCACGACACCAATATCTCTCTAGCCATCGTAGCTCTTGCTTCATAAGCCGCAGCTCATGGATATACCAGGGTGCGAGCCTACTGCGAGGACGTAGAGGGTGCCTAGGAGCAATCTCGGCTGTGGAGAGTTGGCTGTACCAGTCCTCCACGAGCTCATCCAGCAAGTCACCAGGGGGCATTGGATCCTGCAGTGCCATCTGAAACTGCATGGGGTCAATTTGGCTCCATGGGTGAGCTAAAATAAGCTCACCGCCTAGGGGTTGGGGTGGAATGTTCAGACAGGCCCCCAAGGCATAGTGATCCAACCACGGCACCGCCAAACCAGTAATCTGGTCTACTGTTACCCCCGTGGCAAAGATTAAGTCGAGTGTGTGCCCGACCCCATGTGTGGGGGCTGAGATATACTGAGAGAGTCCCAGTGCTGCCATGGAAGACACCAGGTCCGCTGCCTGACTGGAAGCTGCGTCATCAGCATGGACGTTGAAGTCTCCTAAAACCACTAAGTTAGGGATGGCAGGCTGCTAGCTGGTGCATTAGGTGGTCGGTACACCAGCCATACAGCCAAACTCTCTTTGGCCTCCCACACCAGACCGACACACTCCAAGCCCGTGATCTCTACTGGTGGGAGCGCCCTGAAGGGGTAAGACTTCCTAATGAAGATTGCCACACCTCCCCCCCGCCCCCTGGTCCACGATTGGTGTAGGACTGAGAATCCTGGGGGGGGGGGAGTTGGGAGAGAGCTACTGTCTCCCCTGTCCTGCACCCAGGTCTCGGTCATGCACTCCAGGTCGGCCTTCTGCTCTACCAGAAGTCCTGGAGGACCTTGGCCTTGTTGTTTATCGACCTGGCATTGCACAGCACCAATGTCAGAGGGGGATTTATTTCCTTAGCCTCACTGCCAGCAACCATTGGGATGAGTCACAGGCTGGAAGGACATTGAGCCTTCTTGTTTCTCAGCTCCCTTCTCTGCCTGGACCCACCGTTCTTTCCCCTCCCCAGGAGCACCGGAATTTGTACCCCAGGCATTTTTCATTGCAGTCACACACTATTTCAACATTTTCATTGAGTTATCTACTACGACTCCAAGATCTCTCTCTTGGTCAGTTTCTGCCAGTTTGGACCCCATCAATGTGTATTTATAATTAGGATTTTTGGCTCCAATGTGCATCACTTTGCACTTGGCCACAATGAACCCCATTTGCCACGTTGATGCCCTTTCACCCATCTTCGACAGATCCCTTTGGAGTGCCTCACAATCCTCCCTGGTTCTCACCACCCTAAAAAACTTCGTGTCATCTGCCAATTTAGCCACTTCACTCCCAACTCCAAATCATTAATAAACAAGTTAAAAAGCATCAGACCAAGTACTGATCCCTGCGGTACCCCACTGCTTACCTCCCTCCACTGAGAAAATTGCCCATTTGTACTCACTCTCTGTTTCCTTTTAATTAGCCAGTTTTTGATCTATAAAGGACTTGTCCTTTTATCCCATGACTATTGAGCTTACTTAGGAGCCTTTGATGAGGAACTTTATCAAAAGCTTTCTGGAAGTCAAGGTAAACAACATCTATTTGGTACCCCTTGTCCACATGTTTGTTTACTCCCTCAAAGAACACTAACAGGTTAGTGAGACAAGATCTTCCCTTACAGAACCCATGCTGAGTCTTCAATAGATTTTGTTCATCAATGTGCCTACTAATTTTTTCCTTAATAATAGTTTCCACCAACTTACCCAGTATCAACATCAGACTGACTGGCCTGTAATTTCCTGGATCTCCTCTGGAACACTTTTTAAAGATGGGAGTGACATTTGCTACCTTCCAGTCCTCAGGAATGGAGGCAGATTTTAATGAATGATTACATTTTTTTTTTGTCAGGAGATCCACAAGTTCACATTTGAGTTCTTTCAGAACTCTCAGTTGTATGCCATCCGGGTCTGGTGATTTATTTGTTTTTAAGTTGTCTATCAGTCATACGACCTCCTCTCTTGTCATCTCAATCTGACTCAGGTATTTCAACAGCCCTCCTGAAATCAGTGGTTCTGGAGTGGGCAAGCACTTCTCATCTTCCACAGTGAAGACAGAGGCAAAAAATGCATTTAGCTTCTTAGCCATTTCCCTATCATCCTTCACTACACCTTTTACCCCTTGGTCATCCAAGGGCCCCACTGCTTCCCTGGCTGGTTTTCTACTTCTAATTTATTTGAAGAAAGTTTTATTGTTGGTCTTTCTGTTTTTTGTGATATGCTCCTCATATTCCCTTTTTGCCTGCCTGATCACAGACTTGCATTTTATTTGCCACAGCCTGTGTTCCCTTTTATCAGCCTCACTGAGACTAGCTTTCCACCACTTAAAGGAATCCTTCTTACCTTTTACAGCTTCCATTACTTTGTTTGTTAACCATGCAGGCTTTCTGCTATACCTATTTGTGCCTTTCCTAACCCACGGTATATATTTTCTCTGAGCCTCTAGGACTGTAATTTTAAATAGTCTCCAAGCTTCCCCAATGGTTTTGACCCTTTCTACTTTTCTTTTCAGTTTTCTTTTTACATATCCCCTCATATCAGAGAAGTTACCCCTTTTAAAGTTAAAAGTAGTTGTGTCAGTCTTTGTGGGCAGCTCCCTATTTATACAAATGTTGAACTCAATAATATTATGGTCACTGTTCCCAAGTGGTGCAATCACTTTTACATCTCTCACCAGGTCTTGGGCGTTACTTAGGACCAAATCCAGGATCACCTGTTGTAGTTCTGGGAGATCTCCAGATCCCACCTGGAGGTTGGCAAACCTACAGTCAAGCTATTGCTCCTTTCACATGCTTCTGCTTCAAGCATGCTCCTGATTGCAGCTTCTTTTCGATGCTCCCCACAAGCAAATACAACTTGGAAATCGGCTGTTATCAGTATGTTGGAGGAGATGGGAAATGGTGGCCTCCTATCCCACCTCCGTTGTTTTTTGCAGTTAGTCCAATGTGATTCAATGAATTCCTCACTAGTGTAAGCAATGCCCCCAAGGAAGGGGCTGTTTGACTAGTGCGGCATGAGTCCAATTCTATGGGCCCCTAAACAGGTTGTCCCATCCCCTCCATTGTTCTCTATGGTGGGAAAAATGTTACCTTTTTTTCTGATTCAGCCTGCTGCCGAATTGCTGCCGAAATTCGGCGGCAACTTTAAAAGTCACTGGAGGGGAAGGGGTTTGAGGGAGAGGCTCCAAACTTGCAGGGTAGCTGCTGGGACCTCTCCCCCAAATACCCACCAAGTTTCAAGAAGATTGGACCAGGGGGTCTAATTCTATGGGCCCCCAAACAGGTTGCCCCCATTCCCTCCATTGTTCTCTATGGCAGAAAAAAAGGTAACATTTTTCCCACCATAGAGAACAATGGAGGGGATGGGACAACCTGTTTAGGGGCCCATAGAATTGGACCCCGTGATCCAATCTTCTTGAAACTTGGTGGATATTTCAAGGAGAGGCCTCAGCAGCTACCCTGCAAGTTTGGAGCCTCTCCCTCAAACCCCCTCTCCTCCAGCCCCTCATATACCCTTTGAGTTTTTGCCATTGATTTCAATGGCCCATAGGGTATAATGGGGCTGAAACTGACATTCCCTTTCTGACACACTTCTGGTGATGTCAGGGGACGTGGCATATGCGAATGAGGTATGCTAATGAGTTATGCTAATGAGCTCCTGCACCTCTTTTTCTACGAAAGGACCCCTGAGTACAATACATCCTTTATTGCCTCTGTTGAACCTCCCATCAAGACATGTCAAGACCCCCCCTTATGACATTGACCAGGGATACTCAGTTCAGTTTTCTTTGTCTAAAATCTGGAGCATCTGTACTTGCGATCTCTTTGTTCCCCTTACACATGCGCACAATAACCATGTCCACCATCACCTCTAAACAAGGTTGTTTATGCCTGCTAGTGATAAAATGTTTCAACCGATGTTTCAAAGTCTTGTTCCCAGAGTCAGATATCATTCAGTGAAGAAAGTATTGCTATAAGTCTTACATTGTTGCTGATAAGCTAAACAAAGAATCATAAGGCACAAACAAACATTATTCTTCTATTGTACTCTTCAAAGACCCCCCTCCCTTTAGAATGTACTGAACCATCTATATTTTAAGACTAGAAGGTTACTTTTATTAAACAAAGGCCTTTTTACTAGAACAGGAAAGTCTGTTTAACACAAGAGATTAAACTTATGAACTTCAGAGGACAGCAACATTAATTCTCTTGCGGGTTGTAGTGTTTTGCCCCTTCTGTAGGAATGCATGTTGCAGAAGCCTTCCTGGTAGCTGCAGCTCACTTTCTCACAAACAAATCAAAGGCAATTAATTGATATATTTACACTAAACAATTTCATCATATTAGAGCATCTAGAGACATTTTAGGGCATCCAGAGGCCTGGGACCCACATACCTGAGGGACCTCATCTCCCCATATGGGCCCCAGAGAGCCTTGTGCTCTGCTGACCAAGTTCTGCTGGTTGTCCTCATAGCCTCGACCAGGGCCAGGGGGTTTTTTTGCTCTGGCCCTGGGTTGATGGAACAGGATCCCAAATGAGATCAGTGCCCTGCAGGACCTACTGCCATTCCACAGAGCCTATACAATGGAGCTGTTCCACCAGGCCTTTGGTTGAGGCAGGGGGGCATCCAATGTAAAAGTCAGCCTTCCCTCAGAATATAAGAACACAAGAGAAGCCAGTGTTGGATCAGGCCAGTGGCCCATCCAGTCCAACACTCTGTCACACAGTGGCCAAAAACACCAGGTGCCACCATGAGGTCCACCAGTGGGGCCAGGACACTAGAAGCCCTCCCACTGTTGCCTGCCCCCTCCAAGCACCAAGAATACAGAGCATCACTTCCCTGCTGAAATTCACCATCTCTATGTGGCCCAGATTGAGCAGATCTTAGAGACGTAGCAGCACCAGCTCTGGAGATTGTGTGCACACACACACAGGGTGTGAACATAAGAACATAAGAGAAGCCAATGTTGGATCAGGCCAGTGGCCCATCCAGTCCAACACTCTGTGTCACACAGTGGCCAAAAACACCAGGTGCCCTCAGGAGCTCCAGCAGTGGGGGCAGGACACTAGAAGCCCTCCCACTGTTGCCTCCCCCCCCCCCCAAGCACCAAGAATACAGAGCATCACTTGCCCCAGACTGAGAGTTCCTATCTATACCTTGTAGCTAATAGCTACTGATGGACCTCTGCTCCAGATGTTTACCTAATTCCCTCTTGAAGTCGTCCATGCTTGTAGCTGCCACCTCCTCCTGTGGCAGTGAATTCCACGTGTTAATCACTCTCTGGGTAAAGAAGGACTTCCTTTTATCTGTTTTAGCCGGACTGCTCAGCAGTTTCATGGAGTGCCCACACAATCATGTATTGTGAGAAAGGGAGAAAAGTACTTTCTCTACCTGCTCTATCCCGTGCATACTCTTATAAACCTCAATCATGTCACCCCTCAGCCATCATTTCTCGAAGTTAAAGAGCCCCAAGCGCTTCAACCTTTCTTCATAGGGAAAGTGTTCCAACCCTTCTATCATTCCAGTTGCCCTTTTCTGCACTTTTCCCAATGCTACAATATCCATTTTGAGGTGTGTTCAGACAGTGTGCTGGAGACAGCTCAAATCACCCCGCTTCAATGAGGCTTTTTTTTTTTTTACTCTAGACAATCGCGATCACATGGAAGCGTATGCCGTTTTTTTGTTTATTTGTTTGTTTTCTAACTTTGCACATGCACATAGGCACTTATCTGGAGATCTGAAAAAGTAAAACCTTGCGCACGCGCAAAAGCAGTAGAGCCAATCTTGCCACCGTTCCACAAGCACCGTGATTTCACTACCCTGACAGAACATGTCCCTTTAAACTTTTCACCCAAAACTGTCCTCCTTTGGATCCCGAACTCAAAACTAGTGGCCATTTAATTTTTTTTTTTAAATAGACACATGGGCAAAGAAGCGCTTATGTGCCTATCGCCAACACAAAAATTAAAATGGTGGGCAAAAAGTGGAAGCCAGAGGCTTCCGCAGCGGGGGGGTTTAAAGACTTGGAAGTGGCTCGATAACAGTGGAGCGACCACACACGGAAAAATGCGCTTTCAACTGGGAGAGCACAGAAAACACCACTTAAGGACCTGGTATCAAAATACTACGCATTGCTCCAGAATTTGCTATGGTAAGCAGTGGCTGGGGACGGGAGGCAGCTGCTGCTGTCTAAACGTGCACATTTGATCTCTTTTCGAAGTGTGTTGAAGCCGGATCAAACAGCACGTCTGAACACACCCACGGAGGGCAATCTGTTTTTAAACTTCTGTTCTTGACTGTTTTAATCTGATTATTAATGCATTTGTATTGTGAGGCCAATTGGCCCTGTGATCCGCTCTGTGCCCACTGCTGGGGAGGGCAGAATATAAATCCGAAAAAAATAATAAAAAATAAAAAATATGATTCTTTAAAAGCTCATTTTCAAAGCCTATAAAAGCATGAGGCTTTCTGAGAGACCGCAATTAGTTTTTGCTCTCGAGCACCCTTCCTCCCCTTGGAATTTTTCCCGTCTGCTTTATCTTCGAACCAAAATATAATTTCAGAGACTTACAAGTCTCCTTTAGAACACTAAAATGCAACATTTACAGAACAAATTAGTTATTTGCAGGAAACTATGGCCTGTTCGTTGAAGGCAGGTGTTTTATCTACAATTGTACCCATCACTACTGTTTTAAACTTGAAACATTTAGAAGTGTGCCTGCCAATTCAGTCTGGCTAGTAACTTTATGTCTTCCGGTGATACCTTGCTCAAACATTAAGCTATTGTTTTCTTAAACTCTAAAGACCCCTTTCGGAAATCTTAAATTCTCCTTATTATATTAAAAATCACATTGAAGGCTGCAGATTATATATATATATATATAATTAATAATTCATTTGAATAAGGAAACAGATCAGCTATAGGTATCAATCATCATAAAACTATTGACTATTAATAATTCTTGGCCTCCAAGCATTTTGATTGTAAACAGCATGGTGAAACACACTGCTTATAGACACCGCAGTCCAGGTTCTCCCTAACCACATCTCCTGTCTCGGAGAGACAAATAAAAATCTTTAAAACCATTTTAAGACACTGTTGAATTCACTTATATTATAAAGGGCTATAAATTGTGAGGTTTTAATACTATAGCCTTGTTGATATCCCTTAGCAATACAGGGTGGGGTGGGGTTTAAAGCAGTTAAAAAACAAAGCTGTTTTTTTTCCCTGTGAGAACACTGCTGAGAGCTTCATTGTTCTGCTTTTTGCAACATTTTAGTAGACAGATAGAACTCTCGCTGCCGTAAAGGCTTATTCATTTCTTATCTTTTACCGCACTCCTTTTGGCAGCCCCATCTATTTGCAAAGGGAAAAAGGCTTGTTCGTTTAAAAAACACCGTGGATTTGGCTCAGGAAGATCTTAAAACCATCAATTGTTAGCAAAAACATATTCTAGGCTTAAGGCCTACTGTATACTTGTGCAATGTATACAGTCAGGGTAGCTCCCAAAATATACCTGCTCAGGGGTCATTTCGAGCAGGAACGCACAGGAACGCTGTTCCAGGAGTAACGAGCCCAGGAGCGGGCACATATGGTGATGCACTGTGGGAAAAAGCAAAAGCATACTAACTTGATCTGTATTTCCATGCTTGCTGTAGGGTAGCTTCCCTGCAAGAGCAAAGGAAACCTCATGTGTCTTTAGTCAAAGTGTAAAGCTGGCTCGCCAGCTCTGAGTTGGGAAAGACCTGGAGATTTTTGGGGTGGAGCCTGAACAGTGGGTGTTGCCTTCTGACACACTTCTGGTGATGTCATGGGGTGTGGCATATGCAAATGAGTTATGCTAATGAGTTATGCGAAACAGCTCCTCTTTTTCTATGAAATGACCCCTGTAACCTGCTGTGATCTGGGTCAGGCAATTCATGGAGATTTTTTTGGGGGGTGGAGTCTAGGGAGGACAGCGTTTGGGGTAGGAAAGGACTTCAGTGAGGTGTAATGATGAGTTCACATTCCCAAGCAGCCATTTCCTTCAGGGAAGAAAAACGATCTCTTTCGCCTGGAGAGTAGTTGAAATCCCTGGTGTTTGGCAAGCCTATGTCAACAATTTAGGCTTACCAGGCCTCCAGTTGCCTGCTGCTGTTCCAAGTGGCAGAGGAAGTGTTACGTCCTGGACACAATCCCACAGACAACCAGGCTGCGATTCTCTATGGGTACACTTGTATGATTCTTTGATTCTTTGAGGTGACCAAACATGTAATGGCGCCGGCCATGCGGTCTGACCGCATGGCCTGGAAAAGGTACAAGCTTGAGGTAAAAGAACAATAGCACCCAGGCTCCTAAAGATCCACCTATCAGGGGCTTGGCATATTCAAATGAACCAATGTAATCTCTGGTGGGAAGATTAACCTATCCCGCAGTGTGGGTGTGGACGGGGGCGAGGCTTTTCTGTGCATATAAACTGACCCCCGGGCCACCTCAGGTATGCTTATTTTTGACCTACAATAAACTTGATCATGTTGAAACTCACTCCACCGGCCTCCTGACTCCAGTCTTATCAGAAAGAAAAATAAAAATTAAGAAAGTGGTGTAACTGACTTTGCTATGTCACCTCTATATAAAACCTGGAAGTGACATAGGGTAGCTCTAGAAATGGACGGAAACTATGGTCTGAGCTGGGCCTTGCAAAACAGTGATATCACTGGTGTTGCTATGTAACTTCCATATACAACCCAGAAATGACATATGGTAGCTCTAGGAATCGAAAGAAACTATGATCCAGTCTGGGTCTTGCAACTTCTTGAAGGCCCTTGCCAAGTGCTTCTGTTTAGCATATTAAAACAACAGACTGCTATTTAAATTGAAAGTTAATTTGTAACAGTTTTTATGTAAGCACTTGCTTATTCCACAAAAACAAATTCCCCGAGAGTGAATCAGAGGCAGTGTCTACTGTCTACTCCCTCAGAGAGGACCCAGAGGGTCAAGAGGAGAAAGGAGATTATTTTCTCCCTTGAAATGCTAACAGCAGAACTGGAGAGCCAGTCTGCTTGAGCCCTCCAGCAGGCTGTGAAAGGCAGTTTTTCAAGCCCCCCAGGGGAGAGCCGGTGGGCAGCTTTCAGCTCTGAGGATCACAAGTTGTGCCGATCGAACGCGGTGTGTTCCATTTCCCTTGTTGCATCTGCTAGCCACGGTTTTATTGTTAGGCCTTAGCTTTCACCGAGCTTTGTTCTAATTCCTGATTTAGTTAAAAATGAAATAAAGAATGGCAAATTATCCATTCTTAAGCCACCTTCTGTGCATTTCTAAAACCCAGCAAGTTATATCAGGGCCCCATTTAGAGGAGAATGAGTGGCAGGGGATCCAAAAGGCCAACCCATTGTGCTCAGCTACAGAAGTTCCTTACGGGGGTGGGGGTGGGAATATTGCCAGATATTATGTGCTGCCCTAATATTCACAAACAACTTCACTTGCCCGCACACTCAAAGCAGCACCGGAGAAAATAATGGGGAAGGGTAGGGGGAACTTGATTTGTCAAAATTTCAAGCTTGCTTTCAGCTCATCATGAAAGCAACTTGAAGCGACGCAAAATGTAGCAAGAAAAGATATTAAAATAAAATTGATATCTTTAATACTTGATACCCAATAAAAAAGAGCAGCGGCGTAAAATGTTTTTTTAAAAAACAACAACAACTACAACAACAACGAGGGAGATAGGGGAAGCACAGGGGGACAGGGGACTGGCAAGCAGGCTCATAGCCATAGCGGGGCAGAGCGGGGCAACATCCCCTCATCCATAAGCACCATCCCCAGCCTGGGAGGATACTCAACCCCCGGTCTGGGAAGATGAAAGCCTCCCTCTCTGAAGAAGAAGAGGAAGAGATTAGATTTATACCCCGCCCTTCACTTGTAGTCTCAGAGCGGCTTACAAACTCCTTTCCCTTCTCCTCCCCACAACAGACACCCTGTGAGGTAGGTGGGGCTGAGAGAGCTCTGAGGCAACTGTCCTTGAGAGAACAGCTGGTACAGAGCTATGGCTTGCCCAAGGTCATCCAGCAGCTGCAAGTGAAGGAGTGGGGAATCAAACCTGGTTCTCCCAGATCAGAGTCCGCGCACTTAACCACTACGCCAAACTGGCTACACTACTCTACACCAAACTGTGTGCTGCCACCATGCTCATTACTGCTGTGGCCTCACTGGCTCTTCCTTATTCCTGCTTCTGCAAGCAGTAACCTCAGGGCTTCCTTAAAGGCAACCATGGGCCCGTCGCACCTCCTTGTTGGTCATCAGTGATGAAGCCCATCAGACAGGAAGGGGACATGAAGAGGCACTGGCTATAGGAAAGCAGCCCTGCCCCGTATAGGCTATAGAAGCAAGGCTCAGTCAAGCTGCAGAGGTGGGGAAGGGAAGCAGAGTCGGTGCTCTCCTTCAAGACTTCCTGGTTCCTGCTGGCTTCTAGCTGCTTTCATCAGCACATTTCCTGTTTAGCCAGTTGTCTCAGCTGGCACCTTTAGCCTCGGCAGAGCTCCGCCTTATGCCTTCCCACATTATGCCTTCCCGTCCTGTTTCCCATGGTCTGCCTCTGCCTGCCTCTGCATGTTTAAAGTTGTTGTAAAGTTGACTTGGCTCAGCAGTGGCTCTAAGTACTAGGCAAACTGGATGTTTGCTCCTCTCTTAAATGTGTGTAAAATGTTTTCCGGTGGGGGGTGGAAATCTGCAGAGCATGGCGTGCTTTTGGAACGCCTCTCAAAGCTGCAGAGTGGAGAGCGCACCAGTGAGCTCACCTTCTCCTAATTAAATTACCACTAATTTGATCAGAAACTAATTTGATTAGTAATCTGATTAAGTTCTTCTCTCCCCTGCCCCAGCAGCCTGGTCCCTGCCCCACCACCAAAAAAGTACATGTTTGCCAGCATGACAAGACCCACACTGTATAGATAATAACTTAAATGAACTTGGGGAAAGGGTTATTATGATGTGATACTCTACATGAAAGGCTCTGAGAACTTCAGAAGGCTGTCAGACAAATATTAAGGATCATTGTACAATTAAGATGGGTAGTGAAAGCAACATTTCTCCCTCTTCTGATCTCACAGTTCTTTGGCCTGGGACCTTTCCCTCGTGACAGCCATGTTCTTTCTTCTTTTAAAAGACTGAATATGTTCAAGGTTAGCAGGAAAGAAAGCTCCCTCGTTTCTCTCTCTGACTAATGCTAGACCTTCCAGAGCATTCCTGCCTTCTTTCACCCCCGATACACGGCCTGGCCCTGAACCTAAATGTGGGGCTCATGTATAGGTCCCCTATTTAGCATGGGGGATTTCTCCCAGGGTGGCCACACACATTATGCCTCTGTGTTATTTGGGAGTTTCCCATGCAGTGCTGTGCTATTTCAGACCCTGGCTCATTGGTCTCCCAGGACAAAATGGGTAACTTTAAGACAGAACCAAAAAAATGGGTAACTCAAAGGAAAACAGAGCATCATCTTCAGGCAGAACGTACTTTGGGAAAACCCTGCCTGCAGCCAATCCAGAGGGTGGGACAGAGCTTCAGAATGCCATTTTGCCCTGCTTACCCCCCTCCCCCCATGCTTTTAATATCTAATTCTCACTAGAATAATTCTGAATTTGGCTCTCAGTGTGGATTGTTAAATCAGCACATTAGGGCCATGTACAGAGAAGGGAGATCTTTGTACAAACTTACAGAACCCCCCAGGTTTGCAGAAAAAACTAAAGACAAAACAAAGGAGGGTTACAAATCATACAGTAAACAAATCGGGAGGGGGCAGTAGGGGTGGAGGCTGTGCTGTAGTGGGTGGGGCAGAGGCTAATGGCTGAAGGGAAGATGCCAAATGGGTAGAGATGGTGGGCAAGCAAGGCATGACAGGGGGAAGGGAGGGAGGGAGGGAGAGAGAGAGAGAGAGAGAATTGTTGCAGCTGGTGTCACCAGGTAGAAAAATAGTTGCTGGGCACCATGGCAGCAGTGGTGGCTGGAAGGAAGAGGCAGCTTTCTCCCTCTCTCCGATGCCACCAGCCAGCCAAGGAGTGAAGGCAAGCAAGCACTGGGAGGGTCCAGGAGGAAGGGGAATGCATTTTCTTCATTTCTCCAGGAGGCAAAATGAGTAGTGGCCAGGTAGAGGAGGTGGCTGTAGTTTTTCCCTCCCCACCTGCAGCCCCAGAGGCTGCTAGTGAGAGAAAGTGGGCAAGCGGGAGCCACAATGACGATGAGAAGGAGGTGTGGCTAGCAGGTGTCCCCCCCCACTTGCATGGTCATACAGCAAAGCAGCTCTCCAGACACTCTGTTTCCTTTTGAGACAGAAATGCTGGGTGTAGAAAAATTTACAGCACCAGAGCTGCCAGGGCTGACATGTTGCCCACCCAGGACAAACTCTCCAATGAGCTGCACCAGAAGACATGCGCTGAACATCTTCCTGTCCCAAGGGCATCTAAGTCTTCAGGTGCTTGGCAACCGGTTGGGAAGAGTCGCACTTTTAGTCATTTTACAGGGGGGGCCACGATATTCGCGGGGGGGAAGAAACTGACAGCTGCTCCTCCTTCCTCCGCACCCTCCCCCCCCCCCTGCACTGCAGCCTGCCCTGGCGAGGCCCCTCTGGTGCAGAGCCGAATGGGCCTCACCATTCCTCCCCCCCCCACCGCTGCCCCCCATGCCATTCCTTCCTTCCCTCCTTCTGCCCCCCCCCCGCACCATTCCTTCCCCCTGCCCCCCCCCCCGCTCCCTTCCCCCCTGAGACTCCCGGCAGGCCTCGGCGGCTCTCTACCCCGTCCCCCCTACAGGCAGCTTCCCCCCACCTTCAAAATGGCGGTGGCGGCAGGGAGACCACTACCTGCCGAGGCTTCCCCCCGCCTTCAAAACAGCGGCGGCAGGGACACCCACCGTCCACTGAGGCTTCCCCCCTCCCTCCCTGCTTTCAAAACGGCGGCGGAGGCATAGAGACCTGCCGCCCGCTGAGGCTCTTCCCTCCCTCCCCCCTGCAAATGGCGGCGGCGAGTCCTCGTCACGCCGCTTCCCACCCCCTCCCCTACAGCGGCCACAGCATTCTCTGCACACGCGCGGAGAACGCTTTAACTTTTCAGGGAATTTAAAGATCCCCAAAAAAGTTTTTTAAACATTTAGGATTTTTCTGCACATGGGGGGAGTGCCCCCCGTGTGTAGAAACCCCACCCCCAAGTGCCCCCAAGTGCTGCAGATTTAGGTATCCGCACAGGGGAGGGTACTTGGGAATTAGATATATAGATAACAGAGAATGGAACCTTACCATGCCCTGGGGTGTCTGGGCCTCTGGTTATTACAGCAAAATGGTTCTATAGTGTGATGCTGGTAGACAACACACTGGGACTAAGTGTAGCTGGGCTTCACTGTCTGGAGGGGACAAGAAACAGATTCCAGAAAAAACCAATGCAAATGACTCGAGTGGACCTAACAATTGGATGATCCCTATATACAAGGTAACCACCTGCTCATTTTCCATAGAAGCTGCAGCACTGATAAAGAAGTTCTAATGTTGTTCAGGGATTCTAACAAATCTTCCTCCCTTTAATTCAGCTCTCGCTCTCTCTCTGTTCCCCCCCCCCCCCCAATGTTCCGGATGAGGATAAAGCACAGTGGGGACCCTCATCAGCGTTTTGTAAACCACAGTAATCTTTCTGTATTTGCGGAGTGGTCTAGAGACAACATCAAACAATGTTATGTAGGTAGGTGATCAGGCAGTATCTGCCCCCCCCCCTCTTTGAGGAGATAAAAATAACATAGATAAAAGGAATATCTCCTTTAGAAGGCAGGACTCAAGTAATTTCAGGTGGAAGTCCACAAAAAAAAAAATATTGTAAGTATTGTTGAGATGATGAATCGCCTCAGAATCATAATCTATTTATCTGCATGTTCTTGGGATTCCTTTGAAGTCCTGTATTTTAGGAAATAATATATATTATAGTCCTTTGAAATAAGATCACTTTTCCTTTGAGATCAGTCTGCTGATTGCTTCTTTCTTCCTTCCTCTCTCGCACAGACGTATTGTTTTCTCCCTCCAATTATATCTGAAGCTCCGCTTTTAGTGTGTGTAAATTAGATCATGTTCCATCTTCTGTGAGGTATAAACCACCAAGTCCTCCATGAGATACTGAAGACATGGATTGTGGCCCTTCAGTGTCGCTGGACAGTTTGTCCGGTATATACATTTGGAAAGGAACTAATTACTAACAAATCTGGCTGTATTCTGTTTGTTAACGTGAGAGGGGCAAAGAACCCAGATGAATATGGCCAGATATGGCCCTATTTCTGTTGGTGCCTCTTGTGTCGGAAGCCACATTCTGGTTATTTCAGCTTCTGCATGCTTGAAGGACTGCCTCTTTCAAACTGGCCCATGCACTTCTCAAGATATCCAATCTGGCTCCTTATGGAACTGACCCATGTCTGTGCCTGCCTCCTTGAGACACATCCAGAGGTGCCAGCAGGAGGGGTCTTGACCTGGTGGAGGATTTCTCCAGGAGTTACCTGTCTGTGATCCCATGGAGCCAGGTTGATTATAGGGAGCAACAAGGTTGCTGGGAGAAAACTGAGGGTACAGGGCACTAGGATTTTGCTCATGTTGGGAAGGGGGGCTACTGGAATCCCTCTGAAGAAACTTATAGTGTCTGTTGGTATGGAGGAAAACCTGGCTGGATCCCCAGAGGGGGTGGAAGTGGATACCCAGTAGTTGGCTGGAGTGGGGGAGCAGAGGGGTGGAGGTGAGCCTGGACTGGAACAGGACCATTTCAGTAGTCCTTTCTGTACTTCCCACGGCCTGCTCCTCCTCCTCTGCCTTTTATCCAACCTCACTTCTTGCCCTCATATTTAGACCCATATCTTTCAGATGCAGGGAACTGGGAATGAAGGCCATGACTGGCATATGTAATTGCCTGTGTGAGTTCCTTGTCCCTTTCTTTGCCTCTCTTAAAGGGCCTGGCCAGCTTAATGGTGCCAGCACTCCGCAGTAAGAGTGCGGCTCTCCTGATTCTTCATTCCAGGTTGGTCCAGGAGATATTTCTGGGGTCCTGGACGTGCAATGCAAACTGAATTTGGCCATGGAAGCCTTCTATTAATGCTTCCTTAAATTCAGCATCATCATAATCAGGGACCAGATGCTGATCTACCCCTATTTTGCCAGAGATTACACCTAAAAGCTGTTTCCTAGCCAGGGAAGCCTCTGGGTCTTATCCCGGTCCTTGACTCTCAAGCACAGAGATGGCATTTCTTCTGGGCCAGAAGTACTCTAGAACTTCCCTCATCCAGATGTGCTCGCTGAGTTTGCGGAGGTTTCGGCTAGCTGCTGCAGAGGTAAGGGCAGCTAAGTCCGGGACCTGAAGCACAACGTCTAGCTAGTATAGTGAGGTCCTCTCCACTGGTATTGGGGTAGGCTGTAGTTGCATTGGTTAGCCATTGGATGGCATTTTCTTTAGTGAAGGGGCCAACTTGCTCCGCAGTTGCCTTGACCTCCTCTGGCTTCCAGAGGAAAGTTTCAGTGATTGTTTGAGTTCAGGCTTTGGTTCCTGACATAGTCATAATTTCTCAGGTGTTTATGGGTTTTACCGGTTTAGCAGGTTTCCACTCTTTATTATGGGACAGGCATTGTGTTTCCTATTCCAAGTAGCTGCTGGAAGATTCCACTACAGTGCCCGTGTGGATGGCCAGAATGATGGCCTTTTGGAGCCCTAATGGTTCCATAAGAGAGCCAGTTTGGTGTAGTGGTTAAGTGCGCGGACTCTAATCTGGGAGAACCGAGTTTGATTCCTCCACTTGCACCTGGCTGGATGGCCTTGGGCAAGCCATAGCTCTGTACCAGCTGTTCCCTCAAGGACAGCTTGGGAAAGAGCTCTCTCAGCCCCACCTACCTCACAGGGTGTCTGTTGTGGGGAGGGGAAGGGAAAAGGAGTTTGTAAGCCGCTCTGAAACTCCCTTGGGGAGTGGAGGGCGGGGTATAAATCCAATCTCTTCTTCTTCTTCTTCTTAGATACTCAGTTTCCCTTTTTCAGGTGTCATGATTTGCCTGTTCCCTTTTGACTTGATTTTGGTCTGCCAGATATCTGGCAGCTTGACTTCTTCACTTTCGCCAGTTCAGCTTCGGCCCTCTCCAGTTTCTCTGTAGCCATTACAGCTTGTAGCTGAGCCTCCTGGGCTGTTGTAGCTAAGCCCTCTTTTTCTAATATGAGATTGATCCTCTCTGTTTTCAGTCTCTGGGACTCTTCTTCATACTCCCATCTGAGGTGTCCTAGTTCATCCTCATAAAGTGTTTTTAAATTGTCAATCTCATCCTCATGTTCCTGTGCGGAACTCTGAATTTCCTGGTCAAATTTTAATTTTTATTCCTCTAGATCCTGTTTATATTTGATGAGGGCGCTCTCAGAGTCCCGGGTTAGCTTTTCTTTATCTGATTCATGGGTCTAAATTTTGGCTTGTTGTGTTTAATGATGGTAGCACCATCTTGAAGAGCTGTAAAAGTGCCCAAGCCCCATATTTGCCTTTATTGGCTGTGTTTGGCTTTTCCTTCTCACAATAAACTTGGAGGACATTTCTAACAATTTGTAAGGGAACCGATCCCCTAAAGAATCCTGATTGCCATGGATATTTTCCTTTTTTCACTAGCCACTTCTACCCTTGGGACATTTTCCTTGGCGCGGTACATTTTTCTTACGTTCCCCTAAGCATGTGGGGTCCAAGTGTCCTAAAACTTGGATTATCAGACCAGTGAGTATGCTAAGAGACTCTCTGGAAAAGCTTTTACTAACTTCACCATTACTTAAAATAGGACGGGGGTTCTCCCTGACATTCACACTTTAAAAAGAGTCTCTGTTCTCAGGAGGTTCAGGCTAACTGCTGTGTTCTGCAGCTTCCCCCCCCCCTAATTTTATTGGGGTTTGAGACAGGTATGGGCCTCTCTCCTCAGTCTCAGGGATAACCTCACAACCCTGTGCAGCACTTAGCCTATTTATTTGAGGTTTTGAGAAAGGGGTGGCCTATTTCCTCAATTCTCAGGAGTTACCGCCTAACCCTATTAGGCATGTAGCCTTTTAAAAACAACTACAACAAACAAAATTATACAAGGGTGCTGGGCAGCCTCCCCAGTTTCTTGAGTCCATGCTCCCCCTTTGCAACAAGAGGCTGGCTATTCAACCAACTTGCCAAGCTTTGACTCCACCCCCAAGTGCTGGCACACTTTGTGAGTGTTGTGTGTGTATGAAAAAGGTGGGGAGTGTGGTGCAGGGGGCAAAAAAGAAAGACTAATGTCCTACACTACTCTTCTCTGATCCCACCCACAAGATAGTGCAAAAGATGGCCTGGAAATGGTCATAGGACTTTGCAGACTCAGCCCCTTACATTCAGAACACCAATCAGTTATAACGGCTTGCACCTTACAATTGGGCTGGTGTAGCTGGCCAAATCCAACAGAAGGAGAGAAGGGGGGAAAGATCCAACCCAGATAGATTGCTCTCTAGAGTCACTCACACAGACAGAAGCCGATCATACACATCTAGAACTGGCAAAACTGGGGAAAAAAAGGTGTTTCTCCTATTTCTGCCTGCCTGTTTGTGTCGACTCACATGTATTCAGACATGCAGGGTAATTGCCCGCATTCTTCACCAGTAATCCATTAGCCAAATTGTGGGGAATTATAGTTATTAAATGCCAATAGGCAACAAAAGGGGTCAATTACCTTTGTATACAGGAGTCCTACTTAGTCCAGTGGGCCAGAAATAGATGCAGAGTCCAATTCTTAATAAAATGGTTCCTTTACTGGAAAGTTTGCACACATACAATGAATTTAAACACACAACATCACAGAGCTAAGAAATATGGATGGAAAGGTACAGCCATGTTTGCATTAGCAGGAGAAATTTGTCGGTTGGGTGAGACTGACCTGTCCTGAAGAGGCAAAGTGATCCTGCAGTGAAAAAAGGAATGGAGGCTATAAGGGAAAGGGATTGTGTTTTGAACCGACAGAGATCATGGAAGACTCTGAGCTGTGGTTGAACTGAGAGCCAAGGTAAGATGGGGGTAGGTAGAAAGGAAGTGAGAGAGAGAGAGAGAGAGCTTTTTCCCACTCACATTGTGCCGGTGTTCTGCCTCCGTTTGTCCCGGCGCTGCGTGTCAATTTCACACCCTTTGCTGCAGCGCGTGTGTTAATACGGGGCTTCGTGCCATTTTCTCCGCACCATCGGTAAACCTTTTTTTTTAGGTTTACCGAAGGTGCGGAGAAAATGGCGGGAAGCCCCATATTAACACATGCGCCTCAGCAAAGGGTGTGAAATTGACACCCAGCGCCAGGACAAACGGAGGCAGAACACCAGCACAATGTGAGTGGGAAAAAGGCCAGAGAGAGAGAGAGAGAGAGAGCAATGACCATGTGCTCTTCTTTTATACCCTAAAAAGTGACTGGGTGGGCTTATGCCTAGTCAGTTACATAGTCCCCAGGAAGACTAGAAAAAACAGTTATTGATGGTCAGGAGATGACCAGTAGCATGGGATTAATGGTTGGGCTATTGACATAATGTTTCTCGGTAGTGACACCTTTAAGAGAGTAGAGTTCAAGACAAAAGCAGAAGAAAATATAGTCCTCTCAGGTACTTGGCCAGACATCAGCATTAATGATCCAGTACTTGACAGCTGTGTTGTCTTGATGAGCTCAGGGTGAGTCAGCTAATCCTGTCGTGGCCAAGTCCTATTGTTCAATTTAGAGCTGACTATATGTGGTATCGGGTAATGTTGGTGAAGAAGGTGGTGGTGGGAAAATGTCTGGATGATGGAGACGAGGTTTGTCATGGTGTCTTAGCAAGAAAGTTCGTGTTTCCTCACAAAGCATGGCTTTTCTATTACTCTGGGTGCTGGCTCCAGGTGGCTGCGGGTCTCAGGGAGGCTGGCATGCCTCCAACTTGGGTTTGCAGTCATCTTAGAAAGGCAGGGATGTGATGGCATCAGGTTTTCCATGGGTCCACATCTGGAGTGACACATGTCAGTCTAATGTTTCCCTCAGCTGGGCACATGTCTCTTTGTCCAGTACGTTGGCACTGTCTCAAAGTCACCAATTAGTCCATTTTCCCTGGCACACCCTTTGCACAGTCCAGATATATTACATGTCCATACTTTATAAGAAGCTTGCAAGGTAACAGGGGAGGGACTTCAGTGGGGTATAATGCCATAAAGTCCACCTTCCAAAGCAGCCATTTTCTCCAGGTGAACTGATCTCTGTCACCTGGTGACCAGTTGTTACAGTGGGAGTTCAAGAGCCACCACCTGGAGGTTGATCTTTACCTAATGAGAAACAGAGCCTTTTCAGTGGTTGCACCTGCCATATGTAGTCAACTTCCCACAGATGTTAGACAAGAAATTTCAGTGTTTAGTTTGCATAACAATGGCAAGACCATTTCTTTTAAGCAAACGTTTGACCCACAGAGACCGTGCTGTACAATTGATGGCAGGGGGTTCGATTCTGTTTTTGCAAATCTCAATTCAAGTCCAGTAGCATCTTAAAGACCAAACAGACTTTCAGGATATGAGCTTCCGAAAGTAAAATTTCTTTTTGTCAGTTATCAGACATTGCCTATGCAAACACACACAAAGCACAAATAATATTTTAATTTAAAGTCTCCTGGGAGAAAATATTTTTTTCTCAAAATATATCCTTGGAATTTAATTTTGGGGAAAACATAAAGTTTGGCTTGTAATGAATTGTAATAGACAGGATGAAGATGACAGCTCTGTTGATGTACGCAAACTCAAAATGGCGGCTTCAGGAGTTAGAGCCAATGACAAAATGGCTGCCACAAGCGGTGGAACTGACGACAAAACACCAGAGATTGAGGTTATGCATAACTCTAAGAGTAACTCTTCAACATTGCGGGCAGAAGCTCTGTTTAACAGGATGCCTTTTAAAATGAACATATTGTTTAAAAATATTTTCTTGCATACAGACAGCTTTGCTACATGACTGAAAGTCAGATCTATGTGCTGTGATGGCAGCAGCTGCTAAAACAACTTTAAAAATAATCTGCACAGCCAGTCAGAATCTATGGTGGGCTAAAGGCCCATCAGGCCCCTCCCACTTTCTAAAAACACTTGGGGAACAGAGCACCCATGAGCACCGTGCTGACCTAACCCGCATGCTCTTCTTGCTTTTAATTAGAACTCCTATAAGGGATGAGAAACTTTCGGTGTTTCCTCTGAAGTCATTATTAGAAAACTTGCAAAACTTCTTGTCACTTTGTGCAGTCTAGAAATAAAGCCCTTTCCACTCAGAAGGGAGGGGATTTGCTTTTGCGCAAGCAGCATTTGATTTAGGTGAGAGGCACATGGGCCGGGATTAATCCCATTTCCATAAAAAAAATTCATCAGAGGGGTGGCAATGCTACATAATTCTCTCTCCCCCCCCCCCTTCCAATATGAATCAGTCAATTCCATTAACATGTTTTTAAAAAAAGTTAAATGGTGGTTGGTTTCAATTCCTGTTCTTCTTCAGAGCAGAGTCTGGCAAAAATGTATGCATCTCTGCACCGAAATGCTAAAAATCGCCCCCAGTCCAAATCAAACAGGGATTGTTGTTTATATGCATGAGTTTATCGGGTGCATTTGACGGTAGTCTCAAGGCCACTTGCCACACAGTGACTGAATGATACAGGATTCATTCCTAAGGACACTTTCCTGGGCATCAGCCCCCTGGATAACATGGGACTTCCTTCTGAGTGTACTTGCGAAGGACAGTTACAACACAGAGGGTTCCTGCGGGTGATGCCTGTATGTGAAAAACTGCTATGATAGAAGGAGGAGGAGGGGAAGAGGGAGGAGGAGACGGGATTTATACCCTGCCTTTCATTCAGAGTCTCAGAGCGGCTTACAATCTCCCTTCCCTTCCCCTCTCCACAACAGACACCCTGTGAGGCAGGTGGGGCTGAAAGGGCTCTTTTGAGAACTGCTCATGAGAGAACAGCTCTGAGAGAACTTGTGACTGACCCAAGGTCACACCAGCAGCTGAATGTGGAGGAGTGGGGGAATCAAACCTGGTTCTCTCATCAGATTAGAGTCTGTGCTCCTAACCACTACACCATGGCAACTGACCCGGAGAAGAACAAGGCTTTATGTATGCTGACACTCGTACAGAAGTACCCTTCTTCCCCCCTAAAAAAAATAGAGTGTGGAATTCTCTGAAAAGATAGTACATACATTTTCTAAATAAACACTCACTGTTTTGAAAAATCAAGATGGGTAACCATGTTAGTCTGTCTGTATTTCTTGTTGCGCAAGATCTGTCGTCTGTGAGCGATACAAGAAGAGATTTTTCTAGAGAATCACCAATATCATAGTAAACATTTTTGTATATATATCTTTATTGACTCTTTGTCATTTTTGTCACGGATGTTTTGATTTGATTTCAGCCTCCAAGTGGTGGCTGGAGATCTCCTGGGATGACAATGGGTGACAGAGATTAGTCCCCCTAGAGAAAATGGCTGCTTTGGAAGGCGGACTCTCTGGCATTATGCCTCCTCTCCCCAAACGCCACCCTCTGCAGGCTCCACCCACAATACCACCAGGTATTTCCCAAACTAGAGTTAGCATCTGTTGGCTTTACAGCTCATAAGACAAGCAATCCTTAGTAGTCCTAGGACTTTTTAAAGGGAAAGACACAGATACCAGACAGGTTCAGGAATATCTCAGAAGAGCCCAAGTTTCACCTACAGGTATATCCTTCTCATATTCCGGCAGATACCGCTTTGGCTCTTCTGAGATATTCCTGAACCCGTTTTGGTATCTGTGGCTGAGGACAGACTGGCAATCTGCCCTGGGAGAGGTCCGCATGGGAAACGGGGAAAGGGAGCCGGTCCAGATATGTGCAGCTGTCCCTCGCTCCCTTCTGTACTTACGCGTCTTGAAGACGTTTTCCTTTCACTTTACTGGGACACCGGGAGAAACCGGTGTTCAGGGGCCGTCTTCCGCATGCCTCCCGCTTCCAGGCAGTGTGAACTGGAAGAAGGCGGGAGGCAAGCGGAGGCGGCAGTGCGAACGCGGCGTTTTGCCAGTTTGCGCATGTGCACATGTGCGCACATGTGCAAATTGCCGAAACAGCCCTATCACGAACTGCGGAGGCCGGCCCACGTGGGGCCACTCCGCAGCAGTCTGAACGCTCCATAACAGCATCCTTGCGCAATACACTGGCCAGTGTGAACGGCCAGCCCCGGGGAGTTTTTCCCCCGCAGCAGTTGCCTCCGCATTCATCCCGCTCCAGATTGCCGGTCTGTCCTCAGCCTGTGTCTTTCCGTCTAAACAATCTCTGATTTTCTTTTCATGTCAGCTTTTCACGCAGAGGAGTGATGTGTTGGGGGGCATTCCTGGGTCTCAAAGGTGGAACATCAGGAACAACCCTAGACTGACAGAGCAAAGGCCTTCGCGGTGCTATGCTAACATGCCACAGCCTTGTAACATCTGTACTGACATGGTGGAGGTTGTAAGGGAACACGCACTAAGTAGTGTGGTTTTTTTTAAAAAAAAATAGCTAAGCCTTTCTTTTCAAATATTACTATATACAGAAAGTCACCAGAATGATAAAGAATTTAAATCCTATTAGGCAAATCAGACTCCCCTCCCCCTCCCAATAATTTGACATGAAAGTCTCTTTGTTAGCAACTTTCATATCGTGTTCGCTATTTAAAGGGGGGGGAATGGAGAGGAGAGAGAAAGAGAAAGGAAGGAAGCGCTGGCTGCTCATCAGCATAAAAGGTAGCCTAACCTAATGAAAGTCAAGGACAAGCCGCAAAAAGGACTAGAAATTCAAAGAAGAACCTGATCTACAGATATGAGGATACGGACCTCTGATTCATACCAGTAAAATAGAGTTTGCGGCTTGAGAAGCCGAACACCAGCCCTTTCGGCAGCTGCTGACAGGCTATTTTTTAATTCACTGCTACATTGCCTCTCCCATACTGGGACTCCAGCAAACAGCTACCAGTTCAAGATTAAGGGGGAAATGAACAGCCCTCGTTTCAGGGTGTTTTCAGACATAGCTGCTAACGTTCAGAGTAGGGGTGTGCATTCAGTTCATTCAAACTGAATACACCCCCCCAAAAGGGCCCATTCGGCCTCCTTTTGGGCAGCCATGGGCCAAATCAGATTCTCTGATCTGATTCAGCCCGCTGCTAAATTGCCGCTGAAATCAGGCGGCAATTAGGCAGCGACTTAAAAAGCAGCTGGAGGGGAGGGGGGTTTGAGGGAGAGTCTCCAAACTCACAGGGTAGCTGCTGGAGCCCCTCCACCAAATATCCACCAAGTTTCAAGAAGATTGGACCAGGGGGTTCAATTCTACGGGCCCCCAAACAGGTTGCCCCCATTCCCTCCATTGTTCTCTATGGTGGGAAAAAAGTAACGTTTTTTTCCCACTATAGAGAACAATGGAAGGGATGGGGCAACCTGTTTGGGGGCCCATAGAATTGGACCCCCTGGTCCAATCTTCTTGAAACTTGGTGGGTATTTTGGGGAAAGGTCCCAGCAGCTACCCTGCAAGATTGGAGCCTCACCTCAAACTTCCTCCCCTCCAGCCCCTCTTATACCCTATGAGTTTTTGCTATTGACTTCAATGGCCCATAGGGTATAATGGGGCTGAAACTGACATTCAGCTGGCCTAATGACTCCCAAATCCACTTGCATTGCTGAAACTGACATGTGTGTGGGGGGTCATTCGGTGACAGGAACAGATGTGGCCTGATTCAGCCCGATCCGAATTGGGCCATTTTTTTTTTGCACACCCCTAGTTCAGAGCAGTCTTTGTCAAGATGGCTCGCACATCAACGAGCATCAGGAAAGCTTCCTGCTTTCACTATCACCCACTCTGTCCTAAGCCCTGGATGCTGGTGCAGAAGTGAAAAGAAATAGCAAAATAAATGAGCTCCAGGAAGCAGAGAGTGTAGCAACTACGCTGACATCCACAGTGTCACTGTCCATGCTCACCTAGCACGACATGGTACAGTTTGCTCACATCAGCCATATGCAGACGCAGCCAGCTGACACATGCACAGGGTATTCCTCCCCTGATATAATCCTGACCCCATCCATGCCCAGACTATGGCAAGAGAAGGAACACAGTAACTACAGCACCTTTCACTCTCAAGTCACAGCCAACTTATGGTGGCCCCATAGGGTTTTCAAGCTAAGAGATGATCAGAGGTGCTTTGCCATTGCCTGCCTCTATGTAGTGACCCTGCACTTCCTTGATGGTCTCCCATCCAAGTACAAGCCAGTGTTAGCCGAATTGCTTTAATTTACGTTTAGCAATTGGCAAAATACACGGGTTCTTGCCAACTATACCAAGGTCCCACCCCTTCCGGGAGTTCCCAGTAAATAGGCAGTGAGGCTGTAGTTCAGTTTAAATGGGATTTACTGAAAATATGTATTTCAAGCACACAAAATCGTAATCACACACACACTCACACAGGCCTAAGAAACAAAGACAGAAAATAGCACGTTTGCATGAGCAGGATTTCGATGGGAGGTGATACGTTACCTTCCTGAAGAGGAGTTGTCCGACTGAAGGAAGAATTGGATGGGGAAGGAAAATATGGAAAAATATGGGACATGAGGCTCGAACCTGTGAGACCACGTGGTTCTCTCTATTCCAGGATCCAGAGATTTAAAGATGGAGGCAAGGGTATTGGTATAGCAAGCTGGGCATAAGGGGTAGCAAAGCAGATAGGGGACGACGGCTCAAGAAACCGATTGCCTCCGTGCAAGGTCTTTTATTAGGTGGTCTTGGGGCGGGCTGCGCAGACCACATCCCACTAACATACCTACTAGGCGGTCCGTCCCTTTCTGACCCTACCATAGGTTAAAGGTAAACAAAAGGAGGAGGGCCGGGGAGTGGACAATATTGCAGAAACTATGATCTCACCAGGAACTGACACTTTGGGCAAGGTCTGATGACTCACCGGGGCCACTGCATTGTCTGTTAATGGCCCTAGCTCGCTGGATGATGGCCCGGCCATTAGTTGCTAGGTGACCACGTTAGCATAATCCGTTCAGGTATGTTGGAGGGGGCAGGGGTTGACCAGCGTAGGGTGAAAGAAAGAAACCTCATGGCAGAAGGAGTCTTTGTCTCTGTCTTGTTGAACTATCGAGGGTGCCAGCCTCCTGGCATGGACTGGAGCTTTCCCCTGCAATGGAGAATGCACATGGCCCTTCCAATACTAGCAACCCAAGTTCAAGCTTATGAATCTTAAAATCCATAAGAGCACTAAAAGTGCCTTGCTGGCCAACACCAGAACCAAGCCTGCTTAGCTTCTGTGATCTGAGGAGATCGGGCTAGCCTGGGCCTTCCAGGTCAGGTCAGACATTCACAGGTGGAGATGGGTGGCTGTGTTAGTCTGTCCATAGCAGTAAAAAAAAAAGCATGAGTCCAGTAGCTTCTTTAAAAACTAAAAAAAAAATGTGGTAGGGTGTGAGCTTTTGTGAGTCACTGCCCAGTTCTTCAGACATCTGAAGAAGTGAGCAGTGACTCACGAAAGCTCATCCCCTGCCACAAATTTTGTTAGTCTTTAAGGTGCTCATGGACTCTCACTCTTCTCTACATTCACAGGTGATTTGCCATTGCCTGCCCCTGCATAGCTATCCTGGACTTCCTTGATGGTCTCCCAGCCAAGTTCTAACCAGTAGGGATGGTCATGAACCTAAAACTTCCCGTTCAGGGTTCGAGGCAGCCCCCAGATTGAATCCCAAACCAAACCAAGTCGAAAATACCCCAAACTAAACCGGCCAGTTCAGATCCCCCGGGAGAAAGGGGGCGATCACTCAGGAAGGGTTAAATGGCTGGCAGCCATTTAAAACTTTGATCTTTAATGGCTTGCAGCCTTTTAAACCGAACAGCTGACAGGCAGACCTGCCCCACTGTTTGGTTGAAATGGCTGCCAGCCAATTCACTGGTTGGTTTTGCTTGTCCTGCTTTGAAGCCAGGGAGGGGGGAGCTGAACCAATCAGCTGTTAGGTTTAAATGGCTTGAACAGCCAAACCAAACCAGAAAAAAATCCAGTAAATGTTTGGGGAAGGTTGACTTCCCCCAAACATCGTTTTGAAGCTTCAAATGAAGCCAAGTTTGTGTTGAAGTTTGGCTTGTGAACCAGTTCGTACCCATCTGTACTAACCAGAACCCAACCTCCTTAACTTCAGACATCTAAGTAGATCGAACTAGCGTGGGCTATGAAGCTCAGGGCATGCCAAGTAGCAACCCTATAACTTCCACACTCTTAGAAATGTGTCAGAAGGAGGGCGGTTGAATCCCTTTCTATAAACACATTCTCATTTGAGAAACAGAGACAGAAGGAAGGAAGGAAGGAAGGAAGGAAGGAAGGAAGGAAGGAAGGAAGGAAGGAAGGAAGGAAGAGTGCCCCCCCCCCTCAAAACTGAAAGCCACTTTGGTGTGGTGGTTAAGTGTGCGGACTCTAATCTGGGAGAACCGGGTTTGATTCCCCACTACTCCACTTGCCCCTGCTGGATGACCTTGGGCAAGCCATAGTTCTGTCAGAGCTGTTCTTGAAAAAGAGCAGTTTCTGTCAGAGCTCTCTGAGCCCTACCTACTTCCCAGGGTGTCTGTTGCGGGGAGGGGAAGGGAAAGGAGTTTGTAAGCCACTCTGAGACTCCCTTGGGTAGTGAAGGGTGGGGTATAAATCCAATCTCTTCTTCTTCTCTTTTATCACTTGCATGGCAGAGGGAGTCCTGTGGCCTTGGCTCAAGGAAGGATTTGGGCCTCTTGGGAAGAAGCATGCTCAACAGAACAGCTTTTGGTACAGCAAGGAGGACCAATAACATTAATGGGGCTTCAACAGAACACGCAACTGCCCGGTCCAAGAAGGCATTTCTATCAAGAACCCTGATAGCCCATCCCAGCTTGATCTGGACTGCACATTCACACACATAAGTAATCACTTGGTCTTGCCATTCATCGAACGATGCAGATTTGTGCATGCAGCAGTACTTGAATCTGCTTTTTATAGCATGGGAATGAAGTCTCCAGGAGTGTTTAGGTAGTACATGATAGTACCCTAGGACTGTGGCTGACCTTTGCAAGCTTTAAGGTAAGAATGGAGTGGAGTTCCAAAAAAAACATCACTGTCTTGATCGGGGTGCCCACGGGTGCCATGGTGCCCACAGAAACCCTTCTTGGCACTCACCATGTGTTTCCAGAATGTGGATAGATCCAGGTGGGCCACTTGCCCAGCAATGCCCTGACTGGCCACTGAGGATCAGACTAAAATACCACTATTTCAGAAGCAGCTTCCTTGAAATGTTAATTTTATTCCCTCTTAAACTTCTTTCCTAGTGTATTTTTTTTAAATTACCCCTCTCCTCTCCTGCACTTGGGCTTCCTCTGTGTGGTTGGCTCTGCCTCCCGTGACAGGCATTTTGTGACTGGCTCCACCTCCTACAGCAGACATTTTGTGGTTACCAGTGTTCCCTCTAAGCTGAGTTAGTGTGAGCTAGCTCACAGTTTTTTAGCCTCCAGCTCACACATTTTTGTCTTTGCTCAGGAAGGATGGGGCTCCGGAGCAAGCTAATCTATGCGGCGGCCAAATAGCTGGCTCACAACTTTAACGCTAGTAGCTCACAAAGCCGAATTTTTGCTCAGAAGACTCCACAGCTTAGAGGGAGCATTGGTTACACCCACCACCTTGTGTCAAAAGTCCAAAGGTGCCCACAGACTCAAAGAGGTGGAAGACCCCTTGTCTACATGACCAAGATCCAGGGGTCATTTCGTAGAAAAAGAGGTGCAGGAGCTCATTAGCATAACTCATTTGCATAACTCATTTGCATATGCCACACCCCTAACATACCGGAAGTGTGTCAGAAGGCAACACCCACCCCTCAGGATCCACTCCACAGGTGAGTAAAACTGACCTGCTTCTCCTCCATTCCCTTCCCCATCCAATATTTTGTGCAATAAAAATAAGCATAAAGACCACACCCTCATTCTCTTCCTGCTCCCTTGAAACCACCTTGAAACCAACTTGAGATACCCAGGACATGTGCACCACCCATCCCTTCCCCTTCCCCTCCCCACAACAAGACACCCTGTGAGGTAGGTGGGGCTGAGAGAGGTCTTTTGAGAACTGCTCCTGAGAGAACAGCTCTGAGAGAACTTGTGACTGGCCCAAGGTCACACCAGCAGATGCATGTGGAGGAGTGGGGAATCAAACCCGGTTCTCCCAGATTAGAGTCCAACTCCTGACCACTACACCAAACTGATGGGGTGGAAGCTGCTGAAGGGTTGGTGAAATTTCTCCAGTACTTATGTGCCATGTGCCCAGATAAAAATGGTATACTTAGAAAATGTATATGCCACCTTGAGCAAGTCTCTGGAAAAGCAGCACACAGTCATAAAAGGAACAATGATAAAATGATCAATATTAAAACAAAACATTAAAAACAATAAAGACCCTAGCAGGGCTTTCCCCGGGGCGCTGCGCCTCTGCGAGGAGGGGGCGGGGCTTGGTCATGTGCCTGCCCCCTGGGCTCCTCACTCCCGGAGCTGCGCTCCTGTGCGCTCCTGCTCCAACGGACCCCTGCCAAGATCAATCATGGCAATTAGACTATTAGCACAGTTGAAAGAAATCTTTCACCCCGGGGTGCAGGTTTTGCAAAGGAAAAGGGTTTTTAAAAAAATGGGAACCCACCTGTATTTTGGAGCAGCACAATCCCAAGAAGACATTGTCACATGTTTTTATGGAATGTCTTTACTTCGAGACTCTGGATTTGTGGATGAAAGGAACTGTGAGAACCACACAAAGGAAATGTTTAAACAAAGGATTATCTCAAGCACAAAGAGTAAACCTGAAAAGCTTTGAACTGCCAACATGTTTGAATTATTAAAAACTTTGATCTTAAGAGCCCCGGCTTGAGAAGCTTCATAGCAAAACCCATTTCATTCCACACCACTATTCTCACATTCACTAATAAGTATCAACAGGGGAGGCCATTGTGTCTCTGTCGACGTCAATGGCAAAATTGCTATTGACCATAGAGTTTTATTACCGCATAGCCAACAGTTTCAGTAGAATTACTCCAGGAAAGAGGACAGAGTAAATACCAAAAAGGTAAGTATTTCAGAGCTTTGGAGGCTGTGTAATTCCAGCAGTGTGCACGGAAGCCAATCTCCTACTGTGTGTGCTGAAAACCTGCGTCAGTTGTAAAAACGTTGAGGCTGGAATGGCGGTAGAGGCAACTACAACCTTTCTGCCCCAGCTCTCTCTGCTTTTAATCTTGTGTGTTTTGGTGGAGAATTCTTAATAGCACCGTGATGGGCTCTAAATGAAAGTACTATATTCTAGTGATGGGTACCTGTAATAAGAGCCAATACAATAGGTGGGAGCTACTTTGCGCCACGACTAGGCTGCATAATGGTGAACATTCCTCTATTGGCAATAAAAGGCAGGGCTCTGGTGAACCATTTCACTGCTAGGCTTCTAATTTGATCACAGCTTCATGGCACAGAAGACGTTAACGGCTCTATAACTTGTAAGGCTAAGGCAGAGAGAGGAGGAGGAGGAGGAGGAGGAGGAGGAGGAGAAGAAGAAGAAGAAGAAGAAGAAGAAGAAGAAGTATTGTTTTAGCCTGAGTTCTAATGCACTGGATTGTCTGTGCTTGAAGGGTTCTTTCATATTTCCTGAAATCTGAGTGGCCACCAATATTCCACCTAAATCTGAAAATGGATGTTGAGGCTACTGATGAAGAAAACCATCAAAGGGATTTCTGGAAGAGGCCAAGGCTGTTTCAGAAATGCTTTCAGATTTGTACATAGAAACCCTGTATACATATGGATGTACAAGAGAATGGATGTACAAGTCCCTGACACTGTGCACACGGGTGCCATGGTACCCGCCAACACCTTTTTTCGTGCCCGCCAAATGTTTTTACAAGGTGGGTGGAGCCAGCTAGAGCTTTCGTCTGGCAAGGCTATTGAAGATTTGGTTGGCTGTGCAGACTTTTACAAAGATTTCTTTGGCAGCAGCTGTCACCACAGCACAAGGAAGGTAAGCTGTGGCAGCCATTTTGTGCTGGCTCAGCCTTCTGTGGCAGCCATTTTGTGCATGCACCTACTGTGTGTCAGAATTCCAAAAGCACCTACAGACCCATAAGAACCTCAGAAGAGCCCTGTTGGATCAGACCAATGGTGGTTCATCTAGTCCAGCATCCTGTCCCACACAGTGGCCAGCCAGTTCCCCTGGATGATCAACAACAGGGCACAGAGGCCAAGGCCTTCCCTTGATAAGAACCTAAGAAGAACCCTGCTGGATCAAACCAGTGTGGATCCACCTAGTCCACCATCCTGGCTCACACAGTGGCCAACCAGTTCCTCTGAAGGATCAACAACACAGCATAAAGGTCAAGGTCTTTCCCTGATGTTGCTCCCTGGATCTGGGATTAAGAGGCTTAGTTAGGGTTGCCAGCTTTAGGTTGGGAAATATCTGGAGATTTTGGCGGTGGAGTCTGGGAAGGGCAGGGTTTGGGGATGGGAAGAACCTCAGGAGGGTATAAAGCCATAGAGTCAACCCTCCAAAGCAGCCATTTTCTTCAGGTGAACTGATCTCTGTCATCTGGAGATCAGTTGTAATAGAGGGAGATCCCCAGGTGCCACCTGGAGGTTGGCAACTCTAGGCTTAGTGCTCAAAAAGGTTGGGGACCCCTAGCCTATAGTGTATACAGGTTTTATGTCTGCACATTGATTAATTCTTACTCTACATTCTGTGCACACATGGATAAGTGCTTGATTTAAATACCCTGATTTTATTTTTAAAGTGAACACATGTTAGCTCTTTCTTGCAAATATATGCATACAGGTTCTACACCCCTTCGTTTTAACTGGGCTACAGTGGACTGTGGAATGCCATGGTCCCCTGCTGGCTACTCCCCACTGACTGATAACCAGAAAAGTAAAGTCTGGATTTAAAAAAAAAAAAAATCAGAGAACAGTTGAAAAGTTGAGGGAAATGGGCACGGGTCTTATAAAATGTCTTCCATGCCTCAGTGAATAGTGAAATTATGTTAAGTATATTGTGAATGTTTGTTTCCAGTGGTTTTCCTCTAAAAACATCTTTCTGCCTCATAATATTGAGGGTTTTTCAAAGACTAAAAATTTTCATGCTCACTTTTACTTACCCAGTTTGGTGTAGTGGTTAAGTGCGCGGACTCTAATCTGGAAGAACCGGGTTTGATTCCCCACTCCTCCACTTGCACCTGCTGGATGACCTTGGGCAAGCCATAGCTCTGTGCCAGCTGTTCTCTCAAGGACAGCTTGGGAAAGAACTCTCTCCGCCCCACCTACCTCACAGGGTGTCTGTTGTGGGGCGGGGAAGGGGAAGGAGTCTGTAAGCCGCTCTGAGACTCCCTTGGGTAGTGAAGGGTGCGGTATACATCGAATCTCTTCTCTTCTTCTCTTCTATTACAGCACAAGTTGCTTGAATTGCATCCCCCCACCCCATTCCCCAACACACTGGAGTGCTCAGTTTGCAATTCCATCTCTAACTGAGGCAGTGGTGGAAAGTACAGTCCAGTCAACCCTGGAAAGTTTTCAGGGCAAGAGCTGTTCAGAGGTGGTTTGCCATTGCCTGCCTCTCTGTAGTTCTTTGGTGGTCTCCCATCCAAGTGCTTACCAGGGCCGACCCTGCTTAGCTTCTGATATCTGACCAGATCAGGCTAGCCTGGGTCATCCAGGTCAGGGCTCTACTAGTGGCCATGCATATTTTTTTTTTGTTGGAATAATCTTAAAAAGCTGCAGGGGTCATTTCGAGCAGGAGCTCAGGGAAGCGCAGCTCCGGGAGTTGGTGCCAGCCCCCCTCACGCCACGAGGGAATGCCTGCTTGTGTCATGGCTGCAGCAAAATGACCCCATCCCCTGGAAAGGTCCTTGTTCCTCCGACCAGCCTTCTGAAGGCTTCAGCCCCCACTGAAGCGATCCTCCCAGAAGAGTGGTATTTCTGAGGCTTGGATTGGTAGCTGTCTCCTCTCTGCCAGCTCCCTCTCTTTCTCTATTTCTCTCCCTCTCTCTTCCTTCCTTCCTTCCTTCCTTCCTTCCTTCCTTCCTTCCTCCCTCCCTCCCTCCCTCTCTTCTTTCTTTCTTTCTTTTTTTCTTTCTTTCTTGCCTCCTGACATACTTCCGGTGATGTCAGGTGGTGTAACATATGCAAATAAGTTATGCTAATGAGTTATGCTAATGAGCTCCTGCACCTCTTTTTCTACGAAATGTCCCCTGAAAGCTGTAATATTTTATATGTTAACCGATAACTAAAATTATACATAATGTATTAAGAAGTAAATAAAGTCTAGCTATGACAAAGGTTCTTTCCTTTGAAACTTCAGATGGAGATTATAATGTGAGATTGCTGAACTAGAATTCATTAACAATTTCAGGGCAATGGATCATCGTTGCCCCCCCCACCCCTTGCAGGGCTCAATAAGAACTCAGGAGTCTTATTTCATTACAGATGCTAATATCCTTCACCTCTGTGCATATCTCCTTATTCTAATCAAGGTAATTAAATATGTAGCTCTACATACGGACTCCAATTGGCCCCTTTTTATGTGCTCAGCCCTTCCACTTTCTGACCCAGATATAACAGCTGGAGGATATTCATTTTTATTGGCATCGGGGTGGGGGGATCTAAACTGGCTGAGTCTGAGAAGAAAAAGGATCTCGGGGTTTTAGCTTGGTGAAAATATCAATTCAGTGTGCAGCTGCACTGAAACTCCATGTCAGGGATTCTTAGGTAAGGATTGGAAATAAAATGTTCAATATGGTGGTGCCCGGATCTCGGGTGTGGCCCCATTTGGAATATCATGTACAGTTATGGTTGACGTATCTCAAAAAGCAGGGGTCCGTTGGAGCGGGAGCGCACAGGAGCGCAGCTCCGGGAGTGAGGGGCCGAGGGGGCGGGCACATGACCAAGCCCCACCCCCTCCTCAGCTTCCCCGAGCAGTGCAAAGGCGCAGCACCCCGGGGAAAGCCCTGCTAGGGTCTTTATTGTTTTTAATGTTTTGTTTTAATATTGATCATTTTATCATTGTTCCTTTTATGACTGTGTGCTGCTTTTCCAGAGACTTGCTCAAGGTGGCATATAAATTTTCTAAGTATACCATTTTTTATCTGAGCACATGGCACATAAGTACTGGAGAAATTTCACCAACCCTTCAGCAGCTTCCACCCCATCAGTTTGGTGTAGTGGTCAGGAGTTGGACTCTGATGTGGGAGAACCGGGTTTGATTCCCCACTCCTTCACATGCAGCTTCTGGTGTGACCTTGGGCCAGTCACAAGTTCTCTCAGAGCTGTTCTCTCATGAGCAGTTCTCAAGAGACCTCTCTCAGCCCCACCCACCTCACAGGGTGTCTTGTTGTGGGGAGGGGAAGGGGAAGGGATGGGTGGTGCACATGTCCTGGGTATCTCAAGTCTATTTGAAACCTGGTGGTTTCAAGGGAGCAGGAAGAGAATGAGGGTGGGTTCTTTACGCTTATTTTTATGGCACAAAGTATTGGATGGGGAAGGGAATGGAGGAAGAGCAGGTCAGTTTCACTCAGCTGTGGAGTGGAGCCTGAGGGGTGGGTGTTGCCTTCTGACACACTTCCAGTATGTTAGGGGGCGTGACATAAGCAAATGAGTTATGCTAATGAGTTATGGTAATGAGCTCCTGCACCTCTTTTTCTACGAAATGACCCCTGTCAAAAAGTATGTTGAAGAGTTGGAAAAAAGCACAGACGAGGATAACTAGAATGTTTAAGGGGTTGGAGTACTTTTCTTATGAGGAGAGCCTGAAGAGTAGAGTTACCAATCTCCAGGTGGTGGCTGGAGATCTCTAGGGTTACAACTGATCTGCAAGTAAAAGAGATCTGTCCTCCTAGAGAATATGGCCACTTTGGAAGGTGGATTCTAGGACATTATATCCCACTGAGGCCCCTCCTTTCCCCGAACCCCGCTCTACTCAGGCTCCACCCCCCAAATCTCCAGGTATTTTCCAGTCTGGAGCTGGCCACTCTGCTGAAGACTCTGGGACTTCTTAGTTTACAAAAGCGGACAATAAGGGAAGCATGATCGAAATCAGGGGTGATTTCGAGCAGGAACGCACAGGAACGCTGTTCCAGGAGTATCAAGCCCAGTAGTGGGCACATATGGTGGGAAAAAGCAAAAGCAAACTAACTTGATCTGTATTTTCATGCTTTGGTGTAGGGTAGGTTCCCTGCAAGAGCAAAGGAAACCTCAAGTGTCTTTGGTCAAAGTGTCAAGCTGGCTCGCCAGCTCTGAGTTGGGAAATACCTGGATATTTTGGGGGCGGAGCCTGAGCAGTGGGTGTTGCCTTCTGACACACTTCCAGTGATGTCAGGGGTGTGTGTGACATATGCAAATAAGTTATGCTAATGAGTTATGCTAATGAGCTCCTGCACCTCTTTTTTTTATGAAATGACCCCTGATAGAAGTTAATAACATTCACATGGAATAGAGAAAGTGGATAGATGGAGCTTTTTCTCCCTTTCCTATAGTACTGGAACTCAGAGGCATCCAATGATGTTAAGAAGAAGAGAAGAAGAGGAGGAGATGAGATTTATACCCCGCCCTTCACTCACTTGGAGTCTCAGAGCGGCTTACAAACTCCTTTCCCTTCCCCTCCCCACAACAGACACCCTGTGAGGTAGGTGGGGCTGAGAGAGCTCTTTCCCAAGCTGTCCTTGAGGGAACAGCTGGTACAGAGCTATGGCTTGCCCAAGGTCATCCAGCCAGGTGCAAGTGGAGGAGTGGGGATTCAAACCCGGATCTCCCAGATTAGAGTCCGCACACTTAACCACTACACCAAACTGGCTAAGGGACAAGTTCACAAAAAAAGAACTACTTCTCTAATCAATGAGTAATTAAATAGGGGGATTCATATCCAGTGTTATGGCCACAAGCCCAGATCACTTTAAAAGGCAGAATCATGGAGGAGTGATCCATGAAGGGACACTGGCTATCGAAAAAGGGAACCTCCATATACAGCGGAAGCAACCTCAGAATAGCAGTGCTGGAAAGCAGCGGGGGAATGGCTGAGACTCTATACCCTGCCTGTTGGCCCTCCAGGGTAATTGGTTTTCCTGCCATGTAACGAAACAGGACGCTGGACCAGGAGGGACACCGGTCAGATCCCCCAAACCCTCTGTATGCACTTCTTTCTCTACCCGCATTTCATAGATGTTTTTTGGAAACATTAAACCAATATTCGATCCAATACCTCAATAGGGAACAACCTCGAGACACCCTTTCAGTTTTCTAAGTATTGAGTAAAAGGAACTAAGACGACTGAACAAAAGTGACATTATTATCCTGGAGAAATATTGATTTCACTGACTTGAGGAGACATTTGCAAGCCCTTGATGAAAGGCGGTCCATAGCTCGGCAATAGAACACTTGCTTCCCCCCCCTTTTTTCCTTTTAAAACAAAGTCGCAAGTTCAAAACCTACAGTGACAGGATTTCAGGGTACATAGCAAGAAAAAAAAAAACTTTTTTCTCTAATGAGCAAATGCCATTCAACAATAGGTTTATCCGTGTGGATTTTTTCCTTGGTCCTGGTTCCATACTGCTTTAGATTATTCCCTGATTTCTGCATGTATTTTTGTGCTTTCAGTCCCCGTTCCCCCCCCACACACACACACACACACCGTTTTTTTCTCATTGGTTTGAGACCACTTCTACCCCAATATTTTTCTGGACACTGATTTTGAGTCACCTTTCCCCTTGTGCACAATGCTTTCCTCAGTTTCCTTTGCCCCTCCCACCCTCCTCCAGCCTATTTTTTAGTGACTGGACTGTCATTTTCATCAAACCACTCCCCCTCCTAGAGAGCCAGTTTGGTGTGGTAGTTAAGAGTGGTGGACTCTAATCTGGGAGAACTGGGTTTGATTCCCCACTCCTCCACTTGCAGCTGCTGGAGTGACCTTGGATCAGTTACAAGTTCTCTCAGAGCTGTTTTCTCAGGAGCAGTCCTCGAAAGAGCTCTCTCAGCCCCACCTACCTCACAGGGTGTCTGTTGTGGGGAGGGGAAGGGAAGGAGATTGTAAATTGCTCTGGGACTCCAAGTGAAGGGCAGAGTATAAATCCAATCTCTTCTTCTCCTTCTCCTCCCTCCCAACCCTGAAGATGAATGGTTTCATTTTTTGATTTTAAAAACACAACACTGACATTGATGTATTGACATAAGTGCGTGCAAAAACTAAGGGGGGGGGGGTGCTGTGACACCACTTGTGAGATCAATGACAGCAGCCCCCTCCCTTGAAAATCCTGGTTATTGAAGGCACACGCAGAGCAAAATAAACTGACTCCACAACTGTGAAGATGCAGAGGGAAGGCAGGCGTGCTCCAGAATCTTGCCCAGACCAATCCCAATGCTTGTAGATCGACTGCCAAGAAAATCAGGAGTCAATCGAACATGCAGAAAAGCCCACTGTCAAAAGGGAGCTTCATAGATTAGAGATTTTTTGTGGTTTTTCAATGGCTTACAATATTCTCACCTTTGGTTCTCAACAACAACAAAGCACAAAACTTTACTGGTGTAACAACAACAGCCTTAAAAATACAAAAAGGGAAGGAGACAAAACAGTTAATTAACTAACCATTCTGACAGAATGAACTTCTCCTTCTATACACACTATAAAGGAAGTCTGCCACCACCTCGATGGTATCAGCCCTATTTGAGGCTAGGAAGTTCATTATCTTTTCAAATGCACCCAGGCACTCATTTGCAGTTAAACAATGGCCCTTTCTCACCCTTATCTCAAGCAGCCAGCACTCTGCAACAACTCAAAACTCACTCACACACTTCCACACACAGTACCCTCAGCTAAACCACCTCAACTGAAAGCAAATAATAAAAACACTCACCCCTCCTGCAGCTCTCTCCTGCAGCCTTCCAGAGCTCAGCTCTGTGCAGAAGGTGCAGAAAAGGGCAACTAGAATGATAAATGGGTTGGAACACTTTCCCTATGAAGAAAGGTTGAAGTACTTGGGGCTCTTTAGCTTGGAGAAACGATGGCTGAGGGGTGACATGATCGAGGTTTATAAGATTATGCATGGGATAGAGCAGGTAGAGAAAGAAGTCCTTTTCTCCCTTTCTCACAATACAAGAACTCGTGGGCACTCCATGAAATTGCTGAGCAATCAGGTTAGAACAGATAAAAGGAAGTACTTCTTCACCCAATGAGTAATTAACATGTAGAATTCACTGCCACAGGAGGTGGTGGCGGCTACAAGCATGGACAGCTTCAAGAGGGAATTAGATAAACATATGGAGCAGAAGTCCATCAGTGGCTATTAGCCACAAGGTATAGTTAGGAACTCTCAGTCTGGGGCAAGTGATGCTCTGTGTTCTTGGTGCTTGGGGGGGGCAAGAGTGGGAGGTCTTCTAGTGTCCTGGCCCCACTGGTGGACCTCCTAAGGGCACCTGTTGTTTTTGGCCACTGTGTGACAAAGTGTTGGACTGGATGGGCCATTGGCCTGATCCAACATTGGCTTCTCTTATGTTCTTATGTTCTTATCTTATTTTCCTCAGATTTGCCCTCCAAGGATCACAGTATAGGAATGAGGTGAAAAGTACGTAGATCTTGGTAAAATCTACAAGAGAGAAGTACATGGTCCGTGCCTTCAATCTCCTTAAGCCCACAGGGGCATAACCTATCCGAGAATGGTATTTTTAAAAAATCTCCCATATAGCACAGCTGAGGGGAACACATTAAAACGGGCCGGCATAAATGTGGGGATCAATCAGGCAAGAAAAATACTCTGCAAGTGGTCCGTTGAAAGAAATCCCCCAATAAATAGGAGAACAGTGCCCAGAAGCAAGACTTCTAAGTTCTTGCATTTCTATGCCGATTAATCTCTGCTTAATCATGCCAAAAAGCATGTTTCTCCGAGAGAAGGGTCAAATCATCCATGCTGAGCCCCATCAGTGCAATTTTCCCCTCAACACGTGTCAACCAATCTGAGAGGTGAGATTCACACAGCATATCATTTATTTATTCATTCATTTTATGAGATTTGTATCCCGCCCTCCCCGCTCTACGGCAGGCTCAGGGTGGCTAACAACATATTCAAACACTAAAACAGACAATATCTTAAAAACATTAAAATACATAAAACAGCATAATAACATAATACAGATGGCGTATCCACATTTGGTATATCAGGACAGCGTCTAGGTAAGTAATGAGACTATTAGGCCCACTCCTATAGAGGAGGCGCAGCCAGAATTTAAAAGTTGAGAGCCATGCTTTAGTGACTAAGCGTCTCTGGTTTGTCTCAAGGCATGTTGCTGCATAAGATAGGCAAGTTGGGAGCCCTAGGATTTTCCTGAGAAATTTGAATTGGACTCTTTTAGCAGTTTTGTTAAAGAAGAAGAGAAGAGAAGAGATTGGATTTATACCCCGCCCTCCACTCCCCAAGGGAGTCTAAGAGCGGTTTACAAACTCCTTTCCTTTCCCCTCCCCACAACAGACACCCTGTGAGGTAGGTGGGGCTGAGAGAGCTCTTTCCCAAGCTGTTCTTGAGGGAACAGCAGGTACAGAGCTATGGCTTGCCCAAGGTCATCCAGCCAGGTGCAAGTGGAGGAGTGGGGAATCAAACCCGGTTCTCCCAGATTAGAGTCCGCACACTTAACCACGACACCAAACTGGCTCACTTAACCACTACACCAAAGGCAGAGAGAGACCTTTGGTTCTTGCATCCGAGCCCAGAGCAGCAGCCCTCCAGAACAGGGTCTTATAACCAAAAGAGAGCTCACAAGAGGAGGTTGTATCAAAACACAAACACCCCATGAATAATTTACGAACAAAAGTAGAAAGAATATATTAACCAAGACAATTTTAACTGTTTCTCCAATGCAAACACTCTTATAATTTCTTAAAGGGTTAGGATCCAACAGTACTTAATACAAAAGACAAAATCCAAATAAAGTTCACCAATCTTCTGTATAAGATGCTTCAGGAGAGCAGACGTTTCGAAAAAGTGTAAGTTCCACAGCAAAACAAAAGTTCCACATTCGGGGAGCAACAGCCATTCACGGCCGGCTTCAGCGCCGTGTTCGCTTCCTGCTTCCTCAGATAGCTGCTACTTTTCTAGCTGTGAAACTGAAAATACATTTCTATGACACATCTATTACTTATAACAGATTTGCCATTTCCCCAGCTGTCCAAACATACATACTTACTCAAAAGATAATTTAACAACTCTCCTCAGACCAGTTTTCCAAATCCATTCACCCCATAAACATGTTGTTCTTGCTGTCCACAATGCTTCTACAATACTGTGATGGTTGGCAATCAGGATTCCAGCATGTAATGGACCTCTGGAGTGGCCATATTCTGAAACTACTTACATCAGTACATAAAATCCTATTTTAGCCTTTTATATTACCAGAATTAGTTGAGAAAGGTGGGTAATAGGGTGGCAAGTGTGGAGAGACAAGGATGCTGTGTTTAGTGTTGCGTTGGCCCAAGGCTTGCGCTCACAGCGATCCAAGGCAACACAGTGGATGAAGGAAGAGAATAAGAATTAGCTATCACTCAGTTCCTCTAAAGACTCGGTACAGAATTGGAACAATGGCTTTACAACTCAAGACGTTATGTTCCTCATGCAAGTTTAAATTCTGAAGGAACTGATAGGCCCACCAGAGGAGACAAATATGGCAAGCTGCCAAGCCGGCAGCGTAGTCCGAATTCTGATAACAGGCACATCTGCAACGTCCTAACAGATGTCTGCTTAAAATGCAGAGGCCCTCGCTTGTGAATCTTATGTAAGGTTCAGCTTCTCTTGTTCTCGCAGCGGATTGTGAACAGCCGCTGGCACCCGGCCCAGGTCTCTCATGCAGTGATTCACCTAAGACTACACAGCACCATCTGCCACCGTCGCAGGTAAGGGGACAGGCATTACGAGGCGATGCTGGAGAAAGTGTGGTTGGTGTAAGCAAGCTGGTGGGAGATGGCTGGCTGGTCCAGGCGTTTAAGCTAACAGGACGGCCATGCTTGTTCATTATCTGTCTCCGCCATCCCAGCTGAATGCAAGGGGGGATGTGTGGTCCATTTGTCATAGCAAAATGTGGCCATGGGTGAGGGGAGATGAATTCGGTGCCCCTCAGTTGATCTGGGTTGGAGAAAGAATTGTCTGAAGTAATATAAGGTGGGGAAAGAGACGAGGGAAGAGGGATGGGCAGGGTGTTTTATTTCAAAAAGTAAAGCCCCCCCCCCACCTCCAGCTTTGGAAGTGACAGGGCAGGTATATTTATAAAGAAACTAGCCTGATACCCATACTTCACTATGATATTTAGACCCAGTTTACACCTCCCCTCTGAAGTAGTTTGACTGCTGTCTTTTCCCAAGCTCATTTCATGCTGGTTTCAAATTTCACTCCAGGGGGTCTGAAGAGTACTAAGCAACAGCATTTGTTTAAAGCAGTATAATGCTAGCTTGACCACAGGAGGGCAATTAACGAATTTAAACAATAATTTATAAACTAGAACAGGTATGGTTTGAAACTAGAAACAGGTATAGACATTTTTTTAAAAAACTAGAATGATTCTAGTGGGAAAGTCAGATGTAGATTTGACCTTAAGTTCTGTAAATCCAGTTGTAATACTGATGATGTGAAGTTTGAAATGTAAGATTTGTTGCAGGAATTCTAGTGGAGACGACTGTAGTATAAAAAACGAAGTAAGACATAAGTACTCCCCCACACACACTGAAGGACCTCTCTGTAGACCACATTGGTGGTTCTGCCCTCAGGTGCTGGGATCACCAGGCTGCTTGGTGAGCTCACTCTGAAGCAGGTAACATAGAACTGTCCATTTAAGAAGCCGTCGTCTGCTAAGTCAACTCCTGCCACCTTCCAAGAAAGTGATGGCCTCTCTACTTGTGTTCCTGGATTGTTTTGCTGTAAGCATCCCACCTCCTCTCCTACACCTGACAGGCAGCTGCCTGTCCAGTGTAGGAGGGGGAGGGGGAGGAGTATTAGAAGCCATTGTGGAGGCAGGGCTGGCAGGATCACTAAGGTGTTACTGCTGGGGTGGGCTCCCTCATGGCTTAAAGGCATCCGGGAGGCTGGTCCAGTAGCAGGGCTAAAGCAATCTTGATTTCCTCAACTGTCGTTAGCTCTCTGCAGTCTCCTGTAACTGCTTTTTAACCTCAGAATGCTGAGGTCTGCAGCTGACCAATCAGAGAGTGGGGGGTGCAAGTAGGCAGCAGCCTGGCAGCCTCATAGAAATCAATGGGGGAGCACATTTCCCCCCTTTTGACCCACTTAGAGGTCAAATTTCTAAAAATTCCTTCTTAGAGAGCACCTGTGCCATGGTTGGAGTGCTCTCCCTGAATCTGATGTTTCTAGGTCCAGTGGTTTGGCCTGGGTGTTGATTTTACGGTGAGGGGACTTTCTTTTATACATATAGATGAGTCTACTTCCACCCTTTCTAATGGTCCTCAGGAAAAAAAAAAAGGCCAAACCACACTTTCAGCCACCATCCATTCAGGCGAGGGAGATGCTACTCTGAGATGAACCAACAAACATGGCTGCTCCAGCTTTATCCTGAGGGGAAAGATGCATACTTTGCTCATTTATATGGGTTGCTTAAAGTTTACAAGCAGACACTTACGATTTTTTTCCCTCTTCTTCTCAGCAAGCTTTCGTTTTTCCATCTGGAACTCCTGTAGAGTCCTTCTACAACAGTACAAGACATTTTTTTTTGTAGTAGTAGTCATGGTTTCCTTGTGATCAAGCTAAACAAAGCATTCTCGCTTCTTAAAGGACAAAGCCTCCCCATGCCTGTGGAGGAACGTGGGGGTGATGAAGGGAACCTGAACTCACAAGCCTGTTTACAGAAAGGCTCCTAGAAGGGGTGCAGCTTGCTGCAAAAGTAGTTGTTGCACAAAACTGGAAGGATAGTTCTCCTCCCACAATATCCCAGTGGCATGCTAAAATTTGGGAATTTTTCTTACTTGAAAAGTATTCTGTTCTCATAACTAAATCGGACTCACTCTGGAGTTTTCACAATCCACTGAGCAAATGGTATCGGTATTTTGAAAAGTTGGAATTGAAAGCTGAGCTTGAAGAGAACTGGTCCTTGTCTAAAGACAAGACCCCATTAAATTGTCTGTGAAAGTTAAAAACCATTTGGGCATGTTAAGAAGCCCATTTTCTGTATTGTACGTGATAGTTGCATCCATTTGAGTTACCACATGTTATCTGTGATTGCTATACCTTCCTGTATTTGTATCTTTTTAATAATGTTCCATTAAAAAAAATGTTTATTAAAAAAAAGAAGGGGTGCAGCTTCATTTCCTGAAAACTTCTGGCTGCTGAGAAATACTGGCTGCTACATTCGGGGTCTTTTTTCACAGTTCAGTCAACTGCACTGTAAACTCTGGGAAGAGGTGATTGTGAGACTGAGGCTGCATGCTGTTTCCTCCCTCATTTAAAGGGACGGATCATACTGACTGTGGCTAGTCCTGCGCCGAAGCGGGCTCAGTTGCTGGTTCCTCCCGCGTTTTCCAACCCCAGGAAAATCAACTATTTTCCCGGTGGTCGTGTGAGGAACCCACAATTCAGCCATTTGGACAGCCCTCTCTCACAATGATTGTGAGAGAGGGCTGTCCAGATCGCTGTCCCTCCATTCCTCCCCCTTTTGCACTTGGGCACTCAAGCGCCAAAGTACAAAAGGGGGGGGGGACCAAACTTACCAGGTGGCCAGCAGGGCTCAGGGAAGGGTGCCTCTCCCGGCTGCCGCCAGCCACCGCCACCTCCGCCGCCACCGAAAAAAGCCGCTGCCAGACGCCTTCTCCACCACTGCTGCCGCACATCTCTAACACCGCTGCCCACCTCCTCCTCCGCCACCTGGTTCTTCCACTGCTGCTGCCTCCTCCGCCACCTCTGCCAGACTCCACCGGCCACCCCCATCGCCCGCCACTGCCCACTGCCCTTTAAATCCGGGAGAGCTCCTGGATTTAAAGGGCCGTGTGACCACAGCCTGACTCACTTTCCCACTGCTAATTATGTAACAGATGAAGAAAAAGAAATTCTACTCAGCAGACTCAAGGCTCCTGCATATTGGCCCCTAGAAGGCCATCTGCTCAGACTTCAAAGATAACAGGGTTGCCAACTTTTGGGTGGGGGGATGCTGTCATTTCTCCAGGAATGACAGCTTATCTCCAGACTATTTAAACTGTTCATTTGCTGTTTATTTATTTAAATCATTCCAATTCTCCTGGAGAAAATGGCTGCTTTGGAAGGGGGAACTGCATGGCATTATACTTTATCGAGGTCTCTCCCCTCCCTAAACCGCTCTCTCCCAGGCTCCACCCTCCAGTCTTCATGTAGTTCTGAATCCGGAGTTGGCAACTGTATTTGGAGAAGTTAACAAGTCTCCACTTGCATCTGCTGGATGACCTCCGGCAAGCCATAGCTCTGTACCAGCTATTCTCTCAAGGACAGTTCTGGAAAGCGCTCTCTCAGCCCCACCTACCTCACAGGGTGTCTGTTGTGGGGAGGGGAAGGGAAAGGAGTTTGTAAGCCGCTCTGAGACTACAAGTGAAGGGCAGGGTACAAATCCAATTTCTTCTCTCCTCTTGTTCTGTTGAAGAATTATTTTAACACATTATTCAATGAAACAATTGAATAATTTAAACGTAGCTCCAAATCAATGAGGTCTGGTAAAAGAGTACAAGAATTCCCCCCCCCCCCCCTCAGATTTATATCTATGATGACATTCTGGTCAGGGCTGCCAATTCGGAGTTGGGAAATTTGGGAGTGGAGCCTAAGAAAGGGGAAATTTGGGGAGAAAAGAGACTTTGATGGTGTATAATGCCATAGAGCCCACCATCTGATGCTGTTATTTCCTCCAGGGGAACTGATCTCGGTACTATGGAGATCAGTTGTAACTCTGGGAGTTTTCCGGGGGGGGGGGGCACCTGGAGCAGTTGTTCACACTGGCACCAAATCAGTTCTGTCTGTAGACACACACGCAAATCTGGGCAACATTCAGGATGGTGTAATCCCAAACAGACTCTGAAGACATCCAAAATAATCCCTCAAAACTGAATGAAAGGGCGAGGGCACAGAATGTGTAACAGTCTACAAAGGAGATCTTGGGGGTGTGGTGGAGAGCTGATCAAATGAATTGACTGAATAGACAGTGAGGCTGCGGTCACACGGCCCTTAAATGCGGGAGGAAGGGCTATTTTCTCCCACATTTAAAGGGGCCGTCTACCACGGCCGCAGAAAGTCCTGCGCCGAAGCGGGCTCAAATGCGGGATCCTCCCGCATTTTCCGACCCCAGGAAAATCAACAGTTTTCCCGGGAGGAACCCGCATTTGAGGTATCTGGACAGCCCTCTCTCGCAATCATTGCGAGAGCAAGGCTGTCCAGATGGTCCCGTCGGCCATTTCCCCCCCCCCCCTTTTACACTTGGGCAGTCAAGCATCCAAGTGTAAAAGGGGGAAAACCCCCAAAAAACTTACCAGGCGGCTGGTGGGTCCTTTGCCACCGCTTCTGCCGCCGCCGCGACCGCCTCTTCCACGGCTGCTGCTGCTGCTTCTGCCGCCACAGCCACCTCTTCCGTGGCTGCTGCCACTGCTTCCACCATGGCCGCTTCCGCCGTGGCCGCCTCCTTTGTCACCTCTTCTGCGGCTGCCTCTTCCATGGCTGCCGCTGCCACTTCTGCTGCCGCAGGGGTTGGGATGTGTAGACATCCCAACCCGCGGTAAAAAAAATGTGGCCCCTTTAAATCCGGGAGTGCTCCCGGATTTAAAGGGGCCATGTGACCGCAGCCTGAGAAGGGCTAATGCAAGAGGAAAAGGAATTGAGAGGATGACAGGTTTCCCAGGGTCATTGTACAGAATGTAGGTCTCTGCTATCTTTAGACTCCTCCTCAGCAGTCTCAAGCAAGGCGCAATAGTTTTGAAAATGGAAGCAGAGAGGAGGACCAGAAGGGATTGAAGCAGATTCCCATAGCCGCTCTGAGCCTGCCTCTGGTGGGGAGAGCGGGATATAAATTTAAGAAATAAATAAATAAATAAATAAGGTACAGGCTCAAGTGTCTGGCACTTTATAGATTAGGAAAGAATCACTAAATGTGAAATATAATAAAAGTCTATAAAACCATGAATGGTGTAAACAGATATTTCTCTCTATTTCTTTCACTCTGTGTCTCTCTAAGGATGGAACTGGGGAACATTCAATGAAATAGATTGACAATTGGTTCATAAGGACATAAGATGAGCCCTGCTGGATCAGACCAGTGGTCCATCTAGTCCAGCATCGTGTCTCACACAGTGGCCAACTAGTTGTCCTGGATGGACCAGGGCTCTTGGCAGACCTTAGAAGCTAAGCAGAGTCATTCCTGGTTAGTATTTGGATGGGAGACCACGAAATAAGTCCAGGGTTGCTATGCAGAGGCCAGCAATGGCAATCCACCTCTGTCCATCTCTTGCCTCTCCCAAAACAGAAAAACAAGTTTATGTGACCGGGGTGTGTGTGTGAAGGTTGCATTCCTATTAATTGAAACCCCAGGGAACCTTTCCCTTCTGGACACATTAAAAAGATCACCCCAACAATGCCATGACAGGGAAGATCCTTTTTGTCTGTTCATTTGTTTAAGGAATCATTCCATTTCTGTGATTAGCCCATCGATCCCTGTTGGGGATCCATACTTAAAAGATAGTGGTGAAAGTCCAGTCTTAAGCTGGCTGATGGGCCAATGGCGGACTTTTCCCCATCTGATTGTTCCACCAGCATGCAAGCAGCCCATAGGGAAGGTCTCCAGACCATCCTTAACAGCTGCCATTAAAAAAAAAAGTCTTAGTGATGCATACATAACTGCTTAAACATGCAATGTTTGTAGAGCTCTGCTCAAATGATCCAGACAATTTTATGTTTCTGATGGTCCCATGAACTTTATTAACTGAAATGGTGCCTAGAGGAAGGTACCGCTGGCGGTGCTTTTACCATTTAAGTCCGCACATGTACAGAAAAACAAGTAGACAGTGAGGCACATATGTGCATGCGCAAACAGGATTTTTTTTTAAAAAAAAAAGTCAATTGCACGGCTCCACTGTGGAGTCACGTGCAATAAAGCGCTTCACAGGGGGAGCTTTCTGGTTGTGCAATACTGGCTCAAAAAGATCTAGATCAAATTAAAGTCGGGCCAATGGTGGGGTTAGCTGCCCATCTAAACACACCCTAAAAACCCTTTTTCTTTTTCAGAAAAAAACTGGGGTTGTCCATGGTTGGGGAATGAGTGCAGAATGATTACACATGGATACTAGGGGAAAAAAACAAAACAAAAATGCATGAGATCGGTGTAGGGTTGCCAACTGCCAGGTGGGGCCTGGCGATCTCCAGGAATCCACCACTGATTTCCAAACTATAGAGGTCAGCTCTCCTGGAGGAAAGGGCAGCTTTGGAAGGTGGGGTCCATGGTATTATACCACATTGAGGTCCCTCCCCACCCCAAAGTCTGCCTTCCACAGGCACCAGTTGGTAACCCAACTGGAAGACCTTACCACAAGTACAGGGGGTGCACTTCCAGAGCGGGTTGGGAACTTCCTAAAAAGCACGTTTATTACTCATGTCAGCTCTATGACAGCTCCAGAGACCTGGAGTCTGCCCCCAAATATAGAAGCAAGCGACTGTGCTGCTACCTCTGCCATGTTAGGCTTTTTAAGTCACCAAGGACCTATTGGAGACATACGCTGGACTAGAGGGACCTTTCCTAGGTTCTTCCCTCATTTATTTGTTAGATTGCTGTCTCGCTTTTTGAGAGAAGGTCCTCAAAGCAGTTTACAATATATTAAAATGTGAATTTAAATCCCTTCTCCCAGCCTCAATGGTGGTGGAAAGTGCCATCAAATCACAGCCTACTTAAGGTGACCCTTTAGGGTTTTCAAGGCAAGAGATGTTCAGAGGTGATTCGCCAGCCTCTGCCTGCCTCTGCCTAGCAACCCTGGACTTCCCTGGTGGTCTCCCATCCATGTAATAACCAGGGCTGACCCCCACTTAGCTTCCAATATCTGACAAGGCCAGGCTAGCCTGAGCCAAGCAGTTTAGATCAGCCAGCCCCCATATCTCACACTTATTAACACAGATTCAGATGCGTAGCCATGTTGGTCTGAAGCAACAGAACAAAGTTTTAAGTCCAGTGGCACCTTTAGACTTGAATCTAAAGTTTGCCTTTTTAACACAGTTTGTCTGTAGCTCATTCATCCCAGACATCTTCTAACCTCCCTTCACCGCTATTAGGCAAGCAGTAAAGAAAAGTCCTGCCCTTACCCTGTGAGCCCTAGAAAGTGGCACTGAGCATTCTGAAGGGTGTTTCCTGGATCTTTGCAGACATGCTACAAACAGCAGAGACTTTCTTTAGTTCTCAGGGCTTGAGCAGTTGTGATGGAGGTCATGCACTATAAATCATTGTTTCAAAGGACACCTCTCCCCCCCCCCCTTCAAAATGACAATAGAAGAACAGAAGAGCCAGTTTTGATTCCTGAGACTGCATGCTGATATAACTACACAACAATATATGACCAGTTCATTCAGCCTTGGTTTGCTCTGGGGCTATGTGGGGGCTTACCCTTTCAACCTGGGCTCAGGTTCAGGAATCAGACTGGCTCCTCTGCTCATATTAAAAGAGGAAAGGAGAAGTGTCCTTTAAAAACATGTCTCTGCAGTGCCAATAACAAAGCAGGGAGTCCAGTTTCCATGAGTGAAACAAGGTGGTTGAGGCTTAAGCCCCCTCTCCGTTCCCTGCACGGCCCCCAGATCCACTAAGGCTGCAAGAGCCTGCAATTTGAACTTGATAGAAGAAGGAGGAGAAGAAGAAGAGATTGGATTTATACCCCATTCTTCACTACTCAAAGGAATCTCAGAGCGACTTACAAACTCCTTTTCCTTCCCCTCCCCACAACAGACACCCTGTGAGGTAGGTGGGGCTGAGAGAGCTCTGACAGAAACTGCTCTTTTTCAAGAACAGCTCTGACAAAATTATGGCTTGCCCAAGGTCATCCAGCAGGTGCAATTGGAGGAGTGGGGAATCAAACCCGGTTCTCCCAGATTAGAGTCCACACACTTCACCACTACACCAAACTGTCTTGATAGAGGGACAGAGATGCCTAAACTTTTTCTTTGGTTTTGCTCTCACTGAGGTGGTAGAAGTGTATTTCTTGGTTGTAGCATTTGAGACTGAACACTCCTTTATATTGCAGACACCCTCCAGATAGAGTGTTACACGTAAATTGAGGAATTCGAATGGTCTATGTAGAGAAATTTTATTATGTACAGAGGAGATTCAGTCATATAAATCCCCACCTGCAGTCTGAAGCTGTACAGCCGACCTCAGTGAGGACTAGGCCTTAATTTTCCAAGCCAAATAAGCATGCTCAAGAAACGGGAGGGCTGCTGAGCTCTGCAAAGCTTTCTAAATTCAACCAGCCAAATCAGCGGGATGCAAAGCAGCAGGGATTTCGGTACATTTCCTTCTCTATATATTTAATGTTAAAAGATGTTCCCACTGTTTCATGCCCAAAGTTATTATTGCAAAATTCATGCAAGTAGGTGTGTAACTTTTCATTCCATGGTTTTAATGGCAGAACTATAGCTTTTCAACACATGCTGTAACCCCTCTGACATCGCTGCTATTAAGCCAAACGAGCATTTAAGAGGAAACAGCCTGTTATTTATCTAAATAATGTTTACCAATCTTGGCAAGCAGACCAATATTTATAGCTCTCTTACTGAACAGAGACAAGTACTTCATTCTGCATGTTAGAACGGAAGTTACATTTCATAGATTAAACAAAACCTTTAAAAATCTTGGATTTTTCCTCATGTCTTTAAAAAGAACCGATATTTTTAGAGTCAGTTATTGATGCATTCTTCTCCAGCCAATCTCCCCCCTCCCCAAATGAAATTGTTCTCTTACTCTCTGCTGAGTTTTTAAAGGGCAAGGCGCAGGAATACCAAATAATTGTTATTCTGTAATGGAAGGAATAAACAAATGGTAGGTCATTTGCTGCATTTCTGGAAGGCATATGTTGGTATTTGTCACCCCCTCCCCAAAGCAGAATAGGCAGAGATCACAACTAGGAGATCTGAGGAGAAGCCAGACATAACAGGGTAGAGGCAGATATTTTGCTTGCACTTCCTGGGATAGGCAGGCAGCCTTACAGAGAGAGTCCCATGATAAGCAAGGGATATTTTGCTTGCACTTCCTGGGATAGACAGGCAGCCTTACAGAGAGAGTCCCATGATAAGCAAGGGATATTTTGCTTGCACTTCCTGGGATAGACAGGCAGCCTTACAGAGAGAGTCCCATGATAAGCAAGGGAACTTACAAGACTGAACAGAAATAAGGATGATATCACCTGCTATCTACAAAACTTGTAGAAAGGCCAAGAAAGATGGGCTGGCAATTATTCTAAAAGTGTGTTTGTTCTCTCTATTTTCTGTTAATCTCAAAAATAAAAACAGTTCAACAAGAGCAGTCACAGTGGACCTCAAGATCCTCAGGTGTGCCAATTCATGAGCATTACAGAAAGTCTGTATAGAAGCTGTACAGAAAGGGCAAAGAAGCGCTGGCATTACCGAGTGTGGTTTTTTGACAGGTCAATATTGTGTGCATTTCAGTGTTTTAATGTGTACATATATATTCTGTGGTTTAAAAAGAGAAACCTGTCAAGGATGCAGAAATCACAGGCACATAAAGGAAACAAGGCATGACAAAGTCTATGGCAAATGTGCTTGTATCCACTGGAAGACAAGACAGGGAAGAATGCAGACAGAAAGAGATCTCTTAGATACTTCAGTTGGGTTTACAAAAGATAGAAGGAAACTCTTAGTTTGATCACACCTGTTGGATGGCAGGTTGAAGGGCAAAGGCTGAGTGCAGGAGGCAGGCAGAGGATAGATAAGAGACCTTGTTTGCATTCTAGAGAACAAAGGCAACCTCAACAAGAAGATCCAGGTTTAAAGAGTATTTAAGGATCCAGGCTGCCAAATTTGAGCTTGAAAGACAAAGAAAATACCAGAAATATTCAATATTTTTACATTTTCATACCCAGTGCAGTGTACTGTCTAAGAGCAGTACACTGCACTTTCTCTAATCAGGAGAGCTGGGTTTGATTTCCCCACTCCTCCACGTGAAGCCAGCTGGGTGACCTTGGGCCAGCCCCAGTTCTCTCAGACCTCTCTCAGCCCCAAGTACCTCACAAGGTGACTGTGGTGAGGAGACGAAGGAAAGGCAATTGTAAGCTGCTCAGGGATTCCTTCTGGTAAAGAAAAGCGGGAAATAAAAATCAACTCTCCTCCTCCTCCTCGTGCTCCTCTTATTATAGCAACCACGCACATCAGTTTCCCTTCACTTCCAGGTTAAATGCCTGTCATTTTTCCTCCTCTTCTGCACATGTTCCAATTGCTTCTGGGCTGGCTTCATTTTTTTTTTTGCTCCCCGCCCCTGTTTTCTGAGTGCTCTTTTGTGGCAACTTTTTTTGTTCGCTGCCAAACCAAAGCAAATCAAAGAGCAAAAAGAAAACATTAGTTTTCTCTTCTGCCTTTCACCGCCCCTTGACATCAACTTCCCCTTCAAAGTCATTCCTGGCCATCTATCTCCACTGTAAACAGAAGCCCAAGATGGACTATGTTCTCTCACACATCTTTTTCATTTCCCCTTTTTTTTTTAAATTCGGCAATCGGAGACTAGAAATAAAACACTAATCAAGAATTATCACTAGTCTCAGATTGCTACATTGAAAAAAATCAATGGGATGGAATCAAAAAGTTGTGCAAGAGGATGTGGTCCATCTTGGGCTTCTGTTCACAGTGCTTGAGACAGATAGGCAGCAATGACTAGTCTAGAATCACTGAATTGAAAAAAATAATAATAAAACAATGGGAGGGTGTGTGTGTGGAGAGTTTAAAAAGTGTTGTGCAAGATTTAGTTCCCTGCTGGTATTGACTTGAAAGTGGGATCATAGAGGAGGCAAATGGCAGCGTCCTCTTTCCTATTTTTCACAGTGCCCAATAACACAGCAGAGAATCCCCTAGTACATGGTAATATTTAAATACAGCTTCACAGCTGCTCTTGTCAGTTTCAAAAAATAGTCATGTCAGTTTCAACATGATCCCCCCCTTTGTCTGACTTCCTTTGTGTTCCCTTTCATTCAACAAATTAAAATGCATGTGCAAAAACTGAACCACAAGGATTTAAATGGAAGGTGCTTGCTGGGCACTATTGCACAGCTGTGATAGGGCAATTGCATTAAAAAAAAAAACACCTTTGGATGCCACACACCCACAAATCACATGTGATGTTCCCACCCCAATTTAGAGAAGTGTGTGTTTTGGTTGTAACTGCAAAATAAATACATCAGAGGGGAAAAAAAGAATGGTACGTAAGGCAGGCAAAGAATCCAAAGTCAATCTTAAAGGCAGTAAGCTCAGAAAATCTGCAGTAAACTGTGCATGCATAATTGACCATTACCTCATGATCAGATTCCTACACTTGCAGAAAGGAAACAAATCTGGGAATGGTACTTCACTCTCCAGATTTGTGAACAGGCTTTTTGGCCCCTGCTTTTTGTTCCCCGGTGGTGAGAGAATGCCTCCTGACTAAAGGCAAGAGGGTAAATAATCCTCTTGTGAGCATGCCAACTTCTAATTAATATCGGCATACAAAAAAAATAAGTTGATACATATCTATGCTTCAGGGAAAAAAAACTTCCACTTCTGTTGATTTTTTTCAACTCTCCTCATCATGTTGATCTATGTGGGGAGTACAGAACAATTAGTGCTAAGGTAAGGTCTTGTTTTTTTTTATTATTGATTTTATCTATTTCTACTACTACATCGCTACTTTTCTAAGCTATATTTACCTTATACAGAGTGTGCTTTAACATTTGCTTAATATTACCTTACCATTAATACATATGAAGCATTTTAAACCTTGGTTAATATTCAATTAAAATTGTTACTGATGATATATGAAAAATAAAAAAGCTGTTTGACAGACATGTTCTTTTGAAGGAATGCTTAATTATACAAATTATATATAATATATAAGTGCGATTTCAAAAAACATTTCAACCCTTATTTCTTCTATCGTCCTCTTCTTGTCTTAACAGTCTCTTCTTGTACCTTTGGAGCTGCCGCTCCTTTTTCCGAGTCAGAAATTTCCTCTTCGTTCTTTGAGCTATCAAATCCATACATACTTTCTTGCGATGCCAGCAAACCATCTGAGTCTCTCTCTTTTCTTTGCTTTTTTCCAAAAAATTTTTTGCCTGTTGAACAGAGTCAATCTTATATTTTTTGTCTTTGATGCTGAAGCTCAGTCCTTTCGGAACATTCCATCTGTAGATAATAGATTCAGACTGAAGCCAAGATGTCAGTTTTCCATAGGCTTTCCTTCTTTTCCTTATTTCAAATGGGATATCTTTCATCACTTTAATTTCTTTTCCTTTGATCTTCAGAGCCGCTTTATTTGTGGTCCTAAGCACCACATCTCTTGTTGACTTTTTGGAGAACCTTATCTGAATCTCACCAGGCAGGCTTTTCTTTTTAGTATAGTCTGGATAGGCTCTGTAAACCATATCCATATCACTTTTTATTTCCGCTGCTTTTAAGCCCGTCACTGGTTCAAGCGCTTCACTTAACAGATTTTTAAGGTCTTCTCCTTTATCCTCTGGTACATTCTGAAGTCTTAGGAAAAAAATCGATCTTTCCATCTGTAGTTTCAAAAGCTGATCAGAGTGGAAGGCCTTTTCTTTCTCCGCTTTTTGTAGCCTTGAATCATGATTTTTTACTGAAGTCTTAACTTCCAGAAGTTCTCGCTGCAGCTTCTCTGTAGTTTTATTTGACTCCTTCAGGTCCAGCTGCATCTTGTCCATCTTGACGTTGAGAGCTGTCATTTGGTCCACTAGAGGTCGCAATAACGAGGAGAACACAGTGCTCATCTCTGTGATATCAACCTTTGAACTCGGAGCTGTACTTCCTAGTTTGAGGGAAGGTTTCGGTTTCCCCGCCATTGTTGAGGCTGCGCTTCTTTGTTGATAGTTAGATAAGATGGACGAAAGAAGCAAATTCTACGACTGCGCTTATATCTTTTTAAAGTTCATATCCTCTAAAGAGCGATGCCGCCATCTAGCAAGCCGAACGTACGTTTTTTCATGCAGTAACACCACGTAAAGAGTCCCGTAAGTATGCCAGTCTCGAGAGGGGGGGGGGTTGCTCCACCCGCCTTTCCCGCTGTGTTCTGTTTATTTTTACTTCAGACTCATGTTTTCTCCGTGCGTAACTATAAGTTCCAGCTTCAAAGCTTCGCACTCTCTGCTGCTTCTCGGTTTTGCGCTTTTAGCCATACGGCTCCCACGGACGGGAGAACCTATGGGGGTGATGAAAGGGGACCTCGATCCCTCAATCGCCACCGTAGGGAGAGATCCCCTTCGTGCCACCCCAGGCAGAGCCCCTTCACTAGGGTCTCTGGGGGCTCGGCACCAGTCCGAAGCCCCTTCTTCCCGCCGGGTACGGATCGCGCTCCCCGCAGATGCGGAGGAGTGCGTCCGCCATGGTCGCAAGTCTTGCCGGAAGTCAGTGCTAAGGTAAGGTCTTAAACAGATTGAAAGTACTTTAGATCAGAGGTGTCGAATATCTGTTATGAGAGCTGGATCTGACATAAATGTAACTTTATCAGGCTGGACTCTGTGTGCCATAAAATGTAACACAAGGTACCGGAGATATAAACTTTATAAAGATGATTTCAGATGGTGAATGATGATAGGCTTGATTGGATTAGATATGTTATGCAGAGTGGTAGTAGGTGTGGAGATATCAACATAGGTAATGAGACAGGAAACTTAGGTCTCAGTTTGGTCCAGGAGGATTCAGTCCAGAAGGATGTAAAGAATAAATGGACATAAGTCTGAAGAAGTGAGCAGCGACTCATGAAAGCTCATATCCTGCCACAAATTTTGTTCATCTTCAAGCTGCTACTGGATTCTTATTCTTTCTACAGCTATAAGAAATCATAACATTCAAAAAACAGTGGGGGGCATTTTAACCTTCCAGGGCATTCAGCTGCTGACATAAGAGTAGCAGTTCTCTTACAAAGGATTTTCAAAGGGTGATTAGAGAGACTGCTGAATTGCAACTGATAATGAAGATAAAGAAAATGCATCTTCCTAGACTGAATTGAGACCTAGGTTTCTTCTCTCATTACCAATGCTTGCTACTGTCATTTGGCGTCTGAAATCACTTTACTCTCCAAGATATAAGGACAGATGGACTCACATTCTAGCTGTATCTGAAAAAGTGAGCAGTGACTCACGAAAGCTCATGCCCTGCCACAAATTTTGTTAGTCTTTAAGGTGCTACTGGACTCGTGGTCCCTTCCACTAATAAAGAATGCAAACTGTTCTGTTAGGTTTCTTCTTAAATCTTCTTAAATGTGCACGGGACTCTCTCTCTCTCTCTCTCTCTCTGTGTGTGTGTCTCTTTCCTTCCCCCTCCCTCCCCAGAGGAGGGGGAGGAGCCCTCAGCCAATCAAGGGAAGGGAGGCCTGGCTTTCTTTCTCTCCTCTGCAAAGCAGGAAATAGGCAAGATAGGGCAAAAGCCAGCTCCAATTCTGGAAACAGGAAGCAAGAACAGGAAGCAGCAGAGAGCCAGTTGCTTGTGGGCCAGATAGGAGCCCTGCATGGGCCAGATTCCAGTCCACAGGCCGTATGTTTTACACCCCGGTCTAAATAATGCTGAGACCCTGGGCTGTGCTAGCTGTTATTCTTGGAGTGCCAAATGCCCCTTTGTGCATTCTCTGGCATTCTGCCTTTCTTTCTTGGGATGTCAAATGCAAGTCTCTGCCCTTTCTATATGCTATGTTGGCCTGACTTTCTTGGCGCACCTCACATTTTGCCTCCTTTCCTGCCTAGGAGTGCCAAAGTCGGTGCAACTAAACCCAGCTGCTTGCCTTGCCTGAGGGACCAAACACTGTCTTCTGCTTTCTCTGGGTAGCAAAGTCCTGTATGATGGATTGCAAAGAAAAAGCAGGCTTTTTACAATGCTGCTTGGTACAGAGGTTAGGAGTTACTCTTCCCTGGAGAGAAGAGCATATGTGATTGGCTGCTCTACTCACTCTCTGATTGCCCAACGTCAGCTGAGAGAAGAAATAAAACAGCTGTTCCGGAGGGAAAAGAGGCCTTTCACAATGTGGTCTTTCGTCTTTTGAGACACTTTTGGTCTTTGTCTGAAAACTAATGTCTGGATCAGTAGCCAGGGGGTTTGGCTTCTGAGGGAAGAGAGATTTGGGAGTCAGTGTTTTCTGTCAGGGAATTGTCAGAAAAGTACTTCTACAGAGAGACTAGCTTCCTGCCAGTGAAAGGGGCTGGGAAGAGAACTCTGGTCTGTGATAAAGGGGAGAAGCTTAGACACCTCTGGAGTTAGTGAAAAGCTGTAATATCGAAAGGGAAAACCTAGACCCCTGAAGGAAGAAATCTAGAAACTTTAAGTCAATGCTGTCCTCCAGAAGAAACATTAATAAGAACTGTTTTAGGGCAGAAATATACTGAACAAAGTACTTCTCAAAGACAGAACTAGAAAATCTTGAAACAAAACTACAAATACGCTTTCTTGAAAGTTCTAAGAATGCAACTCTGTATATATTAGGATGTTTTTACCTCACCATTCTCAAAACCTTGACTATTCCTGATATACGTATATTCCCTGCCTGTTTTTTTTTAATGCTTTATTCTGTTTTTGAAAGTTAATTTGCCTCAAGTGCCATTTTACAAGGGTTTATAAAACAGGACAGCTCCTATCTTTCCCTCAGGTTCCTGTACTGGGTCTAAAGCCTAAACCAATATCAAAACAAAGGGTGGGTCAGCCTGCTTGGGAGAAGAGAAATGTCATAGGAAATACATCTAGGAACCTTTTTCCTATCTGCCTAAAATGGTCAGTGAGGATCCTTTGGAGGACGAGTGAAAGCACTGGCCCTTTCTTCTCAACTGAACTGAAAATGAAGACGTGGCAGCCAGAAATGTGTTTCTCCTGGGATGTCTATGGCAAACAAAAATGCAGCCTGAAATGAAAGACATGAAAAAAATGGATATAGAACAAAACAAATAAAAATCAGACGGTAAAGTATGTGAAAGGAGTTTCTTGCTCCAGTGGAAATTTAACCAAGTTAGACCCAACCTCAGATATACCAGACCAATCATGCACATGAAAGCTTATACCCAGAATAAAACTTTGTTGATCTTAAAGGGCCCACTGGACTCAAACTTTGTCCTGCTGCTTCAGACCAACATGGCTACCCACCATAGGCGTCAACTACGGGGGGGCTCGAGGGCTCAAGCCACCACCAAAACTTCCCGGGGGGGACTAAGCCCCCCCAGGAAAACGGAGCACCCTCCGCCGTGCCTCCCTGGGCCCTTCCTAGGGCCGCCGCCGCCATCTCTCTCTCTCCCCCCCCCCCCCCGGCCTGGCCACTCCGTCCCTCCGTCCATCCATCCAGGGGCCAGCTAAGCAAATGCCCAGCTGGCCCCTGGACGGACAGAGGAAGGGATGAAAGCAGGAGTGGTCAGGCCGGGGGGGGGGGAGGCGGCGGCGGGGACATGGTCCCAGCAGGTGTACGCATGCATGGGAAGAGCCCCCGCCCCCCCGGATTTTTAAAACTTGATGCCCCTGCTACCCACCTGAATCTATCACAGCAACCCTGTTAGATAGGTTAACCTGAAAGAGAGAGTGACTGATCCAAGGTCATCCAGTGAGCTTCCATGGCAAGGCTGGGATTCAGACCTGAGTCTCCCACATCCTAGTCTGACCCCCTAACAACTACTTCCAAATAAACATGCCTTAAACCCAGCTACATGGATCGCTTGATTCTAGGTGCGTACACTGGTATGCATGATTTAGATCTTGGATTTTACAGGGTACCAATCGGCTGGGAACAAAATCAGAATGAAGGCATCTTCAGATATTCACACAAATGACTGTGTGCACATCCTATATATATATATAATTCCCTTACATATTAGCCATTTCCAGCTCTCCCACTGGCCCATCAACCACTACTCAAGAGTACTCGCGTGCCATTGGCTGGGTGTTTGGTGTGCTCCTCTCCCCCGCCCACTGCCAGCCTGGACATTCTTCCCTCAGAATTAACTGCCAAACCAGCTGTCTCTCCTGACAAAGACACTTCTCCTGTGGCTGGACCATTTGCTTCAACCTCCTGCTGTGTGGCTGACTTTCCCCTAGGGTTGCCAATCTGCAGGTGGGACCTGGAGATTTCCCTCTGTTACAATTGACCTCCAGATGACAGAGATCAGTTCCCCTAGAGAAAATGGCTGCTTTGGAGGGTAGACCCTATGGCATTACACCCTGCTGAGTCCTTTCCCTCCCCAAACTCTGCCCTCCACAGGATCCACACCCCAGATCTTCAGATGTTTCCCTACTCAGAGCTGGCAACCCTTCTTTCTCCTCAGTGCCAGTTGCTAAGCAACCAAGCTTGGTTCTGTCAGTAAAAGACGAGGGGAGGAGACCCTTTTTATGCCTATTTTGGCCGTTGGGAGAAAACTCATTGGGGCCCATCCTGACTAGGGTTGCCAACTCCAGGATGGGATATTCCTAGAGATTTGAGAGGTGGAGCCTGGAAAGGGTGGTGTTTGAAGAGGGGTGGGACCTCAGACAGGTACAATCCATAGACTCCACCCTCCAAACCAGTTATTTTCTCTGGAGGAACCACTGGTGCCAATCTCCAGGGGAGGGCTGGAGATCACTCAGAATTAGAACTGCTCTTCAGGTAGCAGAGATCAGTTCCTCTGGTGGACTCTGTCATTATACCCTGCTGAGGTCACCACAGCAAATTGACACTGAGTGCCCAAGGCTGGGGCACTCACCCAGAGCCTCTTTCTAGAGCCCGTTGTATTTATTTCCACAATGGGCCTTATTCCCAGGAATTTATATAAGTCCTTATCTCTTTCTCTCTTTTCCCATCAAGTTGCAGTCAACTCATGATGACCCCGTGGGGTTTTCAAGGCAAGAGACATTCAGAGGTGCTTTGCCACTGACTGCCTTCCTGTCATGATGCTGGGCTTCCTTGGTGGTCTCCCGTCCAAACGCTGACCAGGGCTGACCCTGCTTAGCTTCTGAGATCTAGATGAGATCGGGCTATCCTGGGCTATCCTGGGCTATCCAGGTCAGTTACAATCTCTGGTAAGAAAAATACATTTTACAAAGATAGTGAAACCAGATTGATCCCGGATCTTACATCAACAGCAGTCCCCTTCTCTTCTTGACCTGATCCTACTATCCTAGATAAGAACACTGCAGTTTTGAAATGTAAGTAGCACAAGCAGCAAACATTCACCTTTAAGAAATGCCATCAATTGAACATCTACACTATTCAGACAACAAAGACATTGTTTATCTCTATGGTGCTAGCTAGACTTCTGTTATTGTCTTCTCTGTGTCACCATTTAAATTAGCTGCTACAAAAAATAATTACATTCCAAGCAGGGAGTCACTGGCTTTTCCTTTCCTCAGCTATGGTGTGAATTTTATATATTTTATTGCAAAACATTCGCAGTTCCTTAGGACAGGCAAGTCTCCCAAAGACAGACCAGGTTGTCAACATTCCGTGCCAATCGGGCAGAGGTCTTGTTGCGTGGCTTGTTTCGTACTTGTAAGCAGCATTGGGCTGATCAGATCTGACAGTGGCCATGTTCCTAATTCCTTCCCATTCGTTTTGACGGGGTCCATTTTGATTGCAGTCGGTTTGGACAACCCTGTCAGAGGCCGCTCAATGACAGGGCCTATCAGAACAGTCAGAAGTTTATACCATGTAATAAAAAGGGAGCTAAAGTCAAGCCAGCCCTCCTCTTGCTGGCTGGGCGCACTGTGATTTGTGGGCTCCATTACATCCCAAATGTTCTTTGTATCTGGCCCTTGGCAGGGTGTCAAGGACGAAGCATAATCAGTCTTCAGAGATCACTCTTGAAATGCCATGCCCTCTGCTCCCTTCAGGTGTCTCATTTTTCCCCCTGTGTTGTCAGGTTCTGTTGATGAAAACTGACGGCTTTCAAGGCTCTGTGACAAGCGATGCGTCCCCAATACATGGGGAGAAAAATGATTTTGTGCAGTCAGTACTCACCGAACTCTCCATGAGTGATGGATGAGCCCAACGCTCAGCAAAACAAATCTTCTTCCGTATTCCACATGAGGTGACTCCCAAGAGTAAAAGACATTTTCAATCCTGAAAGAAAACAGTTATGCCAACAATGGCACATGTGCTATTTTGAGCCAAGGTTAAATTTCTTTCTTGATCCAGCCCACCCCCATTTCATGTATGTTGGAAAACTCATGGTGAAGTTTTGCTCAGTTCAAACCTCCCCCATCACCAAAATGTATTTTTTCACAGATTGATTCAATACACCCCCTACTGGTTACATAGGTGATCCCAGCCAATCAGAGACCGCTTTGCTCCCCCCCCAACCCCGACTCTTCATATCACTCTCACCCAATGGACAGGGTTGTTGTTGTTTTTTTAAGTCTGACAAAGTTTCTATGAAATATATGAAAGGTTCTTTGACTTGGCCTGACCCCCCCTCCTATTTAGGATTAGCCCCATCACTTAAATGCATTTTTTGGGGATCCATTGGGACTTCAGAAGAATATGGATAGTTGTTTCCTGAAGTCCCCTTCTGACATTAAAGAGTGGGAAACACTGACTCCAGTTGCTTCCTATCCTGCTTGAGCAACACTTGTGTCAGGGAGTCAGTGATGCTCTTCCTATTTGTTGGGCAACATCTGCAGAGGAAGGATCTGTGTCCTGCAACATGTTCTGGAGCTTCTGATATTCTGAAGCTGGTGTGGTGTAGTGGTTAAGAGTGGCAGGCTCTAATCTGGAGAACTGAGTTTGATTCCCCACTCCTCCCCCCCATGAAGCCTGCTGGGCAACGGTGGGCCAGCCACAGTTCTCTCTGAGCCCTCTCAGCCCCACCTGCCTCACAAGGTGCCTGTTATGGGGAGAAGAAAGGAAGGCAATTTGGGACTCCTTCGGGTAGAGAAAAGGGGAGCATAAAACCCTACTCCTCTTCTTCTTGCTCAAGTGGTGTTGGCAAAGGCAGGAACAAATCACCAAGGTAACCACAGAATGGACTTTGAGAAGGATCATGTAACTATTTCTCTACTCTGTGGCGTCAGATTTTTATTCAGATATGGAAACACGGCAGAATTCTTCTTACCACTTGAAGGGATGACACATCTGCCACGTCATTGCCAAAGTTGCCATGGTAAGTTAACCGTAGGGTGGGACAGTGTTTGGTAGAGAGGCACAGCAGAAGACAGGATGTGCATGATAGCAGTCCAGATGCTGAATTCCCTTTCTTAATGGTCCACTGTCTGGATCTCTGGCTGAAACTAGTATCAAAGCAGATGGGACAGGAAGGCAGAGAAGACACTCACAGGGCAGCATGGACAGCATCCAGTTTAAGAAGGTCAACATTTTGAAAGGGACAGGCACTCACCAAAGGAACATCTGATAATGCCATGAAATTTGGGAGGGACCATAGCTCAGTGGCATGCTGAAGGTCCCAGCTGTGTCTCATCCTGTAGATCCTCTTCTCAGTTGTGGTCAGGCCTTTTGCTGTGTGTTGTCCTCAAGTAGTGGGCTGTTCTTAAACAGAAAGCTCCCATGGTAGAGGTGAGATTTTGTCAGAATCTAGGATCAATCAAGCCAAATTCCAGGGTCAGAGTCAAAGTTCAGTCCAAAAGTCAGTTACCAAGATAGCAGAGTCCAGTCCAGAGAGTTATACAAGAAGTAAGGTCCAACAGTCTGAGATCATTCATGAGTGCAGGGAGAAAGATTCCAGAGTCAAAGAGCCAGTTTAAGGGTTACAGGAACAGAGCAAAGTTCAGAGCTGTGGTTGCTAAGTCAAAAGGTTGGGGACTTGTTGCTTCCACATCAAGCAGTCTCCCTTGACTGGCTTTAATAGGGCTCTGCTAGAAGGTCTTACTTGCAGCCAGCTGCTTGGGAGTAACCGTGCAAGTACTCATCCTCAGCAAGCAGCTGGTGTCAGGCCAGGAGATGTGTGCTTTGTCTTCTTTCCTGAAGCTCCATTCTGAGCCTTCATCTCTGGCACTCAAAGGGTGTGGGTAAAGCTGGATGGCTGGTAACAACCACCTGGGTTTCCTCTGTCAGAACAGGGCTGGATGGTGCTGGTGGCTCTGCAACAGCTGTCCACTGTAAACTCTGACAAGCCTGCAGCTCATCTTCTTGCTTGCTGGTTTTTGTTGGTTCAGAGCTGATTTCCCAAGGCTCTTCTTCTCCTAAAGAGTTCCCTTCTCTTGAGGAGTCCTTGCTGTTGCCGAGTCCTGGCTGACCCATAACAGATTTGAACCTGGGCCTCCTAGATCCTAGCCTGACTCTCTCACCAGTGCCCCACACTGACTGCATTGCAAAGAGCTCTACAAAAGGGTTTAGAAGAGAGATGGAAGACATGAGCCCGAAGGACATGAAGCTGTGGCTCAGTGGTAGAGCATCTGCTTGGCATGCAGAACATCCCAGGTTCAATCCCCAGCATCTCCAGTCAAAAAGATCAGGTAGAAGTTGATGGGAAATACCTCTCCCTGCTCAAGATTTTGGAGAGCCTCTGCCAGTCTGAGTAGACAATCCTGACCTTGATGGACCAAGGGTCTGATTCAGTATAAGGCAGCTTCTTCAAGTGTTTGTGTGTTAAATAAGGGGCTGCAATTTGGGCCACATCAAGCTCATGCAGCCCACCAACTGCGAGCACTGGCTCATCCAGTGTTCAATAAACCTTGCATTTTGCCTACTTTGCTGGAACTCTGGAAATGGCAGTGGGGGTTCTTCTCCTGGCAGGCCCTTGTGGCTGACTAGCTTGTTGGCTGTTCATCTTGACAGGAATCCAGGTGTGCAGGATTGGCCCTTCATGGAATGTATCTGAAAATAATTTTGGAAGGGTTTGAGAGGGGAATGGACAAATTCATGGAAGAAGGGGCTATCCATGGCTACCAGCCATGATAGATATCTGTTCCCACTAGTATCAGAGGCTGTATGCCTCTTTGTAGCCATTGCTGGGGAGCATGGGTGGGAGGAGGCTGTTGCAGTCATCCTGTGTGTGGTCAACTGCTGTGGGAACCGAATGCTCGAGTGGACAGCAGTGTTCCCTCTAAGGTGAGTTAGGTCAATTCTACATCTGACTTTCCCACTGGAATCATTCTAGTTTAAAAAAAAATCCATCTATACCTGTTTCTAGTTTCAAACCATACTTGTTCTAGTTTAAAAATCACCGTCTACATTCGTTAATTGCCCTCCTGTGGTCAAGCTAGCATTATACTGCTTTAAACAGATCCTGTTGCTTACTGCTCTTCAGACCCAGGGGGAAAAAACAAAACGAAATGAAATTTGAAACCAGTGTGAAATGAGTGTAGGAAAAGATAGCAGTCAAACTACCTCAGAGGGGAAGTGTAGATTTGGCCTTAGTGTGAGCCAGCTCAGTTTTTTAGCTTCCGGCTTGCCCATTTTTGTCTTTGCTCAGGAAGGATGGCTCCAGAGCAAACTAATTTATGCAGTGGCCAAATCACTCACTCACAACTTTAATGCCAGTATCTCACAAAGTAGAATTTTTGCTCACAAGACTACACAGTTTAGAGGGAGCATTGGTGGACAGGCCTTTGGTCTGATCCAGCAGGGCTCTTCTTCTGTTCTTATAACTTGAAGGTTACCATGTTCTTTACATTGTCGGAGACTGCCAAAGCTCAATTTCATAAAGGAGAAGACCATGCCAAGGAAAGGACTCCATACAACAAGAATGTGCTAATTATCCTGAGTCCCCCCCCTGCCCAATATACACACAATTTATTTTGAAACTTGGCTGAGTTCAGGCCATCTTAATTTGCACTCCATGCAGAAACTGAGGAGTTCCTTTTTTTTTTAACTGAGCCTCAGCATCCCCATAAATCTATCTGCTGTCTCATGCTTGGAGGCAATGTTCTGTCCTCCCCGCAAATCTCTGCATTTCAAGTATGGGAGCCCTACTGCAGGTGCATGAAAATGATGTGGAAATCGATTGTGCTAATGCAGGGCAGTGCTTGAGAAGCAACAGCTATTAAAGCAGGCATTTCAATTTCAGTGCATTTTCAAATCCTTCATATCAATAATATATGCGGTGTAATTAAAAAATAATAATAACAAAGGAATGTAAGGGGGGGTGCATTTTTTAGAAAGAAATATACAGAAACTTCAGTCCTTCCCATCAGAGTTTCACAATTAATGGTGTTGGCACAATATGTAAACTTGTCTGCCAACACAGAGGACATTCAGCCCTTCAGAACAGGAAGGTAAGACTCCATCCTTCATGTGTCCTGTGTACTCTGAAGGTCCATGTCTTATTGAGTGTTTTCACACTCGGCTTCTGGGCACAGCCTGTTTTTTCACATGGCTAAAAGGCACTGAATAGTAGAAAGCGAGGAGGGTACTCGCAATCGTCCAGGTCCTAGGCTGAGATCATGATGGTCAAACAGGGGTAAAGGGGAAGGCAAAGGAGGAGGCGGCCCCTATTTGTAAGCCTGGTGGAAGAATTCCATCTTGCAGGCCCTGCGGAACTGCACAAGGTCCCGAAGGTCCCTGATCTCCTCTGGGAGCTCATTCCACCAGTAAGGGGCCGTCACCAAAAAGGCCCTTCCCCTAGCGGCAGTGAGATGAGCACTGCATCCCTAGAATCAGATTCGACTGGCTTTCGAGCAAGGGAAACCTTTACCATTAGCTTGGGATTCTCGAAGTTGATATGAAGAGAGCAGCAGGGAATGGTTTTTATCATTGCAGAGCCTGTCACCTGAAGGTAGAGTAAATGGCTGTAAGAAAAGATGGAGATTCAGCAGGTGAAGTATTTCCCTGTTCCTGAATCATCCTGCTGGGGAGACTACCTGTTGTATGATTACATGCCAAGGATTATTCAAGGTAAAACAGGGACTTTGCTAGGATTTTAACAAGGGGGTGACTTGACACGAAGGTCATCACTTGCCAGGTCACATACACAAGTAGCGGCCTTACACTGAAGCAGCCCATTGATCCATCAGAATCAATACTGTCGACTCAGGCAGGCAGTGGCTCTCCAGAGGTTTCAGGTGGAGCTCTTTCACATTGCCTACCTCCTCATCCCTTTTAACCGGCGATGTCGGTGATCAAACATGGGACCATCTGCATGCAGTGCTGCTGAGCCATGGCCTCTCCTGAAGTAGTTCGCCAGAGCCCGTTCTTCTTTGCCTTTTTTAAAAAAACAGCACTGGTGTGGTGTAGAGGTTAGAGTGTTGGACTAGGATTTGGGAGACCCAGGTGTGAATCCCCCCTTCTGCCATGGAAGCTTGCTAGGTGACCTTGGGCTGGTTACCCAGCCGAACCTACCACACAGGGTTGTGCTGAGGATAAAATTTAGAAGAGGAGGAGATACATGGTGAGCCGCTTCAAGTCCCAGCTGGGTGAAAAGGCAGCGTGTGAATGAAGGAAATAAATAAAAAAATAAAAAAAAATAATCTGTTCTAACCAGGGGCGGAGTTTGTATGAATGGAACTTCTCCGTTGCGCTTATTCATAAACAGCAGGGAACGGCCCAGCTCCTCCAGAGGAATTATTCACTCACCCAACAATGGTTGGCTTGGCGCTCGGAGAGGAATGACTGCAGTGCGGCGCCCGGGTCCAGTGCTTACCGGCTTATTTTGTACTTTACTTAGTGTTGTTCTGAGACCAGCTGAACATCCAAGCATCGTCTGTGCATAAACAACTCATAAACCCATTTGAGAACAGACGACTTCCAACACAGCGGGGCCATCAGCATCCTCATTTGATGGTTAATTGGTAGTACAAAGGCACTTTAGTCAAGCTGCCTGGTCCAAGGGCCATCTGGACGGCCAGGCTGCATCTCCATCCGCTTTGGTTCCTCATCGCTCTCCGGGGAGGCACTCCTGCTTCATCATTCACTGCGTGGGAAAGAAAAGAGGGAAATCTTTCTCTCTCTCCACACAAGGAGACACACACAGAGAGAGAGAGAGAGAGAGAGAGAGATTTTTTCCACCTCTAAATCAGTTTCAGTTCACATCATCTTCTCCCACCCTTCCAAGGGGCCACCAGCAAGACCAGGAAACAGAACAACTAGGCATGTTTCTCATTGGCACTGCGGTCACCAGGGTACAGAAGGGTAGAAGACTTAATCCTGGAGACCAAGAAGCCCTCTGAAGAAAGGCTGAGGGACTTCTTGGGAATGCTTAGTCTGGAGAAGAGGAGGTTGAGGGGGAACATGATTGCTCTCTTTCCGTACTTGAAGGGCTGTCACTTGGAGGAGGGCAGGGAGCTGTTCCTGTTGGCAGCAGAGTACAGGACTTGCTAGAATGGGTTTAAATTAAGGGTGGGAAGATACCAGCTGGACAGTAGGAAAAACTTTTTGACAGTAAGAGTTGTTCAGCAATAGAATCAGCAGCCTTGGGAGGTGGTGAGCTCCCGACTCCCTGGCAGTCTTCAAGCAGCCGCTGGACAAACACTTGTCAGGGATGCTCTAGGCTGATCCTGCACTGAGCAAGGGGCTAGACTAGATGGCCTGTAGGACCCCCTTCCAACCCTGTGATTCTATGATTCTATTTCCCCAGTGGTGTCTGTAGTGCCCTCTGGGAGCAGGGGAACATTGTACCTGGAGTCCCTGGGGTCTTGTGATCACACGCCCAGTCACTGTCCAGACCCCTGAAGGTTATTGGGGTTAACTTCCAACAAAGGTATAGTTCACCACCTACCACAGGGTTACACTGCATTCCATAGGGGAAGAGGTACAACCTGCCTCCCACCTCTGCCTCCTCCTCCTTCTTCCAACCTCCGCCCATTTCCCCTTAAGAACATAACAATATAAGATAAGCCAATGTTGGATCAGGCCAATAGCCCATCCAGTCCAAGCTGGTCCAGCAGAGGGGCCAGGACACTAGAAGCCCTCTCACTGTTGCCCCCCCCCCCAAGCACCAAGAATACAGAGCATCACTTGCCCCAGCCTGAGAGTTCCTATCTATGCCTTGTGGCTAATAGCCACTGATGGACCTCTGCTTCATATGTTTATCTAATTCCTTCTTGAAGCCGTCCATGCTTGTAGCTGCCATCACCTCCTGTGGCAGTGAATTCCACGCGTTAATCCCTCTTTGGGTGAAGAACGACTTCTTTTTATCTGTTCTAACCCAACTGCTCAGCAATTTTCATGGAGTGCCCACGAGTTCTTGTATTGTGAGAAAGGGAGAAAAGTACCTCTTTCTCTACCTGCTCTATCCCAGGCATCATCTTATAAACCTTATAAACCTCAGCCGTCGTTTCTCCAAGCTAAAGAGCCCCAAGAGCTTTAACTTTTCTTCATAGGGGAAGTGTTCCAACCCTTTTATCATTCTAGTTGCCTTTTTCTGCACTTTTTCCCAATGCTATAATATCTTTTTTGAGGTGTGGCGACCAGAACTGTACACAGTACTCCAAATGAGGTCACACCATTGATTTATACAGGGGCATTATGAGACTGGCTGATTTGCTTTCAATTCCCTTCCTAATAACCCCCAGCATAGTGTTGGCCTTTTTCATTGGAGTCACACACTGTCTTGACATTTTCACTGAATTATCTACTGTGACTCCAAGATCTCTCTCTTGGTCAGTCTCTGCAGGTTCGGACCCCATCAATGTGTATTTATAGTTAAGATTTTTGGCTCCAAAGTGCATCACTTTGCACTTGGCCACACTGAACCCCATTTGCCACGCTGATGCCCACTCGCCCATCTTCGACAAATCCCTTTGGAGTGCCTCACAATCCTCCCTGATCCTCACCACCCTGAACAACTTCATGTAATCTACAAATTTAGCCACTTCACTGCTTACTCCCAATTCCAAATCATTAATAAACAAGTTAAAAAGCATTGGACCAAGTACCCCACTGCTTACCACTCTCCACTGAGAAAATTACCCATTTATACTCACTCTCTGTTTCCTTTAAATTAGCCAGTTTTTGATTCACAGAAGGACTTGTCCTTTGACCCCATGACTATTGAGCTTACTCAGGAGCCTTTTATGAGGAACTTTATCAAAAGCTTTCTGGAAGTCAAGGTAAACAACATCTATTGGGTCCCCCTTGTCCACATGTTTGTTCACTCCCTCAGTGAATACTAACACTCCCTTTTTCTAGCTCCAGCTTCAAACTGGGCCTTTGAGTTCAGTCCTGTCTTTTTCTCCTCTGCTCCCTGCCTCACCTCAAAACATCTGCGCCCAGAGAGCCAATGCTGTTCCACTCAGGCTTGCTCACAGCCTCCATACTCTTTGAGTTTCCCTGGGGCAGATTGCAAAGGCTTCCCTGTTACTTAGGCTACTGCACCTTTCTGCCATTTAGAGTTTCCAATCTCCAGGTGGTGGCTGGAGATCTCCTGCTATTCCATCTGCTCTCCAGACAACAGAGTTCAGTTCACCTGGAGAAAATGGCCACTTTGAAGGTGAACTGTATGGCATTATGCCTCACTGAAGTCCCTCTCCTCCCCAAATGCTTCCCTCCTCATACTCCACTCCCAAAATCTCTGGGTATTTCTCAAAACAGTGACCACAGATCCTGAAAGCCAGACTGGGACCACACTATTTGCTGTTGAGGCACGTTGCTGTTTTAAATGTTGATGATTTTAGGGCATTAAGGCTGATGATTTTATGGATTTGTATTGACTATTGTAATATGTTTTAATTTGTAAATATGCATTAATTGCAGATGTAGGTGTTGGTACCCACCCTGAGCTTACAATGTGAGGGGGAGGGATATAAGAAGAAAGAAAGAAAGAAAGAAAGAAAGAAAGAAAGAAAGAAAGAAAGAAAGAAAGAAAGAAAGAAAGAAAGAAAGAAAGAAAGAAAGAAAGAAAGAAAGAAAGAAAGAGCTGTAATTTAATCAACATACATATGTACTGATACAGGAATCGGCAATGAAAAACAGTTAGATCTGAGTCCTAAGACACACCCACAGTCCTATTGGAGGGTTTGAATCTCCTGCCAAAGTTCCTATTGGTGAACTCTAGGTGGTTCAGGATCCTTGGCCCCTATTGTTTCCAGGAGCCAAGCTCAGAATGCATGTCGCTGGCGCCTGGCGGTGGTCAGCAGACATAACAACACCCAAGGGAGATTTTGCTCTGACTGACACTTCTTTGAACTTGACGGGTGGAAAAGAAGGCATTTCCACTTTCACGGGATATCACTGTGACCAAAATTGGCTTTGAGTCTTCAAACTGCTCTTGACCACAGAAAGTCATCAAGCTTTATCAAAAAGGTGAAAGGGGTTTTGTGGCTGGCCTTACTGAGGCTGTATCTACTGTTTACTACTCTAGGATTTTTTTTTTTAATGGCCATGTCATTTCTAACCAAACAGGAATATTGTCAACCATCATTTCTCTCCTTTGTATAGAGCCCCAAATGAAAACATCGCTGTAGCCATGGCAGCACACAAGCCATGATTCAGCAGAAGGGCAAGGAAAAGCCCAGACTGGGATGCACTGTTTCCTTAGAATAACAGCTTTCCATTTCAGGTGGGGCAGCCGTGTTGGGCGGAAGCAACAGAACAAAGTTTGAGTCCAGGCTCACCTTGAAGACCAACGAAGTTTAATTCTGGGTATAAATTTTCATGTGCATGAAGAAGTGTGCATCTGAAGTGTGTATCTTTAGTTTTTCATGTGCTCAGTGTGTAGACAGGCGGGCGGGCGGGCGGGCGGACAGACAGACAGACAGACAGACAGACAGACAGATAGATAGATAGATAGACAGACAGAAGATAGATAGTAAAGGTTTCCCTTGCTTGAAAGCCAGTCAAATATAAATCTAGTGATGCGGTGCTCATCACCATTTCCAAGCTGTCCAGGGACGTTTCTGTGGTCATCTGGCTGGCATGACTAGATGCTGAGGCGCATGGAATGCTGTTACCATCCCACTGAAGCGGTGCCTATTTATCTACATGCATCTTGCTTTCGAACTGCTCGGTTGGCAGGAACTGGGGCCAGAGATGGGAGCTCACCCCGTCATGCAGCACTCAGGACTCGAACTGCTGAACTACCGACCTTCTGGTCGGCAGCCTCACCATCTTAACCACTTGAGCCACTGCAGCCCCTATAGACAGAGAGGCAGATGTATGAAAATAAGTTATCACATACATAAACAACAAGTAGAACAAATTTAGACTCCAGTGGCACCATTAAGACCAACAAAGGTTTATTCAAGTATGAGCTTTTGTGTGCACTGTTGTTTGTTGTGGACTTCAGACCAACATGGCTGACCACCTGGAGCTATAAGCAACAAATATAACCTGTACTCCCTGGATTAAGTCTCCAAAACTAATACCAAAAAGGTGTCCCTTGAAATTTCTTGGCAGTCTGGTTTAGATGAATTCAATTTAGATAATGCAATTTAGCATAGACATTTATGCTTATCATAATTCAAAACATAAATATCTCCAAGCAGATTATCATCTTGTCCTCATGCTCCTGGAGAGGTGGCATATCAGTTTTCTAAAACTAAAATATTTATTAACTGCCTCTGCAGATAACTGTCCAGGTGGCCTAGATCAGATCTCTGTGTACAAAAGCATGTTCAGAGATACATGTGGGAAGATCTCCTTCCTCAGCTGAAATGAATGGAAAAACTTGGGGGGGGGGGAATTTCAGTGGAAGCACCAAAGCTCACATGCATACAGGCTAAATCACTCGGTCTGGCGCAAGGCTTTTAATTTTTTTTATTAAAACACTCCCCAAAGACTTGAGATACCCAGGACATATGCACCACCCATCCCCAAAATACATACAAACATTTAGCTATTATATAGAACAACTTGTCTCAACTTCCAGGCTTTAATCTTTTTGTCTCGAATAATGAAAAGAAAAGCACTCATCTCTTTCCAACAGAGCTGTTCCACCTTGGGTTTAACAGTGACAAGAAATATCTGTGCATGATGCCTTTTGGATGTTCAGCCAACAGTTGGCTGCCAGTTGGCTGCCAACTGCAAGTGTTCAGAGTGCCATTATTGTCCCCACGTTGATCTTGAGCCTCCCATTTAGCCACCTGTGTGTGTGTGTGTGTGTTTGTGGTGTGTGTGTGTGTGTAATGTCCTGGACTCAAGGAATTGAGGAGTGGGAAGAAGAGAAAACGGTCTCCACAGAGTGCTGTTCTAGGAATTTCCCCTAGTCTGTATGGCCAGGGCCACAGAGACCAAGCAAGGCAGATGAGGGCATGATCAAGAACTGACATCATGTCGTCTCTGAACTCCACCGTCCCCAGGGGCCACCTCCAAAGTCTCCCAGCATTTGCCAAGGCAGTTTTGGGAACTCTAGTTGCACTTCGAGGGGCACTCCAATTGTTGCTCTGTCCTATTTGCTTACCCTAGAAGTAAGTCCCTTTGCTCAAAGCGAATCCCATGGGTGCAGGGGGATGGCAGCGTTAGCCAACCTCCTACACAAGTAGGAATGCCAGCTCTGGGTTGGGAAATACTGGCTGCCATTTTAAAAAACTCTTAGTGATGCACGCATAACTGCTTAAATATGTGATGTCCCCAGAGCTCTGCTCAAGCGATCCAAACAATTTTATGTTTCTGACAGTCCCATGAACTTTATCAACTTTATAAACTGAAAGGGTACCTAGAGGAAGGTACCGCTGGCAGGACTTTTACCATTTTAGTCTGTGCATGCATGGAAAAACAAGTAGATGGTGAGGCGCTTATGCACATGTGCAGACAGAATTTTTGTTTAAAAAAGCTGACCGCACAGCTCCTTACGGTGGATACCATCTAGACAATCCACCGCGGGAATCACGGCTGAGGACAGACTGGCAATCTGGAGTGGGATGAATGCGGAGGCAACTGCTGCGGGGGAAAAACTCCCCGGGGCTGGCCGTTCACACTGGCCAGTGTATTGCGCAAGGATGCTGTTACGGAGCGTTCAGACTGCTGCGCAAGACAGCCTCCGGACACCGGTTTTTCCCGGTGTCCTTCTAAAGCGCAAGAAACCCGGCTTCAAAGCGGGTAAGTGTGGAAGGGAGCCGAGGGACAGCTGCGCATGTCTGAACGGGCTCCCTTCCCCCGCTTCCCAAGCGGAACTGTCCCGGGGCAGATTGCCAGTCTGTCCTCAGCCCACACGTGGTAAAGCGCTTCACAGGGGAGCTGTCTGGTTGTGCACTGCTGGATCAAAAAGATCAAGCTCAAATTACAGCCGGGCCAATGGCGGGATTAGCTGCCCATCTGAACACACCCTAAGAGGTCGGGTTTCAAAGTTGGCTTGCAAAGGAATAATTTGTTTTCCCAGTTTTGCCTTTCCTCTTGTCATTTAAAAATTTGAATGGACGGTTTTTTCTTGCCATTGATTGAGTTGGTCCTAGAAACCCGATTGCTGGTTTTATATAAAACTCTCTCTCTCTCTCTCTCTCTCTTGCTGGCCACCAATGCAAATCACAAAAGTTATTCTGAAAGTCCATTAATATTGACTCCCGGGATTAATGAGTTTCATTATTTACTATTATTATTATTATATTATTGAAACATAAAGCAACATGCCAGTCTGTTCTGAACAGGGATGAACAGTGTCATTAAACATGCTTCAGCTGACAGGCCTAAAGAGAGGGGGCTGAACATTCATTTTCCTAAAGCCTTTGATTTTTTTCCTAATGACTATTACCTCTGGTCCAATACCGCCAATTCAAACCGACTGATATTAATGGAGTACAGTATTGTGGGTATTATTGTCTTGACTGGTGGCCCGTAGCGTGTCTTTGCTTGACAAAACAACAGTGCCGATCCAGAGGACATTTTCTTTTTTCCCACTTTATGACTCTTTTAAATTGATCAATCAAAAAAAAACAAAAAACAGTTTCCTGCACAACAGAGCGTTTTGAAAATAAATGCTCACCTCCATCAGCAGTGTAGCCAAAGCCAACTTTTTGATCCCATAAAACAAAGTCGCCACCTTGGATATTCTGGTTTTATGTGGCTTTATTTGCTAGATGGACAGTTAATAGACATGAAGAACAGTGTTGGAAGGGTAGAAATGCTGGATCATTTCATAAGAACATAAGAGAAGCCAATGCTGGATCAGGCAAATGGCCCATCCAGTCCAACACTCTGTGTCACACAGTGGCCAAAAACACCAGGTGCCCTCAGGAGGTCCAGCAGCAGGGCTAGGATACTAGAAGACCTCCCACTCTTGCCCCCCCCCCCCAAGCACCAAGAATACAGAGCATCACTTTCCCCAGACTGAGAGTTCCTATCCATACCTTGTGGCTAACAGCCACTGATGGACCTCTGCTCCATATGTTTATCTAATTCCCTCTTGAAGCCGTCCATGCTTGTAGCCACCACCACCTCCTGTGGCAGTGAGTTCCATGTGTTAATCACTTTCCAGTGAAGAAGTTCCACGTGAGCTACCTAGTCTCTGCTCTGGAGTACACGTTCTCTTTCACTAACACTACTAAGTGCACAAAGCTCATTGAAAGGACCACCTCTCCCCATATGTACCTGGAGAGCCTTGTCCTCTGTGGAAAGCCATCTGCTGGTTGTCCCCAACTTGAAAGACTCTCACCTAGACTCCTGACTGGATCACTAAAACTAGATCAAATTTGAGCCCGGCCAATGGTGGGATTAGCTGCTCGTCTGAACGCACCCTCTGCTTGCCATTTTAAAGCAGATTTTCTTGCTCCATCTTTTCTTCTTCTTTTTTGCATCTCTCCAATGACATCTTTTCTTTCATCTGGCAAAGAGGCTGTGTTGCGCAGCCAGAGGAGTTCTCTGATGTGGACAGCTGGTGGAGAGAAACTACAAGCGGGTGCACACCTACTTAGTAAAGAGACTTACTTCTGAGTAGACGTTCAAGGATCAGACTGGAAGTAAAGGGAGCAGAGGACAAAAGAGAAAGCTTCTCTTTCATGGGACAAGAAACGTTGCTTCTGTGTAGCTAGAGGAACTCTCTGGTATGTGGTGGCACTTCAGGGATCCCCAACCTTTGGCATGCTGGCACAGAGTGGTGGGCACAGTCATAAAAATGGCTGCCACAACATGGCTGCCTTGGGAGATGAAGCCAGCCACAAAATAGTCACCACAGCTTACCTTCAGTCCCACAGTGTAGATTTTTGTGCTGTGGTGGCAGCTGCTGCCAAAGCAGCATTTTTTTTAAAAAAAATCTGCACTGCCAATCAAAATATCCAGTGGCCAGTCAGAAGCCATGCTGGGTAAAAGCCCCATCTGGGCCCACTCACTTTTTTTTTTTTAATCCTTTATGGGCACCAGGAAAGGTGTCAGCAGATGCCACTGTGCCCACAGTTTTCCATGCAGTTCTCTCCCCTCATTCCTCCGGCAAGGGTTTCTTACCCAAGCCTGCTTACAATCGTCCAGCCCAGCAGTTCTACCACCCCTTGCCCTCACCCTTAGCAGCATGCAGCTGGGGGATAGAGGGTGTGGGTAGGGTGGAGAGCAACAGTTCCTCCTCCTCTTTTCCCCTCTCCACTCAGCTGTGGATGGAAACAGCCAAGCTGGCCCCGACGGAAACAACCAAATAGGCTGAGGGAGAAGGGGAAGAAGGCAGAGCAAGCATGAGAGTAGCAGTGGAGGTTTTCTTCTCTCAGCCCCGCGCTGAGGTAAAAATCCATGTGCTGGGTGCCAAAAATTAGTGTGTCCAGCACATGGAGAGATGAGAACACTGGTTGTGGCACCAAAACTTTGGCACTCCCACCCCAGGGAAGCTGGTCTGTCTATAGGTGTCTACCACCAGTGAGTAGAGACTTTTTTCATTTCGTTTGCCATACCCCCAATAATCAATATTGCCCCTCCTCCCTGGTTCTGGTACTGTTTGGGTGTTGGCATTGAATTATTTCCAAATTTAAATGCTGTTTGTCATTATTGTGCATGGTTTAATGTTTTTTTATGTGTCAACTTGGGGACCCGGAGTGGGTGGAAAGGTGTCATATATATATATATTTTAAAATAAAGTTGTTGACCCTCCTGGTAACAGGTTACTGCAGTAACATCTGCTCTCTTTTAGCGCCGTCTGTGTTTTGACAGTCGCTAAGTACTGAGACATGGAGTAGCACACCTTATTTACAGATAAGAAGGCCCTGCTTTTAATCAATACTGTTCTATCTACTGATACAAGCCACTCGGTACGAAGCGGAGCAGGCCAGGTTTATTACTAGCAAATCAATGCAATGTTTTTCTTTGCCATGCAACTCTTGGGGGGGGGGGGGGTCCATACAGCATAATGATTATCATTATATAATTAAGTCTACTTTCTCTTTTGCTATCTGCCTCTTTTGATCTTGTAAAACCGGGAATCGATTTTCCTGAAAGTCGAAGTTGCGTTGCCGTTGTTGTGGCCATGGTGCCACTTAGAAATGGCTCCAGATGCTGGCTCCGGCGCATGGCTTGTGAACACCAGGCAAGCTGACGCAAGAAGCTGCTGGAAACCTTCAAAACCAGCACCTGAAGTCTAAAGAGCTATTTAGTTTGTGTCTCTTGGATGCAACCCAGCAGCTTCCAGCGATGATGCACATTTCTCATTGATTTCTCTCTCCCCCCCCCCCCCCCCCCGCTCTTGGTGGAACTGACTGTCAGCTACAAAGCTCTGTGCTTCTAATGACTGACTTTCCCACAAGGAGAATAAACCAGTCTAACAAGTGAAGAAGTACTAGGGTGGTAGGAACCCTGCCCTTCTCATTACGCCACCATCCGGGTTGCTACTGATGTCAAACAAAATATGAGGCTTCCAAGTTGTGGGGGAGCTGCATTATGAAGTGGATGTCGCTCACATCCAAGAGGAGGCATGCAGAGAGCCGTGATCTGATTTTGATCAGGTACTCAGGCTTAGATGGGACCAGAGAGCCAGAAGAGCAGATCTGTCTTGGAGCTATCCTGCCCCTCTGACATCTCATCAGAGCTTCCATCTGCCGTGTATCACATAGAAGAACAACAGCAACAAAACAACGTTCCTGTGCTTTTGACCAACGGGCTCGTTGCATTAAGAAGCTTTGCCCTTGAACACTGATCATAGGAGATTTTCTATCATTCTTATCTCTGTTCTCACTCAAAGCTATGATGACGGACCCTTGGCAAGGCCAGCTTCATGGGGTTACCTGTCAATTGTGCACTCTCTTCATGTTGCAACTGCTTGCACTCTTAGGCCCAATCTACACCTCCCTTCTGAAGTAGTTTGACTGCTGTCTTTTCCTACACTCCTTTCACACTGGTTTCAAGTTTCACTTTGGTTTTTTTTTCCCCCCTGGGTCTGAAGAGCAGTAAGCAACAGGATCTGTTTAAAGCAGTGTAATGCTAGCTTGACCACAGGAGGGCAATTAACGAATGTAGACGGTGATTTTTTTAAAAAAAACTAGAACAAGTATGGCTTGAAACTAGAAACAGGTATAGATGGATTTTTTTGAAACTAGAATTATTCCAGTGGGGAAGTCAGATGTAGATTTGACCTAAGAATGCCCTCTGCCTCTCCCCTCATTGTAATAATCACTTGGTATTCTTCTGGGTAGGGGCTGTGGTGGCTCAGGTGGTTAAGACGCTGAACTGCAGGTCGGTAGTTCAGCAGTTCGAGATCCAAGTGCTGCAAGACGGAGTGAGCTTCTAGTGTCTTGGCTCCACTGCTGGACCTCCTGATGGCACCTGGTATTTTTGGCCACTGTGTGACAGAGTGTTGGACTGGATGGAGTGAGCTCCCGTCTCTGGCCCCAGCTCCTGCCGACCTAGCAGTTCAAAAGCAAGAAATTGCAAGTAGATAAATACGTACCGCTTCAGTGGGAAGGTAACAGTGTTCCATGCACCTCGGTGTCTAGTCATGCCGGCCACATGGCCACGGAAACATCTTCGGACAGCGCTGGCTTTTCGGCTTGGAACTGGAGATGAACACCGCATCCCTAGAGTCGTATTCGAGGGAAACCTTTACCTTTATCTTTACCTATTCTGCTGGGTGGGGCAGTGCCAGATGATAACAAAGAAGAAGATGCTTGAAAAAGAAAAGGGAAAGGCAAAATATGTCAAGACCTTTTCAGTAAATACTGTTTGCATTGCTCTAGATGTCTCCCCCCCACACACATGGTGAGGCAGACAAACATCTGCTCTATCTGTAACTTGCAATTAGTCCATTGGCACGTGGACAAAATCACCCAATCCACACTGCAAGGCAGCTGAAGTCTGAGAGAAAACCGGCACGTCACATGTTTGGCCCTATCGACACTGTGGTTCAAGTAATGTTAAATTCAGCTCCCATCCTAGGGCAGCCAGCCGCCCACTGCCAACCAGCTGGCTGGAGTGAGGGGCTTAATGGCAGCCCGGGGAAAACCCAGGCCGGTGATGCAACAGCATCACTATTGATGCATAGCCATCACTTCCAGTCCACACCAAGAGTGACCTCAGTGTATCGCCAGAGATGCCAGATGCTGATGGGCTGTAGGTTCAGGACAGACAAAAGGAAATACTACTTTACACAGAGAGTGATTAAAATGCAGGATTCGCTGCCAGAGGATGTAGTCGTGGCCACAGGAATAAACAGTTTTAAAGGGGGATTAGACAGATCCATGGAGGATCAGCCTATCAATGGCTACTAGCCATGGTGACTGAGGGGAACTTCTACCTTCAGAGGCACTAATCCTCTGAGTCCCAGAGCCAGGAAGCAATATCAGGGGAAGGCCTCGGTCTCTCTGCCCTGTTTGTCAGCTTTGCTGCCATAGCATGTGGGGGTTGGAGGCTGAAAGCTGGGTGGAGCTTGTTTTCCTTACAGATGTCTTCAGGTATGTTAACTTTCACTTTTAGCAGTGCCTTATCTCACTCACTGCCTGTGTCTGACATTGGGGGCTCGAGGCCTCTTTTCCCCTGGGAACTGCTATGCATTTTTTATGGCGCACGTGTGCTCACGCTGATTGGCCTCATCCCACCCTGGGGTGCATTTTGAATTATGTATAACTTCCTAACTTAGGGTTGCCAAGTGTATCAAACTTACCAGCGGGGGGGGGGGGGGGAGCTCTGCTGGCCAAGAGCTTTCTTGGCACGCGCGCTTTGCGCGCGCGCCAGACAGCGTCACCGGAAGTGACGTCAGCACATTGGGGGCATTGCCAGGGTGACGCTCTGGCAATCACCCCAAAACTCTATGGTATCATAGAGTTTTGGGGCGATTGCCAGAGCATCGCCCTGGCAATGCCCCCAACGTGATGGCGTCACTTCCGGGTGACATCATTACGTGAGGGAGGTCATCCAGGCTGGATGACCTCGGGGGTGGGGTTTCGCCCGCTGGCCGAATGCTGGCTGGCAGATCGGGAACCCCTGTAGCAGGGGATCCCCCGCCCCCCGGGCTGACTTGGCAGCCCTATCCTAACTCCCACCTGGGGAGGCATTACTGACACAACAAATGTTCTAGGTGCCTACCTTTACTGCTTCCAATAAACTGCTTACTGGTTAAGACTGTGTGTTGGAACTGATCACTGTGGCACTCTGACACTGTTGTTGGCTGGAAGAACTGGTTGGCCACTTTATGAGACAGGATGCTGGACTACATGGACCACTGGTCTCTGGGGTTTTCTTATATTCTTATGAAGGCCTTGACCTCTATGCCCTGTTGCTGGTCCTCCAGAGGAACTGGTTGGCCACTCACTGTATGAGACAGAATACTGGACTAGATGGACCACTGGCCTGATCCAGTAGAACTCTTCTTATGTTCTTAGCCAAATACGAACCAGGGCCAATCCTGCTGAGCTTCCGAGATGTGTTGAAGTCAGGCTAGCCCGGGCTGTGCATCTCAGGGGTAATGAAGACCCTAAGGTGGTGATAATGCAGAATGAGCTGGTCCACTTGATATGCCACTCTGATTTATCATCTGATACTCTTTTTGTTGTCTTCCTTTATGAATGTTACTGGGGTTTTTTTTAATAAAAAAAAGTTCTTTGGGAAGCCTTCAACCTGGAATCCAGTGAGTTATGGCACAGCCACTCATTTATCATCCTCATTACTCCACAGTCACTCATTCGCTCAACCTCCAGCCCATGAAGTTTATACTAATGTTCTCAATTTAACAAGTCACCCTATAAGTCACAGCATAACGACTTCATTATCTGGTGAACTGAACATGAATAATTCTAGGGACCGGCTTCCTCCTTCTTTCAGAAATGGAAATTGGGGGGGGGGGGGAGATCTACAGATGCTTAGCATCATCTTTATTTATAGGAGGCCACTATGATTTCTTCTTCAGCATTCTGAGCCACCATTCATCTGCATCTGCTCTTCAGGCTTCCACTTTTGAGAAGCAATGCAAAGTGTTCATGGAAGGTCTAGGGAGATCTTATAGCTTATTCATCATGACCTCTCTCTTTCATCTCTCCTCTCTGTGTGTGATTGGTACCATTTAGGGCACACGTGGAAACGGATGCCAGTAGTTCACAGAATCTCTAAATGTTGGATCTTTTTGCTAAATATTATTTTAATGCATAGCTTTATTCTTTTTGCCCCTAACTTAATACAAAAGTGAAGTTATATGCATGGTTTTTTGGTTTTGTTTTTTTTGGGGGGGAATACTATTTTTTAACAAAAATATAATCTCCCAATTTAAGTGGCCCTGAAAGTTAAACCAGAAAGTGCCAATGCAGGATTACAGCTGAACATCAAAAAGACAAAAGTGACAACTACCTGGGGTCATTTCGAGCAGGAACACGCAGGAACACCATTCCAAGAGTAACAAGCTCAGGAGCGGGCACATATGGTGATGCACTGTGGGAAAAAGCAAAAGCATACTAACTTGATCTGTCTTTCCATGCTTGTTGTAGGGTAGCTTCCCTGCAAGAGCAAAGGAAACCTCAAGTGTCTTTAGTCAAAGTGTAAAGCTGGCTCACCAGCTCTGAGTTGGGAAATACCTGGAGATTTTTGGGGTGGAGCCTGAGTGGTGGGTGTTGCCTTCTGATACACTTCCGGTGATGTCAGGGGGTGTGGCATATGCAAATAAGTTATGCTAATGAGTTATGCTAATGAGCTCCTGCACCTCTTTTTCTACGAAGTGACCCCTGAATTATGGAAATCCACAACAGCTGATGATGAACAAATTGAAACTGTTCAAGATTTTCTATTCCTTGGATCAGTCATCAACTGAAAGGGAGGCTGTCGACCAGGAAATCAGAAGGGGATTGAGACTGGAGAGTGCAGCCAGGAAGGGGCTGGAGAAGATCCTTAAGTGTTAAGGACATGTCGCTGGTGACGAGATCAAGATTTTTGTTGTTCAGTCACACAGCTGAGTCCGACTCTTTGCGACCCCATGGACCGCATCATGTAAAAGTCGGTCAATGAAGAAAGTTGACAGGAAGAAAGTGGATCATTGGTAATGTGGTCTTAGAGAAGAGTTTTATGGATACTGTGGACTGCCAAAAAAAGACAAACCAGTGGGTTGTAAATCAACTCAAATCTGAACCTCTCCCCTAGAAGCTAAAATGACCAAAAAGTGGCCAGTGTACTTTGGTCGCATGAAGAGAAGACAAGAGTAACTGTAAAAGACAGTAATGCTTGGGAAAGTTGGAGGCAGCAAGGAAAGAGGAAGGTCTAACAAGAGATGGATTGCCTCAACCAAAGAAGGCATACAGCCCTCAGTTTGCAAGACTGGACCAAGTCTGTTATGATATTATATTCTGGAGGTCATTAATCTATAGGGTCACTATAGATTGTGACTTGACAACACTTAACACACACAGAAGAAGAAGAGAAGAAGAAGAGATTGGATTTATACCCCGCCCTCCACTCACTTGGAGTCTCAGAGCGGCTTACAAACTCCTTTCCCTTCCCCTCCCCACAACAGACACCTTGTGAGGTAGGTGGGGCTGAGAGAGCTCTGAGACAACTGTCCTTGAGAGAACAGCTGGTACAGAGCTATGGCTTGCCCAAGGTCACAGCAAGCAACTGTATGTGAGGAGTGGGGAATCAACCACGGTTCTCCCAGATTAGAGTCCGCGCACTTAACCACTACACCCAAACTGGCTCCCACAGAGAGAGAGAGAGAGAGAGAGAGAGACCCTGCTATTGCTGGCACAGAAGGGTACTCCACCCATTTGCTTTATTGTTTGGAAGGCCCACATGACTGATTTCTCCCACAGAAATTGTACCAGCAGGGATGGGGGGGTAGAGTTTCCAGATCCAGATTAGTAAACTCCTGGAGATTTGGGGAAGGAGCCCGGGAAGGACAGAGACCTCAGTGGGCACAATGCCATAGAGCCCACCCTCCAAAGCATCCCTTTTCGGAACTGATCTCTGTAGTCTAGAGATGAGCTGTAATTACAGGCGATGCCCAGGTCCCACCTGAAGGCTGGCATCCCTAGTTGTAAGGGTACAGGTAAAAGTTTCCCTTGCTCGAAGCCAGTCAAATACGACTCTAGGGATGCGGTGCTAATCTCCGTTACCAAGCCGAAGAGCCAGCGCTGTCCAAAGGTGTTTCTGTGGTCATGTGGCCGGCATGACTAGATGCCGAGGCGCACGGCACGCTTTTACCTTCCCACCGAAGCGGTACCTATTTATCTACTTGCAATTTCTTGCTTTCGAACTGCTAGGTTGGCAGGAGCTGGGGCCAGAGACGGGAGCTCACTCCGTCATGCAGCACTTGGGTCTTGAACTGCTGAACTACCGACCTTCCGGACTGCAGTTCGGCGTCTTAACCACTTGAGCCACTGCAGCCCTTTCCCCAGCTGGGACCAGCCCCTGACTCCTAGCTTATTCCCACTAGTCAACCACAATTCTTTGAATTCTTCCTCTAGAGCCATTTCCATAGCAATTTTGAACTGTACCTGACACTTCATCACTGGCATTAGTTCAGTCTAGAAAGGGAAAGGAGCAAGACTCTTCCAGGTTTGCGCTCCCCCCTGACCCCTACTGGCGTCTGAGAAACAATGCTGGCTGCACAATTGGGGGGGGGGGGAGAAGGAGAACAAGGACTGCTGGGATGAATGGCAGAAGGCAGTGGTGATAAACCTCATGGCGGGTGCTCCATAGGACAGCTATAGGGAAGAGGCTCAGCCCACCAGCATGAGTCGGGGGCATCCCATCAGCATGAGTGGCCCATGCCAAGTGATTGGCTCTTATGGGACAACATCTCCGTGGTTTCCAGGACTCCTTATAAAGCAAGCTCCGGGAGGGGGGGGGGCTTGAACCAAAGACCCCATGCTGTGCCTGTTTTGTCTGTGCCATGACTCAAGCAGGCATTCCCCCACGGGGGGGTGGGGAGGGGGGCTGACAGACGAGACTCTCCGAGCTGAGGGCTCCCCTATGCTCCTCTTGGAGAATGTTGCCCCTTGTCTGTTTGCCCCTTGCCTCATAAAAATCTGCAGAGCAGGGGACATTTCAAGCAGGAGCTTGGGGGAGCTCAGCTCCGGGAGTTCGTGCCAGCCCCCCTCCCCACCCCCCCGTGGGGGAATGCCTGCTTGAGTCATGGCTGCAGCAAAATGACCCCATCCCCTGGAAAGGTCCTTGTTCCTCCGACCCGCCTTCTGAAGGCTTCAGCCACCACTGAAGCTATCCTCCCAGAATAGTGGCATTTCTGAGGCTTGGATTAGTAGCAGTCCCCTCTCTGCCAGCTCTTCTTTCTTTCTTTCTTTCTTTCTTTCTTTCTTTCTTTCTTTCTTTCTTTCTTTCTTTCTTTCTTTCTTTCTTTCTTTCTTTCTTCCTTCCTTCCTTCCTTCCTTCCTTCCTTCCTTCCTTCCTTCCTTCCTCCCACATGCTTGCTCGCTCACTCACTGACATACTTCTGGTGATGTCAGGTGGTTTAGAATATGCAAGTAAGTTATGCTAATGAGTTATGCTAATGAGCTCCTGCACCTCTTTTTCTACGAAATGACCCCTGCTGCAGAGTATTCATGATTGTGAGTTCCAAGGTTCCGGCTAAGCATGACTTGTTCCTCCCTTCTCTGTGTGGGTGGGCACAGGGACATGTCACAGAGTTAAGAACATAAGAACATAAGAGAAGCCAGTGTTGGATCAGACCAGTGGCCCCTCCAGTCCAACACTCTGTCACACAGTGGCCAGAAACACCCCAGGTGCCCTCAGGAGGTCCAGCAGTGGGGGCAGGAAGCCCTCCCACTCTTGCCCCCCCCCCCCAAAAAAACCCACCAAGAATACAGAGCACCACTTGCCCCAGACTGAGAGTTCCTATCTATACCTTGTGGCTAATAGCCACTGATGGATCTCTGCTCTAGATGTTTATCCAATTCCCTCTTGAAGCCGTCCATGCTTGTAGCCGCCACCACCTCCTGTGGCAGTTGTGTCTACAGTGGTAGACTCTGAACTCTAATTTTAAAATTTAAAGGGAGGCTCTCCACCTTGGCTCCTGACAGCTGACACAATCCTAAAATTCTGGGAGATATATTTCCATCACTCCTGGAATCTGGGGGTGTTTTGGGTGATTTTGGATATCCCTGAGCTGACCAGAAACAGTTTATTTTTGGCTCAAGTATATCCAAGAGCACACCCCTGAAAATGTTTGATGAACACACTTCTGGTAGAGTGTGCTGATTCACTTGAAATGTAAGTCTTAGAGAAGGAGGAGTAGATATATAAGGGTTATGGATATCATGGGGAAAATGACAAGTACTGTAATACTAAGAATGGCTTTTCTTTGATTTCAACTCACTAAACTGTAGAGAAGAAGAAAGGATTTTTATTTTATTTTTTGGTGGGGAGGATAAGAAGTAGGCTGGGTTTGTTAGTAAGGTTTTTTCACTGTCTGATATTTAAAAAGCCAGTGAGTATAATAATGTTTTTGCTTCAATAATGGACACCATTTTGAAAATTGAATTTTATTGTTTGGCTTAAGTGTTTTATGGCTATGGACTAATTAACAAAATGATTTAAATGTTAACATTTTTAAAATTAGTTGTATTATTGCCTTGAGACTGTTTGATATGGATTTCTAACACTGGAAGACACCTTTAATGTACTAATGTTTTGTTTATTCAGCTATGTTTCCATATAATAAAAATGATTGAACCACAAATAGGAGGGGAGGGGCTTTTAGCATGAGTAAATATATGCATATCATGATAACAGAAGAAGAGCCCTGTGACATCAGACCAGTGAGGATCCATCTAGTCAGTTTGGTGTAGTGGTTAGGAGTGCAGATTCTAATCTGGGCGAACCAGGTCTGATTCCCCACTCCTCCACTTGCAGCTGCTGGATGACCTTGGGCAAGCCATAGTTCTGCACCAGCTGTTCTCTCAAGGACAGCTTGGGAAAGAGCTCTCTCAGCCCCACCTACCTCACAGGGTGTCTGTTGTGGGGAGGGGAAGGGAAATAGGGCTGCCAAGTCAGCCCGGGGGGCAGGGGATCCCCCGCTACAGGGGTTCCCGATCCACCGGCCAGCATTCGGCCGGCGGGGGGAACCCTACCCCCTTCCCCAGCGTAATGATGTCACCTGGAAGTGACGTCATCACGTTGGGGACGTTGCCGGGATGACGCTCTAGCAATCGCCCTAAAACTCTATGGTATCATAGAGTTTTGGGGCGATTGCCAGAGCGTTGCCCTGGCAACGCCCCCAACGTGATGATGTCACTTCCGGTGACATCATTGCGGTGCGTGCGCAAGCGCGCACACTGGGGAAGCTCCCGGAGGCAGGAGGACTCCCCCCCGTCGGTAAGGAAAAAGGACTTGGCAACCCTAAAGGGAAAGGAGTTTGTAAGCCGTTCTGAGACTACAAGTGAAGGGTGGGGTATAAATCCAATCTCTTCTCTTCTTCTTCTTCTTCTTCTAGTCCAGCATCCTGTCTCACACAGTGGCCAACCAGTTCCTCTGTACAGCCAACCACAGGGCATTGAGGCTGAGGCCTTCCATGATGCTAACTCACTTAATCACTCTGCACACAAGGGATGCTTCCAATTTTCTCCTCATCTGAATTCTCTTCCCCAGATTTTCAAGTTTTGGATTCCGTGGTCTTCCTTTGGAAGCCATGCCGATACAATGCAATCAAATACATGGTTCCATTTTCCCCGTTGTTGTTTTTTTTTTTAACCAAGTGCTGGGTATTTATGATACAACTGCATGTTTGTATCAGGACTCTTTTTGTTTTTAGTGATATAGCATCACACACCTGTGCATTGGTGGCATAAGATGCAAATTAAAGAAAGACATTAAGCAGCAAAATGTGTATTTTATGGTTTAGAAATTTTGCTAGGAAACAAGAATAAAGGAGGAGTGGAATGCAGGTCAGTCTGACCGCAGAAAACAATAAAGAAATAATATGCAGTTATTTAAAAAATCTTTTTAAATGTAAAAAAAGAAATAAATTGTTTTCAGACTTTATGCACTTTTTGGGAGGGGGGTTGAAAGACCTGAGTCAGATTGAGGTGATGAGAGAGGAGGTCCTACGACTGATAGACAACTTAAAAACAAATAAATCACCAGGCCCGGAGGACATACATCCGAGAGTTCTGAAAGAACTCAAATGGGAACTTGTGAATCTCCCGACAAAAAAAAAAAAATGTAATCTTTCATTAAAAGCTGCCTCCATTCCTGAGGACTGGAAGATAGCTAATGTCACTCCTATCTTTAAAAAGGGTTCCAGAAGAGATCTGGGAAATTACAGGCCAGTCAGTCTGACATCAGTATGGGTAAGTTGGTGGAAACTGTTATTAAGGAGAGAATTAGTAGGCACATTGATGAACAAAAACTATTGCGGCAGACTCAGCATGGGTTCTCTAAGGGAAGATCTTGTATCACTAACCTGCTAGTGTTCTTTGAGGGGGTGAACAAACATGTGGACAAGGGGGACCCAATGCTGTTGTTTACCTTGACTTCCAGAAAGCTTTTGATAAAGTTCCTCATCAAAGGCTCCTAAGTAAGCTCAATAGTCACGGGATAAAAGAACAAGTCCTTTTGTGGATCAAAAACTAGCTAATTAAAAGAAAACAGAGAGTGAGTATAAACGGGCAATTTTCTCAGTGGAGGGTGGTAAGTAGTGGGGTACCACAGAGATTAGTACTGGGTCTGATGCTTTTTAACTTGTTCATTAACGGTTTGGAGTTGGGGGTAAGCAGTGAAGTGGCTAAATTTGCAGATGACACTAAATTGTTCAGGGTGCTGAGAATTGTGAAGCACTCCAAAGGGATCTGTCTAGGAAGGGCAAGTGGGCGTCAACATGGGAAATGGAGTTCAGTGTGGCCAAGTGCAAAGTGATGCACATTGGAGCCAAAAATCCTACCTATAAATACACGTTGATGGGGTCCAAACTGGCAGAGACTGACCAAGAGAGAGATCTTGGAGCTGTAGTAGATAACTCACTAAAAATGTCAAGACAGTGTGTGACTGCAATAAAAAAAAGGCCAATGCTATGCTGGAGATTATTTGGAAGGAAACTGAAAACAAACCAGCCAGTCTCATAATGCCCTTGTATAAATTGATAGTACGACCACATTTGGAACACGACCACATTTGGAACACTGTCACCACACCTCAGAAAGGATATTATAGCACTGGGAAAAATGCAGAAAAGGGTAACTAGAATGATAAAAGGGTTGGAAAATTTTGCCTATGAAGAAAGGTTGAAGCACTTGGGGCTCTTTAACTTGGAGAAACGACAACTGAGGGGTGACATGACCTGACCCAACATGGGCTGAGGAAAGACTGGGAAAATGAAGTGCAATGGAAGCAGGGCAAAAAGGCCCAGGCCAAGCTGTTCCAGGGCTTTCCGTTCGCACTGCGCAGAAGAATGCGGGAGCATAGCGGGGAGGAGGCGGAATAAAGTGTTCACACTGCTGCGGAGTGGCCCCTGGAGGGCCAGCATCCACAGTGCACAGCTTCAGGCCATTTCACCAAACTGTGCATAGGTGAATAGGCACATGGGCACAGCAGCAAGGGTGGCAGGATTGCGTGGCACCTGGCCTCACCCAGCAGTGGCCGGCAGAGCAGCACACCTCCAGTCAGGTGACTGGTGCCGCACCTGTGCAATGAAGTGCACCTTCCTGGAGCCACAGTGAGAGGGAGTGGTCATTTGCCATGGATACCAAGAAGGTCGGTGCACTCCTGATTCTGGGCATGAGGTTTTGCCAAGCAGTACTGCCGTACCACCAGGGTAGGATCCACAGCATCCAAGCCAGGTCCAGCTAGGTCCACAGATCCAGTGACACTACAGGGTTCGGAAGAGAGCCAGGCTCAGGAACTACCTGGCCAGTCAGTCCCTGGACACAGCTGGGTACTCAGATTGGGCGAAGAGGGCATGCCACATCTCTGGTTAGTGTACCCCTGCCCCACCAGCTGGTGGGATACCTTTTGTCTGCCAAGTGTGGGAGGACGAGCAGTGGCTCATGAACTTCAGGGTGACAAGGGCCACCTTCCGGTATTTGGTGGACTGCCTGAGTGGCTGGGTCACACATGCAGACATGCCCCTGAGGCATGTCTTCATGGTGGAGGAGCGCATGGCCATCACCCTGTGGTGGCTTGTGGGCACCAACTGCTACCAAGAGGTCAGCCACCAGTTTGGAGTTGGGAAGTCCACTGTCACGGGGATTGTGGCAGAGGTTTGCATGGCCCTGGACCTGGAGCTGCTGAGCAGGACTGCATGCCTCGGGCCGCCAGGAAGAGTGAGTTTTCCCACCCCTTGTCTGCAGGCCCCATGGTGAAACCCCCAGCTCCAGCAGATGGGGTGCCCCAAAGTGCCACCAGCACGTCCATGGCCCAGGCTGGGGAGGGGGGGCTCCAGTCAAAAGGAGCCCCACGGTCCTAATGCCACGCCTCTGTGTTGCACAGATCATAGATGGCTTTGCAGCACTGGGCTTCCCCCACTGCGTTGGTGCTTTGGACAGGTTTCACATCCCTGTCAAGCCACTGCCTGGCCAGGCCCATGACTTTATCAACCAGAAGAACATCTGCTCCGTCATCCTCCAGGGGACATTGCTGTGGGCCACAGTGGCCAGGACCACAATGCCCATGTATTCAGGCGCTCACACACCTGCAGGGGCATGGATGTGGGGGTGTTTGTCCCAGGGCTCCCCACCATCATGATTGACGGTGTTCAGGTCCCCCCTCATGCTAGCCAATGTCACATACCCAACCAGAAGGTGGCTGGTCACCCCGTACAAGGGTGCCTTGGATCACCATCAGACCATTTTCAACAGGGCACATGCCAGAAATGTTGTGGAGCATGCCTTCAGGTGCCTGAAGGCACACTGGCATCAGCTGGTGTTGAGGCTTGATGTGCAGGAGGCAAACTACATCCCAGTGGTGTCATTGTGTGCACAACGTCTGTGAGGAGCGTGGCCACACAATCATCAGGTGCGATGGGGATGAGGCGTCGGCCCAGGTGCCAGGGGCTAGACCACCAGCATGGAGGATTGAGGACAGGAACAGGCAGGAGGAGAGTACAGTGCGAGAAGCGCTCACCGCCTGGCTTCTGAGGCAGCTGTGATGCTGAGGTGGTTCCGCATGTGTGCTGGGGCAGGTCGTCCATGGCACAGCGCTGTCCCCAGCCATGACCGGTCTCCCCCCGCCCCCTGGCTCCGGCCCTCCAGGCGGCAGTGTGACAGACACAATAAAAAGCCAGAGTTGATTTGCCTGTCTCTGTGTGAGTCTCTGAATCCCCAATCCTGGCTCCTGCCATGATGGCCAACCACATTCCGAGCAAGGCCCCTGGCCGGGTGGGGGGTGTGTGTGGGGGTGCACACCGAGGCCCGCCAATGTTCCCTCTAAGCTGAGTTAGTGTGAGCTAGCTCACAGTTTTTTTAGCTTCCGCCTCGCCCATTTTTGTCTTAGCTCAGGCAGGATGGCTCCAGAGCAAACTAATTTATTCAGTAGCCAAATGGCTCGCTCACAACTTCAATGCCAGTAGCTCACAAAGGTAATTTTTTGCTCACAAGACTCCAGAGCTTAGAGGGAACACGGAGGCCCACTGATGTGCAAATGGGCGGTGGCCTCCCTTGCCGCCGCAGGAGCACAAAGGGGCGGAGGCATCCGCATGGCAGCAACACCTGGAGGGCAACGGCAGGCAGCTGCAGCTGTCCGAACGGGCTCTCTCAATCCCCTTGCAAAGCAGGCCTATATCGGGCCAAACTGAACAGGCTGAACTTGGCCATTGCCTTATCTTACGTTCTTTTGTTCACTTAAGTACCAGGATCCAGGCAACAGCAGCTATCACCATGAATACAGCCCATGATCCCAGTACTTTCTTCCTCTGATTTTTTTTAAAAAACCAAGAACTTGGAAAATTACAGGAGTCGAAGAGTAGAAAGCTCTGATTCATGATCTGGCAATCTCTCACTTCAGCTGCTGTCGCCTTCCCGCCTCTTGTCTTCTGCTGTTTCGCCTTCCGGCTAGCCATCTGCCCCTTAAATCATTCACCATTCTCCTTGCTCTCACCCTCAATGACCTCCCCTACCTTCCTGCTCCTAATTGCGAGTAGGTCTCTGCAAACAAACAAACAAAAAACCTGAAATGGAGTTCTAGGACACGGGTGTCATTTCCTTGTAACCCAACATCACCAGAGGATAATCAGGAATGGTGGCCTGTCTGTCAGGGGAACTTTCCCAACATTAAGGGTCATTTTACACCTCCCCTCTAAAGTAGTTTGACTGCTGTCTTTTCCTGTGCTGATTTCACAGTGGTGTGAAATTTCACTCCAGGGGGTCTAAGTGCTCTAATCAACAGCAATTGTTTAAAGCAGAATCAAGCCGGTTGAATACTAGCTTGACCACAGGAGGGCAATTAGTAGATGTGGACATTTCAGTAGCAGCACGGTTTCACACCGCACAGAGGTGTGGGCAGGTTTTTTTGGAACTAGAATGATTCCAGTGGGAAAGTCAGATGTAAAAACAGCCTAAGATAGTTCCAGCGGGTAGCTGTGTTGCTCTCCTGCAGAGCAGTTAGATTTGAGCAGGGGTCCTTTCATAGAAAAAGAGGTGCAGGAGCTCATTAGCATAACTCATTAGCATATGCCACGTTCCCCTGACATCACCGGAAGTGTGTCAGAAAGGGAATGTCAGTTTCAGCCCCATTATATCCTATGGGCCATTGAAATCAATGGCAAAAACTCATAGGGTATATGAGGGGCTGGAGGAAAGGGGGTTTGAGGGAGAGGCTCCAAACTTGCAGGGTAGCTGCTGGGGCCTCTCCTCGAAATACCCACTAAGTTTCAAGAAGATTGGACCACGGGGTCCAATTCTACGGGCCCCCAAACAGATTGTCCCGTCCCCTCCATTGTTCTCTATGGAGGGAAAAAATGTTAACTTTTTTCCTACCATAGAGAACAATGGAGGGAATGGAGGCAACCTGTTTTGGGGCCTGTAGAATTGGACCCCCTGGTCCAATCTTCTTAAAACTTGGTGGGCATTTCGAGGAGAGGCCCCAGCAGCTACCCTGCAAGTTTGGAGCCTCTCCCTCAAAGCCCCTCCCCTCCAGTGACTTTTAAATTTGCCACCGAATTTCAGCAGCAATTCGGCAGCGAGCTGAATCAGATTAGAGAATCTGATTCAGCCCGTGGCTGCCCTACTGGCCAGTCCTGAGCTGGCGGAGCTTCGTTCCGCCTCACTCTGGCCCCAATGGACCCCTGAATTTGAGTCCAGGAGCACCTTAGAGTGTCCCAACAAGATTTGGGGGGCACACACTTTTGAGAGTCAAAGCTCTGATGAAAGGAGCCTTGGGTCTTGAAAGCTCATACACCCCAAAATGTTGTCCATCTCGAAGGGGTCCCTGGACTCGAATCTAGTTCTCCCACCCTGAAGAGTCTTCCTGTGGGCCCTGTAGCATTCTCCAAGTCATGGTTTGTTAAAGTATTGCAAAGGAGGCCTGCCAAATTAACAGAAGGAACTTCTAGATTCAGCACACCAGGCACACATTCAATATTGGTTTTGTTATTTATTATTGAAAAATGCATTATTGAGTGGAATGAGCAAGGTGCATAACAGTCGCCTTGGGGAAGTGATCCGTCATCTTCTGACAGGCAACATGTGCTTAATGCACCTATTTACTTTTTTATTTGTGGGCAACAATTGGCTTCTCTGTTCATTCTCCAGTCCTTTGGAGAGCTGGCTGCCTCTCCATCTCGTGTTTAACACACTTCATCAATAGCCACGTGGTCTGGGTGCCCTGAAAGGACTTTGCTCACGTGCCTAAAAAAAATTCCTTCTGACGATTTTGAAAAGCAACACAAAGCATTAATCAGGTGCCTTTCCCTTTCTTGAAATTAATTACAGTGAAAATTCCTTTAAACACCAGATAGCCCAGCCTAGCCCAATCTTGTCAGGTCTCGGAAACTAAGCAGGGTCAGCCCTGGTTAGTACTTGGATGGGAGACCACCAAGGAAGTCCAGAGTTGCTATGATGAGGCACACCACCTCTGCTCCTCTCTTGCCTTGACTGGGACTGCCCAGGCTAGCATGCTCATAATCAGATCTCAGTAGCTAAGAAGGGTCAGCCCTGCTTGATGTTTGGATGGGAGACCACCAAGGAAGCTGAGGGTTGCTACACAAAAACAGGCAATAGCAAACTACCTCTGAATGTCTCTTGCCTTGAAAACTCTAAGAGAGGTCACCATAAGTTGATTGTGACTTGATACTAGTTTCCACCACTGGTAAAGCAGCTATTTTTAATGGGTGTGAAAATGGAACATATGAGAATGACAAATCAAAAATTTCACAATACCTTGTAAATTAATTGTGCAGATGGAACTACTGCAGTGGCTGTTAGAATGTGAAATTGCTCCTGTTCACCTACTGGTTTTCATTCAGTTTCCCACTTCCTGGCCCATGAAGGCTTAGGATGGCACGAACCAGTTCACAAACTGAACTTCGTGAATTTGTCAAGTTCGTGGTTCGCAAACTGAAGTTTGTGGCAGGTCAACCGGCACAAACTTTCCATAAACTTTCAAGTGGTTCGTGGTGATCTGTGAATTGATACATTTCCAGACAGACTGTCTCCGCTCAATCAAAATGTTTACCAAACTTCAAAGCAACAGGTTCCCTGTGTGTTTGGTGTGTGTGTAGTTTGCATTTTTGAGCCTGCAACTGACATTTCCCCCCCCCCCAAGAACTTTCCTGGGGGAATCTTCTTTGGAGGGCCATATCTCAGACCCACTAAGTCTAATCTTAACGTAACTTGGAGGACATGTAGAGGAGCATGTCCCTGTCTCCCTGTCTAGAGCACTAACAGAAAGTATTCCCATCAATTATACCTTAAATTATAGTTTCTTTGGTGTGGGATTAAAATGGTGCCCTATTTTACAAGCGCCCCATAACTGGATAGCCCATGATAGCCTGATCTCATCAGATTTCGGAAACTAAGCAGGGTCAGTTCTAATTAGCATTTGGATGGGAGACCACTGAGGAAGTCAGTGACATGATTGAGGTTTATAAGATTATGCATGGGATAGAGCAGGTAGAGAAAGAAGTACTTGTCTCCCTTTTTCACAATACAAGAACTCGTGGGCACTCCATGAAATTGCTGAGCAGTCGGGCTAGAACAGATAAAAGGAAGTCCTTCACACAAAGAATGATTAACACGCGGAATTCACTGTCACAGGAGGTGGTGGTGGCTACAAGCAGGGAGGACTTCAAGAAGGAACTGGATAAACATATGGAGCAGAGGTCCATCAGTGGCTATTAGCCACAAGGTATAGATAGGAACTCTCAGTCTGGGGCAAGTGATGCTCTGTATTCTTGGTGCTTGGGGGGGGGCAACAGTGGGAGGGCTTCTAGTGTCATGCCCCCACTGCTGGACCTCCTGAGGGCATCTGGTGTTTTTGGCCACTGTGTGACTGGATGGGCCACTGGCCTGATCCAACATTGGCTTCTCTTATGTTCTTATGTTCTTACAAAGTCCAGGGTTGATACACAGAGGCAGTCAGTGGCAACCCACCTCTGAATATCTCTTGTCTAGAAAACCCTACCTGGTCATCCTAAGTCGATTGCAAATTGATGGGGGGGAATTCAAGGGAAAAGTTCCCACTGTCAAATCATCCCATCTGCTTGTGTAGATGGGGAACCCATGAATCAAGGTTAGTGTGAGCCAGGCTGTGACCAGTTTCATATTTTGGGGACTTCCACCCTCTGAAGCAGTTCAGTTAACAAAAGAGATGTGGTCACAGATTGACAGTTGCATTATCCAAAGGAATGTCAAACTTTGGCTGAGGACAGACTGGCAATGTGGCCCAGGAGAACTCCGCTTCAGAAGCGGGGGAAGGGAGGGAGTTCAGACAGCTGCAGCTGCCCTCCGTCTCCCTTCCGTACTCACCCGTTTGTGAAGCAGTTCCCTGCCACCTCAGATGGACACTGGCAGAAAGCGGTGTCCGGGGTCTTCCTCTGCTTGGATCCCTCTTCCCGGCTGTGTGGATGGGAAGAGGCGGGATTCAAGCTGAGGTGGCGGTGTGAATGCACCACCATGGTGAGATGTGCATGTGCAAGCGGCCCCAATAGAGGAGGTGGGGAGATTTCACATTTTTAGACTGCTGCTGTGGCCATGCGCCTACGAGCCCCACCACGAGCCTCAGAGGCCGGCCCACCCAGGGCCGCTCGACAGCAGTCTAAATGCTCCGTTCTGCATCCTCCATGGTATGCTCTCGCGGGAAACTGGCCAGTGTGAACGGCCAGCCCCGGGCCAGTTTTCCCCCATGGCTTTTGGCCCCACTGCCATTCCGCAGCAATAACATGTATGTATGTATGTATTTAAAATATTTATTAGCCACCTTTCCTTCTTGTGGAGTTCAGGGCAGCTCACAAGGTAGGTAAAATTCATACCCCCCCCCCCCCAATTAAAACCACAATTTAGGACTGCTAGTAAATTAATCAAATGTGGTCCTAAATAAAACAATATTCAACTGCTTCCTAAAGATTGAAAGGGAAGAGGCAAGACACACCTCCTGTAGTTCTAGAAGAGATACAATATCTACGAGAACAACAGCTATGGAACAAGTTAAGAGCAGAGAATCATACAGCTGTGACAACACACTCTCCTATTAAAGCATGTGCATCAAAAATTTCAAAAACATACAAAAATATTGCAAAATATAATTAATTTAATATAGTAGGTGATGGGGGTCCAAAGTCATCAACAACGAAAAATCCGGTAGATACATTCGTTTCCAAAAGTCTTCCTCAGGTGTGGACCAACAATTAGAATATCTTCAAACGTAATAAAAGTACTTCTACTATATCTGGCTGATTCAACAATGGCATTTTTTCAACTCACAGCATGTCTGGAATACTCCTAAGTTAATGCATGTCACACCTATTATATTAAATTAATTATATTTTGCAATATTTTTGTATGTTTTTGAAATTTTGGATGCACATGCTTTAATAGGAGAGTGTGTTGTCACAGCTGTATGATTCTCTGCTCTTAACTTGTTCTAGAAGAGATAGCATCAGAAAGCTCACCCATAAGGCAAAATTCACACACTTTCTTTATCCATTCAGAGATGGAGAGATGTGTATTATGTTTCCAAGATTTGGCTATAACAAACCTGGCTGCCACACAAAATAAAGCAATGAGTTCTTTGTGTGGCGGGAAAGGAAGATTAAGTTGCCAAACCTTAAGTTGTAATGATTCTGGGTCAAAAGATAAGTTGTATGTCATGATATCAGAAATGTGATGGGTTATTTCTTGCCAAAAGGCCTGTATATATTTGTAATCCCACCAACAGTGTTGATAGGAACCTATTTCCCCACAACCTCTCCAGCATAAAGGTGATAGGGATGACTGAATATAATGTAATTTTTGTGGCATAAGATACCACCTAATAATGAGCTTTACTTTACTTCAGTTCGGTTCCCATTCTTAACATATTTATCTACCAAAAATGATTATGCTTCAATGTTAGACACAATAATAGTGGTTTATTAGAGTGTTATTTATACTATTTACAGTTGTTGATTCCTCTCATGCTGTATTCTTATACTCAAACATTTCTCATTGTTTTTATTATTACTGTTATTAATGTAATGGTTACATACGTTGTTTTAAATGTTATTGTATCTGTTTATTGATAATAAAATTCATTAAAATTAAAAAAAAGACACACTTCCTTGCGGAGGATGTTCCATAATTGTGGGGCTGCCACTAAAAAGGCCCTCGCTTGAGTGCCCATGAGATGAGCTTCTTTGGTTGGTGTGACAGTCAGGAGGGCCTCCCCCTGTAATCTCAGTTCCTGGGCAGGAACATACAGGAGAAGACAGTCCTTCAGATGAACCAGTCCCAGGCCAGGTAGGCATACAAAGATCAAAACAAACACCTTGAATTGGGTTCAGGAGCGGATAGGTAGCCAGTATAATTGCTAGTGACTAATCGGTACCCATACTTTCCTGTTCTCACAGGTGCATCTACCTTATTTTTCCTTCTTCTGTACCTTCTCAGTAGGCTCCTGCCCAGTCTATCTTCAGCAGCCAAAACTGGATGAAAGACCTACTTGTATATGTTTAGTCCATTTCTATCTTCTCCTTCCACAAAAGAGTTCTGGGCAGCAAACATGGTCTACTTCCTCTGGTTTATCCGAGCGACCCTGTGAGGTGGGTTAGAATGCAAGAGAATGACTGGACCAGTCTTTTATGATGAACTCATGCTCCGGCCCAGTCCAGCCCTCTAATCACTTCACTCTCTGAACTGTTTTGGGTTTTTTTTTACCCAGGTGTTTGGCCAGAGCATCCCAGTTGAAGATAGGTCATGCCAGTGGTGGTGATGGTGGAAAGTCCTGTCAAGTCACAGCTGACTTCTGGTGACCCTGTGGGGTTTTCAAGGCAAGATACATTCAGAGGTGGTCTGCCACTGCCTGCCCTTGCATCACAGCCCTGGTATTCCTCGGTGGCGTCCCATCCAAAAATGGACCAGAGCTGACACTGCTTAGCTTCAGAGATCTGATAAGATCAGGCTAGCCGGGGCCATCCAGGTCAGAGCATGCCAGTGGCGGTGGAAAGTGCTGTTAAGTCACAGCTGATTTACGACACTCCCCCCCCCCAGGGTTTTCAAGGCAAGAGATGTTAACGTAAGAACATAAGAGAAGCCAATGCTGGATCAGGCCCATCCAGTCCAACACTCTTGTGTCACACAGTGGCCAAAGACACCAGGTGCCCTCAGGAGCTCCAGCAGTGGGGCCAGGAGACTAGAAGCCCTCCCACTGTTGCCCCCCCCCCCAAAGCACCAAGAATACAGGGCATCACTTGCCCCAGACTGAGAGTTCCTATCTATACCTTGGGGCTAAGAGCCACTGAGCCACTGGACCTCTGCTCCAGATGTTTATCTAGTTCCCTCTTGAAGCCATCCACACTTGTAGCTGCCACCACCTCCTGTGGCGGTGAATTTGAGAGGTGGTTTGCCACTGCCTGTCTCTGTGTACTGACCATGGACTTCCTTGGGGTTTCCCATCCAAGGATTAAATGGGGTCAACTTTGCTCTGCTTCCGAGAGCTGATGAGATTAGGCTAGCCTGGATCGTCAAGGTGGACAAACAGAGGCTGTTTGCCCTTGCCTGCCTTTGTGTAGTGACCCTGGACTTCCTTGGTGGTCTCCCATCCAAATAACAGCTAGAGAGGACCCTGCTTAGCTTCCAAAATCTGATGAGAGGGCGGGGTTTGGAGAGAGGAGGGATCTCAGCAAGGTATAAAGTCGTATAGTCCAAAATGGCCGTTTTCTCCAGAGGAACTGGTCTTAGTTGTGATTCCAGGAGATCTTTGGGCCCCACCTTGACGTTGGCAACCCTGTCTGAGTTAGGTCTCAAAGTCAGAGTGCCCTACAGGGATAGAGAATTACAGGGATAGAGAATTAGTTACTATTCTAATAGTGTCTGCAAGCATGAGGAGCGAAATGTGCTCGAAATAATCAAGAGTGATAAATGTTTGCTTGTTATATTTTTGTGAAAAGTTATGGCGCTTTTAAAACTGATTTATTTGTCAGGGTAAAAGAAACTACCTCAATCAATTCAGTTGGAAACCAGTTCTGAGCATTTTGAATGCTATTCCTTGCCACCAGGTTGCTAAAGGAACCTTAATATTATGATAACATTTGTGGCCTCCAACAATGAAATGTACAGGAAATACGTGAATCTGTAGTGTGTGATTATCTTTCAGTAAACTAGTAAAAGTTATAAAGAGAACAGATATACAGATGAGAGAGAGAGAGAGAGAAGGAGATGTATATGCGTGTTTATATATCGTAAAATTCCTTATTGGATCAATCATAATATCCAAATTGATTTCAGGATGGGGCAAGAAACATACTGACTCTGAAAAGAAGCTGACACAGAACTGTATCCAACCAGGTCTCCATGGCCTAAGCATGATCCCTTTACGACTAATGGATAGACTTTCCCTGGCTCAGTTTGGAAATAGATTCAGCAAAGACGCTATTTTCATTTGTTTAAAGGAGAAGAAGAAAAGAAGAGACTGGATTTATACCCCACCCTTCACCACCCAAGGGAGTCTCAGAGTGCCTTACAAATTAATTTCCCTCCCCCTCCCCACAACAGACACCCTGAGAGGTAGGTGGGGCTGAGGGAGCTCTGGCAGAAACTGCTCTGTTTCGAGAACAGTTGTGCCAGAACTACAGCTTGCCCAAGGTCATCCATCAGGTGCAAATGGAGGAGTGGGGAATCAAACCCGGTTCTCCCAGCTTAGAGTCCGTGCACTTAACCACCACACCAAACAGTTCAATTGTTCCCTAGCCCAGGCGTGGAATTCAGACTCTGTTTTGTTCCTAATGACATCGTTGGAAACACAATCGTATCTATATCCTTGCCTGTGACCCCTGACCCCCAACATCCCCATATTCTCTTCCCACTTACCCAGCAGCAGTGACAGAAATCTTTTCTCATCCTTGGGCATTTAGAATACCACACAGCAGTACCCCAGGGACCTAGAGACACTGGGGAATATATTTTCCTCAGAGCATTGAGTTCTTGTATCGACATCTGGAACCCACATCTCCATGGACAACCTTCAGTAGTATCTACCTACCACACATACTCTTCAAAAGAAAAAAAAGAGAGTGTGAAGCAGCACCGACATGTCCTCATCTTTAGCATGGTGGACAGAGGAATGCGTACAGCTGCTAAAAGTGCCCAACCCAGTGAATCCCAAGATGATTCAAATTCAGAAGTTTTCTCCAAGGACTAAGGATAGCAATGATTTCAGGAACAAATGTGCCCCTATTCCAGACTGACACAAAATCGCTGGACTTTATGAAGAGTGATTGGGTTAGCCTTCACACATTTTAAGCACGATGCATAGTTGAGTGATTCCAGTCTTTGCAAGTATCTTTATCCCAGTTGATATTGGAACTAGGTGAAATATTACACGTCATTCATGTGTGCTTCCCTTGTGAATTGTGACGTCTACAACTATAACATGGTCCCATTCGGATGAAGTTCTGTACCGAAACAAATTTTATTCCAGAGAAACTCATCAACAACAACTATTTGTACCATATGGACCTTTAGGTAAAGGTTTCCCTTCCTCAGAAGCCAGTCGAATACGACTCTAGGGATGCGGTGCTCATCTCCGTTTCCGAGCCGAAGAGCCAGCGCTGTCCAGAGGCATTTCCATGGTCATGTGGCTGGCATGACTAGACGCCAAGGCACATGGAATGCTGTTACCTTCCCACCGAAGCAGTACCTATTTATCTACTTGCAGTTTCTTGCTTTCAAACGGCTAGGTTGATAGGAGCTGGGGCCAGAGATGGGAGCTCACTCCGTCATGCAGCACTCGGGTATCAAACTGCTGAACTACCGATCTGCAGTTCAGCTTCTTAACCACTTGAGCCACTGCAGCCCCTATGGACCTTTAATAACTACTATTTGTACTTTATGGACCTTTGCATTGTCATTTTTTGTATTATGTAAATATGTGGTTTTTTTAAATTTGATATTAGATTTAGTGCACTGCATAGCTTTTCTTTCTCCTTGTATATTGGCTTCTTTGGCTGTGGCTCTCCTAGTCGGTTACAGACAATCCTGAGGAGGCAAAAGAAATTGTTCCAGGATAGCTGGACCATAAGAGCAGTTTTATGCATTTGCCACATAGAACAAGTCTGTGGCACTAACAGTCCCATGCACAACCGCCATGGATGGAAAACCAATGACATCTTTCATTCTGTTTTGCTAGGGTGTGCATTGCAAGTGAAGCGGTGATGTTCCAGAGCTTAAGATTTTTTAAAAAGCTAGAATTCTGTTCTATCCAGGTCAGACCTGCCTGCAGAACTTGCAGCTCTCGGGTCCATACTCAGCGTAGCAGCCATGTGGTAGTAGTGGAAAGTGCCATCAAGTTGCAGCTGGCTTATGGCAACCCCGTTGGCTCTTCAAGGCGGGAGATGTTCAAAGGTGGTTTGCCATTGCCTGCCTCTGCCAAATGACCCAGGGTTTCCTTTGTTGTCTCCCATCCAAATACTATCCAGGGCCAACCCTGCTTAGCTTCGGAGATCTGACAAGATCAGGCCAGCCAGGACTAGCCTGGTTAGAGCAGCAGCCATCTACAGAGGTGCAAAAAACCCATTCTTGTTGCCAGTTTTTTGCTCCAGAACAAGCAGCAGTATGATGAGGACCCTGACAAGTTGGTTGAGTCTGATCATAGGCTGAGTTGATAAGGCTGCCATCCTACAGGTGGGGCCTGGAGTTCTCCTGCTGTTATACCTGGTCTCCAGGCAACAGAGGCCAGTTTCCCTGGAGAAAAGGGCTGCTTTAGTGGGTGGACTCTATGGCATTGTACCCTGCTGAAGTCTCTCCCCTCCCCAAACTCCATCTCCCACAGGCTCCACTGTACCCAAAGCTGGCAGCCCTAGCTGCCAGCTGCCTGTTGGGGACTTTCATATCCTAGAATTACTACTTCTCTCCAGACAACAGAGATAATTTCCCCTAGAGAAAATGGCTGCTTTGGAGGGAGGACTCTATAGCATTACACCCTGTGGAGGTCCCTCCCCTCTTCAGCCTCTGCCCTCTACAGGCTCCCCCCCCAAATATCCAGGAATTTCACAACCCAGAGTTGTCAACTCTAATTCGTAGTTCACACATGTCTGGTCCAGTTTATCTGAAAGACTAAATCTTCCCAAATTAAAGCATCAGTAAAGGACTTTCTAAAAAAAAAAAAAAACTTTGGCTTTTGGGGGCTATGGTAAGAATCCCCCTTTTGCAATCTAGTCTCTGAAACACAAAGAAGCACACAAATGAAAATGAATGGCCTAGATCGGGGCATCCAGAAGGCTCACTCGGGAGTTTCTAAATCCACTCAAGGCCTTGTTGTAAAATGGACTGGAGAGAAGGTTTCATTTCGTGCTTACCTGACTCGCCAAGAATTTCCCATTACATTTCATTCAATTATGTGAGGTCTTGGGATTGATCAGGACATTTTGATATATTGCAAATGGCCCATTGCAAATGTCTTCTGGTTGCTCAGTTGTTATTACCGCATAGTTAACAAGCTGAGACCGGCTAACTTTGCGTCTAGAGATTTCGAGCCCAGCAGCACCTTCGAAACCAGCAAGGTTTTTGGCGTAAATCCCAGGAGGACTTGAATGAGGCGGTTCCACTGCAGACCAACCCGGCTGCCTTCAGCTCCAAAGAGAAGGGATCAGGTTTTAAAAGTATGTAAAATGACTCTAGACTTTTCCTTTTCCTGCAGAAGTTAGTGCAATTTCAGTTCAGTTTTCCAAAATCCATGCTATACTCAGTGGTCATTTCGTAGAAAAAGAGGTGCAGGAGCTCATTACCATAACTCATTTGCATAACTCATTTGCATGCCACACCCCCTGACATACCGGAAGTGTATCAGAAGGTAGCACCCACCCCTCAGGCTCCACTCCACAGGTGAGTGAAACTGACCTGCTCTTCCTCCGTTCCCTTCCCCATCCAATACTTTGTGCAATAAAAATAAGCGTAAAGAACACACCCTCATTCTCTTCCTGCTCCCTTGAAACCACCAGGTTTCAAGTAGACTTGAGATACCCAGGACATGTGCACCATCCATCCCTTCCCCTTCCCCTCCCCACAACAAGACACCCTGTGAGGTAGGTGGGGGTGAGAGAGGTCTTTTGAGAACTGCTGATGAGAGAACAGCTCTGAGAGAACTTGTGACTGGCCCAAGGTCACACCAGCAGCTACATGTGGAGGAGTGGGGAATCAAACCCAGTTCTCCCAGATTAGAGTCCAACTCCTGACCACTACACCAAACGGATAAGGTGGAAGCTGCTGAAGGGTTGGTGAAATTTCTCCAGTACTTATGTGCCATGTGCCCAGATAAAAAATGGTATACTTAGAAAATTTATATGCCGCCTTGAACAAGTCTCTGGAAAAGCAGCACACAGTCATAAAAGGAACAATGATAAAATTATCAATATTAAAACAAAACATTAAAAACAATAAAGACCCTAGCAGGGCTTTCCCCGGGGCGCTGCGCCTCTGCACTGCTCGGGGAAGCCGAGGAGGGGGCGGGGCTTAGTCATGTGCCCGCCCCCTGGGCTCCTCACTCCCGGAGCTGCGCTCCTGTGTGCTCCCGCTCCATCGGACCCCTGGTTATACTATAATATAACCCAGTTTAATGTTCACTGATACAAAAGGAGGTTGGGCCATTTTCCACAAGGCTTCCACAAAACATATGCAGAAGTATTTGCCTGTTTCTGCAGTGAAGCTAATACCCAGCATCTGAAATGAATGGCGCCTGGGGAGAGTGGAGCTTGTGGAGAGGAAGGAACTCAGCTGGGATGGGATGCCATGGGATTCACTTTCCAAAGCAGCCATTTTCTCCAGGGGAACCTGTTATATCATCAGCAGTAGTGAATTTGTTGATGTTCTCTTATTGTATGGCAGACTTATTTTAACAAGATCCCTTAAGGCAAAAGGCCTGTGCTTTAGTTTCACTTTTCACTTGTGTTGTTGGTTACTGGCCATGGCTTATGTTCAGATAAAGTTCTGTTCTTTTTGGTTCTGGCCGGGAGCCATGAAGTTATTACGGAACTTATCTTTGTCAATTGGAGACCAGCTGCCATTCCGGGAGAACTCCAGGCCCCACTAGGGCCCAATCTGCATTAGTCTTTCCTGCCGCTGTGCCACTGACCCCACATTGTCATACAAATTTCTGTCTGTATCTCGTTCTGCATCTGTTATCATATTGCTTCATCTCAGCATTAGCTGTCTGCGTCACTTTACTGCCATTTAGTGGCGACTCCGAAGTCACTATGGTGTCTCACCGTATTATGTGAATTTGGTTTTAAGGTGGTGAAGAGTACTGGACTCAGGAGACCAGGAACGGTGAAATCATGAAGCCTTTATTGAGTGATTCAGCATGCCCAGTAGATGGTCAGAACAAGCATGCTTCCAGGGCTCCAGGGCCCTCATTATATGCTGGCCGGAGCCACACCTCCGGCCGCACCCAAAAGACCTGATAGGGGCTTAACATATGTGCATGTTTGTCATAGGTTCCCTGGAGGAGCCTTTGATTGCATTGGCTCCCCAGGGAGAACCTAGGTCCCACATTGGTGGAGGCTTTCAATCCGGATGTCTATTGTTCCTCCAGATTCAAGCTCCCCTCTCTGCCTGACCATGTGCTCTGGCCATGCGGCGGGTGCCATTACCTGGGAGCACATGGCAGGCTGGTTGCTACACAGAGCATACTACATTACAGGTGGTTTAATTGCTCCTCCCCACCCTCCATGCTGCTGTGAATGATAAGCAGACAACTGGAGCCAAATTCTCTCCACCCACCCCCATTTTTTCTAAGGAGATACACAAATTGTCACAAAGGAAACAAGTTAGCTAAAAATTCAGTCGTCTGTGTTTAAAAGCAGGCAGGGAACTTTTTTCTGCAATCATAATTGGGGGGGAGGTGTTGGAAGCATGCCCACCCCTGAACCATTTGTTATTTCCTGGGGGAGTCCCCAGAATGCCCTATCTGGCAACCGCCAGGTGTTTTGTGTTTTTTACTCAGCTCATTCAGTCTTTCCTGCCCTCCGCCTCCCCTTCCACCAGGTCACCCCCCTTACTTTCTGCAGGGGGGGATCACAGGTGCTGTTTCCTCCCTGCAGTGCAGTGCAGTGCCCTGCCGGCACCCCTAGGAGGTAGCTCCTCCCCCTCTCTCACACACTGTCCTTAAACATTATGCAGATGGCAAGCTTTTATACTGAGCCAAATGGGAGGCAATGGAAGCTGGCACCACAGCTGAAAGAAGCAGCATTACATGACAGATGCAGATTGAGCCTAAGTTGGCAACTCTAAGGCTGCTGTGTATAATATGAGAGACCAGGGCTCAATTCGTAGCAGGAGCTCCTTTGCATATTAGGCCACACACCCCTGATGTAGCCAATTCTCCAAGGGCTTACAGAGCTCTTCTTACAGGGGCTACTGTAAGCTCATGGAGGATTGGCTACATCAGGGAGGTGTGGCCTAACATGCAGAGTAGTTCCCACTATGAAATGAGCCCTGTGAGAGACTGCCATTTTAAGATAGTGATCCACCATGAGCCAGAACTGGTAACCCTGTTAGATTCCAAATATACATTCCTTTTGAAACAGATAACAAAACAATTAATTGTACTAAAGAGGTTTAGGGGTCTTGGTAAAAACACAGCAACAAAAAAAAACAGGGTTTTTACAAAATAAATTACACACACACACACACACACACACACACACACACACACACACATATGCATATATATGTGTTAGTATGGAATGAGCCTTCTATTTATATGTGAGTGCAGGGACCTCAGTGGGGTATAATACCATAGAGTCCACCCTCCAAAGCTGCTGTTTCCTCTAGAGGAACTGACCTCTATCACCTGGAAATCAGTTGCAATCCCAGGAGATCTCCAGGCCCAGACCACCTGGAGGCAGGAACCCTTCCTGCCAGAGCAGAATTTAAAAAATGTCCCCAATTAAATCTTATACTTTTTTTCAGAATTAAAAAATACGTATTCACACTAAATTTTGTTGCAGGAAAGCTGTTGCGGTAACACTGCTATCTGGGTATTGTCAGCTACGCTGCCATTTCCCGGCCAGGGTTGGGACCCGACTTGGGACCCCACTTTTCGCCAAACTTTCCAAGTTCAGTTTTCATTAAGACTGAAATTGACTTCCTGGGTTATCGCATTTCCCTCAGGGGTTTGGAAATGGATCCAGCTAAAATAGCCACGATGGTGGGCTGAGAAGTCCCTAGTACCAGGCGACAACTACAGAGTCTCCTAGGATTCACCAATTTTTACCACTCATTCGTCAATAACTTTGCTAAATATAACTTGCCTCTTACTGATCTGTTGAAAACTAACGGTAAGGGGGCTGATGCAATGAAGCTGGGTGCCCGGCTACATTGGACCCCAGAGTGTCAGCGAACTTTTGATGAGCTGAAACAGTTATTTACTTCAGAACCTATTCTGGCACAATCTGATGAAAGTAAAAAGTTTATTGTGCAAGTGGATGCTTCCAATGCAGCAATGGGGGGGGGGGAGCAATTTCTCAAGAAGGATCTGATGGCAAACTCCACCCTTCAGCGTATATCTCAAAGAAATTCGGGGACACTGAACGCAATTGGGCTGTCTGGGATAAGGAAGCCACAGCCATCCGCCTTGCTCTAACAACATGGAGGCATTGGCTAGAGGGGGCTAGACTCCCATTTGAAATCTGGACTGATCATAAGAATCTTGAAGTTTTACGTACTCAGAGGACTTTAAATGCAAAGCAAATCAGATGGACGGATTTCTTTTCTAAGTTCAATTTTGTTTTACACCATTTTCCAGGTAAATCCAACTCTTTTGCCAATGCCCTCTCCCAACTACCTCAACATGATTCACAAGGTAGTAGAGACTATGTTCACTCCAACACAAGGGGGGGGGGTTGTGGTGAATTGGAACTAGAAGAAAACCCTAGAGGCTCCTGAGCCATCCAAGTGTACTGTAAAATTTGCTACATCATACACAGATGCTGAAAACAGTGAATTCCAGGCGCTCTCTACCTTAACCCGGGGCTTGGACAATTGCTGGTTTAAGGGAACAAAACCAATAGTCCCTGCTTTATTGTGGGGGAAATCATGCATGCTTCTCATGAGTCTAAGTTGTCTGGACATTTTGGTTATTTGAAAACGTTAAATTTACTGCAGAAACAATTTTGGTGGCCTCAGATGAGAGGGGATGTGTTGACTTATGTGTCCTCTTGTCAGATCTGTCTCATGGGAAAGCAAAGGGGGGGAACCGCCAGGATTCTTACACCCTTTAGAAACCCCCAGCTGACCCTGGGAGACCATTTCTATGAATTTTAGAACAGACTTTCCCTCCCAGTCAAGGGAAAACAGTAATCTGGGTGGTGGTGGACACTTTTTCTAAACAGGCTCATTTTGTCCCATTTTAAAAATGACCTACTGCTAAGACTTTGGCTAAAGCCTTCTTGAATCAGGTGATTAAATTCCATAGAATTCCCCAGAAAGTGGTCTCTGATCACAGCTCTCAATTCGTTGCCAACTTCTGGTGGGAGTTATTACAGATTATGGGCATCGAACCCACCTTAAGCAGTGCTTATCATCCTGAGACTGATTGCCAAACTGAAAGAGTTAATCAAATTCTTGAACAGTATTTGAGATGCTACACCAACTACCAACAAGATGACTGGGTAGATGTTTTACCCTTTGCGGAATATAGTTACAAAAATGCTTCAACTGGAGTTTCCCCCTTCATGACTGTAGGGGGTTTTGAGGGAGTTCCTTTACCAAGTTTGGCACTGGCTGCAAACCCATCCACTGAATTTGCTAGCTGGTGGAACTTTCTTTGAAAATTTTAGCCACTAATTGCAAAAACTTTGGAAGCCGCCAAGGCAGACTACAAAAAGCACGCAGACAAGGGTAGAACACTGCAATGGGAACTTTCTTCCGAGGACTTGGTCTACCTATCCACCAAAACATTAAAGGGTTACAGCCTAGTAGAAAATTAGGGTGCTAGTATGTGGGTCCTTTTCTGGTGGTCCGATGCATTAACGATGTGACTTTTGAACTTAAATTGCCGAAATCACTAAGATTTTTTGACCCCATTTTTCATTACAGTCTGTTGAAGAAAGATCCAGGATCAAATCAGTGGAGACCCTCCTCTTCCTTTCCTCCTCCTCTGATGAAGAATGATGAGCCTCATTATGAAATAGACCAAATTCTGGACTCCAAATTATAAAGGGGTCAACTATTTTACCTCATAAAGTAATTGCATTTTGGTCCTGAAGAAAATGAGTGGGTTGAGGCTCCTTGCATCCATGCCCCTGCCAAAATTCGTGCCTTCCACAAACTGTACCTGTTAAAACCTAAGGGGTAGGGGGGTTTCTTTGGAGAGGGCAGAATGTCAGCTATGCTGCCATTTCCCGGCCGGGGGTTGGGACTCGGCCAGTGACCCCACCCGCTGGAATGTGCTCATGTGCTGTTTAGCTGTCTGGCTTTCTTATCATGCCTTGCTTTTTCCTGCTTCGCTCCCAGCTTTTGCCTGCTTCGTTCCCAGCTTGCTCATGGTCTGGGATAAATCCTCCCCTACCATGTTATTCCTTTTGCAGCTGCTCTTGAAAACATTCAGGCTGAGGACAGACTGGCAATCTGAAGCGGAGGCAAAGTGGAGGGAACTGGAGCGGGGGGAAAAACCCACGGAGCTGGCCGTTCACACTGGCCAGAGCAATGCGGATCAGCGGCGATACGGAGCGTTCAGACTGCCACGGAGCGTTCAGACTGCCGCATAGCCAGCGCACGCGGCTTGCGCGCGCCGCTGCACTTTTTTTGGTTTTCCTTTGATGTTTTTCGCATGTGCGCACATGCGCACATGTGCACATGCGCATATGCGCAAAACTTTTTGCCGGTGCGTTCACACTTCCTCTGGATGCCTCCCGCTTCTTCCAGTTCACACTGTTTGGAAGCGGGAGGCATGCGGAGGAAGGCCCCTGAACACCGGGAAAAACCGGTGTCCGGGTAAAGCAGAAGGAAAGAGGCTGGGAGACCGGTAAGTACGCAACGGAGCCGACGGACAGATGCGCATGTCTGAACGTGCTCCTTTCCTCCGTTTGCGAAGTGTGCCTGCCCCGCTTTAGATTGCCAGTCTGTCCTCAGCCTCAGTAGAAGTTCCCTGGGAACCAAAGGCACAATAACATGCTTGCCACCATTTCTATGTGAAACCTGTTCAGAGGGCTGGAACCACTTTTTACGCTTTATGATTGGTGTAGATGTCATGAGGGGGATGCTGGTCGCTTAGTATAATACTAACTGTTTGTTTACAATAAAGTCATTACTAACAGGAAAAGTGTAACTGTTCCAATAAGAACCTCTTTGCAAATAAAGGACTTTCTGGTTAAGAAGACCTGTTGAAGACTGCATCTTTTGGGACAATCTCACAGGTACTTACAAACAGGCTAAAGTGAATACAGCAGCCACCTGATATAAATACAAAACTTATTGCTCCAGCTCAGAAGGAAACCTGTTTCTAAGCAACTCACGCTTCAGTTGTATCCACGGGTACGGCTTAGCTTTCTTCAGAGGCCTCTGAAGACCTCTGAAACCTTTCTAAAGTCCCGGGTTTCTAAAAATGGCCATTGGCTTCAATACAGATTTCAGATAACAGGGATCAGCGATATGCATTGTAGATTTATGAAGTGCTCTTGTTTCGTTTATTTTTTCCCTCTTTTTATTGTGCTAGCTTAACTCAGCTTTGGCCATCTTACGGTGTGCTTGTCTTTTTTATAGTTCGGGTTTGAAGCCTGGGCAATAAGCTGGTATATTATTCACTAGACAATAGAAGTAGGCCTTCGAGTCCTACTTGTCCTGTAAAAGGAAATGTGACCCTCTCTGGCTGCTTACTGGCTTGCATGACGTTCTGCTCAGGGCAAAAGTAGGCAACAAGGAGGCCTTTGCTTCCAATTTATGGCATCAGCAGCTGCTTGAGAAGCCGCTAGTTGCACGAATTATGAAGATCTTCCACAAATACGCCATTAGCGATCGCCGGCTCCATCCCTAGGCTATTAGCGAGTAAATTAGCACTGATAATAACAATTTTGCTGGAACCAGCACTTAATTATGCATATCACCCCAGTTCAATTTTCTTAAATAAAAATACATATACCTCTAATTAGAAAGTGACGATATCCCCCAAAAACCCATTCCTGGGCTTTAAGCTCGATAATTCAGCTTTCAAGCTCATGCTGTATTTAAATAATAATAATATTCAGCAACCTGGTTCAATTATGGGGCTTTTTGTGCATGTAATTTTCACAGAGAAAGACGGTGCAATTCTTGTACTTCAAGGGGGATTAAGATATTCCTGTTAGCAGAATCAAATGACGGGTAGGAAAGCAGAGATGGCTCGCTGTAGGTTTCTCCTGGTGGGCCTGCACATTTCCTATCCTAGCAAACAACTGATATTCCCTTCATTACTTGGTTATAATTAAAGTTCAGTGCTGAGAATTAAGATACGTCTTCAAGCCTTAATTAATCAGAAAGAAAAAGCTCACAGGGTTTTCTATTCCTAATAAATAATATAGCACACCATTTACAAAAAATTTGTAAGATTGTGACCTAACTTAAACTTCTGTTTTGAATAACCCAGAAGGGAGAAAACAGAGATTGGTTTCTTCCAGATTTATGCACTTCTTTCGAATATTTTTTGTGCTGCCTCTAAAGAATCCTGCTCAAGGCAGCTTACATTTAATTCCAGAGGATTCATGTAGTGCCAAACAAATGCACATTTGTGGGCCTGTGCCCAGATTTTTAGGACAGACAACATGCTTCTGTTTCGGGACCACCATATTTCCCAGCATTTAAACAAGATTCCTTCCCTGACAATCCGTTCCAGTTTGGGTGTTTTCTGGAATGGAACATCACTGTAACAAAAGTAACATGCAACACAGCTTCTCCCTTCCACTACCGAAAGCACACATCATTCCCAGGGTCAGAACCAGGACGGATGATTCCTCACCAGAGAATGAAGACACCGGGTGGTAGATCTCATTGGGATGGAACCATGGCAGGTCCAGTAGGCCATATGCCTACTGGGGGCAGATGTCCCACCCCAGTGGCTGTTGCTGTCCAGCACTCCTATGGTTGGGAGAAGAAGAAAATAATCAATGTCAGTGGTGGTGTGAGTCACTTCCAGCAAAAACCTAGAAGTTACGTTGGTCCTCTGTCTAGGAATTTCCAGAAACTCTACAGTAAGGTTTCTGGAAATTCCTAGAGAGGACTGACATCACTTCCGAGTTTTTCTCAGAAGTGATCTTATGCCTTCACTCATGGCACCTCCACCCTCATGTCCCTGCTCCCCCTGGACGTCTACCAGTTCCCAAACACAGCTCTATCATTAGGGGACTTGTGACCAGCTATGGCTACCAGAGCAGACCAAAGGACGTCAAGAGCAGGAGCTAGCAACTGAAATGGAAATGGTTGAGGGACTCCTGAAGGAGAACGGCCTGTTGCCAGAGACCCCGTGGTCACCCCCAGGACCCCAATAGCAGAGAAGACAGAAGGCCCAGGCAGAAACACAATGGAGGTGGTGGAGTGCCTGAGGCCTCTCAGTTGTCCACAAGGCATCTGGAGACCTGGAGCTACCATAAGGTCCAGCTGTGAGTGCCTGCAGACCCTAGGCCATTGCTACAAGCTGAAGACACTACTACTCTCCCCTTCCTGCCCAGCAGAGATTATTCAGATTTGTCTCCTTTAACACAATTCCACACCAAATCACAGAACAGTGAGTGCCAGATGGCAGCATGCCGAGGGACTGTTGGCAAGAACAATCATATCAAAAGGTGATACCAAAGGGTGGGAAATGGCAATAGGAAAAAAATATATAGGGTACGGAAAAAAATGTTGTGGTCCTCAGAGGATAAATGGAAAAAAATTTGGGAAGGACATCTGCTGATAATAAAGGTAAAGGTTTCGGTTTCCCTTGCTCAAAAGCCAGACTCTAGGGATGCAGTTCTCATCTCCATTTCCAAACTGAAGATCCAGTGCTGTCCAAGGATGTTTCCGTGGTCATGTGGCCGGCATGACTAGACACCAAGGCACACAGAACGCTGTTACCTTCCCACCAAAGTGGTACCTATTTATCTACATGCCATTTCTTGCTTTTGAACTGCTAGGTTCAGGAACTGGGACCAGAGATGGGAGCTCACTCTGTCATGCAGCACTCGGGTCTTGAACTGCTGAACTGCTGACCTTCTGGTCTGCAGTTCAGTGTCTTAACCACTTGAGTCACTGCAGCCCCCATCTGCTGATACCAATGTGTTAATTTTCTAACAGCGTTTATTTGTTTGGTTGTTTTAGTCGGGGCAGCATTCTAATTAGACTGATCCATTCAATTAATTTTTTTCAAGGACATGGATGTCAAAACAGAGGTTATATGGTGTGCATACAGGGTCCCCCCCCCCCCCCCACTGCTGCTGAGACATTCTACTGTCATCTCAAATCAGGTGGTTTGGGAACGTCAGCTAAAAATCTCCATATAGGGTGATGCCCTCTTGAATTCTTCTGACCATATCCAGCCGCTTAAAAATGCATATTGATAAGGATCGGGATTGGTGACATCAGCACTGAAGAAGGCAGTGCATCAGTCAGCATGGCTGTTCCTGCCATGGCTTTTATGAGCCTGAACAGTTCATTCTGTGTTAGGGCTTCCAGTTGTCCCCCCCCCCCGCCGCCGCCACCGGCCACCGGTGGGGAACAGGGGGGTAGGGTTGCCAGATCCAGGTTGGAAAACTCCTGGAGGTTTGGATATGGTGCCTGGGGAGGACAGGGACCTCAGTGGGGGACAAGGCCACAGAGTCCACCCTCCAAAGCATCCCTTTTCTCCAGGGGAGCTGATGTCTGTAGTCTGGAGATGAGCTGTAATTCCAGGGGATCCCCAGGTCCCACCTGGAGGCTGGTATCCCTATTCTGTGTAGTGCATCTGAATAGCCTGGTTTAGATATCATAAACTGCACAGTTTCTGTTCTTCTTTAATTGTTTACACCTGAAGATGTTGATGCATTCTTTGAAAGCCAGAAATTGAAAGTAGACTGTGTCAAGTTCACGTCTCCTATTAACTCCCTGAAATGAATTTTGTTGACTATATCTCATTAGATGGGTGTGCTGCGCAATATGTAATATTCATGGTACAGCCAGTTACTTCTGAGGAGAGTAATTTAATTGTCAGTTCTGCTCAATGGCTATTTAATTGGACAGCATGCGGTTGCAGGACGGTGATTAACCCTCATGGCTGCTTTGCCGTTTTCTTCCCAATTGTCGCATCTAGTTAGGATTATAACGAAATTAACCTGGATTACCTTAAAAAGGAAACAAGAAACTTTAAATGACTAGGCTGTCCCATTGTGGTCTTTAAAAGTTCATAAGCACAGCTAACAGAGAAAAGGGCAAAGGGGGAATGGTGTATGTGGGTATTTTCGCATACATATACACACGTTACATAGAATCATAGAATCACACAGTTGGAAGGGGACATACAGGCCATCTAGTCCAGCCCCCTGCTCAATGCAGAATCAGCCTAGAGTACCCCTGACAAGAAGAAGAAGAAGAGAAGAGACTGGATTTATACCCCGCCCTCCACTCCCCAAGGGAGTCTCAGAGCGGCTTACAAACTCCTTTCCCTTCCCCTCCCCACAACAGGCACCCTGTGAGGTAGGTGGGGCTGAGAGAGCTCTTTCTCAAGCTGTCCTTGAGGGAACAGCTGGTACAGAGCTGTGGCTTGCCCAAGGTCATCCAGCCAGATGCAAGTGGAGGAGTGGGGAATCAAACCCGGTTCTCCCAGATTAGAGTCCGCGCACTTAACCACGACACCAAACAAGTGTTTGTCCAGCCACTGCTTAAAGACTGCCAGTGAGGGGGAGCCCATACATCTATATAAAGTAGGGTTGCCATCTCTGAGCTGGTAAGTTCCTGGAGATTTGGGGGGTGGAGCCTGGGGAGGGTAGGGTTTGGGGAAGAGAGGGACCTCAGTGAGATATAATGCCATAAAGTCCACTCTCCAAAGCAGGTGTTTTCTGCAGAGGAACCAATCTCTGTTGTCTGGAGATCAGTTGTGATCCCAGGAGATCTCCAGGCCCCACCTGATGACTGGGAACCCTACATTAAGATCCCTGACCTTCACTGAACTGATCACTGAACAGGAGATCAAATTTTTTAAGGTTCTTCAACAACAGCAAAATAGAAAGCTGGTAGGAAGGGGACTGGACTCATCAATAACTGGCTGTACAACTGGAGTGTGGCATGCATCCTTCCAGTGATGTATGGGAGTTTATCAGTTGCTACCCCTCCCAACATGCACTTCCCCCCTCCCCATTTCCAAGTAGGCAGCAAAACTGGAGGTTTACCATGCACTGATCTCTAACTTTGTAATCCAGTTTTATTGCATTGTTTGTCGCAGGTACTATACAAGTTTTCTTTGCATTGTTTTAATTATGTGATCCACCTTGAGTCTTGGTGAGAAAAATAGGCCACATAAACAAACAGCTTTGGTCTCACCAAGATCAAAGAGCACGGGGAAAGAACAGAATCCGACAGCATTCCCACAGGATGCATCACAAACAGCCCATCCGGCACATCCGATGGCAGCACTCTGAGAATGATGAGACAAAAAGGGTTGATTTCAGCCACTAGCGTCCTCTTCCCTTCATCCCCACACTCGTTCTAAGAACCTCAATAAAATAAAACAGAACAGCATGTTCTGCCTATCAAAGGCTGTAGATAGATGAGTAAGTACCAAAAGGGATGTATCACCTGTATTCATCAGCAAGCAGAGATTGTTCACCAAAGCAACCAAAACTGTTTCATTCCCAAAACCAGGTCTGAAATTAGGCTGAAATGGGTCACGTTCAGTTGTGACCTTTTCATCAGTACCCAAGATATTAATATATAACCCCTTTTTCTTCCCAGAGAGGTCCTAAGGAGGCTTATGTCACCCCCCTCTCCTTCATTTTATCCTCACAATCGCCCATGGAGGGAGGTTAGGATGAAAGTGTGTGGCTGGCCCAAGGGAGTCACCCAGCTAGCTTCCATGGCTCAAGTGGGGATTCAAATTTGATCTACCGGATCCCAGTCAGGAACCCTAATCAATATACCATATACAAATACATGTGGATACCTGAAGCGGCCTTATACTGAATCAGCCCATCAAGGTCAATGCTGTCTGCTCAGACTGGCAGCGGCTTTCCAGGGTCTCAGGCAAAGATCTCCCACATCACCTACTGCCAGATCTTTTCTTTTTCTTTTTTTTTACTGGAGATGCCGGGAATTGAACCCAGGACCTTCTGCATGTGAAGCTGAAACTCTGCCAGTGAGCCGCAGCCCCTCTGCAAAGATCAAGATAACCCAAACATACAGACCAACAGATCACAGTTTTAGTAGAGTTATTTATTCTTCAACTTCTTTCCTTGCTTTGTCATTAGTTCTTTAGGTAGTAGTTCATTTCTCCCCCCTCCCCTTTTTGTTTGTTTGTTGCTATTATCATTTTCAGATGTGTCTTCCCAGGAACACAAGAAGTTTCTCTGCCACCATCCACAAACAGTGCAACCCTAAGAACACTTTCCTGGGAATAAAGCCCATTTAACAGACCTGAGTAGGATTATGAGCAGACTTTCTTAAGGTTGTGCTCCTGGCCCCGACCTCGCTAGCCCTATCTCGTCAGATCTCGGAAGCTAAGCAGGGTTGACTCTGGTTAGGATTTGGATGGGAGACTTCCTTGAAATACCAAGTTGGGAGGCCAGGGGCAGGCTTTGGTCAGCCACCGCTCTGAATATCCTCCAGGCCTCCAGTAGGGGTCAGTCACCAGAAGTCAACATGACTTCCAGGTGCACACACATAAAACACACACACACACAAAGACTGTGCTCCCAATTGATAGTGGAAAGTGCCATCAAGTTGCAGCTGAATTGTGGTGACCCTGTAGGGTCTTCAAGGCAAGAGACATTCAAAGGTGTCCTGCCATTGCCTGCCCCTGCATAACAACTCTGGACTTCCTCGGGGGTCTCCCATCCAAGTACTAATGAGGGTTGACCCTGCTTACCTTCCAAGATTTGATGAGGTCAGGCTAGCCTAGGCCATCCAGGGCAGGTGCTCTCCCAATCCCTTTAAAGAATAAGAGCAATTTGTAGACCTGCCGGTAATTGTCCCATCCTCTTTAGCCAGTTTGGTGCAGAGCCAGTTTGGTGCAGTGGTTAAGTGCGCGGACTCTAATCTGGGAGAACCGGGTTTGATTCCCCACTCCTCCACTTGCACCTGGCTGGATGACCCTGGGCAAGCCATAGCTCTGTACCAGCTGTTCCCTCAAGGACAGCTTGGGAAAGAGTTCTCTCAGCCCCACCTACCTCACAGGGTGTCTGTTGTGGGGAGGGGAAGGGAAAGGAGTTTGTAAGCTGCTCTGAGACTCCAAGTGAGTGAAGGGCGGGGTATAAATCCAATCTCTTCCTCCTCCTCCTCTTTAGAGACTTTCTAGGCACAGGTCTAATTAATGCCTTCTGCAAAGGAGATGGGGAAACCCCCTAAACGAGAGACAAATCCCTTCTTCTAACAAGGGGTGCCCTGATTTTAATTAGGTAAAATTCTATGAAATGAGGAAAGACAGGCATCCTACCTTAGAGTCGTGGCTTCCACAGCTCCAAGAATCCAGATGGCCTCAGTCAGAGAATCAAACAGAAATGGGTTATGGAAAACCCCCAAGTCAGGCATCTGCAACCTTTTTGAGCCCATGGGCCCCTTAACAATTCTGACACGGAGTGGTGAGCACAGCCTCAAAATGGCTGCCATGGGAGGTGGAGCCACACACAGAGGGATAATTTTAAAAAAATACAGTAGGAAAGAGGAGTGAGAGAGTGAGAGAAAATAACGCCAGCACTGAAAGAACATGTTAATCTGCACAGTCAAGCAGATCGCCAGTGGCTAATCAGATGCCCTGCTGGACAAAAGCCTCACCCAGCCCTGCCCACTTTCTAAAAACACTTGGCGAGCACCAGAAAAGGTATCAGCGGGTGCCATGAGGCCCTCAGGCAACCTGTTGAAAACCCCAGCACTAAGTCATTGCTTACACACACACACACACCCTGCTACATGATCTACATTTAAAGTGGCATCTAAGTCTTATGGTCTTAATGGCGTTATGGTCTTATGGTGTTATGGTCTCAATGGATGGTTATTATTCAGCTTCTGTTGGGGGCTGGGAAGAAGACTCCTTCCTTCAGGCAGAAGCCAGTCGGGGATGGAAGTGAGCAGGAAGGGGAAGATCTGGCACTGGTAGAAAAGTTCTCTCTGGGAAGAGTCATTTATTTCAATAAGGAGGTTTTATGAATGTGCCAAAGTCTCCAGTTGAAATCAATGAGAAGTAACCGTGCTTTACTTGGTTGATCCCATAAATCTGGGGTGGAATCCATCATTCTCTGTGTTGCAGTGGAGAGGAAAGTCTATACAGCACGTTTGTGTTGATGGCTGTCTGTGCTGATGCTGCCCAAAAAGTGTCAACACAAATTTTACACACATACACACACACACACGCACACACAACTATATTTTCACTAGTGAATAATGAATTTGCATGTACTGAATATTTTTTTCTCTTTTGTGCTATTTTTTTTTTTTGTGGTTTGAATACAACTGCAGATTTCTTCTGAGTAAGGATGGTTAGGGTTGCATAAATATTTATGTATTGGGGGAGGTTGATGCTGCTGCAGACATACACAGAGAGATAAATTAATATACATAACTAGAGTACACAGTTCTCAACAGCTGCAGTGTACCGGCTACAAATAAAGAATTCATTCTTTAATTAAAAACTCCAAGGATGAAAGGAAAATTGAAATCAGTTATCTGTTTCAGTGTGCCGTTTCCCAGCATTGTGTTGGGTTCGACTCTGATGAGGTCACTTTAAATTCAAAAATTAACTCCCCCTACAGAAAAAAACCCATAAATTGATCTGCTGTTCGCAATCTAATGAAGCTTGGATAATCTTGTTTGATTTCAGCGGGACTGAGGCAGGCAGAGGTGAGTGCCAGATAGCAGAAAATTGTGAATGGCAGCATATAAGTAGTCAGGGGGCTGACAAAAAAATAAATAAATAGTGTTATTGTTTTGTAACGATGGGGGACGTTTCCCCGAATGCCTAGAATCTCTCTCCAGCTTGCAGATGGCAACAGTCTCCAGCTAGTAGGAATGGCAGAAAAACAGACTGAAGCTCCTCGGAAGTTTGAACTGGGGGGAGATAGGGAAGGAGAGAGGGTTTTGTTTCAGTGTAGCTAGATTGGAAAAAGCTGGAGGGTCTGGGGGCATTGCAAATGCCTCCCCCTTTAGGGAAGAAGGAGGAAGAGGAGGAGAGGCAGTCTCAGAGCGGCTTACAATCGCCTTTCCCTTCCCCTCCCCACAACAGACACCCTGTGAGGTAGGTGGGGCTGAGAGAGCTCTTTTGAGGACTGCTCTTGAGAGCTCTGGAAGAACTTGTGTCTGACCCAAGGTCACACCAGCAGCTGTATGTGTAGGAGTGGGGAATCAAACTCGGTTCTCCCAGATTAGAGTCCACACTCCTAACCACTGCACCAAACTGGCTGGAAAATAAGCAACAACCCCATAGCTCTGAGGGCTGCAGGGCACCCACACGTCATTTTCAGCTTTCCATTTATGGATCTCTTCTCTCTCTCTCTCTCTCTCTGTGTGTATACACACATACACATATATAATACACTAGGAGTAAGGCCCGTTGTGGGAAGAAATACAATGGGCTCTAGAAGGAAGCTCCAGGTGAGTGTCCCGGCTGTGGCTGGTGGGGCAGCAGAGGGAAGGGGAAAACAGAGGGAGGCAAGCCATGTTTATTTCCTTCTGCTTAGCTATAAGGCTGGGCTTTCTCAAGTCCTTTTGCTGCCTCAAGTGGGTAATATGAGAGGACAGCCTCATGGTAACAGGTATGGTTCCCTCCACCCCTGACTTATGTTGATTTGGGGTTATGCAGTGGCAGCTAAGGCAGAAAACCACCTCCTCCTATGTGATGTCTTCTGGGTTCCAAGGGTCTGGAAAGCAGTTCCATAGCCCGTTACAGGGTTGCCAACTCTGGGTTGGGAAATACCTGTAGATCTGAGGGGTAGAACCTGGGGAGGGAAGGGGTGGGGAGGGACCTCAGCAGGGTATAATTCTATCAAGTCCATTTCCCAAAGCAGCCATTCTCTCCAGGAGAACTGATTTGAGAATCTCCAGGTGCTGCCTGGAAGCTGGCAATACTAAGAGGAGGGCCAGACCTATAGATCTGAGGGGCAGAGCCTGGGGAGGCAGGATGTGGGGTGCAGACAGACCTCAGCAGGGTATAATGCCATAGAGTCAATTGCCCAAAGCAGCCATTATCTCCAGAAGAACTGATCTTGGAGATCTCCAGGTGCTGCCTGGAGGCTGGCAGTACTAAGGGGAGGGCCAGACCTGTAGATTTGAGGGGTAGAGCCTGGGGAGGGCAGGGTTTGGGGTGCAGAGGGATTCAGCAGGGTATAATGCCATAGAGTTCACTGCCCATATCAGCCATTGTAATAGCTGGGAAATTTTCTGTTGGAGATATGATGTGCTGTGGCTGGAGAAACACAGTGATTTCTGGGAGATCTCCAGGCCCCACGGGGAGACTGGCAACTCCAGAGACCATTTAAGGGAAGATTGGCATATGTATTTTAGCAACTCCAGTGACCATTTAAGCAAAGACTGGGAGATGTATTTTACCTCAGGACCACATTCAATGACCCAACAGCAACAGCAAACTATTTAGAATGTTAGAGGCAAAGACCAATCAGGCCACATATGCAAATGACCTCTGTGTTCCAACTGGCTATTGAGGGGAGAGGAACAGCAAACTGTTTAGAATGTTGGAGGCGAGACTCAGGCAATGCAGCCAGTGGATAGGGACAGCTTGAGTGACACATCAGGCAGCCAACTGATTTTGGCAAGCATAGAATGTTGCCACCTGAAAATACAATTATATATAAGGACAGGATATATTTGGAGACTGCACTAGGGATGCCAACCTTCAGGTGGGACCTGGGGATCCCCTGGAATTACAGCTCATGTCCTGGAGAAATGGATGCTTTGGCGGATGGGCTCCATGGCATTATACCCTGCTGAGTTCCCTGTCCTCTCCAGGCTCCATCCTCAAATCTCCAGAAGTTTCCCAGCCTGAATCTAGTAGCCCTAGACTGCCCCCTCAGTTTGAATTTAATATCACACCAACTCCATAAAGGAAAAGAACAACAACAATCATTCTATAGGCAACTGTAGAAAATCAGAGGTACCATTTGATACCCTGGAACAATTGTTTTGTGGCTCTAGTCAATCACTCCGCCTCTTTCCTCCTACAGTGGAAACCCACTGAGTCCTGCTGGTACTGGTGGCAGCACTGCAAGGGCTTGGTTTGGATGGATTCCATAGTCATTCAGGTCCAGGAATCCATAATGGTAAAACCTGCCAATCACTTTCCATAAGCTTTCAAGCAGTACATGGAGGTTTGTGCCTGTTCGTGAAAGGATACATTTCCAGACAGACTATCTCTGCTCAAACAAAATGTTTACCAAACTTCAAAGCAACAGTGGGGGCAGAATTATCCAGCCATGGAAACTCTCTAGTCAATTTCAAACTTGTCATTTCAGGAGCCCCCCCCCCCCCCACTGGACTTCCTTTGTGATCCCTTCCCATTTTATTGCACAGAGCTTGCAAAATCACACCACCCTTGCTTGGATTTGTGACTCTGTGCTTTGAGTTCAGTCCATTTAAGCTTGCAATGCCAGTGCCAATAGGTCCTGCTGGGCATTCTGCACACTGTAACTGGTTGTGCTGGGCTTATAAAATCCCCACATTCCTTGGATTTGTTCCAACACTGCTTTGAGATCAGTCCTTTTAAGCTTGTAGTGCCACATTGGACTAGGTTCTGCTGGGCATTCTTTACACTGAAATAGTTGTGCTGGGCTTGAAAAAAATGCTCCCCTTCGGTTTGCACTGCAGGGATTCTCTGGTTTGACATTAGTCCTCTTTTACTTGCATTGCTATAGTTTGGTGTCTCTAGCATGCGGGGGGGGGGGCATTCTACCACATCATGAACTTCACAAACTGAACCAGTTTGTTTAACTCTTAGAAGTTTGTGATGGTTTGTGGTTTGTGAACCAGGCATGCCATGAACCACCATGAATTGCATTTTCCCAGTTCATGCCCATCCCTACTGAGCATGAGCTCATCCCTGCCTGCCCTCTCTCATTCACAGGATCAGCATTACTGTCAGATCACCATCTAGCCTCTGCTTAAAAAGCCTCCAAAAAAGGAGAGCCCACCACCTCCCAAGGAAACTTGTTCCACTGAGGAACCACTGTAAGTGTCAGGAAGTTCTTCCTCATGTTTAGCCAACAATTCTTTTGATTTAATTTCAACCTGTTGGTTCTGGTCCAACCTTCTGGGGCAACAGAAAACAACTCTGCACCATCATCTATATGACAGCCCTTCAAATATTTAAAGATGGCTATCATGTCACCTCTCAATAGTCTCCTCTCCAGGCTAAACATACCCAACTCCTTCAACCTTTCCTCAGAGGATCTGGTCTCCAGACCTCTCACCATCTTCATTGCCCTCCTCTGGACACGTTCCAGCTTGTTGTCAGCATCCTTCTTAAACTGTCATCCCCAAAACTGAACACAGTTCTCTGAGTGAGTTCTAACCAGAGCAGAATGAGGTGATACCATCACTTAGAAACCAACACCTTCATGCGTGACTATTGGTCAATTCAGATGCATGACTCAAGCACATTTTAAACACATCTTTCTCATGCACACACCAACAGTGAGAGAGGAGTTGGAAAATGATCTGTGACACACCTGAACTTGGTCTCAGTGGCAACCCCACACGTAATGTGTGGGAAACCCAGATACTCTTTCCAATGTCCTTACTCCCTGCTTAATTAAAGCAGAACCACAAAGGCAGCTATTTTAATAAGTGCACTCATTTCAACTGCACTCCTAAAGGTATTGTTATGTGTTCTCTACTTTTGCAACAGGGAGAAGTTACAAGGTTTAGATTCCATTGCACAAGAATGCACCAGAGACTTGTGGCACCTGTATAAGATTTGTTTTCTTTACAAATATACAAGCAGCGGGAAAGGAAGAAACAAAGACTGCTCAGCTGCTTATCCTGCTGTGGATTGCCACAAAGAGAGAGCAGGATTTGCCTCCCTCCCAGCTCCTCCCCCCCTGACTCTTTTCATTACAGCAACACCTCCTCATGCCAGATTTTGAGCCCTTTGCCCACTCTGACTCTCCCAGTTATAGCTCAAAACTTGTTCTTTGTCCTTCCCGTTAGCTGGAGGGTGTTGAATGGAGAGAGATTACTAAGGGGACACCTCTCTCCTTCACCAGACATTAAAGAATGTTGCTGCCCTGATCTGGATAGCCCAGGCAAGCCGGATCTCATCAGATCTTGGAAGCTAAGCAGGGTCATCTCTGGCAAGTATGTGGATGGGAGACCTCCTTGGAATATCGGCATTCAGGAGGTGGGGGCAGGCTTTACTCAGCCACCTCTCTGAATATCCTCCAGGCCCCCAGTAGGGGTCTGTCACCAGAGGTTGCCATGACTTCCAGGTGCACACACATGTGCATGCACACACCTATGAAAAATATCAAAAAAATGCCAAAAAAGAGGAATGTTGTCAATTCCCTTTCTACTCATCTTTTTAGCCTCAAAACAGCTCTGTGAGGGAGGTTGTGCTCAGAAAGACTGAGCCAGGGTCAGCAAGCTTACATGACAGAGTGAGAATTTGGACTTGGGTCTCCCGGTTCCTGGATGAACACTCCAACTACAACACCACACTGGCCCTCAATCGCCTCTGCCCATCACACTCATGCTTTGAATGTTCATCAACACTTGATATGAATTACCTTCCTGTAACTTACTCATGGTGGGACACAGTAATATATAATTTGCCTCGATAGACTCATCCCTAAGTACATTAAAATAGCTAGCCTGAATTGTGGACTGCAGGCTACAGTTTTGAATGGGGATACACAAAGCATTTTTTCCTCATTTTTTAAAAATGTAATACCATTGAAATTACTGACTTTTTAACTGAACCCAGAGTTATATCAAAGAGGGAAATTCAATCCCTCTCTCTTTAATGAGTTTGCTGAATGCTGCTTCTGTCATCGCATAAGCCGCTTGAGAAATGTGTGCATTTTTGACATGAAGTAGAAGTGGGAAGGAGGATTTGTAATCTTATGTACTTCCCACATGTTCTTCAGTGTGGTGTTGGTTGGGCCAGGGCTAAAGATGTTGACATACATTTCTCTTTTGACATGAGAAGGGACAGATTATGGGCAGGGGAAAAGAAAGGTTGTGCATCAGGGGTCTCCCAACATGGTGATCGTGGGCGCCATGGCATCCACCAAGCATTTCCTGGAGGCCACCAAATATTTTTAGACAGTGGGCAGGGTCAGGTGGGGGTTTTGCCCAGCGAGGGTTCTGACTGGCCACTGGATATTTGCTTGACTGCACAGATTTTTAAAAGGGTTGCTTTGGCAGCAGCTGTAACCACTGCACTGGAATCTTCCCTGTGACTGAAGATAAGCTGCAGCAGCAGTTTTGTGGCTGACTCCGCCTCCTGCATCAGCCATTTTGTGGCAGCACCAAACATGCTGTGCCTGAATTCCAAATGTTCCCAAAGGCTGAAAAGGGTTGGGGACCCCTGCTTTACATGATGAGAGAAGTCTTTCATCTTTAGGGAGCTCATTCTGCATGAAAACCATTGGACGCACCTTCCATTATGTGCATAATATTCTCCTGTCTGTGAAAAAGAAGAGAAAGCAAGATGGTCTGTGGTGTTCTTCTAATGGGAGGAGGCAATCAAGACTTCCATTTGGTGCTGAACACAAGCACGAGCGAGTGTCTCTGGCGACGGACGCCTTGCTTCAAGCAACGCCAATCTATCATTGTACAATGGCTTTAGCACCTCTTATTGTATAAACCTGTCAAAGCATGACGACGTGGAAACAACACAGTCTTGTTCAGGGCTGCAAAACAGTTATTGGAAGACTCCATTTAGTTTCATAAAAAAAGAAAACAATGTTTTCTCCCCCAATTGCCTGACACCTTAAGAAAAAATATGACAGGCATCGATATTGTATTCTTTACAAGGGGGAAAAAAACCACTTATTGGGCTCAAAACAGCCTTATATATTGTCTTTACCACTGGAAAGAGGTGAGGGAAAAGCAACAGAAATCTTCAACTGGGACTGTTGCTTGCTGTAATTTTGGTGGTGGATCCGCAATCCGAGCTAAAAAGCCCTGACCTCTTCAACATTTCTTGGTAGGGAAGGTGTTCCATCCCCTTAATCATTTCAGTTGCCCTGTTCGGCACCTTTTCCAAGGCTATAATTTTTTTAAAACTTTTTTTTTTAGTTTCTCGAGATAAACATTACCAACCCTATCATTGCTTATTCCAAAATCTAAATCATTAATGAACAAGTTAAAAAGTGCCAGATCTAGTACCGAGCCCTGAGGTATTCCACTGCTTACCAACTTCCACAGTGAAAACTGCCCATTTATACTCAGTCTCTGTTTTCTATTAATTAACCAGCATTTTATCAACAATAGGACTTGTCCTCTTACCCCATGACTGCTGAGTTTACTTAGAAGCCTTTGATGGGGAACTTTATCAAAAGCTTCCTGGAAGTCTAAGTAAATAACATCCACTAGGTTACCCTTTTCTACATGTTTGTTCACCCTCTCAAAAAACTCCAACAGGTTACTGAGACAAAATCTTCCCTTACAGAATCCATGCTGATTCTTCCTTAATAGCTTTTGTTCATCTTTGATAACGGGTTCCTCCAATTTACCCGGTATTGACATTAGTCTGACCAGCCTAACATTTCTTAGATCTCCTCTGCAACATTTTTTAAAAGATGGGGGGGGGGGGTTTACATTAGGTACCTTCTAGACCTTGGAAATGGAGGCAAATTTTAGCGATATTGCATATTTTTGTCAGGAGATCCACAAATTCACATTTGAGTTCTCTCAGAACTCTTGGATGTATGTCATCTGGGCCTGGTGATTTGTCAGTTTTTAATTTGCCCACCAGTCAAAGGACCTCCTCTGTTGTCACCTCAATCTAACTCAGGTCTTTTGCCACCCCTCCTGAAACTGGTGGTTCTGGAGTGGTCAAGCATCTTCCATCTTCCACAGTGAAGACAGAGAGGAAAAATGCATTTAGCTTCTCTGTGTGAGACTTCTGTTCAAAGTAGTCAAGGATCAGATCTTTGTTGATGCAACACAGTTCTTTATTTCCAATCTCTACATTGGTACAGCTTCTCGGATTATTGTCAGAGATAACACATATGACAGAAGCAGGTCTATTATACCTTTCAAGACAATTTGAATTACCCATAGGTAGCCAATCACTAAAGGGGGAAAACGGCAGGCAAAAAGGGTCTCTGGCCATTTGTTTCCCACAGGAAAGAAAGTGAGGTGTTAAGTTGTAAATTTCCCTTCCCAAACCAGACCCCTTAGATGTTACCATTTCACATAACAATCGCTGGCCTCGAGGCTTTCGCACGTTGATAAGAGATGGGACTTGTCCTCCCTTGCAGTCCCAGCCGGGATGAATGGAATGCGGAGGCAGGAGTGTGAGAGGCCCATTGTTCCCATACTTTGAAGTTGTCATCCTCCCGGCTTGACAGTTACACAAACCAGGTCTGGTCAGGGTCATAAACCTGGGGTCACATAGACTACATACATACTTGCCAAAGTGAGGGTTTGCCGGGAGGAGGGGGCAACTACATGGCAGGTGTTATAGAAACATACATGGCAATAGGAATCATAGCAGCAAGACAGAAATCATAGCAGCAAGCAATAGCAATACATTGTCTGAATCAGCAGATTCTGACACACTGCCATTTCCCTATAAGCTTTTAGTAATCCTTTCAACCCTTAGTCATCCAGAGCCGCACTGCTTCCCTGGCTGGTTTTCTGCTTCTATGTATTTGAGGACATTTTTATTGTTGGTATTGGGGGGTGGGGTTGTAATATGTTCCTCATAGTCCCTTTCTGCCTGTCTGATCACTGACTTGCATTTCATTTGCCAAAGCCTGTGCTCCCTTTTCTTCCTCAGTTGAGAGAAGTTACCCCTTCTAAAGTTAAATGCGGATTCTTGGTCTTTGGGGGCAACTTCCTATTTGCATAAATGCTAAAAATAATAGCATTATTCTGTCACTGTTCTCAACTGGTGCTATCACGTTTACATCTCTCACCAGGCCTTGGGCATTTCATAGGATGCTTTACCATCCTTGTGCCACCAAATGCCCTTCCCTTGTCACTATGCCTGTTCCTCAAGCTACTGACATCACACTTTCTCACTTCTGTTTCTGACCAACCTGCAGCCTCATTAGCTTGCTGCTCTGTGACTGGTATGTGTGGCTGATGTCACTATGGTCTCCATGCTTAGCTCCTTGGGGCTGGGTCTCTTCAGCAATCCTTTTCTTTGCTGAGAGAACACCAAATGCTAACTAGTTATGTTGATGGACTATTTTGGAATGTTTGTCTCATTCATTTAAAAAATCTATTTTAAACAAGCCAGCTGGCTATTCTAAAGCTTAAGACAGCTTATGACCAAATAGCAAATATAACAGTATCATTGCAGTCATCATGGCACATGGAAACTTTAACAGGAACAGAAGCAAATGACAGATCCCTGCCCCAAAAGGGGATTGGGGAAGTGATGAAACCCACAGCATGAGGCAGAACTGTACCTGGATCACAAATATCTATTCTCTCTGCAGTAATTAACCTGCTTAAATGTAAGTGACCTAACTGATTCCCATCCCCACCACCAGCCCGCTTGGACAATTCAGTATTGTGCTTTCTAGAATCAGACCACTTTAAAAAAAAATAGCCCCTATTAAGAAGTCTCCGCAAGTATTGATTCGATGGCAGAGAGCTGATCGCACCAGAGAACATTCAAATACGGAGCAGAGAGAGAGAGAGAGAGAGAAAGAAAGCGTGTGAAGGGGAGGTTCCTTTCAAGGGACCGAGATCTGAAATATTGATTCAGTCACATTAATTGAATTTTTGCCTCAAGAAGTGATTACAAAAATGTTGCTCCAATATTAATTTGTATCTGCTTTGGATGAGATTAACATTAATTTCCTCGCCAGTCCCCATTACGCCTTTATTATTCATTAGCATCTCTCGTCGTGAGTGTAAGAGACCTTGATGAAGCATGTTTATTCATAGACTAACCTTTTTAAATAATTCCAGCCGCTCTCGAACAGGAACCTTCCTGGCATGCTGAACATCTCCGCTTGTTTCATTATTCAGCCCTTGCGCTCCGTCCTCCATTTGAGATGCTGAACATGAATCCCGCTGCTTTCCGATCACTCCCTTCTCCCTACAGAAAGGAGCTCTGCAGCCCAATCCCACAGCTTGGGTCTGCTAAAACACAGACATGTATATATGCTTTAACCACAGGATGGTTATGTTAAACATATATTTCAAGAAAGTGGACCTCATGATGAAGCAAAGTGGTCTAATTTGAATAAAAGCTGGAATATCCTTATTTATTTACGTGGCACTGAGGTTTGTTCTTGATTTGAGCCTTTGTTGATCTGCTTTTTATTTGAATATTTAGGAGGGAGAATTAGGGATGCCAGACTCCAAGACTGATTTCCCACAGTTGTTGCTCCACCCCCACTCCTTCCTTTGCCCTAATCGTAAGTGTCAATTTCCCACTATTGGCCTCGCAGCCACATTTTGCCCCGGGGCTTTGCCCAATTTCCACCGCATTGACTTGATCCTCAAAATACAGGATTGAGTAGACGCGGGATTGAGTAGACGCGGCGGAAATCGGGCAAAGCTCTGGGGCAAAATGCAGCCGCACTGCAAATAGTGGGAAATTGACGCATGTGATCAGGGCAAAGGAAGAGTGGGGGCGGAGCAGCGGCAGTGGGAAATCTGTTCAAGTGAGACCTGGGGATCCCCTAGGATTACAGTAAATCTCTTCAGACTACAGAAATCAGTTCCCCTAGAGAAAATGGATGCTTTGGAGGGTGGATTTTATGGCTGTGTCCCTGAGGTCCCTGTGTCACGGAGGTCCCTGTCCTCCCCAGGCTCCATCCCCAAATCTCCAGGAGTTTTCCAGTCTGGATCTGGCAACCCTACCATTCCTTCACCTATTGGTTGCCAGGGGGGGACTGGCAACCCTATCGATCTATGATTGAGGCTGTAATAGGGCACTTTATCTCTTTTCAGTCCATGTAAGCTTGCATGCAAATGGTGGACAGAGAAGGACGGGCACTAAAATCAAGGCTTAGCAAGTGGTTTTCTTGAGACATTGGGTTTTATACCTAAATCTGGTTTATTTAAGTTATTAAAGAGACTTCAAGTGGTTTACATAGCACTCAAAGACTATTTCTGTGTCCTGGATGAACACAATTATTGGGTTGTTTTACTATGCATTTTCTTGGAGGGGGGAGGATCGTTAGACTGGCCAGACCAAAGTTTTCCTGTAAAATCCTCACTTAAATGAATAAAACCTGAACAAAATTATTCTCTTGCGCAAATCCTGTTGTTTTCAGTGGGGCTTGCACAGTAGAAGTACCTCTTTCTGGATCGGCCTCCGGTTTCTAATTTCTGTTAGTGTAGACCGGGGCTCAAGTGGTTAAGATGCTGAACTGCAGACTGAAAGGTCAGTACTTCAGCAGTTCGAGACCTGAGTGCTGCATGACGGAGTGAGCTCCCGTCTCTGGCCCCAGCTCCTGCCAACCTAGGAGTTCTAAAGCAAGAAATCACAAGTAGATAAATAGGTACTGCTTCGGTGGGAAGGTAATAGCGTTCCATGCACCTCAGCATCTAGTCATGCCGGCCACATGACCACGGAAACATCTTTGGACAGCGCTGGTTCTTCGGCTTGGAAACAGAGAGGAGCACCCCTCCTCAGAGTTGGATTCGACTGGCTTTCAAACATGGGAAACCTTTACCTTTACCTTTACCTAGATCGGGGTGTAGGGGGAATAATCTTATTTAAAACTTGAGCACAGAACTCTACCCCACCCTTTAACTATATGGGAACTTTTGCATTTCCCCGTGTCAGAAAAACAAACAGCGTCCTCACTGTGACCTCATATTAGAATTGTAGCTTCCCCCCCCACCCCCATTGTGTTTACTTGTTTTCTATTCTGGAGACTGTTTCTATTTCCCTTTCACTACTGCCAACTGCAAATTGCTTCTGCCTTTTAGCTGACAGGTCCAGACTGAGTATAGGTTGTTCACTGAGGGACTGACAGGTGCACTTCCCCCCTGCATTATCAATATTACTGTTCAGTAGGGAGTGGCCACTGCCCTTTGCTGGACCGTGCCTCTTATGAAATGGCATGGGGAACCAGTTTCACAGGATCAATGCATTTTTTTATTGCATTTGACAGAACTGCTGCCTTCAAACAAATCCATGCTGTCCTGTCTGCTGTTTTCAGAACTCTCTCTCTCGACTCCTTCCTCTCTTTTAGATCTCGGTCTCACTGAAATGGTAATCCTGGCCAGCGCTGGACCACTTTGACTGCAGTACCATCCAGGGCGGACTTGCCACTTACAGGAAGATTTCCCAGCGGGCCACTGCTGCTGGCTTAGGTCTGAGCTGAGGGGACCTTGCCGGGTAGCCATGGGCCACTCAGCCCAGCTTTCTCCTGGGTCATTGGAACTTCCCAGTCTGCCCCTGAATAGCAGACCCACGTAACTGAATAAATGTCCACATGCAAAGATGTCCACATTCAAACCCCATGAGGTAAGTTAGGCTGAGGGAGGCCCAAGGTCATCCAGCAAGCTTCCATGGCAGGAGAAGAAGAAGAGATTGGATTTATACCCCACCCTCCACTCCCCAAGGGAGTCTCAGAGCGGCTTACAAACTCCTTTTCCCTTCCCCTCCCCACAACAGACACCCTGTGAGGTAGGTGGGGCTGAGAGAGCTCTGAGACAACTGTCCTTAAGAGAACAGCTGGTACAGAGCTATGGCTTGCCCAAGGTCATCCAGCCAGGTGCAAGTGGAGGAGTGGGGAATCAAACCCGGTTCTCCCAGATTAGAGTCTGCGCACTTAACCACTACACAAAACAGGAGGGGAGATTAGAACCCCGATCCCCCAGATACTAGTCTGACACTCTTAACCACTATAACCACACTGATTTACAACAGCTAATTTTAATAAACCAGTTAAACCCATGCTATGGTCTCCTTATTTTGGGTGCTGGGACAATATTTCCAGCCTTATTTGGGAAAAAATGAGTTACAGATGGAGTGGGTTGTGGAAGCAAAAATAATCTTATCCTTCAATCCGCCACACCATCCAAGGACTTCTGTTACTAATTCCCACTAATGCTAATATCAATGCAGACTCCCACAGTCTTTAGAACATTTTTCCCCCTTCCCACTGTCTTTGCCCACCATGACAGCCAACAGAGACAGAAAGAAATGCAAACCAGTCTGTCCCCCCCCCCATTTGAACAGTGAACCAAATTAAAATTTAAAAAAGCACGAGGGATTGGACAGGAAACAAAAACACTTGGCTTATCAAATGAATTATGCCAGCTTCTTTGGCTTTATTGATGTTATTTATATAGGAAAGCGCCCAACCTACAGATCTAATAAAAATTATTAAATCTGGTGGCTTCTGATAGGGTAACTTAAATTATATCGGACGCTATTCATTTCATTTTATATTCTCTGCATTCCCTGTTGCCAGTCCTGTGGGAGTGGATAAAGCCAAATGTATCTGCACAGCCACTGCAGGAATCAAATCATTAATAAATCTTTTGATATGCATCAGGAAAGCATGCATTTATATATAGCTGAATCAACAACTGTGTGAGACGCAGTTCAGTTTTAGCCAGGCAGTACCAAAACATTTTTCCCCAGTGTCAGAAATAATACAGGGAGTGTATATCAAGTATCTTACTTTCCCTAACCAAGGAGTTTCAAATATCTTTCACCCACTTACCCACCATCTGTTATCAGTGCCAAACTCCTCAAGGATAAGGGACTAATTCGAAGGAATGGTGAGCTTCATTGCCTCCTGTTTCAGGTATTAATCACTGCATGCAGAAGGTCCCAGGTCCAGATGTTGGCATCAACAGGTAAGCAATGTCAGGTAGCAGCGTTGGAGAAAACTTCTGACTGACTGCAAGCAGGGCCATGGTGGCCTGGAAAGGCTCAGTTCAGACATAACACAAAATCATGTTACTATGATCATCTGAATAAGGGTACTCTACTAACTATGCTAGACAACGTAATAAAAAGTAGAGACATCACCCTGCCAACAAAAGTCCATATGGTCAAAGCAATGGCATTCCCAGTAGCAATGTATGGCTGTGAGTGTTGGACTATATGGAAGGCCGAGCACCGAAGAATAGATTCTTTTGAATTATGGTGCTGGAGAAGACTCTTGAGAGTCCCTTGGACTGCAAGGAGATCAAATCAGTCAATCCTAAAAGAAATCAACCCTGACTGTTCCCTGGAAGGCCAGATCCTGCAGCTGAAGCTCAAATCCTTTGGCCACCAAATGAGAAGGGAGCACTCACTGGAGAAGGCCCTGATGCTAGGAAAGACTGAAGGTCAAAGAAGGAGGGGACAGCAAAGGATGAGATGGTTAGACAGTGTTACTGATCAAGTGAACATGAAATTATACAAACTCTGGAGCACGGCGGAAGACAGGAGGGCCTGGCGTAATGTGGTCCATGGGGTCGCGAAGAGTTGGACTTGACTGTGCGACTGATCTACTACTACTACTACCTATGATTAGGGTTCACACATGAACACATGGAACTGCCTTATACTGAATCAAACTCTTGGTCCATCAATGTCCGTATTGTCTACTCAGACTGGCAGCAGCTCTCCAGGGTCTCAGGCAGAGGTCTTTCACATCACCCACTTCCAGATCTTTTGACTGGAGATCCTGGGGATTGAACCTGGGACCTTCTGCATTCCAAGCAGATGCTCTACAACTGAGCCACAGCCCCTTAACCAGAGTTTGAAATTGATGTATAAACCATATTTAATCTTAACTATGGGTTCATACGATATACATCATAGGTTGGATCCAGTCTAAACTGGCATTTCCCACCATTTTCCCTTTCCTACTGCAGACCTCCCACTCTCATGTCAGGATTTCCTATCCCACTATCCTCCAGGATTAATTAATGTATGACATTGTGTGTAGAATAGCCAGGAGATCCTATAATTTTCTGGCAGCCAGAAGTTCTTGGGGTTTTTTTAATGTTATGCACCACTAGGTGGTGGACTAGACTTGTTTTTTTTTAAGGCAAGAAACATTTCAGAGGTGGTTTGCCATTGCCTGCCTCTGCATCATGACCCTGGTATCCCTTGGAGGTTGCCCTTCCAAATACTAACCAAGGCCGACCCTGCTTAGCTTCCAGATCTGATGAGATCAGGCCAGCCTGGGCTATCCAAGTCAGGGCAATGTTTTGTGGTGATCAGTGGGCTGCTGTGGGAGGGGGGAAGCAGGAAAGTTAGAAAACATTGTCTAGATCCAACCCCATGACTTAATACTAGCGCATTTCCCAGTGCCGTTTCGTCATAATGCTGGCTAGGATACCAGCCAGATCTTTGTGGGGGAAAGAGCAAAGCAATGAAGCCACTCATCTGCAAACCAAATCCTGGTTTCACAAACTAACCACGGTAAAAAATAAACACATCACATATGAACTGAGCTTCATGAGTCCATTTATGTTCACAGCTAGTGGGTTGCTCCCAGATACTCTGATCGTATCTAACAAAGGGTGTTTGGACTCCTGAAAGCTCATGCCCTGATCTAACAAATGGCGTTGGTCTTTAAAGTGCTAGAGGACTTGAATCTGGCTCTTCTAAATAACTGTGGTTTCTACTAACCCTGCAAAATTATGTCGTGTTGGGAGAGGAGGGGAACCGGTTGTGGCAACCGAAAGTTCTCAAATATGCTTCTATGCTAGTGGATGGGGAAGCTAAAATGACTATCAAAGCTGTAATCTTTGGGCGGTAGGACGGTTCTCCAAGATCTGCTCAGACTTCCTTCTTTTAAGGGTTACCGAATTCCAAAGGCCTCAGTCCCAATCCCCCGGTATGGGCATTGGTGGACTTCTGCACATGTATATAAGCCTGGCTCCTACCCCCCACTTAGATTACTGAGGATACCACGTTTTCCAATCAGTGCTGGCAAGAGAGAAAGCAGACAGGAGCCACACTATCCCTCCCTTCCCCAAACAGGTGATTGGCGCTATTCCTGACCATCTCATTGGCGGAAGAAGACAAACGACCTCAGTGTCACAGTCTCAGGAAATGGGTGTGTGGCTCCCTTTTGGGGGAGGGGCCATGGCTCATTTGTAGAACATCTGTCTTCCTAGAATCCTGATTCCATTCACATATTGGTCTAGCTGGATCTGTTTGTCTGATTTGTGTCATTTTCTCATGGTCCCTTTTTGGACACAAAGCTGAGGCCCTTACATAGGAACAGCTGCTGCTGTAGCTGCAATTGTGGCTGCTTGGGAAACAGTGCATGATTGCATTGGGAACATCAAGGGCAACCAGCGTCTTGCGTATCACTAATACGACATGAATTAGAGGTAAAATGCAAATTGCATTATATGGATTCAGAAATACAGCCTGCGTTCACCCCAGCTGTGAGCACAAACAAATTGTCTCGATATATAGCAGGTATAAATCTCAGCTTTAATTTACATAAGCAAACACTTTAGTAGATTATCTGGACCAGATGTGTGAACTTTCTCTTTCCTGGAGATTAAATGGAATGTTAAAACAGGTTGGCTTTCGTAACATATTGGCAAAGCTAAAATTAAGAGAGAAGTGTGGGGAGGGGTATAGAATACATACATACATACATACACACACAAAAAAAAAACTATATATCTAATTCCCAAGTGGCCACCCCTGTGCGGATATCTAAATCCATGCGGGGGGGGCACTTGGGGGCAGGGAGATTTTCCTGCACACTTGGGAGACTCCCCCCATGTGCAGAAAAATCTGAAAAGTTAAAAAAAAAAAAACTTTGGGGGGATATTTAAATCCCTCCAAAAGCAAAACAGTGCTCCCTGCGCATGCACAGAGAATGCACTTACCTTCCGGATCTGTGGCTGCTGCTGCTGGCGGGGGTGGGTGGAGAAGTCTAGCCGGGCCTCGCTGGGCCTTGCCGTCACTGGGGCAGGGGGAGCGGGGGGAAGAGCTGGCGGGCCCCGTGGCTGGAAGCTGTGCAGGCCTCGCCATCACTGCAGGGGTGGGGGGCGGGGGAAGAGCTGATGGGGGGAAAGAGCTGGCAGGAAGAGCTCGCCAGAGCAATCAGGAGCAGGGGGGAGATCGGCGGGCCCCTTCTCTCCCCCCTTCCGTGGGTCCCAGCCAGGTCTACCAATATAGTGGCAAGGGCTGGGTAGACCTGGCCTCCGGAGAACAGGTCTACCCAGCCCTTGCCACTGTATTGGTAGACCTGGCCTCTAGAGAACAGGTCTACCCAGCCCTTGCCACTGTATTGGTAGACCTGTTCTCCGGAGGCCAGGTCTACCAATATAATGGAAAGGGCCAGGTAGACCTGTTCCCCGGAGGCCAGATCTACCAATACAGTGGACTGGGGTGGGTACATCTGTTCTCCAGAGAAAGAATTGGGGGGGGGGGATTGCTGGGGGAGGAAGAGGATTTACCTGGGGCTTCAGCCTTTAGGAATCCTTCCCCTCCGTGAGTATCGCGGGTCCCTGCCTCTTGTATACATATATTAGTGTCCTTAATTCACCCTTCCTCTAAAATGAACATTAACACCCAAATGCATCTAATGTTTTAGATATGGACAGAAAACCCAAGCAGTTAAAAGTTTAGCTAAAGTGCATCCACTCTTGAGGATTCAATTGCCATTTGATTTAACGTCTTTTTCAACATATTCTAAACCTGCTTGACAACATGCCTGTGTAATTGCCTTCCTAACAGCAGAGCATAAAAGCAGACCTGGCAATTTCACATGTGTTAAAACAGGAAATTACCAGCACCATCAAAACAGAAAGGGCTTGTCAGCATTTCCTCTATTTGCAAAACTCAATAACTCGGTCATATACTTTGACTTATATCGGAAGGAAGATTCTCCGTGCATTTCTGCATGAAGGGTGGGAACAACTCGGTTGCTAACCTTTTCTTTAGTTCAGTCCTGTCCCCGGTGCGTATATGTTTTTAACAGATGTTACCTGGTTTTAGCCCTGCTCAGCCGGAACTTCTCAGATCTCAGAAGGTAAGCATGGTTGGTCCCCGTCAGTACTTGGATGGGAGACCACCAAGGAAGTCCTGAGTTGCTATGCAGAGGCCAGCAACGACAAATCACCTCTGTTTGTCTCTGCCCTGACCTGGCTAGCCCCGGCAGGCCCATTCTTGTCAGATCTCGGAAGCTAAGCAAGGCCAGCCCTGGTTAGTACTCTGCTGGGAGACCACCAAGGAAGTTCCGGGTTGCTACACAGAGGCAGGCAATGACAAATCACCTCTGAACATCTCTTGCCTCAAACGCCCCACAGATGGGCTCACCGTGAGTGGGCTGTGACTTGATAGTGTATTACTCTTTCATCCCTCTAGTCTTAACTGTTCCGTACAGATTTTATTTATTTATTTACTTTGTTTATATCTTGTCTTTCTCCCCAGTGAGGACCCAAAGTAGTTTACATCCTTCTCCTCTCCTCCATTTTAGCCTCACCATACCCCTGTGAGGTAGGTTAGGCTGAGAGTGTGTGACTAGCCCAAGGTCACCCAGTGAGCTTCCATGGCAGAGGGAAGACTAGAGCCTAATTTAATAGTGTAAGCCACTGTGAGGGATTTTCCTGTTCCCCAGGAGCAGACTTCCCCTCAGATCATAAGAGCAGCATTAGAAGCAAGAAACATCACGAGAACAAAGGATGAGACCCTTCTCCTGACACAAATACAGCTTCCCCAATCAAATGATCTGCCCCCAGACAATAGCTAAGTAAGGAAATGCTATGGGAGCAATTGCTGGGCTTTTCTGCATTCTCGTGTTCTTTACTTGTGTATTCCTGTTCTTTTTTTCCCCCTGCTTGGTATATGGTTTGCTCCCTCTAGTGGTCGATTCAATATTACATCCCTGTATGTGCAGCATATCTCCCTGGAGATTTAAACTGCAGGTTTTTATGCTTCCACTGGAGGAGGCAAAACATGTACAGAACAGAAAAAGGGGGAAACCCTGAAGCAACAGGAAAACACAAGCAAGGAAAATGAGCATGCAGAAAAGCCCACCGAACTCTCACATGCCGGACTTTAGCTACATGTGTGCTTAAAAAGCCCTCCCCTCAATACTGTAGCATGCCTTACAAAACGGAGGCTTCAGTACCATTTTGGAGAGAAAATATCCCCAAAGGGTCTTGAGCTGTCCCCCCCCCACACACACAAGCATTGGGGAGCTGAGGCTCTTTTCCCCTGAGGGCCATGGGAGCTCAGAGACATACCAGGATTTCTACAGGCTTCCTAGATTTGCCTTCCTGAACCAGTTCCCAATTAATATTAATAATTATCAACTGCCACTACTCCAAATGAGCACCAATAATCTATGCTAACCGGTAATAATTAATACTTTCATTTTAGTCCTACAGGTATTTGAGAGTGACCCAGTTTCTCATATAAACCGAAATACTTTTTTTCTGGCCAGTAGTATGCAGTATAACTGGGTGTTTGAGCCCAGAGAGGTCCAAAAGGTATAGACTTAACTAAATCACCAAGAGATTTATTGTCAGGGATTCAGGGGTGTATTCTGTCTAGATGGATCCAAGTGGTCTAAAGCATTAGGACAAATTCAGAAGAAGAAGAAGAAGAAGAAGAAGAAGAAGAAGAAGAAGAAGAGATTGGATTTATACCCCACCCTTCACTACCCAAGGGAGTCTCAGAGCAGCTTACAAACTCCTTTCCCTTCTCCTCCTCACAACAGACACCCTGTGAGGTAGGTGGGGCTGAGAGAGCTCTGACAGAAACTGCTCTTTTTCAAGGACAGCTCTTATCAGAACTATGGCTTGCCCAAGGTCATCCAGCAGGTGCAAGTGGAGGCGTGGGGATCAAACCCAGTTCTCCCAGATTAGAGTCCATGCACTTAACCACTACACCAAACTGGCTCTCCTGGAACTTTGTTGGTTTTAAAGGTGCCACTGGACTCTAAATTTGTTCGACTGTCTAGATGGTTCTCCATCTTGCTGAACTGAAATTGACTAGACAGTCGTCCTTCTTGAAATGAAGCATCTTTTGGCTGTTACGCTTAAATATTGAAGGCTTTTGGTTCCATCTGTATAGCGGTCCTGATGAAGACTGAGGAAACTCACAGACACTCTGGAATAGTGCGTTGACTCCCTGGCGTCTCTTTGGAACCCTAATTCAGGGACTTGACAATTCTGCCTTTGTGTGTTGACCCAGTGGGGACTTTTGTTATATATGCTATTGCACTTTGAAGCTCCTTGGGGCTCTCCTGAAATGTGTACTGGTCCATATCCATGTTATATTGAATACATACAGTATAGCTTGAATGCTGTAATAAAAATTGATTATGTATTATACTGACAGTAAAATAATTACTATTATGTAGATACTTTATAAGCTACTTTGCACGGTGTTCATTTTGCTATATCACTTTTTTTCTCACCGTGGTCCCTTTGCATTTCTATTGTCTCTAAGTAGGGCCCGGAGCCCTCTCAGAATTATACCTGATCTCCAGACGACAGAAATTTGTTCTCCTGGAGGAAAAGGGTAGACCTTATAGAATCACATCCATGCTGAGCTCTCCCCCACAAAAAAAAAACTGACCTTCCCTAGGCTCCACTCCCAAGTATCTAGGGATTTCCTAACCCAAAATTGGCAAACCTCCAGAGATCAGTCGCACTGAGACGCTTTCACATGACAACCCTGCTGCACTCCTTCCTCAAGCTCCTACCCCTTAATCTCCAGGGATTTACCAACCCAGAGCTGGCAACCCTAAAATTGATCTCCAGGCTACTGAGACCAGTTCCTCTGGAGGAAAAGTCCACTTCTGAGGGTGGATTCTAGTCATATCCCTGCTGAGTTCCCTCCCCTACCCAAAAGCCACCCTCCTCAGGCTCCACACACTAATCTCCAGGAATGCCCTAACCCTGAGTTGGCAACCCTAGAGCGTTATGAACTAAGCTTGGACTCCTAGGAGTTCAACAAGTATGAATTTGGGAGGCATTTCTCCTAAATACACAAACACTTTAGTTGTCTCATGTAATGGTACCTATATATTTCAGCTTTCTGCTTCCTAAAAGCTGCTATTTAAGTTGTTTCAGTTTGCCCAAGAATGACTTTTGGCTGTATGGCTTCAAGGCTTGGGAGCAATAGTGGCCCAGTTGTGGGTCCTTTCTACTGGCTGTACACAGTAAACATGAAAGTGGACTGAGTCCTAAGACCGCATCCTTTTAAATGCCCGAACCAGCCCAGACTGGGCAGAGGGAGTCCACCTATTCATAATGGTGGCAATAGGCCTGTCAAGACCCTAGTTTATGGCAATTCCCAGAGCTACCCCTTGCCACTTCTGAGGTAGCTCTAGGAATTGCTAGAAACTCTCTGATCTTACCACTGAGTTTTTGTCAATCCCCAGACCTACTGTGTGTACTTTTGGTAAGTATATTAGGATTTTTAAAAAAAAAAAGAAAGAAAGAAAGAGAGAAAGAGAGAAAGAGAGAAAAGAAGGAAGGAAGGAAGGAAGGAAGGAAGGAAGGAAGGAAGGAAGGAAGGAAGGAAGGAAGGAAGGAAGGAAGGAAGAAAGAAAGAAAGAAAGAAAGAAAGACCTTTTCTTGCCGTGCTGTATTCTACCCCACCCCACTGCCTGGCAAGCCTCGGTGGGAAGAAACCACTGGGTGGGCTGCATCCTACCCCTCCAGTCAGCAAAGTTTGAAGTCCTCCACAAGCCGAAGGGGCCTTCCTCCAACTTAAGTTACTCTCCTGCCAATGGAAGAACTATTTAAGTGGAAGGAAGGCTTGACGGCTGGAATTTTCGTTGCACGGGAGTAGTCCACTTCAGACACATACCTTCTTCCAAGTTATAAAAGGCTGCCAGAGGTAGGGCTTGAGAAAAGTCCCTCGGGGAAGGTTTTGTGCTAATGCGCGGTTTCAGTTCTCATGCTAAAGGGAGCTGATTGATACGATTTGGAAGGGTAGACTTTCCACTTGACACCCTACTTGGTTAATATGTCAATTGAGCATTCCCGGGAAGGAAAAGCAATGTAACCAATTTCCTCCAAAGCATGGGCAGGTATTTTAAGATTGATTGGGCAAAGGAGGGAAGCATTGTGCGTTGGGGAGGGGGAGGAGGGAGTTCAGGGCGACAGACAAGAAATACACATAAATCTTCGGCTGATTGGTTTCTCTGGCTGACAAAATGGAGTTTTGCCCTTTTGGAATGGAAACTAGTAAAATCAAGGAGGACAGAATGAATCAATTTCACCACATTGGGGGCAAGCCTGTATTTCACCAGCTTCTTTTTTTTTATAGAACTAATATGCTAAATTATGGGAACTGAGAACCCATTAAACACCTGGGGCACCCCTGAAATGCAGAATATGTGAATGGCTTGCAGATTATACTCAAACAACTATGCTGATTCCAGGGCTCAAAAAAAGAAAATCAGTCGTGATCTAGTCTTAGTTATGCACTTTTAAGTCCTGTTGATTCCAATGAATGAGCTCAGGTGACCCACTGCAGTGACTGTGCATAACTTCACCAGGATCGAATCCGTAGAATTTATATTAAAAACTGGGATAAATGATTGTCACTTTGGATACACAGATACATGAAGCTGCCTTATTCTGAGTCAAACCACTCCTCCTTCAAGGTCAGTATTGTCTAGTTAGACTGGCAGCAGCTCTCCAGGGTCTCAGGCAGAAGTCTTTCATGTCACCTACTGCCTGGTCCTCTTTAACTGGAGATGCTGGGGATTGAATCTGAGACCTTCTGCATGGAAAATGAAGGCTCCTCTTCTACTGAGCCAGAGTTCCTTCCCAACTTTTGTGATTAGCTGTTGAACAAGTGTAATGTATGTAAGGGTGGTCGCCATATCCAGACATGTCCAGACACAGGGCCAGGCCAGCTACCTGAGCTTGAGTCCAGCAGAACAATAGCTGGCTGGATTGTAACTTGCCACCAATCAAGCACCTAGGTTCCCCGAAGGAACCTATGACATGTAGGGTCCTATGAGGACATTTGGGTGAGGTCGGAGGTATGGCTCTGACCAGAATCAAAGAGGGCCCTGAGCCCAAGTAGGTAGGCCTCATTTGACCACCCAAATAAAGAGCTTGCTATGAAATCACTTCTCCTGGTCTCCCGACTCTGGAACTTTTCAACAAGCTAGAAATTCACAAATGTTCATTCCACATTAAACAACTTTTTTTTACATGCACAGGCTCTAGTGTACTGGAAACAACATGCACCAGATTAGAGAAAGCGACATTTCTCCAAAAACTCTCAACTAAAGAGACAGCGGGAAGAGAAGCAGGTAGCATCGAAACACCAATTTCTTGCAAATGCCACAGCTGAAATGGATTTGAAAAGATGGATTTGCAGAACACTTCTGCATGACTGTGCATCTTTCAATAAATACACCATTTGTCTGGAACGTGGAAATCGATAAGTTCAGGCGAGGATCGCCATAAAAGAAGTGACCCGTGCAAAACTCAGATAGTCTATCTTCAGTTCTATTAGCTTCTAAAGCCCTCCCCATGTCACTCCTTTTCTGGAGTGACCCTGAGGCAAAGTGGAAGACTGGCCTTTCTCTGTGTAATGGGCCATCCTTTTGAACTCTTTTATTGGAATCAGCACTATCTGGTCAATTAATAGAAACATTACATCGTTTAGTAATATTTCCCGCCCCATTTGACAATGGGAAATTGCCCCATTTGGATTGCGTACCATAAGCAAGTGGTGGAGGACTGAATGAGCCCCGTTTGCATTTTGCTTTACAATGCAATTCCTTGTACTCCTAACTATGCCCAGAAGAAAGGCCTGCATTGCATTTCTAAGGGAATGCCTTCAGTCTCGGATTGTTGGTACGTCATTTGAAACTAGGGCAGCCAGACAGTGAAAGAATAATTATTTCAGTAAGAATCTGCATTTTGGCCAGCTGGTTTATAAATTATGTGTAAATCCATTCACACTTGACCAAATCATCAACGTAAGTTTCTTTCAAAGGCCAAGTTGTCATTAAGGAAGTAAACCTTTTGTATCTGCAATTCAACCATTTTCAAACTGTAGGAACTAGACTATAAGGTTTGTGTTGTTGCTGCTGTTTTTTTAATGTGGAGGGACTTTCATCTGTCCTGTGGAATGGTGCCATCTTGGTAAGATTTAGTTAGATGTGATAGTAGGCGATCCATTATCAGATTTTACCTTTAATAAAAAAGCCAAGTTGCAGATGACCAGGCTAGGAAAATGATACTGGGAAACGTTCCTACATAATGTTTTCCCACTGCAAATTATTCTGAGGCTATTAGGCCTTGGGGTGGGGAGAAATTATGGATATGAAAGAGGTGGTTCTAATAATTTCCGGTTTCCTTTCCTGGCTTTTGTGTCCCATCCACAGATGCTGGGAACTGCCAAGAGATGATGGAGGCAGAGCAGTCTTGTAAATGTAATTTGGTTCTGCCAATTCCTAGTTTGCCCTAATCTAGATGGTCCAGGCTAGCCAGATCTCGTCAGCACTCAGGAGCTAAGCGGGGTCAGCCCTGGTCAGTATTTGGATGGGAGGCCACCAAGGAGGTCCAGGGTTGCTACGCAGAGGCAGGCAATGGCCAACCACCTCTGAATGTCTCTTGCCTTGAAAACCCCATGGAGGGTTGCCATAAATTCTTTGTGACTCAATGGTAATTTTCCACCATCAATTCCTTGCCAGGCTTGCCAACTCCAGATTTGGGAATTCCTAGATATTTTAGGGTAGACCCTGAGGAGGGCTGGATTTCAGGGGGACGAGGGACCTCAGCGAGGTACAATGCCATCCCCCAGAGCAACCATTTACTTCAGGAGAACTGATCTCTGTCATCTGAAGATCACCTGAGATTCCAGGACATCTCCAGGACCCACATGGAGGTTGGAAACTGTATCCCTCACTCACCGCACAGCAACTGCACAAGCTGAATTCCATCAAGCCCACCATCCATATCTCTTTGGCCTGGCATATGGCAACCCTCTGTTCTTGATGCTCAAGGCCAGCAGTGAGAACAGGAAGGTTTGCTGAGCATGACTGGTGGGTGGCACTTGGTCTGGAGAGGCACTAGCAGAGTGGGTCCTTTAGGAGACTGGGTTTCTTTTGTGTCCTTGAGGAATAGCAATTTTTTCAGAATGCAAGCCAGCGGAGCATCAACCGCCTCCTCCGGGACAGCAGCAATTTCAGCAGAAGCATCTGATGACCAAGAGGAAAACATATGCTACCCCCGTTTCCCCCAAAGGCTACATAGCCATGGCCCAGGGCATTATTACAGCTGAGGACAGCCTGGCAAAACGAAGTGCAAGGGAAGTGGGGCAAAAAGACCCGGGCTGAGTTGTCGCGGGGTTTTCCGTTCACGCTGTGTAGACTGATGCATGACCGTACCAGGGAGGAGGCGGAACAGAGCATTCACATTGCGGGGCAGCCCCTGGCAGCGGCGATGGGGTGGCATGCGGCTTTGGCCCATTTTGCTGACCTGGGCATGGACGCACAGGTGCAGCAGCCAGATCAGCAGGTTCACATTACCAGTGTCGCTTGATGTGCGACTTATTTGCGTCCACACTGCCAGGAAGCGAGATGAACGCACACCCAGACGGCTTGACACTGGTTTCCCCAGGTACTTTTTGAAGTGCAATGAAAGCGCTTCAGGACCGGGTGAGTGCGGCGTGGCATTGCTGGGCAGCTGTGGCTGTCTGAACGGGCTCTCTTAATCCGCTTGCAAAGCAGGCCTATATTAGGCCAAAATGCCAGTCTGTCCTCAGCTAGAGGCCTAATATAGGAAAGTTACTACTAGAGGAAAGTTAGACTCCGGGACAATTTATGGGTAGGCTGTGGATTCTAAAACTGATTTTCTTCCATTACATTGAAGCAAGATAATTGGGAATGCAGTCATGCTCCAAGCTAAAACAGGGGTTCCCATGACCTTTCTGAAGTGTTAAGTTTCTAATTTTAAATGTTCTGAAATGCTACACACACCTCCCCCTGCTTGCTTTCATGTGGCTTCCACCCCTCCCATCTGTAATAGTCTGTCTCCAGACATGATAGAGGTTTATAAAATTATGCATGGGGTGGACAGAGTGGACAAAGCTAAACTTTTTCTCCCCCTCCCCAAACGGTAGAACACGAAAGCGTTCAATGAAGCAATGCTCCCTCTAAGATGTAGAGACTTGTGAGCAAAGACTCTACTTTGTGAGCGACTGGCATTAAAGTTGTGAGTGAGCGATTTGGCTACTGCACAAATTAGTTTGCTCTGGAACTATCCTTCCTGAGTGAAGGCAAAAATGTGTAAGCCAGAGGCTAAAAAACTGTGAGTTAGCTCACACTAACTCGGCTTAGAGGGAACACTGCAATGAAGCTGATGGGCAGTAGATTCAAGTCAGACAAAAGGAAATGACAGCTTTACACAGAGTGATTAGAATGTGGCCAGAGGATGTAGCGATGGCCACAGGAATCAATAGCTTGAAAAGGGGATTAGACAGATTTGTGAAGGATAAGTCTATCAGTGGCTACTAGCCATGATGACTGAGGGAACCTCCCCATTCCGATGTATTAATCCTCTGAATCCCAGAGCCAGGAGACAACATTAGGGGAAGGCCTTGGCCTCTATGCCCTATTGTTGGCCATCCAGAGGTACTGGTTGGCTACTGTGTGAGACAGGATGCTGGACTACATGGACTATTGGTTGAATCCAGCAAGACACTTCTTATGTTCTTATCCAGTACCTTACAGCTGGCTTGGTCTTTGTTACTGGCACAGGTGCAATGTTCAGATCAGAAACAATCTGCATGTGTATGTTGTTGCACTACCCCATGGGAACTGTAGTTTTCATATACATCCCATAGGTTTTGGACCAGTGGCATTTGGTCTGTGACAGCACATGAGGAACCAGCTTTCCGCCTTTAGAACAAAAACCTATTAATTTGCAGGGAGGGGTGTCATCAGAAGATGTCTGCGCTCATGTGATTGAAGATGTAGACCCTGACCCTGTTCCACTGGTGTGGCCTCTTACTGTGTTATTTATTTATTTGTTTACAAAATTCACATCCCATCTTTTGGCCTTCACAAGGGCCACCAAGGTGGCTCACAGTTTAAAACATACATGATAAAAATAACATTTTAAAACCATTAGCATCACCCCCCCACACACACACACACAAACACTTGGGTTGCCAGTTCCAGGGTGGGAAAAACATGGAGATTTTGAGGGCAGAGCCTGAAAAGGGCAGGGTTTGGGGAGGGGAGGGACTTCAAGGCCATAGAGTCCACAAGCGGCCATTTTCTCCCAGTGAACTGCTCTCTGTCCCCTAGAGAACAGTTATAATAGCAGATCTCCAGGCACCGTCTGGAGACTGGCAACCCTACCCCACACATATAAAAAAGCAGAGTTAAAATACACACAAAAACATAAAAACAGCCATTAAAACATTGGTCAGGAAATTTTTCCCTTTCTTTCTGCATTTTGTAGTCCACCTCGAGTCTCTCTGAAAGAAGAGGACTAAAATAAGCTGCCCTGCCCCTGGCTGGCCCAGGCTGGCCCGATCTTGTCAGATCTCAGATGCTAAGCAGGGTCAGCCCTGGTTAGTAATCAGATGGGAGACCACCCAGGAAGTCCAAGGCTGCTACACAGAAGCAAGCAATGACAAACCACCCCTGAAGGCCTTGAAAATCCCAGCGGGTTGCTGTAAGTTGCCAGCAATTCGAGGGCAAACAAACAAACAAACAAACAAGTAAGCAACATCTATATACTAATAGTGAAGTGCCCACCCCCATGTGGATACCTAAATCCATGTGGGGGGGCACATGGGGGACGGGTTTTTTCTACACACGGGGGGCACTCCCTCCGTGTGCAGAAAAATCCTAAACGTTTAAAAAAAAACTATTGGGGGGATATTTAAATCCCCTCAAAAGTAAAAGCATTCTCTGTGCAGGTGCAGATAATGCTTTGGCTGGGGGGGAGGGCTCGGCGGGCGGTGGGCCTTGCCACCACCACTGTTTTTGGGGAAGGAGGAGGGAGGGGAGGAGGCTTGGCACACGGTCACTGCCACTGATTTTTGGGAAGGGAGAGGGGAGGGAGGGGAGGAGGCTCAGCGCACGGCTGCCACCACTGATTTTTGGGAAGGGAGGGGGGAGGGAGAAAGGGAGGGAGGAAAGGAGGCTCAGCGCATGGTTGCCACTGCCGATTTTTGGGAAGGGAGGGGGAGGAGGGAGGGAGGGAGGGAGGAGAGAGGGAGGAGGCTCGGTGTGTGGCCACCACCGATTTTGGGGGAGGGAGGGGAGGAGACTTGGTGCGTGGCTGCCACCAATTTCTAGGGAGGGAGAGGGAGGGGGCTTGGCCCATGGCCACTTCCGCTGTTTTCGGGGAGGGAGGAGGGAGGGAGGCTCACCTGCCCTCCTATGAGTATCCTACTGCCAGGAGCCTGTGGGGGGGGAAGCGAGCAGCGGGCCCGGCGAGATGGGGAAAATGCCCCCTCCCTGCAAGTTTCTTGCGGGTCTCCCCTTGTACATATATATTTTGATATGCTGGGTTCAGACACATAGAGTGATCAGCTCATAGCTTATTAGTGATTACAGCAAGAAGACTGGCTATCCCTGGCCAAAGCCCGGTATTTATGCCTGAAAAGGACCACACCCCAAACACACCCCACTCCCAACAATGGGCTATTTACACTCTATTGTGTCCCGATTGGTTTCCTCTAGGATCCCTGTCTCCCTACCAGCCCATTCTAGGATCCTAGCAATCTATTGTTATGCCTCCCAAGCTCAGTCCTTTTGCAAGTAAGTTCAGGCTCAATACATAACAGTTCCTCTGAAAGACCAGAAACTCTAAGAAACAAGATAAAACCAGATTTTTGCTTTCATACTCACCCCCATCCTTTCTGTGTCATACCACCACTAAGTACAATTTGAAAAGGGAGAGCAGTCTGTGGAGAGAGGGACTTTTTAAACATTTCCTCTTGGGGCACTTTCCTAAGTCAGTCCTTTGTCTTATGTTTAAAAAGAGCTGTTCTGCCAAGCACAGTAAAGGGCAACAATTTCTTGCTCTTCCATTCACAAGTTTCCTATTTTCTGTGTGCAGGGCCGGGGGTGGGTGGGGTGGAGAGGCTTTCCAGAGATGTGGAAGAAAGCATCTTTTTGCTTACCATGAAACAAACAATCCCCCCCAGAGTCGGCGGCATGCTGTTTTGACAATGCAGGTGTTAAATCCAATTGCGATCAAAGAGATCAAGCCCGGGATGATTAATTATAGATCTAATGGGAAAGGTAAACAACCCATTCTAATTGCAGAGCTGTAGGCGCCTATCTCTGTACTCATCGGAGATTAGTAAATGTGCCTCGCCACAGGTGGGTCGTGGGTTTGTCACCAGCATCTGCGATGAATCAAATGAAGTTATTATTTTCACCCAACACGATCAAAACGTGAAGATAAAAAAAGTAATAATAAACAATAACCACGGAGTAGAAAATTTTGATTACACAGAAAGTAGGGGGAGGAATCCCACACATATTTGTTACTTCGAGCACATTGTGGTCTTTCTTGTTGTTCTTCAGTGCTATCTCTTTCTGGCACATTATAATCAAAATGCCAGGCATAAAGCAGCACTTATCATTGGCACATAAGCTTATTAACTAAACAGTAATTAGAACGTCACCGAAGGATTACAGAAAAAGCACACAACTGGGTGTCAGGATTGTTTTCCTCTTCACACCATATTGTAGGTCTCTAGACAATTTTGAGCCACAAAGTAAATTCATTCTTCTTCAACATAGTAGGCAGACTTTGGCAGGGTCCACGCTGAAATTAGAACTGCCAGCCTCCAGGTGGGTATGTAAAAATATATAGCACTGTGTATTCAGGGGTCATTTCACAGAGAAAGAGGTGCAGGAGCTCATCAGCATAACTCATTAGCATAACTTATTTGTACATGCCACACACCTCGGCATCACTGGAAGTATGTCAGAAGGCACTTCTGGAAGAGATGCCACTTCCGGAAGAGATGCACCTAATGGCGGAAGCCTCTCTCTGCTTGAGCGGGAGAGGCGGTCCGTGCCTGGTGGGGAGAAGGGGCTCTGGACCGGTGCCAAGCACCCAGAGACCTCAGTGAAGGGGCTCTGCCTGGGGTGGCATGAGAAGGGATCTCTCCCAGCGGTGGTGACCACGGGATCGAGGTCCCCCTCATCACCCCCATAGGTTCCCCCACCACGGAAGCCTTTATGGCTGCAAGTGCAAACCGAGAAGCAGCAGAGAATGCGAAGCGATGAAACCATAACCCTCCCGATACGCAAGGTGAAAACGTGAGTCTCAAAGAAGGACTGTAAAATAAGTGGGGAGGGGGGTGGACGGACTAAAAATCCCCCCTCTTTCATTACCGACTTTCCCACGGCGTTACTGAGTGTGCAAAAGCGTTTGCAAGTTGCTGGAGGGCAGGATCGCATGCTTGAAGATAAAAGCTTTAAAACAATATAAGTGCCGTTAAGAAAATCACTTATTTGATCCATCTTATCTAACTGTAAACAATAGCGAAGAAGCAATAATGGCGGGGAAACCGAAAACTTCCCCAAAACTAGGAAGTGCTGCTCCGAGTTCAAAGGCTAATACCACGGAGATGAGTGCAATGCTTTCCGTGTTATTGCGACCCCTGGTGGACCAAATGACTACTCTCAATGCAAAAATGGATACAATGCAAAAGGAGCTGAAAGAGTCAAGCAAGAAAACAGAAAAACTGCAACAGGACCTTATGGAGGTGAAAGCATCTACAAGTAAGCAGGACTTAAGACTACAAAAAATAGAGAAGGATAAGGCTCTTCAGCATGATACCCTTCTGAAACTACAGATGGAACGTTCAATTTTTTTCCTACGACTTCAGAATGTTCCTGAAAAAAAGGGGGAAGATCTTAAAAAACTGTTAAGTGAAGCACTAGCGCCTTTAACAGGTTTGAAAGCAGAAGAAATAATAAGCGACATGGACTTGGTCTATAGGACCTATCCAGTATATATTATAAAGAATAACCTGCCTGGCGAAATAATGATAAGATTCTCCAAAAAATCTACAAGAGATGTGGTGTTAAAAGCCACCAACAGAACAACACTGAAGATCCAGGAAGAGGAAATTAAAGTTTTGAAGGACATACCATTTGAAATAAGAAAAAGAAGAAAAGCCTACAAAAAATTAATGATATGGCTTCAGTTTGAGTCAATTGTATATCGTTGGAATACTCCAGAGGGACTAAGTTTCAGTTTTAAAGGCAAAAATTATAAAATTGACTCTGTTGAACAAGCAAATAAATTCCTTGAAAAATGCAAAGAAAAGAAAGCAGAGAGAGACTCAGATGACTCACAAGTATCGCAAGAAAGTATGTATGGCTTTGACAGCTCTAAAAGTGAAGAAGAAATATCGGACTCGGAAAAGGGAGCTGCTGCTCCCAAATCAAAGACTGAGACTAAAAAGACAAGAAGAGTACAGAAGAAGAAATGATTGTTAAAATGTCTTAATAAGCCTGTGCATTATATAAGAACTTAAAATCTTTTTAAGCGTTTCTTCAACAGCATGTGTACTAGCCAAACAGCTTTTGATTTACTGAAGTAACAAAGTACTTGAATAACTGAACCAAGGTTTACTTTGGATGTTTCAGAATTTTTGTAACCTGATATAATTAAGCAATTTACACAGTATTCTTTGTATAAGATAATGTAGCTTGGTATGTAGTATGATAGATGTAGAAATAGATTTAAAAAAAAAAAGAAGGCAACTCTCACCGCTCAGGCTCCACCCCCAAAATCTCCAGGTATTTCCCAACTCAGAGCTGGTGAGCCAGCTTTACACTTTGACTAAAGACACTTGAGGTTTCCTTTGCTCTTGCAGGGAAGAAGCATGAAAAGACAGATCAAGTTGGTATGCTTTTGTTTTTTTCCACAGCGCATCACCGTATGTGCTCGCTCCTGGGCTTGTTACTCCTGGAGCAGCGTTCCTGCGCGCTCCTGCTCGAAATGACCCCTGAGTATAATAGATGTATGTTCAAGGTAGATCAATTCTGTGCTTTTTCTTTTTTGTATACTGCTATATAAATTGGTGTCAAGTGTTATCAAAACTAGGTTTCACCCAAACAAAACATCAAAGTGCAGGTTTACATTCTATTCAAATATTCAGACAGCACCTTGTCAATATCACAATCACCAGTCCCATGGGACTCTAGTCATTTACCCGTTTTGAATACAGTCTTATTCAAGGACCGTGATGTATATAAAGGACATACGGTATAATAATTTCTCTTTGTGAGCACAAAAACTCTTATGATAGCAGCCTATTTTCTAGGGTCCCATCGGAACCCTTGCAGCAGACATAATAACCTATCTAGGAAATTATATCTCTAAGAACATACATCGGTTATACACAGTGCTGTATATTTTGCATATCTTCCTCGGTGATTCTCAGTTTTTGTATTTTTTTAACCTCCAGGTGGGGCCAATTTTACAATTGATCTCCAGACTACAGAGATCCTTTGACCCTGAAGAAAATGGTTGCTTTGGAAGGTGGACTGTATGGCATTGTATCCAGCTGAGGTCTTTCCCCTCCTCAAACCTCACCCTCCCCAGGCTTTTCTACCCCACACACACACACACCAAATCTCCAGGTATTTCCCAACCCTATCTGCAATCTGGAAGGGACAGAGAGGAAGAGAGAGCAACAGAGAACATTAATAAGTGGTATTCGCAATGGAAGCAAAGGCTGTTGCATGAGAAGCCAGGAAGGTGCAAGGGCAGGAAGCACAGACAGGGAGGGTGCAAAAGATCCCCTCCTTAGCAAACAAAAGGGGGTGGGGTTTAAGAACCTTCCTGACCTATCCTGACCTATCAGTTAGTGTGACTGCCTAGGGTCTAGGAGACTCCATTTCAAATCCCACCTCTGTCATGGATAATTGTGGTCCAGTCCCACATTCTCTTCAAAACCTACCTCACAGGGACCACATTATCCACCTTCTCTTCCAGACCGAGGAGATCTGACAAGGCTTTAATCCTTGGAAAGGGAGTGCTAACTGTCTTCCTCTCACACACTTATTATCTCTCCCTCTCTTATTTGTACTGTGAGCAGCATAACTAAATCAAATCTTAATTGTATCTACTTTGCTTGTGCAAAACAGATCAATCCGTTCCATCAAGGATGTTCATACAAGCAAAGCAGTCAGGTCTAATTGATTCCACATGCATGAGGTGCAAGGACCACAACAGCATTTCCCCCTGAGACAGGATCAATCAATACAACAGACACCTCCGGGAAAACATACATCAAGCTGGGCTTTAGACAGTCACAATCATACCTTTTGAGGACCAGTCAACTAGTAAAAACCTTTAGAAGAAAAGAGGTGGGTGGGTGTTATGTCTGCTGACCGCCACTAGGCGCCAGTGACATGCAGTCTGAGCTTGGCTTCAGGAAACAATAGGGGCTCCTGGAAACAACCTCCTCGTATGCACCAATAAGAAGTTTGGCGAGAAACTCAAACCCTCCAATAAGACTATGGGTGTATCTCAGGGGGCTTCGGCCGGTATTTGGTGTGTTGTTGTGTACCAATAAACTATGAGCTGATCATCATGCTGTTGTCCAGCTTCTCCATGCGTCAAACCCAGTATGCAGCATCAGGAGGGGGGGGGCTATATCAACAGAGTATAGTATCCAGAACACACAAAGTGATGGTATTGCTTTACTCTGCTCTGGTTAGATCTCACCTAGACTATTGTGTTCAGTTTTGGGCACCTTAAGGAAATAAGAACATATGAGAAGCCATATGTTCAGTCCAATGGCCCATCCAGTCCAACACTCTGGGTCACACAGTGGCCAAAAACACCTGTTGCCATCAGGAGGTCCACCAGTAGGCCCAGGACACTAGAAGCCCTCCCACTGTTGTCCCCCTTCAAGCACCAAGAATACAATGCATCACTTGCCCCAGACTGAGAGTTCCTATCTATACCTTGTGGCTAATAGCCACTGATGGACCCCTGCTCCATGTGTTTATACAATTCCCTCTTGAAGCCATCCATGCTTGTAGCTGCCACCACCTCCTGTGGCAGTGAGTTCCACGTGTTAATCACTCTCTGGGTGAAGAAGTACTTCCTTTTACCAATTCTAACCCAACTGTTCAGCAATTTCATAGAGTGCCCACGAGTTCTTGTATTGTGAGAAAGGGAGAAAAGTACTTTTTTCTCTACCTGCTCTAACCCATGCATAATCTTATAAACTTCAATCATGTCACCCCATAGCCATCATTTCTCCAAGCTGAAGAGCCCCAAGTGCGGTAACCTTTCTTCAAAAGGAAAGTATCCCAACCCTTTTATCATTCTAGTTGCCCTGGGAACACAAGGAGACTAGGGCCCTGGCTTTCTGCTCTTCCTGAGCTTCTTACAGAACCCCTAGTCTAAGAGTTCCTAGGCTCATGCCAGAGGCTTGCGCCTCTGGCAAGGTGCTGCCTTAAACAGAAGCCTCGCACAGCAGAGGGTGGGGCCAGCAGCTATTCAAATTCACCCAGGCAATCCAATTACAGTTGAACAATGACCCTTTCTCACCACATCTCAAGGACTCTGCAACAACTCAAAACTCACCCACACACTCCCAAACACAGTCCTCCCACACAGTACCCTCAGCTAAATCACCTCAGCTGAAAGCAAATAAAAAACACTCACCCCTCTAGCAGCTCTGTCTCATGGTCCTTCTCAGAGCTCAGTTACTGCCTCTAGATTCTCACACTTCAGAAGAATCTAGAGGCAGCAACCATCAGAAGAAATATTAAGGGTGAAACTGTTGAATGAGCCAAAATGTGCCTTATTAGTCCCCAGAAGAAGCAAAGCAGGAAGGAAGGAATTGATGAGAAACCTACTAGTCACTGCTAGATTAATTTAGGGGTAGGAGAGATGTTCTAGATTCAAATGTTTGGATTATAGGTAGAAGAAAACACAAGAAAAATTCACCAAAATTTGGCAGCCGTTCATTAATTATTGGAATAAAATTAAAATATGATGGAAGAAATCCTGACATACATTTAAAAATGGACTAGAAAGTATATTAAATTATATTTATAGTTGATACATTTCTAATCCAATTTGTATTGTGTATATTAGTAAGCATTCTTGGATACTGTATTCTAGTTGACTATCTAAAATCAGTTTTTAAAAACCCAACTTTAATTAATTTTTTCTCAGGATCTAACCCTTTCTTTGTCCTTCCATAGACTGGTGTTGCCCTCCATTTTTCCTTCTCTCTTTGAGAACATGAGAAGAGCCCTGCTGGATCCGACCAGTGGTCCATCTAGTCCAGTATCCTGTCCCACATAGTGGCCAACCAGTTCCTTTGGAGAGTCAACAGCAGATGTTTACCTGGCACTGGGTTTCAGAGGCTGATGGCCTCTGAACAAGGAGGTTCCCCTCAGTCACCATGGCTAGTAGCCACTGATAGACATCCTCCATGAATCTCTCTAATCCCCCTTTAAAGCTGTTTGTGTTTATGGCCCTCACTACATCCTCTGATTGCAAATTCCACATTTTAATCATTTGGATGCCCTTGAGTTCTAGTACTTTGGGAGAGGGAGAAAAAGTTCTCAGTTTCAACTCTCACTCTTCCCCTGTGCATATTAATTTTGTAAACCTCTATCATGTCCCTCCTTAGTCATCTCTTTTCTAAACTGAAAACTCCCAGACTCTTAATCCCAGATTCCTACGCCCCTAATCATCTTGGTCGCCCTCCTTTGTCCTTTTTCCAGCTCTGAAATGTCCTTTTTGAGATGTGATGACCAGAACTGTACATGGTGTTCCAAATGAGGCCGCATCATAGATCTTGACAGGGGCATTACAATATCAGCCATTTTATTCTCAGTCCTCTTCCTAATAATCCCGAACATAGAGTTCACCTTTTTCACCACTGCAGCACACTGGGTGGACACTTTCATTTAGCTGTCCACTCTGACTCCAATATATTTTTCCCCTCTCAGTCTCAGCAGGTTCAGACCCCACTAGCCTCTACTTGAAGTTGGGATTTTTTGTCCCAGTGTGCATCGCCATACACTCACCACAACTGAACTTCACCCATTCACCCAGTTTGTGGAGATCCTCTTGGAGCACTGCACAGTCAGCCTTAGTTTTCACCATCCTGAATCATTTTGTGTCATCTGCAGACTTGGCCACTACACCACTCCCCCCTAGTTCCAGATCATTTATGAATGAATTAAATGGTTTTGGCCCCAATACCAGTCCTTGTGGGACCCGACTGCCTACTTCCCTCCATTGTGAGAACCATCCATTCATTCCTAGTCTTTGCTTCCTGTCATTTAATCAATTTTTAATCAGTAAGAGAACCCGTCTTATCCCATGACTGCTAAGTTTATTGAGTCTTTGGTGAGGTACCTTGCCAAAAGCCTTTTGAAAGTCCAAATATATAATGTCCATCATGTCACTGTAAATTACATGCTTGTTCCCTTTCTCATAGAGCTCCAAAAGGTTGGTGAGGCAGGACTTCCCTTTGTAGAAACCATGCTGATTTTCCCTCAGCGGGCTTTCCCCCCCTATGCCTAATAATTCTATCTTTGAATACAGTTTCTACTACTTCGCCTGGGACAGACTCTAGCTGACTGGCCTGTAATTTCCTGGTTCCCCTCTGGACCTGTTTTTTTTTAAAAAAATTGGTGTAACATTTGCTACTTTCCAGCCTTCTGTTACAGTGGCTGAATTTAGTGATAAGTTACACATACAGGTTAGTACAGTACTAACATTGTTTCCCTATGAGATAGCCTTGATTAAATCCTCTTAAGAACCCATATTTTAAATTCAAAATGCATTCTTCATGAATTGCATCCATAAATGTATTAGCGTTTTAAGCCCAAAATATTAACTTCAGAAGAGCTTAACCTGCACTTATGCCATTTGAATGTACCCCACTTTATTGATTCAATTTGAAAATCCCTTGGTTTGGCGGGAGGGGTATTAGCTTTTATCACACAAGCTACAAGTCCAGATTTCCTCTTAACACCTGAATCACTGCAATGCCTTCCAAGAGGTCACCTGGAGACAGATGAGGGCAAATCAAGCCTAGGAAACAAATAATAGAGCCAGTTTTGCTGGCGGAGGCAAGCCTTTTCATTCTGAAAATCCTGCGATTGTATTATCTCTGATCACTGAGCCTTATGAATGAAGCACTCTTTTTCCAGCACAGCGGGTCTGAATTTTTTCTCTTTAAACCAGCTTCTATTTCACTATCCTTTTTTAAGCATCTGTAAATCGCCGTTCTGTGTAAAAAATGAGGAGTTTTAAACTGAGCAAAGCAGAACTCTTGTGACCCCCACAGAAGTCAATAGGAGCGTCATCAGTAACTAAAACAGAACATTTGTAGATTAACAGATTTCACATTTCAACCCCCCCCCCCCAAAAAAAAAGATTCCAATATCCTAAGCCTGCAGTCAGTGCAAATTATTGTTCTGTGGTTTATGTGAAAAAAGGAATTTTGTGCACCTGGCAACACAGCCACAGATGTGCATTAATAATTTCCTGATAACTGTTTTTTTTAATTAAAAGCTGTTACAGAAGATCATCAATGTGAATAGAAGAGCAGCGGAGGATGAAGGGGGGCTTAATTCTGACCCCAACTTATTTCAGACTGGATCCCCCTGCCCTACTTTCCCCAATTTGTGCTGGAGTCTGATGGTGTCTTGAAAATGAATTTTGTATGAGAGAGACAGAGAATACTATGGAGAGACTGCGCCACTGGTGCGGTGCAACTCTAGATAGAAGGAGCTGGGGGGCAGGGAACTGGGGGTGAAGCTGGCTACTGTCACCATTTGTGCCTGCTCCTGAGCCCCCTGGAGCAGTGCTCTGGCACGCTCTGGGCCCAAACGACTCCTGACTATGGAGATGGGAAAAACCTTTCCATGCTTGGCACATGGAGGCTTTTTGATTGTTCTTTTTTAAAATTTGCTTTGTTTTAAATGCTAGGATTGCTTCTCTGAAGCCAAAACTGAACAGTCCTGGGCTCTGAGACAGATCCAGGCACTTAGATGTATGATTCCTTAAATGCCAAGAACACTAGGGTTGCATGATCTCCAGTTGGAGAAATTCATGGCAATTCAGCGGTGATGCCGGGAGGGAGGCCCAGGGGAAATACGGTGGCAAGGCCATACAGTCTGCCCTCCAAAAGTACTGTTTCTTCCAGGAGATTTCCAGGCTCTACATGGAGGATTTCCAGGCTCTACATGGAGGCTGGCAACACTGTGTTGCAGAGTTCAAAAGGATACAGTTCTCGGCTCAGCAAAGTGAGGGCTTGGAAACTGCTCCAGGTTCTGCAGGCCCAAAAGTACATGCTTTGAGATTCTGAAACTCCACTGAGTGTGTGTTCAGATGGGCAGCTAATCCCGCCATTGGCCTGGCTCTAATTTGATCTAGATCTTTTTTATCCAGCATTGCACAACCAGACAGCTTCCCCTTTAATCACTTTACTGCGCGTGACTCCACGGTGGATTGCCTAGACAGCATCCACCTTAAGGAGCCGTGCGGTTGGCTGTTTTTTTTTAAATCCTGTTTGTGCATGTGCATATGTGTCTCACTGTGTACTTGTTTTTTCATGCATGTATGGACTTAAATGGTAAAAGCACCGCCAGTGGTACCTTCCTTAGGGTACCATTTCAGTTAACAAAGTTCATAAATATCACGGGACATTCAGGAACATCAAAGTGTCTGGATCGTTTGAGCAGAGCTCTACAGATGTTGCATGTTTAAGCAGTTATGCGTGCATCACTAAGACTTTTTAAAAATGGTGGCTGATTGCATGCTGGTGGAATGACCAGACAGGGGAAAGTCCAGCATTGGCCCATCAGCAAGCTTTGGACCGGACTTTCACCACTATCTTTTAAGTACAGCTCCCTGATGGGGATCCATAGGCTGATTATGGATGTGGCTCATTTCCCAGATGTTGTGGTCTGGACATGCCCTTTAAATCCACCAGGCACTTGTGCCTGGCGCAGCTCAAAAGAGCTGTCTGAATGCGACCTATGACACAGAACATTCTTTGAATCCCATGTCTGAGTCTCCAGCTAATATTTGGGCCAGACTGGTTATCAGAAAATGCAATGGCATTCAGTCCAGTGAGCAATCCAGGTGATGGGAATCCTGATATGACTGAAATTTGATCTGATTGAATTTCATATTTTCCCTAATTCTTCCATCTCTCCAGAGTTCCAATAATCAGCAGATGCAAGATCTTCAATTAACTTTTCTCCACCATTTGTTTTCTCTAAGTTACAAGTGATAGGTACATTCACTGGTATGGTAAACCAGTAATCTGTATTCTACAGTAGCAGAGTGCACTGAAGGTGAAATGCAGCAGAGCGTCTCTTTGTTCTGAAAGTGATAGCCGGTTAAAGAGTTACACAGAGCCACTTGTCAGTTTCAAACTAATACAAGTTCTTTATTTAGGGAACTCCATTCTAGATAGTAAAGATGAAAGACAGGGATAGGATCAAGGTGTTCTAAATACCTAGGATGGGTGCAGATGGAGACTGCACTCATGATGCCAAAGAGAGAGAAAACTGGGCCTCCTTCTTGATGTGTGAGAGAGAAGTGTGAACAGAAAGAAGGGAGGCAATTTCCATGAGAGGTATCAGTCTATACATCAAAAGAATAGAGGCAGAAGAGTAAACAGGAAGGAAACCCACAGTTTGCCTATCTGCCACTTGTAACTTGGAGGCTGAGGCTAAGAGACAGTGTCAAGGCCTTCTCTTCCAACCACAACTTCCCAATATTTATTTATTTATGCATTGTTTAGGTCACTTGTATTTATATAACACCACACATCTGCTTAAACCCCCAGGGCATCACTCCTGTTTTCTTATAAATAGCATAGGCCCAATTCCATAGCTCCAGAGTATTTTCTATGATTGTTGTTTCTCCTTTACACTGGGATATGAATTTCATTGTTCTATGTGTTTGGTTGATACGTCTGTCTTCCTTTATGTGGCTGAGATTTGGTAGCGAGTTGCTATGATTTAGAAACAATCAAAAGCTGGCGTAGAGGCATTCAGAAAACTGCTCTGCAGAAATCATGGTGGCTTTAAAAGGCGAAGTGTGATGAACTGACCTCCAGAACCAGGAGGCTTAGTGCATCAAAAAGCAGTGAACAAGAGATTAGGAGTTAAAGCACAGTTTGCTTGACAGGCTGCTCACTGTGTGCACCCCCACACACACTGGTCAGCACCAGCGAGGAGAGGTTTAGAAGTCAAGTCAGTCTGGTTGGAAAAAGTCAGTCATCGTTTCGACTTTGGCTTGGCAGTTGCCAATCAGGAAGAGTGTGTGTGTTAGTCTGAGGGAGGTACTTGGGAAGTATACTTGGGAAGTGAAGAGACACAACTCCTAGCCCTTACTGTGTACCACTGCATTTGAGGAAAAGTTCAGAAATCAGAACGTAAAGTCTAAGTGTCAGCCCTAGCTGGTTTCCGTTTATTCACAGTCTCCAGAACTGGGGTTTGGGTTTGACAGGAAACTGGACAGTAGGTTGAAAACTGCCAATCTAGCCAAACAGAAAAGAAGGAGGATACTTTTTTCCCCTAGTTATTCAGTGTGTTCAACTCAGAAGGGACACCTGCTTTGTGTGAAAAGGGAAGTGGTCTTAGGCTGCGGTCACACACACTAAATAATCCACCTTCAATACACTTCCAATGCACTTTTGAATTGGATTTTGCCAGTTCACACAGTAAAAATCAAGATGGAAAGTGCACTGACAGTTGATTGAAAGTGGATTATTTAGTGTGTGTGACCACAGCCTTTGACTCCTCAAGAGTAAAAAGGGAAAGTTGTAATCCCACAAGGGAAGTGTTTTAAACATCGGAAGAAAGTACTAGCATCCAGGAAACTCAGATACTTATATGAAACTTTATTAAGACACATTGTTGCTGAAAGAAATCTTCGAGGCAAACTAACCTCTCACAGTTAAGAATGGAATCTCTAAAAAAGAAAAAGGAAAAAAGCTTCAACTATACTGTGTTGCCGGTTCAAAATATTATGATCTGGGTAAAAGCCAATCAAGACATCCTGTTAGGCAGAAAGATCAACCAGCTGTTAAGGCTGGACCATGTCCCTGTCAGGAATACACCTGCTGAGTCAGCCCCTCCTCTCTTAGCCCCTCCCACTGTCCAGAAAGCTGAAACCAGACTGCCAGACTGGAGACACCAAACTAATTGTCAGATAAGAACCTTTCTGGCTCCTTATTAATGTTGGAAATAAGACTCTAGCTTCAGTGCATTTATTATCTTCAGGATATGGATGGGTTGGGAGTCAGATCTTGCTTAGTAGAATTCCAGCTGCACATTCATAGTTTTGGCACCCTATGCTGTATACTGTGGTTGTTTAATGGCTCGGTCCTTACTGTGCAACACACAAAGTCAGCAAACATGTTTGGCTGTTTTCTGGTGCTGCAGAAGAGGGTGCTGAAACCAACGCCAATATTTGCTGATTTAACAGTCTGCTTTTCTTGTTGAGACGCAAGGCAGATTACAACTAAAAACAAGGTCATTAAGAACAGTTTTAAGATGTATCACCAGTGAAATTAGAGAATGTTGTCCTAAAAACCCAGTAAAGATGGAATGATAGGACTGGAGAACAAAGCAGTGAAACATTATATTACATGCAATAAACCATGTAATAAAGTTGGATTACAGCATTAGAGAACAATACAATAAACACAGCATAATATATATAATGAAGACTGCATTAAATTCCACAGACATTAACTACAACATTATGCCCTTTATAAAAATTCCCTCCTAAACTATTTGGTTTTATGCCTTCTGCAGAACTCTAGGCATGTGAGACCCTTCCTTACCTTGTGAGTCGTTGGTGGTAGAGTAGTTAGTATAGCTGCCTTCCAAGCAATTGGCCCAGGTTCTACTTCCAGCTAATGCAAGAAGACTGGGGAGGGGCCAGGCTCCATGGTAGAGCACCGGATTGGCATGCAGAAGGCCCCAGGTTCAATCCCCAGCATCTCCATTTTAAAAGATCAGGTCATGGATGATGTGAGAGACCTCTGCCTGAGACCCTGGAGAGCCACTACGAGTCTGACTAGACAATACTGGCCTTGATGAACCAATGGTCTGATAAGGCAGCTTCGTGTGTGTTCGTGTGTGTTGTCAGGCAGGTTGTTCCATCAGGTGGGAAACACAACAAAGAATGCTCAGGTATGGACAGCTGCTGACTTTACTCATTTGCAGGCGCCACATTCAGAAGGTTTTGTTAAGATAGGTGAAACTGCTGCGGTGGTGTGTATCAGGTGATCCTAGTCCATGAAGGTTCTTCTACATGATAATCCACACACGGAATTAAACCCAGTAATAGTTAGTAGGCAATTGAACAAAATCATCAGGTTCGCAAGATTATCAACTTGATGGGGTCAAATAATGACTGAGGAAGAAAATTTCACACAAAAAAGAATAACACCGAAGAAGCATCTGATTAGCTTGCAGTCATCCGTGCATATAATACTCTGGAGAAGTGGGCAGTTGCAAACAGGATACAATTCAACAAAGGTAAATGCACAGTACTACATTTATTTATGTATGTATTTATGTATTTATTTATTTATATTTGCATTTCTATCCTGCCCTCCCCACCATTCAGCAGGCTCAGGGCAGCTAACAGCATAATAAATATACATTAAAATTCCAATAAAACTATCAGTCAATATAAAACATACTATATAAACATAAAATGCAATAAAAGATGGTGATCTTCAACATCCCTGTCAGCTTAATGACATCAACAGGCTCCCTCATACCTATGACCCTCAGTTGGTGGTACCGTTAGTCCTGATTGGTACAGTTGGTGGTTGGGCCAGGGCCATAGAATCAAGGCAGCACCCTACTTGAAAACCTGGTGGAAGAGCTCCATTTTACAGGCCCTGCAGAGCCGTAGACTGGCAATCTGAAGTGGAGGCAAAGCGGAGGGAACTGGAGCGGGGGAAAAAACCCACGGAGCTGGCCGTTCACACTGGCCAGAGCAATGCGGATCAGCGGCAATACGGAGCATTCAGACTGCCACGGAGAGTTCAGACTGCCGCATAGCCAGCTCGTGCGTGCCGCTGCACTTTTTTTTGTTTTCCTTTGATGTTTATCGCATATGCGCATATGCGCACATGCGCACATGCGCATATGCACACATGCGCATATGCGCAAAACTTTTTGCCGGTGCGTTCACACTTCCTCCGGATGCCTCCCGCTTCTTCCAGTTCACACTGTTTGGAAGCGGGAGGCATACGGAGGAAGGCCCCTGAACACCGGGAAAAACCAGTGTCCGGGTAAAGCGGAAGGAAAGCGGCTGGGAGACGGGTAAGTACGCAACGGAGCCGATGGGCAGATGCGCATGTCTGAACGTGCTCCTTTCCTCCGTTTGCGAAGCGTGCCTGCCCCGCTTCAGATTGCCAGTCTGTCCTTGGCCGTAGAAGGTCCCGCAGGGCCCTGATGTCTTCTAGGAGCTCATTCCACCAGCATGGAGCCACCACTGAAAAGGCCCTGGCCCTCGTTGTAGCCAAATGGGCCTCTTTAGGCCCTGGGAGAACCAGGCGGTTCTGGGAACCCGATCTTAGTGTTCGCTGACATACATACAAGCCACAAAAATGTCAAGCACAAATACTAGATGGGGGATACATTTCTGGGGAGTATTGTATGCGAAAGAGATCTTGGGGTAAGAGTGGACCGTAAACTAAATATGAACGCTCAGTGTGATGCGGTGGCAAAAAAGGCAAATTCAGTCTTGGGGTTTATTAAAAGGGGCCATAGCATCAAAATTGCAGGAGGTCATAGCCCCTCTGTATACTGTCTTGGTCAGGCCTTTAGTACTGTGTGCCAGTACCAGTTCTGGAGGCCTCATTTCTAAAAGGATGTGGAATAAATCGAGAGGGTACGGAGGAGAGCGATGAGGATGATTGGGGGTCTGGAGACTGAGACCTACGGGGAAAGGCTGAGGGACTTGGGAATGTTTAGTTTGGAGAAGAGGAGACTGAGGGGGGGACATGATTGTTCTCTTTAAATATTTGAAAGGCTGTCATTTGGAGGAGGGCAAGGAGTTCTTCCAGTTGGCAGCAGAGGATAACCAGTGTTCCCTCTAAGCTGAGTTAGGGTGAGCTAGCTCACAGGGGTTTTTTAGCCCCCGGCTCATATATTTTTGTCTTCACTCAGGAAGGATAGCTACAGAGTGAACTGATTTCTGCAGCAACCAAATTACTCGCTCACAATTTTAATGCCAGTAACTCACAAAGTAGAATTTTTGCTCACAAGTCTCCGCCGCTTAGAGGGAGCAGAAAGGTATCACATGCAGAAAGGTATTGGCTGGATATTAGGGGAAAAAACTTTTTCATGGTCAGAGTGGTTCAAATGTGGAATCAGCTGCCTAGGGAGGTGGTGAGCTCCCCTTCGCTGGCCGCTTTCAAGAAGAGGCTGGACAAATATTTGTCAGAGATTCTTTAGGCTGGTCCTGCATTGGGCAGGGAGTTGTACGGTCTGTATGGCCCCTTCCAACTCTATGATTCTATGGTTCCATGATTCACAGTGTCGGTTGTCTTTCAAGTCAAGCACTTCACATGCTTGTGTGGACAATTTGTCCACATTTTTAAAATGAGCAGTGTTATGAATGGTTTCAGCTGTCTGCAGTGGGTGGCATCCTGCATGGTGCCTGGTTTGGTAGATCCTGTTGCCGTATGTTCATCATCAGCTCAATCCCTGGAGTTGTGTGGTTCTCATGGGTTGTTAAAATCAGCAGTGTTCTGAGTATCTGCGCTACTTCTGTGACTGTACAGCTGGCAATGTGCCTCACTTGGCCTCTTGACTTCTTTCCATCTGGCTGCATTAGAAGGGGAGGTGAGAAAGCAAGCCAGCTGCTTGCTGATAACAGAGATGAGTAGTTGCAGGATTGCTTCTGAGCAGCTAGTTGCAAGCCCGACCCTTAGTTGGGTGGCTATAAAACCAGCCAAGAAAGGCAGTTAGATGTGGATGCAATGCATATGTTAGACACACTAAGCTGCTGACGCTGCCTTGCCTGATTATTTGAACCTGGCCATGGACTGAATAACTCTGCCATAACTCACTTCTGGAATGCCGACCTTGGACCAAATACCTTGACCTTGCCTGACTTCTGAGGCCCTGACTTTCAGCTGATCGACCCTGCCTTGACTGGCCCCTGGCACCTGCTACTCAGAGTCTGCAAGCCAGTACAAACACATTTCTCTATATTATGAGATCTTGTGACTCTTTCCCATTTTTCACAGTGGCCAGCAACATAGCAGAGAATCCCCTAGTGCTTGGCAGTATGGAAAAGGGGCCTTCACAGGTGCTCTTGTCAGTTTCAAAAATAGTCTGGTCAGTTTCAAGATGATTCCCCCCTTTGCTTGCATTCCATTGTGTTCCCCAACTAACCCTAAAATGCATGCACAAAGATGGAAAAATGAGAATTTCAGTGGAAGGCACTTGTTTGATGCTATTGCATAGCTGCAGTAGGGCAATTGAATTGCATATATATATATACAAGATGGGGCACCCGTGATACTCGCGGGGGGGAGTACCCTAGTCCTCCTGGGCCCCCCTCCCTGGGGCAAGTGGCAGTGAGCCTCGCTCTCCTCCACCCCCCTTCCCAGAGGCAAGCGGCGGCGGCAAACCCCGCTGCTCCTCCAACCCCCCCAAGTCAAGTGGCGGCAGCAAGCCCTGCTCTCCTCCACCCCCCTCGCCTAGGCAAGTGGCGGCGGCAGCAAGCCCTGCTGCTCCTCCAACCCCCCCGAGTCAAGCAGTGGTGGCAGCAAACCCCACCGCTCCTCCAAACCCCCCATGAGTCAAGCGGTGGCAAGCCCTGCTGCTCCTCCACCCCCCTCCTCAGGGCAAGTGGCGGCGGCGGTGATATATATAAAAACTGGACACCCCCCCATACACACATCACAAGTGACTTCCCATCCCAATTTAAAAAAGTGTTTTTGTTTTGTTTTTTGTAGCTGCAGAATAAATATACCAGAGGGGGAAAAATAGGCAGACACAGAATCTGAAGAAAATCTACAGTAAGCTGTGCATGAGTAATTGACCTTGCTACAACTTCAAGGAAAACAGCCCATCCTAAATTAGACAACATTTAGGAAGTATTGAGTGAAGGGATGGGAGACTGCATGTTTTCACCTTTTTTGTGTTCTCTTGCTCAGCCCAAAAACTTGAACAGAAGAAATATATTCTTTTATTTGTTCATTAGATTTTCTTATATTTTGAATTCTTTAAGTTTGATCTTTGGAAATTCACCACACTTATGTGATCTTGTTATCTGAAATGTAGCAGTGGGGAGGAACAGTGGAAAAACTCACCATCGCTGTAGCACAATAGCTTTGAATTGCTTAGTTGTGATAGCCGCCACCCCCACTTGCTTGAAGCATAGTGGGAGTTGTGACAACTAAGTGCAGGGCAGATATGGAGTATTAGAAGTTTAGCCTTCATCTCGCAGGAGATACACCTCAGAGTCATTGATGGTGGCAGTTACCCAGCTTGTAATTTGTGTCATGAACCTGCCTGGGTCTGTGTGTACTTCAATGCATGTTCCGTGTTTATGTGCATGTAAAGCATGTTCCTCTTCTTTGTGCCACCACTCCAAGTTGGAAATCCAGCTTCCCGTGTTACCAGTGACTTGAGGGACACTAGTAAAGGCTGCCTCCGAGCATGTGCAAAGGGCAGAGTTTCCAAATTACTTCAGCCCTTTTCCTGTGTGTGCATGTTTAGGCATGAGCGAATGATTAAGGCTCACAAGGATCACAGTCTGCTCTCTTGAACAGGTAAACTTTACCACTACAAGTTAAGCTAGATCACAAGACAGGGGAAATACTATCAAACCTACTTACTACTATCTAAGGAAAAGAACAGTAAAAACATAATACTAAGCTAAAGTTAACAATACCGAAGATTTGCCTCCAACCTAACCAGGAAGGGATATCTGTTTAGTGAATGCCAATCCTGACCCCCCCACCCCCCCACCTGATCGATGCAGAAGGAATCTGACTTCCAACACTTCAACAAACACTAATCTTTTAAACCTTTCTGCCTTTGCTGGTGGGAAGCCCCCTACCCAATCCAGATTTAGGGAACTCACCCCCACACGAGGAGGTGAACTGCTGGGTTCTTCCGATCACCCACATTCCAATTGGTAGGAACCGGGAAGAGCTTGAGAGCCCATTCCTTCAGAAATGCAACAGCAAAGAGGTCACATAAAACAAATTGTAAACAACCTTACTGGGGTTTAGGCCTGGAATCTATTTTCAGTATCAAGACTGAATCCTATAATAAATAAAGAAAATTGCCTCTGAGGATGTGCAGAAAACATTTCTCTCTACATGCCTCAAATTCAGGTGTATGTTATTCTAATCCAAGACTGATTTGATTTGATTTATTAAACTTCTATCCCGCCCTCCCGGCTAAGGCCTGCTCAGGGCGGTTTACATAAAACCCTTAAAATTTTAACAATGTGCATAAAATAGTTTAGCAACAACATTTAATGATTAAACAGTTCTAAAATCATAAATATAATAAAGGGCTAGTATCAATAATTTAATTTAGGCAGGGGTGCCAAGTATAAAGAAGACGACTATGACTTCTTTTCCCCATTTCTACTTCTCTCTGGTCTCATTTTCTTAGTTCTAGAACGAATATGTGTTAAAAAAAAAAAACAAACCTGACTTATTCCCATAGGAGAAGGCAATTTTCATTTCCAATATTCATCTGAATGCTCTATCAAAAAAAGAAAGAGGTGTGTGTACATATGCGGGTGTGTGTCTACAAAGCCAAAAAATAAGGGGGGGGGAACCCACCCTTTCCTTGCCCAAAATCCCCCTGCCCTCTATTCCGCATCCCTGCCAATTTCCTTAACAGTTCTGACTGGCTTCTCTGTGGGGAACTAGCCAATAGTAAAAGCATTTCATCTGCATTTAACACAGGTTTGGGGGCTGGATAAGAAATGGAGAGAAAAATGGCAACAAATCATTTTATGTCAGTTTCCTTGCCTGCTTCAGTGAGAACTTGTTATCAACAAACCTAAACCTGTGATGAATAATTATAGCTTTTAGGTAGTACCATATGTGAAGAAATGAATTTTTTTTTTCCTTTGGAGGTTGAAAGGAGAAAAACCCTCACTTTGTGTTTTAGAAAGTTTCTCTCTTGCTCTCTGGACAGAGAACAGGAAGAGAGGAGGAAGTCAGTCAATGGCTTTCCAGGCTCACCTCAGCCACCCCTTAAGAAAAGCTAATAGGTCTAGCTAGAGACCATGGAGGGTCCAGTTCCCCCCTCTCCCAACAAGGAAACAGAGATTTGGAGGAATTAAATACTGGACAGGCTTCAGGAAGAAACCTGAGGAAGAAATTCCAGGAAAAGTTTCTCCGACCTGGCCTGACTGCTCAGCTCACATTCTTGTGGGTGGTTGAGAGCAGGAGCTGATCCTCTGATAAGCTGTTCAGATGCCTCCAACTGAATTTGGATGTATCCAGTTTGCATAATTAAATTGGTTGGTTTTGAGCACAATCAAACTGGTCTGTAGCAAGTGCCACTTTCAGTTTTTTAAAACCTCATAAAATCAAGTGGAGATTTTTGAATGTAGACTTACTACTGAGATGTTTTTATTTGCCATAGTGTTGGCCTAAGAATCAAGGTAATCTTACACTCAGTTTTCATGATCACTTGTGAAATAGATGTTTCTGATTGTACTCCCTGCATACTCTCTCGCTCTCTCCGCCCCCCCACCTCTCTCACACACACAAAACCAGTAAATGCAATCTTTCCAATGTTGGCTCTTTAAATGAATGCTAACAGGGATTTTTTTTTGTAGAAAAAGCCCAGCAGGAATGCATTAGCATAATAGGCCACAACCTGTCAGTGCAGCTCATTAGCATATTAGGCAGGGCTGGGAAAACACAGGCCAGGTATGGAAGCTTGCCTCTCCCCCCCCCCCGAGCTTCTCCCCCCCCCCCCACTTCAGCACCCCCTATCTAGTCTTCCCCCCGCCTCGAACCAGATGGCTGGGAAAAGGCGATGCTGAAGTGCATGGGTTCTGAAAGATCGGGGAGGGAAAGAAAGGCATTTTCAACATGCCTGGGTTCCCTGCCTGCCCCTTTCCAGCTGTGACATGTCAGCTAGAGAAGGGAAGGCAGAGAGAGGCTTTTCCTTGAGGATTTCACTCTCAGCTGACTGGCCCGGAGTGAAATTGACACGGAAATCCCTATGGGCTCCCCAGAGGGAAAGAGGGCATTTGAACACGTCGCCTTTCCCTCTTGTGTGTCACGTGGGGAAGGCAGGGGGCTCTGTAGCCACCCATGCCAGAGGTTTTGGCTGTAGGCGTGGCTAACTCAGAAGCCAGCTGGAACTCCATTCCTGTGCATTCCTGCCCCAAAATAGCCCTGAATGCTAAGGAGAAAAAGAAACACTGATACATGATTTATATAAAAGTCAGCCAGTTTAATGACCCACCTTTTACACAGGGAGGATACTGCCTATTTTCTGGTGAATTCTTGGACTGGGTAAAAGCAGCCATAATCTGCACCAACAGGGCCCTGTAGTGCAGGTGCAAATGCAGAGCTTCACAGCATAGAACAACGTGTGGAATTAACTTCCTTCCTTCTGGGGGGGAGGGAGTGTGGGGGCAGGCACATCCAGTGAGCCGAGCACAAAGGCAAAAAGAGGGAAAGCTGAGTGGCTGGAAAGAGCAATAAGCACTCCTGTGTCTTCTGAAGTGCAAGAAAGCAAATGGATGTGGCAAAAAAGAAAGAAAATTCTAGGCTGAGAAGAAAAATATATCAATTGCTGCAATCGAGAGGGATGAGCAATGGTATCTCCTGTGTCATTTTATAAGTGATGTAGAGATAGATTTCTTTCAGGCAAGTGTTTTTAAAAAAAAAAAAAAACTTGAAAAATTTTCAGCACAAGGGATTAAAATTCCTCATCGCTGAGGTGGGGGAAGAGACCATAGGACAGTCGTGGTCCAGTCAGTGGAAAGTGGGTGGGAATCTGGAGGAACCAACAAAAGTGCAGGAAACTTTATGCACGTGTACAAACACAACACAAATCTGGTTGCCAGAAAAAGATTGGGTAAAAGTGGTCTCACACATGTTAGTAGACTTGTCATCCAGCGACAAATGACCACGTGGAGCTGCACTGAACCAGACCCAAGATCAGTCTTGTCTACTCAGGCATTGGTCTTGCACATCGTCTACTGCCTGGTCCTTCCTGGAGGTGCCAAAGATTGGATATGGGACCTTCTGCAGGCCATGCAGATGCTTTACCACTGAGCTAAGGGCAACGAAGCCTGTAGAAAAAGTGTATGTGTGTAATCTCTCTTATACGTAATCCTCTGTTGGTGGTGGCATACTCCTGAAGATTCCACATGCCACCCCAGCCTTTGGTCCCCTGGCCTGTTAATCAGAAGCTGTCCCTACCCACTGGCTGTGAATACTCGTATGCCATTGGCTGGGTCTGCTCCTCTTCCCTGCCCACTCCTTCAGCCTCTGTGCCCTGCCAGAATTCCTGGCAGACGGCTTTCTCCCTTGACGAAGACGCTTCTCCTGCTTCCCTCCTGTGTGGGACTAACTGTTACCTCAGTGGCTGTTAGTAGGTGAAACGAAATGGCAGTTACCTGTGTTTCTAAGATGGCTGCTGTCTGTGGTTTGTTCAAAATGTTCCCCCATAAGGTTCAATTGAGTTGTAGTTCCAGAGAGGGGCCTGCAGGAGTATCACTCACTGGGTTGAATGGGGCTTCCTCATCTTCTGGCCTACAGTTCCCAGCTGCCCCAAGGCCAAAAAGTGCGGGAAAAGAGGGACCGTTCCAAGGGGCGGGGCACCATTAATGTGGACTCCAGCCCATCTAGGGAGGATTGTGTTTATCCCGTTTTATTTATTTATTTATTATTCATATTTATATCCCATCTTGCCGGGCAAGCTGCTGATTTCTGCCCTGTTGGCTCATAGTGTGTGCTTACTCCTACAGTTCTGCCTTATTCATTTAGTGTGTGTGTGTGCTTCATAATTGCATAAATACTAAAAATATATATATTCTATTTGGGCCCATAATCTGTGTTGTGCTCTGACCCCATAGTCTCCCCCACTCTGCCAATACCAAAGGGAGAGGGTAGCCAGGGAAGCAAGGAAAGGCCAGACCCTTGGGTTGCCAACTTTCCAGGGATCCCCCCAAAGATTGGGGATTCCATCTCCAAATAGAGAGATTTGGCCACAGGGATCTCACTGCCCCTCTAAAAAGGGGATGGAAAGCTGAAGAGTGAGGGGGAAATTAAGGTAGGTTGATGCTTGGCTGGGAAGGAGATGGGGTTGCCAACTCCAGGTGGGGAATTCCTGGAGATTTGAGGGGTGGAGCCTGGAGAGGGTGAGGTTTGAGGAGAGGTGGGGCCTCAGACAAGTACAATGCCATGGCCTCTGCCCTCCAAACCAGCTATTCCCTCTTGGGGAACCACTGCTGCCAATATCCAGGTGAGGGCAGGAGATCACTCAGAATTATAGCTGCTCTCCAGATGGCAGAGATCAGTTCCCCTGGAGAAAATGGTGGACTCTGTGTCATTATACCCTGCTGAGGTCATCACAGCAAATTGACACTGAGTGCCCAAGGCCCTGGCACTCTCCAAGAGCCTCTTTCTAGAGCCCATTGTATTTATTCCCACAGCTGGCCATATTCCTAGTAATCATCATCATCATCATCATATGGCATTGTGTGTAGAATAGCCAGGAGATCCTAAGATTGTCTGGCTGTCAGAATTCTAGCTCTTTACTGTTATGTACCATGAGGTGAAAGGGCTGTAGTGGCTCAAGTGGTTAAGATGCTGAACTGCAGATCGAAAGGTCGAGACCCGAGTGCTGCATGACGGAGTGAGCTCCCGTCTCTGGTCCCAGCTCCTGCCAACCTAGCAGTTCGAAGCAAGAAACAGCAAGTAGATAAATAGGTACCACTTCGGTGGGAAGGTAACAGCGTTCCGTGTGCCTCGGCATCTAGTCATGCCAGCCACATGACCATAGAAACGTCCTTGGACCGCGCTGGCTCTTCGGCTTGGAAACGGATATGAGCACTGCATCCTGAGAATCGTATTCGACTGGCTTTCAAGCAAAGGAAACCTTTACCTTTACCTTACCATGAGGAGGGGAGCTAGACTTTTTTAAAAAAAACCAAGAAACTTTCCAGAGGTGGTTTGCCATTGTCTACCTCTGTGTCACAACCCTGGTATTCCTTGGAGGTTGCCCTTCCAAATACTAGCCAAGGCTGACCTGGCTTAGCTTCTGAAATTTGATGGGATCGGGCTAGCCTCTGTGTGTGTGTGAGAGAGAGAGAGAGAAAGAGAGAGTGAGTCACTTAGTTTGTGACACTTTCAAAAATGTTTTAGGGCTGATGAATATTAATTTCAAATATTTTCCAGGGCAAAAGGGCTTCCAGAATGTTATTTGTAAGCATAAGTTGATACAGTCACCAGTGGGGATGGGATGTCATTTTATTATTAGCCAGAGAATAATAGCAAATGTGTATTCTGTTTACAGTACTCCGGGACTGAGGCATTCACATTTGGCTTCCGACTGTTAGATACCTTAAATCCACCCCCCTCTAACTCGCCTGATCACAAATATACCCAACGCATTTCCATTTCTCTCTTGCCGTAATCAGCTCCATAATTTTTAGCAGTATCCTGAAAGTGGTTTGATATTAATAGCTGCCTCCTGGAAAACTGTACATTTTCATACAGGGAACCTTCCCTGGGGAGCCTAGAAGCTTACTTGACTCTCTCAGTGTTATTTGTTCTTAAGACAGGGGTTAAAAACATTCATTTCCATCAAATCCATTCCTTAAAGAAGTCTGGCAAGCAGCTTACCTTACGGTGTGCTGAGGAGAATTAAATACAGGGAATCATAAGCACACGGTAAGTTTGCATGCCTGACTCCTGTTCCAATGGCAACAATCAATTCACCTCTTTTAAAAAGGCTCTCTTGGGGATAGAAGAATACAGAGCTCAAAATGGCTTCCTGTCTGGTGTGTGTGCCTTTGCGGGATGACAAACAGAACTGGAACTGGCAACACAAAACACAACTTGCGAGCTAAACTAAGCCCTGTTTCCTTTGCTTTCCCCCATCTTACTGATAATATATATATATATATATATATATATATATATATATATACACACAGCATTTATTTTCAGGTTTTGATGTGCAGAAACGGTGCATCTGATTTTACTAGCACAATTGCTGAAGACTGAAAATGCCTTTCAAATGGGAGCAAACTGAATTCTTACTGGTGTTGCCAGGGCTGAAGTGTTTCTCTCTGTGGTGAGGCCCAATTGGGCTGCCAACTCTGCCTTGGGGGATTCCTGGAGATTTGGGGGGGCAGCACCTGGGAAGGGTGGGGTTTGGGAAGAGGAAAGAGCAAGGTGTGATGCCATAAAGCCCACCCTCCAAATCTGCCATTTCCTCCAGGGGAACTGATCTCTGTAGTCTGGAGATCAGCTGCGATTCCAGAAGATCTCCAGACCCCACCTGGGGATCAGTATCCCTAAATTCCAATGATGTCATTGGCTTGGCACCAAACCAAGAGGAGAATGAACTGGAATAAGTCTAGAAGAGTAGCCCACCTACCTTTTCTTGAGAAAAACAAAGAAGAGGTGCTTGGAATCTCATGGCAGAAACAGCAGCTTATGGGGTAATTTGGAATACTCAAGTGATAGTGATAAAAGGGATAGGCCACCCGCCCTTCTCTTCAGCCACTCCGTCCTAAAGTAAAATCCCTGAGACTTTTTAAAGACCACCCGCCTGCTGTGAAATACACTGGAACGAAACTTGTTATTTCTTCCAATCCATCACCTGCCACATTCTAAGTCGACCCCTTAATAATCATAGTTATGCATGAACTAGCAGAAAAGCCCATTGTAAAAGCAATACAATGGGCTCTAGAAAGATGTAATGTGTAACGAATGCATAGGCTGGAAGCAGGTTAAGTACATATTAGCAATATGTAATAGATATATGCAATAGATATATATGTAATAAATATATGCAGTGGCTCAAGTGGTTAAGACGCTGAACTGCAGACTGAAAGGTTGGTAGTTCAGCAGTACGAGACCCGAGTGCTGCATGACTGAGTGAGCTCCCATCTCTGGTCCCAGCTCTTGCCAACCTAGCAGTTCGAAACCAAGAAATTGCAAGTAGATAAATAGGTACCACTGTGGTGGGAAGATAACAGCATTCCATGCGCTTCAGCATCTAGTCATGCCGGCCACATGACCACGGAAATGTCTTTGGACAGCACTGGCTCTTCAGCTTGGAAACAGAGATGAGCACCACATCCCTAGAGTCGTATTTGACTGGCTTTTGAGCAAGGGAAACCTTTACCTGATAGAAAGACACAAATGTGGAAGTAAAGTCTCACATACCTTATGTTACACAATAATTGGTGTCCAGGGTCACACAATGTGGGCCAGACAATGCAGCACACAAGGCTCTGTGGAGTAATTTCTACAACTTGGCAGTCTGCAAAGTCATTTTATGTTTAATGTCCCTGTCGTTCAGTGTGGTCATGGTTATAGAACAGGTCTCAAGGGAAGTTGGGTTGAAAGCGAGTGGTTGTGATGAAAGTCACAGTCGGTTATGTCGGAATGATGAAGAGGAGTATGGGCATATGAGTTCCATGAGTGACACCTCTTTTATACAATACAGTTGTACTCAAAACAGCAAGTGTCCTTTCCATGGCTTTTGGCAAACAGCCAAGTTGTGACCTGGGTTCCTGTTTTTTTCCTTCCTTTTTTCACTTTAAATATGTATTTGGATGTCTGTCTCTGTCTCGGTCGGTTTGCCTCTCTCTTTGTAATTGTTTTTCACACTCTGGTGATGGTTAAAGGTCCCCCCCACTTGCAGGTTTTATCCTAGTGTTGCACACTCTCTGTATTTTTTTTTAATATATATGTCATTCTCCATTTCAGCCAGTTGCTCCTGCACTCCTCCTGTTCGTGCGTGCCGACATAGATCTGTCTGTGACTGTGTCTGTATTTGTGCTTTGCAGCATGCCTCGAGTTTTTGGCTTCCTATTTTCTGTGTTTCTGGCCCCATCCTCTATCTCTGCTTGTGTGTGTATCCACTGGCTTTTTTTTTTATATAACTTGGGCTGCCCCCCCCCCTCCACTACACTGACAGCTGTTTACTTGGCAGATTTTTCCCCTGTTCTGGAAAGTGTTGCCTCAGCAAACTTGGCTTGGAGGCTAAAGATGGTTGGTTTTGTCCCCTGAGTGAATCAATCATCATTTGGTGAGGAGAGTGAAGACAATAGCTCTGTTGACCAGAGCAAAGCAACCAGCTTCTGAGGAAAGTTTTGGAGGGCACCACTTCTGTGGGCAGGACTCAGGCAATGCAGCCAGTGGACAGGGACAGCTTCTGAAAGACACATCATGAACCCAAATAATTTAGGAGCATGTGAAATGTTCAGAAAGTGCCACCCCACCACTCAATTCTATATAAGGAGAGATATCTACAAAGTAATTAGATGAAAATATATAATATAGCCCAGTTACAAACATAGTGCAGAGGAGAAAGGAGTTTTAGGAGGAGATCTACTTTTACAGAAAAACATGGAGGTATCAAAATGACCTCTTCCAATACACAGATTCCCCAACTGTTTCCCCAAAGCAATGTAAGAGATTCCCCATGTGTGGCTTTGAGGACACTAGATGTTAGCAGAGTTGATGTTTTGCTTTGTTCATAAAGAAATTTGCTGCAGGCATTTTGCAGCTGAAGAGAACACAAGGTCCTTTTGTTTAGGAAGGTTACACTACTAGATAGACAAAAAGTTAAGTGTTCTAACTACACAGCTGGCAGGAAGTAAGTAAGAGGAAGTAAGCACTCTGGGACAAACAAGGAAGCAGCTTAGCAGGCAGAAAAAAAGGTAGAAAAATCCCTCACTAACTGGCTATACTCATTTACTGCCCCTTGAAAAGCTGAGTTCATCTACATATGGCACTGTTCAATTCCAGCACTAGGGAATATTCCCGGAAGCCAAGACATTAGTCTTTGATCCACCCTCTGGGTATTTTTGCTGGCTGGGCGCATAAAAGAAACCAAAGAAATATGGACATTAAAATACAAAGAGCCAGGGCTGGTTCAAGGTGGTTTCCCCCCCCCCCCCTTCCTAAGCAAAGTAGTTCCACCACCTCATGTGCCGACACCACACAGTGAGTTAGCTCATAGTCTGGCAAATATATCAAGTTGCCTTATACCGTCTTGGAATCTCTTCTTTACTGGGTTGCCAGTTCAGTCTTCGGGGGTGGGAGAGAATCCTGTGTTGACATTTCTGGCAAAAGTGTTGTGATGACGCTTACCGAGATGCCCTAGGAATTCTCCAGATCTCTCTGGTAAAGATGATAGAAATCTGGGGAATTCCTAGAGTGTCACTGTTGCGGCTCTGGTGGTCCGACATCAACTGGCCTCCTGTCGCTGCCCCACCAGTGGTGTTGGCCTGTGTCTTCACTTCCGTTTAGTCCTGGTGTTGGGCTCCCATCCAGGAAGGTGTTGGGGCAGTGGAGACGAGGTGAGGAGATAGAAGGAAGAGGGAGGGTAAGCCTTAGAATGTGGGGTTGTTTGGAGGGGTTATGTCACCCCTTCACCCCTACTGGCAACCAGCTTCTCCCTGGTTCTCTCTCTGTTCAGGGCTCTCTCTCTTACTCTCTTGGGCCCTAGCTAGTCTAATCCTCCTCCCTGGCCATCTCCTCACTTCCTTTTATCTCCCACCTTGCTCCTGCTCCACTCCTTCTATGTTGGCCCCACTCTTGCCCAAAACCAAGGATGCCAAAGCCCTGCTCTCCTGGTGCCAGTCAAACCTACCGGTCATGCTCCATGGTGCCTGTCCCAGCCTCCGCTGGGTTAAGCCCAGTACCTCGAGCACTTGGCCGTTGGCGCCACATCTGGGATGGCCAGTGCTCCATCCGGCCTGGCCTCTTCCATGGCTCCTGCCTCAACTGGACATAGGCCCACCCCATGGCCCTGCCTTGTCTCCTCCATGATTCACCCAGCGCCTGTAAGGCCAGCCGCAAACTTTCAGTGTTCCCCACTAAGGCCTGGTCCATCTCCCGGTGCCCCAGTGTTGCTCCGCCGGCTCTGCCTTGGAACTCTTCCCTCCTCCTGGTAAGTTGCAGGCTTGGGGGGGAGGGCGTCCTGCCACGGGGTAGGGCCTCTCCGCCTCTTCGGGCTCTCCAGGACTCAGGGCCTTTCTCCAGGGGCAGGGCATCTGCGGTTGCCTCCTCCTCGTCGGCCCCTTGCCCCTGGAGCTCCCAGTCAGGATTGGAACAGTCACAGCATGTTTGTGTCAACACTTCTGGGGTTTTACTGGGGGTCACAATGACAGATGCAACACTGGCCATTTCTGCACTTACAACTTTCTGCATAGTACCTGAGCAGTGGAGCCTTCAAAACTAAATTCGGATTTCTGTGCCCGTTGTTCAGACTGGTCTTACACCAACCAGTGTATTTATTCTGCAGCTACAATTTAAAAACCACAATTTAAAAATCAGGGTGGAGTGTCACATCTGATGTGGAGTGTGCGTCCAATTTTTTTTTTTAAAGAGTGTATGAAGTTACCCTATCACAGCTGTGCAGTAGCATCAGGTACAGGCTCCAGTGTTCCCTCTAAGCTGAGTTAGTGTGAGCCAGATCACAGTTTTTTAGCCTCCAGCTTACATGTTTTTGTCTTAGCTCGGGAAGGATGGCTCCAGAGCAAAATAATTTATGCAGTAGCCAAATCGCTCACTCACAACTTTGATGCCAGTCAGTGTTCCCTCTAAGCTGAGTTAGTGTGAGCTAGCTCACAGTTTTTTAGCCTCTGGCTCACACATTTTTGTCTTAGCTCATGAAGGATGGCTTCAGAGCAAACTAATCTATGCAGTAGCCAAATCACTTGCTCACAGATTTAATGCCAGTCAGTGTTCCCTCTAAGCTGAGTTAGTGTGAGCTCACAGTTTTTTAGCCTCCAGCTCACACATTTTTGCCTTAGCTCAGGAAGGAGGGCTCCAGAGCAAACTAATCTATGCAGTAGCCAAATCGCTCACTCACAGTTTTAATGCCTGTAGCTCACAAAGTGGAATTTTTGCTCACAAGACTCCACATCTTAGAAGGAGCATTGATGCCAGTAGCTCACAAAGTAGAATTTTTGCTCATAAGACTCCACATCTTAGAGGAAGCATTGATGAGGCTCCCTGAGAGTGGTGGGAGAGGGCAGCACAGCCTGCAATGAGCTGGCTGGCTGGGTTGTGTCAAGGTGTTTTCAGCAGTTTTATTCCACGTACTGTAAACAGCTATTTTTGTGAGTCACTAGGAGACCACGACCATGCACAGACCTCCATCAGGGAGGATGCAGCTGCAACCAAAAAAGATGCATTTTTCTTAACCATGGTGAAAACGTTAAGGGGTGCTAGTTCCCCCTCTTTGGCACTTCAGACCCATGGATCCTCAGCTTCCTTGCCTCTGGGGACCCCTTCCTTCCCTTCAGCCATCATTGCTGAGTCTGCCCCTGGTCTTGGTTTCCTGTCTTTCCATCCCCCTCTGGCACTAGACCTCCTCCCCTTTTGCATTTAGACCATCAGAGCACCTTTCCCCACTTGGGCTGGTTGTAGTGTGTGCGGGAGGGGGAGCACAAGAGAAGGCACAAGTGGAAGGGAAGAGAAAAAGACCACTTTTTAAGAAGCTCTCAGATGGCTCTGGTTTCTTTAACTAATGAAGCAAAAGATTAGCAATCGATATATCTTAGTATTAGCCTTAAAAGGCCTTTTTTAAAAAAAGTGGAAATGTAGGGGAAGAAGAAGAGAAGAGATTGGATTTATACCCCGCCCTTCACTCACTTGGAGTCTCAGAGCGGCTTACAAACTCCTTTCCCTTCCCCTCCCCACAACAGACACCCTGTGAGGCGGGTGGGGCTGAGAGAGAGCTCTGAGACAACTGTCCTTGAGGGAACAGCTGGTACAGAGCTATGGCTTGCCCAAGGTCATCCAGCAGATGCAAGTGGAGGGGTGGGGAATCAAACCCGGTTCTCCCAGATTAGAGTCCGCACACTTAACCACTACACTTAACACTTGCAGTGGCAGAGCAGAAGCAGGGAGGAAATTGCAGAGTGGGAGAAACAGTTAGCCTCAAAGGTGGCAGTTGTGTGGACCAAAAAGGAAGGGCAGAAACAGGGGCGGAGAAATGGGGGTCATTTGCAAAATCCAAGGAAATACGTCAGCTTCTGAATTACCATCAACTTTGAATTGAAAAAAGTAAAAGGTCCATGGCAAAACCAGTTTTGGAAAAGCCGGGGATACAGCAAACGGAAAGCGATCTGACAGCTGAATGCCCAAACATGAATGCAGAACCAAAAAGAAAACCCAACAGACAGCTGAGGTGAAAGCAGTGGCGGATATGTGCAGAGAATGCGAGGGAAAAGACCAGTGCAGAAAGGGCCACTGTCCCACCCCCAATTTTACTCCTGTTGCCCAGATGAATGCTGCAGAAAGGGCAGAGGTGAAAGTGGAGAACAGCTAGCTGCCTCCTGGTGGTTGGAAACCCGACTTGTAAAGATTTCAGATTTTGCTGCTGTTGAGAAGTCTTTCTAAGGGCAAAATTTGTCCAAGGGTCTTTTCAAGTTTCTTTTCTGAATTCCCTTTGACCTAATAGCATTCATCTGAAATGAAGCAAGTTCAAGGGTGTTACATTGCGATAAAAAATGCTCTTTGAAAAATATATATTTTATGCCTAAATCACACTGTCACTTTTTATTAACCTATATGTTGCCTCTGCATTCATTCATTTTTAAGTAAGTGATCTTTTCCACCTTGGAGATTTTTTTTATTTTTAAGAGGAAGGAATGTCCGAGAGACTAGAAAATATACTATATTATCTTTTGGAAATCAAAGACAGCATCAGTATGAACCAATGAATAGCTGTATGCCAACAAATGCATATGCTGGAATCAATTATAATGGCAGAAGATGTCCTGTTTTGTTCATATATATTGAATTCTGGGTCCACTCCCTGATGCCTGATTTCCAGTACATATCCACAAAGTCCTGATTCACAGTTTCAGTCATTATGACAGTTTTAAACCAGAGGGCTCAGGTCTTGATACAACATTTATGTCCACATTTCACTGAATATTAAAATAGAATTGTGCAAGAGGCAATGTTTCCTAAAGGTACCAGGGTTGTAATTTAAATTGCCTGGGGTCATTTTAGGCACTTTTGTTGATTTTTTTCCACTCTGTTATGTCTGCTGACTGCCACTAGGTGCCAGTGACAGACAGTCTGAGCTTGGTTCCAGGGAACAATAGGAGCCAAGGATCCTGAGCCTCCGGGGATACACCAATAGGGACTTAGGTGGGAGATTCAAACCCTCCAATGGGACTGTAGGTGTGTCTCAGGGGTCTGTATATAGTTGGCCACCGTGGCTGGTATTTTCCATGCTTGTTCCAACTAATAAAGTATGAGCTGATCACTACGCTGTCACTCTTGTCCATGCCACCGAGAACTCAGTACTTTACACACACCCTGAGTACTGCATTATTTACTGGGTGTTGTGATGGTTTTCCCATGGGTTTAACACACCCCACAGGATATTCCATCACAATTTCCTGCCTACCCTGCTAATCCAGGGTTCCCAGCAGGATTCTAAAAGTTTGAAGGGGAAAGAATCTAGGCCCGGGTATAAACTCAACCAGGCTGGGTGTTAAATAGTGGGTTCCATGGAGCAGCAGACTCACTACTCGCGACCAGCTCTACTTTATTAAGTGATTTCAGCTAGTAGAAGGCTCCTTTCCAGAGTCTCAGCTCTGTTTAAATAGCATGCAGTTTCCACACCCAAACACACCCCACTCCCAATGATAGGCTATTTACATAACATTACTTCTTGATTGGTTACTGACAGAGTCCTGGTGGGCTATTGTTCTTCGGCTCCAAGCTCACCCAGTCTCTGGAAGCACAGTCCTGCACAGTTTCAGTCACAATACATAACACCCCCTCCCCCCTAAGTTCCAAAACACCTTAACAGACATAGTCTTCAAGGTACGCTGGCTTGCATCATTCCTTCTGAGAATGCCGGGGTTCCTGCGGTGGTGGAAGTGCCACCGGAGCTGGGCTTGGTGAAGCAGGAACTGCTCTGGAGTCCTACGAGGTGGGAACAGAGTCCAGAGGGTCCCTAGCAGCCTGTACAGGGCTTTTCTCTTCCCGGCAATCCAGCTGCATGCTGTTGTGAGGGGGGCCGCTCTTGGTCAGCAGTGGTGATTTCCCAGGCATAATCTTCCTCCTTGGCAGAGGACAAATCAGGCTCCTTGGGCAGCAGGCGGCAGCACAGCTGGTCTATGTGCCTGCATAGAAGCTGGCCCCCATCCGTCAATACCTCGTATGAAAGGGGTCCGGTGACTCAGGTAACCCTTGCTGGGACCCATGTGGGACCGCAGGAATAGTTCCACATGAAGACAGGGTCACCCGGAAGGAAACTGCAGGGGGCCTCCTGGCTCACCGGAGTGTGGCACAACTCAGGGGCTCAGTCCGGGTTCATGGGGTCCAGCCTCATCATGAAGTGGTGGCCCATTAAGAGCTCTGCGGGGCTGTGGCCAGTGGATGCGCTTGGGGTAACTTGATGGCCAAACAGGAAGACAGCAAGCCAGTGGTCCCAGTCTCCATCTGTGAGCCATTTAAGCGCATCCTTGGTAGTTTGCACCATTCTCTCTGCTTGTCCATTGGTAACCGGGTGGAAAGGAGCGGACCATACGTACCTGATGAGGTTCTGTTCCAAGAACTCCTGGAACTCTCCTGATGTGAAAGCAGTGCCATTATCTGTCACGACTGTGTCTGGTAGGCCATGGGTGCTAAAGATCTGTCTCAGGGCCCAGATGGCTGCATGGGATGAGTCTAAATGCACTCATGCCCAAGGTGTGTGGATAGACTTCCACTGGTGAACGGGAGCCCTTGAAAGTTTGGGGTGTGTCTCCTGGCAGGCCTGGCAACGCCATACCCAGGCCTCAATTTCACTGTCCATTCTTGGCAACCACACATAGCTCCTGGCCAGCATTTTCATTTTCACAATTCCTGGGTGGGTCTCATGCAGGGCTACCAAAATCTGTTTATGCAGCAGTGGGGGAATCACCACCTGGCTTCCCCATAGGAGGCACCCCTTATAAGCAGAGATCTCATCCTTGAATGCAAACACTGTGAATTCCATAGCATGCAATTACCACACCCAAATGCACCCCACTCCCAGTGATAGGCTATTTACATAACATTACTTTTTGATTGGTTACTGCCAGAGTCCTGGTGGACTATTGTTCTTAGGCTCCAAGCTCAACCAGTCTTTGGAAGCACAGTCCTGCAGTTTCAGTCCCAATACATAACACTGGGATTAATAACTGAGGGACAATGAAGTAAACTGATGAGAACAAGACAGCTGGCTGTTGAACATGACTAAGAACGAAGCTTATTCAGAAAGGAACACACAACAAGATGTGTCTTGGAGTTCAACTGGAATTCCAACTGATCTTGAGACTACAAATGTTAGTTCTCTTGGCAGATTTAGAGGGCACAAGAAGGGGGGGGACCCGCAGTACTCATGGGGGGAAGAGAAGGAGCTCCACCGAGTGGAGGAACCGCCCAGGTTGAGTCTTCTCTCCCCCCTGCTATCCCCCTGGCGCTGGACTCCCACGGAGTCCCTGAATGCACAGGGCTGCCAACTCCTCCCAGGACTACAAACCCCCTCTAGCTGGCAGAGATGAGTCCCCCCCAGAACATCATGGCATTGGAGGGAGGGCTCTCTGGCTCTCTCAAGGTTCTTCTCCCCGCCCCCTGTCTGGGCCTTTCCTGGGATGTAACCCCCCGTCGAAATGTCCAGGGATTCGCCACCTGGAGTTGGCAAGCATGATCCCCACTTTCTTCCCTCCCTCCCTACCACCCACCCACCCACCCACCCACTCACCCACTCATCCATGAGCTCCAAGCTCAGGACCCCTCAGTGAGCGACTCACCTCCAGGGACCCATCCCCGCCACTACCCTCTGGCTACTCCACGTGGTTCCTTCTTCACAGCCCCTCCCCCTCCACTCCCCCCGTCGGGCTCCTCGCTGGGCCGCTCAGGCAGGAGGCTCGGTGGGCTTAACCCCTCCAGGGCCACAGCGGGCAAAGGGGAAAGAGGCACCCATCCCACCCTCCCCTCCAGGAGAAGCCTCACCTGGGCTGCCCTCCACCACTCAGTGGGGTTGCTCGAGAGGAGCGCAGCCGACCGGTGGCAGAGGGGGGGGGAGGTCTGCTGCGCTCCCTGAAGAAGATCCCGCATGTCTCTGAAAGAGGAAGAGGATGCAGCTGGTGCCTCGTCCCCTCTTCGCCCCCCACACCCAAGGGCCCGGAGGAGAAGGAGGGGGAACCCAAAAGGCAATGGGAGGGGACGGGGGTCCATAGGAGGGATTCTGCCAGTGTGTCTACAGGAGGAGGAGGGCCCCCAGGTCCACTGCTTCTCCTCTCCACCCCACCCCACCCTACCCTCCGCAGTGAGGCCCAAGCAGCCAAGAGCTGCTCGGGCCCACCGCTTCTCCCACCCACCCCCCGGCTTTGGCGATGAGGCTTGGATGCCTCCCAACTGCTGGGCCGCCACCGTTCCAAGAGCATTCCCTGCACATGCACAGGGGATGCTCTTTAACTTTTGGGGGGATTTAAATATTTGCCCCAAAGATTTTTTTTTTAACTTTTAGCATTTTTCTGCACACATGGAGACTCCTCCACATGTGTAGGAAAATCTCCCTCCCCCCCAAGTGCCCCCCCCCCCGCACAGATTTAGCTATTAGTATATAGGAGGGCTATTAGTATATAGATACTCCATGGTATACCATAGATTCTGAATGAAATTCCTCCCCAAATTCCTCCCTCCACAAGCACAGTGCCCAAATCGCCAGGAATTTTCTAAGCTGGAATTGGGCTACCCTACAACTCTGAACCCCAAGCTGTGGAATGTTAAATGTTCAGTAGTACCTGCTAAGGAGGGCAACAAACTTATCTCAGGCAGCTTTGTAGCCAGAGAGTGCTCTGCTGCAGCTAAGAATACAACCAAACCCAGCTACCCTCCTTTTGTACTGGGTTACCAACTGTGGGTTGGGAAATTCCTAAAGATTTGGAAATGGTGGCCTGGGGAGGGTGAACTTGGTGGCATATAACACCATTGTCTACTCTCCAAAGCTGCCATTCCCTGCAGAGGAACTGGTCTCTGTTGTCTGGGGACCATTTGTAGTTCTGGGAGATCATTTGCAGTTCTGGCCCCACCTGGAGGTTGGCAACCCACTCTGTACACTCAGTTCCCCAGACAGGGGTCCTTAAGCAGAGATCTGGTATCTCCACATTCACAGTTCCCATCCTACTAACCCTCCTTTCTTACCCCCACTTTCCAATCTCTCCATCCTAAAACCCAAACTGACACAACCTGTTAGACCTTAACCTGTCTCCCAGTACACAGCTTCTATTGGCTGCTGCACTATTCTTACATTGCTCTCTTATTGGCTCCTGTGTTGCTGGGGTACATTCCTGTGCACTGCGGTTACAGGCATATCATACTGACTTTCTTTTATCACATATCAAATTCTGGATGGGGATCCCCATGAGGATCAAAAAAACAAGAGAATGGGTAGTATTTTCCTATGAACCTGGGAGAGCCCACAGGTTTGCAGAAAATACAAAAAAGAAATGAAACAATTTAAAAAATATATACGATTTGGGGAGAAAGACTGAGATTTCACGGCACTGCCTGAAAGAGCCACTGTGGCCAAGATGGACCGGTGATCTGAATCACTGACAATGTCTGGGGTTGCCATCCTCCAGGGGGCACCTGGAGACCTCCCGCTATTACAATTGATCTCCAGGCAACCAAGATCAGTTTTCCTGGATAACATGGCTACTTTTTGGGGAGGGGGACTCTGTGGCCCCTCCACCCAAATCGCCAGGTATTCCCCAACCCAGAGCTGGCAACTCTAACAATGCCCACAGACCAGCTCCACTTCATTGACTTCTGCTTGTGGGGATGGGGAAACTCAAAGTCCAATGATACCGCATCGTGATAGCTGGGGAAGAGAAGATGCCAGGATATCGTTTATTCCATGGCAGCTCCTTCCCACCTATGCATAGAATTGTCGCCAAGCATAGAATTATAGCCTTCCCACTTGAAAAAAAAATGTTTCATGTTTTAAATTGCTTGGGCCACATTTCAAAATCCAGCGGCTAACCACATGGCATCTCGCTAGCTCAAATAAATTATCCTGAATCCAAACACTCTCTGCTAGAGCGTAATGGTACATCATTGCTTAAAACTGTGCGATCTGTATAACCAAGCACCCAAACTGATAGTGTTGGTGACCCTCCCAGCGGTGACACAAGGAAAGGATCAAAATCCGAAAAAAAGAAAGAATGGAAATAAAGAAAACTGGTGTCTAAAGTAGAGGTATGGGATGCAGAGCCATCCGCCCCCCCTCCTTTCAAGCTGCAGGGGATCCCTCTTAAAAGTTTAGCTGCTGCTGAGAAAACAAATCCTGACATCTGTGTGCCAAGCATTGCTGCCAGCTTGCCCGAGCTAAGCCATCTGCCAAGCAGGCTACCTGCGAGTTGTTTGACTTTGGATGGAGCTGATAGGCAACCCATGCGAGTAGAACAAAAGACAAAGAGAGCCACGCTGGAGTAATGCACTTTCCCTAAGCATGCCTTTGTTTGCCTTAGAATCAAAGTCATTTGTATGTGCGTGACAGAGAGACAGAGTGAAAGAGAGTTATCTTGGGACAACAACAACTCTTGAGTACTGAGAGCACACAATATTTGATGCTTTCACTGTCACTGAAATCTGCTTCTTTCTGCAGCGGGTATCCAAAGGAAATTTTGCAGGGGAAGAAGGGGAACCGAGTTGAGTAAGAAGCTAGGAGACTGTCAACTCTTGTCTAAATTTTAGAATTACCAGAAGCCAAGCTCAAGGAAGTGGGAAAAAAAACCCTTCCCCCTCAATTTATGTTTCCCATGAAATCCAGCCACTCTGCTCAGCTCAGGAGTAAGGCTGATTTCACTCTTGTCCAATGGCACACTGGAAAGTTATATATCTTTGCCCCCTTCCACAGCATTCTCAGAGCTATGCACCTTGTTTCCTGGATGCCAGTTGGCATCCCACAGGCATGCAGCACTTCTGGCCCAATTCACTCTTTGTGCTGAAGTGACAAAGAGAAGATTGTAACTCAAGATCTAGGAATGGCACCCACATATTTAGGTCACGGTCACACAACCCTTTAAAGTGGGAGGAACTGCTGTTTCCTCCTGCATTTAAAGGGACTGAGCAGATTGGTCGTGGCTACAACCATGCCAAAGCAGGCTCGATCGTGGGTTCCTCCCACATTTTCTGACTCGGGAAAATCAAGTATTTTCCCGGAGACCGTGCTAGGAACCCGTGATTGAGCCGATTTGGATAGCCCTCTCTCGCAATGATTGCAAGAGAGGGCTGTCTGATCATCCCTCCCAGTTTTTCCCCCCTTTTTTTGCACTTGGGTGCTTGGCCATTCAAGTGCCCAAGTGCAAAAAGGAAAAAAAAAACCAACAACACCCCATGCTCCACTCCGAGCCCCGAACCCCACAGGCCGCTGCCTGGCACCCCCCTGCATGTTTCTCCCCAAATTTACCAGGCAATGGCCAGTGGGGCTCAGGGTCTGGAGCAGAGCACGGGGCGAGCCAGCCAGCCAGGATGGGTCCAGATTCGCCATCCCGGCAGTGGTGGTGGTGGTGGAGGGGGGTGTAGAGCACTCTCCTGCGAGCCGAGCTGGAAAGGTGCCTCCCCCAGCCACCACTGCTGCCGCCACCAGGGTTGGGCTGTGTAAACAGCCCAACCCAAAAGAAAAAAATCCTGGATAAAGGCCCAGCAAGACTTTATCCAGGATTAGGGTGCCGTGTGACCATGACCTAAGAAAAGTTAGCATTACTGTAGTTTCAGAGAGCAGCTATGTTGGTTGGCGATAGAACAAGTAGATTCAAGTCCAGCAAAACCTTTAAGACCATCAGGATTTGGGGGGGGGGGATGTCATGATCCTAGCCCTATAGTGGTGTGGCTAAATAAATAAATAAATACTGAATTACCATTGGGTATATTGCAGGAAAATTGCTTGTGAAATTATCTAGGAGCCTCAAGAAAGAAAAACAACTTGCTGGATCTTGTCAGATCTTGGAAGCTAAGTAGGGTCACCCCTGGTTGCTACTTGGATGGGTGACCACCAAGGAAGGGTGACCACCATGGAAGTCCAGGGTTGCTACACAGGGGCAGGCAATGGCAAACCACCTCTGAACATCTCTTGCCCTCATCTGAATTGCCCAGGCTAGCTTGATCTCATCAGATCTTGGAAGCTAAGCAGAGTTGGCCCAAGTTAGTACTTGGATGGGAGACCACCAAGGAAGTCTAGGGTTCAGAATGGCAAACCACCTCTGAATGTCTCTTGTCTTGAAAACCCCATCAAGGAGTTGCCATAAGTCAGCCAGAACTCAACAAGAGGAAAAACAAAGATTTCCCCATCTCTGTGCAGAAGTAACAAAAACAGAAACTTTTCTGAAGACCAAATTCCAGGCCCAGGAAAGACAGATGAATGGGACCAGGGCTGAGATGTGCTTCAAGAGAGGATTTGGTAGACCACAAGGTAATCATGGGACTTGTATTGGTGGGTCACCAGGATGTTAACGAGAAGTTCAAAGTATGGCAGTGTTCTACAGAACAAGGGAGCAGCTTCTGTTCGGGATCAAAACTAAACTGTGTATAGTTCATGGGTCCACCTTAGTTTCATCCTACCAACTATCACAGGAACATACATCAGATGCAACCTATTGTTTCCTCTCTATTGTTATTGCCTCTGGGCTTGCTTTCATCCTGAGGAAAAAAATCGATAAAAATGCAATCGCTGTCTTACAAAGTGCATTTTTCTTATTTTATTGCAAGTGTAATGCGATTTCACAAATATAGTTTCCAATATATGATGCCCTACCCAAGGTGGAACTAGTTATGCAGCATGTTCTACAAAACCATTGTTTCATTCAACACTGCTTAGTGGCGGGGCCAACATTATGGCTGGCCTCAGATCGGAAGACGAGGAACAATCTATCAATCCCTATTGGTGTGTTTTCTTCAGCATTTCCTTGAAATAATGTGTCATTTCCAGATGAATGGAGGGAGCATTAAATGTGAGCTAATTGAATTCTTTCAAAACATCCTTAATGGAGCCTTATCTTAATTTACTGAACAATAAATATTAAATTCTCTTTAGAAGATGTGGTTCACATGGGACTGCAAGACACTGATTGTCAAAGTATCTGTGGGTGTTTGTTTTTTTTAACAGTGCCTTATGAATCTGAAAAATATGCCTCCAGCCTCTGTTAGCAGTACATTCATATTTGTCATTGTAGAAGTGGAGATAACAGTAACACAGCGAGTCCTTGGTTATCATGAAACAACGCTTTCATTACCCATTTCAAATACTGTTGGATTGCAGCACTGAAATGATTGCCTACTGATTAAATTAACTGGCCAAACTCTTGTTTCATTAAAATCTCTGGTTTCTATATAGGCGACAGCTAGAGTTGCCGCTCGCTGGGTGGCACCTGGAGATCTCCAGATGACAAAGATCAGTTCCCCTGGAGAAAATGGCTGCCTTGGAGGGTGGATTCTAGAGCATTATACATTGTGGAGGTCCCTCCCCAGACTCTAACCCCCAAATCTCCAGATATTTCCCAATCCAGAGCTAACAACCCTATTTATGGCGTGAAACTCAAGCCCACAATCATTGAAGGCAGAACTATGTGCTGCAAAGAAAGGGCTTCTGCTGGAAATGGCAGGCCTGTGTTGAGTTCCACTCAAATGTGTGCTTCAGCTTACCTTGCACTCTAACTGCATTAAACTGAGCGATTCCTCCCCTTTTCCCTGGGAAACTCTAAGGATTCCTCCCCTTTTCCCTGGGAAACTCTAACTTGACCCTTGATGTTTCGAGTGGCAGCTCTGGCTTGTGTTTTTCTGTTCATTGCTTTGCTTCTTTATAACATTCCACTGAGTCCTTAGACATTATGGCTGCTGGCTCAGTTGGGATGATGAAGAAGAAGAGATTGGATTCATACCCCGTCCTTCACTACCCAAAGGAGTCTTGGAGCGGCTTGCAATCTCCTTCCCCTTCCTCTCCCCACAACAGACACCCTACGAAGTAGGTGGGCTGGGAGGGCTCTTTCGAGGACTGCTCTTGAGAGAACCACTCTGAAAGAACTTGTGATTGACCCAAGGTCACACCAGCAGCTGCATGTGGAGAAGTAGGGAATCAAATGTGGTTCTCCCAGATTAGAGTCCGCACTCCTAACCAATACACCAAACTGGATCTTCACTGTGTGACTGAAGGTAAGCTGTGTTAGACTGAGTGACTCAGCATGCCTGAACAATGGGGTGGGGGGCCCGCTACATCATTCTAAGAGTGTCTAGGTGTTATCTCTTTGAATGGGATGCCTCTCTTGGTCTTAACCTGGGAGCTGCCTTCTGACCCCTCCTCTCTCTGTGTGTCCTTTGTTCTTCCCATTCTCGGCATGGCTTTTCATGGAGTCACACGCCTCTACAGGGTTTTCTTGTAGACACAATGCCCTCATATTCACATGCACATGAGGCTGGATTAGCTGGCCAATTGTAATAGGAAAAGTACTCTTTAGATTAACTGGGCAGACTCTGCTATATTAACCAAATACACATTAATGGAGAATTACTGGAATTGGAATGGTGTGGAGGGCGCTGGGGGGATGAAACATCCTGAGGAGAGTGAAAGTTCTCAGAGCAGCAAGGCTGACATGACAGGATCCCCCAAACAAAGAGCAGCCCTGGCAGATTCAGAGAGCAAAATGACAGCCTGCCAGCCAGACATAAAACTCGTCCAGGACGAATCGACAATGTCCACGGTGAAATATTGGTGGCGTAAGTGTGTGAAGAGGAGGCTGGCAGCAGGTGACGATGATGTTAGCCGCAAGGTGCAGAATTTAATCAAAGGACAAAAGGTGACATGACTTTGTCATCATTCCTCTGGCAGCCCAAATGCAGCTGCAGCCACGCAAGTGTCTTTGCGTGGGTTCTAACTGCCCTTTGGTGGCAGCCAGAGTGAGCGCCGAGGACTGTGACTGACAAAACCAATGTCACACAGTGTCATTCCCCCTCCCCTTTTGGCTTCCCCTTCTCATCATTGTGCACTGGTAAGCATCACTTAAATGCTGCAATTCTGCCATAGATGCCACTTGTCCCACGTGTGAAGGTTTGCAGACTGCCTGCTTAAGGCACATGGAATGGCATCAGACCCTTATACCAGCGCTGATCATTGTTCCACTAAGTCCCACGCTGCCACTTCTCTTTTGTTCTGGTTCTCCGGGGTCTTAGTAGCAGACTTTTCCAGCCTTGCTTCCTGAGATCTTTTGTATCGGAGTTGCCAGGACTGAACTGGGACTCTCTGCAAACAAACCATCTGTGCTCTGCCTCCAAGCTAAGATTCTCCAATAAAAAAGTGATTGCTTTTGATCAAATAATGAATGGCTTTCCTCCTCCGTTGTGGTGCGCAGAGGCGGCTTGGATCCAGTGGTGGGTGGGTGGAAACCTAAACAGGCTTAACACAATCCCTCCCTGTATAATAAACACCCCCAACATGGTGACTCTGGGCCCCACCGTGTCCACCAATACACTGCCTAGTGTCCACCAAGTATTTTTAGAAAGTGGATTTATTTATTTTATTTATTTATTTAATTCGGTTTCTAGGCCGCTCTCCCTGCGTAGCAGGCTCAGAGCGGCTTACATCATTAGGTGAAGATTGTTCACAATAAAACAATTAAAACAGTTAAAACCATGGGGCTGCTGGCCATTGAAGAGTTGAATGGCTGCGCAAATCTTTTAAAATGTTGTTTTGGCAGTAGCTGCCACCACAACACAACCATCTTCATGGTATGATTAAATGAAAAGCTGGGGCAGCCATTTTGTTACTGTGTCTATCACACCATGTCAGAATTCCAAAGATGCCCACTGGCTCAAAAGGGTTGGGGACCCTTAAAATATAGTATACCACCCAGAAACTGGTTGTGCAAAATCTTGTGCAGGCAAAAATGCACATGGAGATACAAAAAGTCTGACCTAGGTTGCATTCAGACAGCTCATTTGACTCGTGCCAGGCATGAGTGTCTGGAGGATTTAAAGGGCACGACCAGACAGCAACATCTGGGAAACATGCCACTTCCATGATCAGCCCGTCGATCCCCGTCGGGGAGCTGTACTTAAAAGATAGTAGTGAAAGTCCAGTCCAAAGCTCGCTGAGAGGCCAATGGTGGACTTTCCCCCGTCTGGTTGTTCCACCTGCGCAAATGGCCTCCAGACCATCCCGAACGGTGGCCATTTTTTAAAAGCCTTAGTGATGTGCGCATAACCGCTTAAACATGCAACATCCACAGAGCTCCACTCAAACAATCCAGACAAGTTAATGTTTCTGAAGGTTCTGTGAAATTTATGAACTTTGTTAACTAAAATGGTACCTAGAGGAAGGTACCGCTGGTGGTGCTTTTACCATTTAAATCTGTGCATGCATGGAAAAACAAGTAGCGAGGCACATGTGTGCATGTTCAAACAGATTTTTTAAACACCCGACCGCATGGCTCCTTATGGTGGATGCCATCTAGACAATCCACCATGGAGTCTGCATGCGATAAGGCGATTCACGGGGGAGCTGTCTGGTCATGTGTTATCATATGTCTGGTATTGTGTTATCATATGAATAAATTTTTGTATTGCTGCAACCTGCATTGTATATCCGGTCAGACAGGTCAGCAACTAAGATGGACTGGGTCAGTGTGGAAAGGAGGGGGGGCACCAAGATTGGTCAGTGCTTAGGGCACCAGTGAGCCTTAATCCAGCCCTGGGTGTATGCTATTTGATAAAATGGGTCTCAGCTCGTCATATCTGAAAAGGAACTCTGGCTCACTTTCTTCTGGGCAGGGCTTTATTTGTAGAGATAACCCTAGCAGGAACTCATTAGCATATTAAGCCACACCCCTGACAGCACAGCTCCCTCCCAGGATCGGCTTCCCCAGGTGCCCCGTGGCTTGCGGGGCATGTGGGGAACCCGAGGGAAGGAAGGCAGTTTCTGGATCAGCTTCCCCAGGCGCCCCACAGCTGTGGGGCACCTGGGGAACCCGAGGAAGGGAGGTAGTTTAAACTGCCTTCCCTCCCTGGATCAGCTTGGCTCCCACAAGTGCCCCATGGCTTGTGAGGCACCTGGGCAACCCAAGGGGGGGAGGAGGCTGTAGGCGTGGCCAACTCAAGCCAGCCGGAACTGTGCGTTCCTGCCCCAAAATAGCCCTGCTTCTGGGAGCCAATCTCCCTGTCACCTTTCCGACAAAGCTTTTTATCCTTAGCCATCTGTCCGTGGCCTCCTCCTCCTGTTGACTTCTTCAGCTCAGCTGCTCTTTCTTGCATGCCAGCAACAGGAGCCAGTTGCATTCATTAGTATTTAATGCGTGTGCTTTCAGAAAATATTGTAACGACAACCACTACTTGTCAGTGTGGTTCTCCCCCCCCCCCCCCATACTTAGTCAACTGATAACATTCGGCTCTGTTTAATTTTTTTTTTTTTTACTGGAGCTAGAATCTTTTGAAATTATTCGGATCATTATTATTTCATAACTTACTTGAGGAAATGTTGTTACCATAATTTCTGACAGTTCTTTCTTTCCAGCTGCTTCATTATATACATAGTGTACTTATGTTTCTCTGGGTTTTTTTTTTTTCTCCGTTTGCTTTTCAAACAGATACTTTTTGCTCACGAGTATCTAGATGCCATCGGTATGAGATGCCCGGAGCATTGAGGATTCTTGTTTTACAGCCACATGATCTTGTAAGACAGCGAAGGATCTACGACGGGGGACTCTGTGCAGCAAGGAACCAGGTCATAGCCAGTGTTCCCTCTAAGCTGAGTAAGTGTGAGCTAGCTCACAGGTTTTTTTAGCCTCTGGCTCACAGTTTTTTGTCTTAGCTCAGGAAGGATGGCTGGAGAGCAAACTGATTTGTGCAGCCGCCAAATCGCTGGCTCACAACTTTAATGCCAGGAGCTCACAAAGTAGAATTATTGCTCACAAGACTCGGCAGCTTAGAGGGAGCCTTGCAGATTTGATTCTGGGCACAACGCAAGGGGCTGGTGCTGACTTTCAAAGCCCTATATGGTGCGAGACCAAAATACCGGTAGGATCATCCACTCCCTTAGGAACCTGCCCAACCATGGCGCTTAGCTTCAGAGGCCCCGCTTTGCCTGCCCCTGCTTTCTGAGAGAGGGCCTTCTCGGACACGGCACCACAAAGTGAAGACTTTTGTTTTGTTTGGCATTCCCTCAATGATCCCTCCTTCTGAACCAATGCTGTTAATATTTTGTATGCATTTTAACTCTGTTGTTGGGGCACAAAGGTGGGATTCAGATAATGTTGATAAATAAACAACAAAGGATGGACCCGCTTGCCTGTGCCCTGCTGCCCTGCAGCACCGTCACGGTCAGTGGCCAGAGGATGGTGGTGCAAGAGCCAGTGGGGTCTTGTCCTGTGAACTTTCTGACTCTACCACTGAATAACTGAGTAACGCGGATGTGACTGCCCACCTGAATCCCTGCCTGGCTAGTAGCTGCTTGGTTACAGGCTGGCAAGCTTGACACTTTCTTGCTTAAAGTTTTATATGACAGACTGGGTACACTATTGATAGCTGCGCTAAATGCCTAGGTGTGATGGACAAATACATGTCCCTTAAGCACTTGGGATCGACAGTTGCACATATATTTGGGAACAGAGAGGAACGCTTACCAGCACCTTACCAGAAAGAATGACTCCTGTGAGTGAGCAGCTTCTTCAGCATAGTTGAACAAGAAGATAGTGCTCTCTCTCTTCCCCCCCCCTCTCTCTCTCTCTCTCTCTCTCTCTCTCTCTCTCTCTCTCTCTCTCTATATATATATATATATATATATATATATATATATATATAATTGTGTTTTGGTCATGGACTTTCCTGAACATTCCACATGCTCCCAAATCAGTTGGCTCCATGATGTGTCACTCAGAAGCTGTCCCTATTCACTGGCTGTGTTGCCTGAGTCTTGCCTCCCACATTCTAAACAGTTTGCTGTTCCTCTCCCCCCCCCCCCATAGCCAATTGGAACACAGAGGTCATTTGCATATGCAGCCTGATTGGCCTTTGCCTCTAACATTTTAAACAGTTTGCTGTTGCTGTTGGGAGTCATTGAATGAGTCCTGAGGTAAAATACATATCCCAATCTTCCCTTAAACGGTCACTGGATTCAGCCCCATAGCTAGCGATATTTTTGGGAGAGGCCACCAGCTAATTAAATCAAAGTTAGTGAAACTCCTTAGAAACCAGCCTTCTTCTAAGGTAGCCCTGCGCACCCCCCCCCCAATTCCAGAGCAAGTGAGGGGGTAATGCCCAGCAGCTGCAGCTTCCTCATGTCATCCCAGCGTGCTCTTCCCCACCCAGTGTCTGCCTTCTTCTAGGCATTCTTCACACATTCTGCTTGCTTTTAGCCTCCTAAAGAAGATAGCATGTTTGAAATCGATATATAACAGTCCCCTATCCTGGCTCATGGCTGGAAATGAAAGGTGGCTTACAACTACTGGTGTCTTCAAAACTCTGACTCTGAAAGGCCTGGTAGTGTGGTCTGTAAAGTCACTGTAACTTTGAGCCAATAAATTACAACTGATTTCCAGAACTACCAGATTCTCCTAGGACCTCTAGCTCACTCATTAGTACTTTTGTCCAGCATGATCAGCTGTCAGAATAAGTTCTTTTTTTAAAAAAAAGATCAGCTAGCATAGGAAACGTTATCGGGCTTGTACCTTCTCATAAACCACTGGACTCGGATCCCACAGTCCCACACCCTGCCACATGTGCACCCCTTTTCTGCTTTGTCCAGCTCCACCTCCATACCCACAAAGGGAGCCACTCCCAGCCCTGGTCAGTTACCAAATGTTTTAATTTGTAGCCTACCAGTTGGATGTCCCATTCCTAGGCCCCCATGCTTTCCCATGAATCCTACTGTGTGAAAAGTTACTCGTGCTCTGGGTAGTGTTGCCAACTCTGGGTAAGGAAATCCCTGGAGATTTGGGGGGGGGGGGGGAGGTCAAGGAAGGTATGGGTTGGGGCGGGGGGGGGAGCTCAGCAGTGTACAGTGTCATGGAGCCCACCCTCCAAAGCAGCCATTTCCTCCAGGGGAACCAATCTCTGTGGTCTGGAGATCAGTTGTAATTCCAGGAACTCTCCAAGTTCCACCTGGAGGGTGGCAACCCTAGCTATAGGTATGCAGGGCCCTTGTATTCTTCAGACAGCAAAACAGGACTCAGGAGGTACTGTCTGAGAAATCCCAGCAAAAGAGGAATTGCATGCTGGGCGTTACAATGTTACATGCTACCCAGATCATATGGTATATGCTGATGTCACTAACAGCAAACCCTGGTAGGGATGCAAACTCTGGGTTCAGAAATACCTGGAGATTTGTGGGCGGAGCCTGGGGAGGGTGGGGTTTAGGGAGGGGTATATAATGCCATAACGTCCACCCTCCAAAGCAGCCACTTCCTCCAGGAGAAGTGGAATAAATATTTTAAATAAATAAATGATAAATAAATAAATAAACAATCTATGTCAATTGGAGATCTGCCGTAATTCTGGGAAGTCTCCAGCTCCCACCTGGAGGTTGACAGCCCCAAACCTGAGGGCCTTAGCTTGAGGGCTTTGCATCCTGTGTTGGTCACATATTTGATTGCAGTGAATCAGATAACTGTGAATTAAACAGTTTCTCAACCATTTGGTGATTATTATTTTCAAAAGCAAGAAATTGCAAGGAGATAAATAGGTGCCACTTTGGTGGGAAGGTAACAGCGTTCCATGTGCCTCGGCATCTAGTCGTGCCGGCCACATGACCATGGAGAAGTCTTTGGACAGCGCTGGCTCTTCAGCTTGCAAACGGAGATGAGCACCGCCCCCTAGTGTTGGATGCGACTGGCTTTCGAGCAAGGGAAACCTTTACCTTTACCTTTATTTTTTTTGGCAGTCTCCTGTATAAGGATATTTTTTGATGATTCCCCTCCCACACGGAATCCCAACCCCAAAACACACATTTCAGGTCAGTTTTAATTAAAATAAACTTCTGAGTGAATGTGCTTAGAACCAAGCCCAAATATTCAAATATTCAGACCACAGTAACTGAGACACACACACACACACACACACACATATATATATATATCAAAAGAGTCCCCACCCTTTCTGAGCCTGTGGGCACCTTTGGAATTTGGATACAAGGCGGAGGGCACAGGCACAAAACAGCTGCTGCAGGAGGCACACCCAACAGCAAAATGTCTTCCCCAAGAGGCGGAGCCAACCACCACACCTCACAGTGAAGTCACAGATCACTCTAACAGTGACTCTTCAACCTTTCAGGCAGCAGCTCCATTCAACCTTTCAGGCAGCAGCTCCATTTTAAATGAGCATTATTGTGTAAGAATATTTCCCTGCAGCTTGCCTTCAGTCACGCCATGAAGATCCTTGTGCTGTGGTAGCACCTGCTGCTTAAAAATCTGTGCAGCCAATCAAATCTCCCATGGCCAATCAGCATCCCTGCTGGGCAAAAGCCCTGCCTTGCTCCACCCACTTTGTAAAAAATACTTGGTGGGTGCCAGGGAAAGGGGGCACCTGATACAGGGAAAGCTGCAAACGGGCGCCTACTATTTTGTGCAGCATATTAAAGGCTATGGTCCTTGGGAACGTATTGCATTAGCCCACATACTTACTCTTGATGACAGTGAAAAGTAGCATTGCCACATATTTCAAAAGCTTTCTTTTAATCTTTGTAATTGCAAACCATTTGGAAGTTCGGGTTTTTTCAGCGGCAGGCAGCAGAGGGGAGGGGCTGTGGGGGGGGTCACTCTGCATTAGGTAGCAGAAGGTTCCAAGTTGTCACCTGTAACCCACAGTGACAGCTGTGCCATTATGCAAATGAAGCCAACATTTCATGAATTTCAAGGAGAAAAATTCTTTCAGCGTAAGAAGCGGAGGAAGCTATCCCATCCATATTCCTGTTCGACAATCATCAGACTTGGTCGCTCCTAAAAGCAATTAGCTGAATTATTCATAAATATTTCAATAATTTAGCATTCGCATATTGTTAATAAAAACAATTAGGATGTGCCTGTCTAAAAGAAGTCGGTTCAAATTCACAGTAAAGGTATGGATTAAGTATGCGTGCAGACTACGAAAACACAGTTCCTGTTTCGTTTCTCCCCAGAAAGCACACTAATCGGGTTGGCACGGTTCGATGTCATCGGAATTTTAAAATGCCGAATTCATCGCACGCGTTTCCTTCAGTAATAATAATTCCATCGTGGAATTATTTCAATTAACATTCTGCATGTTTATACTCCACGCACTTGTTTCTATCCAAACAAGACTTTGCCAAATTAAATTTAATGATATCACTGGATAATGGGGCTTGGGAGGAAAAGCGAATACGGCATTCCAACCGTTGGCCACAGAAAGAAGCTCTAATCACCCAGTAAGGCACTGCTCACAGCAGATTAGCATTTTCCTGGATCGACTCCCCGAAGGCAAAGCCGCTTCAAGAGACTTCATTATCTTGCCTTTAAGAAATTGATCCTGCAAGGAGATCGGCATATTAGGCAGATCATGAATATGAATGCCAGAGAAGACCCTTTCTTTGGAAGGTAGCTCAAATGGGGTTCAGAGTAATTTAGACCTCTTCAGCTACCACGTCCATACTCCAGAGAGTTTTAGTCATCAGTTAGATCTTGTTTCATGGTGTCTTCCCACGGTCCTTTGGTTAACCGATGTTTGCATAGTACTTGAGTTGCTGTTCTAGAAGACTATTGGACCAGATACAGTTGCAGTGTTTGCATGTCATTCTTCATTTACTTATATAGGGCAGGACTGGAAAACTTCTAACCTACAAAGTCGAATGCCACCAGTTAAAGTTTGTTCTCGGCAGTGGGATTCTTCCCCCCCCCCCCCCGAAATTTACTTTTTAAAATATTATCATTAATTCCCCTTATTCTCTCTCTCTTTCCCCCCCACCCCTTTTAAGAGAGGGATTTCTCTTTCATTTATTTTTTTATTTCCCTTTGTAGAGAAATCAATGTACCTTTTACTAATTTCAGCCTTGCCACTGTTCTATGTTAAGCACCACAGGGTTAGAACAATACTGGAGTTCAGTGGCACCTTTAAGAGCATCGAAGTTTTATTCAGGGTATAAGCTTTTGTCTTCTTCAGATACACGGTGCCAATCTAAACAAAGCATCTATTCTCGCATCTATTAAAACATCTTCATTATGTTGTTTGCTAATTTGCTGTTCACCTTCTACCTATATGTATGAGCTGATAACTTCCATTTCCATGTATATACGCATAACCACTTAAACATGTGATGTCCCCAGAGCTCCGCTCAAGCGATCCAAATCCATGAACTTTATCAACTTTATTAACTGAAATGGTACCTAGAGGAAGGTACCGCTGGCAGTGCTTTTACCATTTTAGTCCATTCATGCACAGAAAAACAAGTAGATGGTGAGGCGCATATGTGCATGCGCAGACAGGATTAAAAAAAAAAAGAGCCAACCACACGGTTCCTTACGATGGATGTCATCTAGACAATCCACCGTGGAGTCACACACAGTGAAGTGCTTCACAGGGAAGCTGTCTGGTCGTGCAACACTGGATCAAAAAGATCTAGATCAAACTCCAGCTGGGCCAATGGCAGGATTAGCTGCCCATCTGAACGCACCCTAAGTGTGCCTTTATTCCCTCCAGCTGCCCACGAACATTGTTTCTCCCCTGCCTTTGGGAGGTTGATACACCCTCATCTAGCAGAGGGGCAGAGCTGTGAGCCAATTTGCAGGTTAAACTGGGAGTCAGAGAGAGAAAGACTGACAGCTACAGATTGCCTGTTGGAGTGGAGGAACTCTCTTCAGGAACCTAATGCTGGAACAGCAGCTTTACTGCCTCCTGGGAAGCCACTATATTGTTCCTAAATATTGGGAACTCTAGCAAATGCTGCATCGCTCAAGCATACAACAGTTGCGTTCATGCACCCTTGGAAACTACGTTCGCACTGTGCCATGATCATCACTCACCTCCTAGACTGTTTTGTCTGCACAAGGAAATCCAGGTGTGAATGATTACCCTGGAACAATGATGGGTGGGAGCAGTCTAAACTCCGTGGCACTATTAACCCGGTTTCTTATCACTCTTTGAAGTAAAGTGCCCAGAACACTGTTATATTCTGCCCTCCCTTGTTTCCAGGGCTTCCCAGATTAAAAAGGATAAATTTTCCCCAGGTTTCCCTGTCAACTACTGCCTACAGATAGGATTTTAAAAGGCTGCAGTCATCAGGACGTGGGCCGTGCAGAGAGGTCTCTTCAGCACTAAGTCTGAACAGGGCATTATAGATGGAGCTTTATTTGGACCCGAAGGGGAAAAAATAAAAGGAACCAGTTAACACAAGGAGCGGCTGTAACTAACGTCACAAGGTGGTCCTCACTGCTGTGAATTGTCAGAAGGCATGTGTGAATTCTGCAGGGCCTGCAAGACGGAGCTCTTCCACCAGGCCTTCAATTAGGAGCCGCCACACCATTAACACCACCACTATTGACATCTATGGTTACGGGTTGGCCCTGGCCTGGAGTTTGAGCCACACCATCATGTAAGCCTGAAGATCAATGAACTGGCAGAACTTGTTGGATAGCATACAGCATGCCATCTTTAGTACTGGAAGATGACTCCCACTACTAGCACTTTAAAGAATTCTTGTGATTGCTTTAATGTTGAAGGGTTTAACTTTTGTATATGTTTTACGGTACTGGTTACCGACTCGTGTAAGCTGCCCTGAGCCTGTTCGCGGGGAGGGCAAAGTATTAAATAAATAAATAAATAAATAAGGCCTGTGGAGTTTGATCTCTGCCCACCAAACCCATGATAACTTCCATTCTTGGGTACAGAACTCCAACCAGTGTTCCCTCTAAGCTGAGTTAGTGTGAGCTAGCTCACAATTTTTTAGCCTCTGGCTCACACATTTTTGTCTTAGCTCAGGAAGGATGGCTCCAGAGCACACTAATTTATGCAGTAGCCAAATCGCTCACTCACAACTTCAATGCCAGTAGCTCACAAATTAGATTTTTTGCTCACATAACTCCACAGCTTAGAGGGAGCACTGCCAACCACCTTTCTGCAGATGATGCAAACTGACGACCTCCAGATACTGACAACCTCCGGAGATATCTGGATCAGGGCGGTGTGGCGGCGTTGCTGTTGTTAGACCTGTTCGCGGCATTCCATATGATTGATCATCAGCTGCTGACCCGCTGCCTTGCCGATGTGGGGATACAGGGCGGGCCTTGCAATGGCTTGCTTCCTTTCTCCAAGGTCGGGGACAAATGGTGGTGCTAGGGGAGCAGCAATCCACGAGGCATCCACTTGAATGTGGAGTGCTTCAAGGGGTGGTGCTTTCCCCTATGTTGTTTAATATCTGTATGCGCCCCCTTGCCCAGATTGTCCAGAGGTATGGGCTGGGATGTCATCAGTATGCTTGGGCATACTGGTGGGGTTCCTGCCGGTGGGGTTCCTGCCCAGCCGGTTGGGCAGCCGGTGGGGTTCCTGCCCAGAAGACCTAGACTGGGCATTACAGGCCGTGGCAGGTTGGCTCAGACTGAGCAGGCTGAAATTGAACCCGGCTAAGATGGAGGTCCTGTGCCTGGGTCAGAGTGGTCTGGAGGGGTCCAGCTCCCGACCTTCGGTGGGGTTCCATTGGTGCCCACGTTGGTGGTTAGGAGTCTAGGAGTGCTCCTGGATCCCTCCTTAACTATGGAGGCCCAGGTAGCAGCCACTGCTAAGTCAGCATTTTACCATCTGCGGCTGGCTTGGCAATTGGTTCCCTTCCTCGATCGTGATGACCTGGCCACAGTGATCCATGCTACGGTCACCTTGAGACTGGACTACTGTAATGCTCTCTACATGGGGCTGTCCTTGTTGCAAATCTGGAAGCTGCAGCTGGTGCAGAATGCCGCGGCAAGGCTACTGATTGAGCTCCCTAAACGGGATCACATCTGGCCTGTCCTGGCGGCACTGCACTGGCTGCCTATAGCATACCGAATTTGCTTCAAGGTGCTGGTGCTTACCTTTAAAGCCCTATATGGCCACGGTCCAACATACCTGAGGGACCACCTTGCCCCGCATGTACCCCAGAGAGCACTTTAGTCGGGATCACAGCATCGACTCTCAGTTTCAGGACTAAGGGAGGCCAAGCTTGCTGGTACTAGGGCCAGGGCCTTTTCGGTGGTGGCTCTGATCTGGTGGAATGAGCTCCCGGAAGAGATCAGGGCCCTGCAGGACCTTATGCAGTTCCACAGGGCCTGCAAGACAGAGCTCTTCCGCCAGGCCTTTGAGTGGGAATTGTATTTCCAACTTGGCGTTATGCTACTCTGTAAGCTGCCCTGAGCCCAGGGCGGGGTAAAAAAATGTGAAATAAATAAATAAATAAAAATATCCTTAAAAATAATGCATTTCCTCAGCATACTGCACAAATATCAACTTAAATGATAGCATATCTCATCTATCTTTAGAGGAAAATACTTAGAAAGTGCTAAGGAGGAGGAGGAGGAGGTTAGATTTATACCCCACCCTTCACTCAGAGCAGCTTACAAACTCCTTTCCCTTCCTCTCCCCACAACAGACACCCTGTGAGGTAGGTGGGGCTGAGAGAGCTCTGAGAGAATGGTGACAGATCCATGGTCACCCATCTGGCTACATGTGGAGCCGGGGGACTCACACCTGGTTCTCCAGATTAGACTCCGCTGCTCTCAACCACTACACCAAACTGGCTCTCTGTGCAATCCCATGCAGAATCAGTAGTGAAAAGTGCCATCAAGTCACAACTGACTGATGGTGCTCCCTTGGGGTTTTAAAGGAAAAAGGACATTCAGAAGTGGTTTGCCACTGCCTCCCTCTGTGTAGCAACCCTGAACTCCCTTGGTGGACTCCCATCCAAGTACTGACTGCAATTTGACAAGATCAGGCAAGCCTGGGCCATCCCCATCAATGCTATCTGAAGAAGTGTGCAGTGCACACGAAAGCTTATACCTTGAATTAAACTTTGTTGGTCTTAAAGGTGCCCCTGGACTCCAACTTTGTTCTGTTGTTTCAGACCAACACAGCTGCCCCACCTGAAGGCTATGCAGAGTTAGCTTTATCTAAACCTCCAGGAGTCACTGCATAGGACTGAACTGTAAGAGTGCGCCATCTTACTTGTCTTCTGGGCACATAGATGTTCAGGTGGGATCTAGAAGTGGGCCTCTGGAAAACTTAACATTCTCTCTTTTCTCCAGGAGGCAATGAGGATGAAGCCCCCGCCATCCACAATCTGTGCTCTCCATCAAAAAGAATGAGATGATTATATGCAGGATGAAACAGTTTAAACAGGAATGATTACCTGGATGGAGGATATAGGTCATAATATTGATTTAGATCACTGGGAAAAAATCTGGAAGACAACAAAATTTATAATAGCCACTTCCTATAAGGAAAACATATATAAAAAATGTTTCATAGGTGGCACTGGGCGCCTGATAAAATAGCCAAATGCTTCTAAAAATTGCTGGAAATGTAAGAACAATGTAGGAACATACTATCATATGTGGTGGAAATGTAGGAAAGTATAAAAATTTTGGCGTAAAATCCACAAGATGATCCAAGAAATACTAAACATTAATTTAACATCAACTCCAGAATGTTTTCTGTTGAATATTCTTCCGGAAGGTTGTAAACATGGGTACCTTTATATGTTAACTTACATTCTAACCACAGCCAGAGTTATGCTTGTGAAATGTTGGAAGACTGTGAAGACTCCTTCAAGAGAAGAAATAACTTACAAACTGTTGGAATTAGCAGAAATGGATAGACGGAATGTTGTATTGCAAAGTAAAAATGTGGCAATTCATCTAAAGCGATGGTCAAGATTTTATAAATGGATGTACAAACCGATTAATCTATAGACTCACAAGGTTATAAATTTAATAGATTGCAAATTCTCTGGTAGAAAAATTACAAACAAAGAATGGAGGAAAAAAAAGAAAAGAACCCTTGTGGTGTGCAGGTCATCACAGTGTTCCTGAGGCATCCATTTTCATCACTGCATTTAGCACAAGAGCCAACATGGTGTGGTTGTTAAGGGTGTCAGACTAGTATCTGGAAGACCCAGGTTCGAATTCCTACCTGTGCCATGGAAGCTTGCTGGGTGACCTTGGCCGGTTACACTCTCTCAGCCTAACTTACCTCACGGGGTTGTTAGCTCAAGATGGGCAGCTGTGTTAGTCTGTCTGTAGCAATAGAAAAGAGCCAGAGTCTAGGAGCACCTTAAAGACTAGCAAAATTGGTGGCAGGAGAGGAGGTTTCGTGAATCGCTGCTCACTTCTTCAGTTACTGCTAGAATGGGAGTTTGTCTGTCCTCTACTGGACAGAAGTGAGCAGTGACTGACACTGGCCCCACTGCTGAACCTCTTGAGGGCACCTGGTGTTTTTGGTCACTGTGTGACAGAGTGTTGGACTGGATGGGCCACTGGCCTAATCCAACATTGGCTTCTCTTATGTTCTTATATAGAGCAGAGGTCCATCAGTGGCTCTTAGCCATAAGGTACATATGGGGCAAGTGATCTGGGGCAAGTGATGCATTGGGTCTGGGGCAAGTGATGCATTGTATTCTTGGTGTGGGGGGGCACAGACAGTGGGAGGGCTTCTAGTGTCCTGGCCCTACTGGTGGACCTCCTAATGGCATCTGGTGTTTTTGGCCACTCTGTGACAGAGTGTTAGACTGGATGGGCCACTGGCCTGCTCCAACACTGGCTTCTCTTATGTTCTTATGTTCTTATGAGGCACCACATTTAGCCGTACAGAATGGGAATCCATCAACCTTGTGATATAAGGACAGATGGACTCACATTCTAGCATTATCTGAAGAAGTGAGCAGTGACTCACAAAAGCTCCTCCCCTGCTACCAATTGTGTTTGTCCTTAAGGGGCTCCTGGACTCTTGCTCATTTCTACTGTCACAGGGTTCTTGTGAGGATAAAATGGTGGAAAGGAGAACGATGTGAGCCACTTTGGGTTCCCGCTGGGGAGAAAGGCAGGGTATAAATGAATTAACTAAACCAGTAAATTTGCTGCAATGAAAGTGTCCAGTTCTCCACTTTTCCTAATTTGGTCTCACAGAGGTGCTGCCTCTTCTACCAGCTCCCTTCCTGGGTTTGCATGAGAAATTCAGGCAGCTGCATTCACTGACCCATGGAGTGATCCATCACAAAGTGGGGGTGGGGGGCTATCCCTCCTAGCAGATCAGTTTTGACAGTAGAAATTAAAGGAACTGCCCACCTCTGCCTTCCTGCTGCTATTGCCTGAAGGTCTGTGTGTCAGAAAAAAATAAAAATACACTTTCAGAGGTAAAAGCTTTGAGGGGCAAAATAAAACACCATCTGTGTCAAAGGGAAAATTGGAGAAATGAAGAGCCTGGAATTAGGCCTCCAGACCGGCCCCTTTGTGTGGGAATACCTGGCCACCTGTCACAGTTATATTTGATGCAGTTCAGAATCCATGGAAGTCTAAAAATGGGATGTGCAGCATTTAGATTTCTTGAAGGCAGGGAGCTTCTGTCAGATCAAATGATCTCCCCCCCCCCAAAAAAAATCTATCTAGTATTTCAAATCTGTCCCTTCTGCATGTATAGGCTTAGGTCCTCAGACTGTATTCTGCTGCCACTCTGTTCTAGCCACACTGCAGCTCCTTTCTCCTGCCACTAGTGTTTCCATTTCCACAAGGGCTTGTTCAAAATCATGGATCTTGTGCAAACAAAAATGCTAGAGGTGGAGGAGGCAAGTGGTGCTTTAGTGGGGTAAAACTGCATGCAGACTGGGGTTGTACAATCCAAGCCACATTTTTTATTTAGTTTCTGAGAGCAACCATGAAGTAAAACACTTAGGGTGCATTCAGACGTACCATTTAATCAGGTTTAAATGGCCCCGCTCTGTTGCCATTATTGTTACTCTGCACGATTGCGATCACACGGGAGTGTGTGTCAGTTGTTGTTTTTTAAGTTTGCACATGTGCATAACTGCTCATCTGTAGAATTGAAAACCTTTATCCTTGTGCATGCGCAGAACCATGTGACAGTCCCGCAGAGCACTATGATTTCACTGCTGTGACAGAAGACTTCCCTTTAAACTTTTCACCTGAAACTGGCCTCTTTGGGATCCCGAACTCAAAACTAGTGCCTGTTTAAATGTTGGTTTTATAAACATGGGAGCAGAGCTCTGCTTATTCGCATATCGCCAATGCACAAAAAAAATGGCGGATGAAAAGTGGAAGGGGGTTTAAACTATCAGAAGTGGCTTGACACTGGAGGAGTGATTACATAGGGGGAAATGCAGCTTTAAACAGGAGAGCTGAGAAAATACCACTTGGGACCCAGTAACAAAATATTCCAGTTTAAGGGGGGGGGGGGGGTTGCACAGGAAACCAATGGATCAGGATGGAAGGCAGATTTTGCCATGTGAACGTGCACATAAAATCCATTGTTGATCAGTCATGAAACCTGATTAAATGGTGCATTTGAACACACCCTTTCCAACTTTTTATTTAGGAGACATGGACGCTGTAATGATTTCATGTTTTGGTGTGTGTTTTTCTTTAAAGGTTTAGTTTGGCTGCAGTAATGTAAGGAGAGTGTTAGAGGGAGATGAGTGGATGTGATTGGCTGATGAGAGAGAATGTGGGAGGAGGGGTGTCTCGAGGAAATTCAGTGTTAGAGAGAGGAGGAAAGAGGAGTTTTTAGCCTGTATGGCAGAAGAAGCAGTTGGAGTCTATCCTGTGTGGCTAAGACAAACAGTTTAGCCTGTGGGGCTAACAGAGGCAGAGTTTAGCCTAAGTGGCTATCCGAGTGGAGTTTTGGTGTTTTGAGAGACAGTGTGTGATGCCCAGCTTTGTCAGCTATATTTATAAATTCCTTTCTTCAATGACAGTTCAAAATATCTAGAAACATTTTATTCTTTTATAAATAAATCGTTATTTGTTTAAACTTATCCCAGCAGTCAGAACAGTTTTTTCTCAGGGCCACATAGTCCTCTGAAGTACCCAGACACAGGGTCATTCTACCATAATAGAGAAATTTGGATTTTTTAATTCCTGGTGGCAGCAGTAATCTACCAAGTCTATGTGAACATAGTGTGTTTTAAAGGAAAAACGGTCTTCCCAATAATAATATAAAAAGACGTCACAGAAGCATTCGCCAAGTTTTGACCCACTTGCTTCTTAGGTTGTTTGGAAGTGCAACATTCGCAGCATTTGCAGAACAATGAATTGCAGACCAGGGCCCAAACTGACCTCCCCATCCAAAAATTCATCCCTCCCTCTCTTCTTCCCCTAGTTCTTTGTTTCTTCCTGCCTCTTTTCCATCTTTTAGTTGGGCAGGGACATAATTAGGATCTGGTGTGTTAAACGCTGTCTGAGAATGTTTCTTTCTTTATATATTACCAGTTAAACTGGTTTATTATTATGAATGTTTTATTACTATGTTGTTTACTGCCCTAAGCTGTGTGTACCACAGGGGTAGGGCAGGCTATGAGCCTGAATTAGAAATAAATAAATAAAAGACCATCCAAGAAGCTACTGAATATCCACAGAGCATCTCCATCATTAATAGTAAAGTGACTGGCCCCTGTGGCAATCACAAATCTGGGTCATTCATAGATCTTGCAATCCCAGGGTCAATTCTTGCAGGATCTGTCTATTGGGTGCTGTCAGCCATGATTGCTGAAAGGAGCCTCCAGGTTCAGGGGCAATGTTACTCAAGACACCAGTTGCCCCAGGCAGCAAACAAAGCAGAGGACAGCCCTTGTCTTCATTCCCTGCACCTCTACTGCCCAAGGGCCCCTGGCTGCCATTGGTGGGGTGTGCGTGGAAAGTGCCATCAAGTTGCAGCCAACCACAGGCAACTCTATAGGTTTTTCATGGCAAGAGATATTCGGAGGTGGTTTGCCATTGCCTGCCCCTGTGTAGCAACCCTGGACTTCCTTGCTGGTTTCCCATCCAAGTACTGACCAGGGCTGACCCTGCTTAGCTTCCGAGATCTGACAAGCTCCGAGATCTAGCCTGGGCCATCCAGGTCAGGGCTGGCTGCAGTTACTGAATGACTACTGTGGGACTTCTTGATAACCTGGTGATCTTTGAGTCACACTTCTGGGGTGCATTGTTGAAATGGACTTTTCCCAACTGTCCAGAGACCAAAACTGATCTATTCTTCTTGATGAAGGAGGAGAAAGGTCTGAGTAGATCTGCGTCCCCAGGTGAAGCTCTCCTTCCCCTGTTCCAAGACAAGAGAGTGCTGGTCTCCCCGCCTCAGAGGAAGAGGAGGCTCTTCTGGCAGTATTGTTATTCCGATGAGGTGTTCTTTGTTTGCTAGGATATTCCACCTGCTGCCTCTGGGTATCTATTTGTACTTGTGCCTTCATCTTGGCTGGCTTCCCCTTCGCTTTCATTCTTACACTGACTCCAGCATATTCCACTGATAAAAAAGCTTGATTTAATTATAGCTCCCCATCATGCAAATACAATACGCGACAATAGTCAGAAACGATAAGGCAGTCCCTGCAGATTCCTGCAAATTTCCAGCACGGTGCCACAGTATTGTTTGTCTGTTTGTCACTGAGGGAAATTCAACACAATCAAAACCGTTAGCAGCAGAGCTTCTCATATACAATACCCCAGTCAAAGGCGACGCCGGGATATTTGTGATCATTTGGGGGGAGGAAACCTTCCTCTTGGTGGCTTTGGACTGACTACTGCGGCACAGCTTTATTAACATTTATAGAACTAGAAAACTGGGAAATCATTTAACTCTTGACTCCCCTTTACGGTATCGATCAGTTCTTTTTGATCTTAGGGAAGGAGCCTTGGCTCAGTGGCAGAGCATCTGCCTTGCATGCAGAGGGTCCAGGTTTGGTTTCCAGCATCTCTGTTAAAAGACCAGATAGTAGGTGGTGTGAAAGATCTCCTCAGACCCTGGAGGGCCACTGCCAGTCTGAGTAGACAATACTGACCTCAGTGGACTGAGGGTCTGATTCAGTAGAAGGCAACTTCAGGTGTCTGGCCCAGGGCCCATCAGATCCAGTAGCCCAGGGTGACGGGTCTGAGGAAACCTCTTTTTCAGGGTGCTCCCCGGTTGGAGGTGTGGTCAGTACCCCTCGTGAACCTGCCCCGTTCTTCCTGCTATGACAGGGAGCCGGGACTCAGGCACCTTCTCCCTCTCTTCTCAGGCTGCATCAGCAGCAGGTCCTTGAAGAAAAGGCTGGATCACTAGTTTGAGAGACAGATTGCCTTCCTCCTTGTACAGATGAGGAGAGGAGTGCTTAATTCCAGGATGGGTGACCTGCCACTCCCCAAACCGCTGGATCCCAGAGCCAGGAGGCAACATCAGGGGTGGCCTCGGCCTCTATGCTCTGTTGTTGGACCTCCAGAGGAATTGGTTGGTCACTGTGTGAGACACGATTAGGGTTGCCCTCTCTGGGTTGGAAAATGCCTGGACATTTGGGGATGGAGCCTGGGGAGGGCATGGTTTTGGGAGGGGCCTTAGCAGGGTCCAGTGCCATAGAGTCAACCCTCCAAAGCCGGCATTTTCTCCAGGGGAACTGATCCTGGTCACCTGGCAATCAATTGTAATAGAGAAAGATCTCCAGGTACTACATGGAGGTTGGTAACCCTAGACTGGATGCTGGACTAGATGGACCACACATGTGGTTCAGCAGGGTTCTTCTTATGCCCCCAAGCAACACTACTGCTTTCCTCAGGTCCCTATTCCTCCTCGACCTTTGGATGGCAAACAAAATGAAATAAATACTACTGCTTTCCTCAGGTCCCTATTCCTCCTTGACCTTTGGATGGCAAACAAAATGAAATAAATGGGGAGATGGTTCATGTACCCCCTTCTTCCTAGTTGGAGGCCATCTGGAAAAGGACTGCCTTAATCCATCTCTGGAAGGCCATCAAGTCAGGGGCCACCTGAGTCTTGGAATGGAGGGAGTTCCAGAGCCACTATGGAAGAAACTCTCAGGATGCCCTAAATATCCCTTCAGCTAGCAGCTAATAAGAATGTCCACATGGCAACAATAAAATTATTTCACAGCACTATCAGCTAGCAGAAAATAATTGAATCAGTGGAATACTTTCCACTTAAGGTTGTAAGCTCCAGATTGTGAAGTACCTGGAGATTTTGAGAGTGGAACCTGAGAAAGGCAGGGTTTGGGGAGGGGAGGGGCTTCAGTCCAGTATAATGGCAGACACTCTACCTTCCAAAGTGGCCATTTTCTCCAGATGAACTGGTCCCTGCCCCAGGAGATCTTCAGTCCCCACCTGGAGATGGACAACCTTATTTCCACTGCCTAGGAAATGTCGATAATGAAGATGTCTTCTGTGTTTCTTCAGGCAGGCTGTTCCACAGGGCTACATCAACAGCAGAGAATGCTAGAGAATGAGCAGAAGGGATGCCTAATTAGAAACACCATGGGGTCACCATGGGTTGTAAGGAATCTTCCATGAAATAAATACAGGGTGAGAGAGGAGATGGGGGGGGTGAGGGGCACCCACCTGCAGCTGGCCGGATCAGCCGTCCTGGTTGAGTGGCGTGAAGGTGGTGAGCTGGAGCTTGATGTCGGTCTGCAGTTCATGAAGGGAGGGGACGGAGGTGCTGCAGGTCGATGGGGCAGGGAGAAAAGGGGCAGGCCAGCAACCTGTCCAGGGGAGGGGTGGCCTGGCTGCAGCCAGTCTCTGACTAGAGCCACAATGCCTGCTGGACTTGGCTGGAGGGACGCTTGCAGGCCAGGCCAGGTGTGGAAATGGGCTTGCTTGCCAAAGGCTGCCTGAGTGGCCAGGCATTGCAATCTTGAGGCTTATACAGGCATGTTCAAGGGTGAGGCCTAGGATTGCCAGGTCCCCTCAAGGTCCCCAGCAGGGGACTTGGGGGGGGCATTACAGGAGGGGGTGGGGAGGCCCCAATGTGATGACATCACACAGAAGTGAATTAGATAGATTCATGGAGGAGAGGTCTGTGGGTGGCTTCTAGGCATGATAACTGAGGGGAACCTCCACATTCAGAGGCACTTGGAATCCCAGAGCCAGGAGGTGATATCAGGGGAAAGCCTTGGCCTCTATGGTCTGTTGCTGGCCCTCCAGAGGAAATGGTTGGCCACTGTGTGAGACAGGATGCTGGACTAGATGGACCCTCACTGGTCTGACCCACCAGGGCTCTTCTTATGTTCTTATGAAGGCCTTGGCCTCCATGCCCTGTTGTTGGCCATCCAAAGGAACTGGTTGGCCACTGTGTGAGATGGGAGGCTGGACTAGATGGTTTCATCCAGCAGGGCTCATCTTATGACCCTACTACAATGAGCCAAACATATATACAGCAGTATAGACCACACCCCCAATCACACCGAGACAGCTACAGTCAGACCACACTGCAAAAATGAATATTCTAAACCAGGGCTCTTTTTGTAGAAAAAGCCCAGCAGGAACTCATTAGCATATTAGGCCACACCCCTGACAGCATGGCTCATTAACATATTAGGCCACACCCGATGTTACCAGAAATATGGTCATCCAGCCACATCCACCTTTTGCTTCTTATTCTGTTTACCTTGTTGTCAAAAAAGTTTTGACAAAACCAATAAAAACATTATTTTCTGTCCCATCTATACAAAATCTTGCCTGAATCTTAAGTCCAACAAGTATTCCCACACTGGATTGGAATCAATTCCTAAAGCTTAGGTTCCCATGGAAATCAGCTTGCCTTCCTGCAGAACTAGTATGCTGAATATGATTTTTTAGGGTTGCCAACCTACAGGTGGGATCTGGAGATCTCCTAGAATTACAACTGAGCTCCAAACTACAGAGATCAGGTCAATGGCTGCTTTGGAAAGTGGAGTCCATGGCATTATGCCTTGCTTAGGTCCCTCCTTCCCCTAAACCCCACCTTCCACTCCCAAATCTCCAGGGATTTCCTCAACCTGGAGTTGGCAACTCTAGTTCACTGGCAGAACAACGCTAGGAGCCAGTTTGGTGTAGTGGTTAAGTGCGCGGACTCTAATCTGGGAGAACCGGATTTGATTCCCTTGCACCTGCTGGATGACCTTGGGCAAGCCATAGCTCTGTACCAGCTGTTGTCTCAGAGCTCTCTCAGCCCCACCTACCTCACAGGGTGTCTGTTGTGGGGAGGGGAAGGGAAAGGAGTTTGTAAGATGCTCTGAGACTCCCTTGGGTAGTGAAGGGCGGGGTATAAATCCAATCTCTTCTTCTAGGTTTGTGGACTATTTTATTCAAGGTACAAAATTTTATTCAAGGTATAAGATTTCATGTGCCACCCACACTTCTTCAGATGGAAGAAGTGTGCATGCACACAAAAGCTTATACCTTGGATGAAACTTTGGACTCCAATTTTGGCTGAGGACAGACTAGCAATCTGCCCTGGGATAGGTCCGCATGGGAAGCGGGGGAAGGGAGCCTGTTCAGACATGCGCAGCTGTCCCTCGGCTCCCTTCCGCACTTACTCACTTTGAAGCCAGGTTTCTTGTGCTTTAGAAGGACACCGGGAGAAAGCGTCTTGCGCTTGCCTTCCGCTTCCAGGCAGTGTGAACCGGAAGAAGGCGGGAGGCAAGCAGAGGTGGCAGTGTGAACACGGTGTTTTGCCAGTTTGTGCATGAGCGCAAACAGCCCTATCACGAGCTGCGGAGGCTGGCCCACCTGGAGCCACTCCGCAGCAGTCTGAATGCTCCGTAACAGCATCCTTGCGCAATACTCTGGCCAATGTGGACAGCCAGCCCCGGGGGATTTTTCCCTCACAGCTTTTGCCTCCGGATTCATCCCACTCCAGATTGCCAGTCTGTCCTCAGCCTTTGTTCTGCTGCTTCAGACCAACACGGCTACCCACCTAAATTATTACACTATAATACTTTTTACAAGCAACTATGTACCAGTGGAGTGGTTACCCTGCAGAGTCTGTCCCACAGGTAAAATTATCCTGTGAACAGGTGGTCTTTACCACATAAAAGTATCACTACCATCACAAGATCACCAATCGTTGGAAGTCAACTCCTCAGAAGCAGAAATCTCTCTTATTAGGAGGTTTAAGAACATCAACTTTGCTGGCCCATTAAAGGCAGATGTCAGCCCAGTGGCAGGAGAAGAGGGACAATCATCTTCATCAGAAACTCTGCCCACTTTTTAAATTTCACAAAACAGGCAATCTCCAAAGTGCAGCTGACCATCCTCATTTTTAGTTACATCTCTGTTTCTCTGTAGATGTCCCCCAAAGTCCCCAATGCAACAGTCAAGTGTTCTGCCAACATATACAACAATGAAGCTACTTTTTCAGATGTTTTCTCTTGCTTGGCAGTAAGCACCAAACCACTTTAATACAGACTTTAGACACACATATTTGCAAGCCATTCCCAACAAGATACAACAATGAACTCAGGCTTCAAACATACTTTTCTTAAGAAGAAGATGCCATAAGAAAACTAAAGAGATTCTTAAAAACTAAAGATATTGTCAAAAGCAGCATTTCCTGGGCTCTCTGCTTTTTTACATCCCCCCCCCCTTTTCAATAATATTTTTTATAAAAAAACAAAGAACAAAATGAAACAGAAAGAAAGTAAGAGAGAGAGAGAGAGAGAGGAAGGAAGGAAGGAAGGAAGGAAGGAAGGAAGGAAGGAAGGAAGGAAGGAAGGAAGGAAGGAAGGGGAGAGAGAGAAAAAGAAGGAAGGAAGGAAAGAGATAGATAGATGATAGATAGATAGATAGATAGATAGATAGATAGATAGATAGATAGATAGAAGAGAGAAAGGAAGGAAGGGAGAGAGAGAGACAAAGGAAGGGGGAGGGAGAGAGAGAAAGAGAAAGAAAGAAAGGTGGGGACAGAGACAGACAGACAGACAGACAGACAGATAGATAGATGAGAAAAAGGAAGGAAGGTGGAGGAGAGAGAGAGAGAGAATGGAAGGGGGAGGGAGAGGGAGAGAGAGAGAGAGAGAGAGAGAGAGAGAGAGAGAGAGAGAGAGAGAGAGAAAGAAAGAAAGAAAGAAAGAAAGAAAGAAAGAAAGAAAGAAAGAAAGAAAGAAAGAAAGAAAGAAAGAAAGGAAGGTGGGGACAGAAAGAGAGAGAAAGACAGAAAGAAAGAAAGGTGGGGGGGAGAGAGAGAGAGAAGGAAAAGAGATGGGGGAGGCACTTACCGGAGCAGGGAGAGCGATGCGACATCTGCAAGCCAAACACAGAGCCAGGCCTTTTAGTGCAAAGAGCCTAGCCCCATGCTTAATCTCTGGGCAGGGCTTTCTCCTGCTGGCTCTCTGTACTTAAAGGGTTTTAAGTATTGAGCAGGAGGCAATGAATCCAAACAAACAGGCTTTTATTCAGTGACATTGTTCAGCTCAAAAGACAGCTCTATGAGAGCAGCACTTTCATTTAAACTGTTCTAACACATAACTTTCAACAATATAACTATATACAAGCAATACTATTGGACCCAAGCAGGGCTCAGTGATTGGGTATCTAGATTGGCTTCAGGACCAATGGGAGTCTTTATTAATCAGCCAGTAGGAATTGGAGCTTTAGGATACCAGAGTCCTTTCCAAGCTATTACTGCTTCATATTCTAAACACAAACACAACAAAGGGAAAGTGCCGGGTGGGGCTTTTTCCTGCCAGCTCTCTGCAGGAACTTTTCCTTTAAGTGTAAACAGCTCAGGCCCGGCAGGGAGGGGGCGGGGCAGGCTCGGACACCAGCCGGAATGGTGTTCCAGTGCATTCCTGCTGAAAAAGAGCCCTGCTCTAAGCTAGAGCCAACTATAAACAAATGTCCGTCCATTTGGAAGGGGACTGTTGTTTTTGCATGGCCAGGGGGGAGACCTGCACAATCACTCTGAGTAACACAGAATATTCACACACACACACACACACATACACCTGCAATGTGGATTTGCTCCACAGGGAAGAAGTGTGTACGCTGCTGAGATCCCTCAAGGCACTTGACTTTTTGAAGCTACTTATCAACTGCATTCATTTTTAATTTCATTTTCATTCCCCTCTCCTTCATTTTATCCTCACAACAGCCCTGTTAGGTAAGTTAGGCTGAGAGTGTCATGTCTGGCCCAAAGTCACCCATGGTAAACTGGGAGTCTGAACCTGATTCTCCCAGACCCCTAGTCCAACAGTCTTAGTACTATACCACACTGGCTGGCAGTATTCTTCTTAGTGAAAAAATGCCATATATTTAAAAGACACAAAATAATCAAAGAAGAAGAGATTGGGTTTATACCCCACCCTTCACTGGGAGTCTCAGAGTGGCTTACAAACTCCTTTCCCTTCCCCTCCCCACAACAGACACCCTGTGAGGTAGGTGGGGCTGAGAGAGCTCTTTCCCAAGCTGTCCTTGAGAGAACAGCTGGTACAGAGCTATGGTTTGCCCAAGGTCATCCAGCAGGTGCAAGTGGAGGAGTGGGGAATCAAACCCCATTCTCCCAGATTAGAATCTATGCACTTAACCACTACACCACACTGGCTCTTCTTAGTGAAAAACGCCATATATTTAAAAGACACAAAATAATCATAGCTCCAGGAACATATTCACTTATTGAAAATACACCAAAACTTTGCAGAAAAGATGACAGACAGACATAGATAGATCTTCACAGTATATATCATATAGCTTTATTTCTGAAATTGAAGTTTGGCTGTCTTCCTTATCTCACGTGGTTTGACATGTCTATAAGAATACAGCTAATAAGCTTTCTGAGCATTAAGGTATAAAATCTTCCTAGGGTCAAAAATATTATTTTTGTCATTGATGAGGACTTAGGTGGTAGAAGGCAGCTCTGGTTTGCAAAGACAAATCCCCTGAGATGATACCGACAATGCAATCTTTGACAAAGCAAAAGACTAAGAGCTCTGACAGTCATTTCACATTACTGAGTTGGGCATCAGATCTAACGGCCTGAACTTCATTATAGAAACAGAGTTTTCCCGTAGGCCTTGAAAAGGAAACTTGGATCAGGGCTGGTCAACCCTGTTTCCTCCACTTCATTCCTAAACACTAAATTAATACAATACCAATATATATTTCAGGTGCCCAGCAACTGCTTGGCAGGATCACAGTAAGGTTTGGCTAGTCCAGTACAGTGGGCCCTTGCCCTTTATGGATTTGTGACTTGCAGTTTCACTGAAAGCAAATAAAGTGATGAGACACCATAGTGACCTCAGAGTGACCACTGAATGGCAATAAAATGATGCAGACAGCCAATGCTGAGATGAAACAATAGGAGAGTGGGTTCGGTGTGAAATGCAGACAGAAATTTGTGAGACATGTGAGAGCACTAGCACAACGGTGGGAAATACCAATGCAGATTGGGCCTTATTTGAAGTCCTTTAACTTACTTGTAAGCTTACCATGGGTTTCTGAAGGAGATCTCCACTAGTGTATGTAGATATAGTCAGGGGTCCATTGGGGCCGGAGCGAGACGGAGCCAAGCGCTGCCAGCTCAGGAGTGGCCACTAGGGCAGCCATGGGCTGAATCAGATTCTCTGATCTGATTCAGCCTGCTGCCGAATTGCCGCCGAAATTCGGTGGCAACTTTAAAAGCAACTGGAGGGGAGGAGGTTTGAGGGAGAGGCTCCAAACTTGCAGGGTAGCTGCTGGGACCTCTCCCCCAAATACCCACCAAGTTTCAAGAAGACTGGACCACGGGGTCCAATTCTATGGGCCCCCAAACAGTTTGTCCCATCCCCTCCATTGTTCTCTATGGTGGGAAAAAATGTTACCTTTTTTTCTACCATAGAGAACAATGGAGGGAATGGGAACAACCTGTTTGGGGGCCCATAGAATTGGACCCCCTGGTCCAATCTTCTTGAAACTTGGTGGGTATTTTAAGGAGAGGCCCCAGCAGCTACCTTGCAAGTTTGGAGCCTCTCCCTCACATCCCCTTTCCTCCAGCCCCTCATATACCCTATGAATTTTTGCCATTGATTTCAATGGCCCATAGGGTATAATGGGGCTGAAACTGACATTCCCTTTCTGACATACTTCCGGTGATGTCAGGGGATGTGGCATATGCTAATAAGTTATGCTAATGAGCTCCTGCAGCTCTTTTTCTACGAAAGGACCCCTGGATATAGTCGTAATACTTTCCAGAATATCAGTCGAACTGATGTACACCTATACCAATCTTCCTCAGCCTAGAGTATTTATTTATTTATTTATTGTATTTATACCCCGCCTTTCCAGATGAACCGGCTCAAGGTGGCCACCAACAGTAAAATACCATAAACTAATGGTTTACACTTTTAAAAACGTAACAGTTACAGATAAAACCACAACATACTGGCGGCAAAACATAGTCCCACCGTGAGAGCAGCGGCAAAGGCTGGACCAGTGGTTCCAGGACGATGAAAGCCATAGTCCACCCCCCACCTCCCGTGGCAGCTCCTAAGCAAAAGCCTGGAGGAAGAGCTCCGTTTTGCAGACCCTTGCAGAAGATTCTGAAGGGCATGTCTTCCGCTCAGTTGCAGCCAAAATGAGGGACAATGAGCCAATTGCTGGGCATCCTGTATGGGCCCAGAACTGCCCCACAATCCAATTCCAACACTCAGGGCAGAAAGTTTGAGAAACAGGGGAGCACAGTTAATTGATCAGAATAAATATTTCAGGAGTGCAACAGAAATTATATTCAAGGTTACTTAGTAATAATCAGATTCTTTCCATTAATTAATATAAAATATGTATAGTTCTGTAAACAAGGTTTAATGCAGTGGCCAATTTAAAATGTGCATTTTAATCTCCTGTTGATGAATTCATTCCTTTATCTAATAAAGGAAGTGATTAATATCTTCAGCTTTTGTTGTAGTAGATGCTATTTGTCATGGCGCTAATTATATTATGAACCTTGTTAAAGCCTTTGGCTCTCACGCTGGATGCAAACAGAGGAAGCCTGCGTGCCATGCATCTCTAAAATCTAGTCGTCATCTTTTATCCCCACGTGCCGTCAAGTGGGCCAGTAGCTGATCCATTTCAACTGACCTTATACTGGAACAAAAAAAAAAATGAATGGGTTCTATGCAGCCACATGGCATTGCATTCTGGCCCGAAACACTCACTTACTACATGCTAGGTGAAGGTAAAGGTTTCCCTTGCTCAAAAGCCAGTTGAATAGGACTCTAGGAATGCGGTGCTCATCTCTGTTTCCAAGCTGAAGAGCCAGCCCTGTCCAAAGACTATTCTGTGGTAATGTGGCCAGCATGACTAGAAGTTGAGGCGCACAGAATGCTGTTACCTTCCCACTGATGTGGTACCTATTTATTGATTTGCAATGCCTTGCTTTCGAACTACTAGGTTGGCAGGAGCTGGGACCAGAGACGGGAGCTCACTTCATCATGCAGAACTCAGCTCTTGAACTGCTGAAGTACCGACCTTCCAGTCTGCAGTTCAGCATCTTAACCACTTGAGCCACTACGTGCTACAGCATCGCAAATTAAGTCCTCAACATTGTCAGCTCAGATATGCACACACACACACACAAAAGTACCAGCCAGTTTACTAGCCATACTCCGTGTTCGTCATTTTAGGCCTAAGGGGGAGGGGAGAGAGGTTACAAAATCTTCTCACTTTGTTTAACAGTTTGATGACCCAGTGGACTTGGACAGAACCAGTCTCATAAATACCACCCCCAGTTCCCATCTTCACATAGAGGCCCCCGCTGCCAGAAATATAGCCAGAGCGGAAGGAATACCAGTTAGATTTATGTCCAGTCGCACTTCAGAGACCAGCAAGAGTTTCACGGTAGAAGCTTTGGAGAGTCAAAGCTCCCTTCATCAGTCACAGAAGTAATACCAGGAGCACTGTCAGCCAGCAGGGAAGACACAGAAAACAAGGGAAACCTTGCAATTACTGGCTGTCTCCACACATCTCTCAAAGGGGCAGTCAACACACCATCAAAGAAAATATAGGATAGAGTTCCAGTCGCCCCAGACCCGCACACACGCCATCTATCCAAGTAGGGTACTCCTCAGGATCTACCTACCAAAACAAAAAAAGGGAAGGCATTTCACCTGGCCAAAAGAAAATCCCTCTGATATTTGGGCACAGTCAGTTGATGAAAGTAAGATGGAAGAAGAAGAGCAGGTATGATACCCAAAAACAGCATAGAGCAAACTCTGTGAGCCCTGCCCAGAGCTTGGTCTCATCACTTCAGTGCTCTATCTAAGAATAGCCTAGCAGCCCACTGACCAAAGCCACCTGACTCTCCCTGATCCGAAAGACACCAGATTGGCTATTACTAGAGCTAGGGCCTTTTCAGTGGCAGCTCCATACTGGTAGAATGAGCTCCCGGAAGACATTATGGTCCTGCGGGACCTTTTGCAGTTCTGCAGGGCCTGCAAAAGGGAGCTCTTCCACCAGGCCTTTGATTAGGAGCCGCCACTGACGAACGAGCCTTTGGAATCTGAACATGCTATGGCCCCATGTTACAGCGCTGGAGACTGCCTTCTTTAGCAGACCATGTATAGTAACCGTCACCTGTACTTATTAGCACTTTATGTAATTTGTTGTCTATATGAATTTTATTGTAGTTATTGTATTTTATTGTTTTTCGCATTTTAATTGTTGTACGCCGCCTTGAGCCAGTTTGCCCAGCAAGGCGGGATATAAATTGATGATGTTGATGTTGATGTTGATGTTGATGTTGTTGATGTTGATGTTGATGTTGATGCTGATGTTGATGTTGATGTTGATGATGATGATGATGATGATGATGTTGATGATAATAATAATAATAATAATAATAATAATAATAATAAACAGGTAGAATGAAGGGACTTCACCTAGAAATAATACCTTGATCACTGGGGAGCCTTAGTTTATCTATAAGCCTGCTGCATGGACCAATGTACGCTACCCCACAGAATCTTTCCAGTGAAGTTCCGTGTCTATTTAACCACAGGCTTCATCCTTGTATCCTCACCACCCACTGTAGTGAAATCAGCATTGCACATTTTAATTCCCCTCAGATGCAGAGCACAGGAATTTTCATTCCCTTGATTTTATACACAGGCTTATTCCTGGTATTTACATTAAGGGATTTTTTTTTTCAAGTATACCAATCTCATTATGTGCAATGATCAAAAACGGATGGTTAACTCGGGAGATGAATTTGAAAAGAATACTGGAGCGGTTAAGTATTTGCCTCCAGATAATCAAGCCTAGAAAACAGAAATACGGAGATAATTTACATCCCTCCTCAGCAGCCGCTCGGTACACAGCCCTCCACCTGCTCCGTGCTTCGCTAACAGCCGATAGATCATCCTTAATTGGGTACTCGAAGGTTTTAGACCGGCAAGGCGGGTGGAGGGGGAGCCAAGTAGTCACATCAAAGTTTGTACACATCAGTTTAGTCACTCTAAATCCCCACATCAAAAATATCAAGCTCTCTGCAACATTCCATGCTCTGTAAGTGAAATCACCGCAGGTTAGTTACCTAACAAATGGAGTGGTTCAAATGAGAAGATGAGTGAAATTTTCACCGACTGAGGAAACAGATACTAGAAGTTGTCTTGTGGTGTCTTCAAGATTAGCAGATTGACTGCCAATACATCTCTGAAGTGCTACCAGATTTCCTTTCACTTCACTTGTGCAACAGATAATATGGCAATCACCCTGCTATTTATTTCTAACTCCTCATTTTAATGGATAGGACAAACTGGCTAGGCCATGTGAGAGCACAGCAAATCCATGCAAGAGTCTGTCAGAGCTGAAATCTTGGCCCTCAGCTTTGCCACCATGTTAAACCTTGCCCTTTGAGGCCTCCCTTGTGCCAAGAATCAAAATGGTGTCTAGCTATTTAAAAAGGCTAAACTTCTCAATCCATCCTATGTTATTCCACTACTCAGTTGCCACCAAACAAGAGAATAACCTCCTCCGCCTTATCCTGAACCAGACCCTTGGTCCATGAAGGTCCATATTGTCTACTGAGACTGGTAGTGGCTGTCCAGAGTCTCTGGTAGACATCTTTCATGTCACCTACTACTTGGTCATTTCAACTGGAGATGCCAGGGATTGAATCTGGGGCCTTCTGCAAGCCAAATAGGTGCTCTACCACTGAGCCAGCTGAAGCTCAAATACTTTGGCCACCAAATGAGAAAGGAGTACTGTCAGCTATTGCTGCCATTGTGGAGGAGGGAAGGATGGTGGCAGCTGGGTGAATGCCTGTATGTCTTGGAATTTTTGGTTTAATTTCTCACTGTGAGTCTTATCTCCTTGCCTAGCTCTGACCTTGGTGTCTAGTTGCTCTCGTTACCCTGGGAACCTATATTCATTAGTTTAGGCGCACTTGCTTGCTTTTTCTTTATTTATTTTTAATAACATTTTTATTAAGTTTTATCAAAGTATACATTATAGCAATATAGAGCAAGTCGATTTTTGCAATTGAATACATTACAGTAAAATTCATATTTTCTCTCAGCTTGTGATTACACATTTTGAGTCTTAATTACTATTTTGATATTTAACCAATTATAAACTTTTCCCCAATTTCTCCAAAAATTTTCCTCCGGTTTATTATTCCAAACCTCATTTAACCTGTCCATCTCAGCCATTTCCATGAGTTTGTATTTTAAATCTTCTTCGGTAGGGATTATCTCCGATTTCCATCTTTTGGCTATCAAAATTCTCACTGCTGTAAATATATGTCATTACTTATCTATCTGTTCTTATATTTTCTGGAAATATATTTAACAAAAATATTTCTGGAAGCAATGGTAGCTCAATATCAAATATTTCTAGTATTGTTTTCTGCACTTTCCCCAAAAAATTTAAAATTCCCTTACATTTCTACCACATGTGGAAGAATGTACCTATATTAGTTTTGCATTTCCAGCATCTACTTGAAACATTTGAAAAACATTTGGCTATTTTATCTGGCGACCAGTGCCATCTGTAGAACATTTCATAGATATTTTCTTTGTATGACGTTGATCTCATATATTTTACCACTGTCCATACTTTACACCATGCATCTGTTTCAATAGTATGGCCTAGATCCTCCATCCATGATATCAGAGGAGGCTTATTTGCTTCATCCAACATAAATTCCATAAGCAGCCAATTATACAATTTCTGGATCAGTTTATCATTAGAAGACAGCCAAGTCTTATCCAGATCAGTTAAATTAACACAAAAACCTATTTTCCTATCTTCAGTAAATTTAGAATTTAATTGACACTTTTCCCACCAAGACAACTTTATATTTTGTTTCAATAATAGTTTCTCTGATTTCAAATTATTATTTTTATCCAGTAATACTTCATATGATCCTTTATTACATTCCGATAATAACGAGGGTCTAATATAGGCCTCTAACGGAAATACCCATTTAGGGGTTTTGTTGTAAACTTTTTTCTTCACTTCCTTCCATACTTTAATGAGGGCGCTTCTTATTATGTGGTTATGAAAGTGCCACCACGAAGGGTGAAGAGATGAATAAGTTGGTTGATGGCTAGATCCTGAAAGATAGTCGTTGACCTGGTTGCTATACTGGACCCAACCTACTGGCCAATATTTTGTTCAGTAGCATGCTTCATAAATCTGAGTGGGACTGTGGAAAATTATTGCTGTTAAGTTTCACATAGGACAAACTATCATCCAGTTGGTGTGTCTGTTGTGAGGCAGGGAAGGGAGGAAGAAGAAGAAGAAGAAAAAAGAGATTAGATTAGATTTATAACCCACCCTTCACTACCCAAGGGAGTCTCAGAGCACCTTACAAACTCCTTTCCCTTCACCTCCCCACAACAGACACCCTGTGAGGTGGGTGGGGCTGAGAGAGCTCTGACAGAAACTGCTCTTTTTCAAGAACAGCCGTGCCAGAACTATGGCTTGCCCAAGGTCATCCAGCAGCTGCAAGTGGAGGAGTGGGGAATCAAACCCGGTTCTCCCAGATTAGAGTCTGCACACTTAGCCACTACACCAAACCACTCTGAGACTCTTTTGGGTAGTGGAGGGCAGGGTATAAATCCAATCTCATCTTCTTCTTCTCTTAATTAAACAAACCTCTTAAGAACATAAGAGAAGCAATGTTGGATCAGGCCAATGAACTATCCAGTCCAGCACTCTGTGGCCAAAACCCAGGTACCTTCAGGAGGTCCATCAGCTGGGCCAGAACTCCAGAAGCCCTCCAGCTGTTGCCCCCAATGTTCCTCAAGACACATTTCAAGTGGGGCTGACCCCGGGCTGATTTATGAGGCGTGGCTGTATCTTCCCTGCTTTGATTCTCTTCAGATATCCTCCCCCCCTGCCTTTGTACACTAGATTGTTAAATTCATGTAGGAGCTTGCTCACATTTGCTGGCGCACCCAGGACACAATCAAACATACATTACAGTCTTCTCTAACAAACATTGCTGATGAAATCTAAATGATATTGAGGTTCAAATGTGGAATCACCAGGGCATTTTTATACAACCTCTATGCTGATGGTGGAAAGAAATGAAAAGACATCTAGTTCCAGTATATTCTGTCCCATGCATGAGGTCTGGGGGCATTCCATTTCTGCTTCCTAGACCAGTGCTCTTTGTCTTTGAGACAAAAGTAATATGCCAGCCTTCTCAGAGATGCTATTTTTTGCCTTGGCATAATTCAACATTTCTAAGCTGGGGCTTTTGATGGCTCAGAGCTTGCTTGCTGTTCTGACATAAGTTGTCATACAATGTCATGTTGTCCACAAGGGCCAGCTCTAACGTCGACTCTACAAATTGCAGAGGAAGCAAAACCACGAACTATTAACTTTTAATTAGCTGGTCAAAGATACTTCCTTTCTGAAATATTCATGAATGTCATTTTCTGTTGCTTCTTCCCTGGAGGGCTCATGTCTGTTTCTTAAACCTAATATTTAGTTTTGTTATGTCCCACATCTCTCTCTCTCTCAATTTATATCTAAGAACTATTCACAAACCTGTACAAGCTACAAAACCCATGATAAAGGGACATTGTCTACACTGGGGATGCTGTAAAAATCTTTGATTTTCCATCCCAATGGGGGAAAAATGCATATATGCTGTTGCAAGTAAATGTCCCAAACAGACAACCATTTTGACAACATCGGGATCCATGTAAAAACAAGTTCGGAATGAGCATCAATGATTTAGGTAAAGGTAAAGGTGTCCCTTGCTCAAAAGCCAGTCAAATCTGACTCTAGGGATGCAGTGCTCATCTCTGTTTCCAAGCTGAAGAGCCAGCACTGTCCAAAGACTTCTCCAAGGTCATGTGGCTGGCATGACTAAACACCAAGGTGCATGGAATGCTGTTACCTTCCTACCGAAGTGGTACCTATTCATCTACTTGCAATTTCTTGCTTTTGAACTGCTAGGTTGGCAGGAGCTGGGGCCAGAGACGGGAGCTCACTCCGTCATGCAGCATTTGGGTCTCGAACTGCTGAACGACCGACTTTCCAGTCTGCAGTTCAGCATCTTAACCACTTGAGATGTCTGTGCCTTTGACAGGGGGAACAAGGCATATGACTGTGAATATTATTTAGACAATGGCAATAATTATTAATATCTTCAAGGAAAACAAAATATCTGCTTTGGAGCTAAATGACCCATGTACTGCATGGTTAGGAAAGAATACCAAGAAGGCCAAAGGGCAATGAATGGGTCAAAAAACAGTCAAACTGATCATCAAAAAACCAGCACCCTGGTCATGACCAGCCAAAAGGATGTGAGCTGAACTGATGAGTGTTCAAGCATCTCTAGTCTACAGCCCCCAGCCATTGTGGTTGAACACATGAAGCTGCCTTATACTGAATGCCTATTAGAAGAAGAAGAAGAAGAGATTGGATTGGATTTATACCCCGCCCTCCACTCCCCAAGGGAGTCTCAGAGCGGCTTACAAACTCCTTTCCCTTCCCCTCCCCACAACAGACACCCCCTGTGAGGGAGGTGGGGCTGAGAGAGCTCTGAGACAATTGTCCTTGAGAGAACAGCTGGTACAGAGCTATGGCTTGCCCAGGGTCATCCAGCCAGGTGCAAGTGGAGGAGTGGGGAATCAAACCCGGTTCTCCCAGATTAGAGTCCACACACTTAACCACTACACCAAACTGGCTCTATTAGTCTATCATGGCAGTATTGTCCTCTAATATGAGGGCAATACGATCAATGCAACAGGCCAAGTCCTTTAGCAGCCCTTCCATAGCATTTTTTTTTAAAAAAAAAATTCTTGAAATAAAACTGGAACAGAAGTAGGGTTAAAAATTAGAAAGCCTTACGAGCAAACAATGAAAAACTAACCAAGGCAATGGAACAGTCCATGTGGGCAAAAAAATTCTAAGGAAACCAGACTATCTAAAATTAACATGCCACACTGAACAAAGCGTGATAAAGGCGGAAAACACTGAACTATAATAATAAAAAAAGAGTGTGCTGCACACGATGTAGAATCTTTTACAGATGCTATCACGCAGGCTAATCCACCGATGTTATAAAGTTTTCCATTGTGGGTTAACATAATTTTTTAAAATGTAAAACAACAGGGAAAGAAAAACAAAATAAAAAAAAAACCCTATAGTTAATGTGAACTAATCAAAATCTATATTCAGCTGTATCTGTTTGACAGGGTACTTTGGGCTAAGGACACAACAGAACAAGATTCCCTAACACCACACATACCCTGTAGGGAAGAGACCTTGGCTTTTTATATCCATTCAAAATTGGCCGTATATACCCCAGAGGGACTGTATTGTCCATCCACAAAATGCCAAGGCTAAAAAAACTAACCTGGAAGTGAGTCCGCAAAACTGGCAGCTATGCGAAGCTGCCAAGTCTACAACCATTCCAAACTCCAGCAACTGCCCTTCCATAGCATTTTGAAGAAACTGCAGTTCCCAAGACCTCTTCAAAGACAGGCCCGTACACAGCTATCCCCAGGGCATGGATATTGAGAGTCAGGATATTTCTTTCCATGGAAAAGCCCAGGTGGCCTTGCCAACCAAAGAAGGCATCAACCCATGGGGGTTACTTTGTGCATCCAAAGGAAAGGCTGGAACAAAAGGGTTGAAGCGGTGAACCTGGTTCCAAAACAGGCATTAAGACACCATCCTGGCCTAAAGAACTTATCGTGTCTTTTCTTAATGAACTGTAGAATTATTAATCTCAATCAACCCATTAGTGTCTTCAGGCACCTGGTTGACACATCCATAACACAGTCTGATGGCTATGAAAAGTAGGGTTGACAAACTCCAGGTGGGGCCATAGGGTTGCCAGGTCCCCCCAAAGGGTGGGGAAACCCCCACTTGATGGGTCCGTTACCCACCAGCCAGGAAGAACCCCACCCCCAAATTGCTGGGATCACACAGACATGCCTGGTGTGATGATGTCACCTGGAGGTGACATCAACGCGTTGGGCATGTTGTGGGGTGACACTCTATCATTCGAGGGAAAACTCTATGGTTTCCCCTTGAATGATAGTGGTCCCACCCCCCAATGTGCCCGACGCAATGATGTCACTTCTGGATGACGTCATTGTGGCGCATGCACTTTGCATGTGTGCAAAACAACTCTCAGAGACAGCCAGGGCTCCCCCTGTTGCAGCTAAGGTAGGACTTGGCAACCCTATGGGGCCAGGAGATCTCCTGCTATTACAGCTGATCTCCAGACAAAATAGCTCAGTTCCCCTGGATAAAATGGCGGCTTGGTAGAGTGGACTGTATAGCACTGTTCCCTGCTGAGGCCCCTCCCCTCCTCCCCACCCTTTTCCAGGGGTCCTCAGTTTCATGCAGATGTTAAAAAGCAGGGGGTGTGAGGGTTAAATCTGAGCACTATTTCAATCCGGGGTAAATCTGACGACCCTCACAAACTCCTGCAGAAACCTGTTTTGTCCCCTGCTCCCTGTCACTACGAGCATTTCAGAAGGATGCCACGGTCAATGGCACTCAAAGCTATTCAGTGATCCAGGAGAACTGGCAGGGCAGTAGTCAGTTCCAGACGGTGGCGTAGGCCGTCATTCAGAGCAACAGAGGCTCTTTCGGTGCCAATTCGGACATTAGATTGAAAAGGCTCCAGATAATTGGTGTCATCCTGGGAGTACCTAATTCAGCAGAGTGGCTTGGGGCATCGATAACCTTGGCCTGGAGGCATTTACAAAGTTCAGGGAATGCTCCCTAATAGACTCTGGCCTCTTTTTTTTTTTTTTAATTTAAACACTTCCTTGCTGAGCTCCCCTCAGTTATCACCTTTGACCAGAGCTTACAGGAGGAGTAGGCCACAGCTAGGCAGGAAATAGGACCGGATATCCCTCAGGGTCAGAATCTTCAAGTCTCAGGAGTACTCATAGGGCTATAACTTTCTGTGTGCTATTGAACTACGGGCTTGAATCCAGCCCTCTTTGCTACACTCCCTATCCCACAGAGCTTTTGTCCATGCAGGTCCCCAGATAAGCCTTTTGGGTAATCCCCTATTTGTTCGCTGCATCCTATTTTCTACAGTGGAAAAATGTGGCTGGATCCAGCCCCTACATGTATGGCACTGAGACAAAAATCTGTGTGATCATTAGGGTTGCCAGGTCTTACCTGCATCCTGGCGGGGGGGGGGGGAGGGGGCTCCAACTTGGTTCCTGGGGTCTTTTCGTGTGTGCACTCCACATGCACACTGCGATGACATCACCCAAAAATGTCATCATCATGCCAGGCACGTTGTTCAGGGGATGCTCTAGCATTTGGATAAAAAAACTCTGTGGTCATCATAGAGCTTCTACCCAAATGCTAGAGTGTCCCCCAAACAACATACCTGGTGTGATGATGTCACCTCTAGGTGACATCATCACACCGGGCACATTGGGCATGATGGGGCTCTTTGGGGGTGGGGCTCCCCCACCACCCAGCTGGCTGACAGTTGATTGGGGGCCCTGAAAGTGGGGAAAACCCGGCCCACATTGAGGGGATGGCAACTCTAATGATGGTTGGTGGTTGCCCTCCCTTCCACCCCACCCCCATCCATCTCCAATTAAGCAGTATTCCCTCTAAGCTGAGTGAGTGTTAGCTAGCTCACAGTGTTTTAAGCCTCTGGCTCACACATTGTTGTCTTAGCTCAGGAAGGATGTAGCTTCAGAGCAAACGAATTTATGCAGTGGCCAAATTGCTCACTCACAGCTTTAATGCCAGGAGCTCACAAATCAGAGTTTTTGCTCACAGGACTCCACCACTTGGAGCACTGCTGGCAACCTGAAGCCCCTCTGCCTTTAAGCCCCTGGCAGACAACACCTTCTATTTTCAGACAGGCCTTATATATTTTTGCCTCTGGCCCAGCCTCCTTGGTGACTGATGACTGAAACTCCCTTGGATAGTGAAGGGCGGGGTATAAATCCAATTTCTTCTCTTCTTCTTCTTCTTCTTCTTCTTGAGTGAAGTTTAATGTGATTCATAACCCCTTATCAGCTACCCCTCCATGTGCAAGTCAGAAAAGAACCCACTGCTCTCTAATGTTCCCATTGTCCTGGAAACCAGATAAGTGAATGCAACCACTGACATAACTTGCCAGTATAAGGAAAGACCAATAGTAAGGCTTAAAGTCAAATGATGTGCATATGATGTTAACTGCCTGGTACCAATTACAGACTCTTTAATGTTTAAACTATATGTGATGTCATTTGGGGTATAAGAAAAGAAGAAGAGGAGAAGAGATTGCTGGAAAGTTAGTCCTCCAAAGTCCAGAGAGAAGTTCAGCAGAGAAGAATTTCAGAAGAGTCTCTAGTGGTTTGGCATTGTCTATAAAACATATAATTTAGTGTCTTTAGAACATTTTTGCTTTTTGTGTCTATTTTTGTTATTTTGTTATGTGTTTTTGTTAGTGTTCTCCTCTACAAAAACAAACCCTCTGCATTTTAACATGTTATAATAACATTTTGGTTAGTTACATTACCAGATTTGGTCCTCAAATCATACTGGGATTCTTCTATTCCTTGTAGAAAAAGGTTTATAATGAAGCCATTCTGGTGGCCAGATGGTGGGGAATTGTGATTCTACTGAGGTTTAGAAGGAGGAGGAGGAGGAGATTGGATTTATACCACACCCTTCACTACCCAAAGGAGTCTCAGCGTGGCTTACAAACTCCTTTCCCTTCCCCTCCCCACAACAGACACCCTGTGAGCAATGTTCCCTCCAAGCTATAGAGCCCTGTGAGTAAAATTCTACTTTGTGAGCTACTGGCATTAAAGTTGTGAGCAGGTGATTTGGCTACTGCATAAATTGGTTTGCTTTGGAGCCATCCATCCTGAGCTAAGACCAAAATGTGTGAGCCAGAGGCTAAAAAACAGTGAGCTAGATCACACTAACTCAGCTTAGAGGGAACATTGCCTGTGAGGTAGGTGGGGTTGAGAGAGCTTTGACAGAAGCTGCTCTTTTTTAAGAGCAGCAGTGCCAGAACTATGGCTTGCCCAAGGTCATCCAGCAGGTGCCAGTGGAGGAGTGGGGAATCAAACCCGGTTCTCCCAGATTAGAGTCCATGCACATAACCACTACACCAAACTGTAGTGGTTAGTCCTGTAGACCTTCTGCCCTTCCTGGATATGGCAGAAAACAGCTTTGGAATTGCTGGAGTGCTAAGACACTCATCAGCCCTGTATTCCCTGTTATGAATTCATTAAACAGATATTCATCTAACTCATTGGACTCAGGCTGTGTGAGTCCAGTTCAGTCAAGGGGTCACATAGGGCACAGATTTGTGCATCAGAACCCCTGGAAAAAATGGCTGCTTTGGATGGTAGACTCTGTCATTGTACCCCACTGAGGTCTTTCACCTCCTCAAATGCTGACCTCCCTAGGCTTTAACCCCCCCAAATCCAGGAATTTTCTAGAGCTGGAAACCCAAATTTTATATACAGTTTGGATATCTGATCCTGGGAAAGGGGGAACACATGGCCTGGACTCAGGGGCAAAACAGCAGTTCTGTAAACCTACTCCAGCTGTCATTGCAAGAACACTTTTCATTTTCTTAACAGGAAATCACCTCAGTTCAGATTCTTGGAGGCAGGCGCAAAAGGTCAGTATTTGACACTGAGAAGCAGGGCAAAATTCTAAGAGGAAAGGGGGAGGAAACCATTTGGAGACCTTTCAGCCAGAATGTCTATAAAAAATGATATTTCCCCCTGACCTGGAGGAATAAAATACCAGTCTGCTATGTTTGGGGAAAGCTCACATTCTTGTGGAGATTATGGAGGATGTATTTTTGTCTGCCCACCTCCCCAAATTTATCTCTCTGATCCATCCATGGGACCAAAGCTTTTCAAAGCCAGTTTGGTGTAGTGGTTAAGTGCGTGGACTCTAATCTGGGAGAACTGGGTTTGATTCCCCACTCCTCCACTTGCACCAGGCTGGATGACCTTGGGCAAGCCATAGCTCTGTATCAGCTGTTCTCTCAACGACAGTTGTCTTCGAGCTCTCTCAGCCCCACCTACCTCACAGGGTGTCTGTTGTGGGGAGGGGAAGGGAAAGGAGTTTGTAAGCCACTCTGAGACTCCTTCGGGTAGTGAAGGGCAGGGTATAAATCCAGTATCTTCTTCAATTCTATACTTATTCTGCTTATCCTTGAGTCCTGTGATGGAGAAAAGCACCTCCCAAGGGAAGTGTCCAACAAAAGCAACCACAACCCCCCCCCCCCAACTCAGGGTGCTACGCATATTTCATCAGACCAAATTTTGCAACAACTATGAAGAACCTGCCAAGACACAGTCATAAAGGAAAGGGATTATATTGACAAGTGTTGGAATAAACATGCATAACCAAAGGTCACAACCTAGGAGCCTGGTTGAGGAACTTGGGATGCAGTTTATTCCCTGGTACATCTGCAGCGCCTGCCTGCTTGACATGCACACATCAGCCGAGGTCTCCTACCTTTCAGAGTGGCTTGGACGGAAAACCTTGTGGGTGGGTTGTCTCCTTGCAAACTGATGACTGATCTTTGGGATTGAGAAGGTGATACCTGACCTCATTAACTTTATACAACGTTGTGAAGAAAAGAAGAAGAAGAAATGGAGGCACCTGACTTCTGGAGTTTTTATCAATATAATAACCACCAGGCATGAACTGAGAGCTCCGGAAGGAATTCAAAGTCAGGAGGTCTTCTTAAATAAGAGCAACAAACCAAGCTGTGCGGCTGGCACACAACTCTGAATACAAACTACCTTGTAAACAGCTAGGAATGGAGTTAGAAATGCATTTGAAAGGAAAGATGCATTGGGATATGCGTAATAAACAGAACTCGCTCTATACCAAGGCAATATATTCATAGTCAACCACATGAAACCAGATTAGTGATTGCCATTGGTTGCGACCATGCCCTTTTAGTTCATCTGTCTCCAAGATTCTTGTTTTTTAACTTCTAGAAAAGGGAAGGCAGTTTCTGTTATAATACTGACTACAATGCCAACATACAGTACCTGCCCTCGGGGGCCAGATTCAGTGCAAAATCTCTGCTTGCACCAGAGCTCTCGAACAAGCAGAAAGAGAAGTCAAAGATGGCAGTAGCTGCTTGCACTGAAGTCCCTTTAATATGGGCTCTTTAAACACATTTGGGCCTCTGAAGGCAAACATAATTTTTTAAAAAGGTTTCAGACACCAAAAGGAAAAAAAAAAAGTGCTACAAAGAGAAATATGGAAGGGAGGAAAGTGCTGCCAAGTCACAGCTGATGTATGGCAACCCTATAGGGTTTTCAAGAGGAGGAGGAGGAGGGGGAGAAGGAGATTGGATTTATATCCTGCCCTTTACATGGAGTCTCAGAGCGGCTTACAAACTCTGTTCCCTTCCCCTCCCCACCACACACATCCTGTGAGGTAGGTGAGGCTGAGAGAGCTCTTTCCAGAGCTGTCTTTGAGAAAACAGCTGTGCCAGAGCTATGGCTTGCCCAAGGTCATCCAGCAGCTCCGAGTGGAAGCGTGGAGAATCAAACCTCGTTCTCCCAGATTACAGTCCGTGCGCTTAACCACTACACCAAATTGGCTCTCAAGAGACATCCAGAGGTGGTTTGCCATTGCCTGCCTCTGCGTAGCAACCCTGGACTTCCTTGGGGGTCTCCAAGTACTGATCAAGTCTGACCATCCTGAGATTCTAAAGTCTGACAAGATCAGGCTAGCCTGGGCCATCCAGGTCAGGGCAATAGCAATAAAGGCTGGATCAAAATGGGTTTGGTAATCCCAGATTAAGGCTTCATCAACTGTGGGAGGGCAGCGTTTGATCCTTAAGGTGTGTAAAACCTTCAAAAAAAAATCCTTTGCCTTCAGAAGTAGGTTGAAGTAGGTTGAACGGCCCATACAAAAGGGACCTTTGGCGTGCTTGTTTGATCCCCACTTGCCTTTCCAATGATGCAACAAATCCTGGATTGAACAGCTTCTTCGTTGTCACCCTGAGCTACATTAATGGCAGAGGAGTGAGATGGTTGCACAAGACTGCGCCTGCGTAAATCATTGTATAAGAACATAAGAACATAAGAGAAGCCAATGTTGGATCAGGCCAATGGCCCATCCAGTCCAACCCTCTGGGTCACACAGTGGCCAAAAACACCAGGTGCCCTCAGGAGGTCCAGCAGTGGGGCCAGGACACTAGGAGCCCTCCATCTGTTGCCCCCCCCATCAGAATACAGAGCATCACTTGCCCCAGATCAAGAGTTCCTACCTATACCTTGTGACTAATAGCCACTGATGGACCCCTGATCCATATGTTTATCTAATTCCCTCATGAAGCTTTCCATGCTTGTAGCCGCCACCACCTCCTGTAGCAGTGAATTTCATGTGTTAATCACTCTTTGTGTGAAGAAGGACTTCCTTTTATCCATTCTAACCCAACTGCTCAGCAATTTCATGGAGTGCCCACGAGTTCTTGCATTGTGTGAAAGGGAGAAAAGGACTTCTTTCTCTCCCTGCTCTATCCCATGCATAATCTTATAAACCTCGATCATTTCACCCCTCAGCTGTTGTTTCTCCAAGTTAAAGAGCCCCAAGTTCTTCAACCTTTCTTCATAGGGAAAGTGTCCCAACCCTTTTATCATTACACACACACACAATAGGACAGGAGCAGGAGATGTCTCATAAGATCTTGAGCAATTCCTTCCTCAAGTGGAACTGTTTGCACATCTCTGGATACAACCCAAAACATGCGAGATATTGCTGGAAAGACTTTTTCGGCAGGAGCCAGGCAAATAGGGTTGCCAACTCCAGGTTATGCATCTCATGGAGATTTGGGGATGGAGCCTTGGAAGGGCTGAGCATGGGGGGAGGGAGTGAGCTCCGTGAGGCTCAGTGACAGAGCATCATGATTGGCATGCAGAAGGTTCAGTCCCGGGCACTTGCAGTGAAAGGGCCCAGGCAGTAAGTGATGCCCAAGACCCTGGAGAGCTGCTGCCAGTCTGAGTACACAGTACTGACCTGGATGGACCAAGGGCCCATTCGACTCTAAAGCAGCCACAGAGCCTCCCCACCCCCCATGTGAAGCTGCCATTTTCTCTGATCTTTGTATTCCTGAGAAGAGTTGCAATTCAAGGAGAACTCCAGGCCCCACCTGAAAGTTGGCAACCCTTGATAGCAGTGAGCGGAGGACCCCCCACAGTGGCCTGCGGGGTGCCGACAGAGGAAAGCTCCCCTCTCGTCAGTGGTGCCTTCGGACTTCTGCCCCATGGATCTGTTTGCATGATTTGTGGGGAGAAGAAGAAGAAGAAGAAGAGATTGGATTTATACCCCGCCCTCCACTCCCCAAGGGAGTCTCAGAGCGGCTTACAAACTCCTTTTCCCTTCCCCTCCCCACAACAGACACCCTGTGAGGTAGGTGGGGCTGAGAGAGCTCTGAGACAACTGTCCTTGAGAGAACAGCTGGTACAGAGCTATGGCTTGCCCAAGGTCATCCAGCCAGGTGCAAGTGGAGGAGTGGGGAATCAAACCCAGTTCTCCCAGATTAGAGTCCGCGCACTTAACCGCTACACCAAACTGGCTCACCAAACGCTCGTCATGTTATGGCATTTTGGAATCAAAATCAAGTTTTTAATAAACAAAAGGAGGAAAACACAAATAAAAGGTTTCTTCACATCCCTAGAAAATAGTAGAGGAAAAAAAATGAGCATGAGTAATTCAGTGGGCATCAGAGAGCATCACAACTGTGGCACAGAACAGGGCAGCCTTTATCAGAGTCATAGTCTTCTAAACCCACTGAAGTCAGCTCTCAAAGTGTCCTCAGAGGTCAGCACTATAAACACCTGTGGGGTGGGAAGAGCTGCAGCACCATTAACCTGAGCATACAATTGCCAGGAACGTCTAATTCTGCATTCTGTTGAGAATGCTTCTTAAGACAGGATAATAAACAAAATTTGAAGAAAAATTAACCTTAGGGCATCTCACATTTTGTCATTCCATTGATTTCGGTTACAATTCTTTCCCAAAATGGATGTACAACAGGGCTGAATTCACCGGGCATGTAGAAAGTTGGCTGACCAGAAGCCTGATCTTCAATAGTTGATGGCTTTCTTTGTTAACTTCATTTATACACTGCCTTTCTCCCCAGTAAGAACCCAAAGCACTTAGTTAATTGTGCTTACTCCACTTTATCCTCACAGCAGCCCTGTGAGGTAGGTCACCTGGAAGTGTGTGACTGGCTCAAGGTCACCCAGCAAGCTTCCTTGGCTGTGCCTTGGGAGACATTTAAACCTAACAGCTGAGTGGGGGACCCAGCCATTTAACCCTATCATGGCTCCCAGCTATTTAACCCTCTAGTTTTGCTCCCCACCACATCAAAGTGAGAAGAGCAAAACCAAAGGGTGAAGTTCCTCCCAAGGGGCCTTTCACCCCCTCCTTTCTGCAGGCTGCAGATTTCCTCATCCAGCATTAAGGTGGAGGTGAAATGCCCTCAGGAAGGCACTTCACAACTTCCATTTAAACCCTCCTTTCTGCTCTCTGTGGCTCTGAGCCATTTAAACCCTGCTTTCTGCTCGCCACAAAAAGCTGCAGAGAGCAGAAAGCAGCAGTGATTTAAATGGCTCAGAGCCATTTATACCCTGCTTTCTGCTCTCCATGAAAAGCCAAAGGGTATGAGCCATTTAAACCAATTAGCTAAGTGGTGGGGATCTCCCAGCTGCTCATAAAGAGCAGAGAGCAGGGCTTCATGAACCATCACGAACCATCACAATCCACCACGAACTGTAGTAAAATTCATGGTAATTCGTCATAGTCCTTCAGTTCATGAACTTTGTTTTGTGAACTCAAACATGCCAAAATTCATGACAAACTTTCGTTCATCAGTTGGTTCGTGCCCATCCCTACTCCAAGATCCTAGTCTGACCTGCGAGCCACTGGACTGCATGGGCTCTCATTAACATCATATACTCTGCCCAACTTTTCAGAGATTAAATACTTTCAGGATAAAAAATTTCAGAATGATTTTCTTTTCAATTAATATAAATAGATTTTGCTGCATCGGCAGAAGTTCCAGCTGGACTTCTAAAGAGACGATCTTATCACATTTACCCAATCAGGTTTTTTTAAAAAAGAAATTCCCTGCATCTAGAACTTTCATTGTAATGAATTGATAATACTTTCATAATAAAACTTTTGATGAAAGATAGAGTGCATCATTCACATTTGGATAAATATTCTCTCAGAAGCCCATCTCTAATTCTAGCAGTTACAAAACCCAGGAGCAGAACTGGCTGGCTTTCCTGCCCTGTCCCCATGCCATGGAATTTATGCACCAGAGTTTACATGAGCAATATTATTACCTGCCTTGGTGAAAAAAAAATAGGTGAAATTCAGGGTCATTGTTTCCTTTGAACAAACATACATACAATGAATAGCTGAAGGAAACAATGAGATGGGATGTATGATCAACCGTCACTTGGGATCACAGACAGTGGTCTCACATCCCAGTACATCCCAGACTCTTGGTTAGTTTCCAAGATCTGATGGGACTGGGATAGCCAGGGCCATTCAGCTCAGAGCACACATTCATTGTTGGTGGAAGGTGAGGTCAAGTCACAGCCAACTTAAAATGACCCCACCATAGGGTTTTCAAGGCAAGAGATGTTCAGAGGTGGTTTGATATTGTCTGCCTCTGCATAGCAACCCTGGACTTACTTGGTTGTCTCCCATCCAAGTACTAACCAGAGCTGACCATATTAATTTCCAAGATCTGATGAGACTGAGCTAGCCAGCTCAGGACCTACGTTCATTGGTGATGGGAAATGAGGTCGAGCCACAGCCAACTTACAGCAACCACCACATAGGGAACCCAAGGCAACAAATGTTCAGAAGTGGTTTGATGTTGCCTGCCTCTGCGTATCAACTCTGGACTTCCTTGGTGGTCTCCCATCCAAGTATTATCCAGAGCTGACCCTGCTTAGCTTCGAAGATCTGACAAGGCTGGGCTAATCTGGTCCATCCAGATCACAGCAGTAACTGCACATGTACAAAAGCATCACATACCTTTCAACACAGTGGATTGTAAACAATGCATGACATGCCCATGAGGACCCTAGAACATTCATTCATTCATTCATTCATTCACATTTTTATCTTGCCCTTCCCGCGAGTGGGCTCAGGGCGGCTCACAAAACAGCACACGGTGCCAGTCAAATAAAACAATTTAAAACATGTTAAAATACAACAATGACAATACCCAGGGGTCATGTCATAGCGGGAGCTCCTCTGCATATTAGGCCACACACTCCTAATGTAGCCAATCTTCCAAGAGCTTACAGAGCTCTTCTTACAGGAGCTACTGTAAGCTCTTGGAGGATTGGCTACATCAGGGATGTGTGGCCTAATATGCAGAGGAGCTCCTGCTATGAAATGAGCCCTGACAGTACCAATAAAGTGCTTGCAGTGATGTTAGAAATAAGCATTCAGATGGCATTCCTCCTAATATCTTGGTGCCGACCTCGGTGTCATGTTCAGCTCTCTGCCTGGCCCAGCCTTCCTTCAGAGCCAGCCCTCACCACTGATGTTGCTAGTAACGGTTGATGGTAAATGATGGCAGGCGGTGGCGACTCCTAATCAAAAGCCTGGTGGAAGAGCTCCATCTTGCAGGCCCTGCAGAACTGCATAAGATCCCACAGGACCCTGATCTCCTCCAGGAGCTCTTTCCACCAGAGAGGAGCCACCACTGAAAAGGCCCTGGCCCTGGTTCCAGCGAGCCTGGCCTCCTTAGGGCTCGGGACCTGAAGTTGGTGTTGCGACCTGGACCGAAGTATTCGCTGGGGTATATATGGGGAAAGGCGGTCCCTCAGGTATGTTGGACCCTGGCCATATAGGGCTTTAAAGCACCTTGAAGCGAATTTAGTATGATATAGGCAGCAAGTGCAGTGCTGCCAGCACTGGCCAGATGTGGTCTCGTTTAGAGAGACCCATCAGCAGCCTGGCTGCAGCATTCTGATGACATACATACGTATGACATACATAATCCAAGCAAGTCAGCATGTGTCAACAGCACAAGCCAGCTGGTTTCCCAGCTAAACGCCACCACTCCGCCAGTGCAAAACTACCTGAAACACTGTTTATTTTGAATTGTGAGCAAATCCCCATGGTGAGGTAATAAGAGGTGCTTAACTCAGTAGACAAGAGTCATTACAAACAATGCAAGTGCCAATGTTGAATGCCTTTCTCTTTGCAAACATCAAATTATCCTTGAGAACCAGTGCAAGGCTACTGTTAGGAGATTATATTCTGATGGCAATAGAAGTACCATTCAGAATGGCAATGATCCCAAGAAGTTCTAGGTCCAAGGACCAGTTCTGGGAAAAATTGCCACCACCACATCTAACGGCCAAGTGAACTGACAAATCTACACAATGGGGCCAGCCACCGCTACACTGTGTGTGTGTGTGTGCATGCAGTGGCATCAAGTTGCAGCCAAATTATGGTAGTCTCAGAGGGTTTTCAATGCAAAAAAGCAACTCTGGACTTCCATCTACTAAAGTACTAAAACAGGGTTGCACTTGTAACCGTTGTTCATCGAGAGGCACACATAGGGGCCGCATGATTGCAGGCCAGCCACAGAGAAGAGCTTCCAAAATATCAAAAGAAGTTTCTACACTCTGGAGTGCTCCCCCACCCTGCTGTCTTCAGAGATCCTCTTTCCCACCCAAAGGGTCATGTGACAGAGGCAGGGGGAGCACTCCTCAGTTCCCGTCACCACTGTGAGGAGGCCCCTGCATGGCTGGCAGCCCACAGCGGGGAAAGGAGGGAGTGATGTGTGCCTGCAAAGAAGGCCACTCAATGAACAATGGTTACAGGTAAGTGCAACCCCATTTTCATCATCATGGCTTTTGGGCAGTCCCACATGGGAGAATAGCAAGCTCACTTACCAAGGAGGAGGGCGTGGGGTGATCAGCAGAAAATCACCTGTAACACTGTCTTCCCCACTGCAGCTTCTTTTGTGAAGTCCACATCCATTGAGTAGTGTTTGACGAACCTAGAGGGAGTGGACCATGTCACTGCTTTGCAGATGTTCTCCAGTGCAAGTCTGGCTCTTGTGGATTGAGCTTTTAAGGGCACTGGGCAAGAGACCTTAGCCTCATCTAGGGGTGTGTGTTCAGTATAAACTGAGCCCCCCCCAAAAAAAAATACCCCCAAAAACCTTATTGGTATTTTTCAGGTATTTTTTCCCAGCTGGTTAGCCAGTGGGCTACTTATCCAGCTATCCAAAAATGGCTGACCCCAAAAAATGACCACTTGATAGCAACAGTTAAAGGGCATTCGGAGTGAACTCAGCTTGGAAAAGGCATTTCAAGGGACTGTGAGCTCTTTAAATACCTTTGGAGTTCACTCACCACAGAATCACATGGCTTGGAGATGACATTTAAAGGGACCGTGATAGCTTTAAATGCCTTTCCCCTCCTCCATTGGAAACAATGGAGAATGGGAGCACCTTATTTGGGGGCCCATAAACTCCAACCTCCAGTCCATTTTTTAAAATGTGTGTGTGTGTGTGTGGGGGGGTCTTCTGAAAAGAGACAATATCAGCTATGCTGCAAATGTGGTGCCTCTACTGCAAAAAAACAGCCCCCCCGAACCTCAGATACGCCTGAATCAATTCTCCATTATAGCCTATGGGAACCATCGACTATACTGATCCCCATAGGCTATAATGGAGCTGAAATAATTCAGAAATCCTGAATATTGCCAGAATCCAAATATCGTACCAGTACTGGGATTCAGGAATATCAGGAAATACTAATGTTTTTTGGGCTTAGTAGACCCAACCCCCCAAAATAATGGGGGATGCATACCTCTAACCTTGTCATCAGCTGTTCTCATTGCTAAAACCACCCATCTAGAGAGAGATGGCACTAAAGCAGCTCTCCCTTTATTCAGGCCTCTAAAACATTAATAAGTTCCTATCTTTCCTAAATTCCTGTGCCCTTTTCAAATAAAAAAGGAGTGCCCTCCTCACATCTAGATTGCTTAGTGTTTGTTCTGACAGAGATATCAAGGAGGGGGGAAAAACACTGAGAGGGTGAGTCCTGATTGAGATGGAATTGCAGCACCACTTTAGGGAGAAATTCCAGGCTAGGTCTACTTTGTCTGGCTGGAACTTGATGAAGACGGGTTCACACTGAAATGCATAGAGTTCACCTACACTTCTGGCAAAAGTGACTGTCACTAAGAAGGCAGCCTTATAAGAAATAAGACACTTCAGTGTTGGCCATGGGTTCTAAAGGTTTATACATTAATTTTGAAAGAACTAGGGACACATTCCAGTGGAGAACCGGGGGTACAACAGGTGGAAACATGTTAAGTAACCCTTTTAGAAATGTCTTAGACTCAGGAACAGAGAAAACTGACCATGCCCTAACTGTAGACCCCCGTGCTGCAATTCTAGGAGGTAGTAACCCACTCCACCAATTGCAAGACTGTGGATCAAGCCCTTGTTTGGCACGCCAGTGAACAAACCTCTTCCATTTGTACCACTAAACAACGTTCTGAATTTTGGGACTTATAGATAGGAGAAGCAAGATGAGCTTGTACAGGGAACAAAGGGGAAGGGCAGGTTGGCATGTGGAAGAAAATCCCCTTGGGGAATTGGGTGAGATTGAAGAGTTAGGAAAGAGGGTTAGGAAGGGTTTGAAGGGTTAGGAAAGAGGGAGAGGATAAAAGGGAGATGGGAAAGCCAGCCAGGGAGGAGATGGAAAGAGCCTGAGGGCTGAAATGATGCTGCAATACAGAGGCAGGGAAGAGCAACACAATCACCCCTCAGGTACCTTCCAGCACATTTCTGAGGCTGGCTGACCCTAAGGGAAGAGAAGGTTCAACAAGAGGAGGTGGGGAAACCTCAGTGGAGGTACGGGGAGCTCCTACACCCAGAATGCTCCTAGGAAGTTTGTGGGGTTGCTGCTCATAATTGTTGGGGGTTTTTGAAACACATGAACATCTATATATCTAATAGCCAAGTTGCCCCCTTCGTGTGGCTATCTAAATCCACACATCAGGGGCACCTAGGGGACAAGGAGATGTTCCTGCACACTTGGGGGACTCCCCAGGTGTGCAGAAAAACCTGAAAAGTAAAAAAAATATTTGGGGGATACTTAAATTCCTCCCCAAAGTAAACGCAGTTGGAACAATGCCTCTCCTCCGTTGCGGGGGGAGGGAGAAGGCTTGGCAGGCCGGCAGTTGGAGCTGCGTGGGCCTCACTGTTGCTGCTGGGGGTGGGGGAGAGAGCTTGGCAGGCCTGGTGGCTGGGAGCCATGCGGGCCTTGCCATCACTGCCGGGGGTGGGGAAGAGAGCTTGGTGGGCCCGGCAGCTGGGAGCCATGTGGACCTTGCCGTTGCTACCGGGGGGGCAGGGAAGAGCTTGGCAGGCCCGGAGGCTGGGAGCTGTGTTGGTCTTGCCATCGCTGCAGGGGGGTGGGTGGGGAGGAGAGATTGGCAGGCTCGGGGGGTGGGAGTCATGCAGGCCTCACCACCAGAGCCCAGGGGGAAGCTTACCTGTGGCTGCTTTGTCCTCAGCCGTGAGGTCCTCCCCCACCCCGCGAGTATCGCGGGTCCCTCTTCTTGTATGCTCATAATGCAACACATTACACATCAATGCAACACATAATGAAACACATTGTAGCTATGTTGGTCTGTAGTAGAACAGTTAAATTCAATTCCAGTAGCACCTTAGAGACCAGCAAGAGTTTCAAGGTATAAACTTTTGAGAATCAAAGCTCCTTTTGTCTGACCAACTCTTGCTGGTCTCTAAGGACTTGACTTTAAGGGTGCATTCAGATGCGCCATTTAATCAGGTTTAAATGGCCCCGCTCTGTTGTGATTATTTTTACTCTGGACAATCGCAATTACATGGGGAGGGGGTGTCGGGGTTTTTTTAAAAAAATCTAATTTTGTGTATGCACATAACTGCTCCTCCGTAGAACTGAAAAACTTTATCCTTGCACATGCGCAGAACCACTAGGGCGAATCACAGCTTTCATTTGACAGTCCTGCAGAGCACCGTGATTTCACCGCTGTAACAGAAGACTTCCCTTTAAACTTTTCACCTGAAACTGGCCTCTTTGGGATCCCAAACTCAAAACTAGTGCCCATTTAAATGTTGGTTTTATAAACGCGGGAGCAGACCTCTGCTTATGTGCATACCACTGACCCACAAAAAAAGGCAGGCGAAAAGCGGAAGGGGGTTTAAACTATCGGAAGTGAACATAAGAGAACATAAGAGAAGCCAATGTTGGATCAGGCCAGTGGCCCATCCAGTCCAACACTCTGTCACACAGTGGCCAGAAACACCAGGTGCCCTCAGGAGGTCCAGCAGTGGGGCCAGGACACTAGAAGCCCTCCCACTGTTGCCCCCCTGTCAAGCACCAAGAATACAGAGCATCACTTGCCCCAGACTGAGAGTTCCCATCTATACTTTGTGTCTAATAGCCACTGATGGACCTCTGCTCCAAATGTTTATCCAATTCCCTCTTGAAGCTGCCCATGCTCGTAGCCGCCACCACCTCCTGTGGCAGTGAATTTGACACCGGAGGAGCGATCACACAGGGGAAACTGCGGCTTTAACCGGGAGAGCTGAGAAAACACCACTTGGGACCCGGTAACAAAATATCCCGGCTGAAGGGGGGTTTTGAGCAGGAAACCAACAGATCGGGACGGGAGGCAGATGTTGCCGTGTGAATGTGCCCATAAAATCCGTTGTTGACCAGTCATGAAACCTGATTAAATGGCGCATCTGAATGCACCCTAACTGTCTTTCCACAGGGTTGCTGCCAGCCTGGCTTTACTCCTATGGAAGCACTGTTTTGCCGGTCATAACTGAATGGGTCCCAAGAAGAATTTTTGTTGGAAAATGTCTTTGCTACAGTGTACCTTCCAACACAGACACACAGACACACACACAAGGGAAACAGAGTTAGCCAGACTCTATTTTTAAAAAAGGCAGAGGTGAAAGAGAATCAGAACCAATTAGAGCAGTACTTCTATGACTCCTTCAATGGGGGGGGGGGAAACTATGATGGACTAGCCTGACTTTCAAATCTGTCAAAGTTCTGTTTCAAATGAGAGTCATTAGTAGAAGGCACCCAATATATGGGACGAGGGAGAGAAAGAGAAGGAGAAAGAATATTTGATGAAAAGCCATGGATATCCCTTAAAGGTATACCTGGAAGGTTGTGCATGTTGAACCAGCAATGAGCCAATGATTGACACTCTGCATAAGTACTTTGAAAAGCAAGCCTTTGACCTGTCATTCCTTAGAAACCCTATTATAAAAAGTGACACCCATGCCTACCTCCACTACTGCTGAGACAAGCCAATTTCCTTCCCTATAAACATAAAGATTTGTGACTTTTCCTATGGCATACTCTGCAGAAGACACAAATACTGCCTGTTGTTGTTGACACAGGAGGGAACTCTGTGCATATTCTTTGCAAAAAAAAAAGTCTGAAATGCACAAGACTCGGCATTGTTGCATGAATACATCAAATATCGCAAGTGACACATCATGGAACGAGCTGAGCAAGTCTAGCCACTGTGAGGCAATCAGGAGAGCGCACGCTCATGTGAGTGTGAGGAGCATGTTGTGTGATGAAGCACATTAATGTAAACCCCAGGGGGGCGGGCGGGGGGGGGGCTGTCATTTTTGCTTGTGTGGCTGACCTAAACCAAATTCAACGCACAGATTGCATATGCCGTGCAAAGGAGTCTATGTGTATGTGTGAATCTGGTTTGATTTAGTGCATTAAGAGACACAGAAGGAAGTATAAATATCAAACCGATTCACAGAGCGGCTTCATTTCCGATGAGCCTTCTGAGAAATGACTGGCATATCTAAGTATTAAAAAGGCTGAGCTGAAATGACCTACTTAAATTCGGGGCCCATTTTTGTGACTGTCAAAAAGTGACTTTCCTTTTTGGTATCTGTTTCCAAGATGTCCATGTTTGTTTCATAACACACCAAAAGGGGGGGGGGGGGGTACAAACTCAACCCAGAAATCCATGATCCTAATGATGGCACCCTTTGGCCACACAGTATAAAATGTGCATGAAACAATCAACACCTGTTTTTGGCTTATTATACCATCAATTATTCTTGGTGTGTATGTGTTCCCATGAATTAGTGACCACTGAAGAAGGCCCAGTTGTACTAAAAAGTGCTTGGTCCTGTTTACGGTGATTGTGGCCTTATTTGCACACCATCAAACTGGGAAGATAGATTAGAATTATTTAATTCCATTGAGGATGTCTTCGTCCGGTGGTTCCAATCTAGAGGATAAATTCGAGCCCTGTTTTTTGTTTGTTTTTATTGTATTTTAAGTACACTGTACAATTAATTGATTTATTTTGTTTAATTCATTTTAAACATTGTTCCTTCTCAGTCTTTGTGGCACCAAGTTGTTTTCATACTCTTCAGCATTCTTCTGCTGATCCTTAAGAACATAAGAGAAGCCAAGTTAGATCAGGCCAATGGCCCATCCAGTCCAACACTCTGTGTCACGCAGTAGCCAGAATCCAGGTGCCATCAGGAGGTCCACCAGCAGGGCCAGAACTCCAGAAGCCCTCCCACTGCGGACCCACAAGCACCAAGAATTCAGAGCACCACTGCCCCAGACAGAGTGTTACATCAATACATAGTGGCTAAGAGCCACTGATGGATCTCTGCTCCATGTGTTTATCCAATCCCCTCTCGAAACTGTCCATGTTTGTAATCAGTATGGGGCCATAGCAGAAAGATCAAATGAAACTCAGGACAGCAAAGCATGGAGAAAGAAAACTCCCTTCCACCTAAACAAGAGCCAGGAAACAGAAGGGAGTTAAATAGCATCAAAGTCATGTGGTTGTCGGATGAGGTGGCTATTATTTTTTCCATAGGATGCTTGAGCTGATTATGCTGACTCCATGTTTAATATTGAAATGGGGAAATGGTTTGCAAAGCTTCAACTAGGAAGTGTATTATGCTTACCAATTCTTCAGTGGATTCAAGCCGAGACTGAGGAGGTCTCCAAGATCTCAGCGAGGACAACAATAAATAAATTCTTAGGTACCTGTCAATTATATTCACCCTGCCCAGTACAGTTTAATGATGGAGTGCTGTCAAACAGAAGAAGCATGGGGAATTGGTGCAGGAGGCAAAGCACAGAATCTAGCTCTCGGTGACCTTGAACATGCTGTGTGGTTTTGCTTAAAGTTTCTCCAGCTTTGCTTAACTGTATATATATATTTTTCCCTGAGAGCCCCACATGTTTTGGCTGCTGGAAACAAAGACTCCTATCTAAGTAGAAACTTTTAAAAATACCCTAGGGAATTTCTCAATTCAGATTTATTCCACAAACCAATTCCAGCCCTTATTCCCATGTGCTCTTGGCTCTAGAGTGGGGTGAAAGATATGTGCTAGTGCTTTCCCGCATCTTACATTAGCAGCCTGGAAATCCAATGCCCTGCTTCAAGTCAGCTCCTGCATGTTTCTTCACCTTGTGAGCTGCTGTCCTAGCAAAGCTTCAAGACTCCTGGTGTGAGCACAGCTGCCCTGGGATAGCGAGGCAAAGCCATGACAGTTGCAAATCACCCAGCTACAATCCTGAAGGAATTTACAATGTTGTCAGTTGAACTTAGGGCTGATTCCAATGGATTTAACTAGAGTAACTCTGCAGAGATTTCCAGTGCAGTCTCCCTTCCCCCAAAACTAGGCTTGCCAAACTCTGCATGGCGAAACAATAACAAGCAATAATGATAATAATAAATTAAACAAAATACTTACATTTATAGCCCATCAGTGTCACCTTTTACACCTATAAACATTTACATATGTTTATAGGTGTAAAAGGTGACGCCGATAAGCTATAAATATAAGTATTATATTTAATTTATTATCATTTGATGGTTTATTATTTATTTATTTATTTATTTATTATTTTACATTTTTACCCCGTCCTCCCCGCAAGCGGGTGGGTTTGACTTGGTGTTCTAACCTCCCTTTTTGCTAATTATATGCTGGGAGTCTTTCCCTTCTTGTTTAACCTCCGAGTGGCACCTGGTGTGAGGCTTCTGTATTTACAGCAAAAGATCAGACCTTTGTTGGTGAAGCAAAGTTCTTTATTAGTCTTAATACTGCTTGACAGGTTCTCGAATGTTTGTTAGAGATACCAGATAGAAAACAGTCAGAGTTAATATACCCTCCCAGTCATTTGAACCCCAACATAAAGCCAATCAGACTTAGCATAGAAAACGCGGGAGAAGGAATCGGGCCGTTTGGATTCCCACAGGAAGGTGAGGTGCGAAAGTTATAAAAATTCCCTTCTTGATCTGGGTGACCCAGATGTGTGAAACTCATGCATAACAACAGGGCCCTGGTGGCAATAACAGACCTTCAAGGTTCTCACAATAAGATAAGACATTCTCCGGCCCGGGAAAAGGGAGGAGGGATGCATGGGAGGAAAAGCCATTTGTTCTTGGTGACGTGCAAGAATGTGAGGTCGCCACTCTCCCGCCGAAAATGGTTACATTATCCAGACTTCTAAAAGCCATACATCTCAAGGTGATAAGGAGGGAGGGGGGAACACAGACAGAGAGGGAGACAAGCAACAATTCACTTGATCAGAGAAAACTAAAGCAATTACAATGCAGCCTTTGTCAGGCCTCCTGACACCTGGAGATCTCTGCTATTACAACTGATCCCTAGATGACCAAGATAAATTCCCCTGGAGAAAATGGCTCCTTTGGAGGGTGGATTCTATGGCAGTATACCCTACTTAGATCTCTCGCCTCCCCAAAGTCCAACCTCCCCAGGCTCCACCCCCAGAATCTCTAGATGTTTCCCAAACCAGAGCTGGCAACCCTACCCCAAACTCTTTATAGTGCCCTAAATCTAGCACCAGATGTTTTAATCACTTTATTCTCCAGTAATCATTTTTTTTACAAAGCCATAAACAAAATATAAGCACAAATAAGCAAACTAATAAAATATTATGGCTAGTTAATGGTTTCTATTCAGTTGGGGTGGGGGAAGGATACTGGAGAGGCAGAACAAGCTCTCCCTTCCGTGGCAGATGGCGCCTGCAATGTAAATCAGGCCCTGTGCATCCAGACACATGAATCAGTCCCCATACCACTGGATGCTTACAGGCAGGGCTTTTTTTTGTAGAAAAACCCCAGCAGGAACTCATTAGCATAATAGGCCACACCCCTGACAGCACAGCTCCCTTCCAGGATCAGCTTGCCCAGGGGCACCGCGGCTTGCAGGGCACATGGGGAACCCGAGGGAAGGAAAACAGTTTCTGGATCGGCTTCCCCAGGCACCCTGAAGCTGTGGGGTGCCTGAGGAACCCAAGGGGGGGGGGAGGCTTGGCTTCCTCAAGGTGCCTGGCTGTAGGTGTGACCAACTTAGAAGCCAGCCGGAACTCCGTTCCTGTGTGTTCCTGCCCCAAAATAGCCCTGCTTACAGTGAAGTTCCCCCGTATATCTGTGTTTCGGTTTTTTTTTTCTGTGCTAAACTGAATTGTATGTATGATCCAGGGTTTAACTGATTAATCATGAAAGCAGAGCTGAGTATGCATGGGCACAAACCATCTCATGAACTAAAGTTTCTGATGAATTTGGGCTGGTTCGTGGTTTGCAAACTAAAGTTCATGGCAGGTCAACCGGCACAAACTTTCCACAAACTTTCAAGGTGTTCATGGTGGTTCGTGAATGGATACATTTCCAGGTAAACTGTCTACGCTCAATTAAAATGTTCACCAAACTTCACATCATCAGGCTCCCAAAGCAACTACAATGCAATAGGTTCCCTGTGTGTTTGGCTGTGTGGAGTTTGCACATTTGTATCTGTGCCTGACATTTCTCCCAAAAGCACTTTTCTGAAAGCATCTTCTTTGGGGGTTCATAACTCAGACCCCCTAAGTCCAATCTGTACATAACTTGGAAGGCATGTAGAGAAGCATAAGGGGAAGGTCCCCTGTGAGTTTGATAGTTCTAGTTTCTACACAGTCTCTTTTATACACTCCTGAATCTCCTGAATCTGAACCTGCCATTTACCCAGAAAGCACTTTCTGGGGGGCACCTCCTTTGGGGGCCAAAACTCAGACCCCATAAACCCAATTATCTCCAGTCTTGGAGGGCTGGTAGAACAGAGTCAGCCAGAGATCCTCTGTGAGTTTAATGTCTCTAGCACACTGAGCATTCTATCGCATCACAAACCTCACAAGCCAAACCAGTTTGTTTAGTGCCTAAAAGTTTGTGACCTGGGCATGTGTGAAACTTCTGATTAGATCCAATAAGTCAGGCCTTGTATTTCAAATCAAAGTCTTTATTCTTAATGGTCTTTCAGGAACACACTTGCATTGTTAGTGATACCAGATACAGAGAAGGAGGAATTGATATAGTGAATTCAAACTAGAGGAAAAATGCGGGTACCAATGGCAAAAGACTAAACAAGCGCCAAAATGTACTACCGTTACTTTCTCAGGGGAAAAAAGCGCGTAAGCAGAGTTACATTCTCATTCCCAGCCCTGTGATTTCCCTACATGCAATCCCCCACAAAAGGCACCTGGAAAAGCAGAGGCCCAGTTGCCCAAGGTTACAAAAGCAGCAACAGAGATAACATGAGTCTAGCAAAACATCTGAGTTCATTCCGAAGGAAGAGGGGTGAGGAGGGGAGGGGGGGAAGGAACCGTCAGAGCAGAAGCTGATGCCGATCTCCCGCCGGGACCTGTAACCAGGATAAACATAGAAAAGCAAAACATGACAGGGAACCTGACTGCACGCCACGAACCATGAACTGAACTGCATTTCATGGTTCGTGCCCATCCCTACAACTGAGGCTCTGCACAGCAGAATGGCATAGTCTGGCTGCTTGAGGGATAATGTCACACTGAGGCTTGTTACTTAGGACAAAATAGAAAGTCTGCATTGTAGAACTCCATACTAGATAGGAAAGGCAGAGTAAAGGCTTCTAGCTGTCTTTCTAGGCTTAAATGGAAAGAGATTGTAGCAAGCATGTCCAACTCTTATGGTAGACTGATGGGAAGGAAGGAAGGAAGGAAGGAAGGAGGAAGAAAGGAAGGAAGGACCGCACTCTGGGTTACAATGGGACAGCAGCAGAAGTGGCCCAAGGAAAGGCCAGGGGGCACCCTTTCCAGCCCTTTGCCAACTCTTTACTACCCTCCTTTAAGATTTTGATCTCTGTGCTAGCACTAATCCACATTCCATAGTTACAATTGTCAACTATATGTTGGGAAATTCCTGAAGATTTGGGAATGGAGTCTGGGGAAGGACTTCAGCAGGATATAATGCCATAGACCCCAGTCTCCAAAGCAGCCATTTTCTCTGTCATCTGGTGACCAGTTATAATTCCAGGAGATCTCCAAAAACCCACCTGAAAGTTGGCAACCCTATGCATAGTCTGTCCTGGCCCTCACCTGGTGGAACATGATCCCCATCGAGATCAGGGCCCTGCGGGATCTTACTCAATTCCACAGGTCCTGCAAGATGGAGCTGTTCTGCCAGGCTTTTTAATGGGAGCAGGCATCCACGTATGGCCTCCCCAAGGTTGCTGTCTCCTACCTCCCAGCCAGCCATCAATTGGCAACCAGCTATATCTATCTGTATTAATGGATCAAAAGTTTCACCAATAGCTGTAACTACTGATTTTAAATGTTTATATTGTGTGAGCCCGCTCGCGGGATGGGCAGGTTACAAATATGATAGATAGATAGATAGATAGATAGATAGATAGATAGATAGATAGATAGATAGATAGATAGATAAAAATTCCTTGCAACAAGTCATCTGTCTCTTAACTGTTCAACTGATTAAATTTTAGTCTCATGTTACATTGCTCCAATATGGGTGCTTTTTCCAGATTTCAAAGGGTGTGTGTGTGTGTGTGTGTGTGTGTGTGTGTGTGTGGCTACTTCCTGTTCAACAGACTATCAGAAGGAAAGAGTTCCTTATCCAGTCCCGATGACGGTAACACACCAGAGTCAAACCATACTCTAAAATAAACAAGGCAGCCCTTACTTAACAAACCAAATGTCTTCAAAAATGTATCCAAGTCTGGTTCGAATCAGGCTCCACCAATTCATCCGTTAAAGCTGCCATTTACTGGGCTGCTGAGTGAAACAAGTGAAGTTCAAAACCTGATTAGAAAATACAGTTAAGGCAACAGACACTACTTAAATCCACCCAGTAGAAACAGCTAAAATTAATCAACAGAGCAGGAGGGGCATTAAAAGTCTGCAAGAACAGAAAGCCCCAATCCCCGAGTCCCTTTTTGTCAACCAACTCTTTTTTTTTTTTTAATTTTATCCAGCAAAGCAGTGAAATCTTCCTTCTTATCACTGGGGCTTGCAGGGGAGTTCCTTTGGTACTCATTTTCTTATGTCATTCTAATGCTTAAAAAAAAATAGGAGTTCCATATAAATCATGAAACTGTGCACAGCCCCAAGTCCAATTTCGAGATGTCTTTCATCCAGCAGAAATATTACAGCAGCTCCAATTAGAGGTTTATCCTATCACGTCCCAAGTTAGTGTTAATTTCACCGCTTTAGTGACCATAAAAATGTGTCACTTCTGCTTAATTGGAAAGGAAGGGAAGATAGATGTAAGTGCTAAAGAATTAGAGTTCCATTAACTCAAAAGACTGCTAGGAATTGTAAATGCCATCTGCCATGTCAGACTCTGTACCCTGGCAAGAAAGAACTCCATCGTATCTGCAGAATCAATAACAAATAAACCTTGTGATATTCTTAACAGCTCAACAGAGGGCAAGCCTTGCCCTCCCCAGCTATTAACACCAGGCCATTAGAAGATACTTTGGTACAAACGCTGACTAATCGCTTTAAAATTAAGCCTTTCCAGTAGCAAAGCATTTTTATTGAACAAAGGTGACATCTATTACCCAGTCAGATCTCAAGTGCATATTTCTCATCAGTTGTTAATTAAACAGTTCAGAAGCAAGAGTTGGAAATGCATCAAGTCAGATCCTCATTTCTCATATCGGTAAGAATGCAAATCCAATGTGTCTGTGTCCAGTGGTAACTATTTGTGATCTGCTCATGTAGCAATCCTATCTCGAGGCTGGCAAAGGTCATATGTGCCAATCTTTAGATTCTAGAAAATGTTAGGACTTGGTTCCGTCCAGTATGTACACTGTCCATGCACTGGAATATGGGAGACCTTAAAATTTCTCTGATTATTGAACCCTCGTTCTATTCCACCACAGACATGTAGGGATGGGCTGTGGCTCAGTGGAGGAGCCTCTTCTTTGCATACACAAAATCCCAGGTTCAATCCCTGGCATCTCCAGTTGAAAGGATCAGGTAGTAGGTGATGTAAAAGACCTCCACCTGAGACCTTGAAGAGCTGCTGCCAGTCTGAGTAGACAATACTGAACATGATGGACTGATGTAGGGCATTTTCATGTATAGCCCATGTGGGAGGGGAAGGTGTGAATATTACACACTCTTCTTGGTGGAGAAACAATCAGGTAGCAAAAAACAAGAAGCTTGGTGCATAAGAACAGAAGAGCCCTGCTGGATCAGACCATCTAGTTCAGTATCCTGTTTTACACAGAGGCCAACCAGTTCCTCTGGAGGGCCAACAACAGGGCCTAGAGGCCAGGGCCTTCCCCTGATGTTGCCTTCTAGCCCTGGGATTCAGAGGTTTACTGCCTTTTAATGGTGAGGTTCCCTTTTAGTCACCATGGGCAGTGGCCACTGATAGAGCTCTCCTCCATGAATATATCTTAAACCTGTTTTAAATCTGTCTATGTTTGTGGCCCTCACTACATTCTCTGGCAGTAGAGTCCACTATTTAATCATCCCCATTTTAATTCTGGTACCAGAATTCATGAACACATCTCAGAAAGAGGACCACTGAGAAATAGTTTCTGGGCAGCTGTACTTGGGAGAACCGCCACTCTTTGATGGAGCAGTGGTCCGATTCAGTAAAGGGCAGCTTCATGGATGAGTCATGACATAACATCCTTAGTGTGGACATATGAATGCCTGTGCAAATAGGCCCCAATCATGTTCCTCCCATGCTTCACATAAGGTGGAACAACAAAGTCCCCCTGCATAGGAATTTCCATCCACAGATTATGCTGCTAAACATTCGAAAGGGGAGTGAAGTTTGATTGCTTGCACTGGGTACATGACATGTGGGAAGGAAGGCAGCATGGTATAAACCCAATCTTGTCAGATCTCAGAAGCTAAGCAGAGTCAGTACCTGGAAGGGAGATCCCAGTGAAGATTCCAGAAAGGAAACTACCTCTCCTTCTCACTTGCCTTGAAAGCCCCTTGCTGGGGTCACCATGAATCAGTCGGGACTTGACTAGGGTTGCCAGGTACTCCCTGGCAACCAGCAGGGGGGAATTTAACAGCAGCAAACTGAGGCCTAGGCCACTGTCACCAGTGTCATCAATTCCACTTCCTGCAGGCTTCAGAAGTGATGTCACAATGTTGCCGGCGACATAGAGATGCTCTGGTACCTGGGCAAAAGCCCTATCATAGAAACCAGTTTTACCGTAGAGTTTTCCCCCCAAATACTGGAGCATCCATGCATCATTAGCAAGGTCATGATGTCATATCCAGTGTATACCAGAAGCCCTCTGCTGCTGCCAAGTCCCCCCACCAGCCAGCTGAATGGCACCGGGGGGAGCAAAAGTGGAGGATCCCCCACCCCCAGCTGGGGTCTGGGAACCCAAGACTTGATGGCACTTAAACACGTATGTGATGCACCGTTCAAATGTCAAACAGTTGTCCTCCACTTGCAAAGAGTGGCCTGCGTTTGGTGTAGTGGTTAAGTGTGCGGACTCTAATCTGGGAGAACCGGGTTTGATTCCCCACTCCTCCACTGGCACCTGCTGGATGACCTTGGGCAAGCCGTAGTTCTGTCAGAGCTGTTCTTGAAAAAGAGCAGTTTCTGTCAGAGCTCTCTCAGCCCTACCCACCTCACAGGGTGCCTGTTGTGGGGAGGGGAAGGGGAAGGAGATTGTAAGCCGCTCTGAGACTCCTTTGGGTAGTGAAGGGCGGGGTAGAAATCCAATTTCTTCTTCTCTTCTTCTTCTTCTGCATCCTGCCACTTTTCTCTGCAACCTTTCAAGCCTTCCTCCAGTGAAGGAGCCATTCTCCAATGAATGTGGCTCTTCTACTGCGGGAGAACCCTACAAGTTGAAAGAAGGCTCCTCACAACCAGCGCACACATGAACAAACATCTATTTATTTATTTATTTATTTCAATTTGCTAGGCCGCCCTTCTCTGAGGCAGGGCTGGGCTTCCCATTCCCCCCCCGGGGGGGGGGGGTTGCCCACTTTAGGCCCAGATCTGGCCGACCGGGAGAACCCTGCCCCCAAAGTGCTAGGATTGTGCCAACATGACCAGCATGATGACATCACCCAAAGGTGACGTCACCATGCCAGGCATGTTGCTGTGGAGACGCTCTAGTACTCGGCCTGAAAACTCTGTGGTACCATAGAATTTGTGGCCGAATGCTAGAGTGTTCCCTTGGCAACATGTCTAGCACGATGACCATCCAGAGAGGAGAGTAAGGTCTATCATCCATCCCCCCCCCCCAGCAGCTGGTAGGGACCTGGCAACCCTAGGCAGGGCTCAGGGCGGCTTACATCGAAAATGAATACAATATATGAGAAAAATTAAAACATCATTAAAATATATTAAAAACAAGTCATCAGAAAACAATACTGTGTCCAAGGTGATGGATAAGTTCAGTATCCACCTGCCCCCTGGAAGAAAGGGAAAATATGGGGGGAAAGAGGGGAGGTGGCAGTATGAGAGTGCCAGACCATTGCTGTCCTCAACCAAATGCCTGGCAGAATGTCTCTGCCTTGCAAGCCCTACAGAAAGGTAGCAAATCCCATAGAGCAGGCATGTTCTCTGGAAGAGAGTTCCACCAGGCAGCAGCTACCTGAGGATCGCTGGATCTCTCTTGGTCCGGGGACCACCAGGAGTTTCTTATTACTAGAATGCAACACTCTTCCAGGGGCATATTGGGAGAGGCAATCCCAAAGATATGTCGGTCACTCACCGCTAATGACCTTGAAGGTCAAAACCCAAGACCTTGAACCAGATCTGCTGTTCCACATGAAGCTGCCTTATACCAAATCAGACCATCTCCCGTGTCTCAGGCTGAGCTCTTCCACATCCCCTACTACTTCGTCCTTTAGACTGGAGATGCTGCAGGGGATTGAACCCGGGACCTTCTGCATGCCAAACAGGTGCTCTCCCACTGAGCTGTGGCCCCTACCCACAGAACGTTTCAAACCTTGCTGAGCAGATTGTAGGTTGCCAGCTGCTGAAAGGAGGATCAGCAGCGAGAGAAATTCAACAGCCTCTCACTGCTCTTTGAAAGCCTCTGGGTTTATCTCAGATGCAAACCTTCCTTGCTTCCCCTCCCAATGATATGGGGAGTCTGAAGAAAGAATGAAAAGGCTGGACAACAGTGATAAATAGGAAGCTGCTCCTATATTTCTAAGGAGTGCATGGAGTGAAAATAGGATGGCCATGCCTTGAAAGGGTTGCCAGCCTCCGTGTGGGACCTGGGGATCTCCCAGAATTACAAATGATCTCCAGACAGTAGAGATCAGCTCCCCTGGAGGAAGTGGCTGCTTTGGAGGGTGGACTCTAGGGCACCCTACTGAGGTCCCTCCCCTCCCCAACCCCCCTCCCCTGGCTCTAGGTAAAGGTAAAGGTTTCCCTTGCTCGAAATCCAGTCAAATCCGACTCTAGGGGATGGTGCTCATCTCCGTTTCCAAGCCGAAGAGCCAGCGCTGTCCAAGGACTTCTCCATGGTCATGTGGCCGACCCGACTAGATGCCAAGGCGCATGGAATGTTGTTACTTTCCCACCAAAGTGGTTCCTATTTCTCTACTTGCAGTTTCTTGCTTTCGAACTGCTAGGTTGGCAGGAGCTGGGGCCAGAGGCGGGAGCTCACTCCGTCATGCGGCACTTGGGTTTCACACTACCGAACTACCGATCTTCTGGTCTGCAGTTCAGCATCTTAACCACTGAGCTACCATGCCCCCCTGGCTCTCCCCCCCCCCCAAATCTCCCGGTATTTCTCAACCCTATCATGCCATCAGCCGACAGCCTTTTTTTAAATGTATTTTTCTCCCGCCATCAGTCAGAGTGGTGGCAAGAAAGCCAGTTGGAGGGATCCCCATCAGGGGGCTGGCAACTAGAGCTCTGGGCTGGGAAACACCTAGATCGATTTCCCGTGAGGCGCTGCTCCGCCGTCGCTCTTCCCTTTCCCCCAATTGCATGCGTCAATTTCCCACTATTTGCCTCATGCTGCATTTTGACCCACGGCTTCGCCCGATTTTCCCCGCGGCTTTGTGATCCTGTTTTTTGAGGCTCCATGAAGCTGCGGGGGAAATTGGGCAAAGCTGTGGGTCAAAATGCGGCACAGGGCAAATAGTGGGGAATTGAAGCACACAATTGGGGGAAAGGGAAGAGTGATGGTGGAGCAGCGCCTCGTGGAAAATCGGTCCTGGATTTTGGGGGTGGAGGTTTCACAACCCTCCTGGCAACCCAAAGAGAAAAGGAGCAAGCGAGCACCCACACAGCTCTCACCCCTTCCCTGGCAGAAGCAGGCACAGTATGCCAGGCAGAATCGTTATCTAAGTGGCATTAAGCCTCCTTCACATCCCATTCTCTCCACCAAACAGAAGTGTCCCTGGGCAAAGCAAAAAAAACCCAGTGTCGAGTTCATTAACACCATTTTAAAACCGTCATTGAAAAGTATTGCCACACATTTTCCTTGCAAGTAATTTAAGGCTTATTGGTTTCTTCTTTGTTTCCACTGAGGCGCCATAACTCCATGACGAAGAGCAGCTGAGGGGGAAAGGCACACACAGAAGGGGGGGGGGAAGAATTATTGTTTGCCAGCTGAGTCGTTTCAAGGGAAAGGGAGAAAAGGGAGCACAAGAGGAATGGCCGCCCGAGGGGAACAATTTTACTGCCACCACCCACCAGAAAAGTGATTTACTTCAGAGTAAATCTAATTCATTCATTCTCTAATTCATTTATTCTGAGGTAGCTGATTGTCAAAGCAGAGAGTGCACATGTACTTTTGGTTAAAAACAGAGTAAGAAGGCACCATTCTCCTAAGAGAAACACAGTTTTAAATCATGGCCCATTGTCCAACGCCACATGGTCCAGCCGCCTCTATAAACATGCCTCTGCTCTAGAGGGGCCATGCACCTGTTACGTTTATCCCATCCTTCCACCAAGCAGCTCACGATGGGGCACACAGCTCTTCCTTTTATCCTCATCACAACCTTGCGAGGTAGGTTAAACTGAGACACACACTGAAGCGTACTGGACTCGGGAGACCAGGAACGGTGAAATCATGAAGCCTGTATTGAGTGATTCAGCATGTCCAGTAGATGGCCAGATCAAGCATGCTTCCAGGGCTCCAGGGCCCTCATTATACGCTGGCTGGAGCCACACCTCCGGCCACACCCAAAAGACCTGATAGGGGCTTAACATATGTGCATGTTTGTCATAGGTTCCCTGGAGGAGCCTTTGATTGCATTGGCTCACCAGGGAGAACCTAGGTCTCACATTGGTGGAGGCTTAGAATCCGGACGTCTATTGTTCCTCCAGATTCAAGCTCCCCTCTCTGCCTGACCGTGTGCTCTGGCCATGCGGCGGGCGCCATTACCTGGGAGCACATGGCAGGCTGGTTACTACACAGAACATACTACATTACACAGAGAGAGAGAGAGAGAGAGAGAGAAGCCCGAAGTCACCCAGCAAACTCCATGGCAGACTAGGGATTCTATGAGTTCTCAGCTATTTCTCCCTCATGGGTCTAACCTCTAAAATACTCAGGGGTAGGGCCTGGAAGTGGCCGGGGGGGGGGGGTCAGTTTTCCACAGGGTTGCCAGCTCCATGTGGCGCCTGTAGTTCTCCCAGAATTACTAGTCTCTAGGATACAGAGATCAGTTCTCTTGGAGAAAATTACTGCTTTGGAAGGTGGGCTGAGGTCTCTACCCTCCACTAACACCACTAGGGCTGCCAAGTCCCCCCGGGGGGTGGGGAATTCCCTGCTATAGGGGTCCCCAATTCACCGGTCCAGATTTGGTCCAAAGCAGCCTGATCCGGCCGAATGCTGGGGTGATGCTCTAGCAATCGCCCTAAAAACTCTATGGTACCAGAGCGTCGCCCCGGCAATGTGCCCAGCATGATGACATCACTTCCGGGTGACATCATCACACCGTGTGCGCGCAAAGTGTGTGCATGAGGCTCCCGAAACAGGAGCGGGACTTGACAACCCTAAACACCGCCCTCCCCAGGCTCCACCTCCAAAATCTCCGAGTATACCTCGACTCAGAGCTGGAAACCCTATTCTCACAAACAAAAACAGTTAAAAAGCATAACCCAAAGGTACAATCTGGGCAATGGTAAACTAGGTAAATCAGGAATTCTTTGTTAGAGTGCCAGAACTTCACATCACCCATTTCTCAGCTGTGATAATATCTAATTGGCCAATTTATTCAAAGTTTTAATTCCTTTTCTTTTATATTACCCTCCTCTGTCTGAAGGTTCTGAGCAAAGTCAATACAGATACCAATAAAATACCAAGCAGTAAACATTAAAATACGGCATGGGGAATTAAAACCAAAGTTTTAATCAGAGGGAAAGCCAATGGAAAACAATGGAAAGTGCCCCTAGATAATCCAGGACTTCTGATTCACCTCTGGCATGTTTGGGCACTTTTGAACATATGAGTTCACAGCAGTCTTTTTCCGTATTCAGTGAATTCAGAGCCCAATCCAGGCTGACCAAGCTGTGGCCCCACACAGTCCATTTTAACTTTTATTCCTGCTGTAAGTAAGGATAATCGATTCAGAATTTTAAGCTTGACAGAACATCTAAGCGACTTCTCATAGTAGAAATAAGAACCTGAGAGAAGAAAGGAGCTATCAAGGGGCTCATCAGCAGATGAAAAATCAAGTGATTGCATGCATTTGATAGACAGAATAAGAACTTAGATATGAGGCCTAGCTGAAAAAAGAACTCCTACACTGCAACCGTGTTTTGAAAAAAAAAAAGATTATCCGGCTCTTGATAATTGTGTGCATAGAAAGCCTTTAAGTGATTGGCAGTTAGTACAGGTCAAAAAGAAAGAAATGAAATCTTCTCTCTCTCTTTTTTTTTTTTTTTAAAAAAAATGCCCTGATGCTCATTCTACTGATGCTCATTCTACCTCATTGACCTCATTCTACTGCAGGGGTAGGGCACAAAGTTAGGGTTGACAACTCCCGCTTGGGAAATACCTGGAGATTTTGAGGTAGACCTTGGGGAGGGTGGAGTTGAGAAGGAGTGTTGGATATTGTAACTCTGCATGTGAGAGGACCTGGGAAGAAAAGATGAAGAGAATTCTCTCTTACCAGGGTACTTGGCAGTTGGCTTCACCCTCTCATCGGTTAGATGTTGAGCCTCTTCGGCCCTTGCTTGCCTTCTGTTTCATCTTATATAGGACCTTTTTTCTTCTATCTCTTACCTGGGCTTGGAGTTGTAGCAAGATAACCTCTTTGAACCTTTTCAAAATAAGTTAAATGTACCTAACGTGAATATGTCATGTAAGATGAGCTTTTCCACAACAGCTCACTCCCACATCAGTTTAATTCCAGTTGGGTTACAGGCTCTCACTCTCTTACTATAGCCACAAGGTATAGATATGAACTCGCAGTCTGGGACCAGTGATGCTCTGTATTCTTGGTGCTTTGGGGGGGGGGGCACAGTGGGAGGGGCTTCTGGAGTTCTGGCCCCACTGCTGGACCTCCTGATGGCACCTGGTATTTTTGGCCTCTGTGTGACACAGAGTGTTGGACTGGATGGGCCATTGGCCTGATCGAGCATTGGCTTCTCTTATGTTCTTATCTATATATCTAATTCCCAAGTGCCCCCCCCCGCACTTGGGGGGGAGGGAGGTTTTCCTACACATGGGGGGCACTCCCCCCATGTGCAGAAAAATCCGAAAAGTTAAAAAAAAAACTTCAGTGACCATAGAATCCCCCAAAATACTTTTTGAAATGGCCTCAACTCCAGGCGTCAACTGTGAGGAGATTAGAATGTTTGGGGGAGGGGGGAGGTTCTAACTGTTTCTGTCAGTAAAAGGCAGGGTTTTGACTGGCAGCAGTCTAGGGTTGCCAAGTACCTCCCCCCCCCCCCCCCGACCACCAGCAGTGGATCCAGATCAAGGCTGGGAAACTCCTGGATATTTGGGAGTGGAGCCTGGGGAGGACAGGGACCTCAGTGGGGTACAGTGCCATAAACTCTACCCTCCAAAGCATCCATTTTCTCCATGGAAAGTTATCTCTGTAGTCTGGAGATGAGCAGTAACTCAGTGTTACTGAGGGGGAAAAGAGAGGAAGCAAAGATGTGATGAATGGGATAACCATCCCGCAAGTTTCTTGCAGGTCTCCACTTGTGAGCTTCTATTTTTGTAAATAAAATTTCTTTCTCTTGTTACCACTGGAGTTATTTCATCTTTGTAATTTATTTGAATAGCATTTTCCCTTAACCAAGAAATGTGGGGGATCAGGAATACTGCCTAAAGCTTCTGTGCTTCCAAGGCAAAATGATATATATACATATTTTACATTTAGCCCAATAGAGAGGACCTCAGCAGGATGTCATGACACAGAGTCCACTCTCAGAGGCAGCCATTTTCTAGAAGGAAACTGATCTCTGTCATCTGGAGATTATACTTCTGGGAGGTCTCCAGGCCCTGCCTAGAGGTTGGAAATGGCAAAAAATGGGGACCATGGTGTATGTAAAACCAAAAGCTGAAAAGTCACCATGTCAGAAATCATTACCAAAATCAGATATTTTTTTTTGGATAAATTGTTATATTCAAAATTATCAATCAATATATGAAAATTATCAGAGAATACCTGTCTCAAATCTTGCTACATGAATAAAACAAGAATGCATAAATATCCAAAAATATGTCAAAGACATCAAAAATAACAACTCATGAGTGTTGGCAACCCTAAATATGCTAGAAAATCACCCCTCCCCCTCAAAAAAAAAAAGAATGAATCAGACAGAGTCAGGTTCTTACGCTCTGTAAAGACACATAAATGCTTTTAGGATCATTACACACATCAGGCTCCCTGGAAAGAAATGAGAGCGCATAAAACAGGAGGCCACAGTTCAATGAAGCTCCTTAATTGATTAGAATGCCCACCATTGTGAGATGGCAGTGGAAGGATCAATTAAACAGAAGCAATGAGTTTTGGCAAGCACTAAACCCTGACTGTGATGAAGCCGAGATGAAGAAAACAAAATGAAAGGAAAGGGAATCACAACATTCCTGAGGAGAAAGGTTACTTGCGCATTTCGCCATCATTTGTTTCCTGACTTCTCTCTGCATTCCACTTCAGGGTTTCAGGGTTTGCATTCTCAGTAGTAATTAAGCACAACATTAAATCAGGAATGACTTCATTTAGTGTGACCATCACACACAAGAATGTCTGAAGGGGGGAGCTTCATCTTAAACTGGAGGAAAATTAGCACACACATAGACCCCGAGGTTTTAATTTAGCACACACATACACCGAGGCATCTGTAGTGACATGCCTAGCTAAACACAGCCCCTCAGCCATTGGTGGTAACACGCCAGGCGCTCAAGAAATCCCCACCCCACCTAGTGGGGAAAACTGTACACCAGGTGGGATACTGCATAAGGACAACGTATTCAGGTAGGTAGCCATATGGGTCTGAAGCAGCAGAAGTCCAGTGGCACCTTTGAGACCGACAAAGTTTTATTCTAGGTGTAAGCTTGCATGAGTGCACATGAAAACTTATACCTAGAATAGAATGTTATTGGTCTTAAAGGAGCCTCTCTCTCTCACGTTCCCCCCCCCCCCCCCACACACACACAGGGGCTTCTCAAAGCTGTGTTTTCTTTATAAAAACTTTCAAAGAAAGATGCATTTACTTCAGCTTTTTTCTGTGCTTCAGGGAAGGGGTTAATTAAGAAGATTAGAGTGGGAGGCCGGCAGTGAACTACATATCCCAGCAGTCTCATTAGTGTTTGTGCACATGCTCAGAGGACAAACTTTTTTAAAACATGGCCAACAGCCTCATGAACTACATGTCCCAGCAGGCTCATCAGCACTTGTGAGCATGCTCAAAAGACAAATAAACAAAAAAAATGACCAACAAAAAATGACCAGCCAAACAAAAATGACTCTCTGACTGCTGCATCTGATTGCTCAAGGCCGGGTGGAAACACTTTGAAGAGTGCTAAGGGGACCAGTCTGATCAGAATTCTTCTGTTATATATATATTAAAAAAACCTCAGATCAATTAGAGGTGGGGCCACAATGGATCAAACTACATGTCTGACCACAACCTCTGTGAGGGAGGTGGGGCTGAGAGAGCTCTGGGAGGACTGCTCTTGAGAGAACAGCTCTGAGAAAACTGTAACTGACCCAAGGTCACTCCAGCAACTGCATGTGGAGGAATGTGGAATCAAACCCAGTCCTCCCAGATTAAAGTCTATGCTCTTAACCTCTACACCAAACCATTACATCAAAGAAAGCAACAGTGTGTCTTAATAAAGTTTCAGATAACTATCTGAGTTTCCTGGAAGTTAGTACTTTCTTCCTGTATTTAAAAACTTCTCTTGTGGGATTAAAGCTTTCCCTTTTTAGTCTTGAGGAGTCTAAGGCTGAGTTCAAACTGGCAGTTTGGCCTGATAGAGGCACGTTTCTCAAGCAGCTTAAGTGGGCTGATTCACACAGCCACAGCTGTCTGGGGTTCCCGTGGTGTACTTACCCCGTCCTGAAGTGTTTTGATCCCACTTTTAAAAAGTGTCAGGTGAAAGCCGTGGCAAGCCATTTGGGTGTGCGTTGATCCCACTTCCTGGAAGTGTGGATGCAAATAAGCCGCAATCAAGTGGCGCTGGTAATGTGAGCCCGCTGATCCGGCAGGAATGTGCATAACCGCCCATGCGGACTGTGCACTTGAGCACCCAACCACCCATGGGGATGCTTCTGGCTCATGGAGTTAAAGCTCCCAGCCCACAGCCTCCTGGGAGACAGTCCAGCAAAATGGCAGCCATGTAAGAAATGTCCTGGAAAGGGGCGGGGTGGGCGCCACAAGATCCTGCCCCGATTGCTGCTGTGCATATGTGCCCATGCGCCTATGTGCAGGTTGGCAAAGTGGGCCAAACCTACATGACACTGTGCTGCTGGCAGGGGCTGCCCTATTCCATCCGGTATGGTGCCGCATTAGTCGGTGGAGTGTGACAGAAAAGCCCCACGGCAACGTAGCATGGGTCTTTTTGTCTCACTTCCCTTGTGCTTCATTCTGCCAGTCTGTCCTCCACCTAAGACTGTTTCCCTTTTCACACTAACCTGGGGTCCCTTCTGAGTTGAACCCACTGAATAACTGGGTAAGAAATATCCTCCTCCTTCTAGGAGTGATAATCCTTTTTCTGTTTGGCTGGACTGGCAGTTTCAACATCCTGTCCAGTCCCTTCTGTCAAACTTAAACCCCAGTTCTGGAGACTGTGAATAAATGGAATTCAGCTAGGGCTGACACTTGGACTTTATGTTCTGATTTCTGAACTTTTCCTCTAACGTGTTGGTACACAGTAAGGACAAGGAGTTGTGTCCCTTCACTTCCCAAGTGAACTTGTCTGTTTCCCTCAGACTGACACACACTCCGCCTCCTGACTGGCAACTGCTAAGCCAAAATCCAAATGATGACTGTCTCACTGTGACCAAGACTTTTAAAAACTCTCTTCAGCTGGCACTGACCAATCAGGGAGAAGGGGGATGCACGCAGGCAGCAGCCTGTCAATCAAACTGCTTTACAGTGAGGCATTAACCCCAATTTCCCAGTTCTCTGAATATGATGCATCAAGCATCCTGCTTTTGGGGGCAGTTCATCACATCTACTTTATATATATGTGTGTGTGTGTGTGTATTTCTCCCTTTCAGCAATATAGGCCACATTGCAGATCTTGACTGTTTCTGTTTCTGGGTTGAGGATGCATCCTTTGCAACCCAGTGTGTAGCCTACAAAAATGCCTTCTTCTGCTCTAAGATCCATTTTGGTCCACTTTTCAGTGAGGTTTATTCCCAGGAAAGTGTCCTTAGGACGGCAGCCAAAGGGTACCAATGTATTGATTGTCAGGGATGCCCTGATAACCCACCAGTTCAACTTGAATCTTGCTCATTGGTTGTGATCAGGTGACAAAGTATTAACATAGGTGTTAAGATGACTGTAACTAAATTTAAATGTGTCCATTTGCATGATTAGAATAATCTCTCATACCTGATCTTCACATCAGCTGTGGCAAGGCACATAGTTAAAGGGGGGGGGGGGAATCATTTGAGATTTTTTAGCAGAGACTTGCTACTTAGGTGTCTTTGGCCACAAGTTGCAGTGTATTTGTTCTTTATTGCTAAGGCATGACTTGGCCCTGCAGTGCAAGTGCTCCAGATGAATTTTGACAAAAGCCATGATTACAATCCCATCAGCAGCTCACCTCACATGTAAGCAAGAGACACTGATAAAGGTGATCTAGCAACAAGATCCATATTGAAGTTCTCTGTTCGTCTGTTTGTTGGCCAAGGATGACTTTTATCAGGGGTCATTTTGAGCAAGAACACAGAGGAATGCTGTTCTGGGAATCACAAGCCCAGGAGCAGACCCATATGGTGATGTGCTGTGGAAAAAAGCAAAAGCATACTAACTTTGTCTGTATTTTCATGCTTGTTGTAGGGTAGCTTCCCTGCAAGAGCAAGGGAAACCTCAAGTGTCTTTAATCAAAGTGTCAAGCTGGCTCGCCAGCTCTGAGTTGGGAAATACCTGGAGATTTTGGGGGTGGAGCCTGAGCAGTGGGTATTGCCTTCTGACACACTTCCTGTGATGGCAGGGTGTGTGGCATATGCAAATAAGTTATGCTAATGAGTTATGCTAATGAGCTCCTGCACCTCTTTTTCTGCGAAATGACTCCTGATTTTTATTATCTTACAGAAAAAAAACATTAAAAATAAGTGTAACACTCCACAGGTACCTCTCAAGAAAACGTTAAATGGCTGCAATAATTATCCCTATTCACCTTACATTCCCATCATTTACTGGTAAGTATTAAAATTTACCAAGATAAGCTAGAAAATGCCACCCAAACTGTTAAGAAATGAATTGCTTTAGTATTTAGATAATATTATTTCAATTAATGTGTTTAAAGAAGGAGGTACTGAAGGATATTCCCCAATAGTTTGGGGAAAGATTCCCTTTTACTTTAACTTCTTCTGTTTCACCTCAGACCCAATTTCAACTCTACTTATTTGATGTCTTTGTATCTGATGACTGTAACATCAAGGGATGGCTTGCATATTAAAATCAGCTATCACAAATCAATAGATGAAACTCCAGGATCCCATATTTAAATAGTAGAATCCTTATCAGGACCAAACCCTTCACCAGCTGGCGTATTATATTCAGAGGATACCGGCTTCTTTATTTCATCTCCTCACATGTACCATCACTGTTAAAATGGGATGGAAGTCTCTTTTTTTAAAAGATTTTTCAACAGTGTTCTGTTCTTCTGGGCAGTAGTGACCAACTGCAAGTGACCCTCTGTTTGCCTTCTTTTAATTATGTTAATCAGGAGAGCCCCAGAGAGCTCAAGGATGTGACATTCTCCAAATTAAAACTTTCTGCACCTATTAGGTAGCAGGAAACAAATCAGAGCAACCCACAAACCCACAGGAACATGTGGGTAAAACTGATGGTGCACTTTTACCCAAGGTGTATAGTAAACTAAAATCTTGGCCTGGATTTGCAGCAGCACCATATCTCTCTAACATCACGTATGGAAAGTATAGATGGGCGTTTTCTAGAGCGTGTTTTGATGCCTTCCCTTCTAACTTACTGTAAGGAAGGCATCTCCGTTGGCCTACACATCAAGGATCTTGTCTATGCTCAGATAAAGAAGCTGAAACAATCACTCACATTCTTTTACACTGTAAACTTTATGCCGGAGAGAGACAACAGTTAATTTTTCTTTTACTCGCCCAGTTTAAACTCTTGGATATTTATTTGAAATTTGCAAATACTGTGTCGTCAAAATATTTGTTGGAAGATACCAAGAAATCAGTAACCCTGGTAGTAACAAAATATTGTTTCTTAGTAATAAATAAGTGAATTTTTTTTAACAAAAAGCACAGACTGGGCTGGGCAAAAGCATTCCGGACCACCAAAGCTGCCTGGTTTTCTAAGGTGACCACTGTGTTAACTGGCACTCGCAAGCAACAAATCTGACTTTCTAAAGGGGAGTAAGGCCCCATGCAAGATAGGAGAGATCTGAAATACTTGGTCTGCCTTTCTACTAATGCAGAGAATGTCTTTCTTGCTATTCATGGTGAACAGCTTATTTCTAATGGCTTCTCATTTTTGTATTGTTTTAATTGTAAGTTGCCTCAAGCACAATTCAGATGTGGTGGCGGTGTAGAAATAGTCTAAATAAATAAATCAGACCTTCATGACATTCCTGCCCCCCTCCCCTGCTCCTTAGGAGCAGCATTTTGGGGCGATCAGTGGGTTGCAGTGGGGGGGGGGGGGAGGAAAGTGCTGTTCTGCTGACCAAAGGGCCTAAAGAAAAAGAAAAAAAATGATGATGATGATGATGAATAGATAGATGATAGATAATAGATGATAGATTATGATAGAGGATGGGCTCCCTCGTGGCTTCAAGCACCCTGCAACTGCTGCTGAACCTGATAGACAGCCGCCTGTCAGGTGCAGGCGGTGGGGGGAGTGTGTTGGAAGCCATCAGAGAGGCTGGGCCAGCAGCATTACTGCACCTTACAGGTGGTTGTCGGCCATTCCTGATTTCCTCAACTGTCATGAGCTCTCTGCAGTCTCCTGTAACTGTTTTTTTTTTACCTCAGAATGCTGAGCTCTGCAGCTGACCAATCAGAGAGGGGGGGGTGCAAGGAGGCAGAAGCCTGGCAGCCACATAGGAATCAATGGGGGAGCACATTTTACCCCTTTTGACCCACTTAGGGCTTGAATTTCTAAAAATCCCTTCTTAGTGAGCACCTATGCTATAGTAGGAGCACTCTCCCCGAATTTGGTGCTTCTAGGTCAAGCAGTATGGCCTGGGTGCTGATTTTATGGTGAGAGAACTTTCTTTTATATATATAGATTATGGTTATTTTAACTTTTCATATTTGGACCATCAAGATTCTACCATCTTCAGAGCTGTATATCAGTTCTGGATGTAAGTGTTCTTTAACATACATAGCTACACCTCTCTCTCTCTTTTTCTTTATCTGAAGATATAAATTTCCCCCCAAGTTTTTTAATCTCCAGATATTTTTGATCTAAATATCTTATGTGGGTTTCTTGTAAACATATGATATTCAATTGCATCTTCTTCAGTTGTTGAAAAAATTGTGTTCTTTTTGGGGGTGCATTTAAACCACTGACATTTATTGAAATTATCTTTATTTTTCCTCTATCCATCCTTGTTTTGGGTTTTGTTATCATTTATGTTCTTCAGCTTAAGTCTTGTGACCCTTGTAGTCATCTTAGTTGTTCCAGTTGTTGTAGTTGTTCCAGATGCTCCTTGTATTTCTTGCTGGGCTTCATCATTTAGCTGTTCTTTGTCAGTATCTGTTTGTTCCTCCTCTGTCTTCAGATCCTCACCAAGTGTTTTAATAAACTCTTCCACTTTGAATGCAGAATTGATTCTATACCTTTTCCCTCTGTAAGTAAAGAGGAGGCCTTCTGGGAACAACAATCTATATGAAATTCCATTCTCTCTAAGGATATTTGTAAGTTCTGCATATTCTCTCCTCTTCTCTCTCACTCTCCAGAGGATCTCCTTTAAAAAAAAATATTTCTGTCTCCTCTATTTGAAAAGGTGTTCCTTTTGTTATATTGAGAATGGTGTCTCTTATTAAACCTCCCATGTATTTCCCTTGGTAGTCCATGCCTTCTTGCATAAGCAGAGTTCATTCTATGGGCCACATCAATTTCATTATATACTTCATCTGGATTCTCTGCACTCATATAATTTGCTAGTGCCTGTGCCATTTCAGTTTTCAGATCTTCATCTTTTTTCCTCTGGTACATTCTGGAATCTTAAAATATATGATGCTTTATCAAGTTCTAACTTAATAAGGGCCTCCTCCATATAGTTTTGTTTGGATTCTACTTTCTTCACTTTATGATGCATCTTTTCAGATTTGTCTTCCATCTGGTTGACCACTTTAGCCAAAGTGGATGTCTCTTGCCTATTTTCCATAAGCTGGTTCTGTACGTCTGTCATCTGTCATGTCATCTGTTGTGCCAAGGAATCCAGTTTAATTTGCATAGGGTTAACAGCTACAGTTACTGCATTTGTACTACTGTACAGCTACAGTTACTGCATTTGTTTGCAGTTCTTTTGCTGAGATCTGTGCAAAGCTAGTAGACACAGATTTACTTTGAACAGGGGATATAGTGGTGTGTGTGTGTTTCAATTTCTTATCCTGTGTTATGTCTCTAAATAAACAGGTACCTCTTTACTGTAAAATAGTTACTCTGCTTATAAACTCTCTCCCAGTCAGTATAATCACAAAAAGCAATTATCAACAGTTTATATTACACTCTATACTCAGCCCAAAATATAACAAGAACAGCACATAAGCTTCAAAGACATAACAGTTCCAAATTTAGAATCTCTCTTACATGGAAGTGATGTTCAGAAAGTGAAAGTACATTCCAGCTAAGTCCACAACCATTTTTCTCTTCTGTCTTCTTTCTTTTGTCTTCTTTTATAACGAACATTTGAATCTCATTATCTTTGCTTATTTATATTCCAAATAAAGGGTAAAATAGAACTATAATCCAGCTGTATATCTTCCCAAAAATCCAAATTGTAATCCCAAAGGTAATAAAATTAAAACCTCTTCATTTTTTTGAAAATATTATAATCCACAACTCCAGGATAGGTCAAATAATAGTTATTCTTTCTTCTATTTTTTTCTATTGTAATAAACAGTGTAATGGGTAAGAATAAAATTGTAATCCAATTGTATTTCTTCATAGAAGTCTAAATTTTAATCCCAAAGATGTTAAAATCAGAGCATCTCCAAATTTTTAATATTGTAATCCACAAAGCCAGGATGAATTAGGTAACAGTTAAAGAGCAAAGTCTTAAATCAAAAGCATAATCCCAAACCTTCACTGTTTTCTCATCATTTTAGCCCTTTGAAAAATGTTCCAGGCACTGCTTCAAACCTTTAGGCAGCTGCTTCAGAGGAGGGGGGGAGAAATCCTTTCCACCCATTCAATCTCTTTAAAATTTCTTTAAAGGGGCTATAAAAACACAGTCCTTTTTAGTTACTGTGCTTTACAGGGTACTCACAGTGCAGAAAGTTGTTGAAAGTACAAATGGGGTCAATAGCGCTGCTCTCTTCCATCCCAGTGTTCATGGCTCCACAACTATGGAGGAGCCACAGTTGCTTTCATCCAGGCTTGGGCTTCAGGTCTCAGTCTGCTTGCTGTGGCTTATGAAGAGTCCAGGATCAAGCCCCTTGCTTCAGACCCCTCTACAGGGAGTCTGGGGGTGTGTGTCAAAAGACTTCAAACCCCGCCCCCCCTCCAAACCCAGCGATCTGGCTCAGCTTCACAGGAATCTCCTGGAGCTGGTCTGCTGGCACCATGCTGAAAATTAGAAGTCCAGCTCGGTTGAGATTCTGAACCAGTGTGGTGTAGTGGTGTTAAGAGTGGTAGACACTAATCCAGACACTAATCTGGAGAACCAGGTTTGATTCCCTTCTCCTCCCACACAAACCCTGCTAGGTGACCTTGGGCCAGTCACAATTCTCTCAGAACTTTTCCAGCCCCACCTATTACACAAGGTGACAGTTGTGGGGAGAAGAAGGGACAGGTGGTTTATAAGCCACTTTGAGACTCCTGAAGGTAGAGAAAGGCAGGTGTGAAAGTGGTGTGAAAGAGAATAAAACCAGCACTGTTGTGGTTCTTGCCACCATAATGATGTTATTTAGGGGTCCTTTCATAGAAAAAGAGGTGCAGGAGCTCATTAGAATAACTCATTAGCATAACTCATTAGCATATGCCACGCCCCCTGGCATCACCAGAAGTGTGTCAGAAAGGGAATGTCAGTTTCAGCCCCATTATATCCTATGGGCCATTGAAATCAATGGCAAAAACGCATAGGGTATATGAGGGGCTGGAGGAAAGGAGGTTTGAGGAAGAGGCTCCAAACTTGCAGGGTAGCTGCTGGGGCCTCTCCTAGAAATACCCACCAAGTTTCAAGAAGATTGAACCAGGGGGTCCAATTCTATGGGCCCCCAAACAGATTGTCCCATCCCCTCCATTGTTCTCTATGGAGGGAAAAAATGTTAAGTTTTTTCCTACCATAGAGAACAATGGAGGGAATGGGGCAACCTGTTTGGGGGCCTGTAGAATTGGACCCCCTGATCCAATCTTCTTGAAACTTGGTGGGCATTTCGAGAAGAGGCCCCAGCAGCTACCCTGCAAGTTTGGAGCCTCTCCCTCAAACCCCCTCCCCTCCAGTGACTTTTAAAATTGCCGCCGAAATTCAGTGGCGAGCTGAATCAGATTAGAGAATCTGATTCAGCCCATGGCTGCCCTACTGGCCCTACTCGCTCCGGCCCCAACGGACCCCTGATGTTATTTTAATTTGCTCAGCTCATCAGATCTCCAGTGTCCAGATGAGAAGCCCTTCCTACTACTTTCTAAAAATGCTAAATGGGCACCAGAAGAGGTGACGGTGCACACCGTGGCCACCCATGAGCACCATGTTGGGGAACCCTGATCTATGCCTTCAGGATGCTAAACATTTGCCTATCACTAATCCACGTCTTCTTACCTTATTGATATTATAGACGGTACTTATAAACATGGAGTACTTGGATGGTACTCATCTCTCTTTCCTTCTCTGGGTACAGCTATAAGAAGGATGTGTTTTTCTGCTAACAAAAAATTCAATTACAGTTCATTTTATTTTCAATCTTTGACTCAGCTGGGTAGCTGGGATTTCTGCCTGTGGAATGAACTGAAATATAAAACTCAGTACATCGTTTCTGCTCCCCGGCATCAGTACAACTTTTATTTTCCTTTATTTATTGATATGTCTGGAGATCCTACTGTTCTTCATCTCTTTGGCTAAGCAGAACAGGAAATGATCTCTGAGTCAACTCTACTGTTAGCATGAGTGCCAAACGATGTGCCTTTATTACTTATTTGTCATGGTCAATCAGCATACACGTAGGAAAACAAACAAAAATTCCTAACTAAATAGGATGGAAATGGGGGTGAGGGGTGAGATCTGAGCAAGAAAAATGGGTGGTGGTGGAAAGCGCCATCAAGTCACAGCCAACTTAATGGCCACCGCATAGGGTTTTCAAGGCAAGAGACAGGCAGTTTCCTATTGCCTGCTTCTGCATGGTGACGCTGGACTTTGTTGATGGTTCCCCATCCAAGTACTAAGCAGGGCAGACCCCGCTTAGCTTCCAGGATCTGATGAGATCAGGCTAGCCTGGGGCCTCCAGGTCAGGGTGGGAGACATGCACCCGTTAGGAAAATGGGGGGGAGCAGTCTTTGTAGCCCCTAGCAAGTGTAATTATGAAAACATTCATTACAAAGTTGTTTCCCCCCCCCCCCCAAGGGACCCCTTTTCTAGGCTCCTGCCTGAACCATGGTTTGAATTGAACAAGAAACTGCTTAAAGAGACCAGTTTCTTGACAGTCTTGGACCGATTTCCCACAGCCGCTGCTCTGCCCCCGCTCTTCCCTTTGCCCTGATAGTGTCAATTTCCTACTATTTGCTGCGCAGCATTTTGCCCCGCAGCTTCACCCAATTTCCATTGCATCTATGCAATCCTCAAAAAAAAAAAAAAAGGAATCGAGTAGATGCGGGGGAAATTGGGAGAAGCTGCAGGGCAAAATGCGGCCACACAGCAAATGGTGGGGAAATGACACTTATGATCAGGGCAAAGGGAAAAGCAGGGGCGGAGCAGTGACTATGGGAAATCAGTCTTGCTGTATTTACTCTTGGCACATTCCTTTAGAAATACAGCCATATAGCATTTCATCAGATTCCCTGGCGCAACTTATCTGGTGCCTAATAAGGGTTGCCACTGGCAGGGGTTGAGGGGGTAGGGTTGCTAGATCTGGGTTGTGCAATTCCTGGATATTTGGGGGTGGAGCCTCGGGAGGGCAGGGAACCTCGGTGGGATACCATGCCATAAAGTCCATCCTCCAAAGCATCCATTTTCTCCGGGGGAACTGATCTCTGTAGTCTAGAGATAACTGTAATTTTGAGGGGTCCCCAGGTCCCACTGGGAGTCTGGCATCCTGATGTCTAATTGTGATCCTTAATAATCTACACCAGGGGTCATTTCATAGAAAAAGAGGTGCAGGAGCTCATTTAGCACAACTAATTAGCATAACTTATTTGCATATGTCACACTCCCTGACATCACCAGAAGTGTGTCAGAAGGCAACACCCACTGCTCAGGCTCCACCCCAAAAATCTTCAGGTATTTCCCAACTCAGAGCTAGTGAGACAGCTTGACACTTGGACTAAAGACACTTGAGGTTTCCTTTGCTCTTGCAGGGAAGGTCCCCTACAACAAGCATGGGGATACAAATCAAGTTAGTCTGCTTTTGCTTTTTTCCACAGCACATCACCATATGTGCCCGCTCCTGGACTTGTTACTCCCAGAATGGTGTTTCTGCGCATTCCTGCTCAAAATGACCCCTGATCTAAACACAAACATGGTCTTGAGACTGTGGGTGCCTGCCGTCAGTTATAAAGGGCAGCAGTCAGTCGAGGGTCTCTTCTGCACTTGCAGGACAGAGAACAATTTTAAAAAAACAACACCTGGTTTACTGATCAAAGAGAAGGATGCCTCACCTGGAGAAAGAACAACCTTCAGTTGGCCTTGCAGATACTTGTCATCCATCCACCAGGTAACATAACTCAATTTGGCTTTGACTCTTATCAAATTAATCTCACACTTGGCTAATTTAAGACGACCGCCTTTCCTCTCATTCCCTACCAGAGAGGCACTTGACAAACAGCTGCTCTTTTCCTTCTTATCTTTCCTCTCGACCTGTGTCTCAGCAGTCACGGGCACAACTTGCCGTCTTGTTTTGCATCCCACCTCACAGTTAATCCAATTTATTCTGCAGCACACCCAGTTTAAGATTCCAGGTGCAGATCTGAGACTTTGCCACAGACTCTGCCGCAGACAATCTATTTTCTTCACCCCTTCTGTTTTTGAACGACATTTCCAGCCTGATGAAGAGCCGTAGAGAACTCAAAAGCCTGCAAACTGTTCTGTAATATTCTGGCTGCTTTTAAGAAAGGCACTTACACAGTTTTTGCTTTGGGAACAATCTGCAGGGGTGGTGTCTGTTGACAGGGCAGCCCCAGATACCAGCCCTTTTCTTGCTCTGTGCCCTGAGCTATAATGGAGGAGAGAACTGTGTAACTCAGCATGATGCTCCAACAACGATTTGTAAACCTCATCAGCGGAATACAAATCACAAACATCCAGGCCTGAGCCATGGGGATCTCTTCCTCTGTCCTCCTGCCTAGATAGGGTTGCCAGATCCCTCCTGGCAAACAATGGGGGATGGGGGGGACTTACAAGGAGAAAGATAAAGGCCTTGTTGCTGGCATCGTATAGGAAGTGACATCATCATGCCAGCAATGTCTGGGCGGCGCTGTGGCATTTGGGCAAAACCTCTATGGTAAAACTGGCTCCTACCATATAGTTCTGCCCAAACACCAGAGTGTTGCTTGGATGCTGCTGGTGTGATGACATCACTTCCTATGCTAAACCGGCTATGAGGCCTAAGCCTGCGATGTCCTGGTCAATTCTCCCCTGCCAGCCAGCTGATCAGTGGACCTGGTGTGGGGGGGACCCCTGCCTCTTCCGGGGAGGTCTGGCCACCCCATGTCTAGAGAACGTGGGTTACACACTAACAGGCAAAAATAGGAATTCTGGAAAAAAGGCATTTTGCCCACAAAGAATGCACTTTATACTGAAAACGTACACCCATAGTTAATAACAAAATAGACTCAACTATGCAACTGAACAATAACAACAAAAACTTGTCTTCTCTGAAAATCTACAAGTAAGTACTCCATCTCTGGACTCCAGAAACACCCAACAGGAGCCTGACTTCCTGTGTCTGACAGGGGGTGCAAGAGCAAGGCACTAGGGTTGCCAGGTCTGGGTTGGAAAATGCCTGGAGACTTTGGGGGTGGATCCAGGAGAGGGCAGGGTTTGGGGAGGGGAGGGGAGGGGCCTCCGCATGGCACAAAGCCCTGGAGTCCACCCTCCAAAGCAGCCATTTTCTCCAGGGAAGGTGATCTCTGTCAGCTGGAGATCAGTTGTAAAAGCGGGATATCTCCAGGCCCCACCTGGAGGCTGGCAACCCTACAAGGCACTCTACTTAAGGAAGCAAGGGCAAAAGAATCTCTCTCCTTGAGAAGCCTTGAGAGCATAAAAATATTACTAGTAAAGGCAAAGGTTTCCCTTGCTCAAAAGCCAGTCAAATACGACTCTAGGGATGCGGTGCTCATCTCCGTTTCCAAGCCGGAATTCCCGTCTCTTGCCCCCGCATGAATTGCTTTTGCAATTACTGTTGTTGCTGCTGTTGTTCTGCCTTGTTTTGCATTACTGCTTCATCCCAAATGAACCTACCATATACTTTGGTGATCTTCAGAGGTTCTGCTTCCATTGCCCCCACCATATGAAGCTAAACAGGTGGCAGCCTGCGAAACGGCCATCTCGGTCGTAGTGCTAAAACTTTGGAACTCCCTCCCCAGAGGGAATCATCAGTCTTCCTCTATTGGTGTTGTTCTCCAGCATGTGACAGACTTTTTGGTTTTGTCTGGCATGTCTCCAGTAACGGTTACTGGCCCTCCTTCTAATGCTGTGCAAGTGTTTTTTAATTGAATTATTTTTTTATAATTTTAGTTGTATTTTTAATTGCTCAGTTGTTTTATGTGTTTTATGTTCATCCCCTTGTGAACCCTGATTGGGTGGGAAGGCGGCATAAAAATGTTTTAAATAAATAAATAGTTGGGAATGAGACAACCAAACCCAGCGGATTCCATTCACACTGAACACAATAAGCAGAAAAGCTGTAGGACTCTTCTGTTCAGTATGGAAATGTCTCACTGGAAATGCCTGTGAGAGTCCTGCAGAGTTAGTCACCAACAAGGAAAAGGTTGTCTTTATTGAGAAAGCTCTGTTGTGGTCATCTACACATCCTGTGTCAGTAATGGTTAGAGCAATCCCTAGGCAGGGCAATTATACAGAATTCAAAAGGGTCTCAGAGAGGAATGCAACCAATCACATAAATCAAGAAAAAGGTACCCTTAATATTGGCCCCAGGTTCTCAGGGAAAAAGTGGGAAGATACACAGACAGACACTACCAGGCACTCAAGCAGTGAGCGATAAGCAATCTATGAGATAGAAAACAAAACATTCCAGGCACCTGACATCACAGGGTGACTTATGCCACCTCCCGGGCAGGGGATGGCAGCATTAGCTGACAATGCCTGATATTGACCCCATTCATACAGCTCTGGGTTCTGTCCTCTTCTCACATGGCAGGAGACCTGGCTTGACTCTGTCCTCTATCCCACACGCAACATCTTCAGTAAGCTGAATGCTCAGTAGTGCAGAAGCACAGCTCACGAGATTCTCCTCTTGCACGCAAAGGAAAGGGACAAGTCATAACTCCACACAAGTCATAATACAAGTCATGTGACATGTTAGAACTCCATAGGATCAGGCATACGTCTGGATACCTGACTCACACAAGACGTTATTTGTGTGCCAGGATGGGAGCAGCAAGTGCTTTGGTGAGTATATGTACTGGGCAATGACTTCTGTAGAAAGGTCAGCTTTTCTGGAAAAGATAACTGGGGGTGCATTCAGATGGACAGCTAATCCCGCCATTGGCCTGGCTCTAATTTGATCTAGATCTTTTTTTATCCAGCGTTGCATGACCATACAGCTCCCCCGTGAATCGCTTTACGTGTGTGATTTTGCGGTGGATTGTCTAGATGGCATCCACCTTAAGGAGCCATGCAGTCGGCTGTTGTTGTTTTTTTTAAACCTGTTTGCACATGCGCATATGTGCCTCACCGTCTACTTATTTTTCCGCGCATGCACAGACTTAAATGGTAAAAGCACCGCCAGTGGCACCTTCCTCTAGGTACCATTTCAGTTAACAAAGTTCATAAATATCACGGGAGCTTCAGAAACATTAAATGGTCTGGATCGTTTGAGCGGAGCTCTGCAGACGTTGCATGCATCACTAAGACTTTTTTTAAATCATGGCCATTCGGGATGGTCTGGAGACCTATGGGCTGTTTGTGCACTGGTGGAACGACCAGATGGGGGAAAGTCTGCCATTGGCCTGGAGGCAAGCTTAGGACCAGACTTTCAACACTTCCTTTAAGTATGGCTCCCCAACGGGAATTGGCAGGCTGATCACGGAAGCTGCATGTTTCCCAGATGTTGCTGTCTGGATGTGATCTTTAAATCCACCAGGCACTCATGCCTGGCGCAGCTCAAAAGAGCTGTCTGAACACACCCTGAGTTACTCTAGTTGCAGCTGATTACCTGCAGTATCATTTCTCCAGATAATCAGCACCTTTCTTCCTTTGCTCGACATAAGAACATAAGCAGAGCCATGCTGGATCAGACAAAAGGCCCCTCAAGTCCAACACCCTGTCTACACAGCGGCTGACCGGATGGATGCCTCTAGGAGGCCTGTAAGCAGAATGGGTGCAGCAGGATCCTCCCACCCCCTGTGCTCTCCAGCAACTGATCCTCCCAACATGCTTCCCATCAACCGATTGCTTCTCTGGTAATGGAGAAAATAGATGTCCATCATGACTGGTAGCCATTCACAGCTCCCCCCAGCTCTTATTTGGGGCAAGTTGCTCACACAGTGCCACATCTTCGTGGAACATCTTGGCTCTACTTTCCCCCTACCTGTCTCAGGTACTGCATGAACTGAAAGCATGTATAAAGAACTGAGTCCAGAGATGTGTTGCAGTGAAATCAGCTCATACGTTTATTGATGGTACAATTCCAGGCTGCTGAACGGGGCTCGGGGATCTGTTTAAATACACGTCTAAACCGCACCCCCAACCTTGCCCAAACTCCCTGATAGGATTACTCCCTGATAGGATTACCCTGATAAGATTACGCCCAAACTTCCTGATAGGATTCATCATGAGTTACCTTATACCATAGGTCCCCTGGTGGAACCTGGGTGGCCGCTTGGTCTAATTTACAATCCGGCCGGGCTAGTGTCCCCCGAAGCGAAGCACCTGTAGCCAGCCTGGCCACATGCATTTCTCTGACTGCATGTGCAGTTGCCATTAGAACATAACAGCATGGTTACAGGCATGAGCCCTTGGCCTGTGTCTCACAGCCTACATCTTTGGTCAAGTCAGCCAGTGACTCCAGGACTGGCCTAAGTTGCATTTGTTTCAGGGTGTTTGTTTGCTGTCCACTGCTTTATTTACGTATCTTCCCCCCCCCTCATTCCTTTGTGTCCTTTTAGGGGAAAGTAAGCACAAGTATGGTGACCAAGATCAAGCTAATTCATGCCATAGTGTTCCCTGATACTATCGTGTAGGCGTGAAAGCTGGACAATGAAGGAAGCTGATGAGAAGAAACGTGATTCCTTTGAAATGTGGTGTTGGAGGGGAATTTTATGGATTCCAGGGGCCACCCAAAAGGCAAAGCAGTGAGTGCTCAACCAAATCAAGCCTGAACTCTCCCTAGAAACTAGGGCCCATTCTACATCTACCATTCAATCTGTTGTTTTACAAAACCCACACTGGACCAGAAAGAGATGTGTCTCAAAACCACATTCAGATGCCCTGGGCCAACACCATACTGACTTCAGAGTCACCCCTGAATGGCCATAAAACGGCCATAAATCTAAGCAGACAGTAACCCTAAATCCAAGAGATCAAACGAAGTGAAAGCCGCATGCGGTCTGGACCCATGTTCCCTCTAAGATGAGTTAATGTGAGCTAGCTCACAGTTCATTAGCCTCCAGCTCACACATTTTTGGTCTTAGCTCAGGAAGGATGGCTCCAGAGCAAACTAATTTATGCAGCAGCCAGATCGCCGGCTCACAACTTTGATGCCGGTAGCTCACAAAGCAGAATTTTTGCTCACAGGACTCCACAGCTTAGATGGAACATATGATTGACAAGAGTGAACGTTTGGCATTTCTGAATGATGACTCCTACATATGTTACACTGTCAGGTCCCAGGCTGCTGTAACAGCTCTTCCTGCCAATTTTGTGGATTTGACTGAATGCCCAAATGAAGTTAAACACCCAAGTCGTTTCTAAACAGCGAGTTCAGTTCAAGCTTAACTATCTTCAATAATTAGTAGCAGTAGCAAGGGGAATACAACTACAAGAGCAAATTGCTTTTTTTATTACCACGTTCTCATCCCCCCCCCCAAGTAAATCCCATTGTGTAAGCTCCTCTTTAAAGGAAAGAGAGCAATGTCTAATCTTGGTTCCTCCCCTGGGGCTTGCAAGAATATATGTTTCTTAGTTACTTAGTTGGATGTTTGGGGGATTAGACAGCCGTATGTACTTTGTAATGACATATATCAATAATGATTGACTTAACTGAGTGTATTCCAGGCTTGTGTTTTAGCATTTCCCCCACTTAGTTCAGCTTTCTCCCCTTGAAGGTAGGAGAGAAGTGGGGCCTGGAGGTCCCACCCCAGCTCTGAGGCAGCAAATTTAAGTCCTTTCTATGTCTCTCCGGTGTTTCCCCTCCAAGTTTCCCTTGGAGCATTTTCGTCAATTTCGCACTTGGAGTCGTAGCTCCTCATCTGCCCCACATGTTTCATTTCTCACTACTGGCTGTTCCAGGGCTGCCACGAGGCTTCCTGCTACTGCCCCTCCCACTCCCCTGCCATTCCCCTCCTAGCCCTCCCTCTTCCCCTCCAATCTCCCTCCCATACACTCTGGCCGCCATCCTCCATCCACCATGCCACTGGCAGCAGGAGCAGCAGCAGCAGCGCTCAGGGCACTGGATGCGAGCGCAAGCCAGGGGGTGGGGAGGGGGGAATCGCGGTTCCTTCCGGGCTTCTTCTCCAGTGGCGGTGGCAGCGGTGGCACTTGGCGACGGTGGCTGAGGAGGAGCGGCAGCAACGGCAGCCTGGTCACCTCACTCCGCACCTGGCTGCAGCACCCTGAATCGGAACCCAGAAGAAAAAAGTTCCCCCACCACAAAAATACATAATAAATAAAAGTGAACATGCGTATTATACAAAGAGCAGGTGGGGTGGAAGAATCGTGCCCCTGGCCCTCCCACCACCGCTCCCCCGTGGGTGCTGGGAGGAAAAGTGCCCCCCACCTGCTCTGCGGGGGCTGTGGCTGGGGCACTCCGGACACGACCGCCCACCCAGGGGCTTTTGGTCCAATGACGCTCGGCTCCTGCTCCCGAAAAGCCCAGCAAATCCTCACTTTGCTGCCTCACCATTTTGAACTAACGTAAGGAGGGGTTCTTTTTTTTTTAAAAAAAAAAAAAAAAAAGGAAGAAACTCCCACCACGGGGCGTGCCAGAAGGAAGATGGGTGAGGGGGCGTGTTTTCATTTTGGCTTCTCCCCGGAGGAAACAGGAAAATTCTCTAAAACCGAGATCTGTTTGCTCCAGGGAAACTCCGGTGCAGCACGACGATACTCCGGAGCAAAACGTGAGCCAGGAGCAACTGGTGTGAAATCGACCAGAAGCTCCAGGGCAAGCATGACGGCAAACCCAGGGCAAACGCTAGTGTGAAAGCAGTCTATGGCATTATACCCTGCTGAGGTTCCCCCCCAGGACCCACCCCCTGAGCTCCAGAAATTTCCCAACCCAGAGCTGGCAACCCTAGCCTCCTTCTCCTGATTTCTAACCTAGGCAATTCCCTGTCTTGTACACAGAAGCCGGCTTTCTCTCTAGCCAAGGGTGGGGGGGGGGGGAGAATCCTAAATTATGTAGTTGAAAATATTTAGACAGAGCCATGGGATATGGACATGATCTGTCTCCATGGACTTTGTTATGTATTGACCATGCGGTCGCCATGTGCTCCAGTAATGGCGACCGCCATGTGGCCAGAGCACATGGCCAAGAAACTACCTGAGCTTCAGCCAGGTAGAACAAAGGCCAGATGGATTCTAACCGGCCACCAATCGTGTACCTAGGTTTCTCCCCGGAAACCTATGAGATGTAAATAGACTGATAATAGCCTATCAGGCCAGTTGGGCGAGGTCAGGGGATTATCCCTGACCAGCATAAAAGGAGGGCTCGGAGCCCTGGGTTGTATGCTTCATCCGGACCAGCAATAAAGATCTAGCTGTTTCACTGTTCCATGGACTGCCGACCCCAATACTTTTCAGACTTACTTTTAGTAAAGCATCCTATCCACAGTCTGATTCAACTGGTACATATGAGTAGTGTTCCCTGCACACAACAATGCCCTTAGACTACCAAATGGCGGGATAAGTACCGCCCAAACAGCTGGCTCCAACCATCATACTTCATCAGTTGTTTTTTTTTAATGGTTGCTGCTGAGAACATGGCTGACCCCAGTCAGCACTTTGACCAGGAAGAGACCAGGATTTCCACAACCAAACAGGAGATCAGCTTACATGAGTCACTCTATGCTCATTCTCCCAGACGACTTCCAAACCTCAAAGCTATCTCTCACTGTTGGTAGCCAAGTCAATACGCCTGGATGGCAGCGCTTCCTTTTAAGGAGCTGTACAGCTTGGGGCTTCTGGGCCACGATAGAGCAGAAAGGTGTCTGGTGCAACACCAACTGCTAAGATTGCCAACCTTCAGGTGGGGCCTGGAGCCCTCCTAGAATTACAACTGATCTCCAGACTGCAGAGAGCACACCTCCTAGAGAAAATAGCAGCTTTGGAGGGCGGATTCTATGGTGTTATACCCTGCTGAGGTCCCTCTTTTAACCAACTCTGTCCTCCCAGCATTCACCCACCAAACCCCCAGGAATTTCACAACCGGGAGGTGGCAAACCTGTCTGGGCCCGTGGTCAGCAGTGGATTAGGAAAGGGATACTGGCACATCTGTCTCAGAAACTGGGACATGTTCCCTATTCCCCGTGACACCTATCATCCTGTAAAAAGCTTCACACCTTTTTGTCAAAAAAAATACAAGAAAGCACCAAAGTGGACACAGTTTGCAGGTTGGAGAAACCTTCACAGAACACTCATCTTTGCTGCTGACCTGTCCCTTTGCTGATCCCAGGCCTCTCCTCTGTGTACATCATAGGGAATGGTGTACATGTGCATGCACAGGAAAAGACAAGGAGACTGGAACAAGCCACACGGGCTGCACCTTTTGGACAGTGGGTTAAGTTTGGGATAGGGATGCCAGCCTCCCGGTGGGACCTGGGGATCCCCCGTTCATTGAACCCCAGGGAATTTCTTTTCTGCTGGCTGATGCTACCCCTAAGGTGATGCCAGCAGTGGCCAAATTTTAGTCTCTTCTGACACCTGTGAGATGTCCTGCAGCTACGCATTAATGCAATAACTTGGAGGGGTTTATATTTTATCTTTTAATGCTACTTTATTAGTGAAATGCTTTTTTAAATTTATTATCTGTAAATGTTTCCAATGTGATCTGTGTTTTAAATGTATTTTACTGTTCCGCTTGGGACCTCGGGTCAATGGAGCTTATTGTTAATAAAGGAAAGTAAACAGATCCCCTGGAGTTATACCTCATTTCCAGACTACAGAGATCAGTTTCCTTGGAGAAAATGGATGCTTTGGAGGTTGGACTCTAGGGCGTTGGACCCCAGTGAAATCCCTGTCCCCACCCCGGCTCCATCCCCAACCTGGAACTGGAAACACCATCCCTCCACCAGTGTTCCCTCTAAGCTGAGTTAGTGTGAGCCAGCTCACAGTTTTTCAGCCTTCGGCTCACACATTTTCGTCTTCGCTCAGGATGGACAGCTCCAGAGCCAACTAATTTCTGCAGCAGACAAATCACTCGCTCACAGCTTTAATGCCATCGCTCACAAAGTAGAATTTTTGCTCACAAGACTCTACAGCTTAGAGGGAGGCATTGCCCCCCAACCCCCCACCAGAGGCCAGGGACGACCTGGCAACTCTAGTTCAGGAATGGGAGAAAACAGAAAAGTCAATGCCACCCGGTGTAGATTTCTAACCCTAGGTCAGATCCTTCAACCCGCTGTGCCACAGAAGTCTTTGAATGGCAGGTCCATGATGCATTCCAGCTGTAGCCTGTGAGAAGTCTTTGCAGGATTGCTCCCGAGAGTATTTTTGAGTGCTTTAACCAGTCTGCTCTTCAATTATTCAGTTTCTCCAATTCCTTCCAATTCCTCCTTAGGGGGATCACTCTGGACTAACAGAATGCCCGGGCAGTTTTTTCCTCATGTAAACTTTACCTCTCCCCCCCCCCCCCCGGTGCTCATTTCCATCCCATTATTCTTAGTTATGTTCCTTTGGCCATCTCTAAACAACTCCTTTCTTCTCTGGGGAGCTCCCATCATCCTGATAGTTGTAACCTGTAGCTAGCAGCTTTCTCACGGACTAATCTCTGCGTATGCTTGTGCATTTCCTTGTTTTCCCCTTCCTTACAGGTCACACTGGTGTGCCCGCTTGATAACCTTGCCCTCTTTATCACAATTTTCTCGTGTTTGCATTTATTTCTTTATTTTGCTTCAATACAGAGGTGCTAATTGGCACTCAAACCAACAGCAGAATGCAATATTTGTGTGAACTCCAGACGCACACTGAGTACCACTGTTTTTGCTATTACTAGACTTCTTTATCTTTATTAAAATGCACCCATTCCTGATCAGCACGGGTATATGAACAGAGAACACATACAGGTCACAATTTAAAAAAAAAATGAAAGAAGAGCACGTACCCAGTTATCGTTATTCTGCTCTTAGCCATTCATATCAAACAGCTTATGCAACTTTTTTAACATGCCAGTTCTTCTCATCTAAACCAGGGGTGGGCAATTGTTTTGGCTCGGGGGCCACTTTGTGGGAGCGGAGATTAGCGGAGGGCCGCACCTTTTAAAATGATTGCATTCATTAGTTAACTTTGCATTTCAGAAAAGGTATAAATTGTATCATAAAAATCAATAAATATAAATTAAATAAAATAGTGGTAGTTTTATTCAATTTATTTATTGTGCTAATTTCATATGGTCTATAGCTGCAAGCACATTTAATTTTAGAATCAGTTTAATGAGACAAATGTACCCTATCACACTTTTCTACAATTTTTTTGAAATCAGGAGTGAGATTGCTTGTTGAGATTCTCATCACAGCCTGCAAGTTAATGTCTGTCAAAGAGCATCTATATTTACTCTTGTTGATCTTCATGCAAGAAAAACTTTGCTCACAAATACATGTAGACCCAAATATAGAGAACATTTTCCAAGCAAATTTCTTCCTACATGGAAATTTTTTCAGCAGACAAAGATTTGTAAAAGTCAACTAATGTCACAGCATTAAACTTTTCTTTCACAGTGTGATCTGTGATCAATAAGTTCAAGCTGCAGCTCCTCAGGTGCTATATCAATATCAGCAGTGATGGGATAAGAGAGCAAATTGAATTTAGGCTCAATTTTCTTGAAGTTCTGAAATCTTCTTGGTGGGCTGCAAAAAACTCTGTGGCGGGCCGCATGTGGCCCCCGGGCCGCAATTTGCCCACCCCTGATCTAAAACATTCTTAGAATTTTGAATTTCTGTTCATTTGCTAGCTGATAATTTGCATGTCTTTAAGAACCATTCTAATTTGTCAGTCACCACCAGTGGTTTCCAATAACGTGCCAATACCATCCTTGTAGAGTTTAGGGCAAATAGCAGTATTTCTCTGGGATCACTCATTATGGTATCAAATATTATACTTATGTAGCATCTCTTTTTCTGGACTGTGGGAAAGGACTATTTGGTGGGGTAGCCAGAAATATGAAGGGGAGCCGAAAAAATTGGCTCAAGACGGTGAGTGGTCTTTTGCTGGAAGAAAAGACACAGCTAAAACTTTGGCTAGAGAGGCACACTTCGAAATTCACTAATCAAAATCTGAACCCAATCTTTGCTTATTTGTTAATGTAATCCTATGGGAAAGCTGTGTCGTGACCTAGAATCATGCATCACTTTCCAGGATGCATGTTCAAAACCCTTCTTACAGGCACTGCCTAAATATTTAAATCAGGAATCTTCTAGATTGGGTTTTTCAGGAATGGGCTCTCAATGGTATTTCTGCCCATAAGAACTTTAATTTCTTATTTGTTTTCAATTTCTTATCTTGGCTAATGTGGAGGTTGAGTGGTTCCCCCCCCCCCCTTTTTGGTGAGTCTCTAAATACTATTTCAGTCTCATGTGGAAGAGTTCCAGTTTACAAATCACAAGAAGGTTCCTTCATAGTAGTCCAATTCACATTACAGGGAAGAAATGTACATTTTGAATGTATATGTATTGATCTGTTTGCAAAAAAGAGCCAATGTGTGTTCACTTTACTAATGAAACTGAGACCAACACCTGCTAGGGATGCCAGCTTCCAGGTGGGACCTGGAGATCCCCTGAAATTGCACATCATCTCCAGACTACAGAGGAGGAAGAGGAGGAGGAGGAAGAGGATTAGATTTATACCCCACCCTTCACCTGGAGTCTCAGAATGGCTTACAATCACCTTCCCTTCCCCACCCCATGACAGACACCCTGTGAGATAGGTGGGGCTGAGAGAGCTCTGAGAGAACTGTGAATGACCCAAGGCCACCCAGCTGGGCTGCATATAGAGAAGTGGGGAATCAAACCCAGTTCTCCAGATTAGAGTCCACCACTCTTAACTACTACACCAAACTGGCTCTCAGTCAGTTCCCCTGGAGAAAATGGCTGCTTTGGAGGGTGGACTCTGTGACATCATACCCCACTGAGATCCCTGTCCTCCCCAGGCTCCATCCCCAAATGTCCAGGAGTTTCCCAACCAGATCTGGCCATCCTATCCCCCCTATCCCCCGCTGGTGACCGGGGGGACCTGACAATCATGACCCAGATCAATGTGCAGCGTCAACCACATATTCAACTAGCAGGGCTATTTTGGGGTAGGAATGCACAGGAATGGAGTTCCGGCTGGCTCCTGAGTTGGCCATGCCTACAACCCAAACCTCTGTGCATGAATGGCTACAGAGCACGCTGCCCTCCCCACATGACACACAAGAGGGAAAGGGGGCATGTTAAAATGCCCACCAGTCAGCTGAGAGTGAAATTGACAAGGAAAAGCCTCTCTCTGCCTTCCCTTCTCTAGCTGACATGTGGCCGCTGGAAAAGGGCAGGCAGGGAACCCAGGCACCTTGGAAATGCCTTTCTTTCCCTCCCCAATCTGGGGAAAGAAAGGCATTTAACTACCACCACCCCCGCACTTCCCTGAGTCTCTCTGCAATAGCAGAGAAGCTCAGGGAAGAAAGGGGCATGTGTGCATGCCTTCCATCCTTTCCCCAGCCTGTCCACTGTGGTGGGCAGGCTGGGGAAAGAGGGCAGGCATGCAGACATGCCTGGGTTCCCCTCCTGATCTTTTTCAGTTGTGAGAAGATCAGAAGGAGAACCCAGGCACATTGAAAATGCCTTTCTTTCCCTCCCTGATTTGGTTCCCCGATCAGCACCTTTCCCCGGTCGTCTGGTTTGGGGGAGGGGTAGGAGACTAGAAAGGCAATGCTGAAGTGGGGTGGAGAAGCTTGGGGGGGGGAAGAGGCAAGCTTCCATGCCTGCCCGGTGCTTTCCCAGCCCCTTGCCTAATGTGCTAATTAGCTGCGCTGTCAGGCGTGTGGCCTAATATGCTAATGAGTTTTGCTGTTGGGTGTGGCCTGTTATGCTCATAAGTTCCTGCTGGGCTTTTTCTACAAAAAAAATCCCTAACTGTAAGTATGTTGAAAGCAACATGAGAATCACTCAATGCACATATAAACTGAATGGGCCTTCACGGTCACTTGTCAGCAGGGCTAGGAGCATTTAGTTTTGTGTGGAAAGGCAGTGATGCATGGTAGCATGTCAAAAAGAGATTAGGTACAAAGTTCCGATCCTGACATGGTGAACCATTTCTGTATCTTGGACTGCTCACTTTACTGCTTTTAAAAAAAAATTGTTTGTTTTTTTCTAATTTTAAATTTTATTAAGTAAACGTAGCAGAAAATATCGGGCTACGGAAATTTAAATAGAACGGCAGTTGCAAAGTTCAACGGACTGACACCATTCAAATGAGCACGCAGGCCCTGATTGAGCAGCTCGCGCATGTAAGAGCTGGGGCTTTGTGTATATGACTCTTTTGAAAAATCTCCAGCAATCGTCCATTTGGTAGCAACAGGTTGGGCAGGGGGACAAACCCCACTTCCTTCTGAGATGGCTTCTTTGCAGCATCCCAGCGGCAAATCCCATACAACAGTGGTTCTCAACCTTCTTAATGCCGTGACCCTTTAATACAGTTCCTCATGTTGCGGTGACCCCCAACCATAAAATTATTTGTTGTGTTGTCTAAACGGCTTTGACAAAACCAATAAAAACATTATCTTCTGTCCCATCTATACAAAATCTTGCCTGAACCAATATCTTATGTCCGACCATTATTCCTACACTGGATTGGAATCAGTTCCTAAAAGTTAGGTTCCAATGGCAATCAGCTTGCGTGGGGCCCTTTCCTGCCGGCGAGGCAGCCTTGGACGCCAGCCAGCGACCCCTGTGAAAGGGTCGTTCGACCCCAAAAGGGGTCCTGACCCACAGGTTGAGAACCACTGCCATACAGGATTACGATGCCATCTGGGAATTCAGCAGACACATATCACACATTTGCTCCCATGGTCTTCCCCCACTCCACTGATAAGTTATGTTTGGTGCCAGTTTGGTGTGGTGGTTGATTTCCCACTCCTCCACACTCCTCCCCACACAGCTGCTGGCATTACCTTGAGTCAGTTACAAGTTCTCCCAGAGCTGTTCTCTCAAGAGCAGTTCTCTCAGAGCTCTCTCAGCCCCACTTACCTCCTCCTCCTTCTTCATCAGTCATGAAATGGTGGTGGTGGGAAGTGCCACCAAGTTGCAGCTGATATGGGGCCTCTGTAGGGTTTTCAAGGCAAGAGATGAACAGAGGTGGTTTGCCATTGCCTGCCTCTGCATTAGCAGCCCTGGACTTCCTCAGGGGTCTCCCTTCCAAATCCAGGGCTGGTCCCCGCTTAGCTTCCAAGCTAGACGAGATCAGGCTAGCCTGGGCCACCCTGGTCCAGGCAATAATTAAATACTAGCAAGTCACACCTGACTTATGGCAACCCCACAGGGCTTTCAAGACAGGAGTTGCACAGAGGTGGTTTGTCATTGTTGGGCACTGTGTCAGTGACCCTGGACTATTCTTGGTGGTCTCCCGTCCAAGTACTAACCAGGCCTGACCTTGCTCAGCTTCTGACATCTGATGCAATTGGGCTAGCCTGGGCCCTAGGATCGCCAAGTCCTACCTGCAAAATCCCAGGGGAGTTCTCCTTGTTGTCAGGGGATCCCACGCGCATGCGAAGTGCGTGTGTGCCAAAATGACATCACCCGGAAGTGACATCATCATGCCGGGCACATTGCTAGGGCGACACTCTAGTAATCGCCCTAAAACTCTATGGTATCATAGAGTTTTCAGGGCGATTGCTAGAGCGTCACCTCAGCAACGTGCCCAACATGATGATGTCACTTCCAGGTGATGACATCACACTGGGGCAGTCGGTCTGCTCAGGCCACTTCGGGGGTGGGGTTCCCCCCACCGGCCAAATTTGGACCGGTGGACTGGGGACCCCTTTAGCAGGGGATTCCCCACCCCCTGGGGGGACTTGGCAGCCCTACTGGGCCCGCCACCCAAGTCAGGACAGCCATAAAATACTAGTTGAATAAACAAAATTCAAATTTGGGTGAAACATCTTTTCAGTTGCAGCTGGCATGCTGGACATGATCGGCTTCAAACTACTTCCACTGAAACCCCATTGAACCTGAACTGGATTTGAGTTCCAGTTGCATACTTTGTCCACCAGATCCAACGTTGAATAAGCACTGAGGCTAAGGGCTGCCAGCATGCCGCAGTTGAATTCAGGCCCAAAATCCTGACCAACATAGTCTCATTTTTTCCCCTAGCAACACATATATGATGCTGCCTGCACATCTTGTTTGTTGGTTCACTCAACTCCAAACGAATTCATATTTTGCGGGATTTCTAACTTCCTCTTTCTGAATGGAATGAACAAAAGGCTGAATAAGGCCTGCATTTGATATCATTAAAGCGTGGGAAACTGACAGCAGAAAAGCAAACAATATGACAAGAACTGCAATACATACTTACAGCAATGGTTAAGGAAGATGCAAGGTAGCTGATCCAAACAGCTAATCATTGCTGCTTAGAAGCTGTAATATCCCCCTTCCCCGCCCCTGTTTTCTTCCATCTAATTGTCTTATAGTTTAATCTGGAGCTCATATATCAGTCGCCTCCATGACTCCAGCTTCAGTATCTCCTAGTTATTTGTTAAATTTAGGAAGGGTATGTTTTATTCAAATTGATTTTGCTCCTCTTGGGAAAGCCGTTGCCCTGGGGCTGCACTTGGAGTAAGCAGAGCAGAGCACAGGCATCCACCCAGCCCCTCCCCCACTCACCCTTGGTCTGCATCTCATTAAAGAATAGAAACTGCCGGCATAATTGGCAAAGAGGGAATATGGCCAATTTTATTCTTATTTACACAGATAATGCAGAAGACATCGCCTGATTCCCTGTGCCTTCCAGTTGCTTTAATGGCACACATCTCCATTCAGGGTAATAAGAGTTCCAGTTGAAGAATACAAACAGCATGATCAAGAATTAGATGCCGAGAATATATCTGTCCCTCCTAATAGAAAAGCAGCTGCAAGGATTCACGGCACAGCATTTGCACATGAAACGAAACAGATGGGTCTGGTTAAAGGATGGAGAGAGACTGGGAGAAAAGCCACTGCAGTCAAAAGATCCCTGTGAGGCAGGCTCAGCTGTGGACATCTGAATGCACAAGCCAGAGTCTGCACCCAGGGCTCTACTACTAGCCCTCATTACGTCTCATTTTGTGTGCTCCAGATGTAACTATGCAGCTGAGGCAGGTGCATCAGACAGAGGATCTGAGGTGCCATCAGGTCAGCAGGACAGAAGGCTCTTGGTGGTGGTGGAAAGTGCCATCAAGTCACAGCTGGTGGCCCTGTCGAGATTTCAAGGCAAGAGGTGAAGAGAAGTGGTTTGCCATCATCTGCCTCTGCATAGCAATCCTAGACTTCCTTGGAGGTCTCCCATCCATGTACTATCCAGGGCTGACCCTGCTTAGCTTCCGAGATCTGATGACATCCAGGTCATGGCCAGAAGGAACATAGGTTTCATCAACTGGAATTGTGCAACGATGCAGGAGCACTTCCTGGAAGACTAAGGCTGATTTTACACCTCCTCTCTAAAGTAGTTTGACTGCTGTCTTTTCCTGTGCTGATTTCACAGTGGTGTGAAATTTCACTCCAGGGGATCTAAGTGCACTAAGAAACCACAATTGTTTAAAGCAGAATAAAGCGGTATAATACTAGCTTGACCACAGGAGGGCAATTAGTAGATATGGACATTTCAGTAGCAGCACGGTTTCACACCGCACAGAGGTGTGGGCAGGATTTTTTGGAACTAGAATGATTCCAGCGGGAAAGTCAGATGTAAAATCAGCCTACATTGCATGTTCACTGGGAGGACTAGTTGGAAAAACCCTGTGTACTCACGTCCATAGATCACTGGTGCTGTTCCCAAAGTTATACCATGCTGACTGTGACTGCTATGGCATCACACTAATTCAGGCTAAGGAAAACTGGACAGTGGTATGGGGGAAAGGATGTTCCTCCAGTATATGAGTTCCATCTCAGGATCAGGGTAGTGACCTGACTGACCATGAAACTATAGAGTTAAATGTAAAAAAAAATAAAAATCATTTAACTTGGAAGCACAGAAGCTTTTTGCTGCATCCCCGATCCTCCGTATTTCCCAGTTAAGAGGGAAATGCTGTTCAAATAAATTACGAAAATGACCTGACTCCAATGGTAATGAGAAAAAGAAATTTTTACTTACAAAAATAGAATCACATCTTAAATGACATATTCCTTTAACTTACTGTAAAAAGATTAACTTCAAAAAAGGTTTATCTTTCTACAGCTCCAAGCCCATGTAAGAGAAATAAGAAGAGAGGTCCTGTTATAAGAAGAAAACACAGAAGGGAAAAGGCCAAAGAGGCTCACCATCTAACTGACGAGAGGGTGGGACCGACCACCAAGTGTATGGAGTAAGAGAATTCTCTTAACCCTTTCCCTCCCAGATCCTCTGCCATGCAGGGTTACAGTCTCCAACAGAATCAACCAAGGGTTATTTCAAGCCGGAATGAGCCGGAACGGTGTTCTGGGAGTAGCAACATTTTCCACCCTCCCTTGCAAGCAAACACACACACACTCCTTTCCCTTTGCTCAGAGGTGGAGCGGGAATGGAGCCCCATGGCTTTTCTGCTTTGGCCAAGGATGGCAGGGAAGGGGAGGGGGTGAGGTGCTTTTCCCACCGGGAGCAACTCACAGAAGGCTCTTACTCTTGGAGGCAAGACAATCCTTTGGGAAGCCAATCATGGAGGCTTGACAGAGAAGGGGGAACCCGGGAGCAAGTTTCCTTCCTTGGGGACAAATGGCTCCAAGGGACAATGGTGGGGGGGAGCAAATTACCTTGTAGCAGATTTTACCACCAGGTCTTTCCCTCAACACATCCCATGTAAAGTCAACATTGTTATTTAGGTATGTATTTAGAGCATTTGTACCCCACCCACCCCCCTTCTTCATTGTCCCAATACTGCAAACCGAGGCAGCTCTCAAAGCTGTAAAAACAGTTTAAAAGGAATTACAGTCTGATGAAGTGAGCTGTGAGTCATGAAATTTTGACACAGGGAAACAGTTGTTTTTTAAAGTGCGACTCTATCCCTGTAAATTATGCTTTTAACAGACTAATCTCTCTCTGGAATCTTTCTGTTCAGACCCCCCCTCCCTGCCCCTCCCCAAAAAAAGATGCTGAAATGAGTCTGAAGTCTTCTTTTTCTTCTTTGTGAGGCTGCAGAGGGAAGAGGCAGAACTGAGCTGATGAAAATCTTCCACCTCGACCCTCAGATGTCACCAGTTCCCAACTCAGAACTGGGGAAATTCCTGAAGATTTGGGGGTGGGGACAGGGAGGTTTAGGAAGGGGCTAGACCTCAGCACAGAATGATGTCCACCCTCCAAAGCTGCTCTTTCCTCCAGGGGAACTGATCCCTGTAGTTTGGAGATCTGTTGTAATCCCAGATCTCCATGCACCATCTGGAGACTAGCAACCCTCTTGCGGCCACAGCCACTATCTCTGTTAATATCTGTGATTTCATCTCAGCAGGTTTGAAAGTGTCTGCCTATGTAGTTGAGCAACCCCTCCCCTTTTTCTGTTTGCTGTCAATTCACAGCCAATTTGTAGAGACCCCCTGGGGCTTTCAAGGTGAGAGGCCTTCAGAGCTGGTTTGCCGTTGCCTCCCTCTGCATAGCAACCTTGGTATTTCTTGGTGGTCTCCCATCCAAAGACTAACCAGGGCCAGCTCTGCTTAGCTTTCAAGCTTGCCCAGCTTGCCCAGTTGGTCTGGAGGGAGGGGCTGGGGTGTCATCAGTATGCTGATGACACCCAGCTTTATTTGATGTTGGGCGGCCAGTCTGGCTCTGGACCGGATGATCTTGACCGGGCATTGCACGCTGTGGCTGGATGGCTTAGGTTGAGTAGGCTGAAGCTGAACCCGGCGAAGACGGAGGTCCTGTGCCTGGGTAGGGGCGGCCCATGGTCGAGGCTCCCACTCCCAGCATTCGACGGAGCGCTGTTGGTGCCTGCGCTGGTGGTGAGGAGTTTGGGAGTGCTCCTGGATCCCTCCTTAACTATGGAGGCCCAGGTAGCAGCCACTGCCAAGTCAGCCTTTTTTCATCTGAGGCGGGTGTGGCAGTTGGTTCCCTTCCTGGACCGCACTGACCTGGCCACAGTGATCCATGCAATGGTCACCTCGAGGCTAGACTATTGTAATGCTCTCTACATGGGGCTGCCCTTGTCGCAAATCCGGAGGCTGCAGCTGGTGCAGAATGCCGCAGCAAGGCTGTTGATGTGTCTCCCGAGACAGGAGCACATCCGTCCTGTGCTGGTGGCACTGCACTGGCTGCTAATAGCGTAACAAATTCGCTTCAAGGTGCTGGTGCTTACCTTTAAAGCCCTAAATGACCTGGGTCTGACCTACCTGAGGGACCGCCTTTCCCCATATGTACCCCGGAGAGCACTACGGTCTGGGGCCCAACATAATTTGGCTACCCCTGGCCCCAGAGAAGCCAGGCTCGCTACCATGAGGGGGAGGGCCTTCTCGGTGGTGGCCCTGACGTGGTGGAATGAGCTCCCGGAGGAGATCAGGGCCCTGCAGGACCTGATGCAGTTCCGCAGGGCCTGCAAGACGGAGCTCTTCCGCCAGGCATATGAATAGGGGTCGCCATCTTCTTCTCCCCCCCCCCCATATTACATCCACCAAGGTCGACCGCTGATATTATCATCTGCCGCCGGGGATATGGCACTTGGCTTCATCAGAGAGATGCCATCTGTTGTTCTGAATGTTGAGCACTTTGTTATTATGTTTTAATTATGTATGTTTTATATTGTTTTAACTATTTTAAAATGTAAAGTGAATCCTGGTTCGCCAGGTCTTGTAAGCCGCTCTGAGACTGCAAAAGGTGGGGAGAGCGGCCTGGAAATCAAATAAAATTAAATTAAAAACATAAAACAAAGATCTGAAGCAGTTTTTCTCCAGGTAGGCTCGCCAGCTCCGAGTTGGGAAATACCTGGAGATTTTTGGGGCGGAGCCTGAGCCATGGGTGTTGCCTTCTGGCACACTTCTGGTGATGTCAGGGGGGGTGGCATATGCAAATGTGTTATGCTAATGAGCTCCCACACCTCCTTTTCTATGAAATGACTCCTGGAAGCAACTACAGCTCCATGGCCATTTTATCCAACTCCGGTGGTCCTACCAAATATCAACTGACGCATGGGAAACTGACGCATGCCTTTCATAAAGAAATAAACATTGGATGAGTCCTGCTGAATCAGACCAAGGATCCCTCTAGTCCAGCATCCAGTTTTCAACAGTGAGTAGCTGGATGCTTCTGAGATAGAGATGCCAACTCAAGTCTGGGAAATTCCTGGAGATTTGGGGGTCTTGCTGGGGAGAGCAGAGTTGGAGGAGGAGACAAAGCTGAGTAGGGATGTGATGCTATCGCCTCCACCATCTGAAGCTGCCCTTTCCTCCGGGGGAAATCATCTCTGCAGTCTGGAGATCATTTATAAGTGCAAGAGAACTCCGTGTGCCACCTGGAAGGTGGTAACCCCATCCTGAGTCATGTTCTAGTTGTAAGAGGCCAGAGATCTTAAATATCTTCACATTTCCCAGGGTGATGGGCATGTAGTTATGACTCAGCAAGTGTGTTCCCTCCTTGGAAAGTGCCTCCTGCTCCCTGGCCCTGACACTACTCTGGGAGCGAAATATTCACAATTATGTATTATCCACAGCAGCAAAGCATACTTTTGACTTGTTGAAGTAGGTGGGGAGAACAGAGCGGCTCCCAGCATGGAGCCAGAGGAGGAAGAAGAAGAGGAGGATGAGGAGGAAGAAGAAGAGGCTGAAAGAGGAGGAGCAGAAGTAGAAGGAGCAAGAGGAGGAGGGGGAGGGGGAGATTGGATTTATACCCCGTCCTTCATTTGGAGTCTCAGAGCAGCTTACAAACTCCTTTCCCTTCCTCTCCCCACAACAGACACCCTGTGAAATAGGTGGGGCTGAGAGAGCTCTTTTGAGAACTGCCCTTGAGAGAACAGCTCTGACAGAACTACAGCTTGCCCAAGGTCATCCCACAGCTGCAAGTGGAGGAGTGGGGAATCAAACCCAGGTCTCCCAGATTAGAGTCCGCGCACTTAATCACCACACCAAACTGCCTCTCATGAGCACCCATGAAACTGCCTTCTGCTGAACCAGTCCACTGGTCAGACTGGCAATAGCTCTGCAGGCAGAGGTCTTTTCACATATCCTGGTCCTTTTAACTAGGGATGCTGGGGGGGTTGAACCTGGGACCCTCAGCATGCAGAGCAGAAGCTCTTCCATGGAGCCGCAGCCACCTCAGCCCAACATGCAGCCATGTCGGAGTGTGATCCTTGCCAGGTTGCTCTGCTCGCAGGCCTCTTGCCATTCAGAAGAGTTGGCAGAAGCACCGGGTGGAGCCGGTTTGAGGATCCAATCCCATCTTCTGATGGGGAGAGAAAACTACTCTTCCCCCCCTTATTGGGAGGCCAGGATTCTCACTATAGTAGAGGGCTGCCAACTCTGGGTTAGGAAATTCCTGGAGATTTGGCTGGGGCCTGAGGGATGCACAAATCTGTGCCCTGTGTGACCCCTTGGCCGAATTGGAATCACACAGTCTGAGTCCAACGAGTTAGATGAACATCTGTTTAATGAATTCATAACAGGGAATACAGGGCTGATGAGTGCCTGAGCACTCCAGCAATTCCAAAGCTGTATTCTGCCATAACCAGGAAGGGCAAAAGGTCTTATACCCCAAAGGACATCACATATAGTTTAGACATTAAAGGGTCTCTAATTGGTACCAGGCAATTAACATCATACAAACATCATTTGACTTTAAGCCTTACTATTGGTCTCTCCTTATACTAGTCAGTTATGTCAGTGGTTGCATTCACTTATCTGGTTTCCAGGACAATGGGAACATTAGAGAACAGTGAGCTCCTTTCTGACCTGCATATGGAGGGCTTGTTGACAAGGGGTTCTGAATCACATCAAACTTCGCTCTTGGCGGCCTTGCAGCTTCTAAATAGCATTCCATTCTTATTGCATCCTAATTCCTTCTACAGAGGTTTCCTATACAAAAGGTGCAATTATAAAATATATATGTTCTGCTATAAGTTTCTCTAATCAGAAGCTTCCCGGTTACATACCAGGATTAAACTTTTGAAGGCACAGTGACAGCTGCCAATATATCTATATCAAGGAGAATGTGGCAGAAATCACATTCAAAAATCACATTCCTTTTCCCTTGTCCTTCAAAACCTCTGTACTCTGGAGATGAGCTGTAATTCTAGAAGATCTCTAGGCCCCACCTGGAGTCTGGCGCACCAGCTCAATCACCTGCTTGTCATCTTCTACAGAGGGACTTTAGAACTGTGAATGCATGAAAGCAACGTGATGCAACTGCTTTAGCCAGAAGATGGCTGAAGGTCTGTGATTTTCTTCACTCGAGCCTGTGTCCTTTTTAAAAAAAATGAAAGTCTTAAGGGTTTTATTTAAACTGTTTGTGTGAAGCACCAAATATTAGTACTTATATCTGTCAAGGTAACTGATTTTATTTATTTCTTGTATTTTCTTTACACAATTTATACCTTGCTTTTCTGCCCAGCCAGAGACACGTGGGTGGCTAACAGTTGAAACAGCGCGTTAAAACAAATCATAAAAGCAGAAGTAAAACACCAAAGCACAAAACAAAAACCAAAAAGTTGTGAATCACATTAGCCTTGCCCTCAGCGTCCTTGCGACTCGCGCATTCCGTTTCTATTGTATCCTAATTCCCTCTACAGAGGCTTTTTAATAATACTCTTGCTTAATATGGCTTCTTATACAAAAATGTAATTATAAAATATATACGTTCTGCTATAAGTTTCTCTAATCAGAAGCTTCTCAATTACATACCAGGATTAAACTTTTGAAGGCACAGTGACAGCTGTCAATATATCTCTATCAAGGAGAAAGTGTCAGAAACCACATTCAGAAATCACATTCCTTTCCCCCTTGTCCTACATGAGGACAGCAGAGTTTAGGGAGAGGAAAAAGCTTGGCAGGGATGTGATGCCACACCGCCCATCGTCCAAAGCGGCCATTTCCTCCAAGGGCGCTGGTCTCTGTAATTCGGAGAACAACTGTAATTCCAGGAAAACTCCAGGCTTCACCTGGAGGCTGGCATCCCAGTGTCCCACATTAAATTGGTACCTTTTTTTTTTTTTAGCGTCCCCCCACCCCACCCTCAGATGAGAGCTGTTAGAATTCCTAAACACACAAAACCCTGCGTGTAAACAGTACCACTTCGGCGGAGTGTGCTTCTCACCCAATCCAAAGCTGAAAATTGGAAAGTTTCCTTTTGTCAGACTGTTAATATTTCTGCTATTTTCCCCTTTAAGGGGGAGGGGGACCACAGCTTTAATTATAGTTTCAGGGCTGCCTTTGAGGGAAAAGTAGGTGCCACCCTTGAGAAAAGCAAGTTAAGATGAATTGTTTTCACCTAAAAATATGACCTTTACCTTTGCAGAATATGTAATTTTCTGCAGAGATTTACAGCGTCTGAGTATTCTACATAGGGCCCGTAAGAATAGAAATTAGTTTAGAAGCCACTAAAAAAAAAATAGCCTGAAAAACACTGAAAATTTAAAAATCAAACTCTGCATGCGGAGCATGAATTGTTAAGTGCAGACCAGTGGAAAGCATGTCTTCCTGAAGAGTACCTCCTCTCATTCAAAGCTCCATGTTGGTGGGAATGACTGAAGTCCTGCTTTGGCTCTAGCCATCTGTAGATTGGCCTCCTCCAAAAAGCAGGGCTTTTCCCCACTGTGGACTCAGAGCTATTGAATATGCTCCCCTAGGAATTTCAATCACTGTTCTTTGGTGCTCTAAAGGGAATGCTCTAGCTCTCATCTCTATGGCTTTCATAGCCATAGAGACGTGGAGGACTTAAATGCTAGAGCATCACTTTTCTGGCCGCCATTTTGTCCCCCAGGGTCCAATTTCAAAAAAGCAGGTAAGGGGTTTTTAAAGAGGGGGTTCCCAGTGGGGGCTTGGCAAGCCTATGTGCTCTTGAAAATGGGAGGGGGGAAGTAGGGTTGGCAACCTCCAATGGGGCCTGGAGATCTCCTGGAATTATAACCGGTCTCCAGACTACAGAGATCAGTTCCCCTACAGAAAATGGCCACTTTGGAGGAAGACTCTATGGCATCACAACCCCCCTGAGCTCCGTCCCTTCCTCCAACCCCACCCTCCTCAGGCTCCACTCTCTCAATAAGAACCCTCCAGGCACTTCTCTAATGCCTCCAGGTGGTGGCTGGAGGTCTCCTGTGACTATAACTGATCTCCAGGTGACAGAGATCAGTTCTTTGGGGGGAAATGGCCACTTTGGAAGGTGGACTGGACTCTGTGGCATTGTACCCCACTAATTTCCTTCCCCTCCCTCCCCAAACCTTCCCCCTCCCTAGGATCAACCCCCCAGATTCCCTGTTATTTCCCAAACCAAAGCTGGCAACCCTAAGCTGGCCTCAGTGATAGCTGGCCAGGACAGGAAGTGGGTGGCAAGATGGGAAGCCTCCTGTGAGTCCACAGGACCTTCCACTCAGGGCATCTGGAGACATGTCGGAAGCTGAGTGTGGTGTAGGGTTGCCAAGTCGTACCTCGTTAGGAGCGGGGGGAGTCTGTTCTCTTCCTGGAGTCTTCTGGTGTACGTGCCACAATGATGTCACCTGGAAGTGACATCATCATGCCGGGCACGTTGGGGGCGGGACCTCAGTAATTCGAGGGAAAACCGTAGAGTTTTCCCTCAAATTACAGAGCGCCCCCCCCAAAAAACATGCCTGACGTGATGATGTCACCTCTGGGTGACATCATTGCGCCGGGCACATCCCCTCAGCCCGGCAATTTGGGGATGGGGTTCCCCCTGGCAGCCCGATCCTGGAGACTGGGCAATGGGCCACTGGAGCAGGGGTTTCCCCGCCCCCCAGGGAGACTTGGCAACCCTAGTGTGCTGGCTTTGTGGCCCAATCAAAAAAGCAAGGCTGTAGGCATGGCAACCAGCTGGCCCAAATGGGAAATGGAGTGGGCCGGCTGCAGAGCTCTCCATACATCTGTGGAGAATGAGGGGCTGGGGCTGTGGGGCCTGCAATGGCCTTTTAAGAACTTGCTCAACTAGTTCCCCCACTGTTGTTCCACCCTGTGTTGAGAGACCCCATGCCAAGAGAAGAGTAGATGCCATGGGAGCTATGAGGGAGAAGGACATCTTTCCATCTGAGCCTGAGGTCTTGAGGCCAATTGGCAGGGTGCCAAGGCTCACTAGGGCCTGAGGAGTTTGCCTCACGTGTGTTGCCTAGCAAGGCACTTTACATGCTCTTATGGACTCTTAATATTCATAAGTTTGAACTTTGGACTGTGCTAAGTGTATGCTTAAAGGACTGTATTGTGATGCCAGCCGCAAACTGCACACATGCCCTCTTACCTGCTGCAAGAGGTTCCAGTCTATTCCTGACTGCCAAGAAGCACACTCCTGCCATTGTCCACACAAAGACAGAGACAAGGAGCTGAGGATCCCATTGCCCAAGGGTGCTCCTGTTGACTTACACTAGGCAACCCCCCCCCCCAGCATACCTGTAGGATTCCACACATTCCAGAGAGATGCTGAATGAGGTTGCTTGGCAACTAATCCCCAAACCATCAACTGGCCGAGCTAGGGCCATCAAGAGACAATAGGATGGCTCGGTGACTCATCACAAGCTTGCCCAGGTGTCAGTTCCTGTCTAGCTCCTAGAGTCTCAATATTGACCACCCCCCAGCATCCTCTCCTCTTTCTCCTTTAACCAATGGTAGGGTTTGTAGGGATGGATTACATGGCAGGTGTGTTAGGGGGATGTGGTCAGCGCTGCCCGCCCCCAGATCACCTAATAAAAAAGGTCGCCTACCATGCGGCCAGTCTCTTAAGCTTCCACGACCCCTATTTGCTTTTACCTCTCTCAAGTCCAGCTTGCTATCCCTATACCCTCCCTCCATCTTTGATCTCTGGGTCTGCAGCCAGAGGTAAGCGTGCTTCTGCCAGTTCAGAACACGTTCCCTATTTTCCTTTCAATCCCTCAATTCTTCCTTTGGAACGGACAACCCATCTCCAGGACAGGTAAAGTATTGCCCAACCATCGAACCTCCTGCTAATGTGAAAGTGCTATTTATCTATCTAAAGTTTCTTAGGAACTGTGTGTTAGTGTGTGTGAATCTGTATTGTGTGCCTGAGAATATTCTTCAGTAAAAATCATTTAAACGGACCTCCGCCTCAGTGCCTATTTACTGGGAACTCCTGGAAGGGGCGGGATCTTGGTATAGTTGGCTGTAACCCGGTTATTTGCCAATTGTTGACCTTAAAATCACTAACCCAGAGCAATTCAGCTAACAGGTGGGCCCATTTTTTAAATAAATAAAATTAATGTGTTTGGTTCCCAGCCAGAGTTGTCAAGACTCCATTGGCAAACTACATGAACATTTGAAAGTTGAGCCTGGGAGTAGGACAGACCAGATGTCAGAACTCAGAAGTGGGAGTGGCACTCTAGGATTTGCCCCTTTGATAAATACCATAGAAATTTTGGGAAGTTCATAAAGTGTTGTCATTCCTCCCCATTTTTCTCCTGTTGCTCCACAGAGTGAACGTGGATGATGACAGCACTGGGGCAGGCCAGTTTTCCATCCCAGCATACTTTTGGTGGTTACCGGGGGAGAATTGTGTTGTGCTAAAGATATACGGGATGCCTTGATTGACACTCAGGGAGGCCCTGATCTCAGAGAAAAAAAATCTTTCTCTGGCAACTAGAACCACAGCCTTCTCAGATTGCAGGCCTGGAAGAGATGGGTTTCTGTCAGAATCCCACAGCAATCAGTCCCAAAAACGTTCCTTAATCAGGATCTAGTTTATTGAGATCAGTGAAGGCAGGTCATCTGTGCATATATTCTGTGTCAGGAATGATTCTCAGGGCAGGAGCAGGGCAGTTATACAGAATTCAAAGAGAAACCCCTGATGGATGAGAGCCAATCATAAAAAGCAAGCAATTGTGCCCAAACTAACAAATATAGGTTCTCAGCTCTGTTGATCTTGATGTCTTTCGATCTTCTTGGCTCCAAGCAAAAAATATTTATTGACTGGTCTTTAAAGCTTTTAACGAAGAGCTCCTCATAGGTTGCACCAATCACATGACAACTTTTGCAGTAGCTAAATTCTTCCATGTTTTCCTGTGGAATGAGGTTTATTGTGGCATGAGGGTTTGTTGTTTATGACTCCAGTTGCAAAAAACAGTAAAGACAATCTCTGTATAATAATCCTCTTGGTGTATTGGCCATTTCCAGCTCTCCCATTGGCTGTGCAATATGCTCCATCAGCCATTGGCCCATCAGCCAGCACTCAAGAGTACTCACATGCTATTGGCTGGGCACTGGGTCTGCTTCTCTTCCCCACCCACTGTTCCCTGTCAGAATAACTGGCAAACGGCTCTCTCTCCTGAGAAAGATACTTCTCCTGCTTGGCTCATCTGTGGGACTAATTTTTCCCTCAGTGGCTGTGGCTAGGCAACCAAGCTTGGTTTTGTCAGTAAAAAGACAAAGGAAGGAAATCCTTTCCAGGCCTTTGTGAGGAACTCATTGGGGCCAGTCCTCCTGACTAGGGTTGCCAGCTCCAGGTTGGGAAATATTGTGTCTAAGGAAGCCAGTCTAAGGAAGCTAGAGTTTGGGAAGGGGAGAGGCCTCAGCTGAATAGAATGCCATAGAGGCCACTGTCCAAAGCAGTTATTTTCTCCAGCGGGAGAGAGAGATCTGTTGTCTGGAGCTCAGTTGTGGTACCTGGCGATCTTCAGGCTCCTATCCTAGGCATAGCAGTTAGCGCTTCAGAGCAGGGCCTACCGGACCCAGGTTCTTGCTGTGGAAGCTGATTAGGTGATTTTAGACCAGTCATTCAGTGAAACCCCCTCTCATGCCCATTGCCAGCTTGGCCACTTTTCTGTCAGAATAAACTGTGAAAATGGCTCTCCCCTGCTTGACTCTGCCATGGCTGGCTTGCTAATGAGGTGGGTCAGTGGCCATCAAACCATTCTCTTCAATCTCCTGAAGTGTGGCTGGCTTTCTCCTAGGGTTGCCAATCTCCAGGTGGAACCTGGAGATCTTCCACAGTTATACTTGATCTCCAGATGACAAAGATCAGTTCCCCTGGAGAAAACAGCTGCTTTGGAAGGTAGATCCTATGGCATTATACCCTGCTGAGTCCTTCTGCCTCCCCCATGCTGCTCTCCACAGGATCCACCCCCCAAATCTCCATGTATTATCCCAACTCAGAGCTAGGAAACCTACTTACCCCTCAGTGCCTGTTGCTAGGCAACCAAGCTTGGTTCTCTCAGTAAAAGGCACTTTTCACACCTATTTTGGCCTTTGGGAGAAAACTCATTGGGGCCAATCCTGAGCTAGGGTTGCCAGCTCCAGGTAGGGAAATGCCTAGAGATTTGAGGGATGGAGCCTGGAGAGGGTGAGGTTTGAGGAGGGGTGGGACTTCAGACAGGTACAATGCCATAAACTTCACCTTCCAAACCAGCCAGTTCCTCCTGGGGAACCATTGTTGCCAATCTCCAAGTGGGGGCTGAAGATCACTCAGAATTACAACTGCTCTCTAGGAGGAAGGGGGGAGTAGATTAAAAGTTGAAGTCAGAGGGGCAGAAAAGGGTAGGCTGATGGTTGGCTGGGAAGGAGATAGGGTTGCCAACTCCAGGTTGGGAAATTCCTGGGTATTTGAGGGGTGGAGTCTGGAGAGGGTGGGGTTTGAGGAGGGGTGGGATCTCAGAAAGGGACAATGCTGTAGACTCCATCCTCCAAACCAGCCATTTCCTCCTAGGTAACAATTGTTGCTAATCTCCAGGTGAGGGCTGGAGATCACTCAAAATTACAACTGCACTTTTTTAAAATAAATTTTATTCTCATTTATAATAAGATAATACAATAATTAATACTGGTCAGGTTACTTATACAATAGCAATATTTAACAAACATATGTGAAAAAAACCCCAAAGCTATATTAAGCCATAAATGAAAAAAGAAATCGCTAAATGAAATTACATTAACCAACTAGTTTTCAAAGAATTGCAATATCCTGTATATTTTCTTGTAGACCTAATATCGTCTCTATGTTTTCCAAAATTGGCCTCCACCTTACATAGTAATTAGATGGACCTAGACTTGGATCTTGACATCTAATGTATCCGAGATTTTATCCATGAATAAATGGTCCCATACCTTAAAAAGCCACTTGTTACTAGAAGGAGCTTCAGGAGCTTTCCAACACGAAGCTATAGTAGTTTTAGCGGCTGTTAAGAGAACCATAACCAATTCCTTGCTAGGCTTCAGAATTTGTACATCTTGCCAAAGGTTTAATAAAATTAACTCTGGTGTACAAGGAATATTATAACCTGTAAAAAGCTGTGCCTTGGATATAACTGCTTGCCAAAACACTTTAATCACACCACACTCCCACCAACAGTGAAAAAAAGTGCCTACTGCCCCACATTGTTTCCAACACAAATGTGAGAAACGTTTATTTATACAATTTAGCCTTCTTGGAGTAATATACCAGCGTGCTAAAATCTTGTAGTTCTGTTCTTGCATATTTATAGATTTAGTACTACAAGCATAAGAAGACCATATGGAGTCCCAATGTGATGACTGTAACATTAAAGCACAATGGGATTGCCAAGAAAAAAAAATAAGAAGCTAAAAGTGTGGAATCATTATCTAATAATATTTTATATATCAAAGAAATAAGCCCTTTCTGTCCCCATTTTTCCTCTACCATAAGTCTTTCTAGAGGTTTCAATGGCTTCTGTAGTGTTTCTACAACTGACACAGAACATAGTAAATGTCACAATTGGTTATATTCAGACCAAGGTACCTTCACTTTAAGTTCTATATCATGTTTAGACAGCATCTGCTCATTTTTAGTTATGTCCAAAATTCTAGTCAGTTTAGCAATTCTCCATAAACCATAGGTATTTTGATGCAATGCAGGGGGAAACCATTTTTGTCCCAAAAAGGTAGAGGTCACTGAAAACCTAGAAATTAGACTGTGTCTTCTATGGTCCCATGTCTTCATAGGAGAATCTATAAATAAGGCATCAGATGGGGTTTTTTTTATGTTCCTGTCTATCTCTCCATATGAATTCCAGATAACTTTTCAGATAAAAATAAGACTCTTCAATTGCTACCCATTCAGTGGTTTGAGAATTGCCTAAAATACGAAGTAGTGTAGATAATTTTACAGCTTCATAATATAGTCTCAGATCTGGAACAGCTAGACCCCCACTTACACGGGGCCTACGTAAAGTAAAAAAAACCCCTAATCCTCGTACATTTTTCCCCCATATAAATTTCATCCAAGAACTTTGCCATTTTCGTAGAGTAGAATTAGGGATCCATATTGGCAAGGCCCAAAATAAATATAATAGTTTAGGAAGCAAAAAGGATTTCAAAATATTATTTTTTTCCAACCTTTCTCTTTTTTTGAGATCTCACTGAATGCACAATCTATTGAATTCTTGTATGGTCTCAAGATAGTTAATCTTAAATGTGTCCTGAAATTTTAAAGAAATTTTAATACCTAAGTAAGTCCAAAAATTAGTCGTCCAATGATAAGAATAATGTTTTTGGAGATGATTCCTTGTGCTTTCAGATACATTAATAGGGTGTAAAGTTGTTTTAGCATGATTTACACTGTCCAGCATGTAATGCAAATTCATGTAATACCTGCTCCAATACAGGTAAGGAATGAATCAGTCTAGAAATATATAAAACAAAATCATCTGCAAAGGAGCTAAGTTTATAAGTATTATGATTAATTGCAACTCCCTGTATTGTGTCCAAATTACGAATTCTATTAGCTAAAGGTTCTATAACAATGGCAAAAAGGAGGGGCGACAAAGGGCACCCCTGCCTAGTGCCATGAGACAAAACAAAATCCTGGGGAAAAAATCCATTAACTGAAATTTGAGTAGATGGGGAAGTATAAATCGCCTCAATCATCTTTTGGAACTTTGGGCCAAACCCCATATTTGCTATAACCATTTTTTAAAAGCTGGGTTCTACCTGATCAAAGGCTTTTTCAATATCCAAAGCAAGAATACAGATTTCAGATAAATTGTTTTTACCATGTTGAATTATATTAAGAGTTTTCCTAACATTATGTCCCATTTAGGGATAAAACCAGATTGATTCATGTGAATATACTCACCGATAAATGAGTTAAACCTAGTGGTCATTATGGTTGTAAATACCTTGTAATCACTGTTTAACAAAGAAATTGGCCTATATGATTTCGTAGAAGTTGGATCCTTATCCTTTTTTAAAAGAACTATAGTTTTGGCCTCGTCCCAAGATTTAGGTTTAATTCCAGACTCTAATAGTGAATTACAAAGACAGGTAAACGGCTTTAACAAAATAGATTTAATTTTTTTATAAAATTCTGCTGGCAGGCCATCCCTGCCAGGTGTTTTGTTTAGTTTCAAATGAGAGAGAGCCTTATCTACTTCTTGTTCCGTAATTGGGGACTCCATTATATCCCTATCGATGTCTATAATTTGAGTAACCAGCTTATTCTGTTTTAAATAAGAATTAATATCTGACTGCAAAGGATTTCCTGAGCTATAAAGCTTTTATAATATTGATAAAAAAAACTTGTAAAATATCCTGTGTTACAAAAACTGTCTCATCTTTGTCATTTTTAATCAGTTGGACTGTCTTATGTGATTATATATCTTTCAACTTCCATGATAGTAATTTTATGGATTTGGGGTGTCTAAACCAGTATTGCTGTTTGACATATAAGATTTTATTTTGGATTTGAGATATCTCTAAAGCCTCAAGTTTTTTTCCTCGCTGTCAACAACCTTTTATAGTTTTTCTTTGAGGCTTGAGTTTTATGTTTATCTTCCAAAGCTTTAATCTTATTTAAGATTTCCTGTTTTAACTTATTTTTCTGTTTATTATAGGAGGCGGTGGTAGATATAAATTTACCACACATCACAGCTTTCATAGCATCCCAAACGACCTCCTGGGAGACCCCACAAGAAGAATTAAAATGAAAATACTCCTTCAGTTCCTTTTCAACTTCCCTTACAACTACCTGTTGAAATAAAATATTTTTATTTAAAGACCGTTGTTGTTTTTTTTCCCTCATATTAATGTTACTTAATGTACACTCAGTCCAAGCGTGGTCTGACAGTGTATATAAACCTATATCTGTATGTGTTACACTGTCAACTAAAGAGGGGGATGTTAAAATCATATCAATCCTAGTAAAAACATTGTGTTTAGGAGAGAAATATGTAAAGTCTTTTACACCAGAATTACACAGTCTCCAAATATCTCTTAAATCATATTTATCCATCAACTTTTGTAGAAAAGTGCTCTTCTGGTATTCAACCCTTGAAGTGGAGCTTGGATTATTTTAATATGTTTTATCCCAATACGCATCAGAAATACAGTTAAAGTCGCCTCCTATAACCACGTGACCAGACTTAAATTTATCCAGTTTTCCAAAAACATCCTGCAAAAAGGGTTCTTGACCCTCATTAGGAGCGTACAAAGCTACTAAAGTATAGGTTATCCCATTTAGTGCACCTTTTTTTAAAAAAAAAATGAACCTGTAGGTCTATTAATATATCCTGGTACACAAAATTAATTTGCCTAGAAAGGAGTATAGCCACCCCTCTGGACTTAGAGCTGCCTGGAGCTCTATATTGTTCTATGAACCACTTAGACCTAAAGATAACTTGGTCAGCTTTCTTTATATGTGTTTCCTGTAAAAATAAAATAGTTGGCTTCAGCTTTATTAAAAAGCTAGACAACCTTTTATCCTTGATCTTGTTGTTCAAACCACAACAATTTAATGAAATAATTTTAACTTGCCTATCTATCATTTTTATTAAATAGTATAACTGATTTTCCCTTCAGCATAAACTTCAACAAACAGTAGCCCATAAGAAAAATACCCAAAGAGCAACCAAAAAGTTGGTAGTTAATAGACCTTTTCCCCTAAAGTCTTATTGTTAATCATTGTAAAGCACCTGACCTTAATAATGAATACCAAAGCTATTACTCTTACACCTACATTAACAAAAATACACGCCAGTTCCCAGACTTGGGGTACAGCTAGTGAGTGGCTTGTCCACTTCACACTAAAAAAAAAAAACTTATCTAACTATCTGGGAGCAACTAAGGAACCCCCCCCCCCTTACGGCATACAAATAAATAGAAATCCTGGCCAAACATTAGGGGGGGGGGAAGTAAAAATATTTAGGTTTTGCATTTGTTTTTGCGAACTCTGATCCAACTTAATGAAGAGTCTGTCTCTGAGTCTTCAGAATCATCTAACAAGGATGGATCAGGACAGTCAGATTCAGTCTGCAAAGAGGTAAGCATGTTGTATCCAGACTGAAGATCACCAGCAACATATCTGGTGCCCAGATGTATTACTAAGAGTTCCATAGCAGAAGTCCAACGATAATGGAATTTATGTTGAGACAAAGCTTCAGTAATAGGGCAGAGAGTTTTCCTGTGCTGCAAAGTTTCTGCAGAGAGGTCCAACAACACTAAGAGTTTAGTGTCCTGATAAATTAAACCTTCCAACCTTGCTTTTTTGAAATTGCATCTCTCAATCTGGAATCAGGGAACGTTGCAAAGATATCTCTAGAAAATGTTTCAGAGTGTCTATTAGGAGGGCCCACCCGAAAAGCTGAGTAATTAATGGAACCACGTCATCTTCCAGGACTAAGGTTTGTGTTAGCCAGTTAATCAAAAAAGTCTTTAAATCAATAGCCCCTTCTACGTTCTCAGGCAAGCTGCGAATTTTTTAATTTCTTTCTTTCAATTTATTTTCTAGCGCCATAATTTTATTTTAGACCATTTTTCCACCACCCAAAGTTGTTTTACCTCTTTGTGAGTTGTGATTGCAGCCTCCAGTGCTGTCCCAGCCATATTCGAAATCTGTTGCATTGTCGTAGACAGGTTTTCCAGCTGCTCTTGAGCGGTTTTATTTCCGAGCGGATTTGCTTTGCTATGTTTTTTTTCCAAAGTTTGTAGAAGTGTAGCAAATTCCTCTTAAGTGATAAGGGAGTCATCCTCCTCTTCCAGAGAAGTCCTGCCCACCATCTTAGCGCCCGTCTGAGCCACTTCGAGCTTCTGCCCGCTCCGAGTGAACTATTTATTTATTTATTTATTTCATTTGTATCCCGCCTTGCCAGCGAACTGGCTCAAGGCAGCTAACATACACAATTTACCGTAAAGGTTTACAACATAAAACCATTAAAACATTAAAATACAATTACAAATTTACAAATTACGACAGATGGCGACTTCAGAGTTTCCCGGCAGACAAGGCTGCAGGGGAGCACCAACAGGACCAGGGCGATGGTAAAAATCAGTTCTCCATCCGATGGCGGCTCCTATTTAAAAGCCTGGTGGAAGAGCTCCGTCTTACAGGCCCTGTGGAACTGCAATAAGTCCCACAGGGCCCTGATGTTATTCGGGAGCTTGTTCCATCAGTAAGGAGCCGCCACCGAGAAAGCTTTGGCCCTAGTACAAGTCAAACGGGCGTCTTTCGGACTGAGGCAAGTCAGGCAATTTTGAGTGCCTGACCTCAGTGACCTCTGGGGCTGATATGGGGAAAGGCGGTCCCTCAAGTAGGCTGGCCCCTGACCATAAAGAGCTTTAAAGGTTAACACCAGCACCTTAAACCTGATCCGGTATGCTATAGGCAGCCAGTGCAGCAACTGCAGCACAGGCCTGACATGGTCCCGCAAAGAGAGACCCATCAACAGCCTGGCCGCAGCATTCTGCACCAGCTGCAGCCTCTGGATCTGGGATAAGGGCAGCCCTAAGTAGAGAGTGTTACAGTGGTCAAGACGTGAGGTGACCATAGCGTGGATCACTGTAGCCAGGTCTTCGCGTTCGAGGAAGGGGGCCAGCTGCCTAATCTGCCGTAGATGGGAAAAGGCTGCTTTGGCAGTGGCTGCTACCTGGGCCTCCATTGTCAAGGTGGAGTCCAGGAGCACACCCAAACTCCTGACCCTCGGAGCTGGCACCAAAGGTGCCCCACCGAAGGATGGAAGTGGATGCCCCAACCCCGACCCGGTCCAACTCAGGCACAGGACCTCCGTCTCTGAAGAATTCAATTTCAGTCGACTCAGTCTCAGCCAGCCTGCAACCTCCTGCAACGCCCACTCCAGGTCATCTGGGGTAGAGCTGGACCGGCCGCCCAACAACAGATAAAGCTGGGTGTCATCCGCATATTGATGACACCCCAGCCCATACCTCCGGACAATCTGGGCAAGGGAGCGCATATAGATGTTAAATAACATCGGGGACAGAACCGCCCCTTGAGGAACACCGCACACTAGTGGGTGCCTCTGGGAGGTCTGTTCCCTGAGCGCAACCCTCTGTCCCCGATCTTGGAGAAAGGAGGCAAGCCATTGTAAAGCGAGCCCCCATATCCCCGCATTGGCGAGGCAGTGGATCAGCAACTGGTGGTCGACCACATCAAAAGCCGCCGACAGATCTAACAGCACCAGTGCCGCCATGCCGCCTCGATCCAGATGTCTTCAGAGGTCATCCGTGAGGGCGACCAGAACTGACTCGTGAGGGCGACCAGAACCGCCTTGATCCAGATGTCTTCAGAGGTCATCCATGAGGGTGACCAGAACCGACTCCATCTCGTGACCCGGTCGGAAGCCAGACTGAAACGGGTCTAGCATGGAGGTGTCATCCATGAAGCTCTGTAACTGGGTTGCCACCGCCCTCTCCAATACCTTACCCAAATAAGGTAGGTTAGACACCGGCCGATAGTTGGCCAATACAGCCGGGTCCAAAGATGTTTTTTTAAGGAGAGGACGGACCATCACAACCTTGAGTGCCTCCGGGAACAGCCCTTCTGAAAAGGACTTGTTGATAATCTCCCGAAGCGCACCATGCAACCCCTCGTGGAAAGCTTTTATAAGCCACAAGGGGCACGGATCAAGGCTGCATGAGGTTGGGCGTACAGTCAAGAGCAACTTGTCAATTTCCTCAAGACTGAGGGGGCTGAAATGATCCAAGATGGAACCAGAAGACGTGCATGGAGCCTCAAGTTTACACACTGTCTCAACTGTGGCTGGGAGATCACGTAAGTCGTTAAAGCACTAGAGGGTGCTGTTTTCATAGACACTGCACTCTGAGACTTTTCCCCTATCCTCCAAAATCAAAACAAATGCAAAATGAAAAGCCAGGAGCAATTTAGAAGAGCGGGAGCCAGGGAGAAGGAGCACTAGGTGTCCACCATGTTATGCAGCATCGCCACACACCCCACAACTGGACTTCAGGTAGTAGATGTCAGTTCCTCTGGAGAAAATGGAGGTCTGTGTCATTATACCCTGCTGAGGTCACCACAGCAAATTGACGCTGAGCGCCCAAAGCTGGGACACTCTCCCAAAGCCTCTTTCTAGAGCCCATTGTATGGCTCTATCTGTTGTTGGGCAGCCAGTCAGACTCTATTCCAGTAGATCTGGACCTGGCACTGAAGGCCATGGCTGGTTGGCTTAGACAGAGTCAACTGAAATTGAATCCAACGAAGACGGAGGTCCTATGCCTGAGTCGGAGCAGACCGAGATTAGGGATCCCTCTCCCAACCTTCAATGGGGTACCATTGGTGCCAGTGTCGGAGGTTAGAAGTCTGGGAGTGCTCCTGGACCTCGCATTAATGATGGAGGCCCAGGTAGCAGCCACTGCAAGGTCAGCCTTTTACCAACTACGGCTGATTAAGCAGCTGGTTCCCTTTCTCGAACGCAATGACCTGGCTATGGTGATCCATGCGTTGGTCACCTCAAGAATGGATTACTGTAATGCTCTCTACATGGGGCTGCCCTTGTGCCAGATCCGGAAGCTGCACCTAGTGCAGAACGCAGCGGCCAGACTGATGTTGGGGCTTCCTATGGGGGAACACATTCAGCCGGACCTGAAGGCAGTGCACTGGCTGCCCATAGCATACCGGATCCGGTTCAAGGTGCTGGTGCTTGCCTATAAAGCCCTATATGGTCAGGGACCTGTTTACCTGAGGGACCGCCTTTCCCCATATGTGCCCCAGCCAGCACTTTGATCGGGTTCTCAAAACCACCTGGTTCTACCAGGGCCCAGGGAGGCCTGACTGGCAACCACAAGGGCCAGGGCTTTTTCGATGGCAACCCCGTACTGGTGGAATGAGCTCCCAGAGAACATCAGGGCCCTGCGGGACTTACTACAGTTCCGCAGGGCCTGCAAGACGGAGCTCTTCCGCCAGGCTTTTAAGCAGGGGCCGCCGCCATGATCTTACAGCCTTGGCCCAAGTAATAACATTGCCGCCTAGACCAGCTGCACCTGCTGATGTGTTGGGATGGGATGAAGTAGTGCCATCTAGTAAGGATACTGTATAACTGTTTGTATGATGTATGTTTTATATTGTATTTTATGATTTTAATGTTTATGCCTCATGCTGTTAGCCGCCCTGAGCCTGCCGAGAGTCGGGGAGGGCAGGATATAAGCTCAATAAATAAATAAATAAATACTTTTGAAATACATGTTTACCGGTTGATATATATGAAGGTGCAGGTGGGGTGGGAAGTCATTTAATGTTTATATCTTTTTAGCTAAATGTGCAACTTTATAAAGAATGGAATATGTATAAAAGCTAATTGCATTTGAGAATAATGGAAAAATAAAAATTTTATTCGCAGGAATAAATAAATAAAATAAATTTCCACAATGAGCCTTATTCCTAGTAGATAAATAATCTTCCAATGTCCCTGTGCTTTTAGTGATTTGACAGCCCATTTTGGTAAATAAAGATCTTTTCCTTTTAAAGGTCTCAGACTGTGGCCAAAGAATCTCACTCAGGAGTCTGACTGCTCATTCCACACATAGACCAGAAACGGGTGACAGTTATCTGGCCAGGCAGGATGGGGCATGTGTAAAGCCACATGCATGTAGCCCCGTCTGTTCCTCAGGCAGGGCAGAGCTTGAGTGGCTGCATGCTACCCCATAGAGCAGGAAGGCATGCCCTCTCTCAAACACATGCAGATTCCCATCCACCTCTCAGGCAGGAGCAGTGGGATGGAAGGGGAGGAGAGGCACCCTTTTACAAGTTGTTCCCAAATTTTATTTTGCTGTGTGTTTTTTTCTTCTTGTGTGGTTGTCCTTGGCATTGCACTGATGGTTTTAATGGTGTAAGTTGCTCTGTGTTTTGTTTCGAGAACAATGCTCTTATGTTCAGGGCCAGTGCCAGGTTGTCGTTGGTTTGTGTGTCTGTGTGTTTTGCACACTGGGTGAAGCTCTCTTCTGGTGCCCCCCCCCCCCCGGTGCGCCCACCAATTTTCAAACATAAATGCATTTTAGGAAGAATGAAAAACACAACATTTGAAATTGCTAATTTCTTTAAAAAAAATGTTTTAGAACAAGTAAGAGTAGCTGAACAGTGGAATCGGCTGCCTAGGGTGGGGGTGAGCTCCCCCTCATTGACAATCTTCAAGCAGCAACTGGATGAACACTTATCAGGGATGCTCTAGGCAGATCCTGCATTGAGCAGGGGGTGTTGGGCTTGATGGCCTCTGTGGCCCTTTACAACTCTGCAATTCCTGGAAACTGCTATAGACCCTTTTCAGTCTTGCTTCAGGCCAGGTCAGGCTTGGCTGCCCCTGCCACCATGGGCCACTCTCCAGCAGGGCTACTCGCATGGCCACAGCCAGCTCGGCTTGGGCAGCCAGCTTTGTGTGCTCATCAGCCAGCAGCTGGTGCAGGAAGGCCAGCTTAGCAGCCAGGGAGGCGGCCACCCCATCGACATTGCAAGCAGCCACCGCGGCCCGGGTGGCCTCCTGTGTCATGCTTACTCCCCAAAGGGGGCAGCAGAGCCTAGCTGGAGCCCGCAGAAGTGAGGGGAGGGAAGCAGCACTGTCTTTGTCAGCCTGGAAGCCCCCTGCTGCCCTCGTCTCTGCCCTCTACACTGGCACTGCCCCTCTGCTACTGTGCACAGAAGCATCGCTGCAGCCACCTGATAGCACAGACTGCCTAACTTGGCCACGGGACTGCCTGCTGCTCTCCTCCCCACCCGGGCCCCCGCAGCCTCAACGGACCTGGCCAGGCTGAGCCGCAGAGCTCTTGGCTCTGTCACCAGAAGGCCTGCCCATACAGCAGCCCCCCCCCCCACTGCCTGCCTGCCACCCTCAGAACTCCAGGAGACAATGGAGCCATTTCTTCCACTGACTGAGGCAAGCAGAGGTGCAGGACTTTTGGCAAGGGAGGGGTGGGGCAGCAGGCCAGCACAGCACACACATTAAAATGGTGCCCTAGGCAACTGCCTAACCTTGCCTTTATGGAGGAACCGGCCCTGCTTATGTTGTAAAAATAGATGAATAAATGTAAAGGAGTCATGGGTTAAGTAAATTGTGGCGAGTTCCCTTTACAAGAATGTGTATTGATATATTTTTTAAGAGAATTACAGAGTTGATGGGGGGAATGTAAAACTATGTGAACTAATGTAAAACATACAAAGAGAAACAAGAGAAACAAGGATAGCGATCATTTTCCCCCAGGGCTTATTGCAAAACTATATCCGCTCCATTTCATGCTCAAAGGCAGGCCATATCTTCCCAAACATTCCTGCCCTCCTGCTAAAACACCACCCTGTGGTGTGGAACATGAAACAACCACAAGGGCTGAAGTTATAAAAGGGTGCACTGATTTCTCTTCAAAGACAAACTGAAGAGAAATGAAAGAGAAATCCCTCTTTTGAAAGGGGAGAGGAATAGAGGATAAGAGGAATCAATGTCTCTATCTAAAAAAAAAAGTCAATTTCAGAAAAGAAATTCCCGTCCCCACAGTGAGAAGCTGCTGTCGGAGTGCTAATATACTCTGATGATTTCCAAATGGGCAGAAAGGCTTCCACATTTGAGAACTGCATTTCATATCATCTGTCTAAAAGCACTGTCTTCCAATTGTGCCACAGTTTAATTGTATAGAAGATATTCTGTGTTGCGATACAATGAGACATACAAGAGAAAAGAACACTTGTATGTCAGGTTCCATCGCTGACAGCTCTGGTTAAAAGAATCAGATAGTCGGTGATGTGAAAGGCTTCAGCCTGGTACCTTGGAGAGTTACTGGCCAGTCTGAGTAGACTTTGATGGACCAAGGGTCTGATTTATGATAAGGAAGCTTCATATGTCTTTGTGGCCCTGACCATAGCTAATTATTTGTGCGCAGTCTGCATTAATAATCCATTGTGTTCAGTCACAGAAAGCAAACACTTGAATTCATGTGAGAACAAACATGGGCATCACTGGAATCCTCCTTGAACTTTAGAGATGCTTCATATGAATACACCTCTGCAACAGGTGTTCCTTCGTTTAGGGAATTCCTTTGCTGCCTCTCCAGAAACCTCTTCAAGAGGGCTTACAAAACAAGACCAAAAAGTCATAGTCCTTAGGCTAGCAGCAGACCGTAACAACTAAAGAGATAAAAACCCACTAGTTAAAAGCCTGGGCAAATAGGAGAGTTTTGGCTTATTACCTTAAGAGTAGGGTAGGCACCAGGCAAGCCTAAAGGGGGAAGGCCTTCCACAGTTGAGGTGCTACCACTGAAAAAGCCTTGTCTCTGGTCACTACCCGCCTCACCTCTGCAGGTAGGTGCATAGACAGCAGGGTTTGTGATGAGGATCTTGACGGACAGGCAGTTGCCTAGTGTCTTCTAGCTGCCAAAGATGGATAGAAAACGTGAGGCACCCTCACGGAAACTGAAACAACAACAAAAACCCCAAACAGAGTTTTCCCAGGGATCCTTAGAGCTGTGAGAAAACACCTGTTAGGATTGCCTCAACTAGAGGAAAGAGCTTGAAAGAGGAAGCATGCTGAAAGGAAAAGTAAAAAGGGTCAAAACCACTGAGGAAGCTTTAAAACTACAATCTTAGAAGCTCAGAAAAAAAAATAAATACCATGGGTTAGGAAAGTATATAGGTATAGAAAAAAGCCTGCATGGTTAACAAACAAAGTAATGGAAGCTGTAAAAGGTAAGAATGATTCCTTTAAGCGGTGGAAAGCTAGTCTCAGTTAGACTGACAAAAGGGAGCACAGACTGTGGCAAATAAAATGCAAGTCTGTGATCAGGTAGGCAAAAAGGGAATATGACGATCATATCACAAAAAACATAAAGACCAACAATAAAACTTTCTCCAAATACATTAGAAGCAGTAAACCAGCCCGGGAGGCAGTGGGGCCCTTGGATGACCAAGGGGTAAAAGGATTACTGAAGGATGATAGGGAAATGGCTGAGAAGCTGAATGCATTTTTTCCTGTGTCTTCACTGTGGAAGATGAGAAGTGCTTCCCACTCCAGAACCACTGATTTTGGGAGGGGTGTTGAAAGACCCGTCAGATGGAGGTGACAAGAGAGGAGGTCCTATGACTGATAGACAACTTAAAAACTGTTAAATCACCAGACTCAAATAGCATACATTCAAGAGTTTTGAAAGAACTCAAATGGGAACTTGTGGATCTCCTGTCAAAAATATGAAATCTTTCATTAAAATCTGCCTCCATTCCTGAGAACTGGAAGGTAGCTAATGTCACTCCCATCTTTAAAAAGGGTTCCAGAGGAGACACAGGAAATTGCAGGCCAGTCAATTGTAGCCCAGAGGTTCTGCCTTCACCCCATCTGAGCCAGATACCTACAAACTGAGACCAAGGAAGGCACTCCTGGTTCTGAAACAGAGCAAGCCATAATTCTGCAAAAAGGGATTTCATACTCAGGCAGACAACAAGGTAGACCTCCAAGGCCATATCCAATTTCCCCCTCCACCCAGAAGAGGTATGCATATGAAACAATGGGTTCCACCAGGTAGGCATCTGCAGGGGTCTGTTGGAGCGGGAGCGCACAGGAGCACAGCTCTGGGAGTGAGGAGCCCAGGGGGCAGGCACATGACCAAGTCCCACCCCCTCCTTGGCTTCCCCGAGCAGTGCAGAGGCGCAGCGCCCCGGGGAAAGCCCTGCTAGGGTCTTTATTGTTTTTAATATTTTGTTTTAATATTGATAATTTTATCATTGTTCCTTTTATGACTGTGTGCTGCTTTTCCAGAGACTTGCTCAAGGTGGCATATAAATTTTCTGAGTATACCATTTTTTATCTGGGCACATGGCACATAAGTACTGGAGAAATTTCACCAACCCTTCAGCAGCTTCCACCCCATCAGTTTGGTGTAATGATCAGGAGTTGGACTCTAATCTGGGAGAACCAGGTTTGATTCCCCACTCCTCCACATGCAGCTGCTGGTGTGACCTTGGGCTAGTCACAAGTTCTCTCAGAGCTGTTCTCTCATGAGCAGTTCTCAAAAGACCTCTCTCAGCCCCACCTACCTCACAGGGTGTCTTGTTATGGGGAGGGGAAGGGAAAGGGATGGGTGGTGCACATGTCCTGGGTATCTCAAGTCTACTTGAAACCTGGTGGTTTCAAGGGAGCAGGAAGAGAATGCGGGTACGTTCTTTACGCTTATTTTTATTGCACAAAGTATTGGATGGGGAAGGGAATGGAGGAAGAGCAGGTCAGTTTCACTCACCTGTGGAGTGGAGCCTGAGGGGTGGGTGTTGCCTTCTGACACACTTCCGGTATGTTAGGGGGTGTGGCATATGCAAATGAGTTATGCTAATGAGTTATGCTAATTAGCTCCTGCACCTCTTTTTCTGCGAAATGACCCCTGGGTATCTGCATTTCTACAGGCTGTTCAGTTGCCACCTGGTGAATCACTCTCCGATCTCCAGAACTTCACCCAACCCTTTTGTGTGACCTCAGGTCTATGTGCTCCAAACCTGTTTTTCCTGCTCCATCTCTCAGGATACTGAGATAAGACAATCATGCACTCAAATGTTTAGCGATCTAATCAGAGACTCACCTTTTGTCTATACTTGGGAACCTTTTCAGACTGCCTTTACTGGACCATTAGTGATCAGAAAACCTATTCAACCAGTCACCGAGCACCTGGCTGATTTAATCAAGGCCATTATTAAGCCTGTTCCTGCCTTTCTGGAATGCCATCGGTTACATCCAGGTCTGGCCCCCTCCTGATGCTGAACCTCCTGGGACACAGAATTGGCCCAGGTAATCTTTTGTCCTCACCTGAGACCAGTCCCCAAGGCCTTCTACTGGTTTGCACTGCCTATATTCATACACACACAACCCCCCACTCACTCTTTCTCTGCCCCCTCATAGTGCATAACCCTGGCCATTTGTGCTATTCTCTTCAAGCACTTCTGCACATCTGGACAGGTAATATTACCCAGTAACTAACACCTCTATTCGCTATCACTCACCTCTGTTTTCTTAGTTCTGTATTGCTCGCTCTTTTTGAATGTTTAGTGTGCTTGTAATTAATGAAATACTTTAAATTTAAAAAATATTTAATTTACTCTTCAAATCTGGAGTTTTCCTACTGTGCCGGACATTGCTATACAAGTGGTGTGCAATTCCTGTAACCTTCTGGCCTATTCTGCCATATAGCTAACTTCCCCAAACAACAAGGCAGGCCATTGGTGGTAACACAGTCTGACATCAATACCAGGTAAGTTGGTGGAAACTATTATTAAGGAGAGAATTAGTAGGCACATCAATGGACAAAAACTATTGAGGCAGACTCAGCATGAGTTCTGTAAGGGAAGATCTTGTCTCACTAACCTGTTAGTGTTCCTTGAGGGGGTGAACAAACATGTGGACAAGGGGGACCCAATAGAGGTTGTTTACCTTGACTTCCAGAAAGCTTTTGATAAAGCTTTTGATAAAGCATCAAAGGCTCCTAAGTAAGCTCAATAGTCAGGGGATAAAAGGACAAGTCCTCTTGTGGAACAAAAACTGGCTAATTAATAGGAAACAGAGAGTGAGTATAAATGGGCAATTTTCACAGTGGAGGGAAGTAAGCAGTGGGGTACCGCAGGGATCAGTACTCAGTCCGATGCTTTTTTTTAATGATTTGGAGTTGGGAGTAAACAGTAAAGTGGCTAAATTTGCAGATGATACAAAGTTGTTCAGTGTGGTGAAAACCAGGGAGGACTGTGAAGCACTCCAAAGGGATCTGTCGAGAATGGGTGAGTGGGCATCAATGTGGCAAATGGGGTTTAATATAGCCAAGTGCAAAGTGATGCACATTGGGGCCAAAAATCCTAACTATAAATACCCATTGATGGGCTCTGAACTGGCAGAGACTAACCAAGAGAGAGATCTTGGAGTCATAGTCAATAAATATTGTATTGTCACTGAAAATATTGTAACAATGTGCAACTGCAATAAGAAAGGCCAAAACTATGGTGGGGATTATTAGGAAGGGTATTGAAAACAAATCAGCCAGTTATCATAATGTCCCTATATAAATCGATGGTGCAATATCATTTGGAATACTGTGTACGATTCTGGTCACCACATCTCAGAAAGGATATTATAGCATTGGAAAAAGTGCAGAAAAGGGCAACTAGAATGATAAAAGGATTGGAACACTTTCCCTATGAAGAAAAGTTAAAGCAGGGGTGTTAAACATGTGGCCCAGGGGCTGGATCAGGCCCCCAGAGGGCTTCTATCAGGCCCACACTGGAACTGGCCATCTCCTACTTCCAGTTCTGTTGCTGCTGCTGCATCATAGCTTGCTTTGCCAGACTCTCTCAGTTGCTCAGTCATTTCATGTTTTCTCCTGGGTCCTAGACTCAGAACTCTGAGCATGAGATTTCTGTGGTGAATGTCAATAAATCAAAAGTAGGTTTGCAGCTTACAGAGACACACTTGAGCAGCATACTCAAGATTGCAACAGCACAGACATTTTGATGCAATAATTCAGAGCAAGAGGTGTCAGCTATCAGAGACTGTTAAATAAACAGAATATTGCTAGAGTGCTAATGTTTTAAGCATGTTTTTATTTTAAGTAAAAACAATCTTTGTGTTTGTGTCCTTTATAAAGTTTATATATCCACTACCTGGCATTACATTTTAAGACACACATGGCCCGGCCCAACAAGGTCTCATGTATGTCTGATCCGCCCTCACAACAAATGAGTTCGACACCCTTGGGTTAAAGTGCTTGGGGCTCTTTAGCTTGGAGAAACGACGTGTGAGGGGTGACATGATTGAGATTTACAAGATTATGCATGGAACAGAGCAGGTAGAGAAAGAAGTACTTTTCTCCTGTTCTCACAGAACAAGAACTCATGGGCATTCCATGAAATTGCTGAACAGTTGTGTTAGAACAGATAAACAGAAGTACTTCTTCACCCAAAGAGTGATTAATGCATGGAATTCACTGCCACAGGAAATGGTGGCAGCTACAGGCATGGACGGCTTCAAGAGGGAATTAGATAAACATATGGAGCAGAGGTCTATCAGTGGCTATGAGCCACACGGTATAGATAGGAACTCTCAGTTTGGGGCAAGTGATGCTCTGTATTCTTGGTGCTTGGGGGGGGGGGGGGCAACAGTGGGAGGGCTTCTAGTGTCCTGGCCCCACTGCTGGACCTCCTGAGGGCACCTGGTATTTTTGGCCACTATGTGATAGAGTGTGGACTGGATGGGCCATTGGCCTGATCCAACTCTGGCTTCTCTTATGTTCTTAACCCCTTGCCAGCCATTCTTGTATAGGGACAGAGCGCCTTCTGGGGCAGTCTCAGCAGGTGTGTCTCCATTTTTATGGCAGAGGCAAAAGGGGGACCTGGGAGGACTTGTGAGAGGATAAATCTCATTTCCCACCCTTTCCCTCCCCTTCAAGGGTCCCAGTCCTCCCATGTTTCCATCTTCCCAATGCCAATTTCTTCTCCAATGACCAGCCCTGCCCCCAGCCTTGAGCCATGTCCAGGATAGGGAGATGAATCCCTCTTTCCCACTCGCACTGGCCATTGCTTCCTCCTGCTGTTTCTTTTTGCCTCCCCCACTGCCCTTCTCCTCCCCCTCGTCCTTCCCCACCTCTCTCCTGTCGGCCACCACCTTCATTCCTCACGACCTCCAACCTGTGGAGTCTCGTGAGCAGAAATTCTACTCTGTGAGCTCCTGGCATTAAAGCTGTGAATGAGGGATTTGGCTGCTGCATAAATTAGTTTGCTCTGGAGCCCCATCCGTCCTGAACTAAGACAGTAATATGTGAGCCGGAGGCTAAAAAACTGTGAGTTTGCTCACACTAACGCAGCTTAGAGGGAACACTGGAATTACCACAGCTCCTTTCGCTCCCTCACCCTGCTGTCACTTTGTTCTCCTTCTCCTTCCTTGCTGCTCCTTTTTGTGGTGTGTGTGGTTGCTGCTGCTACGCAACACTCAAAATGGCGGCTAACATAAAATTGTGAAATCTCCTTCCCCCCCCCCCCCATGGGTTTTTAAAAACCTCCCTCACTTTTTTTTCCTTGTTGGATTTTTCTGCATACCCGGAGGTTCCCCGTCATTCATATAGAGACCCCCACACACCTTATATGGGTCCATAGTGCATCCTTTTGTTTTGCACTTTGGGGCCATGTTCAGAATTGCATATATTGGTATTTTTAGGTTACTTTCTCTGACATGGAGAGAAAATCTGCACTTGACAAGGTCTGAATTGCGGTGTTGGCAAAACCCACTGCTTTTCTTGATCTTCTGACTACCTGAGGATTTCTGTCCTTTTTTTTAAAAAAAAAATGCACCTTTGATATTTTATTATTCATATACTGATATCAAGATAAACAGAGCAAACATTTCAGTCATACAACCCAACTTATGAACCTCAGAAAGCTTTAAAAATGAATTAGTAATATATGTTAGCATAATTTGAAAAGCGACATCCCTTTGCTTAATCAGCCAAAGATCAATAGGTGTGATGCCAATTTCTGATTCGAAAATATAACAATATAACAATCAGCACTTTTGCACCTGTCAGGAAACTAAGAATCAACTCAACCCATCTCTTAACAAAATGGTTCAAATATGCCAACAAGTCAATGCGAGGATCCTGCAATAATGAAATTCTTGATACAATCTTAATAACCTTCTCGGAGTGCCATGTGGCACGCCAACCAAATATGCATAAACTCTGTTTTATACTCATTACATTGTCAGTGCTCCTCCAAATTAAACATAATATTTACTCTCTAAGAGGTGCAATATTATTGTGTCATAATTTGAGTGCTGCATAATGCTAATGTATAGTGGGGTGATACCCTTGTCTGCATTTCCACAGAGAGAGTTCAGTCTTGTGCTAAAGCAAATACTCTTCCACTCTGGACTGAAAATTGTTGGAGGAGGAGGAAGAAGAGGAGGAGAGATTGGATTTATACCCCACCCTTCACTCGAAGTCTCAGAGCAGCTTAAAAAATCCTCTCCCTTCCCCTCCTCATAATAGACACCATGTGAGGTAGCTGGGTTTTAGGGAGCTCTGACAGAACTATGGCTTGCCCAAGGTCATCCAGCAGCTGCAGAGGAATGGGGAATCAAACCCGGTTCTCCCAGATTAGAGTCCATGTACTTAACCACTACACCAAACTGGCTTGGAGGAGGAGGAGGAGGTGGCAGTGGTGGAGATTGGATTTATACTCTGCCCTTCACCCCTTAAAGGAGTCTCAGAGCAGCTTACAGTCCCTTTCCCTCCCCACAACAGACACCTTGTGAGGTAGGTGGGGCTGAGAGAACTCTCCCAAGAACTGTCCTTGAAAGAACAGCTCTGAAAGAACTTATGACTGACCCAAGGTCACACCAGCAGCTGCACGTGGAGGCTATTTTCCTGCCACCTTATCAGAGTCCTACTCAAGGTGGCTCATGATAAGGAACTATAATGCTAAGACACAAGCCATTAAAAAAAACACACAAACCACTAGACATAAGCAGCATAAAAACTATCCGTAGAAGCAGAGCATTTAAAAAACTAAGATAAAACCCTTATCAAAAGCCTGGGTGAAAGGATGTGTTTTAGTCTAGTGCCAAAAAGAAAATAAAGTGGATATTGTGCAATACTCAAGGAGGAAGGTGTTCCAAAGGCAAGGTGCCTTCATCCTTTCAAGGAAGAGAAATGTTTTCTCCTCAAACCTTCATTTGTCAGTATATACATTTTTTCTAATCATTGTATATTTATATGTTTTATATATTTTACAGTCTTATTTTTGCAGTCCTATTTAATGTCTCTTCTCTATTTCCCCCCTCATCGATATAGCATTGTCCAAGATTCAGTCAAATGAAGAATGCAGGGACCTTGTGATAAAGTCGCTGAGGGCAAACAAAGCCAGCTACGAGTATGGTCCATGTTTCCCAAATCAAATTCATGTGCGATCCCAGCCAAATAGGGATCATGTAGAAGATGGGATCTGTTGTGATCCTATATAACACTGGTTCCCAAAGGGGGCAATACCACCCCCCAATACCATCAAATGAACCCAAGAAAGAAAGGGGCTAGGGGCAGACCAGGAGGCAAAAAGGACCCAGAAAAGGGTCCCATCCCAGTCCTGCCTGTGCCCTGGCCTCAAAGTAGGAAGGGAGGGCCTGTCCAGCCAGCCCCATTTCCAGAAATTCTGAAGTCAAAATTTGAATTGCAAAGTTTTTAGGGAAAAAACAGAAATTTAGGGGCAAAATTGAAATATATGCAATACTTACTGTCCTACCAAACCTAAACTCATGTTGCTGATTTAACAACAGCAACCCATCATTTATGCTTAGTATGTTAAATCGCAATATTTGACATATTTATGGCATTTTAGAAGTTATAAATGTCTTAGTTTTCTACAAGGAAAACTGCAAATATACCCAATCCTTGAAAGAAAACTGTGAGCTGAACTACCTATGCTACCTTAGCACATGAACTTAAATTCTGCTGTCTGAAAAGTAGGGGGGAAATAGGAGTTGAACAGAAAGCACAACCCCTGTGGTAAATAACATAAAATGTATTATTTGGTCAGAAAAATGGTCACACGAAGGGTCAGTAATAATATCTGTACAACTAGATGTAGTTTCCACTAGATACTATCTTCTTCTTTCTGTAGTTATTGGTTAGAGAGAACTCACTTCTCAATGAAACTTTCAGAGCTTTCCTCTGAGGCTTTGGTGCAGCTTCTGTCCCGCCTCCTTCTGATCTTTTTTTCCTTCCAGCAAAGTATGGTAATAAGCTACTTGTTACCCAGTGTTTAGGTATATGCATCGCAGTAGTCTTAGGGAGAGGAGAAAAAGGTCAGCCACAAGGGAAGAATCAGGACAATAGCAGGCATGCAACAGTTGAGAATGAATGAAAGCTCTGGATATTCCCCTCATGAAAATTAGGTATCTTTCTATGTGCAGAAATGCATCATGGATTTAAGAGCTGTGTATGTCTAAGGAAGGGGGTGGCCAAATTATGGCTTGGGAGCCACATGCGGCTCTTTCATACATATTGTGCATCTCCCAGGAGGCTCCCCATCTATTTGCTCGCTCGCTCTTTTTCTGTCTCTCTTCCTTCACCCTTCCCCCTCCCTCCCCCATCTATTTGCTTTCTTTGTTTCTCTCTCTCTTTTTCTTTCCACCTCTTTCATTCTTTCCACCTCTCTCTCTCTCTCTCTCTCAGACACATAAAATATCATAAGCAAACAAATAAACCTCATTGGATGAATAAATATCGTTATCAATATCTGTTTCCCCCTTTTTGGCAGTCTCATTTAATAAAAAGCAAATTTGCATATTTTTTCAATAAAAACATGTGTGTAATATTTGTTCATGTCTTGTGGCCCTTAGACATCTGCCATTTAATCTGTGTGGCTCTTACATTAAGCAAGTTTGGCCACATCTGGTCTAAGGCATGCCCATCTTCTCTTTGAAAGCATTTTGCTCATTCTAAAAGAGAAAGTATTTCACAGGAGGTTTTTTCCCTCCCAGTACTTCCCAAAATGTCCAATTTTTCTATTGGAAAATAAATGAAAAAAGGACTGGGGGGGGGGGGATTTTCTTTTTCTGCATGTTTCCTCCCCCCCCCCCCCCATGGCCTTCACATCCCTTCCTGCACCGATGCAGCTTGGCCGAGTCTCCTTCACTGCACGGGGTTGGGAGAACCCAGGTTCATCTTTCCCTACCTCATGCAATACAAAGGCTGTCAGCTTGTGGCAGTGGTGGGTCATGCTCACCCTGCCTGGGGCAGTGGCTGCCTCTTGATTGGGGTCAGGGTGGCTCTGGCAGGGGGGTGATCCCCCAGGCTATTGGCCCACTGCGACTTTTCCCAGTGGAAAGCTGATCTGCCCCAAAGGAAGGAAATGAAAGTATACATTGCATGAGCACTGTCACTGCCATTTCGAGAAGAGTTGTTAAATGAGAGGGGCGTATTTTGACACCAATGAAAATGTTTACAAAATTCACTGATTTTTTTTTCAGCAGTTTTCATTTAAGCTGCAAGAATCCCAGGTGTGACAGAAGGTGTATCACTCAACTGGCCAGGCTCATAAGAGATGGCCAGGCCAGGCCTGCAAACAGAAACTATCTGAGTTTCTGATGCCGATCCTGTTATTATTATTCCAGATTTTAACTGGAGTTTTAGATTATACTTTCTAAACTGATGTTTGGTGTTTTTTAAGGCTCCATGTATAGTTATTATGATTCTTCATGTATTCTAGACAGACAGACAGACAGACAGACAGACAGACAGACAGACAGATAGATAGATAGATAGATAGATAGATAGATAGATAGATAGATAGATAGATAGATAGATAGATAGATAGAGATAAAATCTTGTGAACTGCCTAGTGGTGGAATTTTTTTTTTCAAAAAAGAAATCTTTCAAATAAGTAAACTGAGCATACTCTCATTATCTGTGCATCCCCCTTAACTTTTTGGAGTTGTGTCACCAACTGCTAGGCTTTCTTGCAGAAGGGAATTAATTGGAACTGCATACTAGACATTGACACCCACAAATTGGACTCAAAATATAAGGCTTGACTAGATGAAAGAAATGCCCCCCCCCCCATTCTTGGAACAAAAGCTAACCAGCATCAGCTTGAGCATGAGGGGGCCATGTTTGGGGCTCAATCCATGGAAGTGTGGCTGAGGACAGACTGGTAATCTGGAGTGGGATGAATCCGGAGGCAAAAGCTGTGGGGGGGAAATCCCCCGGGGCTGGCTGTCCACATTGGCCAGGGTATTGTGCAAGGATGCCGTTATGGAGCGTTCAGACTGCTGCGGAGTGGCCCCAGGTTGGCCAGCCTCCGCAGCTCATAATAGGGCGGTTTCGGCAATTTGTGCATGTGCGCATGCGCTCATGTGTGCATGTGTGCATGAGCGCTCATGCGCAAATTGGCAAAATGCCGCGTTCGCACTGCCACCTCCACTTGCCTCCTGCCTTCTTCCGGTTCATACTGCCTGGAAGCGGGAGGCAAGTGCAAGACGGCCTCCGGACACCGGTTTCTCCTGGTGTCCTTCTAAAGCGCAAGAAAACTGGCTTCAAAGTGGGTAAGTGTGGAAGGGAGCCGAGGGACAGCTGCGCATGTCTGAACAGGCTCCCTTCCCCCGCTTCCCATGTGGACCTATCCCGGGGCAGATTGCCAGTCTGTCCTCAGCCTGTGTGTGTGCATGTTTGTGTGAAGTGCCGTCAAGTGGCAGCTGACTTATGGTGACCCAGCAAGGGGTTTTAAGGCAGGTGAGAAGCAGAGGTGGTTTGCCATTGCCTTACTCTGCAGAGTCTTCCTTGGTGGCCTCCCTTCCTAATACTGACCCTGCTTAGCTTCTGTGTTTTGACAAGATCAGGCTATACCAGACTGTTTTCCCTCCTTGCTAGGATTGCCAAGTGACTTACTGGCTGTAGCGGGGAAACAATGGTCCCATTCTGGGACATTCATGTGTGCACTGTGTGTGTGCGTGCCATGATGATGTTGCCCGGAAGTGACGTCATCATTCTGGGCACATCACCGGGCGATGCTCTAGCAATCACCCTGAAAACTCTATGGTACCATAGAGTTTTCAGGGTGATTGCTAGAGAATCGCCCAGTGATTTGCCCACCATGATGACATCACTTCTGGGCAACATCATCATGCCAGGCATGCCAGTTTGATCTGGCAACTTCGGGGGTGGGCTTCCCCCCACCAGCCGGATCCGGACTGGTGGATTGGGGGCCCTTTTAGCAGGGGAACCTCTGCCCTCCTGGGGGACCTAGCAGCCCTACTCCCTGCGGAAGCTTTTGCTTCAATAAATCTGTTTGTCTTTGACATGCCATAAAACTACTTTTGGGTTTTGCCTCCTTCCTGTGACACTTTGCTTCTTAGAAGTAGAGAGCAAACTACTTAAGCCCCCTTTCCAAAACTATCTGCTCACAATCCTAGAAAAGTAATGTCTGAAACCCAAAGCTAACCACAACAATTTGAGAAATGCCCGCCAGACATCCGGTGACCAATGCTCACTCTAAGCTATATAATCTTGTGAACAAAAATTCTACTTTGTGAGCTAGAAGAAGAAGAAGAGATTGGATTTATACCCCACTCTTCACTTGTAGTCTCAGAGTGGCTTACAAACTCCTCTCCTTTCCCTTCCTCAGAACAAACACCTCGTGAGGTAGGTGGGGCTGAGAGAGCTCTTTCCCAAGCGGTCCTTGAGAGAACAGCTGGTTCAGAGCTATGGCTTGCCCAAGGTCATCCAGCCAGGTGCAAGTGGAGGAGTGGGGAATCAAACCTGGTTCTCCCAGATTAGAGTCTGCGCACTTAACCACTATACCAAACTGGCTCTCTATTGGCATTAAAAGTTGTGAGCCCGCAATTTTCGCTACTGCATAAATTAGTTTGCTCTGGAGCCATCCTTCCTGAGCTAAGACAAAAATGTGTGAGCCAGGGGCTAAAAAAACTGTGTGCTATCTCACACTAACTCAGCTTAGAGGGAACACTGCTGGTAACCCAAACAGAGGCACCTCTTATGCTGTCCGAGGGACAATGCCTTAGTGCTTACCCTTAAAAAACCAGAAACAGTCAAGGGGAAAACAGATAATTGAGGCAAGATTGACATGTATGTAATTTTTTCTTTCTTATCAATTGTACCCTCTTTACTGCTTTCACAACATTAAAATGCAGGGGTCCCCAACCTTTTTGAGCCTATGGGCACCTTTGGAATTTGGACACAATGTGGTGGGCACAACCACAAAATGGCTGCCACAAGAGGCAGAACCAATCACAAAATGACTGCAACAAGAGGCAGAGGCAACCATTACATTTCGAGCAGCAAGGTCATGTATAGCTCTAATACTAAGTCTTCAACACTTCAGGTAGAAGTTCTTCTCAACAGGATGCTTTTTGAAATGAGCATATTGCTTTAAAATATTTTTTCTTGAGTACATTGTTGATCTCCAGTCATTCCATGAAAATCCTTGTGCTGGGATGGCTGCTGCTTCCAAAGCAACTTTTTAAACAACTGTGTAGCCAATCAGATCTCAGCCAGAAGTACTGGTGGACAAAAGTCCCATCTGGCCCTGCCTACTTTCTAAAAACAATTGGTGGGCACCAGGAAATGGATCCCTGGGTGCCATAGGGCAATGCTGTACTAGGGCATGTTTAATTAGGGAATAGGTTTATTGTAGTAAACCATGTGATTCTATGCCACAGATCTATATACTAATTCCCAAGTGCCCCCTGTGCATGCAGATATCTAAATCCACACATCGGGGCACTTGGGGGGCAGAGAGATTTCCCTGCACACGTGGGGGACTCCCCACGTGTGCAAAAAAACCCCTTAAAAGTAAAAAAAAAAATAATGGGATACATAAATCCCCCCCCCCAAAAAAGTAAAAAGCCTTCCCTGTGCATGTGCAGGGAACACACTTACCTCAGATCTGTGGCTGCTGGCGGGGGGTGGGGGTGGAGAAGAGCTTGGCAGGCCCAGCGGCTGGAAGCCGTGTGGGCCTTGTCATCATTGGTGGTGGTGGGAGGGAGAAGAGCTTGGGGGAGAGCTTGGCGGGCACAGCAGCTTGAAGCCATGCGAGCCTCGCCATCATTGGGGGGACAGAGAAGAGCTTGGGGGGAGGGAGAGCTTGGCAGGCCCAGCAGCTGGAAGCCGCGCAGGCCTCGCCATTGTTGGGGGGAGGGAGAAGAGCTTGGGGGGAGGGAGAGCTTGGCAGGCCCAGCAGCTGGAAGCCGTGCAGGCCTCACCATTGTTGGGGGGAGGGAGAAGAGCTTGGGGGGAAGAGCTTGGTGGTCCCAGTGGCTGAGAGCTGCGCGGGCCTTGCCATCGTTGGCAGGGGAGAGCTTGGCAGGCCTGGCAGCTGGGAGCCACACAGGCCTTGCCATCGCGGGTGGAAGACCTGGGCAGGGGAGAAGGCTCACCTGTGGCGGCTTCCTCCTCTGCTTGGAGCCCCCCCCCCCTGAATATTGTGGGTCTCCCCTTCTTGTATGACTCTATTTAGCCTTTGCCTGTTCCAAAAGCGAATAGTTGGATTTATTTCCTAAACTCCACCTGTAATAATTTGTCTTTCATTGTCCCTGCTGTTGTTTGACATGATCAGTAATATATTCACATCCATCTAGTTTTGTTTGTTTCTGCTTGCACCTTCACCTAATTACTTTTTTAAAAAAAAAACTTTTCCTGGGTGGTCCATGAGTTGGGGGCCAGTTTGGTGTAGTGGTTAAGAGCGCGGACTCTAATCTGGGAGAACTGGGTTTGATTTCCCACTCCTCCACTTGCACCTGGCTGGATGACCTTGGGCAAGCCGTAGTTCTGACACAGCTGTTCTTGAAAAAGAGCAGTTTCCGTCAGAGCTCTCTCAGCCCCACCTACCTCACAGGGTGTCTGTTGTGTGGAGGGGAAGGGGAAGGAGTTTGTAAGATGCTCTGAGACTCCTTTGGGTAGTGAAGGGCGGGGTCTAAATCCAATCTCTTCCTCCTCCTCCTCCTCCTCTTTTTCTTCTTCATCTTATGTATGCCTTTCCAACTTCACAGCCCCCAAAGGCTTGTTACACTGAACATTCATAAGCAGATTTTACCCAAAGGTTTTGCAAAGATTCAGCGTGACAGCGTGAACAGGCTACTTTAGACAGTGTTGGGGATGGGGGGGTGAGGGGGGAAGTAGGATGGGGGGAATGGAGCTTGTGGGAATCAAGTCGGCCATTTGTAGCTTCCAAACTGCAAAACAAAAAATAGCGTGAAAGAAAACAAGGAGGAAAGAGCTAAACCCTGAGCTTCAAAGATGATGACAAATTCCCCCCTACACACACCATATGGTGGGAGATAGGCAGTGTCTCCAATGGCAACCTTGCTGCCTTTGTCTCCTGCTTCTCCGTTTGTGTGAGCTGAACGTGCCACACCCAAAGGTAAATGTGTCTGCGGTTTCCAAAGTTTCCATCCTTCAGTCAGCTCACATCCTTGGTTTGAGAGGGAGCACAAAAGTTGCGGTTTGGGGTACGAGCATTTCCCCCTGGAGTTGACTGATGCTGCTGATGCCGTTTTGAAATCTGAGGAATTAGGTTTGCTAGAGACATATCTAACTGAAATATCACCTTTCGTGGTGTTGCATGGTTTGGGATCTGCCTTGCATTGGTGTGTGTGTTTGCTTAATTATATACCTGTTTTTGTGTGAATGGCTTGTGACAACTGAAATAAAGCAATATTCATCCGAATCCAAAGTTATCATCAGATTCAAAAACAGTGAGTTCACACCATTTTCTAAGCGGGAGATGTCAGTCGTCTGCATTGGGAAGTCGCCTTCTCTACTTACTTTACTTTATTTACAGTCCATGAGCAGGATCCAAATAAGTAAGGGGAAAAATGACCATAATCTGATAAAATATAAATACCAGGCATACAAATATAAAAGCGTGTAGTAATAAATTAAAACTAGTGCTAATACAAATACAATTCAAGTTAAAATTGTGCAGCTTGGATTTTCTTCTGCAGTTCTCCTGCGGATGGGGGGAGATTTAGCGAGACAATCTTTGAGACAGAAAGTGGAAGACATTGAATGTCAGTCTGACATTTCAAAAGCTTCTAATTTTATTGTTGCTTCTCATAAATGTTACCTTCCCATTTCGGCCTCCTATCTTTACAATCTTGAAAATGTTAATCAAAAAAGAGCTTTCACCCTTGCTAGATTTTCAACTTTGCTATCTTCAGTTATTTTTTTTCTTAAATTTTTATTTAAATATAGGTGGGGAAAGAAACAGATGTAAACATCAAGTACACGCCCCACTCCCCAAATAGGAGGACAGCCTACAGTGTATACATAACAACAACAAAAAAAGAAAAGAAAAAGAGAGAATTAAAAAAAGTGAAAAGCAAGCAAATTAAGGCATTGGTAGAGAGCTCAACTTCTGGCAAAAATACAAAGAGAAGGAATTCTTTTTCCTTCTTTTTTTTCTTTTCCTGTAAACATGCATAATTAATGTATAGTTACAATATGATTAAAGTAGAGAGAAAGGCTTACTTAAGTTTATCCCAAAGTCTGAGGAAGGGCTTGGACATACATTGAGTATTGTTCTGAGTTGTATATGAAATAGAATTGTGCCACATTTCAAAAAAGTCTACAGTATTGGCTTTGAGTTTGGTTATTCTAATTTGGCGTTAATTTTTCAGCTATTGCAATCTACCATAACTCAGAAGACTGTAAGTGTAATGTTAATAATTCTGTGGCTTTCCAACTTTCAACACCTGTCCTGCACTCTGCCATTAACATAAACACTATTAGTCCTTTAGAAGTCACCTTTTCATTTTGCTTCTCCCATATTGTTAATAGGGCCAAAGCTTGTGTAACACAGATGGTTTGATATGTAATTTTTACCATTTCTGCAAAAAAAATTCTCTCAGAACTGGGACACTACAGGGCATAACCACCACATATGAATATAATTGCCTTGCTGATTGCACTTTCTTCGGCATTTTTTAAATTATTTGTGTTGGTTATTCTTGCAAGGTGAACGGGAGTAAAATACCACCTGTGTAGTAATTTCAAGGAGTTCTCTCTAAGAGCTATTGATACAGTTTTCCTTATTTGGGTAGACCATATCTTTTTCCAAATATTTTACTTGATCTTTATTTCGATATCTTTCTCCCGTGTTATTTTCAACCCATTTAGTGAACCTTTCCATTTTATTCTATGGGGCCATAGGATACAATAGGAGATTGTGCCACCGCTGCAGCACAACTCCAGAGAGAAGGGGTTTAAACTTTAAAACCCTTCTCTCTTCGCTTCCCCTGCTGGCCCACTGGGAGCTGGGGGTGGGGCTTGCTGCCGCTACTATATGTGCCCATTCCTGGCTGCCGGAACGCTGTCCCAGATCATTCCAGCTCCAAATGACCCCTGCAAATACTACAGTTTAGCAAAATCAGCAATATTCCATGCATATGAGGTCTTCTTACACATCATCTTCCTCTAGGTCTAAAACTAGCGCTGCCAACCCCCAGGTGGTGGCTGGAGATCTCCAGGTGACAGAGATTACAATCAGATTACAACTGATTACAACTGGTCTCCAGGTGACAGAGATCAGCTCCCCTGGAGAACATGGCCACTTTGGAAAGTGGACTCTATGACATTATAACCTCCTGAAGTCCTTCCCCTCCCCAGATCCTGTCCTCCCCAGACTCCAGCCCCAAATCTCCAGGAATTTCCCAACCCAGAGCTGGCAACTCTATCTAAAATTTACCCTCTCCCCCCGTAATAGCAAATAAAAATATAAGGATAATAATATTAACACTTCCAGATCTCTTACTCGTGACTCTACATTTCTCAACCATCTTGTCGGCCTTCTTCACTGGAGGTCTGCGTCCTCTCAGAAGAATCTGAAAATCTCTCTTCTCATCCCACCATGTGATCTGAACTGGCCACCCAGAAAAGGACAGAGAATCTCTGTATAAACCCATAAGACTACTCCACATCTACCTAGGGCAGGTGGTGCCCAGTGTGGTGCCCGCGGATGCCATGGTGCCTGCTGACAACTTTCCTGGCCCCTGCCACTCCGATTCACAGGGTTCTCCTGCAATTACAGAGGCCATCGTCCCTACATTTTGGCAACTGTTCCAGAAAATAAATAAATAAATAAAAATAAAAATTTGGAGTTGTCTGCCTCTCATTTTAATCTAGAAAATAACTGTGCCTGTACAATCCAAAAAAGAAGAAGAAGAAGAAGAAGAAACTATGCCCTACAGGAAAGTCGGCATACATATTGGGTAATGAATGAGCATTTTTGTACACTATCACTTCAAGTGGTCTGATTGCTTTCCTAGATAGTAATTTACCAAATGGAGCAGAGAAAGAGGTATTCAGCCTTCCATCTCCTGTAAATCAAAGATATTAAATTTGTGAGATGTTAGTCTTAATTCACAGTTTTAATATAATTTGCTATTTGATAAAAGGCTTATTGGACCCTGTAATTTCTGTGTTCTAGTCCCCCCCCCCCCGCTTGTACCACTGATTGTCCTCATTAATGTCAGAGCAGCCACTATGAACACAGCATGAGATAAATGACTAAAACTGTTCAAAAGGGGAAAGTAGAAAAGGAATGGACCTCACACAAAATTACTTACATTTATACATATCCCAGTTTCCCTCTCTTAAGTGTGTGTGTCCTCCTTGTGCTCTGCTTGGTCTAGCCTCAAACATCCTTCAAGACCAAGGAACCTTCTTGAGACATAAGTGGCTCTCAGGCCTTTGCAGGCAAAGGAAGGCCTCTTAGGCTAGCTGAGCAGAGCGGCAGGGTCCAAATGCTAGTTGGTGCTGCAAGAGGGTGTGATTACACTGGCGGCTTGGTGTGATATGGCACCGTCTCTAATTGCAGCAGTTTAAAATGTTGTGGGGCATATCATCCAGACAGCACATCCTGCTGCGGGTTACCCACACGGCCGTCCCCTGGTCAAGCACCCACATTACTGCAGCACCTCAGCCACAGAGTGCAATACCCAGTCATTTTTTAAAAAATGCAGGTGGGTGCATATGTGCCCATGCGTGCACATAGGTGCGCATGGGCACTCATGCACAAATAGGCAAAAATTCTAAAACAACACATCCCAGTGATGGAAACAGGTCTGCAGATTCAGACCGCCAATCCGTTTTGTGTGTGCTTCCCTGTGTTCAGTCATCCGGCCACATGCAATGAATGCACAGGGAACCAAAAACACAACTTGTGGTGGGGTGCCTTTTCAAACCAGCTTCAAGTTGTCCTACAAAGGGGTGAGTATGCCTGAGGAATGCCTGACAGATGTGGCTTTGTGACAGCTCCTGTTTGATCCAGAGGGGAGGGGTGGCCATGTCGGGCCAAACTGCTTGTGCGATCACACCCAGGGTTAGAGCACTTGGGTCTGAAAACCCACAGACATTCTCTGTGGTAGCTCCACTGCTCTGGAATGGCCTGCCAGAGTGGGTGCTGTGTGGAGGTGAGGCCTGGAGATCTTCCAGAATTACAACTGCTCACCAGATGACAACGGCCGCTTCGGAAGGTGGACTTTATGGCATAATGCCACACTGAGGCCCCTCCTCTCCTCAAATCGCACCCTCCCCAGTCAAGGGCGGTGGCACCTTCGCTATCCTCATTCAGAAAGGTGTGTAAGACTGTTTTGTTCCAGAGGGTATTTGTTAAACGGTTTGGGACCTCACCTGAATGGCCCAGGCTGGACCAATCTCACCAGATCTCAGAAGGTTGATATTTGGTTGGGAGACCACCACCTAAGTCCAGGGTTGCTATGCAGAGGCAGGCAATGGCAAACCACTTCTGTTCTTCTCTTGCCTTGAAAACACTACGTGGGTCATCGTCAGTCAGCTATGACTTGATGGCACTTCCTACTACCAAACTGTTTTTTTTGGGGGGGGGTATGTTTTTAACTGTATTTATAGGTTTTCACTGTATGTTTTAATTGTGCACTGTTTTTAACTTTGTGTGTGTGTGTTTGTATTATGCTTTATTTGTTTTAAATATTTTAAGTATATTTGTAAAGGCTTTTTAATGTTTGAAATGTTTTAATGTTTGGTTTTAACATTTGTCACCTTGGGGACCCTGTACTGGGTTGAAAGGCAGCATGGGAAGGGATGGATGGATGGATGGATGGGTGGGTGGATGGGTGGGTGGGTGGATGGACATTGTTGATGATTGTGTCCCTACAGCTTTGGCTGTACTATCAGCTACCTAAAGCTTATGGAGATAAGGAGTGGTGTGATTATTTAAAATAAAGAAATATTGACAGTTTCTCCATTTTAAGAACATAAGAACATAAGAGAAGCCAATGTTGGATCAGGCCAGTGGCCCATCCAGTCCGACACTTTGTCACACAGTGGCCAAAAACACCAGGTGCCATCAGGAGGTCCACCAGTAGGGCCAGGACACTAGAAGCCCTCCCACTGTTGCCCCCCCCCCCCCAATCACCAAGAATACAGAGCTTCACTTGCCCCAGACTGAGAGCTCCTAGTTATACCTTGTGGCTAATAGCCACCGATGGACCTCTGCTCCAGATGTTGATCCAATCCCCTCCTGAAGCCGTCCATGCTTGTACCCACTACCACCTCCTGTGGCAGTGAATTCCATGTGTTAATCACTCTTTGGGTGAACAAGTACTTCCTTTTATCTGTTTTAACCCGACTGCTCAGCAATTTCATGGAGGGCCCCCAAGTTCTTGTATTGTGAGAAAGGGAGAAAAGGACTCCTTTCTCTACCTGCTCTATCCCATGCATAATCTTATAAACCTCGATCATGTCACCCCTCAGCCATCGTTTCTCCAAGCTAAAGAGCCCCAAGCGCTTCAAGCTTTCTTCATAGGGAAAGTGTTCCAACCCTTTTATTTATCTAGTTGCCCTTTTCTGCACTTTTTCCAATGCTATAATATCTTTTTTGAGGCGTGGCAACCAGAACTGTACACAGTACTCCAAATGAGGTCACACCATTGATTTATACAGGGGCATTATGATACTGGCTGATTTGTTTTCAAGCTAAGATTACAGCTTGCCATATTAAATGGCTTTACCATGTTTGTATCGAAGGAAGAACGTTTTTAAAAAACCTAGTGAAAATAAAAATGTGAGTGCCATCAACTTCATTCTCCAGTGATCTCTTCTGTCTCTGTTAGCTGCCACAGAGCAAAGCTGCTCTTGGAGCATGTTCACTTCAGACTGTAAGTAGGGGGCTTTGGGATTGAATACTCCTCCACATAAGACAGCTTCCCAGTACCCAGAAAACTAAATACTTAACTTAGAATATGTATTCCTCTCTTTTCTCCCCAAAGGGCTCCAGGTAGATTCCTTAGAACTAATTAGAGATACTTGTTTCTACAGCTTCCGCCCTGCTTGTAGGGTAGCTTGTGAGGATTTTCAGAGTGCAAACTCAACAGTTCTTTGCCAGAGTTGTATATGCTACACTGTTTACCTATCAGGCTAAAGACCATTTCCGCATCTCTTCCCTCTATGGTTGCCATACGCCCACTGAAAGCAGGCGATGTCTCAGCCCCAGAAGGCCTTTCCCATTCCAGAGGCCAACAGGAGGGGGGGCTGTCAGGAGGGTGACATGACTTCTGGGAAAGCCCAGAAGTGATGTCAGTCCTCTCTGGAAATTGCCATAACATCTGTGACTCGCGCCCTCCAGTCTCCAACTGGTTGTCTTAAGAAGAATTCCCAGTTTGATCTCTTTCTACCTATCTGAAGAAGTAAGCTGTGACTCACAAAAGCTCATCCTGTCCTTAATTATAATTGTATTTCCGGGTGGCAACATTCTATACTTGCCAAAATCAGTTGGCTGCCTGATGTGTCACTCAAGCTGTCCCTATCCACTGGCTGTGTTGCCTGAGTCTCTCCTCCAATATTCTAAAGTTTGCTAAACTGTTGGAACACAGAGGTCATTTGCATATGTGGCCTGATTGGCCTTTGCCTCTAACATTATAAACAGTTTGCTGCTGCTGTTGGGTCATTGAAAGTGTCCTGAGGTAAAATACATCTCCTAATCTTCCCTTAAACGGTCACTGGAGTTGCCAAAATACATATCCCAGTCTTCCCTTAAATGGTCACCGAAGCTGCCAGTCTCCCTGTGGGGCCTGGAGATCTCCCAGAAGTCACCATGTTCCCCAGCCACAGCACTTCATTTCTCCTACAGAAAATGTCCCAGCTATTACAATGGCTGCTATGGGCAGTGGACTCTACGGCATTATACCCTGCTGAATCCCTCTGCACCCCAGGCTCTACCCCTCAAATCTACAGGTCTGGCCCTCCCCTTAATATTGCTAGCCTCCAGGCAGCACCTGGAGATCTCCAAGATCAGTTCTCCAGAAGAGAATGGCTGCTTTGGGCCATGGACTCTATGGCGGAATATGACAAAATGACTAAGGTGCATCTACCACTAGGCTCCTTTTTGATGTGCACCAGCTGTAGATGAACTACCCTGGCTGGCCACATGGCAACACCTATAGACACAGGGTCTGCAGTACAACAGCTTCATTCGAGTCCAGCAGAACTTTAGAAACCAACAAGATTTTAGGGGTATAAGCTTTCGAGGGTCAATGTGTCTGAGGAAGGGAGCTCTAGCTCTCAAAAAACTTATATCCCAGCCCTGTCCTGGATAGCCCGGGCAAGGCCGATCTCATCAGATCTCGGAAGCTAAGCAAGGTCAACTCTGGCAAGCCCTTGGATGGGAGACCTCCTTGGAATGCTAGTAGTCAAGAGGTGGGGGCAGGCTTTATTCAGCCACCTCTCTGAATATCCTCCAGCCCTCCAGTAGGGGTCAGTAACCAAAGGTCGCCATGACTTCCTGTGAGGCTTCTGCTCAATGTAGTCAAGGATCAGATCTTTGTTGATGAAACACAGTTCTTTATTTCCAATCATTACATTACTACAGGTCCTCGGATTATTGTCAGAGATCAAGCACACAATAGAAGCAGGATTAATATACCCTCCAGCACAATTTGATTTGCCCATAGGTAACCAATCAACATGGGGGAAAAACCGCAGGCTAAAAGGTCCTTTGACCGTTTGCTTCCCACAGGAAAAAGGTTAGGTGTGAAGCAGTAAATTTCCCTTCTTAAACCAGACCCCTTAGATGTAACCATCTTTCACATAACAAATGGCTCTCTCCAAGGCCTTCACACGTTGATAAGAAAGTAGTCCTCGTCTTGCCCGGCAGGGAGGAAAGGAATGCGGAGGCAGGAGGATGAGAGACCGATTGTTCTCAGGGTTTGGAGTCGCCACCCTCCCGGACAGATGTTACATTAGCCAGGCCAGGTCAGGGCCATAAATCTCGGGTCACAAATGAGCAGAGGCAAGGGACATTGTATGGTGGATTGCAAGGTTCAAACAAACAAGCAAATGGTTACATAGCAGGCAAGCATCACAAATGGTTACATAGCAGATACAGGGATAGGTTACACAATATAGCATATAGCCCAGAAAACATTTGTTAGAATCCATAGATTCTGACACTTCCAGGTGCACACACACACTCACATGCACATGCACACACATGCATATATGAAAAATACAAAAAAAAATCTTATATCCCCCAAATCTTATTGGTCCCTACAGTTGTACTGGACTCAGATCTAGCCTGTTAGACTCTCCAGCCATCCTTCTAATGTTGCAGACAGGGATCAGGCTAGTAGGTTTGCTTTGATCAGCAACATATCCTATTCCAACATATCAATATATGCATGCACATTTTTATCCTCTTCTTCCTCCAAGGAATCCAGGGCAGTGTATATGACCCTACCATTATGTCCCCACGACAACTGTATGTTTAGGCTGAGAGAGAACGCCTGGCTCAGGCTCAGTCAGTGAGCTTCATATTTGAGTGGGGATTTGAACCCAAGTCTCAGGTCCAAACTTTGTCCACACCACCATGAATTAGATGTCCCAATTTCCCACCAGCTTAATGGTACACCTATGGCCCTATTTCTCCCCCAGTGCACAAACGGATGCGTATGAGCGGCATTGTAGGTAGTCAATATATCCTAGGGCTAGAATCAATCATTGTTTCTGTAAATCTCACTATCATTTTCCATCTGCAGGAAACACAATGAACAGTAGTAATTTTCTTAGCAGATAGCCTACTGATTGCCTTTCGGGCTCAGAAGAGAGTTTTCAGCCAACATATTTGTCTCGTCTGAAAATACAGAATCCCATTTAATTGCCTGAAAGATTATTCTAGTATGGATTATTTGGGACAGTCATAGTTAGCATGCAGGATACAGGTCAAAAGCATCTAATGAGTCGGTTTTCTATTTTCAGAACCATATTAGAAAGTGCTCAGTGTTATACATGCAGGACGAACTAATGGGCTCACACAGCCTTTTCTAGCAAAGCAATTTATTTTGTCCAATCAATGTTTTCAACAGCAGATAATTAGGACACTTTCCAGATCTGAGCACATAGCCACATGCATTGCAATGTTATGCTCTTGAGCTGGAGAGTCAGATGTTGACTGGCAAGCAACCTGCAAAATGAAATGTCACCAATGACCAGATCATTTGCTGCAATGCAGAAAGCGGTCACATGTTCTAGAGGGACAGGCAGGGCGTCCTCAGTTTATTGCCATATCTGAACCCCTTTGACCAATGTTTGCCATCCTTCAGAGCATTTACTTGAACTCTTTAGGCTACATTCACTTGAACGTTGTTTCCAAAAGGGTCAGTCTGAGACAGGTGTTATGACCACACAGCTGAGTAAGCCAGAGTCCATTTGGGGGCATGGTAAACAGGCCTCCCCTGTTTTTTACGCATTCTAATTTTCCTCACTTGTGTCTTCCTGTTGCTTCATGGGGAGGGGGGGTGTTCTGTTATGCACATGTTTTGCTCTTTTTACTGACTGATTCAATATTATCATGCCAGACGTAAAGCAATGTAATATCCAATCAACCACTAGAGGGAGCAAAACCCATGTGGAACAGAACCACCACCACCCCAGCCGCAGGACCACACAAGCAAGGAAAGGGAGAATGCGGAAAAGCCCTTGGATAGCCCAGGCCAGCCAAATCATATCAGATCTCAGAAACTAAGCAGGGTCAGCCTTGGTTAGTAGTTGAATAGGAGACCACCAAGGAAGTCCAGGGCTGCTAGACCGAGACAAACAATGGCCAACCACCTCCGAATGTCTTTTGCCTTGAAAACGCTACCGGGTCACCATAAATTGGCTGTGAATTGATGGCACTTTCCATCACCAAACAGGCCTAGATATGACTGACATGATAAACCTTGGTGTATCAGTTCTGTAACATCTGTATCACATGAGAAACTATAGCCCTGTTCACAAGTTAGCAGTCAATGCATGGACAACCTGCATCTACATGCAGTTCATCTGTTTGTAAGAAGAGGAGGAGAGGAGATTGGATTTATACCCCACCCTCCACTCCCCAAGGGAGTCTCAGAGCGGCTTACAAACTCCTTTTCCCTTCCCCTCCCCACAACAGACACAGAAACTGCAGCTAGTGCAGAATGCAGTGGCATGTGTGCCAGCAGTGACACCTGGGTGGGCTCATGTCCAGCTAGTGCTGCACCAACTGCCAATAAGAATACTGGATCCAGTTCAAGGTTTTGGTGTTGAACTTCAAAGCCCCATGCAGCCAAGGACCTGCATATCTTTGAAACTGCCTCTCCCCATATGTCCCTCACAGGGTGTTGTGCTCAACTGATCAACATCTTCTGGTTATCCCTGGCCCCAAGGATGTCTGGCTGGCCTCAACTAGACTCTCAGCGTGGTGGGACAAGCTTCCACTTAAGATCAGGGCCCTGTGTGATTTGTTACAATGCCGCAGGGCCTGCAAGACGAGCAGTTCCATGGGCTTTTGGATGAGGCAACGGACATCCAAATCTACCTTGACCTCCCCTGCTGACAATGCTGTCCAAATGGAACCAGCTAAAACTGAGCATCGTTGTTTAGGCAAATCCACCCTGATTGTGTTTGGTTTGTGTTTTAATAGAAATATGGTTTTAATTATCTAAATTATGTTGTTATTTTTGTGATTTGTAAACTGCCCTGAGGGTGGGATAAAATTGAACTGGATGAATGAATGAATGAATGAATGAATGAATGAATGAATGAATGAATGAATGAGGTTTGTGATGTGTTAGAACAGCCCACCAGTGTGCTAGAGACTCCAGACTTGCAGGGGATCTCTGAGTCACGGTCCCACAAAGAAGGTGCCCCCAGGAAAGTGCTTTCTAGGAAAATATGACGTGGCCATTTCAACAGGCTCAGGTTCAGGAAGTTCAGGAATATATAGATCCTGTGCAAGCTAGAGACACCAAACACACAGGGGAAATCTGGCTGATTCTCCTCTACCTGCCCTCCAAGTTTGGTAAGGATTGGACTTAGGGCATCTGCGTTATCCCTGCTCCCCCAAAGAAGGTGCCCCAAGGAAAGTGCTTTCTGGGGAAATGACAGGCTGTCATTTTGACAGGTGCAGGTTCAGGAGGTTCAGGAGTGTATAGAATGGATCCTGTGCAAGGTACAGATATCAAAGTTGCAGGGGACCTCCCTTGGATGCTTGGCCTCCAAGTTCTGCCCCCCTCTCCCATTGCTTTGAAGTTTGATAAACATTTAGACTGAGCAGAGACAGTCTGTCTGGAAATGTATCCATTTGCAAACCAGTATGAAGTGCCACAAACAGCTTTGAAAGTTCATGGGAAGTTCATAACAGTGAAATTCACAAACCTGCAAAAAAGAATGCCATGAATGTGAGGCAGTTCGTGCACTTGATTTCATGCAGTTTTTCCAAAAGCCTTTTCCCCTTCATTAGATGCTGACAAGATGCACACAGTTCAGGTTCTAGCAGTGGGATCTCTTGCACGACTCAGAACACGCAGGCATTGCAGAATCAAGGATCTTGCTGAATTCAGCATTTGGTACAATTCACTGAATTTTCTGAAGTTCCAGGTTGGTCCCACTTCTGGCTTGATTTGCACTGCCAGTTCTCATACAATGAGACCTATGTCAGCCTCAGTCCATGTTTAGGACCCCCCCCCCCCCAATACTCTGCCTGAGCACATTGTGAATTCAAGGGGCATGGCAGCCAGCCATGCAGTGAAGCAATCCTGCATGGCTTCATGGGCTGGATCAATTTTCAGTGCACCAGAATGAGAACACAGCCCTCTGGAAGTTGATTTAAATTTTCCTTGTGCTCTGGGCTGTTTGGAGGCCATGCAACAGAAAGACTGAAAAACTGCAGTAATTATCGCTGGGTGACCAAGAGACCAGGAAGGTCCATCTGTATACTTGTGGGCAGGGCTCATTTCATAGCAGGAGCTCCTTTGCATATTAGGCCACACACCCCTAATGTAGCCAATCCTCCAAGAGCTTACAGAGCTCTTCTTACAGGGGCTACTGTAAGCTCTTGGAGGATTGGCTACATCAGGGGTGTGTGGCCTAATATGCAAAGGAGCTCCTGCTACGAAATGAGCCCTGCTTGTGGGGAAAGAAAACAGTCAATCGATTAATTTTAGCTGGCAAACATTACTCAATCTCTACCCTCTTTAGATTGCCAGGAAGAGATGAGAGGGCTATTAACAGACCATGGTTCATTTCAAATGGCATTTCTCCCTTCAAGGGCTGGCTCTCAACTCTTCTTAAGTGGCAGGCCTTCAGGGTTGACTGAAAAGCTGGCCATGACCTACCCCAAAAGAACCAAGCTGCTCCCTATTTCTCCTGGGTGATTCTCCATTTTAGCGTCCATTAGCCTTTCTGGTTCTAGACTATAGACCACAATCATAGCAAGGCTGGAGCTCCATCATGCACACGTCCACTTCCTCTTTGAGTAGGGAGACCAGTTTGCCCACTATAGCAGGCAACCTCCCACACCTGGCCCCTGGGTTCCCACCACTGTTCAGAGAGAAGCAGGAGCTACCAGGGAAGTTTTCTAAGTCAACAGAGCCTTATTTTTCTTTTCAAATTTTCCTCCCCAGAATCACTGTGCCCCCACTTCGCCCCCAGTTTTTACCAGCCAACTGGCTGAGCATTGGTGGGCAAGGGCTGTGATTGCCTGGAGGTCATCCCTATTAATAGGGATGGTCATGAAATGGGAAAATGTGGTTTGGTTTGCGGCTTGTGGCATGCCTGGATCACGAACTAGAAACTGTCACAAACTGTTCAGTTCAGTTTGTGAACTGTTCAGTTTGTGAGGTTCATGGTGCAGTAACCCCCCCCCCCCAGGTGCTAGATACACCAATCTTGCAGATTTTTGGCTGACTCTTCTCTACCAGCTCTCCAAGTTTGATGAGGATTGGGTTTATGGGATTCAAATTACAGGCCCCTAAATAAGGTGTCCCCAGGAAAGTGCTTTCTGAGGAAATGACATCTGACAGGCAGTTATTTTGACAGGCACAAGTTCAGGAGGTTCAGGAGTGTATAGAACAGATCCTGTGCAAGCTAGAGACACCAAACTAGCAGGGAAACCTGGGATTACCATCCCCTACCTGCCCTCCAAGTGTGAAGAGGATTGGATACACAGGGTCAAAGTTATGCCCCCCAAAGAAGGTGCCCCTATGCTCCATTGTTTCCAATGAAGGAGAAAAAAGCAGCAAAAAGGCAAAGGCAATAGAAGCTCAGCAGAACAGAATCAAAGTCCCTGAGAATCTCTGCAGTAGAAATAGAGGGGGGGGCATTTTTGCAAGCCCAGCAGAACCAGTGCAATGTGCCCAGCAGAACCAGTGCCACTGTGGCAGTGCAAACCCAACAGGACTAAGGTCAAGCCAGAGAATCTATGCAGTAGAAACTGAAGGTGGGAGGAGCATTTTTAAGCCCAGTAGAACCAGTGCCAATGTAGCAATGCCAGCTCAATCACAATCCAAGCATTAGCATTTGCATTGCATTTGCTGCCTTCTTATGCTGGTGAGGAACCTCATGTGCTGGAGGGAAGACCTTTGGAATATCCCGACCAGCAATATAGAAGGTGAAGAAGCTTGTATTTTTCCTTCATGACCAGGAATATGCCAAAGAGAAAGTGTAAATTTAGCCATGAACTTGAAATAAAATATCCTTGCTTCAGTGCTGGCAGAAATGAAAATGAAGCAGAATGCACTACACGCAAGAGTTTTGTGTCTGTGGCAAACAAAGGAAGTAATGATTTGGAAGCACATGTCAAGAGTGACAAGCACAAGGAAAAAGTTCAGAGCTGTCTTAATACCTCCAAAGTCAGTGAATTCTTTATCCAACAAAATTCAAAAAACAGCAGACCGAGTTATAGCAACTGAAGGAGCACTGTCATTTCATGCTGTAAAACATCACCTACCATATAGGTCTATGGGTTGCACTTCAAAACTAAATCAAGTGATATATTCTGATTCAGACAGAGTGAAAAAAGTTTCCTGTGCAAGAACAAAAGCTGAGGCCATTGTCAATTGCTCCACACTCTGTTGCTATGGCAATTTGGGATTTAAATGACATAGTTTGTTTTGGTGTTTCCACAGATGGCAGCAACCATGGGTCACAAAAACTATATCCTGTTGTGATACAATATTCTCGTAAAGTTCATGGTATTAAATCAAAATTGATACAGCTGAATAGCACGCTAAACGAAAAAAAGGGGAAATGATAGTGGGCTGTGTTACAGAAGTATCAAAACGCCATGGCCTCCTTATAAATTGTGTTGCATTCTCTGGTGACAACATGAGCACTAATTTTGGAGGAATCAGCCACTCTGGAAGGAGAAATGCCTTCCATGCCTTGAAGCATGGATTAAAGAGAGAATTAGATGGTGTTGGTTGTCCAGCACACATCTTTCACAGCTGTGCACAGCATGGGGCAGACACATTGTCTGTAGACACAAAACACATCATAATGAAGATTTGCAGTTATTTCTCCACATATATGGTAAGAACAGAAAATCTCAAGAATTACTGTGAATGCATTGATATAAATTACAATTATTGTCTCATAGCTGAACAAGATGACTATCACTCAGGGGTTATTTCGTAGAAAAAGAGGTGCAGGAGCTCATTAGCATAACTTATTTGCATCTGCCATACCCCCTGACATCACCAGAAGTGGGTCAGAAGGCAACACCCACCGCTCGGGCTCCACCCCAAAAATCTCCAGGTATTTCCCAATTCAGAGCTGGTGAGCCAACTTTACACTTTGACTAAAGACACTTTAGGTTTCCTTTGCTCTTGCAGGGAAGCTGCCCTACAACAAGCATGAAAATACAGATCAAGTTAATATTCTTTTGCTATTTTTCACAGCGCATCACCATATGTGCCCTCTCCTGGGCTTGTTACTCCTGGAACAGCGTTCCTGCACATTCCTGCATGTTCCTGCGCGTTCCTGCTCAAAATGACCCCTCACTATCACTTTTTCCTGCCATAAAATGGTTACTGCAGATGTTTCCTGGTGTGAATTTTTTTTTCTGGTTCAGTCCAATCCACTATCTATATCAAAGAAGACATTCTTTGAAAATGACTTAGCAGATGGGCATCTGTGGCACTTGCATGCCTTAATGTCAATGTTCCATACAAAAATTCAGGAATAGAAGGGCGGGGGAATCAATTTTGACGGTTTTCACTGTATTGCAGTCAGTTTATTAAATGTTGCAAAATAGAATTGAAGCAGCCTTCCTTTCACCGAGAACAAAAGAGATCCCAAGCAAAGGAAGAAGGATGGTCTGGAGAAAGAAGTTGGTATGTTAACGGAAGAAGCTTCTTACTTTTACAAAGTGTGTTTGGAATATTTGCTGAAATTGACAGTTTCTTTTAATGAGTCTGACTGTTTTCATTGGATGACTTTAACTGATACCCCTTCATTTGTTTATGTTCAGTATATCATAAAACACCTGAGAAATCGAGACATGATGGTGGGTGGTGTAAAATGTTTTGACCCGTTCTGTAACCTGAAGACTTTTGTTGAAACTACTCAAGTAGATGAAGACTTCAAAGTGTGCCAGTTAGCGACAAGTGGGTTAAATACTTCCAAAACTGCTGCAGTTGCTTAAAATAGCACAATTTTTCTTCTGCATTCCAGGACATAAGGCAAACACTGAGAATTTTTTTCCCTCTTGAATGAATGCCCAGTGGCCATCTAAAAGGAACAGATTTATCACTGAAACTATAAAGGGTATTCTGGTACAGCAATATAACCTACGTGACGAGTATTCATGCCTTCAGTTCTACAAATACCTACTTGAACAACCAACTCTACTTCGGGACATAAAATCTTCCAACAAGTATTCAGGTGCCATTTCATCATAGGTATACAGGTACTGATCTTGTAAGCACAGAAGTGCTTCACGATAGGTAAATTAGTGGGGAGGGGCACTTTCTTTTGTTATTTGCTGTGTTATTTCTTTCCTACTTGAGTGCAAACTTGCCATTTCAGTAAAAATAAGCAGTTGAGTATATACATCTTTCCTATTATATAAAGCCATTTTAAGATTCCAAGGGGCAAGATTCCATGGGACACCAAAATCAGGCTGGACGGACTGCCACTCAAAAAGGGGCCCCTGGCCATTGGCTGCATTCTCTCCCTGCTTTGCCTCAGTACTGCCCACAGAGCCACCAGCCAGCATCCCGGCCACAGTCTGGAGGGAGCCAGTGAAGGGGAAGGACCAACTGGGTGCTGCTGGGTCCACGCTTCTCCTCCGCCCACTGCCAGGTGGGTCTAACTGTCCCCTCAGTGGTCTGCTTCTGCCAGTGAAAAGACAATGGACTATCAGCATAACCCCCTCACCCCCACCCACTGACTTTTCTGTCAGAATAAACTGTCAGAAAATGGCTCTCTCTCCTTCTAAGCTCCACCATGGCTGGCTGGCTAATGAGATGGGCCAGCAACCAACAAACCAGGAGAGACCTGTTGTCTGGAGTTCAGTTGTGATACCTGGCGATCTTCAGGCTCTACCTGAAGGTTGGGTACCCTAGGCGTGACAATCAGTGCTTCAGATCAGGATCTGCTAGATCCAGGTTCTTGCTGTAGAAGCTGAGTGGGTGATTTTGAACCAGTCACAGACTTTTAGCCTAACCTACCTCACAGGACTGTTTTGCAAGTCAAAAGGGGGAGAGGAGAATGATGTAAGCTGCTTTGGTCCCCATTGCAGAGAAAGACCACTTTTCCTCCTGGGAAATCTATTTATTTCAATTTCTATCCCGCCCTCTCAGCCAAGGAAACCATTGTTGCCAATCTCCAGGTGAGGGCTGGATATCACTCAGAATTACAACTGCTCTCCAGATGGCATTGATCAGTTCCCATGGAGAAAACAGTGGACTCTGTGTCTTTATACCCTGCTGAGATGCCCCCCATGACAGCCATTGTGACGTGGCAGACAGGGCTTCAGAGCATGGTAGAGGCTGCAGGTGGGGGGGGGAGATGGAAAGCTGAACAGTGAGGGGGAAATAAAGGTAGGTTGATGCTTGGCTGGGAAAGAGATAGGGTTGCCAACTCCAAGTGGGGAATTCCTGGAGATTTTAGGGATGGAGCCTGAAGAGGGTGAGGTTTGAGGAGGGGTGGGGCCTCAGACAGGTAGAATGCCATGGACTCTGCCCTCCAAACCAGCTATTCCCTCTTGGGGAACCAGTGTTGCCAATCTCCAGGTGAGGGCTGGAGATCACTCAGAATTGCAATTGCTCTCCAGATGGCATTAATCAGTTCCCACGGAGAAAATGGTGGACTTATACCCTGCTGAGGTTGCCACAGCAAATTGACGTTGATTTCCTTGGCACTCTCCCAGAGCCTCTTTCTAGAGCCCATTGTATTTATTTCCACAATGGGCCTTATTCCTAGTTTATAATAAATAGTATTCCACGTACAGGGGTGTGCATGTGTGTAAGCCCATCCAATCCACAATGGCTAGATGATTTCTGCAGCACTGTTTTATTTGCCAGCAAGACATTCTTACTTGTCTAGGCATCTGAGAGAGAGAGAAAAAAGTATTGTTGATGAACAGTGTCCTCTTTTTTGACTCACATAATCTGGTCACCCTACCAATGAAGTGCCCATGAGTGTCCTAGTGCCTGATGAAACCTTCCTTGGGGCCCACCAAGTGTGTTTTTTAGAAAGCAGGCAGGGTCAGGTGGGACTCTTGACCAGCAGGGTTTCTGATTAGCCACTGGAGATCTGATTGGCAGGGCAGATTAAAATAATGTTGCTTCTGTGACAGCTGCTGCCATAGTTTTGGAGTTATTCCCTCTTGCTCCTCTTTTTGAGTGTATTTTTAAAATCACCCCTCTTCTCCCTTGTGCTAGGACTTCTTCTGGATGTGTGGCTCCGCCTCCTGTGGCATCCATTTTGTGGTTGGGCCCACCACCCTGTGTTGGAATTCCAAAGGTGCCCAGAGGCTCAGAGGGGTTAGGGACCCCACTGCCTTAAACATTAATTTAAATTAAGACTTAGGATGCTAGGAACTGTCATAACCAAGAAATATCACAGGTTAACAAGGTGAGAAATACAGGAACAGGAATCGGAACATCTTAATATGTTGGGGTGATCTCACACATCATTTCTTCTCTAATCCAAGTTCTGTGAGCAGGATTTGCAACAGGCTGGCTGGGGAAGTAAAGGGCAGGCATGCAAGCATCCCTGGGTTCCCTACTCCTGGGCTTGTTACTCCTGGAACGCCGTTCTTGCCCATTCCCTCTCGAAATGACCCCTGACAATCAGATATTAAATATCACTGCATAACAAATACTGAAACAAAATATTATCGATGACAATGGAGTTGCCAACCTCCAGGTAGGAGCTGGAGATCCCCTGGGATTACAGCTTAGCTCCAGGTGACAGAGATAAGATCATCTGGAGAAAATGGCCGCTTTGAAATTTAGACTCTTTGGCATCCTTCCCCATAGAGACTTTCCTTCCCCAACACCTCCTTCTTCAGGCTCCAATCTCCAAATCTCCAGATGTTTCCCAGCCCTGATCTGGCAACCCTAGATCACAAATATGAATAGTGTCAGGACCCGGAGTGCGAGCAGTGAGAGTCCAAGTTCAACCCAAGGTCAAAGCCAACCAAAGAGCAAAGCAGGAACCAATAGCAAAAGTCTGAATCACAAACTGGGAGCAGAGTTATTCAAAGCCGAGGTCAGGAAGCCAAGAGTGCTGAGCAGGAGTGGAGTCCGGAAACAAGATCGGGGTGGGCTCAAGGACATCACAAGATCGACTAGATGCTTCCACAAGAAGCCAGCCTAGAGTGGGGAGCTAAATATCCCTCTGCTGCTGTTTCTAATTAACGATTGGCATGAGCAGCCAAGCTTCTGTTAAAACTCAGGGCTGAATGACCATTTGTTCCGCAAGTGCGTTTCACGCTGCCTGGACGCCAAGTCCTGGTGGAGTCGGTCCCTCAAGCATGCAACCCTTGGAGGTGAGTCGGGGGGGGGGGGGGTGTCTGCTGGTAGTTGTTCCTCATCAGCTGTTGCTGATGTGGGCAGTAATGGCAAACTATCAGTTTCAGGAGCTTCATCGGGGCCAGATGTGGGTTCTGCTGAAGCCGTCAGCTCCTCCGCACCAATGCCCATGCAAATAGATACTTGATGAATATCTAGCCAGTATTCAAAGATATGGAACGTTCCTCGAAGGTTGCAGACAAATCCCAGCAAGGCAGTAGCACAGAAATTAGGGGGAATGTAATACCCCCCCCAGCTATAGTTGGCTGAAAGGACAACAGTGGGCAGACAATGATAAAACAGAGACTGGAGAAATGGGACCTTAATGGAAGCCACACGATGAAGAAGATCACACAATAGAACACTGTGTTGAGTTTCGCTGATGAGAGGTGAGGAATAAGCCCTGAATCATTGCAAAGAGAGCCCTGAATCATTGCAAAGAGTGGCATACTGGGGGAGAAACATGGAGCATAATTCAGCTAAAGTCATGCTCTTATAAATTCCACTGAGTTCAGGAAGAGGTAAAACATGTATTTATATCTTCCTCATTGAAATCAATGCAATTCAACAGTGCTTATGTTAACTGGCCTCTTTCCCCTAGTCAGGAAAATGTCCATTTGCAATGACTTTCCGAACTCCACATCCTGTTTAATGGACTATAGAAAGCCATGCTGTGGAGCTGGATAACAAGAATGAAGGCCGCAGCCTTCAGAGCTGTCCTCTAAGGCCATACATTTCCATGCACAAGCCCTTCCAGTTTCAGCGAGCCTTTCTCGGGGGACCATCACAATGGGCCGGGCCTCCACATGGCACAAATTTGTTCCCATACAAGACACTCCAAAGTGGAGATGCTTGCTAAATCTACACAGCTTTCCATGAATGTTGTCACCAATGCTTTAAAGAAAATGACAGTTTGACGATTCTTAAGCTCCTAGTAAAAATGACCACTTAGATTGCCTTCAGTGGTCTTTACTTTCCCACAGTGACGCCTTCAGATCATCACAACTGGTCACCTGTTGCATCATTCTGTTCTCAACATGATCTAAGGTCGCCGGCTCTGAGTTGGAAAATTCCTGGAGATTTGGGGGGGTGGAACTTGGGGAAGGTGGGGTTTGGGGAGGGGAGGGACCTATCCAGAATATAATGCCCCAGAGTCCACTCTCCAAAGCAGCCATTTTCTCCATGATCTCTGTTGTCTGGAGATCAGTAGTAATTCCAGGAGGTCTCCAGGCCCCACATGGAGTTTCGTAACCTGATTTGTGAACAGCTAGCATAGGAACAGGGTTTTTTTGCATACTAGGTACCCTCGCATTCTGGCACCTCCCCCCCATGTGCCCACCAATTTTCTGGTCCCCCCCCCTTGCAAGTGCCAGCGGTCTGGTTTCAGGGGCACGACAAAGGTGGGGGGGTGCTCTGGGAGGGAGAGGAGGAGGCAGAGATTGGGCCCAAGGAGATGGGCCACCACTGGGAGGCGGGGAAGAAGGGAGGCTGCCCGGCCTGCTGCAGTCCCTCCTGGCTGGAACTGCGGGATGGGGCCGCTTGCTTGCATGATGGCTCCGGAGCAGGAGAGCAGCCAGAGCAAGCTCCGTCCACCCGGGGCAGCTGCAAGGCCCCTTTCCTACACTCCGTGGGGATTTCCCCACGTGCGCGCCTCCCCTCCCCACATCCCCAGAAGGCCACATCCCTTGCTGGAAGACCTGCCACTGTGCCCTTGTCAAGCCAGCACCCATAGGCAGCTGCCTAAATTTTGTAAATGACGGGCCAGCCCTGCATAGGAAAGAGAAAGCAGCACAATTGGGGGGGGGGGGACACTCAGGGGAAATAATGACACTGAACAGAGTAGACAAGGGTGAATATTTGAATATTCTAATTGTTGTATTTGAGGAAAATGCTACACATTCCAAACGCTGCAGGTTTTTTGACTTGAATAGTGAACTGGGGAACCTTTGGCAAAGCCCTCGTAGCAATGGGCACAAATAGCCGATAACTAAGCTTTGCTCTTTTCTTGTCTATGGAGTAGATCCTTCTGTTTTTCTGTTTAGCAATTACCATTTTCTTGCTGCTGCTGTTCAATTTATTATTGTCTCCCTGCTGTGAGCTATGAACCAGGGGCCCTTTATATAGACTGATTTCTTTCACTTCTCATTTTCGTAAAAGAACATTTGCCTCCTTTTGTCAGAAATATTGGCTCGTTGCGGGCAGGGGAACAGCTGATGCTCTCTTTTTGATGGCAAAGATGAACTGGGGGTGGGTGAGAGCCCCTCTCCTCTCTTGTCAGGAAGCGCCTGGCCATCAATAGTGTCATGTCAAACTGGGGTGTGTGTGTGTGTTTTAGACCCGAGGCAGAGTGTGCCATATTGTCAGTCTGTGACTTATTATTCAGACTCTTATCCAGTTGACACTTGTTCTTTAAAAAAAGCACTTTACTAGTCTGCTAATGAGGTCAAATAGATCCAATTTCACTTTGAATTCTGCTTTGCGTGAAATTCTGTGGCAGCTTTAACCCTGACATTCCTTCATATCGGGCCTAAAAGACTACGGTTAACCTCATGTATACCCTTTTTTCTTCAGCTGAAAGCCTCTGGTGGCAATCAGATGGCTCTTTTGAGGCATGTCAGGCGTGAGTGCCTGGTGGATTTAAAGTGCACATCCAAACCACAACATATGGGAATCGTGCTGCTTCCATGATCAGCCCATCAATCCCTGTCAGGGATCCGTACTTTAAAGATAGTGGTGAAAGTCTGGTTCTAAGCTGGCCGACAGGCCAATGGCGGATTTCTCCCCATCAGGTTGTTCCACCAGCGCGCAATCAGCCCATAGGGATGGTCTCCAGACCATCCTAAATAGCCACCATTTAAAAAAAGTCTTAGTGATGCGCGCATAACTGCTTAAACATGCGACGTCCACAGAGCTCCGCTCAAATGATCTGTACAATTGAATGTTTCTGAAGGTCCCGTGATATTTATGCACTTTGTTAACTGAAATTGTACCTAGAGGAAGGTACTGCTGGCAGTGCTTTTTACCATTTTAGTCCACGCATGCACAGAAAAACAAATAGCTGGTGAGGCACATATGCGCATGCGAAACTGGATTTTTTTAAAAAAAACAGCTGACTGCATGGCTCCTTACAGTGGGTGCCATCTAGACAATCCACCGTGGAGTCACGTGCAGTAAAGTGATTTACAGGGGAGCTGTCTGATCATGCAACGCTGGAATCAAAAAGATCTAGATCAAGTTACAGCCAGGCCAATGGCGGGATTAGCTGCCTGTCTGAATGCACTCTCCTAGAAGTATAAATTTTTGAAAGCATTCTGTTTGGTTGACACCTCCTTATTGTAAGTGGAGCATCAACATAAAGTGGATATGAGAGTTTTATATGAGAGTGTCCACCAAGGGACCGGCAGGGGAGTACTTTGGTTCTATTCCCGAGGTCACTCTCTGACATTGGGCTGTGACTGAGGAACAGAACCAAAAACGTAGCTATGCAAATGAATGGGTGGCGCTATGCAACTAAGGAAGGGATGCAAGAATGTCTTGGCCAACCAAACCCAACACAGAGCTATGCAAATGAAGGGGTGGGGCTAAGAGGGAGGGGGCGGGAACATCTTGGCCAGCTGACTGCAATCTTGGCTGAGCTTCAGTTCTTTCCTTGTTCCTTGTTTGAGTACCCAGTAGGGGAAAAGTGGGTTAGAAATGCTTAAAAAAATAGAAGAAGATCTGGTACATCATACAACCCTGGTCACCAGTACATGAAGCACATTTCCCTTATTCCTTCCATATATGGTTAGTTTTCCCATTCTTCACAAGGCCAAAAGCTTGTATTGTATTGGGGAAAATATTACAATGACTTCTCTTGTTATGAGCTCCAGTCACATCAACAAAAGCACTGCAAGAGGACGCTTTGGGCAGCTCTCATTTTATTTCAGCTGGGGACTGGCACAGAAACTTCCCGGACGCTTCAGCTCTTTGCCCTTTATCATTTTGATAGGCCCTGCAGTTTTTTCTGAGGCAGGGAGACCACAAGTGCCCTTTGAGTCTTGCCCAAGGCCCCTGCTCAGGTTTTCCCTGTGGGAGTTCCATCCTCCGCATCTGCTGACATCAGCCTCGGGGCATGTCTGGATTCCTGGGAGGGTAGCGAGACTCATATTTTCTTCTTTTCTGTACTTGCTGCCTTTACAGAGACAGGACTCAGTCACCTGGTGTGTGTGTGGGGGGTCCCTTTGGAAGTCCAACACACCTTTTCCTAGGGTTGTATTGTCTTCAGGGCTCGTAGAACTTGGTATCCCCGCCATTCTGCACATGTTCTATTCCCTCCTTTGCTCAGAACTTGGAGAGAATTCTTACAAGAAGGACTCAATATTAGTCTGTGTTTCTCTCCACCCTCCTGTCCTGAGAATGGGATCACAGGAAGCTGACATGTTCTGGCCCATCAAAGTTAATATTGTTTACAGAGTCAGGATTGTCTACTTAAACTGGCAGCAGCTCTCCAGAGTCTCAGGCCTGAGGTTTTCCACGTCACCTACTGTGTGGTCCTTCTTTTGACTGGAGATGTCAGGGATTGAACCTGGGAACTTCTGCATGCAAAGCAGAGGCTCTACTACTGAGCCACAGCCCCACTCGCTCAAACTTCCCCTCTGTGTGTCACCTCAGGCCAGTAAACAGACATCGGTCCATTTCTGTAAAAGAAGAAAAAAGAATAGAGAGGTAGAAGAAAGAGAAGTTACATACCTGATTCCCGCATGCTTTCTGGAGAAGAACAGGCTGTTCAAATAAACAAGTCTTGCCTGGTGGCCAATATTTGGCCATCAGGTCATTAACCAAGGACTAGGGGTGTGCAAAAAAAACAACAAATCAGCTCGATTTGGATCGGGCCAAATCAGGCTGCATCTGTTCCAGATCCCCTGCGAAAGACCCCCCCGCATGTCACTTTTAGCAATGCAAGCAGATTTGGGAGTCATTTGGCTGACCAAATGTCAGTTTCGGCCCCATTATACCCTATGGGCCATTGAAGTCAATGGCAAAAACTCAACAGGTATATGAGGGGCTGGAGGAGAGGGGGTTTGAGGGAGAGGCTCTAAATTCACAAGGTAGCTGCTGGAGCCTCTCTCCGAAATACCCACCAAGTTTCAAGAAGATTAAACCACAGGGTCCAATTCTATGGGCCCCCAAACAGGTTGCCCCATCCCCTCCATTGTTCTCTATTGTGGGAAAAAACGTTATTTTTTCCCAACCATAGAGAACAATGAAGGGAATGGGGGCAACCTGTTTGGGGCCCTGTAGAATTGGACTCCCTGGTCCAATCTTTTTGAAACTTGGTGGGTATTTGGGGGAGGGACTCCAGCAGCTACCCTGCAAATTTGGAGGCTCTCACTAAAATCCCCACCCCTCCAACTGCTTTTTAAGCTGCTGCTGAATTGCCGCCAAATTTCGGCGGCAATTTGGTGATGGGCTGAATCAGATCAGAGAATCTGATTTGGCCCATGGCTGCCCGAAAGGAAGCTGAATGGGCCATTTTCGGGGGTGCATTTGGTTGGAGTGAACCAAAGGCACATCACTACCAAGGACTCTCAATGAAGCAATAAGAAGAGGAGAAGAAGAGATTGGATTTATACCCTGCCCTTCACTACCCAAGGTAAAGTGGCTTACAAACTCCTTTCCCTTCCCCTCCCCACAACAGACACCCTGTGAGGTAGGTGGGGCTGAGAGAGCTCTGACAGAAACTGCTCTTTTTCAAGAACAGCTGTGCCAGAACTACGGCTTGCCCAAGGTCATCCAGCAGGTGCAAGTGGAGGAGTGGGGAATCAAACCCAGTTCTCCCAGATTACAGTCCATGCACTTAACCACTACACCAGACTGGCTCACTGTACCTTCAGCCACATAAGAAGACTGTCACATCAGCTGTTCCCAAAGAAAGCTTTCTTTATTCTTTCTTTATTTTATTATTTTTATTGTATTTGTAGCAGGCTTGGGGGGGGGAGGGGACATCAGGTCAATAATACAATAACTACAGTTAAAAATTTCAAAACACAATAATAGACATTAAAAGCAAAGGTCACAATTCAAATGAAGTCAACTGGCTGTGAGAGGTTCCCTGGTGTGTTGTTTGGGTTGGGAGGCAGGTGACAACAACCTCAGGGAGGCTGTACATGGACACTTGCTGCCTCAGCCAAAAACTTGGTGGAAGAGCTCCGTCTTACAGGCCCTGCAGAAATGAAGAAGATCCTGCAGAGCCCTGATCTCGACAGGGAGTATGTTCCACCAGGCAGGGACCAGGGCAGAAAAAGCCCTGGTCGTTGTCAAGGCAAGATGGACGTTTTTTGGGCCAGGGACAACCAGGAGGTGTTGGTCCATACAGTGTAACACTCTTCGGGGCATATATGGGAAGAGGCGGACCCTCAGATATGTTAGTCCCAGGCCGTGTAAAGCTTTAAAGGTTATTACCAACACCATGAAGTGAAGGTATAGATGCATGGCGGAGTGAGCTCCCGTCTCTGGTCTCAGCTCCTGTTAAGCTAGCAGTTCGAAAGCAAGAATTTGCAAGTATTTTGGTCTGATTTCGGCCGACTGGCTTTCGAGCATGGGAAACCTTTACCTTTATCTGGGGAAGAGAGGGTTTGAGGTAGGTAGGGTCCTCAGCAGAATATAATGCCACAGAATCCACCTTCCAAAGTGGCCGTTTTCTCTAGGGGAACTGGTTTCTGTCATCTGGAGATCAACTGTAATTCCAGGAGACCTCCAGGCCCACCTGGAGGTTGGCAAGCCTACTTACAAATATATGTGAACAGAGGCAGGCAGGATGTAGGCACATCCACTATAATAGGTGAGCAGGACTAGTGAACATTTGGTATTACTTGGACTGCTTGGAACAGGTTTATTTGGGGAGGGGTCATGGCTCAATGGAAGAGCCTCTGCTCAGCATGCAGAAGGTCCCAGGTCCAATCCTTGGCATCTCCAGTTAGAAGGATCAGGTAGGAGGTGATGGGAAAGACCTCTCTGCTTTAGACCCTGAAGCACCGCTACTTGTCAGAGCAGACAATATGAACTTTGATGGACCAAAGGTCTGGTTCAGTAGAAGGCAGCTTCATGTCTGTTCCCAGCCCTTGTATCTGTACTAAACTGCTCAAGGGACTATTTCTGTTTTTGCTCTACTTCAACCTCTGCGGTCCTTCCAAGCTCATGGAGGCATCTCCTCACCACTTGAGAGCGATTTTAAGCTGGGAGGTCAGCTTAAGAGTGAGAGGCATCAGGAGCAATCACTTCCTCTTTATTCTCAAGGATGGATTTGGGCCTGTATTAGAAGGTGGTACCCTATTTCTGCATCTTCTGGCCACACAGATTCTGTCTCTGGGGAGCTGTTTCAGCTGGTACTACATCCCCATGGGCCCAATCAGGATCAGGAGCTCATGGCATCTGTAAATAGTCACATTTTTCTCTAAAATAGTGTTGGTGTCCACAGGTTGGACCCGTGGGCAATACAATCTAGTTTGGCCCATAGTAGTAGAGTTTATATGGGGGCGGAGGTTTGGGTGGAGAAACTGTCCCATTCTGTGTATTTAAAGGGTTCCTGGGGTTGTCCCTCTCCTCTCTGGAAGGGCAGGAAGCTAGGTCAGTTACTAGCCATAGTTATGCAAATGACTCAGCTTGCAAGGTTACTGAGGTATTTGGTGTTAGGAATCTCCAGGTGACTCCTGGAGATTTCCCAGTGTGCATTCTAGGAGGGCTCCCAGGATGCACCTGCATGCCTTAGGATGCACCTGGGTGGCCCAGGGTCCACCTGTGTGACCTGGGTGGACCAGGTCAAAAGAGGTGGTGAGAGTGATGTAGAATGGGTAAAGTCAGAGGTTTAATAAAAGTGCCTGCTCCCAGGAGGGAGGGTCTCTTGGTATTGGTCCTTGGGAGCCTGAGGGAATGGGACATCAGTAGAACCTTTTGCAACTGTCTAAGTTTTAACCTAGCTACTCTGATTGTAACATCTAGTTAGAGTAAGTTTTAGAACCAGGGAAAGAAGGATGCATTTATAACCAACTTTTCTTTGTTCTTTTGTGTGCTGCTCTGTTGTTGTGATTAAACATGCTGGAACTTACTTTCTTTTTCATAAATCCTTTTTAATATTGGATGTGGCCCTAAGTTCCTATACCATATGGGCCTCCAACAGCTTGGATACGTGACTAATTTACCAGACTGGGAGGGAAGCGGTCAAGGCACCCATTGCTAACCCTCCAAGGGGAACCCGAAGTTGCATTTGGTCTCTGTGGTAACCAGGCACTGGGTAGCAGGAGACCTTGAGGCCAGGCCTCAGAACTGGGAAGAGGTCTTGAGAGTCCTGTTCCTCTCATTCAGGAAATTGAGCAAGTGGTGGCAGCCTGACCTAGAGGCAGGAAGAGGAATAGCACCATCTAGGAATCAGAGGGGGCAGGCATAACCGGGGCTATAAGTCCAAGCAGGCCTGTTCCATCACAAGAACTATGGCGCATTACTGCATTACTGCCAGGGTGGATCACTTCCGGTGCAGCTCTGTTTGTGTCTTGTTAATCTGGTGGTGGTAGGATTGGCAGGCCCTGCCTGGTCATCGGCAGTTGGCTTGTCAAATCTGGATTGGCAAACTCTTGGAGATTTGGGGATGGAACTTGGGGAGGCAGGGATCTCAGCGGGGTACAATGCCATCAAGTCCACCTTCCTAGGCATCCATTTTCTCCAAGGGAAACGATCTCTATCATCTGGAGATGAGCGGCAATTCCAGAGGGTCCCCAGGTCCCACCTGGAGGCTGGCCTCCCCAGGTGATGGTGGAGGGTCCTGTCAGGCTGCAGCCAACTTATCATGACCCCTCACACACAGGGCCGGTGCCAGGTTTTTTTGCCCACTAGGTGAGGCTACCTTCTGGCACCCCCCCCCCCCCATGGGCCCATCAATTTTCAAACATAAATGCATTTTGGAAAGACTGAAAACCACGAAATTTGAAATTGCTGGTGCTGGGCCTGGCGACAGGTCTCCTGCACAGTAATTCAGACTGTCACACTTTGACTAAAGACACTTTAGGTTTCCTTTGCTCTTGCAGGGAAGCTACCCTGCAACAAAGGCTGAGGGGTGACATGATCGAGGTTTATAAGATTATGCATGGGGTAGAGCAGGTAGAGAAAGAAGTCCTTTTCTCCCTTTCTCACAATACAAGAACTTGTGGGCACTCGATGAAATTGCTGAGCAGTCGGCTTAGAACAGATAAAAGGAAGTACTTCTTCACCCAAGGAGTGATTAACATGTGGAATTCACGGCCACAGGAGGTGGCGGCGGCTACAAGCATGGGCGGCTTCAAGAGGGAATTAGATAAACATCTGGAGCAGAGGTCCATCAGGGGCTATTAGCCACAAAGTATAGATAGAAACTCTCAGTCTGGGGCCAGTGATGCTCTGTATTCTTGGTGTTTGGGGGGGGGGGGCAACAGTGGGAGGGCTTCCTGCCTCCACTGCTGGACCTTCTGTGGGCACCTGGTGTTTTTGGCCACTGTATGACAGAGTGTTGGACTGGATCCTGATCCAACATTGGCTTCTCTTATGTTCTTACGTTGTTCTTACAACAAGATTGCAAATACAGATTAAGTTAGTATGCTTTTGCTTTTTTCCACAGCACATCACCATATGTGCCCGCCAATGCTCCCTCTAAGCTGTGATGTCTTGCGAGCAAAAATTCTACTTTGTGAGCTAGCCCCATCAAAATTGTGAGTGAGCTATTTGGCTACTGCATAAATTAGTTGGCTCTGGAGCCATTCTTCCTGAGCCAAGACAAAAAATGTGTGAGCTGGAGGCTAAAAAACTGTGAGCCAGCTCACACTAACTCAGCTTAGAGGGAACACTGGTGCCCACTCCTGGGCTTGTTACTCCTGGAACGGCATTCCTGCGCATTCCTCCTTGAAATAGCAGGAATAATGCCTGTGATAAATAATAGTCACCCTTGCCTTGATTAGTCTTATTTTTTTGTCGCTTTGAGTTTCTTTTGGTTGTCCCCTTCCAGGAGTAACCATGCCTTCTATCATGTTCTTGTGTGCCTTTGGGTTTGTAGATGGCTTTTGAGCCATTCACAAAGGGTCATTTCCATCGCTCAGCAGTAAGCCGCAGTGCAGTCCACCATATGCTCATGGCGATGCCTATAGCAACTCCTGGCTCCCTGGAGGATTTCTGTATGATAGATCCCCCCCACCCCCCAAATGGCCATGTGTCATGTTTGCACTTCATATTTCAGGTGCAAATTTAAAATGTCCTAGATGTACAAAATATATTGCCTTACAGGAATACACTTAAACTGTGTTTGGTGTGTTGCGTAACATCTGATGCAACGTCTAGTAGATACATTTGATGGTGTTATTGCTGCACTGCATTAAAAAGCACATTGGGCCTTTTGCGGAGAAGATAATGCTCTTTCCCAGTTGCCTCCCACTCCCTGTTTTTGAAGTCTCTGGCATTTCTTTTACGACTACTTGCTGCCCCTTTCCAGTTGCAGCTGCTCACTGGCTTTGCTTTTGGCTGTAGTCTCTTCGTTATTATTATTATTATTTGGCAGATGAACATCATCATTTGTTCAGTCAAGGAAAAGTAAAAAAAAAAGGGATAGCGATTTATAATTTTTATATTAGCCGTAAAATATTTTCCCCTGAGAAATGGAGAATTTGGTGGTGTGGGGTTTTTTTTAAAGGTTATGGACCATTTTAAAAACAGTAAACTGATAGGAAACATGTGCTCGTGGAACAATATTTTGAGGGCCAGCGCTGCATTCCTATATTGATTGTTGGGCTGCAGATAAGGGCAGTGTTTTCCATCCTCTGCAAGTGTTGGTTGGAAAGCACTGCTGTTGTTGTGGAGGGGAGGAGCGCTGGTAGGAGAGTCCGCCGAGAGGCGTGGGTGGACTGAATACAGGATGCTCACCTGTGGGGGCCATGCAAAAAGGAATTGCCAAAGCAAAGGCAGAATGGATACTGGTTAGGTTGCATTGGTGGGTGTAGCTGGACCCCAGGACCTTATCCTGCTTTTGGGTGCCCTGTTGCCCTCCCAAGCAGCAACAAGGGGCTGCAAATGGACAAGGAAGCTGGCATAGTGTCTCAGTGTTTGCCGAAACACTTCGGGTGCACGCACAGGCCTCATTGCATCTAATGGATGAATAATGTACTCTTGAGTGGCAGCCGACTCATGGTGACCCCATCTGCTTGGTGTTCAAGGCAAGATTCATTCAGAGATGGTTGGCTATTGTTTTCCTCTGCATAGCAACCCTGGACTTCCTTAGTGGTCTCCCATCCAAGTGCTGGCTGTGGCTGACCCTGTGTAGTGGTTAAGAGCACGGACTCTACTCTGGGAGAACCAGATTTGATTTCCCACTCCTCCACATGCAGCTGCTGGTGTAACCTTGGGTCAGTCACAAGTTCTTTCAGGGCTGTTCTTGAAAAGAGCAGTTTCTGTCAGAGCTCTCTCAGCCCCACCTACTTCACAGGGTGTCTGTTGTGGGGAGGGGAAGGGGTTTGTAAGCCACTCTGAGTGAAGGGCAGGGCATAAATCCAATCTCCTCCTCCTCCTCTTCTCCTCCTCCTCCTCCTCTTCCCAGCTTTGATGAGCTTGGGCTAAAGGTGGGCGGTTTGGTCTAGCCGGGCTAGTATAGCTCAGGAGTAGCTGTTGGTTTTGTTGGATATGTCAGTCTGTTTAATTTCCATTGCCACCGTTGAGGCAGTGCCGTGCTTACAATTTGGAGGGGCTGCCTGCTCCCTTTCCCGACAGGTAGGAGGTGTTGTTTTGTGAGGCAGAAAGCTGAATATGTTTAGAAGTTCGGAATATTGGAGAAACTCAATTAAAATGTTACTTCTATGATGGTAAATTACTACATCTGTGTCACAGTCTTCCTCCGAAGAGCTGAGGTGGCATATACGGGATTATACCATTTAGCCTCACACAGACATTGTGAGGTAAACTGTCGTTTCTCAGTCTGACCCAGAGTCAGTTTGGGGCGGGGGGGGGGGGCGGGTGTCATGGCCAAACAAGATTTTGGCACTTGATGCTACAGTGAATCTCTTGTTGCTGTTTCAGGACCAAACATGGTGTGGTGGTTAGAATCTGAGGTACCTGGGTTCAGATCTCCGCACTGCCGTGAGTCTTGCTGGCTCAACCACATTCTCAGCCGAACAGACATCACAGAGAGTTCTGAGGGGAAAATGGGGAAGGAAAGTCCCACGTATGCTTCTTGGAGGAACAGCTGGATTAAAAAAAAATGCAGCTGCTGTGTATTCTAAAAATGTTTTAATATTAAAAAATGTATTTGTAGCTAAAGGTTCAAGACAAATCAGTACTAGATACTCCAAATTGGCTGCATCTAAATCTACGACAAAACCAGGGGCACAATATTTTACCTGGTTTGAGTTTATCTATCTGAATTTATCTACCATGCCCTTGCCTCAAGAGGTGCCAGTAGAGGAGGAGGAGGATATTGGATTTATATGCCACCCTTCAGTACCTGGAGTCTCAGAGCGGCTTACAATTCCCTTCCCCTCCCCACAACAGACACCCTGTGAGGTAGGTGGGGCTGGGTCTAGAGCTCTTTCGAGAACTGCTTGTGAGAGAACAGCTCTGCAAGAGCTTGTGACTGACCCATGGTCACACCAGCAGCTGCATGTGGAGGGGCAGGGATTCAAACCTGGTTCTCTCACATTGGCAGGCCCTGCCTGGTCATCGGCAGTTGGCTTGTCAAATCTGGATTGGCAAACTCTTGGAGATTTGGGGATGGAACTTGGGGAGGCAGGGATCTCAGCGGGGTACAATGCCATCAAGTCCACCTTCCTAGGCATCCATTTTCTCCAAGGGAAACGATCTCTATCATCTGGAGATGAGCGGCAATTCCAGAGGGTCCCCAGGTCCCACCTGGAGGCTGGCCTCCCCAGGTGATGGTGGAGGGTCCTGTCAGGCTGCAGCCAACTTATCATGACCCCTCACACACAGGGCCGGTGCCAGGTTTTTTTGCCCACTAGGTGAGGCTACCTTCTGGCACCCCCCCCCCCATGGGCCCACCAATTTTCAAACATAAATGCATTTTGGAAAGACTGAAAACCACGAAATTTGAAATTGCTGGTGCTGGGCCTGGCGACAGGTCTCCTGCACAGTAATTCAGACTGTCAGTTCTGTGCCCCTCTGAGGTCTCCGCCCCAGGCAGCCACCTAGGTTGGCCTAATGGCAGCACTGGCCCTGCTCACACAGTTGTAAAGGAAAGAGATAGCTGCCCTGAGCCTGCTGTGAGGCGGGGAGGGCAGGATAGAAATCTAAAAAAAATAAAAAGAGATATTGAGGTGGTTTGCCACTGCCTGTCCTGGTCTTCCTCAGTGGTCTCCCATCCAAGTACTAACTGGGTCAGACCCTGCTTAGCACTTGAGGTTGGATGAAATCAGGCTGGCCTGGGCTATCCAAACCAGGGTGTTGTAAGTCTACAAAATGGTATCAAAGGTATCTTCTAAATTTCAAAACGTGGAGCTGTTATGGATACCATAATGATCAGCCTTCCTTTTAAAGCAGAGCCCCAGCAGGTATGATCCCCCCCCCTTTAGATCCCCCCCTCCACCTTGCTCTTTCGTCTCCTGTTGTTTTCATCTCTTTCACATATATCAAACTCTTCTGTTATTTTGTACTGCTCAAAGCCTTGGGTTGACCATGAACTGTAGAAAGGCAGCATAGAAAGATTTTTTTTTAAAAAAACACCCAATAAAAGACTATGCTTAAAACTCTGCAGAGAAGTTGTCGATTTTAGAATAAACTATGAACTACAGTTTGGTGTCATGGTTAAATGCACAGGCTGTAATCTGGGAGAACCGGGTTTGATTCCCCACTCCTCCACTTGCACCTGGCTGGATGACCTTGGGCAAGCCGTAGTTCTGTCAGAGCTGTTCTCTCAAGGACAGCTGTCTCAGAGCTCTCTCAGCCCCACCCACCTCACAGTGTGTCTGTTGTGGGGAGGGGAAGGGAAAAGGAGTTTGTAAGATGCTCTGAGACTCCCTGTGGTAGTGAAGGGCGAGGTATACATCCAATCTCTTCTTCTTCTTCTTCTTCTTCTTTTTCTTGTAGGAGCCACGCAGCCGGGGTGGGGGGCATTGTCCCTAAGATACTTTTCTATTAGAGGAGAATATATTACAGTGTTGTCCGCAGATTTAGCGTAATGTATATAAAACTCATTAATGCTAAGCAAGCATGTCGCTCCATGGAAGAGCCTCGTGTACACAGATGCCACTATAGATTTGAGCAGGGGTCATTTCATAGAAAAAGAGGTGCAGGAGCTCATTAGCATAACTCATTTGCATAACTCATTTGCATATGCCACACCCCCTAACATACCGGAAGTGTGTTAGAAGGCAACACCTACTCCTCAGGCTCCTCTCCACAGGTGAGTGAAACTGACCTGCTCTTACTCCATTCCCTTCCCCATCCAATACTTTGTGCAATAAAAATAAGCCTAAAGAACACACCCTCATTCTCTTCCTGCTCCCTTGAAACCACCAGGTTTCAAGTAGACTTGAGATACCCAGGACATGTGCACCACCCATCCCTTCCCCTTCCCCTCCCCACAACAAGACACCCTGTGAGGTAGGTGGGGCTGAGAGAGGTCTTTTGAGAACTGCTCATGAGAGAACAGCTCTGAGAGAACTTGTGACTGGCCCAAGGTCACACCAGCAGCTGCATGTGGATTAGTGGGGAATCAAACTCGGTTCTCCCAGATTAGAGTACAACTCCTGACCAAACTAATGGGGTGGAAGCTGCTGAAGGGTTGGTGAAATTTCTCCAGTACTTATGTGCCATGTGCCCAGATAAAAAAATTGTATACTTAGAAAATTTATATGCCACCTTGAGCAAGTCTCTGGAAAAGCAGCACACAGTCATAAAAGGAGCAATGATAAAATTATCAATATTAAAACAAAACATTAAAATCAATAAAGACCCTAGCAGGGCTTTCCCCGGGGCGCTGCGCCTCTGCACTGCTCAGGGAAGCTGAGGAGGGGGTGGGGCTTGGTCATGTGCCCACCCCCTGGGCTTCTCACTCCTGGAGCTGTGCTCCTGTGCGCTCCCGCTCCAACAGACCCCTAGATTTGAGGGGGGAGAGCATCTGCAGAAACTGCTGAAGCCCAGAAAGGGCTGCTGCAGCATACCGATGCGTTTTCACAGATACAATTTTTTTCATCACCCTAGGAGGGAAATAGAGAAAGGAAACTTTTTAAAAATATATACTCTGAAACTATTTGGTTTAACTTGACTGGTTCGTAGTGTTATCTAGCAAAGAGGATACCGAACCCCCCCCCCTCTCCTGTTTACCTGCACAGTGGAAAATTAAATAGGAATCCAAATCACCCGCTGAATGGCTGAAAGGGTCAAGGGGCTGTCAGCGGGCCCAAAGGTCTTCTGGGACTGCAAAGTTCAAAGGAAAGGTCAATGTCGTGGCATCTGCTGACCTTGCAATACAGATAATCTGAAACTCTCGTTCACTTTTGCAAATTTTGCTGTCAAAGCAATGGAGCTGCTGGTACTTGGTTCTAAATACAAGCATCATAATTTGCTGTTCGTTATTTCTGAATTCCTAATTCATGGTTTGTTATGCAGGATGCATCGCTGGCTGTTTACCAGGGCCTGTGTCTTTGCTTAGCTATTTGCAGCTGGCCATTCATTATTGAAAAACTGAATGTTTTCTACATTGCTCGGGGTTAGGGAATTGTGTATTTTGCTTTAAAGCCAGAAAGACTGTCTTTACTTAATCTGTGGCTGCTGCTTTCTTTTCTTTTCTTTTTTTTCAAAATCATAAAAGAAAGAAAAAACAAACAAATCTGGGGTTGTAGAACCAAGTTTACCAAGCAATAAGACAGTCCACAAAATCTTTTGGTGCCATAATCCTTAACACTTGCAGCCGTCAGGAATGGATTTGAGTGTGTGCTTTCAGAGCATTTCACAGAATAAATCTATACTATAGCCTCAAGCTGATTTAATAGGTATTCCCTCTCCTAGGGAATACTGGGAACTGTAGTTTATGAGCCGGGCTTGACTCCCCAGCAGAGAATTCTCAGCACAGTCTCCCCTCCCCTCCCAGGCTACAGTTCTGTATGTCCCTTTGGAGAAAGACTTGGCAGTTCAATTGGTATAGCACCTATCTATATGCATAAAACAGACATGCCATGAAGAATCAGCATTAGCCAGGTTTCCCCAAAGGGTGTTCCTGACGGTTTTGCTGGGAGAGATCTTGATGAAATAAAATTCCAGCAGCAACAGTGGCTTCAGGCAGGTGAGGATGGGAGTTAGAGGTTGGAAAGGAAAAACTATCTAAGCCGGAATCATAGCAAGGGACGGAGATGAGGCTGATTCCTAGTTCCCCTGGTCACACTTCCCAGTTCCTTATTCACAAACCCAACCACAAATATTGAGGAAAACTCAAAAACCTCTACATCCCAAAATAAGCCTTGGATCACTCTGTCGTTGTTATTGTCATCATCTATCGATCTCTTCATATTCAGGGGACTCTGCCCTACAAGTAGAGTGATGATGTTTCCTGGTCCAAACCCCTGTTCTTGTGCTAACTGCCCCCAAGTGGGGTGCCCCTGTTCTGACTGCAGGCATAGAAGGAAATAGAGTCTTCCTTCCTTACTCTGAAGCATAAGGGCTGGAGCCCCAAGAACTGTTTGATCCAGCAAGTTTCCTCTCTCAGTCCAAGGCTTGAATAGGCTGAGAGGGGGGAAGAAGAAGAAGAAGAAAGAAGAAGAAGAAAGAAAGGAGGAGGAGGAGGAGGAGAAGGAGAAGGAGAAGGAGAAGGAGAAGGAGAAGAAGAAGAAGAAGCATCGGAGGAGGAGGAAGAGGAGGAGATTGGATTTATACCCTGCCCTTCACTACCCAAGGGAGAGTGGCTTACAATTCCCTTCTTTTCCTCTCCCCACAACAGACACCCTGTGAGGGTGGGGGGCTGAGAGAGGTCTCTCAAGGACTGCCCTTGAAAGAACAGCTCTGAAATAACTTATGACTGACCCAAGGTCACACCAGCAGCTGCATGTGGAGGAGTGGGGAATCAAACCCATTTCTCCCAGATTAGAGTCCGCGCTCCTAAACGCTATACGAAACTGGAAGCCCCACCTGCTCCGGAGGCAGCACCTGGGACTCAATTGTCAAGGTTTGGCTGGGCCGAAATCCTGCGAAGGATTACGTCCCCTGGACTGGAGGTCTGTCCAACAACAGCTGGGACACAGGCTGCAAGCCTTTCATGTGGGCCCATCGTCTCTGCTGCTCCTGCCAGATCGCGGCAGAACCGGGGTGGGGGGATCATGATCCTGTAGCTGGCCCAGCTAGAGTTGCCAGGTTCCTCCAGGTTGCCTTTCTGGCAGCATGGGGAGCCCTAGGAGGGTATCACAGTGACATTGTTGGTGAAGCAGCACCATCACTTCTGGCACCAGAAGTGACATCATCATGTCACCAGCAACATGGGGACATTCTGGTATGTGGGCAAAACCTCTATGGTAGAAGCTGTTTCTACAATACCAGAGTGTCCCACGCTTGCTGGTAATGCAATTACATCCCTTCCGGTGCAAGCCTAGGCCTCCTTCAATGCCTTCAAGGCAGCTGATCAGTGGTGGAGGCGAGGCCCAGCAGCAGGGAATCCCTGCTCTCAGTGGGGGCCTGGCAAAATTTGGCCCAACCCAATCTAGTGATGCCAGCCTCCAGGTGAGATCTGGGGATCCTCTGGAATCACAGCTCATCTCCAGACTCCAGAGATCAGTTCCCCATGAGAAAATGGCTGCTTTGGAGGGTGGACTCTGTGGCATTGTCCCTCACTGAGGTCACTGGTGTCCTTAGGCTTCACCCCCAGATCTCCGGAAGGTTCCCAACATGGATCGGGCAACCTTACCCACCCATCCCCTGCTGGTGGCCATAGGGGACCTGGCAACGTTCGCCTGGTTGCAGGATAGCTGTCCCTGCTTCTGTGACATCTGCTGGGCCTCCCTGTGATGATGTCTCAATGGCAGGCTCTTGGTACATGGCCTTGGGAGCTGTGGGCAGTGGTGGGTCTGAGGGGACCCCTGTGGTGCTAGGGTTGCCCTGGGCCTCCTGATCTGCCTCAGAAAGGAACCCTGTCTCTTCCCAGAGCTCATCTCGGCCCTCTTCTTGCAAGTCAATACCTGGTCCAGGGAGGCTCATGACAGACAAATGCAGATTAACAAACTGGAGGACACTGGGCCCCCAAGGTAATCTCTGAAACACCCTCAATCTGACAGCCCTACCCTCCAGAGACTGTGCTCTACAGGACCACATGCAGGGGCGCCTGGGTGGTTTAGAGGCGCCAGGTTCTTTTCTTCTGCCAGTAGGGGGTGGGAGGGAGCTTCCCGGGGGGGGGGGGGCAACTTCACCATGAGTGGCGTCCCTGGTGTCATGATGACACATGCTTAGGACATTGTGCATAGACACTGGTATGTTGGGCAAAACTCTACGGTTACCTAAACATGGCTGTTGGGGGTAGGGGTTCCTCCATCATCAGCCAGGGGGGCAGCAGCAGGCTGGAGCCCATGAAATCGGGGGGTGCCCCGCTCCTCCCTAGGGACTGGCAACTGTAGAGTGGCTCAAAGTTTTCTTCGGAGTAAAAAGGCCATGCAGCTCTTCCAGCTCCATAGTCAGACCTTCTTTTCAAGATGTGTGTGATGTATTGGGATTGAATCATCCCTGATTGACTCACCCTAGAGACTGGCTGAGCTTGGAGCACAAGAACAATAGCCGACCAGGACTTTGGAGTAAATCAATCAAGTAGCAATGTTTTGTTAATAGCCTATCACGGGGAGTGTGTGTATGTGTGGGTTTTGCATGCATATAAGCAGGGCTTTGGCCCTGCTAAGGTTTTCTTGTTCTGGCTTAGCTCACTTCATAAACTATCAGCTGATCACTCTATGCATCTGAACCCAGTATATTTCAATGTGCTTCTTGGAGGCAACCCAAATAGAAGACCTTGGGGGCTCCTGGGGGCAGTGCTCCTCCCAAATTGTCCCTGGCCCTCCCCTCCCAGTCCCCTCCCCTTCCCCCCAGGACAGGGCAGAGCTGTGGGGCCACATGAGACCCGGAGTCACTCCTCCCCCACCACCCTCACTCACCTGGTATTTAAAGAGACAAGAGACATATGCCTCTTTAAATACCTCCCTTCTATCACTGACAAGGAAGATAGCGGAGGTATTTAAACTTAGTTAAATTACCACTAATTAGGTCATTCACTAATCTGATTTATGGTAGTCTGATTAAGTTTCCCACAAGTTTCTGATGTTTGCACCCCCACCAAAGATTTTTTGGCTACAGGCCTGAATGGGGGGGATACAGTGTTTATTTTGGGGTGCAAAGCTTTTGCGTTCACCTCAATATTTGTAGTTGGATTTCTGAATAAGGAACTGGGAACCAACCTCAGTGAGGTATCTTTTGTCAAGCAAGGGACAGAGGGTGTGTTCAGATGGGCAGCTAATCCCACCATTGGCCTGGCTATAATTTGATCTAGATCTTTTTTTATCCAGCGTTGCATGACCGGGCAGCTCCCCCGTGAATCGCTTTGCCACACGTGACTTTGTGGTGGATTGTCTAGATGGCATCCACCTTGAAAAGCCCTGTGATCGTTTAAAAAAAAATCCTGTTTGCGCATGTGCATATGTGCCTCACCATCTACTTGTTTTTCTGCGCATGTGCGGACTTAAATGGTAAAAGCACCGCCAGCGGTACCTTCCTTTGGGTACCAGTTCAGTTAACAAAGTGCATACATATCAGGGGGCCTTCAGAAATATTAAACTGTTTGGATCGTTTGAGTGGAGCTCTGTGGCCATCACATGTTTAAATGGTTATGCGCCCATTGCTAAGTTATGCGCCCATTTTTTAAAATGGTAGCCATTTGGGATGGTCTGGAGACCATCCCTATGGGCTGATTGTGCGCTGGTAGAATCATCAGATGGTGGAAAGTCTGGTATTGGGACCGGCTTAGGACCGGACTTTCACCACTATCTTTTAAGTACAGATCCCCGATGGGGCTTGGCAGGCTACTCACGGAAGCGGCACATTTCCCAGATGTTGATGTCTGGATGTGCACTTTAAATCTCAAAAGAGCTGTCCGAATGGGACCAGAGTCAGGGAAACCATGGCCAGAAGGATGGACAAACACAGGGGTTTCCTGCAGGCAATGTAAGCAGGTCAGCAGGGTGGTAACTTGGCAAGCATTAAGAAGCGAAATAACTTTCCTTCGTACAGCAGCAGGCCCCCGTGGTGACATCATCGAAGCGTGCCAGAAACGCTGCCGATTACTCTGCACTGCGCTGTTTAAATACCTGAAAGGTAACCTGACGGACAAGCTTGAATTGCTCACAAACAGCAAATTGATCGATGAACAATCAGCTTCTTGTTCGTGACCAGCAAACGGATGGTAAGCCAAAGCATCCCTAATAAGTGCATCAATAAATGTTTAGAACGAGACAAAATGCCGCGGCGATGTCTCAAACTGCTCACCAGTTCTCTCCTGTGACTCAGATCCAAGGTCCATCTGATGTCCCAGCACACCAAAAAAAAAATAAACAAAACACCCCTTCCTGCCCAATGAATGGCTAAGATCTACATCTAAGGGAGGCACTGCCTCCTGAAACAAACAAGGCCTCCCCTGCTCTCCATTGCTATGCAGCTTTGCAGACAGAAGCCTTCTGCCTTTATCCCTCTGAGGGCCGGAAGTGAAGGTACACACATACAAGGCAAGCTAAGGGGCACTGGTTTCTATCAGTCTAAAACATTGGTACCCACACTGTCAGCCAACACTGGTACCCACGGGGACTTGCAGTGTGGCAGAGAAATGACAACAAATAACTACACAATAGATACTGGTAAAATAGCCAACAAGAGCATCCCCAAGTTCCTGGAGGAATGCGATCATGCACCGAATTGCCCAAAACGGTTCGGTGTGCATAACGAAACAGTGTACCAAAATGAATGCATAACTAATTGTTATGCGTTTGGACTGCCTTGATTGTTGGGAACAGATGTATTGTTATGGTTTGGCCTAAAGCAGGAGTTCCCATCCTTTTTGAGACTGCAGGCACCTTTGACATTCTGACACAGGGTGGTGGGCAAAACAACAAGATGGCCACGGCAGGAGGCGAAGCCAGCCACAAAATGTGAGGGAGTGGGTGGGGTCATACCGAACTCTAATAGTAACTCTTCAACATTCCAGGCAGAAGCCCTGCTTCACAGGATGCCTTTGAAAATAAACTTATGGGTTTTAAAATATTTTCTTGCATACAGGCAGCTTATCTTGAGTCACACAGTGATGATCCTTGTGCTATGGTAGCAGCTGCTCCCATAGCAATATTTTTTTAAAAAAAATCTGGCCAGCCAATCAGATTTTCAGTTGTCAAGAAGAAGCCTGAGGTGCAAAAGCCCATCTGGACCTGCCCTCTTTTAAAAAAAAAAAAACACACTTGGTGACCGCCAGGCTGAGGACCCCTGGACTGAAGTGTTGCTTGGTGAAGATACGAGATTTTTTATCAACAACAACATGTTATCAAGTTTCTTAAAGAATCAGATGCCTTCTTCATAGCTGAGAAATTTCAGCCCCAAAGGAATCTAAATGCCATGCCATTGCTTCTCATGGGCTGTGTTCAGACAATCTCCTTTCCCTTCCCCTCCCCACAACAGACACCCTGTGAGGTAGGTGGGGCTGAGAAAGCTCTGAGACAACTGTCCTTGAGAGAACAGCTGGTACAGAACTATGGCTTGCCCAAAGTCATCCAGTAGCTGCAAGTGGAGGAGTGGGGAAATCAAGCCCGGTTCTCCTAGATTAGAGTGTGCACTTCACCACTACACCAAACGGGCTCTCGAGTCAGATGCAAAATACACTTCAGTGCATCATCCAGACATGGCGGTTGTTGTGACTTATCAGTTATTTACAGAAGCACTGAAGGAGATAGAGAAACCAGCTAAAGACCTGTGTAGTGTATTAGTCCAGAGAAGTAGATTATTCAAACTGTCCAAGACCCGATGAGACTTTATATCAGCAAGTGATGGGGGATCACAATGTGATTCTTGGAATAGGGACAGAGGTGGTGTTTGCTTCTGAGACTTCAACAGATACTGCCAAAATCATGCCACTCTCTTCCAATTAGACCAAGGCAAGACTGGAGAAACCAGAAAGCAAAGCATTGTTGAACATGTAGCCTGATTCAGAAACTGGGAGGTCACTTCCAGCTATGGAGATTTTCTATAGCTGATTTTATCCGCACACAAACTTTGGAGAACACTGTGGTAATGGAGTCTAGCCTAAGAATGTGTGGGACATTTCTGTGATCAAACACGAATCTCAGAGAAACTCCTCAAATTGCCTCACTTTTTTTGCCTGAGAGGGAATTCTCATGATCTTCAGCAATTCCAGTTACCACTGTTTCTATAATGATATGGAAATAGCAGAGTAACAGGCACAGATGAAGACTTTTAATGCCTCGTACTTCCTGATCGTCTTTCAAGGGGCCCCTTAGGGATGGGCACAAACTGGCTGACAAACAGAAGTTCGTCATGGATTTCCGCTGGTTTGTGGTTCACAAAGCAATGTTCAGGAATGGAAGAGCTGCCACAAATTTCCATGCGTTTTGGTGCAGTGTGTGGCGGCTCATGAAGAGCAGAAAGCAGGGATCCCTGCCACTCAGCTTTTTGGAAACCCCTGCTTTATGCTCCCCATGAAAAGATATGGGGAGCAAGCAGGGGTTTAAACTTTAAACCATCCCTAGTGCCACACAATGCTTAATATATTTTTAGAAGAATTAAAGTCAACATTTGACCAAGATATTTAAGGAGACATTTGAATGTAGAAAATGTTGATTCAGTAATGTTTTGATTCTTCAAGCTTTCACAAGATGAGGAATACAATCAGATAAAAAGTTCTTGCCAGCATTTTGTCAAGACACCACCATATTCTGTGCTTTACTGCTGGGGTTCCCAACATGGCACCCACAAGTGGGTGGGGCCAGGTGGGGCTTTTGCCCAGCAAGCCTCCTGATTGGCCATTTGAGATTTGATTGGCTGGGCAGATTTTTAAAAACATTGCTTTGCCAGCAGCTCCCACCACAGCACAGGGATCTTCATTGTGTGACTCAATGTAAGTTGCAGCAGGCATTTTGTGGCTAGCTCCTCCCTCCGTGGCAGCCATTTTCTGGCAGCCATTTTTTGTCTGTACCCACCATGCTGTGTCAAAATTGCAAAAGTGCCGACAGGCTAAAAAAAGATTGGGGGGGGGCCTGGTCTTCCGCATATGTAAGTAAGCACGTAGAAGGAGGAGGAGGAGAGATTGGATTTATACCCCACCCTTCACTACCCAAGGGAGTCTCAGAGCAGTTTACAAACTCCTTTCCCTTCCCCTCCCCACAACAGACACCTGGTGAGGCTGAGGTGGGTCTGAGAGAGCTCTGACAGAAACTGCTCTTTTTCAAGAACAGCTCTGACAGAGCTATGGCTTGCCCAAGGCCATCCAGCAGGTGAAAGTGGAGGAGTGGAGAATCAAACCCGGTTCTCCCAGATTAGAGTCCGCGCACTTAACCACTACACCAAACTGGCTCTGCTTAAACTGAGTTCTGCTTACTGAGTGGCTCCGATCCTTTGCAGCTGACCATCAAAGTCAAATTTTATTCTTTTATGAGCTCCAAGATTTCCCCCCTCTAAGTCTCTATACATTTTTAAAGCAAAAATCACTAAAGTACAGTATGCCAGATAGCATTGTGTTTTTACACTCTCAATTGCAGTCACACGTATTTTAAAATAATTTGGATTACCAGGGAATTGTTTTGACAGATCTTTCCGTGTGAAGATGCTTTAGAGTACAACAGTGTTTACAACTGCTAGCAGAGAGACCCAGGATAATAACTGGCAAAAGAGATGCTGTGAAAACAGACAGGCAAACGGCCCATTCTCAGAAATCATTTACACCTTTCCACTGCTATGAACAAAAAAGTACCTACCGCCCTGATTTGCAGTTGTTAATTGTATTGTTTATCCCGGCTCCAGTCCTGCGCCCAATCTGGAAATGTTCCCCCAACGATTTCAGTGCTGACAAGCATATTCTGGGTAGCCTTTCTCCCTGCAGTCACATATCTGCATACAATAATCACATTCTTAAGTCTAACTCGGTGGTCTGTCCCTGAAGGTAGACTCCTGCCAAAGCAATGGGGGGAAGACTGTTCCACACGCAAAAGCTACAGCATAGATAAATTGGAAGGGTGATTTAAAACTGAAAAGCGGCTGGACTGTTCAGCTGTCTGGGGACCCCTGTAGCAGAAAACAGTGCCTGCTATACTCTGCTTTGTAGGACTGCAGTCTTACTTAGGTTTACAGAACTCCTGATCATCAGGACTGTGGACAAGTAAAATAATTTACATGGCAGAAAAGGGGAAAGGTCGTAAATAGCTTCCCTGCCTTCCTGCGAAAACTCCACAGTCTTCAAGCCAATCAAACAGGGAGTCAGAATTGTAATCCAGCATTATAACACCAACATAGCCTACTCCTCAAATAGTAAACCTGCATTTGGAGGTTATTATTGTAGGCGTGGGCACAGATAGACTAGACTTCCAAGCAAGAGAGAGAGAGAGAGAGAGAAAGAGAAAACTAATAGAAATGTTCTACCTTTTCCCTGAGATCCTAGTTTTCTATATGAAAGGAGTTCAGAGCATTCAGCTGAAGAGGCTGCGACCTGCAGTCTGAAGCCCAGATGCAAAAGAGGGAGATGCATAGATCTGCCTCAGTGGAAACTCGTCTTTATAGTAGGAAAAGACATCCAGTTGCTTATGAGACCTGCTTTTTTTTCCCTTTTCCACCCCCTCAGACTGCTACTGCCTTCTATAATAATCAGCTTCTATGCAAAGAAGGAAATGAAGGGAAAATATGCTGCATCCACGAACTCTTGGGGCCCTTCAGCATACAGTGTATTTTCCCTGAAAACTGTTCCAATATGCTCCCCCCCCACACACACACACTTTGTTCTGGAACAGTGGGTGTGGAGAATTGCCAGCCTGCTCTGCCCCCCTTTTATCATGCTTTATAGGCTTTTAAATCCAGTATGGATTTTTAAAATACAAGAATCCATGTTTTAAACAGAGTACAGTTTTCTTAGCAAGGATTCTGGAGTGGGTTGCCATTTCCTTCTCCAGTGGATCACACTTTGTCTGAGTTCTTTGCTGTGGCCTGACCATCCTGGGTGGCCCTTCACGGCATAGCCCACAGCCTCATCAAACCATGCAAGTCCCCTCGCCACATCAAGGCAGTGATCCATGATCCATAAATGAAATTAAAAGACGCCTGCTCCTTGGAAGAAAAGCGATGGCAAACCTAGACGGCATAACAAAAAGTAGAGACATCACCCTGCCAACAAAAGTCTGTATGGTCAAAGTCATGGTATTCCCAGTAGTGATGTATGGCTGCGAGAGATGGATATAAGGAAAGCCAAGGCCCCGTCCACACTGTCACTTTTGCTGCTCATTTCTCCCTATTGCTCCCTCCCCCTTTCCCACATGTGTTTTGCTCCCTCTGGGGCTACTAGAGAGAACAAAACATATGGGGGGTGGGGGAACCTGAAGCAATAGGGAGAAATGAGCGACAAAAGTGACAGTGTGGACGGGGCCCAAGTGTCAAAGAATAGATTCTTTTGAATTATGGTGCTGGAGAAGACTCTTGAGAGTCCCTTGGACTGCAAGGAGATCGAATCAGTCAACCCTAAAAGAAATCAACCCTGACTGTTCCCTGGAAGGCCAGATCCTGAAGCTGAAGCTCCAATACCTTGGCCACCCAATGAGAAGGGAACACTCACTGGAGAAGACCCTGATGCTGGGAAAGATTGGAGGTCAAAGAAGAAGGGGACGGCAAAGGATGAGGTGGCTAGACAGTGTCATCGATGCAACAAACATGAAATTAAGCAAACTCCGGAACACGACAGAAGACAGGAGGGCCTGGCATGATGTGGTTCAGGGGGTCGTGAAGAGTCGGACTTGACTGTGCATCTGCGCAACAACAACAAAAACAGTTGATGGTGGATGAGAAGGCAGTGTGTTGTAGCCCAATCTTATATCTCGGAAGCTAAGCAGGGTTGGAACTTGGAAGGGAGACCACCAAGGAACACTCCACAGAGGGAAGCCATGACAAATCACCTCTGCTTCTGACTTTCCTTGAAAGCTCCTTGCTGAGTATACATCCAAAAAGTAACAAATTTTGCTGGAAGCAATGTGGATCTGTAAGAGACTTCCTGCATTGTTGGTGGCAATGCCCAAAGATACACCACTTCTAGATGCAAATCACTGCACAAATTAAAACCATCACTAATGTTAACTTACTTGCTTGATGTGTGGTTTGATCCTACTGGTAATGCAATAAGGACAGTGTTAGTCGCCACCTTATTAACTATTGCCAGAACCACGATTGCTCAAAAATGGAAAGATAAAGCAGCTCCCTCCTTAAGTAACTGGAAGAACAAATTATGGGAGCATTTTCTCTAAGGAAAAATTTCTTTGCATGTGGGTGGTTCCCTACCTTGACCACGATGACCTAGCCACAGTGATCCATGTGACGTCACCTTGAGGCTGGACTACTGTAACGCTCTCTACATGGGGCTGCCCCTGGAAGCTGCAGCTGGTGCAGAATGCTGCGGCCAGGCTATTGATGGGTCTCACAAGGCGGGACCACATCCGGCCTGTGCTAGTAGTGCTGCACTGGCTGCCTATAGCATACTGAGTTCACTTCAAGGTGCTGGTTCTTACCTTTAAAGCCCTATATGGCCAGGGTCCAACATACCTGAGGGACTGCCTTTCCCTGTATATACCCCAGCGGGCACTTCGGTCGGGGTCGTGTCATTGACTTTGTGTCCCAGGCCCCAGGGAGGCCAGGCTCGCCGGAACCAGGGCCAGGGCCTTTTCGGTGGCAGCTCCAGTCTGGTGGAATGAGCTCCCAGAGGAGATCAGGGCCCTGTGGGACTTAATGCAGTTCTGCAGGGCCTGCAAGACGGAGCTCTTCCGCCAGGCCTTTGACTAGGAGCCGCCACCAGTAGTAACATCCACTGTGAATAACATCTGCAATGTGAGCTGGCCCTGAACGCAGCCCAGGCCCGATGGTCAAGGGTGGTTGGACCCCAACCCAATAGGAAGCCATCTGACTGGTGAAGACTGGAAGCATTTTATTGTGAATTGTAGTAATTTATTTGTAATTTATTGGAATTCTTTAATCATTATTGCTGATTTTAACTGTTTTATGATGTATTAATTGGCACTTGTGCCCTTGTAAGCCGCCCTGAGCCTGCTTGTGGGGAGGGCGGGGTATAAAAATGAAAAATAAATAAATAAATAAAAATGTGGCACTGGCCTCGGGAAGAGTTCAACAAAAGTTTCAAAATGTTTGGTTCCCAGTGGTCAGTTACTTAACTGAGGAAGATTTTGTTCCTAAAAACCGCTCGTACCAAAATCTCTTATATTTCGGAATCCTTTTTACCATTTGTATGTGACCCTAGATAGTTATGAGATGGCCAAGCTTTATGCTAACTCTTATTCTCCTACTACTTTAAACAGTTATTGATGCTTTTTGTTTGTTATTTGAAAAATTGATAAAATTGTTAAATAAATAATATTTAAAAAGCTCCTTGCTGGAGTCTCCAGAAGTTGGCTGCAACCTGATGGCCCTTTGTGCCCAGAAAGGGAACAGTACCCCTTGGAAGTTTCTGATTTTTCTCTTAAGGAGTTTGCCCCTGCTTAACCCATGTGAGCCTAAAAACTATCCATTTTCATGTATGGTGGTAAAAAGTTCTATCAAGTTGCAGCCAATGTATGGTGACCTCACTGGGTTTCCAAGGCAAGAGATGTTGAGAAGTGGTTTGCTATGCCTCCCTCTGCATAACAACCATGACCTTCCATGGCGGTCTCCCATCCAAGTAGGGATGGGCAGCCATGGGCCAAATCAAATTCAGCGGCAATTTGGTGGTGGCTCAAAAAGCAGCTGGAGGGGAGGGGATTTGAGGGAGAGGCTCCAAACTCACAGGGTAGCTGCTAAAGCCTCTCCCCCAAATACCCACCAACTTTCAAGAAGATTGGACCAGGGTCCAATTCTACCAGGCCCCAAACAGGTTGCCCCATTCCCTCCATTGTTCTCCATGGTGGGAAGAATAATTCTTATTGCAATTCCGCAGGGCCTGCAAGACGGAGCTCTTCCGCCAGGCGTTTAATTAGGAGCCACCGCCGGGGGGGAAATTGGACATCGCCCTGGCCCTGTCGGCCGCACCCCTTTGCTGCCACCGTTCACCATGAGATCTCTGTATTGAAGTCGCCATCTGTTGCTGTTGTATATTGTGTAGGATGTATTAGTTTTTTTTTTAATAAATTTTTTATTGATTTTTCTCTATAACTACAACTATAACGCTACAATCTAAGCTACATATACCTTATACAGAGAGTACTTTATCATTTGCTTAATACTACCTTGTTACATAATATAATTATGAAGCATTTAGAACCTTGGATAAATTTCAATTACTTGTTACTGCTACTATAAAAGTTATCAAAACTATTTGGCAGGCACGCCCACCTAGAGAAATACGGTTAATTAAACCATTTATAATACATAAGTGCAATGCTTAATAAAACAGTTTAATCACTATTTCTTCTTTCGTCCTCTTCTTGTCTTAACAGTCTCAACTATTTTTGGAGCTGCAGCTCCCTTTTCCGAGTCAGACACTTCTTCTTCACTCTTTGAGCTATCAAATCCATACATGCTTTCTTGCGAGGCCAGTGAACCATCTGAGTCTCTCCCAGTTTTCTGCTCTTTGCTTTTTTCCAGAAATTTTTTCGCTTGTTGAACAGAGTCAATCTTATACTTCTTATCTTTGATGCTGAAGCATAGTCCTTCTGGAGTATTCCAACGATAGATGATAGACTCAGACTGGAGCCAAGATGTCAATTTTCCATAGGCTTTCCTTCTTTTCCTTATTTCAAGTGGGATATCCTTCATCACTTTTACTTCTTCTCCCAGGATCTTCAGAGCTGCTTTGTTTGTGGTCCTAAGCACCACGTCTCTTGTAGATTTTTTGGAGAACCTTATCATAATTTCACCAGGCAGGCTTTTCTTTTTAGTGTAATCTGGATAGGTTCTGTAAACCATATCCATATCGCTTTTTAGGATGTATTAGTTTTAATGTTGATTTTATATTGTAAACCTTATGGTGTTTTTATGTCTGTTAGCCGCCTTGAGCCGGTTCGCTGGCAAGGCGGGATATAAATATAATAAATAAACAAACAAACAAACAAACAAACAAATAAATAAATAATGTTGGTTGGTTTCTTCTTGTTGTTGTTTTTTGCACATTCCTACATCGAAGTATTGACCAGTACTGACTCTGTTTCACTTCTGAGATCTGAAAAATCGGGCTGGCCTAGACTATCCGGGTCAGGACTGATAGATTGGTGGTGGAAAGTGCCATCAAGTCACAGCCAACTTATGGAGACCCCGTAGAGTTTCCAAGGCAAGAGACAAATGGAGATGGTTTACCATTGCCCGCCTCTGCATGGCAACCCTGGACTTCCTTAGTGGTCTCCCAACCAAGTACTTAACCAGGGCTGACCCTGCCAGGCTGCTGAGAACTGACAAGATCAGGCTAGCCTGGGCCACCCAGGTCAGGGCTTCTCATATCGGCAGCAGTGCAGAAACCAGTCTAAACCATGTGAGAGCTGAGGGAGGGAGGGAAGGGCCTCTTTACCAATGCCCAACAGGTTGCAAAAGGCTCTGTGAAAGAGACAGCTGTTTGCTGGCTGGTTACAGGACTGTGGCACTGGATGAGAGCCCAGGATTAAGCTAGATGATGGAACAGGATCACAATTTCTGTTTCTTCTTTCCCCCCCCTCCCCAGTGTAATTGCCTAACAATGGGCATGTTCATACAGCTCTTTTGAGCCTTGCCAGGCACGAGTGCCTGGTGGATTTAAAGTGCAAGTCCAGATCACATCTGGTAATCATGTCGCTTCCATGAGTGGCCCGTCAATCTCCATTGGGGATCCATACTTAAAAGATAGTGGTGAAAGTTCAGTCTAAAGCTGGCCAACAGGCTAATGCTGGATTTTCCACCATCAAGTCGTACCTCCAGCACACAATCAGCCCATAGGGATGGTCTCCAGACCATCCCGAATGGCCGCCATTTTTTAAAAAAAAACTCTTAGGGATGCGTGCATAACTGCTTAAACATGTGACATCCCCAGAGCTCCACTCAAGCGATCCAAGCAATGTAATGTTTCTGATGGTCCCCTGAACTTTGTCAACTTTATAAACTGAAAGGGTACCTAGAGGAAGGTACCCCTGGTGGAGCTTTTACCATTTTAGTCCATGCATGTGTGGAAAAACAAGTAAGTGGTGAGGCGCATATGCACATATGCAGACAGGATTTTTTAAAAAAAGAGAAAAAAAGCCAACCGCATGGCTCCTTATGGTGGATGCCATCTAGACAATCCACTGCAGGAGTCATGCATGGTAAAGTTCTTCACGGGCGAGCTGTCTGGTCGTGCAACACTGCAACACTGGATCAAAAAGATCTAGCTCAAATTACAACCGGGCCAATTAGCTGTCTGTCTGCACATACCCAATGACTAAAATCACTATGAGTACAGCAGAGTGTGTGAGCAACTGCATTACTTCTTGGTGCTCTTGAAAACAGGATTGGGGGAAGGACTGACAACATTGAGGTGGGACTTGAAGATCTCCTGGAATTATAACTGTTCTCCAGACTAAGGGGATCAGTTCCCCTACAGAAACTGTCTGCTTTAGGGACGGACTCTATGGCATCATAAGTCTGCTGAGCCCCCCATCTTCCTCCAACCCCACCCTCCTCAGGCCCCATCCCCTCAAAAAACCTCCCAGCATTTCCCTAAGGTTGCCAGCCTCCAGGTGGTGGCTGGAGATCTCCTGGGATTATAATTGCTTTCCAGGTGACAGAGGTCAGTTCCCCCAGAGAAAATGGCCACTTGGGAAGGTGGAGTCTATGGCATTATACCCAGCTGAAGTCCCACCACAAACCCCGCCCTCCTCAGGCTCCACCCCCAAATTTCCAGGTATTTCCATAACAAGAGCTGACAACCCTACATTTCGCAGTCCAGAGCTGGCAACCCTAGATGCTCAGAGACCATTTGCTGACTTTCCCACCAATTCTGTTCTTGATGATGCTGCATACAAGGAAGATATTTAAGCTGATGTCTGTAGAATGGATTCTCTTCATTATCTCTTTGCCTGAGACACCTTCATAGGCTGAACTATGCTGATACAACCCCTTGACCTGCTGTTATCCCCCAAGTCCAAGGCTTCAGGCCCAACCTGGACAGTGGGGATTCAAAGCTGCTATGTTGCTTTGATAACTGTGATAAACACATTGAAATCCCCAGAAATCTATCTAGTGGGAAAGCTGCCATGTTGGGAAAATGCAGTTTCTCTACCTGCTTAGCAAAAAGCTTCCAAGGCTCTGAAACTAATGAGACACAGGTGAAACTAAGGAAGTAAACACAATGTTCTTACATTCAGAATGATGTGGCGATTTCAGAGAACAATTGCAGAAAGTCCTCCTAAAGGAATGGTGTGATCGGCACACCTTAATTTAAAAGAGAATTTGTCTCTGTGTCTGTGTCACTCTTGAGCATCAGTAACGTGTACAGAACTTGCAACAACAACAAAAAAGATTTTTCTCTACAATCCTTAACATTTTGTTCTAAACTGAGACCTAGGAAATCAGATTTATTAACATTAATTTTATACCCAGCCAGCTTAACAGAAGTCATCTTGAAATATTATTTGTTGTTTGAGAACTGTCTAGAGATCCATGGTACATTGGCAGTGTCCAGTTATATTTTAATAAATAACTTTTAAAATCTGAAATACCCAATTTTTTTATAGTTCTCATTAGTGTTTCAAGGAACTCAGTGAAAACTGGAATAGACAGCCTTGCCTAGTCCCTCTTTTGGCAACAGTATCATTTCTGATGTTGTCCATTAATTACCATATTTTTTGCTCCATAAGACTCACTTTTTCTCCCAAAAAAAGTGGGGGGAAAGTGTATGCATCTTAAACCCCCCTTACCTTTCCCAAGCCATGGCACCGAGCAGAGCTAGGTGCATCTTACGGTCAGGTGCGTCTTATGGAGCGAAAAATACATAAATGCTACAGATTTGGCCAGAACACTGTGTGTGATACAGCATCTCTTTTTATTGTGGATGTTTCCTTGATGGGGGATGAGATGGTCCACCTAATGGCTCTTTCGAGGCACCCAACTGTTTCTTTATTAGATATCTAATAAATAGATTGATTAATTAGCAATATGATAGCAATAAGGAAAGATCTTAAATAAGTTTACACCAATAGTGTATTTTGCCCTCAGCAGTGAAAATACCTAATGTCATGGTCTCTTATGACAATTGCTTCAGACCAGGGGTCATTTCGTAGAAAAAGAGGTGCAGGAGCTCATTAGCATAACTTATTTGCATCTGCTACACCACCTGACATGACCGGAAGTATGTCAGAAGACAAGAAAGGAAGAAAAGGGAGGGAGGGAGAAAAGAAAAAGCTGGCAGAGAGGGGACCACTAGTAATCCAAGCCTCAGAAATACCACTATTCTGGGAGGATAGTTTCAGTGGTGGCTGAAGCCTTCAGAAGACTGGTTGGAGGAACAAGGACCTTCCCAGGGGATGGGGTCATTTTGCTGCAGCCAATCCCCCATGGGGGGGGGGGCACCAACTCCTGGAGCTGCATTCCCCCGAGCTCCTGCTCGAAATGACCCCTGCTTCAGACCCAGAGTCACTGCTGCTTTTCTACAAAATCCTTGCTAATTATGCAGAGAGAATTACATCTCTACTCAGGCTATTGGATTTCATTAAATCTGCCCATTTTCAAACAATTTTTGTGCTTGGAAAGCAAGCCTTCAGCATAAGAATATAAGCAGCCTTAACACAATGTTGTTAGGCAACCAAGCTCAGAAAAGTGTGTGTGTGTGTGTGAAGTGTCATCAAGTTGCTTCCAGTTTATGGCAATCCTGTGAGTTAATTACCTCCAAATTGTCCTGTCGTTAACAACTTTGCTCAGGTCTTGTACACTGTGGGCCTTGGCTTCAACTTTTCCTAGTGTTATTGTCTTCCAGTTACTCTTGTCTTCTCATAATGTTACCAAAGTACAATACCCTCAGTTTGGTCATTTCTAGGGAGAACTCAGGCTTGATTTGATCTAGAATGCACTTATTTGTCTTTTTGGTGGTCCATGGAATGCGTAAAACTTTCCTCCAACACCACATTTCAAAGGAATCCACTTTCTTCCTGTCAGCTTTCTTCAGTGTCCAGTTTTCACATCCAGACATAGCAAGGGGGAATACTATGGCACGAATTAACTTGATCTTGGTCATCAGTGACACATCCCTACACTTAAGAATCTTTTCTAGCTCCTTCATGACTGCCTTTCCCAGACTCAGTCTCCTTCAGATTTTTTGGTAGCAGTGAGTCTCCCTTTTGGTTGATGATGGAGCCAAGGACTGGAAAATCTCAAGCAACTTCAATTTCTTAATTATCAATGTTAAAAGTTGTGTAATTCCCCAGGACTCAATACTTTTGTCATCTTGATGTTCAGCTGTAATCCTGTTTGGGCACTTTCTGCTTTAATCTTCATCAGTAATTGTTTCAAGTTGTCACTATTTTCTGCCAAGTAATGTCATGTAATCTGCATATCACAAACTGTTGATGTTTCTTCCACCAATTTTCACTCGGCCTTCATCTAAATCTAATCCAGGTGTGCTACATATAGAAAATATAGGGAGATAAAATGCATCCTTGTCTGACACTTTTGCTGTTTGGAAGCTCTGCTTCTCCATATTCTGTCATAACAGTAGCCTCTTGACTGGAGTACAGGTTGTGCATCAAAACAATCAGATGCTGTGGCACCCCCCATTTCTTTTAAAACCAACCATAACTTTTCAAAATCCACACAGTCAAAAACTGTGCTGTAATATAACAAGCTGGTTTTCTTCTGAAATTTTCTTGCATGTTCCAGTAACCCACAAACATTTGCAATATGATCTTTAGTGCCTCTTTCTCTTCTGAATCCAGCTTGAACATCTGGGATTTCTCATTCCATATATGGTAATAGTCTTTGTTATAAGATTTTGAGCGTCATGTTATTCGTGTGAGAAATTAATGCAATTGTCCCATAGTTGCTGCAGTCTTTGACATCTCCTTTTTGGGGGTTTTGTTTCCTAAAAAGCCCCATATTATATATCTTAAAATAACAGCAGCAAAGATTAAAGCAAATGTTGGAGATGAGAGGTAAGTCTCATGGTTTACTGACATAGCTGAAGTAGCTCGGGAAAAGAATGAGCTGCCCACCAGAAGCCTCATGTCTTGTCCTTCATACCTTCTCCCTCTGTGATGTGCTTCCTCTTACATGGTCATTTCCCAATTTTTTCTCAGTTCTGGAGGCTTGAGGGAGCCTTACCCCGCTGTATTAGAGTCCAGTAGCACATTAAAGACCAACAAGAGCTTTGGGACAGAAAAAAGGACTCTACAGGGACACCACCCCAGGGACACCACAGCTTCCAGATGTGACCTGGGAATCCCCTGGAATTACAGCTCATCTCCAGACTACAGAGATCAGTTCTCCTGAAGAAAATAGATGCTTTTGAGAGTGGGCTGTATGGCATTATACCCGGCTGGGGTTCCTGTCCTTCACAGGGTCCATCCCCAAATCTCCAGGAGTTTCCCAACCTGGATCTGACATCAGTGTCCGGGGGGGGGGGGGGATCTAGCAACCCTACCCACCCCACTGGCCACAATGCCATATTGGTTCTCTACATAGAAAATATTGGCTGCCACACCCAAACTGACTTTATCAAGAACATCATCTCTCACAACACAACCTCACCCACATTGAACAAAATGCAATATAAAGTCTCAGAAACAATCTAGATATCAATATTAAAGAAGATGACAAAGGAAAAGCAGTTGCCATCATGAACAAATCAGACTATGTTCATGAAGACCAGGCAATAGAGATCAGTTCCCCTGGAGAAAATGGCTGCTTTGGAAGCTGGACTCTATTGCATTACACCCTCCTGAGGTCCCTCCCCTTCGCAAATACTGCCTTCCGTAGGTTCCACCCCAAAATCGCCAGATATTTTCCAATCCGGAGCTGGCAACCCTATCCATACCCCCAAAAATGGTCCCTAAAGTGCTACTGGACCCAAATTTAGCTGTTCTACTGCAGACCAACATGGCTGCACTCTGTAATTTTCCCAGTTGTAGTGACAGAATCATCTGACAGCCCCCTCGCAGGGAGGTGTTGTCGATGAAAGGCGAAGACTCACCTCACCTCCCCCAAGTGCCACCTCCATTAGGTCCACCCTCTCCAGCATCCTGGCTTCGTCTGATCATCGTTCAATGCCAAAGATCAGATCAGAACATTTGCAGGATCAGCTCATGGTCTGTTTGCCATTCGCAAACAAAGACCTGATTTATCATCGCTCATTGAGCTGTTTCTGAGATGTTCAAACCTGCTGGTAAGTTTGCTGTTGTTGTTCAGTCGCACAGTCGAGTCCGACTCCTCGCGACCCCATGGACCACGTGTTACTTTTCATGTATTCAAACAGCACAGTGCAGTGCAATTGGCAGTGTCCATGAACACGTGTTCTCTTAAACAGCATGACAAGAGTTCTCATGTTCCTCTGTCACACACCTGTCATTATGGCAAGCTGCTCAACATCCAGTCGTATAGTGAGAAATCAATTTGTCAGCTGATGTATTTTTGCACAGCCTTATGGGCATTGTAGTTCCCTTCTCCCATCTATTGATTACTTGACCCGACCATCCATGGCCCTGGACAGAATCGATTTTATCAACTGTGCAGAGGCGAAAGCACTTGAGACACAAGGAAATGAAACTCCATCACCACACAGAAACAAAACTCCACCATCACAACTAGGCTGGGGGGGGGGGGGGGGGGGGAGGGTTTGGTTCAGACGCCACACCATGATTGCGTCTGCCAGACAGGATATGTTTATCTGCTCAACCTGTTCTCTGCAAAGCTTGCAGCATCCCTAGTTTAGATCTCCGAGTGAAGGTCTTTCTTTTAGAGTTAGGCACACGCTAGCCTGGCTCAGCTCCAGACCCAGAGAAGCTGGCTATCTCGGCAGACTTTGCAAAAATACTGCCAAAAATTGAAACATTAGAGAGTACAAAAGGGAATTTTTATTCAGCACAGTCAAAGGCTTTTCCACATTCATGCTAGCTCATTTTTGTCATCCCTAAATTATACATTTCATTCACTATTCATATCTTCTGAAAGTAGCCTCTAAGAAAAATAGCCTGTCAGATTGGGATGAATACAGCACCCTTTCCTTTTATTCAGACTAATGGGTAAGATGGGTGTGAAGATTTTGCTTCAGTCTTTTGTGGCTCCCTTGGAAAAGGGAGCAAGTGCTGACCAGAGTTTGCGACTGAAATGCAGAGTTTCATCCTGAACGTGCGCAGCGCCTTAGACTCCAAATGTGCAGATGACACCGAATTGGAAGGAGCAGTGAAAACACCAGAAGATAGAGATAGAATTCAATGTGATCTGAATACACTGGAAAAGTGGGCGGATGTGAACAAGATGCAATTTAACAAGGATAAGTGCTGAGTCCTACATCTGGGTAACAAAAATGAGAAACACTGGATGGCGATACACTTCTGGGGAGCAGCGTGTGTGTGAACAAGACCTTTGGGTATGGGTGGAATGAAAGTTAAATATGAGCAGCCAGTGTGATGTGGTGACTAAAAAGGCTAATGCGATCTTGCAGTGTATCAACAGACGCATAACATCCAAATCGCAAGATGTCATAGTCCCACTGTACATACATTGGTCAGGCCGCACTGGAGTACTGTGTGCAGTTCTGGAGGCTTCACTTCATTAAGGATGTGGATAGAACAGAGTGGGTGCAGAGGAGAGTAACAAGGATGATCGGGAGACCTGGAGAACACGAAGCCCTGGGAGGAAAGGCCGAGGGATGTGGGAATGTTCAGTCTGGAGAAGAGGAGGTGGAAGGAGGACAGGATTGCTCTCTTTCAGTATCTGAAGGGCTGTCCCTTAGAGGAGGGCAGGGAGCTGTTCCTGTTGGCAGTAGAGGAGAGGACTTGCAAGAATGAGTTTAAGGCTGATTTTACACCTCCCCTCTAAAGTAGTTTGACTGCTGTCTTTTCCTGTGCTGATTTCACAGTGGTGTGAAATTTCACTCCAGGGGGTCTAAGTGCACTAAGAAACCACAATTGTTTAAAGCAGAATAAAGCGGTATAATACTAGCTTGACCACAGGAGGGCAATTAGTAGATATGGACATTTCAGTAGCAGCACGGTTTCACACCGCACAGAGGTGTGGGCAGGTTTTTTTGGAACTAGAATGATTCCAGCGGGAAAGTCAGATGTAAAATCAGCCTAAATTAAGAGTGGGAAGGTACCCACTGGATATTAGGGGGGAGGAAGGGTTTTCTAATGAGATGCTCTAGGATGAGCAAGGGGTTGAACTAGGGGTTCCAACTCTGTGATTCTGTGATTCTATGATCTCCGTTTTTAAGACTATATGATTGCATTTTTTTGTCCTGCTTTCTGTTTAATGTTTTTCCCCATTCCCCTTGAAAACCGTTCACGCTGGTATCCAAACTGGAATATAAGATTGGCCCCCAGAAATAGGTATCAAATTCCATTCCTGTACAGGCTAGCCATTTGTCTAACCATGGCGGATAAACCACTGTCCTCAGCCCCAGTCCCCTCCCTCAAGAACTTGAGTAGCAGGAAAAGAAATAGCTGCAATGTGCTGCTCTAGGAATTTCCCCAGGTCTCTATGGTCTTTACCATAGAGTTCAGGGGAATCCTGATGAAGTTACCTAGAAGTGATGAGAAGTGATGTCACATTCTCCTCAGATTCTACCCTCCCCAAGCACCATCCTCAAAGTCTCCCAGAATTCTCCAAGGCGGTGCTGACAACCCTAGTACTGCATCTCAATGTTGAACAGAGTTATCATCTTATAAACTAATATGCATTGTGGGCTGAGGACAGACTGGCAGTATAAAGCAGAAGGGAGGCGGGGCAAAAAGATCTGGGCCAAGTTGTAGTGGGGATTCCCGGTCACACTCCACCAACTAATGCGGCACCATACCGGGGAGGAGACGGACTGGAGTGGTCACACTATGGGGAAGGGGGCCCTGCTGGCAGTGCGGTTGTGCACGGGTTTGGCCCGCTTTGCCAACCTGCGCGTAGGCACATGGGTGCATGGGTGCATATGCGCAGCAGCAATCAGGGCAGGATGTCATGGCACCCACCCCCACCACGCCTTTTTCCAGGATGCTCCTTGCACGCCTGCCATTTTGCCGGACTATCTCCCAGGAGGCTGTGGGCTGGGAGCTTTAACTTCGCTAGCCGGAAGCATCCCCATGGGCAGTTGTGCACTCAAGCGCACAGTATGCATGGGCAGTTATGCACATCCCTGTTGGATCAGAGGGTTCACATTACCAGCGCCGCTTGATTGCGGCTTATTTGTGTCCACACTTCCAGGAAGTGGGATCAATGCGCACCCAAGCGGCTTGCCCAGTTTTCACCTGGTACTTTTAAAAGGTGGGAACAAAATGCTTCAGGATGGGGTGAGTATGGCAGGGGAATGCCAGACAGCTGTGGCTGTGTGAACTGGCCCAGTTAATCCACTTGAGAAACATGCCTATATTGGGCCAAACTGCTAGTCTGAATGCAGCTTAAGGCCAAATCTACACCTCCCCTCTGAAGTAGTTTGACTGCTATCTTTTCCTACACTCATTTCACACTGGTTTCAAATTTCACTTTGGTTTTTTCCCCTGGGTCTGAAGAGCAGTAAGCAACAGGATCTGTTTAAAGCAGTGTAATGCTAGCTTGACCACAAGAGGGCAATTAACGAATGTAGGCAGTGATTTTTAAACTAGAACAAGTATGGTTTGAAACTAGAAACAGGTATAGACGAGTTTTTTTTGAAACTAGAATGATTCCAGTGGGAAAGTCAGATGTAGATTTGACCTTAGTTAATTTCAAAACAATCACTCTGCTTGGTGAAGTCATCCCCCGCATTGTCCACCCGATTGACTTAGGAGAGAATTTTTGCTCCCGTCCCCATGAAATGGAGCATGATGCGCCGGGGGCAAGGCCGACTTTTAAGGGTTGCCCATCCAATCAAGTGCAGACTGCTGATGAGGAAAAACCGGAAGAGTCTGGGACTTCTTCAGTTTAGAAAAGAGGTGACTAAGGGAGGACATGACAAAAATTTATAAAATTATGCATTGGGTGGACCAAGGCTGTGGTCACACACACTAAATGATCCACTTTCAATCTACTTTCAATACACTTTCAAATTGGATTTTGCCAGTTCACACAGTAAAAATCCAGCTGGAAAGTGCATTGAAAGTGAATTGAAAGTGGATTATTTAATGTGTGTGAGCCCTACCACACTCCCTCATTTTCTCCCTCTCCCAAAACACTATAACTCAAGCGCATCCAATGAAGCTGATGGGCAGGCTGTTCAGGATGAGAAGAGGAAATTCTACTTTACACAGACAGTGATCAAAATGAGGAATTGGCTGCCAGAGGATGTAGTGATGGCCACAGGAATAAACAGCTTTAATAGGGGATTAGATAGATTCATGGAGGCTACTAGCCATGGTGGCCAAGGGGAACCTCCACATTCAGAGGCACTAATTCTCTGAGCCCCAGAGCCTGAAGGCAACATCAGGGGAAGGCCTCGGCCTCCATGCCCTGTTGTTGGTCTTCCAGAGGAATTGGTTGGCCACTGAGTGAGACAGGATGCTGGACCAGATGGACCATTGGTCGGATCCAGCAGGGTTCTTCTGATGTTCTTCTGATGGTTATTTTGAATTGTTTTTTGCTGTTCTAAGTTGTTGGGAAGGGAGAGGGATTATAATACCTAGATCTGGCCTCTAGGACTGCATAGCCTCTAACTAGGATTTACAGTAATAGTGAGAGTTGCTGGGGATAAAACATGGGACTAGTTGGCCAGCACCCTGAGACTCTTGACATGGAATGAGGTTTTCCCAAGCCAGCCAATCATTGGCTGTGAGGTTGGGGTGTTGAGGAAGGAACTCCCTTGGGACTGGGCAGCAGCAGCAGCTAAACCATGAGTTCCTGTGGCATCTGTGTGGGGAGAGAGGTAAAGCTTAACACTTCTCGTCCTAGTGTCTGTGCAGCTAAAGGTAACTAAATCTGGCAGCTCCCAGGTACAATCCCCGACACCTTCAGTTAAAAGAATCAAAAAGGAGGAGACGTAAAAGACTAGGACCCTCGAGAACTGCTGCCAGTCTGGTTTAGGGTTGCCAGCCTCCAGGTGGGGCCTGGAGATATCCTGCTTTTACACCTGACCTCCAGCTGATAGAGATCAGCTGCCCTGGAGAAAATGGCTGCTTTGAAGGCTGGACTCTATGGCACTGTACCATGTGGAGGCCCCTCCCCTCCCCAAACCCCTTTCCTGGATCCAACCCCAAAGTCTCCAGGCATTTTCCGACCCAAACTTGGCAACCCTAGACAATACTGATTTTGATGGATCGAAGTTTGGACATTAATAAGGCCTTGCCTCCTCCATTGATCATCAGCTTCATCCCAGGGTGCCAGAAATGAAGTGTTTAAGGGGAAAAAAGAGAAACATCTATTTGGTGATGCTTAATCCTTATTTTCTCAATGTTTTCTTAATGCAAGTTTTCATTTGCATCCCTCAGCAAACAAAAGGCTTGAATTCAGAGGCTCTCTCGCTCCCTCTCCGCATTTGCCAGGCTCTTAATGACCCATGTGGGGTGAAGAGCAATATCTCCAAAGCTTCCAAAGTATAGATTCCTTCCTTAAGCTTATTTATTCCTTATCCCCTGCTGTTCCTCAGAAGAGCTCAGAGTGGCCTACATATACATTATACGGCTCTCCTGCCTCTCCGAATATGTTCCCAGTGTAGCTTACACCAACACCATAAAAACAAAATGAAAGACATAAAATCAATTATAAAACGGCATACAGCAGAGCACTTGAAAACACCTTTCAACGATCTTAAAACACCAGGAAAGCCAGAAACAACTTGAGAACAAAAAAGAGCTTCCCCATGCTATCAAATGCTGAAACCTGAAGCAATGAAGACCAGGTTGGGCCAGCACCAAGAAGTCTGTACTCTGGAGGGCCGCTTACCTCACTTCTGATCCCGGGGGCATTTCAGGTAGGGTCCATGGTGATGATCTTTATATGAAGGTTATGTGAAGTTGGATACAGAATCAGTTCCACATAGAATAAAGTTGGAGTCCAGCAGCATCAACCAACAAAGTTTTATTCATGGTATAAGCTTTCGTGGGGGGCGGGGCGCCGCGATCAAAGATGGCGGACGCGTGATCCGTCTGCTCCCGACTCCGACGGGCCTTCCAGAGCACGGAGCAAGTCACGCCGCAGCTTTTGACATCTGAGACGATGCGAGGAGGAGGAGGCAAGAAAGGAGCTACCCAGGAAAGGGAAACGGCGCCGCAGCAGCACCTCCCGACCCAGAATCGGCTGGGAGATCTAGCAAGAGGCGGACAACGCCCTGACTCCAAAATGGCGACCAGAGCAGAGCAGAAAGTGAAAGTAAGTCTCCCCGAGGATCCTATCACGCTCCAACAAACCCTCAAAAACGCTCTTCAAACTACAGAGCAGGTTATAACAGAAACTCTGATGCAAAATAGACGTTCTTTTAAAACCTATGGCTACACAGATTGCTGACCTCTCAAAAGCACTAGAAAGCACTGTGACTTTGGCAGAAAATGCTAAGCAATTGGGGCAGCTAAATGACTTAAAAATACAAGATTTGCAAAAAGAAAACCAAGAATTAAAAGATAGAGTGCTCTTATTAGAGACTTCTGATAAAAAACTGAACCTAAAATTTCGTGGTTTTCAGGAGGACCCTGAAGAAACTTCTAATCTCCTAAAAATTATGGCAGCTTGGTTAGCCTCAGTTTTGCAGCTAAATGAAGGTGTGTTCCCATCCATATTGAAAGCCTACAGAATAGGTTCTGCTAAGAATACAAACAGGAAATTTCCACGTGATATTTTGGTGTGTTTTGCAGACCTGAGACCAAAGATAGAAATCCAAAAAATAGCTAGAGAAAAAGGCTATTTGTTATATCATGAAGCACAAATCTTAGTTTTCCCAGACCTTCCATCTGAAATCCTGCAAATGAGGAAAAAGCTAAAAAGCACCACACAGAAACTACGAGATGAACACATCAACTACCGCTGGTCTCCTTCTGGTAAACTGTTGGTGAGACATCAAGGGAAAACACTCTACGCGTCAGATGAAGAAACAGGACAACAACTGCTCCAAAATCTTAATTTGGAAGAACAGATGGAGGTTACTAAAAAATCATCTAAGAGGCGTCTTTCAATGCACTTATCACCTTTCAAAGCTAGCAAACTTCCAATTCGAGACTCACCTAATTCATCTGGTTTGTGAATAACTCTTAGTGTTAAAATCATTTTAATTATTATACTTTGTTCTTGCTCCAAATATGTAAAAAAAAACATAAATCTTATACAATAGGAAGGTGGGGGGAGGGAGAAGGAAAGGATACTAGCCCAGGAAGATCTTTAGTAAAACTAGAAGGTCCAAATAGGTAGTGGGACCTCAAGGGTGTTAGAATTTCATATTGTTAAACTAACAATTAAGAAAACTTGATTTATTGGTTTGGTGGGTAGGGGGTGATAGGAGTGGATTGGTTTTTTTAGAGTGTAATAATTGTTTTAAAACATTAACAAGTACAGTTGAAGCATAGTAAAATGAGTAATATGTATAATATCCTATCTTGGAATGTAAGGGGTATGAATAACAAAATCAAGAGACGCAGAATAACATCTCAGATTCTTAAGATACGTCCAAATATTGTTTTCTTACAAGAAACTCACTTAAAGAGTGCAACTGACCCAGTATTAGCTTCATCATGGTATAATCAACAATTTGTGTCCCCAGGGTCATCTAAGGCAAGAGGTTCAGCCATTTTAATATCCAAAAATACACACTTTGCTGTTACTAAAACCTTAATAGACGGGCAGGGGCGTTATGTATTCATAAAGGGCACCTTGGAAGGTAAGATCACTACAATGGGGTCGATTTATGCACCTAATGATAACCAAATACAATTTTTACAACAAACATTAGAGACATTAAGGCTCTTTCAAGAAGGAGACACTATAATTGGGGGAGACTTTAATTACATTTTGAATTCCTACTTAGACAAATCTAAATTCAAAAAGAATAGATCTAAAGCACAGTCAGAACACTATGAGACCCAACTACAAAACATCATAAGAAAATATGGTTTGTGTGATGTGTGGCGAATACAACATCCTACCACCCGAGACTACACTTATTATTCTCATAGATTCAACACATATACCCGAATTGATTATCTACTAGTGTCATATCCACTGCTTCCTAAGGTGTTAACTTCTAATATAGAACTAAAAATCTGGTCTGATCACAATCCGGTATATTGTGCTATAGATAAGAGAAGGACAGAGACAAGAGACACTAAGTGGACGCTAAACAAATCCATTTTATTGAATCCAGATTTACAACAAAAAATTTCAGACACTATTAAAACCTTTTTAGAGTTTAATAGACCAGAGGATACATCACATCAAAATAATTGGGATGCACTTAAAGCTGTGGCCAGGGGACACTTGATGTCCTTAGCTACACACCTGAAAAAAGACAAAAATGAAACAATTAATATTTTACAGGCTACTATACAAAATTTTGAGAAAAAACACAAAGAAACAGGTCACTTTAAAGTTTTGCAACAATTACAAACAGAGCGGAGGGTTTTAGAAACTATTTATACAAACAAAATACAAGAAGACTTACTATATGTGAAACAACAATATTGGAGGAAAACTCCAAAAACTTTAAAAATTTTGTCTTGGAGAGTGAAAGAAAAGCAATCTCATAGATATATACACACAATTAGAAATCAGAAAGGAGATCTAGTTTCAGATACCAAATCTATTATTGAAACACTAGAATCCTACTTTGTTAATCTATATACTTCAACTCATATAGATTTGGGAAAAATAGATGAATGGTTTAAAACACATGATGTTGTGAAAAAATTATCAGAAGAACATATTCAGGCAATGGAGGCCCAAATTACTAAAAAAGAAATATTAGAGGCTATCTCCCAAACTAAATCTAACTCCGCAGCTGGTCCTGATGGATATCCTTTTGAATTTTATAAATTGTTTAAGTTAGATCTGGCAGATGCTTTAACAGCACTATGTAACGAAATTCTTAACACTGGTTTTCTCCCTAAATCCTGGGAAACGTCCGAAATAATTTTAATCCCAAAACCACAGAAAGATTTGGCTTCGCCTTCTTCATACAGGCCTATTACATTACTGAATACCGACTCCAAACTATTTACAAAAATTTTAGCAAACCGATTGAAACAAATTTTACCAAAATTCATTAATATAGACCAAACGGGCTTTCTTCCACATAGAAATATTACGGACAACACGAGGAAATTAATTGACATAATAAATTATAGTGTAAACCAAAAATCAGAAGCCCTACTTTTATCCTTAGACGTGGAAAAAGCCTTCGATTCTATCAACATAAGTTATTTACAAAAATTATTGGAGCAGATGAGATTTGGCAAGAAATTCCAAAATGGTATTCAGGCTCTTTATAATCATCCAACGGCAAAATTAAAGGTTAACAGTTCGTCTTCAAATTATTTCCACTTGCAAAGGGGGACACGTCAGGGATGTCCCCTGTCACCTTTATTGTTTATTATGGCTTTAGAATCTTTGGCGGAGTTAGTCAGAATGAATGATAAAATCAAAGGGATACAGATAGGCCCAAAAGAATACAAAATCTCACTATATGCCGATGATATCATTATATACCTATCTACACCCTACACTTCATTAATAGAATTATATTCAAATATTCAGGGATTTGGAATAATTTCAGGCTTAAAATTTAGTAAAGAAAAATCTATATTGCACCCAATAAATATGAAACTGAAGGACTTCGAAAAAATAAAAACCCAATTTCAAGTTAATATACAAGAAAAAACCATGGAGATATTTAGGAATTTATATTCCAAACAATTTGGACCAGCTATATGAGTGTAATTATAAGAAATTACATAAAGAAATGAAAGACAAATTGAAAGAGTGGAATCTTAAAATCTTAAGCTGGGCAGACAGGATGCAAATAATAAAAAGCTTTGTTTTGCCCAAATACCTTTTTTTGTTTAGAACTTTACCTATGAAACTCACAAACAATACTCTGAAGAAATGGCAATCGGAAACGACAAAAAATTTTTGGAGTATCAAAAAACCCAGGATACATAGGAATACTCGTTTTAGAACATATTCTTGAGGGGGCATTGACTTTCCAAATATAATAAACTATTATGAAGCTTCACAACTGGCAGCACTTCTCCAAGCAGCGACTGCCAGCTCTCCCCCTTCCTGGTTACAAATTGAAATGTATACAACAACTAAAATTCCACTATACGATTTGATGTGGAATACAGATTTAAATAAAAGAATAAAGAAGGCCTTCTGCAATAACATAACCCAGGCGTTAACAATATGGGACAAACGGAAAAAAAGATTTGGCCCCAGGTATTTCAACACAAGCATCATACATCCACCAAAACTGGTTTGAACCTGGGCAAACACCAGCAGAATTTTCTAAATTTTTGGAAGCTGGTTTTACCAGAATAGGGCACTTCTTAGACAACAATAAAATATTGGACAAGGCTACTTTAGAAAATAAGATAAAAAGCAAGATACACTGGTTTAGGTACCTTCAAATTAAACATCTATTAGACTCTCCTCAAATGAAGTCTACAAGAGAAAGACAGTTGACACCGTTAGAAAAAATGTTAGCAGAATCTAAGGAACAAGATCCTGGTCTTATCACAAAGATAGATAAGTTTTTAAATAAACTAGATGAAGATAAAGAAACATTGTACCAAAAGCAATGGCATTTGGATCTAAATTCTAAACTGACATCAGAAGATTGGGAAATAATTTGGAACTCTCCTAGTAGAAGATCAAAAATTAATTTAATCAATATACAAGCAACAAAAATAATGATGCGTTGGTATATTCCACCCTCTATTTCCTATAGGATTAATAACTCATACTCCCCAAACTGTAACAAATGTGGCCAAAAAGCAAATTACTTACATTGTTGGTGGACTTGTCCAAAGATTCAGAACTTTTGGTCACAAGTAGTTAAACGTGCAGAAGAGATTACCTCAATGCAATTGCCAATGCTTCCAGAAAACATATTACTAGAGTTATGGAAAACACCAAATATGCAACAAGGAAATCTAGAATGTGTTTCTATTTTATTATCTGAGGCAAAAAACCTTATAGCTTTGAAATGGGTAGATAAGCAAGCTCCAACGATAAAAAATTGGTTAGAAAAATTATGGGAATACTTTATTTTATCTAAATTATCATATACTGTTTGTAATACCCCTTTGAATCAATATCAGAAAAAAATTGTTTATGTTTGTTTTCCCATTTTAAGCTATTTAGAAACTCAGAAGATTCTCCCTAATAACCCTGTGTATCAAAAACTAATTTATTTTTAAGGCAAAAGACCGTTATAGACTTCAGTTATTTATGTAAAGTAACTTTTATTGCTGTGCTTGTTATGTACAAATTTGATATTCCACTGTTTGATGTTCAAGTATTGTTATGATTGTTGAATGGAAAATAAAGAAAAATGTTAGTCAAAAAAAAAAAAGTATAAGCTTTCGTGTCCAAGCACACATTTATTACATCTAGGGTTGCCAAGAAGGATCTACTTACCGGCGGGAGGGAGTTGTTCTCCCCCCGGGAGCTCTTCTGGCACGTGCGCTTTGCGTGCACGCCACGGCGACGTGATGACATCACCCGGAGGTGACGTCATCACGTTGGGGGCGTTGCCAGGGCAACACTCTGGCAATCGCCCCAAAACCATAGAGTTTTGGGGCGATTGCCAGAGTGTCGCCCTGGCAACGCCCCCAACGTAATGACGTCACCTCCGGGTGATGTCATTAAACGGGGGAAGTCATCCTCACCGGATGACTTCTGGGGCGGGGTTCCCCCCGCCGGCCGAATGCCTGCCAGCGGATCGGGAACCCCTATAGCGGGGGATCCCCTACCCCCCGGGCTGACTTGGCAGCCCTAATTACATCCTTCTCAGGGCTCAGGACCAACCAAATAGTTCAGGTTAGCCCAGGTTCACGAGGGCTTGGAAGCTACTGGGATGGGAGTCCAAGGAAGACTGGGGTTGCCTATGCAGAGGAAGGCAACGATAACCTCCTTTGCTCACCTCTGTCCTGGAATGCCCCATGGCTGCCACTCAATGGCATAGTTCTTCTTCTTCTTCTTCTTCTTCTTCTTCTCCTCCGCTAAGTGGTGTCTGATGTCTGGACCCAGAAGCTTTGGAGTCAGATTCTAAAGTAGAGCCATTCTGGCAATGACTGGGGAGAAACGACGCTGGTGGCTCTTTCTTTAGGGAGGAGGGGGAGGCATAAGGTTGATGGGCAATCCTGTCTCTTGATGTTAAAGGTCCCATTTAGCCATTGCAGCCAAGAGCTTTTGATATGAACTTCATGGCTCCTTTCAAAAGGTTTTTACAGCCCATCAGAAAAGAGGTCCTTGTTGCCGTAATGGTGCTAAACACCCTAGAACTAATCCTGTGGCTTTCATGCCATGCTTCAAAACTTCACTGGGTAAATGACTGGCCACCAGGGCATATTGGAGCATAGCCCCTTGTCCTGACCCAGCAGAGCACTTGTTGTCTTTGCAACCTGCAGCTGATCACCAGGGAATTACAAGACATGGCTAGGAATTTGGAACGGCTTCATCTGAGCACTGTTTTCTCCACTGCTTTAGCTGTGTCCACTGTCACTTGGCTCACCAAGGTGTTGTGTGAGTGTGATTTCTCTTTCTTTGCCCACAAACTTTGTTTTGCCAAATGGAACGGTTCGACCATTTACCTTGGATAAATCAAAAAGTAGATAGTAAAACACATACCTAATGCATCATCCTCTCTCTCTCTCTCACACACACACACACAGAGAGAGAGAGGATGATATAGGGTTTCCAGCCTCCAGGTGGGGCTTGGAGATCTCCCAGAATTACCAGTGGTCTTCTGACAACAGTGGTGACACTGGACCCTGCTGAGGTCCCTCCCCTCCCCAAACCCCACCCTTCCCAGGCTCCACCCCCCAAAATTTCCAGGAACTTCCCACTTCAGAACTGGCAACCCCAACAAGTTTCCAAGCAGAACTGACCCCATCAGAAGGAATCAAAGGACAAGACAAAGGGGAACAGAGAGCAGAGAATACTGCCCTAACCTCACTGATCCTTTCCAAGGTCATCTCAGTCTGATCTTTTTTATACAGTGTTGCATGACCAGACAGCACCCCTGTGAAGCGCTCTACCATGCGTGGCTCCGCGGTGGATTGTCTAGATGGCCTCCACCATAAGGAGCCCTGCGGTCGGCTTTTAAAAAAAAAAATCATGGTTGCGCATGGGCATACGTGCCTCACCATCTACTTGTTTTTCTGTGTATGCGCGGACTTAAATGGTAAAAGCACCGCCAGCAGTACCTTCCTTTGGGTACCAGTTCAGTTAACAAAGTGCATAAATATCAGGGGACCTTCAGAAACATTAAACTGTTCGGATCGTTTGAGCGGAGCTCTGTAGATGCCACATGTTTAAGCAGTTATGTGTGCATTGCTAAGACTTTTTTTTAAAGGTGGCCATTTGGGATGGTCTGGAGACCATCCCTATGGGCTGACTGCACACTGGTGGAATGACCAGATGGTGGAAAGTCCAGCATTGGCCCGTTGGCCAGCTTAGGACCAGACTTTCACCACTACCTTTTAAATACAGCTCCCTGACGGGGATCGACGAGCTGATCACAGAAGTGGCACGTTTCTCAGATGTTGATGTCTGGATGTGCATTTTAAATCCACCAGGCACTGGTGCCTGGCAGGGCTCAAAAGAGCTGTATGGACGTGACCATAGAAATCCAGTTACCAAACTGTCCAGATGGGGGGGGGGGGGGGAATGTGTTGGAAGAGGCTCCGCCCTTTCTCTACAGCTTATTTGAATTAATAAAAGGAGAAGACAAAGAAGGGGTAATTTTCAGCAGGAAGGCCACCGTGTGCTCTGCAGCTCTCAGGCCAGGGTGCACAACAGTTCTCTGCCTTGTCCCAGGGCTCAGGAGATAGACTTGCCAACCTCCAGGTCAGGGGTGGAATTCTCCAAGAATTACAATTGAGCTCCAGACCACAGAGATGTTTCCCCAGAAAAAAATGGCAGCTTTAGAGGCTGGATTCTATAAACCACAAGGAAAGGTGGAGTAGAAATGGTTCAATAAATGAAAAGTATACTTTCCTGAGGTTCAAACCCTGCTACACCCCCAAATCTCCAGGAATTTTCCAAAATGCTGTTGGCAATCCTATCAGAAGATGACTTGTGTGTTGTATGTGGGTGTGTTTCAAACATCTGAAATTCTAGTCGACATCTGGATATATCCAAGTAAGTCATTTTGCGTGTCTGGACTATTTGCAACTCGGGACTCGAGCTCTTCTCCCAGCTCTCCCTTCCTCCACTCACCCCATTTCTGTAGATCTTTCCTGATCCTTGGTCCTCATCAGAGGAAGGAAGCCAGAAGAAGTGGCCTTCGCTATTTTGTCCACCAGAGTCACCAGCCAACCTGTACAAAGCATGCTTACATCTCCTTTGGAAGTTATTCATGTGTAAATATGCGCACATCTAACACCTTTCCCTCTGATATCAATTTATGCTAAACAAGATCTCTTTGCTTTCCAAAATTATGTTTGCCTCTGAACTTGTGTATTCTTTGATCATACCGAGGCGAGGGTGAGCCTGTTGTTCGTGTTTATTAGCTCAGCAAATTTCCTTGAGCCCTTGGGTGGAAGGAAACCCTTTAGCATGGTAATTACGCATGCACACCAGGGGGGCGGCTTTGTGCTCAGAAAGAATACAATTCTCTGATTGCACTCGACCTCACTGGCATTTAGAACAGGAGTATTAATAACTCATTCTTACTGATGCTGCATCAGGTGGAATGAGAATTAGATGGAAAGGTTATAACCCATCAAGCTCGGGGTTTAATTATCACCACTGTTTACGGTTCAGCTGAGGCTTGCCTCCCTATCCTTCGCCGTAAACAAATTTACCGCCGCATTTGTGATCTCACAGTCATTTCCATGGCAACCACCTATGACTTCACGGGCTCCTTTTATGTTTCGAATGCGACAGGAATAAATGAAACTCCTGATAGCACTGAAGACTCTGGCGGACTGATAAGCTGCAAGCTCTCCATCAAATGAGCTAATTTACATTACACCAGGAGGATATTTGGACTCCTGGGGCAACTTGCTACTCATGTCCGAGGCCCTGACATGCTAGTTTCTGCATACTTCCTCCGGTGGCTTGTAGCAACTCTCTGGTGTGCATTGCTATCAGGCTACACCACAGGTTGAGCGCCAATTCCTAGCCCCCTATCACACCCCCTGCTGCGCTGTGCTGCTTTCCACATTGCTACGGGCAACCTCTCTCTCTCCTTCTGCAACACCTGGTTGTGAACTTGGTGGAGGACATGTGTGATAGGTGAAGGTATCACATCCAACTGCAGTGACGGCTTGTCTCAGTTGTTTTGAGTTGTCCACCTTCCACCTGGAACAGCTGCCAACCAGCTGTGCAGTAGAAGAAGAGATTGGATTTATACCCCGCCCTTCACTACCCAAGGGAGTCTCAGAGCGGCTTACAAGCTCCTCGCCCTTCCACTCCCCACAACAGACACCCTGTGAGGTAGGTGAGGCTGAGAGAGCTCTTTCCCAAGCTGTCCTTGAGAGAACAGCTGGTACAGAGCTATGGCTTGCCCAAGGTCATCCAGCCAGGTGCAAGTGGAGGAGTGGGGAATCAAACCCGGTTCTCCCAGATTAGAGTCCGCGCACTTAACCACTACACTTGTGGCCTGTGACATTGGAGCTTTCATTGTCTTGCCTTGCCAGAACTTTTGCATCTATGCCACAAATGAAACCTACCTATAGCCATGGATGATGGAGTTAGATTGAACACACAAACACATGAAGCTGCCTTCTACTGACTCAGACCTTTGGTCCATCAAGGTCAGAATTGCCTACTCAGATCTGCAACGGCTCTCCGGGGTCTCAAGCAGAGGTCTGTCACACCATCTGCTGCCTGGTCCTTTAATGGGAGCAGCTGGGGATTGAACCTGGGACCCTCCACAGGCCAAACAGATGCTCTACCACGGAGCCCCAGCCTCTCCCCTTATAATAATTAAAGTGGAGAAAAACCATACCTCTCGAAAGACTGTGTGAAAAGGAGTGTGTGAAAAATAACCCAGATACCATGTATTTAAACATGTACCAAATAGATCCAGGTGGACAGCCCGGTTGGTCTGAAGCAGTAGAACAAAGTTTGAGTTGGGTGGCACCTTTTAAGATCCACAAAGTTTTATTCAAGGTATGAGTTTTTGTGTGCACACACACTTCCTCAGATACTAAATAGTAAGACTTTTTTTAAAAAAAAATACGGTTTATTTATAATCACGAGCTGGCTGGCTAATTGATCTACTCCCTCTTTGTTTAAACAATTGGGTGCTTACTGGCATGAAGCAAAAATAGATCTGGAGATAATGAACAGTATTGCCACCCTCCTGGTGGGGCCTGGAGATTTCCTGGAATTACAACTAATCTCTCACTTTGGAAGGGGACACCGTGGCATCATACCCCTTTGAAATCCCTCCCCTCTCCAATTCCTAATCCCCCTAGATTCAACCCTTATATACCCAGGAATTTTCCAACCCAGACCTGGCAACCCTAAGGAAGGAAGGTATAACTCTCAGGAGTCTGTGGAGTAATGTGTATGCATGAAAAACATCTTATTACACTGTACAATACTGTGCTGTGTGGATATGTGAGAAGTATCCTGACAAACAGGTTTGGACTGCCTACAGGTATCTAAACTGACTGTCAAAAAAGTGGCTCCCTCGTGGCGAGGGAGGGGTAGGTGGGGAGGGGCAGGGTGGCAGGCCAACAGGGCATTTTATTGGATGGCACCCTTAGGCAATTACCTAACCCAGGGATGGGCAATTGTTTTGGCTCGGGGGCCACTTTGTGGGATCAGAGGTTAGCGGAGGGCCGCACCTTTTAAAATGATTGCATTCATTAGTTAACTTTGCATTTCAGAAAAGGTATAAATTGTATCATAAAAATCAATAAATATAAGTTAAATAAAATAGTGGTAGTTTTATTCAATTTATTTATTGTGCTAATTTTATATCATCTATAGCTGCAAGCACATTTAATTTTAGAATCAGTTGCTGCAAGAACGCTCATCCAGCACGGGACTCCTTACTCACTGTGGGCAGCAAGAAGGCCATCTGGGGTAGGCGGATGCAGGGATCGGCAGACAGAGCGATGTGCACACCTGTCAGGCTAGGGCTCTCCACAGCTAGCCTGGCCCTGCTCTAACGCCCAGCATGTGGGGGCGCCTGGGGATCCCTGAGCTGCGCAGCTGCAGCGGCACCATCAAGTTTCGGGGAGGAGGGGAATAAGCCCCAATGAGAGACACATAGGGGAACATAGGGACAGAGAGAGGGGAAGACACACACACAGAGGGACAGAGAGAGACAGACAGAGACAGAGAGACATATGGGGAACATAGGGAGAGAGAGAGAGAGAGGAAGACACACACACAGAGGGACAGAGAGAAACAGACAGACAAACAGAGACAGACTCAGAGGGACAGAGAGAGACACACAGGGGAACATAGATGACAGGCAGAGAGAGAGAGACAGAGGGACACAGAGACACACACACATGCAGAGGGACACAGAGAGAGTCAGAGAAAGAGAGAGAGAGGGACACAGAGAGAGATCGCCGAAAACAGCTGCCTGCCTGCTGCGCCTCCATGCAACCCGGGGAAGGCAAGGGTGGGAGTGGGCAGGGCTTCCCCAAAGCGCTGTGCTTTGGCATGGCCCGTGGAAGGCGAGGGTGGGGGCGGGCAGGGCTTCCCCGGAGCGCTGTAGCCCTGGGAAGAGGAGGATGGGGGAGGGAAGGTAACTTACCTTCCTTCTTCTGCCTCCTCATCACCCAACAGGGCTGCTGGGGGCAGGGGATGGGGCTTGGTATTGTGCCCGCCCCCTGGACACTTTATTCCTGGAGCACCGCTTCTCTGTGCTCCGGGCTCAACGGAGGCCTGACTGATACCACGTGGCCAACTGTCTTGGTGGGCCACAAAAAACTCTGTGGCAAGCCGCATGTGGCCCGCGGGCCTCAATTTGCCCACCCCTGGCCTAACCCCTTCTTATGAAGAAACCGGCCCTGCTCCCTCCTCATGATAGATGAACAGATTGTAAGCCGAACTGGTTGGTGTTTGAGCATCCCCAATTGACACCCTCTCAACTCCATATTCTTGCTTCCACATGGATCTGGCTCTTGAGTCCTATAAAATCTATACCAGCATAGCTGAAGTGGCACCTCATGACCAGCAGTTGAGCAGAGCCACCAATACTGCTTCTTACCCATGCAGCATCCATAGGCAAAGCACCTCTGAAGCACAGTCAGTCTGGCTCAAGGGAATGTCGCTTGATGGTTGGAGGGTGCCTCAAAGTACTTAAGCACTAAAGAAAGAGGTACTGAGGCCCAAAACTCTGGAGTCTCATTGAAGGAAAGGCATTCTGTAGTTACATAAGTCCTTTTTTTCATCCTTATCATTCCATTACTCCAGTAATCAACTGTGGCACAGAAAGTTAAGTTTTGCCTCTGCCCTTGTGCCTCTGACATGATCGAAACCATTGGTCACATTTTATTATCCTGTGATCAATGGTCCTCGATATGAGGACTTTGGATATTGCCCATTCTGAGCAAATACAATTTTGCCATTGAACCGCAGGAAGTTTCTTTTCCATTGACTGATGTTAATCCTGAGGTGACGTGAGCAGTGGCCAAAGGGTTTTTCTTTCTTATGATATCCATGAGATGCTCCTCTGTACGGATTAATGTGATAACCTGAGGGTTTTCTATCTTTTAATGCTAGTTTATTAGTGATATTATGCTTTTTTGATTTATTATTTGTAAATGTTTCTGATGTGATCCATGTTTTAAATGTATTGTATTGTTCGACTCAAGACCTCAGGTCAATGCAGCGTATTCTTAATAAAGGAAAGGATATAGAAAGGAAAGGAGGGTTAATTTTAGGCTATTGACCTCCCTAAATTAAGCTCACACTTTTACTAGCTAGAAATTTTTCGGCATGGGCCTCGATCTTCCTCTTTCCCAGGTGAAGAGGTGCTGCCACAGGGCCACTGAGAGGTACAAACCAAGTTTCCATACAGCTCATCTCTGGCCTACAAACTGGCTGACATCAGTTTCTCTAAAAGACCCTTCCGATGAGAATTGAGCTCCACAGACTCTCCTTTTACCCCTAATTATTTCTGAGCCTCTACAGATTTTTCTTTGGTCTCATTGGTAATTCCACAATCTCTAAATCTGAGACAGTGGATCTTTAGTCAGCATGTAAATTGAGGACAATTATTATTAGGGGCACACAGAGTAGTATGAAAATAATTAGACCCAGGGGTCATTTGGGGCTGAAGCGAGGTGGAGCGGTTCTCTGTCAGCCCAGGAGTGGGTGCTAGGGCAGCCACAGGCCAAATCAGATTCTCTGATTTGATTCAGCCCACCACCAAATTGCCACCGATATTTGGTGGTGGCTTAAAAAGTGGTTGTAGGGGAAAGGGTTTGAGGGAGAGGCTCCAGACTTACAGGATCGCTACTGGAGCCTCTCCCCCAAATACCCACCAAGTTTCAAGAAGATTGGACCAGGGGGTCCAATTCTCAGGGTCCCAAAACAGGTTGCCCCCCCATTCCCTCCATTGTTCTCTATGGTGGGGGAAAAAAAAACATTTTTTCCCCACCATAGAGAACAAGGGCCCCCCCAAGGAGAATCTTGGGTGGACAGAAAGCTGGGCAGTTCATGTAGCTGGAGTTGTAGCACCATCATATTATGAGAGGTTTTATTTGAAAACCGCAGTCCTCCCTTCTATTACAAACGTTGCTGTCCCATTCATTCTGAGGCTAAGCCCTAGCTTTGTTTGTCAGAATGGCTCTTGCAGTGGGAAGAACTAACCAAGTTAACTTTTAAAAGTGTCTCGAAGCTAGCTATTGACGGGAAAGGCCTTTTGTTCTTTGGCTGTGTGTAACTTGCTTTCTCAACACTTAAAAAAAAAAGAAGGAGGTTTGGAACGCTCTCAGAATTGATAGTGGGTTTATCAGGCGCGCTAACATCTTCTCCCCAAAGCCTTTTCCCAAAGTAGACAAACCACCACATCCTTCCACTTTAAAAAGATAAAAAGATTGCAGGCCAATTGAAACATGCAATGCTATTCATAGCTCAAGCTCAGAGGAGAGGGCGAGAGAGAATTTAGATCGCTTATTAGGTACCAGGTATGAAATATCCAGTGTGACTTACACGCATTGCTACTAAAAACTGACTGTGCTGTTTAAAATGCTCTCGCGCTGTTTGTCTCTTGTGTTTCAAGTGCACCTAATCATAGGACCGCTTTCCAAATGCACCCGATTCAGTTTGTTACTGGATACTTGGAGGCAAGATGAACTCTGCCACATCCTCCCAGTTGGGGGTGGGGAGGGGGGGGCAGGACAAGAGCCACATGATAAATAACTCTTCCATCTATTTTTGTCTTGCCATTCCACACAGAGTGGGTTTGATATCCCCCAAAGCCCTGTTGTTCACACCTCTGTTATCAGCTGGACACATCTACCAAACTTCATTCTCTTTATTTTGTCAGATAGAAACTCCCCAGCAGCTGAAGAGCTTCCCCCTCTTCGTGTGCAATCATCAATTTTATCTCTTAGTTTCTTAAAGCTCCTGCTACAGACGGAATCACTTTCTACTTTTGCTGCCCTCATTGGTCTAATCAGAGGTCATTTTGTAGAAAAAGAGGTGCAGGAGCTCACTAGCATAACTCATTAGCATAACTTATTTGCATATGCCACACCCCCTGACTTCACCAGAAGTGTGTCAGAAGGCAACACCCACCGCTCAGGCTCCACCCCCAAAATCTCCAGGTATTTCCCAACTCAGAGCTGGCAAGCCAGCTTGACACTTTGACTAAAGACACTTGAAGTTTCCTTTGTTCTTGCAGGGAAGCTACCCTACAACAAGCACGGAAACACAGATCAAGTTAGTATATGCTTTTGCTATTTTCCACAGCGCATCACCATATGTGTCCGCTCCTGGGCTTGTTACTCCCAGAATGGTGTTCCTGTGTGTTCCTGCTCGAAATGACCCCTGGTGGTTCGGAGGAAATGTCTAATTTTCCATTCCATTGTCACTCCGCCTGGCATCACAGCAGCCCAAACGACCCAAAAAGTGTGAATAAGACCTTGCAGAAGACTTCCTTTCCACTGCATCCTTTTACCTTGCAAACGCTGGAAAGGGAAGGCCCCAGTAAGGGGCACGTGTTGGGTGGAGGTGAAACTTGCTCAGGATACCGTCAGAGTGAGACACAGCCGGATTCAGAATGGGGCCAAATCAAAACAAATTTGTTTGCATCAGATGTAGGGTTGCCATCTCCGGGTTGGGAAATACCTGGTGGTTAGGGGGGTGACCCTGAGGAGGGTGGGGTTTGAGGAGGGGAGGGACTTCAATTGGGTACAATGCCATAGATCAGGGGCGCCCAAACTGTGGCTCAGCGGCCCCACGCGGCTCTTCCACACATCTTGGGCGGCTCCCCATCTATTTGTTCTCTCTCTTTCTTTCTGTCTCTCTTCCTCCCTCCCTCCCCCTCCCTTTCCTCTCCTATTTGCTTTCTTTGTTTCTCTCTCTTTCTCTTTCTTTCTACCTCTCTCTCTCTTAGACACATAAATATCATTGGCAAAAATATATATATATAATCTGTTTTTACTCTTTTTGTTTTTATTTTTGGCAGTCTTGTTTAATGTTAATAAAAAAGCAAATTTGCATATTTTGTCAATAAAAACGTTTAAGTAATATTTGTTCATGTCTGTGTGGCTCTTACGTTAAGCAAGCTTGGCCACCCCTGCCATAGAGTCCACCTTCCAAAGTGGCCATTTTCTTCAGGTGAAATGTTATTCCCGGGAGATCTCCAGCCACCCCCTGGAGATTGACAACCCTAATCAGGCCCATCCCAGATCAGGCCAGAGACATGCAGACTGATTATGGAGAGGAGAGTGTTTTCAATCACCTTCAGCATATGCCTCCCGAGTGGGTAGGTGTGTGCATGTTAAGTGCCATCCAATCTCTTCTGACTTTCAGTGACCCTATGAATCAGTGGTCTCTCCAAAACATCCCATCGTGAACAGCTTTGCTCAGGTCTTGCAGACTGAAGGCCCTGGCTTTCTCGATTGAGTCAATCCATCTCATGGTGGCCCTTCCTCTTTTCATTTTTTTAACCTTCAACTCTTCCTAGCATGGCTGTTTCTTCTCTCCCATAAGTTAATGAAAACAAACCTCCAGCATGTTTGGAGTGAAGGGAATGGCTTTGGGGTCAAAAGGAATGATATGAGCCTCATGTTCCCAGGTCCCTGTCCCCCCCTCAGTCACCAGCAGGGGGTGGCAGGGTGGGGTTGTCATATCTAGGCTGGGCAACTCCTGGTGATTTGGGGGTAGAGCCTGAGGAGGACAGGAAACTCAGTGGGGTACAGTACCTAGGGCTGCCAAGTCCCCCGGTAGAGCGGGGGAAACACCGATTTTTAAAGCTTTCCCCCGCTTTTCCAAAATTGGCCACCGGGGGGACAAAATGGCTGCCAGCAGGGGAACCTCGGAGCCTGCCCTGCTGGCCTCTTGAACTTCTTAAAAGGGAAATTTCCCCTTTAAGAGCTGAGCCAGCAAGAGAGCCCTGCCCAGAGATTAAGGCGGGACTAAGCTCTTTCTACTGCGTGCAAGGTTGCTGCTGGAGTAAACTGCTCCGGTAAGCTGCTGGCGTCTGCGAGCTCTTTTCCTTCTCTGTCTCTCCCCCTCCCCCTCTTTCTTTTTTCTGTCTGTCTGTCCACTGTGGTTTTGTCAAAGGAATAAACTGTCACTTCCAAAGAGGTAAACATCACAAGGAGAGGTTGCCTGTAGAAGGTCTGGGAGTGGGATTGTTTAAAATGTCTTGTCGTGGCTGCTTGGGTCCCCCCAATCCTCATTTCCCTTCTGCAAATAAAAGTTGGGATTCCTCATTTTTATGCCAATTTTCTGTTTCTTTCAACCGTGTCCCCCCCCCCCAGTAAAAATCTGCATTTTTAAAAGCATTTGTACATCAAGTAACCGGTATTTTAAGTTAGGGATGGATCCAACTAGCTTTTCTGCTGGCTAAAAGGGGAGGACAAAGGTCCTCTTTAGCCACCAAAAAGCCTATGCTTGGGGGGGGGGGGAAGTTATGGGACTTACATGGACAACAGCTGGGTGAAACAAGGGCCAGAAATAAAGCCTGGGAATTGGGCAAGAGTAAGTGAAAAAGCTGTCTGTCTGTCTGTCTGTCTGTCTCTCTCTCTGTCCCCATCCAGCAGAGGTCTGTCAGTGGCTATTATTAGCCACAAGGTCTAAATGGAGCCCTTTGTCTGGGGCAGTGATGCTCTGAATTCTTGGTGCTTGGGGAGCAACAGTGGGAGGGCTTCTGGAGTTCTGGCCCCGCTGCTGGACCTCCTGAGGGCACCTGGTATTTTTGGCCACTGTGTGACACAGAGTGTTGTACTGGATGGGCTGTTGGCCTGATCCACTGTGGCTTCTCTCCTGTTCTTATGATATGAAAATCATATTTAGCACTTGTGTAGCACTTAGGGCTTCATATTCTGCCGAGATGAGGAAGGATTCAGTAGGGCCATTGCTCAGTGATAGAGCATCTGCTTGACATGCAGGAGGTATCAGCCTCTTCAGCTAAAAAAGGATCAGGTAATAGGTGACATTAAAGATCTCAGCCTGAGACCCTGGAGAGCCACTACCAGTCTGAATAGTCAATACTGACCTTGATGGACCAATGGCCTGATTCAGTATTAGGAAACTTCATGAGTTCATGTGTCAGCATGTGGAAGCAACATCACAGGATGTGACATCACAAAATGATGTCACTTCCTTTCTCCTGGCTCCACCCCCAAAGTCTCCTGGCTCCACCCCCAAAGTCCCCAGATATTTCCCAAGTTGGACTTGGCAGCCCTAACAGTACCACAGACTCCACTCTCCAAAGCAGCCATTTTCTCCAGGGGAACTGATGTCTGTAGTCTGGATATGAGCTGTAGTTCCAGAGGATCCACAGGTCCCACTTGGAAGCTGGCTTCCCCATATGAGCTCCACTAGGGTTGCCAGCTCCAGCTTGGGAAATATTTGGAGATTTAGGGGGTGGAGCCTGAAGAGTGCAGGGTTTGAGGAACGGAGGAACTTCAGTGGGGTATAATGCCGTAGTCCACCTTCCAAAGAGGTCATTTTCTCCAGGACAACTGATCTCTGTCACCTGGAAATCAGCTGTAATCCCAGATGATCTCCAGTCACCACCTGGAATTTGGCATCCCTAGGCCCCACGGAGACAAATCTTATTGTCTTATTGAAACAATGTCCACATTTACTGAAAAATAATGTATATCCGTGTAACGCGTTTAGGCAGACGACTATGCAAGCCTTCTAACAACAGTGTGCTCTTCCACAAGTCTTCTCAGACTACACTACCACACCCAATGTACTCAGCCTTAACACACCCATGCAGAAAAAAGCTCAGGGCCTTGGATGGCATATCCTGGCACTGATAGGACCTCCTCATCAGCCTTGAGTCTCAATAAGAAAGGCAGACTGTAAATAATCTAAATAACCTGTGAGAAACAATTGTGTGATATACTATATTCATTGTGACTGGATGCCTAAAAGTTTTAAGGAGAAGGATGGGGGTCCTGTTTCATTGCAACAGACACACAAAATGTCAAATGTTGCAACCTGTATGGCACCCTAATTCCATTCATTGAGCCAACTCCATTCATTAGTTTGGGGAGGAGGGAGATCTCAGGAAGAATGTGACACCATAGAGTCTGGACCACCACAGCTGCCCTTTTCTCCAGGGCAAGTGATCTATGTAGTCTGGAGATTGGGATGGATTTCCCACAAGCAGCTGTGCCACCCTCGCTCTTCCACTTGCCTCGGTTGCATTCATCGATTTCACACTCTTCGCTTCGCAGCCACACTTTGATCCGCATCTCCCTCCAATTTCCCCCGCATCTTCTTATTCTTAAAAAAACAAGGGTTGAGAAGACGCAGGGGGAATCAGAAGAAGATGTATGTCAAAAGGTGGCTGTGCAGTGAAGAGTGTGAAACTGACCAAGGCAACCAGGGCAAGCGAAAGAGCGAGGGCAGCACAGCTGCTTGCGGGAAATCAGTCTAGTTGTAATTCCTGGACAACTCCTGCCAGTTAGCAATCTCATTTGTATCGGGCTGATGATAACAGTAGGAGCTGTTTATTTTTTGAAGGTGATGGGAGTGGTCCTTTTTGAAAGGACTGTTTTGTGAAATCTTGGCAAGATTTTTTTTTCTTGTGGCTTCTTGAATCTATAGTGTGTACTGTCAATTTTACTTTGTGAGCTGAAACTACTAAATTATAATTAACTGGGAGATCCTGGCTGCAAAGTTTTTATGTAAGACTGTTTCTCTGATTTTGTAAACGTTTTTGAGTGCCCATGTTTGTGAAGAAAAGAGGGTAGATAAGTCTTTTTTTATGAAGAAATCCATTAATTAATCTCCAAGGTGGAAAGTGGGAATTTAAAAACAAACTAAAATAAAACAGGACACAAGATCTTAGGCTCTACAGGGAGGATTAACTGCTGTAAGAAGAAAAAAGACATGAGATAATTTGCCATAGTAGTCGATACCACCCCCACACACATAAATGGCCACAGCTTAGATTTTTCTTCAGAAATGTTTTGTGAGCAGTTGGGTTCTTTCAAAAACAACACAGGGTTGCCAACTCCCATGTGGGATACAACCACAAATGGACCAGCACCTATGGTAACTCACTATAATGGACCCAGTCCAAGTGCTGTACAAAACATGACTTAATGTTTTTTTTAAAAAAAACAGCTTTCCCCAAAGTTTTCTTCACACAAAGAATATTACAAAGAGACACAGTCTCAAAGAGCGGAACAACAAAGGCAGCTTAGGTTTAAAGACACTATGAATGTAGTCCAGTATCTTGTGCCGAGGCACCCAATTCCAAAATGGAGTCTAACAGTTTACACCCACGTTGCCTGATAGAAGGCACCACCCATATAATAAATGTTCTGTTTTTAGAAGGCACAGCCATATAATTAATGTTCTGTCCTGATGGGGCATGTTGACCTTTCTCCGTTTGTCAAGAGAGCTTCGTCTGAGAAACAACTGTGACCAGTCCACACTTTTTTTTCAATCTTGAGATCGGTAGCCTAAAGCCTACAATTTTCTTAATTATTAATTAAACTCGTGTTTTGAACAGCACTTGGATTGGGTCCTTTATAGTGAGAACTCCCAGGTGCTGGCTGGAGATCTCCTGGAATTATCTCCAGACAGCAGAGATTGCTTCCCCTGGAGAAAATGGCTGTTTTGGAAAGTGGACTCTATGCTGAGGTCCCTCCCCTCCCCAAACCCCACCCTCCCCAGGATCCACCCCCCCCCCCAAAAAAAAAATCTCCAGGAATTTTCCAGTCCAGAGCTGACAACCCTACAGGATACAAGCAGAAGAGGGGTTGCTAACCGTCACACCAGCAAAGATCCAGTGATCTGAAGTCTGCCTTTTCCTCAGGAAGGATGGAAAGTAAGAAGATAACTAACATCCTCCACCTTTCAGCCTCATTTATCCAATAAATATGGCCTCGTGCCTCAGGAATTAATTTTTGATGCTCAGTATTCAAATGGTGCTTTTTGCATATTTATTGCTTCCGCGTGTGCTTATTGACATAACCTCTTGATATAAACTTCTTATTTTCATGAGATTGCCAGAGGGCCCTGCAATGATAGATAACATTTCTCTTTTTTAGAGCTATTAAATCAGCAGATACTGTTAGAATAACATACAGTGGAGGTGGGCGATGCTCACAGGCAGGGTTTAACGGGAGATTGTTCAACTGTTCTGAGGCGTATCGCTGTCTAACCAGAAATACTCCCCACTGCGAACTGAATTGTGTCAATACACATTCGTCTGAGAGATCTCACACATCATTAGGAAAAGGGTTGCCCTGGAAAGGTTCACTGTACTTTTCCACATGACTGTGAATTTGCTTGCTTTAAAAAAAAAAGAAAAAAGACGAATCACTTAAAATTAACTAACTTGACAATTAGGAAAAGATCTATATGTATCCCCTTTGGCAATACCGGAGAGAGCTCTCGTTGGGTCAGCAGAGTCGGCTGGCCAATTCCTCGGCCTGCGCAGCAAAAGCGAAGTCACGGATGTCCCCAAAGTAAGGACATAATCAAGGTATAGTCGTAGATGGGGAATCTAAAAATATGCATTGCAGAGATCTGACTGGGCAAGAAGAAGTCTGATTACCCTCCTTCAGATTTAGAGGACTGTGCTACGTCCCCTGCTATGTTTTCCTGGTGTTTTTTTTAAGCCAACTGCTGTTATCCTTTGAATCAAAGCCAGCTTTAATCAATCCAGCATTCTCAATGATCTTCAAATATCGTGCAGGTACCAGTAATCTGTCAGAGTAGCCACTAAATTTCTGAGCCATCAGGAAGGAAGGGGGACAGCAGATATAGATGTCAGTAAACGGACAATGATATGGTATATGGTGACAACCGCAATAATGGTTTATGCACAAAACTGGAAGAATGAAAGAATTCCAGAGCTTTGGGAATGGCTCAGAAAATTAGTATTTTTGGCTGAAATGGACAAATGGACTAAGAAACTGAACAATCAAGATTCTATGACATTTTTAGAAGAATGGAAGGACCTGCAAGAATATACAGAAAAGTGTACAGAATTAAAAGGAAACATATTTACATTTTCTAACTATTGAAAAATCTGTAGTAACTGTATATTTATCTAACATTTTTAGGAATGGAATAATATATAAAAACATTAGAGGTACATACATATGTTATAGAAAAAGAGCTAAATACTTAATTTTTTTAAATTAGTAATTTACCTGTTAATCTAAGTTTAAGTACAGGTGTGGGGTCTGCTGGAAGCCAAAAAGGGGGGAAGAGGAGGAAAATAAAAAGAGGTCGGTAAAAAAATAAGATGAATGTACTGTTTAATGAAAATTGTGACTTCAATAAAATCTTTTCAAAAAAAAAAAGGAAGGAAGGGGGACAGCTTAGGAAAACAATATTTTCTTCCCTCTCAGGGCGTGTGGGTAAGAGAGAGAGAGAGAGAGTCTATGAGCATATCTCAGTATGCATCATGGTTAAAATTGGGATGGACCAGAAAAAACTGATTCAGGAATTGTGTTGTTATGGGAAGGGGAATTTCTTTTCCTTTTTTCAAAATTCACTTTTTTAGATAAGTCATCGATCCATTTCACTGCCCAGGGGGCCCATAAAACTGGCAGAAAGACAAACAGCCCACCCTCAAGGGTCTTTTCTGCTAGTGAAAACACATGAGGTGGAGGGAAGGAACGATGAAGCCCCTCCTGCCACCATCCAATTGAGATCCAATCTGCCCCCCCCACACACACACACATGATATTTAAGGGGAAGGCCAGTTCGCAATTAGGTTGAGTTTCCCCAACCGAATTCATTTTTAACATCTTGTCTAACTAGACCCTTGTTCTCCCCTCACCCTTTTACAAGATGGATTTCTTTTTTTTCCCCTCTTTCATTTCTCTTTGAGGAGAACTCAAGGCACTCATTCATAACCTCCGTCCCTGAAGTAGTTCTATGGCCCAATCTGCATTTGCTATAGGGTTGACAGCCTCCAGGTGGGGCCTGGGGATCCCCCAGGAGATCAGCTCCCCTGGAGAACATGGCTGCCTTGAAGGGTGGACTCTATGGCATTGTACCATGCTGAGGCTTCTCTTTTCCCCTAACCCCGTCCTCTCCTGGATCCGCCCCCAAAGTCTCCAGGTATTTTCCAACCCAGACTTGGCAACCCTACTTTGCGATGTAAAGGTGTTCCGTGCTGCTGTGGTGCTGGCTTCCCATGTGGCTCAGTATAAAGCTCTCCTCTGTCAGAACACAAGTTGTTTAGGGAGCGTGCGCAAGGGGGGGGGAGTGTGGCCTCAGGAAATAAATGGTTCAGGACTGGGCATGCTTCCAACTCCCCCCCCCCCAATATAATTGCAGAAAAATGTTCCCTGGCTGCTTTTAAATGCAGATGACCGGATTTTCAGCTTACTTGTTTCCTTTGTTACAATTTGTGCATCTCCTTACAAAAGATGGGGGAGGGGGAGAATTCGGCTCCAGTTGTCAGCTTTTTGCTCACAGCGGCTCGAGGGTGGGGAGGAGCAATTGTAGCACCTTAAAACGAAATTCAGATAAGGTGCTGAGACACCGTAGTGACCTCGGAGTCAACACTAAATGGCAATAAAATGGTGCAGATAGCTGATGCTGAGACGAAACAATAGGAGAGTGGATGCAACATGAAATGTAGACAGAAATCTGTGAGACGATGTGAGATGGTTGGCACAACGGTGCGAAATACCAGTGCAGATTGGACCTATGTTACGTACCACAGGGTGGTTCTCTAGTGGGAGGACAAGAGGTTTGGGCAGCCTCCCTTTCAAATTTCTCTTTGATCGAAACAAAAGTGATTAGAAACTGACTCCAAATTCCTAAAGAGAGGACCAGAAAAGGACTGTTGGATTTCAGGAAGGAATTAGGTAGAGAGGAGTTAAGAGAATTTCTCTTTTTTCAATGATACAGCTCTATCAGCCTAAAGACCATAAGATGAAGATAATTTCTCCTAACGCAATCAGGAACCTTATCGGCCTGTAGTGCACCATTTGGCCAGCCTCAGGCTGGATCGCCAACCATTATTTCTGGTAACTCCAGGGCCTGTTTGGTTTCTTTGGGCCTGACTATGCATCAGTTTGCAATCAGATGCTCCCTTCCCTGTTTTTAAAAGTTTTGTTTTTAAAGTTCTGATCTGGTGGTATACCGCTGGCACGTGCGCAAACACTTCACTCAGTGCAGACTACCTGAAGGAAAGTGGTCAGTTCACCGCTCAGGTTGCACCGGGACATTAGTAGGCAGGAATATGTGGGCCAGGAATACAATCTCTGACAAAGAAGCTTCTGTAAACCTTCAGGCTAGCTGTTTGTGCTGGGAACTGAGCCTCACCAAACAACTGGAAGTTCTCTTGCACACAGTGAGTGAAACGTATGAGAAGTGTGTGAGAAGCCAGCTATGTAGCATCTGCCCCTTTCAATGCAGTTGCAACATAGCACTTCACCCTGGCTTGTGTGCGCTCTAGATGTCACTGGCGTGATGATGTCACTTCCTGTGCGACACCGGTGATGAGGCTTAGGCCTTCTCCTTTCTCCCCTCCGTCCCCCGCCAGTAAAGATCTAACTAGTGGAGACAAGGAAGTCCATAGTCGGCATTTAGCAGCTGCATGCTGAACTCATGGTACATGTAACAAAGAAGGAAATAGGCAAAAGATCTCTCTGATCCTTTGAGCTCTTTGGTCTTGGACATGTAGACAGTTCCTGCTTTTATTTTTAAGTGAGAAAATGTCTGTACAGGATGCCAGAAACACTTGGAATAAAATTACACCCCAAAAAGGTGCTTGTTGACAATTGCAAAGTATAATCAGCCCTTTCTCCATGTCAGCCTGAATAATAATCATGCTCACTGGTGATTTTGTATACCTCCACGTTCATCTCTTACCATCTTGCTTGTACAATGACTAAGCTCGCGCACAGAGAGAGAGAGAGAGAGAAAGAGAGAGCATCCTGCTCCGATGAATTGGTTCTTTGGGCATACAGGAGACAAAGCGTGGGCCCAGCCTGACACCTAGTGGTATGCCGAGAAAGCATCCAGAAAGGCAGCTGGGGGGGGGGGGGGGGGGCGGTTTCCTTCCATTTGAACAGGCATTATGCTCTATGTGAACATTAAATTAGATTAAAAGCTCATCCTTAGTAAATATCAACTTGTTCAACTTGGAGTGCAATTTTGGAAGGAGTCAATTAGAATGTCTGCTCCTGCCTCGGAAATGGAATAATTAAACGTAACCTGAAGGTGAGGCTGTAATGAAGACCATTCCTCAGACTAAACAAATACAGTATCTCTTGAGCTAATTATGTTGTCTTAATTTGTTGATTTTATAAACTCAGATGTCCTGAGCAAATAATACTGCCATGTGGAGTGTGTGTCTCCCACCCCCTTCTTTTCAGCCTCACACCATCTGGTGCTTAACAATGCCGTTTCATGGGTGGGGTTAAGTGAGCACAGAAGACTTGGAAGCAAGCCTTCCACAAAACAAGCAGCGTTCTCCTTTCCATTTTTTTAAAATTCCATCCACCACCAAGCCCTGGAGAGTTTGCATTAGTGACAAAGGCTCCTTCTGGCTTTATTCATACTGTACTGCATGCATACTGTACTTCACCTGGTTCTCCCAGGGCCGAGGGAGGCCTGATTGGTGACTACAAGAGCCAGGGCCTTTTCAGTGGTGGCCCCGTACTGGTGGAATGAGCTCCCAGGTAACATCAGGGCCCTGCGGGACCTTTTACAGTTCCGCAGGGCCTGCAAGACAGAGTTCTTCCACCAGGCTTTCAAGTAGGGGCCGCCTCGATTTTTTTAGCCCTGGCCCCACCATCAGAATCCGCCAATCTGGACTATTCTGCGCCAACCAGAATTGGTTACCTACTGTGACGCTGCTCTGATAGAGAATTGATGAAGTTGTGCCATCTTGTACGATTTCGCTGCGTATTGTATGCTTTATGACATGTTTTATGGTTTTATTGTATTGAGCTTGTTGGTAGCCACCCTGAGCCTGTCGCAAGGTGGGGAGGGTGGGATATAAATCCCAAAAATAAAATAATAAATAAAATAAATAAGCCCCCAAATCACTACCCGAACTGTGCCAAAGGTTCCTAAGATTCAGGAGGTCAGAGTGGAGATGAGGTTGAAGGTTGGGGGTAGGGTTTACATACATACTTGCCTCATTTATACCCTGCTTCCCCCCCAAATGGGGACATGAAGTGTCTTACACTGTTCCCCTCTCTTCCATGTTATCATCACAACAACCCTGTGAGGTAGTTTAGGCTGAGAGTGTGTGATAGGGTTGCCAGGTCCATTTTTCTCCCCAGCAGGGGACTTTGGGGGGAGTTCCAGGAGGGGGCGGGGTGTCCCCAATACAATGACATCATGTTGGGGACGTCCTGGCTCCAAGCCCCACCCCCGCGGCATTGCTGCTCAGAGATTGAGTGCGCCGGGCCCTTTCCCACTGGCTGCCTGCACTTAAAGGAGCTCCCTTTCAGTGCAGGCAGCTGGAGGGCCTCACACGCCTAATCTCTGCTCGGAGATCGGGCCTGGGGTGCCCTTTCCTGCTGGCTGCTTGCACTTAAAGGGGCTCTCTTTAAATGCATGGTGCAGGAGGCCCCCACCTGCCCGATCTCCAAGTGGAGATTGGGTGCATGGCCCGCAGACACCCCTCTCTCTCCTCTCTCTCAAGAGAGAGAACGGTGGCTGCAGCTGTTGGGGCTTGGGAGCAGGGCTCCCTCAAAACAGCAGGTGACCCCACCCAAGCAGGAGGTCTGGCAACCCTAGTGTGTGACTGGCCTAAGGTCACCCAGCAAGCTTCCATGGCAGAACCTGGGTCTCCCAGATACGAGTGTGACACTCTGGACACCTATTTAGACCAGTTACTTGATTTGTTTGTTTTTGGTTTATGACTAAGTCTTGTTCCTTCCCTCCTAGGACTGCCGACCTCCAGGGGAGGCCTTAGGGTTCCCAGATCTGGGTTGGGAAACACCTGGCTTGGGGGGGGGGGGTTTGGAACCTGAGGAAGGCAAGGTTAGAGGAGGGGAGGGAACTTCAATGTGGTACAATGTTACAGAGACCAACTTCCAAAGCAGCCATTTTCTCCAGGTGAACTGATCTCTGCCACCTGGAAATCAGTTGCAATAGAATGAGCTCTCCAGCTACCACCTGGAGGCTGGCAACCCTATGGGGCCTGGAAATCTCCCAGAATTATGACTGGTCTCCAGACGGCAGAGATATGGTCCCCTGGAGAAAATGACTGACTGAGGTCCCTCCCCTCCCGAAGACCCAGGCTCCACCCTCACGTCTCCAGGAATTTCCCAACACAGAGCGGGAAACCCTGTCCCCTCCTCTCCCTCAGACTCAAGTGTTGCCCATCTCCTGTGTTTTGGCATGCACAGATTCTGGTATGAAAAACAGAGTGTGACTCCTGGAGAAACTTGGCTTGAAACAGTCCTGCTTCCAGCCACCCTAGCTGTGGGGATACAGTCTTAAAGGTACTAGGAGAAACTTCAGACAAGCTCCCAGATTCAACATCTGTCTGACCTTCGGTGTCCTCAGCTTGCCACTCACCTTTACAATCCTGCTGGGGTGACTGTAAGAAACCAGCAATGCTTCAACAGCAAACAAATGAAGCACACTTAAGAAACACAATCTGCTGCCATTCTTCGACAGTATTTTGAGTTTCGAGCTTTACGTTTGGGGCTCAAAAAGCTGAGTTTTCTTGATTCCGAATCCAACTTTGTTTAATCGTCCACATTGTCCAAAATCATTGATTCCATGTTCTGTGACCTTCTTCCTTGTTAAACTTTTAAGTAACTTTCTCCTCTTTTTAGAAAGAGAAAAAAAATCCCAAGAAAACAAAATCTATGCATCTTTAAAGATGCCTCAGGACAGCTTTGAATTATGCAACTTACAGTTACGTGACTTGTGGGTTAAGGATGCCTCCCACTTCATAGTGACATTGATCAATCCCTCACAGATTTTATTTCACTGTCAGTTCCAACCACTGAAGCGTTCAGAACACATTGTTTGCATCATGCCTTCCCTTTTCTACAAAACAAAGCAAATCAACGATGTGGCCTGAACTGGAACTTCTCCTGCTATCAGCTGGGCTTTCCTCTTCAGCAGAAATTGCTACGGAAAAGACTAACAAAATTAGAACCAGATTCAGTGAACCTGAATCCACTGAGAAAGATCTTAGGCTTAGACATGGAATCATAGGTGGTGGTTATTGTTGTTGTTGTTGTTATTTTAAAAACATTTTTATGCCACCTTTCCATCAGATCAGGATCTACAATGCATTAAGGATAAACAACATTAAAAAGTTTAAATGATTAAAAATACAATTAAATTTATAAAATAATATAATCAAAACCACATAAACTATATTAAAAGGAGGGCCAGCAACTGTTATCAGGGGTATGAAACAAAAAAAAAAGTCTTCACTTGCTGGTGAAAGACACCAATTTGCTGGTGAAAGGAAATTTGCTGGTAAAAGACAGCCAGTTTGGTGTAGTGGTTAAGTGTGTGGACTCTAATCTGGGAGAACTGGGTTTGATTCCCTACTACTCCACTTGCACCTGCTGGATGACCTTGGGCAAGCCATAGTTCTGGCACAGCTGTTCTTGAAAATGAGCAGTTTCTGTCAGAGCTCTCTCCGTCCCACCTACCTCACAGGGTGTCTGTTGCGGGGAGGGGAAGGGAAAGGAGTTTGTAAACTGCTCTGATACTTCCTTGGGTAGTGAAGGGCAGGGTATAAATCCAACCTCTTCTCTCTCACTTCTAAATTTATAAAATAATTTAATCAAAACCACATAAACTACATTAAAAAGAGGGCCAGTAACTGTTATTGGGAGTATAAAACAAAAGAAGTCTTTACTTGCTGGTGAAAGCAAATTTGCTGGTGAAAGACAGCCAGTTTGGGGTAGTGGTTAAGTGTGCAGACTCTAATCTGGGGGAACCGGGTTTGATTCCCCACTCCTTCACTTGCACCTGCTGGATTACCTTGGACAAGCCGTAGTTCTGGCACAGTTGTTCTTGAAAAAGAGCAGTTTCTGTCAGAGCTCTCTCAGCCCCACCTACCTCACAGGGTGCCTGTTGTGGGGAGGGGAACGGAAAGGAGATTGTAAACCGCTCTGAGACTCCAGGTGAAGGGCCGGGTATAAATCCAATCTCTTCTTCAGTAGAGGGAGACAGACAAATCTCCATGGGGAGGGAGCTCAAAAGTTTGGAAGAAGCAAAGATGAATCTGTGGGACATTTGTGGCTGGGTTGGGGATGGGAGTTAGGGTTCAGCAAAAGTGTCAGATGTTAAGCAGAGTGCATTGTTCCAGCATTAAAAAGGTAACTTCCTGAAGGTAAGACAGGCATCTGGGAGGAGGGCCATCTGATTCTCAGAGCTGAAGTTCCTTCTAACATAAAGAGAAGGATCTTTTCAGTAATAAGTCCAGAAGTCTTAGCTTCCCCTTTCCAGTGCCAGCCCACTCAATCCCTTTGAAATTATCCTCCACGATCAAGGGATGCAGATAGGGTGATGGGCAAAAAAACAGAGGGAAGAGGCCAAAGAGACAGAAACCATCTTCCTCTCCTCTGTCAAGAGAAGCGCTATCCAGTCCCCGTGGAACTGCTGTTAGACTGGCAAGAAGGCCCTGTCAGATCCAACCCAAGACCTTGACTCTGTCCTGACAGAGTTTCCACGGGGACACACCTGGAGGTGTTTGACCAAGGCTGCAGCAGCAACGTGAGGTGAGAATGAGGACAGAGTGCTCTGGTGGCAGGATGTACAGTCCCATTAGACTACACCTGGAAGTTCCTCAGGAAGGGTCCCCTACATAAGAAGTACCCAGCAAGCAGAAACATAGCATGACAATGAGAGGACTGGCCTAGAACCTCTCTCTCTCTCTCCCCCCGCTCCCCCTGGTGACTTTTTAAAGATATTGCAAGTGTTCAAAAATGGCATCCTACAGACCGGTTTCCCATGAGGCACTGCTCCAGCGTCATTCTTCCCTTTGCCCTGATTGCATGTTTGAATTCCCCACTATTTGCCCCGTGCCGCATTTTGACCCGCGGCTTCACCTGAATTCCCCCACGGCTTCAGTGATCCTCAAAAAACAGGATCACTGAAGCCGCGGGGGAATTCAAGTGAAGCCATGGGTCAAAATGTGGTGCGGGGCAAATGGTGGGAAATTCAAGCATGCAGTCAGGGCACAGGGGGGAACGACTCTGGAGCAGCACCTTGTGGGAAATCAGTCACACTTTCATCCAGAAGTGTCCCTTGGTATCCACTTTTGATTCTATTGTGTGTAAGACAAAGCAATGAAAGGATAGAATGAGGTGGCAGAATTCTAGAGCTGCAGTACTTCAGCCAAGGAAGTGCAGTTTGTGTCGTTCACCAACACAAAACCTTGGGCATTGGAGGAAAATATTTTATGTAGCCTTCCTGCATTAATGCCAGTGTGCTTGATGTAAGGAAGGTTCCTATAGGGGGGACTATATCCCCCCCTGCCATATCCCAACATTTATATTAGGGTTGCCAAGTACCGGCGACTTACCGGCGGGGGGGGAGTTGTTCTCCCCCGGGAGCTCTTCTGGCGCAAGCGCTTTGCGCGCGCGCCATGGCGACATAATGATGTCACCCGGAGGTGACGTCATTACACGGGGGAAGTCGTCCTCACCGGACGACTTCTGGGGTGGGGTTCCCCCCACCGGCCGAATGCCGGCCGGCGGATCGGGAACCCCTATAGCGGGGGATCCCCCGCCCCCCGGGCTGACTTGGCAGCCCTAATTTCTATCCACCAATGAACCGCAGTTGAGCCCCATCATTTCTCATTGGCTCTTTCCTCACTCTCCTTTTAATCCATGTTCACTGCAGTGTCCTCCAGGCAATTCCACACTAAAATCAAATTCATTCCTTGTGTCCCCCCCCCCCCTTTTTTTGCATTCTGCATTAAAACCAAATTCAACCTTTTTATTCCTGGCTTTCCCCCCCATTCTGCATTATGTTACCCTCCTTCAGTGGTCAGCCCGATTTCAGCCCACTATTGCCCCAGATTTTTTTGATGCTGTTTTGCCACAGACTTAAATTGCCTTGACTCAAACACTGAGAAAATCCGGAGTGGCAGATGAATGCGGAAAGGACCATTATTTCCAGCGGGTAATACCATATTCCACATAAATGAAATATGCATTGGTTAAGCCGCAAAAGGGCTTTTTTTTTTCAAAACACAAAGGATGAGAAGTGTTACTTGAACGTCTACTCTAAACCAATCAAAAACTGGTAACCCCTCGCCAGTCCCACCTTGAAATCCTGGAACATGGCATTCCTTCTTCATCGGACCCGAGCCTATTTCCTCATATCGTAGTTGATTTATTCACAGTGCCTGAAATCAAGTGTAAAATGTAGTGCTCGGAATAAAACTGACTTACCAAACTGAACTCATTTGTCTTGGTCACTCCAGAGAGCGTGCAGAGTTCTTTAAGAAACACATTTTAATGGCAGCCATGTCTGAATCGCAAAGGTTGAGTTGGCCAGACAGCAGACAAAGGATGTGTGCTGCTACGGGAAGGTAAAGGAGGCAGAAGCAGCGCTGCGATGGCAATAGATGTGTCTTTCATTCTCCATCCACTTTGACGATGGTTGCTATTACCTTGGAAATCTCTTAGTAATAAAAAGGAAGAGAATCAATCAAAACAACTGAGCAGTCTTCTCGGAGGACAAACAATCCCTGATATACAAGTGACTGAAGAGAAGCCAGTGTTACAAGCCCACATCCGCTACAGTGACTGGAAACAGAGAGGAGTCGACAGACCCAAAGAGAACCCACAGTTCGATCCAGTAGTTAAATAGCCTCCAACGCACCCCCCCCCCAGAACTCTGTCTGTCTCACTACATTGTACAGCATTCCATTTTTGAAATTCACGCCCAGCTGTCATTATGCCCATGAATTTCCACTTAAAGGAAAGCTGATTAATACATCCAAAAGTTAAATGCTGTGAAAATTTCCCTGAAAGGCATACTGTGGGGCTGTTTTAATAATAGTACACTAGTACAACTACTGTAGGGGGCTGCAGTGGCTCAAGTGTTTAAGATGCTGAACTGCAGACCGGAAGGTCAGTAATTCAGCAGTTCAAGACCCAAGTGCTGCATGATGGAGTGAGCTCCCGTCTCTGGTCCCAGCTCCTGCCAACCGAGCAGTTCAAAAGCAAGAAACTGCAAGTAAATAAATAGGCACCACTTTGGTGGGAAGGTAACAGCGTTCCGTGCACCTCGGTGTCTAGTCATGCCTGTCACATGACCATGGAAGCGTCTTCGGACAGCACTGGCTCTTCGGCTTGAAAATGGAGATGAGCACCGCATCCCTAGAGTCGTATTCGACTGTCTTTCAAGCAAGGGAAGCCTTTACCTTTACCTTACAGCTATTAATGTTGGCCCCTTCGTCCATTCAAAAGAGATGAAATCACAAGCACAGATACATTAGCTCAGGGGCAGTGGTGGAAAGTGCTGTCAAGTTGCAGATGACTTATGGTGGCCACCATAGGGTTTTCAAGGCCAATCAGAGTTGCATTCCCACCGCTGTCATAAATGACCAGGCAGACTCTGGCATAGTCCAATGTGACTTCTAAAACACCCAGGAAAGAGCAGGAAAGTTCTATACGAGGTTCTGCAGAAGACTCAACTTCAAGTCATCCCTCCCTGTCCAAGTCCTTTAGGCAGAAAAAGCCAGACTGATGGCCTACATCCGTACTTTGGTACAGAACCCTGGAGAGATGACTCCAAGTAGAGGACCCTCCTGTAAAAGAAAACGGCCCCTGTCATTACTGCTTCAAAAGTTCAGAAACAGAATGAGACCTCTGGTTCATAAAGTTCGGTACTGACTACTCTGACTGGTGCCAGCTCTCCAGGGTCTTAGGCAGAGGTCTTTCCCATCACCTGATCATTAACTGGAGGTGCCAAGCAGATGCTCTACCACTGAGCCATGACCCCTCTCAAATGAAGCCATGGCTCGACTTATTTATTTCTTTATCAGATTTATACCAGTACCAATATACCAACAATATCCCTGCTTTTTTGGAGCACAGGTGAACTTCAGAGTGGCTTAATTCTCCTCTTAAAGCAACGAAGTTTTGATCCTAGAATACAAAATAGAAAATAGTTCTTTGGTTATGGGGCAGAGCAGCAGTTGTAGATCGCCATTGAGACGCAGCCAATTTATGACAATGCCATAGAGTTTTCAAGGCAAGAGACAAACAAGGGTGGCTTGCCATTGTCTGCCTCTGCATAGCAGCCCTTGCCTTCCTTGGTGGTCTCCCATCCAATTACAAACCAGGACTGACCTTGCATAACTTCCTAGATCTGAGAAGAGAGGATTAGCTTGGGCTAGTCTGGGGAGGTACAGGGCACTAAATATGTGAGCAAACCACACAGAAGCTGTGGACGGGTACTGAGAGCCCTTTCCCTTTCATATACCAAAGCCTGGGTAACTGAATGGGATTTGGGGGGGGGGGGGGCTTGTGATGGACAAATTAGGTTCTGCCTCTCCCTAAGAGCAACCCATGAGAGCTGATGAAATGATGGGGAGAGACAGCTGGAAAACCACAGGCTGAGGACAGACTGGCAGTCTCGGCCGCTCTGCCTCCACTTCAAAAGCGGAGGCAGAGCGGCCGTTCAGACGGCCGCATCTGCCCCAAGGAGGCGGCCCGAATGCATCGCGTCCGGCGCCGTGCTCCTCCCGCAGCAGCCGAGCACCACTTCAAAGTGGCTGCTGCGGCGCGCGTTCCATCCGCCGGAGCGGGTGTGAACGCGCGCCGGGAGGGGGAGCCGTGCGGCGTCCGCACGCCGCCGTAGGAAGCCGCCCGCAGTCTGAATGCTGCAGGTGGCTTCCTTCCAGCAACGTGTGAACGCTGCGCCATGGGGGAAATCCCCCCCGCCTTAGTCTGCCATGCTGCGGAGGCGCGGAAGACTGCCAGGCTGTCCACAGCCACAGTTGGGGTTGGCAGCTAGGGAACTGAGAGTGAAAAAAAAAAAGATGTCTGACTGAGTGAAGAGGAGGTGAAAGATCAGCTTCAACCTAGCTGACTAAAAAGAGTCGATTTGTAACATAAGATCCAAGACACTGGAATAGGGAAGCAGTTCAAAAGTTTAAGGGAAAATAAACATTTTTACCTCTACCATACTTTCTTCAGTATTATGTCCAAACCTTAAGTAAAAATTAACTCCTTGTCTATTTAACCTTATGGGCTGTGTGTCGCAGGGAAAGAAACATACACATACAAATTAAGAACTTGGTCAACATAGGATATGAATAAATCGTGGCAGAATGTGAATGGAACAGAGTTTGAGCCTGATAACTCAGTTCAAATGAGGGCCTGTTAGCAAAGGAGGCTGGGCTACTCTGTCTGCTGATGTCTTTGTGAGTGAAAAAGAGGACCTAAAAGATGAAATGGTCATGGTTCTCTAAAAGAAATGAGAAGGGTAGTGTGTGTGGTGGCCTGACTTGTTTGTAACCCAGACCTGCAACAGAGAGGTTGCTGAGGGTAGTTGGCATTCAGGGCGAGTGGAGAAGGGGCGTCACAAAGCTGTTTAGATACCCTCAGACCCTGCCCTGCTTTTAGTTCCACGAGAAACACTGCTCACGTATCATCTCAAAGACGAAAGAGCTTTGTAGATAATTGGTAGAGTTTCCATGTCCACCTCCGTAGTGATAATATCTGCAGAGGGACTTAACACTAACTAGTTATCGCTAATTTGAAAATGCTGAAGAAAACGTTGACAAAAATAGTGTTGTGGGTCATCTGGATGACAGCGAGAAAGGAGCCCTCTGTTTGTAACACGTTGCATACATTGCCAGCCTCCCTCTTTGATTTCAAAGAAAAATGCTGTTGTTTTAGTTGTTATCTAGATCAATGGTCTTTCGTACATTTGGGCTCTGGCTTCTACAAAGGAAAGAAATAAAATAAAAAGCACAGCAAGAAGAGCTGTTACTTTACAGCAACCAAAACAATTGACTTCTTACACTCCCGGGTAACATCACAGGATATCGGTTTTAATAACACCAGGTTCTAAAGTTTTAAATAGTTACTCTGTTACCTTTGAAGATTAATAATACATCTTGCTGTGGGTCTTAGTAGAAATGGCAGAGATAATATACCACTCAGCTGACCTTCGTGTTCATTAAGGAATTGACTTTCTTAAAAACTCCAAAGCAAATAAAGTTTGGAGACCTGGACCAACAGAGAGACTCCAACATTATTATCTCTCTCTAATCTTAAATCACGGCTTTGGATATTTTTTTCTGTAACTGACATTTTATTGCCGCTTCCCTTCATTTTCTTTTCTCCCTCTTTTTTTTTTTGACAAAAAAAACACCTCAGAGTTTCTTAGCAATCAATGCACTGTAAAATAAAACACCCTCGTGCTGTGTTTCTCTTTTATGCTCTCATTTCGTGAAAAGGCTCTGCTTCAAATTATAAAATTAAGGACTGAAGATTTTTATATATATCATAGTGGCAGATATCTTGGTCGCATCCAGATTGTCACTGAAATTCTTGCCCTGGATTTCGTCAGTGCCAAACTGAATTATTCAAGAAAGCTGTTCTATGCAGGCAATAAAGCAGCACTGTACAAAATTATTCACAAAGTTACTTGGACAAATTATTAGGGACTGTGGTCTATACTACCGCATATAGTTTGATGTAAATTGGATCAGATTGTATAATTTTGCATCATGCAGAAGAAGAAGAAGAAGAGATTGGATTTATACCCCGCCCTCCACTCCCCAAGGGAATCTCAGAGAGGCTTACAAACTCCTTTTCCCTTCCCCTCCCCTCCCCACAAGAGAACACCCTGTGAGGTAGGTGGGGCTGAGAGAGCGCTTTCCCAAGCTGTCCTTGAGGGAACAGCTGGTACAGAGCTATGGCTTGCCCAAGGTCATCCAGCCAGGTCCAAGTGGAGGAGTGGGGAATCAAACCCGGTTCTCCCAGATTAGAGTCCGCACACTTAACCACTACACCAAACTGGCTCTCATGTAATGTGTCAGTTTTAACACAAATGCTTCGCTTCAGTTCTGGGTTTGTTTTTTTCCTCCTTTAGATTTCTGGTTGGTTCTACAACCCTAATGCTATTTGCATTGTTTACTGAATGTCCCATCCCTTCGATTGTATTGACTCACTCTGTGTCATCTGCCTTGAGTTCCAGAAAGAAAAGTACAACATTAGCTAGGGGAGGAGACAACTGAGAGGTGATATGATCACCATCTTCAAGTCCTTGAAGGACTGTCATCTAGTGAATGGTGCAGAGTTGTTTTCTGTTGCCCCGGAAGGACAGACCAGAACCAATGGCTTGAAATTAAATCAGAAGAGTTTTGGGCTATACATTAGGAAGAACTTCCTGACAGTTAGAGCAGTTCCTCAGTGGAACAGGCTTTCTCGGAAGGTGGTGGGCTCTCCTTCTCGGGAGGTTTTTAAACAGAGGCTAGATGGCCATATGACAACCATGCGAATTCAGTGAACTCGGGCAGATCGTGAGAGAGAGGGCGGGAGGAGTTTCCTCAGTGCTTAGCTCTTGTGGCCCTTTCTGACACGCCCAGGGAACCACTCTGGGATCAGGAAGCAATTTTCTCCAGGCCAGTTTGGCTGGGGATCCTGGAGGTTTTTTGTCATCTTTTGAGCATGGAGCCGGAGGGGATCACTGTGTGTATGGGTGTCAGCTATGCTGCCGTGACAAGTGGGGGTTGGGTGATGGAGGTTGGGTGAAGCCTGCATTGAAGACAGATGTCTCTTGATATTTTAACTTTTGATTCTTGCTCTCTGCCTTATCTCTATACCTGCCTGTGTCTGACCTTGGCTCCTGGGTGCCCCTGTTCCCCTGGGAACCTGTAGTCATTATTTTAGGCACATTTGCTTGCTTTTTTGTGATTGGCCCATAGCTACAGTGGGGCATCTCGGGGCCAGGGCCTCCAACTTACTGCCCAGGCCTTCTGACTTTTTATAGAGCCAGGTGGAGAGCACTGTTTTGGGCTGTGTGGCGAGGGAGGGCTCAGCCCTCCACGATATCTCTCCCTTGGTGGCTTGCATGAGAGACAGGGGGCTTCTGTTGGGTGCTACCAGGCTGGGGATGTGTGTGCAAGGGTGCCCTCTGACTTATTTAAAGGCCCCCTGAATTAAAACAATCCTGGCTACGGGCCTGCTCCAGCCCTCCCTCCTGATCATCCTTGTCGCTCTCCTCTGTGTCATGGGCATGGATGAGGATGAGCTGACTGAGCCTGCAGAAACCACAGCTGGCCCCTCTGAAGCAGCAGAGGAGGATAGCTGGCAAGTGCCTGTAACAGCAGTCTTCACACCTGGCTCAGATAAGAAGGAAGAACTACAAGCTGAAAGTCATCCTGACTCACCCCCACGTGTGACTCATTTAAGGGAGTGACTCCGGCAAAACTTAGCAACCAAGTGAAGAGAGGCCAGGCTAGAAGGGAGGCGCTCAGCTAGCCCAGGGTTTTAACAGGAGTGTGGGCGATCGTGCAGCTGGCTAATTGGCAAGAGCATTTAACTCCACACTCTGGGCGGTATTCTTTGTGGGAGCAACAAGTCAGCTTCATGCTGCTTGCATCCACCTCGGCTCTTGCACCTAGACCTTCAGACCCCCTGACTTTGGACTTGGCTCTGTGTTTCTGGTTCCTGACCCCGGCTCAGATTTGGACTACTCTTCTGGTTAGTGGTTTTGGACTTGTCTCTGTGTTTCTGGCTCCTGATCTCGGCTTGGCTTTTGATGCTGCACTGTCTTCTTGGCTCCTGACCTTGGCTTTTCTGGACTTCCTGCCACCCCAGCCCGTGACACTTTGCACCCGCTCCGTTCTGTCCACATCCTTTGTGAAGTGAGGCCTCCAGAACTGCACACAATACACAGATTCATATATATATATATATATATATATATAAAACTTCCTGTAGTAATTTCTTTATTGCAAACATTTTATGTTTTAATTTGCAAATGTTTACATGCCTTATCCAGCAGCGAAGAGACAGTTTCCAGCACACGAATAAATTGATGCAATTGTTCTTCCCTTTTCCCTTTCTCAAAAGATGAGTTTTAAGTGTTTTTCAAACATTTCTGCCCTATGACACATAACATTCCTTCCACAAAGGTGCTCCCATGCACAATTTGTGGGTCCAAATTACTGTCCATAATTGAATCCAGCATATCATAGGATGCACATGACAAAGTCGACTCAAATATACTTTGACTTCATTGCAGAAGTCTCCACATTTTGCAAAGAAATCTCAGCTGGATCGAATGCCTGAAGCCATTGTTAGAACAACTGACAGCATACATCCAAAGCATGAGTATAAATATTAGTTTGAGAGGGACCTGTTTTTCAGACTACATGGATTTGTTTCTTCTTCTTCTCTCTTGTAGGGTGATGAAACACAAACCAATGGTTTTTGACAAATGGGACTGGTCATGCTGAACAATTAAAATTAAAGGCAATTTGCCTTTTTTCTATCCAGTTATCTCCTTCTCCCTCTCTTTCTCTGCATTTTTCACCTTAAATCTCCTTCCTTCTTTTTTAAAAACAACATGTGTCTACTCAAGAAAGAAAATGTGGTGCTTTCAAAGCCTTCCACCACAGTTCAGGATCTGACCCATCTGCTCCCAAACCACCAGCTCTGCAAAATGGAAAATCCTAATAAACTTTACTGAGGAAGCAGCTTGGAGTACCCTCCAAGGAATCCTTTATGAGACTGTTTGTGTGGCAAGAGGCTGCATTTTTTTTATGGAGAACATTAACCAGTAAATATAGAGGAATCTGTAGTAGCCACTACCAATACCAGTGTTGTTACTCACTGTAAAGGCAATAGAATGGAATTAATGATGCCAACTAGCCATTGGGTCACTGGCCCAATCAGCAAAGTCATATAATTGGAGGATAAAAAGACCATAAACTTTTCGGATTTATTATGGCCCCCGTCCCACATCTGCCAGGATCTGTCTGACTGCCCCACCAGATTCTGTAGCCATTCCAAACACCATAACATCCCCCCAGCCCTGTGGTGTGCCCTCTCTCTGTCCTTCCCTTTTCTCGCTTGCAACAAGCCAATGAGCTGGGAGAGAGCTGACTCTGTGTGAACTGAGGCAGAGCATGAGAGGGAGGGCAGGAAGGGTTGCATCCAATGTTCCCCCTAAGCTGAGTTAGTGTGAGCTAGCTCACAGCTTTTTAGCCTCCGGCTCACACATTTTTGTCTTAGCTCAGGAAGGATGGCTCCAGAGTGAACTAATTTATGCAGCAGCCAAATTGCTCGCTCACAATTTTAATGCCAGTAGCTCACAGAGTAGAATTTTTGCCCACACAACTCCACAGCTTAGAGGGAGCACTGGTTGCATCAGTGCTTAGTTCTCATGGCCCTTTCTGACACGTCCGGGGAACTGCTGATCGCCACTTTGAGGTCAGGAAGCAATTTTCTCCAGGCCAGTTTGGCTGGAGATCCTGGAGGGTTGTGTTTTTTTTTTTTTTTTGGGTCATCTTCTGGGTGTAGAACAGCAGTCACTGCGGGTGTGGAGAAGGAGGTATTTGTAAATGTCCTGCACTGTGTAGGGAGTTGTACTAGATGACCCTGGAGGACCCTTCCAGCTCTATGATTCTATGAATTTGTCCAAAGGGCTGGATTCATGTGAAGGAATCCCAGCCTCCCCTGTGAAAGTCCTTCTCTGCCTCCCCACCAACACTCACCAGGCTTTGGAGGAGCCCCAGATGAATGGCTCCCACCACCTTCAATGAGTCTTCTCAAAAAGGGGGGGACACAGACTCAGGAGAACCATTGAAGCATGATAGATCAAGATGGGTAGCCATGTTAGTCTGTCTGTAGCAGTAGAAAAGTGCCAGAGTCCAGGAGCACTGTTGTGTACTGGCCATGAGTCACTCAGTGAGCCATGAGTCATCCCTGAGCTTCTTACCCCAGAACATTAGCTTACCAGGATTCTGGAGTGGGCCAACAGAAGATGTAGAATTATGTAAATAATCTATCGTTGGGAGTGGGGTACGTTAGGGTGTGGTCTTTGCATGCTTTAAGAAGAGGGAAGCAAACCCTGGATTTTGTACTTGTAGGGTTCCTGAAATCACTGAATAAACTAGAGCTGATCACTGCAATGTGTCCAGAACCGAGTATTTAACAACCACCTTAAAGACGAAACAAAACTGGCAGCAGGGGATGAGCTTTCAGATACCTCAGGGGTAGGGCCTGGTGGCAGGGTATCTGGAGAAGGGAGCAGTGACTCCTGAAAGCTCATACTCTGCCATAAATTTTATTAGTCTCTAAGGTGCTCCTGGACTCTTGCTCCTTTCTACTGCTACAGACAGACTAACACAGCTACCCATCTTGATCTGTCTCCGTGGAAGGCACCACATTTAGCTGTACGGAATGGAAACCCATCAGCCTTGTGATATAAGGACAGATGGACTCACATTCTAGCTGTATCTGAAAAAGTGAGCAGTGTCTCACGAAAGCTCATACCCTGGCACAATTGTGTTAGTCTTGAGGATGCTATTGGACTCTTGCTCTTTTCTACCATTGTCACATGACCACAGTGTCTCTAAATGCCTACTCTAAGCCCCACCCCTGGTGCCAGCATGTCTGCCAACACAAACCACACGAACCCACCTGGGGGGTTCGTGGGAGGTTCGTGGGGCTCGTGAGGGTGGGATGGCACGAACTAAAGTTCGCGAACCACAAACTGGGCCAAGTCCACGACAGACTTAGGTTCATAATTCAGTTGTGCCCATCCCTAATAAGGACTCCGAGAACACTATTCCAACTTGTATCTGACAAAGGGAGCGTTGACTCTCAAAAGATTATACCCCTGAAAACTTGTCAGTCTCTTAGGTGCCACTGGACTCCCTTCTAGCTGCTTTTAACGGGGCATCTTAAGAACTGAGAGAGACACTCCCAGGCAGGCCTCTCAGAATCCCACTTCAGTGTGGGTGACTCTCAGCCAAAGGTTCATACCTGCTCTATACCTGCAAAAACAGTGGCAAGCCACTCTTCTCCCATTCTCACAAGGTGAATGGTTTGTAGTCTTGGGTCAACTCTTCAACAGAGAAGGAGCATAGTGACGTGATTTTAGGCTAAAATTCCTGCCAAAGGAGGGTTCTCCCAGCTCTTCATTTTGAGGCAGGAGACCCAGTGCTGGCACTGGATAATAGAAGTCCAGTGATTTATTCCCAAGAGATGTTGTGCTTGGCAGTGGTGATTTATGCAACAATGAAGTTGTGATGGCTTTAGCTTACCTTGTCCTTCCAATCCGTCCTGGTATTTTGCCAAATGCTCTCTGGACATAACTTAATGCCTGTTTTCATCCTTGGCCTGTTATAGAAGGAACCCCCCCCCCCCCCAATACAGCACTCGATTGTCAGTTTATCATCTCTGGTTGCCATTTTTGAACATTTTGCCGAGAAATCTGGGCTTGATCAATATCGTAAATATCATAAATATAGACACATAGATACTAGACCTTACTGGGAAGGAAGGCTGGGATGGTATCTCGTCAGATCTCAGAAGCTAAGCAGGGTGGGAACTTGGAAGGGAGACCTCCAAGGAAGGCTCTGCAGAGGAAGGCAGCAGCAAACCATCTCTGCTTCTCATTTGCCTTGAATGCCCCTTGTTGGGGTCACTGTAAGTCGGCTGCAACTTGATAGATGCATTGTACCTTACTATAAACAGAAAACGTTATAAATATTAAGCAATGGTGAGGCGGATGGAAATATATTTGGAATCCCTTTCTCTCTGCATCCCAGTTTGGTTTAGTGGTTAAGTGCATGGACTCTAATCTGGGAGGACTGGGTTTGATTGCTCACTCCTCCACTTGCAGTTACTGGATGACCTTGGGCAAGCCATAGTTCTGTCAAAGCTGTTCTGGAAAGAGCAGTTCTCAAAAGAGCTCTCTCAGCCCCACCTACCTCACAGGGTGTCTGTTGTGGGGAACAGGAAGGGGAAGGGAAAGGAGATTGTAAGCCGCTCTGAGACTCCTTCAGGTAGAGAAGGGCAGGGTATAAATCCAATCTCTTCTTCTCTTCTTCTTCTTCTTCTTCTTCTTCTTCTTCCCCACCCTGAGTAAATACAATTATTTGACTCCGATCTCAGTGCCGCACATAGAGTCCCTACTGGAGGGACTTCCATGTTCATTACAGTCAGGGCTCTTTTTGTAGCAGGAACAACTTTGCATATTAGGCAACACAACCATAATGTAGCCAATACATTAAGAAGAGCTCTGTAAGCTCTTGGAGGATTGGCTACGTTAGGGGTGTGTCGCCCAGGGGTCATTTCGCAGAAAAAGAGGTGCAGGAGCTCATTAGCATAACTCATTGGCATAACTCATTTGCATATGCAACACCCCCTAACATACCGGAAGTGTGTCAGAAGGCAACATCCACCCCTCAGGCTCCACTCCACAGGTGAGTGAAACTGACCTGCTCTTCCTCCATTCCCTTCCCCATCCAATACTTTGTGCAATAAAAATAAGCGTAAAGAACACACCCTCATTCTCTTCCTGCTCTCTTGAAACCACCAGGTTTCAAGTAGACTTGAGATACCCAGGACATGTGCACCACGCATCCCTCTCCCTTCCCCTCCCCACAACAAGACACCCTGTGAGGCAGGTGGTGCTGAGAGAGGTCTTTTGAGAACTGCTCATGAGAGAACAGCTCTGAGGGAACTTGTGACTGGCCCAGGGTCACACCAGCAGCTGCATGTGGAGGAGTGGGGATTCAAACCTGGTTCTCCCAGATTAGAGTCCAACTCCTGACCACTACACCAAACTGATGGGGTGGAAGCTGCTGAAGGGTTGGTGAAATTTCTCCAGTACTTATGTGCCATGTGCCCAGATAAAAAATGGTATACTTAGAAAATTTATATGCCATCTTGAGCAAGTCTCTGGAAAAGCAGCACACAGTCATAAAAGGAACAATGATAAAATTATCAATATTAAACATTAAACATAAATCAACAAAACATTAAAAACAATAAAGACCCTAGCATGGCTTTCCCTGGGGCAATGCACCTCTGCACTGCTTGGGGAAGCAGAGGAGGGGGCGGGGCTTGGTCATGTGCCCACCCCCTGGGCTCCTCACTCCCAGAGCTGTGCTCCTGTGTGCTCCCGCTCCAACAGACCCTTGGTGTCGCCTAATATGCAAAGGAGTTCCTGCTACAAAAAGAGCCCTGATTACAGTGGAGGAAGCCCTTAAGCATATGTAGGACACCTCCAATCCATTGAGATGTATCCTCCTCAGCACTCATCCTCTCCTACACAGTCTCTGATTGTCTTTTTATATTTCTGCTGCACCTGTTTCAAGAACAAATGTCAAAGAATCAAACCCAAATACTGTGTTATCAGAAACCAGGTGACGCCAGCTATAGTGGTGCTGGAGAGCTCCTATTATATTCACAGTAGACCAATGAAAAGAGAAAAGCCACATATCTGGCAGTCACCTACAATGCGGGGCCAGTGAAGAAAAGTACCTGCTTTGGCAGCTTTGTGGGGAAAATAGTTAATGCACTTGACCTTTGGCTGAGTCCACTTGAAAAAATGATAACTGAATAGGAAACTTAAGGACATCCTCGTACAAATAGCCATTTCAGAATTGGAGGTGTTGTTCTGGAACCCCAGATAGAAACCTTCAAAGAGTGCAGGAAGAAGGAGCCTTTGGGGGAATGTATAAACAGGAAGTATCTAAGATGCCCAAAGACCATGCCCCTTCTACTGGAGGATGATAGAGGCAGATTTAAAATGGGTTATAGAATCTAACTTTGTAACAGGTTTAAATGCAGTGCCCCATGAATTAAAAGATGAAGTTGCCCGTGTCTCGTCACCCCGCTTAAATGGGATCATGTCTTCAGCATGCGGAAGGTCAGTGAGCCGTAAAAAGATAGTGGTGAAAGTCCGGTCCTAAGCTGGCTGGCGGGCCAATGGCAGAAGTTCACCCATTGGTCATTTCACCAGAGTGCAATCAGCCCGTAGGGCTGGTCTCCAGACCATCCTGAATGGCCGTTATTTAAAAAAAGCCTTAGCAGTACGCGCATAACTGCTTAAGCATGCGACATCAGCAGAGTTCCGCTCAAACGATCCGGACAATTTAATGTTTCTGAAGGTCCCATGATGTTTAAGCACTTTGTTAACTGAAATGGTACCTTGAGGATGCTACCGCTGGCGGTGCTTCTACCATTTAAGTCCATGCATGCATGGAAAAACAAGTAGATGGTGAGGCACATATGTGCATGCACAAACAGGATTTTTTTTTAAAAAAAGTCGACGGCACAGCTCCTTAAGGTGGATGCTGTCTAGACAATCCACCGTGGAGTCACACGTGGTAAAGTGGTGTCTGGTCATGCAAGACTGGATAAAAAAGATCTAGATCAAATGACAGCTGGACCAATGGCGGGATTAGCTGCCCACCTGAATGCACCCTCAAAGGGTGTGCGTCATCACACAGGGACGTTCTTGTGTATCCAGTCAGCTGAGCATAATTTGCATGAGCAAAGAAAACGACTTGGAGAACAAACAGGTGTGACAAAGATCATGGGTCTTCATCTGTAAAAGGCAAATGGCAAATTGTGGAAGAGGGTTAAATCCTCTCTCCCCTTCTTACATCATCCCAATCCTGTCTATTTTTCAAAGCAACTGAGCACGCCTGGACATTGGGGGGGGGGGGTTTACATTGCTCTAGATGTGTGTATCTTCTTAAGGAATGGGATGCCTCTCTTTGTCTTCTCCTGGGCACCTCCCTCTGTTCCTTGGCCCTTGGTATTCTCCCTCTCTTTCCTTGTAGACTTGCAAGGAGCAAGTTGCATCTGCAGGTCTCTCCTGTAGAAACCGTGCCATTTTTTCTGTACACTCCTGCTGTTGAATTATCTGGTCACTTGTCACAGGAAATAATATTCTTTAAATTAGGCTTTTCTTTCTCTTTTGGACTGCAACATGAAATTGAATCTACCTCAATAAATGTACGGGTTTTTTTACCTTTTGCAACATAATTCTTTGGAGTTTGTTCTTTACATGACATACTACAGTTTTGTGACTGTGCAACTTTTCTGTATTATTTCATTTGTTGTTGTTCAGTCGCACAGTCGAGTCCGACTCTCCGCAACCCCATGGACCACCTCATGCCAGGCCCTCCTGTCTTCCGTCGTGCTCCGGAGTTTGCTTAATTTCATGTTTGTTGCATCCATGACACTGTCTAACCATCTCATCCTTTGCTGTCCCCTCCTTCTTTGACCTTCAGTCTTTCCCAGCATCAGGGTCTTCTCCAGTGAGTGCTCCCTTCTCATTGGGTGGCCAAAGTATTTGAGCTTCAGCTTCAGGATCTGGCCTTCCAGGGAACAGTCAGGGTTGATTTCTTTTAGGATTGACTGATTTGATCTCCTTGCAGTCCAAGGGACTCTCAAGAGTCTTCTCCAGCACCATCATTCAAAAGCATCTGTTCCTCAGTGCTTGGCCTTCCTTATAGTCCAACTCTCGCAGCCATACGTCACTACTGGGAATACCATGGCTTTGACCATACAGACTTTTGTTGGCAGGGTGATGTCTCTAATTTTTGTTATGCTGTCTAGGTTTGCCATCGCTTTCCTCCCAAGGAGCAGGCGTCTTTTAATTTCATGGCTGCAGTCACTGTCTGCAGTGATCTTTGATCCCAGGAAGGTGAAGTCTGCCACTGTTTCCATGACTTCCCCTTCTGTTTGCCAAGGAGTGATGGGGCCGGATGCCATGATCTTAGTTTTTTTGATGTTGAGTTTCAAACCAGCTTTTGCGCTCTCCTCTTTCATCTTTAGCAAGAGGCTCTTGAGATCCTCTTCACTTTCTGCCATTAGAGTGGTATCAGCGTATCTGAGGTTATTGGTGTTTTTCCCAGCAATCTTAATTCTGGTTTGTGATTCATCCAGACTGGCATTTTACATGAGTATTTTTTAATACATATCCCCAATAGCTAATTGCTTTATTAATGAATTAAACCCATACCTTGAATAAAGTTTTGTTGGTCTTAAAAGTGTCACTGAACTCTGAATTAAAGCCAATGTTTTGATTTTATATTCATTCCCACATTTTTATTGTTTCTTTTAAAATGTTATTTAGGAAGTACATTGAAAGAAGCATGTTGAAAGGTAGCCACAGCAACAATTTTGCTGTTCTCAACAGCAGCAAACAACATCAGTTAGGGTTGCCAACTTCCAGGTGGCACCTGAGATCTCCTGCTATTACAATTGACCTCCAGATGACCAAGGTCAGTTCCCTTGGAGAAAATGGCTGCTATGGAGGGTGTAGTCTGTGACATTGTACCCCACTGAGGTCCCTACCTCTTCAAACCCAGCCCTCCTCAAGCTCCACCCCAAAATCTCCAGGTATTTTTGAACCCAGGACTGGCAACCCTAAATTTCATGTGTCTTGTCCGGCTGTAGGCCAAGCAACTGGGGTAAACTGCCAGTCTGAGTGTCCCACATTCTCTTGAGCTTCCCAAATTAAAGGCAGTCGCTCTGAAGGTGGGGAGAAATATATTCAGCTTCTATTCTGGTTGCAGTGGGCCTCCAAAGAGCTACTGTAGGCATTAATTGGTCATCACTGCAATCAAAGATTATGTCTGACTTTTTTTTTAATTTAATTTTAATTTTTATTGAAAAGCTTGAACAAATACAAATAGTAACATCAACAGTATCAACCTCAAGAGCCTAGAGGTGAGTACAACATATTCAAAGCTTTGTTGAACATTCTGTTACATATCTACAACCTTTCACATATTTAATTTGTGTTTTAACCCCTTCGATCATGTGGTCAGATTATATATAGCAGATTCTTTCATCTATAGCAAACCCATGTCATCCTATAAACCAGAATTTAGATCAAAAGTGTATCCATGAAAGGCAGGCAGAGTTTGTTGGGAGTATACCTTTTTCTGTCATATATTTAAGTAGATAGAACCAGATAGATTCGAAGCGAGAAGATGCGTTGGGAGAGTCTTTGTTTGATAGTTGAGTGACGTTCATGATTTTAGCTAAAATAAATTGATCCCATATTTTATTGTGCCAATTTTGAATAGTTGGGGGAGTAGCCAGTTTCCAGACCGAGGCTATTGCTATTCTTGCTGTGGCTAACAGAATTGAAGTTAGCTCTTTAAGAGCTGTTGTTCCAGCTGTCAGTTCTATAATAATGAGGAGAGCCATTTTGGGACTGATGGGTAAGTTAAGCGGAGTAATCTCATTAATTTGTTTGATGACTTCGCACCAGGTGGGATATATTTTGGGGCATTCCCACCAATAGAGAAAATATGAATCTATATGGCTGCAGTTTTTCCAGCATAAGAGGCTGTGAGAGAGTTTCATTTTGTTTAAACGGTCCGGAGGGTAATACAAGAGGGAGGTTATTTTAGAGAATTGAAGTTTGATGTTGATGCTTTTTGAGGAGTTTGCAAATGAGTTCCAATTTTTTTTTTTGCCAGTGTGAGTCTGTTAGTTCCATTTGTAGGTCAGTTTGCCAACATAGTTGGTATTTTAGAGGTGAGTTGTCTTCAGTTCCTAATAGAATCTTGTTTAGCTTGGCCGTAACCCCTTTGATGCCATCAGTATGGCGTGTAAAACAAGAACTTATCTTGGATAAACTGAATGATTTTCAAATGATGCATTGTAGAAGGTGGAGATCTAATATCTGGAAAGATTTTAAGTGCAGAGATGTGACTCTGCACAGAGACAAATAATGTTGTTCCTCCTGTAGCCAAATTTAATGCAAACACTAAAGTTTAGGAAGTGTGGAAAATCAATAGCGAACCCCACTGTCATTCTTTGGAGATATTCAGAATGTTACTTCTCCTGGGAGCCATATAAAAAGCAGGCCATAAAGTCGTGCCATGGCGATCGGTTTACACATGTGCACTAAGGCGATACAGTTCAGAATTTAAATACCTCATATATCTTTTGTTAAAAAAACCTATTTTTTTTAAAAAAAATAATAAGTTTAACCAGCATTGCACCGTTTCTGGGAATTAATACCGCAGATATGAAGGTAGATAATTCTCTGAGAAATTATTTCTCATGTTAGGCAATTATCATTAATGAGAGAAAAATTCCTTAAATCCTAATAAATCAGGGGCTGAATTGACTGGCCATGCATTCAAATTGCTGCATTATTCACACTGGAATTACTCCAAAGATTAGCTGTAAATTGCCCTCTAAATTGAATTTATAGCTCCATTTTTCATAACTGCTGTGTTGTGACAGATGAGAAGAATCTCTCAAGAAAAAATGACAGAAATGGACTTAATTTCTCAGGGCCTGCGCCTTCAAGGCAGGACGGAACAATCTCCATTTACCATTCCCCATTCCTAACAATCTGTTTTGGCAAGCATAAAAAACCTGTTAGCAAAGGAAGCATCTCCTCTTTAATGCAAACTTTGCTGTAAATATAATAAACAAAACTTAAGCACCGATTTTTTTAAAAAAATGCAAAACCCACATTAAAGTCAAGCTGGTAACTCCATTTAAATATCTAGGAAAAATCTCAGTCAGCCTGAGGACCTGGCAAGCTGCTGCCACTCAAACCGCGCTGCTCCGCCATCACTCTTCCATTTCCCCTGATGACATGCGTCAATTTCCCACTATTTGCCCTGCACCACATTTTGCCCTACAGCTTTGCCTGATTTTCCCCATGGCTTCATGATCTTGTTTCTTGAGGATCATGAAGCCACGGGGGGAAACAGGCAAAGCCACAGGTCCAAATGTGGCACGGGGCAAATAATGGGGAATTGACACACGCAGTTGGGGGAAAGGGAAGAGCAACAGTGGAGCAGCGCCTCAAGGGAAATCTGTCTCAGAGTAAGCAATGAGAACCTCGATAGGCTAATGGTCTGACTCAGTCATACAGCAAGCAGAAGGTCCCATCCAACCTGCCTTTTATCTGCCCCCAACTTCAGCTTTACTTCCTGCCACACATCCCCCCCCCCCCCGGGAAAACTGGCTGAATTGTGTGGTGCCAGCCAGTTGTGTGGTGCCAGCTGAGCTGAGTGCAGTTTAATAGTGAGGAACTTATGAGGATTTGCAGGGGAACCTCACTGTTCCCTGTATCCATCTCTCCACACTATTTCCCCTTTTCTCCCTCCTGGCAACCCCCATATACTCAACTTTCCCTGCCTCCCTTTCTCCTTCCCACATAGCCAGTTTGGTGTAGTGGTCAGGAACACGGACTCTGATCTGGGGAAACCAGGTTTGATTCCCCACTCCTCCACATGCAGCTACTGGGGTGAACTTGGGTCAGTCATAAATTCTCTTAGAGCTGTTCTTTCACAAGCAGGGATCAAAAGAGCTCTCTCAGCCCCACCTATCTCACAGGGTGTCTGTTGTGGGGAGGGGAAGGGAAAGGAAATTGTAAGCCCCTCTTCCTTCAGGTAATGAAGGGAAGGGTATGAACCCAATCTTCTCCTTTTCTTCTTCATAGCAACCAACATAGCTTTCATCTACCCCCCCCCGGGCTATATTTATTATTCATTTACTTCACCTATATCCCGCCTTTCTCCACACAATGTCTGCTGTTGGGGGAGGGGTTTTTTGTTGAACTAGTAGCAAGAAGCCAGTCCTGAGTGAGTCATGCAAGTCCTGTGTTATCAAGTCACTCTGGCCATTGCCAGACCTGGTCCTGACAAGTCCTCCCTCAAAGGTCAAAACAATCCTGCAAAGAGCTCTGCCCCCCCATCTATTACTGACAGAAAGCAAGGCTTGAAGGCTGACAATACTATTGTTGTTGCCTAGCACCAGCCACTTGGGGCATTCATTTCTTAAAGTGGCAGACTCTGTTTCTATAATTTTGGAGGAATTTGACATCCCAGTGTATTTTTAAAAAGATTTTTTAAATAATAATGATAATAATAATACTTTGCTGCAAGCCCGAAGATTTCTTCTGGTCTCTAGAAAGATCTGTCTTGTCTGTCCATAACCCCAATGTCTGTATTTAAGTATCCACACATTTTACCCTAAGGATCATTACCAGCAAAGTAGGTATAGCAGAGGGGCAAACTGGTGTTATTGTTATTCTAGGGATCTTTCTCCAGCCCTTCCTAAATTGAGGCCCTAGCCTGGTAACTAAGTGACTAACCTTCTGGGATTGTGAGTGGGAAGGAAGAGGCACTTAGTATCTCTTCCTCCAAAAGGATTTGATCTTTCACATATACACACCTTGTCCATTTACATAATCAGAATAGGTGTTTGCAGATGAACAAGACAGCTGCACCCTGTCTTGGAAGGAAGATCTGCCTGCCACATCAAAAGCTGCCTGCGAAGTCTGGGGCACATTCAACTTCCATTCTCCTTGGCATAGTTAACAGTACAGTTTCCAACTTGGACATATTCCTATGTAAATAACAGCTGCTCTTCTTGCCTGTCCTGGCTCCTCCTCCCGCCCCTCCCCCATCAATCAACTGAGTCTTGTAACAGGGGTCATTTTGTAAAAAAAAAGGTACCGGAGCTCATTAGCATAACTCATTAGCATAACTTATTTGCATATACCATGCCCCCTGACATCACCGGAAGTGTGTCAGAAGGCAACACCTACCGCTCAGGCTCCAGCAGTGGCTGGCGGGCCTCAGAAGGGCCCAGGGAAGCGGGGGGGTTTCGGGGGGGGGGGAGAACATCACTCCAGCGAGCGTGCACGCTTCGCACACGTGCTAAGGAGCTCCCGCCCCCCCCCCCGCCCACGGAATTTCCAAAACTCTACGCCCCTGTCTCCAGGTCTTTCCCAACTCAGAGCTGGCGAGCCAGCTTGACACTTTGACTAAAGACACTTGAGGTTTCCTTTGCTCTTGCAGGGAAGCAACTCTAAAATAAGCATGGAAATACAAGACATTTAAGAGACCAGATACATATATACTTATACATGTAATAAGTATGTTCAGAATTTTATATGCAAAATACTGGAAAAAAGAAGTCCCGTTAAAAGAAGAAATAATCTATAAATTATTGGAAACAGCAGAAATGGATAAACTGTCCTCACCGCTACAGGAAAAGCAAGAAGAAGGATTTGATAAGAACTGGTCAAGAGTTTATACATGGTCGGAGGACTATCTTAAGAAACGTTGAAAACAGGTTAAAGCTCTGAACATGGAAAGTTAAAAATGAAACTTGCGTTTACAGTATAGATTCCATTTAGACAAATGTAAGCGAAAGTAATTACAGACTTTGTATTTGTTGTTTGCTGATCTCTCTTTGTTTATGTTATTCTTGGTTTGTTTCCTTATTCTTTCTGAAAAATAAAACTTTTTATTTTTTTTTTAAAAAAGCATGAAAATACAGATCAAATTAGTTGGCTTTTGCTTTTTTCCACAGCACATCACCATATGTGCCCACTCCTGGGCTTGTTACTCCCGGAACGGCGTTCCTGCACGTTCCTACTCGAAACGACCTCTGCTTGTACAGCAGGAACAGGAAAAAGCTGGATCCATTACACTGTTGTACGGACATCAGATATCAACTACCGGCCCTTAAACATACAGTGCAAGCCCCTGCATGTTTACTGTGAAGTAGGTACCATTCAATTGCATGAGGCTTACCCCCAGTTAAGTTTTCTTAGGATTGCGGGGGGGGGGGGGGGGGGCAGAGGAAGGAGGCTTGGATGAAAGCTTTTCACACGTGTGCTGCCTACTCTTCTATCTCAGGGCCTCCATATGAACTAAGGCCTATGCATATTCAGACTGTACGTCTGTAGGATTTCTCCATGCAGTTGACAGTGTTCCCTCTGAGCTGGGTTAGTATGAGCTGACTCACAGTTTTTTAGCCTCCGGCTCACACATTTTTGTCTTAGCTCACGAAGGAGGGCTCCAGAGCAAACTGGAGCAGCCAAGTTGCTTGCTCACCACTTTAATGCCAGTAGCTCACAAAGGAGAATTTTTGCTCAGAAGACTCCACAGTTTAGGGGGAGCATTTGTTGAGAACCCCCGAAAATGTCGGGGCCCTCCAGGGCATGTACGGAGCCTTGAAGCCCATACAGTTGTATACACACAGGCTCTGTTCAGACAGTCTCTCGAACGTGTGGAAATTGGTTAACAGAAAGAGCAGACGTGGTAATGTTCCTAGATCCACGTCTTCGCTGAATGCAAATATGTTACGTGAAAAGAGCTTTTTTGACATCATTATGAGTAGAACCAGCTCCTCGCGAATATATCACGGTCTGCAGGATATATGCCAGCTATCGCTAACAATTGCTTCCTTGATTTTTTCCTTTAAAGCCAAACGTTTTGCCGAGTGGACTATTATGAGCGATTACAGAAGTAAGATGATAAAATATCTCCACTTAGTACTTTCCCAGGAAATTTTATTCTAGTGCTGTGCTGCCTTTCTGTAGCCAGACGATATTTTCAAGGCAAGAAGCCGTCGGCTTTTGAAGCTTATGAAAGACGCCTGGACGAACCTCAGCAATACCTCGCATGTTTAGCACCTTTTCACTGCTCCAATGTGTGGCTGCTTTGGCCCCATTTATAGGGCTGCTTCTTCACTGATCCCGACCAATCAGGGATCCTGCACTGAATGTGATGATGTCATGCCACTTCTCCCCCACCTGGCTCAGCTACCTTCAGGATGGCTGGGGCAAACAAAGCAGTTGAGTGACCACCACCCCTCTCTCAGCGTGGGGGTAAAGGGAAGGCATCTTAGAGCAACAAAACTGATGTACCTTGCCTCTGCTGGACTGATGTTCCTGATGTTCCTTGCTGCAGAAAAGGGCAACTAGAATGATAAAAGGGCTGGGAGACTTTCCCTATGAAGAACGGTTGAAGCGCTTGGGGCTCTTTAGCTTGGAGAAACAACAGCTGAGGGGTGACATGATTGAGGTTTACAAGATTATGCATGGGATAGAGCAGGTAGAGAAAGAAGTACTTTCCCCCCTTTCTTACAATACAAGAACTCGTGGGCACTCCATAAAATTGCTGAGCAGTCGGGTTAGAACAGAGAAAAGGAAGTACTTCTTCACCCAAAGAATGATTAACATGTGGAATTCACTGCCACAGGAGGTGGTGGCAGCTACAAGCATGGACAGCTTCAAGAGGGAATTAGATAAACACAAGGGGGGTGCGATATTCGCGGGGGGGAGAAGCTGACAGCTGCTCCTTCTTCCTCCGCCCCCTTCCCCCCTTTCCTCTGCCCCCTGCCCCCCAGAGATTCCTGGTGGGCCTCGGCAGCTCTTGCCAGGCCCGCCGCTCGCCCCCTTCCCCCCCCGAGACTCCCGGCGGGCCTCGGCAGCTCTCGCCAGGCCCGCCGCTTACCCCTTCCCCCCCCAGAGACTCCCGACGGGCCTCGGCACCTCTCGCTGGGCCCGCTGCTTGCCCCCTTCCCCCTCCTCCGCGGGCTGTCGGCTGGCCTCGGCGACTCTCGCCGGGCCGCTGCCGTTCCAAGAGCGTTCCCTGCGCATGCGCAGGGGACACTCTTTTACTTTTCGGGAGATTTAAAGATCCCCTGAAAAGTTTTTGATAGATTTCGGATTTTTCTGCAAGCGGGGAGGTTACCCCCCACCTGCAGAACCCCCCTCTGCCCTCCAAGTGCCCCCCCGCGTGGATTTAAGTATCCGCACTCGGGGGGGCACTTGGGAATTAGATATATAGATATGGAGCTGAGGTCCATTAGTGGCTATTAGCCACAAGGTATAGATAGGAATTCTCAGTCTAGGGCAAATGATGCTCTGTATTCTTGGTGCTTGGGGGGGCAACAGTGGGAGGGCTTCTAGTGTCCTTGCCCCACTGGTGGACCTTCTGATGGCACCTGGTATTTTTGACCACTGTGTGACACAGAGTGTTGGACTAGATGGGCTATTGGCCTGATCCAACACTGGCTTCTCTTATGTTCTCATGACTTGCCAAGCGTTTTCATTGCTCAACAGCATGGGGCTTCCATGTTTTTTCCAGAGTCCAAATCAAATCATGATGTGTATGGGGAGGTTGATTCTGACGTGTATCTGGGTGTCCATCCCATAACAATGCAGTGCAGATTAACAACACAGATGCACTGAAATCCATATTAATTTGTGCAGGACGCAAGTTTAAACATGAACATGGTCCGTTTTCAGTAGGATACATATGCAAATGTCCTGACCTCAATAGCCCAGGCTAAATTGATCTCATCAGATATTGCAAGTCCTGATTAGTATTTGGACGGGAGACCACCAAGGAAGTCCAAGGTCACAATGCAGAGGCAGGCGATGGCAAACCACCTCTGAATATCTCTTGCCTTGAAAACCCAATGAGGGATCACCATAAATTGGCTGCAACTTGATGGCAAAATGAAAAGAAAAGTATATTCTATCCACATTTAATAACATCAGAGGAATGCTGCTGGATCAGACCAATGGTTCATCTAGTCCAGCATCCTGTCTCAGAGGGTAGCCAACCAGTTCCCCTGAAGGGTCAACAACAGGACATAGAGGCCTTCCCCTGATGTTGCCTCCTGGCTCTGGGATTCAGAGGATTAGTGCCTCTGAATGTGGAAGTTCCCCTCAGTCACCATGGCTAATAGCCACTGATAGACTTATCCCCCATGAATCTATCTAAACTCCTTTTAAAGCTATGTATTTCTGTGGCTATCACTACATCCTCTGGCTGTGAATTCCACATGTTAATCAATTACTGTGTAAAGAAGTATTTCCTTTTGTCTGTCCTGAACCTACTGCCCATCAGCTTTATCGGCTGTCTCGAGTTCTAGTATTTTGGGAGAGGGAGAAAAATTTCTCTTTGCCAACTCTCTCCACCTCTTGCATAATTTTATAAAGTTCTGTCATGTCTCCCTTTGTCATCTCTTTTCTAGACTGAAAAGTTCCAGACTCGTCAGCCTTTCCTCATAGGGAAGATGCTCAAACTCCCTAATCATCTTGGTTGCCCTCCTCTGCCCTTTTTCCAGCTCCATGATATCATTTGGGACATATGATAACCAGAACTGCAAACAGTATTCCAAATGAGGCCACACCATAGATCTATACAGGGACATTATAATATCAGACTTTTATTCTCAATCCCTTTCCTAATAATCCCTAACACAGAGTTTGCCTTTTTTTTCACTGCTGCACCATACTGGCTTGGCACTTTCACTAAGTTATCTACTACCACCCCAAGATCTTTCCCCCCCTCAACCTCAGCAAGTTCAGACTCCATTTGGCTATACTTGAAGTTGGGATTTTTTTGTCCCAGTGTGCATCACCTTTCACTTAACAACACTGAACTTCATTTGCCACATTGTCGCCCAGTTGCCCAATGTGTGGAGATCCTCTTGGGGCTCTTCACAGTCAGTCTTGGTTTTCACTACCCTGAATAATTTTGTGTCATCTGCAAACTACTCACCCCTAGTTCCAGATCATTTGTGAATAAATTAAATTTGAGATTGTGAAATCACCATCACAGATGCTCAGTGGTCTAACATTTGGCAAGCCTCATTAGTACCCTCATCATCTGCACATGTTAGACCACAGTGTTACAAAATTCTATCCAGATGGTATGTCACACCTCACAAGATGGCTCTGACCTCTTCCTCCAACTCAGCACTCTGTTGGAAAGGTTGTGGAGGCACTGGTACATACACCCACTGTTGGTGGCAATGCCCAAAAATAAGAACCTTCTGGAATAACATACTTACACATATCAAACAAATTACAGGATACTCACTTTCTTTACTCTTGGAACTGATCTTTCTACAACATAATCAAGAACCTTCGATTCCCAGAATCAGAATGGACCTCATCCAAAGCCTATTAACAGCTGCCAAAACAGTTAGCATCAAATTGGAAATTGCCTTCAGTACCATCGATAGACGTATGGTTTTCAAAGATTTGGGATCATCTGATGATGGAGAAAATCACTCATAAGCTACTTCTCTGTCCCAGGAGAACGTCATTTGAAGACAAATGGTTTCCCTTTTTTGAATACATATTCGCGCAAGATCTACTACCTTCTAATCCAATATACCGACAAATGTTCTCACTTTAACCTGGTTCTCTTAATCATCTCCAGCTCTTGTTTGTTTGTTTGTCAATTAGTTAGTTTAATTTATGTCCCACCCTCCCCACCAAGGAAGGCTCAAGGTGGCTTATAACAAAAGCTAAAATACTTTACAATAAATACGTTAAAACACAGTACTGTATGATAAAACCCATAACATAAACAGATCACAATTTAAGATAAAGTGCTGATAAATGCTGATAAAATGCTGGCAATTATACATTCTACCAGTGTTGGAATAATAGTTGAATGTGGCCACGTTTGCAGTCTGAAGTATCACAGGCTGAGGGGTTAGTAAAGGGCCTTAGTTGTTGTTGGTGGACTTAGTTGTTATTAGTGGCAGCTCCTAATCAAAGGCCTAGTGGAAGAGCTCCGTTTTACAGGTCCTGTGGAACTGCAAAAGGTCCCGCAGGGCCCTGATGTTTTCCGGGAGCTCATTCCACCAGTGTGGCGCCACCACTGAGAAGGCCCTGGCCCTGGTAGAGACCAGTTTGGTATCATACTACTTTTTCTTTTTCTTTTTCTTTCTCTATTCATTTTATTGTTGTTGTTGTTATTTACCTTCTACATTTCCACAGGTGTAGAGTCTAGTGATATTAATCAAAGTACCACTCCACACAAGCCCAGCAACCACATGGCTACCTTATCACAATAAACTGACAATGTTTTATCTTTCTAGATCATATTGTCAATTACTGAAAAATGCAATGTGTGTTTATAAAAGCTGCTTTGAGATTCCTTACGGTAGAGAAAAGTGAAGTGTGAAAACCAACTCTTCTTCTACGTATAAACTGTTCCACCCAATAAATGTTGAAGAGACCTGGAACATGCAGCTTCAGAAGAAAGCTAATTCATGGTACCAATATGTATGCTTTAAGGGCTCATTTCGTAGCAGGAGCTCCTTTTCATATTAGGCCACACACCCCTAATGTAGCCAATCCTCCAAGAGTTTACAGAGCTCTTCTTACAGGGACTACTGTAAGCCCTTGGAGGATTGGCTACATCAGGGGTGTGTGGCCTAATATGCAAAGGAGCTCCTGCTACGAAATGAGCCCTGGCTTTAATAAAGAGGAAAATTTCTGAAAATTAAGTCAAAGTGGGAATTTTGCTGTAGAGTAAATAACAAAAATGCACAGCTCCTTCTTTAACTCTCATAATCCAATTTAGTTCGATTAAGTTGAACAAAACTATTTCTTTTTACACTAGATGAAAGCCTGTATCTAAAATTCTGTATATGAAGTGTTTTTGATTTCCACATGAAGTCACTTCTCGTTGTGGAAAGTCCCTTTTAAATAACATGCTACAGGTCTGATTCTAATGGAGCCTTTCAATTCTGATTATGATGGGTAAAGTTTAATTTTTTTCTCTTTTATATGAATATGATGAGATTCAGTAAGACCATATTTCTTAACTACATGAAGCTTTAGTATCCTATCACCTCTATCAGTGGTTGATTGCATTTATGATTTATGGTGGCACAATCTTATCATGTACTGGAGCAAGAGTAGCATAGAGTACAACTAGAGAAATATGACTGAGGATATAAAAGACAGAAATTTGAAAATGAAGATATAACACAGCAGAATTACACTAGTTTTACCAGATGTATTAAGTTTAATGTTAATATTAATCTCATAACCTTACTTTATCATTGAACTATGACATATATGTAAATCAGTCTCTTCCTGTTGATTGTAAATTCTATATACATCAATAAAAATAAAAAATAAATTAAGTTATGAATAAATTTATATATGAATAAATTAAATAGTACAGGCCTTAATACCGATCCTTGCGGGACCGCACTGTCCGTTGATTCCTACTCTTTGCTCCCTGTCATTTAACCCATTTTTAATCCATAAGAAAACCTGTCCTCTTATCCCATGACTGCTAAGCTCACTCAGGCATCTTTGATGAGGCACCTTGTCAAAAACCCTTTGAAAGTCCAAGTATGTAATGCCTACTGGGTCACCATTGTTTACATGCTTGTTCACTCTCTGAAAGAACTCCAAAAAGATTGGTGAGGCAGGACTTCCCTTTGCAGAAGCCATGCTGATATTCCCTCAGCAGGTGTTGTTCCTCTATGTACCTAATAATTCTATCTTTGGTTACAGTTTCTAGTACTAATTTGCCTGAGACAGGCATTAGGCTGACTGGCCTATAATTTCCATGTTCCCCTCTGGATCCTTTTTTATTTTAATTGCCACATTGGATTTGGAATGAACATCAGACTGGTCACTTTGGCAACATGAATATGTTTGGCACAACATACTGCAACCCCCCTGTTTACTGGTCATCAAAAGGATGCAAAAAAATAATCAAAAACTGATGTTTTTCATTGGGGTGAGGGGGCTGTTGTGTCAGACTATGTAAAGCTCTGTTTTTTCAGAATCTTCCAAAATCTTAGGACTGTGTATGCAGGTAAAAAGTTAAAATCCACATTTAATTCAATATCTGTAGCCCACACATGCCTACCTACAATGTCCCAATTCAAAGAAAGCGAGTCACACTTAAGTCCCACAGAAATTCATGGTATATCAGTTGTTACAGCCCAGCTGTCCTCCTCCTTTGACTAGCACAATTAGTTTTGAGTGCCGCTTCAGTATGCTCGTCAGCATGCCTATTTTTGGTCTGTAGGCAGCACTTTCCAAAACTGATGGCACAGCCTTGAGTTTGAATGAGGGAAAACCTGCCGGGGGAGGGTGTGGATTGCCCTGCTGTGTGACGTCACCAACCCACCTTTGCCATTTCTTTTAAATGGATATAATTTGTTTTTCCTCGTTAGGAAAAGATACATCCGCATACATGTATAACCGTATACACTGCTTTAAAACCTGCCTTTAAGTGGGACACCACCCACCTAAATCATTTTCATTTATTTATTTAAAACACTTACTAGCTGCCTTTCTACTCTGCAGAACTTGAGGTAAATAGAACAAGACTTATAAACATTTCACGTCACAATTAGTCAAGCAGAGTTCTAAATAAAACTGTTGTCAAATACCTCCCAAAGCATGAAAGTGAGGGGGGCGGGCACATCTGAAATGTCCCTGTAGAAGAAGAGCTGGTTTTCATACCCTGCTTTTCTCTACCCGAAGATGTCTCAGGGTGCATTCATATGGATCTTTTGAGCTGCGCCAGTCATGACTGCCTGGTGGATTTAAAGTGCATGTCCAGATCACAACATCTGGGAACTGTGCCGCTTCCATGAGTAGCCCGTCAATTCCTGTCGGGGATCCATACTTAAAAGATAGTAGTGAAAGTCTGGTCTAAAGCCGGCTGATGGGCCAATGCTGGACTTTCCACTGTCAGGTTGTACCGCCAGTGCGCAATCAGCACACAGGGATGGTCTCCAGACCATCCTGAATGGCTGCCATTAAAAAAAAAAAAATCTTAGTGATTCATGCATAACTGCTTAAACGTGCGACGTCCCCAGAGCTCTGCTCAAGCAATCCAAACAATTTAATCTTTCTGACCTGTATTAACTTTATAAACTGAAAGGGTACCTAGAGGAAGGTACTGTTGGTGGTGCTTTTACTATTTTAGATCCCGCATGCGCGGATAAACAAGTATATGGTGAGGCGCATATGCACATATGCAGACAGGATTTTTTTTAAAAAGCTGACTGCATGGCTCCTTACAGAGGATGCCATCTAGACAATCCACCACGGGAGTCGCCTATAGTAAAGCACTTCACGGGCAAGCTGTCTGGTTGTGCAATGCTGGATCAAAAAGATCTAGCTCAAATTACAGCTGGGCCAATGGTGGGATTAGCTGCCCACCTGAACACACAAAAAGAAAGAAAGAAAGAAGGGAGGGAGGGAGAACAAAGCCATCACTTTGATTGGGCTTGGGGGTGGATGAGAAGCCAGTTCTTGCAATAGTTCAGTCTAGGTGTAACTAAGGCATGGATCATTGTGGCTAGATCTGACTGAACCAGGAACAGGTGCAGGTGATGCACTAGCCAGAGCTGGGCGAAAGCACTCCAAGACACTGCAGCAACCTGGTTTTATAAGGTGACCCCAGTGTCAAGCAACACTCCCAAGCTGTGAACCTGAGGAAAAGGACAAATTAGATGGCTGATCTAGCATCTCCCCTCCACCCACCCCTGGACACATATATTTGATCATGCAAACTGCAGTTCTGGGAATGAGCTGGGTTGCCATGCCAGGCAGAGAAACTGCGAAGATGGTCTTTTTAATGAGACATGTGTCTTCAGCCTTAAACAGTCCGTCCATTCAGTCTCCTTTCTCCCTCCTCTGAATTCCTTGTCAGGGGTGGGAGTGAGTTCTCTTAGCCAACTCCTTAACAGAGGCTAGATTTTCCCATGGAGTCTTTGGGTGGCACTATATACAGAACCAGAGGATCCTATAAAGAGAAATGTAATGTATATGTTTCTATGTGTGCACAGGTATAATTTGGGGGAGGGGGGGACTTTCTTTATCCCCTCAAAAGGCATGCCATTTAATCCCACAAGCTTTTCTACCAATTTAGACAGCCACTCCTTTTCACTCACCATGAACTGAGAAAAATGCATTTCTGTGCTATGGTGACCCAGGGTGGTTTGTTATAGCTGTGCCATAATTGAAACTAATGTTGTACTAGAGCAAGGTTTTGCAGCGGGGTAGTGATAATGGATCTCCTAACGTCGGAAACGTATCATTTGTCAAGCGTGAATTTACCCAAGAAGTCAGTTGCTCCGCTTTGTAGAGGAGGCCAAAAATATATCGGTTATTGTGCATAATTGTTTTGGCTTAATAATCAGTTTCCATATCTTCCATTCGAATGAGAGATTTAAATCTTTTCCCTCCCCCAACACATGCAAAGGGCATATTGACATATAGAGGCACTGCAGAGTAAGACATATTGTCATAATTAGCAGAATTATTCCTGGCAGGCTATGAGCAATTACAGGATTAATAACTACCCAGCCGCATTGCGCTGGGTTGGAATAAATTGACCGACAAGGTTTTTCAGTTTGGAAATGAACTTCGATGGGTCATCAATAAAAACGACCGCAGAGAGGCAGACTTTTGAGCGTGTACACTTTACATTTACAAAATAAGGATGTGATAACTCTGCTTAATGACTGGAAGAACCTGTTTAAAAATTCATCTGAAATATTTTGCCCTCTTTTTTCTTAAATTGCCTCTCTCAAGCCACAGTCCTCGACAGTCGCACTAATGTACCATGTAACCTGTATTTAATTTTGTGTTCCGATCAAAAGAAATGTTCATAATAACTTCCTAATTAGCCTGTCGCAAGGGAAAGTTTTCGCTTTTCGGGAGCCACTCAGGCCTCCGCCAGTGAGGATGTCACACTGACTCGAATGTCTAGTGCAGAGGTCTCCAACGTGGCACCCGTCTGCCTGCTGACAACTTTCCTGGTGCCCGCAATGAGTTTTTAGAATGTGGGGGGGGTCAGGGGCTTCTTAGTGGTGCTTGGAGATTTGATTGGCTATGCAAATTTAAAATGCAATGTTTTTGTAGCAGCTGCCACCAGGAGGGCTGGATTTATTCTCTCTTCTCTCCCCCAGTGTATCTTTTGAATTACGCCTCTTCTCCCTGCCCTCAGGCTCCCTCTGTGTGGTTGCCTCTGCCTCCTGTGGTGGCCATTTTGTGGTTGGGCCTGCCTCCTGAAGCAGCCATTTTGTCTCAGAATTCCAAAGGTGTCTTCAGGCTCAAAAAGGTTTGGGGACGCCCGGTCCAGTGTTACTTATTCTAGGCTCAGGTAAAGAGGCCCATTAAGTGTGATGGCTGGGGGGAGGTGTAGTGGTTAAGTGTGTGGACTCTAATCTGGGAGGCCCGGGTTTGATTCCCCGCTCCTCGATTTGCAGCTGCTGGATGACCTTGGGCAAGCCATAGTTCTGGCACAGCTGTTCTTGAAAAAGAGAAGTTTCTGTCAGAGCTCTCTCAGCCCCACCTACCTCACAGGGTGTCTGTTGTGGGGAGGGGAAGGGAAAGGTGTTTGTAAGCCGCTCTGAGACTCCCTTGGGTAGTGAAGGGCAGGGTATAAATCCAATCTCCTCCTCCTCCTCCTCCTCTTCTTCTTTTTCTTCGTCTTCTTCTTCCCCTCCCAGACAAGAAGTAGACCTGATCCCATCACCACTATTACACCAACAACTCTTGAGTAGGACAGCATTACAGTTGCCAGACCCCCCCAGGTCCAGACAGGGGTCTCCTGCTTTGGGGCGCTCCTCTCCACCCCCCAGATTACCCCCTCTTGCCTCTGAGAAGCAATGTGCCTATGTAACCTGAAAGTGAAATAGGGAAGTCAGGGACGTCGGGCGGTGAAGCTCTTGTTTTTGGGCAAAACTCTACGCTTTATAGCTAATTCTATCTCAGAGTTTTGCAGATCACCAGCCAATTTTCCCAACATGCCTACGTCACTTCCTGGTGATGTAGGCATGTTGCAGTGCTCCTTCCCACTCCTCAAAAGGTCCCTCCCACCCCCACCTGCAAGTCATTGGGACCGGCCAACCCTAGGCAGTGTCCTTGTATAAAGGACTTTGTTGAAACTGCTCCCCATGTTCTCCTCCAGTGTCCTCTCTACCTGGCGTCCCGTCGGGATCTTTTGTAGCCCATATTAGCCCAACTTTTAGAGACCCCTGATGATTTTAAGGTTTTTTTTTTCTTGTTTGATAATCCAGATGTGGAAATAACTCAAATAATAGCAAAGTTTCTTTTCAGTGCTTTGGTTACACGATCTGATAAGTAATACTATGTATTAGGTTTTATTATGTTCTTACTCTGTTTTCCCACGCTGTAATTCTAATTTTACTTTACATGGATTTTGTATTTTCTACTCTGTAATTAACCCGACCTCCTACTGTGTGTGTGTGTGTGTGTGTGTGTACCAATAAAGTCTTGTCTTGGCCAGTTTACTGTAGTGGTTAAGTGTGCGGACTCTAATCTGGGAGAACTGGGTTTGATTCCCCACTCCTCCATTTGCACCCGCTGGATGACCTTGTGCAAGCCATAGTTCTGGCACAGCTGTTCTTGAAAAAGAGAAGTTTCTGTCAGAGCTCTCTCAGCCCCACCTACCTCCCAGGGTGTCTGTTGTGGGGAGGGGGAGGGGGAGGGAAAGGAATTTGTAAGCTGCTCTGAGACTCCCTTGGGTAGTGAAGGGTGGGGTGTAAATCCAATCTCTTCTTCTCTTCTTCTTCTTCTTCTTCTTCTTCTTCTTCTAGTAGTAGTAGCAATTCCTTCTTGCCCCACCCCAATGTCTCCTAATGATTACTGGTGTCTCACCCCTGCAGCTACCTCCCAAAGAGGGAGAGCAGGTGATATGCTTTTCAGAAGTGGCTGGGCCAATGAGTTTCAAAAATGGTTGTAAGTCAGTAAGCAAATGAGAGACTACCGCCCAGGGTACGGTTGCCAACTCCAAGTGGCACCTGGAGATCTCACACTATCAAACTGATCTTCAGACAACCAATAACAGTTCCCCTGAAAAAAAACTGCTGCTTTGGTGGGTGGACAGCATGGCATTATACCCCGCCATCCATCCATCCCCTCCCCAAATCCCAGCCTCCACCCCCAAAATATCCAGGTATTTCCCAACCCAGAGCTGGAGAACCTACCCCAGGGGGATAAAGGCCATGGTATCCTTGGTCATTAAAAACCAAGCCAACACTTGGTATTGTCTGAAAAAATAACTATGTACTATGTTTCTTGATCACAGTGAGACTTTAGAGACTGCTGAGGGAGTGAAACACTCTATTTGCTCAATGATCGATGTTAAAATGTGTGTGTTTGTCTCCCCCAAAGCCTGCAAGACTGCCCACTATCAGAAATGACCTTTTCAGCTATCCTCAAACTTTTTAATATTATCAGGAACTACTCTGGGTGGGAAGAGTAATGAGCGGCACTTGAAACACTGTTTATTCCAAACAGAAGAACACACACAACAAAAAGCAACTGCTATGTAACAGAAATGCATTGTTAGACTTGCAGATGCTCTTAATCACTTAATCTACCATGGCTGATGGCTGATTCGAATCTGGGTCTCCAAGATCCTAGTTTAACCCTTCAACACGTTGGGTCTCAGGGATGACTTATACCTGGAGTCATCAGCCACTGGTCACACAAGAAGCTTTGTGCTTTTGGGAGGAGGGGGTTGTGTGGTTTTAATGTGCCTCTCTGGATATGCCCCCTTCAAAATGGCTCATGTCAAGTGTTTCATTTTGTTTTGTGGCCTGCCTCATATGTTTAGGGTTGCCAGGTAGTGCCTAGCAATCAGCTGGAGGGATCCGGGAAAATGCAGCATCAGGGGGGGGAATTTTTAAAAAAAGAATACAGTCCAAATGTACTTCCTGGATATTCTTACCAGAAATGACAAAGGATAGCTCTAGAGATTGCTAGAAAATCTATGATATAATCACAGAGTCCCCAGCAATTTGTAGAGTTATCCTGGAAGTGAGACACCCTTTGTCACTGCTGGAAAGAACTTCTGTTAAGTCCATGAGCCTGCATTTTTTAAAAAAATCCTTCTCCCACCACCACTTCAAGAGGCAGCAGACAATGGGACCAGGGGTGGGGGATATCCTGCTCCCACCAGGGGCTTACAATATATAAAGGGACCACGGTAAAATGTAATAATGTAGCAAATTGAACACCAAGTAAAATTTCTTCAAAATAAGGGTATTATGAAAGAGAAATCTCAGTTAGAACAAATAAGTTCTATGAAGGTTCCATGGTACACATATTTTCAGGTGAGGCACTTACTTACAGACCCAATAATTCAACGGGGTCTTGAAAGGCCTAACACAGAATTTGAGTGTCTAATTACCCAATGGAAAATAGGTAATAGAGGGCTCATTACATTGATTTATAAGTGGTTAAATCATAAAAATTGAACAAAGCCAGCAAATTATCAACAAAGCTGGCTCCAAGATTGAGCAACAGTGGGCAAAAATGTGGTCATCTCCATTCTCTCTAACAAGAGACATTAATATAAGAATCCAATTCTGAAAAATTGTTCATAGATGGCATTTCACTCCATTACGGTTGCACCACATTTCACCCTCAAATAACCCCAATTGTTGGAGAGGACGTGGACAGCCTTGTTCTTACATTCACTGCTGGTGGACTCTTATGGTGCAATATGGTGCAATATGGTGGCTCTTATGGTGCAACATTGGATCACTATTCTTAAACTGATAATGACATTATTGGTCACAATATCCCTATGAGGCCAGGACTCATCTTGCTTAATTTATGGGAGGGGATATCCTGCTGTCAGAAATGATTTCATTTCTTATATGTTGGTGGCAGCCAAGACTTCAGTGGCTGGGCACTGGAAAAATAGTAAACAACCCTCGTCAGTTATGTGGTTTAATAAGTTATGGGAATACCTGGTCATGGACAAAATATCAGAAGTTATATCCTTGGCAGAGAATCCAGAGTTTCATTCAGATTTTTTGGACCGTTGGTTTCCCTTTCTTGAATACATGAAAAGACGTAAGCTGAAAAAGGCACTTCCAGATAATTTGAAGGTTATAGCTATATATTGAATAGCTGTTTGGTTTTATTGCTCTTGTGTTTATTGTGTTTTTAATTATGTTTTTATTATAGTGGCTTCCTAATAGTATGTGCTACTGTAAATTGTTGCTATAATTCCATAAATAAAAGTTATTTATTAAAAAAAAACAAAAGAAATATATATATATGTTAGAATTTTTGAATCAAATCCTACAATAGGTCCACAAAAAGGACAGTTGTTTGGAATAACAGCACGCAATATGTGATCAACAGTCAATACATGTAACACTTCAGTGTGAAAAGTCCTTATCACAAAGTTCCAAAAAGACTCCAGGCCGCCAACACACTATTCCAGAGTATGACGTGCCGCCTTATAATCTGTCGTTGTGTGGCGTTCTCTGAGGAGACTGATCAGGCTTGACTTTACTGTACCGACCAGCTCCCTCTATACTCCTAATCATCTCTTCGGGGTTTGTTTTAAATTGCTTTATACGTAAGTTGAGGACTACTGCTAGATATCTTTGTTCTTGGTTTTAAGAGTCAAGCACTCGGGCTTTTTGGTTCAAAACACAACAGTACTTTATTTCCAGAACCGAACAGGGGGATGAAGGATGTATATACAGTGGACACTTTGTTTCTGTATAGGCTGGCATGTTTGGCTTAGGTGATACTTAGGCAGTAGGCTATATTGTTTGCTGTTTCCTTAACCGTACATAAGCTCACTCAACACCTTCCTCAGTACACTCTCCTGTCCTGCTTAGAGGTTAGCCTTTTGGCTTTGGTTTCCTGGCCCTTACGTCCCAAGTGGCCACCAACCAGCTGTCCAGACTCTGCCAGTCTTTGCCTCAGCCCTCCCTTAACCTCCTATCTCAGGTTCTTCAGGAGTGAGGTATTTTAGGTTTGTGACTGCTTATGTGTTCTAATTTTACTAGTCTGTTCACTGTCCCGTGAACCAGACTATCCAGCACCCAGTTATTTGCTTCTACTGGTATTTTTGGCTGCTCACACAGATCTACAGAGAGACACTCAGAATCCTCACAGAGCTACCAAGAGACTGTTCCCTCACAGACCCTCACTCTCCGCTCTCTCTCTCAGCTGTCAGACCCAAACTGTCCATTGTGCCCATTAAGTGTCAGTCACTGAGTGTTCCCAGCCAAATGGCCCCCTCCTCACTCAGTCATGTGACTCAGCAATGTTCCTTGTTGACAGGCTGCTAGTCCCAGATCTTTAATTCTGTCACACAGAGTGTCAATGGATTTCCTTGGTCTTTGTCCGGACTGCTTAAATGGCACCAGAGCCTTCGGTAAATACACATGGCAGTTCAACAAAGCTTCATCTTGAGTGTAAAAGCTGTCGATCCAATTTCAAAATGGCCATGTGGTTTTTCCACCAGGGGCTGGGCAGCTTTACCTATTTGGGAGGCGTAAAAGTTGGGTTTGTGTGTTTGTGTGTGGTTTTCTTAGACTAAATGTGGTGATGTGTATATAATTCTCAAAGAAAAAAAAGTAATTGTGACAGAAAAACGTAACCATAATACCATAAAAATAAGCAAAAGAATTAAGGTTTTTTTCCAGTATCTCTCTGTTGGCATAGGTCTGCCAACAAGGTTATTCGTTATGGCATTAGAGTCCCTCCAAAAATTAATTCTCCAGAGACAAAAGCTGTAGCTTCTTGAAGTTCTTCGAAAAGGGGATTTTGGTTAATGTTTGGTGCATCTACATTACCAATTGTAATAAGTTATCCTTAATTGATCCTTTAAATATAGATATTTATATATATATACACATGCACACATATACCATTGATCGATTAAAGTATCAGTTATCGTGATATTTGGATTACTGAAGTAAATAGAGAGGCCCTTATAATGTTCTGAGTCTGAAGCTACATACAGTATGCCTTGGTTGTTCTAACTAATGTGCTTGGGAGACTTTGATAGGCATCGCCTGTAATAGGATTATACTATTTTTTTTTCTTAGCTTGTGAAAAAAATGTTCATCTTTTGAGCCACTCGTTTAACCTATTTACATTAATAGAGAGAGAAAAATATTGATTCCATAATGACCTTAACAAGTGATACAAAAAAAGAGATAATGTCAGTTAATTAGAGAAAATCGGTTTGATTACATTTTCTGCTCCATCAACACACTGTAATTCTTACAACTGATTATGAAATTTAATTGAAAAGGGAACCCCTGTCTATAAGTCACTCCAGTGTTTCTTAATCTATTGTTTCAGAAATTTAAATCTCTTTTGTAGAGTAAGTGGAGAGATATCAGGAAAAACCTGTTTAATCTCTCTGCCTGTCTCCAAAGATAGTTCACGTAATGACAGTTTCAAATGTTACAAAGATATCACAACAAACTTGTCTGGAGCATACAGTCTGCGAGTGTACCCCAAATGCTCATTCGGTTGTTATACCATCAGTATAGTCAGAGCCCCAAATTTCACCTAAGTTAAAAGGTGATATTGTCCCCCTTCTTCTTTTTCACTGATTTGCCTTAACTGAAGGCAGAATCTATGACTTTTATTATCAATTCTTATCTCATAGGTCTAAGACCTTATCATTTGTGCCACTAACTGCTTCATTAACAGTACATTTTGAATCTAAGATACAAACTTTCAATTGGCTGACAATTATTTCTTCCTCTCACGTACATTCTTCAGAATTTCCTCTGTCCTTTTCCCATTACTTTCTAACTTTCCCCCCTAAATAATCTATTTTTTCCTTTTGTAATGCTTTCACTTCCTCAAATTTATTCACGATTTTCTCTCCAAAGGTCCTAAACTCTGTTACAAGGAGATCTCTTATATCATCTAAAGAAAAGGGGGAACTCAGCTGGGAAAGCTCTTCCTGGAGTAGCCTAACTTGGGGGGGGGGCATTGGCATTTAGTGGAAGAATGAACCAAAAACGCTGCATCTATTTAACTACAATCTCTATGTATAGCTAAATTATTAGTCAGTTAATGAATTTAGCCATTATAATAGTCAATTTATAATAGTCAATGTTACCTCAAAAATCTTCTCACGTATTGTTCAATTAATCTCTTAGTCCATTTATCAATCAATTTTTCCTGATATGTATATATACACAGCTGATAATACTGAAAGACTGCTAATAGTTTTTGGACAGGCTTTTAGTCTTTATTGATATATCTTCCTTTAAAAAAAAACCCTTGTTCTGCTTTTTCTTCTTTATTTAAGTCAATTTGTGTAGACACGACTAAAGTTGATTATCTTTCAATATATGCAACTCTCAGGTATATAGACAATGTGAGTTCCTTTGGCTATCAATAGTTAATCCATTCAGTTCTCCTTGTTGAGGGCAACACTAGAGGGTCAACACCTTTATGGCAGAGGTGTCTTGGCAAGAGCTGACATAAATGTGATTTTGTTGGGCCAGGCCATGTGTGCCATAAAATGTAGTGCCAGGTACTGGAGATATCTCCCTTATATATAATTGTGTTTTCGGGTGGCTCTTTGCTGAACATTCCATGCACTCCCAAATCAATTGACTCCCTGATGTATCACTCAAGCTGTCCCCATCCACTGGCTGCATTGCCTAAGTCTCACCTCCCACATTCTAAACAGTTCCTCTCCCCCACCCCCCGTAGCCAGTCAGAACACAGAGGTCATTTGCATATGCAGCCTGATTGGCCTTTGCTGTTGGGAGTCATCGAATGAGTCCTGAGTTAAAATACATAACCCAACCTTCCCTTAAATACATAACCCAATCTTCCCTTAGTTGCCAATCTCCCTGTGGGGCCTGGAGATCTCCCAGAAATTACCGTGTTCCACAGCCACAGCACATCATTTCCCCTACAGAAAATTTCCCAGCTATTACAACAGATCTCCAGATGACCAAGATCAGTTCTCCTGGAGACAATGGCTGCCTTGGGCAGTGGACTCTATGGCATTATACCCAGCTGAAGTCCCTCCACACCCCAAACCTGGCCCTTCCCAGGCTCTACCCCTCAAATCTACAGGTATTTCCCAACCCAGAGTTGGCAACCAGGAGAGGGGAGGGTAGGAGCCTCAGCATGGTATGATGCCATAGAATCCACCCTTCAAAGCAGCCATTCCCTCCAGAGGAGCTCATCTCTGTCAGCTGGAGTTCAGTTGAAGCGGAAGCTCAGATACTTTGGCTACCAAATGAGAAGGGAGCACTCATTGGAGAAGACCCTGATGCTGGGAAAGACTGAAGGTCAAAGAAGAAGGGGATGGCAAAGGAAGAGGTGGCTAGACAGTGTTATCGATGCAACAAACATGCAGTTAAGCAAATTCTGGAGCACGACGGAAGACAGGAGGGCCTGACATGATGTGGTCCTTGGGGTCGCGAAGAGTCGGACTCGGTCGTGCAACTGAACAACAAAGCTTGGTGTGAAGTTTGGCCAGTGTGGTCTCTGTCCCAACCCCTTCATAACAGATTGAATACCAGTGGCTTCTAAATGCAGTTATTTTGGTGCATGTGAGGGACTTTACGATAGCCTAATTAGCACGTTGCCAACCTCCAGGTGGTGGCTGTAGACTATCCCTGATCTCCAGGTGGCAGAGATCAGTTTCCCTGCAGAAAATTACCACTTCGGATGGTAGATTCTACGGCATTATATTCCACTGAGGCCCTTCCCTTCCCCAAACCCCGCCCTCCTCAGGTTCCCCCCCTAAAATCTCCAGGTATTTCCCACTGCAGATCTGACAGTCCTACTAAGTAGCCTTGCTGCCAGTTATGGTTAAATTCTTGTCCCTCCTGGTACAGTTATGGTTAAATTCTTGTCCCTCCTGGCCCTGCTTGGGTAGCTCTTCAGCTTGATCTGCTAGGCAAGTGACACAAAGCAGTCCAGCTTCAGGGTGGAGGTTCATTCTCTGTGTCTGACTTATAGTTCTGAAGATCCCGTCTACAACTTTCCTGCACATCAAGAAAAACATCACCATCTACCACTAGCTGTGCATTCCCATCCCCCCCCTTTATATCTACCACTACAAGAATTAAAAGATTATGCTCAGCTACTTTCGCTTTCCTGTTGGCTTTTTGCAGCCTGCATGTCTACCCGATTGTTCAAAGTAATTAAAAATCATGAAAAATTAATTGAAATGAAATGATTGTTGATGAGCTTTCTGACAGTAATATTAATGCAATTGTTTTGCTAGTGGAAAAAAAAAAACCAAGAGCTGTAGTACTCCATTAATATTAATATGTGGAAGGGAACACCAGAAAAACCTTGATATGTAATAATATGAACACTTCGGTGATAAGGTTTCTAAATTCAATGGGTTGCACCAAGGGCAATTTGGGGAAAGAATGTCAACAGAAATTGCTTGAGAAGTTATTTCTGCAGCTGATATTAAACATGGGGCTGATAGTATTTTTAATTTTTTTCCTGTCCTTGCTAGAAGTGCCCAGTTCAATGGTTTTTTTTGGGGGGAGAGGGGGTTGGAGGGTTGCCAGAAAAGGCTTTCTTGAGTGATTTTCTTGATGGAGAGAGGACTGTAGTGTAACTCCCCCACCTCTGCATATGTTCAGAAAATGCCTCCCCGGTCCCTGATGTTCAAATGACAATTCCATTGTGAGCTGTGTGATGATGTCACTGCCAGTCAGTGAAGCTAGTGTCAAGTGAGGGAGGAGGAAATATTACCCTCATAACTGAATTAGCTCCAATTGCCCTTGGTGATGTCATCATCTTGGCAAATCTGATTGGCTGGATTACAATGTCACTATTTCTATACAGGAAATGGTTTAAAGGGGAAATGTGTACAAAGCTGAAGTCAATCAGATCTGATTATAGTTTAGCATAAATGGCCTGGGAAAGGGCAGAAAGGCAGGATATAAATTGTGTAAATAACTAAATGAACAAACAAAGGCTAATGGAACAGTGCTTCATCAATAGCCCTCCCTCTGAGTAAGTGTCATTTTCCATCAGTGATGTCATTACATTTTGGTCAGAGAGCCAGACTAGGATCTGAGAGGTAAAAGGTAAAGGTTTCCCTTGCTCAAGAGCTAGTTGAATCTGACTCTAGGGGGCGGTGCTCATCTCCGTTTCCAAGCTGAAGAGTCAGCGCTGTCCAAAGACGTTTCCGTGGTCATGTGGCCGGCATGACTAGACACTGAGGCACATGGAATGCTGTTACCTTCCCACCAAAGCGGTACCTATTTATCTACTTGCAAATTATTACTTTTGGACAGCTAGGTTGGCAGGAGCTGGGGCGAGAGATGGGAGCTCACTCCATCACGCGGCACTAGGGTCTCAAACTGCCAAGCTACAGATCTTCTGATCTGCAGCTCAGCATCTTAACTTCTGAGCCACCGCGGCCACTACGATCCGGGTGACCCAGGTTCAAAGCCCTACTCTGCAATGGAGAGTCTCTATGTATAGCTAAATCATGTATAGCTTAATTATAAATGTATAGCTAAATTAATCAATTAATGAATTAATCAATTAATGAATTCGTCCATTTTTGGTCAGAGTGCCAAGCCTCGGATCTAGACTAGAAAGTTACAGGCCTGTTTCCCTTCTGAGCTCCTGTTATAAACTTTTCAAGAGGTTAATCCTGAACAGAATCAGTGACAGAATTAATGAACATAGCTGAATTTAGACCCCGTCGTAGTTGTGAAGACTAGGTTCTCAGTTTAACAATTTTCATTGAGGCAGGGTGTCAGAAGTGTCTTAAGACAGCAGCAGTTTTCATCAATCTCACTGCCACATGACACAGTCTGGAGAGATGGTCTGCTGTACAAGTTTTAACAAGTTTTCCCTTGCAGAACATTATTTTGACTCCTAAATAACATGCCGCGTGATAGAACTTTACAAGAAATTATGGGTCAGTCAATCAGCAAGCAGAAGAAGCTGAATAATGGTCTACAACAGGACTCGGTCCTCACTCCAGTTCTTTTTCAGTCTATACATTTCTGATGTTTCTGAGAAGATATCCAGGAAGTTTGCTTATGCCGATGAAATGGCAATGGCAGTATGGCACAAATCAATGGAAAAGACTGTGGAAAACTGACTAGGGACCTCAACATTTTTATTGACTACTATCATAACTGGTGGCTTATCCCAAATTCAGGAAAAACAGAATGCTTCTGTTTCCATCTCAAAAACAATCTTGCCAACTGTGAACTGAATGTCTACCTTAATGTCACCCAACTTACACACAACCATACAGCTAAGTACCTTGGCATTACCCTGGACAGGACCTTGAATTATAAACACTATCTTACCAATGTAGCAGTGAAAATACACAAATGAAAAAACCTTCTCCAAAAATTATGTGGTACAACTTGGGGTGTGTCTGCTACAACACTTAGATGCTCAGCTTTGGGGCTGGTGTATAGTACTGCAGAATATGGTGCTTCAGTGTGGCTCAACAGCCCCCCCCCCATGTCCACAAAGTTGATGCCCAACTCAACACAACAATGAGAACCATCAGTGGATGCATTAATCACACTCCGACCCATTGGCTACCCATGTTGTGCCACATTGCTCCTTTGCATCCCCAAAGACAGGATGCTCTTCTTTGTGACTATAGAAACATCACTGAAAACAGAGAGCTGCCCACCCACAAAGACATGGATGATGCAGGCCATCCAGACTAAGATCCCAACACCCAGCAATAAGATTTGCACAAATCCTGCAGTCCCAAAATTTTGATCCTGTCAGGGATGCTCTAGGCTGATAGGAACGTAAGAACATAAAAGAAGCCAAAACTGGATCAGGCCAATGGCCCATCCAGTCCAACACTTTGTGTCACACAGTGGCCAAAAATACCAGGTGCCATCAGGCGGTCCACCAGTGGGGCCAGGACACTAGAAGCCCTCCCACTGTTGCCCCCCCCCAAGCACCAAGAATACAGAGCATCCCTTGCCCCAGACTGAGAGCTCCTATCTATACCTTGTGGCTAAGAGCCACTGATGGACCTCTGCTCCATATAAGAACCTAAGAGAAGCCAACATTGGATCAGGCCAGTGGCCCATCCAATCCAACACTCTGTGTCACACAGTGGCCAAAAACACCAGGTGCCATCAGGCAGTCCACCAGTGGGGCCAGGACACTAGAAGCCCTCCCACTGTTGCCCCCCCAAGCACCAAGAATACAGGGCACCCCTTGCCCCAGACTGAGAGTTCCTATCTATACCTTGTGGCTAATAGCCACTGATGGATCTCTGCTCCATATGTTTATCTAATTCCCTCTTGAAGCCATCCCTGCTTGTAGCCGCCACTGCTTCCTGTGGCAGTGAATTTGAATCCTGCACTGGGCAAGAGGTTAGACCAGTTGGCCTGTATGGCCCCTTCCAACTCTATGATTCTGTGATTTTATGATCTAGGGAATGAATGGTTGCCAACAGGGATGCAGTCAGTTCCACCTGATATCCATAACCTCATAAACACCCATGAGAGGATTTGACTTGCCACATAAAGTAAGGAAGACAGCTAATAGAATATGAACAGGCTTTGGCATGCTTAAACAACAGGCTGAAACAACAGCCCTGTTGTTTAAATGGAGTCAAATGCCAAGACTCAAATGTGATTGTGGTGCAGCCCTCCCAACTATTTTCCATCTGTCGCAGGAATGTGAGCATCTTGCTTTGCAGGGAGATGTGACAGAGCTCTTTGAACTCTCCCCAGCTGCCACCAAGTGGATTGAAAATCTAGGTATTAGTATTTAGGGGGATTGCCCAATCGGTCTGCTTACCCCTTGTATGCATTGATTATGTATTTTTTATTATTATATGCTTCCTGCATGTAACTCTGCCACATGAAAAATAAATAAATAAATACTGAAAATAATTTTGTAGAATAGAGTGGGGGTGTGTGTGTGTTAAGAAATGATCCACTCCGGGTGTTGACCATAAGTCAGCTGTGACTTGACAGGAAAAAAGAGGAGGGGTGTGTTAAAAAAAAAATCAGCTGCCCGGGTGCCAAATAGGCTAGGTCAGGGGTGAGCAAACTTGCTCAGCGTAAGAGCCACCTAGAACAGGGGTGGCCTAACTTCCTTAACGTAAGAGCCGCAGAGAATAAACATCAGATGTTTGAGAACCACAAGACATGAACAAATATTACCTGCTTTTATTGGAAAATAAGCACATTTGCTTTTTATTAACATTAAATGAGACTGCCAAAAATAATAACAAAAGGGGTAAAAGCAGATATTGATCATGATATTAATTTGTCCAATGATACTTGTTTGCTAATGATATTTAGCTTCCCCAGCCGCCCTGCCGGGAGCCACATAATATATGTGAAAGAGCCACATGCGGCTCCCGAGCCACAGTTTGCCCACCCTGGGCTAGGTACTCCAGTTCACAGTCCCTCCCCTATTTTTTTTTCCTCTCTCTCTCCTTCTACAGGTTCAAAGGAAGTAGATCTTCCTGGGAAGAAGCAAACCATCAAATGAAAGAGATGAGACAATGAGTGACACGTGGCAGGGATGAGTTCTGGGGACAAAGCAAGAAGTTCCATGCAGTGCTCCCTCTAAGCTGTGGAGTCTTGTGAGTAAAAAATCTACTTTGTGAGCTACTGGCATGAATGTTGTGAGCGAGCGGTTTAGGTACTGCATAAATTAGTTTGCGCTGGAGCCACATCCTTCCGGAGCGAAGACAAAAATGTGTGAGCTGGAGGCTAAAAATCTGGGAGCTAGCTCACACTGACTCAGCTTAGAGGGAACACTGGTTCTAAGTATTAGGCAGCCTCTCTTCTCTAAACAGGCGCAGAGTCTGGAGTACTGTAAAGCAAGCAACATTCATTGTGTTCTGTTGAGCTGTACCTAAACAGATAGCACTAAGTCAGCCATGGCTCAATATGGTCCTGCTTTGCTCCTCTCCTGCTTATCAAAGTTGGGTTGCCAGCTGCAGGCTGGGAAATTCCTAGAGATTTGGGGGTGCATCTGGGGAAGGGAGAGTTTGGGGAGGGGAGGGACCTCAGTAGGGTGGGGGTGTCAGAGAACCCCTGATGATGAAAACCCTGGTAGGTCCCCAACACGCATGGCTCATGATGTCTTTTAGGTGGGTCATACCCCTGTAGATCTTCCATACTACTGCCCTGGAAAAGACCCAGATGCTGTAGCTGTAGGCAAAAAGAAAACAAAAAAACCTGCCAAGTAAAAATGAAACCGTGCTGTCAAATCTATGATAAATGCTGTAGCATTTTATTTGAGATGGTTTACCAGCCACTAGGGCTAACATTTCATTTTTATTGTGTTTTCAGTATTTTCATTTCTAATCATTTTTACGGCAGCTTTATTTCTTCATGAATCTTCCCATGTATGAATGTAAACACTACAGGATATTATACACTGAAGCCTTCCCCCCCCCCTCTCATTTTCTTTCTACTATGGTTACCGGTCCACCTACCCACCCCGTCCACCAGCAGGGGATATGGGCAGGGTTGCCAGATGATGGTTGGGGAACTCCTGGAGATTTGGGGGAGGAGCCTGGGGAGGACAGAGGCCTCAGTGGGGCACTATGCCCTAGAGTCCACCCTCCAAAGCATCCATTTTCTCCAGGGGAACCGATCTCTGTAGTCTGGAGATGAGCTGTAATTCCCGGGGAACCCCAGGTCCCACCTGGACGCTGGCATCCCTAGACCCAGGATGAGGCACAGCTCAGTAAAGGGAGATACTTATTTATATATGCATGCTATAATATGCTGTGTTCTCTGCCACTGGTGACCCTCAAGCTGCTTGCAATGAAACAAGTAGGCCAAATAAAACCCTACTGAAGAAAATCAGTTCCCTATATCTGTCCACATAGCCATTAGAAGACCAAAACACAGCCGTACAACAATCGCCAATGTGATTTTGCATTAGGGGTAGATGAATGGGAAAACAGACAGACTGGATAGATTCAAAACCCACAAAATAATACAATTTATTGAGCTATCTGAATGCAGTAATCGAGACATTCCAAGTCTCTGGTTTTTGCAGATCAAGAGTTTTATGACCACTAGAATATGGAAATATGAATTGGAGGAGAACACTGAATTCCTCCAAATTGCTTTTTGCTACTAAAAATAGTAGCAAATGTTTGCTTCCTGTTGCCAATCCCAGGTGAGGAATTCAGCGAGGTATAATACCATACAGGTGCATCCTTCAAAGCGGCCATTTTTTCAGGTGAACTGATCTCTGTCACTTAGGTCGGCAAAAGGCGAAAAAAGGGGGGGGGACTTAACCCAACAAATAGCTGTGAACCGAGAGGGTCAAGCTAACAAAAGAATTATAATGAAAAATATAGACATTTACTAGGGTGTACAAATAATTAAAACAAAATAAAATTAAAAGAGACAGTCCAAGTATCAGACATTTAAAACTAGGTTCATAAAGAACTAATTGCAGTGCATATCAAGTTGATGGATAAAACATTTGACCTAAGGACCATACGCGTTTCAGCCCCTATGGTCCTTCCTCAGTGGTCAATATTCCTTATTATAAAATGATACACATCCAAAAATGCATACAGAATTTTGTATATACATACAAAATACTTCCCAAGTATTACTGATTCGAGACGTGTAGATGACGATCAGATCCACTGACAATAAAAGACTTTCGAGTTAAGAACTTCTGGTTGCAGTTTGAAATCTCTTAGACTCTCACATTACCTACCCTTCTAATTTCTACATCTAGAAAATGTACTTTATACTTGTCATATGTCAATTCAAATTTCATTGTGTTGTGTATCTGATTTATATATTAGCCAAATTCAATCAAAGATTCCAGGGTGCCATTCCAAATCAAGAAGATATCATCCAGGAATCTTTTGGAGAAAATAATATGTTTCTTGTAAGGATTATTATTTTGGAAAATGAATTTGTTTTCAAAGCCTATCCATAAATAGTTTAGCTAATTCAGGTGCAAATTTACATCCCATGGCAGTTCCAGAAGTTTGCCAGAAAAATTCTCCTTGGAACTGAAAAAAGTTTTTCTATAAACCTAGGTTCCGGTCAATCATTTATTTTAAACAATGGTGTAAGGTTCTGGGACACCTTCAGGCTAGGCAATTCTGTTTTTCAAGTGGTTTAACTTTTTTCCAGCCAGTTTCCCTCTATGTGAGAATACAATGAAGATGTTACACTAGTGCCATCTTTCTCCCACTAGGCTTGCAAAAATGTACAAGTTAGTACCTAGTAATTGCTGGTTTTGTGGGGAATCGAACGCTGACTACATTCACATGTGATGGAATTGCATCAGGGCAAGAAGTTATTGGTGCATGATCAAAATGATGCTTTCCACAGGCATTTAATGCATGATTGAATTCTCTCCTGAATAGTTTCTGTTAAACCATGTTGAATCTTGTCCTAAGAAGTATTGGATTCCCATTCTTTACATTGTCATGGCTTTAAGAATTGAGTTTGCAAAGGTTTGGAAGAGCATGAAAACTCTGGCATATCTTGGACTGATACAGAATGGAAGGGCATTATCATGTGGATGAAACAGCTCTTATAAATATCTATATAGTTGTTTGTAAAAAGAAAAATTAAAAAGAAAGAAAATGTATATGTGTGTGTGTGTGTGTGTGTGTGTGTAAATATATAACACACAAACACATACAGATACTATTTTAAACATTTTAATGCCCCTTTCCACTCGATTAGGGTCCCCAAGGTGACAGACATAAAAATATTAAAACACTTGAATAATTAAAAAAGAACATTTAAAATGCTAAAACAATTCCAACAAAAAACATATAAACAAGCAATACCAGACTCAGGGAGGAGGGCCAATAACTATTATTGGGGTATGGGGTGCCCCCCCCAATCACCATTCTGATCCACAAACAATTGAAGCATTGCTGCTACAGCTGTTTTGACATCTCTGGGGCGAATAGCTTAATTCCCTAAGCGCATTATAGCAAAGAGAACATATCATATACAGCCAGAGTCAAATGTGGCATTTCACACATAACAAGAAACAGGGTTGGGCAGAGGGAAGGGCAGGGATATGTACAGAGGCGCTAATTCAATTCTTCATGGTTCCCCCTAAATTCTGTGAGAGAGCTGAGAGGGGGAGAGACCAAATCTTCATCTCAGACACTGGGATCACCAGAAGCAAAAGAAACACAAAACTCCATGAACTGGCTGCCAAAAGGCTGAATGGCAAAGTGCATGGGCCCTCTAGGAAGTAGTAGCACAGACAATGAAACAGACTGGCAAGCAGGGTTGCCAAGTCCCTTGGAACAGCCAGCAGGGTGGTGGGAGGTACACTAACCAGGAACGGGGAGGAGCGCCAGAAATTAATGCAATGTACCTACGTGACCCAGAAGGGACATAAGCACGTTGGGGGGGGGGCTCTGGTTTTGGAGCAAAACTCTGTGGTAGGATTAGCTTCTACCATAGAGTTTCCCATAAAAAAAAAACAGAACATTGCCCCCAACGCCCCCAATTAGTCTATATCATTTCTGGGTCAAATAGGCACATTGTGTTAATTTCCAGCATTCCTCCCTTTTGGAGGGAGTAATTCCTCCCCACTGGCCAGTTGGCCAGTGGCAGACAGGTGGGGGTTGAAAGCAGGCGACCCCCACCCCCATGGGAGGGTCTGGCCCACAGGTAAGTCCAACTGAGCATAAAAGCCTTGGCCAGCTAGCAGAAGCAACCTGTGAATGGTTCACAGTTGGCGGAAAGAGCCCCTCAGACACCACAGAAAATCAGCTAAAGGGATAAGTGGAATGTGATGTTTTCACTGTGTAAATCTTTTTTTTGTGTGTGTGTTTTTTATTTCAAGGTTTTAATTTGGAGTTTCATATGCCTTTTGCTGTGACTTAAAATCGTTCTGGTCACCATATCTCAAAAAAGACACTGCAGAGCTGGAAAAAGGAAAGAGGCGGGCAACCAAGATGATTAGGAGGTTGAAGCACCCTTCCCTATGAGGAAAGGCTGAAGGCTATGTAAATTTTCAGTTTAGAAAAGAGACAACTAAAGAGGAACATGACAGAGATTTATAACATTATGTATGGCGTGGAGAAAGTTGACAAAGAGATTTTTTTTCTCTCTCTCTCCCAAAATACTAGAACGCAAGGGCATCCAATGAAGCCGATGGGCAGTAGATTCAAAACAAAGCAAATATTTTTTCACACAGAGAGTGATTAAAATGTGGAATTCGCTGCCAGAGGATGCAGTGATGCCCAGAGGAATAAATAGCTTTAAAGGGGGATTAGATAGATACATGGAAGATAAGTATCAATGGCTACTAGCCATGGCAAGTGAGGAGAAACTCCACATTCAAAGGCACTAATCCTCTGAATCCCAGAGCCACAAAGCCACATCAGGGGAAGGCCTCAGCCTCTATGTCCTGTTGTTGGCTGTCTGGAGGAACTGGTTGGCCACTATGTGAGACAGGATGCTGGACTAGAAGGTATGATCCCCCTTGGTATGATCCACCTCTTCTTATATTCTTATGTTCTTAAAATGCAGGCCTGTAGCGTAAGAGGGAGGGCTGGATGGGTGATCGAAATGTGTTATGACTAGATGGCAGCTGGATCCTAGCGGGCAGAGTCGAATAGTCGGTTCAGAGAGGCTTTGCGAGAGAGTGACCATTTCTGCAGTACAGTCATACCTCATTTTAGTGGCAAGTTGAATCTACATATGAGGCTTCAAATTTGCCTCACGAAAAGAACTGGAAGCGGAGTCTGGTTGCAGTGAAATCAGCATACATTTTATTGAGCAGGATCAGATGAGGCATGAAGGACGGTGGTCAGGGTTCCTGCTTCTATGTACAGGCAAGCCGCACCCCTGACCTCACCCAAACAGGGTAATAGGCTTAGGTTCCCGTCAGAGGCTATCATAGGACCATTTGAATATCCTAAGCCTCTGATAGGGTGACAATCAGGATCCTAGTGCCCCATTGTTTCCCAACCCCAAGCTCAGGTCCACCCTGGCCAAGAGCTCGGCGGTGGCCATGCGGCCGCCGCCATTATGTGCATTGCATATATTACACCTCACTTGTTCCGCAGTAGGGTTTCTTCCTCGTGGTTTCTCCAGTATACAACCTGCATCGTGAGTTCTGCAATTAGTTCAAAAGGGAGCCAAGCTGCCTCCTGTCATGCACCACATCTGTGACATACCTATTATTATTATTATTATTATTATTATTATTATTATTATTATTATTATTAATGTCCTTTGCATTTGCATTGCAACATTATCAGAGGGAATAAATGAAACCACCCTGGAATGCTTTGGGGGGGGGGGGGAGAGAATGAACAATGCCCATTTATCCACTAATGCATTGAAAAGATAAATTATAAACTTGAACAGGCTGCAGTAGTCACCCGGCTCTAAATCCACTCTCCTAAATACCTTCTTTATACTGGCACCTTGTCTATGCTGGAAAGTTGAGCAGTTCCTTGCATGGAGCCCTGTTAACACAGTGGTCAGTGGGTCAGTCTCATAATGCAAAGGTTGTAAGTTTGAACCTCAGAGGGGGATTTAAAAAAAAAAGAATCCATTTTTTTTAAAAAAGCAACATTCATCTCTGCTCAGGTTAATGTTGCTGTAAGCAAAAATTATAATCCATAGAGATTCGCTCATTTGCAATGTCTTTGAACAGATACTTGGAACAATCACAATTCCCTGACATTATTGTTCTAAGTGTCTGTTCAAAGACATCACAAATGAATGATTCTCTGGGGACTATGATTTTCACCAACATCAGCATTAACCTGGAAAGGGAGAGGTGTTGCTTTTTTAAATGCCCATTTTTAAAAAAAAAAATCACCCTCTTTCAGGTTTGAGCTCATGACCTTCGTGTTATGAGACTGACATGCTGACAATTACACTAATGAAGGCTCCACACAGGAAGCCACTCAAATTTCCAGTGTAAACAAGTTTCCAGTGTAAGCAAGGCCCCTCCCAAGGACCCCTCCACTTGGCTCCTTAAATATCTATGTCTGAATAAAAGGTATTAAGCAAGTTTATTGAGGAGAGTGGATTTAGAGCCAGGTGGCTGCTGCAACCTGTTCAAGTTTATAATTTCTATTTTTCACTGATGAGAAAGAAATTAAAAATTACAGGCCAATTTCACTATTAAATGTGAACTATAAAATTTATACTTCTGTCCTGGCTGCAAAATTGAAAAGAGTTCTGGTACAAATAATTCATCAAGATCAAGCAGGTCTCTTACCAAAAATACAACTTAACCCTTAACCCACCTCACCATGTGTTCACCCTATGGTTGATCGGTCAGATGCAGCAGCCAAGAATTGGGCGGTCAGGCAGCTTTTTTTTTAAAAAATGTCTTTTGATCATGTGTGTAAATGCTTATTGGAAGCAGCGCTTCAAACTCCTGGCAGGATGGCGGCAGCTGTTGGCCAATGGGATTGCTGGAGGGAGCTGCTGGGTTATGTAGTGCAGCATGGGGGCAAAGTGTTTTTGAAAATGTGCTTTTGAAAAATTCAGTGTTTCAAACATTTCAGAGCCAGGGTGAGAGAACAGAGATGCTTCATCCTGTGTCCTGTGTGCTGCTGGCATTTGTATTTATAAGCTTAGAGTGAAGCTGGAGTCACAGGCATTGTTCTCAGACTGCCTCCCTCCCTCTCTGAAAAAACCCTAATCTTTTTCAATTAACCCCTTTCCTCAGGCCCCACCTGGATGCTGGCATCCCTATTATCTTCCCCCTCCCCCATTTTTAGCGGTTTTCCACTCCCTTCCCCTGTGTCTACTGAGAGGAACTTTTGCCTCTTAAATTGGAAACCACCCAGATGGGAGCAAGCATTCCCCCCTCCAAATCCCCCAAAGTGAGAGGAAGCAGCCCCACGCTTCAGGAGTACCCACCTCAATGCTGAGGATTTGTTTCAAGTGTGGCCACACCAGAGCCTTGACAAGGCAGTGCCACCAAATAATATGAAATGTCCTCTGAATAGGTCCGAGTGTACAGCAGGATCAGAAGCTACATGAACATCACACACCCAGAATCGGTGGTGGCAAAAAAGACACAGCCTGTTCACCATGAATGGACTGTCCCATTTGGCCCTGAGGGACCCTGAAGCAGAAGTCACTAAATTACGTGAGTGCCTAGGAACCCAGGAGAAGGCATCCAACTAGCAAAAGGGGGCCACATGGTTTTCCACCAAGCTAGGGAGAGACCCAGTGTGGTGGAGAGGTTGTCAGTTTCCCTCTAAGCTGAGTTCGTGTGAGCTAGCTCACAGTTTTTTAGCCTCCAGCTCACACATTTTTGTCTTAGCTCAGGAAAGATGGCTCCAGCGCACACTAATTTATACAGTAGCCAAATCTCTCACTCACAACTTTAATGCCAGTAGCTCACAAAGTAGAACTTTTTGCTCACAAGACTTCACAGCTTAGAGAGAGCATTGACTGCAATCACAAAGGGAATGGAAGGAAAACTAAGCCAACCCAGCAAAAACCTCCAAAGGAAGTTTAGAAAACTAATATAGGGCCAAAAGTTAAAAACATCAACAGGTATAGCCAAAAGTACATGTGTTTATTTCAGAAACATATAAAACCTTGTAGGGGCCCAAATAAAGCATCATAAAATGTTCAAAGTGACAAATACACAACAAAGAACAATATATGACCTGACACGTTTTGGCTCACAAGAGCCTTCTTCAGAGGTCAAATCGTACTACATATTGATGTCACATTGTCCCTAACAAGGCGCTTTTCATTGTACTCTTAGGACCTAAACTAGAAGGTACATATTGGTACTATTACTATCTCCCCTATATACAGTTGCTTCTGACACAAGGCCAGATACATTGGTGGCTTCACAAACAATTTGTGTGTGTGTGTGTGTGTTTGTGTGTAACACAATTCCAGATTGGAACATTCCATTTTTGGTCCTATATCAATTATTGACTGCCTTACAAGTGTAACAGGGGCTTTGCTCCATGTTGTATTCCGTACAGTTTGACCTCTGCAGAAGGATCTTGCGGGCAAAAACACATCAGGTCATATATTGTTCTTTGTTGGGCATTTCTCACTTTGAACATTTTAGTAGGCTTTATTTGGGCCCCTACGAGGTTCCGATATATTCCTGTAGTGGTTGCGGTGTCAGACTAGGATCTGTCGCGGAAGCTCGCTGGGTGTCCTTGGGCCAGTCACCCCCTCTCAGCCTGACCTACCCCACAAGGTAGTTGTGAGGACAATATTGGAGGGGGAAAGAGAATGACATATGTCCTGTGGGTCCCCAACGGGGGAGAAAAGCAGGGTATAAATGAAGTAAATGAATGAATAAATGTCCATCAGTAATAAGGGCAAGGAGCCAGAGGCCACCAGGCTGGTGGTTGCTTGCTACTATTTATTCGGAATATATGGGTGGGAATTAAATAACCAAATTTAAAAAAAACAAACATCTGCAGACTGAGCCATAACTAACTGTAGGAACAAAAGTTTATGACAAATTACGTGTGTATTTGGAATATTAGTTCAGCACAGATAGTAGCGGACCCTTTTTAGGTATCCATTTCCAGAACAATCAGCAATATCTTTCGGGCAAATGGACTGGGATTCCAGATGGCGGCTGGTGATCTCCTGGGATTACAACTGATCTCCAAGTGACAGAGATCAGTTCGCCTGGAGAAAATGGCTGCTTTGGAAACAGGATTATATGGCATTATAACGTATTGAAGTCCCTCTCCAAACCCTACCCTCTTCAGTCTCCACCCCCTAAAATCTCCAACCTTAATTGGGATTGGTTTTTGTTGGGGGGAATACAAGATCTGGGACAAACTTAGTTTCTCAGTTTTGGGGGGAAGGTGAGTACATAAGAACATAAGAGAAGCCAATGTTGGATCAGGCCAATGGCCCATCCAGTCCAACACTCTGTCACACAGTGGCCAAAAACACCAGGTGCCCCCAGGAGGTCCAGCAGTGGGGGCAGGAAGCCCTCCCACTGTTGCCCCCCCCCCAAACACCAAGAATACAGAGCATCACTTGCCCCAGACTGAGAGTTCCTATCTATACCTTGTGGCTAATAGCCACTGATGGACTTCTGCTCCATATGTTTATCTAATTCCCTCTTGAAACTATCCATGCTTGTAGCCACCACCACCTCCTGTGGCACTGAATTCCACATGTTAATCACTCTTTGGGTGAAGAAGTACTGCCTTTTATCTGTTCTAACCCGAGTGCTCAGCAATTTCATGGCGTTCCCATGAGTTCTTGTACTGTGTGAGAGGGAGAAAAGTACTTCGTTCTGTACCTGCTCTATCCCATGCATATTCTTATAAACCTTGATCATGTCACCTTTAAGCCGTCATTTCTCCAAGCTAAAGAGCCCCAAGTGCTTTAACCTTTCTTCATAGGGAAAGTGTTCCAATGATTTTATCATTCTAGTTGCCCTTTTCTGCACTTTTCCCAATACTATAATATCCTTTCTCTGGTGTGGTGACCAGAACTGTACACAGTATTCCAAATGAGGTTGCACCATCAATTTATACAGGGGCATTCTGATACTGGCTGATTTGTTTTCAATTCCCTTCCTAATAACCCCCCGTATAGTGCTGGCCTTTTTCACTGCAGTCGCACACTGTCTCAACATTTTCATTGAATTATCTACTATGACTCCAAGATCTCTCTCTTTGTCAGTCTCTGCCAGTTCGGACCCCATCAACGTGTATTTATATTTAGGATTTTTGGCTCCAAAGTGCATCACTTTGCCCTTGGCCACATTGAACCCCATTTACCACGTTGATGCCCACTCGCCCATCCTCAACAGATCCCTTTGGAGTGCCTCACAATCCCCCCTGGCTCTCACCACCCTGAACAACTTCATGTCATCTGCAAATTTATCCATTTCACTGCTTACTACCAGCTCCAAATCATTAATAAACAGGTTAAAATGCATTGGACCGAGTACTGATCCCTGTGGAACCCCCCTGCTTACCACCCTCCACTAAGAAAATTGCTCATTTATACTCACTCTCTGTTTCCTTTTAATTAGCCAGTTTTTGATCCACAAAAGGACTTGTCCTTTTATCCTGTGACTATTTAGTTTACTTAGGAGCCTTTGATGAGGAACTTTATCAAAAGCTTTCTGGAAGTGAAGGTAAACAACATTTATTGGGTCCCCCTTGTCCACATGTTTGTTTACTCCCTCAAAAAACACTAACAGGTTAGTGAGACAAGATCTTCCCTTACAGAACCCATGCTGAGTCTTCCTCAATAGATTTTGTTCATCAATGTGCCTATTAATTTTTTCCTTTGCCACATTAAACGATCCTTTGTCCTTTGTCCAAAGATACTTTCCCCACTTTTTCCTGACAGACTCCGCTAGATTCCTATATAGGTAAATATCACCCCCGACGGATACCATCAACTCTCCTGCTCATGCAAACATCTCTGTAATTCTACCTAATTTCTTAGATCTGTGTAAACGTGTGTATGATTGTGTAATATTGCTTATGAATCTTTTATCATTTTATAGTAAACACCTTATCTTTATAACTCTTAACTTGAGTCTTGTGTCAGTTCCTGAGAAGTCTCGGTGAAGCGCAGCCTCTATAGACACAGGTGGAGATCCGCAATGCCTGCTGCATATTGTTAAGAGCTAAGATTCCCCCAAATATTAATAAATAAGAGAGCAGTCAGGCTAACAAGTGGTGCAATCACTTTAACATCTCTCACCAGGTCTTAGGCGTTACTTAGGACCAAATCCAGGATCACCTCTCCCCTGGTCGGTTCTGTAACCATCTGCTCCATAGCAGAGTAATTGAGAGGGTCTAGAAACTCAATCCCGACTTGAACACATATTAACCCAATCAATGTGTGGGTAGTTAAAGTCACCTATTACAACACAGTTATTTCATCTAGCTGCTATCTTGAATTAATTCATCATTTTATAATCCTCCTCTATCTCTTGATTTGGTGGGCAATAACAAACTCCCAATGTTAAGCTTTCTTTTGGGCCCACTAATTCAACCCACAGCATTTCCAGAAGCAAATCCAATTCTCCTACCCTCTCAATCTCACTGGACTGTATACCCTCTCTGACATAAAGAGCCACTCCACCTCCAACTTTCTCCCCCCTATCCTTCCGATATAATTTATAACCAGGAATCACCGTATCCCACTGATTTTCCTCATCCCACCAAGTTTCTGAAATACCCACAATGTCTATGTTTTCCCCCAACACCAAGCATTCCAAGTCCCCGATTTTACCTCAGACACTTCTAGCATTCGTATATAAACATCTATAGTTTCCCATACATGTTAAGCCCACAACCTTCCTCTTGCTGCCTCGAGACCTTGCCAGGCAGTCCCTAACATTTGCCACATTCTCAGAGAACAATTCTAATCCCTTTCCTTGTAGGAAAGTAACAGCTACCCCTTCATCCCTTTGAGATGAACCATCCCGAACCAGAGATTTTTCATCTCCTGTCGGCTTTCCCCCAATATTCAGTTTAAAAACTGCTCTGCCACCTTTTTGATTTTAAGCGCCAGCAGCCTGGTTCCTTCCCGAGACAAGTGGAGACCGTCTCTCTTGTACAGTTCCCCCTTGTTCCAAAATGCATCCCAGTGCCTAACAAACTTGAACCCTTCCCCCCTACACCATCGCCTCTTCCATGCATTGAGACTCCTGATCTGTGCCTGTCTCTCCGGCCCTGTGGGTGGAACAGGTTGCACTTCCGAGAAGGCTACCTTGGAGGTCCTGGCCTTGTAGATGCTACTTTCTCTTTGCTATTTTTCTTTTCTTTTACTTTCTTTTTTATTATAAAAAGTTTCATTTTTCAGAAGGAATAAGGAAACAAACCAAGAATAACATAAACAACAAAGAGAGGTCAACAAACAACAAATACAAAGTCTGTACTCATTACTTTTGCTTATATTTGTCTAAATGGAATCTATACTGTATACACAAGTTTCATTTTTAACTTTCCATGTTCAGAGCTTTAACCTATTTTTAATGTTTCTGAAGATAGTCCTCCAGCCATGTATAAACTCTTTACCACTTCTTATCAAATCCTTCTTCTTGCTTTTCCTGTAGTGGTGAGGACAGTTTATACATTTCTGCTGTTTCCAATAATTTATAGATTATTTCTTCTTTAATGGGACTTCTTCCCTTTTCCAATATTTTGCATATAAATTTCTGGACATACTTATTACATGTATAAGTATATATGTATCTGGTCTCTTAAATGTCTCTGGTACTATATTCAATAAAAAACAATTCTGGTTCAAATGGTACAGTTGTGTCTAATATCGCATGTTCACCACATGTGGAAAAATAAACCTTTTTTGTTTACATTTCCAGCAAACATTTGACATATTTGAATACCATTCAGCTAGATTTCCTGGTGTCATATGCCATATGTAAAACATTTTGTATATATTTTCTTTAAATGAGACAGCTTTTGTAAATTTTATATTTGTTTTCCACACATTAGCCCATTGATCTAGTTGGATATTATGACCTATATTTTGTGCCCATTTAATCATTGTGGTTTTGACTATTTCATCTTGCAATTCCATACCTAACAAAGTAGTATAAAACTTCTTTAAAAAATTAATGTCTTTACCCAACAATATTTATCTATTTCAGTAAGGTTATTGCAAAAACCAGTTTTCTTATCTTTTACATATCTGGAATCTAGTTGCACCTTTTCCCACCAGTTTAAAGCAACACCCTGATTTTGCAAAGCATCTTGTGATTTTAGTAAGTTCTTATCTAACAAGTCTTCTTTTACTTTCTTCTCCTTTTCTCCCAAGGGCCAGTATGCTGAGATTTATATATTTACATTATTAGTTTTTCCTGTTCTTATAGTCCACAGTAAATTTCAAGAACCGATTTGCTTTCTTAATCAGGTGCTTTTCTGTAATCGAGTCATATATTACCATGAAAAAATAAAACCCATACATTTCTCAGGCATGCCATATCGATAGACATTTAGAAGTATATTTGTTTTAAGTGCAAGTAGGTTCCCTCAGGGAATTCCTAACTGTTTCTGACTACAAATTGCATCTCCTGGCCTTTAACTCTGCACAAAGCAATTTAAATCCTAACAGAAATCATTACATTAATTATCCCCTTACTACCTAGACAGATAACATCAACTTGGGCAGCTTAAAGCCTCTCGTTAATTCTGACCAAAGTCTAATCATCCCCGACCAAAACCATCACAAGCCAATAAATGTAGAATTAGTACCAAAAGGAACCCTAACTTTTTTATTTTAAAAAGAGACACATCATCCATATACTGTTCTCACACATAGTCTAAATAATCTTCTTAAATTCCAATAAGACTTTTATTAGATAAAGATTCGACGGTGTAGTTGTTAACAACTAAACTATATGGGATGCTCTGGGCTAGGCTTTTGATGGGGCTCCCTATTTGGGAGCACATCAAGCCAGTGCTAAAGGCATTGCACTGGCTGCCTATAGCATACCGGATTCGTTTCAAGGTGCTGGTTCTTACTTTTAAAACCCAATATGGCCAGGGTCCGACATACCTGAAGGACCACCTTTACCCACATATACCCCAGAGAGCACTGCGATTGGGGGGCCAAAATCAACTGACCCTCCCTGGACCGAAGGATGCCAGGGCCAGGGTTTTTTCGATGGTGGCTCCACTGGTGGAATGAGCTTCCAGAAGAGATCAGGGTCCTTTTGCAGTTCTGCAGGGCCTGTAAAACAGAGCCACCAGGCTTTTGGAGCTGCTGCCACCACTAACTACTAACAATAACAACTGATGCCTCAAGGTGGGAGAGCCCTGTCTTTCTGGGATCCAACTTGTAGCCTGAGATGGCCAAGAGGGCGGGGTAGAAATTTAATAAATCAAATCAATCATTTGCTGGTTGCAAAAGCTAACAAATAGTAAGACTTGAATCAGAAAATTTATTGTCATTGTTGTTAATTGTCACACTCAGATAGGTGACTGGTAGATGGTGTTCTGCAATTCGAGATCTAGCCAAGTTCTTGGGAATTGCAGCGGTAACTTTGCAGGATTCTTGCTATTCCAAGCAACACTGTCTTCTGGAGCTGAACTGATGATATTTGCTCAATGCCCAGAATGTCCTGGTGTTTCTTGAGTCTTTTAGATACTGCTCCAAAGGCTCTAGTGACAGACAGGGTATGCACACACAAAAATCAGTATGGGGTGTTTTTTTTTAGGTATATTGAACCTGAAAAATATCAGTATTTCCTGATATTCCCGAATCCCAATATCAGTATGGCCGTATTTATACATCCCAAACCCCGGCAGTGGCCACGGTGGGTGGCCATGGCAGACAGCAGCGGTGGAGAAGGAGGCTGGCACACACACTTAATGCCAACTGGCATCACGGTCCCCTTCTTCTCTCAGAGGTGCTCTAACTCTATTAATAGGTCTTAATATTTCATGGTCTTCTCCTGTTCTTTCTTTTCTATTCTGTTTTCTCCTAGGATTACAACATCAATTATCCAAACCCTATTTCTCATTTTGTTTCCAGTGGTCAGAGTGAGTTTTGATTGCAATCTTTTTGTAATCTTCTTTGGTTTCTTTAACATGAAAAAAGTCTTCCTTGTACACTTCAACTAGAAGCTTCTCTTTGGTTTTCTTGATGTCGTCATTCAGTGCTCATTTTTCTGGTTCAACTGCTCACTTGACTTTCAGGAGACCCCTTCCACCTAATTTTCTTGGTAAGCCTGTGCGACTGAACAACAACAAAGATGAACAACATCACTTCTAGGGTGCAGTGAGTTATGCACTGTCATTACCTTGAAAGCTTTGTGATCTGTTTCTTGTAATTCTGCTTGTTTCCAATCAATAATGCCAGCTGTGTATCTTAGAACTGGGACTGCCCACGTGTTAATTGCCTTTACCATTTAATTTTGTTTGCAATATCTTTTTTAACTTTTAGGCAGCACTCCTTGGTTGTTTATAGTTTCAAAGGTATTTGTAATTTTCTTCAGAACTCAGTGTTTTGATGCTGCTGTTGTCTGAACATGTTGTCTTGAGCATGTTGCGGTCTGGCATCTTGATTTCTCCTTGTTCAACCATCATTCCTCTATTCAGTGCTAATGCTGCACATTTGTCAAGGCCAAATTCCATTATCTGGAATTGCTCAAGACAGCAGCATCATTTCCATGTTCCTAGCCAGAAGTAACATTGCAGCACTGAGCAACCCCCCCCCCCCAATTTCCCCTCTGCTGTCCCACTGAGCACTGATGGGTGGATGTGGAGTGCCAGCAGGGGTTTCTCCCACTGGCAATGGGCATCTGGCAACCAAGATGATTAGGGGGGTTGGAGCACCTTCCCTCGGAGGAAAGGCTGAAGATTCTGGGACTTTTCAGTTTAGAAAAGAGACAACTAAGGAGGGACACGAGAGAGGTTTATAAAATTATGCATGGGGTGGAGAGAGTTGACAAAGGGACATTTTTCCTCCCTCTCCCAAAATACTAGCATTCAAGGGCATCCAATGAAGCTGATGGGCAGTCAGTTCAGGATGGACAAAAGGAAATACGACTTTACACAGAGAGTGATTAAAATGTGGGATTTGCTGCCAGAGGATGTAGTGATGGCCACAGGAACAACCAGCTTTAAAGGGGGATTAGATAGATTCATGAAGAACAAGTCTATCCATGGCTACTAGCCGTGGTGACTGTCAGGAACCATCATATTCAGAGGCACTAATCCTCTGAGGCCCAGGAGGCAACAGCAGGGGAAGGCCTTGGCCTCAATGTCCTGTTGTTGGCCATTCAGAGAAACTAGTGAGACAGGATGCTGGACTAGATGGACCATTAGTCTGAGGACCACAGGTCTCTTCTTGTGTTCTTATATTCCTATCACCATACCAATGGTCTTCTCCATACATACCTGGATCCTCTGGCTTGGTATCCATTTAGTAACTATTTCTTTCTAGCTTGTAGATTTGAGGTTTCAGTGGGATATGGGATATTGTCAAAGAGATAGCCTAATTGGGATGGAGCAGGAGGAGTTATGAGTCCTACTGGAGACAAAGCCACAGTTGTTTGCTGGCCCAGTTGTGTTTGTGACTGTGTTTCAATTCTAATTGGAAATGCCTTTTTCTTTTAGGAAGTGTTTTGATCAGACATTTTGCTACAGTGCTCTATGTGCAATGCCTTTTCATCTTGTTCTCCCACCTTTTTTTAATTAAATCATTGTCGCCTTCTCATGTTAGTGCTAATATTCCAATTGGTGGCTTAATCAGTATTTACTTAGTAACCTAATCTGTTCATCTTAAAGCAGCTGTCATCTGCTGTAGACTATTTAGGCATCAAGCACTTGTTGCTCAGTCTCTTTTGATCTTTAGTCTTTATGAGAAACTAGTAAAGCTCCTGTTATTATAACACCCCATATTTCCGTTTCAAATATTCAAGAAATAAATGCTTTGCCGTGACTAGTGGTGTGCATTTGGTAAAGCCAAACCGGGGGGGGGGGGGGGAGGAGAATTAAAAAAAAAAAGCCTTTTCAGCATTTCTCGGGTATTCAGCAAGCCAAATCAGAATTTCTTATCTGATTCAGCTGCTGAATATGAAATGCTGAATAAAAAAAAAACAAAACTATTAGGCTTCTATTTGGCATTATTCGGCATTGCTCGGAGGCTTGGAGGGGTTTAAACTTTAAAAGACTGCACTTACCTTCTCATTCCCTTCATTTCTGTCTCTTTCTTGCCCTTTGCTCTGCTTTCCAGGAGGGAGGGGGAAGAGGGATCTTACATACAGCCAATTACTGCAGTGCATTTGCAAATGGCATTGCAGCTTGCAAGGGTGTTGTTGCTGCTGACTTCAAACTTGAAGCCCAACTACTAGCTTGCTTTCCCAGAGACAGGAGGAGGGAGGCGCACTGGCCAATAGAATTACAGGTAAGGGTGGGAACATTGCTCTTTGCTCAGTCACAGAATTTTGTTTGTTTTTGAATTTTTTCTGTGTTTGGCCAGAGAGCATAAAAACAGGGATCTCTGGCTGGATGATTCCATTCCTGCTGAAAGAGCTTTGGTTGGAGATTGTGTGGCTGGCTTCTGCTTCAGCTAGTGCTCTGAGCCTGACTTTCCTGCTGCCTGAGAGACTAACTGGGACTACTTCGGATCAAGACCCTGCCTGCTGGAGAACAGAAGACTGAAGACATCCACTGGTTTGATTGGTTAGAGCCAATTTTTACAAACTTTTGTCATTTCCTTGTGGGCTGGTGGGCTGGGGCCATGGGGTGGTTCTGGAGGGCACATTGCACTGGTTCTGCTGCTGGCCTTGCAAACATGACCCCTCACATCATACCACACCACACCAAACTTAGTTTCTACTGCAGAGATTCTCTGGGAGAAACTGCTGGGCTGTTGTTTATCTGCCTGCCTCCTCCCCACCCTGGAAACAATAAAGAATGGAGGCACCCTCTTCGGATGCCCCTGGAATTGGACCCCCTGGTCCAATCTTTTTCAGACTTGGGGGTTCTTTTAAGGAGAGGTTCCAGCAACTACAACTTTGGTGCTTTACCTCAAACCCCCTCCCCCCTAGCCTACTGAATACTCCTTAGAAGATTTTGCCATTGACTACAATGCCCCCATAGGATATAATGGAGCTGAATGTTTTTGGTATTCCCAAATATTTCCAGCTACCAGTACATTACTGATATTGGTATTCAGTTATATTCGGGAGTACCAAAAAAAATCTGACCATTATACCCCAATCCAAAAAAGCCAGCCCCACCCCCCTTGTGCACACAACCCCCCCCCCCCCAGCCATGACCTGGATAGCCCAAGCAAGCCTGATCTTGCCAGATCTCAGAAGCTAAGCAGGGCTGACCCTGGCAAGTATTTGGATGGGAGACCTCCAGAGAATACCAGGGCTGGGAGGCAGAGGCAGGCTATCAAGCCACCTCTCTGAAACATTCTGACCCCACTAGGGGTTGCCAGAAGTCATCATGACTTCCAGGCACAGGCACAGACACAGACACACACACCCCCCAGTGCAAAAATACTGACTTAGGAGGGAAACCTGGCAGACAGCCTATGCTAGCATAGCCCAGGAAAACTGGTCTGTTTTGTAAACACTGATTGGTTACTGTATTCAGGTGACTTCCTTCTAGGGGTCAAGAAGTTTTGAGGATTCTCCATTATTGTCTGACCATGCTTTTGTAACAGTAGGATGCAAAATGTAGCTCCTAGATATGTTTGTTATTTTCTAGCTTTCCTGTAAACCTTTTACCCTCAGAAATAAAGTCTTTTTAACAGAAAGAAATCTCTCCTCTCCAGTGAAGCAAAGATCCATTGAAACCTCTGAGTATTTAAGTATTTTGAGACTAATTTTCCAACATATTCGACCTCTGCTCCATATGTGTATCCAATCCTCTCTTGAAGTTGGAGGGAGATGATACAGTTTCAAACTGTTTCACAATGGTTGCACTTGAATCAACCAAAGTGATCAGCAAAAGGGGGGGGGGGGGATGGCCACAGTAGAGTGTCTTCCTGGAACTCCCTCCTCAGTTCCCATATCTGCAGTCCTTAGAATCTGATTCTACCAAATGCAAAGGAAGACACCAGCAGCTTCTTGCTCTTGCTGTGATTTGAATTTTTAACCTAGACTTGGTGAGTTCCCTAGGAAGTTGTGGCTTGCATGAGTCCCATTTAAATGAATGGGACCTGCAGGAAAACAAATGTATCTGAGTTGTATAATCCAGTTACCTTTATTGGCATGTAACCCTTGCAGACTCGTGTACAACAAAAACAACAACAGCATAAAGTAATACATGCAAAAAAAAATGTAAGGAATTACCATGCAAGTATACCAATCAATTACAAAAAGGGCGAATAGAAATGGCGCTAAAAGAAATTTTGCAACAGTTTCTGTTATCTCAAGGTTTGAATGGTCAAGAAGAGTAAAGACTTTTAGGCCATCAGGATATTCTTCTAATTGAGCCAAAGTAGAGTTTAGAAATTCCAGATGTAGCGCATGATAGAAGGGGCACTGAAATAAAACATGAGAGTATCTGGATCCCTCCCCCACATTCCCGAGGAATGTTCCCATCATGTGGTATTTCAGAATCTGTTCTAGATCTAATTCCAACATACACTAATGTGTCAAATGTTACAAAAAACCAAGCAGAAAATGGACCATCAGCCAAGTTGCTGGGAAGAAGACATGAGAAAGACCCGTTTTAAAAAGTGGGAAAACACTCCAGCTGAGCATGAAAGGGTGAGTGTGAAAGGACTGCCCAATGAACTATTCTTAGGTTTGCCAACCTTCAGGTAGAAGAGGAAGAGAAGAGACTGGATTCATATCCCTGCCCTTTACTTGGAGTCTCAGAGTGGCTTACAATCTCCTTTCCCTTCCCCTCCCCACAACAAACACCCTGTGAGGTAGGTGGGGCTGAGAGAGCTCTTTCGAGGACTGCCCTTGAGAGAACAACTCTGAAAGAACTTATGACTGACCCAAGGTCACATCAGCAACTGTATTTGGAAGAGTGAGGAATCAAACCCAGTTCTCCCAGATCAGAGTCTGCACTCTTAACCACTACACCAAACTAGCACCTGAGATCTCCCACTGTCACAATTGATCTCCAGATAAATAAGATCATTTCCCCTGGAGAAAATGGCTGGTTTACATAATTGACTCTATGGCATTATAACCTGCTGAGGCCACTCCCCTCACCAAACCCCACCCTTTCCAGGCTCCAAACCCAAAATCTCCAGGTATTTCCCAACTCAGAGCTGGCAACCCTAACTATTCCTGCCTTTGGTCATGGATTCTGTTTACTGGTCCACTACTTTACGGAGCCTAAGTAAAGGCCAAGCTGGCCATCTGCATCCTACCAAAATGTATTCTAGTATCATCAATCATTTGTTGGCAATTTTACAGCCTCTCCTATGAAACCAGCTGTCAATACTGCATCTTGTTCAGATATCCCACATCTGGCAGTGACCTAATCCAAAAGGACAGTGGGTTTTCCCCCTCTAAAACATCATCTTCTACAATAATGATGAACATGTCATGCAATTCAGTCTGTCTGACTAACTTACCAGTCCTGAACTGCCACTCCAGAGCAGCCAGGTGAAGTCGTAAAGTAAGTGACAAAGTGATTTCATCCCACAGTTTTATGTGTTTTAAATATGCATCTTTGGGGTTTGTTTGTTTGTTTTTAATATGGATATCTTTCCTATTATATAAAGCCGTTTTCAAGATTCCATGGGGCAAGATTCCATGGGGCGCCAAAATCAGTTGGCTGGATGGACTGCCACTCAAAAGGGGGTCCCTGGCCACTGGCTGCATTCTCTCCCTGCTTTGCCTCAGTCCCACCCACAGAGCCACCGGCCAGCGTCTTGGCCTCAGTCTGGAGGGAGCCAGTGAAGGGGAAGGACTGACTGGGTGCTGGGTCCACTCTTCTCCTCCGCCCACTGCCAGGTGGGTCTATCTGTCCCCTCAGTGGCCTGCTTCTGTCAGTGAAAAGACAATGGACTTTCAGCATAACCCCCTCCCCCTCACACTGCTAATGTGCCCAGAATAAACTTTCAGAATAAACTGTCAGAAACTGGGCATTTCACACAGCACCCCATAGTGCTTCAGGACCAGTACAAGAACTGAAGAATGCTTGGGAGGAGGTTTCAAGGTAAAACGGCTCAGGAACACTTCCCGAATGGGAGAGGCACGTTTCTGTGTGAAAGGGCCAATACGTTCCATTACGGAACCGGTACTAATAAGGTTCTGTGTAAAATGCCTGACAGAAACCGTTACTGAAGAGTTCCTGAAATGGAACATATTGGCTGTGTGAAATTCCTCAGGCTCTCTCTCCTGCTTAGCTCCACCATGGCTGGCTGGCTAATGAGGTGGGCCAGCAACCATCAAACCATTCCCTTCAACCCCCCGCTGTGTGGCTGACTTTCCCCCTAGGGTTGCTAATCTCCAGGTGGGACATGGAGATCTCCCGCTGTTACAATTGATCTCCAGATGACAGCAATCAGTTCCCCTGGAGAAAATTGCTGCTTTGGAGGGTAGACCTTATGGCATTATAGCTTGCTGAGCCCATCTATCCCCCCCCAAAAAAAAATGCTGCCCTCCACAGGATCTACCCCCAAATCTTCAGGTATTTCCATCACAGGGTTGCCAGGTCTGGGTTGGAAAATCCCTGCAGACTTTGGGGGTGGATCCAGGAGAGGGTGGGGTTTGGGGAAGGGAGGGGCCTCAGCATGGTACCCTCCCTTCCCCAAAGCATAGAGTCCACCCTCCAAAGCATCCATTTTCTCCAGGGGAGCTGATCTCTGTCAGCTGGAGATCCATTGTAAAAGCGGGAGATCCCCAGGCCCCACCTGGTGATTGGGAATCCTATTCCATCATCAGATCCGGCAACTTTCCCCTCAGTGCCCGTTGCTAGGCAACCAAACTTGCTTCTCTGAAAGCCCCTTTCCACACCTATGTTGGCCTTTGGGAGAAAACTCACTGGGGCCAGCTGAACAGAATGCCATAGAGGCCACCCTCCAAAGCAGTCATTTTCTCCAAGGGAGGGGGAAGATCTGTTGTCTGGAGTTCAATTGTAATACCTGGCAATCTTCAGTCTCTACCTGGAGGTTGGCTACCCTAGGCGTAGCAGTCAGTGCTTCAGAGCAGGATCTGCTAGACCCAGGTTCTTGCTGAGTGGGTGATTTCGGGCCAGTCACAGACTTTAAGCCTAACCTACATCACAGGGTTGTTGTACAAGTCAAAAGGGGGGAGAGGAGAATGATGTCAGCTGCTTCAGTCCCCATTGCAGAGAAAGACTACTTTTCCTCCAGGGGAAGTATGGTTGCCAATCTCCAGGGCTGGAAATCACTCAGAATGACAAGTGCTCTCCAGATGGCAGAGATCAGTTCCCCTGGAGAAAATGGTGGACTCTACTTCCTTATATCCTGCTGAGATGGACCCTTTATGACAGCCAATGTGACATAGCAGTCAGGGCTTCAGAGCATGGTGGAGGCTGTGAGGGGGGGGAATGGAAGAGTGAGGTTGATGATTAACTGGGAAGGGGATAGGGTTGCCAACTCCAGGTGGAAAATTCCTGGAGACTTGAGGGGTGGAGCCTGGAGACAGTGAGGTTTGAGGAGGAGTGGGACCTAAGACATGTACAATGCCATAGACTCCACCCTCCAAGCCAGTGAGTCCCTCATGGGGAACCATTGTTGCCAATCTCTAGGTGGGTGCTGGAGATCACTCAGAATTACAACTGCTCTCTAGGGGGAAGGGGGGAGGAGATGGAAAGCTGAAGCCAGGGGGTAGATAATGATACATTGACAGTTGGCTGGGAGGTAGGGTTGCCAACTCCAGGTGGAGACATTTCTGGAGATTTGAGGGGTGGACCCTGGAGAGGGTGAGGTTTCAGCAGGGGAGGGACCTCAGACAGGCTCAGTGCCATCGACTCCACCCTTCAAACCACCTGTTCCCTCATGAGGAACCATTGTTGCCAATCTCCAGGGGAGGAATGGAGATCATGCTGAATTACAACTGCTCTTCAGATGGCAGAGATCTTCCCCTGGATAAAATGGTGGACTCTGTGTCATTATACCCTGCTGAGGTTGCCACAGCAAATTGACACTGAGTGCCCAAGGCACTCTCCCAGAGCCTCTTTCTAGAGCCCATTGTATTTATTTCCACAATGGGCGTTATTCCTAGTTTAGAAATAATACTGAGTTCTGTTCCTTACTATTGTAACACTGAAGTCTCCTGGTTAGGATAAAAAATGTTATAAGGTTGGTTAACTAGGAATCCCTATAACCAGTTAGGGATTTCCCATTTAGAAGGTGAATTAGTTCAAGAATGACTGGGAATGTATTAACCAGGACAGAAGTAGAGAGAGTTATGAAGTATAGAGAGTTGGAAAGAGAAAGGTTTTCACTGGCCGATTCCACACTAGTTGTTGCCCTGGCGTCACTCCCCGATAAAATCCGGGGCAGAGCAACAGTTCCCCACTTCTTGCTCCGGGTCTGCAGTTGGCCCAAATGTAATCATCGTTTCCCCCGGATCTTCCGTTTCTGGGATTTTCAGGGGGGTTTTTTGCCATGGGAGTGAAGTCAGGGCATTCAAGTGGGGAACTCCAAAATTAGGGTTTCTTGCTCCACCCCTTTAATGCCCCTCTGCTTCTTTCTCTTCCCTTTCCCTCCCCTTTCCCGCCCTGGCACGAGCAGGGTTTTTTTTTGTTCCCCACTTTGTTGCATTACAACAACACGACATGACATTGATCTACCGTTGAATGGCATTTAAATGTCTTTTTAAAAATGTACTTTTGTTGTTGATGTCTGCACATTTCTTTTAAAAAAAAAAAAAAGATTTTATTGATTTTATCTATAAACTACATTTCTATGCTACTTACTATGCTAAATTTATCTTATACAGAGAATACTTTATAAAATGCTTAATCTATCAGTTTTAAGAAAATTATTATAGCATTTTAAAAAAGCATGGTTAATACAGATTACTTTGTTACTTTTTCCATTCAAAAAGCTATTTGTCAGTTTGCATAGTTTGGAGACAACACTTAATAACAAAGCTTATAATTCATACTAGTGCATATGCTTAATAAACATTTAACAATCATTGCTTCTTTTGTCCTCTTCTTGTTTTCTTAGTCTCAACATGTACTTTTGGAGCTACTGCTCCTATCTCCGAGTCGGATATTTCTTCTTCACTTTTAGAGCTATCAAAACCGTACATACTTTCTTGCGAAGCTAGCGAATCATCTGTGTCTCTGCCTTTTTTCTTCTCTTTGTCTTTTTCCAAAAAAAATTTCGCTTGTTCAACAGAGTCAATCTTGTATTTCTTATCTTTGATGCTGAAGCTAAGTCCCTCTGGGGTATTCCAACGGTATATTATAGATTCAGACTGTAGCCATGTCGTCAGCTTTCTGTAGGCTTTTCTTCTTCGCCGTATTTCAAATGGTACATCTTTCAAAACTTTAACTTCTGCTTCTTGGATCTTCAGAACCCCTTTGCTTGTGGCTTTTAAAACCACATCCCTTGTTGATTTCTTGGAGAACCTTATCATAATTTCACCGGCAGGCTTTTCTTTTTAATGTATTCTGGGTAGGTCCTGTAGACCATATCCATATCGCTTTTTAATTCTTCTGCTTTTAAGCCTGTTAACGGTGCCAACGCTTCACTTAATAGTCTTTTAAGGTCTTCTCCTTTCTTGTCTGGCACGTTCTGAAGTCGTAGGAAGAAATTTGCCCATTCCATTTGCAATTTCAGAAGGGAATCATGATGAAGAGCCTTTTCTTTTTCTGCTTTCTGTAGTCTTGAATCTTGATTTTTTACTGACGTTTTAACCTCCATAAGGTCCCGCTGCAGCTTCTCTGTAACTTTATTTGACTCCTTCAGCTCCGACTGCATTTTATCCATCTTGATGTTCAGTGACGTCATTTGATCCACTAGAGGTCGCAATAACGAGGAAAACACCACACTCATCTCAGTGGTATCAACTTTTGAACTCGGAACTGTAGTTGCTGGCTTTGGGGAAGGTTTCGGTTTCCCTGCCATTGTTGAGACTTCGCTATTGTTTACGTTTAGATAAGATGGAGATAAGAAGCGATTTTTTCAGCTGCACTTGTATCGTTTTAATTATTAAGTCCTCAAGTATGCGATACCGCCATCTAGCAGCTCATCTAAGCTTTCCTTCCTTCAGTAACACCGTGGGAAAGAGCCTCGTAAGTACGCTGATAATGGAAGGGGGGGGATTTCTCTCCACCCTCCGCTTTTCCCGCTAAGTTGCTTATTTCAACTTCGAGACTAACTTTTTCACCTTTGTGTAGCTGGAAGTTACTGCTTCATTGCTTCATATTCTCTGCTGCTTCACGGTTTGCGCTATAGCCATGCGGCTCCCACGATGGGGGAACCTATGGGGGTGATGAGGGGGACCTCAAATCCCACGATCGCCACCGCCGAGAGAGATTCCTTCTTGTGCCACCCCAGGCAGAGCCCCCTCACTGGGGTCTCTGGGGGCTCGGCACCTGTCCAGAGCCCCTTCTTCCCATCGGGTACAGATCGCCTCCCCCGCTAGCACGGAGGGACGTGTCTGCCATTCTTCGCAAGTCTTCCGGAAGTTGATGTCTGCACATTTCTGTGTTGCTTCTTTTGCACAAAAGTCATGACTGAGTCATGCCACTATAAAAATATGTATTGATGGCTTTGAGGCGCAGCACGAGCTTCCCCCCACCCCAGTCGCATTACAACAACATGACATGACATTGATCCATCGTTCTGTAATTAACATTTTTTGTGGGGCCAATGTATTGCAGGTGGCGTGGTGGTGTGGACACAATTTTTGCAGGGGTTACATGTGTTAGTGTTGCATGTTCCCCCTCCATTTCCCATCCCTTTGCTACCCTCCATTTCCCCTCCAACTATGGCACAAGATTTTTTTCCTTACACGGATGATTTTCGCGGGCTTGGAAGCTCAGATGGCCAATCATGGTTTTGTTGCATCACGACATCATAACACAACTCCGCCTACATTAAAAAAGGGGGGAGACGGGTGGGAGCTCAAGATTTGGGGCAAGGACAGATGCGGAAATGAAGAACCGGCATCAACCCAGGTCAGATTTGTGTAATGCGAAAACGCGCACACTGATTCGGACCAATTAAACCCGGGAGGAAAGGGAAGCAAAGCACTTGTGAGGAATCGGCCACTGTTAAAAGATTGTATTAGACAAAACCAGTTGTAGTTAACAGTTTAGGACAGGGGTCCCCAACACGGTGCGCAGGGTCACCACGGAGCCCACAAACACCTTTTCTGAGACCCACCCAATGTTTCTAGAAAGTGGGCAGGGCCAGGTAGAGCTTATGCCTAGCAGAGCTTCTGATTGACTGTGCAGATTACAAGGCAACCAAGTTAAACAGAGTTTCTGCCTTAAATATTGAAGAATCACGGAATCATAGAGTTGGAAGGGAACTCCAGGGTCATCTAGTCCAACCTCCTGCACAATGCAGGAAATTCACAAATACCTCCCCCTCACACACCCTCAGTGACCCCTGTTCCATGCCCAGAAGATGATGACAAAAAACCCTCCAGGATCTCCAGCCAAACCGGCTTGGAGAAAAGTTGCTTCCTGACCCCAAAGTGGTGATCAGCATTTCCCTGGGTGGGTAAGAAAGGGCCACAAGAACTACACCCTGAGGCAACCCTTCCTGCCCTCCCTCTCATGCTCTGCCTAAGTTCACATAATCCCCATTGCTGGCAGATGGCCATTTAGCCTCTGATTGAAAACCTCCAAAGGAGAGCCCACCACCTCCCGAAGAAGCCTGTACCACTGAGGAACCACTCTAGCTTTCAGGAAGTTCTTCCTCATGTTTAGCCGAAAATAGTTTTGATTTAATTTCAACCCATTGGTTCTGACCCGACCTATTGGGGAGTTGCTATGAGAGTTATGCATAAACTTGCTCCCTGACATATTGTGGTTGGTTCCACCTCCTATGGAAGCCATTTTGTTGTTGCGCCCACCACCCTGGGTCAGAATTTGAAAGGTATCCAGAGACTCACAAAAGTTGGAGGGACCCCTGGTTTTGGATATGTTGGAGTTATCAAGATATGATACAGTTAAAGACTGGCAGTCTTTAAGCAGCATCTGGACAAACACTTGTCAGGGGTACTCTAGGCTGATCTTGCATTGAGCAGGGGGCTGGACTAGATGGCCTGTATGGCCTCTTCCGACTCTCTGTGATTCTATGATTCTATGAATTTAAATGTCTGAAAAGCAAGCAGAAAGAAGCTTGGATGTTAAATGCTGATTTGATCCACTGGGTCAGGTAAGCAAGACTGCAGCTGGAGAATGAGTGAATTCAAAATTGGGAATATTTGAATGTGGACTCTACCAGTTCAGAAAATTCACCTCTTGCACCAGTCTACAGCTTCTAGGAGGAAAGGCTAGTCAGGGACATTTGAGGTCAGAAACAAGATGACTGAGGGAGGACATGATCGAGGTTTATAAAATCATGCATAGGATGGAGAAAGTAGATAGAAATCTCTCTCTCTCTCTCTCTCTCTTCCCTCCCCCCCTTAATACTAGCTATCAGGGTTACCCAGTGAAGTTGATGGGCACTAGGTTCAAAACAGACAAAAGGGAATGCTTGTTTTAAATTGTGAAATTCACTGCCGTTGGGCATAACAATAGCCAGAAGCTTTAAAAGGGGGGTCAGATTCATGGAGGAGAGGTCCAGCAATGACTAGGCATGGTGAAAGCTTTGCTGGGCCAGACATGCGACTGGTCTGATCTTCTTACGTTCTTAGGAACTCACCTTGCAATGGGGCTGCCACCACAGCTAGTCAGTCAGACGTCTCTGTCTGTGCTCTCAAAGCAAAATAACTTTACCCTGGAGTCAGGTTATTTTGCTTTGGCTGGCAGGAGTAATGGGCAGCGGACTAGAGGTTTTTAAAAGGCCTCATCTTTACCTGGAAATAATAGTCTTGAGAATGTTTTGTAAGTCATGACGACTTGTCTGTAAGCACAGGAGTCACAGTTCCCTCTGCTTCCTTGTAGCAGAAAAAGACCCATGGGCTTGTTCCCTGAGAATTGTTTAGGAAAGGCTGGGGGTGGGGAATAAATGTTAGGCTAGGGAAATTTGTCAACCACTAGTTGCATTCTTAATACTGTTATGTAATTAATTGCTGTCAAGTTGCAACTGAGTTATGGCAACCCCAGCAAGGGGCTTTCGAGGCTAGTGAGAAGCAGAGGTGGTTGGCCATGGCCTTCTTCTGCAGAGCCGTCCTTGGTGGTCTCTCTTCCAACGTTTAAACAGGCACTAATTTGGGGAGCCAATTTGGTGTAGTGGTTAAGTGTGTGGACTCTAATCTGGGAGAACCGGGTTTGATTCCCCACTCCTCCACTTGTACCTGGCTGGATGACCTTGGGCAAGCCATAGCTCTGTACCAGCTGTTCCCTCAAGGACAGCTTGGGAAAGAGCTCTCTCAGCCCCACCTACCTCACAGGGTGTCTGTTGTGGGGCGAGGAAGGGAAAGGAGTTTGTAAACCACTCTGAGACTCCAAGTGAGTGAAGGGTGGGGTATAAATCTAATCTTTTCTTCTTCTTCTTCTTCTTCTAACTTTCCTAGATCTGACAAGATTGGGCTATACCACCTTCCCTCCCCAAATAGTATTAGGAGAGGACAAAACCTGTCCCTCACCCTATATAGGGGGCTCACCAGGGGAAAGGGGAAAGTGGCTTCCATTCCCCAGCCATGATTGTCCTGTATCAGGGAATACACCAAATCAGAGAATACACCAAAGATAATTTCAGAAGGTAGCTGAAGAAGAAAAGAGACTGGATTTATATCCTGCCCTTCACTCAGAGTAGCTTACAAACTCCTTTCCCTTCCCCTCCCCACAACAGACACCATGGGTGCATTCAGACACGCCATTTAATCAGGTTTGAACGCCCCCCTCTGTTGTGATTATTTTTACTCCGGACAATCGTGATCACAAGGGAGCATGTGTCGGGATTCTCCCCCCCCAAGTTTGCACATGCGCAAAACTGCTCATCCGTAGAATTAAAAACCTTTATCCTCGCGCATGCGCAGAACCATTTGACAGTCCTGCAGAGCACTGTGATTTCACCGCTGTGACAGAAGACTAACCTTTTCACCCAAAACTGGCCTCTTTGGGATCCTGAACTCAAAATTAGTGCCCGTTTAAACGTTGGTTTTATAAACGTGGGAGCAGAGCTCCACTTATGTGCATACCGTCAATGCACAAAAAAATGGTGGGCGAAAAGTGGAAGGGGGTTTAAACTATCGGAAGTGGCTCGACACCAGAGGAGCAATCACACAGGGAAAAATGTGGCTTTAACCAGGAGAGCTGAGAAAACATCACTTGGGACCCGGTAACAAAGTACTCTGGCTAAAGGGGGGTTTTGAGCAGGAAACCAATGGGACGGGAGGCAGATGTTGCCGTGTGAACATGCACATAAAATCTGTCGTTGATCAGTCATGAAACCTGATTAAATGGCACGTCTGAATGCACCCCCTGTGAGGTAGGTGGGGCTGAGAGAGTTCTTTTGAGAACTGCCCTTGAGAGAACAGCTCTGAAAGAATTTACGACTGACCCAAGGCCATCCACGCACTTAACCGCTACACCAAACTGGCTGTGTTGGTCTGCAGCTGAACAGCTCAATTCAAGTCCAGCAGCACTTTAGAGACCAACAAGATTTTTGAAGTGTGAGCTTTCACAAGTCAAAGCTCTGGTATCTACCAAAGGGAGCTCTGACTCTCAAAGGCTTCTACCCCCAAAGTCCTGTTGCTCTCTGAGGTGTGACTGGTCTTGAATCTAGCTGCAAATCCACTGAGTTTGGTCTCACCCCCAGTCAAATAAGGATACAGTCTGCAGTGGTGGTCTTTTTTTTTTTACAGTAATTTATTGGGTAGGAAGAGGGTTGGCGGCTGTGCAGCGTGAATGGCAATGGAAGCTGTTTTCAAATACATCCTGCATTATTTCACATAACTCTAATTACATCCCTTTCGAACCTGTTCCAAGTAATTATATCCTTTTATTACCTCCCTTCAAGTGAAATGTCTCAATTTTCTCATGCACCAGATGCTCTTAATTATCTGCTCCTTTTCTATTTGCGAATCTTTTCAGTGACTGGGTTTACCAAAAGGAGCCAAGGACTGGAGAGAAAACTGCACAAATATTAAAGGCGCCACTGGACCAGCGTTCCCTCTAAGCTGAGTGAGTGTGAGCTAGCCCACAGTTCATTAGCCTCCGGCTCACACATTTTTGACTTCGCTCAGGACGGATGGCTCCAGAGCAAACTAATTTATGCAGCAGCCAAATCGCTCGCTCACGACTTTAATGCCAGTAGCTCACAAAGTAGAATTTTTGCTCACAAGACTCCACAGCTTAGAGGGAGCATTGCACTGGACTCCAACTTCTACTGCTTCAGACCAACATAGCTACCCACCATAATCTATGCCCAAGATTAGTAAATACAAGCAGGAGGACCTGTGATTCTCATGGGGGGGGGAGAGAAGGAGCTCCACATCCAGGAGGAATCACTCGCACGCCGAGCCTCTTCCCCTACGTCCCCCTGCCCTCCCTGAAAATGGCAGCGGCAGCAATACCTGCCGCCCACCGAGCCCCCCCCCCCCCACAGCCAAAGCCTTTTCTGTGCGTGTGCAAGGAACGCTTTCTTTTACTTTTGAGGGGATTTAAATATCTCCCCCAAAGTTTTTTCCCCCACTTCTAGCATTTTTCTGCACATGTGGAGACTCCTCCACGTGTATAGGAAAATCTCCCTGCCCCCCAAGTGCCCCCTCCCCATGCAGATTTAGATATCCGCACAGAGGGGGCCACTTCGGAATTAGATATATAGACAAGGGGGCCCCCCACAATATTCGCGGGGGGGGAGAAGCTAACAGCTGCTCCTCCTTCCTCCGCCCCCTTCCCCCTTCCTCTGCCCCCCCGAGACTCCCGGCGGGCCTTGGCGGCTCTCGCCAGGCCCACTGCTTGCCCCTTCCCCCCCCCCCGAGACTCCCGGCGGGCCTCGGTGGCTCTTGCCGGGCCTGCCGCTTGCCTCCTTCCCCCCCAGAGACTCCCAGTGGGCCTCGGCACCTCTCGCGGGGCCCACCGCTCGCCCCCTTCCCCCTCCTCCGCGGGCTGTCGGCTGGCCTCGGCGACTCTCGCCAGGCCGCTGTCGTTCCAAGAGCGTTCCCTGCACATGCGCAGGTGACGCTTTTTTACTTTTTGGGAGATTTAAAGATCCCCCGAAAAGTTTTTGATAGATTTCGGATTTTTCTGCAAGCGGGGGGGGGGTTTAACCCCCACCTGCAGAACCCCCCCTCTGCCCTCCAAGTGCCCCCCACGTGGATTTAAGTATCCGCACGCGGGGGGGCACTTGGGAATTAGATATATAGATGGCTTCCCCCCCCCCGGTACAGTTCTAGCAGCATTACACAACTAGCCCTGCACCAACTGCACGAAGAAGGAGACAATGAATGTAGAACCTGGCCCTGGTTAAAGATCTTAGGCTGAAAGACATCGACCAGCTAAAAAAAACCCCCACAAGGTGTGGGGCTTAAAAAGAGAGTTTGCTTCTCTCTTCACCTGGGGAAAATCTCCGTCTCTTGAACATCTGCTGTAAAGAACTCAGCCTCACCTTCAGTCTGAGGCTGCAACCTGAAGATCACTTTCCTGGATGCAAGCGCCACAGAATGAAACTGGACTTTGTTCGGAGTAGGCCTTGCTTAGGATTGTGCTCATGAGAACCACACAATCTAGTAGGCGGTTCTTTTGAAGGAGGCCCTTTAGAACGAACAGGAGCTGAACTAAAAAGCTTTACTGGATGGTAGGGCAGATCCTCTCCATTCCATTAGGCAGGGCTTTTTTTGTGGAAAAAGCCCAGCAGGAACTCATTAGCATAATAAGCCATACCCAACAGCAGAAATGCATTAGCATATTAGGCCACACCCCTGACAGCACAGCTCCCTCCCAAGATCAGCTTCTCCAGGTGCCCTGCCTTCCCTCCCTGGATTGGCTTGACTTCCCTAGGCACCCTGCAGCTTGCGAGGCGCCCGGGGAACCAAGGAGGGGAGGCTGTAGGTGTGGCCAACTCAGAAGCCAGCCAGAACTCCATTCCTGTGCGTTCCTGCCCCAAAATAGCCCTGCCATTAGGGCTTCCACAGCATAACTGCATTCCTGGTACAGCTAGATTTAAGTCCAGGAGCACCTTTGAGACCAAAAAGATTTTGGGGTATAAGCTTTCAAGAGTCAAAGCTCCCCTTTTCAGATCTGGACTCAAATCTAGCTGTTCTGCTACATGGCTGCTCAACATGGCTGCCCTCTGAAATTAAGTTCATTCCTGGTATATTCTCAGTAAGTCCCTCAGAATCACCTGCCCTCTGGGGAGCACAAAACATGTTTCAGGAAGGCCACTGTTCCATCAACTTGCTAGGGTTGCCAGACTCCCTGGTTGAGGCAGGGGTCCCCCACTACCAGGCTCTGCCCCCCAGCCACTGATCAGCTGGCCAACAGGGGGGACTTACCAGTAGAAAGGTGAAGGCATATGCTACATTGCCAGCATCACACTGGAAGTGACATCATCACGCCAGTGGCTTCCAAGCAACGCTTTGGTATTTGGGCAAAAACTCTATGGTAGAAGAAGGTAGTTTTACCATAGAGTTTTGCCCTAATACCAAAGTGTCGCATGGACGTTTCTAGTCTGATGACATCACTTCCAGTGTGACAGTGGCACCATGGCCTAGGCCTTCTTTCTACTGGTAAGCCCCCCCCCCCCCCAAAAAATGCTCATTGGTTACCAGGAGGGACCTGGCAACCCTACATCTCACCATTACAACAACCCAAGAGCTCCATTGTGTTTTCCGAGTGATAAAATGCCACTGGTTTTTGTTGAGCTCATAAAATCCAAAACAGTTTTGAAAACACTGAAATACATGTATTCGGACCCTGAAAGAACCCCCAGTAGGTACACGACAAACAAGTTCCATGAGAGATGTTTCGTTGGCGCACATTAAATCTCACCACACCGAACACTTCCTTTCGTGGCAGAGCAACAGACCCAAATGGGACCCTTTGGGCAAACCAAGGCAGGGAGACTGCTTGTCCTAGCTGCTGTAAATCCCCACTCCTTCCTGGAGGCAGGCAAGAGAGAAAGTCGACCTGTAACAACCCTTCTTTCTGTTCAGCTGCTTCCAGTGGATGGGTTGGAAAGCAAAATGATCAGGTAGCCAAGGCCTCATGCCTCTTGCTGGTGTTTGAACCCCATTTTTTCTCCCAACACTCTCACTGACTTTTGGCAAATGGCCCCTTATTCCGTCCCTTTCACAGAGATTTCTCAGTTGTTGTTAATTATTTTTTCAGCAATAAATTTCTAAGGCAAGGGATCCCAACATTTGTGAGCCTGCGGGCACCTTGGAATTCTGACACAGTGGGCAGGGTGCAGCTACAAAATGGCTGTCACAGGAGACAGAGCCAGCTGCAAAATGGCTGCCACAGCTTACCTTCGGATAGATTGAAAATCTGTACAAATCTGTACAGCGTCAAATTTCCAATAGCCAATTAGAAGCCTTGATGGGCAAAAGCTCCAACAGGCTCTACCCTCTTTCTAAAAATCCTCCTGAGGACACAACTGACTCAAGAAGTTTCTGAATAGGGATGGGCTACCTGGGAACCTCCAGAAACTTGCTTTCAGAACTTCATTTTTTTTCATGCATGGTTTTTTGTTTTTGCAGGTGTTGCAACGGCTGCTGCAGAACTCCCCCTGCCCCATCTTTATGCCTGACCATGACTCCAGGAGGTTTATTCACATCATTTTTAAAAACATTACCTGATCTGAACCCAAGTAACATTGTGCCACAGGAGGTGGTGGCAGCTACAAGCAGGGATAGCTTCAAGAGGAAATTAGATAAACCTACGGAGCAGTGGTCCATCAGTGGCTATTAGCCACAAGGGATAGACAGGAACCCTCAGTCTGGGGCCAGTGATGCTCTGTATTCTTGGTGCTTTGGGGGGGGGCAACAGTGGGAGGGCTTCTAGTGTCCTGGCCCCACTGGTGGACCTCCTGAGGGCACCTGGGATTTTTGGCCACTGTGTGGCACAGAGTGTTGGACTGGATGGGCCATTGGCCTGATCCAACATTGTCTTCTCTTATGTTTTTATGTTCTTACGTGCCTAGCTTATTTAGTAGATGGATAGGGTTGCCAACCTCCAGATGGGGGCTGGAGATTTCCTGGGATTTCAACTGATCTCCAGATGACAGACATCCATTCCCCTGGATAAAATGGCTGCTTTGCAGGGTGGGATTCTATGGCTTCCTCCCTCCCTCCCGCCCTCCCTCCCGCCCTCCTTCCTTCCTTCCTTCCTTCCTTCCTTCCTTCCTTCCTTCCTTCCTTCCTTCCTTTGATTTTTAAACTGCCCTCTCCCATACTTGGGCCTCAGGGAGGTGTACAACATTTCATTAGGATACATTCAAATCAGGTTTAAAACAACTTAAAAACAGTAAAACAGATTCAATAACCATTCAGATTATGCCTTTAGGATGGACCAGAATGATAGTTCTTGCCCCACAGGGGAAAAGGCGAGGGGGGCCAGACGGAGTACAAAAACATTGCTGCCCTCAACCCTAAGCCTGTCAAAATCTCTCTGCCTTGGAAGCCCTGCAGAAGTTCATCAGGTCCCAGAGGGCATGGATGTTACTTGGCAGAGAGCTCCACCAGGTCGGAGCCAGGGCCCACAAAGCCCTGGCTCTAGTCAAGGACAGCCAGATAGTTCTTGGGCCAGGGAGCACCAGAAGATTTTTCTCTGTGGAGGTAATGCTTTTGGGGGGACATACCAGGAGAGGCAGTCCCGAAGATACATTGGTCCCAGACTGTTCAGGGCCTTAAAGGTCAATACCAAAACCTTGAATACCCTGATCCGGTATTCAACATGGAGCCAGTGCAGCTGAGAACCACCAGTTAAATATGTGCTGTAGATGAAGGTGAAAGAGGAGAGCGCAAAAGTTGGCTTGAAACTCAATATCAAAAAAAACTAAGATCATGGCATCTGGCCCCATCACTCCTTGGCAAGTAGAAAGGGAAGTCGTGGAAGCAGTGACAAACTTCACCTTCCTGGGATCGAAGATCACTGCAGACAGTGACTGCAGCCATGAAATTAAAAGACACCTGCTCCTTGGGAGAAAAGCAATGGCAAACCTAGACAGCATAATAAATAGTAGAGACGTCACCCTGCCAACAAAAATCTGTATGGTCAAAGCAATGGTATTCCCAGTTGAAATGTATGGCTGTGAGAATTGGACTATAATGAAGGTCGAGTGCCAAAGAATAGATTCTTTTGAATTTTGGTGCTGGAGAAGACTCTTGAGAGTCCCGTGGACTGCAAGGAGATCAAATCAATCAATCCTAAAGGAAATCAACCCTGATTGTTCCCTGGAAGGCCAGATGCTGAAGCTCAAATCCTTTGGCCACCAAATGAGAAGAGAGCACTCACTGGAGAAGACCCCGATGCTGGGAAAGACTGAAGGTCAAAGAAGAAGGGAACGGCAAAGGATGAGATGGTTAGACAGTGTTATTGATGCAACGAACATGAAATTAAGCAAACTCCAGACCACAACAGATGACACGAGGGCCTGGTGTGATATGATCCATGGAGTCACGAAGAGTTGGACTCAACTGTGCAACTGAACAGCAACAACAACAACAACAACAGATAGGGTTCTGGTGAAAACCCAGGGTGCTGTGTACTAGACCAGTTGCAACTTCCAGGACAATTTCAAGAGTAGTCCTGCTCAGAGTGAGTTACAGTAGTCTTGCCTAGAGGTGACGGTTGCATGGATTACTGTGGCTAGGTTGGGGTGAGACAAGAAGGGAGCCAGTTGTTTGATCTGGCACAGCTGGAGGAATGCCAGTCTGGCAACATTAGTGATCTGGGCCTCCACTGATAAGAAGGCATCCAGAAACAAGCCCAGGCTCTTCACGGTAGGTGCTGGTGTTACTGGCACACCATCCAGAGCTGGGAGTTGGCATCTCAAGCCTAAATCTCCTCCACACCCCCAGCCCCGGCGCCTCTGTCTTTGAAGGATTCAGAAGGATTATACCTGGCTGAGGTCCCCCACTCCCCAAACTCCGTCCTCTCTGGGCTTCACCCCCAAAATCTCAAGGTATTTCCCCATCCACAGCTGGCAACCCAATAGACTGACCAGAAAAAGACAATGGGGCAGCACCAGTGACTATCACTTGAGAAAATTATAATGTTACAGAAATACATAATGCAACATACAATACATTGGTAAATCATTCTATTTCCCTTTGGTGTCTATATATTACACTTACTTTGAACTTTTTTAGTACTGCTTTTAAGGGCTTACACGTGTGATGAGAACTCAGGTTAAAGAGGTACGAATCAGAAATGTCTCCATTCTATATAGTTAGAGTTTGAAGGTAGTATTTCATTTTCTGCAAAGTATGTGATCAGAGGAGACCACTTGTGCACAAATTTGGAGTGAGATTCTGTGTGACTATTTACTTGCCCTTCATAGTTTTTCTGCAATCTTATCCCTTATAAAGTGATCCCAGCATTTGTTTTGCCAGCTCTGTATGGTGGAAGGGTTGGGAGACTTCCAGGAAGCCACTATGGTAAGTCTAGCAGTAGCCAATAAAGTAAAAACTAAATCTGAGATATGTAGATCTTGGTTTCCATTCATGGTTGTTACGTTTAACAGTATTATCTCCAGTTCTAGTGGGATGCTTTGGGATGTTATTTTATTGGTTTCTTCCTGTATCTGTCTCCAGAAAGATTGCGGGTGGGAGCACTTGGAGAGCTCCTGATATTAAAAGTAATCTCCAGATTATCAGGATCACTTTCCCTGGAGGAAATGGCTGTTTCGGAGGGTGGACTCTATGGCAATATGCCCTGCTGAGGTCCCCCCCCTCCCCAAACCCTGCCCACCTCAGGTTCCACCCCAAAATCTCCAGGTATTTTCCAACCTAGAGCTGTCAACCCTAGAAGCTGATCCCTTTTGCCAGCCCTAGTAGTGGTGAAAGAAAACATTCTCACCAACCGTTCTCAGTTTACCAGAACAAGGAAGTGGGTTTACCAACCTCCAAGAGGGGCATGACGATCTCTCTTAATGACAGCTCCACTCTAGACTAGAAAGACCAGGTTCCCCTGGAGAAAGTGGCTGCTTTGGAGGGTATCTCCATGGTCTGAGGTCTCTCCACTCCCCAAGCCCTACCCTCCCAGTTTGGTGTAGTGGTTAAGTGCACAGACTCTAATCTGGGAGAATTGGGTTTGATCCCCCACTCCTCCACTTGCGCCTGCTGGATGACCTTGGGCAAGCCATAGTTCCGGCACAGCTGTTCTTGAAAAAGAGCAGTTTCTGTCAGAGCTCTCTCAGTCCCACCTACCTCCCAGGGTGTCTGTCTGTTGTGGGGAGGGGAAGGGAGAGGAGTTTGTAAGCTGCTCTGAGACTCCCTTGGGTAGTGAAGGGCGGGGTATAAATCCAGTCTCTTCTTCTCTTCTCCCCAGGCCTCTGCCCCATTCTCCAGTCCAGCACTGGCAACCCTTCAGAGGAGCTTGGGAGAAACCTGGGATGTGCCATAGACAGACTGTCCATCAGTACTGCTCCCCAGAGATTCCTCAGCGCATTGTCAAAGGGTAAGCAAAGAGCAACTTGAAGGGCTTCTTCTAGCAAGCGTTTCCAGATCAATTATGAATAAGGAAATAAATTGTGTGTCAATAAATGGGACACTTCAGCCTGTTTCCTTCGTCTCATGTTTCCATCGAGGAGTGTGGGAAAATCCCTTTCCCCAAATATCCATGCAATGCCACAGCCTCGGGTTTCAGAATCTCTTTATTCCTTACCATCCCTGGCATGAAACTCCACAGGTAAAATGAACCAGAAAGTGACTCCGGTGAAAACTTTGAGTGCAGTTTAATGGCAGGTGAGTTGGTTCAATTGATATGAAGCTGTCAAGCCAGAAGGTTAGAAGCTCTGTTATTCCTCCCTGGTGATTATTATATCAGTGGGGAAAGAGAAGGTGTGCCTCATCTTTACCTGTTTACAGCTGGCTCCTATTTTCTCCTTTGGAAGGCAACCATCTCTCAGCACATGCCCAGCACATCAAAGCACACCAGCCTATTTTCATATTTTCGTAGATGTGGATTGTGACGTGTTGCTTTGTTCCTTTTCAGATTCAGTAGGAAAGCAAATCTGCAATGCTAAAAAAAGAAAAGAAAAAAAATTTAGCCTTGGAGTATTCGGTGTTCCCTGTGCACTGAAGCAAGTAACATGCTTTTCAATCGCCTTCATCAGCGCAGCATACTGATTACTCCTGGGCATTAACTCTCCTGAACATTCAGAATGGTTTCAGAGTCAAGGACAGATGGTGGTTATATGAGAATGAGAAAGTTCTGGATAGCAGAGGTAAGAGAAGCATCAGATGCTGAGCTGCGGTGGCTCGAACAGTGTGAGCAAGAGTCAGCTCAGCCATGAATGGATCCCTGGGTCAGCTCTTACACGACCCCATGAAGCTGCCTTGTACTCAGGGGTCATTTGGGGCTGGAGCTAGGCGGAGCTCCAGGAGTGGGCACTAGGGCAGCCACGGGCTGAATCAGATTCTCTGATCGGATTCATCCCGATGCTGAACTGCCGCCGAAATTCGGCGGCAGTTTTAAAAGCAGCTGGAGGGGAGGGGGTTTGAGGGAGAGGCTCCAAACTTACAGGGTGGCTGTTGGAGCCTCTTCCAGAAATACCCACCAAGTTTCAAAAAGATTGGACCGGGGGTCCGATTCTATGGGCCCCCAAACAGGTTCCCCCCATTCCCTCCATTGTTCTCTATGGTGGGAAAAAAGTAACGTTTTTTTTCCCACCATAGAGAACAATGGAGGGGATGGGGCAATCTGTTTGGGGGCCCGTAGAATTGGACCCCCTGGTCCAGTCTTTTTGAAACTTGGTGAGTATTTCGGGGACAGGCCCCAGCAGCTACCCTGCAAGTTTGGAGCCTCTCCCTCAAACCCCCTCTCCTCCAGCCCCTCATATACCCTATGAGTTTTTGCCATTGACTTCAATGGCCCATAGGGTATAATGAGGCTAAAACTGACATTCGGCTGGTGACGTCAGGGGGCGTGGCATATGCTAATGAGTTATGCTAATGAGCTCCTGCACCTCTTTTTCTGTGAAATGACCCCTGCTTGTACTGAATCAGACCACTGGACCATCAAAGTCAGCATTGCCGACTCAGATGGGCAGCAGCTCCACAGGTTTGGCCATTCACATGACCAGTTGCCAGATCCGAGATGCTCGGTGTGAACCCCCCTTCCCAAGGGCATAGACTTTTGGAAATTCCGGGTGGGGGCTCCTTAGCGTGCGTGCGAAGTGCGTGCGCTTGCTGGGGTGATGTTCTCCCCCCCGGGAAACCGCCGTGCCTCCCCGGGCCCTTCCGAGGCCCGCTAGCCGCTGTTGCCGGTGCCTCTGTCTCCCCACCCGGCCACCCCTTCCCTCTCCAGCAGTGGTGGCTGGGCCTCAGAAGGACCCGGGGAGGCGCAGTGGCAGGCGCTCCATTTTGCCGGGGGTGGCTGAGCCCCCCCATACTCTATGCCTATGCCCCTCCCCCCTTCTGTTGAGACCCCTCAAACCTGATCATCAGCCCCATCTTAGTTGTTTTGAAGTGTGAGTGCAGTGGAGAGCTCTAGGATGTGACCAAGGCACATCCTATCACAGAGGAAGGATGTCAGTGATCGGCGTTTTATCTAGCCTCAGCTCCAAGGCATGTGTAACACTAGCATATCATTTGCTTCAAATAAGGCTCCATCAAAGTGACACGAACCATTTCATGCCACCCTTATGTGTCACTTCTGTTCCCGTCATTGATCAAAGCAGCCAAACATCTGATCTGCTCAGGATGATCCACCAAGGGGACAGTTTTACCATCACTTCACACCGGGGATCTTTATAACCACTTAGTTTTGGAACTAATCTGCCCACCAGACCCAGGCAGCAGTTACCTTCAAACTGCCCATCTCTTGGACCAATCCTGATCCTGGGAAGGTGGGGTCCCATGTCCAGCTATGGGGTCCTTTCCCATAAAAAGACCAGCCCAGTCCCTTGGAATGTGTGCCAGGCTCTCTTGCTGCCTGGATACCCCTGCATCTGCTGTGCAGGACCCTTTCCCCTTTCTCCTTGATACTCTGCTGGCTTGAACTTGCGCTGCATGGACTTCTCTTGATTTGCAGCCTCTCACATACCTTGAGTGAAGTAGTATTGACCACCTGAATGTCATTTCTTCCCTCCTCCTGCCCCGTCCCTCATCCCTATCCCATTCACAGTGTGTGTGTGTGTATTTGGGAAGAAGAGGGTGATTTAACATGGAGTTCTGTGCAGGGATCATTTTGAGCAGGAACGCACAGGAACGCCGTTCCGGGAGTAACAAGCCCAGGAGCTGGCACATATGGTGATGCACTGTGGGAAAAAGCAAAAGCATACTAACTTGACCTGTATTGTTGTAGGGTAACTTCCCTACAAGAGCAAAGGAAACCTCAAGTGTCTTTAGTCAAAGTGTCAAGCTGGCTCACCAGCTCTGAGTTGGGAAATATCTGGAGATTTTTGGGGTGGAGCCTGAACGGTGGGTGTTGCCTTCTGACACACTTCCAGTGATGTCTTTGTGGTTCAAGACAATAATAGTGATTAGCTCCCCCCCCTTCCCCAAGAAAGCCTGGCAGAGGTCGCTGTTTCCCGTGCAACATGGCCTGGACCCAAGCCTGGAGGGGTGTGGCTCCTCCTCCCACAAGATGCACCTTTTTTTTTTTTTTTTTACGAAATGACCCCTGGTATTGTGGTTTACTGAGGAGTGGATCCAGAAGGGGACTTTACTTCCCTCAGTACCAATAGGGCAAGGGTAATTATTCTACTGTTTCAACAAAGTGCCCCCCCCCCAAGTACAAATATTTAAAATGACCAAGCCCTGACACTTAGAGTGCAATCACACGGACGTTTACTGCGGGCTTCGCGGCTGTTCCTTATCGCAATTAAAGGGGCTGACCAGACGGCCGCATCTGTCTCCCGTCTCGAAGCCGCCCCCGTCCGCATTCGAGCCCGCCTTTCAAACCACCTTTCAAAACAAGTACCTTCCGTTTGAGCCATCGCGCTTGAAAGAGACCCGGGTTTAAATGCCCGTGTGATCGCACCCCCTGTCTCCAAGAAGGGGAGATTCTGCACTGGCTTTTCCCTCCGTTGTTTTACCAAACCCATGTTGGAACAGAAATCCCCCTCTACACTGTGCCGCTTTCACTTCCTTTGATCATTGGATTTTATGGTACCCCCTACACTGCGTGCTGCTTTCACTTCCTTTGATCGTTGGATTTTTATGGTACTTTCTGCATAGTTTTATGGCCATTCAGGGGTGACTTTGCAGTCAGTACGTTGTCCTGGGGTATGTGACTGTGGTTTTGAGCTGCACCTTTTCCTCAGTGTTGAGAAAATGTGGCGTGAATGCCAGATGCAGAACTGCCGAGAGTCACCCTCTTGCCTCATACGTTAGCAGGTTAAGAGGAGTGAGGGGACTCTGGTGGTGATGGAAATGGTGGCGCACAAGCAGTCCAAGTCCCTGGACGAAGGACAGTGAGGTGCCAAGTTGTCTTCCTCTAAGGGGCTTGCAGAACGGCCTCACTCACGATGGGGCTGGGGCTTGGGCTTGATGGTATCTCTAAGGCAGCCTCCTAAGGTAAGTGAGAAGAAGTAGAAGTAGTAGTAGAAGAAGAAGGGAAAGAGTTGGTTTCCATGCCCTGCTTTTTGCTCCCTGAAGGAGTCTCAAAACAGCTTCCCTTCCTCTCCTCACAACAGTCACCCTGTGAGGTAGGTGGGGCTGAGAGAGCTCTGAGAGGTCTGTGACTGGCCCAAGGTCACCCAGCTGGCTGTACGTGGAAGAGGAGTGAGGAATCAACCCCGGCTCTCCAGATTAGAGGTCACTGTCCCTAACCACTACACCACACTGGCTCTGGAGCCAATCAGTTACCTGAAGTCTGTGGGACAGTCTGCCAAAAGAAATGTTAAGTTTCCCACAGTTGTCCTGGCCTTGGGGGGGGGGGAGAGCACAGCACCTCTTTGTGAACTGGAAGAGACTCGCCTTCCTATTAAACTTCTTGTGGTCTCCCAGCCTTGATTTTTTGTTTGTTTGGAAGAAGGAGGAGGAGGAGGAGGAGGAGGAGGAGGAGAAGAAGAAGAGGAAGAGGAAGAGGAAGAGGAGGAGGGGGGGGAGGAGGGGGGGGAGGGGGAGGGGAGATATGATTTATACAGCCTTCACTTGGAATCTCAGAGTGGCTTACAATCTCCTTTCCCTTCCCCTCCCCACAACAGATACCCTGTGAGGTAGGTGGGGCTGAGAGAGCTCTGACAGAAATTGCTCTTTTCCAAGAACAGCTCTGCCAGAACTACAGCTTGCCCAAGGTCATCCAGCAGACACAAGTGGAGGAGTGGGGAATCAAACATGGCTCTCCCAGATTAGAGTCTGTGCACTTAACCACCACACCAAACTGGCTTTCTCTTTTAACTGTGGCTGTTGTATCTGATTGTTTTATCTCTGTGGTTAACGGCCTTATTGTGTACTGGGTTCGATGCATGGAAAGCCCAGACTACAACGCAGTGATCAGGAGGTGTCTGATCTTTTTAAAATGAGGGTGTTAAAGAAGAAAGAAAACCAAGCTCACCTCTGATGGCCCCCACTGCCCGTGAGTAATGACAGATTATTCCTTCTTGGTTGCATTCGTTGCCAACTTGGTAACTTGTTTTCTGCCGCCGCCTAGAACAGTTACCCTCAAAACCTGAGGATGAATCAAACCTTCAAGGCCTATTTCTAGGGAAGGAATGCGAACGAAACCAGGAGCCTCTTCTGCACTGCTGAGCACTCTGACTGTCATTCTTATTCATCAGGAACCCCCCACGTCTCTTCCCAGCTTCTACCTTTGACACCGCAGACTGGATTCCCACATAAAATGATAAAACGCAGTCCCTGTCATGATTTCGAGCAACCCGATACGAGATGTCCTGTTTAAAACACAGAGCAGAGCCTATATCAAGAAGAACCGGAGATTGACGGCACCACAGACTGTCAGCCCTGGAGGCAAACATGAGGCTCCTTTTTTTATTAATGCGTGTCAGGGACTTGCTAAAAGGCATTGCCGAGCCCTGGATCAGAGTGCTTAAGAGCACCTACGGGGCCGGAAAGGCTTGCTGCACGGAAACGGACTGCGTAAAATTCAGAGAGTCTGCCTTTTCCCAACTCCCGCCTGTCTCTTTCTTGCCTCGCACTTCCCAGACATAAGCTATGCCTTTGGTTAGTGACACTTATGGCGCACGTTGCTCTGATTTGCATTCTACCGTGGATTTTGAGGCTGATCTTTTATGCCGAACATGTAAACGTCATTAATTCAATTAATGTCTTCTGTGATACCATTCTGGTTACTGAGCTTGTCATTCTAGGTTCTTTTTAATATCAACTAGCAAAAAGGGGGGGGGGGAGATGCCCTGACTAGTCAGATCTCGGAAGCTCAGCAGGGTCAGCCCTCGTTGGTACTTGGAAGGGAAACCACCAGGGAAGACTACTGCAATGCTCTCTACATGGGGCTGCCCTTGTCGCAAATCCAGGAGCTGCAGCTAGTGCAGAATGTGGTGGCCAGGCTGCTGATTGGTCTCCCTAGATGGGAACCGACTTAACCCGACTATAGCTATTGGAGATACAGACTACACGGTTGGGTTAAGAAACCTTTGAAAATAGTTTTTTTCCCCCTAACATTGAATTTGTGAAATTGTTGGAATGGCCCAATCTTCTTCTAATGAAGATTCTTCGAAACTGAATAGTTACTGGATGTTCATCATAAATTGAATATTGGTGTTTACCTTTGTTATCAATATTTTTGTATTGTATATTAAATCCCAGTATTGTTATATCATATTGTTAGTGCTTTGCAGCTATTTTGTTCATTACCATCTGATTTGTAATAGCTGCGGTTCTTCTCAGGTGTTTGGTTGATGGCAGTGACGGTTTCCATCTGGTTGCTGGCACTCCTGTCCTCTGCCTGCGCTTTGCCTGGCTGGTTCTCCTGCCTCCCCCATGAGGCAGGGTCACAACTGAAGTTTAGCACCTTCTAATTAGTCTAACTAATTTATTAATTGTTTTAATTAATGTCTTTATTGCTTTTAACTATGAAATTATTTATGGATTCTGTCATTGTTGTACATCACCCTGAGTCCTGTCCCACAGGGAGGGTGATATGAAAACCGAATTTAATAAATAAATACAATAAATCAAGGGGAAGGTCTCGGCCTCTAGAGGAACTGGTTGGCCTCTGTGTGAGACAGGATGCTGGACTAGATGGACCATAGGTCTGATCCAGCAGGGCTCTTCTGATGTTCTTATGAAGGCTTCTCTGCCCTGTAGTTGGCACTCTAGAGGAACTGGTTGGCCACTGTGTGAGACAGGATGCTGGACTAGATGGACCACTGATCTGATCCATCAGGGCTCTTCTGAGGTTCTTGTCAGGGGAAGGCCTCAGCCTCTCTGCCCTGTTGCTGGCCCTCCAGAGGAACTGGTTGGCCACTGTGTGAGACGGGATGCTGGACTAGATGGACCCTCACTGGTCTGATCCAGCAGGGCTCTTCTGATGTTCTTATGAAGGCCTTGGCCTCTTTGCCCTGTTGTTGGCCCTCCAGAGGAACTGGCTGGCCTCTGTGTGAGACAGGATGCTGGACTAGATGGACCACTGATGTGATCCATCTGGAATCTTCTTAGTTGTAATTCTGGGAGATCTCCAGGTCCCACTGGAGGCTGGCAAGTCTCCTTCATGGTTAGCTGGCCGTGCCCATTTCCGTAGCATCTTAAGGGTATAGGTGCAGCCAGTAGAAAGTTATGCATGTGTGAGGAGTTAGAAGAATAAAAGTGATAACTTAAAACATGGGCAGCAATTGTCTTCCTTCTTTTTTAAAAAGTGTATGCGTGTTCGCTATTGTCTGTGCAGCTCTTCAAAAAACGACAACTGTTTTGATGAATGTGGACAGTGTTCCTTGACATGCAGAACAGAATCCAAAAATAAATGTATCCTTGGTTAAATGAAAACAGTCACCGTGGTTTTTTTCCATGCCATCACATCACAGCATTTGATGGACCATGAATGCAGCAGCACTATGGCTCACCAGGCTCAAGGATTAAAGAGAATGCATCTCTTAAATAAGAAATGCAAGCTGATTTACATTTTTCCTAGCGGAAATGGAAGGCAGAGCAAACACGCAAATTAGAAAGAAAACATGAACTCACAAACAGAGCAGCAGAAGAGACAGATTTCCCTGCTTTTTGCCCCCTCTCCCCCCCTTTTTGTTCATACTGATCTGCCCTTCCTTTTCTCTTTCCTTCTTTGCCTTTCTTCTCGATTTGCTTGTTGTTCCCTCTTGAGAGTGTTATCAGGTAGATGAGAAATGGGGCCATTTTGTTGCTGTGTATTTGTAAAAAAAAATTAAAGGAAATAAGATTTGCAACTTAAAAACACAAAAAAGCCAACTTGGCTTCTTTTTTCCTCTTCTGTTTCGAAATGACGTTGTCTATTTATTTTAAAGGTATCCATTTTATATCTCCTTTCTTCCCTCAGTACCATCCACAAAAATTAATTTTGTTGAAATTAGTAGAGCAGTTCAGTGGAGATACGCCCGGTCTCCAGTTCACCCTCATGACTGAAACTCCAAATTAGCCAAGAGGAGGCCAACAACTTCTAGCCGGTATTATTTAAAGAGGATTTAGCTGTTTTTGTCATTTTCTGATGTGCTGCAGACCATGAAAACAAAGCCTTTAAAGTTCAAATACCCAAATTTGGCCACAACTTCAAATAACAAATGGACGGCTCTCCACAATGAAATGTTAATTGGTGTCTCAGCAGTTTTGCTTATACAATAGTAGCCACCAACATTTAATCCTTGCCAAATTAATTTTAAAAAAAAACAACAACAGAGACCCGTATCAGAAGGATGAGGGTAAAGGCTGTTCTGTTACACAGCACAAAATCAAAGCCCCAGCAGTCATCTGCTTCTTCCTGGAAACCACTATAGACCAGAATGCTCTGGTCATAGCCATGGCAGGGAGAGTTTACTACAGGAACAAGAACAGATGTAAGTTCTGGCAAGGGCAGATTCAGTGACGGATAGAAATGTCCAAAGGAACAGCTGTGGTACAAAGTGAAGGGTCAAAAACAGGAGGGCCCAGCCAAGCTGAAGGCCAGCGCCAAAGGGACGAGGCCGTTTGCAGCACAGCTTCAGGGAGCTCCTATGCCAGCAAATCCATCTGTGAAGGGCTGACAGACAGATAAGCGGGGGATGTGGGCCCAAGCAGGCCTAGAAGCAGACTGGACAACCCAAGCTGAGCAGCCTATGTGATGCTCAGCCGCGGACATTAAATCGCCCATTGCCTCCTCCTGCAAAATGGCAGGCATTTGATGGACAGTTATCATTGCTGATGAAAGATTTGACACAGGGGGCCCCAGAGGCACTGGCAAAGTTGCTGGGGCTTGGCTCGGCTTGCTTCTGGCCCAACATGAAATTTCCCTGTAAACTGAATGGCCAGTCTGGCCCTGAAAGGGCCTAGCATGGAATAACAATTCGAAGAAGAAGAGTTGGTTTCTATAACCCATTTTTCTTTACCTTAATGTAAATGTAAAGGTTTCCCTTGCTCGAAGCCAGTCGAACACAACTCTAGGGATGCGGTGCTCATCTCCGTTTCCAAGCCAAAGAGCCAGCGCTGTCTGTAGACGTTTCTGTGGTCATGTGGCAGGCATGACTAGATGCCAAGGCACACAGAATGCTGTTCCCTTCCCACCGAAGCGATACCTATTTATCTACTTGCAATTTCTTGCTTTCGAACTGCTAGGTTGGCAGGAGCTGGGGCCAGAGACGGGAGCTCACTCCGTCATGCAGCACTCGGGTCTCGAACTGCTGAACTACCGACCTTCTGGTCTGCAGTTCAGTGTCTTCACCAGTTGAGCCACTGCAGCCCCCTACCCTAATCTACCTCTATGCAATTCTCCACCTCTCTCTTTTTTTAATGTAAAGGCAGTGTTGAATTCAGACACAAATCTTCCCCTACATGAGATTAAATTCCCAGCCGTTGGGCATTTTTCATTTCTTGAATCATCTTTGACAGCAAACTAGAAAGTCACTCAACATGAAAAAGGGGGGTTTGAGAGGAGAGATAACTATGATGGGGAGAGATTATCTTCAAAGATTAGATGTGAAGGTGGAGAAAGGATGAGGCAACCTACATCCTGTTGCAAGACAGGTTTGTGTTTTAGATTCTGTGCAGGTAGCATCCATGCACTGTGTCCAGTGTCCCTCTTTCTTTCCTATAATGAGCCAGTAATTGTTGGGATCACTGAAACATTTACTGCATGGTCTTATTTTCCACATTAATGGCAAATGCTCTGAGATTCATTCTCCTCACAGAACTCCTACACATTTCATCCCGACCCTCCTTCAGAAAGAACTCTGGCATGAACAGCATTCAAACTGCTACCTGAAAATTCTTTGGAAATATAAACAGATATGGATTGATGTTGTTGGTATATTTAAATAACCCTTTTTAGAAAAGAGTTGTAGTAAAGGCTGTACCCATGTAGCTGCTTCCTCCAAGTAATGTGCTGCGTTGCATCCACTGGGGAAAGACGGAGGAAGGGGGTGTGTTTGACAACTCTGTTCCTTTAAGCTGGGCCAGTGTTTTAGACTGCCTGAGTCCACTCCAGGACTTGGTGTGGGCAGGAACAGGGAGAAAGGAAGTATTTGTCCTTGGTTCTCCAGATAGAGAAAGAACTGTGCTTCTGTTTAAACTGTGCTTCTGTTTGGAATGATATAAGGTAAAGGTTCCCCTTGCTCGAAAGCCAGTCGAATCCGACTCTAGGGGGCGGTGCTCATCTCCGTTTCCAAGCCGAAGAGCCAGCACTGTCCGAAGATGTTTCCATAGTCATGTAGCCAGCATGACTAAACGCCGAGGTGCACGGAATGCTGTTACCTTCCCACTGCAGTGGTACCTATTTATCAACTTGCAGTTTCTTGCTTTTGAACGGCTAGGTTGGCAGGAGCTGGGGCCAGAGACGGGAGCTCATTCTGTCATGTGGCACTAGGGTCTCGGAACTGCTGAGCTATCGAACCTCTGAGCCACCACGGCCCAGTTTGGAATGATACTGCCTCCTTATTTTGGTGACCCCACAGGGTTTTCAAGGCAAGAGGCATTCTGAGGTGGTTTGCCAGTGCTTGGGCCTTTCAGGTCAGGGCTCTGTCTGAGAGCCAGTTTGGCATAGTGGTTAAGTGTGCGGACTCTAATCTGGGAGTACCGGGTTTGATTCCGCACTCCTCCACTTGCACCTGGCTGGATGACCTTGGGGAAGCCATAGTTCTGGCACAGCTGTTCTTGAAAAAGAGCAGTTTCTGTCAGAGCTCTCTCAGCCCCACCTACCTCACAGGGTGTCTGTTGTGGGGAGGGGGAGGGAAAGGAAATTGTAAGCCGCTCTGAGACTCCTTTGGGTAGTGAAGAGTGGGGTATAAATCCAATCTCCTCCTCCTCCTCTTCTTCTTTCTTGCAAATCCTCTGTCTTCTAATAAATAGATATGTTTGCAGGAAGAAGAAGAATTCTTCCTGTGAACATATTTATTTATTAAAAGACAGAGGGTTTGCGCAGCTGTATTCTTAAATGTGGTCCTGCTACTATAAAACAATCTTGGCCCAGATGGCCAAGGATAGCCTGATCTCACCAAATCTCAGAAGCTAAGCAGGGTCTGCCCTGTTTAGTACTTGGATGGGAGACCCGCAAGGAAGCCCAGGGTCCCTGTGCAGGGGCGATCAATGGCAAACCACCTCTGATAGTCTCTTGCCTTGAAAACTCTATGGGGTTGCCATTAGTCAGCTGCAAGCTGATGGCACTGTGCCCACATATTACTTTGCACACATTTTTTAATAATTAATTTTCATTGAAGATGAAAGACGGTACAGAGTGATAAATCTTATGTTCAAAGGATTAAAAAAAAAAACTTTCACAAGAGCACTTGTGCATTAAGAGCCTAATATACTAATGAGCAAAGTAGTATGCCGTATATAAATTGCATATAACTTAATAGAATTCACTTGACAATCATTACTTATACTATATTTTGTATCTCTATATATTTAACAGATTTTTTAAAAAACAGGTATAAGGAGGAATTATTCGCCCACTCTTTTGGAAGTGTTCCTACTCTTTCATCCTTATAATAGGTAAGTAACCTTCATTTGCTGACAAACTGGAGTTGTGCCCCTTAGGCCCACGCGTCAGGACAAACAGCTCACTGCGCTTGAGCAAAGTTTGAGTCCAGGGGCACCTCTGAGACCAGCAAAGTGTATGCTTTCATGTGCAAAACACACTTCTCCAGACAAAACTGGAATAAAACCACAAAAGCTGGTTACAGGAGAAAAGAAGGTGGGGCGAGCCCTTAGGAGAGGCCACTTGGAGCCCAGAGGCATAAGATGAACCAAAATCGGATCTGGTGACCCATAGGACAGCAGCAAGTTAGCGCGTGAATGCAAAAGTTAACAAAGAGATGTGAGAACGAAATTGGGGTTCATCAGCACCCCCAAGAAAAACCAAAGTCAACCCTGTGTACATGCGAGACCAGAGACTCATTGTGTGCCACTTCTTCACATGTATTTAAACAGATTTCCTCAAATATTACAAGCAAATGGGGAGGGGGTTTAGTTGCCAGAAAGAGCTAGAGTCAAGATGCATAAGTAACTGAGCAATAAAGATTGCTAAGATTGGAATAACGCATATAGTGGGACATGTAAACAGCAGCAAGTTGGCATACAGATGTTCAAAGGAATGAACAACAAATGTGATAACCAAGTTTGAGTCCAGTGGCCTCTATAAGACCAGCAAAGTTTAATTTCTGGGTATAAGTAAGAACAGAACGATTTAGCGTGTGTAGTGAGATAAGAAGCCAATATCTCTGTCGAGCCCTGGTGGTTCCATTGTCCTGAGTGTTGTAATAACATGTAATTCAGCAATCTCCCATTCCATTCTGTTTCTGAAATTCCTTTGTAATAAAACTTTGACATCTCCTGTTGAGTGTCCTGGAAGGCTGAAATGTTTTCCTACAGGCTTCTCACTCTTGTAATTCTTAAGGTCAGATTTGTATCCATTTATCCTTTGACTTAGGGCAGTGGTTCTCAACCTTTCTAATGTTGCGACCCTTTAATACAGTTCCTCATGTTGTGGTGACCCCCAACCATAAAATTCTGCCAACACGCACAACAATGAAACTACTTTTTCAGATGTTTTCTCTTGCATGGCAGTTAGCACCAAACAACTTTAATACAGACTTTAGACACACATATATTTGCAAGCTAGTCCCAACAAGACACAATAAACACACAGGCTTCAGACTTACTTTTCTTCAACAGAAGATGCCATGAGAAAACGAAGGTAGGTGGGGGGGAGAGGCTGTTGCAAGTACGGGGGAGAGAGAGAGGTAAGGGGAGAGAGGGAGAGAGAAAGGGAGAAGAGAGAGAGAGAAAGGGGAAGAGAGAGAGAGAGGTAAGGGGAGAGAGGGAGAGAGAAAGGGAGAAGAGAGAGAGAGAAAGGGGGAAGAGAGAGAGAGAGAAAGGGGGGAGAGAGAGGGGAAGGAAGGTAGGTGGGGGTGCTTTTGCTGCTTTTTCTGGGCTTTGAGCCTTGGCACAGAGCCCAGGGAAGGCGGCAGCGGGGGCTTTTGCCACCTTTCCTGGGCTCTGCACTTTGGCACAGAGCCTAGGGAAGGCAGCGGGGGGGGTGGCTTTTGCTGCCTTTCCTGGGCTCTGCGCTTTGGTGCGGAGCCTAGGGAAGGTGGCGGGGAGGGCAGCTTTTGCCGCCTTTCCTGGGCTCTGCACTTCGGCGTGGAGCCCAGGTAAGGCAATGGCAGAGCCCTACAGGTGGCGGCAGGGAGAGGGAAGCGGCCATTGACTTATCTGCTGGCTTCTTCCTCCTTGTGGCCCCTGCTGGAAGGGCTGCTGGAAGCAGGGGGTGGGGCTCCAGCCCCAACCAGCTCCTGCTTTTTGCCCTTAAAGGGAAAGCTCCCTTTGAGGGCAAAGAGCCGGGAGGCCAGACCTTGCACTCGATCGAGCATGGTGCCCTTTCCTGCCGGTGGGGAGGGGCAGGGTGGGCTCGGACGCCAGCCGGCGACCCCTGTGAAATGGTCGTTCGACCCCAAAAGGGGTCCCAACCCACAGGCTGAGAACCGCTGGCTTAAGGTTTGACCTGTTTGCCCTATGTAGAGAACTGAAGGGCATTGTTGGCATTTAATGGCATATACAAGGTTAGAAGATAAGTAGCTGGATAAGCCTGAGATGGTCTAGTTGATGTTGTCAGGTCCAGTGACTGGGTCGTCTGGGTGTGTCTGTGGCAGCAAAGTTAGCATCTGAGTTTATTGCAAGCTCTGGTCCCAGTGTCCATGTTTAAATTAGATGCTGTATTATTGTGGGTGAGGAGTTGTATGAGATTTGGGGGCTGTCTGCGTGAGAAAAGTTTTGCAACCCCAATAATTAGATTTATAACAAACTAGGAATAAGGCCCATTGTGGGAATAAATACAACAGGCTCTAGAAAGAAGCTCTGGGAGAGTGCCAAGGCCTTGGGCACTCAACGTTAATCTGCTGTGGCAACCTCAGCAGGGTATAGGGACACAGAGTCCACCATTTTCTCCATGGGAACTGATCAATGCCATCTGGAGAGCAGTTGTACTTCTGAGTGATCTCCAGCCCTCACCTGGAGATTGGCAACAGTGGTTCCCCAAGAGGGAATAGCTGGTTTGGAGGGCAGAGTCCATGGCATTCTACCTGTCTGAGGCCCCACCCCTCCTCAAACCTCACCCTCTCCAAGCTCCATCCCTCAAATATCCAGGAATTCCCCACTTGGAGTTGGCAACCCTATCTCCTTCCCAGCCAACCATCATCCTACCTTTATTTTCCCCTCACTGTTCAGCTTTCCATCTCTTCCCCTACCTGCAGCCTCTACCGTGCTCTGAAGCCCTGATTGCCACGTCACATTAGCTGTCATGGGGGCCATCTCAGCAGGGTATAAGGATACAGAGTCCACCATTTTCTCCATGGGAACTGATCAATGCCATCTGGAGAGCAGTTGTAATTCTGAGTGATATCCAGCCCTCACCTGGAGATTGGCAGCAATGGTTTCCTTGGCCAGGAGGGCGGGATAGAAATTGAAATAAATAAATTTCCCTGGAGGAAAAGTGGTCTTTCTCTGCAATGGGGACCAGAGCAGCTTACATCATTCTCCTCTCCCCCTTTTGACTTGCACAACAGTCCTGTGAGGTAGGTTAGGCTGAAAGTCTGTGACTTGTTCAAAATCACCCACTCAGCTTCTACAGCAAGAACCTGGATCTAGCAGACCCTGCTCTGAAGCACTGATTGCCACACCTAGGGTACCCAACCTCCAGGAAGAGCCAGGTATCACAACTGAACTCCAGACAACAGGTCTCTCCTGTCCAGACAAAATAACTGCTTTGGATGGCATTCTGTTCAGCTGAGGCCTCTCCCCTCCCCAAACCCTGGCTTCCAGAGACTCTACCAGAAAATCTCCAGGAATCCCCCTACCTGGAGCTGGCAACCCTAGAGAACTGGTCCCAATGAGTTCTTTACAAAGGCCTGCAAAGGGTTTCCCTCCTTTGTCAGAACCAAGCTTGGTTGTCTACTGTGGTAAAACGGGCTCCAGTTTGCCACTCAGCTGTTCGCCTCCCACCCTTGTCCTGTGGGCATATCTCACTCCTTAAGTTCCCTGCCATTAGTCACTGAACTGTCACTGCCTTTTTAGAGGGCCCCTGTGGCCAAACCTCCCTATTTGGCAATAGAATCCTCAATCTTTGGGGGATTCCTGGAAAGTTGGCAACCACAGGCTCTGGCCTTTCCTTGCTTCCTTGGGCTACCCCCTCCCTTTGGTGTTGTGCAGAGCAGGGGAGACTATGCACAACACAGATTATTAGCCCAAGTAAAAGATTTTTTTTTACTATTTACACAATTATGGAACGCATACACACACACACTAAATGAATAAGGCACAACTGTTGGAGTAAGCATACACTATGGACCAACAGGGCATAAATCAACAGGGGTTAAACACAATCCTCCCTGGATGGGCTGGAGTCTATATTGATAGTGCCCCACCCCTTGGGACATTCCCTCTTTTCCCGCACTTTTGGCCTTGGGGCCGCTGGGAACTGTAGTCCAACAGATGAGGAAGCCTCATTCAACCCAGTTAGTGATACCCCTGCAGGCCGCTCTCTGAAACTACAGCTCAATTGAACCTTATGGGGGAACATTTTAAACAAACCACAGTTAGCAGCCATCTTATAAACACAGGTAACTGCCATTTCTGTACACCTACCAAAAGCCACTGAGGTAAATCACACACAGGAGGGAAGCAGGAGAAGGGTATAATGCCACAGGTTCTACCCTCCAAAGCAGCCATTTTCTCCAGGGGAACTGATCTCTGTCATCTGGAGATCAATTGTAACAGCAGGAGATCTCTAGGTCCCACCTGGAGATTGGCAATCTTAGGAGGGAAAGTCAGCCGCATGGCAGGGGGTTGAAGGGAATGGTTTGATGGTTGCTGGCCCACCTCATTAGCCAACGAGCCATGGTGGAGCTTAGAAGGAGAGAGCCGTTTTCTCACAGTTTATTCTGATAGGGAAGTCAGTGGGTGCGGGAGGGGGTTATGCTTGAAGTCGATGGTCTTTTCACTGACAGACGCAGGCCACTGAGGGGACAGTTAGACCCACCTGGCAGTGGGCAGAAGAGAAGAGTAGACCCAGCACCCAGTTGGTCCTTCCCCTTTGCTGGCTCCTTCCAGACTGAGGCTGAGATGCTGGCTGGTGGCTCTGTGGGTGGGACTGAGGCAAAGCAGGGAGAGAATGCAGCCAGTGGCCAGGGACCCTCTTTTGAGTGGCAGTCCGTCCAGCCAACTGATTTTGGCGCCCCATAAAATCTTGCCACTTGAAAATGGCTTTATATAATAAGGAAAGATGTTTCTCCCTGAAGCAGCTTGCATCATTCTCCTCTCCTCCATTTCGTCCTCCCAACGACCCTGTGAGGTAGAGTAACTGGCCTAAGGTCATCCAACAAGCTTCTGTGGAAAAGTGGGGATTTGAGCCTGGGGCTTCTAGATCGTAGTCCTGTGTTCTAACTGCAACACCCACACTGTCCCTGATAGTTCAAGGAAGTTGTTTAAAGGTATGTAGTTTTGTAGAGGACAGGATCTTTTCCACCCTCCCTATCTTTGCTGCCTTTCTCCCCAGTGGGGTCTCTCCCATGGTAGATTACATCACTGTCCTTTCCTTCAGTTGACCTGCCCAGAAGGTCTGGCTGAGAGTGTGCAACTGGTCCAAGGTCGCCCACCAGACTTCGAGGGTAGAGGTGGGATTCAAATCAAGTCACACAGGCTCTAATTACTGTGACTGATTTCTCACAAAGCACTGCTCCACCACCGTACTTCCCTTTCCCCTGATTGTGTGGATCAGTTTCCCACTATTTGCCTTGTGCTGCATTTTGACCCGCAGCTTAGCCTGATTTCCCTCGTGGCTTCACAATCCTGTTCTTTGAGGATCACGAAACTGTGGGGGAAAACAGGTGAAGCCGCAGGCCAAATTCGGTGCGGGGCAAATAGTGGGAAATTGACGCACACAGTCGGGGGAGAGGGAAGTGTGGCGGTGGAGCAGCGCCTCATGGGAAATCGGTCTGTATCATACACACTCTGATAGATCAGGGATGTTGCTAATCCCTCTTGGTTTCAGAGCAGATGGGATATTTTCTACCCTCCCTGCCTGTGCTGCGTACTCTTCCTTGCTTCTTGTGAGCAAAGTGAGTAACCCTTTGCTTCCATTGCAAATAGCAGAGGGATATTCTTGACCTTATCTGTGGCTGTGGTCCCACACACTAAATAATCCACTTTCGGTCCACTTTCAATGCACTTTCCAACTGGATTTTTTGGAAAGTGCACTGAAAGTGGATTGAAAGTGGATTATTTAGTGTGTGTGACTGAAGCCTGTGTCAAGATGTTCTGAGTCCCTTCATATCTGGCCCTGGAACTCCTGTCATCTAAGGCTGGTGGCCAAATTTAAGACTCCTCTCTCATGAGTAACGCCTGTCACAGATGGATGTGTGGATGGACAAATGCACCCTTTTATTATTACAGAAAATTAAATCTGATTCACTTTCATCAGGAAATTGTAAGAATCTGATTCAATCCTGGTTCAGACACTGACTTTAAAAATTGGGTATAGCTGGGGATGCTATGAATTGAACCTGGAACCTTCTGCAGTCAGTGTGTGTGTTCAACTACAGAGTTATATCCCTTTCTCTGTTACTGAAGTATTTTAATAAAGTAAATGAAGTACACTATTATCCATTTTTCACTGAACAGCACAAAGACACCGTTCGGACTCTCATCTGAAACAATAGTTGCTCCAATTTGTTTTGAAATTGAAGCCAATTATTTACTTTCCTATTTTTTGAATATTTCAGAGTTACAAAAATAAGTCTTTTGTGTTGTATTTGAGATGGACCAGAAAGAACAAAATATCAGGACAGAGGCTTCGAACCATTTCCCGAAGTTTCCTTTTCAGAAGAAGTGGTTTCCTTATGCCTTCGCCACTTTGGTGGTTTAATCAAAAATTATCTTTGAGTGGCGGCAATTTCAGAGGACTCTGTAGAGTCAGAAATGTATGTAAGGGAAAGTACTGATTGTAAAATACTTCAAGCTATTAGGGCCAGAAAGAACAATAACCACTTTTGCTATGAATTTTTGACATTCTATGGCGGCAATAGGAGATCAGACAGGAGAATGAGAGGGATGTGATTATTTTCTCAGAAAGATCAATGAAAGTGACAGATGAATAGATGCCACCTGATTGGTGTCAAACAGAAAGGGACTTGGGATGACAGTTCAGGGTAACACCTTTCATACACCATGTAAAATGTGTAATATCAAGAAACACAAAGAAGAACAGGATGGCTTACACTCTTTTCTGGGGGCCATTAAGATGACATTTTTGGATTTCTGCCACCTTATATCCAAAAACATAAAGATGGATGTATTTGTTTTTAAAAAAGCAGTCTAACACAACAGCCGTGCTGGAGAAAGCACACAAGAACATAAGAGAAGCCAATGTTGGATAAGGCCAGTGGTCCATCCAGTCCAACAGTCTGTCACACAGTGGCAAAAAATACCAGGTACCATCAGAAGGCAACCCTTCCTGCCCTCCCTCTCATGATCTGCCTAAGTTCACAGAATTCGCATTGCTGTCATATGGCCATCTAGCCTCTGTTGGAAAACCTCCAAAGAAGGAGCGCCCACCACTTTGCGAGGAAGCCTGTTCCACTAAGGAACTGCTCCAACTGTCAGGAAGTTCTTCCTAATGTTTAGCCAAAAACTCCTCTGATTTAATTTCAACCTGTTGGTTCTGCTCCAACCTTCCAGGGCAACAGAAAACAACTCTGTACCATCCTCTAGATGACAGCCCTTCAAGGACTTGAAGATGGTTATCATATCACCTCTCAGTTGTCTCCTCTCCAGGCTAATGGTGCACCTTTCTTTCTGGGACTCAAGGCAGATGACACAGAGTTAATCAATACCATTGATGGGTTGGGACATTCAGTAAACAATGCTGTTACCAGAAATCTAAAGGGAATAAAACCCCAGAACCGAAGCAAAGCTTTCAAGCTAAACATACCCAGCTCCTTCAACCTTTCCTCATAGGACTTGGTCTCCAGACCCCTCACCATCTTTGTTGCCCTCCTCTGGACATGTTCCAGCTTGTCTAGAGCCTTCTTAAATTGGGGTGCCCAAAACTGAACACAACACTCTAGGTGAGGTCTAACCAGAGCAGAGTAAAACAGTACCATCACTTTGCGTGAGCTGAATACTATACTTCTGTTCATGCAGCCCAAAATCGCATTTGCCTTTTTAGCAGAGACATCACACTGCTGACTCATGTTCAGTATATGGTCTACTAAGACCCCTAGATCCTTTTTGCATATACTACTGCCAAGACAAGTCTCCCCCAACCTATAATTATGCATTTGATTTGTTCTACCTAAATGCAGAACTTCACATTTATCCCCACTGAAGTTCATTAAATTTATTTTAGCCCAGTTTTCCAACCTGTCAAGATCATCCTGTATCCTGACTCTGTCTTCTACCATGTTTGCTACCCCTCCCAATTTAGTATTTTCTGAATATTTAATAAGCATTCCCTCTTTCCCTTCATCCAAATCATTAATAAAGATGTTGAACAAAACAGGTCTGAGGTCAGATCCTTGAGGCACTCCACTTGTCACTCTTCTCTAAGAAGATGAGTCCCCGAGAGTCTTCTCCAAGCACCTGACTGTCTCTGCTTCTCCAGATCAGCCACCATGGTCTTAAGGATGCAAACTCGTTCCCTGAGAACCAGGAACTCCTTGCACCAGGCACACACCCAAGACTTCATTCCAGTGGGCAGATAGTCATACATGTGGCACTCTGTGCAAAACACTGGATAGCCCCGAACCCCCTGTTGGCATTCTGCCTTCATAATTGCTTTAAAAATAATTATATATAATCCCCCTTTTAAAACCCTTCATATTTATGTGGCTCTCCTTGTGGAAAGTCTATTTGCCTTCCTGGAAACACAAGTAGACTAGGGCCCTGGCTTCCTGGCCCTTCCTGGGCTCCTTACAGAGCCCCTAGTCTAAGAGTCTTTAGGCCAAGAGCCCTTTGGCTCTCGCCCTTCAGCTTGTGCCAGAGACTCATGCATCTGGCAAAATGCAGCCTTAAATAGAAGCCTCACGCAGCAGAGGGCAGGGTCAGCAGCTATGCAAATTACACCCAAGCAATCCAATTACAGTCAAACAAGTCACCCTTTCTCAAACAGCCAGGACTCTGCAACAACTTAACAATTCACTTACACACTCCCAAACACTGTCCTCCCACACAGTACCCTCAGCTAAATCTCCCCAGCTGAAAGAAATAAAAAACACCCACCCCTCTAGCAGCTCTGTCTCCTGCTGCTTCTCAGACCTTAACTGGGTCCAAAGTTTCCCTCATCCAGAATTTGGTGTTTTGGATGCTTCATGAATTCTCCTGATCCCTGGATTTTGGTATTTGGAATTATTTGGTCATGCTTCTGAAGTGGAAATGATGTATCATGATTGTTCCTTTTTTAAACTTCTGATTATTCATGAAGTATCCTGTTATGTCCGCTGAATGCCACTGGGCGCCAGTGGCATATAGTCAGAACTAGGCTCCATGGAACAATAGGAGCCAAGGATCTTAGACCACCACTAGTCTGCCAATAAGAACTCTGGCGGGAAATTCAAACCCGCCAATAGGACTTTTGGGTTTGTTTTGGGAGTTGAATATAATTGTCCACCTCAGCCGGTTGTTGTTGTTGTTGTGTACCCAGTAAATCAATGCTGATCACTACATCGTAATCCGGACTTTCCATGCGTCGAACCCAGTACACAATACATCCTAAATACAAAATTCTGAGTTTTGTATAGAATATGTGCAGGTTGGATGCAGTTTTCAATTTGTTCTTGCATTTCCTCTCTTCTACATCCTCTTTGTATTCACTGATCTAAAAAACCCTGCCAAAAAAACAATCTTGATCCAAATATACTGAATGGGATTCAGCTATAAGCAGTGACAATTTTGCCAGATTCTTTGACAAATAAAATGTCTCTCGCCGGCATTGCCAAGCCTTCTGTTCATGGAGCAAATATGTCAGAAGCTCCATGTCATCAGATCCTAATGGCTAGATTTTTGTTTGGTCTCCTTGATGGATGATCATGGACTTTTGTCCAGCTGGCAGAAAGTCATACATGTTGCACACAGTGCAATACAATGGGTAGCCCCCAAGCCCCTGCTGACAGCCTACCTTCATAAACTAAAATTAATCCATTTCCTTTCACACTGACACATTGATGGGGCCCGAATTGGCGGAGACTGACCAGGAGAGAGATCTCGGAGTCGTGGTAGATAACTCACTGAAAATGTCAACTCAGTGTGCGACTGCAATAAAAAACGCCAATGCTATGCTGGGGATTATAAGGGAGGGAATTGAAAACAAATCAGCCAGTATCATAATAAGTAAAGGTAAGTTAAAGGTTTCCCTTGTTTGAAAGCCAGTCGAATACAACTCTAGGGATGCGGTGCTCATCTCCGTTTCCAAGCCGAAGAGCCAGTGCTGTCCAAAAACATTTCCGTGGTCATGTGGCTGGCATGACTAGATGCCAAGGCACTGTTACCTTCCCACCAAAGCAGTACCTGTTTATCTACTTGCAATTTCTTGCTTTCGAACTGCTAGGTTGGCAGGAGCTGAGGCCAGAGACGGGAGCTCACTCCATCATGCAGCACTCGGGTCTCGAACTGCTGAACTACCGACCTTCTGGTCTGCAGATCAACGTCTTAATGATGTGGCCTCATTTGGAGTACTGTGAACAGTTCTGGTCACCACACCTCAAAAAAGATATTATAGCATTCAGAAAAGTGCAGAAAAGGGCAACTAGAATGGTTAAAGTGATGGGACACTTTACCTATGAAGAAAGGTTAAAGAGGTTAGGGCTTTTTAGGGCCCGAAATTCTTTCTCAGCCTGTCTTACTTCACAGGGTTGTTGTGGAGATAAAATGGAACCAAAACCCACGTCTGCCATCCAGGGCCTCTTGGAGGGTGGGCAGGATAAAAATGCATTTAAGAAATTAGATGGTCACAAGGTTTTTATGTGGCCTATTTGATTGGCATATGAATATTTAGGAGAAAACTTTACCAAAGAGGTGGAGGATGATGAGAAAGATCATTTCAATACGGATTGTGGTAGGAGATTTCCCAAGGCAGGAGCCCGGTTAAGAAACCCTGTGCCTTTAGTTTTAATGCATCATTTAAAAAAAAATACATTGCCATTTTGCTTTTCTACGCTCTAAATAACTATTGTTTGGAACAATGAAATGGGCCTGTATACAAGGAGGCATGCAGACCCAAGCTGAATCTGAAAGTTGTTGGTACCGTTACTGCAATAGTTACCACAGATAACTATGCCTTGCCTTTCCTTGCAAGAGAGGACAAGATAGTAGAACAGACAGACAGACAGATAGATAGATTATTATTATTACAGTCTGAGACCAACATACAAAGTAGACATAAAAGGTGAAGGAGTTAATATACAAAAATAGAAATCTGAATTTAAGGACAAGATAGTAGATCATTACATCCCTTTAGATGTAAAACGTACTTATGAACATGGCAAGACTAACTGATCAGAGTGTTTTTTTAAAAAAAAATTATATAATTCCGTGGATATTGATTAGGATAACAGGAAGGGACTTTTGAAGGACATGTTCTTAAAGCTGTATGTCCCCAACTACATCTTGGGCTCATTTCTGGTGCCCAAACGTTCTCCTGGGCCAATTCCCAAAGAAGCAAGGCATAGAGGAGAAACCAAATTTAAGAGAGAGACTGATTTCACACCAGGCGCTGCTTCACCGTTGGTCTTCCCTTTGCCCTGACTGCATGCTTCAATTTATCACTATTTCCCTCGGGGAGCATTTTGACCTGTGGCTTCGCCCAATTTCCTCCGATTTCTTCTGCGGCTTCAGTGATCCTCAAAAAACAGAATCACTGAAGCCGCGGGGGAAATCGTGCAAAGCTGCGGGTCAAAATGCGCCCCGTGACAAATAGTGAGAAATTGAAGTATGCAATTGGGACAAAGGGAAGACTGATGGCGAAGCAGCACCTGGTGAGAAATCGGTCAGAGATCCTCTCTGATCATCCCATCATTTGATGTGAAGCGGCTGGGAAGGGATACCATGTCCCAGAGGCCTTTCCGACCTTGGGAAATGGGTATTCGAAAGCACATTAAATCCCCCAAGGAATTCTTGATTGGTATTCTATAATGTATGAATAGCAAGAAATATAATATTTAAGAAACATTTCTGGGGGCAGCAATTAAAATTTATCTCAAGCAACTAGTCAGTGTAGAGGTTAAGTGTGTGGACTCTAATCTGGGAGAACCGGATTCAATTCCCCACTCCTCCACTTGCAGCTGCTGGATGACCTTGGACAAGCCATAGTTCTATCCCAGATATTCTCTCAAGGACAGCTCTGGAAAGAGCTCTCTCAACCCCACCTACTTCACAGGGTGTCTGTTGTGGGGAGGGGAAGGGAAAGGGGTTTGTAAGCCGCTCTGAGACTCCAAGTGAAGGGCAGGATATAAATCCAATCTCCTCCTCCTCCTCCTCCTCCTCTTCTTCTTCTTCTCATTCTTCTTCTCCTCTTCATGCCAGAATACAAAATGGCAGGCTGGATGAATGACATTGTAATAATCATAAGGAAATCTGCTCTCATCAGTGAGGAAGTTATAAACAGCCAATGGAACCGGACAAAGGTCAGCCATGCTGGTCTCCTTCCAGGTACCCATAGCTATAATACATTCATTCCCAACAAAGCTGATTTTCCTGAGGAAAATCAGGAAAGCATCTGGGACCAGATGAAGAATTTTCTATGAATGTAGGCAGCCATTCACCAGCCAATTGCTCATTTGGTCTATTGACAAAAAGTGGTCCCAGGTGCCTCAGTGATTTTGCTATACGTCAACACATAGCAAGATTTTATTTTTAAAAAGCTAAACTTAAAGCAGCACCTTGGGTCCTATGATTGATGAAGACAGCAGAATTCATGAAAAGGATTTTTGCCATCCTCCCCACTGGAGTCTCCTGAGTTCTACAAAGCCAGTCCTGAGGGCTGGCAGATTCTCCTAGATGCAGCTGGTAATCAGCAGAAATCCACATAATCAGAGGCCTCCTTTGAATCCTTGAGCCAGATTCACCTCTGAATCCTGGTGCCAGGAGGCAACCTCAGGGGAAGGCCTCGGCCTCTGTGCCCCGTTGCTGGTCCTCCAGGGGAACTGGCTGGCCACTGTGTGAGATGGGATGCTGGACCAGATGGAACCTCACTGGTCTGATCCAGCAGGGCTCTTCTGGCATTCTTATGAAGGCCTCGGCCACTTTGCCCTGTTGTTGGCCCTCCAGAGGAACTGGTTGGCCACCTTGTGAGATTGGGTGCTGGACTAGATGGACCACTGGTCTGATCCTGCAGATGTCTTTGTGTTCTTAAGCAATTGCCCCCCCCCCCCATTGAACATGAGCTTTGGGGTGAATTGACATGCAAATGAGGAACAATTTCCCCTCCCAACAGCTGCTCCCCTCCCATTCCACATCCGAAGTTCATCTACCCACCATAGCAGGGGATGGGAGGTGTGCTGAGGGAGATCCAGTGGGAAAGGTGAACTCGTAAAGGCTCTTCTGGGAAGTTTGGTATGCATGGTTCAGAGGGTTAAATCAGGACGGTAGGTTTCGGTTTATCCCAAACTTGAACTAAAAAGGGGGGAGGGTCACTAGAAAAACAAACCCTTGTTGTTGTTTTTCTTATGTGAATGGATTCCCCCCCCCCCCCAATTCATTTCTTTGCTTATCACACTATTGTGGGTCGAGTTTCTTGTATTGAAATTCAGGGCCTGAATTACATTATTGTGAGAACCAATTTTAGAATATAATTTTAGTTATATTCTGGTATTATTGGCTTTGAAACAATAATGTAATTTTAAAAGGTTTTAAAGAGGGGGAACTAGTTAACAACATTGATATAATGAAGAGGAAAATATCTAAAAGTTGTGAAATCTACTTTTTATCACTTTTACTTACTTACTTCATTTATTCTTGGGCAGATTACAGAATCAGAAAATGATCCAATGAAGACCACAATCATACATACAATAAACAGCTCCGTAGAATTGGATTACAAAATTAGAGAACGCTGAAATAATACAGTGGAATACACCCAGTAAACAATTCCATTTCACTGAACATAGTGTAGTGGTTTAAGTGTTGGGCTAGGATCTCAGATCTCAGTTTACATTCCAATCCTAAAGGCAGGGCTTTTTTTTGTAGAAAAAGCCCAGCAGGAACTCATTAGCATAATAGGCCACACCCAACAAGCAGAAACTCATTAGCATATTAGGCCACAGCCCCGACAACACAGCTCCCTCCCAGGATTGGCTTCCCCAGGTGCCCTGCAGTTGCAGGGTGCCTGGGGAACCCAAGGGGTTTAAACTGCCTTCCCTCCCTGGATCAGCTTGGCTTCCTTAGGCACGCCACGGCTTGTGGAATGCCTGGGAATCCGGGGGGGGGGGTGCAATTTAAACTGCCTTTCCTCCCTGGATCAGCTTGGCTTTCCCAGGCACCCTGTGGCTTGCGAGGCACCTGGGGAACCTGACGTGGGGGGGAGGCTGTAGGTGTGGTCAACTCAGAAGCCAGCCAGAACTCTGTTCCTGTGCGTTCCTGCCCCCAAATAGCCCTGCCTAAGGGAAATCAACCCTGACTGTTCCCCGGAAGGCCAGATACTGAAGCTCAAATTCTTTGGCCACCAGATGACAAGGGAGCACTCACTGGAGAAGACCCTGATGCTGGGAAAGACTGAAGGTCAAAGAAGAAGGGAACGGCAAAGGATGAGATGGTTAGACAGTGTCATCGATGCAATGGACATGAAATTGAGCACACTCCAGAGAACAGTGGAAGACAGGAAGGCCTGGTGTGGTCCATGGGGTCGCGAAGAGTCTGACTTGTGTGACTGAACAACAACAATATCTTGGAGACCCTGGTTCTAATCCCCATTTGTGCCATGGAAGCTTGCTGGGCGACCTTGGGCCAGTCACACGCACTCAGCCTCACCTTCCTCATAGGGTTGTTGTGAGGGTAAAATGGAGGAGCGGATAATGATGTAAGCCACTTTGGGTCCCCATGGGGGAAGAAAGGCAACATATAAATAAATAAATAAATAAATGTGGGCTTCCATCCTATTCCCCTCCCTTCCCCTCTCTTCTGGGAGCTCATTCCACCAGGATGGAGCCACCACTGAGAAAGCACTGGCCCTGGTTGTCGACAGCTTGGCCTTCTTAAGACTCAGGAGGGCCAGTCGGTTCTGGGAATATCCCTGAATGCAGTGCTCTCTGGGGAATATCTGGGAAAAGGCAGTCCCTCAGGTATGTAGGCCCCTGACCATAAAGGGCTTTAAAGGTAAGAACCAGCACCTTGAAACAAATTCAGTATGCTATCAGCAGCCAATGCAATGCCTTTAGCACAGGCCGGATGAGCTCCCAAATTGAGAGTCCCATCAACAGCCTGGCTGCAGCATTTTGCACCAGCTGCAGCTTCCGGATTTGAGACAAGGGCAGCCCCATGCAGAGAGCATTACAGTAGTCCAATCTCGAGGTGACCGTTGCATGGATCACTATTGCCAAGTCGTTGCGTTTGAGGAAGGGAACCAACTGCCTGATCAACCGGAGATGACAAAAGGCTGATTTGGCAGTCACTGCTACCTGGGCCTCCATTGTTAAGGAGGCATCCAGGAGCACTCCCAGATTCCCAACCTCCGGTGCTGGCACCAAAGGAAGGTCGGAAGTGGAATCCCTACCCTCAGACTGCCCTGGCTAAGGCAAAGGACCTCCATCTTTGCCAGATTCAATTTCAGCTGACTCAGTCTAAGCCAACCAGCCACGGCTTGTAACTCCTGGTCTAGATCTTCCAGTTTGGAGTCAGACTGATTGCCCAACAACAGATAGAGCTGGGTGTCATCTGTGTACTGGTGACATCCCAGCCCATGTCTCCGGGCAATCTGGGCAAGGGGGCGCATGTAGATGTTGAATAACATCGGGGGACAGCACTGCCTCTTGAGGCACTCCACAGTTCAGTGGGTGCCTTCAGGACAGCTGTTCCCCTAGCACCACCCTTTGTCCCTGACCTTGGAGAAAGGAGACAAGCCACTGCAAGGCCAACCCATGGACCCCAATGTCAGCAAGGCGGTGGATCAGCAGCTGATGGTCAACCATGTCAAATGCCGCTGACTGATCTAACAGCAACAGCACTGCCGATCTGCCCCAATCCAGATGCCGCCAGAAGTCGTCTGTGAGGGTGACCAGTGCCATCTCCATCTCGTGGCCCAGGCGAAAGCCAGACTGGAAGGGATCTAAGATGGAAGTGTTGTCCAAGAAGCCCTGTAGCTATATGGCCACAGGTCTCTCTATTATTTTGCCCAAATAGGAATACCAGGGCTGATGCGACACAGAGGCAGGCCATGGCAAACCACCTCTGAAAAATCTCTTGCCTTAAAACAAGTCTAGCTTGCCACCTAGTGATGCCCAATGCAGACAGTCTTAGAATCTCCTGGCTATTCTACAAACAATGTCATACAGTTGTTGTTGTTGTTTCTTTATGCCCTGAACTGGATAGCCTAGGCTAGCCCAGTCTCGTCATATCTTGGAAGCTAAGTAGGGTCAGCCCTGGCTAGTATTTGGAAGGGCGACATCCAAGGAATACCAGGGTTGTGACACAAAGGCAGGCAATGGCAAACCACCTCTAAACATATTTTGCCCTGAAAACCCCTCGGGGTCGCCAGAAGTCACTGTGACTTAACAGCACTTTTCACCACCATTGCCTTTATAAAAAATGCCCTCCTGGATAATTCCACTGTACACATTTTGTAGGACGCTAAAACTTGTTTGGCTGGCCATTCCACAAGACCATTTCACCAGCAGAGAAAATGCTCTGGTACCGGCCACTGTTGATCTTTCCCATTTGCAGGGTAGCTCCTTCAGAAGGTTTTGTGCAGGTGAGTGAAGCTGTCTCGGGAGGAGATATTTAAGAGGTAATTCGGTGAAAATTCCAAGGCCATCCTAGAAATCAGATAACTTCTGTTTTTGTTTCAAAATAGTATAGAATTAAAGGAGATCTGTAGCATTTCTATAGCATGTTTTTTTTTCCTTTTAAGGGGATTTTTTCCCTCTCTGTGAACGACTATCTTTCTGATTCAAAACCGACGACAAGCTTTTATTTCATGTTTTTTCTCCACATTATCCATGCAGTAAGATGTCTGTGTTATCAGCAAAGGCTGTTAAATGTCAGGCATTGAATAACATGAAAGGGTGAGAAGTTTTCAAGAGTGTGGATTGCCTGGGTAATCTTTGAAAAGCTTGCAATTCATTCGTTTGAGAGCTGGCAATTAACTATAAGTCTGTGCTGCTTACAGAGCAGCATTATTATTTACCAGTAATAGGATTTCCGCATTCAGTTTTCTACCATTGCATTGATGCAAACATGGCAGGTGGTGAAAGATCTGCTCTATAACTGACCAATCAGCTAAAGGGTTTAACAATATAAAGGGGGGGTGCATTCCTTTTTAAGAAACACCCCTCCCCCAAAAAAGCTCCACTTTGTTATTCTTTAAATTTGTTTCCTATTTGAAAACAAATAGGAAATCTACCAACTCTGTTAGGTTTGTTTTTTTAAAAAAGTGTTATTCTGGTACATGCCGGTCTGCAGAGCTTTTTTTGTAGAAAAAGCCCAGCAAGAACTCATTAGCATAATAGGCCACACCCAACAGCAAAAATGCATATTAGGCCACACCCCTGACCGCACAGCTCTCTCCCCAGATTGGCTTCCCCAGGTGCCCTGTGGCTTGCGGGGTGCCTGGGGAACCCAAGGAGGGGAGGCAGTTTAAACGGCCTTCCCTCCCTGGATCGCCTTGGCTTCCCCAGGCGCCCTGCAACTTGTGAGGCACCTGGGGAACCCGAGGGGGGGGGAGGCTGTAGGTGTGGCCAACTCGGAAGCCATCCGGAACTTCATTCCTGTGTGTTCCTGCCCAAAAATAGTCCAGCCGGTCTGATTTACAAAATGCTTTTTTTTAAGGAGCAAGTTTTTATTTTTCAAACAGACAAAACATAAAAAACATACCAACACACTAACAGATATACATAAAAAGATTGGAGGGTAATATATGAAATAATATCTCTAAAGTAGTTTCTTGTATTATCTAGTTATCAATTTCTATACACGTAGTGACCTAAGAAAAAAACAGTCCAAGTAGTCTGCAGGTTTTTAACAGTAGTTGAGCGACTCATAATGTAGTCAGAGAGTATATACTTCAGTTCGTCTTCTAGCCATGTATAAAATCTAGACCATGTACTGTAAAATCTCTCTTCCTGTAATCCTTTCAAAAATAAAGTCAGTTTATCCATTTCCGCAGTTTCCAGTATTTTACTTGTAATTTCTTCTTTTGAAGGTATTTCATCTTTTCTCCAGTACTTTGCATACAGTATTCTTGCAGTTGTTAATACACGTATAATTAAGTAAAAGTCCTCATTCTTACAATTTTCTGGTCTTACAGTCAATAAGAATAACTCTGGGGTAAAAGGTATGGTATCTTTCAGCATTTTGTGTAAGATTTCATGAATCCAGGCCTAATATTTTTTAACGCTATCACACATCCATCACATATGAAAAAGGACCCGACAACTTGTTTTTACATTTCCAGCAGGCATTTGATAAATCAGGATAAAATTTTGCCAACATATCTGGTGTCATATGCCATCTATAAAATATTTTATACATATTTTCTTTATATGAAACTGCTTTTGCAATTTTTGTATTCGTTTTCCATATCTGAGACCATTGATCTAAATGTATGTTATTCTGTGCCCATTTAACCATAGATTTTTTTAACTACTTCATCTTGTGTCTTATCTTCTCACATTAATACATAAAACTTTTAAATCAGTTTTTCTTCGGAATGAAGCAGCATCTTCTCAATTGCAGATAGTTTAGAACAAAACCCCAATAATTTATCTTTCATATATCTAGACTGGAAAATTCAAGCAAAGTTCGGACTCATATGAAAAGGGAGGGAGTTGGGATAGATTAAAATGATAGCCAAAATTTCCTTCCCCCCTTTCTTATTGCACCATGTGCTTGTGTACTGGGATGAGGACTGAGACTGTTGCCTGGAGTTGCCAACTCCAGCCTAGGAAATTCCTGGAGATTTGGGGGTGGTGCCTGTGGCAGCAGGAACTTGGGGAGCGATTTCACCTATAATCTATTATGTACCATAGAGCTTGCCCTCTGAAACTGCCATTTCCTCCAGGGGAACTGAATTCTGTTGTCTGGAGTCGTATTTCTGGGAGAACTCTAGGCTGATATGAGTAGATCCAGGACTCTCTTACTCAGGAGTAGAACTCAAGGGTTTGGCTGAGAGAGAGAGCACCTGGCCCAATGTCACACAGCAATCTTCCTTGTGGAGTGGGGACCAGGTCTCCCAGATTCTAGTCTGACACACTGACCAATACATCATATCACATGATGGGAAGACAAGTAGGTGTTGCTGTTGGCTTGCAAGGCGCTTATGCACTCTTATAGACATAAATCCTATAAGTGTTAACTTATGAACTGTGTTGCTGAATGTGTAAAAGGGACTGAGATGCAGTTGACTAGATGGTGATGCCAGCTAAACACACACAAACCAGCCGACGCCTGAGATGACATGGCAGTGGTTCCTGAGGTCGCCAGCTCCCAGAGCTTTCCCTAACACAGCTACTTACACAGAAACAGCTGCTAGCCATTGTGGCCCGAACATGTGCTTTTAGATGCCATTAGCCATGTCCTTCTTCTTCTGCTCGCAGGCAAACCTCCCCCCCTCCAACATTCCTTGCTCCAGAGAAACAAAGAACTTTTTTCTGTCTGTACATAAAACCATGGACTTTGGCTAACCCCAAACCAATTCTGCAGCCCAGAGACATTAAGCTCATCACCAACATAATGGTGCTGGCCGATGAGGCATATTTGCTCTCCAGGCATCTGGGTCACAATCAGGTAGAGTGAAACATTGACTAACCCCTTAAGCCCCTCTCCTCTAGGAGAGAGCCCTTTCGGGATGGACCCATCAAGGGGTGGTCTCAGGGAGGTGTTCAGCCAAGCCCTCCTACAGAGCCCCCTAATAAGAAAGGACACCCAGCAACTGTTCTCTCTCTAGCTTTTTACCTCTTACCCTAACCCTACTTCCTAGGCTCTTGGTTGCACAGCCGGACTCTACACATGTTGCTGCAAGTTCAGGACACGTGCCTCTAATTCCCTCCTAGCCTCCCCTTATTTTTCCAGTGGGAACACAACATCTCGATGGACAGGTAATTATTGCCCTCGATGGATACCAACAATATTCCTGCTCATGCAACTGTCTCTTACTCTATCTATATTTCTTAGGATCTGTATAAGTGGATGTGCAAATCAGTATTGTTTGCTTGATTAAGATCCTTTCAGTAAAGAAACTATTTTATTACTGAAACTAGCCTCCTTGCTTATTTTCTGGTTTGTCCAGAAGAGGACCTCTTGTATATATTGGTGGTTACCCATCTTGCCTATTGCCAAGTTATTAATAACGCATAATTTCCCAATATTAATAAGAAATCATGGCAATTTGGCTAACATTGCTACTTCCCACCCTTTGTCATGCCTCCCAATAATGTGTTGTTTTAAAAACTATTGAATGTGTGATTGTTGCGTTAGTGTTTCCTGGCTTCCTCTTCTGTCCAATGTCAGCCAAAAAGATGGCAGGCAACAGGTAAGCTGTAATATCTCCCCTTTTTACCCACCAAGTTACCAAGGACACATGGGTGGAGATGGGGTTTGGTAGCACTGATTCGCCATCGCATAATAGGTAATCTGGGTGGCAGGTTCATGTCTGTGTCTCATCATTGCTTTTGTATGGATAGAAGGTGCTGGTGCTCACCTTCAAATCCCTATATGGCCAGGGGCCTGCATATCTTCGAGACTGCCTCTCCCCTGGTGAGCCCTGGAGAACTTTGCGATCTGCAAATCAGCATCTTCTGGTGGTCCCCGGCTTCAGGGACATCTGTCTTGCCTCAAACAGGGCCAGAGCTTTTTGGGCCCTGGCCCCTACCTAATGGAATGAGCTTCCATATGAGACCAGGGCCCTGTGGAACTTTTTACAGTTCCACAGGGCCTGCAAGACGGAGCTCTTCCACCAGGCTTTTAGTTGAGGCAGTGGATGCCCACACCAATGTTCCCTCTAAGCTGTGGAGTCTTGTGAGCAAAAATTCTACTTTGTGAGCTACTGGTATTAAAGTTGTGAGCGAGCAATTTGGCTGCAGCATGAATTAGTTTGCTCTGGAGCCATCCTTCCTGAGCTAAGGCAAAAATGTGTGAGCCGGAGGATAAAGAACTGTGAGCTAACTCACACTAACTCAGCTTAGAGGGAACACTGGCCCACACTCTATTGGATGCCCATACTCCAGCGAATCAGATCTGTGTCATCATCTGGAACCCAAATTATACTAGACCTCATCTGTTGAGCGGCTGGCTAGAAATACAGGAATTAGTAATGGTATTTTAATTTATGTATTTTAATTTTTTTAACTGTTTGTATATTATTTATGATGGAACCTGCCCTGATTCCACTATGTAGGGAGGGCAAGATATAAATCCAATAAAATAAAATAAAAATAAGAGAACTCAGCTCTAGGCCTTGCTCTTTATCCATTGGTTGCTTTCTGTTGGCAGCTCAGATTCCTATTTATATTTTAGATAGGCACGGATGTAAATCATGTTGATAGCCCTTCAAGAGAGTTTTAACAGTTCAGAAATCATGAGAAAATAAGTCCATTGTGTGGCACTGGTTACATTTCGCTGTGATCTTTAGACCACATGTTTGAAGACTCGAACAATCCGCATAGCATTCAGCTGGAGTCTCTTTCTGGGCTTCAACAGTCTAATTCAATATTCCCAAATACACTTTTTTGAAGAGATAAAATTGTGATTCTGATCTGTCGCATACATTTTGTATGCACCTATAAAGATTCTGTGAATCCTTTAGCATTTGGTGACATTTCATGGGAACAATTTCTGTATAAAACGTCCCTGACCATTAAAATTCAATTACACTCTATCGTCGCGAATGAAAATCCAGCTTAATATCTAAGAAAGGAAAGGTGAAAGTCGGATCTTGATAGGTGGCATTGCCATCAGGAGAAATTTGGCTGCATGACGTAGCAAGAGAAACCCATTGGACTGGGCACATGTTTACATCGCATGGCTCTTTACATGTTTACATCGTATTCACGTTTACATCGTATTTGCTCTTCTGGAGGGCGGGAGGAGAAGGTAAGGTGGGTTCTGGGTAAATATATTACAAGAAATAATCAAGATATATAAGCCTGAAATACATTTCTTTAAGGGTTAATTTTGCTCATTATTAAATGCAGAAATGCTTGACTGGACTGTGGAAACACTAACCTAGATCCTTTCTTTTTTTCACTAACCAGCATTACAGTCCCATATTACCGCTTTCCTGAGCCAGCATAATAGAATGGTTGGCGTGACAGATGAGGATCTGAAAGGCCCAGGTGGGAATCTCCACTCTGCTGTGGAGGCTTCCTGGGTGACCTGGGGCCAGTCACACACTCTCTCTCTTGAGAGAGAGAGAGAGCGCAACCTACTCGTCTAGAGTTCCAAAATAACTGTTCTTCTTTCCCAGATGGACAGTGAATGAGGAATCCTCCCTACATTTTGTACAAAGTGTTGCCTTGTCCTTAGTTTGCCACCCCTGGCAGTTCGTTTCTGATTTCTTCCCTTCTCTACATTGCTGATGCACGCAACTGCATGGATAAAATACTGCCAAAATAAATAAAACCTGTCTTGATGTGGTCATACCTATCAGGGCATCAAGATTCTTTAGCTGCAACCAGTCGTCTCAAGACTCTCTGAGTGATATTTGTAAGGGTACCTCAATAAAACCTAGACGAAATTGTGATGGAGCCATCGGTATGATTAAGGGAGTGCGAAAATGCATCATTCAATTTCGCCTCGTTAAATGTTTGTTCCTCTGTCAATGTTATCTATCTCCCTTTTTCCCTTCACTTTCATTCATTTTACTTATATCTTAGCAGCTGAACTCTCCTTTCAAGACATTCTTCAACACCTGAGACTGTAAAAGGAGTTTTTTTTTTCAGCTGCACAAAATCCAAATTAACTTTGAGACTATTTTTAGCCCCAGTCCTAGATACTGAAAGCAGAGCTCTGAGCTAAACAAACAGTGCCCTTTCTCCAGCAGGTTAATTTTAAGGACCAACAGCAGGTATGATTAGCTCTGTTGTCCTTCCCATTTTGCTGCTTAAGCTTATCTGCTTACAGCAGGGACTTTGAGTTTAAAAAAAAAATCCTCCCAGAAATCTCAGGGTTAAATGTACTTTGCACATGAAAATACACTTATTGTCAAGCTAGGGCTGGTGTCAGCATACCCTGAAATGGGGCAGCTGCCAGGAGGGCCCATTGATGCCAACACCCCTCTTACTTATTTGCTAGAGCCTACCACCCATGCTCCCAGCTGCATATACTTTCCAATAACATCAGGGACAGGAGTGTAGGCAGCTGTGAGTATGGGCAGTTGGAGGTCTTGGAAGCCAGAGAGATTCAAGATTTTTTCATCTTGACCCAGTCCAAATCCAGGACAGCTAAACCCTACCTACCCTGGAGATCTCCTAGGGCTGCCAAGTCAGCCCGGGGGGCGGAGGATCCCTTGCTACAAGGGTTCCCGATCTGCCGGCCAGCATTCGGCCGGCAGGGGGAACCCCACCCCCGAAGTCGTCCACCCAGGACGACTTCCCCAGTGTAATGATGTCACCCGGAAGTGACGTCATCACGTTGGGGGCGTTGCCAGGGCGATGCTCTGGCAATTGCCCCAAAACTCTATGATACCATAGAGTTTTGAGGCGATTGCCAGAGCGTCGCCCCGGCAATGCTCCCAACGTGCTGACGTCACTTCTGGGTGACGTCACTGGGCGCGCATGCAAAGCGCGTGCACCGGGGAAGCTCCCGGGTGATGGAGGACACCCCCCCCCCCGCTGGTGAGTAAGAAAGACTTGGCAACCCTAGGATCTCCTGTCCATAAAAGAAAGGACCCTGGGCACTAGCAAGTAGTTCCTCAGACCCTGGCCCAGATGACTGCTGGTCAGAACTCTGGTTTCCTTCTGAGAACCCCACACACACACACACTGCACTCCTTGGGCTTTTCCTCCCCCTTTCCTCCTCACTCTGCTCCTTGGACCTCAGCTGCATCTGCTCCTGGACTTCTCCAGATCTCAAGCCCAGGCTCCCCTTCCCTAAAATTTCCCAATTTTCTCCCTTTTTCTCCATTTTTATATGGAGGCTGCAGGGGCTCAACTGGTTAAGACACTGAACTGCAGACTGGAAGGTCGGTAGTTCAGCAGTTCGAGACCCGAGAGCAGTTCCCGTATCTGGCCCCAGCTCCTGCCAGCCTAGCAGTTCGAAAGCAAGAAATTGCAAGTAGATAAATAGGTACCACTTCGGTGGGAAGGTAACAGCATTCCATGCACCTCGGCGTCTAGTCATGCCGGCCACATGACCACAGAAGAGTCTTTGGACAGCGCTGGCTCTTCAGCTTGGAAACGGAGATGAGCACCGCATCCTTAGAGTCAGATTCGACTAGCTTTTGAGCAAGGGAAACCTTTACCTTTACCTGTGTGTTATATAGCATTTGTGATAGCTTAGAGAATTAGTTCTCGTGTGCTTAGTGTAGGTTCTATACATTTTTATTTTATTTTGCATAAAATGGAGCTATTTGTTTATGCTCACAATCACTCTTTCACTCCTTCTTCATAATTTTATTTGAGGGTATCCCCATCAAAATCCACCCGGGCATACAGAGGCGACAAGGTCTGGTTTTATTCCTTTCTGGAACCCTTTTTAAAGCTAATTTTTTCTTCCCTGGATCCAGTTTGGCCAACACCAACCTTGCAGGGCTTAAGGGCACCTTTGGAATTCTGACACAGCATGGTGGGCGTGGCAGGAGGCGGAGCCAACCCCAAGCAGACTGCCACAGCACCTTCACGTCACACAGTGAAGAGCCTTGTGCTGCAGTGGCAGCTGCTGCTAAACTAACATTTTAAAATATATATATATACATATGAAGAAGAAGAAGAAGAAGAGATTGGATTTATACCCCGCCCTTCACTCACTTGTAGTCTCAGAGCGGCTTACAAACTCCTTTTCCCTTCCCCTCCCCACAACAGACACCCTGTGAGGTAGGTGGGGCTGAGAGAGCTCTTTCCCAAGCCGTCCTTGAGGGAACAGCTGGTACAGAGCTATGGCTTGCCCAAGGTCATCCAGCCAGGTGCAAGTGGAGGAGTGGGGAATCAAACCTGGTTCTCCCAAATTAGAGTCCGCGCACTTAACCACTACACCAAACTGGCTACACCAAACTGGCTACACCAAAAACTACACCAAATATGCACAACCAATTAAATCTCCAGTGGCCAATGAGAAGCCTTGCTGGGCAAAAGTCCCACCCGGCCCTACCCACTTTCTAAAAACCCTTGGCAGGCACCGGGGAAGGTCTCAGTGGGTACCCAGTGAGCACCCATGGGCACCACATTGGGGGATCCCTGGTTTCACTGTTCATTTGGGGAGTAGTTTGGTTTGAGACCCGAGTGCTGCGTGACAGAGTGAGCTCCTGTCTCTGGTCCCAGCTCCTGCCAACCTAGCAGTATGAAAGCAAGACATTGCAAGTAGATAAACAGGTACCGCTTCGGTGGGAAGGGAACAGCGTTCCGTGTGCCTTGGCATCTAGTCATGCCTGCCACATGACCACAGAAACATCTTCAGACAGCACTGGCTCTTTGGCTTGGAAATGGAGAAGAGCACCACATTCCCCAGAGTCAGATTCGACTGGCTTTTGAGCAAGGGAAACCTTTACCTTTACCTAGGTGGAGAGAGGGATTTGCTGTTCAAAATGTAAGTGAAAAGACAGATTTCCTGGTGGGCTCTACACTCAGACATGCTGGAATGGCCTTAGACTCCCCCCAAAAAACTGGGCTCTGCCCTGAAACTGCTCTGATCTAGAAGGTTCCACTGAGGAGCCAGCAAGGTACTTTTTTTTTTCATTTGAGGAGCTGTCAGCCCTTCTTAGCAAATGCATCCTTTCCCAGCCAAATAATCCTTTCAATGACTTCATTGTGTTTCTTTGAAACATAAGACTGCTAACAGAACTTTTCAAGAGACAATCTCCCCCCCCCCCCGACATTTATCCAAATATCAGTCTTTATAGCACATCGGACACTCTTGTTCATGTTACCCTACCACTGATATTTATCTATAACCAGCAACAAACATTCAGATTCAGCTGCATATATTTTGCGCAGAAGAGAGATGAGAAGCCCAGATAATTGAAGAACAAACACAAAAGTTTAACACAAGAGAAATGAATCACTTCATAAGTGCTACGTTCTACGGATGATTTAGATACGACGCTCTAACTCGGATCTGATATTTCAAGACTTCCAAGCTGTTTGGAGTTTACTATAATATATCTTGCGACTCAGCAGCTGCCGAACATCTCACCGCTGAGGCATGGTTATTAGGCTGCTGTCAGGGAGGTGAAAGAACTATAACTCAGAAATCCCCAGACACACGAGTTACCAAGGTCTTTCGCACAAGTGAAAGAAATATCATTATCACTCTTCACAGGTGAGACAGAATTTATTTTTTCTGAGGGAAAGGACAGTTGGATCAGTGTCCTGATATATATATATATATATATATATATATATATATATATATATATATATACACACTGTATTTTTTGCTCCATAAGACGCACTTTTCCTCCCCAAAAAAGTGGGGGGGGGGGAGTGTGTGCGTCCTATGGAGCGAATATGGAGCTTTTCTTACCTGTAACAGGGCTCTTTCTTCAGCAGGAATGCAGGGGAACGCCATTCAGGCTGGCATCCCAGCCTTCCCCGCTCCTCCCTGCTGGGCCTGAGCTGTTAAGACTTAAAAGGGAAACAGCAGGAAAAACCCCACTAGGCTAAGTACTCTTTGCCTTTAAGTGCTTTTCCCCTTTAAGACAGCCAGCAGCAGAAAGCCCCGCCCACAGGTTAAGCTCCGTGGCTACTTTGCATAGAAAGGCCTGGCTTTGCATGGCATGCCGACGTCTCTCTTCTTTCCTTTCTCTATCTTTCTTCCTTCCTTCCTTTCCTTTTTTCTGTCTGTCTTTCTGTCTCTCTCTCTGTCCCCACCTTTCTTTCTTCCTTTCTCTTTCTCTCTCTCTCTCCTCCTCCTTCCTTCCTTTATCTCTCTCTCTCTCTTTCTTTCTATTTCATTTTTTCCGGTTTTCCTCCTCTAAAAACAAGGTGCGTCTTATGATCCGGTGTGTCTTATGGAGCGAAAAATACGGTGTGTGTGTGTATATGTGTGTGTGTGTATATATATATATATATATATATATAAAGAGAGACAGAGAGAGAGAGAGAGATCCATCCTGTAAAAATGCCTATGTTGGTATTAAGTATAACAACCTGATTTAAATAAATAATAACAATAAATATCTACAGGCATTCATGAGGCAGACAGACCAATCCTTAGTCCTACAGCACTGGCATGGCTAGTTGGTACTCTGTGTTCTCTCAGGTCGCATTCAGATGGCTCTTTTGAGCCATGCCAGGCACGAATGCCTGGTGGATTTGAAGTGCACATCCGGATCACAACATCTGGGAATTGTGCCTCTTCTGTGATCAGGCCGTCGATCCCCATCGGGGATCCATACTTAAAAGATAGTGGTGAAAGTCTGGTCCTAAGCTGGCCGATGGGCAAATGCCGGACTTTCCACAATCAGGTCGTACCTCCAGCACACAATCAGCCCATAGGGATGGTCTCCAGACCATCCCAAATGGCTGTCATTTTTAAAACATCTTAGCGATGTGCGCATAACTGCTTAAACATGCAATGTCCCCAGAGCTCCGCTCAAATGATCCAAACAATTTTATGTTTCTGACGGTCCCCTGAACTTTATCAACTTTGTTAACTGAAATGGTACCTAGAGGAAGGTACTGCTGGTGGTGCTTTTACCATTTTAGTAACAAGTATATGGTGAGGAAAAACAAGTATATGGTGAGGCGCATATGTGCATGCGCAGACAGGTTTTTTTTAAAAAAACCAACCGCATGGCTTCTTATGGTGGATTTTTTAAATACAAACAGACAAAGGCTCTAGATTCCACTCTTCATTTGTAAATTTGTACATGCTCAGAGACTTTTTTCTTTGTATTTAGAAACTTTGTGAATCCCAGTTGATATGTTTAAGGTTCTAATATGCATATAAACTTGTTGCTCAGTACAATTGTTATCTGTGTCAATTTCAGTGCTTTGTCTTGGACAATTGTGTATACTGTATTATCACTTTGTTACTGTTATGTGTATTTTTGATATGCCACAGCAGCTTGAAAGGTTTGCCTTTTCAGAGGAAGATAGGACTAGAATTTTGACTCATGCTCCAAAATGAACACAAGGCATTAATGTTAATAGTAGTACTGACTGGTTACAATTAGAAAATGTTCACAAATGTAAAATTAGACTGGCACTTCATGCCTCATTTTTGAGTGATTATTGCCACTCTAATCTTATCTCCCATGGCCTTCGGATTCAAAAGGGCCCTGCCCTTTTTCTTGATAACACTGACTTTAGTAATAAATGGGTCACTATTTTAAATAAATGTTCATACGACCTCATGCTTTTAATTATCCAACAGGCTACTAATGACGTTGATCAATTAGAGAGTGATATAAAAACTATGGAAGAATCTTTAAAGGGCACTGGTCCTGCTGAGCATTTTGATAAACAGATTAGGGAGTTAGAGGAGTCTTTGAAAACCTTTGAGAGAAACACCTTGGAAACGAAAACCCGTAAATATGATAGAGATACGAAGGACTACTCTTTGAATAAGGTATATAAATGGAACTTATCTAAGGATAAGCAGAATAGAAGGGCTGACACACGGGAAGGGGGGTAGCCTGGATTATGAGATCACAGAGGGAGAGGACTCTGCTACTACTGCTGGCGAGGAGGGCCCTTCTTACAGACCAATACTGTACAGAAGAACTAAGACCCAGGCAAGAAATAATTTTTTACAACAAACCCCCCCCCCCCAATGTCGAGGGGGGAGGAAATATTTTCCAATTTGGTTTTCAATCTTTCGTCTAAGACACTTACCGTTCAGAAAAACGCCTACTGAATTTTGGTCTATTCTTTGTCCCCACTCCCTGTTATGACCCTTTCAAAACCAGAGTTGATTTTTTTAAGTTGACTAGACTTTTGAAATTGAGAATGTTTTTTGGTGACTCAAATAAACTGATTAATCCTTTCAAACATAAGTCACAATTCGTTCCTAACATTTCCAATCCTGAGTTACAGGTTTTGAACGTCTAGTCCTCCATGATATTGAATCGCTTGAGAGGTCTATGCCTAAATATAAATATAATTCAACTATTGGGGAGTTTAATTATATACAGGAACTAAAAAGAGATGAAACTATTGTTATCAAGGAAGCGGATAAGGGAAGAGGTATTGTTTTATTAGATACCTCAGATTATTTACATATGACTCATGTTCTACTTGCCGACGTAAATTTTTTACAAGCCCATTTCAACAGATCCCACTGATCAGATCAGAACAATTAAAAAAACGGTCCTCTATGGGGTCCTCTATCTTTAGGCTATATTGATCAGTCTACTAGTGACTTTCTTACCAATGAATTTCCTCGAGTTTCCGTCTTTTATGTATTTCCCAGAATACACAAGCCAGGGCATCTGCCCCCAGGCTGTCCCATAGTCTCTGGTACAAATTCTATTTTTGAGCCTATTTCTCAATACATTGGTTCTTTTCTCCAGCCTTTTGTCCAGAAGACAGCTTCATATATCAGGGACACTAAAGATTTTATTAATAAGATCGAGGGGACCCCCCCCACCACCCAGTGCTATTCTGGTTATGATGGATGTTTCATCCCTTTATTTGAACATACCTCATGATGAGGCTTGCCAGATATTGGTCGATACTCTTATGAGAAGGGGGAGTCTTGTTCCTCCCACCTACTTCCTTCTTGATCTCATGATATCATTTTTGACAGAAGCTTCTTTAGGTTTCAAAATGATTTTTTTCTACAGGTCAGGGGTGTAGCTATGGGTTCTTCCTTTGCACCAAGTGTAGCCAATTTATTTATGTCTCACTTTGAAACACATTGGATCATGAATGCTCAGGTTAATACTTTTTTTGAGCATATCTTGCTTTTCAAGCCAGTTTGGTGTAGTGGTTAAGTGTGCGGACTCTAATCTGGGAGAACCGGGTTTGATTCCCCACTCCTCCACTTGCACCTGGCTGGATGGCCTTGGGCAAGCCATAGCTCTGTACCAGCTGTTCCCTCAAGGACAGCTTGGGAAAAAGCTCTCTCAGCCCCACCTACCTCACAGGGTGTCTGTTGTGGGGAGGGGAGGTGAAAGGAGTTTGTAAGCCGCTCTGAGACTCTTAAGTGAGTGAAGGGCGGAATATAAATCCAATCTCTTCTTCTTCTTCTTCTTCAAATGTTATATTGATGATCTTTTCTTTTTATGCAGTAATTTTCAGGTGGAGGATTTTGTTAATTGGCTTAATTCCGTGCATACAACTATAAAGTTTACATTTCAAACCAGTGGCTCAGATACCAACTTTCTGGGTACTACAGTGTTTATTTCTCAGACTAACATCTTAGCTGTTAAACCTTTCTCCAAAAGTACAGACAAGAATTCTTACCTCCACTAAGTCCCACCATATTAGACATATTAGACAGAACATCCCGTATGGCCAATATCTGAGATTAAAAAGGAACTCCATTCTGGAGAGATGCTATGCACCTGAAGCCTTAAGACTTTCCAAGGAACTAGAGGCGAGGGGGTATTCTCCTCATATTATACAACATGCACAGGAGAGAGTGAAACAAACAGAAAGGTTGGATCTTCTTAAAGATATAGACCATTCACACTCTTCCCAGTCCATTCACTGTGCTTTTGATTTTACCCCATTGGCATCACAAATAAAGACTATCATTCTGAGACATTGGCATATAGTAGATAGGACTCAGGGCTGTCAGAACATGCCTTTTATTGATTTTAGAAGAACTCAGAATCTCCGGGACTCTTTAGTTCACTCAGACTACTTGGCTCGTCAACCACCTATCGCCCCCACTACTACAGGACACCACCCCTGTGGGAGATGTGTTATGTGTCCACAGGTATGGCGGACCAATAGTATAGATATTCCAGAAAAGAATTTCCATTATGATCTTAAGCATTTCTCTTTGTGTTATACTTGTAAATCTGTGGCTGAGGACACACTGGCAGTCTGGCCCACTCTGCCTCCACTTTAAAAGCAGAGGCAGAGTGGCTGTTCAGACTGCTGCACCTGCCTGGAGGAGGCAGCCCGGACGCATCGCGTCTGGTGCCGCACTCCTCCCGCAGCAGCCAGGCACCACTTCAAAGTGGTGTCCTGGCTGCTGCGGCGCGCGTTCCACCCGCTTCCGGCAGGTGTGAATGCATGCCAGGTGGGAGAGCCACGCAGTGTTCGGATGCCGCCACCGGAAGCCGCCCGCAGTCTGGATGCTGTGGGCGGCTTCCTTGTGGTAGCATGCGAATGCCGCGCAGCGGGGGCAATTCCCCCTGCCTCGTTCTGCCACGCTGCAGATGCACGGCAGAATACCAATCTGTCCACAGCCTGTGTATCTTCTAAAATGTTTCTGCCCCCATTTTTATGTGGGTTATTCCACTAGAACCATCCAAACTTGGATGATAGAACATAGATCTTGTATAAGAAATGAACGTCTCAAATCTCCATTGGTCCAGCATTTCTTAGAAAAAAGACACTCTTGCAGTGATTTCAAATTTGTCGTGCTTGAAACTATAAATACACCTCAGTATGGTCAGGTAGATATTCAGAAATGACTCAGGCAACGTGAGGCTTATTGGACCTTTCGCTTGAAAACTCTGTACCCTGATGGTCTTAATCAAACTTTGGATTACCCTTCCTTTTTATGAATTGTGTGTGTGGTCCCTTTAATAGTAGTCTGTTCTCATTTAATTGCTAAACTTGGTGGGAGTATATCTAACTATCAACCAGACACTCCTCAAGGTGAGCCGACTTTGGAGATTAGTCCCTGTGTTAATGACCAGTTGCCCATTAGTAAGGATTCAAGATTCTTGAAGTGAGTGTTGTAATTCTCACATTTTTTTATATTGTTAAATCACATGGATTAGATGAGAATATATAGAGACAGCAATTGTATTTTATAGTGTTATACCACATGTGTTAGATAAGAGTATACAACGACAGCATTTATTTTATGTATCTTCTTATAGGAGTTGTATTTGATAGGAAATACCCCAGAGGTCGGGGAGAATCTATAAATCTGTCTACGTTTCTTGCTTGAAGTCTCTTTGGTGGAAGGTACTGGTTAGTCTTCTTTCTTTGTTAAGTTTTCACAGTTTATGATAATTAATAGGCTTGTTTGACACTATCCTTATGGTGGATGCAATCTAGACCAGGGGTGGCCAAACTGTGGCTCGGGAGCCACATGCGGCTCTTTCACACACATTGGGCGGCTCCCGGCAGGGTGGCTGGGCAATGCCTCCCCAACCAGTCTTCCCTTCCCTAGCCAGTGTTCCCCTCCCTGGGTAGGCTTGAGATGGGGGGGAGAGCAGAGAAAGAAAGTAACCACAACTTTAAATGCATCCTCAAAGCTCCCCCTTCCTGGGCGGCTTGGAGAAAACCTTTGTCTCTTTAAATTTCATTATCAAAATCTGTTTTTATTTTTTGGCAGTCTTATTTAGTGTAAATATTACTTTACTAAAAAGCAAATTTGTGTATTTTCCAATAAAAATGTGTGTAATATTTGTTCATGTCTTGTGGCTCTTAGACATCTGATGTTTCTTCTGTGTGGCTCTTACGTTAAAAAAGCTTGGCCACCCCTGATCTAGACAATCCGCCATGGGAGTAACTCGTGGTAAAGTGCTTCATGAGCGAGCGGTCTGGTCATGCGATGCTGGGTCAAAAAGATCCAACTCAAATTACAGCTGGGCCAATGGCGGGATTAGCTGCCCATCTGAATGCACCCTCAGTGGAGAAAAGAAATGCCCAAATGATCCAGCCCCATGGAAATGAAAGCACAGCAAATGCTTTCGAAACCAGAGAGGCAACATTCCCAGCCACCAATCACTGAGCATCATCACTTCAACAATGCCCCCATGCCATGCCTGCTGTTGTCACCACCCCCTGCTGATGTCACTGCCCACTCTCCACCCTGCTGAAGTCACTGCCTCTTCTCCACCCAAACACATGGAACAGAACAAGGGAAGAAACAACAGAAACAGAGGGACACACACACCGGGAAAGTCGCAACCTTTCAAAAGGGTTCAAGTCTCATGGAGCCAAAATGTCAAAAGAACCAGGCTGTGGAAGGTAAGGTAAAAAGGCCACCAACCCTAAACCAGCCTCTAGAGGGCACACAACAGGACATTCACAGGAAACCATGTTTACTTCCTGTGCTATGTTAGCAGGGTCTAAGAGTATTCCAGAATATTTCCTGCTATGCCAGTGCTGATATTCTACACCGTTTACCACCTGGGTTTAGGATTATACCCTCAATATCTTGCTTTGATTTCTCTCTAGTACATATTGGGGGTGCTAAATGGAGACTGAACTGTCAGCTGTGTTTCATTCCATGTGTCAGTGTGAAAACTCCAGTCACACAAGAACAAGTAGATTAGAGTCCAGGAGCACCTTAGAGACCTTAAAGATTCTGGGGGGTGTCAGCTTTCAAGAATCAAAGCTCTGGTATCTTATGGGATTGGATGTACAATTAGTCCCAGAGATATTTTTGTTAAATATTTTACCAGATGGCTTGTCTGGATGTGACCAAAAATTGTTGGCTTATATTTTGACGGCAGCACGGATAGCACGAGCTGCCAAATGGAAAGCGACATTACTTCCGGGGAAAGAAGAGGTGATTGATAAACTATTTGAATGGGCAGAAATGAGTAAATTAAGCGTTCTTTTGAATATGAATGCAAAACGGGATCCGTTGTGTGTATGGTCCAAATTTTATGTTTGGGTAAGCTAATATGGCTCCGAGACTATGTTTATATAGCTTTGTAAAGACTAATGTAAAAAAACCGACTAAAAAAAAAGAAAAGAATCAAAGCTCTGGTATCTGACGAAGAGAGTCTTGACTCACAGAAGCCCCCAAAATATTGTTGGCCTCTCAGGTGCTACTGGGCTCTGCTCTCATTGTTCCATTGCAGACAAGCATGACTGCCCTCTGAAACAGTCACATAAGACCATAGGCGTCAACTACGGGGGGGCTCGAGGGCTCGAGCCTCCCCCAAAATTTCCCGGGGGGGGCTCAGCCACCCCCGGGAAAATGGAGCACCCACCAGTGGGAGAGGCGGGGAGGGCCGCCGGGAGTCCGGGGGTGCTGGGCGCGGCAGAAGGCAGCCGCCGAGGGGGGGGTGGATTCTGGAAATGGGAAATCTGCAGCGTTCACGTGGATTGGGGGGGAGGCCAGCGAGGAAGGTGCACCGCCACCCCCAGTACTCCCCCTCCCCTGCTCCGATTCTTACAAAGGGTTAAAGGGGGGCAACGAGTCTGCATTCCTAGAGCAGATGGGGACGGCAGCAGTTCGTCACTTCCTGCCAGAGCCTCTTCCTGCTCCCCCACCCGGAGAAGGGGGCCTCGGTGCCTGCAGCAGTTTCAAGCCGCAGAATCCGGTGAACTAAAAATGCAATGGGGTGGGGGTGGGGAAGAGATGAAAATGCAATTGGGGGGAGCTGAAAATGCAATTGGGGGGTCCCCCTAGGGCAGCAGTGGAGGGAGAGAGGGAATGCACGGTTGGGAGAAAAGGAAGATCAAGGGGCAGAGGGCAGTGTTCCCTCTAAGAAGAATTAGTGTGAGCTAGCTCAGTTTCTTAGCCTCCGCTCACACATTGTTTGTCTCAGCTCAGGGAGGAGGGCTCCAGAGCGAACTAATTTATGCAGCAGCCAGATCACTGGCTCACAACCGCAATGCCAGTAGCCCCCAAAGTAGGACTTTTGCTCGTGAGACTCCACAGCTTAGAGGGAGCATTGGCGGAGGGTGAGCAGCCGTTTTGGGCGTCGATTTTGCTTTTCGTCGAGTGCGGTTGACTTCTGGATTGTCTTCGAGGAAACTGGATCTGCCGGCCGGGGGCGGGGGAAAAACGGCGGGGACATGGTTACAACCGGGTACCATTGCCCCCCCTCCTTTAATAACTTCCTTGACCCGTCCCTCCCCTGCAGCGTCAGGGGGAAGCGCGCCGCCATGGCCCGCTGGCTCTGCGACCGCCCCAAGCAGGCGGTAAGAAACTGGGTCTGCCAGCCAGGGGGGCGGGGAAAAAGTGGCAGGGACATGGTCCCATGCGCGCGCACATGCGCACGCGCGTGCACAAAACAGCCCCCCCCCCCCCCGGGGATTTACAAAGTCTATGCCCCTGGATAAGACATTACTCGGGACAAGTCCTACAGTGGCCTCTGCAAATGGACTGTGAAGGGCTTTATGAGCAAAGAATAGGTGGAAAAGGTATTCTGATGGAAGAGGACAGCCTGATACTTCCCTTCCTCTATTCCCCACACAGCATCTAGTAATACAGAATAACTGACCCTATCGAATGGCGAGGCCACCACCTCTGCAAACAGTAGCCAATGAGATTCAGGAGGGGCCCGGAAACATGCCACAGAGAGTGGCTGCCATTCATGGGCTACCATGTCAATTCCTGGGCTTAGTAAATTGAACAAGTAGCTAATCAGTGGGATAGCGCTCCATGGTTTAAAGTTTTAAGAAGGGGAAAACAGCCTCCTTTCTTGTTGGGATCAATAAACATGCCTTTTGCAGAACCTTCAACCAAGGCATTCTTCAGTCCTAAGGCCTCTCGAGCCGAAATGCTAAATGAACAGCAGGTGGGGCTTGGGGTCACTGGCTCTGGGTTAGGGAAATACCTGGAGATTTAGAGGGTGGAGCCTAAGCAGGGCAGGGTTTCCAGAGGGGACGGACCTCAGTGGAGGAAGAGGAGGAGGAGGAGGAGGAGACTGGATTTATACCCCGCCCTTCACTACCCAAAGGAGTCTCAGAGGCTCACAAACTCCTTTCCCTTCCCCTCCCCACAACAGACACCCTGTAAGGTTGGTGGGGCTGAGAGAGCTCTGACAGAAACTGCTCTTTTCAAGAACAGCTGTGGCAGAACTATGGCTTGCCCAAGGTCATCCAGCAGGCGCAAATGGAGGAGGAGTGGGGAATCAAATCTGGTTCTCCCAGATTAGAGTCCGTGCACTTAACTACTACATCAAATGCCACAGAGTCCACCCTCCAAAGCAGCCATTTTATTCAGAGGAACTGATCTCTGTCGCCTGGACATCAATTGCAATACTGAGATATCTCTAAAAGATTTGAAGGTTGGCAACCGTAGATGGGGGCTCTGCTATGTCATCCACATCCTTTACCTGGCAGGGATGGAAGTGAGCATGCACATGAAAACTCATACCTTGAATAAAACTTTGTTGGTCTTAAAAGGTGCCACTGGGCTCTAAATTTGTTCTGCTGCTTCAGACCAGCACAGCTGACTACCTGGCTCTATCTGAACTGAACCAGTTTAACCTTGAACGTGTCCACGATCATGCCTTGTTCCCCCTTCTGAAATGTATTGGTGACCCTGGCCCACTGAGAGAGAGCGAGAGAGGGAGGGAGGGAGAGCGCTCCACAATCACACACAGATGGATCGGCACAGGGTATTGGAAAGAGCAGCTCATTTGCCACGATTTCCCAGACTAAATGTTAACTGTCAAAACAACAGACCTAACCAAGGATATGTTTTAATGTCTCTTAGGTTGGGCGTGGGGGATTGGAGTCTATAAGAAAGATGGAGAATGATTCAACTAAATGCAGAAATCGCTTCTATCTGGCTGATGTCATTTAAATAGACTGTATAACTTTATCAATCAAAACGAGGGCTGAGCAGAAATATTTCATGACAAAAAAATATATTAACCAATTTTCCCTGTTTAAATCAATAATAGATACTATTTATTCACTCCTGCTGGGTGGCTTTTTTATACTTTCAATAGAATACCCTGAGTGCAGGTTGTCATAGTTACAGCAGAACTTCAGAATGAGTTTTGTTTCTATCATAATTGTGGCATATTAGTTTATAAACAGCTGAGCTGTATCTTCCCTTCGACTTACAGCGCTAATTTGCGAAGAGAGATAGTCCTCTCCCCCCAGGAAACTCAGCGTCAATATCTAACATACCACAAGTTTCAGGCTCTCCCCAGAGAAAGAGGAAAGATTTTGCAATTCAAGTTGTTTTTCCCCCCTCTCTTCTTATTTGTTTCTTATTTTTAAGAGGGGTTATGACACCAGGAGATTGGTGAAGGGAGACTCCAGGAGAAGGGGGCAAGATGATAAATTAGAAGCAAGCATTGTGAGGGGGACCACATTTCAAGTTCAGTTAAATGTTGCATACTAGTTTCACGGCTTTTTCGTTCTAGACACAGTGAACGGCCATACCAGCTGTTCTCCCAATTCATTATGGAAAAGTATCTCCAATTCAGATAATACAGCAAGCAGAACCAAATATAATATTGCAAGCATAACATTTGTCAGAGGCCAAGGAATTGTAAGTAAAAGGTAAAGGTAAAGGTTTCCCTTTCTCGAAAGCCAGTTGAATACAACTCTAGGGATGCGGTGCTCCTCTCCGTTTCCAAGCCGAAGAGCCAGCACTGTCCAAGGACGTTTCTGTGGTCATGTGGCCGGCATGAGTAGACACCGAGGCACATGGAATGCTGTTACATTCCCACCAATGTGGTACCTATTTATCTACTTGCAATTTCTTGCTTTCAAACTGCTAGGTTGGCAGGAGCTGGGGCCAGAGATGGGAGCTCACTCTGTCATGCAGCACTCGGGTCTCAAACTGCTGAACTACCAACCTTCTGGTTGTCAATTCAGTGTCTTCACCAATTGAGCCACTGTACCACACCATTATTATGGGGCTTAACTGGTGATGGAATGTGCCATCAAATCCCAGCCAACTTATGGCAACCCTGGAGGACTTTATTTATTTATTTATTTCATACGACTTATATCCTGCCCTCCCCGCCAATGGCAAGCTCAGGGCGGCTAACAACACATAGATAATACATACAATATCAATTAAAACTCATTAAACTTACATCACAAGATCAGCGGCATACAGTTACAATTTTCTTCATAAGTGAATCTGAACAGCACTCAGATGTGATCCTTCTATACGTTCCCACAGGCTGGCAAATAAAATAAAATAAAATTGGGCCAGGGCCAAGATGTATACATTAGGCGGCCCCTACTTAAAAACCTGGTGGAAGAGCTCCATCTTGCAGGCCCTGCGGAACTGTAGCAAATCCCGCAGGGCCCTGACGTTCTCCGGGAGCTCATTCCACCAGTATGGGGCTGCCACTGAAAAAGCCCTGGCCCTTGTACCCACCAGCCGTGCCTCCTTCAACCCTGGCAGGACCAAACGGTTTCAAAGCAAGAGATGGACAGAGGTGGTTTGCCATTGCCTGTCTCAGCATAGCTTCCTTGGTCTCCCATCCCAGGCTGACCCTGCTTAGTTTCTGAGATCTGATGAGACTGGAAGGTGGATGTTCATGTGACTGACAATGCCATCCTCAGCAGAGTTATACCTTTCAAAGTCCATTGAAGTCAATGGGCTTAGAAGGGTATCACTGCTTAGGATCTCTTTTCACCACTAAATCGTACAAATGGACCCTTAGCACTCCCAGCTAGATTGTAAGTATCTGGATTTTAAATGCAGGAGGCCTTCAATAAAGTGTTTTGAGCTTTAAAGTGGACTTGCGAGTTGAATACTTACTGGGGAATAAGGCTGTGCCATCCAGCATGCCTTTGATTCAGGATAGAGATGTTGTATTCTTTCCTAATTTACAAAAAAAAATTTGTCTGTTCTTCTGTTCCATAGCTCATATTAGCATCAGGGCTAGCTCCTCTCCAGATGTTTCATCAGGCCAGTAGACAGGGTTTCCAGCCATTTCCAAGGAACTGTAGAGAGAGCAGAAGGAACAGAAATGTGCCTAATGTCATCGGAGTAGAATAGGCTGATCCACAGCCAACAAGGAGGAGGAGGAGAAAACAACAACAGCAATGAGCCTATCTTGTAGTCAGGGCTCCTTTCGTAGCAGGAGCTCCTTTGCATATTAGGCCACACACCCCTAATGTAGCCAATCCTCTAAGAGCTTACAGAGCTCTTCTTACAGGGGCTACTATAAGCTCTTGGAGAATTGGCTACATCACAGGTGTGTGGTCTAATATGCAAAGGAGCTCTTGCTACGAAAGGAGCCCTGCTTGTAGTAAGCTGTGCAGGACATTGCAGGAAACCACCATTTTGTGTTTCTTCTCCATTGCGTATTTTAGTATCTATCTTTTATTTTGCAGCTTGAAAGCTCATGCTTGGCCCATAACCCTGCTGGCAAAGTTTTAAATATACAAAAGGAACAGAGCTCAAGCTGCTGAAAGAATAAACAGTTTTATTTAGAAGAGAAACAACTGTGTAAAAGGGAGAGAGAAAGTTCTATCTAACCATCTAATTGTGTAACGAACGATCAGGGAGGAAGTTCTTTTGCAAGTACTCTAATGGAAATTAAATTAAGGTGGGCAGCCGTGTTGGTCTGAAGCAATAGAACTGATAGACAACTTAAAAACTAATAAATCACCAGGCCCAGATGGCATCCATCCAAGAGTTCTGAAAGAACTCAAATGGGAACTTGTGGATCTCCTGACAAAAATATGTAATCTTAAAAAAAAAAAAAAAAAAAATCCAGGAAAAAAAGATCCAGGGAAAAAAAAGATCCAGGAAAAAAAAAATCCAGGAAAAAAGATCCAGGAAAAAAAAAAATGTAATCTTTCCTTAAAATCTGCCTCCATTCCTGAGGACTGGAAGGTAGCAAATATCACCCACATCTTTAAAAAGGTTTCCAGAGGAGATCCAGGAAATAACAGGCCAGTCAGTCTAACATCGATACCGGGTAAGTTAGTGGAAACTGTTATTAAGAAAAGAATTAGTAGGCATATTGATGAACAAAATCTATTGAGGAAGACTCAGCATGGGTTCTGTAAGGGAAGATCTTGTCTCACTAACCTGTTAGTGTTCTTTGAGGGATGAAACAAACATATGGACAAAGGGGACCCAATAGATGTTGTTTACCTTGACTTCCAGAAAGCTTTCGATAAAGTTCCTCATCAAAGGCTCCTAAGTAAACTAAATACTCACGGGATAAAAGGACAAGTCCTTTTGTGGATCAAAAACTGGCTAATTAAAAGGAAACAGAGAGTGAGTATAAATGGGCAATTTTCTTAGTGGAGGGTGGTAAGCAGGGGGGTTCCACAGGGATCAGTACTCGGTCCAATGCATTTTAACCTGTTTATTAATGATTTGGAGCTGGTAGTAAGCAGTGAAGTGGCTAAATTTGCAGATGACATGAAGTTGTTCAGGGTGGTGAGAACCAGGGAGGATTGTGAGGCACTCCAAAGGGATCTGTTGAGGAAAGGTGAGTTGGTGTCAACTTGGCAAATGGGGTTCAATGTGGCCAAGGGCAAAGTGATGCACTTTGGAGCCAAAAATCCTAAATATAAATACACGTTGATGGGGTCCGAACTGGCAGAGACTGACCAAGAGAGAGATCTTGGAGTCATAGTAGATAATTCAATGAAAATGTTGAGACAGTGTGCGACTGCAGTGAAAAAGGCCAGCGCTATACGGGGGGTTATTAGGAAGGGAATTGAAAACAAATCAGCCAGTCTCATAATGCCCCTGTATAAATTGATGGTGCAACCTCATTTGGAATACTGTGTGCAATTCTGGTCACCACACCTCAGAAAGGATATTATAGTATTGGGGAAAGTGCAGAAAAGGGCAACTAGAATGATAAAAGGGCTGGAACACTTTTCCTATGAAGAAAGGTTGAAGCGCTTGGGGCTCTTTAGCTTGGAGAAATGACAGCTTAAAGGTGACATGATCGAGGTTTATAAGATTATGCCTGGGATAGAGCAGGTAGAGAACGAAGTACTTTTCTCCCTCTCACACAGTACAAGAACTCGTGGCCACTCCATGAAATTGCTGAGCAGTCGGGTTAGAACAGATAAAAGGAAGTACTTCTTCACCCAAAGAGTGATTAACATGTGGAATTCACTGCCACAGGAGTTGATGGGGGCTACAAGCATGGACGGCTTCAAGAGGGAACTGGATAAACATACGGAGCAGAGGTCCATCAGTGGCTATTAGCCACAAGGCATAGATAGGAACTCTCAGTCTGGGGCAAGTGATGCTCTGTATTCTTGGTGCTTAGGGGGAGGGCAAGAGTGGGAGGTCTTCTAGTGTCCTGGCCCCAGTGCTGAACCTCCTGAGGGCACCTGGTATTTTTGGCCACTATGTGACACAGAGTGTTGGACTAGATGGGCCACTGGCCTGATCCAATATTGGCTTCTCTTATGTTCTTATGTTCTTAACAAAGTTATAGGCTGATGGCACCTTTAAAGGTCCCATTGGAGTACAACTTTAAAATTAAATTGTTTGCCAGTTCTGACACACACAAGCAATCCTCAATCAGAAACTCTCTATCCGACCATTCGAAAGTCTGCACTCCACAATCCCTGAGCCTACCTCTTCTGCCACTGATTTCCCATCAGCCACACTCAGCGTATTCTTCTCATAAATAACAGTTTCATTTAGAAGAGAAACAACTGTGTAAAAGGAGAGGCGAGAGAAGGGTCTAACTATCTAACTGTCTAACGGTGTGACGAAAAACTGGAGAGGAAGAGGGCTCAAAAAAGGGAGGAAGTTTCCAGTGAGCCAATCAGGAGGCAGGAGGGGACCTTTTGAAAAATACCCGGAAGCAGGGGTCCTTCCGTAGAAAAAGAGGTGCAGGAGCTCATTAGCATAACTCATTGGCATAATTTATTTGCATATGCCACACCCCCTGACATCACCAGAAGTGTGTCAGAAGGCAAGAAAGAAAGAAGAGAGACAGAGAAAGAAAGAAAGAAAGAAAGAAAGAAAGAAAGAAAGAAAGAAAGAAAGAAAGAAAGAAAGAAAGAAAGAAAGAAAGAAAGAAAGAGAGGGGACAGTTACTAATCCAAGCCTCAGAAATACCACTATTCTGGGAGGATAGCTTCAGTGGTGGCTGAAGCCTTCAGAAGGCTGGTCAGAAGAACAAGGACCTTTCCAGGGGACGGGGTCATTTTGCTGCAGCCATGACACAAGCAGGCATTCCCCCGGGGGGTGGGGGCTGGCACCAACTCCCAGAGCTGAGCTCCCCCAAGCTCCTGCTCGAAATGACCCTTGCTCTGCATATTTTTATGAGGCAAGGGGCAAACAGACACCAAAGGAGCAATAATGAAACACACTGCAGAATATTCACATTCTTGTCAAGCACCCTATGCCAGCCTTATATAGTAGACCTTTAGCCCTGGGCAGGGGTCATTTCGCAGAAAAAGAGGTGCAGGAGCTCATTAACATAACTCATTAGCATAACTTATTTGCATATGCTACACCACCTGACATCACTAGAAGTATGTCAGAAGAAGAAAGAAAGAAGAGAGTGAGAGAGAGCTGGCAGAGGGGACAGCTACTAATCCAAGCCTCAGAAATACCACTATTTTGGGAGGATAGCTTCAGCGGTGGCTGAAGCCTTTAGAAGGCTGGTCAGAGGAACAAGGACCTTTCCAGGGGACGGGGTCATTTTGCTGCAGCCATGACACAAGCAGGCATTCCCCTGGGGGGGGGGGGCTGGCACCAACTCCCAGAGCTGAGCTCCCCCGAGCTCCTGCTCGAAAGGACCCCTGCCCGGAAGTCCTTAATCTGACTATGCTTGCTACTTAACCTGTCCGATGCCCCCTGTAGGATATTTTTCTTATCCTTGCTTCATGCAAACAGCAGATCTTGTATATTCTAACATAAATGAAGTAGATAGGCAGGCAGGCAGTGAAAGAGAGAGAGAGAGAACATCAAAGTAAACCTTAGGTTTCTGCAAACTGTCAACAATGGCAAAGAACCACAGAAAGTTCCCTGCAAATAATGCAAAATGTTTTTCAAATGCTCTCTTGCTATGAGTATTTGCTAGTCAGCATTTGACAGCAGGGATGAATATCTGACAATATTTGTTAGTTGTCTCTCAAAACCATTTAGTAAAGTTCGTATTAACTTCACTCATTCATTTAACCAATCACAAAATACCCCTTTGGGGGGAAATACCCTCAATGTGCAATGCCAACTTTTGAGTTTAAATTTGAATCGGAAACTCTGAAAATGTATTATGTTCAAAATGTTTGAAGGCTCCATTTAAAATCTAGTGGTTCTGTAGAACAGCTAGATTTGAATCCAGTAGTACCTAAGAGACCAACAAGATTTCGGGGTGGTATGACCAATGCTCCCTCTAAGCTGTGGAGTCTTGTGGGCAAAAATTCTACTTTGTGAGCTACCGGCATTAAAGTTGTGAGTGAGTGATTTGGCTACTGCATACATTAGTTTGCTCTGGAGCCATCCTTCCTTGAGCTAAGACAAAAATGTGTGCACCGGAGGCTGAAAAACTGTGAGCTAGCTCACACTGACTCAGCTTAGAAGGAACACTGGGTGTGACCTTTTGAGAGTCAGATACAAGATGGAGAGAGTGTTGACTCTTGAAAGCTCAATCTTCTTGGTCTCTAAGATGCCACTGGTCTCTAATCTAGCTGTTCTAATGCAGACCATCACAGCTACTTTCTGAAGCATTTACATAGTGCCTTTAAGTGTGTTTTTTTTAAAAAAAAAACTCCCTTGGAGGTCAAAACCTTGACCCTTGCTCAGCATTTCAAAATGGCCACCTCCAGGTTGACCCAAAACTGAGCATTCACTCCGCTGTTTTACCAAACCCCCATAGGAACAGAACTTCCCCCCCTGCATTGCATGCCACTTTTACTTTGATCAGTTGTCAGACTTTGTGGCAGTATCCAGACTAGGGTTGCCAAGCGTTACCTGTCTTTTAGCAGGGGGGAGTCCTTGCTGGTCCAAGAGTGTTCTGGCACATGCGCAGAGTGTGTACGTGGCGATGACATCACCGAGAAGTGATGTCATCGTGTTGGGCACGTTGGGGTGGGACCTCTGTAATTCGAGGGAATTACAGCCATACAGTTTTCCCTCGAATTATAGAGTGTCCCCCTGAAACATGCCCGATGCAATGACGTCACCTCCTGGTCTCCGCAGCCCAGCAATTGGGGGGGGGGTTCCCTCCGGCAGCCCAATCCAGGCCAGCGGGGAGTGGGCTGATCGAGCGGGGGCTTCCCTGCCCCCCGGGGGGACTTGGTAACCCTCGTCCAGACTGCATACCACTTTCCCTTCATTTGATCTCTCCATTTTATGGTGGCTGTCTGCATAGATTTATGACCATTTTATGGCCGTTCAGGGGCGACTCTAGTCAGTGCAATGTTGGAGGAGGAACTTGAATGTGGTTTTGAGCCGCATCTTTTTTCTGTTCCAGTGTGGGCTTGGTAAAACAGCCGAGCAAATGCTAGGTGCAGAATGGGCCAAAGTCTGTGAGAAATGCATCCCAGCAGAGATATCTCAGTGCAAACACAGCCTGGCCAAAGCAGACAGTCTGGTGCTTTGGAAAGGCCTACTGAGCAGCATTTTGCAGACACAACAGCAGGTAGAAATCAAAGGGCCTTTCTGCACTCTCCTTTTAATCCATGTTCGCTGCAGTGTCCTCCAAGTTCTTCTGCACTACAATCGAATTCAACCTTCTTTTTAATTGAGGTCCCCACCCATTCTGCACTAAAATCGAGTTCCACCTACTTTTTATTCCGGGTTTTCCCCCCATTCCGCATTACATTCCCTCCCTTCAGTGGTCAGCCTGGTTTCAGCCTGCTGTTGCTAGGGCTGCCAAGTCAGCCCAGGGGGCAGGGGATCCCCCGCTATAGGGGTTCCCGATCTGCCGGCCGGCATTCAGCCGGCGGGGGGAACCCCACCCCCGAAGTCATCCAGGCTGGACGACTTCCCCAGGGTAGTGACATCACCCGGAAGTGACATCACCACGTTGGAGACGTTGCCAGGGCGACGCTCTGGCAATCGTCCCATTTGAGGCGATTGCCAGAGCGTCACCCTGGCAACGCCCCCAACGTGGTGACGTTACTTCCGGGTGACGTCACCGAAGCGCACGTGCCAGGGAGGCTCCCGGGCGGCTCCCGGGCGGCGAAGGACTCCCCCCCACCAGTGCATGAGTACAACTTGGCAGCCCTACCTGTTGTCCCGGGTTATTTGGATGCTGTTTTGCCTTAAATTGCTTCGAACACTGAGAAAATCCGGAGTGGGAGGCAAATGCGGAAAGGACTTAAAGACAACTTTGCCAGTTACGGTTGCCAGCCTCCAGGTGCCAGACTACATAGATCAGTTCCCTTGGAGAAAATGATTGCTTTGGAGGATGGACTATATGGTGTTATACCCCACCTGAAGTCTCTCCCCTCCCTAAACCCTGCTCCTCCCAGGTTCCACCCCCAAATTCCCATAATTCCTCAACTCAGAGTTAGCACAGGGTTACCAGCCTCCAGGTGGAGACTGAAGATCTCCTGATATTACAACTGATCTCCAGACAACAGTGATCAGAAAATGGCAGCCTTATTTATTTATTTATTATTTATATCCCGCCTTGCCAGGCGAGCTGGCTCAAGGTGGCTAACACGGTTAAAATATCATAAAACATTTCAGTTAAAACAGCACAAATTACACATAAAATTACAGATAAAACAGACTGATGATGGCAGCATTCAAATCATGCCCCATGATGGGTGTGGCAACTCATGAGTCCCAGGCCAGAAGACATTCCACTGGCCCATTCCTCAGTGGTGGCTCCTAATCGAAGGCTGGTGGAAGAGCTCCATTTTACAGGACCTGTGGAACTTTAAGAGGTTCCGCAGGGCCCTGATGTCTTCTGGGAGCTCATTCCACCAGTGTGGAGCCACCACTGAGAGGGCCCTAGCTCTGGTGGTTGCCAGCCTAGCTTCTTTCAGACCAGGGAGGGTCAGGCGATGTTGTGAGCCTGACCTCAGTGCTCTCTGGGGCACATATGGGGAAACGTGGTCCCTCAGGTAGGCAGGCCCCTGACCTTTGGAGATCGGACTCGATGATGCTGAGGCCCCTCCCCAAACCTTATACTCCCCAGGTTCCATCCCAAAATCTCCAGGAATTTTCCAATCCAGAATTGGCAACCCTAAACTGGCAATCCTATTGCCGATTCCCCCTTACAAACTTGCGTTTTAAGAGTCCTGGACGTAGAGATGAGCAATTGATTGCTTGGATGCAAATATTGTTGATTCACAAGTTTGTGGGGATCCAACTACACAACCGCAGGCTGCTCTCTGAAGTCAGATTGACATTATTCTACAGCTTTCATTAAACACTGGTATTCAGAAGACATGTCTTTTTTGTCATTACTATTGGATGCCCAGTTTCCACATTTACCTGCAAATGAATGGCGGCACTTTAGGATGTACATCTGCTTCTTTTCATTTGAACCTTTAATTCCTGCTTATAATTCTTCAGGAATACAGAATGAGGAGAAGCATTTTGTAAGAAATGTACAATAGCAATTTTTATTAGACCTGGTCATAAGGAAGGGAAGGTCTTGGCCTTCGTTCACACTGTGACTCACCCATGCTCACCACCCATTTATTTGCTTGGCCACGCACATTCAGAGAAGAGGGGTTTTTTTTCCTTGTTGGTGAGAACAGCCAGGAAATGGTTATTATCCTCATGAATGCTTCTGCGGTAAGCTGCATGCTAACAAGGACTTTGCATAGTCAATGCGACATGGTACTACCGGTCCCTCTGCTCTCCACAACAACCCCTCTCGTCATGAAAGATGAGAATCCCAGGATGCTGAGCACACCCCAGACATAATCCTGATCAGACAGTGGTTCTCTGGGTTAGCAGGAAGGCAGACCAGGGACTTGAGATCTCTCCTGTCTTGGATAGGGTTATACTGCCCTTGAAAAGCAGTGGTTGTCCAGATTGCTTTTTCCCAGCTTGGTCAGGCATGTCACGACTCAAGGTTCAGTCGGATCCAGCCACAGTGATTCATGACTCAGTTAAATCTAGACTGGACTGCTGCAATGTGCTCTACTTGGGGCTACCCTTGAATAGTGTTCAGAAGGTGCAGCTCGTGTGGAATGCTGTGGCTAGACTGCTGGTTGGGACCAGCTACTGGGAGCTTGTGTCCCCACTACTATAATAATTACTAGGGTTGCCTGGCTAAGGCTGTGGGTGGAGTATTGTGAGAGTTCTGCTCAAAGTAGTCAAGGATCAGATCTTGGTTGGTTAACCACAGTTCTTTATTTCCAATCTCTACATTAGTACAGCGTCTCGGATTATTGTCAGAGATGAGACAGATAATACAAGCAGGTCTATTATACCATTCCAAGGAGTTTGAATTACCCATAGGTAGCCAATCACCTTAAGGGAAAATTGGCGGGCACAGAGGTGTTCTGGCCGTTTGGTTCTCACAGGAAAAGAGTGAGGTGTTAAGCTGTAAATTTCCTTTCCCAAACCAGACCCCTCAGATGTTACCAGTTCACATAACAATCAATGGCCTCAAGGCTTTTGCATGTGATAAGAGATGAGAGGTATCCTCCCTTGAAGTTCCTGCCGGGGCAGCTGGAATGCGGAGGCAGGGATGTGAGGCCTCCTTGTTCACATACTTCACTGGTGTCACCCTCCCGCCTTACTGACTACAACCTCCCGGTCTGGCCAAGCATTAATGCATAATAGTTACATGGAAAAAGAGAGACATATGCTACTTTGAAGGTACAGGCATGAATAACATTATGTCTGAATTAGCAGATTCTGACAAGTATCCCCGGCCCACAGCAGGCACCCCCACCCCCCCACCCCCAGCTAGCCAGCAGATTAAAAATGGCACCAAAACTGGGGGGGGGGGGGCACATCAGCAGTGTCCCGGCATGCTGCCATCACTCCCCGTGCACCCAGAACTGATGTCAATATGTCAGGGGATGCTCTGGTCATAAGCAAAGCTTTAAGATTAATCCTGAGAGTTTTGCCCAAATGCCAGAGCATCCCCTGTCATATTGATAGGGACACACTGGTCTCAGTTCTGATGCACAAAGGCTCCCAACCCACCCCCTCCATAGTCGCGGGGGGGCAGCAACCCTAGCAATTGCACTGGCCATTGGTCCACTCCCAAGCCCAGTTCAAGGTCTTGGTTTTGTCTTGTAAAGCCCCACAAGGCTGGGGGCGGGGGTATCTGGAGGATCATCTTCTCCCAAATGTTCCTCCCCAGGAATTAAAATTGCAGGGAGACACCTCCTGACTGTCCCAGCAATCACCGAGACTTGTCTGATGGGTATACAAGAGAGGGTCAAGTCTGGGTTGGGAAATCGCTGGAGATTTTGGAGGGTGGAGCCTGGACAGGGTAAGGTTTTTTTGAGGGGATGGACCCCAGCTGGATATAATGCCACAGAGTCCACCCTGTCATTTACTCCAGAGGAACTGAGCTCTGTCTCTGGAGATCAGGTGTAATTTCAGGATACCTCCAGGCCCCACCTATAGGTTGGTGACCCTCTTGCTCAGCAGCCAGGTATTGTGTGGCCATCCAGGTGACTGATGACCCCCCTCAAGCCCTGGCGTTCCTGTCAGGCTGCAAGAACAGAAGGCTTATCACTCTCCTGATGGGCCACCAGTGAGGGGCGGAAGCTGCATTCAGCATGGCGAATCACCAGTTGCGCCAGCCTTCCCTAGAGTGCCAATACGGTCATGGGGGAGGGGGGCAAAAGTGCCCCGAAGTGTGTTGGGATGCAGATGCTGTGGCAAGCACATCGACTGTGACCAGCAGGCAGAAGGGCAAACAAAAGGCAGTGAGGCATCGAAAATTGTCATGGGCTCAGAGGAGAGGATCGTTGCTGGGCATTCGCAGCTCCTGACCATTGAAAGGGGAATGGGTCATCCTCTGCATCTCAGAACCTCCTTGAAATTTCATCCTCTGAGCATGTGTGACAGTTTGGTGTAGTGACTAAGTGCACAGACTCTAATCTGGGAGAACTGGGTTTGATTCCCGACTCTTCCACTTGCAGCTGCTGGATAACCTTGGGCAAGCCATAGCTCCGGCACAGCTGTTCTTGAAAAAGAGCCATTTCTGTCAGAGCTCTCTCAGCCCCACCTACCTCACAGGGTGTCTGTTGTGGGGAGGGGAAGGGAAAGGAGATTGTAAGCCGCTCTGAAACTCCTTCGGGTAGTGAAGGGCAGGGGATAAATCCAATCTCTTCTTCTTCTTCTTCTTCTTCTTCTTTCCCTTGCAGGTGTTTGATTCAGATATTCCATGCCATGTATTTTTAAAAGTGGGGGGCATCAATAGGGCTCTTTTCCTGCTTTTTTTCTCTCTGTTTCCCCACCACACTGACGGAGCGGCTCAGAAACAAAGGCACAGGTAAGTCAAGAGGCACATGCCCACCTTGTGGGCTTTGTTTAAAGAGAGGGAGGGGAGGGGGCTTTAAGAGGTATCGAACTGCTGACCTCAAATGTTTTCTATTGCAGTCCAATGTGGAAGTAGTAAAGTACCTCACCACAGGGAAGAAATGAGAAATTTTAAGGGCTATTGAACTCGGTGGATTCTTGCGGTGGAGTAGCAGAAAGTTACTTAGCACAGGTGTTTCCATAATTATGATGCACAGAGGAAGTTTAGTGTGTTCAATGGCCCTTAAACACACACTGCCAAATTCAAGGAGTGGAATATCCAGTTTTCTCATAAAACACACAAGGAAATGACTCTGTTCTAGATACAGAAGAGATGCCTTGTATCGGCAGGTACCTTGGTTCCTAAACCTTGAGGAATTTAGTTCAGTTCCACAGTCCCTGCAGACCCAATGCTAGAGTAATGCCAGTCTTTCACCATTCCTCGGTCTCCAAGCGCTTCATTTAAATCCTGGAAGCACAGACCACCTATCAATCTTCCTTAGACTAGAGCCAGTTTGGTGTAGTGGTTAAGTGCGCGGACTCTAACCTGGGAAAACCGGGTTTGATTCTCCACTCCTCCCCTTGTACCTGCTGGATGACCTTGGGCAAGCCGTAGTTCTGGCACGGCTGTTCTTGAAAAAGGGCAGTTTCTGTCAGAGCTCTCTCAGCCCCACCTCCCTCACAGGGTGTCTGTTCTGGGGAGGGGAAGGGAAAGGAGTTTGTAAGCCACTCTGAGACTCCTTCAGGTAGTGAAGGGCGGGGTATAAATGCACTCTCTTCTCTTCTTCTTCTCCAAAACTAGACTAGACTTAGAAAATGGTGCTTTTACACAGGCTGAATAATTCACTTTCAACCCACTTCCAATGTGCCTCAGCAATTTTGCCATTTTACACAGCAAAGTGGATCGAAAGTGCTTAGACCAGGAAATTCTTACATGCAAGATTTGAGCTGTAATTCTGAGCTGTTTGCTCACTAGATACTCTTTCCTACGGTACCCTCATCCAGGGGTCCGTACTTCACCTCCCACCAAGTATGTTTAGAAAGTGGGTGGGGCCAGGTGAGGCTTTTACCAAGCAAGAATTCTGATTGGCCATTGGACATTTGATTGACTGTGTAGATTTTTAGGCAATAGCTGCCACCACAGAATGAGGATCTTCATTGCGTGGCTGTGGCGACCATGGTCCCACCTCCTTTGGCAGCCATTTTGTGGTAGCAATTTCATGGCTGTACCCACCACTCCATGACAGAATTCCAAAGGTGCCTGCAGGCTCAAAAAGGTTGGGGACTCTGCCCTAATCTGTTCTGGATGTTGTAGTTCAGAATTACTTGGTCTTGTTTCTGAAGAAGTCTTTGCGGCTAGGTTGGACTCACGCTTCGGCTGGACATTTCAGAGAGAGCCCACATTCCCGGCTTCTCCTTGGTCTCTTGCTGTGCAGTGATTGTACCCACAGCAATAAAGACCTCAATGGGCCCTGAATGTTGCTCTCTTCCCTTCCCACTCTGTCTTCTCAAATAGTTGCCCCCCCTTAAAAACTGCAGTCAGGTTGTATTCTGACGTCACCTGAGATTGAGAAAGAGCCCTACAACCCATGCTGAGGAAAAATCAAACATGGTCTTCCTCCTCCAACAGTTCCCACTAGTAGTGATAAAGGCATCAGTGGCTTCCCAATAGAATTCATTCCTGAGAATAGATTTGAATCAAGGAATTCCTAGCAAAAAGCTCAGATATTATTGTTGCTGTGTGATGGCCCTAGAGATACAGAATTTTCAGGAATTTTGAACCTGCAGGAAAATTGTTTTTCTCGGGGTTTAATAAAACAAATTTCTGCCTATTTCCACAGCAGTATAAAAGTTTTTAAGGGGAGGGCCAAGACAATATTCTGTTTTCATTAACTAGATGAACATCTTTGTGTGTGAGAGAGATATGAAGCAAAAAGATGTTTTAAAAAATAAACCAAAGCTTTGTTTTACAATAGGAATGCCACCAAATTGTTTTCCTGTATGAGACAAAGTTTGTTAGGACTCACTTGAGGTGGTGCCTTCCCCACATCCTTCCCCAGGTAGCCTCATGAATCATTTACCTGTTGTCTTGTGTCCTGGTGCCTTGGGAGTCAAAACAACAAGAGCAGGTATGTAGGAGAAATTCCAGGGGTGAAAAAAAACACAGGAAAGCAAAGTGCAGATTGACAGCTGGCTTTCATTAAGAGCTCCTTGTCTTCTTTTTTCCTAGGAAGCACATGAATCATTGAATGGGTGGCTAACTTTGAAAATGTTAATTAAACCAAGCCGGTAAGTGAGAGGGCTTTTAAACCAGCTTTTATTAATACGGCATCAATTATGGATCTTCCTTCTTGTGCTTTTGCATCGGGTCAGGTTCTTTAATGTGCGTGAGAACAGTGAGTGGGAAGCGCATCGGAACAGTGAGACAGGAAGGGTGCGGGACTCCGAGTGACTGACCAGGAATATTTCATTATGTTCTAAGCTCTTTTTCTCAGCTTTTGATAGCGCTCACAGTATGAGTGAGACCGTCCAAAGCAGTCTCTCCCCAGTCCTCCCCTAGCATCTGGACATGACCTAGAAGGAAACACTTTCTGTTGTCCAGGCTGGGTTTCTGGCCCTGACACTAGTATAGCTTTTTGCCTAAAGTAACTGTTATCTAGACAGGTGAACCATCACACTAGTTCAGTGATCCTCCACATGGGGCTCTAGGGTTGCCAGGTCCACCCAATAACTGGGAGGGGGCTTTCTGGATGGAGGAGCCCCTCGGCGGTGAGGAGCTGGCATCACTTCCTGTGTGTACTGGAAGTGACTTTGGTGTGTCACCAGTGGTGCTGACAACACTTTAGCATTTGGGCAAAACTCTATGGTTGACCATAGAGTTTTGCCCAAATGCCAGAGCATCCCTGGCATTCCCCAGTGACGTTCTGATGTCACTTCCAGGTGCACAGGGAATGGTGTCAGTGCATCAGGATGCTGCTGATGTGCCCCCCCCTCCTTTGGCACCATTTCCCCCACCAGCAGCCAGCTAAGCAATGTCAGGGAGTGCCCAGTAGTGGCAGGGGATGCCCCACTTCCAGTGGGGGCCCAGCAACCATATGGTGCTTCAATATGTTTCCTGGTGCCAGCTTGCTTTTTGAGAAACTACCCAAAAGATCTTAAAAGGAACAGAAAGACAACAGGGAGCTTGGGGTCATTCTCTCACAAGGCATAGAGCTCATCCTCAGTAGGTGTGCCATACCGATGTGTCCTCAGCTTAACTATAGGGACAAGCTCTCCCAATCTCCATACTCAGAGCCAACATGCCATCTATTACTGGATAAAAATTCATCTGTTGTTAGCTTCTGACCCGTATCCTACATGGTGCTCAAAGACAGCTGATAAAATTAAGCTGATTGTTTTGGACCCAGTAGCCCTGTTTGATCTGGGACCCCAAAGTTCTAATCACCCAAAGACTAACTGATATAGAGTCCCAAAATGATGAAGCAATTCTCCCTTTAAGTTATAAAAGCCTAAGAAAAGAACTGAGATACCCTGTATCCCCATACCTTTTGGATATTACAAATGAAAGATGTAGCTGAGTCTTCTTTAGAGCACGGTTTGACACGTTTCCTTCTGCAGTTTTGTATGGGAGATTCTCCCATCTGCCCTTGCAGCAGCGTTGCTGTCCCTGTTCAAATAAAGTGGTTGAATCCAGAGCTTTTTTTGTAGAAAAAGCCCAGCAGGAAATCATTAGCATAATAGGCCACACCCAACAGCAGAAACTAATTAGCATATTAGGCTACACCCCTGACAGCGCAGCTGCCTCCCTTCCTCGGGTTCCCCAGGTGCCCCGTGGCTAGTGGGGCACATGGGAAACCCAAGGAAGGAAGGCAGTTTCTGGATCGGCTTCCCCAGGTGCCCAACAACTGTGGGGTACCTGGGGACCTTAGGAGGGGAGGCAGTAGGAGGGGAGGGGAACCCGAGGGGGGGAGGCTGGAGGCGTGGCCAACTCGGAAGCCACCCGGAACTCCATTCCTGTGCGTTCCTGCCCCCAAATAGCCCTGTTTGAATCTATCACACATATACCTTTGCACTGCAAATTTTTTCAAGAAGAAAGGCTACAGCTAATTATCCCATTACTCTGTAGATTCAAACCACTACAGTATTATATAGATTTTAGCCCTGAAACCCTTCGGGTATACCCATTAGATGATCGCCACAGAACTGTATCTTATGAACTCTTATCTTATTAAAAATACCTTAGAGTTACATCAAGGTTACAAAACTATTTTGTATGTATTTTATGTATTTTTTATGTATTTTAATGTAAAGTTTTTATAAATATGCAATTTTTATAAATATGCAATTTTTATATAAATTTTATAGTTGATACAATCACATTATTATTTTTCTATGAATTTTACCTGTACAATGTTCATATGGAAAAACTCCCCAAAGGGTCAAATTAGTCCAACTGAAGCATAATGTATTTCCAAGAATAAACACACAGAAAAAGCTTACTTTATAAAATTCGTAGAAAAATAATAATGTGATTGTATCAACTATAAAATTTATATAAAAATTGCATATTTATAAAAACTTTATATAAAAATTAATATATATACCTTAATGTAACTCTAATATATTTTTAATAATAGTTTTCATGAAGGTCCCAACCTGATGAAGATTTCCAGAAATGAAAATGATCACCGGACACTTCATTGTGATTAGATATATGGACCTTTATTGTTGATAGGAATTGGTTTATTGCTTTTTGTATTAAAATTTGCATTACATAAATGTCATTTGTCTCTAGCATCTTGACGGCTATATTGATTCAAACTTAATGTAAACAGCAGCCCTAGAGGGAAAAGAAGGCACCTATCTGAGCGCTGAAGTGTAAATTCATGGTGTCAAGCCCACCATGTTGACATCATATTCTCCTTGTACAGGAAACAGATATAATTTATTTCCCTCTGCTCCCATAACTTATTCTGTACATTTTATTAACATAATGCATATTCATGTTGCTAAATAGGGAATTACGTTTTTAAAAGATTGAATTAGCACCAATTCCTCCAGTGAAAACTTTGACACAAATTACTATAATATACTATATCAGTAGTGTCTGTTTATGCAGTTTTTCGAGCTATATATTCATGTACCTTAATTTTGTGGGAATTCGTGAGGCTCCAATGCAGACAAGTTACTGAAGACGAAATGCATATCTACCACATTTTATTTATTTATTTCTTCTCAAGTAGCAGCCAACTTATGGCGACCAAAAGTTTCTATTTGGGGCCACAAATATGTAACTGTTACATATTGATGGCACATTGTCCCTGACAAGGCAATTCTGTTTGCATTCTTAGGATCTAAACTGGAAGGTACATATTATTTCCAGACCATACAACTACTTTTGACACAAGGCCAAGCATATTTGTGGCCCCAAATAGAAACTTTTTGGTGTGTCATTCAATTTCATATTGGAACATTCCAGTTTACGTCCTATTTTATTTACTGTTAATTGCCTTACATGTGTTACAGGGGACTCTGTTGGTTGTTGCATTTTGCACTAATTGACCTCTGAAAAAGGCTCTTGGGAGCCGAAACGCATCAGGTCTTTTTGTGTGCAACTTTGGCTGAGGACAGATTGGCCGTCTCGGCCGCATCTGCCCCCAGGAGGATGCGTCCGGCGCCGCGCTCCTTCCGCAGCAGCCGAGCACCACTTCAAAGTGGTGCTCGGCTGCTGCGGCGCGCCCCGCACGCGCGTTCCACCCGCTGGAGCGGGTGTGAACGTGCGCGGGCAGGGGCAGCCGCTCGGCGTCCGCCCGCCGCTCCAGGAAGCCGCCCGCAGTCTGAACGCTGCGGGCGGCTTCCTCCTGGCGGCGTGTGAACGCCGCACCGTGGGGGAAATTCCCCCCGCCCCATTCTGCCGTGCCGCGGAGGCGCGGCAGAATGCCAGTTTGTCTCCAGCCTCTGTACATTTTATAGGCCATACAATGTCCTTTTGTGTGTATATGTCACTTAGAACATTTTATGAGGCTTTGCATGGGCCCCTACTAGGGTTTTTTATGTGTCTTTGTAATAAATACTCTTTTGTACACTTACTTATGCTTTTAACTTTTGGCCCTCTACCAGTTTTTTAATCTACCAATATTGCTATTCCATGCGGTTTGTCTTGTGCCGTGGATGTTGCAAGATCCAAGATGTCACTGCAACTTTGTCCACTCCAATCTCCCACATTTCACAGATAGAAACAGGGAAAGTCTTGCATACTTTTTTCACACACCTAATCTCATTGCAGTGAACAGGGCTTATTCAAGGTATGTTGTGGCCTCAAAGAAGTAATGGACGTGGATCCACTCTTGGACCCATCTCACCACCAGCCTGGTCCAGGAGGGGATGCCACAGATGGCTGGGAGTGAGCGGAGTCTCTATGATGAACTGATACCTCCCAGACTGAGGGGCCCGTGGCTCAGTGGCAGAGCATCTGCTTGGCATGCAATCCCCAGAGGCATCTCCAGTTAAAAGGAGCAGGCAGTGGGTGACCCCAGCTTGAGACTCTGCAGAGCCACAGCCAGTCTGACTGGACAATGCTGACCTGGATGGACCCAGGGTCTGATTGAGTATAAGGCATTTGTGTGCATTGATGACTGTGCTGCTGTAGGAAGTCAGTTGGCTGGAGAACCAGTGTGGCTCATGGCCCAGGCTCTTCCCATATCTCCAAGCACGCTAACTGCTTTGGAGCCTGTTATGTTTTGTACACAATTCTCTAGTTTGAACGTAAAGACTCTGTAGTGTCAACTTACTTCCTGCATGTACCTTGCGACCAGGGGTCATTTCGTAGAAAAAGAGGTGCAAGAGCTCATTAGCATAACTCATTTGCATAACTCATTTGCATATGCCACACCCCCTAACATACCGGAAGTGTGTCAGAAGGCAACACCCACCCCTCAGGCCCCACTCCACAGGTGAGTGAAACTGACCTGCTCTTCCTCCATTCCCTTTCCCATCCAATACTTTGTGCAATAAAAATAAGCGTAAAGAACACACCCTCATTCTCTTCCTGCTCCCTTGAAACCACCAGGTTTCAAGTAGACTTGAGATACCCAGGACATGTGCACCACCCATCCCTTCCCCTTCCCCTCCCCACAACAAGACACCCTGTGAGGTAGGTGGGGCTGAGAGAGGTCTTTTGAGAACTGCTCATGAGAGAACAGCTCTGAGAGAACTTGTGACTGGCCCAAGGTCACACCAGCAGTTGCATGTGGAGGAGTGGGGAATCAAAGCCAGTTCTCCCAGATTAGAGTCCAACTCCTGACCACTACGCCAAACTGATGGGGTGGAAGCTGCTGAAGGGTTGGTTAAATTTCTCCAGTACTTATGTGCCATTTGACCAGATAAAAATGGTATACTTAGAAAATTTATATGCCACCTTGAGCAAGTCTCTGGAAAAGCAGCACACAGTCATAAAAGGAACAATGATAAAATTATCAATATTAAAACAAAACATTAAAAACAATAAAGACCCTAGCAGGGCTTTCCCTGGGGCGCTGCGACTCTGCACTGCTCGGGGAAGCCGAGGAGGGGGCGGGACTTGGTCATGTGCCCGCTCCCTGGGCTCCTCACTCCCGGAGCTGCACTCCTGTGCACTCCCGCTCCAACGGACCCCTGCTTGCGACATGTCTCGGCTTGTTTGCCTGTAATGCTAAGTGATATCAGCCTGAGCTTCAATCCCCAGAGACAATAGACCCTCGGATCCTGATTGTCCCCCTATCAGAGGCTGAGGATATTTAAATGGACCTATGATAGCCTCTGGTGGGAACCTAATCACTGTTTACCCAATCCCCCATGGGGGGGGGGGGCGAAGTCAGGGGTGCGGTTTACCTGTACATATAAGCAGGCTCCCCGACCACTCTCCCTCATGCTTGTTCCTGACCATCTAATAAAAAGAGCTATGCTGAAAATCACTTCACCGGCCTCCCGAGTCCAGTACTCTTCAGACCCATTTCTGGATGAAAAGGTGGATAGATGCATGCAAAATAAATAATCCACCAAGAATATTTATCCATTTTGTGTGTGTCTGTGTAGCCTTTCATAATCACTGGCTTGTGCTGGTCTTTACAACATCATTCTTACAGGTGGAGGAGTTTAGGCTGAGAGAGAATAGCTTGTCTAGGGCCACATTGTCAGAGATAACACGGAGATACTTAAACTCCTGACTTAGCTCATAGCTCAGTCTCTTAGCAACTACAATGTACCAGCTTTTCTACAAGCCCTCTGTCTACTGCATTCTGAATTCATTTGCTCGGCAATCATTTGTCCTACACTGGTTTTAAAGCAGGGAGGATCCCCCCCCATTAAAGACATGGGGGGGATTAATTTTCTTAAATATGAGGGGGGGATTAATTGTCTTATAGTGTGCCTCAACAGCTCAAAAGGAACATGATTGGCTACAGCTTCTGAAATGACCAGTAGCACACTACCCAATAGCTTTAGAGAGCACAAGAAGCGGGGACCCACGATACTCAAGGGGGGGGGGAGAAGGAGCTCCACGTGGAGGAGGAAGCAGCTGCAGGTGAGATTTCTCTGCCCCCCTGGCACTAATGGCAAGGCCCGGGCCCACCAATCCTTCTCCCCCACCCCCTGGCACTGACAGCGAGACCCGGGTCTGCCAATCCTTCCCCCCTGGCACTGACAGTGTGGCCCGTACAGCTCCCAGCTGCCAGGCCCACTGAGCCTTCTCCCCCCCCCCCCCCCCGGGCACAGGTGGAGAGGCCTGAGCGGCTTCCAGCTGCTGGGTCCACCAATCTTCCCCCGGGCACCGGCGGTGAGGCCTGAGTGGCTTCCAGCTGCCAGGTCCACCAATCTCCCCCCCCCCTTGGGCACTGGCGGTGAGGGGCCCACCACAGAGTTCCCTGAGCATTCTCTGCGCATGCGCTGGGAACACTCTTTTACTTTGGGGGGCATTTAAGTAACCCCTGTATTTTTTTCAAGTTTTCAAATTTCTCTGCACACCTGGGGATTGTCTCAAATGTGCAGGAAAAGCTCTTTGCCCCCCAAGTGCCCCTGATTTGCGGATTTAGATATCTGCAGACACAGAGGGGGCGTCTTGGCTATTAGAAGAAGAAGAGATTGGATTTATATCCCGCCCTTCACTCACTTGGAGTCTCAGAGCAGCTTACAAACTCCTTTCCCTTCCCCTCCCCTCCCCACAACAGACACCCTGTGAGGTCGGTGGGGCTGAGAGAACTCTTTCCCAAGCTGTCCTTGAGGGAACAGCTGGTACAGAGCTATGGCTTGCCCAAGGTCATCCAGCCAGGTGCAAGTGGAGGAGTGGGGAATCAAACCCGGTTCTCCCAGATTAGAGTCCACACACTTAACCACTACACCAAACTGGCTCTCTATATAGTATATAGATGTTAGTATATAGATGTTCTTGTCATAAATAAAAGATTCATTCCCACCCCAGCTCAGAGATGTAATTGCTAAATGTTGGCATGAGCTACTCAGCATGCTTGGATTTTGGGGGGTGCTACATCACTCTAAGGGTGCATAGGTGTTATGTCCTTGAATGGGATACCTCTCTTTGTCTTAACCTGGGAGCTGCCCTTTGACCCCTCCTCTCTGACTTTGCCCTCTCCCTCTCTTTACGTGGCCCTCCATGGAGACACACATCTCTGCAAGTCTCTGCTGTAGGGACAATGCCCTCATACCACCACACACATGATGCCAGACAAGCTGGCCATTTGTGATAGGGAAGATACTCTTTAGATAAGGCTTCTTTCTCTTCTTTTGCCCACAACCTGAATGTGAATCGAATCTACTTGAATAAATAGTTTCCCTTTGTTTGCAATATACTTCTTGGGAGATTTATTTACTGCACTCAGTATCACGCTTCTATGTCTGGGCAAAACTATTCTGTGGGTGTGTTCAGACGGGCAGCTAATCCCACCATTAGCCCAGCTGTAATTTGAGCTAGATCTTTTTGATCCAGCATTGCACGGCCAGACAGCATTCCTGAGGCATTCACTGCCACAGGAGGTGATGGTGGCGGCTACAAGCATGGACGGCTTCAAGAGGGAATCGGATAAACATCTGAAGCAGAGGTCCATCAGTGGCTCTTAGCCATAAGGTATAGATAGGAACTCTCGGTCTGGGGCAAATGATGCTCTGTATTCTTGGTGCGGGGGGGGGGGCACAACAGTGGGAGGGCCTCAAATGTCCTGGCCCCACTGGTGGACCCCCTGAGGGCACCTGGTATTTTTGGCCACTGTGTGACAGAGTGTTGGACTGGATGGGCCATTGGCCTGATCCAACATTGGCTTCTCTTAGGTTCTTATGTGCCATTAATTGGCTTCTAGGTTGGGCTGTGGAATGGACGCATTTGATGAAGTTATGCTTTCATTTTTATTGTTGTTTAATGTTTGCTGTGGCTTAATGCATATATTTTGCTATATTTTGAATATTAGGAAGGCACATATTTTTAAACCCTTGGATCAAAACATGGCAAGTATGGCTTAGCATTTCAAAAGTCCATTTCTTCACCGGTATAACAGTTGCTCTTTGAAGAAAACCTGTGTGAGCTTTGGTATTATTGCTCTATTATTAATTCCCTTTGAGGGACTGAAGTTCCAATTAGCTCACAGTTACTCAGAGAGCTCATGGAATATTTCTGCTATTTTCACTGGATTCCAAAGACTGATTTTACTATCCTTTTGGTTCATTAAAGGCAGTATTGCCAGAACAACCCTGTTGTGTATTGACGCTGCAGTTGCCATGTGTGCCCGCAATGGCGACCACCACGTGGCACTTCGCACGTGGTCCAAACCTACCTGAGCTTCGGCCAGGTAGAACAATAGATGCTCGGATCCTGAACGGCCACCAATCCTGTGCCTAGGTTTCCTCAGGGGGACCTATAAACTGCAACCATGAACTTAAGGTCCTATCCAGACATTTGAGCGAGGTTGGGGGATTATCTCCGACTGGCATAAAAGCGGGCACATAGCCCGAGGTTTCCTATGTACCATCTGAACCTGCAATAAACTACCATGCTGTTTTCACCATTACTGGCCTCCTTACTCCAGAACTTATCAAACCCTTATTCAGCTTTACAAGAGTAAGATTCAATGTTTTTGTGTGAACTGGAAATGACATTTACTAGGTCTATCTGCATGAAACTATAATTTGGTGGTTTGTAGTACAGGTACCGGCACATTCCCTATTGTTGTGAATTCTACTGTAATTGAAAAGGAAAATATTAATTAGTGCGCTAAGAACAGAATGTGCTAATTGGGAGCACAAAAAGATATCACACCATGCTTTTGTGTTTTTCTTTGGAAAAGAGACATAGATCTGCATTTGGGGGTGGAGGGTGTTTAATGGCAACTTAGTAAAAGAGAACTTCTTTGGTGCAATATCATCAGCAAAAATTAAAATGGTTGTAGGAATGATTTTTTTACACCAAGGCAGGCATTCACTGGTGATTTGGAAAACTGCAACTGACCTAGTTTTTTCATAGTAGCAGCTACCTTTAATATCAGAGTACCAATCAGGGGATAAAATGAAATAAAGAATTTGGCTATTTTACAAATCCTGGGAAACCCCCCCCCCATCATCTTCCCATGTTAATGATCTATTTCTGAGAACCCTAATACCGATAAGTACATTGCAAAAGAAGGGCAGGATCTATCCACAGGAAGGGGGACCCCAAACCAGGTGAGACCTGGCAGTCACATGACATTACAAATGATCTCCAGAGATAATTTCCCCTGGATAAAATCGCTGTTTTTGAGGGTGGACTCTAGGGCATCACATCCCTGCTGAGCTCTGTCTCCTCCCCAAACCACACCCCTCAGGCTCCACCTCTAACCTCCAGGAATTTCCCAACATGGAGATGACAACCCTATACCAGGAAGGCTAGTACAGCATGTGTTGGGTTGCCAGATCCCCCCTGGACACTCCTGGGGGATGGGGGTAGGGTTGCCAGATCCACTATGCTGGCTTGAGGGCTATGAGTATCAGGTATCAGAAGTCAGGCAAGGCAGGGTCATTCAGTCCAAGGTCAGTGGATCCAGAAGTCAAGCAAAGCAGAGTTGTTCAGTCCAAAGTCAGGGGTCCAGAAGTCAGGCAAAGCACAGTCATTCTGTCTAAGGTTAGGGGTTCAGAAGTCAGGCAAAACAGAGTCAGTAGCTTAGCGTCTATCGTACACATTGCATCCATGCCTAACAACCTCTCTAGGCTGGTTTCATAGCCCCACACCTAAGGGTCATGCTTGCAACCAGTGGCTAAGAAGCAATCTTACAAATACTCATCTTTGTTTTCAGCAAGCAGCTGGCATCAGCTTGAGAGGCATGCACTTTGCAGTCTTGTCTGTAGCTCTGTTCTCAGCCTCTGTCTGTGGTGCTCCAAAGGTGTAGGTGATACTGGTGGGCTGGAAATGGCTAACTGAGGTTCATCTGCTGAATCAGGGCTGGAGGGTGTTGTTGGCTCTGCACCAGCTGTTCTCTGTGAATCCTGACAAGCCTGCAGCTCATTTTCCTGTTGGTCAGCTTCTGTTAACTCAAGGCTGGCTACATGGGGCTCCTCTTCGCCTGAGGAGTCCTCTTCTCCTGAGGAGTCCTTGCTATCATTGAGCACTGGCTAACTCATGACACTATCCCCCACTCAGGGCCCCTCTCCTGAGGTGGTGTCAGCCCAGGCTTCTGTGGAATCACCTCATTGGTGGAATCAATACTGTGGACTCACCTCATATTGTCTGCAGGCTCCCAGGTTCAATCCTCTGGCCCATAGCCCTTCCAGTCCACAAGGTACTGGAGCTGCACACATCACCTCTGGGAGTCCAGGATCTGAGCCACTTCATATTCTTCCTGCCTGTCAATTAAGATGGGTGGAAGAGCCAGTGTCAGGGGCTGGAGCAGATCTGATGGTGTTGCAGAAACCAGGAGGGAACTGTGAAAAACTGGGTGGATTTGGAGGGTGGGCAGGAGGGCTAATTGATAGGCCATGGGATTTACCAGTTCTGTGATGGGAAAAGGTCCAATGAATCAGGTATCCAACTTCCAGGAGGGACGCTGACCAATGCTCCCTCTAAGCTGTAGAGTCTTGTGAGCAAAAATTTGACTTTGTGAGCTACTGGCATTAAAGTTGTAAGCAAGCAATTTGGCTACTGCATGAACTACTTTGCTCTGGAGCCATCCTTCCTGAGCTAAGACAAAAATTTGTAAGCTGGAGGCTAAAAAATTGTGAGCTAACTCACACTAACTCAGCTTAGAGGGAACACTGACGTTGACTCCGGAGATGCTGTTTGGAAAGCCAGACTTTATCCCCAACTTTAAGGTTCTCACTGAGTTGTCGTTTCTGGTCTGCTCTTGCTTTATAGGCCTGCTTCGCCTGTTGTAGTTGTTCCCAAAGAACTGTGTGGAGAGCCTGGAGCTCACTCATGGAGTCATTGGTGGAGGGGACTGCCAATACTAGTAGAGCACGAGTGTGATACCTGTAACCGTGTGTGATACCTGTAATTGGCCATAAAGGGTGTCTGGGAGGTGAAGGCATGTACTGCATTATATACAGATTCAGCAAAGGGTAGTGGGGCTGACCAATTGTCCTACTGGTGGTTCACATAGCACCAAAGGTATTGCTCCAAGGTTGCATTGTTTTGTTCTGTCTGACCATCCAATTGAGGGTGGTGAGCTGATGAAAAGTGTACATGGGTCCCTAACAAGGTGTGCAGAGTCTGCCAAAAGTGGGGCATGATACTAGGTGGCAATGTTCCCTCAAAGCTGTGGAGTCCTGTGAGCAAAAATGCTACCTTGTGAGCTACTGGCATTAAAATTGTGAGTGAGCGATTTGGCTGCTGTACAAATCAGTTTGCTCTGGAGTCATCCTTCCTGAGCCAAGACAAAAATGGGTGAGCCAGAGGCTAAAAAACTGTGAGCTAGCTCACACTAACTCAGCTTAGAGGGAACACTGCTAGGTGGTCTGGTAGTTCATGGAGGTGGACAATGTTTTGCAGGTGCAGCTGAGCAATTTCACGGACGGTAGGACAGCTGATGCAAGGACTGAAATGGGCCATTTTAGTGAGAAGCTGCACAGCTACTAAGATACTTGTATACCCCATTGAGTTGGGTAGGTCCATAATAAAGTCCATTGACATGGTCTGCCAAGGTCCTGAAGGAGGCAATAGAAGATGTAGCAGACCTGTTGGTTTCCCGGGTTGGTCCTTTGCTCATCAGCAACCATTGCAAGCACTGATGTATTGAGCCACGTCTGCCTATACTCCAGGCCACCAGAATTCTTGAGTGAGCAAGTGAAGCATCTTGTATTGCCCAAAGTGCCTGGCTGGCTTGATGTTATGGATAAGATGCAGGATTTCGATCAGCTGAGTGGATAGGTGAACATCCCCTGTTGTTCTGAGTAACTTGTTGGAGACTATTGCTTGACATATCAAGATTCTGTGCCCAAGGATCATTCCGTTGCTGTTCCTGTATCTACTCTGAGTGGGGAGGTTGAGGGCAGGGTGCTGAACATAGGCGTCAACTCAACCTCCCCCGGCAAAACGGAGCATCCACCATAGAGTTTCAGGGTGATTGCCAGAGCGTCGCCCCAGCAACATGCCCAGCATGCTGGCGTCACTTCCAGGTGACACCAGCACACTGGGCATTTGCCCAGCTGGCCCCATGGAGGCAGGAGTGGCCAGGCCAGGCCCAGGGGGGGAGAGGCGTAGGTTACTGTAAAACTGAATCTGGAAAAGACGACTGACCACCTGATATGCCTTTGGTTCAACTGGAGTGCTGTTTGCAAATGCCCCAGGCTGCAACGGTCCTTCTGCACCTGCACTGGTTGTCGGGTCCTCTCTAGATAGTGGTGCTGCTTTAATTGCCAGGAGCATCCATTCCCAGATTGTATAAGTTTACTCAGCAGATCTGTTGCAAATAGTAAGCACAAGGTTGTAACGGTTTGGGGGTCATCTCCTGCTGTGACAGAATAGCTCCAATTGCAGCACTGGAGGTGTCCATTCCCACCACAAACAGCAAGCAAGGATCCAGGTAGCGCAGCAGTGGTTTGGTGGTGAATCTTATCTTCAACTCTTGTAAAGCCTGCTGGGATGTGGGGGGTCCACTCAAATGGCTCTTGAGGCTGGAGCAATCTGGTCAAGGGCACAGCCAGGGAGGCAAAGTCTGAAATAAATTGCCTATAATAATTGGCAAAACCCAGGAACCATTGAACATCTTTCTGGTGGCAAGGGGTCTGCCAGGAGATTACTGCCTCTACTTTGGAGGAGTCCCTTCTAATCCCTTGAGGCAAGATCTGATGTCCCAGAAAGTCTACTGAGGAGAGGTTGAAGGCACACTTCTCCAACTTTGCATAGAGGCCATGTGGTAGAAGATGCTGTAATACTGTCTAGACATATTCAGGGTGTTTTGTGGGGTTCTGGGAAAATATCAGGATATTGTCAAGATATATTATAACAAACCAGTCCAGTAGGTCTAGGAAGATGTTGTTCATGAATCTCTGGAAGACTGCGGGGGCGTTGCACAGGCTAAAGGACATTACTAGGTATTCATATTGCCCATCCTGGGTGTGGAATGCAGTCTTCTACTAGTCCCCCACACATATGCAGACCTGGTTATTGGGCCCATGCAGATGAATCTTGGTCTATATCCTGGTCCCCTTTAACTGTTCCAGCATCTCCAGGATTAAGGGCAAAAGATAACAATCCCAAACCATGACTTTGTTAAGAGCCCAATAATCATTGCACAACCACAGCTCTCCACTCTTTTTCTTTACAAGCAGGACAGAAGCAGAAGCTGGGGAGGTAGATGGATGTGTGAAATCCTACTGCCAATCTTTGGTTAGAAAATCCCTCAGTGCCTCTTGTTCTGGTTCTAACAGAGAGTAAAGTCACCAAGCAGGCAAGGGTGCTCCTGATAGCACAATAATAAGGCCAATGTAGGGGCAGCCAATCTGCTCCCTTCTCTTCAAAGACATCCTGGAACTCCACATATGCTGCTAGTAATGATGATGGGACCAGAAGAGTCAGGGCCACCAACTCAGTTGGTGGGTTTTCATGGGGGGATGGGGCATTGAAGTGAACCTCCTGCCGGGACCAGTCAATCACTGGATTATGGGTTTCCAGCCATCTATATATCTAATTCCGAAGGTGCCCCCTGCGTGCGGATACCTAAATCTGCGTGGGGGGGCACCTGGGGGGCAGGGAGGTTTTCCTACACATGGGGGACACTCCCCCCATATGCAGAAAAATCCAAAAAGTTTGAAAAAAATATTCGGGGGATATTTAAATCCCCCGAAAAGAGAAAACCCATTCCCTGCGCATGCACAGGGAATGGACTTACCTTAGTGCTGGCGGTGGCTGGGCGGCAGGCTGCTGCCGAGCTGGCGGGCACAGGCACCTGTGGTGCTGGAGCAGCCCTTGCTGTGGGCCTTGGCGGCACTCACTGGGGGAAGGGGGGAAGAGAGATGGCCCTTCGGGGGAGAACCAGTGGGCCCAGCGAGCGAGCTCGCTGTTGGGGAAAGGGTGGGAGTGAACGGGGGAGGGGATTGGGGGGTGGGAGGCAGCGTGGCAAGACCCAAGGCCCGCTGTGCCATCGTGGAGTGAACGGAGGAGGGGGTCGGGGTGGGAGGGAACGAGAACAGGCCGGAAGGGAGGGAAGCGCCGAGGGGGCAAAACGCTGGGATAAACAGGAATCCCAGTTCCCCTTCCTTGTTCTGAGGCCTCGCCTCTATGTCTCCCATTACCCAGTGTGGTTACCACGGAGACTAGTTACAGTTTTGGGGCTCCCCTGGAGAAATAGCCATTATGGCCATTGACGGACGATCAGGTCCTGTCTCACAAGAACCCCTACCATGGTAATGGTTGGTAATGGTTGTATAGTGTATAGTGTATAGGTAACCACACTGGGTAATGGGAGACATAGAGGCGAGGCCTCAGAACAAGGAAGGGGAACTGGGATTCCTGTTTATCCCAGCATTTTGCCCCCTCGGCGCTTCCCTCCCTTCCGGCCTGTTCTCGTTCCCTCCCACCCACTCGGGCCTGAACAAGAACAGGTGGGCAGGGAGGGAGGGAGAAGCGCTGGGGTGGGGGGGACTGAAACGCCGGGGCGGGGGGGGGGGACAGAAATGCTGGGGGGGGACAGAAATGCTGAGCAGGCCAAGAGGGAGGGAGAAGCGCTGGGCCGAGTGGTTGTCAGCTTCTCTCCCCCCCCCATGAGTAACGTGGGTCCCCCCTTCTTGTCTATATACTAATAGTCAAGGGTCCCCTGTGCGTGCGGATACTTATTTCTGCAAATCAGGAGCACATGGAGGGTAAAGTGATTATCCTGCACACGTGGGCTGCTCCCCAGGTGTGCAGAAAAATCTAAAAACTGTAAAAAAAATATACAGGGGAGATTAAAAATGGCCAAAAAGTAAATCAGCGTTCAAAAGGGGGGGGGGGCAGCAGAAAATAAACATGTCTTTGATTCTGCCCTTCGGAGCAGGCAAGAGAAGTTCCCAGTGCCTCTGCTCTTCCCTCTTTCCCCGCCTCCTCCCAGCCAATTACTTTTATGGTTTACTGTTACAGGGGAAAGGAAAAACATGGTGGCGGGGAGGAAAACCTTTTATTCTTCAGAGACTGTGGGAGCATGATTCTGTGCAGGATTTTGTCTGGAGATGTGTGGGCTTAGCCATTTTTTCCCCCTGCACTGAAATGCCAATAGGGTGGGATGGCAACATTTTGTTGCAGCTCCTCTCTTGTGATATTCTAACACTAAAGGGAACAGAGGCATGCAGGCCATGTCAAAGCAAAGTTGTTCCTGGTGGCACTATACAACCATTACCAACGGTAGGGGTTCTTGTGAGACAGGACCTGATCGTCCGTCAATGGCCATAATGGCTATTTCTCCAGGGGAGCCCCAAAACTGTAACTAGTCTCCGTGGTAACCACACTGGGTAATGGGAGACATAGAGGCGAGGCCTCAGAACAAGGAAGGGGAACTGGGATTCCTGTTTATCCCAGCGGGCAATCCCTAAAATGAACTGAACTGGTGGAGGAACTGAGTACCCAAGTGGAAGGAAGTGGGAAACCCTCCAGGAGTTGGCATCACCTAGGAGTGGGGGATCAGAGCAGGGCCTGCAAGTCAAAGCAGGCCTATTCCATCACATTATTGAAAACAGGTCTGGTCTACCAAAGTCCTCTCAGGGGATTATAGTATAAGTACTCCAGCGCATACATTATCTGTATCACTCACAACAGAATATTTGATCCACTCCCCCCATCATCTCCATATTAAAGTCCACATTCGCTCTGCCTGGTAGGAGAAATCCATGTTGCCCCTGGCTGAGCTGTAACTGTTCACTTCTGGATACAGTGGGACTCTAGCTCTTTTGTTTTGTTATTAAGAGGCAATTTACAATTCAGCAGAATACGGCGAGTAAAGGACAGCAGAATGGGCAGAAAAAGCACTTCCTCCTTATGGAATGCAAGCTTGCTATGGTTGGAAATATATCAGAAGTGCTGAGAATAAGGGAAGAAGAGCTAGAATATGAACAAAGACCTTTCGCCCCACTGGAGCATTAATATTGATGGGCAAATCTCAGGGAGCAGCCAAAGGTGGTCTGAGGAGCTGAAATGAAGGAGCCAGAGCTTTCAGAATTGACTTTCAAAATTAAGGTTCAAATTTAATAAAATAATAATAATGTTTAGCAAAGTTGGAGATATGCTTGCTAACAAGCGAAGGCAGATTTTGATCCTCTTATTCCTTGGCAGAAAGTTCTGGCACAGAGTCACCCCCTGCATATTCCTGCTGTGTTGCATCTCTCAACAGAAAATAAATAGAATTCAACTAAGTAGATTCCTTCATAAAGGGAGAATTGGTTTCAGTTTGGTCATGCCAGCAGTCAAAGCCTCAAAGTTTCTGATTTGCAGAACTTTCTCTTTGGAAGTGAAGCAACTAGATTCCCAAATGAGTTCCATTTCCCCCCCTGAGGACTGGCAAAATTTGGGAAGCACGTGGGGGGGGGGAACTCCTGTGAAATATTTTCTTTTTCAGAATGCATGAAATGTTTCTTCGTGATTTTCTCACTCGAAGTACATTGCGTGAAAAAGACTTTTTAAGGTTTTCCAAGGGGGAAACTGCAAAATGTCGGGGACAACTGGCAGGGGCACCCTCCCACACCTTTCCTAGTGCCCATCCAGTGTTTTTAGAAAGTGAGGGAGGCCGGCTTAAGTTTGTATCCCGCAAGGCTTCTAATTAGCCAGTGGAGATTCGATTGGCTGTGCAGATTTTGTAAGATGTTGATTTGGCAGCAGCTACTGCCACTGCACAAGGATCTTCAGTGTGTGACTGAAGGCCAGCTGCGGCAGCCATTTTGTGCCTGGCTCCATCTCCTGCGGCAGCCATTTTGTGGCGGTGCCCACTGCGCTGTGTCAGAATTCCAAAGAACCCTGCAGTCTCAGAAAAGTTGGGGGTCCCTGAACTGGGGCCAGAGGTCAGTGGGAAAGTTTATATGATGGAGGAGGAAGCATGCACCACATGCACATGTTCCGTGCTGTCTGAAGAGATGCTCTCCGCACATGATCTCCACCTTTATCAGGGCAGAGAACTGCAAAACTGATGGTCCACCATTATGAACCCGTGACTCTTCCTGTTTATATTAAGTGTGTGGCAGCCAGGGGGGACCTGGCAGCCTCTGTGTGTGTGTGTGCGCGTGTGTGTGTGTGTTACCAATGATCAGTGAAACATCATATGGATGAAATCACATCATGTTGGTTTTCTTACGGGTTTTTTTTTTAAATCAATACAGAGATGTGCATCAGTTCTGCAAGGGGAATTCTGTAGCAATAAAGGAACAGCAAAACTACACACCTCTAAGGATTGTGGTTAACTCTTAATAAAAGTCTTGGCTGTGACATCAAGGCATAGTATGACTAGCTTTAGGAATTACTATGGAGAAGAAGAAGAGGAGGAGGAGGAGGAGGAGGAGGAGGAGGAGGAGGAGGAGGAGGTTGGATTTATACCCAGCCCTTCACTACCTGAAGGAGTCTCAGAGCGGCTTACAAACTCCTTTCCCTTCCCCTCCCCACAACAGGCACCCTGTGAGGTAGGTGGGGCTGAGAGAGCTCTGACAGAAACTGTTCTTTTTCAAGGACACTCTTATCAGAACTACGGCTTGCCCAAGGTCATCCTGCAGGCGCAAGTGGAGGAGTGGGGAATCAAACCCAGTTCTCCCAAATTAGAGTCTGCGCACTTAACCACTTATCCAAACTGGCTCATGGTATATATATAGTAAAGATTCTTTTCTGGAAATCACAAGCTCACTCTAAAAAACAATAATTACTACCTTCTAGCTCTGACTTACATCAGTACTATCAACATTGTTAACTATTAGTTATTGATAAGTATAGCTCATATTTTTTGTGACATTTCCCTAACACCGCAATGTTAATAACTTTGTGCGACTTGTTATTTAATCAGTTCTATGTATCTGTATTACCAAAAAAACAATAAAAAATTTTTTTTAAAAAAAGATTCTTTTGAATTATGGTGCTGGAGAAGACTCTTGAGAGTCCCTTGGACTGCAAGGAGATCAAATCAGTCAATCCTAAAAGAAATCAACCTTGACTGCGCCCTGGAAGGCCAGATAATGAAGCTGAAGCTCAAGTACTTTGGCCACCGGATGAGAAGGGAGCACTCGCTGGAGAAAACCCTGATGCTGAGAAAGATTGAAGGTCAAAGAAGAAGGGGACGGCAAAGGATGAGATGGTTAGACAGTGTCATCGATGCAACAAACATGAAATTAAGCAAACTCCGGAGCATGACAGAAGACAGGAGGGCCTGGTGTGATGTGGTCAATGGAGTCACAAAGAATCAGACCCAACTGTGCGACTCAACAACAACAACAAAAATAACGTTACTTTTTTCCCACCATAGAGAACAATGGAGGGAATGGGGGCAACCTGTTTGGGGGCCTGTAGAATTGGACCCCCTAGTCCAATCTTCTTAAAACTTAGTGAGTATTTCAGGAAGAGGCTCCAGCAGCTACCCTGCAAGTTTGGAGTTTCTCCCTCAAAACCCCTCCCCTCCAGCCACTTTTTAAGCTGCCACCAAATTTCAGTGGAAATTCTGCGGCGGGCCGAATTAGATAAGAGAATCTAATTTGGTCTGTGGCTGCCCTAGTGCCCATTCCTGGGCTGGTGGAGCTCAGCTCTGCCGAGCTCCAGCCCCAAATGACCCCTGCTTATTACCATCTGTAAAATTCAAGACGGATTCATTCCAGCACCTTCTGAAACATCACTGAAGCAGGAAGTCTCACCCTGATGCATCCTGTGGGGCTGCACTGGTGCAGTCAGCTTTAGAGTGCTCATGGCAAAATCTTAGGGTTGTCAGGTCCCACCTAGCCACAAGTGGAGGAAAGGTTGCCAGATCCAGATTAGAAAACTCCTGGAGATTTGAGGATGGAGCCAGGGGAGGACAGGGACTTCAGTGGGGTACAATGTCATAGAGTCCACTCACACACACCCAAAAAAGCATCTGTTTTCTCCAGGGGAACTGATATCTGTAGTCTGAAGCTGAGCTGTGATTCTGAGGGATCTCCAGGCCCTACCTGGAGGCTGGCATCCCTACAACATCTACAGTGTGCCCATAATTCTCACAGACCCCCCGGGGGGGGCTGAAACCCATAGGTCTTGAGCACACCTCACAACTGTGGTATATTCTTCTACTCTGTAGAAAAATGGAAACAGATGTCGAGCTGGCCGGGCCACCCCCAAGTCTCCAAAGGAAGGTGCTGAATGACAGAAAGACAGACATCCATAGAGTCCTGGGCTCCCCAAAGTAACCCCACAACAGCTTGGCAGGCACCCCTGGCAAGCACTGGAACTCAGCAAGGCAAGCCCACAATGCTCCCAGGCCCCCTCAGGCCCAAACATATAGATCCTCTGGTCACAGCCCATCCCTAGGTGAAATTTCTGGTTATTCACCATTTGCGGAACACATTGTATAGATACGAGATTGGTTGTAAACTATACAAATGCAGTGGAAAGGGGTAGTCAGATGGGTTTGCTTCTACAGGCAGAAGTTTCTTGAGATAGATGTTTGCTGAGGTAGCTGTTGTACCAAGAGGTAGGAGTTGTGTTATGATGATGTAGATGGTATTTCATGAGGTACGTGTTGGTTGAGGGAGATTTTCTTTGGAGGGTGTGAATGAATGCATTTTTTTTTCCTGGGAGGTTTGATATGAGCAAAGCCTCCACTATGCATTTTAACAGTGGTTTTTCCCCCCCTTCTGGGCAGAGAACAGGCTGTGAGAAGAAGGAAGTCAGTTCAATTGTGTCCCAGATGTACCTCTGCTCACCTTCATACAAATGCTAACAGGTCTAGCTAGAGACAATGGAATGGCCAAGCTCCCCCCCTCTCTTCAGGCAGGAAACAGAGTTTTGGAGGACTGGAATGCTAGAAAGTCTCTAGGAAAGAGATTCCTTTGACCTGGCATGACCTACTCAGTGAGTGGAGAAACAGATATGATAAAAACTCCTTGCAAAAGGAAGGAGGTCTCTTTCATGCTGGATCCATCAGAGGAGGTAGTTATCTTAGCTGAGGTCTGGGGGGAGGCAGCCATTTTGACTATGTACTTGCCCTAGAGAGCTGGAGCAAGCTTCAAGGTAATGGTAACTCTGTAGAGATATAGAACTCCAAAGCTAAATATCCTGTCCTATTTTCTAACATCTGATAGAGCATGTATAGAGAAAGAGACAGAGGATTTGTGGTTTTGGCTGTTTCTTTTGAATCTCTTGCTCAGTCTGGTGCTGTGCTGACATTATGCCTATAAACATTTTCTTTATAATAAATACTTTATAACCTTTGAGGCTGGCAGTGGTTCTCTCTACCACATAGACCTCTACCACCTCGGATATACTATTTCAAGAAGAGCGCCGGGGAAGGCAGACAGTTGGCAAGTGTCTATTCCTCCAGGAGCACACAAGGTTGTAAACTGTCCCTGTGGTGACCCGGCAATGGGCAGTGGCAAACACAGAGGCAAGGCCTTGGAAAGGAAGCTGGGAGTCCTGAACCTCCCAGTGGGCAACTCCATAAAAAGTTAAAGTGGTGGTGGTGAGTTACCCTGAGATTGGAAGAAACCCCCCCCCCCCAAGGTGTGAGGAAAACCCAGAAGCTTTTGATAAAGTTCCTCATGAAAGGCTCCTAAGTAAGCTCAATAGTCATGGGATAAAAGCACAAGTCCTTTTTGTGGATCAAAAACTGGCTAGTTTAAAAGGAAACAGAGAGTGACTATAAATGGGCAGTTTTCTCAGTGGAGGGAGGTAAGCAGTGGGGTACCACAGGGATCAGTACTTGGTCCAATGCTTTTTAACTTGTTTATTAATGCTTTTGGAGTTGGGAGTAAGCAGTGAAGTGGCTAAATTTGCAGATGACATGAAGTTGTTCAGGGGGGTGAGAACCAGGGAGGATTGTGGGGCACTCCAAAGGGATCTGTTGAGGATGGGCGAGTGTGTATCAATGTGGCAAATGGGGTTCAATGTGACCAAGTGCAAAGTGATACACATTGGAGCCAAAAATCCTAACTATAAATACATGTTGATGGGGTCCAAACTGGCGAAGACTTACCTAGAGAGAGATCTTCGAGTCATAGTAGATAACTCAATGAAAATGTTGAGACAGTGTGCAACTGCAATGAAAAAGGCCAACACTATGCTGGGGGTTATTAGGAAGGGAATTGAAAACAAATCAGTCAGTATTGTAATGCCCCTGTATAAATTGATGGTGTGGCCTCATTTGGAATACTGTGTGCAATTCTGGTCGCCACACCTCAGGAAAGATATTATAGCATTGGGGAAAGTGCAGAAAAGGGCAACTAGAATGATAAAAAGGTTGGAACACTTTCCCTATGAAGAAAGGTTGAAGTGCTTGGGGCTCTTTAACTTAGGGAAACAACGACTGAGGGGTGAAATGATTGAGGTTTACAAGATTATGCATGGGACAGAGCAGGCAGAGAAAAAAGTCCTTTTCTCCCTTTCTCACAATACAAGAACTCAGGGGCACTCCATGAAATTGCTGAGCAGTCGGGATAGAACAGATAAAAGGAAGTCCTTCTGCACCCAAAGAGTGATTAACACATGGAATTCACTGCCACAGGAAGTGGTGGCAGCTACAAGCATGAACGGATTCAAGAGGGAATTAGATAAACATCTGGAGCAGAGGTCTTTCAGTGGCGATTAGCCGAAAAGTAGCTATACATGCAGCTATACATTGCTTAGAAAGCTTTTCAGTTTAGCAATGTGAAACTTCTTGTTTGATGTCATTATGAGGAATCTGGAAAAGTCATGCTAGCCTGACCTCATTGGATTTGTTCTATTGGATGTTGTTCCATTAGATTATACACAGTTGTTGTATGAGGAAAATATGTTAAAATGTTTGAAAATAATAAAAATTTATTTACAAAAAAAACAACAAACAGTTGTATGATGGTCCTCACCTGATGAAGATTTTCAGAAACAGATATTGTTACCGGATGCTTCATTGACCTTGTTTTGGACCTCCATTTGCTGATTATTGTATTAAATGGATATTTTTGCATCACTTTATGTTTTCACTATTATCCTTTATTATTGTAGGGCGCACTCAGCTGTAGGGTTATTTGTACGATCAAGCAGTAGCAGCAGCAGCAACCCACCTGTATCCAGGTGTCTGCAGAGATTTCTGTGAGGCTGACCGGTGCTGTCTCCATTTCATGGTCAGGGTAGAAGCAGGACTGGAATGGGTCCAGTGCTGATATGTCGTCCAGGCATTTCTGGAGGTGTTCTGCCACTGCTGTCTCAATTACCTTATCCAGAAATGAGAGATTTGAGACTGGGTGGTTATTGGAAGGATCAGTGGGATCTGAAGTTGGTTTCTTTAAGAGCAGTACAATGGCAGCCTCTTTTTGGGTAGACCCCTGAAACCAGGGACAGGTTGATAATGTCTACCAGGGGGCCCCGTATTCCCTCACCACCAGTCTTCACCAGCCATGAGGGACACAGGTCTAAGAGGCATGCAGTCAGCCTAACAGCACCCAGAATCCTGTCAATAACAGTCCAGGAGAGTCAGCTGAAGTTATCAAGTACCAAATTCAATGGTGGCCAAGGGGCCTCCATGTACTGTAGAAATGTTGGCCAGGAGGTGATGGCAGAACAACAAGCCTTTATCCGGAAAAAAAAAGCTTGCAAAAGCCTCACAGCTAATCTCCAGATTCCTAACATTTTGGGATCTCTCAGTGAGTGAAGTTTATTTATTTAGTTATTTATTTTTTCAAATTTATATCCCGTCCTCCCCGCAAGCGGGCTCAGGGTGGCTTACATGGACACACAGGCCAAATCAGTACATTAAAACAGATAAAATCAGCTAAAACACAATCCTATAAATAAGACACATTTACTGTAAAAGCTTCCAATAATATAAAATCAGATGGCAACCCGATGGAAGGTCTGAGCCCCCCTGCCTCCAAGCCTGGGCTATACTGGGCCAGTTACATCCCAGATGGCAAATGTGATGGATGGTATCACCGGTGGCGGCTCCTATTCGAAGGCCTGGCGGAAGAGCTCCGTCTTTCAGGCCCTGCGGAACTGCATTAGGTCCCGCGGGGCCCTGATCTCCTCTGGGAGCTCATTCCATCAGACAGGAGCTTCCACCGAAAAAGCCCTGGCCCTTGTTCTGGCAAGCTTGACGTCCCTGGGGCCCGGGACATGAAGTTGGTGGCATGACCCCGACCGCAGTGCTCGCTGGGGTATGTATGGAGAAAGGCAGTCCCTGGCCATATAGGGCTGATCTAATTGATGATCTAGTTACCCTAAATAAGTTGATGATCTAATTACCCTAAACAATTGTGCTGGGCAAGAGCTAGCGGATGCGATGAAGGTTGTGTAAAATTCCTTTTTAGCAGCCTTCACCACCACCTCATAGGATTTCATAAATGTCCTATAAGATGTTCTTGCAGCTTCATCATGAGTACGCTGCCAAACTCGCTCTAGTCATCTTAGTTCCCGTTTCATCTCCCTTAGTTCCATAGTATACCATGGAGCCAGGTTAGGGCAAGAATGAAGATGGTGTTGAGGGCGATTTCATCTATGGCTTCAGAGAGATGGGAGTTCCAGTCCTCTATCAGCACACCTAATGAATCTCCAGAGGGCATCGGATCCCGGAGAGCATTCTGGAACCCAGTTGGGCCCATTCGTCTCCACGGGTGATCATGAATCCACTCTCTGCCTAGACGGGGGGTGGGGGGGGTGACACCCAGCCAGGCCTTCAAGGCAAAGTGATCTGAGCATGGCACTTCCTCTTTCGCCATCAGCTCCATATCCATTCCCATGCCAAAGATCAGATCCAGTGTTTGGCCTGCTTGATGTGTGGGACCTGATGCAATCTGGGACAGTCCCAGTGCTGCCATGGAATACACCAGGTCTGATGCCTGCAAGGAGGCAGCAGTGTCACTGCTAGGGCATTGAAATCCCCAAGAACTGTCAGTCTTGGGAACTCCAAGACCCAGCCCGCTACCGTCTCTAGCAGGCTTGGTAGGCTGTCCACTGGGGCACGAGGCAGACGGTACACCAGACAGACAGCTAAACTCTCCTCAGAATCCCACACTAGCCAGTGATCTTTGGGGCAGGGCGTGCTCTTAAGGAGAAACCCTCTTGGAGGAGTATCACCACCCCTACCCCCACCGCTCAGTTTGGGATTGATGGAGGCCTGAAAAACCTGGTGGGGTCAGCTCTTTTCAGGTGACTGTTTCGCCCTCCCTCATCCAGGTCATGGTCACACATGCCAGGTCCATATGGTGCACTGCAATGTAATCTTGTAGCATCACGGTCTTATTACAGCATCAGGGTCAAAGGGGGGGGTATGTTTTCTTAGACCTCTCACCAATGTATCTCAGGATGGGACTCAGGTCAAATCTACATCTGACTTTCCTGCTGGAATCATTCTAGTTTTTTAAAAAAACCCATCTATACCTGTTTCTAGTTTCAAACCATACTTATTCTAGTTTAAAAATCACCGTCTACATTCATTAATTGTCCTCTTGTGGTCAAGCTAGGATTACACTGCTTGAAACAGATCCTGTTGCTTACTGCTCCTCAGACCCAGGGGAAAAAAACCAAAGTGAAATTTGAAACCAGTGTGAAATGAGTGTAGGAAAAGAACAGCAGTCAAACTACTTCAGAGGGGAGGTGTAGATTTGACTGAAGGTTGGAAGGAGACTGAGCATGTCCATATCTCCATCTCCTTCCATCCCAATACCGTCCCCTACCGCCATACCTCCCTCTGCCCCCGATCACTGGGATTCCCAGCGCGATGCTGGCAGTCTCGATGTTTACCAGAACCATTTGTTCTCCCTTCACTCCCCACACCCAAGAAGCAGCAACCCAATATGATGAGGGTGTTAGGTAGTTGCCAGCCTCCTGGTGTGGGCTGGAGTTCTCCCAGACTTACAAGTGACCTCCAGGCTACCGAGGCCAGTTCCCCTGGAGAAAATGGCTGCTTTGGAGGGTGGATTCTTTGGTCTTATGTCCTGCTGAGGTCCCTGCCCTCCCCTGACTCCACCCCCAAAATGTCCACAAATTTCCCAACCCAGAGTTGGAAAAGTAGTAATCACTTCTTCAGTTGAACACACTGTCTTCAGCAAGATTCATTGTCAGGGTGGGGCAATGTAAAAATCAAATAATGCTGCCTACTATCCTCAGTCTAATCAGTAAAGAAAAATATCAAAATGTTCCGCAACCATCTAAGGTTTTATTAAACCTGTGGAAGGCTTTTATGATGGTGAGTTGGTCACAGCTGATGTTTTGGAGGGAAACAGCTTGCAGTTTTTCTATCTAAAACTAGGTGAATGCAACACTAAACTACAAGGTGGTGCATAATAATCATTGGTCCGTTCCGCACTAGACCTTAAATCCTGGTTCAACCCTGTCCCCGAACTTACATTCTATACTACACACAAGTTCACCCCTATAATTATCTCGGGGTATTTCTTGTTTCCGCATTACATTGAGGTCACTCCGGTTTTGCCCCACAGTTGTCCTGGGATAAACGGATGCTGTTATGATCAGGGATAAATGCAAGGTATTGACCGATTTCACACAAGCCGCTGCTCCGCCCCCGCTCTTCCGTTTCCCACAATTGCACGCATCAATTTCCCAGTATGCGCTGCATGGCCGCATTTTGACCTGCAGCTTCACCCAATTTCCCCTGTGTCTTTGCAATCCTGTTGTTTTGAAGATCTAGAAGACACGGAGGAGTTTGGGCAAAGCTGTGAGTCAAAATGCGGCCGTGCAGCACATAGTGGGAAATCGATACAAGCAATTGGGGGAAAGGGAAGAGTGGGGGCGGAGCAGTGGCTTGTGTGAAATCGGTCCCCGTCTCGTGAGTTGAATTCTGATAAAACCAGGGATGAGATCCAAGTGTGGAAAGGACCATTGTTACCCCTGAATACTTCTGTAAAGAATCCTGCCGTAAAACTAAAATATTTAAAGGTGATTTTTTTAAAAAAAGAATTAAAGCATGATTTATTGGTATTAATTGCTACTTAGAATGGGTTTAAGGGGCAGACTCCCACAAAAATAAATAATAGAGTTTGGAATTAGAGATTTGAGGGGGGGGGATACACATTCCATTTCTGACATATGCCCAACAAAACCGGTTTGCCCATGAGCACAATCAATCTAAGCAATGTTTCCTTTGCCAGATGTTGCAAGAGGATTTCCTAGCTGCATTTTGTATCATTCCAGCGTTTCAAGATTACGGCCAACATCCGCTTGGATAGTTTCCAAATGCCAGACGTGGGGATGTGACGACTTCACACATAATGCTCACTAATCCTCACCTGCGCTGTGATGTTTGTGTGCTTTGTAAAGGCCTGATTCAACAAAAGGCTGAACTGGAGACAGCATCCAACAAGCCGGTGGCTTGTGGTACCCGGGGGACCATCATCAGCCTCAGAATTCCCATCCTCATGACAGCTGGTCTATGTTGACACACAGGGATAAGGACCATTCAGGTAGCTATTTATTTGTAATGTTTCTATTCCCCCGGAAAAGAAGCCTAAGGCAACTTGTGGACAAATTTGCCCAAGCAACTAAAAACACAGAAAAATATTTCCTAAAATGCCATTCTTTCTGAAGACTGAAATACCCAAAGAGTATGAAAGCAACAGATGAGCATCCCCAACAAAAGGAATCGACAAGATTGCTTTGCAAGTTAGGGTTGCCAGCCTCCAGGTGGGGAGTGGAGAGCTTTCAGAATTACAACTGATCTCCAGGCAACAAGATCAGTTTCCCTGGAGAAAATGGCAGCTTTGGAGGGTGGACTCTGTCCCTGAGCCAGTTTGGTGTAGTGGTTAAGTGTGCGGACTCTAATCTGGGAGAACTGGGTTTGATTCCCCACTCCTCCACTTGCGCCTGCTGGATGACCTTGGGCAAGCCATAGCTCTGTACCAGCTGTTCTCTCAAGGACAGCTTGGGAAAGAGCTCTCTCAGCCCCACCTACCTCACAGGGTGTCTGTTGGGGGGAGGGGAAGGGAAAGGAGTTTGTAAGCTGCTCTGAGACTCCCTTGGGTAGTGAAGGGCAGGGTATAAATCCAATCTCTTCTTCTTCTTCAAACCAGACCCCCCCCAGGCTCCACCCCCCCAAAAAAATCTCCAGGAATTTCCCAACCCAGAGTTGGCAACCCTATTTGCAGTGCCTTCTAAAAACCACTAAATACTGACAACGGAAGCTTTGACTCTCCAAAGTTTATACTATAAGGTGTGAATTCACTGCTACAGGAGGTGGTGGCAGCTACAAGCATGGAAGGCTTGAAGAGGGAATGGGATAAACATCTGGAGCAGGGGTCCATCAGTGGCTCTTAGCCACAAGATATAGATACGAACTCTCAGTCTGGGGGCAGTGATGCTCTGTATTCTTGGTGCTTGGGGGGGGGGGGGCAACAGTGGGAGGGCTACTAGTGTCCTGGCCCCACTGCTGGACCTCCTGAGGGCACCTGATATTTTTGGCCACTGTGTGACAGAGTGTTGTACTGGATGGGCCACTGGCCTGATCCAACATTGGCTTCTCTTATGTTCTTATGATCTAAGGCGCCACTTAGCTCAAATCTAGTTGTCCTAAAAAACCAGCAAAGGGGACTCCTTGTCCTCCTTTGGTGCCGCATCCTGGAGAGCAGGGGCAAGGACTGAGACAACATCCAACCATGTTGAGGACGGCTGGATTATTCTGTGGGAATATAAGCACTATTGGGAAGAATGCTGCTGGTGCAGAGAAGCTCTTTTGGGTGTGTGGGTCCCAGACTGTGGAGAGTTTGAGAACCAGCACCTTAAAGTGATCCTAGAAACAATTAGTCAACTAATGAAGCTGTTCCAAAACTGGGGTGATATATTCAAATCAATGTGCTCCAGTCAGAAGACAAGCTGCCGTGTTTTGCATTTGTTGAAGTACCTAAGGTGTTTTAGGGGGTTGTTCCCACATTACAGTCCGTGGTGGGTCGGCAGACAATGAAGAGGGAGGCCAGAAGGTTTACCACTGAAATGGGCAGCCTACTTCTAGCCTACTTTCTCTTCCATCTTCCTTTCTTCCCCCTACTCTACTTTTCATTTTCTGTATCAAGGGCTCTAGCTGGCCCAGCAACAGACTGTAATCTCTGTAATGGGGCAAACGTTTAAACATCAATAGACTCAAACTATATAAAAAAACATGATTACATTTTCATGTTTTCTCCTTTGGCCACTTGATCACAGCACTGCCCCATGATGGAGTCAGAAGCTTCTGTAGGCAGTCTCAGCCCCCCAAAATACATCTAGCTTGCCACCATTGTGGTGCATGACGCTAATGAGCTAGAATGTAAGGCTGACAGACAATCTTTGGATCTCCTGGCTGTACTACACGCACTGCCATACGCTAATATGGCTCAAAATTTGCTTGTGATCTGCCCTGAGCCTGCTCACGGGGAGGGTGGGATAGAAATAGATAGAAATAAATACATAAAGTCATAAAGTCAATTAGATATAGAGCTGGGTATTCCGAGCATATGGATGACACCCAGGGGTCATTTCATAGAAAAAGAGGTGCAGGAGCTCACTAGCATAACTCATTAGCATAACTTATTCACATATGCAACACCCCCTGACATCACTGGAGGTGTGTCAGAAGGCGACACCCACCGCTCAGGCTCCACCCTAAAAATCTCCAGGGATTTCCCAACTCGGAGTTGGTGAGCCAACTTGACACTTTGACTAAAGACACTTTAGGTTTCCTTTGTTCTTGCAGGCAAGCTGCCCTACAACAAGCATGAAAACACAGATCAAGTTAGTCTGCTTTTGCTTTTTCCCACAGCGCATCACCATATGTGCCCACTTCTGGGCTTGTGACTCCTCGAACAGCATTCCTGCACATTCCTGCACAAAATGACCACTGACGACACCCAACCCCACAGATACAGGTGATCTCATTCAGCAGGCTGCCGTAGATATTTGAACGCAACAGAGAAGCAGCAAAGCCCTGCAGCACTCCACCAAATAAACCCCAGCCTGTTGATCTGCGACTGTGTTGAGTCTGGTTTGACAAAAACAACTGAATCCACACAGCCCCACCCCCTTCGCTCCTCACTGTCATCAGTAGGTGATCCATTGAAATGTACGTTGGACAGAATCAAAGGCTGCAAGTAAATCAAACTGGACAAGAAAGGACGCCTTATCCTTCTCCAACCACCATTAGTTCTAAGCTGAAAATTTTGTACTCTGGTCACGTGATTAAAAGACATGAGTCACTGGAAAAGATAACGATGCTAGGAAAAGCTGGAGGTGGCAGAGAAAGAGGAAGACCCAACATTGAGATGGACAGACTCAACCAAGGAAGCCACAAAGGCCCTCCGTTTGCAAGACCTCAGCAAGGCTGTTAACGACGGGACTTTTGGGAGGCCACTAATTCATAGGGCCATCGCCAGAAGTCAGAACCCAGTTGATGGCTTAACACACACACAACTACAAAAGGAGACTGTCTACCACAGGGACCAGTCCTGACTGTCAGGTTCCCTGTCATGTTTTGCTTCCCTTTTGCAGTCCCTGTTGCAGGTCCCGGTGGGAGATCGGCATCAGCTTCCCTTCTGGCGGTTTCCCCCCCCCCCCTCACCCCTCCATCCTCAGAATGAGCTCAGATATTTTGCTAGACTTCAGTTATCTCTGTTGCTGCACTTGTAACCTTGGGCAACTGGGCCTCCGCTCTTCCAGGTGTCTTTTGCGTGGGAATGCATGTAGATTACACACACAGGGCCGGGGATGGGATGTTAGCTCCGCTTACGCGCCTTTTTTCCTGAGAAAGTAACGGTAGCACATTTTGGCGCTTGATAGTTTTATTCTCATTGGTACCCGCGTTTTCACCCTTGTTTGAATACAGTATATCAATTCCTCCCATTCTGTATCTGGTATCACTAACAACGCAAGTGTTTCCTGAAAGACCATTAAGAGTAAAGACTTTGCTTTGAAATATAAGGCCTGGCTTTTTGGATCTAATCAGAAGTCTCACACCGACTCAGTCCCCAAACCAGGCTGAAAGCCAGATGAAAACTATTCGAGGGTGCCCTCCCTATATAGAGATGCAGTGCCATGCTCTGCCAGGGGTGCACTGTGAGGAAGTAAAAAGATCTATGTAGTGCTGCATATATAGAACAGGACCTGAGTGTGTAGATCTGTAGGCACATTGTACAGTGGGCAAAACGGCCGGTGTAAAGTAAGAATGTGGTTGTTATAAAAGTGTGTTTATTCCCGGCTATGCAGAAGGGTGCCTAATGACAGAGGAGGAAGCCGTCATGACTGTATAAAATGCTGGCAAACCAGCCAACCACCTGGCATTTGGTGGGGATGTCCAAAGCATGGTTCTCAGCTGGAGCATTTGGGAAACAAATGTGCCATTGCTGAAACCATAGTGTCTTAACGGTCATGCCAGCCATAATGTAATTGACTTTCCAGATGTCACGTGAGTTCTTGGCATGGTGGCGTCTCCTGTTGCTATAGAAATCCGCTTGACCTGATGGTTTGGCCCGTGGACACAGTCCCAGTTTGCAAGGGAATGGCGAAGTCCACATTGTGCAGTGGGACCTCCTTCCAGCCACGATCCATTCATTTGGGGAGGGGGGAGCGAATATACAAAAACATGTTTCTTTGTGTTGCTTCGTCAGCTCTGGAAAGCAATGCACAACTGCAGGGAACTGTGAGATCTCTCACTCTTCTAAATAATTCAGCTTTCTTTAGAGACTGTGCACATTTTTTCCCTTGGATGAAGCCTGCTGGTTACTTTTACGAAAACTCCAGGTGGCAGGCAAAAGAAACGTTCTGCTCATTTGGCAGCCTCGGTAGGTACACCAGAAGTCAAGATGCAGATGACTAGCCAGACTTGTCTTATTTATTTGAACGCAAATGAGCAAAAAGAAAAAGAAAGAAATGCCTAAGCAACTTAAGCAAAGCTGAAGCTGTGTTTCAGAAGATGTTCTTTTTTAAAATAAGGCATTTTAAAGGCACAGCGGTGGGATTTGCACACTGAAATAGGCGATATTTCACAAGTCCTGCCAATTCTGGAAAATAACCAAAGATGAGGGGCTGTAGGCTCAGTGGTAGAGCAGCTGTTTGGCATGCAGGAGGTCCCAGGTTCAATGCCAGGTATCTCCAACTAAATGGACCAGGCAGTTTGTTGGGTTTCTGGCTCTTGGTTGGGAAATTCCCAGAGATTTGGGGAGTGGAGTTTAGGGAGGGGAGGGATTTCAGTAGGGTATAATGCCATAGAGTGCACTTTTCAAAGCAGCCATTTTCTCCAAGGGAACGGATCCTTTTTGCCTAAAGAGCAGTTGTAATCAATGCTCCCTCTAAGCTGTGGAGCCTGGTGAGCAAAAATTCTACTCTGTGAGCTACTGGCATTAAAGTTGTGAATGAGCGTTTTTGGCTACTGCATAAATCAGCTTGTTCTGGAGCCACATCCTTCCTGAGCTAAGACAAAAATGTGTGAGCTGGAGGCTAAAAAAACTGAGCTAGCTCACACTAACTCAGCTTAGAGGGAACACCGGTTATAATCCCAGGAGATCTCCAGCCACTACCTGGAGGCTGGCAACCCTAGCAGTATGTGATGTGCAAGCCCTTGACCTGAGACCCTGGAGAACCACTGTCAGTCTGAGTAGACAATGATGACCCTGATGGACTGAAGGGCTGGTTCAAGTATAAGGCAGCTTCATACGTCCAGAGTAAAAATAATGTCTTAAAACCAATGGGCTGGAGCGTTGCACTGATGTGTATACTCAGGAGGCCATCTTTGTGGTGTATCTCTTTAAGACAGGTTTGAATTGTTTCCACACCTGGAAGGAATAACAGAGGCACCCCTCCCTCTCTCTGATTATTAAGCCTTCCTCCCTGCAGGTCGGGGCTTACTTAGTTATTAATGAAGATACTGAATAAAGGCTACTGAGAACTTGAACTGTGCTGTATCTGTGGGCCTCCTCTTTAACAACAGACATTACAATCTTGGCCCTTTCACCTCCTTTATGTGTTCATGGCCACACCCTTCCCATTGATTTCCTTATCCAAAAAGTGATGAAGTATGTTAGGAGCACTAAAACACAGCAGCATGTGTGACAAAAAGTGAGAAAATATTTTGGGGGGGGCTACTCAACCCAAAATAAGGCTGTGATCTAAGAGGGTCAAGCTAACAAAATAAGCTATTATAAAAATACATATATTTGTTATGGTGTACAGACTAATAAAAGATAAAATAGGTTAAAAGAAATCATCCAAATATCAGACTCTTAAAACTTTTGACATACAGAGCTGATAGAAGAAGAAGAGATTAGATTTATACCCCTCCATTCACTCACTTGGAGTCTCAGAGTGTCTTACAAACTCCTTTCCCTTCCCCTCCCCACAACAGACACCCTGTGAGGTAGGTGGGGCTGAGAGAGCTTTTTCCCAAGCTGTCCTTGAGAGAACAGTTGGTACAGAGCTATGGCTTGCCCAAGGTCATCCAGCAGGTGCAAGTGGAGGAGTGGGGAATCAAACCCGGATCTCCCAGATTAGAGTCCACGCACTTAACCACTACACCAAACTGGCTGATAGTTTTACGTATACAATTGATGGGTATATCTTATGACCAATAGACCATATGCATTTCGGCCCCTTAGGGCCTTCCTCAGTGGTCAATATTACTATTGTAAGACAACACACACCCAGAAATAAATATATGAAAAAAAAGGTTTTCTTTAGAGCCAGGTGTTGCTTTCTCATGTAATGTGCAGTTGCTGAAAGTTTACACAGTGGGCCATGGACAATCTCTCATGGTAACTGCACATGCTCCCCAAATTGTTGTGGTAGCAAATATCCAATGTGTCTGGATGTGTGTCTCTTCCATCAAAGGATGGTCTACACATACATGCCTCCAAGGAGGAGGAGGAGGAGGTAGAGGAGGAGGAGGAGAGTTGGGTTTATACCCTGTCCTTCACTCAGAGTCTCAGAGCAACTCATAATCTCCTTTCCCTTCCTCTCCCCACAACAGACACCCCATGAGGTAGGTAGGGCTGATAGAGCTCTGAGAGAGCTGTGACTAACCCAAGGTCACCCAGCTGGCTGCATGCAGAGGGGTGGGGAATCAAACCCGGTTCTCCAGATTAGAGTCTTCCACTCTTAACCACTACACCAAACAGGCTTTCATACCAAGCTGGCTCTCAGAAATGACTTTGGTGTGAACCAGCACCTTTGGGTGTGGGATGGATGCTCACCTGCTGCCGTTTCTGCGATGGTGGGAACTTGCTGGTTGGCTATGTAGACACCCTGACACGGGGAGGCAAGTCCACCCCGATGGCACCTCTGCATGATGACGTGGCTCCTGCTAGGCTAGGAGTACCCAGTCTTTTTCAGCCTGTTGGCAGCTTTGGAATTCTTACATCGCATGGTGGACACATTCATAAAATGGTAGCCAGAGCTTACCTTCAGTCACACAGGGAAGATGCTTGGGCTGATGGTGATAGGTAAAGGTTTCCCTTGCTTGAAAGCCAGTCGAATACGACTCTAGGGATGCAGTGCTTATCTCTGTTTCCAAGCCAGCGCTGTTCAAAGACGTTTCTGTGGTCATGTGGCTGGCATGACTAGACGCCGAGGTGCACAGAACGCTGTTACCTTCCCACTGAAGTGGTACCTATTTATCTACTTGCAATTTCTTGCTTTCGAACGGCTAGGTTGGCAGGAGCTGGGACCAGAGACGGGAGCTCATTCTGTCATGCAGCACTCAGGTCTCGAACTGCCGAACTACCGACCTTCCGGTCTGCAGTTCAGCATCTTAACCACTTGAGCCAGTGCTGTCAAAGCAACATTTTTTTAAAAAAACTGCACATCTAACCAGCTCTCCAATGGTCCATCAGAAGCCTTGCTGGGCAAAAGCCCCACGTGACCCTGCCCACTTTTTGAAAACACTTGGCGGGCGCCAGGTTGGGGAGCCCTGTGCTGGCCCATTGGGATCTCCTGTTGCTCGTGAGGCACTCCTCCAGGGCTTAGATGGCAAGGAGGGAAACAGCCCTTGCTAAATATGAAAGGGAAATGAAGAGTAGATTAGAAATCGTGGCTCATCCCCCAAGTGGCTCCTGCCTGCTGTTCTTTCTCTTTAAACACATGGGCCCATTCAAGAACCCCAGCTAGAAACAGGCCCTGCGTCAGTACTTTTGACCACAAAGTCCTCCCCTTTCTTCTCTCTCTTCTTTGAGACTCTGAGCCTGATATTTGCCTTTGCCCCAGATCTACTTCCTTGCTTTATTTGACTTGCCTCTTGCATCCCTGATTCAAAAGTCATGAATTTCAGGCTTATTTCCCTGAGGAAATATTTTCATCCCAGAAGCAGTATGTACAGCAAATGGACCATAATACATTTATGGATGGTGTCCTTAGTAGTAGTTGAGCTGTTAAAATATGATCAGGCTTTAAGTTTAATCATTCTGCATAATTGCCAGTTGTACATTGTCCTCGGGGACCCGCTGGCTTCGGGATAAATCATCCCCACTCTTGCAGACGCTCGCCTGCCGCACTTGGTTGCATTCCCTTTTTTCTTTGCTGCTAAATGATGGGGATCAGCTGTTGCACTATGCAAATAGCTCGCCTTCGCTCACCTGTTCTGCTTGACTACTGAACTGGGCGCTGTTGTGACAGTGTGTCTGTTCTGCCCCCATCCAGATTAATGAATATAGCTCTAACTGTTAATCCAAACTCAGTCGAGCTTACCGCCAACAGTTAGTGTTTCATTTTGATATGCAGAGAGGGCGGCATATCATTTGGCATGCCTTTCCAGCTATCATCGGGGGGAAAGGCGGGCTCGATCTCTCGATATGGTGAGCATTGCTGATCTTGCCCTGTCCCTGGGCCGGAGTAGCTATTGACCTTTGGTGTAGTTCATTGTCATGGGCTGGGTGCAGGCAGGGCAAGAGAGTGCGAAAGTCCACGTCCAGAATCAAGGGGTTGCAAGCAGGAGCCAAAAGCACAGAGTCCGAAGTACAAACCGAGAGCGTCGTCGTTGGAAGCCGGAGTCAAGGAGCCGAGAGTTCAAAGCACGAATCAGGAATCGGGAGCACGGGCGAGGGAGGGGCAGAGCATCATGAAACTGACTAGTTGCTGGCACGAGGAACCAGCATCAGGAGGGGAAGCTAAATACCCCTCAGGTGCCGGGGTTAATTAGTGCTCAGCGGGTGTGTCCCAGCTTCTGTTAGAACTCAGGGCCGAGGGACTGCCTGCTGAGCAGGCACGCCTCCCTCCGCCGGGACACTAAGTCTTGCCTCAGCTGGTTCCGCAAACACACCATTGGAGGAGGCGAGTCAGGGGGGCTGCCTGTCAGGCGTTGTTCCTCCGCCACTGTTGCTGGGACAGGTGGTAGGGATACGCTGGCGAGCTCCGAGGTTTCATCAGGGTCAGTTGTGGGCTCTGCTGAAGCCGGGAGCGTGGGCTCAGCTGGAGCCGGGGCCGCATCCTCAGCAGGACTCATGATATCCATGCATTCAAAGGAACATGATTCTGTGGGGCACTGACACTTTTCCTGGCACCTGCCAAATGTTTTTTAGGAAGTGGGCAGGGCCAGGTCATCTTTTGCCCGGCAAGGCTTCTGATTGGCCACTAGAGATTTGACTGGCAGTCCAGATCCCCCCCCCCCAATGTTGCTTTGGCAGTCGCTGCCACCACAGTAGAGGGATCTTCACCGTGTGTCTGCAGGTAAGCTGCAGCAGCCATTTCTGTGGCTGGCTCCACTGTGGCAGCCGTTCTGTGGCCATAGCCACCATGCAGTGTCAGGATTCCAAAGCTGCCCACAGGCTTAAAAAAGGTTGGGAACCTTCCCCCCTTTGCTCTGGGGAGCCAGTGTGAAGAGTATTGGACTGGGGGCTGGGAGACCCAGCCACAGCTCCCCACTGTGCCATGAAGCTCCCATAGGCGAGTCATATACTTTCGCTCAAGCTTACCTCACGAGGTCATTGGGAAGGTTTAGCTGACAAGGAAATATGACAATGTTAGCTTGTGTGGGAAGAAATTTACTAAACAGATGAATCATTTGAAAAAGAACTGGTCATGGATCCTCAGGCAGAAAGCGACTTACTGTCTCAGACCGTGAACTCAGAAATACGGCTCATATGAGTGAATAATTTGAACTCTCCACAGAATCTACATATCAAATGCCTCCCATTTTGCTCCTCAACACACATACACCATAACTCCTTGTCCAATGCAACTGTAGACTTGCCCAGAACCTGTACCAGTGAAAGAAGGCTCGGGTCAGAGCACGTCTCCTTGAAGTCATCTCCACTCCCCACAAAGAAGTAAGCATGGAATAACCATGCATCCATAACCAGGGGTCATTTTGTAGAAAAAGAGGTGCAGGAGCTCATTACCATAACTCATTTGCATATGCCACACCCCCAAACATACTGGAAGTGTGTCAGAAGGCAACACCCACCCCTCAGGCTCCACTCCACAGGTGAGTGAAACTGACCTGCTCTTCCTCCATTCTCTTCCCCATCCAATACTTTGTGCAATAAAAATAAGCGTAAAGAACACACCCTCATTCTCTTCCTGCTCCCTTGAAACCACCAGGTTTCAAGTAGACTTGAGATACCCCAGACACGTGCACCATCCATCCCTTCCCCTTCCCCTCCCCACAACAAGACACCCTGTGAGGTAGGTGGGGCTGAGAGAGGTCTTTTGAGAACTGCTCATGAGAGAACAGCTCTGAGAGAACTTGTGACTGGCCCAAGATCACACCAGCAGTTGCATGTGGAGGAGTGGGGAATCAAACCCGGTTCTCCCAGATTAGAGTCCAACTCCTGACCACTACACCAAACTGATGGGGTGGAAGCTGCTGAAGGGTTGGTGAAATTTCTCCAGTACTTATGTGCCATGTGCCCAGATAAAAAATGGTATACTTAGAAAATTTATATGCCACCTTGAGCAAGTCTCTGGAAAAGCAGCACACAGTCATAAAAGGAGCAATGATAAAATTATCAATATTAAAACATTAAAAACAATAAAGACCCTAGAAGGGTTTTCCCCGGGGTGCTGCGCCTCTGCACTGCTTGGGGAAGCCGAGGAGGGGGCGGGGCTTGGTCATGTGCCCGCCCCCTGGGCTTTTCACTCCCGGAGCTGCACTCCTGTGCACTCCCACTCCATCAGACCCCTGTCCATAACCATAACCAGAAGACTGAGGGCAAAAGTTCCAAGTCCCGGTCTCACCCAGCTCAACATGGGATGAGAGCCAGAATGCTAAGAGCTGTGGATGACCTCACTAGGGTGAGAATCCTTGGAAATCCTGCAAAAGTAAGTGGGAAGAGGATATAGGTGGCTATTCAATAGTAACTTTGCTGAAATGATGCACCTGTGTCACACCGGACACCTGACTGTCTTCATATCTCCTGGTCTTGCCACCCTTTTGGTCTACAAGTGGGCTCAGGGCAGCTCACAACAGATAGATTGACAATAAAACTGATTATATAGAAACAATTTAAACAATTTAAACAATCAAGATGGCACAAGAGCACTAACAGTCCAACGTCTTCTGTAGCATTTTAGACAAATAGGTAGCCTGATTTAGAGCAGTTTTTAAACAGATGGTGGTAGGTACCCTGATATCTAAACAGTGCCCCATAGGTAATAAAGAGTATCTGAAAGGCACTGGGCGAGTCAGAACATAAGAACATAAGAGAAGCCAATGTTGGATCAGGCCAATGGCCCATCCAGTCCAACACTCTGTCACACAGTGGCCAAAAACACCAGGTGCCCTCAGGAGGTCCAGCAGTGGGGCCAGGACACTAGAAGCCCTCCCACTGTTGCCCCCTTGTCAAACACCACGAATACAGAGCATCACTTGCCCCAGACTGAGAGTTCCTATCTATATCTTGTGGCTAATAGCCACTGATGGATCTCTGCTCCATATTTATATATCTAATAGCCAAGTGGCCCTCTCCATGTGGATATCTAAATCCGTGCGGGGGCACTTGGGGAGGGAGGGAGTTTTTTTTTTTCTGTACATGTGGAAGACTCCCCGTGTGCAGAAAAATCTGAAAAGTAAAAAAAAAAATTGGGGGGGTATTTAAATTCCCCCCAAAGTTAAAAAGTGTTCCCTGCACATGCACAGGGAACGCACTTACCTCTCCAATCTGTGGCTGCTGCTGCTGGCGGTGGGGGTGGGTGGAGAAGCCTTGCCGGGCCTCGCTGTCATGGGGGGGGGCAGGGACTAGAGCTGGTGGTGGGAGAGCTGGTGCAGGGGAGAGCTGGCTGGAAGCCACACGAGCCTTGCCATCACTGGCAGGGGTGGGGGCAGGGGAAAGAGCTGGCAGGCATCGCTAGGGCAACTGGGGGTGGGGGGAGAGATCAGTGGGCCCCGGGGCCTTACTTTCGCTCCTTCCCCACCCCATGGGTCCTGCGGGTCACGCCTCTTTCCTATATACTAATTGTCAAGGAGCCCCCTGTGTGTGGATATCTAAATCCGCATTGAGGGGGCACCTGGGGGGCAGAAAAATCTGAAATCTATAAAAAAAACTGAAGGGGGATACTTAAATCCCCCCCTGTGCATGCGCAGAGAACACTCTGAGAACGCTCTGAGAACTGCCTCACTGTTGCTGCCGTTACCGCTGCAGGGGGGGGGATGAGAAGGCTTGGCGGGCTGGCGGCTGTGAGCAGCTCAGCCCTTGCCGTCGCCACTGGGAGGGGAGGGAGAAGTCTTGGCAGGCCAGCCAGGCCTCACCATTGTTGCAAGGGGAGGGGAAGAGGGAGGAAGAAGTCTTGGCGGGCCGAGCTCAGGCCTCGCCACCAGTACTGGAGGGGGAAGGAGGAGGAAGAAGGTTTGGCGTTGGTTTCTAGGGATGCGGTGCTCATCTCCGTTTCCAAGCCGAAGAGCCAGCACTGTGCAAAGACATTACTGTGGTCATGTGGCCAACATGACTAGATGTTGAGGTGCATGGAACACTGTTACCTTCCCACCGAAGCGGTACCTATTTATCTACTTGCAATTTCTTGCTTTCGAACTGCTAGGCTGACAGGAGCAGTGGCCAGAGACGGGAGCTCACTCCATCACATGGCAGTCGGTCTTCTGGTCTGCAGTTCAGCATCTAAGGCCCAATTTACACCTCCCCTCTGAAGTAGTTTGACTACTGTCTTTTCCTACGCTCATTTCACGCTGGTTTCAAATTTCACTCCCTGGGTCTGAAGAGTACTAAGCAACAGGATCTGTTTAAAGCAGTATAATACTAGCTTGACCACAGGAGGGCAATTAACAAATGTAAACAGTAATTTTTTAAAACTAGAACAAGTATGGTTTGAAACTAGAAACAGGTATAGACGGGGTTTTTTGAAACTAGAATGATTCCAGTGGGAAAGTCAGATGTAGATTTGACCTTAACCACTTGAGCCGCTGCAGCCCCCATATCACTATAATGACCCTATTAACATTCAGAATAGATAAAGGGCAACAGATTGGTATAGCACTATAGCAAATATATCTTTTTAAAGCCCTCAAAAAGTTCTTCTGTGGTGAAATGCACAGGAAAATGGCACCCACATTGAACTACTGGCATGAAAACGGTCCCATTGGGGACAAAATCTTTCCAGGGTAGGAACGTGTGTTGCATTCCTTCCAGATGGTGTGCTAATTATTGGGGGCATGTATTAGTTAACCTAACAAAGTTGCACAGTTATAGAAGCGTGGTATCACAGGCAGGAAATAAGCCCCAAAGAAGGATGTTGCAGAAGGTAAAAACTTACATTTATTAAGGTAGATTGAATTCACTTCCATGCTGCAGTCAAAAGGAGAGAGAGAGAGAGATAAGTTTCCTATTACGAATGGCCAGCTGATCTGGCATCTGTGAGGCTTCTGAGTCAAATCAAATAAGCCAGGCCCTTTGGTGAAGCAAAAGTCCTTTTATTTCTTAATGATGGTTCAGGTACTCAATGTTTGTTAGAGATAACTTGGTTACAAGCAACAGGGATTAATATACCATACACAGTAAGGTGAGAGCAGGCAAAGAGCCAATCAGAGCCAATACAAAAAAGCGCGAAAAACCCCCAACCGTTGGTTCTCACAAAAAAGGCGCAAAAGCACTAAAATCCCCCCCATGCCCCTTAGTGACCTCTACTTGCAATTCACAGGCTAGGCACCTGGCTAGAAACAGTTCAACAGTTCTCCAAGGTTACAAAAGCAAGATAAAACATTCACGGCTCCAGAGAGAAAGAGGGAGGAGGCGAGAGAAGATAGCCAGACTGTTTATGTGACGCGGTGGAATGCGGCAAGCCATCCTCCCGGGGAAGAAAAAGACACATTAAGCAGGACAGGCAATAAACCTCAAGGCTGGCCATAAATTACAGATAGACAATTACTGATAGAGACCCCAGCCTGAACAACTAATGGCAGCAGATCTGACAGCATCATGCGTGTGCAAGCAAAATGGCATGGCTTCTACAGGAGAGATCTGCAGGTACATCCTGCTCCTCGTAGGTCCAGGAGGAGTAAGAAAGAACACAATGAGCACAGGAAGAAGAAGAAGAGGAGGAGGAGGAGGAGGAGGAGGAGGAGACTGGATTTATACCTTGCCCTTCACTTGTGTCTCAGAGTGGCTTACAAACTCCTTTCCCTCCCCCTCCCCACAACAGACACCCTGTGAGGTAAGTGGGGCTGAGAGAGCTCTGAGACAACTGTCCTTGAGAGAACAGCTGGTACAGAGCTATGGCTTGCCCAAGGTCATCCAGCCAGGTGCAAGTGGAGGAGTGGGGAATCAAACCCGGTTCTCCCAGATTAAGAGTCCGCGCACTTAACCACTACAGCATGCTGGCCATGGAAGGAGGAGCCATGGAGAAGCTAGACCTAGAGCAATGCAGCGCTCCCCCCATGCTCAGGCATGCCTTACTCCATGTGTTTGGACTGCTTTCTTTCCAAAGAGGCCGAAGCAAGCCAGGTTTGAGAAAGAGCACACCAAGGAATGGGGAAACAGCAGACAATTATATCGCAGCGCTGGGTGGAAGCTCTGAAAACGACGCACTCCAATTCGGAAGCCCAGGTGGGGAAAAACCACCGTGCAGCAGCCACCAACAATAGGTTGACGCTTCAAAAGTGAGAGCTGCTCCTTCATTCTTGCAGAAAAATCAGAGAGGGTATAAATGGCTTTCTGACTGCAGAAGTTATATTTGAACACCGGATCCTGGATGCACACACTCCATTCTTCACTGTTACTGGGGAAGGGTTAGCGGTCACCAGGGGTCCTTTTGTAAAAAAAGAGGTGCAGGAGCTCATTAGCATAACTCATTAGCATACCTCATTAGCATATGCCACGTCCCCTGACATCACCAGAAGTGTGTCAGAAAGGGAATGTCAGTTTCAGCCCCATTATACCCTATGGGCCATTGAAATCCATGGCAAAAACTCATAGGGTATATGAGGGGCTGGAGGAAAGGGGGTTTGAGGGAGAGGCTCCAAACTTGCAGGGTAGCTGCTGGGGCCTCTCCTCGAAATACCCACCAAGTTTCAAGAAGATTGGACCACGGGGTCCAATTCTATGGACCCCCAAACAGGTTGTCCCATCCCCTCCATTGTTCTCTATGATGGGAAAAAATGTTACCTTTTTTCCTCCCATAGAGAACAATGGAGGGAATGGGGGCAACCTGTTTGGGGGCCCGTAGAATTGGACCCCCTGGTCCAATCTTTTTGAAACTTGGTGAGTATTTCGAGAAGAGGCCCTAGCAGCTACCCTGCAAGCTTGGAGCCTCTCCCTCAAACCCCCTCCCCTCCAGCTGCTTTTAAAGTTGCCACCGAATTTTGGCAGCAATTCGGCGGCGGGCTGAATCAGATTAGAGAATCTGATTCAGCCTGTGGCTGCCCTAGTGGCTACTCCTGAGCTGGCGGAGCTTTGCTCCGCCTCGCTTCGGCCCCAACAGACCCCTGGCGGTACTCAGTTCATTTTGTAGGATGGTCCCGCTTGGTTGGGAAACTCCTGGAGATTTGGGGGTGGAGCCTGGGGAGGGGAGGGGCCTCAGCGGGGTGTAATGCCATAGGAGTCAACCCTCCAAAGCTGCCATTTTCTCCAGGGGAACTGATCTCCCCCATCTGGAGATCAGTTGTAACTCCAGGAGATCTCCTGGCCCCACGTGGATGCTGGCACCTCTATCTTGGGATCTGTTCTGTAAAGTACTTAAGCAAGCATCACTCAATGAAATTGCTGAGCAGTCGGGTTAGAGCAGATAAAAGGAAGTCCTTCTTCACCCCAAGAGTATAAGATAGGAACTCTCAGTCTGAGGCAAGTGATGCACTATATTCTTGGTGCTGAGGGGGGGGGGGCAACAGTGAGAGGGCTTCTAGTGTCCTGGCCCCACTGCTGGACCTCCTGAGGGCACCTGATATTTTTGGCCACTGTGTGACAGAGTGTTGGACTGGATGGGCCTTTGGCCTGATCCAATGTTGGCTTCTCTTATGTTCTTATGGTGCTGGGGGGGGGGCAACAGTGGGAGGGCTTCGAGTGTCCTAGCCCCACTGCTGGATCTCCTGAGGGCACCTGGTGTTTTCGGCCACTGTGTGACACAGAGTGTTGGACTGGACGGGCCATTGGCTTCTCTTATGTTCTTATGTTATGTTCTCAAGCATAATGGTTAAAGCCAATCATGGTTAATACTGGCTTTCTGGAAAAGAAACCACATTGCCCATTCAAAGCAATGCTTCTGACATAAAATGGAAGCTGGAAGAAGAAGGGATTGGATTAATACCCTGCCCTTCACTACCCAAAGGAGTCTCAGAGCAGCTTACAAACTCCTTTCCCTTCCCCTCCCCCTCCCCCACAACAGACACCCTGGGAAGCAGGTGGGGCTGAGGGAGCTCTCTCTCTCTCTCTCTCTCTCTCGCTTGCTGCTTGTGAGAGAACAGCTCTGAAAGAACTTGTAACTGACCCAAGGTCACACCAGAAGCTGCATGTGGAGAAGTGGGGAATCAAACTCATTTCCCCCAGATTAGAGTCCGCGCTCCTAACCACTGCACCAAATTGGCTCTACACCAAACCACTACACCAAACTGTACAACCCTAGAGTCTCCTACACTGCAAATGAAATTGTGTCTTGTTGAAATATACTGGGTTCAGACACGTACAGTGATCAGCTCATAGTTTATTAAGTGAGTTAAGCCAGTACAAGACAACCCTAGCAGGGCCAGAAGCCCTGCTTATATGCATGCAAAACACTCCACCCCCCCACACACACACACCACTCCCCATGATAGGCTATTTACAAAACATTACTACTTGATTGGTTTACTCCAGAGTCCTGGTTGGCTATTGTTCTTGTGCTCTAAGCTTAGCCAGTCTCTAGAGTGATTCAGTCAGGGATGATTCAATCAGGGTGATTCAATCCCAATACATAACACTTGTCATTTGTTCTAAAGATAGGCTGGGGTTAGGAACTCAGCAACTGACCTTATCTTTACTCACACCTAGCTGTTCTGTGCCACTCGTGTGCCCAGTGTGCCAAGGGGGAGGGTGGAAGTCTGTTCGAAATTACACAACCGCACAAGAAGTTGGTGTAATCCCTCTCCAGTGTGACAGTCCTTCTTCGTAGCTGAGATTGGAAAAGAGTGTCCAACGTCCTGCCGACAGCATGACTCTGTAAACACAGCCCAAGATAGCAAGAAGACAGAGGAGGCCTCCCCTGTCGGAACAAAGGGACTGTCAGAGTTTGATCGGGCCAAGTCCACCTGCCATTCCTCTTGAAACGACGACAAGGGATCTGTGTCAGGCGGCTGGCCCCTCGCTTCAGGGATGCCTCCCAAGCAGTTTTCATTATAGGCCTTCAGAAGTGTCGCCCAAGGATGCTAGCCTTTTCTCCTTTCCCCAGAAGCAGCTGTGCCAACTCCAGTCTGTCTGCTCTGTTAACCCAGCCTTCCAGAAGTAGGGCCTGCCAACCTCCAGGTAGGGCCTGGAGATCTTCCAGTGTTTCAATGCTCCCTCTAAGCTGTGGCGTCTTATGAGCACAAATTCCACTTTGTGAGCTACTGGCATTAAAGTTGTGAACGAGCGGTTTTGCTACTGCATAAATTAGTTTGCTCTGGAGCCATCCTTCCTGAGCTGAGACAAAAACATGTGAGCTGGAGGTTAAAAAACAGTGAGCCACTGTTGGCATGACTAGACACCGAGGTGCACAGAACGCTGTTATCTTCCCACCGAAGCGGTACCTATTTATCTACATGCATCTTGCTTTCGAACTGCTCGGTTGGCAGGAGCTGGGGCCAGAGATGGGAGCTGTCTCCATCATGCAACACTCGGGTCTCGAACTGCTGAACTACCGACCTTCCAGTCTGCAGCTTCAGCGTCTTAACCACTTGAGCCACTGCAGCCCTTTTAATCCGGAGATAGGAAGGACATAATTTGAAATTGTGGGCAGTTTCCAGTCTAGCTATTCTAACTAGCAGTCCTTCAGCTGCCCCCCCCCACCCCGTGTAGAGTGATCATCTGATCTTCTTCATAAGGCTGCACTAAAGACCTTGCATATTCTAACATTTAAAAAGCTCTTTTTTCCCCCTCGATCATGCTTAATTTACTTAGAAAAACTCCACAGGGGGCAATGCTACATTTTGTAAATGCTTGTCCCTCGGGAAAATAATCCAAAGTGAGCCCGAGATGGTTCTGGTGTCTCCAAAGGGAACACTAGAGTGACCTGTGCTTCTTTCATTGTGGAGGGGAGTATCCGGTCCCTCTCCAGAGGGAAACTTGTACTTCGTCTTGTCTGCTGCTTTCCCCTGCTCCCTAAAATTAAACCAACAGGACAGTCTGCCAACAGTGAGCAGATAAAACAGATATTAAGAAGCTGCCGTCGGTACTGAAGGGCACGGATCCTTTGTAAACAGATGGATGTAATGGTGTCACCTGACAGCCGGCTCTGCAGTCCCTGGCTGGATGCATAAAAGGAGAGATGATTCCCGAGCTGTCACTTCAGGTGCCTCCGCTCAGAGTGCGCAGCGGTGTTCGTCCCCTCCTGATCAGAGCTGCTTTTCTGAAGAGCAGAAACACGTGCCAGATGAAGCCCATCAGCAATGAACTTGTCATTCTGTGGGGTAAACAGAAGGATTTGTTTTGCAGCAGGCATTTTTTTTTTCTTCCTATGCGCCCGTTAAAAAAACAACGACACATAAAGCCAGAAATACCCCCATGCTGGATCACGAGGACCGAGATGAGCATAATATGTGCAATAAGTTAAAACCACAAGAAAGCCAGATGTGCCGTGCGGGAAAAAGACAGCGTTCTGATCGCCCCACATTCTCCTTCTGGTGAGCTGCAAACGAGAGCCTCTGTTATTTGCACTCACCATCCAACTCCCAGAGGGACATCCCTTGTGTACCTAGAGGCAGATTCACCCATCCTGGCAAATAGTTTTGCTGACCAATCTTCCATGAATTTGTCTAATCCAGGGGTGGCCAACCTGTGGCTCGGGAGCCACATGCGGCTCTTTCACACATATTGTGCGGCTCCTGGCAGGGCGGCTGGGGAAGCAAAGGGGAGGCATGCTTTTTCTCTCTTTCTCCCTTCCTTCCTTCCTTCCTTCCTTCCCTCCTCCCTCCCATCTATTTGCTTTCCTAGTTTCTCTCTCTCTCTTTCTTTCCACTTCTTTAATTCTTTCTTTCCATCTCTCTCTTTTTCTCTCTCTCTCTCAATATCATTAGCAAACAAGTAATATCATTATCAATAACCGGTTTTCCTTGTTTGTTTTTATTTTTGGCAGTCCCATTTAACGTTAATAAAAAGCAAATTTGCATATTTTTAAAAATAAAAACGTGTGTGTGATATTTGTTCCTGTCTTGTGGCTCTCAGACATCTGACGTTTATTCTATGTGGCTCTTACGTTAAGCAAGGTTGGCCACCCCTGGTCTAATCCTTTTAAATACCAGATTCTAAGGGGGTGCCAATGGGGCTGGCTTTTGAGCAAGGGAAACCTTTAACTAGGGGGTGCCATGCCCCTCGTTGAGGTGAGGGATCCTGTTGTCTGGCTCCTGTTCTCCACTGCTGGTTCCAGCTGAGGCAGGAGGGAGGGGACAGGAAAAAACAGTGACATTACAGGCATGGTGGAATCACTTCCAGGGAAACCTGGAAGTGACAGCAGGTAGCTCTAGGAATCGTCGCAAACTGTATGGTTTTGCCCTAGAGCTACCCACCATCACTTCCAGGATTTTCCCAGAAAGGGAGACATCAGACCCATGATACCACCTTCTACATGTCCTTGCCCCCAGTTGTCCCACTGTTTGCCAGGCTTGGACTGGCAACACTAACATCTGAGCTAATGACCAGCACCACATCTTGTGTTAGTGTCAAATTCAGAACCTTGATTGCCATGATTTTGTGTATCCTACCTTTACTGTATTACTTGTATGTGAACACAGGCCAGAAAGGGGGGTGGGGGCTGCTGTGACTGTGTGTGTGTGTGAGAGAAACTGCTTTGCTGTGCGGCTTGACAACTGTTTTCCTAAGGAGCTTCCCAACTGGAAGGAATGTGAAGTGACCTTGAATGCCTGTCTCTGCTAGCCGGCCTGTCTACTAAAGTAGCTGTAGATTCGCAGGTGAGGGGAAGAAGGGATCACTAGGCGTGGTAGAATCAGGCGGGCTGAATGAATGGACTGATTGGATGGGGCATTGGAGGGGGGCTTGTTCAAACTGTGTATAACTTCTGACTTGGTGCCAGTCTGGTTAATTCTGACATGGAATGGTCTTAGCTTGAACCATCCTGATCCCTCAATAAACAAATCACTGCCAAGAGACTGTTGTTGGGACTGGAGTACATTTGTTCAAGAGTCTGACAGTAAGTTCTAACAAGTGAATTAGGTGATTCTGATGTTCTTCTTACTTTGTTATATCCTGAACCAACAGTAAACTAAATTCACTGGATTATTCTGAGCTGAGCATGGTGTCAGTCTCTCCTTTTCCTTCCTCCACGCTGTGGCACTATTTAATAAACCTCTGTTATGTCTCCCCTTAAGACCCGACAACATGTTACAAAGCCCTCATGCCCCCCAGGGGTCCACCGCAGGTCCTGTTGACAGAAATGTTCTGGGAGTCCCTTGAACAAAATTTAATCTCAAGTGGCATGCAGGTCCAAGTTGGGTTGGAATTTTGGGGAGAGGGACTTAAATCTCTTCCCTCACCCCCATTTCCCCAACCTGAAATGGCCCTCAAGAGCTGTTTTTGTTCCTCTGAGGAAATCCATCAGTAAATGTTAAGTTTCCCCAACCAAGCAAATGGTGACACCATGATCCCTTTTCAGGTGGGGGGAAAAAGTGTGGAAGGGTAGTGTAAGCCCATCTCCACATCCTCCATAGTCCCAATCCAAATCAAGTCTGCCCATACATGGGAATTAAGTTCCAAGCACAGGACTTCTAGATCATGTCTGGTCGTCAAGACAAATCAGGCCGTCAGGGACCTAAGGACTTTGTAGTTAGGGCTCTTGTTCTATATCTCAGATGCACACAGCTACAAACCATTTCCAAGTCTTCATCATGTACATATTGCAATATTTTGAGTTGCATGAGAAGAGAACTGCAGAAGATGACAGCGGTGATTTGGGTGGGTTCATAATGGAGCGGGCAACCCTTCAGGTATTCTGCTCCTAAAACATGTAGGACTTTAAAGGCCAAGACCTTGAATTGTGCCCAGAGACAAATTGGGATAGGGATGCCAGCCTCCAGGTGGGACCTGGGGATCCCCTGGAATTACAGCTCACCTCCAGAAGACAGAGATCAGTACCTCAGGAGGAAATGGATGCTTTGGAGGGTGGATTCTATTGCATTGTACCCCACTGAGGTCCCTGTTCCCCGCCCAAGGCTCTACCCCCAAATTTTCAGGAGTTTGCCAACCTCAGTCTGGCAGCCTTACCCGTGCCCCATTCCCTGCCGGTGACCAGGGGGACCTGGCAACCCCAAATTGGGAGCCAGTGTAGACCAACCAAGACTGTAGTGACATTTATTTATTTCTTTTTTTTTATGTATCACATTTTTATACCACATCCTCTCCTGTGCTGTCTCAGAGTGGTTTACGATAAAACAATAAAACATTCAACAATAAATTACATCTAAACTTTAAAGAAGCACTGGCTAAAGATAAAATTACAGTAAAAAAATTCCTAAGACATCAGTAATATAAGAACAAATATTTATTTATTTATTTTTCAAATGCAATGGACAGTTCCACAAAATTTAGCCAAAGGCCTGATGAAACAGCCTCCTGACATGCCCTGCAGGATGTGAGAAAATTCGGCACAGCATGGGCCTCATCAGAGAGCTGGTTCCAAAGGGCAGGAGCCACAACTGAGAAGTCCCTGGCCCTGGTGGAAGACAAATGGGCTACCTGGGGCCCAGGCATCTTCATGAACCTCAAGATGCTGACCAGAGGGGATGGGGTGGGGGTTAACTGGGAGAGGCAGTCAGGTATGAAGGCTGCAGACAGTTAAGGTCTTTATAGGTTAAAATCGACTCCTTGAATTGGCACCGGAAACTAATTGGGAGCCACTTCAGCTGTTACAAGCTAGGGGTGATATGAGCTGACTGTGGAAACCCAGTCAACAACCTGCATTCTGGATTACCTGCAGTTTCTGAAGCGTCTTCAAGGGTAGTCCTATGTAGAGCATGTTACAGTAGTCCAATCTGGAGGTGACCATCATGGATCACTGAGGGCGAGGCCAAGATGGCGACATATTTGACCCCCCAGCAGAAGGTGCTGCGGCTCTACAAGCGAGCGCTGCGGCACCTCGAGTCCTGGTGCATCTTCCGGGACAGGTATCACTTCTTTGCCTGCCTGCTGAGAGCACGCTTCGACGAGCACAAGGATGAGAAGGATATGGTGAAAGCAACCAAGCTGCTAATGGCAGCAGAACAAGAATTTTGGCAGAAACAGCACCCTCAGCCCTACATCTTCCCTGATGCTCCGGAAGGCACATCTTATGAGAGATATGACTGCTACAAGGCGCCTGAATGGGTCCTAGACTTCTGGCATCCTTCGGAGAGAAGGCGATGTACCCAGACTACTTTGCCAAGAGAGAGCAGTGGAAGCAGCTGCGGATGGAAAGCTGGGAGAAAGAGGTCCAGCAGCTTCAGGAAGAAACCCCGCCAGGTGGCCCTCTGACTGAAGCTCTGCCTCCGGCCTGCAAGCCAGGACACCTGCCCCCTCTGTGGTGGAATTATGTAACTGCGCCTCGTGAATGTCCAATGTAAGAAAAAAACCATCATTCTACAGTTTTTGTGAACGAGGTTACGCCCTTCGAGCAGGAAAGAATGTTAGCATGCAGAACTACAGTTAACGTGCACAATAAAACGAAATCTTTTGGGTGCAAAAGAAAATGGATCACTGAGGCATGGTCCAACTGGAACAAATTGGGGGGGGGGAGCAATTGACAAGCTTGGCACAGATGGTAGAGTACATTCTTTGCCACCATGGACGCATGTTTGTGCAGAGCATGGGAAGAGTCAAGCTGCACCCCCAAGCTCTTTACAGCATCCAATTAGGGTTGCTAGCCCCCAGGTCCAAGCGGAGGATCCCCCGGTTTGGGGGCTTCTCCCCACCACAGACCAACTGGCTGGTGGCGGAACCCCACCATGCAACGTCACCATGCAACATGCCTGATGCAATGACATCACTGCCACAGGAGGTTGGGGCGGCTACAAGCATGGACAGCTTCAAGAGGGAATTAGATAAACCTGTGGAGTAGAGGTCCATCAGTGGCTATTAGCCACAAGGTATAGATCGGAACTTTTGGTGCTTGGGGGGGGGGGGACAACAGTGGGAGGGCTTCTAGTGTCTTGGCCCCACTGCTGGACCTCCTGAGGGCACCTGGTATTTTTGGCCACTGTGTTACAGAGTATTGGACTGGATGGGCCATTGGCCTGATCCAACACTGGCTTCTCTTATGTTTTTAAATGACATCATGTCGGGGACGTTGCACGGGGACACCCTGGTTTGGGGGCAAAACTCCATGGTTTGAGGGCAAACTTACCATATAGTTTCCCAAAAAAACCAGAGCATCACCCCCAGTGTTGCTGATGCGATGATGTCACTTCTAGGTCAACAAGAGGATCTGGCAACTCTACATCCAATGCAGTCAGTTGGATCCCACCAAGCATTGGTACAAAAGGCCATCTCTATGTCAAAGCCTTCCCCAGCCACATGACCTCTGTTTTGATGGATCTAGTTTCAGCCAACTCTTCCTCAACCATTCCATCATGGCATCTAGCCAGGAGGCTAAGGCCAAGATCCTGGCCACTAGCTGCTTCTTGAGCAGGAGTTAGAGCTGGGTGTCATCAATGTCTTGATGGTACCCAACTCCAGACCTCCTTACAACCTTCACAAGAGGGCACATATAGATAGTAAACAACCATTATACCCTATGGGCCATTGAAATCAATGGCAAAAACTCATAGGGTATATGAGGGGCTGGAGGAAAGGGGGTTTGAGGGAGAGGCTCCAATCTTGCAGGGTAGCTGCTGGGGCCTCTCCTCGAAATACCCACCATGTTTCAAGAAGATTGGACCAGGGGGTCCAATTTTATGGGCCCCCAAACAGGTTGTCTCATCCCCTCCATTGTTCTCTATGGAGGGAAAAAATGTTAACTTTTTTCCTCCCATAGAGAACAATGGAGGGAATGGGGGCAACCTGTTTCGGGGCCCGTAGAATTGGACCCCCTCGTCCAATCTTCTTGAAACTTGGTGGGCCCCAGCAGCTACCCTGCAAGTTTGGAGCCTCTCCCTCAAACCCCCTCCCCTCCAGTGGCTTTTAAAGTTGCCGCCGAATTTCGGCAGCAATTCGGCAGCGAGCTGAATCAGATTAGAGAATTTGATTTGGCCCGTGGCTGCCCTAGTGGCCACTCCTGAGCGGGCGGAGCTTCGTTCCGCCTCGCTCCGGCCCCAACGGACCCCTGGTCTCTATGACCCACTTCAGTCAACATCCTGGCTGCACCATTCTGCACCTATTGAAGTTTCTGAAGGCTTTTCAAGGGCAGCCCCACGTAGAGTGCACTGCAGTAATCTAATCTAAATGTACCCAAGGCATGCACCACAGTGGCCAGATCTTTTCTGCCCAGGAAAGGTCATAGCTGGTAAGCCAAATTTCAACCCTTTGTCCTAGTCATGAGGAAAGTCATGGAGAGGTTCCCCCATCAAGTTCCCTGTGGCTTCTCTTCTCCTCTGAGGAAAGAATGAAGCGAAGAGCAAAGACAGCAAGGAAATTCTTCTCCTTTTCCACGAGCATCAGAGACCATGAAGGAAGAAAATCTACATGTTGGATCCAACATGCTCTTCTTAGTGTCTGGCTAGACTTCTCAAGAGTCCTTCAACAGTTCCAAATGTGTTTTCTTCCAGAAGCTTCCGTTTCATCTGAAACCTCTTCTGTTATCCCTCCTGCACCATATTTCATCTGACTAGTCATCAACTGGGCACTTATGTTTTTCTGAGTATCACTTCACATTTACAAAGTAGCCGTGCACATGTTACAAAACAAGCTGAAGTGAACAAAGAATGAGAACGGTATGTTGCAGAGCAATCCTACACCTAGTCTGTACACTTCTTAGGATGGCAATGACTCTTCATGAATTTGGACAAGATTGGCCTGGGAGGGTCTGTGGCTCAGTGGTAAAGTGGTAGAGCATCTGCTTGGCATGCAGAGGGTCTCAAGTTCATTCCCCAGCATCACTAATGGAAAGGACAAGAACATAAGAACATAAGAGAAGCCAATGCTGGATCAGGCCCATGGCCCATCCAGTCCAACACTCTGTCACACAGTGGCCAAAAATACCAGGTGCCCTCAGGAGGTCCACCAGTGGGGGCAGGACACTAGAAGCCCTCCCTCTGTTGCCATCTCCCCGAAGCACCAAGAATACAGTGCATCACTTGCCCCAGACCAAGTGATCCTATCTATACCTTGTGGCTAATAGCCACGGATGGACCTCTGCTCCATATGTTTATCTAATTCCTTCTTGAAGCCGTCCATGCTTCTAGCCACTGCCACCTCCTGTGGCAGTGAATTCCACGTGTTAATCACTCTTTGTGTGAAGAAGTACTTCTTTTTATCTGTTCAAACCCAACTGCTCAGCAATTTCATTGAGTGCCCACAAATTCTTGTATTATGAGAATCAGGTAGTAGGTGATGTGAAAGACATCTGCCTGAGACCCTGGAGAGGAACTGTCAGTCTGAGGAGACAATACTGACCTTGAGGGACTGATGATCCAATTCAATATAAGGTAGCATCATGTATGTTCATGTGTGTCTCCAGGTGAGTAGGATACCTATGTCTTCCCCACTACACACTGTAACAGAATGCCATTACACCTGATGGGGCATGGCTCCTTGATGTGACTTGTTATTGTGCACTTAAGACAATGGCTTAGATGCTTTGACCAAGTGCCACACCAATGTCACTCCAGCCATAGTGCAGTGTACTTCCTCTAGAGCTCTAGGACTTTCATGTGTGCAAAATCCGTGGTTTTTAATGAGATTTTGAGCACCAAAAATTCTAGCTGTGGAGCAGCCAGAGCAAAGCACAAATAGATTGTGGTCATAGCCTGTCTTTTCTTGAAGATATAAATGAACAGTGTCTTGAAGACCAGCTTTATATTCTACAAGTGGAGAATCCACAAGGACATGCAGGGGTCACTTCATTTCCCCCCATATTCCCTCCTGTATGATATTTCCTCTTTCTCTCTTCTTGGTAGCTCCATATCCTTTCCCTTCCTCCTGCTTCTTCCTTAAAGGTTTTAACTCCACAATATAACCCCCCCAGTCCCCCCCCCAAAAAAAACTATGGTCCAGTTGGCCAGTGATGGCCACCAGACCCAGCTGAGCAATGCAAGGGGCACCTCACTTTCCCCTTTATATCTCCCTCGCCACTGTATTTCCTCTTTTGCCTCCTACTGGCAACCTCCATATCCTCACCTTCCCCTGCTTCTTTTCTCCTTTCCACTCATTACCTAACCAACCCTTTATCTGTCTCCCATCTCCAGCAATATTTATTATTTATTTATTTAATTTATACCTCACTTTTTTCCACAGTGGGGATGAAAGGCAGCTCACATCATTCTTCTCTCCTCCATTTTATCCTTACAACAACAGTCCTGTGAGTTTTGTTAGGCTGAGAGGGTGTTACTGGCCCAAGGTCTCCCAGTGAACCTCTACTGCAAAGTGGGGATTCAAACCTGGTTCTCCCAGATCCTAGTCTGAAACTTCAACCACAACACCACACTGGCTTCCCTGAGGTGGGTGGCTGTTGAGTAGTAGCAAGCAGCCAGACCTTGGTGACTCACATAAGTCACATGATAGAAAGTTGCCTGCTAGTTGCAGCCAGGCCTAGCCCCAATGAGTCCTCTTTCAAAGGCCCAAACATCCCTGGAAAGGACCTTGCTCCCCTTCCTCTGCCTTTTAATGACAGAAACCAAGGCTTGAAGGCTGGCAATACTTGCTTAGCAACCCCCACAATGGCCACTGAGAGGACATTCATTTCTTAAAGCTACAGGAACTGCTTGTATTATTTTTAAAAGATTAACCCCACCATTTAAAAAAAAAAGATTTCAGATTTTTCTACAAACCTGGGGCTTTTTCAGGTCTGTAGAAAGATCTGTCGTCTCTCCATTGCTCTGATCTCTGGAATTAAGTATCTACAGATCTGACTACATTGAGACGTAGATACATGGATAATAGAATGCTGTAAAATATAATGCTCCTTTTACCTCACTGAATGTATGAGTTCCACAAAAGATGATGCAGAGCAGAGCTTACGTTCATTTGAAACACACAGGCAGCAACAGTCAGGCCGGCTGAAGTCTCACAAGTTGTACTTAGGCAACATAGAAGGGGGGGGAAAGACCTAACACAAAAGATCTGAGCCAGCTTGATCCTTGTTTCCAAGGCGGAACTGAAAGGTCGCTTCAATGGAATCTGTGCTATCAGGAAGTTCCCCAGCCCAGCCCATGTCATTAACAGCACTTACCCTTTCTACCTCTTTCCCTTCACCTCTTTTTCCCTTTCAGAGTGAAAGCTACTAATTAGTTTGCCTTCAAAAGTTTACACTTTTGACTTTGAGCAGTGTTCAGAAAGAGAGAGAAGACAGGAGGAAAGGCAAAAAAAAATGTGTACATTCTTCTCATAGTGAGGAAAACGCACCACCTCTTGCCAGAGTTGCCATCTCCAAGTTGGGAAATTCCTGGAGATTTGGAGGTGGAACTTTAGGAGGGCAGGGTTGGTGGAGCCCAGGGAGCCCAGCAGGGTTGTGGGGCCATAGAATCTACCCTCCAAATCTGTCATTTCCTTCAGAGAAACTGATGTCTGCTGTCCATAGATCGGTTGAAATCCCAGGAGATCTCCAGGCTCCACCTGGAGGCTGGCAACCCTACCACTTGATAAGATTCTCATGTGGAATAACTGGGTCTCAAATTCTCATGGAAAAGGTGACGATGAGGCCATCTCTCTAACAAAATGCTAATGGGGATCTCAAGTGCACCAACCAGTAGGCAGTCCTACAGCTACACTTGACAAACCTAGACAGCATATTAAAAAGGAGAGACGTCATCCTGCCAACAAAAGTCCATATGGTCAAAGTGATGGTCCTACAGGAGTGATGTATGGCTGTGAGAGTTGGACCATAAGGAAGGCTGAGCGCCGAAGAATAGATGCTTTTGAATGATGGTGCTGGAGAAGACTCTTGAGAGTCCCTTGGACTGCAAGGAGATCCAATCAGTCAGTCCTAAAAGAAATCAACCCTGACTGTTCCCTAGAAGGCCAGATAATGAAGCTGAAGCTCAAATACTTTGGCCAACAAATGAGAAGGGGGCACTCAGTGGAGAAGGCCCTGATGCTGGGAAACACTGAAGGTCAAAGAAGAAGGGGACGGCAAAGGATGAGGTGGCTACACAGTGTCATCAATGCAACAAACATGAAATTAAGCCAAGTCCGGAGCACGATGGAAGACAGGAGGGCCTGGCGTGATGTGGTCCATGGGGTCGCGAAGAGTTGGACTCGACTGTGTGACTGAACAACAACAATTACTACTACACTCACAGCAACTTTGAGCCTCTTGCTCTGCTTATGTGTACAGGTGAACGCTGGTCAGTGACCCAAAAACTGAGAGCCAGATGTGGTGTAATGGTTAAGTACGGCAGGACTCTAATCTGGAGAGCTGGGTTTGATTCCCCACTCCTCCACATGCCGCCATCTGGGTGACCTTGGGTCAGTCACAGCTCTTTCAGAGCTCTCTCAACCCCACTTCTTCTTCTCCTCCTCCTGAAGGCCTGAGCCACCTTATCCACCAAAAGAATTTTCTACTCTTCTTCTCCCCATGGCAAAGGGCAGAAAGTCTGCCCCATATTTATCTATTGGTTTGTTTTTCAAATGTCTATTCAAATGTCTATTCCACTCTCCCTGTGAATGGGCTCAGGATGGATCGCAACAGATAATTGGGCCATTCAGCATCACAAAATGCAATAATTAATAATTAATTAAAATATTAAAGGTTTCCCTTGCTTGAAAGCCAGTCAAATATGGTTGCGGATTTAAAGGGGCCGCATTTTTCTATCGTGGGTTGGGATGTCTACACATTCCAACCCCTGCGGCGGCAGAAGCGGCAGCCGCAGCAGAAGCAGCGGCTGCGGAAGAGGTGGCCATGGCGGTGGCAGAAGAGGCGGCGGCGGCCGCGGAAGCAGCGGCAAAGGACCCAACCGCCACCTGGTAGGTTTGGGGTTTCCCCCCCTTTTACACTTGGGCGCTTGACTGCCCAAGCGCCCAAGTGTAAAGGGGGGGGGGGGAAATGGCCGACGGGAGCATCTGGACAGCCCCGCTCTTTCAATGATTGTGAGAGAGGGCTGTCCAGATACCTCAAATGTGTGTTCCTCCTGCGACTCCTGGCAAAACTGTCGATTTTCCCGGGGTCAGAAAATGCAGGAGGAATCCGCATTTGAGCCCGCTTCGGCGCGGGACTTTCTGCGGTCATTGTAGACGGCCCCTTTAAATGCGGGAGGAAATAGCCCTTCCTCCCGCATTTAAGGGCCATGTGACCACAGCCTATGACTCTAGAGATGCAGTGCTCATCTCTGTTTCCAAGCCAAAGAGCCAGCACTGTCCAAAGATGTTTCTGTGGTCATGTGGCCGGCATGACTAGACACCGAGGTGCATAGAACACTGTTACCTTCCCACCAAAGCAGTACCTATCTATCTAGTTGCAATTTCTTGCTTTCAAACTGCTCGGTTGGCAGGAGCTGGGGCCAGGGACGGGAGCTCACTCCGTCAAGCAGCACTTGTGTCTTGAACTGCTGAACTACTGACCTTCCGGTCTCCAGCTCAGCATCTTAACCACTTCAGCCACTGCAGCCCGAAACATTAAAACAAGGGATTTAAAACAGATTGCACCAGTAATGGCACAGTCTACAATACTGGTGCTGCTGGACTCTAGGTTAGTTTAATCTGCGCTGTGTGGAAGTGGTGTCTTCAGGAGGAGAGGCTGACTGTTTATTATTATTATTATTATTATTATTATTATTATTATTATTGGACGCCTGCTGCCTCAACCAAAGGCCTGGCAGAACCGCTCCATTTTACAGGCCCTGCGGAACAACAGAAGACTCCTCAGACATCTTGTTTTCTTTTTTCATTTTGTTTTTTTGCCCTCCAGTCACAGCCAATTTATGGAGACCCAGTAGGGTTTCCAGAGAAGGAGATGTTCAGAGGTGGTTTGCCATCACCTGCCTCTGCAAAGCAACCCTGGACCTCCTTGGTGGTCTCCCATTCCAATACTGACCAGGGCTGGCTCTGTTGAGCTTCCGAGATCTGATGCGATCAGGCCAGCCGGGGCCATCCAGGTCGGGGGTCTCCGGGTCAAATCCCACCACGTGGTAAATTGCCAGCTAGCTCCCAGATTGTTCCCTGCAGTCTTTGCTGTTTCCAGGCCCCTCCTCGGGTCCCACAAAAGGGTCTTCTATCAGGTCTGTATCCAAGGGATCCACTCTGACGGTACAGTTTTCTATGTGCATGAAATGTTTTATATTGCTCAGTTGTGAGAGCCTCCCCACACACGCACATGCACTTGTAATGGTACAGTCCAGAAGCAGACTTACCATCTCAGTGAGAACTACACCTTGGATAAAAGCCCAGTGAGTTCGTGGCTGAAATGAGGTCTGAACTGGAGCCTTCCAAGTTGCAATTTCAACACGCTGAACTGCAGTCTGGAAGGTCGGTCGTTCAGCAGTTCGAGACCCGAGTGCTGCATGACAGAGTGAGCTCCCGTCTCTGGCCCCAGCTCCTGCCAACCTAGCAGTTCGAAAGCAAGAAACTGCAAGTAGATAAATAGGTACCGCTTCAGTGGGAAGGTAACAGCGTTCCATGCTCCTCGGTGTCTAGTCATTCCGGCCACATGACCACGGAGAAAGTCTACTTACAGCAGTGGCTCTCCGGCTTGGAAACGGAGATGAGCATTGCATCCCTAGAGTCATATTCAACTGGCTTTCGAGCAAGGGAAACCTTTACCTTTACCTTTAACATTTCCCTGGCTCAAGGAATCACCTTCCTTTTCCTCCTTCATCCTTTAAAGGTCCTTGGAAGGACTATGAAAATCCACTTCCCTCATCTTCTTATGCTATCACAACCCAAAGGGCTTTAAAAATTCTGGGCTTTAAAAAATTCTGTCCCACCTCCCCTCATCTCTACGTCTGCTATATTTTCGTCTTCCCCTCCCCCAAATCACTAAAATCAAAAATAGACATTGCTGCAAAGTGACTGCTGTTCGCAAAGATTAATTTTTGCAAAGCGAATCATGTGCTGCTCACGGGGACCTTTAGGTGGTCTGTAAAAACACTCCCCCGGCACGGTAATGTGGCCCATTGACGTCGGCACACATTTCACTAGCTTTCATATATTCACTGAGACTATGTTTTAGCAATGTTTACTGCAGGGCAGGAAGCAATTCTTCTTCTGAAGTCAGGATAATAACCCCTTAAAATCCTTTTATATCAAGTAACATAAAACTGTAAAGCTATCATTTTTTAAAAAAATGGCCTACTGGTTAATATTGAGGCTTAGGGGAGGAAACATTTTTTACTCATTCTGCTGAAATCCTAGAGAAACTGAAAGCGCACAGAGCATAAAGAATGTGCAAAGCCGTGCTTTTCCTTGAGGGCAGAAGGACGGCATTTCTCCGGTGATGGGCCAGAGATCCCTTCTGCCAACAAGCTTGGTGGCCAAGGTGTTTATGTGGTTAGAGGGGGCAACAGTGGTGGATCTCATGCCCCCCCCCCAAAAAAACAGATTCATATCTGTGTTCAGCCCCAGGCAAGGCATGTCTTTCCATCTGTAGAACGGGAATGACATTGACGGGTAGTTATAAAGGTAAGCCAAGCACTGTTTCCTAAGGAGTGAAGTGGGCAATAAATAATAATGAGTGTTTGCAGAGAGTATCAATGGAAAGCCAAAAGGTTTTCCATGCTTAGTAGCTGCCTTGGTCTCCTGAAACAGGAAATTCAACGCAAGGGAGACAATGCCCCCCCCCCCCCCCCGGAATTCCTACAAGGCTCGAAATGGTGAATTACATATAGATAGGCTTCTATCAGGAATATAAACCTGAGGCTTCTCTAACACTAATTTAGCCAAAGCACCCTTGGCTGCAGTCTTGTGTGGTTACCTGTGAGTAAATCTAATTGAGCTCAGTGGATTGTTCTGAGCACTGAATGCACAGGACTGGCCGCACAGAAAGTAGAGACTGAAGCACTGAAGAGAAGGTAGCACACACACACACACACACACACACACACACACCGCATTTGTCCTCCTGGAGGAGTTGTGAGGGCCGGGGCCTCCCTGATCCTTTAGCAGATGTGTATCCAAGGGATCCCTATGTATTCTTACCCAGAATCCAGGGTCATCATGTGATTGATTGATTGATTTTCCAATTTATATCCCGCCCTACCCCACCGAAGCAAGCTCAGGGCAGCTTACACAGAATAAAATACATATTAACAGTCAAAATTACCATAAAACATTAAAACAATTCATTAAAATAGTACAATATGAAATATTAAGGTGCTAGCTATGTTGTTTTGATGTCATAACAATGGTGCTTAATGTCATAACGGTGGCATTTGATGTCAAAACAGTGGCAGTACCACATGAGTAGTGTTATGGCCACTGACCGCCACCAGGCGACAGCAACATACAGTCCGAGCTTGGCTCCTGGAAACAATAGGGGCCAAGGATCCTGAACCACCTAGAGTTCACCAATAGGGACTTTGGCGGGAGATTCAAACCCTCCAATGGGACCATGGGTGTGTCTTAGGTGGGTGTATATAGTCGGCCACCTCAGCCGGTTAAAGTTGTTGTGTACCAATAAGCTATGAGCTGATCATCACACTGTTGTCCAGGTTTTCCATGCGTCAAACCCAGTACGCAACAGGTGCATTCCATACATTGTTTAATTTCCAGCTCACTGATCTTACTCACATATACTCGGCACGCACAGGCTGTCGATAGTAACCTCTACAATCCAGTCTCCGCCAAAGTGTAACCAGGGCATTTCCCCATTGAAATGATGGCCAAACCTTCCTCTCTCTCTAAGAGTCCGTCCATCTCCAAAGAGGTATGTCCTATTTGGTGGACAGAAAGCTGACTTAACAGATCACTGGGGGGAAAATCACACATTTACCCTGCTATTGTTTTTCTTCAACAATGGATTCAGGAAGAGCTCTGCAGTACTTAAAAGTTTATGTCTGAAACATCACATCCTGGCCCGAGGAGGGGTCTGGTGGAACTTGAAACCCTCTAGTTTCAACCCTCTAGACTCTAGTTTCTCATGCATTCTCTTAGGCCCAATTTACACCTCCTCTCTGAAGTAGTTTGACTGCTATCTTTTCCTACACTCATTTCATGCCAGTTTCAAATTTCACAAAAAGCAACAGGATCTGTTTAAAGCAATAAAATGCTAGCTTGACCACAGGAGGGCAATTAACGAATGTAAACAGTAATTTTTAAACTAGAACAAGTATGGTTTGAAACTAGAAACAGGTATAGACTGGGTTTAAAAAAAAAAAAAAAAACTAGAATGATTCCAGCGGGAAAGTCAGATGTAGATTTGACCTTAGAATGCCCCCCCCCCCCGACCCTGGTTCTTACCCGAACATAAAAAGCTCTAGTTAATGTATATTGCTTCACTGTAACACAAATAATTGGAGAAATGTTTCCAGTTTTAAATTATTCTATTGTAGGGGGAATATTGGATTGGATTGATTCCCCCAGAGTGCATGAAGGAAAGGATAGGAGCTTTGTGCAGGAGTTTAATCTGGCCCGGTGGATGTGCCTGCATGCCCAGATAGTGTGCTACACATGCCTAAATGCATCTTGATGTATATGCATGTCCTAAGCACAGAAAAGGGAAAGGAACCGTGTTACACAAGAGTTTGATGTTTACATTTATGAGAGAAATATAGAATGTTGCATTACTATATTAATGTTGCTGTGTAGCATTAATGAGCCGATTCCTCAGGATGTCAGTGGGGGCTGCAGTTGCTGATTATTTCTAAGGATTTTGCCCATGATTCATTGATTATCACTATTCTATCAAACTTAAAATTGTATTCACAGCACAATACGAATGCAGGCAGGCAAGGAGTGATGTGGTGTTTGCTTTCAAATGAAGAGAAGAAGAAGAGAAGAGATTGGATTTATAGCCTGCCTTCACTCAGAGTCTCAGAGCGGCTTAAAAACCCCTTTCCCTTCCCCTCCCCCAACTTACATCCTGTGAGGTAGATGGGGCAGAGAGAGCTCTCTCGAGAACTGCTCTTGTGAGAACAGCTCTGAGAGAACTTGTGACTGACCCAAGGTCATCCAGCAGCTTCAACTGGAAGAGTGGGGATCAAACCCGGTTCTCTCAGATTAGAGTTCATGCACTTAACTCCCCATGGCTCAAGGCCAGTTCACATATTACCCAATAGCAAAGCTGGGTTTGTGCAGTCCAGGGAGGAATTAAATGGTAGTTTCTACAGCAGATGGAAGTAAATTGGGGAGTGCCCCAGTGTTTGTACTTCATTTAAAGAAGGCAGCTGAAACACCGAGATTGCAAAGTTTGCCAATGACAGCAAATAACTCAGGACAGAAAAATTGCTGGCTCAGGGGTCTTCAGACTTTTTTAGGCTGTGAGCTAGGGTTGCCAGGATCTTACCTGGCTGCTGGGTAGGGGTTCCCTTTCCTCATCCAGGACTTTATTCTTGAATGATAGAGCACCCCCCCCCCCCAGCAACATGCCCTGCATGGTGATGTCGCTTCTGGTTGATGTCATTGCACTGGGCACATTTGCACAAACAGGGAACTTTGGAGGTGGGGTTCCCCTGCCGGCTGGATCAGGGCCAGCAGAGCTGAGGCCCTGAAAGCTGGCAAACCCCAGCCCCTGTCAGAGGAATGGTAACCCTACTGTGGGCACATTTCGAATTCTGGCATATCATGATAGGAAGCCAATGTTCCCCCTAAGCTGAGTTAGTGTGAGCTAGCTCACAGTTTTTTAGCCTCTGGCTCACACATTTTTGTCTTGGCTCAGGAAGGATGGCTCCAGAACAAACTGATTTATGCAGCAGCCAAATCACTCACAGCTTTAATGTCAGGAGCTCACAAAGTAGATTTTTTGCTCATAAGACTCCACAGCTTAGAGGGAGTATTGGAGGAACAGCAACAAAATGGCTGCCACAAAATGGCTGCCACAGGAGGCAGAGCCAGATACCAAATGGCTGCTACAGCTTAACTTCAGTAGTACATTGTAGATTCTTGTGCTGTGATGGGAGCTGCTGCCAAAGTAACGTTTGTTTAAAAAGTAACTTAAAAAAAATGGCACAACCAATCAGATCTCCAGAAATCAATCTGCTGTGATTTTAGCTTGAAAAGAATCCCTACAAACCAGCAGACTATTGGAATTTTTCTGAAACCTTAGAGGTAGGATTGCCAGCTCTGGGTTGGGAAATACCTGTCTTTCCCAGGGGTCATTTCGAGCAGGAGCGCACAGGAGCGCCGTTCCGAAAGTAACAAGCCCAGGAGCGGGCACACATGGTGATGTGCTGTGGGAAAAAGCAAAAGCATACTAACTTTATCTGTATTTTCATGCTTGTTGTAGGATAGCTTCCCTGCAAGAGCAAAGGAAACCTAAAGTGTCTTTAGTCAAAGTGTTAAGCTGGCTCGCCAGCTCTGAGTTGGGAAATGCCTGGAGATTTTGGGGGTGGAGCCTGAGTGGTGGGGGTTGCCTTCTGACACACTTCTGGCAAAGTCAGGGGATGTGGCATATGCAAATAAGCTATGCTAATGAGTTGTGCTAATGAGTTCCTGCACCTCTTTTTCTGCGAAATGACCCCAGTTGCGCTGAATGAACCTGGCCACTTCCTGCTTCCTTCCCTCTACCACAGAATCATTTTGTACCCCCTTCAAGGCGGCAGTCTGGTACAGATGCTGAGAGCTAGATGTTGATCTCATGTTCCTTCACTGCAGATCAGAGAGCTTTCTCATTTGTTAATGATGGTTCCAGCCCCCTGAAGCCCCTTGCTTGCACTGCCGATGCAAATCATTTGAAAATGAATTAAAAGCTGTAAACAAATGATTTTTTTTTTTTTGTTTCGGGTTCATTTTGTTGTCTCCTATTCATTTACCGAGAAATCAGAAGGAGGTTGAGACTGGGAACGGCGGCCATAAAAAAGCTAGAGAAGATTCTTGAGTGTAAGGATGAGTCTTTGGTGACCAAGCTCAAGTTAATTCATGCCATAGTATTCCCCATTACTATGTATGGGTGTGAAAGTTTGACAATGAAGAAAGCTGGCAGGAGTATAGTTGATTCATCTGTGTGTTGTCGGAGGAGAGATTTACAGATACCCTGGACCACCAAAAAGAAAATAAGTGGGTTCGAGACCAAATCAAGTCTAAACTCTCCCTAGAAGCTAAAATGACTAAGCTGAGGCTATTGTGCTTTGGTCACATTATGACAAGGCAAGAGTCACCAGAAAAGACAATAATGCTAGGAAAAAGTTGAAGGCAGCAGGGAAAGAGGAAGGCCCAACATGAGGTGGATTGACTCAATCAAGGAAGTCCCAAAAGCCCTCACTTTTCAAGAATCGAAAAAGGTGGCTCATGACCAGACACTTTCATTGCATCATCATAAATTCATAAGGTCGTCCTAAGTCAGAAGCGACTTTATTAATTAATTTAATTTATTTATTTATTATCAGATTTATACCCTGCCCTCCCAGCTGAGGCCAGCTTAGGGTAGCTTCCAGAAGAATAAAAACACACAAATAGGCAATTTAAATAATCTTAAAACCATATAAAACATTCTGACATTAAAAGGTTAACATTAATAATACTAATAAGTTATTAGATTACTAAATGAATTAAAAGATTTTAAAGATGGCGGCCAACCTTCAGTATTCCATCCTAGCGGTAAGCCCATAGATCTAACCTTTGTGCAGCCGGCACAAGGTGCTCTGATGACTTTCGGGAACAGGGTTCTCTATCAGGGTGGCTCCTAATTGAAAGCCTGGTGGAAGAGCTCCATCTTGCAGGCCCTGGGGAACTGCATAAAGTCCCACAGGGCCCTGATCTCTTCTGGGAGCTTATTCCACCAGAGAGAAGCCACCACCGAGAAAGCCCTGGCCCTGGTTATAGCTAGCCTGGCATCTTTGGGTCCAGGAAGGGTCAGTCAATTTTGGGACTCTGATCACAGTGCTCTCTGGGGAACATGTGGGGAAAGGCGATCCCTCAGGTATGTAGGTCCCTACCATAAAGGGCTTCAAAGGTAAGAACCAACACCTTGAAGCGAATTCAGTATGCTATCGGTAGCCAGTGCAATGCCTTCAGCACAGACTAAATGTGCTCCCGCATTGGGAGACCCATTAAAAGCCTGGCTGCAGCATTTTGCATGAGCTGTAGCTTCTGGATTTGTGACAAGGGCAGCTCCATGTAGAGAGCATTACAGTAGTCCAATCTCGAGGTGACCATTGCGTGGATCACTGTTGCCAAGTCATTGTGTTTAAGGAAGGGAACCAACTGCCTGATCAGCTGGAGATGGTAAAAGGCAGACTTGGCAGTGGCTGCTACCTGGGCCTCCATTGTTAAGGAGGCATCCAAGAGCACTCCCAGGCTCTTAACATCCAGGGCTGGCACCAACGGAGCCCCATCGAAGGTGGGGAGTGGGATTTCTACCCTCAGTCTGCCCCGACTCAGGCACAGGACCTCCATCTTCATTGGATTCAATTTCAGTCAGCTCAGCCTCAGCCATCCAGCCATATCTTGTAATGTCTGGTCCAGATCTTCCAGCTTAGGGTCAGACCAGCCGCCCAACAACAGATAGAGCTGGGTGTCATCTGTATACTGGTGACATCCCAGCCCACGTCTCCGTGCAATCTGGGCAAGGGGGCGCATGTAGATGTTGAATAACATCGGGGACAGCACTGCCTCTTGAGGCACTCCACAGTTCAGTGGGTGCCTTCAGGACAGCTGTTCCCCTAGCACCACCCTTTGTCCTTGATCTTGGAGGAAGGAGGCAAGCCATTGCAAGGCAGGCCCCTGGATTCCAGTGTTGGCGATGGTTCAGTAGCTGCCGACAGGTCCAACAACAACAGCTCTGCTGATCCGCCCTGATCCAGATGCCTCTGGAGATCATTTGTAAGGGTGACCAGTGCCGTCTCCATCCCATGGCCCAGGCAAAAGCCAGACTGGAAGGGATTTAAAATGGAAGTGTCATCCAAAAAGCTCTTTGTAACTGCATTGCCACAGCCCTCTCTATTATCTTGCCCAAATAGGGCAAGTTGGAAACCAGCCTGTAGTTCGCCAATTTGGCCAGGTCCAGAGATGACTTTTTCAAGAGAGAACGTGCCATGGTTTCCTAGAGTGCCCCTAGGAACAGTCCCGCCGAGAGGGACTTGTTGACAGTTTCCCTTAGGACAACTCGAAACCTGTCGCGGCCCGCTTTAATTAGCCATGAAGGGCACAGATCCAGGGAGCACGTGGCGGGGTGTACAGTTAGGAGTAATTGGTCAGCTTTGTCTAGGCTGAGCAGACTGAAATGACCCATAACCTGACCAGAAGACATGCGTGGAGCCTTGAGTTCACTCACTGTTTCAAGTGTGATGGGGAGGTTGCAGCGGCACGACGAGACTATCTGCAAAATAGCTTGCAAAGGCCTCACAGCCAACGTCCAATTCCCCAGCATTTGGTCTGCCTTGTGGCAGGGTAGTAATGGACCAAATCATTCTAAACAATTGAGCTGGGCATGAACTCGCAGGTGCAATAGTAGCTGCATAGTACTCTCTCTTCACAGCTTTGACTGCCATTTCATAGGATCTCATAAATGTCCTATAATGCTCTTATAGATTTGTCACGGGCACGCCACCACTGTCTCTCTAACCGTCTTAGCCTTCGCTTCATTAGCCACAACTCCTGGGTGAACCAAGGAGCAAGCTTAGAGTGGGGGTGCAAAGGGTGTTAGGCTGCCAAGAGTCGGCTATGCCAAGAGTCGGCTATGCCAGTCCTCTACTAGCTCATCTAACAAGCCTCCAGGGGGCATTGGATCCAGGAAAGCCATCTGAAGCCACATTGGGTCCATTTGACTCCATGGGCAAGCTAAAATATGCTCACCCAAACAGGGTTGGGGTGACACATTCAGTCGGGCCCTCAAGGCAAGGTGGTCCAACCACGGCACTGCTAAAGCAGTGATCAAGTTTACTTTAACCCCCACTGCAAAGATCAAATCAAGCGTGTGTCCGGCCCAGTGAGTGGGGGTCGTTACATATTGGGACAGCCCTAGCACTGCCATAGATGACCCAGGTCTATTGCCTGAGTAGAGGCCATGTCATCAGCATGGACATTGACGTTACCCAGGACTATCAGTCTAGGGTGTTCCAGTGCCCAGCCTGATACAGCCTCCATCAGGAACCGCAAGCTATTTGCCGGTGTGTTGGGCGGTCAGTACACCAGCCAAATCGCCAAACTCTCCCCGGCCTCCTACACCAGGCCGGCACACTTAATGCCCATGATCTTTGACGGCAGGAATGCCCTGAAGGAGTAAGCCTCCCAAATGAATAGAGCCACTTCCCCCTGCCTGGGAACCTGGGAGGAGCCAACTGGGAGAGAGCTACTGTCTTCCTGTCTCGCACCCAGGTCTCGGTCATGCATGCCAGGTCTACATTCTGCTCAAGCAGAAAGTTCCGAAGAACCATGGTCTTATTATTTATAGACCTGGCATTACACAATGCCAATGTCGGATGGCACGCACACACATTTCTACTGTAGAAACAAGTTAATATTTCCTTTTAATTATGAAGCTGAACGGACACTCCTGTTTTCTGAAGGGAGGCAGGTGAAAATTGGCAGGAGACAGGAACCTCCATGATTTTGAAAAGAAGCACTTATTAGCATCTAAATACTTATCAGTGTGCCCAGAGACTATCCCAGGCTACGGGCCTTTCTGTATTCAGTCTTTTCTCCCGATTTCCCCAGAACTCAAGGTGGTATGCCTTTGATTCGAATCATTTCCTTTCATTCTGCATATGTAATTATTTGTGCAGGAAACTCAAGTCTCTGCAGATTACGCTTTCTGCATACTCACGGAAGAAGGTGTGTTTTGAGTCCAGATCGCTCTTATCTTCTGAAGAAGGAGTAGCCAAGGCACCAGCATGATACTTCTCCCTTCCCTTCAATGCCCCGGGTTCTCTCTTCCTTTTCACAGAGCCCTGGCCGGTGGAAGGAATTCTTCCAGGGAAGTCGGAATGACATTGAGTGGATGAGGCATTTCAGTGTTAAAAGGGAAATGTTTGCTAACATTATGTAACGGGAATAACCCAGGGATAATATACAATTATCAACACTTAATATCAAATCAAAATGCAAATCATCAATCCATGCTTCTGTTTTTGCTTTGAGCAAAATGTTTGTGATCAAAGTCTGTTTGTGATCAAAGTCTGTTTGGCTTAGAAGTGCTTCTTGAAAAACTGGTTTTTCCAGTAGCTCTCCCATCTTCCAAACCGCTGCGGGCTCTAAACAAATGTAAATGTTCAGCAATTGCCCATTAGGAAACCGGCAAAAGCACTTTTGGGAAGTGCGGGGCAACAGTGTGCGGGAAGTGGTCTGAGTGCTGATCCCCCTAAAATAGATGCAGAACCAAGGAGACGCCCCAACACAAAGCAGCAGTGAAAGTGGGAGGGAATGAAGAACAGAAGATTGAGATGCGCTCAGAAACAGAGGAAAAAGACAGGTGAAGAAAGGGCCTTTGTTAATGAAACCCCTTTGGAAAGCTGTTATTTCAGCAGTCTCCAGTGAGCAAATTTTGTATGGACTCTTTCTCACTTGCATGTCATTTCAGTTGTTCCTGAGTAACAGTCCACAATACTTGGATCTTTTAAAGAGAAATCTAGCAGAGGTATACATTGCTCTCTCCACTTGTAAAGGAGCCAGGCTTTTATTACTCAGGAGGCCAAAAGTTCCCTTCTGACAGTCAAGGGCAGCTTGAAAGCATTTCCTTCAATTGAGAAGACAGAAGATGATGTTTATAGTGTGTTTGTTGAGAAAGGGGTGGGGGTGGCAGTCAATCATTTGTTTTAATGAATCTACCCATAGTCCATTTTACTGACTGCTGTTTTCCTGATGTGAAACAGCAGAGAAAAGACATCTTGGGGAAATACCTGGTTGCTTTATATAAAATTCATGACGCCATTAAGGGTTTTGCAGCATTTCAGAAATAAAACCTGCAATGTTTTCATTCCAAAGACAGATAATAAGTGGAATTATAACCATTTCTGAAAACCCTAAACAGGAATAATCAGCCTGGTGCTCTTTGCAGACTGTCCTGAGTCTCTTAAAAAGAGCTTTGTTTTACGATCTGCCTGGGAATCCTGGAGGGTTTGCAGTCATGGCGCTGGCTCTGTGGTAGAGATTGATTGTGAGGCTAATAAATATGGTGAGTGGAAGTGGGAGGAGAGAGAGAGAGAGAGGAAATGAAGACAGCAGTAAGGTGAAAGAAAACAGCTGCAAATTCCTTTAGATACCAGAGTAAATAAGCATTTTTTACCAAGAAAAAAAAATACTCTGCGCAGCTCCATAAATAGAGATTGTGTTTGGTGCTGTTTGCTCTCCTGCAACGTAACCAGCAGGGAGACAACCTGGGCGGGGGCAAAAAAATTGGAATCAAAGGTTGGGTAGTATATCGGTGTGCGTTACCATTTAAATAATGCAGTGTTTTCAGCTTGAAAAAGGAGGCCTGCTTTGAACATAGTCGGTGGCGGGAAAGCCCGATGCCCGCTTGCTCTGAGGCTTCGATAGGGTCACCAGGTTATCCCTGGCCATGGGCAGGGGATGGGGGGGGGGGGTAGGGTTACCATATCCAGTTTGGGAAACTCCTGGAGAATTGAGGTGGGATCTGGGGAGGGTTTCCCAAGAGACAGGGAATTCCAGAGGCTTCCTTGTGAGGAAAGACTGTGGGCACTTTTGGAATTCTGACACAGGGTGGTGGGCGCAGGGACAAAATGGCAGCTGCTGGAAGCAGAGCCATCCACGAAATGGCCACCACAGGAGGTGGAACCTAGGGTTGCCAGGTCCCCCCTGGCCACTGGCAGGGGATGGGGGGTCGGGTTGCCACATCCAGGTTGGGAAACTCCTGGAGATTTGGGGGGTGGGGCCTGGAGAGGAAAGGGACCTCAGTGGGTACGGTGCCATCAAGACCACCCTTTGAAGCATCCATTTTCTTAAGGGAAACTGATCTCTGTAGTCTGGAGATCAGCTGTAATTCCGGGGGATCTCCAGGCCCCACCTGAAGGTTGGCAACCCCAGGCTTAGAAAGGGCAACGGGGCAACTCTCTGCCTGCCACCTCATACTTTGAAGCACTTCCTGCCGAAGAATGTGGGCCTTCTGCAAAACTAGCATCAGGATCGCATCGGGTAAGGATGCCAGGCCACCGTTTGGAGCCCCTGGGAGCTTTGGGAGAGGGGGCAAGGGGAGGATGAGACATCACACCATTTGTTGATGTGATTGGTAGAGGAGTGTAGGGTGTTGGTGGAAAGCTACACAACAGGAGGAGGAAGAGCTAGCGCCACCTTTGACACACTGCCAACCCTTCCTGTAACCAACACAACCAGTGCATAGGGTTAGTGTAAAAAATGTCATTGTGCCCCTAGAATCCCTGAGGCAGGGGTCATTTCACAGAAAAAGAGGTGCAGGAGCTCATTAGCATAACTCATTACCATAACTTATTTGTATATGCCACACCCCCTGACATCACTGGAAGTGTGTCAGAAGGCAACACCCACCGCCCAGGCTCCACCCCAGAAATCTCCAGGCATTTCCCAACTCAGAGCTGGCTAGCCAGCTTGACACTTTGACTAAAGACACTTGAGGTTTCCTTTGCTCTTGCAGGGAAGCTACTCTACAGCAAGCATGAAAAGACAGATCAAGTTAGTATGCTTTTGCTTTTTCCACAGCGCATCACCGTATGTGCCCGCTCCTGGGCTTGTTACTCCTGGAACGGCGTTCCTGTGTGTTCCTGCTCAAAATGACCCCTGCCCTGAGGTAAAAATCATCCATATTTGCGAGCGTAGGAAAGAATGTAGAGAAAATCATAGGGCTGTGGAAGGGCTTTCCCTGCCTCTGGCCTTGTTTCCGCCTCTGCAGGTGTTTTAACTATCAGAGAAGTGTCCTGGAAGGCACCCCTGGCACAGCTGAGATTTGGCAAGTGGCCGCTCTGGCTGTTTGGCTGCCCCACCCTCCTGTCATCTTACCTAGCAGCTTCCCACACAGCCCTCCTTCTGCTGGATTTATGAGGCTGATCACTTCTCAGGTTTGCGGGCCTCCACTGGGGGCTGGAGATCCCCCACTCCAGGGCTCCTCCTCCTCCTCCTCCTGTGGCTGATCAGCTGGCTGGCAGGGGGACTGTCAGCGATGCTGCCATGGCAAGTGGGGGTTGGGTGATGGAGGTTGGGTGAAGCCTGCATTGAAGACAGATGTCTCTTGGTATTTTAACTTTCGATTCTTGCTCTCATCTCTATACCTGCCTGTGTCTGACCTTGGCGCCTGGGTGCCCCTGTTCCCCTGGGAACCTATAGTCATTATTTTAGGCACACTTGCTTGCTTATTTGTGATTGGCTCTCTTCCATCCTGGGTGTCCTTTGAATTCTGCATAACTACCCCACTCCCGCCCTGAGAGCCATTCCTGACACAGAATGCATGCACAGATGACCTGCCTTTCCTGATCTCAATAAACTGAATCCTGGTTAAGGACCGTTGTTGGGACTGATTGCTGTGGGACTCTGACAAGGACTTAATGGCAGCAAAAAGAGGTCTCAGCCAGCATCACTGGCAACACAGCAAGGTCACTTCTTGTGTATACCGGGTGACAACATCACATCACTGGTGATACAGGACGCTCTGGCATTTGTGCAAAACCTCTATGGTAAAAATGACTTCTACCCCAAAAAAATTGCCCAAATACCAGAGCATCCCCACCACACCAGCTATGTGATATAGCTTCTGGTAGAGTTGGAAGGTACCTCCAGGGTCATCTAGTCCAACCCTGCCACAAGGCAAGAAATTCACGAATACCTCCCCCCATACAACCCCTGTGACCCCTGTCCCATGCCCAGAAGATTGTGAGGTGGTCCCAAAAGATGCAGTCTGCAACAGGTCTTTCTTCTTAACCAGAAAGTCCTTTATTTGCAAAAAGGTTCTTATTGATATAGTTACACTTTCTCTGTTAGTAATGACTTTATTGTAAACAAACAGTTAGTATTATACTAAGGAACTGGAATCCCCCTCACTGCATCTACACCAATCATAAAATGTAAAAAGTTGTTCCAACCCCCTAAACAGGTTTCACATAGAAATGGCGGCAAGTAGGTCACTGTTTTGTGTTCCCAGGGAACTTCTACTAAAATGTTTGTAAGAGCAGCTGCAAAAAGAATAACATGGTAGGGGAGGATTTATCCCAGACCTTGAGCAAGCTGGGAGCGAAGCAGGCATAAGCTGGGAGCATAGCGGGAAAAAGTAGGGCGTGATAAGGAAGCCAGACAGCTAAACAGCACATGAGCACATTCCAGCGGGTGGGGTCACTGGTCGAGTCCCAGCCTCCGGCCAGGAAATGGCAGCGTAGCTGACAAAGGTGACCCCAAAGTGTCAATCAGCATTTCCCTGGGCATGTAAGAAAGGGCCACAAGAACTAAGCAGTGAGGCAACCCTTCCTGCCCTCCCTCTCATGATCTGCCTAAGTTCACACAATCAGCATTGCTGTCAGATGGTCATCTAGCTTCTGTTTGAAACCCTCCAAAGAAGGATAGCCCACCACCTCCCAAGGAAGCCTGTTCCACTGAGGAACTGCTCTGTCAGGAAGTTCTTCCTAATGTTTAACCAGAAACTCTTCTGATTTAATTTTAACCCGTTGGTTCTGGTTCGACCTTCTGGGTCAACAGAAAATAATTCTGCACCATCGTCTAGATGACAGCCCTTCAAGTACTAGAAGATGGTTATCATATCACCTCTCAGTCATCTCCTCTCCTGGCTAAACCTCTCATCTCCTTCAACCTTTCCTCATTGGACTTGGTCTCCAGACCCATCACCATCTGTATTTATTTATTTATTTATTTATTTTCTATTTATATCCCACCTAGCTTGCAATTCCTTCCTTCCTCTGGACACATTCCAGCTTGTCTATATCCTTCTTAAATTGTGGTGCCCAAAACTGAACATAATATTTTAGGTGAAGTCTAACCAGAGCAGAGTTAAGTGATACCTTCACTTCACGTGATCTGGACACTATATTTCTGTTGATACAGCCCAAAATCACATTTGCCTTTTTAGCTACTGCATCACACTGCTGACTCATGTTCAATGTATAGTCCTAAGACCCATAGATCCTTTTCACACACACTACTGCTAAGACAAGTCTCACCCAACCTATAATTATGCATTTGATTTTTCCTACCCAAATGCAGAACTTTAAATTTATCCCCACTGAAATTCATTAAATTTGTTTTAGTCCAGTTTTCCAAACTGTCAAGATCATCCTGTATCCTAATCTTGGGAATTTTTATGGAAAAATGCTATGAGTATATCTACGTGTTATAACTTAAAAGAAAATTGTTTTCAAATGATGTATAGATGGTATATGACACCAAAAAAAATTGCAAATATTGGTCAAAATATGTCTAACAAATGTTGGAAGTGTAAAAAGAAAGAAGGGTCTTTTTATCATATGTGGTGGACTTGTGATAAAGCAAAGACTTATTGGTCAAAAATACATGCAGAAATGGAAAAAATCTTGAAATGTACATTTAAGAAGTTGCCTGAAATGTTATTGCTAGGACTTAAACTAGAAGAGATAAATGTAAAGAAAAGAACAATAATATGGTATATGATTACAACAGCAAGAATGGTGTATGCACAAAACTGGAAAAATGAAAAAATACCAGAGGTGTGGGAATGGTTGAAAAAACTGTTATATATGGCTGAAATGGATAAGTGGACTAGAAAATTGAATAATCTCTACTCAGAGACCTTTCTGGAAGACTGGAAAGATTTGAAAGAATATGCTGAAAAGTATTGGGATATGAAAAACTATATCTATACATGGTTATAATAGCATAAAGGAATAGAAATATATTATATGAATGTTTTAGTTAAAATTAGACAATGAAACTGTTTTTATTTAGAAATACATAAGAGTATAGAAAATAAGAATTGGTGTATAAGTATAAGTATTTTAAAGCTATATAACCGTTACCAGAAACGAAACATAGATATAAGTATTACTATTTTGAATAAAATGGAAAATGTGTTATGCTTCAGATGTGGTGGGAAACCACCAAAACAAGATAAAAATAGAATGTACAAATAGAACAAAATGTTATCTAATATGGAAAAAGGGATTTGTATAAGGTTAAATGTATTATTTTCGATGTTTTTTTTTTTTGAAAAATAAAAATTTCTTTACAAAAAAAAAAAGATCATCCTGTATCCTGACTCTGTCTTCTCCTGTATTTGCTACCCCTCCCAATTTAGTAGGTAAGTAGGTTTATTGTATAAAGCCATTGGCCATTACAGAATACTACAAAACGCAAATAAAATGCTAAAAACCACTAATACAATCTGGTGAAAAATTGACAACCATCTGCAAATGTAATAAGCATTTCCTCTATTCCTTCATCCTAATCATTTATAGAGATGTTGAACAAAACAGATCCCAGGGCAGATCCTTGAGCCACTCCACTTGTCACTCCTCTCCAAGAGGATAAGGGACCATTAACAAGAACTCTTTGGGTGTGATCTGTCAACCAGTTATGGGATCACCTAACAGTAATAAGATCAAAACCATATTTTACCAATTTATCAACAAGAATATTATGTGGAACCTTATCAAAAGCCTTACTGAAATCAAGATAAACTATGTCTACAGCATTGCCCTGATCCAGCAAGGTAGTAACTTTCTCAAAAAAAAGAGATAAGGTTAGTCTGACATGACTTGTTCTTGAGAAACCCATGCTGGCTCTTCGTAATCACAGCCATTCTTTCTAAGTGCTCAAGGACTGACTGATGTGTTCTAAAAAAATTCCAAGTATAGTTGTCAAGCTGACAGGACAGCAGTTACCCAGATCCTCCTTTTTCCCCCTTCTTGAAGAAGAGAACAACATTTGCTTGCCTCCAATCTTCTGGCACTTCACCTGTTCTCCAAGCATTCCCAAAATTAATGGACAGGGGCTCAGAAATTACATCCGCAAGTTCTTTTAGCACCCTTGGATGCAGTTCATCTGGCCCCGAGGACTTAGTTTCATTTAAAGAAACTAGATGTTTACGTACTATCCCTATGCCGATCCTCAGCTGCAACTCCCTTCCTTCATTATGTGTTCTGTTTGTTTTTTCCACTGGCCTAGGCCTCTCTTCACTGCCAGTAAGTCCCCCCTCCCAACTCCCACCAGTTGCCAGGGGGTACCTGGCAAGCCTGTGACCTCTACCTGCTTCTAGTCATTCCAGCCAGGCTCCACAGGTGCTCTATGGACTGTAGGAGCTTTGTTGGGCATGTTGAGGAACAGGAATGAATTTCAGCAGTGAGTGAAAGGGGAACCATATGGCAGAAAATCCACAATTTAGTCCTTGGTATCCTCTAGAGTTGGCAAACTCCAGCTGGGGCCTGGAGATCTCCCAAAATTACAACTCATCTCCAGACCACAGTGATCAGTCCCTCTAAAGCAGGGGTGTCGAACTCATTTGTTGTGAGGGCCAGATCTGACATAAATGAGACCTTGTTGGGCCGGGCCATGTGTGTCATAAAATGTAATGCCAGGTAGCAGCGGTATAAACTTTATAAAGGACACAAACACAAAGATTTTTTTTAACTTAAAATAAAAAATATGCTTAAAACATTAACACTCTTGCAATATTCTGTTTATTTAACAGTGTCTGATAGCTGACACCTTTTGCTCTGAATTATTGCAGCAAAATGTCTGTGCTGTTGCAATCTTGAGTGTGCTGTTCAGGTGTGTATCTGTAAGCTGCAAACCTACTTTTGATTTATTGACATTCACCACAGAAATCTCACACTCAAGAGTTCTGAATTTAGGACCCAGGGGAAAACATAAAATGGCTGAGCAACTGAGAGAGTCTGGAGAAGCAAGCTATGATGCAGCAGCAGCAGCAGCAGCAGCAACAGAACTGGAAGCAGGAGATGACCAGTTCCAGTGTGAGCCTGATAGAAGCCCTCTGGGGACCTGATCCAGCCCCTGGGCTGCATGTTTGACACCCCTGCTCTAGAGAAAATGGATGCTTTTTGCACGTGTTATACTTCACTGTGGTCCCTTTCATCCCCAAACCCCACCCTCCCTAGGCTCTGCCCCCAGATCTCCACAGATTTCCCACCCCAGAGTTGGCGATCCCAGTATTTGCAAGGAAAAAGGTTCTCAGATCGAATGATTGGGAGACACCCAGATCAGTCCTTGCAATATTACAGAAGCTGAAGATTAAATTATGCCGAATTAAAGCGTTGATACAAATGTCCTTCAGCTGGATAATGTATACGGTTTGCAGAACTGAGCTTTTTGAGAAGCGGCATTTGGCTGGCCTTGGTGTGGAAGTGGTACAAGCAGCAGCAGCTGCTGCAGGAGTCACCATGACGCAAGGTGCACACCGGCCTGATCTTCATCCAGGTAAATAACAGCATCCTGTGGAGCAGCAGCTGTCGCAGTGTTTTCTTGCAAAGCATCACGAATCGCTTTCCCCCGCCCTGCGCTTTGAAATGACTGCCAGCGAGTGGACCACAGGAGACGGTTTTCTAGCTTCAATGTACGCGCCTGCCTTGTCAGAATTTCCCACTCTTTATTTCATAATAAGACACAATAAACTAATCCGTTATGAGCTGCGGCGCTGTTTGCTACCTGTCTCGTGGCCAGCTGCCCAACTCGGGGACCCAGTCTTGCTCTGTATTGCAAGCTCCGTCAGTCAGTTTTATGACACGGCGACAGTGCTAAATCCTGTGTTTTAAGTGAGTCCTTGTGGAGGAGCTGTATAATCTTATTAAAAGGCTGACGAGCTGGTGAATGCTATTCTGGTCATGAAGCTGTCACTCCCACTGGCGCTTTCTGGGGCTGGTGCTATATTCCAGAGGCCCGTGTCACACACATTCTTTGCCAGCCTGTCAAAGTTTGGTGTAAATCCCTGTCTGGGTTGTATAAATCCACAAACTGCTGCAGCCTTCTGTCAGTGAACTCCTCTGCTCCTGATTTGGATTGTGGCATTGATTCGGCTTCCGTTGCTGACTCGCTCGCAGTCCCCAGAATTCAATCAAGCAAATGAAATTTGTCATCAGAAGTGACAGACACGACTCTGTCCCATTACCTCTCCCTTTAGCTTTGCCGTGTAATACCATAGGTGTCCCTCATCACACTGTGCTCCACCATTGTACAGTCTGCTGACTGATACATGATACCAACTCTTTATAGAGGCTGGCCAATGTGTGGTGGCCAGTTTGGATAACCAAATATACTTTATAGAGAAATGAGGGTTGCCAACTTCTAGGTGAGGTGGATTTACAACTGATCTCCAGACAACAGAAATCAGTTCTCCTGGAGAAAATGGCTGCTCTGGAAGGCCCCTCCTCTTCTCAAACCCCACCCTTCCCAGTCTCCATTCCCAGATCTCTAGGGGTGATTAATTGCTGTTCTATTTACATAGTAAGCCACTTGAGTTCCAGAAGCTAGAAAGGCAGCCAAATAAATGTTTTGAATAAATAAGAACATAAGAGAAGCCAATGTTGGATCAGGCCAGTGGCCCATCCAGTCCAACACTCTGTCACACAGTGGCCAAAAACACCAGGTGCTATCAGGAGGTCCACCAGTGGGGCCAGGACACTAGAAACCCTCCCACTGTTGCCCTCCCCCCCCCCGGTCAAGCCCCAAGAATACAGAGCATCACTTGCCCCAGACTGAGAGTTCCTATCTATACCTTGTGGCTAACAGCCACTGATGGACCTCTGCTCCAGATGTTTATCCAATTCCCTCTTGAAGCTGTCCATGCTTGTAGCCGCCACCACCTCCTGTGGCAGTGAATTCCACATGTTAATCACTCTTTGGGTGAAGAAGGACTTCCTTTCATCTGTTCTAACCTGACTGCTCAGCAATTTCATGGAGTGCCCACGAGTTCTTGTATTGTGAGAAAGGGAGAAAAGGACTTCTTTCTCTACCTGCTCTATCCCATGAATCATCTTATAAACCTCGATCATGTCACCCCTCGATCATGCCCTGCCCTCAAAAGTCTCCTGGGCCACTGGGCATGCAACTAACAACCCTAAAGGGGTTCCGGTCAGTGTACTTGGTCCTCCAATATGTTACCCTCACAACAAACCTGTGAGGTATGTTCTGCTGAGAAAGAGGACTGGACCAAGGGCACTTCATATCTGTATGGAGACTTGAACCAGGGACTCGCCTCTTCTACACCACATGTTTTTTCTCATGGTTCTCCTCCACCTGTAGTAGCAGCCTGGTGCAAGGTATTATGCCCACACAAATCCTGGAAGACCTCGACATATTAAGAAAGGAGAGTGTTAGTAATCTGGTGGACTGCCTCAATGACCATAGTGTGGTAAAGCAAGCAAACATTTCATAGAAATATTACGAAGATGCAAAAAACAGCTAAATGCTAGTTGGTTCCTACAGCATGCTTCCCAAAACATTAAACCATAATAAAAGGATGATTTCCCTAATAAACCAAATGCAGACCAATAAATAATTATGGCAGACAAGAAAGAAGTTGCCACCCAGGGAACCGCTATTTGTAAAGTGCCGCAGTTTCCAAGAATAATAAAAAGAAAAGGAACAAATTCAGGAAGGTGGTTGAAAGTGAAGGTTTGTTCCACTGCATTCCTGGTGCAGCATGGGGGCGCTCGGCTGCGTGAACTAGTATTTTTATGGCTGAATCAAACACTACTTCAGCCATAGATGATATAAATTGCCCTGTCTCTTAGCCTATGGTGGAAGATTTGGATTGATTGTATGATTATTTTATCCCTATACTAATTGAGTTGGGGGGGTTATTTTTTTGTATTTTTCATATGTGCATGTGTGTGTGCATGTGAGTGTGAATGTGTGTGTGTGCACCTGAAAGTCCTGGCAACCTCTGGTGACTGACCCCTACTGGGGGCCTGGAGGATATTCAGAAAGGAGGCTGAATAAAGCCTGCCCCCACCTCCTGACTGCTGGTATTCCAAGGAAGTCTCCCATCCAAGGACTTGTCAGAGTCGACCCCACTTAGCTTATGAGATCTGATGAAATCAGCTTTGCCTAGGCTATCCAGGACTGAGTTTTGATAAATTAATATTAATTAGGAGATTGAATTTTATAAAATGGTCATTACATTAATATTAATTAGGAAAAGGAAATCTGTAAATTAATGAACTGGATTATTTATGAATTTTTAATTAATTGATTTCACTGGGGTTTTTTTTACTATTTATTAGCAGGATGGGAGGTTTGGTAGTCTTGAGGGTGGGAGGCTGGCTGGGACAGGGATGATGTTAGTACAGTACAAGAGGTGGGACCCATGGTACTCGCAGGGGGGAGAGAAGGAGCTCCATGTGGAGAAGCAGCCACAGGTAAGCCTTCCTCCCCTCCCCCGGGCAACGACGGCGAGCCCCGGGTCACCAGTCTTCCCTGTCCACCCCTGGTTGCAACGGTGAGGCCCATACAGCTCAGAGCCGCCAGGCCGCCGCAGTTCCCAGAGCATTCCCTGTGCATGCTCAGGGAACACTCTTTAACTTTGGGGGGGATTTAAATATCCCCCCAAAAATTTTTTTTTTACTTTTAAGATTTTTCTGCACATGTGGGGAGTCCCCCAAGTGTGCAGAAAAATCTTCCTGCCCCCCAAGTGCCTCTCCATGCGGATTTAGATATCCGCACAGAGAGGGCAACTTAGCTACTAGTATATAGATATTGGGGTAGATACTGTGGACAAAAAACTGGGGCTCAGACCTGCTTCTTGTATACACTGTTGGATGCTTAGCGGGGCCAATCTTGGGCCAATAAGATCTAGCAGGGGAGGCCATGTCGGGGTCAGGAATACCAGTTAGACGGAGGCAGGGGAGGTATGCCGGTGGGACAGGGCAGAATATAGGAAGAAGACAGAGATATAGAGATGCTCAATCTGGGAGGGCTTCTGGAGTTCTGGCCCCACTGCTGGACCTCCTGAGGGCACCTGGTGTTTTTGGCCACTGTGTGACACAGAGTGTTGGACCGGAGGGGCCACTGGCCTGATCCAACATTGGCTTCTCTTATGTTCTTGTGTTCTTCCTGTGTCCCATCCTGAGAGGTGTTGGTTGTGGGGCTAGAACAATATACCCTTCTCCAACACTGGTGCTGCACAATACCAGGTCTGTTAATAATAAGACCTCAGTTCTGCAGGACTACCTGGCAGAGAAAAACGTAGACCTGGCATGCATGACTGAGACCTGGATGAGGGATGGTGAGACAGTCACCCTGAACCAACTTGCCCCCCTCCCCCCAGGTTTCTTGGTCCTCCACCAGTCTCAGACTATAGGGTAGGTTGACGGCATTACTTATCCGAGAGTCGTTTCCCTTCCGAGCGCTCCCTGCACCCAAAATTTCCGGCGTTGAATGTGTTGGCCTAGTCTACCAACTGCCTAATATACCAACAGATACCCTGCTGGGCTTGCCGGAAGCCGTATCAGGCTGAGTGCAAGAATACCCAAGGTCATTGATCCTGGGGGACTTCAACGTCCATGTTGATGATAAGGCTTCCTCTCAGGCCAGGAAACTAGTGTCGCCCATGGCATCACTGGGATTCTCTCAATTTGTTTCGGCTCCTACACATCAAATGGGCCACACACTGGACCTTAGTTTTGGCATAGGGATACATGTGGATCTGGAGACTGCCAATGCAGTGCCATAGTCAGACCGTTTCATCCTGAAGGCCCAGCTAAGTGTGCCTCAGGGCGCATTCATACAGTGTTAGCCTGACTGCTCTTTTATGTTATTAATATTTGGGGAATATTAGCTCTTAACAATATGCAGCCGGCTTTACGGGGTCTAGCCAGTGTATACAGGGGCGGCGCTAAACCGAGGCTTCTCAGAGACTGACACAGACTCAAGTTAAAATGCAAAAGATAGATCGTTTACTGGAAGTATAATAAAAGATTTATAAACAATGTTACAGTGTTGTACTGTCATTCACACAGTTATACAGAACTAAGAAAATATGTAAGAAATACAAAGACGATTGCATGAGCAGGAGATTTGATGGTTTCCGTTGAAGGTGATGTTTACCTCTATATGAATCAGTGGAATCCGTCTGGAAAAATGAGGGGAAGAAGTCTTCGGGAAGAGGACAAAGGATCGTGGTTCTGGACCAGCAGAAAGCCACGTGGCGGACCCCAGTGGTGCACCCAAGGGTCCGTGAGGGAAGAAGGAGAACAGGCAAGGAGCAGGAACTGGAACTAAACTAGAACAAGACTTAGACTAGACTAGCAGCTTTTATTGAGAGGTGGTACCCAGGAAGATGGCATGATATGATGCCATCTCAAAAGAGCCTATAGGTGGTCCGTTCTCTATCTCTATCCACTAAGGGGCTGCTATAGGAGTGGTCAATATTCAGATCTACCTGATGGTCAGGGCAGGATGCTGACATTGGCTGCATCTGGTGCCAGTCCTCTGGATCACAAGAATCCTGGGCATGGGAACCGATTCTCAGGAAATACCCAGCTGTCTTCGCACCCAGGTGTGAAGTCCTTTGATGCAGAGATGGTAGTGAGGTCTTGCAGGAGGGGGCATAAGCCTGTGTACGTGCCTGGAGTGCATACCTATATGGAGTTGCTGATAGAGCCGGTAACCTCATGGCTTGGTGTGTGAGAATGCCTTTGTTCTCTGTGTTAACCTCCCGCCTGGAGGTGGCAACCTCAGAAAATGGTGTTATGACCATATAGTGTAGATGTCTGTCCCCATCTTCCCACTGGTTACCTAGTGTACTTTCATGTCTCACATAGCTGGCATCACAGTCTATGCACTTTTCAGATAAATCAGCTGTAAAGTCCATAAGAATGCTGTGTGTCCTTAAAACAGCTCTTTTGAGCCTGGTGGATTTAAAGTGCATGTCCTGATCACAACATCTGGGAATCGTGCCGCTTCCATGAGTAGCCCGTTGATCCCCGTCGGGGAGCCATACTTAAAAGATAGTGGTAAAAGTCCGGTCTAAAGCTGGCCGATGGGCCAATGCCGGACTTCCCACCATCAGGTTGTACCTCCAGTGTGCAATCAGCCTGTAGGGATGGTCTCTGGACCATCCCAAATGGCCACCATTTTAAAAAAGCAATGCGTGCATAACTGCTTAAACATGTGACATCCCCAGAGCTCCGCTCAAGCAATCCGAAGAATTTTATGTTTCTGATGATCCCATGAACTTTATCGACTTTATAAACTGAAATGGTACCTAGAGGAAGGTACCGCTGGCTGTGCTTTTACCATTTTAGTCCACACATGCACAGAAAAAACAAGTATATGGTGAGGCTCATATGTGCATGAATAGACAGGGTTTGTTTTTTTAAAAAAAGCCAACCGCATGGCCTCTTATGGTGGATGCCATCTAGACAATCCACCACAGGAGTCATGCGTGGTAAAGCGCTTCATGGGTGAGCTGTCTGGTCATGCAATGCTGGATCAAAAAAGATCTAGCTCAAATTACAGCTGGGCCAATGGCGGGATTAGCTGTCCATCTGAATGCATCCTAACTCTCCCTGTTTAGGCGGCGAGTGGGTTTATGCTCACCCTCAGAGACTAATGGAATTCAGGAGGTTCCAGAATCCTCTGAGGGATCCAATGCTCCCTGGTGGTTCCTTGGATGAGCTGGTGGAGGACTGGCATATTCAGCTCTCCAAAGCCACTGACAAAATTGCCCCCCGGTGCCCTCTCTGCTCTCACACCAGACTGGTCCTGAGGTATGCCCCGGAGCTATGGAGGATGAAGTGAGAGCTGAGATGGCTGGAGCAAGGGTGTTGGCATGCCCCTGACGAAGCTACAAGAACATTGCATAAGATGCTGATGAGAGCCTATGAGATGGCGGTGAAGGCTGCTAAGAAGAGTTTGTATGTGGCCTCCGTTGCATCTATGAACTTGTGCCCAGCCCAATCATTTAGGACAATTTGGTCTTTAACTTCTTTGCCTCAGGGCATACAAAATGATAAGGAATTGGCTTTATTATTATCAGCTTCTTCACAGACAAAGTCTTGTCACTTTGCCAGGACCTCCCTGCCACAGTTGGTACAGTAAGGGAATTGGAATCCCTTTGTCCTCCTTCCAGTCCAGTTTTGGACCTTTTCGACCAGCTCTCCCAGGAGGAGGTCGACAAGATCCTGGTAGCAGTGAAGCCCACCACTTGCCTCTTTGACTTGTGCCCATCTTGGCTGGTCAAGGTCTCTGGAGATGGTGTTTGGGTCCCTCTGGGAAATATCATCAATCTATCCCTGTCTTCAGGGATGTTCCCAGCAAGCTTGAAGGAGGCAGTGGTGTTCTTGAAAAAAAAATCATTGGACCCTGAGGTCCTTGCCAGCCACCGCCCAGTATTGAATCTTCTGTTCCTGGGTAAGATACTTGAGAGAGCAATGGCTGAACAGCTCCAGGCTTTCTTGGATGACACCTCAATCCTGGATTCCTTCCAGTCTGGCTTCTGCCCTGACCATGAGATGGAGACTGTGTTGGTCACCCTCACAGATGATCTCCAGAGACACCTGGATTGAGGTGTGTCGGTGATACTGTTGCTTCTTGACCTAACAGTGATATTCAACATGGTTGATTTCCATCTTCTGAACCACCGCCTGCCGATGCAGGGGTACAGGGGGATCGCCTTACAATGGCTTTCCTCCTTTCTTCATGGTTGGGTACAGAGGGTGGAGCTTGGGGAGAGGATTTTGCTGTGATGCCTGCTGGACTGCGGTGTACCGCAAGGGGCGATCCTCTTGCCGATACAGTTTAACATCTATATGTCCCCCTTCACCCAGCTGGTCCAGGGATTTGGGCTGGGTTGATGACACCCAGCTCTATCTGTTGATAGATGGCCGTCTGGACTCTGCCCCGGATATGTTGGATGGGGCACTGGAGGCTGTGGCTGGTTAACTATGACAGAGCCAGCTGAAATTAGATCTAATGAAGACAGAGGTCCTATACCTGAGCCATGGCGGTCTGTTATCAGGAAACCATCTCCCAACCCTTGGTGGGGTGCTGCTAACACTGGTGCCAAGGATGAGGAACCTAGGGGTGATCTTGGGTGCTTCACTTTCTATGGAGGCCCAGGTCACCACTGTTGCCAATTCAGCCTTTTATTATCTGCGGCTGGTCAGGCAACAGGTTCCCTATCTCACCTCCAGGGACGCAGCTGCAGTGATCCATGCAGTGGTCACTTCCAGGTTAGATTACTGAAGCTCATTCTATGTGGGGCTGCCCTTGAACCTGACCCAGAAACTGCAGCTACTGCAAAATGCAGCAGCACACATATTGACTGTGATGTCTTTGCAGACGTGCATTCTTTCCAGTGTTACGCCAATTGCACTGGCTGCCAATTGAGCACTGAATCCAGTTCAAGGTTATGGTAATGGCCTTTAAAGCCCTACATGGCCAGGGACCAACATACCTACAAGACTGACCCTGCCCATATGTGCCGCAAAGAGCATTACGCTCAGCTGAGAAACACCTTCTGACCCAAAAGACATCTGTTTAGACCCAAAAGAGATCTGTTTTCTGCCCTGGCCCTGGCCTGGCAGAACATGCTTCAACTGGAGATCAGGGCCCTGCAGGACTTATTACATTTCCGCAGGGCCTGTAAAACGGAGCTGTTCTGCCAGGCCTTTGGCGTCTAATCCATCCCGGCCTCCCTCGCTCACACTGCTCACCTTGTTTCTACTGCTACAGTGCTGTAGTGCCCAAACATCTTAATTAGCTTCCTTCAGAAGGCACCTGAACTCCTGGAATTAGTCTGACTAGTAATTTTATCGTTAGCTATTAACTGTTGCTGATTGTAAAGTCCTTGGTATTCATATATGCAGGGGTCATTTCGAGCAGGAATGCGCAGGAACTCCATTACAAGAGCCACAAGCCCAGGAGCGGGCACATATAGTAATGTGCTGTGGGAAAAAGCAAAAACAGACTAACTTGATCTGTGTTTTCATGCTTGTTGTAGGGTAGCTTCCCTGCAAGAGCAAAGGAAACCTAAAGTGTCTTTAGTCAAAGTGTAAAGCTGGCTCGCCAGCTCTGAGTTGGGGAATACCTGGAGATTTTTGGGGTGGAGCCTGAGCGGTGGGTGCTGCCTTCTGACACACTCACGGTGATGTCAGGGGATGTGGTATATGCAAATAAGTTATGCTAATGAGTTATACTAATGAGCTCCTGCATCTCTTTTTTACGAAATGACCCCTGCATATATGGCTGTGTTCACACTGGAGTGCTGGAGCCTGCTGGAGCCGGCTGCAAACGGCTGGTTCCGTAAAATCACGATCACACTAACCTCTCCTCATGTCGCCTTCAAGCGGCTCCCCCATGTTCACACTAACGACGGGGGTGGGGGGGTTTCAGGGTTTTTTTATTTTTTCACCGCTTGCGCATGCGCATAAGTGCTCATGCAGGCGGATGGGAAAAAATTTTCGTGCATGCGCAGCACCATCAGACCAAATCACTGCTTCCTTTAGACACTTGAAAGCGCTGTGCTATTTCAACCCGAAAATAGCCTCATCGTGACCACAAACTCATGTACACGGTAAAACTAGCCTCCATTTGCACATCTGTCCTTTAAATGTAGGTTCGTATGGGCGCTCATGCGAATATCGCTAAATGCAAAAAAAAATGGCGGGGAGGGGGGTTACTTGGAAGTGCCTCGGAGATGGCTCAGCGTTTACACAGCACACAAATGTGGCTGCAGGCAGAAGAGGACAGCTGAGACCAGCAGGGGAGCTGGTCTCGGATTTCAAACACTTTGTCGCACCTGAGTGACGGCTGGGGACGAGAGCCAGCTGTTACAGTGTAAACATGCAGATTGGAGCCGGCTGCAGCCAGCTCAAATCTGCAAGTGTGAACGCACCCTATGACTTGCTGTGACCCACCCTGAGCGTGCTTGCAGGGGAGGGCGGGATATAAATCAAATCAAATAAATAAATACCCAGAATTAAACCTTGTTGGTCGTAAAGGTGCCACTGGACTCAAGACTTTGTTCTTTTGCTTCAGACCAACATGGCTACCCACTTAGAGGTGTGGCCAGCATCTTAGTAAGAATGCCTTCTTTCTCCATGTCTGCGACGCTTCTTTTCAGACATGTTTTCCTAGAGCAGTGAAAGGCTTGCAAAACTGAAAGGGCAATTTGCACAACAAAATAGTTTTGGGGCACATTCAGAGTCTGACCCGTGGAATACTGCTGGTGCATGAATCCCGGCATGCTTGTGCAAAAATGTGTTTCTCAGATCTACTGGCTGCAAACAATTCTACATCCAAACAGACAAAAGATAATGAGAAAAATAATTGCTTTGCGTAGCTGAGGCAAGAATTGCTGAGAGAATTCTGCACTGGAAAACGCTACAGAATGTATTAGTATCATAATGATAAATAAATTCTTTTGGGGATTAATGAAACACAAAACAGACTCATCCGTTCCACTGTTACGTTTTACTTTTCTATCTCTTTTTTGGAAGCAACAACTACTCAGAACAGATACCAAAAGTGGATGGAAATGCAACAGATTTTCAGCTTCAAAGGCAGCTTCCTTCACTTGGTTCCCTTGTGTGAGTTTTTGGAAACTTGTATCTGAATACTAACATGACTTGAACCAGCTTTTGTTATTCCAGAAGATATGTTTCCCCCTTTGGTACAGCACACCATGGGCTACTAAATAAAAGCTGGCAGATATTTTCTCCTCAAGCACTGAGACTTTGCAGACCTTCAGTGTATTCCAATGTACAAAGGTACCTCCCTCCCCTCGTCTAATCTCCAATGTAATTAGCACCACTGATTATTTTCACGAGGGACTCCCTGTTCTTGTCAAAGTCTTTACCATAACAACTTCTGAATTAGAATACATCTGTAACTGCCTGTACCGTCTTGTTCAGCCGAGGAAGAAATGCAGAAGGAACATCTCAAAAATGAAATTAATTAGACTGGCTAATGTTCCTGAAGCTCTCTGAAGATGAAAAGGCTCTACAGCAGTTCCACATAATGATAATTAAATCACCAAAATATTTTAGAGGGGACACGGCTCAGGAACTGTGACAAGCATATAAGAGAGGGCAGGAACATTGATCCATGCTGCAAATGGGGAAAGCTGAGGGTGGCTCCTTAAAAAAAAAAGCCTCCATCTTGTCTGGGACTGAAACCCGCCTTTAACCCATTCCTACAGCATGGGCCTCATTTTGTGTAATATAGCATATGTTAAAGCGCATGAAACTGCCTTCTATTGAGTCAGACCTTTGGTGTATCAAGGCCAGTATTGTCTACTTGGACTGGCAGTAGATGATCAGGGTCTCAAGTAGAGGTCTTTTGCACCACTTATGATTTTTTTTGGGGGGGGGGGAGTTTTTATTTTCATACACATATACAACAAAAAAAGACACACAACAACATAAAAACAATCATACATAAAATGGTCAGAGGAAAGTGTGCATAATACAAAAGTCTTCTACGTTGTTATAATAACTAGTAGATAAATTCTAATTACATATTTTAGCCCAGTAGAATGAGGTAGTCTAAAAAGTCTGTCATGTTTTTTAAAGTTGTAGAATATCTCAGAGTATAAGAAGGAGTACACATTTCAGTTCATTTGATATAGACTGATTTCGCACTGGCCGGTTGCCTCTTGTTCTCTCCGGAATTTCCCCTCCCAGTTTCTTCCAGAGTATTTTCTTCATTTTTCCACTTGGAACTTCAGCCCTTTCAATATAGCATGACGAAGGGTTTTCTCCAAAAAAATTTAGAAACTCCCACAATGGGGCGGCCCTGATGAAAGGTGGGTGAGTGGGCGTGTTTTCATTTTGGGTTCTCCCTTGGAGCAAACAGGAAAATCCTCTAAAAACAGGATTTGTTTGCTCCAGGGAAACTCTGGTGCAGCAGGGCGATACTCCAGAGCAAAATGTGAGCCTGGAGCAACTGGTGTGAAATCGGCCAGAAGCTCCAGTGCAAGCATGAGGGCAAACCTGGGGCAAATGCTAGTGTAAAATCGGCCATAGTCTTCAAACCATGCATAAAATTTGTTCCATGCATTATGAAATTTCTCTTCCTGAAGTCCTTTTAGAAGTAAAGTCAATTTATCCATTTCTGCTGTTTCCAGTGTTTTAGGTTATAACACTTGTTTTGCACGTGTTCCTTCTTTTCTCCAATGTTTAGCATTTAATATTCTAGCGGTTGTTATTACATGTATGATCAAATAAAAGTCTTCATTTTTACAATGTTCTGGTTTTATATACAAAAGGAATACTTCAGGGGTAAAAGGTATGTTAGTTTTAAGTATTTTTTTGAAAATTTCATGAAACCAAACCCAATATTTTTTAACTTTATCACACGTCCACCATATGTGGAAAAAGGAACCAGCCACTTTTTTGCATTTCCAACACATATTTGATAACTTAGGATAAAATGTTGCTAACATATCTGGTGTAATATACCACCTGTAAATCATTTTATACATATTTTCTTTATAGGAAGCTGCTTTAGTAATTTTTACATTCATTTCCCATACATGGGCCCATTGATCCAAATGGATATTATGACCAAAATTTTGTGCCCATTTAACCACAGAGTTTTTAACAATTTCATCTTGTGTCTTCTCTTCCAGAATTAACAGATACATTTTAAATCAATTTTTCTTCAGAGTGAAACAATATTTTATCAATTTCAGACATTTTAGAACAGAATCCTTCCGCTTTGTCTTTAGTATATCTCGATTGGATTTGCACCAGTTCCCACCACCAATTGGAATTGGTGCACCACTTATGATTAAGGGGCCATGGCTCCGTGGTTGAGCATCTGCTTGGCATGCAGAAAGTCCCAAATTCAATCCCCGGCATCTCCAGGTAAAAGCATCCAGTGGAGGATGATACAAAAGACCTCTCTCCAAGACTTTGGAGAGCCGCTGCCAGTCTGAGTAGACAATACTGACTTTGATGGACCAAGAGTCTGGATTCAGTAGAAGGCACTGGCATGTGTTTATGTGTACTACTCGATCCTTAACTGGAGGTACCAGGGATTGAACCTGTGACCTTCTGCATGCCAAGAAGATGCTTCACCACTCAGCCCCAGCCCCTCCCTGATGTCAATCTGTCTTCTTCACCTTATGGAACAGCTAGATTCAAGTTCAGTAGCACTTTAGAGACCAACCGGATTTTCAGAGTAGAACCTTGCAAGAATTTCATCAGATGAGCTTTGATTGTGGACAGCTTACTCTCTGGAAACCTTGTTGGTCTCTAAGGCACTACTGGACTTGAATTCTAGCAGTTCTACTCCTGACCAGTATGGCTACCCTCTGAAACCAAGTGTACCTTTTAGGTGACAAAGTGCACAAAGAGGACAGCACAGCTTCCAGAGCTGTGCCAAAGAAAGAATTTAGGCATGTGCAACCTAGAGTCCACCCTTCAAAAGCAGCCATTTTCTCCAGGGGAGCTGAGCTCTGTCAGCTGGAAACCAGTTGTAAAGTGGGAGATCCCCAGGCCCCACCTGGAGGCTGGCAACCCTGTCTACTAATAATCCTGCTGAAGCAAAGCCTACCCAGTGGGTCTTAGGGTTGCCAACCTTCAGGAGTTACAACTGATCCCCAGGCAACTGACATCAGTTCACCTGGAGAAAATGGCCGCTTTGGGAGGTGGATTCTGTGGCATTATACCCCACTGAAGTCCCTCCTGTCCCCAATCCTCATCCCCCCAAATCTCCAGGTATTTCCCAACCCAGAGTTGGCCACCCTGCTTACTGTTAGGCCTGCATGAGGAACAAGCACAATCCCAAGAACACTTTCCTGGGATTGCGCTTGTTCCTCATGCAGGCTTAACAGGCCTAAGACGACCATGCATAAAAATAGGCTGCCCCACTCTGATTCCAACTGGCAGCATCTCATATTTGTAATCCCAAACTATCCTTTCCCCCCTCTGCCTCAAACAAAGAGGAGGAAAGGCCTGCCTAAATCTTATGGATTCCATTCTGTCCACGCTGGACAAGCACGTTCGGCAACAACAGTCAACTCTCCCCCTCCTCTTCTGTATCTCTATTGAGAGCCAGCCCTCAGCAGGGAAAACACGTCAAGCCGAGAGCTACAGTCCCGTCCCACCTCTCTGGTCTTTTCAAGAGCCGAGCAATTCATCCTTCCCCCCCAGGAAATTGTACAGTTGTAAACAGAAGATACAACTATCCTGAATGCTGTAAGGGGGGGGGGGGGAAACATAAATTTAAAATAAAGCCTCCTTCGGCTTGCTCAGAGACATGTCGTTGCAGAAGAGCTGTGTGAAGTGGAAATCTCTCTGTGTGAGGGGGAAACAATGCAGGCCTCATGTGGAGAATTTAAAATATTGGCTAACAGTGTTTCAGTTTTTCGGATGGGTTTTTGAATCATAAGGCAGCAGTCCAGAAAGTTCGTGGATGGTACCCGGGGAAAATAAAGTTCCGCAGAGAATGGAACATTTTCTCTTCCCTGGCCTTTGCATAGTTGTGGCGGGAGAAGTCCCTTTGGTTGCTTTTGCATTTGCATTTTATGTAGGCCCAGATGACAGGGATCCAGGGTCGGCCCGTTATGCCTCAGGTGACGGCTCAATGAGGGCACCATTATGGCTGGCCTCGTCCCCTCCTCACCCCACACAGGAAGCTTCCCTTGCTCTGTCACCGGCAAGAGAATCCCCTCTTTGCACCCTCCCCCCAGATAGAAAGAGAAGAAGGCGGGATAACAGGCGGGGGGGAACAGCCCAGGATGTCGGGAAACTGCTGCTCACCCTCTGCTGCCCCTGCCCCCACGGTCTCTTTGGAGCTCCTTTTGCAGCCTGGAACTAGGCTCCCTCCCCCTCCCCTCGAGTGATCCCACCCCCCATGTGCATTTGCAGCTTGCCCCTTCAGCCCGCCTGCTGCAGCTCCAGTGCCTGCCCCCATCCCACCCCGCATGGGGGGGGGGCACCAGAATGTATCCTTGCCTAGTGGTCAGAAAAACCTGGGGCCGTCACTGCAGGATTTCAACAAACTACGGTCACTGGGCAAGGCAGAGCAACTAGCATGGGGGGTGGAGAGACATGAGTCGTGGGGGTAGGGTTGCCAGTCTCCAGGGCAGAGAAGGGGCTGGAGATCTCCCAGTATTACAGTTGGTCTCCAGACTACAGAGATCAGTCCCCCTGGAGTAAATGGCTGCTTTGGAAGGTGGACTTTAAAGTAGGGTACCCTGGTGAGGCCCCTCCCCTCCTCAAACTCCACCCTCCCCAGGCTCCACCCCCAACTTCTCCAGGTATCTCCCAACTCAGAGCTGGCAGCCCCAGTGGGGGCTTTCACCAGTAACGCAGTGATGTTCTGGCAATGGGCTAACATTATTCCCTGTGATGGTTAGCAGCTTCAGGACAGACAAAAGGAAATACTTCTTTACACAGAGTGTGATTAAAATGTTGAATTCGCTGCCAGAGGATGTAGTGATGGCCACAGGAATAAACAGCCTTAAAAGGGATAGATTTATGGAGGGCAAGTCTATCAAGGGGTTTCGATAGATTCATAGAGGATAAGTCAATCCATGGTGACTGAGGGGAACCTCCACATTCAGAGGCACTAAACCGCTGAATCCCAGAACCAGAAGGCCACATCAGGGGAAGGCCTCAGCCTCTGTGCCCTGTTGCTGGCCCTCCAGATAAATTGGTTGGTCAGAATGTGAGACAGGATACTATACTAGATGGACCTTTGGTCTAATCGAGCAGGGATCTTCTTAGGTTTTTATCAGGGGAAGGCCTCAGCCTCTGTGCCCTGTTGTTGGCCCTCCAGAAGAATTGGTTGGCCACTGTATGAGGCAGGATGCTGGACTAGATGGACCAATGGTCTGATCCAGCTGGACTCTTCTGATGTTCTTCTCAGGAGAAGGCCTCGGCCTCTCTGCCCGGTTGTTGGCCCTCCAGAGGAACTGATTGGCCCCTGTGTGAGACAGGATGCTGGACTAGATGGACTATTGGTCTGATCCAGCAGGGCTCTTCTGATGTTCTGATGTTCTTATGATGTCAGTTCATCACCAAGGACACTTAGGCATCACTGATATTGACATGACTTCTGGGTACACAGAGAGTAATGTCAGCACATCGGAACACTGCTGTTTTCCACCCCCACCACCAATTTGCTGCCATTTTTCTCCCACTGGCCAGCTGAGTGGTGGCAGTGGATCGCCCACTGGGGGTGGGAAATCCACCATGAACTCATTCAAATTAATGACTCAGCAAAGTGTATCAGCTGCTATTAACTATGATAGGCCAATAGAACCTCTAGATTGAAAGGCATCATAACTCTGAATGCCAGTTGCCAGGGAAGGATAGGAGGGGAGAGATCTGGACTTCCTGCCCATTTAGTAGGCTTCAGAGAAGTAACTACTGGCCACCGCTGGAAGCAAATGCCATCCTTTCTGTGTATGTAATCAGATGAGCTTTGGGGATGATTCAGAAGAGCATTCCTATTGTTCTCAGTTTTTGAACCTGGTTCTTTGGTGATTCATCCATTGGTTTTTTTCAGTGTTTGTGTGCTTTCTTGCAAATATATCTGATTGGAGGAAGTCACTAACAACTTCTGACAAATTCATACAACATCTTTTTCAAATGTTATCGATTGCTTTCCTTGAAAATGCTTGACATAGTCTATTGAAATGACAGTCTGAAAGCACAGTCTAAAACCAATATAGCCATCCAATGATAATTCAACCCCAGCTATTAATGATTAAAAGCCTAGGAGAATATAATTAAGTCACAACCTAGCGATAGAAGTAGGCCAAGCAACTCCTTCAGAAGACTGGTTTCATAAATGTGGTGCCACCACTGAGAAAATCCTGCTCTGAACACCAATTGATTTTACTCTTTAAAGAAAAGCAAGCTTGTCTTTCCCTCTTCAGGATATGGAAAGGTTTGGGGGGGGGGGGTTCTCCAAGGTACTTGTGTGGTTCTAAGCCAGGGGTCCCCCAACACAGTGCCCATAAGTGCCATTAGAGGAAGTCTTTGTGAATTTCTTGCAGGGGGGTTGGGCTAGATGAACCTGAAGGTCCCTTCCAGCTCTATGATTCTGTGATTCTATGGCACCCACCAGTACCTTTCCTGATGCTCACCTAGTGTTTTTAGAAAGTGGGTAGGGCAAGGAAGGGCTTTTGCCCAGAAAGGCTTCTGATTGGCCACTGGAAATTTCACTGGCTGTACAGATTTATTATTATTATTTTTAATGTTGCTTTGGCTGCACCTGCCACCACAGCTCAAGGATCTTCACTGTGCGACTGAAGATAAGCTGTGTGGCAGCCATTTTGTGGCTGCTAACGCCTCCTGTGGCAGCCATTCTGTGGCTGTGCCCACAACACTATGTCAGAATTCCCAAGGTTCCTGCAGGCTCAGAAAGGTTGGGGACTCCTGTTATAAGTCTCGAAGAAGAAGCAAGCATGGCTCGTGTTTCCAGAGCTCTCCGTGACAAAGAACAATTTTAACATTTACTGTTTTACCTCCAGACTAGCTGTGATGGTTTCTACTGTTTGCTGGGTATCGTCATTCACTTCAACAGGTCAAGGAGTTTCACACTGTGACAGAATTAAAGATCTGGGACCAGCAGCCTGTCAACAAGTAACACTGCTGAGTCACATGAGTGAGTGAGGAGGGGGCCACTTGGCTCAAAACATTCAGTGACTGACACTTAGGCTGTTTTTACATCTGACTTTCCTGCTGGAATCATTCTAGTTCCAAAAAAACCTGCCCACACCTCTGTGCGGTGTGAAACCGTGCTGCTACTGAAATGTCCACATCTACTAATTGCCCTCCTGTGGTCAAGTTAGTATTCAACTGGCTTGATTCTGCTTTAAACAATTGCTGTTGATTAGTGCACTTAGACCCCCTGGAGTGAAATTTCACACCACTGTGAAATCAGCACAGGAAAAGACAGCAGTCAAACTACTTTAGAGGGGAGGTGTAAAATGACCCTAAAAGGGCACAATGGACAGTTTGGGTCTGACAGTTGGAGAGAGAGCGGAGAGTGAGAGTCTGTGAGGGAACAGTCTCTTGGTAGCTCTGTGAGGATTCTGAGTGTCTCTCTGTAGCTCTGTGTGAGCAGCCAAAAATACCAGTTAAAGCGGATTACTGGGTGCTGGATAGTCTGGTTCATGGGACAGTGAACAGACCAGTAAAATCAGAACACATAAGCGGTCACAAACCTGAAATACCTCACTCCTGAGGAACTTGAGATAGGAGGTTAAGGGAGGGCTGAGGCAAAGACTGGCAGAGTCTGGACAGCTGGTTGGGGGCCAGTTGGGACGTAAGGGCCAGGAAACCAAAGCCAAAAGGCTAACCCCTAAGCAGGACAGGAGAGTGTACTGAGGCAGGGGTTGAGTGAGCTTATGTACAGTTAAGGAAACAGCAAATAATATAGCCTACTGCCTAAGTATCATCTAAGCCAAACGTGCCAGCCTATACAGAAACAAAGTGTCCACTGTATATACATCCTCCATCCCCCTGTTTGGTTCTGGAAATAAAGTACTGTTGTGTTTTGAACCAAATGCCTGAGTGCCTGACTCTTAAAAACAAGGACAAAGGTATCTAGCAGTAGTCCTCAACTTACGTATAAAGCAATTTAAAACAAACCCCAAAGAGACAAGTAAGAGTGAGGAGGGAGCTGGTCCGAACACTAAAGTCGAGCCTGATCAGTCTCCGCAGAGAACGCCACAAAACGGCAGATTAGAAGGTCGCGCGTCATACACACGCATGATAAAATGATTCAGAGTTGTGGCGTACATTTCTTTGGATATTTCTACCCCACTTTTCTCCCCAGTGGGGACCCAAAGCAGTTTGCAACATTGGTTTCTGTTCCTCCATTTTATCCTCACAACACCCTGCAATGTAGGTTATGCCCAGGGGCATAGAAAAAGAGGTGCAGGAGCTCATTACCATAACTCATTTGCATAACTCATTTGCATATGCCACACCCCCTAACATACCAGAAGTGTGTCAGAAGGCAACACCCACCCCTCAGGCTCCACTCCACAGGTGAGTGAAACTGACCTGCTCTTCCTCCATTCCCTTCCCCATCCAATACTTTGTGCAATAAAAATAAGCGTAAAGAACACACCCTCATTCTCTTCCTGCTCCCTTGAAACCACCAGGTTTCAAGTAGACTTGAGATACCCAGGACATGTGCACCACCCATCCCTTTCCCTTCCCCTCCCCAAAACAAGACACCCTGTGAGGTAGGTGGGGCTGAGAGAGGTCTTTTGAGAACTGCTCATGAGAGAACAGCTCTGAGAGAACTTGTGACTGGCCCAAGGTCACACCAGCAGCTGCACGTGGAGGAGTGGGGAATCAAACCCGGTTCTCCCAGATTAGAGTACAACTCCTGACCACTACACCAAACTGATGGGGTGGAAGCTGCTGAAGGGTTGGTGAAATTTCTCCAGTACTTATGTGCCATGTGCCCAGATAAAAAATGATATACTTAGAAAATTTATATGCCACCTGGAGCAAGTCTCTGGAAAAGCAGCACACAGTCATAAAAGGAACAAGGATAAAATTATCAATATTAAAACAAAACATTAAAATCAATAAAGACCCTAGCAGGGCTTTCCCCGGGGCGCTGCGCCTCTGCACTGCTCAGGGAAGCCGAGGAGGGGGTAGGGCTTGGTCATGTGCCTGCCCCCTGGGCTCCTCACTCCCGGAGCTGCGCTCCTGTGTGCTCCCGCTCCAATGGACCCCTGGTTATGCCAAGTGCAAGAGTGACTGGCCAAAGGTCGTCCAGTGAGTTATTATTGGGATATTTGGTTAACATAGCAGAGTTTTAATGTAGCGGAGTTTTGCCCCATCACAGAAGCGTGATACCGAGTGCAGTAAATAAACATCCCAAGAAGTATATCGCAAAAAAGGTAAACTTACATTTATTCAAGTAGATCCAGTTCCCATTCAGGCTGCAGTCGAAAGGCGAGAAAGAGAAGCCTTGTCTGAAGAGTGCTTTCCCTGTCGCCAGTGGCCAGCCGGTCCGGCATCCTGTGTGGGGGAGCGTGAGGGCATTGTCTCTGCAGGAGACGTGTCTCTGTGGAAGGCCAGGTGGAGGGATGGAGAAGACAAAGCAAGAGAGGAGGGGTCAGAGGGCAGCTCCCAGGCTAAGACAAAGAAAGGCATCCCATTCAAGGAGATAACACTTATACACAAAGGCAAAGACTTTCCAATTTCCCAGGGGGGAGCTGGGCCAGGCAGAACCCCTCCCCCCACTCACACTCCCTTCTCTACTTCTCCAGGCTGTGCTCCACCTGGAAGAAGAGCCCAGCTCCTGTCTTGCCCAGCACCAGAGAAAGCCTGGCAGTAGGGGCTTCCTCCAGGTGGCGTTCAGCACCGACGTCCCATGCACAGCCCCCGAGGCTCGGTTTGGGGCACCAGGAAAACTGGCAGCTGACAGTGGGTCATGGGAGGAGTAGGAGGGGCCCACAAAAGAGTGCCGGAGTCTTCCTGCTGTGGCAGAGCAGCCTGTCGGGACTGGCAAACCCCCCCCCCCAGCCCCTGGAGCTGTGGGCCCCAAGGAGCAGCCCAGCACACCACAGGGATCCCCCCCTACCCTGACTGGACTGCCGTGCCTTGGTGAATGGGCTGCACAGGAGTGCCTGGTGGACAGGGAGGGAGGGAGAGGGGCCTGGCTGGCAGCCGCAGCAGCACCGGGGAGGCTCTCCTGCCAGTGGGGGCCTCTCATTGGGCTCTGGCTCAACAGCAGCCCCACTGCACCCACCCAGAGAGAGGCGCCCTGGCTCGGAGGAAGCCCCAACTACCATCCCCCCCAAAAAACCCTAAGAACACCCCCCCTAAGAACAGGTCTGGAGGAATGACCCACTGGAGAGGAAGCTGCGACGCCAGAGGCAAGGAGGAAGAACACAGAGCAAGCTGCTCTCGGATTGCAGGAAAGTTTTGGCTGGCACTGGTTGCCCCGGGGGAGGATCAGTCCCCCCTGGAAAATTTTGGGGGTGGCCCTAGCCCCTGAGCCCACCCCCCCATAGTCTACGCCTGTGCACAATTAGAGTGATACACACTTAGAGCATCCCTCCAGTATCCAGGCATGCTAAGTCACTGACTCCAACAGTTATGCCATTAAGTGGGAGTTCAAGTCTGGATCTTCCAGATCCCAGTCAACACTCTAAAAAAACTACATTTTGCTGACTCTCGCTTCGTTAGGTGCTCCAAGGATGAAGTTCTAACTCAGGAAGAAGGTGGACCCCACAAATTATATAAAGCATTAGGATCAATCTACCAGGAAGAAGGTGGACCCCACAAATTATATAAAGCATTAGGATCAATCTACCACAATCTAGACTAGTAGTAGAATGTGCCCCATGTACATATATTCCTCTTAAATAATGAAGCAGAAATAAAAGAAGAAGTGAAGTGAACTGTCAGGCATAAGAATACTTTCAGCATTTCTGTTCCATGTACCAAATCTTTATTCTCGGAGCATCTGTAATAATTTCTGAGGAGCCAATGCAATCCTGACAGCTAATGTTAACTGATGAAAGAAACGTTGGAGTTGTTCCCTTCCCCCCCCCCCCCCCCACTCAAGTGAAGTTTGGACTAAAATGTTCCACCCAGATCTAGTGTGAAGCAGAGCTGGCTAAACACCATAATACAAATGTCAGATGAATAATGTGGTGAACAACGTGGCACAGTTCCAGGAATAATGTGTTGGAACAAATAATATCTGATTAGTACCAAGCAGAAGGGCAGCGTGTTCTCCTTGGGGGCTTTTTTTCTCACCTCAAGATGTTTTGATATATCTTTCATTTGCAGTGAAAGTTATACAATGAAGTTCCCATTCAACGTGAGATCAAAAATCTAAGGCAGTGACTATAACCCAGCACTCGTGGAGGGAAGAGATGCTCATACAGACTTCCCCATCCTCAAAGTCAGTCCGCCCGACAGGGCAGTAGGGTTGCCAACTCCTGGTTGGGAATTCCTGGAGGTTTGGGGGTGGAGCCTAGTGATGGTGTGGTTTGGGGTGGGGAGGACTCAGCTGGTTGTAATGCTACACAGTAGGCACTCCAGAGCAGCCATTTTCTTCAGGGGGGCTGATCTCTGCAGTTTGGAGAACAAATGTAATACTTCTTCAGACCCCGCCTGGAGTGAGAAAGGATCAATTTACATGGAGTGGAAGAGTCATACTGGTATAATGGTGCAATGTCATCAGAAAAAAAACATCTCTGATATTCACTGGGAAGAGGGTCATTGTCAGGGCTCATTTCGTAGCAAGAGCTCCTTTGCGTATTAGGCCACACCCCTCTAATGTAGCCAATCCTCCAAGAGGTTACAGAGCTCTTCTTACAGGGGCTACTGTAAGCTCCTGGAGGACTGGCTACATCAGGGGTGTGTGGCCTAATATGCAGAGGAGCTCCTGCTGCGAAATGAGCCCTGGTCATTGTAAATGTCATTTCAGAGGGCAGCCATGACGGTCTGTGTTAGAACAGTTAAATTCGAGGCCAGGAGCACCTTAGGTCAAGTCTACATCTGACTTTCCTGCTGGAATCATTCTAGTTTCAAAAAACCCCATCTATACCTGTTTCTACTTTCAAACCATACTTGTTCTAGTTCAAAAAAATCACCATCTACATTCGTTAATTGCTCTCTTGTGGTCAAGCTAGCATTACACTGCTTTAAACAGATCCTGTTGCTTAGTGCTCTTCAGACTCAGGGAGTGAAATTTGAAATCAGTTTGAAATGAGTGTAGGAAAAGACAGAAGTCAAACTACTTCAGAGGGGAGGCGTAGATTTGGCCTTAGAGACCAACAACAGTTTCAAAGTATTGTGAATGTAGAGAAATTCAAAACCTTTACTGCATAAGAACATAAGAGAAGCCAATGTTGGATCAGGCCAGTGGCCCCTCCAGTCCAGCACTCTGTGTCACACAGTGGTCATAAATACCAGGTGCTTTTAATAACACTCTTAATACATTTCAGCCAGTTTTTGCAAAAGGCTCTGAGGGAAGAGGGCAGTGCTTTTTCCTCAAGGCCTCCAAACATGCCCCCTTCTTTGCTGAGCCCATCTTTGTCTGTCTCATTCATTTAGTCATCTTCTTCCACAAAGATTATAAAATGATGCCTGGGATAGAGCAGGTCGAGAAAGAAGTCCTTTTCTCCCTTTCTCACAATACAAGAACTCGTGGGCACTCCATGAAATTGCTGAGCAGTCGGGCTAGAACAGATAAAGGGAAGGACTTCTTCACCCAAAGAGTGATTAACATGTGGAATTCACTGCCACTGGAGGTGGTGGCGGCTACAAGCATGGACGGCTTCAAAAGGGAATTGGATAAACATCTGGAGCAGAGGTCCATCAGTGGCTATTAGCCACAAAGTATAGATAAGAGCTCTCAGTCTGGGGCAAGTGATGCTCTGTATTCTTGGTGCTGGGGGGGCAATAGTGGGAGGGCTTCTGGAGTTCTGGCCCCACTGGTGGACTTCCTGAGGGCACCTGGTATTTTTGGCCACTGTGTGACAGAGTGTTGGACTGGATGGGCCACTGGCCTGATCCAGCACTGGCTTCTCTTATCTTCTTATGTCCTTAAGCTGATGCTCCCTTTTAACAAGGGGGGGATTCAAATACCTCTTTCAGAATCATTCTAACGGACACCAAAATGTATAGCTTTGTGTAGTCAGAGACAACTCCTTAGGGACTTATTTTGTACAGAGAATAAATGATCTAGCACGTCTTTTTTAAGAAGCCTGCACGAACCCATGGGTTGCCAACAGAGAACAGGTTGCACATGCAGGAGTTCCCGAGTTCCCTCCCTGGCATCAGAGAGAAGGACTTTTGTCTGAAATAACTGGAAAGGCTGGGCAAGATAAAGTCAGTGGTCTGGTTCAGTAAGAGATTGCTTCATATAGCCAAATGTAAATTGGCATACGTCTGTAATAATAATAGGACGTGTCAATATGCCAGTCCATACATCCGTTTGTCCATCTCTGGCAGGCATAACTCATCAGAGAATGGAGCTCAGAATCTCAGTCTTGGCCACCAGCTTAGATGATGGTAGGAGTTGAGGAGCCAGCTATGAAGCCAGTCAGAGCCTCCTGGCCGACTTTAGGTCCAGAAACCCACCCTTCCACCCCATGCTACTGGCAATGGAAGTTACAGTTCTTTGTTTGTGGAACATGTAGCTGATCAGAAAACAAAGCTAGAAGTGTCAAAATTGGTCACCAGTATGAGTACAATTGTGGGAGTTGCCGTGCCAGAGGTGAGGGGAATCGAAACATCCTTGCCCACTGTGCCTTGAGAACCCCACTGTCCAACCCATTCTATTTGCAATGGAAGGTAAGGTCCTTTGTGGCAGGCACGACTCATCAGAAAACAAAGCTAGATGTCTCAAAATTGGCCACCAGTTTCAGGATGATGCAGTGCCAAAAAGGAAAGGAAGAAGAAGAAGAAGAGATTGGATTTATACCCTGCCCTTCACTACACAAGGGAGTCTCAGAGCGGCTCACAATCTCCTTTCCCTTCCCCTCCCCACAACAGACACCCTGTGAGGTAGGTGGGGCTGAGAGAGCTCTGATGGAAACTGCTCTTTTTCAAGAACAGCTGTGCCAGAGCTACGGCTTGCCCAAGGTCATCCAGCCAGGTGCAAGTGGAGGAGTGGGGAATCAAACCTGGTTCTCCCGGATTAGAGTCCGTTCACTTAACCACTACACCAAACTGGCTCTCAAGGAATCAGAGCATCCTGGCACAGAGATTAACTCCATAACAGCCCTCTGCTATTTGCAATGGAAGCAAAGGTTTACTCACGAGAAGCCAGGAAGGTACAGGCTTCCTGCAGTTTAGTGGGCAGAGTGTTTGACTAGGATCTAAGAGACCAAGGTTCAAATCCCCACTCTGCCCCGGAAGTTTGCTAGTCGCACTCACACCCGCTTAGCCGAACGTTCTTCGCAGGGATGCACTGAGGATAACATGGGGGAGAGGTGAGAATGATGCCAGCCCCTTTGTTCCCTCACTGGGGAGAAAAGTGGGGTACAAATGAAGTAAATAAATAAATGTGTCAGGCGAGGAATGTCTGAGATGAAACGCTAAATGAGAAGCATTTTTAACATTTTGAATGAGGGGACAAAGGCGGGAGGAAGGAGAGATGTTGCTGAAGGACAGGCCACCGCTTTGAGCATCAGTTATTGGATCAGGCAATCTGCCTGGGGCTCCCTGGAATCTAGGGCCTGGCCTTGTGCTTTCACGCTGTGACCCAGGTCCCTTGTCTCAGTAGCAAACTCCTATGGCGGTCTTGTACATCTTCTGAGGGGAGATACAAAAGTGCCTGGGTGAAGTTAGGTAAAGGTAAAGGTTTCTCTTGCTCGAAAGCTAGTCGAACATGACTCTAGGGATAAAGTGCTCATCTCCGTTTCCAAGCCGAAGAGCCAGCACTGTCCATAGACTTTTTCATGGTCGTGTGGTCTTGATGCTGAGGCGCACGGAACACTGTGACCTTCCCACTGAAGCAATACCTATTTATCTACTTGCAATTTCTTGCTTTCGAACTGCTAGGTTGGCAGGAGCTGGGGCCAGAGACGGGAGCTCACTCCGTCATGCGGCACTCGGGTCTCGAACCGCCGAGCTACCGACCTGTAGTGCAGCATCTTAGCCACTTGAGCCACTGCAGCCCCTCTGAGTGAAGTCAGTAGATAACAAATGTGTGTGTCTTGGTCTTTCCCTTGGGATGATCCAAAATACGGGCTATGACACAGTGTTGACAGAGGTCAAAGAGAGGGTAATGAAACTTGATAAGATTTGCAAGGAGTTTTGAGCTCCCTGTCCACGCCCCGCCCAAGACCTCAGAAACTAGCCCCCCTGCAACTCTAGCACTGGTGGGCCAAAGCCTGATTCTTGACACAGACATGGTGTGTGGGTGTGTGGGTGTGGGTGGGTGGGTGGGTGTGCGCGTGCGCGCGCGCATGCTGATCCCATATGACTCCTTCAATGTGCAGGGTAGTAGGCAGGGGTCATTGCATAGAAAAAGAGGTGCAGGAGCTCATTAGCATAACTCATTAGCATATACCACACACCCTGACATCACTGGGAGTGTGTCAGAAGGCAACACCCACTGCTCAGCCTCCACCCTAGAAATCTCCAGGTATTTCCCAACTCAGAGATGGTGAGCCAGCTTTACACTTTGACCAAAGACTCTTGAGGTTTCCTTTGCTCTTGCAGGGAAGCTACCCTACAACAAGCAGGAAAATACAGATCAAGTTAGTATGCTTTTGCTTTTCTTTTTTGCTTTTTTTTTCTTTTCCCCCCAAATTTATTTCTTAGTTTTCATAGATAAAGTCACATGACAAATACATATAGAATTTACATACATGCCTTTGGGTCTATGGTGTCTTTTTTTGATCTAACCATACATACAATTTGTTCCATCTTTTATTAAGTAGTTCTTGATCTTTCCCTTGTAATATAATACTTAATCTATCCATTTCTGCCACCTCTAATAATTTCTGAATTATATCTTCCTTTGAAGGCAAAGTATCTAGTTTCCAGCCTTTTGCAGATGTTAATATATATGTTATCATATATATCTCATTTCTTTTAAATCTATCTGAGATCATATTCAGTAAAAAAAATTCTGGTAAAAGCTCTATATCTATATGTGTTATTTCTTGTATGATCTTATGTATTTTGTGCCAATACTTTTGCATCTTACTGCACCTCCACCACATATGATAAAATGTACCAACATTGCTTTTACATCTCCAATAGGTGTTCGGAATATTACTATAGCATGTGGCTATTTTATCTGGGGTCCAGTACCATCTATAAAACATTTTATAGATGTTTTCTTTGTATGGTATTGTTCTCATATAGTTTATGGCTTTCCGTATGTTAGACCATCGACCAACATCTATGGTATGTCCTATATCCTGCATCCATGTTATCATTGTGTTTTTCACTACTTCATCTCATGTGTAATCCTCCAGTAGATAATTATATACTTTTGGAATCATTTTATCATGTGATGACAACCAAATTTTACTTTTTTTTCCACAGCACATCACCATATGTGCCCACTCCTGGGCTTGTTACTCCCAGAATGGCATTCCTGTGCACTCCTGCTTGAAATGACCCCTGGTAGTAGGGTTGCCAACTCCAGGATGGATCCTGGAGATGGTAGGGTTTGTGGAAGGGAGGAACACTCCACCCTCCAAAACAGTGGGTCAGTTCTTATTCCAGGAGATCTCCAGCCCACACCAGGAGGTTGACAACCCTAGTGCAGGGCCTCCTTCCCTTTCCCCCTCCCCACGAAGGTGAGCCTTTTGCTTGTCTCATTTATAAATGCAACTCACTGCCTTTGAGACATATCACAAATAAACCTTTTCTTTGCTCAAAGGCCCCCCGAAGAACCCTCCACCTGTTGTTACCATTTTAAAAGCAATCCCATCTGATTACTTGTCTGACTTCCACTCATGGATTCAATTTAATTTTTGCATCTCAACACCTCCTTCAGAACAATGCCTTTCATTTGTTAAGCAGTTCACAAAGTTGAAGTGGGAAAAGAAAACACGTTCTTTCAAGCATCTGAGGAGGTATTGACAGTTCTGAGGAGGTGGGGGTGTCAGCGTCTGCCGCATTTAAACGCAGGCTCTTCATGGAAGCAGATCTGAAATCCTCTTTCCACATTCTGGATTTCTGTGTGGATGGCTTTTAAGGGCACTTGGCCGGTGTGGGGGGGGGGGGGGAGAGTTATGAAATAAGGAACCTATGAAATCATAGAAATCTGCTGGGAAATGACAGTTTTGCCGAACATGTTAAACAAAAGCAAATTTCTGGTGCGGTCAACGGAAGACGTGTGGCCTGTCACATTCAAGACAGCCAAGGCTCACATCAGGAGGAGGCTTACCTGTTTCTCCTATTTTTTTTAATTCTGCAAACAAGTTACCTGTTCCCCCCCCCCCCGACCCCCACCCGGTGAGGGAGGGAGATCAAAAGAGACTGGTCAGACTCCACCACAGATCAGCAAATTCAAACAGCCCTACCTGCTCCAGCTCATTTACCCACACCTGCGTGTGACCAGGCCACCTCTCCCCCTGTGCACCGCCACAACAGCTGCAGATGCCAGCCTGCAGATGGGCAAAATCAACAGCGGCCCTGTACAGGAGCCTTCTCCGTTGTGGCCCCTCCTTATGGAGGAGGTCAGGAAGACTACCACTCTCTTGGCTTTCCACAAACTGTGTAAAACTGAATTATTCAAGAGGGCTTTTCTGTGCAGGCAATCCATTTACACAGTACTCCGCGATTCACAGGGTTACAAAGATAAATCATGAGGGACTGTGATCCACACCACTGTGTTTAGCTTGCTGACACCAGGACCCTGCTATGTAATTTTTGCATCACTTAATGTGTCATGTTAAGCCTCAGGCTTTGCTTCAGTTCTGTGGCCAAGTTCAGACTGGCAGTTTGGCCTGATATAGGCCCACTTTGCAAATGGATTAAGAGAGCCCTTTCACACAGCCACAGCTGTCTGGCATTGCTGTGCCGCACTCCCCCCGTCCTGAAGCACTTTCATCCCACTTTAAAAAGGTACCAGGTGAAACCGGTGACAAGCCGTCTGGGTGCGCGTTCATCCCACTTCCTGGCAGTGTGGACGCAAATAAGCCACACATCAAGTGGTGCTGGTAGTATGAACCTGCTGATCCGGCTGCTGCGCCCATGCACCGATGTGCCTACGTGCAGGTCAGCAAAATGGACCAAAGTCACGCCCCACTGTGGTGGCACCACCAGGGGCTGCCCCATAGTGTGAAAACTCCATTCTGCCTCCTCCCCAGTATGGTCCCACATCAGTCTACTCAGTGCAAATGAAAAGCCCCGCGACAACTCGGCCCGGGTCTTTTTGCCCTGCTTCCCTTGTGCTTCATTTTGCCAGTCTGTCCTCAGCCTGTGTTTAGATTTCTGGTTCCTTCTACAACCCTAATCCTATTGTATTGTTTACTGAGGCTGCGATCACACGCACAATTCGCCCTGACATAGGCATGAATGCTGGGCGGATTAAAGGGGCACGATCAGACGCCAACATCTGGAAAGCGCCCTGCAGCCCTGCAGCCGTCGGCAACCTGTTTTGCTCTGCCACACACACGGAGTAAAAACAAAAACAAAAACACCTCACAAAGTCCAGTAGCAAATGGGTTGCTATGGGCCACAGATGGACTTTCCTGCATCTGATCACGCCGGTATGCTCCCACCGTGTCAGGATTGTTTGATCAGACCATCCCGACACCATGCCGTTGTTTTCCCCCATTGCAGTATGCACATCAGAGCACCGCCCCCCCCCCCCCCACACACACACACATGCCATAGGGAGAGGTGTGAATCATTTATTCGTCATGTAACCGCATCGGGAACAAATGTTAAAAAGAAAAAAAACCCAACTCACTGGTGGTTGCATCTGATCATGCGGTGGAGGGCTGTGCCCGCATCTACAAAAATTGGTGTGATCGCGCAACGGCGGATCAACTTCCGCCGGAGGAAATAGCCTTGCTTCCCCCACACACACTTTATCTCGGGCATGTGACTGCAACCTGAATGTCCCATCCTGTCTACTGTATCGACTCATTTCGTGGAATCCACCTTGAGTCCAAGACAGAAAGGCGGACTCTAAATGAAACAAATAAAAATATAATAAAATCCCACAGACAGACAGTGCAAAGAACACAAGAACCAAATAATAGGATCCTGGCCATGTTCTGATCAAGCTGTGGAAGATGGAGCTGTAGTTACAGGAAGCTCCTGAAGGGCAGGCTACGGAAGTCAAACGGTTGGGATATCGTGGTGTGGATCTGCTGTAGAAATTCAGACACACCATTCTTGTTGCTCTTCAGCAGATTTAGGGAAGGTGTCAGGCGTTCTGAGCAAGTGATCTGGCACGGGTAAAAAAGTTGCACGAGGCCCAACTTCAACATGAAGTTGAATGTTTTCAGTGCCATGAAGTGTAACACGATATCTAAATTTTGGAGAGAAACAAACATGCTTCGTTAGCACGTATATAATGAGAGCCCGTGTGGTGTAGTGGTTAGACTGCTGGACTAGAATCTGGGAGACCCAAGTTCTAATCCCCACTTGTGCCACGGCTGCTTGCTCGGTGACCATGGGTCAGTCACGCACTCTCAGCTTAATCTATCTCATGGGGTTGTTGTGAGGATAAAATGGAGGGAAGGAAAACAATGTAAGCCACATTTGGTTTCCAATGGGGAGAAAGGCAGTGTATAAATGATGCACATAGACTAAACAAGAGGTGGGGACCTGCGATACTCACAGGGGCGGGAGAGCTCCAGGTGGAGAAGGAGAAAGCCAGGTAAGCCTTCTCCCTTTCTCTCCACACCCCCCCCCCCCCCCCGGCACTGACACAGAGCCTGCCAGGCCTCCTCTCCCCTCACCCCCTCACTGACATCAAGGCCCATGTGGGGCTGCCAGGCCTCCTCTCCCCCCCCCCCCACTGACAGCGAGTCCCATGCAGCTCAGAGCCACCAGGTCCGCCAAGCTCTTTCCCACCCCTGCCCCCTGGCAGAGACAGAAGAAGAAGAAGAAGAAGAAGAAATTGGATTTATACCCCGCCCTTCACTCACTTGGAGTCTCAGAGCGGCTGACAAACTCCTTTCCCCTCCCCTCCCCACAACAGACACCCTGTGAGGTAGGTGGGGCTGAGAGAGCTCTTTCCCAAGCTGTCCTTGAGAGAACAGCTGGTACAGAGCTATGGCTTGCCCAAGGTCATCCAGCCAGGTGCAAGTGGAGGAGTGGGGAATCAAACCCGGTTCTCCCAGATTAGAGTCTGCGCACTTAACCACTACACCAAACTGGCTCCTCCAGACAGAGAGGCCCACATGGCTCCAACTGCCGGGCCCACCAAGCCCTCTCCTTCCGCTGCAGTGGAGGCAAGGCATAGTTCTGCGTTCCCTGTGCGTGCGCAGAGAACACGTTTTACTTGGGGGCGGATTTATGTATCCCCCAATATTTTTTTTTTTTACTTTTTAGATTTTTCTGCAAATGTTGAGAGTCTCCCACGTGTGCAGAAAAACCTCCTTCCCCCCAAGTGCGCCCCCGTGCGGATTTATTTATCCACATGGAGGGGGCCACTTGGGAATTAGATATATAGATAAACAACGTCCAGCCATTTGTAGCTTGTGTTCTCTGTCTGTAGTACTGAGGACATTCACAGTTTTGCTGGGGGTGGAAGGGAACATTTATTCTGTAATGTGCTGTAAGTCATACATGATCCATGATCTGTTGTTAGGGCGGTCAAACAAATTGAGATTCCATAAGAAGGTAACAGTGCAGTTCTAAGCCTGATGTGATATGATTGCCACCTTCTGATACCCAAAGGAATGCCATGTGCAGAATGGAGCGGATATGCTTTCAGTCTTGCTGGATGACAGGACTTGGACTAATAGGTATAAACTACAGTGTGAAGTTTTCCTTCTTTTCTGCCAGTCCCCTCTATGTGTGCCCCGACTTGGATGGCCAGGCTAGCCCAATCTCATCAAATCTTGGAAGCTAAGCAGGATCCACTCTGTTTAGTAGAAACCAGAAACATGCGGATTGTGTCCGTTCATGGTCTGTGGCCAAACCATGAACCATACTACAAACCTAATTGAACCAGGGGGTTCATTCACAAACTGAACCAGTTCATGACCTTGCAAACCCGCCCAAAACAGCTGAGTGGTGGGGAGCAGCCTGATCCCCGCCACTCAGCTGTTTCGGACCTTCTTGTGCAGTCCATTTAAAGTTTAAAGGGACTGCACAAAAAAACCCAAAACAGCTGAGCAGTGGGGAACATGCGCTCCCTTCCACTCAGCCGTTTTTGCAGCTTTTGTGGGGAACAAAAAGTAGGGGTTTAAAGGGACTCGGAGTCCCTTTAACCCCCTGCTTTGTGCTTTACCTATGAACTGCCACAAATGGGTTTAAAAGTTCATGGGATCTCATGATAGTAGGCTTGTCACAAATGTCAGTTTGTGAACTACAAACAGGGCAAAATGTGTGATGAATTTTGTTTCATGGTTTGGTTTGTGCCCATCCCTACTGGTTAGTACTTGATTGGGAGACCTCCAAGGAATCCCAGGGTTGTTACACAGAAGAAGGCAGTGGCAAACTACCTCTGAACATCTTGTACCTTGAAAACCCTATGGGGTTGCCATAAGTCAGCTGCAATTTAACAGCACTTTCCACCACCTCCTTTATGTATATAACCTCTGTAATGGCCCTGGGTCCAGCTTGGTGGAACTCTCTGCCCAGTGAAATCCATGTCCTGTGGGACCTGTGGGACCTGGTACAGTTCCATGGGGCCTGCAAGACAGAGATGTTCCAGCAGGCCTATGATTGAGGACCGCAACAGTTGACCATCAAGCCTGGTCTCCATCTTTCACCCTTTCCTTCCCCCCTCCATAGGGAGGGTATAATTGTCACACTGTATTGTTTTTATTGTTTTTATTTAATCGTTTAAACTGTTTTATTTATTGATACGTTGGTATAAGTTGTACAGAACCCTGAGCCCTCTGGGGAGGATGGTTTATAAATCAAATCAATCAATCAATCTGGAGCAGTTACAGAAAGACAGTAGAGATAATGGTGGGAAGTTTGTCTTGTAGCTGAATCTCATGTTGGCCTCTGTTGATGTTAGAGGGAATTCTCCTCTGGTGGAAAAGCAAGAAATGATGTTAAATGGAAACTCAAAAGACCCAACCCAGGTTGAGTGGGCCCAGCAGGGCTTAACAGAGCTCCTGAGACTTGTCTCTATTTGCTCTGAGTTGCCAGTAGCTATCCAGGGCAGTGGCCCGTGAGGAAATTTTCCCGTAAGTTCAATGCCCAATTCACCCTGGTTCCAAACACTGGAAATGTAAGTTAAATGCCCAGTCTGCGTGGTTCCAAATGGCATAATTATTAGTTGGTTGGTTTTAAAAATGTATCTTCCACACATCTTCACCCAGGTGACTTACAATACACTGAAACATGAACAAATATTATAATTAAATTGGACCCTTAGAATATCACAATGAGCTGGCAATTAAAACAATGCATTTCAACAAATAGGGATCAATCAGGAAACTAGTTTTTTGCCTGTGGATGCCACCGACTGGGCAAGCAGCGGGAATGGACTGTGAGGGTTCAACGGTTTTTTAGGGGCATGTCAGAAGATGGCTTTTAGGGTTTGTAGATTTTTTTAATATACAGTAACTTATAATCTATATATCTAATAGCCAAGGTCCCCTCTGCATGTGGATACCTAAATCTAGGGGGCAAAGAGATTTTCCTGCAAACTTGGGGCACTCTCCAGGTGTGTAGAAAAATCTGAAATGTAGAAAAAACTATAGGGGGGATACTTAAATCCCCCCAAAAGTAAAACAGTGTTCCCTGCACATGCACAGAGAATGCTCTAGGAACTGTGCCTCCCCACCCTTGCAGGAGGGGGTGGGAGACATGGCTTGGCGGCGTGGTGGCTGGGAGCCTGGGGTGGGATGCCAGGGGTGGTTCCAGGGGTGGGGTGGGGGAGAAGTCTTGGTGGTCCCAGGCCTCATTGTCGGTGCCAGGGGGCAGGGGAGATGGCTTGGTGAGCCCAGGAGCTGGGAGCCATGCAAGCTTCACCATCAGTGCTGCTCACCCGTGGCTGCTTCCTCCTCCTCCACGTGGAGTTTGCCCCCCCCCCATGAGCAGGGTTACCTCTAAGCTGAGTTAGTGTGAGCTAGCTCACAGTTTTTTAGCCTCCGGCTCACACATTTTTATCTTAGCTTAGGAAGGATGGCTCCAGAGCTAGCTAATTTATGCAGCAGCCAAATCGCTCGCTCACAACTTTAATGACCGTAGCTCACAAAGTAGAATTTTTGCTCACAAGAGTCCTCAGCTTAGAGGGAACATTGCCCATGAGTATTGCAGGTCCCCATTTCTTGTTATATATGTTTTGTAGATTTTTCACTGAGAAGACATTGTTCTGCCTGGATGAGGTTTTGTACATTTTCTATGTATCGTTGAGATAATCTGATTCAAGTCGTCCAACTCTTGTATGTATGAAAATAGTTAATTAAGTTTATGAGCTGGAATTTCTCATTTTCTGTTATTATAATATTGTTATGTCAGTGTCTCTATAATAGTGTATGGTCCAGTTCAGAAGAAGACCTTCGAAACAGAAGTTTATTCTGGAAAAATTTGTCAGCATCTAATATCTACAGTTCAGAAGGACCTAAGTTAACATTATAATTTGTAGTTTTGTATATTTACAGCACATATAAGTTTTTTTGAAATATATTTATGTGCACCACACAGTTTTGGAGTATCTAATGTTTTAGTTCAGTTAATTGTCCAGCAAATGTAGGGTGGGCTCTGGCAGGGACACTTCCTGAAACTCTCCTTCCAGCAGTCAGGCCGACTTCTTACTCTGATGAGTTTTTGTTGTTCCGTCTGTCACTGCCCAGATTGGTTTCTTTGTTTTACACAGAAGTCAAAGTTAAGTTGTGCCGCTCCTTCTATTCCTCACAACATACAGAAAGAGTGTGGAAGCAAGTGAAGGTCAGCGATGTCATAACAAGCAAAGGAATGAAATACGAGGACTTCCAGCGTACTCAAGAGGAGATGAGAGTATTTCAGATTGAAAAAAAGTACACTGAAGAGGGAAGAAGGCTTCTGAATAGAACTGCTGGGGGGGTTGTTTGATTGTTTAATGCAGAGATGTCAAACTCATTTGTTACAGGGGCCAGATCTGACATAAATGTCACTTTGTCGGGCCGGGCCATGTGTGCCATAAAATGTAACACAAGATATTGGATTAGGTGTGTTATGAAAACGGGTAGAGATATCAGCATTGGTGTGAACTACAGAGGCATGGAGATATCAGCATTGGTAATGAGACAACAAACCTAGGTCTCAGTTTGGTACAGGAGGATTCAGTCCAGGAGGATGCAAAGAATAAATGGAAATAAGTCTGAAGAAGTGAGCAGTGACTCACAAATGCATGTACCCTACCACAATTTCGTTAGTCTTTAAAGGTGCTACTGGACTCTTTCTACTACTATTGGAAGCCAAATGTGGACAATCACGACCTATTCAAAGAACAAATGTGAAGAAAACAGTCATGAGATCCTGACCCACAAATCAAGCCGTCAACAAGACTTGATTTGTGGGTCAGACTCTCACAACTGTTTTCTTCTATTAGAAAGCACAACATTAAAAAACAAGGGGAGGGGGAGCATGATAACCTTCCAGGGCATTCAGTTGCTGACCTGAGAGCAGCAGTTTTCTTACAAAGGAATTTCAAAAAGGGATTAGAGAGACTGCAGAATTGCAACTGATAATGAAGATCAAAACAATGCAAACTCCTGGACTGAACTGAGACCTAGATTTCTTCTCTCGTTACCAATGCCTGCTGTTGTCATTTGGCATCTGAAATCACTTCAGTCTCCAAGATGTAATGACAGATGGACTCACATTCCAGCTGTATCTGAAGAAGTGAGCTGTGATTCATGAAAGCTCATGCCCTGCCACAATTTTTGTTCGTTATTAAGGTGCTACTGTACTCTTGCTCCTTTTCAATTAATAAGGAATGCAAGCTGCGCTGTTAGGTTTCTTTCCCCCATCTGTTAGAAATTGAAAGGGGGATGTCTCCAAGTGCCATGGGACTCCCCGCCCCCAGCGTGCTCTCTCTGGGTCTTTCCCTCCCTCCCCCTCCCTCCCTCCCTCCCCCTCTCTCGCTGAATAAGTGTGCTTGCCCACAGATACCTGGAATAAAACATTTTTGGTCTTAAACACAGGAGACACTCTCTCTCTCTCTCTCATGTTCCCAATGGCTCTCCCCTCTGTCGCTGAAGAAAAAAAAAAGTGCTTGCACACAAAAGCTTATACATGGAATAAAACATTGCTGGTCTTCTTAAAAGTCCCACAAGATACCATCCCCCCCCCCCTCCGGATCTTTCCCTCCCCCTCCCTCCCCAGAAGAGGAGGAAGGGTGAGGAGCCCTCAGCCAATTGAGGGAAGGCTTTCTTTTTCTCCTTGGAAGCAAGAAATAGGAGAGACTGGACAAAAGGAGGTGCAATGTAGGAAGCAGAAAGCAGCACACAGCCAGTTGCTCTCGGACCAGATTGGAGGCTTACAGGAGCCAGATCCAGTCTGGTTTAGTGTACGCACTTTAAAAAAAAAGAACACAAACTTTGCACTGGTGATAGATTCAGGTGGGTAGCTGTGTTGGTCTGAAGCAGCAGAACAATGTTTCAGTCCAGGGGCCCTTTAAAACCAAGGAAGGCATATACCTTGAATAAAACCTGCACAGACAAAACAGAAGAAAGTTCACTCTCCATGTTGTTAGCAATTGCCAGGGTAACAATTGCCCAGAAATGGAAAGAACCAACTTGTCCCACTTTGACAACCTGGCAAAATAAGCTTTGGGAGCATTTTATGGGAAAATGGTCAACCACCAAACACAAGGAAACTTTAACATGTACCAAAAAATGTTTCAGGTGACATGGTATCCCAGGCTGTGGACAGATTTGTATTCTGCCGCGCCTCTGCGGCGCGGCGGAATAAGGTGGGGGGAATTGCCCCCGCTGCGCAGTGTTCGCACGCCGCCGGAAGGAAGCCACCCACAGCGTTCAGACTGCAGGCAGCTTCCTACGGCGGCATGCGAACGCTGCGCGGGTCCCCCTCCCGGCGCACGTTCACACCTGCCGGAGGTGGGTGGAACACGCGCCGCAGCAGCCGGGGCACCACTTTTAAGTGGTGCCCTGCATGCCAATAAAGGTTGTGTATTGTGTGTATTGTGAAAGTGGTGCCCGGCTGCTGCGGGAGGAGCGCGGCGCTGGACGCGGTGCGTCCGGGCTGCCTCCTTGGGGCAGATGCGGCCATCTGAACGGCCGCTCTGCCTCTGCTTTTGAAGTGGAGGCAGAGCGGCCCAGACTGCCAGTCTGTCCTCGGCCCAATTGTCACATATTTTGAAAAAGCCAAAGTGATTCCTACAACCAAAGATTACAAAAATTTGTTATACTTTTGAATACTGTAAGGTCCTGTTCTAATTTAGCAAACAAGTGTATTAGTTCATTGAGGCAATGTAGATATCTGGGTTAAATGTTCTGATTTTCCTTTATTTTTATCACAGTTACTGTACAGTTTATTATTTAATAAATCTTTTAAAAAAGAATAAAACTTTGCTGTTCTTAAAGGTGCCACTTACCCTGATCTCTTGCAATGGCTTACATAAGGCATCACACCCTACCAAATGGTGTCAGGACCTGATAAAGAAGTGAGATAGATTCCAAATTATGTTTTGCTGTAGTGCTGAGGTACAATTTCAGCAGACACGCATGGTCCTGCACTTGGTGGGCTGAACCATTTCAGTGCAGGAGGGAAATTAATAGTGTGAGGTCCTTTATTCAGTCGCTAACAGTTTCAAATAGCAACTGTGGTACCCACTGATATCTTTCCTGACATCTGCTGGGTGTTTATAGAACATAGGTGGGGCATGTTCCCTCAGCAGCTGATTCCCCTGTTGCACAACTCTGACTGTAAAAAAGTTTTCCGAAGATCCAGTTGGTACCTTCCTGCACTTAATTTAAACCCATTATTGCAAGTCCTATCCTCTGCTGCCAAAAGGAACAGCTCCCTGCCCTCCTCTAAATGACAGCCCTTCAGATACTTAAAGGGAGCAATCATGTTTCCCCTCAACCTCCTCTACTCCAGACTGAACATTCCCAAGTCCTTCAGCCTTTCCTCACAAGGCTTCTTGGTCTCCAGGCCCCTGATCATCCTCGTTGCTCTCCTCTGCACCCGCTCCATTCTGTCCACACCCTTTTTGAAATGAGGCCTCCAGAACTGCACACAATAATCCAGGTGTGGCCTGACCAATGCAGACTACAATGGGACTATGACATCTTGTGATTTCATTGTTATGCCTCTGTTGATACACTCCAAGATCGCATTAGCCCTTTTTGTTGCTGCATCACACTGGCTGCTCATAATTAACTTGTGGTCCACCTGTACCCCAAGATCTTGTTCACACACACTGCTACCTAGAAGTGTATCCCCTATCCAGTATGTGTGTTCCTCATTTTTGTTACCCAGATGTAGAACTCGGCACTTATCCTTGTTAAATTGTATATTGTTCAGATCTTGTTGAATTCTCTCTCCATCATCTGGTGTGTTTGCTGCTCCTCCCAGTTTGGTGTCATCTGCAAATTTAATGAGTAGTCCCTCCACACACTCATCCATATCAGTTATAAAAAATACTGAAAACTACCTAACCCAGAACTGAGCCCTGTGGCACCCCACTGGACACCTCCCTCCATTCAGATGAAATGCCATTGACAACTACTCTTTGAGTGCTGTTCTCCAACCAGTTCCCTATCCACCTAACTATCCTAGAGTCCAGTCCACAGTCCTGTCATTTACCCATCAGAACATCATGGCGAACCCTGTCGAAAGCTTTACTGAAATCCAGAGATTCGTCCAGCTGTGTGGATTTTTTAAAAAATGAGTTTCGGCAACAGCTGTGATCACAGCAGAAGGATCTTCACTCCGTGACTGAAGGTGAGCTATGGCAGCCATTTTGTGGCTGGCTGGGACTCCTGCAGCAGCCATTTTGTGGCAGCCATTTTGTAGTTTGGCACACCACCCTGTATTAGGGTTGCCAAGTCCTACCTCTACGAGTAGTGGGGGGAGTCCGTTCCTGGCTGGGAGTCTTCTGGCGCACACACAAAGCACGCACTGTGATGACGTCACCCAGAAGTGACATCACCCAGAAGTGACATCATCACATTGGGCACGTTGGGGCGGGACCTCTCTAATTTGAGGGGAAACCATAGAGTTTTCCCTCGAATTATAGAGCCCCCCCAAAAAAACATGCCTGACACGATGACATCACCGTCTTTGCAGCCTGGCAATTTGGGGGCGGGGTTCTCCCTGGCGGTCCAATCTGGGCCGGTGGGGAGCGGGCCGCTGGAGTGGGGGTTTCCCTGCCCCCCAGGGTACTTGGGAACCCTACCCTGTATCAAAATTTCCAAGGTGCCTGCAGGCTCAAAAAGGTTGGGGACCCCTGCCCTAGTGCAAATGGGAGGGATGCCATCACCGTCTCTGTGCCAGGAAAGGGTAGGAAGCGGGCATTTTAGAGGAGGTGTTATAGAATGATTAGGACTTACTGAGCGTCCCGGGTCTGCTTTGCCCACATCCTACCCCTCTTGCCAGTGTCATCGTACACCAACAGAAGTGTTACCATAAATATAAACATTCCCAGTGAACTCAATAGGCATGAAAAAGTCTCTAAAATGGCATCCAAGCTCCTTGAGCATGTTTATTTTTGCACACTGTCACCTCTAGTAACGAGAGCTCAAGGTGTTAAGAGGTTCCAAGGCAACAACCTCCAGATGTGCAATGCTGAACGAGATTCGGCAGCATGAAAGGTCTGGTGCTCCATGCTTAGCCTGTCAGCTTCCTAGAGATATTTGGATGGTCATTTTTTTTTTTAAATTTAAATAGGTAATTTGGATCTGGCTTGAGCAGCCTGAACTTCTTAGAGATTTCAACATTCATGTCAGGTTGAGGCCCATTTCTGCGGTGGTGACATTCACTGGGGTGTCTCAACACATCTTGGTTCTGATACACATGGCAGGATATGCGTTCCATCAAGTCTTCAGCACTTATGAAATGGTTAAATGGTTTAGTACCAGGGGAGATTTTTACAGTTGAACACATGAGCCCATAGGAAGCTGACTTTGGCTGAATCAGACCATTGGTCCATTGCAGTGAGTATTGTCTTCTTTGACTAACAGCAGCTCTCCAGGGTCTCAGGCAGAAGTCTTTCAAGTCACCTACCAGCAGATCCTTTTAACTGGACATACCAGGGGTTGAACCTGGGACCTTCTGTGTGGCACATGAAGCTGCCTTATCCTGAATCAGACCCTCAGTCCATCAACAGTTAATATTGTCTACTCTGTCTGGCAGTGGCTCTCCAGAATCTCAAACAGAGGTATTTCACATCACCTCCTACCTGACCCATTTAACTGGAGGTGCTGGCAGTTGAACTTGGGACCTTCTGTATGCCAAGCAAATGCTCTACCACAGAGCCAGAGTCCTTCCTCATTCCTTGCTCTGGGTATCTATTTTGGAGTTAGGTTTAGATCTCTGGGAACTTGGGCCCTCCGCAAGGAGCAGGAGCCAATTAAGACAGTCTCCATTGGGTGGGGTCAGAAGGGGTGGGAAGGGGTCAGGATTTTCCAGGTGAAGATTGGTCCTAGCCCTTCCCTATGAGCAGGCCATCCTTGTTCCCCTATCTCACATGATCCTGCAGGCATATCCTAATAGCCACATATCTGAAGACATGAACAGTTCATTCTCCTCCATCATGTGTTGCTTTCCTGTCACTTCCCTGGCCTGGTTTCATCCTCTGCTTGAATTATTACACCATCTACATCTTGCAATTTGAATGTTGCCCTCTGCCACCTCTTCGGCTTCAGCAATTGATCTTCCTATTTGTTGGCTTAACATTTTTATTCTTTGCACTGCCGATTGTCATTACTTTGCTAATCCACCCTTAGTTTAACTCCATAACCATTATGGAGTGAAAAGCTTCAAGCAATTTAGAATAACAACAGGTCCCTCTGAAATAGGGTTTAAAGCAATTATCTTACCCTCCCAAAGGCTGTTTTTCAAAGCTAATCAACTAATCCACCGGAAGGAACCACTGCGTTTAGTGATTCACTTGCTGACTGTCTTCCTCATTCCATCCATCATGACTTCCAAATCCATATAAACTTTTCCAATAAGGAAAAACCCAAAATCTTGTCAACATAATCTAATAATATGCTTACAGTTCCTCATATTGTTTTTTTAAAAAAACCCTCTATGTCCTGACCACACTCCATCAAGATTCTTTCCTTATTTATTTTAATATGATTTTATTAATTTTCTATACATATTACACAGATAATTAAACATTAGACAATAATATGAGCTCTTAGTTAAGAAGCATTACACCAATAGTTGGAGAAAGACTCAAACTATAAATTAATGGTAACATCACCATAATCAGTAAGACAAGGGAATTATGGGTAACAATTACCTCAAAAAACAGACTTCAAATAACAAGTACCTTAAAATCAGTGAGTCAAATGTACCATAACAAGTACCTCAAAAAATCAGTGAATCAAGCGGACCACAAATAACAAGTACCTCAAAATCAGTGAGTCAAACAGACCATAAATTAACAAGTACCTCAAAAATCAGTGAGTGGAATGGATCGTAAATAATTTCAAAATCAGTGAGTCAAACAAACTACAAATCAACAAGTACCTCAAAGATCAATTAGTCAAGCAGATGATCAAATATGTCATACAATATCTTCAGTAAACCTCATTAGCATCAAAATTTCTACCAGGGGGAAGGGGAGGAGAGAGAAAGGGGAGGAGAGAGAAAGATTTAAAGAATATTTATCTAAATCTTCCCCAAATACATAATTGTCATCCTGTAAAGGCAGGTTAGGTATTCCTAAAAAGGATGTATTTGCTCAAAGGACACATAAGGTTAAGCATGTGCTTTCCTTATTTGAACTATTAATTAAATTATTTATTTAAATTTCAATAATTTTATTTTCAATTATTTAAATTTCAGTTACCCAGATTATTTGTTAGAAGTCCAAGTCTGCTAAAAATGAAAGGTCCAATAAATCCCTGACTTGTCTTGCTGACAACTTCATTTTCCAGAAAGTGGAGAAGGAAAGAAGGGGATCTGCTATCTTGGACTTGATCCTCACCAACAACCAAGAACTGGTTGACGAGGTGAAAGTAGTGGGCACCCTGGGTAGTAGTGACCATGTCATTTTGGAATTTACAGTCTTGGGGAAGGGAAAAGCTGAACATAGTCAGACATATAGGCTGGACTTCAGGAAAGCAAATGTTGACAAATGGGTAGAATCCCATGGTCAGAAATACTTAAGGAGAAAAGAGTTCAAGAGCGGTGGGTGAAATACTGAAGGCACAATCACAAACTATCCCTATGAGAAAGAAAAATGGGAGGAGCCTAAAGAAGCTAAGGTGGGTCCATAAACAGCTTTCTAAAGACTTGAGAAATAAAAAAGACTAATTCAGGAAATGGAAGAGAGGCCTTATAACCAAGGGTGAATGTAAACAACTAGTGCTTGGAGAGAGAGAGTTGGGAAAGCTAAAACTCAGTATGAACTTAGGCTGGTAAGAGATGTGAAAAAATAACAAGAAAGGGATCTTTTCTTATGTTCAAGGTAAGAAAAACAGCATGGACATGGTAGGCCCATTGCAGGGACAGGAAAGTGAAATTGTAACAGGTAATAAAGAGAGAGGGCAGAACTGTTCAATTCCTACTTTTCCTCACTCTTCTCTTGCAAGGGAAACGGTGCTCAACATGGGAAAAACAGAACACATGATGAGGGTAGGGAGTTGCAGCCTCAGATTGGCATAGGGGTAGTACATAAATATCTAGTTTCTTTAAACGAAACTAAATCCTCAGGGCCTGATTAATTGCATCCAAGGGTACTAAAAGAACTTGTGGGTGTAATTTCTGAATCTCTGTTCATTATTTTTGAGAATTCTAGGAGAACAGTTGAGGCGCCAGAAGATTGGAGGCAGGCAAATGTTGTCCCCATCTTCAAGAAGGAGGAAAAGGAGAATCCGCGTAACTGCTGACCTGTCAGCTTCAAGTCTATACCTGGAAAAAAATTAGAACAAATCATCAAATAGTCAGTCCTTGAGCATTTAGAAAGGATGGCTGTGACTACTAAGAACAAGTCATGTCAGACCAAACTTACGTCTTTCTTTGAGAAAGTTACTACCTTGCAGGATCAGGGGAACGCTGTAGACATAGTTTATCTTTATTTCAGTAAGACTTTTGATAAAGTCCCACATAATATTCTTGTTGACAAGTTGGTAAAATGTGGTTTGGATCCCATTACTGTTAGTTGGACCTGTAAGTTAACTGTTTGACAAAACACACCAAAAGTGTGTTTGTTAATGGTTCCTCATCCTCTTAGTGAGGAGTGACAAGTGGAGTGCCTCAGGGATCTGTCTGGGACATGTTTTGTTCAACATCTTTATTAATGATTTAGATGAAGGAATAGAGGGAATGCTTAATAAATCTGCAGATGATACTAAATTGGGAGAGGTAGCAAATAGGGTAGAAGACAGAGTCAGGACAGAGGATGATCTTGACATGCTGGAAAACTTGGTTAAAGCAAAATGAATTTCAGTGGGGATAAATTTAAAGTCCTGCATTTGGGTAGGAATAATCAAATGCATAATTATAGGATGGGGAGACTTTTCTTGGCAGTTGTAAGTGTAAAAAAGGATCTAGGGGTCTTAGTAGACTATACACTGAACATGAGTCAGAAGTTCGATGTGGTAGCTAAAAGGACAAATGCCATTTTGGGCTGTATCAACAGAAGTATAGTATCCAGAGTGATGGTATCACTTTACTCTGCTCTGGTTAGATCTTATCTAGAGTACTGTGTTCAGTTTTGGGGACCACAATTTAGAGAAGGATATCGATAAGCTGTAATGTGTCCAGAGGAGGGCAACAAAGATGGTAAGCAGTCTGGAGAGCAAGTCCTATGAGGAAAGGTTAAAGGAGCTGCGTATGTTTAGCCTGGAGGGGAAATGACTGAGAGGCAGTGTTCCCTCTAAGCTGAGTTAGTGTGAGCTAGCTCACAGTTTTTTATCCTCCAGCTCACTCATTTTTGTCTTAGCTCAGGACACATGGCTCCAGAGCAAACTAATTTATGCAGTAGCCAAATTGCTCATGCACAGCTTTTATGCCAGTAGCTCACAAAGTCGAATTTCTGCTCACAAGACTCCACAGCTTAGAGGGAGCACTGCTGAGAGGTGATATGATAACCATCTTCAAGTACCTGAAGGGCTGTCATACAGAGGATGGTGCAGAGTTGTTTGCTGCTGCCCCAGCAGGTCAGGCCAGAACCAGTGGGTTGAAATTAAATCGGAAGAGTTTTTGGTTAAATGTTAGGAAGATCTTCCTGATGGTTAGAGTGATACCTCATGGGAACAGGCTTCCTCGGGAGGTGGTGGGCTCTCCTTCTTTCAAGGTTTTCAAGCAGAGGCTAGATGGCCATCTGACAGCAGTGCTGATTCTGTGAACTTAGGCAGATCATGAGAGGGAGGGTAGGAAGTGTTGCATCAGTGATTAGTTCTCATGGCCCTGCTGATTGCCACTTAGGGGTCAGGAAACAATTGTCTCCAGGACAATTTGGTCAGGGATCCTGGAGCCTCCCCCCCCCCCTTTCTGGGCATAGAGCAGGGTTTACTGGGGGGGGATATATTTGTGAATTTCCTGCATTGTGCAGGGGGGTGGATTAGATGACCCTGGAGATCCTTTCCAACTCTATGGCCGAGGACAGACTGGTACTGTTGTTGGCCAGCAAGGCACTGCAAAGTGCTCTTATGGATTTTAATATTCATAAGTATGAACTTGGGTTGTTATGCTGTAAGGACTACAGGCATTCTCCCTTGCTGGGAGAAGCTCCAGTCCAATCCAGGGGGCTGGCAACCTCTATAGTTCACCAAGACAGAAGCAAGGACCCCCTTGCAATAAGGGTTCTTTCTGTCACATCGCACTGGTCAACTCCTGCCCCCTCCAACATACCTACAAGGATTATGCTAAACCAGGTTACCTGGCAACTAATGGTCTGGCCATCAGCCAGCCGGCTAGGGCCATCAACAGACAATAGAAGTGTTCCAGTGACTCATCGCAGGAGTGCCCAGGTGTCAAGTTCCTGTTTAGCTCTAGTTTCACAATATTGACCTCTCCCCGGCCTCTCCTCCTTTTTACCTTTAACCTATGGTAGGGTCAGAAGGGACGGACCGCCTAGTAGGTATGTTAGTGGGATGTGGTTTGCGCAGCCCGCCCCACAAGACCACCTAATAAAAGAGATTGCACATCCAGCAATCGGTCTCTTGAGCCATCATCCCCTATCTGCTTTACTACCCCTTATGTCCAGCTTTCTATCCAAATACCCTTGCCTCCATCTTTAAATCTCTAGATTCGCAACCAGAGAGACCACGTGGTCTTGCCAGTTCAAGCCACGTGCCCCATTTTTCTATTTTTCTCTCCCCATCCAATTCTTCCTTCGAGTGGACAATTCCTCTTCAGGACAGGTATAGTATTACCCAAACAACGTTCCCTGCTAATGCAACAGTGCTATTTTCTATCTTTATTTCCTTAGGCCTGTGTGTTTGTGTGTGTGAATCTGTTTTTGAGTGCTTGAAAGACATCATTCAGTAAACGGCATTGAACTTGCTATCTGCCTCACGTGCCTTTTTCCTGGAGAACTCCCAGGAGGGGTGGGACCCTGGTATAGTTGGCTGTAACCCGGTATTTTGCCAATTGCTAACTGTAAATTAAAGCAATTCAGCTAACACTGTGCTGCACCACAAAAGCAGGGTGGAGCAACCCGGAGGCAAAGCGTCCCGGAGCTTGCTGTTCGCACTGCGCACAGTGCAGTGCAAGCATTCTGGGGAGGAGGTGGCTCACAGCGTGCACACTGTGGGCAGCTCTTGGTGGTGGCAGCAGTGCGGCACATGGCTGTGCGCTTCCGCGCACGTTCACACCCGCCAGAAGCAGGAGGAACGTGTGCCCAGGAGGCTGGCCACCAGTTCCTCCTGGTGTACGGCTGCCGCGGGAGGGAAGCGCCACAGGACCAGGTAAGGACGGCATGCCTCTGCCAGCCAGCTGCCGCTGTGTGCATGGGCCCACCTCATCTGCTTGCAGAGTGGACATCATGCGGGCCACAACGCCAGTCTGTCCTCAGCCTATGATTCTATTATTGTAAATCACCCAGTCTTACATCATGGGATCTTGACGTGAGCAGAAAGTGTTCCAAAAATTTGCTACTTTCTACCAGAAGAATAATACTGCCTGAACACTATGGCCATCTTTGGGGGCCTTGCTTTGGGCTCTCCCGCCTTCTATGATTAGGTGGGTGGCAACCAAGAAGATGGTCTTCTCAGTCATGGAACCAGAGCTTTGGAATTCTCTCCCCAGGGAGATTCATCCGTGCCCTTCTGTTTCCGTCTTCTTCAGCTAGACTGTCATTTGGCCCTCCCTCAGTGATCCCTTCTTCCTAACCAGCAATCTATTCATTGCTCTTTTTATGTTTTGTACGTATCTTAACTGTTTTTAAAAAAACGTTTTAATGCTATGTGTTTGGGAAGGGGGTGATTTTAATGGTTTTAAAATGTGATTTTATCATGTATGCTTTAAATTGCTAGCTGCCTTGGTGGCCATTGTAAGAGCAGAAAGGTGGGGAACAGATTTTGTACACAAATAAATAAATAAATCTCTTTGGTACAGCACTGGCTTTAGCATCTTGTATCCCCTCACTGTGCTAGCGTGACTGTAATCTAACCTTGCGAGCAATCCCCATCCGTCCATCTATGCTCACTGAATGCCCTGCCATCTGATCCACTCGGAACTCCCTCTTTCATAATCAGCCCAGCTTCATAACCCCCTCTGCAGTCAACTTTATTCATCCATAAAAATGTGCTAATCATTCTTGGTTGTCATTTGGTGTTGTTTACTTTTTAAAAGAAAGCTAAATAGGATGCTTGCTGAGCATTTATCTGCTTAACGAGGGAATTAATTAATGTTTGTGAGGAGATCTGAGGGAAAGCACTGTAGGACACTTGGTATTATTAATTTGTTATCTCTCCATTATCAAATGTCACATCCACTACAGTAATCCTCCTAGTAATGTTTAGTGGCAAACCAGTGCACAGTCATTTTTTCCAAATAGCAGAAGAGAAGAAGAGATTGGATTTATACCCCGCCCTTCACTACCCAAAAGAGTCTCAGAGGGGCTTACAATCTCCTTTCTCTTCCCCTCCCCACAACAGACACCCTGGGAGGTAGGTGGGGCTGAGAGAGCTCTGACAGAAACGGCTCTTTTTCAAGAACAGCTGTGCCAGAACTACAGCTTGCCCAAGATCATCCAGCAGGTGCTAATGGAGGAGTGGGGAATCAAACCCAGTTCTCCCAGATTAGAGTCTGCGCACTTAACCACTGCACCAAACTGGCTCTGCTTCAAGCTTCTTCTGAGGTACACTGTCATCCTGTGGCTGCATTCATTCTTTCATCTTCCTGTTCTGGTGAATGCCTCTGCCCTCACTTGGATAACAACCATAAAATGAATTAAATCTTCATCGTGCCAGACTAAAGAGAGCAGTTCTCCTGGGTGGAAACGGCAGAGAATGGACCCAATGGGATCTCATGCCTGCTGAGCTCCCTCCAGAAATGACACCCTCCCCAGGTTCTGCTCTCAGAACTCCAGGAATTTCCAGCCCAGAGTTGGCAAGAAGAAACCTTGCCACAAATCTGTAGTTCAGTTCCAATGACTGTCCAGAGCCCAACACAGAAGGATGGGACCAAACCCCACCTCAGGAATGGCTTCCCTTTTATTTATTTTTTTCAGCTTAGCACTAATTTTGGTTTGCCATTCTTGGAACTGCAGTGGGGAGTGTGGCAAAAAAATAATCTGGGGGCCCTCCTCCTGCACCCCTTTTAAGTGCTGGCAGCACTTATAACACATGTGTAAGTGCATGAGACAGCAACACCATAAACCTAGTTTAGATAGCTTGGTAAAGGTAAAGGTAAAGGTTTCCCTTGCTCGAAAGCCAGTGGAATCTGACTCTAGGGATGCGGCGCTCATCTCCGTTTCCAAGCTGAAGAGCCAGTGCTGTCCGAAGATGTTCCCGTGGTCATGTGGCTGGCATGACTAGATGTGGCTGGCATGTGGCTGTTACCTTCCCACCAAAGTGGTACCTATTTATCTATTTGCAATTTCTTGCTTTCGAACTGCTCGGTTGGCAGGAGCTGGAGCCAGGGACGGGAGCTCACTCTGTCATGCAGCACTCGGGTCTCGAACTGCTGAACTACCAACCTTCCGGTCTGCAGTTCAGCATCTTAACCACTTATTTGGTGGTATTCCAGTCATCTGTGAAAGCCCCTCCGCTGAAGGTCTAAGGCGAAAGGTCATGTAGGAGTAAGCTTGCTTGCTGGCTGAACTTAGGCACCTGAACTGGCTTCGTGGGGCCTTGGGCCACTCTGCCCCTTTTGGTCAAATCATCATTATTATTTTTATTTTTAAAAAAAACAAACATTTTTATGCTGCCTTCCCACCCAATCAGGGTCCACAAGGTAGCAAACATAAAAAAACATGAACACATCTGAGAAATTAAAAAAAAAAATTACAGTTAAATTATACATGAATTTAATCAGAAACACATAAACAAGCAACACTAGAATGAGGGCCAGTAACTGTTGTTGGCAATATGCCAGGCAAAACAAAAAAAAGCCTTCACCTGCTGGTGGAAGACATGGAAAGAAGGAGAGCGATGAACCTCCCTGGGGAGGGAGTGCCAAAGTTTTTGTGCCATGACTGGGAAGTCCCCTTTTCAGGTTGACACCTACTTAGTTTAGGGTTGCGATCTCCAGGTTGGGAAATACCTGGAAATTTGAGGTGGGCTTTGGGGAAAGGAGGGATCTCAGTGGGGTACAATGTCGCAGAGTCTACCTTCCAAAGCAGCCATTTTCTCCAGGTGTCCTGATCTCTGTCACCTGGCGATCAGATGGAATCCCAGGAGATCTCCAGTTGCTACCTGGAGGCTGGCAAACCCTCTGGCTTCAGAGGGCAGGGGCAACCGAAGCAGGGCCTCTGAAGATGATCAGAGAGGTTGGGTAGGTTCATATGGGAGGAGACATTTGCTTGTCCTCCGGACCAAGACAGACATCTTCCTTAACGTCTGCCCTGGTGCTGGCCCTGGCCTGGTAGAACATGCTTCCACTGAAGATCAGGGCCCTGCGGGACTTATTACAGTGGACATCCAATCCATCCTGGCCTCCCCCGCTCACCCTGCTCAAACATTCCGCACTACCGGCCGGGCTCACCATGCCTCTTCTGATGTGACTTGCCCTGCTCTCTCAAAGGGACCACCAGAGCATGACCATCACTAGCTACCATCATATTAGCATCTCCTAGGAGTACTGTCTGAATATTTACCATCTTGTTTTGATCTGGTTGTAACTTTGTTTTTATATGTCATTTTGTTTTAACTTGCTAAATTATTGCTTGTTTTAATGCTTAATTCTATTTTCTACCAAATTATGGTTGTGGTCAGATGGCGTGATTATCACGCTGTTGACCCGCCTCAAATATTATCTGGGTTTATTTATTCCACAGTGACATGATCAGACACTCCATGGTCTGCCTTCCAGACACTTGCCAGTGTGCGAAGGTTTTTTTAAAAAAAACAAAAAACAAAAAAACCTCACTTGTGTATGTGCATAAGTGTTTATTTGTTGACTTCCATGCCTGCACACTGATGTGATGGGTGAATGCATTTGTGCGCCTATGCACATAAGCACCTATCGCTAACTGCTTTTTTAAAAATGGTGCCCTAAATGAACCTGGCAAGGGGGTTCACTTCATGCTGGAGTGGTCAGACATCCGGAAATGCACGGTGACAACAGTAGCCTCCACAAAATACGGACTTTCTCCGGTGTCAGGAAACTCAGTGGTGACACTGGGAAGCTGTCGACTGCCATGCGGGATGCCTGCTGTGACGTCTGGATGCACTTTTTTTAAACCAGTGGGAAGGAGTGGCCACACCAGATCAGAAAGCCTGTCTGAGTGCACCCGATATGTTGTGACCCACCCTGAGCCCACTTCAGGGGAGGACAGGATGTATGTTGGGGGGGGGGGGTTTAGAGATCCAGGCCTCTTCCAGAGGTCCCCTACCACATTAGGGTCGCGGCCACATGAGCAAGATAATCCGGAGGGGAAGCGAGGCAATTTTGCCCCAGAGCAATTTGCCTCACAGTTGCGCGATCACACAGGTCTGTGGACCTGCCGGCGCAAATCGCCGCGGTGTGATCAGACACAACTGCGGGCGAATTAATTTTTTTGTGTGTGGTTGGTTTCCGATTCGCTTGAACGGAGGATTGATGAATCGCTCCTCTACCCTAAAGGCTTTTGATGATGCGCACACTGAGAAGGGGGGGGGGACAACAGCATGGCATCAGGATAACCTGTGATCAGATGATCCCCGACGCCACACTTCCGCGCTGGAGCGATCACACGGGGAAAGTCCGGCTGTGGGCCGCAGCAACCCATTTGATACTGGAGTTTCCCTAGTAGTTTTTTTACTCCACTTCCCTGGCAGAGCAAATCAGTTTGCGATGGCTTGCCAATGATTGCAGGATGCCTCCCAGATGTGCTGGTGTGATCACGCCACTTTGATCCGCCAGTGAATCGTCCCTCTCATGTGGCTAATGGGTGCGTATGATCACGCCCTAGGGTTCTTTTTTTATGGGTGGGTGGAGTCTGGCTAGGGAACACAGGCCTCCAGAGGGTGGAGAAACACAATGAGAACAGTTGCCTTAAACGAAAAGTATTTATTAACTCATACCCAAGTAAAACTCAATAGCATATATTCTGTTTCAATACCCAATAGCATATAGAAAAGTCCCAATACCTGATATAGTGTTCACTTCAGAAAGAATGAAGAATTCTTGGACTGGACCAAGAACTAACTCAAGCCTCAGTGGGGCGTTGGCCAAACAGCCCTGAACAAAGACCAAAGCCTTCTTTGTAATTCTCTTTCAACCAATTGGAATCAAGAGAAGGGAGTCAATTAAAAATATATACCAAACTTGCCAAATACCAGCTCATCCTCAGCTGATAAGATGAACCTTTGCTAGTGTAACCTTTAGCCCAGATATATTTTATTAAGTGTGGTATATTTAAGCTTTGGAACCTGGTGCTTGGAAGGCCATGAAATGTGAATTCAGGCAAAGGTACATTTACATGCACAATTCGCCCTGACATAGGTACGAATGCCAGGCAGATTAAAGGAGCAGGATCAGACGACAACATTTGGGAAGTGCCCTACAGCCATTGGCAACCCGTTTTGCTCTGCCGCAGCAGCGGAGTTAAAACACACCTCAGAAAGTCCTGTAGCAAACAGGTTGCTACAGGCCACAGGTGGACTTTCCTGCGTCTGATCACCCCAGCATGCTCTCATGGTGTCGGGATGGTCTGATCAGGCCATCCCGACTCTGTGCCATTGTTTTTTGCCCTTCTCAGTATTCACATCATCGCACACTCCATAGGGAACCCTCAGGGCTGAGGTGCGAATCATTGATCTCTCGTTTAAATGCATCGGAGACGGACAAAAAAAAGCCCCAACTCACTGGTGGTTACGTCTGATAATGCAGTGGTGGGCTGTGCCCATAGCTTCCAAAGTCCATCTGATCGTGCAACTGCAGGTCAACTTCTGCTGGAGGGAATAGCCTCGCTTCCACCCCCCGCACTGTATCCCATGTGTGTGACCAACACCAAGGTTTTAGTTTTTACGTTAACTGTAATTGTAATATGTGAACTGACTTTGTATTTAGTCTATGTAGAACAATGTGGTATAGGCTTTAGTTTCATAAGGTGTGCTTTTCCCTATAGGCTGTATATTGTTACTCTACCATTAGAAATTTTCCTGTTTAAAAGCATCAATACAGGTATAACACATTTATTTTTATCTATTTTGTACACGCTAATATTGTATTGCGGCATTCTAATTTTGCACATTTTGTTTAGTTTTGTTGGTAAAGAATATCAAAATGAAGAAGATGGAATCTGGAATCTTTGCCCCTTCCTTCTTCTCTTCATTTTGTATATGGACGTTTATTATTGTCATATTGACAGGAAATGATAAAAGTATATGGTTACTGTTAAATACGAAAATTCTGTTCCTGTATATAGTCATCTGCGTTATTTATACAGTGCTTCTTATATATGAAGTGATAACAAAACCTACATAGCATAGAAAAACAAGAGAGGTCCAGGCTCATTGAACCCCAAATTCTGCAACACTATAAATCAAATTAAATCAATAAAGTAAATAAATCCATGTTTACTGATTCTGGTTTAGAGCTGAGGAGGAATCCTGGTCAGCAGACTCCAGCTTCCTGGCAACTGGGCAGTGTCGAGCCAGAAACTGCAAGGGAAGGGACGGGAGAAATTTGTTTCACACCCAGAAACATTGCTGGGGTTCACTCTAAGAAATCAGCTGAAGGTTTGGGAGAGGGCCTTGTGACACCCCAACCCTCTTCCAAGAGCCGGAAGAGTGTCTTCTCTGCTTTGTATTGTGGGTGGGTAGCAATGCTGTATACAGTTCTGGTCGCCACACCTCAAAAAGAGTATTATAGCATTGGAAAAAGAGCAGAAAAGGGCAACTAGAATGATAATAGGATTGGAACACTTTCCCTATGAAGAAAGGCTGAAGCACTTGGGGCTCTTTAGCATGGAGAAACGACGGCTGAGGGGTGACATGATCGAGGTTTATAAGGTTATGCATGGGACAGAGCAGGTAGAGAAAGAGGTACTTTTCTCCCTTTCTTACAATACAAGAACTCGTGGGCACTCCATGAAATTGCTGAGCAGTTGGGTTAGAACAGATAAAAGGAAGTCCTTCTTCACCCAAAGAGGGATTAACATGTGGAATTCACTGCCACAGGAGGTGGTGGCAGCTACAAGCATGGACAACTTCAAGAGGGAATTAGGTAAACACAAGTGGAGACCTGCAAGAAACTTGCAGGATAGTTATCCCATTCCTCACACCTTTGCTTCCTCCCTTCTCCCCCTACCTCTCTCACACTCTTTCTCCCTTCTGCCCCCCTTTCTTACTCTCTCGCTCTCCTCCATGTATGTTACTTCCTCTCTCTTTCTGACCTGTCATCATTCCCTTTGTTTTTCTGCCTCCCCACCTCATCACTCTTTCTCTCTCTTTCTGCCTCCCACCTCAAATCCCACCCTCCCCAGGCTCCACCTCTCAAATGTCTGGGAATTTCCCAACCTGGAGTTGGCAACCCTATTTCCTTCCCACCCAACAGCCAACCTACCTTTATCTGTCTTCAGCTTTCTATCTCCACCCCCCTCCCCTGCAGCCTCTACCTAGGAAAATTACAGTCTTCTCCACAATGGGGACTAAAGCAGCTTACATTATTATTTCCTCTTTGTTATCTGCACAACAACCCTGTGAGGTTGGTTAGGCTGAAAGTATGTGACTGGTCCAAAATCTCCCAGTCAGCTTCCACTGCAAGATGAGGATCTGAACCTGGGTCTCGCAGATCCCAGTCTGAAGCTCGAACTGTTGCACCACAATGGCTTTCATACGGTGGCGCTGATGAACTGTAGCAAAACAGCTGGGCCTAATTAAGTCATGCAAATCAGGTGGTATCAAGTCACACAGAGGGTGCTGCCTAGGGATGCTAGCCTCCAGATGGGACCTGGGGATCCCCTGGAGTTACTGCTCATCTCCAGACTACAGAGATAACTTTCCATGGAGAAAATGGGTGCTTTGGAGGGGGGAGTTTATGGCATTGTACCTCACTGAGGTCCCTATCCTCCCCAGGCTCCACCCCCAAATCTCCAGGAGTTTCCCGGCCTGGATCTGGATCCTCTGCTGGTGGCCGGGGGGATACTTGGCAACCCTAGACTGCTGCCAGTAAAATCCCTGTCTTTGACTGACAGAAACAGTTGGAACCTCCCCCCCTCCCCCAAACATTCTAATCTCCTCACAGTTGACGGCTGGAGCTGAGGCCATTTCAAAAGGTATTTTGGGGGATTCTATGGTCCCTGAAGGGTTTTTTTTAACTTTTCGGATTTTTCTGCACATGGTGGGAGTGCCCCCTGTGTGTAGGAAAACCTCTCCCCCCCCCCCAAGGGCCCCCTAGCTCGGATTTAGATATCCGCACAGGGGGGGGGCCCTTCGCTATTAGATATATAGATATGTAGCAGAGGTCCATCAGTGGCTATTAGTCACAAGGTATAGATAGGAACTCTCGGTCTGGGGCAAATGATGCTCTGTATTCTTGGTGCTTGGGGGGAGCAACAGTAGGAGGGCTTCTAGTGTCCTGGCCCTACTGGTGGACCTCCTGAGGGCACCTGGTATTTTTGGCCACTGTGTGACAGAGTGTTGGACAGGATGGGCCACTGGCCTGATCCAACACTGGCTTTTCTTATGTTCTTATGTTCTAATGCCAATTCCTGTTCTCTATCAGAATTCCTTCAAAGTTTTTATTCAAGGCCAAATCTAAAGGCTCCATCCTGCCCTCGGAAAAGGGCACCATGTCCATTTGCTGAGATATTTTATTTATATGAGGCAAGTATCAGTGCGCTTCAGCAGTCTTTGCCCTGCAGTATTTCAGAGGAGGAAGAAGGAAGGGGAGGAACAAAGAGCCCGGCTTGTCAAAGACGCTGTCATTGCAACGTATTTCTCAGCCCCTGTCTGAAAGGGGGAAATAAAACAGAAAATAGTGGTGTATTTTATATGAGCTTCAGGAGCACTGAACTGGCATCCGGTTATTTCTGTACTAAAACACATCACTGGGTAAAGAAACATCGCTCAAAATGGCATCTTTGAAAATCCTTATACAAACGCTGGTTAGGAAGTCCTTTTCAGAAATAAGCTTTACTACAGCTTGTCATTTGTGTGTCTGTGTGCGTTTGTGCTGTTTGTAGAGTCTCCTAATTCCCCTTGGCCTGCTTACTTTGGTATCATTGTTATGTGATCTCCTCTCCTTTTTCACTTAGAACTGTTTAAAAAAGAGATTGGCAGTCTGTGGGCCGAGGTCCATGAGCAGCCCCCCTCCCCCCCGTGGCTTTTCCTCTCAGTCCACGCGCTCCTCTTTGATGATTCACCAAGAGAGCAGCTGTTCTGATATGCTCGCTTTTATATTCTGCTCTGTCTTCGTTGGATACCTTTAGGGGCATGCCATCTTACAACTTGGAACGGCCCTCTTGGGAGATAATATTCCTTAGGTGAGAATGCCCCCTGAGTTACTACATATATACCCCAGAGAGCACTGCAGTTGGGGTCTCGGAATAGACTGACCCTCCCGGGTCCTAAGGATGCTAGGCTCGCCACGACCAGGGCCAGGGCCTTTTCAGTGGTGGCTCCAAAATGGCAGAATGAGCTCCTGGAGGAGATCAGGGCCCTGCGGGACCTTTTGCAGTTCCGCAGGGCCTGCAAGATAGAGCTCTTCCACCGGGCTTTCAATTAGGAGCCACCCTACCATCACTGCCAACGAGCCCTGGCCCTCAATCTCAACAGTGGCTTTATTCCATCAGGACTCAGGAAGACCATTGGAACTGGTAACTGCTTGTCTGCTGTGGGTTATAGGTTACCAACTTAAGCAATTTAACCCCATCTCAAGGGATATTAACAGCATCAGCACCTTATGATTTTAGTGTACTGAATTGTATCGACTGTTTTAATGTGTTTTATGTGTTAATGGTATTTATACCAATTGTGTAAGCCGCCCTGAGTCTGCTTGTGGGAAGGGTGGGGTATAAATTGAAGTAATAAATAAATGAATGAATAAATGAATGAATGAATGAATGAATAAATAAATAAATATGATGCCAGTTCTGGCAGTATGGTTGCCAGCTCCAGGTTGGGAAACAGCTGAAGATTTTGGGGGTGGAGCCAAAGGAGAGTGGGGTTTAGGGAGAGGAGGGGCTTCAATGGCGTATAATACCATAGAGTCTGCCTTCCAAAGCGGCCATTTTGTCCGTGTGAACTGATCTCTGTTGCTTGGAGATCAGTTGTAATCTCAGGAGATCTCCAGACACCACCTGAAAGTTGGCAACCCTGTCTGGTATCTAGTCTTGGTTTACTAAGCATCGGTCTGTCTGCATGCATATAAAGGTATGTAGCATGGAAACAGCTTATCTTCAAATAGAACATGGTTAGAAAGAGACCACGGAGCATGAGCATAAAACAGATTGGCTTGGCTAGATGAACCACCAGGTTTATTTAAGCTAGTCTAAGAATCCTCACAAACATTTCAGATCAAGGCCTCACCGTTACTTCCAAAATTCAGAATGGGATTCACTTCTATTTTAGATTACATTCCTCCTCCTCCTTCTCCTGCTCTCTTTAGGCTGAGCAGATGCAAAGGACAGCTTCTGTACTGAGGCTTCTCATCCCAGGATAAAACAGCTGCACTTTCCAAAATGGCATCTTCTGCACAACTGCTCAAAATAATGGGATTCTGTTCCCCTTGCATCCCATCAGTATTTCCTTAAGCACATAAGAATGCCAGAGGAACCGTGCTGGATCAGACCAGTGGTCCATTGAGTCCAGTATCCTGTCTCACTCAGTGGACAACTAGTTCCTCTGGAGGGCCAACAACAGGGCTAGAAACCAAGGCCTTCCCCTGATAAGAACATCAGAAGAGCTCTGCTGGATCAGAGCCCTAGTGGTCCATCTAGTCCAGGATTCTGTCTCACACAGGGGCCAACCAGTTCCAGGGCACAGAGACTGAAGCCTTCCCCTGATGTCAGGGGCGTAGACTTCTGAAAATCCGGGGGGGGGGGCTCCTTAGTGTGCGCGCTTTGCACATGCGCTCGCTGGAGCGATGTTCTCTCCCCCCCCCGGAAACCGCTCTGCCTCCCCGGGCCCTTCCGAGGCCCGCCAGCCGCTGCTGCCGGTGCCTCTCTCTCTCTCCCCCCCGCCACCCCTTCCCTCTCCCCCTCCAGCAGTGGCGGCCAGGCCTCGGAAGGACCCGGGGAGGCGCAGCGGCAGGCACTCCATTTTCCCGGGGGTGGCTGAGCCCCCCCGGGAAATTTCGAGGGTGGCTCAAGCCCTCGAGCCCCCCCCCCCCCGTACTCTATGCCTATGCCTGATGTTGCCTCCTGGCACTGGGACTCAGAGGTTGACTGCCTCTGAAGATGGAGGTTCCTTTTAGTCACCATAGCTAGTTGCCACTGATATACCCATCCTCCATGAATCTGTCTAACCTCCTTTTAAAACCATCTCTGCCTGTGGCCATTACTACATCTTCTGGCAGCAAATTCCACATTTTAATCACTCATAGCATAAAGAAAAATTTCTTTTTGTCCTCCCTGAATCCGCTGCCCATCAGCTTAATTGGGTGCTCTCGAGTTCTAATATTTTGGGAGAAGTACAAAAATTTTGCTGTCAATTCCTTCCACCCCATGCATAATTTTATAAACCTCTATCATGTCCCCCCTTTGGTTGATCCTTGTTTTCACTGTTGCTCTCCTGCTCTTTAAAAACAAACCCAATAAAAGAGAAGGTGCCACAAGATCCCAGCAATGCCCCTTACCCCTGATGGAAGCTGGAACAACCTCTTGCAACTGAGGAAGTCATCTCACACTGTGGAAAGTATTGGCGTTGGGAGGCCGGTAACAGTGCAAACAGCATAGTAGTTTATTGCAGGTCAAGATGGAACATGGGAAACCCCGGGCTCAGAGCCCTCTTTTATGCCGGTCAGAGATAATCCTCCAACCTCGCCCAAATGTCCCGATAGGACCTTAAGATAGGCTGAGGACAGACTGCCAATGTGGGCCGCTATGTGGGACCCTACCGGAGAGGAAGAGGGGTCGTGCACATTGCTGCAGCTGTCCCCCATCGGCAGCGCAGACTCATCCGTCCGCGAGGCGCCATCGTGCCGCTTCAGCTGGAGACCCCTTGAAACAGGTCTGTCTGGGCGTGTGTCGCTGCCGCTTCCTGCCGGTGTGGACGGGTCTACGCCGCACAGGAAGTGGTGGCGGAAGTGTGGACGCGCTGTTCCGGCGGCTGCAGCTATGCAAACAGCCGCGCCTCGCCGGACCAGCCAGAAGCCGCGCACCGCAACAGAGGAGGCTCCAGAGGACGGACGGCAGTGTGGACACGCCGCTCCTCCTCCTCTCCGGTAGGGTCCCACAGCACTGTAACCAGTGCGAACGGGATGCCCCGCACCCATTTCCCCGTGCAGCTTCCACCCCCGCAGCTGTCCCGGGGCGAATTGCCAGTCTGTCCTCAGCCATAGTGGTTACATTTCATAGGTTCCCAGGAGGAAACCTAGGTTCATGATTGGTGGTCGTTTAGGATCCGACCAGCTATTGTTCTACCTGGCCGAAGCTCAGGTAGATTCGGACCATGTGCGAAGTCCACGTGGCGGTCTCCATTACGCGAGTGCATGGCGACTGCGATATTGATACATAACACACTGGAGGAAGAAAACACTTTTAGTGGAACAGATCTGTGTGATCCAACCCGGGCTTTGAAATCTAAATTGAAAATGACCCATGTGTAACCAATCTGTTTTGAGATCCTTCCAGAAAGACACACCAGATAAAAACCTTTTTGTTAATGAGGACTATCTGCTTTGTTTTGGCACTGCAGTCCGCAAAGGCGACTGTGAGAAGCATCTTCCGAACAAAGTACTCATATAAGTTAAAAGTGTTTCTTTTCTTTTCTTTCTTTCTTTTTTTACCTATCCATATGTGTTGTTGAGCCTTTCCAATCTCCATATCAGCAGGGCATCTCTTCTGAGAAAGGGTATCAGGAAGCTTTTGGAAACAAAATTATTGCTTGCAACTGTGACAGATACCATGGAGCTGCTTACAAGGTTTTTTCCTATTAAGTTTTCGCAAGCGTGAGTGCCACAGAAAATAACCTTTCCTATGTGCCAGCTTAAGAGAGAGCAAATAAGGAGAGGGAGGGAAATACAAGCAATTCTAGCAGAAGTTTAAAGAAAGATTATATCTCTTCAGGCTTAAACTAACAGAATAGGAAAAACTACACAGAATTACTTGGTAGGACGTCTTCATTTATAATCTCATTTATATGCACATTTTTGGTCCATGTTATTAGGCCTGCCCACAGAGAAAGTGGAAAATAGACGATTAGATCATTTGACACAGAACAGTCCCAGAGGTTAAATAATGATCCGCCACTGAGAGACCTATCGATCTTTTGAAACCTAATAGTCTATACAGGATTTTCCTCTCAATTTCCTGTCTTATCCATTTCTCCCTCGAGTAAGAAGAACTTCTTAAGAGAAATATGGAGTGTGGATATTTTTAGAAATGCCTTCAGCATCTCAATGAGTGGGAGACCCCCATTCCGATGGGGACTTTGAAGGAGAGAGTGCAAAATAATATTAGGCCATCTCCAATAAGCTTATTTGCAATGAATTTACTTCCCTAACTTAATTATTAACAAAGAGGGACAAACAGAGGTCAAAAGCCATATGTAAGCCATCCTTTGACTGATCAAATCTTGCCCTTCCAAAGATTTAAAAAAAGTTGCATTTAGCCATTTCCAAAGCAAAACAGTTTCAAAATGGGATGACAATTTTCTGTTTCATTTTGGTTGCATTTCGGAGGAAGAATGATCCCCTCCAGAGCCAGTCTGGTGTAGTGGTTAAGTGCGCGGACTCTAATCTGGGAGAACCGGGTTTGATTCCCCACTCCTCCACTTGCACCTGGCTGGATGACCTTGAGCAAGCCATAGCTCTGTACCAGCTGTTCCTTCAAGGACAGCTTGGGAAAGAGCTCTCTCAGCCCCGCCTACCTCACAGGGTGTCTGTTGTGGGGAGGGGAAGGGAAAAGGAGTTTGTAAGCCGCTCTGAGACTCTTAAGTGAGTGAAGGGCGGGATATAAATCCAATCTCTTCTTCTCTTCTCTTCTCTTCTCTTCTCTTCTCTTCTCTTCTTCTTCTTCTTCTTCTTCTTCCTATCCACCCTGGCTACGTGTGACGTTCCATGTGGAAGCCATGTCTCGACAGGACGGTTGAAAGCCATAAGCTGAACATTCCCCATTAAATGACTTACTCTTCTGCTTTGCAAGCATGGAAATAATATTGCAAACTCTGTTCCACTGGACCCAGGCAAACGTTACACTTCTTGTGTGAAAAGGAGCCGCGGGGAACTCAGGTTCTGACTATGATGAGTACAGCAGGCTCCCTTGGAGACAGGCAGGGACAGCTGGGAGGGATGGAAAACCTACTGGCTGCCTTTTTCCACCATAGGGGTGCCAGGCTCCAGGTGGGACCTGGGGATCCCCCGCCATTACAGCTCATCTTCAGACTACAAAGATCAGTTCCCCTGGAGAAAAATGGCTGCTTTGGAGGGTGGACTCTATGGCCTTGTACCTCACTGAGGTCCCTGTCCCTCCCCAGGCTCCATTCCCAAATCTCTAGGAGTTTTCAGACCTGGATCTGGAAACTTTCCCCCACTCCACTGCCCACTGCTGGCCAGGGGGGACTTGGCAGGGCCTGCAAAACAAAGCTCTTTCACCAGGCTTTCAATTAGGAGCCGCCACTGATGAACGCACCACTGACGAACGTGACATAGGAAAATCTCCTGGCTTTATGATACACTGTTGGATGCTGCCTTTTACCATCGGATTGTACCCTGAAAGCTGCCACCATTTACACTGTTTTTATCAGCATGTTGTTGTATATGTGACTTTGGTTTTAAGACTGTATTTATTGGTTTACTATATTTTTTAGCATCTGTATGCTGCCTTGAGCCAGTTTGTCCAGCATAAATGGAAATAACACATATAAATACATAAATAAATATTTCATCTATACATCTGGCTCTGTTCAAAGAACATTTGTATGAGGGCCCACACTGTCAATCAACAACAAATATCCTTAAACAGGAATTCTTTATTGAAGAGAGGTCTTATTGGTCATCTGCACTTTCTGTGTTAGTAATGGAGGGTAGGTGTGGGGCCAGGTGAATTATACAGGATTCAAAGCGGGTCTCAGAAATAACACATCCAATCAAAGAAACGAATGAAAGGTGCTAAACATACTGGCTCTGAGTTCCCAAGGTAAAAGCGGGAAAGATACATGGCCAGACCTAAAAAGAAACAGCAGCTGGCATTAAAGTCTCCAAGGTCAGAAAAGCAGGCTAGGCGATAAGCACGCCATGAGAACAGGGCGGGTAAGACATTCCACAGTCATGAGGCCCCGCTGGCGAAGAAACCACCTCCCGCCTGGGGGATGGCAGCATTAGCTGACAATGTGCCTGTGGGAAGGGAGCTAGATACGTTAAGCTGAATGGCTGCACTGAACCTTCCCACATGTAGCCATATGTATGATTGGAAATCCTGCTTTTCTAGGTTTCCTGATCTCATGGAGAGAGCCCTACCTGCATGGAATTGTATGCACAAAAGGGCTATGATCCCACTCTTGTGCACACTGATTCGCCTTAGATTATGTTGTTTCAACAGGGCTTATCTTATCCCTCGTGGCTAACTCTTCAGGCTCCTTCCCCTACAAACTACGAGGGGGGCAACTATCCCCGGCTGCAAGATTTACCTCAGAAGTGAAACAGTTTTGAGAATCTTTAAACAATACATCAAACCTACAGGATATATATCAATATAAGGATGGGGACTTACAAGGGATGGGGGGGACTTATGAAGAGAAGGAGAAAGGCGTAGACCTTGTCTCCAGCATCACACAGGAAGTAACATCATCCCATCAGCAACTGTCTGGGTGACGCTCTGGTATTTGTGCAAAAACTCTATGGTAAAACTGGCTTCAGACTGTTGGCTAGACATCCATGGTGTGATCATGTCACTTTCTGTGCAATGCCGGCGACGAGGCCTAAGCCTTCTCCTTTCTCTTGGAAAGACCCCCCACAGCTACCAAAACTCCTTTTGCAGCGATTCTTTGTTCTCATCTGCTTTCCAATTGCTAATCCTTTCTAAAGCAGAATTGTTTCAGTGGGTATTTAAGTGCTGCCCACTGCCCTCCCCCGTTTCCACCTCTCTCTCTTTAGGCTGACGCTCCCTCCCCATTCTGTTTTCTTTCCCTCCTTCTCCAAAGACAAAAGAGGAGGTGTCCTCCAACTCAGGCCAACTTTCAAAAAGCCAGAGAGGGCACAAGAAGGAATAAATAAGTATCAAGGACGAGAGGATTCTCTGCTCCCAGATGGGTCAGTCTTAGAAGAGTGGGCCTGGATTTCCCCCTTTCTTCCCTTTCTTTTTGCAGAATCATGAAGGGAGGGAGGGGGGGTTGGGTCTGCAGTTAAAAGTTTTAACTATGGCAGGACAATCGAGTAAATTTAAAAAAAAACAACTTTGAACACCACCCACACAGCGTCATGTGACATTTCCATATTAATTAGGAAAAAAATGTGGGGTTTGCTTGTTAGATGTAGAATGCATACAGAAAACACAAATAAATAAACTGGAGGGGGGGAACAGTGCAGAGAGAATGCATGTCACTGTGAAGTCAGCCCTTAAGGCTTGACCGCTCAGATTCTCTAGAGCAAGCTGTCAGTGCAGAAAGAGCCTTGTTGGACCCCTTTTCAAGACACTGGGTTGGATCCAGCCAACTTGTTCACTCAGTCTTGCTTAATTCTTGTCCTTGCTGTAGACCATAACTGACATGTGTCTTTAACATACACCGGTCCCATGATCTTCTCCATCATAACCTTTTTTGAGTGCTCAGAGGGGACTCCTGCTTCTGTTTTCACCAACAAAACAGCTGGTTGGGTACAAACCAGTGGTGAAGAAGAAGGGCAATGTCAGCCAATCCTGCAGAGGAAGTTTGCCTGGAGAGACTTCTATAAATTTAGGCTCATGTGGATCAGCTCTGATAGACAATTAGTTGTCAGCAACTGATGAAGCTATGCTTCTTTTCTTTTACGATCCAGGAGGACAGAGAGGTGGGGGGAAGCATATTTCTGGAGAACTTGCTTCTCCTTTGTCTTTCCAAAAAAATCCCTGCCTATAACCCTAGCACCCTAACCATAACCCAACAAAAATACCTGTGCAACTCAGAAATTACATACACAGCACATACTGTAACAGCAACCAATGGAAACCATTCTGCTCACTGGACTATCTTCACTATAGAGAACTGTGTACACTTTGGTGTAGTGTTTAAGTACATGGACTCTAATCTGGGAGAACCGGGTTTGATTCCCCACTCCTCCACTTGCACCTGCTGGATGACCTTGGGCAAGCCATAGTTTTGGCACAGCTGTTCTTGGAAAAGAGCCGTTTCTGTCAGAGCTCTCTCAGCCCCACCCACCTCACAGGGTGTCTGTTGTGGGGAGGGGAAGGGAAAGGAGATTTGTAAGCCCCTCTGAGACTCCTTCGGGTAGTGAAGGGAGGGGTATAAATCCAATCTCCTCCTCCTCCTCCTCCTCTTCTTCTTCTACAAGTGTGTACAGTCCACATATGTCTGGAGACAGTGGGATTGCGACAGCTGATCCTATGTACATCTGGCAGATCTTTTATACAGACTATATACACCATAGGCTCTGTATGTGTGATTAGGGTCCCTACAAAAAGAAGTCCCATGAATGCAACCTACATATGCAAGTAGGGTTGCCAACCTCCAGGTGGGGCCTGGAGATCTCCTGGAATGACAACTGATCTGCAGATGACAGAGATCATCTCCCTGGGAGCAAATAGCTGCTTTGGAGGGTGGCACAATACCTCACTGAGATTCCTCCCCTCCCCGAACCCCACCCTCCTCCAGGCGGCACCCCCAAATATCCAGGGATTTCCCAACCCAGAACTGACAACCCTGAGTGCAAACATCCATCGAGAGGTGAAATTAGCTCATGGCAGGGCTCTTTTTGTAGCAGGAACTTCTTTGCATATTAGGCCACCCACCCCTGATGTAGCCAATCCTCCAAGAGCTTACAGTAGCCCCTGTAAGAAGAGCTCTGTAAGCTCTTGGAGGATTGGCTACATTGGGGGCGTGTGGCCTAATATGCAAAGGAGTTCCTGCTACGAAAAGAGCCCTGGCTCATGGGCATATTTCTGCTCTCTTCCTACCCACACATTGACTACATAACTCCCCATAGATATCACTCAGAATACTTAGAAGGCATTCAGCCTAGCCTTCCCCCTGACACCAAGTTTTCCATGTACCAGTTTCTCAATCATATGAGCTCCATCTGAGGTCTTCTGAGGATCAACCGAGACATGTTGGCCAGCCTCAGGCCGATCTAGGCTTCAGCATGAAAAGCTGGGGAGGCCTGTGGGGCCCAGTTGTCATCCTGCATAATCTCAGAGCATCACGTGCATGACATCCAACCCTCCCCCGTTTCAGGTATCGGTCATGTGAGACAATCGTTGGTCACAGCAAGTTGCTTTCCAGGAAAGCAACTTGGCATGGAAAAACCACCTCGATGGAATTCTAGAGCTCCCTTGAATACAGCTGAGAAACTCTGCCATAAAAAGAGGGCCAGCGTGGTGCAGTGGTTAAGACTCGAATCTGGAGACCCGGGTTTGAATCCCCACTCCTCCTCCACATGAAGCCTGCTGGGAGACCTTGGGCCAGCCACAGTTCTCTCTCAGCCCCACCTGGCACACAGGATGTCTGTTGCGGTGAGAGGAAGCGAAAGGCGATTCTAAGTCACTCTGAGGTAGAGAAAGGCAGAGTATAGAAACTGTATCTTCTTATTTCTTATTTATTTATTTGGATTTATATCCCACCTGACCAGCAGTGCCGGCTCTAGGCAGCTAACAACACTTAAAACAACAAGAATACATCAGTTAAAATCACATTCAAAGCACACAACTAAGGTAAAACCAGAAAAGATAGCGGCAATATCGAAACCTCCAATGCAGGAGCAGCAACCCAAATATCTCAGGCCAGAGGGCTTCCCCCAGCAGATATCCCGGGCCGGAGCAATTTCAACTGGCTGCTTTCCAGTGGCCCTCTAACCCCCACCCCACCCCGGTGGCGGCTCCTAATTAAAGGCCTGGCGGAAGAGCTCCACTTTGCAGGCCCTGCAAATCTGCAAAAGGTCCCATAGGGCCCTGATGTCCTCCGGGAGCTCGTTCCACCAGTGAGGGGCCACCACTGAGAAGGCCCTGGTTCTAGTGGTTGCCAATCTGGCCTCTCTGGGACCAGGAATGGTGTTGTGTGCCTGATCGCAGTGCTCTTCTTCCACAAAGAATGTACAAGTTCAACCAATAGGTGAGCTTTCCTTCTGAACTAATTTCCTTTTAGATCTGAGTCCAGTAACACCTTAGAGACCAGCAAGATTTCCAGGGCATAAGCTTTTGAGAGCCAAAGCTCCCTCGTCAGTCATGTCCTGCCGTAGACGACATGGCTGCCCTCTGAGACGATCCGATTTCCTTGTCACTGATGACAAAGATCTTGATGAGGTTGTCTAGTCCTGTTCTCATGTTCAGTAACATACAAGAGTCCGGCTTCTGTACAGTCATTTAGTGGAAGGCATTCAGGTGTATGCTACAAACAAAAACTAGCTAGACAGGAGCCCACCAATAAATGTGCCCGAAGACTTCCATGAAAATAACTCACGGCAAGCAAGGAAGCCTTGCAAAATCGAATCTAATAAAAGGGAACAGGGAGAAAAATCTATTATGCCAGTCTGGAATCTGAAGTATAATAAAACAAGGGGAATATGCCAGCAACCTTAAATAAGGTGAGCTAAAAGTAATCCCCAGTACTTATTTAAAGCAACAGAGAATAAAGGATAGCAGAAGGCCGGCAGAATAGCTCCTTAATGCTCCCCGCAATTAGTAGATCGGGGGGGGGGGGGGGAGGTTGGTTGGTTGGTTGGTTGGTTGGGTTTTTTAAAAAAGAAAATCAATGCTTGCAAAACCTGAAAGATGTCAGGGAGGAACAATTATTCATGGCTAATTACTTTTTAGAAGATGATGGCAATAAGTTCGTTTTCCTCTAGTATCGATGAGGAAAATCCTCCAGGGAAATCATTTGCAAAGGTTACCGAGGATATGAATTATTAGCTGGTATGTGTGAAGTACATGAATGAGATAGGGTGACTCAAATAGTACTAGCGCCGTGAAGGTCATCAAGACAACATGGCTAATAGCATAAATTACCATTTTTAGCAAAGCAAACAACTCGCCAATGTGTCTGATACTGAAAAGCAAGGACTTGCTATGAGCTGCGATACTCCCCTGAAGAACTTCAACACAGTGGGTCGGATTGTACCAGGCAGAGCAGCATTACCCGGATCCCTATTGTTAGCCGAATTGCTTTAATTTAAGATCAGCAATTGGCAAAATATCGGGTTCTTGCCAGCTATACCAAGGTCCCGCCCCTTCCAGGAGTCCCCAGACAATAGGCAATGAGGCTGAGTGGTTTCTTTGAATGACGTTTACTGTAAAAATGTTGTTCAAGCATACAAAACTGAATCACACACGCATACACACAAGATCTAGGAAACTTAGGTAGAAAAATAGCACTGTTGCATGGGCAGGAAGTTCATTGGTTGGGTAATACTTTACCTATCCTGGAGATGGGTGGTCCTTTGTCCAAAAGAAGATTTGAGGGATAGAAAGGAAAGATGGGGAGCGTGATCTGAACCAGCAGAAACACGAGGAGGGTTAAGAGCTAGAGCTTGAATAGTGTGTAAGAATTTTTAAAAGGTGGTATTGGGGCGAGTTGCGCTGACCACATCCCATTGACACACCTACTAGTTGGTCCGTCCCCACTAGCCTTACTATTGGTCAGTGTAAAAAGGAGGAGGAGATAGGAAGGAGGGGTCAATATTGCAAATCTAGGTGCTAAGCAGGAACTAACACCTGGGCAGCTGTTAGGATTCATGGCGCCAACCCTTTGTCTCGTGATGGTCACTTGATGGCCGACGATTAGTTGCTTGGTAACGTCACTTAACATAATCTCTTACAGGAACTTTGGGGGAAGGTGTGAATTGGCCAGCATGAGGAGACAGGAGACTCTTTGAAATGGAGTCCTGGTCTCCATGTTAGTGTGAACTCTGGAGGAAGCTTCCTGCTGTGGGCTGGAGCCTCTCACTGCAATAGAGAGTGCATTTCGCCCTTTTGCAAGATAACAACCCAAAGTTCAAACTTATGATTTTAACAGTTCATAAGAGCATATAATATGCCTTGCTGGCTTACACTATGACACATGCAGCCCCTGGAGCCGGCAGAAGCATCCATCTGCTAGCAAAGAGAAAACCACGTGTGTTGTAGGGGAGACCATAACCTGTGTGTGGGTGGGGGGGGATACATAAGAACCTAAGAGAAGCCAATGTTGGATCAGGCCAATGGCCCATCCAGTCCAACACTCTGTCACACAGTGGCCAAAAATACCAGGTGCCATCAGGAGGGAGGTCCAGCAGTGGGGCCAGGACACTAGAAGCCCTCCCACTGTTGCCCCTCCCAAGCACCAAGAATACAGAGCATCACTTGCCCCAGACTGAGAGTTCCTATCTATACCTTGTGGCTAATAGCCACTGATGGACCTCTGCTCCAGATGTTTATCCAATTCCCTCTTGAAGGATACTGACCAGCACTCAGAACAAATGAAGGGGGGTAAGCTTCTTAAGCAAGAAAGAAATTTATCGAATTAACAGAAAGAGAACCCAGTTAAATCCAGTAAATGAATACAGGGGGTGCTATAGAAAGGAAATAAATGATCATGTGAAGTACAAACGCAGTTTAAACCCTTTCCCTAACAAACTGCCTGCTACGAAGGGAGGAAATAAAAGGGGAGAATCAAAGACATACAAGCCTGCCTCCTGAAGACAGCCGGGCAGCTCTGGAGAGGCATAGCAGAACAGGATGGAAAAGTAGAGAAGCCATGCATACAGTTGGGGTAACTGACTGGGATCCAAAACCTGCTCCAAATTGGATGGACTGAGGGATAACTTTTTGTAAATTTTGGCTAAGACTGAGGAGGGGGAAAGGTGTTGGCATTGGAGCGTGGGCGTAATGAAATCTGTCTTTCCAGGGATGAGCTGATTTGAAAGGGGGAGGCTGTGTATTGTGGAGGGGCTTTTGCATTACAGGTAAAAGTATCAAAGAGAAGTGGTCCTTTAAGGAAACTGAGAGTCTAGATAGACAAGCATCTATGGCTGAATATCGATCCTCCCCTGTTCGACTTCAGGCATTGAAAACACTCTTTAGATGGCATCTTACACCTGCCAAACTGTCACACATATACTTAACTCAAACTCCCCTATGTTGGAAATGCCGCTCAGAGATAGGGTCTTACATCAACACTTGGTGGTCGTGCCCCATTATAGCCACTGTTTGGAAACAAATTTTGGTGGAAATTAAAACAATGCTTAAAATTTCCATCCCATATGATCCGGCGCTAATCTTGCTCAATCTATGGCCAAAAATAAAAATAGATTCCAATAGTAGAGACCTGGTAGAAGCTCTTCTTACAGCAGCAAAATATACAATAGCGATAAACTGGAAAGAAGCCACCAGCCCCTCACTCAGCACCTGGAAAGCCAAAATTTGGAATTACTTTATTTTAGATAAAATAGCAGATAAAATAGAAAGCTGGGATAATACACAGAACGCAAACAGTCCCATGACTAAATGGTACCAAATTATCAATGAGTATTCTGAAAGTGGAGGGGGTCTACTCCCAAAAGCATGGGTAAATAACATCCCCCTGTATCTGTATTTATAATTGGAGAAAGAGATAATTGCTATTCTTCTTATATCATATGTTGCAAACCACATTTACCTGAAAAGTTATAACTTATAGCATAGACTACATTTAAATTTTGTCTGTATTGTCAATTTGTATTTTTCACTTCTCTCTGAGAAGGATCAACTTATTAACTCCACGTATAACACCAGGATCTATTGTACATTCCAACATTAATGGTAGCCATGTTGTCTGAGACAGTTACGATACGTCTATAATTGTTAACCGTTAATAATTTTTCTGTACCCTCTTGAATCCTTAATAAAAATACTTTAATTAAAAAAAAATCTATGGCTGAATATTTTACATGATGGAGTAGGGGAAGAAATCTTCCTGTCCCACCCTTAAGATAAGGAGGAAAGGGCTGGGACTGTCTTGATTATGTGGGTTGTTATTAAGGCCAGGTTATTTATTTTATTAGACTTGTATCCTGCCCTCCCTGCAAGCTGGCTCAAGGTGGGTTCCGTCACTATTAATGCAATCCACAGGAACAATTAAACTCCATGTAAGACCACAAAATGACAACAGTGCAAAAGCCATAAAATACCGTGCAAGATCTGATCAACAGTCTCAGCAATTAAGATGGAACCAGAGTGTGGGTTCCCAGGCAGCTGTTCAAATCTAGGGCACCGATGGGAGGCCAGCCAGAGGGGGGACGTCCGCTGCCTCAACTAAAAGCCCGGTGGAAGAGTTCTGTCTTGCAGGCCCGGCAGAATAGTGATCCGACGGGAGCTCCTACAGGAGCTCATTCCATGGCGCATGTCTTGGCTTTCTTGTGTTTCTGCTGGTGCCAGAGGTCTAGCAGAAAAGGAAATGTTCTGTGGGATGCAGCCTATTGTTTCCTCAGCAGAATGGGGTTCAAAGTAAGTTAATTTGACAATACCTCTAGAATGACATCAGTTTATAGTTCTGGCCCTGAAGAATGGGTGTTCGTAGCCTATCCAACCCCCCATTCAAATTTCATTCACTCTTTGCTTTCATTTCCAACCTCAGGAATGTTTTATTTATTTAAACATTTTATTTTATTTATTTAACAAATTATATATGACATTTATATCCTGCCTTTCCTCACAGTCCAAGACAGCTTATAATAAGGGTCTGAAACATTTTCAGTTAAAACCAAAAATGAAATAGCAAACTCAAAGACCGATTTCCCACAGCCGCTGCTCTGCCCCCGCTCTTCCCTTTGTCCCGATCATGTCAATTTCCCACTATTTGCTGCATTTTGCCCCACAGCTTTGCCCAATTACCACCGCGTCTACGTGATCCTGTTTTTTGAGGATCGAGTAGATGTGGCGGAAATTGGGAAGAGCGGGGGTGGAGCAGCGGCTGTGGGAAATCGGTCAAAATCTCTCCCTCCCTCCCCCCCCCCACACTTAAAAGATGCTTGCCGTACAAGGCCCCCTCAAGAGCCCTGGCAAACAGGCCATCCTCACAGCACCTCCTTTTCAAGGCAGGAGATGTTCAGAGGTGGTCTGCCATTGTGTCCCTCCACATCATGGCCCTGGTATTCCTTAGTGGTCTTCCGTTCTAATTAGCTTCGATGAGGTTTGACGAGGTCGGGCTAGCCTGTGCAATCCAGGTTAAGGCAAGAAATGAAAAGAAGTTGTTTACCGTCACCTGCCTCTCCGTAGCAGTCCTGGGCTTCCTTGGCAGCCAACTCTGCTCAGCTTCTGAGATCAAGCCAGCCTGGCCCATCCAGATCAGAGCAGAGGTCAGATTGGGAGCACTAAAACCTGCTTTCAGTATTTCCCAGCATCCTGGAATGCTGCTGCACATGTTTAAGGTACCACCCAGGAGTCAAAAAGGGCCCTTTCAATGGGGCAATAAGCTCTCCACCTACCATAATGTTAGAGGAAAGGGGATAGCTGGGGAGAGTGAAAACAGCTATCATGCCATGGATGTTCTACCATGGCTATCGTTAGGATCATACCTGAATTCAGGAAGGGTCAAAATGTGATTCCAGCTCGATTCCGAGAAAGGAAGTTGGCTAGAATGATAAAAGGGTTGGGACACTTTCCCTGTGGAGAAAGGTTGAAGCACTTGGGGCTCTTTAGCTTGGAGAAACAACGGCTGAGGGGTGAAGTGATCGAGGTTTAAAAGATTATGCATGGGATAGAGCAGGTAGAGAAAGAAGTCCTTTTCTCCCTTTCTCACAAGACAAGAACTCGTGGGCACTCCATGAAATTGCTGAGCAGTCGGGTTAGAACAGATAAAAGGAAGTCCTTCTTCACCCAAAGAGGGATTAACATGTGGAATTCACTGCCACAGGAGGTGGTGGCTGCTACAAGCGTGGAGAGCTTCAAGAGGGAATTAGATAAACATATGGAGCAGAGGTCCATCAGTGGCTATTAGCCACAAGGTATAGATAGGAACTCTCAGTCTGGGGCAAGCGATGCGCTGTATTCTTGGTGCTTGTGGGGGCAACAGTGGGAGGGCTTCTAGTGTTCTGGCCCCACTGGTGGACCTCCTGAGGGCACCTGGTATTTTTGGCCACTGTGACAGAGTGTTGGACTGGATGGGTCATTGGCCTGATCCAACATCTCCAGGGTCTCAAGAAGAGAGAGGTCTTTCCCATCACCTTCTACCTGATCCCTTTAACTGGAGGTGCCAGGGATTGAACCTTGGACCTTCTGCATACCAAACAGATGCTCTACCACTGAGTCATGGCCCTAAGTTCACGAAGTTCAGACATTTGTTGGGGAGCACATGATGCATTTAAGAGGATATTTCCCCATATATCCAGAACAAGAACTCAGCTTGTGGGAGCCATCCCATGCCTTCAAAAAGTAGCAGAAGGCTGATCTTTGCAGAACTCTATTATTTGACATGCGCCGTAAGTGCCGGTTTGGAGAGGACGGGTTAAATGGATTTGATAAACCTCAGTGTGGAAGTGCGATAGAAGCAGAAGATCGTAACGTATCTACACCATCTATTAATATGGTATCAGGAGTTATAAATTCCTAAGCATAATGTTTGACAGGAAGCTGTCATGGAAGCAATAGATTCATTATAAAAACGCTAGAGGTGCATACATCCCATTGACTGTTTATCATTAACTGCATGGAGAGCTGATAGGAAATGTCTGGCTATAATTCATATTTCTGATGACTCTCAAATCTATTACTCACTTTCCTCCAGTTTTATAGCTGCTCTGGACAGAATGGAAATTGAACACTAAGCACAGATTCCTGACTCCCTTCTCTTTAATTCTATACTATCTGAAGCCTCCATATTGAGCTAACCTTTACCTATAAACGTACCTTCGCCGGCAAAGCCCCTTTCGCGCAGGAAGGGCTATTCTCCCCTGAAGAGGCCAAAGGCATCGTTCTGGTTAAAGGGAAGATCTAAAATAAAATTAAGCTAACGGTTAAATTAAAAATAGAATTTAAATGGTGAAATCCTCAGCCAGCTTCCTACCCAGTGTAGAGGTGGTCCACCATTATGGATTCCAGAAATATTTAAACCATTTGGAAATGATCATGAAAAGTATTTGTGGATGGGTTGGGGCACCTCTATTCAGGCCTTCTTGATAAGGATGACCTGGGGATCCCCTGGAATTACAGCTCATCTCCAGACTACAGAGATTAGTTCCCCTGGAGAAAATGGATGCTTTGGAGGGGGGACTTTATGGGGTACCCCAGTGAAGTCCCTACCCCCCCCCCGGCCGGGGCTCCGTCCCCAAATCTCCAGGTGTTTCCCAATCTGGATCTGACAGCCCTACTTGATCAGAGCTGCTAAAAGTAGATGGACTGTCAACCATTGGATGGCATCCAAAGAACTGTGAGGCTAATCCTACACATCCAAAGAGCATTTAAATTTGAGGCTTCGGCATGACACCAAAGGCAGTGGGACTTGAAATTTGCTGAACGTTCGCTGTATTGTGCGGAATTCATTCTACTTTCGCTTAACAAAAGAGAGTTAAAGACAGAAAAGAAATGCCCCTGGAGTTTGCTATACTGTTCATCTCTCTTTACTTATATCCCTTACACAGACTAAGAACTTGGCAGCAAACATTTCCATCAGGGGAAAACGTGTTTTCTGAACTCTCTCAATTACCCCGGAGGTGAGCTCATGATCAGATTGCTTCCATGTTCTCTGATGAATTTCAACATGAGCACAGGGACGATGTTGATCCTCTTTGCATCCACAGAGTAGCCGCTTGGTTTTTGCTGTGTCCTGTTCAAGAACCAGATGATTGCCTTTACTGGAGAAGAAGCAAGAACGGACCAACTTAGAGAAACCATGGACTTGGCTTTGGTGTTTACCCCCTCTTCGCACTGAATATTCAGATAGATCTTCTAATAAATGACTGACATCGGGTAGGATGCATCGCATTATGTAAGCCGCCCTGAGCTGGCTTTGCCCAGGAGGACGGGGTATAAATTTGGTAAATAAATAAGTAAATAAATACCCAGTATGCTTCTGTCTCCTCCTGTTCCCGGATGAAGTTGAAACTTGCCCAAATGCCACCAGACTTGGACCTGCTCTTCTTGACGAGTGCTGATGGACGCCACTTTCATCTCGTGCTGGGCTTACTGGACTGCTGCGGTCTTTCATGTTCATTGTGATGTGTCAGCATTTTTAAGTCCCCTTCCGTGTGGTAGCCAGTTTGGTGTACTGGTTAAAAGCGGGGACTCTAATCTGGGAGAACCGGGTTTGATGCCCCACTCCTCCACATACAGCCATCTGGTGTGACCTTGGGTCAGTCACAAGTTCTCTCAGAGCTGTTCTCTCAAGGGCAGTCCTCGAAAGAGCTCTCTCAGCCCCACCTACCTCCCAGGGTGTCTGTTGTGGGGAGGGGAAGGGAAAGGAGATTGTGAGCCGCTCTGAGATTCCTTTGGGTAGTAAAGAGTGGGGTAGAAATCCAATCTCTTCTCCAGAATACTTCTGATATCCATGCCTAGACACAGTACATTCACTGCTGAGCTTTTATATAGAAAGTGCTACATAATCTTATTCCCACTGTTTACTGCGAACACACTGGTAGTGCTGGAAAGTGCCATCAAGCCACAACCAGTTTATGGTGACCCCCTTGGGGTTTTCAAGGCAAGGGATGTTCAGAGGAAGTTTGCCATTGCCTGGCTCTCACTTCCTTGGTGGTCCCAACACTAACCAGAGCTGACCCCGCTTAGCTTCCAAGACCTGACATGACTGGGACATCCAGGTCAGGGCTAGCAAATTCACTGCAGTCCTAAAAATCAGAGGCAGCTTCTCTCCAGCCCCAAGATGTGGTTCTGCTACAGCTCCCAGGGCCCAACAGTTTTCCACTGAAGCTGCACAAGAATGAACTGAATGGTACCGTTATTCTGAATGTACTGAATATATGTACCGGACAAGGATGCTATGAACAGCACATAATGCACTTTATAGAATGATAAGTTACAAATAGAACGCGTCAGTTGACAAGAGTTTCTTGTAGTGTATATTTTTTGTTACTTGACTTTCCCAGCACCGCAGCTCGGGTTGCTACAGCCTCCAGGTGGAGCCTGGAGATCTCCTGGAATTACAATTTATCTCCAGGCTACAGAGATTGTTTCCCCTGGAGAGAGGGGGCAGTCTATGAGTCTCCAAGAGAGAGATCTTGGAGTCATGGTAGATAACTCAATGAAAATGCCAAGACAGTGTGTGACTGCAGTGAAAAGTCCAACACTATGCTGGGGGTTATTAGGAAGGGAATTGAAAACAAATCAGCCAGTCTCATAATGCCCCTGTATAAATCGATGGTGCGACCTCGTTTGGAGTACTGTGGACAGTTCTGGTCGCCACACCTCAAAAAGGATATTGTAGCATTGGAAAAAGTGCAGAAAAGGGCAACTAGAATGATAAAAGGGTTGGAACACTTTCCCTGTGAAGAAAGGTTGAAGCACTTGAGGCTCTTTAGCTTGGAGAAACGACAGCTGAGGGGTGATATGATCGAGGTTTACAAGATTATGCATGGGACAGAGCAGGTAGAGAAAGAAGTCCTTTTCTCCTTTGCTCACATACAAGAACTCATGGGCACTCCATGAAATTGTTGAGCAGTCGGGTTAGAACAGATAAAAGGAAGTCCCTCTTCACCCAAAGAGTGATTAACATGTGGAATTCACTGCCACAGGAGGTGGTGGCGGCTACAAGCATGGACGGCTTCAAGAGGGATAAACATATGGAGCAGAAGTCCATCAGTGGCTATTAGCCACAAAGTATCGATAGGAACTCTCAGTCTGGGGCAAGTGATGCTCTGTATTCTTGGTGTTTGGGGGGGGGGGCAGAAGAAGAAGAAGAGATTGGATTTATACCCCACCCTCCACTCCCCAAGGGAGTCTCAGAGCGGCTTACAAACTCCTTTCCCTTCCCCTCCCCACAACAGACACCCTGTGAGGTAGGTGGGGCTGAGAGAGCTCGGAGACAACTGTCCTTGAGAGAACAGCTGGTACAGAGCTATGGCTTGCCCAAGGTCATCCAGCCAGGTGCAAGTGGAGGAGTGGGGAATCAAACCCGGTTCTCCCAGATTAGAGTCCGTGCACTTAACCACTACACCAAACTGGCTTCCTGCCCCCACTGCTGGACCTTCTGAGGGCACCTGGTATTTTTGGCCACTGTGTGACAGAGTGTTGGACTGGATGGGCCACTGGCCTGATCCAACAATGGCTTCTCTAATGTTCTTATGTTCTATGGCATTATACTCCACTGAAGACCCTTCCCTAACCCCAAATCCCACCTTCCCCAGGCTCCAGCCCCAAACCTGCAGAAACTTCCCAACCTGGAGTACGTAACCTTAAGTGTCTTGAGGCCCAGTAAAAGCTAGTTCACACTAGGGTGCTTGTGTGTGTGTGTGTGTGTGTGTGTACATGCATGCATGGATGTACACACCCTTGCATGCACATGGTTAATTAGGATGGAAGAAGCAGTTTTCCTCTGACCCTATTTAATCCACAACGGATCTTTAAGAGACAGAACTGTAAAAAAATGTATAGATCTGAGACTGTTGGGGTGGGAAGAAGTTAGTGTAAGGAGATGCACACTGGGCCAAATATATGATTTATTCCAAAATAACAAAATAACTTTAGTTAGCGGGCTGCTTAGTCTAATTATTTTATTCGTGCCAATGTATTGCATCTTTTTTTTTAAAAGACATTTTCCAGTAAGAGGCAGCCTGTTAGCTGAAAAATCTTGTATCTTTTGATAACAAAATCAGTGGAAGAGCCTTTATTTGTCTCGATGGCCTGGATGCAGGTGGGGAGGCAGCCAGAGTGGAAGAGCAGATTTCAGCCGCTGAAAGGCCTCACGGAATGAAGAGCCCAAGAGGAAATTGCAGCAGCACTGTCCAACCAAAGGCCATTTTCCTTGCAATAATAAAAAGCTTTAAGTGAGTTTCAGATCTGACAATGGAAGGGCAGAGAAATTATTACTCAGACATTGTATGGTGGAGGAATAAACCCCATATTACGACTGCGGAGTGAGGAGCTGTGAATAGACCTGGCCCCTCAATGCCATTAGAAAAATAATAATCACTTATTTAAAAGCTCCTTTACACCTTTAGATCAGCTGCACAGTGCCAGCAGTGGCGTTGTGTTGTCTTCATTAACTGGAGGGATTTGATAAGTATTTCTATTTTACTGATCTTTGAGCACAATTTAGATTGGTTCTTGTTTGCAGAATCTGGTGTCCAGGGGTCCTTTTGTAGAAAAAGAGGTGCAAGAGCTCATTAGCATAACTCATTCGCATAACTCATTAGCATATGCCACGTCCCCTGACATCACCGAAAGTGTGTCAGAAAGGGAATGTCAGTTTCAGCCCCATTATACCCTATGGGCCATTGAAATCAATGGCAAAAACTCATAGGGTATATGAGGGGCTGGAGGAAAGGGGGTTTGAGAGAGAGGCTCCAAACTTGCAGGGTAGCTGCTGGGGCCTCTCCTTGAAATACCCACCAAGTTTCAAGAAGATTGGACCACGGGGTCCAATTCTATGGGCCCCCAAACAGGTTGTCCCATCCCCTCCATTGTTCTCTATGGTGGGGGAAAATGTTACTTTTTTCCTACCATAGAGAACAATGGAGGGAATGGGGGCAACCTGTTTGGGGGCCCGTAGAATTGGACCCCCTGGTCCAATCTTCTTGAAACTTGGTGGGTATTTCGAGGAGAGGCCCCAGCAGCTACCCTGCAAGTTTGGAGCCTCTCCCTCAAACCCCCTCCCCCCCAGTCGCTTTTAAATTTGCCACCGAATTTCGGCGGCAATTCGGCAGCGAGCCGAATCAGATAAGAGAATCTGATTCGGCCCGTGGCTGCCCTAGTGGCCACTCCTGAGCTGGTGGAGCTTTGCTCCGCCTCGCTCCGGCCCCAAAGGACCCCTGCCAGTGTCACTGTGAAATGCCAGTTTGCCCAAGACCAATTGGACAGCCCAGGGGTCATTTCGTAGAAAAAGAGGTGCAGGAGCTCATTAGCAGATGCCACACCTCCTGTCATTTAACGATGCCTCCCCCATCTTGCTTTGCTTCCCCAGCTGGTGGGCGGGCCAGGGAAGGTGGGGGGCTGCTGGGAGAGATGCTGGGGGCGGGGCTTGCCACTCCTGGGCTTTTTACTGCCGTTCCTGCTCGTTCCGGCTGGAAATGAGCCCTGGGACAGCCTGCATGGGTGGTAGGCAGCCCGCTCAACCTCCCCACCACTTTTGAATTCTATCAGCTGCCACTCACTTTTCTTTTTCTGTGTGTCCAGTTTGGGCAAAACAAAGAATATTACAGGCTACTCTTTCCTTTGATGGGAGTTTCAAAAGCAATCAAATGCACACATTGACATTTATTTATCTTGGAGGTGGTGCCTGGGGATGGCAAGGCTTGGGGTGGGGACTGCCACAGAGTCCATCCTCCAGAGCAACCATTTTCTCCAGGGGAGCTGATCTCTGTGGTCTGGAGAGCAATCATAATATCAAGAGATCTCCAGGCCTTACCTGGAGGTTGGCAGTCCTATTTCTGACCGTTCACGCCTTCCACAAGCTAACTAAGGCCACAGGAAGAGCTTTGCTAGAGGCTCCGTGCAAGGAAGCGAAGGCATTCCTGCACGGAGCTGGTTGGGCCCCCACAGGTCTGTGGGTTTTCCTCCATATCGTGGTCGTGATGTTATTAGGAATGCTTCTGTTGTTGTTGCTTAGCAAGCCCTGAAAAAGGAGAGAGAGAGAAACAACTAGACAGGTAGCTGCCAGGATGGCTTAAAATCTAAGGCCAAGTTCTCACTATAAATGAGAAAAGATAGAAACTAAAATGTCAAGGAAGAAGCTAAGCTGGAATCCTGAGGTCCAAGTGACAGTTACAGAAAAGGAAGAGCACAGAGTTAGAGTCCAGGGGAGCACCTTTAAGACCAGCAAAGTTTTATTCAAGGTGTGAGCTTTCGTGTGCACACACACTTCTGCAGATACACTGAAATGGAATCACAGATCATAGTTGTATAGAGGGGGGGGGCTTGTTAAATTAGCATGCAAAATAATGAAGGTGTTTTTTTAACAGATAAAAGGAAGGACAAGCTTGGTTTCTGGTTACCGTCTGTTTGGGTTCAGCTGGGGAAACAAACAACGCAGGTAATAAATATGTCAGAACTGCAGACTGGCGGACCTTAAATTTGTGAGAATCTAGTCATTAGATCCCATCCATCTTGGCTGTGTGGAAGGGAAGGGGGAAAGAAGGGGCCGATCAGGTCATGCGACCGATTTCAGTTGAACCGTGTGGGGAGGTTCTTCCATGAGGACATTCTGCACCCAGCCCTGAAATGCCACGATACCCGGCAACTGATGTAGCGGAGGTGGTGATGGAGATGCCGCGCCAGTCTGCTTCCTTGCAGGGAGGGTGCTTGCAGGCAGGGGTCATTTCGTAGAAAAAGAGGTGCAGGAGCTCATTAGCATAACTCCTTCGCATATGCCACGCCCCCTGACATCACTGGCCGAATGTCAGTTTCAGCCCCATTATACCCTATGGGCCATTGAAGTCAATGGCAAAAACTCATAGGGTATATGAGGGGCTGGAAGAGAGGGGGTTTGAGGGAGAGTCTCCAACCTTGCGGGGTAGCTGCAGGGGCCTCTCCCCGAAATACCCACCAAGTTTCAAGAAGATTGGACCACGGGGTCCAATTCTACAGGCCCCCAAACAGATTGCCCCATCTCCTCCATTGTTCTCTATGGTGGGGGGAAAGTTACCTGATTCGGCCTGTGGCTGCCCTAGTACCCTAGCTCCGGCCCCAAATGACCCCTGCTTGCTGACGACTGCCCTGGCATGATATGCCTGGGGAAAGGAGTAGGCAGAGCTGGTGGAAGAGCAGGAAGTGATTTTCCACATTTGGAGGGGGTGGGGGGGGACAGGAAATCACATTTGTTAGCATGAGCACAGAAACCAGGGGAAAGGACCGGTGTCAACCGCCACAGAATGAACGTTGTCACCTCCATGTGGAGATGCCAGGTAGAGATGCCAGCCTCCAGGTGGGACCTGAGGATTTCCTGAAGTTTCAGCTCATCGCCAGACTATGGAGATCAGTCCCCCTGGAGTAAATGGATGCATTGGAGGGTGGAGTTTATGGCATTGTACCTCACTGAGGTCCCTGTCCTCCCTAGGCTCCATCCCCAAATCTCCAGAAGTTTCCCAACCCAGATCTGGCAACCCTAACTCCCACCCACTCCTCACCAGTGGCCAGGGGGGAGTCTGACAACGCTAATGCCAGTTCATAGCATCAGTGCCTCCACGCGGCCGCAGCTGGGTCATAAATTTGGAGGCAGACATGACTCTTCCCAGAGGCCAATGACTGTATGAACCAACCCCATTGCATATCTTTCTTATACATATTTCTCTGTTGGTGGTGGCACGCTGCTGAAGATTCCACATGCCACCCCAGCCTTTGGTCCTCTGACCTGTCAATCAGAAGCTGTCCCTATCCACTGGCTGTGAATACTCGCATGCCATTGGCTGCGTGCTGCTCCTCTTCCCCGCCCACTCCTTCAGCCTCTGTGCCCTGTCAGAATTCCTGGCAGACCAATTTCTCTCTTGACGAAGACACTTCTCCAGCTTCCTTCCTGTGGGGGGGATTAACTGTTACCTCAGTGGCTGTTGGTAGGTGAAACGAAATGGCAGTTACCTGTGTTTATAAGATGGCTGCAGCCTGTGGTTTGTTTACAATGTTCCCCCATAAGGTTCAACTGTTACCTCAGTGGCTGTTGGTAGGTGAAATGCTGCAGGTGGGGGGGGAGATGGAAAGCTGAAGAGTGAGGGGGAAATTAAGGTAGGTTGATGCTTGGCTGGGAAGGAGATGGGGTTGCCAACTCCAGGTGGAGAATTCCTGAAGATTTGAGGGGTGGAGCCTGGAGAGGGTGAGGTTTGAGGAGAGGTGGGGCCTCAGACAGGTACAATGCCATGGCCTCTGCCCTCCAAACCACCTATTCCCTCTTGGGGAACCACTGCTATCAATCTCCAGGTGAGGGCAGGAGATCACTCAGAATTACAGCTGCTCTTCAGGTAGCAGAGATCAGTTCCCCTGGAGAAAACAGTGGACTCTGTGTCCTTATACCCTGCTGAGGTTACCACAGCAAATTGACAATGAGTGCCCAAGGCCTTGACACTCTCCAAGAGCCTCTTTCCTAGAGCCTGTTGTATTTATTTCCACAACGGGCCTTATTCCCAGTATATCTATATATCTAATTCCCAAATGCCCCCTGTGCATGCAATTCCCAAATGCCCCCTGTGCATGCAGGGAGATTTTCCTACATCCTTGGGGGACTCCCCACGTATGTAGAAAAATCTAAAAAGTTAAAAAAAAATATTTGGGGGATACATAAATCTTCCCCCCAAAGTAAAACAAGTTCCCTGCATATGTGCAGGGAATGCAGTTAAAACTATGCCTCACCTCCGTTGCAGGGGGAGGGGAGGCAGAGGGCTTGGCAGGCCGGTGGTTGGAGCTGAGCGAGCCTCACTGGGGGGGAGGAGAGGAGGGAGAGGTGAACTGGCACGCCCAGTGGCTCCAAGCCAGGCCTCACCATTGGTGGGAGGAGGGGGGAGGGAGAGGCGAACTGGCGGGCCCTGAGGCTCCAAGCCAGGCCTTGCCGTGGGGGGGGGGGCAGGAGGGAGAGGCAAACTGGTGGGCCCTGTGGCTCTGAGCCGCACAGGCCTCACCATGGGGGAGAGTGGAGAAAAAGGGAGAAAGCTTACCTGTGGAGCCTTTTTCCTCCTCCACATGGAGCTCCCCCATGGGTATCGTGGGTCCCCCTGTGAGTATCGCGGGTCCCTGCCTTTTGTGTATGTCTGTGTGTGTGTGTGTGTGTGTGTATATATGTAAAGTTTTCCCTTGCTCGAAAGCCAGTCACATCCGACTCTAGGGATGCAGTGCTCATCTCCATTTCCAAGCCAAAGAGCCAGTGCTGTCCGAAGACATTTCTGTGGTCATGTGACTGACATGACTAAACAACAAGGCTCACAGAACACTGTTACATTCTGACCGAAGTGGTATCTATTTGTCTACTGCTAGGTTGGCAAGAGCTGGGACCAGAGATGGGAGCTCACTCTGTCATGCAGCACTCGGGTCTCGAACTGCTGAACTACCAACCTTCTGGTCTGCAGTTCAGTGTCTTAACCACTTGAGCCACTGCAGCCTGAGACTCAAGGCAGATTAAGCAGTATAAACAGTCCAGCTAATAGGATGAGACCTCTAATAAGCAATGCAATAGGACTAAGGACTTTTCTGCATTCTCATTTTCCTGCATTCTCATTTTCCACTGGTGGACCTCCTGATGGCACCTGGTGTTTTTGGCCACTGTGTGACAGAGTGTTGGACTGGATGGGCCATGGGCCTGATCCAACATTGGCTTCTCTTATGTTCTTATGTAAGTTCCTGTTTCTGTCAGCCCTGAGTCAATCAGTTCCCAACACCAGTCATTTCAAGGAATGCAGTTTATTGAGACATTGAGGACTTCAGGTGCATGACGTAAACTTTATTAGAACTGATTACAAAAGGTGCGAAGCAAGCAATTATACTCTAAGCATACATCATGTTCATGGCCCTGGGCCAATCAGGGGCAGGCAAGAGCCCACCAGAAAAAACGAACACTGGTTCACAAGGGAAAGCTGATACCAAGGGAAGAAGACATTCAAGGTTGCTCTAGCAGGCTAGCATAGATAATGGGGCGGCTGAAAATCAAAAGTCAAAATTCCAGAGTGCCTCCCTCTCCATGGCAACCATGGTATGCTAATGTACTGCTCATCCTCTACCTATAGGTATAGACTGGTAATATAAATTTCATATCTGAAGAAGTGTACACGCACATGAAAGCTTATACCTTCTAGAATCATAGAGTTGGAAAGGACCTCCAGGGTCATTTAGTCCAATCCCCTGCACAATGCAGGAAATGCACAAACACCTCCCCCTCCACACCCCCAGTGATCGCTGTTCCACGCCCAGAAGATGACAAAAAAACCTCCATGATCTACAACCAAACTGGCCTGGAGAAAAATGGCTTCCTGACACCAACGTGGTCATCAGCATTTCCCTGGATGGTTGAGAAAGGACCTCAAGAACTAAGCACTGATGCAACTATTCCTGTCCTCCTCCTCATGATCTGCCTTTAATAAAACTTTGTGGGTCAGTTTGGTCTAGTAGCTAAGTGTGTGGACGGTAATCTGGGAGAACGGGGTTTGATTCCCCACTCCTCCACTTGCACCTGCTGGATGACCTTGGGCAAGCCGTAGTTTTGGCACAGCTGTTCTTGAAAAAGAGCAGTTTCTGTCAGAGCTCTCTCAGCCCCACCTACCTCCCAGGGTGTCTGTTGTGGGGAGGGGAAGGGAAAGGAGACTGTAACCCACTCTGAGACTCCCTTGGGTAATGAAGGATGGGATATAAATCCAATCTCCTCCTCTTCCTCCTCCTCCTCCTCTTCTTCTTAAAGACGCCATTGGACTCACGCTTTTTTCATAAAGCTGTTGTGAAGATAAAATTGAAGGGATGACTACGTAAGCCAAACTGAGGACCTTGGAGGAAAGCAGAATAAAATATACGAGACAGACTGGCCTTGAGAACTGTGGCATCTTGTTCTGGAACTTCACATGGAGATAGATCAAGATGGGTAACTGCATAAGGCTGTAGTCACACACTAAGGCTGAGGACAGACTGGCAATCTGCCCCAGGATAGGTCCGCATGGGAAGTGGGGGAAGGGAGCCTGTTCAGACACGCGCAGCTGTCCCTCGGCTCCCTTCCGCACTTACCCGCTTTGAAGCCGGTTTTCTTGCGCTTTAGAAGGACACCGGGAGAAACAAGTTTCCGGAGGCTGTCTTGCGCTTGCCTACCGCTTCCAGGCAGTGTAAACCAGAAGACGGCGGGAGGCAAACAGAGGCGGCAGTGCGAACGCAGCGTTTTGCCAGTCTGCGCATGAGCGCTCATGCACACATGCGCACATGAGCACATGCGCACATGCACAAATTGCTGAAACAGCCCTATCACGAGCTGTGGAGGCCGGCCCACCTGGGGCCACTCCGCAGCAGTCTGAACTCTCCGTAACGGCATCCTTGCGCAATACCCTGGCCAATGTGGACAGCCAGCCCCGGGGGATTTTCCCCCCGCAGCTTTTGCCTCCGGATTCATCCCGCTCCAGATTGCCAGTCTGTCCTCAGCCTAAGTAATCCACTCTCAATCCACTTTCAGTGCACTTTCCAATTGGATTTTTACTGTGTGAACTGGCAAAATCCAGTTGGAAAGTGGATTGAAAGTGGATTATTTAGTGTGTGTGACTGCAGCCTTAGTCTGTGTGTAGCAGTAGAAAAGAGCAAGAGACCTTAAAGACTAACAAAATTTGTGGCAGGGGAGAAGCTTTCCTGAGTCTCGAAAGCTCATACCCTGCCACAACTCTTGTTAGTCTTTAAGGTGCTACTGGACTCTTGCTCTTTTCTACTGGAATTTCAGAATTTTTGGGCTGATGGTGTCCCTGACCTTCAGTTTTCAGCCAGATGTTTGCTGTGTATCAGAATACAGAAGTGGCTTTGGGGTGCCCTCCTGTATTATGAAGCCATCCCAATATAACAAGTAAAAGACAAGACACGTGTTAGTTTCATTCGAGGCCTGGGGAAGAAAGCTGAGGTGTCTGGAAGACTGCCTTAACCTGCTCCTCATAATAACAACAAAATCTCCCTGTTATAAAACTCCCCTGGAACGATGAAAAATAAGCCAACTAAATGGTGCAGTTAAGTAGCTTCAAAATAATGTATTTAACTGCCAGCGTTTGGATTGACATTGACTCTACGGCTGGGACTGGACAACATTCTAAATCCATGTGCTCTTAAGAGATATATTTTTCCTGTCGATAACAACATCTTATAGCTTGGATGAATAAAAAGGGCACGGTCTCTTTCTCTCAGCCAGCCCAACACAGGCAGGAAATTCACCAGCAAAGAGAACAGCGGCTTGTCCCTGCTTCCAGTGGCCATGAAAGAACGCCCCCCGCCCCCCGGCTCTTTATCCTGCATGATTACCAGGAAGAGGCCTTTTAATAACCAGATTAATATTTGCTGCTCAGGTATCCACAGAAGGCCTTACATTTACCTCTTCACACGCCCAATAATACTTTAGAATGGCCACCTATTTATCATTTGCTTTTAATACCACGTTCTGATTTCCAAAAAGCATGCAAAGCAAACGAAATGGCCTTTTGCTAATGCATATACACAAGCACACCCCAAAGAAATCAATTCTTTTGTACAAATCTGATCTGGGCAGGCGGCGTCCCGTTTGCAAAAGTTCACTGAACTGTGAAGACTGGCATTTGTGGCACTGCATTCAGAGCTTTATTTGACGAAGCTACTGAACGTTGCATTTAGCTTGTCTAAGGTTTAGAGCAATCATACACAGGCGTTGGGACTGCCCTCTCTGGAAGGAAGCTTTGAATATGAAGGTAATCAAGATCGCTACTTTGGCAGATTTCAAAGGGATGGGGCACGGGGGTGGGGGGAGAAGGGTCTCTCCAGTGTTGAATGGAAAATGTCTTCAGCACAAGGGTAATTCTTGATACTCAGAACAATATTAAAAAGGTGGTAAGAACTGGGGGGGGGGGGAGAAAGCAGGAGGATTATTTTTTAAAGACTGAATATAATTCACACATGATAGAATTTTGCCCACTGGGTTAAAACTGGGATCTAATCCCCAATATAGGACATGTTGTGTGAAAACCCAGTTTATAAGGGAGCCTGGGATAATCAAAACTCAAACACAGGAGGCTTTTCAGCTTTGAGATTCAGGCGGAAACTGCCGTTTCCTTGGGACAGGGGCAGAGGAGTCGGTTCAAATCTGTTTTCGATGCATTTATTAATTTAGTGTTCCAGAAGAATGAAGCCATTAGAGGGGTGCGGGAAAGAGAGTTGTGGATGCCAAGCAGGGAGCTGTGGGAAGCTGTGATGGGCGCAGAACCAAACAGGGCCCTCCACTTCCCACTCCCCTCCCTCCCTCGCCTCCTTCCCTCCGCACCACCACCCCTTTCTCCCCTCTCTCCCTTTCAGCCAGTCCCCTGCCCCATCTTTCCACACTCCCCCACTTCTTCCATTTCCTCTCCCTCCTTAGGGTGGCCAGCTCTGGATTGGGAAATACTGGAGACTTTGGGGGGTGAATCCAGGAGAGGGTGGGGTTTGGGGAGGGGAGGGACCTACCTCACGGTATCCTTGTCAGGTTTCAATGGAAGAGGGGAGAAAGCTCTCTGGAAGAGAGGCAGGGCAAATCAACGGAAGCCTTTAGATATAAGGAAGCGAACAACACAACGTTATTATACACCTGAAAACACCATCCTGTGAACCACTGGACGACCCGGCTGAATGGTATGAAGTCAAAATGGTGATTAAACAATTCAGTTCATTTTATTCGTGGTGGAAAGACTGTTGCGCACCCAATGATATTTGGAGGCAGCAAGCAGATTTTTAAGAGAGCCTGAAATTCTCCAGCACTCGCTGAATATTTTATGCTCCCGACGAGCTATTGTTTATATATATAGATAGACACAACTCTTTTTGACCTACTTGGAAGGCTCATTCTGGGGGACTTCTGAGCGGTGCTGAGTGCTCCCCGTGTCATTTGCGGCTGCACAGCCCTTCCCATGGGGCACTCGATGTTATCTTAGAGAACAGAGCACCGTGGAGGCATCCGTCGACCGGCTGAGGCCTCCTCGTCTCCAGCAGTCATATGTCATCTGGGGATTACAGTCAGGTTGCCTGGCACGACTCATCTGCCGGGTCTGAAAAAAATCCACTCTGACTTTTGTCTCTTTCTCTTTAAATCAAGCCCCTTCCCTTTCAGTGTTTCAGGGGGAGATGCATATCGAATGTGATGATGCCGGCGGGGCGGGAGGGGGGACACACACACACACACACTCTTCTCCAGAAGTTTCTCAGGTGAAGAAATAAAATCTAGTTGGGTTTTTTTTAAAAAAAGAAGAAGAAGAAGAAGAAGTCTTATCCTCCAGTGAGAAAAATAATGTATTCTTCCTGCACTGACCATTATGAATTCCATTTCCACCAGTTCTTTAATCAAAGCAGAACTTGGTGAATTGCAAATATGAAGAGAGAAAACATTAAATGTGGGAAAGGGCAACTTGTTCATCTGTAATTTTTGTCAAAGTGACAGTCTGAAAATTACAAAGATAAATACTTCACTAAATAGGGTTATAAAGGTGTGATTTGTCTTTTGCAGAAGATTTTTTAATGCTTTTTTCCGAGCTTCTCTTTTATTTGAAAGGAGGAGGACAGAAACGAGGGGAAAGGAGAACAGCAGAAGTACAGGTAGTCTTGGGGGTCACCCAGAGGGGCCTGAGATGGTCAAGCGCATGCATCTGGCTTCACCAGCTTGCAAGGAGATCAAATCAGTCGCTCCTCAAAGAAATCAACCCGGACTGCTCCCTGGAAGGCCAGAGGCTGGAGCTGAAGCTCAAATACTTTGGCCACCAGATGAGAAGGGAGCATTCCCTGGAGAAGAAGACCCTGATGCTGGGAAAGATTGAAGGTCAAAGAAGAAGGGGACAGCAAAGGATGAGATGGCTAGACAGTGTCATCGATGCAAAAAAACCCATGAAATTAAGCAAACTCCGGAACACGACAGGAGGGCGTGGTGTGATGTAGTCTATGGGGTCACGAAGAGTCGGACTCGACTGTGCAACTGAACAACAACAAAAATCTTCTCTTTCCTTCCAGGTTTGCTTTACCTCTTTGGAGGCCACTGACTTGCCCATCTCCAAGACGACCATCTGTTTGGTGGGGGAAATCTGTGGGGATCCTCATGCCCCATGTCGGCAACTGCACTGCTGCACGCACAAGCCAATGGATCGTGACCTATTTATATCGTCAGGCGCTGCCCTCTTAAGCTGTCAGGAGGCAGTGCTGCTGTTAACTTTCCTCTAGATGAAAGCACTGGTGGAACAACCTGACGGTGGAAAGTCCAGCATTGGCCCGTCAGCCGGCTTTAGACCAGACTTTAACCACTATCTTTTAAGTATGGATTCCTGACAGGGATCGACAGGCTACCAACGAAAGCGGCACAATTCCCAGATGTTGAGGTCTGGATGTGCACTTTAAATCCACCAGGCACTCATGCCTGGCGCGGCTCAAAAGAGCCATCTGAACGCACCCAAAGAAGGGCAATAATGTGCTCTAACCTGCTCACTCCTCTTCTAGGGTTCCAGCACATATTATCTATGGGGAGGAAGGCAGCTCTCTCTTCACTCTGGAGGTTTGGGACTCAGCTCTTGGAACTGTACCATGGGCTTTCGTCTCTCTTGGTGCTCCAGCAGTGGACAAAGGCTGCCTTTGTCATTCTGTTTTGAAAATTAGAGCCATTTAGTGTTGACCGGCTGTTCCTTTTGTACTTTTGTTTCAGTTTTGATAGAATTTTCAGCCTGTGATTTTAGGCTGTTTTGAGTGTTCTCTCCACTACTCTGGGAGCAGCAGCTTAAAAGCATTTTATAAATCTGGTAAATAAATAGTATGCATGCATATAGGTCGACATAAAATGTGTGGGTAGATCTAGATAATAACTGTTGCACAGTCTACTTGAGTTGCAACTGTTTATTTGCTTACTGCATTTTTACTCTGCCTTTCTCACCAAGACTCAAGGCCAAATGCTACCATCCTATTCCTAATCCAGGTTGGAATTGTAGGACAAGGGAAAAGGAATGTGATTTTTGAATGTAATTTCTGACACTTTCTCCTTATATATTGACAGCTGTCACTGTGCCTTCAAAAGTTTAATCCTGGTAAGTAACTGAGAAGCTTCTGATTAGAGAAACTTATAGCAGAACATATATATTTTATAATTGCACTTTTTGGATAGGAAGCCTTTGTAGAAGGAATTAGGATACAATAAGAATGGAATGCCATTTAGAAGGCCACCAAGAGTTTAATGTGATTCATAACCCCTTATCAGCCAGCCCTCCATGTGCAAGTCAGAAAGGAACCCACTGCTCTCTAATGTTCCCATTGTCCTGGAAACCAGATAAGTGAATGCAACCACTGACATAACTGACCAGTATAAGGAGAGACCAATAGTAAGGCTTAAAGTCAAATGATGCTTGTATGATGTTAACTGCCTGGTACTAATTAGGGACCCTTTACTGTGTAAACTATATGTGATGATGTCCTTTGGAGTATTATAAGACCTCCTGTCCTTCCTGGTTATGGCAGAATACAGCTTTGGAATTGCTGGAATGCTAAGGCACTCATCAGCCCTGTATTCCCTGTCATAAATTCATTAAACAGATATTCATCTAACTCGCTGGACTCAGACTGTGTGATAACAATTCGGCCAAGGGGTCACACAGGGCAAAGATTTGTGCATCAGAACTAAGCATTCTGAAATGTCAGGGTCAGTTTTATATCCACATACAAACTAAGGAACGGGTTCCCAACAGGATGCCCATGAGCATGATGGGCACCCACCAACACCTTTCCTGGTCCTTGCCAAGTGTTTTTAAAAAGTGGGTGGGGTCAGGTGGTGCTTTTACCCAGCCAGGCTTCTGCAGCAGCCATTTTGTGGCAGCCATTTTGTGGCTGCACCCAACAAGCAATGGAAGAATGTCAAAGGTGCCCACACGAGCACCAAAAGGTAGGGGGACTCCTGAGTTAAGGGCTGGGTCTTGATGTTCAAGACAATGGAATGAGGCCCTCCTAATGGTGGCAGTCCAATGCAGAATTAAGAACATAAGAGATGCCAATGTTGGATCAGGCCAATGGCCCATCCAGTTCAACATTCTGTCACACAGTGACCAAAAATACCAGGTGCCCTCGGGAGGTCCAGCAGTGGGGCCAGGACACTAGAAGCCCTCCCACTGTTCCCCCCCCAAGCACCAAGAATACAGAGCATCACTTGCCCCAGACAAGAGTTCCTATCTATAACTTGTGTCTAATAGCCACTGGTGGACCTCTTGAAGCCGTCCATGCTCATAGCCACCACCACCTCCTGTAGCAGTGAATTCCATGTGTTAATCACTCTTTGGGTGAAGAAGTACTTCCTTTTATCCGTTCTAACCCAACTGCTCAGCAATTTCATGGAGTGCCCACGAGTTCTTATCTTGGGAGAAAGGGAGAAAAGTACTTCTTTCTCTGCCTTCTCTGTCCCATGCATAGTTTTGTGGACCTCTCCCATGTCACCTCTCAGTTGTCATTTCTCCAAGCTAAAGAGCCCCAAGTGCTTTAATCTTTCTTCATAGGGAAAGTGCTCCAACCCTTTTATCATTCTAGTTGCCCTTTTCTGCACTTTTCCCAATGCTATAATATCCTTTTCGAGGTGTGGTGACCAGAATTTACACAGTATTCCAAATGAGGTTGCACCATCGATTTATACAGGGGCATTATGATACTGGCTGATTTGTTTTCAGTTCCCTTCCCAATAATTCCCAGCATAGCGTTGGCCTTTTTCACTGCAGCTGCACACTGTCTTGACATTTTCAGTCAGTTATCTACTACAACCCCAAGATCTCTCTCTTGGTTAGTCTCTGCCTGTTCAGACCCCATCAACATGTATTTATAGTTAGGATTTTTGGCCCCAATGTGCATCACTTTGCACTTGGCCACACTGAACCCCATTTGCCACATTAATGCCCACTTGCCCATCCTTGACGGATCCCTTTGGAGTGCTTCACAATCCTCCCTGGTTTTCACCACCCTGAACAATTTCGTGTCATCTGCAAATTTAGCCACTTCACTGCTTAGTTCCAACTCCAAATCATTAATGAACAAGTTTAGAAGGCATCAGTGCTTTTAAATGTAAATTCTTTGGCTTAAATAAAAATCTTTTTTTAAGATATGAAAAGAAGCTGTCTAATTCAGAGACTAATTGGCTGCCAAATTACAGGTATATACAAGTCAGTTGTTGCTTTTTAATCTAAAAAAAAATTAAAGGTAAGCAAACAGCATCAGGAAATGTTACAAAAAAAATTGCTTTGCTTTAATAATCAAACTGCTGACACAGTTTCATTTGCCTTTACACAGGAAAGGCACCCTGTGCGAACAGTCAACCAAGATAGACAGATAACAAGAGACAAAGGGAGAGACCAAATAATCCACAGATTGCAGAGGGAAGAAATGTATTTCCACAGAAGGCTGGGGGGGGGGGGGTTTCTCACATTCATCTGCGGTAATTCTTCACAGGAACTAAATGAAAACAGACAATAGCTGCAGCTGTTAATTCTGGCCAGTGTGAACCTTCTGCTTCTAAGACAGATCTGCCAGTTTGAGTCCTCCTTCTTTTCATTTCGCGACATTAAGAATTAAAATAGTCCCCTGAAATAGAACAATGTAGCCCTGAAACTTGCTGGGATTCAGTCAGGCAAGTCAGAGTAAACAGGAATGATATCCACGGTGTTTAACATTTTCTTTCACTTGAAATTAAACAGCGGTTTTTACTTAAAGAGAAATAAGGTTCATTTAGAAGTATAGCGGTGTAATGGTCTCAGTGCGGTTCAAAAGCAGAATAGTCTCCTTTGTACTACTAGTTTCTTAGTTTCAAGGTAAGGGCAGGTCTTCTTCTTGTTTTCTTAAAGTTCCCTAAATAGACCTAAAGACTTGTTTTCACCATTTGCCACTCTGTCGAGGTTTCAGGTCACACACACACACCGGCAGGAGATGAGGGGGTGGGGTGGCCAGATCCAGGTTGGGAAACTCCTGGAGATTCGGTGATGGAGCCTGGGGAGGACAGGGACCCTAGCGGGGTACAAAGCCATAGAATCCACCCTCCAAAGCATCCATTTTCTTCAGGGGGACTGATCTCCGTAATCTGGAAATGTAATTCCGGGGGATCCCCAGGTCCCACCTGGAGACTGGCATCCCTACCACTCAGGCTAATACTTTCCACACAAAGGCTTTCCCCCCTCACTTGTCATTTAGGCTGACAACTTCTACAAAAAGAAGGGGGGGTAGAGAGAGAGAGACTTCTCTGAGTTCATAAGAGGCTCACTCAATCTCTCCTCCAACTCTTCTCTCTCTCCTCTTCTTCCTCACATCAGCCCTCCTAACAGACCCAGTCGACTCCACCACCACCTCCTCCACAGGCACAGCCACCATTCCGTAATAACTCCTTTCACTCATCCAGCCCACCCTTTCCTTAGAGCCCTGCATTTTTAAACAATAGAGGAGATACCTATAACCCCCCCCCCCCAATTCATTCACAGAAACAGCACATGCACACTGATGGTAGAGTTATTTAATGAAGGTAGCTGATTTGTCTGACAAAAGAAGGAAGGCAAAGAATATATCATTTGCAAAACAATCTCAAACCCGTTTCCTGAATCAAGAGAAAGAGTGATGCCTAGATCGATTGCAGGATGGGCAGAGACAATAATCCAGTTTTAATCTGTAATGAATGAATGAATCAACCAGTTAAACATTGGGGCATCACATATAATCTGGGCTGGTGTGGTTTTTTTTTTAATGTAGTACATATTCTTTCCAAAACACCTTTCTGTAGAAATCTCTAGAATGAGGATGCTGAAATAAATGTCTGAAGAGAGGTTTTACTTTTCATACCTAGACCTAGACTGCCACCCTGTGGGAAAGCCCTGGCCTAGCCAGTTTTCTTCCTTTTCTGCCGACACAAAGAGCTCTCAAAAATGTAAGTCCACTGCCACCTCGTGGCTCTTAGTGGAAACAAAGTGAAAGATCGAAGCCTAATATTTTTTTGACTAGTCAAAATGCTGCAACTCTTTGAAGGGGGCTGAAAATATGTCTCTAAATAAAGTTTAACTCTAAGCCCCCTTTGTAATCTGTTTTGGTAGCCATTTGCTAATGCATTTTTTATGTCATTTCAGACACAACCGTTTAGCAACTAGCTGCTAATGGATTCTATTTACCTTTTCATACAAAGCCACGGGTTAGTAAAGTGTGGTTGAGCCATTCTTAAGCTTTCTTCCTGTTCTTTGCACTTCTGAATTGCTGTAGTGTGCTGTTTAAAATATTGGCAGTGCTTCCAATAATGCCATGCATTTTCCCCCTGCCCTTTTGCTCCATGTGATCTTCCAACAAAGGATGACATCCAGTTCAGAAGAGTAATGGGAAAGGGGCCTATTAAAATCATTGGATGTAATATTTCCTCCGCAGAAACAGTATTATGGAATGGAATGCTCTAGATTGCCATCATTTTACTTTTCTGGGGCTGACCTGAAGAAGACAGGCAGGGAACACAGGCAAAATGGGTTGCGTTCATATGGCTCTTTTGAGCCACGCCAGGAACAAGTGCCTGGTGGATTTAAAGTGCACATCCAGACAACATCATCTGGGAATCGTGCCACTTCCATGAGTAGCCTGTCGATTCCTGTCGGGGATCTCTACTTAAAAGATAGTCGTAAAAATCTGGTCCTAAGCTGGCCAACGGGCCAATGGCAGACTTTCCCCTGTCAGGTTGTTCCACCAGCATGCAATCAGCCCGTAGGGATGGTCTCCAGACCATCCCAAATGGCCACCATTTAAAAAAAGACTTAGCAATGCGCATAACTGTTTAAACATGCGATGTCCGCAGAGCTCTGCTCAAACGATCCAAACAATTTAATGTTACTGACGGTCCCATGAACTTTATTAACTGAAATGGTATCTAGAGGAAGGTACTGCTGGCGATGCTTTTACCATTTTAGTCCGTGCATGCACAGAAAAACAAGTAGATGGTGAGGCGCCTATGCACATGTGCAAACAGGTTTTTTTAAAAAAGCCGACTGCACAGCTGCTTACAGTGGATGCCATCTAGACAAACCACCACAGAGTCATGTGTGGTAAAGCGATTCACGGGGGAGCTGTCTGGTCGTGAAATGCTGGATCAAAAAGATCTAGATCAAATTACAGCCGGGCCAATGGTGGGATTAACTGCCTATCTGAACGCACCCATGGAGAAGCTGGTGAGGGGAGACCCCGACAGGCCAGCTGCATCTGATACCTCCAGGCACTGAGTTTAGGGCTCCTAAAGATCCAACTGCAAATTGCATTGCAATTTCTTTAATTTAATTTGAACAGGGCTGGAATAGGTGAGCCTTGCTGAGGAAAGACTGACTGGCTGATTATATTATATTACATTATTTAAAACATGTATTAGCCCCTTTTTCTTCCTTACAAAAATAGATAAAACATGTAGAATAAAATACATTTTTAAAAACATAACACCGAAATTTAAAATCACAACTCAGGACTGCTACTAAACTTAACCAAATGCAGTTTTAAATAAAGCCATTTTCAACTGCCCCCTGAAGAGCAAGAGTGAGGGGGCCAGGCGCACCTCCCTGGGGTGGCTGTTCCTTAATCATGGAGCTGCCACTGAAAAGGCCCTCTCTCTTGTGCACCCCCCAGGTGAGCTTCTTGGATTGGTGGGACACTCAGGGGGGCCTCTGCCTGTGATCTTAATTTCCCAGCTGGAAGAAACGGGAGAAGAGAATCCTTTAGATTTATTTCATTTATCCCCCACCATTCTCACTAACGTTCAAGGTGGATGACAAAAAAATATTTTTAAAAAAAAAACAATCAAACAGCATAAAATGCCCAATAAACAACATAACTGGACTCAGATTGCAAAAGTTAGAAAACCAATAAAAAAGAGAATGGTATCAGACTGAATAGATCATAGCAGAGAATGGAACTTAAAAGGTAGGAGACAATGGAACAAGAGAAGGATAATACGTACAATCAGGGGTCATTTCATAGAAAAGAGGTGCAGCATAACTCATTTGCATAACTCATTTGCATGTGCCACACCCCCTGAGATCACCAGAAGCATGTCAGAAGGCAACACCCACCACTCAGGCTCCACCCCAAAAACCTCCAGGTATTCCCCAACTCAGAGCTGGCGAGCCAGCTTTACACTTTGACTAAAGACACTTGAGGTTTCCTTTGCTCTTGCAGGGAAGCTGCCCTACAACAAGCATGAAAATACAGATCAAGTTAGTATGCTTTTGCTTTTTCCCACAGTGCATCACCAAATGTGCCCGCTCCTGGGCTTGTGACTCCCAGAACGGTGTTTCTGCATGTTCCTGCTCTAAATGACCTCTGCATACAATAAACATTGGAATAGAGTACAAACCCGTTCCTTTTGCAAAGAAGCATCCTTCTGAACCATTCCTTTCACTGCAGCCCTTTTTCCCTTTAGAATCACCATCTGCTTATTATTCAAATTGCATAATAGACTAGAAGAATTTCATTCAGGTCAGTTTCTAAACTGTATCTTAAAAGATCGCTGCGTTTAAAAAAATGACAACTGTGATGCTAGCTTGGGAAGACTAATCGCATATATTCATAAATGTGTGAGCCTGCCCTCGGGTCACCAACTTCCAGGTGAGACCTGGAGATCTCCCGGAATCACAACTGATCTCCAGTCTACAGAGGTCAATTCCCCTGGAGAAAATGGCTGCTTTGGAGGGTGGACTCTATGGCATTGTGCCCTGCCCACTCCTCAAATGCTGGCATCAACAAACTCTAGCCCCAAATTACCAGGAATTTCCCATCTCATGGTTAGCAAGCCTAGCCTCCACACCCACTTTCAGGAGGAGGTTCAACAACATGGGTGATTCAGGAAACTCTCCCAACGGATTGTTTTAAAAACGGTAACACAGGGAGATTGCAAACATCTCTGAAATGGCAACTGGGGGAGGGTGTTTGTGTGTGCACCATGTGCTCTTTTTCTGCTCAGATTCACTAATCTGTGACTTTCCAACCCATGAAGATAAAAATGCTGCACTCCATAGATACTGCCATGAGTTCAGCACTGTCTCCAACGGTTGTTAATATCTAGGGGGGCCCTGTACAAGCAGTAGCTTTGGAGTTAATAAATAAAGTGGACAGGAGATTTGAGACACACCAAAATGAATACTTCTTTTCACAGTGAGTGATTAAAATGTGGAATTCCCTGTCAGAGGATGTCGTGATGGCCACAGTCAAAGATGGATTTAAAATGGATCGTACAAATTAATGAAAGATAGGTCTATCAGTGGCTACTGGCCATGGTGACTAAAGGGAATCTCCAGGGGTCCTTTTGTAGAAAAAGAGGTGCAGGAGCTCATTAGCATAACTCATTAGCATACCTCATTAGCATATGCCACGTCCCCTGACATCACCAGAAGTGTGTCAGAAAGGGAATGTCAGTTTCAGCCCCATTATACCCTATGGGCCATTGAAATCAATGGCAAAAACTCATAGGGTATATGAAGGGCTGGAGGAAAGGGGGTTTGAGGGAGAGGCGCCAAACTTGCAGGGTAGCTGCTGGGGCCTCTCCTCGAAATACCCACCAAGTTTCAAGAAGATTGGACCACGGGGTCCAATTCCATGGGCCCCCAAACAGGTTGTCCCATCCCCTCCATTGTTCTCTATGCTGGGAAAAAGTGTTACTTTTTTCCTCCCATAGAGAACAATGGAGGGAATGGGGGCAACCTGTTTGGGGGCCTGTAGAATTGGACCCCCTGGTCCAATCTTCTTGAAACTTGGACGGTATTTCAAGGAGAGGCTCCAGCAGCTACCCTGCAAGTTTGGAGCCTCTCCCTCAAACTCCCTCCCCTCCAGTTGCTTTTAAAGTTGCAGCCGAATTTCGGCAGCAATTCAGCAGCGAGCCGAATCAGATCAGAGAATCTGATTTGGCCCGTGGCTGCCCTAGGGGCCACTCCTGAGCTGGCGGAGCTTTGCTCCGCTTTGCTCCGGCCCCAAAGGACCCCTGGGAACCTCCATATTCAGAGGCAGTCAACCTCTGAATCCCAGTGCCTCTATGCCCTGATGTTGGCCCTCCAGAGGAACTGGTTGGCCACCGCGTGAGACAGGATCCGGGACTAGACGGGCCATTGGTCTGATCCAGCAGGGCTCTTCTGGTGTTCTTATCAGGGGAAGGCCTTAGCCTCTGTGTCCTGTTATTGGCCCTCCAGAGGAACTGGTTGGCCCCTGTGTGAGACATGATGCTGGACTAGATGGGCCACTGGTCTGATCCAGCAGGCCTATTCTGATGTTCTTGTCAGGGGAAGGCCTCGGCCTCTCTGCCCTGTTGTTGGCCCTCCAGAGGAACTGGTTGGCCCCTGCATGAGACAGGATGCTGGACTAGATGGGCCACTGGTCTGATCCAGTAGAGCTCTTCTGATGTTCTTGTGAGTTGGGTGCCACCAATATGCTGATGAAACTCTGCTGTATATTTCCCTGAACAAGCCTCCAGTTGCAGCCATCGTGGTCCTTGACAGATCTCTGACTGCTGCAGTCAAAGAAATTTAAGTTTGTGCTGCAGCCATCCCTAGGAATGCAGCACAAAAATGGCATGGAAGCCAGGGGAAATGGTTCATGGGACTCCTACGTGACAGCAGCCTGCCAGAGTGTTTGCAGGCCAAAGTACTGACTGCAGCATGTGGGGGGGGGGGGATTCCTAGCTTCACCCATAAGAATCAGGAGGCAGCACTGAAAGGTAGGCTGCCATGGCAAGTGTGCAGCTGCTGATTGGCTGGAGCTGAGCTGATCTACCTTCTCATTGACAGTCCGTCCTGCCAGCCATGCAGCACCCACAAACTTCCACATGGGGCCTGGAGATCTCCCAGAATTCCAACTAGGGCTGCCAAGTCAGCCCGGGGGGTGGGGGATCTCCCGCTATAGGGGTTCCCGATCCGCCGGCCGGCATTCGGCCGGCGGGGGGAACCCCGCCCCAGAAGTTGTCCAGTGAGGACAACTTCCCCCGTGTAATGAAGTCACCTCCGGGTGACATCATTATGTCACCGTGGCATGCGCACAAAGCATCTGATACCTCCAGGCACTGAGTTTAGGGCTCCTAAAGATCCAACTGCAAATTGCATTGCAATTTCTTTAATTTAATTTGAACAGGGCTGGAATAGGTGAGCCTTGCTGAGGAAAGACTGACTGGCTGATTATATTATATTACATTATTTAAAACATTTATTAGCCCCTTTTTCTTCCTTACAAAAATAGATAAAACATGTAGAATAAAATACATTTTAAAAAACATAACACCGAAATTTAAAATCACAACTCAGGACTGCTACTAAACTTAACCAAATGCAGTTTTAAATAAAGCCATTTTCAACTGCCCCCTGAAGAGCAAGAGTGAGGGGGCCAGGCGCACCTCCCTGGGGTGGCTGTTCCTTAATCATGGAGCTGCCACTGAAAAGGCCCTCTCTCTTGTGCACCCCCCAGGTGAGCTTCTTGGATTGGTGGGACACTCAGGGGGGCCTCTGCCTGTGATCTTAATTTCCCAGCTGGAAGAAACGGGAGAAGAGAATCCTTTAGATTTATTTCATTTATCCCCCACCATTCTCACTAACGTTCAAGGTGGATGACAAAAAAATATTTTTAAAAAAAAAACAATCAAACAGCATAAAATGCCCAATAAACAACATAACTGGACTCAGATTGCAAAAGTTAGAAAACCAATAAAAAAGAGAATGGTATCAGACTGAATAGATCATAGCAGAGAATGGAACTTAAAAGGTAGGAGACAATGGAACAAGAGAAGGATAATACGTACAATCAGGGGTCATTTCATAGAAAAGAGGTGCAGCATAACTCATTTGCATAACTCATTTGCATGTGCCACACCCCTTGAGATCACCAGAAGCATGTCAGAAGGCAACACCCACCACTCAGGCTCCACCCCAAAAACCTCCAGGTATTCCCCAACTCAGAGCTGGCGAGCCAGCTTGACACTTTGACTAAAGACACGTGAGGTTTCCTTTGCTCTTGCAGGGAAGCTACCCTACAACAAGCATGAAAACACAGATCAAGTTAGTATGCTTTTGCTTTTTCCCACAGTGCATCACCAAATGTGCCCGCTCCTGGGCTTGTGACTCCCAGAACGGTGTTTCTGCATGTTCCTGCTCGAAATGACCTCTGCATACAATAAACATTGGAATAGAGTACAAACCCGTTCCTTTTGCAAAGAAGCATCCTTCTGAACCATTCCTTTCACTGCAGCCCTTTTTCCCTTTAGAATCACCATCTGCTTATTATTCAAATTGCATAATAGACTAGAAGAATTTCATTCAGGTCAGTTTCTAAACTGTATCTTAAAAGATCGCTGCGTTTAAAAAAATGACAACTGTGATGCTAGCTTGGGAAGACTAATCGTATATATTCATAAATGTGTGAGCCTGCCCTCAGGTCGCCAACTTCCAGGTGAGACCTGGAGATCTCCCGGAATCACAACTGATCTCCAGTCTACAGAGGTCAATTCCCCTGGAGAAAATGGCTGCTTTGGAGGGTGGACTCTATGGCATTGTGCCCTGCCCACTCCTCAAATGCTGGCATCAACAAACTCTAGCCCCAAATTACCAGGAATTTCCCATCCCATGGTTAGCAAGCCTAGCCTCCACACCCACTTTCAGGAGGAGGTTCAACAACATGGGTGATTCAGGAAACTCTCCCAACGGATTGTTTTAAAAACGGTAACACAGGGAGATTGCAAACATCTCTGAAATAGCAACTGGGGGAGGGGTGTTTGTGTGTGCACCATGTGCTCTTTTTCTGCTCAGATTCACTAATCTGTGACTTTCCAACCCATGAAGATAAAAATGCTGCACTCCATAGATACTGCCATGAGTTCAGCACTGTCTCCAACGGTTTTTAATATCTAGGGGGGCCCTGTACAAGCAGTAGCTTTGGAGTTAATAAATAAAGTGGACAGGAGATTTGAGACACACCAAAATGAATACTTCTTTTCACAGTGAGTGATTAAAATGTGGAATTCCCTGTCAGAGGATGTCGTGATGGCCACAGTCAAAGATGGATTTAAAATGGATCGTACAAATTAATGAAAGATAGGTCTATCAGTGGCTACTGGCCATGGTGACTAAAGGGAATCTCCAGGGGTCCTTTTGTAGAAAAAGAGGTGCAGGAGCTCATTAGCATAACTCATTAGCATACCTCATTAGCATATGCCACGTCCCCTGACATCACCAGAAGTGTGTCAGAAAGGGAATGTCAGTTTCAGCCCCATTATACCCTATGGGCCATTGAAATCAATGGCAAAAACTCATAGGGTATATGAAGGGCTGGAGGAAAGGGGGTTTGAGGGAGAGGCGCCAAACTTGCAGGGTAGCTGCTGGGGCCTCTCCTCGAAATACCCACCAAGTTTCAAGAAGATTGGACCACGGGGTCCAATTCCATGGGCCCCCAAACAGGTTGTCCCATCCCCTCCATTGTTCTCTATGCTGGGAAAAAGTGTTACTTTTTTCCTCCCATAGAGAACAATGGAGGGAATGGGGGCAACCTGTTTGGGGGCCTGTAGAATTGGACCCCCTGGTCCAATCTTCTTGAAACTTGGACGGTATTTCAAGGAGAGGCTCCAGCAGCTACCCTGCAAGTTTGGAGCCTCTCCCTCAAACTCCCTCCCCTCCAGTTGCTTTTAAAGTTGCAGCCGAATTTCGGCAGCAATTCAGCAGCGAGCCGAATCAGATCAGAGAATCTGATTTGGCCCGTGGCTGCCCTAGGGGCCACTCCTGAGCTGGCGGAGCTTTGCTCCGCTTTGCTCCGGCCCCAAAGGACCCCTGGGAACCTCCATATTCAGAGGCAGTCAACCTCTGAATCCCAGTGCCTCTATGCCCTGATGTTGGCCCTCCAGAGGAACTGGTTGGCCACCGCGTGAGACAGGATCCGGGACTAGACGGGCCATTGGTCTGATCCAGCAGGGCTCTTCTGGTGTTCTTATCAGGGGAAGGCCTTAGCCTCTGTGTCCTGTTATTGGCCCTCCAGAGGAACTGGTTGGCCCCTGTGTGAGACATGATGCTGGACTAGATGGGCCACTGGTCTGATCCAGCAGGCCTATTCTGATGTTCTTGTCAGGGGAAGGCCTCGGCCTCTCTGCCCTGTTGTTGGCCCTCCAGAGGAACTGGTTGGCCCCTGCATGAGACAGGATGCTGGACTAGATGGGCCACTGGTCTGATCCAGTAGAGCTCTTCTGATGTTCTTGTGAGTTGGGTGCCACCAATATGCTGATGAAACTCTGCTGTATATTTCCCTGAACAAGCCTCCAGTTGCAGCCATCGTGGTCCTTGACAGATCTCTGACTGCTGCAGTCAAAGAAATTTAAGTTTGTGCTGCAGCCATCCCTAGGAATGCAGCACAAAAATGGCATGGAAGCCAGGGGAAATGGTTCATGGGACTCCTACGTGACAGCAGCCTGCCAGAGTGTTTGCAGGCCAAAGTACTGACTGCAGCATGTGGGGGGGGGGATTCCTAGCTTCACCCATAAGAATCAGGAGGCAGCACTGAAAGGTAGGCTGCCATGGCAAGTGTGCAGCTGCTGATTGGCTGGAGCTGAGCTGATCTACCTTCTCATTGACAGTCCGTCCTGCCAGCCATGCAGCACCCACAAACTTCCACATGGGGCCTGGAGATCTCCCAGAATTCCAACTAGGGCTGCCAAGTCAGCCCGGGGGGTGGGGGATCTCCCGCTATAGGGGTTCCCGATCCGCCGGCCGGCATTCGGCCGGTGGGGGGAACCCCGCCCCAGAAGTTGTCCAGTGAGGACAACTTCCCCCGTGTAATGAAGTCACCTCCGGGTGACATCATTATGTCACCGTGGCATGCGCGCAAAGCGCACGCGCCAGAAGAGCTCCCGGGGAGAGAACAACTCCCCCCCGCCGGTAAGTCGCCAGTACTTGGCAGCCCTAATTCCAACTGATCTCCAGAACACAGAGATCAGTTCCCCAGCTTTGTAGGGTGGACTCTATGGCATTATACCCCACTGAGATCCCTTTCCTCCCCAAACCCCACCTTCCCAAGGTTCCACACACCCACACCAGCTTCCAAGAATTCCCCAGCCCAGAGGGGTATTGACTTGCATCAGCAGTAGCCTCTGCTTCCTGGCACTTACCTACTTACCTCTCACATTTTTATTTTGTGCTTTCCACCAAGCGATAGCTCAAGATGGGTAGCCCTGTTGGTCTGTTTGTAGCAGCAGAAGTGAAGAAGTGAGCAGTGACTCACGAAAGCTCCTCCCCTGCCACAAATTTTGTTCCTTCTCTGGACTCTGGCTCTTTTCAATTCCTACAAGAGTTCAGGTCCACGGTTCTCCCTCCCTCCCTCCCTCCCTGGGGCTTCACCACTCTGAGTCTTGTGTTTGCCAGCATGGGGTCGAGTGCCATACCCTTGTATGCAAATAGGAAAAAGCCAGCCGCATACTGGGGGGAGGGGCAGTCTGCCCCAGGTGCAGCTTAAGCAAGGCCTTTGAAGGGGGGCCTCGAAGCCAGCATTGTCCTCTTGTTGTTGTTGTTGTTGTTGTTCAGTCACACAGTCGAGTCCGACTCTTCGTGACCCCATGGACCACAACACGCCAGGCCCTCCTGTCTTTCATCGTGCTCCAGAGTTTGCTTAATTTCATGTTTGTTGCATCGATGACACTGTCCAGCCATCTCATCCCTTGCCGTCCCCTCCTTCTTTGACCTTCAGTCTTTCCCAGCATCAGGGTCTTCTCCAGTGAGTGCTCCCTTCTCATTTGGTGGCCAAAATATCTGAGCTTCAGCTTCAGGATCTGGCCTTCCAGGGAACAGTCAGGGTTGATTTCTTTTAGGATTGACTGATTTGATCTCCTTGAAGTCCAAGGGACTTTCAGGAGTCTTCTCCAGCACCATAATTCAAAAGAATCTATTCTTTGGTGCTCGGCCTTCCTTATAGTCCAACTCTCGCAGCCATACATCACTACTGGGAATACCATGGCTTTGACCATTTGGACTTTTGTTGGCAGGGTGATGTCTCTACTTTTTGTTATGCTGTCTAGGTTTGCCATTGCTTTCCTCCCAGGGAGCAGGCGTCTTTTAATTTCATGGCTATGGTCACCATCTGCAGTGATCTTGGATCCCAGGAAGGTGAAGTCTGTCACTGCTTCCACGACTTCCCCTTCTATTTTCCAAGGAGTGATGGGGCCAGATGCCATGATCTTAGTTTTTTTGATGTTGAGTTTCAACCCAATTTTTGTGCTCTCCTCTTTCATCCTAGCAAGAGGCTCTTGAGGTCCTCTTCACTTTCTGCCATTAGTGTGGTATTGTCTGCATATCTGAGGTTGTTGATGTTTTTCCCAGCAATAACTCTTGCCTCCAACCAAACACCTTCCCGTTTATTTTAAGGTGCAATTCTGGCTGCAGCCACTAGGGGTCCAGGGAAGTCTGAGCATAACAAAAAGCTCTAGGATCGGCCAAGCTTCCCTTTTCTCCAAGACTCAAGCAGACTTCCTTAACAGATCCTGCTGATAGTTGCTACAGTAATTGCCAGCCTGCAGGTCATTTTCTCCAACAGTCTCTAGCCTTTCTCTCCAACAGCCTCTCCAATACTCTTTCCCTTTCCTTGCACCCAGCTTAGGCTGATCTTGCAAAGCTGATCTGTAGTTAGGGTGTTGTTGCAAGATAAGACAACCTTTCCCTCTCTTAATTTATCCCCCTCTTTCCCACACGTTTCTCATTCATTTCTGTCTCCCTTCACCGTATTTTTCTGTCCCCCCCCCCCTTTATTTTCAATTCTTGGTCTCAAGACCTCCCTATCCTGCTTGGTGACGGAATATATTTAAGAGTAGTATAGCAGCAAACCTTTGTTAATATTATGCTGAGTATGCTGCACATTGCTCTGGTTCTGCTGGGGTGTAAAAATGCTCCCCCCCTTTGGTTTCTACTGCAGAGATTCTCCAGTTTGACTTTCATCCTTTGGAAACAACAGAAGATGCAGGCACCTTCGTTGGGGGTAGTGTGTTTCTTAACATCCAGTCTGATAAAGCTTGTCATCACTATTTTGTAATGCTCTAGCTACTGTTAGTAAAAATCAGGGTTATTTTTGGTCAGGAAGGCACAGGAATGGAGTTCTGGCTGGCTCCTGAGTTGGCCACGCCTACAACCAAAACCTCTGGCATGGGTGGCTACAAAGCACGCTGTCCTCCCCACGTTAAAATACCATCTTTCCCCCTGGGGAGCCCATGGGGATTTCCTTGTCAATTTCACTCCCTGCCAGTCAGCTGAGAGTGAAATTGACAAGAAAAAGCCTCTCTCTGCCTTCCCTCCTCTAGCTGACATGTGGCTGCTGGAAAAGGGCAGGCAGGGAACCTAGGCACCTTGAAAATGCCTTTCTTTCCCTCCCCAATCTGGGGGAGGGAGAGAAAGGCATGTAACCATGCCCCCACATACACTTCCCCGAGTCACTCCGCAAAAGCGGAGAGGCTCAGGGAAGGAACAGGGCATGTTTGCCTGGCTGTCCTTGGTCTCCCCAACCTGTGCGCCTTGGCGGGCTAGCTGGGGAGACCAAGAGCAACCAGGCAAACATGCCTGCTTCCCTTCCCTTCGGTGGTGGCCCCACACTGGTGGAATGTGCTCCCGGATAACATCAGGGCCCTACAGGACCTCTTACAGTTCCACAGGGCCTGCAAGATGGAGTTCTTCCACCAGGCCTTCAAGTAGGGGCCGCCTTAACCTTTATAGCCCTGGCCCAACTACTGAAAACCGCTAACGTGACCATTCTGCACTGACTGGAAGTTTAAAAATGCCTCTTGCTGCTGCTCAGATGAGGGTGATGAACTTCCGCCATCTTGTACTGCAATTTTAAACTTGTATATTGTATGTTCTTATATGATAGTTGTTTTATGGAATTTTATTGTATATGAATTTTGTTGGTAGAGGCCCTGAGCCTTCCGAAAGCCGGGGAGGGTGGGATAGAAATATAATGAATGAATGAATGAATGAATGAATGAATGAATGAATGAATGAATTCCTGATCTTTCAGAGTGGGGGTAGGAGACTAGAAAGGCGATGCTGAAGTTCCTGGGATCTTTCAGATCCCAGGCACTTCAGCAGCGCCTTTCCCTGGCCATCTGGGTTTTTTTGGGGGGGAGACTAGAAAGGCAATGCTGAAGTGGGGTAGAGAACCTTGGGGGGGGGAGGCAAGCTTCCATGCCTGCCCTGTGCTTTCCCAGCCCCCCCACCTAATATGTTAATGAACTGTGCTGTCAGGGATGTGGCCTAATATGCTAATAAGTTTTTTGCTGTTGAGTGTGGCCTATTATGCTAATGAGTTACTGCTGGGCTTTTTTACGAAAAAAAAGCCCTAGTAAATGTTAGTAAGAAGGCAGACTCCTAGCTCTCAAAAAGGCCTTGCAGAGGTTTGGGCTTCAAAACGGAGAACAGAAGCCATCCCAAGTGCCGGCTCAGAACATGAGTGGTGTGATGGGATCTTTTTTTCATTGAGTCACAGCTGGCTTACAGCGACCTTGTAGGGTTTTTGAGGCAAGGGAAGTTGGGAGGCGGTTTGCTGTTGCCTGCCTCCGCGTCAGCCCTGCTTAGCTGCTGAGATCTGACAAGATCAGACTATCCTGGGTCTATCCAGGTCAGGGCTCGGCTGAGAGTAACGTGACTGGCCCAAGGTCCCCCAGCAAGCTCCCATGGCATGAGTCGGGATTCAAACCTGGATTTCCTAGATCCTAGTCAGACACTGTAAGCACTACACCATGCTGGCTGTCGTGACCGAGTAGCATGTTGAAATTTGATTTTTTTAATTTAATTTTTAATTTATAAATCTTTCACTGTCTGCATTTCTCTTCTAGCCACTAATTACCAAGTTTGGGTTCAGTGGCACCTTGAAGATCAAACTTTGGTCTGCTACTTCAGACCCACCTGAGTCTCTTTTCTGGTCATTAATATTATTCATTGCATTTCATGATTATTACTGAAAATAATGTTGTCATGTAGTGGAAGGGCCCTGACCTGGGTAGACCCAGGACAGTCTGATCTTATCAGATCTCAGCAGCTAAGCAGGGCTGATGCAGAGGCAGGCAATAGCAAACCACCTCCTAACTTCGCTTGCCTCAATAACCCTGCGAGGTTACCGTAAGTCAGCTGTAAGTCAAACCAACTCTGGATGTCTGTTGCCTTGAAAACCGGCCTAGGGGGTCTCCATTAGTCAGCTGTGACTTGGTGGGGGGAAAGAGGGGGGGGTATTAAAAAATTATCTGGGACTGTCCATAAAGCTGGCATACCTTTGGGAGCCCTTAAAAAGCTCAGGTCCCAAAAGCTGGGGGTGGTGGTTAGATGATAACTAGGCTCAGATCAGCTGTTTAACAAAGACATCCCAGTTGAAACCAGTGTCTTTATTGGGGGGGGGGGGGATGAGACCAAATCAGATTATGAAGTATGGTTGAGAGAGAGAGAGAGAGAGAGATGTTTTCCTTAGCGTGAATCTGAGAATCTGCAGAGGAAGGCAATGGCAAACCGCCTCTGCTTAATCACTTGCCTTGAAAGGCCCTTGCTGGGGTTGCCATAAGTTGGCTGTGACTTGAAGGCACTTCACACACACACACACTCACACACACACACACAGCTGCCAGGAGCTAGAGGGGCAGTCTGTAAGGCCCCTGCGAGCCCCCAGGTGGCTAGGTCTACAGTGGGCTGCTTCACACACAAGCCTACTGAGCCCCAAGTTCCCATTGCCCGCTCCAAGCACCGGCAGGAGGAAAATTTAAAAAGAAAAAGAGAGTTGGTTTTATACCCTGCTCTTCACTACTCAAAGGAGTCTCGGAGCAGCTTACAATTGCCTTCCCTTCCTCTCCCCACAACAGACCCCTGTGAGGGAGATGGGGTGCAGAGAGCTCTGAGAGACTGTGACTGACTCAAGATCACCCAGCTGGCTTCATGTGGAGGTGTGGGGAATCAAAACACTCAGTTATCTAGATTAGGCCACTATGCCAAGCTGGCTCTCACTGGCATAAAAGTCACTGGCACTGCAAAGGTGATGGTGGCGATATTTCTAGGAATTGGCAGACACTCTATGGTTTTACCACACCATTTCTGGCAATTCCTAAAGCTACAACAGTCACTTCCAGGTTTTCCCAGAAGTAATGTCCATCATGCTCACTATGCCACACCCCCCCACCATGTCCCTCCCCCCAACTCTCCTCCCTAGCAACCCTTTAAAACAGTAGCAGACCCTGAGCGTACATTTGACAAGAAGCTGTTGATAGTCATACCTCCCTAGCAGGTGTACTTGAACACATGAAGCTGACCATTGGTCCTTTAAGGGTAGCCTTCTTTACTCAGGCAGTGGCTCTCCAGGGTCTCATGTACAGAAGTCTTTCACATCACCTCTTCCCAGATCCCTTTTAAATTGAGATGCAGGGGATTGAACCTGGGACCTTCTGTATGCCAAGCAGAGGCTCTACCGCTGAGCCACAGGCCCTCCCCTAATTTGCATGATAACTGTGTTTGCAAAAATGTTGCCTTTCTTCATAAGTTATATTTTTATATACTCGTTTAGTAACAGTCAGCATTAACACTTGTTAAAATTGTGATGTACAGCGTCAGTGGAACAAAGACTGTCCACCACATTTCACTTTGCCTTTCTACTGGATGTGGAGGTTATGGAGGGACATTACATACATTTTAATCCACCAGAAGTCATTTTGAAAGGCTTGACACATCTGATTTTTTTTCTGATCAAAACAAAGTTATAACATGGTCAGTTCATATACACCACAAATAGGGTTCCCATCCTCCAGGTGGGGCCTGGAGATCTTCCAGAACTACAATTAATCTTCAGAATACAGAGATCAGTACCTCTGGGGAAAATAATGCTTTGGAGCATTACACCCCACTGTGTTCCCTTCCCAATCCCTGCCCTCCCCAAGCTCCACACCCAAATCTCAGCCCAGAGGTGGTAACCCTAACCACAAAACTATGGTCCACTTCAGTGTGTTTAGTGGGTAAAACTGGGATTTGGCTCAAAGGTGATCATGCAAATCCTGGTTCCCCTCTACAAATGATGGCAGCAACACTTTTGCTCTTTCCTTTTCCTTCCTGATATCGACTGAGCCAGTACCCCAGCCTGTATGGTAGCAAAAAGTACAGCCCAGGACAAAACCATGTTTCATGGCTACGGTATAGCTATGCATGCCATAAATAACAAAAAGGATAATATGACCAATTGGTCCCACCCTAAAAATTATCCCGAATGATTTTTTTTAGAAATTAGCAAGCACCTTGACTATTGCAAAACCATGGACAGCAATACACTGGCATTCTTCAGAACCACCTTTGTTTTACACTTGGCTTGTTGACTCCTGGGATGGGATGATGCAGAAACAGCAAAAATTATAGATTTCCTTCATGAGAAATGTTTCGGGAGAATTTATCTATCCCTGTGATAACCTTAGGTCAAATTCATCATTGTTGTAATATGGATATGAGCGTTATCTGCATTTGCTTTGACAGAAGGTCTCCTGCCCAGGGGTTTGAATTAAGAGTACTGGTGGATTGACCTTGTTGGGTGGATGATGAGATGTGTACCGACATGTTTTCTGAATAGCTTAGGCAGTGCTGATCTTTATGAACTTCTGTAAAATTAAAATGATAAGTGCAACTTACAAAAATCCATATACACTCTTTAAATATTTTTGGAATATTTCTAAAAATGTATTGTGTGAAGGCCACCCCATGGAGTCAAATAGGTCTCTGTTTTCATGCAGTTGTAGTTTCCCAAGAGCACTTCCCAGGAAGTAAGCCCCAGTTAATAAAATACATTTCTAAGTAGTCGGTACTTGGATAGGAAACTACCAAGGAAGACTCTGCAGAGGAAGTCAATGGCAGACTGCCATAGAGGCCATCGAGTCCAACACCCTGCACAGTGCAGGATCAGCCTAAACCTGATGGCACATACCTTGCAACTTGGTGGCACACACCTACATATTTCTGAAACAACCTATTTAGGATTGTTCCCTAAAAGTATATGCTTGCCGTACATAAAGCGTGAAAGAAAAGGGATGCAGGGCTACCATTAATATCTCTCTTTATATTATAAAGCCGATTTGGGGTGGCCACATATGATGTGCTCCCTCAGCCATAGGCTGAACGAGCTGCCACTCAGCCCAGGGACCCTGGCCACTGGCTGATGCGATACTGGCCCGAACGTGCCCCACAATTTGTCTATGCTGTACCATAGTCCCGCCCACAGAACCGCCACCCAGCCTCAGTAGGCTGCGAGCCCACAGATGGGGCGCATGCTCTGGCAGCGACCAGAAGAGGAGGCCGCCAATGCCTGGATGTCACAGGATGACAGAGTTGGCCAGATGCCGAACCTCAGCTTGTTCCTGCTGCCGCCATGGCCGCTGCCTGCAGGGACCCACCGGCAAACACAGGCAGCCACACACGGGGCCTCAGACCACTCCTGATGGTGCCATGACCGATGCCCACAGGTACTCAAGTGGGTGGTGGGCAGCCATGGGGGGGAACGCCGGTTGGTGCAGGCAGGGGGCTGCACGAGCCCCGACGGCTGCTAGAGCCTGTTGTATTGCTCTACAACGAGCCTTGCTCCTAGTATTGCAATAATCTGAAAATGGCATGATGTGAATTGTTGAAGTGCCCATTGTTTTCTAGAAATAGAAAAGCCATTTAATCTTTTGAGCAGAAAGGCAATATACAAAATGTTTTCAATACCTAAATACTTCACTTAGAGAGGTCAAGAAATGCGAATCTGATAGAATGATTTGTTAGGTGGAAGCTGAAAGGAAAAGGTAACCCAGTTTAAATGAAATGAAAGGATGAGCCAAAGTAGTCGGTACTTGAGACCATTTCTCAGCCTTGAGAAGGGAGAGCTACCAGTTTGTCTAATTAAGGATTTCAGTTAGAGGGGGGGCAGAATGGATGATGGAGTGACCTCTAGGGACAACTCAAGATACAGCACAGGAGAGGGACAGTGGCATGTGAGAAACAGATAATAGGGCTTTGACCACTGAAGCTAAGCAAGGCTGGCTTTTTATGCTGCCTCAGTGGGAGACCACTGGAGAACCACATCAGCTGGTCTGAACTTCTTGAAGAGACCATATGTGTAACAAGTAGGGTTGCCATCCTCCAGGTGGTAGCTGGGGATCTCCTGAGATGACAACTGATCTCCAGGCAACAGAAATTAGTTCACCTGGAGAAAATGGCTGCTTTGGAAGGTGGTGTTATGCTCCAAAACCAGCCTTCCTGTGACTGCACCCTGCAAATCTCTAGGTATCTCCCAACCCGGAGCTGGCAGCCCTAGAAACAAAGAAATTAAGATTGATATCATTTGATATACATGCAAGAAATAGGTTACAGGGACATGGTGCAACTAAACCAGAAAGCAGGAAATGAAGAGTAATGTGTTGACAGTACAAGTTTTGACCAACCAAGCCACAATACTTCAACAACCACGTTCTGTGTAGCATGGATGAGAATACATAATGATTTTTGCAATTCAGATGACTCATATTCTTATTTTTTTTTCTGCTTTTCTTATGGATTTTTATATTCAGATTTTATTAGGATTTAGTAAAGGCCTATTCAGTGGTAAAGCCTCTCTTTTGTAGGTTCAAGTGCCTTTCTAGCTGATGCCAGCAGACAAGAAGCAACATGCTTTTCTCCTCTTCAGGCGGTTTGGATGGGATGGTTGTCTAGCTGTCTGGTGTCTCTTTTTGTTTTCTTTTTAACAGGTTTTCAGTGTAATGATGCTGGTACAGCAGAAGATAGGTTTTTCAACAGAAGTAGTTGCTTGAAGCATAAAGTCCATGGTTTTAGTTGTTTGGGGTAAAACCCTACGGTGTCTGGGTCAAAGAGGTCTTTTAGTTTCATATCAGAAAACAACTTTTGTTTGGATAAGAAGAATCTGTTGTTGTTGTTGTTGTTAGGGTAAGTAAACATTTAAGATATTACGTAGTCACACCTTTCCCTGTAACTGATCAGTTAATCTATGATTGCCCAGATGATGCTCTGTACCTTTGTAACCAATTATGATCCAGTTTGGTGCCAGTTTGGTGTAGTGGTTAAGTGTGCGGACTCTAATCTGGGAGAACTGGGTTTGATTCCCCACTCCTCCACTTGCATCTGCTGGATGACCTTAGGCAAGCCATACTTCTGCCACAGCTGTTCTCTCAAAGACAGTTGTCTCAGAGCTCTCTCAGCCCCACCTACCTCACAGGGTGTCTGTTGTGGCGAGGGGAAGGGAAAGGAGTTTGTAAGCCGCTCTGAGACTCCAAGTGAGTGAAGGGCGGGATATAAATCCAATCTCTTCTTCTATGATCTCTGCACCTTATCTTTCTTAAGTGTGTCATTTTGGGTATAAAACTTCATGTATTTCCTGATATTATTCAGAGAGCAGTCACTTTTTGAAAAGCCAATTTGGCCAGTTTTCCAAGTATTTCTTGCAATAAATACCAAAAAGAACTTTCCTCCTCATTGTGACTTCAATTTTCTTTTGGCTTGGAAATTTATTTATGCAACACTGTGATCTGAGACATCTCTTAAATGTTACCTGCTACGAACTAGTTTGTATTTGTAGATGTTTTCCGCTTCTCCTATACTCTTAGCAGTCTTCCATCTATGCAATGTCCTCTGGAACCAAAAGTCACACTGTTAAGTGCTTGTTTGCAACTTCTTTGAGTTTTTTTGTTTGATTGTTGATGTATACAATATAAAATAAAATTGTTTGGGGGGAAAAAAAATCTGAGACATCTCTTGTTATTACTGGAATATGTTGTGGCCTGTCCAGTACTTTGACATCTCCTCTGATGTTGGTTAACCATGACTGAACTTGAGAACCTTCCCTCCTTAACATCACAATTAGGAATCATTATAACAAACATTGTTGCTGACCATTGGATGAACATTCCACCCTCACCCAGTTCTCTAACAGGATGGAGCATGTCAAGCATCTTTATACTAATAGCCAAGTTGCCTCCTCCATGCGGATATCTAAATCCACACATCGGGGGCACTTGGGGGGGGCAGAGAGATTTTTCTGCACACTTGGGGGACTCCCCAGGAATGCAGAAAAATCCTAAAACTTAAAAAAAAACTTTGGGGGATATTTAAATCCCCCCCAAAGTAAAAAAGCATTCCCTGCACTTGTGGCTGCCCAGTGGCTGAGAGGCGCTGAGGCCTTGCCGCCAGTGCCAGGGGGTGGAGGGGGAATTAGTGGCCCAGCAGCTGAGAGCCACTCGGGCCTTGCCACCGGTGCAGGGGGTGGGGGGGAATCTGTGGCCCAGCAACTGAGAGCTGCTCAGGCCTTGCTGCCAGTGCCGGGGGGGAATTGGCAGCCTAGTGGCTGAGAGCTGCTCAGGCCTTGCCACCAGGGGTGGGGGGGGGAATTAGCAGCCTGGTGGCTGAGAGCTACCCAGGCCTCACCACCGGTGCTGGGGGTGAGGGGGAAATTGGCAGCCTAGTGGCTAAGAGCCACTTGGGCCTTGCCGTCGGTGCTGGTGGGGGGCAGGGGAGAAGGCTCACCTGTGGCTGTTTCTCTTCCACATGAAGCTCCTTCTCTCCCTCCCCCCATGAGTATTGTGGGTCCCCGTCTCTTGTTCCTCCTAATAGGAGGTATGTGTAGAATTACTCACTAGGAGAGAAAACTAGAGGTCAGTGTTGGGAATGCCTTTCATGTGACTGAGGAGGAGAAAGGATGTTTATGGGAAGCAGAAGAAAAGACCGTTTAAAATCAGAACTTTGTTCCTTCTCAAATTATTAGGAACTTCACCAGTTGCATTATTTCCCTTCACTCCTCAGATTATTCGAAAGGCTCCCCATTGTGAGGCTCTTAAGCACTTTCCGTTTATTTAATGACTGTTTGTTTTGAACATCATTAAAATTTGATGTGGCTGGAGGCAGAACCTAGCCACCAATCTACTTATTAAATGATAAAAGTCCCTAAAGAAAACAAGGCCTTGAGATTAAGTGTCCTATCTTTTAAATCATTGCTGGGGGGAGGGGGAATTAATTTATCATTTCTGTTTATTGCTCCGGATTCTTGGGAGAACAATGAAATCACCAAGAAATAGTCCCGTGGACTATGCATCACCACTAACGAGTGTCCTGCTGTTCGCAGGAAACTGCTATTTAAGGGCCTTGGTTGCTTAGAAGCAGGCATACCCGTGAATCCCTGCTTTCATTTTTAAAAGAACAAAGTCCCATCACTTATTACTGCCATGGCAGACTTTTAAGTGGGTGTGATGCCTCCTGAAATCCTTGAAGGCAGGGGGGGCTCAGGGGTATCTCCAGTGGTCCACAAGGATGACTCCTGGATCTTGTCCCTCCCCACTGCTAGCAGAAGACTAATATTAAAATACATGTATATCTGCCTACTGTATACAGGTCATCTACTTTAGCTTTTCTAGGCACAGAATTTGGGTTAACTTGCTTGATTTGTATGCACAGTTTTGCTTAAAGCTGTGGCCCAAGGTTCACTTAAGCTAGTTAAATACACAAACCCACCGCTGTGTAGAAAGGCTTTGCCAAACATCAAATAAATCTTATTGCCCCATTCAATAACTGTAATATGTATAAAAAGACTTGTTTGTTACTGCTTGAAAATGGTGGCTAATCAGCTCAATTAATTCACATACAATGCTGCAAACAACCATCAACCAACCATAGAATATGAAAACTTCACCGAAAAAAAGCAGCTAATCATCTCAGCAGCAGTTATACATCTAGCCTTGAAGTCTGACAGTCTTGGCTCCGTTGTGCAACTCTGCAGCTAGAGACCGGGCAAACTTATTCACTTGCCAGTCATTCAGCTTTGAAGTACTGCTGTCCAATCGTTGAACATGAGTGAAGTGTTATGTGCTTTAAAATCTACAAGAAGTTTTGTGCCAACTTTGTGCTCTAGATTCTTGGGAGAACAATGAAATCACCAAGAAATAGTCCCGTGGACTATGCATCACCGCTAATGAGTGTCCTGCTGTTCACTATCACTATAGCATGAAGTGCTTTGGCTTGTGATAAAGACACAAGGAACTTCAGGCACCTTTTCCCATTGCCAAGTTTGCCAGGTGCAATAGGATTTATTTGATATTTGGCAAAGCGTTGGGGTATTTAGATGTTACACTGTGTTTCCCGTCTATTTTATTTTATTTCACTTAAACTAGTGGCTGCATTGTTTGTTTCTTTGTTTTCAAGATTTATACCCTGCCTTTCTGCCCTCATCTGGGCCACCAAGGCAGCTAATAGATTAGAATCATAGAGCTGGAAGGTGCCATAACAGCCATCTAGTCCAACCTCCTGCTCAATGCAAGATCAACCTTGAGCAAATCTAACAAGTGTTTGTTCAGCTGCTACTGTACACAGGGGTTCTTTCGTAAAAAAAAGAGGTGCAGGAGCTCATTAGCACAACTTATTGGCATATGCCACACCCCCTGACGTCACTGGAAGTGTCAGAAGGCCACACACCCCTGACGTCACCGGAAGTGTGTCGGAAGGAAGGAAGGAAGGAAGGAAGGAAGGAAGGAAGGAAGGAAGAAAGAAAGAAAGAAAGAAAGAAAGAAAGAAAGAAAGAAAGAAAGAAAGAAAGAAAGAAAGAAAGAAAGAAAGAGACAGACAAGGTGTTTCCCTCCCTTCCCCCCCTCTTGCTTGGGCACTGGGGCCCAGCTTTTCCCTCCCCCCCTCGCGCCCGGGAATGGTGAGCGGGGAGGTATGGGGTCTTCTCCCTGGGCCAGCAGCCTGCCACAGCCCGGAAAGGGTAAGCAGGGGGAAGGCTTTCCTCCAGCTCTGTGCCAAAGCATGGGCCAGGGAGAGCGAGCTGGGGGGAAGGCTTTCCTCCGGCTCCGCGCCGAAGCGCGGGCTGGGGAGAGTGAGCTGGGGGGCGGGGCTTGGTTATGTGCCCACCCCCCAGCCTCCTCTCTCCCGGAGCGGCGTCCCGGCACACCCTGGCCCCAACGGAGCTCTGACTGTACATAATGAAATTACATCATAAAACCTGTTAAAATCAATGACAACCCCCCCTAAAAAAATCTGTTATGTATATGTATATTGTACCAATGTTTTGTCAATGAAGATGAAACAAAAGAGGTTTTACATGGCTAGTTCTGAATCCGAGATAGGCTTTAATACTGAAAATAAAATGGGTATATATTACTGTTAATTATACACACACACAAAGGTCATGAATCAACAGGGAAGGGGCAGAGTTCTCCCCAAACACCCTGGAATCCATGCAAGAACCACAGCTTTGGGCAGGGATATCAGCCTTTCTAGAATCGCTGGTGGGTTCTAGACTTCCTCCAGAAAAGAAAAGCCTCTGGAGCAGACAGAGAAATATTTTTCTTCCCTTTACTGGTACTAAAGTCCTTCACATTGGGGAAGTCCTTGGATGCAGTAAGTGGGAGTATTACAAGCACCCTTCTTGCTGGATCAGACCATGAGGCCAAGACAGACACAGGCTTGTGGAGCTCCTGGCAGACTCCTGAAGTCATTTGGGACAACTTTGCTGAGATTACTCTGCCTTCTTCTGCCCATCTCCAGCATATTAAGTAGCAAAATAAATCAAGATGACCCAAGAAACAGTGCTGGAAGACTCCATGAAATGGCCATTTAGAAAGTTATCAGCTGACCAAAACCAAATGTGGTTATATAACAGAATGGGGAAAACATACGTCAAAAGCTGAGCAATTTGTCTCGTAAATAAGGGGTTTAGTGCCTTTGGACTGAATAAAGATTTCTGACTAGTGAAGTAATGCTGGTCATTTATTTGTCTTCTGATCAGAAGAGATGGGGGAGGGAAATAAGATGGTGAAACAGACTGGCAGTACATGACCATATTCAGGACAAAGTAAAACCTTTTAGTATGATCTGGTAGGCCACTGATGATCCATGTTAATTTAGGAGGGATATTTTTGTAAACCGATTAGAATGTGTCAGTGGCTAAAATGAGGAGGAAGAGCAGGGGTCCGTTGGAGCAGGAGCGCACAGGAGCGCAGCTCCGGGAGTGAGGAGCCCAGGGGGCGGGCACATGACCAAGCCCCGCCCCCTCCTCGGCTTCCCCGAGCAGTGCAGAGGCGCAGTGCCCTGGGGAAAGCCCTGCTGGGGTCTATTGTTTTTAATGTTTTGTTTTAATATTGATAATTTTATCATTGTTCCTTTTATGACTGTGTGCTGCTTTTCCAGAGACTTGCTCAAGGTGGCATATAAATTTTCTAAGTATACCATTTTTTATCTGGGCACATGGCACATAAGTACTGGAGACATTTCACCAACCCTTCAGCAGCTTCCACCCCATCAGTTTGGTGTAGTGGTCAGGAGTTGGACTCTAATCTGGGCGAGCCGGGTTTGATTCCCCACTCCTCCACATGCAGCTGCTGGTGTGACCTTGGGCCAGTCACAAGTTCTCTCAGAGCTGTTCTCTCATGAGCAGTTCTCAAAAGAGCTCTCTCAGCCCCACCTACCTCACAGGGTGTCTTGTTGTGGGGAGGGGAAGGGAAGGGAAAGGGATGGGTGGTGCACATGTCCTGGGTATCTCAAGTCTACTTGAAACCTCGTGGTTTCAAGGGAGCAGGAAGAGAATGAGGGTGTGTTCTTTACGCTTATTTTTATTGCACAAAGTATTGGATGGGGAAGGGAATGGAGGAAGAGCAGGTCAGTTTCACTCATCTGTGGAGTGGAGCCTGAGGGGTGGGTGTTGCCTTCTGACACACTTCCGGTATGTTAGGAAGTGTGCCATATGCAAATGAGTTATGCAAATGAGCTATGCTAATGAGCTCCTGCACCTCTTTTTCTACGAAATGACCCCTGAGGAAGAGGTTACCACATAGGGTGCATTCAAAGGCTCCATTTAATCAGGTTCCGTGACTGGTCAACAATGGATTTTATGTGCACATTCACACGGCAACATCTGCCTCCTGTCCACTTCCAATAGTTTGAACCCCCTTCCGCTTTTCACCCACCATTTTTGTGTGTGTGTTGGCGGTATGTACATAAGCGGAGCTCCGCTCCCGCATTTATAAAACCAACATTTAAGAGACAGTCTCTGAGGCAACCGCCCTTTGGACAGAATAATGTCCACTCCCCCACGCCAGCCTCTCCTATGGAATCTTTAAGACCCAACTGCCCACAATCAGGTAAGGGGGGGGGGCATAAGCTTTGATTAAAGGATTGGCAGCATGTAAGTTTCATGCTCCCTAAAGATCTCTTATTTGGGAACCTGATCGACCAAGACTATAACGTTTCATGAGGTAAGTAGAAATTGCTTTTTTGTAGGTATTTGACAGGACAACTTTTTTTTGTAGGTATTTGACAGGACAGATGGAACAACAGCTTTTTTTGAACGGAAAACCAAGTATTTAATCAGGTAAACGTTTTGTGTGGATGGCTTCAATATTTAAAGGGAAACTGGCTTTCCACTTCACCCTGCTGGGTTACTAACTTTTCCCCAATGAAAGAAACTACTTTGCAGCTGAGCCTCAAATAAACTCTGAGGGGAGATCTGATTCCCTTTTCTCCAAACAGGTTACCTCAGTTGACTCTGGCCGTGGGCAGACTTGAGTTCTGCCGCACCTCTGCGGCGCGGCAGAACAAGGCAGGGGGAATTGCCCCCGCCGCACGGCGTTCGCACGCTGCCATAAGGAAGCCGCCCACAGCGTCCAGACTGCAGGCAGCTTCCGGCAGTGGCGTCCGAACGCCGCACGGCTCCCCCGCCCAGCGTGTGTTCACACCCACCGGAAGTGGGTGGAACACGAGCCACAGCAGTCGGGACACCACTTTGAAGTGATGCCTGGCTGCTGTGGGAGGAGCGCGGCGCCGGACGCGTTGCATCCAGGCTGCCTCCTCCAGGCAGATGCAGCAGTCTGAATGGCCGCTCTGACTCCGCTTTTAAAGTGGAGGCAGAGCGGGCCAGACTGCCAGTCTGTCCTCGGCCTCTGTTTCACAGGAATCTAATTCCACAGCTGACAGGGTTCTTCTCAGGTTCAAGGTCATTCTTTTACCACCCAGAGTTTCTGTCCATACAGCCTGTATAATTAAGCTAGGAATGTAGGGCCTTTACCAGCCTGCTTATCTGACTCACTAAAACAAACTTTCTTCCCTAAGCCAAGCCTAAATAAAACCCAAACAAAAACCTGGCTAAACTGACACCAGTGTTCCCTCTAAGCTGAGTTAGTGTGAGCTAGCTCACAGTTTTTTAGCCTCTGGCTCACACAGTTTTGTCTAAGCTCAGGAAGGATGGCTCCAGAGCAAACTAATTTATGCAGCAGCCAGATCGCTTGCTCACAACTTTAATGCCATTAGCTCACAAAGTAGAATTTTTGCTCACAAGACTCTGCAGCTTAGAGGGAACATTAACTGACACCCTGAGCCAGAGCCTCCAAGCCTTAACTGAGGAGAGAACTTTTTCTGCCCTCTTTTTAAATTGAGGCTGGCTCAGCCCCCCCCATCCAGTGGAGTTCCATGGGCTCTGATTGGCTGACAATCACTTGGATTTGCATGAAGCCAAAATCACAAAGATTGGTCCAGAGCAGGTGTGCTTAATATGAGAGCCACACAGAATATGTTCGAGAGCCACAAGACATGAACAAATATCTCACACATGTTTTTATTGGAAAATAAGCAAATTTGCTTTTTTTATTAACATGAAATGAGACTGCCAAAAATAAAACAAAAGGGGTAAAACAGATATTGATGATATTTATTTGCCCAATAGTATTTATTTGTTTGCTAATGATATTTATTTGTTTAAGAGAGAGAAAGGTGGAAAGAGAGAACAAAAGAGGTGGAAGGAAGGAAAGAGAGAGAGAAACAAAGAAAGCAAATAGTTGGGGGAGGGAGAAGGAAGGAAGGAAGGAAGGAAGGAAGGAAGGAAGGAAGGAAGGAAGGAAGGAAGGAAGGAAGGAAAGAGATGGGGAGGGAGGGAGGGAAAGAGGGAGGGGGTAAAGAAAGCAAATAGATGGCTTGGAGAAGGGAACCCCATTAACAAGTTCTTTCTGTTGACAATGCTTCTACAAAACTGTATTACTGACTGGATACTGACTGGATTTGGAAAACTGGTCTAAGGAGAATTGTTAAATTATCTTTTGATTTCACAGCTAGAAAAGTATCAGCTATCTGAGGAAGCAGGAAGCAAACACGGCACTGAAGCCGGCACTGAATGGCTGTTACTCCCTTAACAAGGAACTTCTGTTTTCCTGTGGAAAGCTTAAAATGTGTCTGCTCCCCTGAAGCATCTTATATAGAAGTTTGGTGAACTTTATTTGGATTTTGTTTTTTGTATTAAGTACTGTTGGATCCTAACCCTTTAAGAAATTATAAGAGTGTTTGCATTGGAGAAATAGCTGAACTGTTATGAATTGTTAAAATTGTCTTGGATAGTATATTCTTTCTACTTTGGATTTGGATTTCTACTTTGGAATCTTGCCGGCTAACGCTGGCTAGGTGGTATATAAATCCCTATAAATAAATAAATAAAAATAAATTAATTAAATACTTCTGTTCATAAGTTATTCACGAAGTGTTACTACCTGGAGGCTGGCAACCCTGGGGAGGGGTCTGGTTTTTAAATTGGGGGGAGAAAAGTCCTCTGTCTTGGGGGGCTTGCACTGGTTGGCTGCCAGGCGGAGTTAAATGAAGACAAGATGGAGGCTGGTTTAGCTGCTGTTCTCCCACCCACCCACCCAGACTATTTTCCAGGGGCAGGGAGGGGGCAGGGAGGAGGGGGCTGGGGGTGGCACTGCCCCCATTTGCCCTACTAGACCCCCTGCACTGCAATCCTGCAGAAGCCTTTTGGATACTGAAGTCCTTTTCCTGTTCATTAACCTAGGAAGGCCAAAAGCCAAATTTTCCCCCTCAGTTCTACATAAAAGGACAATTCTGAAAACTGGACTTTTCCTCAGGCTTACTGTGGCACCTGAAGAGGCCAGACTTTAAAGCAAGACTTTGATAAACCGTTTGCCAAAGATGGCTTGCTTCAAGTGGCAATTAAAGAAAAGTTCCCTATGTCAAAGCTATCAAGCGCGATATAAAAAGAAGACTGGAAATTACTAATGGATGTGTTCTTAGTATTGACGGGTTTCGTTTCTCGACCGTAAAGCTAACAAAGAAGTCTCTTGTAAGAGGGAGACTGAAAATGACAGCTTTTATCGTGTTCTTCTTTAGAAAGACTTTGGGATATTGTTTTCGTTTCTCTTTTTTATCTAAAACTAGATCCCCCCCTAAAAATCAATAAAATTACAGCCTTAAATGGCTTTGACAACTGCAAGAATATTTGTGTCGCTCAGCACACAGTCACACATCCTTTTTAAAAAGAAAAATGCAGATGAAATGACAGGATCCATAATAGCATTGTATTTCCAGCTTTGAGTTAAACAGGTGAACTTGGGAAGGGAAATTTTGTTCTCAAAGAAGGGAGTACCATTTCACTCCTTAATTCCTGCTGCTGGCCACCCCCATCTGTCTCTCTGTCCATCGTCCCCCCTCCCCCCAGTCTTTTTACCAATACTGGGCACAAGGTGCAAATTTTTATAATACTACTTAAAAACAAATTACAGGGGAAACTGGGAGGGGGCAGGTAAAAAAAAAAACAATTGGTGTCTTCAAGATGTCTCCTTTTCATGAACCAGTTTGGTGTAGTGGTTAAGTGCATGGACTCTAATCTGGGAGAACCAGGTTTGATTCTCCACTCCTACACTTGGCACCTGCTGGATGACCTTGGGCAAGCCGTAGTTCTGGCACAGCTGTTTTTGAAAAATAGCAGTTTCTGTCAGAGGTCTCTCAGCCCTACCTACCTCACAGGGTGTCTGTTGTGGGGAGGGGAAGGGGAAGGAGTTTGTAAGCCACTCTGAGACTCCAAGTGAGTGAAGGGCGGGATAGAAATCCTATCTCTTCTTCATCATCGTCGTCTTTGTGGCACTGTCACTGGACTAGAGGGAAAGAAGGATAGAAGAAGAAGAAGAGAGTGGGTTTATACCCCGCCCTTCACCTGGAGTCTCAGAGAGGCTTACAAACTCCTTTCCCTTCCCCTCCCCACAACAGACACCCAGTAAAGTAGGTGAGGCTGAGAGAGCTCTTTCCAGAGCTGTCCTTGAGAGAACAGCTGGCATAGAACTATGGCTAGCCCAAGGTCATCTAGCAGCTGCATGTGGAGGAGTGGGGAATCAAACCCAGTTGAGGGTGGAGCCTTGGGAGGACGGGGTTTGGGGAGAGAAGGGACCTCGACTGGGTGCAATGCCAAAGCAGCCATGTTCTCCAGGGGAACTGATCTATGTGGTCTGGAGATCAATTGTAATAGCAGGAGAGTTCCAAGCAACCCTACTCCAGAGATTCCCTCAGTCCCCCTCACGAGACCCAAGCCCACCCAGAATACTGTTGGAGAACAAACGGCAACAATGGTCTAGTTCCCTGCCCCCAGCGTCAAGAGAGGTCAGTGGGGACAGAGCTCCCCCTCGCCCAGGCCCCAGTGAAGCAGACCCAGCAGCTCCTCCTTGGGGTGGCTGCCAGAAGGCCAGGCTGGGAAGTTCCTGGAGGTTTGGAGGTGGAGCCTGGGGAGGGGAAGATTTGGGGAGGAACTCAAAGGATTGCCAACTCCAGTGTGGGAAGATTTGCATATGATGCCTGGGGATGGCCCAGTTTGGGGAGGGGAGGGAGTTCAGCGGGGACGTGATCCCACAGAGGTCCCCCTCCAAAACTGGCGTTTCCTCCAGGGGAACTGATCTTCACTGTCTGGACATCAGTTGAAATCCCAGGAGAAAACTAAGGCTGTGGTCACACGGCCCCTTTAAATCCGGGAGGGCTCCCGGATTTAAAGGGGCCCCATTTTTCTACCGTGGGTAGCCCCCGTGGCAGCGTTGGCGGCCGCGGCGGTGGCGGGAATGGCGGCCACCGCTGAAGAGGCGGCGGCAGCAGGAACGGCGGCGGTGGCCGCTGAAGAGGCGGCCGCCGTGGAAGCGGCGGCCGCCGCAGTGGCGGAAATGGCATGGAAACGGCGGCAGCCGCTGAAGAGGCGGCGGCGGGAACGGCGGTGGCGGCCGCAGCAGCAGCAGAAGCAGCAGTGGCGGCCAAGGACCCGCCAGCCGCCTGGTGAGTTTGGGGTTGTTGTTTTTTCCCCTTTTACACTTGGGCGCTTGAGTGGCCAAGCGTCCAAGTGTAAAAGGGGGGAAAAAATATGGCCGGCGGGACTATCTTGACAGCCCTGTTCTCGCAATGCTTGCGAGAGAGGGCTGTCCAGATACCTCAAATGCGGGTTCCTCCCACAACACCCGGGAAAACACTTGATTTTCCCGGGGTCGGGAAATGCAGGAGGAACCCGCATTGGAGCCCACTTCAGCACAGGACTTGGGGCGGGCCGTGTGGTCAGCCCCTTTAAATGCAGGAGGAAATAGCCCTTCCTCCCACATTTAAGGCCCGTGTGGCCGCAGCCCAATTCACCCCCGGAAGCTGGCCACCCATCGGGGAGGAAGTTCAGCTGGGATTGTGATTCCAAGGAGTCCACCATTGAAAGCAGCGGTTTTTCTCAAGGGGAACAGATCTCTGTAATCTGGAGATAACTGCTGATTCCAGGAGATCTCCAAGCCCCACCTGGAGGTCCCCAGCCCTAGCTGGAGGGAGCAGAACTGGGGTTGCCAGCCTCCAGGTGGAACCTGGGGATCCCCTGGAATTACAGTTCATCTCCAGACTACAGAGATCAGCTCCCCTGGAGGAAATGGTTGCTTTGGAGGGTGGACTCAATGGCATAGTACTCCACTGGGGTCCCTGTCTTCCCCAGGAGTTTCCCTAACCTGGATATGGCAACCCTACCCCTCCAACCCCCACTGGAGACCAGAGCAGAACAAAGCTCCCAAACAAGCATTTTAAAATGTTAGAAATGTTCTACCTGCCATGCCAATTTCCAACTCTTGTGCCTGAACACTGATACTGGGTCTGGGTTGGAAAATACCTGGAGACTTGGGGGGGGGGGGGTGGATCCTGGAGAGGGCGTGGTTTGGGGAGGGGAGGGGCCTCAGCATGGTACGGTGCCATACAGTCCGTTTCAAGTAATTCCAGTGACTGAAGCCATTGCTGGCTTCAGAATGCCATTTGATCCACTACTGTTTTCTTGAATTATTCTTGGATTGATTGCCGATGTACTATAAAATATCTGATGATCTGATATCTTCCGCTAGCACAACCTCTTTCTGCCTGGATCCTATGGGGATAATTCAGCAACAGAACTTGCACGACAAATAGATTTAAAACAGAATTTTCTTTTACTTAACCTTTCTACCATGTAGAACAATGCAACAAAACTGATGGAGCAAACGTATAAATGTAGCAGTGAACAGGAAATGCAGTCTCTCTGAATTACCTTAAACAGCTGGTTCATGCTTGCAAAACATTGTGGTGAGTTAAGGCCTCCTTCTCAAGTCCATCGAGGCACAAGAATTCTTCTCATCCACTTCACTTTCGAAACAATTCCGCGCCAACAGAGGAACATAATTTGTGTTCCACTGCTGCCTGAGTGTGCCATATTTTACCTTTTCTCACCACTGCCCCAGTACTGGCTTGCACAAACAAGTTGAAACATATTCTGCTTTTACTGATAAGGTGTTATTCAACTCATACTTCTGGGTTTTTTGCAGCTCCCTGTAGAGACCCAGCATGGGAGATACAGAAATTAACTTAACAAACATTTTTGATTTATTTTTTCATAGTTGTCTCTTTTCTTTCTTTAAGGTCATGATGAGATGGGCAGCTCAAGCCACTGTTGCCCCACCTCAAATTAAGCCAGGTTATTTTGTGGCAGAGAATCCTGACCAGACTCATCCCTTTTAGCACACTTCAGTGCCTTTTTACCCCTCCTTGCATGATCAGACGGCAGCAGGCAGGAAATCAGCCCATCGGCCATTTTTTTTCAAAAGTGTGTCCTTTGAGCATGCCCACAAGCACTCATGAGCATGCTGGGATATGGAGTTCATGGGGCTGTCGGCCATTTTCTTTTTAAAGTTACTCCACAGAGCAAGCGCACAAGCAGGGAAGAGACTGCTGGGAAATGGAGTTCACTGCTGTCCTCCTTCTAATCTTTTCAATTTACCCCTAAGAACATAGGAGAAGCCAATGTTGGATCAGGCCAGTGGCCCATCCAGTCCAACACTCTGGCCCCGTCCACACTGTCAATTTGTCACTCATTTCTCCCGATTGCTTTGGGTTCCTCTCCCTTTTCCACATGTGTTTTGCCCCCTCTGGGACTACTAGAGAGAACAAAACATATGGGGAGTGGGGGAACCTGAAGCAATAGGGAGAAATGAGCGACAAAAGTGACAGTGTGGACGGGGCCTCTGTGTCACACAGTGGGCAAAAACACCAGGTGCCCTCAGGAGGTCCAGCACTGGGGCCAGGACACTAAAAGCCCTCCCACTGTTGCCCCTCAATCACCAAAAATACAGAGCATCACTTACCCCAGACCGAGAGTTCCTATCTATACCTTGTGTCTAATAGCCACTGATGGACCTCTGCTCCATATGTTTATCTAATTCCCTCTTGAAGCTGTTCATGCTTGTAGCAACCACCATCACCTGCTGTGGCAGTGAATTCCATGTGTTAATCACTCTTTGGGTGAAGAAGTACTTCCTTTTATCTGTTCTAACCCGACTGCTCAGCAATTTCATGGAGTGCCCCCGAGTTCTTGTATTGTGAGAAAGGGAGAAAAGGACTTCTTTCTCTACCTGCTCTATCCCATGCATCATCTTATAAACCTCGATCATGTCACCCCTCAGCCATCGTTTCTCCAAGCTAAAGAGCCCCAAGCACTTCAACCTTTCTTCATAGGGAAAGTGTTCCAACCTTTTTATCATTCTAGTTGCCCTTTTCTGCACTTTTTCCAATGCTATAATATCTTTCTTGAGGTGTGGCGACCAGAACTGTACACAGTACTCCAAACTAGGTCGCACCATCAATTTATACAGAGGCATTATGATACTGGCTGATTTGTTTTCAATTCCCTTTCTAATAATCCCCAGCATAGCACTGGCCTTTTTCACTGCAGTCGCACACTGTCTCAACATTTTCATTGACTTATCTACTACAACTCCAAGATAGAGATCAGTCTTGGTCAGTCTCTGCCAGTTCAGACCCCATCAACGTGTATTTATATTTAGGATTTTTGACTCCAATGTGCGTCACTTTGCACTTGGCCACACTGAATCCCACTTGCCATGTTGACGCCCACTCGCCCATCCTTGACAGATTGCTTTGGAGTGCCTCCCAATCCTCCCTGGTTTTTACCACCCTCCTGTTGAACCTCCAGAGGGCACTGGGTGAGACAGAATGCTAGACTAGATGGACCACTGGTCTGATCCAGCAGCATTCTTCTTATGTTTCTATATCTGTTACCACTTGTTGAACCTGAAAATAAACAGCTTATGTATCAGTATAACAACACCTTTAGATGGATTAGATGTATCTTTGACATATGCCTCTCCAGATCAGTTTCTGCACAGAAAATTCTTAACCAGTTGCCATTATACTGAATTTCTTGTTTTAGAAAGCCACATCAGCATTAAGTGCTTTCAAATGAGAAACAAGCATTTTGCACTTAGTAGAATCCCTCAGGCCCTTAACATTCCTTAACATTAGGTTGAACACAAAGCTTGAAAATAATGCATCCAATCAGCAAAGCCCATTTCCCCAAGCTCAGAAAGGCTGCAAAAACCACATCAAAACCCTTAAGTCTTTAAAATAATTCCCCAAAAATAATAAACAATACAAATAATGTAAGGATTACAGAGGCAGACAAAAAAAGAGAAACAGTAATTCTATAAACCAACCACACAACAAAAACTGTTATGATGTCAAAACAGCAAAAAGAAAAAAAGAGGGGGGGGGGAATTGGACCCATGTAAAGTGTCAGAGTTATCAACAGCATGGGTGTCAGCTATGGGGGGCTCAGGGGCACAGGCCACCCCTGAAATTTCCCTGACTGAGCCCCCCCGGCAAAACGGGATGCCCGCCTGCCACCGCCGTGCCTCCCTGCCTCCCTTCCTAGGCCCGCCCCCCCCCCCCCCGCCCAGCTCCCCTGAACCCACTCACTCTCTCCCTCCCTCCCTCCCTCCCAGGGCCATCTGGGCGACTGCCAGGGCGACACTCTAGCAATCGCCCCGAAACTCTATGGCACCATAGAGTTTTGGGGTAATTGCCAGAGCGTCACCCTGGCAACATGCCCGGCATGATGATGTCACTTCCAGGTGACATCATCACACTGGGCAGTCACCTGGATGGCCCCAGGAGGGAGGAAGGGAGAGAGTGAGTGGGTTCAGGGGAGCCGGGCGGGGGGAGACATCGTCCCGGCATGTGGGGACATCGTCCCGGCATGCGCGTGCAAGAAGCCCCCCCCCCCCCCCGCAGGAAATTAAAAAGTCTATGCCCCTGATCAACAGCACCAGCCGCTACCATCTATAGTAGGCGTTCCCAGACATTTTGACCCTGCAGGCACCTTTGGAATTCTGATGCAGTCTGGTAGGCACAGGAACAAAATGCCGGCCCCAAAATGGCTGCCGCAGCTTACCTTTGGTCACACAGTGAAGATCCTTGTGGAGTGGTGGCAGCTGCTGCCAAAGCAACGTTTTTAAAGATCTTTATACCCGATCAACTCTCCAGGGGCCAGTCAGAAACCTTGCAGGGCAGATTCCCACTTGGCCCTGCCCACATTCTAAAAGCACTTGGCAGGCAGCTGGAAAGGTGCCAGGGCACCCATGGGCACCACGTTGGCAGCCCAGGATCTATATAATTACATGAATATAAATGGAGCAGCTTTCACTCTAACAAAGTCAGGTGAAAGAAAAACAACAACAGAAATATCTATTTAAAACCTAGACAGATAAACAATAGGGGGGGGGAGAGAGAAGGGGGGGGAAAATGTGGCAAGAGGCCCAGGCTGTTATCTCTAAGCTGGCAAGAGGCCCAGATGGTTAAAACGTAGCATTAAGGACACAACATTAGCTCTGCTTTAAGCCGTGTTCCTTTATACGATTGTAGACAATCTAATGTTCCTCAAAAGACTGCGTCAAGCTGTTTATTTCCGTGCTAAAGAATCTGGCCCAGTTGGAGCCACTTGGGGTCCTTTTTAAAGAAAAGTGAGATAAAAGTAAATAAAATCTCCCTCTTTCTTTTGAACATTTGTATCCCATTTTCTGCTGCTTAGCAGGACCCCCCCACCCCCCTTTCCCAAGAAATCATTGTGCCACGGGCTTCAGCTGTTCGATCGAAGAGGGAGTTTGTGAATCCTTCAAGCTTGACGTCCACCTCACCGGGCACAAAATGTTCCCCAGGTAGCTAGGATTATGCAATGAAGATCACTCAACTGGGGGGGGGGGGGTGGCACTCAGGAAGCTGCAGGTAGGGAGAAATGGCTGCGAACTGATGCAAAACAGTGCGTGAAAGACTGGAAGGGAGGGGTGTTTTACTGGATCCTGAAGATCAAATCTCATGAAAGTTCAGTAGGGCACTATTGCCTTCTTCATGAACAATGGCATACAGCTTTTTGAATGTTTTTGCTTGGGCTGCTAAGAAGCTGAACCTAAGCACAAGTGCCCTTACCTGGATGCCCTAAGGGTAGTCTGAGCCCGTCAGATCTCAGAAGCTAAGCAGCTTTGGCCCAGGTTAGTCCTCGGATGGGAGACTCCCAAGGAAGTCTAGGGTTGCTACGCAGAGGCAGGCAATAGCGAACCTCCTCTGTTCAGCTCCTGCCTTGGACACCCCAAGAGGAGTAACCGTAAGTCGGCTGCAATTTGACAGCACTTCCCAACGCCAGGCGTAAGTAATTGACCTGCCTTTTGGATGTCAAAGACCCACAGCGGCTTTGTTAGCTGCATTTGAAAAGTTTTCACTCCGGAGATCCCTGCCCTCTGCTAATGCATCCCAGCTAGAAGAACTGCATGAATAAAACAGAGCGCCCTGCCTGTCTGGTTTCAAAGGATTCCGAAGCTGAAAGCAGAAGCCAGCTATTGAGTCAGCCTCCCCGTTCTGAAGCATTAGTTGTTCCCGCAACCCACAGAGGCAAAATCTGGAATCAGGTTTGAAAGGGCAGCACAAAACTGACCACTGAGCACGGACATGTCCAGGCAGAAGAGAAGCAATCAAAAGATTCAGAGGAGCCCCACTGCTCCAGAAAACACACTATGGAAGCTGGCTCACAGCCCCCTCCCCCCCCCCAAAAAAAACCCCCACAGAGACACACACAAAAACTGTTATGTCTTGACCATGCGGTCGCCATGTGCTCCCATAATTGCGACCGCATGGCCAGAGCACATGGCCAGAGCATGGCCAGAGCACATGGCCAAGAAACTACCTGAGCTTCAGCCAGGTAGAACAAAGGCCAGGTGGATTCTAACCGGCCACCAATCATGTACCTAGGTTTCTCCCAGGGAACCTATGAAATGTAAATAGACTTCTAATAGTCTATCAGGCCAGTTGGGTGAGGTCAGGGGATTGTCCCTGACCAGCATAAAAGGAGGGCTTCGAGCCCTGGGTTGTATGCTTCATCCGGACCGGCAATAAAGATCTAGCTGTTTCACTATTCCACGGACTCCCGACTCCAATACATATCACAAACATACCCTGCTTGTCATACTACCTCACAATTCCTATCTCACCTGTGGTGTAAAAGAGATTTAAAATAACCACTGAGCAGAGCTTCTATCACATTTCCAAAAAAGACTTCAGCGTTATCCATCCATCCATCCATCCATGCATGTTTCCTGATAAATGCAATGTGTACATAAAAATTACGGTGTTCTAACACCAGAGGATATAACTGAGTAAAGATTTTCAGACACCAGAAAAGCCTTCTCATATTTTCAGTTACACAATCGGATTCCCTTTTTTTGGATCAGGGAGGGCTTTCAGGCTGCCGCATCCATCTTCTTGCGTCGCGAATCAGCACACAGCAATGCACTTAATTTCGGCTGTGTATTCTAAATGATTGATGCCTCCCTAATTGCGTTTTATTATGTTCTCCATTATATCATCTCTCCTGTGAAGCAGACATCACATGACCTCGCCAAGACCCACCCACACTCAAAAGATCAATAATGGGCACCTCTCCAGTGACCTGTTAACAGTGACTCACTGCGGGGCCTCTTCTGTCTCCTCTTCTTTCCAACCACAATGAATTATCATGCCTCTCCTCAAAGCCAGGAGACCACAGAAGTCTTCAAGTGATTTGTTTCCTCTTATAGCTAATTACAATATTCTTGAAGGTATCTTGAGAGATCCCTTGAGAGCTGGGGGGGGGGGGTCCATTCCTAAACAGAAGCCCTCTCCAGGAGAGCGTGGAAAGATTTATATCGCACTTGGGGATACTCAAGGACACGCAGTAACCAAAGACACGCAGTAACCAAGGAGAAGATTCTCAGGGCTTTGTGGGGTTTTTTGCTGGGCTAAGAGATGTCTTTTTCATGGTTCACATTGTTTCCCAAAAGGTGGTATTTTGTGTTCCCTACTTTCCCCAGAACACAAAACGTCATCTTTTGGAAAACAAAACAAACAACAAATACATTTCCTAGCACAGCTAAAATTCCCCATGCTCACCACTTTCCCAAGAGCCCTGGCCTAAAAGGCCCAGGCTAGCTTGATCTCAGCAGATCTTGGAAGCTAAGCAGGGCCAGCCCAGGTTAGTGCCTGGATGGGAGACCTCCAAGGGAGCCCAGGGTGGCCACTCAGTGGCTGGCAAGGGCAAACCACCTCTGAAAATCCTACACAGTCACCATAAGTTGGCTGTGACTTGATCACAAAAACACATGGTTCCCAAGAAATAAGGGATTCCAGATGCTTCCTTGTGAGGAAAGACTGTGGGCACTTTTGGAATTCCGACACAGAGTGGTGGGCGCAGGCACAAAATGGCAGCCGCAGAAGGCAAAGCCATCCACAACGTGGCCACCACAGGAGGTGAAGACTTGGATTGCTAGATCCAGGTTGGAAAACTCCTGGAGATTTGGGGGTGGAGCCTGAGGGATGGGACCTCAGTGGGGCACAATGCCATAGAGCTCACCCTCCAAGGCATCCCTTTTCTCCAGGGGAACTGATCTCTGTAGTCTGGAGATGAGCTGTAATTCTCGGAAAATTACAGGCCCCACCTGAAGGCCGGCATCCCTAGCAGAGCCACATCCACACAGGAAGCCCAGCTGCAGACAAGAAGAGGGGTAATTTAAAATATATATACTAGGAAGAGAAGTGAGAGAGAGAGACTTAAGTCAGAACTGTGGTGGCGCCTGCCACCAAAACATTATTTTAATCTCCCCAGCTAATCTTATCTCCAGTAGCCAATCAGAATCCCTGCTTGGCAAGTGCTTGAAAAGGGGATTAGAGAGATTCATGGAGGATCAGCCTATCAATGACTACTAGCCATGGTGACTGAGGGGAACCTCCACATTCAGAGGCACTAGTCCTCTGAATCCTGGAGCCAGGAGGCAATGTCAGGAGAAAGCCTTGGCCTCTATGCCCTGTATTTGGCCCTCCAGAGGAACTGGTTGGCCGCTGTGTGAGACAGGAGGCTGGACTCGATGGACCATTAATCTGATCCAGCAGGGCTCTTCTGATGTTTTTATCAGGGGAAGGCTTTGACCTCTCTGCCCTGTTGTTGGCCCTCCAGAGGAACTGGTTGGCCCCTGTGTGAGACAGGAGGCTGGACTAGATGGACCACTGGTTTAATCCAGCTGGGCTCTTCTTATGTTCTTATGAAGGCCTCAGCCTCTATTCCCTGTTGTTGGCCCTCCAGAGGAACTGGTTGGCCCCTGTGTGGGACAGGATGCTGGACTAAATGGACCACTGGTCTGACCCAGCAGGGCTCTTCTGATGTTCTTATGAAGGCCTCTGTCTCTATGCCCTGTTGTGGGCCCTCCAGCGGAACTGGTTGGCAACTGTGTGAGACAGGATGCTGGGCTTGATGGACTATAGACTCTCTCTCTCTCTCTCTCTCTCTTTACATTTAGGCATATTTTCCATGGAAGTTACAAGAGAAAAACGTGTTTTCTTAGGCTTTTAGAACAATAGTTGGGGTTTGTTTGTGTTTTTTTTTTTTTTTTTAAAAAAATGATGGTGTGACAAAATGGAACTTAAAGGGGGCAGAGTCGAATGCCTGGAAAGTCACATGACTTGAAAAGGTGGGGGCCCAAGGGCTCGGAACCCACTGTTGATAGACAGATAACTGTCGGAGTGGTCAGTTAGGAACGGACAGTCAGAGAACCGCGAGGTGGAGAGGGAGTCCAGCCTGGGACGTCAGAGAGCACAGAAGGGCAGTCGGTGTCCCTTGGTGCTCTGTGGGAGCGAACAGCTTGTGAAAGCTCAGGGAGAAGAGCTAAGGTGTCTGACTTGCCAGAGTGGGAGCAGACAAGTGAACTTAAGAATACACACAAACGCTATTCAGGACTGTCAACCAAAGGATCCTGACTGAAAGGGAGATTAGGGAGGCTGAGGGGCAGGACGGTCAAGAGCCCACGGAGGCTAGTGGGAGACCGGGGTGCCAAGCCAAGAAACTGTACATCTCCACGCAGCAGGACAGGAGGGGGAAGTCTGAGTGTTTAGCGAGGGTGTGCAAAGTGTATCAAAACATACCACCTGCAACAAAGTAACAACGAGTCTGTAAAACAGTAAAGCTTAATGGGACATCAGAAACAGTAACATCGTGACAATATAAGCAATCTCCCCAATATCCCTCCACTGATACTCAATTGTACCAATAAAGTTGTATCCAATAAAAGAAAAGCTGTGGTGCCTTTTGAAAAGGGATTTCAGACCAAAGTACACAGGGTCCCAAATATTTACCTCAGATACAGAATGCAGACCAAATATCAACAGACCCCGAAGAGACTATATGGTAAAACTGTAGCTACTTTAATTGGAGGAAACTGGTCAGCGGGTTTATTATTATTTAGAGAGAGGCTGATCCAGGTTACCTCAGGGACCCCGTCACCCAAAGTAAGACAGGAGATCCGCTCGCTCGCTGTCGGTCAGAGTTAAGGGTCTGGTTGGTGAAAAGGTGAAGGGTCGACCACATTATAGATGGTATAGTGCCTTTGGACATAGAGATTCCATGAGAGCATCCATGTTTTTTTTTTAAAAAAAAAAAGCATATGAAGGGCACAGTTGGTTCTTATCAGCTATTTCCAGCAGCAGGTGATTTCCCACCCCCACCCCCATCAGAAGACACAAGCATCATACAAATGGTTTTCGCATACCTCCCCACCAGCAGGAGGGGCTGGCGTGCGGGTAGGAATTGGTGAAAACACACCTTTAGGAGCAAAGCTCCTTGCTGTGAGACTCCGGCATTTCAACTCTGGACGATGATGGTCAGGAGGGCTTTTGACGGTAGTCCCCAGAACAGTGCCAACGGATGACAGCAGGGCATGCCTGTTTATTCAAGCTGCATGTTTTAATTTAAGCCAAATATTTTTGATCGCCACTTCAGACTGCAGGGGAGACATTATGGTTGAATGACATTAGCGGTTCTGTCTAAGTGGAAAGCTACCACAGCAGACAAAGGGCTGGGACTGAGCATTTTGTTTCCGATGTGCTAATTTTTTTAGAGGTTTTTTTCTTTACAGGAAGAAGCGTTAAAATTGATCCACACATACGCGCACACACACACACACACACACGTGCAGTCGAAAGCAGTAGGTCCCGTTCTACTAGCTCGTGCTAGATTGGGGGACTCCTCCAGGCATGCTCCCAGGTTGACAACACCAGATGCCATCAGGAACCGGCACCAAGGGTGCGTTCAGACGGGCAGCTAATCCCGCCATTGGCCCAGCTGTAATTTGATCTAGATCTTTTTGATCCAGCATTGCATGACCAGACAGCTCCCCCGTGGATCACGTTACCGCACATGACTCCTGCAGTGGATTGTCTAGATGGCATCCACCATAAGGAGCCATGCGGTTCGCTGGTTTTTTTTAAAAAAAAAAAATCCTGTTTGCGCATGCGCACATGTGCCTCACCTTCTACTTGTTTTTCCGCACATGCACAGACTAAAATGGTGAAAACACCGCCAGCGGTACCTTCCTCTAGGTACCATTTTAGTTAACAAAGTGCATAAATATCATGGGACCTTCAGAAACATTAAATTGTTCAGATTGTTTGAGCGGAGCTCTGCAGACGTCACATGTTTAAGCGGTTATGTGCACATCGCTAAGACTTTTTTAAAATGGTGGCCATTTGGGATGCTCTGGAGACCATCCCTACTGTCTTATTGCACGCTGGTGGAACAACCAGATGGGTGAAAGTCTGGTCCTGAACTGGCCGACAGGCCAATGGCCCGTCGGCCAGTTTAGGACCAAACTTTCACCACTATCTTTTAAGTACGGATCCCCATCGGGGATCGACAGGCTGATCGCGGAAGTGGCACGATTCCCAGATGTTGTTATCTCCATGTGCACTTTAAATCCACCAGGCACTCGTGCCTGGAATGTCTCAAAAGAGCAGTCTGAACGCAACCCAAGAGAGGCAAAACCTGAGACAGGATTCCCCTCTCCCTTATTAAAATCCCCTTTCCCCAAAGTTTCCATCAGACTGCATCTTTCTGCATAAATTCAGCCCTGAAGGGAAATTTGTGAGTGAGCAACAACAGGTGATGGGATTCTTTTCCACGACTGCTCTGGATGGCCCCGGCTAGCCTCATCTCGTTAGATCTCAGAAGCTAAGTAACATCAGTCCTGGTTAGTACTTGGATGGGAGCAGGGTCATTTCAAGCAGGAGCTCAGGGGAGCTCAGCTCCGGGAGTTGGTGCCAGCCCCCCCCCCCGATGGGGGAATGCCTGCTTGTGTCATGGCTGCAGCAAAACGACCCCCGTCCCCTGGAAAGGTCCCTGTTCGTCCGACCAACCTTCTGAAGGTTTCAGCCACCACTGAAGCTATCCTCCCAGAATAGTGGTATTTCTGAGGCTTGGATTAGTAGCTGTCCCCTTCCTTCCTTCCTTCCTTCCTTCCTTCCTTCCTTCCTTCCTTCTGACACACTTCTGGTTATGTCAGGTGGTGTAGCATATGCAAATAAGTTATGCTAATGAGTTATGCTAATGAGCTCCTGCACCTCTTTTTCTACGAAATGACCCCTGGATGGGAGACCCCCAATGCAAGCCATGGCAAACCCCCTCTGAATGTCTCTTGCCTTGAAAACCGTACAGGGTCACCATGTGTCATCTGCGACTTAACACTTTCCACCACCCACCGCCACCAATTTGAAAGGAAGAGGCTAACACTGTGCTATACACACACACACACACACACACACACACACACACACAGATGGTTCTTAAAGCAGCCATAAAAATCCTTTTTTTAATTTGTGAGTGCAAATTATTTTAGAATACATAAAGCATATTTTTAGCCTTTGCTAAGAGCTCACAGGAAAAATAAAAAAAAATATTCTGTAGTCAGCTTCTTATACCATAGTTTAAATCAGGGGTCACTTTGTAGAAAAAGAGGTCCAGGAACTCATTAGCATACCTATTAGCATAACTCATTAGCATATGCCATGCCCCCTGATGTGTCAGAAGTGTGTCAGAAGGGGAAGCAAAAGGGAGGAGGAGGAGGAGGAGGAGATTGGATTTATATCCCGCCCTTCACTCACTTGGAGTCTCAGAGCGGCTTACAAACTCCTTCCCCTTCCCCTCCCCACAACAGACACCCTGTGAGGTAGGTGGGGCTGAGAGAGCTCTTTCCCAAGCTGTCCTTGAGGGAACAGCTGGTACAGAGCTATGGCTTGCCCAAGGTCATCCAGCAGGTGCAAGTGGAGGAGTGGGGAATCAAACCCGGTTCTCCCAGATTAGAGTCCGCGCACTTAACCACTACACCAAACTGGCATCTTCAAAAGCCTCCCCTTCCCTTCCCCAGTTGGCCTGCCAAGGCGGGGTGGGGGGAAGCAAAGAGAGAAGGGGTTTAAAGTTTAAACCCCTTCTCTCTAGAGTCGCACCACAGCGGCGATCTTTCCATTGTATTCTATGGGGCCATAGGATACAATAGGAGATTGTGCCGCTGCTGCAGTGCAACTCTAGAGAGAGAAGGGTTTTAAACTTTAAACCCCTTCTTGCTTCGCTTCCTCTGCAGGCCCGCTGGGAGCTGGGGCCAGGGCGTGCCACCACCACCATTTGTGCCTGCTCCTGGGCTGATGGAGCACTGCTCCGCCTCGCTCTGGCTGATGGAGCACCACTCTCGCCCCAAATTACCCCCAGCTTAAATATATTTCGATTTCTGAATTATTGTTACTGTTGTTATTGTTGTTGTTGTTGTATATTAGACTTATTGATCGTCCCATCCTGACTTGTGCCAGGCTCTGAGCAATTTACAGTATGGCACTGAGCCTTAAATACAATACAAAACATCAAATTTAAAACAAATTCAAGATGATGTCAGTAGCAACTATACAATTGAAGTTTCGGGGGAGGGGGAGAGGAGGAGTGCCAGCCATGTTGGAAAACCATCACTGCCCCTAATCAAAAGCCTGGCGGAACACCTCTGCCTTGCAGGCCCTGAGAAACAGCATGAGGTCCCACAGGGCTCTGACCATAATAGGCAGAGAGTTCCATCAGGTTGGGGCAAGGACCAAAAAGGCCCTGACCCAGGTCAGGGACAGCCGGACCTCTTTGGGGCTAGGGGTCACCAGTAGGTTGTTATCTGCAGAGCACAATGCTCTTCTGAGGACATAGTGGAGGAGACGGTCCCGTAGACAGGGGTCCTTTGGAGCGGGAGCGCACAGGAGTGCAGCTCCGGGAGTGAGGAGCCCAGGGGGCGGGCACATGACCAAGCCCCGCCCCCTCCTCGGCTTCCCCGAGCAGTGCAGAGGCGCAGCGCTCCGGGGAAAACCCTGCTAGGGTCTTTATTGTTTTTAGTGTTTTGTTTTAATATTGATAATGTTATCATTGTTCCCTTTATGACTGTGTGCTGCTTTTCCAGAGACTTGCTCAAGGTGGCATATACATTTTCTAAGTATACCATTTTTTATCTGGGCACATGGCACATAAGTACTGGAGAAATTTCACCAACCCTTCAGCAGCTTCCACCCCATCAGTTTGGTGTAGTGGTCAGGAGTTGGACTCTGATCTGGGAGAACCGGGTTTGATTCCCCACTCCTCCACATGCAGCTGCTGGTGTGACCTTGGGCCAGTCACAAGTTCTCTCAGAGCTGTTCTCTCATGAGCAGTTCTCAAGAGACCTCTCTCAGCCCCACCTACCTCACAGGGTGTCTTGTTGTGGGGAGGGGAAGGGGAAGGGATGGGTGGTGCACATGTCCTGGGTATCTCAAGTCTCCTTGAAACCTGGTGGTTTCAAGGGAGCAGGAAGAGAATGAGGGTGTGTTCTTTACGCTTATTTTTATGGCACAAAGTATTGGATGGGGAAGGGAATGGAGGAAGAGCAGGTCAGTCTCACTCACCTGTGGAGTGGAGCCTGAGGGGTGGGTGTGGCCTTCTGACACACTTTCGATATGTTAGGGGGTGTGGCATATGCAAATGAGTTATGCTAATGAGTTATGCTAATGAGTTCCTGCACCTCTTTTTCTACGAAATGACCCCTGCCCGTAGATGTGTTGGTCCCAGACCACTGTAGGCCTTGAAGGTGAATACCAAGACCTTGGCCTTGACTCAGTATTCCAATGGAAGCCAGTGCAGCTGGTGCAGCACCGCTTGAATACGTGCCATCTGTGACTTTTCCATCAGGACTCGCGCCGTCGCATTCTGGATCTGCTGGAGTTTCTGGGTCAGCCTCAAGGGTAGGCCAGCGTAGAGCGAGTTACAGTAGTCTAATCTGGAGGTGCCCTTTGCGCGGATTGCTGTGGCTAGGCCAGGGCACGACAGGAAAGGAGCCAGTTGCCATACCTGGTGAAGATGGGAGAACGCCAGTTTGGCAATATGCATGATTTGGGCCTCCATAGTTAAGGAGGTATCCAAAGTCATGTCCAAGCTCTTGATGGACGGCACCATTTTTAATGGTGCCCCGTCAAGAGGTGGAAGCCTGGGCTCCAGTCCTGAGTCTCCCCCTCCCAGCCACAGAGCCCCCGTCTTTGCTGGATTCAGTCTCAAACTGCTCTTTTTAACCATCCCACCACGGCCTCCAAACCGTCAACCAGATTTTGCAGGGTGGCAGACGGGTGGCTGCCCGACAACAGATACAGCTGGGGGTCACCTGCATATTGGTGACACCAAAGCCTGAAACTCCATGCCAGCTGGGCAAGGGGGTACATGTATATGTTAAATAACATCCAGGGGAGGAGATTTGTCCGTCCCCTTTCTGTTGCCACCCTCTGCCAGCAAGTGGAGACTTTTTTTTGTTTCATTTGACCTTCCCTCAATGATCCCTCCTTCCTAACCAATGCGTTTTGTATGTATTTTAAGGGGGCTGCAGTGGCTCAAGTGGTTAAGACACTGAACTGGAGACCGGTAGTTCAGCACTTCGAGACCCGAGTGCTACATGACGGAGTGAGCTCCCGTCTCTGGCCCCAGCTCCTGCCAGCCTAGAAGTGCGACAGCAAGAAACTGCAAGTAGATAAATAGGTACTGCTTCTGAGGGAAGGTAACAGTGTTCCGTGTGCCTCGGTGTCTAGTCATGCCGGCCACATAACCACGGAAACATTTTCGGACAGCGCTGGCTCTTCGACTTGGAGACGGAGATGAACACCGCATCCCTAGAGTCGGATTTAATGGGCTTTCGAGCAAGGGAAACCTTTACCTTATGTATTTTAACTGTTTTCTAACTCTGCTTTTTAATGGTTTTATTGATGCATGTTTGGGATAGGGGTGGATTTTAATGGTTTTAAAATGCTATTTTATCATGCATGGTTCAAACTGTTTGCCACCTTGGTGGGCCTGTATGGGTAGAAAGGCGGGATACGAATTTTTTTTAAGGGGGGGGGATTGTTCTTAGGCCTAATATTAGCAATATTCCTTTTCTGGATGTGAGAGTTTGCAGATCTAATTCCACCTGGTGTGCTAAAGGATACTCAAAACCCACAGATAAGAGTCCCCCTTTGGACACTTTAAGAAGAATCTCCAACAGGAACAATTTTTTGAAGAATCACATGCCTCAAAGTTCCTAGGCCCTTGTTGTTGATTCCTTGGTGTAGCTGTATAGCGGTTAAGTGCGCAGACTCTAATCTGGGAGAACCGGGTTTGATTCCCCACTCCTCCTCCACATGCAGCTGCTGGATGGCCTTGGGCAAGCCCTAGTTCTGGCACAGCTGTTCTCGAAAAAGAGCCCTTTCTGTCAGAGCTCTCTCAGCCCCACCTACCTCCCAGGGTGTCTGTCTGTTGTGGGGAGGGGAAGGGAAAGGAGTTTGTAAGCTGCTCTGAGACTCCCTTCGGGTAGTGGAGGGCGGGGTATAAAGCCAATCTCTTCTTGTTGTTGTCTGGTACGGAGATCTCCTGGCCTCCTTTCAGTAGCAGGGCGGGGGGGGGGGGGGGGCGCCCGCCCCAAGAGGGCTTTTCTGCCGCGGCAGGCTGAGGAGGGTGGCGTTGGCCACCAGCAGCACCCCCGCAGCTTCTGGATGGCCAGCAGAAGGCCGATGATGAACGCGAGGGAGAGGTTCGCCGCAGGCTGCAGTGCCACGATCTCGACGCGAGAGGGCAGCGTGGCCGTGCGAATGAGCCGCAGCGCGGCGGTGGCGCTCCGCCCGGGTCTCCCTCTGTCCTCGACGGCAAGGACGCGTCTTCGGGGAGCCTCCGCCGCAGAAGGAGCGCCCTCGTCGGCGTCGCTGGCCTCCAGGCGAGCGATCCGGAACCTGACCAGCGGCGTCCTGATCCAGCTCCACCACGGTGAGGGTGACCCGGGTGCCCTGGCGGGCCGCCTTCGTCGCAGCATTCGGGGCCCGCTTCCACCCGCCGCCGCCGCGGGGCTCCGCCGAGAAGAGGCTCGACGGGGCGGGGGCGCCGGAGGGCAGCTCTTCCTCCTTCAGCAGGCGGCAGATGACCTGGCTGTTGGGCCCCGGGTCCGGGGCGTGGAGGGCGGCCAGGTTGTCGTTCTCGTAAGCCAAGCGGACGGTGAGGGGGCGCACGGTCTTGGGGGGGGGGGGGGGGGGGAGAGCCCAGGTCACCAGGCTGTACCCGGGAACGCGCTCGCGGGGCGTAGCTGGCCTCGGCGGCTAGCTGAAGGGTGAAGGGCAGCTTGGGGGCGGGGGGGGGCGGGTCGTGGACGCTGCGCAGCTCCAGCCCCACGTGCGCCGCGTCGAAGGCCAGCACGCCCGGCTCTTCCGACGGCGCCCACGCTCAGCCGCTCGTCCCGCTCGCGCCCCCGCCGAGCCGTGCCGTGGGTGACCGCTGCCGCTGGCTGAAGCTGCTGGACAGCTCCTCGACGGTTCGCCCCGACCCTGGCCGCAGCGGGAGGCGCTTCTTCTTCTGCGCGGAAGCGGGCGGTCGCTCTGGTCCCGCCTGGCATCGGGTGACGGGCTTGGCTGCCGCCTCCCGCGCTCGGTGCAGCTCTCCCTCCTCGCCTCCGGCGCGCACAGCCCTTCCTCCTCGGGGCTCCTACAGGGAATGGCACGCAAATACAGTACCTTCCGGGACCCCAGGGCCCACTCGCAGCCCCATGGAAGGGGGCCCCTCTTCCCCCACCCCCACTCCGCCCTCCCCAAACCTCAGGTGGTGCTCATGCTCCCCCCCCCCCCCCACACACACACACACCCCACCAAACCCCATCTGCTCTGGTGAAGCAGAGAAAGACGGATGTTTCGAACCTTGCTGGGCCCTGCTTTCCCTTGGTCGTCTCTGGACCCTTCCCCCTCCCTCTTTTCAGCAGTGGGTCAGTCTCTCTGGAGAAGGCCCCTTCTGTTCTGACCACCTTCCCCTCCATCCAGGGAGCCTGTGAGGCAATTAGAGCAAGGGGGGCCGCCCCGTGAGCTGCCTGGTGGGGCAGGGACTTGAACCCAGATCTCTCTCCATTTCATTCATTCATTCATTCATTCCACTTGTACCCCACCCTCCCCACAATGCAGGCTCAGGGCAGCTCACATTCCTAAAAAACAAGTTACCCAATACATAAATCACACTTCAACACGCAACACAAAACCTTTATTGGCATAAAAGCACAATCTGGTGGTGACACTAGTGGAGACGGCTCCTAGTTGAAGGCCTGGTGGAAGAGCTCCGTCTTGCAGGCCCTGCGGAACTGCGAGGGGTCCCGCAGGGCCCTGATCTCCTCCGGGCACTCATTCCACCAGTGTGGAGCCACCACTGAAAAGGCTCTGGCCCTGGTGACAGTGAGTCTAGCAACTGTAGGGCCTGGGAGGATCAACCAGTTTTGCAACCCCAACCATAGTGCTCTTTGGGGTATATACAGGGAAAGGCGGCCCCTCAGGTATGCCGGACCCTGGCCATATAGGACTTTAAAGGCAAGAACCAGCACCTTGAAGCGAATTCGGTATGCTATTGGCAGCCAGTGCAGTGTCTTCAGCACAGGCTGGATGTGCTCCCATCTAGGGAGGCCCATTAACAGCCTGGCTGCCGCTTTCTGCACTAGCTGCAGCTGCCAAATTTGCAACAAGGGCAGCCCCATGTAGAGAGTGTTACAGTAGTCTAGTGTCAAGGTGACCATTGCATGGATCACTGTGGCCAAATCGTTACGGTCCAGGAAGGGAGCCAGCTGCCTGACCAGCTGCAGATGGTAAAAGGCCGACCTGGCAGTGGCTGCAACCTGGGCCTCCACTGTTAAGGAGGCATCCAAGGGCACTCCCAGACTCCTAACATCCAGCGCCAGCACCCATGGTGCCCCACTGAAGGTCAGACTAAGCCACCCAGCCATGGCTTTTAGAGCCCAGTCCAGGTCTTCCGGTTTGAAGTCTGACCGGCCACCCAACATGGATGGAATAGGATCGACTTTCCTAAATGTCAACATGTTCAGGACCATGTCGCTAGTCCTTCAAATAATCCGTTGAAATCCAATTTCTTAATAATAATGCCATTTCTGTAATTGGTGTCTCAAATTCTTCTTATATGTTCTCTCACTTCTGTGCTGCTGTTTCTCCAAAGAGCTCCGGGCAGCAGTTGCTCCTCCGTTTCCAAGATGCCCTGTTACATTTCTCACCTGCCATGCGGTGCCCCGAGGCTAACACCGGCTTCGTGCTTCCTGGCATATTTTATGTTAATAACCTGCAACCTCTTTGATGCTCTTCAGACAAATAATCCAGCCGCATGGATCTGACGCTCTTTCGCCAGTTCTCCGAAAGAGAATGCCCGCTTGTGTGGCACTTGGAATATTCAAAAACACACCATCAAAGGATGATCGTTTCTGCCAAGGGTCAGTGAGTTCAGCGCAGCAGCATCAGACAGAAACATTTCCCTAAATCTTGCCAATGCTGCAGTGCCCTTCATGCTTGTGGGGGGGGGGGGGAAGGTTGGAATGGCCAACAGGCAGGGGTCATTTCGAGCAGGAGCTTGGGGGAGCTCAGCTCCCAGAGTTTGTGCCAGCCCCCCCCCCATGGGGGAATGCCTGCTTGTGTCACGGCTGCAGCCAAATGACCCCGTCCCCTGGAAAGGTCCTTGTTCCTCCGACCAGCCTTCTGAAGGCTTCAGCCACCACTGAAGCTATCCTCCCAGAAGAGTGGTGTTTCTGAGGCTCGGATTAGTAGCTGTCCCCTCTCTGCCAGTTCTTTCCTTCTCTCCTTCTTTCTCTCTCTCTCTTTCTTTTCTTTCTTTCTTGCCTTCTGACATACTTCAGGTGATGTCAGGTGGTGTAGCATATGCAAATAAGTTATGCTAATGAGTTATGCTAATGAGCTCCTGCACCTCTTTTTCTACTAAATGACCCCTGCCAACAGGAAATGGATGAGGTCAGAGCTCGCCAGAAGAACTGGCAGCTGTTTGTTCAGCTTGAAGCCCTAAAGGTGATGGCTGCAGCACTCCCAAATGGTGCTGCGTGGGCCTGTGTCTCCATGGGGTGAGGGGGGAGATGGCTCTGTTCTTCAGGCTGCCAAGACAACTGTTTGGGGCACCATTTGTTGGCCGTTCCTCAGAGAGAGGAAAGAAACAGCCAAAAGGTCCCCAGAGGAGAGGAGATGGCTTCCCTTGTTTTAAAAATGCAGAAGTGGGCCGGATCCAGTTACAGGATTGAGCGTGGCTGGCACAGGACTGAGCTCGTCTTCTTAAACCGTGGCAGAAATTGGCAACACCTTTTACCAACTTCACCCAAACGATTCCACGCTAGGGATATAAGAAGTTTTCAGAGTTGCTGCTCTTGAGTGCACAGAGATTTGGCTACCTGAAACTCTCGGACTTCTGTGAGTGGAGTCCCTCGCATTTTTTTCCCTCCCCTTAAAAATCTCCTGTGGGAGGACTGGATTCTGACTGGGACTACAGTGGGATGGAAGAGGAGAGTGTAAATCTTTCCTCCTACACTATTTTCATGATCCAGAAGTGGGCAGGATGGGGGGTGGAGGTGGGATAACAAACCTAAATAAACAAACGTAAGAACCTAAGAGAAGCCCGTGTTAGATCAGGCCAGTGGCCCATCCAGTCCAACACTCTGTGTCACACAGTGGCCAAAAACACCAGGTGCCCTCAGGAGGTCCAGCAGTGGGGGCAGGACACTAGAAGCCCTCCCTCTGTTGCCTCCCCCAAAGTGCCAAGAAGGAAGTCCTTTTCTCCCTTTCTCACAATACAAGAACTCAGGGCTATTTTGGGGCAGGAACGCACAGGAACGGAGTTCCAGCTGGCTCCTGAGTTGGCCACACCCAGCAGGAACTCATTAGCATAAGAGGCCACACCCAACAGCAGCAACTCATTAGGACTGGCTACGTTAAGGGTGTGTGGCTTAACATGCAAATTAATTCCTGCTACAAAAAAAGCCCTGGGTTTTGACAACAAACAAGGTAAACAGAATAAGAAGCAAAAGGTGGGTGTGGCTGGATGACCACTCTTCTGGTAACATGGGGGTGTGGCCTAATATGCTAATAAGCTGTGCTGTCAGTGGTGTGGCCTAATCTGCTAATGAGTTTCTGCTGTTGGGTGTGGCCTGTTATGCTAACGAGTTCCTGCTGGGCTTTTTCTACCAAAAAAGCCCTGCAAGAACTCGTGGGCACTCCATGAAATTGCTGAGCAGTCGGGTTAGAACAGATAAAAGGAAGTACTTCTTCACCAAAAGAGGGATTAACACGTGGAATTCACTGCCACGGGAGGTGGTGGCGGCTACAAGCATGGACGGCTTCAAGAGGAAATTGGATAAACATATGGAGCAGAGGTCCATCAGTGGCTATTAGCCACAAGGTATAGCTAGGAACTCTCAGTTCCATACTGCTACACATCATCTGGAAGGCCCAGACTAGCTTGATCCCATCGTCAGAAGTCCGAGATGGTGACACAGAAGCAGGCAGTGGTAAAACACCTCTAAACGCGTCTTGCCTTGAATATCCCATGGTGGGATCGCCATAAGTCAGCTGTGCCCACAGTTCTCCAAACTCTCTCAGCCCTGCCTACCTCACAAGGTGCCTGTTGTGGGGAGAGAAGGGGAGCGACTGTAAGCCACCTTGAGACGCCTTCAGGTAGAGAGAGTGGGATGTCAAAATCTCTTCTTCATTAGAGGCTGGCCTGACCTGATCTCATCAGCTCTCGGAAACTAAGCAGGGTCGGCCCTGGGGAGTCCTGGGGTCAGAGATCACCAAGGAAGTCCAGGATCACTACACAGAGGCAGGCCATGGCACACAGCCTCTGTTCGTTCCTTGCCTTGAAACCCCCATAAGTCAACTGTGCTTCGACAGGGCTTTCCACCCCCAAGCCTTTGCCTGCCCTGCTACATTTCCACCTTTCCCCACATGTTCCCTGGAGAGCACTGAGGTCGGGGTCAAAGAACCGTCTGGCCCTTCCTGGGCTGAGAGACACCAGACTGGCCTCTGCCAGGGCCTTCTCAGTGGTGGCTCCACAGTGGTGGAATGAGCTCCCGGAAGACATCAGGGCCCTGTGGGACCTTTTGTAGTTCTGCAGGGCCTGTAAAACTGAGCTCTTCCACCAGGCCTTCGATTAGGAGCCACCACTAATAACAACTAAGGCCCTTTACTAACACCTCAGCCTGTGATACTTCGGACTTCAAACATGGCCACTGAAGAGTACTGGACTCGGGAGACCAGGAACGGTGAAATCATGAAGCCTTTATTGAGTGATTCAGCATGTCCAGTAGATGGTCAGAACAAGCATGCTTCCAGGGCCCTCATTATATGCTGGCCGGAGCCACACCTCCGGCCGCACCCAAAAGACCTGATAGGGGCTTTACATATGCGCATGTTTGTCATAGGTTCCCTGGAGGAGCCTTTGGGCCCATTGGCTCCCCAGGGAGAACCTTGTCCCACATTGGTGGAGGCTTTGAATCCGGACGTCTATTGTGCCTCCAGATTCAAGCTCCCCTCTCTGCCTGACCATGTGCTCTGGCCATGCGGCGGGCGCCATTACCTGGGAGCACATGGCAGGCTGGTTGCTACACAGAACATACTACATTACACCCACATTCTACTATTATTCCAACTCTAGTAGGATGTGCCATCGCCAACATTTTATCGGCATTTATCAGCACTTTATCTTAAATTGGGATTTGTTTATGTTATGAGTTTTATTGTACAATGTTGTGTTTTAACGTATTTATTGTAAAGTATTTTAGCTTTTGTTGTAAGCTGCCCTGAGCCTGCCTTGGCGGGGAGGGCGGGATATAAATTCAACTAATAAATAAATACATAAATAAATAATTCCTGTTGCTGATTCTTTCCCCAGTGCGCACTTCCTCTTGTCTTTCTGACAGGAAATGTCAAACATGGAGAGGCCTGGGCTCACAGCGCCTTCAGAAGAGTCTCAGGCAGGAGTGCACAGGTGAGCCCCACCTGGTCTAGGCAGAGAGGCCTTCAGCTGTTACCCGAACGCCCAAGTTCTCGTGACTTTTGGAGTCTGCACCTGGCAAAGTCGAGCAGCACCTGGAAGACAACCGAAAGGGTAATTTCTTGGTGCTGGGGGGGGGGGAAGAGTGGGAGGGGTTTCTAGTGTCCTGGCCCCACTGCTGAACCTCCTGAGGGCACCTGGTGTTTTTGGCCACTGTGTGACACAGAGTGTTGGACTGGATGGGCCACTGGCCTGATCCAACACTGGCTTCTCTTATGTTCTTATGTTCTCAAAAGAGGTACTTCCTGAAAGTCCAGCAGTCCCATTCTGGGATCCAGTGTGGTGAAGCCGTTAGAATGTCACACAGGGTCTGGAGGAGCTGGATTCAAGCCCTTGTTTGCCATGATGCTCGTCCATGGCTACCCAATCACCCAGTCAGTCTCTCATAGCCTCACCTACCTTGCAGGGTTGTTGTGATAAAGTGGGGGAGGTTCTGGGTTGGATGAAATGTACTAGACAGTCATTTTTAAAACTTCATTTATACTCCGTCTTTCTATCCAACAGGCTCCCAAAACGGCTGACATTGGTCTCCTTCCCATTTTATCCTCACAACAACCCTGTGAGGTAGGTGAGGCTGAACGGATGTGGCTGGCCCAAGGTCACCCAGCCAGGCTTCCGTGGCAGAGTGGGGATTCGAACTTGCCTCTCCCAGATCCTAGTCCAGCCCTTTTAACCACTACACCACTCTGGCTTCATCACCGTTGCAGTGTCCCAGTTCTCGGGAAGCCGCTAAAGAAGACGGAGTGTATCCTTTCGTTTCCACAACTTTGAAATGCCCCATCCTGCTGATGATGACGTTTGCGCTCTGTGCAGATCTGTGGAGGGAGCAAACGCCCAACCTTTTCATCTCCTTGAACGATCCACGCAGCTCGGCAGAGTGTTTTCCGTTTCTGAAGGGCATTTGGAGTTTAAGAGAAATCGGAGGCCAAATGGGCACAGTAATGCGCCAGACAGTGACAGACAGGATAACAGCAAAGCAGAGCCGTGTGTCCCCTTTGGCATCCCATGCGTTTGCGAGCTCTCTAGGCCTCAGCTTGCCCGTCTTGCCGTCTGCTTAGCTCATGTTACAGCCCTCTTTTTTTCAGTGCGCTCTATGTGCCTAAAAGGGTCTCTAGTTTTGTGGAAACTTTGACAAGAGAGGACTTACTTGTTGTTCTAAGCCTGAGCTCAGAACCTTGAGGCAGGTCTCTCTGCCACCATGGTAAGGATCCCTGCAGGGGGGGGGGGGATGTAAATACCGACCAGATGTCCAAACACAAACTGTGCCAGGGAAAAGGGCAAAGTGTGTGGCATGTGTTTCATTCCTGATGTCCAGCCTGGCGACCAAAGCAATTAACTTTATACTCTCCGGCAGCTTCAGAAGTCCCTTTCTAGAGAACCGAAGTTCAGCAAATGCTCCCTGTAACCCACTGGTTAATGAGCTAATCCTACAAGACCAAACCCATGACAGCAAGAAGGGCAGGGCCCAGCCAGCCAAGAAAGACTCAGCCAGTGAGAAAGGGACACACTGGGTTGGGGATCGTTAGGAAAGGCATTCAAAATGAAACAGCCCGGATTTACAGTGCCCCTGTGTCGATCTATAGTGTGCCCTTGTTTGGAATACTGTGTGCAGTTCTGGTCCCCAGATCTCAACAAAGACATTGCAGAGCTGGGAAAAGTACAGAAGAGGGCAACCAAGATAATTTGGGGGTTGGCGCACCTTCTCTAGGAGGAAAGGCCAAAGAGTCTGGGGCTTTTCCAGTTGAGATAAGAGATGACTGGGGGGGGGGGGGGGACATGATAGAGGTTTATAAAATTATGTACCGGGTGGGGAGAGATGACAAAGAGAACTTTTTCTCACTCTTCCAAAACGCCAGAGCTTGAGGGCAACCATGAAGTTGATGGGCAGTAGATTCAGGATGGACAAAAGGAAATACTCTACTCAGAGAGTGATTAAAATGTGAAATCCATGGCCAGAGAATGGGGTGATGGCCACAGGAATAAACAGCTTTAAAAGGAAGGATGGTTCTCACTTTCATAGAACAAAGTTTATGTCCAGCGGCACCTTTAAAACCAACAAAGTTTTATTCAAGGCCCGAGCTTCCGTGTGCACGGCACACTTCTTTAGATACATTGAAATGCAAGGTAACAGTTCAGACTAATAGACAAAAGAAGATGTTTTAAGATATGTGGAGACAAAACAGGAAGAACAAGTTAAGTTTATAGGGTCGACATTTGTTTGGATTTAATTAAGGGGGGACCTATAAATGTGACCCTATAAACTTTACTTTTTATTCCTGTTCTGTCTCCACATATCTCAAAACGTCTTCATCATGTTACATGCTAATTTGCTGTTCAGCCTCTGTTTATAAGTCTGAACTGTTATTTTCCATTTCTGTGTATCTGAGGAAGTGTGTGCACCCATGAAAGCTCATCTATATATATATATATATAATTAGCTTAGCATGTTGGCCATTTCCAGCTCTCCCATTGGCTGTGCAGTGTGCTCCATCAGCCATTGGCTCATCAACCGCTGCTCAAGCATACTCATGTTCCATTGGCTGGGGGCTGGGTCCACTCCTCTTCTCCTCCCACTCCCACTTCAGCCACTGTTCCATGACAGAATAATTGCCAAACGGCTGTCTCTCTTGACAAAGACACTTCTGCTTGGCTCCTGTGGGACTATTCCCTCAGTGGCTGTTGCTAGGCAACCAAGCTCGATTCTGTCAGTAAAAAGACAAAGGAAGGAAACCCTTTCCAGGCCTTTGTGAGGAACACATTGGGGCCAGTCCTGACTAGGGTTGCCAGCTCCAGGTTAGGAAATTCCTGGGTAGTCTGTGTCTAAGGAAGCCAGAGTTTGAGAGAGGGTGGGATTTGAGGAGGGGTGGACCTCAGACAGGTACAATACCATAGACTCCACCCTCGAAACCAGCCATTTACTCCTGGTTAACAGTTGTTACCAATCTCCAGGTGAAGGATGGAGAGCACTCAAAATTACAACTGTTCTTCAGGTAGCATAGATCAGTTCCACTGGGAGGAAAAAGGTGGACTCTGTGTAATTATACCCTGCTGAGGTCGCCACAGCAAACTGACACTGAGTGCCCAAGACCAGGACACTCTCCCAGAGCCTCTTTCTAGAGCCCGTTGTATTTATTTCCACAATGGGCCTTATTCTTATTACCTTGAATAAAACTTTGTTGGTCTTAAAGGTGCCACTGGACTCTAAATTTGTTCTACTGCTTCAGACCAACATGGCGACCCCCCCGGATTTATCTCACTTTCATAGTTATTGAGAAAAGCCTGAAAATGTCCAGACAGGAAACCTCTGTTCCTTTGCTGGGGAGAGATGGAGTAAAAATTCCAGGCAAGTAGAAAGTGGGTGTTCTGGGACTGCAAGGGGTCAGGTCTCAGTCTTCAAATGTATGAAATGGAAACAACTAAGGTCGGTCTAGTCCCATATTCTGTTTTCAGTTGAGGTAGCCAGATGCCCCTGAACATTCACAAACAAGCAGCCCAGCAGCCAGAACCTAGCATGTCAAAATACCTCTCTGCTGCCCTGCCAGCCTGCCTTATTGGCTCTCCTTCTTTCTCTCCATTCTCTAATGACCTGCCCCAATTCCTCACTGTGCCTGCCATGTCTCTGAATGGAGAGGCAGAAGGAGACCCGAGGTGAGGAGGAGGCAAGTGGGCAGAGCAGTGGGGGGCCAGCCAAAAGAGGCCCAGCAGTCAGGGCTGGTCACCCACTGCCATGACTGCCTGCCTCCTTGGGAGAAAGAGAGCCGGCTGATGCAGGTGCAGTGAGGCGCTGGGGCAGGCAATTAGGGAATGGCTTGCCCCAGTGCCTCATTTCCTGCAGCAGCCAGCCCAGCCACCACGCCAGCTCCTCTCACTGCTTTCCTGCAGCAGCCAGCCCACCCACCACACCACAGCTCCTCCAAGATGACTTTCCCTCTAATGGAAATGGCATACTGGTGAAATGCTTCAGAATTTTGAAGGGAGGTTCCAAGAAATGATTGATTCTCCATTGGGAATCACTGAGGATTGCTGTATTTGACTATACTATATGGGTGTTTACATATATCTTTGAAATATTGACTCCAGCATGATTTGTTCTAAATACTTTTTATGTCATATTTATAAAAAATTATTAAATCATTGAAATTTTTTTGGTGTTAAAATTTGGGCAGCCCAGCAGGAAGCAGCAGGAAGAGCCAGCAAGGCCATAGCACACCAGGGGTGGGTAGGGGTCTGCTCTGGGGGTGCCAGGAGTCATCCATAAGGGGCACTAATGCCCCCCAGTAGCTACGGCCCTGCAAGCAGGGCATGAATACAACAGCTGCTTCTGTTACAAAGAGGTTCTTCAATTACCCCTTCAGAGGTAATTGTGTCTTATATTAGCATACATCTCTCCTTATATATAATTGGGTTTTGGTCACGGACTCTCCTGAATGTTCCACACGCTCCCAAATCAGTTGGCTCCCTGATGTGTCACTCAAGCTGTCCCTATCCACTGGCTGTGTTGCCTGAGTCTCGCCTCCCGCATTCTAAACAGTTTGGTGTTCCTCTCCCCCCCCCCCCGTAGCCACAGACCTCGGGACACAGAGGTCATTTGCATATGCTGCCTGATTGGCCTTTGCCTCTAACATTCTAACAGTTTGCTGTTGCTGTTGGGAGTCATTGAATGAGTCCTGAAGTAAAATACATATCCCAGTCTTCCCTTAAACAGTCACTGGAGTCTGCCCTGTAGCTAGGGATATTTTTGGAGGGGGGGGGCACCACCTAATTAAATCAAAGTTAATCAGTGAAACTCCTTAGAAGCCAGCCTTCTTCTAAGGCAGCCCTGCACCCCCACCAGACTCCTGGACAAGTGAGGGGGATAATGCCCAGCAGCCATAGCTTCCTCTCTCCCCCGGAGCACTGCATACCTGCTCAAGTTTTGAAGCTAGGTAGGGAGAAGCAGGCAGTGGGCAGCAGCAGCATCCAGGAGGGGGATTGGCAGGGAAGGGGGGAGAAAGAGACCTGATGGTGGGAGTGGGAAGAGGCAGCAGGACACTTTCCCCAGCTCACTAACTCGGGCAGGCCCACCTGCCCACCAACCACACCACCGAGCAAGCCAGGCACCTCCTGCTGCTGGAACTGCTGCCACCTCCGCCACCGCTGTTCTGGATGTCACTGGCTGGGAGTAAGGTTGCCAGCCCCCAGATGGGGCCTGGGGATCTCCTGCTTTTGCAACTGATCTCCAGCTCCCCCGGAGAAAATGGCTGCTTTGAAGAGTGGACTGTATAGCATTGTACTATGTTGAGGCCCCTCCCCTCCTCAAACCCCACCCTCTCCTGGCTCCCCCCCCCCAAAGTCTCCAGGTATTTTCCAACCCAGACCTGGCAACCCTAGCTGGGAGTGGAGTGAGGCCGGTGGGGAAGCAGCCAAGGCGCTGCGTTGTCTGGCAGCCAGGTCGGAGGCAGCACGGCACAGGCAGCAAGTTGAGGTACTTCGGTGCTAGCCTGGGAGGGAAGGGCCCAGAAAAAATGCTAGGGGGCCGGGCCCCATAGGCCCCATGTTAGCTAAAGGCCTGACTGTAGTTGCCAATCTCCCTGTGGGGCCTGGAGATCTCCCAGAAATCACCGTGCTCCCCAGTCACAGCACATAATTTCCCCTACAGAAAATTTCCCAGCTATTACAATGGATCTCCAGATGACCAAGATCAGTTCACCTGGAGACAATGGCTGCTTTGGGCAGTGGACTCTATGACACTATACCCTGCTGAAGTCCCTCTGCACCCCAAACCTGGCCCTTCCCCGGCTCTACCCCTCAAATCCACAGGTATTTCCCAACCCAGAGTTGACACTTGGAACCCAGAAGTCATGGCATAGGAGGAGGTGCTTTTCTACCTTAGCTGCCACTGCATAGCCCCAAATCAACATAAGTCAGGGGTGGAAGGAACCATACCTGTTACCATGAGGCTGTCCTCCCATACTACCCACTTGGGGCAGCAAAAGGACTTGAGACAGCCCTGCCTTATAGCTAAGCAGAAGGAAATAAACATGGCTGGCCTCCCTCTATTTCCCCCTTCCCTCTGCCACCCCACCAGCCACAACCAGGACACTCGCCTGGAGCTTCCTTCTAGAGCCTGTTGTATTTCTTCCCACAACGGGCCTTACTCCTAGTATGAATATATGTACAAATATTTTAAAAATACAAAAATTAGACACATGGTTCAGATCAGGGTCACGGGGGGAGGGGTGTCCCCAGGCGGAATCTTTGTCCAGGGACCCATGGTGACTCTCAGCAGTCCTGCTCATGGGCACCAAAATGCCCACCAACACTATTCCTGGGGCCCATTAAGTGTTTTTAGAAAATGGGTGGGGTCAGGTGGGGTTTTGGCCAGCAAAGCTTTTGACTGGCCATTAGAGATTTGATTGGCTGTGCAGAGTTTTAAAAACGATGCTTTGGCAGCAGCGGCCACTGCATCACAAGGATCTTCGCTGTGTAACTAAATGTATGCTGTGGCAACCATTTTGTGGCTGGCTCCACCTCCTGAGGCAGCCATTTTGTAACTACACCTACTGCACTGTGACTGAATTTCAGAGGCGCCGTCAGGGTTCTCTTCCCCAATGGGGACACAAGGTGGCTAACATCATTATCCCTTCCTCCATTTCACCTTCACAACAACCCTGTGAGGTAGGTTTGGCGGAGAGAGCGTGACTGGCCCAAGGTCACCCAGTGAGCTTCCGTGGCACATGTGGGGGATTTGAACCTGGGCCTCCCAGATACTAGTCACACACTAACCATCACACCACCCTGGCTCTCCGTTTTGTTCCCACTCTAAACAATGAAGAAATGGAAATTATATTCAAGAGTGACCCAAATAACATCAGGGATCACCAAGACTACAATTAAATAAAATCATCTGCTGTGGAAAATTAACCGTAATTTCTTTTTTTTAATAAAAAACAACAACTACACGCATTACAAGGATAAATAGTCAGTACGTGCCTGCTTCTACAGTGGTTACTTTCATTCGTAAGAGCCACATAACTTCAGTGAATCCATCCATCAAACAGTAATGCGAGAGTCCTACAGAGTCAGTCACCAACAAGTGTCCTTAAACAGGAATACTTTATTGAGAAAGGTCATCTGCACTTCTTGTGTTAGTAATGGATACAGAAGTTAAGACATTTTCAGTGAAGGCTACAATGAGGGGTTCATAATTAGCCTTTCCAGTGAAGGCTACAATGAGGGGTTCATAATTAGGCTAATAATTAGGCTTCACTGGAAATGTCTTAACTTCTGTTGATTATAGTACTATTCATCAGATGATGTTTTGATGTTAATGCCCTTGTGTATGCATCATGCAACCTCTCAAATGTTCCTGTTTGGATGAAGTCCATGGATGAAACAAGAGATTTTATTCTGGAAAACCTCGTCAAAACCTTGCTGAAAACTTTGTTGAAAACTTTACTGAAAGAACTGAACAAACAGTCCTTATTATGTTATAATATTTATTGATTGTTTTTCACACTATATAGCATTTTGCACAACTTTCATTGATCTTGCTTGTTCATGCTCTTCAGGGTTGTGTTTTTCTTTGTTATTTCACCCACATGGAGGATGGCAACCCTAGCTAACTGTTGGGTTGCCAGGTATCCCCTGGCCACCAGTGGGGGGATGGTAGGGTAGGGTTGCCAGAACCAGGTCAGGAAACACCTGAAGATTTGGGGATGGAGCCTGGGGAGGACAGAGCTTGGGGAAGACATTCACTTCAAGGTGCTGGTGCTTGCCTTTAAAGCCCTAAATGGCCTGGGTCTGACCTACCTGCGGGACCGCCTTTCCCTGCATGAACCCCAGAGAGTATTATGGTCTGGGGCCCAACACCGCCTAGTTATACCAGGCCCCAGAGAGGCCAGGCTCGCTGCCACGAGGGGGAGAGCCTTTTCAGTGGCAGCCCCTTCCTGGTGGAATGAGCTCCCAGAAGAGATCAGGGCCCTGCAGGACCTGATGCAGTTCCACAGGGCCTGTAAGATGGAGCTCTTCCTCCAGGCATATGAATAGGGGCAGCTGCCTCTTTCTCTCCCCCCCCCCCCACTCTATCACCACCAATGTGCAGCCAGAAATTACTACCTGGCCCCAGTGTTATTGACACTGGGGGGCTGAAAACATTGGAGGGGCATGGTACTCCATCTACTACACTGAGCACTTTATTTAAATTATTACTGTGATTTATGAATGTTTTAAGGTTTTATATGGTTTTAATATTGTGAATGTATTTATGAATCTTGGCTCGCCAAGTATGTAAGCCACTCTGGGCCTGCAACAGCAGGGAGAGCGGCCTATAAATCGAAATAAATAAATAAAATAAAGATAAATACAAGGCCATAGAGTCTATATAGTCTGGAGAGAAACTGTAATTCTGGGGGATCCCCACGTCCCACCAGGAGGCGAGCAACCATCCCTAATGGGGTGCATGTCTCCTGACTCATTTTGAATTTGAACTGTACTGTTGGTTTGGGCTGATAAATGCCGTCTCATCTCCCTCCAGGGTTGACAAGTGGAGAAACAAAACACATATTTTTAATTGCAGCTGTTGTTTCCTTCAAGAAGTTCAGAAGGGAAGACTGTTCTCTCGTCTCGAATGACACCCCTTCCCTAGGGGCCTTGCATAATACCAGCCTATTACGATGAAGCTGAGGAGAACAAAACAAGGTTTTTCAAATAGTTACACCTCCAGTTTCCAAAGTAAATGTAGTATGCTTTGATGTGAGGAAGGAAAGTGTACTTCAGATGAAGGCAGAGAGGAGAAACAGCAGGAGCAGGTTAAGATGCAGGAGTATTCTGGATTTTCCCCTTTCTCTGTTGGCCTTCAGCGTTCATCATGGAGATGCCCCCAAAATCCGTTTCAGGGCCTCATGTGACTGGTAATTGAGCTTGGTAATAAATTTGAGGGCAAAAGAAATGAAAGCTTAATGGCAACAGCGAATAGAAGCGCAGGAGTCATTTCTGTTATTTGAGTCAAGTGTGAAGAAATCTAATGCTTATGCAAGATCAAAAATGGCACCTGCGGTGGGTTCCGGTTCCAGTCACGGCGGCTGTCAGACACGCGGAGAATTTGCTCCTCGCCAAGACAGAATTCCTCTTTCAATAGAGGGGTTTTTCCCCCCAAAAAAAACCCCCGGAGAGGGTTTTTTTGCAGGGCCATCGGCTGGTGGCGTGAACAGGGCAGCTGCCCGACTCGCCATGACAGCCTGGGCTTATGCGCTGAGAGAGGACAAGGGGATTCACGGAGAGCGTGAACTCCAAGCCACGCCCCAGAACTTAAAGGGACAAAACAGCGGCGTTTGTCACCTAACTTTGAAGGTTTGCGTATTGTTAAAAAATAACCCTAATAATATTCTACGGTGGACTGAGCTACTCACCGGTAGACCGCAGTGGGAGGAGGGGCAGTAACTGGTCGATTGCTGATTGTCGACAGCTGGATAGCTGAGTGTTGTTCCTGGAAAGACCAAGCAAGCCACGGGCCGAGAGGGCGAGTGATACAAGCAGACGATTGTGATGTATGTGGAGGGGAGAGGCATGCAAAGGAGAGGCGAGTGAAGGATTGAACGGAGCATGAAGCGGAGAGCGGAGAGAAGCAACAGGGCACTACGACTACGCTCGGGTTTGGGATTGCTTGTTACTCAACGCGTTGCGTGTTCTGTTGGAGGAGGAAAATGTGGAGAGCGAGGCCGGCATGCAGGTAGTTCGAGACAGAAAGGAGAGAAGCAGCGGACTATAGACGGCAACCTTTGAGGAGTACCGGAGACAAACCAGCTTTGCAAGTAATCTTGTTAGAACGTTCCCTAAAATAACTCTTATTTGGCTGGATTGGGAGGGGAAACCTCATCCAATATATAGTATTGAAAAACCTTTACTGACAGTTTTGACGCTTGAATTAGTTGGAATCCTAAACGGAACATACAAAAAGTCTGAACTGTAATAGCAATTGACCGCAGCTGGTCATAGTCATTTGGGAAAATTGATTTGAACTGGCTTTTTTTTTTTTTTTTTGTGCACTCTGTCTGCTTTTTACCACTGTATGCTTCTAAAACAAAAGGTGTTTAATGTTTGGAAAATAGATTGGATATAATTGTGATATTGAAAAAAATGTGTATGACCAATTAGGAGGAACTCTATGAATGGAAGAAGTGTACTAGGTAAACTAGGTCAATTAGTTTGCAATAGCTTAACCTAGTAAGAGAGAAAGTAGATATAGATATAGTCAGCTATATAGGGTTATAATTATATATAAATTAGAAGTAGACATAGCTATAAGATAGAATAGGATATAATAGGGTTAGAAGCGTATAGGGAAATTAGAATAAGAATATGTAGATATAGATATATAGGCATAGCTATAGACTTAGATATACAAGTTTAGAACAGTAGAGTTAATTAACGGCCATAAACAAACAAACCAAAACGTAAGAGATGGCTACTGGTGGAAGGAAAATGTCCTTCTTGGGCTCCACCAGTCTAAGCCAAGCGAACATAAAAGAGATTAATCAACAAATAAATGAAAGTATTGCAGAAGCAATGAATCAGACTATTCAGGCAACTTTACCAAGTATTATAACTAAGACAATGGAACCCATGCAAGAAAAGATTGACATGATGTTCCAACAATTAACAACCCAGTTGGGAGAAATTAAGACTCAGACCCAAGAAAATAAGCAGGATATAAGGGATCTACAAAAAGAAAAGAAAGTGACAAAAGAAAGGTTTGAGGTGCTAGAACAAGTTTATGGAGTTGAAAGAAGAGCATGAATCTCTTGAGAACTCATTTATGACATTTGAAATGGAAAAATCAGGCCTAGTATTAAGATTTCAAAATGTACCAGAAAATAAGTCAGAAAATATAAACGAAATAATGGTTCAGGCATTAAAGGATTGGTTAGGACAAGATAACACACTTGATTTAGACAATGAAATAGAGACAATATACAGGAAGAACACCACCTTCGCAAAACGAAATAATACACCAAGGGAGGTGCATATGAGGTTTTATAAAAGGAAGGCACGAGAACAAATTTTAGAAAATGTCAAATCTTCTACGTTTATTATATCAGGCAATGAGATCCAAATTCTAAGGGATATTCCATGGAGGGTAAGGAAAAGGAGAGAAGACTACCAAGAATTAGCAGCAGCCTTGAGGAAAAGCCAAATATCCTATAGATGGCTATTGCCAGAAGGAATTTCCTTTTATTACAAGGGGGAGAGATATAACATAACGTCAAGTTATAAATTGGAAGATTTTTACAAGAAAAATGGTAAAGATATGGGATTATTTGGAGGAGAACATAGTGATTCGGACTTAGAAGCTCAGGAAGGAGCTATGAGTAACAAAACAACTAAGGCTGTTAAAAGTAAGAAATATAAAAGCCAAACGTTGTTACAAGTGGTCACGAGACAGCAAGCGAGGAAGGAAAATGGGAAAGATAACAACAATGAAGAAGGGAACAATTAAGATCTTGTCCATTAATGTCAATGGGTTAAATCTTCCGCAAAAAAGGAAGAAATTTTTTTTGCAAATTCATAAGTTGAATGCCGATATTGTTTGCTTACAGGAAACCCATACTAAGGAAAAAGATGTTCACCTTCTAGAATGTAAAAAAATTGGTGAAAAGTTTATGTCACTGGACAAGAATAAAAAAAAGAAAGGTGTCGTAACATATGTTAAACAGTATTTACATCCGGAAACTGTTTTTGTGTCAGATGACGGGCGTTTGGTAATGGTAAAAATACATAGACAATCGAGGTCATTATTAGTGGTAAATACATACGCCCCCAACCAAAACCAAGAAACTTTTTATGAAAACCTTAGAAACCAAATAGCAAAAATTACTTTCAATGATATATGCATAATTGGGGATTTTAATGTGGTATCTGACAATACTAGACAGAAAGACAATTAATCCTAGAACAACTAAAGGAAACGAGTTACCAAGGGCATTACTTAAGTTGGCAGATGAATTCTCGATGATAGATACTTGGCGAGTCAAAAACAATGACAGGAAAGACTATACTTATTTTTCCAATAGATTTAAATCATGATCACGTATTGACATGGTGTGGACATCAATACCCTTGTTAAGGGAGACACAGGAGGTGGAAATTTTACCAGCATCATTTGCTGACCACAATCCAGTGACGATAACATTTTCAGAACCACGTATATGTAAGCGATGGTCAATGCGACCGTGGGTCTTGAATGATGATATATTTGTAAATAATTGTAAGGGGGAAATAATTGATTTTTTCAGACGAAACGATACATCTGAGATAAAGCCACACGTGATTTGGGATGCATTTAAGGCTTTTATTCGAGGAAAAATGATTAGTCAAGAAAGCTGGATGCGAAAACAGAAAAAGCATAAATATACGGAATTAGTAGATCAACTTAAAAAAGAAGAAGAAAAACTAAAAAGAGATCCTAGTAAAACAAGCTATAAGAACAAATTGAAGAAATTACAACATTCCTTAAACTGTTTACTAAATGATGAATTGGCTAAAAAAATAACGTATAATAAGCAGTATTTATTTGAAAATGCAAACTAACCCACCAGGTGGTTAGCTTACAAAATTAAAAAAAGACAATATATCCCGATATATAAAAGAATTGAAGGATGAGAAAGGTAAAATATGTACCGATATGCGAGACCTAAAAAGAATTGTAGAAAGATTTTATGAAGACCTATATAGACAAGAGGAGGAATCAAAGGAAGAAATCCAAAAATATTTAAATACTTATATTAGGAAAAAATTTACTATAGATCAGAAAGAAACCTTGAATGCACCTATTACATCCCAGGAAATCGTGGATAGTATTAAAAAATTAAAGGTAGCAAAAGCACCGGGTCCGGACGGACCCCCCCCCCCCAGAATTCTATAAGGTCTTTAGAGAACAGATTACTCCTTTCTTAAGCAAAACAATTTGAAACGTTTATGAAGGAGGGGTAAACCCAGAAACTTGGCATGAAGCGATTATTACCCTAATCCCAAAGCAAGAGGTTAATTGTACAGAGGTACGGAATTTTCGGCCAATATCCCTGTTAAACATGGGCCCCGTCCACACGAGCAAGATAAGCCAGACGGGAAGTGACTCAAATTTGAGCCGGTGCAATTTGTGCCGCTTTTGCAGGATCACACAGGTCCATGGACCTGTGAGGGCGAACTGTCGCTGCGTGATCACACGCAGCCGTGGGCGAGTTGGGTTTTTTTTTCCGGCTGTTTTCAGTGCGCTTATCTGCTTCTACAAGGGATCGATGACTTGCCTGTCCACCCTTGGGATCATCCAATGATGTGCATACTGGGATGGGAGGGGGAAAAAACCCCAAAAAGCCCGCTCCCCAATGCCACTTGTTTGCTCTGGTGTGATCACACCAGGAAAGGTCAGTTCTGGGCCGTCGCAAACCATTTGAGACTGCCCTTTCACTGGTAGCTAAATAAGTCGATTCCCCACCGGCTCAAAGTGGTTTGCGACACTTTGACACCAGTTGCAGGATGCTTCCCAGATGTGCTTGTGTGATCACGCCACTTTGAGCCGGCGGGGAATCGTCCTTCTTGTGTCGCAAATGGGTGCGTATGATCACGCCCATGGATTACAAGATTTACGCCACAATATTAGCAAATAGCCTTAAAAGGGTCCTAACACAGATAATCCATAACGATCAGGGCGGGTTTTTGCCGGGCAGACAATTGAAACAAAATATAAGGACTATTATGAACATATTGGAATTTTATGAGACCCATCCCAATAATAAGTTGGCGCTTTGTTTTTTAGACGCCGAGAAGGCGTTCGACAAACTTAGTTGGGAATTTATGATTAGACAATTGGATCAATGGGAAGGCGGTGAAAAATTTGTACAAATGATAACAAAGATTTATCAACGACAAGTAGCTACAATAATGATTAATGGAGATCTAACTAAGAAAATTCCAATACAGAAAGGGGTTAGACAAGGATGCCCGCTTTCCCCCTTATTGTTTATTTTTACTCTAGAAACTCTTTGTGACACCATTAGAGAAGAGAAATTGATAAAGGGATTAAATATTAGAAGAGTCCTTTAAGTTACTAGCATTTGCCGACGATATGGCATTTATCCTGGAAGACCCTTTGAACTCAATAGACCCATTAATTCAAACTTTAAAAAAATTTGGCCAAGTGGCGGGACTTAAGATTAATAACAAAAAAACGAAAATTATAACTAAAAATTGTTCTAAACAAACAAAAATTATACTACAAGAAAAATCGAATTTTGAGGTTGTTAAAAAAGTTAAATATTTGGGGATCCTTTTTTCAAACCGATGTAGTTCCCTTTATGCTGATAACTATTTAAAAATCCTATCGGAAATTAAAAAAGACCTGGAAACATGGATAGGGCTACAAATTTCCTTCATGGGGCATATTGCTCTTACTAAGATGAATATCCTACCACGTCTCATATTCTTTTTTCAAAACTTACCAATATTAAGAAACCAGACATTCTTTAAAGATTTAGGAAAGCTGATTTCTGAATTTATTTGGCAAAAGAAAAAAGCTAGAATTAAAATGAAATATTTACAAGACAAACAAGAAAGAGGAGGCTTTGGAGTACCAGACTGGTATCTTTACTATCAAGCTTCTGGGATGGCCTGGATTAAAGAATGGGTAACATTGGGAAACCACTAATTATTAAAATTAGAAGGACATGACCTGGAAACTGGGTGGCATGAAACATTGTGGTACAACCAAAAGAACAAGATCTTTAAACAACATGCAATAAGAGGCCCATTATTAAAAATTTGGGAGGAGATAAAATATAAATTTTATTTGAAAACACCAAGGTGGGTCGCTCCACTTGAAGCTCTAATCAAACCAACTCTTTTAACTATAGAGAAAAAGATACCTTATGAACTGTTACTAAATAGTAACCAAGAATTATATAGTGAACAAATACTCAAGGCCTCGGGCTTAGTGTTGACATGATGGGAAACAAATCAACTAAAGTCAAAATACAATTTAGACAGGAGGATAGGCTTTTTTAAAGACTATACGGATTTAGATAAAGCATGGCTTCAAACAGATACCAGAACTATTAAAAAAATCTACGAAATCTTTATAAATTACAAAATGGCAGACGAGTGGATCAAACCATCTATGATAAAATGGGCACAGTATTTAGGTTACAACATAGAGATTGATAGGTGGCTAGAAATATGGAGGAAAAATATTAAATTTACCAGGGCGGTTCCACTAAAGGAAAACATTTACAAAATGTTCTATATATGGCATCTCTCTCCTGACAGACTAGCCAAGTTTTCAAGTACAAACCAGGAGACATGCTGGAAATGTAAAAAAAATAAAGGCTCATACTTCCACATGTGGTGGACTTGTAGAAAAGCTACTAGATATTGGAGATGTATTCAAAAGACATTCCAGGAAATAACACAAGAAACTATTCCGTTCAAACCAGAACTTTTTTTTATTAAATATGATTACATTGGATTGTGACAAAAATATAAAATGGTTACTTGTATATGGAACTACCACTGCAAGAATACTTTATTCAAGATATTGGAAGACAGGGAAAACACCAAAACAAGAGGAATTTATAAACAAGCTCTTTGACACGGCAGAAATGGACAATTTGTCAAATAAATTACAAAACAAACGGAACTATATGTTTATATCTGTATGGGACAGATTTTATGAATGGTATTAAAATTATACTTGTAAATCAAGGCAACGTAGAAAAGACAATATGATTTAGCTATGATTTAACTACCGTTTTGTTTCCTTTGTAAAGATGATATGTGGACAAGCATGTAACATTTTCTTTAAAATGAACTAAAATAAAGTTTAAAAAAAAAATGGCACCTGCATCTCATTAGCAAATACTCAAGAAGAAGTTAGGGATTATTAGGAAAGGGATTGAGAATAAAACAGCTGATATTGTAATGTCTTTGCATAGATCTATGGTGCGGCCTCATTTGGAATACTGTGCACAGTTCTGGTCACACCATATCTCAAAAAGGACATTGCAAAACTCCAGAACTATGGGAATGGTTGAGAAAATTGCTATTTATGGCAGAAATGGACAAATGGACAAGAAAACTAAACAATCAAGACTCAGCGAAGTTCTCAGAAGATTGGAAAGAGTTGAAGGAATATATGGAGCGAGAGTGGAATATGAAAGACAATGGCCGAGGACAGACTGGCAATCTGAAGCGGGGCAGGCACGCTTCGCAAACGGAGGAAAGGAGCCCGTTCAGACATGCGCATCTGCCCATCGGCTCCGTTGCGTACTTACCCGTCTCCCAGCCGCTTTCCTTCCGCTTTACCCGGACACCGGGTAAAACCGGTGTTCAGGGGCCTTCCTCCGCATGCCTCCCGCTTCCAAACAGTGTGAACTGGAAGAAGCGGGAGGCATCCGGAGGAAGTGTGAATGCACGGCAAAAAGTTTTGCGCATATGCGCATATGCAAATATGCGCATATGCGCATATGCGAAAAACATCAACGGAAAACAAAAAAAGTGCAGCGGCACGCGCGAGCCCCGCGCGCTGGCTATGCGGCAGTCTGAACTCTCCGTGGCAGTCTGAATGCTCCGTATCGCCGCTGATCCGCATTGCTCTGGCCAGTGTGAACGGCCAGCTCCGTGAGTTTTTTCCCCCGCTCCAGTTCCCTCCGCTTTGCCTCCGCTTCAGATTGCCAGTCTGTCTTCGGCCAATATTTTTACACTTTCTAACTACTGAAATGAGGGACAGAATTAAAACACAAAACATGAATTTTTAGTTAGCCGTGAAACTAAACCTTTTTTCTTTTTTAACCAATATAATTTTTAAATGTATAAAAGTTATAATAGCTCAAAATGTTACCTTAGGAGGCAAATACTTTTAAAATACATGTTTACCGGTTGATATATATGAAGGTACGGGTGGGGTGGGAAGTCATTTAATGATTATATCTTTTTAGCTAATTATGCAATTTTATAGAGAATGGAATATGTATAAAAGCTAATTGCATTTGAGAATAATGGGAAAAAATTAAAATTCTATTGAAAAAAAAGGACATTGCAGAGCTGGAAAAAGGACAGAGGCGGGCGACCAAGATGATGAGGGGGTTGGAGCACCTGCCCTATGAGGAATGGCTGAAGAGTCTGGGACCTTTCAGTTTAGAAAAGGGACACCTGGGGGGGGGAGTGATAGAGGTTTATAAAATTATGAATGGGGTGGAGGGAGTTGACAAAGAGAACTTTTTCTCCCTCTCTCCCAAAATACTAGAACTTGAGGGCATCCAATGAAGCTGATGGGCAGTAGGTTCAGGGCAGACAAAAGGAAATATTTCTTTACACAGACAGTGATAAAAACGTGGGATTTGCGGCCAGAGGATATAGTCATGACCACAGCAATAAATAGCTTTAAAAAGGGATTCGATAGATTCATGGAGGATAAGCCTACCACTAGCCATGGTGGCTGAGAGGAACCTTCACATACTGAGGCACTAATTCTCTGAATCCCCGTGCCAGGAGGCAACGTTAGGGGAAGGCCTCAGCCTCCTTGCCCTGTTGCTGGCCCTCCAGAGGAACTGGTTGACTGCTGTGTGAGACAGGATGCTGGACTTGATGGACCCTCATGGTCTGAGCCAGCAGGGCTCTTCTGAGGTTCTTACATTCTTAACTTAGCACGGACAATGTTGGCATTTTTTATAAAGTACAAGATCTTGTATACCAGTTCATGGAATGCTGGCTTCCCCCCCCCCCAACTCACTGCCCCATGTTATATCGCAAACAACTTTTGAAGTTCTCATTAGGTTGAATGAGGCGCAACAAGAGAGACATGTGAAGTCTTAACAAAGAGTTTGTTTGGATTTCATTTACTTGACTGCAACCACAAGGGGCTCTGATCTGAGCTGTGTTTAAGGTGGAATAGGCGCTCCTTCTCGATGCAGGATTACTCTTCCTACCACCAGATGTGCTCCCCGCAAATGGAAGATGTGCACCACGGAACAGCATTCAGCTGCTTCTCCTGGTCTTGCCTGTGTGCTTCGGCTTTGTAAAATCGATATGTCCCTCTTCACCCTACTTTATATACGAGCTTGGACATCACTAGGTGGTGGGTCCCCCCCCCCCCAGGCTACTTTTAGACAAGTGGAGAGATTGGATCCTTCTCTTGTCTCACCTTGCTCTCTGTGTGTGTGTGTTTTATTTTATTGCTGTTAGAGGATGGAAACCCAAGGAACTCACAAAAGATGCTGCAGCTACTCTAGCCTATGCTGAGGGCCTTCTCAAGCAAGTAGAGTATCACTTTATTCCGGACAAGCAAAGAGAAGCGTATGAGACCCACCGGAGTCCATCTTAGCAGCCTACCTGGCTCCAGCCTGGAGAGCAAGCCATCAAAAAAAAGCTTCCCTGGAACTAGTTAAAAACATGGAATGGGATTTTGAATATTAGAAGCCTCCACTCTGCAAAACAGAAAGTTAAGTGTGCGGACTCTAATCTGGGAGAACCGGGTTTGATTCCCCACACCTCCGCTTGCACCTGCTGGATGACCTTGGGCAAGCCGTAGTTCTGGCACAGCTGTTCCTGAAAAAGAGCAGTTTCTGTCAGAGCTCTCTCAGCCCCACCTACCTCACAGGGTGTCTGTTGTGGGGAGGGGAAGGGAAAGGAGTTTGTAAGCCGCTCTGAGACTCCTCGGGGTAGTGAAGAGCGGGGTATAAATCCAATCTCTTCTTCTCTTCTCTTCTTCTTCTTCTGTCAGAAGTGGGGAGGGATGATGGAGCATAGTGGAGCATAGCAAGACCAGCTGCTGGCACTATGACTGCCCCACCTTGGTGGCATGATATCCCTTCCTTTCTCACAGAAAACCAGTCTGTGTGAGTGTGTTAGGTATATGCTAAAACATCTCTGCCTCTGTTTACTCCCAGTCTGGCTTCTCGCACACCATGATTACTTACAAGAAAGCCCTTTTTGCATTCCTACCATGAGGCTTTCATCCAGTAGCTGGATTGGCTTCAGCAACCAACACCCCTAGTTATATAGAAAGACAGCCTTCCCCAAGCCAGTCAGCCAGGAATGTGATTGGCCTCAGAAGCGATGTCAGCAACCTAGACTGTGTCACCCTGCCTTCCAGGCAGTGTGTACAAGCGAAGCCTGTGTCCCCTGCAGAGAAGGCAGGCTGGCTGCTTATTGTGGTCCGGTGCCTTAGCCTCCATCTTGCTTGCAGCTCATGCGAATAAGCCCCACCGAAGCAGATAGTCCTCCCAGATTAGTGAATGTGTGCATTTATTTGCCAGAAGTTGAAAGGCTGAGAACAGAATTGCCAGCAATGTTGATCTTGTTTGGCAGGAAGGAACCCAAATGTTTCGGTCGGATGATATCCTTGCCAGACACATGTGATGAGTTATTGTCTCCCTTATCTGCCTCTTCCACTGCCTCGAAAAAATAAAGCTAGACAGAGAGAGGCCAAAATAAATGGGCAGTTCAGACTGTCTGCCCCCAGCTGTTTGGATTCAGAGTGTTCACCTTATTTAGAGACTGAAAGTTGTTCAGATGTGATCTTGATTAGGAAAGTTGTAGAATGGGGACATGGGAGTTCTGCCACATTATGATGTGGTGATATTTTCTTCCCCTGGTATTCAATACCATATTGATGCACAGGAAAAAAACAGCTCCTTCATTGACAAGGTTCTGTTCATTAAAGAGCTTTAAAATTAATATCCATTTGTCTATCTTTATAGTGGAAACCTGCGATTGGATTTTCAGATTCACAGACTAATCTTTTCAGACTAATCTTTTATGAATACTTCATATTTGAATTTCAACTCTGGGAGAACATCATTTTGCTCAATTCACATCGCCAGCTTTGAATGTTAGACAGAAATCAAAGTAGACACTCCATTTCCATTACTTTAGCACATGTACACCACTATCAGTCAACTAGAAACATACATTGCATAACCACACTGCTACAAATGTCAAACGAACCGTTCAGGAATATTTGAAGTGCAGACCAACTGACGAGGGTATTGTCAAGTTACAAATCCCAAGGAACAAAGCACACTTCCATAAATAAGGGCATCTGAAATCCCTCTGCTGCTCTGAATGCGTCTGACAAATGAATTTAGAAGAAGAGAATTCAAGAACTCCTCGAGTTCCATGTTTGCCTGCAGTATTCTTCTCGGATTTGCTGAACATGACATTTCTAAAGCATCTGTCGCTGAAATTAAAGGCCTGGAGATTCGATCTCTTTGAATAGATATAAGTTTTTATTGTGCTGTCGACCCATACGAATGAATTGCATGTAACACTCGGGGTCTTGGATGGGGATGCACCTCTAGATGTGCTCAGCCAGTTCAAGAAAGCATGGGTGAGAACTGTGAAGTGTAATACATCCTAAAGCACATCTTCATTAGTCATGCACCCAGAAATTCCTTCCATGCATGGATTTCCTTTGCAAAAGCAGAACAGTATTGTTTACTGAAGTTTTATTAGATCTTCCAGATCTGTACTTGTTTTGCTATATGCTTTGTCGGGGATCTTTCACAGAAACTTCTTTGGCTCTCACCTTGTACAGGTGGATGGGTCTGGTGGGAGGCAGAAAAGTTCCTACGAAAGCTCTCCCGACAAAGCATATAGCAAAACAGGTACGGGTCAAGAAGATCTACTAAAACTGCTCAACCTTGCACCCTACATCTGGTGTGCCCTTTTCTTCTTCCTGTTTACTGCAACCACTTTTTGAAGTATACCGTAGACTTTATAAAGTCCTCGACCTTACAGATCCGCTGCCTGTCCGCATAGGCAGTCCTGAATTAGACAGATTCTGTCATAATAAGGCAATTGCAGGAGTTCCTATAGGATGTCTCATCCATGCATTGCTGAGCTAATTGGGTTTCATTAGCATTGACAAGTGTAGATGATAACTTCTTAATCTTTGGTACATCATGAAATGTCATGGAACTGGCTAAACCTGCTGAAAGGGGGCTTGGATCCCAACCAGCTATTCCAAGATTGAGAAAGAGATGAGGAGATCCCCTTTGACCACCAAGACAGGCAGCTGTGCTAGGGGTCCTGGAAACTACATGGGTACAAGTTATGTGGGTCAGGGGATGGTAATAAGGAGGGGAATGATGAGGTGAGATTGAGTGGGAGGGGGGAGACTGGATCCAGCCCAGTTTTCTCAGTTGTACCTTTGTTGGACCGAAACATTTAGATTTTGCACACTAAATGCATCAGACGTTCCAAAAATGTTAGAAATTGGACACCTTTGAATATTTTAAAGTCTTTTCAGAGAGCATTCCTAAGCAAGACTGCTTAGTATCCTTTTGTTGTTGTTGTTGTTGTTCAGTCGCACAGTCGAGTCTGACTCTTTGCGACCCCATGAACCACATCACGCCAGGCCCTCCTGTCGGCTGTCCTGCTTCGGAGTTTGCATAATTTCATGTTCGTTGCATCGATAATACTTTCTAATCATCTGATCCTTTGCTGTCCCCTTCTTCTTTGGCCTTCAATCACTCCCAGCATCAGGGTCTTCTCCAGTGAGTGCTCCCTTGTCATCTGGTGGCCAAAGTATTTGAGCTCCAGCTTCTATATCTGGCCTTCCAGGGAACAGTCAGGGTTGATTTATTTTAGGATTGACTGATTTGATCTCCTTGCAGTCCAAGGGACTCTCAAGAGTCTTCTCCAGCACCATAATTCAAAAGCATCTATTCTTTGGTGCTTGATCTTCCTTATAGTCCAACTCTCACAGCCATACAAACTACTGGGAATACTATGGCTTTGACCATATGGACTTTTGTTGGCAGGGCGATGTCTCTACTTTTTGTTATGCTGTCTAGGTTTACCATCACTTCCCTCCCAAGGAGCAGGCATCTTTTAATTCCATGGCTGCAGTCACCGTCTGCAGTGACCTTGGATCTTAGTTTCATACTCAGGTCAGTTTAGAGTTTCATTCTCCCGGTGGGGCCAGGGGATCCCCCAATTTCAGGGGCCCCAATCTGGCCAGCAGGGGAAGTCCCATCCTCAAGAAGCCCCCTCCTGGCACCACTGGCGCCGGTGCAATGATGTCACCCAGCAGTAATGTCATCGCGTTTCTGATGTCAGGGGGTGATGCTCTAGGTTTTGGGCAAAACTCTATGGTTTTGAGGCCCCAAAAACCATAGAGTTTTGCCCAAAACCTAGAATATCACCCCCAACTTCAGAACCATGATAATGTAATTTCTGTATGACATCATTGTGGCATACACACAAAGCACACATGCCAAAAGGACTCAAGGAAGGATCGGGGGTTCCCCCACTGGCAACCCTAGGTCAATTCAGTGGGGCTTACTCCCAAGGCAGTGCTCTTAGAACTTCCCTGTTTCTGTGGTATATCAATGTAAGTCCACTAACATTGCTAGAAATATGCGTACTGGATCCTGTTCGAGAGGGTCTATGCATAATGAACTGTAGCAATAAGGATTTCTTTCATACCCCTCCCCCAAATATCCTTGGTATTACCAGGGGTCCTTTCGTAGAAAAAGAGGTGCAGGAGCTCATTAGCATAACTCATTAGCATAACTTATTTGCATATGCCACACCACCTGACATCACCGGAAGTATGTCAGAAGGCAAGAAAGAAAGAAGAGAGAGAGAAAAGAGAGAGAAAGAGAGCTGGCAAAGAGGGGACCGCTACTAATCCAAGCCTCAGAAATACCATTATTCTGGGAGGATAGCTTCAATGGTGGCTGAAGCCTTCAGAAGGCTGGTTGGAGGAACAAGGACCTTTCCAGGGGTCATTTTGCTGCAGCCATGACACAAGCAGGCATTCCCCCATGGGGGGGGGGGCTGGCACCAACTCCCGGAGCTGAGCTCCCCCCGAGCTCCTGCTCGAAATGACCCCTGGGTATTACTTATCACGCAGTCCTATGCAGACTGAAATCAGTGGGTTGAGAGTGAAAAAACTGCATACGATTGCACCCGCACATTTTTATTCTGGCACTTTTTCCCGGTAATTGTTTCTGCATCCTTTTAGTGGCAGCAGATTACACATTATAAATCAAGTAAACACAGTGCAAACACATTTTGGCAACAGGTGTTTCGATAATGTTTATTCTGATTCGAATTAGGCCACAGCCCTTCTGAGATAAGACATTTGCTTATGTGATGGCATTAATGCATGCACGGACATCGAGATCTTTAAAGGGGCTAGACGAACAAATTCAGCTTCTCTGCCAATTCGGATTTCAAATTCCAGCTTGGGGAATTCCTGGAGACTTGGGAGTGGAGCTTGCCGAGTGGAGCTTGCCGAGGGAGGGGAGGGGGCTCAGGGGAGGTGTGGTGTCATACAGTCCACCCTCCGAGGCTGCCATTTTCTCCAGGGGAACTGATCTCTGTACACTGGAGGTCAGTTGTGATTCTGGGGGAATTCCAGGCCCCACTCAGAGGCTGGCAACCCTACTGTCAGTGTGAAGTTATTTCTCTAGTGTGATTTTTGTATACTGTGATTCTGGGAGCTGCTCTGGTCATAATGCTGACACATCATTCAGTCTCCAAACTGACCCTTCTGACAGGTGAAACCGTCAATGAAATTCTCAGAAGAGACGGAAATTTCAGCTCGCCACCACCCCTTCCAGGATTCCTGCAGCAGTTTTCTCCCATGTAAGCCAAGGCGTTGTCCCAAGCCTCCTTGACCCCCAGCCAATGCTGCCTCTAAGCTGTGGAGTCTTGTGAGCAAAAATTCTACTTTTGTGAGCTACTGGCATTAAAGTGGTGAGCGAGCGATTTGGCTGCTGCATGTATTAGTTTGCTCTGGAGCCATCCTTCCTGAGCCGAGGCAAAAATGTGTGAGCCGGAGGCTAAGAAACTGTGAGCTAGATCACACTAACTCAGCTTAAAGGGAACAAATGCTTCCTCCAAGCCATGGAGTCCTGGGAGCAAAAATTCCACTTTGTGAGCTGCTGGCATGAAAGCTGTGAGCGAGTGATTTGGCTGCTGCATCAGTTGGTTTGCTCTGCAGCCTTCCTTCCTGAGCGAAGATAAAAAGGTGTGAGCCAGAGGCTAAAAAAACTGTGAGCTAGCTCACACTAGCTCAGCTTAGAGGGAACACTGCGCCCCAACCCCTCTTCAGTGTAGTGAAGGTTTTGGCAGGTTTTTTGCACCTCCACTGTGGGGACCCGTGCTTGAGCATTTACATGATAAGAGAATGAACAGCTGAGTGGCCAGGGAAAGGGAGGAATTAAAAATCTCTTTGGCTGGCCCATCTCATACTGTGGGAGGAGCCAACAAACTACCCACCACCCCACTTGAATGATCAATTCAAAATGGGGCTCCTGTTAACCAGTTGGTTTCTGACCAGGAGATATATCTTTAACAGAAGATTCTCAGATCTTACCGGGGGGAGGCTTGACCAAAGTACTACAGTATCTGTATATGAACCTGGCTAATTCCCAGTTCTCTGCAATGAAAATATTGTGTATAATCCACTTGGCTTGCAACCCTTAAACTGATAGATATTTTAAGATGAATAAGGCTGTTGATATTTTACACAGATAATTTAATTTTAAGACCCACAGTGTTAGGGAACCAGTGGGTTGTAGCCTTGTCTTGACATCCCATGGCCTTAGTTCTCGAACAAAGTGGTTTTGTTTCAGTTTATGAAAGTTGTTTTAAGCTATTCTTCATTCTGATGGTTCTTATTTGTGGACACAGAAAGATTACCAAAACAGATGGCTTCCATGCACACTGTACTAACTTCCAGATTATTAAACCACAATTTAAATTCCCAGTGGGATGGGGACCTACACAACTGGGCTAGTTGATTAATCTGGCCCTTCAGCTCAACTGCATTTCAGACCATTTTCTTTCAGACCCTTGAGGTTGGTTCCACACAGTCGTTTCTCTGGGAATTACTATGATTTGTTCAAGCTGTTTTTGTGGAATGTATAGATGATGTCTTGTCAGACTGCTGCCTTTCAGCATTCTCTGCCTTGCTTGACATCTTTTTCCCCCAGATCTGGGATGTTGCAATGTTTTTGACTACAATTGCAGTAATTGCCGGGCCTGCTGTCTCTTAGAGTCAAAACTCTAATGAAGAATCTTGAAGCTGGTGGTGGGAAGTGCCATCAAGTCGCAGCTGACTTATGGAGACCCCCTCATGGGTTTTTCAAGGCCTGAGACACTGGTTGGTCTGTCATTGCCCACCTCTGTGTAGCAACCCTGGACTTTCTTGATAATGTCCCATCCAAATACCAACCAGGGCCAACCCCCATTTAGGTTCCAACATCTGACAAAATCAAGCCAGCTGGGCCATCCGGGTCAGGGCTAACTGCTCTTGCCCATATTTCTTCCACCACGCTTTAAACAGGAAGTAATTGATTAAGCACTTATGATGGACCCCTGGCACTTCTCCACTATCAGGCAGGTTTTCCCACTAAAAATGTGTTCCCAACTGTGACTCAGCAGCCCCAAGTAGTGTGGATTTAGTTATGGTTTTAAAAGGCCTGTCTGTCCCACCCCATCACAAAGATCTAATTTGTCCTTTAGCCCAGCCCAGGAACTTGATGGGATAAGCAGGAGCCCTTTTTTTCTTCCTTTTCAAATGGCACTTCAGATAGTATAACATTCAAAGAGGGATAACAATTTTATTTAACAGGCAGGGATTGAATATGTGTAGTCAGGGGTTGGAAATGCTGAGGTAAAAATTGTTAATACAGATTATACTTATTTTAACAATCAAAATAATGTTGAAGGTTATTTTCGTATATTCTTGGATCTTATCAGTGAGAGGCATTTGATGTGAGAATGTCCCAATGAATATAGTCCACAACAGGTCTTGTAAATAAAAGTCCTTTACTTGCAGAAAAGATTATTGGACTCATACACTTCTTCTGTTAGTAATGAATTGCTTTGGGTTACATGCATTGATATACTAAACTCATAAAATGGCTACAGGTGTTCTACCAGTCAGAATACAATACTTCAGGCGCGCAACCAGAAAGAGAAGCAGTTCCCACAGAATCTGCGGGAAACCCTTTGCTCAGGGAATAATGATGTTGAACATTCTAAAAACCAGTTCACAGAGACCTGAGATCATAACATCAGAATAGTTTCTCTCCAAACCAGAGCCTTTCATGTTCAAGGAAAAGACACAAGATAACCAGCCAGAAGGGAAGGTAATGAGGCGTCTGCGCAGGTGCTAGGAACAAGCCAAGCATAAGCAAAGCTGAAGCAAAACAAGAAAGGGGTTGCGGGAGAAAGGGGTTGCGGGAGGAGCGCCGGCTGACTCCGCATTCCTAGGGGCTGGGTAGGAGTCCCATTGTGAATTCCCGGGCAGGACCTATGGGGAGGCTAGAAGCAAGGTTAAATGTAGGTAGGCTGAAAGCAAAGTCAACATACTAGTATGGCATAGATATAACATAATGTATGGCAGGCACAGAATACATGGCAGATACTGACATTAATGTATGGCAGGCACAGAATACATGGCAGATACTGACATTTGACTATTTTAGTCACAGTTACAATGTTCCTTCATATAGTTTCCTATGACTCTTTAGGTTTCTTGAAAGCAGTACCTCATGGGGTTTTCCAAGGCAAGAGAGATTCAGAGGTGGTTCTGCCCTTGCCTGTCTCTGCATAGCAGCCCTGGACTTCCTTGGTGGTCTCCCACTCAAGAACTAACCAGGGCCGACCCTGCTTAGCTGCTGAGATCTCCCAAGTCTGGGCTAGCCTGGGCAAAGCAGGATGATATCAAATAAACCGTAGATCCTTGCCCTTGGAGACGGGCATTATTAGATGTTTGACGAGAATCTAGTGCTACTTTGATTCCTCCTGCAGCTTAATGCAGAGAGCTAATAAAATGGCCCCAGGACAGAATTGTGCCTTGTGCAGCTCTTATGTCCTTCCTGTTTAATTCCAAATGGCACTGAGAAATGCTTCCATTTTGCTCGGCCTCAGAGCCATGTGACTGAATTAATTATTTACCATCGTCATCATTATTATTTCTCCCGAGGACTACTCCGCTTGAATTGCAGAGGCGAGAAACAACCGGCCCGGTGCCTACGCTCAATTACAAAAATCCTGCCCGTGCTCAGCTAAAATATAAATTCACTGAGTTGGGAGAATGGGCATCAATCAAAACCAAATTGCTCTGGGGAGGCAGAATGACTCGCTGAATTAGGAATGTGATAGAGATTCTTTCACCGTTGCCCCAGGTCGCTAATTGGAATCCATCTCAGATTAGTCAAAGTGACCTGAATTTTGGAACAAGAGCAAGCGAAGGCTGCCTGGTGATCTTTAAGGAATTAGTAGGCAGTCCAAGGGGGCCTTGCAGTTAAATGCCAGTTGGAAATTGAATAGCAAAGTTCTGTCAGAGAGATTTTAACACTGCCTGGGCAGAAATGGGCTAAAACTGCCTGACCGTCCCATCAATCAAAGAATCTCACTTGGTGGGCAGACAAGAAAGGGCCTTCCCGGCTGCAGCCCCATGGTTATGGTATGGCCTCCTCACTTTCCATCTTTTGTTTGTTTGTTTGTTTGTTTGTTTGTTTGTGAGTCTGATGGGAAGGCTGCCCTCCCCCAGAAGTGTTCAGGAAGGAGTTGCAGATAGTTTTATTTGGGACCGCACTTGATCAATTTGCTAGCTGTCCTCAACTGTTGTTTTTAAATTTTGCTTTTTATGGATTTTATTTTATGTTGTATTTATATCGTAAGCCACCTTGAGCTCCATATGGAAGAAAGGCGCCTAATACAGGTTTTAAATATAATCCTTAACACTCATTCTGTCCCTGGACCAATACGTAAATTCAGCTGGATAATCGCCCGGGAAAGACCCGTTCGGGAACTGAAGTTTAGTTCTTTTTGTTATTTGGCTTAGCAATTGACCCACAAAGTTAACCTTTGTGTCTTTTGAGAGCCTATTTTGTGTTTTACAGTTTGCCCCTTGGAGATAGTGGCTGCCCTTCATGGAGGAGTTAACATAAGAACATAAGAACCTAAGAGAAGCCAGTGTTGGATCAGGCCAATGGCCCATCCAGTCCAACACTCTGTGTCACACAGTGGCCAAAAATACCAGGTGCCATCAGGAGGTCTACCAGTGGGGTCAGGATACTAGGAGCCCTCCCACTGTTGCCCCCCCAAGCACCAAGAATACAGAGCATCACTTGCCCCAGACTGAGAGTTCATATCGATACCTTGTGGCTAATAGCCACTGATGGACCTCTGCTCCATATGTTTATCTAATTCCCTCTTGAAACCATCCATGCTTGTAGCCGCCACCACCTCCTCCTGTGGCAGTGAATTCCGTGTGTTAATCACTCTTTGGGTAAAGAACCCATCTGGGCTTTAAAATCCCCTCCCACGATCAAGTAGGCCAAAGGCTAAGCCATTGTTAAATGCTGTAGGTAAGATTCAAACCCAGAAAAAAATTATCTGAGTTAACCCTTTGTCTCTTGCAGGGGGCAGATAAACATTTACAATGAGGCAATCTATGCCCCGGAACTCTAGTAACAGGGCCATAGCACACTGCTCAGAAAGAGGAAGCTCCACTATTTTTGTTTTCAGGGAAGAAGAAATTAAGACACAGAAACTTCCTTTAGCTTTACCATATCAGGAAGCCTCTGCTGTCAGGACAAATGATTTATAACCATTTAGGAACATCCGTGAGTCTCTTCCTTTCCCTAAGACATTCCCACTCTTTCGTAGGCAAAGAAACTGCATTTTAAGAAATTTGCTATCGGATAGCCAAGCAGATGTTACCTATCGGGTGACTAGGTTCGGGGGGCTTGCCCTAAGAATTAGAAAATCTATAGTAGCTCAAGCAGAGGAGAATTGAGATCAAGTTTTATTAATTTTAACCATTATGGTATTTATGGTGCTTTTTATAACCAGTCTTAAAATTCTGTTCCTATTTTAATGTGATATCTTTTACCCATGTAACAAAATGTCATCTGTTTATGTTTTGGTCAATAACCGTGAATGAAACTTATCTATCGATCAGGTTTAAATAAATAAATAATAATTAGTACACCACTTTTTGTGAGCTAACGGAGTGCAACTCATCTCAAAAGTGAGGGGAAAGCCATTTTTGCCTACTTCTCTTCCTTTCCATCCTGTCTGCCCCCCTCCCATGTCATGTGGCATATTCTTCATGAGGATCCCTTGACCCTTAACACGCGACATTCCCAGAGCTCTGCTCAAGCGATTCGAACAATTTAATGTTTCTGACGGTCCCCTGAACTTTATCAACTTTATAAACTGAAAGGGGACCTAGAGGAAGGTACCGCTGGCAGTGCTTTTACCATTTTAATCCACTCATGCATGGAAAAACAAGTATATAGGGAGGCGCATATGTGCATGCGCAGACAGGATTTTTTTAAAAAAGCCAGCTGCATGGCTCCTTACAGTGGATGTCATCTAGACAATCCACCACGGAATCACATATGGTAAAGTGATTCATGGAGGAGCTGTCTGGTCGTGCAAAGCTAGATCAAAAAGATCTAGCTCAAATTATAGCCAGGCCAATGGCAGGATTAGCTGCCCGTCTGAACAAACCCCCCCCCCCCCCGGAAACCTGTGTGCCTAGAGATCACAGTGGAAGAAAAAAATAAGTATGCATTACAAGAAATGATCCTCCCGCTGTCAATTCTTGGAAGAACTGCCAACTGTCTCCATCCTTCCTGCTCCAAAATGTGTGATTTGTAAATGTTGTTATTTCGCTACAGAAATCAGAAGAGAGCTTGCCTGAAACAGAATGAACATTCAAGCCATGCAAGCGTTACATCTGAATTACAAACATGTAGGAATGTAACAGATGTTGAAGGGTATTTGTGTCATATCTGTGCTACTGAATTCGCTGAGATTAAATCAGCTTTGGTTCAAATGCCTTGCTTTAATATTGGTGCATAGGACTGAGAACAATTTAAGAAGGAAGATGGGGGGCTAACATAATATGTAATCAGTCGCCTGCTTGTAATACTTTGGTTTTCATTCCATGTTTGTCCTTGACTCACATTTGGATTGAAAAGTCATAGATGGGGCCCAGAATCAGGAACTGACTGTCAGGAGGCCTCAAAGGATCTGCGGAGTGCCGCAAGGGGCAGTGCTGGTGTTATTCAACATCTACATGCACCCCCTTGCCCAGATTGCCTGAAGGCACGGATGACACCCAGCTATTTCTGTTGTTGGGCGGTCAGTTCAACTCTACCCTGGAAGATCTGGACCGGGCGCTGTAGGACATGGCGGGCTGGCTTAGACTGAGCTGACTAAAACTGAAGCCGATGAAGACGGAGGTCCTGTGCCTGAGTTGGAGCAGATCAGGGGTAGGGATCCCATTACCAGCCTTCGATGGGGTGCCATTGGTGCCAGCTCCGAGGGTCAGGAACTTGGGAGTGCTCCTGGATGCTTCCTTGACAACAGCCGCTGCCAAGTCAACCTTTTATCACCCTTGGCTGATCAGCAGCTGGTTCCCTTCCTCAAACGCAATGATCTGGCAACAGTGATCCATGCAATGGTCACCTCAAGACTGAACTACTGTAATGCTCTCTACATGGGGCTGCCCTTGTCGCAACTCCAGAAGCTGCAGCTGGTGCAATATGCAGTGACCAGGCTGTTGATGGGACTCCCTATATGGGAGCACATCCGGCCTGTACTGAAGGCATTGCACTGGCTGCCAATAGCATACCGGATTCACTTCAAGGGGCTGTTTTTGACCTTTAATACCCTATATGGTCTGGGGCCTGCCTACCTGAGGGACCACCTTTCTCCACATGTTCCCCAGAGAGCACTGAGGTCAGGGTCGCAGAACCATCTGGCCCTCCCTGGATGGAAAGACGCCAGACTGACCTCTACCAGGGCTGGGGCCTTTTCAGTGGTGGCTCCACACTGGTGGAATGAGCTCCCAGAAGACATTAGGGTCCTGCAGGACCTTTTACAGTTCCGCTGGGCCTGTAAAATGGAGCTCTTCCACCAGGCCTTCAATTAGGAGCTGCCACCAACAATCAAGGGCCTTTACTAACATCTCAGCCTGTGATACTCTGGACATCAAATGTGGCCACACTTTATTACTATTCCATCATGGCCCAGTAGGACGTTATCGTCACCAGCACTTTATCAGCATTTTATCAAAAATTGGAACATGTTATAAGTTTTATTGTACAATATTGTGTTTTAATGTGTTTAATGTAAAGTATTTTAGCTTTTACTGTAAACCGCCCTGAGCCTGCCTCAGCAGGGAGGCCAGAATATAAATTAAAGGGAGGGAGGGAGGAAGGGAAGGAAGCAGTCCTGTAGCCAGGAATTTTTCCAGGGGGGCACCAGGGTGCCAGGGGCACTAATTAAATTAAATACCCCACCCCAGTCTTCCCTGATCTTAAGCTCCTTAACCTGGGCCCAGCCATCTCTGGGTCACAAGACACATCCAGCCTGGGTGTGCATGCGCATCTGCTTCCCCTCGCTCTTGGGACAGCATGAGGGGCAGAGAGAAGCCAGGTGCACAGGTGCACAACCCTGCCATGGATTGCCCAGCCACCAACCCCTCCGGCAGCCAGCTAACCTGCACTGGATGCCACACTCGCCCTCCTGAGGTGAGAGGCTGGGTGGTGCGGGAGGGCGAGCCTCAGGTTGAGTGGTGCAGGTCCAGGGTGGAGGCAGAAGAGAGCAGGCAATGTGTTTACAGTGCTGCTGGGGCTGGCCAAGTGCCCAGAGGGGACACAGTGCTGGGAGGCCAGGGTGCAGCAAATTCAATAGGGGATGCTGCCCCGTATGCCCCACCACTGGCTACAGCCCTAGCTTTCGGAAGCAAGTGCTTGAAGATGTGAATCGAAGATCTGAATTAGCCCAACCCTGTTCTTCTACTCACTGGTACCAGTATCTTTGTTTAGGGCTCTCCCAAGTCCCAAAGGGGAACTGGTGGAAATCAGCACAACTTTATATGTGACTACTGGCACTAGGGATTCCAGCCTCCAGGTGGGACCTGGGGATTGCCCGGAATTCCAGCTCCTCCCCAGACTATGGAGATCAGTTCCCCTGGAGGAAATGAATGCTGTGGAGGGTAGCCTCTATGACATTGTACCCGCTGAGGTCCCTGTCCTCTACAGGCTCCAACCCCAAATCTCCAGGAGTTTCCCAACCTAGAGCTGGCAGCCCTGACCTCCCCTTCCCCTGCTGGTGGCCAAGAGGGACCTGGCAACTGCAGCTGACATCTTTATTTATTTTATTTACCAAAAAACCACTGGTCTATCCTTAGAGCATTTTATTGTTCTTATAAAAAGCAGAGATTTCAAGATATTGAGGGACTCAAGATACCAGGTCCATGAGCTTGCAACAAATGTGAAGTCTTACATGAAACATATAAATCCTAGGCCATTCCCACACAAGTTATTTGCATTGGGATATGCAAGGTCTATCAGGCATAGATACAAAAAATGACAAAAACATCCTGCAGGGGGCAGCAGAGGGGACAACTAGTTAGCATAGTGAGATTAGGAACTTCCTACTATTTTCAGATAGTCTCCTTCATGTCTCCTGATTGATACAATTGGAGTTTTTCTGGCTCCTGCTGAGAACATTTTTGACTCTCTCCTAGCCAGTTAGAAAGTTAGATTTCTCTTTCATCTTGGTGCTGTGTTTCAAGATCGCACTCCAGTAGTTTTCACTTTCTTGCAAGGTTTGTTCTCTTCTTAATAAACCAACGTTATTCTTTAAACCGCTTGTGCTCCTCTTTACTACATATCTAAACTCTGCCAGCAGGGTTATGGGCCCTGTGTGAGCACTTCAGCTGTGGGCATGGGGGGGAGATAGATCGGTAGGCAAAAAGAAGGACAAAAGATGGTGACTTTCTGCAGCACTCAGCACAGTTGCCTACTAGATAGGCTTACAGAAAGCAAGTATTTGATATGGAAGGAAAGAATGAAGAGTCACTTGCTTGAGATAGGACTGTGGCATGCCATTCAAAAACCCCAACCGGCAGATGGTGACCAAGCAAAGCAAAAAGCCTGGGACGTAGACAATGAGAAGTCGAGAGGAGCCATGATAAAAGGTTTGACTGATAGAGATGTTCTAAGATTGATTCATATTCAAAGTGCTAAGGCTGTATGGTCTGAATTGGAGAGGCTTTATATAAATTCATCTCTAAACTCTGCCAACAATACGCCCTGTGTTCCATGCTGTCGGGAAGAAAAGTTTTTTCCTGCTTTTCTACAGCATTGTGGTTAGGGTTACCAGCTTTTGTTAAGAAATACCTTGAGATTTTGGGGGTGGAGCCTGGGGATGGTGGGGTTTGAGAAGGGAAGGGTCTTCAGCAGGGTATAAATGTCATAGAGTCCACTCTCCAAAGCAGCCATTTTCTCCAGAGGAACTGATCTTGGTGGTCTGGCAATCAATGGTAATAGCAGGAGATCTCTAGATGCAGCCAGGAGGGTGGCAACCCTAATTTTTGAGCATTCTCTGGGGCTGTCTGACTTTTCTCTGATCTTTCTCAAATTTACTTTGCTGAGCTTTGGGAAAGAATGCAATGAAGCCTGGATGGCTGCCGTGTGGGCGGAAAAGTAGAGATTTCCCCACTTTCACAGAAGCTGTTTTTTTACCCTTTCCCTGCAGTGGCCATTTCTCCCCCTACCACCGGGGCATTCTTAAAAAGTCAGCAATTGGATACCATCCTGTCAGCATGACATTATAACAGTGTGTGCATCAGTATTTCTGAATTCCCAGTTTACCATGGAATATGAGTGGGGAAGCTCCAGTGTTGACTGAAGCTCCTTTGCAGGTCTAGGGCTGTGACCTTAAAGACACTTTCCTGGGAGTAAGCTCCACTGAAGAATATGAGACTTAGTTCTGAGTAGACCTGCTGAGGCTTTGCTTCTAAAATCATCTTTCACTAAAGCACTCTGTGCTGAATGCTGAGGGTGGCATTTCAGACAGCTGCTCCTCTCTTTTTGTAAGAGCTGGAGGGTGAACTAATTTGTACCTTTTAATCAGCTGCTTCCGGTAGCTGAATTGGTGCTTGCCTGAATACTCTGGGGAACTTCAAAAGCTGTGTTCCTAATCATCTTATTCTCTGATAATAACCAATAGGACCTCTGTGGTTTTGCACATGAACATTTCAGTCAGGGCTGTATTATGAGTTTTGTGAGACCTAGGCACTTTTGCCTTCATGGGCCACCATAATCATACAAATATTAAAAATTAGTTTTGAAATAACTTTAAATATTTCAACATTTTTTTCTGTTTTAGGTAAAATTTAATACATTTTCATAGGCCCTAGTCATCTCATTTTTTTCTGATGTGAGAAAAAAAATGAAAACATTTTCTTCAATCCTAAAAGTTTATTTGTTTCCTTCTGATTTTAAAAGAAATTAGAAAATTTTTGTAGGCCCCTAAAAGTATCATGGGCCATATGATACTGTGCCTACTGGATAAATTGGCTCTGATGTCAGTAACCATGTGCTTTGATGCATTTATTTATTTATTTTGATATTTTTATTCTGCCCTCCCCAAAACAGACTCAGGGCAGATCACAAAAAACTGAGTTTAAGACTTTTTACAGTAAAATCGCATTAAAATCATTAAAACAATAAAAATAAGATTGCACGGGTAGTGACAATCTTTCCTTGTATATAATTCGGTAGTGGGGTGGCACATTCTGGACATTCCACATGCTCCTAAATCAGTTGGCTCCATGATGTGTCACTCAGAAGCTATCCCTATCCACTGGATGTGTTGCCTGAGTCCCACCAACAGTACGCTCCATCAGCCATTGACCTATTAGCCGCCACTCAAAAGTACTTGCATGCCATTCACCAGGTGCTGGGTCTGCTCTTCTTCCCCGCCCACTCCAGCCACTGTTCCCTGTCAGAATTACTGGCGGACAGCTCTCTCTCCTGACAAAGACACTTCACCTCCTTGGCTCCTCTGTGGGACTAATTTCCCCTCAGTGGCTGTTGGTAGGCAACCAAGCTTGGTTCTGTCAATAAAAAGACAAAGAAACAAAACCCTTTCCACACCTTTGTAAGGAACTCATTGGGGCCAGTCCTGACTATGGTTGCCAGCTCCAGGTTGGGAAATTCATGCTGAGTCCTTCTGCACCCCCCCACGCTGCCCTCCACAGGATCCACCCAAATCTCCAGGTATTTCCCTACTCAGAGCTGGGAACCCTACTTTCCCCTCAATGCCTGTTACTGGTCAACCAAGCTTGGTTCTGTTAGTAAAAGGCCCTTTCCACACATATTTTGGCCTTCAGGAGAAAACTCATTGTCTTTTTATACCCTGCTGAGATGGCCCCCCTATGACAGCCAATGTGTGACGTGGCAGTCAGGGCTTCAGAGCACGGTAAAGGCTGAAGTGGGGGGGGACAGATGGAAAGTTGAACAGTGAGAGGGAAATAAAGATAGGTTGATGCTTGGCTGGGAAGGAGATAGGGTTGCCAATTTCAGGTGGGAAATTCCTGGAGATTTGAGGGATGGAGCCTGGAGACAGTGAAGTTGGAGGAGGGCTGGGACCTCAGACAGGTACAATGCCAAAAACTTCACCCTCCAAACCAGCCATTTCCTCCTGTGGAAACATTGTTGCCAATCTCCAGGTGGGGGCTGGAGATCACTAAGAATTACAACTGCTCTTCAGGTAGCAGAGATCAGTTCCTCTGGAGAAAATGGTGGACTCTGTCATTATACCCTGCTGAAATTGCCACAGCAAATTGACGTTGCACTCTCCCAGAGCATTTTTCTAGAGCCCATTGTACTTATTCCCACAACAGGCCTTATTCCTAATTTCATATAAATCTGTTAGGCCCATAAGGTAGAATCAAATGGGCCCTTTCAGCAGGTTGGGAACTAGAGCAGGGAAACCAACTGAGATGGATGCCCACTGCCTCACCCAAAGGCCTGGAAGAACAAGTCCATTTTGCAGGCCCTGTAGAACAGTAGAAGGTCCCACAGGGCCTTGATCTCCAATGGGAGCTGAGTCCACCAGGCTGGAGCCAAGGCAGAAAAATCCCTGGCCCTGGTTGAGACTAAGTGGACATTCTTTGGGCTGGGATTAGCACCTGTTGATTAAGTAACTGTTAGTCAACTATTCAGACTCTTGTCTGCCTTTAACTTTGCCCCCCCCCAAGAACGTCAGCTGTATAAGCCCTGTGTCAGTGGGGCACACACCTGGCTTTGCCAAATCTAGTATGTTTATGTCAAGCTAAAAAAAATCACCCAGCACCCTGACAAACCTAAATTACCCTCACCTCACTCCCGTTCACACTTACCATTCACAATTTGTAAACCAATTGGCTGAAAGTGGTGCAACTAGAAATGAAGCAAAATGGCTGTCCGTGAATGTCAATTTGGTTATTTCCCAATTGTTTACAGCTATGTTGTGGGTGAACTTAGTGCATTGATTTGGGCTCCTTTCGTAACTTGGCAAATCTTGTTATCTCTATATATAATAATGGTGTTTTGGTCATGGACTCTTCTGAACATTCCATATGCTTCTAAATCAGTTGGCTCCATGATGTGTCACTCAAGCTGTCCCTATCCACTGGCTACGTTGCCTGAGTCCCATCTCCAACATTCTAAACAGTTTGCTGTTCCTCTCCCCCCCAGAGCCAGTCAGAACACAGAGGACGTTTGCATATGCTGCTTGATTGGCCTTTGCCTCTAACATTCTAAACAGTTTGCTGTTCCTCTCCCCCCCCCCCCCCATAGCCAGTTGGAACACAGAGGTTGTTTGCATATGCGGCCTGATTGGCCTTTACCTCTAACATTCTAAACAGTTTGCTGTTGCTGTTGGGTGTCATTGAATGTGTTCTGAGGTAAAATACATCTCCCAATCTTCCCTTCAATGGTCACTGGAGTTGCCAATCACCGTGTTCCGCAGCCACAGTACATCATTTCCCCTATGGGAAATTTCCCAGCTATTGCACCTGATCTCCAGACTACCAAGATCAGTTCTCCTGGAGACAATGGCTGCTTTGGGCAGTGAACTCTATGGCACTATAACATGCTGAAGTCCCTCTGCACCCCAAACCCTGCCCTCCCCAGGCTCTACTCCTCAAATCTACAGGTATTTCTCAACCCAGAGTTGGCAACTCTGTACCTAGCTATGGAACCGCTTTCCAGACCCTTGGAACCCAGAAGACACGGCGTAGGAGGAGGTGTTTTTCTCCCTTAGCTGCATAACCCCACTGCATAACCCCAAATCAACATAAGTCAGGGGTGGAGGGAACTATACCTGTTAACCATGAGGCTGCCCTCCCATACTACCCATACTTGGGGCAGCAAAATGACTTGAGACAGCCCTGCCTTATAGCTAAGCAGAAGGAAATAAACATGGCTTGCCTCCCTCTATTTTCCCCTTCCCTCTGCCGCCCCACCAGCCACAGCCGGGACACTCACCTGGAGCTTCCTTCTAGAGCCCATTGTATTTCTCCTCACCACGGGCCTTACTCCTAGTCTAGGAATAAGGAAAGAGTTTTGTCCATTGAGGCAGCATTCTGCTTCAGGCAGGTGCCAGAATATGAAGAGTTAATTCAGGCAGATAAGGGGAGCTGGTTATCAGAGGCAGGATGCCAGAGTTTAGTAAACAGAGTCGGCAAATTGTACAAGAGTTGTCTAAGCAGGCCAAGGTCAGTTTTCCGAAAAGCAAATCCAATACAGTAGCACAGGTCATGCCTGCGACAGCTGCTTCCCATCTCCTCTGGTGATGTTTCCCCTTCCTCTGAAACTAACTGCAGGTGCTGAGCTCTGAGGGCGCTGACCTGCATCCAGGACTGTGGCTCTGACGTTGCCCTTGCGGACCTAGGGATGCTGGAGGAGACAGGGCAGGTGGCTGAGCCTGAACGGTCAGCTCTGGTGGGGGGCGGGGGGGGGATAAAACATTCACCTCATCGCCTCCTCACTGGGATGCCTCCTCAGGTTGCAGCTGCCTGGTGGCTGATGGCCACGGGATCCAGCTTTTCTTCATCAGAGGAGCCAGCGCTGTCTCCAGGGCCTGGCTGTTCCATGGCAGGTAGCCGGGAACACTGTACAGCAGGGGTCCTCAGGCTTTTTGAGCCTGTGTGCACCTTTGGAATTCTGCCACAGAGTGGTGGGCACAGCAGCTGCAAACTGGCCACTGTGGGAAGTGGAGTCAGCCACACACAGAGGAAGCTCAAGTGCAGGGAACAAGAGAAGTTAAAAAAAAAATTAAATAAACTGGGAAAGAGGAGTCAGAGAGAGACTAAAACCAGCACTGTGGTGGCAGCTGCCACCACAGCATCGTTTTAATCTGCACAGCCAATCAGCTCTCCAGTGGCGAGTCAGAAGATGTGCACATTCATTATCCATAGTCTGACTGGAAGGGGGAAAGTGAAGGAAGAGGCTCTCAACAACGGAGATAGGGAGGAGGTACACACGTTCGTCCACAGCAGAATCTAGTAACAGAAGTCCTGTAGTGCTAAGGGCTGCCATCCTACAGGTGGAGCCTGGTGTCTTGCATTATAGTTGATCTCCAGAGTATTTAGATCAGCTCCCCCAGGGGAAATGGCAGCTCTCAGGGGTAAATCCCGTAGACTGCTGAGCTTCCTGCCTAGGGCTGCCAGGTCCCCCCGGCCACCAGTGGGGGGTGGGGGTAGGGTCTCCAGCTCTAGGTTGGAAAGCTGGGGAGGTCCCTGGGGAGGACAGAGATTTCAGTGGGGTACAATACCAAAGCACCCATTTTCTCCAGGGGAACTGATCTATGTAGTCTGGAGATGAGCTGTAGTTCCAGGGGATCCCCAGGCCCCACCTGGAGGCTGGCATCCCTATCCCTCCCCTTCCCAAACTCCACTTTTCCCAGTGTCTGCCAACAAATCTCCAGGAACTTCCCAAGTCAGAGTTGGCAACCCTATGTCAAGCCTTTTATTAAGGCCCACCAAACAAACACAACAAGCGCCCCAGTTCTTCAGAGCCCCTCTTCAGGCCAGATCCGTGGAGACATTTGTACTGTTTCATACATCGCAAACCACCCAGAGGGCTCTTTGGCAGTTTGCAATAGGACGGACGGACGGACGGACGGACGGACAGACAGACAGACAGACAGACAGACAGACAGACAGACAGATAGATAGATAGATAGATAGATAGATAGATAGATGGCTTTTTGTAGTAAAAGCCCAGCAGGAACTTATTAGCATATTAGGCCACACCCCTGACAGCGCAGCTCCCTCCCAACTTCCCCAAGTGCCCCGTGGCAGCTTGCGGGGCACATGGGAAACCAGAGGGAAGGAAGGCAGTTTCTGGATTGGCTTCCCCATGCACCCCGCAGCTTGCAAGGTGCTTGAGGAACGCAAGGGAAGGCTGTAGGCGTGGCCAACTAGGAAGCCAGCCGGAACTCCGTTCCTGTGCATTCCTGCCCCAAAATAGCCCTGGATAGATAGATAGATAGATAGATAGATAGATAGATAGATAGATAGATAGATAGATAGATAGATAGATAGATAGATAGATAGATAGATAGATAGATAGATAGATTAAAAGAACAAAACCACAAGCAACTTATCTTTTACACTGCTACTTTAATTGTCAACCTACCCAGTCTCTCCTGGGTAAACAGAAGATAACAAGAGTGCTAGACAAACACGTCAAGTTTCCCTCTGAACCCCCTGACAGGAGGGACCTAATTACCAGGAAACGAAAGTGTTCTCTTTCACGGCCTCCCTTCTCATCCCAGCATCCAGGACAGACAACTCTTTGCACTCCCAGTGACGCAGCTCAATTTATGCCAAGGCTCCTGTTATTTCTGAAATGGGGCATCTTCTACCGAAAGGCCACCCCAGCTGGAGAAAGCAGCTGATGATCCCGAATCACTCCTTCCCTGTCCTGCCCCAATGGCAATATGAAGATGCCCATCTGCACTTGACTCTGGAGAAAGAGGAGAGTTTCAAAGCTGTCCTGTCATTCCCAAAAGAATTAGATTAGACTCTGGCACCCTGGGTGGGACAAGTGGACAGCCGAGGAGGGGAAAGTCAGGGCAAAGTTGCCAATCGAAACAAGCCTTTTATCTTTTTGCATCACATCAGAAGCCTTTGCTTTCCATCCGGGAAACGTGAGGATTGTTATTCTGTGTAGGGTGGCCAGCTCCAGGTTGGAAAACTCCTGGGGAAGATCTGGGTGTGGAGCCTGAGGAGGAGGACAGGGACCTCAGTGGGTGTATGATGCAATAGATTCTGCCCTCCCAAGCAGCCATTTTCTCCAGGGGAACTGACCTCTGAAGCCTGGCGATGAGCTGGAATTCCAGCGGCTCCTGGAGGCTGGCATACATATTCTGTGCCACTTAGGGTTGCCAGATCCCCCTGGGCACCAGCAGGGGATGGGAGGGATGGCCAGATCCAGGCTGGGAAACTCCTGGAGATTTGGGGGTGGAGCCTGGGGAGCACAAGGACCCCAGTGACTTACAATGCCACAGGGTCCACCCTCCAAAGCATCTATTTTCTCCAGGGCAGCTGGTCTCTGTAGTCAGGAGGCAAGCTCCAATTCCTGGGGATCCCCAGGTCCCACCTGGAGGCTGGTCCCCCTAGTGCCACCACCAGCTTCTGCCTGTGAGCAGGACCAAGGGGGAACCAGTCCTGGCCTAGGGCTCCTGCTCAGACTTCAGACAGAGGGAAAGTACCCTTGACTTTTCTTTCCTTCTTCTTCAACTTAGCTTTAAAGCACCAAGACAAAGCTCCAAAGCCATCTTCCTGGGTTGGAGAGTCTCTTTACTGTTAACTGCTACCTCCCGATTCACGGGTTCACTGTGGCACTTCCTTGATGCATTTTGCAGACAAGATTCACTCATGTCCAGCTTGACCTGGATGCCACAGCTAGTTCAGTTCATCACAGGGTACTACTGGAGAGCAGCCTGCCCTGATTGTACAGATGACTGGTGGTTGGTTAGGCTTGATGCAATGGACAAGTGGCGTAGAAGCATGTGACTAACCTTGGCCCCTTGTTGGCTGACTGACAGGTTTGACTGCTTAAGGGTGTAGAGGAGCTAAACCTCTCTAAGGGAGGGTGTCATTCCAGCTTGCTTGAAAGACGGGGTAGTGGGATTCCTGCTGATGAAATTGTCCGTGGTCCAGAATTACCTAAGTTACAACTGCCTTATGGAGCTCCCCGGAAGGAAAGTGAGAAGAAGCAGAGGTGGTGTGCTATTGCCTTCTCCTGCAGTGTTTTCCTTGGAGGTCTCTCATCCAAGTACCAACTTTGCTTAGATTCCAGGATCTGACAAGATCAGGCTATATCACCCCGTTCCACCAACCCATAGGCCAGAATTACCTAAATACAAATAGATCAGTAGATGTCCCATTCTTTTGGGAAAGTAATCAAAGGATGGGTGGCTTAGGAGCTTCAGGTGGTGTTATCTAGACCTATGAGAAAGAGAAAAAAGGGGGGAACTTAACCCAAACAAATGAATCAAGTACCTGAGAAGTTAGTTACATACAAAGTAAAGTAAACTATAAAGCATCTTTTTTTGGTCCTGCATTGATTAACTTATTGTCTTATTGTATCATTGAGCCTATACGTACAAATATTGCTTGATCACTGAAGAAAGCCACTTCGGCTAAAATGGGTCTGGTTGCAGTAGGTCCCACTTGTGTATACTGTACACTTTTATTCTGTATTGAGGCTACAATTGGGCCCATAATTGTTTTTTAACTAATTACTGTATTTTTGCTCCATAAGACGCACCTGACCATAAGACGCACCTAGCTCCGCTCGGTGCCGTGGCTCGGGAAAGGTGAGGGGGGTTTAAGATGCACACACTTTTCCCCCCACTTTTTTTGGAAGAAAAAATGAGTCTTATGGAGCAAAAAATACAGTAATAAATGCATGTGTTTTTGATAATATTTAGGGTGTAATTACGGTTTTTTAAGTTACTGGCCCTTTGTTATATATGTAACTAACTTCTCTAGATCTACATCAGTATGGATTCTGGCCTGGGTTTAGGACTGATGATCTTGAATAGAGAGTGACCCAGGAGTGTCCATAGCATAGTGAGTGCAATGGCTCAATGGGAGAGCATTTGTTTTGCCTGCAGAAGGTCCCAGATTCAATTTCCAGCTTCTCCAGTTAAAAGAACCAGGCAGAAGATGCTGACTTTGATAGACCAATGGTCTGATTCATGGTCTGATTCAACATCTTTGTTGATTCTTCTGAACCTGAGACCATAAGAAGAGCCCTGCTGAATCAAAGACCAATCTAGTCCAGCATCCCCCCACTTGCCTTGGGGGGCCAACAAACAGCATAGAAGCCAAGGCATGATGTTGCCTCCTAGCTCTGGTATTCAGAGGTTTACTGCCTCTGAATGTGGAGATTCCCTTTAGTCATTGTGACTGGAAGAAGAACAGAAGGTTTTTACAGCCAACTGAGAGAGTGGGGCTGAGGGAGTTCAGAGAGAACTGGGACTGGCCCAGAGTCACCCAGCAGGCTTTGTGTGGAGAAGGAGAGGGGAATCAAACCTGGTTCTCCAGATGAGAGACTGCTGCTCTTAAACACGACACCATGCTAGCTCTCTAGTAGCCATTGAGGGACCTGTCCTCCATTAACCCGTTTAACCACTTTTAAAGCTATCCATGCTTCTGGCCATTGCAACATCCATTGGAAGTGAATTCCACAAGTTAATTACTCATTGAGTAAAGAAGTTTTTCCTTGTATCTGTCCAGAACCTACTGCCCATCAAGCTAATTGAGCACCCCGGGTTCTAGTATCATGGGAGAGGGAGAAAAAGCTCTCTCTGTCCGCTTTCTGCACCCCATGCATAACCTCCTAAAGGTCAGTTGTGTTCCCCACCTTAGCTGTTTCCCCCCCTAGACTGAACCATTCCAGACTCTTCCCCCCAACATCGACACACTGTGACTTACACACGTCTGTGCATGTGCTTTCCTTTGGAGGACTATTCCATAACACCAGGAGTTGCTCCTACAAATAATTCACTATGGATATTATGGAAGGCCCAGAGCAGAAAGGCGGATGGAAGTAAACAGAATCCTGAACAGATAACAGGACAGAATGAGCCGTTTGGCACATATTCCATAACAGCTTCCCGGCTTCCCACAGATCGCCGACCTCTGTGCCATAGAGTTTCCAGCGATTCCTAGAGCCAGTCATGGTCACTTCCAGGTTGTATTTGGAAATGGCAGAGTCACATGGGCAATGCCCCCCAGCCCCACCCACCCAACCCTCTGGCAAGCCACCATAGTTGCCAACCTCCCCAGACAAATGAGCTCAGCTCCCCTGGAGAAAATGGCTGCTCTGGAGGGTGGATTCTATGTATTGTACTCCCTTGAAGTTTCTCCCCTCCCCAAACCTCACACTCCCCAGGCTCCACCCCCCAAATCTCCTAGAATTCCCCAACCTGGAGCTGGCAACCGTACATCTAAATCTTGTTGAAAGTGTTAAATTGAACCATAAACCATGTTTTGTTTTGTTTTCAGGTCAGAGTGAGAGCTTATTTTTCACATCTTGCTTCCAGATTCCTCCCCACTCCATCTGATATACCATCCATAAATGGGGATGGGCTTTACTTAGAAGCAGGTGTTATGATAAAGCAAGGGGTCTCATTCAGCAGTGAAAATGCTCTCTCTCTCTCTCTCTCTCTCTCTCTCTCTCATCCTCAGATTATGGAGATGAGGGATGAATGTACATCAGTAAGATTCCCTGCAGAGATAGCTTTTCACTGTTTTCAGTAAAAGAAAGATCAAAGGCAAAGTGGCTAATTAACATACCAAAGGAGACACACACATAAAAAATACCCAGAGAGCTTTATCGTTGTTGCAATCCAATAATAAACAGCCAAGTACCCCCCAAAAAAAGAAAAAGATTATTTGATAATGACATAGAGAATTGAAAGCCTTTGAAATACCAGCTCCTGGAAAAAATATTTTTGGAAGGGAGAAAAAATATCTTTAATTATACAGAATAATGCCCAAACATTGGGGAACAGCTTTCAGTCCCCGGGAGAGCTTGGTTGTAAAACAACTTTACTCGCGAGCACCAGCCTGGATTGCCTTTATTTCATGTGTTTTTTTAGAAGGAAACAACAAAAGACTTCAAATTCCTTCTTGAATAAACATTCTGCTCTTTCATATGTCAAAAATTAAACACAAGAGAGGTCCCCCCTCCCTTTTCCCTTCGGGGGAAACATCATCAACAACAAATCAAAAAACCCAGATTAGATTCTGCTCTGAAAATCGAAAGAGAGAGATGTTTTCAGACTTCCAGGCGAAGGTCAAGAAAGCCAGACCACTCTGGGGGAAGTGGCATGGATTCTGTGTTCTCTTCAGGGATGGAGATCAAATTGTAGGCTGGCCACACCAAGTGGGGCAAGTTCCCTTTGTAAGGATCAGGCAGCAGTTTGGTAACGTGACACTGAAATGTTAATCGCCTCCATGGTTGCCATGGTTGTAGGGCTGCCAGGTCCCCGCTGGCCACTGGCGGGGGATGGAGGGTAGGGTTGCCAGATCCAGACTGGGAAACTCCTGGAGATTTGGGGGTGGAGTCTGGAGAGGACAGAGACCTCAGTGTGGTACAAGGCCATAGAGTTCACCCTCCAATGCATCTGTTTTCTCCAGGAGAACTGATCTCTGTAGTCTGGAGCTATGCTCCCTCTAAGCTTTGCAGTCTTGTGAGCAAAGATTCTGCTTTGTGAGTTACTGGCATTAAAGTCGTGAGCGAGTGATTTGACTACTGCATAAATTAGTTTGCTGTAGGGAGCCATCCTTCCTGAGCTGAGACAAAAAAGTGTGAGCCGGAGGCTAAAAAACTGTGAGCTAGCTCACACTAACTCAGCTTAGAGGGAACACTGGTCTGGAGCAATGCTCTCTCTAAGCAGTGGAGTCCTGTGTGCCAAATTCTACTTTGTGAGCTGCTGGCATTAACGCTGTGAGCAAGAGGTTTGGCTACAGCATAAATTAGTTTGCTCTGGAGCCAGTCCTTCCTGAGCTAAGACAAAAATGTGTGAGCTGGAGGCTAAAAAACTGTGAGCTAGCTCACACTAACCCAGCTTAGAGGGAACACTGGTCTGGAGATGAGCTGTAATTCCAGGGGATTCCCCACCTGGAGGCTGGCATTCTTTATGACTTTCTGCTCATAAGTAAAGGACGTTGTTTCAGGGGTACTTCTGTGCAAGCCTAGAAAACACGTCCATTGAGGCATTGGGCACAGAGGCCAGATTTGTGAGTCTCTGAACCTATTTATTTATTTAGTTTGTTTAAAACTATTTTCATGCCACCTTTCCACCAGATCATGGATCACAAGGTGGCACACATTAACAAAAACCCATTTCAGCAATGATAAATACATTTATAGTCATAAAATAATTCAATTAAAAGCACATAAATGGACGATGCCAGAAGGAGGGCTAGTATCCATTATTGAGGATATACCAGGAGAAACAAAAAAAATTCTTCCCCTGTTGGCAAAAGACACAGATAGAGGGAGAGAGCTGAATCTCCCTGGGGAGAGAGTTCCAAAGTGTTGGTGCCATAACCAAGAAGGCCTTTTCTTGGGTCGCCATCCATCTAGCCTCAGATAGCAGGGGCACCCAAAGTAGGGCCTCCAGAGATGACCAGAATGGTTGGTTCATATGTGAGTGTCAGACCCCAGGACAAAGTTACTCTCAACAACACTTTCTCATCAGTGATGTGTTTATTGAGATGTACGCAAGTTCCAGGTCAGTTCAGTATTGTGTCACAACTGAGGTTCAGGTGGGAAACCCCAAGGAGGAGGCAGTCCTTAAGGTATGCTGGTCCCTGGCTGTACACAGCTTTAAAGGTCGATACTATCTCCTTGAATTGACCTCAGAAGCAAACTGGAAGCCAGTGTCGACGGAAGAAGACTGGAGTGATATGGTCCCTATGACCCATTCTAGTCATTGCTCTGGCTGCAGCATTCTCTACCTACAACAGCCCTGAGCCTTCAAGGACAACCCCATGTGCAACACATTGCAGTAATCTAATTTTCATTTTAAAAAGAACAGGAGCAAGGGCATAACCCAGCCCAAGGTTAAGCATTTATAACATACTTCACTTCCTTTTGCTGAAACTGAAGGGACTTGAAATGCATTAGTGCCTCAACTTTCTAGCCCCTATGGCTGCAACAATAAGCTTGAAAGCATGCATAATGCCAGGTGAATATCAGAAGCCAGAGCACTGGCTGTCTTAAAATCTAATGCAGTCAGCAGGCAAGGCTCCAGTGCCCCATAAGAACATCAGAAGAGCCCTGCTGGATCAGACCAATAGTCCATCTAGTCCAGCATCCTGTCCCATACAGTGGCCAACCAGTTCCTCTGGATGGGAGAAGAGGAGCGGAGGAAGAGAGGGATTAGAGACTCCTTTGGCAGGTTGGGGTTTGGCAGCTTGCCAACTCTGGATTGGGAAATTCCAGGAGATTTGGGCATGGACTCTTGGGGAGTGTGGTCCCTCACTGCCAGACCCCCGCTGCCCAACCTCCAATCAGCTGGCTGGCAGGGAGGCTTACCCGGAAAAGAGGAGGCCCAGTTGATGTTGCAGTGATGTGTCTACGTCACTTCCGACATGCCCTGGAAGTGACATCATCACATCAGCAATGCTGGTGCGACACTCTGGTATTTGGCCAAAAACTCTATGGTAGAACCCAAATTTACCATATTTTGCCCAAATACCTGACCGTCGCCCTGACATCGCTGTGTGATGATGTCACTTCTGGGTCACGTCAGAAATGATGTGGACACATAACTGCAGTGTCAGCTGGGCCTCCCTCCTGCTCCCAGTAAGTGCCCCCCATCCCCTGCCTGTTGTTTGGCAACCCCAGTAGGGATGCACTTAATATGACGCACTTTCCACCAGGCAGGAAAGTGCATGTGGCAGACTCCGAGGCCTCTGAGCTGCAACAAGATTCCTTCCTATCAATTCGTCTCTTGCTGGTTCCTGGTAGAACTGCCAGTGCCCAGGGGAAAGGCCATGGCTCAATGGAAGAGCCTCTGCTTTGCATGCAGAAGGTCTCGGGTTCAGTCCTCAACATCTCCAGTTAAAAGGACCAGACAGGAGGTGATGTGAAAGGCCTCTGCCTGAGGCCCTGGAAGGCCGCTGCCAGTCTGAGGAGACAAGACTGACCAGGATGGACCGAGAGTCTGATTCAGGACAAGGCAGCTTCATGTGTGTTCAGATGGAGGCTGGAACTCTCCAAGAATCACAACCAATCTCCAGATGACAGAGATCTGTTCCCCTGGCTAGAAAACATGGCAGCATTGGGGGGTGGAGGTGGACTCTTATGGCATTATACCCCACTGAGGTCATTGCCCCCACAAACCCTGCCCTTCCCAGGCTCCACCCCCAAATCCCAGGGATCTCCCCTGAGCTGGCACCTCTGATGCCTGAAGAGAAGGGGGAAGGGTGGGAAGGGCTTTTTGTCTCTTCATCTATTTACCTCAGTGATATCCCACCTGTTTCTCTCCAAACGCGGCTGACATCCCTTCTCCCCTGCTCCCTTCCTCTCTTCTTCTTCTTCCTCGGTGTGGCTGGAAGGAACCCTGGGACCAATCCTCAAATAAGTAGCTATAATGGAACTGCCTTTGAAACCTAACGTGATTTAGGAGGCTTAGCTTTTAAGTAGCTGGGCTGGAGAGTAGATGGATTAGGAAGGCAGACTGCTGGAGGCAGAGCTGAAATGTTATTACCAGGCAACCATTTGCAGCCATTTGCCTCTCTCCTCTAATTTGCAATGCATGTTATCTTTTTCTCCCCCACCCCCCTTCCTGCTACCATATTTGCTATCAGTCTTCTCAGCTCAATTTGATTCACACTTTAAGCATCAGGGTCTGTATTCAGTGGACCTGCCTTCTATTTCAAGGAGGACGAGTTCTGATCAGAGCCCCGCTGGGTCCGGACTTCACTGTCTGCACAACAGAATCTTGTACACACACACACAAACACACACACACTGGGGAAAAGGTTTAATTTGTTTGTGTTAAACCAGAGAAGAGATTGGACTTATACCCTGCCCTTCACTACCCAAAGGAGTCTCAGAGCGGCTTACAATCTCCTTTCCCTTCCCCTCCCCACAACAGACACCCTGTGAGGCAGGTGGGGCTGAGAGAGCTCTGACAGAAACTGCTCTTTTTCAAGAACAGCTCTGCCAGATCTACGGCTTGCCCAAGGTCATCCAGCAGGTGCATGTGAAGGCATGGGGAATCAAACCCGGTTCTCCCAGATTAGAGACAACGCACTTAACCACTACACCAAACTGGCTCTACAGAGATCTACAGAGTTTGTATGCCTTACTGGCACAGCATCATCCACTGGGCAAAACAGGTCCCAGGTTAATATACATCCACATCCGGTCTGGACATGGAGTTGCTCATTTGAGGTTGCTCATTTGAGGTTGCTCATTTGAGGTTGAGAAAATTTTGGAGATTTGGGGGATGGAGTCTGGGGAGGGTGGGGTTTGGGGAGGGGAGAGACCTTGGTGGGATACCATGCCACAGAGTCCACCCTCCAAAGCAGCCATTTTCTCCAGGGGAACTGATCTCTGTTGCCTGGAGATCAATTGTAATCCCAGGAAATCTCCAGGTCCCCTTTGGGACTTGGCAGCCTAACATGAAGTTTAAAATCCAACCAGAAAATCCAAATAATCTGGTTCAGCACTCAGTTCTTTGACAACTGGCACTATGAATAATTTTGTTGATTCAGTACCTCCACACTAAAAGCCAAACTAAGGGCACATTCATACGGCTCTTTTGAGCCACACCAGGCATGAGTGCCTGGTGGATTTAAGGTGCACGTCCAGATCACAACATCTGGGAATCGCGCTGCTTCCGTGAGTAGCCCGTCGATCCCCGTCAGGGAGCCATACTTAAAAGATAGTAGTGAAAGTCTGTTTTAAAGCTGGCTGATAGGCCAATGCCGGACTTTCCATTGTCAGGTTGTTCCACCAGTGTGCAATCAGCCAGACCATCCCGAATGGCCACCATTTAAAAAAAGTCTTAGCGATGCGCGCATAACCGTTTAAGCATGTGACATTCCCAGAGCTCCGCTCAAGCAATCCAAACAATTTTATGTTTTTGACAGTCCCCTGAACTTTATCAACTTTATAAATTGAAATGGTACCTAGAGGAAGGTACCGTTGGTGGTGCTTTTACCATTTTAGTCTGCGCATGCACGGAAAAACAAGTAGATGGTGAGGCGCCTATATGCATATGCAGACAGGATTTTTTTTAAAAAAGAGCTGACAGCATGGCTCTTTGCAGTGGATGCCATCTAGACAATCCACTGCGGGAGTCACATCCGGTAAAGCAATTCACAGGTGAGCTGTCTGGTTATGCAACGCTGGATCAAAAAGATTTTAAAGCGATTCACAGGGGAGCTGTCTGGCTGTGCAACGCTGGATCAAAAAGATCTAGCTCAAATTACAGCCAGGCCAATGGTGGGATTAACTGCCCATCTGAACAGACCCGAAGATTCATTTCAGGTTTTCTCCACACTTCTGTTTTGTTTCAGAATGAACACCATTCCCTCTCGCTGCCTTCCTCACTTCCCTTCCTGTCACATTTCATCTTTCAATGCCTCCTCTTTCCAACTTTGAAGTCAGGAGGTGTTTAAAATGCACATCATCTTTCATTAAGCTGGTCATGGCCCAGCGCAACTGCCACAAATTCTGACTCTTTGTTTTTTCGCAAGCATCGAGAAGCTCTGATGTCACTGTACATAATTGTGGGAGGTCATGTCTACACTTTTCAATTTGCTTCTTCAAATAAAAATGAATTATTTATAGTGCAAGAATGGGGTGCTTTGCCTCCTTTTTCAGGATTTCTCTCTCTCTCTCTCTCTCTCTCTCTCTCTCTCTCTCTCTTTTGCTTCATAGCCCATTTCCTTTTAAATTGTTTGAGTCTTTCACAAAATGTTCTTGTGCAGTTGGAGGTTCATTGGAATGATCAGATGAGTCAGAGAGCCTTCAAAGGGTGCGTTCAGATTGGCAGCTAATCCCGCCATTGACCTGGCTGTAATTTGAGCTAGATCTTTTTGATCCAGTGTTGCACGGCCAGACAGCTCCCCCATGAATCGCTTTACCATGCGTGACTCCCACGGTGGATTGTCTAAATAGCATCCACCATAAGGAGCTGTGTGGTTGGCTTTTTTTATATATAAAAAAATCCTGTCTGCGCATGCGCATATGTGCCTCACCATATACTTGTTTTTCTGTGCATGTGTAGACTAAAATGGTGAAAGCACCACCAGCGGTATCTTTCTCTAGGTACCATTTCAGTTTATAAATTTGATAAAACTAAAGGGACAATCAGAAACATTAAATTGTTTGGATCACTTGAGCGGAGCTCTGGGGACGTTGCATATTTAAGCGGTTATGTGTGCATTGCTAAGACTTTTTTAAAATGGCGGCTGTCTGGAGACTATCTTTATGGGCTGATTGCACACTGGTGGAATGACCTGGCGAGGGAAAGTCTACCATTGGCCCATCAGCCAGCTTCGGACCAGACTTTAACCACTATCTTTTAAGTACGGTTCCCCGATGGGGATCAATGGGCTGATCACGGAAGTGGCACAATTCCCAGATGTTGTGATCTGGACGTGCAATTTAAATCCACCAGGCACTCGTGCCTCAAAAGAGCCATATGAATGCGCCCTGAGATTCATTTCAGGTTTTCTCCACACTTCTGTTTTGTTTCAAAATGAACATCATTCCCTCTCGCTACCTTCCTCGCTTCCCTTCCTGTCGCATTTTATCTTTCAATGCCTCCTCTTTCCAACCTTGAAGTTGGGAGGTGTTTAAAATGCACATCATCTCTCATTAAGCTGGTCATGGCCCAGCGCAACTGCCACGAATTCTGATTCTTTGTTTTTTCGCAAGCGTCAAGAAGCTCTGATGTCACTGTACATAATTGTGGGAGGTCATGTCTACACTTTTCAATTTGCTTCTTCAAATAAAAACGAATTATTTATAATGCAAGAATGGGACGCTTTGCCTCTTTTTTCAGGATTTCTCTCTCTCTCTCTCTTTCTTCGTAGCCCATTTTCTTTTAAATTGTTTGTTCGACTCTTTCACGAAATGTTCTTGTGCTGTCGGGGGTTCATTGGAAAGATCAGATCAGTCAGAAAGCCTTCAAATAAGTCTGGCTTCCCTGTGAAAAGGGGGACTCTGTCCTGAAAGCAGTTGTGGATCCACCGTCAGCCTCTCTCTGCCTGCGGCTTATCGCTGCTTATCTCTCTTTGGTGGAAAGTACCATTGAGTCACAGCTGACTTGTGGCAACTCTGTCGGGTTTTCAAGGCAAGGAACATGTTGCCAGAGGTGCTGCCTTTACTCTCGGGTAGCCCCAATAGCATGGGGCACCTAACTTCTAACCTGAACCAGAGACCCACAAAATTCAGACCAAGAAAGTCCTGAAAGCAGGGATTTCATATTCGGGTGACAAACCAAGACAGCCCTCAGCAAACCTCCAGTCTTCCCCCTCCACCCAGCAGAGGTATGCTTAGGGGTTCCACCAGGTCAAGTATCTACATTTCTAAAGGCTATTCAGAGGCCACCTGGCAAATAGTCCTTCTGTCTCCAGAACCTCACCCAGCCCTTTTTTGTGTCATCTCATGTCTATGTATGGTACTTGTCCTTTCTTGCTCTCCATCCCTCAGGATACCAAGATAAACCAATCAAGCATTCAAATTATTAATGAATCTTCGACGTGGTCTCTGTGCTTCACATTAATGGGTTACTGCGCCTGCGCAGGAATCCTTCGGTATTGTAGAAAGCTCTTAATGGGTTTTTGCGCCCAGCGCCACCGGACGTGCGCGGAGCCCCCCCTTCAAGCGGTGTTCAGCTTGTGGAAGTAAGTTGGCGGCTCCTGACAGGCATTCTCTTTGCATCCTTTGCCTTGGAGAGTCCCATCGGCCGGATTCCTGCCCGCACTGCACTAAGTTTAGCAACCAGACCCGTAAAAACAGGGCTGCCCAACTTAAAGTCGCTTTGTTAGAGTCGGTGTTACTCCCAGGATCAAATGCCATGGCTTTTTTCCCATCGATGTCGACGGTATTGACGGCCGACTTTGGGGCTGCATCAACATTGAGACCGTCTCCCGATGCCATTCGCCCACCGAGCAAACACCGTGCTCTGACCGAGTCGGCTGCTTCCACACCGGCTAAGAAGAAGAAGACGGACAAGTCAGAGAAGTGCCACAAGAAGCCATCCGCGGCTCTAGGCAAGCCTCCTGCTACATCCTCCTTGGCTACCGAACTATCAGCACTCCCACCTGTTGCTGATAGTTCGGTATCAGTGCCGTTGACCTCCTTGATCGTGCCTCCGCCATCGACCGAACTGACTATAATGGTCCTGGACTCGCCAGTTTGGCAACCCCTTCAGGCACCTCCAGATCATATCCTTGAGGCACAGGAGTTCCAGGAGACCAATCCCGAGCAGCTCTATACTTTGCCACCACAATGCCCCAGCTCCCGCTTGTGGTCGCCATTGGAGGGCTCCATTTCCTGTGCACAGTACGATCCACCACCTCGGGACTGTTCTCGATATCGCTCTCCAAGACACAGACCTCCTAGATACAGGTCTCCTTGATCTCCGTTGTCGACACCGTGGCCGTATCCCCCGGTAGTACCTCACTGGGATAGATATCGGGCCTCCCATCATTACGACGCCTATCCGATGTCAACATCGATGCCGTGGGTCCCTCCAGCACCCTATTCTGACTGGGACAGATGCTCTGCTAGGGCTCGATCTCGATCGCCAGTAGGATCATGACTGCCTCCCTCAGCTTTGCAGTCGAGACCATCGCCCTCCCACCCATGCATACCACCACCGGCACCGACTACAGCTGTGTTAGCAAGGGCTACGAAGTTGATACAGACGGCTCCAATACCGACGCCAATCCCGATGACCCCGCCACCAGCTCAGTCCATTCCTTTGGGCGGTCCGGGTGCCTCTTCATCCTCCGACCAGGACTCCGATGCGGAGCAGTTGACCCACAGCTCCCTGGTGGCCCAGACAAGCCTGGTTCCCGATTCTCCTCTCGCTGGCCCAGGGGAAATTTCATCACTTTCCCATGCAACCAGATCTTCTGATGCTTTTCGACTCTCCCATCCTCCATCACGACATCCCTAGTCTCAAACTCACGGCATGGAGATTCTCCCCCCCCCCCGTGTTCTCCGACAGAGTGAATAATGTCCTGCTTAATTCCCACAAGGCATCCACTCGCCAGTCGTACTCTTATAAGTGGACTCACTTCTGTACATACCTGGCTGCATCTGATGTACAACCCTGCTCTGTGGGTCTACCACGCATTTTCGAATTCCTGCTGTCCTTCACAGACACCGGACTCTCTCACTCCTCTTTGAGGGTGTACCTGTCTGCAATTTCAGCATTTCACAACAGGATTGACCATTTCTCCATCTTCACCCACCCCCTTTCAAAGCACTTTCTGAAAGGCCTCCTCCATCTTTACCCACCTACCAGAGTTCCGCCACAGCCCTGGGATCTCCCACTGGGTCTCCGAGCGCTCACTCGAAAACCATTTGAACCCTTGGCGTCCTGTGACCTACGCTTCCTGGCATGGAAGACAGTGTTCTTGCTCACTATCACTTCTGCAAGACGTGTTGGTGAACTTTTGGCACTCCAGCATGATCCCCCATTCCTCTCCTTCCTACCCAATGCAGTTCACATGGTGCCGGACATTTCGTTCCTCCGGAAAGTCGTCTCTGACTTTCACCTGCGGGCCGAGATTATCTTACCTGACTTCTATCCTTCGTATGCTGAGGAGGAACATCTGTTACATACACTAGACGTTAAACAAGCTCTTCTGTTTTACTTGACTTGTACGAAGCCTACTAGGAAAACACCTAGGCTTTTCATCTCCTACACATCTCATAGAATGGGCAAACCCATCACTGCCCAGAGACTGTCCTGATGGATTGTGGGGCTCATCAAACTTGCTTATCAGCTAGCCAAAACCCCACTCCCAGGACCCGTCCGGGCTCACTCCACCAGGTCCATAGCAGCCTCTACGGCATTCCTCAAGGGTGCCTCTCTGACAGACATTTGTACGGCTGCGACTTGGGCTACTCCGAACACTTTCATCAGGCACTATGCTCTGGACACTCAAGTAGCTGCCCGATCTATGATGGGTCGTCTGATTTTATCCGCTGCTTCTCAGTGACAGCCTGCCTGCTCCCTCCTCCAGGTAGGATACTGCTCACTAATTTCCCATTAGTGTGAAGCACAGAGACCACGTCGAAGATAAACAGGTTGCTTACCTGTAACTGATGATCTTCGAGTGGTCATCTGTGCATTCACACAACCCGCCCATCCTTCCCCTCTGCTGCCAGGCTTTCCTTTCATTTTACATGCTTGGTTGCAGCGGTCAGAAGGAACTGGCGGGATGTCTGCACCCATGCCTCTGGGCATGCGTGGTGGGGGCTCCGCACATGCCCGGTGCCACTGGGCACGAAAATCCGTTAAGAGCTTTCTACGATACCGAAGGATTCCTGCACAGGTGCAGTAACCCATTAGTGTGAATGCACAGATGACCACTCGAAGATCATCAGTTACAGGTAAGCAACCTGTTTTTCTTCCTGACGCTAATCAGGGACTCATCTCCCATCTTTTGTCTGTATCTGGAAACCTATTCAACTGTCTGGCTGAACAATCAGTGGTCATAAAATCCATTCAGCTAGCCCCAGTACAGACATCCAACACCTGACTTCTATTGTTAAAGCCTGGCCCTGCTTCTCTGAGAGCTCATTGGTCCCATCTAGGCCTTGCCCATCCTGATGCCATGCACCCCTGGGACTTATCATTGGTCCAGGTAATCTATTGTTCTCACCTGTGACCAGCCCCCAAGACCTTCCATTGGTCTGCATTGTTTTTACATGTCTATATCCGTGAGCACATGGCCTTAGACCGTGTGCTTCTGCCCTGATGCCAACTGGTAGTCCACCCCTAAACCCTTTGGGTTTAGAAGAAGAAGAAGAAGAGATTGGATTTATACCCCGCCCTCCGCTCCCCAAGGGAGTCTCAGAGCGGCTTACAAACTCCTTTTCCCTTCCCCTCCCCACAACAGACACCCTGTGAGGTAGGTGGGGCTGAGAGAGCTCTTTCCCAAGCTGTCCTTGAGGGAACAGCTGGTACAGAGCTATGGCTTGCCCAAGGTCATCCAGCCAGGTGCAAGTGGAGGAGTGGGGAATCAAACCCGGTTCTCCCAGATTAGAGTCTGCGCACTTAACCACTACACCAAACTGGCTCTCCTTTAGGCCATAATCCTTTCTTCATGGACCTCTGCACATCTGGACAGGTAATATCACCCCATAACTGATCCCTCTATTAAGCTATCAATCACCTCTGCTTCCTCAGTTCTCTATTGTGTGTGGGAATGCTTGATTTTGTGTTTGTATGTTTAAGAATCCTTCACTGCTATTCCTTGGAGGTCTCCCATCCAAGCACTTGCCGGAGTCAACCCTGCTTAGCTTCCGAGATCTGAGGAGATCAGGCTAGCCTGGGCTATCCAGGTCAGGACTGTTTCTATTTAGTGGGATTGTTTTGCTAGGAGTTTTCAAAGGGGAGACAATTAAAAATTAAGGAGGCAGAAAGAAACCCTGGGCATGGCCCGAGAAAACAGCTGGAAAAACTACAGTCCCCTCCAGCTTTCTCTGCCTCTCGCTGGGAAAACCTTCAGACCCTAGTTTATGCATGCCTGCTTGTGAAGAGATGGGCATGTGAGTGAAATTCTACTAATTTCTTTCTTCACAAAGCATTTGGTACTGCACTGTTTAATAAATGTAAATATGAAAATCATTAGTCCATCTAATCTAGTTGTGCATCCTCTGACTGGTAAGAACACCAGAAGAGCCCTGCTGGATCAGACCAGTGAGGGTCCATGTAGTCCAGCATCCCGTCTCACACAGTGGCCACCCAGTTCCTCTGGAGGGCCAACAACAGGGCAGAGAGGCTGAGACCTTTCCCTGAGAAGAACATCAGAAAAGCCCTGCTGGATCAGACAAGTGAGGGTCCATCTAGTCCAGCCTCCTGTATCACACAGTGGCCAGCCAATTCCTCTGGAGGGCCAACAACAGGGCACAGAGTCCAAGGCCTCCCCCTGAGAAGAACATCAGAAGAGCCCTGCTGGATCAGACCAGTGAGGGTCCATCTAGTCCAGCCTCCTGTCTCACACAGCGGCCAGCCAGTTCCTCTGGACGGCCAACAACAGGACACAGAGGCCGAAACCTTCCCCTGATGTTGCCTCTTGGCTCTGGGATACAGAGGTTTAGTGCCCTGAACGTGGAGGTTCCCCTCAGTCACCATGGTTGGTAGCTACTGATAGATCTCCTCCTCCTCCATCAATCTGTCTAATCCCATTTTGAAACCCATCAGTGCCTATGGCCGTCATGACATCCTCTGGCAGCAGATTCCACATTTGAGTCACTCGCAGTGTAAAGAAGTACTTCCTTTTATAATATTTCTCCAAGACTTTGGAGAGAGACCTGTAAACCCTGATGCCTCACCTGTAGGATTGCCGGTCTCCAAATGGTAGCTGGGGATCTCCTGGGATTACAACTGATCTCCAGGCAACACAGATCTGTTCCCCTGGAGAAAATGGCCACTTTGGAAGGAGGGCTGTAAGGCATTCTTCCCCATCAAAGTCCCTCCCCTCCCCAAACCCCGCCCCCCTCAGGCTCCGCTCCCAAAACCTCCAGGCATTCCCCAACTTGGAGATGGCAGCCCTACTGACTGGCAATCGTGCCGCAGATTCAACCTGTGCTCTCTCTGCATGCAAGCTGTAGCCTCTCGCTCACAGAGACAGTTATCCAACAACGCAGGGATGTGTTCCTGTGTCTGAACCATTCCCAGACCATAGGCTGGCATGTGTTCCATTTGGAGGAGTAATTTACAGGGATTCGGCTACCAGAAAAAGCTTTTCAGTGTTCCAAGAGATGGCAAGATGTCTCTCAGCCTCAGGATTAGGCTGGCACACCCAAATGAAGCCACGGCCTTCCGGTCCCGCTGCCACAGATGTGAGCCAGCCAGGCATTCCACCCAGCCAGAGGATAATAGCTGCTAATGACTTCAGACAAGAACCAGATCTGAACAAGCTTCCTCTAAACACTGGGCTAATGCTTTCTACTTCTTCCCTAATCCCATCAGCCATCAAGCCTGCTCCAGTTCAGTTCTGATTTAGATCCCTTTTAATTAATTGTTTCCTGTACAGACTTAGTCTTGATTTAAGAGAACTGACGTTGAATGTTAATTAAGGATCGCTGGAGCTTGAAACATGCGCTGCATATTTAAACCAGCGTGTCTTGTCAGAGGGATTTACACAACCAGTCCTCCAGCCTGTGAGATTTGGAGATTTGGGTCTCATTTCTCTGTCCCAGTAAGGGGGAGATAGTATACCAGTGATTCAGGAACCAGTTTGGTATCGTGGTGAAGTGTGCGGACTCTAATCTGGGAGAACCGGGTTTGATTCCCCACTCCTCCACTTGCACCTGCTGGATGCCCTTGGGCAAGCCATAGTTCTGTCAGAGCTGTTCTCTCAAGGACAGCTCTGGAAAGAGCTCTCTCAGCCTCACCTACCTCACAGGGTGCCTGTTGTGGGGAAGGGAAGGGAAAGGAGTTTGTAAGCCGCTCTGAGACTCCCTTGGGTAGTGAAGGGTGGGGTATAAATCCAATCTCTTCTTCTGTGTAAGAGATGCTTCACAGGGTTTAGGTTATTTAGGGTTACCCGCTCTGGGTTGGGAAATACTTGGAGATTTGGGGGTGGATCCTGAGCAAGACAGGGTTGGGGGAGGGGAGGGACTTCAGCGGTGTATAATGTCATAGAGTCCACCTTCCAAAGTGTGCCGTTTTCTCCAGCTGAACTTTCCAGGTGATCTCTGTCACCTGGAGATCATCCCAGGAGATCTTCTGCCACCACCTGGAGGCTGGCAACCCTAGTTATCATGAGATTATGGTTTCCAGATCCAGGTTGGGAAACTCCTGGAGATTTGAAGGTGGACCTTGGGGAGGACAGAGACCTCAGAGGAGTACAATGCCAAAGCATCCACTTCTTCCAGGAGCACTGATCTCTGCAGTCTGGTGATGAGCTGTAATTCTAGGGCAGGGGTGGCCAACCTGTGGCTCGGGAGCCACATGCGGCTCTTTCACACATATTGTGCGGCTCCTGGCAGGGCGGCTGGGGAAGCAAAGGGGAGGCATGCTTTTTCTCTCTTTCTCCCTTCCTTCCTTCCCTCCTCCCTCCCATCTATTTGCTTTCCTAGTTTCTCTCTCTCTCTTTCTTATAACTGGTTTTCCTCGTTTGTTTTTATTTTTGGCAGTCCCATTTAACGTTAATAAAAAAGCAAATTTGCATATTTTTAAAAATAAAAACGTGTGTGTGTGATATTTGTTCCTGTCTTGCGGCTCTCAGACATCTCCATGTGGCTCTTACGTTTATTCTATGTGGCTCTTACGTTAAGCAAGGTTGGCCACCCCTGTTCTAGGGGATCCCCAGGTCCCACCTGGAGCCTGGCATCCCTACATAATGCAGCTGAAACACAACATGGCAGAATACAGGTACTGTTCCAGGAGATCTCCAGCCGCCACCTGGAGGCTGGAAACCATATGTAGAGGCCAAGACCTTCCCCTGATGTCACTTCCTGGCACTGGTAGCAGGACCCTTCCTGCCTCTGATTGTGGAGAGTGGCAAAGTGAGGGTGAGGGTTCAGTGAACCTTCAGCCCTCCCTGATTTTGTTCCAACTCTCTTGCTTGGGTTCTTACCCCTTCCTCTGACGCACAGGCTTCTTCCTCTCCCCTCTGTGACATTAGCCCAGTTCAGTTGTGCACAACACACATGCAATGCAACCCCCACCCCTTTTGTCAGACTCAGAACCTTGTTTGCCGTGAGTTCTGTATATTCCATGTTCACTGCCTGTAATCAGGGGTCATTTCGAGCCGGAACGCGCAGAAACGCCGTTTCGGGAGTAACAAGCCCAGGAGCGGGCACCTATGGTGATGTACTGTGGAAAAAAAGCAAAAACCTACTAACTTGATCTGTCTTTTCATGCTTGTTGTAGGGGAGCTTCCCTGCAAGAGCAAAGGAAACCTCAAGTGTCTTTAGTCAAAGTGTCAAGCTGGCTCGCCAGCTCTGAGTTGGGAAATGCCTGGAGATTTTGGGGTTGGAGCCTGAGCGGTGGGTGTTGCCTTCTGACACACTTCTGGTGATGCCAGGGGGTGTAACATATGCAAATAAGTTATGCTAATGAGTTGTGCTAAAAGAGCTCCTGCATTTCTTTTTCTACAAAATGACCCCTGCATTTCTTTTTTTACGAAATGTAATCATCATGTTTGCATGGGGCATTGGTGGGGGGGGGACCTAGTGAGAGAGAGAGAGAGAGACTGCTTAGCTTCTTCACAACTGTTTTCTTAAGAGGGCGGGAAGTATGTAAAATGACCTTGTCTCTGCTAGCCAGCCTGTTGTAGATAATAAAACTGTAGGTTGCAGGTTGGGGAAGGAGGGCTAACGGAGCACTCTAGATTTAGGCAGGCTGAGTGAATGGACTGACTGGACGTATCACAATGGGGACTTGTTTGAATCATATATAATTACTGAGCTGGCGCCAACCCAGTCAGTTCTGACACAAGGTGGTCTTAGCTTGAGACATCCTGATCTCTCAATAAACAAATCACTGCCAAGAAAGTGTTCTTGAGAGTATGTTTGTTCAAGAGTCTGACACCTTTAAAGGGTCTTTTTGCAAGCCAAGGGTGGTTGTGCTTGGGGGCGGGGCTTGGGGGCATCCCTGCCCATCTCCGGAACACCCCCATCCTCCTGCTGGAGCGAGGAGGGGACCTGGAAACCCTAAGAGAATTCAGGAAGCGTCTCTTTGTGCCCAAGTGATTGCAGGGTCCCCAACTGGAAACTGAAGACCTCCTGGAATTACAGCTGATCTCCAGACGACAGAGATCAGTTCCCCTGGCAGCTTCAGAGGGTGGGCTCTATGGTGTCACATCCCTGCTGAGCCCCCTTCCTTCCCCAAACTCCACCCTGAACCCAAATCTCCAGGATTTTCCCAGCCCCCAGGTGGCCACCCGAAGCAATAGTGATGACTAGGTTGATGGTGCCAACTGTGCCAAGACAATTCCCTGGTGCCCCAGGTTTGCCATTACTCATTTGAAATGCAAGGTCAGGTTGTATAAGCAAAAATTCTCACCCCACCCCTCAGAGACTTCTTTGAACCTGTATGAACATATAAAGCTGCCTTATACTGCATCAGCCCCTCGGTCGATCACAGTCAGTCTTGTCTATTCAGACTGGCAGCGGCTCTCCAGGGTCTCAGGCAGAGGTCTTTCACATCACTGACTGCCAGGTCCTTTTAACTGGAGAAGCCAGAGATTGAACCTGGGACCTTCTGCATGCCAAGCAAATGCTCTACCACTGAGCCACAGCCCCTCTCTTTGATGATAACTATTGTCTTCACACTAATGCAAGACTAGGGCCAATTTCGCACTGGCCAGTTGCCTCTTGTTCTCTTCGGAATTTCCCCTCCCAGTTTCCTCCAGTGCATTTTCTTCATTTTCCCACTTGGAACCTCAGTCCTTTCAATATAGCATGATGAAGGGCTTTCTCCCCCAAAAATTAGAAACTCCCACAATGGGGCGGCCCTGATGAAAGGCGGGCGAGTGGGCGTGTTTTCATTTTGGGTTCTCCCCTGGAGCAAACAGGAAAATCCTCTAAAAACAGGATTTGTTTGCTCCAGGGAAACTCTGGTGCAGCAGGGCGATACTCCAGAGCAAAACATGAGCCCGGAGCAACTGGTGTGTAATCAACCAGAAGCTCCGGTGCAAGCATGAGGGCAAACCTGGGGCAAACGCTAGTGCAAAATTGGCCTAGGGGTTTTTTTTTCCACCAGGTGTGCCCTCAAAAAAGAGCATCAGCTTACATTTGCATACAAGTTACAGTTACATCCAGTAATGAATTTTTGTGAATGCATATAACATTTTTGGCACAGATATCTCAGGCTATCCTGACTATATCAGGTCTCGGAAGCTACGTGTGGTCCGCCCTGGCTAGTACCTGGGTGGGAGACACCCCAAGAATACCAGGGTCGTGATGTGGAGGCAGGCGATGACCAACCACCTCTGAACCGTCTCTTGCCTTGAAAACCCCACAGGGTCACCATGAGTCAGCTGTAATTCGATGGCAAAAAATAAACAAATAGGGGGGAGTCATCTTGCATCCCGGGGAAATAGGGTACATCTTCCCATTTCCTGATAATATTTGGAAGCAGGTGCTAGATAAAGCTGAAAACATGACCACAGTCTTTAACAAGGTTTGTTTGACTGCAGAATTTCAGTCAGGGAGAGTGACATAAATTCCACCCCAGACAGGTTCATCCCTTTAAGAGAAATGTCAGGTTTAAAATGGGATTGTATTGAGCCGCAAATCCTGTAGATAGAGGAAAATCCTGTAGCTATGGCAAAATGTAAGACAAGGGGGCAGTGAAAGAAATGCAAATATAACCAGATGACCATTCATCAGAGCTATAGGACTAATTCTGTGATTTCAGCAGTCACTCTGTATTAACCTCCATGGAGCAAATGACTCCCAGTCTCTCCAGAGATTTCACAAAGATCCACAAGTCGTTTCTTGCTCCCAAAGAGTCTTAGGCCTCTGTTTCGCAAAGAACAGCCTCCAGTTCTTCATGGTGAATTAGTTTTTGGACCTGAGGGGACAGTCAGTCACAATATGCTCTGGGGAGGGAGGTCTGCCCTTCAGAGGGGGAAAGGCATGCTCAGAGTCTTGGACAAACTCTTTGCGTCTTGCCCTCTCCATGAGGAAATGCCACTAGATTTATTTTCTCTTTACAGAAAAGTTTTTCCCAAAAATATAGAGAGATTTTTCCTACAATGTGAAATGCCTGCCTGCCTCCCTCCCTCCCTCTTATTCACTCACTTGCAGGGTTGCCAGTGTCCAGGTGGTATGTGGAGATCTCCCAAAATTAATTTCCAGAGTATAGAAATCAATTCCCCTGAACAGAATACTGCGGTGTATGTTTCTTTAAGAGGATTTTGATTTTGGAAGGTGGACTCTTTGGCAGGTTACCGGAGGAAGAGAGAAAAGCCTCTCCAGGGTTTGGGAAACCCTTGGAAAACACGGTGGAATCGGTCCTGCAGGCGGTTCTTTTAAAGTTCCCTCCCGCTCAAGTGATCTGCCAAAGCAGTAGGTTCTTCAAAAGGAATGTGAAATGTCAGTACTTCTTCGGGGATAAGGGCTGTCGCTCAGGGAGAGAGCCATAAGAACATAAGAGAAGCCAGTGTTGGATCAGGCCAGTGACCCATCCAGTCCAACACTCTGTCACACAGTGGCCAAAAACACCAGGTGCCCTCAGGAGGTCCAGCAATGGGGCTAGGACACTAGAAGCCCTCCCACTGCCCCCCCAAGCACCAAGAATACAGAGCATCACTAGCCCCAGCCTGAGAGTTCCTATCTGTATTTTGTGGCTAAGAGCCACTGATGGACCTCTGCTAGAGATGTTTATCCAATTCCCTCTTGAAGCCGTCCCTGCTTGTAGCCGCCACCACCTCCTGTGTCAGTGAATTCTACGTGTTAATCACTCTTTGGGAGAATAAGTACTTCCTTTTATCTTCTCTAACCTGACTGCTCAGCAATTTTATGGAGGGCCCCCGAGTTCTTGTATTGTGAGAAAGGGAGACAAGTGTCTCTCTCTCCCTGCTCTATCCCATGCATCATCTTATAAAGCCTTGTGCTTTTCATGGAGAAAGGTCTCCTGTTCGAGGGTCCCAGAGAGCAGGTGCTCTTCCAGAAGTCACAGAAAGTGGCTGCCAATCAGGGCAGACAATACTGGACCAATGGTAACGATAGGTTGAACATTAAATCATATCCTTCTCCATCATGAATGTGGGGAACAGATTAGGTTATACATTTCACTAACTTGGAAAAACAATAATATGGCCAAACTCCTAGGAATGCCAAGTTTGGGGGGGGGGGGGGTATTTCTTGGAATGACAACTGATCAACAGAGTACACCAAACAGCTCATTCCCCCTGGAGCAAATGGCTGCTTTGAAGGGTGGACTCCCTGGCATTATACTCCCCTGAGGTCCTTCCTCTCCGCCAGGCTCCACCCCCAAATCCCCAAGAATTTCCCAACCCAGAGTTAGCAACCTGTTTTTTAAAAATGCAATTTATTTTTTTTGGAGGGGGGCGTAATTTCAGGATGTGTTTTCATTTGCTTTCTTCTGCCAGCAGATGGTAGCACTTCTTGGTCACGCACAAAGTGACTGGTTCAGAATTGCCCACATGGATTTACAGTTCTGGTCCCCTTATTGGCATTGTGAACAACTTGATTCCCCCCCCCCCCCCCCATGAGATTGGAGTAAAATGTTCCCGGGGCTTTCCAAGAGCTAACAGGAGTGAACGGTTAGATGAAAACAATTGCTCCTGCTGGTCTAGAATTCACACACACACACACACAGCTCCCTCCAATACAGTAAAACGACACTGGATTCGTGTGCAGAGCACCTAGGGTAGTGGAGCTCAAATCCACAGCAACCGACTCTCGGGAAAATTGTTCTGAAACATTATCCCTGAAGGGTGGCTGTGTAAATTTGCCGTTGTCCTGAATAAAAACTCCTTTGGGGGTCAAAGTAATCAAAGTAATTGAAAGGAGGGCAGGAAAATTGGATATTGAATTCCAGACTAAGAACAGACTACCTGGTGTTTACAATGCACGTCACCTAAATGAGCAAGATTGATCTTAAACACCCGACATTATCAAGGGCATCTTTTTCTGCCTTCAGGCAATCCATGGCTCCGGGAGGCCACTGCGCTTTGTTGAGAGGGAGAAATTGCTTTATCATATTCAGAGTAATAGACAAAAAAATACTTTAACAATTAAACCTCCTGGAATCAGTTCTGCAGTTATCGAAATTTACGTTTTGGGGAGGGGACGTGGCTTAGTGGGAGAGCACCTGCTTGGCATGCAGAAAGTCTCAGGTTCAGTCTCCGGCACATGAGTAAGGTGGCTACTTCTGGGTTAGGAAATACCTGGGGTATTTGGGGGTGGAGCCTGGGGAGGACTGGGACCTTAGTGGGGTGCAGTGCCATGGAATCCACCCTCCAAAGCTGCCATTTTTCTCCAAGGTCAATGGAGCCTGGAGATCAGGTGTAAAAGTGGGAGATCTCCAGGCTCCACTTGGGGGCTGGCCACTCCACATGTGAGGGCAATCTGGGCACGACATCTGCCACCCCACTGATTGCCAGGGTTTATTCGGCTGATCTGGCTGGCTGGGCAAATCTCCCCTTCCTCCCTCATTCCTCTGTGTGTGTCCCTCCTGGGCCTGAGCACTTGGTGGAAGAGGACAACCATCCCAGATAAAAGGAGTGCACCTTTCATCAGTCAAGGGTATGTAATAGCTGTGCTCCCCTGATAGAATCTCCAAACACCCTCAAATAAAAACTAAATTAAGGGCAGAGGGGTGGGATACAAATGCTGTACATCAATAAATAAGTAAATATGTCAAATGCAGTCCTAAATAAAACCGTTTTCAACTGCTTCCTGAGGATCGGAAGTGAGGGGGGCCAGGCGCATCTCCCTGGGGAGGCTGTTCCATAATCGTGGGGCAGCCACCAAAAAGGCCCCCTCCCTCTAGTGCCTGCTAGGCAAGCTTCTCTGATTGGTGGTATAGTCAGGAGGGCCTCTCCCTGTAAATCCCCTTCCCAGGCAGGAACTTGTGGGAAACATGGTCTCCTGAGGAACCCCTGAATGTCTGCCACAGAACCCCAAAGCACTGTGGAGGATTCCCAGGGGCAAGTTCTGGAGCACATGCTCAGGGCTTGAGAAGTGTGATGAAGCTTAGAGCTGAGCCACGGGATTGTGGGGCTGAGCCCTTGAACACACCCAACACTGCCCCCTAAACCTCTGTGCGCTGTCTGTAGAGAGACTCTGTTGCCCCATGCATTTTTCAATGGGCATTCCTAGGGACTTGATTGTTTTTCTACTCCCCACATACCAACAAGGGCAATTCCTGGAGATCTGGGGGTGAAGGCTGAGAAAGCTCAGGTTTGGGGGGGGGGACCTCAGTGAGGTAGAATGCCATAGAGCCCACCCTCCACAGCAGCCATTTTTCTCCAGGGGAACTGTTCTCTGGAGATGATCTGTGATTCTGGGAGAGCTTCAGGCCCCACTTGGAGGTTGGCAACTACAGCAATCAAGGCATATCACAGGATACACGTGGGGAGAACCCCTCTAGTACAGAGGTGTCAAACACGCAGCCCGGGGGCCGGATCAGGCCCCCAGAGGGCTTCTACCAGGCCTGCAAGGGACTGGCTGTCTCCTGCTTCTTCCTCCAGATCTGCTGCTGCTGCTGTGTCATAGCTTGCTTTCCCAGACTCTCTCAATCACTCAAGAAAGATAGATAAGCAAGCTTCTGCTCCCTGCACTGGGCTGAGGCTCCTCCCCCTCCCGTTCTGGAAAGGAAAATGTCACACATTCTAATGGCGTGAAGTATCTGGATGTGATGTAGAAATTTAGGTAATGAGTGGAAGGAAACCCCATGCTGTGAAAAAGCAACAATTCAAACTATTCTGTTTATCTCTTATAAAATACAACTGACTGGGAAATTATTAGCATAAAAAACCACAGGACATGTCTTATGGAAGTACTTTTGCGCACTCAACATCATCATCTCTGCATACATTACAATATTTTAGCAGGAAACGCCTGCTAACTAGTTGGAGGGGAAATGCAAATGGGAGAAAACATCTGTTCCCATGACCGGCAATTTCCCTCTGTCCAAGTGCTTCTTTGCGCCCGTGATGTCAAACGTCAGGAAGGAAATTGCGCACAGTCCCTCCAAGAGCAGCCAGCTTCCAAGAAAGGGCCTTTTGTGAACACGGCGGCGCATGAAGCGGTACATTTATCATGCCTCTTTGATTTACATATGACATTTGCTTCGTTTACAAGCAACAAAATGGTCTTTTCCTGCAGAAAAAGCCAGTTCTGAAAAGCCACCGCTCATCTGCATGAGGCAGACTACCCCAGGTTATTTCCCCATGACAGTAATTTCACCCAGGGGAATGCCTCACTGCTGCATGAACAAACAGTGTCTGGACTTCAAGATTAGCTGCACCTTTTTTTCTCAGAATATATGTTGGGGGCCTTTTGATATTCTTTCTGAGTACACATTCCGCACTGAAAACACAAGATCTTTGCACAAACAAAAGGGTGACAGATGAGGAAAAAGAAAACACAAACCAGGGGACAAGGAAGTCCCTGTCATTGAATTCCACGCCAGCAGTCTTTATCAGGACCAAGGCTGGTGACTCTGGGCTGGGAAATTCCTGGAGGTTTGGGAGGTGGAGCCTGGAGAGGGCAGGGTTTGGGGAGGAGGGGGGACTTAAGTAGGCATGACGCCATGCACTCTGTGGGGAGAATGTGTTCACACATCTCTATAAAGTATGTGTAAACCACTCCTCTCTCCTTTATTCATATGCGCAAGGTGAACTTCCTTACCAAAGGCTAACAGTGGGTGTGAGAGAAATGCCCCAGCACTGGCAAAAGAACTCTTACAAGGCAATGCTCCCTCTAAGCTGTGGAATCTTGTGAATAAAAATTCTTCTTTGTGAGCTACTGGCATTAAAGTTGTGAGCGAGTGATTTGGCTACTGCATAAGTTAGTTTGCTCTGGAGCCATCCTTCCTGAGCGAAGACAAAAATCTGTGAACTGGAGTCTAAAAAACTCTGAGCTAGCTCACACTAACTCAGCTTAGAGGGAACACTGTTACAAGGTTACTCAAAATGAAAAACTGCCTTCTATATATATAAAAGAAAGTCCCCTCACCGTAAAATCAATGCCCAGGCCAAACCGCTGGACCTAGAAACACCAAATTTAGGGAGAGTGCTCCTACTATGGCGTAGGTGCTCAGTGAAATGAGATTTTTAGAAATTCGACCCCTAAGTGGGTCAAAAGGGGTAAAATGTGTTCCCCCATTAATTCCTATGTGGCTGCCAGGCTTCTGCCTCCTTGCACTTCCCACTCTCTGATTGGTCAGCTGCAGAGCTCAGTGTTCTGAGGTTTAAAAAAAAACAGGTACAGGAGACTGCAGAGAGCTAATGGCAGTTGAGGAAATCAGGAATGGTCAACAACCACCTGTCAGATGCAGTAATGCTGCTGGCACAGCCTCTCTGATGGCTTCCAAAACACTCCCCCCACCACCTGCACCTGACAGGTGATTGTCTTTCAGGTGCAGCAGTGGTTGCAGGGTACTTAAAGCCAGGGGTCCTTTCATAGAAAAAGAGGTGCAGGAGCTCATTAGCATAACTCATTAGCATACCTCATTCGCATATGCCACGTCCCCTGACATCACCAGAAGTGTGTCAGAAAGGGAATGTCAGTTTCAGCCCCATTATACCCTATGGGCCATTGAAATCAATGGCAAAAACTCATAGGGTATATGAGGGGCTGGAGGAAAGGGGGTTTGAGGGAGAGGCTCCAAACTTGCAGGGTAGCTGCTGGGGCCTCTCCTCGAAATACCCACCAAGTTTCAAGAAGATTGGACCAGGGGGTCCAATTCTATGGGCCCCCAAACAGGTTGTCCCATCCCCTCCATTGTTCTCTATGGTGGGGAAAAATGTTAACTTTTGGAGTTTGGAGCCTCTCCCTCAACCCCCCTCCCCTCCAGTAGCTTTTAAAATTGAATTCGGCAGCGGGCTGAATCAGATTAGAGAATCTGATTCAGCCCATGGCTGCCCTAGTGGCCACTCCTGAACTGGCGGAGCTTCGCTCCACCTCGCTCTGGCCCCAACAGACCCCTGCTTAAAGCCATGAGGGAGCCCGCCCCAGCAGTAATGCCTTTGTGATCCTGCCAGCCCTGCCTCCACAGTTGCTTCTAATACTCCCCCACCCACCCCTTCTATGACGTGCGACCTTATAATCTGCTGTACTGTGACATTCTGTGAGGTGACTGATCGGGCTTGCCTTTACTGTACTGACCAGTTCCCTCTGTCTCCCAATAGTCTCTTCAGGGTTTGTTTTAAATTTCTTGATAGGTATGTTGAGGATATTTGTTGTTGGATTTAAGAGTCAAGCACTAATGCATTTTCACTTCAAAACAAAACAGTACTTTATTTTCAGAACACAACAGGGGGATGGGGGATGTATATACCGTTGACACTTTATTTCCTTATAGGCTGGCATGTTTGGCTTGGATTACGCTTAGGCAGTAGGCTGTATTGTTTCCAGTTTCTTTAGCTGTCCACAGGGCTTTTTTGTAGAAAAAGCCCAGCAGGAACTCATTAGCATATTAGGCCACACCCCTGACGGCACAGCTCCCTCCCAGGATCAGCTTCCCCGGGTGCCCTACAGCTTGTGGGGTGCATGGCGAACCCAAGGGAAGGAAGGCAGTTTCTGGATCGGCTTCCCCAGGCTCCCCATTACTTGCGAGGCGCCTGAGGAAACTGGGGGGGAGGCTGTAGGCGTGGCCAACTCGGAAGCCAGTTGGAACTCTGTTCCTGTGTGTTCCTGCCCCAAAATAGCCCTGACTGTCCATAAGTTCACTCAACACCTTCATATGTACACTCTCCTGTCCTCCTTCCTGGTTAGCCTTTTGGCTTTGGCTTCTTGGCCCTTTCTTTTTTTTCTTGAGTCCCAACTGGCCACCAACCAGCTGTCCAGACTCTGCCAGACCCTTCCTCGGCCCTCACTTAACCACCTATCCCAGGTTCCTCAGGAGTGGTGTATTTTGTGTTTGTGACCGCTTATGTGCTCTACTTTCCCTAGTCTGTTCACTGGCCCCTGAACCAGACTATCCAGCCCCCAGTTATCTGCTTCCACTGGTATTTTCGGCTGCTCACACAGAGCTACAGAGGACTGTTCCCTCCATGGACTCTCCCTCTCCCCTGTCAGCCCCAACCTGTCAGCTGTGCCCATTAAGTGTCAGTCACTGAGCCCTCACTCAGTCATGTGACTCAGCAGTGTTCCTTGTTTACATTCTGCTGGTCCCAGATCTTTAATTCGGTCACACCCTCCTGCACTGGACAGGCAGCTGCCTGTCAGGTGTACGAGAGGAGGTGGGATGCTTACAGCCACTGGGGAGGTTTGCTCAGCAGGATTGCCTTAGCCCTGCTGCTGGCCCAGCCTCCTTGATGCCTTTATATACAATCCCCCCCCCCAACACCAGCTAGGCTTGTACTAACAGGCTGCAGCCTCCTTGCCTCCCCCCTTGAATTTTCAACTGTGTAGCTCAGAGGTAGAACCTGCCTGTTTGCACCCACCTCCCTCTGACTGCTCAGATGTGGGTCTCAATGTTCTGAGGTAAAAACACAGTTAAAAGAGACTGAAGACAGTTGAAGACAGTTACAGGAATCAGCAATTCAAGACTCCTGAACCAGACGGACGGAGTCCTGACTGAGTTCCACAAAGTCAGCGAAGAAATGGGGGAAATGACCCAAACTTATACAGATTGATCAAAGGGTTTCACAAGAATAATGACAAAGTTAATTACATCAATTGACATATAAAGGTGTGACGATGTTGTAGGAGATTGCTCTTCATTGAACAGAAGTTACATTTTGTTAACAGAACAAAGACAGATAACACGTCACATGCTGAATGACAATTCTAAAATGTTTATGTTGCTATGTTCCTTTATGTTCCTAGCAATGAAGATAAACCATCCGCGACGTTATCTCAAAGAGGAAAGTGGGGTGTAGGATTTCGGTGCTGCTGGGATTTGCAAAGAATCTTGGGAGCTTGGCTCAGCGTAGCTAAGCAAAGAGACACGGATAAAAGCAATGATTTTATATGATGAGGCACTGGTTTGTCTCACCCAAACCTTCTGTATTAAAATTTCTCACAATACACTCCACCCTCCAAAGTAGCCATTTTCTCCAAGGGGGGCAGATCTCTGTCATTTGGAGATCAGTTGTTTTTATTTATTTATTTATTTATTGTCTTTATAGCCCGCCCATCCTGCAAGTGGACTCAGGGCGGGTCACATCATATCAAATGAGTCAATAAACACAGTTAAAAAAAAATTAAAACACAGTAGTAAAGGTATAACTCCATAACTTCATAATAAACAGAGAATGCCACAAGATCTCCAGGCCCCACCTGGAGGCTGTGCTGTGGTGGTGGCAGCTGCAAAAGCAACATTTAAAAAAAAAAAGTCTGCACAGCTGATCAAATCTCCAATGATGGCCAATCAGGAGCTTTGCTGGACAAAGGCCCCACCTGTCCCCTCCCACTTTCTAAAAACACTTGGCAGGCACCAGGGAGCCTGTTGGCGCTGCCCTGAAGACCATGGGCATTGTGTCGGGGACCCCGGACTTAGACCATCTTCAGGCATCTTCGTTTTTACCTAGAGTTACACGTGAAAACGTCCAAAATACCTGCTCAGCTGTGAAGCTCACTAGGTGACCTTGGAGCAGTCACTTTCCTTCAGCCCCACCTGCCTCACAAGGTAACATTGTGATGATATCCCAAGGGGAAAGGGAACCAGGAACAAGGCCCTCCCCAAGGGTCCCCTCTATGTTGGAAGAGCTGTGGGAGCAAGGCCACTTTTTACCACAGTTGGTGGGAATGCCTGCTCATTGCCAAATTTTGGGAACAAATCGTACAGCAGATATTGAAATGAACAGGATAGGCCTTACCTTTAGATCCAACGATGCTGCTCCTCATCTATGGCCGCCAGACGGTACACCTGAAAAAACAAAGCAATTAATAAACGTGTTAACAATAGGAGCTAAGGTAACAATAGCTCAGCAGTGGAAATCTACCATTCCCCCAACAACCCAACAATGGTTGCACAAGATATGGGAATATTTTCTGTTAGAGAAATACAATATGATTACTACCACAGACCCAGCTGAAAGAGAAACATGGGTACTAATGGATAAATGGTATCTGATTCTAGAAAAACTAGATGTAGACAAGCTTGAATGGGAATCCATAACAGAGACAAAATTTAAGCTTCTAGTTTTAGGTTACCGTACCGGTTGGTCAAGAATTTAGCTATAAAAAGTCGCTAAGATTATAGCCTGTTCCCTGTAGCTGAAAATATTTCTCTTTCGTGTAACTCTAAACATTATAATGTTAGACGAACGCAAGAGTTTGTAACCTCCAGCACAATGGCGGCATCTTTACAGTTGTGTTTGAGATGTATATAAGTGTTGATTTCTGTACTATTTCTTAATATTCATTGAGTTATCCTGTATGCTGTTTATTAATTTTTTAAAAAAGGAACAAGGTCCTAAACAGCCCAGGAGAAGAGCAAGGTTTTAAAATGTCAATCAAATAAATACTTTGTGAGTGAGGAGTTATATAGAATTCTGTCTCCGAAACAATTAGAAAAAGGCCTTAGAATTTCTGGACCTGTGGAAGTGGAAGCACATCCCTAGAACAATTCCATGAGCTTTATAAAAGGGAGTCCCCCCCTCCCTTCCCTTACCAGCAAGAGCCCTAATTCAACATGACAGTTATTTGAATATTTCCTCTGCAAAATATTGCTGTTCATTATCCACTCTGACATCAAGTTGGTGCTAGATGTCTGGCCTGAAAAAAAAACCAAAATAAAAAATTACCCAACCACATGACTGAAATAGCAAATCTCATCCAGGGCTACGCTCCAGGCAGGCCGCTTTTCTCACACAGAGGCCCCGCTATATTCTTGTCCTAATTTCCCTTCCCACTGTGGTCTAGTGAATGGCTTATGGCTAATATGTCACATCAAATACGATTTCCTCTTTCCCTGTCTAACATTTCATTGCAAAAGAATTAGAGCAGGGCTTATAAAATACCAGATTTCAAACTGTGTCAGCACTCCTTTATAAACCCCTGTTTTATAGGTCTGTTAATTGGAGGGAGAGGAAGACCTCGCGGTAATCTCACTCGTGGAAATTGCAGGGTGAGTGAATCAGAGCTGGCAAATGTTTGCCTTTGTAGGACAAAGTGACTGTGGGACTTTCAGGTTATACAATATGGGATGGAAGGTTTCTCAGCAGCTCCAACTAGTGTTCCCTCTAAGCTGATCTAGGGTGAGCTAGCTCCCAGTTTTTTAGCCTCCGGCTCACACATTTTTGTCCTAGCTCAGGAAGGATGGCTCCAGAGCAAACTGACTTATGCAGTAGCCAAACCGCTCACTCACAGCTTTAATGCCAGTAGCTCACAAAGTAGAATTTTTGCTCACAAGACTCCACAGCTTAGAGCACTGGCTCTAACCGTCTAAATCTAGCATTCAGCTGCATCTCCAGATGTGGGAATCTCCTGTTTTTCAAGTGTGATTTAGCAGTTAAGAGTGTTGGACTAGGATCTATGGCTCCCAGGTCCCCCGGGAGGGCGGGGGTTTCCCCACCAAAACGGTCCCCAATCCACTAGTCCGGATCAGGCCAGGGGGTGAACCTGCCCTCAAAGTGCCCAGTTCAGGCCGACATGCCTGGTGCAATGACATCACTTCCTGGTGATGTCATCACATTGGGCATGTCGCCAGGTGATGCTCTAGCAATCAGCCTGGAAACTCTATGGTACCAGAGAGTTTTCAGGCTGATTAGTAGAGCATCGGCTAATGACATGCCCAACATGATAATGTCACTTCTGGGTGATGTCATCGCGCTGCATGTGCACACTTCACGCATGTGTGAAAGTCCTGGCCCGGGACCAACTCTCCCCCACTAATGCAGTTAACTTGGCAACCCTACTATGATTTGGGAGACCCAGACTCAAATCCCCACTCATGCCATGGAAGCTTGCCGAGTGACCTTGGGCCAGTCTCTCTCTCTCTCTCTCTCTCTCTCTCTCTCTCTCAGGCTAGCTTACCTCACAGGGTTACTGTGAGGATAAAATGGAGGAGAGGAGAATGGTGTACACTGCTTTGGGTCCCCAATAATCCAGGTGGTCATTGTTGGTCTTACAGATGCCCCTGGACGCTCAATTTGTTCTAATGAAATAGCAGGTGTTTGCTGTTCTTCACAAAGTCTGATGAGTGGCTGAGCATTAGGCATCAAAGCCAGTATCCCACCTTCTTATCAGCCATTGTGCCACCAAGATGTGTAGGGTGGTCAACTCCAGACTGGCTAATTACTAGAGATTGGGGGGGGGGTGGAGCTTGGGAAGGGCGGGGTTTGGGGAGGAAAGGGACCTCAACAGGGTCTAATGCCTCGGAGTCCACCCTGCAAAGCAGCCATCTTCTCCAGGGGCAACTGATCTCTGTTGTTTGGATATCAATGATAATTCCAGATCTTCAGGCCCCTCCTGGAGGTGGGCAACCTTATAATGTGGCAACATCTATGCCAGCCCACCAGTACTCCAGTGACCATTCAGAGATCCGGAGAAGGCAACATAAATATATTTGTTTAAGAATCCAAGTTCACAGTCCCAAAAGGCTTCCATTTCAGTAGATTGGGGACGGGGGCTTAATTTCCTCTTGAATGCAGATGTTGAACTGGAATATTGGTTAATTGGTAATTAACAAAATAGCCAATTTATCTGCTGATGAAACATCTAAGTTTGCCTTTCAAGTAGATTAAAAGTAATTCAAATATAAGTGTTTCATCAGCATATGAAGCTGTACTGCTCAACTAATTCTCTATTAATTACTTGCAAATGAGTTATTTTCTCTCCGTCTGAAGCCTCAACAAATACTCTTAATGAATTAACTTATAATGAAAGTCTTTTAAAAAGCAAATCAGATACCAGTTTAGCATTCTTCAGCAGTTTGTCCCTATTCTCCATTGCCTTTTTAGAGGAAAAAGTTGGGGTAGGGAAGAGAGAGAGAGAGATCTCTTTTCTCTGTCTTCCCTTTTCCATCAGTCTGAAGATGCACAGGTTTTCATAGCTATCTTACTTCTGGATAAGTAGGAGATCTACCACTATTACCGTGGATCTCCAGATGACCAAGACCAGTTCCCTTGGAGAAAATGGCTGCTTTGCAGGGTGGACTTTATGGCATTATAACCAGGGGTCTGTTGGGGCCGGAGCGAGGCGGAGCGAAGCTCTGCCAGCTCAGGACTGGCCACTAGGGCAGCCACGGGCCGAATCAGATTCTCTAATCTGATTCAGCTTGCCACCGAATTGCTGCCGAAATTCGGCGGCAATTTTAAAAGCCGCTGGAGGGGAGGGGGGTTGAGGGAGAGGCTCCAAACTTGCAGGGTAGCTGCTGGGGCCTCTCCTCGAAATACCCACCAAGTTTCAAGAAGATTGGACCAGGGGATCCAATTCTACAGGCCCCCAAACAGGTTGCCCCCATTCCCTCCATTGTTCTCTATGGGAGGAAAAAAGTTAACATTTTTCCCCACCATAGAGAACAATGGAGGGGATGGGACAACCTGTTTGGGGGCCCATAGAATTGGACCCCCTGGTCCAATCTTCTTGAAACTTGGTGGGTATTTCGAGGAGAGGCCCCAGCAGCTACCCTGCAAGTTTGGAGCCTCTCCCTCAAACCCCCTTTCCTCCAGCCCTTCATATACCCTATGAGTTTTTGCCATTGATTTCAATGGCCCATAGGGTATAATGGGGCTGAAACTGACATTCCCTTTCTGACACACTTCTGGTGATGTCAGGGGACGTGGCATATGCGAATGAGGTATGCTAATGAGTTATGCTAATGAGCTCCTGCACCTCTTTTTCTACGAAAGGACCCCTGATTATAACTATATGGCCACTGAGGCCCTCCCTTCTTCAAGACCTGCCCTCCCCAGGCTCCACCCCCAAAATTTATTTATTTATTTGTTTGTTTCAATTTATATCCCACCTAGCCAGTGGACCGGCTCTTTCTGTGTACTTTCCAACCCGGATCTGGTAGCCTTAAAGAGAAACTCTACCTTTTCATTTAGCATGGGTGGTGGTTATGTGCCCGGACTTTAATCAGGGAGAACCAGGTTTGATTCCCCACTCCTCCACTTGCAGATGTTGGATCACCTTGAGCGAGCCATAGTTCTGGCAGAGCTGTTCTCTCAAGGACAGTTCTGGAAAGAGCTCTCTCAGCCCCACCTACCTCACAGGGTGTCTGTTGTGGGGAGGGGAAGGGAAAGGAGTTCGTAAACTGCTCTGAGACTCCGTTGGATAGTGAAGGGCGGGGTATAAATCCAATCTCTTCTCTTCTTCTCTAGATGGGAGACTTTAAAGCTGAAACTAGTACCAACTATTTTCATTATGCCACCTCTTCTAGGAGTATTGTCTGCACAATCCTGCCAGAGAAAGATTGGAAGAATGTCCCCCCTCCCACCCCCACACTCTCCCCAGTTCAAAAGCCAGCCTTTTATCCACCACACCACATCGTCTCTCAGTCATTGTTCCACTTCAGAATTGAAAGTGCTCATTTTTGGACAGGACCATGCCCTAAGCTCTAGGCTGTGGGCTGACTCAATTCAGTTGGGGGCAGCTGTTGCACAGCATTGTACAATCTGGGGGCACTTTTAATCCGCCTGCCACATTTGTATTAGGATATAAGAATGACGATTAAAAATAGAAAAATACATCAAGAACAAACAGTGTTGCTACTCCGGCAAACTAAAGGACAGGTTGCCAAGCTTTCTAAACATCCACAGCTGTTGCCATGAAGTGATGATTTAGAAAATTTTAGAAGAGTCAGGTATAAGATCCTTCACAGTTCAAGGCAACACAAAGTTTCTCTGGACGTGTGATAGAATTAAAAAATATTGGGCCTGGATCCATGGAATTTTACCAAAAAAAAAGTGGGGTTTGGTGGTGCGGAGCAAGGAGGTCCAGGAGCGGCTTGTGGTCCGTGGCCACAGTGAACACAGGTAGTTGTGGAATTTTTTTCACTCCCGCAACTATGGCCAGCGCCTCCTTGTCGATTTGGGCGTAATTTCTTTCCACCGCCGACAGGGTTCTGGAATAATATGCCAACGGCACCTCCCGGCTGTCGGGAAGTTGATGGCTGAGGACTGCTCCCACGCCATAGGGAGATGCATTGCACACCAGGACCACCAGGAGCGCTTCATTGAAGTGGGCCAGGACCACGTTGGACACCAGTAAATCTTTGATGGCCTGGAATGCCGCTGAGTGTCGCGGTCCCCACTCCCATTTTGCCCCCTTGTCCAGTAGCCGATGCAGCGGCTCTGCTATCGCTGCCTTGTGGGGGAGGAAGGTGTGATAAAAACTGAGGAGGCCTAAGAATGCCTGTAGCTCTGCTTTCAAGGTGGGTGGAGGCACCTCCATGATGGCTGACACCTTTTCTTTGGTTGGGTGGATGCCCTGGGTGTCTACGGTGAATCCCAGGAAGGTGGGATTCACTGATGGCATGCCCAAGATGCATTTATCCTTGCGCACCTTTAGGCCAGCATCCTGGAAATCCTGCAACATGGCTCATAGTCGGGTCTTGAAGGTGGCAACGTCCGGAGCCACAATCAGGACATCGTTGAAAAACGGCTTTACCCCTGGAAGGCCTTTAAGAACAGAGTCCAATAGCTGCTGGAACAACCCAGGAGCAACGCTCACTGCGAACTGGAGCCGCTTTAAATGCCCCCTTGTGGGTGATGATTGTCTGTGCCTCTGCCGTGGCATTGTCCATGGGGAGTTGATGGTCGACCTGAGCCAGATCCAGCTTACCCAAAAAACTTGGCTCCCACGAGGGAGGCCAAGACATGGCTGACCACGGGCACCGGGTATGCATGGTCTTGGAGGGCCAAATTCAAAGTGCACTTATAGTCCACACAGATACGGATTTCCCCATTTGCCTTCATGGGAGTGACGATCGGGGTTTCCCACCTCGCGTGGGAGACTGGCTCCAGCACCCCTTGTGCCACGAGCTTGTCTAACTACGCTTCCACCTTGGTCTGGATTGCGAGTGGGGGCCGTCACACTGCCATGCGGATGGGGCGGACGTTAGGGTCTAAGTCCAGGGAGATGGGGGGCCCCGGTAGGAGCCCAAGGTGCCATCAAAAATGCCAGGGAACTCAGCACAGACCGACTCAAAGTCTGCTGATCCAATTCGGTTCACCCCTCGTATTTCCAGTCCTAGGGGTTTGAACCACTAGAGTCCCAGTAGGCTGACCAGGTCTCTTTGCACCACCAAAAGGTCCAGGAGCCCATTAAAGTCCCGGTACCGCACCCTGAACTTCCCCAGCCCCTTAATTGCGATCGGGTTGTTTTGAAAGTTCCAGAGAATTAGTCCTGTGGGCTTACGCAGCCGCCCCCCCCCCCCCCTTGGGACAAAGCCGCTTAAAGGTTGTGGCTGAAATTATGGAATAGGTGGACCCAGTTTCTAGGTCAAGGGAACAGGGGGCCCCTTCGATCCAGACGTGGACTGTAATTTTCCCGGGGAGGGGCTGGGGCAAGCTCAGTACCTGTTGATGTACAGTTGTGATGCTATCTGCGGCCTCATAGTGGGCATTTTGGGAGCAACGGTTGTCTCGGGAGCGGCAGGCCTTCGCGATGTGCCCTGTGCATCTGCAGGCTTGGCAGGTTGTGTCTCGGAACCAGCAGGAACATCTCTCATGGGGGTCTCCATAGCTTGCGCACAGTGAGGGCGGCCTGTGCTGGGAAACAGGAGAGGGAGCTGTGGCTGGAGACATGCGGTGGGAACAGGAACTGGAAGGACGGGACACACCTTTGTAGGAGCGAGGCTGCAGCTGGTGGACGTCCTCTTCCTCTGAACTGTCTGGTTCTGAGACTCCGGTGCTATGTGAGTGGGTGACCATTTTGTCTTTTTGGGTCACTCCAGATGCAACCACCATCAACAGCACCTTCTTGAGGGTAGGCTCTGTGAGTGTGATTAGCTGCCGCCGGAGCTTGGCTTCTCGCACCCCCACCACAAAACTGCCCAGTAAATGGTCCTCCACATGCCGGTACTTGCATCTGACTGCCATCCAGCGGAGGTCAGCGAGTAACGCAGTGGCACTCTCACCCGGTTGTTGGGTCCTTTGGAGGAACTGGACTCAGAGCGCCAGCGTGGACGGCTTCAGCATGAAGTAGTCCCTGAGCTGCTTGATCAGGTCATCGTAGGTGATGTCCAGCAGGTCTCAGGGTGAGATGAGGCTCTGGGATATGTGCATAGTTTCGACGCCGCAGTGGCCCAGGAGCCAGGCCCGCTTCATCTCAGCCTTGGTAACCCCATGCACTGTCAGGAGAAACCTGAGTTGCCTGGACCAGATGTCCCAGGTCTCGGGTTTGGAAGGGTCAAAGGGAGGGATTTGTCCCACGGCGGCAGGAGCGGCACAGTGATTGAGGTCATTGGGGGCAAGCGGCAGTCCTTCAGGGCGCTGGGGCTCGATGAAGCCTTGTGCCAGCGGATCGGTGCTCGGTGCTCCACTGCTCTGTTCAGCTGATGAGTCGCTCATCGGGATCTCATCTTCGTCACCACTGAAAAATACTGGAGCTGGGAAGCCAGTATCAGTGAAAACAGCATAGCAGTTTATTACAGGTTCAGATGGTACATAGCAAACCCCGGGCTTCGCACCCTCTTTTATGCCAGTTGGAGATAATCCCCCAACCTTGCCCAAATGTCCTGATAGGACCTTAAGTTCATGGTTACAGTTCATAGGTCCCCTGGGGGGAACCTAGGCGCAAGATTGGTGGCCGCTCAGGATCCGACCAGCTATTGTCCTACCTGGCTGAAGCTCAGATAGGTTCGGACCACGTGTGGAGGTCCACGTGGCAGTCACCATTACAGGGCACATGGTGACCTCAGTATCAGTACACAACAGAGGCCTAGGCCTTCTCCTTTCTTCTGGTAAGTACGGCCCCCCCCACCAGCCAGCTGATTGGTGTCTGGGGGTAAGGCCTGGCAGTGGGGGACCCCCGCCGTCACCAGGGGGTCTAGCAATCCTATTCTTCCAGCATGGTATGAAAAACTTTTCTTGGTCAGCTGGAAGACAATTCCAGTGACCCAACCATCCCATGGGCTTTGCCAACAGAATCAGCCTTGTACTGTGAGGAGGAGCTGGATCCATGGGAAAGACCAGCGCGACTGGGAATGGCTCTCCCAACCAACAAGTAGGTCCTTTAATCAACAAGCGATTAAAATGTGGGATTCGCTGCCAGAGGATGCATTGATGGACACAGGAATAGACAGCTTCCAAAGGGTGTTGGATAGATTCGTGGGGGAGAGGTCTATCGGTGGCTACCAGCCATGGTGACTGAGGAGAACCACCACATTGAGAGGCAGTCAGCCTCTGAATCCCAGTGCCATTTTCTCCATCTTTGTCATCTGAAGACCAGTCGTAAATCTGGGAGATCCCTAGGTACCTGAGATCCAGACAAGCATGGTGCTGGAGGGAAGGGGGGGGTGTCACATGGCTGGATAGGGTTGCCAGCCTTTAGGTGGGGCCTGGAGATCTCCCGCTTTTACAACTGGTCTCCAGCTGACAGAGATCAGCTCCATTGGAGAAAATGGCTGCCTTGGAAGGTGGACTCTATGGCATGGTACCCTGCTGAGGTCCCTCCCCTCCCCAAACCTCACCCTCTCCTGGATCCACCCCCAAGGTCTCCAGATATTTTCCAACCCAGACCTGGCAACCCTGTGGCTGGAAGAATCTTTAAAAGCTCCAGTGCAAAGGGAGGATATAGGAACTGCTTAGAGCACGGTAACCATTCAGAAGATTCAAGCCACAAAAATACATGAACAGGCCCCTCAGTCTGGGGCCTTCAAAAGTTGTTCAGCAAAACGTGTGTGTAGCTCTGCCTCCCCCCTTAACCCCAATGCAGCGTTTGGTTCACAGGCAATAAGCTTTTTGCAGGCAGCTATGAGTGAGTAGTTCAGCGTGGGCCGCCTTGCCATTACTTGGGGTCCTGCAGAGCACCCACTCCAGTATCTAGGAGGATGCCATCTTCTTAATTTTATTCTATATTTCACTTTCTAATATGGGTTGATCTTCCCGGTGACTCCCGCAAGGTTTTCCAAAGGCCTATTACTGTGTGCTCTTTATCCTCTGCAGAGGAACTGTTATCACTTTTGGTTGCTAAGAGAACATTTTACAGGCTCTCCACATCCCTTTATTGCCTTACGGAATGAAATGCATGTGTACAGTTTCTTTAAAAAAAAAAAGAAGGGGGTGGGACACACCACCACAATTTGCCTCTGAAGGGTCTGAGGTACTGTATGAGAAATGAAAACCTTCTATGAGAAGCACGGAATTGCCAATAATGAACGCTGAGTGAGACAGCAAATTAAAAACCCTATGCTGGGAGAGACCATTAGGAGCAATTTGGCATTTATTGAACAGCAGATGGTGATTAAAAGCAGAAAACCGAGAGTGTCACACCAAGAAGAAAAATAACACGGCCATTCCATTTCCCAAAACTTAACATTTGAGTGCCCACGCCGCTGCCGCAAGGCACTGGGGAGAGAAGAGGAAGCGCTGGGGTTTCCCTCTGCCCGCTACCCAACCCCTTCAGAGTAGTATGCCAACCTCCAGGTGTGCCCTGGAGTCCTCCCAGAATTACACCTGCTCTCCAGACCACCGACAGCTGTTCCCCTGGAGAAAGCGATCATACAAGTTGTAACAACCGCTAGGTTACCATATGCAAAATACTGGAAGAAGGAAGAAATGCCAACAAAAGAAGAAATGATTTACAAACTACTGGATGCTGCAGAAATGGACAAATTAACTTCACAGTTACAAGACAAAAAAAGAAGAAATCTTTGAAAGCAATGGGTTGAGATTATATAACTGGACTGAGAAAGATTTTGGAAAACTACTCAGTCAAACATAAAAACTCAAGTGAAACACTCTGAACTTAATCATTTAACAGACTGGTGTATAAGAACTCGATTCGCTGTCATGGAGTGTGTTCAGATGGGCAGCTAATCCCACCATTGGCCCGGCTGTAATTTGAGCTAGATCTTTTTGATCCAACGTTGCACGACCAGACAGCTCCCCCGTGAAGCGCTTCATCATGTTTGACTCCCGCGGTGGATTGTCTAGATGGCATCCACCATGAGGAGCCATGCAGTTGGCTTTTTTAAAAAAAATCCTGTCTGCGCATGCGCATAGGCACCTCGCCATATACTTCTTTCTCCGCACATGTCTGTACTAAAAATGGTAAAAACATGGTCAGCGGTACCTTCCTCTAGCTACCGTTTCACTTAATAAAGTTGACAACGTTCAGGGGACCGTCAGAAACATAACATTGTTTGGATCGCTTGAGCAGAGCTCCGGGGACGTCACGTGTTTAAGCGGTTATGCGCGCATTGCTAGGACTTTTTAAAAATGGCAGCCATTCGGGATGGTCCGGAGACCATCCCTACAGGCTGATTGCGTGCTGGAGGTATGACCTGATGGTGGAAAGTCCGGCATTGGCCCGTCGGCCAGCTTTAGACCAGGCTTTAACTAGTATCTTTTAGGTACGGATCCCCGATGGGGATTGACAAGCTACTAACAAAAGCGGCACAATTCCCAGATGTTGAGATCTGGATATGCACTTTAAATCTACCAGGCACTTGTGCCTGGCACAGCTCAAAAGGGCCATCTGAATGCACCCATAGAGTTGAACTTAAGCAGGGATAATAAATAAGAGTATATGCTTCACTGCTGTTGTTCGTTGTGTATTCTTTTCTTTGTAATGTCTTTATGATTTGAAAATAATAAAATTATCTTCAAAAAAGAAGAAGAGAAGAAGAAGAGATTGGATTTATACCCCACCCTTCACTCACTTGGAGTCTCAGAGCGGCTCACAAACTCCTTTCCCTTCCCCTCCCCTCCCCACAACAGACACCCTGTGAGGTAGGTGGGGCTGAGAGAGCTCTTTCCCAAGCTGTCCTTGAGGGAACATCTGGTACAGAGCTATGGCTTGCCCAAGGTCATCCAGCCAGGTGCAAGTGGAGGAGTGGGGAATCAAACCCGGTTCTCCCAGATCAGAGTCCGCGCACTTAACCACTACACCAAACTGGCTCTCCAAAGAGAGAGAAAAGGGCCACTTCGGAGGGCAGACTCTGTAGGCCCTGCATCCCTGTTCAGCTCCCTCCTCTCCCCAAACCCCACCTGCCCCAGACTCTGCCCCCCCCTCCCGCAATCTCCAGGAAACTCTCAACCTACAATTGACAGCCCTGCCTCCAGCTGAACAAAAGGCAATGAGGTATCAAGCAGGTGACCCCTTTAAATAGAGTGGCTGGCTCGTGTCCAGTGATTCCCATGACAGTGCAGTTCTGTACTGCGGTGGGCACAGTCTGAGTACAGAGCCATGTGGGTGGGCCGATTGTGTGGCGCAGTTCCGGGTGCCAACTCTGGATCTGGAAATGCCTGGAGATTTGAGGGGGGAGCCTGAGGGGGTGGGCTTTCGGGAGGGGAGGGAACCTCAGTATAGTATAAAGCCCTACAGACCCCCTGCCGAGACAGCCAATTGCTCCTGGAGAAGTGGAATCAATGTTTTAAAGAAATAAAAGAAGCGGTTTGTATAGTCTAGAGATGGATTGTAATTTTTTGGGGGGGATACCTCCAGCCCCCACCTGAAGGTTGGCAACCCTAGGTGGAATCAATATGAAAAAAGAGAGATGTGGTGCAGGCTCCTTTTTCCTCTGTGTAACTCCCCGCTCCTCTACAGGTTGCAGTTCTTCCTCCAGAGGTAGCAATCACCACAGTATCCTCTCGGGGACACAGGAACACATGAAGCTGCCTTATGTTGAATCAGAGCCTCGATCCGTCCAGGTCAGTCTTGTCCACACAGACAGCCAGGGTCTCAAGCAGGGGTCCTCCTCATCACCCTGCCACCTGGTCCTTTTGACTGGAGATGCCGGGGATCGAACCTGGGACCTTCTGTTGCAGGTGCTCTGCCACTGAGCCATGGCCTCCCCCAAGGTAGCTACACCAGGTTCATGCTACTGTCAGTCTCTGCATCACAGCCTTCATTTTCTGCTTGAGTCTGACCGCATCCTTGGGCAAACCTTGCATCCCTCCTGTGTCGACTTTGTTCCCAGTCCGGTTGCTAGTAATCGCTGAGGGTCTTGGTGAGCACGTCGTAAGACACCTCGGTGGGGTCTTGCAGGGCTAGTAGGTTCTGGGCCACCCGCATGACCTCCACCCCTCCGGAACTCAAGAGCCAGGCGCTCTTCAGGTCTGCATCTGTGATTCCGCGGACCTTAAAGGCGCGACCCAGCGTCTTGAGCCAGGACTCCCACATCTCGGGGCGAGACGTATCGAAAGGGGTAATTGGTCCCGGAGCGTATGCCATATTTACCAGAACAGGAGCGGCGGCAGCTGTTTGAGCGATGTCCTCGTGTCTTGCAGTGGTGCTGGGGAGCGCTGAGTCTCGGCGCTGGCTAGTGACGGAGGATCGGGCTCAGAGCAGCTTGCAGCGAGGTGTTGGAGCGCTGGAGCTCGGATATGCCTGCAGCCGGCGGGACGGAGCTCGCTGTGCTGCTGTGGTCGGCTGGAGAGTCGCTCATCGGGATCCCACCTTCATCGCCACTGATAAGTATTGGAGTCGGGAGTCCATGGAATAGTGAAACAGCTAGATCTTTATTGCTGGTCCGGATGAAGCATACAACTCAGGGCTCGAAGCCCTCCTTTTATGCTGGTCAGGGACAATCCCCTGACCTCGCCCAACTGGCCTGATAGGCTATTAGAAGTCTATTTACATTTCATAGGTTCCCTGGGAGAAACCTAGGTACAGGATTGGTGGCCGGTTTGAATCCACCTGGCCTTTGTTCTACCTGGCTGAAGCTCAGGTAGTTTCTTGGCCATGTGCTCTGGCCATGCTCTGGCCATGTGCTCTGGCTATGCAGTCGCAATTATGGGAGCACATGGCAACCGCATGGTCAATACATAACAGTTTGCTTTATTCCCGTCCGGCCGCCTGTACCCACAAACTCTCGTCTGCATGTCTTGGATACCTTACCTTGAGGTCCCTGATTCCGCACTGGTGATTCCCCCAATGTGGCCCAAGCTTACCAACAGTTGCCAGTGGACGAGGCAACAGCAGAAGCCCAGACAATCATAACCCACAGGTCCACAGGCACCATTCCAGACCTCAGCATGGATGAGGAAGGTGACCACATCCCCGACTCAACACCAGCCATTGCACCCCAGGAGATTGCCCCTCCAGACTCGCCACCAGGGACCAACCAGCCAGACGCAACTACAGACTCCCCAGCAGAGGCCACGCCTGTTTCCGAGTTTGAGGCTCCGGTTCCAGTACCAACCACACCAGCTCTCCATTGGTCGGACAGAGAGAGAAGACAACCAACATACCTCAAAGACTTTGTCTGTTAGGGTGAACCCAAACTACGGGGGGAGGGGTGTTATGTTCTGTACACGATTCTTTAGTTTAACTTACAGACTCTGTAATGTTAACGTAGTAGCGCAGGCACGAAATGGCAGCCAGGCGCTCACGTAATGGTGACAGCCATGCGGTCCGAGCGCCTGGCCAGGGAGAGGCCTGAGCTTGAGGTCGAAAGACAATAGCACCAGAGGATCCTAGACACCCACCTACCAGAGGCTCAGAATATTCAAATGTACCAACCAGAGCCTCTGGCAGGAAGGGTGCCCTATCATGATATATGGGTGAGGCTTGGGGCAAGGCTTCTCTGTGCATAAAAGCCGACCCCCAGGCCACCTATGGTATGCTTGTTCCTGACCTCTCAATAAACCTGATCATGCTGAAAATCACTCAACCGGCCTCCCGAGTCCAGTACACTTTAATTGTAGGGTGCTTCGGCACTGTTAACAGCTGGTTTTTTCTCCAGTGGCACAGTGGGGGGGGGATCTTTAAGGATCCACTGTGGCTGGCACCATCATCTCACTGAAATTGTATCATTTTACGGCCCACCAGCAGGGTGGCACAAACTTGTTTTTGTGTCTGGTTTGGGTTCCCTGTACTGCATTTATCACTTGATCTGCTGCTGTAAGCCAGCAAGGCATATTATATTCTCTTATGAACAGTTAAAATCATAAGTTTGAACTTTGGGTTGTCATCTTGCAAAAGGGCGAATGCACTCTCTATTGCAGTGAGAGGCTCCAGCCCACAGCAGGAGACTTCCTTCAGAGTTCACACCTACATGGAGACCAGGACTCCATTTCTAAGAGTCCTTCTGTCTCTTTCACGTGTTCACACCAACAGGGAGACCAGGACTTCATTTCAAAGAGTCCTTATCCCCTTAGAGCTGGCCACACCTTCCCCCAGAGTTCCTGTAAGAGATTATGTTAAGTGACGTTGCTTAGCAACTAATCGTCGACCATCAAGTGGCCTGGCCGAAGCCATCATGAGACCAAGGATTGGCGCCAAGAATGCTACCATCTGGCCCAGGTGTTAGTTCCTGCTTAGCACCCAGATTTGCAATACTGACCACTCCTTCCTACCTCCTCCTCCTTATGACACTGACCAATAGTAAGGCTAGTGGGGATGGACCAACTAGTAGGTGTGTCAAGGGGATGTGGTCAGCGCAGCCTGCCCCAATGCTACCTGATAAAAGATCTTGCACAACAGAAACCCATTGCTAGCCACCTTTGACCCCTATCTTCTTACCAACCTCTCACGTCCAGCTTTCTATCCCCAACACCTTGCCTCCATCTTTAATCCCTGGTTTGCGCAGCCAGGACGAGGCGTGTGGAAGTGGACCACCTATCTCCAGGACAGGTAAAGTATCACCCCTCAACAAAACTCCTGCTAATGCACCAGTGCTATTTTCTGCCTAATTTTCCTAGATCCTGTGTATATGTGTGTGTGAATACGTTTTTGTATGCTTGAACAACAATTTATAGTAAACACCATTCAAAGAAATCACTCAGCCTCATTGCCTATTTTCTGGGAACTCCTGGAGGGAGCGGGACCTTGGTATAGCTGGCAAGAACCCAGTATTCTGCCAATTGCTGGCCTTAAATTAAAGCAATTTGGCTAACACTGCCCACACATCCCCCCCTTCCATGCTAGAGACTTATTGGTTTGTTTGTTCATTTATTTACTTATATTCAACCTCCCCCCCTCCCTGATGGGGACCCAAAGTGTAACTTACGGCATTCTCTTCTCCTCCATTTTATCCTCATGCCAACCCTGTGAGGTGGGTTAGGCTGAGAGTGGGTGACTGGCCCAAGGTCACCCAGCGAGCTTCCAGGGCAGAGTGGGGATTCGAACCTGGGTCTCCCAGATCCAAGTTCAGCACTTTAACCACTACACCACACTGCCTCCTATGCACTACACACACACACACACACACTGTTGTTGTTGCTGAAACTTGGGACTCATTAACAGTCTTAACGGAGGCATGTTTCCTGATTATTACTTTCCATTGTTGGCCATAATCTCCACCCCCAAACTCTCCCAGTGCTTCCCAACCGGGGGGGGGGGGGAGCCCTATATGCTCCCTAGTCCTCCTGGGCCTCAAGTGGGAAACCCTTTCCTTTACAGAAGGGAGGCAACCACAAGCCCTGCCTTACAAGCAAAGGCCCACTTTCTCAAAAGCTCGGTGGGTGCCAAGGGAATTACTGCTGGGTGCCATGCTGCTCATGGGCACTACGTCAGAGAACCCTCTTCTAAATTGTCCCCCAAAATGCCGTCACCATCGAGCTTTGAAGATCAGGGATGATGCCTGGGATAACCCCGCTGTATGCTGCATTGGTCAGGCTGCACCTGGAGTGTTGTGTGCAGTTCTGGAGGCCTCCCTTCCAAAAGGACATGGGCAGAATGGAGCAGGTGCAGAGAGGAGAGCAATGAGGATGAACCGGGGGGGGGGGGGGGCTGGAGACCAAGAAGCCCTCTGAGGAAAGGCTGAGGGACTTGGGAATGTTCAGTCTGGGGCAGGCTGAGGGGGACAGGCTGGCTCTCTTGAAGTATCTGAAGGGCTGTCACTTAGGGGATGGCAGGGAGCTGCTCCTGTGGGCAACAGAGGAGAGGACTGGCAAGAATGGGTTTCAATTAAGGGCAGGAGGGTACCGGCTGGATCTTAGGGAAGACTTTTTTCCAGCAAGAGTTGTGCAACAGTGGGATCGGCTCCCGGGGGGGGGGGGAGCTCCCCCTCCTTGGCAGTCTTTAAGCAGCAGCTGGACAAACCCTTGTCAGGGATGCTCTAGGCTGATCCTGCCTTGAGCAGGGGGGTTGGACTAGATGGCCTGTGGGACCCCTTCCAACCCTGTGATTCTCTGATTCTATCAGTGCTGCAGGTGCTCCAATGCATTGGATAAGACTGCTAGGTATTATTTTGCTAGGTATTATTTTATGAAGTGCCACCAGGGCAATGGTAGGCAAACCCCCCTCCCCCCAGGTCCTGGGCCTGAGGAATGTTGTCTACATTTCAGCTGGGGGGGTGGGGGCAAAGGAAGGAAGGAAGCAAAGTTAGGCACTAGAATGGCAATTAAAGAGGTGGGAGGAAGGAGAGAAAGGGAGGAATGGGGAACCCAGAGAGCACAAGAGAGCACCTGCCTTTTACTTCTCCTCTCGTCTCCAGGAGTGCAAATGATGCGGCACCCCTGAAGGCCTCTTACAGAGCCGGAACGACTGTTCTGGCGGTGCCATGACTATCTCCGCAGGACTGGCAGCCTTTTATCAAACCTGCACTGATTTAAGTAAGTCACACTAGAGCTGAAGTATTCTCGAGACTTGTGGGGGGGGGGGGGGAGAGAGCACGCAAAAGCAGAGCAGCAATTTGCCAGCCTTAATCACTTCTGAAATCTGTGCTGAATGGCTCTCGGGAAGTGCTGAGAGACACTTCCCAGGCGCTTGTGCGGGGCAATGGAGGCCGTCACCGCCGCCGTCAACATCCTGTTTTTCAGTTTTCTCCGCCACTACTCTGTTGGTGGGAGGAGGTGCTCTTCCATGAGAGCCAGCCCTCTGAAAAAAGGGCAGAAGTGACCCAACTTCTCTACAAAATTGGATTGGAGGGGGGGGGGGGGGGGAGAAGACAGTGGTGAACTGATTGTGCATCGGATCGAAACGACTGCTATAAATGGAGCAAATGGAAAGGCGGCCAGGGAGGCTGGTGTCAGAATCCTGTTCTCCTAACCATTTCAAACAGCCATGAGGGAATATTGTAACACTAAAGTACTGTTGTATGTAGGGCTGTTTGGAGGCAGGAATGCACAGGAACGGAGTTCCGGCTGGCTCCTGAGCTGGCCACGCCTACAACCTAAACCTCTGGGCATGGGTGGCTACAGAGCACACTGCCCTCCCCTCCTTACACACAAGAGGGAAAGGCGGCATATTAAAATGCCCTCTTTCCCTCTGGGGAGCCTCTTCAGATTTCCTTGTCAATTTCACTCCCTGCCAGTCAGCTGAGACTGAAATTGACAAGGAAAAGCCTCTCTCTGCCTTCCCTTCTCTGACTGACATGTCCCACCTTGAAAAGGGCAGGCAGGGAACCCAGGCACCTTGAAAATACCTTTCTTTCCCTCCCCGATCTGGGGCAGGGAGAGAAAGGCATGTAACCATGCCCCCCCCCCCCCGGTTGTACGTATGAACTTCCATCATGGAGTGTGGCCCTTGAGCGTGCTGTCCCATCACTAGATGCTGGGGTTGCCATCTCTGGGTGGGGAAATGCCTGGAGATTCAGGGATGGAGCCTTGGGAGGGGGAGGTCTGAGGGGAGAGTTCTCCTCCACATCAAATGGTGCCTTTGATCCAAGGCAGCCATTTTCTCCAGGGGAACTGATCCCAGGCCTGTAGTCTGGAGATCAGTTGTAATTCCAGGAGATCTCCAAACCTCCCCCACCTGGAAGTTGACAGCCCTACCCACTCCTCAAATCCCACCCACCCCAGGCTTCAGCCACCCACCCACCCAAAAAAATCTCCAGGAATTTTCCAGTCTGCAGCTGGTGACCTTAGGGCCTGGAACTGAGCCTGGGCTGCTGCCCTGGAAGTCATCATCACTGGGGGGAACAGGAGAATATGAGAAAATACCCCACCCAGAGATTGAGCACCGGGCCTGGGCTCTTTTCACTGAAAGGCCTGGGCTCTCTGCATTTTGCTTGCGGACGTCGCGTTGCTATGCCTATGCTCTTCCTGCTCCTGTAAGTGCCTCCCCCCATCTCTTTTCCTTCTCTCTCTCCCCCCACCTTTTTTTCTGTCTTTCTTTCTTTCTCTTTCTTTCTCTCTCTTTCTGTCCCCACCTTCCTTCTTTCCTTCCTTCTTTCCTTTCTTTCTTTCTTTCTTTCTTTCCTTCCTTCCTTTCTCTCTCTCTCTCCCTTCCTTCCTTCCTCTTTTTTCCTCCCTTCCTCTCTTTTTTCCTCCCTTCCTCCCTTTCTCTCTCTCTCTCTTTTTCCTTCTTTCCTTCCTTCCTTCCTTCCTTCCTTCCTCTCTCTCTCTCTTTCTCTCTTGTTTCATTTTGTTCTTTGTGTTTTTGTAAAAAAAAATTGTAGGAAAAGGGGAGGGATGTAAAAAAGCAGAGAGCCCAGGAAATGCTGGTTTTGACTATATCTTTAATTTTTAAGAGTCTCTTTAGTTTTCTCATGGCATCTTCTGTTTAAGAAATGTAAGTTTGAAGCCTGAGTGTAACTAGTTCATTGTTCTGGCTTGCACATATATGTGTGTCTAAAGTCTGTATTAAAATGGTTTGGTGCTAACTGCCATGCAAGAGGGGAAAAAAAGAAAAAGAAAATACCCTTCCCATGGTTTCATGTTGCTGAGTCCCCCCTGGCTATTGGCAGGGATGGGGAAGGTAAGGTTTCCAGCTGCAAGTTCGGAAACTCTTTGAGATTCGGGGGTAGAAACTGGGGCAGACAAATATCTCAATGGGGTAGAAAATGCCATAGAAGCCACCCTTCCAAAGCCTCCATTTTCTCCAGGGGAGTTGATCTCAGTCGACTGGAAACGCATTGTAGTTCCAGGGGGTCCCCAGGTCCCACCTGGAGGCTGGCATCCCTCCCATTGTTCCCACCACCCTCCATCCCGCGCCCACAGCTGTGCTCTGAGCCCTCCACAAGCCCAGCAGGCCCTTCTGCTTTCCCCTTCCCTTCCATCGCCCCTTCTGGAGCGCCTGGCTCGAAGACCGATTCCATCTGCAGGCAGGCCGTAAAGGAGATCAGCAGCCAAGCAGTTAACGCTGAAGACGGCAAAATGGACTCGAGAACATTCCAGCCAAAAAAATAAAAAAAACACCACCACCCCCAAAAATGAAAATTGCCAGTTTCTACCTGCTTCTTTCATAATGCGGTGTTCAATTGCAGCTGCATTGTGCTATCCGTCCGAGCCCATTCCATGGGGTTTCGGCTGTGCAACTCCTATTAATTTTAATAGAAGTCGGGAGAATAAAATGCTGAGCAGAGCACTTTGTAAATGTGCTCCATTCTCAAGAATATATTGCTCTGCTTTGTGCCGTGGGACAGCTTTAGAAAACAGGACAGAATGCGGCAGCTTTTCAATAGCTTTGTGCTTTCATGCCACCCGCAAACAGGGCTGGAACGCACCACTGGTGGACAATAGACTTCATTACCAAATAAATGACTTCAGAATTGAATGACCTGGAACTGACAAAAAAAAAATCAGGAGATAATCATATTATAACCCCCTTGCATGAGTATAGGTTACCTGAAGAAAAAAAAACGTGGGCTGTGGAAGCTCAAACAATGTGCTCTGGAGTAACCCCACGCATATCAGTATGATTAGTAGGGTTTAAGAGTCTGGTAGATGCAGTGGCTCAAGTGGTTAAGATGCTGAACTGCAAACCAGAAGGTCAGTAGTTCAGCAGTTCGAGACCCGAGTGCCACGTGATGGAGGGAGCTCCCGTCTCTGGTCCCAGCTCCTGACAACCTAGCAGTTCGAAAGCAAGAAATTGCAAGTAGATAAATAGGTAGCGCTTCAGTGGGAAGGTAACAGCGTTTCGTGCAGCTTGGTATCTAGTCTTGCCAGCCACATGACCACGGAAAAAAGTCTTTGGACAGTGCTGGCTCTTCGGCTTGGAAACGGAGATGAGCACCGCATCCCTAGAGTCGGATTTGACTGGCTTCCAAGCAAGGGAAACCTTTACCTTTACTAGATGTCGGGGGGAGCATAGTTCAGTGGGAATAAATGCTGATACATTCCTATTGACTTGTCGAAAAGGTTGGCCCATTAAACAGGGTGAAAGGTGGTCATTCTACATTCAGCCTGTAGGAGGCACTGTAGCATAACTTCACCCACACACACAAAATCCCTGGTTAGCCCATACAGGTGCATCTAGGGCTGCCATAAATCATGGGTTTCGTTTTCATTGTAACAGCTGCCACGTTGGGGGGGGGGGAGGCATAGGGTCTGCAGAAGATGATCATCCATTCTTTGGCACATTCTTTTCCCATCCATATTTCCAGGGGTCCTTTGGAGTGGGAGTGCACAGGAGCACAGCTCCGGGAGTGAGGAGCCCAGGGGGCGGGCACATGACCAAGCCCCGCCCCCTCCCCGGCTTCCCCGAGCAGTGCAGAGGCGCAGCGCCCCGGGGAAAGCCCTGCTAGGGTCTTTATTGCTTTTAATGTTCTGTTTTAATAGTGATAATTTTATCATTGTTCCTTTTATGACTGTGTGCTGCTTTTCCAGAGACTTGCTCAAGGTGGCATATACATTTTCTAAGTATACCATTTTTTATCTGGGCACATGGCACATAAGTACTGGAGAAATTTCACCAACCCTTCAGCAGCTTCCACCCCATCAGTTTGGTGTAGTGGTCAGGAGTTGGACTCTAATCTGGGAGAACCGGGTTTGATTCCCCCCTCCTCCACATGCAGCTGCTGGTGTGACCTTGGGCCAGTCACAAGTTCTCTCAGAGCTGTTCTCTCATGAGCAGTTCTCAAAAGACCTCTCTCAGCCCCACCTACCTCACAGGGTGTCTTGTTGTGGGGAGGGGAAGGGAAAGGGATGGGTATCTCAAGTCTACTTGAAACCTGGTGGTTTCAAGGGAGCAGGAAGAAAATGAGGGTGTGTTCTTTATGCTTATTTTTATTGCCCAAAGTATTGGATGGGGAAGGGAATGGAGGAAGAGCAGGTCAGTTTCACTCACCTGTGGAGTGGAGCCTGAGGAGTGGGTGTTGCCTTCTGACACCCTTCCGGTATGTTAGGGGGTGTGGCATATGCAAATGAGTTATGGTAATGAGCTCCTGCACCTCTTTTTCTACGAAATGACCCCTACATATTTCACTGATTTCTGCTGCTTCAGACCAAGGGTTGGCACCTCTGGTTTGAGAAACACCTAGAGATTTTGGGGATTGCCATAGAGTCTACCCTCCAAAGCAGCCATTTTCTTTTTTTCTCTTTTTTTTGGGGGGGGGAGTATTTGTGTGAGCGTATGTGTGCCTGGAAGTCATGGTTGACTTCTGGCGACCCGTAATGGGGCTTGGATGGCTCAGAGAGGTGGCTTGCTATGGCATGCCTCTGCATCCTGGCCCTGGTATTCTTTGAAGGTCTCCTATCCAAGTACTTTCCAAGGCTGGCCCTCCTTAGCTTCCAAAATCTGACAAGGTCAAGCTTGCCTGGGTTTTTTGTTGTTGGGGGGCACTTAAATTTTTAAGGGGGCAGTTAAATTACAGCTAAATTAATCTGAGTGCCTGTTTTTAAAGGGGGAAGTTCCAAACATGTTTCTAGCCCTTCCTTTAAGGGGACAGGACAGCAAGGGCATCACTTCCTAGGGAAAAAAACAGTTCAGAGGGCATTTAATTGCCTTCAGGAGAAGAGAGTGGATTTATACCCTGCCCTTCACTACCCAAGGGAGTCTCAGAGCGGCTTACAAACTCCTTTCCCTTCCCCTCCCCGCAACAGACACCCTGTGAGGTGGGTGGGTCTGAGAGAGTTCTGACAGAAACTGCTCTTTTTCAAGGACAGCTGTTCCAGAACTAAGGCTTGCCCAAGGTCATCCAGCAGCTGCACATGTAGGAGTGGGGAATCAAGCCCGGCTCTCCCAGATTAGAGTCCACACCCTTCACCACTACCCCACACTCAAGAGTGGTACCTTCAGTACATCTCCCACAATCCCCCCTTTTTGCCTGTTTCCCAAAGGCTCATGGGAATGCTTCTGAAAGACTCGCCATGACAGAGGTGGTCTACAGCAGGACGGGGCTAGCAGAAAGGGGGATTGTACTGAAGGTGCCACTCTTGTCTGCCCTTCTGTGTTTTCCTGCCCTGTGGAAAGGAACTCAGAAGGCATTCAAATGCTTTCTGAGGGCAATGAAATGCTCTCTGAGCTGTCTTTTCCCAGGTCTCATGATGCCCCCCCTCCCAGTTCCACAGTGTGTGTGGGGGGGGGAGAAGCCTGCAGTGCTCTCACCCTGGCTACTGCCAGCAGTGCTCAGCAGGGGGTTTCAAAAATAAGGTTTCTGGCATGGCCATTTGTGGGGCGGGATTTTTAATTAAGGGGGCAGGGCCCCCAAATCTACCAAGCCACCATGGCTAGAAATAGAGATAAGTGTAAAAGCTGGTCATACCAGGGCTATTTGGGGGCAGGAGCACACAGGAATGGAGTTCCCGCTGGCTTCCAAGTTGGCCACACCTACAGCCTCCCCCCAGCCCGGGTTCCTCAGGTGCCTCGCAAGCCACGGGGTGCCTGGGGGAGCCAAGCCGATCCAGGGAGGGAAGGCAGTTTAAACTGCCTCCCCTCCTTGGGTTCCCCAGGTGCCCTGCAGCTGGGGAAGTCGATCCAGAAACTGCCTTCCTTCCCTCAGGTTCACCATGCGCCCTGCAAGCCACAGGGCACCTGGGGAAGCCGATCCTGGGAGGTAGCGGCACAGTCAGGGGTGTGGCCTAATATGCTAATGATTTTCCTGCTGTTAGGTGTGGCCTATTATTCTAATGAGTTCCTGCTGGGCTTTTTCTACAAAAAAAGCCTTGGGTCACACTATAAGTATTGGTCTATTGTTTCTGGTTAATGCTTTAAAGCTGTACGGTTAGTAAGACAGAGACAGGTTACTAGAGGTTTGAAATATTATTACTTTGATTACAACACTAGTATGGATGACTTATAAAAATGTTTTGTCCAAGCAACCAATGTACTTAAGCATGGTAAAACCTAGATTATAACACTGTATAAGATGTGTTTGTCTTTAACACTGAAAAACCTAATAAAATATGTTATTTAAAAAAAAAAAAAAACACACACACACATGCAGGGTCCAAATTTCAAGTGCATGGACCTGGTGGTGGGAGCACCAGACAGATTTGGGATTTTGTTAATGGACCTGAGCAGCTGGAGGAGGTGGTCTCTGGCTTGGCTTGGAGGTCCTTCCTTGAGCTTTCTAGTCTTCAGCAATTTCAGTGTCCTCCTTGCGTGTGCAATTCAGGACTTCGTGGCTTCTGCGAGGGCCATGGGGCTTCTCCGGATCATCCTGAGGCCCCGCCAACGGTAAACCATACCCTTGATTTGGCCTCTTTTTCTGATTCAGGCTTGTGAGGTCCAGGGCGGGTGGTTCTGCTCTTGAAGGCTGATTATGTGATGCCAACCAGCTTGTCTTTTCACCCCTTAAAGGAAGAGAAACAAGAACATATCATAGCCAGCGAATCCAACTGCCCAGCCATTTTTTCTACCCATTGCTGAAGTCCCAGTTTCCCAATATAGAAGTGAAGCCCTTCCCCACTCCCCGATCGGAGAGAAGTTTGAGGCACGTGGCATTGTATGGGAAGGACCTTATGCTGTCTCTTCGCTCCAGAGGGGGGACTATAATAGAGTAAGAGAGATAGATAAGCCAGGTCACTGATCATCCTTCCCTTCTACTGCTCTGATGCTGTTCCTTGGATGTGTAGATGGTTACTCACAGAGAATTTTCCTTCCATTTACTCTCTCTCTCTCTCTCTCTCTCTCTTTCTCTCTCTCCATCTAGCAGCCATGATGGCAGGACATGCTTTCCTGCATCTCCATCCATCCTAGTGTAGCTAGCTAGTTTAGGATACTATCTTTGCTCTATTTAGGGTTGCCAGACCCCCTAGTGAAGTCAGGGGTCCCCCACCACCAGGCCCCTACTCCCCAGCCGCCAATCAGCTGGTCGGCAAGGGGGACTTACCAGGAGAAAAGAGAAGGCCTAAGCCTCGTGGCCCACGTCACACAAGAAGTGCCATCATCACTCCCGCAACGTCTGGAAGATGCTCTGGTATTTGGACAAAATCTCTACGGTAGATGCCAGCTTTACCATAGAGTTTTTGCACAATTACGAAAGCATCACTGGCAGGATGACATCACTTCCTGTGTGATGCCAGAGACGAAGCCTAGGCCTCTCTCTTTCTCCTTGTAAGTCCCCCCCAACCCCCAATGCACGAAGGCACCTGGCAACCCTGGCTCTACGCTGCCTAGAATCGAGTTCCTTACAATAAAGGACTCTTCATCATTTGCTAAAGTACAAAAAGGGGTTTGTTTGACCTTATGTCCTCAGGAAGGCAGCCAACACATATTTCGCTGTGCTCATGTGTCTTGAGCACTCTGCTAATCGTCTTCTTTCACAAGGCTCCTTCACTGACCAAGGTTCCCTCTTCTCCTTCCCACCCAAGGGTTTGCGGACCCATTGGCTCACACAACAAAATCAGCTTTTAAGCATCCAATAAAACACATGTCGTTCCTTCTCATCTATTGTGTGTGGGGAGAAACCTATTGAGCAGACCTAACTTTGGGATCCAGCTAGACTTTGGCTGGGATTCCAACACCAACTTGGGTTTATTTATTTATTTATTGAAATTTATTTATTTATTGAAATTTATATCCCGCCCTCCTCGCCATACGGCGGGCTCAGGGCTGCTAACAACAGCCATTGTGGCACAATACATTACTTCGTTAAAAATTAAATAAACATAAAAACATCCTGACACATGACACATAGATGACATTACTTCAGTACAACCATCAAAACAGCGATCAAGCATATCCTTATATCTGGTCGGACATTGGCAGCTAGAGATCAGGCCGGGGCCGGATGTAAATACTGTGGGCGGCCCCTATTTGAAAGCCTGGCGGAAGAGCTCCGTCTTACAGGCCCTGCGGAATTGTAATAGATCCTGCAGGGCCTTGATGTTATCCAGGAGCTCCTTCCACCAGTAAGGGGCCGCCACAGAAAATCCCCTGGCCCTTGTAGCTGCCAAGCGGGCCTCCCTCGGCCCTGGGATAGTCAGGCGGTTTTGAGATCCAGATCAAAGTGCTCTCTGGGGAATATATGGTGAGAGGCGGTCCTTCAAGTAAGTAGGTCCTCGGCCATATAGGGCTTTTTAGGTAAGTACCAGCACCTTGAACCTTATCCGGTATGCTATAGGCAGCCAGTGCAGTGCTTTTAGGGCGGGCTGAACATGCTCCCGAACCGGGAGACCTGTCACCAGCCGCGCCACTGCATTCTGCACCGGCTGCAGCCTCCGGATTTGGCACAAGGGCAGCCCCATGTAGAGAGCGTTACAGTAGTCTGTAGAGGGTGTTACAGTAGTACAGTAGGTTACCAGTTCTAGGTTGGGAAATTCCAGGAGATTTGAGGGTGGAGCCTGGGGAGGGCGGGGTTTGGGGGGAGCTTAGTGGGGTTTAATGCCATATAGTCCCCTCTCCAAAGCAGCCATTTTCAACAGGGGAACAGATCTCTGTAGTCTGGAGATCAGTCGTAATTCTGGGAGATCTCCAGGCCTTATCTGGAGATTGGCAACCCTAAATATTGCCAATGTTTGGCCAGACTTCTAGGAATCACACCTTGCTTCAAAAGTTGTTCCCCTGCTGATCTAGAATGCAAGAAGTCCCTGGACTTCACTAAAACACTAAAATGCAGCCAGGGAAAGGAAGAAATGCCTTATCTCCAGGAGCTGGAAAAGAGCTCCTCACTCACATATAGTGTAGATTTAAGGATGGGCTTATGAAATTTAAACATCACATTATGCGGATGTAGCTATTGAAAATGCAATTTCCAGCAGAATGTTTACACAGTTGTCTGGGAGCGCATTGTTTGCGTGCAGCCCAAAGGCGTTTCCCATTCCGCTCACATAGCTGCGAGCGGGGAGAAAATTCACCCAAAGCCACCAATGCACCAGAGGCCAAGCTGAGACCCTGACGTGGCCAGTGCAAGATACATTGGTGAGAAGGCTAGGAAATCAAACCCCCCTCCCCCTCGGCACTGATGTTCTGCAGTGCCAGGTCCATTAATAACAAGACCGGATGGAGGCAGGGTTATGCCGCGGTGAAGCAGTTTCTGGGCTTGAGGAACAGAGAAATCTGTTTTGGGCACAGATGAAGGACTTTCGTGTCTCAATATATCTTTGGGATCCAGTTTCCCATGCTGTTCTGTCTGACGTCGACTTGAGACCGACAAGGAGACCATCTTCCAAGTGAGTCCCCAGAAGGGAATGGACTTCTGGGCTGGGATGTGGAATCATTTCAAAACGACAGAAATCCAAATCTCCGTGTCTGAAGAACTGAGGATATTGGGCAACATTCATTAACTTCATCTCAGGGAGCAGGCCATGTCGGTCTGCAGTAGAGCAACTAGATTTGGGTCCAGCAGCACCTTTGAAACCAAGCAGATTTTCATGGGATAAGAACATCACAAGAGGAGGAGGAGGAGGATGGATTTATACCCCGCCCTTCACTACCCGAAGGAATCTCAGAGCGGCTTACAAACTCCGTTCCCTTCCCCTCCCCACAACAGACACCCTGTGAGGCAGGTGGGGCTGAGAGAGCTCTTTCAAGAACTGCCCTTGAGAGAACGGCTCTGAAAGAACTTGTGACTGACCCGAGGTCACACCAGCAGCTGCATGTGGAGGAGAGGGGAATCAAACCTGGTTCAAACCCGGCACTCCTACCCACCACACCAAGCTGGCTCTCCAGGGGTCCATCCAGTCTGGCATTCTGCCTCACACAGCAGCCAACCAGCCCCTCTGGAGCATAGAGGACAAGGCCTTCCTCTGATGTTGCCTTCTGGCTCTAGGACTGAGAGGGTCGGGACCTCTGAATGTGGAGGGGTATAACCTTGTGAGAATCAAAGCTCTGACAAGGTGTCTGATGTCTTGTATCTGACTAAGTCAAAGCTCTGCCATCTGGTATCTGTAGGGATGCCGGCCTCCAGGTGGGGCCTGGGGATCCCCCGGAATTCCAGCTCATCTCCAGATTGCAGAGAGCAGTTCCCCTGGAGAAAATGGCTGCTTTGGAGGGGGGACTCCATGGCATCGTATCCCACTGAGGTTCCTGTGCTCCCCAGGCTCCACCCCCCAAAATCTCCAGGCATTTCCCAACCTGGATATGTCAACCCTAACCCCACCCCCATCCCCTGCTGGTGCCAAGGGGGATCTGGCAACCCTGGGTATCTGACAAAGAAGAAGAAGAGGAGGAGGAGGAGGAGACTGGATTTATATCCCGACCCTCACCACCCGAAGGAGTCTCAGAGCGGCTTACAATGTCCTTTCTCTTCCCCTCCCCACAACAGACACCCTGGGAGGTAGGTGGGGCCGAGAGCGCTCTGACAGAAACTGTTCTTTTTTGAGAACAGCTGTGCCAGAGCTAGGGCTTGCCCAAGGTCATCCAGTAGGTACAAGTGGAGGAGTGGGGAATCAAAACCAGGTCTCCCAGATTAGAGACTGCGCACTTAACCACTACACCAAAGGGAGATTTGACTCTCAAAGGCCTATACCCCGAAAATCTTGCTGGTCTCTAAGGTGCTACTGGACTTGAATCTAGCTATTTATTAGGTGAAATTGTCAACAGAATACACAAAATCTCCAGAAAATTCCTATAATAGTCAGTTGGTAGATGGTTAAGGCTTGGTCCTTTGTTTGATTTTTGTTTGCTCTATTGCCTGTTTCAAAAGACTGAGGCTGAAGTGAACAGAAGGGCCTTGGAACTGGCAGGGGTCCGTTGGAGCGGGAGCGCACAGGAGTGCAGCTCCGGGAGTGAGAAGCCCAGGGGGCGAGCACATGACCAAGTCCCGCCCCCTCCCCGGCTTCCCTGAGCAGTGCAGAGGAGCAGCGCCCCGGGGAAAGCCCTGCTAGGGTCTTTATTGTTTTTAATGTTTTGTTTTAATATTGATAATTTCATCATTGTTCCTTTTATGACTGTGTGCTGCTTTTCCAGAGACTTGCTCAAGGTGGTATATAAATTTTCTAAGTATACCATTTTTTATCTGGACACATGGCACATAAGTACTGGAGAAATTTCACCAACCCTTCAGCAGCTTCCACCTTATGAGTTTGGTGTAGTGGTCAGGAGTTGGACTCTAATCTGGGAGAACCGGGTTTGATTCCCCACTCCTCCACATGCAGCTGCTGGTGTGACCTTGAGCCAGTCACAAGTTCTCTCAGAGCTGTTCTCTCATGAGCAGTTCTCAAAAGACCTCTCTCAGCCCCATCTACCTCACAGGGTGTCTTGTTGTGGGTAGGGGAAGGGAAAGGGATGGGTGGTGCACATGTCCTGGGTATCTCAAGTCTACTTGAAACCTGGTGGTTTCAAGGGAGCAGGAAGAGAATGAGGGTGTGTTCTTTACGCTTATTTTTCTTGCACAAAGTATTGGATGGGGAAGGGAATGGAGGAAGAGCAGGTCAGTTTCACTCACCTGTGGAGTGGAGCCTGAGGGGTGGGTGTTGCCTTCTGACACACTTCCGGTATGTTAGGGGGTGTGGCATATGCAAATGAGTTATGCAAATGAGCTCCTGCACCTCTTTTTCTACGAAATGACCCCTGGGAACTGGTATCCGACCCAGGGTGCATGCAGACAAAAGCTTATGTCCAGAATCAAACTTTGTTGGTCCTAAAGGTGTCGCTGGACTCAGACTTTGTTCTCACAGCTTCCTGTGCCTCGCTTAATTAACGTTGCCTTTGGTAATTAGGTATTCCACTGAATTTCTCAGACTATAAATTGGACATGTGCTTATTTTCAAGATCTCTTTTTTCTTTTTGTTAAAAAATACTCAGTATGATCTGAAATGGAAGGGATGTCAATTTCCGTCTTTGATATTTGAGCTAACAAAGGAGGTTTTATGAAAATCATATCAACCCTTGAATTACTTTGATGTGGGAAAGACGAAAAATATATAACTTTTGAGATGGGATTGAGGAACTGCCAACAGTCTGTCAAATTACGATCATCTGGTGCTGTAATGTCACTCTTGGGTAATTGAGAGGATTCAGAATTCATGCTAGCTGTTTCATCTAATTTGGGATTCGCCACTCCAGCGAAGTCCCCAGCAACCAGTGATTCACCTTCCCAAATGTAAAAGATTATGTCAAGGAGTGCTCGAACAAAATGCTGCTTGCCCCACATATCCCAACCAATGTAATTATTGGAGTCTGCATTTTCCCCTTGAGCCCTGGGGTCCAGAGAAACCACGTGAATTTTAGGATGGATGGATGCTGGAAATCCCCTCGCTTGAGATGGGAGAGTGGATGTATAAACCTGTCCCTAGCTGAGGAAGAGAATCTATATGAGTGGTTGATGCCATCCTAAACAGACCACCAGCTAGGTTTGGGGAGAGTAGGGTTTGGGGAGAAAGGGACCTTAGCAGGGTATAATGCCATAGAGCCCATCCTCCAAAGCAGCCGTTTTATCCAGGGGAACTGATCCTGGTTGTCTGTGTTGGGAAAAAATAGTCAAAAATATTTAAATACTCAGAGTTTGCAAATGGATCTTTGCTTCACTGGAGAGGAGACACTTCTTTCTTTTTAAAATGCTTTATTTCTAAGGGTAAAAGCTACACAGGAAACCTACAAAGAAACAAGCTACATCATGCTTGCTACTGCTAGAGGCACATGGTCACACAACAGCAATGGAACATCTGCTTCTTCTTGACCCCTAGAAGGAAATCACCTGAATTCATTAGCCAATCAATACTCCTTTACATTCGCGGGCTTTTCTTGCATTGGCTGTCTGCCAGGTTTCCTTCCAGGTCAGTCTAAACAACAGCACTTAAGGTAAACAGATTAACCCTATAATGACTGGAATCTTGACCTTGCAACATTTCCAACAGTCTGGAGGCCGATTGTAACAGAGGGGGATCTCCAGGTATCCTCTGGAGGCTGGCAACCCTGCCCATGTGTCTCTTCTTGGCTATACTGGCAGTGGCTGACCTGGTCATGTCATCCTCCACACTGCCCAGAACTCCCAGATCTCCTACACTGTCTGCCCCACCCAGATGTTCTTCACATACATGAAGTTCATTAGAGAACCAGCTGTCCTGCTGGCTGTAGCCTTTCATGGGTACATTGCAATCTATGACCTGCTGTGGGTCACAGGCTATAATCTGGTATTAGGGCTGCCAAGTCCCCCGATAGGGCGGGGGAAACACCGATTTTTAAAGCTTACCCCTGCTTTTCAAAATTGGCCACTGGGGGAGGCAATGGCTGCCAGCAGGGGAATGTCGGAGCCTGCCCTGGCCTCTCCCTGCCAGGCCTGAACTTCTTAAAAGGGAAATGTCTGCAGAGAGCCTGCTTTGCAGTAAAAAGCCTCAACAGACATTTCCCCTTTAAGAGCAGAGCGAGCAAGAGAGCCCCGCCCAGAGATTAAGGAGGGACTAGGCTCTTTCTACTGAAGGGCGTGCTTTTGCATGTGGCTTGCAAGGTTGCTGCTGGGGTAAGCTGCTGGGGTCTGCCAGCTCTTTTCCTTCTCTCTCTCTCCCCCTCCCCCTTTCTTTCTTTTTTCTGTCTGTCTGTCTGTCTGTCTCTCTCTGTGTCCCCATCCACCAGAGGTCTATCAGTGGCTATTATTAGCCACAAGGTCTAAATGGAGCCCTTTGTCTGGGGCAGTGATGCTCTGCATTCTTGGTGCTTGGGGGGCAACAGTGGGAGGGCTTCTGGAGTTCTGGACCCGCTGCTGGACCTCCTGAGGGCACCTGGTATTTTTGGCCACTGTTGTGACACAGAGTGTTGTACTGGATGGGCTGTTGGCCCGATCCACTGTGGCTTCTCTCCTGTTCTTATGATATGAAAATCATATTTAGCACTTGTGTAGCACTTAGTGCTTCATATTCTGCCGAGATGAGGAAGGATTCAGTAGGGCCATTGCTCAGTGATAGAGCATCTGCTTGACATGCAGGAGGTATCAGCCTCTTCAGCTAAAAAAGCATCAGGTAATAGGTGACATTAAAGATCTCAGCCTGAGACCCTGGAGAGCCACTACCAGTCTGAGTAGTCAATACTGACCTTGATGGACCAATGGCCTGATTCAGTATTAGGAAACTTCATGAGTTCATGTGTCAGCATGTGGAAGCAACATCACAGGATGTGACATCACAAAATGATGTCACTTCCTTTCTCCTGGCTCCACCCCCAAAGTCTCCTGGCTCCACCCCCAAAGTCCTCAGATATTTCCCAAGTTGGACTTGGCAGCCCTATCTGGTATGGATTCACAAACCCCTTCCTGTCTCCAGTCCTAGACCCTGTGCTCATCACTGTCTCCACAACCTTATCCTCAGGGGTCTTCTTCAGGCTCCCGCTGAAGGATGTTCGCCTCAAGGCAATCAGAACGACAGCTCTCACCTTTGCATCTGTCTTCTGTTTTATGTGCCATCCTTGCTCTCCTTCTTTGCCTGTTGGTTTGGCCATGGTGTCCCACGGCATGTCCTTGTCTACCAGTTTCTCTCACCCGTGCACAACCCCATTGTTGTGTACTAAGACCACGGTCGCCTGGTCTCTCGTAATGGCAACCGCCACATGGTCAGCGCACATGGTCAGAATCTACCTGAGCTTCGGCCAGGTAGAACAGTAGCCAGTCGGATCCTAAGCGACCACCAATTACGAGCCTAGGTCTCCCGCTGGGGGACCTATGAACTGCAACCACGGACTTAAGGTCCTATCAGGACTTGTGGGCGAGGTTGGGGCATTGTCTCTGTCCGGCATAAAAGAGGGCTCTGAGCCCGGGGTTTCTCATGTTCCATCTGACCCTCAATAAAGAGCTTTGCTATGAAATCACTACCACTCGCCTCCCGACTCCAATACTTTCCACCCATCATCTATGCAGTGAAGACCAAAATAGCAAACTAAGGGGTAACCTTCAGGATTTAGACAACTGGTTATGAGTTCTTATTGAGAAGACATTAGCTCTCTTGGAAGAATCACTGTAAAAACAGCATGTACCTATAAGATGCAATAATCCAAGTTGTCCCGGATTGTTGAAGAGTCCAGTTCAGAAGAAGTCCTGCAAAATGGAAATTAAGTCCAGAAAATTCCATCAAGCAAAAACTCATCTTTATTCACAGTTCAATAGGACTATAGAAATTGTTGATGTAATGTGTTTTGTACATGTAAATCACTTACAAGTTTTGATAATATATGTGCACCACACAGTTTTGTTATATCCTTTTCCTTGGCATGCACATTTGGGCCAGCCAGAAACATGTGCTGAGTTCCAAATCTAACTGGAAGATGAAGAGAAGGTTTTTATAGCCCACTTTTCTCTACCTTAAGGAGTCTCACAGCAGCTTACAATTGCCTTTCCCTTCCTCTCCCTACAACAGGCCCTTATGAGGCAGGTGGGGCTGAGGGAGTTCAGAGAGAATGGTGACTGGCTCATGGTCACCCAGCGGGCTTCAGGGTCACTGGGGACTCAGACCCCGCTCTCCAGATTAGAGCCCACCGCTCCTTACCACGACACCATGCTGGCTCTCATTTAATATGAGGGGAAATGCTTCCCCCAGAAAAGGGACATGCCCTTGCCATTCTTTTCCCCATTTCAAACAGGTCACATTATGGACTATGAGAAAAGTGTTTCCCGTCCTGTCCGCAGGGACTGACTCTACACATAAGAGGATCTCTCCAGGACCGGACTCGAGGTTCACCTCGTCCAGCAGATTCTTCTGTTCCCTACTCGAGATGTCCCTTCGTCTGGGCAGTGTTCCCTCTAAGCTGAGTTAGTTTGAGCTAGCTCACCATTTTTTAGCCTCCGGCTCACACGCTTTTGTCTTGGCTCAGGAAGGGTGGCTCCAGAGCAAACTAATTTATGCAGCAGACAAATGGCTCACTCACAACTTTAATGCCAGCAGCTCACATAGTAGAATTTCTGCTCACAAGACTCACAGCTTAGAGGGAACATTGCTGGGCACTATTTTTCAGAACGGAGGCTTCAATCAAGACTAGGTTCTAGCATCATTTCCTTTTGCCTTTAGAATGACCAGCCATGTTTTTTCTTCTTTGAGTTAAGATTTAGAATGTTCTAGTATTTTCTATTCTAGTTTTGAAAATGGGGTTTGGATGCATTAGTCAGAGAGCGATAGTCTGGATGCTCTGAAGAAAAGGCTGTTGTGCGATTCTCAAAACTGAAGACAAAAGTGGCATTTTTTGGAATCACTGAGAAGGCCCCCCTAAAAGGAGCATTCTCATCCCAGCGACCATCTCTGTCGTGAGGAGCTTGTGTCTGTCTGGGACACTTTCCTGTTGGAAGTGGCATCATGCTGCAAGCAACGGTGGTCCACCTCCCCCCCCCCCATCTCCCTCTGGTCCTTGCCTTGACTCTGAGGCATGTGTGAATCTCTCACAGAAGTCCCACAGCTGACATACATCCAGGCAGAAGTCCAACAGGTGACATACATCCACGTATCCATTTGGTTTTGTGTGACACTTCTGTCTTCTTCCAAAGAGGGCTTCCTGAGGTCCCATTCAGACGGGCAGCTGATCCCACCATTGGCCTGGCTGTAATTTGATCTAGATCTTTTTTATCCAGTGTTGCACAACCAGACAGCTCCCGTAAATCGCTTTACTGCACGTGACTCCACGGTGGATTGTCTAGACAGCATCCACCTTAAGGAGCCATGCGGTTGGCAGTTTTTTTTAAAAAAAAATCCTGTTTGCGCATGCACATATGTGCCTCACTGTGTACTTGTTTTTTCCGTGCATGCGCGGACTAAAATGGTAAAAGCACCACCAGCGGTATCTTCCTCTAGGTACCATTTCAGTTAATAAAGTGCATAAATATCACGGGACCTTCAGAAACATTAAATTGTCCTGATTGTTTCAGCGGAGCTCTGTGGACATCACATGTTTAAGCAGTTATGTGCACATCGCTAGGACTTTTGTAAAATGGCGGCCATTCGGGATGGTCTGGAGACCATCCCTATGGGCTGATTGTGCACTGGTGGAACAACCTGATGGGGAAAAGTCTGCCATTGGCCCATCGGCCAGCTTAGGACCGGACTTTTACCACTATCTTTTAAGTACAGCTCCCCAATGGGAATCAACGGAGTGATCGTGGAAGCGGCACATTTCCCAGATGTTGATGTCTGGACATGCCCTTTAAATCCACCAGGCACTCATTCCTGGCACAGCTCAAAAGAGCCATCTGAACACGACCTGAGAAAGGAAAATCTATTTTGAAACCTGGTATATTCTCTCACTTCATTATCGGGTGTTAGGTGAAAGAAAGAGCAGTCTGAGAAAGGGGTTAAAAATACTGTTGAGACCAGCCAGTTTCTCCAAGCAAGAAGAGGTCCCAGGAGACAGCTCTGCATTTCTATGGCATTTTCATCATGTTTGCTTCCTTTATACATAAGAACAGGAGGTCCTAAGAGCAGCTCTGCAGGATCCAACAATGATCTATCTAGAGCAGCTTGGGGTGCATCTGCTACAACACTTTGATGCTAAGCCTTTGGGGTTGGTGTATATGGTGATTCAGTGTGGCTGAACAGCCCCCATATCCACAAATGCGATGTCCAACTCAATACAACATGAGAACCATCAGCGGATGCATTAAACACTCTCCAACCTATTGGCTTCCCATGTTGTGCCACATTGCTCCCCTGCTTCTCTGAAGAGAAGAGGCTCTCCTTCGTGAATATAGAAAGATCATCAAAAACAGAGAGTTGCCCATCCACAGAGACATGGCTGACACAGGCCTATCCAGGCTAAGATCCTGACACCCAGCAATAAGATCTGCACAAATCCTGCAATCCGAACATTTTGATCTAAGGAATGAAATGTTGCAAACATGGATGCAGTCAGTTCTACCTGATAGCCAGAACCTGACAAACACCACCGTGAGGCCCACAGGATTTGACTTGCCATGTAAATTATGGAAGACAGCTAATGCAGATGGGCAGACCTCTTTGTTTAAATGAGGCAAAATAGCAGGACCCGAATGTGATTGTGGTGCAGCCCGCCCAACTATTTTCCATCTGTCACAGGAATGTAAGCGTTGTGCTTAGGGGGATTGCTCAATCGGTCTGCACACCCATTGTATCAACTTGGTTACATATTTTATATTATTTTATTTATGTATTAATTCATTAATTCATTTATTTATTTATGTGATTTGTATTCCTCAGAGTCCACTGTTTTCTCCAGGGGAACTGATCTCTGCCATCAGAAGAGCAGCTGTAATTCTGAGTGATCTCCAGCCTTCACCTGGACATTGGCAGTAGTGATTCCCCAGGAGGAAATGGCTGGTTTGGAAGGGGGAGTCTATGGCATTGTACCTGTCTGAGGTCCCACCCCTCCTCAAACCTCACCCTCTCCAAGCTCCACCCCTCAAATATCCAGGAATTCCCCAACCTGGAGGTGGCAAACCTATCTCCTTCCCAGCCAACCATCAACCTACTGTTATCTGCCTCCTGCCTTCAGTTTTCCACCTCCTCTCCCCTCTCTCCTAGAGAGCAGCTGTAATTCTGAGTGATCTCCAGCCCTCACCTGGAGATTGGCAACAGTGGTTCCCCAAGAAGGAATGGCTGGTTTGGAGGGTGGAGTCTATGGCACTGTAGCTGTCTGAGGTCCCACCCCTCCTCAAACCCCACCCTACCCAGGCTCCATCCCTCAAATCTCTAGGAATTTCCCAACCTGGAGTCGGCAACTCAATCTCCTTCCCAGCCAATCATCAACCTACCTTTATTTGCCCCTCTGACTTCAGTTTTCCATCTCCCCCACATACACCTGCAGCCTCTACTGTGCTCTGAATACCTGACTGCTACGTCACACTGGCATCATAGGGGGGCCACCTCAGCAGGGCATAATGACACAAAGCCCACCATTTTCTCCAGCGGAACTGATCTCAGTCATCTGGAGAGCAGTTGTAATTCTGAGTGATCTCCAGCCCTCACTTGGAGATTGACAACAATGGTTCCTCAGGAGGAAAAGTAGTCTTTCTTCACAGTGGGGACCAAAGCAGCTCACATCATTCTCATCTCCCCCTTTTGATCTGCATAATAACCCTGTGAGGTAGGTTAGGCTGAAAGTTTTTGAGTGGTCCAAAATCACCCACTCAGCTTCCACAGCAAGAACCTGGGTCTGGCAGACCCTGCTCTGAAGTGCTAACTGCTACGTCACACTGGCTGTGGTATCGCCTGGTATCACAACTGAACAGACAACAGATCTCTCTCTCCTCCTGGAGAAAATAGCTGCTTTGAAAGGTGGCCTCTATGGCATTCTGTTCAGCTGAGGCTGCTCCCCTCCCTAAACTCTGGCTTCCATAGACTCTACCATAAAATCTCCAGGAATTTCCCAACCTGGAGCTGGCAACCCTAGTCAGGACTGGCCCCAATGAGTTTTCTCCCAAAGGCCAAAATAGGCATGGAAAGGGTCTCTTCCCCCCCCCCCACCTTTTACTGACAGAACCAAACTTGATTGCCTAGCAACAGGCACTCAGGGGAAAGTAGGGTTACCAGCTTTGAGTAGGGAAATACCTTGAGATTTGGGGGGTAGATCCTCTGGAGGGCAGTATTTGGGGAGGGTAAGGACTCAGCAGGGTATAATGCCATAGCGTCTACTCTCCAAAGCAGCCATTTTCTCCAGGGGAACTGATCTCTGTCATCTGGAGATCAAGTGTAACAGTGTGAGACCTCCAGGATCCACCTGGAGATTGGCAACCTTAGGGGAAAGTCAACCGCACAGCAGAGGGTTGAAGAGAATGGTTTGACAACCGCTGGCCCACCTCAGTAGCCAAACAGCCATGGTGGAGCCAAGCAGGAGAGACAGTCGTTTTCACAGTTTATTCTGACAGGAAAGTGGCCAGGCTGACAGTGGGTGGGGAAGAGGGTTAAGCTGGAAGTCTGTGAGTGGTCTGAAATAACCCAATCAGCTTCCACAGCAAGAACCTGGGTCTGGCAGATTAACCTTTCTTTCCTTTTTAGTCTCATATCAACTCCTCTAGGTCCTGGACAGGAGATAGCATCGGCGGAGTTACTCCCACCACAGGAATGCGCGTCTCGCTTGCTTTGCGCATGCTTGTTGCTCATTAGCTTTTCTTCCCTCTTATCTGTCTTTCACTTTTCTCTAGCTCACAGCCTTGAGCTGCAAGCCTCTTGCTATGTGTTATATTATTCTCAGGTGCTATGTGTTCCTTCGCTTGGTTTTTTCCCTGGGAATATCCGCCCCACAAATCTTAATAGTGTCTTTGCCTGGGAACCTATTTTACCGTGCTTTCCTTGGGAACAGTGGGCCAGTATATTTGGGTGCCAATATTCCTCGCAATTGATTGGTGGATGTTGAAGGGGGCTTATTTCATATCAAGTATAATTGTAGTTGTATTCCTATGCTTGGGCATTACTAACAGAAGAAGTGTATTTGACCAGCAAGATCTTTTCTGCAAATAAAGGACTTTCTATTTAAGGAGACCTGTTGTGGACTACATCTATTGGCGCAATCTCACATGGGAGCTCACTCCATCATGCAGCACTCAAACTGCCGATCTACCGACCTTGCAGTCTGCAGCTCAGCCACTGCAACCCCATCGCCTAATATCACAACTGAACTCCAGATAACAGATCTCTCTCACACCCTTCGCTGCACATGTATTGTTCCATAAAAAGAAGGATGGGGGCTTGAGACTCTGTACAGACTATAGGGGGTTGAATGCTGTGTCTACATCAAATGCTTATCCCCTTCCTCTAATAAAAGACCTCCTAGCAGAGGCATCCCAAGGCAAGACTTTTTCCAAATTAGACCTTTGAGACGCGTAATTCAGAGTGCGCATACGGGAGGGGGACGAATATAAAACTGCTTTCAATACCCCTTGGGGCAGTTTGAATACCTGGTTATGCTGTTCGGACTTCAAGGGGCTCCCGGAGTTTTTATGCATTTAATAAATGAAGTATTGCACAAGCACCTATTCAAGGGGGTCCTTTGCTATTTAGTTGATATCCTGTAATACTCCCCTGATAGAGACTCATACGTGAAACTAGTGTGGGAAGTACTTGCCACCCTTCGGGCGCACAAACTTTTTGCCAAATTGTCTAAGTGTGAGTTTCACAGAATGGAGATTGACTTTCTGGGGTACCACATCTCCCCACAGGGGTTGGAAATGGACTCTGCCAAAATCTCAGCTGTTGTTGAGTGGGAGACCCCTAAGATGCGACAGCAGCTCCAAAGTTTCTTGGGATTTGCCAATTTTTACCATGCATTCATTGACAATTTTGCGCAGCATAGCCTCCCTCTCACTGATCTGTTAAAAATGAAAGGGAAGGGCCTGGACTCTGCAAAACCTAATGCCCAGCTTGCATGGACCCCAGAATGCCAACGGCTTTTGAAACGCTCAAAAGACTGTTCACTTCTGAGCCAGCCACTCCTGGCCCATCCTGATGAGGACAAAAAGTTTATTGTGCAAGTCGATGGCTCTGATGTAGCCATGGGAGGCTTGATCCTCCAAGAGGGTCCTCATGGAAAGCTGCATCCTCTGGCTTATCTCTCTTGGAAGTTCGGAGAGACTGAGAGGAATTGGGCAGTGTGGGATAAGGAGGCTGCCGACATCTGCTGAGCTCTCACTACATGGCACCACTGGCTGGAAGGTGTGCAGACCCCTTCCGAGGTCTCGACTGATCACAAAAAACTCGAAGCCCTTAGAACACAAAGAACTCTGAACGCTAAGCAATTGCGTTGGGCAGATTTTTTCTCCAAATTTCATTTCACCCTCCGCCACTTCCCGGGGAAGGCTAACTCCCTGGCAGACACTTTATTCTGCCTTCCCCAGCATGAAAGTATATGGGATGAAGTCATAGACTCTATGTTCGCTCCAGTCCAATTGGGGGTCCTGTCCTCACCCGGAGTCAAGCTAAAAAACCTCCAGGCACCAAGCCCATGGAGTGGGGCACTAAAAGCTTACTCTGATGCAGAGAACAAGGATTTTCAATCTGACTCTACATTTACCTGGGGTCCTGACTCTTGTTGGTTCAGAGGCGATAAACTGGTGGTGCCCCTCAAGTTGCTCAGAGAAGTTATGCCTTCCACTCATGATTCAAAGCTATCAGGGCACTACAGGTATCTTAAGACATTGCTCTTGCTTCAGTGCCAATTCTGGTGGCCCCGCATGCGTGGGGATGTATCTACATATGTCTCCTCCTGCCAGGCCTGCGTTATGTGTAAACAGCGAGGAGGAAAAACCCCGGGACTTTATTTTCATTGGTTAGGAGGACCTCATATAATTTCTCAAGTTGGTGGTATTTACATTTTAATTGAGCCTTTTCCTTTCCCAGCTGGGCTACCTTTCATCTGCGGTCTTTTTCTCCTCCTATATCTCCTCTGAATTCTCACATGCCTACCATCATCCTTTTTATAGCTCAATAAGGTAAAGGTAAAGGTTTCCCTTGCTCGACAGCCAGTTGAATACGACGCTAGGGATGCGGTGCTCGTCTCCGTTTCCAAGCTGAAGAGCCAGCGCTGTCTGAAGACGTTTCCATGTTCACGTGGCCGGCACGACTAGATGCTGAGGTGCACAGAACGCTATACCTATTTATCTACTTGCAATTTCTTGCTTTCGAATTGCTGGGTTGGCAGGAGCTGGGACCAGAGACGGGAGCTCACTCCGTCATGCAGCACTCGGGTCTCGAACTGCTGAACTACTGACCTTTCGGTCTGTAGTTCAGCATCGTAACCACTTGAACCACTGCAGCCCAATACCTGTGGCTGAAAAAAAATTGCTTCCATCCCACTGCCAGTCTCTCCAGCTGGCCTGCCAACCAGTGAGTACAACCAAAGGTTTTTCATGGCCCCAGTTTAGATCCTAAAGAAGCCCTAGAAAATAACATAGCTCACAAACAAGAGCCACTGCTTCTCTAGAATCAGGGACACCTTCTGAAGAGTATTGGACTCGGGAGACCAGGAACGGTGAAATCATGGAGCCTTTACTGACTGATTCAGCATGCCCAGTAGATGGTCAGAACAAGCATGCTTCCAGGGCTCCAGGGCCCTCATTATATGCTGGCCGGAGCCACACCTCCGGCCGCACCCAAAAGACCTGATAGGGGTTTAACATATGCACATGTTGGTCATAGGTTCCCTGGAGGAGCCTTTGATTGCATTGGCTCCCCAGGGAGAACCTAGGTCCCACATTGGTGGAGGCTTAGAATCCAGAGGTCTATTGTTCCTCCAGATTCAAGCTCCCCTCTCTGCCTGACCATGTGCTCTGGCCATGCGGTGGGCGCCATTACCTGGGAGCACATAGCAGGCTGGTTGCTACACAGAGCATACTACATTACACCTTCCCAGAAAGTGGAAGCGGGAAATGCTGTGCAAACAAACATCCACTTGAGATGGTCCTATTCAGTGGGGTCATCAGCAAGCTCTTATGGTTGAGTAATGCCTCTTTCAAGCACCTCTCTGCTGATTTGCTCCCTCCTCTCTTTCCCCTCTCGCTCTTGTGCTTCATAGACCAGAAATGTCATGTGTAAAGCAATAGATAATGAACAGAGACTTAATGGCCTTCCTTCATTATTTCTGGACGTTATTGACTGTTTGATTCAGAGTTGCTATATTTAATGAGATCTGTTCAGATTCTGATTAGTTTCTGTCCAAATGTGCACCCCCGATGATCAGTCCTTCTGAAGACCCTCTTGAAAAATGCAGATCAAAGATATTCACAGAAGTAGCTAACAGATTGCAGTATGTACTTGCTGACACGTGGGTAAACGTCCATCTGTTTTTACCAGGAGTCCTCTAAGCAACTGTGTCAAAAGGTATGCAACCCTCACCGCTTGGAATGAAGTTCTTCCAAGCTAACGGCCTGCTGATTCCCAGCCAAGCTGTCAAAAAAACAGAGGTGCTTGAGGGGTCAATTTGGATTTTTCTTTGTCTAAAAATAGTTTATTGCAAAAAAAAAACAAAAACCAAGTATCTGACCACTGGAATAGAACAGGCTATTCATTTTCTGTAACACGGAAGCGCCCGTTCCGTGCCAAGGAAATACAAAAATCTGCATTCCGTATGAATTATGCAAAGCATCACATTTTATGCAAATTCACTTACATCTCCCCGGCTGACTCGACTTCTGTGTTTTATTCTGAACCCAATATTTTTTTCATTTCAGCATTTGGAATTTTGGCAGGAAACAGAACCGCACTGGCGGGAGCGACAGCGAGGCTAAAGGGGGAACAGTTGCAAGACATGAAGGGAACGTGCCCTGAGGCTGTCCAAGAGGGACAGGTAGCCCTGCTTGGCTCCACTCCACTCACAGAACACAGGAGCGCTCAAAAATATCTCTGCAGAGGAGGGTGGTTCATAATATACTTCTCCTGAAGAAGAAAGCGGAAATTCACCAGAGTTGGGCTTCTGCACCAGATACCCGGTTCTGTGGAATCTTCTGCTTTAAATGGAAAAGGGGCAAACGGCTGCGGCACCAACCTGCTCTGTATAAAATGCCAGCTGGTGGCAATAGGATGAGTGCCATATGCAGGTATGGTTGCCAGCCTCCAGCTGGGGCCAGGAGACCTCCGAGAATTAGAACTGATCTCCAGACAACAGAAATCAGTTCCCCAGGAGGAAATGGCTGCTTGGAAGTGTGCAGGGTTCCCCACCAAGTTTCCTCCTCTTCCCGAACTCCACCCCCAAGCTCTACCCCCCAGATATCCAGAAATTCCCCACCCTGGAGCTGAGCCATGGCCCCTACCAGTTCTGAGGCACCCACAGCAGAGGGGCTAACCTGGCTTTTTAATCCCCATTTTCTGGTTGTTGTAAGTAATGCTTGTTGAGTGATTTGCACTGAAACGATCCAACACGTTCAAACGATAGCTCGAAATGATAAGATAAAACACGTCATTATTAAATGGTACAGATGTTGGGTGGGTTGGAGGATAAGAAACTGCGTTACTTGTTTGTGACCCCACTGACAGTGTCCACTTACTGGAGATGTGTCAAGCCTATGGCCTGGGGGTCGAAACCAACCCGTCTAGGGCTCTTACCAGGCTGGTGAGCAACTGGGAGGAACCCGGTCCAAATGTGGAACAGAAGGGCCTACATTTTAGGGTATTATACCCCCTGCGGAGGTCTCTCCCATCCCCAAATGCAGGACCTCCCCACTGCCTTAGAATCATAGAATCCCAGTGTTGGAAGGGGCCATAAAGGCAGGGCCGGGGCCAGGTTTTTTTGCACACTAGGTGAGGCTACCTTCTGGTGGAGCCCCGGGTGGGGAAGGAGGTCAGCAGGGATGTGGTGCCATCAAGCTCTCCCCCCCCCCCCCAAGCTGCTGTTTCTGGCCAAGGGGACTGATTTCTGTCATCTGGCGATCAGTGGTGATACTGGGAGATCTCCAGCCACTACCTGGAGGGTGGCAGCCCTACTCTTTGGGTGTAGCCAGGAGGACACCAGTTTGGCACCAAAGGAAGAGAATGAAGGTCATGGGTTGGCCACAGCACCAAGGAGGCACTGGGTGATCTGGGGGTGTCCAGGAGAGCATTTAGACGATGTGCCTGGTGAAGGGATGGGGCGCCCCGCTTCCCCCTCTCCTCTCCCCACCCCCAGTACTTATGATCACCGGCATGGAGCAGACAATGAAGAGGACAGTCATGAGCACCAGCAGGACTAGTCCCTGGGCTCACAGTGTGTGGCCAGAGGCTGCCTGCAAGCCGGGGGGTGCACCAGTCCCCAAATGCCGCCCCAGTCGGAGCCAGCACTTGAAGGGCAGACCGAGCCAGGCCAGGCCTCTGGGTGCTCCCTCGCCACCACCACTAGCCTTCCCCTGGTCGGGGCGGGTGCAAGGGCTGGGCCACCCTTCGGGGGGGGGGTCACCTTGTCCATGCCAGCCTGGCTGGTCCGCAGCTCTGACAGGAGCGCTGCTGCTGCCACTGGGTAAGAGCTGAGCTAAGCTGGGCGGGCTCCAGCAGTGCCCCTGGATGGTGCCGGGCTGGCGGGCAAGCACTGCCATTCATTCGCAGGCACACCTCGGGGCCACCCTAATGCTGATTGTCAGTTCTGCATCCTCTGAGGTCTGCGCTCTAGGCGGTCGCCTAGTTGGCCTAATGGTAGCACCAGCCCTTCATAAAAGCCATCTCATCTAGTCCCACCCCCTGCTCAATGCAGGGTCAGCCTAGAGCACCCCTGACAAGGGTTTGTCCAGATGCTGCTTAAAGACTCACCACCTCCCTAGACAGCTGACTCCGCCGTCGCATGAATCTTACTATGAAAATGTTTTCCCTAAGATCCCACCCTTAATTTAAACCCATTCTTGCGAGTCCGATCCTCTGCTGCCAACAGGAAGAGCTCCCTGCCCTCATAACAAATGAGCTCAACACCTCTAGTTGGGCTATAGCAACTGACTGCTCTACAGCAAGGGGGCGCTGTTGGCAGAATAGGATCCTCTTTTCTCATCTATGACCTATGGCACTTTCAAAAATGGGGGAAATAAAACAAGAGATGAAAGAAAAAAATGCTCAACTACACAAAAATGTCTAACTGTTCATTTATTTCACAAACACATAATACAACCCTTAAGTGGAAAGCCCAGAAACAGAGACGATTTTTTTTCCCCCGATCCAGAAAGAAGTACATTTATGGTACATTTATGGTAGAAAAATAGCACTGATCACAAAAGGGGTTGATCAGATACCATAAAGCAGAGCCCCCTCCCTCCCCCCCCCCCCCCCGTGTGCGCCTTTTAAAGCCTGCGGGCACCTTTGGCATTCTGACACAGCCTGATGGTCACAGACACAAAATGGCTGCCACAGGAAGTGCAGCCCTCTGCAAAACAGTTGCTGCAGCTTATGTTCACTCACACAGTGGAGATCCTTGCGCTCTGGTGGAAGCTGCTGCCAAAGCAACATTTTTTTAAAAATTGCTCAGCCCATCGACTCTCCAACAGCCAATCAAAAGCCTCACTGGGCAATAGTCCCACCTGGCCCCACCCACTTCCTAAAAACATTTGGCAGGTGGGGGGGAAACGCCAGTGGGCACTCTGGGGGACACAGCTGCCACGTTGGAGACCCCTGCAACAAAGCGTGTTCTCTCAGTAGAACCCAGCCGAATTTCAGCACATCTGCAATACACTGATGTCACCAGAAGAGTTCAGCTTAATTCCCACAAATCAATGAGTCTTTAAAAGCCTTGGTAGGGCCATTAAAAATTATTTCCAGGGATTGATTGTGCACCCATTAATCAATCATAAATCATGCCCCCCCCCCCCAAAAAAATGTAGAAATGTAATTTCTCTGCTTTCCCAGCCATGCTGTTCCCTGAAGACTGGCATTTTTTTAAAAAAACCTCCGTAGAAAATTACAATAGTGGAAAAGGCTGGAAAAAGAGATTATACAACAGAAGGTAGGCGTCATTGTAGACGTACAGTTTCTGATCACCGGGGCTGTAGTTGATGCTCTGAATTGTTTCCATCACTTTATCAATAATGATGCTCGTTCGGCCTTCTTTTCCCGTGTTGGTGTCGTAAGTGTAAAAGATCTCCTCTTTCCTCGTATTGAGCGGCCTTAGGGCATACAGTACCCCACACACGATGAAAGCGCTCGATACGGAAGGCTTGTACTGCTTCGTCTGCCATGTATCCAGCACGTCCAGCGTCGTCTCGTTGAGTCTGCTGATCACAATGTTACCCATGCTGGCTTCCGTTGAGTAAATCACCCACAACCCATTCTCGTCCACAGCAAAATCCATATCTTGCCAGGCCACACCCGCGTAGGAGAACCGATTGTTATTGACAGCCCCCGGAAGTGTTTTTCTCAGCACCACAGTGTTGGTGTTTAAATCCAGCTTGCTCATATCTCTGGAGTTATATGCATTGAAATACATGTAATTTTTGTAGACGGTGGTACCACTGCCTTCACCGTACTGAACTCGATACTCCTTTGGATTTTTGTAGAGCAGCAGATCATCATAGGAATGGTGGAGTCTGTAATATTCCAAGTATCTCCCTTCAGGATTCAGGGGAGCAACCCAGAAGAGATCTTTCTCGGGAGTAAGGGGAGAGTAATCCCTCCCCCAGGCACCGTATTTGTAGGCAAATCCTCTCCAGTTCAGCTGGATCACATAGGGCTGGCTGACGTTGAGGATCCCGCCATGACTGCAGCTTCCTGAAATTAACCCAAAGCCAGAAATGTTTTACATACAAACATAACATGAAATGTGTGTTGGGGTGCGTTCAGATGGCTCTTTTGAGTGCCTGGTGGATTTAAAGTGCACATCCAGACCTCAACATCTGGGAACCACGCCACTTTTGTTAGTAGCCCGTCGATCCCCGTCAGGGATCCGTACTTAAAAGATAGTGCTTAAAGTCCAGTCTAAAGCTGGCCGATGGGCCAATGCTGGACTTTCCACCATCAGATCATTCCACCAGCGCGCAATCAGCCCATAGGGATGGTCTCCAGACCATCCCAAATGGCCACCATTTAAAAAAAAACTCTTAGCGATGTGCGCATAACCAGTTAAACATGTGATGTCCACAGACAGTGAGGCACATATGCACATATGATCATGCACAAACAGGATTTTTTTTTAAAAAAAAAAAAGGCCAACTGCACGGCTTCTTAAGGTGGATGTTGTATAGACAATCCACTGTGGAGTGACGCGTGGTAAAGCAATTCACTGGGGAGCTGTCTAGTCATGCAATGTGTTGTTTTTATGCTAGTTTTAACTGTCTATTTTATATTTTGTAAACCATTGATGGTATTTTATGGTTGTTAGCCGCCTTGAGCCGGTTCGCTGGCAAGGCAGGATATAAATATAATTAATTAATTAATTAATTAATTAATTAATTAATTAAAAAGATCTAGATCAAATTACAGCCAGGCCAAAGGCAGGATTAGCTGCCCATCTGAACGCACCCTTAGCCTCTAGGTGGGACCTGAGGACCCCCCCAGAATTCCAGCTCATCTGAGAGCAGTTCCCCTAGAGAAAATGAATGCTCTGGAAGATGGATTCTGTGGCATTGTGCCCCAATGAGGTCCCTGTCCTCCCCAGGCTCCACCACCACTGGTGGCCAGGAGGGCACCTGGCAACCCTAGTTCAGAAACAGAACTGTCTGAGGCAGGAACAAAACTCATGTCTCTAAATCAGGTGAGGCCCACTTTTTTGAGCCTGGCAGTATCTTTGGGGCTCTGACAGTGTGGTGGACACAGCTACAAAATGGCTGCCACAAATGGCTGCACCAGGAGGTAGGGTTGCCTGCCTTCATGGGGTGGCTGGAGATCCCCTGGGATTACAACTGATCAGGTCCCCTGGAGAAAATGGCTGCTTCAGAAGGTGGACTCTGTGGCATTATACTCCACAGAAGTCCCTCCCCTCCCAAACCCCAACCTCCTCAGGCTCCACCCACAAACCTCCAGGCATTTCCCAACCCAGAACCTGACAACCCTGGTGGGTGGCCAAGGCAAGCACAACATGACTGTCTCGGGGTGAGTTCAGATGGGCAGCTAATCCCGCCATTGGCCTGGCTGTAATTTGAGCCAGACAGCCCGCCTGTGAAGCACTTCACCATGCATGACTCCCGCGATGGATTGTCTAGATGGCATCCACCATAAGGAGCCGTAGAGTCGGCTTAAAAAAAAAAAAATCCTGTCTGCGCATGTGCATAGGTCCTCACCATATATTTGTTTTGCCACGCATGCGCGTATTAAAAATGGTAAAAGCGCCGCCAGCGGTACCTTCCTCTAGGTACTGTTTCACTTAATAAAGTTGATTGGGTTTAGAGGACCGTCAGAAACATAACATTGTTTGGATCGCTTGAGCAGAGCTCTGGGAACGTTGCTTGTTTAAGCGGTTATGCACGCATCGCTAAGAGTTTTTTTTAAATGGTGGCTGTTCTGGATGGTCTGGAGACCATCCCTACAGGCTGATTGCGCGCTGGTGGAATGACTTTATGGTTGAAAGTCCACATTGGCCCGTCAGCCAGCTTTAGACCGGACTTTCACCACTATCTTTTAAGTACGGATCCCCGACAGGGATCGACAGGCTACTAATGAAAGTAGCACGATTCCCAGATGTTGAGGTCTGGACGTGCACTTTAAATCCACCAGGCACTCGTGCCTGGCACAGCTCGAAAGAGCCGTCTGAATGCACCCTCAGTCACACAGTGGAGATCCTTGTGCTGTGATGGCAGCTGTTGCCCGAGTAACCTTTTTACAAATCTGCACAGCATTATCAAATCTCCAGGAGCCAATCAGAAGCCTTGCTGGGCCAAAGTCCCACCTGTCCCCACCCACCTTCTAAAAACCACTTGGTGGGCGCCAGGGAAGTTGTTGGCAGGAGCCATAGCCCCCACGGCCCCCACCGTGGAACCCCTTCCTAAGGAAATGCCTGCCCCTCCTGAAACACCTTCCCAACTTTGAGTTCTCACTCACTTATTTGTTCTTCCTTCACCCTTCTCTCCAACTCTTGGCTACAGGCCCATTGCCAGGATTTTGCAGCTTGTGGGGCAAAAAAATATTTCTGATGGCGCTGAAGTTCTCAGTGCAGAAAGAAAAGCCATTTAGCCAAGAGAAAGCTGTGATCAGGACAGGTCTCTAAATTGCAAGCTGCCAACCACTTTAGATGACAGTCCTCAGCTGATGCAAGTTAATCACTTCTGCCAGCCTAACCAACAATTCTGAGAACAAGTCAGCAGGTGGGGGTGATGACTTCTATAGCCAAAAAAGGTAACATTTAGGCAGAAAAACTCTCTTAAAGGAGACCAGTTTCTTGACACAGAGTTAGAAGGGATCCTAGAGGTCACCTACTCCAACCCCCTTGCTCATTGCAGGAATTAGTCAACTACAGCACCCCACTCTGCTTAAAGAAGTGCACACCTTGAAAAATGTTTTTGAAATGATTGAAGAAAGCATTTAAGAAAGGGGACAGAGCCCCCAAAAGCCCCACCATAGCTACGGGCCTGCTTGGTTAGCTACCTGCACCTCACATTACTCACCCATGTCCTCCAAGCCTTCAGTAAGCCCTTTCTCTAGACTGTCTGCAAGTTATATGCAGAGAGAAGCGACTGCATGGTGATAATTTTAAGAGATTACATGAATCATTCTAGGCAAGAATGAAAGGAAATCGATGTGGGCTATCTATGGTATTATTTATAGTTGCTCCCTTTGTATTGTTCAAAAGATTGGCTAATAAACTGGGCAGGTAAAGAAAGAAGACTACAGTTACTGTCTATGACTCTTTTCCTGTGATGTGGCTAACTTTCGAGGGGAAGCTGCCCCCGCCTCCACAGGAACACCCAGCAACAGGGCAGAGAGGCCAAGGCCTTCATAAGAACATCAGAAGAGCCCTGCTGGATCAGACCAGTGGTCCGTCGAGTCCAGCATCCTGCCTCACACAGTGGCCAACCAGTTCCAGGGCATAGAGGCTGAGGCAGTTATTCTAAGGGTCCAGCATCGGGGCACAGAGGCCGAGGCCTTCGTAAGAATATCCAAAGAGCCCTGCTGGATCAAAGCAGCGGTCCATCTAGTCCAGCTGGATCAGACCAGCGGTCCATCCAGTCCAGCACCCTGTCCCACACAGCAGCCAACTGGTTCCTCTGGAGGGCCAATGACAGGGTGTAGAGGCTGAGAGAACCTAAGAGCCTTCCTGGCTCTGGGATTCAGTGGGGTGGCTGCCTCTGGGTGTGTTTGTGTGGCACTTTCGAGGTACCACATAGTACAAGTGCTGGTAGCCTGTTCAGATTGCAGTTGTTGGAAACAGATGGTTTCATGTTCCACAACAAAGAAGCAACACATAGAAGCTCAGGCCTCTGAGCTAGGGGAGACTATTTTTCCCTTGAAGGGCTAAGTTTCTACATGCAAGGGAGATTTCTGTGTAGGTGGAAAACACTCAGTACGGCACTGTCTATCTGGTGGGTGATGTTGTGTGGTCCTACCACATACTGACCCCTGTCTGCAAAGGCTCTGAAGAGCCTGACATATGTTGCCTCCATTATCCTTAAGAGCCGCCTGTGAGGTCAGCTGAGATCCATGTTCCCCAATGAAGGAGGGAAGACCGAGGTGGAGCAAACAGTGGTGTGCCCACCAAATGTGACTGAGATTTGGGTAAAAGATATCCTGACTCAGAGCTTGGTCTCCAGATCCCCGCATGCTCCACATCACCTCCACTCATGACAGGTACTTCTAGAGCTGGGGATGCTTACACCTTCGTGAATGGCCCAGGCCAGCCCGATCTCACCCACACTCAGGGTGCGTTCAGATGGGCAGCTAATCCCACCATTGGCCCGGCTGCACTTTGATCTAGATCTTTTTTTTTATCCAGCGTTGCACAACCAGGCAGCTCCCCTATGAAGCGCTTTACCGCACGTGACTCTGCGGTGGATTGTCTAAACAGCATCCACCTTCAGGAGCCGTGTGGTCGACTTTTTTAAAAAAAAAAATCCTGTTGGCGCATGCGCATATATTGCCTCACCGTCTACTTGTTTTTCTGCGCATGCACGGACTTAAATGGTAAAAGCACCACCAGCGGTACCTTCTTCTAGGCACCATTTCAGTTAACAACGTTCATAAATATCACGGGACCTTCAGAAACATTAAATGGTTTGGATCGTTTGAGTGGAGCTCTGTGGAAGTCACATGTTTAAGTGGTTATGCGCTCATCGCTAAGAATTTTTTAAATGGCGGCCGTTCAGGATGGTCTGGAGACCATCCCTAGGGGCTGATTGCACGCTGTTAGAACGACCTGATGGGGGAAAGTCCACCATTGGCCCATCGGCCAGCTTAGGACCAGACTTTAATCACTATCTTTTAAGTACAGTTCCCTGATGGGGATCAACAGGCTGATTGCAGAAGCGGCACGATTCCCAGGTGTTGCGGTCTGGATGTGCCCTTTAAATCCACCAGGCACTTGTGCCTGGCACAGCTCAAAAGAGCCATCTGAATGCGACCTCAGAAGCTAAGCGGGGTCAGCCCTGGTTAGTATTTGGATGGGAGACCATCGAAGAGGTCTAGGGTCCCAATGCAGAGGCAGGCAATGGCAAAGCACGCCTCTTGCCTGGAAAACCCAATGGGGTCATCATAAATTGGATGTGAGCAGGCAGCACATTCTATCACATATCTTCATCAGCACAGGGCAGAAAAGCCAATACCAGTGATAATAGTTTTATGAGCTGGCTTTGTTGCTAAATGCCTCACAGTTTACCTGCTCACCAGATCAATGGAAGTTCGCCTCCCGGCAGACAGCATTTTATAATTTGCTGCATTTTACAGTTTGCGTGCAACTGACAACTGCAGGGAGTTCGTATACCTATATCAGTAATGGCTGCCTTCAAATTAAATGCTTATATGCATAAATCTGCAATTTATCTATTCTTTAAGTAAAAACAAAGGGATAAAATGTCACTTGCTGGGCACATAGATGTGGTTTGAAATCATTTTTTCGTGCCATTAAACCGAGTGCCGGGCGAACATTTCTTTTAATAATTCATGAGCAGTTTCATAAATAAAAACAATCATGGATCCAGCCAAGAGGGCATTTCTGTATAAAAGAAGTCAGGAATTCTTTCTCGTTTCCTTAAAGAGAGCTCTCTCCTGCATGCTTGCTTGTTTGTAATTTCAGAAATAATGCATGAATTATTAAAGCTAGAAGCAGATTTAGTTTAGTCACATCAAAAATACTTTGAGAGAAGACAGTCTTTTTCTTTAAGATCATTCATGAAACACACTTTTTAACATATACGCAATTGTACAATTGTCAGGAAAGGAGCTGTTTCTTGTGCAAATTCTGAAGGCTGCATTACCGTTCTGTCGGCATTTATTTCCTGTAACCGTGCTGCCTGGGATCAGGGAGGGAGTTCGAAAACAATGTCTCATTTTGTAAATATCAGCAGGTACATGGATTTCACGTACCTCCTTTCACTATTTAAGAAACATTTGTTTCATTTATGTACTTCATTTGGAACCCAAAGCAGTTCACATCATTTCCCTCTCCTCCATTTTATTCGCAAAACCGCCCTGCGATGCAGGTGAGGCTGAGAGGGTGTGACCAGCAAGCTTTCAGGGCAGAGTGAGCATTCGAACCTGAACCTGTCGGACCCTAGTCCGATACACCAACGGCTGCCCCAAACCGGCTCCCCATACTTCAGGAGTGGGGATTAGTGAGTGCACAGTGGACATGGGTGTAGCACAGATATCGCCTGGGTCACCTGAACAGATTATCTGTGGCAGGATAATTAATGCCCATTGGCCACTGGCTGATGGGGGGCTGCAAAGTCACACCCTGCCCTAAGCTGAATCAGACTATCTGTCCATCAAAGTCAGTATTGTCTACTCAGACTGACAGCAGCTCACCAAGGTCTCATGCTGAGGTCTTTCCCGTCACCTGCCGGCAGGTACTTTCAACTGGTGATGCTGGATATTGAGCCCGAGACCTTTGCCATGCAATGTGGGGGCTCTTCCACTGAGCCACACCCCCTCCCATAAGTCTCATCTTGTCCCCATAAGGGACACTGAGGTCCCTTATAAGAGGTCACTGAGAGACCTGAAGTTCAGTCACCATGTGCTGAGAACCAACTGTGTGTGTGTGTGTGTGTGTGAGAAGAGAAGAGAAGAGAAGAGAAGAGAAGAGAAGAGAAGAGAAGAGAAGAGAAGAGAAGAGGATTGGATTTATACCCCACCCCAGGGGCGTAGAGTTTCCAAATCTCCGGGGGGGGGGCGGGGGCTTTCTCGTGCGCACGCGCGGGACCATGTCCCCACCGCTCCTCCCCCCCCCGGCCCCAGGGAGGCAGGAGGGCAGGCCGGGGGTGGGGGGGAAGGAGCGACGGCGACGGCCAGCTGGCCGGCTGACTGGCCACCGGGACGAGGGAGAACGAGCGAGAGAGAGACGCGCGCCTGAGGCGGTCTCCCCGACACCACCCCTTCTCCCTCCGCCGCCTCGTGAGGAGTGGCTGCTTAAAAAAAAAATCAAATAAAAAAACTCTCCCTCAGAAATCCCCCCTCCCCCCCCCCCCCAGCAGAGGGACTCCGAGGCGGCGCGGCTGCTGTGGCGGCGCCGGCGCTGAGAGGACGACTGGACGAGCAGGCAGGCAGCGGGCAGGCCGGCCCCCGGCGAGCGTGAGTGAGGTGGAAGAGGGACGACGACGATGACGATTCGCCGGCTGGCTGGCTGGCCGCCTCGAGCCCGGTAGTGGTAGCAGCAGCAGCAGCAGCAGAATGAGGAGCAGGAGCAGCAGCGCCGCCACCGGCGAGCACTCCATTTTGCCGGGGGTGGCTGAGCCCCCCCCAGGAAATTTTGGGGGAGGCTCGAGCCCTTGAGCCCCCCCGTAGTTGACGCCCATGCCCCACCCTTCACTACCCAAGGGAGTCTCAGAGTGGCTTACAAACTCCTTTCCTTCCCCTCCCCACAACAGACACCCTGTGAGGTGGGTAGGGCTGAGAGAGCTCTGACAGAAACTGCTCTTTTTCAAGAACAGCGCCAGAACCAGGGGTCATTTCGTAGAAAAAGAGGTGCAGGAGCTCATTAGTATAACTCATTAGCATAACTTATTTGCTTATGCTAAACCACCTGACATCACTGGAAGTATGTCAGAAGGCGAGAGAAAGAGAAAGAGAGAGAGAGAGAGAGAGAGAGAAAGAGAGAGAGAAAGAGAGAGAGAGAGAGAGAGAGAAAGAAAGAAAGAAAGAAAGAAAGAAAGAAAGAAAGGAAGGAAGGAAGGAAGGAAGGAAGGAAGGAAGGAAGGAAGGAAGGAAGGAAGGAAGGAAGGAAGAGCTGGCAGAGAGGGGACAGCTACCAATCCAAGCCTCAGAAATACCATTCTGGGAGGATAGCTTCAGTGGTGGCTGAAGCCTTCAGAAGGCTGGTCGGAGGAACAAGGACCTTTCCAGGGGACGGGGTCATTTTGCTGCAGCCATGACACAAGCAGGCATTCCCCTGCCAGTGGGGGGGGCTGGCACCAACTCCCGGAGCTGAGCTCCCCCGAGCTCCTGCTCGAAATGACCTCTGGCCAGAACTATGGTTTGCCCAAGGTCATCCAGCAGGTGCAAGTGGAAAAGTGGGAATCAAACTCAATTCTCCCAGATTAGAGTCCGCACACTTAACCACAACACCAAACCGGCTCTGCTGGATCAGACCAGTAGTCCATCCAGTCCAGCATTCCATCTCACACAGTGACCAACCAGTTCCTCTGGAGGGCCAGCAACAGGGCATAGAGACCTTGCCCTGTGGTTGCCTCCTGGCTCTGGGATTCAGAGGTTTAGTGCCTCTGAAGGTTGAGGTTCCCCTCTGTCACCATGGCTAGCAGCCACTGATTGGCTGATCCTCCGTGAATCTCTCTAATCCCCTTTGAAAGCTGTTTATTCCTGTGGCCATCACGACATCCTCTGGCAGCGAATTCCACATTTTAATTTGTTCTAGGTTAGATTGGGTTCTATCCCGCCCAAAAGTTTAAGTATGCATTTTGGAGGTTCTCTTCATTGTCCCTAGGGGGGAGACAGATGTGTGTGCAAGAAGGATTGCACCCACCCCCCACTTGGTGGAAATTTGGGGAAGGAATGCAGGAAGTCCCGAAAACCACAAGAAGGAAAATTAGGGACCAATAAGCTGCCACCAGTTCAATAATTTGTCTCCAAAACCAGGGGAATGAGAGTTTCAGCTTACTGTACTACTTTTCTTCTGCCTCTTGGGCTGCAGTGTAGTAGAGCCCATGTGGTGTAGTGGTTAGATGTCAGACCCAGGCTCAAATGCCCACTCTGCCCTGGAAGCCTGCTGGGTGACCCTTTGGGCCAGTCACAGGCTCTCAACCTAACCTACCTCACTGGGTTATTGTGAGGATAATGTGGAGGAGGGGCAAATGATGTAAGCCACTTTAAATATTTGCAAATCAGGACCTGCTTCCGGCTGTGAAGTCCCTCCGCTCTTCCTTGAAACTGGTACCCCGGTTTGTGTCATTTGGGGAGATACTGGGGGTCTGGTGCATGTTAAAGCTCTCTTTATTTAGTACCGGTCTGCAGTGAAATAATTGTTAGAGCGGGCACAAAAGACTACTGGAGTGTATATGAAATGGGTGAACAGTGAAACAGGTGGAGACGGCCACGAATTGCCACCTTGTCCTCCTGCAAATGAGAACTGCCAAATCCCTTTTCCACCCCAGAAGAGGCACTGAGCTCTCAACATTTACCGGCAAAACAGAAGACCTATCTTGCTTTCATGTTTCCCCCTCCTAGGCGAATCCACCCTGCCAAGCCTTGTCACAAGAGAAACCTTAGAACTAAGCATCTCAGGAGATGACTTTCCAGTAGCTGTGAACTTTATATCTCTTGTTCAATCCATAAGGTTAGACATCCCTGGGATTTCCTGGGTACTTTGAATGCCCATCACAAAACATCAAGAAAAGAAAGAAGAGCCCAAGGGGGGAAAAAAATGCTGGAAAGAGGGCAAACCTTCCCTCACCCCCCCCCCCCCGGCTTAATGCAAACACTGTAAATATAATATGAACTTAACACCAGCAGAGCCCAAATGGACTGACAGGTATACAGACACACAGAAGGTTGTTGGGGAAATGAACTTAGCTGTCTGCTCACATGCATAAAGAATTGTGCAGGAGCCAGAAGTCCTCGCGTGGCAACTGACGAGTAACTCAGGTGCAGCTCCCACCTTCCTGTGCTAAACAGCAACATTAATTCAGTGATAATTTTTGAAGGGAATTTTGAGCAGCAAACTAGAACAAATATCCTCTAAGCCAGGGGTGTCAAACATGCAGCCCGGGGGCCATATCAGGCCCCCAGAGGGCTTCTATCAGGCCTGCAGTGGAACTGACCATCTCCTGCTTCCAGTTCTGTTGCTGCTGCTGCATCATTGCTTGCTTTGCCAGACTCTCTCAATTGCTCACTTCATGTTTTCCCCTGGGTCCTAGACTCAGGACTCTGAGCATGAGATTTCTGTGGTGAATGTCAGTAAATCAAAAGTAGGTTTGCAGCTTACAGAGCTAATGTTTCAAGCATGTTTTTATTTTAAGTTTAAAAAAAACATCTTTGTGTTTGTGTCCTTTATAAAGTTCATATCTCCGCTACCTGGCATTATATTTTATGACACACATGGCCTGGCCCAACAAGGTCTCATTTATGTCAGATCCGGCCCTCTTAACAAATGAGTTTGACACCCCTGCTCTAAGCGTTTTAACTGGCCTTTCTGTTCTCATGCCAAAAGCCTGGTCTAGCAGACTCCTGCATCTCTGGGGCCTTTCTCTGGGGAAGTAGTCAATACGTGTGAAGGTGGAGGACAGGGTTCTAGTGCTGGGGTCCCTCCATGGTGCTCACCGATATGCCTTTCCTGATGTCCACCAAGTGTTTTGAGAAAGTGCGTGGGGCTGGGGGGGGGGGGGGGGGACTTGCCTAGCAGGGCTTCTAATTGGCCACTGGAGAGCTGGTCGGCCGTGCAGATTAACAGAGCCTCGTTTCATCTGCAGCTTACCCCCACAGTGTTAGTTTTATTCTCTCACTTCTCTTTCCTCTTCCCAGCATATTCTTTCAATTACTCCTCTTCTACCCTGCACTTGGGCTTCCTCTGTGGGTGTGGCTTCACTTCCTCCGGCAGCCATTATGTGGTTAGCTCCACCTGGTTCTCTGCCCTTCAAACTGGTTCTCTGCCCTTCCCAATGACCCCCCCCCCTCCCCAGCAGGGCTGCAGACACAGGTAGGTTTGCCAGCTCTGGGCTGGGGAATACCCAGAGATTTTGGGGGTGGAGCCTGAAGAGGGCAGGTTTGGAGAGGGGAGGGATTTCAATGGGGTATGATGCCATAGATTCCACCTTCCAAAGTGGCCATCTCTGACTCCCAGTCTTACGAGGCTCCCTTTCATTAACATGTCTAGGGCTGTAGACAGACTGGCGGCTTGGAGTGATATGGCACCACCTTTAATGGTAGCACTCTGAAATATCGTGGGGCATGCCAACCAGACAGAACACCCTGCTGCGGGTCACCCCGTGCAGCTGTCCCGTGGGCATGCATCCACATTACTGCAGCGCTTCAGCTACAAAGCACATTGCCCGTTTAAAAAAAAAAATGTAGGCGGGTGCATGCGCATATAGGCAAACATGCTAAAAAAAAAACCCAGTGGCAGAAATGGATCTGCAGGTTCAGACTGCCAATCCATTCTGCTCGTGCTCCCCCGCATTCAGACATCCGGCCACGCATGATGAGTGCACGGGGAACCAAAAATGCCACGTTATGTGGTGTCTATTTACTCCATTTCCAACTTGTTATACGTGGACATGAGTCTGACTGGGGAATGGCTGACAGATGTGGCTGGGTGGGACACTGCCGGTTTAATCTGTTAGGGGGACAAAGCTATATCTGGCCAAACTGCCAGTCTGAACGCAGCCTCAGTTGGATTGGATGCACTTTTGTATAATGTCTACTTCACCCAAGAGAAGCAAAGCGAGTTTACCAGCAACTTCTCTCTCTCTCTCTCTCTCTCATGTTAACCCTGAAGTCCTTTTGCAATGGAAGGAGAGGAGATGCTTCAGAAGAACAGACGCTTCTGCACAATAAATCAAAGATATGTCTTTCAAATACTTTGGAAACTTTCTAGCTGTTTCCTGAAAGAGGTGAATGTCCTTGCTAAGCTTTAAAGAAAGGTTTGAGGTCTGGAAGGTTCCCCCCCCCCCCCGGCCCCTTTTCCCCACTTGACCCAGCAGACCAAAGGTTTCTCTTGCTTCTGACAGAAAGCACAGCAGTGCCTACAAGGCATGAAACTAGTCCGAGAAGGCGTCTGAACAAGGAATAATTTGTCCTCTACCATCTTTATTTCTCCTTCTAATGAAATGTCAGGAGGCCCAGGATAGAAGGCTGTGGAAGTGACCCATGGGCAGGGAGGCCATCTACCCACGACAAATGTTCCTTCGCACAAAGTCTTCTTAAAACACTTTAACACTCTGGCTCATTTCACATTTTAGAGGAAAATGTATAATCAGCCGAAATTGCCCTGTTATGAGGCACTATGGTGAGAGGCCTCCTGCAGGCAGCCCTAAAAAAAAAATAATTAAAAACTTTGGCAGCATCTGGACAGTGACATCATTTCCCATGACAATCCGGAAGTGATGTGGGGTAGTTCTAGGAATTGTCAGAAACTCTATAATAAAACCATAGAGTCTCTGGCAATTCCTAGAGCTACCCTACATCACTTCTGGATTGTACCCAGAAGTTATGCCACAGCACAGATGATGCCACCCCCTCCCCCCAATTCCCCCCCTCCTGTCAGGTGCTTGGCATAGCCTGGCAACCCTGCAGTGAGCACATATTTCTTTTTTTTTTTAAGGAAACTTGGGGATTCAGAGGAGATGCCCTTTCCCATCTTTCAAACCAGATCCTATGAAACAGGTTTGGGAAAGATCACAGCAAACTGCTCTGGTTTGGACACTAAACTCCAGGTGGCAGCAGCCTTACCAGTCAAACAACTATGACTTGGCACCTTCCGCGTGTGAAACTGCTGGCAGCAACCCAGCACTGAAGTAGGGGGCCACAGAACCTGGCACTTTCCCAGCCTTTCCCCCAGAAGAAGGACCCAGGCTGGAGGTGGGGGTGTGTGGGAAAAGGGCTAGGAAGAGTACAGCACTTTTAACAGAGGCTGAAGCAGTCCCAAATAGAGCTGCAGTGTGGGGGAGATCTCTCTCTCTCAATATAGATATAGATATACATATATTGCATTTTTAATAGTGGATGGGTGGGAGGTTCCCTCGAGCAAATCTATGAGCTGCCTGGTGCTCTGTTTACCAGGAACCTTCCCGTGGGACACCGCTTCCCAAAAGGCTTGAGACAGAACTAGGCAGGTTCTGAGTGCTGCAGAAGAACCAGGAAATCCCAGCCAGGGGTGCATCCAGAGGCCAAAAGGACCTTGGGAAAGGACCCTGCCCCCTCCTGCCCCCACACCCCCCCTCACCTGTGGGCAGACCAAAGCGTGGCAAGAGAGAAAGGGGGCCCCACAGCCCTCCTCCTCCTTCTCAGCTGTACCATATGGGGGCTCTGGCACAGGTGGGCCTCCAGGGCAGAAGCCCATCAGGATTTTTCCGGGCTAGGTAAGTGGCTGATCCACCCCGGTCTCAAGAATGATGAAACTGGAAAGACATTCCAGTAGACTTGAGTACTGAGTTACAGCAATTATTTGCTTGGGCGGTGGGTAGTGCAATTTGTCCCAACATTTCTCTATCTGTCTTACAGGGTGTCCTTTCATTTGGATTCTAAGCCAAGTCTCAACAAGCCAGAAAAGAGCTTTCCTCTTGCACTGACGCTACACTTGGCAAGTTGAGTAATTTGTTCTCCAGAAATGGCATCGAAAGCTAAGAATCCAAGAGAGACCCTGCAGATTTCTTGGATTCACAGCACATATTTCTTTTCTTCTGGAACATAATCAATTAAAGCCATCTCGGGAGCATTCTGTTCTTCTGGGACCCTTTTCTCCCTGACTCCAGGGAATGAAAGGGAGAGCCACAGTATAAGAGCCAGCATGGTGTAATAATAATTAATTAATAATAATTGCATGGCACTGTGTGTAGAATAGCCAGGAGATCCTAAGATTGTCTGGCAGCCAGAAGTTCTAGCTCTTTCAGCATTATGCACCACTAGGTGGCGAGCTAGACTTGTTTTTAAGGCAAGAGATGTTTCAGAAGTGGTTTTCCCATTGCCTGTCTCTTCATCACGACCCTGGTATTCCGTGGAGGTTGCAATCCAAATACTAGCCAAGGCCGACCTTGCCTTAGCTTCCGCATCTGACAGGAATGGGCTAGCCTGACTGATCTCCAAAACCAGGATGCTTAGTGCATCAGTTTCAGAGAGCTGGGAGATTAGGGGTTAATGCCTCACTGTAAAGCAGTTCGATTGACAGGCTGCTGACTGCGTGCACCCCCCTCCCCTTCTCTCTGATTGGTCAGTGCCAGTTGATGAGAGTTTTAAAAAGTCTAGTCAGTCTTGTCAGAAGGAGTCAGTCATCATTTGGACTTTGGCTTGGCAGTTGCCAGTCCGGAGGAGTGTGTATGTCGGTCTCAGGGTGCGTTTAGATGGGTAGCTAATCCCGCCATTGGCCAGCTCAGATGTGATCTAGATCTTTTTTTATCCAGTGTTGCATGACCAGGCAGCTTCCCCATGAAGTGCTTTACCGTGCATGACTCCGCGGTGGATTGTCTACTCAGGGGGTGTCGAACTCATTTCTTATGAGGGCCGGATTTGATATAAATTGGACTTTATTAGGCTGGGCCATGTGTGTCAAAGTTTATATCTCTGCTACTTGGCTTTACATTTTATGACACACATGGCCCAGCCTGACAAAGTCCAATTTATGTCAAATCCGGCCCTCATTAAGAAATGAGTTCGACACCCCTGGTCTAGACGGCATACTCCTTAAGGAGCCATGTGGCTGGCTTTTAAAAAAAATCCTGTTTGCGCATGCACATATGTGCCTCACCACCTACTTGTTTTTCTGCACATGCATGGACTTAAATGGTAAAAGCACCGCCAGCGGTACCTTCCTCTAGGTATCATTTCAGTTAACTAAGTTGATAAAGTTCATGGGACTGTCAGAAACATTAAATTGTCCAGATCATTTCAGTGGAGCTCTGCAGATGTTGCATGTTTAAGTGGTTATGCATGCATTGCTAAGACTTTTTAAAATGGTGGCCGTTTGGGATGGTCTGGAGACCATCCCTATGGGCTGATTGCATGCTGGTGGAATGACCAGATGGAGGAAAGTCCACCATTGGCCCATCGGCCAGCTTAGGACCGGACTTTCACCACTATCTTTCAAGTACGGCTCTCCGACAGGGATCAACAGGCTGATCACAGAAGTGCCACATTCCCCAGATGTTGCTGTCTGGATGTGCCCTTTAAATCCACCAGACACTCATGCCTGGCGTGGCTCAAAAGAGCCATCTGAACGCAACCTGAGGGAAACAAACCAGTCACTTGGGAAGTGAAGGGACACAACTCCTTCCACCAAGCTTTTGGAGCTGCTGCCACTACTAACAACTGGCAGCCTATGGCTGGAGAGTCCTGTTCCCCTGAAATTTCCAACTACAGCCTGAGCTAACTGCCTAAGATAATCTAAGAAGATCAAGGAGCCGACTGTGAGATGAGAGAACTAAGTAACAAAACCGCTGTGAAATCATCAATACTAGCACTTTATCATGTCTTATGGTTTTAGAATTACTTACCTGTATTAATTGATTTTGTTAAATTTTTAATCTATACTATTGCAAATTTTATGCTGTTTTTAAGTAAGCCGCCCTGAGCCAGCCCCGGCTGGGAGAGCGGGGTAGAAATTTAATAATTCAAATCAAATCTTTACTGTGTGCCAACACATTGGAGGAAAAGTTCAGAAATCAGAACTTAAAAGTCTAAGTGTCAGCCCTAGCTGAATTCCATTTATTCACAGTCTCCAGAAGTGGGGTTTAGGTTTGACAGAAGAGACTGGACAGGAGGTTGGAAAATACCAGTCTAACTAAACAGGAAAGGATTATTGCTCCTAGAAGGAGGAGGAGATTTCTTACCCAGTTATTCAGAGGGTTCAACTCGGAAGGGATCCCTGGCTTGTGTGAAAAGGGAAATGGACTTAGACTCCTCAAGAGTATAAAAGGAAAAGTTATAATCACAGAAGGGAAGTATTTAAGTACAGGAAGAAAGTACTAACTTCCAGGAAACTAAGATAGTTTTATGAAACTTTAGCAAGACACATTATTTCTGAAAGAAATCTTCAACAAACAAACCTCTCACAGTTTAGAACTAAGGGTTTAAGAAGATAAGCTTCAACTATACTCTGTTGCCTGTTCAAAATATTGTAATTTGTATAAACAACCAAATTTACCTCAACTTCTCATCCCCTGCCCTATTCCTAACCCAACTTGTGCCTGTTCAATAAAATCAACCTTTCTGTTTTAACCATACTTTGTGTTGCGTGCCATTTCCAAAGGGATTTATAAGAGGGCTCCTGCTGAGTTACAATAAATCTCTGGCCTGGGCAAAAGCCAAATAACTTCTTTTATCACACAGAAAGTTATAATTCTAGAATTCAAATACTCTACTAAGAGGCTGCTCAGTCAAAGTGGGAAACAGCATTTTGATGGGAAAATCTGCCTCACAGAGAAGAAGAAGCAGGGGTCCGTCATGGGGGTTTCAAGGCAAGAAATGAACAGAGGTGATTTGCCATGGCCTGCCTCTACACCATGACCCTGGTATTCCTTGGAGGTCACCCTTCCAAATACTAGCCAAGGCTGACCCTGCTTAGATTCCAAGATCTGATGGGAATGGGGTAGCCTGAGCTATCCAGGTCAGGGCCCAGCATGGTTAGGGTAGCAGACATGGATCTGGGAGAGCCAGGCTCAAATCCACACTCTGCCATGGAAGCTTCCTAGGTTACCTCAAGCCAGTCATACACTCTCAGCCTAACCTACCTCACACGGTCATTGTCAGGATAAAATGGATGAGAGCAGAAGATGTCATGATGGCCATCGGAATAAACAGCTTTCAAAGGGGATTAGAGAGATTCCTGGAGGATACGTTTATCAGTGGCTACTAGGCATGGTGGCTGAGCGGAAACCTCCACATTCAGAGGCACTAATCCTCTGAATCCCAGAACCAGGAGGCATCATCAGGGGAAGGCCTCGGCCTCTGTGCCCTATTGTTGGCCCTCCGGAGGAACTGGTTGGCCGCTGTGTGACTGGATGCTGGACTGGATGGACCATCGGTCTAATCCAGCGGGGCTCTTCTTATGTTCTTATGACATGAGCAGCTGTGGTTCCACACTATGGAGAAAGGGCAGGGTATGAAGTAAATATGACATTTGCCAGAGGGAAGGGCAGATAAATGTGGATTGCATCTCTGGATTTCAGCCTGTGTGTTGAAACACATGCAAAGGAGTTGTCTGGAGTTTGCAGCAGCTCTCATTTCTTGCCATGCACTTTAAGAAAGGAAATGTACTCTTTTGTACATTTTTATTTCACGAACAGGGTTATGGCTTACCAGGTGGGAAGTGGGGGACGCTGCTGGTGGTATCGTTTCGGCCCCATTCGCACTCTTTCAGTTTATTTTGGAGGGCCACGACTTCTCGGCGGATTGCCAGGATGTTATTCTTATCCAGAGATTCCAGCTGAGTCACCATGAGGCTCAGATTTGTGATCTAGGCAAACACAGTGACACACATGCAAGTCTGGGTTAAGCTCAGGTTAGTTTTGCACACAAGAAATGCTATGAATTTAGTTATCAGGAATGGTGAATTTCTAAGGTTTTTGTTGTTGGTTCCCCCCTCCCATCACCATTTAGATAGACAGGAGTCTGGCAGGTACTCAGTGTTACAACTTCTGCTTCTTGGTTTTGCAAATGACTGGTTTTCTAGATAGAGTGCTGCTAATTCTTTTTTAAAATCTCTAATTTTTAACTCTGTGGTTCTAAGAACATACAAAGAGCCCTGCTGGATCAGACCAATAGTCCATCTAATCCAGCATCCTGTCTCACACAGTGACCTTCCCCTGAGAAGAATATTAGAAGAGCCCTGCAGGATCAAACCAGTGGTCCATCTGGTCCAGCATCCTGTCTCACACAGTGGCCAACCACTCCCTCTGGAGGGCCAACAGCAGGGCACAGAGGCTGAGGCCTTCCCCTGAGAAGAACATCCGAAGAGCCTTGCTGGATCAGACCAATGGTCCATCTGGTCCAGCATCCTGCCTCACACAGTGGCCAACCAGTTCCAGGGCATAGAGGCTGAGGCCTTCCCCTGATATTGCCTCCTGGTTCTGGAATCCAGAGGTTGACTGCCTCTATACATGGAGGTTTTCTTTTGTTTCGTTGTTTTACCAACATGTCAAATATAACGTAAACTATGACGGAAGAAGGAATTATTGTGCCTCTTTCAAAACATCTGGGCACAGTTGCCAATCTTCTGCATGGCAGTTCACTCCTTGGATTTGTTTACCTCTGGCACCATTGGCCGGGCATGTCTTGTGCCATGTCATTGTAGGGCTGGCAACTCCAGGTTGGGAAATAAATACCTGGAGATTTGGGGGTGGAGCCAGGGGAGGGAGGGAGCTCAGCAGGGATATGATGCTATAGAATCCACCTTCTCAGTTCCTCCAGGGGAACTGTGACGCCCTGCAAGGTGCTTATAGTGCTCTTATGGTTCATAAGTGATAAACTGGACAGTGCAATTAGTGTGCTAAGGGAAATGGAATATACAGGGACCATGTGCTGTTGCCATCCACCTGGACTGCAGGCACACATCCCCAGCAGACGAGAGCTTTCTCCTGTGACAGTGTGCCGGACCAAAGAGTGTGTGGGCTGGTAGTTTGGTATGCATGAGGAGGACACGGACTGTGGTTCTTTGTATATTTTGTTTCATTCTAGAGGTTTACAGCAACTGAAGAGCGCTTAGGAAACAAGGATGTCGCACTGGGACCTTGTTTTGCTGTTTTGCTGCCAAAGGGCAATTGTTGCTGTTACTGACTACTATGAATTTTGGTTCCACGCTGTTATAATTATTGTTCCTTATCATGATTACTCTGTTTGTATGTACTTCTTGGTCTTTTGGCACTTTGTATTTTATCTGTTCTGTACTACATTATTATTACAGGTGGTTACCATTGCATAATGGTCATGATGTGACTGCTGGTGTTATTTATAGTGATACATCTATATATTCAGTGGGGGTCTTGGACAGGCAGCCCCCTTTTCCAGAGTTTCATCTTGTGGATTCCAGCAGTCCTTTTCCTCCGCGGGCCTTTGTTGTTTGTGCTGCGTAGCGATAGCTGACTGCCACAGCCCAGCTAACCCCATCAAAAGACAATAACCCTGGACTCAGCTATTGTTCTCCAAAGGTGCTACTGTTGAAAGTAAATAGAATCTAAATATTGCCCAACCATTAAGTCCCCTTCCTCCTGAAACTGGTTTTTTGTTCTAATTCAGCAGCTTCCTGGGACTGACCAAGGGGAAGTGATGAGGGAGGCGTCCAGGGAAGCCCACCCGCAAGGGGACATCACAAGGGAGGTGGTCAGCGAAGTCCACCCCCAAGCCCCAAAATAGCGTAAAAGAGCTGGCCTGGCCATGTGCTCTCTCTCTGCCTCCATACCTAACCCTGCCCTGTCTTGTAGACTCTGGAGTGGCTGCCCAGGAGTCTTTCCTCATGTTCTGCTGGTCCAGAACACAATCCCTGTTCCCAGGGGTCATTTTGTAGAAAAAGAGGTGCAGGAGCTCATTAGCATAACTCATTTGCATAACTCATTTGCATGTGCCACACCCCCTAACATACCGGAAGTGTGTCAGAAGGCGACACCCACCCCTCAGGCTCCACTCCACAGGTGAGTGAAACTGATCTGCTCTTCCTCCATTCCCTTCCCCATCCAATACTTTGTGCAATAAAAATAAGTGTAAAGAACACACCCTCATTCTCTCCCTGCTCCCTTGAAACCACCAGGTTTCAAGTAGACTTGAGATACCCAGGACATGTGCAGCACCCATTCCTTCCCCTTCCCCTCCCCACAACAAGACACCCTGTGAGGTAGGTGGGGCTGAGAGAGGTCTTTTGAGAACTGCTCATGAGAGAACAGCTCTGAGAGAACTTGTGACTGGCTCAAGGTCACACCAGCAGCTGCATGTGGAGGAGTGGGGAATCAAACCCGGTTCTCCCAGATTAGAGTCCAACTCCTGACCACTACACCAAACTGATGGGGTGGAAACTGCTGAAGGGTTGGTGAAATTTCTCCAGTACTTATGTGCCATGTGCCCAGATAAAAAATGGTATACTTAGAAAATTTATATGGCACCTTGAGCAAGTCTCTCGAAAAGCAGCACACAGTCATAAAAGGAACAATGATAAAATTATCACTATTAAAACAAAACATTAAAAACAATAAAGACCCTAGCAGGGCTTTCCCCGGGGCGCTGCACCTCTGCACTGCTCGGTGAAGCTGAGGAGGGGGCGGGGCTTGGTCATGTGCCCGCCCCCTGGGCTTCTCACTCCCGGAGCTGCGCTCCTGTGCGCTCCCGCTCCAACGGACCCCTGCCTGTTCCCCATAGTCTCCCCCTTTCTTTCCTGTGGATCACTTCGTCTCGTCAGGACAGGCAAGGATCAGCCAATCAGCGTTTTCACCTGCTCACGCAAATGTCGCTATCCCTGTCTCTCAAATTTTCCTAGGTCTGAATAAGTGTAGGTGCGCTTGTGTTTTTATTGTATGTTAGACATATTCTTCAGTAAAGAAGCCATTTCTCCATTTATTTGCGTTTATTCTTGGTTTTACTGGAAAAGGTGGGACTCCTGTATACATAGGCTTGTGTCCCCTTGGTTGCCAATTGCTCTTAAATATCATAATTCCCCATCGTTATTAATACATTAAACAGTTTGGCTAACAACTGGTTCTTGTGGTCTGGAGATCAGTTGTAATACCAAGAGATCTCCAGGCCCCACCTGGAAGTTGGCAACCCTAGATGGCTGTGGCCACTTATGGCCAGTGCAAGTGAAGTGCTTGAGCCCACTTATGCTTTGGGCCTGGAACCTATTCCTGCTCTAACTTCTGTCTCACTGGGGTAGAGCAGCTCAGTGGAAGAGCCTCTTCTTTGCACGCTTTGCATGCAGGAGGTCCCTGGTTCAATCCCCGGCATCTCCAGCTAAAAGGACCAGGCGGTGGGTGATGTGAAAGACCTCATGCCTGAGACCCTGGAAGCTGCTGCCAATCTCAGTAGGCAATACTGACCTTGATGGATCAGTGGTCTGATTCAGTAGGAGGCAGCTTCTGTGTGTTTCATTCTTGAAATCTCCCCCCACCCCCCACCCCCGCCTTTCCTCTGCTTCAGCCCAATCTGTTTCTTTCCATGTAGACTACAGTGTAAACTGGCTTGGGCAGAAAGAACTGGAGAAGAGCTAAACTCAACCTTCCTGTTGCACCGGAGCAAAGCATAGGACCATCATGGGAAGCCATTCTCCTTGGCTCAAGAAAGAGAGAACTGTGGGGTGGACAACGTTTTAACCATACCTCTTCGTACAGCTGCTCGACAACCACATTGCTCCCAGTGAGTGTGCTCTTCAGCTGAGTGACCAGCTTTTCCATTTCAACAATTTCCAGTTTCACCACTTGAAAGTCCAGCTCAGTGTAAGAAATGCTGGTCTTCTCCATGGCCTCGACCTTAAGGGTTACATTCCGGATCTTTTGTTCATAAATTTCGATGGCTTTGGTATACTGGGTGACCTATAAATGCACAGATGAATGCATTCTGTTTTAGCAAACGTATTTAAGGCCCCTTGTAAAAAGATAACTTCTGCCTCACTGTGCCTCGCAATCTTGCCTTGATCAAACTATGATCTACATGGGTACAACAGACTGCAGCAGCTAATCTAGGACTGTCTTTATTTTTAGACCCAGAATTCAGAGCCAAGATTACAGATAAATGACACAGATAAAGTAAAATGTCTGCAGGACAGGAGACATATAATCTCTGATCAGCTCTTTTCTTAGCAATTATTTATTGAGTTCAACAAGAAAGTGTCTAATTGTGCCCCAAAAGAACATCAAGTAGGGTTGCCAACCAGTATGAGAGGTTTGGGGGCGGGCAGCATCCCAATGGAAAAAAGAAAAAAAGAAAAATAAGGCCTCGACTGCTTAACAGAAGTTCTGACCATAGCGTTCCTGGCAATTCCTAGAGCTACCCTTTGTCACTTCTAGGTAGCTCTAGGAATCACCAGGAATTCTATGGTCAGAACTTTTCTGACCATATTTTTCTTTTTAATTTTTCTCCTAAGACAATCACACACACACACACACACACCACCCCAGTAAGCATCAGAAGGTAAGGACCACAATTATCTGGAGATTTCTCGTCATAAGCGGGCAAATGGGAACTCTAACATGAAGGAGTGTTACTCGTACCTTTTAAAAAAAAATCTGGTGAATTCCAGTGAAGGGCAAATTTTATTGGGGAGTTTGATGCAAATCACTTTGCGGAGTAGGGTTTCCAGTCATGAGTCAGGGGCAGGCCCTGAAAAAATACTTTTGAGTACAAACAGCAGTGGGATAAGTCTATACTAGGGATGCTTGAACACCCAACTATTTTCTCACATCCTGTTCTCTGGTTACTATTGTGGTGGTGGTGGTGGTGGTTGTGGTTGTTGTGGTAGTTGTTATTTATAGTCCGCCTTTCTTGCTGAGACTCAAGGTGGATTACATCGCATAAATCAACAGGATGGGACATCCAATAAGCAATGCAATAGGGTTTGGACTACAGAAAACCGAAAAACCGTTGAAAGCAAATAAAAACCTCAGAGCTGAAAGAAAGAATGAAGTTTCAAACACAGCATGTCAAGTGGCATAGCAAATACCTAGTCTGGACCCTATTTACAATGTTGGGGAGTGGACTACAGTGGCGTAGGTCACACAGTCCCTCTCCTTTTACCAATGCAACTTTCTGAGCATTTCATTACAGTTCAGCTCTATTTCCCTGTGCTAAAAGCCCTTCTGAAGAATTCCATTTTGCCTAGTTTGTGGGAAACCGGGAGTATGGGAGCCTTCCTAACCTAGTCAAGGCCATTCTGAAAGGTAGGGGCCACAGCAGAGAAGGCGCAAGAACGGCTGCCTATGAGTTTTGCCCTGTTGCAGGATGGTTCCTGCAGAAGACCCTGCTGGGATGAGCAAAGTCGTCATGGCAGAGCATAGGGAGGCAATCCCTCACATAGGAGGGACCAAGGCCACAAAGGGCTTTGTATGTGACAGCCAGTCCTTTGAATTGAGCCCAGTAGTTGATGGGCAGCCAATGGAGTGACTGCGGACTGGGAGCAATGTACATGTTCTGCCTAGCTCCTGATAATAACCTAGCCACAGCATTTGAACCAACGGGAGTCTCTACATTGACTTCAAGGGGAGACCTACATAGAGCACATTACAGTAGTCTAGTCTCGATGTTACCACAGCATGGATTCAAGATGCCAGACTGCCCAAATCAAGAAGAAGAAGAAGAGATTGGATTTATACCCCGCCCTCCACTCCCCAAGGGAGTCTCAGAGCGGCTTACAAACTCCTTTTCCCTTCCCTTCCCCACAACAGACACCCTGTGAGGTAGGTGGGGCTGAGAGAGCTCTTTCCCAAGTTGTCCTTGAGGGAACAGCTGGTACAGAGCTATGGCTTGCCCAAGGTCATCCAGCCAGGCGCAAGTGGAGAAGTGGGGAATCAAACCCGGTTCTCCCAGATTAGAGTCCGCACACTTAACCACTACACCAAACTGGCTCAAGGTAGGGGGCCACCTTGCAGGGTAGACTGAGTTGGAAGAAAGTGGGGGGGGGGGTTGTTTTTGTTTTTTTGCAATCGCATTAACTTGCTTCTCCAGCAGTAATGCCAGATCCTGTATAACCTCAAGGCTCTTAACTGAGTCGAGTGTTAGCTAAACCCCATCAAAAGAGGGAAGACCAAGGGCCTTCGAGACATCTGCCTTCCCAACCGGCATCATTTCTGTCTTGTCTGAGTTTAGGTTCAACCTATATGAACCCCAGCAGTCCGGCAGGGCCTCAGGACGTCCAATTCCAAAGCTACAAATGGTTTCCCCTAAAGGCTTTCCGCATGGGGAATAAGACTACACCCTGAGGAACTCCACAAGATACCTCCCGAACTGAAAATAGCTCGTCTGCAATGGCAACTCTTCGAGTCTGATTTATGAGGAATGACTGAAACCAGTCCAAGGCACACACCCTGGTCCCTGCTGCCGCCTCCAAATGCCTCAGCAGGTTGGTGTGGTCTACTGTGTCAATGGCTGCAGACAGATCCAGGAGGAGCAACAGAGAGCCATGACCCCTTTGTCTTCATTCAGGCAGCAGTCATTAACTAAAGCCATTCTGTCCCGTCGCCTGGACTGAAACCAGACGAGAAAGGGTCTAGAGCCCATGAGTTATCCAGAAAGACCTGGAGCTGGTCCACTACTGCTCAATCACTTTGCCTAGAAATCTTTTTTTCCCAACTGCCTTCAGTTCTTTTTTTTTGGGGGGGGGGGGACTATCAGGGATCCTCAGTAACAGCTGTGAATTTTAGACAATAGCAGTGAAGTTGAGTAACAAGGGGAGCGAATAAAGCTTTAAAACAAGAATCCCCAACCTTTTTGACCCTGCAGGCCCCCTTAGATTTCTGACACAAGGTGGTGGGCGCAACCACCCAATGGCTGCCACAGGAAGTGGAGCCAGCCACAGAATGCCAGGGCGTGAGGCTATGCGTAACTAATAGTAACGCTTCCACACTTCAAGCAAGATCTCTTGTTTAATGGGGTGCCTTTCTGAATGAACAGATTGTTACAAGATATTTTCCTGCATACACAGTTGACCATCAGTCACATAGTGAAGATCTTTGTGCAGCTGCTGCTGAAGTAACTTTTTTTTAAAAAAAAAAAATCAGCACAGCCAATCAAAACTCTGATGGTCACTCAGAAGCCCTGCTAGGCAAAAAAGCCCCACATAGCCCTGCCCACTTTCTAAAAGCCAGGGGTCATTTCGTAGAAAAAGAGGTGCAGGAGCTCATTTAGCACAACTCATTAGCATAACTTATTTGCATATGTTACACCCCCTGGCATCGCCAGAAGTGTGTCAGAAGGCAGCACCCACTGCTCAGGCTCCACCCCAAAAACCTCCAGGCATTTCCCAACTCAGAGCTGGCGAGCCAGCTTCACACTTTGACTAAAGACACGTTAGGTTTCCTTTGCTCGTGCAGGGAAGCTACCTTACAACAAGCACAGAAACGCAGATCAAGTTAGTATGCTTTTGCTTTTTTCCCATAGCGCATCACCATAGGTGCCCGCTCCTGGGCTTGTTACTCCCGGAACAGCTCTCTTGCGCGTTCCTGCTCGAAATGACCTCTGCTAAAAGCTCTTGGCAGGCACCAGGAAAGGTGACCACAGGCCTTAGGGTGTCCCCGGGCACCACACTGGGGATGCCTGCTTTAATTCCACAGCAGTAAAACACCTGTAGGCCTTTTCTGAATAGACTTACCAGTCCCTCCCCCACAGGCCTCCCTTGCTTTCGCTCACACTCACAGTGCAAGAACGTGGCTCCCTCTCTGTTCCGCTGCCCTCCGCTTACCTCCTTGCAGGACCCACCAACTGCATTCACAGATGCAAACGAGAGCAATATTCTTTGAAGGCAACAGACTCATAATTTACAGCTACATATTGTGGGCAATTCTCTAGTGAGACGACCTTTCCCATAATCTTACATTTAGCCAGAACGATCCCTCAGTATGAACAAATGGTTGAAGAAAGCTCGCTTTTGATCAATGACTTTCAGTAGCGCAGGGTTCACAAAGGTCAAGTTCCATAATCTTTCTGAAGTACTCTAGAGGATTTGAAGGTTGCCAGCTGGAGGGGGGGGGGATGTCCTGTCCCTTTGATGGAGGTTTAATGAGTGGAAATGGGCAGTTGAAGGTTTTCGTGGCATGGAGGTAAATAACTTCGCCTGATTATTGCTTGTAGATCAAATGGATATTAAAGAGGCAGCTGGAGGAACCAGTTTAGCACTTGGCAGCCCTCCTCCGTTTGGAGACAGCGCAATTTACCCTTTGTTTTCCCTAAATGTGGAAATCTGTAAAGAACTATAAGAAGGTTGGACGAGGGCAAAGGAGTCATTGTATGCCTGTCTCCCTTCCTTTCCCTCTGCAAAAAAAGCAATCACTGGAGAGGATGGGTTGTGTTTTGCAGAAAGGTGTCTCTGATCCAATCCCACCAATTAAAGGCTCTCTTGATTATGGGTATGTGGAGAAATGCATTTTATTTCAAGGTTGGGGAGAAGTCAATTGCTTTTGAACATCACCCAAGTACCAACCATCAAAGCTCTGGAATTGCTAATTGCCTTCCTGGCCAGAGACAATGAAATGGACAGCTCACAACTTGGAATCTGACACCTATAATGGACACAGAGACTTGGAGTTGCACAGACTGCATCTTCCTGGAGATTTCACGGGAAGATTCTTTGACCCATAAGGGGGTGGGGGAAAAGAGGCAATAACATCCCTTGGCATGGGGGGAGAGTGGTCCATTTTGTAGGTCCCTTGTTTGGCTGATTCCATCTGGAGGAAAGAGCTCTCACACCTGAGCTCCATTTTGATGGCTGCCATTGCTACATGGAGCACACAAAGGGCTGGCTGCCTAGACAGAGAATCCAAGGTAATTGAAACCTTTTAGCAAACTGTAACTTCTAAGTTAAAGCACCAGCCTTAAAACAAGATCAGCTAGGGCATGTAAAGAGTGAGAGACAGTGTTTGACAGGGGGTCAAGTGTTTACACCTTTCTTTTGCACTCCTTGCTTAACCCATTGTTGTGCAGAAAGTATGTATGTGAACTTTTTACTTTTAATAAATTCTTCACTATTTTAAATGCTGGTAGTTGTTTTCATACAACACAGTCCTCCACAAATGGGCACTTGAGGAAGGGGGGTGGTCAGTTGCTAAACAGCGATTTCCCGAGGAGTGCATAAGCACAGTAAGTCATCCTTAGGGTAACTAATCAGTGGGCTGCAGGAGATTCAAACTGGAGGGAGACTCTTACAATGGCAACACAGAAAAGGAACATAGGAGTACTAGCCACACTGCATGTCATTCCTAAAATGATCAATTGGTGGCAGCCTACTGAAGGAGAAGCAAAAGAAGGAAACTCCCTCTGACAGTGTGATGAGCCCAAAGAGTGGTGGATTGCTGGGTGGAGACTCAGGACAGTTACTGGGCACCTAGAAGCCTTGGAGGGCTGAATGGAGTGAAAGTCAACAGAGGTATTCTGCCACAGGGTACATTTAGGGGGTATTTGATTTGGGAGGGTCTCAAGTGTCATGCGAGCCCACCCATAGTCATCCCATCTAGTTTCATAGAGTTGGAAGGGGCCATAGAGGCCATCTAGCCCAATCCCCTGCTCAATGCCAGATCGGCCTAGAGCATCCCTGACAAATGTTTGTCCAGCCGCTGCTTAAAGACTTCCAGTGAGGGGGAGCTCACCACCATCTTAGGCAGCCGATTCCACTGCTGAACTACTCTTGCTGTAAAAAAGTTTTTCCTAAGATCCAGCCGATACCTTCCCACCCTTAACTGAAACCCATTACTGCAAGTCCTCTCCTCTGCTGCCAACAGGAACAGCTCCCTTCCCTCCTCTAACAGGCCTTCAAATACTTCAAGAGAGCAATCATGCCCCCTCCTCTTCTCCAGACTGAACTTTCCCAAGTCCCTCAGCCTTTCCTCAGACGGCTTCTTGGTCTCCAGGTCCCCTATCATCCTCTTCACCCTCCTCTGCACCCGCTTCATTCTGTCCACATCCTTGTTGAAGTGAGGCCTCCAGAACTGCACACAGTACTCCCTTTGCACTGGCTGGGTTCCCCTCCCTCCCTCCCTGCCAACACAATTCCTTTGTGAGCTCAGGTCTAAACCCTGCATGCTGCTGTATGAAGTTTGGGAAGGCCCTGGCAGCAAAGTAAGCCTGTGCCACTGGGAGAGACCTCTGGCTCACTTCTGGCATCCTGAGGCTCCAAAAGATGTAGGTGCTCCACCTTCGCTAGAAACCAGGGTACCAAAAAAGGCCAAAGGTGGGGAAATGCTGGGGGCTCCACGGGAAGTTTCTGACCTGTCTTTCCATACCTTAAGCATCCATTAAAGAAATGCAACATTTTTCTCCTGGCAAGTTGGCAGCCCTAAGTAGGAGAGCCCTCATCATCTCCTGACGGGGCTTGACACAGTAATGAAGGGAGAATTGCTAATTTGGGGCTGAAAGGATCAGACCAGCCAGCCTAGTAGCTTCCGCACACAGAAAGATGCTTCAGGTAGGCTTAGCGTGGGTAGCGATAAACTGAGGGGCTCACGAATTTGCCTTGACATGTCAATGGGCAGAGGCTGCCAACCCCCAGGTGAGGCCTGGGGATCCCCCAGAATCACAAATGGTCTCCAGACAACAGAGATCCATTTCCCTGGAGAAAACAGGCTGCTTTGGAGGGTGAGTTCTATTATATGGCATTATACCCCATGGAGATGCCTCCCCTCCCCAAACCCTCCCCAGGCGCCCTCCCCAGATCTCCGACCCAGAGCTGGCAACCCTGTCAAGGGGCCTCCCCTTGAAATTAATAAGGTGAAGTGAACCTGAGCTCCCCAGGGGGAGCCTGACTGACAAACATAGCCTGAGGTGACTGAGGTATTTGAGGGAACAGGTGAGGAAGAGGGCCCTCCCAATCCCCTTTGCCGTTTTCCTCCAAGGAGACAGCTTCCTGTGTTTGCCCTGTTCATATCACAGAAAATTATTTAAACAACAAAAAAACCCCAATGTTTCCTGAAGTCTAGCTCTATCTTCTTCACCCTCTCCCATCTCTGCCCAATTATATTGTGGGAACGTTGATGAATATTCAGGGCCAGAATTTATAATATAGCGCTCTGTCTTTGGCTCTGATTAATTCAAGGACACTCCATTTGTTAAGATGGCTGCTTCCCGGAGCAGTCGGAGTCTTTCTCCCAGACAGCTAATTGAAATCCCGCATATTTTCTGCTGAGAAACTCTGGCTTTTGACTGTGCCGGCGCCTTTTTCAGCTTCCCTGAGATAACAGAGGTTGAAGGTTATTTATGGGTTTTGCTCGAGTTTTGCAAGGGAAATGGGAGCGGAATTTCTCCGGCAAAGAACCAAAGCTAGTGCAAGGCAAGAAGGGGCTTGCTTTAATTAGAATAACAGGGATTCCCTCTCAGATTCTGGGGAAAGCAAGATGGATCTGTGGGTCTGGTTTGGATCCAATGACCCACAAACCCCTTGCACCCATGAACTCATTCTGTGCACAGTTTATTGGGTCCCAGACGCCCCAGAACCGAGGACGACTGCAGTGTCTCACAACTTCCCCCACCACGTCTCTAAAGCAGTGGTATTAACTGACCAAAGAATTTCCAGGAGATTAATCACCTGCCTTTTGACCAATTAATGATTAAATTTAAATAAATTAGGATGAAAAACTTTATCCAGGTGAATATTTATATACAGAAAGAAATATGAGATTGGGTTATATACAACAGGGTTATCATTTAATAAACCAGAGCTACCATGCATTGGTAAAAGGGAAAAGGATTTTTGTTCTGCCGTTCCATCTTACAGAACACACCCAAATCAAAATTGCCTTGGCAGAGGAACAAAGAAGAAGAGAAGAGATTGGATTTATACCCCGCCCTTCACTTGTAGTCTCAGAGCAGTTTACAATCTCCTTTCCCTTCCCCTCCCCACAACAGACTCCCTGTGAGATAGGTGGGGCTGAGAGGGCTCTGACAGAAACTGCTCTTTTTCAAGAACAGCTCTGCCAGAACTACGGCTTGCCCAAGGTCATCCAGCAGATGCAAGTGGGCGAGTGGGGAATCAAACCCGGTTCTCCCAGATTAGAGTCTGCACACTTAACCACTACACCAAACTGGCTCTCCTGAGCCCTGAGCTCACGTCCCCAGAGGATTAAGCAACAGTGCTTTACATAATCAATCAATCAATCAATACATCTCCAGGTCCCCCCTGGCCACCACAGGGGGATGCCAGGGTAGAGCGGCCAGATCCAGGTTGGGAGACTCCTGGAGATTTGGGGGTGGAGCCTGGGGAGGTCAGGGACCTCAGTGGGGTGCAGTGCCATGGAATCCACCCTCCGAAGTTGCCATTTCCTCCAGGGGAACTGATCTCTGTAGTCTGGAGATGAGCTGTAATTCCAGGGGATCTCCAAGTCCCACCTGGAGGCTGGCATCCTTAAACCAATTACACTGATTAAAGAAGAAGTTCCCGGCCTTTTTGAGCCTTCATCTTTGGCGTTCTGGCACAGTGAGGCAGGAGCAGCCTCAAAACAGCTGCCACAAAATGGCTGCTGCTGAAGGCAGAGCCATCCACAAAATGGCTACTGTAGCTTACCGTCAAAGCCTCAAGCCCTAACACAAAGTTGTTGATAGCCCAGGAAGACATCAGAAGTGTTATTTTTTTATACATAGGTCATTGGTCACAATCCATTGGGAAGTTCTCTTACACAACACCATTGAAATTAATGGGATCAGCACCTGTTCTGTTGGGACACAATTCTTTACCCAGGTTGCACTGGGCTAAGGTTGCCCTCAGGCAAGTCTACCTCACGTGTCAAAGGTACCCTTATTCAGATGCTACAAGCAGGGCGCAAGCACCTGTTTTTCTGCAGGTGACGATCCAGAGCCAAAAGCCAATCCATGCTAACTTTAGCACGTGATGTCATCATACACACAGCTCTCTTGACCAATGACAGGCTGGAAACGGCGAGGGTCATCACAGGCTCAGCAGATTGTTTCGACAGGCTCTCACCCATTATACAAACCTGCTCACTTTTGGCTGGGGTTTTTAAATTAACTTTTTAATGTACAAAAGACGTTTATCTTCTGTTTCACACAACCTACCTCACAGTCCTTTCAGCCAAAGGCCTTGGGCGGGCTAGAGTTATCGAAGGGCAGAGATGAGATATAATGGGGGGGGAGTGGTAGGGATGCCAGCCTCCAGGTGGGACTCAGGTATCCAGACTACAGAGACCAGTTCCCCTGGAGAAAATGGATGCTTTGAAGGGTGGACTCCATGGCACTGGATCCCACTGAGGTCCCCATGCGCCCCAGGCTCTATCTCCATATCTCCAGGTGTTTCCCAACCTGTCTCTGGCAACCCCACCCCTCATCCCAGGGGGGATCTGGCAACCCCGGGGAGGGGGGTAGGTGTTGGGAAGCGTTGTTCTACTAGAGGCCTTTAGCCAAAGTCTTCATATTCTCTCAGCCCGTCTTCTCTTCCTTCCCATCTCATTCCCCTCACCTTCTTCTGACCCGCCTTTTCCTCGCCACACTTTCCCCCCCTTGATCCTGCAGATGCTCCATCTCCTGCCTTCTGAAGCTTTTGGCTTTTCTGCAGTCTCCATTCTTAAGACTGATCCGCCTCTTTCTAGGCTCAGAGCAGCGTAGCTAGTGGCAGCCAGAGAACTTCCGGCCTCCTTGGCTCCTCAGTGGAATTCGGACAGCTCAGCCAAACACCGGACTCATTCATTCACCATTTAGACTTTGCCAGCCTCCAAGTGAGGCCCTGAGATCTCCAGGAATTACAACTGATCTCCAGGCTAAAGAAGAGATCAGTTCCCCCGGAGGAAATGAAGGGGAGACTGTGTGGGATTGTCCCTGGCTTCTGTCCTCCCCTTCCAAACCCTGCCTTTCCCAGGCTCCACCCCCAAACCCCCAAACCTTTGGGGGGGCCTGGGGGTCTCCCCGAATTCCAACTACACTGATCTCCATATGACAAAGATCAGTTGCCGTGGAGCAAACGGCTGCTATAGAGGGTGGACTCTACGGCATTGGAGAAGAAGAGAAGAGATTGGATTTATACCCCGCCCTTCACTAACCAAGGGAGTCTCAGAGTGGCTTACAAACGCCTTTCCCTTCCCCTCCCCACAACAGACACCCTGTGAGGGAGGCGGGGCTGAGAGAGCTCTGACAGAAACTGCTCTTTTTCAAGGACAGCTGTGCCAGAACTATGGCTTGCCCAAGGTCATCCAGCAACCGCAAGTGGAGGAGTGGGGAATCAAACCCGGTTCTCCCAGATTAGAGTCTGCGCACTTAACCACTGCCCCAAACTGGCTCCCCAGGCTGCAACCCAAATCTCCAGGAATTTCCCCAGACTGGAGTTGACATCCCTATGAGCCTACAAACTCCCTTTTTATACTGTAAGACAGTGACTGAAGGACTTCTCAGGATCCTTTCCCTCCCTTAAGACAGAGTCCCTTGCTGTACTTGACATCTGAAAAATAGCTAGATTCAAATCCTGTCGCACCATAGAGACCAACAATATTTTCAGGGTGTCAGCTTTTGAGAGGCAGAGCTCCTTAACTCAGAAATGAGCAGGAATGGAGTTCTGAGTCTTTTTATTCCAGTCGAAAGGTGGGGAGGGGTGTTTTAAAGGATGCTTGCCTAGGTACCCTGCCTATTATAATCAGTTTAGTTACAGCTGAGGGCAAACGCTTGGGGGCAGAAAATTAGCATCCATAGTGAGATAAGAATCTTACATCCCTATTCAGCCATTTTCCTGAACTTGTAAATGAACTCAAATTCAGCAACCTCACGTTGTAATCTTCCCTTGAAGCTTCTCTGCTTGAGGACTGTCACTGTATTAAAAAAAAATAGAGTCACTTACTTTGGAGAGCTCCTGGTTGAACTTTATGGAGAGTGTTTGGACTGCAATTTCTAGCCTCTCAACCTTCTGCACGGGAAACGTGGCGTCTGGCAGGTATACAGAGCACTGGCACAGTCCACGGTCATCCAAAAAGCCGGTGACATTGGCAAATGGCTGTGAGAATATGAAAGTAGGGAAAAGGTCAGTCAACCAATCGAATGGCGGCATTTCTCTCTGATGCTACTCACCCAGAGGAGAGAACACGGAGACACAACATTACCAGGGCATTTCTTAATTTTCTTAATTCTTTTAATGCTTAATTTAAGATTAACAAAAAGCCACCTTGAGACGGTGGGCTAGCTGGGTCAGTTCCACCTCCCAGAGGCAGAACCAGATGCTTGCCGGGGGGGGGGGGCTATTTTGCCACACCCCTTTAGGTGATTAGTATGTTAACAATATCCAGGGGAATCTGTTTGGGGGAAATGTCAGATTACAACACAAGCACATATTCGACAACATTGGTGCATGAAGCGAACCTTCCCAAAGTAGGCCTTCTCCCCCTTCCTCCACCTGCAGCCCCCTCCTCAAGTCCCCCAAACTGTGTTCCTTCCTGGGGGGTCAGGGGACTCTCAGGAACCATACGGGGGGGGGGGGAGGGAGTGCAGCAGGGGGTGGCATCCGCAGAAATCACCTTGTCTGGTGAAGGCAGAATCAGATCAGAACCCACGACTGAGAATTATACCACAGAGCAGACGTTGGCTTTGTATCCTCTCCGGTTTTGTTTGTCTGAGTGTCCATGCATTTCTGTATTTGACCCAGGATTTGTGAGACATTTACATACACTGCTGGTTGGGGGCCTAGCCCATCTCGCCCCCTCAGAGTACCCAATTTTTTTCAGCACCCAGATCCCTTCTTGTGCCTTCCAAGGGCAGCTTCCCTGGCTCCTGCATCCATTCCCCCAGCTCCATCGTGGGATTCCTTTCAGCCCTCCGTCCTTGACCCTCGGCCCTCTTGCTCCCTCGCCATGGACAACCTGTCACTTCCACCGTCACTTCTCAGTTGTGCCCCAGAGGTCACTGGAGGCAGCCAGCATTGCAGGCCCCCTCCTCATTTCGCCCTGCCCTGTTGGTGGACCTCCAGAGAAACGGGATGGCCCCTGTGTGAGACAGCATGCTGGACTAGATGGACCGTCAGTGGTCTGATTTGGCCGCAGGGTTGCCAGGTCCCCTTGTGGCTCCAGCAGGGGGATTTGGGGGCATTCCGGGGGTGGGTGGGAATGTCCCAAGCCCCACCCCCAAGCACGACCACCTGCCCAGCCACCCCTCTCCCTCCCCTCCTGCCAGATTTAAAGGGCTTCAGCTGATCTTTAGGGACCACTGATTTCCCCCAGCCCTGCACGCCACAGCCCCCATCCCGCTCACAGAAAGACCCTTTAAAGGGTCTTTTTGCAAGCCGAGCATGCAGCCCACGACTGCCCCTCTCCCTCCCTCCTGCTAGATTGAAAGAGCCCTCCAGCTGATCGGCAGGCCCTCCGGTCCCCGTTGATCAGCTGAAGCCCTTTAAATCTGCTAGGAGAAGAGGGAGGGGTGGCCGGGGGTGGCTGCACTTGAGGGCGAGGCCTGGGGGCAGGGCTTCCCCCACCAGCCAGCCCCCAAAAGTGGGAGAACCCCCACCCGGAACTTGGGGCTGGCAACCTTATTCAGCCAGGCTCTTCTTCGGTTCTTATCAGGGGAAGTCCTCGGCCTCTATGCCTTCTTCTTGGACCTCTAAAAAAACTGGTGGCCACTGTGTGAGACAGGATGGTGGACTAGATGGCCCACTGGTCTGATCCAGCAGGGCTCGTCTTAAGTTCTTATATTATTGCATCTAATAATCAGTTTGAAGGCTGCTCTGGGTGTTTCTTTTGCCCTTGTGGTAGCTTTTGAGCATTTCTGCTCCCACATTCTTCCAGGTGAACAGGTTTATGCCCCACCAAAATGTACTGGAACAAATGGGGACCTGCAGGAAACTTGCAGGAGCGACTGTCCCATTCCCCCCACCTTTGCTTGCTCCCTTCTCCCCCTACTTCTCTCAGTCTCTCACTCCTTCTCCCTCTTGCCACCCCTTTTCTTGTTTTCTCAGAGCGGCTTACAAACTCCTTTCCCTTCCTCTCCCCACAACAGACACCCTGTGAGCAATGTTCCCTCTAAGCTGTGGAGTCTTGTGAGCAAACGTTCTGCTTTGTGAGCTACTGGCATTAAAGCTGTGAGGGAGCAATTTGGCTGCTGCATAAATTAGTTTGCTCTGGAGCCATCCTTCCTGGGCTAAGACAAAAAATGTGTGAGCCGGAGGCGAAAGGACTGGGAGCTAGCTCAAACGAACGCAGCTTTGAGGGAGCATTGCCTGGGAGGTAGGTGGGGCTGAGAGAGCTCTGACAGAAACTGCTCTTTTTCAAGAACAGCTGTGCTAAACTATGGCTTGCCCAAGGTCATCCAGCAGGTGCAAGTGGAGGAGTGGGGAATCAAACCCAGTTCTCCCAGATTAGAGTCCACACACTTAACCACTACACCAAACTGGCTGCCCCTGACTCCCTTCTTCAAATGCTGCACTCCTCAAACTTCACCGCAAAATCTCCAGGAATTTCCCAGCCAGGTGTCAGGCCTAGCCCCAATGAATCCTGCCAAAACAGGCCCTGCCCCCTCTCCCTCCCTTTATACTCACAAAGACCCAGCCAGGGGTCCTATGGTTGCCTAGCCATGGAGGGAATCCATTTCTTTAAAGCTAGAGGTGCTCCTTTATCATTTCAGGGTTCTTTAAAAAATCCCCAATATATTTTTATTTAATTTTTTAGGTTTCACTTTTTTTCTTGAAACCTGGGGCCCTTTCAAGTTTGTTAGAAAGGTCTGTTTTGCCTGTTCACAGCTCCAGTCGCCGGATTTCAGTACCCCAAGATTGGCCGACTTTGCTACTGGAATGTAAGATGTGGGGGAATAATAATCCTCCGAAAATCTTGTGATTCCCTAAGAGGCAGCAATGGAGGGAGGGTTGCCAACCTCCAGCTGAGGCCTGGGGATCCCCCCAGGATCCCAACTGATTTCCAGACAACAGACATCAGTTCCCTGGAGAAAACTGGCTGCTTTGGTGGATGAACTCTATGGCATTCTAACCTGCTGGGCCCCCTCCCCTCTCCAAACCCCGCCCTCCCCAGGCTGCAACCCCCAAATTTCCAAAAATGTGCTAACCTGGAGTTGGCATTGCTAAAGGGGCAGTGGTAGCTTGCAGAAAACGCAGGCAGAAAGGTATCGGCTGGATATTAGGAAAAACTTTTTCATGGTCAGAGTGGTTCAACAGTGTCTAGGGAGGTGGTTAGCTCCCTTTCACTGGCAGCTTTCAAGGAGAGGTAACAGTTTCCCTTGCTCTAAAACCCGTCAAATCCGACTCTAGGAACGCAGTGCTCATCTCCATTTCCAAGTCAAAGAGCCAGCGCTGTCCAAAGACATTTCTGTGGTCATGTAGCCAGCATGACTAGACGCCGAGGCGCACGGAACGCTGCTACCTTCCCACCGAAGCGGTACCTATTCATCTACTTGGAGTTTCTTGCTTTCGAACTGCTAGGTTGGCAGGAGCTGGGACCAGAGACGGGAGCTCACTCCATCATGCAACACTCGGGTCTTGAACTAACCACTTGAGCCACTGCAGCCCCTTCAAGAAGAGGCTGGATGAATATTTGTCAGAGATGCTTTAGGCTGGTCCTGCATTGGGCAGCGGGTTGGACTAGATGGTCTGTATGGCCCCTTCCAGCTCTACGATTCTATGACTCTATGAATTTTTTAAAACAACCCTCTGAATTCTCCACAGGGCTGTGAACTACACAGAACGCCTGTGTGCAAGCAAAAGAGCATGGATTTGCTACAGACTCCACCGCTGATTTTCTTCTAGAGACAGGCCAAAAAAAAATGCATGACACAGTGTGACTGAATTACAGCCAGTCGAAACACCAGGCTCCGCACGCTTGGGCTTCTGGCAAGAGCAGGCAGGCCACAGCAGCACCGGTGCCCGACTAACCAGATCATGCAGAGGAGCTGCGCACTGAAATGCCGGGCAGTAGTTTGGAGACAGACTTCTTCCCCGAAAACATCATCCGCTTTTGGAGTGTGCTGCCACCGGACAATGGTTTGATGTGCTTAGTTTGGGGGGTGGGGTAGTGTGTGTGTGCACGTGCGCTTGCATGCTTGGAAGTCATGGTGAGTAGCCTCTGATGTGCAGGGAATTTTCCCCCCCAACGTTTTACTGTCCCATCTGCTGCTTTTTGGAACCGGTTCTCACGAGATCTCACCCGATCTCATTGTTTTCTTCGGAGGACAGGGTTTCCTAGAAACCATCACCTGCAGGCAAGGATGCTGATTACTTCCCTTTCTAGGCAAGACCCCCATCTTTAGGTGTGGGAAATAAATGGACGGGGGAAGTGATCCAGGGCTTTCTTTATAACCTTCTGTAATGGTAAAGGTTTTCCTTGCTCGAAAGCCAGTCAAATATGACACTAGGGATGTGGTGCTCATCTCCGTTTCCAAGCCGAAGAGCCAGCACTGTCTGAAGATGTTTCCATGGTCATGTGGCCGGCATGACTAGACGCCGAGGCACACGGAATGCTGTTCCCTTCCCACCAAAGCGGTACCTGTTTCTCTACTTGCAATTTCTTGCTTTTGAACTGCTCGGTTGGCAGGAGCTGGGGCCAGAGAGGGGAGCTCACCCCGTCATGCAGCACTCAGGTCTCGAACTGCTGAACTACTGACCTTCCGGTTTGCAGTTCAGCATCTTAACCCCTTGAGCCACTGCAGCAAACTTCTATAGCAAACCACCTTCCATAGGCAGTTATGGCTATCATGCTCTGTTATTCTTTCCCCAGCCCCTGCTGTTGGTCTGTATGGTCATGTTATGAACTGTTAGCATCCGAAAGGTCCCGGGGAGGAGGACTGCTCTCTTGTAATGAACACCTCCCTTAAGTAAATTCCACTTGCCCTTAAATTAGCCCCCCTCCTCCCGTTTAAGCTTCTGCTGTCTGGAGGGAGAGGACTGCAACAACAAGACGACATGGGAAGTCCACCCAAAGAATCCTGGCTAGATACAGAAGGGTCAGATGAACAGCACCCGGGACCAATGCCTCCCTCTAAGCTGTGGAGCCTTGTGAGCCAAAATTCTACTTTGTGAGCCCCTGGCATTAAAGCCGTGAGCGAGCCATTTGGTTACTGCACAGATTAGTTTGCTCTGGAGCCATCCTTCCTGAACTAAGATAAAAATGTGTGAGCCAGAGGCTAAAAAACTGTGAGCTAGCTCACACTCATTCAGCTTAGAGTGAACATTGTGCCGGGACACTTTTACTGGGGGGGGGGGGCAGGCACCAGCTGCCACTGATTATTGTCAGTCAGAAATCAATGAGTCTATCAGTCGATCCAAAGCAGATCCTATTCCAACACTCTAGTGTGTGGCTCCAAGCGTGGCAGAGCTGCCATTGGTCGCACCCGGGCTACAGCCTTGTAAGTCTTGGATTGCTGGCGACAAACATGGAAGCTGCCTTCTACTGAATTACCCCCTGGGGCCATCCAAATCAGACTGGCAGCAGTTCCCCGGGGTCTCAGGCAGAGAAAGGTCTTTCCCATCATCCATGACCTGGTCCTTGTTTAACTGGAGATGCCGGGGACTGAACCTGGGACCTTCTGCATGCCTCTGAGCCGCAGACCCTTCCCTTGACTTGGACCCCTGTGAATACTGAGGGGCTGGTGTCCTTATGGCCTGGTACACTCCTTCTGTCTGGGAGGGCTGTCCTCCTCCACCAAGCGGGCAGCTTCGGGAGGGATGCCCATGGAGCGGGGGGGGGGGGGGGGATGCCTGCCTAGCCAGCCAGATCAGCCGAATCAACCCTGGGGAATCCATGGTGTGACAGACATCACAGGCCGATCGCCCTCCCAACCCCTGCTAGAATCTCCAGGCCAACTCAAGGTCCTTACAGGCCGGCCCAAATGGCAGAAGGAAGTGAGGTCCGATATCTGGAGCTCCAAGTCAACCTTCCTAAGACACCTCTTACCTCATTCCAGGCCCCTGTCGGAGTGGGGTCCGTCACTGCCACCGCGTTTTGGAGGAGAAAGAGGAGCCCAGCAGCTCTGCCCAGCTTCATCTTCACCGCCTGCAGGGTGCCGCAGAGAAAGGGCCGGGGAGAGCCTTTTTATGAGGTGGCTGGGGGATTCCCCCGTGAGAGGGCCTTGCGCCAAAGACACACTTGCGAAATTGCGCCTGGCATTTCTCCCGCAGGTTGATGAGCAAATTCCTAGAGTGCCTGAGTCACCGACCCACGGGAGGGAACTAGAACAATGCACGGTGTGTTTGGTGCGTGCCAAAGGAGCCCAGTATCTTATCAGAAGGACCATAAAGACTGGCCAGACTTTCCTGGCTTCGGTGCCTACTTTTCAGTTGCTGTTTTCAAGGGGGTTATTTCTTTTTACGACACTGTTTCCATTTGTGGAGAGAACCTAATTTAAAACCTACTCCCCAAGCCCCAAATGTTCACTGCGCTCTTCTCGCCTGCCTGGAATTCCATCTAGCATCACCACCCATTCATAATTTTCCCCGACAGTTTATCTTTCCAGGGCTGCTGTTCATAATCTGTTAAAAATATATATATGGAAAGAGGGTTCCAGTTTTTTTCTGTGTGAAGCAGGAGCGGTGTCTGAAAGCCATCAATCAATCAGGGCTGCCTTTGGTTTCCGTCTCAGGAATAAGGGGGGGGGGGGGGCTCCGAGCAGCAACAAGAGGCAAAGGTAGTATTTTAAAGGAACAAATGCCGGTGAATTGTAAAGGCGTGGTTTGGCTGCCCTAATTTGGTGCCACTAAGGTTGCCTCTGTGGCTGAGCTGAGTGATGCGCCAAGGATTTTGTCAGGGCCCCTGGCAGGAATGGGGGGAGAGCTCAGGGCTGCCTTGCCAAGCCCCCCCCCCCCCCCCCCCATACCTTCTTCATTATTTTGTGGCTGATCCTGCTGAGGCTTGGCTCCCCTTCTCTGCTCCTTCTCCGGCGGCCAGGTCTGGCTTGGGGAAATGGGGGCCATTCCTGGGGAGGGCAGAATTTGGGGAGGAGAGGGAGCTGAGTGGGATGGGCACAAACCAAGGTACAAACTGTGGTTCAAGCATGAACCAGGCCCAGTTTGCAGTTCGTTTTGGAACTGGTTTCTTTCGGCACATCGTTCCTGAATCCAAAAATGAGCTGCCTTTTTCCATGGAGGTTTTTTTGGTTCCTTAGAGCAGTTCAACAGATGGCACTGATCAGTCAATTCCTAGGCGACGCTGGGGGGGATTTGTGGAGAGCCCTAGAAACACCCATAGCAGTTGTCTATAGCTTGACTGGCAGCCCTGGGAGCCAACCACGGAACTCCCATTCTGCTCTATGGGAGCAGCGTGTGTGTGAGTGTGTGTGTGTAGATTTTCCAAGTGTCCCTTACTTACCGGCGGGGGGGAGTTGTCAGAATCTGCTGATTCAGACATAGTAATCTCTATTCTTACAGTTGTACCTTCCCTTTTGAATGCTGTTCTATTGTAAGCTATTGCCAATTATGTATTCTCATTTTATGGTTGTAACTGCTATGCTGTAGTACTTCACCAGGCCTGGAGTTTGTAACAGCTAAAGCGGGAGGGTGACACCTGCATGGTATGGGAACAAAGGGCCTCTCACACCGCGGCCTCCGCATTCCATCTGCCCCGGCTGGGACTTCAAGGGAGGATGCGTCTCATCTCTTATCACATGCAAAAGCCTTGAGGCCATTGATTGTTATGTGAACTGGTAACATCTGAGGGGTCTGGTTTGGGAAGGGAATTTACAGCTTGACACCTCACTTTCTTTCCTGTGAGAACCAAACGGTCAGGATCCCGTTTTGCCCACCAATTTTCCCCTATAGTGATTGGCTACCTATGGGTAATTCAAACTCCTTGGAATGGTATAATAGACCTGCCTGTATTATCTGTCTCATCTCTGACAATAATCCGAGAAGCTGTACTAATGTAGAGATTGGAAATAAAGAACTCTGGTTTACCAACCAAGATCTGATCCTTGACTACTTTGCGCAGAACTCTCACAGATTGTCAGAGATCTGTGACTGGGACTCAGCCGTTCCTGATCATGTCAGACGATGGCACGGTTCCCAACCCTACTACCCCCGAAGATACACCCACCACCCCGGTGGACCAGGGGAATGGTGGTGGAGGCGGCGGAGGGGAGCCCGAAGTACCGGTGACTACGATTCAGGGGGCTCACTACATCCCGTGCCTACCTCCTCTTCAGAGCGTGACCCCGAAGTACGCCTGGAGCCAGTTCGGTCGTGGGACCGTGGACTCTTGGGTGCACGACCGGAAAGGGGCACGGGTTTCGTTCCCGGGCGATCAACTCGACCGAGGGAGGCCGAGCTACCTGGGAGAAGACCGCGAGCCGATCTACGGAGGAAATCCGCGTCGCCCGTCCATGGAAGGAGAGAGGACCGGCCCGTATGGGCCCGATCCGTACCGGGAAGACCAGATGCAATCCCTAGACCGGATGATGGGAGATTTGCGGTTCCAGCTTACCACCGAACTACGAGAGTTGGCCTTCGATCTCCAGTACCAGTTCCGGGACGCCATGAGGGCCATGCAAGAGGCTCTTCCAGCCCCCGCAACAGGGGTCCAGCAGCCGCCGCCGGCTCCCGGGGGAGTTCCGGCTCAGCCACAGGTGCCAGTGCAGCCGCGGCCGCCGCCGCAGCAGGTTCCGCCAGTCGTCCCTCCACAGGTGCCCGGTCCCGTCCCCGCGCCAGCCCCAGCGCCGGCAGGGCCGATCGTTCGCCTGGCCCCCGCCAACCCGTTGACGGCTACTTTCAATGGGGACCCCGAGAAGCTGCACTTTTTCCTGCTGGAGATCGAGCGATTCCTGGACAGCTGGGGCCACCTCTACCCCACCGAGAGGGAGCGGATTGGCTACATAGGGTCCAAGCTGAAGGACACCGCCAGCGATTGGTATGTGAGCCTGCACGATGCCCCCGGCCCTGAGCTACGTTCGCTGAACAACTTTATGTGGGCTCTCCGACACCAGTACGAGGACCCCCTGGGGGAAGAGAAAGCCCAGAACCAACTGCGGAAGCTGTTCCAGGGGAGGTCCACGGTGAGGGACTACACCGACAAGTTCCGGCGCATCGCCGCCAAGATCCGCGGCTGGCCCCAAGAACTTTTCATAGAAAAGTACCGCGAGGGTCTCAACCCCGAAATATACGAAGCCGTCCTGCTAGGGGGTCGACCGGGAATGCTAGCCACCTGGATGAGGGCAGCCGCAGACGTGGAAGAAAGATTCACCCTCATCAAGATGGGGACGTCAGCTACAACCGCCAGCAAAGCCGTGCCGAGAGCGAAGCCAAAGCCCAGTGTGCAAGACATCCGAGATGCCCGCTTCAGGCAAGGGTTGTGCATGAAATGCGGGGAGAGTGGCCACTTCGCCTCAGCGTGCCCCAGGGGAGGAGGGAAGGGCCCGAAGACCTCTACCCCGGTGGCCGGGAGCACTCCTAGTAGGGGGAAAACCCCATTCAAACCCTGGGCGCTGCAACTGGAAGGTGCCACGAGCGAACAAGGGGAGCTGGAGCTGATGGAAATGCAGATGTCGGGAAACTCCAACGGCCTGCAGTGAGCGGCGCAGAACTGCAGGTCCCCCGCCAAGAAGCGCCATCTCCGGTGAGCATCCCTGGCCCCCTATTATATATGGTAGTGACTGTAATGACCCCGGGGACGGGCACTCACATGCGGGTCCGTGCCCTAATTGACTCTGGGTGTGCTCGGGACTTAATTAGCCCTTTGGTGGTGGAAGGGTTGGGACCAAAAGTCACCCCGCTGGCCGAGCCCCTAAAATTCACGCAAATTGATGGGTCAGAGATGAAAGAAGAGTGTGTAGCTGAAACTGAGGGCTTGATTTTGGGGACGGGGGAGCATTGGGAGAAGCGAGCTTTTGTCATCACCCCAAATGCCCAATTCCCCATGGTGCTGGGGAGCCCCTGGCTGAGCTCGCACGACCCCTACATCAAATGGAGTGAAGGGAAGATCTCCTGGGTGGACGACAGGTGCCTGACGCACAAATGGGACTCTGAGTGGGGACCGGGACCACCAAACCCCCCTCGACCGGCTGCCCTCGCCCTCGCCCCCTCCACGGTTCCCCGGGAGTATGATGGAGGTCTTCAGTGAGACCGAGGCGGACGAGCTGCCCCCCCACAGACTGTCAGATTGTGCCATAGAGCTGATTCCTGGCGAGAAACTCCCCAAAGGAAAGCTTTACTCCATGAGCCCTCTAGAGCGGGAGGAACTACGGAAGTTTTTAGACAAGAACTTGGAGCGCGGTTTCATCCGCCCTGCTAAATCCCCCTTCGCCGCCCCTGTTTTGTTCCGGAAAAAGAAAGACGGGGGACTGCGCTTGTGCACGGACTACAGGGGACTGAATGTGGTCTCCACTTCTAACGCCTACCCCCTCCCCTTGATAAAAGACTTGCTAACTGAAGCGGCCAAGGGAAAAGTGTTCACTAAGCTGGATCTCCGGGACGCTTATTTCCGGGTGCGCATAAGGGAGGGGGATGAATTCAAGACCGCTTTCAACACTCCATTGGGACAGTTTGAATACCTCATGATGCCGTTCGGTTTGAGTGGCGCTCCGGGGGTCTTTATGAGCTTGATTAATGAAGTGTTGCACAAGCATTTATTCAAGGGGGTGTTATGTTACATAGATGATATCTTGATCTACTCTGCTGATAAGAAAGAGCACGTGAAATTAGTCCGGGAAGTCCTTTCCACCCTGTTAAAAAACCAACTGTATGTCAAACTGTCTAAGTGCGAGTTCCACCGCGAGTCGGTAGACTTCCTAGGGTATCGCATTTCGCAGAGGGGTTTAGAGATGGACCCGGCAAAAGTGGAGGCGGTGGTCCAATGGGAAGCCCCCCGAACGAGAAAGCAGTTGCAGAGTCTCTTGGGATTTTGTAATTTCTATTGAACCTTCATAAAGGACTTTGCCACGGTTACCCTTCCCCTGACAGATTTGCTAAAAACCAAGGGGAGGGGTTCGGAAGCCGGGAAGCCCGGGGAGAGAATTGCCTGGAATGGGGAGTGCCAGAGGGCGTTCGAGACTTTGAAAACCCTTTTTACCTCTGAGCCCATTTTGGCTCACCCAGACGAGACCAAAGAGTTCATAGTCCATGTAGACGCGTCCGATGTGGCAATGGGGGGGGCCGTTTTGCAGAAGGGATCGGATGGGAAACTACACCCCCTTGCGTATATTTCCAAAAAGTTTAATGAAACAGAAAGAAACTGGTCAGTTTGGGATAAAGAAGCCGTGGCTATCCGGCTGGCCCTCACTACGTGGCGGCATTGGCTAGAGGGGGCGCAAACCCCATTTGAAATTTGGACTGATCATAAAAACCTGGAAGCATTGCGCACTCAGAGATCGCTAAATGCGAAACAACTTCGGTGGGCTGATTTCTTCTCAAAATTTAATTTTGTGTTAAAACACTTCCCTGGAAAGGCCAACTCATTAGCAGACGCGCTCTCCCGGTTGCCCCAACATGAAAGCCTAAAGGAAGAGGTGTTCGACTCCATGTTCTCCCCCCAGCAGCTGGGAGGGGCGGTAACCACCAGAAGCCAGAGCAAACGAACTCAAGTAGAAGCCGAGGCGTGTGAGTGGGGGGAAGAGTATTCACCCGAGGAGATCGAGGAACTAGAGACAGTGACTGAGTGTTCTCTGGGTGAAAATCGGTGTTGGTACCATGGAGATAAATTGGTGGTACCGCAAATTAAGCGAAAGGACATTTTATTAGCCTGTCATTCCTCCAAACTGGCTGGGCACTTTGGGTTTCTGAAAACGCTTAACCTAATTCAACGTCAGTTTTGGTGGCCGCGCATGCGCCGGGATGTTTCAGACTTTGTCTCGGCTTGCCAGACTTGCTTGATGTGCAAAAAGAGGGGAGGAAAGGTCCCGGGACTCCTGCATCCCCTGCCTACTCCTTCTCGCCCTTGGGAGGCGATAGCTATGGACTTCATAACTAACCTGCCGCCCTCAAAGGGGAAAACAGTAATTTGGGTGGTGGTAGACACGTTTTCGAAGCAAGCCCATTTCACCCCTTTCAAGCAGCTACCGACGGCCAAGGGGATGGCCAAAGCATTTTTCAACCAGGTGATAAAATTACACGCTTTTCCTAAACGGGTGGTATCCGACAGGGGCAGTCAATTCGTTGCCAACTTCTGGCGGGAGCTTTTGAAACTGATGGACATAGAGCCAGCCCTAAGTTCGGGTTACCATCCAGAAACTGATGGACAGTCCAAACGAACTAATCAAATTCTGGAACAATTCTTAAGATGCTACACCAATTACCACCAGGATAATTGGGTGGACTTATTGCCGTTTGCAGAATATAGCTATAACAATGCAGTGCACTCTTCTACCGGCGTCTCCCCCTTCATGGCCGTGGGGGGTTTTGAGGGAAAGCCTTTGCCTACCATTGAAAATGTGTCCGATGCTTCCCCTACGGACTTCAAGAGTTGGTGGGCGACCTTACAAGAATCATGGCCACTAATAGCCAAGGCTTTAGACCAAGCGAAAGAGGACTACAAGAAATATGCGGATCGTGGCCGAGCTGAGGGTTGGGATCTCCAGCCTGGGGACTCTGTTTATCTATCCACAAAAAATATACATGGCTTGCAACCCAGCAGAAAATTGGGGTGGAAATATGTGGGGCCCTATAAGGTGTTGCGAAAAATTTCAGATGTGTCTTTTGAATTAGAGCTGCCCAAGTCACTGAGTTCTGTGCACCCTGTTTTTCATTTCAGCTTACTAAAGAAGAATCCTGGGCCGAATGCATGGCATCCAGTTCCTCCAGTTCCTCCTCCACTGATGAAGGGGGGGGGCACCACATTTCGAGATAACTGAGATTCTTGATTCTAGAATACGTAGGGGCCGCTTGTATTATCTAGTTAGATGGCTTGATTTTGGTCCTGAGCATAATGAGTGGATTCGTTCTGAACATGTGCATGCTCCTAAATTAATTAAAGCTTTCCATAAAAAGTCTCCTGACAAGCCCGGGTGAGGGTAATTATCGGGGGGCCAGTGTGTCAGAATCTGCTGATTCAGACATAGTAATCTCTATTCTTACAGTTGTACCTTCCCTTTTGAATGCTGTTCTATTGTAAGCTATTGCCAATTATGTATTCTCATTTTATGGTTGTAACTGCTATGCTGTAGTACTTCACCAGGCCTGGAGTTTGTAACAGCTAAAGCGGGAGGGTGACACCTGCATGGTATGGGAACAAAGGGCCTCTCACACCGCGGCCTCCGCATTCCATCTGCCCCGGCTGGGACTTCAAGGGAGGATGCGTCTCATCTCTTATCACATGCAAAAGCCTTGAGGCCATTGATTGTTATGTGAACTGGTAACATCTGAGGGGTCTGGTTTGGGAAGGGAATTTACAGCTTGACACCTCACTTTCTTTCCTGTGAGAACCAAACGGTCAGGATCCCGTTTTGCCCGCCAATTTTCCCCTATAGTGATTGGCTACCTATGGGTAATTCAAACTCCTTGGAATGGTATAATAGACCTGCCTGTATTATCTGTCTCATCTCTGACAATAATCCGAGAAGCTGTACTAATGTAGAGATTGGAAATAAAGAACTCTGGTTTACCAACCAAGATCTGATCCTTGACTACTTTGCGCAGAACTCTCACAGGAGTCCTCCATCGTCCGGGAGTTTCCCGGAAGTGACGTCATCACGTTGGGAGCGTTGCCAGGGCGACGCTCTGGCAATCGCCCCAAAACTCTATGGTATCATAGAGTTTTGGGGCAATTGCCAGAGCATCACCCTGGCAACGCCCCCAACGTGATGATGTCACCTCCGGGTGACGTCATTACGTTGGGGAAGGAGGGTGGGGTTCCCCCCACCGGCCAAATGCTGGCCGGCGGATCGGGAACCCCTTTAGCGGGGGATCCCCCGCCCCCCAGGCTGACTTGGCAGCCCTATGTGTGTGTGTGTATGTACACACCACACTCTGGCTCAACTGCTTTCACTTTGTAGCAGGAAGAGAGAGGAGTTAGCTGACATGTGAGAACCAGTTAGCAGCTGATTTAAGGGCAGGCTAGAACTGAGCTTTCCTGGGGGCACCTGCTTTGGGGGGCTGTAACTCAGACAACACAAACCCAATCTTCACCAAACCTGGAAGGCATGTGGAGGAGAGCCTGCTGAAGATTCCCTGTGAGTTTGGCATCTCTAACATGTGAGGGGGCTGCTCTACTGCCTCCTGAACTTACAAACCAAACAAACCACAAACCAATTCGAGAAACGGGGGAAAGTTCATAAAAGTGCATGGTTCGTGTGATCAAACAAACCACGAACCACCATCTTCCCAGTTCGTGCCCATCCCACTGTACAAAGCATATTTGGGTCACCATCCAAAAAAGGCTGGGAACCACTGCCACATCCTCCAAAGCAGCTATTTCTTCCAGGGAAACTGATCTTTCTAGTCTGAAGAGCAGCTGTAATTCCAGGGGATCTCCAGGCCCCATCTGGAGGATGGTAACCCTAGGACAGGGCCTTCTCAGGGATGTATTTGCTGTTACGGAAACACCCCCATGGTACCCCAAGTCCAGTTTGCAGAAGCTTGTCAAAACTTATGTTTGGGGCTGGCTTTTAAAAATGGCGATATGGATGGATTCCTCTGTGAACACTTTGGTGTTGTTTTTGTTTCGTATGGCATTTTTTATAAACCGCTGCTTGAATAGCGTGCTGCAGTTCATCTTGCATATTTCATAGAAAGATGATGAATACATTTCAATAGTGAACACCAACACCAACAATAACAATAATATTAATGTTAACATTGAATTCCGAAATTTCTTGGGACTGCCACTCAAACGGAAGTAAAGAATTCTTTATTACGGTCAAAGACCAGCTCAAAAGGACTAATGTTATCAGAAATGTTACATAAAAATTGTTATATTAAAAGAAAAATATATAACTGATTAAATCAATGCTGAACCACGATAGAAGAAGAGGAGATTGGATTTATATCCCGCCCTTCACTCACTTGGAGTCTCAGAGCAGCTTACAAACCTCTTTCCCTTCCCCTCCCCACAACAGACACCATGTGAGGTAGGTGGGGCTGAGAGAGCTCTGAGACAACTGTCCTTGAGCAAACAGCTGGTTCAGAGCTATGGCTTGCCCAAGGTCATCCAGCAGGTGCAAGTGGAGGAGTGGGGAATCAAACCCGGTTCTCCCAAATTAGAGTCCTCACACTTAACCACTACACCAAACTGGCTCCCTATAGACACCCCTAAGGTGTGGAGTCTTGTGAGCAAAAATCCTACTTTGTGAGCTACCGGCATTAAAGTTGTGAGCAGGTGATTTGGCTACTGCATAAGTTAGTTTGCTCTGGAGCCATCCTTCCTGAGCGAAGACAAAAATGTGTGAGCCAGGGTCTAAAAAACCGTGAGCTAGCACACACTGACTCAGCTTAGAGGGAACACTGGACACCAGAAGTTGTGTAGCATCTGGCTGCTTTGTCTGCGTGATCCAAGGCTAAGAGGAGAAAGGAAACATACAAATATTTTGATTTATCTGGAATTTTTGGAGAATAGGGGTGATCAAATCATGTCTCAGATCTCAATACATTTCTTTATTCATTTATTTTATCCCATTCATTTAAACCCCACCTTTCTCCCCAATAGGTACCCTGTGACTTAGCATCGCCCTCCTCTCCTCCATTTTATCCTCACAACAACCCTGGCCCCGGTCACATGAGTGAGATAAAGCGGGGGGGGGGGAGCAAGGCTTTTTGCGCCGGAGTACTTTGACCCGCAGTTGCACGATCACACTTTTCTGCGAAGCTGCGGTTGCAACTCGCCACTGCGTGATCAGATGCAACCACGGGCAAGTTGGGGAGGGTTTCGTTCCATTCGCTTAAAGGGGGGATCGATGAATCGCATCTCCTCCCTGAGGGCTTCCAATGGTAGTATGCGATGATGCACATGCTGAGAAGGGGAAGCAAACAACGGCATGGCGTTGGAATAGCCTGATCCGACTATCCCTGATGCCATGAGTGTGCGCTGGAGTGATCACACGGGGAAAGTCTGTCTGTGGCCCATAGTGACCCATTTTATATTGGATTTTCCCTACTGTTTTTTACTCCGCTTCTTCGGCGGAGAGCAACAGGTTGCTGACGGGTGCGGGACGCTTCACAGATGTGCTCTTGTGACTGCACCCTTAAAATCCGGCAGGGAGTCATACCTCTTGCACGGCTAATTCTGTGTGTTATTGGGGGCCCTGTGAGGCAGGCGAGGCTGAGAATGTGTGACTGGACCCAGGTCATCCAACTGGCTCCCATGGCATAAAGGAGGATTCCAACCTGGGTCTCCCAGATACTAGTTGGACACTCTTAGCCACCACACCACACCGCACTGGCGCTGCCCAGCCATTTCAGCGTCCCCATTGGCGCAAGGACATGTGTGTTCTTGATGTGAGACTTCCCAGTATCGCTCTTCCAAGAGCACAGAAGTTAGGACATCAGCACCCCCAAAACTGCTTTTGAAAAATTCCGATCCTGACGCAACATCAACATTATGTACATGATCTTTAACTGTGTGAACTTGGCATAAATATTGCGTGGCCTTGCACAACCAATTTAAAAACCAATCTACTTTTTTCTGCTAACAAGCGATAAGCCGTGGGTCAGTCAACATTTTAATTGCATTCTACCCAGGGATGTTCATTTGATCCTGTCGTATCACAATGTTTGATCCTGTGTTATCGCAATATTTATTTGATCCTGTGATATCACAATGTTTGCACATGTGTGTCTCCCCCCCCCCCTCAAATATTTTTGGACAAAAGACAAAGAACACCCATTGTGCTGTAGCAGAGACCAAAGGGCATGACAGATGGACTTGCCCGGGACTTTCCTTACTGTTCTGGTTACATTTCTCAGGCTAATAAGCTCTGTTTCTTTGATTACAGGATCAGCGGCAGGTTGTGAAATGAGGAAACTTCGTCAGACGTGTGGCAGAAATGACACAAGCGTAATCCACTACTTCCTCCTTTGCACTTTTGTCCCCAAGATGCTGAACATTTTGTAAGATGTAGTGCAAAGACCTGCATTATGAAACCTCTGTACAATAGGTACATTCAAAGAAAAAGGACCGTTATTCTCATCTAGGCCGCACACATATCCTTGGAAATCATTTCTATTGATATCAGTGGTCTTGGTGTGAGAGTCTCACAAAGTCAGTCAACAACAAGTGTCCTTAAACAGGAAAGCTTTATTGAGAAAGGTCTGCTATGGTCATCTGCACTTCTCGTGTTAGTAATACCGGGCACTATTGTAACCAGGACAATTATACAGAATTCAAAGAGCGGACTGGTAGTGTAATGTAACTAATCATTAGGTCAGAAAAAAGGTGCTTCACTTAAAATACTGGTCGACAACCCCCAGAGAATAAGCTGGAAGACTTATAGTCAGACAGTGAAAAGATACATGAGCCGGCACCAGCAGTCTCCCAAGGTCGGAGGAGCGATAAGTATGCCATGAGAACTATAACATAACATTCCACAGTACTGACATCACGGGTTCAGCCAACCCACCTCCCAGGCAGGGGATGGCAGCATTAGCTGACACTTGGGCCTTTGAAACAAATATCAATACAAGTGGAGACCCACAAGGAACTTGCGAAGCTGGGGGGGGGGGCGGCAAGGAACTTCCTGAATGTAGCGATGGGGGTGGGTTGTGACTCATGCAGTGATGGAGGAGGTAGGGGCACGGTTCTGCAGAAGCACAGATCAACACTTTTGAAATGGGGAGGGAATTTAAATCCCTGAATACATTTTTCCCAGTGTTTTAAGGTTTTTCCAAAAACCCGATGAGTCCCCCAAGTTCGCGTGAAAATCCGTTTTATGCCCGTCTTCTCTCTCTCTGCATATTTAGAGATCTGCCAACTGGGCCTCACTTGACGACTAGAATCTAAGCTGGCACAGAAGAGAGAGCCCAGGGGGTCTTCCTGACACTAATGGTGCGCCAGCATCAGAAAAGCACCAATGCGCCATCCAGGGCTTAGAAATGGCGCTGCCTTGAGCCTAGAAACCAGCGGAGCAAACAACCATGGCTAACTGGTGCCCCATTGTTTTTAATAGGACGATCAAAACTAATTGTAATGGGGATGCCCCAACTCCTGCTGGGTTGGCTAGCATCATAATTGCCAGTCACAAATATCCCTCAGATGGATCGTCAAAGCAAGCAAATGCGGTGCCCTTTGTTGGCGTTTGCTTGGCCATTGCACATCTAGCACTGCAGCACGTGTGCAGGAACACACACCCAGCTTTTGTGCATGCGCACTGTGTCACACACGCATGGATTAGCAAGGAAGCATGGGAGTTAGAAGCTCTCAGAGTTCTGGACCGGTTTCAGTCCCCCTCATCCCAATAAGCAGCTCTGTTGATTTTGCAGAGATGAATATTCGGTGACTGTACTCCTAAATCTGTACACTCTGTTTTTCACACAATTTAAATAAAGGTGTTTCAACGTTGCGGCACAGTTTATACCCTATGGCTTCTTTCACGCAAAGAATTCTTTTCCCCATTTGGGGGTTCCGTTTCTGCAGTCGTCGTCCCCCCCCACACACACACACAAATGCCTGGTTTATGAATGACTTCCTAATTTGGGGCTCTGTTTCAGCATACAATACCTCATTCTTCCCCCCACTGCTGTGTATTGCTTTGTAGTATGAAGTTCTTCCCATTTGGGGGCTCCATTTCTGCAGCAGAAAGCTCCCCCTAAATGAATTTCTTCCTATTTGAGGAGGTTTGTTTCTGCAATGGGAAGATCCCTCCCCACATGCCTAATTAATGGATTTCTCCTTAATTCGAGGCTCTGTTTAAGCACATGGAAGCTTCCCTGTTGTGTACTGGGTTTGGTACATGAAGAGTCCGGACTACCTCATGATGAACAGCTCCGATTTATTGGTACACAACACAACCACAGTTACCGGCCGATGTGGCCAACTATATACACCCACCTCAGACGCACCCACAGTCCCATTAAAGGGTTTGAACCTCCTGCCAAAGTTCCTATTGGTGAATGCTAGATGGTCTAGGATCTTTGGCCCCTATTGTTTCCAGGAGCCAAGCTCGGACTGCATGTCACTGGTGCCGAGTGGCGGTCAGTGGGCATAACATTTCCCCTTCTTCTGAGGGCCATTTTTTGGGTGGAAAGCCCCTCCCCCACCCGGTTACTGAACTGCTTCTTTTTGGGGCTCAGTTTCTGCAATCCCTTGCCAGTGGATTTTGCCATTTCATGCATTAAAATCCAGTTGCAAAGTACACCGGAAGTGGATTCCTAGCGCATTATTCAACAGGTGTAAAAGCATCATCACCCTGACATGGATGGCACAGGCTAGCCTGATCTCATTGCAGCTTCAAAGCTAAGCAAAGTCAACACTGGTCAGTATTTGGAGCAGGGAATATTTTGTAGAAAAAGAGGTGCAGGAGCTCATTAGCATAATGTATTTGCATATGCCACACCCCCTGACATCACCGGAAGTGTGTCAGAAGGCAAGACCCACCGCTCAGGCTCCACCCCAAAAATCTCCAGGTATTTCCCAACTCAGAGCTGGTGAGCCTACCTGGAGAAAAACTGCTTCAAAAGCACAATGAAAATAGGCATGGAGGGATGATGCAGACGACAGCAAGAACAAGCAGCAGACCCCCCCATGCGTCACCACAAGTGAGGGCTGCTGGGAGCAGGGGGTGCCCGATGGCCAGGACGTTACTAATGAGGGGGCGGGGCTGCTGCCCGAGCCCAGCACTCACTCCTCAGACTCCAAGCTGGAGACCTGGGTGTGCTGGAGCTGCGCCGGCAGCAGGGGAAATTATTGTTGTGTGCTAGCATGCACCATAGAGGGAACTGGGCTCCGAAGTGAGCCTGTGATGCTCTAGCCCTGGGCTTGTTACTCCCGGAACGCCGTTCCTGCTTGTTCCCCCTCGAAATGACCCCTGGATAGGAGACCACCAAGGAAATCCAAGGTTGCTTTGCAGATGCAGGCAATGGCAAACCACCTCTGAACGTCTCTTGCCTTGAAAACCCTACAGGGGTCTCCATAAGTCTCAAGTGACTTATGGCGACCCCAGCAAGGGGCTTTCAAGGCAAGTGAGAAGCAAAGGTCCTTTGCCATTGCCTTTCTCTATAGACTCTTCCTTGTTGGTCTCGCTTCCAAGTACCGACCCTGCTTAGCTTCTGAGATCTGACACGATCAGGCTATACCATGGCACCTCCACTCCCCGACATCATTGTTCTGCTTGAATATGGCAAGTTCATCGGGCAAACTCATCTGTGGCACCTGTACTTTGAGGGTCACCGTATTTAGGGTGTCAAGATCTTATATGCTGCCAGGCGGCTCCAATATAAACACCCATCTTGCCTGCATGGCCCAGGATCAGCCTACTTGGCCTGCAGTCCCAAACTTGTACTAATGTGTTCTTGAAGGGCAAAAGTCTCCTCTGCACACCTTGCGGCCACACCTGAAAAGGCCCTTTGCCTCCCTGCCTTTAAATATTCAAATATTTACACTCTGCTTTTCCTCTTGAAAGCTTCTGTGTTTATTTATTTATTTATTTGTTGTATTTGTACCCCCGCAAAGCAGGCTCAGCGTGGCTCGCATTCTTAAAACACCTTTACAAAATACATAAATAGTTAATAACAGGTTAAAACCACTAAAACATCATAAAAAATCCAAACATACTAATAATAATAGTGCTGTTGATGTTCTTATTTCTGAAGTTTCACTGATCTCTACAGAAGCCGACTGTCCAGGCCGCAGTTCGGCGATGATACAGTGGGGGCGGCTCCTAATCGAAGCCCTGGTGGAAGAGCTCCATCTTGCAGCCCCTGCGGAACTGCAATAGGTCCCACAGGACCCTGATCTCCTCCGGGAGCTCATTCCACCAGAGTGGAGCCACCACCGAGAAAGCCCTGGTCCTGGTGACAGTGAGCCCGGCATCCTTAGGACCAGGGAGGGTCAACCAATTGCAAGACCTGGACCGTAGCACTCTCTGGGGTATATGTGGGGAAATGTTCAAATGAAATCATCTATTTAGTGTATCATTTAAACAAAAGAAAAGCAAACCACGAAAAGCAAACAAAAGAAAAGCAAACCACGCCAATCAACCATCCCAACACTTTGGCCATTCACTGGTGAGAACACAAGAATACGCAAGACAGGGAGAGAGCCAGTTTGGTGTGGTGGTTAAGTGCGCAGACTCTAATCTAGGAGAACCGGGTTTGATTCCCCACTCCTCCACTTGCACCTGGCTGGATGACCTTGGGCAAGCCATAGCTCTGTACCAGCTGTTCTCTCAATGACAGCTTGGGAAAGAGCTCTCTCAGCCCCACCTACCTCACAGGGCGTCTGTTGTGGGGAGGGGAAGGGAAAAGGAGTTTGTAAGCCGCTCTGAGACTCCCTTGGGGAGTGGAGGGCGGGGTATAAATCCAATCTCTTCTTCTTCTTCTTCTTCTTCTTCTTCTTCTTCTTCTTCTTTCCACGTACCATAAATGAGTCCTCTGATTTTCAGGCCATTTGCTTGCCTACAGCCTAGTGCGAGGAGGGAAGAGGGCGCCGAGGAATAGGTCTTCCAGCCCTGACTTCCAGCACTGAAAGGAAAGCAAGCAGCTGTCTCAGTGTCTCCCTTCATCCAAATTGCCACTGGGCAGAGTCAGGATTTTGCCCACTCAGTACAGATGGTTGCCAGTTCCAGGATGGGAAATGCCTGGAGATTTTGTGAGTGGAGCTTGAGGAGGGCGGAGAGGGACATCAATGGGGTATAATGATACAGAATCTGCCTTCCAAAGCAGCCATTTTCTCCAGGTGAACTGATCTCTGTCGCCTGGAGACCAGTTGTAATCCTAGGAGATCTCAAGCCACCACCTGAGGGGTAGAAGCTGTACCTATAGGGAATCCCATAAAAAGGTAAAGGTTTCCCTCGCTCGAAAGCTAGTTGAATCCGACTCTAGGGATGCAGTGCTCATCTCCGTTTCCTAGCTGAAGAGCTGGCGCTGTCCGAAGACTTTTTCCCATGGTCACGTGGCCGGCATGACTAGACACTGAGGTGCACGGAACGCAGTTGCCTTCCCACTGAAGTGGTACCTATTTATCTACTTGCAGTTTCTTGCTTTTGAACTGCTAGGTTGGCAGGAGCGGGGACCAGAGACGGGAGCTCACTCCATCATGCAGCACTTGGGTCTCGAACTGCCGAGCTTCCGAGCTTCCGGGCTGCAGCTCAGTGTCTTAACCTCTGAGCCACCACGGCCCAAAGGGAATTCCATAACTGCACACAGAGAGTGCCAAGGCCGGGGGCGGGGGGGCCAGTTATGGATGATCCTGCATTTTTCTGCATAGCTGCTTCTCCATACAGACCATATCCAGTTTTGCAACCTTTAAAAAAACAGGCAAGGATGTGCTTTTGTCTGTGTTTGTGGGTGTTTATGTGTGCATTTGCCTGTGTGTGTGTGTGTGAATGTGTGTGTGCATGTTTATCAATTCCCATTATCATTTCCATCTCAGCCAATGCAGCAGTGATAGAAAGGCACGGCTGTATTATGTCATTAATCCTGCATTGTTCCGACTGCCATCCGCCATCAGAGGAGAAATGCAGACGTGAATGTTTCCATATTTATGGGCTGGAGACATTGTGGGTGTTTCAAATCAGCATTTTATATTCAGCTCTGCTTCCTCCCCCTCCCCCCACCCTTCATCAGTTTCAAAACAGAATTGCAATTCAAGCCTTTATAACGTGGGATTTCTCCTCTGAGCAAGAGAATGGCAAAGGCTTCCTCTAGCCCTAGGAGTCAGCAAACAAAGCTCTGAGGCCAAGGCCTTCCCTGACGCCCTCCTAGCACTGGGTCTCAGAGACTTTCTGCCTCTGAATATGGAGGTTCCCTTTACTTACTGGCAGGGGTCACTTTGTAGAAAAAGAGGTGCAGGAGCTCATTAGCACAACTCATTTGCATAACTCATTTGCATATGCCACACCCCCTAACATACCGGAAATGTGTCAGAAGGCAACACCCACCCCTCAGGCTCCCCTCCACAGGTGAGTGAAACTGACCTGCTCTTTCTCCCTTCCCTTCCCCATCCAATACTTTGTGCAATAAAAATAAGCGTAAAGAACACACCCTCATTCTCTTCCTGCTCCCTTGAAACCACCAGGTTTCAAGTAGACTTGAGATACCCAGGACATGTGCACCGCCCATCCCTTTCCCTTCCCCTCCCCACAACAAGACTCCCTGTGAGGTAGATAAGGCTGAGAGAGGTCTTTTGAGAACTGTTCGTGAGAGAACAGCTCTGAGAGAACTTATGACTGGCCCAAGGCCACACCAGCAGCTGCATGTGGAGGAGAGGGGAATCAAACCCGGTTCTCCCAGATTAGAGTCCAACTTCTGACCACTACACCAAACTGATGGGGTAGAAGCTGCTGAAGGGTTGGTGAAATTTCTCCAGTACTTATGTGCCATGTGCCCCGATAAAAAATGGCATACTTAGAAAATTTATATGCCACCTTGAGCAAGTCTCTGGAAAAGCAGCACACAGTCATAAAAGGAACAATGATAAAATGATCAATATTAAAACAAAACATTAAAAACAATAAAGACCCTAGCAGGGCTTTCCCCCGGGGTGCTGCGCCTCTGCACTGCTCCGGGAAGCCGAGGAGGGGGCGGGGCTTGGTCATGTGCCCGCCCCCTGGGCTCCTCACTCCCGGAGCTGCGCTCCCGCTCCAATGGACCCCTGCTTACTGGGGCTACTAGTAGTCATTGATAGACCCTCTTCTCCATGAATCTGGCTAACCCACTTTAAAGCCATCCACGCTTCTGGCCATCCCTACCTCCACAGGCTATGCACTGCACAGTTTGATTACTCATTGAAGAAAGGAGCATTCCCTTTTGTCTGTCCTGAACCTATTTCCCCACAGCTTCATCGTGTGCCTCCAAGTTAGGGTTGCCAGCCTCCAGATGGGACCTGAGATCTCCCAGAATTACAACTGATCTCTAGATGGAAGAGATCAATTTCCCCTGGAGAAAATGGCTGTTCTGGAGGGCGGATTCTATGGCATTATAGTCTGCTGAGGTCCCTCCCCCAACCCTGCCACCCTAGGGTCCACCTCCATTTCTGCAGAAATTTCCCAACCTGGAGTGGGCAAGCCTACCCCAAGTTATAGTATTATAGAAGTGGGAGAGAAAGCTCCCTCAACCCACTTTCTTTAACTCTGGCCCTTTTCACATTACCGTTCTCAACCGGATGTTATTCTTTGTTGGTCTGATTTTGAGTAAAGTGATACAGGGAATGGGGTTTCTGTACAGCAAATTTACTTCTGTTAATGACCCGTCTCTGAAGCACTATGGTAATTTCAAACTGTGCCGCATTTCCCCTGCCCTTTTTTGCCACACAATTTTCCTCAGAGTTTTTTAAACATTCTAAGTTGAGCGCTATAGTGCTCAGTGGAGTCAAGGGAACTCAATGAAGTGCTACACCGGTTTAGCGCAATAGCTCTCAGCTTAGAGAGTTCCAAAAAAATTAAAATCAAATTGAGCCACTAAATTCTCAATACTTAATTTATTATGCTAAGACACAAATCAATTTTCAGTGGTTAAAATACCTAGGGCCAGACTCTTTTCCACTTAGCTCTTATTAATAAACACTTAGACCATTTCAATAGGCTTAAAAAGCCTAAAACCTAACAAAATGCTAAAGTCTTAAAAGCCCCAACCAGAATGGCCTTAAAAGGGTTAAAGTGTTATAAACCTTAGCAGGGCTATTTTGGGGCAGGAACGCACAGGAATGGAGTTCTGGCTGGCTCCTGAGTTGGCCACACCAACAACCAAAACCTCTGGCGTGCGTGGCTACAAAGCATGCTGCCCTCCTTGTGTTACACACAAGAGGGAAAGGCGGCATGTTAAAATGCCATCTTTCCCTCCAGGGAGCACATGGGTTTTCCTTGTCAATTTCACTCCCAGCCAGTCAGCTGAGAGTGAAATTGACAAGGAAAAGCCTCTCTCTGCCTTCCCTTCTCTAGCTGACATGTCAGCTGGAAAAGGGCAGGCAGGGAGCCCAAGCATGTTGAAAATGCCTTTCTTTCCCTCCCCATGCGTGCCCTGTGTTTTCTCAGCCCCCTGCCTAATATGCTAATGCACTGAGATGTCAGGGGTGTGGCCTAATATATTAATGAGTTCCTGCTGGGCTTTTTCTACAAAAAAAAGCCCTGGACCTTAGGAAAGACAAATTGAAAAGCAAAAAAAAAAGTCTTTCCAGCCCCCCCCCCCCCCAATCTGAAGGGGAAAGAGTTAGGAAAACAGGACAAGAAAGAAACTGTTTTGAAAGAAAGCTAAAAATCAGTTAAAATCAGCTACAACCAGTGTTCCCTCTAAGCTGAGTTAGAGTGAGCTAGCTCACAGTTTTTTAGCCTCTGGCTCATACATTTTTGTCTTAGCTCAGGAAGGATGGCTCCAGAGCAAACTGATTTATGCAGTAGCCAAATCGCTTGCTCACAACTTTCATGCCAGCAGCTCACAAAGTAGAATTTTTGCTCACAGGACTCCACAGCTTAGAGGGAGCATTGGCTACAACAGTACTCCTCTGTAACGGAGCACCATCTAAACACTTCTTCCTGCATAGGATAGCATACCATTAATGGCAATCAAGAGGCAAATAAAATTAGAGGCAAAAATAGAATCATACAACCATACAATAACACAAAACACAAAAGTCAAACACACAAGCCATGCCCTACCAAAACTCTTGTCAAATCCTGCCATACCCTGCCCCCCCCCAAAAAAAAACATTCGGCTTCAAGTTCTATCTTGAATGCTTAGCTCGTAAGTGAGCTGACAGGTGAGGTGTGCAAAGCACGAAAGCTGCTTTTCCCTCCCCACTGCTGGCTCTGTAACCATCCTTCAGCAAACAGAAGGTTCGGCATCAGGTTTACTCCAGCTCTAGAGAAGTTTTTAGGGAGCCACCGAAGCAATTTCCTATCACTACCTCCCTTAATAATACAAACACCAGCCAACTAGCAGGCTAAGCCAACTATGCTAACAAGAAAAGATAAGAGATAAAAACACTAAAAATAAAACTCTCCTCAAAGCAGAGCGCAACACTCGGCGCCGTTCTCAGCACAGCCAGAACCGGCACAGTCACCCCATCCGAAAGGGGAGGCACCCCTCCTAAGGAATCTGGAGGCCTCATCTCAGATAAGGAAGAACAGAAGAGAACATGCCCCCAAGCCTAGGCAAATGAAAGAAGATCGGGAACTGCTTAGGGACCTTATTTCCCCGGAGCCAATCCGTAAGTAGGTACTGATCATATGAATAATCAAAAGCACTTCTGGAATTCTGAAGAATTACCACCTTGAAATGGCCCTCCATTCGCTTTTACCTCCCCACAACTGGATATAGATCCCTTAGTGCAAAAAGGGTTCCCATATAGGTGGAGCTGAGGACCTTGAGCCGAGTTTATTAGCATCCTTTGATGCCCTTCCAATAAAAGAACAGGACAACCTGTTACAGAGATTACAAAGGCCGACTACGGTTTTACATGACATCAAAACACAAGCCAGTTGTCAATCAGATGGACAGTCCTGCTCAGTGTGATGCCTTCAAACAGGCTCCCATGGGATGAGGGATTATCTCTGCCACTGAGTCCCTTTGGTCACAGGTTTGAAGATGACGTAGTTGGGGATCCAACCTTTAAGGGGGGGAAATGACTGAGACGTTTTCTGCACAAATGGCATTTGTATTCCTCCACGGCTTTAGCTTGTTTCCGCAGAGGTTTTTGTAGTCCAAGGACCAAAGATGCAGTTTGCCCCCTCTTGTGGCACAGCAAGGACATTCCCAGAAACAGGGGAGTCTGATGCTGCACAGCAAGAGAGGACAAACTGTGTTTTTGCACCGTGGACTGCAAAAACCTCTGCGGAAATGAGTGAAAGAGGCAGAGGAATACAAATGCAGGAGCAGGGAGACCCGTTCGTGCAGAAAACATCTGACTGAGAATATTATCCTGGAACATGACTGAGTGAGCTGCTAGAATGGGGTTAAGTGACGTAAAAAAAAATGTTCTGAGTATATTTGACCTAATGTTACTTCAGGAAACATGGGTAAAGACTAAAGTTTATCTCTCTGGTTTTACCTTGTATTTTTTACCTGCAGCCAGTACTAGGGGAAATGGAAGGTGTTCTGAAGGGCTGATTTATTTGATCTCAGTAAACCTAAAAGTAAAGGTTACCTAGGTTGCGGTCGCATGCCTGAGATAAAGCAGGGAGGAAGCAAAGCTATTTCCTCTGGCACTGTTGCACGATCACACAGATTTTTGTAGGTGCGGGCACAGCCCGCCACTGTGTGATCAAACGCAACCACCAGTGAGTCGGGTTTGGGGTTTTTAACCATTTGTTCCCAATGTGCTTAAACGAGGAATTGATGATTCACACCTCTCCCTATGGAATGTGCAGGGCTGCGCGGATGCACATACTGTGACTGGGGGGAAAACAATGACACAGGGTTGGGATAGCCTGATCAGACTATCCTGACGTCATGGGAGCGCGCTGGCATGATCAGATGCAAGAAAGTCCATCTGTGGCCCGTAGCGGCCTGTTTGCTACAGGACTTTCCGAGGTGTTGTTTTACTCCGCATTTGCGGTGGAGCAAAACGGTTTGCTGATGGCTGCGGGGCGCTTCCCAGATGTTGGCATCTGATCGTCCTCCTTTAATCTGCCCTGCATTCACACCTATGTCGGGGCGAATTGTGTGTGTGATCGCAGCCCTAGTTACCTAACAGTCTTCCCTGCACAATGTTATTCCTATTGGAGTTTAAGGGATTTTCTATAATTTTGGTGATTATCTCCCACCATATGTTCATAAATCCTAGATCTCCCAGTGCTGAACCCAATTAGAGGGTCTACTTGGAGTGTTTGGCCAGGATTCATCCTGCGGCCACAATAACTTTGGCTGGAGACTTCAATGCTAGAGTTGGGGAGAGAAATGAAAACCTTTTTTTGAAATGTTATAAAATTCAGATAAAGGACATTCCAGTTATGAATTACAGAAGATCCAAAGATAAGAAAATTAATGGATCTGGCAGACATTTTGCATCCTTATTATTAAAGAAGGATCTGATAATACTAAATGGATGCACTCAGACTGATGGAAAAGGAGATTTTCTTGTATAAATGATATAGGGGCAAATGTAGTAGATTATTTTGTTGCTCCTGCTGACTTAGGTCAAATCTACATCTGACTTTCTTGCTGGAATCATTCTAGTTTCAAAAAAAACACCCATCTATACCTTGTTATACCATATTCTAGTTTCAAACCATACTTGTTCTAGTTTAAAAATTACTGTTTACATTTGTTAATTGCCCTCCTGTAGTCAAGCTAGCATTATACTACTTTAAACAGATCCTGTTGCTTAGTGCTCTTCAGACCCAGGGAGTGAAATTTGAAACCAGCATGAAATGAGCGTAGAAAAAGACAGCAGTCAAACTACTTCAGAGTAGAGGTGTAAATTGGGCCTTATTCAAAAGAGTTGAATCCGTGAACGTAAAGGATTATTTGGGGGGGGGGGGGTGTTGATTACTTTCCAGTACAATTATTATTACGCCTAAACATCTGTCACCTCTCATCTAAGGTAATGAACTTAGCTTTTTGTAATGCAAGCTAAAGTACTTTGTTGATGGCAGGCACAACTCATCAGAAAATGAAGCCAGGCATCTCAAGATTGGCTACCAGCTTGGGGGTGATCATTGGTGGTAGTTCCACTCTGTTCTGCTATAGTCAGGCCTCACTTAGAGTACTGTGTCTGGTTTTGAGCACCACATTTTAGGAAGGATGTTGACAAGCATGAGCGTGTCCAGAAGAGGGCGGCCAGGATGGTGAGAGGGTGGGAATCCAAGTCTTATGAGGAAAGGCTGAAAGAGTTGGGTATGTTTAGCCTGGGAAAGAGAAGGCTTAGAGGGGACATGATTGCAGTCTTCAAATATTTGAAGGGCTGTCATGTAGAAGATGGAGTGGATCTATTCTCTCTTGCTCTGGATTGCAAGACTAGATGTAATGGGTGGGAATTACAAGGCTAAACAGGGGCGTAGACTTTCTAAATCCCCGGGGGGGGGCAGGGGCTCTCTCATGCGTGCGCGCTTTGTGCGTGCACACGGGACCATGTCCTCGCTGCCTCTCTCCCCCCCCCCCGGCCCCAGGGAGGCAGGAGGGCAGGCTGGGGGTGGGGGGGAAGGAGAGGCGGCGATGGCCAGCTGGCCAGCTGACTGGCCACCGGCGAGTACTCCATTTTGCCGGGGGTGGCTGAGCCCCCCCCCCCGGGAAATTTCGGGGGAGGCTCGAGCCCTCGAGCCCCCCCCTATAGTTGACGCCCATGAGGCTAAATATCAGGAGAAACTTCCTAACTGTAGGAGTGGTTGAGCAGTGGAACAGACTGCCTCGGGAGGTGGTGGATGCTCCTTCACTAAACGTTTTCAAGCGGAGGCTGGATGACCATCTTTCGGGTATGCTGTAGGGCTATCTTTCAGCTCCTGCAGAGTGCAGGGGGTTGGAATAGATGACCTGCAAGGTCCCTTCCAACTCTAACATTCTGCAGCAGCAGGGCAGTGGAAGAACACAGCAGATCCATAGATGTAGCTGAAGAACAGAGAGGGACCTGTCAGCCCTAAGGTGGACTGAAAGCCAACACTAGTTCCCCGCACAGGAAAGGCCTCCTCTGCTGCTGGAGAAGTATCCATGGGGAAAAGGTGCTCCTCAATAGTTCAGAGCAGCAGGAATTAGGAGTGGGCAGCAAAACAGGGTTGCCAGACTCCCCGGTGGACCCCTGCCACCAGCCCTTGGCCCCCAGTCACTGATTATTATTATTTGATCAGCTGGCCAGCAGGTGGGGGGGACTTAACCAGTAGAAGGAGCAAGGGCTAGGCCCTTGCCTGTATCACATAGGAAGTGATGTCATCACACCAGCGACTTTTGGGTGATGCTCTGGTGTTTGGGCAAAACTCTATGGTAGAAGCTGGCTTCACCATAGAGTTTCCACCCAAATACCAGGGTGTCACTCAAAAGTTGCTGGTGTGATGGTGTCAGTTCCTATGTGACACCGGCAACATGGCCTTCTACTGGCAACATGGCCAGGTAACTTCCCACCCCCCACCAGTTGTCAGGAGAGATCTGGCAACTCTCCCAGCAGAAGGGGGATGAAAGGTCCCAGCAGGAGGAGAAAGAGAAGAAGAGGAAGAGGAGGAGGAGGAGGAGGAGGAGGAGATTGGATTTATACCCTGCCCTTCACTACCCGAAGGAGTCTCAGAGCGGCTTACAAACCCCTTTCCCTTCCTCTCCCCACAACAGACACCCTGTGAGGTAGACGGAGCTGAGAGAGCTCTGACAGAAACAGCTCTTTTTCAAGAACAGCTGTGCCAGAACTATGGCATGCCCAAGGTCATCCAGCAGGTGCAAGTGGAGGAGTGGGGAATCAAACCCGGTTCTCCCAGATTAGAATCCACACACTTAACCACTACACCATACTGGCTCTTTATGGGCCTTGATGTTCACAAGCAGGCAGCTGAGGAGAAGAGCTAGTTTTTAAATAGGTGTTAAAAATAGTACAGGCAGGCAGTGCTACAAATCAGTTCCTCGCATTGGGATATATATGTGCCTATTTTAAGGGGCAGATTAATCTGCTTAAGCTGTAAACCGAAAGGCGCTTTCAGCATTAAAGTGCTGAACTAATGGAAAAATAAGAATAACTGGGGGGGGGGGGCGGTTAGAGTTCAGGCCAGGGTTAAACATTTCTGTCATCCAGACAGTCTCCACGTACAGGAACAGAATTCCTCATCCAAGTCAATGACTGGATCTTATGGTGAAATTAAGAGATACACCTATTAGGATGTTTGGTTGATATAGCACAGTTTGCTCCATCATAGAAGCGAGAAACTGAGTGAAGTAAATAAATCTCCCAAGAAGTACATTGCAAAAAAAAAAAAAGTAAACTTACATTTATTCCAGTAGATCCCACTCACATTGAGGCTGCAGTCAAAAGATGAGAAAGAAGCCTGGTCTAAAGAGTACTTTCCAGGGCTTTTTTTTTTTGTAGAAAAAGCCCAGCAGGATCTCATTAGCATCTTAGGCCACACCCCTGACAGCACAGCTCATTAACATATTAGGCGGGGGCTGGGAAAGCACGGGGCAGGCATGGAAGCTTGCCTCTCCCCCCTCCACCCCCCAGCCAAGCAAACATGCTCAGTTTCTTCCCTGAGCCTCTCCACTTTTGCAGAGAGACTCGGGGAAGGGGGAGGCATTGTCAAGGTGCCTGGGTTCCCTGCCTGCCCTTTTCCAGCTGCGGCATGTCAGCTAGAGGAGGGAAGGCAGAGAGAGGCTTTTCCTTGTCAATTTCACCCTCAGCTGACTGGGGGGGGGAGTGAAATTGACAAGGAAATCCCCAGGGGCTCCCCAGAGGGGAAGAGGGCATTTTAATATGCCGCCTTTCCCTCTTGTGTGTAACGTGGGGAGGGCAGCAGGCTCTGTAACCACGCATGCCCAGAAGTTTTGGCTGTAAGCATGGCCAACTCAGGAGCCAGCCGGGACTCCGTTCCTGTGCCTTCCTGCCCAAAATAGCCCTGGTACTTTCCCAATCACAAATGGCCAGCTAATCCAGCATCTTGTGTATGCGAGCATGAGGGCACTGTTTCTGCAGAGACCTGTGTCTCCACGGAAGGCCATGTGCAGAGAGGGAGAGGACTTAGAGCCAGAGAGAGGAGGGGTCAGAGGGCAGCTCCCAGGTTAAGACAAAAAGATAGGGTTGCCAGGTCCCTCTTTGGCCCAGCAGGGGACTTTGGAGGGCATTCCCAGAGGGGGCACCCCCAATGTGATAACGTCATGATGGGGACATGCCGCTCCAAGCCCCCCCCCAAGAATGATCCCCGGTGGCCACCCCTCTCCCGAACCTCCTGCAAAATTTACAGGGCCCCCCGATCAGCTGGAGGGCCCTTTAAGTCTTGCAAGAGGGAAGAGAGAGGGGCGACCGCTGACCATGCACCTGAACTCAAAGCAGCAATGCCATTTGGAATTCCCTTTAAGTGCTTCTAGCCAGTGGGGACATGCCCCACCCACGCGCCCAAACTCCAAGCGGCACTGCCGCTTGGAGATTGGGTGCGCAGCCCGCAGCCGCCCCTCTCCCTCCCCTCTACAAAATTTAAAGGCCTTCCAGCTGTCAGCTGGAGGCCCTTGAAATCTCTCAAGAGAGATGGAAGTGGGGTGCCTGTGGGTGTTCGGGCTTGGGGGCGGGGCTTCCCTCACCCGCCAGCTGGCGGGTTGAAGCCCGAGAAATTTAGTAGACCCTCGCCAGGCTGAGAGGTCTGGCAACCCCACAAAGAGAGGCATTCCATCCAAGGAGATAACATCTATACACCCTTAGAGTGATGTAGTGCCCCCCCCCAATGTACAGGTGCACTGAGTCGCTCACTCCAACAACACCTTTGTATGAAGCAAAAAAGAGGAAGGTGAATCTCTGGAAGCTTGAAACCACTTGAACCCACGTGAGAGCTAGTTTGGTGTAGTGGTTAAGTGCACGGACTCTAATCTGGGAGAACCGGGTTTGATTCCCCACTCCTCCTCCACTTGCACCTGGTTGGATGACCTTGGGCAAGCCATAGCTCTGTACCAGCTGTTCTCTCAAGGACAGTTGTCTCAGAGCTCTCTCAGCCCCACCTACCTCACAGGGTGTCTGTTGTGGGGAGGGGAAGGGAAAGGAGTTTGTAAGCCGCTCTGAGACTCCCTTGGGAAGTGAAGGGCGGGATATAAATCCAATCTCTTCTACTTCTTCTTCTTCTTCTTCTTCTTCTTAAATGGCTCTTGGCCTAACAGCTGGGTCCAGAGACGCATTACAGTGAAATCAGCTCATAAGTTTATTGATGGGACAAAACACGACTGCTGAACAGGGCTCGGGGGTCTGCTGAAATGTCCATCTAAACCGCACCCCCGGCCTCGCCCAAACTCCCTGATAGATTTACTCATGAGTGACCTTACACCATAGGCCCCCTGGCGGATCCTGGGTAGCCGCTTGGTCTAATTTACAATCCAGCCAGGCTATTGTCTCCCGAAGCAAAGCTCTGGTCGCCAACCCAGCCACGTGTGTTTCTCTGACCATGTGCGCGGTTGCCATTAGGACACAACAATCTGAATGGCAGCAAAGACTATGTGAGGTTGTGTCCCTTTTGGATCGGTTGCCCGTCAATGCTCTTACTTTTGGGGAATAATCTTCTTTGAATGTAATAGAAATTGGAGTTCTTGTTCTGAAGAGGTTCAAGCTGAAGAAGCTCCTGACGAAACGAAGGATCAAAGCCTGCATCTTCGTCCTTCGTCTGAAGAGTATGTGTCTTTATTTGATTATATTCTGTACAAGAGAGACCTATATGTTTTGCTTGAGGACCCTGGTAGGTTGTTTATTATACATATAGACCCTTTGGGGGTATTATATTGTTTGTGATTTATTATCTGTGTTAAACAGTGACTTTCTCTTTGTTAGCAAAGGTCAGTTAACACATGCAGGTTCCTCACTTATTGGCTGGGGTTGCCAGCCTCCAGGGGGTGGCTGGAGATCTCTTGGGATTCCAACTGATCTTCCGGGAATAACGGAAGCCCACCTTCCAAAGCAGCCCTTTTCTGCCCACTGACATCTCCCCCCTCCCCAAAACCAGCCCCCCTCAGACTTCACTCCTGAAGGTGGGCTATCTATCTATCTATCTGTCTATCTATCTATCTATGAATGAACACAATCTCCAGGTATTTCCCAACCTAGAGCTGGCAGCCCTATCAGTGAGTGCCAGAAGTATCAAGCAAAATCTATTCCTACGGATTATTTTTTTTAAAAAAATTAATCCAGACATTTAAATCCCGACTTTGTGGCCATAAAAGGCAAATCAGGATTTTGATTGCTTAAACGCTTTAATGGCTTTTATGTTTGACACCTTGTGGAGCCTCCTCGGGTAGAAAGAGAGCATCAAATGGTCTTAAATAAACAGATAGCCGAGTCAAAAGAAGAATGTGGATAGCTGCCGTCTCTTCCCCAAGCTCCCCACGCCTTCTGAAATGCAGTCTGCCGCGGAACTGTGAGGGACCGGATTGCTTCCCCTCTGTCGGTCCCTGCCCAAAGCAGCCAGATCAGGCGCTGTCCCCATTCGAGGGTACACAAGGCCAGCCAGAGCAGATGGACAGAGCATAGCTTCACTTGCGCAGCCAAAATGCCAGCCGTACCATCCCCAAACTGTCAGGCATGGAAGAATGGCAAGAGAACAGAAACACAGGAAGTCTGGCCATCTCACTCCCCCAAAAGCCTGACAAACTACGCATTTTACATTCCGGCTCAGACCTGGACAAGCCAAATGGGGTGCTTTGTTTTTATGTCTCTACATGCTATAAAAGTTTGATGGCTGCCGCAGCATCCAGCAACACAAAAGCCCTTTTAGGAAACCGTGTCGGCATGAACAAATTAGAATCAGCATTCCCCCCCCCCCCCCAATCCTACTGGGGAAACCATTGAAGAGTTTAAAGACGTCCTTATTTTTAACGTGCTGACTGCCTACTCCTAAACGGCTTCTGCGGGAGAGCTTCTGAGAACCCCTCGCTAGTAATGTCTCCTTTCTTTTCAGTTTAGAAAAGAGATGACTAAGGAGAGACATAGCAGAGGTTTATAAAATTGTGCATGGCATGGAGAGAGTTGACAAAGAGAACTTTTTCTCCCTGTCTCCAAAATACTGGAACTTGGGGGCTTCCAATGAAGCTGACGGGCAGTAGGTTCAGGACAGACAAAAGGAAATACTACTTTCCACAGAGAGTGATTAAAACATGGAATTTGCTGCCAGGGGATGTAGTGATGGCCAGAGGCACAGACAACTTGAAAAGGGGATTAGATAGACTCGTGGAGGAGAAGTCTATCAATGGCTACTAGCCATGGTGACTGAGGGGAACCTCCACATTCAGAGGCAGTAAACTCCTGAATCCCAGAGCCAGGAGGCACCAACAGGGGAAAGCCTCAGCCTCTATGCCCTGGAACTGGTTGGCAACTATATGAGAAGGGATGCTGCACTAGATGGACTATTGGCCTCATCCAGCAGGGCTCTTCTTATGTTCTTTTTACTGCCATGTTCGAAACAAAGCATTCAGCGCCAGCCGCTCTGCCAGGAGAGCTGCCAAAGTGAACACATTTCCGAGCACTTCCCAGCTGGGCTGAATTAACTTCCCCTGGAAAAAAATTGCAATGTGTTGGGAAAGGCCAGCCTGGGTGGCACTCCAGCTCTGTCCCTGCGTCTGCAGCGTGAAAGGATTTTGCTGCAGTGCACTTTGGCACTCAGGTACCAAGAGCCCTGCCGAATCCAGCCGGTGGTCTGCCTCGTGCAGCATCTTGGTACCTGCTGGGGACCTCCGGATGGGTCAGAAGACCCACAGTAGCTGTACAGAGGCCATTGCTGCTCCCAGGCGAATGGCATTAGAGCGACAGGGTGCATTCATATGGCTCTTTTGAGCTGCACCAGGCATGAGTGCCTGGTGGATTTAAAGTGCACATCCAGATCACAACATCTGGGAATCGTGCCGCTTCTGTGAGTAGCCCGTTGATCCCTATCGGGGATCCGTACTTAACAGATAGTGGTTAAAGTCCGGTCCTAAGCTGGCCAATGGGCCAATGGTGGACTTTTCCCCATCTGGTTGTTCCACCAGCACGCAATCAGCCCCTAGGGATGGTCTCCAGACCATCCCGAACGGCCACCATTTAAAAAAAGTCTTAGCGATGCGCGCATAACCGCTTAAACGTGCGACGTCCGCAGAGCTCCACTCTAATGATCCAAACAATTTTATGTTTCTGACGGTCCCGTGAACTTTATCAACTTTATTAACTGAAAGGGTACCTAGAGGAAGGTACCGCTGGCAGTGCTTTTACCATTTTAGCACGCGCATGCATGGAAAAATACGTATATGGTGAGGCGCCTAGGCACATGTGCAGACAGGATTTTTTTAAAAAAAAAAGTGACTGCATGGCTTCTCACGGTGGATGCCATCTAGACACTCTACCGCGAGAGTCACACACAGTAAAGCACTTCACAGGGGAGCTGTCTGGTCGTGCAACGCTGGATCAAAAAGATCAAGCTCAAATTACAGCTGGGCTAATGGCGGGATTAGCTGCCCGTCTGAACGCACCCTGAGACTGCCTTTGAATACAGAGGTTCCATTTAGCCATTATGGAGAATAGCCATTGATTGGCCAATCCTCTAGGAATTAAAGCTATCAAAGCTAGTCATGATCACAATGTTTCTTGGCAATTATAAATTATAAATTCTATGAAGTACTTCCTGTTGTCCGTCCTGTATCTACCGCACATCAACTCTGCAGATTGTCCATGTTTTCCACCCCGTGCATAACCTAGCACAGGGCCCCCAGTGTGAAACCTGCAGGTATGATGGCACCCACTGACACCTTTCCTGTCACCCACAAGAGTTTGTAGAAAGTGGGAGGGACCCAGAGGTGGCTTTTGCCCAACAAGGCTTCTGATTGGCCTCTGGGGACTTTACTGGCTGTGCAGACCTTTTTTTAATGTTCCTTTGGCAGCAGCTGCCACCACAGCACAAGGGTCTTCATTGTGTGACTGAAGGGAAGCTGTGGCAGCCATTTTGTGGCTGGCTCCGCCTTCTTCGGCAGCCATTTTGTGGCAGCTATTCTGTGATGCATCAGAATTCCAAAGGTGCCCACAGGCTCAAAAAGGTTGGGAACCACAATCTATCATATCTCCCGGAGGCATCTTTTTTTCTCTGCTAAAAGACATCAGACTTCTTTTCTCCCAGTTACTGCTGTTTTCTGAATCTTTTCCAACTAGATAACATTCTTTTTCAGAGGCAGCAATAGAGCTGTTATCGAATTTCATGACAGGTCTGGCTCAGTTCAAAAGTTCAGGTTTCTTTTACACTTTCTCGGCACTCGAGTCTCAAACTGTGGCCACCCTTTCCCCTGATGATATCTATGAAATTCAGTAGAAATATTGCCATTCAAACGCATGCCTATTTTTGGCATATGTAAAATTGCAACTAAATTGAGTGAAAATGTAGGGAGGGTTGGGAAGTTTGATTGGATTGTGTCTCACAGTCTCTTCAGGTCCCTCAGATGGCACTCCAGATTGAATCCACTTCTGGTGAAGGAAGGGAAAGCTTATACGACCTCCCCCTCCCCATGGCAAGAGTTAGTTCAGACAGAGAACTCTCTCGAAGGGTGTGTTCAGAAGGGCAGCTAATCCTGCCATTATTCCGGCTGTAATTTGAGCTAGATCTTTTTGATCCAGCATTGCACGACCAGACAGCTTGCCTGCGAAGTGCTTTACTATACGTGACTCCCACGGTGGATTGTCTAGATGGCATCCACCGTAAGGAGCCATGTGGTTGGCTTTTTAAAAAAAATCCCATCTGCGCATGTGCATATGCACCTCACCATATACTTGTTTTTCTGCGCATGCGTTGACTAAAATGGTAAAAGCGCCACCAGCGGTACCTTCCTCTGGGTACCCTTTCAGTTTATAAAGTTGATAAAGTTCAGGGGACCATCAGAAACATTAAATTGTTTGGATTGCTTAAGCGGAGCTCTAGGGACGTCACATGTTTAAGCAGTTATGCACACATCGCTAAGAATTTTTTTAAATGGTGGCCATTTGGGATGGTCTGGAGACCATCCATATAGGCTGACTGCACGCTGGAGGTACAACCTGATGGTGGAAAGTCTGGCATTGGCCCATCGGCCAGCTTTAGACCAGTCTTTTACTACTATTTTTTAAGTACGGATCCCCGACAGGGATCGATGGGCTACTCAGGGAAGCGGCACGATTCCCAGATGTGATCTGGACGTGCACTTTAAATCCATATGAACGCACCCACAGTCTCTTCAAGCCCCTCAGATGGCACACCAGATCGAATCCACTTCCGGTGAAGGAAGGGAAGGCTTATATGACCTCCCCCTCCCCATGGCAAGGGTAAGTTCAGACAGAGAACTCTCTTGAAGTGCCTGAAGGACCTGTTCAATCCCTCCGTGAGACTGGATCCAAGCACTCAGAGAGGTGGATGTGGGGATGATCATGCACCTGTCGGTTCAGCTCACATCCTCCTTGCCAGTCGCAAACAGGAAATTGAGGATTCAGTAGGCATTGGAGGGGGGGTCTCAAGCAGCTCGAATCTGTTCTCCAGAATCTGTTTTCCACACATGCACAGCACAGATTAACACCCCCCCTCTACACACACTCACAAGTACTCCCAGTGCTGTTGTCAAACTACACTGGGGCACTAATCGTTTAAATCAACAGCAGCCCATCATCTGTGTCTTTCTGATCAATGTTAATGGCTGTGGATCTGTTGGGATCTGCTGCTATTTGCACCGTTGCGTTTTCACACAGCACTAGGAAGTGGTGGCTTCCCCCCGCCCCATCCCGGGTCATTTAATTACCTGACCCAGCCACCCATAGCCCTGGGGAGGATGAGCCATTTCATTTGCTGCATGGAAGCACAGCTTAGCCTGATCTCATCAGAGCTCAGAAGCTAAGCAGGGTCAGCCCTGGTTAGTACTTGGATGGGAGACCAGCAAGGAAGTCCAGGGCTGCTCCACAGAGGCAGGCAAAGGCCAACCACCTCTGTGTGTCTCTTGCCTTAAAAAAACCCCAAAGTCTTGCTCGCCACCTAAATGGCCCCGCTCTGTTGCGATTATTTTTACTCTGGACAATTGCGATCACATGGGAGCATGTGCGGGGTTAAAAAAATTTCTAGTTTGCGCATGCGTGTAACTGCTCATCCGTAGAATTGAAAAACTTTATCCTCGCACATGTGCAGAACCACCAGGGTGAATCACGGCTTTTGTTTGACAGTCCTGCAGAGCACTGTGATTTCACCGCTGCGACAGACGACTTCCCTTTGAACTTTTCACCCGAAACTGGCCTCTTTGGGATTCCGAACTCAAAACTAGTGCCCATTTAAATGTTGGTTTTGTAAATGCGGGAGCAGAGCTCTGCTTATGCACATACCGCCAACACACACAAAAAATGGCGGGCGAAAAGCAGAAGGGGGTTTAAACTATCAGAAGTGGCTCGACACTGGAGGAGGGATCACACGGGGAAAACTGCGGCTTTAACCGGGAGAGCTGAGAAAACACCACTTGGGATCCGGTAACAAAATACTCCAGCTGAAGGGGGGTTTTGAGCAGAAAACCAACGGATCAGGACGGGAGGCAGGTGTTGCTCTGTGAACGTGCACATAAAATCCGTTGTTGATCAGTCACGAAACCTGATTAAATGGCGTGTCTGAACGTGCCCTGTGTGTCTCTTGCCTTGGCCTGGATGGCCCAGGCTAGCCTGATCTGGTCAGATCTCAGAAGACCAGCAAGGAATTCCAGGGTCTCTGTGCAAAGGAAGACAGTGGCAAATCACCTCTGAATGCCTCTGGCCTTTAAAACCCAACGGGGTCCCTGTAAGCCACCTGAGACTTGACGGCCCTTTCCATCACCATCACGGATGCAAAAGCAGCTACAAACCAATGCTCCCTCTAAGCTCTGGAGACTGGTGAGCAAAAATTCAACTTTGTGAGCTGCTGGCATTAAAGTTGTGAGCGAGTGATTCGGCGACGGCATAAACTAGTTTGCTCTGGAGCCATCCTTCCTGAGCTCAGACAAAAATGTGTGAGCCGGAGGCTAAAAAACTGTGAGCTAGCTCGCACTAACTCAGCTTAGAGGGAACACTGCCTCCAACTGTTCAGCATGCTGGTCAAATTCGATGTCTGTGAGGCTAGGTAACCCAGGGTCCCATTCAGGATTGATTGTGACTGTTGAAAACATTACGTTTTGCTGAATGCCACGAAGTTTATTTATGTACGTAATTTATTTAATTCATTTGTACCCCACCTTTCTCCTCAATGGGAACCCAAAGCGGCTGATGTCATTCCTCCATTTTATCCTCACGACAACCACCCTGCGAGGTAGGCTAGGCTGAGAGCATGTGACTAGCCCCAGGTCACCCAGCAGGCTTCCATGGCAGAGTGCGGATTCGAACCCAGGACTCCCAGATCCTAGTCTGACATGTAACCACTATACCACGCTGGCTTTCTGCACTCTTAAAAAAAATAGAGAAAAACTGTGTCACAAAGCGCTAAATCACAACAAATCACAATAGAAATACTATAACAATGTGGCCCGTTTGTAAGATATGTTGGAGTAAATTTTCCCTTGAAGTCGGCCGACTAAGTTGAACATACGTTGAATTAATCAGCAGTTGGATTCGTTTTCTGTGAAAAAGAACAACGAAATAAAGTTTATATCTATATTCTTCGTTGGAAGCTCTCATTGTCACACGAAGATCATGAAGTCACATTTTTTTATTTATTATTACACATTGTTATGGTGTTGATATTGTGATTTGTTGTGATTTAGCGACTTTTCACACAGTTTTTCTCTATTTTTATTGTATCTACTGTGTAATGCGCCTTATTTCTGCACATAGTCAGGAGGAGGCAGGCCACGGCAAACCACTTCCGCAACATCTCTTGCCTTTAAAAAAAAAAAGTCTCACTCGCCACCTAGTGGTGGGTAACTCTAAAAGAGCTAGAACTTCTTGCTGCCAGACAATCTTAGGATCTCCTGCACACAATGCCATACAATAATTAATTATTAGTTGGGAGCCTGTGGGGAGGGACTTTGTCAGGAGCTTTTTGAAAGTCCAAGCATGCAACGTGTCTGGTGGCTGTAAGCCAGCGGGGTGTATGTGCTCAGATCTGGGGAGTGAAGCGGGGTTGGCCCCAGTTGGCCCTTGAATGGTGGACTGCCGAGGGATTCCAGGGTTGCTCTGCAGAGGAATGGCCACTCACACGCTCCCCGCCTAACCTACCTCACATGGTGGTTGCGAGGGTAAAATGGAGGAGCGGAGAATGGTGCAAGTAGAGTAAATAAATAACTAAACATGCACTGGGACATGCCTGCCCGGGTGTTTAGATGGTTACAAATGCTCGGCAAGGCAGGACTTCCCTTTGCAGAAGCTGGACTGTCCACTTACCTCCCCGTTCCTGTACTAAATGCAAAAAGTGTCCAGTACAGCATTTTGCAGAGACGCACGTGTAAACGTCGCACAGCTTCAAATCTACCCAGCGAGCCTGGGCTGCTGTTGCCAGCTGACCCCGGCCATGTTTCCAGGAAGACTGTAGTAAGGCAGCGAAGGAAAAACAGAACGGAGGGAGAGAAGATTGCATTCCTTCCTGCAGTGAGATTGTTGCTAGCCTTTGCACTTTGTGTTCTCTCGACAGTGCGGGGAAAGTCAAAGAATTCAATACAACACTCCTTAAGTGGGAACAAGGGCTAAGGGAGACGACAACGCGAGATGGAGGGCTGTGGGCAGTCTGGGGAGTCTTTGCGCATGAGCTCTCTCTCTCTCTCTCTCTCTCTCTCTCTCTCACTCGCTGCCTCGCTCCCTCCCTTCTTCTCTCCACACACACACACACAAACAGAATGCAAGGGGACAAAAATGACATTGACTTTTACCTTGGGAAGAATCTCACCATGTTTCGCTCTTGTTTCTTGAGCTCCACCCCAGGGATGCTGTGCATGCATAATGTCCTGGACTTGGCACACAAATGCAACAGAGCCAGTCAAGAATGGGGGCGGGGATATGCCATGAGAGACAGGCATAGGCGTCAACTACGGGGGGGCTCGAGGGCTCGAGCCACCCCCAAAATTTCCTGGGGGGAACTGAGGCCCCCCCCCGAGGAAACAGTGCGCCCTCCGCCGCGCCTCCCTCGGCCCTTCCTAGGGCCACTGTCGCCTTTCCCCCCCCCCGCCACCTGGCCACTCCGACCCTCCCTCCGTCTGTCCAAGGGCCAGCTAAGCAAATACCCAGCTGGCCCCTGGAAGAATGGAGGGACAGAAGCAGGAGTGGTCAGGCGGGGGGAGGTGGCGGTGGTGGGGACATGGTCCCAGCGGGTGCGCACGCTTTGCGCGCACGCACGCGCGGAAAAGCCCCCACCCTCCCCAGGCTCTGTCCCCAGATCTCCCGTTGCTTCCCAACCTGGAGGTGGCAACCCAACCGCCGGTGGCCAGGAGACACCTGGCAACCCTAATGGGAACTCTCCAGGCCCCTCCTGGAGAGTGGCAACCTACACCCAGGATCTGGTCTGTGGTCAGGTCTTGAGAAGGCACTTCCTCAGTGAAAAGTAGCATTGGGAGATGAAGGAAATGGTGTTACAAGCAGAGAAAGGGAAGTGGGTGTCCTCTGTCAAAGCGGAAATTTCTCAGAGAAGCCAGCCACAGCCTAGCAAGCAACCCTTCTTGTTCCTGAGGTTACAAAATGTCTTCCCTGGGGGAGGAGACACCCCCACAGCCTCTCCCTTTCCCCCCCCCCCCCCCACTGCTGTGCAGGCAGCCTATGCCACACATCTTTGGGGAGAGTTGCTGGGCTTGTTTTTGCGGCCAGCAGTGTGCCTAGAGCACAGAAACGTGTGGGCAAGCAGAGGGAAATTTGAGGCAGGAAATCCACACCAACCGAGCAGGAGAGGCCCCAGATCAATGCCCCCCCCCCTCCCCACCCGCCTTCTCAGGCGTGAAAGATATTTTCTTTTCTGGTTGATTTCTTTCCCCCTTTGAAAAATGCCAGTTTCCCTTTTGAGATTCCAGACATTATGAGGAGACAGATCTGAGGCACACAATTCAGTCAGAAGTGTCTCCTACTCCAGAGTAATCCCATCAGATTGCTACTCAGGTGGAGTCTTTTCAAGTGCAGAAACAGTCACAGACAAGCTTAATGGCTGGTCGGCGCAGGGGGGGCGGGATGCCAGTGGAGGTAGGCCTAGTAGGGTGTTTCTGAGGGTTATCGAGGGAATGAAGTGTCTGAAAACCTCTGAAGGATCAGGCCTGGGGGCTACAATAATGGGTGCCAGGTCCAGGCTGGGAAACTCCTGGAGATTTCGGGGTGGAGTCAGTAGAAGACAGCAACCTCAGCAGGATACTACGCCATAGAGTCCATTTTCTCCAGTGGAACTGGTCTCTGTAGTCTGGAGATGAGCTGTAAATATCGGGGATCCCCAGGTCCCACACAGAGTCTGGCATCCCTACTTATGGTTATTAGGTTAAGAGGGGCAGGGAACTATTTTGACCCCCATTTACCCTGTTCCTTTCCCACTGGGGGCTGGGGTTTGCCCGCTTTCAGGGCCCCTAATCCACTGGTCTGCATCTGGCTGGCGAGGGGAAACCCCCCCCCCCCAAAAAAGTGCCACATTCACACCAACATGCCCAGCGTGGTAACGTCACCCGGAGGTGACGTCATCGCACAGGGCATGTTGCAGGAGCATGCTCTATTGTTAAAAACTCGATGGTTTCCCCTTGAATGATAGACCCCCCCCCCCACAACATGCCTTGTGTGATGACATCACTTACGGGTGACATCACTGTGGGGTGCACGTGCTTTGTGCGTGCACCAAAGATGTCTGGGACCGGGAGGGGGACACCCCCACCAACCAGCAGCCAGGTGAGGCCTGGCAACCCTACGAGTGTGTGAAGAAGAACTCCCTTGACTTACTTGACCTTCAGAGCCCCATAGGGTTTGGGAGCAACATACCTGAAGGACCACCTGCTCCCCTCAGGAGCCCACCCAACCACCACGGTCATCTTCAGAGGCCCCCTGCTTCTCGGGATGCTGGCCTCCAGGTGAGACCTGGGAATCCCCCCAAACTACAGCTTGTCTCCAGAACACAGAGATCACGGTCCCCTGGAGAAAATGGATGCTTTGGAGGGTGGACTCCATGGCCTTGTACCCCACTGAGTTCCTTCTCCTCCCCAGGTTCCATCCCCCAATTTCCAGGAGTTTCCCAACCTGGAGGTAGCAACCCTCCCTCCCCATCCCCCACTGGGGAGCAGGGGGGGACCTGGTGACCCTACCTGCTTTCTGAGGGCCCCCACTTTCTGAGGCTAGGCAGGTGGCAACCAGGGACTGGGCCTCCTCAGCTCTGGAACTTTCCCCCCAGAGAGATGCGCCTGCCCCTGCCCCCTCTCTTGCCACATTCCCCCAGCAGCTGAAGACTTTTCCGTTTCATTTGGCAGTCCCTCGGTGGTCCCGCCTTCCTAACCAGTGCTTTAACTGCTGTTTTTTTTATGTCTCGTCCTGTTATATTTATTTTTATTCAAAAGATTTATTAGCCGCCTTTTTCTCCCTTGTGAAACTCAAGGTGGCTTACAATGTAAATAAAATGACTGATTTTAAGAAAAACAACAAAATGGATAAAAACAACCGTTACCAAAAAAATGTAAAAGGACAGAATTTTAACTCTGTTTTGAATTGGCGTGCGGGTGTGGGTGTTTGGGGGGAGAGGCTGATTTAAATGGTGTTTCGAATGTTTTAATGGTTTCTAAAATGGGTGTATCTCTTGGATTGTTAGTCCCCTTGTAACACTTTGTAAAGACATAAATCATAAATACGTGAGAAAACAAAAAAGGCTGTATTTGGGGCCACTACTGGGGGGGAGCAACACCTGTCGCCATCACCCCCCACCCCCAAATCCTTACCACTGGCTGCCTTGTCTCTTGACTGATGGAGGCCTGGCAGGGGAGTCTTCAGTCTCTGCAGGGGACTCTGGGGCAGGGGACTCTGCAGGGGACTCTGGGCAGGGGACTCTGGGGAGGAATTCCACCTAGAATCTACGGTATATTCTAGGGTTGTCAACTGCCACGTGGCACCTGAAGATCTCCAACCGTTATAACTGATCTCCAGACTACAGAAATCAGTTCCCCTGGAGAAAATGGCTGCTTTGGAGGATGGATTCTATGGGACTTTGCTCTGCTGAGGTCCCTCCCTTCCCCAGACCCCGCCCTCCCCAGGCTCCACTCCCCAAATCTCCAGGTGTTTTCTGACCTGGAGCTGGCTGGCAGACCTACTTGATATCACAGAGCCTGCACTCTGAAGCCGCCATTTTCTACCAGGGGAACTGATCTCTGTAGTGTGTCGATCAGTGGTAATCCTGGGAGAATGCTGGACCCTACCTGGAGGCTGGCAGTCCTAGCCCTATTCCCAAGCACAGCATCTGAGTGTTGCTGCAGAAGGAAATCTGGTCCAGGGGTTGTACAGCAGGGGGCACCCTCGCTGTTAAAGACCTTTGAAAGGCTCCCTGTGTATTGTTGGCCCTGGGCCATTCGTGATTGTCAATCTCTGCTTTGTATGCAACAGAAAGGCACAGGAGCAAAAACCTGTCAAGCAAGCCTTTCCTTATTATTTGGAAATTAGCAATCTCTGAACTGTTTCTAAAACAAATTGTCTCCATTAGCCCAGCTTTTTTTTTTGTAATGCACTTTGCAACTAATGACTGGCCAGATATATTTTTAGTTTCACCGAGGAGCGATGGGGGGGAGGCAAGGGGTCTCACAACTTCACTCCCTCGCATTTTAATCTGAAACGCCAGCTTCAGAGACTCAGATACAAATGTATTCTCGTCACAATGCCATCTAATGTTGAAGGGAGGGAGGGGGGGAAGGATCAATTAAGTAAATCAGAGCAGAAAAATTAAGTGGTAACAACAATGGAGAAATTTATACTTGGAATTAAAAACCTCACTGTGTAGTCTTGCGATAAGCAATGCCCTGGATTTCATTAGTTTTATGCAGACAGAAGAGCAAATGAATAGCACAGTAGAAAGAAGCCAGAAGTCTTCTGTTTGGAGGGTGAGCACATGTATTACCTATGACATGTCATGTACACCAAAGCCCTGGAGCACATGAAAAATAAGAAGTTACCAGAGCTCTTGAAAATGAGTCTCTGCAGAGCTGGATGAGGAAGCAGAAGGGATGAGGGAGCAGCCGTGGCTGAGTGGTGGAACATCCGCTTGGCATGCCGAAGGACTCAGGTTCAGTCCCCTGCAGCATTTCTAGTGAAAAGGACCAGGCAGTGGGTGAAGGCGAACACCGCAGCCCAAGACCCTGGAAAGCTTCTGCCAGTCTGCATTGGTAATACTGACCAGTAAAAAGCAGCTTCCAGTGGGGCATAATGGGTCAGTCAGGAGAGAAGGACTCATCAGGAGGAGAGGACTCTTCAGGAGAAGAGGGGTCCTGTGTAGCCAGCTCTGAATCAGCAGGAGCAAGGAAGCAAGAACAACTGCAGGCTAGTCAGAGTTCACTGAACACAGTGGGACCACGGAGGCACTGAATACAATGACAAACCAAACCAAAATACCCCGTGGAAGTAACAAACAGTGGTTCTTCACTTTGCCGTCAGGAGCGTAACAAGCCCATGTGGAAGCAAGATAAAGCATATGAAATATGTAAACTGTGTGGTTCCATAGAATATTGGCTCTGAAGAAGTGAATCGAAACTCTCTTGGCCGACAGGAGACGTCAGCCTGGTGTTTAGCTTCCCTGCAGACCTGGAAGTTGGCAACTTAGAAACAGCCAAGAAGACCACAGTGTATTCAAGGACTGTGTACTGCCTAATTTAGGTCTTGCTTGGGAAGGTTTTTGGACATGTATATTTGTTTTAAGCATTAGTGCTTTAATAAGTTATATTGAGACATATGCCTTTAAGTAAAACTTTGTGTTATTAGACCTTGAGCTGTTTATTATTTCCATGGGGTATTTTGGTTTGGTTTGTCATTGTAGTCAGAGTTCACAGCTGATGCAGAGCCACCAGCACCTTCCAGCCCTGTTCTGACAGAGGAAACCCAGGTGGTTGTTACCAGCTCTCCAGTTTCAATCACACCTTTTGAGCGCCAGAGATGAAGGCTTAGAATGGAGCTTCAGGAAAAAAGAAAAACACGCAAGTCTCATGGCCTGACACCATCTGCTTGCTGAGAATGAATAGCTGCAGGGTAACTCCCAAGCAGTTGGAGGCAAGTAAGACCTTCCAGCAGATATCTATAAAAGCCAGGCAATGGAGACTGCTCAATGTGGAAGCAACAAGTCACCACCTGGTGGTCTCTGCAACCACAGCCCCTGATTCTGCTCCTGACTCTGCTCTACTCCAGTGACCTTTGGATTGGCTTTGGACCTGAATGTCAGATCTGCTTGCTCTTGTGTATGACTTTAGACTGTGAGAGTCAACTTCTGGACCATGCCCTGAATTAGATTCTGCTTTCTGGTAAATGACTTGGACTGAAATTAATGCTGAATGTGGAGTCTGGCTATGCCTGTTCCTAGACCCTGACAGTGTGGGATTAGGATCTGGGAAACCCAGGTTCAAATTCCCATTCTGCCATGGAGAATCGCTGGGTGACCTTGGGCCAGTCACAAAGTCTCAGCCTAACCTACTTCACAGTTTTGTTGTGAGGATAAAATGGAGGAGAAAGAGAACAATGGAGGCTGCTTTCAGTCCCCATTGCTGAGAAAGTTGGTATTAGGAGTGTGCAATCGGTATATACCGAGCCAAATAAATACCCGAAAAATACCTAATTGGTATTTTTGGGGTATTTATTCATCTGAATCAGATTTTCTAATCTGATTTGGCAACCAATCTAGCTGAGCTTGAATAAAAGCCAATATTATTTGGCTTTTATTCGGGGGCTCAGCTTCCCCTCCTGAAGCAGTGCAAGTTCACCCACCTTCTGGGTGAAATCACGCCGCTTCTGGGTTCCTTGTGTGTGGCTTGGCTTTGCAAAAGCCCTTTAAAAGGAAAGTTCCCTTTAAAATAGCTTTTGTCAAGCCACGCATGCACCTTTTCTTCTGTCCCCAAGTTGCACCGCGGCAGTGGCACACATCAGCATGTGAAGGGAAGGTACTTAACGCCTTCCCTTCACTTGCTGAGGCATGCCACCACTGCAGCACAACTCTTTAAATACCTTCCCTCCCCTCCCTAAGTTACACTGCAGTGGCAGCATGCCACAGCAACTGAAGGGAAGGTTTGTCTTTTTAAATACCTTCCCTTTACTGGCTGAGGCGTGCTGCTACCATGTGACCGGGGAAGGGAAAGGAATACCTTCCCTTCCCTCCCTGAGTTACAGTGCAGCGGTATGCCTCAGCCAGTGAAGGGAAGGTATTTAAAGAGACTGCGGTCTCCTTAAATACCTTCCCTTCACTTTCTGAGGTGTGCCGCAACTGTGGCGTGACTCAGGGAGGGAAGGGAAGGTATGGAGATGAATAAATTCGGCAGTACATCAATTCAATTCGATTTATTACTATCAAAGATCAGCAAATACCTTAAAATGTTACATATCGTTCACAGCGAAATACAGCCAGACAGTTGGTACAGGTAAAAAATCTTAATTAAGACAATGTGGATTTTAATATTTCCTAAGAATTAATAGACTTTTGTCTGATTATTTTCTGAATCCCAATATCATATCGGTATTGGGATTTGGGAATATTGGTATATACTGATACTTTGGGGGGTTGGTATACCCAAACCCGAAAAATACCAATGTATTTATTTATTTATTTATTTATTTATTTATTTATTTATTTATTGTACTTCTACCCCACCCTCCCCGCGAACGGGCACAGGGTGGCTTACCATGGGGCTCACAGTGCTAGATCAGCATAAAACATTTAAAACCATAAAACACAAATTTACAATTAAAGTGCTCACAAAGATAGTAAATTATAACGTTCAGATGGCATCCTACAGATTCCCTTAGTGATGTAGCACTAGGGTTTTCTGTTCAGCACTGCCTCCGGCCCGGGCTTCCTTCAGGGCCAGCCCTCATCGCTGTTGTTGATAGCGATGGTTGGTGGAGATGGTGGTGATGGTGGCAGCTCCTAATCAAAGGCCTGGTGGAAGAGCTCCGTCTTGCAGGCCCTGCAGAACTGCATAAGATGTGTGCAGTTTTGTGCACACCCCTAGTCGGGATATAAATAAATAAATAATGGAGTCTTTTCAAACTGGAAAGCCAGTTTGGTGTAGTGGTTAACTGTGCAGACTCTAATCTGGGAGAACCAGGTTTGATTCCCCACTCCTCCACTTGCACCTGGCTGGATGACCTTGGGCAAGCCATAGCTCTGTACCAGCTGTTCTCTCAGGGACAGCTTGGGAAAGAGCTCTCTCAGCCCCACCTACCTCACAGGGTGTCTGTTGTGGGGAGGGGAAGGGAAAGGAGTTTGTAAGCCGCTCTGAGACTCCAAGTGAGTGAAGGGCAGGGTATAAATCCAGTCTCCTCCTCCTCCTCTTCTTCTTCTTCTTCTTCTGTTTCAGGATTCACCAATTGCCACCAGCCACCCAAGGCAAGACTGGCCGTCTACAACAAGTGGCCACAACAGAGGACAGTGTAGCGGCTAAGCAAAAAGACCATTGCCAACAGTCCTCGGCAACCTCCCAACCCAGTGGGAAACACTGAGGCCTGAATCTCTCTGGGAGTACTCAGCGTCAGCTGACCCACACTGAGGAATGCTGGGACCAGCTGAAGGCCTTCGGGGCAGGAGATGGAACCAACTGGCTGAAAAACTGGGACCAACCGAAGGCCTCCGTATTGAACAGTGTAGCCAATCAACCACACAACAGCAGCCAGCAACAGTCAGACTGGATGCTCCAAGCTGCTCCAGGCCAACCCCTCAACAGGGTCACACCACAACGAGCTCACTGGCAAACCCAAACTGCACCCAACGAAGCCTCCCACTTCTTCCCCATCACTTTCCTCTGGAAACATCAGAGCTCTTCTTTCGCATTCAGTGGGTCCTAGGATCTGTGAGTACAGGCATATACCAGTAGTGGCGGGGGTTTCACCTCTGGATATATCAACACAATGGGGGGGTCTTGAGCAGTGTTCCCTCTAAGATGAGTTAGTGCGAGCTAGCTCAGTTTTTTTAGCCTCCAGCTCACCCATTTTTGTCTTCGCTCAGAAAGGACAGCTCCAGAGCAAACTAATTTATGCAGTGACCAAATTGCACACTCACAACTTTAATGCCAGTCGCTCAGAAAGCAGAATCTTTGCTTACAAGACTCCACAGCTTAGAGGGAGCATTGGTCTTGAGTCAATTAAACGGCAGGCACCTTGCTACTGTATGGATCAATTAGCCTGCCTCTGCATTTGGTGGTTTACATAAAGTTTGAAAAAGAGTCAGAACAGAATAGTGCTCCGGTAAATTGCTCCAAGTTGCTCCACATAGCTAATTAATGGTGTTCCGTTAGAGACCTCGAACGCTGGATCTTCAGCAGCTGGCACATTTCCTTAGTTGTTCTTAGTTCTTGTTCCCAGCTCTTTCTCAGTTTTTTCCTCCAATTTCTCTTGCATATTGCTCTCAAAACTGGTGGGACTTCAATGGGGAATTTCGAATTGCTGTTCTAATCCAGTTGCTTGAAAATAATCTCCTTTGGTCAGGAGCTCCTCATTAGCATTCTCTCCCCCAACAGCATCTTGACTAATTAGCTGTTGAAGTCCCTATCCTCCCTAAACCCCCACCCTCCCCGGTCTCCACCCCCAACGCTCCAGGAATTTCCCAACCTGGAATTGGCAGCCATAATTCCAAACCTAATCGAGCTCTCGTTTCTTTGTTAACAGATGTTCCCCACAACTGCTGGGTCTGGGGAACCCTCTTTAAAAACTCCTTTAGAAACAGCAGGTCTAGACTGGCCCTCAGACAATATCTAGGCGAGGACACCCAAGACCCAGCTGGCAAGCTATCCCTGCCGGTGTTGAGGAAATGTTCATCTGCTGAACACAATTGCCGCAAACTTTTGCAGGCCTCCCAGAAGAAAAGCAGGCCGGGAAGGGAGATGGTGGCAGTTTTTACACACAAAAATGTAACAAGACAACAAGAACAGCTGTTCATCTTATCCGGTGAGAATGGGAAAATAACAAAGACACATTTCAGTTAAAAAAAAAAATTGGGAAGCGCTGTTCAGAAATCAGCAGTGACCCAAAATGTTTCGATGCCCGAGGCGCAAAATGCAAATGGTGCCCTGCCGTGGCATTAAAAATATCATCATGAACTAAACAGTTGGCAGCTCCCCCCCCCCTTTAACATCTCCCAAAATCTGCTGCCTCAGGCAACCTGTTGTCACCTTTCCCTGAATGGCAGCCCGTGTTTGGGCTGAATGTTTCGGGAAAGGGAAGAATCTCTCCTCTCAGAAAATAGCTTCAGAGGGCAGCCATGTTGCTCTGCAGTAGAACAGGAAGATTTCCATCCAGGAGCACCTGAGAGACCAGCGAGACTCTGAGGGTATCAGTGGGGTTGCCAACCTCTAGGGTGTGACTGGAGAGCTCCTGGGGTTACATCCAGGAGACAGAGAGCAGTTCCCCAGCAGAGAATGACTGCTTTGGAGGGTGGACTCTGTGGCATTATACCCTGCTGAGGTCCCTCCGCACCCCAAAACCTGCCCTCCCCGGGCTCCCCCCACCCCCCAGCTTCAGAAATCTCATGAACGGAGCTTTGACTCAGGGCGGCTTACATCAAAAGATAAAAGACAATTAAAACAGGATACAAGTCAATAAAACTCATACCAAACACATATTTCATCACAGATAAAAAGCCAAAAAGTGCTGATAACGTGCTGCTATAGTGTGCAGGTGACGATAGTGTTCTGCTCGACCACAGTGGTGTAATAGAGAAATATCTCAGGCCATGATGTCAATAAGGGCCGCAGTCGTTATTGATGTTATCGGTGGTATCGGTGGCAGCTCCTACTCGAAGGCCTGGTGGACGAGCTCCATTTTACAGGCCCTGCAGAATTGTAAGAGGTCCCGCTGGGCCCTGATGTCTTCTGGGAGCTTATTCCACCAGTGTGGAGCCACCACTGAAAAGGCCCTGGCCCTGGTAGAGGCCAGTTGGGCGTCTTTCGGCCCAGGGAGGGCCAGACGGTTCTGTGACGATGACCTCAGTGCTCTTTGGGGAACATATGGGACAGCTCATACCCTGAAAATCTTGTTGGTCTCCATCAGCCACTAGCTCACGGTGGCTCCTACCCAGGCTCCTACAGGGCCTGATTCAGAAAAGGCAATTGTCACCTCACTCAGTGACTGGGGTGGCAACAAGAGGCAGCCTGTCCCCCCCCCCCCCGCCCCCGGCCATCAGTCCCTTCAGACTTATCTTGGTGGCCATAATGGCCAATCCGGCCCTGTTTTTCCTTCTCCACAGCTATGCACATGATAAGTGCCATCAGATCACTTCAGACTTGGCAACTCTATGACCTTCCAGACATTCTGTTGCTCACAGCCTTGCTCAGGTCTTGCAAACAGATAAAATGTTCTATTATTATGAAACCCCATGCCTTAGTGTGATAGGGGGAAATACATCCCTCAGTGTGCAAATTCATCAAGCTGTTCCCCGAAATCAGTTCCGCCTTGCTGAGCAGGACCCTTTTGATCTTCCGCTACCAGCTGCTGTGCACAGAATTGCAATGGGATCCACCAGCACTTTGTAAACGACTATATTCCCCACAGAAACCCAGCAATCCCCGTCCCCAGCTGAGTATTTTGACTCTAAAATAACTCCCATTCAATTCTTGCACAAATGTGTTTAGGATTAACCTTTAATTAGTTATTTCCTGAATTAGCTCTTTCTTGGAACTGCCACTTTTTAAAAGCCTCTTTGCACACAACGCAAGCCGTTCCATTCGTGCTCCAGTGGACTGAAGTAAATGTGTCGATATTCAGAGTAAAAAATAGACCAGGGTGCCAAATCTCATTTAGCCTTCTTAGTAGAAGATTGAGGGGCACAAGGCTGGCCCTACCAAAACTGAAGTGTCTCCAGGACTCAAAATGGTGTTCTCTCTAGACTTTCCCCTGTTGTGATCTTAAATAGTGATCTCTGAGATTCCGAATGCCCTGGTCTTCTGGCACAGAGCTATTTCTTTTTGTCTCAAGAGCTCCTGGGCAGAAAGACACTGCATAGATGCAGCTGCTTTCCTCTTCTCTCAAAGATGTCAGAAGCTTTAAGACCAGGCTTTCCAACTCCAGTTTGGAAAATTCCTGGAGACTTTAGGGGTGGAACCTGAGGAAGGTGGGGTTTGGCGAAGAGAGGGGCCCCAGTCCACCTTCCAAAGCAGCCATTTCCTCCAGGGGAATTGATCTCTGTAGTTTGGAGATCAGTTGTAATTCTGGGAGAACACCAGGCCCCACCTGGAGATTGGACCCATAGTTAGGACATTGAGCAGAACCTCTACAGATATTCTGAGCCTTCAAATCTGAACAGACAACCAGTTACTGAGTGTATAAATACCACAAAGTGCACGTAACTCCTTGCAAGCTAGTTCTCTGGGTGATATGAGAAGTCAGTTTTGCTACATACGCACGCAATTTGTGCTAAAATTCTTTGCCGTTTGGCATAGGGTTGCCAAGTCTGTTAAACTTACTGGCGGGGGGAGTCCTCCGCTGGCCGGGCGACATCACCAGAAGTGACGTCAGCACGTTGGGGGCATTGCCAGAGCATCGCCCTGGCAACACCCCCAATGTGATGGCATCACTTCTGGGTGACGTCATTATGTGGGGGAAGTCATCCAGGCTGGACGATTTCGGGGGTGGGGTTTCCCCCGCCGGCCGAATGCTGGCCGGCAGATCGGGAGCCCCTGTAGCAGGGGATCCCCCACCCCCCGGGCTGACTTGGCAGCCCTAGTTTGGCAAGAAGTGCTGCCAGTTCCACATGCAAGGCCAGCTAGACAGGCACAGATCAGGGGTCTCAATGTATGGATGAGAAAGTGGTGGTGACTAAAGGAAGGGGACTACTTCAACTACCCCCACATTGACTGGGTTAACGTGTGCTCGAGTCATGCTGTAGAACTGAGATTCGAGTAATCATAAATGACTGTGCATTGGAACAGTTGGTCACAGAGCCAACCAGAGGGGTATTGATCTTGGACTTGGTTCTGAGCAGGTCTCAAGACCTGGTGAGAGATATAGAGGTAGTTACACCAATTGGGAACAGTGACCACAATGCTATAAGTTCAGCATTCAGGTCAATGGAAAGTTACCCCTCAAGTCCAAAATATTTGATTTCAAAAGAAGGAACTTTACAAAAATGAGGGGAATAGTAAAAAGGAAGCTGAAGGGGAAACACAGAAGAGTCAAATCCCTAGAAGATGCTTGGATGCTATTTAAAACCACACTAATCGAAGCCCAACTAGAATGCATTCCACAGGTTAGGAAAGGCACTGCCAAGTTTAAAGGAAGAAAACCATACAAGCAAACAAACACTGTGATACAAATGGAATTTAGTAAAAATTATATTACTTTCAGAACTTTACAAAATTGCACTTTGTCCAACATTCTCAACTTTATAATATTACAAAAAGGATCCAACATTCTCCTCAATGAGCACCCGGTTATAAACTCATTTCAACAGCAGTCTTCCTCAGGAGTAATTATATTTTGTAAGGAGGTGTCAGCTTCTTGATCCAGTTCAAAATTATAATAGGAGCAAAGTTCTTTATTTCTTTATTTCCTTCAAAATATCCTGGGAAAAAAACATGGTAAATGGAAAACAGCATGAAGCTGAATGGAATATCATTATTTAGAACTTATAATTATTTAACATATAACTTTCTTCTGGTTTTATTATGAGTGTTTATATTGGGAGCTAGCCAATACTCTCTGGGTGCACAAAGCCTCCTCATTGTAGCTGGCTGATGCTCTTCATAAACACTATCCATTATTGTAGTGGCAGACCAATCCTATTATTTTCCTCAGCTAGAAGCCTTAACTTTTCAAATGGCTGGCAAATGCTCTCTACAGTAAACTGAATCCAGACTCTATAAAGACTGTTCTGTTAATTCCATACAGCTGCATGCTGAATATCTCTTTCTTAAAGTTACATGACATTTAACAAAATTATTATAGGCTGTAACCTCTTTATAATATTTTCACTATTAAATTTCTTATTATATCCCCAGTAGAATCATGACAAACCAAACCACAACGGGGTCACAGGTATCAACAAAAAAACCATACAAGCAAACAAACACTGTGATACAAATGGAATTTAGTAAAAATTATATTACTTTCAAAACTTTACAAAATTGCACTTTGTCCAACATTCTCAACTTTATAATATTACAAAAAGGACCCAACATCCTCCTCAATGAGCTCCCGGTTATAAACTCATTTCAACAGCAGTCTTCCTCAGGAGTAATTATATTTTGTAAGGAGGTGTCAGCTTCTTGATCCAGTTCAAAATTATAACAGGAGCAAAGTTCTTTATTTCTTTATTTCCTTCAAAATATCCTGGAAAAAAACCATGGTAAATGGAAAACAGCATGAAGCTGAATGGAATATCATTATTTAGAACTTATAATTATTTAACATATAACTTACTTCTGGTTTCATTATGAGTGTTTATATTGGGAGCTAGCCAATACTCTCTGGGTGCACAAAGCCTCCTCATTGTAGCTGGCTGATGCTCTTCATAAACACTATCCATTATTGTAGAGGCAGACACGAAATCTGCTCCTGGAATTTCTCCCTACTCAACAAAAAAAAAAAGGTGAACTCTCTTGGACATAATAAGGAAAATTTTACAAGTCATATTAGTTGCTGTTTGGTGAAATGTCCACCCTAGGATTTTATACCATCCCTGCATTATTCCTCCAGTCAACTGGACTGAAATGAAAGTCCCAGAAATGGGCACCATCATATACCCTTTGCCCTTGGTTCGCCTCTTGGGGCCCACCTTCCTTTTCATCCAAAGTACTGCAAACACTTTCCAGACACCACTTGGCAGACTCGGGGAGTACTGTATTTTTCGCTCCATAAGACGCACCTGACCATAAGATGCACCTAGCTCTGCTCGGTGCCATGGCTTGGGAAAGGTGAGGGGGGTTTAAGACGCACACACTTTTCCCCCCACTTTTTTTGGGAGAAGAAGTGAGTCTTATGGAGCAAAAAATACGGTAATTCCCCCAACTCTCTTTGGGAAGCCTTTCTGGGCTTCCTATGGAGCAGTGCGCAGTGTGTGCGTCTGCACATTTTGTGCTTTCCTTCACAGTTCCCCCAAAGCAAATGAATGTCTGCCTGAGGCAGTTGCCCTTTGGCCCTCTGTGGGGCTGGAGGCAGGCTGCAGGACTGCAGGAGATTCTCCCTCGCTTCCTGCGAATTGCCTCTTGCCGCTGATGAGATTTCACTGCAGCTCCTTACTCAGAGGTCAGCGCTGCAGCTGCTGGCTGCCACAGCAGGCGGGAAGCGAAAGGGAAGCGGATTTTGTAGTGTTTTCTGTTGCTGCTGCTGCTGCTGCTGCTCTGAGCCGCCCGTCGGGAGGCTGCTACAAATCTGTCCTCTTCCCTAAAAGCCTTCTGCGAGAGAGCCGGGAAGGAGGCTTTCAATCCACTGCAGCGGCTAATAAGGCCGAACAAGAGTTCTAATTATAAGCAAACACGCCATGAGTGAGGTTAATTTTACCGCACTCCCGGGGGTGGCACAGCAGAAAGTGAAAGGGAGCGCGAGAGGAAGGGGGCCTTCCCTTCGGAAACTGGGGCGTGGGACAAGAGAACGGGGTGGAACTTGGAAGAAGGGTGTGCTTGGTAGCCTTCTCCCAGGACCAGGTTAAAGAAGAGAAAGGTCCCTCTGCTCAGACGGGCTCTAAAGCAGCAGACAAACATGAAATACATGGAGGTAGGGAGAGATGGGGGACAAAAGCCCCCTTCCATTCACACAGCACTTGACACTCGGCCTGCCAACTCTCAGGGGAGTCCGAGAGACTTTCCTGAATTACAACTGATATCCAGACCACCGAGATCAGTTCCCTGGAGAAAACGGCTGATGATGAGGTGATGATTGGATTTACTACCCGAAGGAGTCTCAGAGCGGCTTACAATCCCTTTCCCTTCCCCGCCCCACAACAGACACCCTGTGAGGTAGATGGGGGGTGAGACAGCTCTTTCGGGGACTGTCCTTGAGAGAACAGCTCTGCTTTGGTGGGTGGACTCTATGGCATTGTGCACTGTTAGGGTTGTCAGGCAACTGGTGGGGGATTGGGAGAACTTACCAGGAGAAACCATAAGGCCCACGCCATGTTACTGACATCACACAGGAAGTGACATCATCACACCAGCGACTTCTGGGAGACACTCTGGTACTTGGGCAAACACTCTATGGTAAAACCAGCTTCTGCCGTCGAGTTTGTACTCAAATACCAGAGCATTGCCTGGAAGCCACTGACATGATGATGTCATAGGGTTGCCAGGTTGACTTACTTGGCCAGTAGGAGTCTCCTGTCGTCCTTCCGGGAGACTGGAAGTGATGTTGGGCAGTTTGAGGGCCTACTTCCAGTTTCAGGCCTACTTCCGGTTGGGGGTGACACGCTGGTTTTTGGGCAGTTCCATTTGAAGGCTTTTAGTAGGGTGTTTTATTTTCTGAAAGTTTAAAGCCTCTATTATTCAACCTGGTTGGAATAGATATAGACTGCTGCATACAGTCAAGAGAAATATGTAGAGCTCGGTGCTCCATCACTGGAGGTGGCCTGACGAAGTCCTGAAAGGAAACAGATGGGAACCTGGGCAGTCCATTGCCACACCTGTTAGCCACTATGTTTTTGTGAACATCTGTCAAATGTTACTCCTCTTAGTTTTGTGGTCCTTTATTAACTGTTAGGAATTTGTTTAACTGTATTTGACTATTTACACTGGCGTCTTTGGAATGGATCTGAGTGATATTTAGAGTACTACACTGTAAATATAAGAATGTTTTGAACCAAGTGTCAAGTATTTGGGGGTACAGTGTTAACAGTTTTTGACTGTGTTGTTATATGCACAACCTCCAGGTGGTAGATGGAGACCTCCTGGGATTACAACTGATTTCCAGGCAAGAGAGAACAGTTCCCCTGGAGAAAATGGCAACTTTGGAAGGTGGACTGTATGGCATTACACCCCACTGAAGTCCTTCCCCTCCCAAAATCCCACCCTCCTCAGGGTCCACCCCCAAAATCTCCCGGTATTTTTCAACCTGGAGCTGACAACCCTAGTTTGGGAAGGGGAGGGACCTCACTTAGCAGGATATATCACTATAGTCTACCCTCTAAAGTAGCCATTTTCTCCAGGGGAACTGATCTCTGCAGGCCAGAAATAAATTGGCATTCTGGGAGACCTCCAGGCCCCACCTTGAGGTTGGCAGTCATAGGCAGGACCCTGATCCACTCCAAGCATCTCTGCTAGGGTTACCGACTCCAGGTTTGAAAATTTCTAGAGATCTAGGCGGAAGCTGGAGAAGGCAGGATTTGGGGAAGGGAAGGACCTCACTGGGGTATAATACCATAGAGTCTACATAGGGATGCCAGCCTCCAGGTGGGACCTAGGGATCCCCCCCCCCCCCCCGAGTTACAGCTCATCTTCAAATGACAGAGATCAGTTCTCCTGGAGAAAATGGATGCTTTGGAGGGTGGATTCTATGGCACTGTATCCCACTGAGGTCCGTGTCCTCCCCAAATCTCCAGGAGTTTCCAAATCTGGGTCTGGCAACTATGCCCTGTCTCCCGCCAGTGGCTGGGCAGCCTGGCAACCTTATCTCCAAAGCACCCATCTTCTCCAGGGGGACCAAGATCTGTAGCCTGCAGATCAGTTGCAGTTCTGGGCCTCAGAACCGGAAGAGGATGGAGTTGTGCCACCTTGATCCTCACTCTTCCCTGGGCCTGTGGCAAGGCTCTCCCATACCTCCCCAGACTGTTGTGGGGTCAGCTTTATATGGTTTGGGTTTGGCCCTGCCTCTTCCCCAGCCTCCACCAACCCCCCTGCACTCTGGATGGCCTAGCCTGTCAGAGCAGGGCTGAGCCGGCTCCTTCCTCTCTGCTCCCCCTGTGATAGGTCCCCCTTGGGGGAGCCTGTCAGTCTCCGATTGGCTGACCCAGGAGGCCTGCCAGAGTGCAAATTCCGGTCAGCTGAGCTGGACCGGCTTCCTGTGGGGGACCCCCCCCCCCGTCCTAGTGACTGCCCGTGCTGCTGGTTCTCCCTCCACCCCACTGGAGGCGACACTCCCACATCTGCTGCTGGTCCAGTCCTCTGGGGCCCCCCGCTGAGCCCCTGCCAGCTGTGATGAGTCTGAGACGGCTCCTCTTGCGGTCCCTGTTGGTTGCTTTTCCCCTACTTGTGGCTCCAGGGGCCAGGGGTGATTCCAGGGCCATGCCCGTCCCCAGACACACACAGTGATCAACAATTCAGGTGGGGCAGCCCTGTTGGTCTGAAACAGGAGAACAGTGGGGTTCAGTGTGGCCAAGGGCGAAGTGATGCACATTGGAGCCAAAAACCCTAACTATAAATACACGTTGAGGGGATCCACATTTGCAGAGACTGACCAAGAAAGAGATCTTGGAGTCATCGCCGATAACGCAGTGAAAATATCGAGACAGTGTGTGACTGCAATGAAAAAGGCCAACGCTATGCTGGGGGTTATTAGGAAGGGAATTAAAAACAAGTCAGCCAGTCTCATAATGCCCTTGTATGAATCGATGGTGCAACCTCATTTGGAGTACTGTGTACAGTTCTGGTCGCCACATCACAAAAAGGATATTATAGCATTGGGGAAAGTGCAGAAAAGGGCAACTAGAATGATAAAAGGGTTGGAACACTTTCCCTGTGAAGAAGAGTTGAAGCGCTTGGGGCTCTTTAGCTTGGAGAAACGATGGCTGAGGGGTGACATGACCGAGGTTTACGAGATTATGCCTGGGATAGAGCAGGTAGAGAAAGAAAGACTTTTCTCTCTTTCTCACAATGCAAGAACTCGTGGGCACTCCATGAAATTGCTGAGCAGTCAGGTTAGAGGGGATAAAAGGAAGTCCTTCTTCACCCAAAGAGTGATTAACACGTGGAATTCACTGCCACAGGAGATGGTGGTGGCTACAAGCATGGACAGCTTCAAGGGGGAATTGGAGAAACATCTGGAGCAGAGGTCCATCAGTGGCTATTAGCCACAGGGTATAGATAGGAACTTTTGATCTGGGGCAGGTGATGCTCTGTATTCTTGGAGCTTGGGGGGGGCAACACTGGGAGGGCTTCTAGTGTCCCACCCCCACTGCTGGACCTCCTGATGGCACCTGGTGTTTTTGGCCACTGTGTGACACAGTGTTGGACTGGAGGGGCCATTGGCCTGATCCAACATTGGCTTCTCTTATGTTCTTATGTTTCAGGGGCACCTTGTTTAATTCAAAGTTTTATTCACTGTGTAAGCTTTCATGTTCAAAGCTCACTTCCTCAGTAGGGTTGCCAGCCTCCAGGTGGGGCCTGGGGATCTCCCGCTTTTACAACTGATCCTCAGCTGACAGAAATCAGCTGCCCTGGAGAAAATGGCTGCCTTGAAGGGTGGACTCTATGGCATTAGTCCCTGCTAAGACCCCTCCCTTCCTCAAGGCCTGCCCTCCCCAGGCCCCACCCCCAAATCTCCAAGCATTTCCCCAAAACTGGAGTTGGCGATCCTGTTTACAAAAGATGGGGTGATCTAATTTACGGTCCAAAACAAATGAGCTTGTTAACCGATATGCAAATCTGAAGGGCCCAAGCATCATATTCGGGTCTGTTGGTGAGGAGCTTATGACTCTCTAGCCTGGCCAGTTGACAGCAAGTTCTTTACAAGTTAACTTTTTAAAAAACTTTGACAGAGAGCTCAAAAGACATTGAGAGCTGTAAGCCTCCGAGGCTCAAACGGCATGTGACAGTGATAGACAGAGGGTGTCTTCAAAGGTGGCGCTCCCCAATCACCGGGGAGGCAGGTGGAGGAGAGGGGATTGCTCCTGAGGCCTCAGAAATGGACAAGGCCACCTTTGCATTTATTCATTTGAAGAATTTTTTAAATGGCGGCTAGCGATAAAGGCACAGAAACACAAATACATAGAAACACAGACCACAAGGACCAGTCATTTGATGTAATGCAACAGCTTAAAACCAACCAAGGGCTTTTGGGATGACTATGTTTTTGCAGGACACGGGGCTGCCAATCTCCAGGTGGGGCCTGGAGTTCCTGCAGGATCACAGCTGATCTCTGGACTTCAGAGATCAGTTCCCCGGGAGAAAATGTCAGCATCAGAGAGTGGACTCAACAGCATCACATCCCAGCTGAGCTCCTTCCCCAAATCCTGCTTCTAATCTCCAGGGATTTTCAAAGCCAGAGTTGGCAACACTAACCAACAAGCAAATAGAGTTCAGCCAGCCTTGAGAAGCAGTTGCAGAGTCGAGGCTCCTCAACAGAGAAGGCTGTCTCATGACTGGCCCCAGCCATTCCTCAGAGAGAGGCTGGGAGAGGCCTCGGATCTCAATCTGTACAAAAAGAGGCTCATCTTCAGACGTCTTGGGCCCAGGCCTTTAGAAGCCAGTGCTCTGGAGTTACCACCTCACACCCACAAATCCCAGGAGTTTTGGGGGGAGAGAGAGAGCATTGTGGTCACTGTGATGTCACTTCCAGGTTATCCCCTGGAAGTGATGTCATAGCCCCTGTGATGCTCTAGGACAGGGTGGCCAAACTGCGGCTCGGGAGCCACATGCGGCTCTTTCACACATATTGCGCGGCTCCCAGCAGGGGCAGCTGGGGAAGTGAAGGCGAAGCGTGTCTCCCTGATTAGCCTTCCCTTCCCCAACCAGTGTTCCCCTCCCTGGGTAGGCTGGAGGTGGGGGGAGCAGAGAAAGCAAGCAACTTTAAATGCATTCTCAAAGCCCCCCCCCCTCCCATAAATATCATTACTAATATCTGTTTTTACCTCTTTTGTTTTTATTTTGGTAGTCTCATTTAATCTTAATAAAAAGCAAATTTTGCATATTTATCAATAAAAACTTGTGTGCAATATTTGTTTACATCTTGTGGCTCTCAAACATCTGACGTTTATTCTGTGTGGCTCTTACGCTGAGTGAGTTTGGCCACCCATGCTCTAGGAGTTCCCCCGATCTCTATGGCAAGGACAGCAGAGATTAGTAGAAATTCCTAGAATGTCACAGGAGTTGTGACATTGCCCCCCCCCCTCCAGTATTTCTCCCAATGCTCAGCTGATCGAGCACAGGCCATTGAGAATGGGGGTGAGAGTTCATCCACCATGGGCGGTCACCTAGTAGTCCTACATCACACTGACTTCAGCCTGGACACGAACTGGCAACCAAGGAAAGTAGAACAGGCCAGAATTACAAGCTCCAGGTAAAAATCTGGCCTCTGCCTTTTGTACCAGCTGGAGCTTTCAAACCCTTTTCAAAAGCAGCACCACACAGAACACATTTCAGGCATCAAACTGGGGTGTCACAGAGGCTGGCGTCATGGTGGCCAGGTGGAGAAACCGTCAAGATGGCCACATTGCTACCTGCCGTAGGCCAGAGGGGAAAAAGGCAAGCAACAGAGGCCAGCTCTGCATTCAGCCTAAGGCTGAGGAACAGGAAGGAGAGATGGGGTAGGAGCAGGGGTCTGTTGGAGCGGGAGCGCACAGGAGCGTAGCTCTGGCAGTGAGAAGCCCAGGGGGCAGGCACATGACCAAGCCTCGCCCCCTCCTCAGCTTCCCCGAGCAGTGCAGAGGCACAGTGCCCCAGGGAAAGCCCTGCTAGGGTCTTTATTGTTTTTAATGTTTTGTTTTAATATTGATAATTTTATCATTGTTCCTTTTATGACTGTGTGCTGCTTTTCCAGAGACTTGCTCAAGGTGGCATATAAATTTTCCGAGGATACCATTTTTTATCTGGGCACATGGCACATAAGTACTGGAGAAATTTCACCAACCCTTCAGCAGCTTCCACCCCATCAGTTTGGTGTACTGGTCAGGAGTTGGACTCTAATCTGGGAGAACCGGGTTTGATTCCCCTCTCCTCCACATGCAGCTGCTGGTGTGACCTTGGGCCAGTCACACGTTCTCTCAGAGCTGTTCTCTCATGAGCAGTTCTCAAAAGACCTCTCTCAGCCCCACCTACCTCACAGGGTGTCTTGTTGTGGGGAGGGGAAGGGGAAGGGATGGGTGGTGCACATGTCCTGGGTATCTCAAGTCTACTTGAAACCTGGTGGTTTCAAGGGAGCAGGAAGAGAATGAGGGTGTGTTCTTTACGCTTATTTTTCTTGCACAAAGTATTGGATGGGGAAGGGAATGGAGGAAGAGCAGGTCAGTTTCACTCACCTGTGGAGTGGAGCCTGAGGGGTGGGTGTTGCCTTCTGACACACTTCCGGTATGTTGGGGTGTGTGACATATGCAAATGAGTTATGCAAATGAGTTATGCTAATGAGCTCCTGCACCTCTTTTTCTACGAAATGACCCCTGGGTAGGAGGGAGCTGGGACAGAAGTTATCTTCCCAAGTCAGCCGCAGGGTGCAACCCAGTCATTTCTGCATCTAATCCCCCCATTTTCGTAGCTGCTTCTGCCTTGGCAATGGTCATCATGCCCCCCGGAAAGCAGAGGAGCCAAACAAAAGGCAAAAGGACTGCAAGAAGCAGCAATGAAGGAGCACCCAGGAAGAAGAAGAAAGGGAGCCACGACTGAAGCCTCTGCATCCGCCCACCCATGATACTTCAGTGGTCCTGCCCAACCCTCCCCCTCTTCTGGTCATGACTTTGAATATGGCGGGCTGCATAAAGAGAGTCATTCTGGCGACACCGCAGAGGCTTTGGCTTGGAGCTGGCTGGCAGTGGCAGGTCCGGGGATGATGCCGCTCCCCCCTTCCGCCACTGGGAGGGTGCTGAACCCTCGCTGAGTGTCGACACCCTCCCCCTTGTACTGCCCCAAAGCCGCCACTGAGGTGATTCGGTCAGAGAACCAGTCTCGCTGACGTGGGTTGTGAATTTTCACTAGCAGTTTGGCATGATTTAAAAAGGAACTGCAAAAAAAAGCCCAGGCCCTGGACCTCCGTGGCGGTCGAAAGTGCCATCAAGTCGCAGCAGACCCATGGAGACCCCACAGAGGGTTCAAGGCAAGAGACATTCAGGGGGTTTTTTTTGCCATTGCCTGCCTCTGCGTAGCAGCTCTGGACTTCCATCCAAGCACTAACTAACTGCTTAGCTTCTGAGATCTGATGAGATCGGGCCAGCCTTGGCCATGCCGGTCAGTGCAGACATCCATCCAGGAGCCTTATGAGGAGTCAGACCATTGGTCTCTCTTAATAATGACAAGGAGGGCCTGAACCTCGCAAAATGTAGCCTTTGGGTGCATTCAGATGGGCAGCTAATCCCACCATTGGCCCGGCTGTAATTTGATCTAGATCTTTTTGATCCAGTGTTGCACGACCAGACAGCTCCCCTGTGAAGTGCTTTACTGTGCGTGACTCCCATGGTGGATTGTCTAAATGGCATCCACCGTAAGGAGCCATGTGGTTGGCTTTTTTAAAAAAATCCTGTCTGCGCATGCACATATGCGCCTCACCATTTACTTGTTTTTCTGCACATGCGCGGACTAAAATGGTAAAAGCACTGCCAGCGGTACCTTCCTCTAGGTACCATTTCAGTTAATAAAGTTGATAAAGTTCACGGGACCGTCAGAAACATAAAATTGTTTGGATCGTTTGAGCAGAGCTCTGGGGATGTCACATGTTTAAGCGGTTATGCGCGCATCACTAAAACTTTTTAACAATGGCGGCTGCTTGGCATGGTCTGAAGACCATCTCTATGGGCTGATTGCACGCTGGTGAAACGACCTGACGGGGGAAAGTCCGCCATTGGCCTGTCAGCCAGCTTTAGGCCGGACTTTCAACAGTATCTTTTAAGTACGGCTCCCCGATGGGGAACAACGGGCTGATCATGGAAGCGGCACGATTCCCAGATATTGTGGTCTGGTCGTGCACTTTAAATCCACTGGGCACTCGTGCCTGGCGCGGCTCAAAAGAGCCGTATGAATGCACCCTCTGCCCCCAAGCTACAACCCCTCTTCGAGGATCCATTGAAGCAACTGAGATCATAGCCGGTGGGGAAAGCTGCTCCTTGGCTATGTGGTGAGCCCTGTCCTTTTCTCCCTCCACCCCCTGAGACAGAATTGTAAAATGCCTTCACAGTAGGGTTGCCAACTCCAGGCTGGGACATTCCTGGAGTTTTAGGGGTGGAGCCTAGGGAGGGTGGGGTTTGGGGAGGGAAGGGACCTCAGCGGGATATAATTCCACAGGATCCGCTCTTCAGAGCAGCCACTTCCTCTAGGGAACCTGTTCTCTGGGGTCTAGTGATCCGTTGCGATTCGAGGCGATCTCCAGGGCCCAAGTGGAGGTTGGCAGCCGTACTTGACGGGGTGGTTAGCCTTCCTCACCAGAGAGCTCTCTCATCCGCAGCTTTCCTCCTTGCTCATCTTTCAGCAGAACAGTTTCGCCCCCACCATATGGCCAAGGTGGAGAGGTCAGACAGATAGAAATATCTCATTGCCCCCAAAGAATGGTTAACCAACCCACCAGTGTCGATGCGAACATATCGTAAAAAACGGTTGCCAAAGCGGGCTGAAAAGGGGCTCCGGCTCCTGGTCAGAGATCTGCCTCCCAGCCCCACCCCGGCCCTCCCAGTTCACTGCTGGTATTGTGTGGAGCCAAGCGACCTTGGAGCCTCCTCCAGGCAATCTGTGCCGCCGCCGGGGCTCCTCCTCCGGCAGATTCCTAATGGCTTTTCAATGAGGAGATCAGTTGAAAAAGGGCTTTGTGTTCCTGGAGCGGCAAAAGAGTTCCAGCTCGGCATCTTTCTTCTCGCAGGCACCCCCAGAGTGATGTGAGTGCATGTGGCTCCGTCTACGTTTTCCTTTCAATGCTCCTTGTGCAATTCTTCAGGAAAGGTCACAAGATCAAACTCGAGGTGGGGGGGGGGGGCTCTTCCCTCTTCCCGCTCCCCACTCCACTGCCAAAAGCCTTCAGTCATTTGCATTGGAATGGGGGGATTGTGTCTGGGGTGAGACCACCCCCAAAATTCAGCAGAGCAAAAGGGAAGGAGAAGGGATTCTCAGCCAGGGAATTACATGTCAATCTTCCCTTGCTGTCTAAGATGTCTTGGCTCACAGAATGACATTTCATACACACACACACACACACACACACACACACACACTTTCCATCCTCTATCCCCTCACAGTGGTGTGAAATGGAGAGGGGGGGGTTGCCTGAAGTTCAGGCCTGGGGCAGCAGCAGAATTTGCAGAAAGGTCTCAGAAAGAAATATCTGGGTGAAGACCTGGTTCACACAGAGTAGGGTTGCCAACTCCCCACCAATGCTCCCTCTAAGCTGTAGAGTCTTGTGAGCAAAAATTCTGCTTTGTGAGCTACTGGCATTAACACTGTGAGCCAGCAATTTGACTACTGCATACATTAGTTTGCTCTGGAGCCATTCTTCCTGAGCTAAGACAAATATGTGTGAGCCGGAGGCTAAGAAACTGTGAGCCAGCTCACACTAACTCAGCTTAGAGGGAACACTGCTCCCCCCCCCCACACACACACACACCAGCCACCAACAGGAGATGAGGGAGTGGGGTTGACAGATCCAGGTTGGGAAACTCCTGGAGATTTGGGGGTGGAGCCTGAGGAGGACGGGGACCTCAGTGGGGTACAATGCCACAGAGTCCACCCTCCAAAGCATCCATTTTCTCCAGGGGGACTTATTTATTATTCATTACTTATCGTATAGCAGAATTACACACAGGAAGCAACTCATAATACCAGGGCTATTTGGGGGCAGGAATGCACAGGAACGGAGTTCCGGCTGGCTTCTGAGTTGGCCACGCCTAAAGCCTCCCCGCCTTGGGTTCCCCAGGTGCCTCGCAAGCCGCGGGGCACCTGGGGAAGCCAAGCCAATCCAGGGAGGAAAGGCAGTTTAAACTGCCTCCCCTCCTGGGAAAGCCAATCCAGAAACTGCCTTCCTTCCCTCGGGTTCCCCATGCACCCCACAAGCCACAGGGCACCAGGGGATGCCGATCCTGGGAGGGAGATGCACTGTCGGGGTGTGGCCTAATATGTTAATGAGTTTCTGCTGTTGGGTGTGGCCTATTATGCTAATGAGTTCCTGCTGGGCTTTTTGTACCAAAAAGGCCCTGAATAATACCAAATATGCAACCAAGTTAATACATCGAGTATCCATCAATTGCAGCTGGTGAAAGTTCAATGAGCTCTGTCACATCTCCCTGGAGAGCACGATGCTCACATTCCTGTGACAGGTGGAGAATAGTTGGGCAGGCTCACATTTGGGTCCTGGCGTTTTGTCCTGTGTAAACAACAGTGCAATTCTAGTTCGCCTCCTCGTGGTGTACCCTGATTTCTGTTGTCTGGAGATGAGCTGTAAATTTCAGGGATCTCCAGGTCACACCTGGAGGCTGGCATCTATAACACAGTGTCAGCCAAAGTTTTTTTTCCCCCAGGAATTAGTTCTGTGTGCTGTGCTCTTCCCTGGGAAATGCTGTTTTAGAGCTATTCTGCAGTGTAGAGTAAACAGAAGGCCATACTAAACTTTCCAAACTCTAGATATTATAGCATTGGAAAAAGTGCAGAGGAGGGCCACTAGAATGAAAAGAGGGTTGGAACACTTTCCCTATGAAGAAAGGTTGAAGTGCTTGGGACTCTTTAGCTTGGAGAAACAACGACTGAGGGGTGACATGACTGAGGTTTATAAGATTATGCATGGGATAGAGCAGGTAGAGAAGGAGGTACTTTTCTACCTTTCTCACAGTACAAGAACTCGTGGGCAGGCCATGAAATTGCTGAGCAGTCCTGTTAGAAAAGATGAAAGGAAGTACTTCTTCACCCAAAGAGTGATTAACACATGGAATTCGCTGCCATAGGAGGTGGTTGTGGCTACAAGCATGGACGGCTTCAAGAGGGAATTAGATAAACATATGGAGCTGAGGTCCATCAGTGGCTATTAGCCACAAGGTATAGATAGGAACTCTCAGTCTGGGGCAAGTGATGCTCTGTATTCTTGGTGCTTGGGGGGGGGGCAACCGTGGGAGGGCTTCTGGTGTCCTAACCCCACTGCTGGACCTTCTGAAGGCACCTGGTGTTTTTGGCCACTGTGTGACACAGTGTGTTGAACTGGATGGGCCATTGGCCTGATCCAACTTTGGCTTCTCTTAGGTTCTTAGGTGGGCCTGGAGATCTCCTGGAATTCCAACTGCTCTTAGGGTTTCCAGCTCTGGGTTGGAAAATACCTGGAGATTTTGGGGGTGAAACCTGGGAAATAGAGGGGTTTGGGGAGTGGAGTGACCTCAGCAGGGTATAATGCTATAGAATGCACCCCCCAGAGCATCCATTTTCTGATCTCTGGTCATCTGTAAATCAATTTGTAATAGCAGGAGATCTCCCTAACTCATCTGCAGACTACAAAGAAACTCCTGGGGAGGGGAGGTGAAGGGAAAGAGAAGGCAGCCTCTGGCAATTCTGCATCCAGCATTTGCTCCACATGTGAGGAAAGTGCAGCTTGAAACCACATTCAAATACCCCGGGCCAACACCCAGAGGAAGCGAAAGCAGCAAGCAGTGCAGAGGGGGATTTCTGTTCCAACACGGATTTCGTGAAACAACGGAGGGAAACGCCAATGCACAATCAGCCTTTGGCTGATTGGGGGGGGGGGGGCCTTTCAGGGCAAGTCCCTCCACTCCCAGCAACAGAACTTGTTGAATTGCATGCAAGGAGATATCCTAATTCCTTGGCAGAAGGAACGGGATCCTGTAAAGCTGGCCTGGAACTAGGGTTGCCAGGTCTGGATTGGAAAATACCTGGAGACTTTGGGGGTGGATCCGGGAGAGGGCGAGGTTAGGGGAGGGGAGGGGCCTCAGCATGGTACAGTGCCATAGAGTCCACCCTTCAAAGCAGCCATTTTCTCCAGGGGAGATGATCTCTGTCAGCTGCAGTTTAGTTTTAAAAGCGGGAGATCCGCAGGCCCCATCTGGAGGCTGGCAACCCTACCTGGAACCCTGTACCTTTCCAGGAGCAAAGATTGCAAGACACCCCCAAGTTCCGCAGGGCCTACAAGATGGAGCTCTTCCATCAGGGCTTCAACTAGGAGCCGCCCACCACTACCATCAGCGGCCACTGTTACTATCCGTGGCGTCGGCCAGCCGTAGTAGCGAATGAGCCTTGAAGAACGGGAGACTGCGGAGTGGGGTACTTCGGGCCTGCTGACAGGCGCGCCATCCTGCCGAAAGAACTACTGTGAGCACTGTGTTTGTTATTGTCATTTGCTGAGTGTTTTAACTGCTTTTAAATGTTTTATATTAATCTTGGCATACTGGCCAAGCTATGGGAACCGCCCTGAGCCTGCATGCGGGGGGGGGGGGGGCGGTCTATAAATGTGACAAATAAATAAATAAACGTGGAAAAGCTACAAACACAAGAAACGGCTCTGGGAAGCCATGCGGTGGGGAGAGTCCTGTGGCCATACGTAGCTTGACAGGCACAGTTTCCAGAGTGCTCACATGCATCAGTGTTTCTTCCCGCACTCCTCTAAAAGTGCCCAGTTTTATCCCCCAGCACTGTATTTCTTTAGATCAGGGGGTCCACCCAACCTTCCTGAGCCTGCGGCTCCTTCAGAATTCCGACACAGCATAGTAGGCACAGCCACAAAATGTCTGACGCAGCTCACCTTCCCTCACACAGTGAAAATCCTTGGGCTGTGGTGGCAGCTGATGATAAACCAACTTTTAAAAAAATGCCCAGCCAATCAAATCACCAGTGGCCAATCAGAAGGCTTGCTGGGCAAAAGCCCCTCCCCCACACTTTCTACAGACATTTGGTGGGCACCAAGAAAGGTGTTGGGGGCACCATCGCCCCCACGAGCACCACGCTGGGGTCCCGTGCTTTAGACTGAAGGCTGAGGTTCAGAGAATCTCTAATGGGGAGAACCGGGTTTGAGTCCCCACTCCTCCACATGCAGCTGCTGGCGTGACCGTGGGTCAGTCACAAGTTCTGTCAGAGCTGTTCTCTCAAGAGAAATCCTCAAAAGAGCTCTCTCAGCCCCACCCACCTCACAGGGTGCCTGTTGTGGGGAGGGGAAGGGAAAGGAGATTGTAAACTGCTCTGAGACTCTGAGTGACAGGTGGAGTATAAATCCAATCTCCTCCTCCTCCTCCTCCTCCTCCTCTTCTTCTTCTTCTGCATCCAGAGGCTGAGCAAGAGTAGACAGTGGCATAACTGTAGTATGACATAATATTGCGCATAGGGTGGGAAGAGTAGGGCGCTTTTTATCCCTCTCTCTTAATGCTAGAACTCAGGGACACCCAATAAAGTTGATGGGCGATAAGTACAGGATAGGCAAAAGGAGATGCTTCTTTACTCAGTGAGTAATTACATGGTGGAATTCACTGCCATGGGAGATGGTGATGGCCACAAGGGGGAAAAGCAGCCTCGTGGAGGAAAGGGTCCATCAATGGCTACTAGTAGCCACAGTGAGTAAAGGGACCCTCCATATTCAGAGGCAGTAGGCCCCTGGGAACCAGTGTTAGGAGTCAATATCGAGGAAGGCCTTGGCCTCTGTGCCCTGTGAAATATACTGGGTTCAGATGTGTTGTGTGATCAGCTCATAGTTTATTGTGATTACAGCTCAGCTCAAGGACAACGCTAGCAGGGCCAAAGCCCTGCTTATATGCATGCAAAACACTCCACCCCCACCCCCACCCCCACACTCCCCATGATAGGCTATTTACAAAACATTACTACTTGACTGGTATACTCCAGAGTCCTGGTCGGCTATTCTTCTTGTGTTCCAAGCTCAGCTAGTCTCTAGGGTGATTCAGTCAAGGATGATTCAATCAGGGTGATTCAGTCAGGGATGATTCAATTCCAATACATAACACCCTGTTTGTTGCTCCTCCAGGGTCACTGTGTGAAACAGAAGGCTGGACTAGATGGGCCAGTGGGTCTCATCCAGCAGGGCTCTGGGGGCGGGTGGTGGGGGAATCTGCCTTGGGTGCGCAAAGGGGACATAAAATCACACATAACGTGTTGGCGCCGATTTAAAATTATGTTGTTACAAAGTGTATTCATAATTCAGCATGTTGTCAAAATGGTAGCAGCGAAGCAAGGTATCAGTTTGCTCAGAGGCTTAGTATGAGCAGCTGGCTAGGTAAAGTGTTGCTGTTTTCTCAGTCAGCTACTAAACAGAAGAATATGTTTAAAAAGAAGATGAGGAACATGTTACCCTGGACAGCTCCAGCCACCCTTAATAATCCATAACCAAGTTTCATGCATGCTTGGTTGGGGGCAGGGTTTGAGGGAGTGGAGATTAGGGGAACCAGAACAGCGGTGATGGTAGTGGGAAAGGAAACCAACCTACCTTCTCCTCGTGCCTCAATGAAAGTTCTTGCCCTGACCTGGAGAGTCCAGGCAAGCCAGGTCTTATCAGATCTTGGAAGCTAAGTGGGGCCAACCTTGGCAAGCACTCGGATGGGAGACCTCCTTGGAATACCAGCAGTCAGGAGGCGGGGGCAGGCTTTATTCAGCCACCTCTCTGAATATCCTCCAGGCCCCCAGTGGGGGTCAGTCACCAGAGGTCGCCATGACTTCCGAGCACACACATGCACATATTTTTTTAAAAAAAGAATCCAATGAAATTTTTCCGAGCAATCTAGGGCTGAGAGACCCTAAGTCTAAGACTGCACTATGCTTTGTTCCATAAGAACATCGGAAGAGCCCTGCCGGGTCAGACAAGTGAGGGTCCATCTAGTCCAGCGTCTTGTCTCACCCACAGCAAGCGCTCGCTGTTCCTGAAGGAACTGCGTTCCAGGCTCTTCCCCCCCCCCCCACATCGTTTTTATTCATTCCCCTTCAGCCCCTTCAACACATCAGAGTGACTGTCTTTCAAACCTACCCCAGCAACGGCACAGAACAGATCTCGGCTGTTCCAAGAGAGGGCCTGCTCCTTCCCTTCTCTCATTTAGCTGTGAAAGAGAGGCGCTTAATCTATTTTTGGTCTCACCCGGAGGATTCTCTTCAGCTCCACCACTGCTGGCTGAGGGGGGGGGGGGATTTGCCAACGTGCTCGAGCAGGCGAGGCGCTCCCCTTTTTTTTACAAGGCTCCGGGAGAAGCATTGCGCGGAGGAGAGAGGCTCAATTAAGCCCTCGCTAATCAGAGCCCTGGGATGAATTATGGATGCCTCATCACTGCCGAGTCCTCCTCCTCATGCGCCTGCCCCAATGTCGTTCATACCTTCTGATTTGCCTCAAATATCAGTAATCAGCTGAGGCTCAGTGCTGAATTTTGCAGGCCGAAAAGCTTTTTTGGAATAAGGACGACTGAAAGAAATGGTGCTCTTCCAGTTCCGCTCGGTGCTTTGAGCCAGGAGAGCTGCAGCTGACCTCACCTGCGTGATATATGCAGGATTTGCAGTGGGACCGGAATTATTTGGTGTCTCAAGTTCAGGACCTCTGTTTATTTCATTTACTCATACCCTGCCTTTCTCCCCAGCGCAGACTCAAAACGGCTTACATTGCTCCCGTCTCTTCCGTTTCACTCTCACAGCAACCCTGTGAGGTCAGGCTGAGAGTGTGTGACTGGTCCAAGGTCACCCGGTAGGGCTGCAGCCCTCTAGGTAGCTCCTGGAAATCCCCTGCCAATTGCAATTGATCCCTGGATCACAGATCAGTTCCCCTGGTTTTAAGTATTGAGCGGGAGGCGATGAATTCAAACAACAGGCTTTCATTCAGTGATATTGCTCAGCTCCAAAGACAGCTCTATGAGAGCGGCACCTTAATTTATATTGTTCCAACACATAACTTTCAACAAAGTAACTATATACAAGCAATACTATTGGACCTAAGCAGGGCTCAGCGATTGGGTATCTGGATTGTCTTTAGGACCAATGGGAGTCTTTAGTCATCAGCCAATAGGAAATGGAGCTTCAGGATACCAGAGCCCTTTTCAAGCTATTGCTGCAACAATAATCCAACACACAAAACATCTGGAGAAAACTGCTGCTTTGGAGGGTGGACAGAAGAAGGAGAAGAAGAGGGAGAGGAAGAAGAGGAGGAGGAGATTGGATTTCTACCCTGCCCTTCACTCCCCAAATGAGTCTCAGGGCAGCTTACAAACTCCTTTCCCTTCCCCTCCCCTCCCCACAACAGACACCCTGGGAGGTAGGTGGGGCTGAAAGAGCTCTGAAACAACTGTCCTATGGCTTGCCCAAGGTCATCCAGCAGGTGCAAGTGGAGGAGTGGGGAATCAAGCCTAGTTCTCCCAGATTAGAGTCTGCGCACTGAACCACTACACCAAACTGGCATTGTGCCCTGTTGAGGTCCTTTTCCTCCCCAAAGTCTCCCCTCCCCAGGCTCCACCCCCAAAATCTCCAGGTATTTCCCGGCCCAGAGCTGGCAACCCTATCACCCAGCAAGCTTCCATGGCCCAGTTCGAACCTGGGTCTCCCAGACCCTAGTCCCCTTCAGAGTCTGATAACAGAAGACTTGTTCGTATTACAATGAGTGCATGTACTGCCTACATATTCGTGCCTACATCTCTCCTGCCACAAATGCTGTTAGTCTTTACAAAAGGTGGGGACCTGCGATACTCGCGGGGGAGCTCCACATGGAGGAGGAGAAAGACACCAAAGGTAAGCCTTCTCCCTTTCTCTCCATGCCCCCCACCCCGCACCGACTGTGAGGCCCGCACAGCTCGGAGCTGCCGGGCCTGTCAGTTCTCCTCTCCCCCAACCGATGGTGAGCCCCGCGCAGCTCAGAGCTGCAGGGCCCGCCAGTTCACCTCTCCCTCCTCTTCTCCCCCTCCAGTGAGGCCCATGCGGCGCCAGCCGCCGGCCCACCAAGCCCTCTCCCTCCCTCCTCAGGAGGTGAGGCATAGTTTTAACTGTGTTCCCTGCGCATGCACAGGGTACGCTTTTTTACTTTGGGGAGATTTAAATATCCCCCAATATATTTTTTTTTTTACTTTTCAGATTTTTCTACACATGTGGGGAGTCCTCCAAGTGTGTAGGAAAATCTCTCTGCCCCCTAAGTGCCCCCTCCATGTGGATTTAGATATCCGCATTCAGGAGGCACCTTCACTATTAGAATATAGATAGAGTTGGAAGGGATCTCCAGGGTCATCTAGCCCAACCCCCTGCACAATGCAGGAAATTCACAAATACCTTCCCCACACACACACAGTGACCCCTGTGACCCCTGCTCCACCAGGCATTCAGTTGAGGACAGCGACGGCTCCATCTTGGAACTCCCATTTATTCATTCATTCATTCATTCATTCATTCATTTATGTATTTAGACTTATGTATTTAGACTTGTTCCCTCTAAGCTGAGTTAGTGTGAGCTCGCTCAGTTTTTTAGCCTCCGGCTCACACATTTTTGTCTTCGTTTGGGAAGGATGGCTCCAGAGCAAACTAATCTATGCAGCAGCCAAATCCTTCACTCACAACTTGAATGCCAGCAGCTCACAAAGTAGAAGTTTTGCTCCCAAGACTCCGCAGCTTAGAGGGAGCGTTGGTGAACACATGCACAATCTGTGTACAGTGTACACTTCCCCCCCTTTATACACACATTGAGTACAAGGACTTGAAGGGCTGTCATAGAGAGGATGGTGCAGAGTTTATTTCTGTTGCCCCAGGAGGTCGGACCGGAACCAACAGGTTCAAATTAAATCAAAAGAGTATTTGGCTAAACATTAGGAAGACTCTCCTGAGACTTAGAGCTGTTCCTCAGTGGGCTTCCTTGGGAGGTGGTGGGCTCTCCTTCTTTGGAGGTTTCCAAACAGAGGCTAGATGGCCCTCTGATAGCAATGCTCATTCTGTGAACTTAGGCAGATCATGAGAGGGAGGGCAGGAAGGGTTGCCTCAGCGCTTAGTTTTTGCGGCCCTTTCTTACATGCCCAGGGAAATGCTGGTCACCAATTCGGGGTCAGGAAGCGATTTTTCTCCAGGCCAGTTTTGGCCAGGGTCCCTGGAGCGGTTTTTGCCGCCTTCTGGGCATTTGTTTGTTTGTTTGTTTATTTTTATTGCATTTATCATCCTCCTTCCCAGTGGGACCGGGCTCTGGGCAGCGTACAACATAATCTTATAAACATCAAGTAAAACAAGTTAAAACTAAGTAGAACTGTAAAAACATAGTAGTTCAGTTACAAAGATGGTGCTAAAATCTTAAATGCACCGCTGTCTCACTGTACTGGCCAGTGAGATACAAGTCTCTCTCCCCCCTACCTGCAACAGCCTCTCCCCCCCACCTACCTTCGTTTTCTCATGGCATCTTCTGTTGAAGAAAAGTAAGTCTGAAGCCTGAGTGTTTGTTGTGTCTTGTTGGGAATAGTTTGCAAATATATGTGTGTCTAAAGTCTGTATTAAAGTTGTTTGCTGCTAACTGCCATGCAAGAGAAAACATCTGAAAAAGTAGCTTCATTGTTGTGTGTGTTGGCAGAATTTTATGGTTGGGGGTCACCACAACATGAGGAACTGTATTAAAGGGTCGCGGCATTAGGAAGGTTGAGAACCACTGCTCTAGACAGAAATGTATCAATAAGCAAGTTTATTTATGCATTATTCATTTTAATCCATTCATTTCTCCCCTGCCTTTCTTTCCAGTGGGGACCCAAGGAGGCTTCCACCAATCTCTTCTCCTCCATTTTATCCTCACAACAACCCTGTGAGGTTGGTTAGTCTGAGAGCGTGTGATTGGCCCAAAGTGACAAAGCAAGCTTGCATGTCAAAGTGGTGATTTGAACCTGGTTCTCTCATATCCGAGTCCAGCACTCTGAACTAGGGGTCCCCCGTGGGAAACACGGTGCCCACCAATGTCTTTTCTGGTGCCTTCCAGGCATTTTTAGAAAGTGGATGGGGCCAGATGGGGCTTTTCCCCAGCAAGACTTCTGATTGGCTGTGCAGATTATTTTTAAATGTTGCTTTGGCAGCAACTGTCACCACAGCTGCTGAGAGTCCCCTTGGATGGCAAGGAGATCAAATCAGTCAATCCTAAAAGAAATTAACCCTGACTGTTCCTTGGAAGGCCAGATACTGAAGATGAAGCTCAGATACTTTGGCCTCCAAATAAGAAGGGAGCACTCCCTGGAGAAGACCCTGATGCTGGGAAAGATTGAAGAACGGGGCAGCAAAGGATGAGATGGTTAGACAATGTTATCGATGCAACAAACATGAAATTAAGCAAACTCCGGAGCACGACGGAAGACAGGAGGGCCTGGCGTGATGTGGTTCATGGGGTCGCAAAGAGTCGGACTCGACTGTGTGACTGAACAACAATAACCAATCACCACAGCACAGGGATCTTCACTGTGTGACTGAAGGGAAGCCGAGGCAGCCATTTTGTGGCACCCATTTGGCTGTGCCCACCACGATATGTCAGAATCCCCCCCTCCCCCCGCTCTAAACAGTCCACCACACCGGCTCCTGTTCATGCACACATATCCCTGGCAGGAGAAGATCCAGTTCCAGATCAGGAATGGCAAATTCTATTTCACCCAGGGTTTGCTTCTGTCCTGCAGTAGCCATCCAGAGGACCAGTAGCTGCCTGTGGAGTAGAGTTGCCAGCTTCCAGTTGGGGCCTAGCGATTGCCCAGTATTCCAACTCATCACCAGATAATAGAGATCAGGAGGAGGAGGAGTTAGTTTTTATACCCCACTTTTCATTACCCGAAGGAGTCACAGGGTGTGTTCAGACGGGCGGCTAATCCCACCATTGGCCCAGCTGTAATTCGAGCTAGATTTTTTTGATCCAGCGTTGCACAACCAGACAGCTCCCCCGTGAATCGCTTTACCACGCGTGACTCTGCAATGGATTGTCTAGACAGCATCTGCCATAAGGAGCCATGCGGTCAGCTGTTTTTTTAAAAAATCCTGTTGGCGCATGCACATATGTGCCTCACCATCTACTTGTTTTTCCGCGCATGCGCGGACTAAAATGGTAAAAGCACCACCAGCGGTACCTTCCTCTAGGTACCATTTCAATTAACAAAGTTCCTAAATATCACAGGACCTTCAGAAACATAAAATTGTCCAGATCGTTTCAGCGGAGCTCTGCGGACGTCGCATGTTTAAGCGATTATGCGTGCATCACTAAGATTTTTTTTAATGGCGGCCATTCGGGATGGTCTGGAGACTATCCCTACGGGCTTATTGCGTGCTGGTGAAACAACCAGATGGGGGAAAGTCCACCATTGGCCCATCAACCAGCTTAAGACCGGACTTTCACCACTATCTTTTAAGTACTGGTGATCAACGGGCTGATCATGGAAGCGGCATGATTCCCAGATGTTGTTGTCTGGACGTGCACTTTAAATCCACCAGGCACTTGTGCCTGGTGTGGCTCAAAAGAGCCGTCTGAACGCAACCTCAGAGCGACTTACAATTGCCTTCCCTTCCTCTCCCCGCAACAGGTGCCTTGTGAGGCAGGTGGGGCTGAGAGAGGTCTGAGAGAAGAAGAAGAAGAAGAAGAAGAAGAGATTGGATTTATACCCCTCCCTCCACTCCCCAAGGGAGTCTCAGAGCAGCTTACAAACTCCTTTTCCCTTCCCCTCCCCACAACAGACACCCTGTGAGGTAGGTGGGGCTGAAAGAGTTCTTTCCCAAGCTGTCCTTGAGGGAACAGCTGGTACAGAGCTGTGGCTTGCCCAAGGTCATCCAGCCAGGTGCAAGTGGAAGAGTGGGGAATCAAACCCGGTTCTCCCAGATTAGAGTCCGCGCACTTAACCACTACACCAAACTGGCTCTCAACTGGGACTGGCCCAGCTGGCTTCATGTAGAGGAGGAGTGAGGAATCAAACCCACTTCTTTATATTAGACTCTGCCGCTCTGAGCCACTACACCAAACTGGCTCTCAAATGACCGCTCAGAAGGACGGGCTGTATGACATTATATCCCACAAAGATCCTCCCCATCCCCAAACCCCTCCAACCCCAGGATCCATCCCCCTCCAAATCTCCAGAAATCTTACACCCTGGAGTTGGCAACCCGAAAGGCCAGTCAGTTCCCTCATTCCTGCTGCCACACAACTCTTCTTTCCTTCTCCAGCGCAGCAGACCACTCTCCCGAACTGTGGCTTGTGTGTGTGTGGGTGCACAAGAGAGGGACTCACTGAAGGCTTCTCCGTCGCAGAACAGGCATGACTAAAGTTGCCAGCTCTGGGTTGGAAAATACCTGGGATTTTTGGGACTGGAGCCTGGGGAGGGGGGGGGGGTTGGGGAGTAACAGGACCTCACTGGGGTACAGTGCCATAGAGTCCAACATCCAAAACAGCCATTTTCTCTAGGGAAACTGATCTCTTGTCAGCTGGAGATTAGTTGTAATTCTGGGAGATCTGCAGGCCCCACCTGGAGGTTGGCAACCTTGGGCATGGCACACGTTCCTCATCTGTTGAGGCGAGGGTTGCCAGCTGAACACTGGCAGCCAGGGGGAGCACAAGGTGGGTGGAGAAGCATCACTGCGCATGGACACGTGGCATCATTTTGTCACTTCCGGTTTGTGCCAGAAGTGATGTCACGATGCTCTAAGGATTCACTTGTCTCTGTTAAGTGTTTTTCACCATAGAGGTATGTGATTCCTAGAGCAATGGGGGGGGGGGGGTTGACAGCCCAGGGTAAGATCTTGCCAGCCGCCTCCACAAGAATGGCAACTCTAGCTGAGGCCCACTTCAAGGCTGTTTTGATGGTAAATGATAAGTGGAGTGTCATGTGATCTCATTATGGAGCAGTACCAGCCAATCAGAATGGGTGTATTAGTGTAACTGGGGTTGCCAACCTCCCGGTGGGGCCTGGAGACCTCCCAGAATTATATCCAGGGCTATTTCTGGGCAGGAACGCACAGGAACAGAGTTCCGGCTGGCTTCTGAGTTGGCCAGGCCAACTGCTCAAACCTCTGTGCATGTGTGGCTACAGAGCATGCTGCCCTCCCCACGTTACACACAAGAGGGAAAGGGGGCATGTTAAAATGCCTTCTTTCCTTCTGGGGACCCCCTGGGGATTCCCTTGTCAATTTCACTCCCTGCCAGTCAGCTGAGAGTGAAATTGACAAGGAAAAGCCTCTCTCTGCCTTCCCTCCTCTAGCTGACATGTCACAGCTGGAAAAGGGCAGGCAGGGAACCCAGGCACCTTGGAAATGCCTTTCTTTCCCTCCCCAATCTGGTTCAGGTGGGGGGGGGGGTAAAAGACTAAAAAGGCGATACTGAAGTGCCTGGGATCTTTCACTTCAGCACCGCGTTTCGCCAGCTGTCTGGTTGGGGGGGGGTAGGAGACTAGGAAGGCGATGCTGAAGTGGGGTGGAGAAGCTCGGAGGGGGGAGAGGCAAGTTTCCATGCCTGCCCTGTGCTTTCCCAGCCCCCTTAATATGCTAATGAGCTGTGCTGTCAGGGGTGTGTTCTAATATGCTAATGAGTTTCTGCTATTGGGTGTGGCCTATTATGCTAATGAGTTCCTGCTGGGCTTTTTCTACCCAAAAAAAGCCCTGATTGCAACTGATCTCAGTGTGACAGTTTCCCTGGAGAAAATGGCGGTTTTGAAGGGTGGACTCTCTGCTAAAGACCCTCCCCTTCCCCAACCCTGCCTTCTCCAGGCTCCACCCAGAAATCTCCAGACATTTTCTAGCCTGGGTTTGGCAACCCTAACCACTGCTTCAGTCCTTTTGGGGGGGGGAACTGATCGTTTCAACCACCTTCTTGATTTTGATGGATCTGATCCTGGTTCATCAGTGTCCACCAGATCAAAAGATATTCTGTGTCCTAATTCCAAACTGTCCAGATAAGGTAAACAACCCATTTGGTGTAGTGGTTAAGTGCGCAGACTCTAATCTGGGAGAACTGGGTTTAATTCCCCACGCCTCCACTTGCACCTGCTGGATGACCTCGGGCAAGCCGTAGTTCTGGCACAGTTGTTCTTGAAAAAGAGCAGTTTCTGTCAGAGCTCTTTCAGCCCCACCTACCTCCCAGGGTGCCTGTTGTGGGGAGGGGAAGGGAAAGGAGATTGTAAGCCACTCTGAGACTCCCTCTGCGGCCACACGGGCTTTAAATGCGGGAGGAAGGGCTATTTCCTCCCGCATTTAAAGGGGCCGACCAGACGGCCGGCCCCAAGTCCCGTGCCGAAGCGGGCTCCAATGCGGGTTCCTCCTGCATTTTCAGACCCCAGGAAAATCAAGTATTTTCCTGGGTGTTGCGGGAGGAAACCGCATTGGAGGTATCTGGACAGCCCTCTCTCGCATGCATTGCGAGAGCAGGGCTGTCCACATAGCCCCGCCGGCCATTTTTTTTTCCCCTTTTACACTTGGGCGCATGGCTATCCATGCGCCCAAGTGTAAAAGGGTGAGAGAAAAAAAACCCGACTTACCCAGGCGGATGGCGGGTCGGAGGCCGCCACCGCCGCTTCAAGTGCTGCTGGGGCCGCCTCCGCCGCCTCCGTCGCCTCCGTAGTCGTCTCTTCAGCGGCGGGCTGCCGCCGCCGCTGCCGCCGCCGTCGCGGCTGCCCCCGCTTCCGCCGCGGCCACCGCGGCTGCTGTTCCCGCTGCGGCCACCTCTTCAGCGGCCGCAGCCGCCGATCCCGCGGCCGCAGGGGTTGGGATGTATAGACATCCCAACCCGCTGTTTAAAAATGTGGCCCCTTTAAATCCGAGAGCCCTCCCGGATTTAAAGGGGCCGTGTGACCGCGGCCTCCTTTAGGTAGTGAAGGGCGGGGTATAAATCCAATCTCTTCTTCTTCTCTGGCACTACGGCTGCCACTGAAAGGCCCGGTCTGTCTCTGAAGCAAGGAGGACGCCTTCGACAAAGGCATTGTATGGCTGATTATGATTATTTATTTCCCCCAGAAGCATTTACAGGGCTTTTTAATTCTTTTTTTCCCAATCTTGTGTCAGAGAAGGGAGACTTAATCCCAAGACTTCGTTGAAAAAATGAATAGCCCTGTTGAACATGACTCTGTGGAGCTTTTGAACGACGCATTTAAAAGGCTAAGTGTACATCATAAATATGGTATTTAAGAGTCTGCCATTCTCTAAAGCCCCCGAGACAGCTTGGCAAACCTCTGGCAGGAATCATTTCAAATTGGCTGGAATAATCACAGCTCTCAAAGGTTTGCAGTGACAAGATACACAATTAGGGGTGGGGTGGGGACGCTGCCTGAAGTTTCCTTCAGAGCACAGCTTCTTTAGGGAGGAAAAGCTCACACAAGAGCCTTTCCCCGCTGCATTAATAACATCTGAATAGGAAAAGAGAACTCGGGAGCTGGGCGATGCGTGCCACGCACTCTCTCAGCCTGGCTCCCCGCTGATTGATAGCCGGGGTTTTGTCTCTCCTGACATATGCTTTCTCTGCGCCGTCCTTTGCTCCTTCCCGTTCCCCCCCTCATTCTTATGAAAAGGAAAACAGCAAACTGCAAGGTGCTTCGTTTTCAGCATGGCGAGGCGGGGACGGAACACAAGGGCCTGCATTGAAGGGCTCTTCATAAAGGACTTCCTGGGAATCACGCTTCACGCACCCCACAGACGCAAGCGGAGCTTTGGCCTGTATTTGGGGTGTCTCCCCCCTTCTAGCAGTACAGTTGGCAACCCTATCCAGCAGTCAGAAGTGGCCAGGACAGCAGAAGTCCTTCTCTTGCCCTGCCCCTGCCCTGATTAGCATTTCACTGGTGCTGGACAGGGGAAGCCCAAAAAATCCGTCAGCATGGGAGATAGGGTTGCCCATTGCAGGTTGGGAAATACCTGGAGATTTGGTGGTGGAGCCCAGGAAGGGCAGGATTTGGGAGGAGGAGAGAGTTTGGCAGGGATGTGATGCCACTGAGTCCACCCTCCAAAGCAGTCATTTTCTCCAGGGAAACTGATCCCTATCATCTGATAGACTATCAAACTGTTATGTATTGGGATTGAATCATCCCTGACTGAATCACCTTGATTGAATCATCCCTGATTGAATCACCCTAGAGACTGGCTGAGCTTGGAGCACAAGAAGAATAGCTGACCAGGACTCTGCAGTACACCAGTCAAGTAGTAGTGTTTTGTAAATAGCCTATCACAGGGAGTGGGGGGGGGCAGTGTTCCCTCTAAGATGAGTTAGTGTGAGCTAGCTCACAGGTTTTTAGCCTCCAGCTCACCCATTCTTGTCTTAGCTCAGAAAGGATGTGGCTCCAGAGCAAATTAATTGATGCAGTAGCCAAATTGCTCACCCTCAGCTTTAATGCCAGTAGCTCATAAAGTAGAATTTTTGCTCACAAGACTCCACAGCTTAGAGGAAGCATTGGTGTGGGGTGAAGTGTTTTGCATGCATATAAGCAGGGCTTCTGGCCCTGCTAGCACTGTCTTAGAGTTAAGCTGAAATCACTAATAAACTATGAGCTGATCACTCTACACCTCTTGAACCAGGTATATTTCACAAGCAATTCCAAGAACTACCCTTTGTCACTTCCAGGTAGCTCTAGGAATCACCAGGAACTCTTCAGTAAGAACTTCCTGTAAGTAGATGAAGTATTTTTCTTTTTTAAAAATTTCTGCTGTCACTTCCATCAGCAGTGGGCAACAAAACTTGAGGGTGGTAGATTTCCCACTCCTAACATTGGGTAGGGGTATAAAATAGATAGACAGACAGACAGACAGGCAATTTCAAAACCAAAAGTGGCCACTGCTGGGCTGGTTGGCAGAGTATCTGCTACCATAGAATTGCTGGAGCAGAAATGCTGTGCTAGATGAGCACACAAATAAAATTTGTGGAGATTTGGGTCTGTTGACTAGGGAAGGTGGGTATAATGCTACAGAGACCACCCTCAAGAGCTGCCATTTTCTCCAGAGGAACTGATCTCCTGAGACCGGTTATAATTCCGGGAGATCTCCAGACCCCACCTGGAGGTTGGCAACCCTAGCAGACACCAACGTTTCCACTGATGCCACCTGTGAAGCATCCCTGGGAGAGATGAAACACCCCCTTGATGTACAGAGCATAGACCTGGGTGTGCTGAAGTGCCAGAAAAGGATCTAGAATGAAGTCTGCACACTTCCCAGAAAGATTTATGGTTAAGAATGCCAACTCTGGGGTTTGAAATTCCTGGAAACTTGGGGGTGGAGCCTGGAGGGTGAGATTTGGGAGGGGGGACCTCACTGAGGTATAAGGCCATACAATCCACCCTCCAAAGCAGCCATTTTCTTTAGGGGAATGGATCTCCGTCATCAGGCGATCAGTTGTAATTCCGGGAGATCTCCAGGCCCCACCTGGAGATTGGTAACTCTATTTCTAGGCGACCTGGGGCCTGCCACTTTCTTTCAACTCTGCCTACATCACAGGGTTGTTGTGAGGCTACGAAGGAGCATGAAGATCCCTGAGATCTTTGATGAACAGATCTGGATGTTCATAAAAAATAGCCATTACACCTTTCCTTTTTAATGACCAAAAAAAACATGCAGTATTATAATAACTGGATGGAAAGTCTCCGAGATACAGGAATTGTCATTTTAATCCACTGTAGCTGTAAAGAAGACAAAGGTGGGAGTTGAAGCTAGTCGGCATCTCACAATACTAGGAATTGACTCCTTAACCTGGTATTAATCACCCTGTTCCTTCAATCCCATTAGTAGAGGAAGGACTAGAGCCTGTCTGGCAAATGGCTGGCAAATGCTTTGTTTACTGAAGAGGGAGGCAGCCATTCTGGCGGAGATTGAATTACAAATGAAGGAATCAGCAAAGAAATTGCACCAAATGTGTGACATAAACATGTCTCTCGCTACTTATGCATTTATTTATGCACTTATGTTTTTTTGTATTTCCTCATGTGTACTAAACTACTGCATTTTTAAAGAAAGCTGGAGGAAGAAATGGGGGGGGGGGGGGAAGAGAGAGAAATGAAACTGTACAAGGAGCGGATAGCATTAAAGAGCTTTGCAGCAGTTCCTGAATTTCAAGGAGGTGTTCGGGGGACTGGGCTTTCTGCGTCAGGTTGCGAGTGGAAGGGGGGAGGCTGACCTGGAAGGCAGCGGGAAGCTGAAAAGGGGAGGATGTGAGTGTGTTTTTGTGTGTTTCGGAGAATAGAAAATGCTGATACAGAGCTCTGGTCAGAAGCCAGGTTTCCCAAAGAGAGGGGAAGGGGGGGAAGGGGGTCAAGAAGACCATAAACGTAGTTTTTAACATTGCCTTCCAAGAGACCCTACTGCCTTCAAGCCAGACTTTGTGGCAGAAGGCGAGAGCCCCGGCTAACCGGACCAGGAGAGAGTTCCTGTAGCGGGCAAGTCAGCTCCACCTCCTCTGATGATGAATGGTGAGCTGCACTACGAGATCAGATCTCACAGATTTTGGACTCTAAAGTTAAACGAGGTTGACTGTATTATTTAGTTCAGTGGAAAGATTTTGGGCCTGGACAGGGGTCCGTTGGAGCAGGAGCGCACAGGAGCACTGCTCCGGGAGTGAGGAGCCCAGGGGGTGGGCACATGACCAAGCCCCGCCCCCTCCTCGGCTTCCTCGAGCAGTGCAGAGGCGCAGCGCCCCGGGGAAAGCCCTGCTAGGGTCTTTATTGATTTTAATGTTTTGTTTTAATATTGATAATTTTATCATGGTTCCTTTTATGACTGTGTGCTGCTTTTCCAGAGACTTGCTCAAGGTGGCATATAAATTTTCTAAGTATACCCTTTTTTATCTGGGCACATGGTACATAAGTACTGGAGAAATTTCACCAACCCTTCAGCAGCTTCCACCCCATCAGTTTGGTGTAGTGGTCAGGAGTTGGACTCTAATCTGGGAGAACCGGGTTTGATTCCCCACTCCTCCACATGCAGCTGCTGGTGTGATCTTGGGCCAGTCACAAGTTCTCTCAGAGCTGTTCTCTCATGAGCAGTTCTCAAAAGACCTCTCTCAGCCCCACCTTCCCCACAGGGTGTCTTGTTGTGGGGAGGGGAAGGGGAAGGGATGGGTGGTGCACATGTCCTGGGTATCTCAAGTCTACTTGAAACCTGGTGGTCTCAAGGGAGCAGGAAGAGAATGAGGGTGTGTTCTTTACGCTTCTTTTTATTGCACCAAGTATTGGATGGGGAAGGGAATGGAGGAAGAGCAGGTCAGTTTCACTCACCTGTGGAGTGGAGCCTGAGGGGTGGGTGTTGCCTTCCGACACACTTTCGGTATGTTAGGGGGTGTGGCGTATGCAAATGAGTTATGCAAATGAGTTATGCTAATGAGCTCCTGCACCTCTTTTTCTACGAAATGACCCCTGGGCCTGGAGAAAATGAATGGGTTGCTAATGAACATGTGGGGAGGGAGCTGGGGGGGGGGCTAATGCTGCCATCCCCTGCCCGGGAGGTGGCATGGGTTACCCTGCCACATAGGATTCTTGGAATGTTCACTTTCGTTTCCCTCTTGCCGCCTGGCACTGACCTTGGAACTTTGTTAGTGTCTATTGATGCATCTTCCCGCTTTTTCCTCTGAGAACCTGCAGCCAGTGCATTGGGCGCCTTTCTACTGATTCATGTGATTGGTTGTGTTCCACTGTGAGACCCTCTTTGAATTCTGTATAATTGCCATGGCTGGGGAACCTTCTAACCATTACTGACACAGAACATGTAGGGCTGCGAGCACACAGCCCTTTAATGCGGGAGGACGGGCTGCTTCCTCCCGCACTTAAAGGGGCCGACTACACGGGCTGCAGCAAGTCCCGCAGCGGAGCGGGCTCAAATGCTGGTTGCTCCCGCATTTTCCAACCCCGGGAAAATCAACAGTTTTCCCAGGTGTTGCGGGAGGAACCCGCATTTGAGCCATTTGGCCAGCCCTCTCTTGCAATCATTGCGAGAGCAGGGCTGTCCAGATGGCCCCCCGCCATTTTTTTGTCTCCTTTTACACTTGGGCGCTTGGCCACTCAAGTGCCCAAGTGTAAAAGGGGGGGGGGACCCTAAACTTACCAGGTGGCCAGCGGGGCTCGGGGAAGGGTGACTCCCCTGGCCGCCGCCGCAAACAGCCGCCATCGCCAAACTCCTTGGAACACCGCCGCTGCCGCTTCCGCCGCCAAACTGAAGGGAACACCGTCGCCGATTCTTCAGCCTCATCCGCTGCCACCTCCTTCGCCACCGCCTCTGTTGCCTGCTGCCTCCTCCTTCTCCTCCTCCTTCTCCGACCGACCGCCGACGTGGCCCCTTTAATCCGGGAGGGCGCCCGGATTTAAAGGGGCCGTGTGACCACAGCCTAGATGACCACAGCAGACCTTTCTCACTAAAGATTCTTTAAGGACGGTTGTTGTGTCTCACAGCAAGCCTTTACCTTGCCCGCCAGCATCTGAGGAACACTGGCATCTCATCCTCATGCTGACATCACTTCTGGTAAAGCCTGGAAGTGATGCCACAGATGTTCTAGGATTTTTAAAAAAAAATCATGTGGTTTTACCATAGTCTTTGTAAGTCCTAGCACATCCCATCCAGTTTTTACTGGAAGTGATGTCAGTGTACCAGGCCTGATAGCAGCACACCAGGCCCTGCCTGCTTAGTGTTCCCAAAGGCTGCACCTGCCTAAAGTTATCAACCTCCAAGGAGTGGCTCGAGAACTCCTGCTATCTATATATCTAATTCCCAAGGCGCCCCCTGCATGCGGATATCTAAATCTGCGCAGGGGGCACCTGGGGGGCAGGGAGATTTTTCTGCACACGTTGGAGACTCCCTACATGTGCAGAAAAATCTTAAAACTTAAAAAAAAACTTTCGGGGGGATATTTAAATCCCCCAAAAGTTAAAGAGTATTCCCTGCGCATACGCAGGAACACTCTGGGAACTCTGTGGTGGCCCGGAGGCTGAGAGCCACTTGGGCTGAGCCAGGGGGGGGGGGATCGCCGGCCCCAGCGGCCCTCAACTGCTTGAGCCTTGGAGCCGTGGGGGGAATTGCCATGGGGGGAAATCACCAAAGGGGAGGGGGAATTGCCGTGGGGGAATCACCAGGGGGGAGGGGAATCGCTGGGGGGGATCACCAGCCCAAGTGGCCCTCAGCCGCTTGGGCCTAGGAGCTGGAGGGTGGGGGGAGAAGACTTACCTGGAGCTGCAGCCTTTAGGAATCCTCTCCCCCCCCCCCACAAGTATCACGGGTCCCCGCCTCTTGTTACAATTGATCTCCAGGCAACAGAGATCAGCTCCCCTGGAGAAAATGGCCACATTGGAAGGTTGACTCTATGGCAATGTACCCCACTGAAGTCCCTCCCCAAACCTCTCCCTCCTCAGTCTCCACCCCCAAAGTCTCCAGGTGTTTCCCAACCTGGAGCTGGCATGATCTGGCAACCTCACTAGCAAGTCACATTGAATTCAGTGGGATTTACTTCTGAACCAGAGAGCCAGGCGATGTGGAGATGAGACAAGCTTGCTCCATGATTGTGAAGTGGAGATGAAGCAGGAGCTTAGACGACTAGAGCGAGTTTGGTGGCATGCGCTCGACGAAGTTACGAGAGCATCTTACAGGATGTTTATGAAATCCTACGAGATGGCAGTGAAGACCGCATCTACTAGCTCTCGTCCGGCACGATTGTTTAGGATAATTAGATCTCTTACATCCCTCTCGGAGAGGACCCAAATTAATAGAAATCTGACCTTAAGCTGTGAGGCATTTGCAAGCTTTTTTGCAGATAAAGTCCCGTCACTCCACCGCAACCTCCCAGCCAATATTGATACAGTATGTGAACTGGAGGCCCCTTGGCCATCTCTGGATTCAGTTTTTGACATCTCCAATCCACTCTCCCAGCCTGATGTAAACAGAATTCTGGGTGCTGTCAGGCCGATTGCTTGCCTCCTGGATCTGAGCCCCTCAAGGCTGGTGAAGGCCAGCAATGAGAGGTTACGATGCCCCCTTGGAGATATTATCCACCGGCTCCCGGGCTCTGGGACCTTCCCAGGGGGACTGAGGGAGGCTGTGGTTGTTCCACTCTTGAAAAAAACAAATTCAAATCCTATAGATCTGAGTAATTACTGCCCAGTCTCGAATCTCTCATTTCTGGGTAAGGTAACTGAAAGAGCAGCAGCCGAGCAGCTCCAGAAATTTCTGGAGGACGCATCGGTTCTGGATCCATTTCAATCAAACTTCCATCCCGGGCATGGGACAGAGACGGCATTGGTCGCCCTCACAGACGATCTCCATAGACCGCTGGATCGAGGCGGGTTGGCGCTGCTGAGACTGCTTGATCTTACAGCAGTGTTCGACACAGTCAGCTACCATCTATTGACTCACCGCCTCACCGACGTTGGAATTCGTGGGACAGCCTTGCAATGGCTCACCTCATTTCTCCATGGTTGGGGACAGAGGGTGGCGCTGGGAGGGACAGTGTCCTCAAGATACCCACTGGAATGTGGAGTCCCTCCGGGGGCACGTCTCTCCCTGATGTTGTTTAACATCTGTATGTGCCCCCTCGCCCAGCTGGTGCAGAGTTTTGGGGTGGGGTGCCATCAATGTGCTGATGACTCCCAGCTGTATCTGTTGATAGGTGACCAGCCAGACACCGTCCCAGGGAATCTTGCCGAAGGTTTGGAGGCTGTTGTGAGGTGGTTAAAACAGAGTCGACTGAAACTGAATCCAGGAAAGATGGCAGTTCTGTGGCTGGATAGGGGGAGGCTGGATAGGGGGGATGTTCCACCAGGCTTTTGGTTGAGGACAGCGATGGGACCTCTTCTGGCACTTGCATGTGGTACCTAGTTCCTCTTAGCCCCTCCCCCCAGGGAGACTGGGGAGTCAGGATTCGGCCACCTCAAGTTTTACATATATATATGCTAGGAGTAAGGCCGTTGTGGGAACTAATACAACGGGCTCTAGAAGGAAGCTCCAGGTGAGTGCCCTGGCTGTGGCTGGTGGGACTAGGGCTGCCAAGTCAGCCTGGGGGGTGGGGGATCCCCCGCTAAAGGGGTTCCCGATCCGCCGGCCAGCATTTGGCTGGCAGGGGGAACCCCACCCCCAAAGTCGTCCAGCGAGGACGACATAATGATGTCACCGGAAGTGACGTCAGCACACTGGGGGCGTTGCCAGGGCGACCATAGAGTTTTGAGGCAATTGCCAGAGCATCGCCCTGGCAACGCCAACGTGCTGACGTCACTTCTGGTGATGTTACTGGGCGCGCGCGCAAAGCGCGCACGCCAGGAGAAACTCCCGGCCGTAGGAGGACTCCCCCCTGCTGGTGAGTTCCGAAGACTTGGCAACCCTAGGTGGGGCGGCAGAGGGAAGGGGAAATAGAGGGAGGCAAGCCATGTTTATTTCCTTTTGCTTAGCTATAAAGCAGGGCTGTCTCAAGTCCTGCCCCAAGTGGGCAGTATGGGAGGACAGCTTCATGGTAACAGGTGTGGTTCCCTCCACGCCTGACTTACATTGATTTGGGGCTATGCAGTGGCAGCTAAGGTAGAAAAGCAACTCCTCCTATGCCATGTCTTCTGGGTTCCAAGGGTCTAGAAAGCGGTTCCATAGGCAGTTACAGGGTTGCCAACTCTGGGTTGGGAAATACCTGTGGATTTGAGGGGTAGAGCCAGGGAAGGGCCGGGTTTGGGGTGCAGAGGGACTTTAGCAGGGTATAGTGTCATAGAGTCCACTACCCAAAGCAGCCATTGTCTCGAGGAGAACTGATCTTGGTCATCTAGAGATCAGTTGTAATAGCTGGCAAATTTTCTGTAGGGGAAATGTGCTGTGGCTGTGGACCACGGTGATTTCTGGGAGATCTCCAGGCCCCACAGGGAGATTGGCAGCTCCAGTCAGGCCCGTAGCTAACATGGGGCCCACAGGGCCCAGCCCCCTAGCATTTTTTCTGGGCCTCTCCTTCCCAGACTAGCACCAAAGTACTTCAACTTGCTGCCTGTGCCGTGCTGCCTCCAACCTGGCTGCCAGACAGCTGAGCGCCTTGGCTGCTTCCCCACCCTCCCAAAAATATCCCTAGCTACGGGGCTGATTCCAATGACCGTTTAAGGGATATTAAATGAACAGCAACAGCAAACTGTTTAGAATGTTAGAGGAAAAGGCCAATCAGGCCGCATATGCAAAGAACCTCTGTGTTCCGACTGGCTATGGGGGGGAGGCAAGACTCAGGCAATGCAGCCAGTGGATAGGGACAACTTGAGTGACAGCTCAGGGAGCCAAAGGGTGTGAGAGTGTGTGGAACACTGAGGAAAAAGTCACCCCAACGCTCAATTATATAATAAGGAGAGATCGTTTTATCTATGGCTATTTATTGAACTGTTTTAATGTAGTTGGATGTGAATGTTTAACACTGTTGTAAGCCGCCCTAAGCCCCGCTCACCGGGAAGGGCAGCCTAGTAAATCCAATTAAATAAATAAATAAATAAATTCTGTGCTTGGTATTTGAAGTATGCTTTACTGTCTAATCCTGCCAACCTAGCTGTTCGAAAGCAAGAAATTGCAAGTAGATAAAGAGGTACCACTTCGGTAGGAAGGTAACAGCGTTCCGTGCACCTTGGTGTCTATTCATGCCGGCCACATGACCACGGAGACATCTTCGGACAGGGCTGGCTCTTTGGCTTGGAAACAGAGATGAGCACCACAACCCTAGAGTCGGATATGACTGGCTTTCGAGCTAGGGAAACCTTTACCTTTACCCATAGGTGTCAACTACGGGGGGACTCGAGGGCTTGAGCCACCCCCGAAATTTCCTGGGGGGACTGAGCCCCCCCGGGAAAACGGTGCGCCCTCCACCACACCTCCCCGGGCCCTTCCTAGGGCTGCCGCCGCCGCCGTCTCTCTCTCCACCCCCCGCCTGACCACTCCGTCCCTCCCTCCGTCTGTCCAGGGGCCAGCTAAGCAAATGCCCAGCTGGACCCTGGACAGACGGAGGGAGGGACGGAAGCAGGAGAGGTCAGGTGGGGGGGAGGCGGCGGCGGGAACATGGTCCAGAAGACCTCCCCACCACCCCACCACCCGGGATTTTGAAAACTTGACACCCCTACCTTTACCTTACTGTCTAAAGGAAGGTGTACGCAAAAGCAGGGCTCATTTCATAGCAGGAGCTCTTCTGCATATTCAGCCACACCCCCTAATGTAGCCAATCCTCCAAGAGCTTACAGAGCTCTTCTTACAGACGCCACTGTAAGCACTTGGAGGATTGGCTACATCAGGGGTGTGTGGCCTAATATGCAGAGGAGCTGCTGCTACGAAATCAGCCCTGCACAAAAGGCTGTTCAGCCCAAAGTCTAAATGTATCAAATTGTTCCCTCTTGGCCAGCAAGCATCAGGAGGCTTGAAGAGCCCGAGACAGTCAGGAGGAGTGACATTCTGTGACAGCGCTGTGCCATTGTCAGCTGGTGACATCATCACATCATTCAGTGCTCTAGGAATTCCCCCAATCTCTATGGTTTTTTTACCAGAAATGGCAATGCAGTGTTGCATGCTGTTGTTTCCCCCTCCCTGTTTGTTGGGGCAGGGGTGAAGGACAGCCCTACTCCCGGCAACAGAATTCTCTATTTTCCTCAGGGATCTCCAGTTGCAGAAGCCTAATGCAGAACTTTTTGGTGCTTAGGGCATTATCACAATCTCTTGTGCCACATTATTGTCCCTGAGCAAACCAATTTGCAGTATTTTTAAAAAGCACTGTTTCCCCCAGAAGCAACGTATTTTAAAATAAGTCTTCAAAACCTACACCACCACTCTGGAAAAAGATAGCAAGGAGACAAAAGGTATGTATGTATACACCATAAGCGATATCATGAGCATTAAGTTAGCTGGAAACAGTGCATTGTATATCATTTTCCAAAAGAGTATAAATATTAAATATTTAAGAGGCTTATAGTGGCCAGAGGGGAAGCAGGACTGAATCATACAATATTTTAAATTAGCTCCTTAACACCCTATTAATCACAGGCTGCAATGCCACTGATAGCAAGAACACTGGATGCTCTCTCTCGCCCGCCAGCGTTTTATAAACCTGCACCCTGTCCCCTCATGATCATCTTTTCTCAAGGAAAAGATGCTTCAACCCCTTGATCCTTTTTGTTGCCCCGCTCTGCACCCTTCCACACTTGTGTTATAACGTGTGATAATACAGTGCCCAGAATTGCAGACGTTATTTTAAATGCGGCAGCATTTTAGATCAGTACAAAGGTTTTGGAAGATTCCTAACTCCTGGGCTTGCCAGATCTCCAGGTGGGACCTGGAAATATCTCAGAATCACAACTGATCTCCCAGGATCTATTCCCCCGGAGAGAATGGTGGCTTTGAAGGGTATGGTATTATATGCCACTGAGGTCCCTCCCCTTCCCGAACACTGCCCTCTTCAGGCTCCACCTCCAAATCTCCAGGAATTTCCCAACCTGTAGTTGGCAACCCGACTGAGTATCAACCACAACCCTGAGATCTCTTTTCTGATCAGTTGTCAGCCATTCCATTCCATTCATCCAGTTCCCACCAGTGGGCAGAATGCTTTAAATAAAGCTACAGACGCACTTTACCAGGTTACTCAGCTTGCAAAGCTACACAGAGCCATGTTGCAAGTGTAGAAGAGAAATACTTCTCCCGTTATTTGAGAAGTACACTTTTGGATAGGAAAGAATAGGGACAGGATAGAGTACTAACTTACTAGCGAAAGGCTGGAAGCAGATGGCAAGAGGGCCACCTGCCTCGTGGTGCCAAGAGAGGACCGCGTGTGGTCCCTCTAGGTGTGTGGAGGGAGAGAGTTCGTCCTCATCTGAGAGAGTGAACAGAAGGAAGGGGAAATGGTCCCTGAGAACACAGTCTACATTTCAAAGGGGACAGTGGCAGAAGAGTAAATACGGGGAGAAAAGGTCAGTGTTGTGTTCCTATCTTGCTATCTAGCCTCTCCTGCCACTTGCTTCTGGAGGTCTGAGAGAGGGGCTAGCGCCTTCACTTCCAACAACTATTGTGGATTTCAATAACTTCTGAGCACCCTGAAGCCCTCTGACCTCGCTTTGCCCTCTCGTTTTCCTTTGAATAATCCCATTTTCAGATGTTTCCTCTTCTAACATCAGATGTGGTCAAGCTGGACATCTAGGGGTGCATTCATATGGCTCTTTTGAGCCACGCCAGGCATGAGTGCCTGATGGATTTAAACATCTGGGAATTGTGCCACTTCCATGATTAGCCCATCTGGGATCCACACTTAAAAGATAGTGGTGAAAGTCCAGTCCTAAGCTGGCTGATGGGCCAATGGCGGACTTTCCCCCGTCTAGTTGTTCCACCAGCGCGCAATCGGCCTGTAGGGATGGTCTCCAGACCATCTCAAATGGCCACCATTTAAAAAAAAGTCTTAGCAATGCGCGCATAACCGTTTAGCCATGCAATGTCCCCAGAGCTCCGCTCAAACGATCCAAACAATTTTATGTTTCTGATGGTTCCGTGAACTTTATCAACTTTATTACCTGAAACAGTACCTGGTCTGATCCAGCAGGGCTCTTCTGATGTTCTTCTCAGGGGAAGGCCTCTCTGCCCTGTTGTTGGCCCTGCGGAGGAACTAGTTGGCCACTGTGTGAGACAGTATGCTGGACTCAGTATGGACTCTTGGTCTGATCCAGCGGGGCTCTTCTGGTGTTCTTAAACATCTGCCGGTTCCCTGATAAGCCTGTTGCTGAGTCTTGCAATCAGGGGAGTTTCATCCTTGGGATTTGTCAGCCTACCACATGCTCACTTTGCTCTGATGGACGTCAGACTCCACTTTCTTTGCATATGTTCCCCCGACTCCAGGAATCTCCATGGAGTCATCTCCCTCTGATTTACAAGAGAGGTTACGGCTGCCTTTCGCCCGTGCCCCCCCCCCCAACCCCCACAAGATTTGCAAACAACACAAAGTCCCCCGTATGTGTGGAGTTCGGCTCTGTGCAAGTTTCCTCAAGGCCTTTAATGTAAGACCTTTTAGTCCCTAGCTCTGTTGCGAGCCTCTAAGCAGTGCTGACTTTAAAAAACAACAACTGTGGCTTCCAAACCATCCCCTCACACCTTCTCTCCTTCACCCCCCCCCCCCCCGCCCCACAACTGCTGGGGAACATGTTTGCTTTTCACATCTGCCAAGTCTTCTACTGTCAAAGCCCGAGGAAGAGCCCCCAAAGTCAAATCCAGAAATGAGCAGATTAACTGTGGCTGGCAAGTGGGATCCTGGAGCAAACCAGCTCTTTTTTTCCCCCTTCCCTTTCAGGGATGTTTGCCCTTCCTTCAAGTTATCTCTTGTCCTGCATAATAAAGTGATTTCTGCTTCATAAAAAAGGAAAGAAATTAGCGGGTGCCATTAAGAAACGTTGCCATAAATCAGAACAGTCCCAGTTTATTCTACTTAGATCAGTGAAGCGTGCATCAGAGAGCTCTTAACCACTGGCGGGTTTTCAGGGAGAAGAAATGCATGTTCTTTGGGAGCACGTGAGGGGGATTTTATTGCGGCATTCCTCTGGGTTCAAAGAAAGCAACAGCTCTAAAATAGACCTCGTTAGGATCTAAAATGTTGGCTGTTTTAGAAGAAGAGGAGGAGGAGATTGGATTTATACCCTGCCCTTCACTACCCAAAGGTGTCTCAGAGCGGCTCACAATCTCCTTTCCCTTCCCCTCCCCACAACAGGCACCCTGTGAGTTGAGGTAGGTTGGGCTGAGAGAGCTCTGACAGAAACTGCTCTTTTTCAAGAACAGCTGGGCCAGAACTATGGCTTGCCCAAGGTCATCCAGCAGGTGCCAAGTGGAGGCATGGGGAATAAAACCTGGTTGTCCCAGATTAGAGTCCGCGCACTTAACCACTACACCAGACTGGCTCTCTGTGATTAAAAACAGCCAAATTAAAATGGAGGCCTGGCGTGGCATAGTGGCTAGAGTGTGAATCTGGGGCAAAGAGGTTCAAACCCCCTACTTGACTACGGCAAACCACCAGCTGACCTCAGCCCAGCCCCAGTCTCCCAGCCTCACCCACCCTCACAAGGTGGTTGTTGGGAGGAGGATTAGGTGGACGGGTGGGGGTGGGGGGATGTGAAAAGCTGCTGTGGGTTTCCAGTCAGGGAGAAAAGAGGGATACAGATTTTAAAAATACAATATGATTGTTTGGGAATTACAGAGAAGAAAAGAAAATTGAAGCCCAAAGCTACGACAGATTGGGAAGAAGAAGAAGAAGAAGAAGAGGAGGAGGAGGAGGAGGAGGAGATTGGATTTATACCCCGCTCTTCACTACCCAAGGGAATCTCAGAGCGGCTTACAAACTCCTTTCCCTTCCCCACCCCACAAGAGAACACCCTGTGAGGTAGGTGGGGCTGAGAGAGCTTTTTCCCAAGCTGTCCTTGAGAGAACAGCTGGTACAGAGCTATGGCTTGCCCAAGGTCATCCAGCAGGTGCAAGTGGAGGAGTGGGGAATCAAACCCGGCTCTCCCAGATTAGCGTCTGCACACTTAACCACTACATCAAACTGGCTCTCTGGGTGTGCTCACCCCTGCGATTTCCCCAAATGCGGGAAACCCGCTTATACCCACTTATACCCCGCTTTTCTCTGCCCTGTTGCTGTTGGCCATTCAGTTGTGTCTGACTCTTGGTGATTCTATGGGCCAGCTCTCTCCACATTTCCCAGTCTTGTATTTATTTTTTTTTGAGTACTTCTGAAATATACTGGGTTCAGATGTGTAGAGTGATCAGTTCATGTTTATTAAGTGAGTTAAGCCTGAACAAGACAACACTAACAGGGCCGAAGCCCTGCTTATATGCCTGCAAAACACTCCACCACCCCACACACACACACCCTCCCCGTGATAGGCTATTTACAAAACATTACTACTTGATTGGTTTATGCCAGAGTTCTGGTTGGCTATTGTTCTTGTGCTCCAAGCTCAGCCAGTCTCTTGGGTGATTCAATCCGGGATGATTCAATCCCAATACATAACACCTTCCATGCTCAGGCTGGTGTCGACTTTTATGGTGTCTAGCCACTGTGTTCTTTGGCAGCCCGGTTTCCTTTTGCCGCTAACCCATCCAAGCATAATTACTTTTTCTAGAGAGTTCTTCCACATGACAGGGCCAAAATAAGTCAGTCGCAGTTTTATGATTTTTCCGTCCAGTGACAGCTGGTTTTATGCACTCCAATACTTGCTTGTTTGGTACCTTCACTGTCCAAGGAGTCTCAAAGCAGTTTAAAATCCCTTTCCCTTCCTCTCCCCACAACAACTGCCCTGTGAGGTAGGTGGAGCTGAGAGACTGGGGCTGGCCCAAGGTCAGCTGGTGGTTTTCCATGGTCACGTCTGAGAGAAAAGCGGTCTAGGAGAAAGGTGACCAGCCCAAGGTCACCCATCAGGCTTCATGTGGAGAAGGGGAATCAAAACCGGCTCTCCAAATCAGAGTCCACCACGCTTAACCACTGTACCACGCTGTCTCTGCTAGGGATGCCAGCCTCCAGGTGGAACCTGGGAACCTCCTGGAATTACATCTCCTCTCCACACTACAGAAATTAGTTCACCCTGGAGAAAATGGATGCTTTGGAGTGTGGCCTCTTATAATATACTGGGTCCAGACACGCTGTAGTGAAAACAGCTCATAGTTTATTGAAAGCATGCAAACACGAACTGACAAGCAAGACTTGGGGGTCTGCTTATATGCCAGTACAAACCACACCCCCGGTCACACCCGCTCCCTGTGATAGGGTTATTTACAAGGCGCCTTTGACCATAGGTCTCCTTTAGGATCCTGAGTGGCCGATTGGTCCAAATTACGATCCTCATGGGCTATTGTCTACTGATGCGAAGCTCCGGTAGTTTGCCCGACCACGTGTGCAATTCCCGACTGCGTGCGCGGTCACCGTTAGAACACAACAACTCTATAGCATCATACCACACTGAGGTCCCTGTCCTGTCCAGGGGAGCCTTAGCAAGCCTACTTCTCTCTGGATCAGCGACACAGAATTGCCCTTGTACCTATAGGAGTATAGTAACCAGGGGTCATTTCGTAGAAAAAGAGGTGCAGGAGCTCATTAGCATAACTCACTAGCATAACTTATTTGCATATGCCACACCACTTGACATCCCCTGAAGTATGTCAGAAGGCAAGAAAGGAAGAGGGAGAGAGAGGGAAAGAAAGAGAGAGGGAAAGGGGGAGAGAGAGAGAGAGAGCTGGCAGAGAGCGGACAGCTACTAATCCAAGCCTCAGAAATACCGCTATTCTGGGAGGATAGCTTCAGTGGTGGCTGAAGCCTTCAGAAGGCTGGTCGGAGGGACAAGGACCTTTCCAGGGGATGGGGTCATTTTGCTGCAGCCGTGACACAAGCAGGCATTCCCCCGCGGGGGGGGGGGGCTGGCACCAACTCCCGGAGCTGAGCTCCCCCAAGCTCCTGCTCGAAATGACCCCTGGTAATGACTAAGGCAGAAACACCGAGTGCAATACAGACCCGCCACTGGTCAGGACCAGAAGGCGATAGGGCAGACCTGTGCCTTCAAACATGGTGGTCCTTCCCTGACCTGCTGAAAGCTGGGGAGTGAGCGCACAGAGACTAAAGAGCAGTTTAGACAGAGTCCAGTCTGTACAGATGGAGAGTGCGGAGCCTTCTCCCCATGCTATCCGTCTCTCCTGCCACAGCCTTTTCGTGCAACTATTTCCAATACCAGAGCACCGCTGAGGGCTGGGGAGACTTCAGTGGATTTACGATGTGCATAAAGACAGCTTATCGCAGCAGAGAACAGTTTGAAAACCCCATGGCTACACCACCACACTTGATGCAGTCTGATCTAAAGACAGGCAGAAGTATAACCACAGTTGGCAATTAGGGTCGCTAGTGCTGGGTTGGGAAATACCTGGAGATTTGGAGGGTAGAGCCAGCCCTGTCACTAGGGATTTGGGGGAGGGCCCCCCGGAAGAAATGCTATGGGCTGGGTGGAGCCTGGGGACAGTGGAGTTTTGGGATAGTGGGGTTTGAGGCAGAGAGGGACCTCAACAAGGTACGAGGTCATAGAGTCCACCTTCCAAAGCAGACATTTTCTCCAGGGGAACTGATCTCTGTCATCTGGAGGCCAGCTGTAATCCCAGGAGATCTCCAGCCACCACCTGGAAGTTGGAACCATACTGGCAACCCTGCCCAAAACAGACCCCAGGCATATCCCTCCACCTGCTTTAGCTGTCCTTCGGAGGAGTCCGCATTGGGCCATTAAAGTGACTGGTGGGGCAATCCGTGGCACCCTTGAAGTCACCTGCCCCTCTGTTCCCCCACCACGCCCCACGTGCCTACACCACACAGACAGATACTGTGTGGGTCTCTTCAGTTTCTTCATAGCATGTTATTTATTTAGTATATTTCCAGACTGCCTTTCCACTAACGGTCTCCAAGGGGTACACAAAAAATTAAAACTCAAGTATGGCAATTAGGGAGGGCTGCAGTGGCTCAAATGGTTAAGACGCTAAACTGCAGACCAGTAGTTCAGCAGTTCGAGACCTGAGTGCTGCATGACGCAGTGAGCTCCCATCTCTGGTCCCAGCTCCTGCCAACCTAGCAGTTCGAAAGCAAGAAATTGCAAGTAGATAAATAGGTACCGCTTCGGTGGGAAGGTAACAGCTTTCCGTGCGCCTCAGCATCTAGTCATGCCGGCCACATGACCACGGAAATGTCTTTGGACCACGCTGGCTCTTCGGCTTGGAAACAGAGATGAGCACCACATCCCTAGAGTCGGATTCAACGGCTTTCGAGCAAGGGAAGCTTTTACTTTGACCTTACTATGGCAGTTAGGCTTTTCTTCGATATTTGTGCAGGCCATTGTTGCTTCTTTCCCCTTTAGCAGGAAATCTCCAGAAATCTTGTTTAGAACCAAGGGTTAAAACTGGTTGCATTCATACAGCTCTTTTGAGCTGTGCCAGGCATGAGTGCCTGGTGGATTTAAAGTGCACGTCCAGATAACAACATCTGGGAATCGTGCCGCTTCCATGAGTAGCCTATTGATCCCCGTCGAAGATCCGTACTTAAAAGATAGTGGGAAAAGTCCGGTCCTAAGCTGGCCGATAGGCCAATGGTGGACTTTCCCCGTCTAGTTGTTCCACCAGTGTGCATTCAGCCCGTAGGGATGGTCCCCAGACCATCCCAAAAGGCCACCATTAAAAAAAATTCTTAGCAATGCGCGCATAACCGCTTAAACATGTGACGTCCCCAGAGCTCCACTCAAACGATCCAAACAATTTTATGTTTCTGACGATCCCGTGATATTTATGCACTTCGTTGACTGAAATGGTACCTAGAGGAAGGTACCGCTGGAGGTGCTTTTACCATTTTAGTTCACGCATGTGCAGAAAAACAAGTATATGGTGATGCACATATGTGCATGCACGGACAAGGGGTTTTTTTTGTTTTTTTTTTAAAGCCAACTGAATGGCTGCTTACGGTGGATGCCATCTAGACAATCCACCATGGAGTCATGCATGGTAAAGCGATTCACGGGCGAGCTGTCTGGTCGTGCAACGCTGGATCAAAAAGATCCAGCTCAAATTACAGCTGGGCCAATGGCAGGATTAGCTGCCCATCTGAACACACCCGCGGAGAATCATGTTTTCCCCAAGCCAATCTATGGGGGGGCGGTTTTCCATACCAATTAATAATAGTTTATTGTCCACTATTTTCAGCCATCTAGATTTAAAAGTCTTTTTCCAGAAAAGCAAGTAGGCCGTCCTTAGAAAACAAAATTTTTATCCTCAGCTTGAAAGCAAGGAGCCATGCTGTAGTGTCTAATGACTTCTGTCCAAATTCTGCCCGCAAGGCAATGATGGAAACACAATAGGGAATATTCATCAGTCTTCTCAGAAGCTGGGAGAGTGGAACATAAGTTTCCTCTGAAGACAGATTTATGCAGATAGTTGTGTTTGTCTGAAGCAGTAGAGCAAAGTTTGAGTCCAGCGGCACCTTTAAGCCCAACAAAGTTTTATTCAAGGCACGAGCTTTCATGTCCATGCCCACTTCCTCAGATGTGTTGAAATGGAAGTTAGCAGTTCATACATACAGGCAGAAGATGAACAGCGAATTAGCATACAACATAATGAAGATGTTTTAACAGATGCGAAAACCAAACAGGAAGAACAAGCTAAATTTATATGGTCACCATTTGTTGGGATTTAATTCCAAGCTGCAAGAGGAGCCAGGCCAGGATGGCGGGAGCTGAGAGCTCCCCTCCACCTCTACTCCTCTTGCGGCTCAGTTTCCATGGCTCCCCCACTCTTTCACAAGGGCTGAGCGATGGGACATATGAAGCTGCCTTACACTGAATCAGACCCATGGTCAACCGGACTGGCAGCAGCTCTGCGGGGTCCTGGCTAGAGGTCTTTCATATCACCTGCTACCTGATCCTTTGCCCTGGAGATGCTGGCCTAGAACTGGAGACCTTCTCCATACCAAGCAGATGCCTGGCCACTGAGCCACAGCCCCTCCCTGTATGAGTCATGTTCACTCCGCTGGATGTCCATGTGGAACATCCACTTGGTGCATGAGAAAGGCGGGCTTATGAAGATTTCCAGTAAATAAATAAATAAGCAATTGTCCAGTCTGGAAATGGAATCATAGAACATAGAGTTGGAAGGGACCTCCAGGGTCATCTAGTCCAACCCCCTGCACAATGCAGGAAATTCACAAATACCTCCCCCTCCACACCCGCAGTGACCCCTGTTCCACGCCCAGAAGCTGGTGTATAACCTTTTATGGGGGGCCATCCAAAACATCACAAAATAATGTGCATGGATTTTTTAAAGACTTTATTTATAAAATTTTTCATAGCATAACGTAATACAACGATCAATAACCTGTATAGCTGTAGAATTACAGAAACGTAGAAATGTCATTTAAACCTTGCAAAAGTATCAACCTGTATATAAACCAGATTTTCAATACAGTCTAAGATGTCTTGAAAGTATATAAGTTGCTGGTAATAACGATTATTAGGAATAAAGTTTCCCTCTGAAAGATATGAAACCACTGGAAACCATGTTGCTTGCAATTTGCTTAAAGAGCTAGCCAAGCTAAGTGCTGCGTTCTGTGATGCAATTTTTCCAAACAAAAAATGTTCTAGAAATTTATTCTTAAAAAAAAAAAAACACAGCCAAAACTACTACACTAACTAAGAACCTACTCTACCCTATGGTAGAGTAGCCCCTATAAGAAGAGCTCTTGTAGGATTGGCTACATCAGGGGTGTGTGGCCTAATATGCAAAGGAACTCCTGCTACGAAATGAGCCCTGCTGGTTATGTGTTGTATTTGGTCAATGACCTGCAGCCAAAAATTATGAATTGCTGGGCATTGCCACCAACAATGTAGAAAACCTCCTACAGCACCGAAATCTCTATATCAAGCTGGATGTTCAAAAGGAAAAAGAAAACCAGAAAGGATTTTGTCAAGACCCAATGGAAAGCCCCCCGGTCTGCGGCTTGTGTTGCGAGCTTAACTACACAGCCAACTACATGCCTAGGTCTTTTAAGAGTTGGGTCTGGGTTCCCTGGACCCACTGTGGGTTCCCTACAGATATGCAGAAGCTTTCAAAAGAAACAAAAGAGAACCCAGACAGGCTCTGAAGGCCACCACAGGAGAGGAAAGTCTCTTGCCTTCCCCCCCCCCCCAGCAGTTTTCCCATGTGGAAACAGTACCCGGGGGGGGGGGAGTTATTTCTCCCCTTTTTTTGCGGCTCTATCTGCATAAAATACTCCCTGTGGAACATCAAAAAATGGGGAAATAACTCCCCCCACAGTGCTGTTTTCATGCAGAAAAAGGGCTGGGGTGGGGAGGCCAGAGCCCCCTCTCCCCCCCTCCCCCCCACATGGGTGGCGTTGAATGCAACTGGTTTAAATTTGCCTCAAACCCTTTTAGGAAGAATGAAAAAAAAGGTAGTCTCCATCTGTGGCGTGATTTGGGGAAAGAGCGGAGCTTGCTTGCTTGCTTGCCCAGGGAGCATCTGAACCATCCCCGGTCCAAGGTGGGCATCGGCATACCCTGAGGTGGGGCAGCTGCCAAGGCCCAGGTCTTTTGGTAGCACCCACTTCCACTGTCCCCACCCACCCACCCCCCTTCTCCCACTGCCCATCTGCTTGTTGTGAGTCACTCACACTCCCACCTGCACGCCCTGCCCAGGCCTGCCCAGTCAGGGAAGGGTGTAAGAGCACTGGGAAGACTGGGAAATGAGCAAGCGGGTGGGGGGAAGGATGGATGGACAGGCAATGGGGGAAGAGAGGGAAGGGGACGACGGCAAGCAGAGGGGTGGAGGATCCCCAGGCCCACCTTGGGACCCAAGCCCCACCTCTTCTGTGCCAAACACAGAGACTGCGCAAATGCCATGCCAGGTCACACAAACGAGCGAGTTCCCTCCACAGCAGACTTCATGACCTGAAGAGTCAGATGCCCGTGGAGGTTTACAACTTATCTAACTTTCCGTCTGGACAGAAATACTGGGGCGGGGGGGGGGGGGCCATGGGTGGACCACGCTGAGTTCAGCACAATGTACTTTCGCCGACTGGCTACGTTCCAGAATGCTAAAAAGGCATGAGAAAGAGACTGAAAAAGAGGGGAAGGAAAGGATGTTCCATTGTTTTAAAAAAAAATAAACTTGCTTCAGATTCCATTCTAAATCCTGGCAGAGGTTCAGGGGATGAGTGAAACTTTATGCAAATTAATCTGCCATTCGCGGTAATTTAAATCTAAATTCATCATGCATCATGAATTCATTAGAGTGGACGGCCATCTGAATACTCAGCAAAGTTACCTGACTGCTAGGCTAATTAATCTTCATTCCACCTTGGTGGGAATCCGCTTCCTCCAAGCTCTTCCTGGACTCTTTTTATGCCTCATTTCCCCCCCCCCCCACTTTGACATTGATTCTACCTCTCTGCCCCACTGCATCTCCAGTGGGGAGGCTTATTCAAGGGAGTCCTTTCCCTCCTGGTGAGAGGAGATCAGCCCCGGGTTAGTTGCAGGGCATTTATTTCAAAGGTCCCCGATCGTGCCTGCTGACGTGTCTCCCCCCCGCCCCCCCCCCCATGCCTGCCAAGGGTTTTTCGACAGTAGGCAGGGCCAGGTAGGGCTTCTGCCCAGCAGTACTTCTGATTGGCCACTGGAGATTTGACTGTGCAGATTTTATTAAAATGTAGTTTTGGCTGCAGCTGCCACCAGAGGACAAGGATCTTCACTGTGCGTCTGAAGGTCAGATGTGGCAGCTATTTTGTGGCTGGCTCCGCCTCCTGTGGCAGCCATTTTGTGGCAATTGCACTCACCCCCTTTGATTTGTTTATTGAGTTGACTGCTTGCCCATTTCTCTGGCTGAGACAGAAGGCAGTTTCCACAGTGTCTGCAGTACTTGTTGTTGTTGTTGTTCAGTTGCACAGTCGAGTCCGACTCTCCGTGACCCTATGGACCACACCAACCAAGGCCCTCCTGTCTTTTGTCGTGTTCAGGAGTTTGCTTAATTTCATGTTTGTTGCATCGATGACACTGTCTCCCCATCTCATCCTTTGCCGTCCCCTCCTTCTTTTACCTTCAGTCTTTCCCAGCATCAGGGTCTTCTCCAGTGAGTGCTCCTTTCTCATCTGGTGGCCAAAGTATTTGAGCTTCAACTTCAGGATCTGGCCTTCCAGGGAACAGTCAGGGTTGATTTCTTTTAGGACTGACCGATTTGATCTCCTTGCAGTCCAAGGGACTCTCAAGAGTCTTCTCCAGCACCATAATTCAAAAGCATCTATTCTTTGGCGCTCGGTCTTCCTTATGGTCCAACTCTCGCAGCCATACATACTACTGGGAATACCACCGCTTTGACCATACAGACTTTTGTTGGCAGGGCGATGTCTCTACTTTTTATTATGCTGTCTAGGTTTACCATCGCCTTCCTCTAAGGAGCAGGTGTCTTTTAATTTCCTGGCTGCAGTCACCATCTGCAGGGATCTTGGATCCCAGGAAGGAGAAGTCTGTCACTGCTTCCACGACTTCCCCTTCTGTTTGCCTAGGAGTGATGGAGCAGGATGCCATGGTCTTAGTTTTTTTTTATCTTGAGTTTCAAGCCAACTTTAGCGCTCTCCTCTTTCACCCTGAGCAAGAGGCTCTTGAGGTCCTCTTCGCTTTCTGCCATTCGAGTGGTATCGTCTGCATATCTGAGGTGATTGATGTTTCTCCCAGCAATCTTAATTAGCAGTACACAGCATGCCAAAATGCCATCTTAAGCACACACACAAAATAACAGCCTATACCTTTTTAGGCTGTGCCCACAGACTTATCTCCAGATGATAAGGACCGGTTCCACTGGAACTATGGCAGCGTGCTCCCTCGAGTCCTTCCCCTCCCTAAATACCACCTTCCCAGGCACCTCCCCCAAATCTCCAGGTATTTCCCAAGCTGGAGTTGGCAACCCAACCTACAGTGGAGGCCGTGGCCTCACGCCGCCATCTCATGGAAGGGGTTGTGTAGCAGAGCCGGGCTGGATTGGCAGTCCCTTCATGTGACAGCTCAGGGAACAGCAGCCCACCCTATGCGGAGGGAGCCGAGGAAACCAGCAGGCGGGCAGAAGGGAAGTGAGACTAACATGTCGGTTTGTTTTATGCCAGGGAGCAGAGGGAAAATGCATGCTAGAGGGATCATGTATTAGATCAGTAAATGATTGTGACTGGCAGGGGTCCCTTGGAGCGGGAGCGCACAGGAGCGCAGCTCCGGGAGTGAGGAGCCCAGGGGGTGGGCACATGACCAAGCCCCACCCCCTCCTCAGCTTCCCCGAGCAGTGCAGAGGCGCAGCACCCCGGGGAAAGCCCTGCTAGGGTCTTTATTGATTTTAATGTTTTGTTTTAATATTGATAATTTTATCATGGTTCCTTTTATGACTGTGTGCTGCTTTTCCAGAGACTTGCTCAAGGTGGCATATAAATTTTCTAAGTATACCATTTTTTATCGGGGCACATGGCACATAAGTATTGGAGAAATTTCACCAACCCTTCAGCAGCTTCCATCCCATCAGTTCGGTGTAGTGGTCAGGAGTTGGACTCTAATCTGGGAGAACCGGGTTTGATTCCCCACTCCTCCACATGCAGCTGCTGGTGTGACCTTGGGCCAGTCACAAGTTCTCTCAGAGCTGTTCTCTCATGAGCAGTTCTCAAAAGACCTCTCTCAGCCCCACCTACCTCACAGGGTGTCTTGTTGTGGGGAGGGGAAGGGGAAGGGATGGGTGGTGCACATGTCCTGGGTATCTCAAGTCTACTTGAAACCCAGTGGTTTCAAGGGAGCAGGAAGAGAATGAGGGTGTGTTCTTTACGCTTATTTTTATTGCACAAAGTATTGGATGGGGAAGGGAATGGAGGAAGAGCAGGTCAGTTTCACTCACCTGTGGAGTGGAGCCTGAGGGGTGGGTGTTGCCTTCTGACACACTTCTGGCATGTCAGGGGATGTGGCATATGCAAATGAGCTATGCTAATGAGTTATGCTAATGAGCTCCTGCACCTCTTTTTCTACGAAATGACCCCTGGGGACTGATATGTGAAGGCCAACTGATTGGCAGAAGCTGCTTGGGAAATCCATCTTTCAGGGGGTATCTTGGCATCATGGCCCTGACCCAGATAGCCCAGGCTAGCCTGGTATCATCAAGTCTCAGAAGCAAAGAAGAGTTGGCCTGGTGAGGACCGCACAGGAACCAAGGCATTCAGCGTGGTGTTCCAGGTGCATGCTGAATTGCAAAATAAAGGGGTGAGTGGGCCTGATGCACATTGAAACAAGGGGCTTGAGCAAGGTAACGTAATGCTTGCCCTGACCTGGGTAGCCCAGGCTAGCCTGGGTCCTTTCTGCACTTGGATCTCATCCCTGGTTTTATCCGAGTTCAACTCGTGACACAGTGGGTGCATTCAGACACGCCATTTAATCAGGTTTTGTGACTGATCAACAACAGATTTTATGTGCGTGTTCACATGGCTACATCTGCTTCAAAAAACCCCTTCAGCCAGAGTATTTTGTTACCGGGTCCCAAGTGGTGTTTTCTCAGCTCTCCCAGTTAAAGCCGCCATTTTCCCTGTGTGATCACTCCTCCGGTGTCAAGCCAGTTCCGATGGTTTAAACCCCCTTCCACTTTTCGCCCACCTTTTTGTGTGTGTGTGTCGGCGGTATGTGCATAAGCGGAGCGCCATTCCCACGTTTATAAAACCAACGTTTAAACGGACACTAGTTTTGAGTTCGGGATCCCAAAGAGGCCAGTTGCAGGTGAAAAGTTTAAAGGGAAGTCTTCTGTCACAGCGGTGAAATCACGGTGCTCTGCGGGACTGTCAAACGCAAGCCGTGATTCGCCCTAGTGGTTCTGCGCATGCGCGAGGATAAAGTTTTTCAATTCTACAGATGAGCAGTTACACACATGCACAAACTTAGAAGGAAAAAAACCGCAACACATGCTCCCGTGTGATTGCGATTGTCCAGAGTAAAAATAAACGCAACAGAGCGTGGTCATTTAAACCTGATTAAATAGCACGTCTCAACACCCCCAATGCCTTGCATTTATCCCTGGTTATAACAGCATCTGTTTATCCCAGGACAAGTGTGGGGCAAAACTGGGGTGACCTCAATGTAATGTGGAAACAAAAAATACCCCGAGATCAGGGGTCCATTGGAGCGGGAGCACACAGGAGCACAGCTCCGGGAGTGAGGAGCCCAGGGGGCGGGCACATGACCAAGCCTCGCCCCCTCCTCGGCTTCCCCGAGCAGTGCAGAGGCGCAGCGCCCCAGGGAAAGCCCTGCTAAGGTCTTTATTGATTTTAATGTTTTGTTTTAATATTGATAATTTTATAATTGTTCCTTTTATGACTGTGTGCTGCTTTTCCAGAGACTTGCTCAAGGTGGCATATAAATTTTCTAAGTATTCCATTTTTTATCTGGGCACATGGCACATAAGTACTGGAGAAATTTCACCAACCCTTCAGCAGCTTCCATCCCATCAGTTTGGTGTAGTGGTCCGGAGTTGGACTCTAATCTGGGAGAACCGGGTTTGATTCCCCACTCCTCCACATGCAACTGCTGGTGTGACCTTGGGCCATTCACAAGTTCTCTCAGAGCTGTTCTCTCATGAGCAGTTCTCAAAAGACCTCTCTCAGGGTGTCTTGTTGTAGGGAAGGGAAGGAAAAGGGATGGGTGGTGCACATGTCCTGGGTATCTCAACCTGGTGGTTTCAAGGGAGCATGAAGAGAATGAGGGCGTGTTCTTTACACTTATTTTTATTGCACAAAGTATTGGATGGGGAAGGGAATGGAGGAAGAGCAGGTCAGTTTCACTCACCTGTGGAGTGGAGCCTGAGGGGTGGGTGTTGCCTTCTGACACACTTCCGGTATGTTAGGGGGTGTGGCATATGCAAATGAGTTATGCTAATGAGCTCCTGCACCTCTTTTTCTACAAAATGACCCCTGCCCGAGATAATTACAAGAGTGAACTCGAGTGTAGTGTAGAACGTAAAAATACCCCGAGATAATTACAGGGGTGAACCCGCGTGTAATGTAGAATGTAAAAATACCCCGAGATAATTAGAATGTCAGTTCAGAGATGGGCTTGAACCAGATTTGAGGTCTAGTGTGGAAAGGACCCTGATCTCTTCAGACCTTGGAAGCTAAGCAGGCTGGGCTCTGGTGTGTACTTAGGTGGGAGGGTCACTTTGCGGAGGCAGGCAATGGCAAACCACCTCTGAACGTTGTCTCTTGCCTTGGATACCCTACAGGGCCGCCATAAGTCGTCTGTGACTTGACGGCCCTTTCCACCACGACCACCCCCGCCTTGGCATGAAAGGAATGGACAGCAGGAGTCAATGGGCTGGGTGTGGCTTGAAGGGCTGGGTGAGACTCTACAACACGGGCCAGGGTTTTTTCAGTGGCGGCCCCGTACTGGTGGAATGAGCTCCTGGAGAACATCAGGGCCCTGCAGGATTTGATGCAGTTCCGCAGGGCCTGTAAAACGGAGCTCTTCCACCAGGCCTTTGGGTAGGGGCCGCCCAAGGTAAACATCTCAGCCCTGGCCCAATTCCATCTGCTAGCCTGTCTGTTGGCACCGCCATCTGCCAACCTGTGTGTGGTCATACAGAGATCTATAGGAATGCCTTTCGGACCCACCTGCAGGTTGAATTGTAATGCCGCCAATCTTGTATGAATAGTATAGTGTTTTAATGTCTAGTGTGGAATATTTATTTTAAATGGATTGTGATTTTAACTTATGCTGTGAGCCACTCTGAGTCTGCCTTTGGTGGAGAGAGCGGGATATAAATTTAAGAAAGAAAGAAATAAAATAAATAATTGGTGGTCGCGGGCCATTTGCCACAGGGCAGAGACTTCACCCGGTATGTGCTCGGCCCGGGCTGCAGTCTCTCATCATTGCCCTCAGCCAGAGACCCATTCATGGCAGCTGCCAGTCAAAGGAGCCCCACCACACAAATACGTGAAGGAGCATTTGTGTCAAGGAAAATGGATAAGGAGGGGGCAGGCAGCAGAGGTTCCCCGAGAACCAGAGATCAAGACATTCATTACGTTGATTAATTGCTTTCATCCAAACGGGGGATATGGTATAAAGAGGCATCCCGTGGGAAATTTGGCTGTCAACAGAAACAGAAAGCAAGACCAAATATTTGTCATTCTTAATTAACATTATTTGTCACTATTAATACCGAGCTACGTAATGGCCCCTGCAAGTTTGCACAGATGGGTGTTTGTCCGCTTCCTCCCCCTCGACTGCTTTGCTGCTCTGGGCAGGAGGCGTGCCTTCGGGAAGCCAAGCGGGAGGGGAAAGTTACAGACTGGGGGGAAAAAATCTGTGACCTTGGAAGAATTGCAGCAGAGGAACGTGCGAGAAGAGCTGGCGGCAGCCGAGAGGCTTATGGCGTGAGGAGCCGTGAGGCCAGGCCTTCCCCACATCAGACACGGCAACACCAAAGTAATTCATCTCCTGGATTTTCCTGGCATCCATGCAGGCTGCCAAGCCCCACACGGGGCAACAATTACCAGGGCTTTGCCTGCCTTTAGCAGGCACTTGGTAAATCTACCAATGAATGAGATAAAGAGGGACTGCCTAATGCATCCTGTCTTAGTGCTATAATACAAGACAAGAGCAACAAGCCCAGGAGCGGGCATATATGGTGATGTGCTGTGGAAAAAAGCAAAGCATAATAACTTGATCTGTATTTCCATGCTTGTTGTAGGGTAGCTTTCCTGCAAGAGCAAAGGAAACCTCACGTGTCTTTGGTCAAAGTGTCAAGCTGGCTCGCCAGCTCTGAGTGGGGAAATACCTGGAGACTTTGGGGGTGGAGCCTGAGTGGTGGGTGTTGCCTTCTGACACACTTCCGGTGATATCAGGGGGTAGGGCATATGCAAATGAGTTATACTAATGAGTTATGCTAATGAGCTCCTGCATTTCTTTTTCTACAAAATGACCCCTGCCAGAAATGATCCTCATAAGGACACAGACCCACGAGGCTGGAGAGAGCAAAGGACCCAGAGGGGTCCTTGAGGGCCTTCGACATTTTCCCCATGTACAGATAGGGCTGCCAAGTCCCCCGATAGGGCGGGGGAAACACTGATTTTTAGTCCTTCCCTCCCGCTTTTCCAAAGTTGCCCACCGGGGGGACAAAATGGCTGCCTTAAAAGGGAAATGTCTGCAGAGAGCCTGCCCTGCAGTAAAAAGCCTCGCCAGACATTTCCCCTTTAAGAAGTCAGCAAGAGAGCTTCCACAGCAAGAGAGGTCCACCCAGAGGGACTGAAGGAGCTGCTTTTGCATGTGGCTGGCAAGGTGAGTTTCTCTTCCAGCTCTTTTCATTCTCTCTCCCTCTTTCTTTTTTCTGTCTGTCTGTCTGTCTCTCTCTCTCTCTCTCTCTGTCCCCATCCAGCAGAGGTCTATCAGTGGCTATTATAGCCACAAGGTCTAAATGGAAGTAAGTGCCTCTGCCAGTTTTTTTCCCTTCTCTCTCTCTCCCTCTTTCTTTCTTTTTTCTGTCCCTCTGTCTGTCTGTCTGTCTGTCTCTCTGTCTCTCTCTGTCCCCATCCAGCAGAGGTCTATCAGTGGCTATTATTAGCCACAAGGTCTAAATGGAACCCTTTGTCTGGGGCAGTGAGGCTCTGAATTCTTGGTGCTTGGGGGGCAACAGTGGGAGGGCTTCTGGAGTTCTGGCCCCGCTGCTGGACCTCCTGAGGGCACCTGGTATTTTTGGCCACTGTTGTGACACAGAGTGTTGGACTGGATGGGCTGTACTGGATGGGCCGATCCACTGTGGCTTCTCTCCTGTTCTTATGATATGAAAATCATATTTAGCACTTGTGCATCACTTAGTGCTTCATATTCTGCCGAGATGAGGAAGGATTCAGTAGGGCCGTTGCTCAGTGATAGAGCATCTGCTTGACATGCAGGAGGTATCAGCCTCTTCAGCTAAAAAAGGATCAGGTAATAGGTGACATTAAAGATCTCAGCCTGAGACCCTGGAGAGCCACTACCAGTCTGAGTAGTCAATACTGACCTTGATGGACCAATGGCCTGATTCAGTATTAGGAAACTTCATGAGTTCATGTGTCAGCATGTGGAAGCAACATCACAGGATGTGACATCCCAAAATGATGTCACTTCCTTTCTCCTGGCTCCACCCCCAAAGTCTCCTGGCTCCACCCCCAAAGTCCCCAGATATTTCCCAAGTTGGACTTGGCAGCCCTATGTACAGAAGACTTGCCCTCAGAGAACTCAGAGTTGCAAAGCAGGCCCACCCCATCCTTCAGGGCCACTCGGGCTGAGAATTGGGAACGCTGGGTCTGAAAGCCCCATTTGTGTGTCAGCCCTGAATTAAGCCGCCTCCAGAGCTGTTCGTGAAAACCCAGCTGCATGTTTTTCATCCGCTTCGAGGCAGCTGAAATTTTCCCCCTCCCCAAAGTCTTTATATTTTCAACTGACGTCCAAGAATTCATATATTAATAAAGCTTTCAATGATTAATTTATAGCTTGGTATTTTGAGCTGTGCCACACCAGGGTATATTATATTTCATTATTTAAGATTCTTAATTATGTACGTGTCTAATTAGTAGGTGAAGGAAAAAGAAGTTTCTTTCCTGCAGTACAGATTTGTGATTGCAGCCAGAAATCCATTTTAACCCCATCCTGAACCTCTCTATATATTTAAGATTTCTGAGTTTTAGAACTTGGGTACAACAAACTGGGCAATTTCCTAAGAGCAGATGTGGGGAAATAATAATGGGCCAAACCACTATTTTTTAATGATTTTTTTTTAAAAAAAATAGCACTGATATAACACTTTAGAGAGCCAGTTCGGTGTAGTGGTTAAGTGCACGGACTCCAACCTGGGAGAACAGGGTTTGATTCCCCATTCCTCCACTTGCACCTGCTGGGTGACCTTGGGCAAGCCGTAGTTCTGGCACAGCTGTTCTTGAAAAAGAGCAGTTTCTGTCAGAGCTCTCTCAGCCCCATCTACCTCACAGGGTGTCTGTTATGGGGAGGGGAAGGGAAAGGAGATTGTAAGCCGCTCTGAAACTCCTTTGGGTAATGGAGGACGGGGTATAAATCCAATCTCTTCTTCTCTTCTTCTCTTCTAGAACCATACATTTGATGAGGCAGTGGGAAGAAATGCATTTTCCCAAAGTAGTCAAGAGAGAGAGAGGGTCTGTTTTGATCATAGAAACCAGAAGATCCTAAAAAAAATTTTATTGGGTCTATTGATAGATCATCTACCTTCAGTTCATAGAAGGATCAGTCTGGATCTCTTTACGGCTGCAGAGTTGGTAACTGCCAGAAGAGGTGATAGCACCAAGTATTTGAATATTAAGGTTTGGCTATATAAAAACTGGAAAATAGTCAAGAGATCTAAATTGACAGAATCAATGTGTCTGTGGGATGGAAGGTTAAAGAAACCCTTTTTTAAAAGTTGGAAACCTTTCTATGACATTAAGGGCGCGATCATACGCACCCATTTGCGACACAAGAAGGATGATTCCCTGCCGGCTCAAAGTGGCGCGATCACAAAAGCACATCTGGGAAGCGTCCTGCAGCCTGTGTCAAAGTGTCGCAAACCACTTTGAGCTGGTGGGGAATCAGCTTATTTAGCTACCAGTGAAAAGGCAGTCTCAAATGGTTTGCAACGGCCCAGAACTGACCTTTCCTGGTGTGATCGCGCCAGCGCAAACAAGTGGCATTGGGGAGCGGGCTTTTGGGGTTTTTCCCCCCTCCCATCCCGGTATGCGCATCATTGGATGACCCCGAGGGTGGAGAGGCAAGTCATTGATCCCTAGTAGAAGCAGATAAGCGCACTGAAAACAGCCAGAAAAAAAACCCCAACTCGCCTGCGGCTGCGTGTGATCACACATCGGCGGTTCGCCCTCACAGATCCATGGACCTGTGTGATCCCGCAAAAGTGGTGCAAATTGCGCCGGCACAAATTTGTGTCACTTCCCGTCCGGCTTATCTCACTCGTGTGGACGGGGCCTTAGTGTCAAGAGCTTCAAATAACTGTTGATTTCTCTAACTGTGCAGTTTTGTTTAAAAAATTTGCAAATGGAGCATTATATATATTAAGAGTTTGGGTCTCAGAATTAGATGCCTGTTCGTTTGAGGAGAGCTTCTCAGATATAGAATACAGCCTTCACAGAAAATACAGAAAAAACTCTATCCGTATTGGTTCTAGTGGGCCATAAGCTTAGCATGAGCATGAGCCAGGCAGGAACCAACAGTGTGATGCAGCAGTAAAAAAGGCTACTGTGATTTTAGGAGGCATTGGCAAAAGGATGGTGTCAAGGTCGCAATAGGTATCAGTGCTGCTGGACACTGCATTGGTTAGACCTCACCTGGAGTAATGTGTTCAGTTTAGGGCACCACAGTTTAGGAAGGATGTCAGTCAGCTGGAAGGAGTCCAGTGCATGGCAACAAAGATGATGAGGGGTTTGAAGATCATGTCCTATGAGCAGGGGCATAGACTTTAGGAAATCACGGGGGGGGGGGCTCCTTAGTGCACACGCTTTGCGCGCGCGCTCACTGGAGTGATGTTCTCCCCCCCCGGAAACCACTCGCCTCCCCAGGCTCTTCCGAGGCCCACCAGCCGCTGCTGCCGGTGCCTCTCTCCCCCCCACCACCCTTTCCCTCTCCCTCTCCAGCAGCAGCAGCCGGGCCTCGGAAGGACCCGGGGAGGCGCGGCGGCAGGTGCTCTGTTTTCCCGGGGGTGGCTGAACCCCCCCCCCGGAAATTTCGGGGGTGGCTCAAGCCCTCAAGCCCCCCCGTACTCTACGCCTATGCCTATGAGGAGAGATTGAAGGAGCTGAGAATCTCTGCTTTGGAGAAGAGACACTTACGAGGTGATATGATGACCACACTCCAATACCTAAGAGGATTTATTTATTTATTTATTTATTTTCATTTTATTTAATTTCTACCCTGCCCTCCCCCGCAAGCAGGACATACAGAAGATGGGGTGGATATGGGGCGGATGGATATAAACTACAGCAAAGGTGGTGTCATCAAAATTTCAGTTAAGTGTTGGAAATGTATGAGTTGCAAGGTCCAGATTCCAGTCATTATAGGGTTAATCTGTTTACCTTCGGAGCGATTGTTTAGACTGACATGGAAGAATCCTGGCAGACAGCCAATGCAAGAAAAACCCACGAATGTAAAGGAGTATTGATTGGTTAATGTATTCAGGTGATTTCTTTCTAGGCATCAAGAAGGAGGAGGATTCTCCATTGTTGTTGTGTGTGACCATGTGTCTCTAGCAGTAGCAAGCAAGATGTAGTTTAGATTTGTTTGTTTGTTTGTTTACCTTTTACCCTTAGAAATAAAGCATTTTAAACAGAAAGAAATGTCTCCTCTCCGGTGAAGCAAGGATCCATTGCAAACTCTGAGTATTTAAGTATTTTTGACTATTTTTCCCCAACAGAAAAAACTTCCTAATGGTGAGGTGTGTTCAACACTGGAACAGTCTCCCTTCTGAAGTGATGGAGTCTTCATCGTTGGAGGTTTTTAAGTACCAACTAGATACTTATCAGGGACACTACAGTTGTTGTTCTCCAATACGTCCCATTATTCGTTTTGGATTGTCTCAACATGGGGTTTTCAAGGTAAGACATAGTCAGAAGTGGTTTGCAAAAGGTCCTCTGCCAGGGTCACCTTCAAGGACTGCTGCTGCCCCGGAGCTCCCCTTCAAGGATTCCTCTGCCCCCATCCCCTTCGGAATCGTACATTCTCTTCTGCTGATGTAGCCATTGATCCCCAAAGGGGGTGGATGCACCTTAGTCTGGTGTCGTTGAGTTGACTCTGGGCACATTCATACAGCTCTTTTGAGCCACGCCAGGCACGAGTGCCTGGTGGATTTAAAGTACATGTCCAGATCAGAACATCTGGGAATCATGCTGTTTCCGTGGGTAGCCCGTCAATTCCCGTTGGGGATCCATACTTAAAAGATAGTGGAGAAAGTCTGGTCTAAAGCTGGCCAGCTGGCCAATGCCAGACTTTCCACCATCAGGTCATACTTCCAGCACGCAATCAGCCCATAGGGATGGTCTCCGAATGGCCGCCATTTTTAAAAAATCGTAGTGATGCGCGCATAACTGCTTAAACATGCGATGTTCCCAGAGCTCTGCTCAAACGATCCGAACAATTTTATGTTTCTGATGGTCCCCTGAACTTTATCAACTTTATTAACTGAAATGGCACCTAGAGGAAGGTACCACTGGTGGTGCTTTTACCATTTTAGTCCGTGCATGTGTGGAAAAACAAGTATATGGTGATGCGCAAATGTGCATGCGCAAACAGGGGCTGAGGACAGACTGGCAGTCTGGCCCGCTCTGCCTCCGCTTTAAAAGCGGAGGCAGAGCGGCAGTCCAGACTGCCACATCTGCCTGGAGGAGGCGGGCCGGACACAACGCGTCCAGCGATGCACTCCTCCCACAGCAGCTGGGCACCACTTAGAAGTGGTGTCCCGGCTGCTGCGGCACGCGTTCCACCTGCTTCCGGCGAGTGTGAACGTGCGCCAGGCCAGGGGAGCCGTGTGGCGTTTGCATGCCGCCGCCAGAAGCCACCTGCAGTCTGGACGCTGCGGGCGGCTTCCTTGCGGTGGCGTGTGAACGCCGCGTGGCGGGGGCAATTCCCCCCGCCTTGTTCTGCCGTGCCGTAGAGGTGCGGCAGAACACAAGTCTATCCTCAGCCAGGGTTTTTTTTAAAAAACTGACCACATGGCTCCTTGCGGTGGATGCCATCTAGACAATCCACCGCGGGAGTCACGCATGGTAAAGCACTTCATGAGCGAGCTGTCTGGTCGTGCAATGCTGGATCAAAAAGACCTAGCTCAAATTACAGCCGGGCCAATGGCAGGATTAGCTGCCCATCTGAACGTACCCTCTGCTAGGGGTTTAGACCCTTATGATATTGCTCTCAGCTTTGCTGACCCACACAACCCCCCTCACTATGTTAAGGTGTGTGTCCGAGGGGTATCTCTCTTTCAATGTCCTCCTCCACAAAAGTGTAGCTTTCCAAAACGAATAAGCTGGCAGGACAAGAAGCCTCCTGGCCCTCCAACGGGTTCGGCTGCTTCCTAGACAGAAGAACAAGAAGAGCACATCTTTAAATATGCAGGAGGAAACAACCGCAGAGACACGTCCCATGGCCCTCCTGCTTCGGCATGCCTGGCCTCCGTCTCAAAGCAGTTGCCTCTGCTACAGCAGAGTTCAGGCTCACGCTTATTAGCTGGCTTGTGACCTTTGCCGAGGAAAGGCTGTGGAGAAGAATGCTGAATTTTTCAGCAGGATGGCGACACTGCCTTGAGCTGAAAAGAAAGACAAGAGAAGCCTCTTTGAGCTTCCAGTAGGTTAAAATAGGCCTCCAGCTGCAGAGCAGTTTAAAAATCTATTTTGATGATGTCCCCAGGCTTTCCCATTTGTACATGAAAAGACAATAGACAAGAGCAATTAATAACGGTGGGTTTGTTATTGGAGTGATAAATAACTCTAAATAGCTCCTTCGATTGCCGCTTAGGCTGCTCCGTCCCCTTCGCTTTTTTTGTGGCAGATGGTTGGAAATCTTTGGGCTCCCTGAGCCCTGACCTCCTGCAGATGTTGGGACAGGCCAAAATGGTCCTCTTGATGACAGAAGAAAGGAAGAAAAACCCGATAATGTACCGTATCCGGGCTAGCGGCGGGGTGGGCCTCTAACTGCTTTTTCATTACTGTCACTGACCAGCTCCGATTCTTCTGTACTTAAAGAGTTATGTCAGCAATTGTGAGGCAGTTGAAAGGAAGAGTGGATACATGTGGTGGGGAAGTATTATTGGAAAGCCGGCCAATGGGAGATGAATGATGACGGGAAGGGGGCAAGTGCCATAGTTAGCAGGGCAGCATCTCACTAGACGGATATATTGTCCTCGCAGAGATATTCCGCCAGGCTATTATACGGCCCCTAATGAGGTTGTCATGCGTCTCTCTTTAGGTAGCTATTAAAAGCTTGTCTACATCTGCCGGAGTTTGCCTTGGAAAATGTGAGGATGGGGGAGGGGGAGCCCACGGTGTGATTGAGGGTTGCCAGCCTCCAGGTGGGGCCTGGGAATCTCTCAGAATTACAACAGATCTCCAGACAACCGAGATCAGATCCCCTCGAGAAAGTAGCTGCTTTGGTGGTGGACTCCATGGCATTATACCCCACTGAGCTCCCTCAATGCTGCAATGTGGCCAAATCTCCAGGAATTTCCCAAGATGCCTGGGAGTTTGAGAACCAACAAAAACCTTACACCGTAGACCAGTGGTGGGAGAGAAGTCTCAGAGGATGCAAAGGAGAGAGCAGAGCAGCTTTTGCAAGAGAATGATCATCTCTGGACTGGGAGGCAGCTTTTGGGAGCCATGCAAGGGCATGATGGGTAATAAGCCTAATAGGAAGTGCTTTGCTCCAGCCTTGCTTGATCTACAAGACAGGCAAGCCATGTGCAGCTGGTGTGCGGGGCTCATTAAGCGCAGCCCAAATGCTTCACGTTGCTACTAGAGTTACAGCACCCGTTAAATACAGGCCCTGGAATCACAAATGAAAGGGAAAGAGATTCAAAGACACAATCAATATTTATTAGCTCCTAAATTCTGACTGGGAATCCATGTGTGGGAAGGTGTACGCCATTTGGGCGGCAAGCATGCCCTCATTATGGCAAAATCATTTCTTGCCTCTTGCAATTTAAAACCGTGCCAAGCAAAGTGAGCAGATAGGGAAGGGGGGCAGCCGCGAACCCAGGCTGCTACACTTGGGGGGAAATTAAAAGGAGCCTTGCAGAGGGTCTGCTAGAGACAGGGAATGGCCTCCCAGAAAGTGCTTTGATGGGCTCTAATTTTGGTTCTTTTTTCTTGTCCCAAGGGCAGGAGACCACTGACCTGGATGGCCCAGGCCAGCCCGATCTTGGAAGCTGAGCAGGGTCGGCCCGGGTTGGTACCTCAATGGGAGACCACCAAGGAAGCCCAGCACTATTACGCAGAGGCAGGCAATGGCAAACCACCACTGTTTGTCTGCCCTGACCTAGATGTCATAAGAACAGAAGAGAAGCCAGTGTTGGATCAGGCCAATGGCCCATCCAGTCCAACAGTCTGTGTCACACAGTGGCCAAAAACACCAGGTGCCTTCAGGAGGTCCACCAGTGGGGCCAGGACACTAGAAGTCCTCCCACTGTTGCCCCCCCCAGCACCAAGAATACAGAGAATCACTTGCCCCAGAAGTAAGAAGAGAAGCCAATAAGAGAAGCCAATGTTGGATCAGGCCAGTGGCCCATCCAGTCCAACACTCTGTCACACAGTGGCCAAAAACACCAGGTGCCCTCAGAAGATCCAGCAGTGGGGCCAGAACACCAGAAGCCCTCCCACTGATGCCCCCCCCCAAGGACCAAGAGTACAGAGCATCCCTTGCCCCAGACTGAGAGTGCCTATCTATATACCTTGTGGCTAAGAGCCACTGATGGACCTCTGCTCCATCTGTTTATCCAATTCCCTTTTGAAGCCGTCCATGCTTGTAGCCGCCACCACCTCCTGTGGCAGTGAATCCCACATGTTAATCACTCTTTGGGTGAAGAAATAGCCCAGTCTTATCAGATCTCAGAAGCGAAGCAGGGTCCATCCTGGCCAGTACTGGGAAGCCAAGGGTCACTACACAGAGGCAGGCAATGGGAAACAACCTTTGAACGTCTCTTGCCTAAAAATCCTATGAGGGACTCACCATAAGTTGGCTGTGACTTGAGGGCACTTTTCACCAAGGGCATGAGAAACTGCCTCATACAGTCAGAACATCTGTCTATAAAATTCAGTACTCTCACAGTCCTGCTAACCTGAGATCCCCCTAAGTGGAGATGTCAGAAAACTGAACTCAGGACCTCGTGCATGCATAGCAGGTAATTTACTGCCACTGAGCTGGGGAGAACTTACCTGAAATTATTTAATGCTACTGAAAGGCCCCTTTCTCCCACCTTGTCCAATACTCAGATGGTTTTAATTATTTTTATGTGATCTGTGCTATGTATTTTATTTATATTATAAACCATACTGAGCTCCGTAAGGAAGAAATCAATAAATGATATCTTCAGGCCTGTGTATTACCAGTCTAAAAAGCTATGGTATATTCCCTATTAGATGTGCTGCCAAATTTAATGAAAGAGACGGATGGAAAATATTATACAAGAAAGAAAAGGAAGGAGAGGGGAAAACTTAACCCAAAAGAACTGAATCAAGAACCAAAAGGGTTAGTTACGATTATGAACCAGTATAGGGCCAGTTACTAAAAACTCTACGTATAACCTAAATATTATCAAAAGACATGTATTTTTATTATTATCAAAAGACATGTAAGGTAGCCTCATTACAACATAAACATGCAATGTACACAAAAGGGAACTAATTTGCGACTAGACATGTTTCAGCCCAAATCAGCCTTCTTCAACAATGGTCAAACAATTCCAAAGCAATATACATAGAGTTTTTTGTAATTGGTTTGTAACTAACCTTTTTTGGTCTTGTAAAATATTATATTCCTAGTGCTTCCGGTTCAACACCATACACTTACAGGAACAAATATTATATATATTATGTTATATAATATTATGATTTCATTTATCATATATATGCTTAGATTTCAGACATTTCTCATCAAGCCATCTGTATCTGTCATATTTTAATTGCTTGGCGCCATACCATCTGTGCACAAGGGATATTCGGACTGCATTCATGCCAAGCCACCTCTCTTCCCTTTAACAAAACATGTGTGACCGAGCAACTGACTACATGTGCCACAAAAGCTGTTAGGTGATACAATCATAAGACAAAAGTACACGTATGCAGGGCCCAGAAGAAAAGCAGAAACTTCAAAATGTTGCATGAATGGCATTTCAAGATCTCTCCTGCGACCCTCCTCCACAAAAGTCCCTCTCTTGAGAAGTCCGCCAGGCACCTTCACCGCTGGTTTTCAGGCCGATTAATCCCTCATTCTGTCTTGCTTTAGTTATTCATTTGTACCCCCACTTTCGTCTACAACGGGGTCCAAAAGTAGCTTACATCATTCTCCTCTCCTCTGTTTTATCCCCATAACAACCCTGTGAGGTAGGTTATACGTTGGGGAAAATAGTCAAAATACTTAAATACTCAGAGGTTGCAATGGATCTTTGCTTCACTGGAGAAGAGACAGGTCTTTCTGTTTAAAAAATCTTTATTTCGAAGGGTAAAAGGTACACAGGAAAGCTACAAAATAACAAAACATATCTAGAGCTACGTTTTTGCATCCTACTGCTAGAGACCCATGGTCACTCAACAGTGGAGAATCCGCCTTCTTCTTGACTCCTAGAAGGAAATCACCTGGACACATTAACCAACCAGTGTTTACAAAACAGACCAGTTTTCCCAGACTTTGCTAGCATTGGCTGTCTGCCAGGCTTCCCTTCCGGGTCAGTCTAAACAATAGCACGGAAGGTACACAGATTAACCCTATAATGACTGGAATCTGGACCTTGAAACTCATACATTTCCAACAGGTTACACTGAGAGTGTTTGACTGGCCTGAGGCCATCCAGCTAGCTTCCAGGGCAGAGTGGGGATTCAAATCTACATCTTCCAGGTCCTCATCCAGCACTCTAAGCACAACTCCACACCGGGGTGGTGGATTCCTTATCTTGCTCTACTCGCTGTCACTTGAAATAGATTATGGACAGTGCTTGATTATGGACAGTGCTTGATTATGGACAGTGCTTCTGTCTTCCTCGTATTTTTAGCATTCATTCCTTGCTGTAAGGAAATCGTATTTATCTACAAATTTCTGGAAAAGCGGTTTATTCAGTAAATAGAAAGGCTTTCAGAATTCAGTGAGCAAAATGAGTCTCCTGCGGTCCTGAGAAGCTGAAATGAGGGAAGCAAAAGCGAAATGGTGTTTTGCACATCTCCCTTTCCTGACCATTTTGGGCTTTGTAAAGGAAAAAGACATACCCCTCCTTTTCCCCTCTGTCGCTTCCACACCACAGCGGCCATTTCCCTCTTCAAAACCCTGGGAAGATTTGATCACTCTGATCCCCAAGCATTATGTCTTTTTGTTTCAGTAGTATACCCAGACCTGACCTGGATGGCTCAGGCTAGCCTGATCTCCTCAGAACATGGAAGATAAACAGGGTCGGCCCTGGTTAGTATTCGGATGGGAGATCAGCAAGGAAGTCCAGGGTTGCTATGCGGAGGCAAGCAATGGCCAACCACCTATGAACTTCATTTGCCCTAACCTGGATGGCCCAGGCTAGCCTGATCTCCTCAGATCACGGAAGCTAAGCAGGGTCTCCCTTGGTTAGTACTTGGATGGGAGACCACCTCAGAAGTCCAGGGTTGCTATGCGGAGGCAAGCAATGGCAAACCACCTATGAACATCTCACCTGACCTGGATGGCCCAGGCTAGCCCGATCTCCTCAGATCACGGAAGCTAAGCAGGGTCTCCCTTGGTTAGTACTTGGATGGGAGACCACCTCAGAAGTCCAGGGTTGCTATGCGGAGGCAAGCAATGGCAAACCACCTATGAACATCTCACCTGACCTGGATGGCCCAGGCTAGCCCAATCTCCTCAGATCACGGAAGCTAAGCAGGGTCAGCCCTGGTTAGTACTTGGATGGGAGACCACCTCAGAAGTCCAGGGTTGCTATGCAGAGGCAAGCAATGGCAAACCACTTATGAACATCTGACCTGACCTAGATGGCCCAGGCTAGCCCGATCTCCTCAGATCACGGAAGCTAAGCAGGGTCTCCCTTGGTTAGTACTTGGATGGGAGACCACCTCAGAAGTCCAGGGTTGCTATGCAGAGGCAAGCAATGGCAAACCACTTATGAACATCTGACCTGACCTGGATGGCCCAGGCTAGCCCGATCTCCTCAGATCACGGAAGCTAAGCAGGGTCTCCCTTGGTTAGTACTTGGATGGGAGACCACCTCAGAAGTCCAGGGTTCCTATGCAGAGACAAGCAATGGCAAACCACCTATGAACATCTCACCTGACCTGGATGGCCCAGGCTAGCCCGATCTCCTCAGATCACGGAAGCTAAGCAGGGTCTCCCTTGGTTAGTACTTGGATGGGAGACCACCTCAGAAGTCCAGGGTTGCTATGCGGAGGCAAGCAATGGCAAACCACCTATGAACATCTCACCTGACCTGGATGGCCCAGGCTAGCCCGATCTCCTCAGATCACGGAAGCTAAGCAGGGTCTCCCTTGGTTAGTACTTGGATGGGAGACCACCTCAGAAGTCCAGGGTTGCTATGTGGAGGCAAGCAATGGCAAACCACCTATGAACATCTCACCTGACCTGGATGGCCCAGGCTAGCCCGATCTCCTCAGATCACGGAAGCTAAGCAGGGTCTCCCTTGGTTAGTACTTGGATGGGAGACCACCTCAGAAGTCCAGGGTTGCTATGCGGAGGCAAGCAATGGCAAACCACCTATGAACATCTCACCTGACCTGGATGGCCCAGGCTAGCCCGATCTCCTCAGATCACGGAAGCTAAGCAGGGTCTCCCTTGGTTAGTACTTGGATGGGAGACCACCTCAGAAGTCCAGGGTTGCTATGCGGAGGCAAGCAATGGCAAACCACCTATGAACATCTCACCTGACCTGGATGGCCCAGGCTAGCCCGATCTCCTCAGATCACAGAAGCTAAGCAGGGTCAGCCCTGGTTAGTACTTGGATGGAAGACCACCTCAGAAGTCCAGGGTTGCTATGCAGAGGCAAGCAATGGCAAATCACTTATGAACATCTCACCTGACCTGGATGGCCCAGGCTAGCCCGATCTCCTCAGATCACGGAAGCTAAGCAGGGTCTCCCTTGGTTAGTACTTGGATGAGAGACCACCTCAGAAGTCCAGGGTTGCTATGCAGAGGCAAGCAATGGCAAACCACCTATGAACATCTCACCTGACCTGGATAGCCCAGGCTAGCCCGATCTCCTCAGATCACGGAAGCTAAGCAGGGTCTCCCTTGGTTAGTACTTGGATGGGAGACCACCTCAGAAGTCCAGGGTTCCTATGTGGAGGCAAGCAATGGCAAACCACCTATGAACATCTCACCTGACCTGGATGGCCCAGGCTAGCCCGATCTCCTCAGATCACGGAAACTAAGCAGGGTCTCCCTTGGTTAGTACTTGGATGGGAGACCACCTCAGAAGTCCAGGGTTGCTATGCGGAGGCAAGCAATGGCAAACCACCTATGAACATCTCACCTGACCTGGATGGCTCAGGCTAGCCCGATCTCCTCAGATCACGGAAACTAAGCAGGGTCTCCCTTGGTTGGTACTTGGATGGGAGACCACCTCAGAAGTCCAGGGTTGCTATGCAGAGGCAAGCAATGGCAAACCACCTATGAAAATCTCACCTGACCTGGATGGCCTAGGCTAGCCCGATCTCCTCAGATCACGGAAGCTAAGCAGGGTCAGCCCTGGTTAGTACTTGGATGGGAGACCACCTCAGAAGTCCAGGGTTGCTACGCAGGGGCAGGCAATGGCAGACCACCTATGAATATCTCTTGCCTTGAGAACCCTACAGAGTCACCATAAGTCGGCTGCAGTTTAGCAGCACTTTCCACCACCATATCCAGCTACATTTGAGTCTTCCAACTATCCACCAGACCTATGATTCTTAACCTGCAGTCTGAAGATCACCAGTGGTCTGAGGAGACCCTTTTGGTGGTCCAGGGGAGGCCGGGGAAAAGCAGCATGGACTGGCTAAGGCTTGCAGTCGGGCACAAGCCAAGCTTTAGGGGCTTTGCAGCACCCTCACTGTGCCACCTCAGATATATCCACTGTTGGAATATACAAGGTCTATAGTGCACCTGGGGCTGCAGTGGTTCAGGTGGTTAAGATGCTGAACTCCAGACCAGAAGGTTGAGACCCAAGTGCTGCATGACGGAGTGAGCTCCCATCTCTGGCCCCAGCTCCTGCCAACCTAGCAGTTCGAAAGCAAGAAATTGCAAGTAGATAAATAGGTACGACTTCGGTGGGAAGGTAACAGTGTTCCGTGCACCTCGGCGTCTAGTCATGCCGGCCACATGACCTCAGAGACATCTTTGGACAGTGCTGGCTCTTCGGTTTTGAAAGAGAGATGAGCACCGCATCCCTAGAGTTGTATTCGACTGGCTTTCGAGCAAGGGAAACCTTTACCTTTACCTATAGTGCACCTACCTGAAGAAGATCAGAAGTGCAGCCTATAGGAGACCGCTGAAGGACTGCTAGTTACCAGAGCTAGATTAGGGACTTCCCATAGTTTCAAATTATGTCCTTCCTGTCTCCTGATTGGGTCTTTGGTGGCTTCCTGCTGCAACTGAGCCCTCCCCCCTTCATCCCAGCCTCTCACAGCAGTTAGTCAGCTAGTTAAGCCTCTCACCCTTTCCCCTGTTCTATCAGAGTTTGTTTCTTCTCTGATAAACCGAGTTATTTTCTTTAAACAGTTGGTGCTTCATTTCTCTGCATGTTTAAACTCTGCCAACCTTTATTTGGGCAGAGGAGTGGCCCTTTGGCAGGGGAAAAGAAGAAGTGAAAGAAGGTTGTAGAAAGCAGCACCAAGCACAAGGGCAGTGGAGAAAGGCAGGCAAGCAGGGCGCCATGGTCAGTGACGTCTGAGTCTCACAACCCTCCTGAGATACTGTTATGTCCTGACCATTAAGCCGTGCACGCGGTTGGCCAAACACGTAGCCAGGCAAAGCCGTTGAGCTTAACTCCCAGGACAATAGACCTGGAGGATCCTAGTTGGGGACCAATGGGGAAGCCCACATCTGTAGGTAGACCTATAGGTGGCAGGGGCGTTGTAAATAATCAATCATGGGTGTTGGGTGTGTGCATGGGTGCAGTCAAGTAGGGGAATATAAGCGGACCTGCGAATCCAGTTTGTTAGTCTCGTTCTGACCTCTAAATAAACTTATGAGCTGATTTCACTGAACCCAGTACTTTACACATACTCTTCTGTTTTAAGGGTTAAAAAACATGGGGGGACCTCCAAGCTCCAGCAGACTGGACAGGTGGTTCCTGGCACTAAAAGTGGGAAGCCCCTCAGCAGACCAAGCCCCACCAGGAGGATTCAAGAAAGCCTTGCTCAAAAGTTCTGGAGGACTTCATAACCACCAAACCATGATCCCCTTCAGACTGATATCTGGCAACCTGGGGTAAAACCAAGAGATCAGGGGTCCCCAGTGTGGCACCCACCAACACCTTGCCTGGTGGCCACCAAATGTTTTTAGAAAGTGGGCAGGGCCACGTTGGCCTTTTTGCCCAGCAAGACTTCTGATTGGCCATTGGAATAATGTGTACAGTTCTGGTCACCACATCTCAAAAAAGGACATTTCAGAGCTGGATAGGGCTGCCATCCCCCTGATTTCAGGCCCTCCAATCCACCAGCTGGCTGGTGAGCATAGCTCTGCCCCCCAAAAGCTCCACAGCGCCCGATGTGCCTGGCACAACGACATCACCCAGAGGTGACATTATCACACTGGCCATATCACATGGGGGGGGGGGTTCTCTAGCATTCGGACGAAAACTCTATGGTGGGGATTTTGGCTGAACACTAGAGTGCCCCCCCCCCCGGTGACTTGCCTAGCGCGATGATGTCACTTCCCGGTAAAGATCCCAGAGAGGGGCCAGGAGCCCCCCACTGCCGCAAGGTAGGGACCTGGCAACCCTAGAGCTGGAAAAGTACAGAGGAGGGCAACCAAGATGTTTGGGGGGTTGGCGCACCTTCCCTGTGAGGAAAGGCTGAAGAGTCTGGGACTTTTCCGTTTAGAAAAGAGACAGCTAAGGGTGGGGACATGAGAGGGGTTTATAAAAGTATGCATGGGGTGGGGAGAGTTGACAAAGAGACATTTTTCTCCCTCTCTCCCAAGATACGAGAACTTGAGGGCATCCCGTGAAGCTGATGGGCAGTAGGTTGAGGATGGACAACAGGAAATACGACTTTACACAGAGGCTGCATTCACACACACTAAATAATCCACTTTCAGTGCGCTTTCCAACTGGATTTTGACTGTGTGAACTGGCAAAATCCAGCTGGAAAGTGGACTGAAAGTGGATTGTTCAGTGTACGTGACCGCAGCCAGAGAGTGATTAAAATGTGGGTTTCGCTGCCAGAGGATGTGGTGATGGCCACAGCTTTCAAAGGGGATTAGAGAGATTCATGGAGGATAAGTCTTTTCAGTGGCTACTAGCCATGGTGACTGAGGGGAAGCCTCCACATTCGGAGGCAGTCAACCTCTGAATCCCAGGGCCAGGAGGCAATGTCAGGAGAAAGCCTCGGCCTCTCTGCCTTGTGGTTGGCCCTCCAGAGGAACTGGCCGGCCACTGTGTGAGACAGGAGGCTGGACTAGATGGGCCTCTGGTCTGGTCGAGCAGGGCTCATCTTCTTATTGGAGATTTGATTGGCTGTGCAGATTTTTTTTAATGCTGCTTTGACAGCAGCTGCCACCTCCAAACAAGAGTCTTCTTCACCATGTGGCTGTGGTGGCCATTTTGTGGCTGGCTCTGCCTTCGGCGACAGCTGCATCAGAATTTCCAAAGGCGCCCACAGTTTCAAAAAGGCGGGGACCCCTGCCCTACCTAATACTTGCAGATTATATTTGAGCTAGATTCCACTTTGTGCTTTTTAACCAGGATGTATTCATTTACATTCTTTGATTTTTAAAATCTTGCTCTTCTCCCCAGACTCCTGAAACAGGTGAAGGCCAAACTCTAAAGAAACAAGCGCATACGTCCCTGTGGTCTTTCCACGCTTCTTCTAATGGGCCGTTCGTATTCTCTCTCGCTAAAAAGTCCTCTAATTTGTCTGGCTCCTTCTTCACATAGCTTCAGAAACAAAACCATGGCCCTAAATGAATGATCGCCCGACTGGGCAGAAGGGCCGCCCTGACAAATCCATTGGGGCTTGATGTGTGAACCGTCCCGTAAAGAAGGGTCCGCCATGAATATGTCAAGATGCCTGCACAGTGCTCCACAAGACACAGAGAAAGAGGGCCCTTTCTCCCCACCCCCTGCTCTAATGAGGCAGAGCGAAATGGGTGAATACATTTCTATGCACAATGCATCGGTGTCTGGTTTGTTTTAGCGAAACAGTAACCACTTTTGCTTTTCCAGGGTAAACGCCCCACACAATAGACCAGCCCCACATGAATCCATTATGTCTTGCTGGGCTTTTAGCTGGAGTATGACTGTTTAACCAGGCAGTGACACGAGAAGAATGACTAGCCAGCCCTGCAGCCGAGAGTGGAGGTTTTATTGATTCACCGCATTGCCTGCCGTTTGAGCCTTGATTGATAGGCGCTCATGAATTCAAGGAAGGTGACGCTCCTCTGCAAAAACACAACAGCCGGCTGTGACTGGAACCATCTGCCAGTTCAACAGAAAGATGGAGACGCCGCTCAAAGGAGCGCTTCAGTGGGAACTTGTGGGGCTTTCCACCTTACTCCGTCAGAAGACTGAAGCATTCGGGATCTTAGCACCGCACTATTATTCTGCATTAACGAGCAACTTCAAGAATGAAAACAGGTTTATCTGTTGTCTTTTTCTCATTACCGTTGACAAAACCCTGCTGTTCCTGCCTCGTGATAGTTCCCACCTCCTTGAGAAGTAGGATGTTTTACAAGTTCAATTCCCTTGGAAGGAGACAGCTGTGGAGGACTTACACCACGTCTGAACGGCTGGATTTGAGACCAGGGGCCCCTTCGAGGCTCCATCCCATGTGTATGTGACAAACAGCTTGCACCACTAACCAATATATTGATTAGCCAATAGTCATTCTAAAGGTCACCTAATTAGGAATGAGACATCCCCCTCTCTGTCGGGAAGATCCTACACAGCAGCTAATTGGCCCTATGCTAACTAACTAACATTAGCATTCACAAATAACAGCTTAATCCCTTCATGACAGAAGGAGTGGCACTTGCAAAACCCAACACTATCCCCTAAAACTATCAACTGTGTTTGAAATATCTGTTAATGGACAGGTTGGCCATGCAGAGGAGCCCGTCGGAGACTGCTGGTTTGTGGGGCAGTGGCTATTTCCCTGTAGCCAGGGCCTCTGGAACCCCTGACAGCTTCTCTTGTAAGATTCAGACTTTAGTCCTCCCAGTAGCTGCATTCCAACTGAGCATTTCGAGGTCATCTCTGCCACTATGGGAAGCATCTTCAGTGACTGGCTATTCAACAACTTCGAGAAAAGGTCCGGGTACTGACTTGCCACAACCACAGAGCAGGAAGTGTGGCAGAAATGGCAGAAAAGACCACCAAAATCAATCAATGGTTGGCTTGGGATGTCAGCAAAAGGTGACAAAGGCGGGGGGGGGACTCAACCCAACAAATAGCAGTGAACCAAGGGGGTCAAGCTAACAAAAGAATTATTATGAAAAATATAGACATTTATTAGGGTATACACATAAATAGAACAAGACTTGATTGTGGAGGCACAGGTAGGGTTGCCACCCTTCCATGTGGCAACTGGAGGTCTCCCGCTATTACAGCTGATCAGCTGTCCTGGAGACAAGGACAGCTTTGGAGAGTGGACTTGATGGCATTACGCCCTGCTGAGGTCCCTCCCCTCCACAAACCCCGCCCTCCCCAGGCTCCACCCCCAAAAGCTCCAGGGATTTCCCAACCCAGATCTGGCAACCCTAGGCACAGGCTTCTTCCTTGGCCTGTTCTGGATCTGTGCTCTAGTCAAATTTGTAATGTTCTTAGCATTTCTTCTGCAGGCAGTCACCAGTCTTCCGGGATCATAGAAAGGGCAGCATGAAAAACCTGGGGCTTATGGAGTGGTAGGTAAAGGAGATATCTGGTAGAGGAGTTCTAGCGGTCTTGTAAAAACTCAAATGGGGGACGCTGATCCTTCCTTATCTGGCATAAATCTTCCCAACAGGAACTTTTAAAGCATAGACTGGAGTCTGGCAGATGCAAGGAGAGGCCTGTAGCCAATGCTCCCTCTAAGCTGTGGAGCCTTGTGAGCAAAAACTCAAGTTTGTGAACTACTGACATTAAAGTCGTGAGCGATCCATTTGGCTACTGCATAACTCCTTTTGCTTTGGAGCCATCCTTCCCGAGCTAAGACGAAAATGTGTGAGCCGGAGGCTAAAAAACTGTGAGCTTTCTCACATTAACTCAGCTTAGAGGGAACTCTGCCTGTAGCTATAAGGGGAAAGCAGGGGCAATCTGAATCTCCTGACTGGCCTTCCTGGATTTCTCAGTGGTTTTCAATGCCATGGTACCCTTCTGAGGTAGTTGTGCGAATTCTCCAGTAGTTTGGACTATTTCACTTGATGGGAGTGACACACATCACTGACAAATGGGGCATTTGACACCAGACTAATCTGGGGAATTTGCGCAACTCCCACAGGCTTAGTTGACTTGTTGTAGCAAATATATAGCATTCAAGACCGCAACACCTGGTCTTATATATATTCACATATGTATATACAAAATTCTGAATGCATTTTTGGATGTGTGTCACTTTATTATAAGGAATATTGACCACTGAGGAAGGCCCATAGGGGCTGAAATGCGTATGGTCCTTAGGTCAAAGGTTTTTTTTTTTAAAGCAATTTTTTAAATTATTATTATTTGTTTAGTCTGTTACATCGAATATTTCTAGTTATTGACATTTACACCCCTTCGATTCCCTCCCTCCCTCCCTCCCTCTCTTTTAATCATAGGGCGTTTTCTCACTAGTTTTCCCCCGCGGTTTACACCGAAGCTAGCACCGGAGCTTCTGGTCAGTTTCCCACCATTTGTTCCGTGCTCACAATTTCCTCCAGAGTATCACTGCACTGTTCCGGAGCTTCCCTGGAGCAAGAAAATCCTGCTGGAACAGGATTTTCTTGCTCCAGGGAAGCTCCGGAGCAGTGCAGTGATACTCTGGAGGAAATTGTGAGCACGGAACAAATGGTGGGAAACTGACCAGAAGCTCCGGTGCTAGCTTCGGTGTAAACCGCGGGGGAAAACTAGTGAGAAAACGCCCATAGTCTTTTCACTCCAGCCATGGGCACAAAGTCTTAATCTTCCACTGAATGTCTTTCCTTCTTTCTTTCAGTATCCAGTCTAGGGAGGTCTTCCATCTGGTCTTGATTTCCGTGGATCTTTCTTCCCATGATATTCCCCTGTTGATTGACACCACAATATCTGACTGTATAAAGTCAAACAAATAGTTGTGCCAGATTTCTATTGTCCATTTACTTTTGCCTTTCCAACCCAGAGCAATGGCCGCCTTTCCCGCCAGTATCATAGCCTTGACTAGATTTTGAATAGTCCTCTCCAGTAACGGGCTTCCTATTGTACTTAACAACATTAGATTAAAGTCTATAGTTAGCGTTATATTGCATACTTTTCTAATAATTTCAATAATTTCCCCCCAACAGGTCTTTACTTCTACACATTCCCACCACATGTGTGCATACCAACCCTTAGAATGGTTACAGTGCCAGCACAGGGAACTCAATCTTAGAAACATATTAGCTAGCTGTGCTGGTGTCTTGTACCATTTTGTGAGGAATTTGTATTCAAGTTCTTTAAATCTGGTTACTTTAATCTCTTCTATTCCTTTCATAATTTTTTCAGCCAACCTCTCTGTCCCAGTGTCGATGCATGACGAGCAGTGGAAGCCGGAGGGAAGGCATCAGGGAGAGGTTTACAAGATGATGCCTGGGATAGAGCAGGCAGAGAGAGAAGTCCTTTCCTCCCTTTCTCACAAGACAAGAACTCCTGGGCACTCCATGAAATTGCTGAGCAGTCAGGTTAGAACGGATAAAAGGAAGTCCTTCTTCACCCAAAGAGGGATTAACATGTGGAATTCACTGCCACAGGAGGTGGTGGCGACTACAAGCATGAACGGCTTCAAGAGGGAATTAGATAAACACAAGCCGGTGGACCCGCGATACTCGCGGGGGGGGCAGGTGAGCCTCTCTCCCCTCCCTCCCCCCATTCCCCCCCGAAAATCGGTGGCAGCGGCAAGAACCGCCGCTCGCTGAGGCACTCCCCCCTGGCCCACTCTAGCTCGGGCCCGAGTGGCATTAAGCCACTTGGCCCCGGCGTTTCCCTCCCTCCTGCCCCCTCCCCCGGCCCACTCACCCCCGGCTCCCAGGCCTGAGCAGCCAAGCGCTGCTCGGGCCGTCACTTCCCCCCCCCCCTGTTCACCGCCTCTCCCCTCCCCGAGTCGGCGGCGCAGCTAGACCTGAGGCCCGCTGCACTGCCTCCCCCCTCCCCTGTTTCTGAGCTGGTGGCTCAGCCGCAGACCCCCGCTACCACCGCCTGGCCGCTTGTCCGTTGCTGCCGCCGCCGCCACTCAGGTAAGTCCATTCCCTGCACATGCGCAGGGAACAGGGTTTTTTTACTTTTGGGGGGATTTGAGTATCCCCCCGAAATTTTTCTTAAGTTTTTAGATTTTTCTGCAGACGTGGGGACCGCCCCACGTCTGCAGAACCCCCTCCCCACCCCCCAAGTGCCACCCCCCGCACGGATTTAAGTATCTGCATGCGGGGGGGCACTTGGGAATTAGATATATAGATATGGAACAGAGGTCCATCACTAGTTATTAGCCACAAAGTATAGATAGGAACTCTCAGTCTGGGGCAAGTGATGCTCTGTCTTCTTGGTGCTTGGGGGGGGCAACAGTGGGAGGGCTTCCAGTGTCTTGGCCCCACTGCTGGACCTCCGGAGGGCACCTGGTGTTTTTGGCCACTGTGTGACACAGAGTGTTGGACTAGGCCACTGGCCTGATCCAGTATTGGCTTCTCTCATGTTCTTATGTTCTTACTGTAAGGAAATACTGTAAGAGTGTTGATGTTTTAAACATGTTTGTATTTTGTGTAAAAAACATAATATCCTTAATTGGGTTTGCCTGTGCCCTGTATAAAGCTTATATCTCCGGTACCTGGCATTACATTTTATGGCACACGTGGCCTGGCCTGACAAAGTGACACTTTATGTCAGATCCAGGCCTTGTTACCGATGAGTTCAACACCTCTGCTCTTTGGCATCATACCCCACTGAGGTTCCTCCCCAGTCACCACCCTGAACTCTCCAGGAATTTCCCCACCTGGAGTTGGCAACCCTAGTGCTCACATAAGAAACAAGGGGGTTAATAGTATCTTTTGGTACTGCAGGTATCTCTGTAATGCTAGCATGTTGTCTAAAAAGAAAGGCTAAGCTCAAATGGCTATGGTTACCAACTCTGGGCTGGGAAATTCCGGGAGATTTCGGGAGAGGATCCTGGGGAGGGTGGGATTTGGGGAGGGGAGGGAACTCAGTGTGTGTGTGGGGGGGGGGTATGATGCCATAGAGTCCACCCTCCAAAGCAGCCATGTTCTCCAGGAGAACAGATCTCTGTTGTCTGGAGATCCGTTGAAATTACAGGATATCTCCAGGCCCCACTTGGAGGCTGGCAACCCTAAGTGGTGTGCAAGTGGCAACAAAATTGGACTTAGCACCACTTTGTTTAGCACCCCTTTGTCCTGCACAAAACAAACGTTCCGCAGCACTTAGCACTTTCCTCCCTGTATATCATAGTGCCTTGAAATTGTGCAAGATCTTGCCCAAGTGGAAACTCAGACGGTGGTAACGATAAGTTTGCCTCTCTGCAAGCAGCCACTGTGGTCTGTTTTGTTGCATTCCTGCTTTTGCGCATGGAAATTCTGCACTGGATCCAGCCCTAAATGTTTTATTTTCACCAGACAGATTCCCTTTGGGATCACGACAGACGTGGATTATCCTACTGCTCACAACCTCGGTCTCTTGACCATGCAAGTTCCTGCGGCTGGGCGCTATTAACTGTTCATTAGCCATGCAAAATGTTTTGTTAATGCGGCCAAAGGTCTCGCTCTCCTCCCCCGTCTTTTTCTTCTCAAACAAACAGTTCCTCCATTTATTTATATTAGGCTATAATAACTATTGATCGGCCCAAGATTATGGAATCTAGAAAACATTAGTAGATTCCTTAACAATGCCTATCTGGGGCTTTAACTCCCCATTGAAATGTGCTTTACTTTCAGAGTATTCTACATGAATGACAACACCTATTATGTACACAGGCACTGTATCCACCCCTCATTTGCAAAGCATATTATCTCTGATCAATACCGGACGACAGCATGCAGCGGATGAAAAGTAGCAATTTTGGAATTCAAGTGACATATGGTGCAAATCCCTCAGTATCCAGCCTGTTTTAAACAAACCACAAGGACATGAAATTTCCAGCACGCAGAGCCGCACGATTAACATAACTTCCCTCTTGGGAACATGGCCCCTATTTACATTTTGGGGGTCTCATGGACAAAGACCTTGGCGCACCTTTTGAGGACAGAATGCCGCATGCCAGAAGATAATGGCCCCTGATTAAACTTCCATCCCATGTAGCCACGGACGAATCTCGAATGAATATGTGGCTGGGGGGGTGGGGGAACCGTCCTCCCATTTGGGGCAAATCAAAATATATCAAAACCTGGGTCCCCCCTACATCACTCAGAGGCAGCGATAATGTTTCTGTGGAAGTTGGTTTATTTTACCATCCATCATCTTTCAATAGGGCTTAATTAGTGACAACTTTACAACTTCATTAAGATTCTGTCACTGAAGTCCCGGCGCTTTTATCGCATTGGGAATTAACAATCAGGAACTCAGAGAGGGCCTTTGTTTTTTCTTTCGTTAAACATAAAGCTGCTCTTTAAAAGGTGTTTGAAAGCATCCGTTGCCACAACCTGCATCTCTGACTGCAGCCTTTTTTTAAAAATCCAGAACCGAACAATAATTACCAACAGATATTCTGCAGGCAACACATTCTCGGTCAGACCGACCTGTCTAGCAATACTTACAGGAATATGTCTTAAAAATCTTTTTAAAAATAATCTCTCTCGCACGCGCCCCTCTATTTTCTTGTCAGCAAATCAAGCAATCTGTAGGTGCTCCAGAAGAGCAACAAAGAACAGCTGATTCAGATTCTGATATGAATCCAGGGCATGGCAGAAAGCTGGGGCCGCACTGCTCTTGCCATGAAGCCATCTGAAGCAGCTACCAGGCTGGGGGGTTGCCAGCATCCAGGTGGTGGCTGGAGATCTCCCTCTATTACAACTGATCTCCTGATGACAAAGATCAGTTCTCCTGGAGAAAATGCCACTTTGGAAGGTGGATTCTATGGCATAATACCCTCCCTTCCCCAAACCTTGCCCTCCTCAGGATCCACCCCCCAAAAAAATCTCCAGGTATTTCCTAACCTTGAGTTGGCAACCCTATGGGTTGGGCATTCTGTCCTGGGGGGAACTGTTCTCTCTCCAACTGACTTGTCTCAAAACATGAAAAATGGCCCAGCAGGTCTTCAGTCTCTCAGCCATTTCTAGCCCATGTGGGGTACGTTTAAGGTATACACAAATATGCTACCATTGAGAGCCAGTTTGGTGTAGTGGTTAAGTGTGCGGACTCTCATCTGGGAGAACCGGGTTTGATTCCCCATTTCTCCACTTGCAGCTGCTGGAGGACCTTGGGCAAGCCATAGTTCTGTCAGAGCTATCCTTGAAAGAGCAGTTTCTGTCAGAGCTCTCTCAGCTTCACCTACCTCACAGGGTGTCTGTTGGGGGGAGGGGCAGGGAAAGAAGTTTGTAAGCTGCTCTGAGACTCTGAGTGAAGGGTGGGGTATAAATCCAGTCTCTTCTTCTTCTTCTTCTTCTTCTTCATTGTACATGATTGTTAGATCAACAATTTCACATTTGAATTTCTTCTTAATCCTCAAGGGTCTGCCATCCAGACCCGGTAACTCGTTAACCGATTACTACCTCAATTTACAACAAACTCAAATCAACTTTACCCAATGATTGGAAAGGTGCGAGTATAGCCCAGTTTGTTTGTTTGTTTGTTTTAAGGGGTTCAGGAAATCACAAACTAGTTAGCCTAACTATGTTGCAAGTAAACTGATGAAAACAGTTTATAATAATAATAATTAGGTATATACAACCGGAATGCACCCACACTAGATGTTTGGAGAGGGCTGACAAACATCTGGATAAGAGTGGTCCAGTAGACGTTATCTGTTAGGACTTCCCAAATCTTTTTGACAAAGTAAAATTAACAGTTATTATGGGATATGTCCCTGCAGCAGTTCTTTAGGGCTAAAGTGCTGTCTTGGCTTTTATGCTGAAAACCAGTGTGATGGAGTGGTTAAGGCAGCAGCAGACTCTAATCTGGAGAACTGGGTTTGATTCTCCACTCCTTCTCCACACAAAGCCTGCTGGGTGACCTTGGGTCAGTCCCAGTTTTCTCAGAACTCCCTCAGCCCCACCTACCTCAAAAGGAATGTGATTGTAAGCCCCTTTGAGACTCGTTAAGGTAGAGAACACCGAGGTATAAAAACCGACTCTTCTTATTCTGTTTGGATTACTGGAGTAGATAGCTCTAGCGATCAACCTGTTGAGGTTTTTCTTCAGAAAATCAACCGAGTTCCATATTGTGTTGCCTTGGTGGTCCGCTGATTGGACCTGGCCTTGGGATCAATGGAATGCCAAGCTTGGAAGCCGGCTTTTTTGTGGGATAAGAGGATGGGTCCCCTTGGGTTAGTACCTGACGAGCTGACAGAAAACAGAGGTTCCAAGTACACGGGCAATATCTCACAATAGAGGGAGGTGAGCATCAAGGATCTTTGTTAGAACCAGCCCAACGTAAACATCTTCGTGAATGACCTTAATTTGGGAGGTGAAGAACAAAACGGCCGGAACTGAAGATGACATTCCGCCATTCCAGATGATGGGAACCAAAAGCAGAGAGTGAAGTGTTCCGAAAAGCTCTCTCCAGACTGGTTGAGTAGGGGACAGTGAAGGAAATGAAGTCCAGCGTGAGTAAGGGGTCAGGCCACACTGGGGCAAGTGGGGAGGGAATCATAACACTGCAGAAATGGCGTGGGGCCCAAGCAGGCTGTGACTGACCAAGAAAGAGAGTTTGGGGTCATGATGGACACCCTACTGAGAATGTCAACTTGGTGTGCAGCCAAGGCACAAAAGGCCAATTCTTCGCAAGAGAAAGAGCTTGGAAATAAAACTGCCAACACTCTAATGCCCTTGCGTACATGTGTGACGGGGGTCCCCCGCATGAGGCCCGAGAGTGCATAGATATAGACCAGGGGTCCCTGATGTGGTGCTCATGAGCACCGTGGCACCTGCTGACACCTCTCCTGGTGCCCACCCAGTGGGCAGGGCCAGGCGAGGCTGCTGCCCAGCAGGGCTTCTGATTGGCTGCTGGAGATCCAATTGGCCGGGCAGATTAGAATAACATCGTTTCGGTGGCAGCCGCCACCACAAGGCTGGTTGAATTCTCCCTCCCTCCCTCCCTCTCTCTCTCTCTCTCTCTCTCTCTCTCTCTCCCTCTCTCTCTCTTTCCTTCTCCTCCTCCTCCTCCTCACAGTGCAGGGGTCATTTCAAGCAGGCACACGCAGGAGCACCATTCCAGGAGTAACAAGCCCAGGAGCGGGCACATATGGTGATGCGCGGTGGAAAAAAGCAAAAGCAGACTAACTTGATCTGTATTTTCATGCTTGTTGTTGTAGGATAGCTTCCCTGCAAGAGCAAAGGAAAACTCTGGTGTCTTTAGTCAAAGTATAAAGCTGGCTCACCAGCTCTGAGTTGGGAAATACCTGGAGGTTTTTGGGGTGGAGCCTGAGCAGTGGGTGTTGCCTTCTGACACACTCACGGTGATGTCAGGGGATGTGGTATATTCAAATAAATTATGCTAATGAGTTATACTAATGAGCTCCTGCACCTCTTTTTCTACGAAATGACCCCTGTCCCAGTGTATCTTTGAAAATGGCTCCTCTTGCCCCAGGCTCTGTGTGTGTGTGTGTGTGTGTGTGTGTGTGTGTGTGTGTGTGTGTACATGTGTGGTTCCATCTCTCGTGGTGGTCCTTTTGGAGTCACAGCCTCCAGCCTGGGTCAGAATTCCAGAGGGGCCCACAGGCTGACAAATGTTGGGGACCCCCGATCTATTATTTGGCTTCACTGGGACCCTGGACACGGCTTTAGCTGGCCCCACCTCAAAAAGGATATTTTAGAGCGTGAAACAAGGTAGGAAAGGATAGCCAAAATGACAGAGAGATTGCAGCGCCTTCCCCTGGAGGAACACACAAAGAGTAAAAAGCTTCTCAGTTCAGGAGGGGGGGGGAATGGGACGCGGTGGAGGTTTTATCACAGTGTGGAGAAAGTAGTTCTGGAGAACTCTTTCAAATTACTAGAACTCAGGGGGCACCCAACAGACTCAGAATGGACAAAAGAAAGCACTTCACACAATGCAAAATTAATGCATGAGAGAAGATGTGCTGACGGCCAAAAGCATAAAGGGCAAATAGGGATTAAGCAGATCCAGAGAGGGTCTGTGGCATTGGTGGCTATTAGCCAAGGTGTCTAAATGTAACCTCAATGCATATCAATGGCTTGGGAAGGCACTGGATTCCGTGGCCCAGTTGAGGACCTTCAGCCGCGTCTGGTTGGCCTCTGTATGAAACAGGATGCAGTGCCAGACGAACCCTTGATCTGCCAGAGGTCCATTGGAGCAGGAGCGCACAGGAGCGCAGCTCCAGGAGTGAGGAGCCCAGGGGGCAGGCACATGACCTAGCCCCGCCCCCCCCCTCGGCTTCCCCGAGCAGTGCAGAGGCGCAGCGCCCTGGGGAAAGCCCTGCTAGGGTCTTTATTGTTTTTAATGGTTGGTTTTAATATTGATCATTTTATCATTGTTCCTTTTATGACTGTGTGCTGCTTTTCCAGAGACTTGCTCAAGGTGGCATATAAATTTTCTAAGTATACCATTTTTTATCTGGGCACATGGCACATAAGTACTGGAGAAATTTCACCAACCCTTCAGCAGCTTCCACCCCATCAGTTTGGTGTAGTGGTCAGGAGTTGGACTCTAATCTGGGAGAACCGGGTTTGATTCCCCACTCCTCCACATGCAGCTGCTGGTGTGACCTTGGGCCAGTCACAAGTTCTCTCAGAGCTGTTCTCTCATGAGCAGTTCTCAAAAGACCTCTCTCAGCCCCACCTACCTCACAGGGTGTCTTGTTGTGGGGAGGGGAAGGGGAAGGGATGGGTGGTGCACATGTCCTGGGTATCTCAAGTCTACTTGAAACCTGGTGGTTTCAAGGGAGCAGGAAGAGAATGAGGGTGTCTTCTTTACGCTTATTTTTCTTGCACAAAGTATTGGATGGGGAAGGGAATGGAGGAAGAGCAGGTCAGTTTCACTCACCTGTGGAGTGGAGCCTGAGGGGTGGGTGTGGCCTTCTGACACACTTCCGGCATGTTAGGGGGTGTGGCATATGCAAATGAGTTGTGCAAATGAGTTATGGCAATGAGCTCCTGCACCTCTTTTTCTACGAAATGACCCCTGTCTGCTCCTATATTCCTGTGACATCGGTGCAGGTTTGATGCCCTGTGTATATGAACAAGTTTGGCCGAAAGGGAATGGATCCAGCCTCTGGGGGTTATACTCAACCTGGCATCATGGCTGGAGAAGCAAGCCGACTGTCTTCCATCTTCACTTAGCCTGGACGATGGCTCCCTGCCTTGAGCCACGTGGATCCGTGTAGCGTTGCCAGGCCTCCCCCCTCTGGCCACTGGTGGGGGATGGTTGGTAGGGATGCCTGACCCAGGTTTTAAAAAACCTCCTGGCGATTTGGGGATGGAGTCTGGGGGGAAAGGTACCCCAGTGGGATGCAGTGCCACAGAGTCCACCCTCCAAAGCAGCCATTTCCCTCCAGGGGAACTGGTCTCTGCAGTCTGGAGACGAGCTGTCATTCTGGGGGTCCCTGGGTCCCACCTGGAGGCTGGCATCCCTGGGTCCATACCACAGTAACCTCAGAGTTAGAGTACTGTAAGACATTCTCCTCGGATCTGCCCATGAAGGCAGCTCAGAAACCCCAGCTGGGGCAGAACGCTGCAGCCTGCCTGCCCTGCAGTCACTCCACTGCTTGTCAGTTAGTTTCCAGGTTCAATTCACGGTGCTCCTTCCTTCCTTCCTTCCTTCCTTCCTTCCTTCCTTCCTTCCTTCCTTCCTTCCTTCCTTCCTTCCTTCGAAGCCACACGTCTGCAGGACGGCTGAGCACTGCCTTCAGAAGGGGAGACCCTGCAGAGGGGTCAGAAGACCGCGGCAGTGGTCCCTCTGGGGGTGCCGCTTCTGCCAAGCAGGGTCGGGAAGGCTCCTGCGCGTCTGTTGTTCTGCAAAATGCCTACGAACTGAATAGTTCAGGAGGACATTTTTTATAAAGGGAGTAGGTTTGTAACGAGAATGTGGAATGGTCAAGTGTAGCCCAGTCTCGTCAGATCTCGGAAGCTGGGCAGGGCCAGTACTTGGCTGAGAGACCGCCCAGGTAAGACTGGCCATCCCTTGCCCTGAAGACCCCTTGCTGGGGTCTTCAGGGCAAGGGATGGCCAGTCTTACTTGGCCATCTCTTGCCCTTGACAGCACTTTGCACACAGGCATTTGCAACTTCAGTGTCCGGGGAAACTGTTAGGTTATTGCATTGTCGATTGTATCCAGGGCTATTTTGGGGCAGGAAGGCACAGGAACGGAGTTCTGCCTGGCTCCTGAGTTAGCCACGCCTATCACCAAAACCTCTGGGCATGGGTGGCTACAGAGCACACTGCCCTCCCCACCTTACACACAAGAGGGAAAGGCGGTGTGTTAAAATGCCCTCTTTCCCTCTGGGGACCCCTAGGGATTCCCTTGTCAATTTCATTCCCAACTAGTCAGCTGTGAGTGAAATTGACAAGGAAAAGCCTCTCTCTGCCTTCCCTCCTCTAGCTGACATGTCACAGCTGAAAAGGGCAGGCAGGGAACCCAGGCACCCTGGAAATGCCTTTCTTTCCCTCCCCAATCTGGGGGCGGGAGAGAAAGGCATGTAACCGTGCCCCCCCCCCATGCACTTCTCCAAGTCTCTCTGCAATAGCCATCTGGTTGGGGGGGGGCATAGGAGAATAGAAAGGCAATGCTGAAGTGCCTGGGATCTTTCAGTGTGGGAAGGCAATGTTCAACTGTCCTTTGAGAGCCAGTTTGGTGTAGTGGTTAAGTGCGCAGACTCTAATCTGGGAGAGCCGGGTTTGATTCCCCACTCCTCCACTTGCACCTGCTGGATGACCTTGGGCAAGCCATAGCTCTGTACCAGCTGTTCTCTCAAGGACAGCTTGGGAAAGAGCTCTCTCAGCCCCACCTACCTCACAGGGTGCCTGTTGTGGGGAGGGGAAGGGGAAGGAGTTTGTAAGCCGCTCTGGGACTCCCTTGGGTAGTGAAGGGTGGGGTATAAATCCAATCTCCTCTTCTTCTTCTTCTTCTTCTTCTTCTTCTTCTTCAGCGCCTTTCCCCAGCCGTCTGATGGAGGGGGTAGGAGACTAGAAAGGTGATGCTGAAGTGGGGCGGAGAAGCTCGGGGGGGAAGAGGCAAGCTCCCATGCTTGCCCTGTGCTTTCCCAGCCCCCGCCTAATATGCTAATGAGCTGTGCTGTTGGGGTGTGGCCTAATATGCTAATGTGCCTCTGCTGTTGGGTATGGCCTATTATGCTAATGGGTTCCTGCTGGGCTTTTTCTACAAAAAAAAGCCCTGATAGTATTATTTCGCTGTTCTTGTGATACCAGTCAATACATCTAGTTCTCAACATGGCCAGATCTGTGGATGCTTAAATGTGGAGACTGACAAAGACACCAAAGCAACATAACAGTGCATTGACAAGATAAAAAGAAGCACAGGGGTCAAAAATGCGCCCAGCTCTGCCTAAACAGTTTCCCCACCATCAAATACCCTCTGAAATAAAACTGTCTTCCTGGGTGCAGGTTCAAGGGGGGGGCAGCCGTGATGGTTGGAAGCAGCAGGACAAAGTTGGAGTCCAGGGGCACATTTAAGACCAGCAGAATTTTATTCAGTGTATGAGGTTTCCTGGGCATGCACACAAAAGCTGATACCTTGAATAAAACTCTGTTGAGCTTAAGGGCATCACTGAACACAAACTTTTGTTTCCCGAATGCAGTGAATGAAGATGCATTCCTCCCCCAATCTGGTAAGCCATTTTAAAAGACTGGGTCTACCACAGGGGGGTGGGGAAATCTGTGAACTGAAGGTTGCCACATGGTCAGTCCTGAGAGAGAGAATCCCCACTCTGCCATGGAGACCTTGGGCCAGTCACATGTTCTTAGCCTAACCTACCTCGCAGGGTTGTTATAAGGATAAAATGGAGGTGAGGGGAACAACGAATGCGGCTTTGAGTTCCCATTGGAGAGAAAGGAAGATTATAAATGAACTAAATGAACAGTAAATAAATCAGTATGAGGGCCCCAGACCATGAAGAACTTAGAAGTAGGGAAATTCCTGGAGCTTTTGGAGAGGAGCTTGGAGGGGGGGGGGAACTCAGTGTGGTACAGTGCCAGAGAGTCCCCCCACCAACCCAGTCATTTTCCCCAGGGGAACTGATGTCTGTAGTCTGGAGAGCCACTAAAATTCTGGGAGATCTCCAGCCCCCTGCTTGGCAAGGGCAGCAAGGTTGCTTGAATCACGTTGCTGTGGCCGGGCCACTAGTACCTCAATAGGAATGACTTATTCATCATAGCAAAACATCTGTTTTGAAAAACCTTTTCTGATATCCATACAGTTCTGATATTCAGCTTTGTTCTCCTTCCGGGAGCAGCTGTTAAAGTTGCATAAAGTTGAACTCCGCACAGCTTCTAGTCACTGCACTGTTGCAGTTTGTTAACCTCTCTCTCTCTCAGGGACGGCCCCAGGTTTTTCTGTCCACTAGGTGAGAACACATTCTGGTCCCCCCATCCCACATGCGGGGCGGGATGGGACAGGGGCGGGCACCAGATAATGGGCAGCCAGAATGGTGCCCTCGTCAAGCCATCGCCCTAGGCGATGGTCTAAAATTTAACAATAACAGGCCGGCCCTGCTCTCTCTCTCTCTCTCTCTCCTCAAGCACAGATTCAAGCCTTGGAAATATTTATAAGCAAATAAACAATGCAGTGAGGACTGGGAAGTGTTTCTCGGTGGTGAGCCTTGTTCCTGCTCACTCTGCCATAAAGGGAACAGTAGAAATGGCACCCACTTTCTCGGTATGCCTCGGTGGGCTGAGCATTAGGGGCCAAGAACTACTGAGAATTATTGGGGCCAGGGGAAGGGGGAGACGCATGGAGTTCATGCATTTTTAATTGCTTGAGGCTGTAAAGTCATTCTTTGGAAAAGATTTCACTGCCCTCCTCTTAGATTCCCCCCCCCCCCCCCGTTGCAGCACATTCAGTTACAAGAGATGGTTTATTAATAAGTTATTTTCATATTGACTTTTTTAATTGGTTTTCTAAAGGGGGGAAAAAGTGTTTGCTCCACTATACTAAAGCTGCATCTCTCCTGGGTAAACTTGAGAAAATGGATTTTTGTGTTGCTCGTGTCTAGGGTCGGAAAGAGGAATGAGAAAAGCCTCATGAGAGAGGGAGCCAAACTTTTAAGAAGGAAAATTTCGGAAGGGTAGTCCTGTGTGTCTGCTGAAGGAAATCCACCTAGAGGCACTTTAAAAGACTTCCAGATGTTATCATGATTTAAGCATCTGACAAAGTAGAAATGAAGGTTACCTGTCTCGCTATTACAGTTGATCTCCAGATGACCTGGAGAAAATGGCTGCCTTGGAGGATGGTTTCTGCTAAAGATATAATAGATCCTTAAGCCCTGCCTGCCCCAGACTCCATCCCCAGAATCTCCAGAGATTTCCCAACCCAGAGCTGGCAACCCCAGCAGAAACATTTCTGGTTACTCGCTCAGGAAACCTTGTGAGTCACTGTCCTTTTCTGCATGGGTCCGTTGGAGCAGGAGCGCACAGGAGCGCAGCTCCGGGAGTGAGGAGCCCAGGGGGTGGGCACATGACCAAGCCCCACCCCCTCCTCGGCTTCCCCGAGCAGTGCAGAGGCGCAGCGCCCCGGGGAAAGCCCTGCTAGGGTCTTTATTGTTTTTAATGTTTTGTTTTAATATCGATAATTTTATCATTGTTCCTTTTATGACTGTGTGCTGCTTTTCCAGAGACTTGCTCAAGGTGACATATAAATTTTCTAAGTATACCATTTTTTATCTGGGCACATGGCACATAAGTACTGGAGAAATTTCACCAACCTTTCAGCAGCTTCCACCCCATCAGTTTGGTGTAGTGGTCAGGAGTTGTACCCTAATCTGGGAGAACCAGGTTTGATTCCCCACTCCTCCACTTGCAGCTGCTGGTGTGACCTTGGGCCAGTCACAAGTTCTCTCAGAGCTGTTCTCTCATGAGCAGTTCTCAAAAGACCTCTCTCAGCCCCACCTACCTCACAGGGTGTCTTGTGGGGAGGGGGAGGGAAAGGGATGGGTGGTGCACATGTCCTGGGTATCTCAAGTCTACTTGAAACCTGGTGGTTTCAAGGGAGCAGTAAGAGAATGAGGGTGTGTTCTTTACGCTTATTTTTATTGCACAAAGTATTGGATGGGGAAGGGAACGGAGGAAGAGCAGGTCAGTTTCACTCACCTGTGGAGTGGAGCCTGAGGGGTGGGTGTTGCTTCTGACACACTTCTGGTATGTTAGGGGGGGTGGCATATGCAAATGAGTGATGCTAATGAGCTCCTGCACCTCTTTTTCTACAAAATGACCCCTGCTTTTCTGAATCATGGAGGTACCACAGAACTCTGTCCTGGTTTTGGAATCTTTTAATTTAAACCATTAAAGTTGTTTGTGCCAGCAGAAAACACTAGCCAGAAATGCAGTCACAGCAGTTCTGCATGGTACAGTGGATGAGGTTCAGATATGGCTTTGAGACCTGGGTTCAAATTTCCATTCAGCCTTGAAGGAGGAGGAGGAAGAGGAATTGGTTTTATACGCTGCCCTTCACTACCCAAAGGAGTCTTGGAGTGGCTTACAATCTCCTTCCCTTCCTCTCCTCACAACAGACACCCTGTGAGGTAGATGGGGCTGAGAGCTCTGAAAGAACTGTGACTGACCCAAGGTCACCCAGCTGGCTTCATGTGGAGGAGTGGGGAAGGAAACCCAGTTATCCAGATCAGAGTCCGCCGCTCTTAACCAGTACACCAAGCTGGCTCTCATGAAGTTCATGGGATGACCAGCCCAACCTATCTCGTGAGTTTGGTTTGATCACAGTACAGGATGCTTTCACGTATGAAATGGGGTTGCCAATTCTGGGCTGGAAAATGCCTAGAAATTTGGGGGTGGAGCCTGGGAAGGGCGGGGCTTGGAGAGGGACCTAAGCATGGTATCACATCGTAGAGTCCACCCTCCAAAGCAGCCATTTTCTCCAAGGGAACTGATCTCTATTGCCTGGAAATAAATTGTAATTCCAGGAGATTTTCAGGCCCCACCCAGAGGTTGGTAGCCTATCTATGGCTGCGGTCAGATGTGTCATTTGGCACAGTCAGGAAGCGCTCCTATATGAAATATAGGAGTATGGTATACGATATGGAGTCGCTCGATCAGACATCCCAGTATAATCCGTTTTGCTGTAGGCTCAGCCCGTCACTGCATGATCAAACAGCACAGACAGGCAAGGGGGGAGGGTTGCCTGCTTGTGTGTATACACATAAACGAGGGTGCAGTTTTTGCACATGCACTTTCTGCCTTCTGGGAGTCGAGTCTCCACTTTGACTGCTCGCTGGTCCTTCCACGAAGCACTGTGATCTCCTCAGCTCAAAGTGAGCCATGGTTACCTGACAAAGGTCACTCCCTTTCCTGCTCACTTACAAACCTGCCCTAGAGATGGGGATGATTATGCGATTATTCATATATCGCTAAGCAAGCCTTAAAAATGGCACCCAGTCACGATGGAATGAGCAGACCATCCCGATGGCCTGAGAGAGCACTCGAGTGATCACACTAGGGAAAGTCTGTCCATGGCCCGTTGGCAGGCGTTAGGACTGGACTTTCCCCAGTGTCTTTTTACTCCGTTTCAGGGGCAGGGCAGAACGGGGTGCCGATGACTGCAGGGCCTTTCCCAGATGTTGCTGTCTGATTGTGCACTTTAGATCTGTCTGGCACCAGCAGCAGCTATATCAGATCTCAGGGCTTTTTCTGTAGAAAAAGCCCAGCAGGACCTCATTGGCATAACAGGCCACACCCAGCAGCAGAAACGCATTAGCATATTAGGCCACACCCCTGGCAGCGCAGCTCCCTCCCAGGATCGGCTTCCCCAGGCTCCCCGCGGCTTGCGAGGCACCTGGGGGTACCCGGGGTGGGGGGAGGCTGCAGGCGTGGCCAACTCAGAAGCCAGCCAGAACTCCGTTCCTGTGCGTTCCTGCCCAAAAATAGCCCTGTCGGACCTAAAGGCATGTCTGATGGCAGCCTATGATGAATGGTCACAGGCCCAAATTCTCAAGCTCCGTAACTTGCATTTATTCATTTAGAAACTGTCTATACCGCCTCTCCAGAGAACCTGCTCGCGGCAGCTGTGCCTGACAAATTAGAACATGACGAGGCCATAAAAGAAATCATCCCACATTAACAATCAAAACCCCAGCCATTAAAATCCCAGCTGAAGCATTAAAAACAGCACAAAACACTTAGCAGCCTAAAATGATTCTTGCAGGAGCATACCATAAACCTATTAAGAAGATGGAAACGCCCCCCCCCCCCCGAGTTTAAAAGCCTGGCTAAAAAGAAGTGTTTTGACCTGCTGCCTCAAAAAGGGTAGGGTAGACTCCCCAGGAGCCTCAAGGGGGAAGGCGTTCCGAAGGCCAGGTGCCACCACTGAAAAAGCCCTGTCTCTTGTCACCATCCACCTCCCCTCTGTAGGAGGCAGCACAGAGAGCAGGGCTGGGGGGTGGGGACAGATCTTAACTGGTGGGCTGGACAGTGCAGAAAGAAGCTGTCCTTCTAGTGCCCTAGCCCCATGCTGTTGAAGAACCAGCACTAGCAATTGTGTCCAGACACAGACAGGCAGATTTCATATCCCATATTCATATTACAGCCAGTTCTTTCCTCTGAAATTCCCAGTGCATGGCACAAAACAAAAAAGTCTGGCGGGGGGGGGGGGGGTTGCCATAGTTGCTGCCACATAAAGTCTACATAAAGTCTCTAGGGTCACGAGAACACTGCATCCGCCATCTTGGGCTGGCCTTGCTTGACGTACCCAAGATGGTGGCTGTTGTCAGTTCCGTAGGACCAGGGCTACTTTGGGGCAGGAATGCACAAGAACAGAGTTCCGGCTGGCTCCTGAGCTGGCCACTCCTACAGCCAAAACCTCTGGCATGTGTGGCTACAGAGCACACTGCCCTCCCCTCCTTACACACAAGAGGGGAAGGCGGCATGTTAAAATGCCCTCTTCCCCTCTGGGGAGCCTCTTCAGATTTCCTTGTCAATTTCACTCCCTGCCAGTCAGCCGCGAGTGAAATTGACAAGGAAAAGCCTCTCTCTGCCTTCCCTTCTCTAGGATCAGGGATACTGCATAAAGTTTCTGTGCTTCCAAGACAAATGACTTTTCTTTTTACGTTTAACCCAATCGAGGGAAAGGGAGAATTCTACCCACCTCTGTTATGGTAGTGTAGAATGAAACAAAATATTATCCTTATATTGATAGACTATCATTTCTTTTCTGTTCATATAATCAATTCCCTCTCTTGTGTATGTGATATAATCAAGAAGCTCTCTCTCTCTCCCCCGACAAGTGCCTTAAACTTTGCATAGGAATTCCAAATCATAAATTGTTCTGGCCAAAGGTTTGACAGGTAGCGCAGAGGTGGGGAAGATCTCCTGGTACAGAGAGACACTGATGGGGGGCCCAGTAAAGTTGAACTCTCTGTGACTTAGGAGTTGCTAGGAGTTGCTAGGGCAACCAGATAAGGAGATCACCTGAAATTCTAAACTTTATATCTTATGCTATATGTGATGCTGTCCAATCACCTTGAAGAGAGCTATTTCTGACGCTGTTCACGTAATGTAGAATTATGTTTTTCATAATGTATAAAAAGGGGGAGAACAAAGAAATAAGGGCCAGCCAATTTTGATTTGAATGTAACTGTGTCTCCGGACCTCAGATTACAAAGGCTGGTCAGGCGCGTCTCAAATAAACACTTTGTCTTCTGAAAGCAGCTGGCATTTCTGTGTTATTGGTTCCTGCCTGCTACAGTAGCTTTCATTCTCTTTACATTAAGGTAGGTATGCCAGATTCCGGGAGGGACCTGGGGACCCCTCAGAATCACAGTTCATCTCCAGACTACGGAAATCAGTTCCCCTGGAGAAAATGAATGTTTTGGAAGGTTGGACTCTATGGCATTGGACCCCACTGAGGTCCCTGTCCACCCCAGGCTCCACCCCCAAATCTCCAGAAGTTTCCCAGCCTGCATCTGGCAAACCCTAGCTCCCCCATCCCTACGTTATCATCCAGAATGAATGACAGATGTCAGCACTGTAATTGCAGCCAACAGGTCCCGGGACATTAAATCGAAGCCAGACCGCCAACCTGATGATGCCTAGAACTCAGAAGGTGGGAGAAATGAATGCAGCCCTACCATATATGTTTCATATTTTGTTTGTGGTCCCTGCCAAAAAAAACCCACATTTCTCTGTAAGTGGTTTGGAACAACATGCCAGGCAAATCTAATAAGGCAGGAAAGTACACCTTGGAGGGTGACTGCAAGAATAAAATCAATTTTTTAAATAATTTACAAATCGCTCCCAGCCATATTGCCCATTAAAATCTGAAGGCCATTGTATTCTGTATTTCTTCAGCCCTTTTCATCATCTTAGTTACGCTCCACCAGTTTTAATAAATAAGTAATATGGGGAGGGAACCACTTATCTCAAGTGCTTTGCCACAACTCTGTCGGGCTCTTTGATTCTTTCTAACTCTAAATAGAAAAGTCGGAAACAATTGTCTCCCCAAGGAAGAATGACATTGCGTGCTTTTAAATACCATAAAGGAAGGCCGTGACTCGGAGTCAGCTGAAGCGAAATTCAGAGGGAACCAGAGATCTGGGGGTTTCAAATAAGTTTAATAAGGTTCAAAAAATATATGTTTGTTATTACACATCGTGGCTGTTTATTGAATAATGTATTAATGCTTGTATTTTCTTCCCTCATACCCCACCTTTCTCCACAAAGTGGCTTAGAGAGAAGAAGAGAAGAGATTGGATTTATACCCCGCCCTTCACTCACTTGGAGTCCCAGAGCGGCTTACAAACTCCTTTCCCTTCCCTTCCCCACAACAGACACCCTGTGAGGTAGGTGGGGCTGAGAGAGCTCTGAGACAACTGTCCTTGAGAGAACAGCTGGTACAGAGCTATGGCTTGCCCAAGGTCATCCAGCAGGTGCAAGTGGAGGAGTGGGGAATCAAACCTGGTTCTCCCAGATTAGAGTCCACACACTTAACCACTACACCAAACTGGCTCTTACGTCGTTCTCCTCTGCTCCACGTTATCCTCAAGTCACAACAACCCTGCCAACACCTTTCTGGAAGGAGAGAAAGCAGTAGGGAAAGGGGAGAGGTTGGGGGCAGGTTCAGGAAAGGGAAAGAGAAAATAGCGGGGGAAGGGGAAATCAGATGCCTTCCGCAACTCCTCGCGAGTCCCCACTTGTATATACATACCACGTGAGTCCCCACTTGTATGTACATAACCACGCAATCACAGCACTAGGCTGCCTGGTCAAAGCACTATTAAAGTTTCTCCGGGATGTTTACCCTTTATGTTTCCACCCTTTCTTTCTACTTCCAGCTAAATGAATTAATTACTTCAGTTCTCTTCCACAGCCAGCTGCAGTGTTCATGAATTAATAATTCATTATCAGGTCTTTGGGGCGGACTGAAGTGCCGTTTTTCACTTGGCAGGAAAACCTACTGGCAGTAGTTTTTATGTCATTTTTTTTTAATGATCGAGATGCTCTGTTATGAAATCACAGTTTTTAAAAGCGCACGCACCAACATCCAGGAGGTGGCTGGAGATCTCCTGGGATCACAGCTGATCTCCAGGCAACAGAGGTCAGTCCACTTGGGGGAAACAGCCAGTTTGGAAAAATGGAGCCTATGGCATTCTACTGCACTGAAGCCCCTCCCCTCCCCAAACCCCACGCTCCCCAGGCTCTGCCCCCAAAATCTCCAGGTATTTCTCAACCCAGAGCTGGCAACCCTCTTTGACTGTAGCATTCCCAGCCAAAGAAGCATCAAAGGCCGAGGACAGACTGGCAATCTAAAGCGGAGGCAAAGCGGAGGGAACTGGTGCGGGGGGAAAACTCCACGGAGCTGGCCGTTCATACTGGCCAGAGCAATGCCAGAGCAATGCGGACCAGCGGCGATACGGAGCGTTCAGACTGCCACGGAGCGTTCAGACTGCCGCTGCGCTTTTTTTTGTTTTCCTTTGATGTTTTTCGCATGTGCGCACACTGTTTGGAAGCGGGAGGCATGCGGAGGACGGCCCCTGAACACCGGTTTTACCCGGTGTCCTGGTAAAGCGGATGGAAAGTGACTGGGAGACGGGTAAGTACGAAACGGAGCCGACGGACAGATGCGCATGTCTGAACGTGCTCCTTCCTTCCATTTCCAAAGCGTGCCTGCCCCGCTTTACATTGCCAGTCTGTCCTCGGCCAAAGATCCAGCTAAAGTCAGGCCTGTAGCTACAGTGGGGCATTTCGGGGCCATGCCCCTTGATTTTGAGCCATGCCCCACTCTCATGCTTCACCAGCCCACCCCTGCCCCACGCCTTACCACCAAAAGGCCAGCCACGCTTGATTACCTTGCTCTCCAACCTTCCTTGCTCACCACCACCACCCCTGCATATCCGCCCACTTGGCTCACTTGCTGCCCTGCCGGTGGTCCCGATGGAGCTTCCTGGTCTCTTCCTGACTTTTGGGGTGGGAGTGGAGAGGAGTGGGGCAGGGGTGATGGAGAGCGAGGAAGGTTGGAGCGCAAGGCCATAGCTGGTGCTCCAGAAGAGGCTGGCCTTTGGATGGGAAGGCCTGGGGTAGAGGCAGGGGATGGTGGAGAGCCAGCCGGCCTTTCATGGAGGCTGTTTTGGAGACTGCCGGGAAAGAAGCCAGCCAGGGTGCGTAGTTTATTTAATTATTTGTATTTTTTATTAAGCGGCGTCACACCCCACCAGTGCCCCCAGTGCCCCCCTCACTGAAAATTTTCTAACTACAGTAGGGTTGCCAAGTCTTCAAAAATCACCGGCGGGGGGGAGTCCTCCTCTGGCCGGGAGTTTTTCCTGGTGCGTGTGCAAAGCGTGCACGCCCAGCGACGTCACCGGAAGTGACGTCAGCACGTTGGGGGCGTTGCCAGGGCGACGCTCTGGCAATCGCCCCAAAACTCTATGATACCATAGAGTTTTGGGGCAATTGCCAGAGCGTCGCCCTGGCAAAGCCCCAATGTGCTGATGTCACTTCCGGTGACGTCATTACGTCGTCCTCGCTGGACGACGTCAGGGGTGGGGTTCCCGGCGGATCGGGAACCCCTTTAGCGGGGGATTCCCCGCCCCCCGGGCTGACTTGGCAGCCCTAAACTACGGGCCTGGCTAAAGTTAAGCATTTTAAAGCTCCACTGACAGACAGCAAAGGAGTTTCCCCAACATCCAACACACATGAATGGACACCTGGGAAAGTGAAGAGTGATTCTGGGTTTTTGAAGCGACTGCTGCCAGATTTCAAAATTCTCCCCGCTCTTGCCGCAGAGTCCGTACCGTGCAGTGGTGAGAGTGTCAGAGGAGCAGCTGGGTGATTCAGGTTCGAATCTCGCTGGGTGACCTGGGGCCAGGCAAACAGCCCAACCAGCCCCACAGGAAGATAAAATGGAGAAGAGAACGAGAGATTCAGGTCTAGACAATCCACTGTGGAGTCACATGGTAAAGTGATTCATGGGCGAGCTGTCCGGTCACGCAACGCTGGATCAAAAAGATCTAGATCAAACTACAGCCGGGCCAATGGCAGGATTAGCTGCCCGTCTGAACGCACCCTCTCTCACCCAGGAAGTCCCCTCCGGGAGGGGGGAGACTAACATCCTTCCACCCACCCACCCTTTCGCTACAGTTTGGAGGAAGGGAAGTGGCCCACAAAGGCTTGAGAAGAGGTTCCCCTCAGCGGCCAGGCCTCCCGCTGAGCCCACCCCACCATGTTGTGACTGTTTCCTTTGCCCTCTGAGGAAGGGCTTTGACATTCACCTCTTCCGAGCACAATTTAATCATCCGGCTGAGGCACCTTCCCTGCGAGGAAAGGCTGCAGAGTCTGGGACTTTTCAGTTTCGAAGAGAGACAACTGGGGGGGTGGGGGGGATGATAAAGGTTTATAAAATTATGCATGGGGTGGAGAGAGTTGACAAAAAAAAAAACCACCTTTTTCTCCCTTTCCCAAAATACTAGAACTCGAGGGGATCCAGTGAAGCTGATGGGCAATAGGTTGAGGACACACAAAAGCAAGTACAACTTGACTCCCAGAGGGTGATTACAATGTGGAATTCTCTGCCAGAGGATGTCGTGATGCCCACAGGAATAAACAGCTTTCAAAGGGGATCAGGTAGATTCATGGAAGATTAGTCTCTCAGTGGCTACTAGCCATGATGGCTGAAGGAGACCTCCATGTTCAGAGGCACTAAGCTGAATCCCAGAACCAGGAGGCAACATGAGGGGAAGGCCTCGGCCTCTGCGCCCTGTTGTTGGCCCTCCAGAGGAACTGGATGGCCCCTGTGTGAGACAGGAGGCTGGACTAGATGGACCACTGGTCTGATCCAGCAGGGCTGATCTTATGTTCTTAAGCCACCTTGAGAAGGACTCTGAAGTGGCCTAGAAATATTTGAAATATTCAGCCTTTCTGGTTAGAGCTGCCAGCCCCAGGATGGGAAATACCTCAAGATTTTGGGGGTGGAGCCTGGGGAGGGCAGGGTTTGGTGAAGGGAGGGACTTCAATGGGGTACAATACCATACAATGCCACCTTCCACAGCAGCCATTTTCTCCACTTGTAATTCCAGGAGATCTCCAGCCATCACCTGGAGTCTGGCAAACCGAACTTCTGGCTTGGACCAATCTACCACCAATCCACCTTTTCTCTGTGTTGTTGTGGTCTCTCTCTCCCCCCTGCAGTTTGGATTTGAAACTCAACTTCATTTAGCGCAAACTCTGATTTTTCTCTGTTGTCCGAGTGGGACAAGTGCTGGAATTGCCCCGAAGGTTACCATTATGTCCATTCATGAGGCACAAGGGATAAAATTCAATTTCGAAACACCAAGACAGATCATGGAATGAAATGATCTTTTATAAATCCATCTTCCTCAACGCCAGCTGCAGGTGGAAGGACGTCGCCAGGGCTTTTTTTGTAGAAAAAGCCCAGCAGGAACTCATTAGCATAATAGGCCACACCCAACAGCAGAAACTCATTAACATATTAGGCCACACCCCTGGCCGCGCAGCTCCCTCCCAGGATCGGCATCCCCAGGTGCCCCGCGGCTTGCGGGGTGCATGGGGAACCCGAGGGAAGGAAGGCAGTTTCTGGATTGGCTTCCCCAGGCACCCCTCGGCTTGCGAGGCACCTGGGGAACCCAAGCGGGGGAGGCTGTAGGTGTGGCCAACTCAGAAGCCAGGTGGAACTCCGTTCCTTTGCGTTCCTGCCCCAAAATAGCCCTTAATGTTGCCCAGAGCCTCCCTGCCTCGCTTCATCTGGAGGTCCTTTCAAGGGCTTGCGTTTCCCCCCACACACACACTGCAATGTGACGGCGTTGATTCAACTAATATTGTTATAATCTATTAAACATCAGCTGCTCCTCCCCAACCCCCGAAAAAGCAAACTCAGTCCAGCCACATTCATTTCTGTAGCTTTATTATGCAAAATTCATTGCGCCGGCTCCATAAACAATTCATAGTGCCAAATATAGGCTCCGGGGGGGGGGGGGGAGCCGGCCAGCCACGTCTTCGACGGGCTCTGGATGTGCGAGGAAATTCAATGGAAACAAGGGGGAGAGTCCACTTTTGTCCAGGAGGCTGGTGATGAAGTTTAAAAGCTGGTATAACGAGAGCCAGTTGTAATAATAGCGTTCATGGAGTGCTACAGAACAGGGTTCCCCAATGTGGCCTCTGAGGGCATTGCGTCACCCACTGGAAACTTTCCTGGCCCCCACTGAGTGTTTTCAGAGCGTGGGCGGGGCCAGGTGGGACTGTTGCCCAGCAAGGCTTCTGAGTGGCCACTGAAGATCTGATTGGCTGTGCAGTTCTTTAAAAACTGCTTTGGCTTTTATATCTTGAGATTTTTTTAAAAAATTAAATTTAAAAAAAATTGCTTTGGCTGCCACTGACGCCATTGTACCAGCATCTTGGTTGTGCGACTGAAGGTCAGGGATGGCAGCCATTTTGTTGCGGGCTCCATCTTTTGTGGCAGCCATTTTCTGGCAGCCTTTTGGTGACCGTACTCACTGCCTGTGTCAGAATCCAGAAGGTGCCTGCAGGGCAGGCTCAAAAAGGTTGGGGACTCCCGCCGCGGAGCCTTTGTGGGACTTCATGTGCACTCGGTTCAGATAATCTTCCAAGCCACATTTTGGAAGACAGGAAATGAGCTGCAAGATTCTCTAGGAATCTCCGCCCCCCCCCCCCCCATCTTTATGGTAAAAGCTGTAGAGATTTGGGGAAATTCCTAGAGTGTTGTGCAGGCTGTGCTGTCACTTTTGAGTGATCACCTGGAAATGACAGCACAGTGTCTATGACGTTCCTCCCTCTCCAAAAGTTCTCAGGAATTGCATGTGCAGGGCTGGCTACCCTAATGTATGGTTTCCATCTCCAGCCTGGGAAATTCCTGGAAATTTGGGGGTGATGCATTTGGATGGTACAGACATCAGGCTAGGCTTTGTGTGAAGGGAGCTCCTGGTGTTTTCAGGAGGACGACGGGAGTTGGCTTTATACACCCTTCACTACCTGAAGGAGTCTTAGAGCAGTTTACAATCACCCTCCCTTCCTCTCTCCACAACAGACACCCTGGGAGGTAGGTGGGGCTGTGAAAGGTTCTGAGAGGACTGGGACTGGCCCAAGGTCACCCAGCTAGTTACATGTGGAAGAAGAGTGGGGAATCAAACTGTTATGTTTTGTACTTACATCTAAGCATTTTGGCTATGTCTCTGTTTGTACCTAAATGCTGTCATGTGCTCCAGTAATGGTGACTGCCACGCAGTCCGAGCACATGACCAGGTAAACTGCCTGAGCTTGAGGCCAGCAAACAATAGTGCCCTAGGATCCTGAACATCCCCCTATCAGAAGCTCAGAATATTCAAATGTACCAACTAGAGTCTCTGGCAGGAAGGGTGTCCTATCACGCTGTATGGTTGTGATCGGGGGTGAGGCTTCCCTGTGCATAAAAGCAGACTCCCGGCCCACCACAGGTATGCTTGAGCTGAACCATCTAATAAACTGAGCTATGCTTGAAATCACTCCACCAGCCTCCTGAGTCCAGTACTTTTCAGTGGCGGTGAGGATGAGATACCGATGAGTGACTCTCCAGCCGACTCCAGCACCGCATCGAGCCCAGGTCCGTCAGCCTCTGCCGGCACCGTATCACTGCTGCTCCCAGCTCCTGAGGACCCCACTCATCGCACCACTGCTCCACAAGTCCAGATGGCCACCACTCCGGGACAGCATATCGTACCCTTCGACCCTTCCAGTCCTGAGTTCTGGGAGGCCTGGTCCGACCAGCTCGGTTTCTTCTTCGACATCCAGGGGATCATGGATCCTGGGAAATGCAAATCGTGGCTACTGAGCACATGCAGTGTCCCACCCTACATTTGGTAAGCAGCTTGATTTCTCCCCACACTCCAACAGAGGCGTCCTACGATGAAATCATGGGGGCCCTCCACGATTACTTCACCCCCAAGTCTTCCAAGCTCACCCAGAGAGTGACCTTCTTCAACCACTTCCAACAGAAGGGTAAGTCCGTGGCCATGTTCCTGGCCGACCTCCGTCGGCTTGTTGTCGGCTGTGAGTTTGTGGCTGTGGAGGACATGCTCCTTACAGCCTTTATATGTGGGGTCCGTGAACCTAAAATGCGGAGAAAACTTGTGTTGATTACCAATGCCACCTTGGCTAATGTTTTCCAAGCTGCATGTGCGTTTGAGACTTCTCAGAAGGACAGGTCCAGCGGCGCTGCCTCAACCCATCGCACAGCAGCCTTATCCGAATCTGAGGCCTCGGACGAGGATGACACGCTCCAGGTCCGCCGCCATCTCCCAAGCTCCAGCTCCCATTCGGCCACTGAGAGGAGCAGCCCCCCTGACACAAGGTCAGCCACCCAAGCCTCAGCAACCCACAGGGCTGGCACACCAGCTTGCGCCAGCTGCAGCGATCCCCATGACCACCGGACACAGAGTGCCGGTCATGCAGAAAGAAGGGGCACATTGCCCAGACCTGCCATTCCCGGGCCAACTGCCATACCCTAGTCACACACCAGGAATCCGCAGAGCTACACACCATGTCTTCGCCCCGCCACCAGGTAATGAACTTGCCCCGGGATGCCCCCAATAAGATTAAGGTCCCCATCCTCATCGAGGGCTCCCCCTGCTTGATGGAATTGGACACTGGGTCCTTGTATTCCATAATTTCAGAGGCCACGCTCCAAAAACTCTGCCCGGGGGGGGGCACTTAAGGAAGCCCCCGGGGCTCCGCCTCCGGGACTTCCAGAAAAACCCCATGTCAATCAAGGGGTGGGCAAGTTCACGGTCCAGTTCAAGGACTTGAAGGGAAAACTGGACCTCCTGGTGGTGGCGGGCAACCTCACAAGCCTTTTGGGACTCTCCTGGTTCCAACCCCTGGGACTGATGGGGGTGAACAGCATCCGCACCACAGACTTCCAGGATATCTGTGTGGAATTCCCTGCTGTATTCAATGGAGCGCTAGCCTCTTACACTGGACCCCCCCCCCCCCGTATCCTTGGACATTGACCCCACAGTCCGACCCATCCGCATTCCGGCCCACCGGCCTCCACTCGCTGTTCGGCCTAAAATAGAACAAACCCAGTTCTCCAGATTAGAGTCCCCCTACTCTTAACCACTACACCAAACAGGCCTGATTCAGACTGAGACACTCGGATATGGAGGCTGAGGGTTAGAGAGGCCCTCCATACCAAACTCAGGACCTCGTTTGCCATGTATTCTGCTTATGTCTTTCTGTAGCAATTTTACTTGAATTACTCTAGGAGTTAATGGGGGGGGGGGTGCTGGGGTGTGAGTGGGTGAGAAACTGCTTTGCCGCTTTGCAACTGTTTTTCTAAGGAGCCTCCCGACTTGGGAAGTATGCAGAATGACCTTGAATGCCTGTCTCTGCTTGCCCACTTGTTAGAGATAATAAACTGTAGGTTGTTGGAGGGAGGTTGGAGGAATAATGGTACGCGGTAGATTTAGGCAGGCTGAATGTATGAACTGATTGGACGGGACACGGGGGGTGGTTTGTTTGAAGCAGCAAGTATAATTTTTGAACTGGCGCCCACAGGGTCAGTTCTGACACAAGATGGTCTTAGCTTGACGCATACTGATCTCTCAATAAACAAATCACCACAAAGAGAGTGCTGCTGAGGGTACATTTGTTCAAGACTCTGACACCCTGCACTTTTCGTGACCCATAATGGCCCTCCTGTAGCATCCATCAGGGCGAATACACAGCTACCTGGATGTATGATCCCCACAGGGTAAGCAGACGCTCTGCAGATCTATGGCAGACTGAGGGCATTATGACCTCCCCTGAGACCTCTCCTCATGCCAAAGCCCCTATCCAATCAGGAAAATTCTGCTCTGTACCAAATCAGCGCACCAACATCATGAAACGATGGCCATAGAGAGAATTTTGCTATTTGAAACAGGCAAGAACGGGTTCGATGGCATGTGCACGTAGCATCCCTTCACCCATTACCGAGTACACAGGTTGGATATTGAGTCCCTACCCAGTGTCTGATGTTAACACAACACTGTTATAAGTTGCAGGTTCTCTTCATTTCCTACATGTGCAGTGCCGAGTTAGGATTGGGAGCACACTGCACAGGTAGAAGGGGCTTCCACCTTGCCTCCTGAGCCATTTTCCCTAGCCTGAAACAATCCCCAGGGGATGCTATTTGGGGAATCCCACGAGTGCCTGGGCCTTTAATGTAGGGTTGCCAACCCCCAGGTGGAGTCTGGAGATCTCCCAGGATTACAACTGACCTCCAGGTGACAGAGATCCATTCCCCTGGAGAAAATGGCTGCTATGGAGGGCAGACTCTACGGCATTGTACCCTGCTGAGGTCCCTTCCCTCTAACCTTGTCCTCCCCAGGCTCTGCCCCCCCAAAAAATCTCCAGGAATGTCCAATCAGGAGCTGGCAAGGCTTCTAAGGTTGCCAGCTCCAGGTAGGAGAATTCCTGGAGATTTAGGGGAAGATTATGGGGAGGGCAGACCACAGAGAGGGGATGGAGTTCAGTTGGGATAGAATGCCACCACTGAGTCCCCCTCCAAAGTAGCCAAGTTCTACAGGGAGACTTGACCTCTGGGTGCGTTCAGATGGGCAGCTAATTCTGCCATTGGCCCGGCTGTAATTTGATCTAGACCTTTTTGACCCAGTGTTGCACGACCAGGCAGCTCCCCCGTGAATTGCTTTACTGCACATGACTCCACAGTGGATTGTCTAGCCGTGCGACTGACATTTTAAAAAAAAATCCTGTTGGCGCATGCGCATATGTGCCTCACCGTCTACTTGTTTTTCTGCGCATGCGCGGACTAAAATGGTAAAAGCACCGCCAGCAGTACCTTCTTCTAGGTACCATTTCAATTAACAAAGTGCATAAATATCATGGGACCTCCAGAAACATTAAATTGTCTGGATCACTTGAGCAGAGCTCTGCGGACGTCACATGTTTAAGCGGTCATGCACTCATCGCTAAGACTTTTTTAAAACAGCGGCCGTTCGAGATGGTCTGGAGACCATCCCTGTGGGCTGATTGCATGCTGGTGGAATGACCAGACGGTGGAAAGTCCGCCATTGGCCCGTCGGCCAGCTTAGGACCAGACTTTCACCACTATCTTTTAAGTACCGATCCCCTATGGGGATCGACGGGCTACTCACGGAAGCGGCACGATTCCCAGATGTTGTTGTCTGCATGTGCACTTTAAATCCACCAGGTACTCATGCCTGGCGCAGCTCTAAAGAGCCGTCTGAACACGACCTCTGTCTCCTGAAGATCAGTGGTTAATTCCAGGGATCCCCAGAAAGAGACCCCCACCTGGAGGCTGCTGCCTCTCAGTCGGTCCTTCTCCCTTGCTGGTGTTCAGAGGCCGGCCTCGCCGGCCTTGCATTGGCCTCACTGGCACTTTGAGAGAGGAGGGCCGAGGAGGAGATGGAATGGACATGAGACAGAAGTGGTGGTCTCAGCTGAGGGGGGGGCACAGTGCTTCTGTGGCTGCTGCTGCTACTGCCGCTGTGGAGATGGCTAAGAGTGGGGGGACCAGGACACGGGACAAAAGGCCTTTCGCCATTATCATCGAAAAGCCATTAGAAATCTGGCGAGCCCCTCCTCCGGCACAGATTGCACCTCCTCCCTGCCAAGGCCCCCAAACAACTTCATTCTCTCACATAATGATGGAAGTGAACTGGAAAGGAGGTGGGTGGGGCGGAAAGCCATCAGTCCGCAGAGGGCCTTTTTAAAGAATAAGTTTACCCCCTTCTTCGAAGACTTCTTTCCCCCTACAAAGTTTTATTCATGAGTTGTTAACCATTTTGTTTGGCAAATCGGTTTATCCCAATGACCTTTCCTTTTGCTTGGATTTTCCAGGAGGCAGATGGCACTCCGGCACCCCTCCCCTGAAAGGCAACACTCACCCACCCACCCCCCGCCAGCCTGTTTGCTTAGTCTCTCTGAATAAGCATCACCAATGCCAGGCACAGCTTTGACAGGACAAAACAGCCTGGAAAGAAGAGGGACAGAACCCCCTCTGACCGACCGACCAGGCAGCTTGCTTCTGTGGCCGAGGGCGATGGCTTTTCTGACTGTGCCGTTTGCTGACAGACACTGTTATTATTTGCAGAAGCCGGGTGGTGCAGGCCAGGTTGGAAGGTGCAGTTCTTTGCACCAAAAGGCACCACTATTTCACTGATGCCAAACTGCATCAGGCAACACAACTGTTGAGAGCCAGTTTGGTGTAGTGGTTAAGTGCGCGGACTCTAATCTGGGAGAACCGGCTTTGATTCTCCACTCCTCCACTTGCACCTGGCTGGATGACCTTGGGCAAGCCATAGCTCTGTACCAGCTGCTCTCTCAAGGACAGCTTGGGAGAGCTCTCTCAGCCCCACCTACCTCACAGGGTGTCTGTTGTGGGGAGGGGAAGGGAAAGGAGTTTGTAAGCTGCTCTGAGGCTCCAAGTGAGTGAAGGGCGGGGTATAAATCCAATCTCTTCTTCTTCTTCTTCTTCTGTGTGTGGCCAGCATAACAATTGGCCAGGGGTTCGGTTCAAGGCGCAGAATAAACTGGAGATGGCTGGAGATCTAGGGGTTATAACTGGTCTCCTGGCAACAGAGATCAGTTCCCCAGGAGAAAGTGTTCATTTTGGAAGGTGGACTGTCTGGCATTCTACCCCACTGATGCCAGTCCACTCCCTAAACCCCACCCTCCTCAGACATCCCCCTGTATTCTCCAGGTATTTCCCAACCTGGAGCAGGCAATCCCAATGAACAGTCTGTTGTCTGGCCAAGGAATGGGACCAACACAGAAATAGGAACATGGAGAGGGAACAGCTCTAGAATGCTAAACTCTCTGGCCAGCCCCACAGTTTCACTTAGGGCTGCCAGTTCTAGGGTGGGGCATTCCTGGAGATTTAGGGGTGGAGCCGAGGGAGGGCAGGACTTGGGGAGGGGAGGGTCCGCAGCAGAGCCATAAGGCCTTAGTCCACCCTCCCCAGCAGCCATTTCCTCCAGGGGGGATCTGAGGTCTGTCATTTGAAGACCAGTCACAATTCCAGGAGATCATCGTGCCCCACCTGGAGGTTGGCTATCTCATGACTTTGCTTCAGAACATTATGAATGATTTGGAGTTGGGAGTAAGCAGTGAAGTGGCTAAACCTGCGGATGACACGAAGTTGTTCAGGGTGGAGAGAACCAGGGAGGAATGTGAGGCATTCTAAAAGGATCTGTCGAGGATGGGTGAGTGGGCATCAACATGACAAATGGGGTTCAGTGTGGCCAAGTACAAAGTGATGCATATTGGGGCCAAAAATCCTAACTATAAATACATGTTGATGGGGTCCGAACTGGTGGAAACTGACCAAGAGAGAGATCTTGGAGTCGTAGTAGATAACTTAGTGAAAACGTCGAGACAGTGTGCAACTGCAATGAAAAAGGCAATGCTATGCTGGGGGTTATGATATGCTAGGAAGGGAATTGAAAACAAATCAGCCAGGATCATAATGCCCCTGTATAAATCGATGGTGTGACCTCATTTGGAGTACTGTGTACAGTTCTGGTCGCCACACCTCAAAAAAGATATTATAGCATTGGAAAAAGTGCAGAAAAGGGCAACTAAAACGATAAAAGGGTTGGGACACTCTCCCTATGAAGAAAGGTTGAAGCACTTGGGGTTCTTTAGCTTGGAGAAATGACTTCTGAGGGGTGACATGATCGAGGTTTACAAGGTTATGCCTGGGATAGAGCAGGCAGAGAAAGAAGTACTTTTCTCCCTTTCTCGCAATACAAGAACTTGTGGGCACTCCATGAAATTGCTGAGCAGTCAGGTTAGAATGGATAAAAGGAAGTACTTCTTCACCCAAAGGGTGATTAACACATAGAATTCACTGCCACAGGAGGTGGTGGCAGCTACAAGCATGGACGGCTTCAAGAGGGAATTGGATAAATATCTGGAGCAGAGGTCCATCAGTGGCTATTAGCCACAAGGTATAGATAGGAACTCTAACTCTGGGGCAAGTGATGCTCTGTATTCTTGGTGCTTGGGGGGGCAACAGTGGGAGGGCTTCTAGTGTCTTGTCCCCACTGCTGGACCTCCTGAGGGCACCTGGTGTTTTTGGCCACTGTGTGACAGAGTGTTGGACTGGATGGGCCACTGGCCTGATCCAACATTGGCTTCTCTTATGGTCTTATGTTCTCCATACACTGAAGGAAAAAACTATGGCTCCCAGGTGGGATGTTATTCCAGCCTCCCAACAACACCCTGAAAGTAATATTTCAATTCTAAAATTTCATCTTGACTTTAAGTATGTCTGTGATGTTAAAATATCCTTTTAGTCTTAGGCTTACCGTCAGTTGCTTAACCATCAGCGAAATCCCAGCAGAGGTAGGTTGGATTTGCTCATATGCCATTATATTCAGGCTTTGCTTTTTACAAGGTAAGCAACAGGGGTTGCCACTTACGTCTGGATTCCACTTTGGTGCGATTTGGACTTTGGAAATTATTACCACTCTGTAAACGGCGAGAGAGAAAAATACTTTTTTAAAAAAACAAATACAGTTTACTGATTAAAACCAAAGGGTGTGAGGAGAGAGAAGTTTCTTCCTCCAACATTATATTGCCCATATTGTCAGTTACTAATAAACACAGAAAGGAATGGAAAAGAACAACTCCTCAATGTGGATGGATGTATTGTCCACTCAGACTGGCAGCATCTCCAGCGTCTAAGGTTGAAATCTTTCACATCACCTGCCACCTGGTGCTTTCAACTGGCGATGTTGGGGATTGAACGTGGGACCTTCTGCATGCCAAATGGATGCTCTGCCATTGAGCCATGGCTGCTACACATGCAGATCCTGAGGCTGACAGGATACATCTGGGGAAAGCACAAAGCAACAGGCAGTTTCGCCACCCAGCTGTCTACCTGCCTAAGGATCGAATCACCAACTACCAAGAGCCCCCCTCCCTCCCTGCCCAGGGATGGTTCCTTGGTACAAAAGGAAACCCGTTCACCAGCTGAAGAAGAGGTCCCTTCTGAGGGCACATTCCCCTTATCCACAGCACGGTGCCCTGTTCCCTCTCGACCCTCATGCTCCCTGATAGCGGCAGGGCTGCCAGATACCAAGTGGGACATAGCTAACAAGTCCCCAAGAGTCTTCTCCACGTGCCTAACTGACGGTCTCTGCTTCTCCAGGTCAGCCACCTTGGCCTCAAGGGAGGAAACTCATTCCCTGAGAACCAGGAGCTCCTTGCACCGGGGGGGGGGGAGGGGGGGGCGCACCATGCAAAACACTGGATAGCCCCCAACCCCCTGCTGGCATTCTGGCTTCATAACTGCTTTAAAAAATAATTTTATAGGCTAAGAGTCCCTAGGCTAAGATTTGCCAGAGACTCATGCCTCTTACACAATAACCTGCAGAGCCTTACAAAACAGCTTTCAAAATAAGTATTGACAGGCAGCCGATCCTAAACAAAGAATAGCTCTGCAGGTTATTGTGTAAGACTTGTGTTAGTGAAAGTGGCTGCATGCACTGCTATTCTATCATTAAGAATTTTCCTCTCTAGAAGCATTAGTACAGTTTTGTTGATCAAGAATATCAAAATGAAGAAGTGGAATCCGGAACCTTCGCCCTCCTTCTCTTCAATTTGTTTTTGGACGTTCTTTATTGTTATGTAGACCAGACATTACATGTTATAGGTTCTATGTTAAATATAACTGTCATTTCCCATATCAAGTCATCTGCATTATTTATACAGTGCTCTTTGTATATGATCCGTGTATACTGTTGTATCGCTTGTCCTTTATATGCCTGCAAAGGACGCCAAGGTGCCGTGCATATGGCAATCCGATTCATGAGAGTAGATGGGAATTGGTCCGTTGTAATTCTGGAAGGGCCCCAGACCCCGCGTGGAGGGTGGCAGCCGATGCGGAGTGGCACGTCAGAAAGTGAGCCTGCAACTGAAGGGCCCAGTGGGGCCGCAACGGTGTTTGGGGACTGGGAGAGCTCGGTCGGGATCATGGCTGCTCCAGGAATGCTTCTTGACAGTGCGGAGGCCACAGCTGCGATTCTGCCTTCGTGGAGGGACGGAACGTCACAATGATGGAGTCGTTGTGTCATGCTCTGTAACACACATTAATTCTGATCATTCCTTTCTAGCGCTACAAGCCAGCAGATGCGTTTTAATCAATGGCTCCAGTCAAAATGATCAGTTAAAAATCTTCATCTCTGCACAGCCCCAGTCGGAGGAGGCCAGTAAATCAAACGCAGCGGATGTCACTTCGCCTAAGAGCCCACGGCCCAAAAGAACCAGCGCTTGAGGGCCCTGAGTCTCACCAAACACTTTTTATTGTCTACCTAAGACAGAAAGCCACTGCCGTCTCCCTGAGTGAATGCCTGTTTTTCAAAGCTGAACGGAATTTTTTTTAAAAACTAGCCGTTTTCTCTTTGGGTGCATTTTGCAAACACAGAACTGTGGGAAAGAATATCAGGGGACTCGCAACGTGGTTATTCTCCTGCTGCTAACATCAAAAGGTATTTATTTGTACCGCTGTTTTGCAGCTGCTGCAGGATTTGCATGAGGTAAAGGTCGAGGTTACAAGGCAGTCTTCCAGGTGGTGGGACAATCCTCAATTGCCATCCGCTGGCAACGATCCAGGACTTGTGTGGAAATTAGGGAACGAGTCGGGGTTGGAGGGGACTTACAAGGAGAAAGAGGAGGGCCTTGGCGTCATGGCTGGTGTTGCCCAGGCACTGATGTCATCATGTCAGCAACACCCAGGCAACAATGTGGTACTTGGGCAAAAACTCTATGGTAAAACCACAGGGCCCCCGAGCCATCGAATCGCAGCTGTCTTTATGGCAACTTAGTAGGGTTTCCGAGACAAGAGATGTTTGGAGGTGGTTTGCCATTTTCTGGCTCTGTGTAGTGTAGTGACCTTGGACTTCCTTGGTGGTCTCCCAGCACTAACCAGGACAAGAACCAGCATGGCATAGTGGTTAAGAGCAACGGATTCTAATCTGGAGAATCCAGGTTCAATTCCCCATTCCTCCTCCACGTGAAACCAGCTGGGTGAGCTTGGGTCAGTCACAGCTCTCTCAGAGCACTCTCAGCTAGGGCTGCCAAGTCAGCCCGGGGGGCAGGGGATCCCCCGCTATAGGGGTTCCCGATCCGCTGGCCGGCATTCGGCCGGCGGGGGGAGCCCCGCCCCAGAAGTCATCCGGTGAGGACGACTTCCCCCGTGTAATGACGTCACCCGGAGGTGACGTCATTACGTTGGGGGCGTTGCCAGGGCGACGCTCTGGCAATCGCCCCAAAACTCTATGTATATAGTCGCCCACCATAAGCGCTCCCGGGGGGAGAACAACTCCCCCCCGCCGGTAAGTCGACCCTACTTGGCAACCCTACTCTCAGCCCACCGCCCCCCCAATAAGTCTAGCTCACAATGCTAAAAGAGTTAGAACTTAAGGCTGCCAGATAATCTTTGGATCTCCATCTCTTCAGATACATCACACACAATGCCATACAATAATTAAGTAAGTAATTAACTAACCAGGGCCAACCCTGCTTAGCTTCAAAGGTCTGATGAGATCGGGCTAGCCTGGGCCATCTAGGTCAGGGTGCACTAGGTAATACTACTAGTTATAGTGACTCTTAAATTAATCTCTAGTACTGTTAATATAAGGACGACTTGCGTGTGTTTCTATATTCTCAGCCTTTGAAGCCACCAGGGCGTTCCATGCTATAATGTATCATGGGTTATATGTATAATGTCGCCCACCATGTGCTCCTGTAATGGCGACCACCACGTGGCCAGAGCACATGGCCGGGCAGCAACCTGAGCTTTGGCCAAGTGAACAATAGAGCCACGGATCCTAAGTGGCTACCAATAAGGAACCTAGGTTCTCCGTGGGGAACCTATAACCCACAAGGTAAATGTAAGACCGTACTGGGTCACTTGGGTGCAGCCAGAGGTGTGGCCCCGGCCAGCGGGCCTTGGAGCCCTTACAGCATGCCTCATCCAACCATCAATAAAGAGCTATGCTATGCTGAAATCACTACCACTGGTCTCCCGACTCCAGTACTTCCCACATGCGGCACCTGAGAAACATCTGGGCGATTCTCTGGTTTCAACCAGACCGCATCCATTTTTGCTTCTTCCTGGCATGCTGAGGGCAGTTTGATACCAGTGAGTCATACCAACGCCCCATCAAAATCAACAATCCTACATTCATTCATTCATTCATTCATTCATTCATTCATTCATTGTTTCAATCTGTATCCCATCTTGCTGGACACACTGGCTCAAGGCAGCTAACAACATTAAAATATTCGGAGCAATACAAAGCTAAAACCATTAAAAGATTACAGTACAGAATAAAAACACCACAGGGAGCAAATAAGAGCAAACAAATGAAGGCGGTATTCAGAGTTACACCCGAAGATGGAAGCAACATCCAACGTGAACTCAGGCTAGAAGATGTTTCAGGGCATATTCATCAGTGGCGGCTCCTAATCGGAAGCCTGGTGGAAGAGCTCCATTTTGCAGGCCCTGTGGAACTGTAAAAGGTCCTGCAGGGCCCTGATGTCCTCCGGGAGCTCATTCCACCAGTATGGGGCTGCCATTAAGAAAGCCCTGGTTCTGGTGGTAGTCACCTTGGCTTCTTTTGGACCAGGGAGAGTCAGGCAGTGTTGCGATCCTGACCTCAGCGCTCTCTGGGGCACATATGGGGAAAGGTGGTCTCTCAAGCAGGCAGACCCCTGACCACATGATACATAAGATACAGGCCAATAAATCTCATGACCAAGGCATTACACACACACACACACACACTGTTTCTTGCCTTGAATATCCAGGCTGATGAAGAGTTTAAAGGATGCGCAAGCATTTGCTTTTGGATTTAGATTTAGATTTTCCTATGGACTAAGGCCTTGTGGGGGGATCTCATTTTCCACATCCCCACTATTTCCTCTTTCCTTTCCCCTTAAGCCCCCCCCCCAGCCTCTCCCCCTTTCCCCTTCTTCCCACCTGTCAGCCTTTATTGGCCCCCATCTTCAGACAGACAGAAACCAAGGCTGGGAGGCTGGCAATACTGTTGCAGTTGTTTAGCAACTCCCACCAAGGCCACTGAGAAGGCATTCATTGCTTAAAGCCACAGGTGGCGCTACTATTACTTTTACCCCCCCCCCAATTTTTTTTGTTTCTATTTTTTTAAGTTTTAGATTTGGGGGGGGGGGTTACAAACCTTCCTTTCAGGTCTACAGAAAGGTCAGCCTTGTCTGTTCATGGCCCCAGTCTCTTGACTTCAGTGCCCGCAACTGGGGCCAGGTTGAGAATTAGACATGTGTTGATTTTTCCACGTCCTTCGTTATCTGTTGCAGAAACTGGAATATTAAGCTTGCATTGAGCAGAACTGGCTTCATAAATCATGTGCATGTTTTATTTTTGTAATTGGATGGAATGCTGCATTCCTCTTTTAAGTCGCATTCGAAGATTTTATAAAATATTAAACCTCTTAGTTTTCAGGCCACACACTCCTTGCCTCGGGCATCACTCCTATGAAGTCAAGCTAATACAAAATTCATTGGTTTCTATTTAAATTTCTTTCCTTGTAGCCCCATGTAATAATACTTCAGAGGCTCGTCCGTAGAAACGTGCGCTGCTGACCCAATCCCATGTAGGAGGAAGGACTGGCAAGCAGGCAGGTGGTCGAAACCCTCTTTTCACAAGATGACAGGAGAAGCCCTGCATGGCTCACATCACACAGCCTGGTTCTGTATGTGTATTCAGGGGTAAAACTGCCACGGAGGCCCCCACTGCACTTGGGTCCAGCCCAGTAAATCAGGGGGTAGGGCCAGAGCCCAATTTTTAGAGCAAAGAAGGTGTGCCGTGCCCACTAGGCAGAAAGAACACATTCTTCTCAATGATGCCCATGCTGTGCTTAGATCTGAGCGGATGTTCATAGCTGTTGGACATTCCAGGTGTGATGCCCCTGCCTCAGCCTCCAGACTTCATGGCAAGAGAGACTAGACAGCTAGATGGGCACATTGACCTTTCCTTCCTGTGTTTACTCTTCTGCCACTGTCCCCTTTGAAATGTAGACTGTGTTCTCAGGGACCATTTCCCCTTCCTTCCATTCCCTCTCTCAGATGAGGACAAATTCTCTCCCTCCACACACCTAGAGGGACTACACGCTGTCCTCTCTTGGCACCACGAGGCAGATGGCCTGCTCGCCATCTGCTTCCATCCTTTCACTAGTAAGTTAGTACTCTATCCTGTCCCTATTATTTCCTATCCAAAGTGTACTTCTCACATAAAGAGAGAAGTATTTCTCTTCTAAACTTGCAACACAGCCCTGTGTAGCTTTGTAAGCTGAGTAACCTGGTAAAGTGACGCCGCTACGTTTGTAGCTTTATTTAAGCACTCTGCTGACTAGTGCTAACTGGACTAACCATACCAGTTAACCCCTCCAATAATAGCAACCGTGCACCCAGCAACCTTTGAGGCTACTCAAGAGGCACCCACACACACCCTTTTATCTATCCTGTTCCTCGGCCTTTGCTTGGAATGGAAAAGTCGAGATGGAGCCATTTTTCCTGGCATGGAGTAAGTGTGAATAGCTTGATTTCTGACTGCGAGGCTGGCAGATCTTGATCGAGCACAGTGACATGCTCTAGACATTTTTTTTTCTCGCCAGCTTCAGCCTTCGTAGGAAGGGAAATGCCAGAGGGCTGGAGGTTGCTTTTGCCCACGAAGAATCATTCATTTCCCCAGCTAGAGCAAGGCCAGGAAAGTGCACTGTAGGATGAAGCTGGGACAAAATGGAAAGGGGTTACATTTCAGGGGGAGAAACTTGGAGGCAGGGCTTGGACACTGGGATGTGGTTTTCAGACACAGCCCTGTGCAAACTGCAACACTATCACTGCCATGGTGGTTAATCTAGCAAAACTGCATGGTCATAGGATCATGGAAACACATGCAGTAAATAAATTCCAAATGGGTATATTGTGAGAAAGGTAACTCTTACATTTATTGAGGCAGATGCAATTCACCTCCCTGTTACAGTCCAGAGGAGACAGCGAGGGAAACATAACCAAGAGAATACTGTTCCCTATCAAAAATGACTAGCTAATCCGGTAGTACGTGCGTTAAGGTTAATTAATTTATTATTATTATTGTATGGCATTGTGTGTAGAATAGTCAGGAGATCCCAAGATTGCCTGGCAGCCAGAAGTTCTAGCTGTTTACCATTATGCACCACTAGGTGGTGAGCTCGACTAGTTTTTAAGGCAAGAGACATTTCAGAGGTGGTTTGCCATTGCATGCCTCTGTGTCATGACCCTGATATTTCTTGGAGGTTGCCCTTCCAAATACTAGCCAAGGTTGACCCTGCTTAGCTTCCAAGATCTGATGGGATCAAGCTAGCCTGGGCTATCCAGGTCAGGGCATTAAGGTTAAGAGGGTATGGCTTGTATAGGAGAGATCTGTAGATGCATCTTGCTCCTTGCAGGTCCACACGGAAAGGGAGGGAGAACACAAAGGACACAGGAAGAGAAGGAAGAGTCAGAGAGAAGCTGCCAGGTTAGGCAGAGAGGAACCCCTTTCCTTAAGAAGATGACACACACATCTAGAGTGGGGGAGGGTACCCTCAGGCTGCTTCTGACTCATGGCGACCCAATGAATTCATGACCTCCAAAACGCCCTGCAGTCAACAGCCTTGCTCGGTGGTGCCCAGGCATGCTGAGTGCCCTCACTCCAAGGCCATGAAGGCGCTAAAGCCTCTCCTTTCCACGCAGTGGACCTTCTTGCTCTTGGTGATTCAAGAGGCAAGGTGTGTTGGGAATGCAGCTCCTCAACAGAGAGGCCATTGTGACACTTCAGCTCTCCCCCTCCCCACCTCTCTCTTCCTCTGAAGACCAGGACTGCCCTCCCCACCACCTGCTTTCCACCTGGGGAGGGGCGGCTGTCACTTGACTCGCAGGGTGGCTCCCGGACTGCCATCCAGAGAACAAGCCTCAATCCCTAAATCCCCCGGCCAGGATCCTATTGGGATATTCAGTTAACAGAGCAGAGTTCTGCCCAGTCACAGAAGTGCGATACCAAGAGTGCAGTAAATAAAATTCCCAAGAAGTATATTGCAGCCATGAAATTAAAAGACACTTGCTCCTTGGGAGAAAAGCGATGGCAAAGCTAGACAGCATAAATAAAAGTAGAGACATCGTCCTGCCAACAAAAGTCCGTATGGTCAAAAGCGATGGTATTCCCAGTAGTAATGTATGGCTGTGAGAGTTGGACCATAAGGAAGGCTCTTTAAAGCTCAACAATGTCCTGATTTTCCCTGATGTGCCCCCAGACATGTTGCAGATTAGAAGATCGCTAAAACCTATCACAAAGAGCCTAAATGCTGCTGGAATCTATTACAGATGGCTACAGACGGGTTATCTACAAGTATGGCTTCAGGAAACTAACTACCAGGCTGATGATATCGAAACTGGATATGAATTGCTTAAACAATAGGCCTTGAACTTCCAAAAGAGGTGGAATCCTTCCAACTGAAGAAACGCAAGCAGGAAACTCCTGACACACCACATCGCTGGAGCAAGATTCCTGTGAGATCAGACATGAACTCTTGACTTTATCTATGAAAATGCTAAGAATACATTTGTTTTGCTTTCATGGCATGAAAAGTGTTTTTCTGTACAGTATGGGTAATGTATAGTTCCTGCACCAGATGGGGAAGGGGGGAGGGGGAGGACTCTCTCATATTCCCCTTGGTAGGAATGAGAGGAGTTATTATTTTGTTGTTTTTACTTTCTATGTTATGGCTAGTCCTGCAGGAGGAACCAGTAGAGCTCCGAGTGGATCTTTTCCACACCGTCAAGGACTTTTTGGTTGAAAAATGTGTTCAGGGAGAGGGAAGGGATTGGGTCGTTGTAAAATACAGCACAATGTTTTTCCCTCAAGGGTACTGGCTTGGGTTGGAGGGAGGGAGGCGGGGAAGGCTGTTGAGCTATGGCAAGGGATACAGGCCAACTTTAGTGCAATGGAAAGGGAGACTAACTGCAAAAGTCAAAAGTGGATGTTTATGTTTTTAGGTGTGATTTTATTGTACTCTTATGGGATATTGACAGCCCAGTACCTAGGAGCAAGTATATTAATGGAGGTACATGGAGGTTATAGTATATTAAGTTTTATTTGGATATTTTGGAAAGGGAATTATTTGGTGCAGCCTTATGAAGGAGGCCAATGCTCTCGGATCCAGCAATAGTACAATTTTTACGTTGATGGAGGGGGTTGAAATAAAAACATTGACTTTAAATTGTAGGGGTTTGAATAGTAAAGTTAAAGCTAAACGTATTGTAACAGACCTTAAGAAACAAAAGATAAACATTGCATTTATACAGGAAACTCATGTTAAGAAGCATAGTCAAATGCTGATATCAAACTGGATCCCCCTGCAATTTGTTGCCCATGGCACTTCGAAACCCCCATGGTGTTGCTATTTTACTTTCACGGAACATTAAGTTTCAACTGGAAGCATTGGAAGCCAACCCAGCAGGTAGATATTTGTTTTTAAGAGGTATAATGAGTAGAATTAAGATAACTTTAGCTGCTCTGTATGTTCCCAATAGGGGACAATTGGAATTTATGAAGGAAACCCTAAACAAACTACAAGATTTCAATCTGGGACTGGTAATACTGGGAGGTGATTTAAATTACCTGATGGATGAAAAAGTAGATAGATCTTCACCTGTTAGGATACAGCACATTCAGAACAAAACTGCTAAAACTAATGAGTTACAAACATTGATAGCACAACATGAATTGTGTGACATTTGGAAACGTCAACATAATAAGGAAAGGGACTATACTTATTATTCCCCTTGTCACAAAGTATACACTAGACTGGTCTATCTCTTAACTTCTGAGCAACTCATCACTAACATCAAATCAACCAGTATTGGCATTCAAAGATGGTTGGATCATGCCCAAGTGGAGTGCATATTTACAGACAAGCAGCATAGACGCAATTGGCCAAGCTGGAAATTCAACAAAGTTTTATTAACTGATTTATGTTTGGTTGGAATGCTTCAAGAGGAACTACAAGACTATTTTCATAATAACTGGAACTGTGGGGTATCTGTTGAGAATGTCTGGGATGCCACTAAGGCAGTTATGTGAGGCAAATGCATATCCCTGCTTGTGGCCTACAACAGAGAACGGAATAAGAAAAAAGCAGAATTACTTCAAAACATCCAGTATCTGGAAGCACAACATAAGATGACATGCAGCCATAAAGTGTACAAGAGATTACTTCAGCTATGAAAACAATTGGAATCCATGGATGTATTACAAGCAGGTCAAGAGGATTATACCTTTAGTCATGCTAAAACCACCAAAGGACCGAAAGTGCTAAAAATCCTGGCTTGGAAGCTTAAAAGCAATGCCTAGAATGACATATTAATACTCTTCAAGATACTACAGGAAAGATGCAGATGACAAACTCTGGGATATTAAAAACGATGGAAACTTTTTATTCAGAACTCTACTCTTCTGCTAAACCATCTGAAGCAGAGATTGAGGCGTATTTGAGATCCTGCAGCACGTTGCCTACAATTTCAGACCAGCATCGGAAGTTTTTAGATACCCCAATCCAAGCAGCAGAACTGAAGACTGCTACTAAAAACATGAACACTAATAAGACACCGGTGCCGGACAGATTTGTCTCTGAATATTATAAAGCATTCTCTGAAATCTTGGTGGAGCCCCTGAAAGAGGTGTGCAATCATATACTACTAAATGGAACAATGCCAAGGATGTGGCAACAAGCCAATATAATACTACTACCCAAAAAAGATAGAGATGTCACTGACCCGAGATCATATTATCTAATTTCTTTGTTGAACATGAACTACAAGATTTTTATGTCTGTTCTAGCTATAAGACTTAAATGCATCATCAGCGATTACATTCACACTGATCAATCCGGCTTTGTCCCCTCCAGGGATATTACAGATAATGTTAGGAAATCACTTAACCTTATAAATCATGGTCGAAAGTCTAAAGTTCAAAACACCTTACTGCTGTCTATAGATATCGAGAAGGCTTTTGATACAGTTGAGTTTCTTTATGTTAAAAAACTGTTACAGTTTATGGGCCTAGGGGAGGCTTATCAAACAGCGATATGAACAATCTATTCCCACGCCAACAGCTAAAATATTGGCTAATGGGGAATCAACTACGGACATTATTCTGCAACGAGGTACCAGACAGGGGTGACCGCTGTCTCCCATCTTATTTGTAACAGCAATGGAACCCCTAGCTTCTGAACTGAGTGCTAACCCCAAGTGTACTGGTAATACAACGAAAGACAAAGAATTTAAAGTGAGCTTATTTACTGATGATGTTGTAGTGTATGTCTCTAACCCTGAACAGTCTCTTCCAGTACTGCAAGCTATGCTTCGAGATTTGGGGGAAATATCTGGGTTGCGAGTTAATCGAGACAAATCAATACTGTACCCAATTAATTTAACAACAGAAATGGAAAAATATATCCAAGCACACTACTCCTTTAATTGGGCCAAGAGGACGTGGCAATATTTGGGTGTTAAAATCCCACTAGATATAGCAGGCATAGTAAAATATAACCACATGGAAGTTGCCAAGGAAGTTACAGCATTGCTCAAAACATGGGATGGGGAGATTTTAACCTGGCTAGAAAGGATTCAAGCCGTTAAATCATTTGTGTTTCCAACATTTTTATATTGTTTCAGGGCGCTTCCGGTCTATGTCCCTAAGCAGATGATCTCAAAGTCAGATGAATGCGTTTTTGTGGCATAATAAATGCCATAGAATTAATTTCAAAATGCTACACAGACCTTTGAAGCAAGGAGGCCTGGCGGTACCTGACCTTCAGCTATATTACGAAGCAGCCCTATTAACCACGTTGGTCAGACAATACAATAGCAATGACTCGTTAGACTGGAAATTTATGGAGGAGCAATCACTTCACAGCCAGACCTTTAATGAAGCACTATGGACAGACAAACATCAACTACTGTCTAAAACACTGAAAAACTCCTATCTGAGGCTGCAGTCACACACATGAAATAATCCACTTTCAATCCACTTTCAGTGCACTTTACAACTGGACTTTACTGTGTGAACTGGCAAAATCCAATTTGAAAATGCATTGAAAGTGGATTGAAAGTGGATTATTTAGTGTATGTGATCGCAGCCTGAAATCCACACTTAAAATTTAGTTTTGTAGGCATGCTAAATTGACCAACCCAAAATCCCTAGTGAGTACCTTTACATCGCAAGATTGGTTCTTACCTGCTAAAGATCTTACCTCCTTTCAAGCATGGAAGCAGGCAGGTATTAGGAGACTAACAGATGTCATTCTTAATCGAAGGCTGGCCACCAAACTGGACCTAGAAAGAAAATATGAAACAAAATTACCTTGGTATGAGTACCTCCAAATACAGCATTTAATGGATAATACAGAGGTGAAAACTACTATCAAGAAATTCCTAACACCTTTTGAGAACTATTGTCTCATAGTACACCCAAGAAAGGCCTTATAACTCTCATATATAGGATTCTATTAAGCATTAACCCAGATCAGAAATTAAACTATCAACTGGCATGGCAGATGGACCTTAACCAAGAGCTCTCAGATGATCAATGGGAAACCATCTGGTCCATGCAGACTAACATAACTAAATCATTGACAATTCAATCAGTATTATTCAAGGTGCTATTTCAATGGTATATTATACCGCTTATATTGTCATATATTGTCCCCAAGCACTCCCCAGAATGCTGGAAACGCTGCAGACTCAGAGCCAATTTTTTCCACAGTTGGTGGTCATGTGAACACATCAATAGTTTCTGGAAAGAAATCCTGAAACAAATCTCTGCAATAACAAGCTTTGAAATACCGCTTGACCCACAGATAGTTTTGCTAAATTTTTGGCCAAAAGAAAAGCCACCGACTACCACTAGAGAGCTGATTACTATACTTAGAGCAACAGCAAAATCAGTTATAGCTCAACAATGGAAATGGGAGAAACCCCCTACGCTTAGGCAGTGGTGGAATAAAGTTTAGGACTATTTTCTGGAGGGAAAATGTTTAATCTATTTTGACAACGGGTTACGAGAAAGAGAGTTTTTTAATCCCTTAGACAAATGGATCCCCTTTTTAGAAAGGTTAGATAAGGATAAATTAGAAGGCGAAGTAACCTTGTTTATTAAATTTAAATCTTCCTCTTATGGTTAACTGGGTACTATAAACCAAAAGAACAAGTTGCAGTAACTGTTTGTCTGTATAGTTATAATGTTAACACTTAACCAGCATCCCTTACACATGAAGTTCTGTTCAAGGTGGAGAAAGGTAATGTTCACCAAATTCAAGTTGGGTAATTGTTTCGCTGGCAATTTGAAATGACTGTTTGCCTTCACATACTTTTGATTTTTCAAGTTGTATACTATGCTTTGAATTGTAGTGATTTTCTAAATTTAATAATAAAATAAATTTTTGTCTAAAACAAAAGAACATAAAATTAAGCAGACTCTGGCGCACGATGGAAGACAGGAGGGCCTAGCATGAGGTGGTCCATGGAGTCGCGGAGAGTCAGACTCGACCGTGCAACTGAACAACAAGAAGTAACAGCATCAGCTTTCTGGGATCAGGACAAAATCTGAATATGCTTCTTTATTTAATATTTCATTTTATATATCTTCCACTTTTGTGCCTAATTCTGACCCAAAGCGGCTTATCACATTGTCCCCCCCCCCCACTCCACTCTTTCGGCATAAAAACCCAGGCAGGGAGCTTAAACTAACAGATTGGGACCGGCCTAAAGTTACCCAAAGGTCTTCCTTGGCAGAGTGGGGTTTGGGGCCTGGCTGTCCCAGGCCCTCCTCTGCCACTATGACCGCCATGCAACACCGGCTGGATTGTGTCTGATGCAGAAAGAGCTCTGGTTGCCGCAAGTAGGGTTGCCAACCTCCAGGTGGGGCCTGGAGATCTACCAGAATTGGAACTGATCTCCAGACTACAGAGGCCAGTCCCCCTTGAAGAAATGACCTCTTTGGATGTGCCCCACTGAGGTCCCTCCCCATCTCCATGAATTTCCCAATCCCTACATTCAAGCCCTACGTTCAAGTCCAATGTCAAACAGCAACACAGAGGTCATCCAGTGAAGTGATTCAACTCTAGTGTAAATGAGGAACTCACCCAGCAATTAACTTGACGCCACCATTCTTGGCATCCGTGAAAATGAGCCATACTGAAATGACAAAAAGGTATACCAGGCATCCCTGATTCGCGTCTCCACATTTAATGCAAAATTTGACTTGGATGGAATGCAAGTGTCATCAAAGAATGGTGAATTCCACCAAGAAGAGAAGGAGGAGGAGGAGATTGGATTTATACCCTGACCTTCACTCACTTGGAGTCTCAGAGCAGCTTACAAACTCCTTTCCCTTCCCCTCCCCACAACAGACACCCTGGGAGGTAGGTGGGGCTGAGAGAGCTCTGACAGAAACTGCTCTTTTTCAAGAACAGCCCTGACAGAGCTATGGCTTGCCCAAGGTCATCCAGCAGCTGCAAGTGGAGGCGAGGGAAATCAAACCCGGTTCTCTCAGATTAGAGTCCGCACACTTAACCACTACACCAAAAGTCCTCACCTTCTGTCTGTTTGGGCATAGAACTAAAAAGCAGTGGCTTCTATTCACTTCTATGAGATTTTTACGGGAAATGTGTACAGTAAGAGAAAAACAACGGGTTTCTTTCTTTCTTTCTTTCTTTCTTTTCCTTGTGTGCCTTTGCATTACCATCTGCAGTAGCACTCCAAACTGTAGCAGTCAGCCTTCAAAGGTGTTCCCTCTGAGCTACAGTTGCTATAAGCCAAATTCCTGGTTTTCAACTGCCTTCTGCTGTTTTTATGTGTATTGTTAATTTTGATAGTTACCCATTTTATAGCATTTGTTCAGCAGCTGACAGCGCTGAACCTTTTCCTTTAATCACTTGAGATAAGTTGTCTGGCTTGAAATAAAAGATGTTTGCCAGTTTCATGTGGAACAGAAGAAAAAGCTCTTTATCAAAAGCATATTAGCATATTTTGTCTCATTAATAACTATGCTGCAGCTTTAATTTGCTTAATTATCGCATTTCAGATTCAACATGGTAGCTAATTAATGCAAGGGCTGGGAAACAAATCCAGAATTATGGCCCACACAAACAAATTCCTGCTTGAATAGTTCTTTGTGCCATCCCGTTTCCGCCATAAAATCAGTCTTCATTGTTCTGCTCCCCTGAAGTAAGAACAGCCGGATCCGTAACCCAGTTAAGCTAGAATGCTGTAATATCACAATCCGGAAGCTGCAGCTAGTGCGAAATGCCGCGGCCAGGCTAGTGATGGGACTCTCAGTTCGGGATAGGGCTGCCAAGTCATACTCATGGACTGGCGGGGGGGGAGTCCTTCGCTGCCCGGGAGCCGCCCTGGCGCGCGCGCAAAGTGCGCACGCCCAGTGACGTCACCCGGAAGTGACGTCACCACGTTGGAGACGTTGCCAGAGCATTGCCCTGGCAACGTCTCCAACGTGGTGACGTCACTTCCGGGTGACGTCACTACGCTGGGGAAGTCGTCCAGCCTGGATGACTTCGGGGGTGGGGTTCCCCCCGCCGGCCAAATGCCGGCCAGCGAATCGGGAAACCCTATAGCGGGGGATCCCCCGCCCCCTGGGCTGACTTGGCAGTCCTAGTTCGGGAGCACATCCAGCCTGTGCTAAAGGCATTGCGTTGGCGGCCTATAGCATACTGGATTTGCTTCAAGGTGCTGGCTCTCCCCTTTAAAGCCCTTTATGGCCAGGGTCCGACATACCTGAGGGACCGCCTTTCCCCATACATGCCCCGGAGAGCACTGCGTTCAGGGACCCAGAACTGACTGGCCCTCCCTAGCATCAAGGAGGCCAGATTGGTAACAACTAGGGCCAGGGCCTTTTTGGTGGTGGCTCCACTCTGGTGGAATGAGTTCCCAGAAGAGATCAGGGCCCTGCGGGACCTTTTACAGTTCTGCAAGGCCTGCAAAACAGAGCTCTTCCGCCAGGCCTTTGGAGCCGCCGCCACCACCACCATCGCCGCCGCCATTACAGCGTAACCACTGATAGCTATGGTGGTAGCCCTGAGCCATAGATCCCGGCAATCACTGCCTGGCCTAGCCTGCCTCCCCCTTTTCTATCCCTCACCACCGAAATGGACCGAGGGAATTAATGTAAATATCAGAATTACTAGTACCTCGATATCGTTGGTTTTAATGTTGTTTTATACTATTGTATTATTTAGTGAATGTGATGGAAGTTTTATGTCTTATGAAAGTTTTAACTTGTTGTGAGCCGCCCTGAATCAGCCTAGGCCAGAATGGGTGGGGTAGAAATAAAATAAAATAAAAATGTACTGCTCGAGGTCCCGAGGCTGAACTTCAGAGCCGTTAGCGGTGGCTTAAAGAAATGACGCCCCACTGAATGCGAGACATGGAGTGTGCGGGAGACAGCCCTCCATGTCTGGTGTCCCATCAAGATGAATACAGCAACCCATTCCCCATATGTCATTATGGCCCATCAGAGGCCTCACTTATTGCAGCATATATGGGGCCTAAACAGGACAAGCTATGCAATTCCGTAGGAAGCAACTGGGCGTAGGAAGCCAAAAAACCACTGGCTTCTCCAGATCATCAGCTGAGGAATCTGCCCATGAGTCTTGCCGGGGGAGGTGGTGGAATCATGCCAGGCCCTCAATCTCCAGCGCCTCCATTTCCTCCAGAGAAACTGATCTCTACAGTCTGGAGATCAGTTGTAATTTCAGGAGATCTCCAGGCCCCACCTGGAGGTTGGCAACCCTACACTACCCCCATAAGTCTAGTTAAGTCAAGACCCAAGTCCTGTTGCTTCCAGTGGGAGAGATCTAAGCAGGGGCTGAAATCAATTGCACTCACGCTAGTTCTACTTAATGAAACAGCCCACAATTAGATATTCAGTTAGGTTGAGAATTATGTGTCATGTCTGACCCTGAGAGTGTATGGGAAACCAGAAGCTGACAAATTCCCATCAAAGCATCTGTAGGCAAGAATTTGGAAGCATCTCATCTCTGTCCAATATCCAGTCCACAGAAAAGTCCTTTTTAATTCCTGCCAATGGATAGAGGTAGAAAGCGAATTATATACGAAATGACAACAGACTTTATATTCATAGCAATACATTTAAAAAAAAAATCTGCACAAAGTGTTTTCACTAGATGTAAAAATCACTGACATCCTAACATACCAAGGTTTGAGTCCCTCCAGGAGCACCTTAGATTTGAACAAGATTGGAGGTGGGGGGTGGGAATAAGCTCTGGCGAGTTAAAGCTTCGTAGGGCTGCCCTCTGAAACTGTTCCAATGCAGGGATCTCCGGTCGTAGTCCACAGAACTGTGTGGCTGCGTTTTGCCAGGGGAAAGTAAACAGTTCTGCATAGTCTACCTCTTTGTGTGTGCGTTGACAATCCACTAGGCCCCAGTGCAGCCTTGTTCCCTTCTCAGCCTGAGCCCTCTCCTCGAAGGCCTCCGCTCCCTGGATTTCTTCCTGCCCAGCTTCACCAGCAACAGGCACAGCTGGTCCAAATGACTGCTAGTCGCTATGGCAGCAAACGGCCTTTGGATGTATGTTTTATTTATTTGTTTGCTAGATTTAAAAATTTATCTCCTGCCCCATCCAAATCTCCCAGCAGCTTCAAACTAACCTATTTTACCTGTTCTAACTCGATTGCTGTCTACTTGTTTGCTGATCTATTTCCTGGGATGCGCTACACATGAAAAAATGTAAAAGGTGTCTTGAAAGGAACTGTTAATTTCGGCCATTTGTGGGATGCATTTTTGGAAAGTATCATCCTGAGAAAAGGTCGGCAGGAGTGGCCATGGGGGCCACCTGCCTGTCTCTCCTCTTGGGTCCCCCAGCATTATTGGCTGGGAAATTTTGGAGGTGTTATGAGAGGGCCCCCACACAACCGGAAGCCCCCTCAGAGCCATCGCTCTCTCATACCCAAAGGATCCGTGCTTCCTCCTCACCATCTTCATTAATCCTTTTGCATTGCAGCCTAGTAACGAGTTCCACTCTCAAAGCCAGACGCTGAGCCGAGCATGGCCAGATCCAGAGATGTGAAAGATGTTTCTCAGCTCATCTGGCTCCTTGGCATTCGCAGCAAGCAGCTGTGCTCAGCACTCTCTCCCTCTCCCCCCCCCCCCCCGCAGTTGCCTCGGGGCATGTCATGTGGCCACACCAGAGCAGTCCTGGCTGAACATCTTTGTCCTCCAGGACATGGTTTCCCTTTGAATCACCTTGAATGGGAATACGGTTCTGAACCGGGATGAAAACGACCTTGTGCTTTTTCTCAAAAGTTGTATCCTGGTGGACACATCCTCACACCAGCTGCACACCCACCTATGACTCTCCGAAGCCCAGTGCCTTCCAAGCGCTTGGAACATTTCACAGCGTTTCCATTCCAGAAACACTGAAGCTATTCAGTGCTCAGGCAACAGCGGCGATGTTAGTTGTTGTCAGGGGTCATTTCGTAGAAAAAGAGATGCAGGAGCTCATTAGCATAACTCATTAGCATAACTCATTTGCATATGCCAAACCCCTTAACAAACCAGAAGTGTGTCAGAAGGCAAAACCCACCCCTCAGGCTCCACTCCACAGGTGAGTGAAACTGACCTGTTCTTCCTCCATTCCCTTCCCCATCCAATACTTTGGGCAAGAAAAATAAGCGTAAAGAACACACCCTCATTCTCTTCCTGCTCCCTTGAACCCACCAGGTTTCAAGTAGCCTTGAGATACCCAGGACATGTGCACCATCCCTTCCCTTCCCCTTCCCCTCCCCACAACAAGACACCCTGGGCGTTTTCGCACTGGCTTTTTTCCGGGGCGAGCACCGGAGTGAGCACCGGAGTTTCTGGTCAGTTTCACATCAGTTGCTCCGTGCTCACAAACTCCTCCGGAGTTTCACCGCACTGCTCAGGAGTATCCCTGGAGCAAGAAAATCCTGTTCCTGGCGGTGTTTCCTGTTTACTCCGTTGGAGAAACCTAGATGAGAACACACCCACTCGCCCGCCCTCCATCTGGCCCGCCCCGTGGTGGGCGTTTCTTGAATTTTTTTTTTTTTGAAACGAGCCCTCCTAACGTTATATCGAAATAAGGCGGCAGGGAGGCAAGATCGCACCACAGGGACTGCGTTGGCGAGGTGGATTTGCCGTTTCTTGGGAGCAGGAGCCGGGCGCCATTGGCCCGAGAGCTCCATGTGCTTGCTCCCCGGTAACTGCTGCCCTTTGTTTGGGCTTCCCCGGCAACAGCCCGTGCAGAGCTGGTGGTGGGTGCTTTCCTCTAGCAATCCGTGGAGAAACCGCGGCAAGCGGGCGGGCGGGCTGGGGAAACTTACCTTCCTTTCCGCTCCCTGTGTGCGGTCCCACGATCCTGAAGCAACACTTCCCCCCCTCCTTTTTTTTTTTTTTAAAAAAGGCCCTTATAACGTTATAACATCATAATGAAATTTTGATGCAGCAAGGGAAGACGGCACAATTGTTGTCTTTATATAATAAACACACATTCACATCTACTATGGGGGGGGGTTAATTTGCTGTTTATTGGCAGCCCCTGCAGAGCAGGCTGGGCGTGCTTCTTTGCAGAAAAGTCACAGAAATGGATTGAACTGTTTTCAAGGGGCTATAACTATTCCTGCGGAGCGGGGAGACTGCTCTGCGTGTCATGCTGCTCCTCCTCAGCTGCCGCCACCACCACCACCACCATTTATGTAATTTTTTTTTCTTAACATGGGCCAGCTGACGCCATGTTGCCCATCCTCCATTTTGTTGCCTTGATCGGGTTAAGCACACGACATTTCAGTTCACATCGGAGAATCCACCCATGGGGGGGGGGTCCTCTTTGTAGCCCGCCAATCGTTTTGCACCAACCCAGAACGGCAGGAAAATTTGAATACTGAGGAGGGACTTGATGAACTCTGGGAAGAGGAAGGTGGGTGATGCACTGTCATCATTCCACTATGACGTTATAACGTTACCACGCATGCGTTTAAAAAAAAAAAAGGAAAAGTGGGGAACGAGGGAGAAGCTGGGGGGGAGGAAGGGGAGGGAAGGGGAGGGGAAATGCAAGGGGCGGGCACAGAGAGCATCGAAGCAACCCAAATGGGAACCGAAAACTTCGGGGGGGGGGGAGAGGAGTAGATTGCTTTAGTGCGAAAACGGCAGGTTTGCTCAGGAGGAGTCGCAGAGGGGGAAATGAGGAGGAAGTGAGAGGCAACTGGCCAGTCTGAAAAGGCCCCCTGTGAGGTAGGTGGGGCTGAGAGAGGTCTTTTGAGAACTGCTCATGAGAGAACAGCTCTGAGAGAACTTGTGACTGGTCCAAGGTCACACCAGCAGCTGCATGTGGAGGAGTGGGGAATCAAACCCGGTTCTCCCAGATTAGAGTCCAACTCCTGACCACTACACCAAACTGATGGGATGGAAGCTGCTGAAGGGTTGGTGAAATTTCTCCAGTACTTATGTGCCATGTGCCCAGATAAAAAATGGTATACTTAGAAAATTTATATGCCACCTTGAGCAAGTCTCTGGAAAAGCAGCACACAGTCATAAAAGGAACAATGATAAAATTATCAGTATTAAAACAAAACATTAAAAACAATAAAGACCCTAGCAGGGCTTTCCCCAGGGCGCTGCGCCTCTGCACTGCTCAGGGAAGCCAAGGAGGGGGTGGGGCTTGGTCATGTGCCCGCCCCCTGGGCTCCTCCCTCCCGGAGCTGCTCTCCTGTGCGTTCCCGCTCCAACGGACCCCTGGTTGTTGTGTTTTTTAAAAAGGAAACATGATGAGAGCGACTTCCAGAAGGGGAGCTGTGTTGGTCTGTGGCCGCCAAACAACAAAGGCTCTCGCGGCACCTTAAAAACTAACAGATTTATTGTACACGTGAAGCCGCCCGATGCTGACTCAGAACATTGGCCCATCCAGGTGAGTAATGTTTGCTCCAAGTAGCAGCAGCTCTCCTGGGTCTCAGGCAGAGGCCTTTCACATCCCCTGCTACCTGATCCTTTTACCTGGAGATGCCGGGGATTGAACCTGAGACCTTCTGCATGTCAAGCAGAGGCTCTGCCACTGAGCCACAGCCCCTCCCCTAGCTTTCTGATGAACAAACGGGCTCTAGTTCTCAGTGGCTCCTCCCACACCTCCTCTTCCAAGACACTATTGGACTGTTCACAAAAGGGCTGGCGCACAATCCGGTCAAAAGTTCAGCGATTCTCAGTCCCACTGATGTCAGTGCAAGAGCACAAAGCACACACTTAGGTCTCCCACTGAAATCAAGGGACTTGGGACAGCTGGACTGTGCCCTACGTACAGAATCTACCGTCTCCCTGTTTTACCTGGATGAGAAAGTACCAGACTGGTCAAAGTCCCAGTTTGCCAGACCTCAGTGAAGGTGTTTCCCCTTTTCTAGCTCTTTATTTATTTTATTTAAAACATTTTAATACTACCTGTCTGCCTGAACAAGGTCCGCAAAGCGGTGAACATTTAAAAAAAAATTGAACAATTAAAAACACATTTAATAGTATGAAATAATTCAACTAACAACCAATAAAAGAACCAGGAAGGAGGGCCAATGACCATTACTTCTTTTCTTTTCTCCTTTTTCTTCTGCTTGTGGTGAAAAGAAAGAACCACACGGAGGAGAACAGAACTGAGGGGTAAGGTGGGTTTTGAAAGGGTGAGGGAGGCTGGCTGGTCTTATCAAAGGGAGGTCGGTGTGTATCCAGGGTTGCTCGATTTGGATGACTCCGCAAAAGGATTTGTGGAAAAAACGTGGGACAAGAAATGCCACACGTTGAGTGGAATGGGATATGCAAAAATTGTGTAGCCAATGGAATGGGAAAGTTGAAGATAAGGCGGTAGCTTTTGCAAATCTGGGTGAGATAGACATTTTAGGATTTCTACACACAGGGCTTTTTTTGTAGAAAAAGCCCAGCAGGAACTCATTAGCATAATAGGCCACACCCGAGAGCAGAAACTCATTAGCATATTAGGTCACACCCCTGACAGCACAGTTCCCTCCCAGGATCGGCTTCCCCAGGTGCCCTGCAGCTGCAGTGTAAACTGCCTTCCCTCCCTGGATCAGCTTGGCTTCCCCAGGTGCCCCGTGGCTTGCGAGGTGCCTGGGGAACCGGAGGGGAGGGGAGGGTGGAGGCGTGGCCAACTCGGAAGCCAGCAGGAACTCCATTCCTGTGCGTTCCTGCCCCCAAAATAGCCCTGTCTACACATATCTCTCTCTCTCTCTCTCTCTCTCTCTCTCTCTCTCTCTCTCTCTGAAATAGCCAAAAGGATCCAACTCCAAGTAGCTCAAAGCAGGACAACTGCCTTACAGACCATGTAGGGTTGCCAACTTCCAGATATTGGCTGCAGAACTCCTGGGCTCCAGGTGTGAGAGGCCAGTTCACCTGGAGAACGTGGCTGCTTTGAAAGGTGGCCTCTATGGCATTATGCCCCACTAAAGTCCCTCCCCCAGACTCCACCATTCTTGGGCCCCACTCCCAAAGTCTCCAGGTATTTCCCAACCTGGAGTTGGCCACCCTAGACCACAGCAGCACAGTCCCAGAGCAGCAAGCCAGTAACACCCCCACGTTAGCCATGTACAGGAGCAGCCAACCAATGAACGCCCACCCCAACAGGCATCACCCTGCCCCCACCCAACCACAACACAACAAAGGAAGGCGCTTAGGAAACGCAGCACCCTCTGTTGGAGGGAGTGCTGTAGAGCACCCTTTGTTTTCTCTGACTTCCATGCTTCTGGAGGTTGGCAACTCTAGTTCCATGAGAGGAAATGGCAGCTTTGGAGGGTGGGCTCTGAGGCTTTATGGCCCTACTGAGGTCCCTCCCTTCCTCAAACTCTGCCCTCCCCAGGTTCCACCCCCAAATCTCCAGGAATTTCCCCAACTCAGGGTTGGCAACCATGACTAACGCGTATTTTCAAGTAAAAGTGCTTAAAACAGAAGTGTAAATCAGGTGGCGGTGGCAGTTCTAAGCCTGCGATTCTGCACGTATTGATGGATGGATTTTTTTTTACTATTAACTTTTATTGCGATAGTTGGTTAACCGTTATGTAGATTTATAACCAGAAGAGTTCTGGGAGGGTAACAAGCTCTGTAAAAACAGGATGATGTGTCAAGAATCTTGAAAGCACCAGAATATTACAGCACGTCTTAAATATATAGTTCATGAAATGAATATGAGGGATTAAAATCTCTATAAAATAAAATAAAAAATCAGGGGGCCCTTCCCTGTGGAAAAAGTTAACACATTTGCACATTTCGATTCTGGGAAAAAATTAAGGAGGTACAGGAGAAAGGTTTAAAAAAAAAAAAAACATGCTTGACATGGTGAAAGTGCCCCCCCCCCCTTTATCTCATAATACTAGAACCAATGAAAATGATTGGTGGAAGATTCAGGACAGATAAAGGAAGGACAGTCCCCTTTCATGCACTGCATAATTACAGTGATGGCCTCTGGCTTATTGGGGGGTTTTAAGTGTTTTGGACATGCACAGCGGACCAATCTAGCAATAGTTACTGGTTATAATAGTGATGACATGGAGCCTCCACACTGAGAAGCAGAGGGCTCTTCTGCGCACCAGTTGCCAGGGGCAAAACCTGTACCCTGCCGGTGGTCTTCCTGGAAGCGTCTTTCTGACCACTGATGGAAACAAAACTCTGTGTGATACAAACTTTTGCTCTTCTGATCTCTCAGGGTTTTCTCATACTCTTGCATGTTTAACTGCCTCCTGTTGAAACCAAGGGAACTTCAAAGTATAGTGCTGTATCTAGGGTTGCCAACTTCTTGCTGGGAAATTCCTAGAGACTTGGGGGGCGAAGCATGAGGGAAAGGAGGTCTGGGGAAAGGGGGGACCTCAGCAGGGTCTAAGGCTGCAGGGTCCACCCTGCAAAGTAGCCGTTTTCTCCCCAGGAACCAATCTCTGGAGTCTGGATGTCAGCTGTAATTCCAGGGGATCTACAGACCTTACCTGGTGGCTGACAGCCCTAGCTGTCTCCCGTGACTCCATGGCTCCAAGAGCCTCACGCCAGCAGAAGGAGATTTGCTCCACGGGAGGTTGGTTGAGTTGGGGGAAGTTTCTGTCAGCTATGCTGCCATAGCGGATGGGGGGTGGTTGGTGGAAGCTAGGTGAAGCCTGTATTGAAGACATAAGTCTCCTGGTATTTTAACTTTCATTTCATGCTCTGTGTCTTATCTTTCTGCCTGGCTCTGACCTTAGTGTCTGGTTACTCCTACTCCCCTGGGAACCTGTATTCATGATTTTAGGCCTGCTTGCTTGCTTTTTATTACTGGCTCTCTTGCCATGTGCTCGTGTAATGGCGACCGCCACGTGGACTTCGCACATGGTCCAAATCTACCTGAGCTTCGGCCAGATAGAACAATAGCTGGTTGGATCCTGAACGACCGCCAATCTTTAGCCTAGGTTTCCCCCGGGGACCTATGAAATGTAACCACATCCTAAGGTCCCATCAGGACATTTGGGCGAGGTCGGAGGATTACCTCCGACTGGCATAAAAGACGTCTCTGAGCCCGGGGTTTCTCATGTTCCATCTTGACCCGCAATAAACTACAATGCTGTTTTCACTATTACCAGCCTCCCGACTCCAGTACTTTTCAGAGAGAGAAAGAGAGAGAGAGAGATGGAAAGGAAGATGGGGGGGCAACAGTGGGAGGGCTTCCTGCCCCAATGCTGGACCTTCTGAGGGCACCTGGTGTTTTTGGCCACTGTGTGACAGTGTTGGACTGGATGGGCCACTGGCCTGATCCAGCATTGGCTTCTCTTATGTTCTTAAGAATGAAAGAGGTGGAAAGAAAAAGAGAGAGAGAGAAACAAAGAAAGCACGTAGAAGGGAGGGAAGGGAGGGTAGGATAAAAAGTATGCCTCCACTTTGCTTCCCCAGCTGCCCTGCTGGGAGCCACAGAATATGTGTGAAAGAGCCACATGTGGCTCCCAAGCCACAGTTTGGCCACCCCTGCTTTATGTTGGAGAAATGAGTATGAAAGACAAGACCTGGGATTTCAGTCATTATAGGGTTAACCTATGCAACTTGTTGTGTCTCTTAGTTTAACCTGGAAGTGCCTGGCAGCCGGCCAATTAACTCTAAGCCCGGGAAACCTAAAGGTGTACTGTTTTGCTAATTGGTCAATGATATCAGGTGTTTCCTTTCAGGGGTCAAGAAGAAGGAGAGATCCTCCATTGTAATCTCTCTCTCTCTGTAGTAGGATGTCTTAGTGTGCAGACGCAGCACAATGCTGCTTAGTAAGCATGTTTTGTTTATTTGTAGCTAATCCCGTTTCCCTTTTTCCTTTAGTAATAAAGTTTCTTTTAAACTAAAAGAAGCAATCTCTTCTTTCCAGAAAAGCAAGATCCATTACTCTGAATTTTCTTGAATATTGGACAAAAGTCCTAACACTTTAGACCAACATGACAGCTGCCCACTTGAATCTATTTTCAGAGAGAGAGAGAGAGAGAGAGAGAGAGAGAGAGAGAGATCTTCATTCTTCTCACAGCCAAGCTCTGGAGAGGGTTGGGGGATGCTTCACAACAAGGTGAGGCATGGAAGGAGACAGAGTGTAGCCAGCCCCCTGCCCCCAAAGGCCTGTTCTTGTGTAAGAACAGACGCCCACCTCTCCACTTTCTGGATCTGTGAACGGGTAAGCTCATCTAAACACTCTAGGAACCCTCCTCCATCACACAGAGTGAGTCCAATGCTTTTTAAGTATGTCTTTTTTTTCCTGCTGCAGTTTGTAGTAGCAGCTGACGAGGCTAAGTTTTAATGCTGCCCAAAATCATCCTACACACACACACACACACACAAACACACACACACACAATGTTGTTTCTAAATTAAGGACCTCAAGAGACTTCAGACCAGGGGTCAGGACCCCAGGTGGGGGCCCCTACACTATACTTTCCATCAGAATCCACACTACAATATGTCTGCTCATAAGTAAGTGTCCTTCAGTGAAGATCCCACACAACCCCGCAATTCTTCTTGTTCATTCTTTGTTTTCAGTCTAATTAATTACTCCTATTTTCACCCAAGTAGTCAGTTCTGTTCTGGCACCAATGAATCACCTGTTAATTATCCGTTCTGGTTTCCTTGAAGAGCTAATGGGCTTAAGCAGCCAGCCAGTCACGTTTCAACATTTATTTTATTTGCAATGGTGCAATTATGCAGTAATAATAATAATTAAAAAAATAATCAGTGACTTTGGTTGGCTACTAAGTGAAAAACCATATTTAAGCCCCTCTCGCTCAAACAAGAGGTGATCATTTGCAGCTGATTGTGAAATGCTACAAGCGAATTGGCCAGCCGCAGAGGACAGGAAGCAATCAATTAGACTGGAAGGAGAAGAGAAGGAGGGAAATCGTAAGGGGCAGCAGCTGTCGGGAACCTCAGCAGTGTTTACTCTCTCCACATTGGTAGTTTAAGTTAAAATCCATCACCAAAATCAGGACTGAGAAAGGACAGAAAGCAAGATGAAGGACTCAAATGCAATGGTAACGTTGTGGTGAAATACCTTACATCAAAGCTGACAATGGTAGGGTCTGTAGTCTGCATAGCTCAGGAGCCTGCAAGGGCTACAGGTACACAAATGACATCTCCCAGCATTGCAGCCATTCAGCTGCAAGCAGGTCGCCCTTGGAGGTGTGGGCAAAAGGGAGACTATATGGACCCTGGGCATGAGAAGAGAAGGGAAGGGAAGGGAAAGGATTGGATTTATACCCCACCCTTCACTACCCAGAGGAGTCTCAGAGTGGCTTACAAACTCCTTTCCCTTCCCCTCCCCACAACAGACACCCTGGGAGGTAGGTGGGGCTGAGAGAGCTCTGACAGAAACTGTTCTTTTTCAAGGACAGCTCTGACAGAACTATGGCTTGCCCAAGGTCATCCAGCAGGTGCAAATGGAGGAGTGGGGAATCAAACCCCATTCTCCCAGATTAGACTCTGCACACTTAACCACTACACCAAACTGGGTCTCCTACTCTCTGGATTCTCTTAGCCATCTTGATGCAAAGAAAGGCTGCAGAGGTGTAAGCCAGCAAGGCATATTATATGCTCTTATGAACTTTAGAATCATAAGTTTGACCTTTGGGGTTGGTTCTCTGCCTAAGGCAAATGCACTCTCTATTGCTATGAGAGGCTCCAGCCCACAGCGGGAGACTTCCTTCAGAGTTCACACTTGCATGAAGAGCAAAAATACATTTCAAAGAGCTCTTACATCTACTTCACATGCATCCACCATCAAGGAAGCCAGAACTCCATTTCAAAGAGTCCTTTTCTCCTTTACGCTGGCCCCTTCACACCTGCCCCCAACAGTTCCAGTAAGAGATTAGGTTGCCCAGCAACTAATCGTCGTCCATCAAGTGACCTGGCCGAAGCCATCAAGAGACCAGAGATTGGCGCCAAGAAGACCGACCAGATGGCCCAGGTGTTACATCCTGATTAGCACCTAGTTTTGCAATATTGTCCACTCCTTCCTGCCCCCTCCTCACTATGACACTGACCAATAGTAAGACTAGTAAGGACGGACAACCTAGTGGGTGTGACAATGGGATGTGGTCAGTGCAGCCCGCCCAAATGTCACCTGATAAAAGATCTTGCACAACAGAAGCTCGCCCCTAGACCTAGACCTCCACCCCTAGCCATCTTCGACCTCTATCTCCTTACCAACCTCTCATGTCCAGCTTGCTATACCCAGTACCTTGCCTCCATCTTTAATCCCTGGTTTGCGCAGCCAGGACTGGAACGTGTATCTGCAGGTTCAGATCTCGTTCCCCCTATTTTTCCACTCATCCCTCCTCAATCTTCTCGTGGAAGTGATTCACCCACTATCAAGACAGGTAACGTAACTCCCCCTCAACGATACTCCTGCTCATGCAACAGTGCTATTTTCTGTCTAATTTCCTTAGATCTTGTGTGTATGTGGTTTTTATTATTATTCCTTGTATGCTTGAATAACATCTTATAGTAAACATCATTTAAAGAAACCAATCAGTCTCCACGCCTATTTACTGAGAACTCCTGGAGGAAGCAGGACCTTGGTATAGTTGGCAAGAACCCGTTATTTCGCCAATTGCTGAATGTAAATTAAAGCAATTCGGCTAACAGAGGTACAATGCAAAGCATCCCAACTCCTTTCTTTGCCTCACCCCTTCCACCTGGCAGATACGGACTCAGGGACCCCCAGTTCTACCTGTCCCTGGCGAAGCGAACTTAGACTCTTGAAAGCTGACACACCCGACAAAGCGTCTTGGTCTCCAAGGTGCTGTTGGATGCCAGTCCAGCTGTTCCACTGCAGACAGACACAGCGGCCCTCTGAAATGTCCGAGTGGGAGCGCCTCTTTGCCTCGTCTTCTCTCCTTGTAAATGAAGCAAATGCTACTCAGATTCTGGACGTCTCCAGGGCTCTCTCTATGGTTGCCAGATCCAGGTTGGGAAACTCCTGGAGATTTGGGGGTGGAGCCTGGGGAGGAGGACAGGGGTACGATGCCATAGTGACCACCCTCCAAGGCATCCCTTGTCTCCAGGGCAACTGGTCCCTGTAATCTGGAGAAGAGCTGCAATTCCAGGGGATTCCCAGGTCCCACCTGGAAGCTGGCACCCCTAGCTCTCTCTTCCAAAGGCAGCGGAGTGCCACTCAGTGAGCGCTGTCAGCTAATGCTGCCATCTCCTGCCCAGGAGGTGGGATGAGTGCACCCATGACATCACGGGTCTGTGGAATGTTATGTTCAGGGCTATTTTTGGGCAGGAACACACAGGAACAGAGTTCCAGCTGGCTTTTGAGTTCGCCATGCCTACAATCTCCCCCCCCCTCGGGTTCCCCAGGCACCAAACAAGCCACGGGGCACCTGGGGAAACCAAGCCAATCCAGGGAGTTCCCCAGGTACCCCACAGCTGCGGGGGCCCTGAGGAAGCCGATCCAGAAACTGCCTTCCTTCCCTCGGGTTCCCCATGCACCCTGCAAGCCGTGGGGCACCTGGGGAAGCCGATCCTGGGAGGGAGCTGCACCGTCAGGGGTGTGGCCTAATATGCTAAAGTGTTTCTGCTGTTGGGTGTGGCCTATTATGCTAATAAGTTACTGCTGGGCTTTTTTTTTACCAAAAAAGCCCTAGTTATGTTATATTTCTCATGGCGTGCTTATCGCTCTCCGAGCTGCTCTGACCTTTGGAGACTGCTGGTGTTGGCCCATGTATCTCTTCTCCTGTCTGGCTGTAATTCTTCCCACTTTTTTTTCCTGGGAACAGTAATCCAGTATTTTGAGCACCTTTTATTTAGCTTTGTGAATGGTTGCATTTCCTTACTAGACCCTTTCTGAATTCTGTATAATTGTCCTGCCTCAGGCTGTGTCAGCGATTACTAACACAAGAAGTGCAGATGACCATAGCAGATCTTTCTCAACAAAGCATTCCTGTTTAAGGACACTCGTTGGTGACTGACTCTGTAGGACTCTCACAAGCGCATCACCGCTCAGAGAAGAGTGCAGGATATGAGAATATCCGAAGTGGTTTTTAAAAAGAACAATGTTCTTGCTTTTGTGTTATTGCCTGCTCTAAAACCCTGGGATGGGGCAGCCCCAAAATCTAACAGGAACAAAAAGTCAAGATAGCAAAGACAATTCTAGAGCTCCCTTAGAGAACCCTGAAAGAGTCTGCCGGTTGTTCCAATGAGCGACATTAAGAGAAGCCGCATGCCCGAGCCGATGGTGCACGTTGCTGGTCTGGACTTGTTTTCTACCAAGTCACATTATTTAAGATGCGTTACTTGCTTAAAGGATGTGATATTGAGAGAATCTGGTTACGAGACCAGTTTCTAAAACTGTGCCTGACACAATTTGAGCTGTTTGCGGCCCCTTAGCCTGTCTCTTTCAATTTACATCCCTTTTATCTTAAAATGCCTTTTTTATTCAGAGGCAAAGAGAAAATTACTCATTGCCGGGTACTATAGGTGTACATAGCCCTTTACAAGCATAGAAAGAGACAGATTGGTGCCTTGAAGAGCTTACAATTGAATTCCAACAAATACAATAAGAAAGGGAACAGGACGAGGGCTAAGACTTGGAGCAGACAAATTAATGCTTATATACAGTTGCATTCATCATAGCATGAAGAAACACATTCCCCTTTGATTCATGTGCTCAAATGTGTCACGTCTATTGCTGAAGTTGACATTCTATTACTTCCTTAGGTAGGAAAATTGCATAACTTTAATGCTTGGTGTGCCATGAATGATAACACCAATTTAACCTGAAAGATCAGCCGAAAGGAGAAATGTTACTTTCAAGGATAATCTACAGCCCTGCTTCTCAGGGTGGGAAGTGGAGCTCCCGAACGCACTAAGAACAATGTTTTATTTGAGTCAGGCAGCGCTCACATGCAGGATCTGTCTTTCATAGGAGGCTTCGGCCCCTGAACGTGCACCATAAGAGAGCAGGAAGAGGCCTCTAAGGATGTGCAAAGGGTTTTTCCCTGGGGAAATTACATTTGGCATTTGAAAAAGTCTCCCAACACACGATGCATTGAGGAGAACGAGCATGCACGCCATACCATTACTGTTGCAATTAATGAATGCCCAGGAGGAAAAGGGGCTTCTGTGCTTGGACACACCCATCAGGGCACATTGCAAGAGCATGTGCACTGGCTTCCTGCATAGTTATAGGAACATTCCTCCATTCCGGATTTAACACAAAATCCCCTCATGGCTTGCGTCGCTATCCTTTGGTGTCCCATCAAGATCTTAAAGATCAACTTGGCAAGCTTTCCTTCTACCACTCATGAGCCGAATGTGATCCAGACGAAAATTCTGGCTGGTTAGCAAAAGCTGAGTATGGGGAGGGGTCAAAGGGCATGATGTGCAGGGATGATGTCCCAGGATCCCCAGTTAAAGGAACTGAGAGGAGCTGGAGCGGGAAGAGCCTTCCCGGAGACCTTGAAAGCAGACAGTGCTGGGCCAGGTGAACTGGTGGCCTGGTTCTTGACCAGGCAGCTCCATTGGTCTTCATTTGTCTCTTACACGGAAGCAGTGATTGTCTTTTATTTAGATGGCTTTAAAATTAGTTTTATTCGCGTTCTCTCCGCAGCTCTTGACCATGATAGCTAAACAGACCTTCTAACTCTACAGCCAGTAAAGCTTTGAATACCAATTTGGGGTGTGTGGGGGCAGGCATGGGTTAAGGTTGCCGGTTCTGGTTTGGGAAATACCTGGAAACTTTTGGAGTGGAGCCTGAGGAGGGTGGGGTTTGGAATGGGTAGGAACTTCAGTGGGGAATAATGTCATATGGTCCAGCTTCCAAGGTGACCAGTTTCTCCCGGAGAACTCATCTCTGTCATCTGGAGATCAGTCATAATCCCAGGAAATCTCCAGTCACCACCTGGATGTTGGCAACCATGGAGTGGATTAATAACCCTGGGACGCTGTTGCCTCCATGCCTTTGTGGCTTCTAGGAAGCATGGGCTGTCCATTGCTAGAAGCAGAATGCTGGCTTTTGTACTGATCTAAATAGGCTCTTGTTATTAGGAACATGCAACTGGATGCCAACCAATGAAACCCCCAAGTGAAAATGCCCTCTTCATTGTTACAGTTCTTATAACAAAACCAAAGGGGGGGGGGGGGAGATTGATCATAATATCCAGGGCTTTTTTTGTAGAAAAAGCCCAGCAGGAACTCATTAGCATAATAGGCCACACCCTACGGCAAAAAAACTTATTAGCATATTAGGCCACACCCTGACAGTGCAGCTCCCTCCCAGGATCAGTTTCCCCAGGGAAACTGTGGGGTGCATGGGGAACCCGAGGGAAGGAAGGCAGTTTCTGGATCGGCTTCCCAGGCACCCCACAGCTGCAGGGCACCTGGGGAACCAGAGGAGGGGAGGCAGTTTAAACTGCCTTCCCTCTCTGGATCGGCTTGGATTCCCCAGGTGCCCCGCAGCTTGTAAGGTGCCTGGGGAACCCAAGGGGGGGATGTAGGTATGGCCAACTCGGAAGCCAGCCGGTACTCTGGTCCTGTGCCAAAAATAGCCCTGGTAATATCCCAGATAAGCCAAATAGGAAAAGAAGTTATTGCTTCTTAGGCTGCGGTCACACTGGAGGCTTGGTGCGATCCGGCTGCACCACTATTTGCAGCGGTTTAAATAGTTGCAGAAAGTTTTGATAAGACATCCCACCCTGAGCTGGCTTCACCGTGTGCTCACCCCATGGTCCATTGTTCAGATTGTTGTGGCATTCCTTTTTTTTCTTTGACCCATGTGCATAAGCGTGTATCCAAAGCTCCGGCTCCTTTTTGACAGCTCCAGAGTCTCTCTGCCATGTACTCCAGCCCCTCTCAGCTGTCTTCCTTTCACCTCTCTTCTGAGGAATACATGGCGGGCGGGTTAAAGTGCAGTTATGTGAGAGTAGTCCCATTGACTTCAGTACATTTACCTTTGTGTCAATCACGGGGTGCTCTCAGAGTCTGATGCAGAAACAGGAGAGAGGGGTTGGGGGGATTTGTTGCTCAAAAACAACTCCCCCGGGGACTCCCAATCCAGAATGACTACTTGGCCGTGGTGATTGACAATGCCAGGGCTGATTATGCACTTTATGCGGCTGAGAACATGGAGTGGAAACGCTGGCATCCCTACATCCCTACATCCCTACTTTCCCCAGTGCTTGATTACTCTTGCTTCCAAAGCGGGGCATTGACGACTGGGGCATGGAAGAAAGATGTTGTTGTCCGATTGTGTTCTTTAAATCCTCAAAGGTAACACAACTGTTTATGTGATTGCAGCCTTAGGGGCAAGAAGAATAACTTCTAGCCCGTAGGAAGGGGTTGGGAAGGGAAACTTGATCAATAACAAAGGGGAATTGCTTAGACCCCTCAAGAGTTGCTGGAAAGCTATAATATCTAAAAGGAAAACCTAGATCTCTGAAGGGAGAAACCTAGAAGCATTTAGACAAAGCTATTCTCTAGGAAACTGTATTTATGAATCTGTGTAAGAGCTGAAATATATAATAAGCAAAAACCTCTCACTGGAAGGAACTTGAAACTCAGAAATTAAGCTACAACAGCACTCTCATACCTGTTCAAGAACCTCAATTCTGTATATGTTAGAAAGTTTTGGGTGGGAAAATCTGCCTGGGAGTGAGGAAGTGTCAGGGGTTGGCCATAGCCCTCATGGAAGTGTGAAAGAATATTGTTTGGCCAAAGACCTGTTCAGAGGGATGGGTGTCTGTGGGCAGAAATGCAGAGCTTCTCTTGGGAGAGCAGCCGCCATTCTGCGTGAAGTTGGCAGCTGGGCAGCGTGAAGCAAGGAGGAGGCTTTCGTGGAGCCCCTCCCCCAAGAAAGGACACAGGCGATGGAGCACCCCTCTCCATGCATGCGTACTCAAGCATAAGCCCCACGGAGTTCATTGGGAGTAAGCCCACCTGTGCCCTGACCTGGACAATTTTGTCATATAGAGGTGTTAACAGTGATCCTCTCCTGGTGTCAAATACATTAGGTAGGCAACTGGAGCTGTATACCTGATGCAAGTCACAAAAAGGAATTTTTAAAAAATGGGGGGAAGGGGAGCCAATCAGAGAGACCGCTCAAACATGGGGAAAGAGGCAACCAATAAGAGGTGAGACACGTACACCAGGAACGACCCTCAGTTGTCGTGTGATGGGTGGGGAATGTACTTTAATGGGTATTGTGCAGCCCCCTTGGTTTCAGAGTCCCACAGAATCAGTCCCAACAATGTTACTTAACTAGAAGTAGTTTATTGAGAAGGTCATAGGTCATCTGCACACGTTCTGTGTCAGTAATGGCAAGGGGCCCCCAGAGATGGACAGTTATACAGAATTCAAGGCAAAATCCCACCAAAGAACCCCAGTCACAATACACTAGCAAAGCACCTAAATTAACGGGTCAGTGTTCCCGAGGGAAGAAGCAACAACAGACACCAAGGTCAGAGCTAGGCCGCGAGCGATAAGGCAGCTGCAGTAAAAACGAAACTCAACATTCCACCTGTGTGATGTCGGCATGAGAGTGAAGGTAACCCCCCCCTGGGAAAGATGGCAGCATTAGCTGACACTTGGGGTTGCTGCAGCACTGCAACGCTTCAGTGCATGCAGGGGTCCGTTGGAGCAGGAGCGCACAGGAGCGCAGCTCCAGGAGTGAGAAGCCCAGGGGGCGGGCACATGATCAAGCCCCTTCCTCAGCTTGCCCGAGCAGTGCAGAGGCACAGCGCCCCGGGGAAAGCCCTGCTAGGGTCTTTATTGTTTTTAATGTTTTGTTTTAATATTGATTATTTTATTGTTCCTTTTATGACTGTGTGCTGCTTTTCCAGAGACTTGCTCAAGGTGGCATATAAATTTTCTAAGTATACCATTTTTTATCGGGGCACATGGCACATAAGTACTGGAGAAATTTCACCAACCCTTCAGCAGCTTCCACCCCATCAGTTTGGTGTAGTGGTCAGGAGTTGGACTCTAATCTGGGAGATCCGGGTTTGATTCCCCACTCCTCCACATGCAGCTGCTGGTGTGACCTTGGGCCAGTTACAAGTTCTCTCAGAGCTGTTCTCTCATGAGCAGTTCTCAAAAGACCCCTCTCAGCCCCACCTACCTCACAGGCTGTCTTGTTGTGGGGAGGGAAAGGGGAAGGGATGGGTGGTGCACATGTCCTGGGTATCTCAAGTCTACTTGAAACCTGGTGGTTTCAAGGGAGCAGGAAGAGAATGAGGGTGTGTTCTTTACGCTTATCTTTATTGCACAAAATATTGGATGGGGAAGGGAATGGAGGAGGAGCAGGTCAGTTTCACTCACCTGTGGAGTGGAGCCTGAGGGGTGGGTGTTGCCTTCTGACACACTTCCGGCATGTTAGGGGGTGTGGCATATGCAAATGAGTTGTGCAAATGAGTTATGCTAATGAGCTCCTGCACCTCTTTTTTTATGAAATGACCCCTGAGTGCATGTATATATAAAAAAATCCAAAAAGAGGAGAAAATCAGTCCTCAGTGTACATGTGAACTGACGGAAAGTGGGAGAAGGGTGAAAAAACAGGTAAGTATGAACGGATCGCACTGATAGCACAATCATCAGCACCCCACAGCAGCCATGAAAACCCAAAAGGCAGCTGCAGTCTGGATGGGAAATGCCTTACAGTCGGTTTTACAGGCCTAGAATCATGTGCGTGCATGGGATGAATCTACCTACTACCCCTTGTTAATTTTCATTTCCCCCTGTGGTTTCCCTTTCACAGTAGTCAGAGATTTTCTCCGTGGAAGTCATCATTACTTAGTAATTTTTAGGGGGGCAGGATTACTTGGAAGAAGTTCCAAGAAGACATGCTTAACGGTTTCATCTGTCCTTGAGATCTGTAAACCTTCCTGTTGCGTGAGCCTCCAGGCAGGACTGACACAGCAGGGAATTCCCTAAAAACCCTACAGTAAAGGAACCGCCTTAATCTGTTCTTAAATCCAAGCGAAAGGGAGGAAAACAACAGCTTTCCCCACAAGCAAAACAAACTCTAAAATATTCAAAATTCAGGTTTGCCCTCCGGCAAGGCAAAGCTCCGTCCTCAAAGCGCAGAGCCGAGTAAGCGCAAAGCCGAGTAAGGAAGTCATCAAATGCAGTCCAAGGTGACCTTCAGATACTGTGGAGTGAAAATGTGCCCGTTTCCAAATGGTCTTCTTTAAGGCCATGGATCTGAGTGGTTAGCTATGAAAAATGTTGCAGCTCTGCATCTGAAAAAAATTCTTGTTGTTGTTGTTAATATCTGGACCAATTCAATCTGATTTGACTCGATTTTGGTATAGATCTTATTGCAAAACAGAGGTGAGAGAGCAGTGGGGGGGGCAGAGTGGAGCCTCGGTGATTCCTGTGATGCTCTCGGTATCTTTCCACCTATGATTTTTTCTGCTCCAGCTAACCAAGAGAGCAACGGGGCTTTGCACCAATTGTTCCAACTCAGTCTGGCAGGCCAATTCCAGAAGGCGATCAGAGGTGTCCAACCAGCTTTTCCACTGGTGTACAGTTCTGGTCACTGCACCTCAAAAAAAGGTATTATAGCATTGGGAAATGTGCAGAACAGGGCAACTAAAATGATTAAGAGGATGGAACACCTTCCCTATGAAGAAAGGTGAAAAGATGCTAGACTCTTTAGCTTGGAGAAACTACAATTGAGGGGTGACATGACAGAGGTTTACAAGATGATGCATGGGATAGAGCAGGTAGAGAAAGAAGTCCTTTTCTCCCTTTCTCACCATACAAGAACTTGTGGGCACCCCATGAAATTAATGAACAGTAGGCTTAGAACAGATAAAAAGAAGTACTTCTTTACCCAAAGAATAATTAACATGTAGAATTCACTGCCTCAAAAAGTGGTGGCAGCTGCAAGCATAGCGACAGCTTCAGGAGGCGATTGGATAAACATATGGAGCAGAGGTCCATCAGTGGCTATTAGCCACGAGGTATAGATGGAACACTCTGTCTGGGGCAGTGATGCTTGGTGCTTGGGAGGCAAAAGTGGGAGGACTTCTGGAGTTCTGGCCCCGCTGGTGGACCCCCTGAGGGCACCTGGGTTTTGGCCACTGTGTGACACAGAATGTTGGACTGGATGGGCCATTGGCCTGATCCAACATGGCTCCTCTTATGTTCTTATGCATAACCAAGTGACTTAATCCAAAGGTATTAATTAAGGATAGCATGAATGTCACTCTGTCCCAGATGGCCCAGGATACTCAGATCTTGTCAGATCTCAGAAAATAAGCAGGGTCAGCCATGGTTAGAACTTGGATGGGAGGCCACCAAGGAAGTCCAGGGTTGCTACACAGTGCCCGCACCTCTGTTTGTCTCTTGCCTTGATAATCCTATGGGGGTCGCCATAAGTTGGCTGTGAATCAATGGCACTTCCCACTACCACCACAGCATAACTGTCATTAGGATTCAAACAGAGGTACATAAAAGGAAGAAAGAGCCCTAAATCAATCAATCAATTTCAATGTACTTTTCTCATCTGTTAGCAGGGGAGGCAGGAGAAGAGGTTTTGGTGAAGACGAGGCATCTGCCCAGTACCTACAAGACACACTTCATACCCCTGATCCCATTCTGTAACACACCTGGAGAAAGTGAAACCTGCACCGATATGTGTCAAAACATGATCCAACCGCTGAAAGACTCACTCCTGATTAGAAACTCCATGGGCAGAGCTCCCCAGCCCTGCTCTGCAGTTCTGCCTTGACAATGAAGTGAATTGACAGGCATTGCGAACGAAATTAGTATGCGATGAAGCTGGCACCGGCATGAAGACAAACCAAGGCAGAAATATGGTGGCTGATTCTTTTTTTAAAAAAGCTCTGGAGCCTCAGACTGAGCATCTGCAGAGTTCCTTTTCCTCAAGGAACAGCAGTGGCCATCCTCCAGGTCCGGGCTGGAGATCACCTGGGATTACAACAGAGAACAGTTCCCCTGGAGAAGATGGCTGCTTTGGAGGCTGGGTGCGATGGCATTATAACCTGCTGAGGTCCCTTCTCTTTCTCAAATCCCACCCTCCCCATGATCCGTCCCCCAAATCTCCAGGAATTTCCCAACCTGGAGGTGGGAACACACTTTTAAAGGGGCCGAATGGGCCCTCAGCACGTAGGAAATGCCATTTCTGGTGAAGAAAATGCTCCATCCAAAAGCCACGTGAAGACTAGATTTGAAGTTCCCCCAGAGAAAGCCAAAGTGGATCGCAGTGCTGTTGGCTGTTGTGAACACATATGAAGCTATCTTAGACTGAATCAGACCCCCCTTGGTCCATCAAGGTCAACATTGTCTACTCAGACTGGCAGCAGCTCTCCAGGGTCTCAGGCAGAGGTCTTTCCCATCACCTCCTGCCTGGTCCTTTTAACTGGAGATGCCAGGGATTGAACCTGGGACCTTCTGCATGCCAAGCAGAAGCTCCACAACTGAGCCACAGCCCCTCCCCTGTTGCTTTCCTTTGCCCTGCTGTCCCCAGGGCTCAAGATGGTGGGAACCTGAGTGGGAGGAAAGGTGAGAAGCAGAGACAAACCAGCAGAGAGAGGCAATCCACAGCTCCTGCTCCCCCCCCCCCCCGATCCTCACCAGCCTTCTCTGGGGGAGCCATCAAACCTCACAGCAGCCAGAGACTAGCTTATACACGGCTCCTTTCCAAGCCATGCACGTGACATATAGCCAAGAGTCTGCGAGGGTCCAGAAAGGCCATGGGACCTGGAATCCAGCTCCTCTTCATCTGTGGGGCCAGCAGTGGGCCTGGGGGGGATGCGCCAGCTGAGAGGCAGCCTGGGGCATGGCCAGCTGGCTCAGCCTCATGCTTCCTGGCCCACCTGGGCAACCACTGGGAAAACAGTGTGCATGTCTTTCTTGTTTACTAAAACTGGGGTCCCGTCTAGCCTGAAGGGCTCTCTTAGCAGTTCACAACCAACCAAGAAGATACAGAGCGGGGGGGGGGGGGGGAACATGACATAAGAAGGTCGAACAAAACATGAAGTGTGATGAACCAACACTTCGGCCAAAACGTTCGCGTACGAATTTTCCATTTTACTTCGGTAATATTTGGTTTATACTCTGAATGCTCCAGGGTTAAGCACAAAGAGCCTTGGCAGGCAGTCTGGTCCAAAGAAAGAGCTGGCTCTCCCCACCCATTTCTCATTCATCAATATATCTAATGGTCAACATGGCCTCAACTGTGGGCGCATAAATCTGCAGATCAGGGCCAGAATGGAAGAAGGGAGATTCTCCTCCACACTTGGGGGATTCCCCCCCCCCAGGTTTGCAGAAAAACCTGAAACATTAAAGGGGGAGGTTCCAAACAATCCCCCAGACATAGAGCAGAGGTGGCTGGGAAAGGAGAATGCAGGCTCTCTGATGCCACCACCACCACCCCCGCACCAAAGCAACACCATGGAAGGGGTAAAAATCCAAGCCAACAATAGAATAGGATACCTAAATGATGGAGGTTGCAAGCATAGGTTTAAAAAACAAACAATGTCTTTAATAATACAGTGCACTGAAGAAGGCCTTTGTGGCTGAAACGCATCTGGTCAAATTTCAATGGTTTTAGGCAGGGCTATTTTGGGGCAGGAATGCACAGGAACGGAGTTCCGGCTGGCTTCCGAGTTGGCCACGCCTACAGCCTCCCCCTCCTTGGGTTCCCCAGGCGCCTCGCAAACCACGGGGCACCTGGGAAAGCCAAGCCAATCCAGGGAGGAAAGGCAGTTTAAACTGCCTCCCCTCCTGGGGAAGCCAATCCAGAAACTGCCTTCCTTCCCTCGGGTTCCCCATGCGCCCTGCAAGCCGCAGGGCACCTGGGGAAGCCGATCCTGGGAGGGAGATGCACTGTCGGGGGGGGGGGGGCCTAATATGCTAATGGCTTTCTGCTGTTGGGTGTGGCCTATTATGCTAATGAGTTCCTGCTGGGCTTTTTCTACCAAAAAAAGCCCTGGTTTTAGGTATCCAAGCACCACAGAGGCAACAGTGCTGGAGGTAGGTGGGTGGGTGGGTGAGGAAGGGGAAAGCCTCCACTGCCCCACCACATCCGTCTCCCCCTGCTGACAAAACCGCCACTGAGGGGGCAGAGATAGGGGAGAGGGTGCCTCCAGCACACACACACACCCCAGACGTGCATGCACCACATTGCCTCCGCTGCAAGCAGTGAGGAAGGAGACAAAAATCCTCCAAATCTCCTCTTGGTGGGGAAGAGGGAAGCAGTGAGCTTCTCCAGATGACAGAGATCAGCTCCCCTGGAGGAAATGGCTGCTTTGCAAGGTGGACTTCACGGCACTGTAGCCTGCTGAGGTCCCTCGCCTCCCTATACTCCACCCTCTCCAGGCTCCACCCCTAACTGTCTAGGAATTTCCCAACCCGGAGTTAGCAACCCTTGGTTGGCCTGGCAGGGATGAGGATGGGTTTCCCCACACACACACACACAAATCTCAGGGGTCCTCACTTGTTCCTTCTCCATTTCAAGCAGCCGTTGGGACAAGAATGCTATTAGTAGGATACGGAAGGCAGCAGGGAGAGAGAATGGGGCCTTCCAGTGGTGAATTTACCTTCCTTGGTGAATTTACGGGGGGGGGGGGGGGGGGAGAACAGCCAATATGCTTGGGAGACACACCAGAGGCGCCCTGGGCACAGGGTCTGAAGAAATGGGACCAGCCAGATGGAGAAGGTAAGCCAAGAGGAATAGAGCCTGAACAACAATTCAAGAGAGTTCTCTCTCCAACATCTATGGGTACCAACCTCCAGGTGGTGGCTGGAAAAAACGATCCCTGTTTCACCTGCAGGGCTCGCCAAGACACAGCAAAGGCTGGGTCCAGTCAGGCACCTTTAAGACCAGTAACGTTTCATTCTGGGTCTAACAAAAGCACCCAAAAAGCTTGTACCCAGAGTGAAACTTTGTTTAGTCTTCAAGGTGCCACTGGACTCAGACTTTACTCTGTTGTTTCAGACCAACACGGCTGCCCACCTGGATCTCAACACGCAGAGCTGAGGGTCGGTTTTGGTGTTAGTGGCTAAGTGCGCAGATTCTAATCTGGGAGAACTGGGTTTGATCCCCCACTCCTCCACTTGCACCTGCTGGATGACCTTGGGCAAGCCATAGTTCTGGCACAGCTGTCCTTGAAAAAGAGCAGTTTCTGTCAGAGCTCTCTCAGCCCCACCCACCTCACAGGGTGTCTGTTGTGGGGAATGGAAGTGACAGGAGATTGTAAGCCGCTCTGAGACTCCCTTGGTTAGTGAAGGGCAGGGTATAAATCCAATCTCTTCTTCTCTTCTTCTTCTAGGTTTTGCGGTCTGTGGCAGGGCAGAATTTGAGGGGGGGAGGGATATGATGCCATATATACCCCAGCGGGCACTGAGGTCGGGGTCAACCCATCGACTAGAGGTTCCAGGCCTTAGGGCCGCCAGGCTCACCAGAACAAGGGCCAGGGCTTTTTCGGTGGTGGCTCCCGTCTGGTGGAATGAGCTCCCAGAGGAGATCAGGGCCCTGCGGGACCTTGTGCAGTTCCGCAGGGCCTGCAAGACGGAGCTCTTCCGCCAGGCTTTCGAATAGGAGCCGCCACCAAGGATTCCATCCATCAGGCATACCATCTAAGATGTAACTGGCCCTAAAGAGCCCTGGCTGGTGGCAGGGGGGATTTGGAGACCTACCACTGGGTCGCCACTTTGATAATATGTTACAGGAAGCTGTTAGCAGTGTACTAGTCATAGGAATTTATTTTAACTGTTTTTAGTCATTTTAATGTATTAATTCTGGCCTGTGTGCCCATGTAAGCCGCCCTGAGCCCGTTCGCGGGGAGGGCAGGGTATAAATTGAATAAATAAATAAATACACACAGCCCACCCTCTGAAGCAGCCATTCTCTCCAGGGGAACTGCTCTCTAGTCTCAGCTAGGGCTGCCAGGTCCTCCCTGGCCACTGGCAGGGGATGGTGGGGGAAAGGTTGCCAGATCCAGGTTGGGAAACTCTTGGAGGTTTGTGGATAGAGCCTGGGGAGGACAGGGACCTCAGGCCATGGAGTCCACCCTCCAAAGCAGCCATTTTCTCCAGGGGAACTGATCTCTGTAGTCTGGAGATCAGTTGTGATTCCTAGGGACCTCCAGGTCCCACCTGGAGGCTGGCATCCCTATTCCAGGAGGTCTCCAAGCCACCCCTGGTGGCGGGCCACTCTACTTGATGGCAGTGGAGGAAAGGGGAGAAGATCTGTATCCGTTGGCTCTTCATCCAGCTGAGAAAAAGAGGTGCTGGCTGGTGGGGAAGCCGAAGAAAGAAGAATGCCGACCTGGAGAGGACCAGCACGAGAAGACAAAAACAAATCTGGGAACAAAGATCACGGGGAGAAGTTCCGGCCTGCAGAAAGAGTGCTGAGTTTACGACACTTTTTACTTATCTTTTGCTCAGTAGCTAGACATTTTCGCTCACTGTTATGCGTGTGTGTTTTCTCTAACCAATGTGTTTTAATTAAAAGGGGTTTGTTTTGATGTTATGCAGTTTTTGTCTCATAATCAGGAGTCCGTTGGAGCGGGAGCACACAGGAGCGCAGCTCCGGGAGTGAGGAGCCCAGGGGGTGGGCACATGACCAAGCCCCGCCCCCTCCTCGACTTCCCAGAGCAGTGCAGAGGCGCAGCACCCCGGGGAAAGCCCTGCTAGGGTCTTTATTGTTTTTAATGTTTTGTTTTAATATTGCTAATTTTATCATTGTTCCTTTTATGACTGTGTGCTGCTTTTCCAGAGACTTGCTCAAGGTGGCATATAAATTTTCTAAGTATACCATTTTTTATCGGGGCACATGGCACATAAGTACTGGAGAAATTTCACCAACCCTTCAGCAGCTTCCACCCCATCAGTTTGGTGTAGTGGTCCGGAGTTGGACTCTGATGTGGGAGAACCGGGTTTGATTCCCCACTCCTCCACATACAGCTGCTGGTGTGACCTTGGGCCAGTCACAAGTTCTCTCAGAGCTGTTCTCTCATGAGCAGTTCTCAAAAGACCTCTCTCAGCCCCACCTACCTCACAGGGTGTCTTGTTGTGGGGAGGGGAAGGGGAAGGGGAAGGGATGGGTGGTGCACATGTCCTGGGTATCTCAAGTCTACTTGAAACCTGGTGGTTTCAAGGGAGCAGGAAGAGAATGAGGGTGTGTTCTTTACGCTTATTTTTATTGCACAAAGTATTGGATGGGGAAGGGAATAGAGGAAGAGCAGGTCAGTTTCACTCACCTGTGGAGTGGAGCCGGAGGGGTGGGTGTTGCCTTCTGACACACTTCCAGTATGTGAGGGGGCGTGGCACATGCAAATGAGTTATGCAAATGAGCTCCTGCACCTCTTTTTCTACAAAATGACCCCTGCTCATAGTGGTCATTCAGCCCCACGTAAAAACCTTTTTCCCAAATGACAAAGAGAAGGTGGAGAAAACCCTGCCTGGATCTGAATTACTAAAACAGGCCCGATTCCTTCATTTCAGATTACAGTGAGCAGGAAATGCCTATGATCATCACTGATTTGTTGAAAGTATTTAAAGATGGGGGGGGGGGGGGCAGGCAGAAGGACAAAGGTGTAGAGCCTTACCTGTTCCTAATGAAAGCAAGTGGTTGAAAATTCTTATTTCTATTGGAACTGGTGACGTGAGGCTGAAGAGGAGTCTTCATTTGAATCTGAGGTAGCTCCAATATGTGTTTCAGCACAGGTTTCCTTATTTACTTACTTCATTTATACCCTGCCTCTCTTTCCCAAGGAGGACCCATAGTGGCTTAGTGGCTTACATCATTCTCCTCTGCTCCATGTTATCCTCACAACGACCCTGTGAGGTAGATTAGGCTGAATGTGTGTGTGTGATTGGCCCAAGGTCACCAAGCTTCCTTGGCAGATTGAGGATTCAAACCTGAGTCTCCTAGACCACAGTCCAACATTCGAAACTCTATAACACAAAAGCTCTGCCATCCAAACTGCCCTTTCTGGACCATTCACCACAGCCTGATGCTCTTTGAGCCAAATGTTAAGAAAAGGCTGCTTTCCACTGGAACATAAGAACATAAGAGAAGCCAATGTTGGATCAGGCCAGTGGCCCATCCAGTCCAACACTCTGTGTCACACAGTGGCCAAAAATACCAGATGTCATCAGGAGGTCCACCAGTGGGGGCAGGACACTAGAAGCCCTCCCAATCTCCGTTCCCCCCCCCCCCAAAGCACCAAGAATACAGAGCATCACTTGCCCCAGACCAAGAGTTCCTATCTATACCTTGTGGCTAAGAGCCACTAATGGACCTTTGTTCCAGATTTTTATCTAATTCCCTCTTAAAGCCGTCCATGCTTCTAGCCGCCACCACCTCCTGTGGCAGTGAATTCCATGTGTTAATCACTCTTTGGGTGAAGAAGTACTTCCTTTTATCTTTTCTAACCTGACTGCTCAGCAATTTCATGGAGAGCCCATGAGTTCTTGTATTGTGAGATAGGGAGAAAAGTACTTCTTTCTCTACCTGCTCTATCCCATGCGTAATCTTATAAACCTCGATCATGTCTCCCCTCAGCCATCGTTTCTCCAAGTTAAAGAGCCCCAAGCACTTCAACCTTTCTTCGTTCTAACCCTTTTATCATTCTAGTTGCCCTTTTCTGCACTTTTTCCAGTGCTATAATATCTTTTTTGAGGTGTGGCAACCAGAACTGTACACAGGACTCCAAATGAGGTCGCACCATCGATTTATACAGGGGCATTATGATACTGGCTGATTTGTTTTCAGTTCCCTTCCAAATAACCCCCACCATAGTGCTGGCCTTTTTCAATGCAGTCACACACTGTCTCGACATTTTCATTGAGTTATCTACTACGACTCCAAGATCTCTCTCTTGGTCAGTCTCCGCCAGTTCGGACCCCATCAAAGTGTATTCATAGTTAGGATTTTTGGCTCCAATGTGCATCACTTTGCACTTGGTCACACTGAACCCCATTTGCCACGTTGACGCCCACTCGCCCATCCTCGACAGATCCCTTTGGAGTGCCTCACAATCCTCCCTGGTCCTCACCACCCTGAACAACTTTGTGTCATCTGCACAACTTTGTGTCATCTGCAAACCTGACTGCTTACTCCCAACTCCGAATCATTAATAAACAAGTTTAAAAGCAATAAACAAGGGTTATTGGTGTCTAGAGACTTATCTGGAAACATGTGAATCAGTGTAATTATGTGCAAAATAATAACAGCAACCAAGAACCCTGTGGACAGCGCACCTATGAGTCTGCTCATAGTGTGTGATACGGCAGTGAGAGACACCAGCTCAGGATCTGCCCTGGAAATTCCATAAGTATCTCTCCTGTCTTTGACCTTCTCATCTTCTTTGGCTCTCTGGAGACGTCCAGCTTGCGAGACAGATGTGGGTGCCTCAAGGACATTGGGTCAGACTCTCCAGCTCTCCCCCCCCCCCCCCGTAAACTCCACAAGTAAGTATGGCAGGCAGCAGAAGGGGAAACGAGAGGCAGACCGACTTCTCCCCAAGCTGCCAAAGAAAATGAGCTGAGCCCAGCATGCTGCAAGCCACTCTGGAAGTGGGAAGCTGAAGTGAAGGACTTGCACACGAGACAAGTGAGTTGGAAGGAGGAAACTCAAGTCTGCCCCTGGCAGTGAGCGGTTTATTTTTAAACATACACAGACTTACACGCCACGCCCTTAGGTTGCTGTGTCAGCGTTCAATAGACAATGGTCAATCATGGAATCCACATACGGGATGAGACAACTGTCTCAAGAGCCTGCTGTTTGCAGAAGGGCTTATCAGCCAGCCAGCTTCAGGAGGACAATGCTCATTGTGTAGCAGGGAGGGGGGAGAAGCATGGACTTTGACCCGGCTAGCATCCCAGTCTCAGATCTTCCCTTCACTGAAGAGGCTGCTGAAGGGAGAGCCGAGCTGAACGGGCCCCGGGGTCCATTTCAACCAGCTGCTCCCTACAACAGATCAGAGGATGCTCAGACACACACACACACACACACACACACACACCGATGAAGAACCCGCTCCCAATGAACCTGTTCCACAATCCCCACTTGATTGTCCAGGTTCCTCCCATGGAACCCCCAAGGAATGTGTTCATAACAACCCTAAAAGAAAGAACCTCTGCTAAATCTGAAAGAGCCCAGAGAAGAAGTTTCTGGGTTCAGAAGATTTTTTGGGGCAAGGACTATCCATCCCCCTTCCTAATTTCACACCAATGATCAATGTGTGGACTTAAATATTGGGATATTTGGTTAACATAGCAGAGTTTTAATATAGCAGAGTTTTGCCCAGACATAGAAGCGTGATACTGAGTACAGTAAATAAATCTCCCAAGAAGTAGTATATTGCAAACAAAGGGAAACTATTTATTCAAGTAGATTCGATTCACATTCAGTTTGCAGTCAAAAGAGGAGAAAGAAGCCTTATCTAAAGAGTATCTTCCCTATCACAAATGGCCAGCTTGTCTGGCATCACGTGTGTGGTGGTATGAGGGCATTGTCCCTACAGGAGAGACCTGCAGAGACGTGTGTCTCCATGGAAGGCCACATAAAGAGAGGGAGAGGACAAAGGGAGAGAGGAGGGGGTCAGAGGGCAGCTGCAGAGGTTAAGACAAAGAGAGGCATCCCATTCAAGGAGGTAACACCTTGACCAATTTCCCACAAGTCGCTGCTCCGCCCTTGCTCTTCCTTTCCCCTGATTGTATGCATCCATTTCCCACTATTTGCTGTGCAACCGCATTTTGACCCACAGCTTCGCCCAATTTCCCCCGCGTCTTTTCAATCCTCAAAAAACAGGATCGACAAGATGTGGGGGAAATTGGATGAAGCCGTGGGTCAAAATGCGACCACGTGGCAATTAGTGGGGAATAGATGCATACAATCAAGGGAAAGGGAAGAGTGAGAGCGGAGCAGTGGCTTGTGGGAAATCGGTCCTTATACACCCTTAGAGCGATGTAGTGCTGCCTCAGTGTCCAGCCATGCTGAGTCGCTCACTCCCACATTAAATGGTCTGGATCCAGTGTATCTCAAGGACCCTTTCTCCCCTGTGGTGTTTTCATATGCCCTACAGTGGCAAATAGAAGGGGAAGTTGTGGAAGCCATGACAGACTTCACCTTCCTGGGATCCAAGATCACTGCAGATGGTGACTGCAGCCATGAAATTAAAAGACACCTGCTCCTTGGGAGGAAAGCGATGGCAAACCTAGACAGCATAATAAAAAGTAGAGACATCACCCTGCCAACAAAAATCTGTATGGTCAAAGTCATGATATTCCCAGTAGTGATGTATGGCTGTGTGAGTTGAACCATAAGGAAGGCCGAGCACCGAAGAATAGATTCTTTTGAATTATGGTGCTGGAGAAGACTCTTGAGAGTCCCTTGGACTGCAAGGAGATCAAATCAGTCACTCCTAAAGGAAATCAACCCTGACTGTTCCCTGGAAGGCCAGATACTGAAGCTGAAGCTCAAATACTTTGGCCACCAGATGAGAAGGGAGCACTCACTGGAGAAGGCCCTGATGCTGGGAAAGACTGAAGGTCAAAGAAGAAGGGGACGGCAAAGGATGAGATCATTAGACAGTGTCATTGATGCAACAAACATGAAATTAAGCAAACTCCGGAACACGACAGAAGACAGGAAGGCCTGGTGTGATGTGCTCCATGGGGTCGCAAAGAGTCAGACTCAACTGTGCGACTAAATGACAACAACAACAGTTGTCAGAGGAGGCCAGAAACAATCTCTCCTGGAGAGGCAGGGAACTTCAGCGAGAGCCAACATGGTGCAGTGGTCAGCGTGTCGGAGTGGGAGCTGGGATATCCAGATTCAAACCCCCACCCTGCCACCGAAGCTCATTGGGTGACCTTGGGCCACTCTCACGTGCTCAGCCTCACCTGAGAGTAGAAATCAGCACAGCTGCCACCACCCACTGAGTCATACAAAAGAAAATGGCTGACGGGTCTGATCCTGCAAGGCGCAAGCACAAACTACTGATGAAAGTAGATTTCCCCTGCCTTCCCACACCAGCCTTCTGAGAAGCTGATGTTGAGGATCAGGGGCGTCTCGGGGACCTCACAGCAACGAAGAGGGAGGACTTGGGTGAAATTGTCCAGATGTGCCCCCCCCCCTCCACTGGCAGAGCAAGTTCTCCACTTACATGAGTGCCAAAGGAGACATTTCATCCAGTTCCCTGTACCATGAGGCTCCCCCAAAGCCCCGCATCAGCTTTTCTGTGGCCACAGCGGGGGGGCGGTGAGAAAAAGAAGGCAGGCGAATCTGCCTTGGTGGGCACCTTCCAGTGATGGTTTCTAGGACCCAGCCCCAGAAGCAGTGATTATTTATTTCGTTTGGAGAACTACCTGATCTTGGGCTTGGTGGTGGCAGAAAGTGCCATCAAGTCACAGCAGCTGACTTAATGGAGACCCCCCCTCCTGGGGTTTTCAAGGCAAGAGATAGTCGGGGGGGTGCCGTTGCTGGCCTCTGCGTAGCAGCCCTGAACTTCCTTGGTGGTCTCTCATCCAAGTAATAACCTGGACCAAATCTGTTTAGTTTCTGAGATCTGGTGAGATCAAGCTGGCTGGAACCATTCGAGTCAGGGCAGAGACAAACAGAGATGGTTCGCCATTTGTCTGCCTCTTCGCAGCCACTCTGATCTTCCTTGGTAATCTCTCCCATCCAAGTACCAACCAGGGCCGACCCTGCTCAGCTCCCAAAATCTGACTGATCAGGCTAGCCTGGGCAATCCAGGACAGGGCTTTAATGGCTGTTTTCCAGTCTCTAATCATTCAACTTCCCTCAAAAGATTATTATACTTTTTTGAGATGAGAGAGAGAGGGAGGGAGGGAGGGAGGGAGGGAGGGAGGGAGACAGATAGAGCTAGAGAGAGAGATGAGAGAGAGAGAGATTGGATAGATAGAGACAGACAGACAGATAGATAGAGAGATAGTAGAGAAAGAGAGAGAGAGATAGAAGAGAGAGAGACAGACAGACAGACAGACGGATCAATCTTATATAAAAATTAACAGTTTGGCCAGAAATACCAAGGTATTCACATTGGATAAAACAAGCCCATTAGAATCTCCCCCAAACCAACAATCAAGACTCAGCAAAGTTCTCAGGAGATTGGAAAGACTTGAAGGAATATATGGAGTGAGAGTGGAATATGAAAGACAATATTTTTACACTTTCTAACTACTGAAATGAGGGACAGAATTATAACAAAAAATGAATTTTTAGTTGGCCGCGAAATTAACCCTTTTTTCTTTTTTAACCAATATAATTTTTAAATGTATAAAAGTTATAATAGCTCAAAATGTTACCTTAGGAGGCAAATACTTTTAAATACATGTTTACCGGTTGATATATATGAAGGTGCAGCTGGGGTGGGAAGGCATTTAATGATTATATCTTTCTAGCTAACTATGCAGTTTTATAGAGAATGGAATATGTATAAAAGCCAATTGCATTTGAGAATAATGGAAGAAAAAAATAAGAACTTTTACTGCAAAAAGAATCTCCCCCAAACCAGAACATGCAGGGTTTTTTCCTTAACCAGGAAGTCAGGTTTCTTCCTTGGACACTGTTGTCAAGATGGAAATGCCTCCGCTTTGTTGCCATGGCTCCCTCCTGGATTCCTTGACACCAGCTCTCAACCCAGCCGGCCAGTCAGATTCCTTAACGCCAGTCAACCCTCCTCGACCCCTCCCTCCAATCTCTCTCCCTGTTCTCACTTGGAGGAGAGGGATGGCCTGACCTGGATGTCCCAGGCTAGCCCGATCCCATCAGATCTTGGATGCTAAGCAGGCCCTGGAAAGTGCTTGGATGGGAGACCTCCTGGGAACACCAGCATCGTGACGCAGAGGCAGGCAATGGCTAAACCGCCTCTGACCGTCTCTTGCCTTGGAGATCCTACATAAAATCTCCACAAGTCAGCGGTGACTTGACTGCCTTTTCCGCCCCCACACGCCTCCAGTCCACCTAGAGGTCCCTCCTTAGAGACCGGGAGATGGCGGAGTTAAAGCCCTGGCCAGGATGGCCCAGGCTAGCCTGTTCAGTCTTTGCTTTCTCATAGGGTTGGTCCCTGTACCAGCGCTCCCTTCCCCATGCCCATCAGTTCCTGTCCCTGGATCATCACTGGCCTCCGACCTCTATGCCCTGGATTCTGATATGCTGATCGGATCCAGTCTCTCTCTGAATTTTGTTGGAGAAATGAGTATGAAAGACAAGACCTGGGATTTCAGTCATTATAGGGTTAACCTATGCAACTTGTTGTGTCTCTTAGTTTAACCTGGAAGTGCCTGGCAGCTGGCCAATTAACTCTAAGCCCCGGAAACCTAAAGGTGTACTGTTTTGCTAATTGGTCAATGATATCAGGTGTTTCCTTTCAGGGGTCGAGAAGAAGGAGAGATCCTCCATTGTAATCTCTCTCTCACTCTCTAGTAGGATGTCTTAGTGTGCAGACGCAGCACAATGCTGCTTAGTAAGCATGTGTTGTTTATTTGTAGCTAATCCCGTTTCCCTTTTTCCTTTAGTAATAAAGTTTCTTTTAAACTAAAAGAAGCATCTCTTCTTTCCAGAAAAGCAAGATCCATTTCTCTGAATTTTCTTGAATATTGGACAAAAGTCCTAACAAATTTATCCCCCCCCCCCCACCGTCCTGGCAAGCACCCTTTCTCAGACACTCAAGCCTGCAGCTAGGGTGCATGTGCAAGGACCCAGTGGGAATGGGTCATTCCAGATCGCTCCCCAATGCAGAAAATGGCAGATAATTTGTTGCCATGGCTCCCTACCGGATTACTCGACACCACCTCTCAGCTCAACAGGCCAATCAGATTCCTTCACGCCAGTCAACCCTCGACCCCTCCGTCCGATCTCTCTGGAGATTGGGAGGCGATCGAGATGGGAGGCATTTCCCCTCCTGCCCTAACCAGGATGACTGAGGCTAATCTGATCTCGTCAGATCTCAGAAGCTAAGCAGAGTTGGCCCCGGTTAGTAGTTGGAGGGGAGACCACCAAGGAAGTCCAGGTTTGCCACGCCACTCTGTTCATCTCTTGACTGGAAAACTCTATGGGCTTGCCTTAAATCAGTGGTTCCTAAAGTGGGCAGTACCACCCCTGGGGGGCATTGAAATGATCCAGGTGGGTGGTAGGAGCCTTGGGTGTAATTGGGGCGCATTGAATAAAAATAAGGAGACAGTGGAAGCATAAAGAAAGAAGAGTCCAGAACCTATCTAAAGCAGCTTTTTCCTGCCTTCTGCTGGTCTTCCCTGGGATTGGTATATGTTCTAAATGTCCTTGTTCCCTCCTTTATGTGGGGGCATGTACTAGAACTCTTAGAACGAGGATGATTGAACACAGATCATGCATTCAGACATTACGGATGGAAGCTCCACTGGCTTATCCTTTTTCCAGCAAAGGCCACTCCCCTAATGATTTTAAGTTTGTGGTCTTGGAGACAATAAAGGCACATAAATATAATAAACTTGACTTGCAAAGGATACTCAGACAGAGGGAAGCTTTCTGGATATTTAGGTTACAGACTGTGCACCCACATGGGTTAAACCAGTCTTTAGAATTTAATTCATTTTTATAATCTGAGGTGAGAAGCTTGTCTCTTTAAGTTCTGCATTGGTCTTGCAAAGTTTGTTCAGACAGAGGGAAGCCTTTTGCCATGTTCAAATTATAAACTCTGTATCCTGATGGGTTGATATCAGTTTGTAGAATGTAACTCGTTTTTATAACTGTGGTGAGAGGTTTGTGTCACTTTAAGATTTGCGCTGGGAACATTATCTGTAATTTCCAAGATAAGGACACCGACTTTTGAAGTGGGGAATGAGCGGTAGCCCGTTTGTCTTGAACCAAAAGGTTATGGTAATAAATTCTGGACACTGAACTCTTTGAGGAATTTGATCCAGTTGGAAGTTGAGTCTAGCACTTTTGTGCTTCATGTATTGAGAATTGAGTTTACTGAGGAAGCATTAGTGAAACGAAGAGAAAAAGCTGGCATCTTCGTCTTCCTTCACTGGATACTGTGCTCTGGAAGAATTTTTTTCTTGAAGACATGTTCTTGAAGATATTGTGAGCTTTATGCTTTGAGTGTAAAAGACATACTTATTCTGTGAGCTTTGTATCCTATTGCAATACTGTAATAGACATTTTCTTTGCATGTTTTGATTAGGAGTCATTTGATACAAATTGTTTATCTGCATCATAACAGTGCTCTTGTATTCTTGGCCACTGTGTGAGGCAGGAGGCTGGACTAGATGGGTCCTCACTGGTCTGATCCAGCAGGGATCTCCTGAGGTTCTTCTCAGGGAAAGGCCTTGGCCTCTCTGCCCTGTTGCTGGCCCTCCACAGGAACTGGTTGGCCACTGTGTGAGACAGGAGGCTGGACTAGATAGACCCTCACTGGTCTGATCCAGCAGGGATCTCCTGAGGTTCTTATCAGGGGAAGGCCTTGGCCTCTCTGCCCTGTTGTTGGCCCTCCAGAGGAACTGGCTGGCCACTGCGTGAGACAGGAGGCTGGACTAGATGGACTAGTCAAGCAGGGCTAATTTATTTATACGTCATTAATACCCTGCCTTTCCACCCAATGGGGACCCAAATTGGCTCACATCATTCTCCTCTCGTCCATTTTATTCACACAATAACCCTGTGAGGTAGGTTAGGCTGAAAGCCTGTGACTGGCCCAAGGTCACCCAGCGAGCTTTCATGGGTTTCCCAGATCCTAGTCCAACACCCTTAATCACGACACCATGCTGTCTCTCAAGTAAGTACTGCTGGTCTCCTGTGATGCACAGCAAGAAGCAGCTAGAAATCCAAGGTCCTCTTAGGCAAGAGGGTCAGCAGGGGAGTCAGTGAGCAAAGCTTGCACTAGTGCCACCAAGTGGCTGCCACAGGAGGTGGAACCACAAACCCAGAGAAAGCTCAAGTGCAGGGGAGAAGAGGGTAATTAAAAAATACACTGGGCGAGAGGAGCGAGAGAGAACGAAACCAGCACTGTGTCTGCAGCTGCCACTGAAACGATCTTATTTTAATCTGCTCAACCAACCAGATTTTCCGTGGCAAGCCTGAAGCCCTGCTGAGCAAGGGCCCCACCTGGCCAAGAGAGCTGTGGGCACGCGCCGTGGCACTCAACGGGCACCGTGTTGGGGAAGTAACTCATTCTCCATTTGCACAGTTCCCTGGGATGATACTGCGCTCCCTTCCTGCCATGTGGGGCACAGAGCTGGGCGAATCCAGACCTGCCCCACCAGGAGAGCCATCGCAGGCGCCTGGGGCCACTGGCATACAGCAGCCACAGGCACCAGAAGCCTCCGTAATGAGGCAGTCCAGCTCACGCAGATCACACGGCGAGAGGCGTTCTTATGTTGACTTCATGCAGTTTAATGCAGTGTACTCCTAATGCTACACGACATCCTGCTTTTATGGATTAGTATCTCTTACGACTCTCTGCAAAACTGTTCTTCAGATCTGACGAGAAATTTGTCTTATTTTACGAGGGCTGATAACAGCCCAACAGTCTCTTGGCTGCTAACAGTGAGTTCCCAATGGGTCGTACGGAAGCTAGGCTTCCTGGTTTTAACTTATTCTCTCCGATTTGCAAAGAAGTGGGAGGGGAGGGGCCGTGGCTCAGTGGCAGAGCATCTGCTTGGCGTGCAGAAGGTCCCATCTCCTGTTAAAAGGACCAGGCGGCAGGTGACGTGAAGGACCCCTACAAGAAATGCAGGAAAGCTGTTGCCAGTCCGAGCAGACAACACTGAATCTGATGGACCGGTGGTCTGCTCCAGTGTAAGGCATCGTCATGTCGGCAAGTGCCTTTTTAATTAAGCTTTTTTATATTTTGAACAGTTTTTGGAGCAAAACAAACAACACAACCATATATCTGAGCTACACAGGGGTCCGTTGGAGTGGGAGCGCACAGGAGCGCCGCTCCGGGAGTGAGGAGCCCAGGGGGCGGGCACATGACCAAGCCCCGCCCCCTCCTCGGCTTCCCCGAGCAGTGCAGAGGCGCAGCGCCCCGGGGAAAGCCCTGCTAGGGTCTTTATTGTTTTTAATGTTTCGTTTTAATATTGATAATTTTATCATGGTTCCTTTTATGACTGTGTGCTGCTTTTCCAGAGACTTGCTCAAGGTGGCATATAAATTTTCTAAGTATACCATTTTTTATCTGGGCACATGGCACATAAGTACTGGAGAAATTTCACCAACCCTTCAGCAGCTTCCACCCCATCAGTTTGGTGTAGTGGTCAGGAGTTGTACTCTAATCTGGGAGAACTGGGTTTGATTCCCCACTCCTCCACATGCAGCTGCTGGTGTGACCTTGGGCCAGTCACAAGTTCTCGCAGAGCTGTTCTCTCATGAGCAGTTCTCAAAAGACCTCTCTCAGCCCCACCTACCTCACAGGGTGTCTTGTTGTGGGGAGGGGATGGGAGGTGCACATGTCCTGGGTATCTCAAGTCTACTTGAAACCTGGTGGTTTCGAGGGAGCAGGAAGAGAATGAGGGTGTGTTCTTTACGCTTATTTTTATTGCACAAAGTATTGGATGGGGAAGGGAACGGAGGAAGAGCAGGTCAGTTTCACTCACCTGTGGAATGGAGCCTGAGGGGTGGGTGTGGCCTTCTGACACACTTCTGGTATGTTAGGGGGTGTGGCATATGCAAATGAGTTATGCAAATGAGCTCCTGCACCTCTTTTTTTACGAAATGAGCCCTGGAGTTACATAATTACAAACATTAAGCAAATCCAAGAAACAACAAAAGCCTTGTGGAATTTGCCTGTACTACACAAGAAGTAGGTAACAAATTTAAATTAACGACATTTTCCCAACAGTTATGCCCGCCAGATGTTCACATGCCTTCTTTCTGTACTCCTTATCTATCACCCTCTAAGCGTGAGGGTGCCCTAGCTGGATCAGGCAGGTAGATTTAATGCAAAAGTATATCCGAGCGCCTTTGACCAGCTTCAGTTTGTTCACAAGCCACATCTGCTGCTGGAAGAGGACCCTGGCCACTGTCCGCTATGTGCTGGGGACCTCCACAGGGTCATCTCCATAGTCATGCCCTCTGCCTGGAGTGGCTCTTAAAAATGGTCCAGAAATTTCAGCTGGTTCAGATCTGACGGCTGACAGGTGCTGGTTGTCATGATCAAATTACACCTATTCGAAAATAGATGCGCTAGTTACCAGCATGTTATCAGGCTTAATTGAAGGTGCCACTTTTGACCTATAAATATCGAAGCCATCTGCGCCTCTTCCTGAATGGTCTCTGTGGATTTTGAAACAAGCTGAGGAGGCCGTGATCTGTTCCAGAGGTGAAGATGAGTATCTTTCCTGGATGCTACAGAAGCATCTGAGAAGGAGGGGGCTCTTCCTCTCTCACTGAACTTTGGAACAGAACAAAGTTTGCATCGAGGGGCACCTTTAAGACCAACAAAGTTTTATTCAGGATGTGAGCTTTTATGCGCACACACAAGGCATCAGATACATATGTTATGTGCACACACAAGGCATCAGATACACATCAGATACATATCAGATACACATCAGATACATGAACATGAAAACATTATTGATTGATTGATTGATTGATTTTTATTTTTTAGATTTATATACCACCCTCCCCAAATGGGCTCAGGATGGTGTACAACAATTAAAATAATACAACTAAAATAACAATTTGCACATATCAATATCATATCATAAAATATCTTGTAACAAAGAGATCAGATGTTAAAGCAATTCAAGGCAGCTGCACGCCTTAATCTGAACTTTGGAATGTCCTTCCTGTTGGAGAAATGAGTATGAAAGACAAGACCTGGGATTTCAGTCATTATAGGGTTAACCTATGCAACTTGTTGTGTCTCTTAGTTTAACCTGGAAGTGCCTGGCAGCTGGCCAATTAACTCTAAGCCCCGGAAACCTAAAGGTGTACTGTTTTGCTAATTGGTCAATGATATCAGGTGTTTCCTTTCAGGGGTCAAGAAGAAGGAGAGATCCTCCATTGTAATCTCTCTTTCTCTCTGTAGTAGGATGTCTTAGTGTGCAGACGCAGCACAATGCTGCTTAGGAAGCATGTTTTGTTTATTTGTAGCTAATCCCATTTCCCTTTTTCCTTTAGTAATAAAGTTTCTTTTAAACTGAAAGAAGCAATCTCTTCTTTCCAGAAAAGCAAGATCCATTTCTCTGAATTTTCTTGAATATTGGACAAAAGTCCTAACACTTCCATCGCAAGACCTGTTGGTCTTTGTGTCCTTCCAGAGGCAGGCAGATTTTTTTTTTGTTCTGGTGAGCTGATGGAAGCCAAGCGCTTTGGTGGTGGGAAGTGCCATCAAGTCGCAGCAGACTCATGGTGACATTGTAGGGTTTTCAGTGCCAGTGATATTCGAAGGTGGTTTGCCATTGCCTACCTCTGCATAGCAACTCTGCACTTCCTTGAGGGTCTCCTGCCCAAGGACTAGCCAAGGCTGACCCTGCTTCTGAGCTTCTGAGATCTGATGAGACCAGAATAGCATGGGCCTTCCAGGTCCGGGTCCAAGGCCTTCGCATGTGCATTAAAGTGAAATGTGGGAGGTTGCCCTCTTTCTCTTTGGTTTAGCTCCCACAGATAGCTTCAGACCAGGGGGAAGGGGGTCAAAGCTCCTCTAGGGAGTCCTCCCAAGAACCAACAAAAGCTTAAGGTGGCTGGCAGTACTCCTGATGGCTGTTCCTCCCTCCTTCCATTCCTGCACGGCCCTCCTGTCCCACATATAGACTGGGGCTTTGGGATTATATCATTAAGGCTGTAGTCCTGTGGCTGCTTAATTGGGAGCAAGCCCCATCAAACACAGTAGGATTTACTTCCAAACAAACAGGCAGACAGTCTTGGCTATAGACAGGGGTCATTTCGTAGAAAAAGAGGTGCAGGAGCTCATTAGCATAACTCATTTTTGCATAACTCATTTGCATATGCCACACCCCCGAACATACCGGAAGTGTGTCAGAAGGCAACACCCACCCCTCAGGCTCCACTCCACAGGGGAGTGAAACTGACCTGCTCTTCCTCCATTCCCTTCCCCATCCAATACTTTGTGCAAGAAAAATAAGCGTAAAGAACACACCCTCATTCTCTTCCTGCTCCCTTGAAACCACCAGGTTTCAAGTAGACTTGAGATACCCAGGACATGTGCACCACCCATCCCTTTCCCTTCCCCTCCCCACAACAAGACACCCTGTGAGGTAGGTGGGGCTGAGAGAGGTCTTTTGAGAACTGCTCATGAGAGAACAACTCTGAGAGAACTTGTGACTGGCCCAAGGTCATACCAGCAGCTGCATGTGGAGGAGTGGGGAATCAAACCCGGTTCTTCCAGATTAGAGTCCAACTCCTGACCACTATACCAAATTGATAAGGTGGAACCTGCTGAAGGGTTGGTGAAATTTCTCCAGTACTTATGTGCCATGTGCCCAGATAAAAAATGGTATACTTAGAAAATTTATATGCCACCTTGAGCAAGTCTCTGGAAAAGCAGCACACAGTCATAAAAGAAACAATGGTAAAATTATCAATATTAAAACAAAACATTAAAATCAATAAAGACCCTAGCAGGGCTTCCCCCGGGGCACTGCGCCTCTGCACTGCTGGGGGAAGCCGAGGAGGGGGCGGGGCTTGGTCATGTGCCCGCCCCCTGAGCTCCTCACTCCCGGAGCTGCACTCCTGTGCGCTCCCGCTCCAATGGACCCCTGAGTATCATCATCAACAACAATAACAAAGGAACAACAATAGCAACAACAGCAGCTTGATCCTTGGAGTCAGCTAGAGGCAATCTGGCAAAACCGAGGGGTGGACCGAGCCAGGATGAGGGAGAAAACAGACAGAAGCCCAGAGAAAGAAGACAGGACACACACACACACACACACACACACACACACACACACAGCATGAAAGGAAATCCATGATTGCCTGGGGTGGTCCTTGCTGTGGAGAAAAGGGCTCAGAGTGTAAGGAAGAAGGGAAGATGCAAAAGCAAAGTAGGGCAGGGTGTGGGTGGTTATGGGAGGGAGGGGGACAGAGACACACAAACCGGTATGAAAAAGTTGAGAAAGTCTTATTCGCAGATAATTATCAGACGGTATTCTCATAACTGTATTCTGAGGTCTGGCAGGCTCACAAAAGCAACGAGGGAACACATTGCTTAAAGGGAGCCCGACTGAGTCCTCCTAAGTTGGACCGGAAGGATTTGTGCCTTCCCCAGAAGCAAGAGCATCGCCCGCTAGCACCTTGGGCCAGAGGGGAAGTTGCTCTCGTTAGCAGAACAAATCCATAATCAGGGGTCATTTCATAGAAAAAGGGGTGCAGGAGCTCACTAGCATAACTCATTAGCCCAACTTATTTGCATATGCCACACCCCCTGACATCACCAGAAGTGTGTCAGAAGGCAAGACACACCGCTCAGGCTCCACCCCAAAAATCTTCAGGTATTTCCCAACTCAGAGCTGGCGAGCCTACCTGGAGAAAAACTGCTTCAAAAGCACAAAGAAAATAGGTACGGAGGGGACAATGCAGACGACAGCAAGAACAAGCAGCAGACCCCCCCATGCGTCACCACAAGTGAGGGCTGCTGGGAGCAGGGGGTGCCCTATGGCCGGGAGGCTACTAACGAGGGGGCGGGGCTGCTGCCTGAGCCCAGCACTCACTCCTCAGACTCCGAGCTGGAGACCTGGGTGCGCTGGAGCTGCACCGGCAGCAGGGGAAGTTATTGCCATGCGCCAGCACACACCATAGAGGGAACTGGGCTCCGAAGTGAGCCTGTGATGCTCTAGCCCTGGGCTTGTTACTCCCGGAACGCCATTCCTGCTCATTCCCCCTCGAAATGACCCCTGCATAGGATCTAATTCTGATACCTCCAAGGGAATGAGGTGGCCAGGACTGAGAGAGGCAGCAGCCACCAACAAGAAACAAATGGAGTGATGCTTTGGAAGGAATTTGTATGTATGTACACACACACACACACACACACACACACACCTCATACACATGGTTACATCCGACAATACCGTCACAGACCTTGCCATTCTGGATTGGTGGTGGTGGTGGGAAGTACCATCAAGTCCCAGCCAATTTCTGATGCCCCTGTAGGGTTTCCAAGGCAAGAGACAATCTTCAGCGGTGGTTTGCCGTTGCCTGCCTCTGTGGAGCAACCCCGGTATTCCTCGATGGTCTCCCATCGAAACACTAACCAAGGCCGATCCTGCTTAGCTTCTGAGATCTGCTGAGACTGGCCTAACGTGGGCCACCCAGGTTAGAGCCAGGCTAGATTGCCCTGTACACTTCCTGTCTCCACGCATGGATCTCCTCTAGCTGGCCGAGTCTGTAATGTTCCAGCTGTCAGGCCGGAGTAGGCTTTGGGTCTACCTCTGCATGAACAGATGCTCCAAAAAGCCCGATAGTCCCTTCCCTTTGTTGGAGAAATGAGTATGAAAGACAAGACCTGGGATTTCAGTCATTATAGGGTTAACCTATGCAACGTGTTGTGTTTCTTAGTTTAACCTGGAAGTGCCTGGCAGCTGGCCAATTAACTCTAAGCCCCGGAAACCTAAAGGTGTACTGTTTTGCTAATTGGTCAATGATATCAGGTGTTTCCTTTCAGGGGGCAAGAAGAAGGAGAGATCCTCCACTGTAATCTCTCTCACTCTCTAGTAGGATGTCTTAGTGTGCAGACGCAGCACAATGCTGCTTAGTAAGCATGTTTTGTTTATTTGTAGCTAATCCCGTTTCCCTTTTTCCTTTAGTAATAAAGTTTCTTTTAAACTAAAAGAAGCAATCTCTTTCTTTCCAGAAAAGCAAGATCCATTACCCTGAATTTTCTTGAATATTGGACAAAAGTCCTAACACCCTTGCCCCCATGATGCACAGCCACCTGCATGAAGGTGCTCGGACACCTTGTTCCATCTTCTTCTGTTTTTAATCTCTTGAAGGAAAGCCCCTGACGATGACCCAGTCAACAGGAGCCAGGAATTAGGCTCAGCGCTTGACATGGGAAGCGCAATCCACCGACCCCTTCTTCTCACCATCAACAGCCTCTGACAGTGTCGCCCCAGAGTTAGCAGAAGCTTCTGTTCCAGCAGCCCTCTTTCACACACCCGTCTCCAGTTTCCCCCCCGCAAGATCTGCAAGCAGAGTCGTCAGGCATCGTACAGTAGACAGCTTTCAGATGCAAACAACAGATGACCCAAAAAGAAAAAAACCACACAACAACACACCAGTCCTTCAAGTTAGTTTCCGTCTTTTGTTTTCCAGGGGCTTTTGATCAACCCTCGTGGTGCAGCCCTTGACAGGTTAAAACCCACATCCTGGCTTGGGGACACAGCCGATTAAACAGGAGCAATTGTTTCGTCCCAGAAGCATAAGGGACACTTTTGTCTTTGTAGATTATTGAAAGCCTCCAGAAGCATCCATGGTGTGGGGGAAGAGAGGCTCATAGGCTCCGCTGAAAGGGAAGCAGCTTGTCAACAGGATGAAAGGAAGGGGAAGGGGGTGGCATTCCACATCCCCCCCACCCGCCCCCCTCCACTCTGTGAAATTAAGAGCATCGTTGTCTTCAGATATGCATGGCTGAGGAAGGCCAGCGATTTCTTTGGGGATAACAGGACTTCCAGGAAAACCCAGAGAGATTCAAGGACTCGACTGATCACACACGCAGATGGTTTTCCTCACAAAATTTGCCAAAGTCGGCTTTAAACCTTAATAGGTAAAGGTAAAGGTTTCCCTTGTTCGAAAGCCAGTCAAACCCGACTCTAGGGATGCGGTGCTCATCTCCGTTTCCGAGCCGAAGAGCCAGCGCTGTCCAAAGACTCCTCTGTGGTCATGTGGCCAACATGACTAGACGCCGAGGCGCACGGAACGCTGTTACCTTCCCACCAAAGCGATACCTATTTATCTGCTTGCAGTTTCTTGCTTTCAAACGGCTAGGTTGGCAGGAGCTGGGGCCAGAGACAGGAACTCACTCCGTCGTGCGGCACTCAGGTCTCGAACTGTCGAACTACCGGCCTTCCGGTCTGCAGTTCAGTGTCTTAACCATTTGAGCCACTGCATCCCCTTTAAACCTTAATACAAGTGTGTAAAAACAGTGTGATCTGTATCAACTGAAGGCCGGCCAGGTCAGCGTGGCAGGGAGGGGAGAACTTGCAAGGCACCCTGGACTGCAGAGACAACCAGCCCTCCTGAAGTGTTCCTCAGAGTTATGCTCGCGGGCTTCCCGGTGAGGCAGGCTTGGTCCTGACCACCCCAGGGGCTCCAAGGCCTGTCTTTTTAAATTTTTCTTCTGATGGGTGTGGGTGGTAAGAAAGTAAAAGGGTTTCCTCAGGGATCCTATTGAGGCGAGGGCTTTCACCTTTAGCAGCCTCTGGAAATGGGCTAGTGACCCTAGTCCCTTCGAGGCCGGCCTGTCTGCGCATCTCCACCTCCTTGTAGTGTTGGTGTATCTGGCTCAATGTTTGCTAGGAGCTTTCTTGGGGGCGGTGAGAGGTGTGAGGGGGAGTTGGTGTGAGAGAGTGGTGATGTGGTGGACATTTTTTCAGGTTCTAGAGGGAGCCATGCGTAGAAATGGCTCCTAGAAAGGTCCTTTACTGTCTCCCCATGAACATTCATTAACTCAATCGCCATGCTGGCTTTTTTTGAAAAATGTCTGTTCTTGAATCGCTGATTTCTGTAACTGTCCTCAACTGCCTGTAGTCTCTTCTAACTGTGTTTTTACCTCAGAACATTGAGATCCACAGCTGACCAATCAGAGGGATGTAAGTGCAAATAGGCAGGTTTTAGCACAGAATTCTGAACTATACAGTTGACCAATTGTGGGGGAGGTGGCAGTAGCCTGCCAGGGACATGGAAAACAATTGGGGGACCACATTTTGCCCCCCTTTTACGCCCCTAGGTGTCAGGTTTCTCAGAAATCTCTTCGTAGTGGGGGTTGACATCATGGAAGGAATGCACTCCCCTTATTTTGGGTTTCTTGGTGCAGGGGTTTGGCCTGGGCATTGAATTGGGGGGGAGGGCATACCCCCCCTTTTTTTACAAAATAGTCTCTCATTTATGTTACATTTAAGAAGTGGGACATAACTATGTATTTAAAACACCTTCCAAGCAATCGGATATTAAGCAAGTTCATATGAACCAATTTTCTAGAACCCACACTGTGAGAAGTTAAATAACCTTACCTAATAAAGGAAACCAGCTTTCTACAAATATGGGGTATATTTCCAGTGTGGGTGGGAGTGTGGCTAAGCTGGGTCAGCAGCACTGCTAAGGTGATCCTGCTGGGGCAGCATCCATGATGGATTAAAGTACCCTGGCCCTGCTCCTACACCCGACAGACACCTGCCTGTCTGGTGTTGGGAGGGATTATGTTTAAAGGCATCAGGGATGCTGGGCCAGCAGCAGGGCTAAGGCAGTCCTGCTGAGCAAACCTCCCCGGTAGCTGTAAGCATCCCACCTCCTCTCCTACACCTGACAGACAGCTACCTGTCCAGTGTAGGAGGGGGAAGGGGAGGAGTATTAGAAGCCACTGTGGAGGCAGGGTCAGCAGGATCACTAAGGCATTACTGATGAGGCCGGCTCCCTCGTGGCTTTAAGGACCCTGCAACCGCTGCTGCACCTGACAGACAACCACCTGTCAGGTGTAGGAGGTGGGGGAGTGTGTTGGAAGCCATCAGAGAGGCTGGGCCAGCAGCATTACTGCACCTCACAGGTGGTTGTTGACCATTCCTGATTTCTCCAACTGTCATTAGCTCTGTGCATTCTCCTGTAACTGTCTTTTTTACCTCAGAATGCTGAACTCTGCACTGACCAATCAGCGAGTGGGAGGTGCAAGGAGGCAGCAAACTGGCAGCCACATAGGAATCAATGGGGGAGCACATTTTACCCCTTTTGACCCATTTAGGGGTTGAATTTCTAAAAATCCCTTCTTAGTGAGCACCTGCGCCACGGTAGGAGCACTGTACCCGAATTTGGTGTTTCTAGGTCCAGCGGTTTGGCCTAGGCATTGATTTTACAGTGAGGGGACTTTCTTTTATAGATACAGATAGATTTTGAAGACACAGCTGGAGCATATCAGCTGCCTGGTGGACCACAATCACCCAAAGGCCACCATAAAAAGAGCAGTCCTTGCATGCCCTGTGGAACCTAGAGAGGTTTCACAAGGCACTCAGCTCTTCAGATAGCTGGTTCCACAGGACAGGGGCCACTACTGAGAAAGTCCACACCCTTGTTGACACGAGGCAAGCAGTTGAGAGCCAGTTTGGTGTAGTAGTTAAGTGCGCGGACTCTAATCTGGGAGAACTGGGTTTGATTCCCCACTCCTCCACTTGCACCTGGCTGGATGACCTTGGGCAAGCCATAGCTCTGTACCAGCTGTTCTCTCAAGGACAGCTTGGGAAAGAGCTCTCTCAGCCCCACCTACCTCACAGGGTGTCTGTTGTGGGGAGGGGAAGGGAAAGGAGTTTGTAAGTCGCTCTGAGACTCCAAGTGAATGAAGGGCGGGGTATAAATCCAATCTCTTCTTCTTCAGTTCGTGGACCAGGGGCCTTCAATAAATTCCAAGGTGAAGACTGGAGAAGATAGGGAGGATTGTACCAGGGGAGGCATCCACATAGCTACGTTAAGCACTTGAACACTTATAGTGGCTAACAAAGATGTAGGCTCTGGTTAATACAATTAAACAGCCAGGCTGTATCCTGCTAACCTTCCAGCACTGGAAGAGGGAGAGTGAAATTCACCCAATCCTCCTCATTTTAGTTCCTCTCCTCCATCCTCAACATTACTTTTCCAGGGACTGGGGGATGGGGGGGGGGGTGAGATAAAGGCAGGGATTGAAGTGGTTCCACCAGCAGAAAGTTCACAAGATCCATCTAACACTGCTGACACATCATAATTGAGTAATTTCTTGCTGGTGCCGCTGTTTGAAGTTTCTTTGTTGAAGAAGGATGACTTGGAGATCAGCAACCAAAAGTCCCGGGAGTTAGAAATGTTCTCCCGCTTGGCTCTGAATACTGCCCGGCGCGTCCGTATCTTCTTTTGCACAGGGTGACCTTCACAGGGAGCAGGACACAGTCGGCAGATTACTGTGGTTTCCCACCCTCCCCTTTCTTCTTCTGCGTGTATATTCAGCTGAGGAGCTCTGTCACGTGTCTGTCTCAGTGGGCTCTACTCCACAGAAGCTTACCATGGGGTGCCTCCATCTGTCTTTAAAGCAGGGAAAGGCTCCTTTTCAATTGGGGGACAGGGAGCAGGCCGGGCTTCCCCACCAAGAGACGACTCTTGATGCCACATTGGAGGAGGAACAGGCGAAGGCATTTCCTGATGGTCGGGATGAAGTTGTAGGGATGCCAACTCTGGGTTGGGAAATTCCTGGAGATTGGGGGGTAGAGCATGGGAAAGGTAGGGTTTGGGCAGGCCTTTTTTTGTAGAAAAAGCCCAGCAGGGACTCTTTAGCGTAATGGGCCACATCCCAACAGCAGAAACTCATTAGCAGGTTAGGCCACACCCCTGACAGCACAGCTCATTGGCATATTCTGCCTGTTTGCGGGGAGGGCGGGGTATAAAATCGAATAAATAAATAAAATATTAGGCGGGGGGGGGGCTGGGAAAGCACAGGGCAGGCATGGAAGCTTGCCTCTCCCCCCCCCCCCAAACTTCTCCACCCCACTTCAGCATCGCCTTTCCAGTCTCCTACCCCCTCCCCAACCAGATGGCTGGGGAAAGGCTATTGCGGAGACACTAGGGGAAGGGGGGTGGTTAAATGCCTTTCTCTCCCTCCCCCAAATCTGGGAGGGAAAGAAAGGCATTTCCAAGGTGCCTGGGTTCCCTGCCTGCCCTTTTCCAGCTGGGACAGGAGGGGAGGCAGAGAGAGCCTTTTCCTTGTCAATTTCACTCTCAGCTGACTCCCCTGGAGTGAAATTGACAAGGAAATCCCCATGGGGTCCCCAGAGGGAAAGAAGGCATTTTAACATGCCACATGGGTGGCTACAGAGCACGCTGCCCTCCGCAGGTGACACACAAGAGGGAAAGGTGGCATGTTAAAATGCCTTCTTTCCCTCTTGTGTGTCAGGTGGGGAGGGCAGCGTGCTCTGTAGCCACCCATGCCCAGAGGTCCTGGTTGTAGGTGTGGGCAACCCAGGGGCCAGCGGGAACTCCCTTCCTGCCCAAAAAGTAGCCCTGGGTTTGGGGCAGCAAAAGACCTCCGTGGGGCATGATGCAACCGACTCCACGCTCCAAAGCTGCCATTTTCTCCAAGGGAACTGATCTCTCTCATCTGGAGATGTTTATTTGCCGTGTTCATTCACAAAATTTGCCTCCCGCCTTTCTGCCTTTACAAGGGCCATCAAGGCAGCTCACAATTTAAAACATACAGGATAAAATCATATTATGAAACCATTAAAATTAACACACACACCCAAAAAACCCACATTTTAAAAGCAATCAAAACTGAGCTAAAATACATACAAAACATAAAAACATTGGTTAGGAAAGACAACTGCAGCTGTAATTTTGGGAGGTCTCCAGGTCCCCCCTGGAGGCTGGCAACCCAATGTTTGGCCTTGTTATAAAGATGCCTCAGTCGGCACAGGAAGTCTGCATTAAGTTGTTCTAGCTGCATACCACCCGATCATACCCTGGGCCCGAGGGGGGGCGTCTTGAAGGCCAGGGGAGTTTCGGGGGGGGGGGGCAGCATTCAAGAGTCAGTGCTCTGGTATCTGACGAAGGGAGCTTGGACTCTGGAGGGCTCCTGCCCTAAAAATCTCGCTGGTCTCTGTTGTGCTGCTGGACTCAAATATCGTTGGTGAAAATGCATAAACTCTCTCCACCTGACCTTCCTCACAGGGTTGTTGTGAGACTAAAACGGAGGAGTGCCAAATGATGCAAGCTGCTCTGGGTCCCCATTGGGAGAAAGGTGGGTTAGAAATGAATCAAATCAATAAGCAAATAACCCAACAAGGAGTCCCAGGAAGACCCGCCTGGCGCCCACTCTGAACCGCCTTCCACACCCTACTGGGTTTTCTTGGGGCTGGCTTTCTTTTCAGTGAGGTTTGCTCTTTATGGCCATCGTTTTGAGGAGCACGGGAAGGAACTGGTGGGAGGATTCTGTCATCCAGTTTTTCAACAGAATCCGTTGTATGGAGGCGCAGGTGCCGAAATACCTGGGCACTTTCTGTCCCCTCTGGTCTGGCGCACCATCCGTCTGCAAGAGACAGAGGCTGGCGTTGGTTCCTGCTTATTGGAGAATGCATCCACAAATCTCAACGCTCATATAAAAGCCCTGCATCCCAAAAGAAGGCTTGGACCCCCGGCAACCGAAATCCATGCAATCCCTTTTAGAGGGGGCAGCCAACTTCCCCTCTTCATTTCCAACTGCAGGAGGGGGGGGGGAGGCATTAGATGTTTCCCCCCCTCGGGCGCAGTCTCTTGCGGGGGGGGGGCGTGGAAGACACATCAGACTCGGAGAGAAAGTCGTTCCGCAACCGCAGCTTCAAGGGGCCAATTAGGAAACGAGGACAGGAAGCCTTTCATGTTGGGGAGCGCCCGGGGGGGGGGGCACAGAATGGAAGGTGGGCGGGGTTGCCAAGTCCGGCCTGGAAAGTTCCTGGAGATTGGGGAGGGGAGCTTGGAGAGGGTGGGGTTTGGGGAGGGGAGGGACCTTCAGCATTGTCAGGGACCAAAGTGTCCGCCCTCCATTTCCTCCGGGGGGACTGAGCGCTGTCGTCTCCAGGCCTCCTCTGGAGGTGAGCTCGGTTTTAGAGCCCAGCCAGATTTCCCGGGTGTCCGAGCTGTGGAGAGGCCATCCCAGGGCCCTCCCTCCGTCAGACGGAAGCGAAAGTCCCTGGACTCCAGTCGAGCTAGGTCGCCCCGTCCGTCCGTCCGTCCGCCTCCCTCCACCCACCCTGTCTTCCCAAGGGGACGGGATCTGGCAGATTCCCTTGGGAGCGTTTGACACTGGAGAGCTCCCGCCCCGACAACCTCCCTGGTCTCTCCGGGGCTCCTGGACAGGGAGTCTCAGGTGGGGGCCCTCTGGCTGCCCGGACCCCTCCCCCCGGCCACTGGCGGGGTGGGGTGGCGTTGCCACAGGAGGTGGTGGCGGCTACAAGCATGGACGGCTTCAAGAGGGAACTGGATAAACATCTGGAGCAGAGGTCCCATCAGTGGCCACAAGGGATAGATAGGAACCCTCGGTCTGGGGCAAGTGATGCTCTGTCTTCTTGGTGCTTTGGGAGGGGGGCAACAGTGGGAGGGCTTCTAGTGTCCTGCCCCCACTGCTGGACCTCCTGAGGGCACCTGGGGTGTTTCTGGCCACTGTGTGACACAGCGGGTTGGACTGGAGGGGCCACTGGCCTGTTCCCACACCGGCTTCTCTCGTGTTCTCATGTTATGACACCCTGGCGGGGGCTGGAGCCAGAGGAATGGGGGGACCTGCCCCAGAGCCCCCCCCCCGGCCCCCAAGCATCCCGTTGCCCGTGGAGATCAGCTGGAGCGCCCTGGGAACTTTGGGAGGCCTGGCCGGCGCCCCCCTCGTCTCTCTCGCCCGCTCTCGTCTAATCCTCATTAAAGCGCCGTTACGCGCCGCGGCGCAGAGAGGCCCGGGCGACGCTAATCCCCTTAGCCGGCCTGAGAACGCCGTCGGGCGGCCCCCGCCTGGGCTCCAGCTGAGGCGGGCCCATTGTCCAGCTCCTCCGCCCCGGCCGCCCAGGGGGTGGGGGGGGACCCTAATCCGTCACGTGACGGCCGGGGGGCTGCACGCGAGGCAGCACAAAGGCGCCAGTGGGGGGGGGGGGAGCCGAGCCGCCCGGGCCCCTAATCGCCGCGCGCACAAAGGCTTTGGCTGGCCCCGCCGGGGCCTCCCCCCTCGCCCGTCCGGGCCCTGCTCCGCCAGCCCCACTCGCGTGCCGCCACAGGCCCACCCCTGGCCGCCTCGCGTGCAGCGACAGCCGCCCTCCCGGCCCCCCGACGGGCGGGCAGGCAGGCAAGCAGGGCGGGCGCTGCGCGGGCCCAGGAAAGGAGCGCCAGCCGGCTCGGCCTTCGGGGAGTCCCGGGTGGACAGCTCCGGGCGGGGGGCAGAGCAAGAGTCCGGCAGCACCTGGAGAGACCAGCCCACGGACGCCGGAGGAGAAGGCAGCCTTGGAGCAGGCCGGGGGCGCGTCCCTTCCACGGGAGCCGCCCTCCAGGGGGACCAGAACGCCGCAAAGCCCTCCCACTCTTCCCCCGCCGCCCGCCGAGCGCCGAGAAGACGGAGGCGCCCCTGCTGATAGCCGCCGACGGACCTCTGCGCCTCCACGCGTTCCTGTACCGGCGCTCTCCTGAGTCCTTGCTCACTTCTCCAAAATACCGCCTTGATTTATCTCCGAACTGGGAAGTTCCTGGAACATAAGAGAAGCCCATGTTGGATCAGGCCAGTGGCCCATCCAGCCCAACACTCTGGGTCACACAGTGGCCAAAAACACCAGGTGCCCTCAGGAGGTCCAGCAGTGGGGGCAGGACGCTAGAAGCCCTTCCACTGTCTCCCCCCCCCCCCAGCACCAAGAATACAGAACATCACTTGCCCCAGAGTTCCTATCTATACCTTCTAGATAATAGCCACTGATGGACCTCTGCTCCAGATGTTTATCCAATTCCCTCTTGAAGCCGTCCATGCTTGTGGCCGCCACCACCTCCTCTGGCAGTGAATTCCACGTGTTAATCACTCTTTGGGTGAAGAAGGACTTCCTTGTATCCGTTCTAACCTGACTGCTCAGCAATTTCATGGGCTGCCCACGAGTTCTTGTATTGTGCGAAAGGGAGAAAAGGACATCTTTCTCTACCTGCTCTATCCCCTCAGCCATCATTTCTCCAGGGATTTGGGGGGGGGGGGGTTGCCTATGGAGGACAGGGAACTCTGCAGTATAGAGTGCTGCAGAGTCCACCATCCAAAGCAGCCGTGTTCTCCAGGGGAGCCTGGTCTCTGCAGTCTGGAGATCAGTAATCATTCCGGGAGGTTGGCAACCGTAGTCACCCTCCCAGTTGTATGGGGCAACTGAGATCCTCTCTGGTTCTATTTGGGTCTGAGGCAGTTTACAGGAAGCGAGTGGCACACCCTCCCTCACCCAGCAGCCCAGGTCTCCTGGGGCTGAGGCCCTGCCTCTGCAATGCCCTACCTTTCTAGAACGTTCATGGGCCCGAGTGGGTCTCCTGCCCAGCAAAGCTTCTGCCTGGCCACTGGAGATCCAATTGGCTGGCCAGGCTAAAATGACATGGTTTCAGCGACAGCCGCCACCACCGCGCTGGTTGGATTCTCTCCCAGTTCCTCTGTGCATTTTTGAAAATCACTGCTTGGTGTAGTGGTTAAGTGCGCGGACTCTAATCTGGGAGAACCGAGTTTGATTCCCCACTCCTCCTCCACTTGCAGCTGCTGGATGACCTTGGGCAAGCCATAGTTCTGGCACAGCTGTTCTTGAAAAAGGGCAGTTTCTGTCAGAGCTCTCTCAGCCCCACCTACCTCAAAGGATGTCTGTTGTGGAGAGGGGAAGGGAAAGGAGATTGTGAGCCGCTCTGAGACTCCTTTGGGTAGTGAAGGGGCGGGGTATAAATCCAATCTCTTCTTCTTCTTCTTGTCCCCTGTACTCGGGCCTTGTTCATGTTTGTGTGTCTGTCACTCCACCTCCCGCGGGGGCTATTTGAGGGCTTCACCCTCAAGTCTGTGTCAGAATTCATCGTGTGGAGGGGGGGCAAAGGCTGCCTCTGGTCTAGCCTGTGTAAGCCCCGCCTTTAGATAACTTGTGTAAACAGGACTGCTGCCTCCAGGTTGGGAAATTCCTACAGATTAGGTGGAGGAGCCTGGGGGGTGGGGAGGGACTGCTGCAGGGTCCAGTGCCACCGAGTCCACCCTCCAAAGCAGCCATGTCTCCCAAGGGAACTGAGATCTGTAGCCAGGAGATCTCCAGACTCCACCTGGAGGGTGGCAACCCAAAGATCAGGCTCGGCAGTGCAGCCCCGTAGCTAGGGGATTTGGGGGGAGGGGTGCCAGCTAATGAAATCAAAGCACAATGCAGGTGGTAAGTTGGGTGACTTCAGGGGCAGCCCGCGGAGGGAGGGGCCCCAGAAGAAACACTAGGGGGCCAAGCCCTGTGGGCCCCATGTTAGCTGTGGGCCAGCTGCAGTGACAGGCGCCCTGGAGCCTTCTTTCTAGCTTGACACCCCAGCCTCCATGGTTCCTCTCCCCTACCCGTATTAACCCAAGACACACGGTCCTGCCCACAAAACAGTTAAATGGGAGAGACGGCAGGAAAGACGTGGCAGTCCTCAGCAGAGCTACACCCTCGAAGTCAAGGGACTGAGAAGGGGGTGGGGGAGGGGCTTTTGCTTAGCATGGCGCTGCTAATCTTTATTTTTTTAAAAAAAAAAAAAAAAACCAAATGCTCTGGAGGAAAGGATGTCTGGAGCATCCTGTGCTGTTTCTAAAGCTGGCTTTACCAGAATTGAGCCAATTTAGTCCTGTCTGTCAGTCACGCACCCCAAGAACTCCCAACATGACTAAGGACATTCCAATCTGTTCGGGTTTAATTTGCCAGCATCTCAGGGGGGTTCCACTGCATTTGAATTGATTGATTGTCCTTGCTTATGCAGTCTTATCTAGTCCTGCATACCAAGTCCGTAAAGGACGGCTGCTCATTTACTGGGGACTAAATCCCATCAAATTCCGGGACTTAATTTTGAAGTAAAGAAGCCTAGAGACTGGCTGCCGATTGGCCAGCAGGGAAGATGGGCGGGTGTGCAGCTGACGTGACTCTTCATAGCAAGAAGTCGCCAGGCCTGGCCTCTGCAGTCGATTCGGGTGCTGCCAGTAGACATCGCTGGCCGAGGTGGCCAGCCACACAACCCACAGGCTACAGCAGGACTGGAACCCAGTACTTTCAGCCCAGATGGCCTAACCTTGCTGGCACCTATTTTTTATTTTTTTATTTATTAGTTTTGATTTATATCCCGCCTTACCAGGGACCGGCTCTAGGCGGCTAACAACATAATATAAATATACAAAGTTAAAACACATAAAATTCCATTAAATCACATTAAAAGCTAAGCAGTCACTCACAGATGGTAGCAAGTACAAAACCAACATCCAATACCAGTGCCTACTTTATTTCCCGCCAGGAGACTCCCTCCTCAGATGTTCTAGCGGCGATTCACCATGCCGCCTACTAAGGGCCATTCCCTCCGGTGGCGGCCCCAAAAGCCTGGCGGAAGAGCTCCGCTTTGCAGGCCCTGCGGAACTGCAAAAGATCCCGCAAGGCCCTGATGTTCTCCGGGAGCTCGTTCCACCAGTAAGGGGCCGCCACCGAGAAGGCCGTGCTATGTTGCCTCAAGGCTTTTCACAAATCCATAGATCAGGCAGATTGTAAGAATGTTTGGGTGAAGACCACTCCAAGTGCTACCCAGATGGATCTCAGGTTAAGAACCTCTGCTGTAGGACAACTTTAAAAAGACCAGCCAAAAAGGGGGGGGGGGGCAAGAGGTTAGATCAGGGCTCCCTCCCTAGTGTGGTTCCCATGGGTCCTGCGGCCAGCACCTTTCCTGACACCTGCCAAGGGCTTTCCGCGTTGGCCGAGTAATCAGTACAGCAATGGTGAGCAACCTGTTGAAGGTGTAGATAAAGGTTCATTTAAGAACTAACATACTTGATAGTAAAGAGGAGAGACAGAGATAGGTCCCTAGCTTTTGAGAGAGACTGAGTGTGGAACTTCTGAGAAGAAGGAGAGATTGCCTTAACAGTAGCAATCTGGAGACAGACAACAGGAGAGAGAGGGCTGGCCTCACCATCCTATCTAATGGTCTTCTTGCTGCCCCTGCGGGGTCTTCTTTTCTCCTCTGTACACCAGACACTGCCATTTCCAACACTGAGAAAGTAGGCAGGGCTAGGTGGGGGTCTTGCCCAGCAGGACTTCTGATTGGCTGAGCAGATTAAAAGGCCTCCTGTTCAACAGAGCATCTGCCTGAAATGCTGAAGTGGTAAATTTGCTGTTTCAACCCAGTAGGGCAGGGGTGGCCAACCTTGCTTAACGTAAGAGCCACATAGAATAAACGTCAGATGTCTGAGAGCCACAAGACAGAAACAAATATCACACACACGCTTTTATTTTTTTAAATATGCAAATTTGCTTTTTATTAACATTAAATGGGACTGCCAAAAATAAAAACAAATGAGGAAAACCAGTTATTGATAATGATATTACTTGTTTGCTAATGATATTGAGAGAGATGGAAAGAAAGAATTAAAGAAGTGGAAAGAAAGAGAGAGAGAGAAGCTAGGAAAGCAAATAGATGGGAGGGAGGAGAGAAGGAAGGAAGGGAGAAAGAGAGAAAAAGCATGCCTCCCCTTTGCTTCCCCAGCCGCCCTGCCAGGAGCCGCACAATATATGTGAAAGAGCCGCATGTGGCTCCCGAGCCACAGGTTGGCCACCCCTGCAGTAGGGGAAGGAACTCTGTCACCCACCGTCCAAAGCATGACTGCCTTCTGTGACTCTGGGCTCACTTGACAGCCTACAGCTGGGATCCCCAACACAGTGCCTGTGGGCGTCATGGTGCCCACCTCGTGTTTTATTACTGGCTCAGCCTCCTGGGGCAGCCATTGTGTGGCAGTGCCCACCACCACACTGTGTCAGAATCCCAAAGGTGCCTGCGGGCTCAGAAAGGTTGTGTTCCCCTGGTGTGCGATGTCGTTAACAGAGGGCTGGGCTTGAAGACCCAGGCTCATTTCAAACCCCAGCTCATTAGGGATGGCTGCGCACATTACGTTTGGGAGCGCATCTCGTGTTTGTCTGTGGCAGTGAAATTTAACAAGAGTCATAAGAACACAAGAGAAGCCAATACTGGATCAGGCCAGTGGCCCATCCAGTCCAACACTCTGTGTCACACAGTGGCTAAAAATACCAGGTGCCCTCAGGAGGTCCAGCAGTGGGGCCAGGACACTCGAAGCCCTCCCACTGTTGTCCCCCCCCCCCAAGCACCAAGAATACAGTGCATCACTTGCCCCAGAGTTCCTATCTATACCTTGTAGATAATAGCCACTGATGGATCTCTGTTCCATACCTAAATATCTAAGAGCCAAGTTGCCTCCTCCGTGCAGATATCTAAATCCACACACCGGGGGCACCTGGGGGGCAGAAAGATTTTCCTGCACACTTGGGGGACTCCCCAAGTGTGCAGAAAAATCCTAAAAGTTTTAAAAAACTATACGGGGGATATTTAAATCCCAAAAAAAACCTCTGGGAACTCTGTGGCTGGCCGGCGGTTCTGAGGAATCCAAGCCTCACCATCGGTGCCGGGGGGTGGGAGGGGAGATGGGCGGCCCAGCAGCTGAGAGCCGCTGAAGCCTCACTGCCAGTGCCAGGGGGGGAGGGAAGAAGACTTACCTGGAGCTGCTTTTTCCTCGATGTGGAGTTGCAGCCTTTAGGAATCCTCCCCCCTCCCTGTGAGTATCGTGGGTCCCACCTCTTGTGTTTATCTAATTCCCTCTTGAAGCCATTTATGCTTGTAGCCCCCACCACCTCCTGTGGCAGTGAATTCCACGTGTTAATCACACTTCAGGTGAAGAAGTACTTCCTTTTATCTGTTCTAACCTGACTGCTCAGCAATTTCATGGAGTGCCCACGAGTTCTTGTATTGCGAGAAAAGGAGAAAAGGACTTCTTTTTCTACCTGCTCTATCCCAGGCATAATCTTATAAACCTCAACCATGTCTCCCCTCAGCCATCGTTTCTCCAAGCGAAAGAGCCCCAAGCGCTTCAACCTTTCTTCATAGGGAAAGGGTTTCAACCCTTTTATCATTCTAGTTGCCCTTTTCTGCACTTTTTCCAATGCTATAATATCCTTTCTGAAGTGTGATGACCAGAACTGTACACAGTACTCCAAATGAGGTCGCACCATCAATTTATACAGGAGCATGCAGACCGGAAGGTCAGTAGTTCAGCAGTTTGAGACCTGAGTGCTGCATGACGGAGTGAGCTCCCGTCTCTGGCCCCAGCTCCTGCCAACCTAGCAGTTCGAAAGCAAGAAATTGCAAGTAGATAAATAGGTACTGCTTTGGTGGGAAGGTTAACAGCATTCCTTGTGCCTCAGCATTTAGTCATGCCGGCCATATGACCATGGAAACATCTTCGGGCAGCACTGGTTCTTCGGCTTGGAAATAGAGATGAGCACCGCATCCCTAGAGTCGGATTTGACTGGCTTTCAAGCAAGAGAAACCTTTAGCTTTTTATTATGATACTGTCTGTTCTCAGTTCCCTTCCAAATGATCCCCAGCATAGCATTGGCCTTTTTTATTGCAATCGCGCACTGTCTCAACATTTCCAGTGAGTCTCGGGGCACCTTGAAGACTAACCCCCTTGTGTTCATTTGTATCCCACCTTTCACCTCAGTGGGGACCCAGAGCAGCTCACATCATTCTCCCTGTGAGGAAGGTGAGGCAGAGAATGTGTGAGTGGCCCAAGAGAGTCCTACAGAGTCAGTCATCAACAAGAGTCCTTAAACAGGAATGCTTTATTGAGAAAGGTCTGCTATGGTCAACTGCACTGCTTGTGTTAGTAATGGCTGACACAGCCCCAAACAGGATAATTGTACAGAATTTTAAAAGGGGTCTGGTAATGCATCACAACCAATCACCATGTCAGAGAAAAGGCGCTTAAATTACTGGTTTACAGTTCCCAGGGAAAAAGTGGGAAGAATTAGAGTCAGACAGGAGAAGAGCTACATGGACAGGCACCATCAGTCTCCCAAGGTCAGAGCAGCTCGGAGAGCGATAAGCATGCCATGAGAAGTATAACATAACATTCCACAGTCCCGACATCAAGGGTTCACACATCCCACCTCCCGGGCAGGAGATGGCAGCATTAGCTGACAGTCACCCAGCAAAATTCCACGGCAGAAGTGGAGATTTTAACCCAGATTTTCCAGATCCTAGTCCAGCACTTTAACCACTGCATCATGCTGACTCTCAAGGGCACATGCGGAGCAGAACTAGAACCCACTTTGAACAGATGAAGCCACCTGATACCGAATCAGACCCCCTTTGGTCCATCAAGGTCAGCACTGTCTACTCAGACTGGCAGTGGCTCTCCAGGGTCTCAGGCAGAGGTCTTTCCCATCACCTCCTGCCAAGGCCTTTTTCAGTTGGAGATGGTGGGGGTTGAACCTGAGACCTTCTGCATGCCAAGCAGATGCTCTGCCTCTGAGCCACAGCCCCTCTCATGCAGCCAAGAAAAGAAGAGGAAGAGGAGGAGATTGGGTTTATATCCTGCCCTTCACTCACTTGGAGTCTCAGAGCGGCTTACAAACTCCTTTCCCTTCCCCTCCCCACAACAGACACCCTGTGAGGTAGGTGAGGCTGAGAGAGCTCTGAGACAATTGTCCTTGAGAGAACAGCTCATACAGAGCTATGGCTTGCCCAAGGTCATCCAGCAGCACAGTCAGGAATTGGATGGATTCAGGTGGGCAGCCGTGTTGGTCTGAAGCAGCAGGACAAAGTTGGGAGTCCAGGGGCACCTTTAAGACCAAGACAGTTTTACCAAAGGTATGAGCTTTTGTCTTAAAGGTGCCCCCTGGACCCCCAACTTTGTTCAGGAACTGGATGGAAAGACATGGGAGGGGCATGGGCCATAAAAGCCAAGGGTGTTCCAGCATCCTCTTTCCTACAGTGGCCCGTCAAATGTGTGTCTGCTTCTATGGCCCCTGCTGTGAGACTTCTGAATCTAATCAATAAGCCAGACCTTTGATGAAGCAAAGAGTTCCTTTATTCTTAATGATGGTTCAGGTACTTCATGTTTGTTAGAGATACTTGGTTACAGACAGTAAGGATTAATATACCCCCCACCTTCAGGTACAATCAGGCAGAGGGCCAATCAGGATGAATACAAAAAGAAGCCCGAAAATCTCTAAGCCGTTAGTTCTCACCGAAAAGGCGCAAAAGCACTAAAATCCCCCCCATGCCCCTTAGTGACCTCTAATTGCAGATTGCAGACCAGACACCTGGCTAGAATAACAGTTCCACAGTTCCCCAAGGTTACAAAAGCAGATAAAACATTCGAGTCTCTGGAGAGAGAAAAGGGAGGTGACGAGACCAGATAGCCAGGCTGTTTATGTGACGCGTTGGAATGCAGCAAGCCATCCTCCCGGGAAGAAAATGATACATTAAGCAGGACAGGCAATAAACCTCAAGGCAAACCGTAAATTACAGATAGAGACCCCAGATACCAATAATTAATGGCAGAGGCTTTAAGAGACTCTGACACCTGCTTCCCTTGGGTGCCAGGGTGCAGGTTTATCCCCATTCTTCACATAGAGCACGGGGAGATCAGAAGCTCTCAAAGAGAGTGGGCCACAAAAGATTACAGAGGACCCCCCAGGCTCCAAAAACCCAGCCCTGGTGTGAGAGTGCCGAAGTGGATTGTTTTCATCGTGAGCTGCTGTCACCTGCACAGGTCGGCCTGGCTTCCAACAAGATGGGCAGTCCTGGCAGATCTTCCAGGCATTGGGATGGGTCTGGATTGCATTCTGAGGCTTCTGCCCAAGCAGCTGGGAAGGATGTGGGGCAAGGTGGTTTCCTGCGGAGGATGAGGGTTTCAGCAAGCTGCCGAGTAGGAGTTGGAGGATGGGGGGAAGTTCTTTCTCTGCTTGCCCCTTTGAAAAGCTGGGACCTGTCAAAAGAGCGAGGCCTAGGCTACGGGGAGAGAGGGGCCATGGCTCAGTGGTTGGGCATCTGCTTTGCTCTACCTGCTGTCCCAGGTGCGATTAACTAGTGGGTGATGGGAAAGATGCCCCTCTGAGACCCTGAAGAGCCGCTGCCGGTCAGGGCAGACAATCCTGATCTTTGGTAGACCATTGTGTCTCACAGTGGTCAGAGCATCCAACTCGGATCTGGGAGTCCCCGGTTCAAATCCCTCGTCTGCCACGGGAGCCTGCTGGGCGACCTTGGCCCAGTGACCCTCTCCCAGCCTAGCATTCCTCACAAGACTGTTGTGAAGATGAAACAGGGGCAAAAAGGAACAATGTCAGCTGCTGTGGGTCCGGGGGAGTACAAATGAAGGAAATAAAGGAGGTGGGCATTCTGGCACAGGGCATGCCAGCGTGGAGGGGTGCTGGATCCTGGGCGCCCCAGTGAGAGTCTTCCCACCTGTCAGGCAGCTAAAAAGCCCTCCCTCACCTGCAAAGAAACCCTTGGGGGGAGTGTTGCTTTGGAAAAGGCCCGTTTGTCCTCCGTGGGGGCCAGCAGGGCCTCTTGTGTGTGGGGCACAAGGGGGGTCCCTGTCCTCGGGACTGCCCAGCTGGGCCGTTGCTCCCTCATCCCTACTCTTTGAAGGGGGCAGTTGCCATACCTCCCCCCCCACACACACACACACACACCAGCCAGCGAGCCAAGGGATTTGCTTTCCCTCCCAGCCAGCCCCACAGCAAGAAGGTGAGACCCCGCGGGGACTGGCCTTCCCAGAAATAAGAGGAGGACATCACCGGGCTGAGCAAAGGGAGGTGCGGGGGGGGGGGGGCAGATCCCTCAGCCCCAATCCAGCAGCCTCTGGGGCTTGCCTGTGCCGCGGCCACTTTCCCTGGGGCAGGACCCTCCCCCCCCCCCCCCAATCCTTCGCTTCCCCAAGCCAGCCCTCGGGCGCAGCAGCCCCCTTCCCCGGCTTTCCCGCTCTGCTCCCGTCCCAATCCGTTCGACTGGCCCCCGTCGTGGGGCTTGGAGAGGCGCTGAGGACACCGGCTCCGGCTGGCCAGGGCGCAGCGGAGCGGCGGCTCTCCTGCCTGCCCGGAGGCAGATGGCTCGCTCCCACCCCCCCCACCCCCCCCCACCCCCGGGGTCGGTGCCCCGGCTCAGCTGACTCCCTAATGCGAGCGACTGCGCGGGGCTGCGGGCGGAGAGGCCGGATTGCAGGGGGGCACCCGGCTGGTCCATGCCCGGGCTCCAAAGCCCCAGCCCTCCTGCGCTCGTCACCCGGGCCGGGACTAAGAGCCGTCGGGGCCCCCGGGAGCTGCCGCCGCCGCCGCCTCTCGGGAGGAGAATTCCTGCCCCGCGCCCGTCCGACGGCCAAGCGAGCCAGCCAGGAGGACACGGGCGTCACGGTCCCGTCGGGAAGGGCAGCGGGAGGCGGCCAGGGTTCTCCCTCCCGCCTCGCCGCCGCCGCCGCGACTGGGACGAGCGACCGTCCCCTCGAGCGGAGAGGGAGGGGAGGGCGGCGGAGGTCCGCCTGGTTGTTTCTGGGATCTCCGGGATGACCGAGGCCAGGCAGGCCGGAGGCTTCTCGCCGGACACGAGTCCTCTCGGGTTCCCACGACTCGCGTTCTGACCCGCAGCGCAGCGCGGCTGGCTTGCGGCGAGGAGGCTCCGTCGGCCGCTCGGTCCAGGCAGCCCCCCCCCCCCCCCGCACTCTCCGCCTCCCCCTCCCCCTCCCCCGCCCGCCTCTTTCTTTCTGGCACCGAGAGGCGTCCGGGGCGCCGGCAGAGAGGCGCTGCCATTGGCTGCTCGGCCGGGCGGATTTGCATAGCCCGCTCTATTAAAGCTCCTCCGGAGGCGCCGCGCCGGCTTCGCGGCTTCATCGAGCCCGAGCGGGGAAGGGGCGACGCGCGGCTGGCCGGCGGAGGGAAGGCGACCCCGGAGGGACCTGCGGACGCGGCGGCACCTGGCCCTGCCTGCGCGCCCCCCGCCCCCCCCCCATGCCCGGCTGCTGAGATCCGGCTGCTGCCCCCTCCCCGCTGGGACAGGATCGCGCGCAGGGAGCCGGCGGCGGAGAGCGAGCGAGAGAGAGCCTGAGAGCCGGGGCGATGGCGGGCCGCCGCTGTGCGTCCTTCTCCGGGCTGGGCCGGGCGCTGCGCCTGCTCCTCTGCTTGGCCGCCGGGCTGCCGCGCGCCGCCGCCGGCAAGACTCTGCGCTACTACACCTTCGAGGAGGACCCGCCGGGCACCGTGATCGGCACGCTGGCCGACGACCTGCCCCCGACGGCGCTGGGCGCTGAGCGCAGCTTCCGCCTGCTGCAGCAGTCGGGCAACGGCTCGGCGGGGGCGCGGGTGGCGGTGCGCGAGCGGGACGGGCAGCTGAGCGTGGGCGCCGAGCGGCTGGACCGGGAGGCGCTGTGCGCGCCGTCGGAGGGCCCGTGCGTGCTGGCCTTCGACGTGGTGAGCCTGGGCGGGCGGCGCGGGCCGGGGGCGCCGCACTTCGGCCTGGTGCACGTGGAGCTGGAGGTGCGAGACATCAACGACCACGCGCCGCGCTTCCCGCAGGCCGAGGTGGCGCTGGAGGTGTCGGAGAGCGCGGCGCCGGGCACCCGCCTGCCGCTGCCCCTGCCCCACGACCCGGACGCCGGCGCCAACGGGGTGCAGAGCTTCGCCCTGGCGCCGCCCCACGGGCCCTTCGGCCTGGAGGCGCAGAGCCGCGCCGACGGGCGCCGCTGCGCCGAGCTGGTGCTGCTGAGCGCGCTGGACCGCGAGGCGCAGGCCTCCTACCGCCTGGAGCTGCTGGCCAAGGACGGGGGGAGCCCGGCGCGCTCCGGCACGGCCACCCTCCGCGTGCGCGTCCTGGACGCCAACGACCACGCGCCCGCCTTCCCGCGCGGCGCCCTCCTGACCGTCGAGCTGCCCGAGGACGCGCCGCCGGGGGCGCCCCTCCTCGACCTGGACGCCGCCGACCCGGACGAGGGCGCCAACGGGCAGCTGCTCTACTCCTGGGGCAGCCAGGTGCCGGCCGAGGCGCGCGCCCGCTTCGCCCTCGACGCCCTCTCGGGCCGCCTCAGCCTGCGCGCCGCCGTCGACTACGAGCTCCAGCGCACCTACGAGCTCGACGTGCAGGCCAGCGACCGCGGCGCCAGCCCGCTGGCCGCCAGCTGCAAGGTCCTGGTGCGCCTCCTCGACGTCAACGACAACGCGCCCGCCCTGGCCGTCAGCGCCCTCTCGCCGCCGCCCCCCGACAGCCCCGAGCGGCCGGCCGACGGGCTCCTCCTGGCCTACGTGAGCGAGGCGGCGCCCCCCGAGAGCCTGGTGGCGCTGGTCAGCGCCTCGGACGCCGACGCCGGGGCCAACGGGCAGGTGCGGGTGGCCCTCCTGCCCGCCCCCCAGCTGCCCTTCGCCCTGCAGCGCGCCTACGAGGCCAGCTACGCCCTCCTCACCGCCGGGCCGCTGGACCGCGAGCGCGTGCCCGAGTACAACCTGACGCTGGTGGCCGAGGACCTGGGCTCGCCCCCCGCCAAGACCGTGCGCCGCCTCACCGTGCGCCTGGCCGACGAGAACGACAACCCGCCCCGCTTCGCCCGGCCCCGCGCCGAGGTGGCCTTGCCGGAGAACAACCCGCCCGGCGCCTACCTGGCCGCCCTCCACGCCTCCGACCCGGACCTGGGGCCCAACGGCCAGGTCACCTACCGCCTGCTGGACAGCCAGGTCCTGGACGCCTCCATCGCCACCTACGTCTCCGTCGACCCGGCCACGGGCGCCCTCTACGCCGTCCGCACCTTCAACTACGAGGTCCTCCGGCGGCTGGAGGTGCGCGTCCAGGCCACCGACGGCGGCTCCCCGCCTCTGTCCAGCACGGCCGTCGTCGAGGTGCGGGTGGGGGACCAGAACGACAACGCGCCCCTCCTCACCCACCCGGCGCTCACCAACGGCTCCCTGGAGATCGGCGTCTCCCGCGGAGCCTCCCGCGACTCCCTGGTGGCGCGCATCCAAGCCCGGGACGCCGACGAGGGCCTCAACGCCGAGCTGAGCTTCGCCCTCCTGGACCAGCCGCAGCAGCCGCCGCCGCCGCCCCCGCGGGCGCTGGACCTCTTCGCCATCGACCCGAAGACCGGCGAGATCTTCCTGGCGCGGAGCCTCTCGGACGAGCAGCTGGGCCGGGTCTATCCGGCGCTCTTGGCGGTGACCGACGGCGGGCGGCCCCCGCTCTCCACCACCGCCACCGTCAGCTTCCTGGTCACTGCCGAGCCGCCGCCCGCCAGCAGCAGGGACGCCGGGCCCCGGCCGGGCTCGTGGGGCGGCAAGGCGGCGCCCTGGGACGTCCCCTTGATCGTCATCGTTGTCCTGGCCGGCAGCTGCACCTTGCTGCTTGTGGCCATCATCACCATCGCCACCACCTGCAACAGGCGCAAGAAGAAGGGGGAGGCGGCGGCGGCGGCAGCCGGGGGGCCCCTGGAGGCGGCGGCGGCAGCCCTGGACTGCTCCCCCCTGGAGAAGGGCCGGCAGGAAGGCAAGGGGGGCCTGCCCCCCGCCAGCCCCCCGCCCAGCGGCTTCGAGGTGCGTTCCTTCCCCAGCAAGTCTTCCTTCGCCAGCCCGGAGCACTCGCCCGCCAGCGAAGACCTCCCGCCGTCCGAGAACAGCCGAGAGAGCGCCAGCCTCTACGACAGCCACAGCCGGCTCCGGGAGCCCAACCCCGAGGTGCCACCTCCCGCCCCCTTCCCCACCCCCCACCCCCCGCGGGCTGGACCAGGGCCGCCCTGTCTGGGCCCTCAGGGAGAGACCTTTCCAGGCTGGCCTGTGGGGCTTGCAGCCTGGGGGGGGGGGGCTGGCCCAGTCCCTGCAATGCCCAAGTGGCTGGCAGGGAGGGAGCTGTGCACTCTGACAGGCACTCCCAGATCAGCCGGCAAAGTCGATGGCACAGAAAAGGAAATGATCTGCCTGCGATCCATCAGTTCTAGCCTCCTGGATTTCACTTCCAGTCGGTTTTGTTGGCGGGAGCTTTTGCTCTGAAGGGCTGGCGATATCTGGCGGGTGGAGGTGGCTTTCAGAATCTGGGAACGGCTTTTATTAAGACGGCTGCTTCTTTTCTCTCTCTCCTCCTCCACCCCCCCCCCCCCCCCCGCCCTTTAGTCCTATGCCTCCACGCCCAGCTACGGCAAAGACTCCGGCCCGCCGGCCACCGCCTGGAAGGGCCACTCCTTCAACACCATCTCCGGCCGGGAGGCGGAGAAGTTCAGCGGCAAAGACAGCGGGAAGGGCGACAGCGACTTCAACGACAGCGACTCGGACATCAGCGGGGAGGCCTTGAAGAAGGACCTCATCACCCACATGCAGAATGGTAAGGGCGGCCGTGGGGGGGGGGGTGGCGGGGAGAGAAGCCAGCTGTCCTAGAAGACCCCTGGAGGCCTCGGGCATCGAGTGGGCAGAGCTCCCACTGGGTTGTGGAGCGTGGCTGCAGGGGCCTGTGTAGGGTTGCCAAGTCCAGGCTGGAAAATACCTGGGGACTTGGGGGTGGAGCCAGGAGAAGGCGGGGTTTGGGGAGGGGAGGGGCCTCAGCATGGTACAATGCTATAGAGTCCATCCTTCAAAGCAGCCATTTTCTCCAGGGGAGCTGATCTCTGTCAGCTGGGGATCAGTTGTAAAAGTGGGAGATCCCCAGGCCCCACCTGGAGGCTGGCAACCCTAGGCCTGTGCCACTCAGACCTGGAGGAAAGCACCAGCCGTTTTTGCGGGGGGGGGGGGGGGGTAATGCATGTGCATCGCCGGAACACCAAAGATTAGAGCTTGTTCCGTGATCTTCTCCTTGCGGACTCTAATCTGGGAGGACCGGGTTTGGTCCCCCACTCCTCCATTTGCAGCTGCTGGTGAGATCTTGGGTCAGTCACAAGTTCTCTCAGAGCTGTTCTGTAAAAAGAGCAGTTTCTGTCAGAGCTCTCCCAGCCCCACCTGCCTCACAGGGGAGGGGAAGGGAAAGGAGTTCGTCAGCCACTCGGAGACTCCCTTGGGGAGTGAGAGGCGGGGTATAAAGCCAATCTCCTCCTCCTCAAAGGAAGGCAGGCCGCCATTCTCACCGCAACCTTTTGAGGCAGGGACGGCTGACCCAAGAGCTCCAGGGGAGTTTCCTGGCTGCTTGAGGACCTGAGCAGACTCCCCCCCACCCCGTGCTGCCCACTCTGCCCTCCTGTGTTAACTTGGCGGGGGGGGGGGGGAGGCTGTTGGAATTGCCAGGTCAGGACAACAAGGAGGAGTTATACCCCTGCTTCGGATTTCAGAGCAGAAAATCCCTTGTAGAGCTACGCATGGGGGAAACAGACCCCTAGGAGCGGCTAGATTTCAGTCCAGTAGCAGTGCAGAGACCAACAGAATTCGGGGGCTGTGAGGCTGGTGTGCATTGTGCCTGCACCGCCCAAGTCTCTTCTTTGCAAGACCCCCTCCCCCCTTCTGAGAGAGAGAGAAGGTCTCGAAGATCTCCGTTCCAGCTCCTGTCTGACAAAGGGAGCTGGGGCTCCGGGAAGTTCCTTCCCCAAAACTCTTGCTGGTCTCTGAGCCGGTGCTACGGGGCTCCAGTCTGGCTTTTCCACTGCAGACCAATGCAACTACCCTTGGAGACGACATGCGGGGGGGGGGGGGGCTGCTGCAGGGGAGTGGGGGAAGTCTCAGACTTGGGCCACAGTTTCAGGGCCACGAGGCAAAATGTTGGGTTAGACACCACCTCGCAGGGATGTCGTGAGAGTAGACTGGTGGCGGGGAAGGGGGGCAATCTGTGAATGCCATCCTGAGCTCCTCAGAGGAAGGGTGGAATACAGATGTGGTTGTTGCTGTGGATAACCCCCTTAAAAGCTAAAGTGAGGTATCCATGGGCCAAAAGGTAGCTTTATGCTGAGAAGGCAGGGCAACCACTTCCACACGGTTCCCTGTCCGTCTTCTTCAGCTCCATTCTTCTTTTGCCTGTACAAGGTGGTTCAACCTCCCTTCTAGTGTCCATGGGGAAAGGAGGAGTAAAACTGCATATTTGTAGTAAATGCCTTTTTGGATTTGTGCAGACAGACTTCCAGGCCGTTTGCCCTCTGCATCTTTGCCTATCATTTAAAGGTCTTGCCGTGGGGGGTGGGGCATTTTAAATCCTTTCCTGTAGGCATAGTTCTGTCTAAGCCTAACACCAGACGGGAGGGAAGACCATTCTCTTTCTGACAATGCACACCGCTCAAAGCGAGGGACTGTGCTGGGTGCGCTCACTTCCCCGCACCTGTTCTTTGGGAGGCCTGTGTAGATCCCGGGGCGCTTGAGTGTCACTGGGCACTTGAGGGGGGGGAGACTGTGCCGTGGGCATTCAGCAGACTCCCCGCCAGATGGCAGTCGAGGGCTGACTGGGTGAAGGAGTTTGGCCTGAGTTTTCAGGATCTTCACAAATGTGTTCTGTGCAAAATCGGGGCCGTGCCATCGGGCTGACAAAGCTGTAACTCTGCCCGGAACAGTGCTGTGAAGCTGGGATAGGCATCGAAAAGAGCTGCCCTGCCTGTGCCATTCCCATTCCAGATGTGGCTCTGTCCCCCCCCAGGGGTGACTGCCACAGGGCTGTTCCGAAGACTGCAAGCTCAGTAGCCGTTTAAGGGTCTCTATAAACTGGCAGCAGATGGCCCAGGCTGGCCCACCCTTGTCAGACGTCATGAAGCTCGTCAGGGCTGGCCCTGGTAAGTACTTGGATGGTTGACCAAACGGGAAAGTCCAAGGTTGCCATGCAGCAGGCAGTGGCAAAACGGCCTCTGTTCATCCCTTGGCTGTGACTTGATGGCACTTTCCCACCACCAGGCCCGCAGTCTGGTGCAGATCCTTAATTTCATTTTCAAAGCACTTCAACTGGTTTTGGTTTCCATCCCGTCGCAGCTGACCTCCAATGACCTGCCATGGGGTTTCCAAGGCAGGAGACATTCGGAGGTGGTTGGCCACTGCCTGCCTCTGCCTCGCAACCCTGGACTGCCTCGGTGGCTTCCCATCTAATTACTAACCAGGGCTGGTCCTGCTTCGCTCTGAGATCTGAGGGTGGCCAGGTAGCCTGGGCCATTCAGCTCATGACGAAAGATGTACAGTGATGTACTGCCCTTGCGTGGCCTCCGTGTAGCAGCAGCCACAGACTGCCTTGGTGGTCTCCCACCCAAGGACTGACCAAGGTCGACCCTGCTTAGCTTCTGAGATCAAGCTGGCCTGGGCTATCCGGGTCGGGGCTGGGACTGCCAACCTCGGGGCATTGGCTGGAGCCTTCCTGGAATTACAGCTCATCTCGAGGTAGCAGCAGAGATCAGTTCACCAGGCTGCTTTGGAAGGCGGACTCTATGGGGTTATACCCCATTGAAGCCTCCCTTCTCCCCAAACCCCACCCTCTTCAGGCTCCACCCCCAAAATTTCCCAACCTGGAGCTGGCAACCCTAGTCAGGGCTAAACTGGAATTGCTGTATTCGGGGCTATTTTGGGGCAGGAAGGCGCAGGAACGGAATTCCGGCTGGCTCTTGAGTTGGCCACGCCCACAACCAAAACCTCTGCCATACACGGCTACAGAGCACTCTGCCCTCCCCAACTTACAGCAAGAGGGGAAATGCCCTCTTTTCCTCTGGGGAGCCCCTGGGGATTTCCTTGTCAATTTCACTCACTGCCAGTCAGCTGAGAGTGAAATTGACAAGGAAAAGCCTCTCTCTGCCTCCCTTTCTGTAGCTGACATGTCACAGCTGGAAAAGGGCAGGCAGGGAACCCAGGCACCTTGGAAATGCCTTCCTTTCCCTCCCTGTCCTGGGGGAGGGAGAGAAAGGCATTTACACATGCCCCCCCACACACACTTCCCTGAGTCTCTCCACAATAGTGGAGAAAGGCTATCCTGAAGTGGGGCGGAGAGGCTCGGGGGGGGGGGGGGGAGAGGCAAGCTTCCAGGCTGCCCTGTGCTTTCCCAGCCCCCCCCCCCCCGCTTAATATGCTAATGAGCTGTGCTGTCAGGGTGTGACCTAATATGCTAATGAGTTTCTGCTGTTGGGTGTGGCCTGTTGTGCTAATGAGTTCCTGCTGGGCTTTTTCTACAAAAAAAAGCCCTGGCTGTATTGAAGAAGAAGAAGAGATTGGATTTATATCCCGCCCTTCCCTCACTTGGAGTCTCAGAGCGGCTTACAAACTCCTTTCCCCTTCCCCTCCCCACAACAGGCACCCTGTGAGGTGTGTGGGGCTGAGAGAGCTCTTTCCCAAGCTGTCCTTGAGAGAACAGCTGGTACAGAGCTATGGCTTGCCCAAAGTCATCCAGCAGCTGCAAGTGAGGAGAAGTGGGGAATCAAACCCGGTTCTCCCAGAATAGAGTCCGTGCACTTAACCACTACACTAAACAAATGCAATCCCATTGACTCCAAAAAGGAGTAGCACAGTGTTTGGAATGCATGCATTCTTGCTCGACAATGTCTCACTCGGCTCAATGGCTCTCTTTTGCCCGTAAGTTATCTATTTTGTTGGGGATCAGGTCCTCCTCCCCATTTGTACTTTTGCCTTGAAAAGCAGCCAAGGGAGGGTGGAGAGGGGTGGAGAAAGATCGTATGTTTGAGGCACAAACTGTGGGGTGCGTTGGCATCCAGAATGATTTAAAAAAAAAAACCCAGGGGAGGGATTTCCCTCATCAAAATCCTCCATTTATTTGTGTAAGCCTGATAATAGCTGGGGGGGGGGGTACATTAAAGGGGAGAAAGCATGAACCCTTTCCTGAGTGCTGCAGCTCCAGTACGCGCTGACTTGGCTGGCCCCGGCTGGCCCAATCTCGTCAGATCTCATCAGATCTTGGAAGCTGAGCAGGGTCACCCCTGGTCACCCCTGGATGGGTGAGAGTGGCTGCTATGCAGAGGCAGACAACCGCAAACCATCCCTGAATGTCTCTTGCCATGAATACCCTACAGAGTCACCGCGTGTCGACTACATGGCACCTTACACACACACATGCACACACGCGCCGTCCAAATTGGTGTGTGTGGGAGGGTGTCTTTAAAGTCACGGCTCCCCAAAGCATTACACACTTTGGCCTTGGCAACGTGAACTTTCCTTTCCCTACACACACATACGCACACACACCAGTTTGCCACTCTCCAATAAACCTTCTGATCCGCAGGTCCGTAAGTCTGTTTTGTTGCTTTCATCTTCTAGGGCTGTGGGCATGTACTGCGGAATGCAAGATCCTCGGCCATTCGGACCGGTGCTGGAGCCCCTCCTGCGGGCGCCCCAACCCTCACGCCTCGCCCCACCCCAAGGCCCAGCTCTCCACCTTCTGCAAAAGCACCTCGCTCCCCAGGGACTCTCTCCGCCGGGACCACTTCTACCAGGCGCAGCTCCCCAAGACGGTGGGCCTGCAGAGCGTCTATGAGAAAGTCCTGCACAGGGATTTTGAGAGGACACTCACGCTCAGGTCCCCTCCTCACCCGGGACGGCTGCCGGACCTCCAGGAGATCTCAGTGCCCTTATTCCCGGATTCTCCGGCGCGCTACTTAGGGCCTTCGTCAGATGCCACTCAGAAAGTTTAGATAGCCGCTTGGCGCTTATCTTGAGCTGAAGCTCCCACGTGTCAGACCACTGGCATCGTTTCAGAAGATGGTGTTGGGCCCAGAACTCAGACTTCCAAAGCCATGCATTGGCCTGGGCTCTTTGTCTTTTTCTGCATTGCAGGCTGGTTGGTGAGGACAAGACTACTGAGCATGCGCCAAGTGTCCTTCCCGTGGGTCAGTGGCCACAGCCATCTCCTTCAGGTTTCTGAAAGTCCGGGGAAAGGGGTGCCCCATCACCTCTCTGTATAAAAATGAAACTCCACTTCCCGCTCTAGCATGGCCGCCCCCCCCCCCCCCCATCACAATGCACACTGCAAGCTAGGCTATTCCCAAGATTTCTTAAATTATTGACCAGGTTCAGTGCTGTACAGAGGAATTTTTTAAAAATGTGCCTTACTATACATATAGACACACATCTTTATTTGTGTGTGTGCATATATGTATATGATGTGTGTGTGTGTGTGTATACATATCTGTGTGTGTGTTGGGAAAGATTTCCAATTAAGTTGGGACTGTTTGGTATTTGCAAACAAAAAGAAATTCTTTGTAGTTACTGTAATTTTTATGAAATGTGCAGTATTTAATTTCCCACCACCACCTTTCTCTTTTGTTTCACCCATGAGCCACCTTCTTATTTAGGTTTTGTTTTGTTTGTTTTTAAAAAAAAACAACTGTATATGTTGTGTAATGTAAAGTTTGTACATAAGGGGAAATTTCATTCTATTTTTATATAAGAAAACCTGAGGAACAAAACCAGTCATTCTTGCCAGAGCAACAGTCTGCAAAGACTTCGCACGGAAGAAAAAGAACTCTGAATCCTTTGGGGATCACCTAAGATGCTGAACTGCAGACTGGTAGTTCAGCAGTCCGAGACCCGAGTGCTGCATGATGGAGTGAGCTCCTGTCTCTGGTCCCAGCTCCTGCCAACCTAGCAGTTTGAAAGCAAGAAATTGCGAGTAGATAAATAGGTACCACTTTGGCGGGAAGGTAACAGTGTTCTGTGTGCCTCGGTGTCTAGTCATGCCGGCCACATAACCATGGAAATGTCTTTGGACGGCACTGGCTCTTCGGCTTGGAAACGGATGAGCACCGCGTCCCTAGAGTCGTATTCGACTGGCTTTTGAGCACGGAAAACCTCGACCATTACTAAGCAAGACAGGAGAAAGACGGACTATGAATAAAGTAAATAAATATAGGAACTTTATTTTCACCACTGAATGACAAGTTAGTTTAAAACATATCGGAAAACCTGCCTGGCCAAGTGCAACTTGTGTTTTTAGAATCCATGATCAGTTTTGACCGCAGCGTGATTTAATGATTCTGTGTCACTTATATACACCCTAAATAAAGGAGGTCTTGTGTGTTTGGAGGGGCTCTCGAGGTGTGTGTGTGCAGCAAGACTGCAGGGAAAGGCAACTAGTTGCAAAGCCCAGGAAGTACCGAGGTTTGGCAGTTCTGATGCTTTCCCCCCCACCCCGCATCCAGACCCTTCTGCAGGCCCTTTGGTCGACTGAGGGTGCGTTCAGACGGGCATGGCTGTAATTTGAGCTCGATCTTTTTGATACAGCGTTGCACGACCAGGCAGCTCCCCTGTGAAGCGCTTTATGGCACATGACTCCCATGGTGGATTGTCTAGATGGCATCCGCCGCAAGGAGCCGTGCAGTTGGCTTTTTTTTAAAAAAAAAAAAATCTTATCTGCGCATGTGCGGACTAAAATGGTAAAAGCACCGCCAGCGGTGCCTCCTTCTAGGTACCGTTTCAGTTTATAAAGTTGATAAAGTTCAGGGGACCGTCAGAAACATTAAATTGTTTGGATCGCTTGAGCGGAGCTCTGGGGACGTCGCATGTTTAAGCAGTTATGCGTGCATCGCTAAGACTTTTTTAAAAATGGAGGCCATTCAGGAGACGATCCCTACGGGCTGATTGCACGCTGGGGGTACGACCTGACAGTGGAAAGTCCGGCATTGGCCCATCAGCCAACTTAGGGTCAGACTTTTTCACCACTATCTTTTCAGTACGGATCCCTGACGGGGATTGACGGGCTGATCACGAAAGCGGGACGATTCCCAGATGTTGTGATCTGGCCGTGCACTTTAAATCCACCAGGCATTTGTGCCTGGCACAGCTCAAAAGAACCGGATGAACGCAACCTGTGTGAGGCAAAACTTAGACCTTTTTACGCAGTACAGGGGATGGAGGCTGGCCAGCATCCAAAGTCCCCACCGGGTGAGGCATCCTGTGTTGGAGCCCCAAGTTCCTTGTCACACCTGTGATGCTTTCACACTTTGCTTTTTCAATGGAAGACTAGAGTGAAAGGGACTGACCATGGCACTCCATACTGAAAACATAATGGCAGGTAGTTGCTCATCTCCAAACAGGTGAGCAACTTCAGTCACTTCACAGTGAAATTTGGTCACCTCTGCTGCTCTCTTTTCTAGCTGTTTAGCTGTCAGGAGCCGGTGATGGACAAGAGATGGGGCTGGATGATTCCAACTGGAGGAAGGGGCTGTTGCTGGGGGAACAGCAGAGAAACGTGGTAAGCCGAGAGGGACTGGTTATGGGTGATTTGCTGGGCAAACAATTGCAAAAGGAGACTTGTGTGCCTACCCCAAGGACACCACAGGCTTGAACTGGCTGAAAAGTGATGCCCCTTCTGACTGGGATATAAGGACCCAGGGATCTTCATCCCTACCTACATCTGATGAAGGAAGCTGAGGCTCTCGAAAGCTTACACCTTTAACATCTTGGTCTCTAAGGTGCTACTGGGTTTGAATCTAGCTTATTCCGAGGGAATCATAATGATAAGAAACCTTGTCTTACATTGGTATCTAATGGAATTCTTAGCACGCTCCCAAAACAGAATCCTTAGAAGAAGGAAGAGGAGGGGATTGGAGTTACACCCCGCCCTTCACTACCCGAAGGAGTCTCAGAGTGGCTTACAAACTCCTTTCCCTTCCCCTCCCCACAGCAGACAGACACTCTGGGTGGCGGGTGGGGCTGAGAGAGCTCTGACTGAGGACTGCTCTTTTTCAAGGACAGCCGTGCCAGAACTATGGCATGCCCAAGGACATCCAGCAGCTGCAAGTGAGGAGGAGTGGGGAATCAAACCTGGTTCTCTCAGATTAGAGTCCGCGCACTTTACCACGACACCAAGCTGGCTTTGGAGAAATCCTGGATAAACTTGTACAAATCAAATGGGAGTTTGTGGTGTAGCTCTGCCCAAACCGCAGGAAGCAGAAGAAGGAATGTGGGCAACTGCAGGTTGTGGTGCTGGGGGTGAGAAAGCCAGCATGGGCTCAGATCCACCCCCACCCCTGTATCCTGGCCAGGGACCTTGGCTTCTTTTGCCCCTGGCCACGGCCTGGTAGCTCATCATATATTTGGGGGAGGGGAGGAGACTGCAGGAGCGGCCGGGGGGGGGGTCCCCAGGCTCCAGATGGATTGTCAAGAAGTCACTCCCCCTGCTCCAGAGCCCGAATCCCCCCTCCTGATATCACTCACCCTTCCTCGATGGCTTCAGGGGGTGATTGTGTCGGTCTGCAGCAGAACAGCTGAATCCGTGCCTAGGAGCACCTTAGAGATAGACAAGATTGGGGGGGTGAGCTTTTGAGAGTCAGCACTCCATCAGATAGAAATCGGAATGGAGATCCTGGAGTCCAAAATGTGATCAGTTCAACCACACTTGACGGCTGCTTACATCTTGCATTGTACCTCTGCATTCTGACCCCTTTCTTTGCAACACCCCTCCTACCTTCAAATTCAGGACTCGGGGATCTGCATTCCTGTTTGTACCTGACGAAGGGCGCTTTGACTCTCGAAAGCTCCTACCCCCAAAATCTTTTTGGCCTCTGAGGTGCTCCTGGACTCAAGTCTAACCTCCTTAGATCTTCGCCACACGTCTCACTTCCCCGTTCTTCCGTACTGCTGCTGCTTCCCAGAATCTACCACCGGTCTGTTACACGCATTGTCCAGTCTTTCCCCACCCTCATCAACTCTCCACTCTTCCCCGTTCTTCAAAACACACCACAGTTCTTTTTCCCGTCCCTTCCTTTTGTTTGAATATTTTGCTTCCAATGCTGCAGTTATGAACGGCTGTATATCAGGGACAATTTAAAAGCTGGCTCCCATTTCAGCTTAGAAGTCAGCCTCTAGCACTGAAAACAATAAAGGTTATTTATTGCTTTCCTTATCTTGCTTTTCTTCCAAGGAAGCTGGATCTTGCCTCACAGCAGAGCTCTGAGGGAGTGTTCAGATGGGCAGCTAATTCCGCCATTGGCTCAGCTGTTCTTTAATCTAGAACTTTTTGATCCAGCGTTGCATGACCAGACAGCTCCCCCGTGAAGTGCTTTACCGCATGACTCCGCGGTGGATTGTCTAGACGGCACCCACTTTAAGGAGCCGTGCAGTTGACTTTTTTATTTAAAAAATCCTATTTGTGCATGCGCATGTGTGCCTCACTGTCTACTTGTTTTTCTGCGCATGCGCAGACTTAAATGGTAAAAGCACCACCAGCGGTACCTTCCTCTAGGTACCATTTCAGTTAACAAAGTACATAAATTTCACGGGACCGTCAGAAACATAACATTGTTCTGATCGTTTGAGCGGAGCTCTGCAGATGTCGCATGTTTAAGTGGTTATGCGCACATTGCTAAGATTTTTTTAAAATGGCAGCCAATCAGGATGGCCTGGAGACCATCCCTACGGGCTGATTGCACACTGGTGGAATGACCTGATGGGGGAATGACCTGCCCGTCGGCCAGCTTAGGTCCGGACTTTCACCACTATCTTTTAATATGCAGTAGCCTAATTTCTCGCTCACAACTTTAATGCTGGCCGCTCACAAAGTAGAATTTTTGCTCACAAGATTCCACAGCTTAGAGGGAGCATTGGTGTCCACCCTCCAAAGCATCCATTTCTCCAGGGGAACAGGTGTGAGAGTCCTACAGAGTCATTTGTAATTCTAGGAGATCTCCTGGCCCAACCTAGAGATTGGCAACCCTAAGGACAGCAGAAGAGGAAGCTGGGGCAGCCTTGGTCTTTCTGAATCCGACCAGCACAGGTAGTTAGCCAAGGAAGGACACCCCCCCCCACACACCCCCTTGGCCCATTTCCTTTGGTACTCTGAGCTTGGCCATCCATCCAATAACCTCTAAGGGAACAGGCTGTGTGGGATGGGCAGAATCCGTCCAAATGCCTCATGCCGCTGCCCCGTGGCCGCCAGTCCTTTGTCCTTGGTTGAAATCCCCTCCGGAGTTCTGATGACTCAGAGTCATGGCGTAAAATCTGACCATAAGGAAAATGAAACTGGCGCTTACTGTGGACGGTTCCCAAGAAAAAGCAGAAAACGGCCCTGGCAAAGAGTGGGGGCTTAGAAGACTTCTTGGCCTGGGAGTGGGATCAGAAACAGAGCAGATGGCCACAGAGGAACCAGAGCGCTCTGGGGAAACTTCCATCCGCATCCTGCCTGCCAGGAGCAACGCATTCCTCCTCCGTGCTAGGCCCCTGGGAGCCGTGTTTTAGCTTGGGGCAGTCAGAGTGGCGGCCGCTTTGTCCCCCCCCCCCCCCCAATGGGTACAGGGCAAATGTCACAGCCAAGGCAAAAGGGAACATTAAACACTTATCAGTTTATGGGAGGAGAAGGTTTGGTGGGCTGGATCTGTGCTGGAAGAAGCGGGACGTCTGTGCTTTGGCTCCTCTGTCCAACTCTCGCAGCCGCCCCAATGAAACCGATCCCCGGAGGTCTCCCAGAATCAGAACTGTTCTCCAGCCTGCAGAGATCAGTCCTCCTGGAGGAGATGTTAATGGGGTCATCTCTCCACTGAGCTCTGCCCCGTCCCCAGATTCCTCCTCCTCTGGCCTCTGCCCTCCAACCTCCGGGAATTTCCCACACCAGAGCTGGGAGCCCCCTGCCCCTGTTGCTTGCTCCGGGTGCATAACGTGTGCACGTCAGATGCCACGGAAATACAGGAACGGGATTTGTGGATTATACAAATGCAAAAACGGCCACATGCTGCCAACACTAATGGCCAAGCCCTGGAGAACAAGGAGCTACCACACTAGGACAAAGCTAGTCACTATGAAGTTCCTCTAGGGTTTCCACCTCTGAGTTGGGAAATACCTGGAGATTTGGGGAGTGGAGCCTGAGGAGGGTGGGTTTGGGGAGGGGAGGGACTTCCATGGGGTACCATGCCACAGAGTCCACCTTTCTAAAGTGGCCATTTTCTCCAGGGGAACTGATCTCTGTTTCATGGAGACCAGCTGTAACCCCAAGAGATCTCCAGTCACCATCTGGAGGTTGGTGTTGGATTCCCTGGACTAAGTACTGCCAGGAAACCACTGAAAAATAGCAGAGTGCTCGGAGGCTTAAAGGCAGTAAAGCTTGGGGCTTGGTGTGGCAACAGACTTACAACGTCACACGGAGTCAGCAGCCAGTCTAAAACTAAGTAACATTCATTAAAGGCAATACATGCTTGAGAGTGCAGGTAAGAGATAGATATAGATTACCTATTCTAACTAGCTGGATGGTGTTGGATGCTGGACGCATGTCCAGCCTCCATGGTGCAAGAAGGAGATCAAGCACCTTCTTCTTGCCTGGGTGAGAGAGGAGAGGCGGGGGAGCGGAAGCAGAGGAAGTTGCCCCTAAGAGTGGCATCCTACTTCAAAGGAAAGGATCAGATAGCAGGAAGGAAAGGATGCTCTGCATGTCCTGACCTCTCTATCTGTCTAAACTCTCTGGTGCCGTCTTCTCAAGTCTGAGACAGGAGACAGTGCCAAGTCCTCCACTTCTAACAGTTGGCACCCCTACGCACAGGTAAAAAGTTATCCAACATCGTGTTCCAGGTGGATTTCGAATTGCAGCCTTGAGGGATGAAGGGGCCCTGGCTCACATGTAAATGAGCGGTTTGAGCGAGGCGACATCATCGTTGCCCTGACTGGTGTGGCCCAGGCTGGCCTGATCTCATCAGTCCTTGGAAGCGAAGCAGGATCGGCCCTGGTTAGCATTTGGATGGGAGACCACTGAAGAAGAAGAAGAAGAGATTATCCTTCAGCAGGATTCACCGCCATGGAAGACCAAAGTCGCCATGTACAGGCAGGCCATGGCAAACCACCTCTGAACGCCTCTTGCCTTGAAAACCACCATGAGGGGCCACCACAGGTCAGCCGCATCTTGACGGGGCCTCGGAGTGCCCCGGCAGGGGATGGGAGAGGGAGGGCTGCCAGATCCAGGCTGGGAAACTCCTGAGGATTTGGGGTGGAGCCTGGGGGGGAACAGGGACCACAGTGAGGTGCAGTGCCACAGGTAGAATCCACCTTCCAAAACAGCCATTTCACGCAGGGGGGACTGGTCTCAGTGGTCTGGAGATAAACTGTAATTCCAGGGGATCCCCAGGTCCCACCTGGAGGCTGGCAACCCCATGAGACAGCACTTTCCTCCACCACCAAAGAAATATTTGAAACAAGCTTTATTTGCAACCACACAGGCCTCTAGACAAGATGAGAATCTTCAGAAGATTCCTCAGGAGAGAGCAAGAGCTGCAACAAGATCCCAAACTTTAGCTAAATTGTAAGGAAATGGAACAGCATCACCTGTCAGCTGGAGGTGCTGCCTATGCAGAAGGCCTGTTACTCTCCGTTCAGCCAGCTGGCAGCAACTGCGTTTGCTCTGAAGGACCAGTTCGGGTTGCCAGCTCTGGCTTGGGAAATTCCTTGAGGTTTGGGGACAGCACCTGGTTGGCACCTCCATTTCTCCTAGACTCCAGGGTAGGCCAAAGCTGCCATTTTCTCCAGGGGAACAGATCTCTGCCCTTTGGAAATCAGTCATAGTTCTGGGAGAACTCCAGCTGCCACTTGGAGGTTGGCAATCTTATCACAGAGTTCTCTGCCTTCCTGGGAAGAGGGTTGCCACCTCTGTGTTGGGACACTTCTGGGGATTTGGGGGCAGGGCTTGGAGCGGGGTGTGCCCACAAGGGAGTCAAATGCCGTAGCATCAGGGTTGCCAGCTCCAGGTTGGGAATTACCTGGAGATTTTGAGGGGTTCTGAAAAGGGCAGGTTTAGGGAGGCGAGGGACTTCCATGGGGTATAATGCTAGAGAGTCCGCCTTTGAAAGCAGCCATTTTCTCCAGGTGGACTGATCTTTGTCGCCTGGAGATCAGTTGTAATCCTGGGAGATCTCTAGCTGCCACCTGGAGACTGGCAACTGGCCACCCTCCAAAGCAGCCATGTTTTCTCCAGTGGAATTTATCTCTGTTGTCTGAAAATCAGCTGTGATTCTGGGAGGTCTCCAGCCCCCACCTGGAAGTTGGCAACCCTTGCTTAGTGCTGGGAAGCATCCTCAAAAGTTCTCCAACGAAGGACATTGACACGAGGCGCCGGAGAACCAGCCTTCACTATCAAAAGCCGGGCCCTTCTCTCATTTTAGAAACCAACTGCCCTTCTCACCCCTATTTTTGGGGGGGAGGGGCTAGCTGCCACTTGGGAGGGACTTCCCTTTTCCACAACTAGAGCTTGCCTTTGGCTACTGAATTTTAGTTGCCAACCTCCAGGTGGGGACTGAAGACCTCGCAGAATTACAACTCATCTCCAGACTACATAAATCACTTATGGATTATTTATTTACTTAAACTATTCCATTTCTGGGGAAAGTGGCTGCTTTGAAACATAAGAACATAAGAGAAGCCAATGTTGGATCAGCCCAATGGCCCCTCCAGTCCAACACTCTGTGTCACCCAGTGGCCAAAAACACCAGGTGCCATCAGAAGGTCCACCAGCAGGGCCAGGACACCAGAAGCCCTCTCACTGTTGCCCCCCCCCCAAGCACCAAGAAGAAGAAGAGGAGGAGGAGATTGGATTTATACCTTACCTTTCACTACCCAAGGGAGTCTCAGAGTGGCTTCCAATCTCCTTTCCCTTCCCCTCCCCACAACAGACACCCTGGGAGGTAGGCAGGGCTGAGCATAGGCGTAGACTACGGGGGGGCTCGAGGGCTCGAGCCTCCCCTGAAATTTCCCGGGGGAACTAAGCCCCCCCCCAGGAAAACGTAGCGCCTGCCACCGCGCCTCCGCGGGCCCTTCCGAGGCCTCTCCCCCCCCCCCTCGCCTGGCCACTCTTCCATACTTCCCTCTCCCTCCCTCTTTTCCCGGCGAAGGGAGGGGGAAGGCGTGGGGGGGGGAAGAGAGGCCCCGGCAGCAGTGGCTGGTAGGTCTCGGAAGGGCCCGCGGAGGCGCGGACGTTTCCCGGAGGGGGGGGACATTCGCGCGTGCACTAAAGAGCCCCTCCCCCCCCCGAATTTGCAAAAGTCTACGCCCCTGGGGCTGCGAGAGCTCTGACAGAAACTGCTCTTTTTCAAGAACAGCTCTGCCAGAACTATGGCTTGCCCAAGGTCATCCAGCCAGGTGCAAGTGGAGGCATGGGGAATCAAACCTGGTTCCCCCAGATTAGAGTCCATGCACTTAACCACTACACCAAGAATACAGTGCATCACTGCATGACGTTGTACCCTATCAAGGTCCCTCCCCTTCCTCCCTAAACCCCTCCCTCCCAGGCTCCACCCTCCAATCTCCAGGTAGTTCTGAGCCCGGAGTTGGCAACCCTGGGCTACTCTGAGGATCCCCAGACTTGCTGGGCATTGCCACTGCTGGCCCTCCCCCCGAAGGCCCCTCTCACCGCTCGGAAAACCTCCCGCACAGCTGGCTGGGGTCCAAATTAACGCACCTCAGAGACACACCAAGCCAGGACAGATGCTAATGAGGCCTGACTGAACCAGCGCCTGGCTCACAAGCTGAGACGGCCATCCATGAGGCTGCCCAGTGCGCAGGCACTGTCTGTCCAGGCCGGAAGGGCTCCCTGGGGAGCCTGAGCGGCAGAGGCCCCTGCCGGCCCTTAGCTGGGACTGCAAATAACAGGTTCTGGCACTGACCTCCGAGCCCTTCTGCTGATCCCTAGAGCCAAGGGGACGGTTTGCAAGTGCCTCTATTGTTGGCACTTGGGTTGCCAACTCCAGACTGGAGAATTCCTGGGGGTTCAGGCGTGGAGCCTGGGGAGGGTGGCGTTTAGGAAGGGACGGAACCTCTGAGGCCATAGAGGCCACCCCCCTGAGCAGCCATTTCCTCCAGGGGAATGGGGGAAGCCAGTTGTAATTCCGGGAGATCTCCAGGCCCCACCTGGAGGCTGGTAACCCTAGTTGATGCTGAACAGGTGAGACATTTGATGCTGCTTGGAGCTCAGATTCTTTGGAGGGCGATAGGGGCAACTGTAGGAGATCCACAGCATTTCTTGTGTCCTGCTTTCTTTCACACTGGGTTCAAACAGCTTGGGGGGGGGGAGGAACCTCCTCCTTTCTCTGTTTTAGCCCCCCCTCCCCCCCACGCTCCTCTTCTTTCATCCTTTGCTTACTTTTTTATCACCTCCACACGACCCTTTTCCAGCGGAGGTTACTTTTTTATGTTATTTACTTAGCTGCAAAGCTGATTATCCATGTAACGACTTTAATCAATTATCTGTGGCAAAAAAAAACCTCCGCAATTTAATTAGCAGAAGTTCTTCCCTGACCTAGCAATATCTCAGCTGTATCATACGGGGGGCTTCGGCTTTGAAATGGCAACATTGTTCATTAAAAATAACTAATAGCTGCAGGGTTTCGAGATGTAAATGTTCATTTTCTTAATGAGAAAAAAGAAGGGAGGGGGGCGGCAGGCTCTACCTGTCTCTGTTCATTATGGTGTGTCCATGTTCGACTGTCTCTCGCCTGCTAAGCCCGAGTTTAATTAACATGCTTATTTTACAATGATATTTCCCCATTATAATAAATTGAATGTTTAAACAGCTAGCGCAAACATTTTGATCCGAGGCAAAAAAAGAAAAGGAAATGCTTGCACGGGGCTGGTTTAAGCATTTAATTTATTATGATCCTTTCCCTCGTAAATGCCCTGGGTGCACAGCAAAAGGCTATTAGCAGCGTTTCCTCTGGTCATATTTAATCCCAGAAAATCAAAACAGGAGGCCTGGATGAAGCGGGGCTGGAAGCAGTGAGAATAAACCCCACCTGTTAGGGAGTGTTTCTCCCCTTCAGAGAGTCCCTGGAACAGATGCCTCTTCCATGGCAGAGTCAAGCCCTGGACAGATATTAATCGAAAGGTTGTGCAAGGCTAGAGAAGGAATTCACCCTATGGTTCAGGTTGCCAGCTTCCTGGAGAGACCCCAGAATTACCACTCCGGGGTACAGAGTACTCCAGGGTATCAGTTCCCCCAGAGCAAAGGGCAGCTTTAGAAGGCAATTTGTTGTTATTCCGTTGCACAGTCGAGTCCAACTCTTCGCGACCCCATGGACTACATCACGCCAGGCCCACCTGTCTTCCGTCGTGCTCCGGAGTTTGCTTAATTTCATGTCCGTTGCATTGATGACACTGTCTAGCCATCTCATCCTTTGCCGTCCCCTTCTTCTTTGACCTTCAGTCTTTCCCAGCATCGGGGTCTTCTCCAGCGAGTGCTCCCTTCTCATCTGGCAGCCAAAGTATTTGAGCTTCAGCTTCATTATCTGGCCTTCCAGGGAACAGTCAGGGTTGATTTCTTTTAGGATGGACTGATTTGATCTCCTTGCAGTCCAAGGGACTCTCAAGAGTCTTCTCCAGCACCATAATTCAAAAGCATCTATTCTTTGGCACTCAGCCTTCCTTATAGTCCAGCTCTCACAGCCATACAACTCTACTGGGAATACTATCGTTTTGACCATGCAGACTTTTGTTGGCAGGGTGATGTCTCTACTTTTTATTATGCTGTTTGGGTTTGTCATTGCTTTCCTCCCAAGGAGCAGGCGTCTTTTAATTTCATGGCTGCAGTCACCATCTGCAGTGATCTTCAATCCCAGAAACATGAAGTCTGTCACCACTTCCATGACTTCCCCTTCTATTTGCCAAGGAGTGATGGGGCCGGATGCCATGATTTTTGTTTTTTTTGATGTTGAGTTTCAAGCCAACTTTTGCACTCTCCTCTTTCCCTTGTAGCAAGAGACTCTTGAGGGCCTCTTCACTTTCTGTCATTAGAGTGGTATCATCTGCATACCTGAGGTTGCTGATGTTTTTCCCAGCAATCTGAATTCCGGCTTGTGATACATCCAGGCCAGCATTTCGCATGATGTACTTTGCATATAAATTAAATAAGCAAGGTGACAATAGACATCCTTGTCGTACTCCTTTTCCTATGCTAAACCAACCAGTTGTTCCATATCTGGTTCTGGCTGTCGCTTCTTGACCCTTAGACAGGTTTCTCAGGAGACATGTGAGGTGGTCTGGGACTCCCATCTCTTTAAGGATTTGCCACAGTTTGTTGTGATCCACACAATCAAAGGCTTTAGCGTAGTCAATGAAGCAGAAGTAGATGTTTTTCTGGTACTCCTGTGCCTTCTCCATAATCCAGCAAATGTTGGCAATTTGATCTCTAGTTCCTCTACCTCTTCGAAACCCAGCTTGTACTTCTGGCAGTTCTCTATCCACGTACTGCTGAAGCCTAGCTTGTAGGATCTTGAGCATGACCTTGCTAGTGTCTGAAATGAGTGCAATCATGCGATACTCTGTGGTATATCACAGATTCTAGGTGAAATCTCTTCCTAACCCCCTCCCTCCACAGGCACTGCCCCAAGCCTCCAGGAATTCCCCAAACTGGAGTTGACAACTCTATGGCTGTTAACACATCTCTCCGGGATTACAGCTCATCTCCAAACTACAGAGATCAATTCCCCTGGAGAAAAGGGGCACTTTGGAGGGTGGCCTCTATGGCGTTGTACCCCACTGAGGCCCTTGCCCTCCCCAGTCCCCACCCTCAAATCTCCAGAAGTCTGGATCTGGCAACCTGACCCCCACCCCAATCCCCTGCCAGTGGCCAGGCGGGACTGGGCCGCTTGGAGCTCTAGCAAAAGAGAACTTTGCCTGGTTTCCGGATCTGCAACAAGCCCCCAAACTGACCTGCTCTTACAAGCAACCTGACAATTATTGTTTACCAAGCCAGTAAGAATAACAGCCCCCTTGGAAAGGGGGGATGGGGCGGGGGCGGGGGTCAGAGAGGCACTCTCTCCCCTCAGAGTGTTTAAATGAAGTCACCCAGCAGATGGCAATGAAGACTTTGGCCAAAGCATTCAAGGGCAAAAAGAGAAAGGGCCCCCTTTTCCCTGGGGGGGGGGGGAGATGGTGAATGTACACACAGCCATCGATGGCGATGCCAAAACTTTACAGTCCTTCTGCCGTCACCGCCAAAAGTTGTCATTTATTTTGCAAGCGGAAACTGAAAACAAACATCTGATGAAGCTTTGAAATATTCTTGAGTTCCCATTTATTTTACTAGGCTGATTTTTAAAATGTATTTTCTTTTCTTTGCTCTTTCTTGTTGAGGGCGGAGTCGATATATTAGCGCTGCGAAACTTCAGCTGATGGCTCTCTCTGTAACAATACAGGCTCCAGGCAACTGAAGCAGAAAGAAGAGCCCATCTGGCTTCAGACGCTGGGTCAGTCACAACACAGGTGGACGGCTGTCCTCTTTCAATGGCTCGAGACTCTGGTGTGTTATTCAGGAACCCATTTTCCAAATGCTGGGAAGACGAAACAACTGAGACGTGGACTATCCAACCACGAATGTTGTGCGTGTTGTTAAATTATCAGCTTCTCTCACACTGCTCCCTTCCTTTAGGGAGCTCAAAATTTATATTTGCTTTATTACAGTTTTGACCTACTCTTCCCTCACAGAACTCAGGGGGCACATGTGGTTCTGTCAGACTCCTAGACAAAGTTACTCTCAACAACACTCTCATCAGTGATTTGTTACTGAGATATAATCAAGTTCCAGGCTAGGTCAGTACTGTGTCAGAACTGAGGTTATGGCGGGAGAATCCAAAGATATAGACAGTTCCGTCGTAGCCCCCCTCAAATGCACCAACCACACTTGGCAAACCTCCCGCCTAACTTTCGCGGAATACATGGCTCCCTTATCTATGACAGCGAGAAAGGCAAAACTTTGGCTTCAAGGTCATTCCTGGCAGTAGGGAGGTATCTTAAGAAGAGTTACAGCATCTAAGACCCAGCAGCTTACACACTCCAGCATTCACATACACACCCCAGGAATTTCCCTTCCCCCAGTCATCCTGGCAAATGAAAGACAGAGTTTGACAGGTTCATCCTTCCTATTTTTAAGCCTCACAAGTGAGGTATGTTAGGCTGAATCAGCATTTGAATCCGGGTCCCTCTACCACCATTCTAGCACTCTTAACCACAACACCCTGCTGATTCTCAGGTGAATAACCCCTCTGGAATGTGAAAGCTTCATCCATCAAGTTTTTACAAAGTGTAATTTAATAGAGGAGTTGACTTAATAACAAATAGATGACTGTGAGGACAGCCCTTTGCCGAGAGAACATAAGAGAAGCCAATGTTGGATCAGGCCAGTGGCCCATCCAGTCCAACACTCTGTGTCACACAGTGGCCAAAAACACCAGGTGCCCTCAGGAGGTCCAGCAGTGGGGCCAGAACACTAGAAGCCCTCCCATTGTTGCCCCCCCCCCCCCCCAAGCACCAAGAATACAGAGCATCACTTGCCCCAGACTGAAAGTTCCTATCTATACCTTGTGGCTAATAGCCACTGATGGATCTCTGCTCCATATGTTTATCTAATTCCCTCTTGAAGCCGTCCCTGCTTGTAGCCGCCACCACCTCCTGTGGCATTGAATTCCACGTGTTAATCACTCTTCAGGTGAAGAAGTACTTCCTTTTATCTGTTCTAACCCGACTGCTCAGCAATTTCATTGAGTGCCCACGAGTTCATATATTGTGAGAAAGGGAGAAAAGGACTTCTTTCTCTACATGCTCTATCCCATGCATAATCTTATAAACCTCGATCATGTCACCCCTCAGCCATCGTTTCTCCAAGCTAAAGAGCCCCAAGCACTTCAACCTTTCTTCATAGGGAAAGTGTTCCAACCCTTTTATCATTCTAGTTGCCCTTTCTGCACTTTTTCCAGTGCTATGATATCTTTTTTGAGGTGTGGCGACCAGAACTGTACAACACTGGGAGGACTTCTAGTGTCCTGGCCCCACTGCTGGACTTCCTGATGGCACCTGGTATTTTTGGCCACTGTGTGACAGGGTGTTGGACTGGATGGGCCATTGGCCTGATCCAACATTTGGCTTCTCTTAACCTGTTCTGTTTCCTTGCAAGCCATCTCAAATCCCCCAGTGAGGAGAAAAGGGGGTTCAAAATACCTAAATAAATGAAACAAGTATGACTACATGGCCCATAAGCTCACAGCTCTCTCCTCAGACCCATTGGATCAACAAAAAAAAGCTTGCTCTGGGACACATCAGCCACACTGTCCCAACACACTCTGTTTTGGGCAAACTCCCGCCCAACTTTTTAAATTTTTAGTATCTGTAGAGTTTGACGAACCCTTACCTGGATGGGCCAGGCTAGCCTGATCTCATCAGATCTCAGAAGCCACGCAGGGTCGGCCCTGGTTGTTACTTGGATGGGAGACGCAGAGGCAGGCAATGGGCACAAACCACCTCTGAATGTCTCTTGCCTTGGAAAGTCAGCTGCGACTTGACTGCACTTCCCCCAACCACCTGAGTTTCACAATAACCCTGTATAGGATATTTGGACATTTCTACTATAATTACTTTTTGGCTTATGATAAATATCAGTTCTCTTTCTGCTGGTATTAAGTCCAATGAAATTTTAAGGCAAGGGAGTAATGGTGGTGTAGCTTAGAATCTAAACTATGATTTGACCAGTCTCCATTTCCACTCCATTTCTGCAATGAACTTAGGGCCTCAGGAAAGGTAGTCTTTTAGCTCTTCCCCATCCCTTCCCCATAGTGATACCTACCTACTTTACAGGTAAGAAGTACAATATATCTGAAGCACTATGCCCAGTCCCTTGGGCTGTGGCTCAGTGGCAGGGCATCTGCTTGGCATGCAGAAGATCCCAGTTTCAATCCCTGGGCTGTCCAGTTAAAGGGACTGGGCTTGAGGGGATGTGAAAGACCTTTCTCTGCCTGAGACCCTGGAGAGATGCTGCCAGTCTGAGTAGGCAAGACTAACCTTGATGGACCAAGGGGCTGTGTGACAGAATTAAAAGTTTGTGTACTACAGCAGGTAAACACAAGAGCTGCAGAGTCACATGATTGAGAGAGGCCAGAGTGCTCGGAATTCACAGTGAGTAACAGATAACTGAGAACAGCTGACAGTTGAGAGCTGACAGCTGGAAGAGTCAATTGGAAGAAAGTGTACAGAAAGTTAACTGGAGAGCTCTGAGGAGGACAGAAGCCTCTGGGTTCAGTGGAATCAGCCAGATAGCAGTTTGTGTGGAAAACTGTGGCTGAATAACAATCTGAACTGGTACCCTCTAAGTATAAAGAGGAGAGTGACCAGAGAGGGGAAAGTATAAGACCTCAGTGGTCACAAGCATCAGACACACTGCTCCAAAGGAACATAAAAAGGTGGCTAAGGAAGGGCTAACGGTCTAGAAGAGTCTGGAAAGCTGGGGTTGTCGCATCAGAAGACTCAAGAGACCAGAGGTTAACCACCAAACAGTTATTGAAGAGTGGAGTCAGAGGAGGGTTTTATGAACTAAAGAACATCTGTGTTATACTGAGAGTGATAAGCCTACAGCCTAAGTGAAGGCAAAGAAAAGTGTTTATTCAACAAAGAAACAAAATATCCTATGTAAATACATCCCATCCCCCTGTTGAGTTTTCTGTGTAATAAAGAACTGTGCTGTTTGACTTTTACAAGCACTGGTGCCTGACTTTCTGGTAAAGAATTATACTGGGCAGTGGTCCTCACTATATCTATAAGTTATATCAAACCACGAAGAGACTATTGTTATAGAGAACTGGTCAGCCTTCAGAAAACAGAACTGATCAGTCACCTCATAAAAAAATAAACTGAATCCAGTACAAATATAGAAATATAGGCAGTGACCCCACAACTCGGTCACAGCAATAGCCGGGGAGAGGTTGTTATGTTATATGCTGATTCACTGGAAGGCAGCTTCATGAATTCAAGATGCTTGGCTTGATGAAGCCATTTGAGAACCATTTTTAAAGGTGTGTACACTTTGGCTGGTGTAACAGACGGTGCCATTCAAGATCCGAGTTGCCCCCTCCAAGTCAGTAGGCATGGAAGAGCGTCACTCTTGCACTGGGATTTATCCTCAGCCTTTTCATCCGACTAGCTATAAAAGTATGGATGAGCTGGCGTCCATGGCAGGCACGGCGGCGGACTGAGACGGGGCCTTCTTGCAAAACCATTAGAACGCCACGGGTTGTTTTGCGATGCATAGAAGTGGCGGAATTTGCCTGCATGGTAACTCCAGTACATAATTAAAAGATACATAATTAAAATTAATAAGTAAGCCCTCCAGGGAAAGTAATTATGTTGTAAAGAGCTCGTATCAAATTCAAAACGCAAGTTCTTGATCTGTGCAGTGAAATGACATTGAGCCAGGGATTCGGCCTGTGCAGCATACAAGTTAACATGAAGGAGAGGGGAAAGTCATTGCCTAGGAATACCCAGCAGTGTGTTATCGATTTCAGGGGACCTTAAGCCTAACATCAGCTGGATCGGGGCCTGTAACTTACCCTATTCAGTGTCGCTTATTCATTGGGACTGATATGGCAGTAACCTCGGTTTGCCAACATCTCTAAAGCGATGCAGAGTGGAATCTTACCATACAAAGAAGGTTCTAGAGGGCAGCCATGATGGTCTGCTGTAGAACAGCCAGATTCAAGTCCAGGAGCACCTTCGAGAGCAACAAGATTTTGGGAGTCTTGCCAACGGAGGGCCTTTGTGGCTTCCTTGATGGAGTCCACCCCTCTCCTGTTGGGTCTTCCTCTTTTCCTGCCACCTTCCACTTTTCCTAGCATTATTGTCTTTTCCAGGGACTCTTGTGAACGTGGGCCTCAGCTTGGTCATGATGGCTTCCAGGGAGAGTTCAGGCTTGACTTGGTCTGGGACCCACTGGTTTGTCTTTTGGGTACATGCTACGGAGGGCCTAATAAATTAACCCTCCAAATAACATGCAGTTTGACTCTCATTCTGAAATATACAAACGGAGGGAGGAAGGACAAGCAGCCGGCCAGCCCTGCTGTTAGGGTTGCCAGCTCCGGGTTGAGAATTACCTGGAGCCTTTGGGGGTGGAGCCTGAGGAGGGAGGGGTTTGGGGAGGGGGGACCTCAGCAGGGTAGAATGCCATAGGCTCCACCTTCCCAAGCGGCCGTTGTCTCCAGGGGAACTGATCTCTGTCGCCTTGAGATCAGTTGCAGTCACCCCAGGTGTGAGAAACGCTTCGAAAGGAAGCAGAGGCAGGCGTCAGCGACGAGAGGGGGCGCGTGAGTGGAGCACTGCAACTGTAAGGGCACATAAACAACATGCTACACCGCTAACTAAAGGTCTAGGCAGAGACGAAGGAATGCAAACTTGAGTTTCGATCTTCTAGTTCATTCTTTGGTACAAAGCCAAGACGCCTTCAGTGATCGGCCTGGTGAGAGTCTTCGGGCCGTTGGGTCATTCCGACTTGTGGACTAGTCCATCCGTGCCGGGCAAGATCCATCTATAAGTCCCATGGGCCACGAATGTACAGGGGAATCTTTGTCTTTCGTCAAGATGACATCTCCTTCCGGCCGGTTGGGCTCTGGCGTCTCCCACTTACTCTGGCTTGAATCACAAGACTCCACAGCTTATAGGAAGTATTGCCGGCTGCTTGTATCCCAGTTGCAGAGGTTTCTTTCTAAGGTGGGTGGAGCCTTCAAAGTAGGGTTGCCAACTCTGGGTTGGGAAATTCCTGGAGTTTTAGGAGGAGAGGAGGCTGGGGAGGGCAGGGTTTTGGGTCTTCAGTAGGATATTACATCATAGACTCCACCCTCCTGGGCAGTCATTTTCTCCAGGTGAACAGATCTCTGTCATCTGGAGAGCAGTTGAAACTCAAGCTCTCCCGGCCCCACCTGGAGGTTGGCAAGCCTAAATTCTAAATGCAGTCCCTCGTGCTACATGTCAGCATTCTTTCACCTCATTCAAGTAGAGTTGCCAACTCTGGGTTGGGAAACTCCTGGAGATCTGGGGGATGGAGCCTGGGGAGGGCAAAGTTTGGGGACGGACAGGACCTCAGTGGGGCCCAGGGCCCTAGAGCCCACCCTCAAAAGCGGCCATTTTCTCCAGGGTAACCGATCTCTGTCGTCTGTAATAGCAAGAGATCTGGCAGCCCTGCCTCCAGGCCAAGCTGAGCTGAGAGAAGGAGGACGGATCTTATTCAGGCCAGTTTTTTAAAATGACCACAACCACCACTGCAGCTGGAGGGGAGGGGAGACGGAAAAGAGAGCTGTTTGTTTGCCATGGGAAGGGGAAAGAGCCCGAAGCCCGATGATCTGGGACGTGGGCAGGCCATGTGGGGAGCCTTGCGTCTCGTGACAGGCCTCCAGTGGAGTCATCCATCCTTGCCTCTGGCTCTTTCCAGCAGGCATGAGTGGGGACTTCTCTGCAGGGGGAAATAGATGTCGGGAGGGGGCCTGGGCTCTTCCCTTCCTCCCAGAGACACCACGGGCAGGAGCTCCAGAAGGTGGACACCGTGCTGATCCTCCCGTGGTCCAAAAGGAATTGTTAGCCCTGGGTCATTTTAATCAAGCCGCCTGTCAGCTCACAAAACGTCCAAATGAGCCGCAGCTCGAGGAGATAAAGCTGTTTCCTTATTTGCGGAGGAATGCAAACAGATTGGTGGGGGATCAGGGGCTGGGTGACAGCCAGCCGGGACGCAGCCTTTTGTCTGACTGAATTGGGGACGAGTGGAAACCACTCTGGGGCCTTCTGCGGAGACATCCAGCCTATCTCCTGGAGGTGATGGCTGCGTTAATTGGGGGGAGGGTGTTGTCTGAATGAAGTTTAGAGACAGAAGACACAAGATTCGCTCTTCACTCGGAAACAAACCTCCTTCCTCATATTTAACAGCCGCCGGGCCGATGCGGTTAGTGTGCTGGAAGATGCTGTGTTTATTGAGAGGGGTCTCAAAAAAGCCCCTGTGGTGTCGTTGCTGGAGTGCTGGACTAGGATATAAGAGATCCGGGTTTGAATCCTCCCTCTGCCATGGAAGCCGGCTGGGGGACCTTGGGCCATATTTTTATTTATTTATTTTATTTATTTATTTTGAGATTTATATCCCGCCCTCCCCGTGAACGGGCTCAGGGCGGCTTACATGGGCCCAAGGCCTGGTCAAACATTAAAACCGATAAAATCAATAAAACATACAATAAATACAATTAGTACATATAAAACTTCCATAAATATCCCTTCAGATGGCGACTTGATGGCAGATCCAACCCTCCCCCCATACCCGGACCATGCAGGACCAGGGTTACATCACTGATATCAGTGGTAGATGGTATCATCGGTGGTATCATCGGTGGCGGCTCCTATTTGAAAGCCTGGCGGAAGAGCTCCGTCTTACACGCCCTGCGGAACTGCTTCATATATAATATACTGGGTCCAGACACGTTGCAGTGAAATCAGCTCATGGTTTATGTTATGTTCTATGCTTAAACTCTAACGCTGCCATGTGCTCCGGTAATGGCGACCGCCACACGGTCTGAGCACATGGCTGGGAAAGCGACCTGAGCTTGAGGTCAGGAAACAATAGCCCACTAGGATCCTGGATATCCCCCTATCAGAAGCTTAGAATATTCAAATGTACCAACTAGAGTCTCTGGCGGGAAGGGTGTCCTATCACGTTGTGTGGGCGAGGTCGGGGCCAAGGCTTCTGTGTGCCTATAAGCAGACCCCCGGCCCGCAGTAGGTATCCTTGAGCTGAACCTTCTAATAAAAACAGCTATGCTTGAAATCACTCCACCGGCCACCCAACTCCAGTACTTTTCAGTTTATTTGCAGATGGAAACCAGGAATTGCCTGGCAGGCCTTGGGCGGGGGGGGGCGGGGGGCGGGGTCTGCTTATATGCAGGTACAGACCACACCCTTGGTCACACCTGAGCCCTGTGATAGGATTATTTACAAGACACCTTTGACCACAGGTCCCCTTTAGGATCCTGGGTGGCCTATTGACCCAAATCACCATCCGCCTGGGCTATTGTCTACTGAAGCAAAGCTCTGGTAGTTTGCCGGACCTCGTGTGCGATCCCAACCGCATGCACGGTTGCCATTAGAACGCAACAGGCCAGTCACTGGTCTCAGCCTAACCTACCTCATGGGGTTGTTGTTAGGATAAAATGGAGGAGAATGAGGTAAGCCCTTTTGGGGAGAAAGGTGGGGGTATAAATGAATAAATAAACTCATTAAATAAACCTCCTTGCTTGAGCAGGGGGAAAACATGAAAATGGCTCCTCGGAAGCAGCCTTAATACCTGAAAATGTGAAGCTGCCTTATGCCTCCTCGGTCCATCAAAACCAGTATGGTCTGCTCCAACTGGCAGCCACTGTCCAGGGTCTCAGGTGGAGGTCTTTCACATCACCTGCCCCCACCAATGCTCCCTCTAAGCGGTGGAGTCTTGTGAGCAAAAATTCTGCTTTGTGAGCTACTGGTGTTAAAGCTGTGAGCGAGAGATTTGGCCACTGCATCAATTAGTTTGCTTCCTTCCTGAGCTAAAACAAAAATCCGTGATCCGGAGGCTAAAAAACTGTGAGCTAGCTCACACTAACTCAGGAAGGTACCGCTGGCAGTGCTTTTACCATTTAAGTCCATAAATGGTGAGGCACATATGCGCATGCGCAAACAGGATTTTTTTTTTTAAGTTGACCTCACAGCTCCTTAAGGTGGATGCCATCTAGACAACCCACCGCAGAGTCCCGTGTGGTAAAGCATTTCATGGACGAGCTGTCTGGTCATGCAACGCTGGATCAAAAAGATCTAGATCAATTTACAGCCGGGCCAATGGCGGGATTAGCTGCCCATCTGAACGCACCCCGGGTCTGACTCTGAAACTAGAAGTGAGCCTTGCTGGAGAACAGCTGGTAGAAGGTGGGGTTACGAGCACCCTCCCCCCCCCGAAAGTGACCCCTCCCCCGCATTCACACAGTGCAGTCCCAGGCAGGGGTTCCCCAGTCGACGACACCCTCCGAAATCTACGGGCACAGCAGACTGGGGTGGCACTGGGCAGGACTGGCCCGTGAGCTCTACGGGCATTTGGGGTGGAAAAGCTGGGAAATCCTTGATGATCTGACCAGTGGGATTTATTATCTATCAGAGACAGACCCTGCTCATGCCTTTGACGGAAGCCATTAGTCTTTTTGGGACACCCCCCCCCCCCCAATCTTGGAAACATGGTAATACATCACCACGAAGCCATAAAGGCTCTGAAAAGGTAAACAATCCGCAAGTTTCTGAGGAAGAGGGATGGCCCGAGCGTGGAGAGCAGGAAGCGTGACATCCGAGGAGAGGGAAACAAGACCCAAAAGGGCCAGAGAGAGGACTGGGCCTCCAAGTACCAGACGTTTCAACATTTGCACTTATACCGGAGGAAGAGCTTGCAACAGAGCAGGGAAGCCAGCTGGTCATCTGATCTGTTGTTGCTGTTCAGACGCACAGTCAAGTCCACTTCTCACGACCCCATGGACCACATCGCGCCAGGCCCTCCTGTCTTCCGTTGTGTTCAGGATTCTGCTCAACTTCATGTCCGTTGCATTGTTGACACTGTCTAACCATCTCATCCTCTGCCGTCCCCGTCTTCATTGACCTTCAGTCTTTCCTAGTGTCAGGGTCTTCTCCAGTGAGTGCTCCTTTCTCATTTGGTGGCCAAAGTAGTTGAGCTTCAGCTTCAGGATCTGGCCTTCCAGGGAACAGTCAGGGTTGATTTCTTTTAGGATGGACTGATTTGATCTCCTTGCAGTCCAAGGGACTCTCAGGAGTCTTCTCCAGCACCATAATTCAAAAGAATCTATTCTTTGGCGCTCAGCCTTCCTTATAGTCCAACTCTCGCAGCCATATGTCACTACTGGGAATACCATGACTTTGACCATACAGACTTTTGTTGGCATGGTTTCCAGGCTGAGAGCCTTGATGGGGAGGGGGTGTTGGAATGAAAACTGCTACACTCTGATTTCTGTGCTCAGGGTGACATTCTGTGCTTCCCCCTGTTTGTGTCGAGTCAACAGCGCACGCACAGGCACAGGAAGCCCTAATCAAAGCCTTGCATTTCTACCCTTATGAGAGCAGCCGTCGACCATCTCTTTTCCTCACATTCTGGAAATAGTAAATTGTCAGCTAATGAAGAAGATCAGAAGACTTATCATTAGAAAAGAGCCGTGAGACTCTCTCCCACCCCCCACCCACCCCCGTCCAGGGACTAGCCAATTAGAGAGTCACACAGTGCGCCTTGTCCCTGATCTAACCCACACGGATTGTGTTTGTTTCCCCACAACATCTGTGCTTGTTAAGATTTTTTTTTTGGTGGGGGGGTGGTAATTTGATTGCTGATGACAGAAATTGACAGGCAAGCCAGAAACAGTCGGGGGGGGGGGGGGGAAGCAGCTGTGTTCACTTCTTCAGCAATTGTTGGAGAGGGCTGCAGTTAAGGCTCATTTGGGGCCAGTTGATTTTCCATTTAAATTACCGGCCCTGAAGATATTGGAAAAGACAAACGCTGGTCCGTGTGTGGAGTAAAGTCTTTGCAAACCCCCTGGACTGGTGGAGAGGTTGTTTGGGTGCTGTAATGTATGCAATGGCAGTCGCCATGTGCTCCCTGTAATGGCGACCGCCATGCGGCCAAACGCACATGGCCAGGCCAGCTACCTGAGTTTGGGTCAGGAAGAACAATAGTTGGCCGGATCGTAACTCGCCACCAATCTAATGCCTAGAGTACTCAACCTATGATCGGTAACCACAATCTTAATATCCTATCGGGACATTTGGGCGAGGTCGGAGGTGTGGCTCCAGCCGGAATAAAAGAGGGCCCTGTGCCCTGGACGGCATGCTTCATTTTGACCAGCTAATAAACATGCTTGCTGATTTCACTTCACTGCGTCTCCAGTACTTTCCAGGTGCCCTGCGCAAAACATACTTTAAAATGTGGGAATTACACACATGTAGCGCAGAAGAGTGTCCCCAGATGGATTTCCTTTACCAGTGCAGCCTGAGAAAGGAGAGATTGTTACCCCCACTGGGTATCGAACCCCACTTCTTCACCATCCACCTTTGATTTAATGTTGACAAGAAATGCCTAATACATCAGGTGCAATCTTATCTGCCCAGGCATCTTCTGACAGGAATGGAAGCGCTAGAAGCTGAAAGGGTGAAGGCAGGTGGAGAGCTTAAGAATCAGGCCATTTCATGGCCGCGACTCAATGCTCCCTCTAAGCTGTGGAGTCTTGTGAGCAAAAATTCTACTTTGTGAGCTACTGGCATTAAAACTGTGAGCAAACGATTTGGCTACTGCATACATTGGTTTGCTCTGGAGACACATCCTTCCTGAGCTAAGACAAAGAATGTGTGAGCCGGAGGCTAAGAAACTATGAGCTGGCTCACACTCATTCGGCTTAGAGGGAACACTGGGCGTGGGCCACTTTGGCAACAGGGTGGTGGCTGGACTGTGTGCCGCAGGGGTTCCCAGCACATTGCTCATGGATGCCAGGGGGCCTACCGACTAGCGTTGCCAATCTCCAGGGGCTGGCTGAAGCTCTCCTGAGATTACAACTGTTCTCCAAGTGAGAGAGATCAGTTCCCTTGGGGGAAAGGGCCGCGGCGGAAGGCAGACTCTGTGGCGCGGCACCCCGCTGTGGCCCGTTGTCGTTTTCTCTTCTTGAAGAATGTACAGTCTTGAAGCATTTGTGTAGAGCTGTGCAATTTGTGTTGCGGTTATTTTGGAGTCAGGAGCAGGAAACTGGAGACATTGCTGATGTCCTGGTCCCTGTCTGGATGAAGTGTCCTTCAACACGAAGACCCATTCCGGAGACCTTGGTGGACATCTGTTCTATGGACCGTTTCTGTGTCTGTTTCTATTCCCTGTCTCTGGCACTTCATTTATACCTTGTCTGGTTCACTTAACAGATGGTGCTTCTTTGCAGTTCCCGTTTGGTCTTTTTCCTGTGCTCTTTGGGGTTCTGTCCCACCTGGAGGCTGGCACCTCTGCCAGTGCCACCGAGGGTTGCCAGATCCCCCTGGACACCAGCAGGGGATGGGAGGGGGCTGCCCAGATCAAGGCTGGGAAACTATAGGAGATCTGGGGAGGAGGGCAGGGACCACAGTGGGGGCGCCACAGAGTCCACCTCCCAAAGCAACCATTTTCTCCAGGGGGGCTGCTCTCTGCAGTCGGGAAGTGAGCTGGGATTCCGGGGGGTCCCCAGGCGCCGCCTGGAGGCTGGTACCCTTCGCTCCAGGGCATTCCCTGCTCCGTCCCCTTCGCCGCCGCAGGGGCCAGACGGCCAACTCCTCCGCCCGCAAGCCCTGTCCCTCCGCCAAAGCAGAGGCCCGCCCGCTCCCCGGGGCTGGCTTTGAAAGGGCTCCTTGTCCCCCTCGGGCGGAGGGAGGGGAGGGCCGCCCTCTCCCCGCCCCTCCTCCAGCCCCGTCCCGTCGGGGTCGCAGGCAGAGCCCGGGCGGACTGGCAGGAGGCTGGCTGGCAGGCAGCGGAGATGGCCGCCGGGCTGGAGAAGGTGCCCCTGGCGTCGGGAGACCCGGAGCAGCAGGGCTCGACGACGCCCCCCGTGAGTACCTGAGCGCAGGCCTCGCCTCGCCTCTCGCCCTCCCTCCCTCCCCCCGGCCCGGCCCTGCCCTGCCCTGCCCTGCCCATCCCCGAGGAGGGCCCTCGCCCGCGCCCACCCCTCGCAGCCGCAGGGGCCATTGTGAAATCGGGCCCTCCCCGTCGAAAAACGCCCTCCCGCCCCCGCTGCTCTTCCCCGGAGCTGGGCGAGAGCCGCCTGTCCGTCCTTTCCAGCTCAGCGCTAGCTTTTCCTTTGGGGCGGGGCGGGGGAGGACAATCGGCCCTGAATTTGCTTCCATCCAACCAGGCCGCTTCTGTCCGAGGGATTTAAAAAAAAAAAAAAAAAAAGATTAAGCAGAAGAACTCTGAGCAGGTACAGAGTGCGTTTCGCTTTGGACTGGGAGCGCCGCTGGCGGTTTGCTCCTCCAAGCCCGTGCCATTGGAGCCCGGCGGGGTGCACCAGGGCCCTTCTCCTTCTCGGCTGCCCAAGCCCTGGCGATGCCCTGCCAGGAGGGGCGTCCTCCCCCCGCCCCCCGCCTGACCGCATGCCCGGAACCACCTGCCAGCAGGGAGCCGCAGAGCAGCAGTGGAAAGGGGCGGTGGGGCGGGTTCCCCCCTTTTCAGGGAGAGACGCAGCTGGGGCTTCCTTGCGCCTATTGTGGGTTGTTAGCCCCCAATAATTGGCATCTGAGCGAGGCTTGCCAACCTCCGGGCGGTGCCTGGAGATGCCCTGGAATTACTGCCTGCCTCCAGACTGCAGAGAGAAAAGGGCTGCTTCCGAGGGTGGACTCCGTGGCACTATACTCCACAGAGGTCCCTCCTCTTCTCAAACCCCGCCCTTACCAGGCTCCACCCCCCCCCCAAAACTCCAGAAATTTTCCAAGCCAGAGTTGGCAACGGGGCCTGGAGAACTCCCAGAATTGCAGCTGATCTCCGTTTCCCCTGGAGAAAATGGCAGCTTTGAAGGGTGGGCTCAAGGACAGTGTCCCCCACTGGGGCCTCTGTCCTCCCCAGGCTCCACCCCCAAATCCCCAGGAGTTTCCCAGCCTGGAGCTGGGAACCCTGTTCACTTTGCTCCTATCCATGCATGTGCGTGCGCAAACACATGTACACAAGTTCCAAACCGGTGCTATTGGATGTTGAGTAGCTCTCGGGATGCGGAGGGAGCAGTGGGAATCCGGACCTTGGTGCCAAGTTGTATGATGCGAGGCAAGTACGTTTGTCCCAGGGATAATGGAAAATGAGGGGGTGTCCCCCCCCCAAAATGGGAGACCACGGCCCTTGACTCCCCACCTCCAACACCTCTTGCTCCAGGCATATTCGGCTGTGATGGCGAAACCCCCTGGCACAGGACGGCTGCTCAGGATCGGGGCCATGGCGCTCATCGGCGGAGCCCTCCTGCTCCTATTTGGGGCCATCGGAGCTTTTTACTACTGGAAGGTGAATGGCAAAGAGGTATGGGCCTCCGGACCGGAGTCTGGAGTTCGTTCGTTTGGGCTGGGGTTGCTAGGTCCAGGCTGGGAAATACCTGGAGGTTTTCAGAGTGGGGCCTGAGGAGGATGGGGTTGAGGGGGGGACTTCGGCAGGGTATGATGCCATAGAACCCACCTTCCAAAGCAGCCATTTTCTCCAGGGGAACTGGTCTCTGTTGCCTGGAGAGCAGTTTCAGGGCTCCCTCTAAGCTGAGTTAGTCTGAGCTAGCTCACAGTTTCTTAGCCTCCGGCTCACACATTTTTGTCTTCACTCGGGAAGGATGGCTCCAGAGCAAACTAACATATACAACAGCCAAATCGCTCACTCACCACTTTAATGCCAGTAGGTCACAAAAGTAGAATCTTTCCTTACAGGACTCCACAGCTTAGAGGGAGCATTAATAGCAGGAGGTCTCCAGGAGGCTTTGGGTCCAAGGCTGCCTCTGGCTCTTCAGGTAAATCATCTGCTTTGGGCAACAGTCTGTGAAACCCCCAGCGGAGTCCTAAACTGCCTTCCCCGATTGCCCAGACCCCAAACTAAGTTCGCCAACTCTGAGTTCAGAAATGCCTGGAGATTTTGGGAATGGAGCCTGGGGAGGGTGGGGATTTGGGGAGGGGCGGGATCTCATTGGGACAGAATACCACAGGGTCCACCCTCCAAAGCAGCCATTTTCTCCAGGGGAATTGAGCTCTGTCCTCTGGAGAGCAGCTTTAATTCCAGGAGCTCTCCAGGGCCCCCCCCCAGGAGTTCGGCAACCCTACCCCAAACTGACCGGAAAGAGGACTTGGCTGGTTTAAAACAATATGCTGATTGTTTGTTTCTGCATCTGGTTCAGGGCAGAGAGCCACACAGTTGTGCTGCAGAACATGATTTCGGGTACCTTTGTTCTGACCGACAAGTGTTGGAAAACCGGAGCAGGGTGCCATTAACTGTTTTGTGCAGAAGGGATTAAATTCAACAATGTTGAGGGGGCATCTGCCGGTGTCCCCCCCTCCATGTAAGGCCCCTCTGTAGCTGGGACTTCTGCAGTGTTCCAGATCATGGAGAGATGCCTCTGTCTAGAGGCTCGCTGTGGACAGGTGTGGATGCCTCGAGGCAAACACCATACCAACTCCCTGCAGTGTATATTACAGCGCAGGCAACTTTGAATGCCGGGCTTATTTAGTCAGTATTCATCTAAAACATTGACTCTTCCTTATGGGTCTCAAGGCAGCTTACAGTGTAGGTAAAAGCACATGAAATACATTAAAAACATAAAAGCCCAGATTTGAAGTCACGACTTGCTAATAATTTAACCAGATGCATTCCTAAATAAAACCATCTTTTAGCTGCCTTCTAAAAATCGAAAGTGGAGGGGACAGGTGCACCTCCCCGGGGAGGTTGTTCCATAATCGTGGGGCTGTCACCGAAAAGGCCCTCTCTCATGTGCTCACCAGGCAAGCTTCTTTGATCGATGGGACTGTCAGGACAGCCTCTCCCTGCCATCTTCATTCCCCAGCATGACTCATGGAGCTTCAGCACAGGACTGAAGCTGTTATCAGTGGAGCCAGCAAGTTCACCTTCTGGGTTATCACTTGGTAGAGTCAGGACTCGGGAATATTTGCGAGACTGTTTGCCTGCAGTCAGGGGTTTGTTGCCCCTACGGTGAGGGTCTGTCAGGCCCCCTCCTCATCCCCAAGGGGTGTTTTCTGCTATGCTGCAAAGCATCTGATCGGCTCAGCTAAGAGTTCGTTGTTAGCTGGAACGCTTTCATACACTGGACCAGCTGCCTCAGTATACCAAATATTAGACATCACCTTAATTATTTTCTGCCCATATTTTAAGGACTGCTCTTAAGTCAGGTCGTTGAGGCCGGAGTCGCACTTCCTAAAACTGCTGGTGGAAATGTATCCGTTAGGAAGGCAGGGTTGCTTCTTTTCCTGTCAGGTTTCACGTCTAGTTCGGCCCGAAGACTTTTGACGAGGAACACAAGCACGCTTCAGATTTCTTCTTGGGAGTGTGGCCAAGTTCTTCAGGCATTTTATTTTCCTCTCGTTCCAACACGAAGGTTTCTCCTCTCCTGTGCTTTTGGAGCCAGAGCTCGAGAATACTGTAGACATAAAGTTAAGGATTTCAGAAACCCTGCAAGCCCCCCCCCCCCCTTCACCATTCCTGGCCCTTCCTTCCTCCAGAGAGCGGCTTGCCTGGAGGTATTTGGGTAATACAGTGTCCATTGTAAGCCCCGTAGCTTATGAACGTTTATAACACAAATACTCAGCGACATATTTAATTTAGTAGAGGTGGTTTTAAACAGAACCATCCGTATTTTAATTCTGCTGCTTTAACTAATTAATAATTGTATTCAAAGCAGAATACTCTAAAACTGGCCTTAGGTCGCAGGAGGAGGACTTTCTTCAATATAGTTTCCCTCAGAATTGCTAGGTTCAAGTCCGGTGGCACCTTAGAGACCAAGAAGGTTTGGGGGATATGAACTTTCAGAGCTCCCTTCATCTGACGAAGCTTCATCTTGAAAGCTTACACCTTCATCCTGAAAGCTAACACCCTGAAAACCTTCTTGGTCTCTAAGGGGCTTCTGGACTCAAATCTGTTCTACAACAGACCAACATGGCTGCCCTCTGGGGAAAAAAAAAACCCCTCAGAATTGTGGTCTTTTGTGCTTTCCTGGCGTTGGTTCTTTTTTAATAGTAGTGGAGTGGTTACCATATTGAAGACAAGATGTGAAATCTGGACCATGGAGATGAGGGAACGGACCCCTTCATAGCTATGTTTAGGTAAAGGTAAAGGTTTCCCTTGCTCGAAAGCCAGTCGAATATGACTCTAGGGATGCGGTGCTCATCTCCGTTTCCAAGCTGAAGAGCCAGCGCTGTCCAGAGACATTTCCATGGTCATGTGGCCGGCATGACTAGAGGCCGACGCGCACGGAACGCTGTTATCTTCCCACTGAAGTGGTACCTATTTATCTACTTGCAATTTCTTGCTTTCGAACTGCTTGGTTGGCTGGAGCTGGGACCATAGACAGGAGCTCACTCCATCATGCAGCACTTGGGTCTCAAACTGCTGAACTGCCAGTCTGCAGTTCAGCATCTTAACCACTTGAGCCACTGCAGCCCCAGCTGTGACGTTTATTGGATGGTTAATGTGAGACTTCCTGGATGAACTCACCCCACGCAAAGGATCTTAAACAAGACTTTCTTTATTGGGGGAATTTCTTCAGGGTACACTTGTTGAGTTAGTAATGAATTGGAACAATACTTTTAGGATAGCTATAGTGATTTCAAACGTGCATTGTCACACGGGTTCCCCAGTCCCCGCCCCGGGATGAATCCCGCCTAAAAACTTTCCCAGGCTAAAGAGTGGGAAGGCATTAATAGATGACACCTGCAAAAGAAGCTAAAAACACTAAGCATGTCTGTGAAAGGTTACCAGTAGCCTTGAATAGAGATAACAACCTGTGAAGCCAGCAAGTGGAGGGAAAGGAGTACATTCCAGTGGGAGGAGGGGGGAGGTTGTCTCGCCCAACCCAGTAAATCCCATCTCCCGCTCTGGAGAGTGGCAGGGTTACCTGACAGTTAATCACAATTTCTCTGCCCAATTTACCTCACAGAACAAAGCCAGGGGCACTTTGAAGACCAACAGTGGACACAGTATACAGATACCTGAAGAAACATGCCTGCACACGAAAGCTTATACCCAGAATTAAACTTTGTTGGTCTTCAAGGTGCCGCTGGCCTCAAACTGTGTTCTGTTGCTTCAAACCAACATGGCTACCCACCTGAATCTTACCTCACAGAGTTATTTGAGGAAATAGAATGAGTCTATGTACACCTGGCTCTCTCACAGTTCCCCCCCCCCCAGGATTTCATCACAGTGAATGAATGAATGAATGAATGAATGGATGCAGTTTATTGTATATGGCCATTGACTGTCACAGTTTCTTTTAACAATTTTAAATGAAACTGGATCCCTTATACCTTAAAATACATATTCATCACATTGACATTATAAGCTAGTCACTGCCACTTACACGACAAAAGCGGTCATCACAATTATTACCTAAAAGATTTTGCTTTTGATTCCAGCTCTACGACGTCCACTACACAATGAGTATTAATGGGAAAGTACAAGAGGCATCAATGGAAATCGATGCTGGAAACAACCTGGAGATCTTTAAAACTGGAAGTGGAGGTGAAGAGGCAATTGAAGTTCATGATTTTCAGATAGTAAGTAAGGCTGCTTCAGCTGTTTCCTCTCTCCGACCCTGGAGGGATGTCCTTGTGCCCCCGTCTTGACTATCTAGTTGCAGATCTGTGCTGAGTCCAGGAGAACTCCAGGCCCCCGCTGGAGGCTGGTAACCCTATTGTTTTCCACTTACTGATATTTTCATAGGTGAGAAGATGGACTTTTTAATGTAATATGTAAGGCTAAAGAGTGGGAAGGCATTCATAGATGACACCTGCAAAAGAAGCTAAAAACACTAAACATGTCTGTGAGAAGTTACCAGTAGCCTTGAATAGAGATAACAACCTATGAAGCCAGCAAGTGGAGGGAAAGGAGTACATTCCAGCGGGAGGAGGGGGGAGGAGTGGCGTTGTCTCGCCCAGCCCAGTAAATCCCATCTCCCGCCCTGGAGAGTGGCAGGGTTACCTGACAGTTAATCACAATTTCTCTGCCCAATTTACCTCACAGAACAAAGTCCAGGAGAACTCCAGGCCCCACCTGGAGGCTGGTAACCCTATAGTTTTCCACTTACTGATATTTTCATAGGTGAGAAGATGGGCTTTTTAATGTAATAAAATATTTCAGGTAATAAGGCCAAACTGTAATGAAATGGTTCAGAAAGAAGCTCAGGCAACGGTATAGGGACGATGGTCTATACTACTGTGTACTGTCTGCTGCTGAAAGTATGCTCCTACTATATAATTTCTGCGTCATTTAATGTGTCATGTTTCAGGGCTTGTGCTTTGTTCCAGCTCTGTTTCAGATTTCTTCTGGTTTTCAAATTTCAGCGATCCAAATTCCGGGGCATTGTTTATTGGACACCCCATCCTGTTGTTGGTATTGACTTACACTGTGTAGTCCACCTGGAGTCTCAGAAAGGTGGACGATAAATAACGCAAATGAACTAGGCTTCCAGAGTCCCCAGGGATTCCCAAAATACAGGATGCCTCTCCCTGTTCTAGACTAACGGCTGACGATATACAGAGATTGCGGTAAATAGTGAGGCTCCACAAAAAGCGATGTGGGTCTCCTATACAAGAGGCTAGAATTGTCACTCCAGCAGCACAAGTGGCATTTTCATATGGAACATCTTGTTGTGTTATATTATATTATATTATTTATTTATTTATTTATTCGATTTATACCTCGCCCTCCCCAACAGAGCAGGCTCAGGGTGGCTTATGTAAAAGTCAAACACGCGAAATAACAATTCTAAAACAGTCATAAAATCCCAGCTATCATAAAGTGCTAGTGACAACAAAAGTAATAACGGTAGTTGAAATGACCCATGATGAATGTATTGCTGGATATTGTGCTGTTGCGTTCCCCTGAGTTTCTTCTGTTCAGACATCGTGCAACATGCAGTGGTGTGTGGACTCTCTTGCTTGTAGGGCAAGTTGGCTGTAGTGTCCACTCTTCTGCCAGTGGACCCTTCCACCCTCCTAAATATTTGCAGGACTGAATGGCTCAAGAAGAAGAGATTGGATTTATACCCTGTCCTTCACTACCCAAAGGAGTCTCAGAGTGGCTGACAAACTCCTTTCCCTTCCCCTTCCCACAACAGACACCCTGGGAGGTAGGCGGGGCCGAGAGAGCTCTGACAGAGACTGCTCTTTCTCAAGAATAGCTGTGCCAGAGCTATGGCTTGCCCAAGGTCATCCAGCGGGTGCAAGAGGAGGAGTGGGGAATCAAACCCAGTTCTCCCAGATTAGAGCCTACGCACTGAACCACTACACCAACCTGGCTGGATTCAAGTCCAGTTGCACCTTAGAGACCAAGAAGATTTTGGGGATAATGAGTCAAATCTCCCTTTGTCAGATAGTTGTAGGAATGGTTATGGAAAGTGTTATGGATGCAACAAACTTGAAGTTGAGCAAACTCCGGCGGACGACGGAGGACAGGAGGGCCTGGTGTGATGTGGTCCACGGGGTCACGAAGAGTCGGACTCAGCTGTGCGACTGAACAACAACAACAACACCAGAAGTCGGAATGGAGTTCTCTTAAGTCCTTAGGGTGGAAAGGTGGGCATTGCCGTTAGGTCACAGCTGGCTTGTGGCGACCATGTAGGGGTTTCAAGGCAAGGGACCGACCAGAGATGGTTTGCCATTGCCTGGCTCCACATCGTGACCCTGGTATTCCTTGAAGGTCGCCCACCCAAACACTAGCTGGGACTGACCCTGCTTAGCTTCCGAGAACTGGCAAGATTGGGCCAGCCGTTTCTATCCAGGTCAGGGCCCGAGTCCTTATATTCCAATCAAAGGTGGGAGGGATGCTGCAGAGAAGGAACCCAGGATGCAAAGGTGCAGTGCAAGATGTGATCAGCTTGAGGGCAAATGCCTGGAGCCAGAACAGTGAGGTGAGAATGCTGTGCCCGTATTCAGCCCTGGGGAGGGTCCATTGTTCTGAACTTGTGAATACTCAAGGGCAGTGATCTCTTTCATATGACGGCGGTACTGTTAGTGGCATGTGTTGATCTTGATGCGCAAATCTGTGCCCTGTGTGACCCCTTGGCTGAACTGGAATCACACAGTCTGAGTCCAACGAGTTAGGTGAATATCTGTTTAATGAATTCATGGCAGGGAATACAGGGCTGATGGGCGCCTGAGCACTCCCAGCAATGCCAAGGCTGTACTCTGCCATAACCAGGAAGGGCGGGAGATCTTTGAATACCCCAAAGGACATTGTCACATATAATTTACACATTAAAGGGTCCCTAACTGGTACCAGGCAGTTGACATCATACAAGCATCATTTGACTCTAAACCTTACTATTGGTCTCTCCTTAGACTGGTCATTTATGGCTGAGGGTAGACTGGCAATGTGGACCAGGAGAGCTCTGCTTCAGAAGCGGGGGAAGGGAGGCAGTTCAGACAGCTGCAGCTGTCCTCCGTCTCCCTTCCATACCCATGGCGCCTCAGTCGGACACCGGCAGAAAGTGGTGTCCAGGGGGCTTCCTCTGCTTGGATCCCACTTCCCGGCTGTGTGGATGGGAAGAGGCGAGATTCAAGCAGAGGCGGCGGTGTGAACGCGCCGCCGCGGAGAGATGCGCATATTTGCATATGCGCACCAGCAGCCCAGGCACAGTTTCCAGCTTGCGGAGTTAAAAGGTCCTTATTAATGTTCCCTCTAAGCTGTGGAGTCTTGTGAGCAAAAATACTTTGTGAGCTACTGGCATTAAAGTTGTGAGCAAGCAATTTGGCTGCTGCATAAACTAGTTTGCTCTGGAGCCATCCTTCCTGAGCTAAGACAAAAATGTGTGAGCTGGAGGCTAAAAAACTGAGCTAGCTCACACTAACTCAGCTTAGAGGGAACACTGCTTAGAATTGCTGCTGCGCCCATGTGCCTATGTGTATAGGCGCCCATGCGCCGATTGCCAAAACGGCCCCACCACGAGCCACGGGGGCCGGCCTGCCCGGGGCCACGCTGCGGCAGTCTGACCGCGTCAACCCAGAGTGCTCCCACAGGAGTTTGGCCAGTGTGAACGGCCAGCCCCGGGCCAGTTTTCCCCCGCGGCTTTTGGCCCCACTTCCCTTCCGCAGCAGATCCCCAGTCTGTCCTCAGCCTATGTCAGTGGTTGTATTTGCTTATCTAGTTTCCAGGGCGATCAGAACGTTAGAGAACACTGGGTCCCTTTCTGACCTGCATACGGAGGGCTAACTGACGGGGGGGGGGGGGGGGGGTCATGAATCACATTAAACGTCGCTCTTGGCGGCCTTGCAGCCTACACATTCCATTTCTATTGCACCCTAATTCCTTCTACAGAGGCTTTTAATAATACTTTTGCTTAATATGGCTTCTTATACAAAAAATGTAATTATAATATATATATATGTTCTGCTATAAGTTTCTCTAATCAGAAGCTTCTCGGTTAGATACCAGGATCTGTATCTGTTATGATTAAACGTTTGAAGGCACCGTGACAGCTGTCAATACAGAGAAAGTGTCAGAAATCACATTCAGAAATCACATTCTCTTTCCCTTGTCCTACAACCTGACACTGGGTTTTGACCAGCGAAGGGATGGATTGGAGCCCCCTTCAAATGCCTTAATGTGCATTTGCAGCTTTACCTGTCGGATGTCTTTCAGCCTCCAGTCCTTGGAAACTGTGATATCACCACTCTGCATGGAGGTTTGGGCTTGTACGTACTTCCTTCGCGGTGTCCCTCGGAGGGTGGAAGAGATGGCTCCTCCATCCAGGAACCCCCAGGATGACTTTGTAGAAAGATCTTTCCTTCACCGTGTAACGGAACCTAAGGGCTGTTTCATACTTAAGGGCTCTTTTCAATGCTTGATGGCTAAAGTATCAAGTGATGGCTGAGCAGGAAAGATCTTGCCACTGTGGGGCATGCCCTGCCTGGTAACATCTGGATTAGATTACTGCAGTGAACTGTACATGGAGCTGTCCTTGAAGACTGTCCAGAATTCTGTGGCCAGAATGTTGACTGGAGTGGGTCAGAGGGACCACGTCACTTCAGTCTTGTTCCGTCTCCGTGGCCTCCCAGTTGGCTTTCTGGCTCAATCCCAGGTGCAGGTGCTGACCTTTAAAGCCCTGCATGGCTTGGGACGACCATACCTGAAGGACTGCCTCCTCCCGTAGTAACCTACCTGACCGCTCCAGTCCTCTTTGGTGCCTGTACTTCAGGTGCCCCTGCCTTCTGAGGTTAGATGGGTGGCCTTCTTGGCCAGGGGGGCGAAGTCTGGGAACTCCCTCCTCGGGGGGATTCATCTGTCCCCTTCCGTTGTTGTCCTCTGCCAGTGGGTGAGAACTTTTTTGTTTTCTTTCCCTCACTAAGGCTGCGATCACATGCACCATTTGCCCCGACATAGGTGTGAATGCCGGGTGGGTTAAAGGAGCACGATCAGACGCCAACGTCTGGGAAGCGCCCCACAGCATCGGCAATCCGTTTTGCTTCACCACACGCGTGGAGTAAAAGAAAACACCTTGGAAAGTCCAGTAGCAAATGGATCGCTACGGGCCACAGATGGACTTTCCTGCGTCTGATCGCACTAGCGCGCTGCCATGGTGTCAGGATAGTCTGATCAGGCTAGCCCAACTCCGTGCTGTTGTCCCCCCCCCCCCCCCCCGGGTCGCTGTGTGTGCATCATTCCTCATGTAAGCGCAACCGGAACAAACCGGGCGGGGGGGGGAACTCAACTCACCGGCGGTTGCATCTGATCACACAGTGGTGGGCTACGCCCGCGTCTACAAAAATCCATGTGATCGCGCAGCGGCGGGTCAACTTCCGCCAGAGGAAATAGCCTCGCTTCCTCCCCACTTTATCTCGGCCGTGTGACCGCAGCCTAACTCTTATTAGTCCTCTTCTCTGTTCGGGTGTTCTTATGTGCTTATATTTGTGTATGTTTACATTTTGTTTTATTTAATCGTTTTAAATATTTTATGTATATTGGTATTTAAAATGCTTTTTAACGCCTCAAATACCTTAATGTTTCAGTGTTTTGCTTTAATGCTCGCTACCTCGGGGACCCTGAAGTGGGCGGAAAGGGAACATGGAAACGTTTTAAATAAAACAACCAGAATGGCTGGCAAACGTATGCATGAGTCGTCACGGATGAAACTCCGCGGGCTGGGCTTCGGTATTTCTTGGTGCCGCTTCAAAAGTCAGTCCGCACATATAGCTAACAGCCGACAGGTCGTGATTAATCGCAACACACACATCTGCCCTGAAGTAACACGGACATATTCAGGTAGGCCCTGACCTGGATGCCCATATAATCAGAGCTCTGAAGCGAAGCAGGGTTGGCCCCGGTTAGTACATGGATGGGAGACCAGCAAAGGAAGTCTAGGGTTGCTACACAGAGGCAGGCGATGGCGAAACCACCTATGTACATCTCTTGCCTTGAAAACCCCATGAGGAGTCGCCATAAGTCAGCTGCAACTGGGCGGCACTTCCTGCCAACACCACCATTCGGGTATACAAACGTGTGTGTGTGTGTGCGCGCGCCTGTGTGTGTGGCTGAAAAGTTAACAGGGAAATACGAAGGCCCCTCTGTACTTTCACATGTGGTGGTGGGAAGCCCCCTGCCCATGGATTGCTTGCCCTCTGATAAGTGTACAGAACAGAAGAAGAAGAAGAGAAGAAGAAGAGATTGGATTCATACCCCGCCCTCCACTCCCCAAGGGAGTCTCAGAGCGGCTTACAAACTCCTTTCCCCTCCCCTCCCCACAAGAGAACACCCTGTGAGGTAGGTGGGGCTGAGAGAGCTCTTTCCCAAGCTGTCCTTGAGGGAACAGCTGGTCCAGAGCTATGGCTTGCCCAAGGTCATCCAGCCAGGTGCAAGTGGAGGAGTGGAGAATCAAACCCGGTTCTCCCAGATTAGAGTCTGCGCACTTAACCACTACACCAAACAGCTCGCTCATCTGGAAATATTCAGTGAAACTATTCCCTACCACCACGACCACCCCCCAGGCATAGGGCAGCCATGGGGGAGGCCTCCTTTACACAGCGGCAAGGGTCCGGGGGGGGCGGGGGGAGGACATTGCTAGAACCCAAACTGCTCAGTCGGCATCTGGGGACAGAAAGTTCTATCCAGGTGATTCAGCCATTACTTCCATGCCCCTGAAGGTCAGGATGGCTGTTCAGAACAAAAGCAGCCTTCTTCCTCGTTCCAGGGTTGCCAGCTCCAGGCTGGAAAATTTCTGGAGGTTTGAGGGTAGACCACGGGGAGGGCAGGGTTTACAGAGGTGGGGGGGGGGGGGCTTGGCAGGGTGCAATGCCACAGAGTCCACCCCGCAAATCAGCCGTGTTCTCCAGGAGGACTGATCGCTGCACTCTGGAGATCCATTGTAATTCTGGGGGGATCCCCAGGCCCCACCTGGAGCTTGGCAATTGTACCTCTTTCCTTAACACAGAGTGAACTGTGATCCATGCTATACTATACTGCTTCCTAGGTCGGTCCTGAATGGGAGAACAACAGCGAAAGATATTTCACGTGACCATTAATTTCAAAATATCATTAGCCACAAGGTATAGATAGGAAGTCTGAGTCTGGGGCAAGTGATGCTCTGTATTCTTGGTGCTTGAAGGGGGGGGGGGCAACAGTGGGAGGGCTTCTAGTGTCCTGGCCCCACTGCTGGACCTCCTGAGGGCACCTGGTGTTTTTGGCCACTCTGTGACAGAGTGTTGGACTGGCTGGGCCACTGGCCTGATCCAACATTGGCTTCTCTTATGTTCTTATATGGAGCAGAAGTCCATCAGTGGCTCTTAGCCACAAGGTATAGATAGGAACTCTCAGTCTGGGGCAAGTGATGCTCTGTATTCTTGGTGCTGGGGGGGGGGGACAAGAGTGGGAGGTCTTCTAGTGTCCTGGCCCCACTGCTGGACCTCCTGAGGGCACCTGGTGTTTCTGGCCACTGTGTGACACAGAGTGTTGGACTGGATGGGCCATTGGCCTGATCCAACATTGGCTTCTCTTAGGTTCTTATTGGCTTCATGAGGGAATTGGATAAACATATGGAGCAGAGGTCCATCAGTGGCTATTAGCCACAAGGTATAGATAGGAACTCTCAGTCTGGGGCAAGCGATGCTCTGTATTCTTGGTGCTTGGGGGGGGGCACAGTGGGAGGGCTTCTAGTGTTCTGGCCCCATTCCTGGACCTCCTGAGGGCACCTGGTGTTTCTGGCCACTGTGTGACACAGAGTGTTGGACTGGCTGGGCCACTGGCCTGATCCAACACTGGCTTCTCTTATGTTCTTATGTTCCTTCCCAGCACCTTTTATTTTTGTGCATTTGCAAGCGCCAGTTTCTGTGACCTCAGAGCCTGACCCCGGTCCCAGGCCCGCGTCCAAAGTACTTCTGTGCAGAGGCTGCTTGTTTCCCAGCCAGCAGATGATGCCGCAGAGCCCCTCGGCTAACCAGAGTGTGTCTTCCCAGGGCATAACCGGGATCCGTTTTGCTGGCGGAGAGAAATGCTACATTAAAGCTCAAGCTAAAACTCGGGTCCCTGAAGTGAACGCGATGACCAAAGAGAGCCTCTCCTTTGACCTGGTAGGTAGTCAACGAAATGATGCTCAGATTTTTTTTTTAAATGTGAAAAGCTTGTTGAGTTGAAAGGGGAAAGGAAGGGCGCGTGAGATGACGTGGCAGGGAGGGGGGGCCCTGGCTGTGCTCTCCTCATGCCAGAGCTTGCCTGAGCCACCGGGGGCAGCACCAAGGGATTCTCCTGCCAGCAGCTGAGAAGGCTTGCAAGAGATTCTTCTGAAAGAGAAGCCTCATAGGAAGTGAGCAAGGTGGTGAGACTAGTTGCCCTGGCGGCTCAGACTAGGGGTTCCTCACATCCAGCATGGCACACCTAACAGTAGCCTTGAACACCTGAACATACCCTTGGTCCATCAAGGTCAGTATTGCCTGCTCAGACTGGCAGCAGCTCTCCAGGGTCTCAGGCAGAGCTCTTTCCTGTCATCTCCTGCCTGGTCCTTTTTTAACTGGAGATGCTGGGGATTGAACCTGGGACCCTCTGCATGCCAAGCAGAGGCTCTGCCACTGAGCCACAGCCCCTCGGTCTCAGATGAAGACAAAGAAACAATCAACCAGGATTCAGCTGGGGGGGGCGGTCTTTCACATCACCTCCTGCCTGGTCCTTTTTAACTGGAGATGCTGGGGATTGAACCTGGGACCTTCTGCATGTCAAGCAAAGGCTTTGCCACTGAGCCACAGCATCTTCCCAGTTAAACGTCTTGGAAAACTAGTAAGCAAAAACATTCCACGATCTAAGGTGCACTTCCTCTGATTATGGAAGCTCCATTTCACTTGGAGCCCTTCAACTGGATTCAGTGGGAAAGTTTGTGTCAATTCCGACCAATTATTCTGTTGGAGCCCTAGACGCCTACCTTGCTTGAGACACTTATAATATTTTTTAGCGTTTTTTGGTTATTGGTTAATTTCTTTTAATTTTAAGAAATTGCACGGTGTTTACTTGGGGGGGGGTTGGTTTTATACTTTGTTTTATTTAAAACTCTGTATTTTATATGTAATTTTGTTTTGCCTAAAAGCCCGTGAGCGATATAGACATTCCTGTTAATAGGAGGGCGAAGCGGCTATTTTGAGTCCCCTGCACTTCTTCAGATACACGTGGAAGGAGTAATCCGAGCAGGTCTTTTCCTCCCTCAAGCAGCCTGCTGTTTGTTTCCACAGTCCTCTCTGAGGGTCAAGATGGACCTCCGGGATGGGAGAAACTGGGCAAACTTTCCTCCTTCCCCCTGTTCCGCTGATGGCTTGCCCTGTCAGAAGAGGGAGGAGGTGATTTGACCTGAGTCCCCGTAGTCCCTTCAGTTCCCCTCCGGATGCACTTTTGCCTTCCCTTCAGAGAGGGTTTTCAGGAGGGGCAGCAGGCTGCTTCTGGGAATGCTGGGGAAGGTTCCACTCTGCTAACTTCTCCCACAAACCCTCCCCTGGATCCAACCCCTTCTTTGCCACCCTCCTCAAATTGATCTCATTTGGGGTCATTTCGTAGAAAAGGAGGTGCAGGAGCTCATTAGCATACCTATTAGCAGGGGTCATTTCGAGCAGGAGCTTGGGGGAGCTCAGCTCCGGGAGTTGGTGCCCGCCCCCCCCCCCCGCGGGGGAATGCCTGCTTGTGTCATGGCTGCAGCAAAATGACCCTGTCCCCTGGAAAGGTCCTTGTTCCTCTGACCCGCCTTCTGAAGGCTTCAGCCACCACTGAAGCTATCCTCCCAGAAGAGTGGTATTTCTGAGGCTTGGATTAGTAGCTGTCCCCCTCTCTGCCAGCTCTCTCTCTCTCTCTCTCTTCTTCCTTTCTTGCCTTCTGACATACTTCCGGTGATGTCAGGTGGTGTAGCAAATGAGTTATGCTAATGAGCTCCTGCACCTCTTTTTCTACGAAATGACCCCTGCCTATTAGCATAACTCATTAGCATATGCCATGCCCCCTGACATCACTGGATGTGTGTCAGAAGGGGAAGCAAAAGGGGGGAGTCATCTTCAAAAGACCCCCCTTCCCTTCCCCAGCCGGTCTGCCAAGGCGGGCTGGGGGGAAGCGAAGCGAGAATGGGGCTTAAAGTTTAGGTGCCAAGTGTAAAGTTTAAACCCCTTCTTTCAAGAGTCGTGCTTTTTCCATTGTATCCTATGGCCCCACTTTGCTCCCCCCCCAGCCCAGCTTGGCAGGCCAACTGGGAAAGGGAAGGGGGGGGGCTTTTGAAGATGTCTCCCCCCCTTTTTTGTTTCACCAGCCGGTCTGCCAAGGCAGGGGGGGGAAGCGAAACGAGAAGGGGTTTAAAGGTTAAACCCCTTCTCTCTGAAGTTGTGCTGGAGCAGCAGCATGATCTTCTATTGTATCCTGTGGCCCCATAGAATACAATGGAAAGATTGTGCCACCACTTCGCTTCCTTTGCAGGCCTGCTGGGGCTGGGGTTTGCCACCACTGCCATTTGTGCCAGCTCCTGGGCTGCCGGAGCGGTGCTCTGGTCCCAAAAGACCCCTGGATCTCATCCTGTTTAGACAGCATCTCAGTTAGGGCCCTTCACCATATATCTTCTCATAAACTGACCATGCTTTGTGTGAAGGAAGTGTTTCCTTTGATCATCTTGAATTGACCACACACAAGTTCTGTAGTTGTGCGTGAGGATGGAAAAAGCAGTTACTGCTGCAAAAAGGGGGGCAATTGATAATTTTGGGTTCCAACCCATCAGCTATTCTGAACGGGTTATGACATGGCAGCGTTATGTCCCGTCAAGGACATCACATTTTCAGAAGACTACCAGGGAGGGGGGAAAGCTGCAGAAATGAGAGAGCTTTTTAAACATTAGAGATGTGAGACTGGTGGAATGGACTGCATTTGCTGGAGAGAAAATGGAAAATGCCTTGAAAGCTGCCTGGCGGGTGATGGAAGAGCAATTGTTGTTTATTGCCTGGGAGGGAAATGCACAGAGTCTTCATCAGGGGTTTCTTCAGAATATTCTGGATAAGCATCCATTAGAGGTGGTTTAAATTTCAGGGACTCCTTCCCCCGGAATTTGAGGTTGGACTTTATTACTCCAGAGATGCATTTCATGATGTTGCAAAAGATTCGGTTTAGAAACAGCTTCCAGTTCCAGTGTGGAGTTAATATGATAGCTCTGATTAAAAGTCTTGCTCGGTAAAAGCAATTATATTGACCAAAAAGTTTGAAGTGCGAGTTAAAAAGAGCCTTCGTTTTGAAGTTGTCCCCTAAAGGTTTTTCATTCTTGGCTTCAAAGTGATGCAGGAAAAAGGGCAGTGATTGAACTAGAAACTTTAAAGAAGCCAAATATTATTTCTACACAAGAGGCAGAATTGGCAAGCGGGGGCATGGATCCAAAGGGTAAAACCGTGAATGGCTTCTGCGGTAAACTCGTAGAGATTGATTTTGGTACCTCAATAGATCAATTTTATTTTGCCAAACTGTTTGCTCAGTATAGTTATTGATTTTTGTAACTGGCTCCTCTGCCCTGCGCTCTAAATAGGGAGGGGGAAATGCTTCATTTATATTCTGTTTCTATGGTTTTTTGAGATATATATATATATATAGTCATGAAAGCTTTTGGGGAATAAAAATGGCCTAGCAGTGGAAAAACAAAAAACACTGAATTGCTTCCAAACTCAAGATAAATTCCCTCCCGCTCGCTGCAAACACTAGTTTAATTGGCCATTTTATATTCCATGTTTGCAATGATAAAATGTGAACCAGGACATTTACAAGATAATCTTCTCTCTTTTCCCCCCCCTTTTTTACTATAAGTGCAAAAATTACCATAATGCAGTGTTAAAGTTGCATAGTTAGTCAGAAAAGTCCTGAAACAAGGAAAGTGTAATGTTTTAACAACAGTGGCATTCGGTTGTCTGAGTCACCTATCTGTGGTTCCAGCGGGTTTTGCCACAGAACTGATAACGTTCTGATGACACCCAAAAACTGGCCTGACGGGACAGCATTCTCCCTTTCCGTGGCCCCAACACCCTGTCCCAGGGGGCCCCACACTTTCAACTTTGGAATTCTGACATAAGGGGGGCGGGGGCAACTACAAAATGGCTGCCTCAGGAGGCGGAGCCAGCCACACGCGGGGAGCCCAGGGGAGAGGTGAAGAGGGGTGATTTTTAAAAATGCCCTGGGAAAGAGGAGTGGGGAAGACTCAAACCAACCTCTGTGGAGGTGGCCGCCGCTGAATCAATGTTGTTATAATCTGCCCAGCCGATCAGATCTCCAGTAGCCAATCAGAAGCCACCTGGCCCTGCCCATTTTGTAAAATCACTGCGGGGGGGCAGGAAAGGCAGTGGCAGGCGCCCAGAGGGACGATGTTGGGGACCCCTGCCATATCGTTTCTGAGGTCTCAGCAGGGGCGTGGACTTTGTAAATCCCCAGGAGAGGCAGGGGCTCTCTTGTGCGCGTGCGCGAAGCGCGCGCGCGTGCACAGGACCATGTCCCTGCTGCTCTCCCCCCCCTGCCCCAGGGAGGCAGACCCGCGCTCGCCTCGCACTCGGGGCGTGCGGGGGTGGCGCAGATGAGTGCAGTCACGGTGGCAGCCAGCTGGCTGGCTGACTGCCGCATGCGCGAAGCGCGGGACCATGTCCCCACCGCCTCTCCCCCCCCCCCGGGAGGCAGGAGGGCAGGCCGGGGGTGTGGGGGAAGGAGAGGCAGCAACAGCCAGCTGCGGGCGCTCCATTTTGCTGGGGGTGGCTGAGCCCCCCCCCGGGAAATTTCGGGGGAGGCTCGAGCCCTCGAGCCCCCCCGTAGTTGACGCCCATGGGTCTCAGGTGGCTTCAGAGTGTTCCTGCTGTGACACACAGCCCAGTTTTAAAAGTGCATCTTATCACACAAGTGTCTTGTGCACAACGTACTTCCATAAACGATTAAAAGTCACAGCCCCTTGGCAAGGTAACACACACACACACACACAGTTCCCCCCACCCCCCCACACCCTTATTCTTAATGGAGTCAGTAACAATCCTTCCCTTAAGCTTTAATGGAACTGAGTTCCAGCTAATCCCACGTGGAACTGAAATTGGAAAGAGCGAAAATCACTGGAAATGAAAAATAGCTCTGTGTGAAGAGCAGGTAGAAGTCTCTTTCTCGGCCTAGCCTGTGGCTATTTTTAGCACCTCGTTCCCCACACAACTTTCGTCATTGAAGCAGCCGATGCACGTTCCGATTTGAAGCCCCGCGCTTGACTTTTCTGCCTACAGGAAGATGAGATCCTGCCAGCTAAATTCGATGAGAACTCGCTCGTCTGGGTGGCTGCGGACCAGCCGATTAAGAACAAGAATTTCCTGAGTCCCAGAATTTTAGAGCTTTGCGGAGACCGTCAGATCTTCTGGCTTCGACCATCCTATCCCAAAGGTAGATTTTCTCCCACAGAGGGGCTCACTTTATGCCTTCCTTGTAATATCTCGGGAACAGCTGGGTTATTATTTTTGTTCAGGACCCCATCAATGCTCCCTCTAAGCTGTGGAGTCTTCTTGTGAGCAGAAATTCAACTTTGTGAGCTGCTGGCATTAAACTTGTGAGCGAGCGATTTGGCGACTGTATAAATCAGTTTGCTCTGGAGCCATCCTTCCTGAGCTCAGACGAAAATGTATAAGCCGGAGGCTAAAAAACTGTGAGCTAGCTCACACTAACTCAGCTTAGAGGGAACACTGGACCCCATCCTTCCTCCAAGGAGCTCAGGGGGGCATACGTTGGTCTCCCCTCCTTCATTTGACCATCACAACCACCCTGTGAAGTAGGCGTGGTTGAGAGAGAGTGACCAGCCCGAGGCCACCTCTGAAGCTGCGTGGTTGGGGTGGGGGAGTGTTGAACCCAGGTCTCTCCCAATCTGACACTTTAACCCCTGCCCCAGGCTGTCTTGGCTTGTGATTACAGTGGAGCCCAGGGCTAGGCCCTGAGCCAGTTTGGTGTAGTCGTTTAGTGCGCAGACTCTAATCTGGGGGAACCGGGTTTGATTTCCCCACTCCTCCACATGCAGCTGCTGGTGTGACCTTGGGCAAGCCATTGTTCTGGCACAGCTGTCCTTGAAAAAGAGCAGTTTCTGTCAGAGCTCTCTCAGCCCCACCTACCTCGCAGGGTGTCTGTTGTGGGGAGGGGGAGGAAAAGGAGTCTGTAAGATACTCCAAGTGAAGGGCAGGATATAAATCCAGTCTCCTCCTACTACCCATGAGGAGTCTTGTATTGAATCAGGCCATTCACTCCACTGATCTTCAGCTGGAGCGACAAACCCTAATGGGATCAAACCAGCCACATCACCCCCAACTCTACATGCCCATATCTATATTTGCTCGGCTTTTTTCTCACACTGGGGACTCAAAGCCACCTGCACATAAGCATCCTAGTGGGGGTGGTGGAGGACAGTTCTATCAAGTGGCAGATGACTTTTGGGGCTCCCGGCAGGATTATCAAGGCAAGAGACTTTCAGAAAGGTGGTTTACCATCACCTGCCTCTGTTTAAGTGACCCCGGACTTCCTTGTTGGTCTCCCATCAAAGTACTAACTAAGGCCCACCCCTGCTTAGTTTCCGAGATGTGATGAGTCCGGGCCAGGGCAGGTAAGGCGAACGCAAGTGGTTTAGACCAAGATGGGCGGCCGTGTTCGTCTGTCTGCAGCAGCAGGAAAGAGCCAGAGTCCAGGAGCACCTTGAAGTGGCAGGGAGGAGCTTCCATGAGTCACTGCTCACTTCTTCAGATACTTCTTCAGTTCTTCAGAAGTGGTTTGCCATCGCCTGCCTCTGTGTCACAGTGCTAGATCTTCTGGGTGGTCTCCCAATCCAGTCACTAACCAGGCCCACGAAAGAATACAGTCCACCAGCTCCCTCTCTCCAGTAGTTAAAGGTGGATTCTGGACAGGGCTTTTTTGTTGTTGTTGTTGTTGGAAGAAGAAGAAGAGATTGGATTTATACCCTGCCCTTCACTACCCAAAGGAGTTTTAGAGCGGTTTACAATCTCCTCTCCTTTACCCTCCCCACAACAGACACCCTGGGAGGCAGGTGGGGCTGAAAGAGCTCTGACAGAAACTGCTCTTTTTCAAGAACAGCTGTGCCAGAACTAGGGCTTGCCCAAGGTCATCCAGCAGCTGCAAGGGGAGGCGTGGGGAATCAAACCCAGATTAGAGTCCACCCAGATTAGAGCCCATGCACTTAACCAGAGCTTTCAAGAGAGAAATAAAGTTTTCAATCTATATACTGAAAACTCATTAACTTTTAAACATTATAAAAGGAATTTTGTCGAAGATGTTCCAGAACTCTGTTCCAGCACGTTCCCCCAGAAAAAAAGCCCTGGTTCTGAATCTGAAAAGCTTGAAGAGAACCGTTGGCCTGTAGTTCTCCGAGGTCTTGCTTGGTCTTCCTTGAATAGGGTTGCCAAGTGACTCACTGAAATCAGTGGGGGAGGGTTGGTCCCGTCCCGGGACATTCGCGCTGCAGTGACGTCACCCGGAAGTGATGTCTCCACGCCGGAGACGTCGCCAGGCAACGCTCTAGCAACCAGCCTAAAAAACTCTATGGTACCATAGAGTTTTCCAGGCCAGTTGCTAGAGCATCTCCCAGTGACGTGCCTGACATGACGATGTCACTTCTGGGCGACGTTATCACACCGGGCACATCATCCTGATCTGGCCACTATGGGGGTGGGGTTTCCCCGCTGGCCGGATCCGGACCGGTGGATTGGAGGCCTTTTGAGCGGGGGAATCCCCACCCCCTGGGGGGACTTGGCAGCCCTATCCTTGAAGGTGATGAGGAAGCTGGGACCTTTCTCCGAGCATGGGCCACCCCATGGCTTGAGCCTCTAACTGCTACGGACGTCTCCTGAGGACGTCACCCCATCTGAGCCACTGAGCGTGCCTCTTCTTTGCTTTTTGACCACGATGAGTCATAAAGCCTGACAGATCTGTTGCTTGGCTTTTCTTTCTGTGGCTGTGGCTGAGTCGTAGGGACGCGGCCTAGAGTCTCTGTGCTGGGGTGGACCCCCTGTGTCCTCCTCTGGGTTAGATCCCCTGTGCGAGAAGCTGGTAGAATCCATGCCCTCCAGCCTGATACTCAAATGTCTGCTTGCACAGTTGGCCAGAGAAGAAAGCGAGGAGCCACCAGGAGAAGACGCCAGACTGAATCAAATTTTGATCTGGACCAATTTGAAGCGGCTGTCGAGGAAGCCAACAGCAGGCCTCGTGGCGGCCAGCAGAGGACTCGGGAGCCGGAACGCCCATCTAACGACACCAGACCTTCTGGGAGAGACGTCAGGCCAACCTTCAACCCAGACAACCCTTACCACGTGAGTACTGGTTAGCAGCAGACCCTTTCTTTGCAGTCAGTGGTCACAGATCATCTGTCCACTCCCCATGCAGGACATTTCCACCCACAATTCCTTGTAGCTTCAAGCAGCTAAAAGGGAGCTGTTCCTTCATTGGCTGGCATGGGGGAAATGGCGGCTCCTGGAGGGGAGCAGCGGGTACTCTGGAGAGCCAGTGCTCGGGGCAGCCCACGTGACCAGCCCTTTGGAGCCCTGTCAGATCGCAGCTGTTTCCACTAAGCACCGTTTGAAAGCGCTTCCACGTTTGTTTAGAATTAACGTCTGCTGGTAATGGACAAAGACTTTCACTAGCGAGGGCTACTGCTTGGAGAGCATCTGTTAAACACACGGCGCAAGATGTATTTGCAGCAGCGGGTAAATAAGGGGGAGGGTTTTTACTACTCTGGGATTTCTTCCCTGGCACCTTCACGCCATAAACGGGTGAGCGAGAGGGGAAGGGGCCGGAGCACTTTGCCGTATCTGAATGGTCCGCCAGAGTCTGCGGGAAACAGATTTATATGGAGGAGACATCACAGGCCCCAGAGGGAAGGTGTGGGGCTTACCCCCCCTCGCTCCCGACAAAGAGCTGTTTTGTGGCCCAGTCTGTCTCCTGGGAGTAAATCTGCTTCTATGCCCCTGAGAGACAGGGCCTCCGTGGCACCCTCCACGCCTTCCCTGATAGATTAAAAAACAGACGTAGAAATAAAACAGGGGGATCTTTCTTAGAAGATGCTTACCCTCGGCTTCTGGGCTGCTGGCAACCAGTGTGTGTGTGTGTGTGTGTGTGTGTGTGTGTCCCAGATTAGCCCAGAAGGGAAGCCCACTGCATCCATTGGCTATGCTGGTGTCCTGGCCTTCGTCCCCAGAGTTCAGGGTGAGAGTGAGACTCTGATATTTCCAGCAGGCCTCTGAGAATGATTGGCCGAAGGTCCCCTGGTGAGCACTTTGGACAAACAGGGAGCCAAGTTCTGGCCTCCCTCCTCTACCTTCCAGCCACACTACCCAACTGGCTCCCACACACACACCCCCTCCAAGTGATGGCTTTGACTAACGCCACTGGAAGCCACCTAGCCGAACTCCTTGGCTGAAAGCAAGATGGTTCCCCTCGCCCACCACAGGGTGCCCGATCAGGCCACGGCGGGGCACAAGCCGAGGGTCACCGCCGGGAGGTTGGCTTTCCAAAGGATTGTCTTGGAAGGCAAAATGTGATGACCCCAAGGAGCAGTTACTCTGTGAGTGAAGTCGTCCGCAAGAGTTACATGTCTGGTAATGCCTCTGCAGCAGCTGAAAGGGACGAACGCCCACAGAGGGAGAGAACAGCCTCTGTGATCCGCGTGGGCTACCACAGGAGGAGTGGAAACCCTGAGTGGTCTGGTGGAAAGGGCTGTCAAGTCGCAGCTGACTGTAAAGTTTTCAAGGCAAGAGACGACCAGAGGTGCTTAGCTGTGGCCTGCCTCTGCGTCACTCCACTGCACTTCCTCGGGGGTCCCCCGTCCAAATACTAACCAGGGGAGACCCTGCTCAGCTTCTGAGATCTGATGAGACGGGACTAGGCTGGGCCGTCCAGAAAGCTCAGGACAGGCCTCTGAATGTAGCCTGTTATGCCCAGGGGCGTAGAGTTTTGTAAATTCCCTCCCCCCACCGGGAAACCTCCGCGCCTCCCCAGGCCCTTCCGAGGCCCGCCAGCTGCTGCTGCCAGAGCCTCTCTGTCCCCCCCCCCACTCCTTCCCTCTCCCTTCGCCAGGAAAAGAGGGAGGGAGAGGGAAGGATGGAAGAGTGGCCGGGGGGGGGGAGAGGCACCGGCGGCAGCAGCTGCCAGCCTCGGAAGGGCCCCGGGAGGCGCGACGGCAGGCACTACGTTTCCCCGGGGGGGGGGGCTCAGTCCCCCCCGGGAAATTTCAGGGGAGGCTCGAGCCCCCCCCCCCCCGGTAGTCTACGCCTATGGTTATGTCTTAAACTTATGCAGGTCCTTTGCTTCCAAAACTGTTTCAGGAAAACTATTCCAGATTTTCATGTGTCACTGAAAAACCTGGGTAGAATCCAACCCAAGGTGGGACTCCGTTTTGATCTGAGTAGCAAAGTTACCAAGAGCGCCAACCTAAGTAAAGATACATTCTTCTAAACCCATTGGGTCCTGATCTGGGTAGCCCAGTCTGGTCAGATCTTGGAAGCGACACAGGGCTCAGCCCTGGTTAGTGTTTGGAAGGAAGACTGCAGAGGAAGGCGACGGCAAACCACCTGTGTCGATCTCTCGCCTTGAAAACTCGAAGGGGTTGCCAAAAGTCAACTGTGACTGAGGAGGGTACGTTTTCACAGGTAGCCGAGTGACTTAGAAATTTACTGTTAACTGTGCTCTTCCCCCCCACCCCCACCCCAATAGGAAGCTGTGATAAAGAGATATCTGCCAGTCCTTCACCACCATATGACAGTTCTCTGAAACTACTTGGAAGTGATTTCAATTTAACAGGAGATAAAAGATACATCTGATTAAAGTTAGTGCATTATAATAATTTAATGAGAGCCGATGCAATTTATCCCAGAGAGATAACGAAAGATTGATGAAAAAATAGCAAGTCAGCGAGCGAAGAGCCAATCTGTTCATGATGGCACGATATGATGCCCTGCGGTTTCCTCTCTCCATAGAGAGCTCCGCAGAGCTGCTCTTTTCGAACGGAAAGGCAGGGTCATGCTTCCCTGTAGCCTGAGGTTGTTTGCGTGGTCCTTTGTGCAGGTGAGCTGGAGAAAGCCAGTGTTAATTCCAGGGGTCCTTTGGGGCCGGAGCGAGGTGGAGCGCTGCTCCACCAGCTCAGGAGTGAGCACTAGGGCAGCCATGGGCCAAATCAGATTCTCTGATCTGATTCGGCCCACCGCCAAATTGCTGCCGAAATTCACCGGCGACTTTAAAAGCAACTGTAGGGGAGGGGTTTGAGGCAGAAGCTCCAAACTTGCAGGGTAGCTTCTGGGACCTCTCCCCCAAATACCCACCAAGTTTCAAGAAGATTGGACCAGGGGGTTCAATTTTACAGGCCTCTAAACAGGTTGTCCCCATTCCCTACATTGTTCTCTATGGTGGGGGGAAAGTACCGTTTTTTCCCACTTAGCCCCGCCCACTTTCTTAAAGCACTTTGTAGGCTCCCAGAAAGGTGTTGGTGGGCGCTGTGGCCCCCACAGGCACCAGGTTGGGGGGCCCCGCTTTAGTGCTTGGGGCGGGGGCCATACTGGATTCCATTCAAGGAAGAGCCCTTCTTCCAGAGGACACTGTTCTCTAACCAAGATCAGTTCCCCTGAGGAAAATGGCAGCTTTGGAGGGCATACTGTATGGCATTATACCCTGCAGAGGGCAGTCCTCTCCCCAAATCCCACCCTCCCCAAGCTCCACCCCCAAAACTCCCAGGTGCTTCCCAACTCAGAGCTGGCAACCCTGTTGTTCTCTTGGTGAGGAAATTCAATAGCTGTCAGCTCCAACCATCCTGTGGTACTCAGCATGCGCTGGGCTTCCTGGATTACTTCCACAGCAGTAGTTTTATTTGCCAGGCTCAGGAGGAGAAAGTGTATGAGCATCCCAAGAGTTTGGAGGTTCTTTGATTGGGTAGAGGGGATTCAGGCTTGGGGTGCCAACTCCTGGCTCTTGACGGTGTGCCCAGCACCAACTGTGAAGAGCCTGGGCGTGATTCTGGATGCCTCCCTATCAGGGGAGGCCCAGGTCACCAATGCTGCCAGACGGGCGCTCTTCCAGCTGCGCAACTGGCCCTCTGCCTGCCCTACGCTGATCTAGCCACAGTAATCTATGTAACGGTCACCTCCAGGCTGGAGTACTGTAACACACTCTATGTAGGGCTGCTCTTGAGACCGACCCCGAAACTCCGTCTGGTTCAGAATGCGGTGGCGCAAGGTGGAACACCAGTTCAAGTTGAAGGTTTTGTAGTTAACTTTTAAATCCCTTAACAGTCTGGGACCCGTGTATCTTCAGGCCCGCCTCTCCTGGTATCGCCCCCGAAGAGCACTGCGCTCACTAGATAAGAATCTCCTAGTGATCCCTGGCCAAAGAGACGTCTGGCGGTCCTCAACAGCTCTGCCCTGCTCTGATTTAGCCACAGCTGTCTATGGAACGGTCACCTCCAGGCTGGACTACTGTATCCTGGTGGAACCCTCTGCCGAGTATAGAGTTCCGTGCAGCCTGTAAGGTGGAGATGTAGGGCCATCCACTTAGGTTAATTTATTTTACTTTTACTGTTTTTGTTATGAATTATTATACGAATGTTGCTTTATTAATGTCGTATACCACCCTGAGCCCTGGTCACAGGGGAGGGATGTCTAGAAATCACGTTTAATAATAAATAAATACTATACCGTCCCCAGAATGGTGAGGCGGTAGACAAAAATTCTCCCAGGGAGTTGAGTTCAGAACAGTAATTCCAGGATCTCTGAGAGGATCATGGCTGTTATGAACCTCCTTTCCTGACACTTACTAAGGACAAGGTAGTTCCCCAGTGTTCCGCGTCAGAGAGTTCCTCAGTTTCACATTAGGTGAGATATTGTTGTCTTTCTCCCTCATGACCCAGAGAGGAAGGACAAAGCCATACTTGGAACACTTCCCTGGGAATGAGCCCCATGGAATAGACTCAAGTAGGATTCTGAGGAAGAAAAAAAGAGGAGATTGGATTTATACCCTGCCCTTCACTACCCAAAGGAGTCTCAGAGCAGCTTACAAACTCCTTTCCCTTCCCCTCCCCACAGCAGATGCCCTGGGAGGCAGGTGGGGCTGAGAGAGCTCTGACAGAAACTGCCCTTTTCCAAGAACAGCTGTGCCAGAGCTATGGCTTGCCCAAGGTCATCCAGCGGGTGCAAATGGAGGAATGGGGAATCAAAGCCGGTTCTCCCAGATTAGAGTCCGCACACTTAACCACTTCACCAAACTGGTGGCCTGGTATAGCTCGATCTCATCAGATCTCATAAGCTAAGCAGGGTCAGTGCTTGGAAGGGAGACAGACAAGGCAGATGCTGCGGAGGGAAGCAATGGCAAACCCCCCTCTGCTTCTCACCTGCCTTGAAAGCACCTTGCTGGGGTTGCCGTAAGTTGGCTGTGAACGGACTGCACTTCACTTGCACACAAGATGCTGACTAGACCAGCTTAGGATGGCTTTCCTAATGCCAGAGTCCTTATGCATTTGTTTGAGGCTTCCAAATATAATCTGAGACTCTTTCTCCTCCCTTCTGGTCTGTCGGGAAGCATCCGGCATAAACCCTGGTTGTACCTCTCCTGTCTCTTTGTCCAGTCACACCTTCCGTCCCTCTTGGAACCTGAGATATACTGGGTTCAGATGCATAGAGGGATCAGCTCATAGTTTATCGAGTTAAGCCAGAACAAGACAACACTAGCAGGGCCAAAGCCCTGCTTAGATGCATGCAAAACACTCCACCCCACACACTCCCCACACTCTCCATGATAGGCTATTTACAAAACACTGCTACTTGATTGGTTTACGCCAGAGTCCTGGTCGGCTATTGTTCCTGTGCTCCAAGCTCAGCCAGTCTCTAGGGTGACTCAATCAGGGATGATTCAATCCCAATACATAACAAAACTCAAGTGAACCAATGAGAAGTATGACTCCAGTAACACGGATTCAGTCTGTGATGGAACCTCCTGAAGCTTGTTCTTAATTGTTCTGCAGTAGTTGCAGCCCAGTTGTTCTCAAAGAAATTGTTCTTGAAGAAAAGCAACCAGACCCAGTTTTGACCCAGCCTGGCTCTTCCTAGGGGTGTAAGTTAGCTCTTTGCTTTTGCTCTTTGGAACCTGTGTCCCCCCTGTGACTGCTGGCGTGACCTCCAGATCCAGACCTGCGAGTGGACTGAAAACTTTACAAGCCAGCCATATCAGTGTTGTCTGAAATAAAGGATGAAAGCCCTCCCACAGCTCCGGCTGTGCAGCGACTCTTCAGTATCTTTTCTAACGCTTCTAACGCTTCATCTAAACCAGCTGCTATAGCTCCGACTACTTTGTATCGGATTATTTTTTCACCCTCTTTAAATAGGCAGTGGCACACAATCAAAGTTAAGTGACCCCTTAGTTTTCATGTATTTTTAATGGTATCTTGTATTTTCGTATGCTTGTGTCTGTACATTCACATGCACCCCTTCATACATATCTTTATGTCTGTTTTGTACATTCTCATCCAGCTTTTCCCCCCCCGTTCTGGTAATTTGCCTTTGCACACTGGCCTTTCCTGTGAGGTCTTTATATGTTTAGACAAGGCCGTAGTGGCAGAAAGTGCCTTCAAGTTACAGCTGACGCGGCCACCCTACGGAGGTGTCGAACTCTTTGGCTACAAGGGCCGGATCTGACATAAAGTGTCACTTTGTTGGGCCAGGCCACGTGTGCCATGAAATGTAATGCCAGGTACCAAAGATATAAACTTTATAGAGGGCACAGGCAAAGCCAATTAACATTTTTGTGTGTGTGCGTGCGTGCGTGCATGCCTGGAAGTCATGGTTGACTTCCGGTGACCCCTAGTGGGGCTAGGACATTTCCATTTAACATTATTTTTTAACTCAAAACACAAACATGCTTAACACATTAATACTCTTAGAATATTTCCTTTATTTAACAGTCTTTGATAACTGATGCCTCTTGCTCTGAATTATTGCATCAAAAACTGGAGTTAACATCTGTGGCTGTAGCAATCTCGAGTTTTCTGTTTAGGTGTGTATCCAGGGGTCCTTTCGTAGAAAAAGAGCTGCAGGAGCTCATTAGCATAACTCATTAGCATCTGCCACGTCCCTTGACATTACTGGAAGTGTGTCAGAAAGGGAATGTCAGTTTCAGCCCCATTATACCCTATAAGCCATTGAAATCAATGGCAAAAACTCATAGGGTATATGAGGGGCTGGAGGAAAGGGGATTTGAGGGAGAGGCTCCAGACTTGCAGGGTAGCTGCTGGAGCCTCTCCTTGAAATACCCACTAAGTTTCAAGAAGATTGGACCATGAGGTCTAATTTTATGGGCCCCCAAACAGGTTGTCCCATCCCCTCCATTGTTCTCTGTGGTGGGGAAAATGTTACCTTTTTTCTACCATAGAGAACAATGGAGGGAATGGGGGCAACCTGTTTGGGGGCACGTAGAATTGGACCCCCTGGTTCAATCTTCTTGAAACTTGGTGGGTATTTGGGGGAGAGGTCCCAGCAGCTACTCTGCAAGTTTGGAGCCTCTCCCTGAAACCCCCTCCCCTCCAGCCGCTTTTAAAGTTGTCGCCGAATTTCGGCAGCAATTCGGCAGCTGGCTGAATCAGATCAGAGAATCTGATTCGGCCCATGGCTGCCCTAGTGGCCACTCCTGAGCTGGTGGAGCTTCGCTCCGCCTCGCTCCGGCCCCAACGGACCCGTGTGTATCTGTAAGCTGGGAATGTACTTTTGATTTATTAACGTTTATTACAGAAGAGAGCTGTTCACAGACGTACGTTGTCCCAAACATGGAATTTTAGAAGCAACAGCCTTAAGGTGGGGGTAATTCAGACCCAAGACCTGGTAAAATTTGCTAATGCCAACTTCGGAAAGCTTACCCTTCAGTACAGCGCCACGCTGCTCCCCGACCAGTCTGCGATTTGTGGCATCCTTTCATTGGTAGGTGGGGAGCAGTGTGAATGTCCCATTTTGTCGACTGTCCTGTCACTGTGTGTCATCCACCTTGAGCACGACTCCCACCTTAGAGAAACTTTTCCTTTCCCCCCCCAACCACCCCTCCCCGGCACCAGTAATCCCAGGGCGCCTCTTCCTTCTCTGAAAATACACCTCCCCATCGCACTGGATCAGCAACTTTTTCCCCTGCAACCCTGGAAGCATTTTTGCGTGTGAAGCAGGGTTTCTTCCCCGCTTAGAGACATCCACCCCAGAATGTACACATATCGTATAAACTCTCCGAGGAACTGGAGCTGCCGCCCTCAGTGCTTGCCGGATCCACCGCAAAAATCATGGACCCTCCACAGATTCACCAGTCACCTGTCAATGGCCAGAACTCAGCCCTTTTCTCCCACCACCTCTTGGTGAGTCCTCCATGCCGATCTACACCCTTCCAAATCTCAAGTCTGCTCCCACTGACCACCGAGTCCACTTCGGGCGTGGCCCATTCCTGCAGGGTGAGGCTTCCTTTGGCTGGGCATGTGCCTACGGTCCAGGAGGTTGGCACCCACTTCTGGCTACCGCACAGTCCAATATCCCGGCACACTTATTGTGCAGTCCAACTAACAGGTATAGTTCATAGCCTTATCGGTGCTGCTCAAGTTTCTTGCAGGGCAAAACACCCCTTCCAACTCTATGGTTCTATGATTCTAGGGCAGGCCCTGCTTAGCTTCTGAGACCGGGTAAGATCGGGCGAGCCTGGACAAGGTACCCTTAAATAAACTGTTCTTTGTATGTTACTTACGATTTTTTTAATGGATGTTCCCATTCAACTTGAGAGCCCTGAATTCTGTGCTTGGAGTGTGACCACCATCTTGTTTTGTTTATTTGCAAGCACAGAGAGAGAGAGCGCAAATGTTGGGTCATCTAAACCGGCATCTGTTGTGTTTTAAATTTCAGCAGCTAGAAGGCGAAGGAATGACCTTTGACCCGCGGCTAGACCACGAAGGAGTCTGCTGTATCGAGTGTAGGCGGAGCTACACCCATTGCCAGCGGATCTGCGAACCCCTCCTGGGCTACTACCCCTGGCCTTACAATTACCAAGGGTGCCGCTCCGCATGCCGCCTTATCATGCCCTGCAGCTGGTGGGTTGCCCGCATCTTGGGGGTTGTGTGAAGGAGCCCTGTGGTGAAGGGAGCACCTACCCAAGGCCACAGCCAAAGAATCGTGACTTAGCTCCCCCCCCCCCCCCCCGTCTCTGTGTATGTTCAGAAACTGCATGTCAGCCCTTGTAGATATGAATCAATTAAAGCCTCAAGGTAATATTTCAGTCGTTTTATGAAAGCAAGAGTGGAGCTTGAAAGTTTACCTTTTAGCAGATCATCCCCTCTTCAACCCTGCTGGAAAATGGGGGAAAAGGGGGCGGAGGGGAGACTGTCTTAAGTCTCAAACAGAATTACCCTTTCTGTGTATGAATTAAGTCTTCACCACATCAAAGCTTGCTTAGAAATTGAAATTCAGCCTCTCTTTAGAAAACCTTCTGTTTTGAAACAGTTGTGGGGAAATGCCCAATTAGAGGCGCTCCGCTTTTGGCAGAGCCTTTCAATCATGTAGCGCTTGACAAATAAAATCCTAAGTGAAGCTGCTTTCTGTTGTGATTCACAAAGAAACCCCTGAGTCATTATGAAGCCGTTAGGAACCAATTACGGCTCATTCTTTTGCCACCGAGTTTGCCAGAGGAGGAGAGGATGGTCAGAAGCCAACCCCCAGGGCTGTTGGAAGGACGAAGCTCAAGGGCTTTTCGGGAGGACCCTCACAGCCATGTAGCCTGTGCCCCAGGTTCCATCACTAGCAACTGCCAGTCCTAAAAGACTGTTAAGTAGAGAGTAGCAACGTAACAGTTGAATAGCCCCAGAGTACATTATAATTGTAGATTATAATCCGATACCCATGTTCTCCCATTAAGCTTTGGGATGCATCGCCCATGTGGTTTGAACAGACACCCGTCAATTACGGGAAGAGGGCAGTAAAGCATTCAAAACGCACTGAGAAGCTACAAGCGGATAACTCAAAAGAATCCTGCTTTTTGAATAAATCCTGCAAGTGGTACACTTCAAACACTGGCTTAAAATTTGCAAACTTGGTCTCGGTAGCAGATGCCTTTTTTTTTTGAGACATTCTAGTGTTCTGTTCAAGCAGGTAGTTGGGGAAGGAGACATGGCTGGGACCACACCAGGCAACAGTTGGGTGAAGCAGTTTATCCCAATGACTTTTGACAAAAAGAACAGCGGGGGCTGTAATGCTTGTTCGGATTCACGGCACGGGAAAAATTCAGTCACGAGGCAGGGGGACCACGCAAGCCCACTGCTTCTGCATCAGAGATCAAGAAGAAGAAGAGATTGGATTTATAGCCCACCCTTCACTCACTTAGTTCAGTCTTTTTAAAGGTCGCTGCTGCTGCTCCCCAAAAGCTGTTCATTTGCTGACTTTGTGGAAAGCCTGCCTTCCTCACAGAAGATGCAAAGTGGGCAACACAACTTCAAAGCCAACAGTAAAGACAATAAGAGAACAGTCTAAATGTTTTGAGCATTGAACGCTGTGATAATCTCTCTTTCACAACAACGCCCTCCTAGAAAGTACCATTTTCACACATTCTGCAGAATCAGAGGGGTGTGGGAACCTTCCTGACCCAAATCAGGCAGGAGGACACTCCGCCAGGTGGATTTGGGGGGGGGGGGGGGGGACACAGACGGCAGAGAAGCCTCCAGTACAGGCAGCCGTGGATCTCCCGTTTTCAGGGCCATGCCTTGAAAGGGGCTTGCTCAGGTGAACAAACCGGTCACCGCAGAAACTTTATGCGTTCCCTGGCGAAAACGGCTGCTTTGGAAGGTGGACTCCGTGGCATTAGGGAAATACTGCTCGATGCAGGGAGGAATGAAAATGTGGAATTTGCTGCTGGTAGAGGTAGTGACAGCCACAGGAACAAATAGCTTTCAAAGAAGAAGAAGAAGAGAAGAGATTGGATTTATACCCCGCCCTTCACTACCCAAGGGAGTCCCAGAGCGGCTTACAAACTCCTTTCCCTTCCCCTCCCCACAACAGACACCCTGTGAGGTGGGTGGGGCTGAGAGAGCTCTGGCAGAAACTGCTCTTTTTCAAGAACAGCTGTGCGCCAGAACTACGGCTTGCCCAAGGTCATCCAGCAGGTGCAAGTGGAGGAGTGGGGAATCAAACCCGGTTCTCCCAGATTAGAGTCCGCGCACTGAACCACTACACCAAACTGGCTCTCACACCAAACCGGCTCTAGGAGACTAGGCAGGTCCAGGAGACTAGGCAGATCCAGGGAGGATGAGTCTACCTGTGGCAACTACTCTTGGTGACTGAGGGGAACCTCCACATTCAGAGGCAGTCAGCCTCTGAATCCCAGTGCCAGGAGACAACTTCAGGGGAAGGCCTCGGCCTCTCTGCCCTGTTGTTGGCCGTCCAGAGGAACTGGTTGTCCACTATCTGAGATGGGATGCTGGACTAGATGGACCCTCACTGGTCTGATCCAGCAGGGCTCTTCTGAGGTTCTTCTCAGGGGAAGAGAGAAGTAGAAGAGATTGGATTTACACCCTCCCTTCACTACCCAAAGGAGTCTCAGAGCGGCTTACACTCTCCTTTCCCTTCCCATCCCCACAACAGGCACCCTGTGAGGGAGGTGGGGCTGAGAGAGCTCTGACAGAAACTGCTTTTTTTCAAGAACAGCTGTGCCAGAACTATGGCTTGCCCAAGGTCATCCAGCAGCTGCATGTGGAAGAGTAGGGAATCAAACCCGGTTCTCTCAGATTAGAGTCCGCGCACTTAACCACACCAAACTGGCTCACGGCCTCTATGCGCTGTTGTTGGTTGTCTAGAGGAACTGGTTGGCCCCTGCGTGAGACAGGATGCGGGACTAGATTTCGTGCGAGTTGGTCATTGTTATATCCCATTGAAATCCCTCCCCTCCCAAAACCCTCCAGGTATTTCCCACCCTGAAGCTTGCAACCCTACCAGTGGGGGTTTCCAAGGCAAGAGATGTTCAGAGATGGTTTTATCCACTGCCTGCCTCTGCATCGCGTCCATGGACTTCCTTGGTGGTCTCTCATCCATGTACTAACCACGGTCAACCCCGCTTAGCCCCCAAGAGTTATCAAGATCAGGCTAGCCTGGGCTCAGGGCTGCTTTCTGGACTTTGAGGGGGGCCCTCCCCCTCCCCACCACCAGCTCCCCCCACCACTTCTCCCCCCCATCCACATGGCCTCCCACCTGCCTGTGTGGCCTTTCCCCCGCCCGCTTGTGAGCTCTCTCACGGCCCAGGCTCCCCTCTGCCTGTAGCCCTTCCCCCAGTGGCGCTGGGCAGTGAGTGTAGCTGGGAGCAGAGTGGAAGAGCGAGACTGACCGTAGAGAAGCCCTGGGCCCTGGCAGCCAGCCCACCTAAGGGCACGCGGATGCCAGCTTCGACTGGGCCAGCCATGTCAGGGCAACAGTGCTGGAGGACATCCGTTTGCCAAACGACTGGGTTTGCTCGTGCACCTCTGCTTCAGGCGATGTCTTTAAAATGTTACGGTGGGGGACTGTCTATACTGTGTACATTCCTCTCTAGAAACGCTCTTATTAATTCACTTCTCACAATGGAACGTTGTTGCCTTCCCCTGTCGTTTTCTGGTTCCTGAAATTCACACGTTTCATCCATGCACAGACACCTCTAACGCACAAGGAGAGCCGGAAAGACAGAAAGGAATCGTATGTCCCAATTCCAAATTTGTTCCGTTTTCATGTTCTGCTAGAGAAGTGATTTTTAGCACTGCGCAATGACCAACTCGCGCTAAATGGTTTTGCGTTAGTCAGCCACAAGTAGGCTGCAACAGAGACATCCCTGACTCGGGGACAGCTCATCTGAAGGGCGTGAGCGGCTCCAGCGCAGGAATCAAATTATTTCCTCTTTGCCACTGCCTCTGCCAAGAGCAGCCAGCCCCGTCCTATTTGAGCAGCTTTCAGATTTCAATTGCAGGCTCATTTTCACCAGCACCGAATGCGGATGCTTCCAAGAACGGATAAAGACAGCAAGTCGCCAGGATTAAATGCCTTGTTAGTTCTAATGGAAAACACAAAATGTTTTTAAAAAGGAGACGGATGGCGGCGCGACTTGGATAGCTCACAGCACCCCTCGGCAAGACACCTACGACCGCCGGCTTGCCCGAAACATCAGATCCAGGTCGTGGGGAAAATGGAACGGAAGGCGCAGCTGAATGAGGGCGGGTTTCCCCTTGTGGAAGAAGCATATAAACATCACATACTGTGTTTCCAGGCAGATTGTGTGCGTGCATCAATCCAGTTCTTTTGCCGTAAGCTACGTGGTGAAAATACATTTAATTGAAGCTGGGAACTCGTTACAGGCTTGGATTTGTTTCTATCTATAGGGACGTTTGCCAAGACAAAAACAGAAGCCATTGTAGCTCACTATAGAAAACTTGACAAGTTGCTAATACACCCTTAATTTAATTTAATTTGATTGGGAGATCACCAGATGCTAAGAGTACGTGAGCATTACAGTAAACCTTTCTTTCATTAATTCCTCCCCCCCCACCCCCAGCCGTGAGACCTCCTAAACAGGCTTGCTCTCAGCTGTTCTCGTTGAACCTTAATGGGAAACAACAGGACGTAATTTCCGTCGAGGCGAAATTTGTGTTCGGGGTCACAGCCTCAGCCCTGAAGCTGGAGAACACGCAGAGACAAGCGGAGAGCACCTTTTCCTGGCTGCTCCATTTCAAGCATCTCCTATCCAGCATGGAAATTATAATTCCTAGGTTTTCCCTTGCCAGAACAGCAAGGAGAGACTCTGCCCCCTTTCAGTCTATGTAAAGCTGTGTTGCTGGATTGACTCTTGTACTGTAATCTGTATAGAAGAAGAAAAAGAGATTGGATTTATATCCCGCCCTTCACTCACTTAAGAGTCTCAAGAGCGGCTTACAAACTCCTTTTCCCTTCCCCTCCCCACAACAGACACCCTGTGAGGTAGGTGGGGCTGAGAGAGCTCTTTCCCAAGCTTTCCTTGAGGGAACAGCTGGTACAGAGCTATGGCTTGCCCAAGGTCATCCAGCCAGGTGCAAGTGGAGGAGTGGGGAATCAAACCCGGTTCTCCCAGATTAGAGTCCGCGCACTTAACCACTACACCAGACTGGCTCTCATCGTACTGTTTCTGGTAGGAACAAGATGAGCAACTGCCATACAGACCATTTATCCATGTCCCTTCTCTTGTGGGGGGACCACAGACCAAAAAGTGCAGCCCACTCTCTGCCCTAAAGGGACACGTTAGCAGCCACTGCGGCCAGAGGGACGCCCCAGTAAAGACAGAAAGGAGTCACCACAATGGAGTCCTTTGAATGCGGCCAGGATCAAAACTCTGGTGTCACGTTCATCCCATGATGCGCTCAGGAACCAACAAACACACCAACAAAGTGGAAGTTTGCGGGTCAGGGTAAAATGCCGTTTCTCCAACGATCTGTTCATAAATGGTCTGGAACTTGGGGTGAGCAGTACGGTGGCCAAGACTGCAGGAGGACACACAAAATATGCAGGATGGCGGAAACCAAGGTCGCCAACTATGAAGAGCTCGAGGAAGATTTCTACAAACTGGGTGAGTGGACGACAATGCGGCAAATGAAATTCAGTGTAGGGAAGTGTAAAGTGATGTACATGGGAACAAAAAACCCCACTCAACTTCAAGCCTAAGTGAATGGGGTCTGAACTTGCTGAGACGGAGAGGCAAAGGGACCTTAGGGTCACAGAGGATAGCTCAGTGAAAGTGTTGACTCAAGAGTGCTGCAGCAGTGAAAAAAGGCAAACTCTGTCCTGAGGATTATTAGAGAAGGGATTGAAAATAAAAACCGCAGCAGAGGTCCATCAGTGGCTATTAGCCACAAGGTATAGATAGGAACTCAGTCTGGGGCAAGTGATTCACTGTATTCTTGGTGCTTGACAGGGGGGCAACAGTGGGAGAGCTTCTGGAATTCTGGCTCCACTGGTGGACCTCCTGAAGGCACCTGGGGTGTTTTTGGCCATTGTGTGACATAGAGTGTTGGGCTGGATGGGCCACTGGCCTGATCCAATACTGGCTTCTCTTAGGTTCTTATGTTAAAACAGCCACTATTATAATGCCCCTGTATAGATGGATGGAGTGACCTCCTTTGGAATATTGTATGCAGTTCTGATCACTGTATCACACAAAGAACCATCACGGAGCTGGGAAAAGTACAGAGGAGGGCAACCAAGATGATGAGGGGGGTTGGAGCACCTTCCCTAAGAGGAAAGGCTGAAGAGACTGGGACTCTTCGGTTTAGAAAAGAGAGGGCATGAGAGAGGTTTATAAAATTATGCCTGGAGTGGAAAGAGTTAACCAAGAGATCCTTTTCTCCCTCTCCCCAAATACTAAAAGTCAGGGGCAATGAAGTCAGGATGGACAACAGGAAAATACTTTCTTACTCTAGGAGTGATGAAAACATGGGATTCAGTGCCAGAGGATGCAGTGATGGTCCCAGGCAGGTGTGTGTGTGTGTGTGTGTGTGTGTGTGTGTGTGTGTTAAGTGCCATCAAGTCACTTCTGACCTGTGGTGACCCTACTGCCTCCAGAACATCCTCCTGTTAATGGTTTGCTCAGATCAAGGTGAGCGGCCGGGTTAGTCCGTCCGCAGCAGGAGAAAAGGGCGAGAGTCCGGGAGCACCTTCAAGACCAACAAAATACGTGGTAGGGTGTGAGCTTTAGGGAGCCACTGCTCACTACTCTGGATACCTGAAGAAGTGAGCGGTGACTCCCGAAAGCTCACATCCTACCACAGATTGCGTTAAGTCTTCGAGGCGCTCCTGGACTCTCGCCCTTTTCTGCAGCCTTGCTCAGGTCTTCCTTGACTGAGTCCATCCACCTCCTGTTGGGTCGTTTCCTGCTGCCTTCAACCTTTTTTTTTCTTTTTTTTTTTAAGCAATATGGTCTTTCCCAGTGAGTACTGTCATCCCATATGGTGACCAAAGTACTATTGATCTAGAACCCACATATTTGTCTTTTGGGCAGTCCGTGGAATCCTCCAACCGTTCAGACGAGTGAATCACTTTTCTTCCTGTCCGCTTTCTTCACCGTCCAGCTACTCCGGAGGAGTCAAGGCAGGCACCACCTCTAGAAATGTAACGGGATTTCTTCTTTATTCAGTCACACAGTCAAGTCCGACTCTTCGCGACCCCATGGACCACATGACGCCAGGCCCTCCTGTCTTCTGTTGTGCTCAGGATTCTGCTCAACTTCATGTCTGTTGCATCAATGACACTGCCTAACCATCTCATCCTTTGCTGTCCCCTTCTTCTTATACCTTCAATCTTTCCCAGCATCAGGGTCTTGCTCCCTTCTCATTTGGCGGCCAAAGTAGACCATTCTACTTGCCAGGGCTTTTAATGGAGTATAAATTGAAGGTACCTTTTGCGGGGAGGGTCTCTTTATTTTGTTGGTGGTAACTATGAGGTGTGAGTGGCCTTGAGCCACAAGGGAAGGCAGGCGAGTACTTTAATAAACAGAGGGGGGATCGGACCAATCTGTCAATCCCTATCAACCGCAACAGCTTGAACACATTCAAGAAGGCCCAGATGCTTTGGGATGTGCATCTGTGAGAAAGACAGCAATGAATCATGGCCCCAGGTGGAGGACTTCCTGGGTATTTGGTTGATCATAGTGGGGGAACCAGGTGCTAAACTAGATTCACTTGGAAGTGCTTATGTGCTCTCTTTCCATCATGCCCAAGGCGGCTGAGCCATGGGTCTGATGCAGCAGGGCTGCTCTTGGGTGCTGAGGCCTCTCGTTCCTTGCAATAGAAAAATAACTGGACTAAAACTCATGCTGATGCCAGGACTCCGATTTCTACAGCTCCACTTATGAGAATAGTATGGCCCTCCTGAAGAACAGGAGTGGGAGGAGCAACGCAGAGAGACCACCAGTTTGGAGGGTCATCGGATTCAACGCTGCGAATTGCCAGGTCCCCGGAGCAGCCATACTGGTCAAAAGGGACCAAGGCTCCATCCTGCTGGAGGCGCGAATGAAGCGAGTCTGGGACAGTGGGTAGACTGCAGGACCCTGGGCTGTGATGCGTCTCCGCTCTGCGCTGTGTCCTGAGCAACGGATGACCCGTGGAAGGCGACACAGGAGTTGTCTACATAATGTGAATCAGGACTGAAGCGAGTAGCAGTGCAGCAAAGCTCTGGCCCGAGCGACAAAGTTCCCATCCATCTTTTTGCATCACTCTGTCGATAGTTGCATTGCCAGGGCCGGCTGTATCAAAAGGAAGGTCTCCACATAGTCCAAAAGGCAAGCACGCCAGCGCAAGACACGAAGCACAGAGGTGACCCCAGTCTGAAGACGACATTGGCTCCTTTTCGGTGCAAACTGGGTGAGGGCTGAACGTGAGATTTCCCCTGGAGAGAACCGACCGAGCCGCCAGCTGCAGAGAGGTCCCAAAAGACCCGTGCGGGCAGGCACAGAGACACAAGACGCCTGCCTCCTCATCCAGGAAGAGACCTGAGGGCCAATTTCTTGGCTGGAGTTCTAGAACTTTCCAGATTTTTTAAAAATTTATTTTTTGGATGGCGGTAACACAAACGCCACAGTGGGGCTTCACCAGCCACAAAGACTCATCAGGGTGTCCTTCAATAATGGAGACACTTATAGGGAGAGAAACCCAGCATTTGCTCTTCTTTGACTTACAGGAGTGGTCCACGACACGCTGCTGATGGGCGCCACGGTAACTGCCAAGTGTTCTGAGAAGGGAGGCGGGGCTAGGCGGGGCTCTGGCCTAGCGAAGCTCCTGACTGCCTGTGCAGACGTTTTAAAGCACTGCTACCAGAGCAGCCGCCACCACAGCACAAGGATCTGCACTGTGTGACTGAACGGAAGTGGCGGCAGCCATTTTGTGGCTGGCTCCGCCTCCTACGGCAGCCATTTTGCAGCTGTGCCCACCACACTGTGGTGCCCGCAGGCTGGCAGAGGCTGGGGAGCCGTGGCCGACAGCACCCTTACACCTCATCCGCTTTTGTATCATACCGGTTGGTCCTGGAGAGTTCGAACAAACGCAAACAGTGCTTAGGGGCGGAACAAGGAGACATTCCAGTCCCCTTAAAATGGTTTATTTTTTTAAAAAAACCAGTCTGGGTAAGGGGAAAAGCTCTCTGTACCAGCAGCATTGAACGTATGGGACAGAGTTAAAAAAAGACTCGGCCTCCCCGGGCTTGGTTTTTCAGCCTCCGGATAGCAAGAATGGTCCCACTGACCAGCCCATGGAAACAGCCACGACAGGCAAGGATAAGAAAGTGACAGAAAGTAAATCAGAGCAGACCACGGCTTGTGTGTTGCTGTTACGGTTTCAATCGTTTCAATTAAGGCACCAAAAACAATTGTTTCAATTAAGGCACTCGGTAAGTAAGACTGACAGAATCCACCACGACAACTACGTGAGAAGAAATTAAAAAAAAATCATATTCACTGAGGCACAGTCTTTAAAGTGAAAGGTGTTGTACTTGGAAATGTGGTGAGGGTAAAGGTGATCTTGAACATCTACGACAGAGCTGCTGAAGAAACCAACGTGTACCGGATGGAGACTTTCAGGTTTATCAAGTGTATGAAGGTGCAAACGTCCAAGATAAGCCACGCTTGGCTGAACGAACGGCTCAAGCCTGAAGCTGAACGCACAAAGCTCTGCTCACACCCCAGAGCTACTCTGAGCTCGCAGAACAACTGTGGCCCCCATCTCCCCGATCCTGCTGGAGCCCACTGTGCATCACAGCTTCCATTAGGCATGCGGTCCATCAGACCGCTGCTTGCCCCTAAAATGGACAGGGCCCTCTGAAACAGAGTTCAGCCCATCGTCTTCGAAGGATATTGCTTTCAGATTGCTCTGTCAGCCACAGAGGAATAAAACCGTGACCCTCAGCCAAGTAGTAAAGTCTGCTAATGAGTTGCAAAAATAGACAAAAATCTGTTAAAGAAAATAACCTTTATTCAATCTGGGGGTCCTCTGAGAGAGATAACTGGATCGGTCACCATAATTTAAGAAAAACGGAGGCGTGCCTGCAAAGATTTGGGTGTCTTTATTTTGAGCCGCCTCTTCTCCTGCCCTGTTCCGAGTCTGTTTGTTTCCCCGATATGTTTTTACAGAAAATACGTTCACTGAAATCGAAAAGTGATACTGAGAATAAAAACGGGTTCTCTTTCTCGCCATGCAAAAGGCATGCCTGCAGGAAGGGCAGTCCTAGAAGCGACCATCTGCTTCCCACAACTGTTTCTGTTTGATCGCAGCAGAATGGGGAAAGCTCTCTCTTTACAGTTTTATTTGTACACAGAATTAGGACAGTCTTAACAGTGTAGCTGAGAAGTGCGTTGACCCTGAAGTCACTAGAGCGAATAATTTAACAAACATAGTGTGCAGTTAATAAGGCAATGATCCTAAGTAGTTCACTGAAGGTCTTGAAGAGTCCCTCAAATGCACAACTAACTAGCCCGGTAGGAAAAAAAAAATGGGTGTTAGGACCTGGGGTTTGGGATATCACAAAAAAAGCCCCTTCGTAGACAGAGAGTGGCAATCAACTTCAGCTCTTAAGCTTCCTGATCACACCTTCTAAACCTGCAGATTAAGGAATTCCTAAAGCGTGTAAAACATGTGAAGATGGCAACAATCCTCCCAAGAATAAAATAAAAATATTCACTGCTTCAGCGCCAAGGATGTTCTGTTCACACACGATGCGTACGGGCGGCGCAGGAAGAGGTCAGAATTTCTTCCACTCCATGTCATCGGGAGGGTTGACTTCTACTTTCCTCTTGCCCACATCAGACCAGTTTGTGCTCAGAACAGTCCCACCAGATTCCATCTGCAAATATTTAAAGAGAGAGAGAGAGAGAGAGAGAGCTATTTATTAAAACTCAATCCGACCCTCCCTGACAGCACCCAAACCTAGTGTACCCAGCAAACGCCTCCAGCCCACCAACAAACAAAAAGAAACATACGGAGAGCCCCACTGGATCATACCGGTGGTCCATCTGGTCCAACATCCTGTCTCAGACAGTGAGACATCCTGTCTCACTCAACCTTCGCTCACTGGCCAACCAGTTCCTCTGGAGGGCCAACAACGAGGCACAGAGACCAAGGCCTTTCTTAAGAACAAAAGAAGAGCCCTGCTGGATCAGACCAGTGGTCCATCTGGTCCAGCATCCTGTCTCATACACTGCCCAGCCAGTTCTTCTGGAGGCCCAACAACAGGGCATAGAGGCCAAGGCTTTCCTAAGAACATAAGAAGAGCCCTGCTGGATCAGACCCATGGTCCATTCAGTCCATCATCTTGTCTCGCACAGTTCCTCTGAAGCTCCAACAGCAGGGCAAAGAGACCTATCTAAGAAATAAGAGCCTTGTTGGATTAGACCACTGGTCCATCTAGTCCAGCATCCTGTCTCGCACAGTGGCCATACCTGTTCCTCTGGAGGTGCGACAACAGGGCACAGAGGTCGAGGCCTTCCCCAGTGATGACTCCAGGCTCTGGGATTCAGAGGCTGAACATGGAGCGACCATAGCTAGTAGTCACTGACAAACCTATCCTCTATGAATCTGTCTCATCCCCTTTTGAGGCTGCCCATAAGAACATAGGAAAAAGTCCGCAAGCACGAATGCTACCATCAGAATCAAACTTCAGCCAAATGCTCCAGACGTACAAAGCTATCCTGCAGACTAGAAAGGGGGAAGCCTTCCTTGACCCCTCTGGAAGCCCAACGGAGAAGACCTCTGAATGGGAGGTAAATAGATGAGCTAGCTGGAAGGAAGGCACTGCCAAGCAGAACGACTGAGCGGCTCAGAGATACAAACAAGCATATATAGGGGGGAGGAGTCCTCCAGACCCGTGGGTCCCAGGCCATGAAGAGCTTTGCAGCCAAGAGCCAGGACCTCAAACTGGACATGGAAGCAAGTTGGCAGCCAACGCAGCTCTTCTAATACAGGCATGATGTGAACATCTTGGGCAGCCCAAATTGTTCTGAACCAGTGAAAGCTTGTGAACTGTATCAAGGACAGCCCCACAGAAAGAACGTTACAGCAGTCTGGCCTAGAAGTGACAACAGCACGGATCAGTGCGGCTAGCCATCTAGCAGAGAAGACAATTTCTGGATAAGCGGAAAGGAAGTGCTCCTGGTAGCACCTCTGACCACCACCAATGCCGCTGTGCGAGGAGTCGGCCTCCGCTTGTTCCCCCGCACAAGGCACCGAGACAGCCTGCTCCTGGAAGCTGAGGGAGTCACAGGTAAAAGACGGATGTCCTCAGCATATTGGCGGCAACCATTCATTCAGGGGCCTCACAGTGAGACAGGGTGGAGCTCGGAAGAAGCAGCGCAGTTCAGACTCCGTACGGGTGGCTCTGCCTCTCCGGTGGAGGCGATTTGTGTCCGTTCTGCCAAAGAAGACCCCAGCCACTGATGGTCAATGGCGTCGAATGCTGCTAGAAGAATGAACGGCAACTCTCCCGGGGCAGAAGGGACCACTGGAAGGAGGGGAGCGTAGCAGACACTGGCAACCACTAACACCGTGCACGGACAGATCACAGAATCCAACCCACTGAGGCGTGCGTGGCAGGCTTAAACACACAAACACACACCTGGTTTTCGTTTAAAGAGAGGACAGGTCTGGGAAATGAGTATTCTGCCGTTCGCTTTCTAGGTAGAGAATACTAAACTCCATTAATTCCTTCTTCCCGCAAGAGGGGAATGGATATTAAAATGGTCTTTAGAAACAGGTACTCCGAAGCAGGTTAATTCTAGCCGCTACAGGGTCGGATTGAAAGAACCGTGAACGGAGCTCCCATTTTGTGAAACAGATTTGCAGTCGTAACACGTTAGGAACATCAGAGAAGCCATGCTGGATCAGGCCAGTGGCCCATCCAGTCCGACGCTCTGTGTCACACAGGGGCCAAAACCCAGGAGATCCACCAGAACTCCAGAAGCCCTCCCCCTGTTGCCCCCCAAGCACCCGAGAATACAGAGCATCGCTGCCCCAGACAGAGTGTTCCATCTATAGGTAGTGGCTAATATCTACTGATGGCCGGCTGCTCCGTAGGTTGACCCAGCCAGCCCCCTCCATATGTTTGTCCCAGCACAGTCAACAATGCTTAGAACGAGGCTGGCAACTTACAAACGATTTGTTCATGGCACGCCTCACTTCATCAGTGCCATCCGAGTAGATCTGCTGGAAAAGTTTGTTTAAAGCTGCATCGCCCTCCAGCTTTTCGTTCTTCTCCTCCTCTTTGATCTCAACCACCAATTTGTCCCAGTTCCTTGTGTAGTGAGAGGAGGACGGATACTGCATGGCGTCTGAAATGGCAAGATCAGCGGGTAGGTGAATCACGGCGGCCTGGACCGCGGAGACCAGCCACAATTCCTTTGTTGAGGGACTGCTGCTGAGCGTCCCCGGCTCGGCAAGACGGGACAGAAACGCTGCAGTGTTAAAAGCTGAAGATGAGAGGAGAGTTGGGGGTTTTATACCCCGCTTCTCTCTACCCGAAGGAGTCTCAGATCGGCTTACGGTCACCTTCCCTTCCTGTCCCCACAACGGGCAACTCGTGGGGTAGGTGGGGCCAGGAGACCTCTGAGGGAGCTGGGACTGGCCAGTCTGGTGTAGTGGTTAAGTGCGCGGACTCTAATCTGGGAGAACCGGGTTTGATTCCCCACTCCTCCACTTGCACCTGGCTGGATGACCTTGGGCAAGCCATATCTCTGTACCAGCTGTTCCCTCAAGGACAGCTTGGGAAAGAGCTCTCTCAGCCCCACCTACCTCACAGGGTGTCTGTTGTGGGGAGGGGAAGGGAAAGGAGTTTGTAAGCCGCTCTGAGACTCCAAGTGAGTGAAGGGCGGGGTATAAATCCAATCTCTTCTCTTCTCTTCTTCTTCTTCTTCATGCGGAGGAGGGATGGGAGCCAAACCTGGATCTTCAGATCAGAGTCCACCGCTCTTAACCACCACACCGGCTCTCCATTAAGGATTATGGGAAAACCAGGACTATCACAGAGTCAGGAGGCTAAGAGCACAGATGAGCTAGCCGGGCACTAGCTAGTCACGGGACCCAAAATATATCCGCACAAGGCCGGATGAAAATGGATCTAGGGAAGCTGACTGCAGAAGGAGACTGAGGAATCACTTTGTAATGTCCTGCTGAAGCGCGAGAGGTGGAAGACGCTGACTTAAGAGATTAAAGCGGAGAGCCAGCCGTGGGTTAACGGAGGGGCAGTCTGGGGGCCAAAGCCAGAGACCAGAACATGCTCTGAACCATTCACGCGGATGCTCTCCGAGCGCCACACCCCGAACAGTGTGCACTTCTCAAGGCACGTATTCCCTCCCCTTTTACCTATTATCACCCCAAGATTCTTTACCGGGGGGGGGGGGGGCAGCAGAGTTTAAAACGTATTGCAAACTTGCATCCTGTGCAGCCCAAAGGAGTCCGACTCCCTTCTGCCCTCGCCTGCTGCACTACGGCCAGGGACCTCTGAGCAGCAGACCACAGTCGGTAACAAGGGACCTCTGTGGAGATGATCCCAGCAGCGGCCATGCCACAGGAGGGTTAACAAGACAACGTGAATGTTCAGGCACGAACACACAGACCTGGGGTGAAATGTTTGAGCTTCGGAGAACCCCCGTCTCTCTCCAGTTGCTCCCATCGCACGGCCTCGGGCTTCTTCAGCTTGATCTCAATCTGCGAACACAGAACAGCGGGGCTTCAACGCGCTGCACCAAACAACAACAACACCCCCCCCAATGCTTCGTCTTTGAGGGGAAACGCAAAGAAAGGGGTCGCTGGAATCACAGGCTGCTTCGCACATGACATGAAGCGTGATGCTTTGTGCCTTTGCATATGCTGCTGCGGTGAATGAACTTCAAGGAAGCTGCTGTGCCACTTCCTGGACCACCCCCAAGATTTGTGCAGCGCTCACGTCCAAGGGACTTGGCCTTATAGCCAGTGTTCCCTCTAAGCTGAGTTAGTGTGAGCTACGTCACAGTTTTTTAGCCTCCAGCTCACACATTTTTGACTCAGCTCAGGAAGGATGGGGCTCCAGGGCAAACTAATTTATGCAGTAGCCAAATCACTCGCTCACAACTTTAATGCCAGGAGCTCACAAAGTAGAATTTTTGCTCACAGGACTCCACAGCTTAGAGGGAGCCTTGCTTATGACTACAAAGAGCTTCCCTGGAAGCAGCCACTCTTCGTTTTATTTATTTATGGAAGTGGAGAACCGACACGGTGGGGGGGGGGCAAGAATCTGGAGGACCCGGTTCCATTCCTTGGGCCAGTCCCAGCTCTCTCTGACCTCTCTCAGCCCCACCTACGTCACAAGGTGCCTACTGTGGGGAGAGGAAGGGAAAGAAGATTGTCAGCTGCTTTGAGACTCCTTTGGGTAGAGGAAAGAGGGGCACAAAATCCTACTCTTCTCCTTCTTCATCCATATCTCCCCTTTCCTTGCAGTTCAAAGCAGCTTACAGTCAAAGTTAAAAAAAAAAATCCCAGGTTACAACGAAAAATAAAATAGCAAACCTCACATCCTCCGCCTTGAAAGATGCCTCTCACTCCGACGCCCTCTAAAGCCTGGAAAGAAGGCAGGCCTCACAGCCCCCCCCACCTCTTCAGGGAGCCCCCCTCCCCCCCCCCCCCCGAGAGCTGAAGCCACGATGGCAAAGGCCTGGGCCCTGGTTGATGCCAGTGGAGCCACCCTCAGCGGTCGGACAGCCAACTCTGGCCTGAGGCGCCGCACTGAGCACGAGGCGTGGTGAGGCAAGGCGAGAATCTGGGCCAGGCAGGGGCAGGGTGGACCCGGAGGCCGCTGTGAGAAGGGCCACGCCATTCGCTTGAGGATTCCGCTCAACAGTCGTCTGGATGAGACAACAAGGGACACCTCAATTCCTCAAGCAACACACACACACACACAGAAGAAGAAGAAATTGGATTTATGCCCTGCCCTTCACTCGGAGTCTCAGAGCGGCTTACAACCTCCTTTCCCTCCCCCTCCCCACAACAGACACCCTGGGAGGCAGGTGGGGCTGAGAGAGCTCTGACAGAAACGGCTCTTTTTCAAGGACAGCTGTGCCAGAACTACGGCTTGCCCAAGGTCATCCAGCAAATGCATGTGGAGACGTGGGGAATCAAACCCAGTTCTCCCAGATTAGAGTCCGCACTCCTAACCACGACAGCAAACTGGCTACACACGAACACACACGCTCCAAATTAATTTCCCCCAAAAGGATGTCCAAACATGGAGGAGGGCAGGCCCCTCCTACAAGGCAGCCTTTCTTTCCTGCACACGGGGAGGGAGGGAGGGAGGCCTCCAAGATGGCGCCTCACAAAACTTGCACAGTCGTCTCGAAAGCAAGCCTCCTTTCAGTCCAAGCTTCTCTTTGTTCAATGGAAACATAATAAATTGATTTTTAACAACCAACTAAACGAGTTAAGAGGTAAAACAGTGGTTTGATGCTCTTATTCAGCCTGCTATTAAGGTGCACAAATCTTTCGGAACCGAACTGTGCTAATCTGGTATCTTTCCGTGGCAGAGAGATGAGGACTGTAACGATTGCCCAGTACAGAGCTACCTACCCACTGGTTTCTCCATCTGATACCTCGGTTTCATTTTTATTCTTGTGATTTTGTCATCAGCCGGAGAAGAGAATCCACCAAGAACAGCCTTTTCTAAGTGGCCAAAGAGCAAATCTGTGCCAAGGCTTCAAACCAAAGTAAAAGGAAGAGTGAAAGACTCGAGTCCGATACGGGTGCCGACAGGGCGCCGCATCACTTTGAAACACGGCTTGCTCTGCATTATGGTCCGATTAATGTATTCTGACAGCGAGTCGTCGTGGAGAGAATCCACAGTTTTGCTCAAAGCCAGGATAACCTGGGGAACCCTGCAGCCCCGAGAACAAGGGCGCCTTTGTGAATGCCGATCTCGGAATGTCTCCGAGCAAGCCGCTTGAATACCACACTGATCTGGATTAGAATGCCCACGACGAGAACTTAACTCAGCAGAGTAACTTAAGATTCTCAAGTGAGTAGCCACTGAAGCAGCAGAACCAAGTTTGAGTCCGGTGGCACCTTGAAGAAACAACATTTAGTTCTGGGTGTAAGCATGAAGAAATGTGCACACACAGGAAAGCTTATACCCGGAATTAAACTTTGCTGGTCTTCAAGGTGCCCCTGGACTCAAACTTCGTTCTTAAAGATACTCAACTTAGAGCACTGAAGTCAAACGCTGAAAGGTACTTCTTTCTGTCTTCTGTCAGGCCAGCCTGATCGGTTCAAGATTGACGTGCGCTCCTTCCTGGCTAGGCACGGACATTCCCCTTCCTGCTCAACAAACAAAACCAGTGAACGGTCAAGCACGCGTCTGTTCCGGATTCTGGTGACACTTGGAAGAGAACCAGCGTTTATTTCCGCAGAAGCTTCCGTGGCTCGCAGCCCGTTTTGTCCCAGGCAGCGACAGAGCGGGCGCCGGGTCCAAGGGAGTGGATGGCGGGATAAACGTTTGTCGCTCGGCAAAGTGCCCCCAGGCTCCTGGCCGTTTCTGCTGCCGCAGACAGACATGGCACGTGGCAACACTACTGGGATAAACAGCTGTTTAAGTCCCTCAGGCAAAATTAAAACGAATTGTTCCCCAGAAAGCATCCTTACCCCCGCCTCCCCTTAAATTTCAGCCTGGGGAATAAACCAATCAGAAGATGATGGCCTGCTTCTCCTTTCAGCGGCGATCGGACTGGGCACTGGAGCCCACCAGGCTGCTGGGGGGGGGGGGTGTCAACGTCCCCATGGCTGATGCAGCCCCTTCGCAGGCCAGGGCCCTGGTGTCGTCCGTGGAGGCTCTCGGACTCTCTCTGTTTATATCGACTCCCACGCATCAAGCAGGCCACACGCTGGATCTGGTTTTTGGGGTGGGGATAAATGTGGATCTGGAAACTGCTGATGCGATACCATGGTCAGACCACTTTGCCCTTAAGGTCTGGCTGAGCACACTGAACCCCCGTGTTTAGGCAGCGAGTGCATTTATGAGAGCCAGTTTGGTGTAGTAGTTAAGTGCGCGGACTCTAATCTGGGAGAACCGGGTTTGATTCCCCACTCCTCCACTTGCACCTGCTGGATGACCTTGGGCAAGCCGTAGTTCTGTCAGAGCTGTTCTTGAAAAAGAGCAGTCTCTGTCAGAGCTCTCAGCCCCACCTACCTCACAGAGTGTCTGTCTGTTGTGGGGAGAAGAAGGGAAAGGAGATTGTAAGCCGCTCTGAGACTCTCTTGGGTAGTGAATCTCTTCTCTTCTTCTTCTGCTCACCCCTGGAGCTTAATGGACCCTAGTCGACCTCAGGATTCTCTGCGGGATCTGATGCCCCCTGGTGGTTCACTGGGTTTGCTGGATTGCCAAAGCCATCGACAAAATCATGCCCCCCCCCCGTGCCCTCGAACCAAACTGGCCCCGTGGTATACCGCAGAGCTACGGAGGATGAAGTGAGAGCTCGGATGGCTGGAGGGTGGTGGCGTACTCGTGGCGAAGCGGCGAGAACATCTTATAGGATGTTTATGAAGGCCTATGAGGTGGCAGTGAAGGCCGCCAAGAAAGAGTTCTATGTCGCCTCCATTGTGTCTGCAAGCTCACGCCCAGCCCAACTGTTTAGAACTATGGGATCTTTAACTATGTGGCCGCAAGGCGAACAGAATAGTAGGGAATTGGTGATTGGCGGCAAGGCATTTCCGAACTATTTCGTAGGTAAAAGTCGTGTCGCTCCACCAGGACCTCCCGTCCACAGTTGATACAGCAAGGAAACGGGAAACTTCTGGTCCGTCTTCTGGTCCGGTTTTGGACTATTTTAGCCGACTCTCCTGGCAGCTGTACAGCCCACCACTGGCCTCCTTGACACGTGCCCATCCTGGCTGGTGAAGGCCTGCGGGGACGGTGTCCAGGCACCCCCTGGGTGAGATCACCACCTTGTCCCTTTCAACTGGGACTTTCCCAGTGGGACGGAAGGAGGCAGCGGTGCATCCACTCCTAAAAAACCTATCATGGGCCCCTGCCGTCCTCGCCAACAACTGCCCAGTGCCGAAACTTCCGTTCCTGGGCCAGGCAGCTGAGGGGGCGGGGGCTGAGCAGCTGCAGGATTTCTTGGGTGACGCATCCATCCTGGATCCACTCTAGCCCACTTTCCACTTCCTGGCCATGGGACAGAGCAGGCGTCGGTCGCCCTCACGGAAGACCTCTGGAGACATCTGGATCTAGGCGGGTCAGCGCTGCGGTTGCTTCTTGACTCAGTGACAACATTCAACACGGTCGATGACGATCTCATGACCGAGCGATCGACCACCTCATCGACGTAGGAATGCAGGGTATTGCAGAGAGACCCTCTCGCAAAGCACCACCACCCTCTGTCCCTGACCATGAAGAAAGGAGGAAGGCCTTATAATGGTTTTCCTCCTTTCTCCATGATCAGGGACAGAGGGTGATGCTTTGCAACACCCACTTGAACGAAGGGTGCCGGGGGGGGGGGGGCGATCCTCTCGCCAGTGTGGTTCAACATCTACACACACATCCTCACCCAGCTGGTCCGGGGTCGTTTGTCACCAGTACACTGATGGCAGCCAGCTTTATCTGTTGATGGATGGCCATCCGGACTCCGCCCCAGATATTCTGGACAGGGCTTTGGAGCCTGGGGCCGATTCTGAGCGCCTCGCTCTCTCTAGAGGCCCAGGTCCCCACTGTTGCCGGGTCAGCCTTCTATCATCTTGGGCAGATCAGGCAACTGGTCCTCTCTCTCTCCCCCCAGGATGTGACTACAGTGACCCATGCAACGGTCACTTCCAGGCTGGATTACTGCAACTCGCTTTACGTGGGCTTACCCTTGAATCTGATCTGGAAACTCCAGTGAGCGTGAAATATGACAGTGCGCCTGCTGGCAGCAATGCCTGTGTGGGCAGGCGTTCAGCCGGCGCTATGCCAACTGCACTGGCTACCAACTGAGTACCAGATTCATTTCAAGGTGTTGGTATTAACCTTTAAAGCCATATGCAGCCTGGGACCTACATATCTAAGGGACTGTCTCTCCCCAAATGTGCCCCGGAGAGCCTTGCGCTCTGCTGACCAACGGCAAACTGGCTGCAGTTTCGTAGGGCCTGTGAAACGGAGCTGTTCCGCCTCAGTGACACCCAATGATTTGGCCTCCCCTGCTGAGAACTTGCCCTCTGAAATCTGCCCATGTCAAAAACCTACCATCGCACCTTAAGTCGGTGGGGTTTTCTGTTCCTTTTTTTTTTTACCATTGCGAGCTCCATGAATCGCTGCTAACTAGATCGATATTTCTCGTTTTAACTGTTTTTAACTATTATTGCTTATATAACTTGTTGCAATTGCTGGATGTGTTCTGTTGTTGCTAGCTGCCATGAGCCTGCTTGCGGGAAGGGTGGGATATAAGCCGAACAAATAAATAAAGAAATCAGAAAATGGTGGCAGGGCGGGGGGGGGGGGAGGATGTATATTCCAAGAGGAGAAGAATGGATCAACTACAGCAGAAACCTGCCCTAGGGTGAATGCTAAGATTTTGGGAACTCAAGGTGAGTGTAAGAAGCTAAGATGTGGTAAACCACTTGATAACCTTATAGTCAAAACCCAAGACACGGGCCAAACAAAGAAACTCAAAGGCAAGAAGCTTGTCTATGTTTAGAGCTCTGGAGTTCTGGCGACAGCTCCCACCAGCTATCATGGCCAGTTCATTCATAATGCACATCTAGAGCCAGGTTTTGTTAGATGGGGGGGAGGGGTTAGAAACCCTTGGGCTGGCCCTCCCAAAGATCATGCCAAGCCCTAAGGAAGATAACTGTAGCTTGCCGCAATGCCTGGATTCAGCCACCGTTCTAGCTGCAACTCTGGCTCAGGGAAGCCGCTGTGTTTCGGAAGACAGGACAGCCCCGGCGGGAAACACCACCATTCTGGCAGGCCGTCCGGCACCACAGTTCACCTGTTCAAGCTCCAATGACAGCTTGGCTCTCATCTATGACGTTATACGTTTCCTTACTTTATTGGGAGGGGGGGACCCAAAGCAGCTGACATCATTCCCCTCTCTTCCGTTTTACCCTGACAGTCATTCTGTGAAGTAGATGAGGCCAAGAGTACGTGACCTGCCCAAGTTCGGCCGGCAGAGTGGAGATTCGATCCTGGGTCTCCCAGGTCCTAGTCTGACACTACAGCACACTGGCTCTTGACTGGAACAAGCCATTGCTCTGGAGTGACGTCGGCCTTGGCCGGGAGGGCAGGGTAAAAATCTAATAAATCAAATCAAACCAAACTCTCCCTCGGAGATATTCCTAGATGGCTCCTAGCAAGGTGCTTAGGCAAGAGACCACCGCTCTGTCCCTCCCTGGAAAAGCTGAGGAGCAGACGGAAACGACATCAGGAGCCTGCAAAATCTGAAAGGAATGCCACCAGCAGCTCTTTTGCCGCAGCTTCATGGAGGGAACACCTCCGATCGCGACTGGTACTGCCTCTGCTGCATACACCGTTTATCTGTTTATCTGCACTTAGCTCTAAAAGGCGACCCACAACTTCCCGTGAGAAAGCCACAAGGGGGGGAGGGGGACTCACCAAAATGAGATCTGCGTGAGCTTTAGTATTTTGTGCACAATACCCCCTGAACAGGTATAACAGCATTTGTCTAAAGGAACTATCATTTTCTCGGGGGGGGGGGGGGGGGGACAACCACGCAAACTGGCACATCTCCCAAGTGAAACAGGGTATTTCAGCTCAAACAGCCGCAGCGTCTTCTTCCCACAAGAACTCCGCCAGCGTGGCTCAGACACAGAGGTGAGCCCTGGCCATCAAGGGAATGAAACGAAAGGGGCACACACACACCCCGGCCTGCCCCTAGGCTCCTCTCCCTCTGGGACTAAACACTTTCAGCAGAAAGCCAAGATTTTTTCCCTGTCTCTAAACCCCCAAGTATCATTTCGACCTCTCTTCTACGGACCAGTGATTTAAGCTGAACGACTTGTTCTATTATCAGAAAAGGAAGGGGCGTTTATCTGAGTTTCTCAGTTACGGGCCTGGATTGTTCAGAAAGCAGTACCTTTGCAGCTGAGCTCAATGCCCTTTGCAAAGCCAGATTTGTAAATTCTGACCCACATTTCCACAGCTCTGAGGTACCCCTTCCCCCCTGCAGCTTTTACTTCAGACAAGACCACGTTACTTTCTGAGACAGTACATTTGCAGAACGACCCAATTTTCCATTGCCTCTAAGGCTGTAAAGACCTATTTTTTTCCTCTTTTTAACATTTATGCATACACTGTGATTATTATATTATTACAGACTATTGACTTTGTTCATAAACAGTAATAATCTGAAAACGAGCAGCTTGTAAATGAAGAACAATCACGACGGGATGGGATGTAGTGGTAACCGTTCAAAGCTAAACTGCAGAGCGACCCAAATGTATTTTTATTTTGAGGCAAGCCTCTCCCAAATGGCATGCCTGACACCAATACTGAATTTCAGTGCCCTCTAGTGGAAGTTAAGGCAAAACCTGAGTTACCGCAAGAGACCTGATAACTTAATTTGGACACTGTTTTTAAAAGACAGCGAGCCAAGAGTTCTACGATGCCAGGACCTAGAGCAAACTCGGTTCCTCCGTGTTATGTTAGCAGATGAACTGATCTGTACGAAATATGGCAAAACGTTATGCCTTTAGGGCAAGTTCATTCCACTGATACTAATTTCATGCAATGGCGATTCAAACTACACTTCTATTTTCCAACAAATCCCCCCCCCCCCAAAAAATGTTACCTTTCCACTCCTTGCCCTGCAGGCGCTCATTCACTCTCCAGCTCCCACTGTTCTCCCCCCCCCCCCCCCCATATTCCCCTCTTCTGCATCAGTTCATACTAGGGTTTTCTCCGTGGGAACTGATCTGTCGTCTGGAGATCAGTTATAATTAGGGATGGCCACGAACCAGGAAAACGGAGGTTCATCCCGGTTTGTGAGGTCCATGAACACACCATGAATGGGGAGGGGCCTCCCCCGGTTTGGTTCGCAGGTTTTCCCTCCCTCCTCTCTGCTGGCAGAAGCTCCCCAAAGCCAGCAGAATGGAGGGGGGGGGGATCTTGCAAAAGCCACTTAAAGGGAACATTCCCTTTAAACAGCTTTTGCAACCGCGTGTGAGTGAAGTCCAGGTGGCGAGTTCACCACTTCCAGGTAAACTCGCCACCTGGACTTCACTCAGCCACAGTGCCTGCTTGCAAAAGCCATTTAAAGAGAATGTTCCATTTACATGGCTTTTGCAAGCCATTTCCCACCACCAGCACTGAAACGGACGCAAGCCATTTCAGCTATCCCTTTTGCTCCCCACTTCCAACAAGGGGGGAGTGAAAGAGATAGATGAAACGCTGTGCATCCATTTCAGCCTGTTAGCTTTTGCAAGCTATTTCAAGCACTCCCTTTCGTCCCCCCCCCTCGCCCCCGCTTCCAAGCGGGGGGGGGGGGGGCGAAAGGAACAGATGAAATCACTTCCAGCTGGGAAGGCATTTAAATACCTTCTCAGTTCACTTGTGAGCTGCGCCACGGTGGTGCAGCTTGCAAAAACCATTTAAACGATCCCTTTAAATGCTTTCTGCAAGCTCCGCTGCCGGCGTGTCCGCCGACATGAACACACAAACCCTCCTGGAAGGTTTATGTGGCTCGTGAGGGCGGGATGGCACGAGCCGAGGTTCGTGAACCATGAACCGAGCCCGGCTCATTACAAATTTCGGTTCGTAATTTGGCTCACGCCCAGCCCTCGTCGTAATTCCAGGAGGTCTCCCGGGTGCCACCTGAAGACCAGCAGCCCTGCTTCACATAATGCCAACTCAAAGCTCTTTATTCTGCCCTCTTGATTCCCCCAGCCGTCTCCACCCTTTATCTTTGGTACTTCCTGAAATTATACGAGCACGCCCCCCCCCCCCCCCCGCACTCTTCCCTGTTGTACAACATGCAAGTCAGCTCTGCAGGCTGAGAGTATTAGAGATCAGAGATTCAATACCATTCTCAGAAACTCATTTATTACTCCCAGCAATACGATACAGCAGGTCCACATTTCCGTCCTGCGCAAAAAGAGTTTAAGAGTATTTTTAAAATAACTACTTGGGAGTATTGTACTATCACCTAGCCATGTTCCAAAGCGACACTGCGGCTAAGACATCTGGTTCAGTAGCCTCCAAAATATTTTCCCAATTCAAAATTGGTACCAACCTGCTCATCCCGTATAATTCCAGGATTCTTCTTTCAGAAATGTCCCACCCCCACTGAGAAGCATTTGCAAACAGTCGCATGCTGAGAGGGCCTCGGAGGGGGCTAAGGGGGCTGTTTGACCCACTCCCCACAAGACATTGTCTACTCAGAGTGGCCTCCACCCAGTTTTTCTCTCTCGCCCATGGTGGAGAAGGGTATGAGTCCAGGAAGGTGCTTCAGTGGGAAAAGAGCTGCCAGGGACAGAAGGGAGAAGCAGTCCATGAGCTTCTCTATCTGGCAGGTGCTTCTCTTCAACAAAAGAACCAGGGCTATTTCGGGGCAGGAATGCACAGGAACACAGTTCCGGCTGGCTCCTGAGTTGGCCACGCCTACAACCAAAACCTCTGGCATGCCTGGCTACACAGCACACTGCCCTCCCCACGTGACACACAAGAAGAAGAAGAAGAAGAAGAAGAGATTAGATTAGATTTATATCCCTCCCTTCACTCACTTAAGAGTCTCAGAGCGGCTTACAAACTCCTTTCCCTTCCCCTCCCCACAACAGACACCCTGTGAGGTAGGTGGGGCTGAGAGAGCTCTTTCCCAAGCTGTCCTTGAGAGAACAGCTGGTACAGAGCTATGGCTTGCCCAAGGTCATCCAGCCAGGTGCAAGTGGAGGAGTGGGGAATCAAACCCGGTTCTCCCAGATTAGAGTCCGCGCACTTAACCACTACACCAAACTGGCTCTCAGTTAAATGTTAAAATGCCCTCTTTCCCTCTGGGGACCCCATGGGGATCTCCTTGTCAATTTCACCCCTGGGCCAGTCAGCTGAGAGTGAAATTGACAAGGAAAAGCCTCTCTCTGCCTCCCCTCCTGTCACAGCTGGAAAAGGGCAGGCAGGGAACTCAGGCACCTTGAAAATGCCTTTCTTTCCCACCCCGATCTGGGGGAGGGAGAGAAAGGCATTTAACCGTGCCCCCCCCACACTTCCTTGAGTCTCTCCACAATAGCGGAGAGGCTCAGGGAAGAAAGGGGCATGTGTGCATGCCTGCCTTCCTTTCCCCAGCCTGTCCGCTGTGGCGGGCAAGCTGGGGAAAGAGGGCAGGCATGCAGACATGCCTGGGTTCCCCTCCTGATCTTCTCCAGGTGCGAGAAGCTCAGGAGGGGAACCCAGGCACGTGGAAAAATGCCTTTCTTTCCCTTTCCCTTCAGCGGCACCTTTCCCTGGCCATCTGGTTCAGAGGCGGGGTAGACTAGAAAGGCGATGCTGAAGTGGGGCGGAGAAGCTCAGGGGGGGAAACAGGCAAGCTTCCATGCCTGCCCTGTGCTTTCCCAGCCCCCCACCTAATATGCTAATTAGCTGCACTGTCAGGGGTGTGGCCTATTATGCTAATGAGTTCCTGCTGGGCTTTTTCTACAAAAAAAATGCCCTGAAAAGAACAATCCACCAGGGACAGCCCCGGATCCCTGCTTTAACCTGAGAAGACGCTTGAGCACGCAGGGACCATTTCCAGAGGGACCAATGCTCCCTCTAAGCTGTGGAATCCTGTGAGCAAAAATTCTACCTTGTGAGCTACTGGCATTAAAGCTGCGAGTGAGCGATTTGGCCACTGCATGAATTAGCTTGCTCTGGAGCCATCCTTCCCGAGCGAAGACAAAAATGTGTGAGCCAGAGGCTAAAAAACTGTGAGCTAGCTCACTCTAACTCATCTTAGAGGGAACACTGAATGTGACCCAAGACTTTAATCTCTCACACTTTCCTGCTGGGAACCGTGACACAGCCATTCATAGCGGAGGGAGCAAAGAGAAAGGGCCTTTTCAGCTGGAGCCCCACAATTATGGGGAAACCTCCCCCGGAAGGCATGCCTGTGCCTGGCTCCCTCAGTCTTGAACTTTAGGAGGCAGCAGAAGAGAGTTTCATTCAGGGCTGTGTTGGATAAAAGCAGCCCACCGAAGGACCCGGCCGTTCTCTCAAGGGACAGGACTCAGCACTTCGCCTTGGGACAGGCCCGGCCCTTTCCGTCCTGCCATCCGAGTGCAGGGGACCATGAATCCCCATAGGGAGAGGCCCTTCTTCCCCACACAAGAACATAAAGGAACATGCTGCGTATGTAGGTTTATAATACAGAATAAAATGGCGTGGTTCGAAGGCGTATGGAATAACTCGTTCCACACTCAAGTGCCTGCCAGCCACGATACAACTTTCTGGTATTAGCAAGCGTGATCAAAACAAAGCCAGTGATTGAAAGAAAGGCATTCTGGGTGGGAAAATAGCAGCTCTGTGCTCATAGAAAGCTGGCCTCTAACTCCTTGTTACGAGGCAAGATCCAGCACTACACAGAAGCAGAGGAAGCATCGGAATGGACAAGAAGCTGCCTCCGACTGAATCAGGCCCTCTTTGGTCCGGCAGGGTCAGCCCTGTCTGCTCAGACTAGCCATGGCTCTCCAGGGTCTCAGGCAGAGGTCTTTTCAGATCCTTTACTTGCCTAGTCCTTTTGACAGGATATGCCGGGGACTGACCCGGAGACTTCCTGCAAGCAAAGCATCCTAGGGGGTGTGGCTCAAGCATCTGCTCAGCACGCCAGTTAAAAGCATCAGGCAGCAGGTGATGCCAAGCACCTCCGCGTGAGACCCTAGAGACCCACTGCCAGCCTGGGTAGGCAATTATTGATGGCCTTGACGGACCGAGGGTCTGAGTCAGCAGAGGGCAGCTTGAGGGTCTACCACTGAGCCACAGCACGCCCCCCCCCCCGCCAGACGCAGCAAGGCCTTCAGGGACCAAGTGCCCTTCTGGCTGCAGAAGAGAAACCATGAGGCCGGAGAAAGCACTGGAGCCGTGCTGGTCTGGCCTATTCTATGCTTTCATGAGTCACTGCTCACACACAGCTTGGTGCTCGGGGGTCACAGTGGGAGGGCTTCTGGAGTTCTGGCCCCGCTGGTGGACCTCCTGGTGGCCCCTGAGCTCTGGCCACTGAGTGACATAGAGTGTTGGACTGGATGGGCCACATGGTTTCTCTTATGTTCTCACAACATCTTTTTAACATTACTTTTGTTGGCTACCTTAAATAAAAAACACGGAAGTCGGATTTGCTCTTTCAAAATTCACCTTTGTAGAAAGCACTTTGGATGTACTTTGTTCTGGAACTATGGAATGAAGAAGATGAAGCTTTAACCTGTAGTCTTCCTCCGGGGAAACTCTCACCGAAGCGTCTAGCTGTTGAGAGACACAACGTATCAGAAGCCAATAAAACAGAAGTGCTGCCCGTGTTTTTAGCTTTGTCTCTGTGGGCAAATAAAGTCAAGAGCACTCCACTGGGAATTCCTAATGCAGCGCTGGCCCAAGACAGAGATTCCTAGTGATACCTTTTACACTGGCTTATTCAACACAAGATGTGCTAGAAAATAAGCACAGGAACATTAGCCACCAAGAAGATGCTCAGGAAGCACCGCTAAGTTAGCCCGACATTCAGCCTTTAAGTAAAAAACTGCAGAACTACATAAAGGTATTCCCTGGTCCCACAAGTAATAACATTTATTCACCTTCAGAGGGGAGCTGTGCTGGCCCGTCTGGTTCCCGATGCTGAGTTCTCCACGCCCTCTACAACCCCTCTGCATATCACACCTAATCTAATCAAGCCTGCTATCATCATTCAGCAGACTGACATGGCTTCACTCTCCAAAACAGAAGGACGGATGGACTCGCATTCTAGCTCTGTGAGCCGTGACTCCCAAAAGCTCCTCCCCAGCCACGAAGGTTGTTCGTCTCGGAGGGGCTCCTGGGCTCGAGCTCTTTTCTATTGCTACAAACAGACAGATGAACACGGCAGGAGAACAGCTAGATGTGAGTCCAGGAGCCCCTGAGAGACCCAGGGGACTCTCCAGGGCTGAGCTTCCATGAGTCCAGGCTCCCTTGGCCAGATACCTGAGGGTTCTGACTCTACAAAGCTCATCCCCTGAAAGCCTCCTCAAGCAAGTGGGGGACGGGACCAGCAAATCCCCACGACAGCCACGCCCCAACCACTCCCCAAAAGTCACCTCACTGCCAGGAGCAGTTTTTTAGGTGGCTGGCTGGGAGACGGGAGCGTGCAGGAGGGGCCCGCTTTGCCAGCAGAGCTCTAGTAATGCTTCTCTGGACCCCATCCAAGCTCACTGACAGCTAGCAAGCACTGTGACACAGGCAGAACACACACACACACACACATCAGAAAGTATCTGTCTCACCACCGGCTAAACCCTCACCCACCCACCCCGCTCTGCCACACGCCGCTGCTCGTATGACCTTGGGTCGCAATCCTAAGCATGCTTTTCTGAGGCCACACGGAAGGACTTCTTGCCCAGAAAGTGTGCTTCGAGTCCAGGGTGCTGCTGGCTCTCGGTGAGCTGCATCCAACTCTTACCTCCTTCTCAGAGAACTGCACGTGTACATCGTCCTTCTTGGCGTTCTTGATCATGATTGTAACTATCACATGAGATTCTGTTTGGTACCAGTCGTGCCTGAAAGGAAAACAAGCCTTGCTTTGACAGTGCCGTCCCAAGCAGGTCTACTCAGAATCCTACTCAATTCTACTGAGTGGGGCTTACTCCCAGGGAAGCATTCCTAGGATTGGGCTTTTCGGTTTTAGCCCGAGTTGTTGCATGACACATTTCCCACCTCTCCCCTCTGAAAGCAAAGGGAATCAGACACCTGGTTGCATTTTGCAGATTTTGACGGTCCTCTTTTTTAAAGATCTGTATTTCCAAATATGAAACACTAAATACCGACTGGACCCAACTTGTGCTCCAAGGAACGCTGGGATTGACTTGGAAACTGTGTAGTCTCTCAGAGGAGGGGGAGGGGAGGAGATCAGATTTATACCCCGCCCTTCACTACCTGAAGGAGTCTCAGAGTGGCTGACAATCTCCTTTCCCTTCCCCTCCTCACAACAGACACCCTGGGAGGTAGGTGGGGCTGAGAGAACTACGGCTGACCCAAGGTCACACCAGCAGCTGCATGCGGAGGAGTGGGGAGTCAAACCTGGCTCTCCCAGATTCGAGTCTGCACGCTTAATCACTGCACCAAACTGTGAGAAGGCAACAGACGTTTCCCTGAGAGGCGGTTCACCCATCACTCTGGATCTTACCCTGCAATGCACAGCTGTTGGGGAGGGTCTCCAGAGGTCTGCAGTTGGGCAGAGACATGGGGAAGCACCAGGGGCCCAGCCAGCATTCCAGGGAGGAAGCACGCTGGATCTCTGACTTAAATTGGAGGGGCGGGGAGAGAACTACACAAATACAAACAACTGTATGCCGGCCTGCTTCCCCATGCTTGCCTGCTCTCCAGCTGATGGAACAATGGGAACAGAGCAAATAGCCAGGGATGGAGCCACAGCTGCTCGGCTTCCCAGGGGCAGGGCCCTGTGGACCGCATAACCTGGTACAGGACACCCTGATTTGGTCTCTGCAGAGGTAGGAACACGAAGCTTAATGAAATGCTGAAATGCGAGCGACTGCTCAGCAGAGGTCCTGAACTAGGCAGACAGCTGTCACCAACGTCTACCCCCTCCCTCGGGGTCTGGAGGAAAAAGCAGTGTGGTCACCACAGAATAGCTGCCCCGGGGGGGGGGGGGGCAAGCCCACCCCTCCCGTCAAGCCCACCCCTCCACCACAGGTTTTTTTTAAAGTTTTGTTTAAATGAAACATTCGGTTTCGGTTTCTTTCAGGACCAAGCTTGATACTACTTTGCAGTCAGAATTAGGGTGGCCTTAGTTAATGTCTGCAAATGAGCCCATCAGGGGAAGCCAGTTGAAACCAATAGCGAGGTGTCCATACGCCTGCGCGCTGTGGATCTCACTGGTCACGCATGAAGATATTCTGAACATGGCAGATGCTGGGAGAACGGGGTGCTTTTCCCTGGCTGCCATAACCCTGCCCCTTTTCTCTCTGTTCTGCTCTTCCGCCGAGCCTCTTGTGCAGAGAGGGCTTCCCCCCACCCCATCCTGTGTGCTGCTGGTGATGCTGAGCAAATGGACTATTCTGCTTACTGGAACTGAGGAGCTGCAGAAATTGTAGGGGAGCGTGCTGAACAGACGGCCAGTGTTGCAGCATGAATGCGCGGCCCCTCTGCTGGCCCACGGTGGACAACTAGACTGTTCTTAGCACGTAACATAGCACCCTGACAGCCCAGACTAGGCTGATCTCATCAGAAGCCCAGCAGGGGCAGTACTTGGATGGGAAACCACCCTGCAGCAGCACTGGGGCTGCTGTGCAGAGACCAGCCCAGGCAAACCTCCCCTTGCAAACCCCAGGAGGCACAGGATTGGCCGAGACTCAGCAGACGCACACTTCCCCTTTCGGCAGATGCTCTCTTGGGGCTCAAGGGAGAAACGGGACGATCCCTCAGAAATGACTTGCAGGTACCCTAACGTTTCCACGGGCGCAAGGACTTCCACCTGGGAAGCGTGGCTTTCCGGCCTCCCCCCTTGCAGGGCAGCCCCAGTTGCTTCCCCCTGGGCTCCCACGCGAGGGGAGCGGCAGGGAAAGAGCACCCCACAGGCAGCAGTCCCGGCCTCCGTGAAACACGAAGCTGGACGCAGCTCAACGTTCTTACGTGGCTTAGTAATGCGACAAGTAAAATGAACACAACAGACCGCTGCATTGCGTGTTGTGTCTTTTAAACGAGCACACAATGAAAATAAGGAAAACAACATCAGTAGGGCCACAGTTAACTACACAGCCTCAACTCCTCATCTGTAATGTGGAGGGCCACGTTTTGAGAGCGCGTCGCTCTCTTGGGGGGAATAAGGAAAAAACAAAAACAACAACGCTTACTTGAACTGAGGTGGCCGAGACTGGTGTTGCAAGACCTGAGAGTCCTGCAATGTAATGGAAAGAGATTCAGGAGTTAGAATCGTTTAACAGCGTTTTCAAACTGTGTGTCATTTTTACTGCACGAAAAAGAACTGCAGAATACTACGTATAAGGTGCATACATGGCACCAATAAAAACCCTCCAGATGGGTCACATTTTAAAAAGCGAAGATCTCAGTTGGGGGGGGGGGGCAACTGGAACACAAGAGCCGTTAGCGTAAGACACCGTCCAAATTCCGGTGCTGCCAGAGAGATGGATGGCCCCTCCTCCCCGCTGGTGACCCCAGCTGCCAAGGGAGGGCCCTGCTGGCATGCCCAGCAGCCCCCGGACTTATCCGGTAGCCACAATTATTTTGTAAAGCTTGGCATCGGGCTTTACAATCCTTCCAAGATTGACGTACTAAATATAACAGTGCCATCTTCCGCAGTCACTCTAGTTTGAACGTAGCGAAACAACAAGCTTAGACTGGAAGAGCTCTGCACAGGCTTGTTAAGACAAAAGACAACAGATTCCCAAGAGGGAAAAGAAATTCACTGTACTTCAGAGTAAAACGCAGCTCTTAGGCAGATGGAAGAAAAAGCTGTCATCTACTTCAGAGGAAGTGTTATGCTTCAGAAAGTGAGAGTATGTGAATTAGGAAGAGCCTTACCACTTCAGCCTGCAATTTCCCTGCAAAGCAAAAGCAAATTGCATCTTCAGGGGGGTGCCGGGGGAAAGAACATCAAAAAGAATCAAAACACATCTCATAACTGCTTAGCGATCGATCCCCATGAAGGTTTGGATGCCCTGCAAGTTCTCCCTTGGGCACAAGGATTTCCACCTGCAGAACATGGCTTTCTCATCCCCCCCCCTTCCGCAGCAGTTTACCATAACTCCCAAAATTGTGTTCCAGTTAGGGGGCCTGTTCCCTCAGGATTAGGATTTTAAGGAGGGCAGACAAGACCACGGTCTGTGGGAAGAGCTCTGGCGAATCCAAGCCAAAAAGATCCAGGCAATAGGGACACTAGTGCTTTCTGCTCCATTTGTGTTTGGCTAAGAGCCAGGTTTTATAGATATTCTCAGCTTGAAAGCCTCTGGTAACACAGTCCCTTGGGGGATATGGAAGAAAACATCCTGGGCGTTAACAATCTCAAGTCGTCAGAAGAAATTGTGTCTTGCATGCCATCTACACACTTCACTGCAATCACCACCTGTGGTAGGCAATAGGATGCCCCCCCCCCAAACCGGGCAAGTATTAATCCCAACAATTAGATCCCAAGATTTTTGAAAACCTTTATAGGTTTTGAAATCATATTCAAATACAAAAGTAGATTATTTCATTCCAAAAATGCTCAAGTGTGATTTTTTTTTTGCAAAATCTGAAAAATGACAAAAAGATTACAAAACCAAGTTCTGCTAAGAGCTTGATCTTTCAGATACGCAAACAAAGACTCTTTTCAACCTAAACTTGGAGAGAAACAGTGGCAAAAGCAAGCCACAGACTTTGAATTATTCATACACTACTAAAGTGTTCGACATCCCTTCCAGCCAGTTCTCAAAATGACTAGACCCAACATTCCCACCACCTTTTGGAAAAGGTTTAAAAAAACCCAAATTCTGCAGTCACTGAAAGCTAAAATGATTATGAGTAACCGTCTAAACACCGACTAAATGTTGGTGCTAAGTCCAAAATTATTAAGCCTTCGTGGAAGTCAGAAAATTAATTCCCAACGATGCATCCCGAACTGAGGATCCATAACGACGCCAACAGGTTGGGAGGACAACTAACACCACTGGCCACTTGTCTCTTATTGTTAAAGTGCCGTATTTTTCGCTCCATAAGACGCACCTGACCATAAGACGCACCTAGCTCCGCTCGGTGCCGTGGCTTGGGAAAAGTGAGGGGGGTTTAAGACGCACACACTTCCCCCCCCCACACTTTTTTCGGGAGAAAAAGTGAGTCTTATGGAGCAAAAAATACGGTAGTTTCCACAAAACGAAACTATTCCGTGTCCTCAGGCCTAGGGTATAGTACAACCCTACAGCACTGTAGTAAGGATGACAAAGACTGCATACAGATTCAGGTGGGGGGCCGTGTTGAAGCAACAGAACAAAGTTTTAGACCAGTCAAGCACCTTTAAGACCAACAAAGCTTAATTCTGGGTATGAGCCTTTGTATAAGCTGATACCCAGAATTAAACTTTGTTGGTCTTAAAGGTACTACTGGACTCAAACTTTGTTCTAAAGATTGCATACGGGAGCTTTCGGCATTTCCACCATTGTAAAACTCTTGGGATCCAAACTGACATCTTTCACAAGGTCCTATTTTTTTTTAACGCTCGTCCATTATTTTTAACTATCTGACTTCACAGGCCAGATCCAAACACACATGAATGGAGCGGAGCTCGCCACAAGCTACCTCCTGAGAGTTGGGGGATGGCTGCAGGACACTGAATAGAAGTCTGGGTCAAAAGGAGAGACTGGCAGGGGGGAAAAACCCACACACATTTCCGTGCTTGAGCTCCACTGCAAATGGAACACGAGTTTGCCCAGTGGTGGGATTTCCAGCTCCTCCTTCCGATGCAAGCCTCCACTGCCTCCAAAGGTGGGGAAACATCAGCAGCCTCACCAACTCTGTTCCCTTCGCAGATGTTTGGATCTCAGCAAAGCCAACGAGCATCGGATTAGTCACTTTTCTTATCAAGGAAGTAAAAATGCTGATTTTTTAAAAATAATGACTGTCTTCTAACTACATGGCTTGGAATTGCTCTTTAAATTAGTTGCTGCAGGAAGCCAACAGGCACCACTGGGAAGAAGAATCCAGAGACTGTAGTTTTAAAGGGCCATAAAGCCTACATTCTGCAAATCATTTTTCTTTTTGTTTGGAATGGCTTCGGAACTTCTGGGATCTTCCTAGACAGATCTGACTCAAGCATCTCCCCCCCCCCCCCAAACCCCATTGCTTGGAAAAGTACCTTTTAAAAGGTACTTTTCCAAGCAATGGGTTTTTTGGGGGGGGGGGGGAGATGCTTGAGTCAGATCTGTCTAGGAAGATCCCAGAAGTTCCGAAGCCATTCCAAACCCTTTTTAAAAGAGCATCTCACAACCTGCTCTTTATTTCTGCTCGTGTTCGAGAAATGAGCTGCAAGATCTGAGATGGAAAAATGCCACCAGCCAAATCTTGGGCCAGTCCCCTTTCAGCCAGTGTGGTGTGATGCAGTAAGAAAGCTGGGGGAATATGAAGACAAACAGCAACGGAGGGAAGCCCTTGGCCGCCTTCTTCCACTCTGTGGGGAAGGTATGGAATCCATCTCCTGACTGTGGTTGCTGAGGGAGCGGACTGCCCCAACTGCATCCAGCCACTCATCCCCCGGAGCCCAGAAGAGGAGAATCTGCATTTCTTTTTCTGGCTTCTTCGCAACTTTACAAGGGAAGGCAGGGAGCAGATGGGCACCATCCGCTATGCTTGGACTCCGCTCCAGCTGGAAGAACAGGCAGTTTCAGACTGGCCTGTGGGTCACACGCATGTACAGAGATGGATGCTTGCACATGGGCATGAAAGAGGCACATCTGTTTAGTAATATACGAGTCCTTCTTCACATGATGGTCAAAAACCACACAGAGGAACAGGGAAGGAGGGGCCTCCTCCCTTACGCACAGCAACCACAGCCAGTGGAAAGGAAAGAGGAGAAATGGGTAACTTGGGATCTTCCAGAGCCAGGATTTTTCATTGCCCTCCTTTTTTCCCTGGGAAGCCCTTCCTAAAGCAAGCTTTGAACCACGCCTTCAAAATGACCCACGCCAATCAGTGGAATTTAGACTAACAGCGGATGTGAGAAGGCATCACTAGGGTTCACAAGGAAGCAGGGGAGTGGGGGGGGCAGTGGGGGAGCGGGCCCGGATGCCCCACTCTCAACAGAGTAGCAAACTAAACAGAGCATTGCTTACTGCTAAGGGCTTCTTCGCATCTTTTAATCCAGACAGTAAACACCTCGTCCATATCTAGCAAACAGACACAAAATGAAAGCGGCGTCAAGACACCCAGAAAGTGAGCAATTTCCAGTTGTACTGAACAGTCCTACAAGCTCTTCTGAACATCACACCGTTTGAATTCTGAAAGCCCCTCCCTTACACTTAAAGGTAGGAAAGGTTTCCCTTGCTCGTAAAGCCAGTCAAATACGACTCTAGGGATGCAGTGCTCATCTCCGTTTCCGAGCCGGAGAGCCAGCGCTGTCCAAAGATTTTTCCCATGGTCATGTGGCCGACATGACTAGACGCCGAGGCACATGGAATGCTATCACCTTTCCCACCAAAGTGGTACCTATTTATCTGCTTGCCGTTTCTTGCTTTCGAACGGCTAGGTTGGCAGGAGCTGGGGCCAGAGACAGGAGCTCACTCCATCATGGAACACTCGGGTCTCGAACTGCTGAACTACCAACTTTCCAGTCGGCAGTTCAGTGTCTTCACCACTTGAGCCATTGCAGACCCCCTACCCTTACACTAAAGAACTGCCAAAAGAGGGCAGGGATGTACGATCAAGTCAGCTGCTTCTGATAGAGGTGAACACATCAGTGGTTTGAAATTAACTACAATATTAACAGCTCAAATTAGAAACCTTTAAGACATCTTGTAGTACTTTAATCACAGTAGAATACAATTTTGAGTCCAGTGGGACCTTTAAGACCAACTAGGTTTAATTCTGGGTATAAACTTTTGTGGAGAGGTTCACATCACTGCTGGTGGAAGAGATCCAACCTTCGGTGTGCTTTTCAACTTTCTACACTTCTTTACTATGAAATTATAGCTTTCTCGGTGTTCCCTCTAAGCTGAGCTAGTGTGAGCCAGCTCCCAGTTTTTTAGCCTCCAGCTCAGATTTTTGCCTTAGCTCAGGAAGGATGGCTCCAGGGCAAGCTAATTTATGCAGTAGCCAAACTGCTCCCTCACAACTTTAATGCCAGTGGCCCACAGAGTAGAATTGTTGCTCACAAAAAGACTCCACAGTTTAGAGGGAGCGTTGACCCTTCTGAATCAAAAAAGATGGCAGTCAATGTTCCCTCTAAGCTGAGTTAGTGTGAGCTAGCTCAGTTTTTTAGCCTCCGGCTCACACATTTTTGTCTTCGCTCGGGAAGGAGGGCTCCAGAGCAAACTAATTTATGCAGCAGCCGAATTGCTCGCTCACAACTTTAATGCCAGTGGCTCACAAAGTAGAATTTTTGCTCACAAGACTCAACAGCTTAGAGGGAACATTGATGGCAGTTGCCCTAAGACAAGGGTGGGCAAACTTGCTCAGCGTAAGAGCCACCTAGAACAGAGGTGGGCAAACTTGCTTAACGTAAGAGCCGCATAGAATAAACATCAGATGTTTGAGAGCTACAAGACATGAACAGATATTACCTGCTTTTATTGGAAAATAAGCAGATTTGCTTTTTATTAACATTAAATGAGACTGCCAAAAATAATAACAAAAGGGGCAAAAGCAGATATTGATAATGATATTAATTTGTCCAACAATATTTGTTTGCTAATGATATTTAGCTTCCCCAGCCGCCCTGCCGGGAGACACATAGTATATGTGAAAGAGCCGCATGCGGCTCCCGAGCCACAGTTTGCCCACCCCTGCCCTAAGAGGATATGCAGGCAGATCTAAATGGATACAATTGTGCAGATTTCCTGGCAGACCTCTGCTGCCTCCCTTCCACCCCAACCAGTACTGAGGATCAGGAGACCCCCCCCCCCACTTCGGCCAACGGACCACGTGGGGGGGAAAGGGGGGGGGGAGCACAATTTCAGCCCTCCAGCTGCACATCGGTTGGGATGACACTTCTTGCCTGCAACGAACATGCGGCTCGTGTCCTTTTGAAACTTAATGGGCAAGATCATACTTACTATCCAGCTTCCGTCCTTCCCTGAAAGACTTCATTGCAGCTCTGTAGCTCTCCAGGTGGTATTCACCTATCCTGAGGGACACCACAAACAGCAGCATGAAATCCTGCTTCCCACACGCCCAGGCTACCCATGACAACCACGTGGCACCCAAATCGCCAAAGGTGGCCCTTCCATTCACACACAAGGGGTTATTACAGGAAGGAGATCTATGGGGTGGCTTCATTCGGAATACTGTGTACAGTTCTGGACACCATACCCCCGAGAGGACATGGCAGAGCTGGGAAAAGCACAGAGGAAGGCAACCGAGATGATTAGGGGGTTGGAGCACCTTCCCTAGGAGGAAAGGCTGAAGAGTCTAGGACTAAGGAGAGTTATGACCGAAATTTATAAAATTATGCATGGGGTGGAGAGAGCTGACAAAGAGGAAGTTCTCTCTCTCTCCCAAAATAGTAGAGCGTCCAATGAAGCTGATAGGCAGCAGGTTCAGGACAGACAAAAGGAAACACTACACAGAGAGTGATTAACATGTGGAATTCACTGCCAGAGGATGTGGGGATGGCCACAGGATTAAACAGCTTTGAAAGGAGATTCGATAGATTCATGGAGGATATGTCTATCAATGGCTACTAGCCATGGTGACTAAGGGGAACTTCCACATTCAGAGTCCCAGACTCTAAATCCCAGAGCCACGGAGCAACATTAGGGGAAAGCCTCGGCCTCTCTGCCCTGTTGTTGGACCTCTGAAAGAACTGGCTAGCCACTATGTGAGACAGGATGCTGGACTATAGGGACCCTCACTGGTCTGATCCAGCAGGGCTCTTCTCATGTTCTTATGAGATGCCATCTCCTTCCCCATAAGCACACAAATGCCTGTTCAAAGGGCGGGTCCATCCCACCTGCAAAATTTGACAGTATTTTAGCAGGGGACTCCTTGGAGCAGAGGACACCTTGCTAACTTAGGGCTATCAAATACCAGCTCAACAGCAACACTCTGCACTAACCAATCTACAGTTCCTTCCCATCAACACAAAAATCTTTTGACAATGAAAAAAAAGTTTGACTCTACTTAATTTCTAACATAGCAGGAAGAAAAAAAAATACCCAAATCACACACAGGTGCAAGCTAGTATTCATTGTGTTCAGAAAATGGTACCTCTCAAACCATCTGCATTTGCTAGGATTCCAGAAGACACCTACCCTTGTCTAAGAAAGGCCGTGGCATTCCTGGGGTCAAGCGCAAGGGAATTCTTTGCATCCGTAACGGCATCTGCAAGAAGGAGCTGATATTTGTCTTTCCAGAACTCCATTATATTCTAGCCCATTTCCCACTATTTCAGCCACGCAGCCAAATGGAAAACACAGTCTGCCTTGGCTGACTTTGGAGAAAAACCGGGCCCACAGGGCACCGTGTGGCTGGAGGATTAAAAACAAACACACACCCCTGTCCTCAACCGCGACTGCAAAACTTAAAGACTGCTTCCTTGAAACGTGTATTTTTATATACGACAATTCATTCTATCATCGTGTTCAAATGATTTAATTGCCCCAATGGATAGTTATCTCAACATAAAAGGTTTATTCAATTCAAAGGCCGCATGTGACAAAGAAACAGTAACAGACAAGAAGATGCGCTGGGTACCAGCATTTTTTTAAAAGCCACCAGAGATATTTCAGCATTTTTAGGATAAATGTTACCATGGTAATTCTGAAGAAGAATGTGAGCAGACGCTCGCTGACAGTAATACCCCGAATTATCAGGATGTTCTTCTAGCGCCACCGTCAACTTCTGCAAGTAGAAAATACAAAAAAATTAACTTGACATTTTCTACAAATCCCTCTATAGCCTACAGTGAAATGTCTTGCTTGACACATCAAACAGAATCAATTAGCACAATTTTGCTTTGAGATGAATTACGCCAGAAGCAAAAACTCTGTGGCTCGGAGAACTGCTGCTTACAACAGAGATAAAAGCCTCACAGCGAACAGAGCTTCAGAGTCAAGAAACTCTAGTCAGAAAGAAGAAGAAATGCTATTCTGAGGAAAGAACTCATTTACCGATCGTCATGGAACATTTGCTACTAGCCAAACAGCCATTCTCATTTCTCACAATGTTAACCACAAAGAGAATTTCTATTGAACCCCAAATGTATTTGTTCATGGCATTCATACCCTCCTTCTCTCTCCAGTGAGGACCCAAAGCGGCTTTCCAGCTTCCCAACAACCCTGTGAGGCAGGCTCAACTGAGAGACAGTTCACACTCCCGCAGCAAGCTGTACCCATCACACTGCACACCTTACAGACTAGGGCCATGAGCACTGGAAAGGAATCAGATCCACCCACATGGCTTCCCTGACAGAATCTTCTGAAGTCAACCTGATTTCCAACACTTCCTTTCCCTTGTGAGGCAAGGGAAGGAGAAATTCTCCCAGGGGAAAATTAGGAAGGTGGTGCTTTACTTTTCCCTTCTCCGTTTATCTTCTGCAAGTCTCCCCACCCTTTCTGTGCTGTCTTGGCTGGCTGCCACAGAGACTACACACTGCAAGCTGGAAACATGGTCCGGAGTCAAGGTAAATAACAAAGCCAAAGGTCAGATAGCCAGGAAGTCAATTCAAGGTTTCAAGGACAAGGAGCAGCTGCTACACACACAGAAGCAGGTCTGAATGTGCGAAGTTGCTGCCACGCTGAAGCAGGTGCACGGAGTGTTTTTGAGCAGGTCCTCCCTTCCCTGGGAGGTGAGTCTGCAACGGCTTACAGCTCCTCTCGTTGCCTTTAAGGAGCTGCAGTCTGGCACTCCTTCTTCACTCCTGCAAAGTCAACCTCTGGCGTGCCCTCCGCCTGGGGCACTCAGGAGAACTAGGTGGGGAGTCTAGCCTCGGGGTGTCTGCAACTGGGGGTGCTGGGCCAGGCTCAGGATTGATCTCTCCTTCTGGCTGCTCCTCCTGTGCAGCTGCTGGGAACTCTTCCTCCCCAGATGCTGTTGGAGGTTCTTCTTCTGGGCTGACTCCAGAGGAGGCTGGGTTGCTCCCTACCGCTTCATCTGAGGAGTAGTCAGCCTTCGCAGAACCAGTACCCACGACACTTCCCCGACACACACCACACTTGAAACTGAATCCCTGCCTACAGGCTTCAAAACCCAACACAAAGGAAAAACAATCTCGGACCGTTGCACATTCTCTGAGAAATAAACCACCCCCAGTCTGCCAGCCCCACACTGTAGGTGCCTCCCCCGTGTACATTACAAGCTTTGGATGCATTTTCCAGAACAGCAGTCAGGCATGATTCAAGCCACTTCAGAGTTTCCAGCTCCCGAAATGCACACCTGAGGAGCACCTGGACCAATCCTAAGAGGGAAATATGAGATGGCTCCTATGCCTGCTGTGCTCGATTTTTATCAGTCCCCCAATGGATGAGGGTTCACCCACTCCAGGAGCAGGACGTGGCGGGGGGGGACACGACACAATAGACTGCTGCAGGAAAGGGGAGGTAGAAATACTGTGCTGGAGATGCACAGGACCCCTCTCCTAATTTTTAATCCAGCCACATTTTGATTTGAACATTTAATGTTTGTAAATTGAGAATTGTGAACACCTTGGAAACATCTTCCCCATGAGAAAGTGATGCCAGGTTCAAGGGGGGGGATTCAAAAGAATGGAATCTGTTCTTTTAGAAACTACATTTCTCTACTATGCAGTCTCTAAAAGACCATGAACTCCAGCACGTGTGCAAGCGACCGTGGCCCCAGCCTGCTGGCAGTGCGCTGCAAGGGAGGTGGTGTGCAGCTGCTATGCGATGGGCAGCCTTGCTGTTCATACATGTGAAATTTCGTCTTCGTTTCTCTGAACAGCTATTTTCTCTGCACACCTATTCCGTATCAAATGACCAGCCTCTAAGTTTCAACAATTTACTACACAAAGAGGGAATGTTGTTTGGAAAGAAACACCACACGGGAATACTACATAATCTGTAAATTCCAGGTATGACTACTATAGTTCTGCATAAAGGTAAAGGTTCCCTTGCTAGGGCTGCAGTGTTCATCTCCGTTTCCAAGCCGAAGAACCAGCGCTGTCTGAAGATGCTTCCGTGGTCATGTGGCCGGCATGACTGGACGCCGAGGCGCACAGAACACTGTGACCTTCCCACTGAAGCGGTACCTATTTATCTACTTGCAATTTCTTGCTCTCGAACTGCTAGGGTGGCAGGAGCGGGGGCCAGAGACGGGAGCTCACTCTGTCAGATGGCACTCAGGTCTCGAACTGCCAAACTACCGACCTTCCGGTCTGCAGTTCAGTATATATATGTCTGTCTTGCATTCAGTTTGGAATAATGTCTGTGTGCTCCTTGTTATTGTATTCGGTGTACGAAGACAGTTTAACTGGAGACTCATTCAGAGTTCCCACTAAGCTGAGTTAGTGTGAGTTAACGCACAGTTTTTTAGCCTCCGGCTCACAGATTTTTATCTTAGCTCAGGAAGGATGGCTCCAGAGCAAACTAATATATGCAGCAGCCAAACCGCTCGCTCACAACTTTAACGCCTGTAGCTCATAAAGAAGGATTTTTGCTCGCAAGACTCCACAGCTTAGAGAGAGCACTGGACATCCCTGTTGTGCAAATTGGGATACTTAGTATGCTGTTAGATTCCATGTTGGATAAATATCTGAAAACTGCAATTGCTGGAGGGGGACAGAAAATAATTGACTGAATTAACCATGACAGGACCCCCCCCAGCGTGGTGCCCCTGGGTGCCAGGGCGCCCACCAGCACCTTCCCAAAAAGTGGACAGGGCCACATTGTGCCGTAGCCCAGCATGGCTTCCGATGGGCTGCTGGAGGTGAAAACAGCAGTCACCAGTGTTGGCTTTATTCTCTTTCACTCCTCTTTCTCGGGATCACCCCACTTCTCCTGCATCTGGGCTTGCTCTGAGTTTGTGACTCCACCTCTTGCAGCAGTTCACACTTCAACTGGGTCCACCTCCTGCAGCAGGCATTTTGCAGCTGCACCCGCTATGCCTTGCCAGAATGCCAAGGTGCTCACAGGGTCAAAAAGGGTGGGGGACCCCCTGGGGCTACGATAACGTAACGTAACTTATATCCGTAGCAACACATGCAGAAAACTCCCAACATTTACACCAAGCCGTGATATACAAATCAATTCCGTAAGATACAGATGCAGCCGTACTGATCCCCAGGGGACTCATGCATACGCCCACTGCCCCAGACTCCCTGGTGCAAGCACCGTCAAAGAGACAGATTCACGTGGGGTAGCCGTGTTGCTCTGAAGCAGCAGGACAAAGTTTGACTCCACTTTTAAGACTACAAAGTTTGCGGTTTCGGCGACTCTACTGGTGGACGCACCTCGTCAGAGCTCCGACGGAGACGGCCCATAGCCCAGCGGTTGGGAGGGGTACTGGATGATTCTGGACACCCTGGAGCCCTGGCTCCCAGCCTGGGGCACAAGGGGTGCCTCTCCCAAGGCAGCGGGGCCAAGGGATTGAGGCTCCCCTTTGCCCCGACAGGTCTCACCGCCATGGCACCTCCATGGCATCAAGAGGCACACACCAGACGGGCAATCAGAGAACAGAGAGAACCAGTGAAGCTCCCCTTATCTTCGGTGTTGCAACAAGAGAAGCGTGAGTTTACCTGACGAACTGGATATTTGATTAAGAAATCCAAAGCCCCGAAACAAAGCAGCGGGGGGAAAGGGAATCTGTTAAAACACCCCCCCCCATTTCAAGTGAATTTTTAAGCTGATATAGGGTGCTAGGATTATCGGCATTTGTGGGATGTCACCAAGTGAATACAGATCTACCTAAAGCAACCTTCTAAACAAGCTTTCTCTGACTTTACTAAACTTTCCTCTAAAGTAAACAAAGACTGGTAGGGGAGAAAAATGGCAACTAGATTGAAGTCCAGGAACTGCAAAGTCAACACTTCCGGTTCTTAAACCGGAAACAACCACTGACTTTCCTAACATGTTAACTGTGGCACTGCACCCTCTGCTGGACCAGATGACTAACCTCAATAATAACTTTGGAGCACTCCAAAAACAATTGAAAGAAACTTCCTTTAAAACAGAAGAAACAGCAAAAACTGTGAAAAAAGTTGAAGCCAAGACAAAAGCCATAAAACAAAGACTGGAAGTGGTGGAAAAAGAGAGAACCTCTGACAAAGACCAACCTTTAAGACTACAAATGGACAAATCAGCTCATGTTCTAAGATTTCAAGGTGTCCCCAAACAGAAGGGTGAGAATCTGAAACTTTTGCTAAGTGAAGTGTTGGCCCCAATGACAGGTTTGCAAGCGGATTTACTTCAAAGCGATATGGATATGATCTACAGAACATACCTGGAATATATTAAGAAAAAAAAAACTGCCTGGGAAGATATTGGTGAGATTCTCAAAGAGATCTACTAGAGATGTGGTGTTCAAGGCCACAAATGGGACTACCCTAAAAATCAAAGACAAAGAAATCAGATTCCTAAAGGATATATCATTCGAGATAAGGAAGAAGAGGAAACAATATAAAAGCTTAACCAACTTTCTACAGAAGCACTCTATACCCTACAGATGGATAACACCTGAAGGACTTGTTTTCAACTATAAAAAGGAAAAGATTGACTCTGTTGCCAAAGCAAATCAGTTTTTGGAGCAGCAACAAAGTACAGCAAAGGATAAAATAACAGCAGAGGAGGAAGAAGAAGAGACTGGATTTATACCCCACCCTTCACTCCCCAAGGGAGTCTCAGAGTGGCTTTTAAACTCCTTTCCCTTCCCCTCCCCACAACAGTCACCCTGTGAGGTAGGTGGGGCTGAGAGAGCTTTTTCCCAAGCTGTCCTTGAGAGAACAGCTGGTACAGAGCTACGGCTTGCCCAAGGTCATCCAGCCAGGTGCAAGTGGAGGAGTGGGGAATCAAACCCGATTCTCCCAGATTAGAGTCCGCGCACTTAACCACTACACCAAACTGGCTCTCTGGAAGAGAAAGAGGAAGAAGACTCCAGCATACTTAAGTACATAAGAACATAAGAGAAGCCAATGTTGGATCAGGCCAATGGCCCATCTGGTCCAACACTCTGTCACACAGTGGCCAAAAACACCAGGTGCCCTCAGAAGGTCCAGCAGTGGGGGCAGGAAGCGCTCCCACTGTTGCCCCCCCCAAACCCCAAGAATACAGAGCATCACCTGCCCCAGAAAAAGGGAAAGCTAGAAGAAAGAAAAAGAAATAATGTAACACGCACTTAACCTCTACACCAAAATGGCCCTCTTAAGACCATCAAAGGTGTATTCAAGGGAGCTCATACCTTGAATAAATCTTTGTTGGTCTTAAAGTTGCCACTAGACTCTAAATTTGGTCTACTGCTTCAGACAAACATGGCTGACCATCTGAATCTATCTTCACCAAGGTTAGAAAGTGTTTACCTGAGAACTCACAAGGAACTCCGGCTGCAAGTTACCAAGTTAACCAGAAAGTCACACAGGTGGACACACGAATCTGCCTTCTACTGAATCAGGCCATTTGGCCCATCGAGGTGTCCTCTCTGAATGGCAGCAGCTCTCCAGGGACTCAGGCTGAGGTCCTACACATGACCCTCATCCTTTGAGTTGGAGATGCCAGGGACTGAACCTGGGATCTTCTGCATGCCAAGCAGATGCTCGGCCTCTGACCCATGGCTCCTCCCCAGTTCCAGCAGGCTGAACATGCTATTCAAGTCACACACACACACCACACACAAAGGAAAACCATGTCTGATTCAGTAGGGCTCTTCTAATGTTCTTATACAGAACATTTTCTGCATAATGCTTCTGTCCTTCATATGTAGCTTTGCAAAGTGGTGCAGACCATTAACTTAACAAACAGGTCCTCTCCCAGCCCATTTTCTAGATCTCAGTGCCACAATCCTATCCAGAGTAGATCAAAGCTTGAGTCCAGTGGCACCTTTAAGACCAGCAAAGTTTTACACAAGGCTCGAGCTTTCGTGTGCATGCCCACTTCTTCACATACAATGAAATGGTAATAGAAACAACAGGCATACATATAGAAGGTGGGTAGTAAATTAGCATTCAAAATAATGAAGGTGTTTTAAACAGATTAAAAGAATAATAAGCTTAGTATATATGGCTATCATCTGTTTAGGTTCAAAATAGCAAACACAGCATAGGTAATAAATATGTCAGAATTGGAACCTGATGTATCCTTCATTGAGGAATGGTGAGAATCTGTCTCCTCCCAAGCACAGAGGCGACCTTGTGCATGCACAGGAAATCTCATACCCTGAACAGTGTCCCCTCTAAGCTGAGTTAGTGCGAGCTAGCTCCCAGTTTTTTAGCCTCCAGCTCACACCTTTTTGTCTTCGCTCAGGAAGGATGTGGCTCCAGAACAAACTGATTTATGCAGCTGCCAAATCACTCGCTCCCAATTTTAATGCCAGCAGTTCACCAAGCAGAATTTTTGCTCACAAGACTCTGCAGCTTGGAGGGTGCACTGACCCTGAATAAAACTTTGTTGGTCTCGAAGGTGTCTCTGGACTCAAAACTTTGTTCAGCTGCTTCAGACCAACAGCACCACTCGCCTGGAACAACCCTCTCCAGTACGGATCTTTTCCTAAGGGACCAAGCTGGAATGGAAAGAGCCGTGGGGACCCCCCACAGCTGCCAACTCCCGCCTGGAAATCCCTGGGGGGCTCCGGGGCACGACCTGCGGAGTGGAGAACCGGAAGGGAGGGAGAGAGAGATTCCGCCTGGGACCTGCGGGGGGGGGGGGTGAGCCTGCCCGGGGATCGCGAGGGCGGGGCCTGGGGAGGCAGGAGGGGAGGGGCCTCCCAGGGGGCTGCCACCCCACCCCACCCCCACCCTTCCCTCCCAGGGAGCCCCGCGACCGCTGCAGTCCCGGGGGGGGGGGGGGATAGCGGAACTCCAGGGCGAAGGTCATTCCAGGACGTCGTCTCCCGGTCCCCCCTGGAGACTTGGCACCCCCGGCGGCGCGAGAGGGGGCTCACCTGCAGGGCCGCCGCCGGGTCCCGGCCGATGTCGCCTTCGGACAGCCTGGGGGGGGGGGGGGAGAGAGAGAGAGAGAGAGAGCGTCAGGCCGGGCGGGGGGCGGGCCGAGGGGCGGCGGGGGGCGGGCCGGGGTTGGGGGGCTCCCTCTCACCGCAGCGGCGCCGCTCCCTCCGCCATTGCGCGGCAGCCCCGCGCCAGAAGCTTCCAGAGCGCCGCCGGGGGACGGTTGTCGCCCTCTGCTTACCTCAGCGCCTGACGTCGGCGCCGCGCCGGAAACCACGGCCAGAGAGAGGACGCTTCTCCCACCGCCCCCCTCCGCGACTAGAGCGGCACGCAACGGAAGTCCCGCCCTTGGGCGGCCTTCGGGGTCTTCTCTCATCCGGGGCTCTGGCTGGAGGGGGCGGGGCGAGGCTCAAGGGCGCGGGGGGGGGGAGGGTGCCTGCCCGCCTGCCCGCCTGCCCGCCTGCCCGCGAGGGGGGTGGAGCCCGAGGAGGGCGGGGGGGCGCGGTGCCAGAGAGGCCCTCCCAAATAGGGCTTGCAGCCTCCAGGTGGGGCCTGGGGATCGATCTCCCGCTTTTACAAGGGATCTCCAGCTGACAGAGATCAGCTCCCCTGGAGACAATGGCTGCTTTGGAGGGTGGAGTCTATATGGCATTGTCCCATGCTGAGGCCCCGCCCCAAACCCCGCCCTCTCCTGGCTCCACCCCTAAAGCCCCCAGGAATTTCTCAACCTGGACCTGGCAACCCTGTTCCCAAAGCGGCTGTTGTCTCCGTCGCCTGGCAATCAGCCTGTCATCCCTGGAGCGCTCCAGCCGCCGCCTGGCACAACAGACACGGGAGTCCGCCTCAGCTTGGCAGGTGTCACGTCAGGCCAAGCACACTGACCAAGCCGAGACTGCGGGCGCCGGCATTCTGGGAGACCCTCAGGTGCCCAGAGCTGTTTTAAATCTCTCATGAAGAGGCGCAGGCAACGCTCCCACTCAGCCGTGGAGTCTTCTTGTCAGCAAAAATTAGTGTAGTTCTTCTTTTCCATTTAGCTAGACATGCACAGTTGCTATTGGGCAACCACACAAGACCCACAAACCTTAGCAGAATATCAAGTTAGCCTTTCTTATTCTCCCAGCATGCCTTTAAGCAATGAACCAAAGTTAACTTCTGAATACAGATTCATAAATGATTTCTGTTTCTGCATCTTTACTTTGGAGAGTCTAATGACACCCCTACAAATAAATATTGTCCAAAATCTACATTCATACCTCCAGTTTATGATCCCATGAACATATTGTCTTAAGGGATATTGAGTCCCTAGAACAAGTTAATTTATACACTTGATTTAACATTACCAAGGAAGAGTATCAAGCCCTCCTTAAACCGAGGCTGCAGTCACACGCACTATTAGCCCCAACATAGGCACGAATGCGGGGGAGATGTAAGGTACATGATCAGACACACAGAACTGGGAAGCAAAAAAAAGTGAGGACGCTTTACTGAAAACGCTTTGGCTAAGCAATCATTGCAAGGCACTTTCTGGACCAGAAATTATTATCAGTGAGACATCATTTGGCATGTGATTGCATCTTTGGAGGCCTCATGTATACTTTCCTTCTATGCCTAGTGAACAATTCTTTTCTGGTCCATCTTGTATCTATGTTGCATAATTGTGTGATTGTACTGTTTTATGATATAAGCCAGTATGCTCCTCATTGTGCATGACCTCTGAAGAAGGCCTATACAGGCCGAAACACGTCAGGTCAAGTTGATTAGCCCTTGTCTGCTAGAGTCGGGTACTTTTACATTAGGTGCGATTGGGCCCTTGTATGTTTTTTAATTCGTTGTTAATAAATACATGTATCTTTTTATACCATCCACATTAAGTTTTTATTGTTGGCCCTCTATTCTGTTTGACTTACCTTTTTAGGTTCTGGATCCCAAGTATTCATGCAACACATAATCAGGCTCCATGCCCTGCCCCGCAAGATAATCTCCAACTGAGGTTCACAGTTTGTGGCAGGGTTTTGGAAGGAATTCTTAGAACTGCTTGGGGTGGAACAAGGGATGAGCAGTGCCCGCCACCTGGAAACTGTTGGCCAAACAGAGTGGACAAGCCAGGTCCTGGAACAGTTCCTGCGGTGCTTTGTTAACTATCAGCAGGACAACTGGGCGGACCTGCTCCCATTTGCAGAATATAGTTATAATAACTCTGTGCCCTAGGGTTGCCAAGTCTTACCTCGGCTTTATCGGGGGGAGTCCTTGCTGGTCCGGGAGAGTCCATTCGTGTGCGCAAAGTGCGCACGCCGTGATGACCTCACCCGGAAGTGATGTTATCGTGTCAGGCACGTTGGGGCGGGACCGCTGCAATTCGAGGGAAACCATAGAGTTTTCCCTCGAATTACAGAGCGCCCCCCCCAAATGTGCCCGACGTGATGACGCCACCTCCAGGTGATGTCATCGTGCTGGGCACATTGCTGCAGCCTGGCAATTTGGCGGTGGGGTTCCCCCCTGGGCAGCCCAATCTGGGTTGGCGGGGAGCGGACCACTCCAGCAGGGGTTTCCCCGCCCCCCGGGGGGACTTGGCAAGCCTACTGTGCACAGTTCCATTGGCATGTCCCCCTTTAAAGCTGTGCGTGGATATGAAGGGGGGGGCCCTCTCCCTCCCCTCCCTACAGTGAACTTGGAAAAACCTGGCATGGACGGCGCACAGTCCTGGTGGTCATGGGTGACTCAAGGGTGGGCCACCCTCCAAAAGACTCTGGCCAAAGCCAAAGAGGACTATAGGCACCATGCAGACAAGGGGAAGGGTCCTGAATGGAAAATAAAACCTGGGGACTTGGTATGTATTTCCACAAAACACCTAAGGGGGTTACAAGTGGGGAGGAAGTTGGGGTGGAAATATGTGGGACCTTTTAAGGTGACACGTCTGATAAAGCGACTGCTGAAGTTGAATGGCCAAAGAACTTATGGAACGTCCCCCGTTTTCCATTTTGGTCTTCTGAAGAAGGATCCGGGCCCATCAAAGTGGAAACCACGTCCTCTAGCTCCCTCTCCCCTGATCGTGGACGGAGAAGCCCACCAGGAGGTAGAGGACATTTTAGACGCTAAAATCAAGCGGGGGCGCTTGTTTTATCTGATCAAATGGAGAGACTTTGACCCAAGTCATAATGAAAGGGTGGAATCTAAGCATGTGAACCCCTCTAAACTTGTACAAACTTTCCATAAACGACATCCCCTCAAGCCGAGTGGATCGGAAGGCTTGGGGAGGGGGGGCACAACGTCAAACTCTGTCTTTAGTTGGCCACAATGACTGGGAGAGGGGGAATTCTGAAGGGGGGTGAGTGCTGGACTGTGTGAACCACCATTAGACCAGTGCTTCCCAACCGGTGGGGCACAAGGTTTTCATAACAGTTACTAAAAATTCACGCTCCCCCAATCCCCAATGCCTGTCTGCATTGCGATGTGCCAATCCTACCTGCCACAGATTATCCATCTGTGGCCTTTTAACAAGCTGACAATAAACTTGGGACACTTCGGCGTTCCCCCTAATCTCCCATTTCTCTGATCACCAGCAAGTGCCTCTGATGTACCACTTCTTCCCAACCCTCTCTGCCAAGAATTCTCGTTGTGCTTCTATGCCTACAAAACTTAGCAGATAGATAGATTGATAACAGAATACCTGTAAAAAATGGGGAAAGCGGGCTTTTTGTTCCTCCCTTGGTGGAACCCAGTTTCTTTGATGAGTGGAATTTACTGCCACAGGAGGTGGTGGCGGCTACAAGCATGGACGGCTTCAAGAGGGAATTGGATAAACATCTGGAGCAGAGGTCCATCAGTGGCTGTTAACCACAAGGTATAGATAGGAACTCTCAGTCTGGGACAAGTGATGCTCTGTATTCTTGGTGTTTGGGGGGGGGGCAACAGTGGGAGGGCTTCTAGTGTCCTGGCCCCACTGCTGGACCTCCTGAGGGCACCTGGGGTGTTTCTGGCCACTGTGTGACATAGTGTTGGACTGGAGGGGCCACTGGCCTGATCCAACACTGGCTTCTCTTATGTTCTCTTATGTTCTTAGTGATTGCTGGGATGGAAGGTGAGTAAGGTTGAGAACCAGTGTCGTAGATTAATCCCTACAGCCAGACTTTATCTTTAGTTTCCAGCTGCAACTTGAGGTTCAGGCCTTTCACTCTATATATGAACTGCCCTCTTTGGAGAACTATGAAGGTTTGAGTTTCAAGCGGGTGGCCAAGTTAGTCTGTAGTACTAGACCTAAATTCAAGCCCACCAGCACCTTAAAAGACCAACAAAACTTTCAAACATGTGAGGCTTTGTGAGTCCAAGCTCACAAAGGGCTGAGAAATAGCCCTACGAGATTAGCTGGTACAGATTTGTTGTCCGCACAGTTTATGAAACACAGTTATACACTCTGTACTCTGCCACTGGCTTGACATGACCAACCTTGGTGAGCATACTTAGCATCTTTCTAGCATAGATAGGCCTACATATGCTAAGTGCCACTGACGATCCTCACCACAGAAACAGAAATCAATCATGAATACATATCCAGAAGTAAACTTTGGTTCATTGCTTAAATGCATTCTGGGAAATGACCAAACGCTGACAAATGGACAAACGCTGTGGCCTTGTTCTGGCCAGCTACAACGGCACACGTTTCTGATGTCAGCTTAGTTAAATGAGGAACAGCAGCACTCCGTACCTACATCTGTTACAACGGATACATTTTAGAGCTTCCTAGCCTGGGAAGAAGAAGGCCCATTGTTTAGCTAACGAAGAAACATCTTGAGAAAGCCCAGCCCTCAGGTGTGAGCCCAGTCAGAAAGTTTGATGGAACCAACACAGTTTGATGGAACCAACAGCTATGCCTTGTTTGTGTGATATTATAGTGGGTATACAATTTTATGTCTCCCATTGTAACTTCGAGAGAGCTGGTGGGTATCCGACGGTCCAAAGCCCTGTTGTGCCTGTGCTTCCCCCTTTATTAATAAAGTCCTTGGGATATTTCTCTTCTACAGGATCGTGCCGGGTGTTTTCTCGAATTGGGCTGGGGAAGCACAACCAGAGACAGGAATTCTGTCTTTCATTTGCCTCTGTGAAGCACTCCTGAACAATAAGATATACTGTGCCAGACCCTGCCTACTCTGGCCTGGCCTGTGGGCCCTGTTCTGCCCTGCCCTCCTAGGGGCTCTCTACACCCTGGAGGGACTTTTCTTTTACTCTCAAGTAGCCTACCACCACCACCTGATCAATTTAGGGCTTACCCACTGGGAGGATCAGGACCCCCCCTTCCAAGCTCCAAGGCCTTGCCTCTGGGTCTCCTGCTACCCAGTGCCTGGTTACCACGGGGACAGTTTACTGCCTTGGGCACCCCTGGGGGAATAGCTTACCAACTGCCTTCCTTCCACTGGTGCCCTTCTTAAAATAGCATGTCCGAAACCGTAGAGAGCTGTCTGGTACAGAGAACCACTCCCAATGTCAAAAGCTTAAAATATTCATTAAAAAGAAAATGTTTATAAGCATGCTTAGGACAGCACCAGATCTGAACAAGAAAGACGAAAGAAACTGGTGAAAATGCACACTCTCTGTCCCTTCTCCACACATGCCCTAGCTGATGGTAGAATCTAGGCCAGGCTCTTCAGCTTAGCTGTTCTAGTTTCCTACAGAGTTACCGTTACTTTGAACCTTGTTCCCAGTCTCCCAGGGATGCATATGGTCAATATGGCTGCCTGAGGAGTTAAAAGTCCTGTGTCCTCTCATCGCCTGAGCATCCCCAAGAAAGCTATTTCTTGTTGCCCAAAGATTTTATCACCTCTGTTTCTCCTCCCACTTGACCCCAGTCAGCCCAGGTCAAGGCATCTTTTCCTGTTGTCGCCAAGAAGTCCCTTCCTGTAACCTGTCTAGCAATTAACACGTCCACATCTATTCCCTACTTGGAGAACGGACGGGTGAACTGGCCCATTCCACTGTCTCTCTTGCTAGATCTATTAGCATTTCTTAAGGGATGCGTTGGGAAGGCCTGGGCTACTTTCCTCCCCTTCCTGCTCATTCTTAGCTCAGAGAAAAACAATGGTTAAAATGCACAGTGGAGCTCTGTTCGTTGCCAGCCTACCAGGAGACAAGGCATTTCTCCACATATACCACTGCAGTTTGATATTCATCATGGAGGAAGATAAGCAGCTGTTTATTGCCTATATTTATTTCCAGTCAAGAGAGATGGAGAAAATACACCTTATCTATCATGAGTCAGTTTTGTTAAAATTGACTAACTGAAGCAAAATTGATATGGCGACTTTTTATCATTAAAAAAATTGTTGCATTAATTCATATGACACGTTTCTTATGTTTCGCACACTAAACGAAGATTTCCTTATCTGTTCGCCTCTTGGCAATCAAGATGATGTCAGCCAGTGCCGTCCCCCAAGCAATTTTGTCTTGCCCTTGGACATATAAAATTTTAATCAAGGGAAATGGCTCTTACTACTGTGTGGCATGAATTAGCTAGAAATGCAACCTCAGATGACTCCATCTCTCTGGACTGGAAGCAGCCACAGGGTCTTGGCAGCATCCCACACCTGAGCATGTGCAGCAGGGGCTCAGCTCAGTCGCCTCCTGTCAAGGGAAAATGATGGTGCCCTCTTTTTAAAACACACACACACATACCCTTTAAAACACCATTCCCTACCCCCCAGCTTAATCTGGCACGGGAACCAGCTCAGAAGTCAAAAACCCCTCTCAGCTTTACTTTCCCACCTGGTTGGCTGGTACTGACATACCTGCTTAGTACACTCTGTTTCGATACCACTTTGGGAAACAAGTTTTCTACCATGTGGAATGAGACCCGTCAACAATGTGTGGAGAGCCAAGAACAGGAACAAATCCCTTGGGACGGGATGATTTAAACTCACCTTGTTTCACCATATACTTTTGACTATGACGTGGGCTTCATTGTTTCAGCAGGGGAGTGCTGGTTCAGAGGTGGTGGATTTAGGAGGACTCCTAGTGGTCGACTCCAGGCCTCAGATTTTATGAACTTCTACTGCATATTTAAAAAGAATACCTCTGCTCATAGACTACTGCACCGCCCCTTGCCAGCTCCCAGGACTTTAATCTCTTCCAGTTTTGACTTCTTAGGCATGATTCATGGGGTGGCTTTTTAAAATAAATGACGGACTGGTTCTCCCAGAAGTACAGCCAGCTCTGGCTTATCTGTCAGTTGCCAAAGTGCCCACAGATTTCCCGGCCTGGAATCCGGTCAGCTCTTTACTTTCCAAGTGTTTTGTGTTTCAGTCACTTTCCACTTCTTAGCTCAAACCCACCTTCTGTATCAGATGGCAGGACTTAAGGCTCCGGCTCTGCTGCCCTCTCACCAGATGAATTAAGTTTTTTCAGTAAACGGATCTTAAGGAACTTCTGTGCTGAATATTATTGGTGGTGGGATATTTAGCAGCCATTATTTGCCACGTTTAACCTCAATTAAAACAACTTGGATTGAGTAAGAACTACAGTCTTTGGGCAGACCTTTGTTGGCTATCCTACCGCTTAGGATGGTCCATTGGGCGTCGGCCTTTTCCATCATGGCTCCAGCTCTGTGGAAGGGGCTCTCTAAAAAAGTGAGAAGGGGCCCGTCCTTGGAGATCTTTGGGAGGCACTGAAAGACTTGCCTGTTTGCCAGGGCTTTTGAGGGGATTTGAGGAGGGGGGAGAGATAGATTTGGGGTTTGGTATTTTATTTTCATTTGAACTGTCAGTGTTTTAATACAAATAAATACCTTTACATTTTAAAATAAAAATAAATGTTCTATCTGCTGCTGCATTTCAGATCTCATTTAACTACACTGATCTATCTTCTATTGAAAGACACATACTTTTATATCATAAAGCTAGAAAGATCAATAGAAAACACAGAACTCCCAGTTCACAAACAAAAAGGTACAAAGATGTTGTACTTGATTTATTTTCATAATAAACCAATTAAAATACAAAAAGACAAACAAAGTTCAGAAGAGTTTCACAATTTAAAAATTTGTCTTTAAATACAAATTCACTCTGTAATATATGAATACATATAACATTAGAGCTCTAAACATAATGATCTTAATTGCATCTATAAAATATTGCTCTATGGAAACTTTTTTTTATGAAAAACATCTTTGAGAAATTAAATTACATATTTACAATAGAAAAAGTACTCTTATAGAAACATTTAATTCTCAAAATACTTGCAGAAGTTGCATATACTTTTCCCCACTCCCTTACAAAATAATGGGAAAGAAAAAGCAAAATGTTTTAAACTTCAGTGTTAAAATGAACAAAATTTGCACCCGTAGTAATAACTTTGATTTTGTTGTTCGGGCGCGTCTAATGGAGCCACATTAGGAAAACAGATAAATACACAGTTGATAACAGGTACAAATGCCAAATAGCTTCTTGATAAGAGGAGGTGACTTTTTATTTTTTATAATTAATCTTTGGTGCAAAACGCAATAGGAACAGATATAGCTGACCCTGCCCTGTTGTTTACCATCCATGTAAAAGGAAAACCTTTTAACTAAATGGCATGAGACAGTTCTTTGGGATTTGCTAGAAGAATCGCATATGTGGAATGAAAGAAACACTTTTGTGAAAATCAACTGTTGCTTGAAAGCACTGATTATAATAATAATTACATTATTATGCAAAATAGACAAATAATGCATAAAGTGCAAGAAATTTAGAATTTCTGGACAGTGATCAAAAAAGAAACTGCATGTTCCTTCATGCTTGCATTTTGGAAAAAAAAATTATATTATTTAGCAAACAGAAAACTGAAATAAATTCTATAGTATTATTTCTAAAATTAACTTCAGAAATCAGAGAAGCTTTGTAATGCCTACTTTGGAATCAAGTGATAATACACAACTGAAGAAGTCCCATCACATTAAGGAAACCACCTTCCACCCAGTTCACGGACTTCAGACTTACTCACAGGGACCTGCCTCCAACTGTTCGCTCTCCTGCTTAATGTGCACCGTGGAGGGAAATCCATTTGAACTGGATACCATCACCACAAAAGGCTGCTGCTGGTGGTGGAAACCCTGCTCTGAAAGTTTGACTTCGTCCACTGGGCCCTCGTGCTCCTCTGGTTTTACCACCTCTTGAATAACCGTCGGTTTATTTTCTGGGGCCTTGATGACAGAAGTGATCACCGTGCTGGACTGCGGCGGGATCATCTGCGAGCTGCTCGGTGTAAAAGTTACTACGGGGGCAGCAGTGCTGAAGGACGGAGAAGAGGCCATGTTGACTGTTCCGTTGCATATTGTCTGCACGTTGCTGCTGAGCACCTGGTGGACCTGCGCGGCGCTCAAGACAATGGAGGAAGGTGGCGAGACTGACTTGGAGGAGTGCAACATGACGTTCTCCTTCAGCACCGTCATGGGCTGTGAAGTTGGGATGGCCTGAAGGATGAACTTCTGGGGTGTTGCTGCAGATGCTGGGTCTGCGCTGGTTATTACTGTTGTCAGAGGCACTGTCTGGAGTGTTACAGTATGCAGCTGTTGGTTCCCAGGTGAGACGACGACTGGCACTTGTCCTGGCGCTTGGATGGTCCTGTTGAAATAATCACAGAGAATGAGAGGTTTCTTGATATATTTTAAGTACTTTTAAAAATGCAGTATTACTACGGTAGTCTTAACAATCCAGTTGAAGGCCAATGGACAGCAGCTTGCAGTATGGAAGGCCAGTGCCAAATACCAAGATATATTTTGACAATTCAATAAATCCTTGTCACAACTCATGTCATTATCACTCCTGGATGCCAACTTCCACCCTTTACTGGCTTTAGAAAAACTAGGTCAATACGTGACTCTTTAGTTCATACAGATGCCCTATCGGGGGAAACGTCAAATACTTCAGTTCCTTACCGTCACTTCCCTTATGGAAGATATGTCATTTGTCCATTGGTTTGGAAAACTAAGAGGATTGGAAGAAAATTCAAAAAATGATTCGGGAAATTATTAACATAAACCTACCATTAGTACCAAAAATCTTCCTGCTAAATATGTTTCCAGAAAAGATAAGCAAACCAGAAAAAATCTTTATAGTTTATACTATCACTGCTGCACGAATTGTATGGGCCAAAAATTGGAAAACAGAAAATAGTCCCGTTATAGAAGAAATAATATACAAATTAATGGATTTAGCGGAAGTAGAAAAAGTAAGTCAAATATTATACGGGAAAAAAAGGGATTTGTTACAGGAAACATGGTCGAAATTTTATGAATGGTGCAAAAATAAGCGAATGGCTCAAATATGGATTGATAGATTGAAATCATGGACCTTAAAATGAGATAATAACGAGATAAACCAATAAGAGCTGGAAGTAAGATTTATATACAATCATGTTCAGTCACATGTATGTTTAAATATATATGTTAATATGAACACACACAAAAATGTGGATTATATATGTTAATTTTGTTATGAAGATGGCTAAAGAACTGATTTATAAAATAAAAACTCTTTGCAACAAAAAATACTTCAATTCTTTATGGTCACTTCCCTTGTGGAAGATGTGTCATTTGTCCATTGGTTTGGAAAACTAAGAGGATTACAATACCCAATAGTAATTTAGTATATGATTTGAACTTTTGTCCACATGTTCAACACAACAAGTTGTGTATTTGTTAAGGTGTTCTTGTGGTCCCCTGTATGTCGGGAATACTTCCAGAACCGTGCGTACCCGTATTATTGAACACAGGTGTTGCATCAGAAATGCACGCTTAGAATCACCTTTGGTTCAACATTTTCTGGCTCAGCATCACGCTCCTGATGATTTTAGGTTTGTCATCCTAGAAGTCCTTAAACGCCGCTCCTACGTTGCTATGGATATCCGTAAAAGGCTCTTACAAAGGGAGGCGTTTTGGACTTCTCGTTTAAAAACTCTCCAGCCACACGGGCTAAACCAGTTGTTAGACTTAAGCTGCTTTTTATAAACATACATTTAATTCCTTTGCCTTTTTCGGTTGTCCCCCTTTAAAAATTAAAATTGTGAGGCTTAGTTGCTGCTAAATTAACCACTCCTTTTAGGCTTTCCTTAAGGCATGCTGGCCACATGAGAGTAGTTCTGTTGTAGGATCGGTAGCCCGTCTTCACTTTTTTCCTTGTTAGTGGTAAGCAATTTGCATTCAGTAGCTGGGCAGTATCTGTGACTTTGCAATGAATTTATGTGCTTTCTGACCCACTGTTCTTTGGTTTTTTGTTCTATTTTCTTAAAATACTAGGATGAAGCAATTTCTGCTCAGTGAACATGTATTAGTTATGCTTATTACATAAATATGGAGTTTCCTCATCTCAGTGAAACTGGTGAAATTAACATGTAGTACTTTATGAATCTTATATAAGGTATGTTTGTAAATTTATATAATTTTTGTTTCATATATATTTTTTGTGAGTGTTTAATTGTTCATTCATGGTGCTTTTCATTTTTTAAGTCTTCTGACAAAGATTTATCGGAACAAAGAATACAATCCGGAGTCTTCGTTGGATTTAGCTGGATTCAGCTGTGTTATTTATAATTTTGGCTTTAATAGCTGTTGTTAATAAGTTTCATTGATGTCTGTAAAATAGAGTGATAATGACATGATTTACTGAATTGTTAAAATATATCTTAGTAGTTATATCCATATACCTGTTTTGTTTGCGTTTGAGTGCAGTGCTTGTTTTCTAATAGTACTGATTACTGCTGTTCATCATTTATATATTTACAGTGCCAAATACCACCATCATCTATATTCTAATTCCGAGAGGGTTTTTTTCTGTGTAGATGCTTATATCTGCCAAAAGAGAGCTCCCTCTCCCCCAACAGTTTTCCTACATAGTCAGGCCCCTTTCTTGGTCTGCAGAAAAATCCGAAAAGTTAAAAAAAAAACTTCAGGGACCGCTGAATTCCCCCCAATACCTTTTGAAATAGCATCAGCTCCAGGCATCAACTGTGAGAAGATTAGAATGTTCGGGGGAGGGGTGTGTGTCTAACTGTTTCTGTCAGTAAAAGGCAGGGTTTTTACTGGCAGCAGTCTAGGGTTGCCAAGTACCCCCCCCCCCGGCAGCAGATCCAGATCCAGGCTGGGAAACTCCTGGAGATTTGGGGGTGGAACCTAGGGAGGACAGGGACCTCAGGGAGGTACAATCCCTGTGGAGGGTGGGATTTGAAGTGGGAGGCAGAAAGAGAGAGAAAGAGTGATGAGGTGGGGAGGCAGAAAAACAAAGAGAATGATGACGGGTCAGAAAGAGAGAGGAAGTAACATACTTGGAGGAGAGAGAGAGAGTAAGAAAGGGGAGCAGAAGGGAGAAAGAGAGGTAGGGGAGAAGGGAGGAAGCAAAGGTGTGAGGAATGGGATAACCATCCTGCAAGTTTCTTGTGGGTCTCCACTTGTCTATATACTAATTCCCAAGGCACCCCCTCCGTGCGGTTATCTAAATCCGCATGGAGGGGGCACTTGGGGGGCAGAGAGATTTTCCTGCACCCTTTGGGAACTCCCCACGTGTGCAGAAAAATCTGAAAACTTAAAAAAGGAAGGATTCATTGGGGCTCAGCCTGGCAGCAACCACTGGGTGACTTGATACCATCCTACTTGCTTGGCTCACTTTGGCCTGGCTGCTTGCTACTGTCCAACAGTACGAAGGCCAGAGTGGTGAAGCAGTTAAGAGTTTCAGAGCAGGGTCCGAGAGCCCCAGGTTTGAAATCACCAGTCTGCCATGGAAGCTCACTAAATGATGTTGGGCCAGTCACATACTTTCAGTCTAACCTACCTCACAGGGTTACGAGGATAAAAAGGAGGAGTGGAGAATGATGTAAGCTACTTTGGTCTCCAGTGTGGAGAAAGGCAGGGTATAAATAGAGTGAATAAATAATAAATAAATATAAAGTAAATAAATAATAAATATAGCTGAAGATGAGAGGCAGGGAAAGGGAAAATAATGTGGAAAGAAGTATACAAGGGATAGTGATGTGGCCCCCAACAAGTCCACGAGGGTTCTCTACCATGCAAGTGGACCTGGCCCACAACCAGCACCACACAACTGGGCCATAGTTTTCCCGCCTAGAGGCTGCCTGGGCAGGGGACTGAAGACAGAGAGTTGCTAAATTGGCTGTTGGGTGGGAAGGAGAGATGGAAGCAGGAAAGAGGGAGAGACTAGGGGGTCTTTCAGGGAGGGGGAAAAATAAATGGCGGAAAAGGGGAATAAGATCCCTTTCTACAAATCCTTTTGGGTTACCGCTTCTAATAGTCAAGCGTGGGCCCACCTGGGGATACTTAAATCTATGGACCAGGCCCACATAAAACTCGGGAGACTCCTGGGCCCTGTGGCCGCAACAGGGAGGGCAGAAAGCTAGGGGAGGGAAGAGATCCTCCAGGACTCATTGCAGGTCCCAACTTGTATAACATAGATACCATCTGATATATGGCTAATAGAAATAAATGTTGAAAGGGGACCCAAGTTCGCCTTCCATGGCTACAGTCCTTCAGCTAATTTTGTGGGTGATCCAGCTAACTAGATTTTCCCCAGCTGACCTCCTCCCCTGGAGCATTACTCTTGGCTGGTCCGCTCCCCACTCCCGGGGACTTTATTCACACAGGCACTAAACCACCTTGCTTTGCTGAACAGTAGGCACCGGAAGACAACTTACAGCTTCTTGAACAACTGAAACTGAATGAATCAAGTCTTGCCCATCCTAACTTCCCCCATTTAGTGTGGCCTTACTGGAGATCTTAGGTCCAATGAGTCGACTGTTAAAGGGCAACTTCCCTTAAATTGGTATCAGGGTTGCCAGCCTCCAGGTGGGGCCTGGGGATCTCCCGCTTTTACAACGGATCCCCAGCTGATAGAGATCAGCTGGGGATAAAATGGCTGCTTTGAAGGTTGGACTCTATGGCATTGTACCCTGCTGAGGCCCCTCCCCTCCCCAAACCCCACCTTCTCCTGGCTCCGCCCCCAAAGTTCCCAGGTATTTTCCAACCCAGACTTGGCAACCCTAATTGGTATTCAGCTAGAAAGAGCAATGGCTTTACAAGCTGATGGCTTTACAAGCAAGCATATAGATGACTGTACTCCTGCTCCCAGTTACGCACACTTAAGTTCCACTGGAGCCAACTGAATCATCGCATCAATACCCGGATTCATGACGACAGATCCAGGTGGGCAGCCGCGTTGGTCTGAAGCAGCAGAACAAAGTTTGAGTCCAGGGGCACCCTTAAGGCAACAAAGTTTATTTCTGGGTATAGGCTTACAGCCGGTCAGTCAGGCAAGCCTTTATGGGCATACGCAAGTAGATACAGTAATCCAAATACAGAATCCGTGCAGAGTAAAATTGGAATGACAGAATGAAACAGAGTAACATCATAATAAAAACTAATTCACGGTGTCACTTGTCGGGCGGGGTGGTAACTTCTCTGGGTAAAACTCGAGGGGGGGTCTTTGGACAAGAGGTTGTTATTTCTTATTAAAAGACTTCGCACCTCCACCTCCTGTCAGGTCGGGTGTTTCTTCATCTGGGAGACCTTCCCCCAAGATCTATTAGAAAAGGGGTAAAGCAGGGGTGCATTTTAGCCCCCCCCCCATTTGTTTAACCTTTTTTTAAAATGACCTTGCCCCTTTTTTGAACTTTAGTTGATGGCCATCGCTCGCCCCAGACTTGGTTCTGCTCTTATTCCTTTGCTATTATATGCGGTTGACACAGTTCTCTTGTCTCCTTCTCGTGTTGGATTAACAAGGAGGAAAAGAAAGTACAAAAGATTGCCCCCCCCTTTTTTTTAAAAAAAAAACCTTTTAAATTTTCTTCCTTTCTTCTTTCTTCTCTCTTCCTAAGAATTCTTTATATCTTATTACTAAGAGCCAAGCTATTTTATTGCCAAGAGCCTAGCTATTAATGTCCTTTCAAATCTTGAAAGCCTTAAATTCCGCTTTGAAAATTCTGTCCCAGTGAAACCACTGAGAGTTCTCTCTCAGGCTCCTGCGTTGGAGCATTCCGGGGTCCGTACACACACCGCCGCAGGCACCAGCCCCCTGAGTCAAGCTTCCTGCAATGAGCCTCCCTCCGGGAAGGCTCACTGGGGTACGGGGAAACCTCGAACCCCACTCTGGAGAGTCAACGGTCCTCCAAGTGCCTTCTGATATACATTTTCACTATTAACGTGGGGTTAACATGGACAAGATCAGTCCTTGTTAACAATATGTAATCTAAATTCTGGTTGCTGACATCAGTTCCTCAGCACAACTAATGGAACTCAGCTGCCAAGCTCTCCTGACTAGAAATTCACAGTTATCACATTGACAAAAATGCAAACCTAAAAGGTCCAAAAACACCTGGCTTGCCTCCCCAGTCAATCTGCTGCAGGCATACATGTGCCCACCCAGTGAGAGGGAAGTACAGATAAGGAGAAATGGTTGCAATATGGTTAGGAAGACTGCATCTAGGGCTGCCAAGTCAGCCCGGGGAGCGGGGGATCCCCTGCTAAAGGGGTTCCCGATCCGCCGGCCAGCATTTGGCCGGCGGGGGGAACCCCACCCCCGACGTCGTCCAGCAAGGACGACGTAATGATGTCACAGGAAGTGACGCAGCACGTTGGGGGTGTTGCCAGGGCAATGCTCTGGCAATCGCCCCAAAACTCTATGATACCATAGAGTTTTGGGGCGATTGCCAGAGCGTCGCCCTGGCAACGCCCCCAACATGCTGCGTCACTTTCGGTGACGTCGATCTTCGCGCGCACGAAGAAACTCCCGGCGGCAGGAGGACTCCCCCCCGCCGGTGAGTTTTCAATACTTGGCAGCCCTAACTGCATCTGTTTTGCCTGTTGGGTGTCCTACTTTAAACCAGTGCAAGAACCTAAAAGCAGCATGTAGAGCTGCTCTGAAATGGTTACTTTAGAAACTGAATGAACATCCACTGGGTCATTCATCCTTTGCTTGTACCTGTTGACACAGAACGTAAATATTACCTAGAGAAAGGGACTGAGTGATCATACTGACGAAACCCGAGTGCTGCATGACAGAGTGAGCTCCTGTCTCTGGTCCCAACTCCTGCCAACCCAGCAGTTCGAAAGCAAGAAATGGCAAGTCGATAAAGAGGTACTGCTTCGGTGGGAAGGTAACAGCGTTCCGTGCACCTCGGCGTCTAGTCATGCTGGCCCCATGACCACGGGAATGTCTTCGGACAGCGCTGGCTCTTTGGCTTGGAAACAGAGATAAGCACCGCCCCCTAGAGTCGGATTCGACTGGCTTCCGAGCAAGGGAAACCTTTACCTTTACCTAATGCCCAGATATTAATTACTTGTGGATTTTTAAAAAACAAACTATACATACCTTCCCTGAGCAAAGGCCTATAAATATTTCAGATGTTTAATACTTTCATAATAATCCCAATATACACAAAAAGGCGGAGGAAGCAACAGAGAAAAAAAGTAAATCGATAATCATATTTCTTGAAGTTTTAAAATTAAGCCAAAATTAACTTGATTAGATACAATCTAAAACTTCTTGTTTGCCCCAACCCGTCTTTGCACACGCTTACCCTCTGTCCAGCTCTTTTCATTCCACACATCCTCATTAAAGGCAAGCTGATCCCTCAGCATTGCATGGTGCAGTGCTCAAATGGAAGCCAATCTGTTTTCTTTGGAACTAGCTCTGTTCAGTATTTATAAGAACTTGGAGATGGTGATTCCTCCCAGAGGGGCAGGCAGGGGTGTGAGAGGCCGGGAAGACCCCCCCCCCCCCCCCGGTGTGTTGAGTCTGGGCCAGGGAATGGAGAGAGAGGATGCTCTGAGCCGCCAAAAGTGTTTCTTGGGGTACAGGAGTCTCTTTACGTGCAATACCAGAACTGCTGCTTGTAGCAGTGCCTCTTTGCCTGCACTGGTGCTCTGCTTGCATATTTGTAAATAAAGGAGATATTACAAAAATGCCACGTTTCCAGCGATGCTCTCCTATCCCAATGAAACAGACCCAGGTAAGGCTGCCTGTCAAACTTCTGAGCCCTCAAAAAAGCGGGCAGCAGGTGTGGTAACCATGGTTCTAAAACTAGGACTGGGGCTCCTGGAAGAGAAATTGCGAGCTGGTGTGAATGAGCTTGAACGGAGGAAGCTGCAGTTACACTCTTGGCACAAATGAAGCTACTAGTGCAGCAGCAGCGGGCGGAAGCTTCACTGAGATGGAGGAAACAATCTAAATGCACCGTTTTCCTGAAGCAGGCATGGAGACCAAGCCCCAGAAACAAACGGAGTTTGCAGCACCTGAGGTCTCAATGCACCAAGCCTCCACCATATTCAGCCACCATAGTGGATCAAGACTGAAGCCATTCCAGAGTATCCAGTTGGTGGGGAGACCCAGGAGGTGGGTGGCCGGCTGATGGGCTTGGAATGTGGAAGGACTTTTCAACTGCTGACTTCACAAGAGGTCTCTCCGACAAGCTAGCAGTGACGCGAGTTGAAAAGCAAAAGAAATGGCCCCAGAATTGGGAAAGGTGCAGGACAAAGAATCTGAAGGAACCCAACTCTGGAGAAAGTCCAGTCCCTTCATGAGGAGTGAGTTGCGCCCTTCAGCCACGGGAGACCTTACAGGTTTCTTCACCTGTCACGCACCCGGGGAAAATAAAGCCCAGAAGAAAAAGCTGGAAGTGTGCAGGCTGGAAGGAGCCTAGCCACAGCCTGGAGCTACAGGCAAGGGGGGGGGAAATCCTCTGCAGGCTCCTTCACCCCATTCCTGCCCCAGGAGAGCCTCGGTGGGTGAGATCACAGGCCCTTCCAGGGAGATCAATCTAGACGCCTGCGAGTTTGGATAATAAGAGGTCCTGGGAAGTATCTTTATCTCTCACCCTGCCCTGAAAAACTAACTGGAATGATGGGCAGGCAGAGAGCCTAAAGAAATGCTGGCGCTACAGGCTCCGCCCATTGCAATTCCCTTAAGTCATTTACTTAACCATTGCAATGACACTTTTTCTCCCTGGAGGGACCCAAAGCTGCTTACAGAAACAGGGAGGAGACTCCAAAATCACAAAAACAAGTAGACAAAGGTAACAAATCGGGGCTGGCCTGGGACTACCTGACTGTCTACTGCAGGTCCCAGGCCAAGGGCCAAGAGTCCTTTGCCTTCTGCCCTTCAGCTTATGGCCAAAGGCTTGTGCCACTGGCCCTTACAGGAAGAGGAAGGAAATGGGAGCCAGATGGACCTCAGCTGCTGCTGCCTGGCTCCTGCCTCGCCCGCCAGGTCGGAGAACATTCCAGATGCTGCTGCTGCTGCTTCTAAGGAAGATATTACCATGGCCTACTGGGAAGGCTCTACTGGACAACACCCCCCCCCGCCCAACAATTATCTATTGACATGTGTCGTAAGCAGGGGGTGCCAGGGAAGTTGTCTGTAGGCTGCCACCACTCTGGTACGGGTCTCCTCGAGAGGGTCCAAAGCACCCATCCCTAACGCCCCCAACGCCCAGTAGAGTGTACTTTCTGTGTGACCAGAAGAGGCGTGAGGACCCAGGCAGAATAATAAACTATTTTTAAAAAAGAGATCTAGTAACAACTGGTTTTCAAATAACGAGTAGAATAATGGGAGGTAGGCAGGCAAACAAATAAAAGAACCCTAATGCATCTATTTGGACTCCTCCTAGCTGTCTCCTGGTGACTGGCTCCATAGATCTCCGGGTGACATCATCACACCGGGCACATCTCCGTAATCCCGGCAATTTGGGGGTGGGGTTCCCCCCGGCGGCCCGATCCAGGCCGACAGATAACGGGGGTTTCCCCGCCTCCCAGGGGGACCTGGCAACCCTACTACTTTAATATAGGTCCCCCTAGAGCCTGTAGGCCACACTACTGTAGCCCTAGGACTGTGACAACATTTGATGAACAAAATTACATATACAGATGAACTCTTGAAGGGAGGATGAAGACAGTTGCATATGGCCGATCCCCAGGCTATGGCTGTATGGTGAGCAATGGGCACCTGGCTTGGCAACTCGCTAGAGCAATGAAACTTGTTCCTGGGGGAGGAGTCACACAGCCATGAAAAGTCACCCTATGAGATATCTTGAGTCACGGTAGCCACAATACAGCCTTGGTATGGTGAGAACCCCCACATCTCCCCTCTGTCTACCAAATGGTTACACCTTGGTGGGATTTTCTTACTACTTATCGTGCTCATGAGCCTGAGCTACAGCCTCATTTCACCTTTAAGGGGGCACCTGCTCACCAACCCCGCAGCTCAATGCATTCACAGTATTTAGCAGTAGTCTGAATACTGAATTAGTAGGTCTGCCTCCTGCAAAAAGAGTTGCAAGAATACTGGAAGGAGCAAAAACGAGAGCGCTCATAAGCTTTTGCAAACTGTAGGCAAAGTCAGATTTATAACAAATGTCATACCCCGCCTTTCTCCACAATGGGGACCCAAAGCAGCTTACATCATTATGTCGTCCTCTATTTTATCTTCGCAACAGCCAGCCTGTGAGGTAGGAAAGGGTGAGAGTGTGTGACTGGCTTACAGTCACCCAGCAAGCTTCGGCAGCAAAGGTGAGATTCCAACCCATATCTCCAAGATCCTGGTGAGATATTCTAACCCCTGCACCACAGGGGTTCTGACAGGTCAGGTAAGCTGTTAAACCCCTTTGGTTCTTCCTGTCTGTGCTGCTTGCACATTCCTGGCTGCTCACGAGTAAGCCTATGTATCCACTAGAAAGATCACACGGATGTTTTGGAACTAAGCTTGGCCAGGATGTTCCAGTTTTTTTCTTTCAGCACTGCAAGCCCTATCATCACCTTGAAACCGGTGGCCAGTCCTCGTTTCCCTTTCTGATGAATTATGCCTTGCCGTGAACAGACAACCTTAGCTTCCATGGCAAACAGCACTAGGGTGGGGTTCCTTGAGATAACCTGGGCCAGAAGGTTCTGATTTCCCTTCAGGTCTGGCACTGCAAGGCCCATCATAATCTTGAAACCGGTGGCCAATTTCGAGGCTGCTAGCTTTATTTTCTGGTGAGAGATGCCTGCCACAGACAGACAGATCCTTTCATTATTGTATATTTCAAGTATCTTTCAGGCAAACAGTGGCAAAACATGTAATGGTGGGATTCCTGTTGTACCTTTAATAACTGAGTAGAAAAGGAAATATTATCCAGTGTACCAGCGGCAATTCATTATTCTGCTCAACCTTTACAAAAACAAAGAAAATATACTGATTTAAAAAAAAAATCAGCATCCTTCACTTTCTCCCCCTCAAAATGCTTTTCCTGCCCGTGCTCTTTAGCATTCATTTTGGCACCTGTATTTTTTTTTTACATAAATAATCTAACTAATTGGCTCAATACCTCTGATCTTCACCCTCCTAAAGTCGCAAATCGGTACATGGCAACGCTGTTGTACGCTGAGGACAGTGCTGTCTTCTCCAGAACCCCTGCTGGTCTGAGGAGAGCCCTCGGGAAGCTTCCTCTGTTCCGTGGGGATGAACTTCTCACAACTAACTGCCTGAAAACTAACACTGTAGCCGTTGGGAACAGCCTGAAATCAAGGTCTTGGATGATAAACGGCCACCGGACTGAGCAAGTCAACAGCTTTAAACATCTTGGGGTAGTTTTACAGGCTTCCGGCTCTAGGGTAAATCGTAGCAAATATGTTGCCGACCAAGGGGAAAGATCGGCAGATTCCATACTGAAGCTTCAACGACTCCATGGGGGTCATTTTGTTCCGGCAGCCTTAAAATTATATAAGGCTAAAAGCTTGGCACAGCTGCTTTATGGAACATTTTTAGGTCCACCCTCTTCTTGCTTCACTCCCCAGGAAGGAGTACAATCAACGTTCCTCAGAGCTGTTCTACAGGTTCCTAGCGGTGTATCAAATGCTTGGGTAAGACTGGAGACAGGCATTATAAGGGCTGAAGCCGGGGTATGTGTTTTATCAATCTGTATGTGGTTAAAAGGTCGTCTTGATCCCCAAGGCCCGTCCCCTATGGTATTTCAAGATAATTTTCAATCTAGTTGGCTTAAGGACATATAAAACCCATATTAGTAGCATTGGTCTTTCTCCCCAGGCACTCGTGTTCTGCGGTACTGAACAGGCAGAGAGGCTAGTTAAACAAAGAGTCAAGGATATCGAACGACAATCTGATATTTCTCATGTATCTAAGTCTGGGCTGCTGCCAAACGTTAAAAATACGGTTGATCCGGCAGCTTACCTGGCCTCTCTGGAAATAAATAACTTTAGAAGGGCATTTATCGGGGCAAGGAGTTTGGCACTCCCCACGGCAGCACTTGAAGGCAGGTGAAAGAAAACTCCCTACACAGAAAGACTATGTACATGGAGGTCAAGTCCCTAGAGCATATGTTTTTCAGCTGAGCATACCACAACGCAGCCCGTTTGGAGATTATTACACCTCTGCTGGACAAGATTGCTGGTCACACAAATAAAGCCAGGCTTGGAGATCTTCTATCTGACACGAATCCTAACATTATTTACCAAGTTGCTAGATTTTGTGTGCCAATCATGAGGATATGGAAATTTTATTATAACTAGACTCAAATTTGAATTCTGTTTATATTATGTATTTTGTTTTTGTAGATAAAGAATGTTTTAAATTATAATTTATATTTTTTATAAAGACTGTAATAAATACATACATACATAACATACATATAAGCACACTTTAAAAAAAAGGTCCAAGACCCAAGACTGAACCACAGGCTGACTCATTCATTACAGCACACTGCTTGCCCCCCCCACCTCCTTTTAAGATAGGTTGCCAGCCTCCAGGTGGGGACTGGAGCTCATCCCCAGACTGTATATGTCAGTTCCCCTGGAGAAAATGACTGCTTTAGAGGGTGGACTCCACGGCATTAAACCCCTCCCCAAACCCCTCTTTCCACAAGCTCCACCCCCAAATTGGCGACCCCGCATTTAAGATGAAGGGGCTGAAAAGGTTCCAGGAAATCTCTGAGCTGTACTAGCAACTCTTTTAAAGAAATTAAGCGTTAGGATAAAGTCTGCTGGCTGGGAATCAGGCTAACGTTTTGGCAGGCGTGAGGGGCTTCCCTCCTCCCGCCCTCCTGCAGGAGCACAAAATCCCCTCGGAACTGGGGCTGCAGCCAGAGCAGAGAGAGGGAAGCAGGGAAATGGCGCTCCATGGGCAGAGCTCCTTGCACCCGCAGAAATCTGACTCTGAATCTAACCCCTTAACTGACCCCCAAGAAAAAAGCTGAACAGGACTCCCAAAGGCAAACAGCAGGTTTGAGCGCATGGGCAGTCTACCCTGAATTCGTTTTTAGAACAAAGGGATTCATTCCATGCCAGTGAAAACATGAAAACAGGCGTTTCAGGAAATGGTAATGGAACCGAGGCCCCAAACCCACCAAATTTCACAACGGTGGAAAAGATGTGGGCCACGTTTACTACTTACAAATGGAGGCCTTCTGCCGGTTCCCCCACCCCACCCCTGCTCCTACAAGCAGCAAGAGAAAAGGCCTGCGTCAGAAATGACATCCAGTGACACATGATGTCACATCAGCCACTCAAAAATCCAAATGTGATGTCAACGCACCAGGTGACACCTGGCCATCCAGGAGAACTCCAGTTTTCACGATGGACAGAGCGCTGCCCAACACACTCACATCACATCTGGGTTTTCACGTGGATGAGACATCACACATTGCTAGAGTTCATATCTGGTCACACTGCCCTGTCCCTAAAATTCCCAAGGATGTCAGGCTGCAAGCTGCAGGAGAACACCTTAAACAAATACGGCATTACAACTCACCCTCCACAAAAAAACCCCCTCTAAAATCAACACACACACAAACAGCATTTGGGTTCCACAAAAGAAAAGCTGCGCCTTCAGCAGGTGATGCCCCCTTGTCAAGACTTGTGGGCTGATCATAAAACTCTGGGAGGCAACAGGCCGGCACAACGCTCACTTCCTCATGCTTTATGGAGGCGCTAGAATGATTTAGAGCCACACCAGCTTCGTAGGCTGGGAATGAACCGAAACAGGAGATGATGCCAGTGCTACCAGACCCGGCTTCTGGAAACCGGCACAGAACACCTGCCATCGGCCAACTAACCTACTCCTGTTCACAATCATTAGCAGCTGTCTTCTCCAGAGTCAGGAGGAGGTCCGCCCCAGCCCGGGTACCCAAGATCTCTGTAACTGGAGATAGTGGGAACCAATGCTCCCTCTAAGCTGTGGAGTCTTGTGAGCAAAAATTCTACTTTATGAGTTACCGGCATTAAAGTTGTGAGTGAGTGATTTGGCCGCTGCATGAATTAGTTTGCTCTGGAGCCATCCTTTCTGAGCTGAGACAAAAATGTGTGAGCCAGAGGCTAAAAAACTGTGAGCTAGCTCACACTAACTCAGCTTAGAGGGAACATTGGTGCGGGGAGGGCAGGATATAAAAACTAAAATAAATAAATAAATAAATAAAAAATAAACTGAACTTGGGATCTTCTGCATGCAAAACATGAGCTCCATTTCATCACCCATCACCACCCAGGTTGGGTACTTGGGTGCAAGCATTATTACAGCCATCAATTCCTTAGTGGCCTTAGACAAATCAATATTATTCAACCTCAGTGCCCAATCTATAACAAAAAAATAGCAGAGGCTCACAAATCAAACTTCTAGTTGTGACCCAGTCACTACAGATTCTCGTTACATCAGGAACACAGCGGGTAAATACGAAAATGAAAACCCGAACTATGTGCACACAGGACCCGGTAAGAGATCTGTGACCAGACTAGATCTCTTCTTGTCCACTGTGTGGACTGATCATGCAGGAATCTGTTCACGCGTAAAGCAGGGGTCAAAGTGAGTGTATTTAATGTTACAAAAACAGAGCCCGGGAGGAGAGGCGGTACGGCCCCCCCTGCACCTCCAGCCTCTGAACACCCGTGAAGCTGCCTTATACTTGAGGGTCCATCAAGGTCAACATTGTCCACTCAGACTGGCAGAGGCTCTCCAGGTCCTCAGGCAGAGAAAGGTCTTTCATATCACCTGCTACCTGGTCCAATCAGCTAGAGATCCTGGGGATTGAACCTGGGACCTTTGGCACTCTGCCGCTGGAAGTCTTCGGTTCTCCCCTTGGAAGCCAGTTAGATCCTTCCTTCCTTAGCCCCTTCAGGATATTCCCTAGTCAGAAGACTGCATCTTAAAGGCACCCGCAGCCACCAGAACCTCATGTTTTTGTTTCCTTGTCCATAACTTCTTCCCGTCTTGCCTCTCTTGAGCCACAGCCAGAGCTCGAGAATGGGAACGGCTGAGGCAGTTTCTTCCAGGGGTGGACTATGGGGGAGAGCAACCTCCCAGCCCGCCCGCCCACCTCTTGCTAGCCAGGGACCCTCCGGCCACCTCCGGCTCCCTCTGCCTCACCCCCACTCCCGCCTGGTGGAGGGAGCAGCTAGCCCTCTCCATTCTTCCCCAGGTCTCTTTAAAACCAGCTCACCAAGCTATGCGTGTCCTACAGGACTTCCCAGACTTCTGCAAGATTCCACCCTCTCGCAAGAATTCGGCTGTCGCTCTAGTTGCCTAAGCAACTGCAATAACCGGGCAGCGTTGCCAGGGCAACCAAAACGATGTCCCAACTCAAAAGAGGACGGAATCTCGCAGCCTGCAGGTCTTGCTGCACTGGTCTAAAGAGGCCTGAGGGCGCGTGGAGGCACGCTGGACTGGACAAGCCGCTCTGTTCCCTGGACAGGGGCCGAGAAAGGGGCAAACCGAGGCAGCCAAACACCTTGACCTCTTACCTTATGTTCTGAGCAGGATTCATGCTCTCCTCCTGCATGGCTGCGTGTCCTTCCGGAATGGACTGCATTAAATGAACTGTCCGATAAAGCTGTGTTGGATGTATTGACTGAGCAGGCTGCATCGTCCTCAGAACTTCGGATGCCACGGTTGGCAGCTGTTGGGCCGTTTCCGCCGGCTGCTTCAGTTTCGTAGACCTGGAGTTTCCTGGTATCTTTAGAACAGCAGCAGATCCCCCCCGGGGTCCCACGCTCGAAGGCACTTTGGATCGGCCCGCTTGGTTTCTATTGGCTGCGGGCGCCGAGAGCAAAGTTGCATCAGGAGAGTCCAAGCTCGAACTGGATTCATCGTCGTCTATGTAGATGAGATCTTTCGGCATGTCCTTGAATTGGTACACCAGACGCTGCCCTTCCACTTTCGCCAGGATGCCTCTTTGGTAATAATATCTGTTTCAAGTAGGAAGACACACCAGCAGTTACATCGAGAAAGATATATGTCTACGTGTTTCAGGAAAAAAGCCCTGCCCAAAGATTTTAAATGACTGGTGGTGGGGGCAGAAAGTGCCATCAAGTTGCAGTCGGCCTAGGGTGACCCCTCATGGGGTTTTCAAGGCAAGAGACGTTCAGGCGTGGTTTGCCATTGCCTGCCTCTGCATAATGACCCTGGACTTTCTTTGCTGGTCTCCCATCCAAACACTGACCAGGGCCAACCCTCCTTAGCTTCTAAGATCCGACGAGATCAGGCTAGCCTGGGCCAGCCAGGTCAGGGCTTTAAACAACTGGTTTAACGTTAATAAGAAATCACCACACACCCCACATTTATTTCCAAGAGCAGATTTCACTGTACCTCTGCAACAGTGCTGAGGCTGTAAATATCTGAGCATACATTCTGCATATTGTGGAAGGCGTCTATGCAGTGAACAGCACACAGGTGGCTTGGTGCTCAGATCACAGAAAGCAGCTCTGGTCCAGCACGGCTCTGCTTCAGAGGGCACAGCCATGCTGGTCTGCAGCAGAAGAGCTGGATTCGAGTCTAGCAGCGCTTTAGAGACCAACGAAGGTTTCAGGGCGGGAGCTTTCGAGAGTCAAAACTTACACCACCCCACCTAGTTTGGTATAGTGGTTAAGTGTGCGGACTCTAATCTGGGAGAACCGGGTTTGATTCCCCACTCCTCCACTTGCACCTGGCTGGGCAAGCCATAGCTCTGTACCAGCTGTTCTCTCAAGGACAGTTGTCTCAGAGCTCTCTCAGCCCCACCTACCTCACAGGGTGTCTGTTGTGGGGAGGGGAAGGGAAAAGGAGTTTGTAAGCCACTCTGAGACTCCAAGTGAGTGAAGGGTGGGATATAAATCCAATCTCTTCTTCTTCTTCTACCCCCAACTCTTGTTAGTCTCTAAGGTGCTACCGGACTTGAATCCAGCTCTTCAGTTTGGGAATGATGACCAGTCAGGGAGCACCTAGCTGGGTAACACTGTGAAGCTGAAGCGCTATAGACCTGATCAGCCTTTAGATGGGTGGAAGAGAACAAACGTACAACAAACGTTTCAGAACCCAGTGCAGGACTGAGCTCTGCTGTACTCAGAATTCGTCTCTGGGACTGATAATGCCACGCTGCTGCCTAGGCTACAAGCAGAAAACTGTGAGCGACGGGCCACTCTCATACCAGCCAGGGGCACTCCGTCCACACAAATATCTGTGATATTATCTGGAGGTGTCAGAAGGTATCAGCAACCGCAGCACACCAGCTGGTACTACCAATTTCTAGGACCAGACAGCCCAGTGTCTGAGAACAAGATGAAACTGAATCCAGAGGTAATGCTGGTTGTTACAGCCACTGTTCTAGAGTGGAGTAACCTCCTGGTTTCGGACTGCGTAAAACTATTTCTGTCTCAACAAGACAAGAGTCTTTGGGTGCTTCTGAATTCCACGTTACTCTTTATTTAGAGCAGGGGTGGGCAAATTGCGGCCCGGGGGCCACATGCGGCCCGCCACAGAGTTTTTTGAGGCCCGCCAAGACAGTCGGCCACGGGAAAATGTTCTCTATATTTGGATCTGCATATATTTGTGAGCAAAGTTTTTCTTGCATGAAGATCGACAAGAGTAAATATAGATGCTCTTTGACAGACATTAACTTGCAGGCTGTGATGAGAATCTCAACAAGCGATCTCACCCCTGATTTCAAAAAAATTGTAGAAAAGTCTGATAGGGTACATTTGTCTCATTAAACTGATCCTAAAATTAAATGTGCTTGCAGCTATAGATGATATGAAATCAGCACAATAAATAAATTGAATAAAACTACCACTATTTAATTTAATTTATATTTATGGATTTTTATGATGCAATTTATACCTTTTCTGAAATGCAAAGTGAACTAATGAATGCAATCATTTTAAAAGGTGTGGCCCTCCGCTAACCTCCGCTCCCACAAAGTGGCCCCCGAGCCAAAACAATTGCCCACCCCTGGCTTAGAGTAATGCTGTTTCTCTTGAACAGGAACCCAAAGCGGGTTTCAACATCATTCTCCTTGCCTCGTTTTATCCTCATAACGACCCCCCCCCCCCGGGGGAAGGGTTACAACATGAAATTGCTGGATTAGCTCATTCACAACTTCAGAAGGATGGGGACCATCCCCCACCCATCCCCCAGACTGAATAGAGACACAGGATTCTTATCTCACTACAAATGCGAATGATCCACTTCTAAACTTTTCACCCTGCTCTAATCAAGCTGATTAAGTTTTGCATGGTCCCTCTGCATCCTGACCCCCTTTGCAACATCTCTCCTGCTTTCTGACTGGATAGAAGGGCTCAAGGACCTCCATTCCTGCTTGTATCTGACAAAGAGAGCCTTTGACTCTTGAATGCTCCTACCCTGGAAATCCTGCAGGCCTCTAAGGGGCAGCTGGACTTGAATCTTGCTCCTCTGTTGCAGACCTAACACGGCTACCCACCCAAACTATATCCAGAGTGAGATACCCAGGGTGGGATTTGGACAGGTGTGCCATAACACTCAAGGGAGGTAAAGCAGATTCCATTGCCTAACCTATTCCAACAATGGTCATAGGGTTACCAAGTCCCCCCGGGGGGTGGGGAAACCCCTGCTCGAGCAGCCTGCTCCCCGCCGGCCCGGATTGGGCCGCCGAAGGGAACCCCACCCCAAATTGCCAGGCTGCGGAGATGTGCCCGGTGTGATGATGTCTTTGCATCAGGCACATTTGGGGGGGGGGGGACACTCTATAATTTGAGAGAAAACTCTATGGTTTTCCCTTGAATTACAGCGGTCCCGCCCCAATGTGCCCGACGCGATGATGTCAATTCCAGGTGACGTCACTGCGGTATGCGTGCTCCGCACGCACACCAGAAGACTCCCGAGCAGCAAGGACTCCCCACGCCAAAAGAAAAGTAAGACTTGGCAACCCTAGATGGTCAGTACCCAAGCATCCATGGCGATGTGCTCTCAGAAAAAAGGTGACGGGGTCAAAGACTGCACATAGATGCACTTGAACATTTAGAGCACCGAGAAACTGAGCTTTACAGGATGGTTTGTCAAAGGTGGAGGGATAGGGGCCGTGACCCAGAGACTGCCCATAAGACGACTGTGTGCCTCTGAACCTCTGTTCATCTCTCTCTGGTCTGATAATACCAAAAGGTAACAGCCATGGAATGTGCAGAACTGAGATTCCGGACACATTCTAGAATATCATCTACTTTTATGCCGAACAAGCCTCTTCCATCAAGAAGTAAACCTCCTGCACTGCCTTGTGACTCTGCTGTTAAGAGTAGACAGCTCAGGTGGCCGTGTCTCCTTAAGGGAAGCAGAGCCTGCCCTCATCTTTGACCTGCAATCAGCCACAGTCTTCTTTGGAAGATCAAAACAAGAGATTCTGTATCTGAAAGAAGACCATCAAGCATGGGTGGAAATATTGATTATGAGCAGTTCTGGCCAAGGAGCTGGCAACCTTGACTGAAAAATGTAGAGGAGAAGAATCTGTACTCCAAGCCACCAATCTCTTTTATCTCTCTCTCTTAGGCAAACCAGAGTGCCATTTTTGTTCTCCTAGCTCTGGAATACTTTCACTATGATAGAAGTAGCAGCAGCAAAGGTTTCCCACAGCTGTCGAGTGCCCAGAAACGTTGTGCCAGACCAACAGAAAGAACTGCTGGCGTGACGGAACATCCATCCTGTGGATCCTGGACATGCATTTCAGATACACTGGGGAGATGACCTGGAGAATGCATTCCAGACTGAGCAACCAAATGGTTTGCATAACAGCAACAAGAACTTTGGACGTATCACTAATGGGGTTCAGGAAGGAAGAGTCTCTGAAGACTTATCAGAGCCTTCTGAATCCAGTGAGGAGTCATCTATCTCTTTGAACGAGGAAGAAGAGCATGAATAGATTCTGTCTGAGGACTCTTGGCGCTGAGGTGCCACCATGGCAGGGCCTGTCGCTCTGACTGAGCCAGTGAGAGAAGTTGGTGGTTGGTAGCTGGCAGTCCTGACAGAGAGCCCCTACGAGGATATGAGGAAAGTCAGGGAAACCCCGGGACAACATATGAATGCACCGTAATGCTGTGGGGAAGCAGGAAAGTCCCCCATTTCCCAAGAGCATCAAACCTGGGACAAACAACCTGAGCGGAAATGGCCAAAAATATGTGGATCTGCAGGAGAGCTACAAAACTCACCCCAAAAGAGAGAAAAGTAGGAACATGTAAAGACAGAAAGAAAAGAATTGAAGAACTTTTGCTAACTCCAGTGGTCCAAAGAGTGCTGCTGTTGTGGCGGATGAAAAACAATAAAGAAGAAAGGCATGCTTCCGCCCCTCTAAGTCTGCATGCTAGCACCCTCTCTGCTCAGAGTGGGCAGCGCGGGGGCCTAAAACCTTGGCTCTATGCCAAGGTTTTCAAGGCAGTGCTCTATGCACATGAGAAGCCCACAGTGTACCTTTACAGAGACTCCAAAAAAACCCCACCTCTGATCTTCCTTTTTCTCATGCAGTGTTATAGAGCAAGTTGTGAAAGTGCTGTCTGGTGAAAAGGAAACACCTCCCCCCCCCCCCCCCCCCAAGACACGCAGAAGGATCCCTCTGGTTCCAAGTCACAGATTCAGACCTCCCATCAGATGTTTTAAGAACTGAAAGATTTACATATAAACAATGTATTCCACTAAAGCTGATGGCATGTTTTGAAAGTGAATAGGATGATGCCTGCTTTTCAGACCATTAAACAGAAGGGAAATTTTATTAAGTAAATAACTATTATAGAAAATATTTGTTATCTTTTCTATAATAGTATGGAAAGAATAAGAGGCAAGTGAAATTAAGTGATATACGTTTAGAAAAGCAGCAGTTGAACACACATGAATCTCCCTTAGACTGACTCAGACCCTTAGGGTCCCATCCAGGTCAGTCTTGTCTACTCAGACTGGCAGCAGCTCTCCAGGGTCTCAGGCAGAGATCTTTCCCATCAGCCACTGCCAGATCTTTTAACTGGACAGATGCTGGGGATTGAATCCACATGCCAAGCCGATTCTCTGCCACTGAGCCACAGACGAGGAGTGGCGAAGAGGCATAAAATATTTACCAATTAATATCAAGTACTGGCTTTGTTACCCATTCTTCAAACATTTGCTTTTACAGCTACTGGAGTTGCTTCCTATCAAAGGAAAAGCCTTAATTTTATTTTGGCAAGTATAAAGGTTTGTCCTTTTCTTGAAATCACCTACCTGAGAGCTCTGCCCATCGTTTCATAATTCATATCAGGTTTGTTTTTGTGCTTCCCCCACAACCGGGACACAGCCTTGGAATCCACTAGTTTAAAAATGCCCTTCTCTCTTTGAGTCCATTTAATGTATTTAGGACACGTAGCTTTGTCCTGAAGTAGTGCTAGTAAGAACTCCCAGAGATAAATGGTGTTTCCTGAAATAAAGAAAAAACTGTTTAGAAATAAAACATCCCATGCAGTGGAGAAAAAAATTAAATAGCAAAACATAACTTTTTAAAAGAGTCTCTCTTGCCTTTGACTGACTCTTCCAATACCTAGCTATGAAGCCAAAATTTGAAGCCGACCAATCTTCATTTTTTTGCTCTGTCTGGGCAGGCGTCATACATGCTTTCTACTGAGATGGGCCAAAAACAGAAGGAGATCCACAATGGATGTAGAAAGGAGAAAGTACCAAAAACCGCAATGGCACCATTTTCCCCCCTTGCCCCTGTGGATGCAGTGGTACATTTAAAATGTGACGCTAAATGTTTTTGTTTTGGTCTTTCATTCTTAAAGAAGGAGATGTGGCAGGCGAGGTATTCTGTCTGGCCCCTCCTCCTCTGGGAGCCATTTTGGATTTGGCATCCTGTCCTGTGGAAGCCATTTTGGGGTGGTCCTCACCACCCACTCTCAACATTCCAGCTGTGCCTGCAGGCTCAAAAAGGCTGGGGACACCTGGCCTATAATGTCTACATCAGCCCTAACAGTCAGAATCAAAAACGTGAGACCAACCATGCCTTAGAAGCGTATTCCTCTTCTGAAGGGTGTGTGTGTGTGTGTGTCTCTTGGCGACATATACTTCTAGTAAACTTATTTCCCCCACCACCCCACAATCAAAATGAAACAGCTAGGCCGAAAGAGGACAAACTGCCTCATGCCAGCCGTGCCCTGGACTCCAGATCTCGCCTCCTCAACCCCCATGCGGCAGACCCCCCTGCTTGCATCGCCCCTGCTTACCCTTCCCATCCTTCTTGCTCTTCTTCACGGATATGTCTGGAGTCAGAGTAGGGGAATCTGGACGGGCAGGTTTGGCTTTCTTTCCTGGGGGGGGGGGGGGGGTAGATAAAGCAAAACACTGCTGTGAACAGAGAGGGGACAGTACGTTCATTCAGCCCTGTTTCCCCCTCTGCATTCTGAATAACTGAATTGCACGAAAGCACTAAATACTTTACAGGGTCTGAGCAACCTTTCCAGTGCTTATTGCATTTGACTGCACTGCAGGTATTAACCTCAAAGATTTATTTCATTATCTAAAAACAAAACAAGATGTTTACATTTATTCCATTTAGGTATCAGGCCAAGACCGCTCCATTTTATTAACGCAGGCTTCTTGTACCTGTGGGTCATTATAATGTGCTAGGGAGTTCCTAGTTCAAATCTCACCTCAGCCCTGAGCAAAGCTCCCTCTAAGCTGTGGAGTCCTCTTGTGAGCAAAAATTCTACTTTGTGAGCTACTGGCATTAAAGTTGTGAGCGAGCGATTTGGCTAGTGCATAAATTAGTTTGCTCTGGAGCCGTCCGTCCTGAGTAGGGTTGCCAAGTCTGGGTTGGGAAATACCTGGAGACTTTGGGGGTGGAGCCAGGAGAGGGTGGAGTTTGGGGAGGGGCCTCAGCATAGTACAAGGCCACAGAGTCCACCCTTTGAAGCAGCCACTTTCTCCAGGGGAGCTGCTCTCTGTCAGCTGGAGATCAGCTGGAAAAGCGGGAGATCCCTGGGCCCCACCTGGAGGCTGGCAACCCTAGTCCTGAGCAAAGACAAAAATGTGTAAGCTGGAAGCTAAAAAAGGTGAGCTGGCTCACACAAACTCAGCTTAGAGGGAACACTGGCCCTGAGCTCCTTGGAGGTCCTCAAAACAACTCCTTGACTGCCCCACTGCAACCCTCCCCCATCTCATTCTGGGATCAATAATGCAGACACTCACAGGGTTACTGGGATAATATATGCAAGGTATGATTGCTGAGCATTGTTATTCACTATATAAATGGTCAACAGTGTCAGTAGCAGTATGAGTTTACAGTCCTGATTCTCTTGCATCTGAAGTGTATTATCATTTTCAAAGAGTGCTTACCCCATGGCCTCCTGTAGGGCCCACAGGCACTGAGAAGCCTGAATAAATGCGGCATCTCCGCATTGCCACAAGTGGTCAGAAATAACACAGCAGGTAAAGCTGCTTTATGCATTTGAGAACGCATGATGGGAAACATGCTTTAACATGAAGCTAGCTGTGTGGATAGGGCTGCCAAGTCAGCCCAGGGGGGGCGGGGGATCCCCCGCTATAGGGGTTCCCGATCCGCCGGCCGGGGGAACCCCGCCCCAGAAGTTGTCCGGTGAGGACGACTTCCCCTGTGTAATGACGTCACCCGGAGGTGACGTCATTACGTTGGGGGCGTTGCCAGGGCGACGCTCTGGCAATCGCCCCAAAACTCTATGGTGACATCATCACGTTGCCGTGGCGCCAGAAGAGCTCCCGGTGGAAGAACAACTCCCCCCCGCCGGTAAGTAGATCCTACTTGGCAACCCTATGTGTGGAACTCTTATCATGAGCAGAGACATAACATTTCTGAAAATGCTGAAGCCCCCAAGGTAGGGGACAATTCGGGCCATATTTACTTTCCCAATTACTTTCTTTTTACTGATTGAAAAGCATAACATTCCTCATTTATAGCTTATTTAGCATACAAAATTGTACTACTGGACATAAGTTTCACTTCCCTTAGGGAAAATGGCTGGTATACTCAATAATTGAGAAAGAGCTGTGATCTGCTGTACCCTCTGCTGCCACAGCACATGTATCTTTAATTTTTGCCAGCTGAAAGGCAGGAAAAATAGAAGTTGAAGGCAGAAGAAAAATTTTGTAGTAAACAAAAGAAAGAGGACTGTTTGAACGGTGTCACAATAGGCAGGTCCGCCAATAAGTTTTGACATTATGAAAACACTGAACTCTTTAATAAATGCATTATCATCAAACCTATTAGCAGCATATCAGTTGTTGCCAAAAATTATGTTTAAACAAGAAAAAAATCTTTAAAATACTGTATGTTTTAAATGTAAGAGTTTTTCTGTGTCTGTGTTTCCCTTAATTTTTCCAGTGGAAAAACTGAGCAAGTCCTCAGAATTGTGCATTTGGAATGAGTGAGATGCTTTGTAAGCCAAGTTTTTATTTCACTGGAAAAGAGAAAATATTTCATAGGAGTTTTTTCCCCCCTGTGCTTTTCAGAATTTCGCAATTTTCCCACTGAAAACTGAAAAAGTTCTCAAACTTTTTCATGCTATATGTTTAGAGCAAAGATGTCAAACATGTGGCCTGGGGGGCAGATCAGGGCCCCGGAGGGCTTCTATCAGGCCCGCACTGGAACTGGCCCATCTCCTGCTTCCAGTTCTGTTGCTGCTGCTGCATCATAGCTTGCTTCGCCAGACTCTCTCGATCGCTCAGCCACTTCATGTTTTCCTCTGGGTCCTAGACTCAGAACTCTGAGCATGAGATTTCTGTGGTGAATGTCAATAAACCAAAAGTAGGTTTGCCGCTGACAGATACACACCTGAACAGCACACTCAAGATCGCAACAGCACAGACATTTTGATGCAGTAATTCAGAGCAAGAGGGGCCAGTTATCAGAGACTGTTAAATAAACAAAATATTGCAAGAGTGCTAACGTTTTAAGCACGTTTTTATTTTAAGTAAAAAAAATCTTTGTGTTTTGTGTCGTTTAGAAAATTTATATCTCTGCTACCTGTCATTACATTTTATGACACACATGGTCCGGCCCAACAAGGTCTCATTTATGTCAGATCTGGCCCTCATAAGTTCGACACCCCTGGTTTAGAGTGTGAAAAACCTTGCCTTAAGAGGCATTTTACTCTTTCTGAAAGAGAAAATACCTCATAGGAGTTTCTTTTCATTGCTTCCCCAGATTAAGTAAGAAATAATAGCGATATTATGGTGGGTGGTCTGCTATAGACTACTAAGCCAGGCAGAGGACTTGGATGAGACACTCCCCAGAACAGATTGCAAAGTTCTCAAAGAGACGGGACACAGTGGTCACGGGAGATTTCAATTACCCAGATATCTGTTGGAATTCCAACTCTGCTAAAAATGAAAGGTCCAATAAATTCCTGACTTGTCTTGCTGACAACTTCATTTTGCAGAAAGTGGAAAAGGAAACCAAGGGATCTGCTATCTTGGACTTGAGTCTTACCGACAGGGAAGAACTGGTTGACAAGGTGAAAGGAGAAGGCACCCTGGGTAGTAGTGACCCTGTACTTTTGGAATTTACGTCTTGGAGAAGGGAAAAGATTGTACATAGTGAAACATACAGCTGGACTTCAGGAGAGCAAATTCTGACAAACTTAAAAGTTATGCTGGGTAGAATCCCATGGTCAGATATACTTAAAGAGAAGGAAGTTCAAGTGGAGTGGGAGTCTCTTAAAAATGAAATATTGAAGACACAATCACAAACTATTCCTATGAGAAGGAAACATGGGAGGAGCCGAAAGAAGCCAGGGTGGCTCCATAAACAGCTTTTTGAAGACTTGAGAAATAAAAAAGACTTATTTAGGAAATGGCAGGGGGCCTTATAACCAAGGATGAATATAAACAAATAACCAGTGCTTGGAGAGAGAGAGTTAGGAAAGCTAAAGCTCAATGTGAGCTCAGGCTGGCAAGAGAGGCTAAAAACAACAAAAAAAAGAGTTATTTTCTTATGTTCAAAGTGAGAAAAAGAGCAAGGACATGGTAGGCCCATTGCAGGGTCAGGAAAGTGAAATTGTAACAGGTGATGAAGAGAGGGCAGAACTGCTCAATTCCTACTAATGGTGCTCAACCTGGCAAAAACAGAACACATGATGAGGGAAGGGAATTGTGGCCTAAGATCAGGATGGGGTAGTACATAAACACCTAGTTTCTTTAAATGAAACCGAGTCTTCGGGGCCAGATAAGTTTCATCCAAGGGTACTAAAAGAACTCGCAGATGTAATTTTCTGAACCTCTGTCCATTATTTTTGAGAATTCTTGGAGAACAGGTGAGGTGCCAGAAGACTGAAGGTGGGCAAATGTTGTCGCCATCTTCAAGAAGGGGGAAAAGGAGGTTCTGAGTAACTACAGACCCGTCAGCTTGATGTCTATACCTGGAAAAGTTTTAGAACAAATCATCAAACCATCAGTCCTTGAGCATTTAGAAAGGAGGGTTGTGATTACTAAGAGCCAGCATGGGTTTCTCAAGAACAAGTCATGTCAGACTAACCTTATTTCTTTTTTTGAGAAAGTTACTACCTTGCTGGATCAGGGGAATGCCTTAGACATAGTTTATCTTGATTTCAGTGAGGCTTTTAATAAAGTTCCACATATTATTCTTGTTGACAAATTGGTAAAATGTGGTTTGGATCCTACGACTGTTAGGTGGATCAGTAACTGGTTGCCAGATTGCACCCAAAGAGTGTTTCTTAATGGTTCCTCATCCACTTGGAGAGGAGTGACAAGTGGAGTGTCTCAGGGATCTGTCCTGGGACCTGTTCTGTTCAACATCTTTATAAATTATTTGGATGAAGGAATAGAGGAAATGCTTATTAAATTTGCTAATGATACTAAATTTGGAGTAGTAGCAAATACGGCAGAAGACAGAGTCAGGATATAGGATGATCTTGACAGTCTGGAAAACTGGGCTAAAACAAAATGAATTTAAGTAGGGAGAAATGTAAAGTTCTGCATTTAGGCAGGAAAAATCAAATGCATAATTATAGGATGGGGGAGACTTGGCAGTAGTATGTGCGAAAAGGATCAAGGGGTCCTAGTAGACCATACACTGAACATGAGTCAGCAGTGTGATGTGGTCGCTAAAAAGGCAAATGCAATTTTGGGCTGTATCAACAGAAGTATAGTGTCCAGACCACATGAAGTGATGGTGTCGCTTTACTCTGCTCTGGTTAGACCTCACCTAGGCTGCGGTCACATGCGCCAGTTGAAGCACAGGGGAAGAGAGGCTACTTCCTCCAGAGGAATTTGAAACGCAGTTGTGAGATCATGGAACGGTTTGAAGCTGCGGGTGCAGCCCGTCACTGTGTGATCACACACAACTGTGGGTGAGTTGTTGGGGGGGGTTGCCGTTTGTTTCCCTTGGGAATAAGTGAGCAATCAAGGAATCGGGCCTCTGCACTGAGGGCCCCCTGTGGAATATGTGATGATGCGCATACTGCGAAGGGGGGGGGGAACATGGCACGGAGTTGGGGTGGCCTGATCTGACCATCCTGATGGTATGAGAGCATGCTTGAGCAATCAGACAGGGGAAAGTCTGCCCGTGGTCCACCTTATCCAGATAACACCAAACTTTCCCTGGTGTTTTTTAACTCCACTTCCGTGGCGACTGCAGGATGCTTCTCAGATGTTGCTGTCTGATTACTCCCTTTAGATCCGTCAGGCATTTGCACCTATGTCTGATCTAAAGGAACATGTGATTGCAGCCCTACAGTATTCTGTTCAGTTTTGGGCACCACAATTTAAGAAGGATAGAGACGTGTCCAGAGGAGGGCAATGAATATGGTGAGGGTCTGGAGACCAAGTCCTATGAGGAAAAGTTGAAGGAGCTGGGTATGTTTAGCCTGCAGAGGAGATGACTGAGAGGTGATATGATAACCATCTTCAAGGGCTGTCATGTAGAGGATGGTGCGGAATTGTTTTCTGTTGCCCCAGAGGGTCGGACCAGAACCAGCAGGTTGAAATTAAATCAGAAGAGTTTTCGACTAAACATTAGGAAGAACTTCCTTACAGTTGGGAGTGGTTCCTCAGTGGAACAGGCTTCCTCGGAAAGTGGTGGGCTCTCCTTCTTTGGAGGTTTTCAAAAAGAGGCTAGATGGCCATCTGACAGCAATGCTGATTGTGTGAATTTAGGCAGATCGCAAGAAAGGAGGGCAGGAAGGGTTGCATCAGGGCTTAGTTCTTGTGGCCCTTTCTTACATGCCCAGGGAAATGCTGATCACCACTTTGGTAATCAGGAAGCTATTGTTCTCCAGGCCAGTTCGGCCAGAGATCCTGGAGGGTCCCCCCCGTTCTGAGCATAGAGCAGGGGTCACAGGGGTGTGTGGGGGGGGGAGGTATTTGTGAACTTCCTGCATTGTGCAGGGGGTGGGACTAGATAAACCTGGAAGTCCCTTCCAACTCTCTGATTCTATGATTCGAGGGGAAAAGGCTTTGGAAAAACAATTGGGAGGGAAGGCACTTTTCCCTGGCCCCACATCTCTACTTATGAGTATTTCAGCACGTTTACTCCTTGTGGGGCCGATCTAACACACAGATCTACAGCTTCTATAGTGAAACTGCCCAGCAATCAGGCCTGTTCTACACATACAGCCACATGGAGCTGGGTGAAAAATGAATACATAAAAATAAAAAGACCTCCCTGAAATAAAGACCAGCATATCATGGAGTGGGTGGTATTAGGACTTCTCATTCCCCCACATACTTACGTAAAGTTTGGTTTAGTTTTTTTTAGATGGGGAAGCATTTATAAATAATATCCTCGTGCTTGCAATATACTGTACAGCCTCCTTTTGTTGCATGTATAAACCAGGCCTCAGAGTCCATGCAACAAGAGTTTATACTTCTAAAGTGCAGTACAAGGTGCGCCTCTCTGAAAAGAACTACTTGCAATGCAAAGCAGCTCTGAACACATTTACTTTATTCAGGGCTGCCGGAACCCTGCTGATGGGCAGGAGATCCCCCGCCTCCAGCTGTGGCACACACACACACACACACCGCTGCTGATCAGCTGATTAGCCAGAGGGACTTACTGACAGCAGGGGAGGCCTAGTTCTTCCTTCTCAGTGGGCTATGACCTAGATCAGGGGTGTCAAACATGCGGCACGGGGCCCGAATCAGGCCCCCAGAGGGCTTCTATCAGGCCCACAAGGGACTGGCTGTCTCCTGCTTCTTCCTCCAGTTCTGCTGCTGCTGCTGAATCATAGCTTGCTTTCCCAGACTCTCTCAATCGCTCAGGAGAGATAGATAGGCAAGCTTCCACTCCCTGCACTGGGCTGAGGCTCCTCCTCCTCCCAGATTGCTACAGCACAGACATTTTGATGCAATAATTCAAAGCAAGAAGCGTCAGTTATCAGACTGTTACGTAAACAAAATATTGCAAGAATGCTAATGTTTCAAGCATGTTATTATTTTAAGTAAAAGAAATATTTGTGTTTGTGTCCTTTATAAAGTTTATATCTCCGCTACCTGGCCTTACATGTTATGGCACACGTGGCCCGGCCCGACAAAGTCCAGTTTATGTCAAATCCGGCCCTCCATATCAAATGAGTTCGACACCCCTGACCTAGATCATTCCCCAATATGTACTGTTCATTGGACATTGCAAACACATACAGGCAAGAAACGCATTTCAAGATGGCTGTTCAGTGCACACTCACATTTCCTTACCTTTCTTCTTTTTTGGCTGCTCAACTGCTAGAGCATGAGGTGATTCACCATGTGAATCTTGGATCTGCTGAACCTCCACCACTTCCGGAATTCCATCCAGGGTGACCGAAACATGAGTAATAGGAGCAACGTCCATGTCATCCTCGGCGCCGCCAAAAATGTGCGCTTCAGGAAAAAACAGCAGAGTCACAAAACACTTTAAACAGGAGATTATTAACGATAAGATACCTTTTAAAGCACAAATATTTCTGTTAAATATGTTACCAGAAACGTTTTTGAAAACCGATCACTTGCTAATCCTACATGGTGTGACGGCGGCAAGACTGATATATGCTAAATATCGGAAATCAGACAAAACCCCAAATAGAGAAATTTTTATTAAAAAAATACTTGAAGTAGCCAAAATGGACAAACTGACCTCTATACTGAAAGGGAAAGAAGATTCAGAGTTCGAACTAACATGGAACAAACTCTATAAGTGGATGGAAAAATAAGTAAATCAGGTATAGTTAATGATATATAATAGTGAAATAGTAGTAAGATTTATCTAGGCTTGAATTATGTTGTTGTCTCTGTTTTTTTGTTTTTTTTAGCTTCTATTCTTTTCTTTTATTTCCATATTCCTGGAATTCCTAAAGGTTGACTTGTTAATCGATACTGCTTTAATCTCCGGTTCTGTATTAATGGGTGTTCTTCATTAAGCATTTTGAAATAAGCGGATGCTATTATGAAACTATAAAAAACTACAAATAAACTATTAAAAAAAAACATTCTGAAAGAACTGGGAGCAATCAAGTTACAAAAAATCAATGACCAAGATAGTCTACAGAATTTGAATGCATCCTCAAGAAACCAACTAAAATGAAAATAAATACACAGTATCTCAATTCAGACGGTATTTTGAAGATACTAAGTTTATGTTATTGTTCATCTCAAAACGGAACTCTTTTAAAAAACTACATTCAGCAAACTATTTGAATACTGTCATACATGTTATCACGTACAAAAAAGGTTCTTAATTACCCTCCTGCTTCCATTACACAAACCTTCCACTGGAACCTACATAAGAAGCCTCCCTTGTGACTAGAGAGGACAGAGAGAGCTTACCCCCAGCTGGAAACATTTAGTTGGTTTTGTTCACTCTCTAATTTTATGCTATGTCAAGGATGCTGTCCCTAATGTAATGGCATATGTGCCCACTTCTTTTACATCCGTGTTACCAGATTTATTGATCAAAATATGCACTAGTCAACATAGCCCCATCTGTAGATACTTAACTCTGCAGACTGGGGCCAGATACAGACTAGGAAGATTTTCCAGCAGAATTGGGGGATGGTTGCTGAAGGTGGATACGACAACACCTGATGAGGGTAATGATACAAACTCACATCCCTGGGGCTTGTGAAGTTGTCACCTCATTCCTCCACACACCCCAGAAACATCAAGTAGGGATGCGAAAGCCACCGCATAGGCGGTTGGGGCTGAAACCACGGAACTGTTCCCATTTGCTCCAGATTGGACTCGTGCGGAACCTGGCCATTTGGCAAGCCAGCATCCCCCTCCCTGATGGAGACAGAAACAGGTGGAGATCTCAGACCCGGAGGTGGAGCCCGGGGCTTCTCCTGCAAGGCTGGCGCTAGCTCAGGAGGGCAGATGGGGGCGTTCTGCAGAGGAGCCGATTTACATTTCCTTTGTCCTCCCTTTAGCCTTCTTAGCTGGAAGCTCAGAAGAGGCGTGATGAGCCTGAGGGGAGTGCAACCAATATCGGATCTGCTGAGACACGGATCCGGGAGGTGGAGCTGAACATATCGATTCCCAAGATGCAGAATCGGGAGCTTTCTCCTGGGCTGATTTGGACGAGGGCTCCGGGTTTCAGACTCCTGAGTCAGTCAGTTCCCAACACCAGTCATTTCAAAGAATGCAGCTTATTGAGACATTGAAGAACTTCAGGTGCTTAACGTACTTTGATAGATCGAAAGCAAATTGGCTTGAAGCAAGCAATTATAGGTAAAGCACACATCATAGGACAGGCCAATCAGGGGACAGCCATGAGCCCACCAGAATAACAGACACAGGTTCACAGGGGAAAGATGATACCAGGCAGAGCAGACGTTCAAGGCTACTTCTGCAGGCCAGTCGAGATAACAGCATGGCTGAGAACAGAAACCCAAAATTCCAAACTACCTCCAGCCCCATGACAGCCAAGCTGATAACATGGTGAGGCCTGACACCGGGGCTTTAAAGGCTTTCTCCCACAACGTTGCCTTAAGTTTTGACACTCTATCCCACCAGCCTTTAGGGGTGAAGCTTTTGCAGGCCTTACATGTGGGGACACCATGCCCGTCACCCAAAAAGAACAGACAAAGGTCATGTTCATCAGTTTGGGTCATCTTCATCCCACATTGGGAGGACTTCTTGAAAAGGGCCTTCTGAGCCATGGAAGAGACTCAGAAGCGGATGCAGCTTCAACAAATCTGCAAGAAAAATCCTCTTGACTGTAGCTGGAGACTCCAAAACCACAAAAGAGGAACTGGGGGGGGGGGGGGGCCCTGCTGCTGCACAGGAGCAAGTGGTCCCTAGGCAGGAACAAGCTTCTGGCTGTGGTGTGCAGCGCCCCCTGGAGGCTTTTAGCTGTAAAGACCTATCCAATGGCAGGCCTGCTTATGTGCGCAAAAGATCAATAATGAAGTCATTTGACCACATATAAATAAACTAGGCCTTATCTTGCTTTAATTGGTTTATACATTTCAGCTTCTCATCTGTAACAGACAGTGTTTTGATGACAGCTTACAAATTCACTTTTGCACCATCTACATTGAAGAGTACAACAGGATGTCATCTTTTCACTAATCTAATCTTGCCGTGTACGGTCATCTTCAAAGCTGAAGACAGGCCAGATAGCGACCGTCCTCCTGTGAAACTAGAGATGGTATGTTTGATCCCGTGGTTGTTTTACTATGCTTCATTATAGGCTGATAGGCCTGCCTGCCTGAGAGAGAGAGAGAGACAATATTGAACTTGTTAACTGCTGCAAGACGACATGACGGATTCTGCTGGAAATCTTCTGTCTCCTCCCTCACCCATTAGGGACTGAATTATGAGATTATGGAGAATTGCTCTCACGCCCATGATGACATTTTCAGAATAGAATTACAACTGAAGAAGATTTAAGGGCTAAGTTTATAGAAGGATGTGCTTTGTTTACATTTGCTGTGGAAGGAGAAGGTTGACCTTTGCCTGAATTTCTGAAACGTTGTAATGAGTGTACTTTCCCCCTTTCCCCCTGTTAATATATAATCTTTTAAAAGTATGATTTGATGCTGTTCACACAATCTTTCTGAGAATGGGTTATGTTATTTTATTTTAGACTCTAAATGTGTCAAATTCAATGATACCGTTTAGGAGAAACTGACGGAAGCAATATGGACTGCAAACGGGTCCGACCAAAATAACAGTTATTTTCCTCCCAGGCAAGTTGTCTTTTAATGCATCAGCAGCAGCAGCAGCGCACGGCTGACCGTGCTTGGCAAACCATATCCCTCTAATAACGAAATACACCCGCTTAGTGGGGGCTCGTGCTGAGGCAGAAACTACAAAAACATCTGCTTTGTGAATGCAGAATGTATAACTACTTCCTTGAGAGGAAGAAGGCAGAATACCAATGGGCTCTGATCAGATTTGGACTTGATGTTGTAGAAAGGATGGATGTATATTTTGGAAACTAGCAGCTTACACTCTACAGGAGGAGATACATTTTTCAACTGAAGCACAGGTACCTCCTTTGATCTGGGAATCTTATGCTGGTCGAATCTGCCAGTACTGATGGCCAATGCTTCCTTTAGCCCCGGGACTGTTCATCTGGCCTCAAGGTTAGAGGACTCAAATAATACTCATGTTTAGCCACCAATTATATTTTAAAAAATATAGGAATTATAGTTCCTAAGCACAAGAGAGACAAGTAAGAACACTTAAACACCCATCTGCCTGCTTTCTATGTTTCAGCTCAGCGAACTGGACAACTGGGCTGACCCAAGCAATATTACTGTGAAAGAACAGGCTATTTCCAAATACGTAAAACTAGTATTAATCGATGGTTCACAGTATGTCACAATCATTAAGTTAAAAATCCCCCCAAACATCAGATCAGTGAAACTTCTGATGATTTCTCTGAAGCCTCTGGGACAGCTGGCAGGGAGCAGTTTGAGTCCAGTCATTTAAAAGTGATGGAAAGACTTTTATGATCAGATGGCGGGACAAGAATGCAGAACACAAATGGAACTAGTTGTCCACTGTCAACAAGTATTCCAAAGTCCCCAATACTGCTGCTCACACCCGCCATCGTATGTGGATTATTTGAGTGCTAGCACTTTGTATGTTTTAATGTGTATTTTGTTGCAATTTTAGATAAATTGTTTTAACTGTTTATTATTCATGGGAGCCTCCCTGAGCCTGCTTCAGGGGGCGGGGTAGAAATTAATTAAATAAATAAATTTAGGGGTGCTCTTCTTGTTGACACCTTGATTCTTCTGGGCTCTCCGTTTCTCTAACAATAGGGTCCAACTCTGACTGTACACAAACTCAGGATTAAGGGTGCATGTATAAAGAATTTGGAATTATTTGGAAAGACAGTATCTCCCCACTATTGGTTTTTCTGGAAGAAATGTCTAGCTGCCTTTAAAAATAAATATCCTGCAATACCGCATGCCATTCTAAATTTGTCAGGTGAAAGAGCCGGGAATTTGTTTTCCTCAGGGGAAGGCTGTAGGCCATATTTATTTGTTAGATTTATACCCTGCCCTCCCCACCAAAGCCCTCCCCGAATTACTTGTGGGTCAGAATTACAGAAAATGTGAATGATGTGGAGATATTCCAAAATCAGATTTTTAGACCTTTCTTAGAACCCTGTCCAATGAACCCTGACAGCTCAGCTTAGGACTAAAGTTGGGCTTCTTGCCACAAGCTTTTATGTATGCCAGGAAATAAATTTCCAAAAAATTTTGCTTGAAGAAACAGTGCCCAGCAGGCAGTGTGAAAACTCACTATATTTACTGCAGAAAGTCTGACAAACTTTGAACCTGTGCTCTTAGTGATGGCAATCAAAAACTAGATGTATTGTGATGAGTCCAGCCGGTCACCACAGGTACCCTTTGCTGGAAGGTGGATACGCCGTCCAACAGCAAGCCGAGAAACGGAGCCAAAGGTCAGAAAGCCGGGAAATCAGTCAGAGTTTTCAGGAGCTAGGAGTGGGGACTAACAGCTGGGATCAGGTCCGAGCACGCACGGTTGTTTCCGTGCCGAGGCAGGTGAATGGGGCTGTTTATGACCAGGTCCTCCTTTTCCTGGGAGTCAATCTGCAAAGACTCACAGCCCTTCATGTTGTCTTTGCAACAGCTGGAGTCTGGCACTCTTTTTTCTCTCTCGCACATTCAGACGCTGGCGTGCCCTGTGTCTGGGACACTCGGGTGAGCTAGGTGGGGACTCTGGCCTCGAGGTGTCTCCAACTGGGGGTGCTGGGCCAGGCTCTGGACCAGTCTCTGCCTCCGACTGCACCTCAGTCTCTTCCGTCTTGTGCAGCTGCTGGGGCCTCTTCTCCCTCGGGTGCTGTCAAGGGCTCCTCTGCTGGGCTGACTCCAGAGGAGTCTGGGTTGCTCCATGCCTCTTCCTCATGAGGAATAGTCAGCCTCAGCAAAGCCAGGACCCATGACACATATTCTATGGACTCCCATAGCAATTCACACATTATTCAGAACATCTCTAGATGGTATTCGGATACTGAGAGTGGTAATGCTCAAATACCCATTCAATGTTTTTAACAAGAGTAAGGTTTCTGCACATGCCTTCACCTTATCTAGATTAAAAAATATTCAAATTACAGTAGAATAACGTTTTTGTACTTGCAGCCAAGAGAAAATTGAACATACTGTACGTTATACCTTATAAAACAACCCTGACCTGGACAGCCCGGGCTCGCCTGATCTCATCAGATCTCAGAAGGTAAGCAGGGCTGGCCCTGGTTAGTGCTTTGATGGGAGACCACCAAGGAAGTCCAGGGTCGCTATGCAGGGGCAGGCAAACCACCTCTGTCCATCTCTTGCCTTGAAAACCCCATGAAGGGTCGCCAGAAGTCAGCTGTGACTTGATGGCACTTTCCGCCGCCACCACCACCTGTATTAAATTTCCACAGGCCAAATATGTGTCATTCACTCTGGGATCTAAATAATTACATTACCTACATCCTATCTTTATTTGCCATGACAGCATACTATTTATTACAAATCTTTCCCATTTACTGCTGCTCCCTGCCACAGAGGTCCTTTGAAATAACATGACTGTAGTGCACAACAAAATGTGGTCATTTAAATCTAAATTCTGTTTCATTGACAGAATACCTGGTCGCTGCCTTTTTTGTTACTTTTCGTCATAAGCAAATAAAATTGTATCTGATTATAAGCAAATAAAAATGACAACTTGGACCAAAGGAACTCGGCTTCAAATCCAATAAGTTCACTGGGTAGGGTTGCCAAGTCCTACCTTAGCTGCACCGGGGGTGGTGGCGTCCTGGCTGTCTCCGGGAGTTGTTTGGCGTGCGCACAAAGCATGTGTGCCATGATGATGTCACTCAAAAGTGATGTCATCGCGTTGGGAATGTTGGGGGCGGGACCACTATCATTCGAGGGAAAACCATAGAGTTTTCCCTCGAATGATAGAGCATCCCACTGCAACGTGCCCGACACGATAACGTCACCTCTGGGTGATGTCATCATACCAGGCACATCTCCGCGATCCCAGCAATTTGGAGCTGGGGTTCCCCCTGGCAGCCCAATTTGGGCCGGCGGGTAACGGACCCATCGAGCGGGGGTTTCCCCAGCCCCCAGGGGGACCTGGCAACCCTATCACTGGGTGATTCTAGACTCCCACAGATCTGTTGTGAAAAGAGAACTCAGAAACCTTGTGCGTATTGCACCATAAGCTTCCTGAAGGAAAACTGCGGTATAACGTTTCAAACCCCCTCTTGATTTAACCACCCAAGTGTGGGCGGCCTAGGATAGCCTGATCTCCCACATCTTGGAAGCTCTGGTTGGTGCTTGGATGGGTTGTGTCAAGAGGCGGGCGATGGCAAACCACCTCTGCCTTGGAAACCCCGTGAGGTGTCACCGTAAATCGGCTGTGACTTGACAGCACTTTCCACACGGATTTAACCGGAAGCCAAGTCAAGCAGCAGCTGTTTTACAACACCTAACATCCGTAGTTAACAAAGTGCACTCCCTACAGTGACTTCTCCTGCTCGGCCTCCATCCACTTCCAGGCCTTCTCGGCCCCTGCCCTGGGCACCACAAGGCACCACCTCTGCGGGCCTTTTGCAGGCCTCCTCCTCGGAAGAACAGCTGGCTATCAACTGATGGGGTAGGGGGTGGGGGAGATTTTTGTTTGCTGCCATTTTGGAGCTTTATACTGTATTTTCATAGGGCTATTTTTGTATCACACTGTATTCTGCATTATGTTTTTAACTTTGGCTGGCTGGCTTTAGGGGCGTTTGTAAACTACTCAGAGCTAAATAGGAAAGACTGGATACAAGTGTTTTCAATCAATACCAAACTGATCTTGTTATAGATAAGAACCTGAACACGCTGGGTAACAGCAGCAGATTTGACCACGCACGCAGTTCAGGCATGAAGCATTCTCATTTCAGCTGGGGAAGTAAAGCACATGCCTAAACCTCACCATCTGAGAGTAACAGGATTCCACAAACACAACACTGGCCCCTTTTATTTCCTAGAATCAGGCAGTCAGAACCATAAGAGCTCTTAAGGAACTTCCAGGTAAGATCAGCCACACTTTCTTCTGTAGAATACCTAGTAAGCGAACCTGCACAGAAACAGTTTGATTTTCTTCTCCTCTCTTGTGAAATTCCCTTTTCAGGGCATCCAACTTCAATATCACAGCCACACATAATTTCTTCCATTTTCGCTTTTGCACAGGAATAAAGACTACTTAGATTTATTACCATCAGACTCACTTGTTCTCTTCTCATCCAGCAATGGATCCGGGGAATCCATATTAAGAAGGGCCTCAGCAGCTTCGATGGTTTGCATTGTTTCATCTTCTCCGTTATGACAGGACGCTTCAACTGCAAGAAAGGGGCAGGGGGAGGAGACAAAGGGGAGGGAATTCATGAACACTCTAGCATTCAATACAGAAGAAACCTTTTGCTTGGCTCCACAGATGGGACCTGGAATATTAGCACAGTGACTGTCGCAGGCTGGGTGCCAGTAGGTCAGGAGCCAAGCCGAAGTCCGGGACAGTCCGAGCTCAAGCCAAATCAGGAACGAGTTACCAAGTCCAAAACACCAAGCCAAAAGCAGAGTCAGTCCAAGCCAGGGTCAGAGAGGGAAACTCACGAGCAAACCAGTCCAAGGAGTCAACAAAAGCCGCAGTCAAACAGAGCTGGAGTCACAAGCCAGAAGGTCCAGAATCAGGTTAGCTATTGCGAGCCGAGCGGGTGCAGAGCTTAGCCAGACTGACTTGTTGCTAGCACAAGTTGGTAGTCTCTGTGCTGCGCCTAAATACCCAGCCACTTCCTGTGCTTGTTAGCAGCTGGCAGTGAGGTCCCGGCTCCTTCTAAAACTCAGGACTGAGTGATCTGCGACCACACCTGCATGCCTCTTTTCTCCTAGCAGCTAAGTCTTGCCTGTATCGGGACCGTAGACGTTCCACCCGAGGAGGCGAATCAGGTGGGCTTGAATTTAGCTGTGGCTCAGCTGCTGCTGGGGTAACACCCTGGGAGGTGCTTGCCTGAGCCTCCTCTGGTTCAGGTGGAGGCTCCTCTGGAGCTGGGAGCTGATCCTCAACCTCACTTGGGTCCACAGGAGGCAGGTCCGCAGAGGCACTCCTGACAGTGACTCCACAGTTCCTCTAATAAAAACTGTCTCTTGTCCTTATGTACCCCAATTTCCACTTATCTTAGTTCTCTTCTAGCCCAGTAGTTGTGTGTAAACAGCTGTTAAACAGAAAAGGCTGCCTTGCTCTGAATCAGACCACTGGTCCTTCCAAGTCAGGACTGTCTCCTCAGACTGGCAGCGGCTCTCCAGGATTTCCAGTAGAGGTCTTTCACATCACTGGCTGCCTATAGCGTACCAGATCCGGTTCAAGGTGCTGGTTTTAACCTTTAAAGCCCTATATGGTATGGGGCCAGCCTACCTAAGGGACCGCCTTTCCCCGTATATACCCCAGAGAGCACTGCGATCAGGCACTCAACATCGCCTGACTCTCCCCGGCCTTAGAGAGGCTAGGCTGACGACCACTAGGACCAGGGCCTTCTCAGTGGCGGCTCCTCACTGGTGGAATGAGCTCCCGGATGACGTCAGGGCCCTGCGGGACCTTATGCACTTCCGCACGGCCTGTAAAGCGGAGCTCTTCTGCCAGGCTTTTAATTAGGAGCTGCCGCTGGGGGGGAAGAAGGGTCCCTGGATAGTGCCGGAATAAATCTATTGGCGCAAGTTTCTGCGGTCGCGGGTCGGGAATTTGCCGTGCTTCGCTTTGGAATGTAATGATGGCCATCAAATTTGGTGAATCTCGTGATTCTCACGGTTTTATATTTTAGCTGTGGTTTTTATGTATATGATTAATGTTAGGAGCCGCCTAGAGCCGGCTAACGCTGGCAAGGCGGGCTATAAACCCCAATAAATAAATAAAATTGAACCTGGGACCTTTTGTTTGCAGCGCACGTCCAGTGGAATTAAACCAGACCATCGGTCCATCCAGGTCAGCCTTGCCTGCTCCGGCTGGCAGCAGCTCTCCAGCAGGCTCTCCGGCAGAGAGGCCTTTCCCCATCACCTCCTGCCTGGTCCTTTTCACTGGGGATGCCGGGGATTGAACCCGGGACCTTCTGTGTGCAGAGCAGATGACCTACCACTGAGCCATGGCCCCAGCCCTCTCAAAGCTCTTCAGCCATATCAGCTGGGTCAGGTAACACAGGAATAAAACGGGGCATTATTTGCGACATAGGAAATAGCGCATAGTTGGATTTAGCTCTACTACAGGCAAAGCCAATGGGCTACGCCAGGACTTTAAGAAGACTGTATCAGTGAAAAGAAAATAGAAATAGGAACTAATATCTGACAAAGGGAGCCTCTACCCTGAAGATCTTGTTGGTCTCTTAAAGTGCTACTGGAGTGGAATCTAGCTAATATATACTGTAATTCTGGTGTAGTGGTTAAGTGCACGGACTCTAATCTGGGAGAGCTGGGTTTGATTCCCCGCTCCTCCGCTTGCAGCTGCTGGATGACCTTGGGCACAGCTGTTCTTGAAAAAGAGTTCTGGCACAGCTGTTCTTGAAAAAGAGCAGTTTCTGCCAGAGCTCTCTCAGCCCCACCTGCCTCACAGGGTGTCTGCTGTGGGGAGGGGGAGGGAAAGCAGTTTGTAAGGCACTCTGAGACTCCTTGTTTACTGAGTATCTGCTCACTTTCATTCCTTTACCCAACTATGGCTAGTTCAGACATTCAACACACTCAGCTGCTAAAGAGCTAAAGCTTCCAGTTCCAAGTCAGCAGAATTCCACCACTTTTACTACTCTAGCCTAAGCCCACTGCCTTGAACAGTCTAAGGCTGGAATGAACCCTGCACAGGTTTATGCAGAGCATGGAAGAATCCACACAGAAGGTGCTGGTACAGTAGATCTTTTCCCACCTTCCTCTTCTTCAAGCAGCCTATCATGCGTCCTGAAAACCCTCTCTGAGGACTGGGAGAGCCTCACAAGCAGAACATAGGGGCTGCAACAACAATGGGGGAATCAGGTGGGACAGCATGTTTTCCCCTCTATCCCCTCACAGCTGTCATCAGCAGAAGACAGAAAAAGAGGAGATTCTACTTGATTCCCTGTTGTTACCACAGGTACCCCTTCACCCCAGTCCTGTAGCACAGAGAGCAGTTTCGGGACAAACAGCAGGCTGTCCAGAGAAGGAAGGGAAAGCTCCAGTCCGCTAACGTCTTTTCCGAACTCTCTCAGTGGTTCCGACCAATGTTCCCTCTAAGCTGCGGAGTCTTGTGAGCAAAAATTCTGCTTTCTGAGCTACTGGCATTAAAGCTGTGAGAGATTTGGCTCCTGCATCAATTAGTTTGCTCTGGAGCCATCCTTCCTGAGCTGAGAAAAAAATCTGTGAGTTGGAGGCTAAAAACCTGTGAGTTAGCTCACACTAACTCAGCTTAGAGGGAACACTGGTTCCGACCCACCATGTTTCCTGCCTGGAAACTAAGATCACAGGAGAAGGCCCTCCTGACTGTCCCACCAATCAAAGACGCTTGTTTGGTGGGCACATGAGAGAGAGGGCCTTCTCGGTAGCAGCCGCACGATCATGGAACAACGTCCCCCAGGGAGGTGCACCTGGCCCCCCTCACTTCCAATCTTTAGGAGGCAGCTGAAGACTGCTTTATTTAGGATTGTATTTAACTAACACAGTCCTAAATTGTGATTTTAAAATTTGAGTATTTATCTTTTCAAGTGTTTTTTAAGGCATGTTATTAATCCGGAAAGCCACCCTGAGCTCTGTAGGAAGAAAGGCGGCGAATGAAACATTTTGATCTTTAATGCTTTAAACAGATTATTTGTCACGGCGTCTGAACCGGCAAACAGCCGGTTCCAGTCCTGCCTCCAGCGGCTCCCGCACCGCGGAGGCGAGAGGGCCTCAAACAACCGTGTGTAAAAATGCTCCTGCCACAGACCTGTGAGAGTGATGTCCTCGTCTTCTATGATTTCTTCTTCTGCGACGTCCAGTGAGTTTTCTGTTATCATGACATTGTGTTCGGCCACGCAGGATAAACCCGAGTAATTGTTCAGGAGGTCGGCACTTGGTACGTGTTCCACAATGACAGCCGGGAAGATGGACGGGTCGCCCAGCTGTTAAATAGGAGGGGGGGGGGGAGAGAATCGAGTCAGTCTGGAGCTACTCATCATGAGCTGCGCCAACTCTCTGTGGTCCTGGCCTTGTTTCTGGCCAGGGGTTTTTGGCCCTTCCTGACTTTGACAGCTGATGCAGCACAAGGGGCCCAGAGACTGAGCTGAGGACTCAGGCGTGTTCCAATTCCAACCTCCCCGCGGTCATGAGCTCGAGAGGCTTCAGACAAACCCCTCCCTCTGAGTTTCAGGCTCCATTCTGTACTCGTACGTTTGTACCCCACCTCTTCCCGTTCCTCAAGGCAACTTTCAAACCCCAGTTTAAAAAAACAGAAACAACAACAACAACAACAACAAAGAAAGGCAAAATAAAACAATACCCCAAATAGCAGCACTCCATGACTGCCTACACCAATGACCCAGATACTAACTACAGCAATTCCACTGGCTATCCATCCACACCCAAGCCCAGCTTATACAGGGGCTTGGGTTGGCAGTGTTCCCTCTAAGCTGAGCTGGTGTGAGCTAGCTCACAGTTCTTTAGCCTCCAGCTCACACCTCTTTGTCTTAGCTCAGGAAGGATGGGGCTCCGGAGCAAACTGAGTGATGCGGCAGCCAAACCCGCTCGCTCACAACTTTAATGCCAGCCGCTCACAAAGTTAGGATTTTTGTTCACAAGACTCCAGAGCTTAGAGGGAACACTGGTTGTTGGTTATATCCTTTATAAAGACTTATATGACTTGGGACCAGGGCATCTGAAGGCGTGCCTTCTCCCATATATTCCTGCCTGGGAATTAAGATCATAGGAGGAGGCCCTCCTGGACTGTCCCATCAATCAGGGAAGCTTGTCTTGGGGGGGGGGCACACGAGAGAGGGCCTTTTCAGTGGCAGCCCCACGATGATGGGAAAACCTCCCCAGGGAGGTGCGCCTGGCCCCCCTCACTTCCAACCATTAGGAGACAGCTGAAGACTGCTTTATTTAGAACTGCATTTGATTCAAACAGCCCTAAATTGTGGTTTTAAATTTTGTTTAATGTATTTTTACGTGCTGTATCATATATTTTATTTATATTGTAAGCCACTTGGAACTCTGTAAGGAAGGAAGGCGGCTAATAACCGTTATCAATAAATGAAATAGTTGTTAGTCTTTAAGGCGCCGCTCACTAGACATCTGTTTTGCTGCAGGAGACTAGCAGAACAACCCCTCTGCGACCATTATCTGACAAGGAGAGGGCTTTCGCGCCTCGGTGCTGGTTTTTGAAGTTTCTGAATCATGTCACCGTACCAGCACTAACCCCACGCAATACGCAGAGACCACAAAGTAGTATCTATTCAATATACAGTCTGATTGTATTCTTGGTGCTTGGGGGGTGGGGGGGGGGCAACAGTGGGAGGGCTTCTAGTGTCCTGGCCCCACTGCTGGACCTCCTGAGGGCACCTGGTGTTTTTGGCCACTGTGTGACAGGGTGTTGGACTGGATGGGCCACTGGCCTGATCCAGCATTGGCTTCTCTTAGGTTCTTATTCCAAAGAGCAGTGGATGTTTTCTTTCTTTTCTTTTCAAAACCTTTGATACAACACTATACACAAATTGTCAAACTCTTCTCCAGAAGCTACAAGGACCTGAAAATACTTTTGATCCCCCCTCTGCCCCCCAGCAACAGTGAACAGCTCACGATCAGGTCGCTGCCTAATTTCTGGTGGATCATCCCACTTGGATTCTTCTCTGTCAGAGGTTCTTGAACCAAAGCAGATTGTAGAACAGATTATATCTGCGTTAACTGTCAAAAGATCCAGAGTATGTGCTTTTGCTTTGTAAATTAAAAACGCATCCAAGGCCCACTAGAAATCTAGACAGCAAAAGCCGCCAAGGCAAGACTAAATTCAACCCACCACAGCTCTGCAGCTAAAAGTCTCTGGAAGATAAATTCAGCACTAGTCTCTCTAAGGCAGGGGTGGGCAAACTTGCTCAGCGTAAGAGCCACCTAGAACGGGGTGGCCAAACGTGCTTAAGGTAAGAGCCGCATAGAATAAACATCTGATGTTTGAGAGCCACAAGACACGAACAAATATTACCTGCTTTTATTGGAAAATTAAGCAAATTTGCTTTTTATTAACATTAAATGAGACTGCCAAAAATAATAACAAAAGGGGTAAAAGCAGATATTAATAATGATATTAATTTCTCCAATGATATTTGTTTGCTAATGATAATTAGCTTCCCCAGCCGCCCTGCCGGGAGCCACATAATATATGTGAAAGAGCCGCATGTGGCTCCCGAGCCACAGTTTGCCCACCCCTGCTCTAAGGTACAGAGGCAAGGTTATTTCAATGGACTGGTCACACAACCATACGTTGGCCATTGCCTTCCTCTGCAGAGTCTCCTTTGGTACCCTTCCAAGTACCGACCCTGCTTAGCTTGTGAGATCTGATGCACAATCCTGCCTTCCCTCCCATATATACATTTGCATACATATTATCATATAAACACACATATAGTCCTCTCCCTACTATAATGGGTTGGATGCCAAGTAAGTTTTCCACTTGCAGGAGACACTGCCAGCAAAAGGGGAGGCAACTTTCATCAAGTCCCACTTCCCAAAGGAGCTTGCCATACCCCCCCCCCCCCCCCCCAAAACCATGTCCAGGGCAACCACCAGGAACAGCACATGGGGGCTTGCAACAAGAGGGCTATCAATGAAAAATCACTCTCACATAGGCAGAAAACTTAGGTAGGATCCAAGGCAATACATTCAGACTTTCTACATACAGATTACACAGTTCTCAAAAGTGCAGTGATTTTTTTAAAAATAATATTTTATGCTGACAAGCCATGGAAAGCATAACACGTCCTGCAAAACCCCAATGATTCATTCCTGAGTGAAAAGGACATTGGGTGAGGAACTGACACATGGGTAAACCTGCCAAGAAAAAGAAGAGATTGGATTTATACCCCGCCCTTCACTACCCAAGGGAGTCTCAGAGCGGCTTACAAACTCCTTTCCCTTCCCCTCCCCACAACAGACACCCTGTGAGGTAGGTGGGGCTGAGAGAGCTCTGACAGAAACTGCTCTTTTTCAAGGACAGCTGTGCCAGAACTATGGCTTGCCCAAGGTCATCCAGCAACCGCAAGTGGAGGAGTGGGGAATCAAACCCGGTTCTCCCAGATTAGAGTCTGCGCACTTAACCACGACACCAAACTGGCTCTCCTTCAGGGACATAAAGAGGGGACAAAGATTTGGCTGCCCGGGTCACCAGACGTCGTACCTTTTCTTAAGTAACATATATAAAGCACAGTTCTATTTTCCTGTCTATTTTTTAGGATTTTTTTTTTGTAAAAGAATAGGAATGGTCTTTGGGGGGGGGGGCAATAAAAATGTCAGACTTGGACAGGGACATAGAGAGGGGAAAATACATGCTGGGCAACCTCGCCCACCCATCCCAAGCAATGCTCCCTCTAAGCCAGGGGTGGCCAACCTTGCTTAACGTAAGAGCCACATAGAATAAACGTCAGATGTCTGAGAGCCGCAAGACAGGAACAAATATCACACACACGTTTTTATTTTTAAAAATATGCAAATTTGCTTTTTACTAACGTTAAATGGGACTGCCAAAAATAAAAACAAACGAGGAAAACCGGTTATTGATAATGATATTACTTGTTTGCTAATGATATTGAGAGAGAGAGAGAAAAAGAGAGAGATGGAAAGAAAGAATTAAAGAAGTGGAAAGAAAGAGAGACAGAGAAACTAGGAAAGCAAATAGATGGGAGGGAGGAGGGAAGGAAGGAAGGAAGAATGGGAGAAAGAGAGAAAAAGCATGCCTCCCCTTTGCTTCCCCAGCCGCCCTGCCAGGAGCCGCACAATATGTGTGAAAGAGCCGCATGTGGCTCCCGAGCCACAGGTTGGCCACCCCTGCTCTAAGCTGTGGAGTCTTGTGAGCAAAAATCTTACTTTGTGAGCGACTGGCATCAAAGTTGTGAGCGAGCGGTTTTGGCTGCTGCATAAATTAGTTTGCTTCCTGAGCCAAGACAAAAATGTAAGAGCCGGCGGCTAAACAACTGTGAGCTGGCTCACACTGACTTAGCTTAGAGGGAACACTGCTCCCAAGCACACGGCTTTTAGAAGTCATCCAAAGAGTTTGGGGGAGTGGAAAGCTGCTGCATGCCCATACGGTCTCCAGCCCATTTTCTGTGATAAATTAATTGGGGGAAATGATAACCAGCAGCACTAAGCTTCAAATCACAGCCTGCAAAAACCATAGCTTGGAGGCAATTACTAACCATAGTGCATCCAGTTTGGCAAAGCTGCGGTCAGAACAACTTGGTCATGAAGGAGAGAATCGGCATGAAAGAGGGGAGGAGGTGGAGAAAGCCCACTGCAATCCCTTGTTCCCCCCAAAACAAGCTGAGTACATTTCTCGCGATGAGATTGGTGGAGAAATGCCCTCCACCCCAGAATTCACCCAAACAATTCAATAATTGGGACGGCACTCTGTCTACAAGCTGGGACCTGACTGCCAGCTTGCAGTGGGAAAAGATGGTGACTCACGAAAGCTCACACCCTGCCCCAAATTTTGTTAATCTTAAGGGGCCATTGGACTATTGCTCTTTTTTATTGCTACAGACAGACTAACATGGCTACCCATCTCGATCTATCACCTGCAGAAAGAGATCTACAGCTTAGCAGTTGTCTGCTATTTCTTACTGGCAATTTAAATACTGCAAAATTTAAAAGTCAATTTGTTTGTGACACATATTTTCCACACACACACACACACACCCCAAGCATCGTTTTCGCCTCGCTTATCTTAAAGTACAAGACAGGTAAATTCCCACATAGTCCAACCTACAAGCAGCACTGGATCGATTCAGATGTAACGACAAATAGCGGCTCAGCGCTACATTTTTTATTTATTAATTTATTGTTGTATTTGTGCCCCGCCCTCCCCGCAAAGCAGGCTCAGGGCGGCTCACATTCTTAAAACACCTTTTCAAGATATATAAATAATTAATACAATTTAAAACCAATAAAACATCATAAAATTCAAACCTATTAATAATAATAGTGCTGTTGGTGTTCGTATTTCAAAGATGGTCCGAGGTTTCGCTGACCTCTACAGTCAAACCGATCGTCCAGGCAGCAGTTCAGTGATGGTACCGGGGGCGGGGGTGGTTCCTAATTGAAGGCCTGGTGGAAGAGCTCCGTCTTGCAGGCCCTGCGGAAATGCGGTAGGTCCTGCAGGGTCTTGATCTCCTCCGGGAGCTCATTCCACCAGGAGGGAGCCACCACTGAGAATGCCCTGGCCCTGGTGGCAGCGAGCCTTGCATCCTTAAGACAAGGGAGGGTCAACCGGTGCCCTGGACAAAACTGTCATTTGCTATTCTGATTTACAAACCAGCTTGCCAGTTCTGAAGGGGGGGGAGAGAAATGGAGTGTTAGAAGGTGGGGGGGAAAGAAATAAGGTGGTTGACAGTGGGTAGAAGAAATGGGGTAAGGAAAAAAGAAGCAGGGCAAGCATGAGGGCAGCTCCCCACAACGCCCCCCCTCATTGCAGGCTGGGACAACTCAGAGCTAGCACACTGTTCATTCACCTCACCTGCCCAGGGGTGACACCACCACCACTCAGAGGTGTGGGGCCAGGAGAAGCAGCCCTGTACCATGCCACGAGTTCACCCACAAAGGGGCAGGCAAGCAACGGTTGTTCCTCACTCAAAGGCTCTTGCACTGGAAAATGAGGGATGTGTAATGAAGCTTCACGCCCAGACAGCAGAACTGGAGGAGGCTTTCACTTCCTCAGGCAATCAGAGGTCAGATTCCAGGAACTGGCAATTTTCTGCCCTGTTAAAACCACGGCAACCGACGAAGCAGATGCTTTTTCGAAAAATAAAAGCAAAATCCAGCTTCAACTACTTACGCCTGCTTCTTCGAAGAGCCCCTCAGAACTGTGTCCAAATGGCCCGCATCAACCATTCTTTCCCCTCCCAAGAGCCTTTGAAGTGCATGCTGCCTATACAGTCTATCCCCACCCCACCCCTTTTCCACCACCACCCATCCCCGCTCAGGTGGGCCTGACCCGGAAGACAAACAGGCATCTCCTCCAAGCTAGCAGCACAGTTGCTCCTTCCAACATATTTAAACCAGGAAATTGAAATCTACTCCAATGAAAAACAACTGACAGTAAAGAAGGAAGATCATGGAATGATTTGAATCCGAATGGGACAGGGGTGGCCAACCTTGCTTAACGTAAGAGCCACATAGAATAAACGTCAGATGTCTGAGAGCCGCAAGACAGGAACAAATATCACACACACGTTTTTATTTTTAAAAATATGCAGGTTTGCTTTTTATTAACGTTAAATGGGACTGCCAAAAATAAAAACAAACGAGGAAAACCGGTTATTGATAATGATATTACTTGTTTGCTAATGATATTGAGAGAGAGAGAGAAAAAGAGAGAGATGGAAAGAAAGAATTAAAGAAGTGGAAAGAAAGAGAGAGAGAGAAACTAGGAAAGCAAATAGATGGGAGGGAGGAGGGAAGGAAGGAAGGGAGGGAGAAAGAGAGAAAAAGCATGCCTCCCCTTTGCTTCCCCAGCCGCCCTGCCAGGAGCCGCACAATATGTGTGAAAGAGCCGCATGTGGCTCCCGAGCCACAGGTTGGCCACCCCTGGAATGGGATCTTAAAAGCCACCTAAGTTCTTTTTTCTACGAGAGAATATCAATTTGCATTAAACTGAAAGTTGGAGCCTGTGCTACTGGATTTATCCACCTAACAACGACCTGGTGTTTATTAGCACCAACGTTGTTCTCCAATCCCAATTTATAAATGTCTGCCTGTTTCCCATGTATAGATTTTTCCCCCCCAGCAGGGGTGCAGTATAGCACAGATGGTGAACTTGGTGTCCCACGCAGTGACGTCTCTGAGAGCCCATTCCTTCCCTACTGACCGGCTTAACAAACTGCTTGCTTTTTTTCACAGTCAGGACAGTATCTGCCGCGGCAATGTGGGAAGCTGCTGCTGGGAGGGCTTGACCCTGGCAGTAACAGCTGAATCACTCCATAACATCCCTCTTGGAGGCATCATTTCTCATCATCCCAATTCCCCATGCTCCTCGTCTGTTTAGAAATCTACAATACGCAGCAGTGAGCCTGTTTTCCACTTGATTTTCGGAGACTGATTTGGTTTTGTGCATGGGCAGGAGCTGTGTAAACCTGAAGGAAGACGTGCTTATACGGCTACATTTCTCTGTGCAGCTTAAAAAAAAAAAAAAAAGGAATGATCTATATGCACATCAAACAAGCAAAATGGCAGCCAGAAGAATAAAGGAGAAAAATTCCCTTACTGACAAATCTAGTTGGCAACGGTATGACATGATATAAAACCAGGTTTCGCTTTTGATTTGGGAGTAAAGCAACAAGCAGACTGAGACAAAAATAAGGCCAGATTCAATAGGAATGTCAAAGTGAGGCGGTCCTTAAAGGAGCTCATTAATCTACTGATTTGTTTTGCTTCTGGTGGTTTCTGTGGCTTCTTGCTGTAGCTTCTTCTGCTTGTTCCGCCTTGCTGTTAGTTTTGGATGCTGCCATCTGGCCAGCGCCATCCTGTGCCATTTTCGGTTTGAGGAGAATTGCCTGATGGGACCTAATTGGTTACGGACGTTCACAAAATACTCCCAGCTATAAAAAAATCTGGTTTATGGTTGGAAATTAATTGTGAGTGAGCCTCCGTACCACTGTCCTACTTTAAATGCTTTCTGGAATAAAATAATGAAAAGCACACATATTGTGTATACGGCCAAGTGCAGCTGCTACATGCCCATTTATTATATTTATTTCATTTACTAGGAATAAGGCCCATTGTGGAAATAAATACAACAGGATATAGAAGGAGGCTCTGGGCAGGTGCCCTGGCCTTGGGCACTTAGTGTCAATTTGCTGTGGTGGCCTCAGCAGGGTATAATGTCACAGAGACCATCGTTTACTCCAGGGGAACTGATCTCTGCCACCTAAAGAGCAGTTGTAATTCTGAGTGACCTCCAGCCCTCACCTGGAGATTGGCAACAATGGTTCTCCAGGAGGAACTGGCTGGTTTGGAGGATGGAGTCTATGGCTTTGTACCTGTCTGAGGTCCCAACCCTCCTCAAACCCCACCCTCCAGGCTCCACCCCTCAAATATCCAGGAATTTCCCAACCTGGAGGTGGCAACCATATCTCCTTCCCAGCCAACCATCAACCTACCTTTATCTGCCCCTCTGACTTCAGCTTTCCATCTCCTCCCCCCTCCCTGCAGCCTCTACCTAGGAAGAATAGTCTTTCTCCACAGTGGAGACCAAAGCAGCTCACATCCTGCTCCTCTCCCTCTTTTGATCTGCACAACAACCCTGTGAGGTAGGTTAGGCTGAAAATTTGCGACTGGTCCAAAAATCACCCACTCAGCTTCCACAGCAAGAGCCTGGGTCTGGCAGACCCTGCTCTGAAGTTCTAACTGCTACATCACACTGGCTGTCATAGAGTGGCCACCTCAGCTGAGTATAATGACACAGAGTTCATCATTTTCTCTAGAGGAACTGATCACTGCCATCTGGAGAGCAGTTGTAATTCTGAGTGATCTCCAGTCCTCATTGGCAACAATGGTTGGCAAAAATAGTTCCCCAGGAGATTGGCAACAATGGTTCCCCAGGAGGAAAAATACAGTCTTTCTCTGCAATGGGGACCAAAGCAGTTGACATCATTCTCCTCTCCCCCTTTGATCTGCACAACAACCCTTGTGAGGTAGGTTAGGCTGAAAGTCTGTGACTGGTCCAGAATCACCCACTCAGCTTCCACAGCAAGAACCTGGGTCTGGCAGACCCTGCTCTGAAGTGCTAACTGATATGCCATACTGGCTGTGGTATTGCCTGGTATCACAACTGAACTCCAAACAACAGATCTCTCTCTCCCCCTGGAGAAAATAATTGCTTTGGAGGGTGGTCTCTATGGCATTCTATTCAGCTGAGGCTTCTCCCCTCCCCAAACGCTGGTTTCCATAGACTCCACTATAAAATCTTCAGCAATTTCCCAATCTGGAGCTGGCAACCCTAGTCAGGATTGGACCTAACGAGTTCCCCACAAAGGCCAAAGTAGGCCTGGAAAGGGCCTCCCCCCCTCCTTTTTACTGACAGAACCAAGCTTGGTTGCCTAGCAACAGCCCCTAAGGGGAAAGTGAGCTGCACAGCAGGAGAAGAGAATGGTTTGATGACCACTGTCCCAACTCAGTAGCCAGCCAGCCACGGAGGAGCCAAGCAGCAGTAGAAGCATCTTCATCAGGACAGACAACCATTTCGACAGTTTATTCTGAGAGGGAAGTGGCCAAGCAGGCAGTGGGTGGGGGAGTGGAGCAGACTCAGCACTCAGCCAATGGCATACAAGTACTCTTGAGTGGTGGTTGACAGGCCAATGGCTGATGGAGCACACAGCACAGCCAATGGGAGAGCTAGAAAGTGCTAATACGTTGGGCTTTTATATATATAGGATACCCTGCCTTTCTCCCTGGTCAAGGACCCAGGGTAGCTTACAGCATCATTCTTCCCCCACTGCACCCTTGCAACAACCACCCTGCGAGGTAGGTTAAACTGAGAGTGTGCGACTAGACCAAGATCCCCAGGAAGCTTCCATGGCACAAGTGAGGACGTGAAACTGGGCCTCACAGATCCTGGTCCAACACTCCAACCTCTACACACCACACTGGCTCTCTAGGACCTGAGTTCAAAGGTCCACTCAGTCATGAGATTCACTGGGCCACTCAGTCTCTTTCAGGAAAGGCTAAACAACTTTACACATTTTTTGTGGGGATAAAATGCAAAAGGGAAATACCATGTACACTGCACTGAGTTCCTTAGAAGGAAGTCAGGATAAGCTTGAGACAGATGGCTACCGAGACGGATACACCTCACAGTGCTCGAAGCCATACAAGATGAAAATAGCAGTTTCAGAGGCCTTTACAAGAACAGTGAAGCTAAGATCCATCTGCTGCTGTTTATAAGAAACTGACTTTTGAGCTAACTTTGCTAAGTGAATCCACTGCTGCAATGAAGGCATGAAGAAATAACCCCAAGTGTTCCATTAAAATGCGGAAGAGGGCTGTGGCAACTGGTGGCTGTGGGAGTGGAATTCGTTTTCGTAACTTGCAGTTTCGCTTGAACCATCCCTTGGCTATGCCACCGGTCTGCGGAGAAAGAGGTCTTCCGAATCATTAGCTTGTTCTCCGCTGCCACTATGTAGCCTTCAAGCACGCTTTTTAAAAATCCAAACCTTAGTTTATATTAGGCCCAGAGCAGACAGACCATAAGAAAATAAATATAAAAGTGTTTATTAAAGAATTACACATTTTAAAAGGATGATACAGTTAGGCAGGGCTCCGTTGGGGCCGAGGGCGCCGGAGCACCACTCTGAGAGAGAAGGGGCCGGGGGGCGGGCACATAATAAAGCCCCACCCCCCAGCTCGCTTTCCTGGCCCGCCCTTCACTTCGGGCTTTGGAAGCAAGCCTCCCTCCCCCCGCTCACTCTTCCCGGGGCCGCGGCTGGCCGCCGGCCCCGGGAAGAAGCCCCCTCCCTCCATCAACTGATCCCGGGGCCGCGGCTGGCCGCCGGCCCCGGGGAGAAGCCCCCGCCCCCTCCCTCCATCAACTGATCCCGGGGCTGCGGCTGGCCGCCGGCCCCGGGGAGAAGCCCCCTCCCTCCCCCACTCACTGATCCCGGGGCGCGGGAGGGGGGTGCAAGGGAGGGAGAAGCCGGGCCTGAGTGCCCAAGCAAGGGGGGGGAGGGATGGAAACGCCAGCCCAGTGGGAGGAGAAGCGCCTCTTTCTTCCTTCCTTCCTTCCTTCCTTCCTTCTCTCTCTCCCCCCACCTACCTACCTACCTTCCTGTTCCTTCCTTTCCCCCTTCCTTCCCCTCTCCCTTCCTCCCTCCCCCCTTCCTTCCTTCCTTCTCTCTCTCCCCCCACCTACCTACCTTCCTGTTCCTTCCTTCCCCCCTTCCTTCCCCTCTCCCCCCTTCCTTCCTTCCTGTCTTCTCTCTCTCTCCCCCAACTACCTACCTACCTTACTGTTCCTTTCTTTCTTCCTTCCCCCCTCCTTCCTTACTTTCTTTCTTCCTTCCCCCCTCCCTCCCTCTCTTTCTCTTTCTTTCTTTCTTTCTTTCTTCTCTCTCTCTCCCCCACCTATCTACCTACCTTCCTTCCTGTTCCTTTCCTTCCTTCCTTCCTTCCCCCTCCCTCCCTCCCTCCCTTCTTGCCTTCTGACACACTGCCCATGACGTCAGGGATGTGTGGCCTTTTGACACTTCCGGTGACGTCAGGGGGTGTGGCATATGCAAATAAGGTATGCTAATGAGCTCCTGCACCTCTTTTTTTACGAAAGGACCCCTGCAGTTAGGTGAGAAGAATGCAAACATCCTGACTCCCTCCCTCTACCTCCACCCCAAGCTAGCCCTAACACGGCACTGCTTGCATGGCTCTGAAGTCTTCCTTTCGGTCGAGTCTCCTCCTTGGCTTGTTCGATGCCTTGAGGATCACCAGCACACGAATGAAGCCAGTGATCCCCCTGGCCAGAACTGTTCACTGAAGATGCTGGAAGGAGGAGAGCCATGTGCTGTGCCTGGGGAAAAGGCTTCCAACTTCCTCTCAGTTCCACCCACAGAACCCGGGCTCCTTCCTCTTGCTGCCCTCTTTTTTCAGCTCCTTCCACTGCCTCCACCGGCAGCTGCTGAATCTCCACTTTCTACACACCCCGACCGATTCCACTCAGGCACAGGCCAAGACCGGCCTTTTACGTTCTCCCGCCAGATGTTTGCAACCAATTAAAGTTCGGCATGCTGCGGGCCCTCGTCTCATCTGTTCTAAGCTAAAATGATCAAGACGTCCACTAGCTGACCAGTCACAACACGTGGCACGTTTTTAATCCTTTTGTCCCATGTAAATATGAAACTGCCTCACTGGAAACCTGAGAGCGAAAACCACCACCTCTCCTTCACAACAGTAACTAGACGTCAGCTCCACTGATTGCCAGGATGGCCAGCAGCTTAAATACTTGGTCAGCCATTTCCCTTCACAGTAGGATAATCACTTCACATTTACCTCATCACTTTTATAATTTAATATTAAATAATACTGTTCTACACTGAAGTTTTTTACATATATCTGATCGCTTTCAACACATTTTTAGCTGTTTCTCCACGTGAGTTTTGAAAGAAAAATTGCTGGTTGATACTTCTGATGATTCTAAGATGAGGCCGGTGGCAACCCAGGGGGAGAGGGCCTTCTCGGTCATGGCACCAAAAACTGTGGAACTCTTTCTCTCCCCAGGGAGATTTGTCTGTCCTCTTCTGCTGCGATCCTCGGCCATAGGGCTGCCAAGTCAGCCCGGGGGGGCGGGGGATCCTCCGCTAAAGAGGTTCCCGATCCGCCGGCCAGCATTTGGCTGGCGGGGGGAACCCCACTCCCGACATCGTCCAGCAAGAACGACGTAATGACGTCACCAGAAGTGACGCAGCACATTGGGGGCATTGCCAGGGCGACGCTCTGGAAATCGCCCCCAACGTGCTGCGTCACTTCCGGTGATGTCGATGGGCGCGCACACGAAGCGGACGTGCCAGAAGAAACTCCCGGCGAGAGGAGGACTCCCCCCCGCCGGTGAGTTTTCAAGACTTGGCAACCCTACTCGGCCAGCAGATGAAAACTTTTTTGTTTCATTTGGCATTCCCTCAGTAACCCTCCATCCTAACCAAACATCACAAGTGAGTTACCTGTTTGGGCCATGCAAATTAATTCCAATTACGCGCCATGGATTTGGATGTTACAGCTACCTAGAGCCATTGGAAGGTTTTTGTCTTTGGTCTAAACGTGCTCTGGCAGGGGAGCAGGGATGGATATGCAAGGAGTTTGCTATCTCCATCTTGTTCCTGACAGATGAGCATGGCTTAGGGCTGCATAAGTGAGCCTGGGATAAGCCTGGGGCTTGCGCGCACCCTTCTTTCCCCTCCTCCCCTAACAAAAGCTGCAATTCCCTCCCTCCTTTGCTCTTCTGAGGCAAAGCCTAGTTCCTCCAGACTCTCCCACCAACAAAAGGTGGTTCATTAGTAAGGCTGCCAGGAGAACAGTTCCCCTGGAGAAAATGGCTGCTTGGGAGGGTGGAGTCTATGACATTATACCCTGCTGAAGTCCCTCCCCTCCACAAACTCTGTCTTCTCCAGGCTCATAGGCGTAGAGTACGGGGGGGCTTGAGGGCTTGAGCCACCCCCGGGAAAACGGAGCGCCTGCCACCGCACCTCCCCGGGTCCTTCCGAGGCCCGGCCGCCACTACTGGAGAGGGAAGGGGTGATGGGGGTGGGGGAGAGAGAGGCACCGGCAGCAGTGGCTGGCAGGCCTCAGAAGGGCCCGGGGAGGCGGGGTGGTTTCCGGGGGGGGGGGGGGGACATCGCTCCAGCGAGCGTGTGCCCCTGTCCAGGCTCCACCCCCAAAATCTCCAGGTATTTCCCTACCCAGAGCCAGCAACCCTATTCCTTAGGCTGGAAGAAGATTTAAGACTTTGCTCAGTGGAGTGGTAAGGTACAGGCTACTGAGTATATAAGAAAGCACACTCAACATGGCCAGATGAGGACTGAAGGGCACTGCATTAACAACAGTTCCACTTTCACTTACTGATGAACACTCAAGAGGGAAATTAGCCCCACAGAATCTGCCCTGTATGGCCCAACCTTTTCTATTAAATTCAGAGGCGGCAGCAGGACAATGAAGAAAGCTGAAAGTTGATTTAGTTGAAATGTGGCATCGCAGGAAAGTTTTATGGATAATGTAGACCACCAAAAAGGCAAATTAGTGGGTTCTAGATCAAATCAAGCCTGAACTCTCCCTAGAAGCTGAAATGACCAAACTAAGGCCAAACTTTGGTCACATTATGAGAAGACAAGAGCCACTGGAAAGAAACAATAATGCTTGGAAAAGAGGAAGACCCAACATAAGATGGACCCATGGCCCTCAGTTTGTAAGACCTGAGCAAGGCAGTTAACAATAGGATGATCTGAAGGTCATTAATTCATTAGGGTCATCATAAGTCAGAAGCAACTTGACTACAACACAAGGTGGCACCCTGAATGCCTGCCTGGAGTCTATCAGGTAGGGCTGCCAAGTCAGCCCGGGGGGCGGGGGATCCCCCGTCCAGCGAGGACGACGTAATGACGTCACCGGAAGTGACGTCAGCACGTTGGGGGCGTTGCCAGGGCGATGCTCTGGCAATCGCCTCAAAACTCTATGATACCACAGAGTTTTGGGGTGATTGCCAGAGCGTCGCCCTGGCAACGCCCCCAACGTGCTGACGTCACTTCCGGTGACGTTGCTGGACGCGCGCGCCAGGAGAAACTCCCGGCCAGAGGAGGACTCCCCCCCGCTGCTGAGTTTTGAAGACTATCAGGGCTACATAAGAGCAAACCATCTGGAAATAATTCCACAACAAACAGAACAGTTGATGGTTGGCCGCCTCTGTTCCTGAACTTAATAGGACTGGATCCCCATGACAAGTCAAGTTCAGTCTGATGTACTCTTAAATGCCCAGGTGGCAAGCCGAAGGGAAGAGCTTTGCTGGGGGAGACTTTACCTGGTGTCTTTCTTATTTTTAATGGCCGTGGCATTGAGAATTAGAACTACAGCAGGAAATACGGGGAGAGGGGATTCTTTACAAACTGGTGTGTGGGGGGGGGTGTGGCGATGCCTGCACTCAGCATTCTGAGACATCAGAGCTTGAATTACGACAGGGCGTTTGTTTGCAAACCTAACAATCCAGTCTTTACTTCAGCTCTTCTGACACGGATTGTCACCACTGGAAATAAAATTGTTTTACTTTATGAGTTTGGTGTCGTATGTACATAAATCAGGAAAAATACAAGCGTAATCCAAATGTTTACATGGCTTTGGGGAAAGAATCTAAGTAGTACTCAAATACTAAAAATACAGCCAACACTCCAAGCGTCAACAAGAAGTTGAAATCCAATTGTGCCCAGGAAGGATGTCTAGTCAGGAATGGCTCTGCCCCTGGCTGGAGCCTGACAGTTTGTTCACTATGAGGACCCACACAGAAAATGCCCGGAAGGTTTGATTGTATGCAGGGGTCCGTTGGAGCGGAAGCGCACAGGAGCGCAGCTCCGGGAGTGAAGAGCCCAGGGGGCGGGCACATGACCAAGCCCCGCCCCCTCCTCGGCTTCCCCGAGCAGTGCAGAGGCGCAGCGCCACGGGGAAAGCCCTGCTAGGGTCTTTATTGTTTTTAATGTTTTGTTTTAATATTGATAATTTTATCATTGTTCCTTTTATGACTGTGTGCTGCTTTTCCAGAGACTTGCTCAAGGTGGCATATAAATTTTCTAAGTATACCATTTCTTATCTGGGCACATGGCACATAAGTACTGGAGAAATTTCACCAACCCTTCAGCAGCTTCCACCCCATCAGTTTGGTGTAGTGGTCAGGAGTTGGACTCTAATCTGGGAGAACCGGGTTTGATTCCCCACTCCTCCACATGCAGCTGCTGGTGTGACCTTGGGCCAGTCACAAGTTCTCTCAGAGCTGTTCTCTCATGAGCAGTTCTCAAAAGACCTCTCTCAGCCCCACCTATCTCACAGGGTGTCTTGTTGTGGGGAGGGGAAGGGAAAGGGATGGGTGGTGCACATGTCCTGGGTATCTCAAGTCTACTTGAAACCTGGTGGTTTCAAGGGAGCAGGAAGAGAATGAGGGTGTGTTCTTTACGCTTCTTTTTATTGCACAAAGTATTGGCTGGGGAAGGGAATGGAGGAAGAGCAGGTCAGTTTCACTCACCTGTGGAGTGGAGCCTGAGGGGTGGGTGTTGCCTTCTGACACACTTCCGGTATGTTAGGGGGTGTGGCATATGCAAATGAGTCATGGTAATGAGCTCCTGCACCTCTTTTTCTACGAAATGACCCCTGACTGTATGTAATAAATCTCCTTTAAATGCTTCCCGTGGCCGCCAAGCCATAGGCGATGGATATGTGGCACCAGGTCCACAAATCTCTTTCTCCTAAATCTCAGTTCAGCTCCTCATTAAAAAAAAATCTAATGAAGCATTGATAGAAATCATGAGAACTGAAAACCTGTGGACTTCATTTGTTTTCTGGATGCCACACTGTACAGCATGTAATCACAACATTCTCTAAGGAATTTTCGGCACTCTTAGGAAAAGTCTGGTCCCCACTTGCTTGGTAAAGAAACTCTGTGTGCCCCACTGAAGAGTCAAAAGCCACACGTTGACAGAACTGCAGCACCACAAAAACTTCTCAATCATTACAAATCGCCAATGAATCTTCTTTTACCAGTTCACACTGTTAAGTTAAGGGGGCTGCGGTGGCTCAAGTGGTTAAGACGCTGACCTGCAGATTGGAAGATCAGTGGTTCAGCAGTTCGAGACCCGAGTGCTGCATGACGGACTGAGCTCCCGTCTCTGGCCCCAGCTCCTGCCAACCTAGCAGTTCGAAAGCAAGAAATTGCAAGTAGATAAACAGGTACCACTTCGGTGGGCAGGTAACAGCATTCCGTGCGCCTCGGCGTCTAGTCATGCCGGCCACATGACCATGGAAATGTCTTTGGACAGCGCTGGCTCTTCGGCTTGGAAATGGAGATGAGCACCGCATCCCTAGAGTCGGATTCGACTGGCTTTTGAGCAAGGGAAACCTTTGCCTTTACTGTTAAGTTGCTCTGAATCTCTAGGCTGCCATGAAGGAGGGGGGACCCCCTAAGGCATGCTGCATCTAGAACTGAGCTAGCCCCTCTAAAAATAGACTCTTGACATGGCTTGTGTTGTCAAACATGGGTCCCCGACCTTTTTGAGCCTGTGAGCACCTATGGAATTCTGACACACACAGGATGGTGAGCGCAACTACAGTATGGCTGCTGAAGGAGGCAAAGCACATGCACAGAGGAAGCCCAGGTGCCGGGGGAAAGGGAGGTGGTTTAAAAAATACACTGGGAAAGAGGAGTCTGGTGGCAGCTGTCACTGAAACGACATCATTTCAATCTGCCCAGCCAATCAGCTCTCCAGTGGCCAATCAGAAACCCTGCTGGACAGTGCCTCACCTGGCCCCACCCACTTTCTAAAAACACTTGATGGGCACCAGGAAAGGTGTCAGCGGGCACGATGAGCCCACAGGGGACCATGTTGGGGGCCTATGCTATAAAAGAAACAATAAATAAATGTTTGAAAGCGGAATTAAGAGAAACTGGATTTACAAAAATCAGAAAATACTTATTTTCCAAGAACTGAGCCTAGCACTGCCTTGCCCAATACTGTGCCAGCAAATCGGTAAGAGCAAAGGAATTTCAGAAACAGACCGGAACAGGAGCTTGCTGAATTACAAGTTATTACAACACTCAGGACGATGGGGCTTAACAAAGATAACAGCTTCTTATCTCACTACACATGCTAAGTCACTCAGTTCTCACTTATACCCAGGATTAAACTTTGTCAGTCTTAAAGGTGCCACTGGACTCAAACTTGGTTCTCACACCTGTTGTTAACTCTTTTATTATCTGTATGCCAATTTGCTGCTGTGCACAGGTCCTATCAAATTTGATATTTCAGTCTTAGCTGTATTTATTGCTCAGTTATCATGACTCTAATTAGCCCTTCCTGACACCTAACCCCCCCCCAATATGTAACATTTGAGGAAATCTGTTTCAATGTATCTAAGAAGTGTGCATCTATACATGTGAAGTCTTTCAGTTCTTGCTTATACCCAGAATTGAAGTTTGTTGGTCTTGGAGGTGCCACTGGATTCAAACTCAGTTCTCACATCTGTTTGTTAACCCTTGTATTTGTGTGCTAATTTACTGCTATTCACAGATCTTACCAACTGCTTTAGTCCAATCTCAGCTATAATCGCCCAGTTACTTATGCATCTCGACTCTAATCAGCCCTTCGTGGCAACTAGCCCACCTCCCCTTCTACCTATACATGATGGTTGAGGATGCCTTGTTTCACTGTATCTGAAGAAGTGTGCATGCAATGGAAAGCTTATACCTTGATCTTAAGGGTGCCACTAGACTCAGACTTTGTTCTAGTGTAATCCTATGCATGCTTATTTAATTTATATGCAGAGTACATCACGCGAAATGCCGGCCTGGATGACTCACAAGCCGGAATTAAGATTGCTGGGAAAAACATCAACAACCTCAGACATGCAGACGATACCACTCTAATAGAGTGAAAGAGGAGAGCACAAAAGGTGGCTTGAAACTCAACATCAAAAAAACTAAGATCACGGCATCCAGCTCCATCACTCCCTGGCAAACAGAAGGGGAAGTCGTGGAAGCAGTGACAGACTTCTCCTTCCTGGGATCCAAGATCACTGCAGATGGTGACTGCAGCCATGAAATTAAAAGACGCCTGCTCCTTGGGAGAAAAGCGATGGCAAACCTAGACAGCATAACAAAAATTAGAGACATCACCCTGCCAACAAAAGTCCTTATGGTCAAAGCTATGGTATTCCCAGTAGTAATGTACGGCTGTGAGAGTTGGACTATAAGGAAGACTGAGCGCCAGAGAATAGATGCTTTTGAATTATGGTGCTGGAGAAGACTCTTGAGAGTCCCTTGGACTGCAAGGAGATCAAATCAGTCAATCCTAAAAGAAATCAACCCTGACGGTTCCCTGGAAGGCCAGATCCTGAAGCTCAAATACCTTGGCCACCAAATGAGAAAGGAGCACTCACTGGAGAAGACCCTGATGCTGGGAAAGTTTGAAGGTCAAAGAAGAAGGGGACGGCAAAGAATGAGATGGTTAGACAGTGTCATGGATGCAACGAACATGAAGCCGAGCACGACGGAAGACAGGAGGGCCTGGCGTGATGTGGTCCATGGGATCGCGAAGAGTCAGACTTAACTGTGCGACTGAACCACCACCACAACAAAAACAATCCTATGCAGAGTTACCCCAGTCTAAGCAATCTTAGTAGGCCTAGACTAGAGCAAGTTGTGGTACAATAGATAATAAGAACATGAACTTGAAAGTTTCCAGTCCAAATTCTACACCACCCAGGAAGCCATCAGGTAGCCTTAAAACAGCCATCTTCTGGCATCAGCAGTACGACAGTAAATGGCATTGGTCTATTCGACAGGCTTGTTGTAAAGATTACTAAAATAATGCATTTGAAGCACTCAGAACACTCAAGGGTGCCACGTGAGTGCCAAGAGAACCACTTAACAGAAGCAATATAATCAGGTACAAAGCACCGAGACATCCCAGAGAATCTGCCCTCTCTCCTTGATAAGCACATTTATTTTATTTTAGAGAAGTCCTCTTAAACTCTAGTGTAAAGCAAAAGGGGTTGTGGGAGGTTACAGAACCATAAGTACACATGCATTTAAACAACCTGGATCTCACAGGGAGAATGATGATATTAATAGAAAGGACACTTTCTGGGCAGTATTAGGTTTAAGGCCGTGATAAAGAGAATTAAGTACATGTCCTTAAGGCAGCATGAGTGGCTGTTAGGAAACATTACCTTAAAACCTCAGAAGCGCCAAATGTTGCAGAGAACAGTTACCACACTTCTGATAACATTCTATCTATAACTTGGAGTGCTGAGAGCTCTTCGTGTGTATCTCTCAGTAACCGTTACAAGGTATAAGCACCCTCAGGTCGCAGGACAGGTGCAGGAAGGAACAAAGGAAGGGAAGAAAGACGACAGAAATGCTTGTTTCCCTTTCCGCCACTTTCTTTCTTTTAAAAATAAATAGGCCAGAAGAAGAGCGAGAATGTGATCGGCTATTTTTTATAAGATGGCACTCTTGTCATTTCCTGAAGGGACCATGGTTGTGACTTTGGTTTACCTAACGCAGAACAGGATGTGGAAAATGCTCTCAATTCACTCTACACTAACCTCCCTTTTTCAAGATAGATTCAGGTGGGGCAGCAGCGTTCCCTCTAAGCTGAGTTAGAGTGAGCCAGCTCACAGTCTTTTAGCCTCCAGCTCACACGTTTGTCTCAGCTCAGGAAGGATGCCTCTAGAGCAAACTAATTTATGCAGCAGCCAAATCGCTCGCTCACAACTTTAATGCCAGTAGCTCACCAAATAGAATTTCCGCTCACAAAACTCTACAGCTTAGAGGGAACGTTGTGGGGCAGCCGTGTTGGTCTGAAGCAGCAGAACAAAGTTTGAGTCCGGTGGCACTCTTAAGACCCGCAAAGTTCAATTCTGGGTCTAAGCTTACACCCAGCATTAAACTGTGTTGGTCTTAAGGATGCCACTGAACTCAAACTTTATTCTACCTTTTTTTTAAAAAAAAAGAAAAATCGTGTGATAGAGAAAGCACACTAGTGCGTCCAAGGGGGGAAGTTTAGCCTTCTAGCAGAGACTGACCGTGGAAGTGGATGCAAACACCCCCTGAAGTTCATGGAAGCAGCTGGCCCAGCTACAGCATGAATGCCTGATGACTCGAGGCTGAGGCCTTATTTCTAACGCTCAGGGCCTGCTTTTCAGCCTCCAGTTTCCACACAGTTAACAACAATTTAAAACCCCAGTAAAATGACACAGGGCTTGCCTACGGTTGCCTCGGAACTGGCCAGTCTCAGCTTGCCTGCCCCTCCCTTCCGTGCCGTCTGAAGTCTGGGTCACAACAGCGCCATAAGCCAGAGGGGCTGGGGAGTTACGAGTGATGTCATCACAGGCCCTACTCAGCAGATGCCTTGACACTTCCACCGCCAGCCGCCTTCTCAGCAGCAGCCCAAACGGTCACGGAGAAAAAAGAACTGTGCTTTCACAGCAACACAACTGCTGTTTGAAGCTGGGCAAAGGCACGTCCCACCAGACAGAGACACCGCCTTGAAAAACAGCACCTCCGTTTCATACAAGCAAGCAAGCAAGCGACACTTGTGTACAGGTTGCGGTATAAACTGAGAAGCTGGAAAGGCCTGAAATACTACCACTGCCAGCAGACTTTTGCTCCCCTTTGCGGTAACCGCGTGGAAACATCATGCAAAATACGAGTTTGCTCTCCGGGTGCAGGAAAAGTCTCAATGCTGAAGGCAGACAAGAACCCCTGAGTTTATGGGAAGGTATCTGACCCATCTCCCTAGTCACCTCTGGAATGCGCCGTTATTTACCTATTAAAACGTTTGCATCCTGCTTTTCCCTTGTGGCTTAAAATAACAGTTAAAACATTCCCAGATAAAACCAAAAATACAGTAGCCAAACCCAAATTTCTCCCTCCCCCCTTAAAAGATGCCTGCTATTCAAATCTCCCTTCACCTCTTCAGAGAGCCCATTTCACTGAGCCACAATGGAAAGGGCCTGGGCGCTGGCCAATGCCAGCCGGGCCACCCAGAGTGGTCGAACAGCCAACAGACAGCTGCCCGATTACTGTGGCTGGCCCACAGGGACATATGGAAGGAGACGGTCTTTCAGTCACAATCCTTTAATCACCTTGAATCAGAGGTACCGACCAGGGCTGGGAGATTAGACCAGTTTTGCTTGATCAGAGTGTGTGTACTAGAAAGGTAAGAAAGGAGCCATTTAAGGTACTAAGTGTGAATTTGGATTTTGGAATGCTGAAATGATATCACTTTGGAACAGGTACTGCCTGTTTTATTTACATGGTATTCTTAAAACACCTGCCCAGCTCAAACATTTGTCAGCAAACCAATTACTGCCTAGGTGTACACTGTTCTCTCCTCCATAAGTGATGCCAAAAGCTCCCCTGAACGCCCACGACCTGGAAAAAGAAAAAGCATTACACAGCTCCTTAAAGATCCCTGCTCAACTGAATTCCATGTTGCACATACAGATGCAGGCCAACCAGGAAGCAATTCAGACATCTGTATAGCTTTCCTCCATTAGTAAAAATTAAAAATCTTCCTGGGGGGGAAAGAAAACCCACCCTGAAGTTAATGTTTTCAATGTTATTTCAGAATAAGCCAGTGATGTGGGCCTGGTAGGGTTCCCCCTGCTCTTCCTTACCTGCTGCTCATCCTCCATGACATTACTGGCGAATTCAAACATCAGGTCATTCTGCTGTACTGCTGCTGCCATAATAAAGCATTCCAAGGTCTCAGTTCAGCATGAGAAGAAAATGCTTCTTTGGCGTCAAAGGCACAGAGGTGATCGCCCAGAGTTGGCTGTGTGGACCAGAAGTCCTTGAGGTCAGTTAAGTGCCGGAATGGAGAAGTCTTATTCTGCCAGCTAGCTTCTCCTAGATCTTCTGTCCTGATCAATGATAAGCTGTAAAAGTTCTTCCTCAGGTATTCTTCTCACCAAGAAACCCCTGAAAAATTAAAAAAAAACAAAATAATTCAGTAGCAGTCATAAAAATGGAAAATAAAAGTCCGCCATCTCCTTATTCAAGGCCCTCGGGGGCATTACTTAGAACAGCCAGCTACAAATGATTAATTCTTACCAACGCCGCAGCATGGATTTTAGTAATTAGCAAGCAAGAAGCGGCTCCAAAATCCAACCAGCTCCAAAGTGGTCAAAGTAAAGTTATCAGCTATGTCAAACGGTATCACTTCGTGTGGTGTGTTTTCGTCCGTACTAAACAGAGACATTCTGCGAAGTTTCTGTCTTGCCTCTTTGACAAATGTCTCAATTTGCCACCCTTCTAACACAAACTACAGATAAGCAATCTTTCTGAAGGTGCAGAGAAGCTCGCTGCAGAATCTTAACTAGGCAGATATCTGGGCATTTTCCTTGGGCTCTGTAAAATGCAGCGTAAGTGCACTCTTATCTCTAGCCTCGGCTTGTAAGCAGCAGGAAGGAAATACTGACCACGTCATGGCAAACGAGACATGCAAAGAACTGCATGCTACCAAACGTGATAAACAGAATTGTGCTAAAAATGACAATGTGTGGGGGATGCACTCAACTCCACAGCGCATGACGTTGGGTGAAGTTAGAACAGCTTAGTATCAAGCTTTATCTTAATTATAACCTAGTTCTAATAAAAAGTCTGTAAGCCTAAGCAGCAATTCTAAAAAGCATAATGTTTATGTAATTAACATAATGGACGCAGGAGCTGTACTGTTCTTTATATTAATATTGGCAACTATCGAGGACTGTTATTATATGTATTTGCAATGTTTTTGCATACACTTACTTTGCATAAAATAAAATAAAATATAAATTTTTAAAAAAAAATATTGGCAACTATCGGAAGAATAGGGAGTGCAGGGCTGGAGTTGGAGTGGCTTCGTATGTCAGGGAGGGTATACAGTCCAGTAAGACTGAGAAAGTAAGAGAAATAGATTTGCTCACAGAAACACTACGGGTGGAAATAGTATGCCCAAAAGGAAGTTTAACTCTGGAAGTTTGTTATTGCCCACCAGATCAAAGGTTAGAGGATGATTTAGAAACAGCAAAACAATTAAGGAAAGCAGATGAAATAACTTGTCATAATAGGTGATTTTAACTACCCACACATTAATTGGATCAATATGTGTTCAAGTCAGGAGAAAGAGATTGGACTTCCTAGGATACTCTCAATGACTCTGCCATGAAGCACATGGTCACATATCCTACCAGGGGAGAGGCAATCCAGGCTTTGGTCTGAAGTAATGCCCAAGACCTGGTGAGAGATGTAAATGTGATAGCACTGGCTGGGAACAGTGATCGTAACATTATTAAGTTCAACATTTATATAAATAGGGAGTTGCCCCAAAAGACCAACACAACCACTTTTAATTTTAGAAGGGGTAATGTCTCTCAAAGGAGGGGGCTCGTGAACAAGTAACTGAAAGGAAAGGTAAACTTGGAGACTGTTTAAAACTACATCCTAGAAGCTCAGAGAAAATATATACTGCGGGTTAGGAAAGGCACAAATAGGTACAGAAAAAAGCCTGCATGGTTAACAAACAAAGTAATGGAAGCTGTAAAAGGTAAGAAGGATTCCTTTAAGCGGTGGAAAGCTAGTCTCCGTGAGGCTGATAAAAGGGAACACAGGCTGTGGCAAATAAAACGCAAGTCTGTGATCAGGCAGGCAAAAAGGGAATCTGAGGAGCACATTGCAAAAAACAGAAAGACCAACAATAAAACTTTCTTCAAATACATTAGAAGTAGGAAACCAGCCAGGGAGGCAGTGGGGCCCTTGGATGACCATGGGGTAAAAAGTGTACTGAAGGATGACAGGGAAATGGCGGAGAAACTGAATGCATTTTTTGCCTCTGTCTTCACAATGGAAGTTGGGAGGTGCTTGCCAATGCCAGAACCACCGATTTCAGGAAGGGACCCGAGTCAGATGGAGGTGACAAGAGAGGAGGTCCTACAACTGATGCACAAATTCAAAACTGACAAATCACCAGGCCCGGATGGCTTACATCCAAGAGTTCTGAAAGAACTCAGATGTGAACTTGTGGATCTCCTGACAAAAATATGTAACCTTTCCTTAAAATCTGCCTCCATTCCTGAGGACTGGAAGGCAGCTAATGTAACCCACAACTGTAAAAAAAAGGTTCCAGAGGAGATCTGGGAAATTACAGGCCAGTCAGTCTAACGTTGATACCGGGTAAGTTGGTGGAATCCATTATTAAAGATAGAATTAGCATTTATTATTATTTATTATAGTCTATTTTTATACCACCCCTTCCCTGAAATAGGGCTCAGGGCAGTGGACAAGAAGCCATTAAAGACATATCAAGAATAAAAACATTAAAATTGCAGTAAAAATTCAAGTATATTCAAATTAAATAGATGACAATAGAAACTTCTAGTTCAAGACCACCTTGCCCGGGGGGGGGGGGGTAGTTTAAGAGTGCCAGCCGGATGGATGCTGTCGCTGTCCTCAACCGAATGCCTGGTGGGACATCTCTGCCTTACAAGCCCTGCAGAACAGGTTACAGATGTTACTCGGCAGAGAGTTCCACCAGGTTGGGGTCAGGGCACTAAAAGCCCTGATCCTGGCCAAGGACAGCCAGATATCTCTCAGGCCAGGGACCACAAGCCGGTTCTTATCAACTGAGTGCAAGGCTCTTCGGGGGGGGGGGGGGTATACTGGGAAAGGCGGTCCCACAGATACACGGGTCCCAGACCATTACGGGCCTTAAAGGTAAGCACCAAAACCTTGAACCTATCCAGTGCTCAACCGGTGACCAGTGCTGCTCACTTAGCACAGGTTGAATTTGTGCCCTTTGTGAGGTCCCTGTAAGGACCTGAAGTCACAGCTGAAGTTTCCGGATCAGTCTCAAGAGGAGGCCCATGCAGAGCGAGTTGAGGTAGTCCAATCTGGAGGTGACCGTTGCATGGATTACTGTAGCTAACTCAGGGCGAGACAGGTAGAGGGCCAGTTGCCTGATTTGGCGTAGCTGGAAAAACGCCAATCTGGCAACATTGGCGACCAGGGCCTCCATTGTTAAGGAGGCATCCACAATCATGCCCAGGCTCTTGACAGTTGTTGCCGGTATCAAGGGCACACCTTCAAGAGCCGGGAGTTGGCCCCCCCAAACTTAAATCCTCCATCTTAGCTGGATTCAGACTCAGCCGGCTCTGTTTCAGCCATCCCTCCACGGCCTCCAACCCCTCAGCCAACACAGCTGGGGCGGCATCTAGCTGGCTACCCATCAATAGATATAACTGGGTGTCATCAGCATGCTGACGACAGTATGTAGGCACACTGATGAACAAAAGTTATTGAGAAAGAACTCAGCATGGGTTCTGTAAGGGAAGATCTTGTCTCACTAACCTTTTAGAGCTCTTTGAGAGGGTGAACAGACATGTGGACAAAGAGGATCTAATAGATGTTGTCTACCTTGACTTCCAGAAAGCTTTTGATAAAGTTCCTCATCAAAGGCTCCTAAGTAAGCTCAACAGTCATGGGATAAAAGGACAAGTCCTCTTGTGGATTAAAAACTGGTTAATTAATAAATGGGCAGTTTTCTCAGTGGAGGGTGGTAAGCAGTGGGGTACCGCAGGGCTCAGTACTGGGTCCGGTGCTTTTTAACTGGTTCATTAATGATTTGGAGTTGGGAGTAAGCAGTGAAGTAGCTACGTTTGGGGATGACACTAAGTTGTTCAGGGTGGTGAGAACCAGGGAGGATTGTGAGGAACCCCGGAGGGATCTGTCGAGGATGGGCGAGTGGGCGTCTACGTGGCAAATGGGGTTCAATGTAGGCAAGTGCAAAGTAATGCCCATTGGGGCCAAAAATCCTAACTATAAATACGTGCTGATGGGGTCTGAACTGGCGGAGACTGACCAGGAGAGAGATCTTGGAGTTGTGGTAGATAACTCACTGACAGTGTTGACCCAGCATGCAACAGCAATAAAAAGGCAAATGCTATGCTGGGGATTATTAGGGAATTGAAAACAAATCAGCAAGTATTATAATGTCCCTGTATAAATTGATGGTGTGGCCTCATTAGGATTACTGTGTACAATTCTGTTCACTGCACCTCAAAAAAGATATTACAGCATTGGAAAAAGTGCAGAAAAGGGCGACTAGAATGATTAGGGGTATGGAACACTTTCCCTATGAAGAAAGGTGGAAAGAGGTTAGGGGTCTTTAGCTTGGAGAAACAATGACTGAGGGGTGACATGATCGAGGTTTACAAATTATGCATGGGATAGAAAAGGAACAGGAAGAAGTACTTTTCTCCCTTTCTCACAATACAAGAACTTGTGGGCACTCAATGAAATTAATGAGCAGTAGGTTTAGAACTGATAAAAAGAAGTACTTCTTCACCCAAAGAGTAACTAACCCACCAAGTCCACTGCCGCAGGGAAGTGGTGGCGGCTACAAGCACAGACTGCTTCAAGAGGGGATTAGACAAATAAACATAAGGAGCAGAGGTCCAGCAGTAGCTATTAGCCATAAGGTATAGATAGGGACTCTCGGTCTGGGGCAGTGATGCTCTGTCTTCTTGGTGCTTGGGAGGGCTTCTGGAGTCTGGCCCCACTGGTGGATCTCCTGATGGCACCTGGATTTTGGCCACTGTGTGACACAGGGTGTTGGACTGGATGGGCCTGATCCAACATTGGTTTCTATTATGTTCTTATGACCAGGCAGTGGAGGACAGACCAAAACTTGAGAAAACAATGAATGATGGGAGACACCAAGCTGAAGCAAGGAGGGGTTAATAAAACACATTCTATAAAAGGTTAGGGCTATCACGTCTTCACCTGACAAACGCTCTGGTGCTGGCTAGAAGGGAAAAAAAAAAACTAAAAACCAAATAGAAACTCCACAGAGCACCCTGAAAGCTGCAGGGATTTGGACCACTGGCCAAAGGGTTGAGCAGGCATAGCACTGGGAGAGCTACAGCCCTTTCGCACCTTTCAAAGACAAAAAAGGCAACTTTTTCCTATTATTTATTTATTTTATTTATAACCTGTCCTACCCCAGGAATGGACTCTGGGTGGCTTTCAGAATAAAACCAGCATACAATAAAAAGAATAAAACAATGAATAGCAACAGCAGATAAGACCAAAACCCACGCATCATAGAAGGAGGAGGAGGAGGAGGAGGAGATTGGATTTATACCCCACCCTTCACTTATCCGAAGGAGTCTCCGAGCGGCTTACAAACTCCTTTCCCTTCCCCTCCCCACAACAGACACCCTGAGAGGTAGGTGGGGCTGAGAGAGCTGTGACAGAAACTGTTCTTTTTCAAGGACAGCTCTGACAGAGCTATGGCTTGCCCAAGGTCATCCAGCAGCTGCAAGTGGGCGAGTGGGGAATCAAACCCAGTTCTCCCAGATTAGAGTCCGCGCACTTAACCACTACACCAAAATGGCTCCATGGAGTAATTACTCCCAAGAAATTCCAGTGCCCAAGTAAATACCAGAACAGCAAGGGTGCTGGGAAAGGGGGTCACGGACAGGGCCGTGGACGGGGGTGGGCAGAATGGTTGAACAGCTCTTGCTACAACACTCTTGCTATAACTTGCCGATGAGAAAAACCATAACCAGTGAAAATACATTTTTATCTCCTGCCAGTTCAGTGGCTCTCTAGACAGGATCTGGATACCCGAAGGAAATAGGAAGGCCAACTAGGCACTGAGGAGAGAGGATGAACTTATTACAGATTTAAACTAGCAAGCCAAACCTACAGGAGAGGCAGACATGGAGGGGGGCAGCTGTACTGGCTTTGCCTGCCCGCCTCCCCTCCCCGTCTGGTGGCATCAGCTCCCCCCTCCAAGAGCCAGAGGTGTCACCAGGGTATAGGGTCGCCATTTCTGGAGATTTTGGGGGGGGGGGGGGTGGAGCCTGGGGAAGACAGGGACTTCAGTGGGGTACAATGCCATAGACTCCACCATCCAAAGCTGCCATTTTCTCCAGGGGAACTGATGTCTGTAGTTGAGTTTTAATTCCGGGAAATCTCCAGGCCGGACTTGGAGGCTGGCAACCATACAGGCAGGGCAAATGGAGACTAGTAAGGAGGAACCTCCGCCAAGCAGTGCCTCTTGCTTCCTTCCAGTCTTGAGGCCTTCGAGCCTGATGCTTTCAGAGATGCACACCTTTAAAAGGAGGCCACACCCATAAAGCCGTGTCTGTATAAAGGACACTGCAGAACCGTGATGAAACGTAAACACTGGCTATTTTGCTCAGTGTTTCCCAACCTGTGGGTCCCACCCCAAAAGGGGGTCCTCAGGCTTTTGCAGTCCCCTTCCCAGAGCTGGAGATTAGAAGGGCTGTGTTCCTTAGTCCTCTCCAGTGCTCCAGTTGGGGGAAGGGCAGGGCTCCTCGGGAACTTGTGAGCTTCTCGTGTTGGCAGCGCCCTCACAGCCAGATAAGCAGCTCCATAATGTCAGAAATCAGAGGCGGAGCGACTGATGGTTGTCAGGACCGGATGACTGTCATGCTGGGACTGTTCCCTCTCCCACCCACCCTGCTTTTCTCCAGCTCATTTCCATTTCACCAGAAAAGAGCAAGCGTCTGGGAGCACCTTAAAGACTAACAAAATTCGTGGCAGGGGCGGAGCTTCCGTGAGTCACTGCGCACTACTTCAGATACTGAAATCACTGGAAATTGGAGCAGTGACTCACGAAAACTCCTCCCCTGCCACGAATTTTGCCGGTCTTTAAGGTGCTATCGGACTCCTGCTCTTTTCTGCTGCTACAGACAGAGTAACACAGCCACCCATCCCAGAGTAACACAGCCACCCATCACCCAGGCAAGAAATATACTTTCTCGACAGCACTGTACAAATACACCACGGAAGCATAAAAAAACCCTTATACTGGAAACCTACTGATCACCAAACATGTCTACGGGTCTCCCGTCACCATCCTAAACGCGCCAAATGATCCACTGCCGACAGCCACCCTCCACGCTGCAGCCACATCTGTTCTGATCCCTCCGCAGGAACTACAACAGATATTCTTGGAATTAGAATACCCATCTGATGTAGGAAGGAAACAGTTCAACAAAGCTGGAGTGAGCCTGCTTGTGGGGAGGGCGGGGTATAAGAGAGGAAAGAAAGAAAGAAAGAAAGAAAGAAAGAAAGAAAGAAAGAAAGAAAGAAAGAAAGAAAGAAAGAAAGAAAGAAAGAAAGAAAGAAAGAAAGAAAGAAAGAAAGAAAGAAAGAAAGAAAGAAAGAAAGAAAGAAAGAAAGAAGGAAGGAAGGAAGGAAGGAAGGAAGGAAGGAAGGAAGGAAGGAAGGAAGGAAGGAAGGAAGGACCTGCTACAAGACAGGCCCAAATGAAACAGCAACAGAACACTACTGCTGGTCACATACAGCTCTCAGCTCAAACCGTTTCAATGCATTATTAATAACGTACAACGGATGCTGGACAATGACGTTACCCTCTCACAGGCATTGGGAGGCAAACCTTTTCTCGCTCGCAGGCAGCCTCCTGTTAACTTCTCGTCCGCAGCAATACCCTTCCTAACATGGACATGGACTCTGGGACCAGGGCCTGCAGCAAACCAAGATGCCAGCTCTGTCCCCATATTCACCCTGTCGACCCAATAATCGGACCCAACAATACCAGCCATACCATCTCCGATTCATTCACTTGTTCATCTACCAACATGGAAAGTGCCATCAAGTTACATCTGACTTCTGGTGACCTTGTAGAGCTTTCAAGACAAGAGACATTCGGAGGTGGTTTGCCATTGCCTGCCTCTGCATCGTGACCCTGGACTTCCTTAGTCGTCTCCCATTCAAATACTAGCCAGGCTGACCCTGCTTAGCTTCTGAGATTGGGCTAACCTGGGCTGTCTAGGCCAGGATATACATGCCATCGAATGTCAGCAATGCCCTTCCACTCTCTACATCAGACAAACAGGTCAGACACTTTGCAAAAGAATAAATGGACATAAATCTGACATTAAAAATCGCAACTCTCAAAAAACAGTGGGAGAACATTTTAATCTTCCGGGACATTCGACTGCTGACCTAAGAGTGGCAGACCTCAAACAAAGAAAGTTCAAGGAGAAATTACAAGGTGAGATTGCTGAACTTGAGTTCCTTCACAAACTCAGAACAACGGACCTCCCAGGGACATAGGATTCTTATCTCACTACGGATGCTAATTTTCTGCCCCCAAGCATTTGATTACAATATGCAGGGTACTTTGGAATCCTTAACAAGCATCCTTCACAACACCCCTCCCCACCTTCTGACTGGAATAAAAAGACTCAGACCTCCATTCCTGCTCCTTTCTGAGTTAGGGAACTTTGCCTCTCAAAAGCTGACACCCTGAAAATATTGTTGGTCTCCGTGGTGCGACTGGACTTGAATCTAGCTAAATTTCCATTAGTTAGCCTGGAGCTATTTTGCTAAATCACTTCTCTTATTCTTTTAAAAGAGGCCTTAACCCCACCTTTCCCTTTTGTGGGAAGCTTTATCTGTTGAATTTCTGCCTGCCACGCAACTATTTAAATCCCAGAAACCCTGCTCCCCCAAAAAAGTGTTGGCTGTACTCTGAAGTCTAGTGTTCGGCAGCCATTATGGCAACTAGTTTTCTGCTCTTTGACCCAATCCAGACAGCCCTATAGATTCCACTGAGTCCCCCTCTAGAGAGTACAAGAGTACTCGCAGGGGGGGGAGAGAAGGAGCTCCACATGGAGGAGGAAGAGGAAGCAACCACCAATGGCGAGGCCCGCTGATCTCCCCCCCTCCGCCCCTGGTATTGGCGGTGAAGCCTCAGAGGATCCCAGCCACCATCCTGCCGCAGTTCCCAGAGCGTTCTCTGCACATGCGCATGGAACACTGCGTTCTTACATTCCATAGATAATAACTTTTAGCATTTTAACTGGGGCTCGCTTGAGGCTCTTTACCTTGGAGAAACGATGGCTGAGGGGTGACATGATCGAGGTTTATAAGATTATGCATGGGATAAAGCAGGTAGAGAAAGAAGTCCTTTTCTCCCTTTCTCACTATACAAGAACTCGGGGGCACTCCATGAAATTGCTGAGCAGTCGGGTTAGAACAGATAAAAGGAAGTACTTCTTCACCCAAAGAGTGATTAACACGTGGAATTCACTGCCACAGGAGATGGTGGCGGCTACAAGCATGGACGGCTTCAAGAGGAAATTGGATAAACATATGGAGCAGAGGTCCATCAGTGGCTATTAGCCACAAGGTATAGATAGGAATTCTCAGTCTGGGGCAAGTGATGCTCTGTATTCATGGTGCTTGGGGGGAGGGGGGGGCAACAGTGGGAGGGCTTCTAGTGTCCTGGCCCCACTGCTGGACCTCCTGAGGGCACCTGGTGTTTTTGGCCACTGTGTGACACAGAGTGTTGGACTGGATGAGCCACTGGCCTGAACCAACATTGGCTTCTCAGGCTCTTATGTTCTTAACTATTATGTCAATAATGGTGTTAAGTAAAGTTTTCTTGGATGCCTCAACTAACAGTTAGAAAACAGGCAAACTTGCATTTCAAATGCACAAAATTAAAGGCTGCCAAAGACCGGAAGCACCAAAATTCAGGTGACAATAATTGTGGGTCAGCGTACCAGAAAGGCTGGGAACCACTGACTCCTTGCTGTGGTTTCAGATTGTGGGGCTCCCCCGCCACTGAGATGGCCTCCCTGCCATCCCCCATCCTACCATTAAAGAGGGCAAGTGGCCTACTGGCCTCAGAAATGGGGAGGAGAGGGGGTTATACCACCCAGGTGCTCTTCTTTCCCCAGACTGGCCCTCCACGCTTTCTCCCTCTTCCCCGCCCCCCCCCCCCCCCCCCGTCTGAGCTCAATCTGAGCTCCCTGGCCCCTCCCTCACCTGGCCTCTCTCCAATCCCCTTCCACCTGCGCTGGGCTATAAAAGGAAAAGGAAGCCTCTCCTGCGTCTTCCCCCCACTGCCTGCCTCCCTGCCCTGCTCCTTCCCCTTGCTGCTCAGGTCCACCCTCTTAGCCTCTCCCATTATGGCTTTCCCCAAGTCTGAGCTGGGCCTTGTCTTCTGACCACGCCCCTCTCCATCTCTGCCTGCCTCCCTGCCTTGTCCTCGGTGGTGAAATTATATAATAATAAGTGCAATAATCCTACATTAAATGTTAACAACCACAAAGAATACACAATACAAGCCAGCACACAGACAAAATAGAAGATTAGAACGTGGTTGACGACAAACACTCCGGATTTTCTATCTTTGTTTCGCTGATACTTCCTCAGTGTTACCACGCAACTTTAACTAGTGCCAAAAGTAACAGAAGTCTTCGAGTTATACAGGACAATTACCGTCAATTTGGTTACAGCAGAGCAACTGATCAACAAATAGGAAAATATCCTCAACCTTATTTCACTTTTGTCAGACTGTGCCAGAGCAATCTGCTTGGGTCCCAGTCAGTGTTCCTTCTGAGCTGAGTGAGTGTGAGCTAGCTCACAGTTTTTTAGCCTCCGGCTCACACATTCTTGCCTTAGCTCAGGAAGGAGGGCTCCAGAGCAAGGGTCAAGTCGAGACCAGGTGTCAGTTCCCAACACAGACTGAACCCAAACTACACGTTATGCAGAAATGCATGAAATGGTAGCCCGGCTGCCCATGCCGATGAGGAAAAGCTACTTCTTGTGGAGGTAACCGGGAGAATAGACACTGTGGGAAAAGGGGAAGCTGAACCCTTTCCCATTCCATTGCACCCCTGCTCCAAATTATTCATTTCCCCCACAGATTTTCTCCCTGCAGGTTTTCCATACAGAAAAGCAAGCCTGGACATGGTCTAAAATCCATTAGGAACACTGCCTTTCCGGACATCTGTAATTACGGGTGGATACAAATGTGCGCTTCTGACCTAGCACAGCCTTCTCGTGGTAGTATTACGTTCTCTCAGGAGACCACAAATATGGCCACCGGTAGTGTGATCATAAGTTTAACTCAAGGATTTGAAAACAACAGCCCTTCAGTTGATGCACTGTGTAGTTTGCTCACATTTCAGTTTCCACTGATTAAGACATGCTCTTTAAGACCCTGTAACTTTGCAGATTCACAAAACGTATTCACCAAATCTGCAACGATGACTTTGTCATACTCCCAGAACCCCAAACGGCGAGACTCATGGCACGGGGCCTGGTGGTGGAGATTCTCTGTATCAAAATCCAGAATGATAATCTAACAAGGCAATTTTATGATGAATAGAATTTTCAGTCATTATGACGACAGAAAGCTGAAAAACAGACCTGCCGTGATTGTCTTGCTGGGTCACCATACTGAGAAAATTTGGACATACGGCTGCACAGTTCTGGTGACCGGAACAGACAACCTTGCTACTTAAAGCAATTTCTTGCTACTGAGCCCAATGCAAAATGTTGCACCCTGCCACCTCTAACTGTTTTCATATCAAATCTATGGGCAAGTGTTCTCATTTCAAACCCACGGTCACGGAGGGTGTTTTTTAATCTCGTATTTTTCTGCAGCCCTACAACTTCCTTCGGGTTAGTAGAGAAATCCCCCTGGTCAGTCCCTAGCTTCGTTTTACAGTTCTATCAATCATATACTCTGTGGCATGGTTTGGAAACAGCCACACAAAACTACATTATTGCTCAGAAGCCAACGGTGTTATAATCAGATTTCACGGAGTAATTTTAATTAACTGATACTGGCTTTAAAAGTAACTGCAAGGTGCTTTGTGCACTTGCCACTGACATCACATAATTATGTGTCATACAATGTTCCCTCTAAGCTATGGAGTCCTGTGAGCAAAAATTCTACTTTGTGAGCTACTGGCATTAAAGTTGTGAGCAGGTGATTTGGCTACGGCATACATTAATTTGCTCTGGCGCCATCCTTCCTGAGCTAAGACAAAAACGTGTGAACCGGAGGCTAAAAAACTGTGAGCTAGCTCACACTAACTCAGCTTAGAGGGAACACTGGTGTCATATATATCTTTTTTTATTTTAGAGATTGTTCCTTTTGCGGTTCCCCCCTCTTCAAGTCTCAGCTGACTTCTGGCGACCCCGCAGGGTTGTCAAAGCAAGAGACAGATCAGGGGTGGCTTGCCATTGCCTGCTTCCGCGTCACTAGTGCCCTCGTATTCCTTGGAGGTCTCCTAGCCAACACTAGCCAGGGCTGAATCTGCTTAGCTTCCGAGACCAAACGAAACTGGGCTATCCAGGTCAGGGCACATTGCACAATTATGTATCATACAAGAGGCGGGACCCGCAATACTCGCAAGGGGGGGAGAAGGAGCTCCATGTGGAGGAGAAGGAGGAAGCAGCCACGGGTAAGCCTTCTCCTCCTCCCCCAGGCAACGACGGGCGTGGCCCGGCCCACCAATCCTTCCCTCCCTCGCACCAGCAGCGAGGCCCACGCGGCTCTGAGCCACGGGCCCGCCAATCCTCCTCCTCCCCTGCACCAACAGAGAGGCCTGCATGGCTCTGAGCCGCCGGGCCTGCCAATCCCCCCGGGCACCGACAGCGAGGCCTCAGCAGCTCTTAGCCGCCACGCCCACCAATCTCCCCCCCCCAGCACCGGAGGCAAGGCCTCAGCAGCTGCCAGTCGCTAGCCCGCCGCAGTTTCCAGAGCATTCTCTGCGCACGCACAGGGAACGCTCTTTTACTTTTGGGGGGATTTAAATATCCCCCTAAACTTTTAAGATTTCTCTGCACACCTGGAGAGTCCCCCCAACTGTACAGGAAAATCTCTCTGCCCCCCAAGTGCTGCCCCCGATGTGCGGATTTAGATATCCGCACACACAGGGGGCGCTTGGCTATTAGATATATAGATATATCTATTTTATTTTAAAGATTGTTCCTTTTGCATATACACTGGCTTATATGTAATGTTCTTTTAAAAATATCTGCTGAAAATTTACTTTCTTTTGACTTGCCCAGGTTTTCATATTTTAAGATTATTTATCATTGTAATTTCTACTATGGATCTTTATTTATTAATTAATTTAAAGCCTTTATATTTGCCTTGCCTCTTTAGGCCACCCGTCCCTCTTTGACGCGCTACCTGAGGCTCTTCGGAGCACTACCTGAGGCTCTTCGGAGCACCATTCCCCAATGAGACACCTACCCCACGTTTCAGGACAGTGGGCAAGGCCCAGTGGGGCTCGTAGTTGGCTGCTGGTTCCCACCTTAAAACAGCTGTTGCTAGAACAACAGGTAAGCTGTGAGCCTCCTTTAGGCGCAGGCCTCTTGCCAGAGATGGAAGTAAATGCAGGTGGATGTTGATGGCAAATGGGTAACTCCGTGTGCCTCAGAGTGAATACCACAGTCTTTGGCGCAAGACGGCTAACAAAACAACAGAACGGGCAATGTCACAAAATGTGACTGAAGGAGGCACAGTGTGCTCAAAGTAGTCAAGGATCAGATCTTGGTTGGTTAACCACAGTTCTTTATTACCTATTCCTACATTAGTACAGCATCTCGGATTATTGTCAGAGATGAGACAAATAATACAAGCGGGTCTATTATACCATTCCAAGGAGTTTGAATTACCCATAGATAGCCAATCCCCTTAAGGGAAAATTGGCGGGCTAAAAGGTGTCTTGACCGTTTGGTTCTCACAGGAAAAAAGTGAGGTGTTAAGCAGTAAATTCCCTTTCCCAAACCAGACCTCTCAGATGTTTCGTGTTCACATAACAATTCAATGGCCCCAAGGTTCTTTTGCATTTGATAAGAGATGAGAAGCATCCTCCCCTTGAAGTTACTGCCGGAGCAGCTGGAATGCGGAGGCAGGGATGTGAGGCCTCCTTGTTCTCGCAAATCATGGTTGTCACCCTCCCGGCCAAGACAGAAACAATGCATTATGGTTACATAGGTTCAAATACACTTTAGATACATAGGATAGTTAAAGACATGCAGGCAAGAAGTTAACTTTATAGCTGGCTAATACATTGGCTGAATTTGCAGATTCTGACACACAGCTGGCATCAACACGGGCCAGGGCTTTTCCAGTGGCGGCCCCGCACTGGTGGAACGAGCTCCCGGAGAACATCAGGGCCCTGCGGGATTTGATGCAATTCCACAGGGCCTGTAAAACGGAGCTCTTCCACCAGGCTTTCAGGTAGGGGCCGCCTAGGGTAAACATTTTAGCCCTGGCCCAGTTCCATCTGCCGGTTACTCGATCTGCCAGCCTGTGTAAGTTTACACAAGCTGTTCGGACTCACCTGTGGGAATATTATAATGCTGCCGATCTTGTTTTGGGAATATCTTGTTTTGGAATATGTGTTATTTTAAATTGATTGTATTTTAATCTTTGTTGTGAGCCGCCCTGAGCCTGCCACTTGGCGGGGAGGGCAGGATATAAATCCCAGGAAATAAATAAATAAATAAATGTAACAGTTCTTCAAAGATTTTTAAAATATACATACAAGTTAATAAACTCATCCAAGTCAGTTTACCCTCCATCACCTTACATGCCTTCCTAAATGCAGTGAATGACAGCACCTTCCATACCCACTTGGAGAGACTGTTCCAGAGGAATGAACCGAGCATGGGGAAACCCTGTGACCAAACTGTGGCCATACAGATGATCCTAAGAGAAGGCTATCTGGAGGGCATCACTGGAGTACGGGAATAAAGGTAAAGGTAAAGGTCTCCCTTGCTCGAAAGCCAGTCAAATATGACTCTAGGGATGCAGTGCTCATCTCCGTTTCCAAGCCGAAGAGCCAGCGCTGTCCAAAGACGTTTCCGTGGTCATGTGGCCGGCAATGACTGGACGCCGAGGCGCACGGAACACCGTGTACGGGAATACCTATTCCTTAATTTATATCCTGCCTTTTGCCTTTCACAAGGCCCATCAAAGTGGCAAACTGTTTAAAACGTACATGGTAAAACCACATCTTAAAACCATTAAAATCAACCCCCACCCCCCTCATACACATCATTTAAATAAATTAAAAACAGAGTTAAAATATGTACAAAGACATAAAAACAGCAATTAAAAACATTGGTCAGGAAGGAGGGAACACTGAAGGAATGCCAAAGAAACAAAAAATTGATCACCTGCTGGTGGAAGACAGCAGCAGAAGGGGACAGGTGAATCTCCCTGGGAGGGGAGAGTTCCAGAGCTTTGGCGCCACGACCAAGAAGGCCCTCTCCCCTGTTGCCACCTGCCTGACCTCAGAAGGCGGGGGCACCCAAAGCAGGGCCTCTGAAGACAATCATAGTGATCGGGCAGGTTCATAGCTGTTAGCCATCTCAAGAACCAGTTCCAGGCTGAGAGACCACACAATACAAAGGATTAAAAATAGAACAAGAACACTGCCAACATCTCAGAATCGTGTACCAAGGGGTTCAAACTCAAATGAGCAGCCTTTACTCCCAGTGGACACATCTATAGTTCATCACCAGAATGGGAATTCAGTGAACTACTACATCACCAAACACCTACTGTATCTTAACGTCAGCCTTTAATATTACTCTACGTGCTTTTTTGTTTAATTATCCCTGTGCAAAGCATGCAAAGGAATGACATTGTGACATTCCTAGAAATAGCTCAGCTTGTATCTGGTAATAAATTACTAGATCTAGGAGGCAGTTAAAACCCAATGACCATTCAAACGCTGGGCAAGGCTCCTCATAGTACCCAAAACATTACGGAGAGAGCCTATATGATATTGTAGAACAACCTGCACCCAAGTTAGGGCAAGTAGAAAAGGGCAAGTGCCAAAGTGTGCTATTACAGAGAGATGGCTCGTGATTACTCAGAAAAGGTGATCAATTCTGGTGTTTCAGTAGCAACACAGATATTTTATCCGTATATCTACTCTCACTGTTTGGGGTCTCTTTCAAGTCACTGCCTGCTTGAAGATTTGAACTTCATCCAATTCTGAATGCCTAATTAAGAAATAAACAAGGCAAGGGAGAAAAAAGGTGATTGTAGTTCTAGATTCAAGTTCTGATTTAATTCTGAGTTTTGATGTTGGCTTTGGAAGCTGGGAACCAGGGAACCGTCTTTTTTGTCCCTAACTCCCTTAAGTCTTTAACCTGGGCTTTTACATGTCTGTGGGGAAGATTGTCATGGACTGCCCTGGGTTAGCATGGGAAGAGGAGTCCTTAGAGGAGGATGACCTGCCCCCAAGCCCCACCTTAGGAGACCTTCCCAGTGTGATGGGACTTTCCAATGCCTCCCCAAAGGGACCCTGAGCAAGTACCCACACTGCCCTCTGAGCCAGCAGGGCCCTCGGGCCTGGAGGTCCCAGCATGGACCTGCCCACAACCAGACCCACCACGACCTCCCAAAACACCCCAGGAGCAGAGGAGGCAAAGGGCTAAGGCTAAGGCACGGACCAGCTGCAGGACTCCCCTCTGCTAAAGAAATGCTAGAAGAGACAAATAAGTCACCACTGGATCTGGGCCCCAATTCTCCTCTAAGGGAGCTGACTCACCATGTGTGGAGAAGTCTGATATGGAACCCAGCCACACCTGTCGGGAAACTCCCTGTATAAGGCCGCAGCAGCCTTCATTTGTCTGCCACGCTGCTGATCATCCTGCCAGTTACCTGCTTTGTTAAAGCTCTTGGAACATTGCTACCTGACCCTGGACTAAGATTCTGGGCTCTGCTACTGAACCCTGGGTTTTGGGTTTGCATTAGGGCTCCTACAGTCCTTGATGAGGGACCAGTTGTGGCCTGGGACTTGTTTCCAACCCACTGAGCAGGACAAAGACTCACTAGATCTTCAGAAGAAAAGGCTAGGACATCCCCACCACCACCACAAACACACTCTAATACCACCAAAATCTTTAGCTGAATAACTTGGGAGTGATTCAGCCCTTCTCCCCAATGCACCAGCTATGTACCCCCCCCCCAGAACAACTTTTCAACACAGCATACCATAATGCCCACAGCCACTTCTTGACCCACTAGAAGCCTTCCCTCCAAGGACTCTGTCCTTGCATTGGTACCCCAAAGAAACCCCTATTGGCGGTTCAGCTGAGGCCTTCTCATTTTGCCCATTTACACCCTGGCTTTCCTCTGAATCGTGGCTGAATACTGAGGCCACTGGGTACCCTGCAGCACTGGCCAAGGAATGAAAACGGCAGCAGCCCAGTGACACAATCCGAGAGACGGAGAGGGCTCGAGGGCCCCATCCAGCTCACCCACCTGGTGCTTCACACCCTTGGCATAAGGAAACAGCACTCTCTCCTCTTACCAGAGGGGCCTGGAGACTGTGCGCTTCTGTAAGCCTCTAAAGTCAAAAGTGGCCGTGGTGCCCGACATCACATCTCCTCCCACTTGCTGTCAACTGTGACCAATCTGAACAGCCACATCCCTACCGGGGCAACTGGTACGAGTCAGCTAGACCAGAAATTCCAGTTTTGACGCACTGCCGTCTGGCTTTCTTCAAGAACCTGCCTGTCCTCCCTCCGTGTCAGATTACAGGGAGGCAGCCCTTTCAGCTCTTGCAGAAGAGCCCGACCTATCACACATCTGGCGATGCCTATACCTGTTTGCTTCACGTTTTAACCCCTTGGAATACGGACGGGAGTCTTCTATACATGAAACGAAATTTTAAAAATCGCCTTTCAAATTCCTGCCTCGGGGAGAGTTTATATGCTCAGCTGCTTAATGTCATGACGTTCTCATCATCGCGGCACATCACTCGAACAGCAGCAAAAGCAGCACTGTAATTCCGCCCCCCCCCCCCCCGGGACTTAATTGGCTTTTAATTTTCTAGCTCAGTTCACCTTCTGTCAGGGTTGCCATTTCTGGGTTGAGAAATTCCTGGAGATTTGGGAACAGAGCCTGGGGAAGGGAGAGACCTCAGCAAGGTATTCTACTACAGAGTCCACCCTCCACAGTAGCCATATTTCCCCACCCCCCAGGGAAGCTGATCTCTGTAGTCTGGAGAGGACTTGTAATTCTGGGAGATCCCCAGGAGGCTGGCAGCCCCAATAGAAATACTGCTGCAAATTCACCCTCTCCTATCAGCAAGCAGCTATCTGCTGCTACCCACTTCTTCCTGCCGTAAGCAGCTCACCAGGAAATGCTGTTCTGTCTTAGAAAAACCGCCTTCCAGGCCACGCTCTTCCCTGCATGTCACACACAAAACAGTTGCAGCAAATACCTGAACTGCACTCAATATAAAACTTACTTTGTTTGTTCGTTGGTTTGTTTCGACTTCTAGCCCTTCCTTCCCTGCACAGCAGGTGGGTTACATCATAACAAAGAGTTAAAATTTAACTTCACAATATTAAAAACAATCAATCCATATTGGTGCATAAGAAAACCATGCATTTACCCAGGGTGACAATCTGAGGGGACACATGGGAGGGGCACAGAAAACACAGGAACGGAGGTCGGTGATCTTTAGGCCATCACTATCCTCGACCATATGCCTGGTGGAACACCTCTGTCTTGCAGGCCCTGCAAAATTGTTCCAAGTCTTGCAGGGCCCAGGTCTCACTGGACAGAGAGTTCCACCAGGCCGTGGCCAGGGCCAAAAAGGCCCTGTCCCTGGTCGCGAACGGTAGGATGGTTTTTGGGCTGGGAATCACCAGCCGGTTGTCACTGGCTGAGCACAATGTTCTTTGAGGGACAGATCAGGAGAGGCTCACAAAGAGCAAGAAACAAGGGGGAAAACACAAAAACAATCTAGTAGATACAGATTATATTGACATTTCCCCCTTCTTGGGAATCAAAAACAGATAATCTTTGTTGTCTAAAAGATATCATATTGAATACAATGAATACAAATTAAAGTTTATGTCTGCTGCAAAATTAATAAGAACACAAGAACATAAGAGAAGCCAATGTTGGATCAGGCCAGTGGCCCATCCAGTCCAACACTTTGTGTCACTCGTTGGCCAGAAACACCAGGTGCCCTCAGGAGGTCCAGCAGTGGGGCCAGGACACTAGAAGCCCTCCCACTGTTGCCCCCCCAAGCACCAAGAACACAGAGCATCACTTGCCCCAGACTGAGAGTTCCTATCTATCCCTTGTGTTTAAGAGCCACTGATGGACCTCTGCACCATATAATAAAATAAGAGAAGCCACTGTTGGATCAGGCCAGTGGCCCACCCAGTCCAACACTCTGAGTCACACAGTGGCCAAAAACACCAGGTGCCCTCAGGAGGTCCAGCAGTGGGGCCAGGACACTAGAAGCCCTCCCACTGTCCCCCCCCCCCCCCAAGCACCAAGAATACAGAGCATCACTTGCCCCAGACTGAGAGATCCTATCTATACTTTGTGGCTAATCATTGCAACCAACTGGGGGGGGGGGGCTAATCCCTTAACTATCTCCAAATGGATGAAGCGTGTTGGGGGGGGGGGAGTGCTTATGCCTACCTTATTTTTATAGCGAGCAAAGACACTGATCTGTAGAGAAAGTTTTGTGGAAAGATGATCTTTTGTTTATTGGATTTTGAAACATTACAGTAAGTGTTATGTATCTTTATGCAGGCTTATAAACTCTGTAATTTGCAGGTATGGTGTGATCTGTTGTATACTTTTGCTCTAACAAACCCAAAACAAATCTCCCCCTTTGGTTTTGAAGAAAGAGAGACATTCACTGGGACAGGTTTCTCCTAGTCGGAGATTTTTTTTCCTCGAATGTTACCCAAAAGCTTAACTTTAACGAGGATTTTGTTAAATTGGAGCTGGGGGGGGAGTGTCTCGCCATGTTACCCATCGGTCTGTGGTGTCCCCCAAGGGGTGATTCTTTCCCTTGCGCTGTTTGACATCTCTTTGTGCCCCCTCACCCAGCTGGCCCGGGGTTTCAGGCTGGGATGTCATCAATATGCTGATGACACCCTGCTATACCTGCTAATGGATGGCCGACTGGACTCCGCCCCAGACATTTTGGCCGGGGCTTTGGTGGCTATGGCTGGATGGTTAAGACAGAGCCGGTTGACATTTAATCCATCGAAGACAGAGATCCTGTGCCTGGACTGGGGGGGGGGGGAGGTGGGCGGTGATAGAAGGAATACAACTCCCACCTCTTGACAGGGTGCTGTTAACACCAGCCCCAGTGGTGAGGAGTCTGGGTGTGACACTGGATGCCTCATTATCCAGGGAGGCCCAAGTCATGAATGTTGCCAGCCAGCATTTTTCCATCTTTGCCAGATCAGGCAACTGGTTCACTACCTCCACCCCAAACCTAGCCACGCTAGGACCCATGCAATGGTCACCTCCATGTTGGATTGCTGCAACACGCTCTATGTTGGGACGCTCTTGAACCTGATCTGGAACTCCAGCTGGCCCGGGATGCAGCGGCCCGTGTCCTGACAGCGACACCGTTAAGAACACACATATACATTCAGTGCTCCACCAGCTGCACTGGCTTCCAGTTGAATACCAGGTCAAGTTCAAGGTTCTGGTTTTGACCTTTAAAGCCTCATGTGGTCTGGGACCAGCATACCTCCAGGACCATGGCTGAGGACAGACTGGCAGTCTCGGCCGCTCTGCCTCCACTTCAAAAGCGGAGGCAGAACGGCCGTTCAGACGGCCGCATCTGCCCCGAGGAGGCGGCCCGGACGCATCGCATCCGGCTCGCGTTCCACCCGCTGGAGCGGGTGTGAATGCGCGCGGGGAGGGGGAGCTGCGCGGCATCCGCCCGCCGCCATAGGAAGCCGCCCGCAGTCTGAATGCTGCGGGCGGCTTTCTTCCAGCGGTGTGCAAACGCCACACCACGGGGGAAATTCCCCCCGCCTTAGTCTGCCGCGCCGCGGAGGCGCGGAAGACTTCCAATCTGTCCTCAGCCCATCTCTCCCGGTACATCCCCAGAAGAGCACGACGCTCCGCAGATCAAGGTCTACTGGTGATCCACGGCCCCAAAGAAGCAGTGGGCCCAAGAGGCTGACAGCCACTCGGCCCCCTAGCAACAGCGGGGGGGGGGGAGAAGCAGCAAGAGCGGGGGGGATGGGAGGGAGGGAGAAGTGGCAGGCCCGAGAGGCTGACAGCGCAACAGTAGGGGGGGAGAGTGGGAAGGAGAAGTGGTGGGCCCAAGTGGCTGACAGCCACTCAGGCCCCACGCAAGAGCAGGGGGTGGGGGGGGGGTGGGAGGGGAAAGTGACGGGCCTGTGTGGCTGACAGCCACTCGGGCCCCGCTCAAGAGCAGGGGGTGGGAGGGAGAAGCGGCAGGCCCAAGAATGGGGGGGAGTGGGAGGGAGAAGTGGCGGGCCTGAGTGGCTGTCAGCTTCTCCCCCCCCCCCCGTATCGCGGGTCCCCCCCCCTTTTTGTGTTTATCTAATTCCCTCTTGAAGCCGCCCACGCTTGTAGCCGCCGCCAGCTCCTGTGACTGTATGGCCAGAAATACTTTGAAGAACTTGAAAGAGAAACCAGAGACTTCCTAGCAAGGCAGGAACAGAAACGTCAGCCCCTGGGAAAAGGCTGCATTCCACCCAGTCTTGGAGAGGTGCCACTGAATGCACTTCCAGGGACAGTGTTTTCATAGTGAACCTGTTATTTTATTTAAAACATTTATTACATAAGAACATAAAAGAAGCCAATGTTGGATCAGGCCAATGGCCCATCCAGTCCAACACTCTGTGTCACACAGTGGCCAAAAACATGAGGTCGCACCATCGATTTATACAGGGGCATTATGGTACTGGCTGATTTGTTATCTATTCCCTTCCTAATAACCCCCAGCATAGCATTGGCCCTTTTCATTGCAGTCGCACACTGTCTCGACATTTTCATTGAGCTATCCACTCCAACTCCAAGATCTCTCTCTTGGTCAGTCTCCGCCAGTTCGGACCCCATCAACGTGTATTTATAGTTAGGATTTTTGGCTCCAATGTGCATCACTTTGCACTTGGCCACATTAAACCCATTTGCCACGTTGATGCCCACTTGCCCATCCTCGACAAATCCCTTTGGAGTGCCTCACAATCCTCCCTGGTTCTCACCACCCTGAACAACTTCGTGTCATCTGCAAATTTAGCCACCTTTTAGTCACCCATTAGTCACCTTTCTTCCTTATGGGGATCAAGGCAGCTTACAATATAAATAAAACAAATCAAAACATAAAAACTAACATTTAAAATTCTGTACTGTTAATAAACTTAAGCAAATGCAGTCCTAAATAAAACCGTATTCGACTGCCTCCTAAAGATGGAGAGTAAGAGGGCCAGGTGCACCTCCCTGCGGAAGTTGTCCCATAATTGGTATGAGCCCCATAATTGCAGGGCTGCCACTGAAAAGGCCCCCTCTCATGTATCCACCAAACAAGCTTCTTTGATTGGTGGGACAGTCCTGGGCAGGAACATATGGGAGAGGTGGGGCTTTAACCCTCAACTGCATATTGGGTAGACTCTCCTCCACAAAGTGTACATGCATAACCAGGTGGAGCCTATGCTTCTCTGCTCCCTGCAATTAGAATATACATATGCACAGCCAAAAATGGAAACCCACTAGAAACCCTTCCAGGGCCATCTATGACAGGTGCCTATGGCAGGTAACTCGTCAGTTACTGATAGCTCACCAGCTGCTGCAGCCCCAAAATGACCTAGGAAAAGACAGCAAGGAGATCTGCTGCTCTAGGCCTTTAAAAAAGTTTCCATTTCAGAGTCCTTTTCCCCCTCTGTGCTGCTGCCTCCATTGCTGGTGCTTACGCCAATCCATGCTCTGCTTCTAGGACGGAGTAAAACTTGTTAACATCCTGGGGCAGTGGGGAGTGTCTTGAGATATTTTTCATCACTCAGAATTCACTCTCTCCTTAAATAAAAGGTTGGCAGCCCCTGATCTATGGAACCGTAAAACACCAGCAAGCAACAGAGTTGGGTGCCTTAGAGCTAAACCACCAAACAAAGCGGACCGTAGATCTAAGATTCAATACTGCAGTCCTCAGCACTGCTTTTGAGAGTCCCACTGGGGAAAAAAAATTGGGACAGATAAAAAGGCACAGATCAAACCGTACAAACAATCGCAGTCTGAAAGTTTTGAAAATCCAATTTAAGACCAGAACCATGGACAGGCAACGCTCCCCAATGGTTTGATTTTCAGCACCTGCCAGACAGATGCATTGGCCCCGCCATCCCCAAAAGCTTTGTTTTCTTTACGGCCAAAAAAGGGAGACCGGTGAAAGAGAGACCTTGCTCAGAGAAGAGCAAAGCAGTAAAAGCGGCGGCAGTGAATGCACAGTCCAGCACTTCCCTCTTCCCAGGATCCTTCAGGTCTCACAGATGCCCTTCGACAACAGAGAGTGAAGAAAAGACAAACAGCTGGCGCTCAAAATCCATGGGAAGAAAAACATGTAAAAAGGCAGGCAATTAGAAGCTAGGCCTACTTAAAATGAAGTCTCGCCTCAGAATTGTTCAAGGCAATAACAACACTCATCTTCCTCTTTCGACACTGACTTGCGTAAAGATTTCTCATGCTCCAGGAGAAACGAGAGTACCGATGCTCCGAGGTACCACAGAGAATAAGGGGCTGGATGGATCTAGACTAACTTTATGCAAGGCACTTTTGTCAGTGGAGTGGTCCGTTCCTGCCTCCCCCTCCCACTGCAGCTGACTGGTCTCCCCCAAGTGCTGCTTGACTGATGGGGAGCCCCCCCCCCCAGAAACAGCGTGAGAGGTGGCCCAGGAGTCTGCAGCAGGAAGAGGAAGTGGTGGGAATTACCCCACCCTGGCCTGCTAACAGAGCTCATCAGATCTCAGAATCTAGACAGTATCTGCCCTATTTAGAACTTGGATGGGAGAGCACCAAGGAAGTCCAGAGTCACCACGCAGAGGCAGGCAGCGGCAAACCACCTCTGAAACGTCTCTTGCTTTGATCACCATAAGTTGTCTGTGACTTGATCACACACACACCCCCCACACACAATCTGTTAGCAGTAAATTTAGTCTGAGCCAACCCACTGAATCCACCATTTGAAAGGGGATGCCTAAAGTAAGATGGAAACCACAACTGAAAGCTGAACCATCCTGAAAGCAGGACTGGTGTTGCAGCCTTGATCTTCTCATCTAACTTTGGAGGCCACTTCAAGCTTCCTTTAGGCCTCACCCGGGTATCTTCCCTTTGTTGGAGAAATGAGTATGAAAGACAAGACCTGGGATTTCAGTCATTATAGGGTTAACCTATGCAACTTGTTGTGTCTCTTAGTTTAACCTGGAAGTGCCTGGCAGCTGGCCAATTAACTCTAAGCCCTGGAAACCTAAAGGTGTACTGTTTTGCTAATTGGTCAATGATATCAGGTGTTTCCTTTCAGGGGTCGAGAAGAAGGAGAGATCCTCCATTGTAATCTCTCTCACTCTCTAGTAGGATGTCTTAGTGTGCAGACGCAGCACAATGCTGCTTAGTAAGCATGTTTTGTTTATTTGTAGCTAATCCCGTTTCCCTTTTTCCTTTAGTAATAAAGTTTCTTTTAAACTAAAAGAAGCAATCTCTTTCTTTCCAGAAAAGCAAGATCCATTACCCTGAATTTTCTTGAATACTGGACAAAAGTCCTAACACACTTAAGGTACCTGCTTGGAGGGTTAAACTACCATGGCTGCAGCAGCAGCATTTCACATATAGCCCAACCAGATGTGATGCAGGTGACCCATGACCAGGAACTCCTTTTAAACACACACACACACACACAAACACCCCCCAAAGCATCTACACCGATCTTTTTTTTTCTCCCTGAAGTTACCAGCCTGTGGGGGCAAGGGGGGGGGGGGTTCACCACATTTTAGAAGGACAAAAGGCTTAACACACCCTGTCCCCAAAATTACTTCCCTGATCAGATTAGCTTTGCCCTTAAAACACACACACACACACACAAGATCCTATCATGGTTCTCTTTTGTCATGTCCAGCTTAAATGACTTAAATGCATGTATAAGGGTTTTGGACAGCCAAGATAATGTTGGACACTCTTGAGGGAACTGAAGGACTTCCACATTTTTGTTACTAAAGATAAACATATGACATTCAGAAAAAAAAAAGCTCTAGGGAGCAGTTGCAGAGTGTGTTTTGCAATCAGGCAGTTATCTACAGGAAGTGCGTAAAAAATTAATAAGTAACTCTGTAACCCATATAGTTGAGAACTGGCGAACTTCCCTTTCTGCTCAACGAAGAGATCTATAACACTCAAAAACCTGCTCAGTCTTTCAAAGTTGACTGCGGGGCAGAGAAATCACTTGTTCTGCAAAAGACCATCAGGAGCCAGCCTACAGATTCTACTTGACTTTAGATCGAGATGGGTAGCCGTGTCTGTCTGTCTGAAGCGGTAGAAAAGAGCAAGAGTCCAGGAGCATCTGAAAGAGCTTTCGTGAATCATTGCTCACTTCTTCATCATTTGCTTCTCCTCCATTTTATCACAACAACAACCCTGTGAGGGAGGTTAAGCTGAGAATATGTGACTTGCCCATGGTCACCCAGCAAGTATCCATAGCTGACTGAGGATTCCTAGCCTGATGCTCTAAAAACCATCATTTGCTTCTCCTCCATTTTATCACAACAACCCTGTGAGGGAGGTTAAGCTGAGAATACGTGACTTGCCCCCGGTCACCCAGCAAGTATCCATAGCTGACTGAGGATTCCTAGCCTGACGCTCTAAAAACTACACCGTGCTGGCCTAGTAGATGAAACAGTAGAGTGGGAGGAAATGGAATTGCCACACATCTCTCACCCTGATTCAGAACTTTAAAGAGACAGGCACGCTGTCTCGGTTGATATTTGGCAATGTTAGCTGTGCACTTTTCATTCCTCAGGGGGGGAAATGGAATTGTCTTAAATGCCCAAATGCAGCAATATCTGAAAAACATATACCAATGCTATTGATACACCACTCTGTTACATAAATTCATGTAAGAATCAAAAGGCAAATCTAACGGAGGCTCTAATACAGACTGCTCAGCTCGGCGGACCACCAGTTTCCAACTCAGCCGAACTGAGAAAATGGCAGATCCTCTGCCCCTGGACTGCTCACTTGGAAAATGCCCACCAATGTCTGCTCCTCGCTTATAACCGTCAAATATAGATTTGAATACTATGAAAAACTACCTCAATAATTTTCTTTACAAGTTAACTACGCAATGCCTCCCTCCCCCCCCCCCCATGAGAAAACAAGAGGAGCAATAATCTTGGTTCATCTGTTCCGCTTCTAGTGGTCTAACTGACAGGAAGCAGACGTGCCGCTACGAAGTACAACTGACAAAGGGGGGGGGGGGGGTGGCTGTCTTCAGGGTTGTATGTCTCTCTTGCATTTGCTATAAAATAGCCCCACAGTATATGCTGGGAGAGCAGCCATAGGCCTGCTTCTCGAGAGAGAAATCCAGTTCAAACCCACAACAAGAACACTATCCGTTACCAGGGGGCGGGCCCCCAGTTTAATAAGAGCTACCTGCACCCATTATTTTGCTTCTGGATCTTCTAAAACAGGACATCATTTCAGAAGGCAGGTGTATTGCTCTGCAGTAGAACAGCTGGACTGGAGTCCAGGAGCACCAACAAGATTTTTGGGATACGAGCCTTCAAGAGTCAAAGCTCCCTTCAGAGACACAGCACTAATGAAACTATTTAAAGGAACGATATTTTGCCCTTAGCCAAACACTGCTTGCCATCTGCAGCCTATACTGCTTGTCTAGAAAACCAGCTCAAATTTATTGTGCAAAGGACAATCACCAAACATAAAAAGGGTAGCTACACAAAACAGATGCATCATTTGGTCACAACCAAACCATACAATTCTGAATTTATGGGGGAAGCTGAAGATCCTGGTTTTTTAACCCTGTCATGGCACTTCAGACGTAGAGTCCCCTATCCAGTTTCTCAGTTGCATTATTTTCAAAAAGGATGCCAAGATGGGAATAACAAGGTCAACACAGGCATTCCCTAAATCAGCCATGGCATGTCTGTATATCTAACCCTAGGCATTCTGAAGAATCAAAAGGGAGGGCTGGGGAAATCAAGGGATGCATGAAACCCAGTGATCAAGAATACCTTTTTATCAAACTGAGAGCCAGTTTGGTGTAGTGGTTAAGTGCACGGACTCTAATCTGGGAGAACCGGGTTTGATTCCCCACTCCTCCACTTGCACCTGGCTGGATGACCTTGGGCAAGCCATAGCTCTGTACCAGCTGTTCCCTCAAGGACAGCTTGGGAAAGAGCTCTCTCAGCCCCACCTACCTCACAGGGTGTCTGTTGTGGGGAGGGGAGGGGAAGGGAAAGGAGTTTGTAAGCCGCTCTGAGACTCCAAGTGAGTGAAGGGCGGGGTATAAATCCAATCTCTTCTCTTCTTCTTCATCCATTAACCATCCTGATGAAAGAGCACTTCCCCTGCGGGGGCATTCTGAGGATTCCATTTCTATCTGCAAGTCTCCTCCTCTTGCCCTAATACCTATGCAATTCACGAAAGATCCGGGGGGGGGGGGGCACACAGGAATATTAGGATAAAGCTTAGGGAAATGAAGAAAAATTTTATTCCAAGAAATTTATCCTAATACATGTTCCCAGAGCTATTTGTGCACAGAAACAGATAAAATCAGCAGCCAGGCAAATCTCTAAAGGCTACTTCTGCAAATCGGGGGGGGGGGGGGGGGACTGTGTCTGCCATTAAAGGAACTGAAACTTTTGAGAAGCTTGCTCCGTGTTTCAACTCAGAATACTGTGCACCAGTCAATATGCAGTCTCGGTTTGCACTTAATGAATAATAATAATAATAAATGCTGTGCTCACATCAGAATTGCCTTCTACAACGTCAAATTCCAATGACACTTATAGAAGGCAATTTACAGATAATGTATTTGTTCAATCAACTATTTGGCTTGCAAAATTTCTCTTACCCTAGAATTAAGATTATTTTGGTACAGGCTCAACAGCTGAGGCAAGGAGGAATTTGGGGGGGGGGGGGCACAGGGAACCCGGAGAGAAATCATTTGTAAGTGGGGGGCCTGCAGAGGCACATTCTTTTGGGGGCTTTGGACCTTACAGCCAATGTTACCCACGCGCCCTGATTGTGAGTATTATAAGCAAAGGGGCCGTCTGGTTGGTAAACCGATACAGCGGGCTATTTCTTGCCCCCAATGAACCCATCCTTGATGTCACCGTACCTAACGTCTCAGTACTTCTTCCAAAAACTTGTACAAAACACCTTTTCATTTCGTCAAAGATCCTTTCTTCTCCATGTACTGGCCATTGCCCACACACATATGTTATCAGCATATCTCTGCATTTAAAACAGTTATTCAAAATACAGTTCTGCCCTGAACATGTTAGCTGTGCAAACAGATTCAGGAGGGCAGCCATGTTAGTCTGTAGCAGTGGAACAAAACTTGAGTCCAGTAGGACCCCTTAAAGACGAACAGAACTTTTGTGAGTCAAACCGCACTTTTGAAGCTTTGCCTCTTGAAAGCTTTCCACAATTAAGAAGAATGCGTTTGCCCATCAATCTCCAGTTCTGATATATTTATTTCCTTTGCTACGTTTCGCCCCCAGAATTAAACTCAAACAAATGGTAGCCATATAAGCTAAGCTTGTTATTCCTGTTTTGTCCTTGAATTTGTTAAACATCTTCATTAAGCTGTATGCTAATTTGCTGCTCACCCTCTACCTATCGGTATGGAGTGGTAACTTCCACTTTAATGTATCTGAACAAGTGTGCATGCTCACAAAAGCTTATACCTTGAATAAAACTTTGTTGGTCTTGAAGGTGCCACTGGACTCAAACTTTGCTCCCAAAAATCTTGTTAGTCTCTAAGGTGCTAGTGGAGCTGAAGCTAGCTGCCCTCTGAAACAACCTTTACTTGTGCCTGCCACCCGTTTTTTTCCTCGTGACGTGTACACAGCAAGCGACGTTTATACAGCACAGCCGAAAAACACATCCCAGCTAAAGCTAAACTGAAAACAATGAGTACCACTGCATTCAGATATTGCACGGAGCTGCAATTACACTCCCAACACAGCTTGTTTGTCTTGCCTGCACACCCTTCTCACTTCTCCTCCCCCACCCCAAGCAGAGCTCAAGAACAAACCCTGTGCCACAGGAATTCAGGTAGCTGGACTCTGTTTGCCCCCATAAGCTGGGACTCAGCCCTGGTTTAGAATCCTGACTTGCACAGGGCAGGCAAGCTTCAACTTGGCCCAAGGGGCTGCATTCAGACTCCACAGACAAGAGGAGTTTGTTTTCAGAATTTCTGCATTCCACCCAAGGGCGGGGGGGGGTGGGGGGTGGGGAAGAGCTCACACAGGCATTAACAAGCAAGCCACAATCGGGCCCATCAAGGCAAACTGGAGTTTAATTGCAGCTCAGGGTGATCTCTGAATGTAGGTGGGGCTCGAGGAGAGACGGAGAGCTATACTGGCATTTAGAACTTTTCCCGAATTTGGTACACTGTACACCCCGGCAGGTGTGTGGGAGAGTCTCAGTCTCTCGGATTTTCTGAGAAACAATGTTTGAAAAGATCCTAAATGGGTTCGAGATGGGCTATGTGGTGCTCAGCATGGATTAAATAACAGGCCCTGCAATCTGACAAGCGGCCACAGCATTTGCACAATCACATTCTATACAGCACTGCCTATCAGTAGATCCAATCCAATCTTGGCCTCCTTAGTACTAGAACAGAAACGGAAAAAAATCTAGTTCTACTAGCAGACACAGAGGCTGAGATTTCATACAAGGTGGCCCTCTTTGCCTTCGCTGCGGAGAAAATTCGGAACAGTAGCAGTACCATAGCTTGATTACCAGCAGAAGTCTGGATGGGAGAGATGGAATTATTATAATGTTTTATTGTGCCCTAACTTAGTTTTTTATTCTTCCGGTTTTTAGAAGTTTATATAGATGTTATTGTTATATATTATATATTGTTCTGTCCAGGGCTTTTTTTTTTGTAGAAAAAGCCCAGCAGGAACTCATTAGCATAACAGGCCACACCCAACAGCAGGAACTCATTAGCATATTAGGCCACACCCCTGGCAGCGCAGCTCATTAGCATTCCCCATCATCATTATTTCCTCTTTCCACTCCACGAAAACCCCTGCAACCTCTTCTCCTTTCCTGCTTCATTATCTCCTTTCTTCTACCAGTCAACCTATCTATCTGCCGGCCATGCTTTTCTGCCTTCCCTCCTCCAACAGCTTTTCCCTGGGAAAACCCTGTGTGGTGCCAGCTGCCAGTCTGGGCCCAGTTGTGATGGGAACCTGCAAACACACCTCACTCTTCGCTGTATCCCCTTCCCGACACTATTGGCTCTTTTCCTACTCCTGACAGTCCCCATCTCCTCACCTTTCCCGGCTTCCTTTTCTCCTTCCTGCCCACCTGCCACCCTTCTGTGTATGCCCCATCTTCAGCTACATTTATTATTTATTTCATTTATACCCCGCCTTTCTCCACAGTGGGGACCTGAGGCAGCTTACATTTTTCTCCCCTCCATTTTATCCTCACAACAATCTTGTGAGGTAAATTAGGCCTGGCCCATAGCTACGGTGGGGCATTTGGGGGCTCTGCCCCTTTTATTAAAGCCACAGCCCCACAAAAGTTTCTCTCAAAACAGGTTCTTAAAAACATTTTTTTACATTTTTAAAGGCACGTGCTCTTGCGCTGTGCTGAGCCTTGCCGACAACAAACCACAGCCCACTGCTGCTCCCTCCCCTGACCGAGGAGGTGCCTGCCGTCCCTCCCGCCGCTGCCATCTCCACTGCACAAGGCAATCAGAGCTGGACAGCGAAAAAGACAAGAAAGTGGCGGGGGGGGGGCAAATCCAAAGAGCTCCACACTTGCTTACCAGCCAGCCCCTGGCACTCAGCAGAGGGGCGCTGAGAAGCTACGAGGTGCGGAGAACCAGGCTGCTGTGCCACTGGTCTCAAACTTTGTCCTGCCACTTCAGACTAACACAGCTACCCTGTCTGAATCTATCTTTATGGCGTGGAGTGTTTTTGCACGTGGCTGCAAGGTAATGGGAACTTTCTCCCCTCTCCTTTTGCTCCAGCCTACTCCATGCAAAGTCATTGAGGGAATAAATCCCATCTGCTTCCGTGTTCTCTGGAGCCATCCGTACTGAAGGGGGGGGGGGGGGGAGTGGCCTTTATTTTATTTTTAAAAGCATCCAAAGCCAAATCATAGAGCCTCTGAAGCAGCTGCAAAAATGTCGCTTTGATACGAGGATGCCCCACTCGCCCTCCAGTGCACCCTGGCCCTTTGGAGCTGCGACTGCTCCCCGCCCCCATCCGATTCACTCGTGGCTTTTATGCTTTAACTTTTCACCTGGGGTTGGGAACAATGCAGGAGGCATGAGCTATTTGCATCTCTTGAAACACACCGCAACCCAACCTTTTGCTCCTCCAGGTTACGTCCAGTGGTGGAAACTTGCCCATTGCAGCTGGCCTTGACAGACCAGAAGGTAGAACCAGCAGCTAAATGCGGTGGGCTGCTGCAAGTGGTCTCCCAGATACTCATCTGAATCTCAATAACTGCATGACACTGGCTTTCATGGAGTGGTTGTTGAACAGGAGCAAGCAGCCTGTCCTGCATCAGTAGTGCAAGTGGCATGGTGTTAAACTGTTTGGTGGTTACTGCCAGGCCAAGCTGCAGTGAGGCCTCCTTCAAAAGCCAGAACAGCCATACAAAAAGCCCTGCCCTCTACGGACAGAAACCTAGGTTTGAACGCTGGCAATACTGTTGTGGTTGTCTAGCTGATGGCATCCATTTCTTAAACCTACAGATAGGCATTCCTTTTCTCTAGGGTTGCCAGGTCCCCCTGGGGGGCGGGTAAACCCCTGCTTGATTGGTCCGTTCCCCACTGGCCTGGATCGGGCCGCCGGGGAGGAACCCCACCCCCTAAATGCCAGGATCGCAGAAATGTACCCGGAAGTGATGTCATCATGCCCGGCACGTTGCAGGGGGACTCTCTACCATTCGAGGGAAAACTCTTATGTTTTTTCCTTGAATGGTAGTGGTCCCGCCCCCCAATGTACCTGATGCGATGACGTCACTTCCGGGTGATGTCATCGCAACCCACATCGAAGATCTCCAGGACAGGGCCCGAGACTCCCCCACTGAAACTAAAGTAAGGCTTGGCAACTCTACTTTTCTCAGTCAGGGGGTTAAAAAAAACCCCCATTTTTTATTTATTTAGATTTCAGCTTTTTTTTCCTGCAAACCTGGGTATTTTTGAGGTTTGGAGAAAGATCTGACTTGTCTCTTCATGGCTCCTATCTCTCGATTTCAGCATCCACAGATTTGGACACACTGGAAATTGGATATATTGATGGCCATAATATAGTCAATACAAAACCCAGAGGCTGGAAAATAAACCTCGCTCTTAATTTTTTGGGATGGCCCCCAGAGCCAAAGGAAATTTGCCAGAGCCTGTTTCAAGTGGTTTGATTTTACGTTTTGATGGTGTCATCTTGTTTTATTTTGTGTGCCACCTCAAACAGATCTCTGAAGAACAAAGTTCGAGTCCAGGGGCACCTTTAAGACCAACAAAGTTTAATTCTGGGCAGAAGCCTTTGTTGGTCTTAAAGGTGCCTCTGGACTCACATTTTGTTCTGTTGCTTCAGACCAACATGGCTACCCACCGGAATAGAACTCTGAAGAGACAGTATGTACATGCAAGAAAAAGGAGGATCAGAATGCGAGTTAGTGATAGTGCCCAACAGGTGATATTGCCAATAGGTGATATTGCTCCATGTTCCGGGAAAGAGAGCAAGACTAATGGTAATTCCCCCCTTGCTGGAAGAACTGGAGGAAAGATCACCTGCCAAGCCTCCCTAAGAGCTGAGCCTCGTGCTAGGGTCCCCACCTTCTCTGTCTTTCTCCGCAGCCTGTGCAATCCTGCCTCAGCACCCAGGCAGCTGCCAAGAGGACAGCAAACTGGTCACAGAGAACAATAAAAGCACGAGCACTATGGCAGCTGCCCAGGAAAAGAGCAAGGCGAGTACAGCAGAGTGGTGATGCTTTCACTCCCCTTTCTCCACGGCCAGCTTGTTTTCTTCCAGGTGCCCTTAGCAATCCCATTCTTCCACCTGAGTTGCAAGGAGAGAGCAAGAAGGCAGACAGGGGAGGGAGCGGGCACACAGGCTTCCCACCACAGGACCCAACTGGCTCAGCTTGGGCAGAGAGTGTTCACAATACTGCTGGCTAGCTGAGAGCATCCTTTATTGCCCTCACTGCCTTCTTTTCTTTCCTTAGGCCCAAGGCAGAGTATTCTAGGACAGGGGTGGGCAAATTGCGGCCCACGGGCCACATGCGGCCCGCCACAGAGTTTTTTGTGGCCCGCCAAGACAGTCAGCCATGTGGTTTCAGTAAGGCCTCCGTTGGGCCCGGAGCACCGAGAAGCGGCGCTCCGGGAGTGAAGTGTCCAGGGGGCAGGCACATTACCAAGCCCCACCCCCTGCTCCCAGCAGTTGTGTTGGGCAAGGCAGAAGAAGGAAGGTAAGTTACCTTCCTGCCCCCATCCTCCTCTTCCTGGGGCTGCAGCACTCTGGGGAAGCCCTGCCCGGCCCCACCCTCGCCTTCCCTGGGCCGCACCCTTTAAAAGGTGCAGCCCTCTGCTAACTTCCACTCCCACAAAGTGGCCCCCGAGCCAAAACAATTGCCCACCCCTGTTCTAGGACATCACACTCTTAACTGCAGGCCTCCTCATGCCAGAGATAGAACAAGAGGACAGCCTTCCAGGGAGGGGAAGGCAGGAGGAGCTCCTTAGAAATTGGGATAATTTCATTATTAATATGATAAAAATGTTTTCACATTTATAATACACCACAACTCAACACAACACAACTTTCCCATTATTGTATCAAGGTTGTGGAGACCAAAGGGGTTCTGCGCATGAGGCTGCATCAACATACGCATCAGAATGAGGCACTGGAATGGGGCACAGTGCTCTTGAATGGCAATCCACAAAACAAAACTTTTTGCACGTAGAAAACCCAGATCGGAGACAGGTTCTTCTAGCTACTCACCTCCTGCAATGCTAGAATTCAACTTGAATGGGACTTTTAACACAGGGAAGCCTTTTGAATTTTTGTTGTTGTTCGGTCGCACAGTCAAGTCTGACTCTTTGCGACCCCATGGACCACATCACGCCAGGCCCTCCAGTCTTCCGTCGTGCTCCGGAGTTTGCTTAATTTCATGTTTGTTGCATCGATGACACTGTCTAGCCATCTCATCCTCTGCCGTCCCCTTCTTCTTTGACCTTCAATCTTTCCCAGCATCAGAGTCTTCTCCAGTGAGTGCTCCCTTCTCATCTGGTGGCCAAAGTACTTGAGCTTCATCTTCAGTATCTGGCCTTCCAGGGAACAGTCAGGGTTGATTTCTTTTAGGATTGCCTGATTTGATCTCCTTGCAGTTTGAATTTTAGCATCCAGCTTGAAAGAGAATTCTGGATAACTTGAAAGCTTGCACACAGTTTTGTTTCATACGTCTGACCCTCATTCCAGATACTCAATAGCTGCCTAAGCTTCAGCTCTGGATGGGAGAAGACTGACAACCCTATACACTCGAGGTATTCCGGTAATTTAAAAGGTTATGGTTATATACTTAGTATTAATAGTTATATTATTGTGTGTGTTTCATGGGGCGGTACGCAGGGCAAACAGTAGTCATGTGGCTCTTCTGGCTGATGGCAACCGTGAATGTGGCTCTCCATGCGCCATGGAATGAGTACCACTGAGGTCGGCACTTCGAACACAGCATGATGGGAATTGCTGCTCGAGATAACTGCCAACTCAGAAGCGCCAAGCGTGGTGCTAAGGTTTTTTACAAAGCACCTTAAGGGGTATGTCTGTGCACACAAGCAGAGGGGCAGACAACGTTCTTCTCCATATTTTCCGTTATGAGCTTCAAAACCAACAATTTCCAATACAGGTCTAGCTAGGGATTCTCAATTGTCCTTTCATCCTTGGATAAATTATTCTATATGGACGATTTTTCTTTATTTCATTGTTTTCGACTTTTATTCTGCCCTCCCCACGAATAGGCTCAGGGCAGATCACAATGACAATATAAAATAATATAAACACAATAATTCAGTAGTTAAAACAGTATAAATTAAAACAAGTAGCACTATGAATTAAAAGTGCAATAGTCTCAGAAGCTGGAGCCCCCGGGCCACTAAAAATCTGCTCATCCTGGGCTGCATATTGATGGAGAGCTTCAGCAAGGGCGGCCAACTTGATTGGACGCCCACCACCTCAACCGAAGGCCTGGCAGAACAGCTCCGTTTTACAGGCCCTGCAGAACGGCAGACGGTCTCACAGGGCCCTGATCTCAAGCGGGCGCATGTTCCAACCGAGGACGCCCTGGCCCTAGCCGAGGCTAAGCAGACATCCCTTGGGCCAGGGTCAACTAGCAGATGTTGGTCGCCTGAGCACAAGGCTCTCCAGGGCCCATCTGGGGAGAGGCGGTCCCTCAGATATGTTGGTCCCAGGCTGCACAGGGCTTTGAAGGTCAGTACCGGTGCCTTGAAACAGATCCAGTGCTCAACTGGTAGCCAGGGCAATTGGTGTAGCGCCGGCCGAATGCATGCCTGAACAGGTGATGCAGCCAGCAGGGGCACCACCACATTTTGCACTAGATGGAGTTTCTGGATCAGCCTCAGAGGCAAGCCCGCGTAAAGCATGTTACAGTAGTCAAGCCTGGAAGTGAACACTGTATGGGTCACTGTAACCAAGTCTGGGGGGAGAGGTAGGGTACCAGTTGCCTGATCTGCTGAAGATGATAGAAGGCCGACCTGGCAACTGTGGTGACCTGGGCCTCCATAGAAAGCGAGGCATCGAGGGTCACCCCCAGGCTCTTCACTGTCTGGGCTGACACAACTGACGCACCATCCAAGGTAGGAAGCCTGATTTCTGACTCAAACACTCCTGCCCCTCCCCCACCCCCACCCCCCACCCCGCAGCTCAGGTATAGGACCTCTGTCTTCGCTGGATTAAGTTTTAACCGGCTCTGCTGCAACCACCCAGGCACAGCCTCCAGCGCCCTGGCCAAGTCTTCTGGGGCGGAGCCCGGGCAGCCGTCCAACAACAGATAAAGCTGGGTGTCACCCACATATTGGTGACAGCCCAGCCCAACCCCATGGACCAACAAGGCATGTGTCTGTTAAACAGCACTGGCAAGCGGATGGCCCCCTGCGGCACTCCACATTCAAGTGTGTATTGTGGGGAGAACCATTCGCTGAGCACCACCCTCTGTCCCCAACCACGGAGAAAGGAGGAAAACCACTGTAAAGCAATTCCCCAAACTCCTATGTCGGCGAGGCAGTTAGGTCATAAGATCATAGTCAACCGTGTCGAACACCACCGATAGATCCAAAAGCAACAGCAGCGCCAACCCGCCCCAATACAGGTGTCTCCGGAGGTCATCTGTGAGGGAGACCAGTGCCGTCTCTGTCCCATGGCCAGGGCAGAAACTGGACTGGAATAGATCAAGGATGGATACGTCATCCAGGAAGGCCTGAAACTGTTCAGCCGCCACCCTCTCAACTACCTTACCCAGGAACAGAAGATTTGAAGCTAGGCGGTAGTTGGCCAGGACCGCAGGGTCCAGTGATGTTTCTTTAACAGCGGATGAACCACTGCTTCCTTTAACTCCACTGGGAAAGTCCCAGAGGAGAGGGGCAAATTGATAATTTCTCCCAGGGGTACCCGAATGCCATCCCCATAGGCTTTAACCAGCCAGGATGGGCACAGGTTGAGGAGGCAAGTGGTTGGCTTCACAGCTGCTTGAAAACAGTCATGGAATGTTATTTTTATATATGGTATCGACTGCGAGATTATTATATGCCCAGAATTGGAAATCTCCAAAAATACCCACAGTAGAAGAATGATTCTTAAAGATGTTAGAATTCACTGAGATGGCTAAACTTACTTCTCTGATTAGAAAAAAGACAATATCTACATTTATGGCTAACTAGAAACCTCTTATTGACTTTTTACATGAGAAAGAAAAAAATTAATTGATGACTTGTGGATTTGACGATGAAGGAGATTTTTAAATAACAGAAATGTTGAGGTAATTTTGTTGTTTAGGGTAACTGTCTCATAATTCTAGACTTAATATTAAGTAATTGCATTTGTCTGTGTCATCAAGAAATTTTGAAGTTTTTCCGACATATTGCTTTGACTTTTTCTTTTTCTTGTTTTTTTAATTGAACTTTTAGTTTCAGTTTTGTTTTAAAATTCTTAATAAAATACTATTTTAAAAAAACAAATTATTCTATAAACACTATTGAATATAGTAGTTTCATAGTATCAAACCTAGTTTACGGAGTAACAAGACTTGAGGTTCTCTGAGGATATAACTCTATGAGTGATTAAAGCGTGAGAAGTATATATTGGAATCTGTTGTACAAACAATGTGGTCAAGCCCAAGAAATGACAAAAGGTCTGTAAATTAGTTGGAGAAGGTGCTTGGGAAACAGTTGCAAGGCGGTCTGGGTCAGTCTCTGGCCAGTCAGTAAGACTATATGACCCATAAAGAGAAGTTTCTGTCTGATTCTGAATTTGCATTTGGCCAGGTTGGCCTGCTGCATTGATTCAGTTTGCTGCAGACAGGTTATTTTCACATTCTCCAGGAGTATTCCCAAATATAATATCATTTAAACAGCAGTGAACACCACTTAAGGTCTTGAAGATGAAAGATGCTGTACATTTTGCATCAAACCTGTCCGGCAATTGAACCTACCGTATTTGACACTCATGATCAAAGCTACCGGACGTGACTGTTCAGAAGCCAGATCCCAGCTGATCCCTCTAGTAGGTTTCCAATCCCCCACCTGGGAAACCTTGCTGGGCCCTAACCCTGCTAGGCGGTAGCAATTTGGGGATGGAGAGAATCAGAAGCCAACTGCCGGCTGATCCCCCCAATCTTCTGACAATCTGCTTCTGATATCCTAGACCCAGGAAATTTACTACCTGCCAGACTGACTGGGACAGAGCAAAGCCTTTTGGGAAGAGGGAGGCAGGAATCAGAATCTGACTCCCAGCTGATCAGGGGGATCATGCGGCAGTGGGCTTTCAATCCCACCCCCCAAATCCTTGTGTTCTGGTAAACCTGAAAACCCAGCAGAGTTAAGAGATCTGAAGCCCCTAATTTCTAACTCTGCTGTGACTCTGCCTTCACCAGAGATAGCAATTTTGGGTAGTGGGTGGTGGAGAGATGGATTAAAACCCACTCCCAGATCAAGTAGGAGTGCGATTCTAATCCACACCCCCCCCCCCAACATCACTGTGTTTTGTGTGTGTAAAGTGCCATCAAGTCGCAGCCGATTTATGGTGACCTCAGCAAGGGGCTTTCAAGTCTCCCATCCAAGAACTGACCTTGCTTACCTTCTGAGATCTGACAAGATCGGGCTGTACCATGCTGCCTCCTCTCCCCCACTGTTTTAGGAAGGCAGAACACACAGGTCCCTTCAATGGATGAGCAGAGATTAGTTTGATGGACTACTAGGCAAAGAGTCTTAGGTACCCAGTTTGGCTCCCATTGTTAAGTACCACTTTTTTCCCTACAAGGGTGACAGACAAATAGGGTCGTCAACTCCAAGTTGGGAAATGCTTGGAGATTTGGGGGGTGGAGCTAGGAGAAGGCAGAGTTTGGGGAGGGGAGAAGCCTCAGTAGGCTGTATAATACATACAGTCCACCCTCCAAAGCAGCCATTTTCTCCCGGGGAACTGACCGCTGCAGTCTAGAGATCAGTTGTAATTCCAGGAGATCTCCAGGCCCCCTTTGGAGGCCAGCCACACCAAGAGACAAACTATGTTTGGGCCTACCACAAACCAATTGGTTTGTTATGACATCTCAATGTGGCCAATATTGTATGAGGCAACCGAGTCGCTAGTTTAGTCCCAAAGTTTAATTTTTTAACCACTAACATGCACAACTCGTGCAGCACTCAATAAGTCACAAGAGGCCCAAGCCTAATCTTCCTTCTGTTTCCTGTGCTCTCAGAGGACAATTTTGCATCGAAAAAAAGCTCTCAGCTCTGCAGTTTATAGCCACTGCTGTACCCAAGAACCCTACAAGAGACTTGCTACTGCAGTGGGATAACTGCAGGAACACTGTCTTAAGAGTGCTAATTTTTTTCCTAAATTTTTTCTATACTTCTATACTTTAAGTTTTCTTTTACTACCCCAACAAAAGTCCCAAACAAAGAACATCAGTTAGCCAACACTTCTCACAGCAAATCCTTTATGACTGCAAAGATTTGATTAGATTATAACTGCAGGTGTGCTTATAGATCATCGTATATGAAACTGCGTTAAATACATTTTTGTAGAAAGGCTGAATGTAAACTCCATAAATATATAACATAAACACTGTCCAGTAACGGGGGACTCGCTAGAATTTTAAGATACTTCAACTTATATATTCCAAGTGGACACCTACCAATGGAAAAATATTATTCCTGCCCCAAAAGAATAAATAGTATTTATGGAAATGTACAAGATATACATTTAGGTTTCAAACATGCATGACTGTTAGTCTTCTTGTATATGGAATTTTGCACATAATCTGATACCCAGTACATATGTCTAAAAATCCCCACTGCTTTTTTGAAGGCGGGGGAACTACATACACCCACATACCTCAGTTTCTAAGTTCTTGAGATGATGGTGGAATACCACCTACCAAGATTTGGGCACTGTTCACAAGCAGACAATGAACCTTTGCCCTGCACACCGCTTCTCTTCTGTTTGCCTGCTGGGGATTGAGGAATTGTGCTGTTCTGGAACGGCTGCACTCTCCCAAAATGAGCAAATTTGCAGCCTGTGGGTGCTGTTAATGTCTTTGGACAGAGGCTCAGGCATCCTTTGTGGCAGACGTCATCTCTAACCAGCTTCAGCTTCTGCACCAACTATGACCGCTTCCTGAAAAGCACAGTTTGGTTACTGTTATCCTCTTCAGAAGCTTGAATTGGTGCAAAGGGCAGCGATTGCTGACCAGCATTACTCAAAGGAAATGCGTGTTGCCAGTTTCTAAGAGGAGCCTATTCCCACCCAGACCCAATTTAAAAGTGCTGATCGTGATCCCTAAAGCCCCGAATGGCCTGGGAGAAGGACATCTGTCTGTTCGGTTGTTGTGGTCTTTCTGGAAGCCACTGCTCCAGCCACTGGCAGGGGACAGCATCTTCCTGGTTGTGGCCCTCCCTACATCAGTTCAGAGGGCACCCAGCCTTCCAAGTTTTTGGCATCACGCCGAAACTTGCTTCTTTCAAGTCATTCTGTCAACTAGCTTTTTAAAATCCTCTCCCACTGAGAACCTCCCACCAATGGACACAGTTTGTGTACCTGCTTTTATCATATATGGGATGCTGCTTGAACTGCTGGTTTTGAACTGCTACTTGCTTTGTGTATGGGTGTGTGATAATGCTGTTAGACCTGCTGCTGACTTTACTGTGGGTTTTTTTCTTTCTTTTTTGTTGTGTTTTCAAGCCAGTTTAGAGTATGGGATACAGATGCTTAAAATGAAATAAGTCATATTATGCTCCTTCATCAACTACTAATGTCCATCACTTAGCCTTGTCTTTCTTTATGGTACTAAATAAATCCCACTGAAGTCAAATGGAAGGTAACAGAAGCACATTTATTTAAGGGGACTTCTGTTTGACCGAACCACAGAATAGTCTCAGCACCAGTTACAGGATTCCTTGAACACCGCAATGTGTAGCTGCACAGGCCAGCAAATAATGTAACTGGGAGTTCTATATCAGTTTCTCCACTACAACTCATTTTAATTTACTTATTTTAGTACTTTATTTTAATTTACTTATTTTAGTACTTTATTTAATACTCAGATGTTTCTTGCACGGAGCCTGTTCTACACTGTTCCTTGTCTTTCACTTCCAACAGAGGATCTGAGAGGCTAGAAAGGACAAGTTAGTAGTCCTGACTTCTGAATAGTGGCTGTTGTCACAGTTTGATATGATTTAGGGCAAGACAGTTTGGCACTCCAGTCCTCCAAATACCTTCAGCTGCTCACACAATATGAATTTAAGGAAAACATACATGAAGGCGCTGCTCCCACTCGTTAAGTTTGCTATGTGCATGGGGAGAAGAGGACATCTGCTATTCACCAATCATGATCGGGTAGTCCCACTGGAAGTGAAGAATTAGATGTCCAGCTCTTTGTTCCAAAAGCACATTATACGGCTTCCAAGACCTGCCATGATATGGATTAGCTCAGTCAAGGAAGCCACGACCTTCCATTTGTAAAACCTGAGCAAGGCCGTTAATGATCGGAAGTTTTGGAGGTCATTAATTCATAGGGTCGCCATAAGTCAGAAGCAACTTGGCGGCACGTAGCACACACACAAACACACACACACAGAGCTAGGAAATACAGCAAAACATTATACACCAGGAAAGTTGGTGGAGAATGCAACAGTATGAAACTAAGCATCTGTACTACAATTACACCCCCCCCCCACACACACACACACACTGTAGATGTACACTGTGTATCATGCGGTGACAGCCCTAATACTACAGTAAAACAGTATTCATGTTTGCAGACATCATTCCTGGGCCACTCTTCCACTGCCATTACATCTTCTCTTTTGAGAAGACTGTGTTTTTTTAAAGTTGTGGGGAAAGTAAAAAGGCCAGACTTTCTCAGATGAGCTTTCAGCAAAAGATTATGTTAAATATTGTCCTAAGCAGATAAAGCAGAAAACCTCATTAACACTCTTTAGGGAAAAACAATATTTTGGCAGGCTGAAGCCAAAGACTTCTTCCTATCTCCCCCCCACACACACCTGTTACCCCTCAAAACAGCCTCTAATAATAGACCATTTCCCTTTCCTAAGCCAACCTGAGATCTTCATCAAATGTCACCAAACTTCTCTCTGTCACAGAACACATTTTAGAAGGTGCCCTGGGCAAACTCCTCAACGGTATCCTTACGGAACCGGGCAGCCAGATACCTCTTATTCAGGACAACTCATGCATCCCCACAAATTAATTCTTTGAGCATAATGTAAAATGGCTGGACTTAATCTGTCTCAGGCACAAATATCACCCTTTAAGCCCAGCTTCATTTACTGAGGCTTTAATTTTCAGCAGGCCCTTCTAGGCCATGTAAAAAAAAAATTACAAACTTCATTTATAAAACAGGAGGTATGTGGTTAAAGAGACATATATTTTAGACCTTTTTTTAAAAAAAAAAAGGATAACCAGCTTAGAAGGTTAAAAGGTTAGACTTGGAAGAACAAAAATAAACCTTGAGACCTGCGTCACCTAAAGTCTAACCGTTTTCTTCCAGCAAAAGCATTCGGGGATTACAGCTCACTTCTTCAGATACAACCTGACTGCCCCTGTTTCTAGAACAGACCATGCTTCCCAACGCTTATTTCAGTTACATTCTCCCCCACACACTGATGTATAAAATGCATTTAGGCTTTATTTATCAGTGAACCAGTTAAGCTCCCATTAATCATTTCCACCTTGCATTCAAGCAAATTGACTGAGCGGCAAAAGAAAGTTTTAGGGGTTTTTTTCCAGCTTTGTGTAACAGGATTTGTTTTCCCAGCAACTGAAACATTTAAGGGCAAAACACAGGATGTTACAGACTCAATTTCCCTTTCTTCACAGCATACAATCAAGCAAGAGGGCTCAGCTGCATTTATAAACCGAGTCAAACAGCACACAGCCATTTTTTGTTTTTAAAACCCAACAGGTACACCTAATCCCCGTTTCGAACAAACATAGTTCATTACAGAAACTCCCCTGAATCAAGTTAATCAAAGATTACCTTGTTCTAAGTTGCTTGGAGGTCCCAAAAACCAGACAGTAGCAAGAAATCCAAGAGTTTTGTGCAGTTAAAATGGCTACTGTAGATTGGGGAAGTGGTGTCTGCGCTTCGGTTTATGAGTCATACATGAAACTAAGTGTTTCTCAGGGAGGCACGCCCAGGTTGCTGTGGGCCCAATTACTCCACCAGGTCAAACATGCAAATATTCAGGTAAGAGGGGGGAAAGGAGAACAACCTGAATCAACCAGCCACACCTTAACTAGCAGGAGCAAAGGCCGAGCAATCTCGGCAGCAGAGCAGAATACACAGACAGAACACACCACAGGTGAACAAATGGCTAGAGAGATTTTGTGCAGGGAGACTGGCTCCACTTGCACCCTGTTAAGTAAATGAAGCATTTCAGCCTTCAGAAAAGTTGGTGATCAATTCACACACTGAAGGAGGTCAGCACAACTTTCTGAAATTATTTTAAAACCGATGTATTTGTATATTTATCTCAGTTAAACTGCGAGGGAAGTCACGAATATGTCACTGTGGTAATTTCACTGCTGAAGCCTAACTGTGTATGGGGGGAAAAAAACAGGAAATCTAATTCTGTTACAGCCTTTCATAGTTTTTCTAACAAGACAACCTGTGAGTGGTCTCTTGTCTGAATCCAAAGTGAAGAGGTGACAAAAAAGGGAAGTGGGGGGGGGGGGGAGAGAAGGAGTGACACTTAAGAGTGACACTTCAGCTCCCTGCACCTCAGTTTAAAGAGACAGTGGAGGGAGCCTACAAAAAACAGTGTTTTACATTTGCAGAGGGCAAGAGGAGAGATGTCTTTAAGAAGTATTACGAGAGACAACATTTTGAGAAAAGAAGCCAGGGCTGGGGATAACGGCCCAGACAAATTAGCAAGCAGGAAGACAGGAAAACCAAACGCGAAAAATGAAGGCGAGCGGGGAGAGCCAACAGAAATCGGGGGGTAGGTCAGGGTCTGGAAGTAGGCCTGGGATCGACAGCTGGCATAGCTGGCATCTGTCAGGCCACAAACACCAGAATGGAGACCGTCATCAGCAGGCGATGCCGCCACCTGAAAAGTCCGGCCAGGAGGGAAAGCAGTGGCGACTGCAGGCCGCCGCCACCGTCCCACAGTGGGCCAGAAGCTGGAGGGAAAGTGGAGCAGTATCAGCTGCTACCGCTCCTATGCATCCCTGAAGAGCTGGACTACAGGTGGCCGGAAGCTCCCCCCTCCCCTCCTTTCCCCTCTCCAATGAAGCAGCAGGAGGGGAAGAGGCCGGCTAGGTAAGCTGTGCGGGGTCCGGAGGAGTAAGAGCAAAGAAGAGGATGAAGGAAGAGTGGAGCCAAGGCCTGCTATGGGTTTCTTGCGTGGGCCCACCAAACAACAGCCCCCCCCCCTTCCTAATACCTTATTGCCAGCACACGGAGAACACAAGAGGCCCTCTGGGAGCCACAGACCGGACGTTTCAGAAGTAGAGGTGATGGGAGCCTTTCGTCACTTTGATATGAGGATGGGACGATAACCCCATCCAGGGGTTAATTTCTGACTCTGAGAAGTTCCGGAGGTCTCCTCCTACTCTCGCCTCACATCAAAAGCTTGCAAAAAGGGTCTCCTGACTTGGCCTTTGTCCTCATACACGTCTACCCTAGTCTCCATTTGTCCTGGAGAATGGCGGGGGGGGGGGGGGGAATGGGACGATGCATCACCTTGGCAAACAGACATGCCCAACCAGTGTTTGCATCAGGGTCGTGCAATTTTTTTTAATCAGTATTTTTCAGTCCGGGTCTCAGGGACCCGAAAAAAATTCAGTATTTCTGAAAAATCACAGATCCCAATACTGGTATGGTATTTGGATCCAGGATCTTGGGGAAATCCTGGATTTTGGGGGGTCCAACTGACCTGAGAAGAAAAATGCGGGGGCGGGGGGAGCCAGCCTGATCCTGGGGAGGGTTTGGCTTCTACAGAGTGGTTTAAACTGGCCCCAGGATCTGTGTGCCATGGCTGGGATGGACTCTCCTGCCATGTGGCAGGAGAAGCTGGCCCCACGATCTGCTGTGCCACGGCTAGCAGATTGCTCCCTGTGGCACAGCAGCTTCTGGGGCTGGCTTCTTCAGCAGCCCAGTTTAAACTGGGCTGCACAAGAAGCCAGCCTCAAGCCGAGCTGGCGGGAACAGTCTGCTCCCACCAGCACAGCTGATCCTCGGGCTGTCTTCTGCAGTCCCTTTAAACCTTAAAGGGACTGCAGTAGAAGCCCGACAAACAGCTGAGAGCAATGCCGCTTGCTCCCGCCTCTCTGCTATTTTAGGATCTACTGGTAATTCCTGAATATATCCAGGATTTTTTCCAGATTTTTTTTGTTTTCCCTAGGAAACCTGGATAAATTTGGGGAGCCAAAAAATACTTTTGGCTTGGATAGAGCTGAATGCACACCCCTAGTTTGCATCCATCAGGATGCAGGAGGACGAGTGCTTAACATTTCTCAGTCTTCTTCTCTGCAAAAGTCCCCCCTGGGTCAATTTTCTCCCAGCCAGGCTCAGTTCTGGCCTCCATGGTGAGCTAGACAAAGACTAGCTCAAGGAGCAGAACATTTGCAGGGGAAAACCACACGTGGGAAGAATGTTATCCATCCTTCTTCCGCACAAATGCCTCTTGCCCCGCCACACTAAGCAAACAGAGTTGGGAGCCTAATGTTATCTTTGTGTGGTTCCCTGAGTATCACTTCAATACAGCAGCTGTAGCCACTGGTTTAGAAGAGAGAGCAACACGGCTGCAATCATGCAGTTCTGGTCTTTCCCAAGCTGGAAAGAGTACTATGCCAATCCTTTCAGCCTGAAAAAAAATTCAGCAAGAAGAGCTTATTCGTGTATCTGGAGACAAGACAAGCGGCTTCTTAACATCATCTTGCTACATCACCAACATAAACCGAAGTCAACAGAATTAAATGTCTATTGCCCTGTAATAAAGACAAGTTGTGTGTTTGGGTTTATTTTTTTAAGTATTCAGATAAAAAAATGCAGAGCCCATTAAACTGAAGACGTGATTAGAGATGGGCACAAACCGGGAAAATGGAGGTTCGTGGGGTCTCATGGACAATGAACCATGAACCTCCACAAATCTTCCCATTTAATGAACCGGTTCGTAGTTCATGGTTTGTGAAGTTCACGGCACAGTAGAACAGTCCCCCTGCAGACTAGAGGCATCAAACTTGCAACGGACCTCCCCAGGATGCCCCTCTACCTGTCCTCCAAGTTGTATGTAGATTGGCTTGGGGAGGGGGAACATCTTAGGGTTCAATGTGCAAAAGGGGAGGAGCGTGTCGAACAGCCCCTTTGCAAGCTAGAAGCATCCAACTCCCCGGGACACCCCTCTACCTGCCCTCCAAGTTGTGGCAGACTGACTTTTCGGGGGGCCAAGTAGTGGCTCCCCAAAGCAGGTGCCCCCAGGAAAGGGCTCTCTGGGGAAACCACAGCAGTCACAGGTTCAGGAGTGCGTCGCCCCCTGCAGGTTAGAGGCTTAGAGTAGAATGGGAGCTCTCTGGTTGGCAGCCAAACCTTCCAATCAAGCTTTGGAGGGCCACTATTGGTGATTCTAGAGCGGCAAGTCCATCCCCCACGTTGCCTGGACAATTGATTCATAGACAGCAGCATGTCTGGGCCACTAACCACTCCCACAAACCTCACAAAGCTCCTTGAAAAATGGTTCACTTCATGAGTGACTCAATTGTAAGAACTGCTGCTCACGAACCGCAAACCGGGCCTGGTTCGTGATGACTTTCGGTTCGTGTTTTGGTTCATGCCCATCCCTACTTGTGATAGAGGGACACAGTAATCCCAACAATCACATTCACAAATAGAAGACGACGACAAAGAAGAGGAGGAAGAGACTGGATTTATATCCCACCCCTCACTACCCAAAGGCGTCTCAGAGCGGCTTACAGTCTCCTTCCCCTCCCCACAACAGACACCCTGTGAGGTAGGTGGGGCTGAAAGAACTCTTGCCAGAGCTGTCCTTTCAAGAACAGCTGGTCCAGAGCTATGGCTTGCCCAAGGTCACACCAGCAGCTGCATGTGGAGGAGTGGGGGATCAAACCCGGTTCTCCCAGATTAGAGTCCGCGCACTTCGCCACTACCCACTGCCAATTCCCTCCTTATGGCTCACTGAGGGGTGGGAGACTGATAGGACGGGAATCCCTTCCCCCTATTGCCAAACAGCTCCAGCCCACTCGGTCTCCTGTTAAGCCCTGTGGCTGAGCTGGAGCCGCTGCTGGCATGCTCCTCTGCTGCTGCCAGGAGCAGCAGCGGGCATCCTCTGCCATCATGACCAGGCTGGTGCAGCCGGTGTCCTCCGCTGCCGCAGCCAGGTCAAAGCAGCTGCCGGCAGGGCTGCTGGGCTGTTCCACTGCTGCCAGGCCCAGCGAGGCTTCCCCAGCTGTGCCTTCCACCACCCCTGAACCCAGCACCGCTCCCTTGTGCCGCGGGCAAATGCCCGAGGTAAGCGTGTTCTCTCTGCTTATGCAGAGAATGCTACTCTGCTTTTGGGGAGGTTTAAAAAAATTTCAGATTTTTCTGCAAACCTGAAAATTTGCTGAATAATCTGTTTAGCCTCCAGGTGGGCCCGACCCACTGATTTAGCTATCCGCAGATGGCTTATAGTTTATAGCTTTATTAAACAGAAGTTAGGGGTCTCTTTTCGAATAAATACGATATATCACAAAAGTCCACATTTAACAACATATTCTACGCAAGACCTGACTTTCTGCATCGGGTCAGAAAGTCCACCTACTCTGTCCTGAGTAGTTTAAATACCACTTCTGCCTCAAACATGAATATACAGATGTTCATGCATAACGAATTACATTATTCATTCATACTAGTTATGAACTGAAACATGGATTCACACAAACACTCAGGATGCTGCACAGTGAAATCAATGCCAATAATATGTGACTTTTCAGATTCCTTTTCAAGAACGAGAATCTGCTTCTCTATCCACCTCAACTGTACTCTGCCAGAACACTTCAGCCAAAGAAATCTGACCAAAAAGCCACAACCCAAATGTTTCTTTGCCATATTCTTGCCTGTAGATGATCATAATGTCGAAACACAAACACAAACCGCTAGCAGTTGCTTAGCTGCTGTTATTTTCTGAATTCTGCACATTCCTAGGATGTTGTTGAAACTTGCTATAGGAAAAGAGATGCACCATCTATTGGACATACCCACACAGGAAACAAAAGAAAGCACTTCTTCATACAGTGGGTGAAACCACTACCATAAGACACAAGAATGAGGCCAGTGGCTTAAACTGCTTTTAAACAAAGATGAAGTGAATTCGTGGAAGTTGTCTACTGGCCATGATAGGTTCATGGAACCCTTGTGCCAGCTGTGTCCCTCTGAGACAAGCCGCTGCTAGCCACCACTTTCATGCCAACCTTCTCAGCTTACCCAGGAACCAGCCTGGCTTAGGATAGAAATGGAATGCTGGACTGCATAGCTCCAGAAAGAGAAATTCTCATATTCTTAACAAATAAGATGGGGGAAAGACACATGGACAAGTATAGGAAACTGGTTTTAGTCAATCTGTTTACAGCACTGACTTAACAATTGCAATTGTGTTTCTGGGTGGGGAAGAAGGCAGTCTTGACTACCAAACTGAGCTGGGATTTGTGGCAGGAACCACCACAGTCCAAATGAGATTCTCAAGAATGAACCACTTATTAGAAAATGCTAATGTGGCCTTTAGTTCCTTCTGAATCAGGAGGGCTTGATCAGAAAGACTCTTCGTACTAAAGTACTCTTGATTGATTAGTAAGTCCTGATTAATGGCCTAACGGCTAGGTGAAAGGAAATTCTCCAAGACTAAGTGTGATGTTTTCTACATAGTCCAAATGCAAGTGGCAGAACAGAGTTTATCACAGTCAACAAAACGGAAGTTTGATGGCAACACTGCCACCTCTTGAGGTCAAACACCTGGCACCAATCACGCTGCTGGAGGCTCAGAGAGAACTTCTGCATGATCTTCAATATTGCAGCAGCCCAGATAGATGATGAGGGCATAGCCTCCTAGGAGATCCCTGCTTCCATGATGTACGGAGTGAGGGTGGGTGAGAAAAGAGAGCACCTTGTTTTATCTACTCATTTTTTTAAAGCTGGCATACGCTGCACTCAGGAGAAGAAGAAGGGATTGGATTTATACCCCACCCTTCACTACACAAAAGGAGTCTCAGAGTGGCTTACAATCTCCTTTCCCTTCCCCTCCCCCTGTGAGGTAGGTGGGGCTGAGAGAGCAATGGAAGGCAAGGGAAAGGATGGCTGTGATTTCAAAGCTGATTACAGGAATAAGGGGACAGGCAGACACACCATAACCGGTGCAAATGGTTTTGCCAGAAAAGAGTGGGCAACTGATGCAAATTCTAGCAACGGCATCTAGCCCGTTCACTACTCTTTTCTCTATTAGCTCAGTGGTCTTCAACCCAAATGAGAGGCATCCCCATTTGATCACAGATTGGTGATGGTGCTGGAAAAGGGCCCTCAAGTCACAGCCGACTTTCCATACAAGAGCTATTCAGCGGTGGCTTGCCATTGCCTGCCACTGCACAGCAAACCTGGACTTCCCGTCCAAGTACTAACCAGGTCTGACACTGTTCAGTTTCCAAGATCTGACAAGATCGGGTTAGCCTGGGCCATCTAGGCCAGGGAGATCATGGATTGCTCATGCTTATTCACACGCTGCATGAAAGTAATTTCTTGACTGCAAGATACAACCCATGGGGAAATTTATCGTGTAAGGTCCCATCACTAGTCCAGACTTCCATCCTTTTAGATTAGGTAAAGGTAAAAGGTAAAAGGTAAAGGTTTCCCTTGCTCGAAAGCCAGTCGAATATGACTCTAGGGATGCAGTGCTCAACTCCGTTTCCAAGCCGAAGAGCCAGCACTGTCCAAAGACGTCTCTGTGGTCATGTGGCCGGAATGACTAGATGCCGAGGCGCACGGAACGCTGTTACCTTCCCACCGAAGTGGTGCCTATTTATCTACTTGTAGATTCTTGCTTTCGAACTGCTAGGTTGGCAGGAGCTGGGGCCAGAGATGGGAGCTCACTCCGTCATGCAGCACTCGGGTCTCGAACTGCTGAACTACCAACCTTCTGGTCTGCAGTTCAGCGCCTTAACCACTTAAGCCACTGCAGCCCCTCTCCTTTTAGATTAGCAAATAGCAAATAGGCCAAGTCCCATTCTGCTGTACACAGGCGAACATGGTTATATTATCTCACTCTGTAGTAGGACTTAGAAGAGCCCTCTGGGTGACAGGGAATCATGGTTAAAAACATTGCTCTGGCAGACTGTTTCTAGAATTCCCTAAATACCAGACAGCATTCACCCTGGCCCGCTTTAATGCGCTTCTGGAAGGGAGGCACACGCATATCCCTTCCTCTCAATGTGTTTGCCCCTGCCAATTGGACAAGGTTGAAACAGCTGACCATGTGTTACTGCATTGTCCTTTGTATAGAGCAGGGGTGGCCAAACTGTGGCTCAAGAGCCACATGCGGCTCTTTCACACATAGTGTGTGGCTCCCGGCTGGGCAGCTGGGGAAGTGAAGGGGAGGCATGCCTCCCCAATTAGCCTAGCCTTCCCTTCCCCAGCCAGTGTTTCCCTCCATGACTAGGCTTCAGGTACGGGAAGCAGAGAAAGAAAGCAACTTTAAATCCCCCTTCCAAGCCAAGCCAGCTGGCATGGGAGGGAGGGGCTTGGAGGATGCATTTAAAGTTGTTCTCTTTCCAACTTCCTCTCCTGCCCCCAACTTATTTGCTTTCTTTCTACTTTCTTTCTTTCCACCTTTTTCTCTCTCTCTCTCCCTCTCTCCTTCTTGGTGCTTGGGGGGGCAACAGTGGGAGAGCTTCTAGTATCCTGGCCCCACTGCTGGACCTCCTGAGGACATCCAGTGTTTTTGGCCACTCTGTGACAGAGTGTTGGACTGGATGGGCCATTGGCCTGATCCAACACTGGCTTCTCTTATGTCCTCCCCATCTAAAGTTACATGTGTTCTCCAAGCCCTGCCCACCACCACATTGGCTGGCCAGCTTGGAGATGGCATATGTCTCTTTAAATCCCTTCGCCAAGCCCGCAGGTGTGGGGGCATGGGGGAGGGGTTGGAGAACACATTTAAAGTCACTTTCTTTCCACCTCTCCCTTCCTTCCTCCCTCTCTCCCCATTAATTTGCTTTTTACCTCTCTGTGTCTCTCTTTTCCCCTCCCTCCCCACCTATTTGCTTTCTTTCCACCTTTCATTCTCTCTCTCTCCCTTCCTTCCCCTCCCTCATCTATATGCTTTGTTTCTTTCTCTCTCTTCCTTCCCTCCTCCCTTCCTCCCCATCTCTTTGCTTTCCTTGTCTCTCTCTCCTTCTTTCTTTCCACCTCTTTCATTCTTTTCACCTTTCCCTTTCTCTCTTCCTTCCTTTCATCCTCTCTCTCCTCCATTCCCATCTATTTGTTTTGTTTTTCTATCTTTCTCCCCTTTTTTCTCCATCCCCCATCTATTTGCTTTATTTCCACCTTCCTTTCTGTTTTGCTTTCTCCCTTCCTCTTTCTCTTCATTACCCCTGCCTCCCTCCCCCATCTATTTGCTTTCTTTGTTTCTCTCTCTCTCTTTCTTTCCACCTCTGTCATTGTTTCTTTCCATCTCTCTCTCTCTCTTTCTCTTAGACAAATATCATTAGCAAACAATTAAATATTATTGGACAAATAAATATCATTATCAATATCTGTTTTTACCCCTTTTGTTTTTATCTTTGACAGTCTAATTTAATATTAATAAAAAGCAAATTTGAAATTTAATCAATAAAAACGTGTGTGTAATATTTGTTCATGTCTTGTGGCTCTCAAACATCTGGTGTTTATTCTATGTGGCTCTTAAGCTGAGCAAGTTTGGCCACCCCTGGTATAGTGGGAAATTCAATCTTTATATGTAACTCCAATTCTATTAAATTTTCTGATTAATTTAATATTTAATCTGATGAATTTAATATTTCCCTCCTCCTTTCAAATTTTGGGTGGTCAAATTTTGCCCCTCAGCAAGATCTACAAGGAAGCAGCTGGTTAGGTCTTTGTATTAATTGTCTCTACTATTGAAATCAGCCTGTCATGCTGCCTGGAAATTTTATTGCTTGTAAAAGTGCTGATAACTATGTGTGTCAGTATTGACTGGTCTATGATCGTAACTAATAAAGCCTGAATGACTGACTTTCCAGACTGCATATTTATCAAAGGCTCCTCAGTATGACCTGGTGGAATGAGCTCCCAGATAACATCAGGGCCTTGCGGGACTTTTTACAGTTCCGCAGGGCCTGCAAGACGTAGCTCTTCCGCCAGGCTTTCAAGTAGGGGCCGCCTCAACTTCATAGCCCTGGCCTGGCCACTGAAGACCGCCAATGGACCAGCAGCACAAATTGGAAGCCCAGAAGAAGTCTGTTGATGCCGCTCGGGCAAGGATGCTGAACTTCGCCATCATGTACTGTATTTTAAAGTCTGTACTGTATTTTATACTATGGTTGTTTTATGGAATTTTGTAAGAACTATGTTGTTAGCCGCCCTGAGCCTGCTGAGAGGCGGGGAGGGCGGGATAGAAATCTAATAAATAAATAAAAAAATAAAATTAAAACACTTATACCCCACCTTTTCTCTTGTCTCAAGCAATGCTCCCTCTAAGCTATGGAGTCTTGTGAGCAAAAAAAAAATCTACTTTGTGAGTTACTGGCATGAAAGTTGTGAGCGAGCGATTTGGCGACTGCATAAAGTAGTTTGCTCTGGAGCCATCCTTCCTGAGCTAAGACAAAAATGTGTGAGCTGGAGGCTAAAAACCTGTGAGCTAGCTCACACTAACTCATCTTAGAGGGAACACTGGTTTCAAGGTGACTTACAGATTAATCTAAGGGTATGTCAAAAGTTAGAGGATCGCAGGAAAAGTACATAGTATAGTATTAGGTGCAAAATTCAGCATCCCTAATCCAAACCTAACCTACCATGTGCAAAACACCCTTCAAACTACTGGTAAATACTGCAAGCATAGTAAGCTACAGGGTTGGCCAGCAGAGCAAGCAGACACGCCTATAGTAATTCAATAAAACAATGACACATAGCATCAAGGAAATAATCTATCATCTATTAAGTACACAAGGCAGCCCTTTAAAAACTTCCTTCCATGAAACCTCCAAAGCACCCCAAAAAAGCAATTCTTACACTTTTTCACAATTCCAGTGTAAGCGAACATTCATTTTCATCAAGTCAAAGGAAATACTACATATGACTGCATATTATCATTTGAAGCAGTGGCCTTCTGCACTCCTCCCTCCTTTAGTGATGGGGGGGGGGGGGTGCAACAGCTGCTCAAAGGAGAAATCAAGTGAAAGAAAGCACATGCGCAGTGCTGATTTTTACACTCAGAACAGCTCTCACACTTGGCTTCAAACAGGTTATTTAAAAAAAAATTCAGAGGATTTTAAGGAACTATGAAAAGCTGTGGAGACGAGCATCTTATGAAATGAAAATACAAGAGGGGAAAACTGACATAGCGGTGCCATACCTTCCAACATTCAACTAATGAAGACGGTGGTCATGCATTGTAACACCTCTGTTGCCATCCAGCCCAGTTTCCTTGAGGGGCTATGGCTCAGTGGTACAGCATCTCCTGGGCAAGCAGGAGAAGAGAAGAGAAGGGAAGGGAAGGGATGAGATTAGATTTATACCCCGCCCTTCACTCACCTGGAGTCTCAGAGCAGCTTACAAACTCCTTTTCCCTTCCCCTCCCCACAACAGACACCCCCTGTGAAGGAGATGGGGCTGAGAGAGCTCTGAGACAATTGTCCTTGAGAGAACAGCTGGTACAGAGCTACGGCTTGCCCAAGGTCATCCAACCAGGTGCAAGTGGAGGAGGAGTGGGGAATCAAACCCGGTTCTCCCAGATTAGAGTCCGTGCACTTAACCACTACACCAAACTGGCTCTCAGAAGTTCTCAGGTTCAATCCCCACCATCTGCAGCTAAAAGGACCAGGCGGTAGGTGACGTGAAAGACCTCCACCAGAGACCCTGGAGAGCTGCCGCCAGTCTAGGTAGACAGCACTGACGCTGATGGACCAAGGGCCTGATTCAGTAAAAGGGAGCTCCATGTGTTCCTATTATACATTGTTGAAGGGTCTTCCCTATATGTGTTATTCACTTATCCGACAACAGCCACGGCCTCCAGTCCTGTCATCTACTGATTTCAACACCAAGCATGTACTTCTTCTTCTGGCAAAAGGTATCAGCCAGGAAAATAAGAATCTTCTACTACATTATCAAACAGATACAGTATGTGAAATGGCAGGATGGGGACTGTATGGCTATAGGTTTCACGGCAGACTCTACACATGTGCGTGATGCACCAGACCCAAAAAAAAGGCACACCAAGGTTCACACTAACAATATTTTGGTGCTACTCACACTAAGCAGGTTTTAACAAGGCTCCCAGGAAGAGGGACAGTGGCTTATTGGGGACAGATGCAAAAAATGGACAGCCCTCAGTAAATAAGGGCAGCTGGAACGAGGGAGGTGTGTCCTCCTGGATTCTGTATATGGCTTCTTATCAGTGGAATGCTCGGAAGCCAGAAGGCCAGTAAAAGGAGCATAAAAGATGCAAGGTCAACCAAGCAACAAGCAGGTAAGTGTTGGATTCAACAGGACAACCAGCCAGATTTTTCAGGCAGGTAGCGGAGGAACCAGAACTAACAGATCAGGTACCTGGCAGAATATTAAAGAAGTGCAAAAATGCACACACACCATGAACCTGGACATTATTCAGATATGTGAACCTGAAAGATGAAGTGGCACATATGAAGGACAAAAATCATGTGATTTTTGAACACGTGAAGCTGCCTTATACTGAATCGGAACTTTGGTCCACCGAGGTCCATATTGTGTCCTGGCAGCGGTTCTCCAAGGTCTCAGATGGAGATCTTTCACACCACTTCCTACCTGGTCCTTTTAACTGAGGATGTTGGAGACTGAGCCTGTGTCGGGTTCCTGACATTTTTCCCGGGCGGTAGTTGGGTGCCTGCTGCTCTCCACGTCATTGAGCGCTCTCTCGCTCCCCCCCCCCCCCCACACACAGTTTGTTCTCATGCCTGTATCTGTTTCTCTGAGCAACGCTTGTAACCTTGAAGTGTTTTTCTAACGGCACTGACTCCAGGTGGTGGGGGTGTGGGAATCAGCGGGGAAGTTTAGTGGGAGATGGGGAAAGACTGCCAAGTCTGAGCTGACTCTGTTAGGCGCCTTTCCAGTGGGAAAACCACGGCTAGTATTTTTGCGCCTTTTTGCAACTCACCTGATTGGTGCCAGGTTCTTGTTCTGGTGTTTGAATATAGTATAACTTACCCTCTGCCCTGTAACTGTCATCACTAACACTGAAAGTGCTTACTGAGTAGACCGTTAAGAACATAAAAGGACTGTATTCAACATAAGGCCTGGCTTATTGGATCTTACAAGGTTCTCACAGCCTGGGTCCTTTGCATGCCAAGCAGATGCTCTACCACTGAGCCATGGCCCCTCTCCTAAGTCACCTTTAGAGGAGGTGACTATCATTAGAGAGCTGAATACTAGCAGGGTTCTTTCCACTACTGATGTCAGCTTTTAATGGTGAGAGCATGTGTTCAAATCCTCTCCTTTTGCAATGAATCACTTGATCCATTATCTCAGTCCTCCTGGCACAGGTAACCACTGATCCCCAGCTGAATATCCAGCACAACCTTCCGTGTTGACTGCCTGCTGGCTGAAGTCGAGTCCTCCAGATTCTTGGCCAGATAATCATATTGGCAGAGACTGGCAGAGACTGACCAGGAGTCGTAGTAGATGACTCAATGGAAATGTCGAGACATTGTGTGTGACTGCAATGAAAAAGGCCAACGCTATGCTGGGGTTTATTAGGAAGGGAATTGAAAACAAAGCAGCCAGTATCATAATGCCCCTGTATAAATCGATGGTGTGACCTCATTTGGAGTACAGTGTACAGTTCTGGTCGCCACACCTCAAAAAAGATACGGCATTGGGAAAAGAGCAGAAAAGGGCAACTAGAATGATAAAAGGGTTGGAACACTTTCCCTATGAAGAAAGGTTGAAGCGCTTGGGGCTCTTTAGCTTGAAGAAACGACGGCTGAGGGGTGACATGATTGAGGTTTACAAGATTATGCCTGGGATAGAGCAGGTAGAGAAAGAAGTACTTTTCTCCCTTTCTCACAATACAAGAACGTGTGGGCACTCCATGAAATTGCTGAGCAGTCAGGTTAGAACAGATAAAAGGAAGTACTTCTTCACCCAAAGAGTGATTAACACGTGGAATTCACTGCCACAGGAGGTGGTGGTGGCTACAAGAATGGATGGCTTCAAGAGGGAATTAGATAAACATATGGAGCAGAGGTCCATCAGTGGCTATTAGCCACAAGGTATAGATAGGAACTCGCAGTCTGAGGCAATTAATGCTCTGTATTCTTGGTGCTTGGGGTTGGGGGAGGCAACAATGGAAGGGCTTCTAGTGGACTGGATGGGCCACTGGCCTGATCCAACACTGGCTTCTCTTATGTTCTTATGTCTGGGACAAGTGATGCTCTGTATTCTTGGTGCTTGGGGGGGAGAGCAACAGTGGGAGGGCTTCTAGTGTCCTGGCCCCACTGCTGGACCTCCTGATAGCACCTGGTGTTTTTGTGACTGTGCTCTGTGCTCTGTGTGACAGAGCTTTGGACTGAAGGGGCCACTGGCCTGATCCAACATTGGCTTCTCTTAGGTTCTTATGTTCTTAACAGCCATCAAACCACACTGTCCCTTCAGTTCTCTTATATGAAGACTAAACTGGGCACAAAGCTGAGATATTAATTAAGCCTTCAAGTAAACAAATCTTACTACTAACCTGGTGAATAACTAATGAGATAATACGATGCACTTTAAAGCAAATAAGAGCTCCTTCACTGACAGAACCAGGCTCCCCACTCCCTAAAAACCCCTGAAGGTGGGGACAGAGCCACCGACAAACACAAAAGATGGATTCTGACTCACGTACTCAGCTTTGATTGTAGGGGCAAACCGAACCTGGAGATCTGTTTCGGCATGTTCACACCAGCCAGTAACTTTATGATTGACACCTTCGTGATATTCAGCAGTGACTCAGGGTGAAGCTGAGAACTCCAGTGACTGAATACACTGTTCCACTTGGGGGAGGGGGGGGGGGGGAAACGCACGTAACAAAAGCGCCACAGTTCTAATAAGGTTCTGCTGCTGTTGTTAATGAAAAGCAGTCTCCAGAGGAGCTTGTTATTATTATGAAGCTGTGGTGTGCACTCCTTCCCACCCACCCCACTGCCTTTCCTTTTAAAGGTTCCAGACACATATTTACAAAGGTAATTATGCATTTGGGACAATGCGGGGGGGGGGGGGGAATGGGACTGGAGCCAATTCTGAAGTAAGGAGGCCAATGGGAGGGGGAGGCATTCAGCACCCCCTTCCCCCTGCCAGTCCTCCCCCTCTCAAAACTACTTTTCATTTTCCAAAACTGCCGTCAAGGCTTCATGACGTGTACGTGCACGCCACCTGCAATTTGTGCTTCTGCCAAGCCAAATATTTATATCTGAATATTCGGTGGGTGGGTGCGCTCATTTCCAAAGCACAGCCCGGAGGAAGGGCCAGAAACAGCAGGAACAGCCGGTGTCTCCTCCGTTGTTTTTCAAAGAAGCCCTGGCAATGGGTCCTGGAAACCTGAAACAGCAGCAAGAGAATGGGCAAGCTTGGCCGGCTCGAGGGCGGAAGTGCTGCCGCTGGAGCAAAGGCAGGGTAAAGACCCCCCGAAGCTGCTCTCCGCCACCTCCCTCAAAATAGGAATGCACCATCTACAGGCACACTGATGAGGGCACCGTTCCAAGCCACACCCAGTCGGCTTTCAGAGGCTATCCTGCCTGCCCTCTGCTCTTATGTCTGCCCTTCATTCTCTCTTGCTGTGTCTGACTGCGTAGTCTGTCTCCTTGCCATGACCCAGGGTGCGAAGAGCAGGAGGGCACAGGGTGGCCACACTCCACATGGGCGCTTGACTGCTGCCTCCTGCTCTGCCACCCAGGGCCTCCCCCCCCCAGCCGCCTTTTGGGCAGTTATCTGCATTTATTTATATCTTGCTTTTCTCTCCAACGCTGTGAGGTAGGGAGATAGCCGGGGGCAGGCCAGCATGCAGTGCCCTCTGCCGCCAGACCCACCCTGGTTTTCCAGGCCTAGTTCTGGTATCATTCATCCACCAGGCTCGCCAGGGACAGGAAGGAATGTCAACCGGGGTCAAACGGAAGAACGACCTCTCCATTCTGAAGAAGGAAGTATCTGACAAAACGAGCCGCGACTCACGGAAGCTCCTCCCCCTGCCACCGATTTTGTTAGTCTTCCAGGTGCTCCCAGACGCTTGGTCTTTTCTACTCTCCATTCTCTGTCTCCTGCACTGCAGGACATTTCAAAATGTGCACACCTGCCGTCACATCTGGCTGGTGAGTGTTCAGGCATTGGGCTGGAACACGGCTCGCGTGGGGTGGGCTCCCTGTATGACTCTAAAAGGGAGAGGGTCCTTAAGGGTCTGCAGAGCAAGGAGCATGACCCCCCCGCCCTCCAAGGCCCAAGCTGCTTCTGTCAACCAGGTCTCATTCTTTAGTTGTCAGGCGGGTCAGCGGGGGGGGGGGGCACCAGCGACCAGGCTGTGAGCCCCACAGAAGGAGCCGGAGGCCTGATAGTTACCGCCTCATTTCTCCCACTCCAGTGTCCCTTCATTTCTCCTCTCTCCCACTCCTTCTATCTGGTCCATGCTCAAGGCACAGCTCGTATTGTAAGCCAGCAAGGCATTTTATATGCTCTTATGAACTTTAATAACATAAGTTTGACCTTTGGGGTTGGTTCTCTGCCTGAGGCAAAAGCACTCTCTACAGCCATGAGAGGCTCCAGCCCACAGCGGGAGACTTCCTTCAGAGTTCACACTTGCATGAAGAACACGAAATACATTTCAAAGAATTCTCTCTCATGAAGAACACGAAATACATTTCAAAGAGCTCTCACATCTACTTCACATGCAGCCACCATTCAGGAGCCCAAGACTCCATTTCAAAGAGTTCTTTTCTCCTCTACTGCTGGCCCTCTTCACACCTGGCCCCAACAATTCCAGTAAGAGATTAGGTTGCCCGGCAACTAATCGTCATCCATCAAGTGACCTGGCCGAAGCCATCACGAGACCAGAGATTGGCGCCAAGAAGACTGACCAGATGGCCCAGGTGTTAGTTCCTGATTAGCATTTTAGTGTTGCGATATTGCCCACTCCTTCCTGCCCCCTCCTAACTATGACCCTGACCAATAGAAAGACTAGAAAGGACGGACAACCTAGTGGGTGTGACAATGGGATGTGGTCAGCGCAACCCGCCCAAATGCCACCTGATAAAAGATCTTGCACAGCAGAAATAGATAGCCTTTTGCCTTTTACCCTCCTCGACCTCTATCTCCTTATCAACCTCTCAGGTCCAGCTTCCTCTACCCAGTACCTAGCCTCCATCTTTAATCCCTGGTTTGCGCAGCCAGGACTGGAGCGTGTATCTGCAGGTTCAGATCTCGCTCCCTCTATTTTTCTACTCATCTCTCCATTCTTCTCGTGGAAGTGATTCAACCTCTATCAAGCCAGGTAACGTGACTCCCCCTCAACAATACTCCTGCTCATGCAAACGTGCTATTTTCTATCTGATTTCCCCTAGACCTTGTATGTGTGTGGTTTTACTATTACTACTTGTATGCTTGAACAACATTTTATAGTAAACATCATTTAAGGAAACCGCTTTGTCTCAACGCCTATTTACTGAGAACTTCCGGGAAGGTGGGACCTTGGTATAGTTGGCAAGAACCCGTTATAGTGCCGATTGCTGAACGTAAATCAGAGCAATCAGGCTAACAGTATCTCATCCTACTTCATCTGGGACTAGAAGGCAACTCTCTGAGCGGAGGAGGGTAGGCTTGTGGCTGGGCAACAGACCTCGGGCTAGATAGCAGGCGGTGTGGCACAGGAGTCTCTCTCCAGGATCACTAGGATTCTGGTCCAGGGCATTTGTACCCTGGCTTCAGCACCTACCATTGCTGCTCGGGGGGGGGGGGGGGCGAACCAGGTGATTGCCCCCCCTTCAAACAAACAAAATATGTTTGTGCCACAAAAGGTCAGTCTTTACCGTATGAACAATTTAAAAACACACAAGCTCTATTTACCTGTATCCGCTTCCAATCTATTATTGCTGTCACTCCTCAAGTGCTACAGAAGTTACACAAAAGACTCCCCCACCCGGCATGTGTTTGGTGTGTTGACACGGTGTTCCGTATTATGAAGCAACACTTCCCCTTTCACAGCCTCAGTGGAACTACCGAAGCCACAAAGCAAACTATTGTTTACCAGCACAATATTTGTGCATTCCACAAAGTATCTGGTTATATAGTAAAAGGAAGGTTGGATCCCACAGAGGATCTCCATGAAAGGGAGGGTGGCAGTACTTACCAATCCCTCTTATCCACTGCTTCTATGTGGAAGTCGTGGAAGCAGTGGCAGACTTCGCCTTCCTGGGATCCAAGATCACTGCAGATGGTGACTGCAGCCATGAAATTAAAAGACGCCTGCTCCTTGGGAGAAAAGCAATGGCAAACCTAGACAGCATAACAAAAAGTAGAGACATCGCCCTGCCAACAAAAGTCCGTATGGTCAAAGCGGTGGTATTCCCAGTAGTATGTATGGCTGCGAGAGTTGGACCATAAGGAAGACCGAGCGCCAAAGAATAGATGCTTTTGAATTATGGTGCTGGAGAAGACTCTTGAGAGTCCCTTGGACTGCAAGGAGATCAAATCAGTCAACCCTAAAAGAAATCAACCCTGACTGTTCCCTGGAAGGCCAGACAATGAAGCTGAAGCTCAAATACTTTGGCCACCAGATGAGAAGGGAGCACTCCCTGGAGAAGACCCTGATGCTGGGAAAGACTGAAGGTCAAAGAAGAAGGGGACAGCAAAGGATGAGGTGGTTGGACAGTGTTATCGATGCAACAAACATGAAATTAAGCAAACTCCGGAGCACGATGGAAGACAGGAGGGCCTGGCGTGATGTGGTCCATGGGGTCGCAAAGAGTCGGACTTGACTGTGCGACTGAACAACAAGAACGTATCCACTGTGGGCCCACATGGTGTTCCTAGGGTCCTCTCCCCCCCCCCCCGGCAGCATCTTGAGCCACGGCAAGAGGAGCGGAAGTTCTGCTTCATCAGGAATTCCTCCAGTCGGCAGATCCTACACCCTGTAGGATCCAAGCTCAAAGTAATGTCTACACTGACTTGAATTTCTTCAATGATAGGACTAATGCACACAGATAGAAGTGCATCGACATCGGAGAGGAGGCTGATCTCATCCCTGGGAAGACAGGGAGCTTGCTTGACAGTGGCTTGCCTCTTTTCTCCAGGATCGGGGACAGAGGGTTGCGCTCAGGGAACAGACCTCCCAGAGGCACCCACTGGTATGTGGGGTTCCTCAACGGGCAGTGCTGTCCCCGATGTTATTCAACATCTATATGCGCTCCCTTGCCCCGATTGCCCAGAGGCATAGGCTTGGGTGTCATCAATACGCCGATGACACCCATGTATATCTGTTGTTGGGTGGCCAGTCCGACTCTACCCCAGAGGACCTGGAACAGGCGCTTCAGGACGTGGCGGACTGGCTCAGGCTGAGCCGACTGAAACTGAATCCAACGAAGACGGAGGTCCTGTGCTTGAGTCGGAACGGATCGGGGGTAGGGATCCCACTTCCGTCCTTCGGTGGGGCACCATTGGTGCTAGCGCCAAGGGTCAGGAGCTTGGGAGTGCTCCTGGATGCTTCCCTAACAATGGAGGCCCAGGTAGCAGCCACTGCCAAGGCAGCCTTTTACCATCTACGGCTGATTAGGCAGTTGGTTCCCTTCCTCTAATGCAACGACCTAGCCACAGTGATCCATGCTATGGTCACTTCGAGATTAGACCATTGTAACGCTCTCTACGTGGGGCTGCCCTTGTCCCAGATCTGAAAGCTGCAGCTGGTGCAGAATTCTGCAGCCAGGCTGTTGACGGGTCTCCCTGCGCGGGATGATATCCAGCCTATGCTAAGGCTACTGCACTGGCTGCCTATAGCATACCGGATCCGGTTCAAGGTGCTGGTATTGACCTTTAAAGCCCTCTATGGTCAGGGGCCAGCCTGCTTGAGGGATCGCCTTTCCCCGTATGTGCCCCAGAGAACACTGAGGTCAAGCTCTCAACATCGCTTGACTCTCCCGGGTCTAAAAGATGTTTGGCTGGCCAGTACCAGATCCAGGGCATTCTTGGTGGCGGCCCCATACTGGTGAAATGAGCTCCCAGAGAACATCAGGGCCCTGCGGGACCTATTACAGTTCTGCAGGGCCTGCAAGACAGAGTTCTTCCGCCAGGCTTTCAATTAGGGACCGTCACCGGGGGAATTAGGATAACATCGTCCTGGATCAGTGGGCCGAATCTTTTGCTGCTGCTTTTCACCACTGAATACAGACCGCCATCTGTATAAGCTGTGTACATGTTGTTTTAATCTTGTGATGCTCACCTTTTATTTAAATTGTAAACCATTTTATGTTATTTTATTGCTGTGAGCTGCCTTGAGCCAGCTGTCTGGGAAGGCGGGATAAAAATGTAATAAATAAATAAATAAACTACTCAGACATGACATTGAACAACGTTTGTGGCATCCATAGTTTAGAATCCACACCACGCTTTGCAGTTTGACACACACAGCATTATGGTTTGCCGTTACTTCTGTTTCCCTTTCAGCACCCAGATCCACAAATTCACACTCTGCTCCTGTTTCCATACTACAGAACTTTCCAGAGGGGGTTCAATAGCCATCCCATGGTTTGTCAATTGATACAAACCATGGTCTCTTAACTGGATTTGACCAGTCCACTAGGAAACATCATTATTAATAGCCAATATAACCCAGACTTATGATGTTAGCTGGCTGTTGCCTGTGGATGCGGCTAATGCCCGCCATCTGATACAAACTACACTAGCACTTTATATTATATTATGTTTATAACTGTATTGCATGTGATTTTACTCAATTCTTGTTTTAGTTGTTTTATAAACTCCATGTAAGCCGCCTTGGCGAGGAGGGCGGGATATAAAATAAATAAATAAATAGATATTACTGCAGGTAAACACTATTTAAGCTTCCTTGACCGTAGTTTTGTGTCCTTACGGTTTTCCTTGCCTCTCCGGATCCTCTATCAGACTTTACACAGACAGCCCAACCTTTTGGACTCTAAAGACCTCTTTCATAGCTCCCTGTCACCACCTAGAGATTTTAAAGAATACTGATATGCGATTCTCAGCCAGCCAATAACTTTCCCATTGACTGTAGTCCTGCATGCACCTGAGAGACAAGCAAAAGGATTCTTCCTCTCCCTTTTATACCTTAGACTGGCAGAGTGCGTGAAAGCCAGCAGGAGCAACACTCAGAAAGCCAGAGATCAGATCTGAAGACGGTTTGACTCTATGCACACACAGATAACCCAATGGGGAATAACTAAAAGGGGACGCTACAGTATACAATAAGCAACAGAACAGCACAGTTTCTTGCTGCCTTAAACTTCAGGACCTCCCCCCCCCCCCCCCCCCAGCCTTCCTTAGAGACAGACCAAGGAAGTTCTTCAGTCAGTGAACTCATGTACAGAGGTTTCTGAAGCACATTTCATGGCACAAACCACAGGAGGTGTCGTGTTAACACCCTCCCCTAAGGCAGCGACACTGCAACAGAGGACACTGATGTAAGCCACTTCCTATTACCAGGACTTAAGTTGTCCAACTTGGACACATGATGCGTAAACGGAATAAAGTCAACAAAAAGCTCCACACATGGTGCTTGGAACTCCTCCAAAACCCTTCAGTTGTCAAGTATCATCACTCGTATATTAAAATTGCCAGTTTCCTTTGGGGACTCATGCACACTGAAATGGCCACAGCGACTGAAGGCAGGAGGGGGGTGCACAGGACCACAAGGCTCACTTCCAAACCCCAACACGTAACGTCATGCACACCAAGTCCACTTGTGAACTAGCCCTCCACCACACGACTAACTTCTTCAACTGTATTTCACAGCTTCAAGGTCAATCTCTAGAAAAACTTCATTAGCTTTTATAAGCTAGGAAACAACTGCTTCCTGGAGCAGCCAAAGAAGGGATCTTATTTAATTGGGTGGGAAATTCCAGAACAACGTCAGCTCCACTAAAGAGCTAACTCGATTCAGAAGTCTTCCTGGTGTTTTTCTTGTTCTTTAAGTTTGATACATTTTTTACAGATCTAAAATGTAAAAACTTGTATTGTTTTTTAACATACTATAAATAGTTATCATATTAAAATACTACTTATTTTTACATATATGCTGAAAAATTGTCTTTTTTGCAGTGATGCATTTGCGATTCCATGTTTTTATGTGCTACTCTCCCTTGGTATTTGGGATTTGTGGCCTTAACGACTCCAGAATTTAGTGTGGCATAAACTTTCATCAGCCAGATCCCATTTTAGCAGACACATAAAGCACCATTATATCTAGTTGCTAATTGGCTGGCCCTCTATGGATGACAAAAACCACAAAGCCAGGCTACTCACAGAAAGAAGCAGGGCCCTAAAATGTAAAAAGCAATACTTTCCCCCCAAACAAACTGTTTGCTATAACTTTAAATCAACTACCTCCATGCCATTAAATTAACTATTACTAAATTGGCACCTAACTACAGAAATACATGTTACAGCCTAGGCAATGCCAAAAGCAATGCTCCCTCTAAGCTGTGGAGTCTTGTGAGCAAAAATTCTACTTTGTGAGCTACTGGCATGGAAGTTGTGAGCAAGCAATTTGGCTGCTGCATAAATTAGTCTGCTCTGGAACCGTTCTTACAGAGCTAAAACAAAAATGTGTGAGCCAGAGGCCCTGTGAGCTACCTCACACTTAACTCAGCTTAGAGGGAACACTGGTCAAAAGGCTTCAGTGACGTAAGACTGAAGCTTAAACTCCCACATGAGGCACCCTTAACTTGCATTCCAAATGGAAACCCGGGGGGGGGGGGGGAGTTGCTGTTTCCATGTTCCATGAAAGGAAATCCAGACAGATTTTTGTTGTTCCTCTTCGGACCCTCAAAATAATTTTCCCGGAATTGCAACTGCTCAGGGATGCATGGGGGTTGGGCTTCCCTTAGAATTCTGGATCCAGTGATGTTTGTGAAACAATCGCGCTTGGACAATACTTCTATAGACTGCTGCTATCTATCATGCATCCGGACATGTGCGTTATTGATCCTCACTCCAAGGAGTATTGCTTTCTGATGCCTGCTTGTACCTGAGAAATGTTAGACTTTTATAAACCACCATAATCTGTTGTACTACTAGGGTCAGCAGAATCCACTTCCCATCTGGGCTTGTTCAAGATTAGCCTTTTAAAGAGAGCACTACAACTTATTCTACTGGGCTGGCGCAGCCCACTCTCTTATCAGAGCCTGTGAAATATCAGCTCATTAAAGACTGTTGCCATCAGATGTACACATCAGCCTTTGGGCTTCAGGGGAACAGATCACGTGGCCTGCACAATATTAAGCCTTACAGAATGCAGCACTTTTTTATTTGTTCGCGGTGGAAAGTGCTGCCAAGTCACAGCTGACTTATAGCGACCCCTGGTGGGGTTTTCACAAGGCAGAGACTGAGGTAGTTTGCCAATCCCTGCCTCTGTGTAGCGACTCTGGACTTCCTTGATGGTCTCCCACCCAAAAACTAATCAGAATGAGCCCTGCTTAGTTTCAGGGATCTGACGAGACCGGGCTAGCCTGGGCCATCCAGCTCAGAGCATTATTTGTTTAGGTTTACAGACTAAGAAGGGTTTTATGCATGGTCAACCGTTATGCTGAAGCCATTCATTGTATAAAGGGTTAACTGCACCTGCTTTACGTACATATGTGCGGGCATACATCTAGGATAGCTAGATACGTATACATATTTGATTGTAATGCAGAAAAAGTGGAAGAACTAATAATAATGGGCAATAGTCAGAAGACCAGTTTTATATGAAAGTTTCTGACATTCAGTTAGTGCTCTCTCTCATTTGTTTATTTACTGTATGACATCTAGAGCCGATCACAGTAAAATGTTTCAAGCCATGCAAACCACCTCCATTACAATACTAAAGTTTACGATCGATTTTGTGCTAGGAAGGGCGGCTTTGCTAGCTTTCAAGACGCTGGCAAGTAAGTTCCTGCTCATTTACTACAAAGATGCCCAAGGAAGTGACACAGATGGTCCATCAGCTATTTTAGCACTTCGCTAGCTAGTAAATGCACTATTCACATCTGCCCATAATAAAACATAACTGGGAATGTGATCACTGTGCTGTAATACACATTGGGGAACACATAGTATGTATCTTTGTCCACTAGGTGGTAGTCAATCCCATAAAGGTGCCACCAGACTCAGACTTTGTTCTGCTGCTTCCGACCAGCACAGCTGCCTCACCTGGATCCTATACAGAGACTTCTTCTAGTCCAAATCCCTGAATTTCTTATGGCGACCCCCGGGGGGGGGGGGTTCAGTTGGTTTAGGCTACAGTATTTCTGCACAGCACTGCACTGTTCGTCACCAAATTTTAATATGTACTTGTCTACTTGAGTACTTCCGAAAAAGTACTTCTGAAAAAGAAAATCATAGAAATTAAACCGACTCTCCTCACCTGCTTTCTTGCACCTTTATCTTTCTATGTATAACTTTTAAAAAACTATTTAGTTAAACTGAGAGCTCCTAAGGCTCTACTTCTTACCATTTTTGACATTTTAATAAATATGATTTAGAACTAAATAATGTATTCTGTGATTTCTAGAGCATCCTTGAGCATCCTTTGAAATGCAAGGCAATTTAAAAATTTGCTAAAATACATGGACTGATAACAATTATTTCACACCTCAGATATTCTGAGGCTACCAAAAACTTTGGAGTTTTGCAAGGTAAGTATAAACCTGCATTTCAGGACTGGGAGAAAATGGAGTAGGGGTATCTTTTGGGGGGGGGGGGGGCCCTGGCCAGCTGCTTCTCCTATTTATTTAAAAATACGTTTACCCTGCCTCTCTCACAGCCTGAGGCAGCTTACAGTTTATGGCAAACATATAAACAGTATATTACTTTAAAAATTCATCCATAAAACATTTTGAAACATTAAAGACTGAAGATATCAGGGAAGGGCTTTAGTAGCTCTTCCAGATCTTCTGATTTTCCTAGCAACCACTGCATTACCAATAGGCAACTATTATGAGTGTGACAGAGATAAACACACACACACACCCCCGGTCCAAGTCTGGTGAGCCACTTGCACACCTGCTCATGATACACTTTCAGTCCTGTCTGCAAGTGGATTTTGCTGTTTCACAGAGTAAAACCCAGTTGCAAAGCGCATTATTCAGCGTGGGAGATGGCCATCAAAGTTCTTCTTGGTGAATTACCATTCAGCCCGGTGCTGGAAGCCCATGGACTGCTACACTTGCTTCCAGCAATCACCTTCAGCAAACCATACAATCCCTTTGCCTGCAGTCAAGCAGTACATCACCACTGGGTTTACTTCAGTTCCTGGGACAGGAACTCACAGCTAAAGGATTTACATTCAAGCATTTCTGGGACTGGCAAGGCCAGAACAGTGCCCAGAGACAGAAAACTACAAGACAGGACCCAGAGAAGGGGCCTCCAGAACCAGCCCTTCTTGTTAGGTGGAGAGAAGAACAACCTCAAACAAGCGCCTGAGGCAGGCCTTCTAATCACCAGGCAATGAAGCTGGCTGGCTGCTCTGACGGGAGCCGGAACCCTTCCATCGTCAAGTCCTGGACGCAATGACTCCATCCTTCCCTGTCTATCCAAAGGGCTGTTTGCTGGGTGTGACTGGGCTGCTAAGCACCTCGGACCCTGAAGAGAGCTCTGGAGCAAGCAGCTGCAGGTGCCAGCTAAGTTACAACAGGCTGGCACCAGGGAAGATGCCCTGGGCTCTTCCTGGCAGGCCACATGTGTCGTCTGCGTAGGAGGGGTGGGTTCTTCAGCACCCTCCAGGCATTCTTGCCATTGCTGTGTGCTGGCTGATGCCTCCAAGGTACATACAGGTAACATGGGTGTCTTGTGGCGACTGGTGCACTGGGATAGTGTGGGAACGGCTGCTGGTGCTGTAGCTGTAGCTTCCATTTCTAACGGTAGCGCTCTGGCGTGCCTTACTACTGTACTTGACGCCTGCAGCATGGCATGTAACCACAGGCAAAGGGGAGAAGAGCAGGGCTCCAGACCATAAGGCAGGGGTCCTCAAACTACGGCCCGCGGGCCACATGCGGCCCGCCGAGGGCATTTTTCTGGCCTGCCGGGTGTGCCGCCAGGGGTCCGTTGGAGGGGGAGCTCATTGGAGCGCCGCTCCAGGAGTGACGAGCCTGGGGGGAGGACACATGATCAAGCCCCACCCCCTCCCTCCAGTCGGCCAGGAGGAGGCAGAAGGAAGAGGGTAAGTGTGCAAGGGCAGGCGCTCCAGCTGGCCCCATGTCCCCTAGCCAGCTCAGAGGCCTCTGAGCCGGCTAGGAGACCTGCGCCAGTCCTGGGCACCCAGGAGCCGGGTGGGGATGTTTTCCGGGGGGGGGAGCAGCGGCAGCAGGTGCTCCGGCCAGCCCCAATCTAGGAGACCTGCGCCAGTCCAGGACGCCCAGGAGCCAGGTGGGGATGTTTTCCGGGGGAGGGGGGGTGGGAAGCAGCCATCGGCGTAGACTTCAGGGGGGCTGGGGAGCTGGCTCCCCTCCCAAACTTTTCTGTAGGGTACTGAGCCTCCCCCGGGGAGGCTTCAATCCTTCCCGGTAGGAAGCATCCTCTGACCTCCCAGGAGGAGGAAGCAAGGACTGAATGCAGCTCTTGGAGCCCTCTCCTAGGACTCCCGAGGCTTGCCACCCCCCCCCCCCCCAGTGTGCATAGGAATTTGTTCATAGTTTTTTTTTAAACTATAGTCCGGCCCTCCAACGGTCTGAGGGACAGTGAACTGGCCCCCTGTTTAAAAAGTTTGAGGACCCCTGCCATAAGGCATGTTTTCCTCCAGGACCACCATGGGTTCTTCTTCTTATTAAATGAGTCTCATGCGAGGTCCCGAGTACATTCAGGGTCATCTGCCTTTCAAGAACATACAGTGCCAGGCTCCAACTCCCCAAGGTCAGAGTCTCGGGTTGCTGTGCCCTCCAGTGCCCTTTCAAGGTGGGCGACAGGAGATGCCTCAGTCACTGGGGGAGAAGGGGGGGGGTTCAACTCACCCAGGCTCCTCTCTGCCTCACCTACACCTTTCCCCAACAAGCAAGACCCAGGCCTCTCCTTCCTGGCTGCCCTGGGTCCTGCCTTTTAAAGGAGCTCCTGGGGGCACGGCAGCCCTGGGCGCCTCCAGTGCCGTGACATGGGGCAGGGCCAAAGGAGGGGCTGGGTTCCCACTGCCAAAAGACTTCCCCCATGCCCTGCCCTTTCCCACTGCCTCAAAAGGCCTCCTTCCCAGCACCTGTGGGCCCAAGAAGGGGGGGGGGGGGAATGCTGCCAGCCTCAACTGTGGGTAGAAAATCGTCAGTGGCAACCGTGATATATTCACGAAGGGAACAGCACTCTTTTATAGATTTTGAAAAAACAGATCAATAGCAATCGTAATACATTTCTGTACATTCATATAAGAATAGATGTCAAGAAATGATTCCACAGTGTCGACAAGCAGAGACCACTAATCTAAAGTTCTTACAGACGTGTGTTTTTCTTGTACTAATATTGGATTGTAAACAAATAGCACAAAGGCCACGAATCTGCCGGCAGGCTCACTCCAGCCTGTTTCAAGAGGCTGCTTCAGAGCAGAATACCTGAGTGGCGACTCCGTGAATCCTTCCCTACTCAGCATTCACCCCTGCCTGCTGTCTCTCGGCACAGTGCTCCTCACACTCCGCGAACTCTTCTCTTCTACAGCTTCCTCACTCTCTGCTGCCTCTCAAAGACTTGAATACTACCACTGAAAAAAAAATCAAGAGTTTTGTTGCCTTACTTGTTAAACTAAAGTTTAACTAAGTTAAACTGAACCTAACAGGCAAGGCAACAAAACTTTCAAACTCAGCCTTTTAGTCTGGAGCAGCAGAACAAAGTTTGAGTCCGGTGCTACCTTTAAGACCAACAAAGTTAAATTCTGGGTATAAGCTTTTGTGTGCATGCACACTTCTTCAGATACAGTCAGAAGAGTGCATGCAGTCTTTAAGCAGTGGCTGGACCAGCTCTTGTCAGGGATGCTCTAGGTCAGGGGTGGGCAAACTGTGGCTCTGGAGCCGCATGCGGCTCTTTCACATATATTATGTGGCTCCTGGCAGGGTGGCTGGGGAAGCTAAATATCATTAGCAAACAAATATCATTGGACAAATTAATATCATTATCAACATCTGCTTTTACCCCTTTTGTTATTATTTTTGCCAGTCTCATTTAATGGTAATAAAAAGCAAATTTGCTTATTTTCCAATAAAAGCAGGTAATATTTGTTCATGTCTTGTGGCTCTCAAGCATCTGATGTTTATTCTCTGCAGCTCTTACGTTAAGCAAGTTTGGCCACCCCTGTTCTAGGTGGCTCTTACACTGAGCAAGTTTGCCCACCCCTGCTCTAGGTTGATCCTGCACTGAGCAGGGGGTTGGACTAGGGACTGGATGGCTCCTTCCAGCTCTGTGATTCTATGATTCTAGGCACGTGAAAGGTTATACCGTGAATAAAACTCTGCGGGTCGCAAAGGTGTCACTGGACTAAAACTTTTAAATATTAGCATTAGTTCTTATGATACAGATGTTCCTCTTCTGAAATGAAAGTTTCATTTTCTAGCTTGTTACGGTTCCCTAATTCCAGCCACTGCTGAGTAGTTAAATCCCAAACAAATACCCACAGCAAAAGTTCCAGTACTTGAAAAAATGGAAAGGCACATGATTTCACAAGCCTGAGACTCAGAAAGAAATTCCCAATTTCCTTCTGTTTTCCTGGTAAACCTCTCCCTGGGCTGCCAACACACGTTGAGGCAGCTTCCCCTCGTCTTCTAAGGAGCAGAGTCATCGGTTCTACGGATTTAATGCCTTGCTATGCAGACTTTCCATTAGGCCCTTCTCTCCTCCTCCTCCTCCCCCCTCAGTTAATTAAAGTGCTGGCAAAACTGCCTCCCCAGTTCACAGATGGGGGAGGAGGAGGAGGGGGAGGGTCAATTTAAAAATGAAACAGGAAGAGCTTGGCAAAAAGGTAAACAACGACACACTGTGTGTGAATTTCAGTTCCTTTTGCCGTACATTCTTCAGTTTTTAAAGGTGACTTCCAGACAACTCAAGTGCTCAGGCGTCAAGTATTCACACAAATGCAGAACGCGTACAGAAGGCTGCTGTTGCACACCTCCGTCGTCAGACTGAGGAGACCAGGACTGAAGCCCCACCACCACTGGGGTGCCCTCGGGCCAGCCCACTCCATTTCAGCCTGACATTCCTCACAGGGTCGCAGTGAGGATCAAACAAAAGTAGGTGCACCTATGCCCCCCCCCTCCCCAGCTCTCTGAAGGAGGGGCATCATTTTTTAAAAAATCAGATAAATCTGTTGTAAAGGTTGCTGAAAGCGTGTACGTGAAGAAGCCTGAACACCGTTCAAGTGAGCCATGGCACAACAGGTAAGACATTAGATCTGCCAGCAAGCTGAGGAACTTTTCTGTGGAATGCGCGGGTGGGGGTGGGCAGGGCAAGAGAGGCCATCATTGAGAGCAAAACGAAGCAGGGAAAGCAAACAGAGACAGGCTGACTCATCTGCAGATCTCACAAGCCTCTTCGTCTCTCCCCCCCCCCCACCACCACCTGGGGTTTTGGGCAGGAGCCACACACGCCCCACCCCAGGCACCTTGAAGACGCGCATGGCGGTTGTTGCTGTCCACTTCACACCTCCGATGAAGCCGGCTACAAAGCTTTCTGACACCAAGTTAAGACACAAATGCGAAAGGATGCATACGTAAATACAAAACTGCTTCTGGAGGATCTGCGGAGAGGTCCCTCCCAGCCAACGCTCCCTCTAAGCTGTGGGGTCTTGAGAGTGAAAATCCTACTTGGTGAGCTGCCGGCATTCAAGTTGTGAAGGAGCCATTCGGCCTCCGCATAAATTGGTCTGCTCTGGGAAAGCCACATCCTTCCTGAGCTGAGACAAAAGTGTGTGAGCCAGGGGCTGAGAAAATGTGAGCTGGCTCACACGAACTCAGCTCAGAGGGAACACTGCTCCCAGCCATGTCCGAAAACACTGGCGGGGGGGGGGGGGCTGACTCGCTGCACCGGATGAACAGCAGCCGAGGGAGGCTCGTGCTTGAAAGTAACTGGGGTCCTCCTGTCGCCAGTGTTCCCTCTCAGCTGAGTGAGTGCGAGCTAGCTCACAGTTTTTTAGCCTCCAGCTCCCACATTTTTGTCTCTGCCCAGGAAGGTTGTGGCTCCAGCACAAACTAACTTATGCACAGTGTCCCCTCTCAGCTGAGTGAGTGCGAGCTAGCTCACAGTTTTTTAGCCTCCAGCTCCCACATTTTTGTCTCCGCCCAGGAAGGTTGTGGCTCCAGCACAAACTAACTTATGCACAGTGTCCCCTCTCAGCTGAGTGAGTGCGAGCTAGCTCACAGTTTTTTAGCCTCCGGCTCCCACATTTTTGTCTCCGCCCAGGAAGGTTGTGGCTCCAGCACAAACTAACTTATGCACAGTGTCCCCTCTCAGCTGAGTGAGTGCGAGCTAGCTCACAGTTTTTTAGCCTCCGGCTCCCACATTTTTGTCTCTGCCCAGGAAGGTTGTGGCTCCAGCACAAACTAACTTATGCACAGTGTCCCCTCTCAGCTGAGTGAGTGCGAGCTAGCTCACAGTTTTTTAGCCTCCGGCTCCCACATTTTTGTCTCCGCCCAGGAAGGTTGTGGCTCCAGCACAAACTAACTTATGCACAGTGTCCCCTCTCAGCTGAGTGAGTGCGAGCTAGCTCACAGTTTTTTAGCCTCCGGCTCCCACATTTTTGTCTCCGCCCAGGAAGGTTGTGGCTCCAGCACAAACTAACTTATGCACAGTGTCCCCTCTCAGCTGAGTGAGTGCGAGCTAGCTCACAGTTTTTTAGCCTCCGGCTCCCACATTTTTGTCTCTGCCCAGGAAGGTTGTGGCTCCAGCACAAACTAACTTATGCACAGTGTCCCCTCTCAGCTGAGCGAGTGTGAGCTGGCTCCCAGTTTCTTAGCCTCCGGCTCACACATTTTTGTCTTTGCCCAGGAAGGGATGGCTCCAGAGCAGACTAATTGATGCAGCAGCCAGATTCCTTGCTCCCAACTTGAATGCCAGGAGCTCACCAAGTAGGACTTTTACTCACCAGAAGACTCCACTGCTCAGGGGGAGCGTTGCCTCGGCAGCCCCCCTACAGTTCCACCCCCACCCCCACCCACGCGGGCAGCCGAGCAAGTGACGACCCCCACCACAGGGGCGCCCCCCCCCCCGGGTGTGTGGGTGTGTCGGGGGAGGCCCCGGCGTCCTCCAGGGATCACAAGGGCCCCAGAGGGGAGGGGGGACAAGAACCCGAGGAGGGCTGCCGGGGGCGGGGAGGTTCTGTCCCCTCAGGGCAGCCCAGCGGCAGGGGCCTACCCTTAGCGCGCCCGCCCCGCCCTCCCCGGGGCCCTCCCGCCGCAGCCCCTGCACGGAGAAAGCGAGCGTGTCACGGACCGCCCCGCCCTTCGCCCCGACACGCGGCAGCAGCGGCGGCGGCGCTGAGTAAACTTTCCCCGAGTTCCCCGTCCCCCGAGAAGGGAGGCGCCGGGGGGGGGGGATGATCCGTCGCTGCCCGCCCGCCCCGGGACCCCGACCCACCGTCTGCCCGGCCGGCAACTTCGCCGCCGCACCCGCGGCGCCTCCGCTCCTCTCCGCCTCACGCCGACTCGGGCCCCCCCCGCTCCGCCCTCCCCCACCCGGACTTTCGCTTCTGGGCGGGGCCCCAGGGGGCGGGGCCTGCCGCGCGGGCGGCCCCTCCCCCTCGGCTCTGCGTCTCCCTCCCCCCTGCGCCGCCCGGGGGGAGAGAGAGAGAGAGAGAGAGAGAGAGCTGGGCCTTCCCGGCCCCCGTAGCTCCCGCGCCCTTCCTCCCAGGCGCTGGGCGGGGCCTCAGACCCTTGCCGGGGAGGCCGGGAGGCGGCTGCGCAAGCGCGAGAGAGAGCGAGAGACCGAGCGAGAGCGGGATGTGAGTACCTCCGCCGGGATCGGGGGTGTGTGTGGTCCCGGGAGCTCTCCAGGCAGCACCCCCCCCCGGAAGCCGGCAACCTGACGGAGGTTGCCGGCTTCCGGGGGGGGCTGCCTGGAGAGCTCCCGGGACCACCGCTCGCCCTCGGAGACCGCGGCCCCCCCGGAAAGGGGCGGCACATGCCCCCCCCCCCGTGGTGAACCGCCGGACCCCGCTGGAACCCTTTCCCCCTCCCGGGATCCCCCGAGCCGGAGTGGGTGTCGCCGGGGGTGGGCCGGGGGGCGCTCGTGCCGGAGGAGGAGGCCGGGGGTGGGCCGGGGGGCGCTCGTGTGCTTCCGGCGGGGGGACGGGGGGACGGGGAAGCGTCGCCTGGAGAGGGGGCCCAGGTGCAACGCTCCCCCCAAGCTGTGGAGTCTCCTCTCTTTTTGTACAATAAATTTTATTGGAAATGTAATTCAAATATAACCTCAATAAGAGTGGGTCAACAAAGTCAACTGATTACATCAACATTTAATGCAACTAGTTATGAGCTAGGGGGAGTAAACCAGGTGAAAAAAGTGCTACATATTGTAGAGTGATCAAAAATGTAAACAGTATAGTTGTAAGTGCAGATTAGAACATCGGGGTGTGATCATAACAAACTTTAACTGTTTTAGACCTTTGAAACTGGAGAACTGGATTTACCAGAGGCATAAATCATCCATAATCTTGGGAATACCTTGTTGTGTGGAGAGATATTCCAAAATCGGTAGCCAGGTAGCAGTGAAAGTAGTTTGAGTAAGACACTTGTCAATTTGCGTAAGATTGTCCCAGAGTAGCCATAATATATAAATCCCACAACTTTTCATGCCATTGAGAAAAAGTGGGCGTCATTGTCGTTTTCCATTGTGTGGCAATAAAGGATTTAGCTGCATAAAGTAATACTGAAATTCTTTCAGTGATGGAGGCACTGTCATAGTCAGCAGCCCAACTGTTCAAAAAAAGGGCTTCCAGCGTCAGATTTAGCTGTGGAGTCTTGAGAGCAGGAATCCTACTTGGCGAGCCCCTGGCATTCAGGTTGGGAGCAGGCGATTTGGCTGCTGCATCATTTAGTTTGCTCTGGAGAAGCCGCACATCCTTCCCAAGCGGAGACAAAAAATGTGGGGGCCGGAGTCTGAAAGACTGGGAGTTAGCTCACACTAGCTTGGCTTAGAGGGAACACTGTTCCTAAAGCAGTTTGCTCTGGAGAAGCCGCACATCCTTCCCGAGCCAAGACAAAAAATGTGGGAGCCAGAGGCTAAGAAACTGGGAGCTAGCTCACACTGACTCGGCTTAGAAGGGACACTGCTCCGGTGTGTGCTCAGTCAAGGATCTGTTCCATCCCTATGTCCCATGAAATATGTGTAGCGGATATAATGGTACGGGCCTGCTCTGATTCCTGGAGGGTGCTATTCTGCTTCCTGCCACTTATGTTTTCTTTTTCTCCCGCGAAGGAATGCAAGATGTACTCTGAAAGGAGGGTAAAAGTGAATTCTGATTAAGGACTTTCTTTTGGGATTCAAGCCTTTTGTCTGCTTTGTTCTATAAAGGCAGAACTGCATGCTCTGTTAGCTTTGAGGGATTTTTCTCTCTCTCTCTCCCAGATCTCAGGAAAAGGGAGGGTTATATTAGGATTTTGAAAACTTCCCTAACAAAATGTGTGAACTCCTACAAGGAATCCCAGGTTCACTTGGCTTCACTGAGTGCTTCTATTCGATTGCCCAATAAGCTGTTCTTGGCCACACGTTGTATATTTTTAAAAACATGTCTCTTTCCTTTCAGCGATACTGCCAAGGTGGCTCACAGTAAACAGGGTTTTTAAAAATATTAATTTTAAAAAACTGAGCGCATGTATACAGGTTCAAGACCCGAGTGCTGCTTGACAGAGTGAGCTCCTGTCTCTGGTCCCAGCTCCTGCCAACCTAGCAGTTCAAAAGCAAGAAACTGCAAGTAGATAAATAGGTACCACTTCAGTGGGAAGGTAACAGCGTTCCGTGCACCTCAGCATCTAGTCATGCCGGCCACATGACCATGGAAACGTCTTCGGACAATGCTGGCTCTTCGGGTTGGAAACGGAGATGAGCACCACATCCCTAGAGTCGTATTTGACTGGCTTTTAAGCAAGGGAAGCCTTTATCTTTACTATACACGTCAGCAAATAAATAAAAACAGCTTCAAATTTTAAAAGAGCTGATTAGCACAAATGTGGCCAGCATGTAAAGACCAAGAGGAGAACTAAAGTAAGCCTGAAATTGCTGCAGTCGCCAGTTTCCACTGGGTGCTTGGACTGTGTTAAAAGGGTCATTTTCAAAAAGTGCATGGATTTTGTAAGTGAAGACAGCATTGGGGCAGAAGACACAAGGACCTGCGTAGGTCCATTTGCAAGTCCCACGCTTAAATAGTCAAACCAGCAGTCATTATTGGGATCAGTTAGCATTACCCGATGTGCAAGCTTCTGAATTCATCAGAACTCTTATTCACACAGGATGTCAACCAAACAGGGAGGAGGCGACGATATGACAGCCCAGTTTGTAAGAATCTTCAGAGGGGTAGAAGAATATGTTTTGTACTTTTAAATAGATTGGAGCGTATAAGATGCAGAGGGATCTTTAGCTGGAACAAATAATTGAGGCTGTGAAGCTGTAGTGTTATGCCTGCTTATTTATTTATTTCATTTATACCCCACCTTTCTCCCCAGTGGAGACCCAAAGCAGCATACGTCATTTTCCTGTCCTCCATTTTATCCTCACAACAACCCCATGAAATAGGTTAGGCTGAGAAAGTGCGACTGGCTCAGAGTCACCCCGCAATTTCCCACGGTATGAGTGGGGCTTCAAACCTGGGTCCCCCAGATACTAGTCAACATTCTCAGCCATCACACCGCACTGGCTCTTGGGTGTAAGCCTTACTTGGGAGTGAGTCTCACTGTAATCTATTTCTTCTTCTGCGTAAAATTTAGTATCAAAATGCATGACTGCAGTCTTGGGGACACGACCCAGTTCTGAGTGGGTTTATTTAGCAGTAATCCTTAATGCTGTGGGACCAGCTCCTCAGGTTAGCAGCTCTGCTTGAAGGCAAATTGAACTAAATCGCCTTTAATGTCAGGTAGGTAAATTCAGGACTGAGCTAGAAGCACCAGAGATTAACAGCTCTGGCAATACCCTCTTTATGCAAACCGTTCAGACAGAACTGGGCTCCGTAACAGGTGGGCAAGGTTTCAGCCTGGTGGGAAAGCGCAGAAGGCCTCATGGCCGCCAGGGTCTCCCGTGCCAGTTCTTGATCATGTTGAAGTCTTCAGGGAGGGGGGAGGGACCTTAATGGGAAAACTCAGCTATATTTTATCTTCAGGCAACAGTTGTGGCTTGTGGTGAAAAATAGCATGTCTGTGTATTATGTGCTTTGAAAGCCAAACAGTGTATCCATCACATTTATTATTTCTCCCAAGGGAAGAAGTGGCAGTACCGCAAAAGGCACACACTGGAATCCTTCCAGGAGACAGAGGGATTCCTAGAAGGGAGAGAATGATGGCCAGTTAATTCATGGCGAGGTTCTGGGGTAAAGACCCAGTTAGGCCAAGGAAAAGCTGTTGACTGTCGTTGTGTAGAATTGGGGGTGGGGGGCAATGCTCCCTCTAAGCTTTGGAGGCTGGTGAGCAAAACTTCTACTTTGTGAGCTACTGGCATTAAAGTTGTGAGCAAGGGATTTGGCTATTGCATAAATTAGTTAGCTCTGGAGCCATCCCTTCCTGAGCTAAAACAAAAATGTGTGAGCCAGAGGCTAAAAAACTGCGAGCTCGCTCACACTAACTCAGCTTAGAGGGAACACTGGTGGGGGGTGGAATGACCTGTTATGGAAGAGAAATCCTTGGCTTTGGAGCAAATAATTCTGCAAGCAGGCTGGGTTTTGCTGACCCTTGCAAAATTGCATTCAGTTTTCAAGTGTAAAGATGGGCTATTTCTGATTTTCCTTTTCCAGGGCCGATTACTGGAAATCGCAGCCCAAGAAGTTCTGTGATTACTGCAAGTGCTGGATAGCTGACAACAAGCCGGTATGACCGTCTACCTACTGTACTCTTAAATCAGTCTGATGTACAAGAATTTCCGTTACGTAGCTTTAAACTAACAGTGTTTAAGTGCATCCTTGGAAATAAGTATTTTGAGGTGGACTCACCAAGCCCCTGCTTAAATCGCTCTGTCAGGAGATACAGGGAATGACAGCCGACAAGAATTCTGCTGCTTTGCAGTTGCTGTTGCCTTTGTTGGCAGCTGCAGAACCCCAGCGGGCTTAGCTAGGGCCGAAATATATCACTGCGTACCAACACTGTAAGAGTTACCTGAGCTCCCCCGTGAAGATCACTTCAGAAGGTGGCCATGTGGGTCTGGAGTAAAGCCACTAGATTTCACTTCAGTACCTGCTTAGACCCCATCAAGCTTTGAGTCTTTCCTTCAGCACAGGGAAACGCTCCCCTGAGATTTTTTAATTTCTCGGTTGTAACTTCAGCTCCACCGTGGCTGTTACAAAGCAACTAAAGAGCTGGGTGAATACAGGCAGCCATTTACCTTCACAGGTAATCCTTTGATAAGGCAGCTGTTTGCCTTCACTTGCCAACTTATTAGGAGAACGTTGCTTCCTACTTCTTCATCCCCTTGTAAATTTGAGGAGGCTGGGGAGCAAGTATCTGAAAGGTGAGCCAGCTGAGACACGAACAGTGCCGCCCTAAGCCGTGTCTCACCCTGCTAAAGCTGTGGAAGCCAGTGAGCTGAGAAGGGTGTAATCTTATTCAGGGTAGCAAGATTCAAGTCCAGTAGCACCTTAAGAGGCCAACATTCTTTTTCTCTTGGGCTTTTATTTTATTTTATTTTATTTATTATATGTGTCTGGCCTTGGGTTTCTATCTGTAATTTACTGGTTTTTATTGCTTTCCTGCTGTCTGTTACTGCTGCTCATTTTTTTGTGTGTCTTTGTTTCTATTTTTTTTATTAGATGCTTTTGTGTGAAGCTTTCTGCACTTTTTAAAAATTGTTGCTTTTTAAAATGTTGCTTATATTGGTGGACCTCCTGATGGCACCTGGGTTTTGGCCCCTGCGTGACACAGAGTGTGGGATTGGAGGGGCCATTGGCCTGATCCAACATTGGCTTCTCTTATGTTCTTATTATGGTTAAAAGAAAATGGAATGTTTATTTCTGTTCTGTGAATTTTTCCTATTTTTCACTTCTAGTCTGAATTTCAGAAAACTTCACCACTGTGAAATGTTCTGGTAGTTTTGCTGAGTGCTATGTTCTTGTTGCATTCTGCTGAACTCTAGATTACTGGGAGGCATGCTTATTGATAGTGACATTTTGATGTTTTTCAATTGTGAAACAGTTTCCAGCCAATTTCTTCTTTGTGTGTATTAATTCTCTCTTTCTGTCTCTGTTTCTTTTAAGAGTATTGAATTTCATGAAAGAGGAAAGAACCATAAGGAAAATGTGGCTAAGAAAATTAGTGAGGTAATTCAAACATGACCTTGTTTTCTCTGAACAAATAATTTTAAATTTTGAGTCCCGTGACCCCTTTAAGACCAACAGACTTTTTATTCTGGGTATACGCTTTCATGTGCATGCACGGTATCTGATGAAGTGTGCATGCGTATGAAAGCTTCTACCAGGGGTCATTTCGAGCAGGAGCGTGCAGGAACACTGTTCCGGGAGTAACAAGCCGAGGAGCAGGCACATATGGTGATGCCCTGTGGAGAAAAGCAAAAGCAGACTAACTCGATCTGTCTTTTCGTGCTTGTTGTAGGGTAGGTCCCCTGCAAGAGCAAAGGAAACCTAAAGTGTCTTTGGTCAAAGTGTAAAGCTGGCTGGCCTGCTCTGAGTTGGGAAATACCTGGAGATTTTTGGGGTGGAGCCTGAGCTTGCCTTCTGACACACTTCCGGTGATGTCAGGGGGTGTGGCATATGCAAATAAGTTATGGTAATGAAGTATGCCAATGAGCTCCTGCACCTCTTTTTTTACGAAATGACCCCTGTCTTCTACCCAGAATTAAACTTTGTTGGTCTTAAAGGGGCCACTGGATTCAGACTTGGTTCTCTTACTACAGACCAACAGAGCTACCCACCTGAATCCGTCTTTAAATTCTGCTAGCCACTTTTGTTGTTTTTGTTGTAGATTAAAAAGAAAAGTTTGGAGAAAGCAAAGCAAGAAGAAAAAATGTCAAAAGAATTTGCAGCCATGGAAGAAGCGGCAATGAAGGCCTATCAGGAGGACTTGAAAAGGCTTGGAGCTAAGGCAGGTAGGATCTGAAATGTCCAGATTGTGCCGCTCGATCTGGGTCCAGTAGCATCTTAGAGGCCAGCAAGAGTTTCAGGGCACAAGTTTTCGAGAGTCAAAGCTCCTGAGAGCATTGACTTTGCAAGTTTATACCCTGAAATTTTTCTTGGACTCTGAGATGCTCCTGGACTCAGATCTAGCTGTTCTACTGCAGACCGACATGGCTTCCCTCTGAAGCTTTTCCCAAAATGTGCGGGATAGTTTTATGGTCAGGCCAAGCTCTCGCTTGCTGCAGCATGAGCTAGCAAGTGTCTTATCTGCATTCAGCATTCTAAAAATCCATGCAGCTGCAGGCATATGGGCCTTCTTGTTGCATGTGTTCTCAGGACTGCTGGGGTTGCCGTCAAGGTAGGGTAAAAATCAGTGTCTTTTCCAGGATAAACAAATCGTTTGGCTTGCGCTGGGAACAGGGCAGAATATACTTGCCTTATCTAGGCAGTTGCTCAGGGCAGAGACAGCCACTCTTGGAGGCTTAGTTGATCTCATTTAGCAGCCTAAATATTGAAAAGCAGCACTGAGAGGACAAAACCCTGGCTCTCTGCAATCCAAATGCCATGCAGATGACTGCCTCACTGATGGAAATTCTGAGCAATTTGACCCCCCCCCCCAAAAAAACAGGTGTCTTTGCTGTATTTTTGTCCATCTGTGAGGTGTTCTGGCTAGTTTTCAAGGTTCTGTCCTTAGGCCATAGCTTTGTACTATTCCAATTAGATTAGGGACGCTTCCAGAGGAAGCGGCATCTTTGAGCTGACTGCATAAATTAGTAAATCATAATTCTCTCAATAGAAAAAGGGTTTTAACTATTCCAGGATTCAAAAGTATGAGATCCTTCATCATCTTTTTAGCAGAGGGTACAATTCGAAAGCAAGAAAGTGCAAGTAGATAAATCGGTACCACTTTGGTGGGAAGTTAACAGTGTTCCATGCACCTTGGCATCTAGTCATGCCAGCCACATGACCACGGAAACATCTTTGGACAGTGCTGGTTCTTTGGCTTGGAAACGGAGATGAGCACCGCATCCCTAGAGTCGGATTTGACTGGCTTTCGAGCAAGGGAAACCTTTACCTTTACAATAAATATCTGATTAGACTGCAGTGGCAAAGCTACTGTTTTTCAAAGGCACGCATTGTTCATTTGTTTACTCAGTTTTAGAAAATAAATGGATCTGTCTGCTAATTTTGCGGAATCAAGCAAACTTCTTAATATTCCCACTCTTGACAGCCTGAAAAAATTAAACTGTTCCAGCTGTTTCCCCCCTGAAATTACTCAGTAATTTATAAGTCAAATCATTAAAGTTCTACCAGGTGGGGTTGAAACCAGAGTATCAACTGTGAAAGTTGTGAGGATCGCATTTTTGAAAATTTGGCTCATTGTGTTCCAGAACCTGTAAGTCCAGCCCCCCCAAAAAAGCCGGAAGAAAAGCGGGGAAAGAAGGAAAAGAGGAAAAGAGAGACAAAGGCCCCAGGAACTTCTTCAGGTGCAACAAAAGAATGGGTGCGCGGATTTTCTTCAGAAGGCTACACATATTACTACAACACCATCTCAGGAGGTGAGCATAGAATGTGAAGCTGGGCATTCAGATCACTGGAAATCGCGCTTCTTTCTAACTCCCTTTCTGCCCAACTCACTGTTGACATCAGAACAAAATCCACACATGGGCTAAACTGACAGTTCCCTGCACAAAGCAGTGTTTGGCCTGATTTCTGATCCTAATATTGTCTTTTTTTGCTCACTAGAGACGTAACATTTCTGGACATTTTGAAGCCACGAGGGTGGAAATTTGGGGGGGAAATTGAAATATACACTTCCCTATCAAACCTGAACTCTTTTTACTGATAGCAGATAACATGCGTTATACAGAACTCAGCATACAAAAGTATACTAGTTGACATTCATGGAACTTAAAAGTACAGATATCTTAGTTTTCTATTTTAGAAAACTACCATATGCTTGAGAAACAGTTGCAAACTGCGGCACCCTCTGCTGCCATAGCACATGTCTTGTCTTAAGTATTGCCATCTGAGAAGCAGGAGAGAAATAAAAGTTGAAGGGACAAGACAGATTCCATATTAAACCAAAAAAGTGTTATTATTTGGGCACTCAAACATTTTACCTGCATTTTGGAATTTTAAGTTAAACTACACAGCATTGAAAACATTATAGTCTTTAATAATGTATGACCATTAAACACTTCATAGCATATTAATTGTTTCTAAAATTATTTATGGTAAACAAAAAAGATCTTAAATGTTGCCTGTCTACAGCATATATAGGAAGTATCTATATATCTAATAGCGAAGGCGTCCCCAGCGTGCGGATACCTAAATCCGTGTGGGGGGACACCTGGGGGGGCAGGGAGATTGTTCTGCAGACGTGGGGTAGTCCCCACATCTGCAGAAAAATCCAAAAAGTTTAAAAAAAATTTGAGGGGATATTTAAATCCCCCCAAAAGTAAGAGCGCCCACTGCGCATGCGCAGGGAACACTCTGGCCGTTGTGGGGGAGGCTCAGCGGGTCCGGTGACTGTGAGCTGCTCAGGGCTCACTGTCGCCGATGGGGGGGGGGGGAGCGGCGGGGCTCGCTGCCGCCACCACTTGCCCTGGGGAGGGGGGTGGAGGAGCGGCGGGGCTTGCCACCGCTTGACTCATGGGGGGTTTGGAGGAGCGGTGGGGTTTGCTGCCACCGCTGCTTGACTCGGGGGGGGGGGTTGGAGGAGGAGCAGGGCTTGCCACTGTTGCCACTTGCCTAGGCGAGGGGGGTGGAGGAGAGCGGGGCTCGCCACTGCCACTTGACTCGGGGGGGTTGGAGGAGCAGCGGGGCTTGCCGCCGCCGCTTGCCTCTGGGAAGGGGGGTGGAGGAGAGCGAGGCTCGCCGCCACTTGTCCCAGGGAGGGGGGGCCAGGAGGACTAGGGTACTCCCCCCCGCGAGTATCGCGGGTGCCCCATCTTGTCATTATATAATGCTGTCAGTTGGCTTACATACATGTTTCCTACTATACATTTTGAGTGAAAATCTTGTTTATCTCATTCATTCCCCAAAAAATAATAGTTTTCAGCGCTATCCCAAATTTCCCAATTTTTTTCTACCTGAAAAATGGACAAAGCCTCGTGAGTGAGAAAAACCTTGCCTTAAGAACCATTCCATTCATTCTAAAAGAGAAAATATTTCATAGGATTTTTCTCTAATACTCCCCAAAACTTCCCATTTTTTTCCTTCTTAAAAATAGCGTTTTTTCCAAATTTGGGGGGCTTTCCTTCTCTATTTCTCACTATGCATAATTTTTGTCCTGAGGCAAGCAGAACTGAAGTGTGATACTTTCTTTTTTCTGTTAAGAATCACAATGGGAGAAACCAGAAGGATTTGAAGACAACCCCCAGGTGTCGCAAATGGTAATTATATATAAATACTGTGTCTTATTGCTGAGTTTCCAGTATCACATCAGTTCACCTTGTGCTGGGCACACACAGACTGAAAGGCTTTAGAAGCCTTAGTTGTTCTCCGTTACCATTGCACAGTCTTTCACCACAGTTCTTGTATGATTGTGGTCCCTCAGCTTGCCCCAGGAGCCACAGTTCACCTTCCAAAACCAGGGTAATTTTGCTGTGAACGTTCAGATCAAGACAGGTAGCTGAGTTAGTCTGTCTGCAGCAGTAGAAAAGAGCGAGAGTCCAGCGGCACCTGAAAGACTTAACAAGATTTGTGGCAGGGGAGAATCTTTTGTGGGTCACTGCTCACTTTTTCGGAAATTCATGAGAGCTCCTACACTGCCACAAATTTTGTTAGTTTCTAAGGTGCTACTAGACTCTTGCTCTTTTCTACTGTGAAAGTTCAGCTGTGGGATTCTCCCTAATAGAAATGAAAATTGTCTTTGGCTCCAGAAAATTCCAAAAGGTTCCAAGGCGGGCCTCGCTGGGTGTGTGCAAAGACCCCTGTGTTGCATCCCATGGACCATGGCAGCTGGTTCTGGGCTCGGTAGAATCCGCACCTCTCTGGAGCAGTTCCCCAAATGTTGGCGCGTGCTTGGTGCAAAAAAACCCAGTCTCCTGAGAAGAACATTGCCCATCTCTGATAAAACCTTGTCCTAACAGAGTCAAAAACAACAAAATTAGGACTGAAGAACACTGTTGTATCCTGAAGGGATCGCCTGTGTCCTCCTTAGCAGAAATCGCCAAGCACTGGGATGATTCCGGTAGGGAGCCCACGTTCCCTGCTAAGTGCCAGCAACTTGTAACCTCCCTTCTTGCCATCGTTCCTGTGCTTGCTGCTTCCTAATCGTCACGTGATCTGGTAAATGAGCCGACAGCCCCTCGAAGGACTGCACCTTTGACCCTGTTTCCCCCTAGATAACCCCACATCTAATGTATAATACGAAAGCTACCATCGTTATGTTTTCTTTATTCTACAGCACCATCGAGTAACATAAAGCCAGGTCCTTGCCTGGGGGACATTGTGCACTAGATAGTGACCGTGGGTGCGGGTGGAGGTGGGAGCAGTAAAGGGTAACATGGAACACATATCCGCAAATGTGTTTCCAAGTACTTAGGGGGTCATTGCAGTGGAGGGGAATAAGGAGACTAATGGATTAAGCCAGAGACTTTGCAGAAGGGTGAAATGATTCCTATCTTGCTTGGATATCAAAGTTTGGTTTTTTTAAAAATATTGACACGTCCACCTTTCTCCTGAGCATCTCAGGCAGCTTGGGGTCCCCCCAGGCAGCAGCCAACTGAAAGCATTAAACAAGCTGTTAACAAAGACCGAATGATTAAACACAACACAAAAACAATTAAACCCAGTCTGAAATCATCTTATGCTGCTCACCTGCAGGTGTTTCCCCTCTGCCCCCCAAGCTCCAGCTGCCCCCCAAGCTTTCTGGGACAGTTTTCTTCTGCAGCCTCACTTGGAAAGCCAGGAGGGTGAGCTGTCACAGAGCAGTCTGTCCCGAGCAGTGCGGGACAAGGTCGGACAGGGTCCCTGGGGGGCTCGTTTTTGGCAAAGGGATGTGATGAGGGGGCTGGGGTTCTGGAGCAGCACACCCATGTGGCTCAGGCACATTCACCCCCAAGTGGAAGGAATCTCCACAGTTCCATTCTGGCGCAACACAGCCTCCATGTTGCTCTTCACAATCGTGTATTTTTACAAGAAAGGTTGAAGCGCTTGGGGCTCTTTAGCTTGGAGAAACGACGGCTGAGGGGCGAGATGATCGAGGTTTACAAGATTATGCCTGGGATAGAGCAGGGAGAGAAAGAAAGACTTTTCTCCCTTTCTCACCATACAAGAACTCGTGGGCACTCCATGAAATTGCTGAGCACTCAGGTTAGAACAGATAAAAGGGAGTTCTTCTTCACCCAAAGTGTGATTAACAGGTGGAATTCCCTGCCACAGGAGGTGGTGGCGGCTACAAGCATGGACGGCTTCAAAAGGGAATTAGATAAACATATGGAGCAGAAGTTTATCAGTGGCTATTAGCCACAAGGTATAGATAGGAACTCTCAGTCTGGGGCAAGTGATGCTCTGTATTCTTGGTGTTTGGGGGGGGCATCAGTGGGAGGGCTTCTGGTGTCCTGGCCCCACTGCTGGACCTCCTGAGGGCACCTGGTGTTTTTGGCCACTGTGTGACACAGAGTGTTGGACTGGGTGGGCCACTGGCGTGATCCAACATTGGCTTCTCTCTTATGTTCTTCTGAGTGCTGGAGAATATAAGAATTCTGCATTGGTGAGATTGATCCCCCACTCCCCATACTACTTTGTTCCAGCATTCAAGACAATGTGGTGTTGCAGTTAGTATGGGGCTCGTATTGGGAGAACCCAGGTTCAAGTGCCCAGTGCCCACTCTGCCTACCCATCCGGGCTGCTGTGAGGGAGACGGGAGCCACGCATGCTGCCCTGGTCTCTGTGGCGGGAGGGCCGGGTGAAAACAGAGTGGGCGATCCCAGTTACTTTTAGTGGAGATCCAGGGCTGTCTGTCCCCGAGGCAGCAGGCCAGTCTTGCTTAGCTGTGCCCCATGCAGAGCATCGGTGAGGGTCTCTTTTTCCTTAATTAGCTCTTTGGCTCTCCTGTGGTTTTTTTAACAGCCAGGACAATGGGTGGAAGGAGTGAGTGGAGACGGCCATACCTATTACTACAATACAGAAACAGGAGGTAAGTGTCCAAGCTTTCTCAAGGCTGCAAACTTCCTGTACCAAAGGGATTCCTCTTCAGCAAATGGCATCAGTGTTTGTGTAACCTGGTGAGTGTGTATGTGTATTTTGCCACAGGCTTTGCTGAGAAGGCACAGCTGAGAAGGCTTCCAGCGTGGGCACACACAGGTGTGATCTGAGGATGAATTCATCCTTAAGTCTTGTGCAGTTCCATTCTTCTTAATAAAACCTCCTTTTTTGGGCCCACTATTGAATTGTGAATAAATATAAGTTGTATCTTGAGCCTCTATGTGTACAAAATGTTTTGACCTCTAAAGAAGGCCTTTCAGGGCTGAAACACATTGTTTTGTGTATTTTAATTTGCAATGACGCCACTGTTGGCCCCCTAATTATTTTTAATTGCTTAATAATAAATACATGTATTTTTGATAGCATTTAAGTTCTACATATATTGGTTTGAAACGTAGGCCCTTTATTCTGCTTGTTGTTAACCTTTTCGGCTCTTGATTCCAACATTTGGGTTAAGTACTTTTCCCCTCTTTGTCTCTTACAATATAGATACAATGCATACAAAAATATTTTAAAAGATCACAATTCGAGACTCCTGGTAACCAACCATGTGTGCGTCTGTGTGTGAGAGAGAGAGAGAAGTGCTGTCGAGTTGCTTCCAATTTGGTGGCGACCATATGAATTAACGTCCTCCAAAGCATCCTTATTACTAACCGCCATGCTCAGGTCTTGCAGACTGAGAGCCGCGCCTTCCTTGATTGAGTCGATCCATCTCATGTTGGGTCTTCCTCTTTGGTGTAGTGGTTAAGTTTGCGGACTCTAATCTGGGAGAACTGGGTTCGATTCCCCACTCCTCCACTTGCACCTGCTGCATGACTTTGGGCAAGCCATAGCTCTGTCAGAGCTGTTCTCTCAAGGACAGTTGTCTCAGAGCTCTCTCAGCCCCACCTACCTCACAGGGTGTCTGTTAATGGGGAGGGGAAGGGAAAGGAGTTCATAAGCCACTCTGAGTGAAGGGCGGGGTATAAATCCAATCTCCTCTTCTTCTTCACAGGGTGTCTGTTGTGGGGAAGGGAAGGGAAAGGAGTTTGTAAGTTGCTCTGAGATTCTGAGTGAAGGGCGGGGTTTAAATCCAATAATCTCCTCCTCCTCTTCTTTTTCTTCTTCCTCCTCCTCCCCCCTCCCCCCATTACAAAATGCAGTCCTAAATAATACTGTCTTCTCCTGAAGATTGAAAGGGAGGGGGCCAGCTGCACCTCTCTGGGGAGGGTGTTCCATAACTGGGGGGGCTGTACCCCCCCCAAAGGAACTTCTTGACAGATGGGACAGTCAGGAGGGCCTTCCCCTGTGATCCAAATTGCAGTAGTGCTAATTGAGACAAGAAGTAAAACTTAGAAGTTGCCAGACAAAGAACGGTACATGGTTATTTGGCGTGAAACCGCTTCTTTGTACACTCACATGACATAGCCTATTTGGCCAGTCTGTCATCAGTAAGTTTGAAAGATCTGAAGTTGACTTGGCGATGCTTGGTTGGTGGCAGTTTGCCAACATAGCTCAGAAGATAGGACCAGATCTGGAAAAAAAAAAGACCCGTTTTAAGGTTAGGATTGGGCTTGCTTTGTCAAAAACCCAAGTGACCTTTTCCACAATCAGCTGATCTCCGAGCTTTTCACACAGTTCCCGCGCGATGGGACTGGCTGTTCCTTCGCCGTCAAGAGAGGACACAGGAGGGTTTCAGAGGGGATAAGAATTCTCGACTTGGGCACTGAGCCGCCCTGTTAAAACGACAACCACGTTTAATTTCTGTAGCTTTGTTTAGATTGGAGAAGTAATTTGGTAAGCAGACACTGTGCTGTTTCTCGTAGTCATACATGTTTACCGCGACCTCCGATTCGCACATGGCTGACGGCGGGCCCAATGCCAATAACGGATGTTGTCTGTATTGTCCAGTATCAGCCTGGGAGAAGCCTGACGGTTTTGTGTCTTCTTCAAATGAAAGCTGTCAAGAGGAGAGCCGTTCTGGAGAGGGCCTGGAAGCCGATTCAAAGGGAACTGAGTCAGAGGCTGGGAAGGGGGGCAGCCAGATGGAGCCACAGGAGCCCCGGCAGAAGCTCCGGGTAAGTCCTCCTCCTCTTCCCCTTCCCCCTCGGCTGGAGCCGTCAAGCTGTGTGGATGAGCTGAGTTTGGAGAGCAGGGCGGCACACAAAATCCAGGCATTCGGGACTTCGAGACTCAGATGATTTTTGCTCTTGTTTGCTAAGCCGCTGGTGAATTTGAAGACCACTTAATACCATTACCGACCTCGGCTACTTAGGTTAGCCACGCGCGGTCACATTTCAGAGTAATGCGGATGCCCTGCCCCAGGCGATCTTGCTGGAAAGGAATGTAACACTTCAATAGGAAATACCTGAACACTCTGCCCAGTTAAGAATTAAATATTTAGGAACGGGTAGGTGGAACAGCATTCCAGGGATATAAATGTTTTAATATGAATGAACGCCGTCCCACCCGCATGGGTCTGCAGTAGAACAGCTGGAATCAAGTCCAAGAGCACCTGAGAGACCACAGCAAGGTTTTTTGGGGGAGGGGGAGGGGAGATGAGCTTCTGCAAGTAAAAGCTGCCTTGCCGGAGTAAAGGACTTGCACACGAGACGAGTGAGTTGGAAGGACAGGAACTCAAGTCTGCCCCTGGCAGTGAGCGGTTTATTTTTAAACATACACAGACTTACACGCCACGCCCTTAGGTTGCTGCGTCAGCGTTCAGTAGACCAGTGTTTTTCAACCACTGTGCCGGGGCACACTGGTGTGCTGCGAGATACTGTCAGGTGTGCCGCGGGATTTTTTCAATGAAAGAAATGTGCCTTCCGGGCTGACCTTCCGGGACGCGTTAAAATACATCCACATTATATTTCTTCTGAAACTCAGGTCAATGTTATGGGAAGGAGCCATTACACTTTGGATCTGTAACTTACGATTTCAAGTTGAGTGGCTATTACGTGTATTTGTAATACTGTCATAGTTAATACTTGAGCTGAGGCAACTAATGACCCATTTATCTTGTATTTCAGTGTTTTTCAACCACTGTGCCGTGAGATATTGTCAGGTGTGCCGCGGGATTTTTTCAATGAAAGAAATGTGCCTTAGCTCGAAAAAGGTTGAAAAACACTGCAGTAGACAGTCATCAATCATGGAATCCACATAGGGAATAAGGAGGAGATGAGACAACTGTCTCAAGAGCCTGCTGTTTGCAGAAGGGCTTATCAGCCAGCCAGCTTCAGGAGGACAATGCTAACTGTGTAGCAGGGAGGGTGGAATCCACATGAATGAGAGACATATGTCTCGAGAGTATACTGTTTGCAGGAGGGTTTATACAATGCTCATTGTGTAGCAGGGAGGGGGGAGAAGCATAGACTTTGACCTGGCTAGCATCCCAATCTCAGATCTTCCCTACATCGGAGACCGTGTCTTCGTAGCTAACAAAGAGAGCTCAGGCTCTCTGAAGCACATGCCCCGGAAATCTTGTCGGCCTCTAAGGTACTGCCGAACTTGAATGTGGCTGCCGTCCTGCAGAGAGGTATTTATGTCGAGCAGGGGTCATTCCGAGCAGGAGCGCCGTTCCGGGAGTCACACAAGCCCAGGAGCGGGCACACACGGTGATGTGCGGTGGGAAAAAGCAAAAGCCTACTAACTCGATTTCTGTATTTTCCTGCTTGTTTGTAGGGGCAGCTTCCCTGCAAGAGCAAAGGAAACCTCACGTGTCTTTAATCCAAGTGTCAAGCTGGCTTGATGTTGTATTCATTTTCTTATCCCTGTGTTCAGTTTGTGTGATCAATGCTTTGGGTGTCTGAATTCAGCAAGCTCTTGTTGGTTGAAAGATGATCTCCAATCCTTTTTTCTTTTTTAAAAAAAACCCTTTTTGGCCTCTATTTCCTGTGAAGAGGGGAGGAGGGTGGCGGTGGAGCTCTGCAGTGCTAAGCGAAAGCATCGCCTTGTTTTCCCCTCTTGCCTTTTAGCAGAAAACAGAAAGCGACAAAGGAGGAGAGGAGAAGCCTCGCAGGCCAAAAAAGACCAGCCCCTACGGAGAATGGCAGGAAGTGAGGCCAGAGAGCATCGAGCCGGAAGGCGGAGTGCCAGCCCCACCGAAAACGTCCCAGGCAGCCTCGGCTGCAGCCAAGCCCTACGGCGAGTGGGAGGAAATCACCCCAAAGGAAGACCCCTAGTAAGTCTGATTCGGAATCAGAACCAAGATGGCTGTGGTTAGACTCTTTGAGTTGAAGCAAACAATTGTTTTACTTGACTAAAACATTAGAAAACTGATTTAGGGTGGTCTGCTGGCTCAGACCAGGGAGGGTCCCTCTAGTCCAGCATCCTGTCTCACATAGTGGCCAGCCAGTTCCTCCGGAGGGCCAGCAACAGGGCAGAGAGGCCGAGGCCTTCCCCTGATAAGGACACCAGAAGAGCCCTGCTGGATCAGACCAGTGAGGGTCCATCTCGTCCAGCATCCTGTCTCACACAGGGGCCAGCCAGTTCCTCCGGAGGGCCAGCAACAGGGCAGAGAGGCCGAGGCCTTCCCCTGATAAGGACACCAGAAGAGCCCTGCTGGATCAGACCAGTGAGGGTCCATCTCGTCCAGCATCCTGTCTCACACAGGGGCCAGCCAGTTCCTCTGGAAAAGTGACTTGAGGAGGGTGTGTGAGCTGAACAGTTCCCGCATCAAATCTCTCCACAGCCAAGAGCTGTCCCGGTGGGCTGGAGCAAGCTTGCCTCTCCTCCGAATTAATGTTATTATTAAAAACATTTTTATGCTGCCTTTCCACTCACCCTATCAAGAGCCACAAGGCAGCCAACATGAAAAAGATTAGAACATTTGCGCAATTAAAAACACAGTTTAAAGAACAAAATAATTCAATCAAAAAACATAAAAGAAAACACTGGAAGGAGGGCCAGGAACCACTATTGAGGGAGTGCAGAAGAGCCACAAAATCTTCACCTGCTGGTGGAAGACACCAATCAAGGGAGACAGGTGAATCGCCCTGGGCAAGGGAGTTCCAGAGTTTTGGTGCCATGACCGAGAAGGCCCTTTCCATCCAGCTTCCAGTGGCAGGGGCAACTGAAGCAGGGCTGTACTGGTGATAATATTGGCTATATGTGCTATAGGATGAGTGAGATAGCCTGTATGGAGTGTTATTGTTAATGCTAAAATTAACTGATTGTCTTAGGCTGTCCTCTTCAGCAGGATTAATACGCTCTGCTATGATTCCTTTTTAAAAATAACTTCAGACTTAACCTTGTCAGAACATAAGCCTTCATTTCTTTCCTTTTTTAATACGTTCCGGTTTCTTCCTGAGATCCCGTGACAGAGGTTAAGAAAAAATATTTACACAGATCCCATGTGCATAGAAATACTTCATACCAAAATGCCATTAATTTCTTTTTGATGCTTGGAGGAAGCAGGATAATTAAGGCAGCAAGATTGGGAGATGCAGTGAAGGAAGGGGGTGGGGGGTTCTTTTATGATAATTTCGGCTCAGCACTTCCTAAAAGACCCCTGTTGTACTTTGGAGACGCCGCATGGTGGCTGTTGCGGACAATACTGTTTTTCTCTTGTTAAAAAGTTCTCTCTGGGAATTTCTGCCCCTGACAATCTGCGCAGCATCTGTTCCCGAGTTCCCTGTCTCTTGTTGCCAGATCATTATCCCGTCATTTCTGTATGGTTTTGTGACTAGCAGGGCTTTCTTCTTTCAGATGGCTTCTTTACGTGAAAGTTGGCAAGCTTTCTGTCGGAAGCGCCTTATTGGTTGTCAAGTCGTTAAGTGGTTTTAGTCTCATGTGGTTTCAGCGGGGGGGCTGCATTGCTCTGCAGTAGAGCAGCCAGATTCGAGTCCAGAGAGCCGAAGTCCCTTTCGTCAGAGACGGCACACTCTGGCAACACCAGCCGGGCCCCCCCTCAGGGGCACTCCCTAGTTTGTCTCCCGGTGTTACGCACGCCGTCAAATGTCAGTGGTGCCCTGCTCCTCTCCATATCTGACAAACAGGTCAGTCCCTTCGCAGAAAAAAAATTAACGGACATAAATCTGACACTGAAAACCACAGCATTCAAAAACTAGTGGGAGAACATTTTAATCTTCCAGGTCATTCCGTTGCCGACCTAAGAGTGGCAGTCCTCAAAGAAACTTCAAAGGGAGATTGCAACGTGAGATTGCTGAACTTGAGGTCATTCACAAGTTCAGAACGTCCCTCCTTCCCCGGGGCTGAATAGAGACATAGGATTCTTGCCTAACTACAGGTGCCAATTTTCGCCCCCCCCCCCCCCCAGCATTTCCCCCTCTGCTCAAATCTAGCGGAGTACAATGTGCCTTGTACTTTTGCATCCTGAGTTTCCTTCTCTACAACACCCTTCTGTCCTGATGAGGATATAAGGACTCGGGGACCTCCAATTCCAACTTGTATCTGACGAAGGGAGCTTTGACTCTTGGAAACTTCTACCCCGAAAATCGTGTTGGCCTCTAAGGTATCTCTGGACTCAAATCTTAGTATTTAATGACACTTGCTGTTAAATAAACTTCTTCTTTTTTTTCAACTTTTCCCTCTCAGTGAAAAAGTAGACTTGGAGCTTCCCAGTACAGAGAATGACGTCCCGTCAGCCCCAGTTCTGGAAGTACCAGAGGATGCCAAAATTATATTTAAGGAAAAAACTGTCACTTCCCTCAGCGACACGACGGCAGGGGTATCAGTTTTCAAAAAGCGGAAATTTGAAAACGGAAAAGCCCGAAACCTACGACAAAGACTGGATGATCACTGACAGTTCAACCACGCTGTCTGGATGCTCTTTCAGGGGAAGCAAGGAGAGGGGAGATCTTTTTAAAAGTGTATTTACAGAAGATGGTTAGAAATTCAGGCTTTCTGTCTTCAAACATGTCCTGTGTACAATAAGCCCCATTTTTTGGTGACACTATTTTTATTTGCTAGAAAGAAATTTGTTTCATTTAAGCAGCCTGTGTAAATACATATATATTTTTTTACATCCCATATCATAGGAACTCCTGTTTTCTGCTGTTTTGTTTTTTGTTTGGTTGGTTGCTTTCAATCAGCACGTTGCTGCGTTGTTTCCTAAGGAAAATGGGAATGCGGCAACTTCAGCGCTTGTCCTGCGCACCCCAGGTGGGACGGCATCGTTGGGCTCAAGGGAACAAATTCAGACCGAGGGGGAAGCTGCATTCCAGATAGGCCTCTCCCGTACAACAGCATTTCTCTTAGGAAAATTAACGGAAGCCCACAAAATGTCACCCTCCAGCTGGAACTATGAATATGTAACCAAACCAATTTTTATTCATTTTGGAGAATTGTGAAACCTGATCCAGCAGTCAGCTCTGAAAAAAATCCTCCTTGATAGAAAGCACTTCTGTGTGCAGATCGCACAATGCAGTGCCTGGAGCAGATCTGTATCTAACGAGACGTCCATCTTTCACATGATGGGGAACAAGGCAGGCAGACCTTTCCGTGGCATCCTCCCTCCCACATTTGTGGTGCACCGTGATGCGTGTTCCCTGTGTGGGTCACTGATCGTTCCCCCCCTTTGGGAGACAAGGGAAAGAGGGGTCTGTGCGGGCTCCTCCCTTCCTTTGCTTTGGCGTCTGGTGTGGCGCTTGGGTGTCAAGCACCTGCCGGCTGGCAGTCTTAAGTTTTCTCATCTACACAGTGAGAGTTGAGTTGTGTCCTCTGTGTGTGTGTGTGTACTTTGTGCTTGTCTGCCGAGGTGGTGACTTGAATACTGTACCTGTATAATTTGGCAAATGAAGTAAACGTTTCCATATTCTGCATCATTTCTTGTTCTGCTGCTGACCGTGGGGGAGGGAAAGAGCTCTGGGAAAGCTCCTTGTGGCTCCTTGTCTTTGGTAGTCCCAGGCTCAGTTTCCCTGGCCGAGAAGTGTCCAGCCCCTTATATTCACTGAGTGTAGAGCATAGTAGTGAAAGTTAAAGGAGACCAACTCCTGGGAAATCTATGCCAGAGAATGGAGAGTTGATTATGTTGACTCGCTCTGTGTAACCTGTTGGGTCCAAGTGAGAAAGGCGGACTATAAATAATGTCAATAAGAGGAAGGAACTAAACAGACTGCAGAGCTAGGTAGTGTATGTCGTCTGTTTAGATCACAGGTGGCCAAACTTGCTTAATTTAAGAGCCACAAGGAATAAGCGTCAGATGTTTGAGAGCCACAAGACATGAACCAGTATTACACACATTTTTATTTAAAAATATGCAAATTTGCTTTTGATTAGCATTCAATGAGACTGCCAAAAATAAAAACAAAAGCGGTAAAAACAGATATTGATATCTATTTGTCCAATGATATTTATTTGTTTGCTAATGATATATATTTGTCTAAGAGAGAGGTGGAAAGAAAGAAACTAAATAAATGGACGGAGGGGAAAGGAAGAAAGAGAGAGGAAGGAAGGAAGGAAAAGAAAGGCGGAAGAGCAAATAGAGGGGAGGGGGAAAGAGAAACAAAGCAAATAGATGGGGAGGAAGGGAGAGAGAGAAACAAAGCAAAGAGAAAGGAAAAAAGGTGGAAAGAAAGATGGGGCGGGGGAGGAAGGAAAGAAGAGAAAGAAAGCAAATAGATGAGGGAGGGGGAGGGAGAAAGAAAGGGGAAAAGAAAGCAAATGGAAGGAGGAAGGAAGGGGAAAAGAGAGAGGTGGAAAGAAAGCAAATAAATGGGGAGGGGGGGAAAGCAACTTTAAATGTGTTTTTTAAACCCCCACGCTGCCATGCCAGCTGGCTTTGCTTGGAGAAGGGATTCAAAGAGACAAATGCCTTCTCGGAGCCAAGCCAGTCAGCCAGTGTGGCAGAGCTTGGAGAACACATTTAACTTTAGATGGGGAGGGAGGGGAGGGGAGAGAGAGAGAAAGAAAGAAGATAGGGAAGGAGAGGTGGAAAGAAAGCAACTTTAAATGTGCCCTCCAAGCCCCCCCCCCCTGTTTCCTCCAGTGAGTGTGAAAGAGGATTTCCCCAGATGAACAAGATTATCACTCCAGAAAGGTCCTCCTTGTCAGTCAAAACCATAACATCTTTATTGAGGTCATCATTATGCACCAAAAGCAAGACCCAAAAAAGAACAGGAAGTTGGTGCCATGTCTAAAGTTTTGAAACTGCCTTAAAGCAGAGGTAAATCCATAGCACATGAAAATAATATTGTTTCGCAGAATCCCGTGTGTTTCTCCTTCATTTCCCTCTGGAGAGTTCCAGCACCTCTTTTTCCAAAAAGAAAGCCCCACATGTAATCCTGTTTCTCTGGATGCCAGTGGAACCTAGGTAAAATATCCAGCTTGATAACAAAAGTAATGCATCAAGCTCCCCTCTCCCTTCTGACCACAGCCGACACCCCTGGTTGCTGGAACAATAACTAACTGTTGTCATTCTGTTGTAGCCTCTCCCCAGCGTAACTCCATCAGGTTCTTCGGCAGGGCTTCAAGCCCAGCCCCAACTATGGTCAGACCAGCCCGGGTCCAGTCCTCCACCCTGGGAAGTCAAGGACTCCATCTAGAGTTCCGTAGTCCAAGTTTAGCGCCCCACCCTCTTGTTTCGATCCTACAAGAGGAGCACCTCAAACCTCTTAAGCTTGTAGCTGGTTCTGCTTCAGTCCCCTGATCTGCAGCTCACCACTGTCTCCCCACCCTTCCCCAACCAGACTCTTTGGACATCTTTCTCATCTGGATGAGGCAACCTGTGTTCTTCCTCCCCCTCACCCCCCCCCCCCCCCCCGATCTCCCCTATGCACCCTGCCTCGCCTTATTGCCAGCAGATCTCCCCCAGCTTTCTTCGCAAAAGGCAAGTATTGGCCGGTCCCACAGGTTTGACTGGTTCATTACATCAATAATACTGTTTGATTTTCTCTCCTGCACCTGGTCAGGGGAATAAAGATTGGTTTTATTCAAGGTTCATTTCTCATTCTGGATCTGGGTATGTCACTGGTTCCCAAAGTGGGCAGTACCGCCCCCTGGGGGGCGCTGGAACAATCCAGGTGGGCGGTAGAAGGCTTGGGTACAACTGGGGGGCGTTGAATGAAAATAAGGGGAGGGGGAAGCCTAAAGAAAGAAGAGTCCAGGACATAGCTAAAGCATCTTTTTCCTGCCTTCTGGTCTTCCCTGGGATCAGGGAGGGAGAGGGAGGGGGAGAGAGGTCCCCACAGCCAATCACAGCCTTCGTTCTTTTAATTTTCTGTGTGTATGCAAATGTTACTATGGTTGATTTTCTAAAATACTTTTATGGCTTTGAGCTTCAAACTGCCTTATTTACAACATCTTTTTTACTATGTGCAAATTTGTCACTGCATCTTTTTGTCCACTTCCGGGGGGGTGGGGGGGACGCTGAGTAATTTTTGTTTTCCTGAAAAGGGGGCAGTAGGCCAAATAAGTTTGGGAACCTCTGCACTAGACAGATCGACCCCAAATTAATTGCCCCAGTGACATGCATCTGACCCAAAATGCAAAGAGGATGTTCTGTGCATTATGGTCCCTAAATGTGAACTATTCGGGTAACAGGGTTGCCAACTCCAAGCTGGGGAATTCCTGGAGATTTGGGGATGAAGCCTAGGGAAGGCAGGGTTTAGGGAGGGGGGGAGGTAGAATGCCATAGAGTTAATTCTCCAGAGTGGCCACTCTCTCCTGGGGGACTGATCTCTGTGGTCTGGAGATCAGCTGTGATTCTGGGAGATCTCCATGCCCCACCTGGAGGCTAGAAACCTTACAGTGAAGATCCTTCTGCTGTGGTGGCTGCTGCATTTTTTTAAAGATCTGCACAGCCAATCAAAAGCCTTGCAGGGCAGAAGACCTCCCCCCCATCAAGCACCACCCATTTTCTAAAAACGGTGGGCACCAGGAAAGGTGCCAGCGGGTGCCATGTTGGGGGACCTCTGCCTTAGAATAATGAGGGCTGGGGGGGGGGGGGGGGGAGAACCGCTGCGTCATTCTCCACTTGCAGAAAGAATTTAATTGCTGTGGACATGTCCAGCAATAGGGGGATTCTCTGGTCAGTATTTGCTTCATAGATTTTTCTTCTCTTGATTCACGTCCTCTGTATAGTTTATTCATCTTATTCTGTATTTTGCCTGATATGCATCCTGTTTTGAACTTAATTTTTATCCGGTTTTTAATCAAAATAAATTTTATTTAATGCCTTCTCAAAGCACAATTCCACCAATGACAGAAAACGCTCACAGAAACACGTGGTTTGTTGGCAGCTTGTGGAGAAACATAAAAGAGGCATTTAGACACACCAACGAAGGCTCTAGCCGCGCAGTCGGCATAACTATTTGATGCTGTCTTTTTAATTAATAATTTTAATAGTCTGTAATAATTTTTATTACGGGGTCCTCCTATTATTTGCATTGAATGCAAAATTATATTTTTATAGATCCCGCGATGAAGCCTGCGCAGCAACACATGGAGGGGCTTTGCATGATAATAAACTAGTCACTTATCACCTGGCAGTCTTTCCCTTTTTGGTGTTTTTTTTGGGGGGGGGGGTGGGGAGAACCATACCATTGTGACAGAAAAAGCCAAAATACAAACCAAAACCCCAGCCCCACTTTAGGGCAGCTCTCTAGCCCAGGGGTAGGCAAACTGTGGCTCGGGAGCCACATGCAGCTCTTTCACATATATTATGTGGCTTCCAGCAGGGCGGCTGGGGAAGCTAAATATCATTAGCAAACAAATATCATTGGACAAATTAATATCATTATCAATATCTGCTTTTACCCCTTTTGTTATTATTTTTGGCAGTCTCATTTAATGTTAATAAAAAGCAAATCTGCTTATTTTCCAATAAAAGCAGGTAATATTTGTTCCTGTCTTGTGGCTCTGATGTTTATTCTATGCGGCTTTTACGTTAAGCAAGTTTGGCCACCCCTGTTCTAGGTGGCTCTTACGCTGAGCAAGTTTGCCCACCCCTGCTCTAGCCAACCTCTAGCCTTGGTGTACAAAGACAAACCTGAGGCCTAGCGGGTCTCGGGCTGGAAGAGAACGTGAGTTAGAACAGTTTCTGGGGAATGACTTTTCCCCCCAGATTTATTCATGAGTAACAAATAGGTCTGAGTTAAAATTGTTGAGAATTTAAACATTAACAGAAGGGTTTGTTGTAGATACTGCTTCGCAACACTCAACATACTCCCAAGATAGCTGCCTCCTCGTAGAGGAACCCACAAAGGCCTGTAAGTAACACTTTGAGTTTCTACTTTTTCAAAATAGAATTGCTGTAAAAATAGTAAACTCTTTTCTTTCAAACACGTCTAATGAAAGTAAGGAAAGCACATCTTTTTCTATAAAGTTTTATTTTTTCAGAAAGAATGAACAAAGAGTAACATAACAAAGAAGTCAACAGCCAACAAATATGAAGTCTGTACTCATTACTTACACTGACATTTGTCTAAATGGAATCTATACTGTATACGCAAGTTTCATTTTTAACTTTCTATGTTCAGAGCTTTAACCTATTTTCAATGTTTCTTAAGATAGTCCTCCCAACCATGTATAAACTCTTGACCAGTTCTTATCGAACCCTTCTTGCTTTTCCTGTAGTGGTGAGGACAGTTTATCCATTTCTGCTGTTTCCAATAATTTATAAATTATTTCTTCTTTTAATGGGACTTCTTCCTTTTCCCAATATTTTGCGTATAAAATTCTGGACACAGTTATCACATGTATAAGTATATATGTATCTGGTCTCTTAAATTTCTCTGGTACTATATTTAATAAAATCAATTCTGGTACAAAGCACATCTGCTGAGTACAAAGGTGAGGTGAAGCGGTGAAGCGAGGCTAGCCAGAAAGCAAGTTGGTTGTCATCAGGGCTACTTTTGGGCAGGAACGCACAGGAACAGAGTTCTGGCTGGCTTCTGAGTTGGCCACACCTACAGCCTCTCCCCCCACAGGTTCCACAGGCGCCTCGCAAGCCATGGGGCGCCTGGGGAAGCCAAGCCGATCCAAGGAGGGAAGGCAGTTTAAACTGCCTCCCCTCCTCGGGATCCCCATGCGTCCCGCAAGCTGTGGGGCACGCAGGGAAGCCAATCTTGGGATGGAGCTGCGCTGTCCAGGGTGTGGCCTAATATGCGTTTCTGCTGTTGGGTGTGGCCTATTATGCTAATGAGTTCCCACTGGGCTTTTTCTACAAAAAGTGGGGAGAGAGTTGATGTCTATTCAAGAACATTTTATGATGAGAATCCATTTCTAGCACTCCTGGGTGCCCCTCTTCATTTTGGCAGTTCAGAGTTTTTAATCCCGAGGCTCTGTGAGGGAAGCTTAGCAGGTTTGTCATGACGTGATCGATGGGATCAAGTTCCCAGTGGACATGCGTCAGGGTAAGCCTCCAGCAGGTTTTGTGGTTTAGAAGAAATCTGGACTTGGGCTTCCCACAGCTCAATCCAAAACTCTTAGCAGGTAAGTGGACTAAAAGAAAAGACCACTCTGTCTGGTCCTTCATATTGGCCCCGTTTGTAAAACTGCATTAGTGGGGGGGAATTAATTTTTTCAGATTTGGGTGACAAAACCATTTGTGTTTTGGAGAACGCCAAAAACACTGCATCAGAAGATATACTAATATATTGTTTACGAAATCGCTTCCTTTACGAACAGCTTTCCCATCAGAAATAAAGTGGATACCCTGGAGGAATTTATACTAAGGATGCCCAATAGAGCGCAGGAGGTAAGAACTCTTCTACTTTGCCTCAGACCGCAGGTTCTGTATCCCTCATGCATCTCTAGTTACTTCAAAGCATTATTAACCATCTTGGTGTTGTGTGTTAAAGATAAGGATGCTGCCATCGGTGCACTGTAACATAGCATTTCTATAGCACTTTAGAGTGTCCAAAGCATTTCATGTACATCTTCTCACAAATCCTTCCACCAGCTCTGTAAGGCAGGCCAGCGGCCACCCCTCTCCCTCCCCTCCTGCAAGATTCAAAGGGCCCATCAGCTGATTGGTGGGGAGCATGTGGCTGGCCAATCAGCTGGAGGGCCCTTTAAATCTTGCAGGAGGGAGGGAGAGAGGTGCACACCACCACCCCATATCGTCTCAAAAAAGGATCGCTTTAAATGCTTTTGAGAAGACATGGGGGCCCATGCATGTGGGCCCCCCGATTCATCTAAAAAAAAAAAGGGCTGACTCTTTAAGGAAGGGGGCAGAGCCCACAATAGCCCCTCTGTAGCTACGGGCCGGGACATCGGTGTTGTCAAGTTGCAACTGACTTGTGCAAGCCCTAGCAAGGGGCTTTCAAGGCAAGTGAAAAGCAGAAGTGGCTTTCCGCTGCAGAGCCTCCCTTGGTGGTCTTCCATCCATAGACTGACCCTGCTTAGCTTCTGAGATCCGGTGAGACTGGCCTCTACCATGCTGCCTCCCTTCTGCATCGCCTCCTACCTGATCCATTTTTTAAAAAAATCTTGTGATGCCCGGGACCGCCCTCGGGACCTTCTGCCCGCAAAGCTGGCATCCTCCCACTAATGCACATTCTCATTGCCTCTACAGAACAGATGGGGGCTGAGAGCTAGCGGTTTTGCCTGAAGATAACAAGGAGGGAGAGGTTTGAAGGGGGGGGGGGGGGGAGCTTTCCAGCTGATACACTTCTTGATGCCACCACTACTCACATACTTTTCCCAGACAAATAACACAAGCACACCACAGTTTTCCTCACATAAGGAGGATTCCTTACGGAAGAGTTAACCATCACCAACAGAGGTGTGATTTCTGGCGTGGCTCTTTCTCCCTCTGGACTCTTCTGTCAGTGGGGCAGGAACCTGCCTCAGTGTAAGCCCCCCCATCCCCTTCCACAGCCTTTGCTGGCTGACAGGACGGGATGCTGCTCTTTTCAGGGTCCTTGCACCTCCACAGAGCTTCTCCCTGCAGCCCTGTTCCTGTTTTATTTTTCAGCTTATCCTTCCTCAGGCTCCCCGGAGAACAACCCAGATTGCGGGGATCCCTTGTGTTACCACCAAGGCTCCCTCCAAGCTGCGGAGTCTTGTGAGCAAAAATCCTACTTGGTGAGCGACTGGCCTTAAAGTTGTGAGCAAGCGATTTGGCTGCTGCATGAATTAGTCTGCTCTGGAGCTAGGGTTGCCAGCCTCCAGGTGGGGCCTGGGGATCCCCTGCTTTTACAACTGATCTCCAGCTGAGAGAGATCAGCTCCCCTGGAGAAAATGGCTGCTTTGAAGGGTGGACTCTATGGCACTGTACCATGCTGAGGCTTCTCTCTTCCCCAGACCCTGCCCTCTCCTGGATCCACCCCCAAAGTCTCCAGGTATTTTCCAACCCAGACTTCGCAACCCTATCTGGAGCCATCCTTCCTGAGCTAAGACAAAAACGTGTGGGCTGGAGGCTAAAAAACGGTGAGCTAGCTCACACTAAACAATGGTTCCCACTAGGGCTGCCAAGTCAGCCCGGGGGGGCGGGGGAATCCCCCGCTAAAGGGGTTCCCGATCCGCCGGCCAGCATTTGGCCGGCGGGGGGAACCCCACCCCCGACGTCCAGCGAGGACGACGTAATGACGTCACCAGAAGTGACGTCAGCATGTTGGGGGCGTTGCCAGGGCGACGCTCTGGCAATCGCCCCAAAACTCTATGATACCATAGAGTTTTGGGGCGATTGCCAGAGCGTCGCCCTGGCAACGTCCCCAACATGCTGACGTCACTTCCGGTGACATCGCTGGGCGGGAGGACTCCCCCCCGCCGGTGAGTTTTGAAGACTTGGCAACCCTAGTTCCCACAGGTACTCTCTTTTGCATATATTCATAGACACACGATTCCTATGAGAAGGGAAAATGGGAGGAGCCTAAAGAAGCCAAGGCGGCTCCATACACAGCTTTCTAAAGACATGAGAAATAAAAAAGACTCATTCAGAAGTGGAAGGCAGGCCTTATAACCAAGGATGAATATAAACAACCAGTGCTTGTAGAGAGAGAGAGTTAGGGAAGCTAAAGCTCAGTATGAGCTTAGGCTAGTGAGAGATGCTAAAAACCCACAAAAAAGGGTTCTTATGTTCAAAGTGAGAAAAAAGAGCAAGGACGTGGTAGGCCCATTGCGGGGACAGGAAAGTGAAACTGTAACAGGTGATGAAGAGAGGGCAGAACTGCTCGATTCCTACTTTTCCTCAGTCTTCTCTTGGGAGGGAAATGGGGCTCGACCTGGCAAAAACAGAACACGTGATGAGGGAAGGGAGTGGCAGCCTAGGGTCGGCATAGGGGTGGTACATAAACACCTAGTTTCTTTAAATGAAATGAAGTCCTCAGGGCCAGATGAACTGCATCCAAGGGTACTAAAAGAACCTGTGGGTATAATTTCTGAGCCTCTGTCCATTATTTTTGAGAATTCTTGGGAGAACAGGTGAGGTGCCAGAAGGTTGGAGGCAGGCAAATGTAGTCCCCATCTTCAAGAAGGGGGGAAAGGAGGATCCAGGTAACTACCAACCAGTGTTCCCTCTAAGCTGAGTTAGTGTGAGCTAGCTCACAGTTTTTTAGCCTCCAGCTCACAGATTTTTATCTCGGCTCAGGAAGGATGGGGCTCCAGAACAAATGAATTTATGCAGTAGCCAAATCGCTTGCTCACAAGTTTAATGCCAGTCACTCACAAAGTAGATATTTTTGCTCACAAGACTCCACAGCTTAGAGGGAGCATTGCTCGGTGTCTTTGCCTGGGAAAGTTTTAGAACAAATCATCAAACAGACAGTCCTTGAGCATTTAGAAATGATGACTGTGGTTACTAAACCAGCATGGGTTTCTCAAGAACAAGTCATGTCAGACTAACCTTATTTCTTTTTTTTGAAAAAGTTGCTACCTTGCTGGATCGGGAATGCTATAGACATAGTTTATCTTGATTTCAGTAAGGCTTTTGATAAGGTTGCATATATTCTTGTTGACAATTTGGTAAAATGTGGTTTGGATCCTATGAAAGTAAGGTGGATCTATAACTGGTTGACAGATTGCACCCAAAGAGTGCTTGTTAATGGTTCCTCATCCTCTTGAAAGAGGAGTGACAAGTAGAGTGTCTCAGGGATCTGACCTGGGATCTGTTTTGTTCAACATCTTTATAAATTATTTGGATGAAGGAATAGAGGAAATGCTTATTAAATTTGCAGATGATACTAAATTTGGAGTGGTAGCAAATACAGTAGAAGATAGTCAGGATACAGAATGATCTTGATAGGCTGCAAAACTTGGCTTAACAAAATAAAATGAATTTCAACGGGGATAAATATGAAGTTCTGCATTTAGGTAGGAAAAATCAAATGCATAATTATAGGATGGGGGAGACTTGTCTTGGCAGTAGTATGTACAAAAAGGATCTAGGGGTCTTGGTAGCCCATACACTGAACATGAGTCAGCAGGGTGATGTGGTCGCTGAAAAGGCAAATGCGATTTTGGGCTGTATCAATAGAAGTATGGTGCCCAGATCACGTGAAGTGATGGCATCGCTTTACTCTGCTCTGGTTAGACCTCACCTAGAGTATAGAGTTTTGGGCACCACAGTTTAAGGATATGGACAAGCTGGAACGTGTCCAGAGGATGTTCAACGAAGATGGTGGAGACCAAGTCCCTTGAGGAAAGGTTGAAGGAGCTGGGTGTGTTTGGCCTGGAGAGGAGACGGCTGAGAGATGATACGATAACCATCTTCAACTACTTGAAGGGCTGCCATCTAGAGGATAATGCGGAGTTGTTTTCTGTTGCCCCAGAAGGTCAGACCAGAACCAGCAGGTTGAAATTCCATCAGAAGAGTTTTCAGCTAAACATTAGGAAGAACTGCCTGGCAGAGCGGTTCCTCAGTGGAACAGGCTTCCTCGGGAGGTGGTGGGCTCTCCTACTTTGGAGGTTTTCAAGCAGAGGCTAGATGGCCATCTGTCAGCAAAGCTGATGCTGTGAACTTATGCAGATCATGAGAGAGGGAGGGCAGGGAGGGTTGCCTCAGGGCTTAGTTCTTGTGGCCCTTTCTTACACGCCCAGGGAAATGCTGATCGCCACGTTGGGGTCAGGAAGCAATTTTTCTCCGGGCCAGTTTGGCTGGAGATCCTGGAGGATTTGTTGTCATCTTCTGGGCATGAAACAGGGGTCACTGGGGGTGTGGGGGGGGGAGGCATTTGTAAATGTCCTGTATTGTGCCGGGGGTTGGACTAGATGACCCTGGAGGTCCCTTCCAACTCTATGACTCTATGACTCTCTAACTTGGAGTCAGGATACTTGCCCAGAACCGCAACCAATTTGGGGGATTCTGGCATGGTCAGTTAGAAGCAATCAAGCACACCTGGCTGCTGGATAGGAATCAGATTTTGCCCTCAGGAAGACTTGCTCTTGCTGATGAAATGACCTTGGTAGACTCAGGTGACAATGGGTAGGCATGCAGAGGTCTCATCGGTGACCCGGTCTCCCGCCCAAATTTGGCCGCTTGTTAGTGTAGCCTGAGGAGAGCCTTGAGCTCACCTCCTCCGTAACGCAGCACTGTCGGCCCCTAAAATGGCTGCCAACGCAAACCGGGCCACGATGGAGCCGGGGCAAGACAGCACAGGGCCAGGAAGTGGATCCTTTGTAACGCCTTCAGTGTGCTCCCTCTCCAACCCCTTCCAATGTAACCCTGAGAACAGTGAGGGTTGCCATGCTCGATGCAAGACCTAGAGACCTCTCCTGGAATCACAGTTCCCCTCCAGACTGCAGAGATCAGTTCCGCCGGAGCAGACGGCAGCTTTGGAGAGGGGGTGGGGCTGTATCGCATGACTCCCCGCCAAGCTCCCTCCACTTCCCAGTCTCCCTCTCCAAATCTCCAGGAATTTCCCACCCCAAGGACAGGAGAACGGGAAAAGATGCACAGCAGCCAGAACCAGTGCAAACTCTCCAGGTTTCTGCCAGTGCTCCAGCCACGGTCAAAGGCGCCCTTCACAAGTAGGCCCTTGGGCGGGCGGGCGGGCGGATGAGCTCACCTAAGAATCCGATGGGGGCTCCAAGCTTGCCAGTTGCTGCTGCAGGTAGTGCACACCTGGTGGCATTCCCCTCCCCATCGACCACCTGTGTCCTAAGGGTCTGCATGTTTAAATGCTTGCCAGCCTTTTATGTGAACTTTGCCACTTGCTCTGGGCAGACATTAGAAATGCAAAGGTGGCACCCAGACGAGAAACAGTTGGGGCGAGGGGGAGGGAAGCTGCCCTCTTCAAGACCTAACATGGCTCAGATACTGATAGGAGGAAGTTTTCTGCATGAGTTGCATGGGACGTTAGACTCCGCTTTGCGAAGCAGGAGGGCAAAACTTTGACAGAGTATTGCGGAGACGGCTGCTGGCCATAAAGACTCCCTGCCTTTCCACCTACTGGCATGGACCAACGTGTGTGTGTGTGGGGGGGGGATTATAGCACGCTGGCAGAGCAGAAACAAAAGTAGCTGGACAGAACAAAAATCCAGTATAAGTGCTCCAAAAAAGACCCCCCACACACACCTTCAACTTAGTAACACAGACGTCTCTCATTTGCTAGGATGCTGTCATTAACCTCCAGTCCGTGCAAGAGCTGGGCAGGCAGCTGAGCTTTGAATGGCCCATGGTCGCCAGCCAGCTGGGATTCCATCGTGCCGAGATAAGCCAGTTCCATGCGGCTACGCCTGAGAAGACGGCTCAAGCCCAGAAGATGCTGGAGTGCTGGTAAGCAGTTGGTGGTTGCTGCCGGTGCTTCATCCTTCCGGGTTAGTGTTTGGCATAGCTTCTGTTGAACAATGCTATGGCTGCTCTCCGAAGAATACTCCCCAAAGAGAGGGAGCCAATGCATCCTGTCCACCATCTTGGGAGTTAGTAGAGGCAGAAGCAAACATGGCTGGTAGTTCAATGGTGCTCATTCAGTTTCCTTGTCAGGCTGTGTACCATCAGTCACTCTTTTCATCATCTGTGGTGAATTTGTAGGGAAAGGCCTCGGCCTCTCTGCCCTGTTGCTGGCCCTCCAGAGGAACTGGCTGAGGCCATTGTGTGAGACAGGAGGCTGGACTAGATGGATCCTCACTGGTCTGATCCAGCAGGGCTCTTCTGGTGTTCTTATGAAGGCCTCAACCTCCATGCCCTGTTGTTGGCCCGCTAGAGGAGCTGCTTGGCCACCGTGTGAGATAGGAGGCTGGACTAGATGGATCCTCACTGGTCTGATCCAGCAGGCCTCTTCTGAGGTTCTGATCAAGAGAAGGCCGAGGCCTCTCTGCCCTGTTGTTGGCCCTCCAGAAGAGCTGCTTGGCCACCGTGTGAGACAGGAGGCTGGACTAGATGGACCCTCACTGGTCTGACCCAGCTGGGCTCTTCTAGTGTTCTTATGAAGGCCTTGACCTCCATGCCCCGTTGTTGGCCCTCCAGAGGAGCTGCTTGGCCACCGTGTGAGACAGGAGGCTGGACTAGACGGACCCTCACTGGTCTGATCCAGCAGGCCTCTTTTGGTGTTCTTATGAAGGCCTCAACCTCCATGCCCTGTTGTTGGCCCTCCAGAGGACCTGCTTGGCCACCGTATGAGACAGGAGGCTGGACAAGATGGACCCTCCCTGGTCTGATCCAGCAGGCCTCTTCTGATGTTCTTATGAAGGCCTCAGCCTCTATGCCCCACTGTTGGCCCTCCAGAGGAGCTGCTTGGCCACCGTGTGAGACGGGAGGCTGGACTAGATCTGGTCTGGTCCAGCAGGGCTCTTCTTATGTCCCCCCAAACGCTCTACTGTGCTTGTTCTACTCCTGATCCTTCAGAAGCAGAGAGTTGAGTACGAACAGAGGGAAGAACCTGGTTGGCCCTTTCTAAATATTAAAAAGGGGGAGGAGAAAGGACAATGTGCCCTCCAGTGTTAGAGGAAGGCAGCACACACCGTTCAGAGGCAAGCAGTGTCAGAAAATGGCTATCTGTCACTGGAGTACTAGCAGGAAGGTTAAAAGCATGTTTTACCAGCAACCATAACTTGCAGTGTGAGGGTTAAGTGTCCTGCCAAAAGAAGGATCTCCCAGGTATAGGATCTGGGAGACCCTGTTCTGAATTCCCACTCTGACATGGAAACTTACTGGGTGACCTTGGTTCAAAGGGGTAGCCATGCCAGTCCTAAGAGGCCACTAGTTTGCTACAAGAGACTAACATTTATTTCAGTAGCCAGATTCAAGTCCTTAGAGCCCTTAGAGACCCACAAGATGTTCAGGGCATAAGCTTTTGAATGCCAAAGCTCCCTTTGTCAAAAGCTCATACCCGAAAAATTTTTGGTGGTCTCTAGGGAATCTAGCTGTTTTACTGCAGAGCGATGTAGCTGCCCTCTGAAACTAAATTTATTTCAATATCAGCTTTTATAATTCACCGCTCACTCCTTTGAGTAATAAGATGCAGAGAAGGGAGTTCTTCTGATGGGGAAGATTACAAGAGGGGAGGAGCTGAGGCAAAGAGGTTCAGTGTGAATTCCAGCATGAGTCTTCCAAGTGCAAATTCTTTACAGAAGGGAAACTTCTGAGTGGCTGCAGCAGCTGCCACTTGGCCAAGCATTTTTGAAGACTGTCTAAACGGCTGACTTTCCTTCAGTCACCGCATGCCTCTTTCTGCTGTGCACACACAGGTATGAGCGGTCCTGGAACAAACTGAACAAGACCAAACTTCTCCAAGATGCTCTGGAACGGTCCGGAAGGAGAGACTTGGCTGATAAACTGCGGTGCCTTCACTGGGGCCACCAGAAGCTCAGTGACCGTGTGGAGCTGCCGTCTGCCTTCCCCTTCCTCATTACTGTGTACAAGACTATCAACAACAAAGAAGGGCTTAAGAAAATCAACCAGCTGGGTCAAAAATGACACCTAGAAATCTCTGGCTCAACCGGCGAGCTTGGAAAGTTTCCGTGAAGCTGGCACATTCTTCAGCACAACAATTCATTTACCTGTTCGGAACTCAAAACCGTGAACCCAAAACTATTTACAATTATGTGTCACTTTTAATTAAAACAACTAGTCAGTTTAGCCCAGTCCTCTCTGAATTATGAGTTAGTAGACAGTGTGTTTCTAATGAACCCCGGTTACTTCTTTGGATTTATGCTTTAAGATGTTATCTGATTTTGTGTTTAGAAATCTTAAAGTAATAAACCTTGGATGGCAGATGACTAAAACGCACCCGAGACAACGGGTTGTTTTGTTTTGTTTTTGTTTAACAGAAGTCAGGAATCTCCTTGTAGAGGTTTACAGTTGTGTTCCAAGTGTTCCGTCAGAGCTTCCATCTCTGCCGCTTCCAACAGCTCGCGGATGAGATCGTCCAGCAGCCCTCTGCCACACAGGAATTCCTAGCAGAAGATTGGGGGGGGGGGGGGGAGAGAATAAAGGAAGCTGCTATAGACAGGAGAGATCCAAGAGATTTGGGAGGGCCCCCAGTAAAGAAGAGACCCAAAACATGTTGCCGGTGCTCAAGATCTGCTTATCGAGTTTATATGCAGGCCCATTCCACAAGGCTGATGAAAAGACTCTCTGGTGCCATCTTATTTTGATCTATAGTCCCTCCCCCCCCATGGGTCAAAATAAGACAGCAACATCAGCATAGGAGCAACGCACTTGGCCTGTATGTAGAAAGTCCCAGATTCGATCCCTGGCATTGCCCAGGTGAAAGGTCTGAAGAAGCAGGATGGGAAAAGGAACCTGTCAAGAGTCCCATTATTTATTTATTTATTTCATAAAGTTTATATCCCGCCCTCCCCGCCAATGGCGGGCTCAGGGCGGCTAACAACACAAAAGTAACAAAACAATGTCAGTAAAACAAATAAACTTATACCACAAGATCAGCAGCTACAATTTATCTTCAGAGTGTATCAGGTCAGCACTCAGATGTAATCCCTATATGAGTGCAGATGTCCTTGCCGGCAGATGGAATTGGGCCAGGGCCAGAATGTAAGCATTAGGCGGCCCCTACTTGAAAGCCTGGTGGAAGAGCTCCGTCTTGCAGGCCCTGCGGAACTGCATCAGGTCTCGCAGGGCCCTGATGTTCTCCGGGAGCTCATTCCACCAGTATGGGGCCGCCACTGAAAAAGCCCTGGCCCTGGTACTTGCCAGCCGTGCCTCCTTCGGCCCAGGCAGGACCAATCGGTTTTGGGATCCTGACCGAAGTGCTCGCTGGGGAATATATGGAGAACGGGGTGCGCCACACCAAACTCGATAAGCATGAATGGGGTGCACCACACCAAGAGAGGCAGACCAACCGCCTGACTCAGCAGGACGCAGCTTCCAGGGATCGCCCCCCCTTTCATTCATCACCCCTCATTTAAGAAGACTACCTTGATACTGCGAACTTCGTAGGAAATCCTGTGGTCAGTGACTCTGTCTTGGCTGAAATTATACGTCCGAATTCTCTCTGACTGGGCTCTTGTCCCTAACTAAAAAAAAAAAAAAAAGTAGTTTCATTTAGGATTAAAAAAAATATATCCTGCTGTGATCCCAACCAGTGTTCCCTCTAAGCTGAGTTAGTGTGAGCTCGCTCACAGTTTTCTAGCCTCCGGCTCACACATTTTTGTCCTAGCTCAGGAAGGAGGGCTCCGGAGCAAACTAATTTATGCAGCAGCCAAATTGCTCACTCACAACTTCAATGTCAGCAGCTCACAAAGTAGAATTTTTGCTCATGAGACTCCACAGCTTAGAGGAAGCATTGATCCCAATTTATGATGTGTTGTACCACTATTAATGTCAAATATTGAGGAGGAGGAGATTGGATTTATACTCTGCCCTTCACTACCCAAGGGAGTCTCAGAGCAGCCAGGGGTCATTTCGTAGAAAAAAAAGGTGCAGGAGCTCATTACCATAACTCATTTGCATATGCCACACCCCCTAACATACCGGAAGTGTGTTAGAAGGCAACACCCACCCTTCAGGCTCCACTCCACAGGTGAGTGAAACTGACCTGCTCTTCCTCCATTCCCTTCCCCATCCAATACTTTGTGCAATAAAAATAAGCATAAAGAACACACCCTCATTCTCTTCCTGTTCCCTTGAAACCACCAGGTTTCAAGTAGACTTGAGATACCCAGGACATGTGCACCACCCATCCCTTTCCTTTCCTCTCCCCACAACAAGACACCCTGTGAGGTAGGTGGGGCTGAGAGAGGTCTTTTGAGAACTGCTCATGAGAGAACAGCTCTGAGAGAACTTGTGACTGGCCCAAGGTCACACCAGCAGCTGCACGTGGAGGAGTGGGGAATCAAACCCGGTTCTCCCAGATTAGAGTACAACTCCTGACCAGTACACCAAACTGATGGGGTGGAAGCTGCTGAAGGGTTGGTGAAATTTCTCCAATACTTATGTGCCATGTGCCCAGATAAAAAATGGTACACTTAGAAAATTTATATGCCACCTTGAGCAAGTCTCTGGAAAAGCAGCACACAGTCATAAAAGGAACAATGATAAAATTATCAATATTAAAACAAAACATTAAAAGCAATAAAGACCCTAGCAGGGCTTTCCTCGGGGCGCTGCGCCTCTGCACTGCTCGGGGAAGCTGAGGAGGGGGCGGGGCTTGGCCATGTGCCCACCCCCTGGGCTTCTCACTCCCGGAGCTGCGCTCCTGTGCGCTCCCGCTGAGAGCATCTTACAATCTCCTTTCCCTTCCCCTCCACAACAGACACCCTGGGAGGTAGAGAGAGAGCTCTGACAGAAACTGCTCTTTTTCAAGAACAGCTGTGCCAGAACCATGGTTTGCCCAAGGTCATCCAGCAAGTGCAAGTGGAGAAGTGGGGAATCAAACCCGGTTCTCCCAGGTTAGAGCCCGCGCACTTAGCCACTACACCAGACAGCCTCACCTGCAGCTTCCTCGCACTGGACTTCTGGCTGAGCTCTCTCTCAATGGTCTGCCGGTACAGCTTCTCCTGCAGGGCCCGCAGGGCGGTTTCTTTATTCATGAGCTGGGATCGCTCCTGTTGGCACTCGACAGTTATCCCTTCAGGGAATGAGGAAACATCAATTGAAAATCTCCCAGCACAAATCTTTATCACTCAAGAAAGTGAGCTCCCCGCATTCTGGCCAAATGGGGAACACTCACGATCCGGGGAGCCAATGAACGGCACAGGCCGGGCTGCCCCCTACAGACCTCCGGGTCCTCCACTCTTATGGATCACTGCAGAGAACTGCTGCATGGCGATAAGGAGGAAATCCACCGTACAAGATTGAGACTTTCAAACAAATGACAAGCGAGCAAGTTCGGGGGGGGGGGGGGGGGGGGGAGCCAGTCAGCATCTCAGCACTGAAAAGCAGAGTTTCAGTCTTCTGTTACTGTTATTAGCTCTAATGGTAGCATAACCCAGGAGTGTATTCATAACCGGACAGAACAGAAGCTCTTAGCTTCATTTAATTCCTCCTCCTCTGCATTACATAAATGGGAACCATGCTGGGGAAATGTGGTCTTGTTTAAAGAGAGAGTTTCCCCCACTTTTAAAGAAATCCACCGTTTCAGAGAGCCAAACCTCCGCTCCAGGGGTTGTTCTGGCTTTCAACCATCTGGTGATTGCTGGCCCAACTGTGTGTGTGTGTGTGTGTGTGTGTGTGTTTGTGTGTGTGTGTGTTCAGGGCTGTCAAGTCACACCTGGTGAATGGGCAACCCCATAGATTAATGTCCTCCTAACATCCAACTCTTAACAGCCTTGCTCAGGTCCTGTAAATCGAGCGCTGCGACTTCCCTCACAGAGTCAATCCCTCTCATCTTGGGTCTTCCTCTTGTCCTGCTGCCTTCCACTAATTAGGTCAAAAACTTCTGGGGAATCGTCAGACCCTGATGTCCCCAACATTCACGATTGGGTTGCCAGGTCCCTCCTGGCAACTGGCAGGGGATGGGGGGGATACTTATGAGAAGAAAGAGAAAGGCCCAGGCCTTGTCACCGGTGTCTCATGGGAAGTGACATCATTACGCCAGCAATGCCGAGGGAATGCTCTGGTATTTGGGCAAAAACTCTATGATAAAACTAGAAGGGGGGGGCTTAAATTTTTGTTATAATTTTGATTATATTTTGCGTTGTGATGGGCAAGCCCAGTGGGGTGGAAATGGGGAAATAAATTTTGGGGAGCACCAAAAAAAAACCCCTCTATGAAATTATCTTTCTTTTAGATTGAATGGGATGTTTTTTAAGATGAGGCTTTTACTCACTCAAAATGTGTAGCATGACGATTCTGATACAGGGCAATTAAGGTAATTGGATGATAATTCTTCTACACACTATAGACACAGCACACATTTTCATTTCTTTAAATGTTTTGCCCATAATATGCTATGTGTATGACAATAAGCTACTGAAGAGTTCTGTGCTTTGTAAAGATCACATACATTTATCACAAATATCCAAACAGTCCTCTTGGGACTGTTTGTCCAACTGATGCTCTTTCTTTTGCTTACAAAACACAAAATGTGTCTTTTCTATTTTCAACTTTTGTTGTCTCCTACCTTTCAGATGGCAAAAACCAAGATACCTGTGGTAAGGTTAGCGCAGGGTGCTGTGGTTTGTATCAGGTGCATTTTCAATCTTTGTTGGTAGAAAATTAACACACTTGTATTTGTCAGTGTCACAAATAGCCAGTAGTACAATTGTTCATGCTCTACATTATAAGTGTTTTTAAAGTTGTTTAAGCAGTAAGATTAGTTTAGGTTTGATGAAATACTACATATATTTTAGTCCCCAAAACTCCAGTGTTTTTTAAAAACATTTCCCCTGCAATTCCACATCTCCTCTTTTTTGGTGTATTTCAGAGAAAGGTTATGCGATCCTTCTCTTTCTGAAACACCTAAAAACTAGCACCGTAATCCCTGCTACCTTAAGTTTCCGCAAATTAAACCAAATGATTAAAGGATTTTTTTTCCCACTCATGCCATCTTTCTAATACAGATGCTACAGGGGGGAAACCGCAATATGCTATGGGCATATGTGAAAATCACTTACACGTCTGCTCTGCCACTCAAACACACTCGCAATCCAATGCTGGTTATGGCCGTCCAGCACATGGAAGCATCACAAAAACATACACACCAATCGTCACACATGATGGTACATGTATTATTTAGCTATCAGATTTATAGCCGTCTCCCTCTCCCCCGAACAGGACTTAGGGCTGCTAACAGTATATAAAATACACCAATAAAACAATACAAAGATACAATAAGTAATGTTTAAATATAAAACAGTTAAAAATCTATTTTAAAAAGCTATCACCATTAAAATCTATCCACTATCAAGCCGGGTTGATAGGATGCATGGATAGTGAAGACACGGATGAAGTAGACACCAGCCGCCTGGTGGACCACAATCACCCAAAGGCCACCAGAAAAAGAGCAGCCTTACATGCCCTGCGGAACCAAGGGAGGTCCCACGAGGGAAGCATCTCTTCGGGCAGCTGGTTCCACAGGAGGGGGGCCCCTACTGAGAAGGCTCTTGCCTTTGTTGACACAAGGCCGGCAGTTCGTGGACCAGGAACCTTCAATAAATGCTGAGATGAAGATCAGAGAAGATGGGGAGGAACACGCCGGGAGAGGCGGTCCCGAAGGAGGCCAAGACTGGAATTCCAACTCCCGGTTGCTCCTTAAATGAGAGAGAGAGCTGGGTGTCATCTGCGTATTGATGGCACCCCACTCCAAACCTCCTGACAATCTCCGACAGAGGGCGCATTTGTATTGGGCGTTAAATAACATTGAGGGAGAGAATCAACCCCCACAGAACTCCACAGGCCAGGGCCCGCGGTGACAGCCTCTCTCCAGCCATGATGACCCTCTGGGACCGACCCCGGGGGAATGAGGAGAACCAGCTCCGGGCCATACCTCTCATCCCAAGAGAGGCGGCGTGGCTGACCAGGACCAAACGGTCCACTGTGTCAAAGGCAGCAGACAGCTCCAACAGGATCACTAGCCCCATCCCACCTGCACCACGGTGTCACCGGAGCTTGGCAGCCAGAGCTGTTTGAGTCACTCCCACACCCGGGCTGGACGCCAGATGGGAAGGGATCTAGGGCAGATGTCTCATCCTGGGATTCCTGGAGCTGTTCAGACACCACTTGCTCAACCACTTTCCCCAGAAGTGAGAGATGCGATACTGGACAGTAATGGGCTAGGTCCCCCTCATCTAACGATGACTTTTTCCGGAGGGGAGTCACCACTGCCTCCTGGGGGGAGCTAGGGAAACTGCCCTCGGAGAGTGAGAGCTTGATAATGTCTCCCCAGACTCCTCCTACCACGTCCCTGGAGGCTCTCACCAACCAGGAAGGTGAGGGACAGAGTGACATAAGCCGCCTTCTGCCTCTCCCTCTCTAGCCTCCACTTGGCACTGGCCTAGCAGTGCCCCACCCCCCACCCCCGCATTTAAAGACATAAAGGACAGCCCCACTCTAAAAGGCTGTCAGGACACAATACATTTAAATGAATGAAAGCACCCTGCCCTGACTTGGACGGCCCAGGCCGGCCCAATCCTGTCAGATCTCTGAAGCTGAGCTGAAAATCAGTTGGACTTTGAGTATGGGTGGTTCCGATATAGACAGGTTAAGGATCTTTTTAAGGAAGACAAAAAAAAGTGGTGGTTTTAGCAGTAAAAAAACACGAAATTGAACAAGTGTGGGAGGATGGAGGGGAAAAATGATCTCCAAAATGTATAAAATTTTGTTGAAGTGGTATAATGCTGATGAATTTGTAAAAGAAGAAGAAGAAGAAGAGATTAGATTTATACCCCGCCCTTCACTCACTTGGAGTCTCAGAGCGGCTTACAAACTCCTTTCCCTTCCCATCCCCACAACAGGCACCCTGTGAGGTAGGTGGGGCTGAGAGAGCTCTTTCCCAAGCTGTCCTTGAGAGAACAGCTGGTCCAGAGCTATGGCTTGCCCAAGGTCATCCAGCCAGGTGCAAGTGGAGGAGTGGGGAATCAAACCCGGTTCTCCCAGATTAGAGTCCGCGCACTTTAACCACTACACCAAACTGGCCACTACACCAAACCACTACACCAAAAGAACAAATGATAAAATGGGCAATTAATATGAATAAGGATATAGCAATGTCGTCTTGGGAATTTTTGTGGGAAAATGCTATGAGTATATCTACACGTAATAATCTTAAAGAAAACTGCTTTAAAATGATGTACAGATGGTACATGACTCCAAAAAAATTGCAAATATTGGTCAAAATATGTCTAATAAGTGTTGGAAATGTAAACAAAAAGAAGGATCGTTATATCATATGTGGTGGACTTGTGATAAAGCAAAAAGTTTTTGGTGTATGATACATGCTGAAATGGAGAAAATTTTGAAATGTACGTTTAAAAAATTGCCCGAAATGTTGTTGCTTGGTCTAAAGTTAGAGGATGTAAATATAAGTAAAAGGACATTGATTTGGTATATGCTAACGACAGCAAGAATGGTTTATGCACAAAGTTGGAAATTGGAGAAAACTCCAGAGCTATGGGAATGGTTGAGAAAACTGCTATTTATGGCAGAAATGGACAAATGGACAAGGAAACTAAACAATCAAGACTCAGCGAAGTTCTCAGAAGATTGGAAAGAGTTGAAGGAATATATGGAGCGAGAGTGGAATATGAAAGACAATATTTTTACACTTTCTAACTACTGAAATGAGGGACAGAATTATAACACAAAAAATGAATTTTTAGTTGGCTGCAAAATTAAACCTTTTTTCTTTTTTTAACCAATATAATTTTTAAATGTATAAAAGTTATAATAGCTCAAAATGTTACCTTAGGAGGCAAATACTTTTAAAATACACGTTTACCGGTTGATATATATGAAGGTGGAGTGGGAAGTCATTTAATGACTATATCTTTTTAGCTAAATATGCAATTTTATAGAGAATGGAATATGTATAAAAGCTAATTGCATTTGAGAATAACGGAAAAATAAAAATTCTATTGCAAAAAAAAAAGATCTCTGAAGCTGAGCAGGGTCAGCCCTGGGCAGAACTCAGATGGGAGACCACCAAGGAAGTCTGGGGTTCCTATGCAGCGCCAGGCGACGGCAAGCCACTTCTGAATGTCTCATGCCTGGATAGCCCGATGGGGTGGCCGTAAGTCCGCTGCAATTTGATGGAATGTTCCGCCACCACCAAATGTGTCGTATCTATACAGAGTGTCAACGAGAATCTGAATTAAATGGCCATGGCCCCGCAATGAAAGAACTGGGCAAATCCAGCCCCTGCCGGAGCTGGAGGCACCCCTGAGCAAGAGACCGTTCTGCACACTGATGCTGCCGCCTCCCCCGTTCCCTTGCGCCAAGGCGGGCGATGGAAGCCGAGCGAATCCAACTACCGCAGGGAGCAAGACGGCCCACAACCCACGGGCCACGCACCTCTGGCCAGCATAGCCCCATTCCTGACTTGAGCAACACTGCGGCCTACTAATGTCCATCTGCTGCAAAAGGGGACCAACACTTACCTGTGGGGATGTGCACAATTCTCACAGCGCTGTCTGTTGTGTTGACGTGCTGCCCTCCTGCCCCTCTGGATCGAAATGTATCTATCCGCAGATCTCTTGGGTCTACTTTGATCTTTACCTTGAGGGAAATGACAGTTTTACTACCATACGTGAAGTCTCAGGGGGAAAGCCAGTAGGGTTTTTTTGTGTGTTTTTTCATTAAATGCCTGGTTTAGAACAGAAGAACAGAAGAGAAGCCAATGTCGGATCAGGCCAGTGGCCCATCCAGTCCAACACTCTGTGTCACCAGGTGCCCTCAGGAGGTCCAGCAGTGGGGCCAGGACACTAGAAGCCCTCCCACTGTTGCCCCACCCCACCCCAAGCACCAAGAATACAGATCATCACTTGCCCCAGACCGAGAGTTCCTATCTATGCCTTGTGGCTAAGAGCCACTGATGGACCTCTGCTCCAGATGTTTATCCAATTCCCTCGTGAAGCCATCCATACTTGTAGCCGCCAACCCCTCCTGTGGCAGTGAATTCCATGTGTTAGTCACTCTTGTGGTGAAGAAGTGCTTCCTTGTATCCATTCTAACCCGACTGCTCAGCAATTTCATGGAGTGCCCCTGAGTTCTTGTATTGTGAGAAAGGGAGGAAAGGACTTCTTTCTCTACCTGCTCTGTCCCATGCATAATCTTACAAACCTCGATCATGTCTCCCCTCAGCCATCATTTCTCCAAGCTAAAGAGCCCCAAGCGCGTCAACCTTTCTTCATAGGGAAGTGTTCCAACCCTTTTATCATTCTAGTTGCCCTTTTCTGCACTTTTTCCAATGCTATAATATCCTTTCTGAGGTGTGATGACCAGAATTGCACACAGTATTCCAAATGAGGTCGCACCATCGATTTATACAGGGGCATTATGATACTGGCTGATTTGTTTTTATTTCCCTTCCTAATAACCCCCAGCATAGCATTGGCCTTTTTCATTGCAGTCGCACACTGTCTCGACATTTTCATTGAGTTACCTACTACGACTCCAAGATCTCTCTCTTGGTCAGTCTCTGCCAGTTCGGACCCCATCAACATGTATTTATAGTTAGGATTTTTGGCTCCAATGTGCATCACTTTGCACTTGGCCACGCTGAACCCCATTTGCCACGTTGACGCCCACTTGCCCATCCTCGACAGATCCCTTTGGAATGCCTCACAATCCTCCCTGGTCCTCACCACCCTGAACAACCTCATGTTCTTTCCATGGTGGACCAACTCTGTTTCCGTCATCTGACACAACTCCTCCTTGGCCAGGGTCGTGGATGGCCAGTCCCACCGTAATGGGAGCTGCTGAAGAACAGCGGCCAAGGCAGGGCCCCGTGTTTGCATTCTCTGGCTGATCTTTTTGTCTGGTGATGTTTGAGGGAGGAAGGGTATCTTAATTCAACCCACAGCCTTCACCTCAGAACAGCTGGATGAGATCAGATTTCCTGCCTCCGTAAGTCACCCAACACCCTCCTATATGAGAAGGAATGCAGAAATAAACCCTTGCCGGGAAAGTTCCAGGGCGGGGGTCCCCGACAGGGTGGTCCTGGGCACTGCGACCCCTGCCAACACCATTCCTAGTGCCTGCCGAGTGTTTTCGGAAAGCGGGTGGGGCTGAGCGAGCCTTTTGCCCAGCAGGGACTCCGACTGGCTCTGCAGATTCTTAAAAATGTTGCTTTGGAAGCCACCACCGCCACCACAGCACAAGGATCCTCGCTGTGCGGCTGTGGCTGTGCCCACCACCCTGTCGCAGAATTCCAAAAGGGCCTGCAGGCTCAAAAAGGCCGGGGACCCTCACCCGACCTAGGGGGAGGGCAATCAGTTATGTATTGGACACAGTCTGCCATAGGCAAGAAGTGGTTGCGATATCCTGGGGGCATGAACAAAAAACAGACATCCTGATTAGAAGCTAGGTTTTATAGACAAGACATCAAACACAAGCCTGCTGCTGAACTTCTTGCTGAAGATTTACCTCTTCTGTCTGGGGGAGGACAATAACAGACATGGTCCCCGTGTGGATCCGCTGCATTCTTGAAGATAAGCCAGTCTCAGGGATCCGCTGCACCCTGTGCGTGCCTCCTTCATACTTCAAATGCCGGTAGACATTGCGCCCAGAAATACGCGCAGCTGCGTGGTGTATCCCACCTTTAAAGGAAAACAACACACATTACATATTGGGGGAAATAGTCAAGAGGCAATTTTGGAAGCCAGCTGTGGGGCTGGCAAGACCATACCGTAGTCAGTTGGAGTGTAATTCAGAATCTCAAAGCTCCAGTGCTTGAAATCAGCATAGCCCTGGTACATCTCAAACACTTCTTGCGTAAACTGCTGGCAAATGTCACCTAAAACATAAAGAATTGTCTCTGGATTTTCAGTATGAGCGGTAAAAATTAAATTATCATATGACACTGTGTGTAGTATAGCCAGGAGATCCTAAGATTGTCTGGCAGACTTAAGTTCTAGCTCTTTTAGTGGCAAGCTAGACTTATTTTGGGGGCTGAGAGAGCTCCGAAAGAGCTGTCACTGACCCAAGGTCACCCAGCTGGCTGCATACGGAGGAGTGTGGAATCGAACCTTGTTCTCCAGATTAGAGTCTTGTCAATCTTAACCACCACACCACGCTGGCTCCCTAGCAGGAGCAGTGCACCCTTCTTACTATTATTGGAGTTAATAATCTGATCCAGGTAAACATCATGGATGAGAATTACAACCTTGTGAGGAATCATGGTGTCTGTTGGGGGGGGACGGGGCACAGTTTGGAAATTCCCTCCCCTCTCTGGAGAGAGGAAGCTCTCAGGGGCTGCAGTAAGCCAGTTTTGGTATTCTTTCCCAAAAAAAAACCCACCCCCAAATCCCTGATTTTCAACTGCTCTCAACACTGAGAACAATTAGCATGCTCAGCAGTCGTCATCAGGCAGTTTGGGTTCTTGTTTTGAAGGAACCGACGTTTTTCTGCATACCCTAGGAGTCTCCTACCTCTGCAGAAGGCCCCCCGTTGCTGTCTTTGTGACCTGCAGTTAAGTTCTCCACTAGACTGATCAAGCGAAGAGCCGAAGGAGGAATTTCCCTCACCAAAGGCAACAGCCCAGCACTGCTGAATGACTTTTCTGCTCTTCCGGCCTGCAGTCTAGCAATCTGCTGCCTGGGTGTTGAGGTTTGAGGCTGGGCCAACCAGAACCTGCTCATCATCCAGCCCCGCGTTGGAACCGCATGAGCCCCGCGTCGGTGTAGTCTTACCCGCTACGGCAGCACAAACTGGAGAACTTGGGGGGGGGGGGGGGGAGCTGGCACTTGGGAATGCACATCTAATGACACACATTCGCCCCCCCCCCCCACACCCTAATTATCCCTCCATTTCAGATTACTGCAAGGTGTGAGGGGAATTTCTCTACCTTTGCTGCTGGGAGTCCTTTTCTGCTCCCCCCCCCCTTACCTAATTCTCAGCTGCTCTCAACGTTCTGTGCTGGCTGGAACAGGGAGAGGTTGGGTTGGTTTTGGGGGTACTTTTCCCCCTCTGGGTTAATTTGTGTGTGTGAAGTGCCATCCAGTGAGAGCCGACTCACTGCCGCAGGAGGTGGTGGCGGCTACAAGCATAGATGGCTTCAAGAGGGGATTGGAAGAATATATGGAGCAGAGGTCCACCAGTGGCTCTTAGCCACCAGATATAGATAGGAACTCTCAGTCTGGGGCAAGTGATGTACTGTATTCTTGGTGCTTGACCGGGGGGGGGGCAAGAGTGGGAGGGCTTCTAGTGTCCTGGGCCCACTGCTGGACCTCCTGAGGGCACCTGGTGTTTTTGGCCACTCTGTGACAGAGTGTTGGACTGGGTGGGCCATTGGCCTGATCCAACATTGGCTTCTCTTATGTTCTTATATGGAGCAGAGGTCCATCAGTGGCTCTTAGCCACAAGGTATAGATAGGAACTCTCAGTCCGGGGCAAGTGATGCTCTGTATTCTTGGTGCTTGGGGGCGGGGGGGGGGCAACAGTGAGAGGGCTTCTAGTGTCCTGGCCCCACTGCTGGACCTCCTGAGGGCACCTGGTGTTTTTGGCCACTGTGTGACAGAGTGTTGGACTGGATGGGCCATTGGCCTGATCCAATAGTTGTTTCTCTTATGTTCTTATATGGAGCAGAGGTCCATAGATAGGATCTCTCAGTCTGGGGCAAGTGACGCTCTGTATTCTTGATGCTTGGAGGGGGGGGGGGCAACGGTGGGAGGACTTCTAGTGTCCTGGTCCCTCTGCTGGACCTCCTGAGGGCACCTGGGGCTTTTGGCCACTATGTGACACAGAGTGTTGGACTGGATGGGCCACTGGCCTGATCCAACATTGGCTTCTCTTGTGTTCTTATATTCACGGCAGCCCAGTAGGGTTTGCAAGGGAAAGGTGGTCTGTGCCACGGCCTGCCTCTGCCTCGTGACCTTGGACTTCCTTGGCCGTCTCCCATCCAAGGACTAACCAGGGCCAATCCTGCTTAGCTTCCAAAATCTGATGACGATCAGGCTAGCCTGGACCATCCAGGGGCAGAGCAAGAGGCATTCAGAGATGGTTTGGTCACCGACTGCCTCTGCATGGCAGCCCTAGACTTCCTTGGTGGCTCCCATCCAAGTGCAATACAAGAACTCGGGGGCCCTCAATGAAATTAATGAGCAGTAGGCTAGAAACAGAGAAAAGGAAGTTCTTCTTCACTCAAAGAGGGATTAATGCTTTGAATTCACTTCCGTAGGACATTTTAAATTGATTTTGATACTGCCTTCACACAGTATTATTTTGGCTTTGGGTTTTGCTTTGACTGTGTGTGTCACCTTTGGACTGTGCAGGAAGCGGCGGCAGTTACAAGCATAGACAAGTTCAAGAGGGGCCTGGAGAAACATACGGAGCAGAGCCATAAGGTATAGGTGGAACACTCTGTCTGGGGCAAGTGATGCTCTGTGTGCTTGGTGGGGGTAACAATGGGAGGGCTTCTAGTGTCTTGGCCCCACTGCTGGACCTCCTGCTGGCACCTGGTGTTTTTGGCCACTGTTTGACACAGAGTGTTGGACTGGATGGGCCATTTGCCTGATCCAACATGGCTTCTCTTAGGTTCTTATTGGCTTCATGAGGGAATTGGATAAACATATGGAGCAGAGGTCTATCAGTGGCTATGAGCCACAAAGTATAGATAGGAACTCTCAGTCTGGGGCAAGTGATGCTCTGTATTCTTGGTGCTTGGGGGGGGGGGCAACAGTGGGAGGGCTTCTAGTGTCCTGGCCCCACTGCTGAACCTCCTGAGGTCACCTGGTGTTTCTGGCCACTGTGTGACACAAGAGTGTTGGACTGGATGCGCCACTGGCCTGATCCAACATTGGCTTCTCTTATGTTCTCTTGCGTTCTTACTGATCAGGGCTGGCTCTGCTTAGCTTCCAAGATCTGACAAGATCAGACTACCCTCAGCCTTTGAGATCAGGGCTTTACAAAGGAAATCTCCGCATAGCAAGGGAGTCTTTCCAGAAACCCCTCCCTATTCTGTGGGTGTAGCCTGGTTTCCCTGCTTTCATGAGCCATCCACCTCAGACTTCACAATAACTGTGATGACCCTGAACAAACTGGCTGTCAAATGAGAACGCAAAACAAACTCCTGCGAAGCCTTGAGGGCGGTTTGTGACCATCTTTACTGAGGATACTTTTACTGACCTCCAGTTGTCCTCCCAGACGTCACTTCTAGTACAGCACTGCAGTTGTCATATTTTTCTCTTGGTATCAAGTTCTGGGAAAGCTGGAAAAGAAAGATAAATCAGAAGGCACAATACGGGGTGGGGTCTTCCGGGTACGGCTGCCACTGGACCTCCAGGGGTCTGACTGGCCCACGGTTTATGAAGGACAAACTGGCAGGTGCTCCTCAGGGCTGCAGGAGTGTAAACGAAAACGAAACAACCATCTAACGGCCTGTATCTTCCTCGCACAAAACCACAGAAATATAACAGCCAGTCTTCATCCACCCTGCCACTGTAGGGAATGGGGCATCTGAATTTTCACTGTGTCCTCCCATCATTTTTCACAAGCCGGGTGAATGGGTGTGTCAGCAGGAGGCGGAGACAACACTGTGCCCTCCTCCTTCTCGCCCCCCCCACCCCGGGGTCAAGCGGGGGCGGGGAAGGGAAGCGACGGGCAGAAATTCCTCAGAAGGCACTACTGGTCCCTCATGGGCATGAGCACGCCCCCTCCCGGCTTCTGGTAGAGAGAGACCGCTGGGCACGCCCCAGACCTCACGAAGGCCTTCCAAAGGCTTGAGGGAGGAGGCCAAGAAGGACAAACCAGCTCTGGCTCCCAGCTCAGAAGGGAGGACCACTAGGGGAGCGGGGGGTGCTAACTCCTGCCCCTCGCTGCCTGAGGCCGAGGGAAGGCACTTCGGCTGAATTAAGACTCGGTGCCTGTCGGGTGAGGTTGGGATTCCCACAAAACTAAAGTAACCGAAGCTCCTGTGCGTAGAAGGCTCCAGCCAGAGCTCAGCCGCTCCTTTCCCCAGACTCTTCAGGGCAGCTGGCCTTTGCCTGCCCTTGGCCACTGAAGTGTCCAGAGTGAGAGCGAGCGAGCGAGCAAGAGACCAGGGAGGAAGCCACTAGCTGTCTGGGCAGCCTCGCCACAAAGCATCTGATTTCCTTGCCCTGTGCTAGAAATATACTGCTGGGTAACCTGGAGGCTGCAGGTCATTTCCTTCTTGAAACCAGGGCTCAGTCCCAAAATCCAGTGCAATCCACTGTGAGGATGTCCCAATAGATATAGTCCATAACAGGTCTCATGAAGCAGTAAGTCCTTTATTTGCAGAGAAGATCATTGGAGTCAAACACTTTCACTGTTAGTAATACTGGTTTTAGGGATTACAGGTATTGATATACTGGATACGAAATACGGCTTAAGGATATTCTACCAATCACCAGACAGGATTTTAGGCGCTCAAATATACTGGCTGACAGTTCTCGTAGAAAACGCGGGAAAAAGGGTTCCCAGAAAATAATGATGTTGAACGTCTCTAAAGTTCAGTTCTCCAGGCATGGATAAGAGAAATACAAAACACCTGTGCGTTTGGCTTTCCTATAATTGCAAGCAGTTCATTTCAAGGACAGGGCACAGAGATAGCAGGGAAGAGCAAAGCACTGCGACACGCATGCGCAAACCGAGCTAAGCAAGCAAGCGAAGCAAAGCACACATTCCTGAGTAGGGAGTCATGGCCCCGTTGAGAACTCCCGGGCGGGACCTGTCACCAAGTAGGAGGAAAAAACAAATGAAAGCCAATAACCTTTTCAGGTGCAGTAACGCGGTTACTGAACAAAATTTTATGGCAGTTAACTGACATCCACTTTGTTACTCTGCTGTTCGTATTGTTAGTTAGTTATTTTATTTATGGTCCACCTTTCTCACTGGGATTCAAGGTGGATCGTACAGACTTGCGGCAACATACTCAGCAGGAGGGGACATTCAATAAACAATGCATTAGGACTGCAGAAGTCCGGAACCAGCCAGCAATCTAAAAGGCAGAACTGAAGCACAGCATACATATTAACACGACACATTAAAGTGGTGCAAAAACTACATAGCAGGATTGAATTTATAGTAAACTACATGCAGTAGTACAGATCACAGTCCCTAACAATTTGTCCAAATAACTTTAGGGACCATTTTGTATGGAGCAACAGTGTCGCCTGTGCAAAAAGGCCCTCTTGAATAGTTCCATTTTGCATAGTTTGTGGAAAGCCAAGAGAGTGGGAGCTTTCCTGACCTCCTCGAGCAGGCGTACCAACAGCCTGAGAAGAGCTCCAGCTATAGGTCGGTTGCCCAACAGTCAGTTTCTTAAGGGCACACTGGAAAGTCAACCTTTGTTCTTCACCTTGGAATATTTTCTGTTTGCATTACCAGCGCTTTTGCAGTTTTCTGAGGAAGAACTATTGAAACGAAGAGTGGAATCTGGAGTCTTCATCCTGGAATATGTTATATTGGAACCCTTTGGGGGAATTTTGAAAACCTTTTGGTGTTAGTATTTTGCATTACTGTTATTTGGGTTCCAGAGTATTATGTGCAGGGGTCCGTTGGAGCGGGAGCACACAGGAGCGCAGCTCCGGGAGTGAGGAGCCCAGGGGGTGGGCACACAACCAAGCCCCGCCCCCTCCTCGGCTTCCCCGGGCAGTGCAGAGGTGCAGCGCCATGGGGAAAGCCCTGCTAGGGTCTTTATTGTTTTTAATGTTTTGTTTTAATATTGATAATTTTATCATTGTTCCTTTTATGACTGTGTGTGGCTTTTCCAGAGACTTGCTCAAGGTGGCATATAAATGTTCTAAGTATACCATTTTTTATCTGGGCACATGGCACATAAGTACTGGAGAAATTTCACCAACCCTTCAGCAGCTTCCACCCCATCAGTTTGGTGTAGTGGTCAGGAGTTGGACTCTAATCTGGGCGAGCCGGGTTTGATTCCCCACTCCTCCACATGCAGCTGCTGGTGTGACCTTGGGCCAGTCACAAGTTCTCTCAGAGCTGTTCTCTCATGAGCAGTTCTCAAAAGACCTCTCTCAGCCCCACCTACCTCACAGGGTGTCTTGTTGTGGGGAGGGGAAGGGAAAGGGATGGGTGGTGCACATGTCCTGGGTATCTCAAGTCTACTTGAAACCTGGTGGTTTCAAGGGAGCAGGAAGAGAATGAGGGTGTGTTCTTTACGCTTATTTTTATTGCACAAAGTATTGGATGGGGAAGGGAATGGAGGAAGAGCAGGTCAGTTTCACTCACCTGTGGAGTGGAGCCTGAGGGGTGGGTGTTGCCTTCTGACACACTTCCGGTATGTTAGGGGGTGTGGCATATGCAAATGAGTTATGCTAATGAGCTCCTGTACCTCTTTTTCTATGAAATGACCCCTGATTATGTGTATGAATTTACTCCACTTCATGTATTTGTATGTGCTTCCTTGCTAATTTTGTTATACCTTTCATTTCTTTGGCAGTATATTTCTTCACTCGGCACGCATTGTTGTTGCGTCATTTATGCAGCGATTTCTGTACTAATCTTACTTGCACATCATCATCATCAGTTCCTCCTCTTTGGTCATCCTCCTGACCTGCTGATCGGGCTACATCCAACAGAAAGATACAGTGCCCCAGAAAAACTTCACGGAGTGCTACACAAATCAGGCTCATTTCCAAAGGGACAGATACACGAGGACAGGCATCCTGCTCCAAACTCGCAAGGCATCTCAGCAACTCTTCCACCAGGCCTTCGACTAGGAGCCGCTACCAACAGCAACCAAGGCCTGTTATATTTTAACATCAACAGCTTCCGATGGATTGGACACTGACTGGGGCTATAGTCATACCATCTATTAAACCTACTAGGTGGTCATCGTTACTACCGCCAGCACTTTATTCTATCTGCACTTTATCTGTACTGTGATTGTGATGTTATGCTGAATTTTATGATGTGTCCTGTGTTACACCTATGCTTTAATGTGTCTTAAGTTTTGATGTGAGCCACCCTGAGCCTGCCCCGGCAGGGTGGGCGGGATATAAATCTAAGTAAATAATAAATAAATAAATTACACAGTCCCGTGGATCCTGTCCTTCCTGTCGGCGTGTCCCTTGGTTTTCCCACACCCTGTGGCATCCAATGATGACTGCCTGGCTCTATGTGTTTCACGATCTTGGGCAGGCCTGTGCGTGGAGAACAGCTCTTCCACACGAACAAGAATCTGAATACAACTCAAGGCAACTGAAGCATTCTCTTTCCTGATCCTGTATCGACCCATAGCTCACCTTGCGAAACAGCGCGCTGATTCTCTGGTCAACGGCTTCCTTTTCCTCTAGAGCAAGTTCTAGCAGCTGTCTCTCTTCTGGGGTGTTCAACTCTAAGGCCAACGGTAAAAGCAAATGTTGAAGGGGGGGTTTCATTTCATTCCAAGCAAATCCTCCACATCAACCCTCTTGCCACATCTTATTTCACTTTTGCCCACCCTTCCTAAATGTCTTTCTCTTGCAAGCGTGCTGTTTGGGTTGACAGTGCACACTTACACAGTTCAGCTTCGGGAAGGGGCAAAGGACCTCGAAACAGAATTATAAAATAGATTCGGGGATCATGAGGCCGCTGAGTTTTTAGCTTCTGCTACAAGAGAAAGTCAAAAATGTGTCCCAAACGTAAATATGCCAGGGGCTGGACTTCCCTTGTCCAGCTCACAGCAAGAATGCCATTCACGTGAATGGAGAGAATGGGAGAATGGAGAGAATGGGAGACAACAGGGAAAAAATGAACTGGAAAGGACAGTGGCGGCAACATACAGGAAAACATTCAAGCTAATTCACATGTTTCTGGTCAGGGATTAAAGGTGAGCTCAGGGGTCCTAAATGTCATACAGTAAACTAATACCCTGAAAGATTTAATTCCGATTACTCCTGGCTGTGGTGGCGGAAAGTGCCGCCAAGTCGCAGTGACCCCACAGGGTTTTCAAGGCACAGGACGAACAGCGGTGGTTGGCCATTGCCTGCCTCTGCATATCGATCCTGGATTTCCTGCATGGTTTTCCCTCCAAATACCAGCCAGGGCTGACCAAGATCTGATGAAATCAGGCTAGCCTGGGCCATCCCGGTATTATTCATATGGCAGAATTATACAAAGGAAGCATATAATAACATAAAATACATAACCAAGTTGATACAACGGGTATGCAGACAGACTGAGCAATTCCCCTAAATAATAATATCTAAATTTTCAATCCACTCAATCGCAGCTGGGGAGAGTTCAGAGAGTTCCATCACATCTCCCTAGAGAGCACGACACTCACGTTCCTGTGACAGATGGAAAACAGTTTTGGGGCTGCACCGCAATCGCATTCAGTATTTTGCCCCATTTAAACAGGTCTGTGCAGTGGCCAAAGCCATCCGGGTCAGGGCAGGAGTCACTCAGAGGTGGTTGGCCATCGCCCGCCTCTGCACAGCGACCCTGGACTTCCTTGGTGGTCTTCCATCCAAGTACAAATCAAGGCTGACCCTGCTTAGTTTCTGAGATCTCAGAGGACTGGAATAGCCTGGGCCATCCAGATCAGGAGCCCCTTACTCCCTAAAAATGTTCCGGAGAGGAACGCAAGCTGCTTTCAGGCAGCCTGATTCATTGATCTCTGAATGAAGAGAGCCCCCCCCCCAAACAGAGACTGGGTCATCTGCACCAACCTGGGATTTCAGACCAGGCTTTGCAGAATTTTTACTCATTGTAGTTTGTTGCGATATCCGAATTCACAAGAACAGTTTGTTGAGTAGCACCATGCTTTGTGGTCACACCGACAGCAGTACCGGGCTGGGAGCTGAAGAGGTAACAAGCAGATAACCTGGGGCCTATGCACACACTGGAACTGGCTGTTTATGTGCAAGAAGGACAATTATATGTTCACAGCACTCAGTGACTCTATTTATCACCTACGGTGATTGCAGAAGCACAATGGATGAGCCCGGGCAGGCAGGGTCAGCAGGAGAGAGCACATCCAAGATACTTGCACATCACATGGGGGACATTCTAGCATTTGGCTAAAAAGTCTATGGTGACCATAGAGTTTTTGGCCAAATGCCAGAGCATCCCCTGCACAACGTGCCTGGCGTGATGATATCACTTCCAGATGAGGTCACTTCTGGAGCCCCACCCCCACCCCCACTGGCAGAAGGGACGCAAAACCAAGCACCTGAGGTTCTTACAAGCATTTCAAAAGGTGCCACGGATGGACAATCTGTGGCAGGTAGGGCTGGCAGGAGAAGGCATGTCACAGTGGCAGGTGGACATGGGAACTGAGGGAGGAGCGAATTCTTAGTAAGTTACGAAAAGCCTGTGTCTGACCTAGAGATGTAAAATTTCCAGAAATCTTGAAGCTCGGAAAAACCCCAGTTTTTTTCCGGGCAAAAACGGAAATTTTCGGAAAAATTGAAAAAATGCTACATTAGGACTTCTTTTTTCTTTTCCAGATTGAAAGTCATTCTGTTACTTACATTCTGAACATAAAATATGACCCTGGACAATTTTACTTGGCATGAAATTATCACAACTAGCATATTAAAAATATAGTGTATCCAAACAATTATTACAAACAGAATTTACTTTTTTATAATATTTATTTGTAATTGAAACAAATGGAGCAACGATCTCCTGCACTGTTTATTAGTTTATGTGGAACAGACAAAAAAACCTCCACAAAACAATTTTTAAAAATCCAGAAGTAACAATTATTCATATTTCCTCTCCACAGTATTGGAGAGTTCAGTTAGTAACCTAGGACTTGCTTGTCCTCAGTGCCCAGAAATTAGATTAATCTGATACCATACATATTTTTAGAAATGATATGGAAAATATTTGAACACCTTGTCTTGAAATATTTTCTTCATCATGTTAAAATAAAACATTCCATAATTAATGTCTTTTTTTTCTTCAATTTTTCCAATTTTTCAGGGAAAAAAACCCAAAAAAGGCCTTAGGAAAAAAAAACAGTTTCCCCCCCAAATTTTTCCACTTTTTTCCTGGGCCTTTACATCTCTACTCTGACCTGGGGCAGAACTGAATTTTTAGGTTATCCGACTGCTTTAAACAGGCCACATTTCATTGTGGCTCCTGAATGCAACTTTAAGGGAGGACCTGCATGAACACACCCATACAGGGCCACTACCGGCAAATACAGTTCCTTTTTAACTGTGGTGTGTGTGTATCTGTAAGTACGCGGGTTTCCATTCCATGGTGATATATTTAACCTGATAGAACGGGGAGGGTCTGCGTACTCTCCAGCCCTGTGAGGTTGTTCTTCGCTCTCCGTTTCTGGCATCTTCTTCTACTGAATAAAGCTAGTTTATAATCAACAACTGGGTGTTGTTGCGCACCAGACGGGGCATATCGCCGCAGAACATTACAAACGGGCCACAAGATGCACATGCATCTATCATTTTTTTTAACAGCATGGGCTGGCTTTTTAGTGGCTTGTTTAACGGTCTTGTTTTTTAATGGTTGACTCTGAGTGCTTTTGTTTTATTGCTGACTCCTAGGGTTGCCAACCCCCAGGTGGGGCCTGGGGATCCCCCGCTTTTACAACTGATCCCCAGCTGACAGAGGTCAGCTCCCCTGGAGAAAATGGCTGCTTTGAAGGGTAGACTCTATGGCATTATACCATGCTGAGGCCCCTCCCCTCCCCAAACCCCGCCCTCTCCTGGCTCCACCCCCAAAGTCTCCAGGTATTTTCTAACCCAGACTTGGCAACCCTACTGACTCCGGAGAACTGGCAAACAAATTTCTAAACAAATAAATCATTGCGGCCTCCGTGTCTCAAGGAGCCCGTGGGCGACAGTAAAAGGGAGTGGGGTCTGTCACGTAAGGAGCAATTCTCCTCGTACAGGGAGGCCTGGAGGATGCCAGGAGATTCCCTGCTTTGGATTGGCTGCGGCTGCCACATGCCAGGGCTCCCCGACATGGTGCACATGGGCGCCACACCACCCCGTCACGTTTTTTTGGAAAGTGGGTGGGGCCAGACAGGGCTTCTCCTGAGTAAGGCTTCTGATAGGCTGTGCCGATTTTCTAAAACAGTTGCTACGGCAGCAGCTGCAACCACTTAAAACCAATGAGAAAGAACAACAGCTATACAAAAAGGAGTATGCAAAAAACTTATAGCTGAATACGGACCTTTAACTAGCACTATATTTGTATATTTTGTACACGTATTTTTGTATTAGTTAAAAGCTGACACTGTAATAGAATTCCTTAGTGTGCATTCAGCTATAAGTTTTTAGCGGCTGCAGCCACAGCACAAGGCTCTTTACTGGGTGAATGGAGGTAAGCTGTGGCCTCCATTTTGTGGCTGGCTCCCCCTTCGGTTGCAGCCAATTTGTAGCAGCCATTCCGTGGCTGCGCCTACCACACGGTGTCAGAATTCCAAAGGTGTCCGCAGGCTCAAAAAGATCGGGGACCCCTGCTCTACACCATGGAATTAAAACAAAAGGGGATCTGGAATGTCCTTTTTCAAAGGCAGATTGTATAAAACAGAGACGCTTTACCTACTTGCACACAGCCTCTCCAAATCCTGGATCTCTTTTGTTGCCTCCTCCATTTCCTCAAAAGCTTCAGCAAGCGGGGACAGTTCGGCGTGTTTCTCACCCAGAGCCTTCCGATGGTGTTCGCTCACTGAACAGTCATCTAGCAACTGACTGATCCTTTGATGCTCTTGGCTTAAAGCCTGCAGATATTTCTGCAGGGCTCCGTGGTTCCACAGTGTTCTTGAGGTCTCGTGGTATCTCCTCGACCAGTTGTTAAACAGGACAGAAGTCACTGTGCCCCACAAGGAGCTGCGCTGAAAGCTACTCAGCTCTGCCAAAGGTGAGATTCTCTGTGCAAGGAAAGGTGAGTGGCGCTGGACACAGCAATTCCTGGACCATGTTCTGTAAAGAGACTTCCCTGGGTGACGTTTCATCTCAGCGTGTGTTCTAGAACGTAAAAGATAAAAGTGAAGGATTCCCCATGCATTCTGTATTTTAATTGTGCATCTATTTAAAGATTCAGCACTCCTCTGCTGTGATAGTTAGATTAACACCATGGGGACTTAGGGTTGCCAGGTCTGGGCTGGAAAATACCTGGAGTCTTTTGAGGTGGATCCAGGAGAGGGCGGGGTTTGGGGAGGGGCCTCAGCAGGGTACCATACCACAGAGTCCACCCTCCAAAGCAGCCATTTTATCTAGGGGAAGCTGATCTCTTGTCAGCTGGAGATCAGTTGCAAAAGCGGGAGATCCCCAGGCCCCACCTGGAGGCTGGCAACCCTATGTGAGACTTCTGAATCTAATCAATAAGCCAGACCTTTGCTGAAGCAGAAAGTTCTTTTATTCTTAATGATGGTTCAGGTACTTCATGTTTGTTAGAGATACTTGGTTACAGACAGCATGGATTAATATACCCCCCACCTTCAGGTACAATCAAGCTGAGGGCCAATCAGGATGAATACAAAAAGAAGCGCGAAAATCTCTAAGCTGTTAGTTCTCACCAAAAAGGCGCAAAGTACTAAAAATCGCCCCCATGCCCCATAGTGACCTCTGGTTGCAATTCACAGACCAGACACCTGGTTAGAACAACAGTTCCACAGTTCTCCAAAGTTACTCAAGCAGATAAAACATTCGAGTCTCCGGGGAGAAAAAAGGGAGGTGACGAGATAGCCAGACTGTTTGTATGACGCAATGGAATGCGGCAAGCCACCCTCCCGGAAAAAAGACACATTAAGCAGGACATGCAATAAAACTCAAACCAACTCGTAAATTACTGATAGGCACCCCAGATACCAACAATTAATGGCAGAGGCTGAAACAGACAGACTCTGACACCCTATCAGTACGTCATTCTGTAACAATATTAAATTATTGGATGAGCCATCCTCAGCAACGCTGCAACGGATGAGTAATGTTTCCATTTTACAGATGGGAAACATGGCTTCAGAGATAAGGGCTGGGTTCAGTCTGAAAAAGGGTAGCACATTGTTACAGCCTTTGCATCGCTCAACTTACGGTCTACACAGTTTATTTAATTAAAAGATTTATATTCCTCTTTTCTCCTGATCAACTGGACTCAAAGCAGGTTCCCTGTTCCTGGATGCAGCAAGGTGTCTCAATTAGCATGACTTATGGGTCTTGCCTTGTACTGGCGAAGGGGGGAAAGGGGGCAATCTTATTCTCCCACTTCACTGGAACCTCCCTTGTCTCCTGACCTTCTGCAGAGGGGGCACAGGGCGCAAGTGGCCGGCTGGGAAGGAGGGGGGGGGGATTCCTTTGTGCAGCTGCAGGATCCAACCCAGCAAAAGGGACAAGACACAAACATGCATCAGTACAAGAAATCTGTGTCGAGTGCCATAGGCAAAAAGATTATACTTTCAATTAAGAAGAAACCATCCCAGATGACCTCCTTAGGGCATCAGCTGCGAACATGCAACTTAGGAATTGGATATATGACGCTGATGCATTGATCGATCGTGCTCTAATTCTGAAATCCAAAGTGGCTCCCTGGTATAAAGTCTGTAAATTGGACCATCACAGGTCGAGCTACTTAGTCAACGTCTCTAGGTCTTACCTCAGAGTCCCCTTTACAGCCCTACGATTTCAGTCTGTGCAAACAGCACTGCTGGCCGGCCGCTATTCCCACACTCCAAAAGAGGGCTGTCTCTGCAGATGTGGCTTGTCAGTGGTGGAGGACCTCCCTCACAACATGCTTTATTGTCCGTTATATTATATACAGGGGTCATTTCGTAGAAAAAGAGGTGCAGGAGCTCATTAGCATAACTCATTTGCATAAATCATTTGCATATGCTACACCACCTGACATCATCAGAAGTATGTCAGAAGGAAAGAAAGAAAGGCGAGGGAGGGAGGAAGGAAGAACTGGCAGAGAGGAGACAGCTACCAATCCAAGCCTCAGAAATACCACTCTTCTGGGAGGATTGCTTCAGTGGTGGCTGAAGCCTTCAGAAGGCTGGTTGGAGGAACAAGGACCTTTCCAGGGGACGGGGTCATTTTGCTGCAGCCATGACACAAGCAGGCAGTCCCCCGCGGCGGGGGGGGGGGGGGGGGAGCTGGCACCAACTCCAGAAGCTGGGCTCCCCCAAGCTCCTGCTCAAAATGACCCCAGGTTATATAGTATCCCAAGAGAGAAATTTCTAGCAGGAATCCTGTCGGCTATGCAAACATACACAGAAACTGAGAAGATCACATTCCTGCTTTCAGATAATGATGCATATGTATCTTATAGAGCAGTGGTGGCAAACCTATGGCACGCGTGCCAGAGGCGGCACTCAGAGCCCTCTCTGTGGGCACGCACACAGTTTGGGCATTCAGTCTCTAAAAGGAAAAAGACGACACAGACTCGAGGCTGGGCTGCTCTCAAACTTACAAAGTATGAGCCAAGGTTAGACAAATTATCAGCATGCATACAACAGCAAAAATCACATTAATTGTTCAAAAGCAGGCCAAATGCAAACTTTTACCTTTCAATAAAAAGTTGTTTGTATAATTGAAAGCTCTGTTATTGTGTTTTTCTTTTAAGACAAAAGATGTTAATGTATGAGTTCTTTTTTCTAAACTAAAATCTCAGTATTCAGGTTAAATTGTCATGCTGGCACTTTGCGATAAATAAGTGGGTTTTGGGTTGCAGTTTGGGCACCTGGTCTCTAAAAGGTTCGCCATCACTGTTATAGAGTTTCCTTGCTTGCTTTAGCAGCATCCAAAATTAGATCTAAGGAGCTGGTTACCTGATTAAATCTGTCTTAGCCTTTCTATTAGCACAATTTGTAGTCAATGGTGGCAATTTTTATTATTGCTATGGTGTTTTTTGTAGTTTGTAATGGCCAATGACTTAATACAATAAATTTACTTGTACTTAATTAAGAAGAGGAAAACTACATTCAAGAATTAGGACAGTCATTCCTCCATCCATTCGTGTTCCCCTGCACCGTCTTTGCAGAATCTCTTCCCTTTATTTATTTATTTAAACATACATGTTCTTTCCACCTTCCAGAGCAGCTGAAGGCAGATTACAAAAACAAAAAACTAACACCCAGCCTACAAGTAACAAGAGAGTTAACATTTTAAAAGATGACAAGAGCGGGCCTTTGTTGGATTCAAAGACTTCCAAAAAGCGATAATTGAAGTCGAAGACTTCATAGGGTCAGCCTTGGCTAGTATTTGGAAGGGTGACCTCCAAGGAATACAAGGGTCATGATGCAGAGGTAGGCCATGGCAAACCACCTCCGAAACACCTCTTGCCTTATAAAAAACAAGTCTAGCTCGCCACCTAGTGGTGCCTGAGACTAAAGAGCTAGAACTTCTGGCTGCCAAACAATCTTAGGATCTCCTGGCTATTCTACACACAATGTCATATGATAATTAATTAATTCTTAGGAAAAGTAATAATCTCTCTGCACTTTGATCTCTATACTGCCGCATCCATGACTTCATGGCACCTCCGATCTCACCTTCTGCAAAATCAACTAAAATTTAAAAAGTCACCCCGCAAGGTGTTCTGTCCTTCATGGGAGACATAAACTGTCCCTCAAATTACCTTGCCTAAGAGTAAGAAATGCCTGCCATCTGGTGCCGCTTGGAAAGCGAGGATGCCAGACAAGGATCTGCAGAAACCCTTATCGGAACCTTCAGTCTTCTATTTTGCATTTCCACTGAAGGCTTTTAGCAGAAAAGGCTTCGCAGCCCTTAAACTGTTCACTTCACAGACCTTTACTGGCACAACAGCACAAAACCAGAAAAAATAAACTGGAATCTGTAGTCAGAAAGAACATCTCCTCCTAGAGGCCTGGTAGAGGAGTTTTTGCTACAGATTCAATGATTTCACTCTTATTTGAGGCTAGAAGTATGAAGGTCTTGCGGTCCTCAGATCAACCCTTTAAAAGTAGCAGGAAAGGCTGTAAAAATACAGCACGAAGATCATCATAAAATTTACAGTACAAAACAACGTGATTGTTAACTTCAATCTCACTCACCCCACATGGACATAACCTATCTGTATACGGAATTTTCTTGAATCTCCCATATAACACCATAGATGGGAGAACATTAAAACAGGCTAACATAAACGCCCTATGACCCTTAAACTGTTTTCTTTGCAGCCTGATTGCTTGTGTCAAAAGCAATCCCACTGGTCTGAGACTTTCCCAGGTCGGCAGCCTCAATTGTTTCTTGTTGCAATTGTTTCTGGCAGCCTCTGTTCCCCTAGCAAGAGCCACCAGTCCACCTGAGAGGTCACAGGACTCCCCTTACAGACATGGTTTCAACAGTAATAACTGTGGATAGTTAGATCTGAGTCCAGGAGCAACAAGAACTCCAGGTATATGCTTTCAAGAGTCAAAGCTCTCTTTCACTCTCCAAACTTTTTTTTAACAAAAAACATTTAAAGAAGTTTTATTGAAGAGAGAATTTTATAATTTAACACCACCACCAAAATCATTAATAATCTAAAACCACAAAACTTCACATGCATGCTTTATCTCCAAACTTGTACCCCGAAAGTCTCTTTGATGGCTAAGGTGCCCCTGGACTGAAATCGAGCTATTCTCCTGCAGACCAACACGGCTGCCCTATGAAACGGTGGACAGGGTTGCCAACCTCCAGATGGTGCCTGGAGATCTCCCGGAATCACCGCTGACCAGTCCCCGTTTTGGAGAGTGGACTCTATGGCATTGTACCCCCACTGAAGTTCCTTCCGCCCCAGCTTCCCCCACCGCCAGATCTCCAGAGATTCCCCAACCCGGACTTGGGAACCCAGCTGATCTGCAGATGCCCGGCCGCTCTCGGATTCTCTTTGCAGCGGGAAGAGGCGGAGGACAGATATGCACAGCCTCCCCTGCACAAACAACGCGCGACAGGGGGAAACCAGGTAAGGTCGTACTTCTTAGTCGGCCGATGCCTGAAGAACCCCCCACACTCCCGGACTGCCGCCAACCGAGCCCGGCCAATGCACGGCACGGACAGGGACCTTTGCAAGACGGAAGCGCCGGGGAGGCACGGGAGGACTACAGTTCCCAGCAGCCTTACTAGCGACTTCAATTCCCAGCATGCCACAGCGGTATTTTATTTTTAACCTTTCCCTCGCCGCGACCCTGAAAGGATCAGGCTCCTTCTCTCATGCAAGGGCGCGGCTGACTCCGCCTCCTCCTCCTCCTGACACGGGATGCAGGGAGAGGCCGAGCGCGCTCCCCAAGGTCTTCTTCCGGTTGCCATCCTCCAGGCGGCGGCTGGAGATCTCCTGGGATCACGACCAGTGTTCCCTCTAAGCTGAGTTAGGGTGAGCTAGCTCACAGGTTTTCAGCCTCCAGCTCACACATTTTTGTCTTAGCTTGGGAAGGCTGGGGCTCCAGAGCCAACTAATTGATGCAGTAGCCAAATGGCTGGCTCACAGCTTTAATGCCAGCAGCTCACAAAGTAGAATTTTTGCTCGCAGGACTCCCCAGCTCAGAGGGAGCATTGGCTAGGGGAGATCAATTCACCTGCAGAAAATGGCTGCTTTGGAAGGTGGACTCTATGGCATCATAGCCCACTGAGGTCCCTCCCTCCCCCAAACCCTGAGTTCCTCAGGCTCCATCCCTCCAAACCTCCAGGAATTCCCCCCTGAAGTTGGAAACCCTGGTTCTTCTTGAAGGCATGCTGATCATCCACTACTCTCTCTCTCTCTGTGTAGTAAAGCAGGGTACCCCTGGGGGACACTGTCACGGCCTCCAGTCCTGACCCTTAGTGGCCCACATGCCATCAATGCCCCATGGTGAGGAAGCAGGGTTGCCAACTCCAGGTTGGGAATACCTGAAGGTTTTGGGGGTGGAGCCCGAGGACAGGGTTTGGGAGGGGGAGGGACTTCATTAAGGTAAAATGCTATAAAGTCCACCCTTCCAAGGAGGTCATTTTCCCCAGGGAACTGATCTCTGACGCCTTGTGATCAGTTGTAATCCCAGGAGATCTTCAGCCACCACTTGGAGGCTGGCAACTCTATGAGGAAGGCTATCGGGCTACTAAATGGCCAAAGGCAGGCAATGACAGAGTCTTGAGGAGAATCCGGAATGTGTCATTTACAGCAAGCATTCTTATGTGTGGCGTCGCTTCCACTGAAGCCAAGAGAGGCAGAGGCTGAAATTGCTCCTCTTCTTTGTGATTCTCAGCCCCTGTTGCCATCTCTGTTTGGACCCTTTTCTTTCTAACAGGTGGAGGCACCTTGAGGGAGAATGAAAAGGGACGGGCTAAGGGTCAGACCCAGCTGATTTTCAGGGGACCCTCATGAACGTACATGATTTTTACATTGAAACAAGACCAAACTAATATCATAGCTCATGTCCTCGTCTATGGGCAACACCATAAAAATGATTAGTCTAGCGCTTTAGGGTGCTATCATGACACACACAAAAGCATTACTCGTGGGCACTCCATGAAATTGCTGAGCAGTCAGGTTAGAACAGATAAAAAGAAGTCCTTCTTCACCCAAAGAGTGATTAACACGTGGAATTCACTGCCACAGGAGGGGGAGGTGGCTACAAGCATGGACGGCTTCAAGAAGGAATTAGATAAACATATGGAGCAGAGGTCCATCAGTGGCTCTTAGCCACAAGGTATAGATAGGAACGCTCTGTCCGGGGCAAGTGATGCTCTGTATTCTTGGTGCTTGGTGCACTGGTGGACCTCCTGATGGCACCTGGTGTTTTTGGCCACTGTGTGACAGAGTTTTGGACTGGATGGGCTACTGGCCTGATCCAACATTGGCTTCTCTTATATTCTTATGTTCTTATGAGGAACCATGGATCCCCATGACCAAATCATACGTCAAAGCCACAATTTTTGTCTCCAGCACCACTGTGCTAGCTGAATCTCTTCCAACGCAACTGTTTGAAGCAGCCTATGACTTGATAACACCTAAGTCCAAACTTGCTGGTGATGTAGATTTGGCTCCTAGAGGTGTTGTTTTTTGCAAGGCTGCTTGGAGATAAAATCTCTCTCATCCTTTTCAACTTGGGAGGCCAAGTTGAGAGCAGATCCTGTACTAGAGGCGTCAGAAGCTCTGGCTTGTCCTGTTGTTATGGAGATTCAGACAGCTTTTGCTATTGCCCTGGGCCCCTCTGGGCTTTCCAGATCATGCCAGGAAAAAAGACTGGAGCCTTGAGCTGAAATTCTTAATGGCACGCAGGCTGAGGGATGCTCTCTCTGAAAGACAACAGTTATTGATCCTTTCCTTTAAAAACTTTCATTGGCAGAGGATGAGGAGGCCGGTTATAGGCTGGTCTCCAATTTATGGAGGCCGCTGACTGAGACTGTCCAGAGTGTTGAGGTTGGATGTTGTCAACAAGCATGGCACCCAGCTCTGTATTTCATCACCTCAGCCTCCAGATGTGTCTGTCTTGGCTCTAAACCAGTGCTTTCAGGCGGAGGTGAAATGATGAAGGCAGAAGACACTCGAGATAAATCCAAACAAAAAGGAGGTGACACATTTTCAGGAGGGTGATGCTTACAGGGACTGGGATCCATGTTTTTTCTGGTGCCGTCCACAGGCATTGATGTGATGTGTGCATTTATGGTGACTTTTGACTGAATCCATGTAAAAATTGTATGAGGATCCATGTTCTAAGACGCATTTTTCTTATGTGTCCACTGATACCATGAAGATGTGTTTTCTATGGTGCTGTCTATGGCTACCAAGTTTTCTTGTGATTTCAGTGAAGCCCACATTAAAATCATGAGGATCTATGAGGATCTGCAACATAGACCCACGTTTTTGTGTTGTTGGTTCCACAAAGTCCTGGATCATCTTCTTTGTGGTACAGCCCATGGACCCTGGTGTGATGTGTGAGGCACCCTTGTAAAAATCTCAAGCATCAATGTTTTTAATGCAGTTTTTGCTCCATTTGTGTGCGTGTGTGTTATATGGTACAGTCACAGACATGTGGCGCAATCACAGGCATTAGTGTTGTATCTTATTTTATTTGAATCCAGTAGCACCTTAGAGACCAACAAGAGTTTCAAGAGTCAAAGGTCCCTTGGTCAGACAAAAGTAGGAGAGGATTTTTCTTATTGGTCTCTTAAGGCGCTACAGGACTTGAATTTTAACTGTTCTACTGCAGACCCAAACATCTACCCTTTGAAACTATACTCTTTTACGGTGTCCGTGTGAAAATCTTAAGGCTATGTTTTTAATGGATGGGTTCTTTGAAGCAACAGCGGATTTGGAGGGCTGCTCGGAAAACTCCAGGATCCATGACTGTTTTTAGGATCAGTCCCGGAGAGGCAGCCAGGTTGGTCTGAAGCAGCAGAACAAAGCCGGAGTGCGGACACCTTTAAGACCAGCAAAGTTTTTTTAAAAATTATATAATTTATTCAATTTTCAAAATTCCAATAACAAGTAATAACAATCGTTTACAGGATAAGTATACTTAAATTTGACAGCATAAAAGAGTGCATTTTTCATAAGCTTAGTGTTGACATCAACATTTACCACAAATGAAGAGTGTCTATTATCTCTGGTACTGTTCCTTGAGACACTAGATGGGAAGATCAGTAGCCATATCATTGTAAGTTCACTACATTCGCCATTAGATTTTGTTGGGTTCATTATGTCGGATATTTTTTTCCATTATGTATAAGTTCCATAGCTTTTTGAACCATTAAGTTTAGGGATGGTTTAATTTTTGACTTCCATTTTGAAGCTATGGTTGTTTTGGCTGTGAATAATAATAAAGCTGTGATGTTCTTGCTATTTGGGGGGACTGCTTTTACTTTAAACCATAATCTGCCTATATAAACCTGGTAGTTTTCTTGCTGCCACCAGGAATTTAAAATTCCAAATCTCTCTCTCTCAGTAGTATGACCTAGGGTCTGGGCTGCTTCAGAGGACTATGTGGCCTGAGGAAGTACTGTACTGAATTCTGGGATATTTAAACAAAACATGGATTTATTGAAAGAAGAACAAAATAAGCTTCTGGTTAACTTGAACTGTTTCTGAAGAAAGGAACTTGGGGCGCAATCATATGCATCCATTAGCCGTGCGAGAGGGACGACTCGCTGGCAGATCAAAGCAGTGCGATCACATCAGCACATGTGAAAGGCATCCCGCACCCGTCGGCAAGCCGTCTTGATCCACTGGAGAGACGCGGAGTAAAAAACTAGTTAAACTCCAGTATCAAACGGGTTGCTGCGGCCCAGTCGGACTTTCCCCATGTGATCGCTCCAGCACAAACTTGTGGTGTCGGGGATAGTCTGATCAGGCTATCCCGACGCCATGTCTGTTGTTTTTTTCCCCTTCTCAGTATGCGTATCATCGCATACTGCCAGTGGAATACCCCAGGCTGGATAGGCGATTCATCGATCCCATTTAAGCGAATAAGCGAATCCCAAACGAACAAAAAAAACCCCCCAGCTCGCCTGCGGTTGCGTCTGATCACACAGTGGCGAGTCGCGCCGGCAGCTTCACAGACCTGTGTGATCGCACAACTACGGGGTCAAATTGCTCCAGGGCAAAATAGCCTCGCTTCCTCCCCCCCCCCCCCAGATTATCTTGCTCGTGTGGCCGGGGCCTTGTAAATGTAACTGGTAGTGCTTGGTGCTTCAAACAGTCTCTTAAACTCCAAAATCCACTCTGATATTTATAGCCACACTGGCTAGTCTGTTTTATCCACACAGAATAAAATTTACTTTCTTAGTCACACAGACTAAATTTCACACAGACCCTCTTCAAACTTCTTCCACACTTACGTCTCCCTCCCAAGACACACAGAGAATTCTGTCCTAAAACACAAACACAGCCAGATCCCTCTCAGGATCTCTCCTCCTACTCTCTCAGTCATCATCCAATCACATCACACCTGTCTCCCTCTAGCTCCCTCTGTCTCCCCCTACAGTACTGCAGCCACCCTCAACATTTAAAGGAACACACCCACCAAAACATGAAATCATTACAAAAGCAATTCTTTTATGGTGGATAATGCAGTTTCATTTCCAAGGTTCTAAGATCCAACAAACTTTTAATCGAGGTACGAGCTTTCGCCCTGTGAAACCTAGGTGTGTGGAGCGGTAACTTCCATTTCACTGTATCTGAGGAAATGTGCTTTGCCCATGGAAGCTGGTGCCTTGAGCAAAACTTGGATGGTCCTCAAGGTGCCCACATCTTCTCGCGTCTGATGTGGTGGGAGTGTTGGGGGAAGAGTTCCACTCCAAATGTCCAGGGGAGGTCCCCTCCCTTGGGTGGCATGCTCTCCTCAGGAGGACTCCAGTCAAGGGAGACCCTAACCCAGGGGTGTCAAACATGCAGCCTGGGGGCCGGATCAGGCCCCCGGAGGGCTTCTATCAGGCCCACACTGGAACTAGCCCATCTCCTGCTTCCAGTTCTGTTGCTGCTGCTGCATCATCGCTTCCTTCGCCAGATTCCCTCAGTCGCTCAGCCATTTCGTGTTTTCCCCTGGGTCCTAGACTCAGAACTCCTGAGCATGAGATTTCTGTGGTGAATGTCAATAAATCAAAAGTCGGTCTGCAGCTTACAGAGACACACTTGAGCAGCATACTCAAGCCTGCAACAGCACAGACATTCTGATGCAATAAAGTCAGAGCAAGGGGGGCCAGTTAAACAAAATATTGCAAGAGTGCTTAGGTTTTAAGCACGTTTGTAATTTAAGCAAAAAAAAGAAGAAAGAAAGTGTCTGTGTCCTTTATCAAAGTTGATATCTCCGCTACCTGGCATTACATTTTATGACACCCATGGCCTGGCCCAGCTAGGTCTTATTTATGTCAGAGCCAGCCCTGGTAACAAATGAGTGGGACACCCCCCCCCCACCCCACCCCCGCTGTCCCCTCACCCGCGGCGGGGGCTCCCCTCAGAGAGGCCGGGAGGGGGGGAGCAGGGGGGGCGCCTCGGTTTCCCCTCAGGAGGAGCCTTCCCTGCCCCACAACGCCCCCCCCCCCGGTGCCCCGCGGGCGGCTCCGACTCACCCGGCGGCGGGGCCAAGGCCGGGCCTCAGCGGCGGGCGGGCGGCGCTCTCCTCAGCAGGGGCGGGCGGGCGGGCCGGCCGCTAGGGGCGTTGCGGGCGCCCAGTCCTCCTGGCTCGGCGGAGCGGCGGAAGGGGCCGGTCGGCTGGAGTGGGCCAGGCCAGGCCAGGCCGGGCCGGGGGGGCGGGCGACCAGCGCAGAGAGCCAGGCCGGGGCGCGCCGCCGCCGCCGCCATGTAGCCCACCACCCGCGCTCTCCCCCCGCCGCCGCCGCCGCCCCGCCGCGGGCTGAGAGAGGCCGCCATGCCGCCCGCGCCTCTGCCGCCCAAGGAGGGCAACCTCTTCAAGCGGATCCTGGTGAGGAGGGCCGGGGGGGGGGTCGCGGGCGGGGAGGGGAGGGGAGGGGGGGTCCCCCTTCTCCGCTCGCCGGGGCCGGCCGGTCCCTCCTTCCCTCCCTCTGTGCGGCGCGCCGCCGGCCGGCCTGCGAAGCTCTTCCCCCTCCGGGCGGGCAGGCAAGAAAAACCCACCCCCGGCCCCCCCGGGAGCGATGCTGGGAGAGCCCCCCCCCGTGTCCCTCGGCCGGAGGGTCTGCCCCCCCCCCCCCACCACCAGGCGAGACGCGCGGCCTGCAGGGAACCCCCCCTCCCCGCCCTTTGGCCCCTCCGGCGCCCGCGTCCTGGTCGTCTCCGTCCCGGGGAGGAGGGTCTGCAGACTGAGCTGCGCCCTGGAGGGCCCGGGGCTGGCGGGTTGGGGCTCGCCAGGAGGCGCCGCCGCCGCTTAGAGCTGCCTTAGAGGGCGCCTCGCAGCTCCCCCTCCCCGCCCCTCCCGGAAGGCCCCGGCACCTGGGCTCCGAGACGCGGCTGGCTCCGGACGCGCGGCGAAGTTGCAGCGGGGAAGTTGACTGCTGCGTAAAGGCGCACAGGGCGGCGGCGGCGGCAGCGGCGCTTTGCTCCCATCCCAGGCAGGGTCCCCTCGCAGCTGAGTGAGTGTGAGCTGGCTCCCAGTTTTCTAGCCTCCGGCTCGCGCGTTTTCATCTTAGCTCGCGAAGGATGGGGCTCCAGAGGAAACGAATTGATGCAGCAGCCAAATCGCCGGCTCCCAGCTTTAATGCCAGCGGCTCGCGAAGTAGGATCGTTGCTCACAAGACTCCATAGCTTAGAGGGAACGTTGATCGGCGTCTGTCTTTCCTCAAACCCTCCCCCCCCCCCGCCCGCCCGCCCGCCCGCCCGGCGATGTTCACGAAGTAAGGGGAGGGGGCCCGGCGGCACAAGCCCTGTGGGTCGCCCCCCAGGAACCAGCGCTCCCTCTGAGGTGTGCAGAGTCGTCTTGTGAGCAAAAATCCTACTCTGTGAGCTTACTGGCATTAAAGTGGTGAGCCAGCAGTTTTGGCTGCTGCATAAATCAGTTTGCTCTGGAGAAGCCACATCCTTCCTGAGCGAAGGCAAAAATGTGTGAGCCGGAGGCTGAAAAACTGGGTGCTAGCTCACACCGACTCGCCTTAGAGGGAACACTGCCAGGGATCCCTGCCACCGAGGGACGCACCAGCAAGCCCCATCCAAAGGAGTGCCCTGACTGGGCCCGCTGAGGCTTGGGGGGGGGGGGCGCTCCTGTGTTTCTAACCCCCAGAGGTGCCCCCCAGCCCTGGCATTCCACCTTAGAAGCCTCCTTCCCGGTGGGCGGCTTGGATGCCTTCGACAACATCAGGTCAGCCTGTCTCGAATGGTTGCCACAAGCCTCTGGGCTCCTTTGATCCAGGGCAAAGGCTTCTTGGACCCCATGGGAAAGCTTGCAGGAGTTCTTGGGGAGGGGCTGCTCTGTCCCTGCCTTCCTTTTCGCTCCCCACACTGCTGCTAATCCAAAAACAACTAGGAGCTTTTTGTCTGGCCTCCTGACAGGAGTGGATAAACTTTGTCCCAACTTTCTCCAGGATATCTTGGAGAGGAGTTGGACTCTCTTGTCTCCAATAAGCACTCTTTCCAGGCTGTAGAGTGCTCACCATCTCCAGTTAGCTTATGACCAGTGTTCCCTCTAAGCTAAGTTAGTGTGAGCTAGCTCACAGTTCCTTAGCCTCTGGCTCACACGTTTTTGTCTTAGCCCAAGAAGAATGGCTCCAGAGCAGACTGATTTATGCAGCAGCCAAATAAATCACTGACTCACAACCAATGCTCCGTGTAAACTGTGGAGTCTTGTGAGCAAAACTTCTACTTTGTGAGCTGCTGGCATTGAAGTTGTGAGCAAGCGATTCGGCGGTTGCATTAATTAGTTTGCTCTGGAGCCCTCCTTCCTGAGTTAAGACAAAAATGTGTGAGCCGGAGGCTAAAGAACTGGGAGCCAGCTCAGACTAATTCAGCTTAGAGGGAGCATTGCTCGCAACGTTGCTCAGTGATGCCCTTGTGTGTACGTGGCCTGTCTTTTTAAATCTACCATTATATCGTTTGACAACAGTAGCAGGAGTTGGGGGGGGGGGGGACACTAATTGAGAGGAGAAAGGACTTCATTGTGGACCTGACTCAGTGGTTTGCAAAGTTTATGCAATATTGGAGTCTTCTGCAGTAATGATTGCACTGCACATCATTCTCTGGTTTGGTTTGGTTTTTCCAATAAATGAAGCCAGTGGTTCTCAAACGCTGACGTGAGGTCAGCTTCTAGAGCCCCTGTGCTTTTCAGGACCAGCCCTGCAAAGTAGACTGGATGCTTGCCGCTTGCTGGGGACCCATTCCCAGGATCACTGCAGATGGCGGAATCTGTGGGAGGCAGGGGAGCAAAACAACCAGCTTCCCTGCAAAAAGTGAAGCATGCAGTTGTGGTGTTGATCGTGTGGTGGAAGGCGAAACAGGCTGGAGATCGCATCATGCGACTGGACAACAGACTGCAAATAAGTGGTACCATGAACCATGAAACTGCATATGGCAGGAGTCTGCTGTAACTTCACCAGAATCTGTTAACATTTGAGCGTATTTATATTTTATATTTAGTGTGTAGAGGTATAGAGCCTGTATTGCACGGTCCTTTAGCACTGTGTGTGCAGGGGCAGACTCAAATCAGCAGTTTGATGCTTCCACAGCCACCTCCTCTCCGCTTGCCCAGTTCCTTCTCCTCCTTCCTGGCCTTTCAAGCCACCTGCAAGTGACTTATTTATTTAAAATAGACCCTCCTTTCTCCCAGGTATCAGTGTTCCCTCTAAGCTGAGTTATTGTGAGTTAGCTCACCGGTTTTTAGCCTCCGGCTCACACATTTTTGGTCTCGGCTCAGGAAGGATGGCTCCAGAGCATACTAATTTATGCAGTTGGGATGAGAGCAGTGGGGTGAGCTCTGTGACAGATTTATTTCAGGACAGAAAGGTTTAGGATCTCAGTGAAACAGGTAGGCAATGGTAGAAGGGGAAGGAGGCTGCAGATCTTATCTGAGCGCAGGAGGAGGTGAGGTGGGCTTGCCCTAGCCTTCTCTACCTTTCACATATGACAGCCAACCAGCGCAAGCAAGCAGGCGTTTTGCTCACCCAGAGGGAGAGGCTGCTGTGGCTGCCAGCACAACACAGCAGCAACAGGGCTTTGGCATGACAGGTTCCCCCACATTTTCCCTGCCCCGGTCCTCTTGCAACAGCCCTCCACATGCACCCACGCACACACACACCTGCGCCACTAGGACTTTTTCAGGGTTGCTTTTCTTAAAAAAATCAGCGTTTGTGTGTCATGATTATGTCATAATTGTCTGTCTGTCAGGTTCTCCGAACTGGGTTGTGGTGTTGTTTTTAAGTAACTCTCTGGCTTCTTTCGTTGAAGGGATATCAGGAAAAGTTGTATCTATGCAACAAAAAGGTCTGGAGACTTTTAAAAAATGTCATGGAGGACAGGAGGCAAGTCAATGGTCTTCAGCAGGAATTAGTGGAAATTACTCCGTTCCTCCTATCTGCAGGAAATTTAGCCCTAGTACTGTTGTTCAGGGAGGGCTGCAGTGGCTCAAGTGGTTAAGATGCTGAACTGCAGACCAGTAGTTCAGCAGTTCGAGACCCGAGTGCCACGTGATGGAGTGAGCTCCCGTCTCTGGCCCCAGCTCCTGCCAACCTAGCAGTTCGAAAGCAAGAAAATGCAAGTAGATAAATAGGTACTACTTCGGTGGGAAAGTAACAGCGTTCTGTGTGCCTCGGCATCTAGTCAAGAACTTTGATATGTCTTTGGACAGTGCTGGCTCTTCGGCTTGGAAACGGAGATGAGCGCCGCATCCCTAGAGTCGTATTTGACTGGCTTTTGAGCAAGGGAAACCTTTACCTTTACTTACTGTTGTTCATGTCCAGCACTTGTAATATGCAGAATATTTTACGCTGTTTTGCAGGTATGGTCCCCCTTTTGCAGGTGGGGGACTGAGGCTGAGAGATGGTTAAGTTCATAGCAGAGGTGGGACTTGAACTCAGAACTTCAGGCTCCAAGCCTGTCTGTCTATTCGAAGCCAAAGATTAAAAAAAATATATTCAAGACTGTCAAAGTAAACTCTGTTGGTCGTATTAGTAAGAGAGCTAATCTTAACTTATGAGGTGTTCCCTGTGCCACTGTTGTTGGTGGAGGCTGAAGAACAAGGGACCCTCCAGCAAAGGCAGAGCTTTCTGTCTAGATTGGACATTCTGCTTGAGGGTGCAGATGCTGGGGGAGGGACAGCAACCGGGTGGGGGAGTTAAAGGTAGGGTTGGTTGGGGAGGACAGAGGAAAACACACAAGCAGAAGAAGAGGGGAGGAAATGGAGAGGAAAATTTGCAATTAAAACAAGAGGAGAGGGAGGGGGCAGTGGGGGGTAGTGGGATTTCCCGCCCCCCAAAGAGTCCTTCTGCATGCCCCTTTTGTTCTAAAAAGATCTGTTAGAAAAAGTTTCAAGTGAATAGGACTGATCTGCAGTGTGGAGTTAATTGAATATGAAAACAGGGCTGATCTGTACAAAGCCAATCTTACTTGTTTGTGTGTGTGTGTGTGTTAAGTGCCATCAAGTTGCTTCCGATTTATGGCAACCATGTGAATTAATGTCTTCCAAAACGTCCTGCCGTTAACAGCCTTACTCAGGTCTTGCGAACGGAGTCAATCTCTCCTGTGTTGGATCTTCCTCTTTTCCTGCTGCCTTCAACTTTTCTGTTTCATGATTGTCTTCTCCAGTGACTCTTGTCTTTTCATAATGTGACCAAGTACAATAGCCTCAGTTTGGTCATTTTTGCTTCTAGGGAGAGTTCAGGCTTGATTTGATTTAGAACTCACTTATTTGTCTTTTTGGCGGTCCACCGTATCCATAAAACTCTCCTCCAACACCCCATTTCAAATAAATCCACTTTCTTTTGTCAGTTTTCTTCCTTGTCCAACTTTCACACCGACACATAGTAATGGGGAATGCATGAATTTAGCTTGATCTTTGTTGCCAGCGACACTTTCTTATACTTAAGGATCTTTCCTAGCTCCTTCGTTGCTGCCCTTCCCAGTCTCAGTCTCCTTCTGATTTCTTGGTTGCTGTCTCCCTTTTGGTTGATTGTGAAGCCAAGAAGATCTTTGACAAGTTTAGTTTTTTTCATTGTCAGCCTTAAAGTTACATAATTCCCCAGCAGCCATTAATTTTGTCTTCTTGATGTTCAGTTGTAATCCCATTTGAGGACTTTCTGCTTTATCCTTCATCAGCTGTCATTTCAGGTCTTTAGTATTTTTTGCCAGTAATGTGGTATCTTCTGCGTATCTCAGACTGTTAATGTTCCTTCCACCAGTTTTCACTCCACCTTCACCTAGATCTAATCCAGTTTTTCTTATGATACGCTCTGCATATAGATTTGAAGAAACAGGAAGATAAAATACATCTTTATCTGACACCTTTGCCAACTGGAAACCATTCTGTTTCTCCATATTCAGTCAGAAGGGAAGGTGATTGTAAACCGCTTTGAGACTCCTGTGGTAGAGAAGAGCGGCGTGCAAGCACCGACTCTTCTTCTAACAGTAGTCTCTTGTCCGGAGTGTAAGTTGTTCATCAAAACAGTCAGATGTTGTGGCACACCCCTTTTCTTTAAAACCAGCCATAGCTTTTCATGATCCACACAGCTTTGCTGCAATGTATGAAGCACAGGCTGATTTCCTTCTGAAATTCTCTCGTATGTCACAGTAACAAACGTAACTTTGCAATATGATCTCTAGTGCCTCTTCCTTTTCTGAATCCAGCTTGAACATCTGGCATTTCTTGTTCCAGGTAAGGTGTTTGTTGTAAGATTCTGAGCATCACTTTACTGGTGTTAGAAATTAACGCAATAGCCCCATAGTAGCTGCAGTCTTTAACATTTTCTTTGTTTGGAATTGGGATGTAAATTGAGTGTTTCTAGTCTGTGGGCCTTTGTTTTGTTTTCCATAGTTGCTGGCACAAGCTTGTTAAGATTTTGATGGACTTTTGTGGCTTGGAATAGCTCTGTCGCTAACCCATCTACTCCTGGTGATTTGTGACTTTATTTATACCCCACTTTTCTCCCCAGTGGGGACTCAGAAGTGGCTTACATCATTCTCCTCTTCTCCATTTTAACTTCACAACAACCCTGTGATGTAGGCTAGGCTGAGAGTGTGTGACTGGCCAATGGTGACCCAGCAAGCTTCCCTGGGGAGGATTCAAACCCGGGTCTCCCCAATCCTAGTCTGGCACTCCAGCCGCTAACCCACCCTGGTCCCTTCCTCTCTCATGCCCCCGTGATGAGAAGGATAGAACTGCAACTGAATTATGAGTCGGTGACTGTTGATGGCTTGTCCGAGCCTCCTCAGGAAAGACTTCCCGACTTCTTCAAGGCAGCCGTGGCACAAGATGATGATCCTTCATGCTTATGAGGCTGCTGAGACAGAGCTGAAAACAAGTTGTCGTCATCTCCACAAGTATAGTTGTTGCTCTTCTGCTGTGGCATTCCTGACCACAAAAAAAGGAACAGAAACAATCTGTGGAACAGCGGGAAATGAGTTTGATACCCATTACGTGTCCAAAGAACACAGTGGCTAGACACCATAAAAGTCGGCACCAGCCTGAGCATGGAACAACTCAAAGGAACAGTACAAGATCGGAAAACGTGGAGAGAGCTGGCCCAGAGAATCGCCAAGAGTCGAACATGACAGAATGGCTAACAATAACACCTCTCCTCGCCGTGAGGCTTTTGAAAGCTGTGACAAAGATTTCGCTAAGCTTCCACGAATTCTCATTGTTCAGTGGGCAGCATGGGAATATGTACTGCTGGAAGGGGATTTTTTGTTTTGTTTTGTTTAAAAACAAAAAAAATCCTACCTGAGTGACCTTGGAAAGCACCAAGCAAAGACTTGGCTGCAAACAGATCAGAGACATAAGGGTGATGTTCTTTCTGAACATACCTTTTCCTGGAAGAGTGAATCTGGTCTGTTATCCTGTGTCGCTTCCTTGGCCCGCCATCTGGAGCTAGAGTCAGCTCTTCACATTCATTTTGGTGTACACCCCATCAATCTTGGCTCATTATTTCTATTAGATATGGAGATTTCCCCAAAAGTAGCCTGTCCTGTGCCACACAGGGGTAAGGAAATAAGATTCTTGTCAATACCATGCCAACCCTGAAGCCAGGGACGAGTGTGTAGAAGTCATTCTGTATCAGTCTGCCAGGATCTTCACTTTTAAATAGCTTTACATAACATCAGTGGCAGATCTTGTGAAAGGGTAATAGTGCAGCATTCCCAGCAAAAGCAATAAGCTTTGCACTGAACATTCTTATCCCTGGGACTGCAGCCAGAATTTTGGATTATTATCCCGTAATTCCAGCTATGTGGCTATGAAAATACACTGTGCAACACAGACTCTCTGTTCATACTTAGAAACATGATTCTGTGTGCATTTAAATCACCATAGAGCACGTAATATCATAGACTGTCGGCAGTCTTAGAATCCTAGGCATCTTTCTGTAGTGCACATTTCAGTTCAGTGTTTGATTTCAGAAGTGGCAAAGCCAAGACGTGCTTAATCCTGCAGTATTTTGTACTGTGCGATCCTTCAGGGATGTACTGTGTGCATCTAGGATTTTCACCCCTAATTGTATTATAATGTCTCTTGGTGATCCTCAGGTAGAAGCATAATGTTTGTTTGTCATTTCACATCTGAATATGTTTTGTTGTATGACATAAAAATGCATGTCCATGAAGTTTTTGTTGCTGATTGTTTCTATATTAACTTTGCACCATTCAGGAGTGGTAGATGAATTCCTTTTTTAATCATTTGCTTGCGAATACAGGCTCCAATAACATTCAGTTAAATGGCGCTTTTTAAAGCGACAATGAAATTATGAGAAATAAAGGAGACGTTAGAACGCAAGAGAAGCCAACGCTGGATCAGGCCAGTGGCCCATCCAGTCCATCACTCTGTGTCACACAGTGGCCAAAACCCAGGAGATCCACCAGCGGGGCCAGATTTTTGTCATAGGGTTTTTCTAAACGCTGCTTCACTGATAGCTTTGTTTCTGGTGCTCGTCCCAGTCCACGTTCTGTTTCTAGGACAGAACAAAACTTTGCCATACTCTGGGACTAGCTAGATCATTACGCAGAAGTAGCTCTTATTAAAGAAAATATTGCTGATCCCAGGTTTAGAGGTTAGTTTTTGTGGTGATGAAAACTGTACAATATTTTTGTCACAGCTTTAGTGAAATTATGAGAAATCATAAAGAATTTAGAGTTAAGTTTGGTAGCAGGCAGGGCTGTTTTGGGGCAGGAATGCACAGGAACGGAGTTCCAGCTGGCTCCTGAGTTAGCCATACCCAGCAGGACCTCATTAGCATAATAGGCCACACCCAACAGCAGAAACTCATTAGGATTGGCCACATTAGGGATATGTGGCCTAACAGGCAAATTAAGTCCTGCTACAAAAAAGGCTCTGGGTTTTGACAACTGAAAAGGTAAATAGAATAAGAAGCAAGAGGTGGGTGTGGCTGGACGGTAACATGGGGGTGTGGCCTAATATGCTAATGAGTTTCTGCTATTGGGTGTGGCCTATTATGCTAACAAGTTCCTGCTGGGCTTTTGCTACCAAAAAAGCCCAGGTAGTAGGAATAAGAAAATACGGTGATTAAAATATAAAACACAAAAGCTGAAAAAGGAGCTGCTAAATTTTTGGACTGGCTTCTAGAGCCAAACAAAATTTCTGAAGGGGGGGGCACGCCATAGCTGCTCCTTGCTGTTTCTCCAAAGGGCTCTTGCTGTTCTATCTTTGTCTTGATGGAAACCATAACAGTCTAAAAAAGTCTAGAGTGTGAAGAGAGCTGTTTGATCAGACATTCTCAGATTAGGTTTGCAAATAGCAATGTCATCCATAAGTCCCTCTGCCATGTCTGTTATCATGAGCAGAGCTCAATTGACAGTATCTGCGAAGGAACTTCAGGAACAGAATGGAAAAGGAAATTGCCGAATTACAAGTTATTACAACACTTGGAACAAAAACCTCCCCAGGACTCAACAGGGATATTGGATTTTTATCCCATTACATATGCTAACTCATTCAGTCCTCACATATGTATTCTCAACAAGAAGGACTATAAATCCTCTGTATTTTAGTGTATATCTTTTTCAGAATAGTATATTAGAATACTGAATGGATGTCTGCTGACAACATCACATCCAGCTCAAAATATACTGTTAAGTGCCCTCCACGCCTGAGAGGAGGTAATTAAGATCCTGTTATTTCCCACAATTAGAAAAAACACCTTTAAACATTTATCAGCTATTTTGACATATTTTTTGCTTTACAACTGTTGACCTTATAACCTCTGCTTGTTATTTAGTTTTTCACTTTCCGTAACTTAAACGTCATCATGTTACGTGTTAATTTGCTGTTGAACCCCTGTCTATAAGTTTAGAACCTTACCTACCATTCCAACGAATTTGAAAAAGTGTGCCTTGCTTACGAAAGCTCATACCTTGAATAAACCTTTTGTTGGTCTTAAAGGTGCCACTGGACTCTAAATTTGTTCTACTGCTTCAGACCAACACGGCCGACCATCTGGATGTATGCAACAAAGACTGTTTCATTACCTTGATTTTTTAAAAAAATAATATGGCGTCCTCTGCTGTGGATTTCACAACTTCATTCTTTTCTTGGCACTTCATGCTGTTGGTTTTTATGGCTCACACAAATAGTTCTCCTGGTGTCTCTTGCTTCTGCTGTGTTGTTACGGTATGCTGCTCAGCACGTCTCTCTAGAACTCCACTGCTCTTTGCTAAAAATAAAGTACTAATTTTGGAACAGCCAAGTGGTTGCTTTTACTAGAAGACAGCACGTTCACTGGAACAGTTGTTACTTTTGGCACGCCTCCTATCTAGCATTCGTAATTGGTGGGATGGGTGGACTAATGTGATGCCTATTATCAGTTTCAGTGCTTGTAACTAGAACCAGTAACGTGGATACCAGTCTTCACCTTGTTGGTCGGTCAGTCAGTCAGACGGGCTTTATTGGCATCGCTAAAATACAGCACGGATCGCATTTTAAGATGCGTATAACATATGTAAATGTAAAGCAGTCGACCTACCGGGTCTTTGACCTTATGTTCTCTCACCCTCATGGTGATAAGAGAGAAATCGCGCTACTGAGAAGGTAATGTGAGGGCGGAGATCTGGTAAGAGGAAAGCTATAAGTCCCTCTTTAGGTATACGATGCTCTTAACTTTGTCATGAAGTGCGGGAGGACTATGTTGGCAGGCGGCTTGTTTCTGAGTTCAGTGCAAAGGGTTGGTTATAAATCTTATACGTCCCTCATATGTTGAGAACCACGTACCGGAAGGACCATCTCTCTCTCCTTCCCCATGTCCTCATGTGCCAGTCAAACTTTTCGGTTTTCCACCTCCTGGTTGTCTTCCCACTTCTGCTTGGCATCTGTTAGATGTGGCTTCCTTCTCTCTGGTGGCTCCTGCTTGACGGAATGGGCTCCTGGAGGAGGTGAAGTGGATGCTGGCCCTGGAGGATTTTTAGGAGGCATTTCGAATCTGTTTTATTCGCTCAGTTTGAACTACAGGCATCTTCTGGGGTTTTAACTTTTTTTAAACTGAGTTATATTGCCATTTTGATGATGAACTGTAAACCAGATTGAGCGACAAAGGGAAAGACAAGTTCTCAATACCTTAATGAATACTTTTGTAATCTCAAATGGATTATTTTCTCATTTGGCTCCCCCATAATCAATACGCGCAAATAGGGGTAGCCAGAATTTTTAGCAACTTATTCCTTCACACACCCCTGTAACCAGGGCTGGATTATGCTAAGGACCTAAACGAAGGACGCCCTGGACCGGGTACCCCCACTTTCTGAGATTATGCAGGAGGCAGTCTGGGAGAGGGCCTTCTCGGTCATGGCACCAAAGCTCTGGAACTCTCTCTCCGCAGGGAGATTCCTCTGTCCCCCTTCTGTTGTCATCTTTTACCATCAGGTGGAGCCTTTTTTGTTTTGTTTGGCATTCCTTCAGTGATCTGTCTTTCCTAACCAATGTTTTTATGTTCAGCATGTATTTTAAATCTTTTAAATAGTTGTAATGATGGGGGGGGTTGATTTTAACAGTCTTAAAATGTGAGTTAATCAAAGAATCATAGAGTTGGAAGGGACCTCCAGGGTCATCTAGTCCAACCCCCCTGCACAGTGCGGGAAATTCACGAATACCTCTCCCCACACCCCCAGTGACCCCTTCTCCATGCCCAGAAGATGACAAAAAACATCCAGGATCCCTGGCCAAACTCACCTGGAGAAAAATCGCTTCCTGACCCCAAAGTGGCGATCAGCATTCCCCTGGGCGTGTAAGAAAGGGCCATGAGAACTAAGCACTGAGGTAACCCTTCCTGCCCTCCCTCTCTCATGATCTGCCTAAGTTCATAGAATCCGCATTGCTGTCAGATGGCCATCCAGCTTCTGTTTGGAAACCTCCAAAGAAGGAGAGCCCCATCACCTCCCGAGGAAGCCTGTTCCACTGAGGAACCGCTCTGACTATCAGGAAGTTCTTCCTCATGTTTAGCTGAAAACTCTTCTGATTTAGTTTCAACCTGTTGGTTCTGGTCTGACCTTCTGGGGCAATAGAAGAAACATCCTCTCTGTGACCATCCTTCAAGCACTTGAAGATGGCGATCATATCACCTCTCAGTTGTCTCCTCTCCAGGCTGAACATACCCAGCTCCTTCAACCTTTCCTCATAGGACTTGGTCTCCAGACCCCTCACCATCTTCGTTGCCCTCCTCTGGACACATTCCAGCTTGTCTAGATCCTTCTTAAACTGTGCCCAAAACTGAACACAGTAATTGTAGTTTATGTAACAGCAATTGCCATGTGCTCCCCTCAATGGCGACCACCACGTGGCCAAACGCACATGGCCAGGCCAGCGACCTGAGCTTGGGTCAGGAATAACAATAGCTGGCCAGATTGTAACTCGCCACCAATCTAGTGCCTAGGATCCCAGAGGGACCCTATGATCAGTGTTCCCTCTAAGCTGAGTTAGTGTGAGCTAGCTCACAGTTTTTTAGCCTCCAACTCGCAAATTTCTGTCTCAGCTCAGGAAGGATGGCTGCAGAGCAAACTGATCTATGCAGAAGCCAAATCGCTGGCTCACATCTTTAATGCCAGCAGCTCACAAAGTGGAATTTTTGTTCACGAGACTCCACAGCTTAGAGGGAGCATTGCCTATGATATGTAACCCTAATTGTAAGGTCCTATTGGGTCAATTGGGCGAGGTTGGAGGTGTGGCTCCCGTCGGAATAAAAGAGTTCCCTGCGTCCGTGTTTGGCATGCTTCATCTGCCCAGCTAATAAACGATGCTTGCTGAAATCACTACAACGTGTCTCCAACTCCAGTACCTTGCAGTAATCTAAGTGAGGTCTAACCAGAGCAGAGTAGAGCAATACCATCATTCTGCGTGATCTGGACACCATACTTCTGTTGATACAGCCCAAAATGGCATTTTGTATGTTTAAATGTATGTTTAATCATGTATGTTTAAAATTGTTAGCCACCTTCGTGGCCCTTGTCAGGGCAGAGGGTGGGGTACTAATTTCGTCAATACATTTTAAATAATATGTTTAAATAATAAGAGGCAAAAAAGGAGATATTTTACTATTTTATTTTATTTTTACTTTAGAGGCCCCTCATAGTCTGAGGTTATAAACTTCAGTTTATGTTGCTTGTGCATAAATGCAGCTCTACCTCTGACTTCTCCAGGGAACGGTGGAAATTTGATAGCCTACAGTGTCTCAAGACGGAATGGTTTATATTTAAAACAGCCCTGATAGATGCTGATTCAGTTTTGTTTGGAAAACCTCTAGTTGCTAGGTCCAAATCTGCAATTGCAAACACTTGTATGTTCACGCTATATATTTTAAAACTTCCACTTTGTATTTGCCCTTTTCTGCTGTCAATACATACATCATCGTTCACCTGTGCCAAATCACCACCATGACCAAAATAGCTGCAAGATACCTGTGGGATTCTGGAGAGGGTGATAATATTTATACTTTTAATCAAACAGAAGAAATAATATGGTTCTTTTCCATCTTGGATTAATTTGAACAGACAGCGTATCTCCCACACATCCACTTCGGCCTTGCCTTGCAGCCTTTCCTCCCGTGAGGGTAAACACACATTGGTCAGAGAGCTGCTTGGGGGGAGTAGTTAATGAGTGGAGAAGCGCGGGGTGGGGGTGGGGGGTCACACACCCCTCTTATTTGCTCACAGTTTCGTCTTCCCAAAGCTGCTTTTAATTTAGACCTATCACCATTTCTTTGCACACATTCAAATGCAATCAAACTAATCAGTGATCTTTTCCCATTAGAGACTGGATTTTTCCACTAAAAGAGCTGGTAGATTAGAATGCTAAATTGAACTAGAGATTACTTTTTTAACATGTATGTAACCTGATTTCTCTCCCTCTCCCCCAGAAATGTTATGAACAAAAACAATACAAAAATGGACTCAAGTTCTGCAAGATGATTCTCTCCAATCCAAAGTTTGCAGAGCATGGAGGTAAGGTCATATCCTCCGTCGGCAGTCTGAATTCTTTCCACGCAGCCTCACCCCTAACCCCCCCCCGACTCCCATTATGCTGGTTTTCTACACAAAGCTGCCCCCTTTGGGAAGCTCTTGCATATGGGTGGGAAGATGGAGGTTCACGGGTACGCCGGAGTCCCTGCATCCCAAGAGATGATTGGATAGTTGCATTATATTGTATTGCGTTAAACCTTGTCATGGGTGTATAGCTTTGATTTGCCATATTCACAAACTGTAAAATCTCTTACAGAGACATTGGCTATGAAAGGACTGACGCTGAATTGTTTAGGGAAGAAAGAAGAAGCGTACGACTTTGTTCGTAAAGGTCTTCGAAATGATGTGAAAAGTCACGTCTGTATCCTTTGAAGCAGCGTATCGGCTTCGTTCCTGAACCGATGCCTTTCCCGAAATTATTCTCAAACGTTCAAGTGGACCCTTTGCTACTTAGCAGACTGGCAGGTCTTATGTTGAAGACTACTCTGCAGACAGTTAGATAACTGCGTATTAAGATTCTTTGAAAATGTAATCCGTGAATCTGTTGAATTCTAAAATGTGGGACATCAGTGGGGGTGGAAGGTGCAGTTAAGTTGTAGCCGACTTACGGCGACCCCGCAGGGTTTCCTAGGCAAGCAACATTCAGGGCTGGTTTGCCGGTGCCTGCCTCTATGTAGTAACGCTGGACTTCCTTGGTGGTCTCCTATCCAAGCACTAACCAGGGCTGCCCCTGCTTAGCTTCTGAGATAGGATGTGATTGGGCTAGCCTCAGCCATCTAGATCAGGGCAGGACATTGGCACCTCTTCCTATAAAACTGGGTTTCTGAACAGGCAGTAAGTCACCCGAGTGACAATGTAATAAGAATGTCTCCATTAAATCTCTGGTGAGCAAAATAGCCTTATTACATGTCCTAAAATTGTCCAAGAACGGCACTCCTCGCAGCAACTCGGGAGTCGGGGAGAAAGGGACGGCGCTTCCAAAACCACCTTTCTCGGCCAAAAACTGCTCGCTACAATCTGTTAATGTTGCGTGAAGGGGGAGCTGTTGTGGTCCACTTCCAGCCAGGACAGCTGTGCTCCGAGGTCTCAGCGGAAGAGCCTCTGCTTGGCATGCAGAAGGTCCAAGTTCATTCCCTGGCAACATCTCCAGCTAAAAGGACCAGGCAACAGGTGATGTGAAAGACCTCTGTCTGAGACCGAGACAGCCGCTGCCAGTCTGAGTAGACAGTACTGACCTTAATGGACCAAGGATTCAGCACGAGGCACCTTCGTGTGTTCATAGATCAAGATGGGTACCTGTGTTAGTCTATCTGTAGCTCACAAAAGCTCATACCCTGCCACCAGGCCTTGTATTTTGGAAAAAGAGGCGCCTGAACTCTCAAGAGGGAAACGTTCAGTCTCTATGCTGAAAACTCATGAACTTTTAAACATTTTAAAAATAATTTTGTCCAAAAGGTTCTGGAACTCTGTTCCAGCATGTCCCCCCCAGGAAAAAAAGCCCTGCCTGCCACACATTTTGTTAGTCTTTAAGGTGCTACTGGACTCTTGCCCCTTTCATGTGTTTGTGTGTACCTTGCCCTGATGACCAGAAGGAGGAAGGCCATTTTCCTGTGGTCAGAAATTTTGAAGCAGGACATTCTGGCTTTGGAGGAATGCGCAGAAATGGACCCAGTCCGAGGCTCAAGTGTGCTAGTTTCAGAACTGGATGATTTCATCCCGTTATTGGTCAGTCTTTGTTACTCCATTCTCCCTTTCCCCTTGTTGTAGGAATAGTTCTGAAGGTAGCATTGCTGTCTGTTGATCCCTGGCAAGGTCCTGTATTTCATATGCTGGGTATTCACAAAAGATTCTGTTCCGCAGCAATGCTTACACAGGACACCTGCTCCTACTAGTCCATGCAAAGAAGCCCTGAAATTAGTTTTTATTTTATTTGCTTCAGTTTTACCTTGTCTTTCTCCTCCGTGTTCCCCTCCCTTCCATTTTATCCTCACAATAGCCCTGTGAGGTAGGTTAGGCCGGCAGTGCATGAATGGCCCAAGGCCACCCAACAGGCTTCCGTGGCACGAACGGGAATTTGAACTGGGGTCTCCCAAATCCTAACATAACGCTTTAACCACTACACCACATGGGCTCTCAAATGGTGTCGCTTCCAGTTTTCTACACAGGTCAGGCCCCTGCTGTTACGAAAGTCATTGCTTGCTGCATGCCTGAGCTCTTTCGAGTACCGCTGCCTGTTAATATCGGCATCCTGGCTTGTGCCTGACAAAGAGCTGCATGGTGGGCAGTGGCCATCAGCTCTCTTCCTACCACATGGCTTGTAGAAACAGCTGAATACATTCTCAAATTGCTGCACCATCTCAGTGGCTTCGCCTAATTGGCTTTGCTGAAAACCCGCAAAATGGAGAGGAGCAAAAATACAAAGCCGTCTCCGATAAAAAAGAGATTAAAGGGAAATCCCACTTCCTCGGCTTACATTTTATTCAGAACAAGTAATATGTACTGATCCTAACACCATGTCACCTCTTTCCTTGGTTCACAGTGCTAAAATATATGGCCTGTTCATACAGAGGCTTGACACCAAAGCAGACAGTGGGCTCTGCTTAAGCTGGAACCTGTGCCTAGCAAAGCTTTAAAATCGTCATAAGTGAACATGGGAGATGTGGTACGAAGTTTGGAAAATAAGATAGACAAGCCGGTGGACCTGCGATACTCGCCGGGGGGGGGGGGAGTGAGTCTTTTCCTCCTCCTCTCCCCCAGCGCGCCGAGCCTCTACCCCCTCCCTCTTTGGCAGCTTCCCCCTCCCTCCCTTCAAAACGGCAGCGGGGGCAGCAGGGAGACTGCCGTCCGCCGAGGCTCCCCCCTCCCCTCCTTCCTTCAAAACGGTGGCGGCAGGGAGACCGCCGTCCGCCGAGGTTCTCCCCCCTCCCGTCCTTCCTTCAAAATGGCAGCGGCAGGGAGATCGCCGTCCGCCGAGGCTTCCCCCCCTCCCCTCCTTCCTTCAAAATGGTGGCGGCAGGGAGACCGCTGTCCGCCGAGGCTCTCCCCCCTCCCCGAAAACGGCGGCAGCGAGGCATCGCCGCGCCGCTTCCCACCCCCTCCCCTACAGTGGCCAGAGCTTTCTCCACGCATGCACAGAGAACGCGTTAACTTTTGGGGGGATTTAAATATCCCCCGAGAAGTTTTTCAAACTTTTTGGATTTTTCTGCAGGCAGGGGGTCACCCCCCACTTGCAGAACCCCCCCTCTGCCCTCCTAGTGCCCCCCTGTGCGGAATTAGGTATCCGCACGCGGGGGGGCACTTGGCTATTAGATATATAGATTATGAGGTGGCAGCATCAAATGCCTAGGAGTTTCTCCAACTAGGAACCTGGGAATCTTCTACCTCTTAGCATCCTCTCCACAATTTAGTACAATATCGTATGTTAGTCACTGTACTATAGAAAACTTGGTTTCTCTGTAAAAGTACAGTTATAACAAGAAGAGAAAACTGGCCCTTCCAGTACTACTAGGATTCATAGCTGAAAACAGTATGTGGTGAAATAACTTTTAACTTCCGAATATCCAGAATAACTCATGTGTAACCTAGAGCATAGCAAAAACTTTGTACCATTGTTGCACCGTTGTTGGGTTTTGGACCAACTGATTCTGCAGTCCTGCATAATTCTTTCCTGACCTGAGTAGCCCAGGCTGGCCAGATTTTGGCAGCTCTCAGAAGCTAAGCAGGGTCAGCCTTGGTTAGTACCTGGATAGGAAACCACCAAGGAAGTCGGGGGTCACTATGGAGGGGCAGGCAATGGCAAACCTCCTCTTCTCATCTCTTGCTTTGAAAACCATGTGGGGGTTGCCAGAAGTCCACCAATTTTGCAGTAGCTGTAGACTTTAAGTTTTTGAGTTCATCTTGCTGACATGGGGGCAGGGTCCTATGTCGTAGGCGGTCACTGAGACAAATGAACATCAGTGGCTGGAAGTCTCATTGTTTGCTACAGAATGGCTTGCAGAACCTTGGTATTCATGGTGGACAGTGATCATGGTGAGGTATGCGATGTTACAAACATTCCTTAATAGACTTTTAGAAGAACAGTTCACGTTAAACGCTGTTGAAGTTCCACATCTTATTGCTAGTCCCGCCTTATATTTTATATTCTGCAGGTCACACCCATAATTAACACTAGAATGAAAGAAGGATTTACATGTATGTCAGCTCATGGTTCATAAACTGCTGTGATGAGTGAATTAAGCTAATTGATGGGTCTTTCCAGAACTGCATACAAATGTATTTCCAGAAAACAGTGGGCATATCCTTAACTGTCTAAGGTTGGCATGTCTACGGCCTCTTGCAGCGCTCTGATAAAAAATACGACGAAGCAATTAAGTGCTATCGAAATGCTCTCAAATTAGATAAAGACAATCTACAAATCCTAAGAGATCTCTCACTGTTACAGATCCAGATGCGGGATCTTGAAGGATACAGAGTAAGGAATACAATTAAAAAAAATAAGATACTTTGTTTCTCTGTTGAACTTAACAATATCAATTAATAAGTGGCTATCTTGAGAGCCAGTTTGGTGTAGTGGTTAAGTGCGCGGACTCTAATCTGGGAGAACCGGGTTTGATTCCCCACTCCTCCACTTGCACCTGCTGGATGACCTTGGAGAAGCCATAGCTCTGTACCAGCTGTTCTCTCAAGGACAGTTGTCTCAGAGCTCTCTCAGCCCCACCCACCTCACAGGGTTTCTGTTGTGGGGAGGGGAAGGGAAAGGAGTTTGTCAGCCGCTCTGAGACTCCAAGTGAAGGGCAGAGTATAAATCCAATCTCTTCTTCTCTTCTTCTTCTATCTGTGCATTACTTACTTAATTTTATTTACAGTCCATAACTGTCAGTGCCTGACATGAATTTCCCTGTTAAGACATGTGCCTGATATGTAATTGCCTGTTATCTATTTTAATTAATGCTAAAAGTACCTGATGGGTTAGCACGTTTTCTAGTAAGTGTTTTCCTCTCCCCCAACAGCCACAGCGGCAACCCTCACTCCTTTTATTTCAGGTCCTGCCCGGGAGTTTGCTACAGCCGGGTGACCCATCCCGAAGGAATGTGGAGTCTTCTCTCCCCCTCTGAGTGCTTAACCCCCCTTTGCTTTCGCCAGCTGGCTTTGCTTGCACTGCTTTTGCCTAGTCTTTTATGCACGTGTGCACTGAGTGCTTTACCTTATGGTGTGTTCTCTCTTCTCCTGTGTCCTTGGCCAGGGGGAGGAAGAAATACTCTGTAAACTGAGAATTTGCTATGTTTGCAGGCTTTGGGAAACTGAGTTTTAGACTCAGCAACAACTTTAAGCCATGAGAACGACTATTTCCCTGGGAACTAACTTTCCCGCGTCTTTCGTGGGAACTGGTATTACGGTTAGAAGTGCGCCAAAATATAGTGCACTGATTGGTGGCATATTCATAATCATGTAGCAGTTTAGTATATCAATGGATGTAACCCATAGCATTTCATTACTAACAGAACAAGTGTATGACTCCAGTGATCTTTCTACAAGTAAAGGACTTTTTACTCAAATACCTGTTGTGGACTATATTCATTGGGAATATACTAATACAAGTACAGCCATTTCTAACCTAACTACATAAAAAAATAGATATAGAATACCATTAGCTACTATCTTCCACATTAAGTTGGGAAATATATATAGAACACAGTTTAATCGCTTGAGAAGAGAATTTAGCAACTTTCCGAATGATCTCTGTATTCACATCAGAGAGAAGTATGTTAATGATCCGAGAATCGGTGGTGTCAGGACAGAACTCAAGTATTGGGGAGATACGGGCAGTACTAACTTCATTGTAGAAGGAACAACGAAGAAAGACATGTGCCATTGACTCTATCTCACCACTGTTACAAGGGCAAAATCAGTCCGGGCAGTTTTGTTATACCTGCCCTCAATAACGGAAGATGGCAAAGCTGAAAATCTAGCAAGGGTGAAAGCGCTTCTTTGATTAACATTTTCAAGGTCATAAAGATAGGAGGCCGGTGTAAGAACGAAATGTTTATGAGGAGCAACAATAAAATTAGAAGCTTTTGAAATGTCAGGCTGACGTTCAATGTCTTCCACTCTCTGTCTCAAGGAATGTCTAGCTAAATCTCCCCCCATCCGCAGGAGAGCTGCAGAAGAAAATTCCAGCTGTATCCGCGCATTTGTTGGACTAGAGGGGGATCTAGTGTAGGTGATCTTGAGTTCTGTTGAACTGGACTTATCAGCTTTATCTTGCTACCTTCCTACAAATGCAGAATTTGAAAATTGCATATTTCAAGGCTGTTAGTAGAAAGCCATGAATAATTGTAACGAATCAAAATGATTCTCCCCCGTTTGCATAATTTATTAATTAATTTACACCGTCCGCCCAAAAAATTATGTGGAAAGCTATTTTTTAAATGAAAAATCGGAGCTGGGTGTCCTCTCTTCCCATGCTGTGGACACTGTGTGTTCTTTGATGGTGGCAGCAATGAGGATGATAAATTTGTGACATTTATTTCATTGCAAATGGGATGAAGTTTGCAGTGCTAGGCTGAAATTCCTGAGTGACATTCCCCTACCAGGAAGTCTCTTTGAATGTTTCTCTTTTCATCGCTCTGCTGTTGAGGCTTGATTATTGTTTTTCCCAATAAATTAAATTCTTTTGCAGCGTTAAAAATTACAGATTTCCATTTTTTGTGCCTATTTTTTTTTCTTTAAAGGAGACTCGGTATCAGCTACTTCAGCTGCGGCCCACTCAGAGGGCTTCATGGATTGGATATGCAATTGCATACCATTTGCTAAAGGATTATGACATGGCCTTAAAACTCCTGGAGGAGTTTAGGAAAACTCAACAGGTAAGACCCAATTTCGGAACAGCTCAACATCTTTAACACAGGTAAAGTATTTGCTTAACTGCTACAGTGGAGAGAATCCATAATTTCTGTCATTCAAAAAAAATTACAGCATTTTAGGACATAATGTTGACAAAAATGGTGCTCTTGTGTGGAATTGATATTTTAATGTAGTACTTTTGCCTACTAATGACCATGTAAGATTATCTGGGATGCATGCTAGGAAGGCAGTTCTTGGGCACGATCATACACACCCATTTGCCACAGAAGAGGGACGATTCACCACGGGACCACCAGCGCGATCACACTGGCACATCTGGGAAGCGTCCCACAACCGTCGCAAACCATTTTGATCCGGTGGGGAAGCGTGGTAAAAAGCTTCTAGTGAAACTCCAGTATCAAATGGTTTGCTGTGGTTCACAGCCGGAGTTTCCCCGTGTGATCACTCCAGCGCCGAAGTGTGGCATTGCGCATAGCGTGATCACACGCTATCCCGATGCCACACTGCTGAGTTTTTCCCCCTTCTCCATGTGCGCATTGTCGAAAGCCCTTAGGGTGGGGAGGCGATTCATCAATCCTCTGTTTAAGCGCCTCGGAAACCAACCACACAAAAAAAACAAATTTGCCCACAGTTGCGTCTGATCACGCAGTGACAAGTTGCCCCGGCAGGTCCACAGACCTGTGTGATCATGCAACTGCGGGGCAAATTGCTCCAGAGCAAAAAAAAGCCTCAATTCCCTTCCGGATTATTTTGCTTGTGTGGCCACAGCCCTTCATTTAAAAATCTGAATTTCGCACAAAGGTAAACTAAATTTTGCTGTAAGAAGCCAAATTTTGTCTTCCTAACTTAAAATCTATGCATTTTGAAATTACTGTCTTTCAGGGGGAAATGACTTATTCACTATTCTACTTTCCAGATTCCTCCTAATAAGATAGACTATGAATATAGTGAATTAATACTGTACCAGAACCAAGTGATGAGAGAAGCAGATTTGTGTCGAGAATCTCTGGAGCATATAGAGACATATGAGAAGCAAATCTGTGATAAGCTCATGATAGAAGAAATCAAAGGTAACCTGTTTTCTTTCTGCAGGCTTAAGTGATCCTTTTACACCCATGCCTTCTCAGTGTGTGAAATGGACCAGGTGAAGGCGCTGTGCGCCACTGAATTTCCTGGAGACTCACATTTTGGCCTTTGCCCATCACACATTTTAATACAAGCACATTTTAATACGTTATACATTTGAGGACAAGCACCATGCCGCTCCATAAGCGTTGTTTGAAAACAATTTATTATCTAAGTTCAAGTGCAGTAGCAGCTTGTAGACCAAGAAGATGTTCGAGGTACAGGCTTTAGAAAGCCAAAGCTCCCTTCAGAAACTCATACCTTGAAAATCTTGTTGGTCTCCAAGGGTACTGCTGGGCTTGAATCTAGTTGTTCTGCTGAAGACCAGCACGGCTGCCCTCTGGAACCGAGTTTATCCTCTGGGCGACTCATTCATCCCCACAACTCCCCATACCCCTGCTTTAAAGAGGCCTAGTCAAATGGGACCTCCAGGGAAACGGGACTCACGTGGGAGTGAGAGAGCTATTCAGCTGTCCTGGGCCTTCTTTCTCTTCCCTCCCAAAGTGACCGTGGTTCTTTCTTTTTACTGCCACCACCAGCTAGTCACTGGTATTGGGCCCACTACTCCTGGGAAGCGGCACCCAGGTAACCTGGGGTTGTAGTAGGTAGCGCAATGAAACTGTGCTGCAGCGGTGTGGGGGGGAAGGCAGTTATAGGGATTATTAGGAAAGGGATTGAAAATAAAAACCAGCGTTATTATAATACTTCTTTACCGATCAGTGATGAGGCCTCATTTGGAATACTATGTGCAGTTCCAGTCACCCTATCTCCAAAAGGACATCTCAGAGCTGGGAAAAGTACAGAGAAGGGTGACCAAGATGATTAGGAGGTTGGAGCCGCTTCCCAGAGCCAGTTTGGGGTAGTGGTTAAGTGTGCGGACTCTAATCTGGGAGAGCTGGGTTTGATTCCCCACTCCTCCACTTTTGCACCTGCTGGATGACCTTGGGCAAGCCATAGCTCTGTACCAGCTGTTCTCTCAAGGACAGCTCTCTCAGCCCCACCCACCTCACAGGGTGTCTCTTGTGGGGAGGGGAAGGGAAAGGAGTTTGTAAGCTGCTCTGAGACTCCCTTGGGGAGTGAAGGGTGCGGTATAAATCCAGTCTCCTTTTTTTCTTCTTCTTCTTCCCTAGAAGGAAAGGCTGAAGAGTCCGGGACTTTTTTCTAAAGGCTTTCCTTATAGGGGAGGTGGGAGATGACTAAAAGGAGACATGGTAGAGGTTTATAAAATTATGCATGGGGTGGAGAGGGTTGACAAAGAGAACTTTTTCTCCCCCCCCCCCCCCAAATGCTAGAACTCACAGGTCCAAAGAAGCTGATGGGCAGTAGACTTTACACGGAGAGTGATTAAAATGTGGAATTCACTGCCAAAGGATGTAGTGATGGCCACAGGAATAGACAGCTTTAAAAGGGAATTAGACACATTCTTGGAGGATAGGTTTATCAGCAGCTACTAGCCATGGTGACTGAGGGGAACCTCCACATTCAGAGGCAGTCAGCCTCTGAATCCCAGTGCTAGAAAGCAACATCGGGAAGGCCTTGGTCTCTATGCCCTGTTGTTGGCCCTCCAGAGGAACTGGTTGGCCCCTGTGTGAGATGGGATGCTGGACTAGATGGGACTATTTATCTGATCCAGCAGGGCTCTTTTGGTGTTCTTAACCCTCTACTAGCTTACCTGCTAAACAGGCAGCTCGGGACCACTGCTCTTACTCACATGCGCTAAGGTAGTGGGGTCAACCACGGCCCTCTCCTTATATTCCTGGAATGTGTGACTGAACAAGGCTGAACGTGGGTCACAGAGCGAAGACAAACCACATGCAAAACATTAAGAAATGTAATAAAATAAAAAGCACGCACATCATAAATCAACATGACAGACTGAGCAGGGCTCAAAGAAAAAGGTGACAAAACTGCAGTCCTCTGACCGTAAGTTATACATACCCTAAATGATAGGGAATTAGGTTAGGCTATTGATTTTTGGAGTTGGAAACATTTAGAAATCAAGCCTTGCATTCTTCCATTGGCCTGAGGCCTTTTCCCCAATGTGGCCTCAGCACTGTGTGCACAGTGTGAAGTCCCGGTTAGCATGAAGACTGCTTAGAGAAACTTGCAGCCAGGTATAAGGCCACTCTTTGTGTGTGTGTTTGTGTGCACGCTCAAAGATAGGAAGAGATCCAGTCTTTTGTGGTTCGTCTTTCCAATCTACCATCAGATGACCATCAATGCGCTTATTTCTCCAAATGCATTGTACACAGGGTTGCCAAGTCCCCCCCGGGGGGGGGGGACTCGTTGCCCGCCAGCCAGGATCGGGCTGCCGGGGGGAACCCCACCCCCAAATTGCTGGGCTGAGGGGACGTGCCTGGCGCAATGATGTCACCCGGAGGTGACGTCATCACAACAGGCACGTTTGGGGGGGTGCTCAGTAATTTGAGGGAAAACTCTATGGTTTTCCCTTGAATTACTGAGATCCTGTCTCCGACGCGATGATGTCACTTCTGGGTGACATCATCACTTTGCGCGCACCAGAAGACTCAGGGAAGAGGATGGACTCCCCCTGCTTTTAGCCAGGTACGACTTGGCAACACTAATTGTACATGTCCCATTAATGTGCGAAAAAAGTGGAAGCGTGGAAGACGGTTGAGTCAACCTGAGTCTGCAGTCAGCCCCCTTGTCAAACCATGTATGAGCGATTTTGTCTGTGAAATAGTAAATATATTTCGTCAGAGAGAGCCTGCCTTTGATCCGTTACTGTCTGGAACAATTTACTGGATGGAACGTGGATAAGAGACAACGGCAGAACGGGCCTTTCTCGATGCCTTCATTGTCATAACAAAAGTTCTTCTTTAAAAGGTCGTTAATGCAATTGGCTGTCCTTAATGCAAGCCGAACAGCATCTGCGCTTATCATCTCTCATGTTTTAGCACTGTTGGTGGACCTGTGGGGGGGAGGTGGTGCCCACATGCCACTGGCAAGGCCAGCCAGGCCTGTGTTGTGGATTCAGCATCTAGCGGGTTCTGAATTTCAGTGCATTTGTCTAGGGAAGGGGCAAGGGGCAGAGCAGACTAGCTAGTCCCTAGTTGGGGCTTCGTGGATCTGAGCCCTCAGAAACTAAGCAGATGCTTCTGTGCTTGTACAGAGTACCCAGGGAATTGTCTGGAAACAGTGCATATTAGCTAAACTAGGATCCCTGACCTTTTTGAGCCTGCAAGTACACTTGGACTTCTGAAACAGTATGGTGGGAGCAGCCTCAAAAAGGCTGCCATGGTGGGCAGAGCCAGCCACCGAAATGGCTGGTGCGGTTTACCTTCAGTCACACCGTGAAGATCCTTGCGCTGTGGTGGCCCCTGCTCCCAAAGCAACATCTTCACACAGCCAATCAGATCCGGAGCCGTGCCTGGCCCCGCCCACTTTCTAAAACCTCTTGGCAGGTGCCACGTTGGGGACCCCTGAGCCAGACAGGCCTCCTGGGGAATAAGAAGCAGCGATCATGTATGCCACGCAGAAACTTCCAGAAATGTTTTTTTGTCACAGTGCCATTATGGGGCAGGGGGAAAATTCTGAGAGCTGTGATCACATGGGTCCCCTTGGGGACGTGGGAGGTCTCAGCATCAGCACTGCTTATGCCTGTCAGGACAAAGGCAGAGGTGGGGACTTTCCTCCAAGGCCAGCAGGGAAACCTGAGCCCCTAAGATGTTACACATGTTCAGGATGGGGCCGCAAAGTATCAGTGTGTCCATCGAGTCAGGACAGAGGCAATGAAGGCGGCTCTGGCCCTGTGAAGCAGGAATCCACTAAGCGCAGGAACTTTGTAGCCGTTCTAGGGTGGCGACGGTGGCGACTTCTTGTGAAGGGGGATGGGCTCCCTGGGAAGCGATTCTCGCATAGTGTTTTTGCCACCACAGAAGTATTTAAGAACATAACATAAGAGCATAAGAGAAGCCAATGTTGGATCAGGCCAGTGGCCCATCCAGTCCAACACTCTTATCACACAGTGGCCAAAGACACCAGGTGCCATCAGGAGGTCCAGCAGTGGGGGCAGGAAGCCCTCCCACTGTTGCCTCCCCCCCCCCCCCAAGCACCAAGAATACAGAGCATCACTTGCCCCAGACTGAGAGTTCCTATCTATACTTTGTGGCTAATAGCCACTGATGGACCTCTGCTACAGATGTTTATCTAATTCCTCTTGAAGCCGTCCATGCTTGTAGCTGCCACCACCTCCTGTGGCAGTGAATTCCACGTGTTAATCACTCTTTGGGTGAAGAAGTACTTCCTTTTATCCGTTCTAACCTGACTGCTCAATTCTGGTGCAATATAAGAAATGGCCCTTTAGACTCAGCCACAGTCCGAGATGGCTGGCTTCCAAAAACAGGTGTTGACGAAATCTGGTCTTCGGTTTCATTACGGCTTTAGGAGAAATGCTGTTGAAACTGGGAAGACTAAAGGAAGCTTCCGAAGTATACAGAGAGCTGATTGATCGAAATGCAGAAAACTGGCATTACTACGAAGGCCTGGAAAGAGCCCTCCAGCCACGTAAGCAGACCTCTGGTAAACTTTTTAAAAAGGGTTGGTTAGTTGGGTAAGTCTTGGCACTGGGGCTTCAGATCTTGGGGTCGAAAATGTTGCTGTCCGTTGCAGGAAGGATTTGGAGGCCTCGGTGTTGTCTGAGCAAGTCTCTGCTTTGTCCGCACCCTTCTCTCTCTCCCAGGTGCTCCAGCTCCTCCCCCCCCTGCCCACTTCCAGTTGCAGCATCTGCGGGGGGGGGGCTGGGGGGGCTGTGTTGGTAAGGGAGGAGGAGCCACTGGAGGCTCATTCTAGGCTTTTTCACACATAGCAGAAACCAGTGTTCATCCAGCGACATCTTCTCTGTATATGAAATATAGCAGCTGTAAGTTTTAAAAATTCACTAGCTACTGTGTTCTGCTTCTTAGAAGAGGTTTTTGGACTGAATGAAGAGGTAGATTTAAGTCCAGCAGCAGCTTAGAAACCTACAAGATTTTTTGACCTATGAGCTTTTGAGAGTCAAAGTTTCCTTTGTCAGATACCATAACTGGTGAAGGAAGCTCTGACTCTTAAAACTCAGCCCCCCCCCCCCCCCCCATCTTGCTGGTGTCTCAGGTGCTCCTGGACTTGAATCTAGTTGTTCTGGCGCAAATCAATCCAGCTGCCCTCTGCGGCTAGACTGAATGAAAGGTCTGTATGTGATTGAAATCTCAGGATCTTACAGCATGTTAACACCAAGCAGGAGGCTGCCCCTGGACTCCTTCGACTGACCAGAATCCACTTTTGGGCGTTCCACCACCTGCTAAACAGGCATAAGCAGCCACGTTCCCGCCCCCACAGGTGTGAGAACCCTTGTAGATCCAATAAGCCAGGCCTTGTAGAAATGAAAGTCCTTTATTTCTTAATGGTCTAAACTAGGTTGCAGTTTCAGTGTTAGTGATACCAAGCATAGGGCAGTAGGTAAGTTATACAGGATTCAAACACAGGAATGACAGTAGGGCACCAGTCAGGGCAAATAGAAAATGGCGCAAAATACACATCCATTGAGTTTCCAGCAAAAAGGCGCCTAAATGTGCAAATGCAGACTTGGCATTCCTTCCTTCCTCTCCCCCAAAACCTCCCTGGAGTTTCCCATACCATAAGCCACCTGGAGTCAGTACAGTTAGAATAATAATTCAGGGTTGCTGGCTCAAACCGAAGATAAGAGAGGCGAAAACATAATGAGCAGAGGGGAGGAAGCTGAGAGAGCGTAGTGACATGGAGAGGCAAGGGAAACCACCTCCCGCCCAGAGACAGTCAGAACCTGACAGGTGGCCGAATCCTGGCCCAGCTTTGCATGCCTATGGGTGCTTGGGTCTCATCAGTACATAAGAACATAAGAGAAGTCAAATGTTGGTTCAGGCCAATGGCCCATCCAGTCCAACACTCTGTCACACTGTGGCCAAAAGCACCAGGTGCCATCAGGAGGTCCAGCAGTGGGGCCAGGACACTAGAAGCCCTCCCACTATTGCCCCCCCAAGCCTCAAGAATACAGAGCATCACTTGCCTCATAGTCCCTATCTATGTCTTGTGGCTAATAGCCACTGATGGATCTCTGCTCCATACGTTTATCTAATTTCCTCTTGAAGCTGTCCATGCTTGTAGCAGCCACCACCTCCTGTGGCAGTGAATTCTCTTTGGATGAAGAAGTACTTCCTGAAATTCACTGCCGCAGGAGGTGGCGGTGGCTACAAGTGTGGATGGCTTCAAGAGGGAATTAGATAAACATATGGCGCAGAGGTCCATCAGTGGCTATTAGCCACAAAGTATAGATAGGAACTCTCAGTCTGGGGCAAGTGATGCACTGTATTCTTGGTGCTTTGGGGGGGGGCAAAAAAAGAGAAAAAAATGACTCATTCAATGATTCCCAACAGCAACAGCAAACTATTTAGAATGTTAGAGGCAAAGGCCAATCAGGCCGTCTATGCAAACGACCTCTGTGTTCCGATTGGTTGGGGGGGGGGACAGCAAACTGTTTAGAATGTTGGAGGCAAAACTCAGGCAACGCAGCCAGTGGATAGGGACAGCTTCTGAGTGACAGATCATGGAGCCAATTGATTTAGAAGCATGTGGGATGTTCAGAAAGTGCCACCCCACTACTCAATTATATATAAGGAGAGATGTTACAGTTACTGAATTACTTTATGAGTAGGGTAGGCTGCTCCACAAGTTGATGGAGAATTGAATATGGACAAGTGTCTCATAGTGATTTAAGCTGTCTATTACATTTATACTTTCAGTATACCCAGTGTACTTTCAGTATACCCAGTGTAACTAACGCTGGTCCAGGAAGCTTTGGACCTGTGTTTCTCAAGCAGTATCTTCAGACCCAAAGAACAGATTGCTTTTGAAATGGAAGCACATTTAAAAAGTGGCTTGTGATATGGCACAGAGCCTGCTGTTCACAAGAGAAGGGTGAAAAATACCCCTAGACAAATGCAAGTTCTTGAGTATCTTTGGAGTTGCACATTGGCTCCCTCTTCAAGCTGTAAAAGAGCAAGTTTCTTTAGGCCAGTGATACTCACGTAGTGGCTCAGAATCAGATCTTCCGAGCACTGTGCTCCACTGTGGCACCTGCCCCGTGTTTCAGGTGAGTGGGCGAGGCTAAGCTCCCAACACCCCGTATATGCTGTGAAGGCCCTTGGGGCAGGGTAGAAGGTGGCCCTTGGTGGAGTGGGGAGGAATGTGGTTCTCCCACCAGGCTTTTCTCTAAAAAGCAGCTTCCGGTGAGAGGCTGTGGTTGAAGGTGGTTCCCCCTTAGCAATGGGAGAGGCTCTAACGACCCCTGTCTCGTGCAGCACTAGAGTTGAACTTGAAGGGGAGGAGGGGCTGTGGCTCAGTGGTAGAGCCTCTGCTTGGCATGCAGGAGGTTGCAGGTTCAGTCCGTGGTGTCTCCAGTTAACAGGATCAGGCAGTAGGTGATGTGAAAGATCTCCACCTGAGACCCTGGAGAGCCGCTGCCAGTCTGAGTAAACAATACGGACCTTGATGGACCAAGGGTCTGATTCAGTATAGGGTGGCTTCATGTGTGTTCAAGTATTCTTTTAACACAGGGAAGTGTTTATTTGGTTTTTTGGGTGGGGGTTGTATTTTTTCATATGTGTGTGTGAGTGTGTGTGCACCCAGAAGTCATGGCAACCTCTGGTGACTGACTTGTGTGTGCACCTGGAAGTCATGGTGATCAACCCCTACTGGGGGCCTGGAGGATATTCGGAGAGGTGGCTGAGTAAAGCCTGCCCCTGCCTCCTGAATGCTGGTGTTCCCAAGGAGGTCTCCCATCCAAGTACTTGCTCCCTCTAAGCTGTGAAGTCTCGTGAGCAAAAATTCTACTTGGTGAGCTACTGGCATTAAAGTTGGGAGCGAGCAATTTGGCTGTTGCATAAATTAGTTGGCTCTGGAGCCATCCCTCCTGAGCTAAGACAAAATGTGTGAGCCGGAGGCTAAAAAACCGGGAGCTAGCTCACACTAATTCAGCTTACCGGGGACAGTGCTCACCAGAGTCGACCCTGCTTAGCTTCTGAGATCTGATGAGATTGGGCTTGCCTGAGCTATTTAGGTCAGGGCGAGAAGTGTTTATTTGTTAGCCACTCGCCTAATAAAAAGTGCTGGAGAACTCGAAAGCTCACGCACTGTTTTGTGTTGTAAGTCTGACTTGTAAGCCCTTCCCCACACTCCAAGAGACTCAAGGGCTGGCCAAGGTTCAACACTGCATCTTCAGCGGTACTCTGGCAACTAAAAGGGATATTGGTATCCATTTAGTATTAATATTTATATGTTGTGTGTGTGTGTGCGCATGTTCTTGGTGGGGTGATGCACAGAGTATTCAGTCGTCCTGTGGCTCCTGAGAGTAACTGCCAATGTGACTCTCCCCAGGCCGTGGAGCGCAGGCCACCACTTTCTGTGCCCTGCCATATGCCGTTTTGGAGTCAGCTTTTCGACCTGCTGCTGCGTGTGTAAAATTCCGCTTGAGGTCCTGCATCTCGGAGCTTCTGTTGGACAAGAGGGATAGATACACAGATGAAAGATGGCACTGCTGTGCCTGGCTTGTGGCGTGTCATCGCCGTTATTTCTTTTAATGATAAAAGCCCCTCCGTACACACCGATCCCAGTGTTTAAACTTCTTGTTCACCAACAGGTACTTTAGAAGACAGGCTACAAGTGTATGAAGAAATAAGCAAGCGGCATCCGAGAGCAGTTTCACCTAGAAGGTTACCTTTAAACTTTGTCACAGGTAATATTTCATATTCCTGCGCCTCCACTTGAACCTTATTTAGCAAGATGTATGACTTAGTCTTCTAGAAGAGTAAAAGGCCTGTGGCCTGTTTCTGAGCACTGTGGACGCTGGCAAAATCTTCATAGTTCCAGTATGAGACCCGTTCTGCGTCCTAATTATTGTCCAGCTAGAATTGGGGGGGGGGGGGGCTGGGTTCAAGTCCTCCCCCCTTACCCATGAGGTTCACTGGGTGGCCTTGAACCAGGCCCTCTCTGTTAGCCTAACTCACCTCACAGGGTTGTTGGGGGGATAAGGTGGAGGAGCAGGAGAACTGTGTACATGGAAGGAGAAGAAGAGACTGGATTTATACCCCACCCTTCGCTATCCAAAGGAGTCTCAGAGCGGCTCACAATCTCCTTTCCCTTCCCCTCCCCTCAACAGACACCCTGAGAGGTGGGTGGGGCTGAGAGAGCTCGTTTGAGGATTGCTCTTGAGAGAACAACTCTGAGAGGACTTGTGACTTGACCCAAGGTCATCCAGCAGCTGCATCTGGAAGAGAGGGAAATCAAACCCAGTTCTCCCAGATTAGAGACCACACTCGTAACCACCACACCAAACTGGCTGGAGGAAGGGCAGGATAAAAATGTAATGTCTAGATATATAACAATCAGATAGCCTTTAAGTCAAGCTACTTAAAAAAACTACCCGGGCTCCAAAAACTACGGAAATAGTTTTTTTTTGGACCAATTCTTTTATCCTAGAGTGTTTCTGTTTTGAAAGGAAATCTCCAAGTCACCTCCATTTTCAGATGCAGTATATCTCTGAACTAATTTGGGGCGGGGTGCCATTTCTCCTCCCTCTCTCTCTCTCTGCCCCATGCACCTTGGAATCTCCCCCCCCCATCCTAACCATTCATACCCTAAGTATCCCTCTCCACATAATGTAGTCCATTCACAAAAGCATTTCACCCCACTCATTCATATCACAAACCTCACAGCTCTTTCCTAGCAGGTGCTGTTTCTGGCATCTGTGTGAGGAGACTCGTGTTGGGAACCCTTGGGGCGATGGGCCGCGGGGCGTGGGGTAGGGTGGGGTAGGGTGGGGGAGATGAGTGCACCTCCTCTCCAGGCTCCCCCACCCCAAGCAGTATCTCTTTCCTCCTCCATGCCTTACAATATGACTGAGCAGTGGTTTCTCTGAAATGCAGTGAGTCTTGAGTTAGACTGAACATAGAAGAGGAGGGCTAATTTCAGGGAAACAGTTAATGACTGGGCAAACAAATTCTCTCTCTCTCTGTCTCTCACACACACACACATGCTGTAGAGGCCCTTAGAACACGGTGGAAGATGGCCTTCAGGATGGGTAGAGGGGTGTGGCTCCCCCCAGGCTTGTCTTTGCAAGAGGCTTGCAGTAATATGAGAAGGTTTCAAATGTTTTTTTTGTTTTGGGGTTGTTCTGTGTCACCGTGTCATGAGAACCAGGAAAATGCAAATCCCTCTTCCCCGATGGTTTTATTACTCTCTTGAACATGGAAAAGATTAGTTCAGACAGTTTTTGTAGAAGTTTTTGTATGGATTTCTTGTTCGTTGCTTCTGTGGTCCCTCATGCCATACTGCCTCATAGGATGAATGGGGAAACTCCCTTGCAATGCCACTTTATCATCCCGACCACTTTTTTCTGATATTCATCCTCTGTCTGCTCAGAGTCCTGTACCAGAAATAACTGTTTCTTCTGTCTTTGATCAGGGCTGTTTTGCTTTTAGGAAACTCCCCAAAGACTGGGTTTCTATTGATCATGGTACATGTGCTGCTGTCTCATCCTTACAGGAGTACAAAATGAATCCAAATATTTTGGTCCCTTTTGAACTTCAATAGTAGCTGTAGATTTTCACACAATCAGCCAGACCCCAGAATAACCTCCGCATTTTCTAAATAACTAAAGCCTGAAAAGAAACTTATTTTAAAAGTGTTATCGGTGCTGAAAAAATACTGTCACAGACGTGAGTAGTCTCTCTGGCAGATAAAAAGTTAACTGCTGTAACTGCCTTTTCAGAATGCAGTTGTCTAAAATTTGGCTAGATGAAACTCACGCCCAGGTAGATTCTCTGAGACAAATTTCAGATAGGTGCAGGGGTCCTTTCGTAGAAAAAGAGGTGCAGGAGCTCATTAGCATAACTCATTAGCATATGCCACCTCCCCTGACAACACCAGAAGTATGTCAGAAAGGGAATGTCAGTTTCAGCCCCATTATATCCTATGGGCCATTGAAATCAATGGCAAAAATTCATAGGGTATATGAGGGGCTGGAGGAAAGGGGGTTTGAGGGAGAGGCTTCAAACTTGCAGGGTAGCTGCTGGGGCCTCTCCTCGAAACGCCCACTAAGTTTCAAGAAGATTGGACTATGGGGTCCAATTCTATGGGCCCCCAAACAGATTGTCCCATCCCCTCCATTGTTCTCTATGGAGGGAAAAAATGTTAACTTTTTTTGTACCATAGAGAACAGTGGAGGGAATGGGGGCAACCTGTTTGGGGGCCTGTAGAATTGGACCCCCTGGTCCAATCTTCTTGAAACTTGGTGGGCATTTCGAGGAGAGGCCCCAGCAGCTACCCTGCAAGTTTGGAGCCTTTCCCTCAAACCCCCTCCCCTCCAGTGGCTTTTAAAGTTGCCACCGAATTTCGGCGGCAATTCGGCGGCGAGCTGAATCAGATTAGAGAATCTGATTCAGCCCGTGGCTGCCCTACTGGCCAGTCCTGAGCTGGCGGAGCTTTGCTCCGCCTCACTCCGGCCCCAACGGACCCCTGGATAGGTGGGATAAAATGCTTGGATACCAGGAGAAATAGAATTTCCCGATATTATAAAGATAGAACCCTGTTTAACCCACATGGCTTAATTTCTTACACTGAAACTTGAGCCCCTCCACCCCACAACAGCTCCAACAAAAGTGCTGTGGTAGTATTGCTCTGTTTACGTATGTATTTATTTATTTGTTTGCTGTAAAGTGACAGCCGACTTCTAGCGATTCTGTGTAGGGGTTTCAAGGCCACCGACAATCAGAGGTGGTTTGCCATTGCCTGCCTCCAAGAAGCAACCCTGGGTTTCCTTGGTGGTCTCCCATCCAAGTACTAAGCAGGGCCGACCTCCACTTAGTTTCCAAGATCTGTCTGCCCAAGTTAGGGCATTGCTCTGTGGCAGAGGAGTCAAACTCATTTGTTACAAGGACTGGATCTTACATAAATGTCACTTTGTCGGGCCGGGCCATGTGTGCTATAAAACGTAATGCCAGGAACCGAAGATATAAACTGTATAAAGGACGGCGGTTGGTAAGCTCCGAGTTGTTGTATCCTCACAGCAAGGCTCCACGGGCTGGGAAGTAGGTGCAAAAGAAAACCCACATGGGCAGACTGGAGGGCCAGCAGCGCAGCACTGGGCAGGTGCTCCCAGACTGCTTGACTGCTGTAGACGAGGTTGCTCTGCCACGCTGAAGCCACAATCGGAGTGCCTGTGCCCACTCCCCCCACCACCACCACCGAACAGTCTCCTGTTCCATTGATCTCCACAGACCAAGAAAAAAAAGGAGGGGGGGACTCAACCCAAAATATGGCTGCGACCTAAGAGGGCCAAGCTAACAAAATAAATTGTTATAAAAATACAAATATTTATTATGGTGTACACATTAAGGCCGCGGTCACATGGCCCTTTAAAGCGGGAGGAACTACTGTTTCCTCCCGCATTTAAAGGGACCGTTTATACCGGCCGCGGCCACTCCTGCGCCGAAGTGGGCTCCAGCGCAGGTTCCTAGTGCTTTTTCCGACCCCAGGAAAATCAACTATTTTCCCAGGAGTCGCTCTTTGAACCCACGATTCTGCCGATCTGGACTGCCCTCATAATGATTGTGAGAGAGGGCCGTCTGATCGTCCCTCCCAGGGTTTTTTTTCCCCCTTGGCGCTTGGGCACTCAAGCACCCAACTGCAGAGAAAGAAAGAAAAAACAGAAGCTCCCCCCCCCCCCCCGCCACGCAGAGAGGCTCTTATCTGCTGGCTGGCTAGCTCGCCCTGTGCTCTGCTCTGGGCCCCGAGCCCCGCCATTGCCTGGCAGAAGCTCCCCCCCCCCCCCGCATGCTTCTCCCAATTTACTCAGGCGGTGGCCGGCGGGGCTCAGTGCCTGGAACGGAGCACGGGGCGAGCCAGCCAGCCAGCAGGTAAGTGGAAGAGCCTCTCTGCAGCGGATGGGGGAGGAGCTTCTGTCTGGCTGCGTTTGGGGGAGGCAGCCGTGCGAGGACCACCTGCATGCCTGCGCCTTGCCTCCCCCAGCCACCGGCGCCACCAGGTTGGGATGTGTAATCATCCCAATCCGAAATAAAAAACCCCACTCTATTTAAATCCAGGAGGGTTCCCGGATTTAAAGCCCCATGTGACCGCAGCCTAATAGAGGGGCTGCAATGGCTCAAGTGGTTAAGACGCTGAACTGCAGGTCGGTAGTTCAGCAGTTTGAGTCCTGAGTGCTGCATGACGGAGTGAGCTCCTGTCTCTGGTCCCAGCTCCTGCCAACCTAGCACTTTGAAAGCAGGAAATTGCAAGTAGGGAAGGTAACAGCATTCTGTGCACCTCGACGTCTAGTCATGCCGGCCACATGACCACGGAAACATCTTTGGACAGTGCTGGCTCATCAGCTTGGAAATGGAGATGAGCACAGCATCCCTAGAGTCGTATTCGACTGGCTTTCGAGCAAGGGAAACCTTTACCTTTACGCATTAATAAAAGATAAAATAGGTTAAAAGAAATTATCCAAATATCAGACTCTTAAAACTTTTGACACACAGAGCTGATAGTTTTACATATAAAATTGATGGGCATATTTGATGACCAGTAGACCATATGGCCTTCCTCAGTGGTCAATATTACTACTGTAAGACAACACACATCCAAAAATAAATATATGAGAAAAGATTTTCTTTAGAGCCATGTGTTACTTTCTCTTGTAATGTGCAGTTGCTGAAAGTTTACACAGTGGGCCAAGGATAATCTCTCGTGGGAACTGCACATGCTCTCCAAATTGTTCTGGTTGCAAATATCCAATGTGTCTGCATGTGTGTCTCTTACATCAAATGCAACCAGAACAAATTGGAGAGCATGTGCAGTTCCCATGAGAGATTATCCTTGGCCCACTGTGTAAGATGGGTCAGTCATAAATTCTTTCAGAGCTGTTCTCTCAAGGGCAGTTCTCGAGAGAGCTCTCTCATCCCCACCTACTTCACGGGGTGTCAGTTGTGGGGAGGGGAAGGGAAGGAGATTTTAAGCTGCTCTAAGACTCCCAAGTCAAGGGTGGGGTATAAATCCAACCCTTCTTCCTCTTCTATGGGGTCAATCAGGTCCCAAAGCCTTTAGCAGTACTGGAAGTAGAAGTGAGACGTGGCAGGCCTGCACATTAAAGCTGTTGAAAGCTGATCCACTTGCAGAGTCGTCTGTGAATACGTGACCATCCATGCTCCTAAGCATGATGTGGCGTATTTATTGAGCCGGATGTGAGTCCAGGAGCACCAGCACGATCTTCAGAACATGACCTTTCAGGAGTCAAAGCTCCAGCCCTGAAAATCTCGCTTGTCTGTCAGGTGCTCCTGGACTCACATCGAGCTCTTCTCCTGCGGAGCAACATGGCTGCCACCGGAAACCATCTAGATATTTAGATACTTTTCATATAATCGCAGTAGATTTCATTCTGGCTAGTTAGCAAAAGCAGTAACTTCAGCCACGACTTAGAATGGTTCAGATATCAGCAGCCTTATTAAATCCCTTTTTAATGACTGTCATTCTGAAGTGGGGAACTTGGGGGGGAAGATCTGACGGGTTCTATCTGTAAATGTCCTCGGATAACATCAGGGCTCTTTATAACTTATGCTAAAAAAAAATAGATAAAATTCTTACAGTTAAGTTTTGTTTCAAGAAACAATGGAATTCTGCAGCCTAAATATGAAATTATGAAAATTTGCATGAATTTTCTTGGTGTCCTAAATGCTTGTCAAAACCATTCCTCTTAATTGTGGCTGTTTTGTAATTACAAATACCAAGAAAGGGTTCAAAATTAGGTTGTTCTTAGTGGTACTGTCAGGGCTCGATTTTGGGGTGAAAGTTCAGGACCCTAGCCATTACACACACACACACACCCCCGGCCAGCAAATCCAGGCTGTAGCTAAAGACAGGCCAGTTCACCCTGCAGTTCTTCCACTTCCTTCCCCTAGTACAGGGGTGGGCAAACTTGCTCAGCGGAAGAGCCACCTAGAACAGGGGTGGCCAAACTTGCTTAAGGTAAGAGCCGCATAGAATAAACATCAGATGTTTGAGAGCCACAAGACATGAACAACTATTACCTGCTTTTATTGGAAAATAAGCAAATTTGCTTTTTATTAACATTAAATGAGACTGCTAAAAATAATAGCAAAAGGAGTAAAAGCAGATATTGATAATGATATTAATTTGTCCAATGATATTTGCTTGCTAATGTTATTTAGCTTCCCCAGCCGCCCTGCCGGGAGCCACATAACATATGTGAAAGAGCCGCATGCGGCTCCCGAGCCACAGTTTGCCCACCCCTGCCCTAGTATATTCTGGGACTTGTAGTTCTCAGAACGCCTTACATTAGTGAGGGGAGGAGACTCAAAAATACTAAGGCCAGCATCTAACATGGCACTGCTCATTCTTCTTTTCAGTGCCGTCCAGGTTTTAGTGGTTATGTCAACATGAGCCCAATCAGTAATACACCATTAAACCACTGCAGTATAACCAAATACCCTTTTGTTTCTAGGTGAAAAATTTAGAGAGCTAATGGATAAGTGGCTGAGGGTTAACGTCAGTAAAGGCTGCCCACCCTTGTTTACCACTTTGAAATCTTTGTATTACAATACAGAAAAGGTAATTATTTGATTTTTGTATAGTCTATGTATATTTTTGCATGTATCTTATAGATAATTTACAAATCTGTTACTTTTCTGTCCTGTCTGATGTTTGTTTTCCACGTCTGCCGAGGAATGTTTATCACCCTTTGCTCCACTTGTTCTGGTTGCCACGTAAAGTATACCAGATGCCTTAACAAGGAAAAGTGGAGGTATTTCGGTTCTGATGCAAGGGGAGTTTTGAACTCTTGAAAGCTTACCCCCTGAAAATGTTGTTGGTTTCCAGGGTGCGACTGGACTCCACTCTGGCTGTTTGGAAGTCCGCTTCTGTGGTTTCAGTGCAGTCCCAAGTACCGAGCCTGCGCAAAAGCAACTTCATAATACTCCACAGCCATAACCAGTTTTCTTGCAAGTGCAGCATTAGCAGCCACTCCAAAAAAAATTTCTGTTCGGATTTTTTTCTTCCCTTGTTTTTACTAGCTGGTTGTTTTTGTGGGAAATTGCCCTAATTTCGTGGGAAATTGCTCTAATTTCGTGGGAAATTGCCCTAATTTTCCTTTAAGGGTGGCGCACTGTGCCTTAGCCACACAACTCTGGAAAGAGGGGGAAGTACCACTTTCCCCCAGCTTGCTTTCACAGAGGGAGTTGCTTGCACAGGGGAGGGAATCACTGCTGGGCATGTTTAGAGGAAACACACAAAACCAACTCTCATCCTCCCTGTTGGAAATTTATTAGGCTGGCTCGTTTTTTCTCGGGGCTCTACTCTGGGAGAAATCACTAACTTCTGCCACTGTGGACCAACCCTGTCTCTTCGACTTAGATCCCAGTTTTGCAACGATAGCCTCTCTTGATTCCACTGGGATTTAGCATTGCTTCTATTGCTTGGCTCCATCTTCAGCCGAAAGGGAGACTACAACCAAGTCACCAGAAGAAGAGTGAGACTGGGAAGGGCAGCCAGGAAGGAACTAGAGAAGACCCTTCAGCGCAAGAATGCGTCGCTGGTGACCAAGATCAAGATAATTCATGCCGTGGTATTCCCCGTGGCTGTGTCCCGGTGTGAAAGCTGGACAGTGAAGAAAGCTGACAGGAGGAATGTTGGCTCATTTGAAATGTGGTGCTGGAGGAATTGGATTCTAGATCAAACCTGAGTTCTCCCCGGAAGCTATAATGACCAAACTAAGGCTATCGTAATTTAGTCGCATCATGAGAAGACAAGACCCACTGGAAAAGACAAGAATGCTAGGGAAGGTTGAAGGCAGCAGGGAAAGAAGAAAACCCAGCAGGAGATGGGTGGACTCCGTCAAAGAAGCTACAAAGGCCCTCGTTTGGCCAGACCTGAGCGAGGCTGTCGACCAGAGGACTTTTGGGAGGTCATTCGTTCATTCATAAGTCAGAATCGACTTGACAGAACTTGACACACGCGTTCATGTGTTCCACGTGGGCTTAACATCCACTTTCTCACTAGCTTCCACGCCTCCACTTTGTGTCTTTGTGGATTGCCTTTTTGGCAGTATGATAAATCCAGAAGTGAACCTGGCAAATGCAAAGGAAAGGAAAACAAACCAACACTGTTAACACTGATGGTTCCTCTGGAGGCCATGAGCGTCCTGGTGTCAGAGCAGGGCTCCACCCCCCCCCCCCCGGTGCTCGGCAGGTTCTGCTGCCCCTCCTCCCTCAGCTGTTGGTTGCTCCCCTGGTGGAGACTTGGGGCAGGATTCTTTCAGAACCGGTAGCACCTTACCTGATCTGAGGCCTGCATTCTCTCTCTTCTTCAGTCGACATGGTTTTGAATATCTTCCATGCGCTGCGGAAGGATTTGGTTCTGCTCCTGATCAGTTCCTTCATTTTTGTTAACTTCTTTCTTTACAAAAAGTGATAGTTCTGGACCTTGGGGCAGTTTCCCACTGGTCTAAATGCTGAGCTAAATGCATTGCGTTAACTGTTCGCAACTGATGCAGCAAGGTCTAGTTAGGGTACCTTTAAAATTCGATATTTTCGCTCAAAGCAGTGACTTGGGGGAGTTTATTCCCCTTAAGCTAGAAAGTGTTCTTGGCTCTCTGCCCTCTTTGCTATACAGAGCAACATCATTTCCCACCACATCTTTTCCTGTCCTGTCAGTAGAGTTTATATCCAGGAATAACCGTGTCCCCGTGATTTTTTCCTCACTCCTTCAGGTTTCTGAAATGCTGTGCTGTCGTTCATGTTGTCACTTGGCACTAAACGCTTCAGGCCTCCCAACCTGGCTCCGAGGCGTCTGTCTGTCAGTGGCACTCAGACACCTGCCCCTTGTTTCCTTCTCCGCACACCCCGCGGCTCTTGGGTGTGTCCTCACGTGGCCGCCATTTACCAAACAACTCTCATTCTCGCGTTTCGTCTTTCCCCACAAGTATGGCCTTGAGGGTTTAGCCCGTCATAAGGGTGAGTCGTCCTGGATCAGAGGTTCTCCAGCCCCCCAAAAGGTCGTTTTAAATTTGTCCTTTACCCATTTTGATACTGCGCCTTCCGTCTGGTTCCATTTCATTTCAAGTAAAACTTGCCTCTTCTTCTGGGACAGGTTCAGCGTATCCCGGAAGATTCCCACTCCCTGACCACTTAAATCTTTCCTTCTGGCACTGCATTTTGAAAAGCTAAACAGAAGGTCCAAATCGAGGCCCTCTAAGGTAGCACTCTCACAACTGCTACCTGTTCTGTGTGCAAGGCCAGCTAGACAGGTAGCGGTTATGGATCTCAATACAATGATTTGATTTCTCTTTGATGTTACTTTTAAGCCTGTTATCTTTATAATGCTTCCTTAGTGGAAATGTAGGCTTGAAATCCATTTCACGTAATGGGGAGGAAAACAGTGAAAAGAGGCACTATCCTGTACTACTTTTTGTCCAGCTCTTCCCTCCCCTTCATGTTAAACGATGCCCATTGTCTTTCACGACATAAGTCGGTGGGATTGATACACTAGATGTGTGGCCATGATCGAAAGGAGATATATAAGCAGGTGAGAGAATATATACCCAGAGAAAAAAATCCTTCAACTTTTTCTCGTGGTGCTAGTCTTAGAAGAGGCAAACTGCTCTGAAAACTGGACTGCAGATCTGCATTTGAGGTGGACTCAAGGGAAGTGCGGGCTTGTTGCCTGCATGCAGATGTGCCTCCTTTTGCAGGGGTCTTCTTGCATGTTGTACCTGACCTCAAGCAATGAGCGGCTGTTGTGAGCCAGCACTCTGCGGGGCTCAGACTGCCTTCTGAGGCTGACCCACGCACACAGCCACAGGAGGGATTTAGAATTTGGGGACAGGATTACGGTTTTAAAGTAGATGGGGCTTGTGACTGTACTGTTTATTTTTGTCCTGCTGGTACTTCTTTCTCTACCTGTTCTATCCCATGACATGATTGAGGTTTACAAGATTATGCATGTGACAGAGCAGGTAGAGAAAAGGGCACTTTTCTCCCTTTCTCGCAATACAAGAACTCGTGGGCACTCCATGAAATTGCTGAGCAGTCGGGTTAGAACGGATAAAAGGAAGTCCTTCTTCACCCAAAGAGTGATTAACACGTGGAATTCACAGCCACAGGAGGTGGTGGTGGCTACAAGCATGGACGGCTTCAAGAGGAAATTGGATAAACATATGGAGCAGAGGTCCATCAGTGGCTATTAGCCACAAAGTATAGATAGGAACTCTCAGTCTGGGGCAAGTGATGCTCTGCGTTCTTGGTGCTTGGGGGGGGCAACAGTGGGTGGGCTTCTAGTGTCCTGACCCACTGCTGGACCTCCTGAGGGCCCCTGGTGTTTTTAGCCACTGTGTGACACAGAGCATTAGTCTGGATGGGCCATTGGCCTGATCCAACATTGGCTTCTCTTGTGTTCTTATGTCAATTGGCCATATCAAATAAATTTGAAATTTGATTTTATGTGAACAGCCACAGTAGTGTAGCTTTAAAGACAGAGAAAGGGAAAGCAGAGCCAGCCATACACCGTTCCGGCTCTTGCCTTTTGTCAGCATCCCTGAGCAAGCTGAGCAAGCAGCCCTCTGGCTTTTCTGCCTCCTAGGCTCAAAGGGGCAGCAGAAAATGGAAAGGCGGCAGCGGCAGTTGAGCGCAGGAGTGGGTGGACAGCTGCCTTATCAGTGCTTGAAGCCACATTATGTTCTTCGGCTTCAGTAACACGATTGTGATCTGGCGTATCCCCATACAAAGAGAGTCATTCTTTAGTGTCTCTGGGTGCATTCAGATGGGCAGCTAATCCCGCCATTGGCCCAGCTGTAATTTGATCTAGATCTTTTTGGTCCAGCATTGCATGACCAAACATCTCCCCCATGAATTGCTTTACCGTGTGTGACTCCGCAGTGGATTGTCTAGACGGCATCCAGCTCAAGGAGCCATGAGGTCAACTTTTTTTAAAAAAAAAATCCTGTTTGCACATGCGCATATGCGCCTCACTGTCTACTTGTTTTTCCACGCATGCATGGACTTAAATGGTAAAAGCACCACCAGTGGTGCCTTCCTCTAGGTACCATTTCAGTTAATAAAGGTGATAACGTTCATGGGACCATCAGAAACAAAATTGTTTGGATAGTTTGTGGAGCTCTGCTGACGTCGCATGTTTAAGCGGTTATGCGTGCATCGCTAAGACATTTTTAAAATGGCAGCCATTCGGGATGGTCTGGAAACCATCCGTACAGGCTGATTGCATGCTGGTGGAACGACCTGATGGGGGAAAGTCCGCCATTGGCCCGTTGGCCAGCATAGGACTGGACTTTCACCACTATCTTTTAAGTACAGATCCCCAATGGGGATCAACAGGCCACTCACGGAAGCAGCAGGATTCCCAGATGTTGTGATCTGGACATGCACTTTAAATCCACCAGGCATTTGTGCCTGGCATGGTTCAAACGAGCCGTATGAATGCGACCTCTCTCTCTCTCTCTCTCTCACACACACACACACACACACACACACACACGCACACACACATACACTTGGCAATTTGCATACAAGTGCTCATTAAATTGCAATGAAAAGTTGTGCAAGAGCTTGTTTCCACACTCTTACAACCCAGAAGCGATTGCTTTTGTTAACAAATATTAATGTGAGGGCTGGTATGAGCAGCAGCTAGGCAGAGCCCGGAACTGGGTAACCGGGTGGGGTTAGGGTTAAGACTCCGAGTGGAGGTGGAGTCATCAGCCAGGAGCTCTGAGGCCTCAGGGAAGCCCAGCGGGCCAAAGGGACGGGGAGGACCAGCGTGCAGGACCAGCGGTAGGACTGAAGGCCGGACAAGAACCCTGAGCCTTCCTTGGTGCTTTTATCCTGGCTCCTTGTGTTGGTGGCAGGCTCCTTCTGAGATTCAGAGCTCCTTTCTGCCGCTGCTGGACCTTGGGTGACTTGCCACATGGGGGCAGCAGAACTCGCTTTTGCCGTTCAATTAAATTAAAGACTGGGTTGACTCCAGGGGTAATGACAGCAGGGTACGTGATCCCGTGAATCGCTCCTCCATTGTCCTCGTGCATAGCTTTTGTGAATTTTAGTGAGGGCTTGTGACAGAGCAGTTCTTAACGAGCCATTATTCCAATTGCCTCACACATGCTAAGGAGACACAGTCCTCGGTAGAGCTAGGCTGGTCTTCAAAGGCTGGGAATCATAGGTGGGTAACGTACTTTCTGGAAGATAGGAGGATATTTTCTTTTCTTTTTGTCCTTTGGGTGGGGTGTGCTATATGCTGGAGACATCCAGTCAAAGGCCTCAGCTGCTTATTTCATATTGAAACATGAAATTATCCATGTACGTCCAGAGGCCCCCATGCCACCAGTTTGCTTGCCTGTGGACACCCATTCAGCAGTAGCAGATCATAACGCCAGTGTCCAGGCTTGGGGTGAGAATTTGGGAGGGGCCATGGCTCAGTGGTAGAGCATCTGCTTAACATGCAGGAGGTCCCGAGTTCAATTCCTGGCATCTCCAGTTAAAGACCTTGCAGGAGGGCACATGAAAGACCTCTGCCTGAGACTCTGGAGAGCTGCTGTCGGTCTGAGTAGACAATACTGACCTTGTTGGACCAATAGCCTGGTTCAGTAAAAGGCAGCTTCATCTGAATTGCCCTACTATGCAGCCACTTCTGCCCTCCAATCCTTGAAAAGCTGGGTTTTTTTCCTCAGCCAAACCAAGCTCTCCTACTTTTGGGGAAATGATCCCTTTGGAATGTTTGGTAATTTCTTCCGAGGATAAAGCAGGGATGGATTATTTGTTTCCCAGAATATGGTGAATTATACAAAGTGAGATTTATTAGGCTACAATTAACACTGGTACATAAGTGATAACACTGCATCTAGAAAATATAATGTTATTTTTTTAAAAAACAAACAAACAACAGCTTTCTAATACAAACTTGGCCAACTATTTTTATAGGTTTCTACAATCCAAGAACTTGTTACCGGTTATGAAGCCTCTCTGAAAACCTGTGACTTGTTTAGTCCATATGGTAGGTTTCGGTGTTCTTGTGTTGTTATTGCCTCTGGAATGTGATATTTTAAATTAACATTTTAACGGGTCATCGATTCGCTTGCTGCTTGCTAAGACATAAGCATTTGAATTGATGTTCTTCTTCTTCTGAAATGCTGCGTGTGTGTGTTTTTGTTACAGAAAACGGAGAGCGAGAGCCCCCGACGACCCTCCTTTGGGTTCGCTATTTCCTCGCACAGCACTTTGATAAACTGGGTCAGTTCTCGGTAGCCTTGGATTACATTAACTCCGCCATTGCGAGCACGCCAACCTTAATAGAGCTGTTTTATCTAAAAGCCAAAATTTACAAGGTAATACAGTGTCTTAAACTAGACGAGTTTGGAATAGTTGATCAGTTTACGTGCCTTTCGTGGGAACTGACTTGGTTGTGTTGTTCACGGGGCCATTCACCTCAGCGTTTTGAGTCCACATGGGACCAGAGAGGAAAACGATAAGAACCCTTCCAGCGCCAAAGAGAGTTCATTATTTATCTGTTGCATGTTTCTGCTGGGTTAAAGGTCTTTAAAAAAAAATCATTTGACTTGGAAGCACAGAAGCTTTATGCAGCATCACTGATCCTCCATGTTTCCCAGTTAAGGGGAAAATGCTGTTCAAACAAATTACAAGGATGGTCTGACTCCAATGGTAACAAGAGAAAGCAATTTTACTTACAAAAATAGAAGCCCGTCTTACATGACATATTCATGTAGGTACATTGAACTTAACTGCAAACAGATTAACTTCGAAAAGGTTAACGTGCTACAGCTCCGAGCCCAGATAAGAGACAGAAGAAGGTCCTGTATAAGATGAAAAACAGAAGGCAAAAGCAACAGCCCAGGAGGCTTAACTGAGGAGAGGGTGGGGCTGACTGCCAAGTGCACCCCAGTGAGAGCATTCTCTTAACCCTTTCCCTCCCAGATCCTCTTGCATGCAGGGTTACAATAGCCAAGAGTTTCAACCAATAATTGACTCCCCAAGTGCCTTACAACAATTAGCAAAGGCAGCCTTAATTTAAGTGAAGGCTTAGTCCAAGAGCGTTTGCTCTCCTCTCACCCTGGCTTTACTGATAGCAGTTGGTAGTTCATAGAATCATAGAGTTGGAAGGGACCTCCAGGGTCATCTAGTCCAACCCCCTGCACAGTGCAGGAAATTCACAAATACCTCCCCCCCACACACACACACAGTGACCCCTGTTCCATGCCCAGAAGTTGGGGGGGAGAAGCTCTGGGCACGTGGTGGTGGTGGGGGGCGATGGCACAGTCAAGTAGTGTAAAAGAAAGATCCTCTAGAGTCACAGAACTTCCTTCAGAGCATTAGGGCCGGAGTGGGCTGGGAGGCCAAGATGGCCCTGCCTGTCCCCTGCCTCTGATATTCAAGGGTGTATTCAAGGGTGTAAATAGTATTTCACTATTATCTCATGCCACTTTGCTGCTGAAAACTGCCACATGCTTTTGGCCTCAGGAGAAATCTACAGACACTCATTTTACCTCCAGGGAAGGGAGCAAAGGAGTCGCCTTCTCTGGCACGAGGGGAAAGGATAAGCTAGTCCCTCTTTTCCCTTCCACCTCCAAGCCAGGGTTCTGCCCTCGCAGCTATATTCTGTTGAAATCATTAGGAAACAACCATACGTATCACTCTACCCTTAATGTTCATCAAAGTTCCAGACTTCCCCCCCCGTATCCTCACCACTGGTGTTGTGCCATCCGGCAGTTCAGAGGTGACAAAGGCACAGCCGTTTGTAGTCCAGTGTAGTCCCTGTACTTTCTCAAGGCTACAGTCGTACAAAATACTCACAAGATAGCCTTCTCCACATCAGCACACACACCACTCTGTTGGGAAAAGTGCGGTCAAATAGGAGACTCTGCCCACTGTTGGTGGGAATGTCCATCCATAAACCAATTCTGGCGTGAAGTCCTATCACACATTCAGATTATCACGGGATATGAAATACCGCTAACACCTGAAGTCCTCTTCCTCAACATGTGGCAAAACCTTCCAATCCCACGCATCCGACAAGAACTAATCCTAAATCTCATTGTCGTGGCAAGGACACGTATAGCAGCAAAATGGAAAGCGCAACAGGCATCCACGACAGGAAACTCTATATCAAAAATCTGGGACATCTTTATAATGGAAAAAATAACTGAAAATATAAAACAGACAGACATCACAACACAAGAATACATAAAATGGGAACCACTTATACAGTACGTAACTGCATCCGACTCATGAAACGGAAACCACTTGTAGAGTACGTAACTGCATCCGACATCCAACCACATAACCCGGTTTACCTCAAATTAATGTACCCATAAACAACACACATCCACCACAGTGCCACAAATCAATAAAAAAGAAAGACAGACAATGCCTAAGAGGTACCAAATACGTATTTATTTATCCTAGAGTTCACAAGGTGATTAACAATACCTTATCAAGTCTGCTACTGTAACCACTACAATAACAATACTTTATGTGCAGTAAGTTGATATTTAACCTGTTAATATACACTGATTTTTTTTTTTTATTCTTGTGTGATTTTGGAAAAAACAGTAAAAACTAAAAAGAAAAGAAAATCAGCCACATCTGAAGCGGAGCCCTCTCCTTAGTGTTATGACTATCGCCCTTTGTGTCACCTCAGTTCTGTTCTTGGGGCTGGAAAGCGCTGTCAAGCCGCAGCGATTTGTGGTGACCCCTCTTGAGGTTTTCAAGGCAAGAGGCGTTCCGAGGCGGTTTGCCATTGCCTGCCTCTGTGTAGCAACCCTGGATCTCCTTGCTGGTCTCCCATCCAAGTACTAAGGAGGAATGATCCTGCTTAGCTTCCTTCCCTTAGATATAATAGCATTTTTTCCATTTATGTTCCATGCGGTCACACGTATGCGCGATCAGATTTTGTAGTTCCTCGTGTTTTAAAAAAGGACGCATTCCTGTCAAATATTTTGCCCCTTTTTGTAGACAGTTCCCAGCTTACCTGATATCAATCACATTTGAATTTAATTATAGCTTTTCCGTTCTCCACCAACAGCATGTTGGCAACTTGATTGAGGCTGCCAGGTGGATGGACGAAGCGCAGTCCTTGGACACAGCGGACAGATTCATCAACTCCAAGTGCGCACAGTACATGCTGCGAGCAAATATGGTGAAAGAGGCAGAGGACATGTGCTCCAAGTTTACAAGGGTAGGAAAGGGGGGTTTGGGTGGAGGTCTGTGATGCATTTATTCCGAAAACCGCATCTGTCTGATTCAGGAGTTCGTTATAAAAATTCTGTTGGGCTGTTGATGGCAGAAATGATGATCGCAGAAATTGTACCCCTTAAAGAAAACTTCATCTTAATGTTGTATCAGTGTGATATTGTGAGACTTCTGAATCTAACCAATAAGCCAGACCTTTGATGAAGCAAAGTTCCTTTATTCTTAGTGATGGTTCAGGTACTTCATGTTTGTTAGAGATACTTGGTTACATACAGCAAGGATTAAGATACCCCCCACCCTCAGGTACAAGCAGGCAGAGGGCCAATAGGAATGGTTACAAAAAAGCATGAAATTCTCTGAGCCGTTTGGTTCCCACCAAAAAGGCGCTAAGGCACTAAAATCTCCCCCATGCCCCTTAGTGACCTCTAATTGCAGTTTTGCAGTCCAGACACCTGGCTAGAATAACAATTCCACAGTTCTCCAAGGTTACAAAAGCAGATAAAACACTCGAGTCTCCGGAGAGGAAAAAGGGAGGTGACAATACGAGATAGCTGGGCTGGTTTATGACGCGCTGGAATGCAGCAAGCCACCCTCCCGGGGAGAGAAAGATACATTAAGCGAGACAGACTATAAACCTCAAGGCAAACCATTAATTACAGATAGAGACTCCAGATAGTAACAACAAATGGCAGAGGCTGAAACAAACAGACTCTGACAGATATAGCCTAAGTATTAGTAGTGGCTAGTTCTTTGGAGCATTAATACCTATTTTTTGTAATGTGTTCTCTTTTCCAGTTTTTAAAAACGCTAATAATAACCAATAACAATACAGGTAACAAGAAAAGAGGGGAGGTGGGAAAGGAAAATAAAAAAGGCAGCGTACATCCATAAGAATAGATGGAATAATTTTTTTTAAAAAAAAATCAAGTTCTCCCACAGTGGAAGAAGGCCTCCTGGCGAGGCTGACTCCTCCCGCTCGCTCCATAGGACCACATCAGTGACCGCAGGTTTGACATCCCTTCTGGTAGGAGGGGCCCACGCCTGGCCCCGGTCCCAGCCACTCTGCAGCAGAGTCCAGAATCCTTTCTTGTCCTGTTCTCTTTTCTAAGACAAGCTGGCCTCCTCCTTCTTCTAAGCCAGCGGGTTGTTTTGCCAAGCAGACAGCTGCTTGCTTCGCCACTTTGCAATAACACAGGAATTCATGACCGCGGCCATGGCTTCATGAAATGTGAAAGGCCGTGTCTCCAGAAGGTGAAGAGAGATGGTGGCCTCCGGAGATGCGGTCGAAGTCACCTCACCTCCAGCGGCCCCACTAATATCCCAATGGAAATTCTGGTAAGGTAAAGGTAAAGGCCTCCCTTGCTTGAAAGCCAGTCGAATCTGACTCTAGGGATGAGGTGCTCATCTCCGTTTCCAAGCCGAAGAGCCAGCGCGGTCCAAGGATGTTTCTGTGGTCACATGGCCGGCATGACTAGACGCCAAGGCGCACGGAACGCTGTTACCTTCCCACCGAAGTGGTACCTATTTATCTACTTGCAATTTCTTGCTTTCGAGCTGCTCGGTTGGCAGGAGCTGGGGCCAGAGACGGGAGCTCACTCCGTCATGCAGCACTCGGGTCTCAAACTGCTGAGCTACTGGCCTTCCGGTCTGCAGTTCAGCGTCTTAGCCACTTGAGCCACTGCAGCCCCTTGGAAATTCTGGTAGTCAGCACCAAACCATTCCTCATTTGGATGGCAGGACCTTCACCTCAGCCACAAGACAAGGCACAAAACACATGGACATCTTGAGTACGGTGGAACAGCAGGCAGTACCCTCAGCTGGGACACCAGGGCGGGGTAAGGAGGGCCTAACAGGCCCCCATACCCCTTCTGAGTAGCTGTTGCTGAGGTACAGGCAGTAAGAACAGGAGGCAGGTTGAGGAGGTCCCACCCCCTAAAATGCCCCCCCTCCTTTTTTCAGCCTGTGGGCACATTTGGAATTCTGACAGCAGTTGGTGGACACAGTCACAAAATGGCTGCCACTGGAGGTGGAGCCAACCACAAAAGGTCAGGAAGTGAGCTTCTGCATAAGAGATGTCAACATCTGGCTGCTGTGTGAGAGTCTAGCGGCCACTTCCAGAGGGCAGGTGTTTCCCCAGGACCCACCGTTGTCCCCTTTAGTGAAAGGAGCAGGAAGGTCTCCCCACCTCCTCCACCACATTGGTTTTGTAAGGACTGTTTGGTTAACGACGAAATCCTAGATGGATAGCTGTGTTAGTCTGTCTGGGGGGGGGGGGGGGGGAGGAGGTTGGATTTCTACCTAGCCCTCCATTACCCAAAGGAGACTGGCTTACAATCCCTTTCCTTTCCCCCTCCCCACCACAGACAACCTGTGAGGTAGGTGGGGCTGAGAGAGCTCTCTCGCTTGAGAACTGTCCTTGAGAGGACAGCTCTGAGAGAACTTGTGACTAACCCAAGGTCACATCAGCAGCTGCCTGTGGAGGAGCAGGGAATCAAACCCGGATCTCCCAGGTTAGAATCCGCGCTCTTAAGCTCTACACCAAACTGTCAGAAGAAAAGAGACTAAGAGTACAGAAGCACCTTAAAGACTAAACATTCCTGGCAGCTTATGTGAGTCTCTGCTTTCTTCTTGAGAAATTCTGTGCAGAGTTACTCCCACTTAAGTACAGTAGAGTCAGCAGTCTGAGACCGGAGTAACTCTGCACCGACCGCACTGCAGAGGCTTAGTTGTGAATTTAAACTAATGAGGGGAGAATTAAGCATAGAAGATTGTCTTTTTTAATCGACTTATTTAATGTCTATTTTAAGGTAATTTTATTCCTACTATTTTAGAGACTCACAGTTTTCAGGTATTTGTGCAGGTTTTTAAAAAAATGGATATTCATGTTTTTAATTGTGCTTCTGTATTCTTTTATGACCATTCCTGCTCTTTGAATATTGATTGGATTTCTGCTGTCAGGAACTTGGCAGCTGTCTGTCTGTCTGTCTGTTCACAGTTCTTAATCTCAAGGCAGATGTGCTTGGGTGGAAGAGCTGGGGGAGAGATTGTGCTTTGTGCTCAGAACCAAAACACACAACTGAAAGTCGCAAGGGACAGTCCTTGTTTTGAGTTTAAAGCCCCAGTCCACAGTTTGTAACAATCTTTAAATACACCCTGTAGTGTTTGTCGCGTTGACGCAAAGAATATTATTGGGTTTTTTTTCCCAACCAGGAAGGAACCTCTGCAATGGAGAACCTCAATGAAATGCAGGGTATGTGGTTCCAGACGGAATGTGCTTTAGCTTTTCAGAGACTGGGAAAATACGGAGAGGCCTTGAAAAAGTGCCACGAAGTGGAAAGGGTAAGTGAAGCAGGTGAACAGATTGCTTTGCCCTGGTGAATGTTTCTCCTTCACCTTCCAAGCAAGCCAGAAAGCACCAATAATTCCCAAACCAGTCCTTGCCCTTTCACCTACATAACATGGCATAGGTGAGTGATTACTTGAGAGCAAAAATGTGGCAAATGAGGTTCAGCGTAAGTCAGAGAACTGTGATGACACCCCATCTCCAGATGTAGAAACTCAGGACTTAAATTTCACACTCCACGATTTTTTTCATTTTCATTTTTAGAATTGAGGCTTTGGGGATCGGTTTAGTCTTCTAGTTCTGAATAAGGGCGATACCTGGAAGGGTGCCACCCGGCAGCCACTTGGCCTATCATCTTGGGGCTATAGGCCTGCAGGAATCACGCAGTATGTTTGATGAAAACAACTAAGAAGCAGGTTTATTTCGGTGGTATGCAGGGTTTTGTTGTTTTCCTTGTTTTCTTTTTCTTCAGCCCTCTTAGCATCAAAGTTACCAGAGAGCTGGAGCCTGAGAAAGTAGAACAGACCTAAAGCACGTTTCTTGTTTGACTTGATTCTGAATTATAACATGGAACAGAAAGGCTTTTAACTGGTTTTGATAGGAACAACACCCAAAACATAACAGCCAAAACATAACATAACAGCTGACGTGTAGGGTTGCCAGACCCCCTGGTGAAGGCAGGAGTCCCCTGCTACCAGGCTCTGCCCCTCAGCCACTAATCAGCTGACCAATGAGGGGACTTACCAGTAGAAAGAAGGCCTAGGCCATGTTGCCTGTGTTGCACAGGAATTGACATCACCACGGCAGTGACTTCTAGGCGACACTCTTGTATTTGGGCAAAAAACCTCTGTGGTAGAAGCCAGTTTTACCATAGAATTTTGACCAAATACCAGAGTGTCACCCGGAAGTCACTGGCATGAAGACATCACATCCTGCACGATGCCAGCAATGTGGCCTAGGCCTTCTTCTTTGTACTGATAAGTCCCCACATCCCCTGCTGGTTTCCAGGAGGGTCCTGGCAACCCTAATGCCATGGTGGTAGGTTACTAGCAAGAGGGGAGGGATGCTCTTGGTCCTTCTTGCCCACCTTCCACGATGATTATGGTTGGTAGTGGGTTTGCAATATTTGAGGGGATGGCTGTGGAGGCTCCCAATTCTACTTCCCTGCCTGCCCTAAATGTTTCTGCTCTGATTAGGGGAGGGATTTGGCTCACTCACCTGTCCCCTCTCTGCTGCTATAGCTGCCTTCCTGGTCCTCACCCTCTCCACTGTTCCGACCATCCAGCTTCCTGCCCCCCACTGCTCTCCTTTCTCACCCAGCTGTTTGACTCATACTGTGGCAGAAGTGGTGGTAGCAGCTGCGAAAGGGGGTATAGCTTTTTCACTGACAGGCTTTTTCACTGGTTTCTATGGGCTCTTCAAAATACCTGAAGTCCCTAATGAACTCCCTTCCTAACCAGCATCCACTGGGACTCAACTCGGTTAGCTGGCCAGCAGTTTAAACTGCCAAACTCCCCGCCTGCCCCCATTCCAGTCCACCATTAGCAGTGATTGGCTGGGGCTCTTGGAGGCTGGAACTGGAAACTGTCCTGTTAAACTCAAGCCTGGTCTGTCATATAACTTCCTTTTGTTTGCTGTGCCTTCCTGATCTATGTACAATCACAAAACAAAAATAACAAGCAGCTCAAGGTCTAATAACACAAAGTTTTACTTAATGGGCATATGTCTCAGTATAACTTACTAAAGCACTAATGCGTAAAGCAAATATACATATCCAGAAAACCTTCCCAAGCAAGACCTAAATAGGCAGTACGCAGTCCTTGTATACACCGTAGTCTTCTTGGCTGTTTCTGAGTTGCCAACTTCCAGGTCTGCAGGGAGGCTAAACACCAGGCTGACGTCTCCTGTCAGCCGAGAGAGTTTCAGTTCACTTCTTCAGAGCCAATATTCTATGGAACCACACCATTTACATATTTTGTATGCCTTATCTTGCTCCCATATGGGCTCGTTACACTCCTGATGGCCCTGAAGAACCACTTTGCCGTCAGGAGCAAACACAGAAACGTCCATTCTTGAAACCTCCTAATCTCTCAATAAACATATCACCGCCAAGACAGTGCTGTTGAGAGTGAGTTCCGTTCAAGACCCGACAGTCGATTACAATAACTCAGTGAGAATGTTGACCTGAAGTACAGCCATGGTTAAAAATGCAGTTTCTGTGGTAGGGTTTATTAGGATAGGGACTGAAAATAAAAATGGCCAGTATTGCAGTGCCCTTAAATAGTAGTTAGCAATTAAACAGTAAATCCTTGGTGAGGAATAAATTGGAATTAGTTTTGTAGGAGATCCATTCAATGTGGTGCTACAGAATAGGTATAGATCTTAGAGGAAAGGCGAAGGTTTGCTAGGCACTGAGGAATGTTTGGGGGCAAGCTTTCCTTACAGAACGGGGATGTTCTCCAATTGAACTGAAATAGAACTAGTCTGCCAGCTCTTAAAATTAAAAAGTTGTGGGAAGGAAGGTACGCAGAATCCAAATCTTTAAACTTGGACTGCTGGATCTTTTTGTTCTGCGTGGTCATACCAATTACAGTGTTCCAGTTAAATGTGTCATGTGCCAATTAAAACGTCGTGTCTGGTGGTCAGTTCATTTGTCTTTATACAATATACTTGATGGCTATTGTACATTATTTAAAGCATTTTACGCTGCTTTCTGAATATGTAAGGATGATAAGAAGTAACCTGCATTGTGAAAATCCTTTGCTTTTTGTTTTTGAAGCACTTTTTTGAGATAACAGATGATCAATTTGACTTCCACACGTACTGCATGAGAAAGATGACGCTGCGTGCCTATGTTGATCTCTTGAGACTGGAAGACGTTCTTAGGAAACATGTTTTCTACTTCAAGGCTGCTCGGGCAGCCATTGAAATCTATTTGAAGCTTCATGACAGTCCACTAGCCAATGAAAGCAAAGAGCAAGAAGTGAATTCAGGTATTCAAATGCATTAAGGGAAAACTAATTTGTACATAAAATGCAGTTTCAGAAATGTGTACAAGTTTGTTTCCTTTGGGATGTTAAAGGTGCTATTTTTCCCTCTTAGATTTATTTTTTGTTTAGTCCTGCAGAAGTATAATTAAATGTCCTGGAGTAGAAAATGTGTTTGGTCGGTCTGTTTTACAAAAATCATCGGTATCATTCCCTGGCAGTGGGCAAGATAGCACTAAGAGTCTGGCTCAGAATTTAGACTTTTAAAAAAAAGAATCTTAGCTTTTATTTTGGCTGCAAACAAAAATCCAAAATGTATGTAAACTGAGTGCTAAAAGTCTTCTAAATGAAAGAGATGTTTAGCACAGCTCTCCATAGTCAAGGGACAATGATGGGGTAAATTGTAAATCTTCAGACTTCCAAAGTGGGGATCAAATGTTTCTTTAGACAGTACGGTTTGCTGCATAGCAAACTAAATGCCAGGGAGGAAGAATTTCAGTTAGACTTCCTCTTCACCAGCACAGGGGTCAGTTTGGTGTAGTGGTTAAGTGTGCGGGTTCTAATCTGGGAGAACCAGGTTTGATTCCCCACTCCTCCACTTGCACCTGCTGGATGACCTTGGGCAAGTTGTAGTTCTGGCACAGCTGTTCTTGAAAAAGAGCAGTTTCTTTCAGAGCTCTCTCAGCCCCACCAACCTCAAAGAGTGTCTGTTGTGGGGAGGGGAAGGGAAAGGAGAGTATAAGCCGCCCTGAGACTCCCTTGGGTAGTGAAGGGCGAGGTATAAATCCAATCTCTTCCCTTCTTCTTCTTAAAAGGAGGGCAGTTCTGTCATGTCAGCTCCCATCTCTAACCCCCTACAACACACTGGCTTTTGTGGGGTGACTGCTGCCAGGCTTCAGAGAGTCACGCAAGCTGTATGGTAGCAAGTCTCCTGGTGTTTGCTGCTTGCTTCAGACCTGGCCCCAATGAGTCTTCCTGCAAAGGCCAAAACTGCTCTGGAGAAGGCCCTGGCACCCCTCCCTGCCTTTCACTATCAGAAACCAAATCTTGAAGGCTTGCAAAACAGTTGTGGTTGCCTAGCAACAGCCACAGAGGGTATTTGTTTCTTAAAGTTGCAGGTTCTGTTTTTATTATGTTGGTGGGTTTGAACTCAGTATGTGTTTGCATGTGTATTTGTGTTTAGATTTCATATTTTCCTGCAAACCTAGAGCTTTTCTCAGGTTTAAAGAAAGATCTGTCTTCTGTGTCCATGGCCGCAGTCTACAGATTTAAGTATCCACAGATGAGACCATGCTGATTATTAAATTACTAGGAATAAGGCTTGTTGTGGAAATAAATACAACAGGCTCTAGAAAGAGGCTCTGGGAGAGTGCCCCGGCCTTGGGCACTCAGCGTCATTTTGCTGTGGCGACCTCAGCAGGGTATAATGACACAGAGTCCACCATTTTCTCCAGGGGAAGATCTCTGCCATCTGAAGAGCAGTTGTAATTCGGCGTGATCTCCATCCTTCCTGGCCAGTGTCTGGAGATTTGGGGGGGGGGATCCTGTGAAGGGCAGCATTTGGGGGGAGATTGAAGGATTCAGCAGGGTATAATGCCATAGTGTCTACCCTCCAAAGCAGCCATTTTCTCCAGGGGAACTGATCCCTGTCATCTGGAGATCAATTGTAACAGCGGGAGATCTCCAGGTTCCACCTGGAGATTGGCAACCCTAGGGGGAAAGTCAGCCATACAGCAGGGGGTTAAAGGGAATGGTTTGATGGTTGGTGGCCCACCTCATTAGCCAGCCAGCCATGGTGGAGCTAAGCAGGAGAGAGAGCCTTTATTCTGACAGGAATATTCAGTTTATTCTGACAGGAAAGTCAGAAAGTCAGGCGGGGGAGGGGGGTTATGCTGAAAGTCCATTGTCTTTTCACTGACAGAAGCAGGCCACTGAGGGGACGGTTAGACCCACCTGGCAGTGGGCGGAGGAGAAGAGTGGAGCCAGCACCCAGTCCTTCCCCTTTGCCGGCTCCCTCCAGACTGAGACCAAGACACTGGCCGGTGGCTCTGTGGGCGGGACTGAGGCAAAGCAGAGAGGGAATGCAGCCAGTGGCCAGGGACTGCTTTTGAGTGGCAGTCCTTCCAGCCAACTGATTTTGGTGCCTCATGGAATCTTGCCATTTGAAAATGGCTTTATATAATAAGGAATGCCCTCTTTCCCTCTGGGGAGCCCCTGGGGATTTCCTTGTCAATTTCACTCCCCCCCCCCCCAGTCAGCTGAGAGTGAAATTGACAAGGAAAAGCCTCTCTCTGCCTTCCCTTCTCTAGCTGACATGTCACAGCTGGAAAAGGGCAAGCAGGGAACCCAGGCACCTTGGAAATGCCTTTCTTTCCCTCCCCAATCTGAAGGAGGGAGAGAAAGGCATTTAACCATGCCCCCCCACGTCTCTCCGCAGTAGATCTCAGGCACTTCAGCAGTGCCTTTCATAAGAACATAAGAGAAGCCAATGTTGGATCAGGCCAGTGGCCCATCCAGTCCAACACTCTGTCACACAGAGGGAGCTGTACAAGAGAGACGGTCTCCACTTGTCCTGGGAAGGAACTAGGCTGCTGGCGCTTAAAATCAAAAAGGTGGCAGAGCAGTTTTTAAACTGAATATTGGGAGAAAGCCAACAGGAGATGAAAAATCTCTGGTTCGGGATGGTTCATCTCAATCACCAACTACCAAGAGCCCCCGTCCCTCCCTGCCCAGGGATGGTTCCTTGGTACGAAAGGATACCCGATCACCAGCTGTAGAAGAGGTCCCTTCTGAGAGCACATTCCCCTTATCCACAGCACAGTGCCCTGTTCCCTCTCGACCCTCATGCTCCCTCACAGCGGTGGGGCTGCCAGATACAGAGTGGGACATAGCTAACAAGTCCCCGAGAATCTTCTCCACATGCCTAACTGCCTGTGTCTGCTTCTCCAGGTCAGCCACCTTGGCCTCAAGGGAGCAAACTTGGAACGAGAACCAGGAGCTCATTGCACCGGGCACACACCCAAGACTTCTGCCCAGTGGGCAGATAATCACACATGTGACACACCATGCAAAACACTGGATAGCCCCCAACCCCCTGCTGGCATTATGGCTTTATAACTGCTTTAAAAATAATTTAATATAATCCCCCTTTTAAACCCTTTGTATTCCCTTGTAGAAGTCTGCTTACCTTGCTGGGAACGCAAGGAGCCTAGGGCCCTGGTGTTCTGGCTCTTCCTTGGCTTCTCACAAGCCCCTAGTCTAAGAGTCCCTAGGCTAAGGGCCACGTGGCCTGTGGCTCGTGCCAGAGGCTCATGCCTTTAGTCAGGTGGAGCCTTAAATAGAAGCTTCCCCCAGCAGAGGGTGTGGCTAGCAGCTATTCAAATGCACCCAGGGACTCAATTTGCAGTCAAACAATTGCCCTTTCTCACCCTTATCTCAAGCAGCCAGCACTCTGCAACAACTCAAAACTCACACACTTCCACACATAGTACCCTCAGCTAAACTACCTCAGCTGAAAACAAATAAGAAAAACACTCACCCCTCCTGCAGCTCTCTCCTGCTGCCTTCCAGAGATCAGCTCTCCTCGGTTGTCTGGTTCGGATGGGGAGGTAGGAGACTAGAAAGGCATTGCTGAAGTGCCTGGAATCTTTCAGCACCTTTCCCCAGCGGTCTGGTTCGGGGAAAGGGGGTAAACTAGAAAGGTGATGCTGAAGTCAGGCGGAGAAGCTCGGGGGGGGGGGGGGGAGGCAAGCTTCCATGCCTGCCCTGTGCTTTCCCAGCCCCTGCCTAATATGCTAATGAGCTGTGCTGTCAGGGGTGTGGCCTAAGGTGCTAATGAGTCTCTGCTGTTGGGTATGGCCTTGTATGCTAATGAGTTCCTGCTGGGCTTTTTCTACAAAAAAAGGACCACTCTTAACTTGCTTTACGTGGGCCTACCCTTAAGGCTGACCCGGAAACTCCAACTAGTACAGAACATAGCAGCATGGGTCCTCACAGGGATACTGTGCACAGTACATATCCATCCTGTGCTGCGTGAGCTGCACTGGCTTCTGATGGAGTCCCAGGTTAGGTTTAAGGTTTTGATATTGACCTTCAAGGCCCTTTTAATGGTCAGGGACCTACATACCTTTGGGACCGCCTCTCCGGGAATACTCCCAAAAGAATGCTGCACTCTGCTGATCAAAACCTATTGGTGGTTCCTGGCCCAAGAGATAATATCCAGCTGCCCATTTTCTGCCCTGGCTCCAACCTGGTGGAACTCTCAGCCAAACAACATCCACGCCCTGTGGGACCTGTTACAGACCCGCAGGGCCTGCAAAGCAGAGATGTTCTACCAGGTGTTTGGTTGAAGTCAGCGACTGTTTCATTCCAGCACTCCCACCCCCTCCCCTCCTGTGAGAAAGCAGCGTTGTTGGTTCTTTGTGCCATCTCTAGTGGTATTTTTGCCTGCTGTTGGTTTTAACCTGATTTTAATTGATGTTTTATGACTGTGTCGTGCACCGCTCTGAGCCCGGGTTACCAGGGGAGAGTGGTTGCAAAGTCGAATAAAATAAATAAATAAATAAAAATTTATGACTACATTCTGCTTTTAAAAAAATATTTGTGCATTTTGTGTGTGTGCGCGCGCGCGCGCGTGCGTGCACCCATGCCTGAAGCCACGGTGACCTTTGGCGACTCCTATTGAGGCACAGAGGACATTCCGAGAAGTGGCTTGATTGCCTGCCTCTGGTCTCCCGGCTCTGGTATTCTCTGGAGGTCTCCCATCCAAATACTTGCCAGGGACAGTCCTGCTAAGCTTCGAAAATATGACTAGAAATATGAAGGCCCGGGGAAAAACTGAAAAAATTCAAGGAAAAATGTTTTTTTTCCATTTTTTCCCTGAAGCCTTTTTTATTTTTGTCCTGAAATATTGGAAACAATGAAAAAAGAAAAGAAATTGATTATGGAACGTTTTATTTTAACATGATGAATAAAAATTTCAAGACAAGGTATTCAAATATTTTTCAAGAATATGTATGGTATCAGATTAACCTAATTTCTGTGCCCTGAGGACAAGCAAGTCCTAGGTTACAAACTGAGCTCTCCAGTACTGTGGAGAGGAAATATGAATAATTGTTACTTCTGGATTTTTAAAAATTGTTTTGTGGAGGTTTATTTGTCTGTTCCACATAAACTAGTGAACAGTTCAGGAGATTGTTGCTCCATTTGTTACAAATACAAATACCGTATTTTCCGGCGTATAAGACGACTGGGCGTATAAGACGACCCCCAACTTTTCCAGTCAAAATATAGAGTTTGGGATATACTCGCTGTATAAGACTACCCCTCTTCCAATGCACACCAAATACAGCACCAGACCTTCAGTTAGTCCTTCTCTCTCAAGTGGCTCTGTGGACACCGGAGGCTAAGAAACTGTAAGCTAGCTCACACCAGGGGCGTTGTCTTTTTAAATTCCCAGGGGGGGGGGGGTTGTGCGCCAGCACAACATCTCCCTGCAGCCGCTGTGAGTGGTGTGGGGCCTCCCCGTGAGCGGCGTGGGGGCTTCCTTCCCTGCGGCCGGCAGCAGTGCGAGCCCCCCTGAGAAATGAAACGGCTGCTGCTTGCGCCACTGCCGGCCTTGGTAAGGGAGGCCTCGCGCCGCTTGTGCCATCCCTGGCCATGGGGCCTCGCCGCAGCTGGCACAAGCGGTGCAGGGCCTCACCACCACAAGCGGCGCAAGGCTTCCTTCCCCACGGCCGGCAACGGCACGAGCAGCACAAGACCTCGCCGCGGCCACCACGAGCGATGCGAGGTTTCCCTCCCCACGGCAGTGCAAGCGGCCCGAGGCCTCTATTCCCGCGGCCGCCGCCGACGCAAGTAGCAGCCGCTTCATTTCCCAGGGGGGGCCCCGCCTAGTCCCGCCTCACTAAGCCCCGCGCGCCGTCTTTCGGAAGGCGCCCTTTGGCTGGAGGTCTGCACAGTGCCCTTCCCTTTGGTTGCCCCCTCGTTCCCCTCCATCGGCCGAGCTGTGGACGTGGTAGGGATGGGGTAACCGCAGATTCTCCAGTCCGGCTTGGAAGTTTTATCACCCGCCCTATAAGACGACACCCGGCGTATAAGACAACCCCCAACTTTTGAGAAGATTTTCCTGGGTTAAAAAGTAGTCTTATACACCAGAAAATACAGTAAATATTATTTTAAAAAGTAAATTCTGTTTGTAATAATTGTTTGGATACACTATATTTTTAATATGCTAGTCGTGATAATTTCATGCCAAGTAAAATTGTCCATAGTCATATTTTATGTTCCTAGAGTAACAGAATGACTTTCAATCTGGAAAAGAAAAAAGAAGTGCTAATGTAGTATTTTTTTCCATTTTTCCCCGGGAAAAAACTGGTTTTTTTCCGAGCTTCAAAATTTTCAGAAATTTTACATCTCTAGATCTGTCAAGATTCGGCTTGCCTGGGCTATCCAGGTCAGGGTTGCCTTTTATTTTTTAACCAACTACCTATGCCTGAGAAGACCAATCTTCTCATCTCAAGATTACTAGTTTCGTAGGAGTCTTTATAACGTAGTTGGTGCTTTCCTTCTATTGGATATCTAATGAAAACTGTGCTCCAACTTTTACCACCAGTTAAATATGAAACCTAAAAATGTCTGCGTTTTTAATACAGCCAGGACTCTGTATTCTTCATATTAAACTGTAGTCCATTATCTGTAGAAAACCTTTCTGCCAAGGAACTGAAGAAGATGCTTAGTAAGCAGAGACGCGCTCAGAAGAAAGCCAAGCTTGAAGAGGAGAGAAGGCATGCAGAGAGAGAGAGGCAGCAAAAGAACCAGAAAAAGAAGCGAGACGAGGAAGAGGAGGAAACGAGCGGGCCCAAGGAAGAACTCGTTCCTGAAAAATTGGAAAGGGTACTCTTCAACTCTACTTTTGCACATTTACATTGGGTTATCGTAAGATATTCAGACTCCTCCTCAACTTGGATTCTGTACCTTAGGTGCCCTTTTCCAATGAAGGTCAGATTGAATTGAGAAAAATGTTTGCAGGAATACTTAGGATCTGAGAGGTGTATGTGTGGAACTGTCTGATCAGGTACCGTATTCTATCCCCGGGTGGTGAGGAAACATCAGCCTCAACTTTTCTTCCCATCTGAGTACTCCGTTTTATTCTGAAATAACTATAGCAACACTGTGGGGAAAGTATTTCATAGATTGTATTCCGGGGTATATTTCTACCCCAAGCCAGATTCCAGTGCACGTTGGAATATGAAATGCCCCCCACCCCCACCCCCCCTCTTTGTGTTGGCAGAAGTTGCCGCACCCACGAACACTTGGAACCTGACAACACGATTAGGCATTGGGCAGAATGTTTCTTTTGAGTAGATTTGCCCTTCCTGTTTTGCATATTCACACAAGTGCTGCACCTTTGTATAGCTATAATTTTTTATTTTCAGTTTAAAACGACAAAAAACATGTTTTGAACCTAAGATATTACCCAGTCGGCATAAACGGTTGGAAATTTTAATGGAAGACGTCTACCATTAGTGACCTCTGAAATTTCCGCCTCTGGGTTATTTTTCTGCCCCAGTACAATAACTCTCCAGTGACTTTTCTTCAGTGCGAGCACCCTGGCTGTGTCTGCCTCCAGGCAGCCAAGACCCTTCCCTTCGGTGCTGCTATGGGGCCTTGGAAGACTCACAGCTGGTGGACCGTTTCCAAATACAACGTTAACAGTTTTCCATGTCACTCCTGAAGATCTTTTCCAGCTCATCCTCAACACTCCCAGTGCCTTGGACACCACCTTGGCTGTTTCTAAAGTTAGACAAGCAGAGAGACCAGTGCTGGCAAAATATTTGGAAAAGTGTGTGTGTGTGTGTCTTGATGAAGAGCCCATGGCTTGCTTGCTTCTCTGGCTAAGCCACAGTTAGATTCTCAGTGCAAGATACATCCCTTGTTCTGTGACAGCAAACTAAAGGCAGATTTAATTGACTTTTCCCAAGCAAAATTGATATTCAAATAGATCTCATCTGTTGAATGTGACTGAGTCATCTTTCTATGAATAGGAGGAGGCACTGAATCTCTCTAGAGCCAGTTTGGTGTAGTGGTTAAGTGCGCGGACTCTAATCTGGGAGAACCGGGTTTGATTCCCCACTCCTCCACTTGCACCTGGCTGGATGACCTTGGGCAAGCCATAGCTCTGGACCAGCTGTTCTCTCAAGGACAGCTTGGGAAAGAGCTCTCTCAGCCCCACCCATCTCATAGGGTGTCTGTTGTGGGGAGGGGAAGGGAAAGGAGTTTGTAAGCCGCTCTGAGACTCCAAGTGAGTGAAGGGCGGGGTATAAATCCAATCTCTTCTTCTTCTTCTAGAGCAGTGGTGTCCCATCCCCCCAGGGGCCCCTGGGGGACCCGAGTTATTGGGGGGGGAGGTGTCCTCAAATCCATATGCATGCTAAGCAACTTTTGATATTTTTGTCATAATTTATTTTCTTGATCAACTACTGTCATGGGGAGGGGGGGACAGTCTGCAAAAGGTTTTGATCTTAAAAGGGGTCATCATAAAAGTTTGGAAACCACTACTCTTAAAAGATCAATATACTCTGGAAAATACTCAAGGGGGAAGGGTTTTTTATCCAGTAAGTTGCATGGAATGGGGTAAAGAAGTACCCAGTGGAAAAACCCATAGGTTTCTGGGATTGTTTTATGCCCCAGGTGTTTTCTTGTTTACAGACAGAAGATTCTATCGTAAGTAGGTGTACTTGGAGGACCTTTTTTACTGATCAGCAGGCGATGAGGTCCAACGAGGATAATGTTGTTAGAACTCTTAGATATGGATTGTCCCCCCCAGCCAAAAGAAGTGCAACCAGGGTAGTAATTTATCCGACAGTACGCTAGAAAAACCACCATTATCCCTCTGCAATGTCCCCTCTAATATTCCCCCCCCCCTCCTGAGGGGAGCACAGCTCACACCATGAGCAAAATATAACTGCTGTAATCTTAAAAATGGGCAAGGGGCAGGGCAAGGCCCTGACTGCTGCTGAGCGGGGCTTCCTGTGTTAATGAGCTGCTGCTCGCGCACCCAGCTGAGAGGGAACACTGCCCCTGTGCCACTTCTCTCATACCTCCCCCTGCCCATGATCCCCTCCTTTCTGGGCACCAGAGCTGCTGCTTTGCCTTTTGTCTTATGGATCACCTCTTGGGGAACAGTCAGGAGTTTCTTTCTTTCTTTCCAGGGAGAAAGTGGGGGAGGCTTCAGCTCATGCACTCCCTCTGCCACCTTTCTTTCATCCCCTCCATCACAGGAGAAGTGAACACTCAAAACTGGGAGACGGTGTTATCAGATCACCCTGGGACCATCCAGTATGGTCTTTTAAGTTCTCTCCACAGTGAGGACTGCAAAGGGAGACAGCTGATGAGCTCAGTATCCACTCCCCCCTCTCTTTTCGGGGTCAGTCTAAGGTTGAGTGGACTGTTTGTGTAAGCAGTGTGGTATAGTAGTTCGTGCCAGACCAGACTCTGAGACTTGGATTCAGATCCCACCTCTGCTGGGAAGTTTGCTAAGTGACCCTGGTCCTATCATTGTCAGTCAAACCTCTGTCACAGGGTTGATATGGAGATAAAATGAGGGAGAATCACATGTTCCTTGGAAGATGGGTGGAATAAAAATCTTATTTGATAGTCTACTGTAGTCGAATTGAGATGGTGGGGGAGTTGAACTGAGATGTCAGGCCTCTTGAAATGTCGGCACAGTACAACCTGTCTGGTTTGATCATCTATCTGTCTGTCTTTCAAGAGAATAAAGAAACTGTTCTACCCATTCCTTTGAAACACTGCTGTGGTTTAAAGTTGTGGCAGCCTTTATATGTAGAAACTATAACGTGGTGTGACTCTTAATTGTGTTGTAACTTGTTTTTGTTTTTTTTAATTAAACAGGCTGATAATCCATTAGAGGAAGCTATTAAGTTCCTTATACCACTTAAGAATCTTGTGGCAGATAACATTGACACGCATCTGTTAGCATTTGAAATATATTTCAGGAAAGGTAATGTATGTGCTGTTGTAAAATATTATATGGCAGGAGTGGTCTTGTAACAGTTCAGTATGCACATCTTGCTAGTTTTGATTAATATTCTGAGGGCATCATTTTATCCGCAAGTAATGAAGCATTTGTGGAAGTCTAGCAGAAAGTATGTATAAAAGTACTGAGTCCAGAGACGCATTGCAGTGAATTCAGCTCATAAGTTTATCGATGGCACAATTCCAGGCTGCTGAACGGGGCTCAGGGGTCTGCTTAAATAAGCGTCTAAACCGCACCCCCAGCCTTGCCCAAACTCCCTGATAGGATTACTCCCTGATTGGATTACCCTGATAAGATTACGCCCAAACTTCCTGATAAGATTAATCATGGGTTACCTTAAACCATAGTTGCCATTAGGACATAACAGTATTAATAAGTTTATTTGAATGATTAACAGTAAAAATAAACGTGCTGTATAAACGTATTGGCTTGGATCCAGGAATGTGCGAACGGAAACCTGAACGGACTTCGTGCAGTTCCCCCTTGTGCAAGGTTTTATACAACGCCTCATGCTTTCTTCCCCTATGTATTCTAATGTGCAGAAACTGGTTCTGTAAGGTCTTTGCAAGCGGAAAAAGGCGGAGGCACAACACATTTGACTCACAGCAAGTGGCCACCGCACTCTTTTTCTTCCATTTCGGCTTGCGCAAAAAGCTTCAACGCGAGTGGAAATTATGTGCTGAATCCAGTCTGTTTTTTCCCTTGTTCATGTTGCTTCCTGGCCACGTGTTAATGTGCACTCATCAACAGGACTTCCGCATGGCGTCTTGGGCACAGGATTACATTCTAAATCAGGGTGCCCACCGCTGTTTCCCTTGTCGCCCACTGAGCTTCTCAGGAAGTTGGGTGAGGCTGTTGTGCGGCAGGGCTTGTCACTGGCTTCCCTCCTTCGGGTTAACCAGTTTTCCACTGGAGGACAAGAGGACCAGAAAGCAGCTGGGCTTTCCTCAATGGTTGTGTGGGCCCACTCCCCACTTTGGGGTTTCCCTCCTCCCAGAAGGTGTGAGGAGGGGGGGTATTCTGTTTCGCTCCACCTCCTGAGGTGAATTTGGCTCTGCTTCCTGTGGCAGACATTTTAGGGTGTTGCCCGCTGACCCCTGTCGAACTTCCAAAGGTGCCCACAGCCTCAAAAAGGTTGAGAACCCCCCTTGCTCAAAATAATAATGGGGATAGCTTGTCAGTGAGAGAGCAGGAGCAGACAGAATTTGATTAGGACAATATTCTCAAATGGGTAAAGTTAAAATAACATCATACATTCTAGCGTTGCATTCTTGTGGGTTTTTTTGCAGGAAAATTTCTATTAATGTTGCAGTCGGTAAAAAGAGCTTTTGCCCTCGACAGCAATAACCCATGGCTCCATGAATGTTTGATTAGATTCTCCAAGTGTGGTAAGTGAAAAGAAACAGTAGTGCTTGCTCGCTATATCAGTTGCGTGGGCACTTCGGCTTGGATCCGAGGAACAAGTTTCCTGTGTGCTGGAAAGCTTCCACCAGGGGGCAGGTGACCTCTCTGCTAGCCCTTCCGTTGGCATGGGGGGGGGCGGATTGAAAACCGCTGGGTTTGTTCAGAGAATCCATACTTTAATCAGGTCCTTAAGTGTAGCTAATCAAGGACGCAGTACAGGTGGGAGAGAAGTTTTACTTACCTGTTTAAAACTGGCCTCTGTGTTCAGCCAGGAAGATCTTCTAGCTGCGCGTGTTCTTCTTCACTGCCTGCTCGGCGGCTGCCCGGCATTGTGGCCCCAAATGTGCAGATGTTTTTTGTGATGCTGCCTTTAAATGGTCGCAGTTTCGTGACAATAAGGGCAAGATGCCAGCTCTTATATATATAAAACACTTCAAGAAATAAACTGGGCTCAGAGGAAGAAGGGGTGATGAGCAATGGAGGCGTTTTGTTAAACAGCAACACAGATGTGTGTCTTGCCTTTCTAGTGTCGGATCACAGCAATTTATCAGAAGTTGTGAACAGAGTCCTCACCCAAGAAATGCAGAAGATCTTCATCAGTAAAGATTTGGAAAGTTTTAATGAAGAATTCCTCAAACGCAATCCTACCTCCATTCAGCATCAGCTATCAGGTTGGTTTTCTACTGGTGTAGTTACAGTATGGTGAACTCTGCCCGGTCTAGAACTGACTGTAGAGCCCTTGCTCATCAGACTGATGTGAAGCTTGCAATTAAGGAAGACTCTGGCTCTCACAGGACTCAGGGGTCTGAAGACTCAACTGTTCACCCATTGGTTGCATTCAGACGGTTCTTTTGAGCCGCACCAGGCACGAGTGCCTGGTGGACTTAAGGGGCACGTCCAGACTGCAACATCTGGGAAACGTGTCACTTCCGTGATCAACCCATCGATCCCCATCGGGGAGTCATACTTAAAAGATAGTGGTCCTAAGCTGGCCGACAGGCCAGTGCCGAACTTTCCGCCATCTGGTCGTTCCACCAACACGCAATCAGCCCGTAGGGATGGTCTCCAGACCATCCCGAACAGTCATTTTAAAAAAGTCTTAGCAATGCGCACATAACCGCTTAAACATGCGATGTCCGCAGAGCTCCACTCAAACGATCCGGACAATTTAATATTTCTGAAGGTCCCCTGATATTTATGCACTTTGTTAACTGAACTGGTACCCAAAGGAAGGTACTGTTTAAGTCCGCGCATGCGTGGAAAAACAAGTAGACAGGCACACATACGCATGCACAAACAGGATTCTTTTTTTAAAAAAAGCTGACTGCTCGGCTCTTTAAGGTGGAAGCCATCCAGACAATCCACCGCGGAGTCACATGCGGTAAAGCGATTCACAGGGGAGCTGTCTGGTCGTGCAACGCTGGATCAAAAAGATCTAGCTCACATTACAGCCGGGCCAATGGCAGGATTAGCTGCCCATCTGAACACGCCCAGTTGTTAATTTTTCACACGACTCAACTTTAACGTAGACTTTGTGGAAGTTCTTCCCTGCCTTCCTCTTCTTCCAGCAGTCCGCCGCATGCCTCCCAAAAGCCTCTGCTGAGGGCTAGGAGGCCCTCCTGAGTAAAACGTGGCATTGGGGGGTGGCCCTGCCAGAAAAGGGGGAAATTCAGCAGAATTGCCATCCTTGCATAAATGCAACAAGTTTCAGAACCTGACGTACCATGCTCATGGAACAGCCAGGGAAATGGAGGTCAGTTTTGCCTGATTCTCTCATTCTGTCTGTCCCCGTCCCACCCGTCCCCAGCACCACATGGGATTTTATTCCAAAGGCCGCTCTGGCACTCCATGGAGACTTCCCAGACCGTTTCAGGGGGCTGCTGGGGAGGGGAGGGGAGGGGAGAGAAGACCTGCTTCCATGCGCTCCTCCTTTCCATGGCAGTCATGAGCTGTATCCCACCAGCCTTTCCACTGGTGAAAGAGGAAGAGGAGGCCCACTGAAGAATGTGCTGGGGATCATCATGACCTCAGATGGACAACGAGCCCCATGGATCGGATGCTTTGGTGACATGCTAATATTTCCTCTTATCATTGATGCCTTGCAATTGTTTCAAGGTTTTTAATGAAATTTCTCATGCAAATTTCAGTGTGTTTTGAAAACGGAAGCAAGTGTGTTTGTGCACACCATCATCCTGCAGTAATTCAGGGTTTCTGGATCTATAGCCTGCTTTGAATAGTTTCCTGTATTGACGCAAATGTGCCTTCACCGTCTCTTTCAGGTGCCAAAATGATGTATTTTCTGGATAGCTCCAGACAAGAGAAAGCGATCGCCATTGCAACTAGAGCAGACGAAACGATGAGAGACAAAAATGTGAAGGTAATTCATGGCACCTGGTGACAGTACGCCATCATGGAGAGTGTGCCTTTGAAACCTGAGGTGGATTTGTAAGTAACGTTTTAGGGGGTCTTAAGTCAGTGTGCCTGGATGTTCCATAGGCAACGTATGTGGCTTTCTATGGAAATGGGGAAAAGGTGTGCTCAGGCGCTCTATTCAAGGAAGAGAGAACAATGGGGAGGGAGGCGTCCGCACAGTACTCCTGGCTAAAGTTATTTTCTCATGTATCTTCAGACTTTAACGAAGGTTTTGGAGTCCTTGCGAGATGGCGGCTTTGGAACCTGCCACGCCCAGACTAACGAATATCGGCTAGCATGCCACAAACTGTTTCCTTTAGCATCCTCCTTCATGCCTCTTACAAATGAAGACGATGGCCGCTTTGCGTCAGTGAATCATACAGCCCTTAACCATGAAGTGCTGTCCAATGAAATTTGAAACAGGATGCTGAAATATCTCTGCGTTCTCAGCTGACTGCGTACAGATTGGGGTGGCGGGGAGGGGGAGTCTCCCACAGAATGTGATGGAACACGATTCGGATCTCAAAGCAGAGGCGATTGAATGAAAGTGTTCTGTGCTCTGAACTCCTTGTCCCGTAACAAGAGCTGCCAATGCTGATGTAAACATCTCTCTCTCTCTCTCTCTCTCTCTCTCTCTCTCTGTCTTGTCTCAATAATACTGGTCATGTTTATACTTGTACAGTTATGAATATTTTTAATGCAAATCATGGACACTAGAAACTGACCATTCATAGAAATGTTGCTGCACATACCAACAATTCTTACAGAGCATATATCATACCAGAAAAGTTGGTGAGCTTGCAGTGTGGCCCTCTGCAGAGCTACTCTGGTCTAAGGACTGCACTGTCAGGTGGATCTAACTCTACTAGTCCTCTCCATTGCTCTGTTTTTCGCAGCTTTTTATTATTTCCCCCCAAAGCATTGAAGTCTTAATTATAGGCAGTGGAAACCTTCTGTCCATTCAGAGTGTCACGGGGAAACAGTGCTCTTTAAATGAGGGGGGGGGGGCCTAAATCGGCACTGTTATGAAAGTCATAAGCCTATTTTCCCCAAAGCCATTAATTTGAGCAGTGTATTTAGGTTTTTAAACGAATGCTCACTCTCAGTGTTCGTATAGTTCCTTTAACCCTTCCCAGCTTCCAGATGTTACTGGTGCGGTCCTAAACAGAGTTCCCCCATTCTTTTCATCCCACTGATTTCAGTGGACTTGGGACTGCACCGCCAGGATAGCAGCAAAGAAAGTGGCTATTTCCAGGTCCTGGATTTAGTTTAATACTGAGCTCCATTAAAAACTCACACATTTTGATTTGAGAACAGTGAACTCTAATTCTGCTTCTGTTGGAAGGCTGTTGCTCTACGGTGCTAGAAAGTAACAAGCGTTTAAGATGTATTTTGAAAAAGGAAAAGGAACTGAAATGAGCCCAACTAGACTGGTTACAGATCAAAGTGAATTCTTTTTTTCCTTCATGCATTAGTCTGAATGTGCATCACACACAGATACACAACATGTCTGAGTTTTACTTCAGCTCTCCTCAGGAGACAAATGGCTGCCCCTGACAACTTTATATAAAACGACCATGAAACTTACAATACACTGTGGCTTGTACAGAAAATCCATTTTATCAAAACGAATAAAAGAACCCGTCTGTTTGGGGTTTTTAAAAATTATTTTACAGTTAATGCAAATGTATCCGTAATATTTCCTGGGCCCTATGCAAAATTCAAGAAGGGAAATTTTATCAAATCAAATGGATGTAATTAAGATGGTCGGCCATTTAGGATCAGTGATAGTTGAATGAAAAACTCCCTGTAAAATAAGGCCAACAGATGTAATGCTGTAATAAATTATTTTGTACACACTGGCTCTGGTTTTGGGGGGGTTTTTTAGTGGCATGAATATGAGTGTATTTTATCTCATATATTTCAGAATCTTTTTATTAAAATGTATGGAGAAATTAATCTGGTAGTTAAAACAGCAAAGAGTCTTGTGGGACCTCAGTGATCAGACAGTGCTTGAGTCAAAAGCTGTTCTGGCTGATGGAAGCTTCTGTCACAGTGGATGAGTCTTTAAAGTGCCAGAAGACCTTTTTGCCTTGTGATGGTATAAGTGCAAACAGTCTTGTGTTGTTTCCTGAGATTACCCTGATAGGAGCGTCAGTGTAAAGCCCTCCCCCCCCCCAAAAAAATACCCCTGAAAATTTGAGGAAAACAACCCCCCCCCCCCCCCCCATTTTTCTGACAGGAAATTTGGGAGAGTACTGAAAAAACTCCTGTGAAATATTTCTCTGTTGGAATGAGGGAAATACTTTTAAAGACCAGGAGGGCATGTCGAAGACAACGCTTTCCTACTCATGTCTGTCCAAGGGAGCTTGGACCCCCGAAAGCTCCTGCCCTGAATCCCTTGTCGGCCTCCAAGGTGCACCTGGACTCAAATCCAGCTGTTCTACCACAGACCAAAATGGCCACCCTCTGAAACGATCTTGGGGAAGGAACTGCCCTTTGGCAGAACTTGTGTCCTGCTTTTTGGCAGGGAAGGTGGTTGCTTTTGTAACAGGGCAGTGACTCAGGATCCCCTCTGCCAGGAGTCCTCTAGATGGGCTTAGCCGACCTCTCTCCCTCGCTCGCTGTCAGCCTCAGCTATAATTTGGGGGGACATTATACTTTACAAGCTGGAGGACCCGCGATACTTGCGGGGGGGGGGTGAGCCTCTTCCCCCTCCTCTGGCCCTGCGTGCTGAGCCTCTACCCCGTCCCCCCTCCAGGCAGCTTCCCCCCGCCTTCAAAACGGCGGCGGCGGCAGGGAGATAGCCCCCGCCGAGGCTCCCCCCCGTAAGGCGGTGGCGGCAGGTAGACCGCTGCCTGCCAAGGCTTCCCCCCGCCTTCAAAACGGCGACGGCGGCAGGGACACCCGCCGTCCACTGAGGCTTCCCCCCCTCCCTCCCTGCTTTCAAAACGGCGGCGGGGGCATAGAGACCTGCCGCCCGCCGAGGCTCTTCCCTCCCTCCCCCCCGCAAACGGCGGCGGCGAGTCCTCTTCATGCTGCTTCCAACCCCCTCCCCTACAGCGGCCACAGCGTTCTCTGCGCACGCGCGGAGAACGCTTTAACTTTTCGGGGGATTTAAAGATCCCCCTAAAAGTTTTTTAAACATTTAGAATTTTTCTGCACATGGGGGTAGTGTGTAGAAACCCCACCCCCCAAGTGCCCCCCCGGCGCGGATTTAAGTATCCGCACGCGGGGGAGGGGGCACTTGGGAATTAGATATATAGATTATTACATTACTGTAAGGAAAGCAAGAAGAAACTGTATGTGGAATTGTTCTGAGCACTTTGTCCTTTAGGAGAGCTCCTCTGGGCAGAAATTGCTTCTCTATTTCTGCAGACTTCCCTAGGGGAAAAAAGAGGCCACTTAGGATATCCTGTCTTCCCTTCACCCTTCTGCTTTTGGCTTGTCTAGCACTGGGGTAGTGAGGCAGCTTGAAGCAGAGTCCCGCAGGCGCAGCTGCTGCTTCCTGTCAACACGTGCCCTGTCCTGTGAAAGGCATCAGCTCAGGAAGGGACGTCTACAACAGAGGATCTCGGTGGAATACAGGGTGTGGTTCCAGTCGAAATTGTGCTTCATCTTTTTGTAGAAATGCAGAGAAGCCATGAAGTCAAAGGGGGAAGTCAGGCAAATAGACTTTATTTCCTGATTAACATTTTTCATAAAAGGAGTGTCATAAGAGCATAAGAAAAGCCTTGCTGGATCAGACCGGTGAGGGCCCATCTAGTCCAGCCTCCTGTCTCACACGGGGGCCAACCGGTTCCTCTGGACGACTGACAACAGGGCATGGAGGTTGAGGCCATCTCTTGATCAGAACCTCAGAAGAGGCCTGTTGGATCAGACCAGTGAGGGTCCCTCTAGTCCAGCCTCCTGTCTCACACAGGGGCCAACCGGTTCCTCTAGACGACTGACAACAGGGCATGGAGGTCGAGGCCTTCTCCCAGTGTGGCCTCCAGGCTCTGGGATTCAGAGGACTGCTGCCTCTGAATGTGGAGGTTCCCCTCAATCACCATGGCTAGTAGCCACTGATAGACTTATCCTCCAGGAATTTATCCAGTCCCCTTCTAAAATTGTTTATTTCTGTGGCTATCACTACATCTTCTGGTAGCGAATTCCACATTTTAATCATGCTCTGTGCAAAGTAGTATTTCTTTTCTGTATTTCCTGTTCTATACAAGCCAAAACTCACTTTTTAAAAACACCAATAATTTCCAAGCAACTCTTGCACCTAATATAGCATTCCCTAGGAGTGGTGATGATTCAGAACTGTGTTCTTAGCAGCAGAACAGTAAATCCTTGGTCAGAGATTAGTTCTGTAGGAGATCCATTCAATGCCGTGCTGAGGGATATACATTGGAGGAAGGGTTAAAATCCACTAGGCACTGAGGAAAACTTGGAGGCCAGCTGCCCCTGCAGTACAGAGATATTCTCTTGGACTGAAATAGAACTAGTCTGCCAGTTCTCAAAATTTTAAAGTTGCAAAAATATGTTGTGGGGAGGAAGATGTGCAGGATCAAGATCCGAATTATAAGAGAGGATTTTTGTTCTTTATATATTGATTTAATGAGGTTTAACATATAGTCTCCAATCTCAAGTTTTTCCAAGACCTCAAACATAAAATCCCAATTTAAATTGTCAAACGCTTTTTCTGCATCTAAGAAAAAAAAACCCCACTTCTCTTTCTGGATGCTTGTCATAATACTCTATCGCATCTATCACCTGGGGCCAAATTGATTGAGAGAAGCACAGAGCGTCCCGCACCTTCCATGATGACCCCAAGCTGGGGGAGATGAGGGAGGAATGAGAAGACGACTCGGGAGTTGAGCAAGGGCAGTCCATCCTGCACTCAGAGGTAAAGGAGCTGAAGGAAGGGCTCCAGTACCTGGTAAAGAACCTCCTGAAGCTAGTAAAGGAGTTAATGGAGGTTGACAAGTCGGAGGAGACAGAGGAGGAAGGAGCCAAGAGCGAACCAGAGCGGCCCCCTGCACCCCATAGACCTGAACCCGAGTGGTGCACTAGAGGCAATGTTTGACAGCGGCCCTGGGAAATTAGCGTTCTTCGCCATCCAGGTGTGCAAGATGCTCCGTGAATGGGGTCACACCTTTGCTTCAGACGAGCAGTGAGTTGACTACATGGGGTCCTGGCTCCAAGAGAGAGCAGCAGACTGGTTTGTGGGTCTGTACAACATTGCAGCCCCAGAACTCTGGGACATCGATGCGCTCATGCAGGCCCTCTGCCACCAGTTTGAGGACCCTCTTGAACTCAAGAAGGCCCACACCCACCTGAGGGCCTGCGTCAGGGCACACAGTCAGTGCAGGAGTACTCAGATGAGTTTAAAGCCACAGCCACCAAGTTGCAGGGTTGGCCAGAAGAAGTCCTGATCGAGTTTTACCAAGCAGGCCTGAACACCATGAACTTGGAGAAGACACTGGCCCAAGACAACCCTTGTTGGCCGGTTGGATCCAGGTGGAGAACTGCCACAACTTGGAGCAACTATATCAGTATAAAATGCCTGCGAGAGGGGCCATGGCGCAATGGACTATTCGGGCTAGAGGACCGCTACCCGGAGGGTATCTGGAAAATCAGCTGCCTATGCTGTGGGAAAGCTGGGCAATTTGCGGTGGCATGCCAGAAGCCCAAGAGCGAGGAGCAAGATCAGAGAGAGGACCATTGGGAGAAGAAGGCCAAACCAACCAGGAAAAGACCAAAGTCCCTGAGAGCCCTGCAAGCCGCTGAGTATGTGACATCCGAGAGCCCATCCACCAGCGAATCTGATGACTCCAAGGAGCAGGGAAAAGGCCAGGACCTGCTGTAAGAGGCACCACACAGCAGGTCCGAAAGTCCCCAGCGTGAGAATCGGTGCGATCCTCTACCTCCCTCTTTTTTTGTGACTGTTACTATTTTAAACCCCTTGGAGGGGAAATAGTTGTGGGTCCGAACCCCGATACACTCTGGGTGCTCCCGAGATTTAATAAGCCCCACCTTAGTTACGGGACTAGGGGCGAAAGTCTGTAAATTAAAGGAGCTGGTAGTGTTCTGCCAAATGGATTAAATTAAATTAAATTAAAGGAGCTGGTAGTGTTCTGCCAAATGGATGGTACTACCATGCAAGCTTGTAATTACAAGACTGTTGAGCTGCCCATGGAGGTGGTGAAACATTGGGGGAATGTGGTCGTTTGTGGTGCACCCAATGGCTAGCTTTCCCATGGTGCTGGGTAACCCATTGCTCCAGGCGCACGACCCGTATGTGCAGTGGAGCATTAAAACCCTCAGCTTTTTAGATCCCTGATGCAAGGAGCATCAGTGGAATCCTGAATGGGGGGTGGAACCTTGCCTGGTCCCTGAACGGGTTATGCCTAGCCATAGAGGAGCTGGAGGCCATCCCTGAGGAATATAGAGACCTGGCAAGAGTGTTTGAGGAAGGGGAGGCTGATGAGCTACCCCCGCATCAGAAGACTGACTGTGTGATAGAAATCTTGCCAGGTCACAAATTGCCTAAGGGGAAGTTATATGCAATGAGCTCGGCCGAAAAAGAAGAGCTACGCGGGTTCATAGACAAGAACCTGGAGCACAGGTTCATTAGGCCGGCTACCTCCCCTTTCGCGGCACCAGTGCTGTTTAGGAAAAAGAAAGGTGGGGGACTCAGTCTGTGCATGGACTTTAGAGGCCTGAATGTCGTCTCGGCTTCGAATGCCTACCCACTCCAGCTGATTAAGGATTTGTTGGCTGAGGCTTCCAAAGGAAAGATTTTTTTTCTAAGCTGGACTTAAGAGATGCTTATTTTTAAGTGCATATACAAGATGGAGATGAACATAAAACTATGTTCAACATCCCGCTGGGGCAGTTTGAATAGTTGTTCATGCCATTTGGATTGGCCAGGGCCCCGGGGGTGTTCATGAACCTGATAAATGAAGTGTTACACAAGCACCTGTTCAAAGGGGTTGTAGTTTATCTTGATGATGTGTTGATCTATTCAAATGATAAGGCTTCCTACGTCAAGCTGGTGAGAGAGGTTCTAACTGCCCTCTATGATAACCACCTCTATGCAAAGCTCTCCAAATGTGAGTATCATAAAGAGGAGATAGACTGTCTGGCTTTCATTTCACAAAGGAGGGGTTAGGCATGGACCCCCAAAAGGTTCAGGACGTGTTGAGGTGGGAAGCCCCTTGAACCCAGAGGCAATTCATTCTTAGGATTCACAAATTTCTACCATCCCTTCATCCCCAATTTTGCCCAGGTGACTTTACCTTTGACTGACTTACTGAAAATGAAGGGGAAGGGGCCCGAGAGCAAAAACGGTGGGTGCAAACTGCATTGGACACCCGAGTACCTGGAGGCATCTGACAAGCTTAAGACACTGTTCACTTCAGAGCCCATTTTGCATAACCCTGATGAAACTACGCCTTTTGTCGTTAAAGTAGATGTTTCTGATGTGGCTATGGGAGGAGACATCTTGTAAATTGGAGCCGATGGCAAGCTACACCCTCTAGTCTTCGTGTCTAAAAAGTTTTCAGCGGCAGAGAGAAACTGAGCAGTGTGGGACAAGGAAGCTGCTGCTATTAAGTTAGCCCTCACCACTTGGCGGCATTGGTTAAAGGGGGCGAAAGTCCCATTCGAGGTGTGGACGGATCATAAAAACTTAGAAGCTCTCAAAAGTTCACACCGCCTGAATGCCAAGCAGCTATGGTGGGCAGAATTCTTCTCTAAGTTTCATTTCACACTTAAGCACCTCCCCAGGAATTCCAGCTACCTAGCCAATGCCCTATCCTGTCTCCCGCAACATGACAGCCAACATGATGAGGTCATAGACACTATGTTCACACCAGCGCAGCTGGGAAGGGCGGTGACCACTAGAGCGCAAGCTAAGAAGGGGGGGAGCAGGAGCTGGGTGACTGGATTGAGAAGCTGAAAGCTGCCTGCTCTCCTCATGATCTAGCAGCTATCAAGAAGGAGGGCACCTTGATGAAAAAGGAAAACGGCTGTTGGTATAGGGGGGGCAAAGTCTTTGTGCCAGAGACCCTGCAGGGGGAAGGTTTTATCCATGAGGCATGATAATAAATTGTTGGGACATTTTGGGTACCTAAAAACCCTGCACTTAATCCAAATACAGTTCTGGTGACCTCGTATGAGAGGAGATATCTCTAAGTACGTGGCATCTTGCCAAACTTGCATTATGAGTAAAAGGAGGGGAGGAAAAGAACCTGGTCCCCTGCAGCCGTTGGAAATGGGAAAGACCCTGGGCTGTGGTATCCATGGATTTTATTACGGATTTACCCACCAGCCAGGGGGGAACAGTCATTTCGGGGGGGGGTGGACTTGTTTTCCAAACAGGTGCATTTTGTCCCGTGCAAGCAAGTGCCAACTGCCAAGCAGCTAGCAAGGCTGTTTAGTCAGCACATTGTGAGGTTATGTACTTTGCCACGTAAAATAATTTCAGACAGAGCCACCCATTTCATTGCTAAGTTCTGGAAAGAATTATTAAAACTGTTGGGCATTCAGCGGGGGCTGAGAAATGGTTACCATCCCCAAACGGATGGGCAAACAGAATGCACCAATCAAGTGTTTTTGAGGCGTTTCATTAACTGTCAGCAGGATGACTGGGTGCAACTGTTGCCTTTTGCAGAGTATAGTTTCAACAATTCAGTCCACAGCTCAATAGGCATGTCCCCCTTCAAGGCAGTACACGGTTATGAAGGGGACTGATGACTCTGGAGCCTCCCATTGCTTTATCAATTCAAAGTTTGTCAACCAGTACCAGATACCCCCTCTGGTCCAAAAAAAACACCCAACTCTGGCCAAGGCTATTGATGGCCGATTATTGCATTTTGGCATGGTTATCAGGAAAACCCAGCCACTCATCCTGCTGTTTCAGCATCACCAGGAGCAGCTGTGCTTCAATGTGGTGAGCATGCCTCACTTCCCAATAGTGCTAGGAATGACATGGCTACCACTTCATGACTCCCTCATTGGATGGATCCGACAGGAGCTCCAGACCCACACCCACATCAGAGCCAGCCAACCTTGGCAACTGTTGACACATCAACCACACCTACCCTTCCAAATAAATATGAGGACTTCCATGATGTCTTTTAGGGGAAAGCAGTTGGCCAACTACCACCCCACTGGTCTTACGATTGTGCCATCAACCTTGTCTCAGGTGCGCCTTTACCTGTAGGATGTCTGACTTCACTATCAGAACCTGAACTGGCCATGCTCCAGGAGTTCCTGTCCAAGAATCTGCAGAAAGAGCTCATATGCCCCTCAACCTCTCCAACTTTGGCTCCTGTGTTATTCATTAAAAAGAAGAGTGGAGAATTTAGGCTCTGTAAGGACTACTTAATTAAGGAACCGTTGGAGCATCTTTGGTGAGCCAAGATTTACACCTTTGGGGTGCTTGCAATCTGGTGTGCATTCACAAGGGTGATGAATGGAAGACTGTTCAGCACAAGGTACGGCCAATTCAAATATGTAGACATGCCCTTTGGGTTCTCCAGTGCTCTCATGGACTTTCAGAGGTTCATGAACAATATCTTCCATGCCCTTTTGGACCAGTTTGTTAGAATTTTTTTTGGATGACATATTGAGTCTATAAAACCCAGCCAAACATACTGAGAATGTATGCACAGTACTTCAGAGATTAAAACAGTGTGGTCTATTTGCCAAACTAGAGAAGAGTGCATTTTATCTACAGTAGGTGGAATTTCTGGGCCACCTGATCTCTCCTCAGGGGATTAAAATGGATCCCAAAAAGGTTGAAGCAGTCCTTTCCCAGCAGACTCCATGCACCCACAAAAATATTCAACATTTCCTGGGTTTTGCCAATTATTATAGACAACTTATCTCCAACTTTGCTGCCACAACCGTGGCTTTAACAAGACTCCTACAGCCCCACAAACCTTTCCAGTGGACACCGAAGGCTGAAAAGGTGTTTTAGCATCTTAAAGCTCAAGTCACCTCTGGACCCCTCCTGTGCTACCTTGACCCCTAACTACCCTTTATCGTAAAGACTGATGCCTCCAGTACAGCAATAGGCATTATCACTCCCAAGACCGAATATGGGTTCAGCAAAAACAAGACCCATTCGCTCAAAAGCACTTGCAAAACCTCCAGGACCCAAACCAAAATAAGTCAGTTGGGTTCACAGAAACTCAAGGTATTCTCTCCCACCGGGGCCAAATATATGTGCCACCAGGGCCACTGAAAGCAGAGGCGCTACAACTGGCCCACAATGGTAAACCCACTGGACATTTTGATGCCATAAAACAGTAAATCTCCTGACTCACGAATTCTAGTGGCCCCAGGTCCAAAGCAGTGGCGCCATACATAAACTCTTGTGAGACCTGAAGACAAGCCAAAGATCTTCCTGTCAAGCCATCTGGTTTGTTACAGCCCCTACCTACACCCATGTGACCCTGGCGACTGATATCTCTAGATTTCATTACTGACTTGCCATGTTCACAGGGCTATATGAGTATTCTGGTCATGGTGGACCTCCTCACCAAGATGGCTCACTTTATTCCCTGTTCAGAACTCCCCACATCTCAAGAAACCGGTCACCTGTATTTACAGCATGTCTTCAGGTTTGCATGGAGTATTGGAACATCTGATTTCCTACCATGGAGTTCAGTTTACATTCCAATTCTGGCAAGCCTTACCTTCTCAAGTTAACTTATCATCAGCACACCATCCCCAATCTGACGGCTAAACAGAGCATACCAGTGCTACCTTGGAACAATATTTGTGATGTTATACAAATCACCAACAGGACAACTGGGTAACATTACTGCCTATAGCCAAGTTTGCATACAGCAATGCCATTTATGGCGGGCTATGGTTATCACCCCCGTTTCTTCCCGTAAACAGCACCCCCCTCCGATGTCCCAGCTGCGGACAAGTTAATTCAGGAACTCCAAGCCCTTCAGAAGGTTTTGTGGGAACAATTATAACAGGCTAGACTAGCCTATGAGGAGATAAATGATCATAGGTGTTAACTGGGCAAACCCTTGAAGGTGGGAGAGCAGGTGCGGCTTTCAACCCAGGATATTCATAGCTAATGACGTTCTCAGAAGCTGAATGCCAGAGTTACTGGTCCATTTCTCATCACGGCTCAGATTAACCCCACAGTATATTGGCTACAACTACCATCCACTTTACGAATTCATTTGGTGTTTCACCATTCTCTCCTAGTTCCGGTATCACCTCCACACCCACTAAGACTGCTAGGACCTCCCCCGCCGCCACCACTGATAATCGAGGGACAGCCTCTGTGTGGCCAATGATGTGAGTCAAAATCTCTCTCAACCCCTCCTTTGAAATCTGCCTTTCCCATGAGGCTTTTGGCTTCAACCTCCTCAGCTCTCCACAAATAAATTATTATTATTATTATCTATCTATCTATCTAGTGCCAGGTATTTTTGTACATAATAAAAATCTGGATCTCAGAGTAAGATTGGGGTTGTCAGTCTCAGGGACTGACCTCTGGCACTGATTACCCTGGACCCACTGAGCAGCTGGGCTCTACACGAAGAACAGCGCGATCCTAAGCAGAGTCACCCCTTTCTAGACACCTGAGTGGGAGGGTGTAAGCGATGAAGGCTGCCCTGTAAAAGGCCAGCTTCCGGGCTTTTTCTGCCACTTGCAGTGCAATCCTAAACACGCTTAGCAGGAAGTCCCATGGGGCGGTCAATGTCAGTATTCTTAGGATTGCAGCGTTATCTTGGGCAGGATTGAGACCGAGGCTGAAAGATTTTTATGATTAAGAATGTTTATACATATAAGATCCAGGTGGGTGGCCATGTTGGTCTGAAGCAGCAGAACAAAGTTTGAGTCCAGTGGTCTTAAAGGTGCCACTGGACTCAAACTTTGTAATACATATTAGAGAAAATCTGCATTTTTAAGATTACTGTTGATCTCAGTATACTGTGTTTCCCAACGAAATCAGGTCAAAATGAGTCGCCATGTTAGTCTGTCTGTAGCAGTAGAAAAGAGCAAGAGTCTCGAAGCACCTTAAAGACTAACAAAATTTGTGGCAGGGGAGGAGCTTGCGTGAGTCACTGCTCACTTCTTCAGATACTTGGATTTCCATTCTGTATGGCTGAATGTGGTGCCTTCCATGGAGTGAGATCAAGATGGGTAGCCGTGTCAGTCTGTCTGTAGCAGTCAAAAAGAGCAAGAGTCCAGGAGCACCTTAAAGACTGACAAAATTTGTGGCGGGGGAGGAGCTTGCGTGAGTCCCTGCTCACTTCTTCAGATGAAGGAGAAGAAGAAGAAGAGATTGGATTTATACCCCGCCCTTCACTCACTTGGAGTCTCAGAGCAGCTAACAAACTCCTTTCCCTTCCCCTCCCCACAACAGACACCCTGTGAGGTGGGTGGGGCTGAGAGAGCTCTGAGACAACTGTCCTTGAGAGAACAGCTGGCACAGAGCTATGGCTTGCCCAAGGTCATCCAGCCAGGTGCAAGTGGAGGAGTGGGGAATCAAACCCGGTTCTCCCAGATTAGAGTCCGCGCACTTAACCACTACACCAGACTGGCTCTCAGAAAAAGCTCGTCCCCTGCCACAGATTTTGTCAGTCTTTAAGGTGCTCCTGGACTCTTGCTCTTTTCAAGGAAATCAGCTGGTCTTTCAATTGCTTAACTTCGAACTGATGGTGCCCACCACTTAAAAATTACAAACACAGCTGAAGTAAATGTATATGTTTATAACTTACCAGAAACTCGGGTTGCTTGCATTTGGTCAGGAAAACAGGCACCCACCTGTTCAAATGATCGCTTCAAATAATCTCCACCTATAATTCTGAGTCGTGTTGTAATTACATGATGCTTAACGGTGTAGTCCGAAGAAGAGTTATATATCCTTCTATGCCCATTGACCTCAATGGCCTTAGAGAGGTTTAACTATGCTTAGGATGACGTGATAAGTCTGCTGCTGACACTTTCTGTCTTAGAGCTTATGGTTTCTGGGCAGGGTTGATGCCAGCTCCTGTCAGGGAAATACCTGGAGACTTTGGGGGGTGGATCCAGGAGAGGGTGGGGTTTGGGGAAGGGAGGGACCTCTGCAGGGTAGAATGCCATAGAGTCCACCTTCCAAAGTGGCCATTTTCTCTAGGTGAATTGATCTCTGTCACCTGGAGATCAGTGGTAATCCCAGGAGATCTCCAGGCACTACCTGGAGGCTGGCAACACTATTTTCTACTTTTCATACACCTGCCTTCTTTAACCCCCCCCCCCCCCAACAACAACAACAAAGAAGTACTCCAAAGTCCATACATTGTTGGATACTGCACTTTAGCAGTCATTGGCAATTGGGGCTTATCCATACAAGAAGATCCAGGTGCAAATCACTGCTGTTGCAAAACAACAGGGCCATAGCCACCACTGTGTGGATACAGCCCACATTCTACTGTATGCATGCAAGCGCTGTCAAGTGGCAGCCCACAAGTGGCAACCCCAACAAGCGGCATTCAAAGCAAGTGAGAAGCAGAGGCAGTTTGCCCTTGCCTTCCTCTTTAGCATCCTCCTCAGTGGTCTCCCCTCCAAGTCCAGACCCGGCTTAGCTTCTAAGACCGAACGAGACTGGGCTACATCTTGCCACCTCCTCTCCCCTCCATATTTTAAAGGTCCCCCCCTCCCCCAGCCCCGGGACGGCGCCCCTGAACCCCTAAAGGCAAAATGCGCCCCTCGCGTCTGATCTCCGAGCGGCTTTTGCTGGGAGATCAGACGCGAGGGGTTCCTCCCGCTCCCCCAGGCCCGGGAAGGCGCCCTTTAACCGTGAACGGCGAGATGCGCCCCTGGCGGCCGCTCGGAGCTCAGGCCCGAAAGGTTTCCCGCCCTCCCCCAGCCCCGGGACGGCGCCCTTGAACTCCCCGTCGCCGTCGGTGCTGCGAGAGAGGGAAGAGGCGCCCCTTAGGAGGCCGGCGGCGGCGGGAGGTGCAGCCCCACCATGCCTTTGGCGCCTTCCTGCCGTCTTCCCCTCCGCTCCGGCTCCGTTTCCGCGCTGCCTCTCCGGCCGCTCCCCCGGTCTGCTGCAGGGACTCCCGACGGGGAGCGAGGCAGGCCGGAAGCGAAGCCAGCGAGGGACGGGGGGGACTGCCCGTCGCTCACGCAGCCCGGCTGGAGTACCCCGGAGCCCAGCGGGGCGCATGGAGACCTCACCGAGCTCCCTGCTGGAAGAGCCGGACACCAAAGGCCCGCCCCTCTGATCTGCCGGGGGGTGGGGGGGTGGGGGCGGCGGAGGGGGTTCGGTTGGACTGTTTTCAGCTGGCGACTCGCCTGAAGCCCGTTTGAGAGCCGGGCTGCCAAGGGGGGTGTTGTGTGCCAGCTCGGGGGTGCTGTTGGAGCTCTGTCTACAAAGATGGATGTTCAGATCTCAGCTGTAGCACCTTTAACCAGCTCTGGCTGGTGTGCCAGCTGTGGGCCTTTCTAAAAAAATCAGAGTTGGCTGCAGTTATATTTGCTCTCTAGTTATATCAGGATTGGATTTCTCCATTATGTTCCATGGCGGCCTGGTTTTAAAAGTCGTTCAGAAACGTCAGTTGGTTCAAAATGAAGCAGCAACTCTATTGGGCGGGTGGGGGGATCGAGTATATGGTTCATATTTTGAAATAGCTTCAGTGATTACCAGTTTGTTTCCGGGTTCCGTGAATTTATAAGACCCTAAATGCTCTGGAGTCAGGAAATTTAAAGGGTTCCCGTATTAACCTGTCCAACAATTAAAAGTTTCACCAGATCACTTCTTGTGACCTAGGATGTATGACGTCACTCGTATTATCCTTTACTCCAAAGACTCTATTGCTGGGAATTATAGGTGACTAGGAATAAGGCCCTAGATAAATACAAGGGGCTCTAGAAAGAGGCTCTGGGAGAGTGCCAAGGCCTTGGGCACTCAGCGTCAACTTGCTGTGGCGACCTCAGCAGGGTATAATGACACAGAGCCCACCAGTTTCTCCAGGGGAAGATCTCTGCCATCGGAAGAGCACTTGTAGTTCAGTGTGATCTCCATCCCACCCCTGGAGATGGGCAACAATGGTTTCCCATGAGGGAACAGGTGGTTTGGAGGGTGGAGTCTATGGCAATGAACCTGTCTGAGGTCCCACCCCTCCTCCAACCTCACCCTCTCCAGGGTCCACCCCTCAAATCTCCAGGAATTTCCCAACCTGGAGTTGGCAACCCTATCTCCCTCCCAGCCAACCGTCAATGTATCATCATCTGCCCGCTGGCTTCAGCTTTTCATCTCCTCCCTCCTCGAGAGCACTTGTAATTCTGAGTGATCTCCAGCCCCCACCTGGAGATTAGCAACAATGGTTCCCCATGAGGGACTGATTCGCTTGGAGGGTGGAGTCTATGGCAATGAACCTGTCTGAGGTCCCACCCCTCCTCCAACCTCCCCTTCTCCAGCCTCCACCCCTCAAATTTCCAGGAATTTTCCACCTGGAGTTGGCAACCCTATCTCCTTCCCAGCCAATCATCGACTTCACTCTTCAACTTTCCTTCTCCCCTCTGGAGAGCACTTGTAATTCTGAGTGATCTCCAGCCCTTGCCTGGAGATTGGCAACCATAGTTCCCATGGAGAAGTACTCTTTCCCGGCAATGGGGACCAAAGCAGCTGACGTCATTCTCCTCTCCCCCTTTTCACTTGCACAACAACCCTGCAAGCTAGGTTAGGCTTAAAGTCTGTGACTGGCCCCAAATCACCCATTCATCAAGAACCTGGGTCTAGCAGATCCTGCTCTGAAGCGCTGACTGCTACGCCTAGGATAGCCAACCTCCAGGTGGAGCCTGAAGATCGCCAGGGTGGGCACTGGGCAGAAGAACTTAAAGGGACTCTTCCAGTGCCTCTGCTGGGGTGGGGGGGGAATGGGAGGGACACCTCGCATGTGATCGACAAAGCGGCAAAGCCACAAGGGGCGCGGTTTCTCACGGGGAGTTAAAGGGACCCTTCCGGGCCCCAGGAGAGGTGGGGGAACCCCACAGCAGGGCATCTGCAGTTGCCACCTAGAGGTTGGCAACCCTAGGAAGAAGTAGGAACTACTTCATAGGAACATAGGAAATGGTGAGGTAACAGCTAAGGCATCTCCCCAGGAAGGGGACAGGTACTTTATTCTTTGGTTCTAGAGTTAGAGAGTAGACCTGTTCGAGAGTGAGAGTATATCTGTGAATGAACTGCAGGAAGGTCCTCTGTAATTCAGAAAATGATTTATCAGGCATCTTATTTGCTTAATTTCCATAGGTTCTGCATTGTTTTCTGTATTCACATTTACACATACACACACACACCCCTTTATGACACCTGAATTGTGTGAAAATGCTTGCTTAAGAAAGTTTGCCAAGATTTCGCTTCTTCTGATACACCTGGAGGTGGCAGCAGAGCACAATGATTCCAATCTGAAAAAAGGACAGACATTCAGACTCCCCGCAGGCACTTTCTTGCGGGGCAGACAAAATGCAACCTAAGAGGTGCTGGCCTTGCCATCTTCAGCACATCTACTCAGAATCCTCCCTGGGGAAATTCAGTAGGGCTCACTCCCATGAAAACAGGGCTTCTTTCCATGTACTTGCATGTGAGTGAAGTGCCATCAAGTTGCTTCTGTCTTACGGAGACCCTATGAATGAATGTCTTCCGAAATGTCCCATCGTCAACAGCCTTGCTCAGGTGGTCCTTAAAAGAACCAAGGCCCAGTGACATCGCATGCCATTGTCCCTATCTATGGAGGCGGAGACATGTGGGACTTAGGAAGGGGCTCTCCAGAAATTTAGGGGGGCCTGGGAGCTCTTCGGAACCCCCCCCCCCAGACATTCCCCTGGGCTGGGCTAAACCCAGGAAGAGGTGGGAATTGGCCAGCGCCTAGGTCAGTGATGGCGAACCTTTTAGAGACCAGGTGCCCAAACTGCAACCCAAAACCCACTTATTTATCGCAAAGTGCCAACATGACAATTTAACCTGAATACTGAGGTTTTCGTTTGAGAAAAAACAACTCATACATTAACATCGTTTGTCTTAAAAGAAAAACACAACAGAGCTTTCAATGGTACAAACAACTTTTCATTGAAAGGTAAAAGTTTGCATTTGGCGTGCTTTTGACCAATTAATGTGATTTTTGCTGTCCAATCTTGCGAACTCTGTGCTGGGGTGATGGCCTGCGTGCCCACAGAGAGGGCTCTGAGTGCCACCTCTGGCACGCGTGCCATATGTTTGCCACCACTGGCCTAGGTTATAGTGGTATCTCAGTGGTCTCCTGTAGTGTCCTTTATTTAAATTCATTTTTAGAACAGTCACTTTAAGATCTGCAAATAGACATACCATGTGCATAAGACAAACAAAAGGCCACAAATTTGAAAGTAAGGAGGGCAACACTAAAAAGCCTGTAGGGGAACATTTAAAAGAAAACTCCTGGACATTCATTTACAGGAGTCTTGCTCAGAAATTGAGTGCACAGCAACTGTTTGGTATTCTGGCTCAGCCACGCATTGGCCAAACAAAGGCATCTGTGATGCCATAGTTTACTAAGATTCTGTACAAAGTCACCCAAGACCTTAAATCCTCTGGGGCGATAATAGGTAGTGGGCTGCTTGCAAACTAAGTTGGTCGTTTCCACTGATTCCTCCTTCCTACTGCAGACCTCCCCGTTCACTTCACTCCTCATGATACCCTTTCCCCCAGAAGCAACATTTCAGGGAGCTAAGTGGGAGGAGGGTGGCAGGAGAGTTTCATTCTGACACAGGATCCAGCACATTGTTTCCCGTGGCTGAGTCCAGGGGCATAGAGTTTTGAAAATCCCGGGGGGGGGGGGGGGGAGCGGTGGCAGGTGCTATGTTTTCCGGGGGGGGGGACTCAGTCCCCCCGGGAAAATTTCGGGGGAGGCTCGAGCCCTCAAGCCCCCCTGTAGTCTACGCCTATGCTCCAGACCGAACCTACAGAGAATTACTTAAAACTGATTAACCTGCCTTTCACTGAATCAGTGCCTCCAGTGAAACCTATCCCCAACTCCTCTGCTTTGGGGTATTCTGTACCCTTTGACTCTAAACTTACATGTTAAGTGTGCTGTTGGGAGCTTCAAGCCTGGTGCCTTTATACGTGGACATCGTTTTTATTTTTGAGAACAGCTTTTGTGTTCTGCACAGTGAATACCCTGAAGAGCATAATCTGTATCGTTTTGTTGATCATCATACTACAAAGTTACTCTTTTTTCTGAATAAGTACATTCTTCTGTGTTAATTATGATTGCAAGGAAAACACCATACGTTTCAATAAATAATAGCAAAATAATTAAGAGGGACACAGTAGGTATATGTACCTTTCCAAATTACACAGGCTAATTCTTGGGAGGCGTGGGGGGCTTTGCATGCTCTATCTACTTGCGAATGAAAAGTGAACTACAAAGTTGGTCAAACTTTCTACCGCCAGGGGGTGCTGCAGGGGTTCACAGTAAGAAATGCTTTAACTTGTAGATGCCAGACATAATTCAGTATCAAATAACGTGAACAAAATATTACAACTCTTTTCGACTCTTAAGCATATTCACAGGCACGAAATAGATGAAGTAAGGATGTCTGACATTTAAATTATCTAAACAGTGTTCCGAAGAGCCATATCAGACACAATTGTCTGGTTCGCAATCTGTTTCTTCGTTCAAGTTTGGACAGGGTGTTCCATTGTTGGCAGGATGGAGATGTATGTAGCGGGTTCTGCTCTTTGTCCCCAAATGTCCGCACGTGCCTCTACAAAGGCCCCACGAAGACCAGAGCGACGTTTCACAGTCCAGGGGAGTTTCTGCAACACAGAGGCATCGTTCCTGATGCGAGAGGCCAAGACAGGCGGAAAAGGCTTAGTCAGAGGACAGAGTGCGGCCTTCACTTTTGGCTTTGTCCGGTTAATGCACACACCCTGGCCCTAGGGGAGAGGCTGAATGCATACACCCTATTAACTATTTGTGGGATGGTTCCACCAACAGAAGATTTCCCTCAAGGTAATCCAGGCAGTTACTCACAGCCAGTGTTCCCTCTAGTCTAAGCTGAATTGCTGTGAGCTAGCTCACAGTTTTTTTAGCCTCCGGCTCACACATTTTTGTCTCAGCTCAGGAAGGATGGGGCTCCAGGGCAAACTAATTTATGCAGCAGCCAAATCGCTTGCTCACAACTTTAATGCCAGGGGCTCACAAAGGAGAATTTTTGCTCACAAGACTCCACGGCTTAGAGAGAACATTGCTCACAGCTACTCACTTTCCAGTTTTTCATATGAAATTAAGGTTGCCAGCCTCCAGGTGGGGCCTGGAGATCTTCCACTTTTACAACTGATCTCCAGCTGACAGAGATCTGCTCCCTTGGAGAAAATGGCTGCTTTGAAGGGTGGACTCTATGGCATTGTACCCTGCTGAGGCCCCTCCCCTCCCAAACCCCGCCTTCTCCTGGCTCCACCCCCCAAAGTCTCCAGGTATTTTCCAACCCAGACCTGGCAACCCTATACAAAATATTTCAAGACTTTTGTTTTGCACCTTTTCTTATCTATCTGTTACAGAAGAAGAGCTTGTTTTTATACCTTGCCTTAAGGAGTCTCAAAGCAGCTTTTAAACACTTTTCCCTTCCTGTCCCCACAAAGGGAACCTTGTGGGAGAGTTCTGAAAGAACTGTGACTGGTCCAAGGTCACCCAGCTGGCTGCATGTGGAGGAGGAGTGGGGAATTGAACCTGGTTCTTTAAGTTAGAGTCCGCCGCTCTTCACCACTGCACCACGCTGGCTCTCCACTACAGCATGCAGGCTCCCCGTGTGTCCATTTCAACTGAGATAGGTCAGTTACCCTGTGAGGAAGGTGAAGCGGTGAGAAACTGGCCCAAGGTCGTTCATAACTAGGGTTGCCAGGTCCCCTTGTCAATCCAGCAGAGGGATTTGTGGGGCGTTCTGGGGGGGTGTGTGGACAGGGATGCCCCCAAGCCCCACCTGCAAGCCACAGCCCCCCCTCTCCCTCCCTGCTAAAAGATTTAAAGGTCTTCAGCCATGTGCTCTCCGCCGATCAGTTGAAGCCCTTTAAATCTTTCAGCAGGGAGGGAGAGGGGTGGTTGGGGCTTGGCCCACCTGCCAGCTGGCGGGGGTGGATTAGAGCCCCCAGGAGCAGCCCTATATGGCCAGGGTCCAACATACCTGAGGGACTGCCTTTCTCCGCATATACCCCAGCGAGCACTTCGGTCAGAGTCGCGTCATCGACTTCGTGTCCCGGGCCCCAGAGAGGCCAGGCTCACTGGGACTAGGGCCAGAGCGTTTTCGGTGGCGGCTCCAACCTGGTGGAACGAGCTCCCGGAGGAGACCAGGGCCCTGCGGGACCTGATGCAGTTCCGCAGGGCCTGCAAAACGGAGCTCTTCCGCCAGGCCTTTGGCTAGGAGCCGCCACCAGCCCTGTAACAGCCCTGTAAGAACACCTACAATGGAAACTGGTCCAAAGCAGCCCAGACCGATGGCTATGGTTGGAGGGTCCCTCACTAGAGAGGATGCCATCTTAAAGAGACTGGAAGCATTTTAGTGGATACTGTAGTTTTACTGAAGCAGTCTATGCTGCCGAGTAATGGAGTTTTATTGTTGTGTTTAAAATGATTTTAAATTGTTGTGATGTGTATGGCTTTTAAGCCCTTGTTAGCCGCCCTGAGCCCGCTTGTGGGGAGGGCGGGATATAAAAACTAAAATAAATAAATAAATAAAAAGTAAACCCCCTCCCAGACCTTGGGGCCATCAGCACTATTCATGACAGAGCGGCCATTTCAACTTCGACTGCCCCACATTCTACGACCGCACACTCTTCTAAGCTATCAGAAACAAAACATTCTGTTTTATTAAATCAACTTAAGGACTTACCTGAGATGGTGTCTTCTATTTCGTTATCTATTGCAGTCACATTGGGCTGAGGAATAGGAAACCCCAGTTTGCTTCTTTTAAGTTTTATCATGGTTACTCGAGCGATAGGTGGTAAATTTTTAAGCTTGGGATAATAAAAAGAGTTTGCTGGGTGACTTGGAGAAGAGCAAGTGATCTGCAAATTAAAACACACAACAGATATTAACTGGGTGCCGCGTACCTCCGAGCAGCCGGCCAGTAACTGAGGAGAGGACTGGCTGAAGGACTTGTTGCGCATGTTGGTGACGATGGCTGGTTCACGACTTCGGTCAGCAGATGGATTCTAGAACGCAAAAATGCCACTCGGTTTCTTACAACTTGGACTTGCCACACGATGTTGCTCTCCGTACTTTGCTAACACTCAGGGTGGCTTACATTAATTGGGACAAAATACCATAAAATCCACATAAAACCGTCAATTACAATGAAACATAAAATCATAAAATGATAGTGATCATTCCTTCAATGGTTAGGATGGCGTGCCGGAGTCCCCTACGAATGCAATGGCCCAGGTGCAGCAGAAGCAGGCGAGAGGCGGGGGCCGTGCAGGGTGGGGGGCAGGGCCCAAAGAGCAGAGCCAGCTCCCGGGCAGCCTGGGGGGTGGGGTGGAAATGACCGTGGTCCTCAAAGACTCTGAGCTTCCTCAGCTCACATGAGAGAAAAGGGGAGGGGAGATTGGAGAGGGGGATGGCTGGAAACCAACAGGAAGGAAATAATTGAGGCTGTTTTGCATGGAGGGAAAACAATGTATCTGAGCAGCCCAACAGATATTGATGCAGCTGCCTGCCCTATTTCCCCCTGGGGAGACGACAAAATATCTCCTTTTGCTGTGCACCGTCCATCCCCCTCCCTGAGAAAGGAAGACAGCAGTGCCCAGAAATGCACTGACCTGGGTGGACAAGAATGCACTCCCTCGTTCCCAGTCACACTACAGAGGACCAGGAATGGAGTGAATCCTGCAGAGCTTCTCTCTCCATCCTCTGGGTACTGAAGTTCCAATAGTATCCCTGCACTCTTGGTCTACACTGAAGCAATCTGTCGCCATTTCTTTTAAGGCAGAGTGGGGAATCAAACCCGGTTCTCCAGTTTAGCCACTCTTAACCACTACACCAAACTGGCTCTGGTGGAGTCAGTAAGAGGCTGGACATTATCGTATATGTAGTGTGGCCCAGTCCCTGAAGACCTGTGTCATTGATGTCTCCTGGATGGTCCACTTTATTCGTTCCCAAGACAGAAGTTTCTTGGCACAACCTTAGATAAATTGGGACCTTGCTCCACATCCGGAAAAGTTTAAACTTTACTTGCAGAAGTGGAGCCAGAGTATCCGTACAAGGTTGCACTTGTCCGCGTCAAGTTGACTAAATCATCTCTGGCTAAATAGCCAGGGCTACGTTAAGATATTCAAGGTCCTTTTTGGTAAACTTGCCCCAAACCTTATTTTTATTTTTCATGTTCTAATTTTTATCTTGTATTATTTCAAGCAGTTTTATGCCAGGCATACATATTTTTACTTCCTGTGTTTTATAATTTTATAACTTGTATTGTATTGTATTTGTATCAGCCATTGGCCATATGCAATAAACTGAACTGAACTGAACTGATTATTGTATATAAGTCTCATAACTGCTTACAAGCATCAACTTGGCAAATTCCTTGGAATTCAGATATGAGCACAGTAAGGACTCGTTTTCAAAACCTCTTACCTACCAGGTGTTTCACTCCTCAAAATTAATAAAATTAATGAGCAGTAGGCTTAGAACAGATAAAAGGAAATATTTCTTCACTCAAAGAGTAACTAGCACATGGAATTCACAGCCACAGGAAGGGGTGGTGGCTACAAGCATGGACAGCTTCAAGAGGGAATTGGATGAACATTTGGAGCAGAGATCCATCAGTGGCTGTTAGTAACTATGCATAGATGGAACACTCTGTCTGGGGCAGTGATGCTCTGTCTTCTTGGTGCTGGGGGGGCAACAGTGGGAGGGCTTCTGGAGTTCTGGCCCCACTGTTGGACCTCCTGATTGGCCCCTGAGTTTTGGCCACTGTGTGACACAGAGTGTTGGACTGGATGGGCCACTGGCCTGATCCAATGTTGGCTTCTCACTTATGTTCTTATATGGCGCAGAGGTCCATCAGTGGCTATTAGCCACAAAGTATAGATAGGAACTCTCAGTGTGGGGCAAGTGATGCTCTGTCTTCTTGGTGCTTGAGGGGGGGCAACAGTGGGAGGGCTTCTGGAGTTCTGGCCCCACTGCTGGACCTCCTGGCGGCACCTGGTGTTTTTGGCCACTGTGTGACACAGAGTGTTGGACTGGGTGGGCCACTGGCCTGATCCAACACTGGCTTCTTGTGTCCTTATGTTCCTTCAACCTGGACTCCTGTTTGGCAACAGTTTGTCCCGGCCCAGGCAGTCAGATGAGTTAGCCCCCTAAGGGGCTCAGACTCAGTTCACACAGGCCACTGAGAGCTTTTCCAACCTCTGTACTGCTGCTGGCCTGCACATATGAAAAACAGAGAGGCAGCGTCAAATGCGTTTTTATCTAGTTTGAGAATCAGTTGGCATCCATGCAGGAGAAACTCCCCTTTCAACTTTCCTGTGCTTTGTGATGCAAACGTGGTTTCGGCTATGCATGGCCATTATATTCGTTCTGACACAAGCATGCTCAAAACAATCATTTTTTCCACATATGAAAATCAATAGCTAGAGAAGAGCTGGACATTGATTAAAGTGGTGTGTGTGAATCGGGTCTTTGAGACAACACACATCATCTCGACCTGCGCTCATATGTCCACTTTCACATGTGCAAAATGAAGCCAGAACCTTATTTGACAAAATGGACCCTCCACCAGCAGATGAGTCCAGGGAAGCAGCCCCATTCAGACATCAAGAGTGATTTCGCACATGCCACTTGCCTCTCATTTCCTCCTCAGTTCCCCCAGTAATTTTCTCCTGGAGCAACAGTATCCATTTTTTCACTAGAGGATTCAGCTCCTCTTTAACCCCGCAGGTTTTTGTTCACAGTAGCGGTTGCCCCGATGCTTTCAGCTGCTCCCCCGTCCATCTCCCCTCCCCTTCCCCTCCCACCCCCCCTCGCCCCTCCCTCATTTCCACGCTCTTTCTTCTTTTTTCTTAAACGCATGCGTGGTAACGTTATAGTGTCATAGTGACATGATGGTAGTGCATCCCCCACCCACCTCATTTTCTCCCCCTCTCTCCCCTCCTCCTTAACATCATGTGTTCAGCTGGTGCATAATGATTGGACCTTCTCTCACCTGTGCAACAGGTAAAGCACAGGTCTCTGTTTTGATTGGTGGATTCTCCGCTCTGAACTAAAATATCAGCTGCTTTACCTGCGGGATCACAGGAACAAAATGGTGGATAGCCAATATGGCGTTAGCTGGTCCGTGTAAAGTAATTAAATTAAAATAATTTTTTAAAACCCCTGAAAAATGAGACTTTTAAAGGAGACAATACGGGAAGCTATTTCATCAGAAATGGCGGTGGGAGTGGCGGCGGCAGCTGAGGAGGAGTGGCATCAATGGAGCCCAGTCTCCCCACTCTACACGCTGAATTGGAGCACCGAACAAAAAGTTCCCTCCATAATAAATGTGAACGTGTGTGTATTATACAAAGAAAACAATGGTGCGGTCTTCCCTTGCTGCATCACTATTTCATTATGTCGATATAACGTTATGAGGTTGTTTTTTTTAAAATGGGGGGGGGAGTTATGCCTCAGGACCGTAGGAGCGCACACAGAGAGCGGGGCGGAAGACTTGCATCCCTGGCCCGCCCGCCTGCTCGCCGCCACTTCTCTACGGGTTTCTGGAGGGAAGCGCTCCCCACCAGCTCTGCAGGAGCTGTTACCGGGGCACCCCAGACACAGGGCAGCGGACATCCACACGCCCGGGGGCTCTCGGGCCAATGGTGCCCGGCTCCTGCTACCAAGAAACCCAGCAAATCCACCTCGCCAACACAGTCACTGTGGTGGGTTCTGGGCTCCCTGCCTCATCATTTCGATATAACGTTAGGAGGGCTCATTCAAAAAAAAATGGAAGAAACGCCCACCACAGGGCAGGCCAGATGGGGGGCGGACAAGAGGGCGTGGTTTTGTCTCAGCTTCTCCACTGGAGCAAACAGGAAAAACCGCAAAAAACAGGATTTTCTTGCTCCGGAGAAGCTCCGGAGCAGTGCCACAATACTCCAGATCAAGCCTGGAGCAACTGGTGGGAAATCACCCAGAAGCTCCTGAGCAAGCATCAGGGCAAACCCAGGGTAAACGCTAGTGCGAAATTGCCCTAAATGTCAGCACTTCAGTTGCAAGTAGTGGCAGTAAGGAAGGGGCAAGGCATGTATTGCCTATGCAGGTACGGCTTCAGTATGCACACAAACAAGTTCCTTCAAAAATATGGGGTTCTGTCTGCGTACACTGAAGCCATAGACTCATGAAAAGAAGAAGAGAAGAGAAGAACAGATTGGATTTATACCCCACCCTTCACTACCTAAAGGAGTCTCCGAGCGGCTTACAACCTCCTTTCTCTCCCCCTCTCCACAATAGACACCCTGTGAGGTAGGTGGGGCTGAGAGAGCTCTGGCTGAGAACTGTTCTTGAGAGAACAGCTCTGAAAGAACTCTGACTGATCCAAGGTCACACCAGCAGCTGCATGTGGAGGAGTGGGGAATCAAACCTGGTTGTCCCCAACTGGAGTCCATCCTCTTAACGACTACATCGAACTGGCCAATACCTGTGTTCCAACATTCACACAAAACAGCAGCGGCACATAGAAGAAAGGTCATGTACGGACACGCCCCCATTACAACCCAAAACTGAACCTCTGAAAAGATCTTCAAAATGTGACTTCATGCAGCTCAATTATTCATCAGACCATTTGTCCTGCCAGTCAGAGTTGTTGCAAAATAGTAACCGAATGAATTCCTCTCTTTCACTGCACGAATGCTTACAGAATGGCAATTCTAAAGCTTAAGAACATAAGAGAAGCCAATGTTGGATCAGGCAAGTGGCCCATCCAGTCCAACACTCTGTCACACAGTGGCCAAAAACACCAGGTGCCCTCAGGAGGTCCAGCAGTGGGGCCAGGACACTAGAAGCCCTCCCACTGTTGCCCCCTGTCAAGCACCAAGAATACGGAGCATCACTTGCCCCAGACTGAGAGCTCCTATCTATACCTTGTGGCTAATAGCCACTGATGGACCTTTACTCCATATGTTTATCCAATTTCCTCTTGAAACCATCCATACTTGTAGCCGCCACCACCTCCTGTGGCAGTGAATTCTACGTGTTAATCACTCTTTGGGTGAAGAAGGACTTCCTTGTTCTAACCCGACTGCTCCGCAATTTCATGGAGTGCCCTCGAGTTCTTGTATTGTGAGAAAGGGAGAAAAATACCTCTTTCTCTACCTGCTCTGTCCCAGGCATAATCTTATAAACCTCGATCATGTCACCCCTCAGCCATCGTTTCTCCAAGCTAAAGAGCCCCAAGCGCTTCAACCTTTCTTCATAGGGAAAGTGTTCCAACCCTTTTATCATTCTAGTTGCCCTTTTCTGCACTTTTCCCAATGCTATAATATCTTTCTTGAGGTGTGGCGACCAGAACTGTACACAGTACAGTTGTTGTTGGATGAGCTGGTTGAAGATTGGCACAACCGGCTCACTACAGCTATCGACGAGATCGCTCCCAGGCACCCTCTTCGCCCTCGCAATAGAATGGCCCCCTGGTATTCCCAGGGGTTACGCCAGATGAAGCGAGAGCTGAGATGGCTACAGAGACGGTGGCGTTGCGCTCGCGACGAAGCGTCAAGAGCATCTTATAGGACGTTTATGAAAGCCTATGAGATGGCAGTCAAGGCAGCAAAGAAGGAGTTCTTTGCTGCCGAGACTGCATCCGCTAGCTCATGCCCAGCCCAATTGTTTAGGACAATTCGGTCGTTAACATCACTGCCGTGTGGCAGAGCAAATGCTAGGGAATTGGAAATTGACTGTGAGGCATTTGCGAGCTACTTTGCGGAGAAAGTCTTGTCGCTCCGCCGGGACCTCCCTGCCACAGTTGATACAGTGAGTGAGCTCGAGGCCCCTTGCGCGTCTTCGTTTCCGGGCTTAGATGGGTTCGACCTGCTTGACCTTGAGGAAGTTGACAGGCTGCTCTTGACTGTTCGCCCAACCACATGCATCCTTGATCCGTGCCCATCCTGGCTTATAAGAGCTAGCCACAAGGGGCTACGAGGTACCGCCCAGGAAATTATTAATACCTCCCTCTCTGAAGGGAAATTCCCGGGGGCTCTCAAGGAAGCGATGGTCTGCCCACTCCTAAAAAAGCAACATCTGGACCTGGCAGAATTGGCGAATTATAGGCCAGTGTCCAATTTGCCCTATTTGGGCAAATTAATAGAGAGGGCGGTGGCATTACAGTTACAGAGGTATCTGGATGACGCTTCGGTCCTTGACCCCTTTCAGTCCGGTTTTTGCCCGGGATATGGGACGGAGAGCACTCTGGTCACTAACAGATGACCTCCGGTGGCATCTGGATCAGGGCGGTAAGGCAGTGCTGATGTTGCTCGACCTGTTGGCCGTATTCGACACGGTGGACCATCAGCTACTGACCCGCTGCCTTGCCGATGTGGGGATAGGGGGCGGGCCTTGCAATGGCTCATCTCATTTCTCCAAGGTCAGGGACAAAGGGTGGTGCTAGGGGAGCAGCAGTCCATGAGGCGCCCACTTGACTGTGGTGTGCCTCAAGGGGCGGTGCTCTCCCCGATGCTGTTTAACATCTATATGCGCCCCCTTGCCCAGATTGCCCGGAGGTTTGGGCTGGGTTGTCACCAGTACGCGGATGACACCCAGCTCTATCTGATGTTGGGCGGCCGGTTGGACTCCGGCCCAGATGATCTAGACCAGGCGTTGCACGCAGTGGCTGATTGGCTCAGATCAAGCAGGCTGAAATTGAACCCGGCGAAGACGGAGGTCCTGTGTCTGGGGCGTTGTGGTCTGGGGTGGGGGGTCCCACTCCTGAGCTTCGATGGGGCACCGTTGGTGCCTGTGTCGCAGGTTAGGAGTTTGGGAGTGCTCCTGGATTCCTCCCTGTCAATGGAGGCCCAGGTAGCAGCCACTGCCAAGTCGGCATCCTATCATCTACGGCTGGCAAGGCAGTTGGTTCCCTACCTCGACCGTGACGATCTAGCCACAGTGATCCACGCGACGGTCACCTCGAGGTTGGACTACTGTAACGCTCTTTACATGGGGCTGCCCTTGGTTCAAATCCGGAAGCTGCAGCTGGTGCAGAATGCCGCGGCCAGGTTGCTGATGGGTCTTGCAAGGCAGGACCATATCAGGCCTGTGCTGGCGGCGCTGCACTGGCTACCTATAGCACACCGGGTTCGCTTCAAGATGCTGGTTCTTACCTATAAAGCCCTATATGGCCAGGGTCCAACATACCTTAGGGACCGCCTCTCTCCATATATACCCCAGCAAGCACTGCAGTCAGGATCACACCATCGACTCAGCGTCCCGGGTCCAAAAGATGCCAAGCTTACCAGAACGAGAACCAGGGCTTTTTCGGTGGCGGCTCCCGTCTGGTGGAACGAGCTCCCGGAAGAGATCAGGGCCCTGCGGGACCTGGTGCAGTTCCGCAGGGTCTGTAAGACGGAGCTCTTCCACCAGGCCTTCGAATAGGAGCCGCCACCGGAGACACCGGTGATGCCGGTGATTCCACCCATCATATTAACTAGCTGTTATGGTCCCTGACTCAGCACAGCCCAGGCAAGATGGCTCGGGGTTCGGACCTGCCATTAGGTTGCCATCAGAGGTTATACTATTGGAAGCTTTTAATATGTATTAGTTAAGTATTTATCTAGGAATGTATTTTATATGTTTTAATGTAATATTTAGGCCTTGGCCCCATGGAAGCCGCCCTGAGCCCGTTCGCGGGGAGGGCGGGATACAAATCCGAAAAATAAATAAATAAATAAACAAATGAGGTCGTGCCATTGATTTATACAGGGGCCTTATGATACTGGCTGATTTGTTATTTAGTCCCTTCCTAATAACCCCCAGCATAGCATTGGCCTTTTTCATTGTAGCTGCACACTGTCTCGACATTTTCATTGAGTTATCTACTACGACTCCAAGATCTCTCTCCTGGTCAGTCTCCTCCAGTTCGGACCCCATCAACGTGTATTTATAATTAGGATTTTTGGCTCCAATGTGCATCACTTTGCGCTTGGCCACACTGAACCCCATTTGCCACATTGATGCCCACTTGCCCATCCTCGACAAATCCCTTTGGAGTGCCTCACAATCCTCCCTGGTTTTCACCACCCTGAACAACTTCGTGTCATCTGCAAATTTAGTCACTTCGCTGCTTACTCCCAACTCCAAACCATTAATAAACAAGTTAAAAAGCATCAGACAGAGTACTGATCCCTGTGGTACCCCACTGCTTACCCACTGCTTTGCTTGTCAGTCAAGTGTTGGCTGCTTCCACACACACTGGGATAATGCACTGTCAGTGCGCTTTAGTGACCTTTTGCAAATGGATTTTTCTTTTCTCAGTGGAAAATCCAGTTGCAAAGGATCACTAATGTGCATTGAAACTACATTATAACGCTGTGTGTGAAAGCCAATGTTGTCTTTCAGTTCTGCACTGTAGTCGTTCTACACTGGATACCTGAGGCCATTATCAGTTCACTGCTTTTACTCTGTAACCCAGCCCGAGCCTCAGCAAGGAAGGTGGGTTAGAGATAAAGTAAATAAATATAAAAATTAAATAATCTGCATTAATTAGTCACTCCTTTTTTTATTTCCAATGTTTATTACCGTCTGTTCCCAACGATCATGGTAATGTATAGCAATTCAATAATATTAACACCCACCAGCTTTTTTAATTCATTTGAAATGCAGCTTAAAATCATGACCACGATCTTTTGCTTTACAAGATTCACAGTGTAATCCTATGCAGAGTTCCTCCAGTCTAACCCCTTTATTCCAACAACTCATGAATCCCTACGACCCGAGCTTTAAAAGTTCCGAACGCCCTCCCAAGATTCATCAGAAGGGAGCTCTGACTCCTGAAGGGAGCTCGGACACCCCCCCCCCCCAAAAAAAACCCCCTCTTGCGGGTCTCTAAGGTGCTCCTGGACTCGGATTTGGCTGTTCTCCTGGCAGACCGACAGGACTGCCCTCTGCAACAGTGCTGCGCATGAATGGTCCCACTCCTGACTCCAGCATCGGCCTTGGACAGATTACCCTGTCATCACCAGTGTTCCCTCTAAGCTGAGTTAGTGTGAGCTCGCTCACAGTTTTTTAGCCTCCGGCGCACACATTTTTTGGCTTAGCTCAGGAAGGATGCCTCCAGAGCAAACTAATTTATGCAGTAAATCGCTCACTCACAACTTTAAATGCCAGTCGCTCAGAAAGCAGAATTTTTGCTCACAGGACTCCACGGCTTAGAGGGCGCATTGATTCATCAGCATGGAAGAATAAGTCCCTGCTCTGTTCTGTCTAGACGCGAGTGAGCTCCTCGCCCTCCGATGTAGCTGGGCCCATCCACCATCATAACGGCTGTACAAATGCTTGCTTGGCTTATGTTTCTTTGGCTTTGAGGGGCTATAACTTTGGCTGCATTCAGCCGTCACAGAAAAGGTCTGTTGGTGTTACACACAAGCACAACTTGCTCACAATGTTCACATGTTTCTCTCTCACCTCCTTCCACCTCTAGTATGTGGAGCTTTAGACTGAGTGATTCTCCATTTGATTGAGACTCTAGTTCGTCATAACTGAACACAGGCACTTTGGGAAAGTAAGCTTTGCTTCCCTGAGTGACAATCTATAATTTGCACTCCAGTCCAAAACAGGTAATTCTAAGCCTGTTGGATTCAAGGGACTTAGTGGTGGTGAGAGGTTCCATCAAGTTGCAGCCAACTTCTGGCAGACCCTTGTGGGGCTTTCAAGGCAAGAGCGAACAGAGGTTGGTTTGCCGGTGCCTTCCTCTGTGTAACAGCCCTGGATTTCCTTGGTTGTCTCCCTCCCAAGAACTAACCCAGCCTGACCCTGCTTAGCTTCTGAGGTCTGATAAGGTTAAGAGACTTAGAGGGCTATAACTCTGTTTAGGACTGCACTGCTGAGTCCCAGTTTAGAAACCTCAGTTGTTCAGATGTCCAGAAGTCACAGAGCTCCATCAAACTGGGAAGCATTCTGTCGAGCTTCATGCCCTAAAGCAGGGGTGTCAAACATGCGGCCTGGGAGCCAGATCAGGCCCTTGGAGGGCTTCTATCAGGCCCACACTGGAACTGGCCATCTCCTGCTTCCAGTTCTGTTGCTGCTACTGCATCATAGCTTACTTCACCAGACTCTCTCAATCGCTCAGCCATTTCATGTTTTCCCCTGGGTCCTGGACTCAGAACTCAAGCATGAGATTTCTGTGGTGAATGTCAATAAATCAAAAGTAGGTTTGCAGCTTACAGATACACACCTGAACAGCATACTCAAGATTGCAACAGCACAGACATTTTGATGTCATAATTCAGAGCAAAAGGTGTCAGTTATCAGAGACTGTTAAATAAACAAAATATTGCAAGGGCGCTAATGTTTTAAGCATGTTTTTATTTTAAGTAAAAAAAATATCTTTGTGTTTGTGCCCTTTATAAAGTTCATATCTCCGCTACCTGGCATTACATTCGATGACACAAATGGCCCGGCCCAACGAGGTCTCATTTATGTCAGATCCGGCTCTCATAAAAATGAGTTTGACACCCCTGCCCTAGAGGAAGATGGAGGTTGGAGGCGAGGACAGAGAGCCTGACGCCAACCAAATTCTCTGCCGCAAGAGCGGTCCAGAGTTCAGGATACTGCCCAGCAGAATGAGCCGTTTGAATGAAGCGAGAGAACAAGAAGTGTTGGACTTACCTCTGTCACAGGCTCCTGTGGGATAGTAGCGAAGTTGGGGGAGGAAAACGTGAAGCCACTGTCAGTCCCGGTGTCATACGGGGAAAGCTCCACCGATATTTGCTCTGCCCAGTGATCTTTTTCGCACAGGTTTAAGCTGTCAATGCCCACAAACCAGTCCGGGCTGGGCACAATTCTTACTGCAAAAGAAACCTAGGAATTTTTAAGCAAAACCCTGTTTCAAATAGTTGACCAAGCATGGCATTGCCTGTTTTAAGAACATAAGAGAAGCCAATGTCGGATGAGGCCAATGGCCCATCCAGTCCAACACTCTGTCACACAGTGGCCAAAAACACCAGGTGCCCTCAGGAGGTCTAGCAGTGGGGCCAGGACACTAGAAGCCCCTCCCACCATTGCTCCCTCCCCCAAGCACCAAGAATGCAGAGCATCACTTGCCCCAGACTGAGAGTTCCTATCTATACCTTGTGGCTAATAGCCACTGATGGACCTCTGCTCCAGATGTTTATCCAATTCCCTCTTGAAGCTGTCCATGCTTGTAGCCACCACCACCTCCTGTGGCAGTGAATTCCACATGTTAATCACTCTTTGGGTGAAGAAGTCCTTCCTTTTATCTGTCCTAACCTGACTGCTCAGCAATTTCATGGAGTGCCCACGAGTTTTTGTATTGTGAGAAAGGGAGAAAAGTACTTCTTTCTCTATCTGCTCTATCCCATGCACCATCTTGTAAACCTCGATCATGTCACCCCTCAGCCGTCGTTTCTCCAAGCTAAAGAGCCCCAAGTGCTTCAACCTTTCTTCATAGGGAAAGTGTTCCAACCCTTTTATCATTTTAGCTGCCTTTTTTGGCACTTTTCCCAATGCTATAATCTTTTTTGAGGTGTGGCAACCAGAACTGTACACAGTACTCCAAATGAGGTCGCACCATTGATTTATACAGGGGCATTATGAGACTAATGTCAGTTAAGCACTGCCAATAAGTTAGGGTGCTGACCTGTCAGTTGTTACACACCTGTCAATTATCATTACCAGTGAGTTCTACTAATGTTTGGTTATAGGTGATATAGCTACTGCTTTCAACCTCACATGCACTCCTTTTGATCCCGGACGGGAGATAGCATCGGGGATGTGACTTCCACCTTAGGAATCTGCTGCTGGGCTCCCTGCTGGCTTCGAGCTCCCTTGCTGCTCATTAGCTTCCAGCATTATCTCTAGCCCGCTTCTCACCAGCTCATGGCTTTGAGTTGGAAGCTGCCGTCTACATGTTATTTCTTCACAGGTGCTGAGTTGCTAGAATCTGTTCCTGGTAACTTCCGCCCCATAACCCTTACCGGTGTTTTTCCTTGGGAATATTTTGCCGCGCTTTCTTTGGGAACTTTGGGCCAGTATATTTGGGCGCCAATAATTCCATTATATGATTGGTGAGACATGAAGGGGGGGTCATTTCATATTAGGTATAATTATAGTTGTATCACTATGCTAACAGAAGAAGTGTATTTGACCAACAAGAGCTTTTCTGCAAATAAAGGACTTTCTGTTTAAGGAGACCTGTTGTGGACTGCATCTATTGGGACAATCTCACAACTGGTTGATTTGTTTTCAGTTCCCTTCCTAATAACCCCCAGCATAGTGTTGGCCTTTTTTATTGCACTCACACACTGTCTCGGCATTTTCATTGAGTTATGTACTACGACTCCAAGATCTCTCTTTTGGTCAGTCTCCGCCAGTTCGGAGTTTGATTATCATTTGATTATCGCTATCAGAAATTTGGATGTAAACAAGTAGAAGAAGAGATTGGATTTATACCCCACCCTTCACTTGGAGTCTCAGAGCGGCTTACAAACTCCTTTCCCTTTCCCTTCCCACAACAGAGGTAGGTGGGGCTGAGAGAGCTCCGAGACAACTATCCTTGAGACAGCAGCTGGTACAGAGCTATGGCTCGCCCAAGGTCATCCAGCAGGTGCAAGTGGAGGCATGGGGAATCAAACCCGGTTCTCCCAGATTAGAGTCCGTGCACTTAACCACTGCACCAAACTGGCTTTCAGTTCTCAAGCCAGTGAGAAAAGTGAGCCGATGAGACAATAACCCACTTTAAATCTGGTTGCCTCTAAGTAAGGTACTTCAAACATGGCTGATTTTGATAAACCCCTATTTTCCCATATGGCGGACTTTTACATTTTGCTAGTGCTGCTTTTATTCATTCTCTTAGTTCCCTGTGTGCTAAATTGTTCTCTCTCATGAGCCCCTTTGGGAAGGGCAGAGTTTACAGGAAGGAAGGGTAGATCTAAAAAAAAAAAGAAAGAATATACATTGTTTACAAATGTGTTCATTTACACACAACACTCCGATGTGCGGTTCCCTACTTACGAGGGGGTGTCTTGAATGCACTTCGAAATCTGCGGAGGTTTGACCTGTACCGGAGGAAATGGCAGGAGCAGAGAAGATCCCATGGACACTCTGGATTTTTTCTCCAGCTGCTTCTATTTCCTTCATTAACATCCATGTTTCACCTCTTTCAGCAAAGTCACGCATACCATTGCTGGCAAACTCGTTCTTTTTCCACATGTTGTAGTCCGAACTATGGACCACGCCTGGACAAGGGGAAACATTGCCATATCTGAACATCTGGCTTGAATTTACTTAAAAATGTAATAGCTGGTGTTTCTCTGCTTTCTTGCTGAAGGGAGAGGGCTCTCTGTTCAGAACTGCAGAGTCTCCTGTTTACTTCAGTTGCAGCAAATTGAAAACAGAAGCCAAATGAAGACACCGGTTTTAAACATTGTACAGATACTGCATGTTCTGTCCGTCTGAGTTCTAGCACTTTGGATTCAATTCGATTACAAAGAATTCAGGAAAGAGGCCTTTCCCCCTTCTGAACTGTTGTCACGAGTCCCCACTCCCCCTGCCCAGAAACTGCTCTGGTAGTCCAGAGTTGGGGTAGAAATTTCTAGGATACCATCATCATGGACTTTATTTGGGTTTGATTAAATTGTGTGTAGAATTTTAATGTTTTATATGTTTTTATGGCATTGTGCCTCCACGTACATCGCCCAGAGTAAGCTGGGATAGGGCGATTAACAATTTTAATAAAAGATTAAAACATAATAAAGTGCTTTTAGAGAGTTAAACTTAATTTTAAACTGCGTTAAGAGCCACTTACCCAAAAGTGGTGACCACTGTGCCGGAGGCCTATACAGCGGGTACTGCTTAGGGAAAGACATTTGGCTCCATTTCCCTGTGAAGCCAATGCTGTACTTTGCAAGCCCTTCTGCGGTGCAAACTGAGTCATTGTCAAGAGGCAGACATCTGGCAAAGCCCAGAACGGTTAAAAGAAGAGTCGTGGTAACTTTGCAGGAGCCGGAGAGAAGCATCAAGTTTTCCATTTCCTGGCCAGTGGTGGCGAAGAGTCACATTAGCTTCTGTATGTTACAAAAATGAATGTTCAGTTTAGCGGTTCTGAGCATCAAGTAGTGATAACATCTCTTGCCATTTTCACGAATGTAAGTATAAGACTTTAGAGAAGGCTCCATGTAGGATCATTTAAACTTGGAATTTCCAATCAAATGTTTCAGATTAAAATAAAAGAAAACATGCTTCTACTTGTGTGTGTTTTCAGATCCATTTCTTACTCTGTTTTCAGTCTTATTAGAATTGCATATTGGCCTAACTATGTCAGTAAACACTTCTGTGCAAGACACTAACGGCACATTTATGCTTTTCAAGATTAAATAGTGTGCTATTTTGCCTACAGACATAATTTCTTTTAGATTTTAGTCTGTGAGAGACATTTCATGGCGTAACACCCAAAGTCAATTTAGAGCATTGCAAATTTAATTCATTACTTACCTGTCACATTTCAGCATGTCAGACTTAAAGAAATATTACACTGCATCAAAATCATAGAAATGCAGACTTCTAGATTACTCTTTCAAACAGTAATCTTTAACATTGCTTTACAGTGCATTTGAGCTTTAAGAAATGTGCATTAAAAAAAATGCAATTCTAATCAGTGCACGGCACATCTGTAATATAGTCAAAGAGTTCATAATTACTCACTGATGTTTCCTCTGGAGCTTTTATAAGCCAAGAGCCCTGGCTTTCCCTCACAGCTGAGTCGTTCTGCAAGAGAGGAGAAGCGCAGTCCTGCTATTTATTCCTGCCAAAGGTCCCTTCGGTCCAAGGTCAACCGCATCCTTTCGAAGCTCCAAGTGAGCCGAGTGCATTTTGCCTTTGTTTGGCTTTTTTTTCTGCTCTGTTCATGAGAATTACTTGTATGCCAGTCGCATTAAAGGAAACTATTAAAACTGTGATGCTGACTAGACAAAGCATGACTTTAAGAAGCCTAATTAAGAGATCTTATTGCAGTCCGTTCCAGGTTTCCGATGACTGTACAATTCTTGTTTTCGTGGCCCTAAGCTAAGAAGGAACCGCGTCCAACACAAAACCTTCCTCATGCCATGTTTTATACGAGAAGCATAGTTTTGGTAAGTTTTATTGTCTGACAAATGGCTCTTCCAAGCGGTCGCTGAAAGCACTCGCCTCTAATGCACCCAGATGTATAGTCTGAGCTAGGAAATGAAAACAGAAAATGCCGAAAGGAAAATACAGCTTTCGAAAGAAATACAAGTATGGTTTCAGGAAAACAATGGTACGTATACATGTTAATTACTATATACTATCAAATGAAGGAATGAGAGACTGGTTTATTCAGAAACAGTGGCTCTGGAACACTTCTATAAGGCTGTTAAAATGAGAATTGGATTAAAGTTGTAAGAAAAAGTGATTTATAGAATACAGAATCTCTCTATATACTGACCATTATCTGCGTTTACTTAAAAAGTCTCCCATTGACTTGGAAATCATGCTGTAGACACTCAGCATTAGATTGTCTAACTAGGACAAACCCCTTCCCACCCATGCTTCAAGGCTAAGGATGTTTTAGAACTGAAAAACTGGGAGGCCAAAAATGCTAAATGCTTGGCACCTGAAGATGTAGCAGGAGGATTTTACACCTGCAATAAATACCCATCTTCCCTCCAAATGTTGTTCATTTGCTAACAGCACTGACAACCTGCCGTGACACTTTCGGTATGAAATGTTGAATGATCTTCGTACAAAACCATTTATCTGTTCTCCTACTTTGGGACATATCATGTCTTGAAGATTTTAGATCTGGGAACTATCCCTTTGTGCATGTTTATAATACAAAGGAATAATGTACATCTCATCTTAAGGATTCTCACGAACAAACCTTTGTAGAATGAACTAACAAAAACTATGCTCTTAAGTGCAGGACTTCGTAAGGACAAAGTAACTTCATTCACAAAAAAATATACATTCTCTTTATTTATATTAAAACTAGCCCTCGTGATGGTTTACAACATAAACATTTGGACTAAAAACATTTTCAACGTATTATAGTATAAAACCTCGGAACAACCAGTAACCAACAGCAGAACACACTCAGAACTGTCATAAACCAATAATAAAAAGCAGTCAATTAATAGTATAATCCAGGCCAGATTAAAGACAACAAATCCAAACAGAATCCAGAATCCTCCAAGAGAATGCTGGGGGGGTGGGGGGAGTTCTTAATAAGTCTCACGAAAGCCAGAAGTTACTGGCCTGTGCGGAGGACACAGTGGAAAAGGCCTGGCCATACTAACCTCATCTCTGTTCATGCAGGAAGGCTGAGCAACGCACCAGCAAATAATGAGTCTCAGCAGTCGTGGGCCATTCATATGGGTGGAGGCATTCCCCACTCGGGGCTGTGAAGGCCCGCTCCGGCAATCTGAGCCAGGTCCAGCGTCCTCGTCATCCCCCTGGCATCGTATGATCTCCTCAGCAGACCTCAGTCGAGTTCCTTGCAGCCATGTCTTGTTGTGAGACTTCTGATGAGAATCAATCAGACAGGCCTTGTAACGTGAAACAAAATCTTTATCCCTTAATGGTCTTTCAGGAAACACTTGCGTTGTTAGTGATACCACATACAGAACGGGAGGAACTGATATACTGTATTCAGACAGGAGTAAAGAGTCAGGTACCAATCAGAATAAAAATATCAAGCGCCAAAATGTGCTACCGTTACTTTCTCAGAGAAAAAGGCGCGTAAGTTGAGCTAAATTCCCATCCCCGACCCTGTGTGTAATCTACAGGCATTCCCACGCAAAAGACACCTGGGAGAGCGGAGCCCCAGTTGCCCAAGGTTACCAGTGCAGCAACAGAGATAACTGAAGTCTAGCAAAACAGATGAGTTCACTCCGAGGAAGGAGGGGTAAGGGGGGGGGGGGAAGCTGTTGGGAGGGAAGCCGATGCGGCTCTCCTGCCGGGACCTGCAAAAGGGACTGAGAAAAGGGAGCAAACATGACAGGGAACCTGACACTTGTTCTCTTTGATGTTTCCAGCAGCACTAAATGGAACACATTATCACAATGCACACAATGTTTCCAAGGCATCTATGGCAGTGGCCAAGTCAGCTGCTTTTTTCCCCCCCAGGAACATTCTCACTTAGCGAGCCAGCCCAAACTGGCAAAATGCACTTCTGGACCTTTCATCATCTGCCTCTGAGGCAACAGTGACAGTTCCAGGAGTATTCCCAGAGTGTGAAATTGATCCTTCAGGAGTGCAATCCCAGCCAGAACTGACTGCAGGTCGAATGCCAGGTCAGCTTTACCGCCAACCAGCAGCATTTCCATCTTGTCTGGATTAAGTGTCAGTTTGCTTTCACTGCCCCACAAACATCATTGCTTCCCTGTAATTAAATGGAAGGGAGAGAGCTGTGTGTCTTCTGCACATTAAAGGCACCATTACAAGGCTCTAGATAGGGTCGCCAGGTCCTTCCAAGTCCCCAGCGGGGGACTTTGGGGGGGGGGTTGCGGGGGGGCAGGGATAGCCCCAACGTGATGTCATGCAGAAGTGACATCATCATGTCGGGGACTGGCACCTGCACTCCAAGCTGTGAATTCGTGGCTTGGATTGCAGGATCCCTTTGAACGCTTTTGGGAAGAAGTGGGGGAGGGGTGGCACTCAGCCCCCTCCCTCTCTCCTGCAAGATTTAAAGGGCCCTTCGGCTGATCTGCTCTCCACCAATCAACTGAAGAGCCCTTTAAATCTTCCAGGAGGGGAGGGAGAATGGTGGCTGTCGGTGGTCCGGCTTGGGGGCGGGGCTTCTCCCCACCGACCAGCCGGCCAGTGGCAGACTGAAGTCCCCAAAACCCTAGCTCTAGATCACGGTCATAGACTTATCGATTCCCCGGGGGGGGCCCTCTTACCAGGACAAAGTCCCCGCTGCCGCCAGAGCCTCCCACCCCTCCCTCCTTCCGGGGGCCATCCGGGCAAGTGGCCAGCGTGATGGCGTCACCTGGAAGTGATACCATTATGCTGGGCACGTTACCAGGGCGGCGCTCTAACAATCGCCCATAAACTCTATGGTGCCATAGAGTTTCAGGGCAATTGCTACAGCATCGCCCTGGCAATGTGCCCAGCGTGATGGCGTCACTTCCGGGTGATGCCATCACATTTGCCACTCACCCGGATGGCCCCCGGAAGGAGGGAGGGATGGATGGAGGCTCTGGTGGCGGTAGCGGTGGCGGGGACATCACGCTGGCCACTCGCCCGGATGGCCCCTGGAGTGGGTGCAGGGGAGCTGGGGGGGGGGAGGGATTCTGGCAGCGGCGGGCAGGCCTGGAAAGCAGGGAGGCGTGGCGGCGGGCACTCCATTTTGCTGGGGGGGGGCTCAGTCCCCCCTGGGAAATTTCAGGAGTGTCCTGAGCCCCTGAGCCCCCCCTGTAGTTGACGCCTATGCTTGAGATGACCTCTCCCAGCAGTTTCATAAAGACGAACAGTACCCTGGGGGATAAAGTGGGACCTTGCCACACCCCGTAGGCCAAGTGCCTAAAGCAGAACTGCAATTCTGAGAATGTTATGTATTCATAAATGTAACTGTACCCTGTTATACTAGTCAAGTACATTCCCTATACAGGAATGATATTTTAAGTTCCTCCTGTGTAAAGATGTGGTATGTGCAACAATATCACAGTCTCTTCAGTCATCTGGGTAGAGGACAGATTCATAGATGCCCAAGCGAAAAGACTGGGAGTGAAGCTTCTTCACCGTGCATGCCTTCAAACCCGGGGGGGGGGGGGGGGGGCTGCTTGGTAGTCCTTCTCATTCATACTGAAAGCTTAAGTTTGTTTGTATAGATTTTAAGCTTGTATAAATAAATTTTCCCCGCATTATACTAGTTCATTTATTCTTCCAAGATCTAAAATAGTATGTTTGCGCAGATTAAAAGTTTAAGAACCATGTACAGCCGTTTTAAAAAGTATGTCAGCTAAGGCTGCTGTTACAGGTATGTATGTGTAAATGTGAATACAGAAAACAATGCAGAACCTATGGAAATTAAGCAATTAAGATGCTTGATAAATAATTTCCTGAATTACAGAGGAGCTTCCTACAGTTCATTCACAGATATACTCTAACTCTCTAACAGGTATCTCTATATCTAATTCCCAAGTGCCCCCCCCCCACGTGCGGATACTTAAATCCGTGGGGGGGTAAACCCCCCATTTGCAGAAAAATCCGAAATCTATCAAAAACTTTTTGGGGGATCTTTAAATCTCCCGAAAAGTAAAAGAGCGTCCCCTGCGCATGTGCGGGGAATGCTCTTGGAACGGCAGCAGCCCGGCGAGAGTCGCCGAGGCCAGCCGACAGCCCGCGGAGGAGGGGGAAGGGGGCAGAGGAAGGGGGGGAAGGGGGCGGAGGAAGGAGGAGCAGCTGTCAGCTTCTCCCCCCCACAAATATCGCAGGGCCCCCCCTTGTACTCTCTAACTCTAGAACCAAAGAATAAAGTACCTGCCCCCTTCCTGGGGAGATGCCTTAGCTGTTACCTCATTATTTCCTATGTTCCTATGAAGTAGTTCCTACTTCTTCCTAGGGTTGCCGACCTCTCGGTGGCAACTGCAGATGCCCTGATGTGGGGCTCCCCCGCCTCTCCTGGGGCCCGGAAGGGTCCCTTTAACTCCCAGTGAGACACCACACCCCTTGTGGCTTTGCCGCTTTGTCGATCACATGTGAGGTGTCCCTCCCGTTCCCCCCCACCCCAGCAGAGGCACTGGAAGAGTCCCTTTAAGTTCTTCTGCCCAGTGCCCACCCTGGCGATCTTCAGGCTCCACCTTGAGATTGGCTACCCTAGGCGTAGCAGTCAGCACTTCAGAGCAGGATCTGCTAGACCCAGGTTCGTGATGAATGGGTGATTTGGGGCCAGTCACAGACTTTAAGCCTAACCTAGCTCGCAGGGTTGTTGTGCAAGTGAAAAGGGGGAGAGAATGATGTCAGCTGCTTTGGTCCCCATTGCAGAGAGAGTACTTCTCCATGGGAACTATGGTTGCCAATCTCCAGGCAAGGGCTGGAGATCACAGAGAATTACAAGTGCTCTCCAGTGGGGAGAAGGAAAGTTGAAGAGTGAATCCGATGATTGGCTGGGAAGGAGATAGGGTTGCCAACTCCAGGTGGAAAATTCCTGGAGATTTGAGGTGTGGAGGCTGGAGACGGTGAGGTTGGAGGAGGGGTGGGACCTCAGACAGGTACAGTGCCATAGATTCCACCCTCCAAGCCAATCAGTCCCTAATGGGGAACCATTGTTGCTAATCTCCAGGTGGGGGCTGGAGATCACTCAGAAAATTCCTGGAGATTTGAGGGGTGGACCCTGGAGAGGGTGAGGTTGGAGGAGGGGTGAGACCTCAGACAGGTTCATTGCCATAGACTCCACCCTCCAAACCACCTGTTCCCTCATGGGAAACCATTGTTGCCCATCTCCAGGGGTGGGATGGAGATCACACTGAACTACCACTGCTCTTCAGATGGCAGAGATCTTCCCTGGAGAAACTGGTGGACTCTGTGTCATTATACCCTGCTGAGGTCGCCACAGTAAATTGACGCTGAGTGCCCAAGGACATGGCACTCTCCCAGAGCCTCTTTCTAGACCCCCTTGTATTTATTTCCACAACGGGCCTTATTCCTAGTCACCTATAATTCCCAGCAATAGAGTCTTTGGAGTAAAGGATAATATGAGTGAAGTCATACATCCTAGGTCACAAGAAGTGATCTGGTGAAACTTTTAATTGTTGGACAGGTTAATACGGGAACCCTTTAAATTAAATTTCCTGACTCCAGAGCATTTAGGGTCTTATAAATTCGCGGAACACGGAAACAAACTGGTGATCACTGAAGCTATTTCAAAATATGAACCTTATACTCGATCCCCCCCACCCGCCCAACAGGGTTGTTGCTTCATTTTGAACCAACTGAAGTTTCTGAACGACTTTTAAAACCAGGCCGCCATGGAACATAATGGAGAAATCCAATCCTGATATAACTAGAGAGCAAATATAACTGCAGCCAAATCTGATTTTTTTAGAAAGGTCCACAGCTGGCACACCAGCCAGAGCTGGTTAAAGGTGCTACAGCTGAGATCTGAACATCCATCTTTGTAGACAGAGCTCCAACAGCACCCCCGAGCTGGCACACAACACCCCCCTTGGCAGCCCGGCTCTCAAACGGGCTTCAGGCGAGTCGCCAGCTGAAAACAGTCCAACCGAACCCCCTCCGCCGCCCCCACCCCCCCACCCCCCGGCAGATCAGAGGGGCGGGCCTTTGGTGTCCGGCTCTTCCAGCAGGGAGCTCGGCGAGGTCTCCATGCGCCCCGCTGGGCTCCGGGGTACTCCAGCCGGGCTGCGTGAGCGACGGGCAGCCCCCTCCGTCCCTCGCTGGCTTCGCTTCCGGCCTGCCTCGCTCCCCGTCGGGAGTCCCTGCAGCAGACCGGGGGAGCGGCCGGAGAGGCAGCGCGGAAACAGAGCCAGAGCGGAGGGGAAGACGGCAGGAAGGCGCCAAAGGCATGGTGGGGCTGCACCTCCCGCCGCCGCCGGCCTCCTAAGGGGCGCCTCTTCCCTCTCTCGCAGCACCGACGGCGACGGGGAGTTCAAGGGCGCCGTCCCGGGGCTGGGGGAGGGCGGGAAACCTTTCGGGCCTGAGCTCCGAGCGGCCGCCAGGGGCGCATGTCGCCGTTCACGGTAAAAGGGCGCCTTCCCGGGCCTGGGGGAGCGGGAGGAACCCCTCGCGTCTGATCTCCCAGCAAAAGCCGCTCGGAGATCAGACGCGAGGGGCGCATTTTGCCTTTAGGAGTTCAGGGGCGCCGTCCCGGGGCTGGGGGAGGGGGGGACCTTTAAAATATGGAGGGGAGAGGAGGTGGCAAGATGTAGCCCAGTCTCGTTCGGTCTTAGAAGCTAAGCCGGGTCTGGACTTGGAGGGGAGACCACTGAGGAGGATGCTAAAGAGGAAGGCAAGGGCAAACTGCCTCTGCTTCTCACTTGCTTTGAATGCCGCTTGTTGGGGTTGCCACTTGACAGCGCTTGCATGCATACAGTAGAATGTGGGCTGTATCCACACAGTGGTGGCTATGGCCCTGTTGTTTTGCCACAGCAGTGATTTGCACCTGGATCTTCTTGTATGGATAAGCCCCAATTGCCAATGACTGCTAAATTGCAATATCCAACAATGTATGGACTCAGCCAGGGGAAACAATGTGCTGGATCCTGTGTCAGAATGAAACTCTCCTGCCACCCTCCTCCCACTTAGCTCCATGAAATGTTGCTTCTGGGGGGAAGGGGATCATGAGGAGTGAAGTGAACGGGGAGGTCTGCAATAGGAAGGAGGAATCAGTGGAAACGACCAACTTAGTTTGCAAGCAGCCCACTACCTATTATCGCCCCAGAGGATTTAAGGTCTTGGGTGACTTTGTACTGAATCTTAGTAAACTATGGCATCACAGATGCCTTTGTTTGGCCAATGCGTGGCTGAGCCAGAATACCAAACAGTTGCTGTGCACTCAATTTCTGAGCAAGACTCCTGTAAATGAATGTCCAGGAGTTTTCTTTTAAATGTTCCCCTACAGGCTTTTTAGTGTTGCCCTCCTTACTTTCAAATTTGTGGCCTTTTGTTTGTCTTATGCACATGGTATGTCTATTTGCAGATCTTAAAGTGACTATTCTAAAAGTGAATTTAAATAAAGGACACTACAGGAGACCACTGAGATACCACCATAACCTAGGCTCTGGCCAATTCCCACCTCTTCCTGGGTTTAGCCCAGCCCAGGGGAATGTCTGTGTGTGTGTGGGGGGGGGGGGTTCCGAAGAGCTCCCAGGCCCCCCTAAATTTCTGGAGAGCCCCTTCCTAAGTCCCACATGTCTCCGCCTCCATAGATAGGGACAATGGCATGCGATGTCACTGGGCCTTGGTTCTTTTAAGGACCACCTGAGCAAGGCTGTTGACGATGGGACATTTCGGAAGACATTCATTCATAGGGTCTCCGTAAGACAGAAGCAACTTGATGGCACTTCACTCACATGCAAGTACATGGAAAGAAGCCCTGTTTTCATGGGAGTGAGCCCCATTGAATTTCCCCAGAGAGGATTCTGAGTAGATGTGCTGAAGATGGCATGGTCAGCACCTCTTAGGTTGCCTTTTGTCCACCCCACAACAAAGTGCCTGCAGGGCGTCTGAATGTCTGTCCTTTTTTCAGATTGGAATCATTGTGCTGTGCTGCCACCTCCAGGTGTATCAGAAGAAGCAAAATCTTGGCAAACTTTCTTAAGCAAGCATTTTCACACAATTCAGGTGTCATAAAGGGGTGTGTGTGTGTGTATGTGTAAATGTGAATACAGAAAACAATGCAGAACCTATGGAAATTAAGCAATTAAGATGCTTGATAAATCATTTTCTGAATTACAGAGGAGCTTCCTGCAGTTCACTCACAGATATACTCTAACTCACTATATCGAGAAAATGGCCTGGAATCCCTCCAGTGAGAATGGTGGGATAAAAATGTCTAAAGAAATGCATTTTTGTATAAAATTATATAACTACAAGTGGGGGAACCTCAGGGACTTACAGAGGGCATCTCATTGTCCCCTCCCCAATTGCTTCCTCTTTCCCTTCCCTGGCATCCCCATAGCACCCCCTTTTCCTGCTTCTTTCTCTTCTTCTCACCCATCAGCTAATAAAGGACTACCTTTCAATGCTCCCTCTGCTGTGGAGTCTTGTGAGCAAAAAACCCTACTTTGTGAGCTCCTGGCATTAAAGTTGGGAGCGAGTGATTTGGCTGCTGCAGGAATTAGTTTGCTCTGGAGCCATCCTTCCTGAGCTAAGAGAAAAATGTGGGAGCTGGAGGCTAAAAAACTGTGAGCTAGCTCACACTAACTCAGCTTAGAGGGAACACTGTGTACCTTTTATCTGCTCTCTGTCTTCATTTTTCCCTCCTTCCCTTCCCCTGGCAGCCTCTCCCTGGGAAAAGTCTGACTGAGTTGTGTGGGGGCCTCCAAGTCCACCTCTGCTCCCTCCCCATGGCTTTGCTTTACAAGAACCAAGGCTTGGAAGGCTCAGAAAAAATAGCGGTTGCCTAGCAACCTCCAAAATAGCTAATGAGAGGTCAGGGGCCATTCTTTTCTTAAAGCTACAAGCATTGGTTGCATTATTTAGAGAAGGAGACAGAGTGGATTTTAAGGTTGCAGATTTTGGCCCCACATGGCTTAAATTCTGATCTGGGACTTCTGACCTTGTTCAACTAATCTCTATATAAACAAAAAGCTGCTTCATTCTCCACTAGTAAAAATTTAATTGCTGCGGACAGGTGCAGCACTAGGTTAATTCTCTGGTTATCATTTGCTTCATATAATTATATTTTTTATTGTCTTGCTACATGGGCAATGTATAGTTTATTTATCTAATTCTGTATTTTGACTAATACATGTCCTTTTTAAAACTTGATTTTGATCCTGTCTCTTTAATTAATAATAATTTTAATAGCTTGTAATATTTTTATTATGGGGTCCTTCTATTATTTGTATTTAATGCAAAATTAGGTTTTTGTAGATCCTCCTGACAAAGCCTGCATGGCAAAATGTGTGGGGGCTTTGTATGATAATAAACCAGTGTCCTATTGTTAACCCAAATTGGAGATCTCCTAATTATTTTGGGGGAATTAGCATAATTGGAGACAAGCGAGAGGTGGTAACTCGGGATCTCCACCAATGTTTACGTGGATTGATCCCTTAGAGAATTCTCAAAATAAACAGGCTGTGGTTCAACTGGAAAGGTGCTTTTATTATAAAGAAGAAAGAGCAAACATACATACAAAGGGAACATGCAAACTATCTAAGAAGAAAATAAAAGGGAGGAATGGGGAAAGCTTTTTAGGGAAGGGTAATATTTACCAGACCTTGTAGAGGTCCAAGAAGTGGCAGCAAAACAGCCTGCGTTTCACAAAGAGAAGAGTAGAGAAGGGAACCCACAGAGTGGGGTGTATGGCCAAGTACACTCAGCTCTGGAGCTGGGTGCTATTTTTATAGGAAAAACGTAGCCTGGGGCAAGGTCAGGGGTCCTTTGGAGTGGGAGTGCACAGGAGCGCAGCTCCGGGAGTGAGGAGCCCAGGGGGCGGGCACATGACCAAGCCCCGCCCCCTCCTCAGCTTCCCCAAGCAGTGCAGAGGCGCAGTGCCCCAGGGAAAGCCCTGCTAGGGTCTTTATTGTTTTTAATGTTTTGTTTTAATATTGATAATTTTATCATTGTTCCTTTTATGACTGTGTGCTGCTTTTCCAGAGACTTGCTCAAGGTGGCATATAAATTTTCTAAGTATACCATTTTTTATCTGGGCACATGGCACATAAGTACTGGAGAAATTTCACCAACCCTTCAGCAGCTTCCACCCCATCAGTTTGGAGTAGTGGTCAGGAGATGGACTCTAATCTGGGAGAACAGGGTTTGATTCCCCACTCCTCCACATGCAGCTGCTGTTGTGACCTTGGGCCAGTCACAAGTTTTCTCAGAGCTGTTCTCTCATGAGCAGTTCTCAAAAGACTTCTCTCAGCCTACCTCACAGGATGTCTTGTTGTGGGGAGGGGAAGGGGAAGGGATGGGTGGTGCACATGTCCTGGGTATCTCAAGTCTACTTGAAACCTGGTGGAGCAGGAAGAGAATGAGGGTGTGTTCTTTATGCTTATTTTTATTGCACAAAGTATTGGATGGGGAAGGGAATGGAGGAAAAGCAGGTCAGTTTCACTCACCTGTAGAGTGGAGCCTGAGGGGTGGGTGTTGCCTTCTGACACACTTCCGGCATGTTAGGAGTGAGTGGCATATGCAAATGAGTTATGCAAATGAGTTATGCTAATGAGCTCCTGCACCTCTTTTTCTACGAAATGACCCCTGGTGATACTTATAACAATAAGCAAACGTCAAGTTGTCTTTTTTCCTCATCAGACTTTAAGACTGAAATGAAAAGGTATGCAGAACAATAATCAACATGAAGCGGTTCAGGTGTGCTGAGCCCAAGCACACCGGAGTCTCACAGTCTCTTTGGACTTTGATCAGACCTGTCTCTTGGGAGTTGTGAATGGGCCTCAGCTCTACTCTGTGTTGTCTCTTGCCTGTGTCTGGTGTGTTTGTGTTGTCTGCTCCTATCAGTAAATGGAGTGCTGGTCAGGACGGTAAGGATGAGTTTCTTCTCTCTCTCTCTCTCTCTTCTGTGACTGATCCTTTGGCATTCCCGATTTCCATCCAAGCACCTCACCCATTGGGGGGGAAAGGCATTTTTCCACCTGTGCCTTTTGTCTCGGAACTTGTCCTCACTCCGACTGATCTGTAGCATATTGTCCACCCTTCCAGTTGAGATTCTCAGAGGATCTGAGGTGCTTAAGATGGTGACCACGAGACACAGGGACTTTTGAGTGGTAGCTCCCCACATCTGAAATGCCCCTCCCCTTTTGAATCTTGCCCTAGTCTCTACTTCAGTCTCTTTTAGGAATCAGGCCAAAATATTATGGGAGAGGGACAAAAAGTTATTTTTTGATCTGAACATAGGTTGCCTAGTATACTCAGTATTTGTTTAAAATACATCCTTCCTCTCCATTCCCAGCTTCCAAAGTATTGCTCCAATGTTACAGTGAATACATATACATCATGCATGTATGTGCATGCATCTGTCTCTAAGAAACAGCCATTGCATGTGCACTTTATAAATAAAATTGGAGGACCAGTGTTAAATCACGTTCAGTTGTACATGCATTGAATGGAACGTGAGAATTAATATATGCAGGGATTCGTTGGAGCGGGAGCGCACTGGAGCGCAGCTCTGGGAGTGAGAAGCCCAGGGGGCGGGCACATGACCAAGCCCCACCCCCTCCTCAGCTTCCCCGAGCAGTGCAGAGGCGGGGAAAGCCCTGCTAGGGTCTTTATTGTTTTTAATGTTTTGTTTTAATATTGATAATTTTATCATTGTTCCTTTTATGACTGTGTGCTGCTTTTCCAGAGACTTGCTCGTGGAAAAGTGAGAAGTGTCTTGTTGTGGGGAAGGGAAGGGAAAGGGATGGGTGGTGCACATGTTCTGTGTATCTCAAGTCTACTTGAAACCTGGTGGTTTCAAGGGAGCAGGAAGAGAATGAGGGTGTGTTCTTTACACTTATTTTTACTGCACAAAGTATTTTATGGGGAAGGGAATGGAGGAAGAGCAGGTCAGTTTCACTCACCTGTGGAGTGGAGCCTGAGGGGTGGGTGTTGCCTTCTGACACACTTCTGGAATGTTAGGGGGTGTGGCATATGCAAATGAGGTATGCAAATGAGCTCCTGCACCTCTTTTTCTATGAAATGACCCCTGAATATATGTATAAAGAAAAATCAGCCTCACCTGCATAGCTCAGGCTAGCCTGATCTTGTCAGATCTCAGAAGTGGGAGACCACTAAGAAATACCAGGGTCACTACACAGAGGCAGGCAATGACAAACCATCTCTGAACATCTCTTGCCTTGAAAACCCTACGGAGTCACCTCAAGTCGGCTGTGGTTTGATGGCAAAAAAGGAAGAAAGAAAAATCAAGTGTATCTTACAGGCAACTTGCACGTGTAAACAGGGTTCAAGTCACCTAGCAAAAGAAATCTAACAGTGCCATCTCTAAAACAACCCAGAACAAAAGACTTCGTTTTTTAAGGAAACTAATACTGCATACCTGCAGCACATCCTATTCCTGATGCTCGTAATACATGCAGTGACCATTTTGTCTGAACAAATGCACACATGTTCTGGCTTCACTACGTGTGAACCCCCCCCCCCCCAAAGAAAATGGTGTATTCTAACAAAACGTAGAATTCCAAAGCTTGAAAATATTCTGCTAGTCAGACAAAACAGCAGGGGTCATTTCGAGCAGGAGCTCGGGGGAGCGCAGCTTCGGGAGTTGGTGCCAGCCCCCCCCCCCCCCCCGCAGGGGAATGCCTGCTTGTGTCTGCAGCAAAATGACCCCATCCCCTGGAAAGGCCCTTGTTCCTCCGACCAGCCTTCTGAAGGCTTCAGCCACCACTGAAGCTATCCTCCCAGAAGAGTGGTATTTCTGAGGCTTGGATTAGTAGCGATCTCCTCTCAGCCAGCTTTCTTTCTTTCTCTCTCTCTCTCCTTCCTTTCTTGCCTTCTGACATACTTCCAGTGATGTCAGGGGGTGTGGCATATGCAAATAAGTTATGCTAATGAGTTATGCTAATGAGCTCCTGCACCTCTTTTTCTACGAAATGACCCTTGCAAAACAGCAACAGCACATGTTGGAAGAGCTGTAAGTAGCAAGGGGTCACAGTGCACATGACTGGATCCCCCCCAAAGGTAGTACCTGTAAAGGCCTCAAACCAATTCAAGAAGATGCCCTTCCCTTGATGTCTAGAAGACCCCCTAGCAATATTCCCTCTAAGCTGTGGAGTCTTGTGAGCAAAAATTCTACTTTGTGAGCTCCTGGCATTAAAGTTGTGAGCGAGTGATTTGGCTGCTGCGTAAATTAGTTTGCTCTAGAGCCATCCCTTCCTGAGCTAAGGCAAAAATGTGTGAGCCGGAGACTAAAAAACTGTGAGCTAGCTCACACTAACTCAGCTTAGAGGGAACACTGCCCCCTAGAGAATGTGCCAGGCAAGTTTCTCTAAAGAATTTGCATGGATTTGTTTTTTCCTGGCAGTGGAAAGTGTCAAGTTTGTGCAGCATTTAGCTTGTCCTGATACAGCTGAAATCTGTGAACATGCTGTAAGGAACAACACATTACTTAGTATTAGCCCCAACCTTTTTGAGCCTTTGGAATTCTGACACCGTATGGCGGGAGGTGGAATTTCCTTTTTCTCACGCCTTTTTCCCAGTGTGCTTCTAAAATTGCCCCTATTTTCCCCTGCATTTGGGCTTCAGCCATTTTATGATTGTGCCCACAACCCTGTGTCAGAATTCCAGAGGTGCCCAAAGGCTCAAAAAGGTTGGGGACCCCGAGATAGGACAACGATGCATCTGTAGTAGCCAATGATACTGTCACCTTCCTACTGGCAAAACCTTAACAAAATGTCACAAAAGGGGATTGTTCAGGATGTGCTAGAATGTGGAATTCATACATTTGTTTCACTAAACATAGTGCAGATGAACACACCAGGTCTATCTTACACAAACGGCACAATTTTTGGAAATCTCACTGGTATCTATGAAAACAACAGGGACATCTAGTGGCCAATAAAAGTAACACATTTGCTTAAACTTCGAAGCTGTAGCAAAAAAAAAAAATCGTATTTCAGTGAAATACTGTGAAGCTAACATTGCCCTGCTGTGCACATTTGGGTTATTTTGTTCCCAGTCATGTTCCCCCATACATTTTGCAGATTTCTGCAGACTTAAAGCAATTGTCAGCCAAGCCAAAACCATTTCCCAACGGCTGCCAGGAAGACTTAAGACAACAGTGAGCCTTGAACTGGTCATCTGAGGGATGCTAGGCAGCTTCCCCCCCCCCCCCCATATTCCCAGCTTTGGCCAAAGGAGGGGACTGATGGGAGGCTGTCCATTCAAAGCGAGGCAGCCTCCTTCTGCTACTAGGCCCGAATGAGTCAGGCGGTAGCCCCACCCTCTATAAAAGCTCCAGTTGAATCATCCACATTGGTCTAGAGCAGGGGTGGGCAATTGTTTTGGCTCGGGGGCCGCTTTGTGGGAGCGGAGGTTAGTGGAGGGCCGCACCTTTTTAAATGATTGCATTCATTAGTTAACTTTGCATTTCAGAAAAGGTATAAATTGTATCATAAAAATCAATAAATATAAATAAAATAAAATAATGGTAGTTTTATTCAATTTATTTATTGTACTAATTTCATATCATCTATACTTGCAAGCACATTTAATTTTAGAATCAGTTTAATGAGACAAATGTACCCTATCACACTTTTCTACAATTTTTTTGAAATCAGGAGTGAGATTGCTTGTTGAGATTCTCATCACAGCCTGCAAGTTAATGTCTCTCAAATGTCTGTTAATGTCTATATTTACTCTTGTTGATCTTCATGCAAGAGCAACTTTGCTCACAAATATATGTAGACCCAATATAGAGAACATTTTCCCAGCAAATTTCTTCATACATGGAAATTTTTCAGCAGACAAAGATTTGTAAAAGTCAACTAATGTCACAGCATTAAACATTTCTTTCACAGTGTGATCTGACTGCATGTCAATAAGTTCAAGCTGCAGCTCCTCAGGTGCTGACAGTGGCCAACTGCCTTGGCGGGCCGCAAAAAACTGTGGCGGGCCACATGTGGCCCCCGGGCCGCCATTTGCCCACCCCTGGTCTAGAGCAACTTGAAGGCCTGTCCTTTGTTGGCTGGAGGGCCCTCTACCTTCTCCCATTCTCAAGCTGTCTTGGCAGGAACCAGAAACGACACCTGCGCTATTTTAATAGATTTCTCTGCATGTCTATTTTGGAGTTACTCATAAGTGCTTATTTGGTACCAAACTAAGCCTGAACTCTCCCTCGAAGCTACAATGTCCAAACTGAGGCTACCATGCTTTGGTCAGAGTATAAGAAGACAAGACTAATGGGAAAGAGAATAATGCTCGGAAAAGTAGAAGGCAGCAGGAAAAGAGGAAGACCCAGCATTGAGTGGTTGACTCGGTCACGGAAGCCACAACCTTCAGTTTGCCAGACCTGAGCCAAGCTGTTAACCAGAGGACCGTCTGAAGGTCATGCTTTCAGGGGATCACCGTAAGTCGGAACTTCACTTACAGACACACAGACACACATTTGAGAATGCCTATTCAGAGAGAGACACCTAAATGACTGAAGCAGTTTGGGAACATTTTAAAAGCTGTTACCTGTGCACTTCAAACACATACCTCAAATTAGGAAGGAAGGAAGGAAGGAAGGAAGGAAGGAAGGAAGGAAGGAAGGAAGGAAGGAAGGAAGGAAGATTCCAAGTCTGCCTCTCCTTAAAGGTTCCAGTTTCCCCTCAAGGAGTGAAACTGACTAGATATACAAGTTGCTTGCCTGTAATTGGGGATCTTCGAGAGGTCATCTGTGCATTCACACCTCTGGGATATAGTCAGGGGTCCTTTCGTAGAAAAAGAGGTGCAGGAGCTCATTAGCATAACTCATTAGCATATGCCACATCCCCTGACATCACCGGAAGTGTGTCAGAAAGGGAATGTCAGTTTCAGCCCCATTATATCCTATGGGCCATTGAAATCAATGGCAAAAACTCAAAGGGCATATGAGGGGCTGGAGGAAAGGGGGTTTGAGGGAGAGGCTCCAAACTTGCAGAGTAGCTGCTGGGGCCTCTCCTCGAAATACCCACTAAGTTTCAAGAAGATTGGACCACGGGGTCCAATTCTATGGGCCCCCAAACAGATTGTCCCATTCCCTCCATTGTTCTCTATGGAGGGAAAAAATGTTAACATTTTTCCTACCATAGAGAACAATGGAGGGAATGGGGGCAACCAGTTTGGGGGCCTGTAGAATTGGACCCCCTGGTCCAAACTTCTTGAAACTTGGTGGGCATTTCGAGGAGAGGCCCCAGCAGCTACTCTGCAAGTTTGGAGTCTCCCTCAAACCCCCTCCCCTTCAGTGGCTTTTAAAGTTGCCGCCAAATTTTGGCAGCAATTCAGCAGCGAGCTGAATCAGATTAGAGAATCTGATTCAGCCCGTGGCTGCCCTACTGGAGGGAATGGGGGGCAACCTGTTTGGGGGCCTGTAGAATTGGACCCCCTGATCCAATCTTCTTGAAACTTGGTGGGCATTTCACGGAGAGGCCCCAGCAGCCACCCTGCAAGTTTGGAGTCTCCCTCAAACCCCCTCCCCTCCAGTGGCTTTTAAAGTTGCCGCCAAATTTCGGCAGCAATTCGGCAGTGAGCTGAATCAGATTAGAGAATCTGATTCAGCCCGTGGCTGCCCTACTGGAGGGAATGGGGGCAACCTGTTTGGGGGCCTGTAAAATTGGACCCCCTGGTCCAATCTTCTTGAAACTTGGTGGGCATTTCGAGGAGAGGCCCCAGCAGCTACCTTGCAAGTTTGGAGTCTCCCTCAAACCCCCTCCCCTCCAGTGGCTTTTAAAGTTGCCGCCGAATTTCGGCAGCAATTCGGCAGCGAGCTGAATCAGATTAGAGAATCTGATTCAGCCCATGGCTACCCTACTGGCCAGTCCTGAGCTGGTGGAGCTTTGCTCCGCCTTGCTCCGGCCCCAACGGACCCCTGGATATAGTGTGCCTGCACTGACCCTGATCGGTATCTTCTAAAGCAGAAAGGATTTTCGCACCCTCTCCCCGATCACTTGCAGGGCCCCAGTGCGCACGACCAAGGGAGGGGCACGACAATCCCACCAGTTCCTTCTGACCACTGCCATCAGTCTCGGAGCAAGATAGGAAAGACCGGCAGCAGAGGGGAAGGAGGGCGGGTGGTGGGAATGCACAGAAGACCACTCAAAGATCCCCAGTTACAGGCAAGCAACCTGTATATCTTCTTCATGGTCTCTGTGCATCACACCTCTGGGAGATTAACAAGCGAGAAAAAAACCCACACATACCTAGAGGAGGGAAATGGAGGTCTTAAACTTGCAACACAGCTCGCCCCACCACGGAATGTTACTGAAGATGGACATTGAGGGTGTAGTGCCTCACAAACGTGTGAGGGGAGGCCCAGGTAGCTGCATTACAGATGTCTCCCAAAGGTGTCCCTCTGAGGAAGGCTGTGGAAGTAGCTACTGCCCTGGTGGAATGCGCCCGAAACAGACCAGGCAATGGTTTCTTTGCCAGTAAGTAGCACAGTTTGATTGTCTCCACAATCCATTTGGACAGATGCTGAGATGACAGCTTCCGACCTTGCCCCAGCAGGGCATGAGAGACAAAAAGGGCTGGAGATCTTCGAAAAGACTGTGTCCTATTCAAATAAAAAAGCAGAGCTCTTTTCACATCCAGTGCGTGAAGACGACACTCCTCCTCATTCTGAGAGGTCGGGAAGAATGCTGGAAGAGTGATATCCGCCCTCATGGGAAACTCCGAGACTATCTTGGGTAAGAAGGAGACATCCGGAGCCAGAGTAACATCATCATGATGGAAGATGAGGTAAGGCGGGTCACAACGGAGTGCTGAGAGCTCACTCATCCATCTAGCAGATGTGATGGCCACCAAAAAAGCAGTTTTCCAGAAGAGGAGTTGCAGACTACAGGTGGCCATCAGCTCAAAGGGCTTGCCCGTCAGGCTCGCCAGAACCAGAGGCAAGTCCCAAGCTGGCGTTGGGCCTCGGGTCGGGGAAAACAGGTGATTGAGGCCCTTCATGAATTGTTTTGTCCTTGGGCGGGAGAAAACTGAATTAGCTTCTATTTCAGGATGATTTGCGGAAATAGCAGCCAAATAAACCCATAGAGAGGCACAACTGAGGCCCATGTCAATACGGAAGAGGAGAATGCCGAAAACAGCATTCAGATTCATAGGAGGTGGGGGTAACCCTTCCAAACTAAGGTAAGCCACAAACTTCCTCCATTTCCTGTTGTAGGACCAATGCGTAGAGGGCTTTCGGCAATTGAGAAGCACGTGTGCTATTCTGTCATTTATTTTCAAAACAGGATCTGCCATGCTGTCATCCTGAGATGAGGTACATTGTGGTGCAACATTTGTCCCCCTTGTGCCAGGAGGAGATTGGGCACCACTGCGAAGTGGACAAAGGAGCCCTTGGATAGGTGTAGGAGAGTGGGGAGCCAGTGCTGTCTGGGCCACCACGGGGTACCAGATTGCAAAGAGGACGGTCCCTCATCACCTTGTTGATCACCTTGGTAAGCAGAGGAACTGGTGGGAACAGGTATATGTGTCTGTATGCCCATGGGTAAAGGAGTCCGTCTCCCAGGGAGGCAGGATCCGTCCCCGCCCTGGAGCAAAACAGGCAGCATTTCGCGTTGTGCCAGGATGCAAACACATCTATCTCCAGGTAACCCCAATGATTGAATACTGGTTGGAGATAGGTCCAGTTGAGTTCCCATTCATGCAGCGACACTCCCCCCCTGCTCAGGAAGTCTGCCTGCACATTCATGGAGCTGGGGAGGAGTGCTGCGACCAGGAACACAACCCAGGAATGACACTTGTCCCAAATCTCCAGGGCTAGCTGACACAGGCCTCTGGACACTGTCCCACCTTGGCGGTTGAGGTAACACATAGTCGTCGTGTTGTCTGTCAGGACTGCAACAGTGCTGTTGTGCACTAGGTGCTGAAAAGATTGGAGAGCGTAACGCACCGCGAGCATCTCCAGAAAGTTGATGTGATTGTGAATCACGTGGGGTTCCCACTTGTCTCTGACAGACAGTCCCATGAGGTGAGCACCCCACCCCCAAAGGGAGGCATCCGTGGTCAGAGTCACAGATGGGGTGGGTGGGTGGAAAGGGGCTCCCATCAGAAGATTCTGTGGATTCATCCACCAACTGAGGAAGTCCAATACTGACACTGTAAGGCGGAATGTCCTGGACTGGGAATGAAAGTGAGGGTGAAAACAACGGAGAAACCAGAGCTGGAGCGGTCTCAGGTGCAGTCTGGAAAAACTATAATGGCAGTGGTTCCTGCCATTAGCCCCAGAAGGCGTTGGAGTTGCCTTGCTGTGGCCTCGTTCTGCTGACATAAGAGGCTTACCAGGGCAATGATGTCATCTGCCCTCTTGGGGAGGAAGGAAGGCTTTGCATGCCCGGGAATCCAGGAACCTATGAGCTGGGCCCACCTTGCAGGGGTGAGCAGACTTTGCCAGGTTGACAGTTTCTAGAGTATGCATGGTCAATGCAATATGGTCTCGCAGAGTGATCTCTGAGTCCGCCACAAGCAACCAGTCATCGATGTACGGAAAAATCCATACACCTTGCAGGCAAAGGTAGGCTGCAATGACGACCATGAGCTTCATGAATATGTGGGGGTGGTGGAAAGGCTGAACGGAAGGGCCTTGTACTGATAATCACATTCCCAAACAGTGAAGCAGAGAAATCGCCTGTGATATGGGTGTATCATGACATGAAAGGAAGAATCTTTCAAGTCCAGGGTCACCATCCAAACCCCGTGCTCGAGGAGTGGAAGGATGTTTTGAAGGGTCGTCATCCGGAACTTATTGTATACAATGAAGGTATTGAGGTTTCTGAGTACATAATAGGGTGAAGGCCCCCATCCTTCTTGGGAACCGTGAAATAACGGGAATAGAAGCCCTGATGGAACTGTGATCGAGGGATGGGTTCTATTGTGTGTTTTTGAAGGAGGTTCTGGATTTCGTCTAGTAGTGTGATGGAGCTGGGTGTAGGGATGAAATACAACTCCGTAGGCACCTGAAGAAACTATACGATAGCCCTCTGCGATGACAGAGAGAGCCCATCTGTCCAATGTTATCTTTCTCCAGACGGACAAAAACGGGGACAGACGGGTGGGAGTTTTGACCAGTTGGCTGAATTTAAAGGCTCTGCTTGGGGGGCTTGGAAGCCTTGGCCCTTGACTAGGAGGCAGTATTAAACTTCTGTTTGTTCCCATGGAGCCATGACTGGAAACTGGAGAATTTCTGCCATTGAGGTTCCGGAGAGGACTTTTGGGATGATCTGCGGGACCAGAATTTGTTCCAAGACTTTGACTTGGATTGTTTGGGAGGCTGGGAGATTCTCAAATTACGTGAAGTTTTGATACTTTTGTCCAGTTCTTGAAGGACTAGTAGAACTGAACAACCCCTCACCTTCGAAAGGTAGATCTTCAACAAAGGCTTTAGTGTCACTAGGTAGGGACGTGGCGTACAGCCAGGCCTGACATCTGAGCGTGACTGCCGATGTAAGCATTTTAGCTGCCACATCCAGATTGTGTTTAGTGGCATTAAGCTGATGTTTTGCCAGCATCATACCCTCCTTCTGGAGCCTCCTGGCTTGATGGTTCATGATTTCAGGGAAAGAAGCAATAAACTCAGTCATTTGCTCCCAGAGGGCATACTGGTATCTACCCATGCAGGCCATGTAATTGGAAGTTTTAATTCCTAGTGCCCCTGCCAAATAGAATCTGTGCCCAAAGGAGTTGAGTATCTTCCCTTCCTTGTCAGGAGGAGAAGAGTGGCCACGTCTGCCCTTAGATGAGAGTGTGACGACAATGGAGTTGGGTTTAGGGTGAATGAATAAGAATTCAGCTCCCGATTCCTGCACCCTGTATATGTGGTCAATCCTTTTGCTAGAAATAGGAGTAGAAGCTGGGTGAGACCATGGTGGTTTGGCAGCTCGCAGCTAGACCGAGGTCAACGGTAATACAACGGCTGTGGTATCCATGTGTCCATCTGCACTATATCAAACACTGAATCTATCACAGTGGGTGGAAGCTGAACAGTAGAGAGCATCAGTGTATTGACCATCCTGTAGATGAAATCCCCGTATGATTTCAGAGCCTCGGATGGGGAGATGGGGAGGTTTTCTGCCACTTGTTGCGGTGGGGAGGGTTCCTGGGTAGGGGCTTCATCATCGGAGAAGGATCATGAAGACGATCCCGAAGGTTCAGAATGCTCCGACGGCTTGGAGAAAGTAATGGGTTGCATCAGCATCAATGGCATTGGTGTGGACTGCTCAGTGTGGTGCCCCAGAGGTAGAACAGCAAGTTTATGCTTCCTGCCTATTGGCACCAATGGTTGCAGCCATACAAATTCCGGTGTTGGAGAGTGCTCTCGGTATCGAGACAGGCGGGAGGATGTTGACTGGGAACCCCAATCTGTCGGGGCACGCAGAGGGAACCCGAGTGCAGCAGGCATGGCATAAGCTCCGTAGAGGTACTGCCACTGACAGCTGTCTCAGGGAGCCGGAGGGTAATGCCCAGATGATCAATCCCAATCCTCTGTTCGATGTGGAGAGATGGCTGAGGTGCCAGTGTCCCTGTCTAGATGCAGACTTTTGACACTGGGCGGCCGGGGCACTTGGGTTAGATCCATATCCAGATCAGAGTCCGTGAAGTGGATAGGATGCAGCAAAGGCAAGGTGGAATCACCTTGTAGCTGCCCAAGGCCCGCGGAGTCAAGCACCGCAGCTCCTGCCAGGGCTGTGTCCGACGTGACGTGCGTGGACAAAAAACTTTTAGAGACGAAGCACTTTGCTCTGCCTGTTGTCCTTGCCATCCTTGCGCTTCTTGGCAGAAGTAGGGACTTCGGACTGGACAGTCAACATTGGTAGTTTCGGCATCGACCTGTTGACATCAATGATGCTCAGCATCGGGGATAATGCAGTCGCCGATCCCGAAGCTGGGGTCGACAACGAAGCATGTCCGGACATCTGTTGCGAAGACATCGTTGGAGAAAGAGCCTGTTCCAATAACACAGCGCAGAGTCTCATGCCTTGGTTCTTCCTCGTCTGCTTCGAGAACCTGGCAGAGTGAGCACAAGAGTCCACCCGGTGCGCTTCCCCAAGGCACAAGAGGCAGAGTGTCTATCGGGGAGGGGAGGCGATTTTGCTGCCGCACTTTAGGCACCGTTTAAAGAAGCCCCACCGTTTGGCCATAGGCCGGGGGTGGAGGGGAGTAAACTGCCGAAGCAGAGTACTTAAATCAGTTCTGTCCCAACAACAAAATCTTTTTAGGTAATCCTTAGAAAGAGGAGATAAGACGAAAATACCGACCGAAGTGAGGAGGGTCCTACCAACGCAGCGGTCAGAAAAGAACTGGCAGGATTGTCGTGCCCCTCCCTTGGCCATGCGCACTGGAGCCCTGTGCAGGACTGAGGAGAGGGCATGAAAGTCCTTTCCGCTTTAGAAGATACCCATCGGGGTCGGCGCAGGCACACTATATCCCAGAGGAAGGATGCACAGAGACCACAAAGAAGATACATTACTTTCGATCCTTTAAGCTTGGCTACTGTAGTATAGAAAATATGAAGCTGCTACAATCAGAAAACAAATATTAATATTTTTCCCTTACATTAGGCACCCTCCCCCCATAATTCCAAGAAGCCCTCAAAAAGTCTGGGCAAAAGAGATCTCAGGCTTCAATCAAATCCTTATAAGGGATGTTCCTAAATGTCTGTAGTAGGATTCTGAAGGCAACAAGATAAGTCTGTGGTAAAAGGAAATCTAAGCTGTTGGTAATTTCTCCCTCAAGCCTTATCCTTGCCTAACACAAGAAGAGGTTCTTGGATCACGGAAAAAGGTTTAATGTCTTTTACCGTCTTCTATTATCTTTTTCTAGAAACATGACTGCATGCAGACGTTCCCATGAGGTTCTTGCCCCCTAAATAATCACAGCTGTGTGTATAACATGACTGTGCATAGACCATGATTCTCTAAGAACACAGAATTCACTGTTCAGTTTTAAAACAAATGCAAGTCTCCAGGCCATATGGCTAGGAAGAGATGCCTGAAAGCAATTGGGCATTGCCTTCCTGACAACTCACATCCCACAGAAAGGGAAGAACAAGATTTACAATAGATGAGTGTCCTTGCCCAACTTGGAAAAAACAGAATTGAGCAAAATATAAAGTCAGTCAGATCATGGATTTGCATGATTTATAAAAGCTGTGGAATTTCACTCTTCATACAGCATTTTAATAGCATTTAAATATAGAGAGCTACAACAAGAATATTTTTGTCATGTTAAAAACCACTGCAATTGCAGCCTTGCTAATCTGCTTATGTTTGATAGCTGTATGCCAGGGGTGGGCAAATTGCGGTCCGCCACAGAGTTTTTTGCGGCCCACCAAGACAGTTGGCCACTGTCAGCACCTGAGGAGCTGCAGCTTGAACTTATATACATGCAGTCAGATCACACTGTGAAAGAAATGTTTAATGCTGTGACATTAGTTGACTTTTACAAATCTCTGTCTGCTGAAAAATTTCCATGTATGAAGAAATTTGCTGGGAAAATGTTCTCTATATTTGGGTCTACATATATTTGTGAGCAAAGTTTTCCTTGCATGAAGATCAACAAGAGTAAATATAGATATTAACAGACATTTGACAGACATTAACTTGCAGGCTGTGATGAGAATCTCAAGAAGCAACCTCACTCCTGATTTCAAAAAAATTGTAGAAAAGTGTGATAGGGTACATTTGCCTCATTAAACTGATTCTAAAATTAAATGTGCTTGCAGCTATAGATGATATGAAATTAGCACAATAAATAAATTGAATAAAACTACCACTATTTTATTTAATTTATATTTATGGATTTTTATGATACAATTTATACCTTTTCTGAAATATAAAGTGAACTAATGAATGTAATCATTTTAAAAGGTGCGGCCCTCCGCTAACCTCCGCTCCCACAAAGCGGCCCCCGAGCCAAAACAATTGCCCACCCCTGCTGTATGCTCTTCTTTATAAGATTAGAAATCACACATCATGATGTAAACAACACTCAATATTTCTAAATAAACGATGCTTGATATATCTGCATAGTTTATTACTTCAGTCAGTAAATCCGCTGCCAGGTTCAATCCCTGATGTCTGAGTTGCCCCCAGGGAAGAAAGCTTAGGATTTTAATAATTTTCCTACAGTTCTATTTGTATCGATTGCAGTGCCTTGGTCCTGTAGGAGTCCCCCCCCCCCCCCCCAATGCTGTAAATTTTGTTTCAGAATCAGGATGCAAGAGCAAGCCATCTGCATCAGATTAAAAACATATCAAGGGTGGCAGGCGGGAGATTTCTATATCCAAGCTGCCATATCTGTATATATATAAAATCCATACTGCAAACAAAACCAGCCAAGGGAATTGCAGCAATGACATTTATTGGAAATGTTCCTGGTGATGAATGAATAACTCAAAAGTCAATGCAAGTCCAACATAGAGTGAAATATTGTGTCTTTCAAGATTTTTTTTTAAAAAGCGAGGTATGCCTGAACGACTTGATCATTGCTGTATACAGTTCTGCAGTTCTCTGAAGTTTAATCCCAAATGCACAAATGGCTTTTGCTTTTCTCCCTTGAACTGGTAAAATACAGTATTATTGCAATGTCATCTAATCCCATGTGAAATTTATTTACTTAATAAGAGGCAATGAGGAATGGCACGTAAACCATATTGGGCACAATACATGACTGAAATTAACACAAGCGACATCCACTCCTAGAATTTCCTGCCCTCCTGCAGGACTGTAATCATAAGAATTGTATCAGTATTAGAAGGGGGGAGATGGACGCTGCAGCACACAAACACACAAAAGCAACACAACTTTGTTGTGTCCCCCTTCTTCCCCACCACCACCGTTTTGCTTGTCGCTTGCATAATGAGTGTTGCAAAGGAAGCCCTGGGACGCACACACCCACACCCCTTCCTGACTACTATGAGTGAGACAACTTGGCAGAATTTGGCACTTTTCTCGTTATCAAAAACAATTTGACAAATAAAACATCCCTACCGAACCCCTATAATAATTCAAGCATTTTCCAAAATGCACATTTCCTGTGTGTGACTGACAGCTATTTTCATAGCTTTGTCATTCCTTATATCATCATATTTTCGACTTCAGTGTCTGGCAGAAGAGACGGCTCCCCCCCCCCCCCCCCCAACACACACATTTCAAAGTAACGCAGAGCAGCAGCTAGAGGCAGAAGCTGCCTGAAGAGCATCAAACAGTGTTCATGGCCTTTTTTGATTTTGTTTTTTTTTTTTAAAGGAAAAGTGTAACTACAGAGCAGATATTTTCAGCTGAAATGTATCCACCTCTAGAGCTAGATTATAACCTCCGTGGAGAGTTAACACAAGAAAAGCCTACATGCTTCTCTAGGGCAAGTGCATCTTTGCTGTGTTATTATAATCCTACAGTGTTTAAGGAACGCTTAAATTTTATCCAGTGCCTTTTGTTCCAACAAAAGGGGGGGGGGGGAGGAAAGCTGGCAGGATCGTTTGATCCCAGTGGCCCTTGAGACAGAGAAGAAAAAGAACAATCTTGCAAGGTTCCTTTGGCTCCCTGAAACCCTGCTAATGACAGCAAACATTCAGTCAAGGCACACATCACTCGTGCTGAAAACTGTGCCATTCCTCAAGTTCTAAAATGGACGGGGAGAAACCCCACGTGAGGAACCTGCCACTGGACTGCACCCGGTCGGCTAAAGGTGGGAGATCAAATATTTGAACAGTTTCCCACAGAAACGATGCCTACACGTACAAAATCCAGCAAGCTGGAAGGAAGTCTACCCTAGTGCCTTCTTCCTGATGGGCTAGCTGCGTGTGCGCTCCAGCATTTCATCTCCCACTGACAGCGGTACGGCTGCTGCCGTTTGGACTCTTTGCGGAGTAACAGGCAAAATCAGAAAGGAAGAGGCAACATCCAGCCTTCGTCTCCTCCTTCCTCAACTTTTGGAGACACACCTGAAAAATAAGGTCTGGCTACTTGGAAGTACCTGAAAAAAGCAACTTGGCAACAGTGATTCTCAGCAGCAAAATCGCATCTGGACAGACAGCGGGGATTATTGTTACATAGAGGAAGTTGTCCGTAGAATTTATTACAGGCACATAAGAGCTTGTAGGGATTTCCCTTATATCCCCCTATCTCCCCCCCCATCACTGCCTCTACAAAAGCAAAAAAAACCCCACACTACAATGAGAAACATGCTATTCTTTGGAGGGGGGGGATTTACATTCTTGTTTCTTTTCAAGTATTAATTAATTAATGTACAGAAAGACACAACAGTGTTCCTTTGACTACAGGTCAAGAAAAACGTACTGAGGTTGATGTTTCAAAAGTCAATCACTGGTTTCCGCTAGGTAAATTTCCTCCTCTCCCACCCCCACCCTTAGATCAATCTAAATATATAATTGTCTTCATCAGATTTGACCTTTTTTTTTCCTTTTTGCATTGCAGTTTATGTACACACATTATTAAAAACATTTAGCCTGGGATTTGCATATCAAGGTTGAAAAGGCCTCTCTTGCTGCTCTAGGAACCCCAGTACCCGTGTGAGGTGGAGCGGATGCCCTCCACAGCGGCCGGTCTGTCGCTTTCCTTTATTGTCAGAGACGGGCGTTGCCTGCAACTCTCGGTTTATGGCTTATTTCTAGATTGTGTTTGGGTGACAGTCCACCTCCTTCAGCAGCTGCTCGCAGGCTGACAGCGCCTCGGTGGGCAGGTACTGGCAGATCTTCTCGATAGTCTTTTGGTAAAGCGCCTTCTCTTGCTCCAGGGACAGGATCAGGCTCCTCATTTTGCTCTCTCGCACCAAGACATCTTCCAAATTGGATTCCACGCTCTGGAGTCTAGCGTGAGCTGCCTGTTGGGAGGATGGTAGCAAGAGGGAGGTTTTAAAACAAGGAGACGTTTGCTAGGAGTGATTACACACCGCTGCAGAGTTACAATAAGAAGCTTGGCGGGCCCAAGGGGAAGAAGAGATTGGATTTATACCCCATCCTTCAATATCTGAAGGAGTCTCGGAGCAGCTTACAATCTCCTTCCCTTCCGCTCCCTACAACAGATGCCCTGTGAGGTAGACGGGGCTGAGAGAGCTCTTTCGAGGACTGCTCTTGAGAGAACAGCTCTGAGAGAACTGTGGCTTGCCCAAGGTCCCCTAGCAGCTGCACGTGGAAGAGTGGGGAATCAAACTCAGTTCTCCCAGATTAGAGTCTGCCACTCTTAACCGCTACACCAAACCCCACGGGGTCACCACAGGTTGGTTGCAACTTGGTGGCACCTCCCCCCCCCCCACATCAGCAATCCCACCACCTTTATGGTTCTAAGAGTCCAGGCGGACAACGTGCCCTGCGACCCAGGCAGAAACACTAGACCTCCTGCTCCTTCCCCCTGGCAAATCACACTCCCTAAAAGATAAACCTCCTGAGCCTTGAATTTCGATTGAGAAAGTGCCTCGGAGCTGTCAGACATTTAGGAAACACAACTACGCCAGCCATGGCTGCAAAAAGAGACACGTGCACCAGAAGACAGAAAGGCCCAGCTGAAGCAGCCGTTAAAGGACTTCAGCCCAGGAGCAGCATCTTCTCTGTTGTGGTGACACAATTTCCTAGAGAGGCCCATCTGAAGAGCAAAAGTGTGCCGTCGAGACACAACTGACTCATGGCAACCCCGTGAAGCTCTACCTTGTAGAGGTTTCCAAGGCAAAGGGAAGGTAGAGGTAGTCTGCCATTGCCTTCCTCAGTGTAGCAGCCCCCGCCTTCCTTGATGGTCTCCCATCCAAGTACTGACCACAGTCAACCCTCAACCCTGCTTCGCTTCCAAGCTCTGATGAGAGGGGAGCAGGCTGCGCCACAAGGGCTGACCAAGGGTTGTCTCGAGTCACCTTTATCGTGTTTCAGGGAGGCATGCTTTTGGAGATGTTTAAAGATACAGCTTAAATACTGATTGATTTAGCTGGTTCCCACTATGACTTTGTTTAAAGGACAGCATTGTAGTATACAGCAATGTTTATCACATGTATTACCCCCTCCCCTTTTACCACAATACAACGTCTTCCACCTTTGCAACACTTTATTTACTATGGTTATGCCAAAGCCTTAAGGCCGTTTGGTTGCTTTAAGTGGTTCTTTGCCTACACTATCTGCTTTGCTGGCTTAGTCAGGTTTTTTAATTTATTTGCTCGCGCTGTCTTCCAACTAGCCCACCGCATTGCTTTATTAGAGATCTATGCTGTTTCACTGAATTTGTTTTCATATTCTGCAACGCACCTCGTGCCTCAGCGAGAAAGGCGGGCTAATAATAACAACAAAAATAACTTCAGCAACAGCTCCAATTGATGTAGTCTAGCAAAACTACAATTGATGTGGTCTAGCAAAACATTTTGCCACTTGACTGGACTGCGCCTTTTATTTATTTATTTTATTTCGACTGGTATCCTGCTTTCCCTGAAAGTGGGCTTAGGGTGGGTTCCATCAACAAATTCACAATACAACAAATCAACAGGTTTTTAGATAAATTTTAACTATTTATAAACAATGTTCAGTAAAAGACCGGTGCCTCAACAGATCATCTCAGCAAGAAGCAGTTGGTTCCCAGGTGGGCCATTCGGATCTGAGGTCACTGGAGGGGAGGCCAATAGCAGGTGGGCACCCACTGCCTCAACCGAAAGCCTGGTGGAAGAGCTCTGTCTTGCAGGCCCTGTGGAACTGTAATAAATCTCTCAGGGCCCTCATTTCTAATGGGAGCTCGTTCCACCAGGTAGGGCCCAGGGCCGAAAAAGCCCTGGCTCTCATTGAGGCAAGTTGGACATCCCTGGGACCAAGACCCACCAGGAGGTGTTGATGAATAGACCATGAGTTCCTGTGTGGCTCATATGGAGAGACGCTATTGGCTGGATCCTGCTCCATGACAAGACCCAATGAGCCAGTGCGGTGTAGCAGCCAGGGGGTCAGACTAGGATGAGGGGGAGCCGTCTGAGATCTCCACTCTGCCGTGAAGTTCACTTGGGCGAATGTGGTTTTGAGCGGCATCTTTCCCTCAGTGTTGAGAAAATGTGGAGTGAATGCTAGATGCAGGATCACCCATGGTCTAAGACCTGCATCTTCTGTTGATCGTCAAGCCTGGCCCATCACGATTTACCTGCAGTTTCTCCAAGAGGTCCATGTTCTGCCTCTTGAGCTGATTGTTCACCCTTTCGAGTTTCTCCGGGGCCTCACTGTTCTCGCATGGATTTGGGTCGTCCTGAAGCTCGTCCTGTAGAACGTGATACTCTACTTCATAGGCATGAAGCTGTTTAGAAATATCCATCTCAAATACCTTCCAGGAAAAGAGAAGACAAGTTTTGCTCATAAAAGATCATGAGCTGGTTAAGATGGGTATTACAGGACAGTCTGAGACAAGTAAGCTTCTTCAGGGAGGGACACCGCAGAAGGTCCCAGCAGGTTCAATCCCTGCCATCTCCATTTAAAAAGGACCAGGCAGGAGTTAATGTGAAGGACCAGAGACTTTGGAAAACTGCTGCCAGTGCTGACCCTGACAGACCAATGGTCTGACTCCATAGCAGGAAACTTCACGTGTTCAGCTGGCAATATGGAAGACCAGCAGCCTTACAACGTCAAGAACAGGAGTCAAGTGATAGCAGGGAGGTTAGCAATTTCAACATGTGAAAGGTTAGCAGTTTCAAGCTAGCATGCTTAGCACTATATAAAGAACTCAAAAGAGACTTTCGTGGTGTAAATAGCAACTTGAACCTTTTAAAAAGAATTCTGAAACTGGCAAGCAAAACTGCTGCACTGGCCTACAAAAAAAAAAAAAAAGGTGTCCACACCAGCTTTTATTGCAAGATGCAAACAAAACAGAAAAGCACCCAAGCCTGTTGCTTCAGGAAGACAGCAGAGGAGCCACAGAGTGGCCAGTTTCACTTTTCCCTAGTATGTGTGAAAGCAACCATCCAGAGCAGAGGGGTCGAACTCGTTTGTTACAAGGGCCGGATCTGACATAAATGTCACTTTGCTGGGCCGGGTATCAACGCTGCCCATCATCCCAGGCTCGGTTGCCACAGGGATGCAAGGCAGGGGAACTGAATCTTCACTTTCGCTTCTGCCCGTGTAGAATGTTATCTGCTAGCCTGAATGTGTAACCTTAAGCCGTGGCTGTGCCTGGCATCCTCTTTCCCTTGGGAATGAGAGGCTGTTAATTTTGGCGGGCCCTTGCTTGACTATCATTGGCTCTGGACCATTAGGGTCCTGCTCAAAACCCAGTATAATTGCTTGCTTCACGCGCTTTCCCCCCAGTTCTAACACAGTCACGTGAAGAGTCTGGATACTATCAGTGTCTCAGCAAACCTTTATTCTTTTGAATGACTGTTGTTGGGAACTGATTGCTCCAGGAGTCTGACACCAGGCCATGTGTGCCATAAAATGTAATGCCAGGTACCGGAGATATAAACTGTATAAAGGACAGCACTGGTAAGCTCCAAGTTGGTGTGTCCTCACTGCAAGGCCCCATGGGCTGGGAGAAGGGGTGCAGAGGAAAACCCACATGGGTGGGCTGGAGAGGCAGCAGTGCAGCACTAGGCAGACACTCCCACAAAGCTTGACTGCTGCAGATGAGGTTGTTCTGCCATGCTGAAGCCACAATTGGAGTGGCTCCCCCACGGCACTCCCTCCCTTGCACCAGTTGCTTGCAGGCCACATAAGAACCCTAGCTGGGCCGGTTCTGGCCCCCAGGCCTTATGTTTGACACCCCTGATCTAGGGATTTCTGTTTCCAAAGAAAGATTTTAGTCCAGCGCGTCAAGAACAGGATGGAGACATTAGTTCTAGCCAGCTCTACTCATAACTAACTTCTGGTCTGCCATCTGTGCTGTGGCCTGCAAGGAACAATTCAAAAACTTACTGAATCGAAGGAGTTTAAAGTAAACAAAGGGGAAGGGCATCACGGGGGTCAGACACAGTCTACAAATCAGGACTTCAGGGAGCTGATTTAAGAATCCGAGCTGTGATATACTAAATGGGTAGAAAAGGATAACTGTTACCTGTGTGATAATCTTCTCCATCTGGGGCTTCGTCATATCCGGGAGAGTGTTTTTAAGGAACTCAACTATGTTCTCAAAAGTCTCACACATCATGATTTGTACCTCTTGGCTGCTAAGCAGGCTGAGGGCTACTTTAAATATGACTTCTGTTCCCTGAAAAAAAATAATGTCTGGGGAGGAGACAAAAACATAGGTCTGATAACCGTGCCACTTTAAGCTACCGTTTCATTATTATAATTTTTAATGCTGAAAACATATTTGCTACAAGAGACATAAAGACAATGAGACCAAAAGAAAAATAAAGGCAAAGGTTGTGCTATACTTTTTATTAGAAACAAAACATTATGAAAGCATTCTGAGAGAGCATAAAAAAATCTGTGCGCTACTCCTTATTTTACGGAACCTGGGGTTTTTAATTAAACAATATTAATGTTAATATTCAGCAAGGCTCTTATTATAAGAAAATCATCCATACTTCTCTCTTGCTCACACATGTTTAGGTCAACAAGTAAAACCAACACCAGACACAAGGTATTCAAGCCAACTTTATGGATATGAACGTGACCATAAGATCTCGTTGCTTCCCTTAAAAAATATCACTAGAATAGAGAGGAAGGATCAAATACCTTCCAGGAAAGAACTGTTCCATTACCAACTTAGAAGGAAGAACCAAAATTGTCAATCCCAAAATACCAATAACCCAAAAGGGTATCAGTTAGGTAGGATACTTAACTAGAGACAGTATCTGAAATATCAACCCCCTCATTAAGAGAGTATCTAAACGATTTCAGATTATAATGTTTCTTTATTCTAATATTTACTTTTTTTAAAAAAAATGCTTATTATTTGATTTCAGAGGACTGCGATCTATGCCAGGAGCGAGTATACACAATGGCAGAGTATAACTTTTCCTTAAAAGGCCATTTCACACATTATGTGGTTTTTTTAAAAGATTTTAACTTTTATTGTAATGAAGACAAACATATAAAACATACAAAAGAAAACAAACACACACATAATACATACAAATTTTTTTGGGGGGGTCACTTTCCCTCTTTGTAGAATCTGTTGAATTACGTCTTACAATATCCAGTTATATGTTAAATACATGTACAAAAAACCAATGTATTTTATCTATGAAACCTGCATGTAAATGTAAATAATGTTTATAATATCTCGTTATATTAAAAGTCTACATAGTTCATTTACTGTATTGCTCCAACCATGTATAAAATCTTGACCACGTATTTTGAAATTCTTCTTGTTGCCCTCTCAAAAATAAAGTCAATTTACACATTATGTGTTTTATGAGGACACTAGGACTGCAGATACACTGCAAACAGTTTTTCGGCAGACAAGTCAGCACGCACAATAAATACGTAAGTAAAGGGTGTCAGTCAGTCTAAACCTCATGTAGTGCTTGGCAACCACCCATTCTTAAGCAACATGGCTCTTTCACACACCAACGTGAATTCATTTTCACACTGCACAAGACCACCACATGAGCAGTTTCTGCCGAAGAGGAAGAGAATGGATTTATACCCTGCCCTTCAATACCCAAAGGAGTCTCAGAGGGGCTTACAATATCCTTTCCCTTCCCCTCCCCACAACAGACACCCTGTGAGGTAGGTGGGGCTGAGAGAGCTTTCTCTTGAGAACTGCCCTTGAGAGAACAGCTCTGAAAGAACTTGTAAGTGACCCAAGGTCACATCAGGAGCTGCACGTGGAGGAGCGGGGAACCAAACCCGGCTCTCCCAGATTAAGAGTCCGCGCTCCTAACTACTACACCAAACAGCAGCAACTATCTGGGGCAAACTGTTACCAGTTTTATGTTTGGTACAAGGCTCAAACGGAAAGTACACCACAAAAGGGTTCCAATCGTACATCCATTATCATGGCTTCAGTGGAGCGGTCACCTCACTCGCTGGCACCAAAGTCCCACCAGCCACTCAGTAGCTGTGGGCTTCCATGGTGCTGCCGTTGTTCCCCCAGTGGTTTCTCCTGATGCTCACTGGAAAGGACGTTGCCTCCCCACAGCAGTGGGGGGAAGCAGACCCACCCCACAAGCTGCTCGCTTCATGGATTCCCCCAAAATAATCCTGGGAGGGATTCTGTGGCTGAGGACAGACTGGCAATCTGCCCTGGGATAGGTCCGCATGGGAAGCGGGGGAAGGGAGCCTGTTCAGACATGTGCAGCTGTCCCTCGGCTCCCTTCAGCACTTACCCACTTTGAAGCTGGTTTTCTTGCGCTTTAGAAGGACACCGGGAGAAACCGGTGTCCGGAGGCCGTCTTGCGCTTGCCTCCCGCTTCCAGGCAGTGTGAACCGGAAGAAGGCAGGAGGCAAGCGGAGGCAGCAGTGCGAACGCGGCGTTTTGCCAGTTTGCGCATGAGCGCTCATGCGCACATGCACACATGCACAAATTGCCGAAACAGCCCTATCATGAGCTGCGGAGGCCGGCCCACCTGGGGCCACTCCGCAGCAGTCTGAACGCTCCGTAACAGCATCCTTGCACAATACCCTGGCCAATGTGGACAGCCAGCCCCGCGGGATTTTCCCCCCGCAGCTTTTGCCTCCGGATTCATCCCACTCCAGATTGCCAGTCTGTCCTCAGCCTGTGTTAATGAATCCAAGCCTTTCTTGTTTCCCAGACTTACCTGGGAAAGGGGACAGACTGTACCACCAGTTTAGACCATCTGTCCACAAAAGATCTGCCTTAATACTTGTCTAAAAAAAATCAGACTTCATAATTCTTCAGAACACAAGACATCTGAGTACAATCTCACGTTTAAAAAATGGAGTTTTAGCTTCCTGCCAACACTCATCCAGCCGGATCTGTTGGCTAAAACGGTTCCTGGCAATCACCCTAATGACGCTCAAAGGGTAAGGGGGGGGGGGACCTATTCTGATTTGGCCAACCTCAGGAATGAGCAGTTATCCCTGCCTTTATGAGAGCACAAAAAAAAAATCTTACCAAATACCCTAGCTACAAATCCCAACGGAAACTGTGAAGCGAGTAAGGTGAGAAACCAAGGTGCGGCGTAAAGGCTGGGGCTGATTTCGTTCTCTTCAAGATGGTTGTAGAGGTCCCTGTGGTAGTCGTGGAGAAGCCTTGACAGCTGGTACATCTGGATCTACCATTAACATAGAAGAGGGGGAAAAAATAAGATAATTAAGACTGGGAGCAGGTGTGGTGCAGCAGTTAAGAGTGTCAGATGTCTACCTGAGAGACTCAAGTCTGAATCCTCACTCACGCCATATGGAAGCCTGCTGGATGACCCTGGGCTTGTCAGGCATTCTCAGCCTAACCTACCTCATGGCATAGGCATCAACTATGGGGGAGCTTGGGAGCTCACGCCCCCCCCCCAAATTTTCCAAGGGTGAATGAGCCCCCCTGGGGCAACCAGTGCTGGCCTGCCTGGCCTGGGTGGTGCAGGAGGCGCCCTCCTTCCTGGCTGCTGCCGCTCCTCCTTGTCCTCCGCAGCAACAGTGCCCAGCTCCACCGCTGGCCCACCTCCTCCTCCTGGCTCTTCCTCGCCCACTACGCCTACAGGTGTGCGGGAGGGGAGGCAAGAGTGGGGGGGTGGGTCCAGCAAGTGTCCCAGGTGGGCCAGGCACGCCTTCCTCTGGCTTGCGAGCTCCGCCTTCCTTGACACTTAGGGAGCCCACTGGGGAGGGAAGGAACCGCGCTTCTGGCCCGGGGGGGGGGGGGGAGGCCAGGTAGGCAGGTAAGGAGCTTGGCTGAGTAGCGCCCGTACATCATGAGGAAGGTGTGCCCCAGTGCTGCCACTGTCATGCAGGCTGCCAGCCCGTAGCTCAGCAGCTCCAGCACCCACTATTCCTCCGGGCCAGACAGGTGCCACCAGAGGGCTGCCAACCACACTGGGGTACTCAGTGCCACTGCCGCCAGCTCCATTGCTGCCCACCTCCTCAAGGACCCGTTGCAGGCCTCCCGCCACTCCGCCACAGCGGAAGGTGGGCCACTCACCCCAGAGTGCAGCAGCCACGGCTCGGGTAGTGCCCAACAGCCGCCCTGCCAGTGAGGAAGGAGGGAGAGGGAGGGAGCTGGCAGCCCAGCCCCCCCCGGGAAATGGAAAGTCTACGCCCTTGCCTCACTGAATTGTTGTGAGGATAAAATGGAGGAGAGGAGAATGATTTAAGTCACTTTGGATCCCCACTGGGAAGAAAGGTAGGGTAGAAATGAAATAAATAAATCTCGGGATTCATCTAATGACTTTATCTTAAATGGGAAAAGCAGAAAGAGCTCTTCTCAGTGGATTTTAGTGAGACAGACAACACTGGAGGCCGAAGATTCGCCACAACATCAGCTGGTGAAGAGGCAGTGTGGTGAAGAGGAAGTCACAGCGATAGCTGGTGAAGAGGCCTCCTGAGGTAGCAGCTTATGAGGAATTTGATTGGGAGGAGGATGGCTCTGGAGGGGAAGGGAAAGGAGTCTGTAAGCCACTCTGAGACTCCAAGTGAGTGAAGGGCGGGATATAAATCCAATCTCTTCTTCTTCTTCTTCTGGTGTCCCGAGAAGGTAAAATATACCTGTGGCAACCCTAATAGTCCAGAATAGCCCGATCTCCTCAGAGCTTGGAAGCTAAGGAGGACTCATACATGGATGGGTGACCACCAAGGAAGACTGAGAGTGCTATGCAGAGGAAGGCCACAGCAAACCACCTCTGGTCATCTCTTGGCTTGAAAACCCCATGAGGCAGAACTTAATGGGGTGGCCATAGGGCTGCCAAGTCAGCCCGGTGGGTGGGGGATCCCCCGCTAAAGGGGTTCCCAATCCGCCGGCCAGCATTTGGCCAGCGGGGGGAACCCCACCCCCGAAGTCGTCCAGCGAGGACGACGTAATGATGTCACCGGAAGTGACGTCAGCACGTTGGGGGCGTTGCCAGGGCGATGCTCTGGCAATCGCCCCAAAACTCTATGATACCATGGAGTTTTGGGGCGATTGCCAGAGTGTCGCCCTGGCAACGCCCCCAACGTGCTGACGTCACTTTCGGTGACGTCGCTGGGCACGCGCGCAAAGCGCGCACGCCAGGAGGAACTCCCAGCCAGAAAAGGACTCCCCCCCGCCGGTGAGTTCCGAAGACTTGGCAACCCTAGGTGGCCATAAGTCAGTTGCAACTCAATGGCATAGTTTACCTTTACCTTAAAAGGCACAGGACATGAAGGAACCCCTAAGCAAAGAACATCCCTCATTGGCCTACATTCCTCAAAGGTGACTCTGTGGGGAACATGACCCTTTTTGCTACGACACTGCTCAGCTTCAAGAAACTCTGGATGAACAATACGGGTAACCTAACCGTTTCCACCAGTGAGAGTCAGAGCGGTTCAGGCGTAGCTTTCTCCAGTGAACAAGAACAGCAGGAGGAGGAAAGGATTAAACTCCCCTCCTGGTGCCCTTTCTTCCTCGAAAAGAAAGGAAGACTGCTGGACTTTATGTGCCTTATCTGGTGGGAGGCAAGTTCATTTATCTCCTCAAGAAGCCAGGAATGTATATCTGTTTGCAAAATGCTTCACTTCCTACTCATTTTATACACTTCCATGTGTCTCCCCGCACCCTGCCCTCTGGTCATCTCTCTTCTGCCCTTCCACTGCATTAGCAAAAGAAAAGAGTGTGGTTTAAAATATACATGGAAGGAGCTACCCTAGGTAGCTGAGCCCTCAGGAGGAGGAATCTGTAAGACCCATTATCCAAAAATGCTAAGCTGCTCCTGCAGGACAGCTGATATTTGGCAAACGTCAATGGATGAAGTTTACTTTGCAAGACAGGTCGAGGCTCCCGGCTCAGAGGAACCCAGACCACACCTGGAATGGAATGCTGAGTTGCTGGACTTTATGTGCCTTATCTGGTGGGAGGCAAGTTCATTTATCTCCTCAAGAAGCCAGGAATGTATATCTGTTTGCAAAATGCTTCACTTCCTACTCATTTTATACACTTCCATGTGTCTCCCCGCACCCTGCCCTCTGGTCATCTCTCTTCCGCCATAAAAAGCCCTCCCAAAGCCTTTCTTTGCTCTGAGCTCCTGACCGTTTGAAAATGGCTGCCTCTCAATTACAACTCTGCACCAGAGGCTTGACCACAACCACCTTCTCCCCACCACCACCCCCCAGCCACAAATTCTGTGCGTTTCCTTGACTTATTGCCATTCTGAGCACACGGACTCTCCATCTCCTCCGAAGAGAAATGAGAAGCAGGCAGATATTGATTAGCTGCCAAGTCCTATTATATTGTTAATGGAGTTTTGAAACTTGAGAAAGAAGCCTAGTGCCTAGGGCAGGAAACAGCTAGACAGAAGAAACAGCCCCGTTCCAGGCAAGGTTACTCAGAAGTAAGTTCCCCTGTACTGAAAATGACACAGTTTCCAAAACAGCATTGCCCCCGTATGCCACTTCTGCAGGTATATTTGACTGAATCTGTTGCTGTAGCTCCTTGTTTTAATGCCTAGATGAAGCACCTGGGTGGTAAAAAAATATCTATTTTTATTATTTTATTTATTTAACTTATACGCAGCCCCATCCTATGAGTGGGCTCAGGGTGGCTTACGGATAAAATCCGTAACACAATAAAAACAATGATGGAGAAAATTTTAAAATGTAAGTTTAAAAAATTGCCCGAAATGTTGTTGCTTGGTCTTAAATTAGAGGATGTAAACATAAGTACAAGAACATTGATTTGGTATATGATAACAACAGCAAGAATGGTTTACGCACAAAGTTGGAAATCGGAGAAAACTCCAGAACTATAGGAATGGTTGAGAAAACTGCTATTTATGGCAGAAATGGACAAATGGACAAGAAAACTAAACAATCAAGACTCAGCGAAGTTCTCAGAAGATTGGAAAGACTTGAAGGAATATATGGAGCGAGGGTGGAATATGAAAGACAATATTTTTACACTTTCTAACTACTGAAATGAGGGACAGAATTATAACACAAAAAATGAATTTTTAGTTAACCGCGAAACTAAACCTTTTTTCTTTTTTAACCAATATAACGTTTAAATGTATAAAAGTTATAATAGCTCAAAATGTTACCTTAGGAGGCAAATACTTTTAAATACATGTTTACCAGTTGATACATATCAAGGTGCAGGTGGGGTGGGAAGTCATTTAATGATTATATCTTTTTAGTTAACTATGCAATATTATAGAGAATGGAATATGTATAAAAGCTAACTGCATTTGAAAATAATGGGGAAAAAAATAAAATTCTATTGCAAAAAAACCACAATAAAAACAATGAAACAGTAAATGGCACGATAAACAATAACAAGCCCCATGACTCATATCAGGTGGATAAAAGTACCCCAGAAAACTCCAGTGTCCAATATTATTATTTAAAACCGCAAGGCATTGTGAAAAGACCATAAACAGGGAGGCCAGAACGGCTGAATGTCCGCCACCTCAGCCAAAAGCCTGGTGGAACAGCTCCGCTTTACAGGCCCTGCGGAACTGTAGTAAGTCCCGCAGGGCCCTGATCTCGAGGGGGAGCATGTTCCACCAGGTTGGGGCAAGGGCTGAAAAACCCCTGAGGAGAATGTAGGGAAGGAACCAACCTCAGAGTTGGGAAGGTTCAAAGAAAAATGAAGCCCAAACTGGAGGGGGTGTAGCATCCATGGTGACCCTTCAGAATTTCCCCAGTATCTGTGGTAAAGACCATAGTGGCTTTACATCCTCCAAAACTCTACCTGGAAGCGATGCCACATCCTTAGTGACGCTCTGTGAATTATCCCAGCCAAAATGGTGTCTACGATAGAGATGGGGAAATTCCTGCAGTGTCATGGAGGATGTGATCTCATATCCCTTGAAATTCCACCCTCCCCAGACAACATCCAAAAAGTTTCTTGGCGTTTCTCCTACACGGTGGCTGGCAACCCTTCTACTCAGCCACTGCAACTGGCAAGCACAACCACATAGCCTGGCTGAGGCTAGCAAGCTGGATTCAGTCCATGAATGGTCTTACATGATGCGGACTCAAACCCATGTAAGAACATAACATAAGAACACAAGAGAAGCCAATGTCGGATCAGGCCAATAGCCCATCCAGTCCAACTCTCTGTCACACAGTGGCCAAAAATACCAGGTGCCCTCAGGAGGTCCACTAGTGGGGCCTGGACACTAGAAGCCCTCCCACTGTCCCCACTCCACCCCTGCATCAAGAATACAGAGCATCACTTGCCTCAGACTGAGAGTTCCTATCTATACTTGTGGCTAATAGCCACTGATGGACCACTGCTCCATATGTTTATCTAATTCCCTCTTGAAGCCATCCCTGCTTGTAGCCGCCGCCACCTCATGTGGAAGTGAATTCCACGTGTTAATCACTCTTTGGATGAAGAAGTACTTCCTTTTATCTGTTCTAACCCGACTGCTCAGCACTTTCGAGTGCCCACGAGTTCTTGTACTGTGAGAAAGGGAGAAAAGGACTTCTTTCTCTACCTGCTCTATCCCATGCATAATCTTATAAACCTCGATCATGTCACCCCTCAGCCGTCATTTCTCCAAGCTAAAGAGCCCCAATCGCTTCAACCTTTCTTTATAGGGAAAGTGTTCCATCCCTTTTATCATTCCAGTTGCCCTTTCTTGCACACACTGTTCTCAGCATAGCAACATGCTCCAAACTGATTTATTCTTCTGCCTTACCTGTAGTGACATCATGTCTGGCCTGTACTGCTTCCGGAAGCCAAGGTCATACATGAGGAACTTCAGCATTTCAAAGGCTTGCTCTTCGCTCATATGGAGAAGCAGCACTCCGGCCACAAAGCTGATACCTTGGCAATAGCCCACCTCCTTGTCCAGCAGGGAGTAGGCTTTCAGGAGATTGAAGAGGGATAGCTGCCCTGCTCCCAACTGAGCAGAGAAATAAGGGTGCGTTGGAAAGGTCCTTCCTGGAACAAAAACAGGGAGTGACAGGGCTGCTGTCAGTTTTTAAAACTCACTTCCCCAGTTGAACCCAAACAGATGATAACCAGAAGCCCAGCTTGTCACTGTTTCCAACTGTTAAAAAATACCTTCACTATTTTGAATTCTAATTTAACCAGACACCCTTATATATACAACTATGATATGTAATTCCATTTCCTCATCTGGCGAAGTGTGCATGTACACGAAAGCTCACACTGCTTTTAAAAATAATTTTATTATACAATTACAAACAATTTAAAGAGAAAACAAATTTCCATCAACAGTACAAAAAAAATCAAAACAACACCTTAATATCATATCATATTTATTATTACGGTTCATGACCAGATTCACAACTCAAATCAACATCAATCACAGAGAAAAGTAAAAATAAACATAAAAATAAGTACGTGAAATATAAATCTATGAAAATATTTAAAAGTATCAATGAAAAAATTAAAACATTACTAGAAATAACAGTGTATTACAAATAAAACACAATCTAATCTAACATCGTCTAAATTGTTATATATAATGCATATAATAGGAGGTTTAAAATTAAAAAAAAATTAAAAGTTATGCGGGTCCAGTGAAGTGTAATCTAGAATACATTAATTAATGTACATTATCATTATGTCAGAGAGTGAGCATTTTTTGATATTCAACCTTATTAGGAACGCTTTCAAATGAGGCAAAATATGTCAAGACTGGGAGCCAGATTTCTGTGAAAACAGAGCTATCTCCCCTTAATGTGTTATGTTTGTGACTTTCTGCTGTTTTACCCATTATGAAGAAAGCTCACACCTTGAATAAACCTTTGTGGGTCTTAAAGATGCCACTGGACTCTAGCTTTGTTTTGATGCTTCAGATCAACACAGCTGCACACCTTGCATGCTTTTATAATAGCAGAGGGTAGCAGGTTCGTCTGTTCAGGGAGCGCAAAGAAGTAAAGGAGGAGTCCCCAACCTTTTAGAGCCTGTGGGCACCTTGGGATTTCAGACACAGGGAGGTGGGCACCACCACAAAATGGCCACATTGGGAGGGGGAGCCAGCCATAAAACAGCCACTGCAGGAGGCAGACAGAAACACACACAGGAAGCTCAAATGTGCGTGGGGGGGAGACACACAAGAAGAATAGTTTTCAAAAATGCACTTCGAAAGAGGAGATAATAAAATAAACACTATGGTGGCAGCTTGTGCTTCACTGAGGCTCCCCAAATACTAACCAGGAACCTTGCTGAGCAGTAGCCCCACCTGGCCACACCCGCTTTCTAAAAAGACTTGGTGGGTGTCAGAAAAGGTACAGCTAACCAGTTCTCCAAGTGGCTATAGAAATACTGTCTTAATCCCTGATGAAGTAATGAGAATTTTAACACACCAGCTGCCTCTGCAAAATCTGGAACAGGAGGGGGAACGGTCAAGTCTGCTCCCCAGTTTGACGGCTCCATCTCCCTACATCTGCCATGCTGAAAAGGAGCATGGAAATACAGTCACCCGGAGCAAGCAGTGGGAAACAGAGCGCTCGTCACTGGTGGCATTTCCCTGGTATTCCAATCGGCAGCTCAAATGTGTTATTAAGCTTCAGCAGAGCTGGATGTCGGTTGGAGTAAGAAGAGAAGAAGAGGAGAGATGGGATTTATACCCCGTCTTTCACTACCCAAAGGAGTCTCAGAATGGCTCCTGAAGGTGTCTCTTCCCTTCCCCTCCTCACCACAGACACCCTGTGAGGTAGGTGGGGCTGAAAGAGCTCTTTCGAGGACTGCTCCTGAGAGAACAGCTCTGAGAGAACTTGTAACTGACCCAAGGTCACACCAGCAGCTGCATGTGGAGGAGTGGGGAATCAAACCCAGCTCACCCTTATTACACTCCTAGCCACTACACCGAACTGGCTTTCACCACCACCACACCCTGGCAGACACACAGAATGAAATGCTGAAAACAGGAATTAAGCAACAAGCAAATCTCAGCTTTCTTTTTAAAAAAAAATAATTCGGGGGGGGGGGGGGGTAAACTTTCCAGGGGATGGGGATGAGTGCCCCACATCAGGGTTGCCAACTGCAGCTTGGAAAATTCCTGCAGATTTGTGGGGGGGGGCTCTGCTTGGAAACTGCAGAGGTTAGGAAGGGTCACAGTATGATGCCATGGGGGTCTATCCTCCGATGCTACCATTTCCTCCAGAGGAACCGATATCTGCAGTCTGGCTATTAGTTGTAATTCTGGGAGAACTCCAGGCCCCACCTAGAAGTTGGTAACCCCACCTTACATGAGCTCCTAATCCCTTTTTGCAAGAGACTGTTGAAGCTCTTCTCTCTCCGACTAGCAAAACTGGAAAACAAATTGCGCAAAAGAGAAATCAAAACACACAGTGTTTGGCATGACTTATAAAGTTCGCAGGATCCACTAACTCTGGGTGCAAAATCTTAGAAGTGCTCTTTTCAGCCCGTCTATGGCTTAACCCAGATGGCTATCCCACAAAAACCAGGCCATAATGCAGAAATCACAGAAACCCTGGTTATTCACACTAGCCCTGAGAACAAACAGGCAGCCGCTTTTCAGAATCCACTGCTTGCAGGATGAATCTCATTAACTCGGCTGCACAGCAATGGCCAATCAAGGAGGAAGCACGTGTTCTAGATGTCCAGCAAGTTACTGTGCGCAGGGAACAGGACTACTAAGCACAGTAAAGCACAGTTACCCCTCCAGCGGAGGAAGACTGATCTCCTGCCTGGCATTCAGGTACACCCCCAGAAGAGCTTTACGCTCAGGAGATAAGAACTTCCTGGTAGTCCCCAGCCCAAGAGACATCCAGCTGTCCTCAACTATGGCCAAGGCTTTTTCTGCCCTCACCCGTGCCTGGTGAAACTCTCTGCCGAATAACATCCATGCCCTGAGGGACGTTCCTGTTCCACAGGACACGTAAGGCAGAGACCGTTCAGCCAGGCATTCGGTTGAGGACAGCACTGATCCTCCATCTGGTCCAGTGGTTCTCAACCTTTCTAATGCCGCGACCCTTTAATACAGTTCCTTATGTTGTGGTGACCCCCAACCATAAAATTCTGCCAACACGCACAACAATGAAGCTACTTTTTCAGATGTTTTCTCTTGCATGGCAGTTAGCACCAAACAACTTTAACACAGACTTTAGACACACGTATATTTGCAAGCTAGTCCCAACAAGACACAACAAACACTCAGGCTTCAGACTTACTTTTCTTCAACAGAAGATGCCATGAGAAAATGAAGGTAGGTAGGGGGGGAGAGGCTGTTGCAGGTGGGGGGGGGAGAGAGAGAAAGGTAGGGGAAGAGAGAGAGAGAGAGAGAAACGGGGAAGGGGGGAAGAGAGAGAAAGGGGAAAGAGAGAGAGAAAGGGGAAGAGAGAAAGGGGAGAGAGAGAGAGAAAGGGGAAGAGAGAGAGAGAGAAAGGGGGACAAGAGAGAGAGAAGGAGGGGGGGGGGGAAGGAAGGTAGGTAGGTGGGGGGGCTTTTGCTGCCTTTCCTGGGCTCTGTGTTTCGGTGCGGAGCCTAGGGAAGGCGGCGGGGGGGTGGCTTTTGCCGCCTTTCCTGGGCTCTGCACTTTGGCGCGGAGCCTAGGGAAGGCGGCAGGGGGGCAGCTTTTGCCGCCTTTCCTGGGCTCTGCGCTTTGGCGTGGAGCCCAGGGAAGGCGACGGCGGAGCGCCCTAAAGGTGGCGGCGGGGAGGGGGAAGCAGCCATTGACTTACCTGCTGGCTTCTTCCTCCTCGTGGCCCCTGTTGGAAGGGCTGCTGTAAGCAGGGGACGGGGCTCCGGCCCCAACCAACTCCTGCTCTTTGCCCTTTAAGGGAAAGCTCCCTTTGAGGGCAAAGAGCCGGGAGGCCAGACCTTGCACTCGATTGAGCGCGGGGCCCTTTCCTGCCGGCGGGGAGGGGAGGGGCAGGGCGGGCTCGGACGCCAGCCGGCGATTCCTGTGAAATGGTCGTTCGACCCCAAAAGAGGTCCCGACCCACAGGTTGAGAACCACTGATCTAGTCTGACACTCCTCTTCCTTTCCCTGCCTCCCTCCTCTAGAAGAAAAGGAGGAGGAGGAGGAGGCTGGATTTATGCCCTGTCTTTCTCCTTCCACTACTTAAACACTGTTCAGTCTCCCCTGAATCCGGGATTATTAATATGCTTCTCTTTGATACAAATACAGAGACTACCCGGAAAGTTGCCAAATTTTGCTCTCAAGCAATTAAATTGTGCTCTATTTAGTTCTCTCATAGTGACGCTGAGGTGACAGATTGTAATTTTAATTGAAGTACTCTAGATTACACTTCACTGGACCGGCATAATTTTAAAAATTTTAACCCTCTACTATATGCATTATATGTAACAAGTTAGATGATGTTAGATTAGATTAGTATTGTATTTGTAATGCATTATTATTTCTAGTAATAATTTTTTCATTCATATTTTAAATATTTTCATAGAGTTTATATTTCCTCGATTTATTTTTATGTTTAATCTTACTTTTCTCTGTGGTTGATGTCAATTTGAGCTGTGAATCTGGTCATGAACCGTAATAATAAATAAATATATATATAAATAAAATACCCTACCCTTCACTTGGCGTTTCAGAGCAGTTTACAAACTCCTTTCCCGTCCCCTCCCCACAACAGACACCCTGTAAGGTAGGTGGGGCTGAGAGAGTTCTTTCAAGAACTGCTCTTTCAAGAACAGCTCTGACAGAACTATGGCTTACCCCAGGTCATCCAGCAGCTGCAAGTGAAGGCGTGGGGAATCAAACCCGGTTCTCCCAGATCAGAGTCCGCGCACTACACCACTACACCAAACTGGCAATGACGCTCCATGAATTATCACCATCAGATTGGCTTAGGCTGCTGTAAATTGTATCTTATGCATTATTTTAATTTTGAAACCTCTATGTAAGTTTTGTAACTTTACCACTGTTGTACGCCACCCTGAGCCCTGTCTTTCAAGGGAGGGTGGCCTAAAAGTCAAATTTAATAAATAATATATATATCCCCCACGCATCTGTCAGCAGCCCAGGGTGGTGAAGAGTCTTGTCTCTTCCACAAACACATAGAACAAAGACTAAGTCCAGTGGCACTTTTTAGACCAACGAAGTTTGATTCTGGGTATAAGCTTTCGTGCGTACGCACACTTCTTCGGATACACTGAAACAAGACTTTCTCAACCATTACAAATGGGGAGGGGGCTCAGTTGCATAAACGCATAGCAAGCCTTGTTCCCCAAAACACAACCTGTGAATTACCTAGATCTACGAGGATTGCATGTTGCTGAGTTGTCAACTGTTTCAGGAGCTCTTTGTAGGAGATGTCGGGGGGCTGCTGCTTGTTCGACAGCCGATGTCGCACACGATGCTGCACAGCAAGGAACTGCCAGATTTCTCCCCGGCGGCTTTTTGGTACACCTGAACATAACCAAGAAATTTTTTTTTCAATATCTAAGTATATAAACAGAAGATCACTGAAAGAGTTTCAGCAGAAATGCCAAGCTTACTATGGGAATAGTTTTTGTTTTTTTAAAAAATATCCGAATATCATACTAAAGGTGATGAAAATATTATCTTTTTTATCTTTTTATTTAGTAATCCACTAGTATTTAAGTATTTAGTAAGAATAAAATTTAGATTTCGACAAACGGTTAAGACAATATTCAAAGCTTTAACGGTGAATTAATTTTAGCGCAGAAGTCTGTTCAACTGTTAAAGATGTAACCTTTCTTATTGTCAGGGGTCCGTTGGAGTGGGAGCGCACAGGAGAGCAGTTCCGGGAGTGAGGAGCCCAGGGGGCGGGCACATGACCAAGCCCCGCCCCCTCCTCGGCTTCCCCGAGCAGTGCAGAGGTGCAGTGCCCCGGGGAAAGACCTGCTGGGTCTTTATTGTTTTTAATGTTTTGTTTTAATATTGATAATTTTATCATTGTTCCTTTTATGACTGTGTGCTGCTTTTCCAGAGACTTGCTCAAGGTGGCATATACATTTTCTAAGTATACCATTTTTTATCTGGGCACATGGCACATAAGTACTGGAGAAATTTTACCAACCCTTCAGCAGCTTCCACCCCATCAGTTTGGTGTAGTGGTCAGGAGTTGGACTCTAATCTGGGAGAACCGGGTTTGATTCCCCACTCCTCCACATGCAGCTGCTGGTGTGACCTTGGGCCAGTCACAAGTTCTCTCAGAGCTGTTCTCTCATGAGCAGTTCTCAAAAGACCCCTCTCAGCCCCACCTATCTCACAGGGTGTCTTGTTGTGGGGAGGGGAGGGGAAAGGGATGGGTGGTGCACATGTCCTGGGAAATGCTCTGGGAACTGCAGGGGGCCCAGCGGCAGCCACATAGGCCTCGCCAGGGCAAGCAGGGGGGGGGGGGAAGACATTGGCAGGAGGGAGGTAGAGAGGGAAAGGCGCGCTAAAGCCATCGGGTGGACCTTACCGAGTTCAGTCCAGCCCAGGGTGAGAGTCAAGGCACCCGCTGGGCAGGAAACAGAAGTGGCTGAGGGAACCCCAAGGGCGGCACACCCTTGTAAGTCTGAGAGCAGCAGCGGGGCAAGGAGCAGCCAGGGTGAGTGTATGTATGTGCTTGTGCATCAGGAGGCAAAAGGCAGACTGTCCGTAGAAAAAAGAGACCGGATGAAAAACGTGCTTCGGTCTGCTTCCTCCGAGAAAAGCTGGGAAATGTGATAACTCTGCCTGTTCCCGAGCAGCCCCATTGAGCAGCCTGAGGCGTTGCTGAGGGCAGCCCGGCTGAAATTCCCCGTGGTGAGGGCAGGAGGTTGCGTTTTGCATTTGTCTGCAGCACTGAAAGGGTCAAGCCCATGGAGCCGGTTGCTGGAGAGGCCAAGCAAAGGGGGGCGGACAGGAGGTGAGGCTCCTTTGGAGGGGGGTTAGGGGGGAGAAGAGAGGACTGGGAGGGGCTGCAGCCCTGCAACAGCAGGAGGGAAGAGCCCTGCAGCCGAATCTCCCCCTGGGAAGGTTTCCTTGGAAGTAAGGTGTCGGGGGGGGGGGGGGGGGGGCTGGAATCACCATTCTCAGCACAGGGTTCCCAACTCCCGGATGGCAAATCCCTGCAGATTTTTTTTTTGGGGGGGGGGGGATTTGGGGGAAGGCCCGGTTTGGGGACGGGGACCTCAGAAGGGAAGAAAGCTGCCATAGAGTCAACTACCCTCCCCCCCAGGACAGCCCTTTTCTCCGGGAGGACTGAACTCTGCTAGAGATGGGTTGTAATCCTGGGAGAACTCCCCACGTGGGCAGAAAAATCTAAGAAGTTTAAAAAACTTTCAGAGGATATTTAAATCCCCCCAAAAGTAAAAGAGTGTTCCCTGTGCATGCACAGGAAACGCTCTGGGAACTGCGGCGGCCTGGCAGTTGGGAGGCATCTAAGCCTCACCGCCAGTGCCGGGAGGTAGGAGGGGAGATTGCCTGCCCAGCACCAGACAGAGAGAGAGCCAGGCGGCAGGGGAGCAGTGCCCTCTAGGCAGCCTCTGCCACTGACATCGTCCCCCCAGGCACAGCCCACCAGGCTCAGCTCGGCGCACCTCTGGGAAACTGGCAGCCGATGGTGGGTCCTGAGAGGAGGGGGGGCGGCAAAGAGCACTGGGGTCTTCCTGCTGTGGCAGACCCCCTGGAGCTGTGGTCCCCGATGAGGGTCCCTGGGGGAGCGGCTCCCCCCTGGCCGGACTGCCCTGCCTCAGCGAAGGAGCCACGTGGGAGCGCCCGGGGGGGCCTGGCTGGCGGCTTTCCTGCTGGCAGGGGGGGGTGTCTCTGGCCGGGCTTGGAAGCAGCCCCGCTGCCCCACCTGAAGAGAGGCGCCCCAGCTCGGGGGAAGACCCCCACTTCCATCCCTCCCCCCAAAAAACTTCTCTGCCTGTCGGCCTGGTGCCCCCCCAGGCAACATGTTTAGAGGAACCAGACCCCTCACAGCACGTGGCGGCTCTCCTGCCCTCTCCCCCTGCCAGAGCGGGGGGGGGGAAGGATTGGCAGGCCCAGGCCTCGCCATGGGTGCCAGGGTGGGGTGGGGTGGGGGAGAAGACTCACCTGTGGCTGCTTCCTCCACTCGGTGGAGCTCCTTCTCCCCCCGCGAGTATCGTGGGTCCCCCCCTTCTTGTCTTCTTCTGCTCACATATTTGGAAGCTTCCAAGTTTGCTGTGACTATTGGTTTAGAAACCAACTCTTAACTAGCCCAGGACTGCAACGAAAACTGGCATCTGACTGATGGCTTTGCCAGTGTGCTTTGCACATTGCCAGAATCAGAAAAGCTGCCAGTGTGCTTTGCACACTAAGACAGGAAGCACAAGAACCTGCAAGTGGGTTTCATTTGTGCCCGTGACAGGGCAGCGGAGGCCTGCCTAGATGCTTCTTTCACCTTTGCAAAAAGCAAGAAGCCCCAGGAACAATTTCGGTACATGGGCTTCTTCTTCTTTTTTAGTTTAAGTTATTCAACTCTGAATCTCACCCATGCAATCGTATTACCTGGTTCTGTTGGGAAACTCATTTTAAAACCCTTCTGTTGGAGCCTACAAATACTTATTCTGGGCCACGTGTTTCTCAATGGCCCATGCTAAACAAAGGGGACACTGACTTGATGAAAATACGACAACTCCGTTTTTCAATTGTATAAACTACAGCTAAGAAACAAGACATGGGAAGACCAAGTGGCTTGCCAATTCTGCATTAAGCTCCTGCTGGCCTTAAGTTAGCCTTCAAGGTAATATTGGAAATCAAGATGGCTATTGGTGTGGAAATACCCAACACTCCAGAATCCTTGTTGATGAATCTTTGGCCAGACGCGCTTGCTTCTAATCAAACAATGGAAATTGTTGCTCTTATGTTGTTAGCAGCAAAAAATCTCATTGCTTCCAATTGGAAAACTTTAAAAACACCTACTTTGGGTCAATGGATATCAAAACTTTGGGACGTGATGGTATCTGATAAACTTGCACTCCAACTTAGTCTGGCTGACAATCCACATCAAACAAACACTTTTGAAAAGAAATGGTTTAGCTTTATTAACTATATTGCTACCCACCGACTGCATCAATATATTATTCCAGATAAATACAGTAAAATTGTGAGATATTAAGTTTAGTTGTATGAGTCATGACGTGTTTTTGTTAGTTGTCTAAAAGTTCTTTTAGGGATTGTTAGATAATATCTTTTTTCTATATTGTTCACTGTTGTGTTGTTGTCTTTTTTCATAAAAAATAATAAAATTGTTAATTGCAAAAAAAAAAAATTAGCCTTCAAGGACTAGTGAGCAATACCAAGCAATCTTGTAAGAAAGACCAATCTTCTTTGCTTTTGTTCCATTGAATAAAAGTTTTAGGAATGTGCTGGCTAGATTTAACCCATGAACAGTATTCAGTTTAGGGGTGGCCACATGTATAAGTTTGTATCTTTATAACGATGTTATGGGATTAGAAAAGTTTTGTACAGATTATTACGGTTGTAAAGTTCTTATTGTTATTTGTTATGTATTGTATGCTTAGCTTTTTGACTTTTTGATTCTTGTATTGCAACTCTTTTTCTTTGTAATAAAATAGAAAAAAAAATAAAGTAGGTGAGGAGGGCAAAAAAAAGTTAGCCTTCAAATGGAAAAGTCAAGGTCTGTGTAACAACTCTCGTCTTACTCTACTTTGACAGAAAAGACTGCTCTCATACTGCACAGAAAAGACTGCTCTCATACTGCACACAAAAATTACCATCTTTCAGAGTCGCATGAATATCTTCCATGTCACATCTGATTTTGGCTCTGCAGTTTAAGAGTTTCTTATCCCAGACATTGATAACGTCTTTCTGACAAGTACCCACTTCCTCGTAGTCCAATTTAACCTTTCGGGATTGAAGCTCATCTCTGCTCGCTGCAAGAGACAGAGAAAGACAACTCAAGGCACACACTACTTAAGACAAACCATCACAGGATGAGCAGTTGATACCAAGCAAATCATACATATGTTGAACTTTATGCATGTAAGCCACAGGCGAAGGTTCTATCCCACGAGTCATTTTCCACCGGCCAGGATGAAGGAAGACCTGCCTGACAGAAGGTGGGTGTCATTCTCCACCACTGCAGGCTTGTCTAAACTGGCTCTTATCTAGTTGCTCTCTACAATATTTTGTAGTAAAGAATAACAGACTGGAAAAAAACCCGGAAGGCATGTTTTTAAATAATCACTAGATTTCCAGCGAGACACAAAAAATAGATTTGTGAAGGTACACAAGAAACATGCGAGAAAGGAGCTACATTTCTACCATAAGCCCAACTTCAATTGATGTTCATCATATCCTTTTGGGTAATTCATACTGCGATTCTACGTGGGTTACCCCCTTCTAGTCAATGGGCACAGAAGGCTACACCTCTGCTTCGGACAACGCAGTCAAATGTTGAGACATGCAAAAATAATATAACCAACTCCAGTCTTATTTCCAATACAAGTGCTTCTGGCCAAGGCAATTTAGAAGAAGAGACTGGATTTATACCCCGCCCTTCACTACCCAAAGGAGACTCAGGGCAGCTTACAATTTCCTTTCCCTTTCCCTCCCCACAATGGACACCCTGTGAGGTAGGTGGGGCTGAGAGAGCTCTCTCGAGAACTGCTCTTGGGAGAACACCTCTGAGAGAACTTGTGACTGACCCAAAGTCACACCAGCAGCTGCATGCGGGGGAGTGGGGAATCAAACCCGGTTCTCCCAGATTAGAGTCTGCGCTCCTAACCACCAAACTGGCTCTCTTTATCTTCTCCATTTGCATTCTGATAAGGATGCTAAGTCTATGCCTTTTACATTGACCAACAGTAAATATAACACTGGGGCTCCTTAGCTATGCCCTGTTTAACAGATAAATCAGAACTGACCTTAACAGTAACTAGCCAGGGTTTGTTTACCAACTTCAAATCCCAAGGCCAAACTAGATGCGATACCCTCCACCCAGGGCCGGTGCCAGGTTATTTTGCACACTAGGCGAGGCTACCTCCCGCCCCCCCCCCCCCCCAAATGCACCCACCAGTTTTCAAACATAAATGCATTTTAGGAAGAATGAAAAAACACAAAATTTAAAATTGCTAATTTCTTTTCTTTTTAATTGTGAGAACAAGTTATACAATCTCTGATTTTCTCTCTCAAACAGAAAAACACAAATCACAAAGCATTTTGAAAAATCCTGGTAATCGTAATGCTGAAATTTAAGTCTCTTTAAAGTTCTTATTATAACATATATAATAATTTTCCTTCTGTATTTTGCTATATTATCTACTTTTTCTAACAATTCTAACTCTTTGTTAACTCAGTTGGAGTTGTATATGCATGTACCAGAAAACATCAGTCATGTGCAGTGTTCCCTCTAAGCTGAGTTAGTGTGAGCTAGCTCACAGTTTTTTAGCCTCCGGCTCACACATTTTTGCCTTAGCTCAGGAAGGATGGCTCCAGAGCAAACTAATCTATGCAGCAGCCAAATCAATCGGTCACAACTTTAATGCCAGTAGCTCACAAAGCAGAATTTTTGCTCACAAGACTCCACAGCTTAGAGGGAACATTGGTCATGTGGACCCCCCCCCCCACACACACACAACACAGATGAAAAGAGCAAGAGTCCACTAGAATCCAGACTAACAAAATTTATGGTTTTTATTGGTTTTTAAGGTGCTACTGTACTCTTTTCTACTGCGACAGACTAACACAGTTACCCATCTTGACCCCCCTCCACACAATACAATTACTGCAGAGCTTAAAATCAGAACACCACATATGAACCCACCTTATACCTAATCAGACCACTGATCTGTCAAAGGCCCTACTCTGACTGAAAGCCAACTCTCCAGGGTCTCAGGCTGAGATCTTTCACATCACCTGCTACCAGGGGCGTCGAGTTTTAAAAATCCCGGGGGGGGGGGCAGGGGCTCTTCTGTGCGCGCGCGCCTGCTGGGACCATGTCCCCACCACCGCCTCCCCCCCCCCGACCATTCTTGCTTCCATCCCTCCCTCCGTCTGCCAGGGTGGCCCCTGGACGGACGGAGGGAGGGACGGAGTGGCCAGGTGGGGGGGGGGGGGAGAGAGACGACGACAGCGGCCCTAGGAAGGGCCCAGGGAGGCACGGCGGAGGGTGCTCCGTTTTCCCGGGGGGGGGCTCAGTCCCCCCCAGGAAATTTCGGGGGTGGCTCGAGCCCCCCCGTAGTTGACGCCTATGCCTGCTACCCAGACTTTCTAACTAGAAACACTAAGCATTGAACCTTAACCCTTCCGCATGTAAAGCTCATTCTCTACCACTGAGCCATACACACTTCCCAACACCACAACCACCCTCTGTAGCTACAAGACCATTTCTGCGGTAGCTGGGCTTGCAATTGGCTTTCGAGTAAGTCAGGCGGGAAGGAACGTGGGATGAGAGTCAGGATTGGCCAAGGGGGGAATTTCTCTCCAAATCAGAAAGAGGGACTCCACATTGTGTCAGTAGTCGCTGGGCAGATCCGCTGCTGGCAGCTTGGGCGCAGGTTTTGAAGCGGAAGAGAAAATTGGCTCCAAACTTGGCTTCGAATCCTCCCCCCCCATAACTCCAATGAAGGAGGTGAATATATATGGGGGGAAAGAGCTGGAGCTTGCCATAGGCCAGTGGTGGTGAACCTATGGCACGCGTGCCAGAGGGGGCACTTAGAGCCCTCTCTGTGGGCACGCGCGCAGTTTGGGCACTCGGTCTCCAAAAGGAAAAAGACGCAGACTCACAGCTAGGCTGCCACAGGTGCAAAACCAGAGTGGTGCACGCGCACGAGTGCCTACTCTGTCTCTCACATGCTGCTACTGGTGCGCGAGAGCGCATACACCTCACTTGAAGTTTACAAACTTTCCATCTGCTCCTCTTTTGCCCCTCCCCCATCAGGCAGAGTCTCCCTTTACCTGGGCATTGGAGAGTGCCCGGGCATTGGACAGCGACATGGCATGCTCTCCTTGGGGGGGGTTTCAGCAGCCGTAAAGCGGAAATAAGCACTTTCCTCCCGCCCGCCACTGTTGGATATTCTGTGCTTATTGCAAAGGGATCAAGGGTCCAGTTTGGCTTTAGCCGCCCAGCAAAAAAGGCCGGGGAGCGAAGGAGCAGTTGGGAGGGATGGCGACAGGATCGCCCAGAGAGGGCAGGAGCTTGAGAGAGCAGAGGGGAAGGGAAAGGCACTGAGGAGATCAGAAGAGGGGAAACCGGAGGGAAGCTTTAAAAAGTAGGTGAAAGAGAGAAACTTAACAGCTAGGTCTAATCAAGGTGACCTGATTTTCCAGTGGGGTTTACTTTCCACCAATGCGCCCTCTAAGCTGTGGGGAGTCTTGGGAGCAAAAATTCCACTTTCTGAGCTACTGGCATTAAAGTTGTGAGTGAGCGATTTGGCTACTGCATACATTAGTTTGCTCTAGAGCCATCCTTTCTGAGCTGAGACAAAAATGTGTCAGCTGGAGGCTAAAAAACTGAGGTAGCTCACACTAAGCTTAAACACTGCTTCCCAATATTGCAGCCCAACATATTCTCCCAACCGGTTTGACTGGATTTCATGGGGATCCAGTTCGGAGTAAATGCATTTAATAACGTAGTCTTGACAGACTCCCCTGACCAATTTGGCTTGAGATCAGTGAGATTGACTTCCAAGCGCTGTAGTCTAACAGACCGTCTGAGTTGGATTTGATTTCAATGGGATCTGCTTCTGAGGTATACCTAGTTTAACAGAACAAAGTTTGAGACCCAGTGGCACCTTAAGACCAGCAACGTTTAATTTTCAGTATAAACTTTCATGTGCATGCATGTATCTGATGAAGTGTGCGTGTGAAAGCTTACACCCAGAATTAAACTTTGTTGGTCTTAAAGGTGCCACAGGACTCAAACTTTGTTCTATTCCTTCAAATCAACACAGCTACCCACCTGAATCTATAGAAGAGAAGAAGAGATTGGATTTATACCCCGCCCTTCACTACCCAAAGGAGTCTCAGAGTGGCTTCCAAACTCCTTTCCCTTCCCCTCCCCACAACAGACACCCTGTGAGGTAGGTGGGGCTGAGAGAGCTCTTTCCCAAGCTGTCCTTGAGGGAACAGCTGGGACAGAGCTATGGCTTGCCCAAGGTCATCCAGCCAGGTGCAAGTGGAGGAGTGGGGAATCAAACCCTGTTCTCCCAGATTAGAGTCCGTGCATTTAACCAGTACACCAAACTGGCTATAGTTTAACTGTCCTAACAATTTTATGGGAATTCAATGGTATCTAATTCTGAGTTGGGGGCTGCGGTGGCTCAGAGGTTAAGACACTAAATTGCAGACCAGAAGGTCAGTAGCTCAGCAGTTCAAGACCCGAGTGCCGCATGATGGAGTGAGCTCCCATCTCTGGCCCCAGCTCCTGCCAACCTAGCCTTTCAAAAGCAAGAAATTGCAAGTAGATAAATAAGTACCACTTCAGTGGGAAGGTAACAGCATTCAATGCACTTCGGTGTTTAGTCATGCCGGCCACATGACCATGGAGAAGTCTTTGGACAGTGCCGGTTCTTCAGCTTGGAAATGGAGATGAGCACCACCCCTAGAGTTGGATTCGACTGGCTTTCGAGCAAGGGAAACCTCTACCTTAATTCTGAGTTACCAAGATTAGCACTCTAATGTAACAAGGAATCCTAACAATTTTACTTGATTTCAGTAGAATCTACTTCTGAGTAAAGCTCTGTTGCTGTGTTTTTCTTTTTAGACAAAAGATGTTAATGTTTGAGTTGTTTTTGCTAAACGAAAACCTCAGTATTCAGGTTAAATTGCCATGTTGGCACTTTGCAATAAATAAGCGGGTTTTGGGTTGCAGTCTGGGCACTCGGTCTCTAAAAGGTTCACCATCACTGCCATAGGCGATGCAAATACCATGGCTGGCATGGGAAGTGTTAGAATCAGGGCAGTGGGGTCTCAAGTATTATTTGTGTATGAATGGATATGGAGGGTTACATTAATGCTTCATGACCGGTCAGAGCCTCCCCCCCCCACACACACACCCTGCCTGCCTCCCCTCGGCAGCGCTGGCCACGGCAGACCCACGAGGGCTGCCTGGCCATGCTGTGGAAAGGAAGGAGGGTGCCCAGGGCCTCCCCCCCCCACTTGCACACACACACACACACACACACACGCACACACACTGCCTGCCTCCTCCTGACAGCGCTGGCCATGGCAGACCCATGAGGGCTGCCCGGTCACACTGTGGAGAGGAAGGAGGGCACCCAGAGCCTTTCCCCCACCCCACCCCACCCCACCCCCACCTGCACACACATACAGTTTGGTGTAGTGGTTAAGTGCGCGGACTCTAATCTGGGAGAACCGGGTTTGATTCCCCACTCCTCCACTTGCAGGTGCTGGTGTGACCTTGGGCAAGCCATAGCTCTGTGCCAGCTTTTCTCTCAAGGACAGTTGTCTCAGCGCTCTCTCAGCCCCACCTCCCTCACAGAGTGTGTGTTGTGGGGAGGGGAAGGGAAAGGAGTTTGTAAGCCACTCTGTGACTCCAAGTGAGTGAAGGGCTGGATATAAATCCAATCTCTTCTCTTCTTCTTCTACACACACGCCCTGCCTGCCTCCCTGACAGCGCCGGCTGCAGCAGACCCTCGAGGGCTGCCCAGCCGCGCTGTGGAAAGGAAGAAGGGCGCCCAGAGCCTTTCCCCCCACCCAATCAAGCCCCCTGCCCCCCCTACCAGCCAGGCCGCCGGTGCCTCTCCCACCCACCAACTTATGTGCCTTCTTGCTGGTGGCGGCTGAAAGAGGAGGCAGCATGAGCTGCTTCCCGCTCATCAAAGCCCGACTGAGGGCTGTTGGGAGTTGAGGGCAGGGCTTGCCCTGGGAGTAGCCGTCTGTCTGAGAAGCTCTGGAGCCTTGCGCAGAGCCCCTGCCCCTCTTCCCTCCCCTGGTGAGGAAGGCGCTGGCCTGGAGAGGGCGGGGTGGGGCGGGCCGGGGGTGCTCAGCATCGGGCCGGGGGTGTCCCATGGATGGCCACGCCCATAGGCAGCTGCCTCACCTTGCCTATACGGACGCACCGGCCCTGCCTCCGCCTGTCCCATCAAACCACTGCCATTTTAAAGTAATTTAAGAATGCCACAACGAAGGCCTGTGGTGCTCCCCCACCCCCTTTTCAAGTGCCAAATGAGCAGCAGGGGGTGGCTATTTCGGTGTTTAAGAAGGTGCGGGGGGAGGGGGGACGACGACACAGGAGCTGCGAGTATGATCAAGACCAGAATCTAGTAGCAACATTTTTAAATGGCTTTAAAATGATCAAGACCAAAACCTAACGTTTTTAAATGACTTTAAAGTGGCAGTGGAAAACCTGATGAATGCTAACCATGGTTAAGACTGGTACTAACACACCATCTAGTCAAAGCAAAGGCACAATTCACGCTCAATTCAGAGAAAGGATGTACAGTATGGATGTACAGGCTCAATTCAGAGAAAGTATGTACAGGCTCAATTATGTATGTACAGTATGTACAGGCTCAATTAAGTATGGATGTACAGGCTCAATTCAGAGAAAGGATGTACAGGCTCAATTCAGAGAAAGGATGTACAGATCCATGGGTCTTCAACTCCATTTTAAAAGCCAGCCCGACCTTTCTGCTATCTCAGAGCAGATTTATTTCCATCCTTCTTTCAAGAATTGGTTTTGTATTTGGCTTCTGTGCCGCTAGTCTCTTTTTTGTATGAGCAGGGACATCTGAATGCGTGTGCTCAGTCTCAAGTTGTAGGACGCATGTTCTTGCAGGGAAAAACAAAGCCCCCCCAAAGACCTCAACAATGCTTGACCAACTTTATTAATTTTACCCTAACAAAAATATTACGAAAGCAGACAGCCTCGTTCACATTCCACAGATGTGGATGCAAAACCGAGGCCAAGAAAGCTGCTTGCTGGACCGGATGGAGAAAGACTGTCAACTGCGTCACGCACCCAAAATGTCAAAGGCATGACTGTGGAGCAAGCTATGACAACTGTCACCTGAGCAGGGTCACGGGAGATGGAGCAAAAAATAAAGTGCACCAATGTGAGAACAAAATGGGGACACTGAATGCGAAATGGGAACACAGGAGCTTCTCATCTGTTAAAACGTCAGGAGATACTACACGCTTCCATTTTTCAAGGTCTCTCTCAAAATCAGTAGGCTTGAGTTTTACTTACAGTTTACCCTTCAATTACTGTTTAGTGCTCTGTTTGGGGTTTCCTGACGATAAGTCACCCTAACCTTTTTCACACAATGTTTTCGCCTGGGGATTCTATCTGGAAAGTGCCTCAGGCTTACATGATCCTTTCCCCTCCTTCCTTCTCCACTCCTCTGCTGCTGAAACACTTAAAATACATTTGTTCTTCCTTGCTTCGGCAGTCATCAAATTAAAATCAGAGTACTGAATTGGCATTATGTTTCCTTGTGAGGTATGACACTATTAACTCTTCTTTATGCTGCAGAAGTGAGGAGTAAAAGGGATTTTCTAGTAGTTTGCATCCGGGGCTGTGTTGAGGCCATATTGAATGTTTGTGCAGCCACACGCAGTTTTGTGAGGGAACTGTCCAGTCACTGTTTTAAACGAAGGAAAAGAGGGAAGCTAACTAAACCTGAAAAGCACTGAGAATGCTTCAAGGGTTGAGCTGCAGCAAATAAAATGTGTATCAAAAGAAGTATTTATTCTATAGTGTGTGTCATCAACTAGCCAATAAAATCCATTGGACATGTTTCTGAGAACTATTTTGTAAACTACTGAGGAAGGCCTTTGAGGCTGAAATGCATATGGTCTTGTGTTAGTCATTTGATATTTATGACCAGCTTCGCATAGGAAATTATAACAGCTTATGTAAAGCTTATTTTTGATTACTCTTGATATAGCCTGATATTCAGGCCCTATGTTTTTAATTCTATTATTGTGTACACTATGGAATAAATACGTTTCTTTTGACACAAATTTCATTTTCTGTAGCTCAATCCTTGAAGCTTCTCAGTAGTTGTTTTAACCTGTTTAATGCTTCATTCAGTAGAGCATTACCCACAATGCAATGGGATTTTTTAACACCCTCTTCCAACATCACATGACCTGTAACCACACAGAATCAATCCAGCAAGTGAGGTAAATCATGGCCATTAGTGTGACATATCCTTACAGGTAGGAAATGTTTTATAGCTGTACATTATATCAACAAGCAAATCACACAGACTGAGGCTGAAGACAGACTCGATTTCTGCCGCGCCTCCCCGGCGCGGCAGAATGGGGCAGGGGAATTTCCCCCGCCCCACGGCGTTCTCACGCCGCCAGAAGGAAGCTGCCCGCAGCGTTCAGAATGCGGGCGGCTTCCTGGAGCGGCGGGCGAACGCCGCACGGGCGCCCCTGCCCGCGCGCGTTTACATCCGCTTCGGCGGGTGGAACGCACATGCGGGGTGCGCCGCACCAGCCGAGCACCACTTTAAAGTGGTGCTTGGCTGGTGCACAAGGAGCGCGGCGCCGGACGCAAGGCGTCCGGGCCGCCTCCTGGGGGCAGATGCAGCCGTCTGGACGGCCAATCTGTCCTCAGCCTGAGACAGCAAACTGAGTGCCATGGATATCTGACCACATACAACATTAGTTTGAAGCTATGTTAACTATGGTATCAACAGCACTATTTGAAATTCAGATGAAGAATGAATATTCCAAGTTGACAGCTCAACAAACTGTGAAACCAGAGGTCAGTTTTCTGGCTGGGATGAATGTGGTTTTAACATGGTAGATCTATTTTGACTCAGCTGTAGAATTCAAAAGATAAAACCCTGCGACTGGGCCCAGGTCCGCCATGAGGACTTTCAGTCAGATGTACCTTGTGACTTCTGCCCTTGGGACTTGGGACTCAGACATGCGGGAAACCCGATTCAGATCAGAACTATGGCACATGGAGAGAGGGTACTTAAACTTCTCCCCCATGCCATTTTCCTGACCTGAACGGAGGAAAACTATTGGCCTTGTTGGGAAAAACCATCAGTAAACATAGAACGCCCAATGGGAATTTTTTAAAATATATATATATATATTTCATTCTTAGCCTGCCCTTTTCCCACATGGGGACTCAAAGCAGCTTATATCGTTCTCCTCTCCTCCATTTTATCCCCACAACAACTACCCTGAGAGGAAGGTTAGGCTAAGAGTGTGTAGCTCTAGGTCACTTCAGGGAGCTTCCATGGAAGATTGGGAATTCTAACCTGGGTCCCCTAGATCTAGTCTGACACTCTGACCAATAGACAACACCAGATCTCTAGCACCCCCAGGGGCTGTTTTGAGTCAAGAAAATAGCACAGGGGCGAAGGCATCTCACTGCACACTACAGTCCCAATCCAAATGGGACCCATGCGCAACTGAGCATTGAGTTCTGAACACAGAACTCGCAATGTACATCTGACTGAATGTCCTTCTGGCAGACCTGAGGATGTTGTAACACGCAGTTAGGCCCTCCATGTCAAGATGATATTATGTTCAGTAAATGCAGGATCTTTAATTTCCAAATATGGCCGGGAGGGAAGACGAAGAGAAAAGCTGGAGTACAAGCATTAAACCCTCGGTCCTCTCCTGATTTCACCTCAGCTAGAATTCCTGAGGTAAAGTACTGAGTGAAAAACCCAATGCAATTATTTACTCAGGCAGGCTGACATAACACGAGACTTCCGCCTGGCCTCAGCACCCATCCTTTTGCTTGTCAAATGTTCTTTACTACACAGAATTTACTAGGAGGGGAAGAAAATACTGTTCTGAGGAATATGAATGATGGTGTAAAAGTCCTACTTTTCATCTCACCCCTCAGACAATTCAGGTTGTGGCAGGGATTATTATTAAAGTCACTACAACATTTTGAAACACACAGAAGAGTGGAGTCGGTGGTCTTGAGAAAAACAGAAGATTCTCTCTGCATGCATCTTACCTTCTATAAAAGCAACACAGTCATCGTTCAAAGCCTCCTCGACAGCATTAGAAAGAAATATTTTATTAGTATTTTGGTGACATGTTTCATATACAGTGTATGAGAGAGAAAGAGAATGTGCGTGTGAGAAAGTGAGTGCAAGTGTGCATGTGAGGGTGTGTGTGTGAGAGTGTCAGAGAGAGTGTGAGAAACTATCAGTGAGAGAGAAAAAACAAAGGCGGAGAGAGTAATTTTACAAGGCAAGGTTGAGGCCCTCAGTAACCTGGGTGCAGAAAAGAGCAAGCTCATAGTCTAAAACGTAATTCAATTTTAAGTGATACAGCCGTGAATTTGGAGTTGATGGCCCAAACAATTATGGACACAGTGTGCCAGGACAGCGTGACAGGACACAGTGTGCCACACAAGCCCAAACAATTACAGACACAGATCAAGATGGGTAGCTGTGCTAGTCTGTCTGTAGCAATAGAAAAGAGCGAGAGTCCAGGAGCACCCTTAAAGACTAACAAAATATGTGGCAGGCTAAGAGCTTTCATGAGTCACTGCTCACTTCTTCAGGTATCTGAAGGTATCTGAAGAGCCGGTTTGGTGTAGTGGTTAAGTGCGCGGACTCTAATCTGGGAGAACCGGGTTTGATTCCCCACTCCTCCACTTGCACCTGGCTGGATGACCTGGGGCAAGCCATAGCTCTGGCACAGCTGTTCTCTCAAGGACAGCTTGGGGAAGAGCTCTCTCAGCCCCACCTACCTCACAGGGTGTCTGTTGTGGGGAGGGGAAGGGAAAGGAGTTTGTAAGCCACTTTGAGACTCTTAAGTGAGTGAAGGGCAGGATATAAATCCAATCTCTTCTTCTTCTTCTATCTGAAGGAGTTAGCAGTGACTCAAGAAAGCTCCTACCCTGCCACATATTTTGTTAGTCTTTAAGCTACTACTGGACTCTCACTCTTTTCTACAGTTATGGACACAGTGTGCCAGGACAGCGATTTTTTTCCCAAGGTGCCTACCTTTAAGAAAGCTTCCCACGTCACTTCATCTGCCGCAGAAACTTTGCATACTGCAGAAGATTCTGGTTGTACATTCTGGGGCTCACTCTCAGTTTGTATGGTGGTGGTGGGTGGGAGGACTACATAAAGCCCAGGTGATACTAAGTTCATTGGAGGGTTCCCAGCTAAGATCCAACTATCTTGCCTGGAAGCAAGATGGATTCGGCCGGTAACTGAATTAGCCAATGAAATGTGGTGCGGATTCCACAGGGGATTCATTGAGGTGGATCCCACCGCCTTATCCTGCCCCTCACCTGAGCAAATTTCTGAAGACTTCCTCCAGCCTAAGTGGTATTTAACGGAAGAGCCACTTAAGCTGTGGGAAGGATCCTCAGGCTGGGTCCACGCCATTAGTTGCACATTGGACTTCTGCTGCTGTCCAGACAAGGCACGACTGAGCTGCACTCTTAACCTTCACTAACCTTCCAGTTTCTGGTTTTCTTTCTCCATCCGGAGCAGCAGTATTTGTTGATGGATGGCTTTTCTCCACAGACTCTGCAGCTCTTCAGAGTTCTTCTTCTCCCCAGTCTTATCTTGGGCAACATCGTTCTGCAATATGGAAGCCAGGGGGTCTTCTTCCAGAGATGGCGCAAGGGGAGACAGGGGTAACAATTCGCTTCCATCCCCTCCATCTGCAATGGACTGTGCGTTAGCCACAGATTATCCCCACTTGCCATCTCACAGTTCTATCGCACTGGCAGAAACATACATGATCTCCCATCCTGCTCACACCATTCATAGTTTTACTGAACAATGCAACCAAATGTATGTGCCTCTGCTCAAGTCCATCCTTCCTTTTCTCACTCATCTCTCCCCACTGTGGACTGTAAGTTATTCGGGGCATGGACTTTGTTGTTGTTTTTTTGCTTTTTATTTCTGTTGTAGAGCACGACGACAGTTAACACCACTGCAAAAAACCAGCAGTAGCACACACACTGGGCTGCAATTGTATACGTAGTATTTACAGGCGTTACCTGAAATCCGTCTGGCTGCACTGAGGATCCCAACTTTGGTTTGTTTATTTAAAACATTCATATGCCATCCTTCCACTCAAATAGGGTCCCCAAAACGGCCAAACAACAAGGCATTAAAACGTTAAAAACATCTGTCTCTATACCTATCAGAAGAGGAGGAGGAGGAGGAGGAGATTGGATTTATATCCCGCCCTTCACCACCCAAAGGTGTCTCAGAGTGGCTTACACTCTCCTTTCCCTTCCCCTCCCCACAACAGACACCCTGTGAGGTAGGTGGGGCTGAGAGAGCTCTTTCGAGGACTGCTCACAAGAGAACAGCTCTGAGAGAACTTGCAACTGACCCAAGTTCACACGAGCAGCTGCACGTGAAGGAGTGGGGACTCAAAACCTGGTTCTCCCAGATTAGAGTCCGTGCTCTTAACCACTACACCAAAATGGCTATCTGTTGGCTACCCCAACACTGAGGCTGGCCTGCCTGACCAGAACCCGGGCTTTTTCTATTGTGGCTCTGCCTCAGTGGAATGGGCTCCCTGGAGGGGAGGCCCTCCTTGGAGACCTTCAGGAGATCCAGCAAGGCCTGCCTGTTTGCCAGGGCTTTGGAGGGAGTTTGAACGGTAGGCAACTTTGGCAGGGAAAACATTTGGGGTTTGCTATTTTAATTGTTGTTTTTAACTGAGAATTTTTTTAGCTATTATTGTAAGCCACCTTGAACTACAAGGAAAGATGGGATATAAACGTCTTTTAAAAAGCAGTTAGGGCTGCCTCTGATTTAGCAGCTGTTACAGCTGTGAATGCAGTCTATCAATAGTACTGGCACCGGACAATATAACCGGGATTAAGAAACAGAAAAGCACATGCTAAGATACAAGGAGAATATTGAATGTCCTATCATTTTCCACCCTAAAAGATCCAGATGGTGAGCTGTGTTGGTTTGAAGCAGAAGAACAAATTTAGAGTCCAGTGGCACCTTGAAGACCAGCAAAGGTTTATTCAAGGTATGAGCTTTCGTGTGCAGGCACACTTTTTTCAAATACATTGAAATGGAAGGTAGAGTTCAAACTTATGGGCAGGGGCACAACAGCAAATCGTAAAGCTAAGGTTATAAGATCTTATTTTGACTTATTGATTGCTTTACAATTGTTGATCGTATAACCTTACATTGTGTTTGAATATCTTAAAACATCTTCATCATGTTACATGTTAACTTGCTGTTCATTCTCTGGCTATAAGTTTGAACCTTACGTTCCCATAAAGTACTGGGTCCAGAGACGCACTGAAGTGAAATCAGCTCATAAGTTTATTAGATGGTTCAGAACAAGACTGCAGAGCAGGGCTCGGGGGTTTGCTTAAATGCCAGACTAAAGCACACCCCTGGCCTCACCAGATCTCTGTGACAGGGTCAGTTACAAGTTACAATAGCCCATAGGCCCCCTTATGGATCCTGGGTAGCCCATTGGCCCACTTTACGATCCGCTGGGGCTATTGTCTACCAGAGCTTTGCTTTTTGACCACGTGTGTGGTCTCTGACCGCATGCACAGTCGCCATTAGTGCGCAACACCCCTCCTCCCATAGTTCGGACCTCCCCTAGGACACAAAGTCCCTTAGGTAAGGTGGCCGCTGTCGTTCCCTGGTCAATTGGCATCGCACTGGCTCTGTGGCGGGCTGTTCCGGAACGGCCACTGCAGGTTCAAGGGATGACCCCGGCCTGTCAGTTGGAGCCGGTGCTGGCGGTGTGTGCATCTGCCGGTGTGCTCGGCTTGGGGGTTGCTGGTGTAAATTAGTCATGCTCGCTCTCCTCCTCTTGCTTTGGAGCTAGCACTTTATCCTCACTCTCAACTGGTGAGTCTGTGTGCGTAGGCAAGAGACAGCGGCGCAGCTGGTCGATGTGCCACTTCTGCATTTGGCTGTTTTCCCTGGAGACCTCATAAGAAAGGGGCCCGGTTACCCAAACTACCCAGCCCGGTAGCCAGGGGGGACCCCTTGCAAAGTTTTTTGCATAGACGGGGTCCCCAGGAAAAACCCCTCGGAAAGCCTCTGGTTGCTCCTGGTTGTGAGTCTCCGCCCCATTAGCAGTTCCGCAGGACTGCGCCCAGTTGTGGTGTGCAGGGTTGTCTGTTGGCCGAAACAGGAAGTTTGTGAATCCAGTTACCATTGTCCATATGGCGCAGGACTTTCTTGGTTGTGCGCACCATGTGCTCGGCCTGGCCATTTGTGGCTGGGTGGAATGGGGCTAATCGTACATGCCAGATTGCGTAGTGGTCCACGAACTGCTGGAACTCTCCTGATGTGAAGGCTGAGCCGTTGTCTGTCACGAGAGTGTCAGGAATGCCATGGGAGCTGAAGATATGCCACATAGCTTGGATGGCAGCCTGTGAGGACATGGAGGATACCGGAACTACTTCCAGTCATTTTTTGTATGTGTCAACCAGGATGAAGACCCGCAAAGTCCAAGTGTAGCCGGGCCCACGGCTTGTGAGAAGACTCCCAGGGTCGTACTTGTGCCTACGGCGAGTCTGGGCACGATTCCTGGCACTTTTGGCATTGTGCTACTTGCTCCTCAATTTCCCGGTCAAGCCCCGGCCACAATACATAGCTTCAGGCCAGGGCTTTCATCCTTACAATGCCGGGGTGTGTCTCGTGCAGTGCGGCCAGCACCCGCTTGCTTAGCAGCTCGGGCATGACCACTTGGCTGCCCCAGAGCACACACCCCTTGTGTGCTAATAGTTCATCTCGCCAGGATGAAAAGGCAACGAACTCTGGCCCCAGACTGCCGGGCCATCCCCTTCCCACCCAGTCCAGGACCCGGGACAAGGTGCGATTTCAGGCGGTGTGGCAGGCGACGTCCTTCACCTGGACGGGCTGGTCCGGCAGGTCTTCTAGCAGAGCGATGTGGTGAGCTGGGTCTGGTCGCAGGACGGGAGAGGCAGGCAGCTGAAGGCTTCAGTGTGGCCCATGGCTTTCCCGGGGTGGTGAACCAGCTCATACTGATAGCCGACCATAAAAATGGACCAGTGGAGCACCATTGGGGATAGCATTTGGGGGTTTGACGGTCTGGCGCGAGCAGACCTAGGAGAGGTTTGTGGTCTGTCATAATTGTGAAGGGGCGGCCATAGAGGTAATCACGGAATTTCTTTATTCCCACCACAATTTTCAGGGCATCTGTCAATTTGCATGTAATTGCGCTCTGCCGCAGACAGGGTGCAGGAATAGTAGGCAACTGGGACCTCCCTCCCGGCCGCCAGGCAGTGCCCCAGAACTGCTCCTACCCCATATGGAGAGGCGTCACATGTGAGAACCACAGGGAGTGATTCGTCAAAATGCACCAGCTACACGTTTGACGTTAATAATACTTTGACGGCTTGAAATGCCATGGCGTGGCAGAGACCCCAGATCCATGAGGAGTGCTTGTTGAGGAGGCAATGGAGGGGTTCAGCCACCGTTGCTTTGTAGGGGAGGAAAGAATGATAAAAGTTGAGGAGGCCCAAGAATGCTTGGAGCTCCACTTCTGATAACGGTACAGGTGCCTTGGCAATGGTGCGGACCTTGTCCGAAGTGGGGTGTATGCCCTGAGTATCCACCGCGAACCCAAGAAACTCCACAGACGGAACTCCAAGCAGGCGTTTTTCCCTTTTCACCTTCAGCCCTGCTTCGCTGAAGCGTTGTAGGACGGATCGCAAATGGGCCGTGAAGGTCTCGGTGTCCGGGGCCGCGATCAGAACGTCATCAAAAAAGGGTTGGACCCCGGGGATACCCTTAAGTAGTTAGCTCGACCACATGTGTGGTCTCTGACTGCGTGCGCGGTTGCCATTAGTACCCAACAGTTCCATTCCAGTGTAATTGAAAAAGTGTGCATGCACATGAAAGCTCATACCTTGAATAAAACTTTGTTGGTCTTAAAGGTGCCACTGGACTCTAAATTTTCCACCCTGACATGAATAGCCCAGGCTAACTCGATTGAATCTAATCTTGGAAGCCTAGCAGGGTCAGCCTTGGTTAGTACTTTGATGGGAAATCATCAGGGACATCCAGAGTTGCTACACAGAGGCAGGCAATGGCAAACCACTCTCTGTTTGCCGCTTGTTTTTAAAATCTGATGGGGTCACTGTAAGTTAGCTACAACTTGATGGCAAAAACAGAACAAAACATTTCCCACAAAACCAAACCATCAAAATTCAGATTATAAATACTGGAGGTACGACTTCTGTAAGACAACTACCTTACAGTGGACCTCATCGTGAAAGTCTTAAAAGAGGGCATCAAGAGGGCATCTCAAAAGATTCTAATGAAGATGAATGAAGTGACCCGGTTGAAAGTGTTGCGGGGCATATCAGCCACTCAGCACACCTTGCTGAAGGCTACCAATGGAGACATCCCATGGTAAAGCATCCACATTACTGCAGTGCATCAGCCAGGAGTGCACTGCCAAAAATTTTCAGAATTCACGTGTGCACATAGTGTGCGTACATGCGCACATGGGTAATTTTTTTAAAAAGAAAAACCGCATCCCCAGTGGCAGAGCGGATCTGCAGGTTCAGACTGCCAAATCCATTCTGCACGCACTCCCCTGGGTTCAGACATCCGGCCATGTGCAACGAATGTGCGGGGAAACAAAAACACCACTTCGGAGGTGGTGGCTTTTTAACCCGGCTCCAAGTCGTCCTCTGACGGGGTGAGTACTCCTGGGGAATGCCTGACAGATGTGGCTGTGTGACCAGGCCCATTTAATCCATGTATGAAATGTGCCTATATAGGGCCAAACTGCCAGTCTGAACATGGTCATATCCTTTGCTGAAACACAAAATGGAAACTTCTGCTGTCAAGAGACATTTTCACAGATGGCTCTATTGATGTGCACAGACCTTGATTTTGCATCGCTGAGGGAGATTTCTTCATGGGCGACGCTACCCTGAGGAAGATTCTCTGTCTCCAGGAGATCCGGCGGGGGGTAAGAGGGACTCCAATGGCATTCACAGAGTCGTTGCTGCAGACCGAAGACGTCCTTTTTCGTCTTTCCCCATTACTGCAGAAAGGAGACAAAGAGACAACTCTGAAATCATTGTCAAGTTGTATTGACCAGGGGTCCAGTGAGGGCCCATGCAAAGCCAGAAAATCGCCCTCATAGTTGCAGAATTATAACCCATGATGATGTAATCATCACACATCAGGAGATTCTAAGAGTTTACAGTCAGTTGCCGAGCCAATCCTTGACTCAAACGATTTCCATATTTCAACCCCTGGCATAGAATAGCCCAGCCCACAGTCAAAAGCCTGGCAACTCAATCATAACAATTCTGCAGGTCACTGACGGGTTCCATGCTACCACTCTGGAATGACTAATAATTTAGAACGACAAAAAAACAAACCACAATGCTTAAAACTGGGCGCTGCATAGCAAACATAAAGGAGGAACAGTATACAGCAGAATCCTCACCATCCAAATCCTGACAACCCATTTCTCTAAATTTGTCGCACGCCCCTCCTGCCAACATCTTGAATACAGGACAACACCCCTGTTTACTTCAGCTTTTGAAGAATCAGGAACGCCTCAGGTATTTTGGATAGATCAGGCTAGAAGACTGTATACATAAAAGCACCTGGGGTTAGGAGGCTCAACCGAAACATATTAAGCCTTCTTTTCCCAGTTGCACTGACATTCCAAGGAAGAGCTGCATGCAAGGAAGCAAATCCAGAGTCAGGCTTTTAGTTCTGCATTGCCAGTCTTAATTCGCTTTGTAACTATGGTCTCTAATTTTATTAAAGAGTGGAAGCAGGGAGACAAGGGCTCCCCCAAAGAAACCTCTCCCCACCCCTTCTATCTACATCCATTTATTAAGATATTGCTCCAAATGAAAACCATCTGGGGAGAGGGATGAAAAATGGTCAGGGACTGTCCTTATGAAACTATGTTCCTAATGCCACTTCAGCCAGTGAAAACAAGAGTCGGAACTCCAAGGAAGCAATAAGCGCCCGTGAGCCAGCCAGATCTTTGCTCACTCCTTATGAATCACTATCGAAGAGATCAGCCTCTGAAGCTGAGCAGCGGCTTGCCTCTTTGGTAGAAAAAAGCAAGTGAAAAAGTCTAGCCGCACATAGGTTTCCCTGCCATGCCTGTTTTGTAAGCCCTTTGCTTATTTGTTACCTACCAGGTGCTCTACACTATAGCACGCTATGAAAGGGATATGCACTTTGTGTACTAGGGGAAGGGCCTATAGTACTGTGGTAGAAAGACCATGCTTTGTGTATGTGAGGTTCTAAGCTCTAAAGAGTGCCCCGCCTCTCCCCAGCAGTGTTTAAAGACCTTCCTTTAAACGTTGCTGGGGAGAGGTGGGGGGGAGGCCGCATGCTCCTGCCTCTCCCCAGCAGCGTTTAAAAGATGTCTTTAAATGCTTTTGGGGAGAGGTGGGGAGGAGACTGGGAGGTCACTGGGTGGGGGGCAGGGCTTCCCCTGCCCACCAGCTGGTGGGTGGGTGGGAAGGAGCTCCTCCAAATCAGGCAACCCCTGCAAACCGAGGGGGCTGGCAACCCTAGAAAGCAGTGTAATATGTTTATATGGTAGGACGCCAGGTAAGATTTAATGTGCCTACTAAATGCGGTTTCTGAACTTATTGGTGAGTCAATATCATGGAAGGAAGGGAGGAAGGGAGGAAGGGAGGAAGGGAGGAAAGGAGGAAGGGAGGGAGGAAGGGAGGGAGGGAGGAAGGAAGGAAGGAGTTATATCCCGCCCTTCACTACCCAATGGAGTTTCAAAGCAGCTTGCAATCACCTTCCCTTCCTCTCCACACAACAGACACCCTGTGTCTAAAGGTCCCGTTGAAGGGAGGGGGAACATAGCAGAGATGGGCAAGACCTTTGAAAGCTAGCCAGAATAGACAATACTGGATTAAATGGACCAATCATCAGACTGTATATAGACCAGTTTCATATGCATATTATTATACATCTAAGGTCCCGGGAAATGAATATAGCCAATGGGAGAGCCACTTATGTTGGGAAAAGGCTTCAAACTTGAGCCAAAAGGATAAAATAAATATTTTAACAAATAATTAAATTTTGCTCAGTGGAGTGGTAGGATTAGGGCAAGTTCCATCTGATTATCTTCAGAACTTCCTTAAGAGTCTGAATCTGCCTACTGCTTAGGCAAGATTCAAGTCATTACAAGGCAAGGAAGGGGTAGCAATCATACATCAAGTTTTGATATACAAATCCAAAGGAAGATTCACTCGAAATCTACCTTGACAGCTTAACGTGCATCATTAAAACATCAACTGTAATACAAACCACAACTCTAAGCCTGTCTCACAGAAAGTTAGCCCTAAAATACAAGTCTCATCTGCTCCATCAGTTGGGAAAAGACAGAATCACAAAACATCGATCCAGTTCTTTAAAAATCTCACAAAAATATTCAGTAATAAAAGTTTCTGACATGACAAAATAGGAGCTTTTAGTATATCCTAGCAGGCAAGCCTAGAGTAAAAAAGCAACAACAGAAAATGCTTAACTTCTCTCAGAGGATGCACGTACCTTCCCGGTTGGGAAAGACGGAGAGCACTTCCTGCTAGGATAATTAAAGCTTAACACATGGGCTAGTGGCAGGAAAAGAAGTCCTTCAGGTTATCTGGGCTCCAAGCTTTAATTGTACTGAAGTCCGAGAAGCACAACTCCCGTTCATTCACCATGAGACCAATCCAGGGAATGCCACAAGCAGGCGGCAGTACTGATGCACAGTCACAGTTGCCAAGTACAAGAAGGGTTTCTTCCCTACTAAACTTCAGTTTTGGAAGCAGCCCTTTGATGCCTCTCTGGTGCTAACAGAACCGTGCTGGACTCTGAAGTCAATGGGAAAGGAGAAAATAACTCCTTAGTGCCTACATTTGGAAGCTTGTTTGTCAACCTTTTTTTCCTTAAAACAAACAAAAACAAAACCCCTAGGTTCGACCACAGAAACTGTATTCCTATAGGTACAGGCATAAGGACTTGTCCACCAAAACAATTATTTTGCTCACTGACTAGGTCAGTGAGTAACTCAGCTCCTTCTTGGCTTTAGCTGTAGCTAGGGTTGCGAGCTCTGGGTTGGGAAACACCTGGAGATTTTAGAGGTGGAGCTCAAGAAAGTTGAGGGTTGGGGAGGAGAGGTATAATGCCATGGAAGCCACCTTCCAAAGTGGCCGTTTTATCCAGGTGAACTGATCTCTGCCGCCCGGAGATCAGCCATAATAGCTGGAGATCTCCAGCTACCACCTGGAGGTTGGCAACCCTAGCACTAGTCTATCAGCCTCGGCTTTGCCCATGAATCACCAGATTCCACCAACTGGCCCCATACAAGGGAAAGGTGTTTTAGAAGTCAAAAATTGCAAATCCATCAGCAAATGCTGCAGAGAAGAGTGCTAATGCCATCCTTAGGTTTTTTTAGAAAAGAAGGTGCAGGACTTATACCTGCAGCCTTGAAACTCTTTCAAGCCAAATCCTTAACCCGACTCTTATATGGATCCCAAATGGGCTTGACTTCTAATATTAAGATCTTTGAATTAGTTCAATCTAAGTTTCTCAGATCCCTATTCAATGCACCTAGATGTACCCCTAATGTTATTCTCAGACAGGAAGCTGGTCTTCCCAAAGTGGAACTAAAAATCTGGGAACATGCAATATCTTATTGGTTAAAAATTCATTTTGAACCAAAGGGTTTAATTCCTCTGTTGTTAGCCTCTGACCCTTATCCACCCTGGTCTTCAAAGATTATTGATAAAATTAAACTGATCGGGCTGGAACCAGTGGAATAAAGCAAAAGCTTTAGTAACTCAAAGGCTAACTGATATAGAGTCCCAAAATGAAGAGGCAATATTTCCATTAAGTTATAGGAGCTTTCTATTAGGAGATAGTCAGAAACGCATATCTTATGTAGTAGCAAAATTCTGTGTATTAGCCCTCAGGAAGCAAAACCGACTAAGGAAATGTTAAGTGCTGGAAAATGAATTAGAATCTTATAATTACTGTTAATGCGATTCTGTTTTATGTATCAATTTTTAAAACTGTTTTTTTTTCTTTCTCCACTTTTTTATCTTTGCTGGTCTGTTGACCATAATAAAGCTATGTATGTATGTATGTATGTATGTATGCAAATCCTATGTCACCCCAGACTGTGGACACTGGCTTGTGTCTGACCACTCTCTTCAGCAAAGTCTGAAGTCTAGTAACCTGTCTAGTAACCATTGAGTCAGTCTTACTGGGCCTACTATCCGCTTCTCTGATTGTTATGCCAGAGCGCCAGTATGTTAGACTGTTTTATAGAATATTTATATTTTTACTTATATTGTTGACATCCCAAGTCCCGACTGCTAGGGAAGGGGTGGGATAAAAAAAATCAAATGAAGTAAATAATAAATAAAACAAATAATCCAACCTCCAGCCTTAGGAGCCTTCCTTCTTTTGGCAGAAGAGCCACTTAAGGTGGATGAAGGCTCCAAAGCAGAGCGGTAGGATACAGGTCAGAGCCACCAACTTTCTTCCATTACTCCCTCCCCCCTTTAGAGCCGCTACTAGAATTAGGCCAGAAATTGTCCAGAGCTTAACTTTACAGACAACTAAGAGTTTCCAATGTGCATGCATATACATGTATGTGCTATCCTTTGCAGGGTACAATCAGATGCATGCCCACTACAATGGAGCACTATGTAGAGGCCTTCACTTTTATGTCCTACACAAGCCTGACTATCAAAATTATTTAGGGGGTTCCTCCTAGTTCGCATTTCTAAAAGAGGACGTTTATGAATCAGGGAAACAGCTGAGGCAGATAAGTATTGAATATTCTATCTCCTACAACTTCTTGTTGTATAAATCACCATCACCAGTAGTCCCGCAAAGCGATATTTAAAGTTAGGGTAAAATGCTAAAGTTAATTACCACCAACAGGTATAAACTGAGTAAACAATACACCACAGAGCAAAAAACAACACCAAACTACACAAAGATAGAAAGTAGGGCAGGAGAAGTGACAAATAAGGATTTTTTTTAGAAGCATAAATATCAGCTCATTTAGCCTTACTCCAGTTTAACCACATTAATTTCTAAAATGCAAAAAAAAAGTTACAAGTACATGGAATGTATTTATTTGGCAATTTCAACTTGGGGGGGAGTACAGACGATAATGGGTTTGCAGTCCACCTCCCTATTTCCTTTTGCAGTAGTTAAGTTAGCAGCTCCCACAAATCTGCCCTAGACTGAATTAGTTAAGTGCAAGACTCTTATTAGAAAATCTAAACACACCACACAACAACTAAGAGTGACTGTAAAAGCCTGAATGCAGGATACTTTTTAATGAAGTCATCAGAGCTGAGCTTAAATCAATGAAAGTTGTACTAAACGGATTCCCGTGACCATTAAATATACCTCAAATTTAAGAACAGAATGATAAAGAATAAAGCAATGTATCTTCTCTCAAGGAGTCTTGTATTGTGAAAAGTACATCAATTCGTCAAACAGCCTAGCTTCCCACAGAGTTTAACAAGCATACATGTTTACTGGAAGAAACCTAAAAACTGTTTGACAGAAAGCACCCCCTCCCCCCAATGTTTCAGGGATTTATTGGGTACAAACTCCACAGCAGGGGGGAAAACTACTAAGTTTTGCTGATTGATTATTATCATGCTTTTAGTTCCCAGTGCACGTAAACAAGGTGTTCTGGCAAGAGATAGAAATGTGTTTATAGTTTATCCCCTGTGCTTTAAAACATGCAGCAGTTACATGCCCTGATCCTTTAAACATCAAATTATTTTCACAAGAACACAACTCGGTACTGAAAACAAGCATGAATAAAAGTACCCCAGAGATAGCCATTAGCACAGAATATGGCTAACCAACCCACCCCCCCCATGTTTTTCCTTTCTTTGCTGTTAAGTGGTAACTAAACTGGAGTTGCTGTGAAAAACCTTAGGAGGTTTACCTTTTTGCACTTTAACCTTAAGCAGCCAATAACATTATCCTGAAACAGCCAAAAGAAACAGACAAAACTACTTCACCTACCTGTAGAACCACTTAAAGTACAACCCTACACTGTTAGCCTCTTTACTGAAATGACTCTATCAAAGAGATCGGCTGCCTAAATTTACGCTGAAATTACAGAAGTCCTTTTCTTCTTCCTTCAAGCGTCGTTAACTGACCCCTGAGCTTCTTCAAACACAAGCAAAGGTCTTTCTTCCCTTACAGGGAGGTGTTTCCCCTCTCAAAATAGAACATTGTACCAGTCTTCCAAAACTCTGATTTCAAAATAATACTCTTCTCCATTCCATTCCTGTACGCAGAAAAGTATAATCCGCAAAGTTATCGTTGACTGAGAGTTTGCACTTTCATGCCGACAGAATTTGGAGTCTCCCTCAGGCAGATAAATTGCTTTCAGTTCAACTTCTCCTTTCCTCTGACAGAAAACAAACATACTCCAAAAAAATTACAGCAAGGTCACCTTTCTTAGTAGTTTTGAAATTAGGTAGAGGAGGGACAATTCAGAAAAGCAGTTTAAATTATTACCTCAGCGGGCTAAAGTGATCTGTAACGACCAAAGCATTCTTACCCTGAAGCCGCAGAGCCCTTATCAGTTCTGATCCTCCCACAAGGAGATCCCAAAGTTGTTCATCACTTCACATCAGTCTAACCAAGGTAAACACACATCTGGTTTTTCTGTTTCCTGCCCCCAAACACTGCCCCTGGGGGACAGGCTGCCCTCAGGAACAGTGTGCGAGAGACAAATTGGGCAACTCCAGCAGGAAGAGGGAATTGGTGGAAGTTACTCCAACTTTTCAGTTAGCGGAAAACCTGGCCAGATCCAACCCCATATCTAAATATGCTACTACTCCTATTTAAATTGCTTGAGACCATTTTCATCCAAGTAAGGGTTTGTGTAAAAGTTTGGTGGATTTTTTTTCTTAGCAAGCCATGTTCTACAGTATCCTTAACAATTCCATCTTCAATAATGCTTTCCACCAATTCACTGAGAACAGTATTTAGGGTTACTGATCTGTAACTTTCCAGATGGCAACCATCCAGTTGGGTTAACAAAAGCTGCTTTGGGTGACAAGCTGTATTTGCTGTTGTTATTGTTGTTGTTATAAGGCCAGCAATTTTGCATCTAAGTTCTTTGGGCATTTCTGGATGATCCCATCCAAATCTAGCAATTTAAAGTACTGTTTATACTGATGTTTTTAGTAATAGGATCCTCCAGCCCCTGACTGCCTTAATGTCAACTTACATTTGTTTAGTCCTCCATACTGGGGACTTACCTCTGCTTGGCAACAGGGCTAGAAGAATCCTGAACCTGCTTCTACCCTTTTCTACTTTCCACTATGCGTCCTGAACTTCAGTGACTGAAAGCCATTTCACCAACCACATTTATTCTATAGAATGAAGACTCCTGACCAGTGTTCCTTCTAAGCTGAGTTTTTTAGCCTCCAGCTCACACCTCTTTGTCTTAGCTCAGGAAGGATGGGGCTCCAGAGCAAACTAATTTATGCAGCAGTCAAATCACTCGCTCACAACTTTAATGCCAGCAGCTCACGAAGTAGAATTTTTGCTCACAAGACTCCACAGCTTAGAGGGAGCGTTGCTCCTGACCCTCCCTTTCAGCTTCCTTCTAACAAATCTCCTCATTCAAGAGAGACTTCCTCTTTTAAAACCAAATATGAGATCACTGGACTTTCTGGACTTTCCATTTATAGGTATTGCATCTGCTGGAGCTGGTCACTGTTCTAAGTGGCTCAACCACATACTTAGATCTTGTATGGAGTCACACACTCCCTTTCTACAACTGATGTCATCTTCCAGGACACCAGTGTGAGGGTAACTGTAACCACGCACTATTACAATGTTTTTTTGGCTGCACCTGTTTTCTGTTCCAACTCAAGATTAATCTCAGCCTTAGCTTCAGACCTCTCAGGCTATCATATATTTATCCTACCTGTCCTTCAAGGAGCTGAAGGAGGTGTGTAGGGTTCCTAGGTCTGGGTTGGAAAATACCTGGAAACTTTGGGGGTGGAGCCAGGAGAGGGGAGGGTTTGGGGAGGGGAGGGGCCTCAGCATGGTACAATGCCATAGAGTCCACCCTTCAAAGCAGCCATTTTCTCCAAGGGAACTGATCTCTGTCAGCTGGAGCTGAGTCGCAAAAGCGGGAGATCCCCAGGCCCCACTTGGAGGCTGGCAGCCCTACCTACATAGCTCTCCCTTCCTCCATTTTATCCTTACAACAATTCTGTGAGGCAGGAAGGCCGACAGGAGAGTCACCCAGTCAGCCTTGTAGCCATGTAGGGATTCATGCCTGAATCTCCTAGTTTGATACCTGAACCACTTCACCATATCAGCTCTCCATCAAACAACTATATTACCCCCTGGAGGATAAACCCCCCCCCCCAAAGATCTCAACATCCGACAGTCTCTCCCTTTAAGTTATTAACCTAAAAGACAGTTTGGGATGTCACGCAACATATGATTTCCATACTTCCAATATACCAGATATAATCATCAATTGGTACTTCACAGTATCATTCCAAACAACAGAGAAATTACCTGCACATTGTTCTAACCATACTGTGACTGACCTCTTTTTCTGACCAGTATGCACTGTGTTGCTGCCTCCTACATTAGTATGCTTCTTCTGTCATTTCCCAATGACTGCTTAAATCATAAGCCCAGTAGCACCTTTAAGACTAACAAACTTAATTGTAGCATAAGCTTTCAAGAAACACAGCTCTCTTCATCAGATACGTGGAGGGTATGAAGAAACTGGCCAGAGACGTGCAGGTGGCATGGGGAAGGGGTCGAGGATGCAGAAAGTGCCATGTAAATGCAAAGCAGTTGCAAAAGCCATGAAAAAAGTTGAATGTGCAATCCAGGCTGGGTGTGACCCCTTCCTTCCACTGATGAATCTGAATGGTATACCTGAAAGGCAGTTACTTCTGGTAATGAGATAACCATCCAAAGTCTCTGTTCAATCCAAGTCTGAGTCAAATTTACATATGAATTCCAATTCAGCAGCTTCCCATTGGATTTTGGTTTTGAAATGTTTCTGTTGAACTACGGTGACCTTTAAGTCCTTGATGGAATGTCCTGGTAGACTGAAGTGTTCTCCCACTGGTTTTCGGATATTGCCATTTTTGATGTCAGATTTGTGTCCATTTATTCTTTTGCATAGAGGTTGGCTGGTTTGTCCTATGTACAGAGCAGAGGGGCATAGTTGGCACATGAGAGCATGTATCACATTGGAGGATGAGCAGGTGTTAAGAGCCAGAGATTCTGTAGTTGATGCCACTGGGTCCTGTAATCGTATTTTCTGGATAGATATGTGGGCAGAGGTAGCATCTGGGTCTGCTGCAGGGTCTGGGTCCTGTGCTGGTGACTCTGTTAGATGGGTCATGGTTGTTAGTGAGAAGTCATTTAAGGTTGGGGGGCTGTCTGTAGATGAGGAGGGGTCTTCCACCCAGGGCTTGTGAGAGAGAGACATCATTTTCTAGGATGGACTATAGATCACTGATGATATGTTGGACTGGTTTGCACTGGAAACTATAGGTGAGAACCAGTGGTGTTCTGGTGTTGGTTCTTTTTGGTATATATCTGTGGACAGTTTCTTCATACCCTCCATGCATCTGCCAAAGAGAACTGTGTTTCTCAAAAGCTTATGCTACAATAAAGTTTGTTAGTCTTAAAGTTTGTTAGTCCCCACTCTTCCATTTGCAGCTGCTGGATGACCTTGGGCAAGCCATAGCTCTGTACCAGCTGTTCTCTCAAGGACAGTTGTCTCAGAGCTCTCTCAGCCCCACCTACCTCACAAGGTCTCTGTTGTGGGGAGGGGGAGGGAAAGGAGTTTGTAAGCCGCTCTGAGACTCCAAGTGAGTGAAGGGCGGGGTATAAATCCAATCTCTTCTTCTCCTCTTCTTCTTCTTCTTCTTAAAGGTGCTACTGAGCTTTTTATTATTTTGCAGCAACAGACTAACACGGCTAACTCCTCTGGATCTATGCTTTAGTCATGTAACCTCAATGTTCTTTTCTTAGAGGTGGTTTTCTCTACACTGCAAACTCTCCAAAGAAAAGAACTCTCTTTGAATGACTATTAGCAACCAGGCCAGGTAGCAGCTGACTGGGATACTCACAAGCCAGTCTGACAGAGAACAAAACTCCAAAAGCCCATGCTCATCCTCAGTGTCATCAGTCGACGGCTGCTAAGTATTGTCCACAGACCTCCATTCAGAGCATGTCATTATCACTTAATAAAAAACGTATTAAGGGGAGAATATAGAAGAACAGAAGCATAAGAAGTACAACATATATTATCAGCTTTGTAGCAGTGTAGTTCTTTGTTCCATGAGCCACTGTAGTTTCACAAACCATTCAAAGACAGATCTCAATCTTGAATAAGGAAATTAAAAGATTACAGAAAGCAGGAAGAGATGCTCCCGCCATGCACGCATTGTGAGACTACAAAAGCGCTTGACCAACGCTTTAAGCACACATTCCTTTGGCCCATCTCTCAGTGGAGAAAAGGGCTGTCAGAATGGATAGCTCGGCCTCACACATCACTCAGTCCCACACTGGAAGAGCTGAGGGATCTACAAAGCTTAGAGGATGGATGATTCGTTTGTGTTTTTGTACTGATGTACTTGAGGAGCAAAGGGTGTGGGTCCAGGTATAATTGTCCATATGGGGTGACATCACCTTGCAGTTTTTGGAAATATGAATATCCTGGTTAGCCAAAGGGAGCCATCAGTGTGGATTTACCAACCATACTCTACAACAACCTTCACTGATAACCTGGAATTAGGACACCGCTGGAGAAAGGGGAAATTCTGCTTAAAGCATTTTTAAAATGTATCATGCCTGTGTTAGTCACTGTCACACAACCTGAACAGAACACACACATTACAGAGAAGTTAATTAGTGGTGAAATGCTTACTAAAATTATCAACATTGCCAGCTCTTACAGCCCACCATTCAGTCCTGGGAACAAAACTCTCTGAATAATTTTTTCTGAAATTTTGTCAATTTAACAATAATGTGAACTTTGTTTGAGAAACTGATAACCTCCAAGTTGCAGTGAGTGAAAGGCTGTAAATATGGAGAACTTCCACATGTCAAATACTCTTTAACTATTCTCTTAATCATCCTCGGAACAACTCTGTGGGGTAAATCGACATTTGTTTTACGTAGGGGTAAATTGAAACATTATTTCCATTTTATGTAGGGGGAACAGAAACGTAATACTAACCCAAGGCCCGGAAAGAACACAAGGACTTGCCAATTCCCAGCATAAACCAGAATGGATACATGTACAGAGTTTTTCTTAACTGATGATTTTTTAAAAAACAACAACCCATTTTTAAGAGAATAAAATAACAAAAGCCTCATTAACTGGATTTGGCAATGCTGATTTTTTTTTGCATTAGAATGATACAACAGTGCAATAATTAAGCAAAGGCTTTCTGTGCTGTAACTCTCAACAAGCATTTCTGCAGAATGCTCTGCTCAAAGATTCTCCAAATATTTCACTTTAGCGGCAACCGATCGCAAGCCAGCTGCGTGGGAAGTGCGGCAGGGCAGGGCAGGCAGACGACTAGGGCTCTCACCTCTTGGGAAGCTCATTTTCAGACTGAGGAGGTGGCTTTCCTGAGCTCTGGTAAAAGCTTTTCAGGAAAGATGGGGCAGAGAAGGAAGAAGGGAGACTGGATGGAGCAGATGATTCACTCTCACTGCGAGTACGTCGGGCAAGGGTTGGCCTGACAGCCGGCAATAAAAGAAAGCGTAGGAAAATAAGTGCTTAATATTACATTTCCCCTCCCCTCCAAGAGTTCCCAGAATCTTATCCATACTCACCATGTTACAGCTCAGTCCTGGCCTGAATCATAATTGGTACTAATCACCAAAACAGCGTGCAAAATACATTATGAGATTTCGGCAAAAGCTAATGGGCATTAGTGCCAAAACATTCCTAATGTGCATAATTTCATTACCCTCAACAAATATAACCCCCCCCAGAGTTATTCAAGCCCCCCCCCCCCCCCCCCCGGTTATGTTTCCATTATTTGTACAAGACACAAGGCATTTCACTTGGAGGCAAGCTGTACTAGCTATACTGCAGTAGCTGAATCAGGTATGAAGCTAAAACTGAGACTGGTACACAAAAACAGCAGTCACGTCACGTGTTCAAACCACACGTCTCCATCGGAACTTGTCCACATTGTGACATCACAACATTAAGCACTATGGAATGTCACAGAGAGGAACTGGATGCCTTTTTTTTTTTACAAAAAAACATTTTTAAAATCCACACAGACTGGGTTCATAATATTTACATCAAGATTTTGTACTGTACCAGTACCATTCTCTATGGTCTTTGACCACAGACCTATAATATATTTACTCATACTTATGAAATGTATTTTATACAATGAATGTTACTTAGATATTTGCAATACAAAAAGTATTAACAAAATGTGTTAAAATTTACAGAATAGTGGTTTTTCTTTGGTGAGTTATATATTTTTACCCAAAAAAATGGCAGACACAAATTTAGTCTACAAATGTAATGTTCTGCCTTCAAGGATTCTGCTCTCTGAATGCAAACTAGTACTGTCACTGTCCAGCACTGGAGCATTTTATGTTACATAATTAACTTACTTTAAATACTAGACTACTTGAATTTATACTTTCGCTTTAGGATGGCCCCTTCCTCCTGCAATGAACCCTTAAAGTCCCTCTGGGCTGCAGCATTTCTTCTAACAGTCCAGTCTCCAACAAGAGAAAATAAAGCCCTTCACCAGATTTCCCTTTCCTCCGTGTTAAAAGAGAAAGGAAACTGCACCCACTCCTTCAAAGGTCACAGAATGGGGAAGAGGGTTGGTCAATATAAACGTTAGAAAGGTGTAGTTCCAGGAAGGAGCTGTAATAAGTGCTATAGCCAAAGAGCCAAAGAGCGTGTCTAAACGTTCAAGGACATACCAGCTTAACAAAAAAACTCAGGTATACCAAAACAGAACATTTACACATTTCTACTGGAGGAAAGAGTTAAAAAGAACCTTTAAAATCTCACAGCAATCTTATTTGGAGCGTTAACGTTTTGCTTCTCCAGATTCCTTCTTAAGGTGGGGTAAATATTTCCAGCAAAGGGTATACTTGCAATTAAAAGCACGTCAGTGGCATTCAACTTATTTTTATCTCTACTTCCAAAGACCTCTAGGCAGCGTTCCCTCTAAGCCATGTGCGTGAGTGGCCACTCATTAACACTGGAAGCCCCGCTCAGAAGTAATCTGCAGCCCAATGCCCATTTTAAGATTACAGCTGTTATATTCTGCTCAGGATGTGAACTGTTCCGCTCAGTGGGGGCGGGGAACTTAGAGAGAACATTGCCTCTAGGTTGTTCGTTTGGAATCCACATGTGTGCATGAAAAGAACAATTAATGACCAAGCAGCTGGACATTTGCCATTCTGAGTGGAAACCACGGCTGCCTGAGCCATCACTACTTCTGTGGTAAGCAGATGCCAGCAAGTCTAAACCACAGCTTACATTTTAAGTTCCCTGTTTTATTGATTAAAGTTTGGGAAAACAAAACAAGCAGAAGACAAGACATTAAAACTGTCTGCAAGTCACCATTGTGCAGACAATAGTCTGATTCCCCCTCCCCCCTTTCCTTAACAACATAGAAAGACGTGTCCCAAGGCCAGGATATATCAGGGGGATACAATTCAATATTATTCTAATCGCCACACAGGCTTGCCATTACAGGTAATTCCCTGCCTGCTACTGAGAAGATTAATGTAAAGCAGGATCCATCAGTGGTTATTAGCCACGGTGACTAAAGGGAAGTTTCACATTCAGGGAAAGAACATCTCTGTATACCAGTGCAGGGAGGGAATATCAAGGAAGGGCCTGGTCTCTATGCCTTGCTTGTTGGCCCTCCAGAGGAACTGGCTGCCCACTGTGTAAGACAAAAGGCTGAACTAGATGGACGACTGGTCTAATCTAGCAGAACTCTTCTGATGTACAACAGAGCTGCAGGAACCTCCTGACTGTAGAAATGAATTATACCCATGGTAAGACTTCACAGACAATGAATGTTAAAATCTTTGAGCTCCTTGCTTCTCTGTTCTGGACTTGTGTGTTGTGTTCTTGAATATAATCCTAGCTGAAGGGGAAGGACTATAGTTAGGCAACAGAAGCTGGATGGATCAGTATGCAAGTCTGCAGCAAGAAGGGGTGGCCGTCAGGTCTCCTGGAGTTTCCACCAGCCGGCCATTGGGGCTGTGTACATTTTGTTTTTAATAAGCTCTCATGTTTCTCTATGGAAATGACTAACCAAATCATTCGTGTGTTAACCAGTAAAAAACCACACTTCCCCCTTCTTTGTGCCAGGGCAGCGAGAATTAGTAATAACAGGAGAACATGACAGTTTGTTAAAAACTGTCTGTTGACAGCCCAGCATTTAACTGATGGTGACTCCAAAAGCCCTCCTGGCAGCCCAGTCGCACACCCACCCTTCCAGTTAGCGCTAACATCTCTGCTTCCCAAACTGATCCCTTTCCTATTTAGCTCGGGCTATGCCACGGTGGCTCAGAGGTTAAGACACTGAGCTGCGGACTGGAAGATCGGTAGCTTGGCAGTTTGAGACCAGAGTGCCACGTGACGGAGTGAGCTCCCGTCTCAGGCCCCAGCTCCTGCCAACCTAACAGTTCGAAAGCAAGAAATTGCAAGTAGATAAATAGGCACCACTTCAGTGGGAAGGTAACAGCGTTCCGTGCACCCCAGCATCTAGTCATGCCGGCCACATGACCGCGGAAACGTCTTCAGACAGCGCTGCCTCTTCAGCTTGGAAACCGAGATGAGCACCGCCCCCTAGAGTTGAATTCGACTGGCTTTCAAGCAAGGGAAACCTTTACCTTTATGTTGAAGATATTCCAACATGGCTCATTCTAACTGATTCCCATTACTTGTCTAGGTAACTTAAAACATTAATCCATATGTGGCAGGTATTGAAGCAGGCTGTGCTGAGAATGTTTGGGATCTGAGCTTTCATACTGCCCTATGTCATATTTAAATAAAACACCACTTCTTCAGTAGGTCTGAGATGCATGGGCTGCGGTCACACGCGCTAAATAATCCACTTTCAATCCACTTTCAGTGCACTTTGCAACTGGATTTTAACTGTGTGAACTTGCAAAATCCATTTGGAACGTGCACTGAAAGTGGATTGAAAGTGGATTATTTAGTGTGTGTGACCGCAGCCATGCTTTGATAAAGTAAATGCCACAGCATGGTGGATTATTGCTCCCACTATTTGTATGGCCACATTTACAGCACGCCCAGGGGATTCCTGCCTCTCTCCCCTCATATGAAGCCATAGATGCAGACCCATGTACAAGGAGGAAGATTCTGGATGTTCAAGAGCAAGAACCATTGTTCTATATGTAAGACATTGCGCTCCCTATCTACAGAGCCAGATAACTGCTACCGATAATCTGGTGTGAAAGACTGCAATTAAGCCTACTGCAGAGGAGTGTATTCTCACTGTAAAACTGAACCACGGAAAGTTAAACAAGTCACTATACAATGCAAACAGAACCAGATTCAAGCACACACTAACATACCATTTAAGACCCTAGTATAACTCTAAATGAAAACTGGTTATCTCACCCTGTACATAAAGCATCATCTCTCGCTCTTTAAATTCTTAAAGAGGTGAGAACCAGAAATCCAGAGGCCCAGTTTTTCCTCCCGTTCATTTCAGCTTGGCTTGCCCAGGAAAATTTTCCAGACCAATTCTTTATGTCCGAATGACATCTATACCGGTTGGCTAGAACTGCTTTCAAATTTATGTGTAGCCTATTATATATTTATATCTCACACACTGAGGGTTTTTATTCTCAGTTTAGATGATTTACTTGGCAATCTCTCTTTCACTGGAGTTAAAAATAGGGTTGCCAAGGCTGGGTGGGAAAATACCTGGAGACTTTGGGGATGGAGCCAGGAGATGGTGGGGTTTGGGGAGGGGAGGGGCCTCTGCATGGTAGAATATTATAGAGTCCACCCTCCAAAGCAGCCATTTTCTCCAGGGGAGCTGATCTCTGTCAGCTGGAGATCAGCTGTAAAAGCAGGAGATCTCCAGGCCCCACCTGGAGGCTGGCAACCCTAGTTAAAAAAACCTGATCTTGCTCAGTGTCTGTGGCCTGGACTCACCTGCTCTGTTCCACAGAGTTCTGTCTCAGGAGCGGAGACTTGACACTTTGGGATCTCCCGTCTTGGAAAGAGATCTTTTTCTTCGCACTGGATGGCGGGTGGCTGAAGGTGTGCGCGCGTCTTCTGAACTGAGGAGAATCAGAATCCTCTTCGGGAAACGGCTGCCAAGCTGAGGATATCGGCGACCCCGGGGGAGTGGGGGGAGGAGATTCCCCAGAGGAGCAGTCCTAAAAGAAGTCAGATAGGAGTGAGGCTCTCTTCTCTGCACCCCAAAACAGAGGCAGAGGGATCCCTGCAGCTTAACAAACAAACCAAAGCTGGAAGCTCACTTTCCTCGTTGGTGAAGGAGATACAAGTCTTTGGCACTAACTATCATGCGCATACAAGTAGGCTGAGTCAAAGCCCTAAAAATGCCATATCCTCTGACAGAAAATACAGAAAAAACCTAAACGGCATTCAAAACACCCTAGAGCTACTGGACGCTGCACCTAGACTGTTGCATGCCTTCAGAGAAAGGGAGGAAAAGAGGAAAATCAGGCTACAGGCTCAGTCTCCAATCAAAACTGGTTTCTGTACTCATTTCCTCGACATATCAGGCACAGATTTCCTGTGCTGTCAAAGCAGTATCCTGGAAAAGGAGTCTATTATTAAACGGACATATTAACAGTAACAGCAGCAGGATAATTGTGAATTACAAGGAATGCTAACATATCTAAATCTTGTGTGGGGGGGGAAATCCACTGTGTAGAACATTTTAAAAACAAGAAACAAACAGAAAATGGGTAGCAGGCGGCTTTCATGTACAACATCGGCAAGCTAACAACCATCGATAAAAATCAATTAAAATTTTGTTCCTTAAATAAAAAATGCTTGGCATCCATATTCATTCTCCTACTACTTTTGTTCTGAGGGGAAGTCCCTTTACACCCACAAACCATGGAAGTTTCCCAGTTCGTTTCTCTCAGAGGCGCTCTCTTATGAAATTCCAGGAAAATATGAAGACCGCTAAAAATTGTTCTCTGGCCTATGTTAACAAAAGCACGGGGGGGGGGGGAGAGAAGGAGGGAGGGAGGATACAGACAGACAGATACAAGTGGGAACCCGGAAGGACTTGGGGGAGTGGCCTCTCACTTCCTCCTCTCCCACTATTTCCTCTTCCCCTTTCCTGAAAGGCCTCGTAGTCTCTCCCCTTTTCCTGCTTGCGTCTTACCTTCTAGAGTTGCCAATCTCTGGGTGGGGGCGGGAGATCTCCTGGAATCACCACCCATCCCCCAATTACAGAAATCAGTTCCCATTAGGGTGCCAGGTCAAAGTAGGGAAATCCCTGGAGATTTGGGGGTGGAGCCTTGGGAGGGCGCGGTCTGGGGAGGGATGGAACCTTAACAAGAGTATAATGTCATAAAATCCGCCCTCCAAAGCAGCCATTTTCTCCAGGGGAACCGGCCTCTGTCATCTGGAGAGCAGTTGTAATTCCAGGTGATCTCCAGCCCCCACCTGGTGGTTGTCAAGCCTAGTTCCCCTGGAGGAAATGGATGCTTTGGAGGGTGGGGTCTATGGCATTACATCCCTCTGAAGTCCCTCCCCTCCTCAACCTCCCCCCCACCCAAATTTCTAGAAATTTCCTAACCTCTTTCACTCCTCATGGCAATCCCCATATCCTCTCCCTGCCTCATTCTCCCCTTCTCAGCCGTTCACCAACCTACTTTCTATCTGTCTCCCATCTTCAGCTATATGTATTCTTTATTTCATTTATACCCCACCTTTCTCCACAGTGGGGACCAAAGCAGCTTACATTATTCTCTTCTGGGGTTTTTTTTATCCACACAACAACCCTGTGAAAGTATGTGACTGATCCAAAATCACCCAGTCAGTTTCCACAGCAAGATGAGGATCTGAACCTGGGTCTCCCAGACCCTACTATGAAGCTCTAACCGCTAAACCACACTGGCTTTCATAGGGTGGTGCTGTTGAACGGTAGCAAGCAGCCAGGACTACTTGAGTCATGCAAGACAGGTGGCAACAAGTCACCCAGAGGTATTGTCACCATATGATCTCTATCTTGGAACAAAGGAAGAATTAAAAGATTTCTAGGCTCAGAAAAATCATTGCATTTAAAGGTCACATGACACAGGGTGTCTACACAGTACCTGCACCACAGTCGCATGCTCTGTCAGAGGATGGTGTCTTAAGATACCTCCCTTGCAAAACTCCAGATGGTAGGGCATTAAGGCACGCCAACATAAAGGCACGCCTACAGCGAGGAACAGTCAAACATGAGCAGTAATTGGGGAGCCCTCCATGAGGAAGAATACCAACAAACTGAGTAGAGTAAACATGTTGTATGCTACAGACTGTACTGTGATAATCATATTTAAATAAACATTTCTTAATCATTCTTATGGCTTCCCATGTGGTAACTGAATAAAGGGAGTCTGAGGAAAGATTGAGAAAGTGTAGTCATTATTTTTAAAAATATTAGCGGAACAAGAGAGTAAGCCATTACCATAAGATCTTGCAGTGCACTATTTTCTTTTTAAAACTAGATTCGAGTCCAGTAGAACCCACAAGATTTTTGGAGGTATGAGCTTCTGAGAGTCAAAGATCCCTTGTATCTGAAGAAAGTAGCTTTGACTCTCAAACGTTTGTACCCAGAAAATCTTGTTGAGTCTCTAAGGTGCTACTGAAATCGAGTCTCACTATTCTACTGCAGACCAACAAAGGTACCCCCTGAAATTATCAAAACCAGGTACTTACGCCCTGACTTGGGATAGCCCAGGCAAGCCCGATCCGGTCAGATCTCGGAAGCTAAGCAGGGCCGACCCTGGCAAGTACCTGGAAGGGAGACCTTCAAGGAATACAAAAGCTATCAAGCCACCTCTCTGAAACATCCAAACCCCACTAGGGATCGCCAGAAGTCACCATGACTTCCAGGCAAGCACATCTGCACACACACACACAAATATTTTTTTAAAAAACCATCAGGTACTTACTTTGTCCGAGGAGAGGTTGTTACATCGTTCAAAGCTGTCCATGCTCCCCAAACGGCCACGCATTCTGTTAGCCCCCTATAGAACATCAAAAGGGGGGGGGCAAACTCTTTGTTTATGCCCCATTTTCTAGTGCTGCTCACAATAAGTCAACAGGAAGCAAAGCCAGGGCTGCATGCATATATGGTTGGATACTGAGGCATCAATGTACTGTAACAATTCTTTGCAACTGGACCTTCCTGAGTGGACCAGAGTGCTACAGAGCAACAAGAGCACAATTTCCTACAAAGTTCGGATGCAGGCCAGGTCTGCAATTCATGAAAGTTATTAGCTTATATCAGACTGCAGGCCAGACACAGCCCACAGCACTATTTAACCAGGGCTCACACGTCTCTTTGTGTGTGTCAAAACTAGAACTCAGTACTTTTCTTTGCTGGTTTATGCAAGACCAGGTCTGGCATTATCTTTTTGAGATTTTTCAGTACAGAACACGTAACACCTGAATGCTAATACATGCACCCGTACTCTAGGCTGAAGAAACTGACCAGCCCCCGATTTAAAGAATTTCCCATCAGAACATTTTCCAGGTGACCAGACTATTTTCCATGCATACTTCACTTGAAAAAGGCAACTTCTTTCTTTCTTTTTACAAATCCTGGCTGCATTCACTGCATTCTGTTAAAGATACAGATTTTACCCGAGAGATCCATGGTGCTCCAATGTACATATCCACCATATTTGATGGCAGATATACTCAACCTTTGTGCATATATCACATAACCTCAGGTAAACATCATGTAACAACAACGAGTTATGATTTTCAATGCAGAAAAAAAGAGTATCATGACCAAAACCAAAATATTTATAATGCTCCTTATTTTCACACAACTGAGGAACTGAGGAGCCCAATTCTTGTTTTTAAGACAGAGGTGGGTCTTTCAACCTGAGTATTAATGCTTTCTCCGTGTTATGTGCTATCATTTTGCTTCCGACTTATGGCGACTTTATGATTTAATGACTTCCATAACGTCCTATCATTAACAGCCTTGTTCAGTTCTTGTCAACTGAAAGCTGTGGCTTCCTTCACTGAGTCTTTTCCTACCACCTTCAGCTTTCCCTACCATTATTGCCCTTTCTAGTGAGTCATTTTTTCACATGATGTGACCTCAGTTTAGTCATTTTAGCGTCTAGCGGAAATTTGGGGTTTGATTGGATCTAGAACCCACTTATTTGTCTTTTTGGCAGTCCATAGTATCCATAAAAATCTCCTCCAACAACTTATTTTAAATCAATCAACTTTCTTCCTGTCAGCATTCTTCATTGTCCAGTTTTCACATCCATACACAGCAAATGCTTTCTATTTGTGAAATATAAATCTTTACTGGCACACCAAACAACATGTAAAAAGGTCCAGAGATTTTACTTCAGGAAATAATCGATGTTTCCTTTCAGATGTTCCAAAATGTGCTTACCATTCACATTACATTTTTAGATACCAAGAATTTTTAGCTAGGCATGTGCCAACAGCAAGAGACAAACTCTGCACTGATGAGATCTGGGGTTGAATACAGGTTATATTTATTCAACTAAAAAACAATTCCCCCCCTCTCCAATACAAAACCACACTTCAGCTTATTTGCTTTCAATAAAGGCTCAGAACTGTTAAACAATACACACACACACACACGCAGAGTCATGTGAATCTTGATTTTGTTTCTTCATTTGTTACATAAATTATATAGTTTAAGACTGGTAGCAGTGAGGTAGGAGTTCCCGCACTCTCCCCTTCTTGCCAGGGCAGACAAAAACCCTTGAGGATCAGGGGAATGCTGTGAAATGGGGATGGGTTGAGGAAGGGACTCCCTCAGTAAATTATAAAACAGAATGTACAAACCACATTTGTTTTGACAACACAAATTAGTCCTAATTCCAGCAGTAGCTGTTGCATACAAGACAATCTTGAGAATAATTAACGCCCTCTATCATTCAACTGCAATTTCCGTTCGTGTGATGGATTTAGGAAGGCCTGAGGCCAAAAATATATGCCACCTCCTCCTATTTAACCTGCAAATAAGAAACGTACGAAAGATCTACTGGCAGATGACAATATTATCATCAATTATATCCTAAATGCATGTTGACACTCAGAAATCTTACCCTTGAGAAAATGTTTTCTAGAGAACTAGTCAAGGACTTCTTGGCCTTGTTTTTCAGAATGTCAAGTTTGAACCTGCCGCCGCTTGCTGCGATTTCAGGAGCTGAGTTGTTGCAAGTATTCTGCTAAAGCAAATGGGAGAATACACACTAGTTTTGACCAATATAGTTGTCTGAAGACATCCAACCTTTCATGCAATAAAAATTCATTTTAGCAACAAAGTAGGGAAGAGGGGTATGCCTCTTAATCTTCTTTTCAAGAGACAAAATGTCATGCCTAAATCTTTGCTAGGCTAGTTTCTTTGGCATTGTTCAGCTGAGGCTATCAGCTCAAGAAATACCTGGAAATTTTAGAGGTGGATGCTGAGTGAGGCAGGGTTTGGGGAGGAACTTCACTGGGATATAATGCCATAGTGTCCACCTTCCAAAGTGGCCATTTTCTACAGAGGAATTGATCCCTTTTGCCCGGAGATCAGCTGTAATAGCAGGAGATCTCCAGCCACCACCTGGAGGCTGGCAACCCTATGTTCAGCCTATCCTAAACTGTACATGAACAAAAAAAACCCCAGGGCCAGAGTTTTAGTACAGTCCATGGAGAGCTAATACAGCGCAGCAGGCAAGAGACTGAGCCATACGCAAGAGGCCATGGCTTATCACATTAAGGCCGCAGGGAAGCCACTACCTCGCTAGCTGAGTCAGTTCCCCCACTGAACACGTGGGGCCTACCTCACTAGTACTATTGTAACTGTATCTGAAGCGCTTGAGCAGTTCAAAAAGTTCAGTACCAATTATTATTATTATTATTATTATTACTTTAAATAATAATAATTGGGCGCAAACCATCAGTAAGGACCTTTAAGCAAAATGTATCAATAAGCAAGGCAAACTAAAGTGCTCGTGAAGCTAAAGGATGCTTAGGTCCTCTGACATCTCTCACACCTATGGCCAAACAAATAATAAGAAAACCTGTCAGGAATTGTATTAAGACCTGCCCTGACCTGGATAGCTCAGGCAAGCCCAGTCTCGTCAGATCTCAGAAGCTAAGCAGAGCCGACCCTGGCAGGTACTTGGAAGGGCAACCACCAAGGAATACCAGGACTGGAGCGCAGAGGCAAGTAATATCAAGCCACCTCTCTGAAATGCCCTAGCCCCACTAAAAGGTAAAGGTTGCTCGAAAGCTAGTCGAATCCGACTCTAGGGGGCGGTGCTCATCTCTGTTTCCATGCTGAAGAGCCAGCGCTGTCCGAAGACTTCTCTATGGTCATGTGGCCCGCGTGACTAGACGCCGAGGCACACGGAACACTGTTCCCTTCCCACCAAAGCGGTACTAATTTATCTATTTGCAGTTTCTTGCTTTTGAACCGCTAGGTTGGCAGGAGCTGGGGCCAGAGACAGGAGCTCACTCTGTCATGCGGTACTCGGGTCTCGAACTGATGAGCTACCGACCTTCTGGTCTGTGGCTCAGTGTCTTAACCTCTGAAGCTCTGGACCCCTAGCCCCACTAGGGGTCACCAAAAGTTACCATGACTTCCAGGCTTGCAAGTACACACTCACACACACACAACACAAAGGTCAGTATTGTCTACTCGGACTGGCAGCTGCTCTCAAGGTCTTTCCCATCACCTATTGCCTGGTCCTTTTAACTGGAGGTGCTGGGAATTGAACCTGGGACCTTCTGGATATAAGGCAGTGGTTCTCCCACTGAGCCACAGACCCTCATCTAAAAACTTCAACAACCTGGGCTTCATCGTCTAGTTTCTCGGGGTCTGTTGCATGACGGACTTCTCCCAGAAGTAGCTCCCTGGACAAAGAGTACTTTGTTCTCGGTGAATCTTTTACAATCAAGAAACTTAGTCCCGAGGGAAGTCCACGTATCCTCTTAAATCAGTGAGGATACAGAAGCTACCATTTGGCATGGGGAATATGTGTGAACTGCAACTCAAATTTGTTTTCACTGCTTTTTTCCCGTTTTGAAATTTTTATTCTTTTGCTGCATTTTATGGTACAGTAGTTCAGTTTCTTGTTTTTTCTCTTAGCAGGTGCCTCCAGCATCTTGTGATCAAAGGGCAGTTTATAAATATTAACCAGCAACTGAACATGCTTGTAACTTGTAACACAACTGAACATGCTTGTAACATGTAACAAACAGCAACTGAACATGTTTGTAACACACAAAATATTTTTTCAGTAGCCTCAAGCTCTGTCATTACATTTGAAGAAATGGTTCCTATCCAGCCCAGTAAGTATTAAATTCTTTATTACACCATTTTCAAGGAAACTTGTTAGCGGTGGAAAGTGCTGTTTCGTCCTATGACTTATGGCGACCTCACAGAGTTTTCAAGGCAGGAGACATTCAGAAGTGGTTTGCAATTGCCCTGACCTGGGTAGTCCAGGCAAGCCCGATCTTGTCAGATCTCAGAAGCTAAGCAGGGTCGGCTTTGGCGGGTACTTGGATGGGAGACCTCCTTGGAATACCAGCAGTTGGGAGGCGGAGACAGGCTTTATTCAGCCACCTCTCTGAGTATCCTCCAGGCCCCCAGTAGGGGTCAGTCACCAGAGGTCGCCATGACTTCCAGGTGCGCATGCGCACAAACACACACACACACACAAATACAAAAAACAAAACAAAAAGAAGTGGTATGCCATTGCCTGCCTCTGTGTAGGGACCCTGAACTGAACCCTTAACCCTGAACTGAACCCTGCCCCTGCGTAGGTACTCTGTGCAGGGACCCTGAACTTCCTTGGTAGTCTGGCCCTGCTCAGCTTCCAAGAGCCAACCAGACGTGTCTTCCTTTCACCATTACTAAACAGTAGAAGAGAGTAAAGGTTTTACCACCGGTGCCTCTCCAATGTGCACGTGTGTCTTTTGTTTCGTTTCACACAACTGTCGCAGATGTAAAATCACGAGCTCGTTTTCTTCCTGGTCACTAAAAGGCTTCATTTTCTGTCAAGAGGGGAAAGCAGTAAGACCTGTTTAGAGACTCCCGACACCTACAATTTGATTTTTAAATGACAGCAGACTACCCATTCTTTTAGTGCAGAGATCTTTGACCTTTCTGAGCCTGCAAATACTTTTGGAATTTTGACACAGCATGGTGGACACAGACACAATATGGCTGCCACAAAATGGCTGCTGCAGGAGGCAGAGCCAGCCACAAAATGGCTGACATGGCTTACCTTGAGTCACACAGTGGAGATCCTTGAGCTGAGGTGGCAGCCTTTGCTAAAGCAATGTTTTTTTAAAAAATCTTCACAGCTAGTCAGACCTCCAAAGGCCAGTCAGAAGACCTGCTAGGCAAAAGCCCCAACCACTTTCTAAAAACACTTGGCAAGTGCCATATCATGACGTGGACCCCTGTTTTAGTGTCTCTAGGTTAGTTTACAGCAACACTGATTCCAACACTAGTTAAGACCCAACAAAGTAGGCAACTATGAATGTCTGTGTACCCAAATTATCTCTCAGGGGAGGCCAATAGGATACTTTTGATTCTTGGAGTCTTTGGTCTAGTAACTTGATCCTTGCATCAGTTTCCTGGACAAAGAATGCCAACCAATTCCATTTATTACCTGGACACGTTCAAAGATGTCAGCTTGCTCATTGTCACTGAGGGATGACAAATGTCTCTGAATCACAAGCTTGGCTCTTGGTGGGTAAAGACCTTATAGAGTGAAGAGGAGAGGCTTTTAAACACCCAGCTTTACATCTGTAAGCAAAATTCATTCAACATGCACCCCTCTTTGCTCGCACAGTTGTACATACTACCAAACAAAGCTCAGGCCCACCGCCAGCCAGGTAGCCATCGGGGGAAACCCCACTCCCAAAAAGACTTCCCTCACCAATGCAATGATGTCACTTCGGGAACTGACATCATCACGTCAACAACATCCCCGCCCACCCCCCTGGAACGCCCTCTAAATCCCCCTGCCAGCAGCAGGTAAGGACCTGGAAACCTTAGTTTATAGCCTATTAAATAATATTTGACCATCAAGAAGGTCAGCCTTCATATAAAACACAAACTCCATTTTCAGTTTCTTGCCTCACCCCAGCTGTTTTACATCAGGCTGAAAATTAAAAATCAGGTGCTGATCAGATTTTTTTTTAAAAATGACATTTGCATCCTGATTTTCTTCTACCATGGACCTCAAGGCAGTCTCCATACAGTTCCCATGAGGTCCTCCATTCAGGCACTGGCCAGAGTCAGACCTGCTTAGCTTCAGGCAAGACTGCTGGATGGTTTGCCCTCCACCTATAACATGAGACTTCAGAAGTAAACTAGCGTAAGTCCCAAGCTCAAACACAAGGCAGGCAGTTCAGACACAGGCTCAGAAATAAAGCAGGAAGGTGAACATAAACACAATTTTCATGCCTAAAATATTCTCTCTCTCTCTCTCTCTCTCTCTGTTTACACACAGACCAAGTAAATTAAAACCCTGCTTTTCTGTAGGCCTCAACAGACATTAAGTGGTTCTTACTGGAAATCCCTTTCCAGCCGTGGCACAACAGTGTTCTTTGTGAGGTTTGACTTGCTCTGTGCTGGACTTCACCCTGCACAATGGCCATTCCACACACCAAGTTTTCATCTTCAGGACAGTAATTTTTTTCCCTTAATATTCTGGACAAAATGAACAGCAAATTTTAGTTTTCTAGATTTTCAAATTTGTGTGTGTGGGGGGGATATTTCACACTCTTTGGGGAAGAGACAAAAATCCCTTTCCAGAATTTAGTGATGGGGATATTCAACACAGCTGACTTATGGCAACCCTGTAGTTTTCTCAAGCCAAGAGACTTCAGAGGTAGTTTGCCAATCTCTGCCTCTGCAGAGCAACCCAGGTATTCCTTAGTGGTCTCCCACCCAAATACTGACCAGGGCAGACCCTGCTTTGCTTCCTGGATTCAATAAGATTGGGCTAGCTTAGGCTATCCAGGTCACAGTAGCAGACAACTTATACGTATATATCAGAATTTCTACTCTATTTATCATGCAGAAGCACCTTATCTATTTTGATACTCCCTTAACATGAGTGTCTTTTAGGGCCCAGTATTAATATCTGGGAAATTATTAATACAAATGTTATGTTCTCTTAAGTTATTTTGCATTACAATGTTAGGGCTCTGGTATCCTAACTCCCTCATTCCTATTGGCTGCCTAATAAAGACTCCCTATTGGTCCTGAAGCCAATCCTAGGAACCAATCACAGACCCCAGCTTAGGTCCAATGAGACTGCGTGTCTTTAGTTATATTGTATATAGTTATTTGTTGGAACACTATAAGTTAAGTGCCGCTCTTGTTAGAGCTGTCCCCTGAGCTGAACGATGTCAGAAATAAAAGCCTGCATTTGATTCATCGCCTCCTGACTCAATACTTAATAACAACTAAAGAATATTGGCTTTTATGTATTATTTTCAAAATTCAAACTTTCCTAAGGATTTCAGTTTTGGCTCTCAAGAAACCTCAATACTAGCCAGTCAGCTATTACAGAGAAAAGCAAAAGCCCTCTGCTTGTGCTGTTGCTAGATCCAAGTGGAAACTGGAAAAAAACGCTGTCCTCCTTTTGCCTTCAGATAGCCTGCAATTAAACTGAGGCTATGAGGGCACCAGACACCATATCCGTTGGCTGTTTGGTCACCAGAGGGAGCTAAAAATATCTAAGCACTTGTTATTGTGAGGATAACACCTACGGTTCTAGGACTAACTCAAGCCAGAGAGAGAAAGTGTGTCTTCCACACCCCTGCCAACAGTAGCACTGCAATCCAGGTACAGACTTGTCACCACAATGCAAGCAGCTACTGGAAAGGAAGCACAGTAAGTTCTCCTTGAAGATTTGCACCCCACAGGCAGGTCTGTCATCTGTCAGTTGAGTAACCTCCCACGCTCTCAAAGAGATGATTAACAAAAACATTTACTTTTATTCAAAACATATCATTTGTGCTTTCAAGAAAAATCCCCCGTGCCTAAGGAGAAAAAGTCACTAACAAATTACAGCAGACTAGACCCCACAAAAAAGCTGAAAGTCTCAAAAGTAACTTAGTGTACAAATGGACATTATTTCAGCAGAGATTCTTTCAGCCTCTCTAAAGAAGTGAGTTCCACCGGGCAGGTATACAAGAAAAGGCCTGCAGCTGTGCTAATCTGATCTTGCCTTATATGTGTTGCAAAGTCAGGCCTTTCCTTCAGGTCTCCAGTGGAAAACAGCAGAAAACAATGAAGTTATATGTCAACACTGCCAGGATCATGGTATTTTCTATGTCATGGTCACATTTGAAATACGGTATATAGTTCTGATCACCACCATGCCGGAGCCACCCCCAGACTTATCCAGGACCTCCTGAGGTTCCCGGGGCCTTCTGAGGTCTTGCCCTCCATTAGCTGCCCTCACTCCTGTGAGCAGTGGGAGGAAAATGGGGGAGGGGGACTACACTGCTGTCTCTTTGATGTCACTTCTGTGACCGCCCTACTTGCTATGCTCTAGGAACTGACACAATCCCTATGGTATTTACCACAGAGTTTGGGGAGGGGGGTTTCCTAGAGTGTTGTGGTGTCAATTCCAGATCTTCACTCAATAGCGGCATTAAGTTTCAGAAATGCTTGCCTGTGCCTAGGATTGCCAACGTTCAGGTGGTGGCTGGAGAACTCCCAGAATTACAACTGGTTTCCGGTCAGAAGACAGGTATCAGTTCCTCTGGAGAAAAGGGCTGCTTTGGAAGCTGGCTTGTATGGCACCATATGCTGCTGACATCCCTCCACTCCCCAAATCCTACCCAGCACAGGCTCCATCCCCCAAATCTCCAGGCATTTCACAACCCAGAGCTGGTGGCCCCAGCTTGCTTCCAAACAGCTCTTGGGAAGCACGGGCCTGGCATCCCTACCAAGAGTTGCAGGATGGTCGCCTGGCAACAACAAAACCACCATGATGGCGGCCACCAGGAGGACTGCTGCAGCAGCTTCAATGCAGTTTGGGCCTTTTAAGGCCCCAGTGCAGCCACTGCTTCTAGCAGCTGTTGGCAGTTTAGCCTGACCAGGGAAACAGGAAAGGGGGGGGGGGGAGGCATCAGACAAAGCCTAAGATTCCTCCAAAGTCTCACAAGATGTCAAGGGAGCCGACTGAGCATGTGCGGCTTGCTGAGCAGACCTCACAAAAGGGGCTTGGAAGCAGGCCAGTGAGCAGGCGGCTGAGCCCTCTCTCCAGGCTGCAGAGGAGAGATCCAGCAGAGAGGAGGAGGAACCAGGTGTTGTTACTCCTTCCTCTCTCCAGGTTTAAACTTCTGCAACCCCTGAATGGTCCAGAAAGGAGCACGACAAATAAAGGAACTTCAGAGGGAAGGGGCATGAACTAGAACTGCCAGCCCCCCAATGGGGGTGGGGCTCCCATTTTCCACTACTCCCGTCTGCCACTGGCTAGCGGGGGAGCCCCGCCCCTGAAGACACCCATCGTACCGGGCACGTCGTGCATGGGGACGCTCTAGTGTTTGGGTAAAAACTCTGTGGTGACCATACAGGTTTTTTAAACCCAAATGCTACAGCGTCCCCTGCATGGCGTGCCCAGTGTAATGATGTCACTTCCCAGTGATGTCATGGTGGCACGCATGCGCCAGAAGGCCCCAGGAACCAGGCTGAAGCCCTCTACCGGGACCCAGGTAAGCCCTGACAACCCTAGCATGAACACCTCTGAACCTCACACTACTTCTAGAAGAAGAAAAAACTGATCAAGAGACCAGAGCATCTTCCTTACGAGGAGTATTAGTACTGAATGCCAACTGCAGTGAGGGAATCCCCTTCATACCCTGCTCAAGGGCTTTCAGGAAATATCTGTCTGGCCCCTTTATGAAACAAGATGACAGATTAGATCAGGGATCCCCACACTTGTTGAATCTGTGGGCACTACTGGAATGATCAGAACAGGTTGTGTGAGTGTGAAGTGCTGTCAAGTCAACGCACGAAAGTTTATACCCAGAATTAAATTTTGTCGGTCTTAAAGGTGCCACTGGACTCAAACTCTGTTCTCGCCTTGCTTAGGTCTTGCAAATTGAGGGCCCTGGCTTCCTTGACTGAGTCAATCCCGCTCGTGTTGGGGCTTCTTCTTTTCCTGCTACCTTCCACTTTTCCTAGCATTATTGTCTTTTCCAGTGACTCTTCTCTTTTCATAACGTGACCAAAGTACGATCGCCTCAGTTTAGACATTTTAGCTTTTAGGGACAGTTCAGGCAGCAGGAACCACCAAAAACAGCTGTCGGGGGCCAATCCCAAAGTGTTTTAGGAGGTCTGGTACATGTCCTATTGGGTAAACAACTATGGCAGGACTTCTGAAGTCATGTATGGGAGTCTTCTCAATTCTGGACCAAATACAGGAAACAATGCACACAACAGGAGTTACACCTGTGACCTTTTTGCACCATTAAAAGCTCTGCTGCACCATGAAAAAAAAAAAAGCAACCGTATTCGGCAAGCAAGCAAAGGCCCTCCGCTACCTTCAATCCTTTCACAGAGTTTATGCAGGGAGTGCATCGGACAGGCCTCACACAGCTTAATTTGAGTCTTGGCGTTCTGAAGGGCAGCAGCAGTGCTAAAAGCCTGTTTGAGCGTGAGCATTACCTCATCCACCTGAAAAGGAGGATCAAAAGCAGAGTGTTAAACCTGTACATTTTAACACCAATTATAACAATAGTCGTTTTTTTAAAAGATAAATTCAGGTAGGTAGCAGTGTTGGTCTGAAGCAGCAGAACACAGCTTGAGTCCAGTGGCGCCTTTAAGACCAACTAAATTTAATTCAAGGTTTGAGCTTTCATGCGTACGCACACTTCTTCACATACATTGAAATGGAAGTTCTGTCCATACATATAGGTAGAGGATGAGCAGCAAATTAGCATACAGCATAATAAAGGTGTTTAACAGATGCAAGGACCAAACTGGAATAACGAGCTCAGTTTATATGGTCACCATTTGTCTGGGTTTTAATTCCGGGTGGGAACACAGTGAAGGAAATCATAAGGAAAAAATAGATGCATCTCCTTCATGCTGCCTGAACTTCCATTTCAATGTATCTGAAGAAGTGTGCATGCACACGAAGGCTCACACCTTGAATAAAACTTTGTTGGTCTTAAAGGTGCTGACTGGACTTGAACTCGGTTCTGTCGTTGTTTCTTTAGGCGCACCCTATGTTCAGTGTCTGAAACCACAGAGCCTGATTTCATATTAGATTTCAAGGGCACAGCAAACTTTAGAATACTGAGCTCCCTTTTATTCGGGGACGGGGGGGATGTGTGGCAAGAGAATTTCCCAGAATATCACGCCTGTCACTTATTATTTGTGACACAAAACAGATGCCCCAGGCCACAATTCTGTTTCACGCTGGCTTTACTAGAATGAGCCAAGGATTTTGTACATCAGCCCAACTATACGATAAGAGCTTAAAAACTTCTGGAAGCCGTAATGAACCTATCCAGACCCACACCTTCACAGATGGTAGTGACGCTAGCCCTTGGATATTCTGGAAGTGGGAGGAACGGAAGAGAAACCTAAGCCAATTTGTAACCAACTGAATAACTCATCTGCCTTCATTGTACACAGACGCCAGTCTGCGCTTTGCCCTGACACCCTCACAAAACAGAGGGGTGCAAGATTCCCACACCCTCCCTGCTTTGATACGGCCAGACTTGGCATTCTCTGTGGGGAAACCGGGTCAAAGGTTACACGGTTCCCCCCCAAGCTGGTATAGAAATTCAAATGCATTTTCATGCCTTTACATAAAAGCTTTTCAAATACTTGCTTTCCCTTCATATATTTTAAATGAGGAGACCGTGCCATTTAAGGCACCCAGACCTTGGCAAGGGGTGGGGGGTGGGGGAGAGAGACTGGAATAAAATTAGCTTTTTTACAGCGGCTTCTAGTCTGCTTTGAACTTCTTTCTTTATATTTGGATACCGAAAAAAGATACCAAAAAATGATAAGGAAAGGAATGAGACCTTCATATTTGAATAGAGGAAGCAGCATAAGTTTGCTAAAGGATTTAGGGGCTATATAATTTTGCTCTTTAAAAATAATGATTAAATATTCAGTTGCTGCATCTTAACTGTTCTATTAAAGCCTTAAAGCTCACACGAGTTTACAGATGGAATTATATTTTGAGAGGACTCAGTTAAAGGTCTTCAGGGTTATTTGTTTTTTATTCATTTGGGGTTGGTTTCTTACCATCCAATATTCAAATATTAAAAAACACTTTTAAATTTGAAATTGTTGAAGAACTAACACCACTGAATGTCTAATAACTACTATACATGGACAGTATTATCTCGAAGGCCATCCAGGGCTCCCAGACCTCACTGTATGTGAAATTCACTATCCCTCTTCATACAGCAGAAAAGTCTTCTCCCATATACTTTTGATATCTAGATTAAAATTCTAGGCCCACTCAAGGGAGCCCATCTTCTTCTTTGCAGCTGTGGGAGAGCCCAGATCTTACCAGCTTCCTGCCAAACAATCTGCCCTGACAGTCAGGGTCTTTGATGTACAATTTAAAATTATAATGCATCTGGGATTCTCACATTGCCCCTGGCTGCAGCACAGACAGCAACATAGAATCTCACCTTGAGTCTCAGTAAGAAAGGCAAAGTAAAGAAATAAAATCCTAGAGAACACTTATTCCTTACTTCAGGATGATGCAACTATTCATGAACTGGTAGGATGGAGAAAATCAGTGGTACAATTCAACCGGACTGGCTTCCCCACTTTAACAGGCAAAGATTGGTATAAGCATTAAGCACTGTTCAGTTCCATTATTGGCACACTAAGGCTGAGGACAGACTGGCAATCTGGCCCACTCTGCCTCCGCTTCTAAAGTGGAGGCAGAGAGGGCGGCCAGATTGCCACAGCTGTCCCCCGTCGGCGGCCCGCACTTACCCGCATGAGGGCCGCTCTCCACATGCTGCAGCCGGAGACCTCTTGGAACTGGTCTCCGGCTGTCTGGGCGCGCGTTGCTGCCGCTTCCTGCCGGTCTGGATGGCTCTCATGGCGCACAGGAAGCGGTAGCGGAAGTCTGGACGCACTGCAAACAGGCGCGCCTCGCCGGACCAGCCAGAAGCCGCACGCCGCAGCAGAGGAGGCTCCAGAGGACGGACGGCGGTGTGGACGCGCCGCTCCGCCTCCTCTCCGGTAGGGTCCCACAGCATTGTAACCAGTGCAAATGCGACGCCCCGCACCCGTTTCCCCACGCAGCTTCTGCCCCCACAGCTGTCCCGGGGCGAAATGCCAGTCTGTCCTCAGCCTAAGAATGTCTACTATATTAGTAGGATAAACAATACATACTAGTCGCCTTTGCTTTCTTTGATTCTCACGGGCTTATGAATGCAGGTCAGGAGAAAAATCGTAAAATGGATTAGGCATCTTCCCATGAAAGAAAGGAAAAGTTGTCTCGCAGTTTAAGTCTTTACAACTGTTGGAACAGAAAACTACTAAACAAGCTGAAACCTGCAATGAGTTGTGCTGGGCTGACAGAAGGGTGGATTTGAAGTGTTTTGGAATTAAAACCGATATGCGGGAAAAGCAGAAATAAACTTACCAAGGACTCATTCGCACACTGGAATACATAGCAAACATACTGATTGATGCCAGGTTCAGTAGATTCGCGACAGATAAAACCAAAGTGATCAATGTTTTTTATGCCCTACAAGAAGAAGGGGGAGGGGGAATAACACAGATGTTATTTGTGTTTAGTTGACATTTATTTGCCATTTTACCAAGAGTAAGAATGCAGTCTTATGCAGAATTATTCTAGTCCAGTTATCCCCAGCTGTGGTTCTGGCCAGTGTGTTTTGTGGTGCCCACCTCCTTCTTTCCCAAAGCAGATTTCCCCCAAAGCTAAAAGCTAAGATGGCTTTCCTCCCTCTCTTCTTCAAAACAGTCCAGGATACATCACCTTTGCACCTCTCTGCAGGGAGCAGCCATACAGAAACAGCTATTCTCTTTACATGAGGACCCTGGGCTTGAACCTGCCAATATTTGATGACTGGGCTCAGACCCTATGGCAACCATTTGGTGATTGGTTGTGCCCAGCCAGCGTGGTAGTGGCAGTGACATTCATTCAAGGTTCTCAAAACTCCAAAAGTGTTCACAGGCTCACCAAGTTTGGGGACCCCTGGAATAATCTGCACTTGACTGCATTTAAAAATACAGTTGTCTCATAAAGTAGAGAGTGCCTCCCTGGAATGCAGGTGGAGATGAACAGTAATCCTTGGCTTTGTTTTATTTTACATGTTTTAAAAGTAGTGAGACCATGCACGTGTGAATACCCTCTCTGAGCAAGATAGTACACAGTACCCAAAAGTGAGCTGAGGCAACAGATGGTTATTCATATAACCACCGAATATTCATCACACCAAATGTTTGTTACACCAAAGATTCCACTGCAGTCAGGAAAGGAGGTAGCTTGCTCCCATTTGATATACTTGGGTCACTTCACTGGCTCATTTTCATACTATCTTCATTCTATCACCTGGCCTGTTCTGTGGACAAGACACAATGCTGAGCACCCTTTAACAGTTAAAATGGGAGGAAACAGGGACAGAAAAGCCTCCTAAGACCTCTCCAATAAGGAGCCTGTCCTCCACACATGGTCCTTGCATTTCTTTAGAGCCACGTTGTATATCTGACAGGCATCTCAGATACTGCGATTTCTCTCTGTTCTGAAATACTGAGTCTATCTCTAGCAGCACTTCCAACATTTCTGTGCTTCTCCATCCAAGAATGGGAAAACAGTAGAATTTTCGGCATGGTGGACTTATTACTCAAGCAAGTGACACCACCTACCAAGTACAAGTATTATAATTAGTTTTATCTTGTTTGTTTTCGCTTAACTGAAATGCTATTGTCTGTAAATACTACTGTCCTTCAGAGTCAAGAAACTGTTCAGATCAGCATGGACACTCACTAAAATCAGCATGGACAATTAACAGTTCTGAAGTCAAGAGACACTTAACAGCACTCTTTACATTTATGAGAATAACTTCAAACTGAGAAATAGAGCAGACATTCCAAATAGATAACACTTGGCTCTGTTCAGGGCTGCCTTTTCACATTGCCAATCAAAAACAGAGAGCAAGGATAGTTACAAAACTGGCACTTGCAAGAAGATAAAATTTAAAAGGGGCTGACATTCACGATTTAGCTAATCATACAAAGCCCTACACACACACATAAAATCAAACTGGGGCCCAATATCCCATGCTGTAGTTAAGCACTGCTTTGTGGCTACTCTTGTACAAAGCCAGTACTTGCCACAATTCAGCAGGAGACAGCCTTTTGCTTGACTTTTACATGTATAGCCAACACATGTATAGCCATCACATGTATAGCCAACACATCACCACCACGGGGCTACATTCTTCTTCAGGGGCATGTGGAAATGTCTGTTCTCATTCCACTTGTTATGAATAATCTGTAAGCCCACAGTCAGACAGTGATCAGGCCCAGAATCAAGAAATGCCCTGCCATTTTCTATCTCTTTGCTAGCTACTTCTAAATTTGTGATCAAGATTTGTTTTTCCCGTTTATGACTGAACCAAGATTGAAACTGCTTGTCTCATAAGTAGGTTAGTCATCAGATCAAAAGTATCCAGTGGTAACAATATAAAATGTGTCCTTTGGATATCAAAAATATTAAAACATGTAGAAGAATGTTGGTTAGATTATGGTTACGTCCTTCTAGGATGAGAGAAACTCAAGTGAGAAATGATCACTGCATCCAATGCGTACTTCAAATGTCTCAAATTCTCAGTTCTTTCCAATTCCATTTGTGCTATTTGGTATGATGTAGAACATGCTATATAAACAATTGAATGCAGAAAATACCAATGACCAAGTAGACATAGATATTCTCTGTACTTCTTTCATTTCCCCCCTCCAAATTTATGCTCTTCGAATGTTAATGCTGTTTCTCCAACTGTTTCTCTTCTGTTGAGCTCTGAATACCTACCTGAGAACATGATGAGATATCTTTAAAGTTCTTCTCAAACACAACAGATTTAGAGTCTGGACTGATGAGGTTAATTTCAAATCGGCCAACCTTGAACAGAAAGACGATACATGTCAATACAAGAGATACATGTTTTTATTTTATTTTTTTAAGTCAGAACATTTTGGATGAAAAGAAGAACTTCAATGGATAGGGTTTCTTAGCAGTTACTCAAAGGAAGTATCACTTATAGTCTTTTGCCAAACATGGGACAATCCACTAACAATAGTAAGTTACAGCACATTTAAGGGTGCCTTTAAGAACTTAAGCCAGCAGTTCTCAAAGGGTGAGGAAGCTGAAGGAATAGAGACTCAGGCTATTTTTGTGGGATTGACTGGAATTGGAAAATGGGTCATGCTTACACCAACATGTGTCTACAGGTAAATGTGTCTGCAATAGAGTTAACTAGCCTCCTTAATTTTTGGAGCCCCTATTCTTACCCTGTGCTTCAAAGTACAATTCCAGCCTTACAAGTGATAACCGACCACTAACAGGCAGGACATGCCTCCCAACTACTTACAAACTTTATTTTGAAGTATTCCCCCCTCCCTGAACATCTCATTACACTTGTTCAACCATTATACACAAGACACCAATGCTACATCTTTCCATTCCACCATAGAGCAGCACCCTCCTAAGCCAAAAGTCCCCAAAACAGTTGGAAAAAAAATGTCAGAGAGGTCAAATAATCAGAGAGAAAAAGGCAAAGCTTAAGGAAGAACCTTTATCGGAAGAGCTGAGTGGAATTTAGAACATGCAGGGAAAGTACAAAGGGGGGGGGGAGATATAGTCACTCTGATGTTGCACACCACTCATTTTGGTCAGACTTTCAGGTGCAAAAACCTGGATTAATAACAATCTGTTCCATGAGATATTCCATTCCTTAAGGAGGGAAGAAAACGAATTAATAGACTGGTCCTATTAAGCATCTCTCTCATTGCCACCATCTTTAAAAAAAAAAAAAAGGGACATTAGGAACATTTACAAGAACTCTCTCATAAAAAAGCCATAATTAAAAGCTGTTGCAAGAGAAACAAGTATTCCATTCAAAATCAACCACACACAAAGATATGCCCTTGAAAATAATGAGGGGGGAAACCCACATAGTTTTGGCATGTCTTCTGACCTCGTGCGGTCTGTGGTTCTCCTTAGGGAAGAAATTAAGTGCCAACACCACAGAATGCCGTTCCTTCACCCCATTCCTACGCCGCGCTGTGGTCCTGTGAACCACTTTTGGGGCCCAATCCATGGTCTGAGAACCCCTGCACATTATTCAGTGGGAGCTATGACCCCAAGTGCCAATTCTCTCCAACAAGGTCAAAAGGGAAGCCATTAGCAACTTTTTCTGAATTTTCTTTGCATATCACTTAAAATGAAAAAAAGGTGGGGGCTAAAAAAAATGATGCCTGTTTATTGTATACAATCATTTTTTCCTTGCTGGCTCAATTAAGACATTGCACCATGCCACAGTTAAAAAGGGGTGCTAGATTTTTTTAAAGATCAAGATAGAGGAATCACAGCCAGTGAATCACAGCCCACTGAGAACAAGAAACTGATTGAAGAGACGTTTATCACATAGAAGAGCAGATCCATTTAGTGCACCTGCAATATTTTGAGATGGTTTATTCTTACAGAGTCGATACTTGTAACGGGCTCCCCCCTCCCCGCCCCCGCTTTGGATATTTGAGTCTTGGCTGAGGAAAAGTCCCATGACTTGAAACAAGCGACATTCAAATCCAGAAATCTCGTCCTCTTTGGACTCCTCGGATAGAAATCTCTTTGGATCCTACACAGAAATTTCTTTGTACTGAACTTATATGGTTTCCCATTTGGACTGGACTTATGTGGTTTTCCACTTAGTAACTAAAATCTATAATTTTGATATGCAACCTTCTGATAAGTGAATGTGTTAAAAAGTAAGAGTATTATATGAAAAATAAGGAAACATAGCTTGTTTGATAACTTTATTTTTTGTTTATTATTATTATTATTTTATTTAAATTTATTTATTAGTTTTTACGTAAGATATCTACATTTCATCCAAACAAATTTTTCTACATATATGGAGTAGACTGATATACATTTAAGTATTATCATTATCCACCGTTACGTCATTATAATTTCTTTCGTACCAGTAATAAAATTTGTCCCAAACTGTCTTAAATGATTCTTGCTTGTTTTTTAACCTTAAGCTTAAATTATCTATTTCCACCATCTCAAAAAGTTTCGTTATAATCTCATCCTCTCCAGGAATCTTTTCCATTTTCCAATACTTTGCATATAGTATCCTTGTTGCTGTTACAACGTATACTATCAGTCTCCTATCCTTATAGTCATATCTCTCCGGAATAATGTTCAACAAAAATAATTCTGGTAGAAAGGGTACTTCACACTGTAATATTTCTTGTAATAAATTTCTTATATATTTCCAATATTTCATTGCCTTACTGCAATTCCACCACATATGATAAAAGTTTCCTATTGCTTTCTTACATTTCCAACATGTCTTCCCGACTGTTTTGGTAAATTTGGCCAGTTTCTCCGGGGTAAGATACCAAAGATAAAACATTTTATACAAGTTCTCTTTAAATACACTTGCTTTTGTAAGCTTCAGATTTCTATTCCATACCCTCTCCCAGTCCTCCATATTTATGTTGTGACCTATCCAACGGGCCCATGTTATCATAGTAGGTTTCACCCATTCATCTTGCATCGTGAAATCTATTAGTAATTTGTATATTTTTTGGATGTTTTTCTCTTTTGCACATAACCAATTTTTATCAAACTCTGTGTTTTCACTATAAAAACCTACTTTCTTATCTATATTATGCCTCGATTTTAATTGTATTTGCTCCCACCACGTTAGATCAATTCCTAATGTTTTTAGTGTTTGTATATTTTTTAAATTCTGATCTTTATCTAATAGCATCTCATATTTAACTGCTTTATTTTTTGACAGTAAAGTGGGCTTTACAAATGCCTCTATCGGAGACACCCACTTGGGAATTTGATGATAAAATTTGTTCTTGACTTCCAGCCATATTTTGAGAAGGGGGCCTCTTATCGCATGATGCCTAAATATTTGATTTTTCTGATTATACCAAATTATCGCGTGCCATCCGACCATTAAATCATGCCCTTCTAAACTTAATAATCTTGAATTTGTCAAATTGGCCCATTCTTTTAACCAAGTCATAGATGCCGCTTTATAATAAAAATACCAATTTGGGGATGTCAGCCCTCCTCGTTCTATTCTTTCCTGTAAATATTTTAGTTTGATTCTTGGTCTTCTATCTTGCCATATAAACCTTGTGGTAATTTTGTCTAATTCTTGGAAGAACATTTTATTCTTTAATATTGGCAAAGTTTGAAAAAGGAACATCAGGCGTGGTAGGACATTCATTTTAAGTAATGCTATGCGTCCCAGAAGTGAAATTTGGGAGTTTAGTCCACTTTTTAAAATCTTTTTTTATTTCTCCTAATATCTTTAAATAATTATCCTTGTATAGCGAGCTACATCTACTCATTATATGAATGCCTAAATACTTAATTTTCTTAACCACTTCAAATTTAGTCATCTCATACAGTGCTAATTTCATTTCGTTTGTACAATTTTTAGTCAAAATTTTCGTTTTATCTTGGTTTACTTTAAATCCCGCCAGGCAACCATATTCTTCTAGTATATTCAGCAGTGTCTCAGCTGAATTTATTGGATCTTGTATAATAAAAGCCATGTCATCTGCGTAGGCCAATAACTTAAATTCTTCCCCTCTTATTTTTAAGCCTTTTATTGTCTGTTCTTCCCTTACTATATCGCATAGTACTTCCAACACATATATAAATAGAAGCGGGGAAAGCGGGCACCCCTGTCTTACCCCTTTTTGTATTGGGAAACTTGTTGTACAGTCCCCATTAAAACACACTTTAGCTTCCTGTTTACAATAAATTGATTTAATCATTGTATAAAATTTGTTCCCACATTCCCATTTTTTAAATAGGGCCAACATAAATTCCCATGCTAATTTATCAAAGGCCTTTTCCGCGTCTAAAAAAATAAGGCTAATTGTTTATCTGAATGCACTTCATGATATTCTAACACATCCAGAATAATACGAGTATTATGTCTCAATTGTCTGTGCGGAAGGAAGCCAGATTGGTCATGGTTAATTATTTGGGTTAATATCTTTTTAAACCTGTTTGCCAATATAGAAGCATATATTTTGTAATCGACATTTAAAAGCGATATCGGTCGATAATTCTTAATATTATCTAATTTTGATTCTTGTTTTGGGATTAGGCTAATTAAGGCTTCCTTCCATGAGTTAGGTGTCTCCCCGTCATTATAAATAAATTGAATTGTCTTTTTTAAACCACTAATTATATTTTCTTCAAAGATCTTATAAAATTCCGCTCCTATCCCATCTGTACCTGGTGATTTATTGGGTTTTTGGTTTTTAATCGCTTCTGATATGTCCATCATTGCTATGGGAGCATCTAGAATTTTTTTCTGGTCTTCTGTAAAACCTTTCTTCACATACTTATTTAGATACCTCTCAATTCCTTCTGATGAGTGTTCTTCTTGCTTATATAATTGTCTATAGAATTTTTCGATAATTTTCTTCAGCTCCCCCACTGATGAAATGTTCTCTCCTTTGTCGTTCTTCAATATTTTCACATATCTCTCTTCTCTATCTTTTCTAATTTTATACGCCAACCAACTATTAGGCTTATTTGCATTGTCAAACATATATTGTTTAGTATATCTAATTTTTCCCCCCAGTTCTTCAGTTAATTCACAATTTAAGACATGTTGATACATTCTCAATTTATCTTTAAATTTTACCCTTTCTGCATTTTGCTTCAGGTTTGCTTCCTCTTCTGCTATTCTTGCTATTAGTTCTTTGTATCTGCTCTTTTGTTTTTTCCCGTATCCAAATTTCTTGCGAAATCATTTTTCCCCTAACATATGCTTTAAAAGCATCCCATATTATAGGTATCTTTACATCTGGTGTGTTATTTCTTATAAAAAACTCATCAAAATCTTTCTTACAGGCATTAACAAATTTTTTGTCTTGTAATAGTTGGGCTTTCATTGTCCATCTAGCACCTCTTGGTACATCTTTAATTACCAGCATTGTAGGGTTATGATCTGCAAACGATGTTGGCCTTATCTCTGCCTCAACTATATCTGAAAGCATACTAACCGATGTCCATATCATATCGATACGTGACCAAGATTTGTGGGTTGTGAAAAGTACGTGTAATCTTTCTGATTTCCATTCTTAACTCTCCAACTGTCAATTAAAGCAAATTCCTCTGCTAATCCTATAAAGGACTTTGGTAACTCATTTCCTTTAGATATTCTTTTTGTTTCTGCTTTCCTATCTATTGTTCTGTCAAAAACAGCATTAAAATCGCCAACCAAACATAAATCATCAAACTCAAATGTGCTCAGTAAGTCCCGTAATTTTGCAAAGAATTTTTCCAACTGTTGGTTTGGAGCATAAATGTTTGCTATCAACAAAGATCTAGCATATCTACGCACTTTAACTATTAAAATTCTACCATCATCACTACCATAGATTAGTTCTGGTTGTAACACCTGTTTTACATAAGTAACCACTCCGCATTTTTTCTTCTCTTTTTCTGATGCCACAAATTTTTCCCCCAATTTTTTTGCTTCCAATAAATGTTCATCCTTTTTAATTATATGTGTCTCTTGGAGGCAAACAATATCCGCATTTATTTTTTTAATTTGTAGAAAGAATTTTTTCCTTTTACAAGGAGCATTCAGCCCGTTTACATTGATAGACAATACTTTATTACTCCTTCTGTTCATGATTTTTATCTTTACCCCCCTCTTTCTTTGCTTGTAGTCTTGTTGTTACTGATGAGGCTAAGAACTTTCCCCTTTTTCCCCTTTTCCACTTTGTCTTTCCTTTATTGCTGTTTGTTGTGCCTCATATTCAAGTTCAGATCCACTAGATTCATCCTCTTGAATCCCCAAGTCTGCACCATACCTATTCACAAACTCATTCATCTTAAACGTTGACGTTAAATTATATTTTGTTCCTTTATAATAAAAGGATACTCCTTCTGGCATTAACCACCTATAATTTATTTCATTTTGTCTCAAAGCTGTTGCTAAATCTACATACCCTTGTCTTTTTTGTCTAACTCGCCATGGGAGATCTCTCAAAATTATAATCTCATTTCCAGCAATTCTAAATGGGTCAACTCTTGCTTTTTCCAATATTTTTTCCCTAAATGTTCTTCTATAAAACGTATATGTACTTCTCTAGGTCTCTTATTGCGTCTTGCAAAGGCAGTGTTCCTCCTGTATACTATTTCAATCTCATTGCTTAATTGATTAGGTGCTTCCAAACTCAGCCATTCTGTTAAATTTGTAATTATTGTCTCTTTTATGTTCTCTTCCTTAACTTTGCACACCGTATCACAGTTTCTTGTTGTCAGTGGGCTAGATTTTTTAAGACAGCATACAAGCAGCTCAAAAATCTTTGTTTTCCTGCTGTATGTTTGTTCATTCTCCAAAATACTCATGTCCTACCTCTCCCTCCTTTCAAGAAGCATAAAACACCTTAAAATCAGCATGGACCTAAAGAGAGCCCAGCACAGTATCAGTCAAGAACCACTGCCACAGTCACCAAACAGTCCATCTTGTTGTGAGGGTAAAATGGAGGAGGGGAGTGTGAAGGTTGGGGTCCTAAATGACATTTAAACAGAGCTAGCGTGAGGTAAAGCTCAACCAGCATGGTCTCTACCCCACCCTCTACTTGACAGACTCAACCCAAGCGGTTTCTCAAGGAAGCAAGTTCAGCACCCATGAGGGAAACAGAAAAAGAACAGTAACTTTTATTTACTCCCAGGGGACAGGGAAATAAGGCTGTTCAGAAAAGAGGATAGAAACTATTTAAAGGTGTAATAAAGTCTTGCAGGGCACATTCCTTTTTAAGGTTACAGTTCATAATTTAGGGGAGTAGAGAGCAGTTTATCATCCAAGTTTGTATCCTTGAGGTGAATACTGGCCTCCCTTCAACCTCAGGATTTTCATAGTGCACATGTGAGCTCCCTCGCAGAAACCACAAACCTTTCGCTAGTTTTTCCCTTAGAAACCGGGGCTTCCAGACGGAGACAGTCTTCTTTCTCAAGCTGGCCTGTTTATTGCAAAAGACAGGTTCTGAGACGTCCAAAATCTCCTGAGACAGGTTCTCCGTCCACTAGAACTCTAGAGACGCAAACCCCACCTCCACGCATTTATCGGTTTAGCCCGCTTACACACAAGACAAACTCTAGGATCCTTCCAGTCTCTCTTTTTCTGAAGTTTCAAAACACTATCGGACTGAAAGTGACAGTGCAACAGCCTTTTCTGTCTCACCTCTCCCACCTGTCTCCTCCAGCCCTTCCGGGGTGTGTTTATTTATCTGAAACATTTATTAGCCACCTTTCTATCTTATACATGAACACACGAAACTATCTTATACTGAATCCAACCATCAAAGTCAGTATTATCTACTCAGACTGGCAATGGCTCTCCAAGGTTCCAGGCTGAGGTCTTTCACATCACCTACTGTCAGATCTTTTTACTGGAGGTGCCGGGGATTGAACCTGGGACCTTCTGAATGCCAGGCAGAGGCTCTTCCACTGAGCCACACTCAAGGTGGTTTACCATTCAAGACATCCTGACTGGCTGCTAGCTGCTCTGCTCACTCACCAGAACAGGACTAAAGCGGATCAATGTTTTTCAGAAAGGGACAGGATCATCACCCATCCGTCACAGGAAGTCTGTTTAGTGCTGCCTCAAGCTTTTGAGGGGAAGGGTAGGATAAAAAAAGAAACAGACACACAAACCTACTTCAAACATTTTCCCTCAAAGGCCCTCCCTAAACAGTATTGCTTTGGGAATCCTTGTTAAGATTCTAAGGTATGGTTAACACAAGTCAGGTTTGGTCTGATGCATGAACTGAGCCAGGGTGTGGTAAGGCGTGGGCAGAACAATCCAAGATGTGGGAATCGTGGCATCTTTGGAGAAACGCTAATCTGGACGTCCAAGCAAAACGAGCTTGATGAGCTATAATGAGAATACCTTTGCTGTTTAATATCCAGAAGCAATCCAAGCATCAGGAACTAATTTGATTTTGAGAGAAGACAAATGAAAGCGGAGCTGTCCTGGGAGAGGCTTAAGAGTACATTACAACACCTGCACCACCGTATGCCAGCCAATATATATGCAAATTCTCACCTAAATAATAATCCAGAAAAGCTAAAAGTGCTTGATTATTTCAAAGCAACATTTTATGCATTTAGAAGATTTTCTTAGATGATCTTCTTAGAAGGCTAATTAATAAATGAAGTATAATCCAGGTACAATCTTGTCCAGGGAAAACTCCTTAAAATATGTGGTAATCGTTAATCAGTTTTGTAATCTTTAACTCCTTATTTAGCTTGTTAGAAGCACAGAAGAACTCTACTCTGATTTTATTTTATTTTTTAAGATTGGATTTGTTTCACTGATGGAATGTTAGCAAATGGCAACTGCCACATCTAGGTTTTAAATGCAAAACAACAATCCAAGGCAAGCAGCCAAACAAATGCTGATATTTACAATCAAGGTTAAAAAGATGCTTGTTTTTTATGTCTTTTTTTTAAGTGTTGAAGCTACCAAAGCCATCTGACTCAGTGTTAGATTCCAACAACAATTGCTTGGATCCAGCGGAGTGCTTCAGTGGGAGGGCTGACTTCTGGCAGCAAAATGGAACCTTTTTGGCTCCACTCCAACTTCCAGCCTGCGACCCATCCCAACGGTTGCTGGTAGTGGGGCTAGGAAAATTAACCCCCCTCCGACATCGGTGCTGTGCAATGCCAGGTCGATAAATAACAAGGCCAAGGTCTTTCAGGACTTCTTAGTAGATCAGAAGGCCGACCTGGCATACATGACCGAGACCTGGGTGTGGGACAGGGAGACGGTTGCTCTCTCCCAACTTGCCCCCTCCGGGATTCTCGGTCCTACACCAATCGCAGACTAGGGGGCGGGGGGGAGGTGTGGCGATCTTCATTTGGGAGGCTTACTCCTTCAGGGCACTCCCGCCAGTGGAGATCACAGGCCTGGAGTGTGTCAGTCTGGTGTGGGAGGCTGTAGAGAGTTTGGCTGTGTGGCTGGTGTACCGACTGCCTAACGCACCGGCCAACAGCCTGCCGTCCCTGGTGAACGCTGTATCAAGCTGGGCGTTGGAGCACCCCAAGCTAGTGGTTTTGGGGGACTTCAACGTCCACGCCAATGATGCAGCGTCCACTCAGGCAGCGGATCTGGTGTCGTCCATGGCGGCACTAGGACTCTCTCAAGTCATCACAGCCCCCATACACCAGGCCGGGCACACGCTCGATTTGATCTTCGCGGCAGGGGTAACAGTGGACCAGATTACTGCTTCTGCAGTACTATGGTCGGCCCACTATGCTCTGGGGGCCCGTTTGAATGTTTCACCCCGCCCCTGTTTAGGCGGCGAGCCTATTTTAGCTCGCCCGCAGAGTCAAATGGACCCTATGCAATTCCAGATGGCCCTGCGGGATCCTATGCCCCCTGGTGGCTTGCTGGATGAGCTTGTGGAGGACTAGCACAGCCAGCTTGCCACGGCCATCAACGAGATCGCTCCCCAGCGCCCTCTATGCCCTCGCAGTAGGCTTGCGCCCTGGTATACCCAGAAGCTGCGGCGTCCGAAGCGAGACCTACGACAGCTAGAGAGAGACAGTGGCATCGGGCTCGAGACGAAGCTACAAGAGCATCCTATAGGACGTTTATGAAAGCCTATGAGATGGCAACCAAGGCCGCTAAGAGAGAGTTTTACGCGGCCTCAATTGCATCCGCGAGCTCACGCCCAGCCCAATTGTTTAGAACAATTCGGTCCTTATCAGTCTTGCCACAGGGCAGACCAAATGCTAGGGAATTGGAGATTGGCTGTGAGGCATTTGCGAGCTATTTCGCAGATAAAGTCTTGATGCTCTGCCGTGACCTCCCCACCACAGTTGAAACAGTGAGTGAACTCGAGGCCCCTTGCACACCTTCAGTTCCGGGCTTAGATGGGTTTGGCCCACTCAGCCTAGAGGAAGTTGACAGATTGCTCATGACTGTACGCCCAACCACATGCAACCTTAATCCGTGCCCTTCCTGGCTTATTAAAGCAGGCCACAAGGGGTTTCGAGGTGCCATCCGGGAGATGATCAACCAGTCCCTCTCCGAAGGGCGGTTCCCAGAGGCATTCAAGGAAGCGATGATCCTTCCTCTCTTGAAAAAATCAAATCTGGATCCGACTGAATCGGCTAATTACCAGCCGGTTTCTAATCTGCCCTATTTGGGCAAATTAATTGAGAGGACAGTGGCAATACAGCTTCGGTCTTGGACCCCTTCCAGTCTGGCTTCTGCCCGGGATATGGAACGGAGACAGCACTTGTCACCCTTACTGATGACCTCCAGAGGCATCTGGATCGGGGCGGTGTGGTGGTTCTGCTGTTGTTGGACCTGTCGGCTGCGTTCAACATGGTCGATCATCATCTGCTGACCTGCCGCCTCGCCGACATGGGGATACAGGGATGGGCCTTGCAATGGCTCGCTTCCTTTCTCCAGGTTCGGGGACAAAGGGTGGTGCTAGGAGAGCAGCAATCCATGAGGTCCCCACTTGAATGTGGTGTGCCTCAGGGAGCGGTGCTTTCCCCGATGTTGTTTAACATCTATATGCGCCCCCTTGCCCAGATTGCCCGGAGATATGGGCTGGGATGTCACCAGTACGCTGATGACACCCAGCTCTATCTGATGTTAGGTGGCCAGTCAGACTCTAGCCCAGACAATCTGGACCAGGCATTACACGCCATGGCTGGTTGGCTCAGACTGAGTTGGCTGAAATTGAACCCGGTGAAGATGGAGGTCCTGTGCCTGAGTCGGGGTGGCTTGGGGAGGTGGGTCCCGTTCCCAACTTTCGATGGGGTGCCATTGGTCCCTGCACCCAGGGTCAGGAGTTTGGGAGTGCTCCTGGATCCCTCCTTAACAATGGAGGCCCAGGTAGCAGTCACTGCCAAGTCAGCCTTTTGCCATCTTCGGCTGGCATGGCAGTTGGTTCCCTTCCTCAGCCGCGACGACCTGGATACAGTGATCCATGCGACGGTCACCTCAAGATTAGACTATTGTAACACTCTCTACATGGGGCTGCCCTTGGCACAGATCCGGAAGCTGCAGCTGGTGCAGAATGCCGCAGCCAGGCTATTGATGGGTCTCTCCAAACGGGACCACATCCGGCCTGTGCTTGCGGCACTGCACTGGCTGCCTATAGCTTACCAAATTCACTTCAAGGTGCTGGTGCTTACTTTTAAAGCCCTATATGGCCAGGGTCCAACATACCTGAGGGACTGCCTTTCCCTACATATACCTCAGAGAGCACTTCAGTCGGGGCTGCAACATCGAATTGTGGTTCCAGGCCCCAGGGAGGCCAGGCTCGCCGGAACCAGGGCCAGAGCCTTTTTGGTGGTGGCTCCTCTCTGGTGGAATGAGCTCCTGGAGGAGATCAGGGCCCTGCGGGATCTTATGCAGTTCTGCAGGGCCTGCAAGACGGAGCTCTTCCACCAGGCCTTTGATTAGGAGCCGCCGCCACTTACCACCATCTATCGCGATTATCATCAGTGATGAGGATTGGCCCTGAATGAAGCTCGGGCCTTGTGGCTATGGAAGGTCAGATTATGATCTCAGGCCCCGGCATGGAGGGTAACTGTAGGTAGCCATCTTACTGTTTAGCAATTACCATCTGCGAGCATTTTATTTGCAATTCCATTGCAAATTGCTTATATTGTACTGATGTAGTATTTAAAACTGTTTTAAATTGTTTTATTCTGACTAGGCACTGTGTGCCATATTGTAAGCCGCCCTGAGCCCTTTCACGGGGAGGGCGGGGTAAAAGTATGAAGAAATCAATCAATCAATCAATCAATCAATCAATCAATCCCCTGAAATGCCGCTCCTGGAGGATAGAGAACGTTCTACCCAAGGAAATTCTGCTGGATTCCAGCAACTTATCTTCCTTATGCATGCTTCCATAAACCACACTGATCAGCAACAACAACAAGCAGTGCAGATGGCAAATCAATAGTTCACATTGTTTAGGTGTTTAAAGCGCTGGTAGACAGCCTTCTACGAAAGAAAGGCAACATGATATAGCCCATTCTCATCAGACCTCAGAAGCTAAGCAGGATCAATGCTTGGATGGGGCACCGCCAAGGAAGGCTCTACAGAGGAAGGCAATGGCAAACCTCCTCTGCTTCTCACTTGCCTTGAAAGCCCCTTGCTGGGGGTTGCCATCAAGCCCATAGCTACAGTGGGGGCTTTTGGGGCTCCACCCCCTTTCTTAAAGGCACAGCCCCACAAGAATTTCTCCTGTAAATGGTTTTTAAAATAATTTTAAAACATTTTTTAAAGGCATGTGCTCCTTTAAGCAGAGTGGGGTGCTGTAAATTGACTAATTCCTGCACTGAGCAAGGGAATTGGAGTAGGTGACCTTTAGGATCCCATCTAACTCTGTGTCAAGAAACTAGCCTCCTTTAAGTGAGGTTTTCTGCCTAAGTTTCCTTGACTACAGAAGTCATCACCCCCACCTGCCTGCTTGTTATCAGAATTGTTGCTTAGGCTGGCAGAAGTGATTAACTTGCAGCAGCTGAGAACTGTCATCTAAAGTGGTTGACAGCTTGCAATATAGAGATCTATCCTGGTAACAGCATTCTATTGGCTAAATGGCTTTTCTTTCTGCATTGAGAACTTCAGCCCCACCAGAGGGGAAACTGCCCCACAAGCCACAAAATCCTGGCTACGGCCCTGGTCACCAAAAGTCAACTGCAACTTGATGGCACATACATACAGTCAGCTCAGGCGCTCTCTGCTGGTGATCAAACAAAGAGGGATTTGCCCATCCACTATGAGGGGCTCACTAGCTAATGGATGCCCCTCCTCAGTCCTTTACTAGACATGCTCTATTAAAAAAATCAAGCTAAAGAAGAGGATTAGTGTGTAAATCCATGTGCTCCCTGCCCCCAGGACTATGAACTGCAAGCGACATCAAGACCATACCTGAAACAACATGGTCCTGTTCTTCTCAGAATCGGAGGGTTGGACATGGCTGGGGGCACTTGCGTGTCGTCTCCGCGGCTGTGTTTTTAAGGCGTTGTCATGTACTTTCCTTTGCATCACACCCGTGACGCTGCTGCATCGGGAGCGGAACTCCTGCTGATCATCAAACCCAGAATCCTCCAAAATCCGCTCGGGGAAAGAGAGACGGGAGCTAGCCAGGCTCGCCAGATTAGTCTGGCTTCCGACCGTAAACATCCCAGGGGGACTACTACAAGTGGTGTCTATGCCAACCATCTCATCAAAGGGACTGTCCAAAGGAGAAGGCGGTGCATCGCCTTCATTCTCAGCAAGGTCAGCGCTGGATTCTGCATTGCGCTGCTCACTTAGCAGCTTCAGGCGCTGGCGCTCATGCTGGTTGAACTTCTCGATGCATTCATCGATCAGAGTGGAGGGGGCCTTCTTGTGAGCCACAGTCACCTTCCCACAGTAGAGGACCTCGAATTTCTGGGAGTTGTAGAAGGCATCTTCACTGTCTTTATTGGGTTTGACGTCCTCCTTGAGGGCCGCTTTCGAAGCCTGCCTGATGCTGCTGATCACATCTGGAACCTTCACCGAAAGAAAAGAGACAAGAGAATCTTCATCATGAAGGCCAAAAGTAATGTACAAGAATTATGCATATGAACTTTATTACAGTTTTCCCACCTAGAGGGAAGTGGTGGGTAACGCCCCACAGCACTTTTGGTAGATGACAGTGCGGCCAGCAATAAATAAATAAATAATCAGAAGAGGAGGAAGAGGAAAGAAGAGGAAGAGGAGGAGGAGATTGGATTTATACCCCTCCCCTCACTCACAGTCTCAGGTTGGCTTACAATCTCCTTCCCTTCTGCTCCCCACAACAGACACCCTATGAAGTAGGTGGGGCTGAGAAAGCTCTGAGAGAACTGCTCTTGAGAGACCAGCTCTGAGAGAACTGTGGCTTGCCCAAGGTCACTCAGCAGCTGCATGTGGAGGAGTGGTTAATCAAACCCGGTTCTCCCGGATTAGAGTCCACGCTCTTAACCACTAGACCAAACTGGCTGCCTTTCAAGAGGTTACCCCTCATATTCCCTTCTACCAAAACAGACAAATGCACTTTAAACCATATAATTATTTCTTTCCAAAGGGAACACATTATAAATATCTCCATTCAGCCACCCCCAATCTGAGTCCCTCTCTCTCTTCTCCATGCACCAAGTGGATAGAACAGTAAAACTCAACTATTCAGGAACCTCCTGGAGCTCTTCTGAGCACTATCCCCCAGTGTAGCATCTGCCCCATGATTCAGGAAGGTGGACTTTGGGTAATTATAAACGTGTCTGCAAGCTGCAGAATGAGGGCCTCTGGGTCAGAAGATGCGGCCACCGAGTTTTCTTGCTTTCAACCACGACGATTAAAGTTAGTATAGCAAAAATGTTTTGCCAAATTAAGGTGGCTTGCAAATACCTGAGAAACTTTTTTAAAAAATGCAGAGTACAGGCGTGCCCTTTTATGACTTCAAAAGGTGGCACGACAAAGTTATCTTTGTGGTTACATGGTATGTTCAAACAGTATTCCTGTTTGTTCCATTCACATTGTGAGGCTGGAATTACACAGCGAAATAAAGAGCACCTGCTGTGAAAACCTTAAATACGGGAAGTTGGAGGGGCGGGGATTATCTGTCATTGCACTGAACTATAAAACCATTGCAAAAGCACTGTATAGCACACAGATACGAAATCAACTAGAATGGCTGGTGGAAAACTGCTGTTCAAAGAAAGCTTAAACGCAGGTCTTAATGCACATAGGATCAGAGCCACGCACAGATACAAAACAGTGAGAGACCACTGGTCCGCACGTCCCAGTTGTTACGTGGACCCATCTGAACTGGCTCTCTCGTAGCACTTTGCCTCTACAGTTACCATGATGTAATATGGAGCTCAGCCTCTGCAATTCTGAAAAGGAATCCCGTAAAGAATTCCTGTCATGACTGGCATCGTGGTGGAGCAGTTCCACAACATGTAGGCACTAGCTTGGACCCTGTTTAGCACAAACAGAAGAACGCTTACAGAAATTAACTTTCTGACCTCTCCGCCAAAGCCTTCTCCCCTCCTCCCTACTGTGCCCTCAAGGATCAGTCGATTCCTTGGGAACATCATGGGGCAAAGCTGTTATCTGCTATGGGAAAGGGGCATTGGCAGAAGTTTTCCCTCCAGTTCTGTTCTGCCGGTGGAAAGGACTGTGGTTCAGAGGCAGAGCCTCCAATGTGCATGCAGCAGGTCTCAGGTTCAGTTCTTAGCATCTCCACTTAAAGGATCTGGCAGTAGGTCATCTGAAAGTCTGAGCAGACAATCCCAACTTTGACAGACCAGTGGTCTGGTTCAGTACAAGGCAGCTTCCGATGTTCAAACACCCTTTCACCAGCAGGAAGCATAGCAAGGATCCAAGGTACAGTGTGATGAGTGGCTCTCTATATTAGAAAAGTAGGGTATTTGTAGAACGATTGCCTAGACTTTCTGGCTTTGGCTAAAAGCTGCTGCTTGAGACATTCAAAGCTCCTCCTAGGCGTTTTTGCGGAATTCCAGTGTGCAGTTCCATACTTGCACACCCTTTCGGATTGCGACACCATCTGGAACTGCGACACTGATTTCACTGTTCCTTCCCGTTAACGTTAGGAACAAGTGACTGACGTCTTCAAGACCCAAAGACGAACTAAAGGAACCATCGCTTGAGGGTTAGCACCATACCTTTGAAGGTTTCAAAGAGAACTCTTAACTATTTGTTTTTCACTTTAAGGAGTACGTGGGGGAGGAACTTGGGGGGGGGGACTCTAGGAAGGGGTGGGTTCAGCATACACATACCCTACACGACTTCTGTTCTATCAGCTGCTAACACTGATTTACATCTGAGTAGGGCAGAACCATGTACCACTGCCCCGTGTGGCCATATCTAGAGACTGCTGAACAGAGCAAAACAGGCCCTGTTGTAGGTTTCAGCTTCCAGCTCCTCCTAACTGGCTACCATTCAGCATGGCAGCCTCTACAATAACTTTGCATGCACAGGAAGATTTTAACATAGGGCCCATTCAAACACCCAACCCAGCTGTTCTCATGGTGTACAATTACCTGATAACTATATTGTCTACATCCATAACATTTATCAACTCTTAACCATTAATTTACATAAACTCAGTAGACCAGGGTACGTGCTTTGCTAATTAAGGGGGCTTAACTTTCTGAAATCATTCTATTTGTCATGACGTTTTTAAGATCACGAGGGCGTCAGCTGTACAAACCTCAAAAAAATGCATTTTCAGACATAATGCAAGTGTCACCAAGAACACCTGCCTCACGGTAGAATCTGCGAGCTGCTGTCAAGTAGCTTCATTGTGACACACCCATATTATGTCCATTACAACCAGTGTTCCCTCGAAGCCGAGTCAGTGTGAGCTAGCTCACAGTTTTTTAGCCTCCGGCTCACACATTTTTGTCTTCGCTCAGAAAGGGTGGCTCCAGAGCAAACTAATTCATGCAGTAGCCAAACTGCTCGCTCACAACTTTAATGCCAGTAGCTCACAAAGTAGTTTTTTTGCTCACAAGAAGACTCCACAGCTTAGAGGGAGCATCTCCATTTCAGATTCAAAAATACCACCTTAACCTCATTTTGAAGGGGTTTAGAAAAGTCAGCTGTAAGGTACACTTCAGTGGACTAACATGTTGAACGCAGAACGATCAAAAGAAAACTCTCCATTTGAAATTTAAAAACACCTCACCCCTACATTCCCCCAACATGTATTAGCAGGGGTCCTTTCGTAGAAAAAGAGCTGCAGGAGCTCATTAGCATAACTCATTAGCATAACTCATTAGCATATGCCACGTCCCCTGACATCACTGGAAGTGTGTCAGAAAGGGAATGTCAGTTTCAGCCCCATTATACCCTATGGGCCATTGAAATAAATGGCAAAAATTCATAGGGTATATGAGGGGCTGGAGGAAAGAGGGTTTGAGGGAGAGGCTCCAAACTTGCAGGGTAGCTGCTGGGGCCTCTCCTCGAAATACCCACCAAGTTTCAAGAAGATTGGACCACGGGGTCCAATTCTATGGGCCCCCAAACAGGTTGTCCTATCCCCTCCATTGTTCTCTATGGTGGGAAAAAATGTTACCTTTTTTTCTACCATAGAGAACAATGGAGGGAATGGGGGCAACCTGTTTGGGGGCCCCCTGGTCCAATCTTCTTGAAACTTGGTGGGTATTTGGGGGAGAGGTCCCAGCAGCTACCCTGCAAGTTTGGAGCCTCTTCCTCAAACCACCTCCACTCCAGTCGCTTTTAAAGTTGCCGCCAAATTTTGGTGGCAATTCAGCAGCAGGCTGAATCAAGATCAGAGAATCTGATTCAGCCCATGGCTACCCTAGTGGCCACTCCTCGCTCCGGCCCCAACGGACCCCTGTGTATTAGAGAGAGAAGTGCAAGAGCGCCAATGCTATACAAATACTCAAGCTGAGGACTGCAGAATGTTGTAAGTAACAAGTACGTCTATTAATTTTTTTCACAGATAAGAGATAAAGTTCTTCTGCTACAAAATTTCTTCAAACAAATGAAACCTGAGTGCTAGTTAAGTTTAAATATCTATATTAACTAATATATCCTAGATGAATCAAGATTCGCTTTATAGTTGTTGTTTAAGGTGAAGCCAAGTAGACATAACCTTTCCCCCTTTACCGTGCACGGTACCTTTTGGCCAGAATTCCAAGAGAACAGGAGAGGCATTCTCAAGTTTTGCAGAATTCCAGAGACAGTAGAATGACTTGTACACATAAGAGCAGAGTCCTCTCTAAGTATAAGGGAGTTTCTCTTCCCACAAAATTGGCAGCTGTTTCTCTGCATTTCCTCAGATTCGCTGTTCACTGTTCTCCCAATTCAAATAGTTACACAGATTCTTAACAGCAACCGTTACTGATTCAAAAGCAAAGTGTTTCCTGATATTTTAGACACAGGAAATACATATTCTGTCAACTATTTAACCAAAGGACTTTTGGGGGGCTGCATTTTTAAAACTAAACAAGTAGAACCCTTTGATATGGTAAGTATTTTGCAGGCATAAAAACATAAGCAGAGTATTAGCTGCGGATAAAAAACAGTACAATGCAGGAAGGCATTTTAAGTTCTTCTGCTGAACTGATCACAAGCGTACACCTCCAGTGTAAGGACAAGTAAACACTGGGAAATGGATCCACCTGGTCCAAGAAGTAATATTACTTCTTATTACAAAAGCATTAACAAGAAACAAACCCCAGCTCCTCAGCACTAGGCCAATGCCTGCTATAGTTTCAACATAAAAGTAAACGATCTGCCATCTACTCCTTAAGTGTTACCAACCTGTTCCTAAAAAATACACACACAGAAGATATACAATATACTGTATTTCTACTAGAAAACCTATGTAAGGTTTACATTTAAGAAGCTGGTCTATGAAGTTTAGGGTTGCCAGTTCCTTACTTATTGTCGGCGGGGGCTCCAGCCCACTCCCCGGAAGTGACATCATCGCGCTAAGCACATCGCAGGAGGGGCGCTCTAGCATTTGCCCAAAAACTCTATGGTCACAATAGAGTTTTTAGCCAAATGCTAGAGCATCCCCCCCCAGCGATATGCCCAGCATGATGATGTCACACCCTGGGCACATCAGGCATGGCGGGGCTCTTCAGGGGTGTGGCTCCCCCTGCTGGCCAGCAGCAGATTAGAAGGCCTGAAATCGGTGGAAACCCCGCCCCCATTGGGGGGGATGGCAACCCTACCAGAGTTATTGATTGGTCGACGCAAATGCCAAAGGGATTGAGTACTTTGAAGAGTGATGGAAGTGGCGAACCAAACTGCTTGGAAACTCAAGATCTTATAGCAGGGGTCTCCAACATGAAGCCCACGGGCAGCATGGTGCTTGCCATCTTTCCTGGCATGTGGCAAGTGGTTTAAGAAAGTAGGAGGGGTCAGGTGGAGCTTTTGTCCAGCAGGGCTACTGATTGGTTATGCAGACTTTTTAAAAAAATGGCTTCAGCAGCAGCGGCCACCACAGCACAAGGATCTTCACAGTGTGACTGAAAGTGTAAGCAAGAAAACATCTGAAAGTAATATGTTCATTTTAAAAGGCACCCTATTAAACAGAGCTTCTGCCTGAAAGGTTGAAGAGTTATGCATCAGAGTCAGCCAATATCTAACCAAGGCATTACAGTCTAAACCAGTTGAGGCATTCCTGGTCACTATGACAACCACAGGTCTATCCCAATGTATTACAACTCCAACAGACATAAGGCATGTCTTGGATGAACAGTTCCAATACTTTAGATTAAAAGGATGCGGGCAGCAGCATATCCCCAAAAGACATCTTTGTCACAGACACCTGTTACTCAGTAAGTATCTAGACATTTCACAAGGATAATCCATCCTCTTGAGACATCAAGAAAGTATTCCTCTCTTCAGATTTTCCCACTGAACTTGATAGTGATTGACTATGTCCCAGTGCAACAACAGCCAGATCACCACCCTCCCTAAGGAACAGCAGTTCCTGACATCCTCTCTTCCCAACTGTGACCCCCACTTCTAAATTTTGCTCAGTTCCCTGACTTAGGTGGAAGCTGGTATCCTTAAAACAGCAGGAGGAAACTAAGATAGCGCAAGTGATAAATGTTTGTGCTATGTCCAGCCAGGCACAGCTCAGGGATCATGACAAGAACATCAGAAAAGAGGTCTTTCGTCACCATCGTGTTACGGGAGAATGCCTTCCAGCGATCTGTTCCACATAGCAAAGAGAGACCTAAATGTAATCAGTTCTCACTGAATCCTGTGGCTGAAATGGATCCATTGGCCTTCTGCAGGGACAAGCTGCCAGCTTTCTCCCTCCCTGCCAAAAAAGTACAGAAGTTGTTAGACGGCAACACAGTCTCCACATACTCCTTGGTGGCTGAATGTGCTGTTGCTATTTTATATGCTAAGTATGTTATAAATGAATCAGATTAGTTTAGTTTTACGGGATGAGTATCGCAAGCAATGCTCCCTCTTAAGCTGTGGAGTCTTGTGAGCAAAAATTCAACTTTGTGAGCTACTGGCATTGAAGTTGTGAGCGAGCGATTTTGCTTCTGCATAAATCAGTTTGCTTTGGAGCCGTCCTTCCTGAGCTAAGACAAAAGTGCATGAGCTGGAGGCTAAAAAACTGTGAGCTAGCCCACAGTAACTCAGCTTAGAGGGAACACTGATTGCAAGTATTTCAGTTTTTTCCAAATCTCTTGGTTTGTTTTTTTCCCAGGAAATCAAACAACAACTGGGGGGATGTCCCCCCCCCCCAGGAGCTTCAAAAGGGTCAGAAATTTTACATGTTGCTTTTTGCTTAAGGGACAACTTTACTGAGGACGTTTTGGCTGTACAATCATTGGAAGGTACTTTCTGGACCAGAAATTATTATCATTGAAACATCATTTGGCATGTGACTGCATCTTTGGAGGCCTCATTTATACTTTTATTCTGTGCCCAGTGGTTTCACTTTGGAACAATTCCTTTCTGGTCCATCTTGTATCTATGTTGCATAATTGTATGATTGTATTGTAGTATGATATAAGCCAGGGGTGGGCAATTGTTTTGGCTCGGGGGCCACTTTGTGGGAGCGGAGGTTAGCGGAGGACCACACCTTTTAAAATGATTGCATTCATTAGTTAACTTTGCATTTCAGAAAAGGTATAAATTGTATCATAAAAATCAATAAATATAAATTAAAATAGTGGTAGTTTTATTCAATTTATTTATTGTGCTAATTTCATATCATCTATAGCTGCAAGCACATTTAATTTTAGAATCAATTTAATGAGACAAATGTACCCTATCACACTTTTCTACAATTTTTTTGAACTCAGGAGTGAGATTGCTTGTTGAGATTCTCATCACAACCTGCAAGTTAATGTCTGTCAAAGAGCATCTATATTTACTCTTGTTAATCTTCATGTCTTGGAGGGCCGCAAAAAACTCTGTGGCGGGCTGCATGTGGCCCGTGGGCCGCCATTTGCCCACCCCTGATATAAGCCAATATGCTCCTCTTTGTGTTTGACCTCTGAAGAAGGCCTATACAGGCCGAAATGCATCAGGTAAAGTCCACTAGCCCTTGTTCGCTAAATTCTGGTATTTTTACATGAGGTGTGATTGGGCCCTTATATGCTTTTTAATTCTTTGTTAATAAATACATGTATCTTTTTATACTACAAACATTAAGTTTTTATTGTTGGCCCTTTATTCTGTTTGACTTACCTTTTTAGGTTCTTGGTCCCAGGTTTTAGGGTTAAGTCCTCCCACTTTTTGTCCCTAGTGTAATCAAATGTTCCTTCATGAAACAAACTAGATGTTCAGGACAAGGGCTATAGCCTGGTATCGTGGTTTTCTGTGTGCAGACACTTATTTTATATGGAGAAGTATTTAATCCCACAATTGAGAACTAAGGTAAGGTCAATACATCATGTGGGGTAGCCATAAGGAGATCTCCTGTAGATATCTTTCATGCTAAAAAACAGCTTTGGGAATCCAAATTAAATTGGGACTGCGGCGGAGACAGTGAATTCAAACCTTCATTTTGTACAATTTCCCAGTTAACAGCCAAGAAGTGGGGAGAAGGCATTTTTGGGAGGGAATCAGTGGAGAAAAGGATTAAACCTTCCTCCTCTGAATCCCACTGCCTTGACTGAGTTAGGAATTTTAAACTTTTTTTTTTCAGTTAAAAAATGTCATGAGATCCCATCGCAGATCTCCCACATAATGCATAGTACGGCTTTTAGGCAAACCATTTCAAAAGTATAGACTGACCTTTTTTTTCTCCCTAAGCATGTTTCTAGACTCAGATACCAATCGGCATGCTTGTATCTGCCCATCTCAACCAGACAGTTAAACTTGATTCCGGACCTTTTGTTCATGCGGGCTGGCTGAACACAGAGACACAAATCAAGAGCTGCTCCACACGAACCCGAGAGCTTTGAACGTGAGCATAAATAACTGAACAGAGCAGTGTTTTTCCACTATAAAGCCTCTGACAAGGAAGTGTCTCAACCACGCTGCTGTCTAAGGAAAAACACTATAAAATTAGTGATAGTGATCTGTTCTTCACCCCAGACCATTCTCAGAACATGTCACACCTAGTTTAAACCGGGCTGCCCAACAGAGAAGTCTCCCTGCAGGAACGGCTTCTTGGTGAGTTATTTTGGGCAATCTGGGTTAAAGGGACTGCCCAAAAGAGCCCCAGCTGAGTTTGTCTTTAGCAATCTTGGTGTTTTCCAGTTTGGGTCTATTCATAGGCATCAACTACGGGGGGGCTTGGGGGTGGGGGCCACCCCTGAAATTTCTCGGGGGGGGACTGAGCCCCCCTGGCAAAACAGAGCACCCGCCCACTGCCACGCCTCCCCGCCACCATGCCTCCTGGCCTTCCTCGCCACTGCCGAGAGCCTCCCCCCCAGTTCTCCTGCACTCCCTCACTCCCTCCCGGGGCCATGTGCCCAGCGTGATGGCATCACCCGGAAGTGACGTCATCATGCTGGGCACATTGACGGGGCGACGTGCCCGGTGTGAGGACGTCACTTGGGCACGTTACCCGGATGGCCCCAGGAGGGAGGGAGTGCAGGGGAGCCGGGGGGGGGGAGGCTCGCGGCTGCGGGGACATCATCCCGGTGCGCATGTGTGCTTTGCACGCGCAAGAACCCCCACCCCTGGGAAACTAAAAACTCGACGCCCCTGGGTCTATTGGACTTGTGGGGGGAAATCAGGATTTACAAAAAATCCTAGATCCAAATTCTTTACTGGTGTTGGGATCCGTGTTTCTTTCCCCCAGGAATCCCAAACTGAAAAATACTGAGCCAAAAATAAAAATTGCACACCCCTAGTTGCTATGCAAAGACAAGCACTGGCAAATCACCTCTGAATCCCTCTTGCCTTAAAAATCCTATGTGTTGACTGTAACTTGACAGGACTTTCCTCCACCATCCCAGTAGGACCAAGATCATCACAGCAAAAGGAAGTAGTTCCAGAGCCTTCCTATTTGTAAACCTACTTAAAAGAAGAGGGGACTTTTCTCGTGAAGGGATTTGTTAATTAAATGCTGTTGTTGGGGAGAAGAACCGGCTCCAGATGTAGGTTTTGCTTCTCCCTAATGAAAGGGGGATAAAAGAAAGGACATCCAAGCAGTTAACAACTGCGTATGAGTTCTACCACTAGCACTATGAACCTGGTACACAGAAAGTAGAACGGGAAAAGTGTAACAAGTCCTAGAATCAGAACTGGAGTAAGGTAGTAAAGGAGCAATGTTGCCAACTCTGTGCTGGGAAACTCCCGAAGGTTTGGGGGCGGAGCCTGAGGAGTGCAGGAAACTCAGTAGGGATTTGGTACCAATGGACTCTGCCGCTGGTGCTGCCTTTCCCTCCAAGTGAACTTATCTCTGTGGTCTGGAGATCAATTGTTAGCCTAGGAGAGCTCTAGGAAGGAGGCCAGCATGCGAGAGAAGAATCTAGACACGCAAAGTTCCAATCACTTAGACTTTTACCGTAACAAAAACAAACAAACACCAACTCAGATGTGAAAGACAACCCAAACCCTGCTTCATTGCAGACATGATCCAATGCAACATCAGCAAGCAAATTCTTACCCTGTTCCTTCTGCGTAGGTTTTATAAGGTGCCAAAAGAACCACTGCTAACGTAAGCGGTGTATTTTGAAAAGATAGGTCTCTATTTAGATGGCTAATTGCTACGGTGGCAGTCTAGACTTCATAAACCAGACGCAGGATACAGACATAGAAGGGCCTCTGTCGTCATGGCCTGCTTGTGATCCAGTTCTGCACTATATCACATGCCCAGTCTGTCATTAAAGTCTTAGGGAGGCACAGAGACAGAAAGCTGATAGAACTTAGCACGCACCATTGTTTGGGAAATGCTGACATTATCTGGGCCATCACCTGGATGGCCCAGGCTAGCCCGACCTCCTCAGCTCTTGGAAGCCAAGCAGGGTCAGTCCTGGTTGGTACTTGGATGGGAGACCACCAGGGAAGGCCATAGTTGCATAGTCCCTAATAATTTATCCAAATAAGCTGTGAACCATTTTGTACAGGGAAACCCTATTACCTGTTCAGAAAAGCCCTCCCAAATAATTTAGTTCTGCACAGATTCAGGTGGGCAGCCATGTTGGCCTGAAGCAACAGCAGGGTTGCCAGGTCTCCCTTACCTGCGGCGGGGGGCTCCCAACTCCTCGTCGGGAATTTTCTGACTTTTCCGGTAGTGATGTCATCACCCTAGGGCCGTTGCATGGCAACTATCATAAACTGGGCTTGAGGCAGCTCTTTCACAAAACAGTGATTTCTTTTATTCAGCTCAGAACATAACAACCACCACCAACCAAAGCAATAAACCCCACTTATATACAGTCGAGGGCAGTCAAAACCACACCTCTTAAAACAGTAATAACCAATCATAACAAACACTACAGAATATCTTATTTGCATTTCCTGCTTCTAGTCTTCCCTGATTGGTCTGCCAGCTGAGGCGGACAATCAAAGCAGGTGCTACATAACCGTAGCGAGCAATGTATCTAACACAAGGCTTGGGCATTAGCTGCATTCAATACAAATACCTCTTCATATTGAGAACCAATAACAATATTTCCCTCCAAAACGATGTCATCTCCTGATTCGCCTGCGACAGTCTAACAGCCAACCAAAATGAAGATCTCAGGATCCTTGCAGGCTACAAAGCTTGGCACGAAGCTCAGGCACAGTAACAATACATAACAGTGACGCTCTAACATTTGGGGCAAAAAATCTATAGTAACCACTAAGTTCCTCCCGAACGCTAAAGCATCATCGTGTGACGCCCCCAAGGATGATGATATCACGACCGGTGACATGACTGCATCGTGCTGCTGTTCGGGGATGGGGCTTCCCCACCTGCCAGCTGGCCGGTGGCGGATTGGGCCCCCCGAAATCAGGTTATCCCCTGGCCCCACTGGGGAGATGGCAACCCTAACCAACAGAACACAGTTTGAGTCCAGTAACATCTTTAAAAACAATGAAGTTTTTATTCTAGGTATAAGATTATACCCAGAATAAAACTGTGGTCTTAAAGGTGCCGCTGAGCTCAAACTTCGTTCTCCGTTTTGCATTGTTTGCAGAAAGCCTTGTGTGTTAGGTATCAGAAACATAATTAAGGGAAGCAAAAACCACGCTGTTATCTGCCATGTAATATAAAAAAACATTTTTCTAATGCAGAAAAATTGAAACACATCCACATACGTACTTTCTTCCTTCTCAAATTCAACAGCAAGCATTAGGGCTGCCAAGTCCCCCAGGGGGGACGGGGATTCCCCCGTTAAAAGGGTCCCCAATCTGCCGGTCCGGATCCGGCCAGCGGGGGGAACCCCATCCCCCCAAAAGTGGCCAGATCGGGCTGACGTGCCCGGCGCGATGATGTTGCCCAGAAGTGATATCATCACGCTGCGCACATTGTCAGGCAACGCTCTAGTTATCACCCTGAAAACTCTATGGTATGGAGAGGGCCCAGGACTCCCCCGCTATTACTATGGTAAGACTTGGCAACCCTACCAAGCATACTGGCAACCTTCATATTTGGGCTGCAAATATGGTTAATAATATTAGTCTCTGTTATGTCCTGGACGCAATCCCACAGACAACCAGGCTGTGATTCTCTATGTGTGCACTTGCATAATTCTTTGAGGTGACCAAACATGTAATGGCGCCGGCCATGCGGTCTGACTGCATGGCCTGGAAAAGGTACAAGCTTGAGGTAAAAGAACAATAGCGCCCAGGCTCCTAAAGATCCACCTATCAGGGGCTTAGCATATTCAAATGAACCAATGTCATCTCTGATGAGAATATTAACCTATCCCGCAGTGTGGGTGTGGACGGGGGCGAGGCTTTTCTATGCCTATAAGCTGACCCCCGGGCCACCTCAGGTATGCTTGTTCCTGACCTACAATAAACTTGATCATGCTGAAACTCACTCCACCGGCCTCCAGACTCCAGTACTTTTCACTCTCGCTTCCCTTCCCCTCTCTCCTTAAGACACAAATTCAGCTACGGCTTGTGTGTATCTATTTATAGTTCAACAAATTTAGTAAGCAAGCCTTCCCTGTCCAACCACTGTATTTAACGCAATACATTTCGATGCAATTGTGCCTTTAGGAAAGCAGGGGCTTGTGACCACATTTTCAGCCACAGAAAGGAAACGATTTCGAATGTATCATGTTGTCAAAACTTCAACATGAAAGAGACCATCTCAAGATTGTATTGACCTAGTTGCATCAGTCACCCAACTCCCTGCCCTACATATTACAGCAGACACACAAAATAATCAACATGAAATGAAGAATACATCATCAATCCAATTCTGAACATCCTAACCCAGGCAGCTGTTTCACCAATGGAAAATGAACTGACTTCACCTCCACCCCTGGAACTGTTACAAACTCTGGAAGGAGGGGGGAATATGGACACCTTCTCTTTACCTGCCCCCCTTTCACAGACTAACAGTACAGAGGAGCTAGTTTTGACCGGGGGAAAGAGATTAGGTTTGGAAGGGTAAAAACTCTTTCCCCCAACTCCAACTTTGCAGCAACTGTGATCCAGTTTGGGTACTCTTTTGTGACCTCTGTTTCCCTTCTTTTAAAAAAAGTCATGAAAAGGCAGGAAGGTCAGTGTGATTTAACCTAATTAGGAAGCAAAGAGACAATTTCACTGAACAATCCACCACAAGGCAGGTTGCCAAAGTCCAGGTCAGGCCTTGAGGTGTCTCAGAATTACAACTTATCTCCAGCAGTGTTCCCTCTGAGCTGAGTTAGTGTGAGCTAGCCTCCGGCTCACAGATTTTTGTCTCAGCTCAGGAAGGATGGCTCCAGAGCAGACTAATTGATGCTGCAGCCAAATCGCTCACTCACAGCTTTAATGCCAGTAGCTCACCAAGTGGAATTTTTTGCTCACAAGACTCCACAGCTTAGAGGGGAGCATTGATTCTCCAGACTGAAGAAACTAGTTCCCCCTGGAGAAAATAGGCTGCTTTGGAGGCTGGATTCGTCTGGTATTATATCCCAATGTGGTCCCTCCCCATGTTCTGCCCCCAAATTTCCAGGAATGTCCCAACTCGGAGCTAGCAATCCTAGCCACAAAACATTCCAATATAGTCTTACCCTAGCAAATATTAAATTTGTATATCCTATTGCTGGACCTCCAGAGGAATTGTTTGGTCACTGTGTGAGACAGGATGCTGGACCAGATGGACCCTCACTGGTCTGACCCAGCAGGGCTCTTCTTATGTACTTAGCAGGAATACTGAGTGCCCATCCTGAGGAACACAACGTCTAGCAGGCAACTGCCATTAGACGCAACAGTTTCTTTCTTCAAAACCACATTACCAGTGTTTTTGTTTTCCCTTTTAAAGCCAACCTCAAGTTTTACAGTTAACAGCACTTCTCGTTTTCTGGCTGAGCATCCATGTTTGCAGACTCAAATGTTTCCCTACACCAGCACAACACTTCCTCCCGCACAGTGATATTTGAGAAGCTGTTAGGTTACCACACACAATCTGGGACATCTGCTAGAAATGCACTGAAGTAATCGTATGCACGCTGATGAAGCCCACAACGCTGGAAGACGAGCCATAAAAGGGTAAACCTTTCACGGCTGAAATGCAATTCTAAATGACCAACCACGATCAGCCGGAAGTATCCTGCATAATTTAACCAAGTGTTTCTTTTCAGCCCAGTCTATGGAAAAATGATTTAAACTTTACCAACATAACTGTAGCCCTAAAGCACGGGTCCCCAGCCCTTGGGTGCTGACACCTTTCCTGGAGCCCATCAACTGATTTCAGGAAGTCGGCAGGGCCAGAAGGGGTTTTTGCCCAGCAGGGTTTCTGAGTGGCCATTGGAGAGCAGATTGGCTGTGCAGATTTTTAACCACGTTGCTTTAAGACAAACTGCCACCACAGCACAAGGATCTTCCCTCCATGACTCAAGGTAAGCTGTTTGTATGCAACATTTTTTTTAAAAAAATACTCATTTTATAGGGCTGCTATGTCTGGGTGGGGAAATACCTGGAGATTCTGGGAGTAGAAGCCATAGTAGGGTTGCCAGGTCCATGTTCATCCCCAGTGGGAGACTGAGCGGCGTTCCCAGAAGGAGCGGGGTGTCCCCAATGTGATGATGTCACATTGGGGAGCCCTGCCCCCACAGGGACAGTCCTGCCAGCTGCGAGCATTTAAAAGGGTCCCTTTAAGTGCACACAGCTGGTGGGACGGGCACGTGGGGACAGTCCCGCCGGCTATATGCACTTAAAGGGGTCCCTTTAAGTGCCTGCAGCCGAGGGCCCCAGCCGCCCAATCTCCGAGTGGCATTGTCACTGTCCCACCGGCTGCGAGCACTTAAAGAGGTCCCTCAAGAGAGAAGGGAGGGATGCTGCGGATGTTGGGCCTTGGGGGCGGGGCTTCTCCTGCTGGCCAGCTGGCCAGGCGGTGGATAGAACCCTCAAAAAAGCAGGTAACCCCTGCCAAACTGGGGGGTCTGGCAACCCTAAGCCTGAGAAGGATGGGTTTGAAGAGGAGAGGGACTTCAATGGGATACGATGACATAGACTCCACTTTCCAAAGCAGCCATTTTCTCCAAGTGAACTGATCTCTGCTGCCTGGAGATCAGTTGTAATCCCAGGAGATCTCCAAACACCCCCCTGGAGGTTGGCAACCCTATCATTTTAAAAGACATCCTATTAAACTGAGCTTCTGTCTGAAATACTGAAGAGTTACACTATAAGAGTTATGCATAACCTCACAGCTGACATTCTGACCTAATGCAGAAGATCCATATCCAAAAAGGTACAAGGCAAGGATGCCCCCTATCACTGTTGCTATTCATTTTTGTTAGATATTGTTAGAAATGAAACGAAAATTAAGGGCGTTAAAATAAAGGAGGAAGAGTTCAAACTACAAGCATATGCAGATGATATAGTCTTTATACTTCGAGAACCCACGCAATCAACAACTCATTTGTTAAAAATATTACAAGAATATGGACAACCAGCAGGATTAAAAGTAAATGTAAAAAAACCCAAAAATAATGACAGAAAATGGCACTATAGACCAAATTATATGACTACAAAAACTATCAGGTTTCAAGATCTAAAAGAAAATAAAATATTTAGAAATAATACTCACAAACGTAGCTTCCTAATACAAGATAACTGTATGAAAATCCTTATAGAAATTAAAAGAGACCTGGACAGATGGAATGATATGCAACTCTCCTTTATGGGAAGAATAGCAACTGTCAAGATGAATATTCTACCAAGAGTGTTGTTCCTCTTTCAAACAATCCTGATACTGAAAAACCAATTGTTCTTTAAAGAATTAGAGTCACAAGACAATTTATCTGGCAACGGAAAAAAACCTAGAATCAAACTAAAATTACTTCAAGAAAAGAAAGGAGGATTTGCACTACCGGGTTGGAATTTCTACTATCAAGCAGCGAGTCTAACTTGGATTAGAGATTGGATTATGTTAGAAAACTCTAGAATGCTAAAACTGGAGGGACATGACATTATTTGGATGGCACGCCTTTGTAGGGTATGATAAGCAAACTACACACAAATATTTCAACCAACACATAATCAGAGCCCCAAGTATGGCTTGAGATAAAAAAGCAATTCTATAAAAAGCTACCAAAATGAATAGTCCCCCTTGAAGCAATTTCAGACCCAAGATTAACTACAAAGAACCTAATGGGGAAATACCAAGACCTTTTAGATAGTGATAACAAACTAAAATCACAAGAAATGCTGTTGAAACAGGAGATTAAGCTGAATTGGTGGGAAAGAATTCAATTAGAGTCCAGATATGCCAAGGACAAAGGCACTGGTTTCTATGACAAACCGACAGAGCTAGACAAAATATTGTTAGGTACAGAAGAAAAACTTATTAAAAAATTGTACATGATTCTACTAGAATATAAAATGCAAGACGAAATAGTTAAAAGCACAATGGTTAGTTGGGCACAAAATTTAGGTCAAAATATAAATTTAGATCAATGGCCGAGAATTTGGAAAACTAACATAAAATATGCAACAGCGGTGTCTTTCAAAGAGAATCTGTACAAAATGTTCTATAGATGGCATATGACACTAGACAGATTGGCAAAATATTACCCTAATATGTCTAATATCCGTTGGAAGTGTAGAAAAAAAAATCGGGCCCTATTTTCATGTTTGGTAGACATGCCACAAAAGTAAAAAATATTGGACTGACATACATAGAATTCTACAATGAATAATAGGAACCAGCATACCGTTCTTACCAAAGATTTTCTTGTTGAATATAATACCAGAACAATATAATAAACCAGATTGTTACATGATAACACATGTAGTAACCGCGGCTAGAATGTTATATGCCAGACTATGGAAAAAGCAAGACATATCTCTGAGGGAAGATTTGGTTTATAAATTATTGGAGACAGCTGAAAGGGATAAACTTACTATGGCACTACAAGGAAGAGGTGATAATATTTTTGAAAAATCTTGGTCGAGACTATATACATGCATTGAAAATCTTAGTAAGGATGAATAATAACTAATATGTCCTAGCAAGACATAATTAAATAGTAAATATAGTAACACAGCAAGGGTGAAAATGTTTTCCAATTAATAAATGTGGAATGGAGGTCTATCTTATGATACGTACAATCGAGTAACACTAAATGTAAAGTGCTCCCTTCCCTTCTTCCTTTTTGTTTCCCACTTATTAGGAAAAATTAATTTAAAAAAACAAGGAAAAAGGGGGGGAACCTCACGCCTGATATTGTGGCTGGCTCTGCCTCCTGTGGTAGCCATTTTGTGGCTTGCACCCACCACCATTTAGAGTTGCCAGGCCCCCAGTCTGGGTGGGGGGTTCCCCGCTTTTGCAGGCCTCTTTGCACCACCATCCAACTGGTGGGGGAAACCCCATCTGCAAATGTCCCCGAACGCAATGTAATCACATCACCCAGAAGTGATGTCATCATATCGCCGACACTGGGGGGGATGCTCTAGTTTTTAGGCAAAACTCTATGGTAAAATTGTGCTCAAATCTCAGAATTTTGCCCAAAAACTAGAGCACTGGTTCCCAAAGTGGGGAATACCGCTCCCTGGGGGGTGCTGGAAGGATCGAGGTGGGCGGTAGGAACCTTGGGTGCAATTTGGGGGCATTGAATAAAAATAAGAGAGTGGTGGAAGCATAAAGAAAGAAGAATCCAGAACCTATCTAAAGCAGCCTTTTCCTGCCTTCTCCAGGGATCAGGGAGGGAGGTGGAGGTGGAGAGGGGACCCCATAGCCAATCACAGCCATGCATTTGCATGGTTTTCTTTACTATGTGCAAATTTGTCACTGCATCTTTTTGTTCATGTCTTGAAGGTAGATTTCTAGGGGGGGCGATGAGTAATTTTTTTTCTGAAAAGGGGGCGGTAGGCCAAATAAGTTTGGGAAGCTCTGAACTAGCGCATTACCCCCACCCAACGTCTGTGACATGATGATGTTACTTCCAGGTGATGTCATCATGACACGCATGCCAGAAGATCCCAGGACGGATCCTGGAGCCCTCCACCAGCAGCCAACCACAAACCTACCACCACCCCATGTCAGCGTTCCAAGGGTGCACACAGGCTCAAAAAGATCATACACGGTCCTGTTCAATAGCAGTTATAAGGGTGTGGTCTTTTACAAACCTACTTGGAAGTAAGTCCTATTAATCTTGGTGGGACAACTTCCAGAGTACATGGAATATACTCTAGGATGCACAATGGCCTTCCCGCTTTGTAAGTGCAAGAAGTTGGCTTTGCAAGACTGAAGGGTGGGTGGGGGTTGTTTTGTCCAATTCACAAGGACAGTTTATCAAGCCAACAGACAAGTGTGGTCAAGAACGGTTTATGAATACTGTGTACTTATACTAGTAAGAAGAATCAAGAGGGCTTTTCAGTAACTACAAACTTGGAACTCTCACATGAAATGTGCAGTGTGGGTTTTGTTCAGCATTTCAAGGGAGGTGTGGACAGAGTGATAAAGGAGAACAGGATTGAACCCACTGACCTTTCACCTATATGCATTAAGTTCAATTTGGGAACAAGAGCCGCTGCGCACAGGAAAGCCTCTATGTTTTGGGGTACTATGCAGACTAGTAGGACCCGCAGTTGCCCAAGATTCCAATCACAACCTGTCTGTATAGATAAAGATTCTTGAACACAATTTGCATTGAATATGCATCGGGGGAAGACGCAAGACTAGCAGATGCAATCTTGTTTCCTCCCAATCTGCATTCACCATCTGTGGATTATAATTTGCGAACAATCCTTTCACTCACACATACAGAGAGGATGGCGAAGATGCCAATTAAAACAAAGGCCTCACTTCACTGCAGCAAATATCGCAGACTCCCTGGCCCTCGGTTTATCTGGCAGGAAGAAACCACGGCATTCCCCACACAAGGATTAGCGGGTGAGCCATTTTGGCGTGAGTGGCCATCATTCAGACATGCTGGTTTTTTAACGGAAAACCATCACTGTCAATCCACTGCATTCCAGCGTCTTCGGTGACTGCCTCCATCTCATTTCAGATGAGATGTGTCTTAATTTTTCAATTTAAATGCAATTGCAATACCAGCTGCCCGCAATTAGACAAAAGCTCTTCCGAAGCTTCTCTAGCAATGTATTGTCCCTTTCGATTTTCTTCCTCGTTTTAAAGCAAAGAGATGCTTTTGCTCTGGTACCATGGCATTCCTGAACGAATCCTTAATCGGTTTGGAGGGGGTGGAGGCTTTAATTACAGCTTTTTTTTTTGTTTAATGATCATAATTGTGTAATTACTAATTTATAATCATGATTTTTTTAAAAGAAAGACGTGAGCAATCAGTTTGGCTGAAAATAGAAAAGCAGGAATTAAAGCTCACCCCCTGAAGAGAACAGATTAAGCATCAATTTGAATGCCATGAGAGTGAACAGGAAGCAATCAATTGAACACAACACAGCTGTAGAACAATAGAAGGCTGTAAGGGATAACCATGGAGAGAAGGAAGAGGTTTTGTCAACTGGGTTTAATTTGAAGGGAAGGGGCTGTGCGTCAGTGGTAGAGAATTGGCTTTGGATGTAGAAGGTCCCAGTTTCAACCCCTGGCAATTCCATAAAAAAGGATCAGGTATTAGGTGATGTGAAAGACCTCAACCTGAGACCTGCCAGTCAGAGCAGACAATGCTAACTAACCAAGCTGCTGCCAGTCAGAGTAGACAATGCTAACTGGCTAATGACTTTATGTATTTATGTTTTATGTATTTAGATGACAGCAGGATCCTGCTTGTGAGGATATACGCCTGGATTTTTATGAGGAATTTATTCATTTTGGCCTGTATTCAGCAACACAGTCCAAAGATTTAAGGACAACTGGGTATTCTCAATGGGAGGTGGCAACTGGTGGAAATCGCCACCAATTCTGAAGAAAACCTAAGAGGCCTTAGATATTCAGAAGCCATTTAACCAATATGTACACCCACCATTTCAGTTCCTTTAAGGCTACAAAAGGGCTGTGGTATAGAAACAACACAGGATTCAAGCCCCACTGCAGGGAAAACATGTGACAGAAGTATAGTTCAGTTCTTATTATGGTCCACAGTCCATTCAGGAACAGGAAAAAACACACTTCTACAAAATTAATTACTTATAATGTTTATGTCACCAGTGTAGTTATTAAGGTTTGTTATTCACTGCAAAACTCAATAAAAATATTTTTTTTTAAATCTCAGCAAACAAAAATCTTAGCATACATAATTCACCTTAAAATAACTAACGGTTTAAGGGTTAGAATCCAAGCAGATTATACACAGGGCATTAACTCAGCCTTTTGGCTAAGATCATGTGTGTGAATGGTGGCAGTGAGGGAAAATGACGTCAAGTCACAGATGACCTACAACAATCTTGTAGGGTTTTCAAGGCAAGAGACATCCCGAGGAGGATTGCCTTTGCCTGCCTGTGTTGTGACCCTGGACTTCCTTGGGTGTCTCCCATCCAAATACTAACCAGGGCTGACCCTGCTTAGCTTCTAAGACCTGACAGGAGACCTGCCAGTCAGAGTAGTATCCTGACAGGATAGTAATGTTTACAACAGGCAATTTAATTGCTGTAATACATAATTAATTTAGGGAATGAACTGCCAGAACAGGTGGAAATAGACACTATTAGACATCGCCACAGATGTCAGTCAACGGCTGTCAGCCACAATGACTGTCTGAACATTGACACACTAATGCGGCTGAAGACCAGTGGAGAATAAATGAGGGGAGGGGCAGCTTCTTGTCCTACCTGTCAGGCTACTAGAAGGACATTTTTTACGCTGCATGTATAAATCACTGAATACTGGAGTATCACTGGGGCTTACAGCAATCACTGGATTGTATTGTCCACGTAGGGGGCAACGCACTGCCATAGTGCAGCGGTCCCCAACCTTTTTGAGCCTTTGGAATTCTGACACAGGGTGGTGGGCACTGCCCCAATACGGCTGCCACAGGAGGCAGAGCCAACAACAAAATGGCTACCACAGGAGGCGGAGCCTCACACACACACACAGAGAAGACGCTTTAGGGCCGGGGAGAAGAGAGATAATTTTTAAACAATACACTGGGAAAGAGGAGAGAGAGAATAAAAACAACATTTTCATCTGCCCAGCCAACTGGATCTCCAGCTGCCGATCAGAAGCCCTGCTAGGTAAGTGCCATACCTGTCCCAACCACTTTCTAAAAACACTTGGTTAGCATCAGGAAAGAGCAACACGTTGGGGACACCTCCTATGCGCAGCATCTCAATGGTGCGTGGAGGGAACCATTAGGCTATTACATTTGTCAGGTATTATGTTCTGCAGGTTTCTGAAGAAATAAATTGAAATCAACGTACAGCTACACCCTTACAAAGGGAAACTGAAGAGCTGCTCATCTTTGGCTCAGAACAACCAGATCAGTATTAAATGTGGAGCCTGTTCCCCTTCCCAGTAAAATACAAAGACTATAGTTCAGATTATTTGGTTCAGGACTGGAGAACGGCTCTCAGAAGTATTCGTTCTCACACTTGTCAGAGCAGGTAGGCAAGGCATTTCTGTTTACCTAGCAATTTTCATCTGAGGTTCTTCTGATACCTTGTCCTCTCTGTAACCTAAGTTAGGAATGTGGGCACAGCTGAGTACAGATCATGACTGTTAAGAACTTGTCTTGCGTAAATTTTAATAAAAGTGGTTCTATCTGTGTCCTTGAAAGACTGGCTTGTTTTGGCTTCTTCCTCGATAAAAATACAAGTATGAGCCGTGGAACTTCAATTATTGGTTACTGCAGAAAGTTCCAGAAAGTTCCTGTTGCTGGAAGATTTTTCTTGTATAAGCCACCTGCTAGCACTTAGCATATGTCCTTCAAAGAGTTCGTTGTGTTCCCGACTTTCTGTAAAACCTTTACTTCCTGAAGCCAACTGGAAAAGGCCTGCGAGCAGGTCTTCTTAGTCCAGGCCTTCCTAAGGAGAAAGGCTCATCCACCTGCTGGTTTCTTAGCCTTGGATTTGCCATTCAGATCTTGTAGGAACAAGTTACAAGTAGGAAAACCAGCCCAGCCGTGATCAAAGAGCTCACACAGAGATGCCAGACCCCCTGGTGGGGGCAGGGGTCCCCCGCTGCTAGGCCCCACCTCTCTGCTGCCAATCAGCTGGCCAGCAGGGGGTAATTACTCCCAAAACAAGAGAGGAACACCTGACATCTCAGCGATGTGCCTACATGACTTCAATGTGACCCGGAAGTGATGTAGGCAAATCAGGGTGACGCTCTGGTTCTTGAGCAAAAACTCTATTGGTAGAAGCTAATTCTACTGTAGAGTTTTAGCTAATTCTACCGTAGAGTTATTGCCCAAAAAACCAGAGCATTACCCTAACATCCCTGACCTGCCTTAGCCATTTCCAGGTCACACTGGAAGTCATGTGAGCACGTCACTGAAACGGGGAAAGAAACTCCCAGCAAGCTCACCCCGCATCCCCTGGCGGCTGCCCGGAGGGACCTGACAACCCTAAGCTCATATGTTATGTTCTGTCTTTCTGTGAACATTCTGTGGAGGGATCCCTCTGTGGAGGGTCGTTATGCAAAATAAGCCTACGCAAGACCAGTAGCGGAAGTAACAGATTTGTATGAAGTGGGTTCACAGAAAATGCCTGTCAGTTCCAGGGAAGTAGACAATGGCTGGGAGTCATTTAAGGACCTCAGAAAGGGTCACTTAGTCTTAGGGCTTCTCAGACCCACAAGAGATGAGCCGTCACTGGAAATGGAAACCGCTAAGGACCTGGTTTGTTCTGAGATCCAAGTCTATATCAGCAGAAACTGCAGGTGAGGGCTCACATGACCAGCCTGAGGCAGTCTGGAGAGGGCGATGGTGTCATGAGACATCACTTCCAGGTGAAGACCCACCAGTGACATCACTGTGCCAAGTGAAACTCTAGAATTTCCCCCAAATTCCAAATATATGGTGAAATCCTCGAGTGTCAATCAATGCTGTGGCATCCCTTCCAGGTCATCACCTGGAACGGATGTCACCATATTGAGCAAATGCTTCCATGTCCTGCCCCCAAACATCCCAAAATTGCAGGCTTATTCCTGGCAACCCCAGCCTTTATCATGAACAGGACTCTAGTCTACCTCAGTGATTGTGGCACTGTTGTCTATTACCTTTGTAATTCCACTCCTGCACTGTTTATAGTATACTTTGCCTTAGGCAGTTTATTGTCCACATCTATAGATCTAATTCCCAAGTGCCCCCCCCGCGCGTGCGGATACTTAAATCCGCGCGGGGGGGCACTTGGAGGGCAGAGGGGGGGTTCTGCAGGTGGGGGGTAACCCCCCCCCCCCGCTTGCAGAAAAATCCGAAATCTATCAAAAACTTTTCGGGGGATCTTTAAATCTCCCGAAAAGTAAAAGAGCGTCCCCTGCGCATGCGCGGGGAACGCTCTTGGAACGGCAGCGGCCCGGCGAGAGTCACCGAGGCCAGCCGACAGCCCGCGGAGGAGGGGGAAGGGGGCGAGTGGCAGGCCCGGCAAGAGGCGCCGAGGCCCGCTGGGAGTCTCTGGGGGGGGGGACGGGGGCAAGCGGCGGGCCCGGCGAGAGCCGCCGAGGCCCGCCGGGAGTCTCTGGGGGGGGGAAGGGGGCAGAGGAAGGGGGGAAGGGGGCGGAGGAAGGAGGAGCAGCTATCAGCTTCTCCCCCCCGTGAATATCGCGCCCCCCCCCTGTTCTTTTCTAATTTGCTGAGTGGATGTCTTTATGCTATGTTGTATATTATCCCATAATCTGCTGCGAAAAAATCTCAGTGAAAAAAGTGGACTATATATAATAAAGGAACACATAAATAAGGTCCCTACACATAATGAGCATAGAGAGATGGCTTTCTGCTTATAGGGAATTTGTTTTATGTATGAATCTGCCTTATTTAAGTGGACAATATAAAGCCCTCTATTATGATCGGAAATGCATATCAGTGTCCCAGCCAGTGGTCTCTGTAACCACATGCCACTATAAATGCTTTTTACTGGACACACCTTCAGTGTACATTTGCATAGGATACACTCTCTCTAGTATCTATATACTAATTCCAAGAGTTTTTTTTTCTATGTGGATACTTATATCTGCCAAAAGAGAGCTCACTCTCTCCCAACAGCTTTTCCTACATAGGGGCCTTCCTCGGTCTGCAGAAAAATCCAAAAAGTTAAAAAAAAAAAACCTTTGAGGGACCATTGACTTTCCCCCAATACCTTTTGAAATGACATCAGCTCCAGGCATCAACTGTGAGAGATTAGAATGTTCGGTAGAGGGGAAGGCTTCTAACTGTTTTCTGTCAGTAAAAGGCAGGGTTTTTACTGGCAGCAGTCTAGGGTTGCCAAGTACCCCCCCCCCGGCCACCAGCAGCGGATCCAGATCCAGGCTGGGAAACTCCTGGAGATTTGGGGGTAGAGCCTGGGGAGGACAGGGACCTCAGTGAGGTACAATGCCATAAACTCCACCCCCCAAAGCATCCATTTTCTCCATGGAAACTTATCTCTGTAGTCTGGAGATGAGCAGTAACTCCAGGGGATCCCTAGGCAGCACCCTCTGTGTGACTTGATACCACCTGATTTGCATGACTTAATCAGGCCCAGCTACTTTGCTATTGTTCATCAGCAGCCACCCTATGAAAGCCAGTGTGATGTAACAGTTCGAGCTTCAGACTGGGATCTGCGAGACCCAGGTTTAGATCCCTATCTTGCAGTGGAAGCTGACTGGGAGATTTTGGACCAGTCACATACTTTCAGCCTAACCAACCTCACAGGGTTGTTGTGCAGATAACAAGGAGGAAATAATAATGTAAGCTGCTTTAGTCCCCACTGTGGAGAAAGACTGTAATTTTCCTAGGTAGAGGCTGTGGGGGAGGGGGGTGGAGATGGAAAGCTGAAGACAGATAAAGGTAGGTTGGCTGTTGGGTGGGAAGGAAATAGGGTTGCCAACTCCAGATCGGGGAATTCCTGGACATTTGAGAGTTGGAGCATGGGGAAGGTGGGATTTGAGGAGGGACTACAGACCAGTATAATGCCATATACTCCACCCTCCAAACAAGCCATTTCCTTCACTTAAACTACCATTGCCAGCCTCCAGACAAGGGCTGGAGAGAACCCAAGAATTACAACTGTTGTCCAGGTGACAGATCAGTTTCCCTGGATAAAATGTCTGCTTTGGAGGCCGTTTGCCTCCCCAAGCCTCACTGTCCCAAGGCTCCACCCCAAAATCTCCAGGAATTTCCCAACCTGGAACTGGCAGCCCTGAGGTGAATTGATCTCTGCAGCTGGGAGATCTATTGTGATTCCCAGAGCACTGCCACAGCTGCTGTGGGGGGAGAGAAAGCAGGCAGGAGGCTGGGAGAGTGATGGGGGCAGAAAGAGAGAGTGACGGAGTGGGGGGGGCAGAAAGAGAGAGAAAGAGTAATGAGGTGGGGGGGCAGAAAGAGAGAGAAAGAGTAATGAGGTGGGGAGGCTGAAAAACAAAGAGAATGATGATGGGTCAGAAAGAGAGGGGAAGTAACATACATGGAGGAAAGAGAGAGAGTAAGAAGGGGGGCAGAAGGGAGAAAGAGTGTGAGAGAGGTAGTGGGAGAAGGGAGGAAGCAAAGGTGTGAGGAATGGGATAACCATCCTGCAAGTTTCTTGCGGGTCTCCACTTGTATAGTATATACGCAATTCTGTTTGCACGAACATCAGGCATTTAACCTTTCCAAACTTCATAAATATTTCCCAAAGTACAATTTTATATCTTGGTCAAGTTAATGATTATGCATTTCACGAGCTTAAAGCAGTAAAATAAGTTTAGTTTGACAAAGACATATTAGGTATATTTCTCAGTTTTTATCCTTATTAAAGAAACCCACAGAGAAACACTTCTTTGCCCCAGTGGTTTCAACATTTCTGGAAAATTTAAATCTCTAAATGAGCAAGAGGGTTCTTGAGCAACTTTTATGACATAGAGAAAGAAAAAATTCATTGGCAGTCCCAAATATGGCCACTTTCATAGGCGACATAGAAAAAAAAATCATACCTCCCTACAGCATGCAGCAAAACAGCCCAGAACCAGACATTACAGGATACATACAGAGGGCACTGAAAAATGGCAATTCTGTACCTTTTAATCTCCCCCGCCCCCCGTAACATTTAGTAATGTAAAAATGTAGTGTAGGGACATCACTTTATACAAGCTTGGGCAGTCACCTTATTGTTTGTCACTCATGGGAACAAGAAATGCTGCAGGAAATTGCCATCCCATTACCAGGAAAGACAGAATATATTGATGCAGAACTACTGTTTTTCTGTGGCAGTCATGGGTTTCCTGTGAAGTCTAGTTCCAGCCTCAGGGCTTCAGAGTACTGATTCTAAATTGTATTTTTCCACAGCTCCTTTGGTCATAGTAATGTTCCCTCCCCATGGCTCATGACAAAGTTTGCATGTGTATGCACAATGGAAGATTAATTGTTTTCTTTGCATTCTTAGCCCTCAGAGGTCTCCAACCTTTTGGAGCCTGCAGGCACCTTTGGAATTCTGACACAGGGTGATGAGCGCAACTACAAAATGGCTGCCTCAGAGGACTGGGCCAACTGCAAAATGTCAGGGAGCAAGGTTATGCATAACTCCTAACAGTAGCTCTTGAACATTTCAGGCAGAAGCTCTGTTTAACAGGACGCCTTTTAAATGAATAAATATTTTCTTGCATACACACACAGTAACACAATGAAGAGCATTGTACTGTGGCGGCAACTGTTGTGGAAGCAACACTTTAAAAACCTGCAGTCAATCAGAACTCCAATGACCAATCTAAAGGCTGCTAAGCAAAAGGCCCACCTGACCATGACCACTTCCTAATCTCTGTACTGTGGAAAGGAATATTAGGTTCTTATGTTCTCAGTTCTCCACTTGACGAGAGGATATTTTACCTTGTCAGGATACAGTCTTCCTATTGAGATGCATTGTTTTTTATAAAGGAATATCCTTCTGTCAAGATAAAGTCTTCCTACTGAAGTTCTGATCAGTTTAGAGAGCGGAGAATTGGGAATGCAAGAACCTATTATTCCTCTCCACAGTACGGAGCTTATTTGTGATCTAGGAAGAATGTTTCTGTATGCTCTGAGACTAGAATTTGGATCTGTTGGACACTTCAAGACCGTTTATTTGGAGTGGATTTTCTACATATTCAGAGACTGTATTCCAACTGGATATTTATGAATTGTTAAAACTGATATATTGGTAAATTGTAATTTGTATGTTTATAAAATAGAAGTAATAAAATTACTGTTTCCTTCAATTGTCAGTTTTCTTGTCACGGCGTTATATATTGCTTGCTAACCTTTTCCATGATTCTCTTTTCGGTGTTATTAGCCTCCAGGTTGTGGCTGGAAATCTCCCACTATTACAACTGATCTCCAAGCGACAGACTAGGGTTGCCAAGTTGCCAAATTGAACGTACAATTCAGCGAGGGGAGTCCCAGCCCTCCTTGGGAGTCTTCTGGCATGCACGTTTTGCGAGTGATGTCATTGCATCAGGCACGCTGGGGGCAGGACCTCTGTAATTCGAGGGAAAACCATAGAGTTTTCCCTTGAATGATAGAGCATCCCCTCCCCCCGAAACCGTGCCAGGCACAATGATATCATCACACCGGGCACATCTCCGCAGCCCGGCAATTTGGGGGTGAGGTTCCCCCAGCGGCCCAATCCAGGCCGGTGGGGAGCAGACCAATCAAGCAGGGGTTCCCCCCCCCCCCCCGGGGACTTGGCAACCCTATGACAGACATCAGTTCACCTGGAGAAAATGGCTGCTTTGGAAGGTGGACTCTATGAATCCCGAAGATTCAGAATGCTCCAACGGATTGGAGAAAGCAACGGGTTGCATCGGCATCGATGGCATCGGTGCCGACTGCTTGGCACGGTGCCCCAGAAGCGGAACAATAGGTTTGTGCTTCCTGCCTACCGGCACCGACTGTTGTGGCTGTACGAATTCTGGTGTCGGAGGGTGCTCTCGGTATCGGTATCGAGACCGGGGGGGAGGATGTTGACTGGCGATCTCAATCTGCCGGGGCGCACGGAGGGAACCAGGGCGCAGTAGGCATGGAATAAGCTTCGTAGAGGTACTGCTACTGATGGGCATACCATGGAGCCAGGGGATAATGCCACAATGACCTTCCAATCGATGTGGAGAGACGGCTGAGGCATCAGTGTCCTTGTCTAGGTGTGGACTTTCAACACTGGGCGCCCAGAGCACTTGGGTTAAATCCATATCCAGTTCAGAGCCCGTGAAGTGGATAGGACGCAGCAAAGGCAAGGTGGAATCACCATGTAGCTGCCCAAGGCCCACAGAGTCAAGCATCGCAGCCCCTGCCAGGGCTGTGTCTGACGTGACGTGTGTAGGCAAAGCGCTTTTGGAGAAGGTACCCTTCTTGTGCTTCTTGTGCTTGCTCTGCCTCTCGTCCTTGCCCTCCTTGCGTTTTTTGGCAGGAGTGTGGGCTTCCAACTGGGAGGTTGACGTCAGTTGTTTCAACACCAATCTGTCGACATTGATGATGCTCGGCATTGGAGAGAGCGCAGTCTTTGATCCCAAAGCTGGGGTTGATAGTGAGGCATGTCTGGCCGTCTTTGCGAAGACACCATTGGAGAATGAGCCTGTTCCAGTAACGCAACGCGGACTCTTGCGGCTCAATTCTTCCTCGGCTGCTTTGAGAACCCAGCACAGTGAGCACAGGAGTCCATGCAGTGTGCTTCCCCAAGGCACAAAAGGCAAAGCGAGTGTCTATCAAGGGGGGCAATTTTGCTGCCACAGTTTAGGCACCGTTTGAAGAAGCCCCACCATTTGGCCATAGGCCGGAGGTGGGGTGGGGAGGGAGGAGTAAACTGCCGAGGCAGAGTACTCAAAGTCAGTTCTATCCCAAGCTAGTAAAAAGTCCTTTCACTTTCAAGAAAATCCAGGAGAAAAAAGAAGAAAGAAGAGAAAATACCGACCAAAGCGAGGAGGGTCCTACCAGCGCGGTTGTCAGAAGAGAGCCGGCGGGACTGTTGTGCCCCTCCCTTGGTCATGCGCACTGGGGCCATGAAAGCGTGAAAATCCCTTTCGCTTTAGAAGATACCGATCGAGGTCGGTGCAGGCACACTGTATCCCAGAGGTGTGATGCACAGAGACCACGAAAAAGATCCCTATACATATGTATATACCATACTTTTGTCTTAACAAAAGCGCTGCAGCAGCAATAGTTCAAAAATCTGATAATTAATATAACTCTGAAGACTGAAAAATGAGTCCAACACGTATATCTTCGGGCTCTCTCCTACAGCTAAAGAAAATTTTGTCAAGGCCTGATATACCATACAGTTATTAAGTTCCTGGAGTAAGCTCTTACAAGTTAGCCTCGAAGGGAAACACGGTGCATTAAACTACAGGGGAAGGTGGGATATAAATGTTTTTTTTTAAATAATTAAATAAACTGAAAATTGGATCTCACTCTGAATATGGAAGGGCGTGATGCATGGTTTCAAGTTTTGCTGTCCAGGATCCTGGATTGGAATGCTGAAATGAAGGGGGCGGGAGTCAGGCAGCTTGACTGCTGGCCAACTAAGAGTTGCAGGTTGTTGGATTTGGGTGGGAGAAGGGTCAGGAGGCCTGTTGGCTAGGCAGGGAGCCCATTAGGGACTTTAGTAGAACTGCTAGCCCCCTACTGGGGGCAGGGAATCCCCCACTGCTGAGTCCTGCCCCCTGCCAATCAGCTGGCCTGCGGGGGGGGGGGGGGGGGAAGACACCAAAAAGGGAGGAAGGCCTAGGTTTCAATTGCTGATGACACAGAAATGTCACTTCCAGCACATTTCATTGCATCACTGGCATCGCTCTGGTATTTGGGCAAAAACTGTATGGTAGAAGCCATTTTTACCATAGAGTTTTTGCCCAACTACCAGAGCATAGCTGTGATGCTGATGATGTGATGATGTCACTTCCCCTGCATGGTGGAAATGGAGTCACTGCGTTACTGGTGACAAGGACTAGGCCTTCCTCCTGCTGAGAGCCAGCTTGGTGTAGTGGTTAAGAGAGTTGGACTCTAATCTGGAGAACTGGGTTTGATGCTGCACTCCTCCTCCAGATGAAGACTGCTGGGTGACCTTGGGCCAGACCCAGTTCTCTCAGAACTCTCTCAGCCCCACCTATCTCACAGGGTGCCTGTTGGGATGAGGGGAAGGAGATTGTAAGCTGCTTTGAGACTCCTTAAGGTAGAGAAAAGGAGGCCTTAAAAAACTACTCTTCTTCTATGCATGTAGCCTTCTGGGTGATCTTGGATCAGTCCCAGTTCTCTCTGAGCTCTGTCAGTCCCGCATACCTCACGAGGTGCCTGGTGTGGGAAGAGGAAGGGAAGGCGATGGTAAGCCACTTTGAGACTCCTTAGGATAGAGAAAAGTAGGGTATAAAAAAACAATTCTTCTTCATTCTCCTACTCCTGCTCCTGCTAAGTCTCCCCCTCCTCACAACTGGAGGGACCTGGAAACCTAGACTTTAGGTACTTTGATAGGTAAGGGTTGCGTGCTGTTCCTGCCAAAATCAGTTAAAAGCCTTTCTGTTCCACATTATAAGCCTGAATCGCTGGAACAAGAAACCTGCTTTGTGACTGTTACACTATCTCAGGCTCCAGCTCTCCAGTAACTTTTTTCATGTAATACTGAGAGGGCTGGAGAAAAGGAAAATAAAGGAACAACCAAGCCAGACATACCATTGAAAGAAACTTAGTTTCTTAGTTAGGGTTGTCAGCTCCCAGGTCCCAGCGGAGTTTCCCCCGCTTTGGGGGGCTTCGATCCACCAGTGGGGGAAACCCCACTCCCAAACAGGGACATCGTCCCACGACGTCCCCAAAGCAATGACATCACTTCTGGGTGACGTCATCACGCCAGGGATGTCGCATGGCAATGCTCTGGTTTCTGGACAAACTCTATGGTTTTGAAGGCAAAAACCCCATAGAGTTTTGCTCCCAAACCAGAGCGTCACGTGCCATGTCCCGCCCACCCCTGGAACGCCCCCCAAATCTCCCTGCTGCAACAGTGAGGGGACCCAACAACCCTGTTGTTAGTTGTCTTCACCAAACATATTGTGTGGTTCTTTCAAGCCTATAATCCCCTCATAATAAGCCAAGTGAAATGTCAGGTGGCACACTGATTTGAGGAACAGAAGACAACGCAGTCCCCAAAGCCTAAATTATAAAAGCAGAAGTATATAAGAAGCGGGACCCACAATACTCGCTGGGGAGTATTCCTAAAGGCTCCCGACCTGCAGAAGCAGCTCCACACTGAAGAGGAAGAAGCTGCAGGTAAGCCTTCCCCCCTCCCGGCACCAGTGGCAAGGCCTGAGTGGCTTCCAACTGCCGGGGCTGCCAATCTCCCCCCCCTGGCACCGGGGGCAATGCCTGTGACTCTCAGCCACTGGGCCTCCTGATCTCCCCCCCCCCCGGGCACCGGTGGCAATGATAGCTGCCGGCCTGCCAAGCCTCCCCCCCCCCCCAGCACCAGTGGCGATGCCTGAGCAGCTCCTAGCCGCCGGCCTGCCGAGCCTCCCCCCCCCCCCCCCCATGGTGGTGAGGCAGAGTTCCCAAAGTTCTTTTACTTTTGGGAGGGATTTAAATATCCCCCGTATGGTTTTTAAAACTTTTCAGATTTTTCTGCATACCTGGGGCTTGCCCCAAGTGTGCAGGAAAATCTCTTTGCCCCCCCCCCCCCCCAAGTGCCCCCGATGTGCAGATTTAGATATCCGCACAGAGGGGGTGTCTTGGCTATTAGTATATAGATAGAAAAGAAGTCTACACAGTATGACATCTAAGTCTGTAGTTTCTAGATCAGGAGACGGGGTGTCGTCAAAAGGGGGCAACTGAATAAACAAGATGTGAGACCTTCTGACCTCCTAATACTGGCTGGGATCTGAAGAACCATGGAACTGTACGCCCAGTCGGACTTAGGTCCCTTAGAACAGCTCTTCACCTCTGCCACAGGACAAACAACTTTTGAAACTGAGGGGAGTTTCAAAAGCAATTGGGGATATTGTACAGACAGTCTGCTATTCAAAGGCAATGGAGGTGGGGTGGGGGGAGAGATGTTTAAAATCCTCCTGGGCCTAGCCAAGCCCTTAGGCATGCCTGAAGTAGCTCTCTGGATCACAGCCATCAACTTTAATGTCAAATACACAGTGTCCCATTTCATAACTTGGGAAATAAACTTTTACCAAGTTACTTGTAGCTTTCTCATAATCAGATTTGGTTCTGGGCCTAGAATGCTGCCATCCAGTAGGATAATTAATATGATTTATTACACTTCGGTGTCTTAACGTTTTCTCATACCAGCTCACAGGAACTCAACTGTGCAAAGTCAATTAGCTTTCCCATCAGCAGCCTTTTATCTTTAATCAAGCAGCTCCTAAATAATAAAAAGCAGCACCACTGCTGGGAAGCAGAAAGTTTTGCAGAAAACTACACCCTGGGCCTTTAAGGACAACCAAGTGTTTTGGAGCGGTTGAGCATTATATGCAACAAGCCAGAGTACCGCCGCCTGTGTTTTCTTTGTACAAACAGATCATCACCAACCAGGATAAAAATTATGCACCGATACGATGCGCAAACAATGCCATGAGAAGGGTTGCTACGCTGACAGCTGCTCTGATAAGTAACATTTCAGATGTCGCTTTTCGTACACACCCATACACACCCACACCAACTAGGCTGCAAAAAGCGTTCTCTAAATACCATTGTTCAGATCAGACAGCATATTGATAGTACAAAAATTCACCTCCCCCGGCAAGTCCTATTCAGGAGTGTTGCTTCTCCTAGGTGCCACGCTATTTTATTTACACTGCTTGTTGTTGAATCAGTCACATGGCTATCCCAGCGAATCATGAATCAGCCAATGAACGCTCATAATATTACCTGGACAGTAAGGGTTGACCACATGGGTGCCACACTAGGGGTAAAAAGAAGCCAGCTGGACAAGAGACGGCAGCGTTAACGTATAAGCAAAGATTTTTTGGCAGCGCCAAAAAGTTATTGAGAGCAGGGGCTGTTCCTTGCCACTGCCAAAAATATTTGTGAAGCAGCATGGGTCGTCTCTGCCCAGCCCAAATACCAACACAAGCTGGAGCCAGCTCCGTAGTCGAGTAGAGCTCTGTACATACAGAAGTCTATTAATGCCCACCCAAAGTTCAGGAGCAGAACCAGTATTTATGACCCGCTCCGCCACCCGCTCGTCCACTGCAGCTAGATTTCATGACTGTTAGAAGGCTTCTGGGGAAACTCTGTCCAATCTGAAAAGCAGCAACAGTTCCCTTCTGCTAGTTTCCTTCTAAACGTCATTCTCCAGCTCAGCAAAGATGATTAACTTACTAGAGAATAATATGTACATAGTTGTTTCTCAGAAATGTGTGGGGCAATCTTATTAAAAAAGGTTACACAGGCTAAGAAGGGGGAAGCGCCTTTCCAAGTCAAATTATGTGGCTTAAAAAGCCAGTGGCGTTTCACAATTATGTGGGCTACTTTCTTCCTTCGTTTGGGCTGCAAGGAGAACTCCCCCCAGACTGACATAATAACTGAATAGATATTTTACATATTGCAGTAAAACAAAGTATTTGGGGGGGGGGGTGAGATGAGAGAGAAATAACTCCCACCAATTCTAGAATGTGGTAAAAACAAGACTTCACTGTGTTTCATTCATTCGTTTACTTCATGTACACCCTGCCCTTCTCCCCAATAGGGATCCAAAATGGCTTACATCATTCTCTCAATAACAGATAACAAGAATACAAAAGCACTGTTATGATGCAGAGAAACAATTTGTATCAAATGACTCCTAATCAAAACATGCAAAGAAAATGTCTATTACCGTATTGCAATAGGATACAAAGCTCACAGAATAAGTATGTCTTTTACACTCAAAACATAAAGCTCACAATATCTTCAAGAACAAAATTCTTCCAAAGCACAGTATCCAGTGAAGGAAGACGAAGATGCCGGCTTTTTCTCTTCGTTTCACTAATGCTTCCTCAGTAAATTCAATTCTTAATACATGAAGCACAAAAGTAGGCAGCACCGACTTTTGAAGTGGGTAATGAGCGGTAGCCCATTTGTCTTGAACCAAAAGGTTATGGTAATAAATTCTGGACACTGAACTCTTTGGGGAATTTGATCCAGTTGGAAGTTGAGTCTAGCACTTTTGTGCTTCATGTATTAAGAATTGAGTTTACTGAGGAAGCATTAGTGAAACGAAGAGAAAAAGCCGGCATCTTCGTCTTCCTTCACTGGATACTGTGCTCTGGAAGAATTTTTTTCTTGAAGACATGTTCTTGAAGATATTGTGAGCTTTATGCTTTGAGTGTAAAAGACATACTTATTCTGTGAGCTTTGTATCCTATTGCAATACTGTAATAGACATTTTCTTTGCATGTTTTGATTAGGAGCCATTTGATACAAATTGTTTCTCTGCATCATAACAGTGCTTTTGTATTCCTCTTACATCATTCTCTTCCATTTTATTCTCACAACAACCCCATGAGGCAGGTTAGGATGAGTGTGTATGACCGGTCCATGGTCACCCAGCAAGTTTCCATGGCAGAGCAGGGATTCGAACTTGGGTCTGCCAGATGATCCTAGTGCAACACTGGAAACCACCACACCACAAATTCATAAGTGGTCCACGTTACAGATAGGGTTGCCAACTCTTGGTTGGGAAATTCCTAGAGATTTTGGGAGTGGAGCCTGGGGAAGGCGGGGCTTAGGGAGGGGAAGAGCCTCATCAGGGCACAAAGTCACAGACTCCACCCTTCAAATCAGCCACTTTCTCTGGGGGAACTGATCCCTATTGTCACTGCATTCTGCTCTTTACTCATGCCACAGAGAGAATCTGCTAATGTATTTATTATTTCACATTTTTACCCCACCCTCCCCGCGAACGGGCTCGGGGCGGCTTACAAAATGGCACTCAGTGCCTAAACAGAATAGCATTTTGAAACATTTGAAAATACATTTTAAAATACAACAACAATAAAACATCTACTAACGAATGCTCGTAGTGATGGTACTGATCAGCATTCCGATGACATCTTATGGTTTCCCTTTGAACCAGGGTCAGGGTCAGAGTCCAGCCTTCTATGGGCTCCCGGCCCGGGCTGTGTTCAGGGCCAGCTCTTGTTGCAGATGTTGCAATAGTAATGATGGTAGGCAATGATGGTAGATGGTGTATTTCTTAATGAGCATCTTAAATGCTAATAGGTAAAGGTGTCTCTTGCTCGGAAGCCAGTTGAATATGACTCTAGGGATGCAGTGCTCATCTCCGTTTCCAAGCTGAAGAGCCAGTGCTGTCCAAAGACGTTTCTGTGGTCATGTGGCCAGCATGACTAGACACCAAGGCGCACGGAATGCTGTTACCTTCCCACCGAAGTGGTACCTATTCATCTACTTGCAATTTCTTGCTTTCAAACTGCTAGGTTGGCAGGAGCTGGGACAAGAGATGGAAGCTCACTCCGTCATGCAGCACTCAGGTCTCGAACTGCTGAACTACCGGTCTGCAGTTCAGCATCTTAACAACTTGAGCCACTGCAGTCCTAAAAAGCTAATACACTGTGACATAAGCTTATGTGGACCACAGCCCAGTGTCTCAAATGCATGCATTAGTCACTTTAGTGGATGAATTATCTCCTTGTAATAGCCAAGGTTTGGCCATCAGGAGGACCAATAATACAATTATACCCAGCAGAGGAACCACTGCCACCTGGCTTTGTACAAAAACATGTGCTTTTTTTTTTAATAGGGTGGCACCCCTCCATGCCAAGAATAATGTCTGTGCATGCACAGATAGCATAGAAATGTAGTTCAAGTAGCATACTGGGCTGTCCTAACAAACCAAAACGGCATTTGGAGGTGGAGAACCAATGGCCAGAGCTGAGGGAAACAAAAACCAGTGAGACGGATAGGAAGCAGAGCTGAGCAAACAGGAGAGGGAAAGATATCACAGATTATACCCCACGTACGGAAAACAATAATAGCATAAAAGAGGGACTACTATTTCCCATAGCAAGCGAACCACTCCCTCATCTCACAATCAAGTTCCACAGCACCTAAATTTGCTAATTAATTCAGGGACTTTGCAAAGCTGAGTTCAGTAAAAGGCCGCTACAGAATGGCGCTGCGATGTTCTAATGCAGCTTTCCAGGCTCTGTCATTTTAAAAATATCTGATTTATGCTGCCTGTCATGATCCATAATATTCTGTTTTTGCTTCAACAACGCTTCCCCCCTAGTTACATTTCTGCATGTCTGAATGCTGTTGGGGGAAGAGACCCAGTGAAAACTGACAACCTTGTATAGGAAAATAACAGGAACAGGCATAGTTCTTTCAGGTGTTTAGTACTTATGCTATTGGGGGGGGGGGGCGGCAAAGCTTGTACATATGTGTCCAGAGAACCCCAATTCCTTTACTGCTCCCACTTTAGAAGTGCATACCCTTCCAAAGCATGGACAATATTCGTAGATCAGATTCCAGCACAAACTTCCTGGCATCCTCTATTTCTTACCAGCTGTCCTTCTACTATAAAATGCATTGTCTTTACATCAAGAGATCAAGAGTTGGGAAGTAGCATCTGCTTTTGCTCTCCAGGACTCAGAAAAAGCAAAGAACCCTGAAGCTGCATGAATTAAATTCATCGTCCTCTATTTCAGTCTCCAGGTTTCATTTTCAGGGAAATAATGAGATTGTTCTACTTGCAGCTTGGAGTCTTACAGTCCAAAAATGGTTCTAATACCTGCTCAACAACACAAGAGCAGCCCTGCTAGATCAGACCATCCATCTTGGCCAGCATCCGATTTCCCCGCCGAGGCCAATGAGATTCCCCAGAAGGCCTGCGAACACGGACACATCAGCCAAAGCCTTCCCTTGATGCTGCCCTGCAGCAGGGGGCATTCAGATTTCTCACTGAGCCTCCACAGGTAATCACCAGGGATTGAATTATCCTCCATGAAGTTATCCAATCCCTTTTCAGAGCCACCTGGCGGCTAACATCCTTTGACAGTGAGCTCCAAAAGTTAGCTATGCATTGTATGAAGAAGAGTTTCATCTTTCCTGAATCTACATCAGTTTCATTGTGTGTCCCCCAAGTTCTTCAATTCTGAGAGAGCGCTAGCCATCTTTCCCCCCCTTGACACCACGCATAAGATAAGCCTCTTTCGTGTTCATCCTGAAGTCATCTTTCCTCTAAATTGAAAGTCCACAAGCTCTTTAGCATTTCTCCACAAGGGAAGGCTCTCCAATGCTTTCATAATGTGTGTTGTCACAGAATCATAAAATTGGAAGGGACCTCCAGGGTCATCTAGTCCAACCCCCTGCACAATGCAGGAAATTCACAAATACCCTCCTCACACACACACACTCAGTGACCCCTGCTCCATGCCCAGAAGATGGCAAAAAACCTCCAGGATCCCAAGCCAGACTGGCCTGGAGAAAAATTCCTGCCTGTCCTTCTCAGTACATTTCCCAGCTCTACAATATTCTTTCTGAGATAGAGCAGCCAGAACCAACGGCCATAAACATAAAAACAGGAGGTTTTGCCGCAACAGGACACCTCTTCACGCTCACCTACAGTGAACCTCATTTGACACATTACTGTCCACTCAGCCAGTTAGAGATAGCCTCTCTCAGAGCTCTTCACAAATCTTACCAGCTATTTGGCTGAAGGGCAGCTCCATAGTACATTACTTTCTTCCATCATTACCCTGTTATTACTGATTTCGACTGAACTACCAAAGTGTTTGCCTTATCAGTGGAGGAGAACTACTGGAAGGGGGTGGTATAAGGACTTTAATTGGGGGGGGGGGGATTCTGCAAGGGAAGATGTGGTGAATTACAGGTCGTTTTCTGACTTCCCTCTCTGACTGAGCAATCAGTACCAGAGCAACTTTCAGGCCTGGCTCTGCCGTTGATCCATCTTAGCCTGGCTTCAGGCCAGGTTCTGGAACTGAGAGGCCGTCCGTCTCCTTCCGGATACCATTTGGCAGGCTACCTATATTTTAAATAATTAAGAAAGTACACAGGTCTACTTATGCAGCCTGGACTACTCACATCAAACTGTTCCACATCTAAAAACCACCTTCACAGTTTCTATAGTAGAGAGGTAGGATCTAAACCTAGGGCTGCCAAGTCCAACTTGGGAAATATCTGAGGACTTTGGGGGTGGAGCCAGGAGACTTTGGGGGTGGAGCCAGGAGAAAGGAAGTGACATCATTTTGTGATGTCACATCCTGTGATGTTGCTTCCACATGCTGACACATGAACTCATGAAGTTTCCTAATACTGAATCAGGCCATTGGTCCATCAAGGTCAGTATTGACTACTCAGACTGGTAGTGGCTCTCCAGGGTCTCAGGCTGAGATCTTTAATGTCACCTATTACCTGATCCTTTTTTAGCTGAAGAGGCTGATACCTCCTGCATGGCAAGCAGATGCTCTATCACTGAGCAACGGCCCTACTGAATCCTTCCTCATCTCGGCAGAATATGAAGCACTAAGTGCTACACAAGTGCTAAATATGATTTTCATATCATAAGAACAGGAGATCGGGCCAACAGCCCATCCAGTACAACACTCTGTGTCACACACTGGCCAAAAATACCAGGTGCCCTCAGGAGGTCCAGCAGTGGTGCCAGAACTCCAGAAGCCCTCCCACTGTTGCCCCCCAAGCACCAAGAATGCAGAGCATCACTGCCCCAGACAAAGGGTTCCATTTAGACCTTGTGGCTAATAATAGCCACTGATAGACCTCTGCTGGATGGGGACAGAGAGAGACAGACAGAAAAAAGAAAGAAAGAAAGGGGGAGAGAGAGAGAGAGAAGGAAAAGAGCTGGCAGACCCCAGCAGCTTACCCCAGCAGTTTACCCCAGCAGCAACTTTGCACGCCACATGCAAAAGCAGGCCCTTCAGTAGAAAGAGCCTAGTCCCTCCTTAATCTCTGGGCGGGGCTCTCTTGCTCGCTCAGTTCTTAAAGAGGAAATGTCTGTTGAGGCTTTTTACTGCAAAGCAGGCTCTCTGCAGACATTTCCCTTTTAAGAAGTTCAGGCCTGGCAGGGAGAGGCCAGGGCAGGCTCCGACGTTCCCCTGCTGGCAGCCATTGCCTCCTCCGGTGGCCAATTTTGAAAAAGCGGGGGTAAGCTTTAAAAATCGGTGTTTCCCCCGCACTACCGGGGGCCCTATCTAAACCTTTAAAATAAACTTCACAAAGTTTAAAAATGGACCTTCCCGGTAAATAGTTCCAAGCCAGGATTCCGTCAGTGCACAGATTTAAACAGCATTACCTAGTACGATCAACCAGTTCCAGTTACTGCTTAAAGCATTATAACTGTGAAATAAATACATGGATGTGATTTTAAAAAACTGCCTACAATAACATGTATGTAAAGTGCCATCAATTTGCAACCAGTGTAGGGTGACCTTGTTGGGTTTTTGAGACAAGAGACGGTCAGAGGTGGTTTGCCATTGCCTGCCTCTGCATAGCAACCCAGGACTTCCTTGGTGGTCTCCCATCCATGTACTAGCCAGGGCCGACCCTGCATAGCTTTCCAGATCTGATGAAATCCAGTTTGCCCAGACCACGCCTGCGACAATAAAGGATGTAAACCATTAACAGATACATGTTCCCATGAGGCAAAAGCAATAACTACAAATGCACAGAGTGCCAGAAGAATGAATCCCTTATGCCTTCCTGTAACAATAATTCACACATACATTTTTTAAAAATCTTTTCTCAATGCCTGATAAGTACCCCAAAACACCAAAGATTTTTAAATAAAGCCTAGAGCTGTGGTTGGCTTTAAGACAAGGGTAGACAAGAAAGTGAGGCACAGCATTACCCTACATTTGCGGACAACTAGTTTTACCACCCTTGGTTTTCCAGCAGTGCTCAGAAGAGGGCCCGGAGTTCCTTTGAGGTTTTTCTGATAGAGGTTTATAAAATTCTGCATGGGGTAGAGAGAGTTGACAAAGGGAAATTTTTCTCCCAAAGTACTAGAACTCAAGAGCATTCAATGAAGCTGATGGGCAGTAGATTCTGGATGGACAAAAGGAAATACTACTTTACACAGAGAGTGATTAAAATGCGGGGCTCGCTGCCAGAGGATGTAGTGATGGTCTCTGGAATAAACAGCTTTAAAAAGTGGATTAGATAGATTCATGGAGGATATGTGTATCAGTGGCCACTAGCCATGGTGACTGAGGGGGACCTCCACATTCAGAGGCACAAAGCCTCTGAGTCCCAGAGCCAGGAGGCCACATCACAGGAAGGCTTTGGCCTCTATGCCCTGTTGTTGGCTCTCCAGAGGAACTGGTTGGACACTGTGTAAGACAGGATGCTGGACTAGTTGGACCACTGGTCTGATCCAGTGGGGTGCTTATGTTCTGGAAAGAATACTTATGTTCTCTCAAAATACAAGAGAATATCTAGCATATTCTAAGGCACATCCTTAGGCCGCACAGTGAGGCCCAATGTGCCCGAACAGTCCTGTACATGGCATGTGCCCCCATAGTATGGCTCCCAAAATCCAGTGCAACCTCTAGAGGTTCTATGGCAACAGTCCCTTGGCAAACAAGCCAATGTGAGAAAGCCTCCCATACTGAAAGTTAGTAATTTAGAAAGACCAGAAGTTATTACAGAGTGGGGAGGGGGGAACCTCTATGATGGGCAAAACCAATTTCAAAGATTTCCACTGGCTTTCATTTACTTTGAACGTTTTACATCCTGCACTCTTAACTAGGATTTGATAAGGTATCCCATGAACTTCATAACAGCAAAAAAAATGAGACTTTTCACTAGCATAGCGCTGCAATGACATTGTAAATACAGCCAGATACAAAAGGTGCATTCTTGGTACAGGAAGTAGGCAATCGAGTTGATATAAATTCTTGTCACTAAAGAGGATGGAACTAGCCACTACCAAGCTTTCTTTGCCCATTTAGGACAGACAGAAAAACAGAACATTATTGTCAGCTTCAATTCCCTTACAAGGTTCAATCACATTAATGCTACTTCCAGGGAAACCAATACCAGTTATAAATCAACATCAACAGAATCAAGATCTTAAATTACTACTCACCAAATAACAATAAGCAACAACTACACGGTATCTGAAGAAGTGTGCATGCCCAGCAAAAGCTTGTCCCCCAGAATAAAAGGTGCCACTGGACTGGGAGCCAGTTTGGTGCAGTGGTTAGGAACATGGATTCTAATCTGGGAGAACTGGGTTTGAGACCCCACTCCTCCACATGCAGTTGCAGGTGTGACCTTGGGTTAGTCACAAGTTCTCTCAGCCCAACCTACCTCACAGGGTGTCTGCTGTGGGGATGGGAAGGGAAAGGAGATTGTAAGCTGCTCTGAGACTCCTTCAGGTAATGAAGGGCTGCATCATAACAACTCGGCTACCCACCTGAATCTATCTACATGGACCATTGTATAAGAAATTAACACATTTTGTTGCAGATTGTGACAGATTCTTTGTCTCTCTTAAACACACGCACACAAAAGCTCTACACTTCAATCGTCCAAACATAGGCAACAGTTGAGCAATCGGTTACCTCAAGACTTACTTTAGTGAAACCTTTTCTTCGGTATCTGGCCACAAACTGGAACACAGCATAAGCGTCCATGATAGAAAAACGAGGAGGACAGAAATCAGTTGCTTCTGAAGCCAGCTAATCTGTTGTTCAAGGCCGCTATAGCATAAGGTGAATCTTAAAGGAGATGGAGCCCTCGATTCAAGCAGCCGCCAGCAAGTCTTCTGAACCAACGGTGAATTTTGTTGACCCAGGTCTCAGGAGGCAAGGCTACTGAACCAATTAAGTTTTTCCTCCAAACTCCTGCTGCTAAATGACAAAACAAATAAAAAGCCCTCTGACTTTGCCTTTGCACTTTTAGCAGCAACCTGATGTGTAAAAATGCACAGGAGACATTTTTCACAGCATAGGGAGTACTGACGCCTGGTGACACTTACACATTCAGGTGCTGTTGAAGCAATACAGTGGGATCCTATTGCAGGCTTCTGTACAGATTCCTTCCAACGAGTTCAATACATAGGATAGAGCAGGTAGAGAAAGCAGTACTTTTCTCCCTTTCTCACAGTACAAGAACTCGGGGGCACTCCACGAAATTGCTGAGCAGTCGGGTTAGAACAGATAAAAGGAAGTGCTTCTTCACCCAGAGAGTAATTTCATACGTGGGATTCACTGCCTCAGGAAGTGGTGGCGGCTACAAGCATAGACAGCTTCAAGAGGGGATTGGATAAACATATGGAGAAGAGGCTCCATCTGTGGCTATCAGCCACAAGGTATAGATGGGACACTCTGTCTGTGGCAGGGATGCTTTGTATTCTTAGTGCTTGGGGGCAACTGCGGGAGGGCTTCTGGAGTTCTGCCCCCCCTCCCAGTGGACCTCCTGAGGGCACCTGGTGTTTTTGGCCACTGTGTGACACAGAGCATTGGACTGGATGGGCCATTGGCCTGATCCAACATGGCTTCTCATGTTCTTAATGTCCGTTCAGTGTGCAATGTCTTTCTTATTATTTATTTTCTCTTTCTCAGCAAATGAAATCCATGTCACTCATGCTTGTATGATACCAATGCACACACATGCTCTGTGGTCAGAGTGTTGCACTAGGGTTGCGGGGCTTGGGTTCTAATCCCCATTCAAATCCATGAAATTCACTGAGTGACTCTGGGCCAGTTGCCATCGTTCAGCCAAACCCACCTCACAAGATTGTCACGAGGATAAAATGGAGTAAAGGCGAACTATATAGACTGCTCTGAGATCTTCAACAGTGGGATAAACATTTGCTAGCTGGGTCCCGGGAACAAAGAAGTCCTTCTGAGGATTGTCCCTGCATGTCAATCACCTGTTTAATGACTATTATCAAGGAAAACTGAATTCTTACTACTTATGTTACCATGAAATAATTAAATGACCGGGGGGGGGGGGGGCGGATTGCCAACAGGCATGGAGAAAAACACCCTGCTCCTTTAATAGAAGCTTGATGTATGGAAACGGGCAGCTGAACCTTTCCATGGCATAAATGACATCACCTGGTATACAACATCTCATTAAGCTTCTATTGAGAGGACAGGATATTTTTTTTCTGTGGGGAGTACAGAATAGGGAAAACAGAATTTGAGAAATCTGGAGATATTTATTCTGTATTCAGACACGCATACCTAACTAAAAAAATGCCCCAACAAGAGTCAATAGGGCATGCATGTAAAATTTAGTTATATCTCCTTAAAATTCAGAAGCAGCAAGAAATACACAAGGTGTCTGCGGCTGCTGGAGTTTTTTAAAATACATGTAGGGTTACCAGGTCTGGGTTGGAAAATACCTGGAGACTTTGGGGGTGGATCCCGGAGAGGGCGGGGTTTGGGGAGGGGAGGGGAGGGGCCTCAGCATGGTACAATGCCATGCAGCCCACCAAAGCAGCCATTTTCTCCAGGGGAGCTGATCTCTGTCAGCTGGGGATCAGTTGTAAAAGTGGGAGATTCCCAGGCCCCACCTGGAGGCTAGCAACCCTAAGTCCATGTGCACACACCTTTTTGACAGTGTGCATGTGATCTGCACTTTAGTATGTATGCTCAAGTACAAAAAGTCAAGTCTGATCTTATATTTTGGGAAGAAGGACAGAGAAGAGTCTTGAAAAGAAAAAGGTACGGACTGTAGAGGAGGCTAATTTGTGTATGGGAAAACAGAGGTACTTAGCACACTCACAAAAAAAGTCTACAACCTTAGACGTTTCATAATCAGGTCCACAAGAAGTTAAGGAGTAAAGAAGAAAATACTAATGCCAAAGTTTGAATCAAGGGGATTGGGAAGCGCATACTCAAACTGATAAATCTTGAGTATCTTTTACAAAACTTTACTTAAGTTTTTGGCCAGCTAAGCAGCATACGCCCATTGCTATTCAAAGGAAAAAGCCTAGTTCCTTAATTGTCAGCCCAAGTGTTTATTTAAGGCACAGGATTTTTCCAAGAACAACTTTTAGGAAGGTACTGCTGAGGTGTTGTGTGTCATCCTGTAGCACGAAATGGGACTGTGAAGTGCAGCCCACAACTAAATATAGCAGCTGCTCCAGAAGAAATATCTTCAATGGAATGATTTCACCAGAGTCTTCTTGCAGGCTGGCTGTTTTAACTTGGTTTGTGCAGAGACGCGTTTGGAACACACTTTCCTCACATCTCTGTTATGTTTAGTTTCTAATATTTAACAATTTAATTTAATTCTCATTCATACCCTGCCTTTCTCCCCAATGGAAGGACACAAAGCAGTTTACGGTGTTCTCTCCTCCATTTTACCCTCACTATAACTCTGTGAGGTAGGTTAAGCTGAGAAAGCGTGACTGGCCCAAGATCACCCATCGAGCTTTCACGGAACAAGTGGGGATCTGAACCCAGGATTTCCAGACACTACTCCGACACTCTTAATCACCACCACACACATATGAAGAGCTATTTATTTACTGCAAAATAAAAACTTCAGAATTTGAGAGGAATTTAGGTAAACCAAAATGGTGCCAGTCATAGAGGCAACCACTTTTACGATGAGGGTGAAAGGAGATAGAGATGAGAGGGAAAGGAGGAAGAGCCAGGGGGCAAAAGAGCTGGCAGGAAGGAGGAAGAGAAAGCAAAGAGGAGCTACAGTGTGGGGAGGGGGGCTGTGGTTCAGTGGCAGAGCATCTGCTTCGCATGCAGAAGGTTCCAGGTTCAATCCCTGGCAGTCTCCAGTTAAAACAACCAGACGGTAAGTGATGTGGAATTAATCTGCAGTAAAGTAATTGGGCCCCTCAGAATACATTCCCAACTCTTCTGAAATGGACAGGACTTTTGTGGCAGTCTCAAAAGAGACTGCTGACTGGAAAAGCCAACGAGGAAGCGTTTCCCTTAGGAGAACGCTTAAGAGTGCTGGATTTCATCCAGTATCCATCTATCAATGAATAAATACATTCAAAACTAGGGCCCTGAATGATGGTATGAGAGAAGGAACAAATCTAATGCCTCAGAAGTTGCAAGTGTTTCTAACACGCTCAAGGAAAACTCATAATGGAACTAAGAGCCCAGAAGGCATCTCAATGGGGACAACGACACTGATGGCGGCTGCAGTGCTCTCCGCACCCAACTTTCCTATTCTCCTCACTGTAGGCTTGTTTTAGTTATTTGTGCCCGGAAGTTTAGGCTTCAGACTGTGGCCTGTTAAGACCCGCTTCCCTGGAGTGACTGCCACTGTCCTTTGGTCACCTGGATCAAAACTGTGAATTTTGTTGTTGGCTGTAGTTACCTGTGTTCATGCATGCAAACCTGTTCTTTGTTTCAAGGGCTGCGATCACATGCTCCTTTAGATCTGACATAGGTGTGAATGCCTGATAAATCTAAGGGAGGCGATTAGACAGCAGCATCTGGGAAATGTTCCGCAGTCTTCAGCAACCTGTGCTGCTCTGCCATGGAAGCAGAGTTAAAAAACACTGGGGAAAGTCCGGTCCTTACGCTTGTCAACGGGCCACAGACCAGGCCCGTAGCTACAGTGGGGCATTCCGGGCCCAGGCCCCCAACTTACCACCGAGGCCTCCCAACTTCCCATCCAGCTGGTTTATTTTATTTTTCTCACGCGACACAGCTGCACCACACCGTCACCCAGCCCTGCCTGCCTACAGTGTACCTGTCTGGCTGTGGGCGAGGCACACAACAGAGCACATTTGCTCCCTACTCCAGCCCTGTCTGTGAGCTTCCTTCGGGGCCTCTGGCCGGTGACAAACAACTGAATGCCACAGGGGGATGTGTGGGGTTGCCCCCAAAGTAAAAAATCCTGGCTACAGTCCTGGCACAAATGGACTTTCCCCTGTCTGATCGCTCAAGCACGCTCTCATGCCGTCAGGATGGTCTGATCATGCCATCCTGACTCCGTGCCATATCTCCCCCCCTTCACAGTGCGCACATCATCATATACTCCACAGAGGGCCCTCAGTGCGGAGGTGCGATTCCTTGATTGCTCATTTGTGCACAAGGGAAACAAACGGCAAAAAAAACCCACAACTCACCTAGAGTTGCGTCTGATCACACAGTGATGTGCTGAGCCCCAGCTTCAAAGGGCTGTGTAATCTCACAACTGGCATGTGTGACCGCAGCCAAGGTGACATAACCTTTTAAAAATGTTTCAGGAATTATACATACACACACACACACACACACACATATACCCTCTTCAATTAAGGGCAAATACTTCTTTTAAAAATCCAAATGCATACTTTAGCATTTGTTTGTTTTCAGTAGCACAGTACTTTTCATTCCACTCCCCAAATGAATTCTGTTTCAGGCAGGCACTGTTTCCAAGGGCACACTTCCACTCCATAACTCAGAAAGGACGATGAACCCACAGCCAGTACAGGCCCAATTCAGACTTCATGGCTGAACAATGGTTTGGGCTGTTGCAGACAGACTTCATGCTCAAGTGCCCCCTCCTCTCCTAAGATTCTCGCCAATACTTCCCCTCTTCACAGTAACTTTGGTTTCCCATAGAACAAAGTTTAAGTCCAGCGGCACCCTTAAGACCAACAAAGTTAGTTAAGACAACAAAGACCACTGGACTCAAACTTTGTCCTTTGGTTTCCCATGCCATCTGAACAAGGCAAGCGCTGGTTACTACAAACTATGTGTTGTCCCCAAACCTCAGTTGGAAACTTGCTTCAAACTATGGTTCACAGGCCAACTACAGTCAGAGGTAACTTCAGTTTTCCTACGCTGGACATCATGGAAGACTTCTCCCCTTATGTATCTTCCCTGCTCAACCCCATTCACCTTTTCTTGGCTCATGGAGTGAACAACTACCAATGCCTCCATTACAGGGCTTCCTGCCTGTGTTTCAGCTCAAGAAACCAGCCAAATGGGGTAACAGGGCAGCCTTAATTCTGTTGCTTCTTTAATCATAAATTGAGATTCCTCTTTGATCATAAATTGAGATTCCAATCGGGCCTGGAGCAGCCTGCTGCTTCTCTCCAGTACAACCCCTTCCCCCAAATAAAGCAGCTGTAGGAATGTGGAGGGGGTACAATAACTCCTATTAAAGTGTCAGGGCAGCTGATTTGTTTTCAGGAGGTTACACGCTGCCACACGGTTATATGTTCTTCATCTCTGCCAGTTCTGAAGGAAAATATTTTATTGACCTTGGAGGAGGGAGTTTACTGTCCTTGCTGGAGTTTGCATGACCCAGCAGTAGAGGAAGGTTTCAGCTGCAGGACATTTTTCTTTTCCTTCTTCGTCATGTTTTTTGTTTGTCAGTGTTCTTATTTTTACAATAACACATCTACTGCAATATATAGAGCTCGACAGGATACTTGACACAAGCAGCTGCTTTATTCCAGTTTAGAGCTACTAAAGATTACATCATTATCATATTTAATTAAATGGCCTTTTTAATGAAACTAGGAAAAGCCAATTTTATTAAAGAGCATGCCCATCTTATTGATTAATATCTGAAGGGCAGAAACCAGTCAATGTTGGGGGGGTTAATAATAAAGCAAACTACAGAATATCAGAAAGTTGCAAAGATGGTGGAGGTCTGACTGAGTTCTTAAATTCCCTTGCAATAAAGCTTGTGGCACTTGAGGCCTACAGTACTGTAGAAGAGAATGAACACCTGATCACAGACAGTCCACGGCTCAGATGTAACTTCTACTAGCCTGGTCTACATAAGGAATGCAAATTCCCGAAGAATCAGTTACAACCAGATCCCGAGCCTTCCATAGATGTTAGGAACTTGATGAAGTAGCCTATGCCATAATAAATTTGTTAGTCACAATAAAATTTTGCTGTTTTCCCACTTACAATTCTAGAAGTTCCATAATACAAAAGTCATGAAGCTTCACTTCTGTTTTTGTTTAGTTCCTTTACAAATTTATGCATAAAGAAGGGAGAGTCTGGCTAGGTATTTTTTTACAAAACGGATACAGATTTCTTTCATTCAGATCACACCGAAAGACACTATCATTGAAATTACCATTTGATGTTACCCATAATACACATTTCTCCCAGCAGTGACAATTGCCACTATCATTGAAATTACTGAATACGAACATGGTTGAGCTACTGTCATGGGTGCCTATTGGACAGTGCTTGTGACATCACTTCTCTTTTCCAAGTCTCTATATTTTAGGGCCATTTTTATGACTTAGGCTGTGGTCACACACATTAAATAATCCACTTTCAATCCACTTTCTAACTGGATTTTGCCAGTTCACACAGTAAAAATCCAGTTGGAAAGTGTACTGAAAGTGGATTATTTAGCATGTGTGACCGCAGCCCTAGTTTGCTTTCTTTTTTTAAAAAAAGGTGTTTTCAAGAACGAGCAATTCTGTGCTCTACTACATGACTATGCATGCAATTCTACAACTGCACATGTAGTTCTTTAAAAAGTTGTGACAGAAGCCCCCCCACCCTCTGTTATGAGACAGCATGGCACTTCAGCCTCCCCCTTTCTGTTTGTTTGAAGAGGGGGCAAGAGGGGAGAGCAGTGTCATCCTCTCCCCACATTAAAGGGTGAAGGACTGTCATATGATCCCTGCAAATATGGCAATAATGTCAGAATAGCCTTAAGAGGAAAGCCATCAACATCCCATCTAAAACTAATGGTATGTACAACCCTTGAATAACTCACTACAAAGATGTGTTGGGTAAATTTTATTTATTAAGTTATGTGAAATAATTTTTGGTTAAGAAAAATCCAAAATCATGTACAATCAACAAACCATTATACTCCAAACACACAAACTCTGCCCCTGTGCTCTCCTACTAAGAGGGACTGCAGAACGTCCAAGGCAGAGGAATGGAAAACTGCCATGCCACCAAGGAGAATGATTTCTCCTGGGCCCCACAAGATTTCACCCTATACAGAGAAGGTTGCTCTCACTTGGATGACCCCAGCAAGCCCAATCTCATCGGCTCTCAGAAGCGAAGCAGGGTCAGCCCTGGTTGGTTCTTGGATGGGAGTTCACCAAGGAAGTCCAGGGTTGCTACACAGAGGCAGGCAATGGCAAACCACCTCTGAACGTCTCTTGCCTTGAAAACCCCATGAGGAGTCACCATAAATTGGATGCACACGCACTTTGCACACAGAGAAGGAACTCTGAGCAACATCCTTCCAGGCGATCTTAAGGAAAGGGAAGGTTCTCTAGTGTCATTGTTTTGTTTAAAAGCACAATCAGTATTTCAAAGGTTGAAAAAATGCTCCAGAGAGGGAGAGGAAAGAAGCCTGGTGACATCATAGGCATCCAGCCAATCGATGCTATGAACAGCCAGCTTCAAATAGAGAGGATGGCTAAGACTGCACGCTTGAACAATATGGGGTGAGCGTGCCTCCAAAGTGGGCTCATCGCTCAAACTTAGCCACAAGGTATAGATAGGAACTCTTGGTCTGGGGCAAGTGATGGTCTGTATTCCTGGTGCTGGGGGGGGGGGGCAACAGTGGGAGGGCTTCTAGTGTCCTGGCTCCACTGGTGGACCTCCTGATGGCACCTGGTGTTTTTGGCCACTGTGTGACAAGAGTCTTGGGCTGGATGGGCCATTGGCCTTGTAATGTACCATGCTGAATGTGTGTAATGGCTGCCCGCCATGAGCTCCTGTAATGGCAACTGCCACATGGCCTGAGCACATGGCCAGGTAGCGACCTGAGCTTCGGCCAGGATAACAATAGAGGAACAGATCCTAAGCGATCTCCAATAAGAAACCTAGGTTCTCCCTGGGGAATCTATGAATAAAGGTTGTTCATGTATGACCCTATTGCAGGGGTGGGCAAATGGCGGCCCGGGGGCCACATGCGGCCCTCCACAGAGTTTTTTGCGGCCCGCCAAGACAGTTGGCCACTGTCAGCACCTGAGGAGCTGCAGCTTGAACTTATTGACATGCAGTCAGATCACACTGTGAAAGAAATGTTTAACGCTCTGACATCTTTGTCTGCTGAAAAGTTTCCATGTATGAAGAAATTTGCTGGGAAAATGTTCTCTGTATTTGGGTCTACATATATTTGTGAGCAAAGTTTTTCTTGCATGAAGATCAACAAGAGTAAATATAGATGCTCTTTGACAGACATTAACTTGCAGGCTGTGATGAGAATCTCAACAAGCAACCTCACTCCTGATTTCAAAAAAATTGTAGAAAAGTGTGATAGGGTACATTTGTCTCATTAAACTGATTCTAAAATTAAATATGCTTGCAGCTATAGATGACATGAAATTAGCACAATAAATAAATTGAATAAAACTACCACTATTTTATTTATATTTATTGATTTTTATGATACAATTTATATCTTTTCTGAAATGCAAAGTTAACTAATGAATGCAATCATTTTAAAAGGTGCAGCCCTCCGCTAACCTCTGCTCCTACAAAGCGGCCCTCGAGCCAAAACAATTGCCCACCCCTGACCTATTGGGTTGTTTGAGTGTGGCCGGAGGTGTGGCTCCGGCCAGCATAAAAAGCGGGCCCTGGCGCTTTTTTGGCATGCCTCATCTGACCATCAATAAAGAGCTTGCTATGCTGAAATCACTACCACCGGTCTCCCGACTCCCGTACTTTCCAGGCCTGATCCAACATTGGCTTCTCTTATGTTCTTATCTTCTTACGGTTACAGCCAGCTTCAATGCTAACAGCGGTTAGGGCTGCCAAGTCCCCCGGAAGAGCGGGGGAAACACCGATTTTGAAAGCTTTCCCCCGCTTTTCCAAGATTGGCCACCGGGGGGACAAAATGGCTGCCAGCAGGGGAACCTCGGAGCCTGCCCTGGCCAGCCTCTTGAACTTCTTAAAAGGGAAATTTCCCCTTTAAGAGCTGAGCCAGCTAGAGAGCCCCGCCCAGAGATTAAGGAGGGACTAAGCTCTTTCTACTGCGTGCAAGGTTGCTGCTAAGTAAACTGCTCCGGTAAGCTGGGGTCTGCGAGCTCTTTTCCTTCTATGTCTCTCCCCCTCCCCCTCTTTCTTTTTGCTGTCTGTCTGTCCACTGTGGTTTTGTCAAAGGAATAAACTGTCACTTCCAAAGAGGTAAACATCACAAGGAGAGGTTGCCTGTAGAAGGTCTGGGAGTGGGATTGTTTAAAATGTCTTGTCGTGGCTGCTTGGGTCCCACCAATCCTCATTTCCCTTCTGCAAATAAAAGTTGGGATTCCTCATTTTTATGCCAATTTTCTGTTTCTTTCAACCGTCCCCCCCCCCCTCCAGCAGTAAAAATCTGCATTTTTAAAAGCATTTGTACATCAAGTAACCGGTATTTTAAATTAGGGATGGATCCAACTAGCTTTTCTGCTGGCGAAAAGGGGAGGACAAAGGTCCTCTTTAGCCACCAAAAAGCCTATGCTGGGGGGGGGGGGGGGGGAGAAGTTATGGGACTTACATGGACAACAGCTGGGTGAAACAAGGGCCAGAAATAAAACCTGGGAATTGGGCAAGAGTAAGTGAAAAAGCTGTCTGTCTGTCTCTCTCTCTCTCTCTGTCCCCATCCAGCAGAGGTCTGTCAGTGGCTATTATAGCCACAAGGTCTAAATGGAACCCTTTGTCTGGGGCAGTGAGGCTCTGAATTCTTGGTGCTTGGGGGGCAACAGTGGGAGGGCTTCTGGAGTTCTGGCCCCGCTGCTGGACCTCCTGAGGGCACCTGGTATTTTTGGCCACTGTTGTGACACAGAGTGTTGTACTGGATGGGCTGTACTGGATGGGCCGATCCACTGTGGCTTCTCTCCTGTTCTTATGATATGAAAATCATATTTAGCACTTGTGTAGCACTTAGGGCTTCATATTCTGCCGAGATGAGGAAGGATTCAGTAGGGCCGTTGCTCAGTGATAGAGCATCTGCTTGACATGCAGGAGGTATCAGCCTCTTCAGCTAAAAAAGGATCAGGTAATAGGTAACATTAAAGATCTCAGCCTGAGACCCTGGAGAGCCACTACCAGTCTGAGTAGTCAATACTGACCTTGATGGACCAATGGCCTGATTCAGTATTAGGAAACTTCATGAGTTCATGTGGAAGCATGTGGAAGCAACATCACAGGATGTGACTTCACAAAATGATGTCACTTCCTTTCTCCTGGCTCCACCCCCAAAGTCTCCTGGCTCCACCCCCAAAGTCCCCAGATATTTCCCAAGTTGGACTTGGCAGCCCTAACAGCGGTTAGCGTTACATTTAACTGGTGTTTCTGCTAACCCTGGTTAGCTCAAATGATGATTTGCAAACATACTACTAACCACAGCTGCATGCTGCCATCAGCAAAAACGCCAGTGAAAATGTAATATTAGCCATAGTTAGCACCAGCACTTAGTGGTTAAGACAGGGCAGGGTTTTTAACGTAGTGACTGTGGGTGCCAGGGCACCTGCCAACACCTTTTTTGGGGGGCGGGGGTCTGCCAAGTGTTTTTAGGAAGTGAGTGGGGCCAGGTAGAGCTTTTGCCCAGCAAGGCTTCTGACTGACTACTGGACATTCGATTTGTTGTGAAGATATTTTTAAAATGTTGCTTTGGCAGCAGCTGGCACCACAGTACAAGGATCTGCACTGTATTACTGAAGTTAAGTTGTGGCAGCCATTTTGTGACTGCCTCCGCCTCCTGTGGCAGCCATTTTGTTGCTGCACCTACCATGCCCTGTCAGAATTCCAAATATTCTGTCAGAATTCCAAATACTGCAGACTCAAAAAGGCGGGGGGGGGGGGGCTGGGTTAGGAGATCAGATAATAACACCAGGTCTGCACCCAGCATTTTTAAAAAAATGCATAATATAAGAATGGGACTCAAATTCATTACAACTCTTACTTGGTCAGACTCCCTCACAGCACCTCTTCCTGGACCAATCACAGAAAGGTACATATGGAGAACGGACTCTCTAAGATGTAAGATTACTGTATTAGTTTGGTTGTGTGTTTTTTTTCAAAAATGGCAAACTTAACTACATATTTTAAATACATTAGGGAGGGGAGAGTTCAGACACCAGGAACAAATCGCCGTTTTGCAACTGACTTTAGAAATACATTTCAGATATCGCTATGCAGGCTATCCTCCTTCCCTGGGATGGAAAGTAATAATATGGAAGGATGCAGATAAGATCAGAACAATGATTTAGAAGGCCTGCTGTGCTGAGGCGAACTCAAAAATGATTTAGGGCATTTTCAAGGGTAAATTCTGAGTACACAACAGGAACGGGTCCCTCTCCCCAACAAGGGACACCACTGAAGTATTATATCTACACATTCTCAAACTCTGACATTAGAGATCCCAGAAACTGGGGAAAGCAAATTGGCCCTTAATTAACATAAAAAGTATTCCCCTTTGCAAGTCTAAATTTATACTGTGTAAAGTACTGGATCCAGAGGTGCATTGAGTGAAATCAGCTCACGAGTTTATCGCAGAGGTCAGAACTAGACTGGTTAGCCAGACTCACAGGTCCACTTATATCCCTGTTCAAGACCACACCTGCACCACACTCAACACCCCTGATTCGCTATTTACAGTGCTCCTGCATCCGATAGGTCTGTCTCAGGATGCAGGCGTCCCCACTGGTCCCTACTTGGATCCTCGGGGTCTACTGTCCTGGATTCTGCTTCGCCTGGCCACGTGTTTGGCCGACCGCGTGCGCAGTTCCTCATTCGGAACATAACATACTGAGTGTACGCTGGAGCAGCTCTGTCGTTTCAGTGCCCTATTTGTCCACAAATGGCTTATTAAAACACTTCACTACACCATAATCTCAACTACGACAACAAAGCAAAGGACACCATTTTTGTTTGACTTTTGTTACACGCCCACACCTGCTTCATTAGAAAAACTAGATTATTCTTATCTGCCTTGCACAACATTGACTTTGGCAGTGACCCAAATGAGAATAACACTTCTGAAAAAGATACACATCAGGAGACCAACAGTGCCAGTTGAAGGGGGAAAACGTGCTTCTATAAAGCCCCAGACACGATCCTCCTGTTAACATTTGACTTTGTTGTGCCAAATGGGTTTTCACCATTCCTTTGACTATTAACCAGCTGAGCGGTCCAACTAATTTACAAAAAGCCATGTCCAGGGAAGGGTGCAAGGCTTCTCAATATATTGTCATCAGATCACCAAAATGGACTACTCCCACATCCCTTAAAAGGAAAGACAGCCACTTGCTATAGCCCCCAGAACCGATCAAACTTTCTGCCTTCAGAGAACACAGACTTGTCTGCCATAAAACCTCTGTGGCATTACGCCTGAGGAAAAAGCTGACTCAATATTGGCTTCCAGAAAAACATCAGGGAAAAAGAAGTCTCAAAAGAACGGGAGGGGGAACGGAGGGAAAAGGAAAAACCAAAAGTGAAAACTAAAGACACAAAAATATGGGGGGGAATCAGGGAATGAAGCAAAGCAGTATGAGGCCAGAACCGTTTTTTTAAAAAAAGTGGAAAAGCCCATGCTAAAAACCACAACCACAGTGGTTCTCACCTTAATGAGTCTGAATGAAGACTCTTATCAAGTCCCTAAAACCAAGATAGTCAGGTCACATAAGCAGGGGTCATTTCGTAGAAAAAGAGGTGCAGGAGCTCATTAGCATAACTCATTTGCATATGCACCCCCCCCCCCAACATACCGGAAATGTGTCAGAAGGCAACACCCACCCCTCAGGCTCCACTCCACAGGGGAGTGAAACTGACCTGCTCTTCCTCCATTCCCTTCCCCATCCAATACTTTGTGCAATAAAAATAAGCGTAAAGAACACACCCTCATTCTCTTCCTGCTCCCCTGAAACCACCAGGTTTCAAGTAGACTTGAGATACCCAGGACATGTGCACCACCCATCCCTTTCCTTTCCTCTCCCCACAACAAGACACCCTGTGAGGTAGGTGGGGCTGAGAGAGGTCTTTTGAGAACTGCTCATGAGAGAACAGCTCTGAGAAAACTTGTAACTGGCCCAAGGTCACACCAGCAGCTGCATGTGGAGGAGTGGGGAATCAAACCCGGTTCTCCCAGATTAGAGTCCAACTCCTGACCACTACACCAAACTGATGGGGTGGAAGCTGCTGAAGGGTTGGTGAAATTTCTCCAGTACTTATGTGCCATGTGCCCAGATAAAAAATGGTATACTTAGAAAATTTATATGCCACCTTGAGCAAGTCTCTGGAAAAGCAGCACACAGTCATAAAAGGAACAATGATAAAATTATCAATATTCAAACAAAACATTAAAAACAATAAAGACCCTAGTAGGGCTTTCCCTGGGGCACTGCGCCTCTGCACTGCTCGGGGAAGCCAAGGAGGGGGCGGGGCTTGGTCATGTGCCCGCCCCCTGAGCTCCTCACTCCCGGAGCTGCGCTCCTGTGCGCTCCCGCTCCAATGGACCCCTGCACATAAGCAATATTCTAATGCTGTGTATTAATTAAAAATTAGATCCACATTGCCATTCCCAACTTCCAAGATTTCGGCATTACTACTACAATGGCCACCATGGGCTCCAATCAGCTGCAGTATTCCAGGCTATTCCAGAACTAGGGAGCGGATGCATATATAACAGGCTGGCTCCATGTCCTTGAAAATTCCCCTCTGTTAGCATCCTCCTCAAAAGAAGAAGTATTAAATAGGTTATGCTGCGTCATCACTGCAGTTTGCTTAAAGTGCTAACCAAGAAGCTCCCTGGAGCAGAAGGGAAACAAAGGGGAGCCCCTGTGGCACTTTTAAAAGATTAAGCCCAAGAAAACTTGGGCTGCAATAAATCTATGACAATAAATATGTCAACAGTGACACAAGACTCCTCTCTGTTTTCTAAAACACCAGAGTCTTTGGAACAGGGGAGAGATGATCAGTTCTCCAAGAACATGAGAAACAAGGTCATTTCCCAGCAGCAGCTAAGGTATAATTTCCCATCCCTGTTTCATCTACTTTTATAATCAGGGAAACAAAGGGCCAGCAATAAGATCACTTCAGAGATGCTACACATAAGGCTGGCCACTGCCATTAAGAGTCAATAGGGTATACATAAGGTTGGATGTCACAACTAAAACCTTTTGTGTACACATCTGCACCAGGCCCCTAGCTCTTCAGAACTGTTTAGAACAGGGGTGTCAAACATGCATCCTGGGGGCCGGTTCAGGCTCTTGGAGGGCTTCTATCAGGCCCGCAGTAGAACTGGCCATCTCTGGCTTCCAGTTCTGCTGCTGCATCATAGCTTGCTTCGCCAGACTCTCTCAGTTGCTCAGCCATTTCGTGTTTTCCCCTGGGTCCTAGACTCAGAACTCTGAGCATGAGATTTCTGTGGTGACTGTCAATAAATCAAAAGTAGGTCTGCAGCTTACAGATACACACCTGAACAGCACACTCAAGATTGCAACAGCACAGACATTTTGATGCAATAATTCAGAGCAAGAAGTGTCAGTTATCAGAGACTGTTAAATAAACAAAACATTGCAAGAGTGCTAATGGTTTAAGCATGTTTTTATTTTAAATAAAATAAAATCTTTTGTGTTTGTGTCCTTTGTAAAGTTTATATCTCCACTACCTGGCATTACATTTTATGACACACATGGCCCAGCCCAACGAGATCTCATTTATGTCAGATCCAGCCCTCATAACAAATGAGTTTGACACCCCTGGTTTAGAAGATTCCACAGACTTAAGCTATCTCTTACAGAGCGGGTCATCCATTTTAGTATGTTTTAGCAAAATAAAACAAATCTCCAGCGGCCCCTTAAAGACTAACAACATTTATCTATTATCTGTGTCCTTTGAGCGGACTATTTGTGAAAGACAGGATGCTGGAACAGTATAGTTTCAGTTCCTGAAACATTGGAAAATTAGCTTTATCAGATGTAATAAGTGAATGTCCAACGGGCACACACAGGTAAAGTTACTGAACTTCTTGCCAGCTCAGACCAAAAAAATAAATAAATGTTCAGTATTTTTAGTGTTAGGAAAAAGCTGCAAAATATGTAGATTCTGCAGTTGTTTGTGAAGGGCTTTTCCACAGAAGATGGCATAGCTACCAGATGGTTTTGATACATAAATGGCAGTTAACAGATACTGCAGACAAAGTTCACCTGTGATTACGACTTTAAACTCTCCATATGAGCCCCAAAGGGCACTGAGGTCCATAAATCAACATTTCTTGGTGGTCCCTGGCCCCAGGGACGTCTGATTAGCCTCGGCCAGGGCCAGGGCTTTTTCGGCCCTGGCCCCCACCTGGTGGAATGAGCCCCCCTACAAGATCAGGGGCCTGTGGGACTTACTGCAGTTCCACAAGGCTTGCAAGATGGACTTCCACCAGACATTTGGTTGAGGCAGCGGGCATCCCCCTCCCTTCCCCAACTTTTGACCAATCACCCACTAGTGGCCTGGATCTGATTGGACATCTGATTTGACACCTGGATTTGACTTGACATGTGATCTCTCCATTTTTACACGTTATGTTATGATTTTATGATTTATTATGTGTAAACCGTCAATTTAACATTGTTTTAATATATTATATTAATTGATGTAAACTGCCCTGAGCCTATTTATGGGGAGGGTGGTATAGAAATCAAACAAACAAACTTGAAAGGGTAGGGAAGCTTGGAGTATCCAGAGTAGGAACCAGCAACCTCAGGGTCCTGTATGGCCAGAGAACGTTTAGGATACTTTGTGGTCATTTCAGCAACAAGAGAGGCAGGGGCGTAGCCAGAAAAAAATTGTTGTTGGGGCATCGGGAAATCTGGGGGGTAGTAGCAGAAACAGCAGCTCCGGCTCCACTCCACTTGTCCTCCTCTAGTCCTCTCGATTGGAGAGACTCAATTCTGGGCTGCTTTTCTGTGTAAGTTGGAAGGGGGGGGATCTCTGACTCTCTATTTTGCACTTTGCACTTTGCAATTTTATTTTATTTTTTGCAAAAAAAATTGCATTTTTTAAAAACTTATTTATTTTTCAGCCTGGAAAAAAAGAAAAATTAGACTGAAGCTTCCCTGACTATGCCTGGGGTCATTTTGGAACACCCACATGCATCTTACATTTTTTTAAAAAAGAATCGGGGGGGGGGGGTTAAAAAATTCTGGGCCTTAAAAATTTTTGTCTGAGGGGGCAGTGCTCAACTGTGGGGGCACTGCCCCCAAATTCCCCCCCTCCCCATGGCTGTGGGGGGCCTGAAGAGAGGGGCATGGAAACAGAGGGAACTGTGGTAATGGTGAGTGCCAGCCATTTCGCAGATCTCAAGGTAGACAGGATCCCCAGCCTTTTTTGAGCCTGTGGGCACCTCTGGAATTCTCACACAGGGTGATGGACACAAACACAAAATGGCTGCAATGGGAGCCTGAGCCCACACACCCAGAGGAAGCACAAGGGCAGGGGACATGAAGAGTAATTTTTAAACATACACTAGAAAGAAGAGCATGAGAGAGAATAAAACCAGCACTAAGGTGGCAGCTGCCACAGAAACAGTGGTATTTTTGATCTGCACAGCCAATCAGATTTCCAACAGCCAACCAAGAAGCCCTGATGGGCAGAAGCCCCACCTGGCCCCGCCAACTTTCTAAAAAAAAAAGAACTTGGTGGGTGCTAGGGATGGTGTCAGTGGGCAACATGCCCCCCCTCAGGCACCACATTGGGGACCCCGGTTCTAAATCAACATTGGGGTATTCCAGTGTCTCGACTCACCCACCTCCATCTCTTCCTCAAAGCGGCCCTCTACAACGAGTTGCAGACAAGGGATCTTAACAAAGAACCCTTATAGGCTAGACCTATGAACACATGAACATATGAAACTGCCTAATACTGAACCAGACACTGGGTCCATCAAAGTCAGGATTGTCTACTCAGACGGGCAGCGGCTCTCCAAGGTCTCAGGCCTTGAGAGGTCTTTCACATCACCTACTGCCAGATCTTTTAACTGGAGAGGCTGAGGATCGAACCCAGGATTGAACCCGGGGCTTTCGGAATGCCAAGCAGATGTTCTCCCACGGAGCCACAGCGCCTCTTTTAGATCAGGGTTTGCAAAGTCAGTTTCTCTTGGACTTTATTATACATAATGGCTTGTATCAAGCTTTCGCCTTTCTAAGCCCTGACTATATTCCTGTCGCCATGACCACACAACACTTTTGAGAAGTTACTACTTGGGGGCGGGGGGGGGGGGGGGGGGGGCTAGGTCACACAGCAGTACTCAGCCGACACTGAAGAAAAGCATACACTTAGCATAGCCAGTTGTGACAGACAAGCATAGAGGACATTGCATGGGGAAAGGAAGTCCAATCCAAATATTTCTGTTTGGGAAGACGTTACCCTGAATCCCAGAGCAGCCTGCACTGTGGTGGAAAGTGCTGTCAAGTCATAGCCAACTTATGGTGACCCCACAGCGTTTTCAAGGCAAGAGATGAACAGCGGTGGTTTGCCCATTGCCTGGCTCTGCACAGCGACCCTGGACTTGGTGGTCTTCCACCAGAATACTAACCAGAGCCTGGCAAGTACTTGAATGATGGGAGACCTCCTTGGAATACCAACCGTCGGGAGGCGGGGGCAGGCTTTATTCAGCCACCTCTCTGAGTATCCCCCAGTAGGGGCCAGTCACCAGAGGTCGCTCTGACTTCCAGGTACACACACACGTGTACACACACACACACATTTTTAAAATGCCAAAAATCTTTAAAAGTCCATTTCCCAAGGTGCTCTGGATTAGTATTAAGATGCACAGTGGAATATGAAATCAGATTAAATTCATTTTGAGCAAATTTAAGTCTGTACTTTTCTTTATGGCAAGCAAACTTTTAAACTGTGCTTTTTACCCTCATCTTTACTGTTACAATTCTCAGAAATCAATCCAAAATGAAACATGGAAGGATACATTATAGCTCGTGAACACTTCTTAATAGGTTGCCTTTTTTTCTTAAAAAAAAAAAAAATCTAGTTAAAATGTTTCCCAAAGGCCGAGGGGGAGCGGGCACTTTCCCCTTAAAAACCAGAGTCGTCATAAGGAAAACTATTTCTAAACCACAAATTCCAGACAGAAGTTGTCAAACTAAAATTCAATTAATTTGCAAACCGTTCTCGGCTTGCTATGGTATAAAAATGCTCAGACCTTTTCGCTGGTTCGCTCAGCTACTGAAATTATTGGGTTACTTCCCCGAAAAGTTGGAATCCTGAGACTTGGTTCTTGCGCAGTTCAAGACACCCCAATTACTAGTTTAATTCTTCTTTAGAAGGGTGTGTTACTAATAACTTCCCCCCAAAGTGCAGACTCAGAGTGGCGTATTCCAAAATGGTTAAGACATTTCCAGGCCACCTAAATTTGGAATAGTCTACGATTCACTGGCTACTAATAGGATTCCACAAATTTTGGACAGCTTCTTACCCAGTCAAAATTTGTGAGCATCCTCTCCTGACTCACAGGAGGGATTCTGTAACTTCCACCTGACTGTTCTGTCAATCGGTTCTCAACACTGCTTTAAGTTAACGTTTCTACTAAGGTTGCTGTAACGTTTGAAGTCTTTCTGATAAAGCCAGGCTGTATATTTATAGCAAAAACATAGCTAAAGTCACCTGAAAGTTTTCTAAAAAACTTCCAAAGCCCAGTGCAAAATCAAAGAGGTACCCCCCTCTCAAATAACCAGACTTTTTAAAAACTGTTCTCTTGCAGCAACAAACAAAGCCAGTTTGATGTAGTAGTTAAGAGTGGCGGACTCTAAACTGGAGAACCAGGTTTGATTCCCCACTCGTTCACATGCAGCCAGCTGGGTGACCTTGGGTCAGTCACAGTTCTCTCAGAGCTCTCTCAGCCCCACCTACCTCACAGGGTGTCTCTTGTGGGGAGAGGAAGATTGTAAGCTGCTCTGAGACGCCAATTGAAGGGCAGGGTATAAATCCAACTTTTCCTCTTCTTCACTGGCCAAGTACATTTGTATGCCTGACCAATGCTCCCTCTAAGCTGTGGAGTCTTATGAGCAAAAATTCTACTTTGTGAGCTACTGGTGTTAAAGATGTGAGCTACTGTGTTAAAGATGTGAGCGAGTGATTTGGCTGCTGCATGAATCAGTTTGCTCTGGAGCCATCCTTTCTGAGCAAAGAAAAAAAATGTGTGATCTGGAGGCTAAAAAACTGTGAGCTAGCTCACACCAACACAGCTTAGAGGGAACACCGCACCTGACTACTAAAACCCATCAAGAATCAGCATCTCTTTTGCAATGACCATCAAAACATGAGGAATGATGTTCACATCATAAAAAGTTCCAGCTCAGGGCAGACCAAGCCACGCATGGAATGAAACATTCTCCCTCAGGGGTTCTGTTGCCAGCCCCCCCCCCCCTTCATCTGCACACTCCTCACTCCCAGCCTGAACACATGTACTGCATGTGCAACATCATGAACAAGTCCCAGCCCCGGTGAGGCAAGCTCAGAGCACATGGAGTAATGACCACATTTTGCGTCTCAAGGTGGATCGTGCAGCAAGGAACAAAGCAATGGTCTTGCAGCGATGTCAACTTCCAAGGAAGCCTTTTGGGAGAAATCAGGAAGGCGCAAGTGTGCCAACCGGATGAAGGCAATTAAGCCACACCAGGCTAGAAGACAAAGACGCCTCTCCCCTTATTGTCTGTTACATGGATGCAACCACTGACCATCAACACAACTGAGACTTCAAGTGCCCCACGGCAGCCTGGAACCTCCAATTCACAGGCCTGCCGAACTTCAGGTGGCACAAAGTGAGACACACAGTATATATAGGAGAGAAAAAGGGGAGGGGGAACTGTGCATGGCATAAACAATAATAGCACTAACAGAATTTTGTAAAATGCAAAAAATTCATTTATAATCAATCAAGTGTACCATTTATACTATTATAAATAATTAATACAATGCAACAATTAATTCAGCAAAATTCATTCTTAACACGGGCATAAATAATTCAATGTAAAATCCTTTCCACAGCTCACAAAGTCCAAAATTTATCCAGTACCACTCAATTCCTCCTGAGTACCCAGTGGACAGCGTGTTCACAATGTAAGCTGTTTCCCAAAAAAGTGGTTCCAATTAAGGAACTACGGGCATTACTAGCTTTGGATATGCACATTTTGCCTATAGAACCAGTAATGTGCAGAATATCACTGAAAAGCAGTTTTTGCGCATTCAGTTATTAATGCTGTTTTCAATGAGGCTATACCTTCACAAGTTCCAGCCCAGGACAATATTCTCATGGAGAAAATGGCCACTTTGGAAAGTGGACTCTATGGCAGGGGTGGGCAAATTGTGGCCCGCGGGCCACATGTGGCCCGACACAGAATTTTTTGCGGCCCGCCAAGACAGTCGGCCAGGTGGTTTCAGTCAGGCCTCCATTGGGCCCGGAGCGCAGAGAAAATTGTAGAAAAGTGTGATAGGGTACATTTGTCTCATTAAACTGATTCTAAAATTAAATGTGCTTGCAGCTATAGATGATATGAAATTAGCACAATAAATAAATTGAATACAACTGCCAGTATTTTATTTAATTTATATTGATTGATTTTTATGATACAATTTATTCCTTTTCTGAAACGCAAAGTTAACTAATGAATGCAATCATTTTAAAAGGTGCGGCCCTCCGCTAACCTCCGCTTTCACAAAGTGGCCCCCGAGCCAAAACAATTGCCCACCCCTACTCTATGGCATCATACCCCACTGAAGCCCCTCCCCTCCCCAAAGCATGCCCTCCTCAGGCTCCACCCCGAAAATCTCCCAGCATTTCCCAACCTGGAGCTGGCAACCCTACCGATTCAAACCTCCCAAAGCTCCCGCTGAATATACGACTCTGTGTCAGTATGCTCGGGGGGAGGGGGGGTAACAGTTCCATTGACTCTTCAGACGTTCATTTGGGTGGGGGCATTTCCAGAGAGCCCCAGGAACACGCATCCAGGCTGCAAGCTGCATTGACTCAACACACCAACAAAATACCTGGGCTCTTATCGCTAACAAATTCTGCAAAAGCACTGCTTCTGAAAGCCATCTACTTTCCCCACCACCACCCTCCTACAGCTTGCCTTCTCTGAAAGGTCAACAATCGCACCCAACGGTAATTCTAACATGCAAACAAGTTGAGAACATGCTTTGCTTCCAGGCTGATGGCTCCGCTCCAGAAAACTTGATGCGGTATGTGGCCCAGCCTGACAGAGCTCCGTCTTCCATAAAGCCTGGCTGCTGTCACACTGACTTATACAAAACAAAGGCCTATGGAAGAATCCAGGCCTGCCCTGCAAAATCTTCAAGCGTGCAAAAGCTGGCATTTCCCAAACACATTTTGCATGAACACATGTGGATGCCTTCTACTGAATCAGATTGTTGGTCCATCACAGTGGGTATTGTCTGTCCCAGACTGGCAGTGGCTCTCCAGGGTCTCAGGTAGAGGTCCCTCACATCACCTCCTGCCTGGTCCTTTATAACTGGAGATGCCAGGGATTGAAACCGGGATATTTTGCATGCCAAGCAGATGCTCTAACACTGAGCCACAGCCCCTTCCCCTTTCGGTCTCTTCCCGTTTGTACAGGGGACAAATCATGGTGTGCCCCTCCCTCCTAGAAGAAGAAGAGATTGGATGTATACCCCACCCTTCATTCGGAGTCTCAGAGCAGCTTACAACCCCCTTCCCTTCCCTTCCCCACCACAGACACCCTCTGTAAGGTAGGTGGGGCTGAGAGAGCTCTTGACTGAATTGCTCTTGACAGAACAGCTCTAAGAGAATTTGTAACTGATCCAAGGCCACACCAGCAGCTCCATGTGGAGCAGTGGGGAATCAAACCTGGTTCTCTCAGATTAGAGTCTGTGCCCCTAACCACTACAGCAATCTTGAGCAAGTACAGGATTTAGCAATGATTTTAGGTCACATAATGTTGAAATTGTTGCCCTTTAGCTGCTGGGGGGGGGGGGGGGGGGAATAGCAGAACATTTCAATGTTACACACAGTCCTATTTTGTTTAAAAGAAAAACAGGAGCCCATATTAATATGTAACGTTATGCCAGTTTCCACCAATCCCCTTCCCCACCGCCCCAGAATTTCCCATTAAGCAGCTCCTTTTTTTCATTATCTGGCTGAGTGGGCTGGGCCAATGCATGAGGATCAGGACTCAGAAGAACACTGAAAAAAGGTGCCGGTACTCTGTACCAGTGAGAGCCACCACCAAAAAAGCCCTGGGAAAACCAACAAAATTACTGGCTCCTCCACTACACAGGGCATTTTTTTACGCATCATGCAATATGGTGCTGATTGTTCTTGGAAAATTCCTAAAACAATATTATCACAAAGGTTTTGGAAGTTTTAGCTGGCTGTCCAGGATATCAGTTTTTATAACTATTTCATTAAATGTTGGACGGCCTTCCTGATTTTAACAAAGGCAGGATATATTTTTTTTATGTTAAACATTTATACCCAAGAACTCAGTTAAACCTCTAGGCCACACAGATTAAATTAATATACACTTCCTTTTATCCATTCTCTGTTTGTGACTGTCTCTCTCTCTGTTCTGGAAGGCTCTCCTGGAGGGGGGGGTGTGGCCTGGTAACATTAACCAGTTATCTTAAGCCAAGCCCCGCACTGAGTTGATAGGTCAAATATTTGCAAGCATTTTAAAAACATGTATGCTATTAAAACAACAGTATTTTTAATAGTAATAGAAGAGACACTGCAATTGCCAAGAGGTATGATTTGTACAGCCTGAACTGGATGCCCCCGACCCGCCCAGTCTTGTCAGTTCTCAGAAGCTAAGGAGGGTCAGTCCTGGTTAGTACTTGAATGGGAGACCACCAAGGAAGTCCAGGGTTGTAACACAGAGGCAGGCATTGGCGCCTATTTGTTTATTTATTTTCTTTCGTTAGATAGATGTTTATTCATGGTCATTGACCAACACATAAAACAATGACATTTTGTAACATGGGCAAAAAATTATCACATTAAAATAGGAACAGAATTTTAAGACTTGTTATAAAAACCATAATGGTTAACATTAATAAAACTTAATCTTTTTTTTTTTTAAGTTTTATTTATAGCTTTTATCACACATAAAAATCAACATGAGAACATAGGGAAAAGGCATAGAATCTACAGTCACAAAAAGCCGACAGGAATAATCATTTTCCAACAACAACAGACTAAGATAAAAGTCGAACAATAATACCTTCCCCTGGTAAAAAGCATAGTGTGTAGTCATCTCATTGATGAATTAAGAATTATTTAAGAACAAATTACAGATTACTAAGATTATTAGAGTGAGTTTACCAAAATTATTCCCCCCCTTCCCCCCCAATAAAACAAAAACCCATAATCACCCAATTACGAATACACCAAAGTAAAATAAGATAAATTAACTATACCAAAACAAAAACAACAAAAAGCAAAAACACATTAACAAACGATTTCATCTGCCTTGACAACTAAAATGAAGAAATAATCTCAAAGTATTTTCTGGGTATAGAATTCTGAGGGATGTAATCGTTAAATTTTGCTTCCATAAAAGGGAGCCATTTAGTATATAACCATGTGTGTGCCTTTCCAGTATTATAAGGGGGTAAAGTTATAGATATTTTTTCCATTGCGTAAAATTCCCACACCTTCATATACCATTGGTGTAGGGTTAGAGGGTCAATTGACTTCCAAGTCATAGCTATGACCTGTTTCGCTGCCATCAGCAGTGTTGAGATAAGCTCTTTGGTGGACTCAGCAAAACCATCTTCCGGCCATAAATCTAATAAAACAAGTTCTGGTGTAAAAGGAAAGTCCTGATTCGTAATTGCTACTATAGATCTTCTAATTCTTAGGGCAAGCCATCCGAACCTAGCCACCTGATAAGTAACTTCTGCCCAGCGATCTGATAGCAAATTTCTTAAAAGGCAGATTCTTTGCCTGCGAGAAAGAGGGAGTGTCTTGGGGAAAGGAAGAGACTCACAGATGTTATTATACGCTTTACAATAAAAAATTATGTGTTCTACAGACTCAATACCATCCGCACAACAGGGGCACATCCTTTCTTCGTAAGGTGTCTTGTTAAATTTTCCTTCCAGGACTACAGATTGGAGTGCGTTCTTCTTTATTTTCATTATATCCCGTCCTCCCCACATAGCAGGCTCAGGGCGGGTTCCATCGTACCAGATAACAATGACATAAATACGCAAGTAACAGGTAAAACCAATTAAAATACATCAGAATTAAAATACAAATCGTAAATTCTGATAATCCAGAACCTCAACAGATGTGGTCCGCCACAAGTTGGGTTCCAGATGGTTACTCAGATCTGGGTTACAGGAGGGGAGGCCCAATAAAGTGTGGACGCCCACTGCCTCAGCTTAAAAGCCTGGTGGAAGAGTTCCATCTTACAGGCCCTGTGGGACCTGTAAGAGGTCCCACAGGGCCCTTGTCCCATAAGGGAGCTCATCCCACCAGGTAAGGAAAGCCCTGGCCCAAGTTGAGGCAAGGGGGACGGGGACAGCCAGGAGATGCTGGTTCGCAGATCATAGTGTCCTACGGGGCTCATAATGGAAAGGTGGTTTCAAAGACATGCAGGCCCCTGGCCATATAGGGCTCTGTTAGTCTCTTGCTTTGGAAACCCTACAGGGACGCCATAAGTCGGCTGTGACTCGATGGCACTTTCCACCACCATTATTACTATGGTATTACAAACAGTATCTAGTCATGCTGGCCACATGATCACGGAAATGTCTTCAGACAGCGCTGGCTCTTCGGCTTGGAAATGGAGATGAGCACTGCCCCCTAGAGCCGGATTCAACTGGCTTTCAAGCAAGGGAAACCTTTACCTTTATTTATAACAAACAAACTTTTGTGGGTTTTTTTTTAAAAAAATGAATGGTTGTAAAGCATTCAAGAACGTTAGAAATAGTTTCTGTACACGCAAACGTTTCACTGACTGGTTCTTCTTGGTGGCTTTTATCACGGCACAACAAGGTCAGGCTAGATTTGCAATTTTGAAAAAGCAATTAAAACAGAAGTAAAGTAACAATCACCACCATTTCAAAACAAAAAAACCCCACTTTTTAAAGACAGCTGTGCTAAGGAAGCCGCAGGTCAATTCTTCTCATCTGGAGGGAGCGGAAGGTGCCTACTTATGTTACCAGGTTTGCCCTCTGAATGGTGCAAAGCCCGGGGGGGGGGGGGGGAGAGGTCACGGCAAGAGACATTCAGAGGTGGTTTGCCATTGCCTGCCTCTGCAGCATGACCCTGGGATTTAACGGGAAAGCACCCGAGTGATTATTCAAGAGCCTAAGGGAGACATAGCAATGAGCTGTGCTGAAAACACCACACTGTCTCAAGATCCCTCTCTCCCTACAACCGTGCTGTTGTGCCGGCCCCGTGGCTGTTACATTGTGCATTTCTGTGCATTTCGGCACCCACGTGACAGTCCTGTGGAGCAAAGGAGGAGGCAATTCCTCGTGGTGTGACCAAAGGGCTGCCAACAGGGCAGGACTAAAGGGGCCTGGTCCCTCAGAGGGGCCATAGTCCTGGGAAAGTCATGCGCTCTGTTTTCACACATAACAGGTACATGTCACACAACTAATAGATATTACAGTGGAAAGAACGTGAACTAGGAAAGCTGATCTCAGCAGCAGCCTCATCTCTGCATAGGCCTGCCAAGTCCCCCGCTTGGGCGGGGGAAACACCGATTTTTAGAGCTTACCTCCCGCTTTTCCAAAGATGGCCACCGGGGGGACTAAATGGCTGCCTTAAAAGGGAAATGTCTGCAGAGAGCCTGCCCTGCAGTAAAAAGCCTCGCCAGACATTTCCCCTTTAAGAAGTCAGCAAGAGAGCTTCTTCCACAGCAAGAGAGCCCCGCCCAGAGATTAAGGAGGGACTGAAGGAGCTGCTTTTGCATGTGGCTGGCAAGGTAAGTTTCTCTTCCAGCTCTTTTCATTCTCTCTCCCTTTCTTTTTTCTGTCTGTCTGTCTGTCTGTCTCTCTCTCTGTCCCCATCCAGCAGAGGTCTATCAGTGGCTATTATAGCCACAAGGTCTAAATGGAAGTAAGTGCCTCTGCCAGTTTTTTCCCTTTCTCTCTCTCTCCCTCTTTCTTTTTTCTGTCTGTCTGTCTCTCTCTGTCCCCATGCAGCAGAGGTCTGTCAGTGGCTATTATTAGCCACAAGGTCTAAATGGAACCCTTTGTCTGGGGCAGTGAGGCTCTGCATTCTTGGTGCTTGGGGGGCAACAGTGGGAGGGCTTCTGGAGTTCTGGCCCTGCTGCTGGACCTCCTGAGGGCACCTGGTATTTTTGGCCACTGTGTGACACAGAGTGTTGTACTGGATGGGCTGTTGGCCCAATCCACTGTGGCTTCTCTCCTGTTCTTATGATATGAAAATCATATTTAGCACTTGTGTAGCACTTAGTGCTTCATATTCTGCCGAGATGAGGAAGGATTCAGTAGGGCCGTTGCTCAGTGATAGAGCATCTGCTTGACATGCAGGAGGTATCAGCCTCTTCAGCTAAAAAAGGATCAGGTAATAGGTGATATTAAAGATCTCAGCCTGAGACCCTGGAGAGCCACTACCAGTCTGAGTAGTCAATACTGACCTTGATGGACCAATGGCCTGATTCAGTATTAGGAAACTTCATGAGTTCATGTGTCAGCATGTGGAAGCAACATCACAGGATGTGACATCACAAAATGATGTCACTTCCTTTCTCCTGGCTCCACCCCCAAAGTCTCCTGGCTCCACCCCCAAAGACCCCAGATATTTCCCAAGTTGGACTTGGCAGCCCTATCTCTGCAATAACAAGCCGTCTGGTCCTGGGCCAGCATAATAGCATCAGAAGACAGAGAGAAAAGAGCCGGCGTGGATTTAGTGTGGTTAAGAGGGGCAGACTCTAATCTGGAGAACCAGATTTTATGCCCCACTCCTCCACATGAGGCCTGCTGGGTGACCTTGGGCCAGTCACAGTTCTCTCAGAACTCTCTCAGCACAACCTACCTCACACGATGTTGGGGGGGGGGGGAGGGAAGGTGATTGTAAGGCACTTTGAGACTCCTTAAGGTAGAGAAAAATGAGGTATAAAAATCAACTCTTCTTCGTCTTCTTTTCAGAAAACAATCTATGCCATGGGATCTTCCTGACCAGTTTAGTTTAAGGAATGTGATTCTCAATGCACTAATACATTTAATAATTCTAAGGAAACCTGTGCTGGTAATCCTGCTGAATGGGAGGGAAAAGGGGTTTCCTAGATGAACTGTTTATTAAGTAAAAAGCAAACGGTTTGGTGAAGACAGGAATGATGTAAAGAAGTCCAAGTGTCAGTACATAAGAACATAAGAGAAGCCAATGTTGGATCAGGCCAGTGGCCCATCAGTACAGTAAAGTAAAGTAAAGTAAAGTAGGTAAAATCAAATCAAAGTGATGAACCAAGTCTGAGCGACAGTAAATTGTTATTCAGTACATAATCTGACTGGGGATCCCTGTGAAACCCATTTCTGAAGGAGCCGCTCTGAATTTACAGAATGAGCTTTGGGATCTCCTACACTGGAACGGTTGGGGAACCCTTCTCAAGTTTTGGGACAATATGCAGGTTCACATGAAACAAATATAGATGACCTCCTATCCAAGCAACCTTCCACATGTTCCTCTCCCACCATGCAATCCCTTTTGACCCCCGGACAGATTGTTCCTGGGGTCACACGTCACAGGATGTATGTGGACTGACAGCTGTATCAGTCACACAGTCGCAGAAAGGAAGAAGGAAGCAGATAGTTTCATGGAAAAGCTACTGGCTGAAGAGTGCGGGGGGGGGCCTGCCCCCCATGTAATGGTTTGTCCATGTGGATTGCGCAACCTCAGGAATAATCCTTCTGGGAGGAGGAGGAAATTGGATTTATGCCCTGCTCATTCTCCCCCTGCCTATTCAAGTACCAAAACAACGGCTTGTGTGGGGAGTTGCTACCATTTTGCCACTGGATAACTTGAGTGTGGGGCAGGGCAGGAGATGGAACAAATGTGTCACGATCCAGCCCTCAAAACATTTTAAAATTACTTTAAAATGGCAGGGCATCCTCAGGGCTGTTGTGTCTACTTTGGCCCTAACAGAGACAAACAGAAATACCACGTCAGCGAAACCAATAGGAGCGTTCCTAGAAAAATCCTAGAGACACAATTTAGAGAAGAAGACAGAGGAGATTGGATTTATACTCCGCCCTTCACTATCCGAAGGAGTCTCAGAGCGGCTTACAATCTCCTTCCCCTCCCCTCCTCTCCCCTCCAGAGACACCCTGTGAGGTAGGTGGGGCTGAGAGGGCTCTTCCGAGGACTGCTCTTGAGAGAACAGCTCTGAAGGAACTTGTAACTGACCCAAGGTCACACCAGCAGCTGCATGTGGAGGAGTGGGGAATCAAACCTGGTTCTCCCAGATTAGGGTCCGCGCACTTAACCACTACACCAGACTGGCTCTCTCTCTAGCCTTGAGTTTTCATTCCAGGTTTGTCTGGGTCAGCTCTAAACAGTACATGTTATAGGTAGCAAGTTAGGTATTACTAGGAGTGCGAAAAATGTTTGCAAAAACTAAGAAACTGAGGAGAAACCTGCTTCCTGACTTCAGAAGCAAATTTCTGAGGTTTGATTTTATTTTTAAAAAAATTGCAGCAGCTGCAGTGCTGGATACTCAAAGGTATTAAATTTGTACTCCAAGGAGATCAGAGTCTTTCATGAATTCTCCTCCTGACACGCACAACAACCTTGTGAGATAGGCTGGTAATTGGCCAAATGCCACCCAGTGAACTTTACGGCAGAGTAGCTGAACCCATGTCTAGTCAGCTCCGGCCCAGCTGAAGAATTATACCATCCTGGTTGTCAGTGGTTCTCTGGTTGCTGTTGTTGCTGACAGCACTGATGCTCCAGACCTGCCCTTCCTCCAAAGACTTCAGTGGAAGTTAACTTGGTGTTCCCGAATGGGGAGGGGGCATGGCATGCAGAAAGTCCCTGTTTCAGTCCTTGGCATCTCCAGATAAAAGGACCAGGCAGGAGGGGATGGGAAAGACCTCTGCCTGAGACCCTGGAGAGCCACCGCCAGTCTGAGTAGACCGTACTGTCCCTGATGGACCGAAGGCAGCTTCGTGGGCATTCACATGTGTGTGCGCCGTCTCTCTTCCAGATGGCTTAGAGGCTGACTTCAGTCGCAGAACTGCATCACCTGCCTTCAGACCACTCTAGTCAGGTGTGTTTATAGAAGAACTTCAAGTAGGACATCGTGTGTCAAATGGAGGTGGAGCCGCACTGGTAAGCATTCACCAGCATTACGCGAAGGATTAGCTTTCCGCCATCATCTTGTGCTTCTAAGTCTGGTGTAGTGGTTAGGAGCACAAACTCTAACCTGGGAGAACCGGGTTTGATTCCCCACTCGTCAGCATGCAGCTGCTGGTGTGACCTTGGGTCAGTCACAAGTTCTCTCAGAGCTGTTCTCTCAAGGGCAGTTCTCTCAGAGCTCTCTCAGCTCCACCTACCTCACAGGGTGTCTGTTGTGGGGAGGGGAAGGGAAAGGAGTTTGTAAGCCACTCTGAGACTCCTTTGGGTAGTGAAGGGCAGGGTAAAAATCCAGTCTTTCTACCTTTATAACTGGTTGGTGGTTTAAAGGTATCTAGAGTGATGCAGGGTCCTCACCCTTCAGCTCTTGCCAAAAGGCTTGCACCTCTTCCTAGAAAGAGTCTTACCATCCAGAGGCCCACAATCCCCACCTCCCAGCAGCAACAGCAGGGGGTGGGGCCTGCAATCAGCCCCAGGCAAACAGACCTTGCTCAATGAGCAACAGACCAGACAAAAGACCCAAACAGACCCAGACAAAAACACCACTCTCCAGAAGGCTATAAGCACCCACTCACCTTCAAACTCTGTGCTCTCACAAAGCATCCTCAGTTAATGCTCCCCAGTAGTTTAGCAGTTTAGGAAAGGCAAAAGAGACAAACATTCACCTTCCCAGCAGCTCTCTCCTGGGTTCCTTCTCCCAGTCCAGCTGGCTCAGTTCATTCTTACAGCTACTTTGCAATCTTTATTTCCTGCCACTGAATACTTTTAACTGTTGTGCAGCTTTTTAAAAAATCTTCCCCTTCAATTATTATTTCATATTTTAATTATCTTGTTACCAATATGCACATTTGATTTTTAGTTTGCTGGAAGCTACCTGAAGAAGAAGATGAAGAGATTGGATTTATGCCCCGCCCTTCACTCACTCGGAGTCTCAGAGCAGCTTACAAACTCATTTCCCTTCCCCTCCCCACAACAGACACCCTGTGAGGTAGGTGGGGCTGAGAGAGCTCTGACAGAAACGGCTCTTTTTCAAGGACAGCTGTGCCAGAACTATGGCTAGCTCAAGGTCATCCAGCAGCTGCAAGTGGAGGAGTGGGGAATCAAACCCGGTTCTCCCAGATTAGAGTCCACATTCCTAACCACTACACCAAACTGGCTCCGACCTGCAACTAAAGCAGGAGAGGGAGAACAGGAAATGCAAATTGATATTTCATGTGCAGCCCCATACTACCACTGGCAGGACCTAGTTTCCTCTGGCCCCCACATGTTAATACATACACATGTCTCTGACTCTCCAAAACCCCTCTAAAGTAGTGTTGACAGTCCACTGTGAAAGGAGCTGTGTGAATACTTCAGATTTGTGGTGCACTGAGAATGGTGTGCTGTAACTGGGAGAGGTTTTGGAGAATGAGAAAACAGGCACCAATTACGGTTGTCAACCTCCAGGTGGTAGCTGGAGACCTCCTGGGGATTACAAGTGATCTCCAGGCAACAGAGATCAAGTTCCCCTGGAGAAAATGGCTGGTTTGGAAGGTGAACTCTATGGCACTGTACCCTACTGAAGTCCCTCCCCTCCCCAGATCCCGTACCCCCTCAAGCTCCACCCCCCAAATCTCCAGATATTTCCCAACCAGGAGGTGGCAACCCTAACAACAACACAGATCAAAGCACACCAAACTGGTGCAGGTGGAGGGGGTGTTCTTGGGGGCAGGCTGTGGCCTACATGAATGTTATCAGCATTTTAGTGAGAGCTCGAAGGTTTAACTGGCACTTGCAGAGTTCACTGGGAGAAGAAAAGAGAAACACTGAAATCAGGAAATATAGATGCCCAGCATGAAATGGGTTTTCCCTCTCCCTGTCACTGCAACGGCAACATGCTTTATTTTCAAGATGTGCTGACTGCAGAAGCACATTATGCATCTGGATGGTGCTTTATAGTGCTTAATTAGAAACAAAAAATGGCTCAGTATATATTCTACTTCCTCCTCTGTCCTTCCCCCTTCCCCCCCACCCCGCTCTGATGGTTGGTTCCCAGCACCCACTTCAGAAAAGGGCACAGATGGGCCGTTCCTTCATTAATGCAGAGTCACAGGGCTTGCAGGAGTGACTTGGTACAGCAGACAGGAGTCGGCAAAAAGCATTCCCTGCAGCGCTCAAGCAATTTACTCTGGAGTAGTCCTGTCAGCATCCACAACTTTACCCCAGTGCAAGTGAAAGCAGTACCCTCAATGTTTCCCCATCTGTGGTGCACCCACATTCCTAAACTCTTCTGCATGCCGGGAAATTATTTCTGGGTCTCCCATCCTGGAATTGTAGACGGGCCTTTAGAAATCCCATCACATTTCCTCCTACCACCGGAACTGCTAGCTAAATGTCCAAAGCCTTGAAATATCTGGAGCCTGGAAGTCTATTTTGGCCTTCACCTATTACATTGTAGTAGTTAAGAGTTTTGAACTTAGGATTTGGGAGACCCAGGTTCAAATTCCCGCTCTGCCATGGAAGGTCGCAGGGTCTCTTTGGCCAGTCACACACTCTCAGCTTCGCTTAACTCACAGGGTTGCTGTTGCGAGGATAAAATAAAGAAGGGAAGAACAATGTTGTAAACTACTTTGGGAGAAAAGCTACTGGGGAGAAAGTAAAGGTAAAGGTACAGGTTTCCCTTGCCCCGAAGCCAGTCGAATCCAACTCTAGGGATGCAGTGCTCATCTCTGTTTCCAAGCCAAAGAGCCAGCGCTATCCGAAGACGTTTCCATGGTCATGTCGCCGGCATGACTAGACACCGAGGCGCACGGAACGCTGTTACCTTCCCACCAAAGTGGTACCTATTTATCTACTTGCAATTTCTTGCTTTCGAACTGCTAGGTTGGCAGGAGCTGGGGCCAGAGACGGGAGCTCACTCCGTCACCCGGCACTCAGGTCTTGAACTGCCGAGTTACCAGCCTTCCAGTCTGCAATCCAGCGTCTTAACCTCTCAGAAAAGTGGAGTACAAATATCTAAAGACAAATATCTAAATAGATACATCTGAAGCCTGCCTCTATGCATCCTTCATCGGGAGGAAGTCTCACTGAGTTTAAAGGTGTTTGCTCAGAAGTGACTCTGCTCTAGATTGCAGCCTTATAAAACCCTTGCCCTTTTGGGACACCGGCCCTTTCTGCTCTCTCCTTTTAACCCATCTTCGCCACAGAGACCTCCAAGCAATTCTGCACTAAAATTGAATCCAACCTTCTTTTTATTCTGGGATGCCCCCCACCCCACCCCACTCCGTTTACATTACATTACCTCCCTTCATCGGTCAGCCCGGTTTCAGCCTGCTGTTGCCCCAAGTTATGGGGATGCTGTTTTGTCCTGGACTTAAATTGCCTCAGCTCAAACACTGAGGAAATCCAGAATGGCAGGGAAATGTGGAAAGGACCCCAGCAGTTTGTCTCTGTGTATCTATTCTACCCTGAAGGCCAGATTAACAAACCGTCTCTCAAGTCAACAATTCGAATAACTTTTGTCCCGTGACTCTGCTTTAAGTTGACAAAAATTTCAAATAACCGTTGACCATTCTAGGGTGCGTTCCCTGATTACTTTTCCTGATGAAAATGTACTTTTCTGACTGGAGGTGTGTGTCTGGGGCATTCACTTTTTTAAAAAAATCTATTCACATCTAAGGGCCAGCAGACACTTGGACTGGCAAGGAAGAAGGAGCCAAAAAACGAAAAGGAAAGTAGTGTGCATACTCAAAGTCTGCTCAGACAATCAACAGGAGGCATCTAATAGAAATAAGTGCACTTTAATGATAAGAGGATATCGGACATCATGTGGGACAAGCACAAGAATTGCAGTGATGCCTTCTTCAAAAGCAAGCTATAGTGAGTTGTGAGTCCAGTGACACCTTTAAGACCAACCAAGTTTATTCTGGGTCCAAGCTTCTGTGTGCATGCATGTATTTATCTGAAGAAGTGTGCGTGCGCATGAAAGCTTACACCCAGAATAAAACTTTGTTGGTCTTAAAGGCGCCACCGGACTCAGACTTTGTGCTGCTGCTTTGGGCAAAGACAACTGCCCCACCTGAATCTACGAGTTAGGTTATGCCTGGAAGTATGTATCGTGATAGCTTCTAGTCCACGAAAGCTTATTACAGAACAAAAAAATTGGTCCTCCCCTCTTTGCTTTTCCTAATGAAGTTAGCTCCGGATCATGGGAGCAGAGGTGGGAATAAAGGCTGTTAGTTCTCAAAGCACTGCTGGGACACCCGTTTTATTTCACAAACAAACATAACTAACCCATCTGGCATCAGACTGTCCCTCTGGGATCCTGTTACCTTATGACACACAAAGCGTGTTGCAAGCAAGAGAGACCTATGGGGGCTGTTTTGCCCCCCCCATCCACTGACCCTCCTGCCCCCCAGCGGCCTGTTTGGGTCGGACAAAGACTGTGTGGCACCTTTCGGCAATCCCCCCCCCCCCGCTACCTCATTGGCTGCAAAGAGCCATAATGTTGTAATGATATTATAACACCGTTCAATGGATAACCTCCACAACCTTGCATAGCAAGTTACGCTGAGAGATAGTGTCTGGCCCAACGGTATCCAGTGACAATTATTATTTATAATGTTAATGAGCTTATTCGTTCACAACAGTACTTCTCAAGATAACTCTCTGCGCTGTACCAGGAGGAAATGACCCGGAGGAGACCAAAAACACTTTGTATTCCTGTAAGTGACATTTGCCCTGACTTGGAAGGCCTGGGGTTAGCCTGATCTCCTCAGCTCTCAGGAGCTAAGCATGGACAGCCCTGGATGGGGGAGCATCAAGTCCAGGGTTCTAGTTAGAGGCTGCAGTCACACACACTAAATAATCCACTTGCAATCCACTTTCCGACTGGATTTTGCCACTTCACACAGTAAAATCCAGTTGGAAAGTGCACTGAAAGTGGATTATTTAGTGTGTGTGACCACAGCCTCAAACAGGAAAACGGTAAGCCATCTGTGAACACCCCTTGCCTTAAAAAACAAAACAAAAAAACCCTCCAAGGGCACTTTATACACACACCCACACACCACTTAACTTTCCCCCTTTTTCAGATCTCATCCTTGCTCCAAGCAGAGTAGACCACAGGGCTGGCCCTCCTCCGCCTACTTGAATTTCACAACAAATATGTGCAGCAAACTAAGAGCGTGGACGGCGCCCGGCCAGAAGAACTCCAGGGAGTTTCACAGGCGTGGAGCATTTGAACCCGGATCCCGCCTTGGTCCAAGTTGGGCACTGGAACCCAGCACACCACAAACGCGCGCCTGCAGGGAGGGGAGGGAGATGGAACCGCGGTTGTGCGGGAGGTTGGTTAGTTTAGCGCGCCTTGCAGGTCGAGCGCTGCCGGGCGCTGCGCACCGGCGCAGCGGCGGCTCCCCTCCGGACTCGCGCAACCCCCCCCCCCCCCGCCCGACTTGCCTGGTTCGGGTCGCTGGCCTTGAAGACGTGGCAGGCCATCTGGGACTCGGGGTTGTCGGGCTGCGCCTTGATCAGGTAGGCGAAGTAGGTGAGGTCGTGGCTGTTGTGGATGAAGCGCGAGATGTGCTGCGCCTTGTGCTCGAAGATGAAGACGGCCGGGCTGGCGCCGCCCCCGCCGCTGTTGCTGGGGGCGGCAGCGGCGGAGGGGACGCAGCGCAGGTTGGGCGAGCCGAGCAGCAGCAGGACCTCGCGGGGCGGCACGGCGCTGGGCTCCTGCTTCTGGCTGCGCCGCCGGATCTCGGCCACCAGCCAGGGCAGCATGGGCAGCGTGGTGCGGCGGTCCAGACACGAGCAGCCCACGTACCACAGCCTGAAGCGCTTCTCGGCCGGGCCGGCCTGCGGCGGCGGCTCGGCAGCAGCGGCGTCCTCCAAGGGGTGCGAGAAGCAGGGCTCGTCGGCGGCGCCCGCCTTCGCCATGGCCAGCCGCGCGTCTCTTGCAACCCGCGCGACGCGGCCTGGCTGCTGCTGCTGCTGCCTCCGAGGGGACCGGCGGCTAAGGGCGCATTTCAGGCCGGGGGGGGGTGCGGCTAGCTCGCCATTCGCCGAGGCCACCGCCGCCTCCGAGGGCCGCCCGAGCGGGGCTGCCTGCAAAGACGCGTCTCTCCCTCCCTCCCTGCCTGCCCGCCCGCCCGAGTCCCTCGCCTCCTGCAGGGGCTGCTTCGGAGCTGTTGCGGCGGGGCCGGCCCGCGCCCGCCTCCTGCGCCGCCCACCCCAGCGGGCAGCGCCACTGAGAGCCCGGCCGAGGGAGAGGGGAGGGGAGAGCGCCTGCCTGCCTCGGCCGCCTCCAGCCACAGCAAAGCCCAGGCGCACCGCCCTTGGGAGCCTCCTGCGCCGCACGGTCGCCCCCAAGGCCAGCCTGGGTCGGGAGCTCTGCAGTGCCCCCCTCGTTTTAGGGTTGCCAACCTCCAGGCGGGGCCTGGAGTGCCCCCGCAATCGCTGCTTCTCTCCAGGCGACAGAAGTCCGTTCCCCTAGAGGGTGGATTCCGTGGCGTTATATTCCGCGAGGTCCCGACTCGGCCCCAAATATCCAGCCCTTCCCCAGGCTCCACACATACACACACACACAGAAAAAATCTGCCCAAGCTGGAGTTGGCGGTCTTAGTTTGTGGCAGTGGGGAAACCCGGCCGAATTGGAATTGTCGGATCCGAAAGGGGAGGGGGGAAGCGACCGACCCCTAAATTCACCCCGCATCGAAGGCAGGTGGTTCTGTGCGGCTACATCTGGGGTGGGAATTGAGCGGTGGGCAAGTCTAAACAGCGGCAAACACAGCCTCTCCCCCCCCCCCCCGCCCCCCAGTCGGGCTGCAACCACATATTGTCAACTATTGCACTGTCGATGGCAACTAGATTTCCCTGTGTGCCCAGCACAAAGCCTCCTGCTGCCAGTGTTCAGCAAGATCCAAAGTTGTGTGGACGCCCGTTTCCAGCTGTCATCCTAACCTACCTCACAGGGTTGTTGTGAGGATACATGGAAAGGAACCAGGAGCCATTTGGGGGAATGAGCGCATGAATCTGCCTTATACTGGATCAGACCACTGGTTCATCAAGGTCAATATCGTCTACTCAGACTGGGATCGGCTCTCCGGTGTCTCGGGCAGAGGTCTTGCTCATCACCTACTACCTGGTCCTTTTAAGTAAAGATGCTGGTGGTGATTGAACCTGGGACACCTGGTCTGGGCAGAGCAGGTGTTTTGTCACTGAGCTATGGCCCCTCCCAATGGAATGATGGATAAAGTTTTTAATAAATAATAATAATTAAACATTTTAATGAATAACAATTTTTTAAAAAATTAACTAAGCATTCATGTTACTAGACTTCCACTGCCCTGTCCTGGATAGTCCAGGGTAGCTCAGGCTTGTCAGATCTTGAAAGTTAAGCAGGATTGGCCCCAGATCGTATTTAGATGGGAGACCACCAAAGAAGTTCAGGGACACAACACGGAGGCAGGCAATGGCAAACCATCTCTGAACGTCTCTTGCCTTGAAAACCCAATGAGATTGGTGTAAATACACTGTGGCTTGATGGTAAGAAAAAGGCTTGTTGTTCAGTCACACAGTCGAGTCCAACTCTTCATGACCCCATGGACCACACCAACCAAGGCCCTCCTGTCTTCTGTCGTGCTCCAGAGACTGCTTAATTTCATGTTCGTTGCATCGATGACACTGTCTAACCATCTCATCCTTTGCTGTCCCCTTCTTCGACCGTCAATCTTTCCCAGCATCAGGGTCTTCTCCAGTGAGTGTTCCCTTCTCATTGGGTGGCCAAAGTATTGGAGCTTCAGCTTCAGGATCTGGCCTTCCAGGGAACAGTCAGGGTTGATTTCTTCTAGGACTGACTGATTTGATCTCCTTGCAGTCCAAGGGACTCTCAAGGGTCTTCTCCAGCACCATAATTTGAAAACATATATTCTTCAGCAGGTGCGAAAAGCAGGGCTTGTCGGCGGTGCCTGCCTTCGCCATGGCGCCTTATGGTCCAACTCTTGCAGCCATATGTTACTACTGAGAATACCATTGCTTTGATCATACGGTCTTTTGTTGGCAGGGTGATGCCTCCACTTTTAATTATGCTGTCTAGGTTTGCCATAGCTTTCCTCCGAAGGAGCAGGCATCTTTTAATTTCATGGCTGCAGTCACCGTCTGCAGTGGTCTTGGATCCCAGAATCATGCATTTATTTATTTCTTTGGCGTATCATCAAATTCAGCACAGCACCCGAATACCACCTTAAAACAGCTACAAACTGGCGGGCAAAATCGGTCCAGGGCCAGATGTAGATCTCAATACTGGGCGGCCTCTACCCGAAAGCCTGGTGGAAGAGCTCCATCTTGCAGGCCCTGCGGAACTGTAAATAGTCCCGCAGGGCCCTGATGTCATCCGGGAGCTCATTCCACCAGTACGGGGCCTCCACAGAGAAGGCCCTGGACCTTGTACCCGTCAGCCGGGCCTCCCTTGGCCCTGGGAGGGTCAGGCGATTTTGTGAACCAGACCGTAGACTGTATTGCAGCAACCCAGTAAGGTATAGGACACCAATAACTGTCAAGGATCCAGGTCTCCAGTTTTCATGAATTGCTCTGCTTGCGATTCACACTACAAAGGGTCTTTGGATCTTAGCAATTCCTTCTGAGAAGGGAGTGTACATTCCAGTCCTTTGATTAAAAAAACAAACAGAGCTTTGTTCTCAGTGGAAAGGTGCCCTGCATGCGCTCTGGGGAGTTATGCCTTTAAATTCCTTTTGGATAACAATTGTACTACAGATTCAGGTGGGGGAGCCGTATTGGTCTGAAGCAGCGGAACAAAGTTGGAATCCAGTGGCACCTTTTATGACCAACAAAGTTTCATGCTGGGTGTAAGCTTTCATACTATGGATGATGGAGGAAACACTAGAGTATAGCACCACCTGTCATCAATATGGGATAAATTTGGGGATTTTCTTGTGGTTTCCCACCCTTTCCCCCTTTCTGCTATTTTGGCTGCAAAAAAGGTCTGATTAGGTCACGTTTCCTGTTAAAACCAATGAGAGATGTTGCCGCTTGTGTTCGGCAGGCCCCCTAGTGGTAGATCTTTGAATTGTTTATTCATTATCTCTCTATATTTTATATAGGGTTCCCAAGTCCCCCCAGGGGGCGGGGAAACCCCCGCTCAAGCAGACCGCTCCCTGCCAGCCCGGATTGGGCCACCGGGGGGAACCCCGCCCCCAAATTGCTGGGCTGTGGCAACATGCCCAGCGCGATGACGTCACCCAGAGGGACGCTCTCTAATTTTGGGGGGGACGCTCTCTAATTTGATTAGAGAGGTCCTGCCCCAATGTGCCCGATGTGATGACAACACTTCCGGGTGATGTCATTGTGGCGCATGTGATTTGTGTGCGTGCCAGAGGTCCCCTGGCCATGAAAGGACTCCCCCCCCACAGCAGAAAAGTAAGGAATTGGCAACCCTAATTTTATATAATATATATATATCCTTATTATATAATTGAGTGTTTGTGTGACTCTTTCCTCAACATTCCACACGCCACCAAAGTCTTTGGCCCCCTGACCTGTCATTCAGAAGCTGTCCCTATCTACTGGCTCTGAATACTCACGTGCCATTGGCTGGGGGCTGGGTCTGCTCCTCTTCCCTGCCCACTCCTTCAGCCATTGTGCCCTGTCCGAATTACTGGCAGATGGCTTTCTCTCTTGACAAAGATGCTTCTCTTGCTTCCCTCCTGTGTGGGACTAGGGCTGCCAAGTCCCCTGGTAGGGCGGGGGAAACACCGATTTTTAAAGCTTTCCCCCGCTTTTTCAAAATTGGCCACCGGGGGAGGCAATGACTGCCAGCAGGGAAACGTCGGAGCCTGCCCTGGCCTCTTAAAAGGGAAATGTCTGCAGAGAGCCTGCTCTGCAGTAAAAAGCCTCAACAGACATTTCCCCTTTAAGAAAGAGCAAGAGAGCCCCGCCCAGAGAGGCTCTTTCTGCTGAAGGGCTGCTTTTGCATGTGGCCTGCTGCTGGAGTAAGCTGCTTGGGGTAAGCTGCTGGGGTCTGCCAGCTCTTTTCCTTCTCTCTCTCTCCCCCTCCCCCTTTCTTTCTTTTTTCTGTCTGTCTGTCTGTCTGTCTCTCTGTCCCCATCCAGCAGAGGTCTATCAGTGGCTATTATTAGCCACAAGGTCTAAATGGAACACTTTGTCTGGGGCAGTGATGCTCTGCATTCTTGGTGCTTGGGGGGCAACAGTGGGAGGGCTTCTGGAGTTCTGGCCCTGCTGCTGGACCTCCTGAGGGCACCTGGTATTTTTGGCCACTGTTGTGACACAGAGTGTTGTACTGGATGGGCTGTTGGCCCGATCCACTGTGGCTTCTCTCCTGTTCTTATGATATAAAAATCATATTTAGCACTTGTGTAACATTTAGTGCTTCATATTCTGCCGAGATGAGGAAGGATTCAGTAGGGCCATTGCTCAGTGATAGAGCATCTGCTTGACATGCAGGAGGTATCAGCCTCTTCAGCTAAAAAAGGATCAGGTCATAGGTGACATTAAAGATCTCAGCCTGAGACCCTGGAGAGCCACTACCAGTCTGAGTAGTCAATACTGACCTTGATGGACCAATGGCCTGATTCAGTATTAAATAAAATGATTCCATGGCACTGCAGGGTTTTGAGCCAGGCTCTCCCAGATCCCAGCCAAACAAACTGACTGCTACATAACACTGACTCTTGTTCAGTGACAAAAAACAGTGGCATAAAAGTCACAGTCTGGGTAATGCTGCTTGCAAGCCTATAAAGCTCAAGGCAGCAGCAGAAGTTCAGTATTAGGAAACTTCATGAGTTCATGTGTCAGCATGTGGAAGCAACATCACAGGATGTGACATCACAAAATGATGTCACTTCCTTTCTCCTGGCTCCACCCCCAAAGTCTCCTGGCTCCACCCCCAAAGTCCTCAGATATTTCCCAAGTTGGACTTGGCAGCCCTATGTGGGACTAACTGTTACCTCAGTGACTGTTGGAAGGTGTAATGAAATGGTAGTTACCGGTGTTTATAAGATGGCTGCTGTCTGTGGTTTGTTTAAAATATTCCTCCATAAGGTTCAGTTGAGCTGTAGTTCCAGAGAGGGGCCTGCAGGGGTATCACTCACTGGGTTGAATGGGGCTTCCTCATCTGCTGGACTACAGTTCCCAGCTGCCACAAGGCCAAAAAGTGTGGGAAAAGAGGGACCGTCCCAAGGGGTGGGGCTCCAGCCCGTCCAGGGAGGATTGTGTTTAACCCCTGTTGATTTATGCCCTGTTGGTTCATAGTGTGTGCTTACTCCTACAGCTGTGCCTTATTCATTTAGTGTGTGTGTGCGCTCCATAATTGTGTAAATAAGTCCTATGCCTGAGTCAGAGGGGTCCAAGGTTAGGGATCCCTCTCCCGACCTTCAATGGGGCACTGTTAGTGCCAGTGCCAGAGGTTAGGAGTTTGGGAGTGCTCCTGGACCCCTCGTTAACGATGGAGGGCCAGGTAGCAGCCACTGCAAGATTGGTTTTTTACCAACTATGGCTGATTAAGCAGTTGGTTCCCTTCCTTGAACGCAATGACCTGGCTACGGTGATCCACGCACTGGTCACCTCAAGCCTGGATTACTGTAACGCTCTCTACATGGGGCTGCCCTTATTCCAGATCCGGAAGCTGCAGCTGGTCAGAATGCAGCGGCGAGGCTGATATTGGGTCTCCCTATCCGGGAACACATTCAGCCCGCTTTGAAGGCACTGCACTGGCTGCCTATAGCATACTGGATCCAGTTTAACGTGCTGGTGCTTACCTATAAAGCCCTATATGGCCAGGGACCTGTTTACCTGAGGGACCACCTCTCCCCGTATGTACCCCAGTGAGCACTTCGATCTGGTTCCCAGAACCCCCTGGTTCTTCCAGGGCCAGGGAGGCCCAATTGGTGGCAGCAAGGGCCAGGGCCTTCTCGGTGGTGGCCCCACACTGGTGGAACGAATTCCCGGAGAACATCAGGGCCCTGCGGGACCTTTTACAGTTCCACAGGGCCTGCAAGACGGAGCTCTTCCGCCAGGCTTACAAGTAGGGGCTGCCACGACTTAATGACCCTGGCCTGAGTATTGAAGGTCGCCGCCTAGACCATCAGCGCCAAGTGGTTACTTGGTGGACTGCCTGCTGACGCCGCACAGATTGGGGGGGGGGGGGGTGATGAAGTGCCATCTTGTACTGAAACTGTACAATAGTTATTGCATGTTTTTATACTGTGGTTTTATAGTATTTTATTGTGTATGAAATATGTTGATAGCCACCCTGAGCCTGCAGTAAGGCGGGGAGGGTGGGATAAAAATCTAATAAATAAATAAAATAAATAAATAGTAAAATAAATTCTTCTATTTGGGCTAATAATTTGTGTTGTATCCCTTGCTCTGCACAATACCAAAGGGAGGGGGTAGCCCAGGAAAGCAAGGAAAGACCCGGCCCTTGGGTTGCCAACTTTCCAGAGATCACCCAAAGATTGGGGATTATATCTCCAAATAGGGAGGTTTGGCCACAGGGGTCTCACTGTCCCTCTAAAAAGGCAGTGACAATTCAGTGACTGGTGGCAGGGAACTTAAGGAGTGAGATACGCCCACAGGACGAGGGTGGGAGGCAAACAGCTGAGTCGTAAACTGGAGCCCTTTTCACCACAGTAGGCAACCAAGCTTGGTTCAGAGAAAGGAAGGAAATCCTTCACAGGCCTTTGCGAGGAACTCATTGGGGCCAGTCCTGACTAGGGTTGCCAGCAGGTAGGGAGATTCCTGGAGATTTTCTGGTAGAGTTTATGGAAGCCAGGGTTTGGGGAGGGGAGAGACCTCAGCTGCACAGAATGCCTTAAAGTCCACCTTCCAAAGCAGTTATTTTCTCCGGGTGGGAGAGATCTATTGTCTGGAGTTCAGTTGTGATACCTGGTGATTTTCAGTCTCCACCTGGAGGTTGGCTACCCTAGGCATAGGAATCAGTGCTTCACAGCAAGGTCTGCTAGATCACAGACTTTCAGCCTAACCTACCTCACAGGATTGTTGTGCAAGTCAAAAGGGGGAGAGGAGAATGTAAGCTGCTTTGGTCCCCATTGCAGAGAAAGACTACTTTTCCTCCTGGGAAATTTATTTATTTAAATTTCTATCCTGCCCTCCCGGCCAAGGAAATCATTGTTACCAATCTCCAGGTGAGGGCTGGAGATTGCTCAGAATTACAACTGCTCTCCAGATGGCAGAGATCAGTTCCCCTGGAGAAAATGGTGGACTCTGTGTCCTTATACCCTGCTGAGATGCCCTCCTCCATGACAGCCAATGTGACATGGCGGTCAGGGCTTCAGAGCATGGTAGAGGCTGCAGGGGGAGGGAGAGAGATGGAAAGCTGAACAGTGAGGGAGAAATAAAAGTAGGTTGATAATTGGTTGGAAAGTAGATAGGGTTGCCAACTCCAGGTGAGAAATTCCTGGAGATTTGAGGGATGGAACCTGGAGAGGGTGATGTTTGAGGAGGGGTGGGATCTCTGACAGGTACAGTGCCATAAACTCTACCCTCCTAACCAGCCATTCCCTCCTGGGGAACCACTGTTGCCAATTTCCAGGTGAGGAGTGGAGATCACTCAGAATTACAACTGATCTCCAAGAGGTAGGGGGGAGGAGATGGAAAGCTGAAATCAGAGGGGCAGATAATGGCAGGTTAATGCTTGGCTGGGAAGGAGATAGGGTTGCCAACTCCAGGTTGGGAAATTTCTGGGGATTTGAAAGGTGGAGCCTGGAGAGGGTGGGGTTTCAGGAGGGGTTAGACCTCAGGCAGGTACAATGCCATAGACTCCACCCTCCAAACCAGCCATTTCCTCCTGAGTAACAATTGTTGCCAATCTCCAGGTGAGGGCTGGAGATCACTCAAAATTACAGCTGCTCTTCAGGTAGCAGAGATCAGTTCCTCTGGAGAAAATAGTGGACTCTGTGTCATTATACCCTGCTGAGGTCACCACAGCAAATTGATGCTGAGTGCCCAAGGCCAGGGCACTCTCCCAGAGCCTTTTTCTAGAGCCCATTGTATTTATTTCTACAATAGTCTTTATTCCTAGTATATATATATTTATTATATATATAATATTTGGGGTGGTCTACACTCAATGTGCTCAGCGTGTGGCTGAGGGAGCTGCCACTCACGCTGCTGATGGCGATGGTGGCGATGACGTCTTAATTGGCAGGACCTTTGATTTTGAACTGGCTACTCGGGTGCGAGAGGTCCTTCGTTGGCTACAGGACATTGGCCTTCGGCTGAAGAAGGAGAAATGTGAGTTCTTCGTCCCTACCATGCAATTCTTGGGTTACCGCCTAGATGCAGATGGCACCCACCCTGCACCAGAGAAGGTTGCTGCAATCCACAACGTGCCCCCTCTGAAGTCTAAGAAAGAGCTGCAGTCCTTCTTAGGACTATTGAACTTTTATTATGCCTTCTTGCCCAACAAAGCAGCTCTTGCAGTACCGCTCCATCGTTTACTAGACAAGTCAGCTCCATGGGCATGGGGTCGTTGGGAAAACGCCTCCTTCCAAGTCATCAAAGCCCTCCTTGCCTCCGATGCCGTCCTTGTTCACAATGAAGTTGTTTGAACTTAGGGGGGAGGAGTGTTGTGTTTGTGTTTAGAATATGAAGCAGTAATAGCTTGAAAAGGGCTCTGGTATCCTAAAGCTCCAATTTCTATTGGCTGATTAATAAAGACTCCCATTGGTCCTGAAGCCAATCTAGATACCTAATCGCTGAGCCCTGCTTGGGTCCAATAGTATTGCTTGTATATAGTTACATTGTTGAAAGTTGTGTGTTGGAGCAGTATAAATGAAAGTGCTGCTCTCATAGAGCTGTCTTTTGAGCTGAACAGTGTCACTGAATAAAAGCCTGTTTGTTTGGATTCATTGCCTCCTGCTCATACTTAAAAGGAACCCACTACAAAATTCTTTTAAAATATTTAAAAGTTTGTGGGTTTTCAGTATACAGATTGAAAACTTGATTTCCCCTTTGAGAGTTCCAGGAACTCTTTTTCCAACAACAAAAAAAGCTCTGCTGGAAAGATTCTTAAAAGAAATCTCACGACTGTGAATTGTAGCTATGTGTTGTTCCACTGGGGAGACTCCCAGGGCTTCCCCGCTTTTCTTGAATGGAATGTTGAGTTATAATACAAGTCTGATCCTGTAATGGCATACTGGAAAATACTCTTATGATAAGTCTTTGAGAGAAGAATACAGAATACTTAGTTTGATATATCTTCATTAGTATGTAACGTTGGTTTGTCGCAGTTTCTTGCATTCTTGTCGCTTACTAGTCAGACTGTGACCACCTGGAGGTTGGTAAACCTACCAACAGCAGCTGGAAGCCAGGCAAGCAAAATTCTCACCCACTTTCTCCTCCCAGTGGGTTCTGGATAGCCCCACAGTAGAGACGAAGGGGCTGAGAGTTTCAAAGCACTCTCAGTGGCTAATTTTATTCCCTCAGGCCTCCTATTCATGAATAACTTTCCAAAGGAGGCAGCCTTACCCAGAAGTGGCGTCAAATCACAGGAATTTCCAAATAAGGCCACAGACTAAACACAAAGGAGGCTTGTGACACCTGGACGATGGCCAGATTTATTGTGACGGAAGTCACAGCAGGATGTGAGTTCTGTGCAGCTGTATTCGTTGGGGTTTGCTTTGGCTCAGAGATGCTTCAGACCTATTGAAAAATGTCGACTCATTTAATTCTCTGTCACCCTTTGATATTTTAAGAATGTAAAAATTTGGATATCGTTTTTCCTCCTGTTTGTAAAGCTAGAGACAGTTTAGTGATGCAAGATACTGTCCTTACCCATACTGTTGACTTATTTTGAACAAGTAATGTACTGTAATGCTTTAACTGAAATCTGCTTGATCAGTTACTAATTTTACATACTGCTGCAATTTGTTGAAATCCAATAAAATCTTTTTTTTTTTAAAGATGCTTCAGATCTGGAATCTGGTTTGGGGGGGGGGGGCAAAAAATGCCTTGTGTGAACACCGCCTACATGTTCAGGATGAGGCTGGAAGAAAAGGCCAAAACACAGAAGGCACTGGGGGAGAGCTTCGACAGGCTTTCCCCTAAGCTTCCCTTGACATCAGAAAGCAGACCATTCAGGACACTGCAGTGCTGGAGAAGAAGCAGTTGTGCTGCGCTTGCGCGTTAGAAATACCTCCACACACACCCTTGCGTGGGCTGCATTTAGCTGAGATGGCAAAAACCAGACAACAGCTCCCTTTTTAATAGTCTCTTACTTAGATTTGGACACAAATTAACAGCTTTTTTGAAAATCATACTGGAGGAGAAGGAAGGAGCCCTGCTCTCACAGAGCTCACATTCTCACTTTATAGATGAGGAAAATGGTGGAAGGCATAGATCTGTGCAAACATCTGAGTTTCAGGGGAGGGCAGCAGAAAATGAGGAAAGGGTAGGGATGCCAGCCTCCAGGTGGGACCTGGAAATCCCTTGGAGTTAGAGCTCATCCCCAGACTACAGAGATCTCTTCCCCTGGAGAAAATGGATGGAAAGCCCTAGCACAGATTCCTGCCCTGCTGTGAATATTTTCAGACACCCTTAGGCCTCACCCTGCCTTCCTAGCCTCCTAGGGCTGCCAAGTCAGCCCGGGGGGCGGGGGATTCCCCGCTATAGGGGTTCCCAATCCGCCGGCTGGCATTCGGCCGGCGGGGGAAACCCCGCCCCAGAAGTCGTCTGGTGAGGATGACTTCCCCCATGTAATGATGTCACCCGGAGGTGATGTCATTACATCGCCGGCGCGTGCGCAAAAGCACACACGCCAGAAGAGCTCCCGGGGGGAGAACAACTCCCCCCCACCAGTAAGTCGCCGGCACTTGGCAGCCCTGTAGCCTCCGTCACAAGCTTGTTGTGAGAGTACAACAGTGCACACATTTAGAAGCTGGTGATTTATTTGTAAAAAAGGGAGGCCACGGTGGTGCCCAGAAGCTAAACCTTTTAATAAAGAGTGTTTAAACATTGTGGTTTGGAGTCTTCTGTGTGAAATTGAATTAATCCTAGCAGATCTCCCAAGTCTGCTAGTCAAAGCTTCTGTTACACAGCAACTCTGTCATGCACATTTTGTCCAGTATTCCCACTAGTTCTGGCTCCTTTCCTTCCATAATGTGCAACAGCACACTTTACTTTATACACAGGGTGGCAAAAAAATTAGATTGGCAGAAAGTCACAACGGGTAGGATGTCTTCTTCATCCTCTTGAGGAGCCTGCTTTTCGATGGGTCCTCCTATTTCCTGTCACGTGTCAGCAATAGTTTCTTAGCAAGCACTGAAGTGTAAACATGTAATCGAATTTCAAGCCAGAATTCCTCTGTTCCCAACCAAGAAACCCCGCAAAAGGGTTCCAAATCAGTAGAAACAACAAACAAACAAACTGATAGCACTGGGGCAAAGTCCAGTCCACAACATTCTTAGGAAGAGGGTAGGACATGGAGCGATTGCAGTTAAACCAGTGTAAATTGGAAGTATAAATATGTTCTGTGTACAGGTAACTCAGAACTGTGTTTTGGCATTAAGGGTGCCAGGAAGAGTTCCAGTGGGCTAATGGCTGGTGGGGGGGGGGGTCACCCTAGGGTTGCCAGCTCTGGGTTGAGAAATACCTGGAGATTTGGGGATAAAGCCTGAGGAAGGTGGGGTTCAGGGATGGGAGGGACCTCACATGGTATAGTGCGTAGAGTCCACCCTCCAATACAACCATTTGCTCCATGATAACTGATCCCTATTGTGTGGAGATCAGTTATAATAGCAGGAGGTCTCCAGGCCCCACCTGGAAATTGGCAACCTCCACCCTGACTGGGGGCACTCGAACCCAGGGCCCATGTCCCCCGCCATTGCCATTCCAATCCAAAAAGAGGGATGGGTATGAGCCAGTGGTGTGGGGAGGGAGGTCATGTCTCAGTGAAGGACTCACCCTCCTGGTCTCATCCTGACCAGTCTGGCCAGGCATTTCCTGCTGGTGCTCCCTCCTCTCTTTGGGGGGGGGGGGGCTGGGCCCTTTTCCAGGGCCTTTCCTTCCTCCTCCATCCACCCTGAGTTTGTTTGCTCACAGGAAAACCAAAACCACTTAAGTCTGTCCAAACAAAAGTCTCAAATACCAAATAAGAAACAAAAATGAGCAATGGCACTGCAAGATGGAGCTGCAAGGTGAAGGAACATGGCGGGCCAGGAAAGAGGAGACGACTAATCCATTGCTTTATTTACTTTGTTTATAACCTGACTTTCTCCCCAATAGGGACCCAAAGCAGCTTACACGATCCCCCTCTCCTCCATGTTATCCTCACAACAACCCTGTGAGGTAGGTTAGGCTGAGAATATGTGACCAAGGTCACCCAGTGGCCATCAGTGATAGAGTGGAAATTTGATAAGGTAAGTAAAACTGAGTGGGGGGTCAACAATTAAAACTTAACGTATAAATAAAATGTAAAAATACATGTATTTATTTGTAAAGAATTAAAAACATATAGGGGCCCAATCACACCTCATGTAAAGATTCCAAAATTATATGTACACAAGGTCCTGAACAAGTCAAGGGCTAATTTAATCACCCCTTTACTTAAAGATACAGAACTGCTAAACGTGGGAGCCCAGGTGTCATGACTACTGTCGGATACAAATGACTGTGTCACCCTCTCAGCGGCAAAACTCATAGGCGCAAGCCGCGCAACTATCAAATGTAAGAGAAATAATACTGAGAAAGTTCTTTTAAAATATTTTTCTGGTTCTGTTTTCTGCTTAAGGTGATAGTCGTATGAGATAGATGGATAGACAGATAGACAGACAAACAGACAGGCCGACAGGCCAATGACTTGACCTGACGCATTTCGGCCTGTTAGGGCCTTCTTCAGAGGTCAAACACAATGAGGAACAAATTGGCTTATACCATAATACATAATACAATACAATTATACAGCATGGATACAAAATGGACCAGAAAGGAATTGCTGTAAAAAATAACAAACCATGTGGAATTAAATACATGTAATACAATGGATAAATAAACAATGCCTATATTATACTTAAAAAAAACATTGACTTACTTTTTTTTTTTAATGGAGAAACAGACATTATCAGAAAACCTGGACCAGGCATGTCTGTGTTTTTGAATGTGTACAGAGGGATAAGTGAAGCTGACAGGAATGAGAAAGACAGGAAATAAGAGGGAAGAAAAACAAAGTTTTTTTTAAAATAGACTGTCAAAGAAGAGACAGTTGGTTAACCAGCTGAGTACATGCAAAGAATTGCAACCGAGTTTCCCAAGGGCTGTAGACGTGTGAAGGGGGGGGGGGGGATCGCACCATCAAAGACTGGAGACCCAACCCTTAAAACGAAGGAGACAGTTTTAGCCAGTTTACACACGAGAGGCAAAAGCTTTCAGCAGCCTTTCAGGAGGGCTGTCAAAGGGACGTCAGAGGTGGGCAGACGCCTCTCCTCTCCGTCGCACTGGGATCTGGTTGAGAGTCATCTTAGCTCCCCAGAAAACATTTGTCCAGAATTTTAATGCCATTTCTATTGTGTGTGTTTTTTAATTCTTGTGAGTCAATTTTATCTGAATAGTGGGGCAACAAATAAAATAAGAGAGAGATGCATGTGGGGTTGGGAAATACGTGGAGATTTTGGGAGTGTAGCCTGACGAGGGCAGGGTTTGGGCAAGGAGAGTTGATGGGCTATAATGCCACAGAGTCCACCTTTCAAAGCAGCCATTTTCTCCAGGGGAACTGATCTATATCGCCTGGAGGTCAGGCGCCATTCCAAGAGATCTCCCATCGTCTGGAGACCGGCAACCCTAACGCGGGAAGTGGATGGGTGGAATCCCACCGGGAAAGAAGCAGCAAAACTATGGAAGGAATAAAGATGGAAGATTCTATATCTAAGGGGGAAAGAGGGAAGAAAACAAGGCAGTGAGAGTTAGAAAGTGAGATGCTGAAGAGCTTAGCACAAACTTTGCTAAGCACGAACGTGCCATGAAATCTCTCGGCGGGGTTCTGCGTGGCAAACGTTATGGGATTCCTTGGCGTAAGTTGGTGGGAGGTGTTCCCTGAAGGTAGAATGCATAAAAAACTGCTGCTCAAAGGTGGGCAGGTGCAAAGGATAGCATTTATAGGGTTACCAACTTCCAGATGGTGGCTGGAAAGCTCCCGGAATTACAACTGATCTCCAGATGACAGAGATCAGTTCCTCTGGAGAAAATGGCTGCTTTGGAGGATGGCATTATACCTTTCTTTTATTTGTTTTGGTATTTTTGCATTTGTGTGTGTGTGTGTGTAAGCACATGTGTGTCCATGCCTGGAAGTCATGGCAACTTCTAGTGACTCCTACCGGGGCACAGAGGACATTCAGAGAAGTGGCTTGATTGCCTGTCTCTGGCCTCCCGGCTCTGGTATTCTCTGGAGGTCTCCCATCCAAATACTTGCCAGGGTCGGCCCTGCTTAGCTTCCAAGATCTGATGAGATCGGGCTTGCCTGGGCTATCCAGGTCAGGGCACATTATACCTTTCTGAGGTCCCTCCACTTCCCAAAACGATGCCCTCTCCAAGCTCCACCCCCAAATCTCCAGGAATGTCCCGTCCTGGGCCTGGCAACCCAAGTCACAACCAATGCTGCCTCTAAGCTGTGGAGTCCCGTGAGCAAAAATCCTACTTTGTGAGCTACTGGCATGGAAGTTGTGAGCGAGCGATTTAGTTACTGCATAAATTAGTTTGCTCTGGAGCCATCCTTCCTGAGCGAAGACAAAAACCTGTGAGCTGGAGGCTAAAAAACTGTGAGCTAGGTCACACTAATTGAGCTTAGAGGGAACACTGGTTACAACAGGGTTCCTGTATTTACTGATAGAATCAGGAATTTTATATCCTGCCTTTCTGCTATATAGCCAGCACAGCAATATTTACATCTCTCTTAGTTATGCAAAAGTCTCCATTTCAGCAGCTGCAACCACACCTGTGGTGGGGGACCCATTTCTTGCACATCCATTAAAAATACAGGATCGTGTCCCACTTTATCTTTGATCAGCCTATTATTCTTCCATACCTTTTGCACCATCCATTTAGGTCACGCCATGCGATGCAAGGGAGCTGCAGTTTGGAGGAATAAAACTAGTTGCCTCACTGAGTACATGAAACAAAGCACACAGTTCTTTGTTCCAGCAACTGCACGGCATCTGCATAATTATTCCAGTTGCAGAATGTGAATGCCAGGGAATGTCTGCAGCTCAGTCTTCATATGTTTACTAAGAAACAGCCCCACTAAAAGAGCCTGTTTGATGTAGTGATTAAGAGCATGGACTGTAATCTAGGAAAACCGGGTCTGATTCCCCACTCCTCCACATGCAGCTGCTGGTGTGACCTTGGGTCAGTCACAAGTTGTCTCAAGAGCAGTCCTTGAAAGAGCTCTCCCAGAGCCCCAATTACCTCACAGGGTGTCTCTTGTGGGGAGGGGAAGGGAAAGGAGACTATAAGCCACTCTGAGAATCTCTTCCTCCTCCTTCTTCAGATTTATTTCCCATTATAATATTTGTCATTTCTTAAGTGGCAAAGATGAAGGGGGGGTGGGGTGGGGAGACATAAGCCTTTGCTCATCTCCCCTTCCTCGTTTCGTAGGGATTTGTCAGCAACCCAATTCTGGCATAATCTGTCTAGTTGTGTCTAGTACAGAGGTGGGCAATTGTTTTGGCTCGGGGGCCACTTTGTGGGAGCGGAGGTTAGCGGAGGGCCTTTTAAAATGATTGCATTCATTACTTAACTTTGCATTTCAGAAAAGGTATAAATTGTATCATAAAAATCAATAAATATAAATTAAATAAAATAGTGGTAGTTTTATTCAATTTATTTATTGTGCTAATTTCATATCATCTATAGCTGCAAGCACATTTAATTTTAGAATCAGTTTAATGAGACAAATGTACCCTATCACACTTTTCTACAATTTTTTTGAACTCAGGAGTGAGATTGCTTGTTGAGATTCTCATCACAGCCTGCAAGTTAATGTCTGTCAAAGAGCATCTATATTTACTCTTGTTAATCTTCATGTCTTGGCGGGCCGCAAAAAACTCTGTGGCGGGCCGCATGTGGCCCGCGGGCCGCCATTTGCCCACCCCTGGTCTAGTAAATTCTGCTCCACTGAACTGATATGGGGTGGTGGCTAGAGGGTCAGACTGGATCTTGGAGACCTGGGTTCCAACCTCCACTCCGTAGTGGAAGCCCACTGGGCAGTCTTGGGCCAGTCACACTAACCTCTCTCCAGTGTTCCCTCTAAGCTGAGTTAGTGTGACCTAGCTCACAGTTTTTTTAGCCTCTGGCTCACACATTTTTGTCTTGGCTCAGGAAGGCTGGCTCTAGAGCAAACTAATTTATGCAGCAGCCAAACTGCTCGCTCACAACTTGAATGCCAGTAGCTCACAAAGTAGGGTTTTTGCTCACAAGACTCCACAGATTAGAGGCAGCACTGCCTCCCTCACAGATAGATCCAGGTGTGGTAGCCATGTTGGTCTGAAGCAACAGAACAAAGATTGAGTCCAGTGGCACCTTTAAGACCAACAAAGTTCAATTTTGGCTATAAGCTTTCCAGTACATGCAAAAGCTTCTACCCAGAATTAAGCTTTGTTGGTCTTAAAGGTGCCATTGGCCTCAGACTTTGTTCTACCTCACAAAGTTTGTGTGAGGACAAAATCGAGGAGACGAGAATGATATAAGACGCTTTGGGTTCCTATTCGGGAGAAGGGAGTGCTGTAAATGAACTAAATTAATAAACTCCTAATCAGGGGAAGTGTCTTGTTGTTTCTTCTACTCAGTTTTTGAAAAAAAAATTCACAAAAGTGACTCCTTGCCTTTGATCAATAACTTTCCCCCTTAAGGAAATTAAAAGTGGCAAATGAAGTATGCTTCAATCAGTATGAGAGACACCAAAATTAAAAGCTTTTCTTTAGGGTAAATATGTATACAGATGGAATGTAAACACCCCCCCACACACACACCCCTTGCCCTCAGTCTATTGATCTAGATAGCCATTCACAATATTCTTTCCAATAATCTCCTTTGTTCATGGTCAAGCTTATCCATTTACCTTGTCATTTAGCTTCCTTATCTTTTAATCCTCCTCTCATTTGTTATCCTTAGAGCCCGGCATTAGCTATTTCACTGGGAAAGTTCTTCAGCTGCATTAACTCTTGAAAGTAAGTGTTTAGGATTTGTAGCTTGGTGTTTGATTTGCCACTATAGGCGCAATTATGAGTAGTTTTTCCTTGTGCATTCTTTCTGATCGTTCGGGATGGGAATACACACATTCTGCTTGCTTGACAATACACAAATCCTGGTGGATCTCTGCATAAATTGTGACTGGATCAATCAATCAGGCCTGGTGTAAAAAATGCAGCAAAAAAAAAATCACCCATTAGCTGAGGAGCCTGCATGTGGCATCTCAGCCATTGTGAGCTTCAGCTATCAGAAGTTTTAAGAAAATCTGAAATAGGGACCTCTCTATAGACAGGGATCTTTCCAGACTCCTGTCTTATGCCATCCTGCAATTGAGAGGCATCTACTGGAAGACAAGCTGACAGATTCCTTGAAGAATGGCCCCCCTTTTAAAATGTAGACATAAAGCTGCGACCACAGGCGATACCCGTTCCATTAAGCAACAGCCTTCAGGAATTCAAATGCCGCCAATTTGAAAACTATTAGAGAAAAGTAAAGCTGGTGTTTTTCTAAACGTGATTGACCTGACTTTCTGCACTCCACTGAGAGCTTTGACATTTTGAAACAGGTATAGACACACACAAAAATGTTTTGTTGGGTCTTCCCTCCATCATATTGTACCCAGTACATCAATCAACAATGCTGGAATAGACTTGAGGTCTCTTTAGTCATGACCTTTGGGTAAGTTCATGTCCTCTCTTGCTCCTCGCTTTGTGGAGACAGTCAGAACAGGATTGACTTGTATGCATTTGAATGTGGCATCACTTTGACCAGACTATTTGTCCAGACCTTCTAGGGAGGAATCCAGAAAGCATAATGTTCAAATAAATGTACTATCTTGTTCATTCCTTATATTTCTGAGGTAAACTTTTACCTGCTGTGAATCTTGGACGTGCATTTTGCCCTGCCCCCTCCACACACAGAAAGTAATGTGTGAGTGTAATATGTAATCATAGAGAGTGATTAAAATGTGGAATTTGCTGCCAGATGATATAATGATGGCCACAGGAATAAACAGCTTTAAAGGAGTATTAGATAGATTCATGGAGGATAAGTCTATCAATGGCTACTAGCCATGGTGGCTGAAGGGAACCTCCACATTCAGAGGCACTAAGCCTCTGGATCCCAGAGCCAGGAGGCAACCTCAGGGGAAGGCCTCAGCCTCCAGGCCATGTTGTTGGCCCTCCAGGGGAACTAGTTGGCCACTGTGTGAGACAGTATGCTGGACTAGATGGACCACTGGCCTGATCTATCCATACTCTTCTGATGTTCTTATGAGTGAAAGAGCATCAAATATATTGTATGTGCCATTTCCACAACCCCGTTATGTCACTACGTATTAGTCCAGGAAGATCTGTACTTGTTGCCCAATTCAGTCATGATTTTTCACCTAACTGGGAAAATCAAAGTCCCCAATCAATATAAGTTACCACAATATCCCCCTTTTTAAACTTAGAGCTCTACGCAAGTATTCCTTCTTCTTTCAAAAAATAAGGAAAGATTATATAGCAGTTCAGCCTCTGTCATAAAAAGGCACTTATTTGAAAATCATGATCACGATGTACACATATCCCCTGATTATTCACAGTCCATTGGAGGAAAGATTCTTCAAGCAGAACTTCACCAAAAGCAGGCAGGACAATACGGGCAAAATTACAATTGTATGAAGAGTCTCCAGTCTACCTGTGGGAATTCCCACAAGAGCTTTTACTAGCAATACACTTACATTTGCAGGCTCCCTACAGCAGCAACAGGGTGCTTCTGTATTCCAGTTGTGGTCTACTAGAATTGTGCTTCTCATTATTATCATTTTAAACTTAATGAAGCATAAAGCAAAACACAGAACAGATCCAATTTACAGAATTAAAATAAAGAGAGTACATTCATAATTACATAAGAGGAGCCATGTTGGATCAGGCCAATGGCCCATCCAGTCCAACACTCTGGGTCACACAGTGGCCAAAATCCAGGGGCCATGAGGAGGTGAAGAATTGCAACTGAGGTACCCCAAGGGCTAAATCTTTGGGTGAAGAAGTACTTACCTTTACCTTTACTAAACCTACTGCTCATTAATTTCATTGAGTGCCCACAAGTTCCTGTATTGTGAGAAAGGGAGTATTTTCTCTAGTTTCTCTATCCTATGCATAATTTTGTAAATTATATACCACTGACCTCCCTCACCAGTCTTCCCGCGATGGAGACAAAAGGACTTTTTTTCTGGGGGAAGATGCCAGAACAGAGTTCTGGAACCTCTTCAACAAAATTCTTTTAAAAAGGTTTAAAAGTTCATGAGTTTTCAATATACAGACTGAAAACTTTTTCAGTATACAGACTGAAAACGTCATTTCCATCTTGAGAGTTCTGACACCTCTTTTTTAAAAATAAAAGTCCTGGAGAGACCTAAATCTGCAGACTGCAACATTTGCCAATTAACTGCTCCAGCCTCTCAGCCAAGTCTAATACTGTCAGCATCAGATGGATTCACCTTGCCAAGCCGTGCTCAGACTGCCCCTCCATTAGGAAGCAGGCCAGTCCACATGGGCAACTTGCCTCTGGCCCCAATTCAAAGTGCTGGCTTTGATATTTGAAACCAGAAACAGCCTGGGACCAGGAAGGAACATTTGAACCTGTGTGGGGTGTGTGTGTGTGTGTCCCGTGCTCTGTGTCCGTGTGGTGTCAGGGGCAGAGATGGTAGCTGTCGATCTGAAGGGCCTCCTGCGTTGTAGCTTCCCATCTCTGGAGTTGCCTTCCCCAGGGAAGCTGGTCTGAGTAGTCTGTCTTGACATCCCGAAGCCTCTTTTTAAGGAGGACTCTGAAAATTCATGAAGGTGATAAGAGCTGTTCTGAATCTTTAGCTGCTGGCTGAGGGTACTGATAGCTGGAGCTCTGCAACCCTATGAGAGAAATGGTTCTTAAATTTTTTTATTAGTGCTAGTAGTCAGGTTACAAGTGCTAGTAGTTTTGTTTATATGAGGCTGTAGAGGCAAAGAGAAAGGAAGGGGTGGGCAACAGTGTTCCCTCTAAGCTGAGTTTGTGTGAACTAGCTCACAGTTTTTAAGCCTCCAGCACACACATTTTTGTCTCAGCACAGGAAGGATGGCTCCAGAGCAAACTAATATATGCAGCAGCCAAACCGCTCGCTCACAACTTTAATGCCACTAGCTCACAAAGTAGAATTTTCCCTCACAGGACTCCACAGGTTAGAGGGAGCATTGGTGGGCAAACCCCAGGGCATCTCCCCTCCTTGGAGACTCAGGCCTGTGTAGACACACACCCTAGCTCTCCTAGCTAAAAGGCTAGGGAGTGTGGAGAAAGGAGGGAGGCCCAGGGTGCCATTAACTCCTTCCTCTCTCAGGTCTGAGGCCTGTTGAGGTCTCCGAGGAGCCTCTGGAATAGGGTTGCTAGCTCTGGGTTGAGGATGCCCGGCCAGCATCCTAGCTCTGGGTTGAGAATGCCTGGCCAACCCCCAGCGTGGGTCCCCCCACTTTTGAGGGCTGTGATGTGCCACCACAGCCAGATGGCCAGCAGGAGAAACTCCACCCCCAAATAGGGACGTCATCGGGTGATGTCCCCAACACAATGATGTCACCCGGAAGTGACATTGTCACATGCGACACTCTGGTTTTTGGCCAAACTCGATGGTTTTGAAGCCAAAAAAACCATAGAGTCTTTGCCCCAAAACCAGAGTGTCACATACGATGTTGCTGATATGTCACTTCTGGATGACATCATTGTCAGGACATTGCCCAGCGACATCCCACCCACCCCTGGAACACCCCCCATATCCCTTTGCCGCAATGGTGAGGGGACCTGGTAACCCTCCTACATGGAGACCACACCTGAGGAAGGACAGCTACAAGCAGTGAATAGGCCTTCCCCATCAAATAAGGACAATCCCTAAACGTTAACAAGTGGTCTCGGGTACAAGTGGGATAATAATGCCCCTGTATAAATCTATGGTGCAGCCTCATTTGGAATGCTGAGTATAGTTCTGGTCACCCCACCTCAAAAAAGATATCAATGCTTGGGGAAAAGTACAGAAAAAGGAAACAAATGATTAAGGGGATGGAACATCTTCCCTATGAAGAAAGGTTAAAGAGGTTAGGGCTCTTTAGTTTGAAGAAACGGCGACGGAGGGGTGACATGACAGACATTTACAAAATTATGCATGGGATAGAGAAGGTAGAGGAAGTACTCCGTGTCTCACAATATAAGAATTCGTGGACACTCAAAATTAGTGAGCAGCAGGCTTGGAACAGATCAAACGAAGTGCCTCTTCACCCAAAGAGTCATTAACACATGGAATTCACTGCCGCAGGAAGTGGTGGTGGCTACAAGCATAGACTCTTCAAGAGGGGAATTGGATAAATATATGGAGCAGAGGTCTGTTAGTGGCTATTACCCCACAAGGTATAGATGGAACACCGTCTGGGGCAGTGAGGCTCTGTATTTTTGGTGCTTGGGGGGGGCAACAGTGGGAGGGCTTCTGGAGTTCTGGCCCCACCGGTGGACCTCCTGATTGCACCTGGGTTTTGGCCACTGTGTGACACAGAGTATTAGACCAGATGGGCTATTGGCCTGATCCAACATGGCTTCTCTTATGCTCTTAGTGGGGGTGGTGAGAAAGAGACTGATTATAATCAGGAAACAAGATGCGTTTTGTTAGAACTAGCTTTGAATCACGACCACATGGGCATCAACAGCCTAGAATTCATAGACTTGGATGAGAATAGGAAGCAGCAGTTTTTCCTTCTGTCTGCAGACTGTTGTACTGATAAATGTGGGAGGGAGGATCCCCAACAAGGGACTCATGAGTCTGCCTGAGGAAGTGGTAGCCTCAAGATAGCTGGTGTGCACATGAGACCCTCTGAAGAGGACCCTACATGTCGCTGCTTGATACATTTATTATTGAAAACATTTATTTATCCACCTTTCTGCCTTGTGGGAACTCGAGGCTGCCCACAATTAAAAAATAAAAACAATTAGGGAACCCATAAAAAGTCACAATTTAAAAACTCCAGTTAGGACTGCCAATAATACAAGCTAGCTTGATCGAATGCAGTCCTAAATACACCTGTCTTCAATTGCCTCCAGAAGACTGACAAGGTGCAATTCCCTGGGGAGGTTGTTCCATAGTTGTGGGGCTGCCATTGAAAAGGCCGCGTAAGAAGTCCTTTGTACACTACTTTCCATCTTAAATCGTCTGAGTTTGAAAGCAACAGTAGACATTTATGAGGATAAAGGCATAGCAACATTTTTTTTATTGAACTAGATTAAATGTTTTTAGTAGGAAACAATGGAATTTGGGCTTCCAGAATATTTTGTGGCATGCCATTTTTCCATTATAAATTTACCAATCATACTTAACTGTACACATTGCACACTGCTGGCTTAATTAGTTCCCTGTATGTAGAAAGGGGTAGTTTTGACAGAAGACTTAAGATTTATGTCATGTTTTAGTTTTCTCAGTTTCTCTTGCGTGTGATCCACCTCTTTGGATACTTCTGTAGAATTGGAGTTTGGCATTTCAACAACGCATTTTGCAGTCCACAAAAAGAAAGTCGCAGTCGACAAAGGTCAATGGTCTTCAGAAGTGTCTTCAAACAGGAATTGGTTCTAGTAGATGGACAGAGCAAACTGTAGTTTGCTGCTGGGGACCTTTCAGGATTGTGTATTAGCTCTTTTATCCAAGGTGAAATTGGCGATTCCAGGTTTGCAGCAAGCCACAGTTTATCATTACAACCACATCAGCAAGCCACGGCTTGCGGTTGTCCTACAAAACAGTATCACACACTGATAGCATCAGCACCCTTTGGAATCCTGGTTTGCAGGACAAACTACAGTTTGCCAGTTGCGAAGTAATGACAAACTATGGTTACCCTAAAGCTTGAAATAGTGAACTACCTTGCTACAGGAAGAGAGAATACACAATCTCATCAGCCTCTCAGGTTTGCTCAAGTTATTTAATACAGGAAAATGGCAAACCCAATGTTTTGCTTAATAAAAATATTATGTTTCGTAGGCAAGACAGAAAGGCCCGCTTGGTTCAAACAAACTGCTAAAACGGCGTTCAAACAGTCTCGAGAACAGATGCCATTTCCTTGAACTGATTGTAAAAATTCTAAAATGGAAGAGAAGGAGAGAAAAACACATAAATTATTTTGGCATTGCATTAAGGAGGAGTAGAGCGTAAGTAGTTTGGCATTTGTAAGAGCTCAAGGCCCATTCAGGACTCTTTCATGCATTGGGAGACTTCCACAGGCTCAGGCACTGCTTGCTTCTGAAGCACAAATTGTCCTTTACCTTCTCTTCTCAGAGCTAACCACAGAGCAGCATGAAGCCTGCACCAGCATTTCACTATCCAGGGCTAACTCAAAAATGCCAGCATAGATATAACACCGTTACCATAGCTAATGCCAAAAAAGGAAGAGTGAAAATCAAGCACGAGTGGGGTGGAAGGAAGCAGAAAAGAACATGCACGCTTCTGTGCTCACCGTCAGGTTGGGTTGGTACCAAGTGGCGGTAAAGACTCACCCTCCCACCCTCCCACCCTCACCATCCCCATTTCCTAATGCTGTTCACTTGTATAATTCATGTGAGCAGCCCTAACAGCCTAGCCTAGCCTAATCTCAGCAGGGCTTGGAAGCTAAGCAGAGTCAGCCACAGTTAGTACTTGGCTGAGGGAGAACTCCAAGGAAGACTGGGGTTGCTGTGCAGTACGCCGTCGCGGCAAACCACTTCTGCTCATCTCTTGTTTTGGAAGACAAAGAGGAAGAAGAGGAGTTGGATTTATACCATGACCGTCACAGAGTCTCAGAGCAGCTTACAATCCCTTTCCCTTCCTCTCCCCACAACAGTCACCCAGTGAGGTAGGTGGGGCCAAGAGAGCTCTTTCGAGGACTGCTCATGAGAGAACAGCTCTGAGAGAACGATGGCTTGCCCAAGGTCATCCAGCAGCTGCATGTGGAGGAGTGGGGAATCAAACTAGGTTCTCCCAGATAAGAGTCCGTGCTCCTAACCATGACACCAAACTGGCTCAAGAGGACTGCTCTTGAGAGAACAGCTCTGAGAGAACTGTGACTGGCCCAAGTTCACCCAGCTGGCTTCATGTGGAGGAGTGGGGATTCAAACCCAGTTCTCCAGATTCAATGGCATCCTTTGCTTTATAATACATGCATCACTGGGTATCGTCTTCGACTGAAGACAACATATACAGTTTTTATGGGTACGTGTAAGAAAAATGTCATGTGTGAAATTGTTTGCAGCCCACAGATGGCTTGTCTGTCAGCTAATGCTGCCATCCCCCGCCCGGGAGGTGGCGTGGGCTGCCCTGCTATGCAGACTCCTTGGAATATTCGGTTTCGATTCTCCCCTGCTTGCTTATCGCTGGCCGTCTAGTTCTGACCTCGGTAGCTTGTTAGTGTCTGGAGATGTACCCTCCCGCTTTTTCCTATGGGAACTTGTAGCCAGGATGTTGGGCGCCTTTTTCTGATTTATGTGATTGGTTGCATTCCAGTACATGTAGATGACCATAGCAGACCTTTCTCAATAAAGATCAACCTTCTTTAAGGACGCTTGTTGTGACTGACTCTGTAGGACTCTCACATTGACCAGGAATGTCCTGATTTTTCTACCCAAGCTGCCTTCACAGAGAACCAGACATAAGTTTTTTTTAAAATGGTATCCATAAGCATGCGCTTGCATCTGGTTAGAACCTTTCAGAGGTCAAGAGACATCCAAGCTCTGAGGATATTGCCTTGCTTGGCATCCATTCCAGCCAGAACCAATGCCGCGCTTTTGAAAAGCGCACCTTTCCACTAATGCGCTCGGCCCGCTTGCAATCCATGGCTCCTTCTGGATTCCCCTCAGCACTCCCAACGCAGGATCAATTGATAGTCGAAGGACAAAACCAGCTTAAAACCAGAGTTTTGTCTTCAAATCAGAACATCCCTGTGTGACGCCCCTGTTGTGATGATGTCACTTTCAGGAAGTCATGCAGGCACGTGGCTGTTTCGAGGCGGCGTTTCTCCCGCTGGCCAGCTGAAGCCCTAAAAACCAGGGAACCCCCACCCCAACCTGGGGACTGGCAAGCCCACTCAGCCCCTTGCGTGTTGCTCCACACATTGTCTGTCTCTCCTTCCTCCCCTTGTTCACTGATCTCCCAGGTGGATCGAGCCAGGTGGGTAGCCGTTGGCCTGAAGCAGCAGAACAAAGTTCGAGTCCAGTGGAACCTTTAAGAGCAACAAAGCTTCATTCGAGGTATAAGCGTTTGTGTATCTGAAGCAGCGTGTGCGCACACGGAAGCTTATGCCTTGAATAAAACTTTGTTGGTCTTAATGGAGTCCACTGGACTTGAACTTTGTTCCCAGAGGGATATAAGCTAACTTTAAAGGAGAACTAAATTGGTGGCCCCCCCGGTCATTGTGAGCGGATCAAGAATATGAGCAAGGACTCCCCCCCCCCCCCACAGTGTAATTAAGACAGGTTGCTTCAGTAATCCAAATGTTGACCCTTTTGGCCTGGGGACAGCAGAACAGTGGTAAGCATTTGACATGGAACTCTCCCCAATGTTATTCTTTATGCTTAGATGACAAACGGGAAATAGACTCTTGCTTTAAATTCACAGCAGGGCCAAAGGCTGATGTTTTAAAACTATCAGGTTGATCGATGCAGAAGTGACCATGGTCCATTCTGTCCTGCATCCTGTTTCACACAGTGGTCAACCAATAAGCCCTGGAGGGCCAAATGGGGCATGGAAGTCAAGGCCTCCCAGCACTGGTATTCAGAGGTTGACTGCCTCTGTAGAGGGAGGCTCCCTTCAGTCACCACGGCCAGTTATCATTGACACACCCTCTCCTCCATAAACCTGTCTAACCCCCCTTTTAAAGCTATCTATGCTCATGTTAGGGTTGCCAACTCCGGGCTGGGAAATTCCTGGAGTTTTAGGGGCAGAGCCTGGGGAGGGATCTCAGCACGGTCTAATGCCATACAGTCTAGTAGCCAGAGCAGCCATTTTCTCCAGGACAAGTTATCTCTGCCGCTGGGACATCAGTGGCCATTCCAAGAGATCTCCAGACCCTGCCTGGAGGTTGGCAACCCTAGCTCACTAGCAACGAATTCCATCTTAATATATGCCCTCTCAAACACTCAACATGAAACACTTTGTATTTGTTTCATTCTCATTTTGCTTCAGTGATTGGCTGCTTTGGATCTTCCTCCGTTTAGTCTCCGAACTTCAAGGGCGAAATGTGGCGAAGTTCCATAACTAGAACTCCAGACTGATCATTTGCCCCTAAACAAGAGCAGCTGGGGGGGGGGGGGGGATACAGATCAGGGCAACAGTGGTGGGTAAATGAGAAGGTTAACTATCCCCACTCACCACCCATTTCCACCATCTGAAGTGTATCTACCAAGTTGCTTTAAGCCTCACTAAGGAAACAAGACAAGCATCTATTTTTAAAATCGTACTTGACTTCTTTCTTTTAAAAAAAAATGTGTATGTGTGCTTGCCTGGAAGTCATGGTTGACTTCGGGCAACCCCTAGTGGGGGCTTGGACACTTTTCAGAGTGGTGGCTTCTGTAGCCTGCATCCCGCCTCTGGTATTCCTTGGAGGTTGCCCTTTCAAGTACTTGCAAGAGTCAGCTCTGCTTCGCTCCCAAGATTGGGCTTGCCTCGGCTATCCAAGTCAGAGCGAAATTGTACTTGTCTTTTTGTGCTATTGGGGCTTAAAGAAAAGCAAACTTTCTGTTTCCTGACCCTACGGCCCCAATCCATATCAGCGCCCCCACCACTGTTCCCTCTAAGCTGAGTTAGTGTGAGCTAGCTCACAGTTTTTTAGCCTCCGGCTCACACATTTTTGTCTTAGCTCAGGAAGGATGGCTCCAGAGCAAACTAATTTAAGCAGTAGCCAAATCGCTCGCTCACAACCTTAATGCCAGTAGCTCACAAAGTAGGATTTTTGCTCACAGGACTCCATTGCTTAGAGGGAGCACTACCCCCCACCCACAGCTAGCTGCCTTTTAGTGCCCAGTGACACTCTGGGAATACTAATCACAGAACTCTTAAAGCTATATGTTGTTTAGCCGGAGTATACTTAGAAATCAGTGGTGCTTCCTCTATATCATGTACCAGAGTTGATCTGCAGGGACATATGCTAGCTTTTAAGAGACGCTAGAACAGACTACATACCTGAAATTGTGGGATGGTCATTTCAAAAGATTTGCTCATGACGTGCCCTGAAGCATCGGCCACTTTCATTGCCATTGTCACGTGAGGGCATTTCAAAGACCGGCAGCTGTCGGAGCCGACTGCCATCCCCAGCTTCCACTGGAAGTCAATGAGCTACAAACAAAAACAGACCACCCAGATGCTTATTGATGAACCATTTGCTGTGGCCAACCTGTTCTGTGGAATGGGGAGAATCCACACGGTCTTTCAGGAGAACATAATAATCCAGGAGCCCTCAACTTTTTTTTTTTGACCTGCAGGCACCTTTGGAATTCTGACACAGAATGGTGGGGGCACGGCCACAAAATGGCCACCACAGGAGACAACAAGCCAGCCACAAAATGGCTGCCACAGCTTTCAGTTACACAGGGAAGATCCTTGTGCTGTGGTGGCAGCTGCTGCCAGGGCAATGTTTTTAAAAATCTGCACCACCAATCAAATCTCCAGAGGTCTATCAGAAGCCTTGCTGGGCAAAAGGCCCACTGGCCCTGCCCATTTTCTAAAAACACTTTGTAGGCTCCAAAAAAGGCAATGGCAGGCACCATAGCACCCAAAAGCACTGTAGTAATCCATGGCTGGAATTCACCAACTGATTTTTTAAAATACTATAAGCTAGTGCTATTTGGACATTCTACCTTGAGGAAACGTTTTCCACTGCACCCCTGCTTGTTGGTGAGCACTGTAGGGCATGTTTCTGCAGGGCTCTTACCAGGCTAGCCAAGCCTCATCATCACTGAGGGAAATGAAAGGGAACTTTAGAGCCCAAGCTAACACTGCAGCATCAGGCTATGGAGGAAGATCAAGAGTAGAGATCAAACAGCTTTCTGGGGAAGTTGGTCTGCTCTCCCTCATCTTGTTAACTGAGGAACCCCCAATAAGCTTCAGAGGAATGTAGGATTCTGGGAACACAACTGGAAATTCTATATACTGTGGGTTAGTCACTGGATCTTGGAAAGGCCCAATATAAGTTTCCGTACCACTGGTAACTGACCAGCTTGGATTTTTTAAAAACGGCTCTCTCTTTAAATTAGATTAAATGTTTGAGCGTGACTTAAATAAACTGGTCTAAAACAAAACATGTCTAAAATTAAATCTGAACTTCAAGCAAATAGTTGGGCTACAGGAGCCAAAACAGAAGGATCACACAGAATCAGAATTCCACCCACAATCATGTAGCTGCTCTGCAGATGTCTGCCATAGGAGAGGCCTGTTGAAAGAAGAAGAAGAAGAAAAGGAGGAGGAGATTGGATTTATATCCTGCCCTTCACTCACTCGGAGTCTCAAAGCGGCTTACAAACTCCTTTCCCTTCCCCTCCCCACAACAGACACCCTGTGAGCAATGCTCCCTCTAAGCTGTGGAGTCTTGTGGGCAAAAATTCTACTTTGTGAGCTACTGGCATTAAAGTTGTGAGTGAGCGATTTGGCTCCTGCATAAATTAGTTTGCTCTGGAGCCATCCTTCCTGAGTGAAGACAAAAATGTGTGAGCCGGAGGCTAAAAAACTGTGAGCTAGCTCACACTAACTCAGCTTAGCAGGAACACTGCCTGTGAGGTAGGTGGGGCTGAGAGACCTCTAAGACAACTGTCCTTGAGAGAACAGCTGGTACAGAGCTATGGCTTGCCCAAGGTCATCCAGCCAGGTGCAAGTGGAGGAGTGGGGAATCAAACCCGGTTCTCCCAGATTAGAGTCCACACACTTAACCACTACACCAAACTGGCTCTGGCAACCCCTAGTGGGTTGGGTTGGTGAAATGTCGCCAACGTTGCCTGAGCTCATGTGGAATGGGCCCAGGCCTCCAGTGGGCATGGTAACTTGGTCTGTTCATAACAAAGGCAGACTGCAGAGACTATCTATCTGGAGATGGTTTGTGATGAGGCTGGTCTCCCCTTCGAAATACCCAAACGACACACAAGCAAATGGGAGGTTTCGCGAAAAGGTTTTGTTCTGTTTAAGTATAACAATAAAGATCTTTTGACATCTAGTGGATTTAGTGTCTTTTCAGCCTCTGACCTCGGTGAAGAAAACTGGCGAAACAATGTCCTGTGCCAGGTGAAACCTTTTTATATTGTGGTTTTATAGTATTTTACTGTGCACAAAATATGTTGTTGGCCGCCCTGAGTCTGCCGTAAGGCGGGGAGGGCAGGATAAAAATCTAAAAAATAAATAAAATAAAAATTAAAAACCTGAAACGACTTTTGGCACCCCTCCTGAAGAAAAACTACTGCCCATTTTTACCACTGTGCTCTGCTGAAGTCTGCTATTCCTCTGCAAACTTGTCCTGAAGTGCTTACCTGGCCAGCCATTCCTATGCTATTAGCATCTTCAGAGCCAGCAATGAAGTTCCCCTGTTCGTTCCACACATGCCGAATAACCTGTAAAGCTTGTTTTGGCAAAGTTCCCACAGCACTTCCTAATCTTGTATGAAGTTCTTCTGATGAGAGCTTATTTTTTGCTGCTGTACTGTTTTTTTTAAAAAAAACGAGAATTATGATCTTATAATTTACTTATACATATATATTTTTTAAAAATATTCCATTTATACTCCGCTTTTCTTTCCAAAGTGGCTTACATCATCCTCTTCTCCATTTTTTCTCCTCACAACAACCCTATGAGGTAGGTCGGGCTGAGAGTATGTGACTGGCCCAAGGTCACCCAGTGAGCTTCCATGGCAGAGTATATTTACCTCATGACTGGGCATGTTTGAGCGCCATGCTTTTTAACGCAATGAGCTCATGCTATCACTCCTGGAGTTATCAGCCATGGCTGGATCCAGCCCAGCTTTATTCAAGGATGTTTATTTAGCACATTGGCTTTTAGACAAATATGGATTTATTTAATTTAAAACACTTTCATGCTGCCTTTCCACCCAATCATGGTTCACAAGGTGGTGAACATAGACATTCAAACATTTGAACCATTAAAAACAATATTTAAAATGAGAAAACAATTCAGTAAAAACACGTAACAAACAATGGATGGCTTCAAGAGGGAATTAGATAAACATATGGAGCAGAGGTCCATCAGTGGCTATTAGCCACAAGGTATAGACAGGAACTATGGGGCAAGTGACGCACTGTATTCTTGTTGCTTGGGGGGAGGGCAACAGTGGGAGGGCTTCTAGTGTCCTGCCCCCACTGCTGGACCTCCTGATGGCACCTGGTATTTTTGGCCACTGTGTGACAGAGGGTTCGACTGGATGGGCCATTGGCCTGATCCAACATTGGCTTCTCTTATGCTCTTGTATTAATACCAGAGGGTGCCTTTGAAAATTTTAATCATATTGTATTGTTGGTCACTGACTGTTGCAATAAAAATAAATAAATACCAGAGAGTGGCCAATAACGGTTATTGGGAGTATGCCATAACAACAAAAAAGTCTCCACCCATTGACAGAAGGCATCAATAGAGGGAGACAGACGAAACATCAGGAATTTGAGCCCTGCTGTCTTGGTCTTTAACTCAAATGGTAGAGCACATGACTTCTAGAACAGGGCCCCCAACCTTTTTGAGCCTGCAGGCACCATTTGGAGTTCCAATACAGCATAGTGGGCTCAGCAACAAAATGGCTGCCACAGGAGGCAGAGTCAGCCACAAAATAATTGCTACAGCTTAACTTCAGCAACACGGTACAGATCCTTGTGCTGCCATGACAGCTGCTGCCAAAGCAACATTTTTTTTTAAAATCTGCACATTTGATCAAATCTCCAATAGTCATTAAGAAGCCTTGCTTCCCTCTAAGCTGAGTTAGTGTGAGCTAGCTCACAGTTGTTTAGCCTCTGGCTCGCACATTTTTGTCTTAGCTCAGGAAGGATGGCTCCAGAGCAAACTAATTTGGGCAGTAGCCAAATCACTCACTCACAACTCTAATGCCAGTAGCTCACAAAGTAGAATATTTGCTCACAGGACTCCACAGCTTAGAGGGAGCATTGGAAGAAAAAGGTGTTGGTGGCATTGGTGATCCCTGTTCTAGTAAGTCTGAGTCCCAGGGTTCTATTGTTCAGTAGTATGAGGAAGTTCTAGGATTGCCAAAAATTAGCCTAAAATTCCTTTGTAACGTTTTGTTTTTCTTTGTGGAGAAGATCTTCTTATATGGAGAACATCTTCTTGTACAGAGAAGCATTCTGTCTTGAAGACCATCGCCTGTGCCCTGAAGTGGTACAGCCCTTGCTTAGGCTTAATTTCTTCACCTGCTGGGTGCAAGGATTAGGCCTCAGTTTTCTTCCTTTCCATTAAAAAGAGGCCTTAGAAGCCATATCATTAAACAGAATGTTTTATGCCTTCACATTTAACTTCAGTTCATCCAATTAGGCACAATGAATGTCTAGAATTTGTACAAAAGTTTGTGGGTGGCAAAGTAATCCAAAGAAACCTGGAATAGGAGATATGCTTCTATTCTCCCCCCAACCCCACCTACCAATAATTTTTTGTTCCTTCTATGCGTAGCTTAGACATGCATGTGGTAAACACAGGGAAACCAAAAGCTTACCTGAATACAGAGGAAACAACATTAACTACCTTTGCCAGGTCACTAGCACTAATTTCAATCCCAGCTGTTTGAAATCTCTGGGGGAAAACACAAATTCAAAGTGTCACAATGAAAACAGTAAAAAGAAGTAGCTACAATAGCTTGCCTACAAACAGCAGCAATCCATTTTACCTGACACAGTTCCACCGTATTTATGCCTGAGATCTGATACTGAAGATTCTGGATAATTTGCGCGCACTACAAAGAAAACAGATTTCAATGCTAATTAGACAGTGATTGCTTATTTGCAAGTCTCTTTCACGTAGATTATAGAACTCTGTTTCCCAAAAGGAATCACATTTTATTTATGGATTAATTTTGGCTTATATTCCGTCCGCCCTGCAAACCGCCTCAGAGCAGGTAACAACAAAAGTTAAAACATTTCACAGTAAGAACTAAAACACTTCATAAAAATCATCCATAATAAAACAAAAAAACCCCACAGATTTAAATTGAGCTATAAACAGAACAGGTGGCACGGGAGTTTAATATGGAAGCCACAAAAACTGGAGCTGCTAGGCCGGATACCTAGGGCTGCCAAGTCAGCCCGGAGGACGGGGGATCCCCCGCTATAGGGGTTCCCGATCCGCCGGCCGGCATTCGGCCGGCGGGGGGAACCCCACCCCCGAAGTCGTCCAGCCTGGACGACATTCCCCAGCGTAATGACGTCACCTGGAAGTGATGTCACCTCCAACGTGGTGATGTCACTTCCGGGTGACGTCACCAGGCGAAGAAAGACTCCCCCCCGCCAGTACGTCAGTACGACTTGGCAGCCCTACGTATACCAGACTATGGGTCTTCACCTGATGGGCCGTTCAAGGACGGAAGGTTCAGCAGAGGAGGCCAATAGATGGAAGAATTGGACACCCGCCCCGCACCCAAAGGCCTGGTGGAACAGCTCTGTTTTACAGGCTCTGCGGAACTGTAATAGGTCCCACAGGGCCCTGATCTCCAACAGGACCATGTTCTACCAGGAAAAAAGCCCTGGCCGAGGCTCAACGGATGTCCTTTGTTTTTGTTTTTTTAATAAAGTTTTTTTTAATTTCTGACACACAAACAAACAAGACATACATACACAAAAATTACATAAAATGTGTGGAGGACAAAGTATCTAAGAAAAAATTTAGCAACGTTTCTCATAATATCTGAATTTCAATTCATGAATAGATAAGAATGAAGTCAGTTGACCTAAAAAAGAAAAAAGTAAATCAAGTAATCTATAGTCTTTGCTTATATAGTAGAATGACTCTAATTGTAAATAAAGTCTGATATAGGTCTGATTGAGTTCAGTTTATATAATTTTCCAGTCATGTATAAAATCTGGACTATGTATTGGTGATATTCTCTTCTTGTAGTCCTTTCAAAAGTAAAGTTAATTTGTCCATTTTAGCAGTTTCCAGTGTTTTATTTAAAAATTCTTCTTTAGTGGGTATTTTTTCGCTTCTCCAATATTTTGCATATAATATTCTAGCAGTATTTTGCATATAATATTCTTCTCCCTGTAAGGTAGGTGGGGTTGAGAGAGCTCTGAGACAACTGTCCTTGAGAGAACAGCTGGTACAGAGCTATGGCTTGCCCAAGGTCATCCAGCAGGTGCAAGTGGGGGGAATGGGAAATCAAACCCGGTTCTCCCAGATTAGAGTCCGTGCACTTAACCACTACACCAAATTTTGGCTTATTTTGGGAAAACTATTGCGGTAAGACATAAGAAGCGAATGAACAAGACGATCTGGTCTTTCCTTCTGGTAAGGAGCAGGTGATTCTGTCAACGCAAAACTGCCAAGTCTCTCCAAAGAGGCACCCATATCAGCTTTTTTAATCTGCAACGTAATCTCTCAAAGATGAACAAGAAATTAAGTATCCTGTAATCAGCGAGCAGCCCTGAGCGCTATTTTATCCTCACCCTCATGTCTAGAAAAGCAACCAACCCAAATCTTATGACAGCTTCATTATTCTGATGGCACTTGAGTTAGAGAGATGGAGTGAATAAACCAGGCAAGTAATTCTCCAGTAAAGGTATTGTCCAGACCAGAATATATCCTGTTTTGTATTTTTAAATTCAAAGCCTCAGATAGATTGAGAAAATATTCTTGTTTTAACGATATCATACTTAGAAGACGGCAACTGAGACGATTAGGGGGTTGGAGCACCTTCCCTTTGAGGAAAGGCTGAAAAGTCTGGGACTTCTCATTCTAGACTAGGCTATCCCATACATCTGTGGCAAAATTGTAGTTTTATCCTTTTTTGCTCTTTTTTGAGGCTATTTATGCTCCAGAAATACAAGGATAAGGACCTCTCTAAACACTGTCCAGACACATGGCACTAAACTGTCTAGACACATGGTACAGCAAGAATGCTAAAAAACAGTGAGTATTTTTCACGAGGATGTTTCTACATCTCATAACTGGGACACAAGACAGAAATTAACTTACCAGCTCTGCGAACAAATCTTGCGGTATTGTTTTAATGATATCAGCGGTGCTGCCGAAATCTACCCAAAAAAAAAAGTTACCCACTTGTGAGTCGGTTCACAAAATCCTTTCCACGCAGAACAACAGAATTCTCTCAATCTGGGCTCCTTGCAGAAACGGTGCAAATGCAAATTTAAACCACAGGATCATTAAAATACAGTTATTTACTCCTACTGGCTTGGGCCTAGGTGGCTCAGAGGTTAACACGCTGAACTGCAGACCAGAAGGCCGGTTGCTTGGCAGTTCGAGACCCAAGTGCCGAATGATGGAGTGAGCTCCCGTCTCTGGCCCCAGCTCCTGCCAACCTAGTAGTTCGAAAGCAAGAAATTGCAAGTAGATGAATACGTATTATTTCGGTGGGAAGACAACAGTGTTCCGTGCGCCTTGGCATCTAGTAATGCCGGCCACATGACCACGGAAACGTCTTCAGACAGTGCTGGCTCTTCAGCTTGGAACGGGAGATGAGCACCGCCCCCCTAGAATTGGATTCGACTGGCTTTCGAGCAAGGGAAACCGTTATCTTTTTTAAAAAAAACCTATTTATAGGAAACCTTTATCTTTACTGGCTTGGGTCCCATGGAAAATCTTTCCAACTGATGGAAGGGTCTTCCATCAACGAATGGGATTTCCCTGCAGGCTCCCATACACATCAGCCCCAAATACTATTCCTCGGGAAGCTGGAGGAACCCCCCCCCCCCCCCCTGGATCAGTAAGGGGGTCAGATGTGCTGTGAGGGAACAGAGAATCAGTGAAAACTTTAGCAGAACTTCTCCCTTCAGTAGAAGATTTTTGCAGGATCCAACCCACTGCTTTTACTGGTCTTCCTTCTTTAGCTGACTAAAGTAGTTTTATCATAATCAGATTGTTTTGAGAATAGCTAGATTTTAGATGTTAAACTAAGCATCCAATATAAATCTATGGTGAGTGGAAGTTTGGAAGTCTGATACTAACCTACGGAAGGATTCCGGGAAGACATGGATGGCTGAAGATATTAGCGCCTTGATTTCGCAGTAACTTACATTTTCCTAGACTGACCTTTCTTCTCCTTATACCTCGTGACTTCCCACACCTTTAGAGGCCATTTGCAATCTTATGGGACTTCTTCCACACGGCCCTTCCCCTTCCTCATGCCTACAGCCACTTGCCAGAACACAAGGAGATGGGATCCAGCGGCTCTCCGTCTTGCTGCTTTCCAACTTCTACTAGTGTACTTGCAGATAAATCTTTAGAGGTTGCAAGCTCATGTTTTGTGGATATACCTATTTTGACCTATTTAAAATATCTATCCCCTGTCTTTTCACCAAAGAGGTCAAAGGCAGCTTGCAAAAGGAATACCCCAGAGCCATCCCAAAACAGACCTGCACGGCAGCTGAAAAGGGAGATAATATATCGATATATCGTATTAAAAAGGTCTCCGACATGACCAAAGAGCACTAAAGAGTGAAACAGCTTTCCATTCCTTTCTAACCACTATGAGCAAAGGGGCTCGCCAGACTTCCCCTGGTGGGAGACACCCCAGGTTAGGCACCATGTTTGAAAAGAGGAGGAGGAGACTGGATTTATACCCCACCCTTCACTTGGAGTCTCAAAGCGGTTTACAATCTCCTTTCCCTTCCTCTCCCCACAACAGACACCCTGTGAGGTAGGTGGGGCTGAGAGAGCTCTTTCGAGAACTGCTGGTTTTTAGCCTAAAATATGTTATAAGCTATTTCATGTTTTATGCTCTGCTGTGTTTCAAATGGTGGGTTGAAATAATGTTTTATGTTTTTATCACATTTTTAAACCTCTTCAGGCAGGTTCCCTGGAGAGATGGAAACTCGGAAACTCTGAAAGGACATTTCAGGCTCCCAGAATGCACTGTTGTTGACTTAAGCATCACTGTTTCTCTGCAAAATAAGTGTAAATGGGAGACTCCCACTAGAATTTACCAGGACATTTGGTGGTATTACCTAAGGTGTAATAAAGACGAGGCATTTTTTACCCACTGAAGCTGTTCATTAGCACAGCAAAACAGGGGACTGGGCTTTATCCCCAGTTACTGCCCCTGCAAACCATCACCAGTCTTACATTTGAGTTTTACAAAATGTCACAGCTTATTCCGCCCTCTTTCATGGCCCTTAAGCCTTGCTGTTGGCTTTGTTTCTCCCTCTGTGACTACACACATCTGTAGTCCTGCTCATAAGCTACAGTAGCCTGCTCTCATGTTACAGTGAATGCATATACATTCTGCCTGTACATGTATACACTTGTTTGTAAGAAAGAGCCAACACATGTTCACTTAATAAAAAACTGCAAGGCCTAGTCCCTGGATAAATGTGGGGTTTTAGCCATTCAGCTGTATATGCATTGACTGTAACACAATAAGCATTCAGTGCATGTACAAAGTGTACACCAACTGTACATGTATTCACTGTAACTTGTGAAGAGGGCTAGGGAACACATGTCCAATCCATGTACACTTGATTTATCCTTATGCACACACTGAGTAAGTCTCACATTACATTCAGCACACATACAACTGAACGTGTGATACAAACCCCATATTTTTCCAGGGATTGGTACCCAATTCCATTTGTAAAGTGAACTCATGTTGGCTCTCATCAAGAGTTGCATGCATGCACATAGAGCAGGGGTGGGCAAATGGCGGCTCGCGGGCCACATGCGGCCTGCCACAGAGTTTTTTGCGGCCCGCCAAGACACGAAAATTAACAAGAGTAAATACAGATGCTCTTTGACAGACATTAACTTGCAGGCTGTGATGAGAATCTCAACAAGCAATCTCACTCCTGATTTCAAAAAAATTGTAGAAAAGTGTGATAGGGTACATTTGTCTCATTAAACTGATTCTCAAATTAAATGTGCTTGCAGCTATAGATGATATGAAATTAGCACAATAAATAAATTGAATAAAACTACCACTATTTTATTTAATTTATATTTATTGATTTTTATGATACCATTTATACCTTTTCTGAAATGCAAAGTTAAGTAATGAATGCAATCATTTTAAAAGGTGCGGCCCTCCGCTAACCTCCACTCCCACAAAGCGGCCCCCAAGCCAAAACAATTGCTCACCCCTGACATAGAGGATGTTATGTGTTCACCATAACATACGAACAGGGCTGAACTGAGCTTGTGTCACAACAGTGTCTGCAGACAGAAATCACCCTGATGAAGCATGTTCTAGCCCAGGAAAGCAAACTTTATGATTATCTTGTAAGCTTTCAAGTGCCACAGGCTGTGTTGCCAGTCCCCAGGTGGGGCCTGGAGATCTGACCTTCGGACAACAGAGATCATTTCCCTTGGAGGAAATGGCTGCTTTAGAGTGTGGATTCTATGGCCTTATTAGGGTCGCTAGCACACACACCCCGCCACCGGCAGGGGATGAGAGAGGATAGGGGTACCAGATACCAGTTGGGAAACTCCTGGAGATTTGGGGGTGGAGCCTGGGGAGGATAGGAGGATAAGGACCTCAGTGGGGTACTGTGCCATAGGGTCCACCCTCCAGAGCATCCATTTCCTCCAGGGGAACTGATCTAATCTGGAGATGAGCTGTAATTCTGGGGGATCCCCAGATCCCACCTGGAGGCTGGCATCCCTGGGCATTACACCCTGCTGAGGTCCCTCCCCAAACCCCACCCCCTCCTGGCTCCATCCCCAACTCTCCAGGAATTTCCCAACTCAGAACCCGAGAACCCCAACAAGTCGGCCCATTTGGTTTGAGCCCCACCCAGACTCCCTGCCTGGCGCCAGTGCAGCCTTCAGCCCCACTTCTCTCCGGAAACAGGAGCCACTGAGCCTGGCCCATAGCCAATGTGGAGCCCATGGGGCCAGGCCCCCTAGTGTTTCTTTTTGGGACCCCTCCCTCCCCGGCTGCCCCGAAAGTGCTCCAACTTGCCACCAGGTAAAGATGCAGGAACGCTCCGCATATCCAGACTGCCACGCAACAAGCCGAGTCACTTGGAAGCCGAGCGCTGCACTTTCGTGATCTACTTCCGAGTAAACATGATAGGAAATAGCCCTGCGGGGAAAATCATGGAAGGAAAGGGCCAGCTCGGCATTCGCCACGGTCCACTCTCTACAAACGCATTCCGATCCTCTGACCCCCAAAGCAGACCCCCTTCCATTCGAAGTCGGGCTCTCCCCTTTCCTGTCAAGCCGCAGCCAATTTACGGCGACCCCTCGTGGAGTTTGAAGGCAAGCGACATTCAGGGCTGGTTTGCCATTGCCTGCCCCTCTGCATAGCAAGCATGGACTTCCCAGGGCTGGCTCTCCAGACCTGACACAGGGATGCCAGCCTCCAGGTGGGACCTGGAGACCCCCCAGAATTACAGCTCATCTCCAGACGACAGATTATCAGTGCCCCCTGGAGAAAATGGATGCTTTGGAGGGCGGACTCCCTGGCATTATACCCCACTGAGGTCCTTGTCCTCTTCTGCCTCCCCCCCATCCCCAAATCTCCATTAGCCACTCTACTCCTCCACCTCCCGCTGGTGGCCAGGGGGGACCTAGCCACCCTAACAAGGCAGGGCAAGCCCAGACTATCCAAGACCAGGTTATTAATGGGACTTGGGTGTGATGCGTTAAGCGCCGTCAAGCTGCTTCCGACTTTGGGCGACCCTATAAATTAATGCCTTCCAACACGTCCTGCCCTTGACAGCCTTGCCAACGGAAGGCCGTGGCTTCCTTTGCGGAGTCCATCCATCTCACGTTGGATCTTCCTCTTCCTCTGCCATCTTCATAGGGCTTACTCGGGAGTAGAGATACGAGGCTGCAAGCTCCGTAGCTCCTTCTGTTGGCACTCCTTCCCCACCTGCCTGGCTAATGAATCCCTGCCTCTTTGGTTCGTTCCCTCCTCTGCAGTATAGGGAGCCTCTCCCCCGGACTCACCGCAGGGCGCCAGCGGCCACCCAAGCACCATCCCGGCAGCTCCCGCCGCCATTGAGCCTCCGAACCTTGCAACAGCGCCCAAGGACGAGCGGCGCCCTGATTGGCTACTGCCGGCCTCGTAAAAAGCAACAATTTAACTCAGAGCGTTGCTTGCCCAATCAGGAGCCGCGGTTCCCCTCCAGCTGTTCAGCATTACCGGAAGGCGGGGCTATAAGTCTACCCGACCAGACGCGCTTGCGGATCGTTTCCGGTTTTAGGGGCTGGGAGAAAAGTGTGCGCTCTGGTTGGCGTGCAGCTCTGGAAACAAATGGGAGCTTTGGCCGCGGGGACTCTGGGAGACTCGCTTCCGAGTAGTACATCCGAACGGGTGAACTGCAGAAATTCTCGTCCATGGTCACGCCTCCTTTAAAATGCCTTCTTTTGATCTCGGGTACTAATTACATAGTTAGGGCTGGCGTGCATTTGAAAGAAGATGGGTTCTTGTCAGATAAAGCTTAAATGGTTCCTACAGGTCCCGCTATTCTCTTCCACACAGCTCTTAAGGCGGCCCTCGAAGAGACATTTACTTGGGAGTCAGCTTAGATGGATACAGTAGGATTCCCTCGTAAACGTGTTGGCAGATGAGCCCCCGTGTCCTTAGCATCTGTTCATGCTATGCATAGTGTCATGACTGAGAGAGACTGACTGCTCCATGGTAACCCAGCATGTTTCCGTGGCACAGTGAAGATTTTGAACTCGGGCATCACAGATCCTAGTCCAGTGGGTTTTAGTGGTTAAGACTAGAGTGGTAGAATCTAATCTGGAGAACCAGGTTTGATTCCCCAGTCCTCCACACAGGAGCCTGCAGGGTGACCTTGGGCCAATCTCAGTTCACTCAGAGCTCTCTCAGCCCCACCTGCCTCACAAGGTGCCTGTTGTGGGGAGAAGAAAGGAAGGTGATTGTAAGCTGCTCTGAGACTCCTTAAGGTTAGAGAAAAGTGAGGTATAAACGGGGGTCATTTTGTAGAAAAAGAGGTGCAGGAGCTCATTAGCATAACTTATTTGCATATTCTAAACCACCTGCCATCACGGAAGTATGTCAGAAGGCGGGAGAGGGAGAAAAGAAAGAAAGAAAGAGATGGCAGAGAGGGGACAGCTACTAATCCAAGCCTCAGAAATACCACTATTCTGGGAGGATAGCTTCAGTAGTGGCTGAAGCCTTCAGAAGGCTGGTCGGAGGAACAAGGACCTTTCCAGGGAAAGGGGTCATTTTGTTGCAGCCATGATGCAAGCAGGCATTCCCTCACGGGGGGGGGGGGGGGCCTGGAACCAACTACCGGAGCTGAGCTCCCCCGAGCTCAATGACCCCTGGGTATAAAAAGCTGCTCTTGAAAGCCAGTCACCATTCTCTCAGAACTCTCTCAGTCCCACCTACCTCACAAGGTGCCTGTTGTGAGAAGAGGAAGGGAAGTCAATCGTAAGCCACTTAGGGTAGAGAAAAGTGGGGTATAAAAGGATACAGTTGAATTCGAGGAGCAAATGGGAGTAAGGCTAGAAGAGTGGGAAAAGGAAGGTCTAGAGAAAGAAATTACAGCTCAGGAAATTGAGGAGGTAATAAATGGTTTAAAATCTGGCAAATCTCCGGGTCTGGATGGCTTTACAGCAGAATTCTACAAGGAAATGAAAGGAATTCTAATCCCAGAACTACAGATAGTGTTTAATGCTATACTAGAAGGAGGAAAGGCCCCTAATACCTGGAGAAGAGCAGAAATAACCCTAATAATGAAACCTCAGAAAGACCCTCAAGAAGTGAATTCATATAGACCAATAAGTTTATTAAACCAGGACTATAAAATTTTTGCTAAAATAATGGCAAATAGACTTAAAGAAGTAATCCCCCACATAATAAAAGAAGATCAGTATGGGTTTGTGAAAGGTAGGAATATAGCACATCCTATAAGAAATATATTAAATATATTATGCCATCAACAGTCTAAGAAAATAGGACTACTTCAACTGGCGTTTGACACATTGTCACATGAATTCCTGTTGTCCATAATGTCAAAATATGGGACAGGCCAATCATTTATAAAAACAATTCAGGAAATTTATAGAGAAGGCACAGCGGTAGTTAGGGTGAATAATGAACACACAGGTCATTTGGCAGTTGTAAGAGGAGTAAGACAAGGATGCCCACTTTCACCAGCCTTATTTATAATGGCAATGGAACAATTGGCAGAAAGAATTAGGAATTCGGGTAGAATAGAAGGATGCAGGATGGGTAAAGAAGAGATGAAAATTAACCTATTTGCAGATGATATAATCATAATTATGACCAACCCTAAAGAAGGAGTTAAAGAAATGAAAATTATACTTGAAGATTTTGAAGCGTTATCAGGATTGAGAATTAATATAGGAAAATCAGAGATAATGTATCACAACGTGAATTTGGAGGAAAGGAAGGAAATTAATAAATTAACTAAAATAGGAATGGGAGTTAAGAAATTTAAATATTTAGGAATATAAATTTATAAAAACATTAATAGAATAGTGGAAAAAAATTATAAAAAGGTATGGGGCAAGATAACAAGAGAGATGAAGGGGTGGAAGAGGAAAACCCTGAGTATTACAGCTAGAATTAAAAGTGTTAAAATGTTTTGGATACCAAGATTACTATACTTATTCCAAACTATACCATTAACAATTAACAAACAAAAAATGGGCAATTGGAACACAAAAATAAGTGAATGGATTTTCGGTACCAAGAACTTCAGAGTTGCAAGAAAGTTAGTTTATAATCATAATTCAGAACTAGGTTGGGGAGTTCCGGACATAATAGCTTATTATGAAGCCTTTCAGCTAAAAGCATTATTAGAAATAGAACAAGAAGGAAACCAAAAATGGGTTAGGTTTGAAAATGAAGTAAATAAAGGAGCGGGTAGATTTGGTATTTTCACAAATACACAGGTTAAAGATCTTAAATTAGATACAGGACCTAGGGAAAGTACATTAGTAGTCTGGAAGAAATGGCAATCAAAATGGTTAAAACGAACATCAAAATGGGCCCCACTAGAAACGCTGGAAGAGGAAGATATAGACCACAGATGGTGGGAACTACTGAAACAAAAAGGATATAGTAGAATACAGGACTTACTGTCTGCGAGTGCTTTAAAACCACTTCAAGTTTTAGAAGAGGACGTAGGCATAAAATATTGGTTAAAAGTTGCAGGCTTATATACAAAAATTTAAAAGATAATTGAAAATAACAATACGGATATAGAAGAACCGATGGAAGAAATATATAGATTAATGAACAAAACTAAAAGAGGAATAGCAGGAATAATATATAAAAAAATGACCTCAGACAAAGAAGGATTAATAGGTCATCTTCAAGGGAAGTGGGGTGCAGAAACTAAATTAACAGAACAAAAAGTAAAAAAATTAATGGATGGAATTAAGGGAATAAAAATACATAAGTTTAGGGAAATGGAATTAAAATTTTTTACTAAATGGTATAGAACTCCAGCCACCTTAGCTAATATGTTCTCAGGACTAAGCCCAAACTGCTGGCATTGTAAAAGTGCGAAAGGATGGTATTCCCACATGTGGTGGGAATGCCTGGAAGTTAAAGAATTTTGGAAAAATATATTAAAAGTAATAAATGAGTTGTTCCAGGTAGAGTTGAATATAGATTTTGAACTGATGACAATGAGTAGCCTAGGTAATGGGACAATAGAGAAAAAGAATCAAGATTTATTGAAAGCAATGATATTAGCTGGTAAAACAGTGATAGCAGTGGGGTGGAAAGATAAAAGTAAATGGACAGAAAGAACTTGGCATAAGTATCTCTTTGAATTTATTCAGTCAGATATAATGGCTACAATCAATAAGGACCTGCCATGGGAGGATAGAACATCGCAGATCAAGGAGAAATGGTCTACCTATTTGAACTGGATAAAAGAGGAACAGAAAGAAGACGTTCAGTGGAGGCTACAAGCTCTGTGTTCCTGGCTGAAAGACGAAGATTAGACTGAAGGGGGAGGGATTGGGGAGAAAATGTTAAAATACTTAAAACGCAACAATGAAATGATGGTACTGTGTATCTAACCTAGCAAATAAAAAAAAATATTTAAAAAAAAAAAGAGAGAGAGAAAAGTGGGGTATAAAAACAATTCTTCACAGGATGCCTGCTGGATGACCTTGGGCCAGTCCCAGTTCTCTCAGAACTCTCTCAGCCCCACCCCACCTGTGATATGTGTAAGGAGCTGGCTTTCCATTCTATGGGATGTATTTAACCTGTGGGAATGGGCAGGGTCGGCGTCTCTTGGATGATTGTGATGGTGTTCTTTGCCCTCCACTCCTGGCGTCTCCATCTACCGAATAAAGTTGTTTTATAAGCAAACAACTTGGTGTCGTTGCTTACAAGACGAGGCTTATCGCCGTGGAACATTACACCACCTCTCAGCAAAATTTTTAGCAGTTGTCAAATCACAGGACAGCTTCTGTAGTAGCAATCTTGTTATGTCCGCTGACCGCCACCAGCAGAGTCCAAGCTTGGCTCCTAGAACAATAGGGGCCAAGGATCCTAGACCACCACTAGTCCTCCAATAAGAACTCTGGCAGGAAATGCAAACCTGCCAATAGGACTTTTGGGTGTGTCCCAGGAGTTGTATATAGTTGGCCATCGGCTGGTAGGTCATGCTTTGCTGTGTATCGAATAAACGAATGCTGATCACTACACTGTAGTCTGGACCTTCCATGCATCGAACCCAGTACACAATAAACCTTTAAGTCCTTCCATGTTTTCCTGTGGGATGAGGGTTTGCTGTTTATGACTCTGGTTGCAAAAACAGCAAGAAGTAATAAAGCTGGACCTCATGAGGTGCCTGTTGTGGGGAGAGGAAAGGAAGCCAGTTGTTAGCTGCTTTGAACCTCCTTAAGGTAGAAAAAGCGGGGTATAGAAACCAACTGTTCTTCTAGTTCAGCATGCCAACCACTTTACTGCACAAGTTCACAAGGAAGGATGAGGCAGAGACGTTAATATCCACTATGTGGCTATGCACCCTCGTGGAATACCATCATAGTTTACATACCTCGTTGATGCTATAACTACACGGCACAATCCTGGGCGTATCCGTTCAAAAGTCAGTCCCACTGTGTTCAATGACAGTCCCAGGTAGGTAAGCATGCACTGAATTGTACCCACAGGCTGCACTATTGTCAAAAGAAACCTGAATTCCAAAGAAGCTGGTTTATACTTTATGTGTCATATTGGCACATTAATTTATTTTCCCTCCCACCAAGCACATCAAGAGCGATGCAGCTGCTTCCACTAACATCGGGGATCAGGCAGCAAACATGCATTTGGATGCTATGATAAACTGTGGATCCCCCATCACTGTGCATTTCAGGATATACATCTGTCCCTCATTTTTTTATGTGTTCACCACTGAACCCCTCCCTCCCATGTATCAGAGTAAAAAGTGTGCGTTCCACACACCCATGAAAGTTCACATGATGTCAACAAGATCCAGTGCAAGTATTAATTAGGAAAGACTCATAAGAATGGGACTCCGGCAGTACCATCTATGATTATTAGCCAAGATGGATGGACTAACAGGGACATTATGCTCAAGAGATTGTTCCATATGGACTGCCAGAAATTAGCATAAGCATGAATCATTCCTTAATGGTCAGCTAGTTTCCACTCAAGCTGTGTTGCCTAATAAAAACTGCCTGCCAGACAAATGTGTGGCACAGGGAATTTTATTTTGGTTATATCACTCACTGTTAGTAGGTGTCAGTTAGCACTGCCAGTGTTCTGTTGCAATCCTGTCAGGTAACCCTGCCAATGGGTTGTTGCAAGAATGTCAGTTACCACTGCCAACGAGTTCTATTGCCTTTCCTGATGGTCATTTAACATTACCTTTGTTTTGAGTGCTATTCTAGGTCCCGGACGGGAGATAGCATCGGTAGAGTGACTCCCACCGCAGGAATGCACTTCTTGCTTGCTCTGCGCATGCTCGCTGCTTAGTAGCTTTTCTTTGCTCTTATCTCTCTTTTGCTCCTCGTTAGCTCACGGCCTTGAGCTGGAATCCTTCTGCTACATGTTATTTTATTCACAGGTGCAAACTGCTCCTTTGCTTGAGTTTACCCTTGGGAACATCCACCCCACAGTTCCTGACAGTGTCTTTGCTTGGGAACCTACCTTGCCGCGCTTTCCTTGGGAACAGTGGGCCAGTATATTTGGGCGCCAATAATCCTCCCAACTGATTGGTGGGTGTCATGGGGGGCTTATTTCATATCAGGTATAATTGTAGTTGTATTCCTATGCTTGGGCATTACTAACAGAAGAAGTGTATTTGTCCAACAAGATCTTTTCTGCAAATAAAGGACTTTCTGTTTAAGGAGACCTGTTGTGGACTACATCTATTGGCACAATCTCACAGTAGGGGAAAAAACCCATGTTAACAGCACATAGGTAGCTGTATTTAGCAAGGGAATTGTATTTCATAAGGGATTGTATTCATAGGGGAAATACAACTGAGCCACAAAGAAAAGCAGTGTATAAAGATTTTAATAAATAAATTTTATGCATTTGTTTGCTCCCTTAAAATTGTTCTTGTCTGCCTTGCTTTCTATAACATCTTCAAGGCAGCTTACTGACAGGGAAGAAACAAAACCCTTAAACATAAAATGAAGAAATGGGATCTCCATGTTAAGAGGTAGTATTATCTGTGAGTACTGGAGTCACTGGAGTATATGTTCAGAGCAGTGTTCCCTCTAAGCTGAGTTAGTGTGAGCTAGCTCAGTTTTTTAGCCTCTGGCTCACACATTTTTGTCTTAACTCAGGAAGGATGGCTCCAGAGCAAACTAAGTTATGCAGAAGCCAAATCGGGATCTCCCTAGATTTTTGCAGAAGCGTAGCTGTGTTAGCCTGGTGCATCCCAAACAACAAAAATAAGAGTCTCACAGCACCTTAAAGACTTGCAGATTTATAATGGCCTAAAATTTCCACGAGTCAGAGTCCACTTCCTCAAGTGCATGAAGAATTTACATTCAGTTGCCAGACCCACTGACACCCAGAGAGCAGGGAAATATCCCCAAAGGTCAACCAGTCCCTTTAACTTTAACATGTTCCAATGGTCTTTTGGGAAATCAGTACATTCCTATAGTAATTACAAAGAAAATCTGAAAAAGAGGTATTTGAAAAGTATGCTTTGCACACGAAAGCTCATACCTTGAATAAACCTTTGTTCGTCTTAAAGGTGCCACTCTAAATTTGTTCTACTGCTTCAGACCAACATGGCTGACCAAATGGATCTAATTACAAAGAGATCAATGCATCCCAATTGCAATTCTCCTTTTTGTTGGCTTTACAAACAGCAAGGATGTGGGAGATTCTTGAAAACACTTGCAAACAGGAGTCTTCTGGTACTTAACAAGACTTTATAGACTTCTTTCTACCTTAAAGACCAACAAGGTGTCCTTCCAGCATAAACTTTGATGGGCCAGAGAGCGCATAGAGGATGTGGCTCTTGCTAGTACATGAAGAAAAATGCGTAAGCAGGGTCAAGTAGGGATGCCAGCCTCCAGGTAAGACCTGGGGATACCCTGAAATTATAGCTCATGTCCAAACTACAAATAGTGCCCTGGAGAAAATAGATGCTTTGGAGGATGGACTGTATGGCCTTGTACGCCACACTGAGTTTCCTGTCATCTCCAGACTCCATCCCCAAATCACCAGGAGTTTCCCAACCTGGATTTGGCAACCCTTCCTACCCATCTGTGGCGGGGGGGAACCTGACAACCCTTAGAAGGCACTAAGCACAAGGTAAGAATCTTTATTTATTGTTTATTACACCCCTTTCCTCCTGGTTCAGGGCAGCTTATGCATAACTATTATTTGTAAGCTTTGACCCCAGAGGAAGAGCAGGGTATAAATATTTTAATTGATAAATGAATCATTACAGCTTAAAACAAAAACTGAGTCCAGGAGCACCTTTAAGACCAACAAAGTTTAATTCTGGGTATACCCAAAATTAAACTTTGTTGGTCTGAAAATATTTATTACCTCCCTTTCCTCCTGATTCAGGGCAGCTTATGCAGAACTATTATTTGTAAGCCACCTTGACCGCAGAGGAAAAGTGGGGTATAAATATTTTAATTGATAAATGAATAATTACAGCTTAAAACAAAAATTTGAGCCCAGGTATACCCAGAATTAAACTTTGTTGGTCTTAAAGGTGCCCCTGGACTCAAACTTTGTCCTCTTGCTTGAGACCAACACAGCTGCCCACCAGTGTTCCTTCTAAGCTGAGTCAGTGTGAGCCAGCTCACAGTTTTTCAGCCTCCGGCTCTTACACTTTTTGTCTTGGCTCAGGAAGGAGGGCTCCCGAACAAACTAATTTATGCAGCAGCCAAAACCGCTCGCTCACAACTTGAATGCCAGTCGCTCACAAAGTAGGATTTTTGTTCACAAGACTCTACAGCAGGGGTGGGCAAATGGCGGCCCGCGGGCCACATGCGGCCCGCCACAGAGTTTTTTGTGGCCCGCCAAAACTTGAAGCTTAACAAGAGTAAATATAGATGCTCTTTGACAGACATTAACTTGCAGGCTGTGATGAGAATCTCAACAAGCAATCTCACTCCTGATTTCAAAAAAATCGTAGAAAAGTGTGATAGGGTACATTTGTCTCATTAAACTGATCCTAAAATTAAATGTGCTTGCAGCTATAGATGATATGAAATTAGCACAATAAATAAATTGAATAAAACTACCACTATGTTATTTTATTTAATTTATAGTTGATTTTTAAGATACAATTTATACCTTTTCTGAAATGCAAAGTTAAGTAATGAATGCAATCATTTTAAAAGGTGCGGCCCTCCGCTGACCTCCGCTCCCACAAAGTGGCCCCCGAGCCAAAACAGTTGCCCACCCCTGGCTTAGAGGGAGCATTGCTGCCCACCCGCGTCTAGCTTAAAACAAAACACTCCCCCCTTCCCTTTAAAAGATGACCATTCTTTTACAACTCCAACGTGGCCAAGAAAAGCACAGCGACCACCGGACGCATCGGCAGACCTTTGCAGCCTACACCCCCATCTCCCCTTCGCTTTCTGTGCGGTTATCTCACCATCTCGACCGCATCAAGTGACCTATATTAAGCCGGGAACATCATCCAGCCGCTCGGGGCAGTCAGGGCGGAACTATCGGCTCGGGAGAGCCCACGTCGGCAAGAGCGGGGGAGGGGGAGAGGACTAACGACAGTCTTATCGATACCTAGCGGCCGTTTCCTCTCCCTCCATGCTGATGTGTTATTTTTTGAGAGAAACACACCTGCGCATGTTCTAAACGGGATGAGGAAGAGAGGGGAGGAGAACTTGGGGGGGGGATTATATGATTGTCTCCCCCCCCTTTGTGCATAGAGTTGGTACAACCCGCACCGTGGGTTCAAATGGAGGCAGGCGGGGAGCGGAGCGGGCTAGTTGCGAAGCGGCTGGAGGGGGAGGGAACTGAGCGAGCGGGCTGTCTGTCTGTCTGTCTGTCAGTCAGGCGGCGAGGGTTGGGAGCCGGACGGGCGGGGACGGCTGTGCGCGTGCGCGAGAGGGAGCCGGGGGAGCCGCCCCTTCTTTCTTGTGCGTCTCTTTCCCGTCAGACGCTGAAGCACCAAGATGGACCCTCATCGCTGGCTGCCCCTGGAGGCGAACCCGGATGTGAGAGATGTGGGGTGGCTGGTTGGAAAGGTTGAGGGGGGGGCCGGGGAGAGTGGAGAGTGTCCTTGGCAGGGGGGGCTGGGGAATGCAAGCTATTGGGGGGGGGGGGCTGCGTTGTGGGGCGTGGGGGAGGGCTCTTTGGTACTTCCCCCTAAAAGGTCTTCCAGGGGAGAGTTCCCTTATTTTATCTGAGGAAACCCACAATGCTGGAACTCATTCCTGGGCGGTGTTCCTTCTAAGTTGAGTTAGTGTGAGCTAGCTCATAGTCTTTTAGCCTCCGGCTCTCACATTTTTGTCTTAGCTCAGGAGGGATGGCTCCAGAGCAGACTAATGTATGCAGCAGCCAAATTCCTCGCTCACAACTTTCAGGCCAGTAGCTTACAAGGTAGGATTTTTGCTCACAAGACTTCACAGCTTAGAGGGACTATTGGTCCTGGGCGTCTTTGAGGTGCCCCAAGATTCCACTGTTGGTCAAGCTAATGAAGGATCGACCCTGGCTAGTACTTGGTTGGGAGACCATCAAGGAAGTCCAGGGTTGGCTATCCACCTGAACACAAAATAAAAGTTTACCTGGAAAAGGGTGCTATTGAGAGAGAAAAATACTAAAAAAAAGTTTAATTCCAATAAGCAGAAGACTCGTGGCACTTTGAAGTCTAATAAAAAAAATTATTTCCTGTGCAAGCTTTTGTGGATCAAAGGTGATTTTTTCATTTGCAATTAGGGATTCCTCACTTAAGCAGATAGTTGGTGTCAGGGGAGTGAAAAAATGGACAGGCTATCTGTCCTGTTGTTGGCTAGAGTCCACTACAGATACAACGAAGGACTTCTCTATTGGCAGTAATTTTAGGCCGGGGATATGAAAACAAGCAAGCAAACAGCAGGGTCAAGGAGCTATGAAATGCAGGAAGTACAGGATGAAACATAACTCTGTGAAATTAAAACCTAATCAAGTATAATTGAGGCCACTTAGTCTTAGTCTATCTTGTTGACACATGTTTAGGTGTCTAGTTGAGTGGGGAGTCCCAGACTTTGTAAAGATAGTTAAAAACTTGTACTGAGTGAGAAATCTCAAGTCTTTGTTCAAGCCGGTGATGGGACAAGAGAGGGTGTAACAAGTCAGATTTATTTAACAACTACTAACTTCATTGAGGCAAGCTGCCTTGAGCCCATATGCAAAAAGCGGAGTATAAGTATTTTAATAAAAATGACAAACTGAAGAATGCACGAGGTGGCTTAAAATAAAAGATTGAAAACTTTCGGAGAGATCTCTGGCGGGAAAACTGGCATTCATACTGACTATATCAAGAGTTAATAGACAAACAGCAGTAGTCTAAAAGCAATCAAAGAGGAGATCTTGGGTTAGATAGTTTGAAAGGCTTTCCTACTTCTACGTTTTGTGTTACAGTAATGGGGTTTATAGGAATGATGCCTTGGCCTAACAGCACAAAACAGTCTGCAAGTTTGAGTGTTTACGATATTTTGGTTAGCCTTAATGAAAGGGATTGAGCTGCTTTTGTTTAGATTTTGCTTTGGACCAAATGCAGCTACCTTCAACCTCTTTTTTCCCCTTTTCTTTTCTTTTTCAGGTCACGAATCAGGTGAGCAGCTTTCCTCCACTTTTTAGTTTCTTCTTTAAACAACTATGTATCTGTCTCTTTGGGGTTGCTCTCTTCCAGGTTTTTAAAACAAAGGCTTTTGGGGAACTCATTTTTTTTTAAAGGTAGCTCAGATGGGAAAAAAAAAAGCAGCATGGCCATGTAAGTGTATTAGGCATTTTTGTAGATGATGCTCAACTCAGTTTTTGATCCCCCCCCCCCCCCCCAGCTAGAGTCAGCACTTAACTGAGCTGATAAATGGAAGATTAATGTAGAACTGAATTTTGCTCTCTGGGGGGTGTGAGCAAGTGTTGTATGTCATGCTGTTAAAAAAGCGGTGTCAGCATCACTTGTGAAACCAGCCTTTGTCCCTTGTGTAATTAAATTAGGATGTTTGTAAGAGGCTGACTTTCGAAATGAGCTTCTTTCCCTTTAGAATGGTGAATTATGGTGATGAGCCCCCTCTTAATGAGATGGAAACTCTGGCTGTTATCTAATGGTGGGGGTCAGTTTAAATTGACACAGAACCCTAGTTGGTACAGGATACTTGGCTTTTAAAACAATAGCAGGAGGAAATCTGCTATGTGAGTCCCTATCATTTAATTGCTCTGACCCGGATACCAGGCTAGCCTGAGCAAATCAGATCTCGGAAGCTAAGTGTGTGTGTGTGTGTGTGGGGTGGGTGGTGTCGGCACTGGCTAGTGTTTGGATGGGAGACTGCCAAGGAATACCAGGGATGTGATGCAGAGGCAGACAATGGCAAACCACCTCTGAATGTCTCTTGCCTTGAAAACCCCACGGGATCGCCATAAGCCAGCTGTGATACGACAGTGAAAACAACACATCATTTAATTGTAAAGTACCTTATTTTGGATTCTCTCTCTCTCTCTCTCTCTCTCATCAGTTTAGGTCAACTTTATGCTAATGGCTGCAGGTCACTGCAATATAAAATAATGTTAACAATGAATTACAGAACGAATAACAGTCTTTGCCTGAAAGCCCATTAATGCCCATGACAGTGAGGAGGACAAAAGTTCCTCCTTATTTGGATGACCTCTAATAGAAGGAACATGAGATGACTGGGCAGATTCTTGCTCAGTTTTATCAATGGTGGCAGCAAGTATTTAGTTCCTCTAATTCTGTTCTTGTCCTGACGTGAGTGGCCCAGGCTAGCCCGATCTTATCAGAACTCAGAAGCTAAGCAGGGTCAGCCCTGGTCAGTACTTGGGTGGGAGACCACCAAGAAAGTCCAGGGTTGCTGGGCCGAGGCAGGCAATGGCAAAGCCACCTCTGTTGGTGTCCAGCCTTGAAAACCCTATGGGGTCGCCATAAGAACATAAGAGAAGCCAATGTGGGATCAGGCCCATGGACCATCCAGTCCAACACTGTCACACAGTGGCCAGAAACACCAAGTGCCTTTAGGAGGTCCATCAGTGGGGGCAGGCAGCCCTCCCACTGTTGCCCCCCCCCCAAACACCAAGATTACAGAGCATCACTTGTCCCAGACTGAGAGTTCCTATCTATGTTTTGTGGCTAATAGCCACTGATGGACTTCTGCCATTAGTTGGCTGCAGCTGGAGGGCACTTTCCACCACCAATCTGTTCTCAGAAATGTCTGTTCTGGACCATCGTCGCCCTGTCTCTCTTGCCCTGTCCTGCCTTTTCACAGATCCCTTCCCCTAACAAACTTATTGGGGCATAGGCTCTTAAGGACTTAGGTCTTGCTTCATCCAGTGCACGAAGCTGTGTTCTCAGTCAACCCGTGTTGCCCCAAGACTCTCTTCCTGAGTGCAAAGTGTGGAGACAGCAACATGCCACTTCTCCGCTCTGCCACACCTCTCATCCTTCTGGTTTTGAGTCCTGTTTGACCAGTCCTAGGTGACACAAGAGAAAAGGAAACAGGCTTCCTGAACTGCTTAGGCAATGTGACAGCCATCTGCTGAGTGACGGTAATTAGAATTCAGGCCCTAGTTGATGAGGAAGGAAGGAAAGAATTTTGGAGGAATGTGGGCAAGAGGAACAAGCAGGGTGTTGCAGTTTGAAATTCCAAATGGAAGTGAGCTTCTAGCTAACCAGTTTAGGTGGGAAGTGGGTATTAAACCGTCGGGAAGAGGGAATTCTGGATGTGTCAAACTTGAGTTGAGAATATGTCAGGAGAGCTCTGACCTGGATAGCCCAGGCAAGCCTGGTCTCGTCAGATCTCAGAAGCTAAGCAAGGGTCGACTCTGGCAAGGACTCGGATGGGAGACCTCCTTGGAATACCAGAGGTGGGAGGCGGAGGCAGGCTTTATTCAGCCAGCTCTTTAAATATCCTCCGGGCCCCCAGTAGGGGTCAGTCACCAGAGGTCGCCATGACTTCCAGCTGCACACACACAGATGCACATATAAAAAATACAAAAACCCCCACAAAAGAGAGTGTGTCAGGAGCTTTAATCTCGTGTTTCATTAGTGGTAGAAAGCAATGTAAGGTCTCTTTCTTTGCTGTCATCGGGCAGGACTAGATGTGTGTGGTCCTTGTGGCTGCCATGAGTACGCCACTGCCGTTCAGAAGTCATTTTAAGATGCTGTGAGCCCCTCATCGGGCCTGCAGCGTGATGCTCTTGTTGGCATCTGTACCTTTATCAAGCACTGAAACAGCTATGGGGTGTGTGTATGTGTGGGGGCGATTTTGGTGCTTGAGAATCAGGCCTTTAAAGAGAGCCAATTTGGTGTAGTCGTTAAGAGCGGTGGACTCTGACCTGGAGGACCAGGTTTGATTCCCCACTCCTCCACTTGAGGCCAGCAGGGTGACCTTGGGTTAGTCACAGTGCTCTTGCCGCACCCCCCCCCCTCCAATAAACCTAGCTTGCCACAAAAAGAGCTAGAGTTTCAGGCTGCCAGACAATCTTTTAGATCTCCCACCCACTGCCATACGATAATTGTTAATTAACTAGCTTTTAAAAATAGTGGCAGTGTTCTTGTGGCCATGAGGATGCCATCGCATCTAGTTTGGCTGTCAGGGACCAAGAAAAGGAGTTGATGATTGCTCATGCGATAACAAAATCTTTCATAGTGGGTAAGTCTGACATGCTTGAAAGCTGATGGGTCAGCACACATCATCCATGAAAGAAACTCCTTCCAGATCTGTCCATGAATCTCTTACAGATCTGTCCAGGAAATGACTACTTGCCTTTGTTTTTCTTTCTCTGTAGCAAATGTTGCTGGGTTCAGTCACTTTTCTGCGGTTACTGGATACAGCAGACTTCTTCCCCTACCTGCCTGGCTCCCCCCCCCCCCCTTGTTCGTTACTTCATATCAATCTAATCGCTGTGTTATATCTCAGCCTTGTAATGAAGCAGTCACCGGATCTCCTTTGGCAAGCACAAATGGCCTCAGACAAGGAGTGTTCTCCTCTGCCCCACCTCCCTGATATACAGGTTGAGCACAGTGCTGTGGTGCACTACGGCAACTGCTGCTCTTCCTGCCCCCCTCCCCCGGGCTTTGGAAGGCCAGAGTTGGAGCAGGCGTGCCATGTTGACAGCGACCACAGCGCATTGCCATTTCCTACACCTGTCCTTGATGACGGGAGCGTGTGTGCAAGCAACAGCTGCCATAGTTAAGTGTGGTGCTGCTCCCTCCCCCAAGCTGGAGGAGTTTATGTTGATCACTTGTGTTCTTCCTCTAAACATTTGTTGCCCAGGGTGGCTTATGTGCAATTTTTTAAAAGTGCATGAAACCTACATGACTTTACACATCAAAAGCAATGGCCTCAAATAGTTTTAAGAAGTGCACATTGCAACAAAAGTGCAGGCATGGGAACAGACTCCAGTACAGTGAAAACTCTTCACATGTCTGACAGTAACCCTGTGGAAGGCCACAGTTGCCAAGAGAGCTGTGTCTTGCATGTGGCACACGCTCCTTGCTTCCATCCCTGGGCATACGGGATCTCAGCAGAACGTCAGAGGTCATGGATATGCACGTGTGGGCGAGGGTCGCCCTTTAGTTACCCTGTGGAAATCTGGAGGAGGTGAAACTCGCGGGATGAGTGTTTGCAAAATAGGCTTCGCTTTTAGATGGACTTCGTCATGAGAGACTGGCACGAGTTCTGTGGAAGGTTCGTTTATATCGGGGTGGCCAAACTTGCTTAACGTAAGAGCCACACGGAATAAATGTCGGATGTTTGAGAGCCGCGAGACATGAACAAATATCGCACACATTTTTATTGGGAAAAATATCCAAATTTGCTTTTTATTAACATTAAATGAGACTGCCAAAAATAAAAATAAAATGGGTAAAACAGATATTGATAATGATATTTATTTGTCCAGTGATATTTATTTGTGTGCTAATGATATTTATTTGTCTTAAGAGAGAGGCGGAAAGATGGAATGAAAGAGGTAGTAAGAATGAGAGAGAAGCAAAGAAAGCAAATAGAATGGAGGAAGGGGGGAAGGAAGTAGAGAGAGAGAAAGAAACAGAGTGAATAGATGGGAAGCCAGCTGGGAGCCACACAATATGTGTAAAAGAGTCACACGTGGCTCCCGAGCCACAGTTTGGCCACCCCTGGTCTATACAGTGTGCACATTGTGAAGATATACAGAGCACCCGTGGTCTAATCTGTAGAACTGGCTTTAGTGTAGCCCTGGTATCTCTGTGTGATCTGGTGTGGGGTTGGTTTTAGACTGTAATTAAAAGTTTAGTACCCTGTTTTGCATGTAAAGGGGTTAGATCTCTGAGCGTGAGATGCGCCTTAGACCAAGGTTTTGAAAACTGATTAAGACTTGAGATCCTGCCGCAAAGAGACTATTTTTCATGTTCTCAGCTAGAAATTGTAAGTTTACTGATTGCCATACTGTAGTAAATTAGGGCCTGGGGATGGGGCGAAACTACTGTATGGCTCGATTCATTGTGCACAAAAGTCCTTATATTTTCAGTTGCCCTCAAGGCCAGGTCGACATCAAACAAATCCAAATGGTTGCTGGCATTTCCTGATGTTTTGAAAATGTTTGGTAGCTCTGATGTAATTAGGAGACTTTTTTCATAATGAATTTACTTGCTTCCATAATGCAAATGTTAACCTGTTTTCTGAATCACTACAGGTTAGCCTATTGTCTTAGTGCAGAAAATGCACTTGATTTTTGTGCTGAAGTGACAATTTCTGATTGGGGTGTGTGTGCGCCAGGCACCTGCTGTAGCAGCAGAGATGGGTTTTTTTTAGTGGATACAATGATTAATGAAACCCAAACATTTTTCTTTGTGGTAGTTTGTTAGTGGGTTTTTTTTGTGAATTTGAGGGCTGCATCTCCACCACAGGATAAATTCAGATAACCAAGTGGTCAGAAAGATATTTAGAACTGGCTGAAATGACTTTGAATGAAGGCTGCCTTTCGTGAGATAAATTGCACTACTGAGGTTTCAAATACCCTTCTACCTTCCAGAGGTGTACTTTGAAGGGACACCTTGCCTTTCCCCTGAACGGGTAATTCAAAAGGAGTAGCCTTGACTGCTCTTGAGAACCAACAAGGAGTCCAGAGGTAATAAAAGTTTAAACGTTCTAGAATTTAACAACCAGTTTCTGCCTTTCCTGGCCGTCACTCTGAAGAGGTCTGTTTCCGTCTGAAGTCAGACGATGAGACAGTGCTTTCCCTGACCTCCTTCTTAGACTTGTCTAAAGAAATATCAGTTAAACCCCCCCAGTTTGTCTCCTCCTACTTCTGGCTGCCGCAATAGACAGAGAAAAGGGGCATTGGCAGATGTAGGAAAAGGGGACAGCCCTGTTCATCTCAGAAGTTGTGTTCCTGTTAGTCTATTATGATGTAGATACATGCTTGACAGTAGTTTGCTGTTTTAAGTTGTTATTAAATGATTGTTTTAATGCTATTATACTATAATTGATGTAACCCGCCCTGAGCCCTCTCACAGAGAGAGTGGTATATAAATCTAATAAATAAATAAATTTGCAGCCCCCCTCTATACGGAAGTAGCACTCTTACAGGTTGATATCTCGGATAAGCTATGTCGGGTGTCCTAAAAGCAGCAACTGCTGAAAAGTGGTTTGTTTTGGAACAGAGTGATTGTTGCAACCTTAGTAATCTCTTCAGAGTTTGAAAGTTCTAGGAATTATCCAGTTATTTACGCAGGTCACTGTATGTACATGGTGTGTTCTGTAAGAAAACTGGTTTGGCTTGCAGCTGCTTACTGAGAAAATTTTATGCCACCTTTCCGGTGGCTGCTTACAACTGAGACAATAAAACAAAGACAGTGCCCTTAAAACAAGACACTAAAAACAAGACGATATCATTAAAACAGCCAGGTTGTAATGAGTTGTTACTAACAACGTAAAACATACACTGAATAGTCTAAAATACTATAGGCAAAATGATTCTTGGGCCAGATGTAGATCGTAAAAGGTTTAGGAGATAGAACCCTTAGTTAAAAGCCTGGGTAAAAAGGAATGCTTTTAGCCTGGCATTTAAAAGAAATTAAGGTAGATTCCAGGGGGGCCTTATGTTTTGGGGGAGAATATTCCAAAGTTGAGGTGCCACAATTGAAAAAGTCCCGTGTCTGGTTGTCACCTGCCTCACCTTGAAAGCAGGGGCACAAGTACGTGGGTACTTCTTCAGGTATCCTGGCTTCAAGCCATTTAGGGTTTTCAAGGTGACAAACCGCAGTTTGAGTGGTGCCTAGTGCAGATATGATCTTCTGTATCCAGCCCCTGACATTAGCCTGGCTTCCGCATTTGGGGCAGACTGAAACTTCCAGGCCATTTCCAAACGTACATTAACAGTCATCTGTCCTGGGTGTGATCAGAGCATAGATCCCATTGGCTACAAACCTGATCCTTCAGGGAGAGTGCAGTCCCATTCCAGACTCCTCATTTCTCAAGCCGTTTTGTCATTGTAGTACCTCAGCCCCGAGCTTCAGTTTATTGGTCTTCATCACATTGGCCCATTACCTTCTCCAGGCACCTGTTCAGGTCGTTCCACAGACCCACCTGACTTGGCTGCAAAGGAGAAATAGAGCAAGGTGTTGGCTGCATATTGGTGGCATCGAAGTCCAGATTCCCAGATGACCTTTCCCGGTAGTTTCATGTAGCTGTTAAGGGGGGGAGGGGGATGAGAATCCCAGTGAGGCTCCATAACTATAAATGTCATATAGCTGACCAGTAGTCCTCCAGCACCATCTTCTGGAATTGGTCAGCCAAGTAAGAGTGGAGCCACCAGAGCATGGTGTTCCTGCTCCCAGGTCAGCTGTCCTCTCCAGAACGATACCGTGGCCCAATGATATTGAAAGCTACCAAGAGGTCCAGGAGAATCAATGGAGATGCATTCCCTGTGTCATTCTCCCAGCAAAGATCACCTGTGAGGGTGACATGGCTGTTTGTGTCCCAAAGCCAGGCCTGAATCTGGATTGAGATGGGTTGATGCAATCTGCATTTGTTGCCCCAGAATGTTGGACCAAAACCAACAAGTTGAAATTAAATCAGAAGAGTTTTCGGCTAAACATTCAGAAGAATTTCCTGACAGAGCAGTTCCTCAGTGGAACAGTTCCTCAGGGGGTGGTGGGCTCTCCTTCTTTAGAAGATTTGGATGACCATCTGACAGCAGTGCTGATTCTGGGAACTTAGGCAGTTCAAGAGAAGGGAGGGCAGGAAAGGTTGCATCAGTACTTAGTTCTTGTGGCCCTTTCTTACATTCCCAGGGAAATGCTGATTGCCACTTTGGGGTCAGGAAGCAATTTTTCTCTAGGACAGTTTGCCCAGGGATCCCAAGGGGTTGCCTTTTTTGCCCTCTTCTGGGCATAGAGCAAGGGCCACTGGGTGCGTGTGGGGAGGTATTTGTGAATTTCCTGCATTGTGGGGGGGTTCAACTAGACGACCCTGGAGGTCCCTTCCAATTCTATGATTCTTCTAAAACACCTTGAAGCTATGGAGCTAGCACCCGCTCAGATACCTTGCTCACAAATGGAACCTTGGCCACTGAAGGAGGGATAGTTGCTTAGGTTATTCTGGTTCAGGGATGCCTTCTTCTGGAGAAGGCTCTTTCAGAGTGTCTGGAGCTACACCCTCCTGGAGGGTGTTTACCTTCTAGACCTCCTAGACCCACTTGACCCAACCCAGTTGGGTTTCATACTGTCAGCTGCAAGACTTGAGCTTTGACCTGATGGGCCACACATGTCTAAGTGGCGTCTCTGCTATATCAGGCCCCACCAACTGAAATTCATCTATGTAACCAGATTCAGACTGCATTATAGTAACATCCTGAGATTTAAATGAACCAACCACAGCATCCAAATTGTGGTGGGCATGAGCAATTTAATCTGCAAAATGCATTGCAAAAGAGTCAAAGTGGGCCTGTGTTTTTTTGGAGGGAGAAGCTTGGGGGCTTGGGATAAGAGCCCCTCTGTAACCCTTTGGTAGTGAAATATCAATTAGTGTAGCTAATCAGTGACTTGACCTGGATAGCCCAGGCTAGCCTGGTCTCATCAGATCTTGGAAGCTAAGCAGGGTTGGCCTTGGCTAGTATTTGGATGGGGGTGTGTGGCCACTTAGAGATATAACATTTCCAGAAATTTTGAAAACCATTTTTCTGTTTCCCCCCAGAAAAAACAAATTTTCAAAATAAAATAAAATGCAATATTAGTACTTTTTGCAGATTGAAAATCACTGTTACTTTGGGAACACAAAATGCAGTGTGCATAAATTGGCTTGGCATAAAATTATCATGTTTGATACATTAAAAGTATAGCTTACTCAGAAAATAATACATTGTATTTACTTTTTTACATTTTATTTTTTGTTACAGATTTCAGGGTCTTGAAATGTAAAGAACACCTGAACTATAAGGAACCGCTTTTGCCAGTTTATGAGAGCAGGCAACCCCCCCACCCCACCAAAAAACCCCTCGAACTGTATCCTCAGAATTTTCGGAGTATTTTAATTGTATTTCAGCATTTGCTTATCCTCAGTGTACAGGAATTACAGTGATTTGATCTTTACATAGTCTTACATGAAAGTCTTCATTTTATTTGATATAGTTTTATTTTTAATATTTAAGATAGAGGTACAGAATAAAAGTGAGGGTGAGGGGGGAAATAGAAAAAAACCATCAATTTTAACACATATTAAGGACAAATCACTAATATGAAAATACAAAACATGAAAAATCATAACAGATCACTATAACAGTATAACTATGTCAGAGTCCCCAGATATCAGAAACCAACAACCAGGGTTCATTTCGTAGCAGGAGCTCCTTTGCATATTAGGCCACATACCCCTAATGTAGCCAATCCTCCAAGAGCTTACAGAGCTCTTCTTACAGGGGCTACTGTAAGCTCTTGGGAGGATTGGGTACATCAGGGGTGTGTGGCCTAATACACAGAGGAGCTCCTGCTACAAAATGAGCCCTGCCAACAACGTTCCTTAAGCAGGATCAGCTTATTGATTACAGTATTCTGTATTGCTCTAAACACTTCTCGTGTTAAGACTGCCATTACAAAGGAGGGAAGGGGTAGATATACCAGGTTCAAACAAGGGTCGTCAGGGGGATACAAGCCAATAAGCAGCAGGTTACAGCTTTTAGTTCCCAGCCGGAATAGAATTGCCATCCTCCAGGTGGGGCCTGGGGATCTCCCACTTTTACAACTTATCTCCAGCTGACAGAGATCAGCTCCCCTGGAGAAAATGGCTGCTTTGAAGGGTGAACTCCATGGCAGTGCTGAGGCTCCTCCCCTCCCCAAATCCTGCCCTCTCCCGGATCCACCCCCAAAGTCTTCAGGTATTTTCCAACACAGACCTGGCAACCCTAAGCAGGAAAGCAGTGAGTGTCTCCCAATTCTCCAAGGTCCTTGTCAGAGCAGGAGATAAAAGACGCAGGAGAATCAAAACTTAGAATACCAGAGGCCGAGAACTCCCCCCCTTCCCACACTCTCCATGGCAGTATAGCTGACAAACTGTTAGTTACTACTATTATAGTATACTACTATTTCCATATAACATATTTTTATTTCCTATCTATAAGACTATGGTGAAAAACAGATGGGCAGGAAAAAAAATAATCTTACTTTGTGTATAGTTTTAAATTAACTGTATTAATAGTTCATGAGGAAGGAACAGAAGATAATATTCTATATAAAAATTGAGTTCATATAATAACGTTAGATATATAGCTGAGAAAAATTACAATAACTGCAATAATTGCTATAATTATATATGATTAACCTAATTAGATCAATAATAATCAATTATATTGATTTGTAATTATTAATCAGTTTAAATCTCTAAATGATATGTCTCACAGCTTTATAATAGGTATAAAAAAGTCTCCGGTACTTCTCAAATTAAATAATTGGTCTTTTATTTATATAATTCATCGGTTTTGCCACAATAGTGTATTCTTTCATTTTATCTTTCCAGTTCTCAAGATCTGGGCAGTTCTAAGTACATATCTAAACAGTTCAGGTGTTGACCTGTTTATGTTATCTGTTAAAACTCCAGATAACATAGTCTCAGATTTCATGGCAAATTTTAGATTAAAAATTTTCTGAATTTCAGCATGATTTCTTTTTAAAATTTGCTAATCTTTTTACAGAGCCACCACATACGATAGAACAGGGATTTTAAACATATAGCCTGTGGGCTGGATCCAGCCCCCGCAAGGCTCAGATTTGGCCCACGAGCAACTTCCTTCTCCTGCTTCTCCTGCTTCCTTTTCCAGAGCTGCTGCTGCAGCCGCACCATAGCTTGCTTTTTTCCCAGCTCCCTTAGTGGCTGCTTCGTGTGGGAGCGATACAAAGACTCCCCCCCCACTCACAGAGAGAGGAGAAGAGATTGAATTTATACCCTGCCCTTCACTATCCAAGGGAGTCTCAGAACGGTTTACCCTTCCCTTCCCCTCCGCACAGCAGACACTTGTGAATTAGGTGTGGCTGAGAGAGCTCTCTCTCGAGAGCTGTCCTTGAGAGAACAGCTCCGAAAGACCTCATGACTGACCCAAGGTCACACCAGCAGTTGCATCTGGAGGAGTAACTGAAAGTTGTGGTTTCTAATGTCAGACTTAATGTCCATTTATTCTTTGCATCCTTCTGGACTGAATCCTCCTGGATGGAATTGAGACCTAGGGTTCCTGTCTCATTACCAAAGCTGGTATCTCCATGCCTACTACCCCTCTGCATGTCACACTGAATCCAATCAAGCCTGCTATTGTCATTCACCTGCTATTGCCATTCAGCATCTGAAATCACCTTTATAAAGTTTATATCTCCGGTACCCTGTGTTACTTTTTATGGCACGCATGGCCTGGCCCAACAAAGTGACATTTATGTCAGACCTGGCCCTTGTAACAAATGAGTTTGACACCTCTGTGATAGAAGGTACCGTCTATCTCTTTACACTTCCAGCAAATTCCTTTGTAGTTTTTATCCGTCTTCTCAATATTTGTTGGAGCTCTATACCAATGAAAAAGCAACTTATACCAATTTCTCTTAGTGCTTGACTTTCGGTAAATTTTATGTCTTTTGTCCACAAGTTTTTCCATTGCTGAAATGATATCTCTTCATCAAAATTCTGCATACATTTCACCATACACATATTGACTTGTTCCATTTTGGTAACATATTGAAGTAGAAGTTTATAAATGTGTCCTAGAAAAATGATCTTTTTTGTTTGGTATTGTCTTTTGAAATTCTGTCAGATCTCTTAATTTGTCTCTTTCTGCGTGAATTGCTTCTTTAAGTCTTGATATAAGTTGAAGATATGTTAGCCAGTGCATCTTTTTCCTTTCTTCATTAATTACCTGCCAGGATTTAATTTCCCCTTGCTAATTAATCATATCTTGATATGTTCTAAAATCATTATTTTTCTCACAAGTTTGTCATAGTATGCATCTATTGATGACATCATAGGTGAAATTGGCGGGGTAATTCTTGTTTTTAGTGACTGCCAAACTTTAAGTAAGCTGTCTGTAATTACATGGCCTTTGCATTTTTTAACCCAAAAATTACTATATAATCCTTCAGTCAAATCTGCTGTTTCCAATTTCATCAATCTTTTAATTAGATTTTTAATCCAGTTAGAAATCCAAACCAAGCCAGCAGCTTGGTAATACAACTTAATATTGGGTGCTGCTAGGCCTCCTCTTTTTTTTTTCCATCCTGCTGTACTTTAAATCTAACTCTTAGTTTCTTGCCATTCCATATAAATGTATGTATTGTTTTTGCCTGTCTTTCAACATCTTATCTTGTGTATCAATTGGGAGCATCTGGAATAAAAAGTTTATTTTTGGCAAAATGTTCATTTTTATTGCAGAAGTTTTTCTGAGCCATGGCAATTGTAATTTAGACCGTTTTTCTAAGTCTTTTTGTATTTTCTTCTAGATTATATCATAGTTGTCTTTAAATAATGTATCTTATTTTCCTGGACACATTTATTCCCAGATATTTAATTGCCTTAGTTACAAAATCACATCCTGTGATTGTCTTAATATTTCCCCCCCATTAATTTTAAATCCAGAGAAAAAAAACATTTTTTTTACATACTTCATGGCGTATTGTATTTTGTGGACTTAGTATCATCAAACAACATGATCCGCATGACATTTTAACTTGAATTCATCAGCTTCCAATCCTTTGACATTTTGATCTTGTCTAATTCTGGAGGCAATTTATTTCATAAATTCCAGAATAAATAATAATGGTGATAGAGGGCATCCTTGTCTCATCCCCTTTTCAATCTAAAATCCATCTGTTAATAATCCATTAATTAAGATTTTTGCATTTTGCTTCATATGAATTCCTTGAATCTAATTCATAAATCAGTCCACAGTTTAAATACTATAATACTATCTGTAGAAAAGTCCAATAAAGATTGCCAAAGGCTTTTTCAGCATCTAAAAACATAAAATCCACTTTCCCCTCCTTATTTATTTATTTGGCTTATATGCCGCTCTCCCCGCGAACGGGCTCAGAGCGGCTTACACATAAATACATTAAAACATTTAAAAACAGATAAAAATTCACAGAAATTCACAGTTACAGAATAAAGTGCTCAAAAAGAAGGCGCATTGTACCCAGCATGTCCTGCTTACAGCGCTGATGGTACTTGCCGACGTACCAGTCCAAGGCAGAGATCATGATGTCAGCCGTGCTAGAGGGAAGGCAAGAAAGGGGGGGCAGCCCCTGTTTGAAAGCCTGGTGGAAGAGCTCTGTCTCACAGGCCCTGCGGAACTGGACAAGGTTGTACAAATCCCATTGCATCAGTGATAAAATGGATATTTTCCTTCATGTATCTCTTGGGAACAAAACCTGGCTGATCTCGATGGATTATGTTAGTTATACATTTCTTAAGCCTTTTTGCCACTATTGAGGCAAAGAATTTGTAGTCCACATTCAGCAATGATATAGGTTCATAAGATTGTGGTAACATTGGATCATTTCCTTCCTTAGGAATCAATGTTATATGTGCCTCCTGCCTGGATTGAGGCAGTATTTCCTTTTTACTTATTTGATTCATCACTTTTTAAAATGGTAAAATTAACTCTTCTTCCAAACATTTGTAATACGTTGCTGTCATGCCATCTGGGCCTGGAGCTTTTATCTTTTTTTCATCTTCTTTATTGTGAATTTTTTTTTCTTTTTTAACATAAGAGTTTTTATTTTCAGAACACAAAAGAAACCGTAAACAAAAACATACAAAACTCACAAGACAAATATACATAAAATAGTCAGAGGGTAATATACCAAGCGATATCTCCAAAATTATTTCTTATATTCTCTAGTTATCAGTTTTTGTATTAAGTAAATATAGTGACCTAATAGAATAAAATAGTCCAAGTAATCTACAGATCTTTTAGAATAGTTGAGCGACTCAAGTTGTATTAAGAGAGTAAATAGATTAGTTCAGTGCAGTTCATATATTCTTATAGCCATGTATAGAATCTGGACCATGTATTGTAGAATTTCTCATCCTGTAGTCCAGGGGTGGGCAATTGTTTTGGCTCGGGGGCCACTTTGTGGGAGCGGAGGTTAGCGGAGGGCCGCACCTTTTAAAATGATTGCATTCATTAGTTAACTTTGCATTTCAGAAAAGGTATAAATTGTATCATAAAAATCAATAAATATAAATTAAATAAAATAGTGGTAGTTTTATTCAATTTATTTATTGTGCTAATTTCATATCATCTATAGCTGCAAGCACATTTAATTTGAGAATCAGTTTAATGAGACAAATGTACCCTATCACACTTTTCTACAATTTGTTTTGAAATCAGGAGTGAGATTGCTTGTTGAGATTCTTATCACAGCCTGCAAGTTAATGTGTCAAAAAGCATCTATATTTACTCTTGTTGATCTTCAGGCAAGGAAAACTTTGCTCACAAATATATGTAGACCCAAATATAGAGGACATTTTCCCAGAAAATTTCTTCATATATGGAAATTTTTTCAGCAGACAAAGATTTGTAAAAGTCAACTAATGTCACAGCATTAAACATTTCTTTCACAGTGTGATCTGACTGCATGCCAACAAGTTCAAGCTGCAGCTCCTCAGGTGCTGCATCAATATCAGCAGTGATGGGATAAGAGAGCAAATTGAATTTAGGCTCAATTTTCTTGAAGTCCTGAAATCTTCTTGGCGGGCCGCAAAAAACTCTGTGGCGGGCCGCATGTGGCCCCCGGGCCGCCATTTGCCCACCCCTGCTGTAGTCCTTTTAAAACTAAAACCAGTTTGTCCATTTCTGCAGTCTCCAGTGTTTTACTTATAATTTCTTCTTTTGAAGGTATTTCATCTTTCCTCCAATATTTTGCATACAATATCCTCGCAGTTGTTAATACACGAATAATCAAATAGAAATCCTCAGTTCTACAATTTTCTGGCCTTATATTCAATAAAAATAACTCAGGTGTGAAAGGTACAGTAGTTTTCAACATTTTTTGTAAAGTTCCATGGATCCAGGCCGCTTGTGGTATTTCTTTTATAGTAATATTTTGATCAGAATATCTCTGTCTTCTTTTGTAAATTTAGGTATGACTGTTCCTTTTAAATACTAATACTTCTTCAGTTAAGTTTCCCTTATAGTCTTCGTTTTACATATTTTTTAGAAATAATATTGGAGGATTAAATATACAAACACGTCATAAACATGTTATTTATTACTGTAAAAAAAAACATTCCATAATCCATTTTTTAAATTTTGGGGGGGGGGGGGGGCGCCCACTCTCCCAATTTTTCTGTCCACCTCCCCCAGGGCCTTCCCAACTTTAAGACCACCTAGGAAGTCCATGGTTGTGATGTACATAGCAGGATTACTGTTGGGCCAAAAGAAAGATTGCACTCTGCCCAAATCTCTGAGAAAGAGTAGGATATACACCTCTAACTGACAATGCTGATGGCAGGTTTCTCCTTTTACTTGTGTTGCTTAAGTGACCCTTATAAAATATGTTCAACCGAAAAGTGAAAGTTAGTTCTCACCTCTGGTTGAGGTGCTAGGAGAGCTCAGTTGGTGCAGAAGGAAAAACAAACTCTTATCTGAGCAGCGAAACTGGAGTATAAAGTTCAATTGGATTTCCAGGTTACCTGAATAACAAATGCCATGTCAGTTATTCCTTAAACCTTTGCAGGTATATGGTTGGATCCAAAGGTCAGTTTCTGTTAATGGGAAGGCACTTCCGATGGCGGAGCCAAACTTCTCTGCCCATTGAGCTTCCTGCAGTGTTCCTGGCAAGCAGCATTTTGAGTGGACGGAGGCAGGAGAATTCTGCTCCACTGTCAGAAGCGCTCTCCATGAATGGAAAGTTTAGTCTGAACACAGCCTGTAAACTGTCCATAGCCTTATGCTCTAAGTATGCATTTTTAGAAGTCTTGTGTACTTGATAGGCTTCTGTTCAGGCTGGTTACAGCTCTCACTAGCAGTGCTTCCTAAACACACCAAACAACGGGGAGCAGTAGTGGCTTCTGTAGAATACCACATTCCATTCATGGAGCACAACTTGACAGCAGCAAAGCCTGTTTTGTATAGCGATAACGAGATATAAAGGTACATTATTTTGAGAGAATATATCGATGGGCATTCCTGTTTACCTGCCTTTCATTTCTCCATGGACGTTCATGCTGAGGTTGGTTTATTGCTGCCCTCTTCTTTGTGGCTGCTGACACAGGCAGGGGTACACGGAACTACTTCAGATGCTCTCAGAGACTTGGGCTTGCTCAGTGGAATATTTGGACTTTTAAAAAATTTCAACAACCACCCCCTCATGCCTATGTCAAACGGCTGTGCATGGATCGCATGAGTGCATGGTGTGCGAAAGAGGTTGTTTAAGAATTGCAGGCTAAAGTTAATGTTCTGTTAATGAGGCTTAGAGTTGGGCATCCACCCACTAAAAGCAAAGATGAATTGCAAGCCCGCATCCCTTGTAAATGTGCATGACACTTGCATGGTTCTCTGGGCTCTGCCCGCAGTTGAGATTCTGTGTTGTAAAGTGCCATCAAGTCACAGTGAATTTATGGCGACCCCGTAGGGTTGTCAGGGCAGGAGACATTCAGAGGTGGTTGGCCATTGCCTGCCTCTGTGTAGCAAATCTGGACCTCCTTGGTGAACTCCCATCCAAGTACTAACCAGGGCCGTCCCTACTTGGCTTCTGAGATCTGATGAGACCGGGCTTGCCTGGGCTGTCCACGTCAAAGTACGATTGAGATTCCCCCTCTTTCAGAAGCAGATAACGTGTTTTTCTTCATCCTTGGGTTCACTATCCTTTCTCATTAATTAAAACTTAAACTACTGTTTATTGCTTTCTTACAGATATAACGTATCAACATTAACAAAGTAGTCAACTCTATCTTGTCAAAATTTTAAGAAACGTACTTATTGGTGAGATTTTAACATCTATCTTCCCCCCCCCCCCTTTACTAGTTTCTCAGGCAGCTAGGGATACATCCCAGCTGGCAGTTTGTAGACGTGTACGGAATGGATCCGGAGCTCCTTAGCATGGTGCCAAGGCCTGTTTGTGCTCTTCTGCTACTATTTCCAGTGACAGAAAAGGTAAATATTGTGATTTTTTACACTGCGACCTCAATTACTAAACTGGACACCTGCATCTTAAAAGTGAACTAACCAGAAGGAGACCTGGTCCAATTAAAACTGGATAGGAATATGCTGCTTGGTATGTAACATGACATGAAAGAATGATCTACTGCAATAAAATTTTAAGTTAAATAGTTGAGCTTTTCAGTGAATCTCCTGACCTCCGAATACTTTGAGGTAGGGTGACCAGCTTGTATCTTCAGACAGCAGGTCCACAAGAGCACCAGTTTGGCTTTCCACATAAGAGTGGTTTGGGTATTGAGATAAAGCTTGGCACCACGAGGGCTTCCTGTTCATGGCATCGTGCATTTGGTGAAACTGGCAGTTGCATGCAAAATCTAAATAAACAAAGCGTGAAATGGTGTAGAGTCTCTTACACCTTTTTCATTCCTTCCCTCTCTCTACTGGAGCCCTCAGAATGTGTGCGCCTGTTAGTTCATACGGGTCCCGGGAACTGATTTTTCCAAGGGTCGGGACTTGTAGAAGATGGTGAGTGCAGAAAAGATCCATGTCCCTTCCGTTGGTGATGCTATGGATCCAACCCTCAACATTATGGAATGGATCCTATGACTCCCTTCCATCAAGAATTTCTCCAAGAAAGGCTTTTCTGTGTTGGAAAAAGTCATTCTCTTTTGGAGGAAATCTTTCTCCCTAGAGTAACACAGTAGAGCTTCCCCGGCTTATTGGCTACGGGAACAACGTTTACATAACTGGTAGATTACAGGTCCAACCCCATTACCAAACCTCCCTCCAAATAACTAGGCAGCCGGCTTTCGATTTTCAGCACACAGTTTTAATGCAAGCGCTCAAACTGCAGAGGGCCGGCACCGTCTTAGAGGCATTCCGGCGTTTCTCTTATCAGATGGTGCCTGCCGCAGCACGTTGTCTGTGCCTTATCTGAAAACAAAAGGCCTGCTCTTCTCTTCTGACAGACTGGTTTTAGTCATGTGGAAATGTATGCAGGCTTCAAGAAACCTGAGTTATCTAATCAGTTGATGCATGCCGGTGATGGCCTGGTTTTCAATCATTGTGCCTTCCAATTTCTGCCCTCTGGTGCAGGACTCCCTAACGTGTGGCGCCCATGGGGCCTGCCAACACCTTTCTTGGTGCCCACCAAGTGTTTTTTCTTCTCCTTATTTCCCACTGAAAATCCGATTGGCAACGTAGGTTAAAATGATATTGTTTCAGTGGTAGCTGCCACCGCAACGTTGGTTGTATTATTTCTCTTTCCCAGTATGTTTTTAAATTTCCCCTTCCCCCCCCCCCAGCCCTTGGGCTTCCTCTGTAAGTGTGGCTCCACTTCCTGCAGCAGCCATTTTGTGGCTGTGCCCACCGCCCTGTGTCAGAATTCCAAATGGGCCCGCAGGCTCCGAAAGGTCAGGGACCCCTGCTCCAGTACAGATTCTGAGGCTTGCTGTTTGTGTTTGGAAACGTTTGGTAATAACTGCAGTGGTACAGAATACACTTGTTTAATCGAGACCTCACTAATGCTTTACGTGCCTCGAGGAAAAGCAGGGAGTTAAAGACTAAAACCAGGCCTTTTTTTCTGGGCACGGCGTAGGGGTCACTGGTGGGTGGGTGAGTGGGGGGGGAGGTATTTGTGAATTTCCTGCATTGTGCAGGGGGTTGGACTAGATGACCCTGGAGGTCCCTTCCAATTCTATGATTCTGGGGGAACAAGCCGGAACGGAGTTCTGGAACTTCTTTGACAAAATTCTTTTTAAAATGTTTAAAAGTTCATGAGTTCTCAGTATACAGCTTGAAAACTTCATTTGAGAGTTTCGGCACCTCTTTTTCCAGAAGAAGAAAAAAAGCCATGACTAAAACTTCTGTATACTGAAAAGGTAGCAGGAGCTGACAATATTATACTCTGTATAACAAATGAATTGGCCATTTGGGGCTTTGAACATTTTTTTTAGCAGGTTGAAAGGCACAATGGAAAGTGGAAGATGGAGGCTTTTAACATGGAAGAGCCCATGTAGCTTGCTTCAAGCCACATTTAATAATAATGTTCTTTTACTGGCGGTCTGTACTAGAACACAGTGCTCCCACCTTACTTCATCTTGCTGTGAACAGAACACAAGTGGCCCCCGACCCATGTATATAGAGAGCTGAAAATAAAACAGTGGGGAAGAAATGAGATGTTTTAGAAAATCTCCAACTGGGAAAATTCTTCGGAAGCTGGAACAACCTTTGTTCCAAGGTTTTCTTTGTAATGACAGCGGAATGCCTTTGCGGAGTTCTTTTTTTGGGGGGGGGGGAGAAAAACTGTTTTATTTCTTTCGCAACCAGGTTAGTGTTCTAGAAATGATGTTTTTTAAATGTGTTCTTCCTAAATGAAAGTGTTGTGGTTCTCCCCCCACCCCACCCCGATTTCTAGTACGAAACCTTCCGAACAGAAGAGGAAGAGAGAATAAAATCTCAGGGACAAGAAGTCGAACCCTCCGTCTACTTCATGAAGCAAACCATCAGCAATGCCTGCGGGACGATCGGGCTTATACATGCCATCGCAAACAACAGAGACAAAATTAACTTTGGTAAATAGCTTATTGCTGCCATGCTGTCTTTTTTTTGTTTGAAAGGTAGATGGCGCTGTTGAACTGCTTTGCGTCTGAAAAATTATTCCACCCTAGTGCACGAAAGTCACAATTACATGAATAATGTTTTCTAAAAAGACTTAGTGACAAATAGCGGATCTAGTGAAGGCTGTGCAGATGTCTGCCCTCCCAAATCCTGACTGCAATTACATGTTCCCATTTATTTCAGTGGCACTTTCAAGCGAGCTCGTAGCTCTATGCTCTGGATTTGACTTCTACCCTCCTGCTTATGGATTGCATTAAGAAGTAGCGAGTTGGGAAACTGGCCACTTGTAATGCATTGGGTATCTCGGTGGGTGTAAATAAGGCTTCGTTGTGTTTTCTGTTATGTCACCTGTACACTGAACTGGCAGAACAAAATAATTATTTTGGAGAGAAATAACAATTTGCTGGGAAGTTCAGAGTAACCCAAGGTGTTATAATATTCATTTTCTTGACTTGTTCTAGAAGCGGCGTCATCATTAAAAAAGTTCTTGGATGATTCTGTCTCCATGAGCCCCGAAGAGAGAGCCAAATATTTAGAAACCTATGAAGTCAGTACAACTCTTTTAACTTATATTATTTAGGATGCAGTGTTTCTCAAACTTTTCAGTTCAGTGAAATTGCCTGGGTCTTGGATAAGTGGGTGAGCCTGTTAGTGCAGGGCGTCTGACATAATTAGTAACCACATTTCAGACGATAGATTCTTTCATTTAAGCAATTTATTAAACTTGAATAAATGTTCTTAATAGAGTTTCAGTATACATGCTTTCCCCCTGAAGCTGTTCAAGGGAGTCTGAGAACTTACAATTTAATAAAGAGAAGCTGCCATTAGAAGGAGAGAGAGCCTGTAGTCATTTTCTTTCTGTTCCCTGCTACCCTAACACAAGAACGCAAATACCCTCAAAGGGTGAACCTGTGCTCTTCAGCTCACAGCCTGACTAATAATAATGCAAGTTCTAGTCTATAAGGTAAAGTATACTTCCGCTTTTATTCACTTGCAGGCAAAAGTACATGAAACTCAGTACAATAAATGGAATAAGCTGCCTGCCACAAATTACAGTTAAGTGTCTGTGGCTCTGTATATCCTCCAAGAAGTTTGGATAGGGAAAGAGGTCCATTGAAAGCAAAATCCTGTTAGTACAGGGGTGGGCAAACTTGCTCAGCGTAAGAGCCACCTAGAACAGGGGTGGCCAATCTTGCTTAACGTAAGAGCCACATAGAATAAACATCAGATGTTTGAGAGCCACAAGACCTGAACAAATATCACCTGCTTTTATTGGAAAATAAGCAAATTTGCTTTTTATTAATATTAAATGAGACTGCCAAAAAATAATAACAAAAGGGGTAAAAGCAGATATTGATAATGATATTAATTTGTCCAATGATGTTTGTTTGCTCATGATATTTAGCTTCCCCAGCCGCCCTGCTGGGAGCCACATGATATATGTGAAAGAGCCGCATGCGGCTCCCGAGCCACAGTTTGCCCACCCCTGTGTTAGTAGAAGGGCTCTAGCTGGGTAACATAGCGCAGGAGTGACACATTCAATGTCTCACCTTGATCACTGCCCTTTTCTGCTAAAGGGTTTCCGGGAGCAGATGGGAAAAGCTTTGAGGACCCTTGAGGTGCCCGATGGGCAATGAGCATGGGATTGCGTGGCCCAGCTGACTTTGAGGAACCTTTTATCTTAGTTAGGGTTACCACAGTTTGAAAAGCAAAAAGGAGGGCGTATTTCCCAACTGGCTCCTTCAAACAAGTGATCGCTATGACAAACCTCATTTTAAATATCCTTGCTGTTTAAGCTGTGATAGTTGCTACTATCCAGGAGTATTCCTAATCCTCCAGATAGCAAATAGCTGCTTACGTAAGCTACATGACTGACTTCGGAGTGGTGGCTGACGTCACTTAGGCTGCCCTGGATCTGAGTGCAAATGACGGCGTTTAGCCACTGTTCAGTGTTGGGTTAAAGAAGACATTGTTTCAGAAATGCAGCTTAATGTTGGTGGCTGCTGTTTCAATCAGCGACAACTGTATATAACCTGTGTTAACTTGCACGTATGTCTACTAATGATGGATGTTGACATTTCAGGCTATTCGTGTCACTCATGAGTCCAGTGCCCATGAAGGTCAGACTGAGGTATTTGCCTTTTTAAACTTTACTCCCTCCCCCCCCCCCCCCGAAATAGAGAACAGATTCTACCAAAGCAGCTAAATTGCTTCTAATAACGCTCCCCTTTTGCTTTTCTTTAAAATCTTCTGCCAGCTTGCTAAAAACTGCAGTGAAGTTGTGTCCATGAGGAAACGGCTGTGGCTCAGTTTGGATGCATGAAATACTTAACCAGGGTTGTGAGATTGATTCAGTGTTTTACTGTCAGCTGGTGTGGTATAGGGGTGGAATATATTAACGGTTGAACATAAGCCATATGTCACTAGCCATTGATTCCTGAGTAGATAAGGTGCTGTCTCTCCACTTTAGTTCTGTCTTCCTCTACTACACATGGATTTAATTTCTTGGATGGCTGTTTTAAGGATTGCTGAGGTGTTCTTTCCGACGAGCTCTATCTTCCTGTGTAGAAGGTGCTTGGTTTTAAATGTGTGTACATTGCTGAGGGTGGATATAAATAATGTTGCGTGCTCTATATTAAACATTTATGAGATTCCAAATGGGGTGGGGGAAACAAAGGGATTTTACAAACCCATTTCCACTTCGAACGGATCCATTCCAGTAAGAGCTTTTGCCTGTGCAAAGCAGGTGGGTGGTACATTTTTGCAGTATTGGTCATGTAACGTAGATGAAGTAAGACAAACCTTGGAAATGGGCTCAAAGGCGACATTCGTCTTCCATGAATAAAGCCTCTGTGCGTGTGATAAGAATGCACGCAGTTGATTCTTCTTGTGACCTTCCCTCCACCATTCCCTTTTACTGTGCCTCTTCTGTGAAGGATGTGACTGAAGGTTTCTTGGGCTAGGAAGCCTCAGTTTGCTGTGATGTCCGAATGTCTAGAAACCAGGATTCTGGGATGGGCCTATCATTCCCAGTTTGTTGGGGGAGGTGGAAGGTACTTTGCCCGGGTAGCTGCTTTCAGACATTACAGCAAATCAGTGCTTGAATCAAAGCTTTTGGAATCAGGACTCTTTCAATTGACATCCTACATGGGAGAGTGGGAATGATGCTGGAGGGAGGACACGAGTACAGTGTCAGGTTGATAAGTGGGAGCTTTGTTGCCACACTGGGAGACAACCGAAACCTCCAGGTTGGAGCTGCCCCCCAAAGTTTATGGTTCTTGGGCAAAGGAAGTTGAATGTGCTCAGGTAGATTGATAACACAGAATCATCAGCACATCTGCATTCCATACAATTTCAAAGCCAGATAATAGGCCGAATGCACTTAGGAAGAGAGAGGCTGGCCGATGAAGCACTTATGTATGGATAGTGAGGGTATGGTGAGGGGAGTGGCGTGTGTCCTTTGCTACATCCAAGTTCTTTTGGAGAGCCAGTTTGGTGTAGTGGTTAAGAGCGCGGACTCTAATCTGGGAGAACCGGGTTTGATTCCCCACTCCTCCCCTTGCACCTGGCTGGATGACCTTGGGCAAGCCATAGCTCTGTACCAGCTGTTCTCTCAAGGACAGCTTGGGAAAGAGCTCTCTCAGCCCCACCTACCTCACAGGGTGTCTGTTGTGGGGAGGGGAAGGGAAAGGAGTTTGTAAGCCGCTCTGAGACTCCCTTGGGGAGTGGAGGGCGGGGTATAAATCCAATCTCTTCTTCTTCTTCTTTTTCTTCTCTTTCTCCGAGGCCATCGGTAAACATTCCCGTTTGTCCATCTCAGCAAAAATAACTTAGGTTTTTCTTATGTATGTTGGAGTCTTACGTCGACTTACCTGGTTTAATCCGCAAAGTAACAGAATACAATACTGAGGATTTTCCGGAGCCAAGTCCTACAAGCTGGTGTTTAATGGACTCCTTGTTTCTTTGGTGTGTGGAGGGGCGTGTCTGTGTCTGAGGGGGGCTAAGCACCATCCCCCTCACTGTTCTGGCATCAGAAGTAAGAATCAGCAGACAGGAAGCTTGTCCCTCACAGCGGAGAAACAAGTGTACGGTGTGTTTTTCTTAGGTATAAATTGAAGCCTTTGTTGATGCCAGCATTAGACTCACAAGAGAAATCTGGTTTATAAAGGCCCAGAACAGTACCATTCGCGTAACAGTAATGGGATTTGACTGAAAGACTTCTCTCTGGCGGAGCTAACCCACGAAACCCACATCCTCTTACTAGGTGGTTTCTATCGGCTACTCTTGTTCTTCTCTGTAAGGTCTGTTTTAGGCTAATAGCTGTGTGCGGCCTTGCCACTGGCGAGCACTTCTTTTATTCTGCCGAGAACCCTGCCCCTTTTGTGAACCTGAAGAGAGATGGGAGACTCTGACACATCCCCTCACTCTTCTGGGAAGGATCAAAGTAACAAGACATCTCATGGCCTTCCAAGGGTCCTGTTCACGAAGAAGGAGCGTCTTCCTTCTCCTAGCTCAGAGGACAGGTCGGGGATTGTGCTTGTGGGCACCCAACATGACACATTCCGCAGACCGATCCGCTCTTTTGTTTACCATTCAAGAATACAGTAGTGGAGGTCCCTATTAGAGTCTACAAACAGATTAATACGAATTAGTGGCTCAGAGTTTAAGATGCTGAGTTGCAGACTGGAAGGCTGGTAGCTCGGCAGTTCGAGACCCGAGTGCCTCATGACGGAGTGAGATACCGTCTCTGGCCTGAGCTCCTGCCAACCTAGCAGTTCGAAAGCAATAAATTGCAGGTAGATAAATAGGTTCCGCTTTGGTGGGAAGGTAACAGCATTCCTTGCACTTCAGTGTCTAGTCACGCTGGCCACATGACCATGGAGAAGTCTTCGGACAGTTCTGGCTCTTCGGCTTGGAAACGGAGATGAGCACCACCCCCTAGAGTAGGATTCGACTGGCTTTTGAGCAAGGAAAACCTTTATTAGAAGTACATTTAAACTGATTTTTTTGCCGTGCACTTTATGCCTTTCTGGGTGTCTCAGATTTTTCCCTTTCCCTCCCTGGCCACCCATGCCCTGGATTAAATTGGTAAATATCCTCCCCCTCCCCCCCAAAAATCTCTGTGTTTGAAGTACAGTTCCAGCCAAAAGTAGTCTAATACAGTGTTTTTCAACCTTTTTCGAGCTAAGGCACATTTCTTTCATTGAAAAAATCCCGCGGCACACCTGACAATATCTCGCGGCACAGTGGTTGAAAAACACTGAAATACAAGATAAATGGGTCATTAGTTGCCTCAGCTCAAGTATTAACTATGACAGTATTACAAATACACGTAATAGCCACTCAACTTGAAATCGTAAGTTACAGATCCAAAGTGTAATGGCTCCTTCCCATAACATTGACCTGAATTTCAGAAGAAATATAATGTGGATGTATTTTAAGCAGCTGCTCCCAGTCGCTCATGGCTGCTGCCTCCGTTGTGGCTCTGGCAGGTCGGGTGGGCGAACAGACAGAGCCCCTCGGCACTCTCCCTCCCTCCCTCAAGTCCTCGCAAGGCCAAGGGGAGCTGCACCTCAACGGCAGCTCCCTCCTACCTCAGGCCAGCCACAGAGCGTGTGAGCGGAATCAGCGAGACCGCGCCACTGTTCTTTCTCGCATGCGCAAACACATCCCGGAAGGTCAGCCCGGAAGGCACATTTCTTTCATTGAAAAAATCCCGCGGCACACCTGACAATATCTTGCGGCACACCAGTGTGCCACGGCACAGTGGTTGAAAAACACTGGTCTAATATTTGATGCTGGGTTTGGAACTGTCCAACCAGTTAAGCCGGTAAACCCCCCCCCCCCAAAAACCTAAAAGCTGTCTTCAAATAGCCTTTTATAAATAAGCAAAAATGCAGAGCTGAATTCTAGCCAATAGTGGGTAGGATCTAGCACAGTATTTTCACAATGCCCCTACAGAGCCAACTTTCTTCACTCCTCCTCCCTGCAGCAATCCAAAATCCTGTTTGTGAGCGGTCCCTTCTCTCCCTGGTACAGAATTGTCAGGGGTTGGTTAAGAGAGTCGCTCTCCCCAGGCATAAGTCCTTGCGCCTGTGGAAATGCGACACTGGATCCAGCCCAGCCTTTTAACTTCTGTCCGGTTAAAGAGTAATATACTATAGAAGCGCATGATTCCAGCCCTTGAACGACTGAAAATCTTTTTGGATAACCCTCAAATATGTGTGGTTGGAGCCAAAGTTTTTAAATGGATATTTTATGAACCGCAAATTGACTAACAGACTTGCTGTGCTGGCAAATAAGTCCTCTGGAATGGAGTTGAGAAACTCGTGTGGGGAACAGTCTATAATTTCGATCCAAGGGCCTGCATTTAAGAGATATTACAATAGCATTAAAAGGTGATCCAGTAAGTTATAAGAACAAATACCTGTCACAGCTGGGCAAACTATAAAACTTCTAGTCCTACAGGACATAGGCATGGTACTGTTTTTACATGATGTCATGTTTTTTCTGTCTTTTGACGGGCGCCTCACTACAGAAGTTGGCTTGTGCTCGGGAAAGGAGGGATAAAAGGTCGTCCTAATTGAGGCTCAGGATCTTGATCTTGCGTCCTCTTGAATTCTTCCTGTATACATTTATTTATCTGTAGACAGAGATGGCCAAAGGAACATATGTGGAGGAGATTCCCCGGGGGTACCATGGCTGACTCGCTCATCCGTTCTTGGTCCCTGGCTGCCGATGCCGGTCTCTGACTAGCTCGGCACTTTTGGTTATCTGTATCTTTCCTGTGGAATGCCATATGAATAGCCAGACAGTTGGATGGAGCAATAGTGGTTAAGAAGAGGAAACTTGAGAAGCTGCTGGGTGCAGGCTGCTCTACCGCTGTCAGAGTTTAGGACTGTCTTTTGTTTTATCTGGCCTTATAATCTGTGGGTTGAGGGGTAATGTGAAAGGCCCCTGCACCCATCCTTCCTGCGGAGCATGTGGTGTTTTCTGTGTTGACATGCCAGCCATGTTATCATTGGTTAACACTGCAGTCCATGTGGTCTCAGTCAGGAATGCCTGTTCCTTGTCCCTGCCTCCTTTGTCTCCTTGTTCTAAGATTAGTTCCCCTGTAAAGCCCTTCCCCGCCCTGCAAAAAAAAATTAGTGTTTCAACAACAAAATATGTTCTGTTCAGAAAACAAGAAGCTTGAAAGCAGTGCCTTTTAAATTTTAGATAGCTAATTATTTTTGCTCTGTAAATGCTTGGATATACTTGCTTTCTCACTCTGTTCCAGGTTCAGCTTAATTGTATTTAAAGTCAGCCTCTTGCTCTCCGTGCTTTGATCAACCTGTCGCTTTCTCGTTGTTATGTTGCTTTGGATGGGTACTTTTGAACAAAGCAAAGGACGTGCATAGTGGTCCCAAAACAGACAGTGTTTGTGGCAGCCGTGATGGCTCTAATACCTAGCGGCTCTTGCCGTATTCTGCATTGCATTGAGGCCCCATGATCTAAGTGGAGTCATCCATAAAACAGATCTCAGAGCTGAGCCAAATCAATCCTGGTAACAGACCTTTTAGCTGTGCTTGGAAGTAGAACTTAGATGTGTCCAAAAAGCTAGCCACGCCAAACTAAAGATTAAAGCTAGCCACACCAAATGAAAGATTCTAAGGGTCTGAAATCGTGACATGTAGACGTATCGGGCAAATTGTAATCTTGAAAGAGTTAGCTTAACTTTGGTGGTGGAAAGTGCCGCCAGGTTGTAGCTGACTTATGGTGACACCTCAAAGGGTTTTCAAGGCCAGAGATGCTCAGGGGTGGTTTGCCACTGCCTGCCTCTGCATAGCAACCCTGGACTTCCTTAGTATCAGCCAGGGCTGACACTTCAGCTCCCAAAATGCTGGCAAGATCAGGCTAGCCTGGGCCATCCGAGTCAGGGTTACCTTGACATTACAGCAGCCATGTTGATCCAGAGAACCAGGGGTAAAATATTTTTTGTTGTTAATGCAGTTCTTGATGGCAAGGCACCATTTCTGTCAAGGTTTGTTAAGAAACACAGGAGGTATAGTAATGCTCAATATGATGCCCAATTAGCTTTACAGAAGACTAAGATGATTACATGATATGAAAGTGAATACTTAGAATGTCTTCCGCCTGTTCAGGGATAACCCTGGGATTTTTATAAAAATTATTTCCAAAATAATTATTTGGTTAGAAGGTTCTGTTTGGATCGGGAGCTGCCACTGTTTGGATTACTATGATTGATTATTCTTCACCGAAGTGGAATGACAGTGAGGGTTGTTGAGCTTCTGAATGCCTCAGGTGCGAAGTTGATCTTCATATGTTCCCAGTTATACTTAAATAATAAACTGGATTGGCAAGAATTCAAGGCAACCATAGCTATTCCTTTGTGCACAGAACAAATTCAAGCAGAAACTTGGAGCTAGCAGTTACCTGTTTTAAAAGGAAAAGCTCAGGAAGTCCAGTTCTTCACCAAATAGCAAATAATGTCTTGGCTTAGACCATTCCAAGCAAATGGTCCACTTTATCCAGGTTCTTTTTGAGATCTGTGAACTAGTGGTTGGAGTGTTGGAAGTAGGAACTAGGGGTCGAATCCCCTACTCCAATAGGATATAGGGTCAGATCCTCACTCAGCCAATAAGATCACTAAGGTGACCTTGGGCTTATTCCCTTGTAGCCTAATTTACCTCACAGGGTGGGGTTGTAAGAATAAAATGGAGGGCAGAATGCATGTGGCCCTGATTTTGGAGGAAGGGACAGAATAAAAAAAAAAAATCTAAGGCATGGACTTTCTAGGCAGGTTTTCTCCATGGCTTGAATTGTTCCAGTAGGTGGAATATGCTGCTATATTAACTCTTGCCCCAAAGCCTCCAGTTTCTTTTGTTTGCTGATTGTCATAACATCCTGTAATGTTAGGCTAGCCAGCATAATTAATCCCATTTGACACATGAGGAACTGAGGTTGGCTGCTGATAGCTTTTGGAATGTGTCTTTTAAAGCAAAGAGATCAGATTCCTTCAGCGTTGGTTGCGAGGGAAGATTAAGTGGTTGTACTTAAGAATGTGAACAAACTGTTCTTCAAAACACCTTGCATGCCTGCAGTTCATTGTGATTTTTTCCCCAGTGAAATAGGTAGCAGTTTAATAGAGTGATCTCCTATAGAAAGGCCTTCCCTGTGGGATTAGAGCCCATCACTTACATGGGCTTTATGTTGAAAGTGCTCCAGGAGGTCATTCATGCTGAAGTATTCTTGCGGGATTAGTGCAATTCAGTGGGGTAGTGTGGGTGTAGACACGGGAAATGCAGATCTAAAGTCAACTGTAGAACAATGGGCTGGAGAAGGGCATGTGTGATTTTTTTTCAGCCAGACCCTCCTCCATGTTTGTGTAAAGTTCCATCAAGTCACAGCCGGTTTATGGCGACCCCAGCAAGGGGCTTTCAAGGCAAGCGAGAAGCAGAGTTGGTTTGCCATTGTCTTCCTCTGCGGAGTCTTCCATTAGCTTCCGAGATCTGATGAGATCAGGTTATATCATGCCACCTTCCCTACAAAACCATCCTACTTAGCAGTAGAAAAATGAGGATATATGTAACCTGGGTTATATTGTCTTGATGTGGGGTGGGGGCATCATTCAAAAGGCATTTTTAGTGAATTACCTTGTAGCTGCTACAGGCATCAGGTGGAAGGCCTATACATAAAAGGTTAGTGTGCCTGCTGTAACACCACTAGTAATATACCAAGGTTGTCCAGTGAGAATGCAATCAAGTCTGGCTTGGAAGGCCTCTGTACCATTTTCAAGACACATTTCATTACCGTGTTACAGAGAAGATTGGTTCCATCCCATTAAATGAACAACAGGGGAGCCAATGGCCACTTTCCTATTAGAAAGTGTAGCGTGTTACATTAACTTCTGTTAGGGCATAAGTGTGGTGTATTCACGGCAGCACAAGTCTCCTCAGCCGTGTATAAATTGAAGGTGTTGATGCATGCATGTGTGGCAGCTCCCCCGACGACACGCTCAGAGTTCTTTGTACATCTGTTTTTCTGATATTGTCCTTTTGTGCAAGTTGTGCAGACTTCAGAAAATAGCTGGAATGTATGGAAAGTAGTGCAGAGCTTCCAGTAGACACCTGGCTAAAGTACGCCAGTAAAGTAGACACAGAAAACTGGAGTAGGCACACAGTTACTCACCGCAGATTTAAATGCATACTTTTTCCGATATGTGCTCGGTTTGTACATGTATGTTCATAATTGGACTGCAGTATTAATTGGAAACTTGAATTAGTTGACTAGCCATCGTTGATAAACCAGACCTTCCTATCACCTGACCCGAGCTGTGACACATGGCTTGCCTAGTGGTCAGCTGAAAGCCACTGAGCGATGAGACTCTGGCTGGCACATACATGTGAATGAAAGAAAGATTGCTGGACATGGTATATTAGTCTGCTGTGGCATTAACTGAGATTGTAATAGTGTTCTAACAGCTGAAGTGAGTACTGGAAAACGTTAACATCGAAATAAGTAACATAAAAGACTGCACTTTGGAATCTATTCAGTTTCTGTTTCCCTAAATATATAAATAGCCATTTACGTGTCCATGGTTGGCCTAATTATGTTTTTATTGAATTCCTGAGCTCTGTTTTTCAGAGCGAAATATGTGTCCTGCCATAGTTAACCTTCCCAAACAAAATTTTGTTTCGCTATCTTTTTTTTAAAGCTGTTTTTAAAAAATTGTTTCTAGGTTAATAGGCTGTAGGAGAAAAATAAAGCAAAGTCGCTCTTGCCAATCAGCATAAGGTGGGAAGGAATGCGGAGTTAAATATTTGGTGCTTTGGTATTTTGGTGATGAGAGCACTTTGAGAATCTCGGCTTGTCAGGGTGTGCTCTCTGCATCTTGCCGACGTATTTTGCAGAACCGACAAGGATTTAACTGACAAAGCTTATCCATTTCAAAACACCTGTTGGAGTCTTCTGGGTTTTAGTCTCGCAAGGATTTTAAGTGCGTTAAGAGTTCATTTATGCCTAAATACTTAAAGGTCCCTCGAGTCAGCATTCCCCCAATAAGCACTGATTGCAACGGAGTGGATCCTACCACTCTGCTAAGCAAAATTGATTGATTTGTCCCCTGCTTTCCCTTTTTGGCTCATAGCTTGAAGGAAGGCTAAGGAAGCTTTGTTCAGCTTAACAGGTTCTTCCTCCAATGGAAGAGCTCCTTAAGTTTGAAGAAGGTTCCTTAGATTGGAGGAAGACTACTTGCAGGACAATTGGATCCACCCCAGTTACTTCTAAAGAACCCAGTTTGAGGTCACTTAGGAATATGTGGACCGGGGTAGGATATGGTAGAATAGCATGGAAGCACTCATTTGCTTTTCTTTTTCAAAGGTGAAAGCACTGACCCCAATAAATGTCCAGGAATTTCAAAGCCAAGGGAAGCAGCCATTTCTTTCTTGTTTTCCTCTTTGGAGGAATTTGGAGGGAAGAATGAAATAGATGGAATTTGGCACCATTTGCAACTTAGCATATAGAACTGTACTAATTGGCATAAGTGCCTCAGGTTTCTGTAGCACAGGGGTGGCCAACCTTGCTTAACGTAAGAGCCACATAGAATAAACGTCAGATGTCTGAGAGCCGCAAGACAGGAACAAATATCACACACACGTTTTTATTTTTTAAAATATGCAAATGTGCTTTTTATTAACGTTAGATGGGACTGCCAAAAATAAAAACAAACGAGGAAAACCGGTTATTGATAATGATATTACTTGTTTGCTAATGATATTGAGAGAGATGGAAAGAAAGAATTAAAGAAATGGAAAGAAAGAGAGCGAGAGAAACTAGGAAAGCAAATAGATGGGAGGGAGGAGGGAAGGAAGGGAGGGAGAAAGAGTGAAAAAGCATGCCTCCCCTTTGCTTCCCCAGCCGCCCTGCCAGGAGCCGCACAATATGTGTGAAAGAGCCGCATGTGGCTCCCGAGCCACAGGTTGGCCACCCCTGCTGTAGCAGCACAAATATACTCGAGAGAGCAGCAAACTGCTATACACTGTTCTGCCCTTGCATATGTCTTAATATTTGCCATCTATTGGGTAGCTGAATTTTAAAGAAAACTGTATTATCTGGACAGAAGCAGTTTTGTACAGTGGTAGTAGGTAGGACTAGCAGCATATTGATAAACTTTATAACTTACAACATTTTGTCGCTTACAGAGGCACGTTTAAACTAATGTAGTTTTGAAAATGTTTGTTTATAGTATGCGTAGAAATTGTATACAATGCAGTGGGCTGTCTTACATGAAAATTTTCATGCTGCTCATTTTGAGAGTAAAACCCTGTTTTACCATTAAGATTTTTCATGAAAAGAATTCTTAGGATCTTTTTCTCTTGTTCCTCAATTTTCTTGATTTTCCATCAGAATAATGGAGAAAATTCCGGGTGGGGGGATCCCGATGTTTCCGGCTCTATTTCCTCTGGGCCCCCATGTCTCAGCATTCCCCACCCCACATTCTCCCTCCGTCTGCCATTCGGCAAACCTTCAGCTCATACCACAGATGTTTTTCCCAAAGGGACAAGCTATAATAAAGCAATTGTCTTCCTTTTCCCCTGTGGATATCCCCCTGGGGGAAATGCTACCGTTTCTTGTGAAATTATTACTTTAAAATACCTGAAGTCCATATAGGGCATGCAGTTGCTGATCATCCGGATATCCCTAAACGGTTCAGAAAGCATTCTTCATCTCTCTCTTGGATTGTTTAAAATAGAACAGTGCCGCACACTCTTCACTTGAGCCGGAGTGTGTCGTGGCAGAGTGAAAATGTACGGTTGCCTTTTAGTCCAAAGTAGGTAAAGTGTCTTTTTTGTTTTGTTTTGTTTTTAATATCCATGTAGTCTCCGACCTCCTTGCTGCCCTCTCCATCTACCTCATCCCAGCCTCAGTTTAGCCACTGCAAAATGAAGGCGTCACCCTTGCGTCGCTCCGCCTCCCTGACGCTGGTCAGATGCAATCACGTAGCTTCTGCAAAAGCTACAAGCCCTGTAAAGGCTCCAAGTCCGCCCGTCTGCCTTCAGCGTTGGAGGCCCACAATATCATTATCATCCATTGCGCTCCGTTCTGTTGTAAGTGTAGCCTCTTTCTCTCTCTCCGTCTCCTCTCTGCAGCAGAATCTGCCACTCAGCATTTAGACTTGAAGATCCTTCTTTCCACCTCCTTGAGTCCCCTTTGGGACTTAACTTCTCTGCTTTATGTCTTCATCCGGAGACTCTCTCTTAGTTACGGGGGGGAAGAAAAGGGAGAAGATGATCCTAAATGGACTCTGCTGCTGGTGTCCCCATCTGCTAGGTGGCTGTTCTTCCTCTTTGGTGTTTTCGTTTGGGCCTGCTGACTTCCAGTTCTCTGCCAAATCGGTTTCTTTTACATCTGATCAAATAGGGCTTCCGTAGTCCCTTGGCTTTATTTTGAGCTCAGTGCTCTTCATGCTTTCCAATCTCTTTTTTTAAAAAATGAAACCATGGGTTAAAATGTTCTCTTCTAAGCTTCCTGATTTTGTTGCATTTATAATGAAAATCCTCTGGTTATTTACCAAAATTGCCCATTGTTCTATTCTTTGTAATTAAGCCTCGGTTGATTTATTTTGGAAACAATTTCGAATCATACCAATCTCCCTCATATCTCCCTTTCCTCTTGATTTATTTAACCTGCACTTTATAAGTTCAAATTTTAACCTTTTTGCTTTCTCAGGAAGCATCACTTTCCAGTTCAGGAGAGGCCGTGTTCCCAGGAGGGGAGAACCTGAGCATTGCCTTTTTTTGTGGGTACCAGTAGCACCGGCTTACTTTCTGAACTAAAAACTGAAGCCTCCCTGCCCTGTATTGTATATCGTTACCACCAATATTAACAGACAGCCATTAGCTTCACATGTGAAGCTTGGCTTCTTTGTCAGTGCCGTTGCTATATCCTTATAGGCGACATTTTTATAAATTATGGAGGGAAGCCATTCTGTGTTACAAAGTACCACATTGTCCGTTGTGTGGTGTAGAGTGGCTTTGCCAACTCGGATGGTTTCAGTAGCCTAGTTTGATTCACTTAAGTGTCAGCAATCTCTCGTCTTTGTACGCGAGCTACCAAAGGGTGTGTTTGTGTGGAAATGTCAAGGCAATGTGGACCGGGAGTTCAGCAGGTATCATACTAATCAGCTTCCTCAAGACGTGTCTTGGCCTAGGGGTGGTGTCTCAGCCGGGGGGCGAGGGGGCGGCAATGTGGCCATGATAGACTACATTTCTGTACCACTAAGTTAACAGATGCCAGTGTCTACTCGAGAACAGATATGTACATGCAGATGTCAGGAACCCTAAACATGTCTGTTCCCTAGACACACAAAAACATATCAGTCTGGGATTTGGTGAAATGGGGACCTCTTTCCGGGATTTTGGCCAAGCAGAGTGGGAGATGGGACTTCATGTGGTGGCCGTTATGAAAGAGCTGTCCTTTGAAAGCACCGTGGAAAGTGCAGTCAAACTGCAGCCAAGGCATGGCAACTCCGTAGGGTTTTCAAGGCAAGAGATGGTTTGCTGTTGCCTGCCTCTGCATAGCAACCCTGGACTTTCAGAGTGGTCTCCTGTCCAAGCACTAACCAGGTCCACCGACCCTGCTTAGCTTCTGACCAGACTGGCCTAGCCTGGGCTATCCAGGTCAGGGCTTTGAAAACAGTACTTTCCCCCTAATAAGTGGGTATCTTTCTAGTTCTAGCAAAATAAAAATGGATGTCGTCGGACTACAAATATTTATTTATTTATTTATTTTCCATATTTATAGCCCGCCCTTCCCACAAGTGGGCTCAGGGCTGGTAACAACATAATAACAATACAGTAAATACAACTAAAATATTAAAACACAATAGTAACATTAAAATTGGTGGTCACAGCAGATGGACATAGCCAGCTGTTGCTGGATGGGAGACAGAAACCTCAGGGAGGCCATATCTGGATGCCCGCCGCCTCAGCTGAAGGCCTGCTGGAACAGCTCCGCATTACAGATCCTGCAGGGCCCTGATCTCAATGGGGAGCGTGTCCCCCCAGGCAGGGGCCAGGGCAGAAAAAGCCCTGGCTCTGGTTGAGGCAAGACGGGTGTCTTTCGGGCCAGGGGCCACCAGGAGATGTTGATCCATAAAGCATAGCTTCTATAGTATCTTTTTTTTTTTTGCTGTCAAGTCACTGCTGACTTATGACGACCCCGATGGCGTTTTCAGGGCAAGAGAGAAGTTCTGAGGTGGTTTGCCATTGCCTGCCTCTGCATCACATCCCTGGTATTCCTTGGTGGTCTCCCATCCAAATACTAACCAGGGCCAACCCTGCTTAGCTTCCGAGATCTGGCAAGATCAGGCTAGCCTGGGTGATCCAGGTCTGGGCCTAGCAAACACAAAGCTTCTAGCTGTTAAATAAAAATCTCTTTGTAAGTTTTCATGCCTGCTTCTTCTATCCTGCTCTAAAAGTGATAGCCGTGCAGGACTTGAAGACCTGTGGCAATGAAAGTTAAGACCAGGAGAAGGCCTGGAATGAGTAAAGTAACAGGCAAGAGGCTTCATAGTCCTCTGGTGTGTGCTTACCTTGGAGAAGGCCCTCAGAGTGAGTGTGTGTCTGTGTAAGGTCACTGAAATAAGGTTACCGTATTTTTCGCTCCATTAGATGCACCTGATCATAAGACGCACCTTGTTTTTAGAGGAGGAAAACAGGAAAAAATGAAACAGAAAGAAAGAGAGAGAGATAAAGGAAGGAAGGAGGAGGAGAGAGAAAGGAAGGAAGGAAGGAAGGAAGAAAGGTGGGGACAGAGAGACAGACAGAAAGACAGACAGGCAGAAAAAAGGAAAGGAAGGAAGGAAGAAAGATAGAGAAAGGAAAGAAGAGAGATGTCGGCATGCCATGCAAAGCCAGGCCTTTCTGTGCAAAGTAGCCACGGAGCTTAATCTGTGGGCGGGGCTTTCTGCTGCTGGCTGTCTTAAAGGGGAAAAGCACTTAAAGAGAAAGAGTACTTAGCCTGGTGGGGTTTTTCCTGCCGTTTCCCTTTTAAATCTTAACAGCTCAGGCCCAGCAGGGAGGGGCGGGGAAGGCTGGATGCCAGCCTGAATGGCGTTCCCCTGCTTTCCTGCTGAAGAGAGAGCCCTGTTACAGGTAAGAAAAGCTCCATATTCGCTCCATAAGACGCACACACTTCCCCCCCCCCCCCCCCCCACTTTTTTGGGGAGGAAAAGTGCGTCTTATGGAGTGAAAAATACGGTACATTCAAATGCAGTTCTTGGCCAAGTACACTGCTCGTTGCCCTGGACCTGGCAGTTCAAACGTGAAGCAGCTGCCTTTGGGGAAGGGAGTCTTGCTCGGTACCTCTGTTTGTCTCATCCTCACGGGAGTTTTGTCCTCACACCAGACCACAGGCTCCTACGTAGCCTAGGCTGCTCACAAAGTGAGGAGGCACCTTTCACTTCTGCTTTCTTTTTGACTATTCTGTAGGACATTCAAAGCAGAGATGCACAAACCTCTCCCTTGATAACCTTTTAAAAAATGTGTGTTTGTGCATGGGTGTGCACCTGGAAGTCAGGGCGACCTCTGGTGACTGGCCCCTACTGGGGGCCTGGAGGATATTCAGAGAGGTGGCTGAATAAAGCCTGCCCCCGCTTCCCGATGGCTGGTGTTCCAAGGAGGTCTCCCATCATCCCAGTACTTGCCAGAGTCAACCCTGCTTAGCTTCCAAGATTTGTCAAGATCGGGCTTGCCTGGCTCCTTTGATAACCTTTTGAGAGATTTTTCGTACACTTTGCTTGCACTGTTCTTTGTAAGCTTCCTCCACGTTATCTGTTTTGTTTTTTTTAAACTAAAAGTCCTGAAATCCTTTTGAAGCTTCTTATGAGAAAGGAATTTCAGCCTCTTTACCATATGAAGCTGCCTGTCTATCCATTGGTCTAGCAAGATCAGTCTTGTCTACTCCAAGCGGCAAGTGGTTCTCTTGAGGTCTCAGGCAGAGGTCTTTCCCATCACCTGCAACCTGATCCTTTTAACTGGAGATGCCGGGGATTGAACCTGGGACATCCCGCGTGCCAAACAGAGGCTCTTCCATTCAGCCATGGCTCCTCCCTTAAAATCAGCCATCCTTCTTTGCCTTTCTTCCAGTTCTGAAGCATTTTTCGCTTGTACAAGGAATGACTGTGCCCGACTTCCAGTTAATACCCCAAATTTCAAAATAGGTGCCAAGATACCAGCTCATGACAACAGTTCTACAAATACGGCACATTTTTTTGCAGCGGGATGCCATCTTAGCACTAATACCATCTACCTTGCTGTTGGGAGGTTACTCACTCTTGCGACTCAAATCATCTTAAAATGGACAGTCTTGGAAGCTGCTTAGTGAAAATCCAAGGCTCTAAAGTTGGTTTTGATATTGAATTCTTGGTTTAGATCCCGTGCTAAATCTCTGCTGGTGGATGGGATTCTAGCCAGTGGGACACAACTTCCTCCCCTCCCCTTTCTTGATGTCGTCCAAAATACTGCAGCTTGGGGACAGGGAACTCTTAGCAGCCGCATTGGGGAAGGCGCTGGAAGTCTGCAGGGGGGATTGGCAGAAATCACCCCCTCTTCTGTCTGAGGAAACCCTCCGTTTGATTTGACTTGTTGTCTTCAACCTCAGTCTGTGATGGATATTCATTAGGCCATTCCTTGGGTGATGATGGGGTACATGATATTAAAGGTGCGAAGTTAAAGGTTTCCCTTGCTCAAAAGCCAGTTGAATCTGACTCTAGGGGGCGGGGGCTCATCTCCGTTTCCAAGCCGAAGAGCCAGCGCTGTCCAAAGACTTTTTCCATGGCCATGTGGCCGGCATGACCAAGCGCTGAGGCACATGGAAGGAATGCTGTTACCTTCCCAGCAAAGTGGTACCTATTTATCTACTTGCAATTTCCTGCATTCAAACTGCTAGGTTGACAGGAGCTGGGGCCAGAGACAGGTGCTCACTCCATCTTGCGGCACTAGGGTCTCGAACTACCAAACTACAGACCTCCCGGTCTGCAGCTCAGCATCTTAACCTCTGAGCCACCATGGCCCCTACATGATATTAGGGGCAGCTAAACTATAGCGTACAGTTGGCAGATCCCCCTTGGCCACCAGCAGGGCAGGGTTGCCAGAGTAGGGTAGGGTTGCCAGATCCAGGTAGGGGAACTCCTGGAGATTTGGGGAGGACAGGGACTGGGACTGTGAGAGTGTAATTCTGGGGAATCTTTGGGTCCCACCTGGAGGCTGGCATCCCTACAAGTAGCACATGTGCTCCAGTGCATTCTTTAAAATCTCTCTGCATTTCCATTTCCTATGCTTGGGTTAGCTACTCTGTTGTTCTCCCCAAACAGCTTTGATAGTGTGGCAGCTGTTGTAGTCTCCAGTTTGCAAGCAGGAAGAAAATGGTCATGTTACGTTTTTGGAGGTGCCTCCTGGAAATTTTATGACTGTATAATGCACAAAAAATTGACACTGGATCGTGCCCGGCACGGAAAGGTGACTGAAAGGTCTGCATGCTGGACAATTGACCAGTCGGAAACTACCCACTGGCAGCCTGAAGTAGGACTGTGGTCAAGGGGTTTTTTTTGCCACATGTGCCGTGAAACCAAGAATGCCACTTGACGGGGGCAGCTGATCTTCTGGCTTTTTAAAAAAAAAATGGTAGTGTCATTTATGAGCAAGGACAGGAGGCAAACCTGCAAGCAGAGCACGGCTTGCTTCTACTGCCCACTCGACAGAGTTGGGGGGGGGGGGAGCATGGCTCAGTAGTAGAGCATCTACTTGGCAAGCAGAAGGTCCCAGGTTCAATCCCCGGCATCTCCAGTCAAAGGATCTGATGCGAAAGACCTCTGCCTGAGACCCTGGAGAGCTGCTGCCAGTCTGAGTGGACAGTACTGACTTTGATGGACCGAAGGTCTGGTTCAGTATAAGGCAGATTCCTGCATGTTTGGTGTCGTGGTTTGGTGTAGTGGCTAACAGCGGCAGACCCTAATCTGGGTGAACCAGGTTTGGTTCCCCACTCCTCCACATGCAGCTGCTGGATGACTTTGGGTCTGTCACAAGTTCTCTCAGAGCTATTCTCCCAAGAGCAGACCTCGAAAGAGCTCTCTCAGCCCCACCTACCTCACAGGGTGTCCGTTGTGGGGAGGGGAGGGGAAAGGAGATTGTAAGCCGCTCTGAGACTCCTTCAGATAGTGAAGGGCGGGGTATAAATTCAGTTCTTCCCCTTCTTCATTTTCAGCACAGCCTTGACTTGTTGACTCCATTACATGACTGACAAAATTTTGGATGGGATCCAGACTAGAATTTCCAGAAACGGGAGGGGGGGGAGCGATTCCTACCGATTTTTCTCTTCCTTTCTGCAGCAGGAAGAGAGAAATTGGTAGGAATCGCTCCCCCCCCCCCCCATTTCTGGAAATTCTAGTCTGGATCCCATCCAAAATGAGGCCATTTGTGCCTCATAGTCTTCTTGGCCCCAGGGTAGGATTTCAGGGAGACCGATGGGCTGCAGTGCGACACGCGGGGGGGGGGGGGGGGGCGGGGAGAAAGGCAGGCTGTGTTTCGCTGATGGGAGTGCCTCCCCTCCCCCTCCCCTGGTGGGAGCAGGAAGTTTAGTCTGGATCCTGCTCTGAGCGATATTCTTTAAATTTGGCTGCTGGTTTACAAGGTGAGAGCCCCAAGTACCAGAAATCTTCACTTTTCCCTGTTGCACTTGGAACTGTGGGCTGGTCTTGGTGGTCCGGGATAAAAGCCAAACAGGAAAAATGCTCAATGAATCATTTGCATGTGCAGAAACCTTTATATATTGGTTGAATGTTAAAATTCAAGTTGCAGTCTCTCGTTCTTGGAGTAACAATTCATTGTAAAAATGTCTTTTTATTGAGTTAATTCTATTTTTGGTATATTTTCTTTTATGTATTTTCATTAAAAGTCTAATGCAATTTAGGGGGTGGAATTTTGAAAAAAAAATACATTTTTAAAGCTAATTTTGTTTTGCTGTAACGAGTTGGTTTTGCTGTACTGGAAATATTAAACTTGTTGACAATTTTTAGTTATGATGAAGTTAATGCTTTGGTGAGACTTCACAAGTTCTCACCCAGCTGAATGGCCAGTCCTAATGGACTCGAGGGCCTAACTAGTCGCTGCTCTGGTTCTGGTTCTGTCCTGGGCTCTCAGCAGCTTTTACATCTGTTCTCAGGTGTTTGGGGCTCCGTTTTGGATCAGGGCCCATAGGGAAAGGGGGCTTTGGCCTCCTTCCTGTGCCATTTTCCTGACCTGAAATGTCCATAGGGAAGACTTGCTATCTTGGGAAAACATACATGGGATTCCTTGAGGCCTGGTGTGGGTATAACAGTGAAATCATGGTTTGGCCATCAGGTCTGATTCTTCCTCTCCCTTCCCCATGTGCAGTGATCACCTTCCCCCCCCTAGGTTTGCCAGGTCTGGGTTGGAAAATACCTGGAGATTTGGGGGTAAATCCGGGAGAGGGCGGGGTTTGGGGAGGGGAGGGGCCTCAGCAGGGTACAATGCCATAGAGTCCACCCTTCAAAGCAGCCATTTTCCCCAGGGGAGCCGATCTCTGTCAGCTGGAGATCAGTTGTAAAACTGGGAGATCTCCAGGCCCCACCTGGAGGCTGGCAACCCTAATTTCCTCCACCCCCCCCAACAGACCATACTCTGCTGTTAAATTGGAACTAGTTGATTGTGGTTCTGCCCTTGTCCTCTGAAGTGAAACTGGAACCTGTGGTTTGAAATGCACTTTCAGTTACGATTCAGTGGCAGTTTAGTGATCTGGACATAAAGGTTTGCCTCAGGCTGGAAGTCAGGCCGGGGGCTGGAGTAAAGGCAAGGATGGGATGGAAGAGGAGGGTGGACTTCGCCCTGAGCCTTGAACCCAAGAGCTAATACAAGCTTTGACCTGTTATGTCCTTGTTGGCCTGCTGCATTTTTTTAGCATAGTTGCTTCGGAGCATGGGGTTGCATGCACAGGAACTTTAAGTGTGTGTGAGAGGGATTTAGTCAGTTCTCGTCTTGTTAGCATTAATTTACAAAAGCCAACACCAAACGTTGTGCTGTAGTGGCGGTGCCCATTGCTCGTCCAGTCCTTTGACAGTATCCCATGGGCTGACTTCTGAACGGAAAGGTTCTTTTGGCCCTTGATCCTTGAGGTGTGTAGTAGACCGGAGCGGCAGTGCAGGAAAAGGCATCCTTTGGGGTCTTAGAAGCCCTCTGGTCTTTTACGTTGCATGGCCTATTTAAACGATGCTCTGAATCCAGGTTCAGATGATTCTCTTCCTGTATTGCAGAAATACTGTTTCACTAACCACCTGTCCGTGTTCCTTCTTCTCTTGCAGGCACCTAGTATAGATGAAAAAGTCGATCTCCACTTTATTGCATTAGTAAACGTTGGTAGCAATCTCTATGAATTGGGTAAGGTCAAACCACTCTCTTCTTTTACAACTGGAATAAATGTAGTCAGCTATACCCATGAATTCCTAATGTTTGACTGTATTAACTCCCAGTTTCTGTTCTGCTTGTAGCCAAGGGGAATAGCAGCAACTATTTTTTTTAAAAAAAATCATAACTTGGTTCAATTCATTAGTTTTTTGTTTAAAAAGTCTCACTACAATTGCCTTTCATCCAAATAAGTACATGATTTCTGTTGAGAGTACTAAGCCTGGAATTCCAGGATATCAGAACACTTAGTTTAAACACACACACACCCCACTGGGGGGGAGGAATTGTTTGGAAAAAACTGATGAGCTGACAGCTTTCAATTTAAAAAAATCACTTATTTTTGCACAAAGCAGTAGTTTTCCTTAGGGCTGCCAAGTCGTACTCACGCACTGGCGGGGGGGAGTCCTTCGCCGTCCGGGAGCCACCCGGGAGCCTCCCTGGCGTGCGTGCCCGGTGACGTCACCACGTTGGGGGCGTTGCCAGGGCGTCGCCTGGAAGTGACGTCACTATGCTGGGGAAGTCGTCCAGCCTGGACGACTTCGGGGGTGGGGTTCCCCCTGCCGGCCGAATGTCGGCCGGCGGATCGGGAACCCCTATAGCGGGGGATCCCCCGCCCCCCGGGCTGACTTGGAAGCCCTAGTTTTCCCTTCACTATCATGAGTGTGTGATGGATGATTTCTTAAGAATTAGGATGGGTATAATGTAGTCCTATGCAAAGTTACTCCAGTCTAAGCCCATATACATAAATGGGCTTAGACTGGAGTAACTCTGCATAGGACTGCACTCTTAGTGTTAGGATTGTGGTGCATTTAAAATGCTGCACAGTGCCTGTTGTACTGAATGACACTATTGCTGTTGAGGAATCTGGTTCCGTTCTTGAAATTCTGAATCCTGTGATGTGACTTGTTCTTGGTGATGGCAGATGTAAATATGGCTGCATTCAGACATCACGCGTAACCATAGTTACATGTGGGGTGGGCTTGTGACTCAGTGGAAGTGCACCATTATTTATTTATTTGATTTATACCCTGCCAAAGCAGGCTCAGGGTGCTTTACATAAAAATTAAAACAAATAGAACATTTATAAAACCGATAATAAAGTGCTAGTGTACAATATTGCATAAGCGATGGCAAAACATAGTTTCAACCAGGGTCTACTAGATTTGTTTGTTTTTATGTTATTTTTACCGTATTGGTTTTAACGAGAGCCAGTTTGGTGTCGTGGTTAAGTGCGCAGACTCTTAATTTGGGAGAACCGAGTTTGATTCTCCACTCCTCCACTTGCGGTTGCTGGATGACCTTGGGCAAGCCATAGTTCTGGCACAGCTGTTCTTGGAAAAGAGCAGTTTCTGTCACAGCTCTCTCAGCCCCACCTACCTCACAGGGTGCCTATTGTGAGGAGGGGAAGGGAAAGGAGTTTGTAAGCCTCTCTGGGACTCCTTTGGGTAGTGAAGGACGGAGTATAAATCCAATCTGTTCTTCTTCTTCGAATGTAAGTCGCTACCAGACCCTTTGGGTGAGTGGCGCCTAAAATAAAATCTAATAAATAACATAGATCCTGGTCTTAAACTCCGTCCACTACACTGTCCTGGCTGCCCCTCATTTATTTATTTCAGCTTATATCCCGTCCTCTCCTCCTTCCGGTGGGCTCAGGGCGGCTACCAACATACATTAAAATACAATATCATTAAAACACATAAGATACAAAAATAGACAGATAACCTACTCCCACTACAAGATGGCGTTTCTTCTTTCATCAGGGTAGCATCTTAGATATTACACAATATGGACGGTCAGGTAACGTTCAGGCTGGCGGGTTCTCACTCGGTCCAGGGCCAAGATGTATCTGTTGGGCGGCCCCAAAGGCCTGGAGGAAGAGCTCTGTCTTGCAGGCCCTGAGGAACTGTAATAAGTCCCGCAGGGCCCTGATGTTATCCGGGAGCTCCTTCCACCAGTGGGGGGTCGCCACCGAAAAAGCCCTGGCCCTTGTAACCGCCAGCCGGGCCTCCTTCAGCCCTGGGAGAGCCAGGTAATTTTGGGATCCCGAACAAAGCATTCGCTGGGGAACATATGGGGAGAGACAGTCCCTCAGGTAGATAGGTCCCTGGCCATATAGGGCTTTGTAGATAGGCACCAGCACCTTGAACCTTATCCGGTATGCTATAGGCAGCCAATGCAGTGCTTTTAAGGCGGGCTGGATGTGCTCCCTTATTGGGAGGCCCAACAACAGCCGCGCCGCCGCATTCTGCACCAGCTGCAGCTTCTGGATTTGGAACAAGGGCAGCCCCATGTAGAGAGCGTTACAGTAGTCCAATTATGAGGTGACCAAAGCATGGATCACCATAGCCAGTTCATTGCGTTCAAGGAAGGGAACCAACTGCTTGATCAGCCGAAGATGATAAAAGGCTGACCTTGCAGTGGGTGCTACCTGGGCCTCCATCGTTAACGAGGGGTCCAGGAGCACTCCCAAGCTCCTCACCTCCGACGCTGGTACCAACGGCACCCCATCGAAGGCCAGGAGAGGGATCTCTACCCCTGGTCCACTCCGGCACAGGACCTCCATCTTCGTCGGATTCAATTTCAGTCGGCTCTGCCTGAGCCAACCAGCCACGGCTTGCAACGCCAGGTCCAGATCACCCGGACTAGAGTCTGACTGGCCACGAGTGTTCCCTCTAAGCTGAGTTAGTGTGAGCTAGCTCACAGTATTTTAGCCTCTGGCTCACACATTTTTCTCTTAGCTCAAGGAAGGACAGTTCCAGAGCAAGCTAATTTATGCAATAGCCAAATCGCTCGCTCACAACATTAATGCCAGCTGCTCACAAAGTAGAATTTTTGCTCACAAGATTCCACAGCTTAGAGGGAACATTGCTGGCCACCCAACAACAGATAGAGCTGGGTATCATCAGCGTACTGATGGCAACCCAGCTCATGCCTCCGGGCAATCTGGGCGAGGGGGCACATATAGATGTTAAACAACACTGGGGAAAGTACTGCTCCCTGTGGCACTCCGCAAACCAACGGGTGCCTTTGGGAGAGCTGTTCCCCAACCGCCACCCTCTGTTCCCGATCTCGGAGAAACGAGGAAAGCCACTGTAAGGCCAACCCCTGAATCCCCATATCGGCGAGGCGGCAGGCTAGTAGCTGATGGTCGACTGTGTCAAATGCAGCCGACAGGTCTAACAGCATCAGCACCGCCGTGCCGCCTCGATCCAGATGCTTCCAGAGGTCGTCTGTGAGGGCAACCAGCACCGTCTCTTTCCCGTGGCCTGGTCGAAAACTGAGCTGGAATGGATCTAATACAAAGGTGTCATTCAAAAAACTGTGCAACTGGTCCGCCACCGCCTTCGCGATTAACTTGCCCAAATAGGGCAAGTTAGATACCGGCTGATAGTTGGCCAATTCGGCCGGATCTTATGATGGCTTTTTTAGGAAGGGATGTACCACAGCCTCCTTCAGGGCATCAGGGAACACCCCCTGTATAAGGGATGTGTTGATGATCTCCCTAAGTGCCCCTCGGACCCCTTCAGGGCTCGCTTTAATTAGCCATAATGGGCACAGATCAAGTCTACAGGTGGTTGGGCGGACCAGTGAGAGCAACCTGTCAACCTCCTGCAGACAGAGTGGACTGAAACAATCCAGAATGTGACCAGAAGACGTACTCGGAGCCTCAAGTACTCACAGTCCCAGTCCCTGTCCTCCCCCAGGCTACTGTATCAACTGTGGCAGGGAGGTCCTAGCAGAGCAACAAGACTTTATCTGCGAAAAAGTTCCCAAAGGCCTCACAGCCAATATCTAATTCTCTATCATTTGGTCTGCTCATCGGCAGAGTTGTTAGTGACCAAATTGTCCTAAATAATTGTGCTGGGCGGGAACTTGCAGACGCTATCTCGGTTGCGTAGAAAACTTTCTTCGCAGCCTTGACAGCCATCTCATAGGCTTTCATAAAAGTCCTATAAGATGCTCTTGCTGCCTCATCAGGAGCGCGATGCCACCGTCTCTCTAGTCGTCTGAGCTCCCGCGTCAATTCCCTCAACTCGCCCGTATACCATGGGGCGAGTCGAGAGCGGGGGCGCCGAGGGCGCCGGGGAGCGATCTTGTCAATGGCCGCTGACAGACAATGTTGCCAGTCCTCGACTTGCTCGTTCAGCGAGCCAGCAGGGGGCCTCGGATCCTGCAGAGCTTCCTGGAATCGAATGGGATCCATTAGGCTCTGCGGGCGAGCAAAAATCTGCTCGCCACCCAAACAGGGTTGAAGCAGCATGTTCACCCGGGCCTTCAGGGTCTGGTGGTCCGACCATGGTACAGCCATGGCCGTAATCCGGTCCACCATAACCCCCGCCGTAAAAATCGAGTTGAGCGTGTGACCGGCTCTGTGTGTGGGGGCGATAACAAACTGGGAAAGTCCTAGCGCCGCCATGGACGACACCAGATCCATTGCCTGTGTGGAGGTCACATCCTCGGCATGGATGTTGAAATCACCCAGGACTAAAAGCCGAGGGTGCTCCAACACCCATCCTGATACGGTCTCCAGCAGGGATGGCAGACTGTTTGCCGGTGCGTTGGTGGTCGGTACACCAACCAAACAGCCAAACTCTCCCCGGCCTCCCACACAAAGCCAATGCACTCTATGCCCACAAAATTCCGCGGCGGTAATGCCCTGAAGGTGTAACCCTCCCGAATGAACACCGCCACTCCTCCCCCCCCGCCCCTGAGTCCGGGATTGGTGAAGGACCAAAAACCCGGGAGGTGCCATTTGGGAGAGAGAAACCGTCTCTCCTTCTCGCACCCAGGTCTCAGTCACGCACGCCAGGTCCACGTCCTGCTCTGACAGAAAGTCATGCAGGATTCTGGTCTTATTATTTATGGACCTGGCGTTACACATCACCAATGTCGGAGTGGGGTTCTGTCTCCTAGCCCCACAACCTCCTACTTTCAGGATGGGACACAGATTGGAAGGAGACTGAGCTTGTCCATGTCTCCGTCCCCTTCCCTTCCACTTCCATCTGGTCCCACCGCCATACTTCCCCTTCCCCAGGAGCACAGGGATCCCTTGGCTAGCCATAGGACCTTTGGTGATGTTTGCATATGCGCCTCGGCCACCGGCGTTGATGGCAACCAAATGCCCTGGGTCTCCTATACACCGACCGTCAGATGACTGACACTACCCAGTACCCCATCCAAATTTCGCTTATCGGATTAGCTTAAAAAGCCCGTTAGCATAGTTAAGCTATGCTATCCAACTATAATCACTCTTCCCACCCAAACCCCAATTCACCTATTCTATCTAACTAATCTAATCTAACCAATAAATAAGGGGTGGGAACTAACATATCTAGGGCCAACTAGCTAACTACTATCTATCCTATCCTAACTACATGCACTGATCTTAAATTCAAGTTGGGTCTTGGCAATTTGAAGAAGTAGCTACAACGCCCGTTCCTGCCTGGAGTTTTATGAGCCTTTGTTAATAACGGAAGGCTCAGCTAGATGAGACGCTGGCGTTATCATCTCTTTAAATTTCCATTAACAGCAGCTGTGTGAGTGTGTGAGTTGAGCTGGGGAAGAGAGTGGGGGTTTCATGCCTCTCCAGGAACCCCTGTTTGCACAAACAAGGTGAACTTAAATCAGGGTATATTTTCATTGAGATGCAAATAGCAATTCCAGAAGGAGCAGTGGAGGCATTTGGGGGTGGGGGGAGACAGGGCAGAGGGGATCCTTCCTCCCTCCCTCTCTCCCTTATCACCAACAGAGTGTTAGTGGGAGGCTGTGGGACAGTATTTTAAGCAGGGGTTGTTGTTGTTGTTTTAATATTTTTATTGCATTTTTAAAAACTATATAAAACTATCCCTAACAAGCAAACTATCCCTACTAAAAGCAAAGAATATAAATCGCATTATGAGTACATATAAAAGTGAAATTCACCTTAGACCCAAATAGCTACAAGAACGTGTCCACTCTATTTTAAGCAGGGTTTGTTTGTTGGTTTGTTTGTTTGTTTGTTTGTGGAGGAAAGTGCCAGAATGGAGTTCCAGAACCTTTTTGACAAAATTGTTTTTAAAATGTTTAAAAGTTCTTGAGTTTTCAGTATACAGATTGAAAACTTCATTTCCCTCTTGAGAGTTCCGGCACCTCTTCTTCTTCAAAAAAAGACCCCACAACCCTGATTTTAAGCATTGCAGGATTATCATCTTTGATACTTTCTCTGAGACAGAGTTGCCTGTGGAAGGTCCCTGGTGTGCCTCTGATTAAAAGATCCCTGTCTGTGGTTGGAGGGGGGCACACAACAGAGTGTCCATAGTAAAGCTGAGCAGGGCTGGGTCTTGGTGTCTTTGATATTGACTGCCTTGAGCTTCCAGGGTGGAAGAAGCGGTGGGGTATGAATCAGGGTTGCCAGCCTCCAGGTGGCACTTAGAGATCTTCCACTATTGCAGTTGGTCTCCAGACAACTAAGATCAGTTCTCCTGGGGAAGATGGCCACTGTGGAAGGTGAACTGTATGGCTCTGTACCCTGTGGAGAGCTTCCCAAATCCCACCCTCCCCAGGCTCCATCCACCCAATCTCCAGGTGGTTCCCAATCCCAAACTGGCAACCCTAGATATAAATTCAGCCAGAAATCTCAACTGGCAGGAGCTGAAGGGAGCCTGGGCCTGAGATTTTGCAGAGCCTTTCTCCTCTACCCCTGTTACAAGCCATTAGTAAAACTCTCGGAAGAAACCTGAGCAACTGCAGCCCTCAGAACAGATTTGTAAAAGATAACTACCGACAGTTCCTAAAATCTGCTTTTACTTGTGCGCTTGAAGTCTGTCCAAATAATAGCTTGCTTTGGTTCCATGAGCACCGCATATAAACACAGAAAGCTTATGTTTTGCCATAGAAAATAGGCTATTTATGTTTGTAGGTAACCATTTCTAATGCCCTTTCCCAGAGTAAATTTTGGAATGGAGTGGGAAAAAATGTAGCTTGTGAAAATATGGGTGTGTTCAGTTCTAGGTCTCTGGAATGTAACCAGGAATGTGCAGTGCAGTGCTGCCTCCTGGGTTCTCAGACATTCAGAGGTCGCCCAGTGCAGTAAACATCAAAAATGGTCCAAATGTAATAGTTTATATAAACATTATGGAGATGGGCTTCCTAGACAGTTTAAGGTCCTTATCTAAGAGTAAGAATCCAGCAGCACCTTAAAGACTAACAAAATTTGTGGCCTCTGCTCACTTCAGATTTAGCTAGAAGGTGAGTCCATCTGTCCTTATATCTTGGAGAGTGGAGTAGTTTCAGATGCTGAATGACAACACCAGGCAAATGACAATAGCAGGTGTGATTGGATTCGCTGTGTTATGCAAAGGGATAGTAGGCATGGAGCAATCAGCATTGGTAATGGGGCAGGAAACCTAGGCCTCGATTCAGTCCAGGAGGATGTATTGTCTTGAGCTTCATTATCAGTTGCAATTCCCGCAGTCTCTCTTTCTAATCTCCCTTTGAAAATTCCTTTGTGAGAGAACTGCTACTCTTAGGTCAGCAGCTCAGTGTCCTGGAGAGATTCTACCAGGCTTTCAGCAACTTCCACCCCACCATCAAGCTATGAATTACTAATCACAAGAAATAAACTTCCTGGACACCACAGGATGGATACACGAGGGACACATAAGTGCCACATTATACTGGAAACCAACAGATGGGCAAACATACCTACAGACTTCCAGCTCACCACCCCCAACCACATAAAACAATCTATAGCCAAGCCCTTTGCTATAGTTGTGTCTGTTCCAGCCCCTCAGACAGAGATACTTGAAGGATCTGCAGCAGGCATTTTTGCAACTACAGTATCCTCCCGATATGGTGAGAAAGATGCTCGGAAAGGCCAGAATGATGCCCAGGGACCGCTTGCCACAAGACAAGACCAAAGCAAATGACGTCAGAACCTCACTGGTGGTCACATACAGCTCACAACTCAAGCCAGTTCAACGTGTTGCTGTTGACCTACCGCCCATGCTAGATAGTGACACTTCCCTCACATAGGCATTGGGGGGGGGGGCTGGCCTTTTCTTGCTTATAGGCAGCCTGCTAACCCAAACAACGTCTCACCAGCAATGGTAAACTACTTAACAGTAACATGGACGCTGGTACCAAGGCCTGCAACAAACCGAGATGCCAAATTGGCTCTCATATAGGTCCTAGCAGCACCATCACTGGACCCAGCAACATCAGCCATACTATCTCAGGTTCATACTCCTGCTCATCCTCTCACGTGAATTATGCCATCATGTGTCAGCAATTCCCTCCCACCCTCTACATTGAACCGACAGAGGCCAATCCCTACAACAAAGAATAAATACACATAAGTCTGGCATTAGAAACCGCAACATTCAGAAACCAGTGGGGGGACATTTTAACCTTCCAGGACATTCAGCTCCTGACCTAAGAGTAGTAGTTATCTTACAAAGGAATTTCAAAGGGAGATTGCTGAATTGCAACTGATATTGAAGCCTAAGACAATGCATCCTCCTGGACTGAATCGAGACCTAGGTTTCCTGTCTCATCACTAATGCTGATTTCTCTACATCTGCTACCCCCTCCACATATCACACCAAACCCAGTCATGCCTGCTATCATCATTCAGCATCTGAAATCACTCCACTCTCCAAGATACAAGGACAGATAGACTCACTCTAACTGAATCTGAAGGAGCAGTGACTCACAAAAGTGCCTACCCTGCCACAGATTTTATTAGATCATAAGGTGCTACTGGACTCTTGCTCTTTTCTACTGCTACAGACAAACACGCCTTGATCTATCTGCTTATCTAAACACAAAGACATGTTGTTTGGCGGCAGTTTGTGATCCAGCGTAAACAGTCTAGCCTGATATGTTCCGCAGGTTGTGGGTAGAAATTGGGTGTGTGTGTGTGGCCTGATTATCTGTGGCCATTCCATTAAATAGTTTTTCAAAAGAGTTGTTGTGAAGGTTATGTGAACAGTCTTTGGCCATGAAAGCTGAACTGAAATTCCATCTCAGTTTACCTCTGAATATGGAAGGCAAGTGGTGATGGTGGAAAGTGCTACTGTACCAATGTTTGACAAAACCCCTGGAGGGTTTTCAAGGCAAGAGATGAACAGAGGTGGTTTGCCTCTGCATAGCAACCCTGGACTTCCTTGGTGGTTGCCAATCCAAATACTTAACCAGATCCCTCCTCCTCCTCCAGAAGAAGGCCCCCTGTTTAGCTGGGCAGAGTGACAGGACTGCAGCCCAACAGATTTAACGTAGCGTCCACGTCGCTTCCATTGAGACATTTCTTGTGTGATCTCCATTCAGTATTAGCACAGAGTTAAAAGTTCATCTTGACTTTTGCTTTTTATTTATTTAATGAGCTGCGTATCTGTGATTCTCACAGCTGTGTTGGCCAGTGTTCCCTCTGAGCCCGCTTGCGGGGAAAACGGGGTATAAATCTGAAATAATAAATAATAAAGCTAAATTAGTGTGAGCTAGCTCATACTTTTTAGCCTCCGGCTCACACATTTTTGTCTTAGCCTCGGGAAGGATGGCTCCAGCACAAACTAATTTACACAGTAGCCAAATCGCTCACTCACAGCTTTTATACCAGTAGCTCACAAAGTAGAATTTTTGCTCACAAGACTCCTCAGCTTAGAGGGAGCATGGGTATTGGGTTGCCTGAATTCTTACAGAAGTTTTTTTTTAAAAATCACCAATCGATATGGTCAGTTAATAACTGGATGGCATGGAACTACAAATAGGGTTGCCAGCCCCCAGTTCCTAGTGTGGATTCCCCCACTTTCTGGGGCCTTGATCCACCACCGGCCAGGGAAACCCTTCCCCTAAACCGGGACATTGTGTGGCAATACTCTAGTTCTTGGGCAAAGTCTTTTGTTTTTGAAGACAAAAAACCTGTAGATGTCCCCGACACAATGACATCACTTCCAAGTGACATCAGTGTGTCGGTCGGAATATCCCCCCCAGTCCCCCTGCCACAATGGTGAGGGGACCTCGCAGCCCTAACTACAAATCAAAGCATGTCTGGTTTTCAGCAGAATGGAACTTCTGTTGTTGTTGGATGGTGGCGGAAAACGTCAAAGGAAAGGAGGTGGCCAAAATGATTAGACAAAAGGAGGTGGCCAAAATGATTAGACAAAATGATTAGACTAATGCTAAGTGTTAAGAGAAACCATAGTATATGTGCTGTTGTGTTGCTAGCAGAGAAGATGCTGTTTTCCGAATGCCGTGCTTCAGCTGGCCTTTCCCAAAGCAGTATTAATAAAGTGTGTTCATCCCAACAGATGGACGGAAGCCTTTCCCAATAAATCATGGCCAGTCGAGTGACGCCACATTCTTAGAGGTACGGTTTTTCAAGCGTTTTTGTACTGCCATTGTTTCAATGACATGGAATCAGGGGTCATTTCAAGCAGGAACACCGTTCTGGGAGTAACAAGCCCAGGAGTGGGCACATATGGTGATGCGCTATGGAAAAAAGCAAAAGCATACCAACTTGATCTGTATTTTCATGCTTGTTGTAGGGTAGCTTCCCTGCAAGAGCAAAGGAAACCTAAAGTGTCTTTAGTCAAAGTGTAAAGCTGGCTGGCCTGCTCTGAGTTGGGAAATGCCTGGAGGTTTTAGAGGTAGAGCCTGAGTGGTGGGTGTTGCCTTTGGACACACTTCCAGTGATGTCAGGGGGTGTGGCATATGCAAATGAGTTATGCTAATGCACTCCTGCACTTCTGTTTTTACAAAATGACCCCTGCATGGAATTATGTGTGTGCGCGTTAATACGCACTGTCATAACCTCTGCAGCTGTAATGCATGGTAAAATATGTCGCCTCAAAGGGCAACATTTAAGTTTGCACACTGAGTATGGTTCACTCTTGGCAGTATTCAGTTTGCAGTTTGAACTTGAAAGTCACTTCTGATCTGTCTGAACACTTGGTAGATGTATAGCGGGAAAACCTTTTTTTCTGCGCACAATCCGTCCATAAGACAGCAATTGTTAACTTGTGTGGCTTGTACCGTTGTTTCTTTAAACTGAACTGCATCTTTTTTTTTTGTTTCTTACTAGGATGCCATAGAAGTATGCAAGAAATTCATGGAGCGTGACCCAGAAGAATTAAGATTTAACGCAATTGCTCTGTCAGCAGCCTAAATTATTCTTAAATGGTGGTGAAGAACCCTGTGTGTCTAAGTATTATAACAATTATGCTTTTGCCATAGATTACACTTTTGATACCTCCCAAGTAACACGTTGATGCCGATTAAAATTCCAATTTGTCCTATATCTCTGGTGGACTGTTCCTTCTCCTCCTTTCCTTTGAGTGACTCTAGATGACTACATTCCACAAACGTCACTATGGTAACACAAAGCAGCAGTGTGTATTGAGTTCATACTCCTTTTTTCCTGAGTGTGAGGAGTCAATTATCCCGTTACAGAAACACTGGTGCATTGCATTTTAGCGATCAGGCAGTTGCAGATACGGCCCCCTGCAAGTCCATTCATGACAACCGCTAGGGAACACCTTCACCGCAATAGCAGAAACCACTCCAGGTCATTGTCAACAGGAGTGGGCGTCATTTAGGAGTGCTCCAATTTACAAAGTAACTGAAGTGGACTTCACTGTTTTATCCCAAGAGCTCTCTCCATAAACAGTTGCCAGCTTGATAAGATGTACTTGCGCAAATTTAATAAGCACGTGCACTGAAACAGGGATAAACAAAACTGGTATTCTCAAAGCCACGGGGAGCCAGAAGCATTTGGGTTTTTTGCTACATAAACTGAACACTTCTTGGGTGATCATAGTTTCAGAGGGAAGCCACGTTGGTCTTCGGTGGAAGAGCTAGATTCCAGTCCAGTTGCACCTTAGAGACCAACAGGTACGATCTCTCGAGGGTCAAAGCCTTCCCTTTGTCAGATTCCTTGAGAGCTGATACCTCCAAAATATTGTTGGTCTCCAAGGTCCTGCTGGACTTGAATCTGTGTCTCGGGTGACCAGGTTCGGTAGCAGATTTAGTGTTACTTAAGTGGAGATTCCTGGCACTAGGTGAACTGAGACTGCCTTAGAATGTGCCCCACAGTCCTTCTGCAGTGCACAGAGATTCCACTGGCAAATAAATCCATGCAGAAATGCATCTTCTCTGAGGGCATAAGAAGTTCTAAGTTTCCTGGTCCAGAATAAGGAAGGCTAACAAGCCTTGTGTCAACTATGGGTGTAAGCAGGGCTTCTTTTCTGGGGGAATGCGGTGGAACGGAGTTCTGGAACCCCTTCGACCACATTCTTTTAGACATGTTTAAAAGTTCGCGAGTTTTCAGTACACGGATTGAAAACTTTATTTCCCTCTTGAGAGTTCCAGCACCCCTTTTTCCAAAAAAAGCCCTGAATGCCAGCATACCATCTGTCCTTTCACTGAAGTAATTTAGTAACTTATTGAATGGAACTCTTATTATGAATATCGCGGTATGCTTCTTCCCAATCTGTGAATTCATTTTCCTTTGTATGCAGTTATCCAGACAAATGGACTGGTGGAGTGGTTATTCTGCAGTTCATATTTCTTAAGCTTTTGCACGAGACAGTATTGTGGGAACAGGTCAAAAATATGACCGGACTCTTACGTAAATTACCATTTCCTTGCAGAAGGAGCCAGATGCTGGTTTATCGGTGGAAATTAGGGTTGTCCGGTATTCTTGTTCTTCAGCCCACATCACTTGCTGGTCCCTTATTCCCATTTTCCTGGAGGTGTTTCCAGGTGGCTCTTAACTTGCGGCTACAGAAGTCAAACTCACCCCATCCATAACTCCCTGGTTTGTCCTCCTTTGAAGAAAGGAACTGTCTTTGCTCTTCTCCAGATGCTTGGGAGCGCACCAAATATCCATGAGCCCCTCCCCAAACACGGGAAATGAATGGTTCTTGTATTTGCTCAGCTAATTTAGAATCCTCAGGGAATGTCTTCAACTCCCACCAACCTCTCCCCAACTTGAAGTCCATTCAGATGGTCCGAGTCTTCAACAGACTTTCTTCATTATTACTGACCTGTGACCTCTCCCATCCTTATTCTTGACAGCTGCTAAATATCTCATCCCGAAGCATTTTTCCTACAAAAAAAAAAAACCAACAACACCCCAAAACGGACACCAAGCTGACACTGAGCTTTTTGATTCCTCTTTTTGTTTCTTCTATTTGTAATAAGTCATGCAAAATATGCTGAAGGGCTTTGGAGGGCTTCTTGTAACACGCAAAGCAGATCCCGACTGCATTTTAAAAGCAAGAAGAAAGGTAGTGTACCTCACAAGAAAGCTGAAAGGGGGAGAGACAAAACTACAAAACTAGGGGGAGAGCAAAAAATAAATAAAGGTGGTATTTCAAAAATCTGTTTCAAGCAATGCTGTCTTTCAAGGGAACATTAAAGCTGGTCAAATAGGTGTTTAAACTTTAATATGCATTGGGGTGGATCCCCTCTGCGATTGGAGGTGTTTCCGTGCAGCAGGAGGAGGCTTCAGCCAAAGATAAGCACCTCTGCAAGTGGAACAGATCCATGCCCCCCCGACCATTGTTTATGATTTTATTTGCAAAGGTTACGGGAAAATACTTCTTTAATCCAGGTTCTTTTGAATTCTGCCTCATGCCTGTCTGTTGGGATACCTGGGGAAAAAAGTGAATTTTGCTTTTTTTTCAGAAGTTCCACAGAAGAACACCATAACTTACTATGGATGGCCATTGGATTTTTAAAAGAGAAATAATACTTGGTTTCCTCCCCCCCCCATGTGTATGTTCTTCATCTGTATGCTTCTTTTCCTATTGGAGGTTTGATTAAATGCAATAGCTCTATATGTCTCCCTTTTGGGGAGATAGCAGCTCCCCCCCCCAAGGTCCCCCCCCCCAAATGATGGGAACTGCCCTGCTTTTGTGCTTAAAAAGGACGCTTTGTAAAGCGAAGGGGTTAGGCTTGTAACTCTTCATATCTTTAAAAGCTTTTAAATAGTTATGGAACTATGAAATCAGGTATTTTAAAAGCTTGGTGCAAGGGAATAGCTTTTCATCATGTTTTAGGCAAGAGCCCATCAATAACTGATGATATCCCCCCCCCCCGCCCCCATTTTAAAAGCCATGGTTGTATCTGAAACAAAAACCACATGTTCCCCACATTTAAGAGATTGCTGTGGAAGTGCTGGAACAACACAGCGGGGTTATCCCAGGAATGCTACCTTGCAAGAGGACACCTGGATCCTATCAAAGGAATAACCATGCAAGGCCCTAAGAGGAGGACTTTGCAAGAGAGAATCTAGGAATAAATGGTGGGGAATGAAAGGATGCTTGAGAAGCGACAGGTGCCCGTGAGGGTTATTCTGCCCCACCAGACCAAGAGAGTTGGGGGCTGGGCAGCTGCTGCTTCTGCTGCCTCTGCTGATGGCTATTCCAGATGTGTTAAGTCTGTAGTATCCGAATAAAACAGGAATCTCTACTAAATCTTTTTGAGAGTTATGGCTCACTTCCTGAGATGCGCTGGACTGTAAATCTATCAGGCCAAATTTATAAATATAACGGGGTGTGTGTGTGGAGTGGGATATGTTACAAAAGGAGGCCCTCTGGAATCTCTCCCCTTTTCTCTTCTGCATATAAACATAGTCTCCTTTTGAGCATAAACTTTGTGGCACATTAGCTGTTAAGAGGGTGAAGATCTAAAGTACCCCAAAACAGATTGCGCAAAGCTTGCTAGGGACTGAAGGAGGATCCTGGAATGTCCTGGATAGAAGAACGAATTTTGCTTTTAGGCTTTATGTGCATTTATAAATATTTGGGATTAATATCCCTGCAGTTTTACCTTTGAGTTTCCTTGATTTTTCTCTACAGTGGGGCAAGCACTGAGTGCCAACTTTAGGGTCAGGAGTAGAACAGTGCATTTCAATGCATTTGAAAGGGTGTAACTCAGGTATACCCTGCAGTTCTTCAGCTGGGTTCTCAGAAACTGCAAGCGGGGGACATCAAGGGTAAAGGTAAAGGTTTCCCTTGCTTGAAAGCCAGTCATATCTGACTCTAGGGTTGCGGTGCTCATCTCTGTTTCCAAGCCAAAGAGCCAGCGCTGTCCGAAGACTTCTCCATGCTCATGTGGCCGGCATGACTAAATGCCGAGGCGCACGGAATGGTGTTACTTTCCCACCAAAGCAGTACCTATTTATTTACTTGCAATTTCTTGCTTTCGAACTGCTAGGTTGGCAGGAACTGGGACCAGAGACGGGAGCTCACTCGGTCACGCAGCACTCGGGTCTCGAACTGCCGACCTTCCAGTAGCTTGTTCAGTGTCTTAACCACTGAACCACCATGGTACCACATCAAGGATACCAACAGTACATTTTAGTCCTGTTTAGAAGCTGTCTGCCTATAAGTTTAAATATGGGGAACATTCTAGAGGAATGGGGAACATTCTAGGGGAAATAGGGTGCGTGTGCTAGCTTGACAACTTGAAACGTTTGAGGCTCCATCTTTGTATGGGGCGAAGAACACCTGGGGCGGTCAGATGATGCTGTGAATGTCTCCGCTGACATCTCCCCTTGTTAGACTTTCCAAGACAACAAAAGCTGTGATTGATACAGACAAAGCAAACAGAATGCCTCCCGTTCCCCCACGCGACTGTCACAAAGGCCCGCATTCTTAACACACGGGAACAAAAGCCACAATCTCTGGGCTTTGGATGATTTTGGAATAGTTAAAGCACATGAGTAGGACGATTGCTGACCATCTAATGTGTTAGCTATAGTGTTAGCTTCCAATAAAGAAATTGTTTTTTTTTTTGGATGGGTGGATCGGTCTGAAGTTACCGAAATGTGAGAATGGCGTCCTTGCCTACTTTCCCCCCTACCTTCCTTGAAGATGTTAAGAACCATGTGTTGCCGCAGCTGGCAACCCCAGGAAGTAATCAGGGGGTGGGAAGTGACATGCTGGCATCACCCTGGCATGCTGATGTCACTTCCGGTAAAAACTGGCAGTGATGTCATGGCACCATCTAGGATTGCCAAACACCAATCCTGAATCTTCCATTAGGACGACAGTCCTACCAAATTCAGTGTAGCTGGATTTGCCATCAGCAACTGTTGTCTCAATGGCAATATCATTACAGAACTGTGGTAACTAGTTCCAGATTCAGTTAGAATACATTATACACTGGAGAAGCCTGTGACTTTTGAGGAAGACACACATGAAACGGGCCTCAACCGGGTGCTTGTTAGCGACAGTCTTAGCTATGACTGATCTTCACAGCTGTGTGACTTCCTGCACTGTGAGAACAGTGGGTTACACTTTTTCCTGATCTGGTTTAATTTGGAGCTTTTCATTAAGTTGTTAGCTATATTGGATGGAAATTGCTTGGGTGCAGTGTTCCCTCTAAGGTGAGTTAGTGTGAGCTAGCTCACAGTTTTTTAGCCTCCAGCTCACACATCTTTGTTTTAGCTCAGGAAGGATGGCTCCAGAGCAAACTAATTTATGCAGCAGCCTAATCCCAGTGGCTCACAAAGTAGAATTTTTGATTTTTTCCTGATCTAGACTTTATAGTTCATATACATTTGCTGTATTCATCTACAGTGATGGGATATATATGATTAAGGTGTGTCATTTCTAATGTGGATAATGTTTGGTTATATATATATTATTCGGTGAGTGGTTAATTGTAATAACTTGTGAAAGAGACCAATGCAGTATTTCCAAAGTGTGTTTATTTATTATATGTAGTAGTCTGCCTGCTGCACAGTGTTTTCTGTTTCATTTTAACCAACTGGGGGTGTGTGTGTGTGTCTGTGGAAATCTCCTGATTTACAACTCTGGATTACAACTGACCTCCCGACTATAGATAGCTGTTCCCCTGGAGAAAATGGCTGCTTTGGAGGATAGGCTCCAAATAGGGTTGCCAGGTCCCCCCTGACAACTGGCAGGGAATGGAATAGGTACAGTTGCCAGCCTCCAGGTGGGGCCTGGAGATCTCCTGCTTTTACAACTGATCTCCAGCTGACTGAGATCAGCTCCCCCGGAGAAAATGGCTGCTTTGGAGGGTGGACTCTATGGCATTGTACCATGATAAGGCCCCTCCCCTCCCCAAACCCCACCCACTCCTGGACCCACCCCCAAAGTCTCCAGGTATTTTCCTACCCAGATCTGGCAACCCTACTGTCAGATCCAGGTTGGGAAACTCCTGGAGATTTGAGGATGGAGGACAGGGACCCCAGTGGGGTCCAGTGCCACTGAGTCCCCCCTCCAAAGCAGCCATTTTCTCCAGGGGAACTGATAACTGTAGTCTGGAGATGAGGTGTAATTTCAGGTCCCACCAGGAGGCTGGCATCCCGGCTTGCTGACGCCCCTCCCCCAGTCTCCACTCCACAAACCTCCAGGAGTTTCTCAACCCTGTGCAGGGAGCCCTACCTGAGTGTCAAGAAAAGGTGAAAACGTCTTGCAGTGGAAACCCCCAGGGCAGTCAGCACCCCTCTGACTTCAATCATCCACCCAGAGGGGGAAATTCGGCTCCGGTCTGTCCCTGAACGGCCCCAGCCACGACGTTCTTGGCGGAGGAGACCCACAGGTGTGGAGCGGGAGGAGGCAGGTGCGCAGTCTCGCTCCTCGGACTTCCCAAGGCCCCCTGGCGCCGGGCGTCGGCGGCGCTCCCTCGTCAAAGGCCCGCGCTGTTCCCCTGCTTCGAGCCGCCTCTCCTCCCAAACGTCGCCTCCAAAACACCAACCCCGCAGCGCCGCGCCGCGCCGTTTGGTACCGCCCGGAGGCGCCGCGGTGCGCGCTGCGCTTTCTCGACCTGCCGCCGGGTGGGTGTCGCGAGTCCGCCGGCCGGAAAGTTTAAGAAAGTGTGCCCGGGTGGAGGGGCCGGCCGGCCGGCGTCGCTGCTGCTGCTGCTTCGCCAGAGCCTCCCGAGCAGCTGGGGCAGGCGCGCGCTTCTCGAGAGCGGAGGAAGGCGACTGGCCGAGGGGGACCTGTTGGTGAGCGGCTGCCGGAGGAGGAACTCGGCGGGGGTCCTGGGCTGGGGGCGAAGCGGGGCGCCTCCGGGGAGGAGAGGGAGGGCAGCGGCTGGGCTGGGGCAGGGACGGAGGCAGGAGACCGGCTGGGCTCTCTCCTTTTGCGGAGGGGAGGCGGTGGGAAGCCAAACGGGGGTCCTCCTCTCCAAAGAGAGCCCCTTCGGGCGCCGCAGCCTCCTCCTGCCTTCTCCCGAGGTGGGGAGGGGCGCCTCCCGCTTCTCCGCCCGCCCTTGACACCTTCTCCCCCCCCCCCCCCCCCCCCAGGGCCGTGCTGGTCCGCCGCTGCCCGGCCATGGAGACCAGAGGAGAGACCGCCGAGGGCGCCGGAGACGGGGCGTTCGCCGAGGCGCGCCGCTGGGTGGAGGTGAGCCGGGCGGGGCTGAGGTGCGGCGGCGGGGGGCTTTGGAGAGGGCTCTTTTTTTTCGGGGGGGGGGTCGGTCCCAAAGGGGTCAGGCTCAGTTATACGCAGGGTTCTCTCTGAGCTGCGTGAGTGTGAGCCAGCTCACCGTTTTCTAGCCTCCGGCTCACACCTTTTTGTCTTGGCTCAGGAAGGCTGTCTCCAGAGCGAACTTAAGTTACGCGGCCGTCGAAGCGCTCGCTCGCAACTTTAATGCTGGCAGCTCGCAAAGTAGAATTTTTGCTCACAAGACTCCACCACAGCTTAGAGGGAGCGTTGGCTATGCGTCGTCCAGGATTGGTGCACGGCAGGCCTGTAGCTACGGTGGGGCATTTCGGGGGGGGGCCCTGACTTCCTGCCAAGGCCCCCTGACTTCCATGCGCCGCCCCCCCCCCCCCCCCCCGCTCTCTGGGCCACCTGGAGGACTCCCCATCACCACCCCGTCCCCAAACCCGGCTTGCTTCCCCATGTGGGCGAGCAGAGTGTGAATGCTGCAAAAGTGAGTTTTTTAAATTTTATTTTTATTTTATTTTTTATTTTGTGATGCCGGTGCTCCCTGACTTATTTAAAGGCCCCCCCGAATTACAAAATCCTGGCTGCAGCCCTGGTACGCCCTGGCATAAAGTGGATGGTTCAGGTGGGCAGCTGGCCCGGTCTGAAGCAGCAGAAGGAAGTTTTAAGTCCAGCTGGCCCTTTCAAGGCCAACAAAGTCCGGGGGCACCTTTAAGACCAACAGAGTTTTACTCTGGATATAAGCTTTAAGACCAGCAAAGTCTTATCGTGGGCACAAGCTTCCTTGCGCATGCGTAAAGAAGTGTGTGTGTGCACACGGAAGCTTATACCCAGAATAAAACTTGGTTGGTCTTAAAGGTGCCTAACTGGATCCACCTTATATAGAGTGACTGGACGAGTGGCCCTCCTCCCAGGGACTCTGGAGAGGGACTGGATTGTGCTGGGTTAGGTGCAGGTAGGCGGGGTGTGTGTGTGTGTGTGTGTGTGTGTGTGTCTTCCCCATGAGGGTCATTGTAATTTGTATTTCTAACTTTTTGGTCTTCGGGTTGCTGAAAGCTGGAGGTAAGAGATCCAATTGGAATGGTTTCCTTACTTTTTTACTGCAAAGGTGACAGGGTTGCTAACAGCCAGGTGGGGCCTGGAAGCCTCCTGGAATTAAATCTGAAAATCTCACTTGAGATTGTGTTTTTTTTGTTTTGTTGCAGTGATATGTGCGTTAACCTGGAAATGAGCTCCAGTAAAGTCAGATGCCCTGGTGTTTGTTGTCTTTAAAGGCGTATCTTAAGATACTTTGGCTGTATTGAACGCATAGTGGATGTCCTGTTTGTCTGTTTCATAGGGCAGTGAAACAGAATGGATTTTCCTTTCATGCTGCAGTGAAACGGAATAGATTTCCCCGTTTCCCTATTTCGTGCCCTACACATTTGCAGAGAGGACATCTGTCTGGGAGATCTGTGTTTGAATCCCCACTCTGTCATGGAAGCTGGCTGAGTCTCCTTGGGCCAGCCGCACACTCTTAGCCTAACACACCTGACGGGGATGTTGTGAAGATAACATGGAGGAGAAGAGACCCATATAAGCTTTTTTGGGCCCCCATTTTTTTTGGGGGGGGGAAGCAGAATATAAATGAATTAAATAAAATCAAATAATAAGTAGTTTCTTCTGGATTTTTCGAGCTGCCGTAAGGGGGACTCGCTGACTGAGAGCCAGGAGTGTGTAGACTTCTGTGCTGGTAACTAAACTTTGCCTTTTGGGGGCCATTTCAGTTTTCTCCTTTGATGTAGTCTCCTGTATTTTACAGAGGAGTAATCATGGAGGGGGAAATGCATTCCTTTCCGCTTAACAAAGCATATGTTGAATTTTATGGCCAAGTTCAGATCTGTAAGCTGCACTTAAGGAGACAATTTAGTCCTCCCTGTGAACTCCCGGAGATCCATCAAAGATGATGGAATGGCACCTGAGGAGCTGATTGTAAAAATAAAATAAAACCTCTCTGAAAGGTGTCTTCCACATTTCTGGAACCCGGAGAACGTAACCAAAAGACTTGCGACTGCTCTGTAAAATTAACAAGGTGTGCAAAGCGGCTAAGTTCCTAAAAGGGATCTTATTTTCTAGCTTTGCTCTATGAATAGCTGCAAGTGTTTGTGCCTTTTGGGTGGTGGTGTGAAAAGCGAGGCCTTGAGGCTATTCATCTTCATACTTCGGGGGGGGGGGGGGGACTTATTGCCAGCTCCAGGAATAATGGCACATATTTCATTGGCTTCTAGGAGAGGGGGTGGGGAAACCATTCTGGGGCACTTTTCCTCCAAGTCTGTTATTTCAGGAAGTGGAAAAGAGGAAATTTAAGTACTTGGCCAGCTTTGGCTAGCTGCGTTTCTCAGTGTATAGACTGCAAATTTATATTATGTGCATGGGACAGACGCAAGAAAAGGCTTTTCTTTTTACACAGCAGGTGTGCTGGAATGTAGTGTGTAATTGGAATCTTAATAGCAATGAGTAAGTTGTGAGAATTTTTACAGGGGTGATAAGTAGGGCTGGAGATCTCTCAGTATTACAAGTGATCTCTAGGCTCTTGAAAAGCACTTCAGTTGGAGAAAATGGCTGCATAGGAGGGTGGAATCTATTGGTCCCTCCCCCTCCCCAAACCCCAGGCTCCACCCACAAAATCTCCAGGTATTTCCCAACCCAGAGCTGGCAACCCTACTGATAAGTATGGAATCTTTTTGCATGATGCTAACGCTTAGGCCATGGATGTGTAACCCAGGTAGCAGCCACTTATAAATCAGCCTTTTACCACCTTCAGCTCATCAGGCAGCTGGTTTCCTTCCTCAAATGCAGCGACTTGGCAACAGAGATCCATGCGATGGCCACCTCGAGATTAGACTACTGTAATGCTCTGTACATGGGGCTGCCCTTGGCCCAAATCCGGAAGCTACAGCTGGTGCAGAATGCTCTGTCGGGTCTCCCCATGCAGGAGCACATCCAGCCTGTGCTGAAAGTGCTCCACTGGCTGCTTATGACATACCAAATTCGCTTCAAGGTGCTGGTTCTTACCTTTAAAGCCCTTTATGGTCAGAGCGGGGCCTACATACATAAGGGCACGTTCCCCAGAGAGCACTGCGTTCAGGGTCTCAAAATCATCTGGCCCTCCCTGGTCCTAAAGACACCAGGCAGGGCCTTCTCAGTGGCAGCTCCGCGCTGGTGGAATGAGCTCCCAGAAGACATTAGGGCCCTGCGGGACCTTTTACAGTTCTGCTGGACCTGCAAGACGGAGCTCTTCCGCCAGGCGTTCGACCAAGGCGCTGCACCTAATAGCTGAATATAGGCATGAGACCCTGTGCCCTGGAACCACCGTCAGTGGCCTGTGCCTCGCTGGCACAAACGGACCGAGATAATAGTCCTACTGTCACTGCTGATGGTACTCTGGCTGACTGATTTATGACGGTTTTTCGCCATCGCTATGCAGTACTGTATACTAGCACTTCATGAACGGCTTTATAAACGTTCTGTTTTTATTTGTTTTAATTTTCGTGTCAGCTGCCCTGAGCCTGCTTCGGTGGGGAGGGGAGGGTATAAATCGAATGGATAAATAAATAAATAAAATTTAGATTCAGGGTGGGAAGCGGAGAGACTGCGTTCTCTTACGAAACTGATGGTAGAGTAAGACGAGTGAGTCGCTTCACAAATGGACCTCCCCCGCCCAATGAAGGGGTTGGGCTCCGTGAACCAGTCAATCTGATTTAGCAGTAAGGATGCCAGCCTCCAGGTGGGACCTGGGGACCCCATGGAATTACAGAACTCCAGACTACAGCGATCAGTTCCCCTGAGGGTGGAGTCTACAGCCCTGCACCCTACTGAGGTCCTTGTTTCCCTAGACTCCTCCCTCAATCTCCAGGAATTCCCAACACTTGGAGCTGGCAACCCCACCCCACTCCAACACCGCCAGCAGCTGGGGGGACCTGACAACCCTATCTAGCAGTAAGATATTCACACAGGATACATGTATGCCGGCATTATTTGGGCTTGTGTGAAGGCTCTCTGATGCTTACCATTCTAAATACTTTATTTCCCCCCTTCTGCATTTTAATTAAAAATTTGTGGGGCTTCTGGGGCCCAGATTACAATGGCATTGGGGGAACCAGATTGGCTGTTTTTGATGTAAAGTGGTTCTGCTGCATACTTTAAAAATGGTATCCATTATGGCTGTTGGAATTTTGGACTAACCGTGAAAATATTTTAGTGTTGGTGTACATGTCTGCACTTACTTCTCTGCATGGTGAAACATTGGCTTGAGTCTAGCAACGCACAAGTGGAAATATAAGCAGGTTTGTAATAGCAGAAAAGAGCAAGAGTCCTGTAGCGCCTTAAGGACTAACAAAATTTGTGGCAGGGAATGAGCTTTCATGAGTCACTACTTACTTCTTCAGAAGACGTGAACAGTGACTCTCAAAAGCTCATACCCTGCCACAAATTTTTTATACCAATTTTGCACAAGTTGCTGCTCCGCCCCCGCTCTTCCCTTTCCCCCGATTGCATGTGTCAATTTCCCCCTATGTGCTGCGCAGCCTCATTTTGACCTGCAGCTTCGCCCAATTTCCCCCGTGTCTTCTTGATCTTGTTTTTTTTGAGGATCTAGAAGACGCGAGGGGAATCGGGCGAAGCTGTGGGTCAAAATGTGGCTGTGCAACACATAGTGGGAAATCGATGCATGCAATCAGGGGAAAGGAAAGAGCGGGGCAGAGCAGTGGCTTGTGCGAAATCAGTCTTAGTCTTTTCTGCTGCTGCAGGCAGACTAACACAGCTACCCATCCAGGTTTGTCATACTTCAGCTTGCACAAAATCTTGGGCAGCATCTATTGCTCTCCTCCCCGTATATTTAATAGTGTGCCCAGAAATTGGTTGCATAATGTTCTGCGCATGTGGAAAGGCAAATGGGAAGAATGATAACTTTGACTTAGTGCAAATGACCACTGCAAGTCTTTTTGGCATTTCAGCTCGCACAAGAATTCTAGTGCAAGTGGAAATTTTGTGCCGGGTCCCACCCCATTGACTTCAGAACTGCCAAGGGCAGTAATGTGCCTAGTGAAGGAAATGCATGAAACAAATGGAGGCAGTATTGCCTCTAAGCTGAGTTAGTGTGAGCTAGCTCACAGTTTTTTAGCCTCCGGCTCACACATTTTTGTCTTAGTTCAGGAAGGATGGCTCCAGAGCAAACTAATTTATGCAATAGCCAAATCACTCGCTCACAACTTCAATGCCAGGGGCTCACAAAGTAGAATTTTTGCTCACAAGACTCCAGAGCTTAGAGGGAGCATTGAATAGATTTGGGAGCATTTTTAAGTTATAGATTTGGGAGCATTTTTAAGGGACATTCCTGTAGTTCTACCTCAAGTATTAGTCAAATGCTTGCAAAAGTTATAATTATATAATTACTAGTGTCTTGTTTCTATAGAGAATAGTACTGAGTGGTTGCTTGAAAAAGCAAAAATGTCGCAGCCATTGGTGTTTTTTTTAAACCTTCAAGGAGTTAATGCTTGTTCCATTCAGGGTAAGAGAGGAATTTTCTCTTGTGTCCTTTAAGTTAATGGCTCCAAGGCTTTCCCCTCTTCTCCCAAAGCTTATGAGCATAGCTCACATACTTGACTGCCTGTGTTTCACTACAAACTGACTTGTGGTCTTACAGGCATTCCTCGAGTGTTATTTGTGTGCCTGCCCTTGCTTTCTACTTGTGGCGCGTTACAATTGGGAATGGTCATAGACAGTGGCCTTCTGTTACATAGGGTAATATATTATGGATGCTTGTTAGAAGTTGGGCATGGATGGCCAACTTGAGTGTTGAGGTGGTGGGGCTAGGCTTCCTTCAACCAAGGTGGGGAGCAGTGTTCCCTCCAAGCTCCACAGTGTTGTGAGCAGAAATTCTACATCGTGAACAGAAAAAGCTAGTAGCATTAAAGTGGGCGAGTCTACATTTGGCTATCATCTAAATTAGTTTCTTAGATTGCTTCTGTAACCTTGTAAAAAATCTCAGGATAAATTATTTTAAATTATATTTAAACTGTATTTGAATAATGATTTAAACATTATGGGAGAAAACAGCATCAAGTCAAATTTCACTCACCCCTTCCAACTATATTGGTAGTCTACCTCCTCCAGTCCACTATATGGTAGACCTGGCCTCCAGAGAACAGGTCTACCCACCCCTTTCCACTATATAGGTAGACCTAGCCTTGGACCATTGCCTTGTGCTGAGCCTTGGAAAACTTACCAGCACTGCGGGGGGGTGGGGGGGATGACTCTTGCAGTCTACCTTTTTTTTTTTAGTGAAATTTGACAAGCATTATAGGTCAAGTATAGCAGAAGAGGAACAATCCTTGTCGGAATCCTACTTAACCTATGACACCTGAAATGTTAGCGAAATAGTACCCAAATATGTCAAATGTATGTTGGAAGTGTAAACAGGAAACTGGCTCTTTTTTCATAAGTGGTGGATGTGTAATGTAACCAAGAAATATTGGATATGGATCCATGAAATATTGCAAAAAATGGCATACCATTTATACCAGAATTGTTTTTATTGACTATTATTCCAGAGACATGTAAAAAACCAGATTCATACATGATTGTACATGTTGTAACCATGGCTAGGATTTCATACGCAAAGTACTGGAAAAAAGAAGTCCCATCAAAAGAAGAAATAATTTACAAACTACTTGAAACAGCAGAAATGGATAAACTAACATTACAGTTACAAGATAAAAAAGAAGAAACCTTTGTTAAAAATTGGTCAAGACTATATAAATGGTTGGAGGACTATCTGAAGAAATTTTAAGAACTGAAACACAAGAACGTAGGGTTAGAATCTTTAACGGATACAGGTGTAACCAGTCCAGATTCCATATAGATAGACCTTAAACAATTGAGTACAGACTCTGTATTGTTTTATGTGGTATGGGTTTTTTTCTTTTTGTATCTGTGTTGTCTGTTTTTCTTACCTGAAAATAATAAAATCTTTATATAAAAACCTATATAAAAACTTAACCTAACAAACAGGAAGTTGCTTAAATGTTATCAACCTACCCAAGCTACTTATTTATTCAAATATTTATGTCTCACTTTTCCCTGTGACTCAAGGCAGCTAACAAATCATACTTAAAAGCATAATAGGGGTGTGCAAAAAAAAAAAAGGAATTTCTGGCTCCATAGTAGCCTATGGGGAACCATTATAGTAGATGGGCCCCATAGGCTATAATGGAGAATTGGTCCAGAGATATCTGGGGGTTTGGGTGGGTTGATTTTTTAGGTAGAGGCACTAAATTTGCAGCATAGTGCCTCTCTTTAAACTACCCCCCAAGTTTCAAAAAGATTGAACTAAGGGGTCCAATTCTGTGGGCCCCAGAAGGAGGGTACCCCCTCCTCCATTGTTTCCAGTGGAGGGGAAAATGCCTTGTGAGCAGAAGCAGCAAACCCTGCGCTGCCTGTTAAAATTTTGTGCACCAGCACCCCCTAGCACAGCTTAGAGGGAACTATGGTTGGGAGCCTACCTGGCTGTGATGTTGTGGCAGCCTTTCTCCCAGTGTCGGTAGTGAAGTTGGTAGGGAAACTCCAGTCTACCAAGCTGGAGTATCTAGCAAGCTCCCATCCAGTTGGGAAATGAGACCCCTCCCTTCTTGACAGAAAGGCTTATCAGCTGTCAAGTAGTGAACTGTACATGACTCTTGCACTCATCCCTGATTAGTACTTGGATGGGAGACCACCAAGGAAGTGCAGAGTCGCTGTGCAGAGACAGGCAGTGGCAAACTAACTCTTGCCTTGAAAACCCTAAGTCAGCTGCAGCTTGCTGGCACCTTATCAACACCCGTTACCTGCCAAACAAAGCCCAGCCTCCCAGAGCTTCTAACCTTGCAAGTGTCTTCCCATTGAGAAGCTCTGAAGTCTTCTTCCAGTCTTAAGCAAACTTCATGTGTTTCTATTTCTAAAGTGCTGTTCTTCAGACCTCTCAGAGTGTGCTTGAATCTAGCATTTGAGGCTTGTGAAGCAAATAAGGAGACTGGTTTGCTTTGTCCAGGCTCCCACTCTTAATTTTTCACACAGTGTAGGGGGAAAATATTGGTTTCAGTGTTTTACGGATGTAAGAGCTACCCCATGAGATCAGGCCAAGGGTTCAGCTTGTCAGTCATTTTGCGTCCAGCAGTGGCTGGCCCAAATGCTTCCAAGAAGAGAGCCAGTGTCAGTTTGCTGGTATTGAAACATACGCTAAGAATGTGGGGATTCTATTTAGCCTGTATGGATAAAATCTATTCATAGTCTTCATGAAATTATATGGGCTTCTAAAGCTGTCTAGACCAGGGGTTCTGAACCCATGGTCCTCTTCTGAGTCTCATTCACCTCTGTGGCCCCCCCCCCCATAGTTGCTGTTAGATGGGGAAAAGGTACTTTACCATCTGCACTGTTTATTAATCTGAACTGTATTATACAAAGAGAAAGCATTTATAGAAGCTACCAAAAATTATTTATTCTATGCAGATGTGTAGTAGCAAACAAAACTCTTAAGGACAAAAAATATCTAGCCGCAGCGTAAGGCCTGCAAACAGAAAAGGTTTTAATAATTGGTACTTTATTTCTAAGTAGCAAAGGAAATCCTTAAAAAATTCAGATGTCTGATAGTAGCATAAGATCTGCTAACAAAAATATTTTTATAATTGGCACTTTATTCAGTGTGATAGTTGTGGCTGATGCAGACTTGTAAGTTTGCATCACGCCAGGGACATCACGCGGTGATGCTCTATCATTTTGAGCAAAACTCTATGGTTACTATAGAATTTTGCCCCGAATGCTAGAGTGTCACCACATGATGTCCCCGGTGTGATGATGTCACTTGCATGTGACATCATTGCATCGGTGATGTTGCCTGTGGCAATGTCACCCCACCCAACATCACCCCACCCACCCCACTCCCGGAAAGTTGCTTCCCATCCCCAACTGGCAGGGTAAGTTGACCTGGCAACCCTGTTGGCTTCAGTTTTCCCTCCATTTCTCCCTTGCCCAATCACAAGGCACAGAGAGTGCCTGGGAACTGTAGGCCCACAGTCTGTAGCTGAGGCTTTCTGGAGCCTGCAGGCCTCAGTCTGCCTCAGCCAAGGCCTAGGATCATGACAGAAGAAGAAGAGGAGATTGGATTTATATCCCGCCCTTCACTCACTTGGAGTCTCAGAGCAGTTGACAAACTCCTTTCCCTTCCCCTCCCCACAACAGACACCCTGTGAGGTAGGTGGGGCTGAGAGAGCTCTGAGACAACTGTCCTTGAGAGAACAGCTGGTACAGAGCTATGGCTTGCCCAAGGTCATCCAGCCAGGTGCAAGTGGAAGAGTGGGGAATCAACCCCGGTTCTCCCAGATTAGAGTCCACGCACTTAACTACTACACCAAACTGGCTCTCAGTGTGGCAATTAGGTTTGACAGTGTGACAATTAGTTTTGATGGTCCCCTCAGAAACGTATTGTGGTCCCTCTAGAAATATAGCACTTACTGTGGCTCCCTATGTAGAATTACACCCTCTGAAGGCTATTGCAGCCAATGGGCTTGGAAGGGAACAAATGTGTTTATGATTGCACTCCAAATTTGGCTGTTCCCTATGCTATGTATTGTGCCTGAGCTTCGTGCCAAGCTTCATAGCCTGCAAGGATCCTGAGATCTTCCTTTTGGTTGGCTGTTAGACTGTAGCAAGCGAATCAGGAGATGACATAGTTTTGGACGGAAATAATGTTATTGGTTCTCAATATGAAGAGGTATTTGTATTGAATGCAGCTAATACCTGAGCCTTGTGTTAGATACATTGCTCGCTACGGTTATGTAGCACCTGCTCTGATTGGCCACCTCAGTTGGCAGACCAATCAGGGAAGACTAGAGTGAAGCAGGAAATGCAAATAAGGTATTCTGTAGTGTTTGTTATGATTGGTTATTACTATTTTTAAGAGGTGTGGTTTTGACTGCTGTTGACTGTATATAAGTGGGGTTTATTGCTTTGGTTGGTTGTTGTGTTTTGAGATGAATAAAATAAATCACTGTTTTGAGAAAGAGCTGCCTCAAGCCCGGTTTATAATACCCTAGATATGCACAAAGGCATTACTACATTGAGGTCTCTTTTTCAAACCCTTTCCCATAGAGTCTTCCTTTTTCATTGTTGTTGCCCACCCAAACTGGTGATTACATGAATACAGTGCAATCTCAAAATTTCTTTCCTGGAAACACAGCCAGTTCACTTCTCTTTGTGCATACTTCAGATTTTCTTGTCATTTCATTTGCCATTTGTTGTCTATTGACCCATTTTGGAGACCTCCTTCCAGAGCTTTTCACAGTGGGTTGGGATTTTCGCCATCTTGAATAATTTGTTAATTTCAGACTTGATTGGTTTGTGTCTGACTCTGAGTTAAATATAATCCTTGGTAGACCCCACTGTTTGCTTCCCTCCATTGTAAGGATTTCCTTTTATTCTCACCGTCTGCTTCCTGTTCTGTAATATCTGTAGCTATAAAAGGACGCTTATCTTATTCCCTTAGGTGAGTCCCATTCAAAAGCTTTTTGGCAGACAAAGTATAGAAATGTCTACCATGTTTGCTGACATTATCAAATAACAATTTCACTGTGACCAGTGAATTTCATTTTTTAAATAGTTTATACCAGACATAATGTTGTAAAATTTCTATTGACATTTTTATTTATGTAGAGCTTCTCAATCTTCTGCTCAGTCGTCTCCAAGGCAAATCACAAAAAAGACAACCACAAATTAAGAGGGCAGCATAAAAGGCCTTTCTTAGAAACAACTAGCACAATATGCATACGGCAGCATTACTAATAACTCAGAAATGGTGAAACCAAATCAATCAACCATTGAGAGGGGGGAAAAACATTTTAATGTTGTACCTAAAGGAAAATAGAGGAGGTATCTGCTAAGTGCTTCTGTGAACGTTAAACGTCATTCAGAGCAGAAACAAAGAAAGAAGACTTTGGATAAGACGCAGAATCCTATGGTATTGGCATATACGTGTAGGATTATCTTGTTTTCACATTTATTCCACTGACTAGAAAATAAAAGGGATTCATTCATACCATATCCTTCGTGGTCTTTGACTGTTGTCTGGCTTCTCTTATATTCTACAGGCATTTGCAATTTCCCATCTTTGAGTCTTCCATTTGGGTCTAGAGGGAATTTTAGAATTATGCCATTTACTTGCAACCAGGGCTCATTTCCTGCCAGAGTGCACAGGAGTGACGCTCCAGCAGTTAGGAGTCCAGGGGGCGGGCACATGCAGCAAGCCCCACCTCCTGCTCCCAGCCAAGGGAAGCGCTTTGGGGGCTCTGCCTTGCCACCGCTTGGGGTCCTGCACAGGCGCACACCCACACGTGCTTCCACAGTGGCTGGGTGGAGGACTGCACTCCCGTCCACCCCCTCCGTGAAGGGTGGAGGCGGGGGCCTGTGCGCAGGTGCTGGGCGGGACAAGATACGCCTCCCCGGCAGGCAGGCAGGCAGGTGCGCGTGCACCTCCAGCTCCACCTCAACACTGCTCCTTCTGCGAGCACTGTCTCCCACCCCCTCCTTGGCACATGGCTGGCGGGAGAGGGAGGCGGGGGGAGACATATAGCGGGGGGCGCTGCCACCTACAGGAATACTGAAGGGTGTCTCCCAGGCGCTGCCACCACAGGAGACGAGAAGACTTGCTACACTTCCGCTGAGAGGGGGCCTTGGATAGCGTTAAACCCTCCCGGATGTGCAATTCCTCTGGCCGTAGACAGGCGGGACTTCCTGGCTGCATTTCAAGAAGTCGTTCATTTGCTGCCCCATCAGAAATTCAGTTGCAGAGCTTTCTGGATGACACTTCCGCACTTGACCTGTTTCAGTCTGGCTTCCAGCCAGGTCATGGGACGGAGACAGCTCTGGTCGCTCTCATGGATGACCTCCGGCAACATCTGGATCAGGGCGGTACGGCAGTGCTGGTGTTGTTAGATCTGTTGGCTGCGTTTGACATGGTTGACCACCAGCTACTGATCCACTGCCTTGCCAACACGGGGGTTCAGGGGCTGGCCTTGCAGTGGCTTGTCTCCTTCCTCCAGGGTTGAGGACAGAGGGTGGCGCTGGGGAGCAGACGTCCCACAGGCACCCGCTGCCATGCGGAGTGCCGCAAGGGGCGTTGCTATCTCCAATGCTCTTTAACATCTATATGTGCCCCCTCGCCCAGAGGGATAGGCTGGGTTGTCACCAGTACGCGGATGACACCCAGCTATATATGTTGGGCAGCCGGTCCAAAGCCACCCCAGATGACCTGGAGCGGGCGCTTCAGGACGTAGCAGACTGGCTCAGGCTGAGCCGAGTGAAGTTGAATCCAACGAAGATGGAGGTCCTGTGCCTAAGTCGGAGCAAGCCGGGGATAGGGATCCCATTGCCGGCCTTTGGGGGGGGCACCATTAGTGCCAGCGCTGAGGGTCTGGAGTTTGGGAGTTCTCCTGGATGCCTCCTTAACCTTGGAGGCCCAGGTAGGAGCCACTGCCAAGGCAGCCTTTTACCACCTATGGCTGATTAGGCAGTTGGTTCCCTTCCCCGAATGCAATGATCTGGCGACAGTGATCCATGCAATGGTCACCTCGAGGTTAGACTACTGCAACACTCTCTACTTGGGGCTGCCCTTGTCCCAGCTCTGGAGGCTGCAGCTAGTGCAGAATGCCGCGGCCAGGCTATTGATGGGTCTCTCAGTCCGAGACCATATTCAGCCTGTGCTGAGGATGCTGCACTGACTGCCCATAGCGTACCGGATCCGGTTCAAGGTGCTGGTGTTAACCTTTAAAGCCCTGTATGGTCAGGGGCCTGTCTACCTAAGGGACCGCCTTTCCCCGTATATACCCCAGCGAGCACTGCGGTCAGGCACCCAACATCACCTGATCCTCCCTGGCCCTAGAGAGGCCAGGTTAATGACCATCAGAACCAGAGCCTTCTCAGTGGTGGCTCCTCACTGGTGGAATGAGCTCCCAGAGAACATCAGGGCTCTGCGGGACCTTTTGCTGTTCTGCAGGGCCTGCAAAGCGAAGCTCTTCCACCAGGCTTTCAATTAGGAGCTGCCGTGGGGGGGGGGGAAGGTCCCTGGTATAGGGGCTGGTGGAATGTCTGGCCCAATAAAATCAGCTGGTGGAAGTTTCCTGGCCTGTAACCTTTAGGCTGCTGCTTTGTGTTGGCTGTTAGGCACTGCCTTTCTAACTATGGATTTGCTGTACTGCCGCCATCTTTATGAGTTTTATGGTCTTATTTTGTTAATTTTACATAGATGGAGCTAATTTTAACTGATGTATGATGTTTTAATGATGTTAGCCGCCTTGAGACAGCTTTGCTGGCTCGACGGGATATAAGTCTAAATAAATAAATAAGAAAAGCTGTGCATTGAAGACAGTGCACATTCTCTGCTGGGACTCATATGTTGGAGAGACCAGGTTTTCTGTCTTCACTGGCATGGCCTCTCCCATGTGTGGATTGTGCACTGGGAAGTAAGAACTGAGAGGGCCTTCTCCGGTGGTCCAGGAGTGGGGCAGTCCTTACTCTTGGGAGTAGGCTCCTCCTCTGGAACAGGGTTGGTTTCCTCAGACCAATCCAGGAAGGGGAGGGGCCTGTCCCCTGGGAACATCCCAGTCTTACCCAGTCTGTAGAGTGCAGCGATCCAGGAATGAGAAGAAGAAGAGAGGGAGAAGGGAGAGACCCTCCCTCTTCATTATTTTGAGCTGCATTCGGCGGCAGACCATAAAGGCAGCCAACGGTGCTGGGAGATCCCCAGCAGTGGTGGCTGTTTACGCAAACTCCCATGATTGAGAGGCATTTAGATAGCCCTTCTCCATGTGGACCACAAAGGCATGGTCCCTCAAAAAAAAATCACCACCATCTCTGAAGCTTCCCTGCTCTGCTGGTAAGAAGGGGCCTTGACAACAATGTCATCTAGGGATGGTGACAGGAATACTCCCTGAAGTCTAAGATGTGTTACAATGGCTTTTTATAGTAGGATGAAGGCAGAGTGGGAACACCATTCCAAGCTAAAAACTAACCATCAGATGTTTCCCCCCCCCCAATCTTTATTCCCTGATACCAGAGGCTACCAAGAGACTCAAGGTGCCAATGGTGGGTGAACCTGGGACTAGCTTGACCTCCAACTCAGTTCCACTTATGGGTGCAAATAGGTTGCCCAAGACCCCAGCGATAGAGCATTTGAGCAAGCCTTACACAAAGACTTCGAAGTCTCAGATTGCCTTAGTGAGAGTGATTGTGCAGTTAGCTAGAGCCATGGCATGCAGTGTAGCAGCCAGAAGGAACATGTGGCTCAGAACTGGGATGGGGACTCCGCGGCACAAGCTAAAGTGATGGCAGTTCCCTTCAAGGGCATGAACCTTTTCGGAAGGGGACTCGACAGGTTTTTATTGATGATAAAGATGTGTTCTATGCTTAAAACAAAAAATAAAACACAAAAACAAACTTGTCAGTCCTGTCATGACTCCAAAAGGATATCGTGCCCAGAGCCAAAGAAGAATAAGGATGCCAGGAAGATCTTGGACCTGAAATGGCTAAACAGCTGCATCAGAACTAACAGTGTTCAGGATGAAAACTCTGAACTCCATGCTGGCAGATGTTCAAGCAAAGGATTTCCTGGCATCCATCGATCTGTAGGAGGACCATTTACACATCCCTGCAGGTTCCTACGCTTTGCGTATGATGGGAAACACTTTCAGTACCAGTGCTGCCTTTCCACCTGAAGTCATTCCCAGGAGGGTTCACCCAGGCCAAACATTGGCATGATTTAGATACCCTATTTGTTTCCTTTAGGATATTTTCCTTAGGTCAACTGGTATTGCCTTTTACCTTAAGTAGGTGGTCTTAGAAGTAGCGTCATTGTTGTATTCAAGGCTCAGGGGCTGGATCCACCCAAAAGTGTTGCAGCATATTCTCTGCAGGGGGGGGGCTGCTACAGCAGCAGCTTACAGATCACTTCCATCCTTGGAGACAGTAGGTATGATGGCTACCTGGAAGTCTGTGCACTCTATAGAGTAGAGTGCTATAGAGTAGAGAAACTGACCTTGGCTGCGGTGGCTTTTCATCAGAGTGTGGTGCAGTGCACCCTATAAACCAGAAGCTAGATATCCCACCCTGGGGCACACTGCGATTGTATGTCCCAAGAGTAAGGACTGCCCCACTACCCGGACCACCGGAGAATGGAAGATTTGTATTTACTTACCATGAAGCTTCCTTTCTTGGTGGTCCGGGAGTGGAGCAGTCCTACCCACCCAGTTTTGGGGGGCAGCTTCCAGAGGTTATTTTGGGGGGATGTAGAAACTGGATAAACATTTATGAAGTTTCTCTGAGGTGCTAAAGCAAAAAAATTGTGAGTTAATTGGGTGAGAGAGCGATGAAGAGTTTCAACCTTGGTTCAACCCGCAGGAAGGGCATAAAGTTATAAGGCTGGTTGCCCCCAAAATTGAGTTTCACTATGGTGGGGAGAAGTGTTTTTCTTTTCCTTAGTGTGATGTTAGGGAATGCACGGCTTGGAGACGACTGGGATGTTCCCAGGGGACAGGCCCCGCCCCTTCCTGGATTGATCTGAGGAAACCGACCCTGTTCCAGAGGAGGAGCCTATTCCCAAGAGTAAGGACGGCCCCACTCCCAGACCACCGAGAAAGGAAGCTTCACAGAAAATGAATACAAATCTTCCATTCTCTGTCCTGGCACCAAAGATCTGGAACCCTCTCTCCAGGGAGATTCATCTGTCCCCTTTTGTTCCCGTCTTCTGCCAAGGAGTGAAGACTTTTTTGTTTTGTTTGCCATTTCCTCAGTGATCCCTCCTTCCTGACCAGTGTTTTAATTGCTGGTTTTACACCTTTGTATGTTGTTTAACTCTGTTTTTAATTTGTTTTAATGATATATGTTAGGACCTCTCTCTGAGCGGTGGAGTCTTGTGAGCAAAAATTCTACTTTGTGAGCTACTGGCATTACAGTTGTGAGTGAGCGATTTGGCTGCTACATAAATCAGTGTGCTCTGAAGCCTTCCTTCCTGAGCTAAGACAAAAATGCATGAGTCAGAGGCTAAAAAACTGTGAGCTAGCTCACACTAATTCGGCTTAGAGGGAACACTGGTTAGGGCAACTGATTTTAATAGATTTCATAGATTTGAAAAGGAAACCTAAAGTGTCTTTAGTCGAAGTGTAAAGCTGGCTCTCCAGCTCTGAGTTGGGAAATACCTGGAGATTTTGTGGGTGGAGCCTGAGTAGTGGGTGTTGCATTCTGACACACTTTGGTGATGTCAGGTGGTATAGCATATGCTAATTAGTTATGCTAATGAGCTCCTGCACCTCTTTTTCTACTAAATGACCCCTGCTTGCAACTAACATTTTAACACTTCTTCCAAGTTAAGTGATAGTATAACTGCCTTCATTCAACTGGGATGGGATAGCATATTCCCTATGTGTGTCATCTGCTCAAAGACGTCTTAGTTGATTATCACATCATTCAGCAGACTGAATTTGAATAGGTAAAACCAGGGAGGGAGGAAAATGTTTTTAGATGAATGGTACTGTAGAAGTTACCATCGTAGAAGAGATATTTCTTCCTTTGTTAGAGAATAAAGAATGTTTGTATCGGCTTAAGGTGGAGCCTGCCCTTACTGTATAATGAAACTCTTTGTAAGATTTTTTTTTAAAAAATCACTTGATTTATTCAATATATAAATGTCTAATCAAAAGGTTCTTTGGTCAGTTATCTGGTTAAACATTGCATCTCGAATAGTCGGTTGTCAATTTAATTTTACACTGAATCCTTTCAGTCTTAAAGTCTTACAAGATCTGCCTAATCCTATATGAGCTGTGAGAACTTCCCTGTGTTATTTGTGTGGATTAATTTCAATTATTTTGAGTTGTTGCCTGCAGAGTAGGGCAGTTTGATATTCTCAGTGCTGGTGGAACACCCTGTGGACATAATCAAAACCAAAAGTCATCTTACAAGACAATATCAAAACCAATATCAAAATAATCAAAACCAAAGTCATCTTACAAGACAATATATGCAATAATGACTGTAAAACAGATGGAAATACCAATAAAAGACTAAACATACAATGAGCCATACCATTTTTTTCAATTAATGTATAAAGAGAACTTTTACAGTATAGCTATGATTAATTAACACATTATGGTTAACTAAAATAGTTAAAATGCCATGAATAATTTTCATGTAGATGAGTCATCACATGGTGTTGTATAATATCTCCTCAAACTTCATGCATACTTTAACTTCAGGTGTTTTTAATCTCTTTGAACTGTAAGCTTCCTGAGCATCTGGATAAACCACTGTTGGAAAGAGGGCTGGCCTTGATATGGGGCTGCTGGGGGGGGGATACCAGAGGTCATAGGCGTAAACTATGGGGGGGGGGGGGCTCGAGGGCTCAAGCCACCCCCGAAATTTCCCGGGGGGGGGCTCAGCCACCCCCGAGAAAATGGAGCGCCCAGGCCAGCCGGCTGGCTGGCTGCCGCTGCTGCCGCCTCTCCCCCTGCTCCGTTCCTCCCTCCCTCCGTCCAGGAACCAGCTGGGCAAATGCCCAGCGTGCTGGACAGAGGAACGGAGGCAGGAGCAGGCAGGGGGGGAGGCGGTGGGGCAGGCGACAAGAACCAGGAGCCGGGCTTCGGCTTTGCTGGGCCCCCGCTGGGGGCGGGGGCGGCGGGGTTTGAGAGCGCCTCGCGCCCCAGGAAGGAAGGGGGTCGGGCTCATCCCCGATCACCTCCGCAGGCGCCCTGGCCGCCTTCGCCCTCCTGCCAGCCAGCCAGCCCTGAGAGTGGACCAACCGCCCTCCTGTGCCACGGACTGAGCGGCCGGCGGGACCCTCCAGCCAGCGGCCCCCGGAGCAGCCGGAGTGGTGGCCAAGAGGCGGAGGAGAGACTGGCACTGCTGCTGCCGCCCCTCGGGACTGAGCCCCGCGGCCGCTGTCCGGGGGGGGGAGGCAGGAGTGGCCAGGCTAGGCCAGTCTGGGGGGGGGGGGGGCAGCGGGGACATGGTCCCTGCGCGTGCGCACAAGAGCCCCCCCCCCCCGGATTTTAAAAGTCGACGCCTCTGCCAGAGGTACAGAAGACTGGCAGCCTGGGTCATTGTGGAGGCCCAGGGAGGAACTTGGAATATCATGTTCTAATCAAACATCTTGTTGTTTGCGTCTGAAAATGAAGGGGCCCAAATGTGGTCCTAAGAGCAGTCCAGGAGGATTCTTTTTCTCAAATGGGCGTTGATGGGTCATGGTAGCCCACTCTACATGATCCAACATGGCAGTTTTAGCTATCTATTGTCACAATAGGAAAAAGGAACCGAGACTGCAGCGAGTCAGCTCCATGTCCCTAAATGCAGGCACAATTTGAGAAATGTGTCCTGAGATTGTATTAACTCAGGTACGGCTAGGATGCAAGCTTTAGAAACCATAGCCACTCATACCTATGGAGACGTCTTTTATTTGTCACCTTGCCTTCTGTTTCTCTGAGATGGGGCCTCTGAAGGGGTTGGAATTTTGTGAGACGTTGTCAAGTTACCAGAGAGGCAGGCGGGTCATCAGATGTTGGAGTCGAAATGGAGACTTGTCTGTAGCCATGTAAAATTTGTTGTGGAGAGCTCTGTCCCAAAGGACAGCAGTTAGGAATCAGATATCTAAGGCATGTCTGGGATAAGAGCATTCGGAAGGGGAAGGTAGATAACTTTTGCGGGGAGGGTGCATTCGCGGGGAGGGCGGGATATAAATGGGAAGAATAAATAAATAAATAACTAGAATACTGGAAACAGATTCCTCAGAACAAGGAATGGGAACAGAGTTAAGTCACCATCCCATAGTTTCAGTCACATGGCTGTCAAGGAATCAGTTGTTGTGCTTTGATATTTGGTTTCATGTTCTGAATCAATAAACCCTTGCGTGTTTTGTCTGTAGCAGGACAGATTTTCTAAGCTTCAGAAAAGTATTTTGACCAATGAGGGTGAAGTTGCTTTCCCCCCGAAATATGTCTAAAACAGTTTAGAAACAGGTGGGCTCCATGTTCTGTCCTCTTAATGATCTTCTCAATTTCTCTTGCTTGGTGACAGATTGGTGCCAGTTTCCAAAATTTGTTATATACCATGGAAATAATCAGCCCGCACTTGACATGCCAAGATTCTAAAAGGTTTCTGTGCTATTTTTTAATTTCTTAAAAAGATTTTTGTGTGTGTGCAGCTGTGATGTACTGCCTCAAACAGACTTGCTGAAATGGGACACCTGTCCCAAGAATTTCAAGCACTCACCAGCAACCATTGGCTTCAGCCTGATAAAGGGCTCTTGATAGATCTTAGTGTTAGGTTTACGATTTCCACATTCTTTCTGAAAATACTTCTAGATGCAAGTGGCTTTTAGCTATGTGTTTTATTTCTTGTATTCACAACCACCCAAGTGAAGGGGAAACTGTGCTAATGCTAAGAGAGCAGGCTGTTAAAATAGCTTTTCTCCTAGTGCTTGAAGTTCACATATATGTAATGGTGGTAAGGACAATTTGAGGGAACAGATATTGCTTGGAAATTGAAGTGTTAAGCAAAATCAGAATAGACTGTCAAAAACCAAACAGGAACAGAAACCTGACATTTCCCACTATTGTGAAAACAGCCATCTCACTCTGTGATAACTTTCTATACCACCCTGAGATTTTTGGTGGAAAGGCAGGATTAAAAGTTAATACTGTTCCCAGGGGTCCTTTTGTAGAAAAAGAGGTGCAGGAGCTCATTAGCATAACACATTAGCATAACTCATTAGCATATGCCACGTCCCCTGACATCACCAGAAGTGTGTCAGAAAGGGAATGTCAGTTTCAGCCCCATTATACCCTATGGGCCATTGAAATCAATGGCAGAAACTCATGGGGTATATGAGGGGCTGGAGGAAAGAGGGTTTGAGGGAGAGGCTCTAAACTTGCAGGGTAGCTGCTGGGGCCTCTCCTCGAAATACCCACCAGGTTTCAAGAAGATTGGACCACGGGGTCCAATTCTATGGGCCCCCAAACAGTTTGTCCCATCCCCTTACTTTTTTCCTACTATAGAGAACAATGGAGGGATGGGGGCAACCTGTTTGGGGGCCCGTAGAATTGGACCCCGTGGTCCAATCTTTTTGAAACTTGGTGGGTATTTCGAGGAGAGACCCCAGCAGCTACCCTGCAAGTTTGGAGCCTCTTCCTCAACCCCCCTCCCCTCCAGTCACTTTTAAAGTTGCTGCCGAATTTCGGTGGCAATTTGGCAGTGGGCCAAATCAGATCAGAGAATCTGATTCAGCCCGTGGCTGCCCTAGTGGCCACTCCTGAGCTGGTGGAGCTTCGCTCCGCCTTGCTCTGGCCCCAAAGGACTGCTGATTGTTCCCATACTTTCTTTGAGAAGCTCAGAGCAGGCTTCCCAGACAGGCTTTTATCCAATCATTTGCATCGTTAGGGTTGCCAGACCAGGCCTAGTAATCCGTGGGAGATGGGGGGTGGGTGGGGGTATGGGAGGGTGGCTGTCGGATGGTGTGAGATCACTTCCAGGCAGGGCTTTTTTTCTGGGGGAACGCGTCAGAATGGAGTTCCGTAACCTCTTTGACAGAATTCTTTTAAAAATGTTTAAAAGTTCATGCGTTTTCAGTATACAGATTGAAAACTTCATTTCCCTCTTGAGAATTCTGGCAGCTGTTTTGTTTTTTTGTTTTTAAAAAGCTTGCTTCCAGGTAAACCTGAAAGAGATGTCGTGCCTCTCTAGGAATTGGCCAATGCCCTATGTTAAAGCTGTAGAGTTTGGTTCAGTTTCTAGAGAAGTGTAACGTCACTTCCGCATTTACCAGAAGTGACATCAAGCTGTTGTCCACTTTTTAAATTTTATCTTTCTTCTATCACCATTCAGGGCGGTGGTAGGAAACGTCAACTGAGGATGGGGGACTCTTCCACTGGGGCTGGCCACCCTAGTCATGATTGTGCAGGCCATCTTCTGGGGCACCATATATTGAACAGAGAGTTCTAGTCTAGTGTTCCTCCTGGCACTTAAGCTTTCTATGTGTAGTTCTTTTTAAAATTGGGAAACATCCATCCACGCAGTTCCTAACTTGTGTTCTGTAGGAGTAAAGCTGTCCTGTATGATTTTGCTGATCATTTTTTGTATGTGTTCTGGTCTCTGATGGCTAGGGGAACGCAATAGAGATGCCAAAAGTTAACTTCTAACATTCATGGTTTGGGGTTTCTTGCGGGTCAGGCAGTGGATGTCTCTTGAGATTTTCGGTTGCTTTTAGAAACCCATTGTTTCTAACAAATTCCAAGTATGTGGCAAAACACTTCCTTCAAATACCTGCGAGGACAATGAGGGTGCACTAATCTCTTTCATCTAGCTGTCAAAAGTGCCTAAACTTTGGGAGAGGAATGAATTTTCAAAGCAAACAGATCTGACTTGCTGATTAATCCATCTTCATCAGGAAAAGGAAAAGCCTGAACACACTTGGTTAGAAAGTGCCTGAAGAGCCAGACAATGTGAAACTTACCGACTCGGTTTTGAACTACTTTTGTGTGTGTCTGTGTGTGTTTATTTAATTAAACTGACCAGTCCATTAGATGGCATATTAGATTAATCATTTAGTGGGAAGAAAAATGTGCTTCAGTTATTTACTATGAACAAATGACGATTTTCAGTGTAATGCGGGAAATGCGTCAAGATATGATCTCAGAGTGAGATATATAGGTTTTTAAAAGTAAACTAGTGCTTCTGTTCTCATCAGAAATAGTTTTAAGTGTTGAGTAAGTAGGTGTGCTGTGTTCACCTTATCAGTAGAGTCCAGAGGAGTCTTTAGTATTGGCAGGAGGGCTGAAGGAGAGCTGTGTAAATTAGTCCTTTTCCTTACAGGGGATAGAGTCATCTTTCTCAGTCGTCTAGAGGAAATTCATATTTGAAAGCAAAAGCATTCCTCCATGAATACTCCAAACTTTCTGTCTCTGTGTGTAATAGCTAGGGATGTATCTTCCCCAGAAGCAAAACAAACCTCTCAGTCTTCACATTCTGCCTGAACTGCCTCTGCCCCGTGGTGATAGGGGCAAGGGTGCCTCAGGTTGCCCGCTCTGGAGGGGGGGGGAGAAAATACCTGAGGATTTGGGGGTGGAGTCTGGGGAAGGCATGGTTTGGGAAGGGGAGGGACCTCAGCAAGGTACAGTGCCATAGAGTCCACCCTTCAGAGCAGCCATTTTCTCCAGGGGAACTGATATCTATCATCTGGAAATCAGTTGTAATTGCAGGAGATGTCTGGGCTCCGCCTGGAGATTGACAACCGTAGGTGTGCCTGTCCCTTGACAGGCATTGTTGTACGTGGTGGTGAGTAAGCTGTATGAGACTTACCAAGTCGTAAATTGTGTAGGCCTGCCCTTTTAGCATTGGGCAGATGTCCCTTTGTTTTTGTCTGCAGGCTTTCCTTTAGGGCTTTTTCTTAAAGAGAGCCAGTTTGGTGGAGTGGTTAGGAGGGTGGACTCTAATCTGGGAGAACCAGGTTTGATTCCCTACTCCTCTACATGTATCTGCTGGTGTGACCTTGGGTCAATCACAAGTTCTTTCAGAGCTGTTCTCTCATGAGCAGTTCTCGAAAGAGCTCTCTCAGCCCCACCTACTTCACAGGGTGTCTGTTGTGGGGAGGGGAGGGGAAAGAGATTGTAAGCCACTCTGAGACTCCTTTGGGTAGAGAAGGACGGGGTATAAATCCAATCTCTCCTCTTTTCTTCAACTCTGATGTTTAAAGAGGCACCAGCATACCAGAAGAACTTTGTTCCATGAAGCAATTGCAAACCGAACCGGGCAGCATTAACTACCCTTGTTAAGCGCTTCTGAGCAAAATAAGAGGGAGAAAATGAAAAAACGGGTAGGTGACCATTCAAAATTCTCATCACTGGGGCTGTGTTTCTAGCTTTACAGAACTGAGAAAGGCACAAACAACTCACGGCTATCCCAGCCTGGCGAAAAATGCAAGTTGTGCCAATGGCATTCCCCGCTTATTCATTAGGAACATGCCCTCGTGACCCGCTTTTAAAAAAATCAACTGAGGTCTGAATAGTCAAATGATCTGAAAAACCACAGAGGGACGTTTGATGGATGCTTGGTCACCAGGAATGTAGGACTTCCATGTGATATACCAGTCCAGCTGTCCTTGATGATAATTTGCATTCTTTCCCCCCCCACAACTTGTGGCAAACTAGGATTTATATGAAATCGGACTCTTCTCTGCAGATTTTAGCTTCTAATTCTTGGAAGCATGTAGCATCTACAAAGTTGCTGCTGCTGCTGCTGCTGCATGTGTGTTTGCAAAAAAAGGTTGTCTGAGCCCCATAATATTCATGTGATATTCAGTGGTGGTTTGTGGGTTTTTTGTGAGGGGTGGAGGAATGGCAATGGAGATCATATTCACGATCACAGAGGATTCTGATGTGGGCTGGTTTGGAAGCAACATCTCATTTCCACGAGTTTTTTATTTTATTTTACAGAAGATGGCTTTTGCCAGCATTGCTAGGCAACTGTCCCAAAGTAATCTGGCATGCATGAATTTAAGGGAGAGAACCCCCCCCCCCAACCCTGAGCCTGGTAAATGATCATGACTAAAAGCAGGGAGGGCATGGAGGAATGGAGGGGTTTTCTAAGTCCCCCCCTCCCAAAAGGGAGCTCTCATGTTTGGTTCGTCATTCAGAGAGCCTCAGGGGGCATCTCCAAATTGATTTGTATCCAGCATCGTGTAATCTAATTAAGACTGCAGCACAATTAAGCTACAAACACCAGACTTTTGGGGGTTCTGCCAACATACCGTGATTACCCTCCCCCCCCAGTATATCCAGCCTGATGAAAGAACTAACCCCCCCCCCCCACAAATCTCTGGGGAACTCAAAAAGCTTGTGCTCCATCTTTCTTGGGATATATCTGTTGGTTGTAATAGGAAAATACTGCACTACAGTTACGTTTTGGATCCCCTCCTGCGAATCAGTGTGGCTAGCTGCAATTTTAATATATTTTACTGTAGTACTTAAAAGAAACTGAAGCTGTAGACCACTTGCAGAGACCAAACTTGTCCACACAGTGTCATAGACTTTGGAAGGCCACGCTTTGTCCGAGTGAGAAAAGCAAGGTTTTCTTGCTGGCCCCCAGCCCCGTGATGGGTCACTGCAGCAGCAGACACCTCCAGAAACAATGGTTTTCAAACCTTCTACCTACCGGTCCACACCTCAACTTGTGTGCTGAGGAAACTGCCTGGAAATATCTGTAGGAAATTCTGGGGCATGGTATGGGGTAAACAACTGGTTCATGTGAAGCGCTGCCCAGTCCTGTTGCCCTGCATGACTGACAAGTTTTCCAGCCTCCAATTGGGGCAGGTAGATCTTCCAGAATTACTGCTGATCTCCAGACTACAGAGAGCAGTTCCCCTGAAGCAAGTGGCTGCTTTAGAAGGTGGATTCTATGGTTATATCCCACTATGCTCCTTCATCTCCCCATACCCTGTCCTTTCCAGGCTCTACCCTAAATTTTTCAGGAATTTCCCAGTCCAAAGTTGGCTATCCTCAGGGGTCCATTGGGGCCGGAGCGAGGCAGAGTCAAGCTCCGCCAGCTCAGGACTGGCCAGTAGGGCAGCCACGGGCTGAATCAGATTCTCTAATCTGATTTAGCTTGCCGTGGAATTGCCGCCGAAATTCGGCGACAACTTTAAAAGCCACTGGAGGGGAGGGGGTTTGAGGGAGAGGCTCCAAACTTGCAGGGTAGATGCTGGGGCCTCTCCTCGAAATGCCCACCAAGTTTCAAGAAGTTTGGACCAGGGGGTCCAATTCTACAGGCCCCCAAACAGGTTGCCCCCATTCCCTCCATTGTTCTCTACGGTAGGAAAAAAGTTAACATTTTTTCCCTCCACAGAGAACAATGGAGGGGATGGGACAATCTGTTTGGGGGCCCATAGAATTGGACCCCGTGGTCCAATCTTCTTGAAACTTGGTGGATATTTCGAGGAGAGGCCCCAGCAACTACCCTGCAAGTTTGGAGCCTCTCCCTCAAACCCTCTTTCCTCCAGCCCCTCATATACCCTATGAGTTTTTGCCATTGATTTCAATGGCCCATAGGAGATAATGGGGCTGAAACTGAAATTCCCTTTCTGACACACTTCCGGTGCTGTCAGGGGACGTGGCATATGCTAATGAGTTATGCTAATGAGCTCCTGCACCTCTTTTTCTACGAAAGGACCCCTGGCTATCCTGATAGAGAAAACCACTTAGAATGCTTGGCTGAGGAAGAGTATTGCAGGATCAATGACTGCCGGACAGTTTGTATTTCTTAAAAGTTGGTCAACAGTTAATTTCTCACTGAATGATCTCTGATAAGCTTGCAGGAACCACAGTATTTATGCTGTAGAATTTGTTGCAGATGCCATCTTTGTGCATAACGGGCCAGCATACCCCTCTCCCCATATGAGCCCTAGAGAGCACTGAGGACCACCTAACCAACATCTTTTGATGGTCCCCGGCCCCCGGCCCCAGGGACGTCTGACTTGCCTCGATCAGGGTCAGGGCTTTCTCGGCTCTGGCCCCTGCCTGGTGGAATGAGCTCCCGTGTGAGATCAGGGCCCTGCAGGATTTGTTAACAATTCTGCAGGGTCTGAAGACAGAGCTCTTCCACCAAGCTTTTGGTTGAGGCAGCGGGCATCCCCTTCCTTGGGTTGGCCTCCCATCTGTAGCCTGGGTCCTGAGCTCTTAAAGATCTTTTTTAAAAAATTAAATCTTAATACCGTTGACCACTGAGGCATCTGGTTTTATTAGAGTTGTATGGCACATACGAGTCATGTTATTTATTTTGTTGTTTTACTGTTGTTTCAATTGTATCATATTTTGTACTGTTGGAACCTGCCCTGAGCCCGTTAAGAGGAAGGTGGGATATAAATCCAAATAAATAAATAAACATTTGAGACAGGAGTAACCGTCTTCTAAGACTGAGACGAGCTCAGCATGAACACGCTGCTGATATTTAAAGGTAGCAAGTATGGAGGGAACTGTACAAAATTATATCTTCAAGATGTAGTGGTTGGTGGGTTCATGATAGAAATGAGCAGGGTTCAAACCCAACAGCACCTTAAAGACCCAACGAGGCTTCCAGGGTGTAAGCTTCTGAGAGTCAACTCTCTCTTTTTGTATAAGACAAATGGAGCTTTGATTCTTGAAAGCCTTGCGCCCTGGAAATCTTGTTGGGACTTTAAGGTGCTGTTGGGCTTGAACTTTGCTCTTCTCCTGCAGACCAAGATGAAGCTTGTTCTTTGGGGAGAGGGGTAATGAGGGGGGGAGGGAGGGGGGAGAGAAGGGGAGGGAAGTTGGCTTTAAATAAACCTGCGTTAAAATAAAGTTTGAAAGTACCATGTAACATAATGATGAAGCCTGAGGAAATGGGCTGTCTCACATGTGGTCACCACATGCCTATTTCTGGAACGTGTTTTAAAGCCAGTCTGTCTACTGTATATTTTCCAGGTTTGCTTCTCTGCCAGCATAGCCAGCTGGGGGTGGGTTTCCTGGATTTCCATGAAGGAACCCCCCCCTTCCTTCTCTCTAAGTCCTTCACAAGAGCACGAGTCTAATCAATACAGTATGGGCTTTATGGGGACGATGAGCCGGGGGTGGGGGGGGAGAGAATGGGATCATGAGCTTTCAGTCTCCCCTTGTGTAGCCTGAGGGAACAGAAGCAACGATAATATTTATTGGCAAGTGGTAAGTTATTTTCCAGCAGCCTCAGAATATGGCAAGGGTTGCGTGATGAGATCTCTCTGGCCTTGGAATATATATACATATATATGTGAATATATGTATATGGCATAATGAATAACATTTGAGAGACAAAGCAAGACTTGCATATTTCTCCATCAAGTAATTCATTCAGATAGTAAAACCTGGGTGGGCCTCTGTTTTTTGTGTGTGCGCGCTTAGAGTGCTTTTTATAGCTCTGTTGCTATGGACTTGGCTCAGATATGGAACATCTGCATAAGGAATATATTTAAGCCCTCTCCATTAGGTGAGTATCGCTATTTTACCTTGTTGGGGAAGAGGGGCACTTTCACTGGGGGGAGGGCCTCCTCTCTTAATTTGAAATGTATCCAGTGTAAAAGGCTATGTTGGCAGTAAAACTTGTGAAATGGAGCGGTCGGACACATAAAGCTGGCAGAGTCCATTAATGTGGCTGGGTTCATTTCCTTCAGGTGAGAATTCCATCTCTGGAGCGCTGCGAGCTTTTCTCATGGCCAAATAATAGGGTATGCTGCAACCATGAATAGTGTAACGATCCCAAGTGCTTCTCTAGCCTGCATTATTGCCTACCCCCAGATATAGTGTAAATGTAAGTCTCTGAGGTAGCTGGGATAGGATTATCAGAAACAGGGTTAAACCTTCCCCTTTGAGTTCAATCCGCAAGGAGCTGGAGGCCATAGAGCTGAGATTGTGTGTGGCTGCAGTATAATGTGTAGCTTGGCTTTCACTTGGTGTAGTGGTTAGGAACGTGGACTCTAATCTGGGAGAACTGGGTTTGATTCCGCACTCCTCCACATGCAGCTGCTGGTGTGACCTTGAGTCAGTTACAAGGACCGATTTCCCACAAGCAGTTGTGCCACCATCACTCTTTCATTTCCCCCAGTTGCATTGGTCAATTTCACAATATTTGCCCCGCAGCCGCATTTCCCCCCGATTTCCCCCACGTCATACAGTCCTTTTTTTTTTTGAGATCGAGAAGAGGTGGGGAAATTGGGGGGAGCTGTGGGTCAAAATCTGGCCATGTGGCAAATAGTGTGAAATTGACCAATGCAACCAGGGCAAATGGAAGAGTGATGGCGGCACAGGTGCTTGTGGGAAATCAGTCAAGTTGTTTCAGAGCGGTTCTCTCAAGAGCAGTTCTCGAAAGAGCTCTCTCAGCCCTACCTACCTCACAGGGGGGGGTGTTGTGGGGAGGAAAAGGGAAAGGAGATTGTAAGCCGCTCTGAGCAAAGGGCGGAGTATAAATCTAATCTCTTCTCTTCTGTTTGTGTTTGTGTAGCATAATGAACTACACAGTGTACTTTGTGGATCAGGTCCAGATGCATATGTTACAGGCAAAATGGCCTTGTATCTGATGTGTGGTTTGTAACGTGAATGAAGTTCACTGCAGCTAAAAAAAATGGCTGCCTGATTCAGCTGTTGGATTCTAAGCCATTTGCAGTATGACCCAACAGTGTGTGATGCCAGAGAATGGGTTTGGGATCATGTAAAGTGTTGGGAATAAAGTTGTCAGTTCTGGGGTAGGAAATTCCTGGAGATTTTGGGAGTGGCATCTGGGGAGGGGAGGGACTTTAGGAGGGTGTCATGGCATAGAGATGCAACTTCCAAAGCCTCCATTTTCTCCAGGGGAACTGGTCTGTCATCCGAAGACCCAGTCTAATTATGGGGAATCTTCAGCCACCACCTGGAAGTTGGTACCACCTGCACAGTTTGTTTCTTGTGTGTAATTTACCACCTGGAAGTTGGCAATTCTAGCTGGGAAATTCCTGGATATTTGGGGGTAAATACTTGATGATATGGGGCTGCAGTGGCTCAAGTGGTTAAGATGCTGAACTGCAGGCTGGAAGGTTCGTAATTCAGCAGTTCGAGACCCTAGTGCCACGTTATGGAGTGAGCTTCTGTCTCTGGCCCCAGCTCCTGCCAACCTAGCAGTTCGAAAGCAAGAAATTGCAAGTAGATAAATAGGTAACACTTTGGTGGGAAGGTAACAGTGTTCTGTGTGCGTTGGTGTTTAGTCACGCCGGCCACATGACCACAGAAAAAGTCTTTGGACAGCGCTGGCTCTTTGGCTTGGAAACGGAGATGAGCACTGCCCCCTAGAGTTGGACTCAACCAGCTTTTGAGCAAGGGAACCCTTTACCTTTACTTGACCATATGCAAAAAACAAATGCTTGTTAGCTGTCATCTTTGAAATAGGTAATTTTATTCATGCTAGTGGTTTACATAAAATTTTCCATAATGCTGAAGAAGCAGCATGTATATTTCTCAAGAAAATTTGCTATTTTAATGAATTCACACTAGGGTGTTTGTTTGTTTTTTTAAATTAAAGCAGTTCAGGCGTTAGAGCCTGAATGCAGTTTGCTAGGATTTGAAGATGTTGCATGAAATTCCTTGAAGTAGTTAACATGTATGGTACACATAGCGATCACTTTGGCTTACAGGAAATATAAATAACTTGACTGCAAAAATTGGTGGTATTTTTTTTGGAGGAGATCACTCATAGCTAGGGTTTGCCAGTCTCCTGGGAATGGCTGAAGATCTCCCAGAATTACAGCTTGTCTCCAGGTTACAGAGATCAGTGCCTCTGGAGAAAATGGGTTTCAGAAGGTGGACTCTATGGTATTGTGCCCCACTGAGGTCCCTCTGTTCCTAGGGCTGCCAAGTCCTTACCTGGCACGGGCGGGGGGTGGGAGCTCTCCAGGAGCGGGGGGGGGGCGATGTCCCCAGCGTGATGACATCACTTCTGAGTGACATCATCACGTTGGGGATGTCTCGCGGGCTGTTGGCTGTTGGGGGTGGGACATTCCCCCGCTCCCACCTGGGGGCAGGCAACCCTCTCTGTGCCCCAAATCCCACCCTCCCCCAGAATTTTCAGGAATTTCCCAACCCAGAACTGGGGACTCTACTTGATAACAGGAAAGTGAGTTTAAACCAAGAACGGTGGTTATGTATTGGAAGGTGGTTCCATGGCTTGGCAGGACATCTGTGAGCTTTGAGTTTGCCTGCTTCTTCCTTGACTCCCTGCACTTTTGCCAAATCATAGTTTGCTTTCTCCTAATTACGTTGTGCAGCGTCCCCTTAGACCAGGGGTGGGCAAACTTGCTCAGCATAAGAGCCACCTAGAACAGGGGTGGCCAAACTTGCTTAACGTAAGAGCCACATAGAATAAACATCAGATTGAGAGCCACAAGACATGAACAAATACTACCTGCTTTTATTGGAAAATAAGCAAATTTGCTTTTTATTAACATTAAATGAGACTGCCAAAAATAATAACAAAAGGGGTAAAAGCAGATATTGATAATGATATTAATTTGTCCAATGATATTTATTTGCTAATGATATTTAGCTTCCCCAGCCGCCCTGCCGGGAGCCACATAATGTATGTGAAAGAGCCGCATGCGGCTCCCGAGCCACAGTTTGCCCACCCCTGCCTTAAACCATATCTGACAAGCTGTATGAAAAAGACTTCTCTCTTGGAGTTCAACATACCAGGTGACTTCACTGAAGTTTTCTGTGCTTCTTTTTGATCTTTTTGAATTATAGTCTTGCAGGCTGTAATCTGTCTCAGAACTCTCGCTACTCCCTTTGCCTTCTGTCTCTTTGAACTATGACCTAAAGCTTTCACGAGCTACGTAAGGGTACTAATATTTTCCTCCGTAGTTCAAGAGTGAACAGATGTCAGATAATGTTTTCCATACTTGATACCGTTGTCAGCACTTAAACAAGAAGAAGTCAGGCCCATTTTGAACACAGTTTTGTCAAATTATCTCTCTCTCTCCTCCCCTGTAATTCTGCCGTTCCAAAGCCTGGCTGAAGCCGTGCTGGGCCAGGCAAATGCGGACTTAATTTTTCTAAAAACGACTTCTGTTCCTGCTCTTCTGATATGTGTTTAGAATACATAAGCGGTCTCCTGAATAAGAAACAGACGTAGATCATAAGTAGTTTTTATTCAAACATTAAAATGTTTTTTAGCCTTTCTGCAAAGGAAGATGTATTATAATAGGAGAGGAGGGAAAAAAATAGGAAATATCTTGCAGTCCCTGTAGGAATCTGTGGTTTCATTCCCTGAATAAATTGATTGTTGACTGGTGACTGGTTAGTACAGGATGCATGGCTGATAATGTACAAGAAACTCTTTTTTTTTTAATAATAGTACAAGCATTGCATACTATAAAACAAATTGTGGCACATCCGAACATTAAGAATAACCCACAGAGAACTAATTGTTCTCAACTATAATTTTTATGTGGAACTGCCATCTGGTTTTAGGACAGATGAGGAAACCTTTGGGAAGATCCACATGTCTCTTCACTAGCAAATGGAAAGCACTAGTAGAGGCCGGAGCATTCCCTCTGGGCAGGGGTTCCACAAGGCCAGCGTAGAGAAGGTCCTGCTTTAACATCCTGGAAGGAGGAGATTGAAAAAAGAGTTTTCTCCAACCAGATTATCCATGGTGAGCTGGGAGAAATGTGTGGGAAAAGGCTTTCCTTTGGGTACAGAAGGGCTCAGTCTGTTTAGACACTTACAGACCAGCACCAATACCCAGAATTGCAGGTGAACAATGTTCCCTCTAAGCTGTGGAGTCTTGTGAGCGAAAATTCTACTTTGTGAGCTACTGGCATTAAAGTTGTGAGCAAGCGATTTGGCTACTGCATAAACTTGGTGTGGATCACATCCAAGCATATGGTTATTAAAGAGCACTCCCTACATTTCCACTAGAGCAAATAAATAAATACAATTAGCAGTCATTCCAAGGAAGTTACCCAGCGGGATGAATTGTATGCCATCCAGTACAGGAAACCCCCACCATCTTCACATCACACTTTCCTGTGACTACTGTTACTCAGTAGTTTTGTCTTGATTCCCCTAGTGGGGAGGGCAGGATATAAATCCAATAAATAAATCAATCCTATAATTGACATTTGTTCTCTTAAGCCTGTGCCCTGCTAAGTCTTTCATTCACATCACACTGAACAAAAATGTTGCAAGGCAGCTTCATGTCAAGTTTCCCCATTCTCCTTCCATAACTTCTGGTACAATTTACCCCAGTTTTGGTGCCTAGCAAAAGCCAGTGCAATTGCTGTAGGTGCACTCAGATTGTGCCAAAAATGAGGGACACTTTTTCTTTCAGGATACCTGGGCAGCAAAGACAGAAAAGAAGGTTTTGACACACCTTCCTACAGAAGGTGTCTTTAGGTTGAAATTTAAAATTGTTGTCCCCCCCTAATTGCTGAAAATTGGTCAAGTGAGGTGAATGATACATAGGTGACAGAATGATACATAGCCTATGGTTACAGTTGTCCGGGGAAAGGTTTGTGCCTTCCCTGAGCTCAGTATAGTGCTTACCAAGGTTTCATCCAAATTAGCTTTAGTGGGTAAGACTTTCCATGCTGGTACTGAGTTTGTTTCTTCACACAGCAATAAAAAGCAGTTTGAAGTATTTTTCAAACACCTTTCGATGTTCTTTTCCCAATTCTGCCTTCCAGTGAATTAAAATTAGTTCAGTTAATGTCCCTCACCGTTCAGTGTTATGTCTTAACTGGTTACAACTAACTTCTGAGTTGGCACCATTGTTTTTATTAAAAGTATTTATTTATTTATTTATTTATTTATTGCATTAGACTTTTAGACTGCTCTCCCCTGAATGCTTTAGAGTGCTGCTCCTGACTCGTAGGCAATGGTTACCATAGAGTTTTCCCCAAAATACCAGAGAATTGCCATGCAACATCCCCACCATAATGGGCCACCGCAAGAACTAAGGCCTGATGCAGCCATTCCTGTCCTCCCTTCTCAAGTTTTGCCTTGAAAACCCTATGAGGTCACCAATGCCCCCTCTAAGCTCTGGAGTCTTGTGAGCAAAAATTCTACTCTGTGAGCTACTGGCATTAAAGTTGTGAACGAGCAGAGTGGCTGCTGCATAAATTAGTTTGCTCTGGAGCCATCCTTCCTGAGCCAAGACAAAAAAGGTGTGAGCTGGAGGCTAAAAAACTGTGAAACTAGCTTACACTAACTCAACTCAGAGGCAACACTGGAGGTCGCCTTAAGTTGGCTGTGACTTAATGGCACTTTCCACCACCAGTCATGATAGCCTGATGGAATATCCAGGCTCAAATGCCGAGGAGCGGTGAGGTCACTGTTGGATTCAGGACGCTGGATGAGATGGAGCATTGGTCTGACCCAGCAGGCTGTTATGACTGCAAGCTGCTTGATGTTTCCTGGATTCTCAGCAATAGGAACTGAAATTTTGTGAGGTGAACTAGTGAATTTTCTCCTAAACGCTTGTTTAAAAATACCTCCTTTTTGCCCGCCAGCAAGATGCTCCACAGTCACATGAACGATTGTTCTTGACCTCAGTCATTCATACTTTGGGGGCGGGGGGCAGTCTCAGTTATTAGGTGAATGTTCCAGACTAGTTTTCCTTCTGCTTATTGCAGACTCTTTTGGCTATGGGTTATCCGCCTATATTTATCACTGAAGTACAGTTGCAAGCAAGTATGCTCTATAACAGTTAGATATAGTTAAATACCTTCACTACCAGCTCTGTGGTTGGCAAAAGAGGATTTCAAAGTCTGGTGCAGGAGAAGAAAGTTTTAAAAGCATCTAAGGTTGAATTTATTATTGGGGCGGGAAGCCCCATATGACATATGCATCCAATCTGATAATGATCTCAATTAGTGGTGTGAACACAGCTAGGCGTAGGGGCTCATATAGGTCGCTCTCTCTCTCATACACACACGCACAACTGCCATGTGGTAAATCATGTGCAGGTTGGCTGGTCTGGGAAAGGAAAAGGAGAGAAACCGTTTGCCAGAAGAAAAGCTTTGACAGGTATGGTCGCCGTATCTTGATTGGATCAAGGAGGATGAAGCCAAGAAGGACATTCTTTGGAAACTTTGGACTCTGTGCCCGTGGCTGAAGCAATGACGGAAGAAGAAAAGGGGGGGAGAGGACTGAGGGAAGGGAAGGGGGGAAGAGGGAAAGGAAAAAAATGGTGGAAAGTTATGTGTATGAAAGTTGGCTAAAATAAAGTAAAATATTTTGACAAAAAAAAAATAATAGGATGCATTTTAACAATTTTAACTAGCATAATAGTTGACATTTATAGTTACAACATGTATCTAATTTTAACTAATGTAATTAATGTAATGTAACCATTGGAATGTCTATCTTACTACTGTGGTTATGATTTTTCTGATCTCAGATCCTGATAAAGTAACAAACTGTGCATCATTTAAAAAAAAAAAAGCTTTGACAGGTTGGATACGGCTCAAAAGTTTCAGATTCCACCTTACTAGTGACTGTTGCGTGGGCCTCTATCCTTCCTGGTTCTTACTCTGTTATTTAACATAATTCAGAAAACTGACAACAGTGTGTGTCTTAGCTAGTTATTACTTTCATGATGTACAGTCTCCCAAGTTTTTAAAAAGTAATTTTTAGTAAAAAAATTAGGCATAGGACTTGTGTTGTACCCACCCACAGATCCTCTGCTCTTGGCATCCACTTGGTGCTATAGTAATCTACAAATGACTGGTATCTGCTTGTGGATAAGCTGTGTGTTCTGCAGCCACCAGAATAGTTTCGACAGCTGGCTTTGTTCCCAAACAAACTGTCAACTTCCCCCCATTTGGGGTGGCTGCAGGGGGAAGCGGGAGGGGCCCCACTTGCTGTATGTGAACAGGAAAGCGCTTGAGGGGGAGGGGTAAAAATATTTTAGTGGGCAGTGTACTGTGTCACCTAGGGCAATGTAGACTCCTGTGCTCAATTTAAAGTTGGTTTTGTAAATGCAAAATTTCCCTCAGGAAATTTTCCTCAGGAAACTTCCCTCAGGAAATTTTCCCAAAATTTCCTACTGGTCTGTGGCCAGTTTGGTGTAGTGGGTAAGAGCAGTGGACTCTAATCTGGGAGAACTGAATTTGATTCCCCACTCCTCCATATGCAGCCAGCTGGGTGACCTTGGGTCAGTCACAGTTCTTTCAGAGCTGTTCTGTCAAGAGCAGTAATCTCAGAGCTCTCTCAGCACAACCTACCTCACATGGTGACTGTTGTGGGGAGAGCAAGAGAAGGAGATTGTAAACCGCTCCAAGACTTTGAGTGAAGGGCAGGGTATAAATCCAATCTCTTCTTCTTCTCCCCCCCCCCCCCAGTATAAACTTCAAGCAGCTAATGAGCTGCAAGGGTCTCCCAAGCTGGTGATGGCTCACTGGCCGCAGACACACATGACGATAGGCTTGGAGTCTAGGGCCAAGAGCCCTTTGGTTCATTCCAAAGACTCATGCCTCTGGCCATGCCCAGACTGCGTAAAGGAAAGGATGTTGTGTGCAGGGGCAGGCTCCTTTGACACAGCATGTTGGCTGCAGCCACAAAATGGTTGCCATAGGAGGCGGAGCCAGCCACAAAATGGCTGCCACAGCTTGGCTTCAGTCACACAGTGAAGATCCTTATGCTGTGGTGGTGGCAGCGGCTGTCAACACAACGTTTTTAAAAATCTGCACAGCCGATCAAAAGCCTTGCTAGGCAAAAGCCCCACCTACTTTCTAAAGACACTTGACGGGTGTCATGGCTCCCACGTACACCAAGCTGGAGGAAAGGGCAGCTTCCTTGTCAGACCTCCCCCCCCCCTCCAAAAAGTAACTGATTGGACCCATATGGAGTTTGGAAAGCTGCTGCCAGTCCAGTGGGATTCTGGCAGACTTCCTCCCTGGTCACCCCCCCCCCCACACCCATACAGTTTTCTGTTTGTCTCAGGTTTGTATTTGCAGACTTCCTTGCTTCATGCCATATACTTCCACAGGCACTGCCCTGATCCAAGATACAAACCTGCCAGTAAATTTTCCCAAATCTGAAAAGTGTCTCTGGCTGATGATGGCTCCGATAAAAGGGAGTGTTAGCCAACGGGTTTAAGAAGGAATGGTCGCCCAGATGCTTCCTGGTGAGATGGAGGAGGTTCTGGTTGTAATCTTGGATGGTTCTGTTATGATATTTCCACCCAGCAGTCAATGCCTTGGGAAGGCCCTTGGTAGTGCCTTTCTCTTTGCGGACAGTATGTTGCCACAGTACCTCCTGACTGGAGAACTGTGGTCAGGTTTCCCAAATATATTTTCCTAAAGATTCAGCTTGATGTGAAACGGAGCTGATGATTTTCTAAAGTACACGTCGTCTCATGCAGTTTCTCTGTTCAGTAATCTTTTGGCAGGAATGGCTTTACATCACCGCGAGCGTAGATGTTGCAGTGAGAAGGGTTTCAGAACTTTTCTTTGTTGTTAAACTCTTTGTAAGAAAAAAGCCACAAGGCGTGTTGAGTTAGTCCATACGGTTTGCATTAAACTGGATTGTGTTTATTTAGGTGGTTTGCAGTTTTCAGAAAATGGCACTCTGCTTATCACATCCTGGATAAATTGGCTATTGGGCCTTATAATAGTCAGGAGTTGGGCCATTTTCTCTTGTTGCTGACTTGGAATAGCTGAAAATTGGAGAGCTACTCAGAGGAAGATAATCATGCTGAGAGGCTGAAAGAAATTAAATCTCTGCACCGGGTGTTAATGCACAAAGTGAGATTTATCTCTCTCGTGCTTGGGTTTGTGTATGTGTAACTGAGATCTATAGATTTCAAATTTGCTGGCATTTTCACTGTAACAGTTTAACACAGTAAAAATTGCATTGTAGGTGAAAAGTACTGGAAAGTGGAGTCCGGTTGCAGTGAAATCAGCATACATTTTATTGAGCAGGATCAGATGAGGTATGAGGGCTGGTGGTCAGGGGTCCAGCTTCTGTGTACAGGCAACCTGCACCCCTGATCTCGCCCAAACAGGGTAATAGGCTTAGGTTCCCGTCAGAGGCTATCATAGGACCATTTGAATATCCTAAGCCTCTGATAGGGTGACAATCAGGATCCTAGTGGCCCATTGTTTCCCAACCCCAAGCTCAGGTCCAACCTGGCCATGTGCTCGGCGGTGTCCATGCGGCTGCCGCCATTATGTGCATTGCATATATTACAGTAGGCAAGACCAGCTTTTCTTGTGAAATGACACACATCTATGGTTACCAAGCTGCAGCTGGCAACGCCTGGGAGCATTGAGGGGGTGAGGTTTGGCACACTGGCATCATTCTGGTGGACTGACATCACTTCAGTGAAAGCATGTTAAACAGTTTTACTCTGTGAGGCTCAGTGAGGTGTGGCAGGAGGGGCAGATGGGAAAGGCCTCCTCGGCAAAGGTGATGGATGGTTGGATGCACGTTGGTGTTCTTGCTTGATGCTGCCTTGTTCTTCTGTGAGCAGCTCTGCATGCTTTTTTGAAGTGTAAATGCAGAACACAAATGCCTAATAAATATGTTTATGTGGACCTTTTTAGTAGAATCATAGAATAGAATCATGGAGTTGGAAGGAGCCATTACAGGTCATCTAGTCCAACCCGCTGCTCAGTGCAGGATCAGCCTAGAGCATCCCTGACAAGTGTTGGTCCAGCCGCTGCTTCAAGACTGCCAGTGAGGGGGAGCTGACCACCTCCCTAGGCAGCTGATTCCACTGCTGCACAACTCTGACTGTAACAAAAGTTTCTCCTAAGATCCAGCCGGTACCTTCCCTCCCTTAATCTAAACCCATTATTGCAAGTTCTGTCCTTTGCTGCTGCATTTGTTCTGATAGTTACTTTTCTAGCAAAGGTGGCTGGCTTCTTTTCACACAAAGTCCTTTGGATTAAGTTCTGCCGTTATAAAAGGATTTTAGAGGGAAAAAAAAAAACCCTTCCAGAGAAGTAGTGGATCGACCAGGTTGGTGGCCCAGGTTCAAATATCTGTTGAGGTATATTTTGCCAGGTGATCTTCAACTACTTGTAGCTTCTCATTCTAATCTCTATTTCACAAAGGTGTTGCACAATTAAAGATGGAAGGAGAAAGCGCAGCTTGATGAGTTTGGGTGTAGAAGGCCATGGGTGTCATCCCCCCCCATTCCTGTTAATTTTTATGAGTGGCTGGGAAGACTACAGTGACTCTGTTTTGTTTCGTCAGTCTCTTATTTTCACTTTTCTTTAGCTTCATTTGTCTTTTTCTACCCACCGCCCCAATAATCCAATGACCCAAGAGTCTTGGTACATTTGCTTCATTTATGCAAAAACAGGGGGTTGTATTATGACAATAGTTCTATCGAATTTTATGAATGGGGAAGGGGGGGTGACTTTAGTCTCATCCCACATTCGGAAAAACTAAAAAAACAATTCAAACGTTCGTTTGTATTTCAGCCCGAACATTTGTGGCTTCCGCTCCCCTAGTCCCCACTTCACAGAGCTTCCTAGACAGTTTTGAGCAATTATTTGTATCCTCAGTGTCTTAAAGTGTAACAAGAGCCCCTGCCTTCCTGCTGCTTGGCAGGAGAGATTACCTGATGGCCTGTTTCCTGAAAGTAATACAGAGCAGAGTGGGTACAGGGGCGACTGCCTCGACCGAACAGTGAATTGTGCAGAAAGCAGCCAGAATGAGATGGTTGCAGGATGAGGTCATTGTAAGAGGTTTAACTTGGCTTCCTTCCTCTTATCTTCTCGCTTCATAGTTTTCCAGTGCGACTTCCAAGGGGTTTTGATGTTCGCAGCTTTAAGCTTCTCTGCAGTACCATGTCCTACAGTCCTTAGGAAGTCAGCCAGCCAAAGCTAAACGTGTCTTAACTTCTGCTGATTTTTCCATTGAAGCAGTTAAGTGTCTTCTTCATGGCTCTGATAGACACGATCATCTGACTAATTTTTTGACTTTTTCAGACCCCGGAATGTGGCTCCTTTTGTCTTGCGACCCAGTCACTTTCCAGAGATTTATAGCCAGGGGTAAAAATTTGCGCTCGCTTATTTGCCGTCTTCCGGCAATGCTATACGTAGAAAAAAAAGGAGGGTGCCAAAATATGGTCAGAAAGCATCTTGGGCACAGGGTACGACTTTTTCTAATGCTTAACATACATGAGATGGCAAAAATAGGTTTATTCCCCTAAATCTGGTTTTTACTGTTGGAAAAGGCAATGTCTAGTATACAAAGAATAAGGGAAGAAGACTCTGCAGGGAGCAGCAAGAAGACAGATAGGATAGTGAGGTCGGCACCTTCTCTCCTTTTAAGTGTCATTTCTTGTCTGTCTCCAGATTACTACTCTTAGGGCAATTTTCTCCTTCTCGGAACTGCCACACACAGTCTTACTCTCTCTCTCAGCTAGAGATGTTGTTAGGAACCTTTCTCTGTCTCTCCTTTTTCCTATCAAGAATGTTAATTCCTAAATAAACCTTTATCTACCCTTTAATCAGGTTGTGCACCGTTGCTGTGTTCATTACTCTGCCAACAGGGGTTGTGGTAACACATCTCTGATTAAAGGTAGAAGGACTGCCAGAGGCTCCTGGTAAGAGCAGGCGGGAACAAAGGAGTAAAGATGGCAGCCGCCTGTGGTGCATAGCATGGTCCCTTGATAGGCTCATGGAGAACAATTACGTAATCTGGATAGAATGAATGAAGAGTCCCCTTCTTGAAACTGGATGATGGGACATTATCCAGGATTCCTGATCCTGACCAGGAGATGATGACCTGGCAAAGCAGAGAGCCATAATCAAGGGTTTAATTGACCGAAATGTGTTAAGAGTAATTCAGATGCCAACAGCCAAAACTGTGTGGTGTGACCTGGAAAGGCTGGATGTATTCCTCATTAAAGAGCCACCTTTATCTACAAGAGAAACTTTTCAGTACAAAGATGAAAGAGGGGGGTAATTTACGTCATCACCTGGAAGAGATTCTTGGATTGGCTGAGCAACTGAGGAGTGCAGGAAAGGAAATTGTAGATCAAGATCTGATTGTGTTACTGTTAATAAACCTGCCAGAGTCTCATGAAAATGTAGTGTCTCACATTGAATTTAAGAGTAATCTGCCCCTCACAGAAGTTATAAATCGGCTTGAGGAAACACACAAACACAGACAATTTGAAAAGTCTGAGAAAGAATTTAAACCGAATGCTGATCAGATGGCTTTGATTATGAATAACAATGGTGGGATCGTTTGTCACATTAATAGGAATTGCCTTGCCTTTAAACAAAGAGATGTATTTCCTAATGAAAGAAAAAGGAGAAACTCCAAACAGCTGCCATTAAAGAAATGTTTTATATTAACACAAAGAGCCATAAAAAGTCATATTTGGTATCTGGACAGTGCTTGCATGACCCACAAGTGTGCCCATAAAGATTTATTTGAAACGTCATATGAAGAAAAGAAAGAGACATTAATTGTTGCAGATGGACGGTCTATAATGGCAGAAGGTATTGGCTCAGAAACCATAAAATGCAAACTCCCTGGCTGAGAAACCCAAGTCATCCTTGTTAAGGACTGCCATTATGTCCCAGAACTGGCAAACAATCTTATTTCTGTTAAGACTACTTGCGAAGAAGGGCATAATTACATCTTTTGGGAGAAAAATGCTGTATCAGACAGATGGGAAAAGTTAACTGCAGCTGGCAAAGGGCATCAGAATTTATGTTGAAGGCAGTTGAAGGCAGCAGGAAAAAAAGTTGAAGGCCGCAGGAAAAGAGGAAGACTCAACGTGAGATGGATAGGCTCACTTGAGGGAGCCACAGCCCTCAGTTTGCAAGAACTGAGCAAGGCTGTTAACAATAGAACACTACAGAGGTCATTAATTCATAGGGTTGCCATAAGTTGGAAGTGATTTGGTGGCACTTAAGACACGTGCATGTCCAAAATTAGCAGTACAGACCTACCTGAAAGCATTTCTGCACTTAACTAAGTGTTAGATTCACTGGTATGGTACAGCCAGGAATCTCTATGCATAGCAGAGTTCACGACACTTACATGCAGCAGTAACTTCCGAGTACTGTGTGTGCTAGCACACTTACAGAGTTACACAGAGCCACTTGTCAGTTTCAAACTAATACAAATCCTTTATTCAAGGAACTACATTCTAGATAGTGCCGGTTGAGAGACAGGGGTAGAATCTAACCTAACTAGCTGGGATGTGGGTGGAGAATGCCTGTCCTTTGGAGCCTGAGAAGCAAAGATGGAGACCATGAGCGCCTTCTGTGTGTGTGTGAGAGAGAGAGGAAGTGTCAAGCCGAAAGGAAGGATACGTAAGGATAGCCTTTTACTTCAAAGGATAGTATCAGATAGCAGGAAGGAAAGGATGCTCTGTGTCCTGACCTCTCTATCTGTCTCTAAATCTATGGCACTGTCTCTGAAGGCTGAGGCAGGGGACAGCATACACTCCTCCCAACACTAAGAACCCATTCACGAGCCACACTCCACCTGTAAGGAAGGTGGTTACAACTCCTCTGTTTCCAAACTGCAGATCTGGTGGTTTGTTTCCCGAAAGCCTGTATTAAACTGGATTACCTGCTTAAAAGATACATTTGTATTCAGCAGTGAACTACAAGATCTGCCAAACTAATTTAACTAAACTGTCTTTTGCACAATATAATTGGGGTGAAGTAACAGAAGGGGGACAATGACAGATCCTGGGGGGGACCCCAACAGAGAGGGAAAGCAGAGAAGAAGCTCTCCCCTTGTGAAAGCCCTGAATGAGCAATTGGGGGGTAGAGTGGGAGAAAAGCGACTGAGGGTAGAGTTGAAGAAGACTGAGGGATGAAGCTAGCCCGATCTCATCAGATCTCGGAACCTAAACAGGGTCAGCCCTGGTTAACATTTGGATGGGAGACCACCAAGGAAGTCCAAGCTCACTATTCAGAGGCAGGCAAGGGCTTTTTTAAAAAACAGATAATCAGTCTGTACTGTAACCAGCTGGTTTTGAAAGATGCTTGGGTGTAAAGAGTTAGGGACTGTGGACTATACTACTGCGTACAGTTTGCACTGTCTGTTGTTGTAAGTTGTATCCTACTATGTAATTTTTAGCATCATTTAAGACGTCATGTTACTAATACTTGCACTTTGCTCCAGCGCTGTTTCAGATTTCTGGCTGGTTCTACATTTCTACAATCCAAATCCTATTGCACTGTTGTACACCCTATCCTGTTGATTGAATTTGACTTAACACTGTGTAATCCTCCTTGAGTCCCAGTGAGAAAGACAGACTGTAAGTAACATAAATAAAATGAAATTAGCAGGGAAGAGGGATGAACTGTATCAGAGGCAGCAGAGGTCAAGCAGAATGAGGGTTGAGAAAAGAGTAATTTGAGTTCAGGACCAAAAGGGATTTTGGTGATGATGGTTTCCAAGGAAGAAGGGTTACCAGGTCTTACCTGGCTGCTGGCAGGGGTGCTCCTGACCAGTCCTGGGATCTTCTGGCATGCACAAAGCATGCCCACCACAGTGATGCCCACCGGAAGTGACATCATCGCACTGGGCACGTCATGCAGGGGACCCTCTAGCATTTTGGCAAAAAACTCTATGGTCACCATAGATTTTTTTTTAACCCAAATACTAGAGCGTCCCCCACATGACATGCCTGGTGCAATGACATCACCTCCAAGTGACATCATCATGCCGGGCACAACAGGGCTCTTCAGGGGCAGGGCTCCCCCCACTGGCCATCGGCGGATTGGGGCTCCTGAAACCGGGGGGAACCCAGCCCCCATCAGGGGGATGATAACCCTAGAGGAAGAGGGAGGCCTGATTGGTAGACCAAGAGATGCACTGGAGGGAGAGAAACTGAAGAAAGTGGCAATAAGTAGCACACTAGATGGTGATCTTTCATTCCTCCTGCACCTCTCATTGTGTGTACAGTGGTCACATGATTCCTTTGTTTCTGTACATGCACAGGTCCTTTCACAGAGCAGTTCAATTCCCCCCCCCCCAATCTGTTGGGGGTCATGACCCAGATGGGGCCCAGCCAAAGCTACTGACCCTGGGGTTGAAGTCCACCGATTTATGGGTTACCTTGTATCTAAGAAATCTCGTTTTCATTATCAGTGTGACTTTCACAGCTGTCTTTCAGGCAATAAGAAAGTTAACTGATATGTATCTTGGTGCTGCCTCCATTAATGGGTAGATGTTGAACTCATGAATTAAAAATTAGGAATTGGTACAGTAATTGTTGAGTTCGTCAGTGCTACCTGGCTTGGATAGCCCAGGCTAGCCTGATCTCTGACCGGGATGGCCCAGGCTAACCTCTTGTCTCATCAGATCCTGGAAGCTAAACAGGGTTGGCTCTGGTTAGTAGTTGGATGGGAGACCACCAAGGAAGTCCAGAGCTGCTATGCAGAAGAAGGCAATGGCAAAGCACCTCTGTTAAGTCTCTGGCCAAAGCAATGATACAATATGCAATACTGTCTCGCAGTAAGTGGGAAAGGCAGGGGAGGGGAGTGCCAGATGAGGTAGTACCCGTTGCTGTCCTCAACCAGAAGCCTGGCAGAACATCTCTGCCTTGCACGCCCTGGGGAATTGCATAAGGTTCCTGAGGGCGTGGATGTTATTTGGCAGAGAGTTCCACCAGGTAGGAGCCCTGGCTCTGGTCAAGGACAGCCAGATGCCTTTAAGGCTAGGGATCACCAGTAAGTTGTTCTCAGCAGAGTGTAAAGCTCTGTGGGGAACATACCAGAGGATGCAGATATGTGAGTCCCAGACTGCTCATGGCCTTAAAGGTCAGTACCAAAACCTTGAACATGACTCAGACTCAACTGGGAGCCAGTGCAACTGGCACAGCACATGTTGAATATGTGTGGTCCATGGTGTTCCCGTCTGGACCAGCTGGAATTTCTGGATAAGTCTCAAGGGCAGACCAGCGTAAAGCCTAATCCATTCTGGAGGTGACCATTGCATGGATTACTGTGGCTAGGTCAAGATGAGTCAGGAAATGGCTCAGTTGCCTTGCCTGGTGCAGCTGGTAAAATGCCAGCTTGGCAACATTTGTGTTCTTGGCCTTCATAGATCCAAGACCATGCCCAAACTCTTGATAGTTTGTGCTGTTACTAGAGGTGCACTGTCAAGAGTGGGAAGTTGGGGGTGGGGGGCCTTGGACACAGAACCTCTGTCTTGGCTGGATTCAGTTTCACCCAGATCTTCCTCAGCTATCCCACCATGGCCTCCAGCCCCTCGGCCAGATTTTGTGGGGTGGTGTCCAGGCGGCCACCCATCCAACAGATACAGCTGGGTGTCATCAGCATACTGGTGACATCCCAGCCCGAAACTTGGTGCCAACTGGGCAAGGGGACACATTGGGGAGAGAATTGCCTCCTGAGGAACCCCACATGGTAAGGGGGACCTAGTTGATACTCTTTCCCCTAGCACAGGGATGGCCAAACTTGCTTAACGTAAGAGTCACATACAATAAAGGTCAGAAGTTTGAGAGCCACAAAACATGAACAAATATTATGCACACATTTTTATTGGAAAATATGCAAATTTTATTTTTATTAACATTAATTAAATGAGACTGCGAAAAATAAAAACAAAAGGGGTAAAAACAAATATTGATAATGATATTTATTTGTTTGCTAATGATATTGTCTTAAGGGAGAGAGAAAGAGAAAGAGGTGGAAAGAGAAACAAAGAAAGCAAATAGATGAGGGAGGGAGGGGGAGGAAGAAAGAGAAAGTTGGAAAGAATGAAAGAGGTGGGAAGAAAGGAGAAAGAGAAACAAACAAAATATGCAAATGGATGGGGGAGGGAAGGGGAGAAAGGAAGGAAAGAGAGAGAAAGAAAGCAAATAGATGAGGAGGAAGGGAGGAAAAGAGGAAGGAAGGAAAGGAGAAAGTGAGAAAAAGAAAGGTGAAAAGAAAGAAAGGTGGAAAGAAAAATAGATGGGGAGGGAGGAAGGACGAGGAGGAAAGTGGAGAGAAAGTCCTGTTGGGAGCCACACAATATGTGTGAAAGAGCCACATGCGGCTCAGACTGCATATTAATACGCCAGGTTTTCTCCTTAACTCCTTGATGGGTGCTGCATTTTTGCAATTAAGATTTCAAATTGTGATTCATTTAAATACTAATAGCCAAGCGGAAAGGGCTTGTGTAAGCTTTTAATTTTATTCCAGGGACTTGGGGCTAATCATTTACAAATTGCTAAGTGAATGCCCTCAGATCAACCACATTCCAGCATTCTTCAAAAAAAAAAAGAAAGAAAGAAAAAGAAAAACAGAGGAACAAAACCTCTCGTGTTGAGGCTATCCTGCTTTAAATATACATTTTCCCTTTTACACGTATGTGGCAAAATCTCTCTTGCCTATTTTGGTCGTATGGAAATTCATAACAATTGCATGATTGTTTTTATGGTTTTATGATTGCGTTCCGTCGCTGCTTTTTAAAAACCAGGCACCAAATTAACCCTTCACTGTTAGATTTTTTTTTTAACCATCACAAGTTTAATCACAAGGCTTTCATGATGTTATCAACCGCGTATGCAAATACAGTCACTTTCCATCACGATTTTAGGCTTTGGCTGCAAAACTACTCTCCCCCCCCCCAAGGCTTGCGCTGTGTGAGGTTTTTAGGAACACATGGGTAGATCACACTGCGTAAGCAGGCTTCCCTAAACATGGTGTGACATTGCAGTGGAATGGGTTGTAAAAATGCTAAATGAAGATAATAGACTGTTCTCGGAAGGTACAGTAAATGAAGTCTGTTGAGGGTAATGCTTATCCTGCGGTAGATGGTATCATGTCTTCGTTGGTGCATTTGTTTTTACCCTGATTAAAACTTCAAACATTCTTTAGCAGAATCTTCCTTCTGGTTTTAAGTTACTCTGGTTAATCAATACAAGGCAGTAAAGTAGAATTGCCAAGTCTGGGTTGGGAAATTCCTGGAGATTTAAGTGTAGAGCCTGGGGTGGTTGGGATTCAGGGAGAGAAGGGACCTCCTCTCAGTGGGGTACGATGCTAAAGAGTTCACCTTCCAAAGCAGCCATTTTCTCCAGGGGAACTGATGATCTTTGTAGTCTGGAGGTCAGTTGTTATTCTGGGAGGTCTCCAGGCCTCACCTGTAGATTGACAACCCTGCAGTAAAATAATAAAAGGAAGTTGAATGTTTGAGGCAGCAGGGTGGCCAGCCTCCAGGTGAGGCCTGGAGAGCTGCTTTTATTACTGATCTCCAGATGTCTGAGATCAATTGCCCTGGAGAAAATTGCTGCTTTGGAGGGCGGACTCTATGGCATTGTACCATGGTGAGGTCCAAACCCTCCCTAAACCCAAGTATTTCTCAACCCAAAGCTGGCAACCCTAGGCAACAGTGTTTAAGTGTCTCTAAAAGCAGTCTGGGAGCAAGCATTTTCATCCTGCATGGCTACTGTTCGTGACTGTGGCTTCTTCATCAAAAGCCTGTGAGCACACTGTATTCTGATTTAACTGGTATGTAGACTCTATTTTGCATGAATTTTAGTTGCCTACAAAGCAACTACGTGGGTACAAATTATGAACAAGTAATAGCTTGTTCTGTACTAATCTGTTATAATTTAAATTTATGAGCAGGTAGGATTCTGTTGAATTCATATTCTGATAGCAGAGATCTCTTTCCCGCTCTGGAAAGTAATTGTCCCTGTTTCAGTCTTAAAATCAGCATAGCAAGACACTGTTATTGCCAGTAACCACTGTGGCAAACTGTCCACTCTCGTTAGCTTGTAAATCTATGTGGAGCTCAGTTTGACACAGTTTATCCTTTGTACTTCATGGCTTTTGTTTGTGGACTTCTGCCCCCGTCCCGCCCCATACTATGTACGGGTCCCTTTGAAGTGAGGATATAGTTCATGCATCTGACAAAATAGGCCACAGTCCCTGAAAAATTATGCCATAATAATGGTGGATGGGTCTTTAAGTGGTAGTAGTCTTGGTCAGAAGGAAATATGCAGACTGAGTAAATTGCTTAGGAGCAGGGGTCATTTCGAGCAGGAGCTCGGGGGAGCTCAGCTCCGGGAGTTGGTGTCAGCCCCCCCCCCCCCCCCCGGTGGGGGAATGCCTGCTTGTATCATGGCTGCAGCAAAATGACCCCGTCCCCTGGAAAGGTCCTTGTTCCTCTGACCAGCCTTCTGAAGGCTTCAGCCACCGCTGAAGCTATCCTCCCAGAAGAGTGGTATTTCTGAGGCTTGGATTAGTAGCTATCCCCTCTTTGCCAGTAGCGCTCTCTCTCTCTCTCTCTCTCTCTCTCTCTCTCTCTCGCCTTCTAACATACTTCCAGTGATGTCAGGTGGTTTAGCATATGCAAATAAGTTATCTTAATGAGTTATGCTAATGAGCTCCTGCCCCTCTTTTTCTACAAAATGACCCCCGCTTAAGAGTGTAGACAACTGTGTAGTCCCTCATTTGTGTCTATATTTATTTATTCATTTATTTTGCTGTCGAGTCGCATCCAACTTAATGGAGACCCCGTAGGGTTCTCAAGGCAAGAGGCATTCAGAGGTGGTTTGCCATTGCCTGCCTCTCGTCGTATTCCTTGGCGGTCTCCCATCCAAATATGATGAGGGCTGACCGTGCTTAGCTTCTGAGATCTGATGCGATTGGGCTTGCCTGGTCTATCCACGTCAGGGCACTCCCTTCTTATCCTTTCCCTTATCAATTAAACTTTGGGTGTTGCTCCAGTGAATCCAGAAGTTCCGCTGTTCAGTGTCTAGTTGGTAAATGGGGGGGGGGCATTACTCTTCCATGACTTGATCCTTGGTGAACTTGTTGCATGTACAGTATTATAGAAACCTGGCACGCTAAGGAAAGGCTGTGGAGCTGTCTTGGCTGTTTCACCAGTTTTCTCAGTTCAACAGCAGTGGTCCACTGGAGGGAGTTAACATAGTTTGGATCTCTCTCATCCTAACCCGGTAGTATAGCCTCTGAAGTCTGACGGTTTGTACCTAGTGCTGCAATTGAAAGCTGGGTTTGGGATTCTGTTGGCGCATTGCCCCCCCTGATGCCCAGCCGCTTCCTATCCTGAGCTGAATGAGATGGTCTCAGGGTTATTGTTGCAGGATTGCACGACTCCCTACTTCCAGCCCTTGGGGTCATCTTGAGGACCCTATCCGGGTGAAAAAGTGGCACAGAAATGTTTTAACGACAGTAATCCAAAGCACTCTTTTTGACCTTTTAAAGTGTTTAATCCGTAGAGTACCTAAAGTATTGCCCAAATTGGTCCCCGTGCGAGCCCTGTCGTCTGTGGGGCATCGTCTACAAATGCCACACACATAGTCGGTGGTAATTATTTGGGAGTGTTTCAGTCTGTTGTACAATCAGCACCAAACACTTCCTAGTACAATAGCCCTTAGAAAGAGTCCGATGCAGTGTGGTCCAGGGCAGGAGAAGGAGGAGCTGATCCAAGAGGGGCATTCTTGGGGGTGGAAGGAGGTCCACAAGTCACTGTGGAGTTGGGGATCCCATGATGGGCTAAAGCTTGGGAGCGGAAGGGAGTGGGTTGTGTGATTTCAGTGAGGATGGGAGGTGCAGTAGCAGAGCCTGCTACCAGGGAAGGAGATCTGGGTACAGAACCAGCTACAAAGATGGAGATGCCCTCTTCTGAAGTGACTAGACCAGTGTGGAGCTCTGTTATTGGCCCAATCTTATGGAGAATTTAGAATCCACAGTGACTGATTAAGCGGTGCCAGGTCTTGCTTCCTACTGGGGCGTGTGAATTCCGAGAAACATTTCTCAGAAACACAGAGAGGAAGATTTAGGATGGAAGTGGAAGTCCTAATATGACTATGCTGGGTAGGATGACTGGGTCACCTCAGCGGACAACCAGCTCTGGTTGGTTCAGCTAAAGCTGAGCTACAGCTAGGTGGCACTCCCCGAGCTTGTGATTGAATTACTGGGAAAGGCCGTATTGCGGATTAGACTCTTGGCATCTCAGGTCATTGTTTAGCAAATCTGAGCCAATTATTCCTGGCCATGGGTATGAGGGAGCTCTGGAGGCTTCAGACAAAGTCTGTAATCAGTGTGTTCCTGGAGATATTCTAGCCTTTTGCTCCCATGGAGGGAATGGCAAAGGGAATTTCTGCCAGTGTTCCCAGGCCTCTGCTTTAATAGCAAACTGGATAATTTTATCCAGGCCTTGTGGGGATAATCCTTGAGGGGAAGAGAAGTACTGTCTTCTCCCATATCAGCCTGCCTCTTGTGCCTTAAGATCTGTGAGTGATGATGTGACAGTGGAAATCTGTGTTGCTGAAGTGAGTCTGGTAGTGTTGCCAATTCCAGGTGGGGAATTCCAGGAGATTTGAGGGTGGAGCCTGGGGAGAGTGGGGTCTGGAGAGGGGAGGGGCCTCAGTGGGGTATAGATTCTGCCCTCCAAAGCAGCCATTTTCTCCAGGGGAGCTGATCCCTATAGTCTAGAGATCAGTTGTAATTCCAGGAGATCTTTGGGACCCACCTGGAGATTTGGTATCCTTAGAGGCTTGTTGGGAACTCTCAGGGCATCTATATCTGTCACTGCCAGGTTAAGTACCTACTTCTCCCAGGAGGCAAAACAAACAGGTTTTCTGCAGGCTTTTCTGGAAGAAGCCAGAAACATTCTGGAAGGCTTTTGAATAAGTGAATGATCGGCCTTGCTTATTTGTATCCTATGAAGATTTAAAGTAATCTTATGTGGAATGTTTTGTTTTTTAAAAATACGACTTGTGAGCTCCCTTGGATATTTTCTGTGGCACTGAAATATACTGGGTTCACACACGTAGAGTGATCAGCTCATAGTTTATTAAGTGAGTTAAGCCAGAACAAGACAACCCTAGCAGGGCCGAAGCTCTGCTTATATGCATGCAAAACACTCCACCCCCTACACACCCACTCCCCGTGATAGGCTTTTTATAAAACATTACTATTTGATTGGTTTACTCCAGAGTCCTGGTCGGCTATTGTTCGTGTGCTCTAAGCTCAGCCTAGTCTCTAGGGTGATTCAATCAGGGATGATTCAATCTCAATACATAACAGGCCCAGAAGTTGCCTAAAGAAGAATAAATATGAAAGAATGTAAAGAAAACAACCCCCTAGTCTATTGTGCTTGGCAGCGCATGTTTTGTCCCCTGTTACAGTCCTTATTTTTCAAGTTGTCCCATGTGCTGTGCTGAGATGCTTATTGGGATGCCTGGAATTGTTGCCAGTGGCTTGAAAATTTGATATCACAAAACTGATTGTTTGGTCCTGGTTCACATCGTAGCGATGATGGAGCTGAGCCGAATGATATACTTGTAATATTGAAGCCAGTTGCCCTGACCCGGATGGCCCAGGCCAGCCGGATCTCAGAAGCAAAGCAGGGCCAGCCCTGATTAATACTTGAATGAGAGATCACGAAGGAAGTTCAGGGGCAGGCACTGGCCAGGAGCTTCTGTTTGTCTCTTGCTTTGAAAATCCCATTGAGCCGCCATAAATTGGCTGTGTGACATGATGGCACTTTCCACCAATGTTGAAGGCAACCCCACTAAGGAAGTTAAGTGGTTGGCTTCTAGACCAGGAAGCCAGTTCTTGGCCTAGAAACTGTTTTCATCAAGAAACTCCTCTAGCTCACTGTTCTGGCACTTATTGAGCTGTTTGTATTGTCCAACCTAGCAGTTCGAAAGCAAGATATTGCAAGTAGATAAATAGGTACCGCTTCGGAGGGAAGGTAACAGCGTTCTGTGTGCCTCGGGGTCTAGCCATGCTGGCCACATGTCCACAGAGATGTCTTCGGACAGTGCTGGTTCTTTGGCTTGGAAACGGAGATGAGCACTGCAACCCTAGAGTCAGATTCGACTGGCAAGGGAAAGAGCAAGGGAAACCTTTACCTTTACTATTGTCCTTACAGCAGAGACCTGAAAACACTGTCTGGAGAAGGGAGCGTTGAGTCTCAAAAGCTGATACCCCTGGAAATCTTGTTGGTCTTCAAGGTGCTACTGGTTTCAAACCTAAGTGATCTTCGATGTGGTCTCTCTGCTTCACACCTATGGGTTTACTGTGCCTGCACGGAAATCCATCGGTGTCGTAGAAAGCTTTAACGGATTTTCGCGCCCAGCGCCTCTAGGCATGTGCAGGGATCCCAGTGCACAAGTCCAGAGGAGCAGGGCACGGACATCCCGCCAGTTCTCTTCTGACCGCCGCATTGGAAACATCTCTGTTCCCTCTCTCCGTTGGTTAGTGTGTTGTGGAAGGGCCTTCTCTCTATCTTTCAGTTTTTCCTTTTTCTTTGTTTCTTTTATTCCTTCTTTTTTTTAAAAAAGGAACTGTCTTTATTTTTGGAACGGGCGTTTTCCTCGGCCTTCGGGCTTCCCCCCCCTCTTGCCGCCTGAACTGCATGGCGAAAAAGTGGGGCTGCTTCGAAAGGTGCTCCTCATGCAGCAGCAAACTTGCCGCCCCCGATGGACACTCCCTCTGTCTTCTTTGCCTGGAAGAAGGCCACCGTCCTGATTCCTGCGCCCATTACGCTAAGTTTTCCAATCAGACAAGGAAAAACAGAGCAACCCACTGCGCGTAGCCCTATTGGAGTCAGCATTACTTCCCACTACCCCAATGGATTCCACGCACCAGTCTAAGATGCCAATGTCAACCATCGGTATGGCCCCATGGACGTCAAGGGCCGCGTCCCGACATTGTCAAGACGACGTCGAAGCGCCTGGCTCCTACCCAGTCCACGGCTTCCACAGCTTTAAAAAAGAAAGATAAATCCGACAAGTGGCATAAGGCTTTGGAAGCTGGCATGGGTAAGCCCCCCCCAAAAGCCTCGGCGCAGGCATCTGCAGCCATTGTGCTGCCTCCTGCCTTCGCCACACCTCTGAGTCTTGAGGTCGCGGCACTGGCTGCACCGGGGGTCGTGGAGCTGCCTATCATCCATCTCCTCGACTCCCTGATCAGGCAATGGGATGTACTTCTACCTGGCAACATTTTGGAGACCCAGGATTTCTCCAAGTCTAACCGGCGGTGCGAACGGTTCCATTTCCCTAATTTTATTTCATTTCAGATCATTTCAGAGATCGCTCTCGAGATCCCCACTCTCTGACTGTTTCATCTCACCACTCGATTCTGAGCACCACTGGCACCATTGACACCAAACCTCCAATGGCTTATCACTCTGCCCTCGACAGGGACCGTTGTCCCGAATATCGGGGTCGATCACCTCAGCGTCAGTTGCCTCGGTGTTGATCCCTGATCCATTCCCAATGGGACTGTCCTTCACATCTGATGATGTCCTGGGATCACCATCATCGTTACCCTTATGGAGCCTACTCCTCCATACCATGGGTCTCACTTGCACCCCACTCCGACTGGGACCGCTACTCTTCCCATCCGCATTCACCGAGAGCCTTTCGCAGCCTCCTTCAGCCTCCTTTTCTAGGCCACCAGACCATCTAACATTTTCCCCACTGCTGATGTGCACGGTCCCCATGCCTAGCCAAGCACTGATACTGACCACCCACGGTGGACGATCGTCCTCGCTGATACCGAAGCCTCCGGCATCGACGCCTCCTCCTCCACAGGGCCTGGATGTTGCTGTTCCTTCCCATCTTCCACCACCAGTGTCCGAGTTGTCAGCTGAGGAGTCCAAGGATGAACACTCAGATGCTTGTTGTACTCCAGATGAGCCTTCTCTGAAACTGGATGTAGCGGATAACCTTCCTATTTTCCCATCCGAGGACCTTACTTTCTATGGCGACCTTGTAAAAAGGATGGCTCTTTCCCTCGGCTTATCTGGTTCAGCCAAAGCCAGTCATCAGTGATGCTGTCTTCGACATCGACCAGCTGGACGTCTCCACATCGATCGCCCTGCTCATGTCAGCAGAGCTGCTCCAAGCAGCCAAGGCCCCCTGGAACAAGCCATCATCCACACCTGTATCATCCAGGTGCTTGGACCACATGTACCGGGTTCAGGAAACTGGGGCAGAATTTTTACTAAACCACCCTCGCCCTAATTCGATGGTCGTAAATTCTTCCTCAAAGTCAAAGAAAACGCACTCCACCCCAGCAGACAGGGAGGGCCGTAAATTAGATGTTTTTATTCAGCTGGAGCCCTGGGGCTCAAGACATCCAATTATCTCACCTGCATGAGCAGGTACCAGTATCCGTTATGGGAACAACTGTCACAGACCATTGCTGCCCTTCCTGAAGAACGCCGCCTTGCTGCTCGCAAGATCCAGAAGGAGGGTTTGGTCCTCTCCAAACAACAGATTAATTCGTCCAAAGAAGCTCTCGATACATTCTCCAAAACAATGACGTCTGCAATCGCTCTCCGTCGTCACTCCTGGCTCCGCCCCACCACCCTCCAAACTGACACCAGGGCCTATGTGGAAGATCTCCCCTTCGATGGCCTGGGATTGTTCCACTCCACCACTGACTCTGTCCTACAAGAAACGGACAAGAGCATTAAGGCCTCCTGAACCTTGGGCATATCTTCAGCCCCTCGACAGTTCAAACCGCGCTCTTAGTCTAGACCTTGGTCTAGGAGATCTTCTAGCAGGAGTTCTCCAGACCATTCCTGGTGCCCTCGCACATCACCTTCTATCCAAAGAGTTCCCTATGCTCCAAAACAGAAGTTCTCCCCAGCCCAACAATCCAGCCTACCAGGGCGTCTAGGCCATCCAAACAGGGCCTTTGACTCTGCTCCAGCCCTGCTTGCTCCCACACACCTCAGCTCCTTCCTCCCAATCTGGCATCTCATAACCATGGACTACTGGCTGCTATCCATCATCACCTGTGAGTACCTGATTGAATGTGTTCAGCCCCCACCATCTTCAGTGGTTGTTTCCATTCCATTGTCAGACGTCCTTCTCCGGGAAGTTTCCATCCTGCTCTCCAAGGATGCCATAGAACAAGTGCCCACTCAACAACAACGAACGGGCTTTTACTCCTGGTACTTTGCAGTGCCCAAGAGTGATGGCGGTACCAGACCAATCCTGGACCTTCAGGGACTGAACCAAGTCATCGAATACTGTCGTTTCTGTATGGTCACACTTCTCTCTGTACTTCCTCTCCTTCACAGATATGCTTGGATGGCCACGATCGACCTCCAAGATGCCTATTTTCATTTGACCATCTGTCCCCCTCATCGCAAATACCTTTGTTTTGCGATCAGCCAAGACCACTACCTTTATTGGTTAAATATATATTTACATAATATTGAATATCCTTGATAGGAGTTTGCTCAGATATATGAGTTATATAGATACTGTAGTAGTACCAAGTGGTATTGTATAGATATACTGAAAGAGAAATTAACTGTTTGAAATAATTAGTATAGAACCTTGGTCACCTTTATTAGAATTATTTTTGAGTTGTACAAGTGTATTGCATACATTTTGAGCTCTCTGAATAGAAGCTTTCAAAACACTGTCAGGGGGCCTATATATTGTTATCAAAGTTCAACACACATTGCTCTTTGGAACTTTAAAATACTAACCTCACAGTTGAATCGTTAACACTGATTGTAGTCATTACAAAATGACAAATATATCACAAAGGTTCATTTTTATTATAAATTCTCACTAAAACACATTTTAAATAATTACATTTATCTCAGAAGTGCTCAAAATAACAAAGGCTAACAAAGTTTTCAATCATATCTATTTGTAAGAAGGGATAATACTCTTATATGGCAAATTGCATTCATGGGGGGGGAATGTTTTCTTTCAAATTTTGTTTGATTAACCTCAGAACAATTTAATTAAGAAAAAAAGGTTGAAGAATACATAAAAACTCTTTGCCCTGCAATTTTGTTCATACGAGAAACACATTTTTGCTTTGCCACCCACCCAATAGTAAAATCCTCTTCCTTCCTCCAGCAATACATGGCTCCAGGAACTTCAAAATCTAGGGGGGTGGCAATATTCATTGCAAAGAGAGTCAACTTTATCCTGAAATACAAAATTATAGATCCTAGGGGCCGATTCATCTTTGTGAAGGGAAGCCGTGGTCCTTTGCATCCATTTATCCCCCAAACAAGAAGCAAATAACCTTCCTAGATAAAATCTTACCCGAACTATAATCTTTTCAGAAGGGTAACCTGATCATAGGGGGAGACCATAGCAGATAAAATTCTAGATCGATCACATAACAAGTCAAGACAACGAAATCTAAGACAATCCGGCACAAAATTAGAGGAATTATTTAAAACATTCAACCTCACTGACAAATGGAGAACAAATCATCCTAAGGATCGCGACTTCTCATACTTCTTGGCAAGACATGGAGTCTTCACTTGGATAGATTATATCCTGATCTCCTCTTCTCTTTTGCCTCAACTAAAATCAGCAACAATTGGCCCTAGGCATCTCTCAGATCATGCATGGACAGAATGCCATTTACAAGGGATCACAGAAGAAAAGACAGACAAACAGTGGGTCATGGATACATCCATTTTATTGCATGAAACAATTACAGAGAAACTAAATAGCAAAATAAAGAATTTTCTAGACATCCATAAAAACACAGAAATGGATCCTGCTATCCAATGGGATGCGTTAAAGGCAGTCATAAGAGCTGTAAGTATAGCAACAACTTCTCACCTAAAAAGAGAAAAACAAAAATTGAAAACAGGAATCCTGAATCGTATAATAACTTTAGAACAAGAACACAAAAGAACTGGAAGAAATTCAATATATTTAAAACTACAAGCAGAAAGGAAGGCATTGGAATCCCTAGAAACTGAAGCAATTCAAAGAAACCTACTTATTATGAAACAAAAATTCTGACAAAAATCTTCAAAGAATATGAGGTTGTTGGCGTAGAGGATGAAGGAAAAAAAGACAAGAAATTATATCACTCTTCTTCCCCGAAGATAGAGGACATAGATATATATTTGAATTCATTTACACAGATGAACTCATTATCATTGGAGCAGGCCAAAATGCTAGATGGCCCGATAACATGTCAAGAAGTGCTGGATGTAATAAGAACATAAGAACATAAGAGAAGCCAATGTTGGATCAGGCCAGTGGCCCATTCAGTTCAACACTCTGTCACACAGTGGCCAAAAACACCAGTTGCCCTCAGAAGGTCCAGCAGTGGGGGCCGGACACCAGAAGCCCTCCCACTGTTGCCCCCCATCAAGCACCAAAAATACAGAGCATCACTTGCCCCAGACTGAGAGTTCCTATCTATACTTTGTGGCTAATAGCCACTGATGGACTTCTGCTCCATATTTTTGTATAATTCCTTCTTGAAGCCGTCCATGCTTGTAGCCGCCACCACCTCCTGTGGCAGTGAATTCCACATGTTAATCACTCTTTGGGTGATTCTAACCTGACTGCTCAGCAATTTCATCGAGTGCCCACGAGTTCTTGTATTGTGAGAAAGGGAGAAAAGGACTTCTTTCTCTACCTACTCTATCCCATGCATAATCTTATAAACCTCGATCATGGTATGAAACATACAGAATCAAATAAGGCTCTGAGGATGGATGGAATACCAGGCGAATTTTATAAAGCACTTTGCCCTTCCCTTATAGAACCTCTTGATCTTTGCAACGCAGCTTTGGGGGGGGGGGGGCGTTTACCGCCATCATGGTCAGAATCATCTATAACAGTATTACCTAAAAAAAATAAAGATCTCACTGACCCAGCATCATACAGACCCATCACCCTAATAAACAATGATGCTAAACTGTTCTCTTCTGCAAATCATCTCAAGAAGGTAGCGTCAAACCTGATAAATACAGATCAAACAGGGTTTATCCCTCACCAACAAATTACCGACAACATAAGATATACGCTGAACATAATCCTACACAGGAAAAATACGAAAGTGAGAGCGGTAATTCTGGCCTTAGATTTCCAGAAGGCATTTGATTCCATAGAAATCTCGTACTTAATGTCACTCCTCAAATGATTAGGTTTTAGAAAAAAAACTTTCTTGCAGCACTACAATCAATATACAAAAAACCCAGATCAAGAGTACGGGTAAATGGCATAAATTCTGCCTTCTTCCTTCCAATACGGGGAACAAGACGGATGCCCATTATCACCACTCATCTTTGCTCTTGCCATAGAACTGCTGGGAGAGGAACTGAGAAAGAACAACAGTTTCAAAGGAATCACTATAGCAGGCAGGGAGCACAAACTGTGTATGCGGATGATGTTGCCCTTTATATCTCTAACCCAGTACAATCTCTACCAATCATTTCACATAGGTGCTGTGGGAACCAGCCTACTCTTTCTTGTTCTTCATATATGTGTTGTAATGGTTGTATTAGCACTTGTATGCTGATGACACCCAGCTGTTATCTGTTGTTGGGCAGCCAGTCCGGAGCCACCCCAGATGACCTGGAGCGGACGCTTCAGGATGTGGCAGGCTGGCTCAGGCTTAGCCGATTGAAATTGAATCCAACAAAGATGGAGGTCCTGTGCCTGAGTCAGAGCAGCCCGGGAGTAGGGATCCCATTGCTGGCCTTCGGGGGGTGCCATTGGTGCCAGTGCCGAGGGTCCAGAGCTTGGGAGTGCTCCTGGATGCTTCCCTAACTATGGAGGCCCAGGTAGCAGCCACTGCCAAGGCAGCCTTTTACCACCTACGGCGGATTAGACAGCTGGTTCCCTCCCTCGAACGCAATGACCTGGTGACAGTGATCCACGCAGTGGTCAACTCGAGGCTAGACTACTGTAATGCTCTCTACTTGGGGCTGCCCTTGTCCCAGCTCCGGAGGCTGCAGCTAGTGCAGAATGCCACGGCCAGACTGTTGATGGGCCTCTCGGTGCGAGACCACGTCCAGCCTGCACTGAGGACGCTGCACTGGCTGCCTATAGCGTACCGGATCCGGTTCAAGGTGCTGGCTCTAACCTTTAAAGCCCTATATGGTCAGGGGCCTGCCTACCCAAGGGACCACCTTTCCCCGTATATACCCCAGAGAGCGCAGCGGTCAGGCACTCAACATCGCCTGACCCTCCCTGGCCCTAGAGAAGCCAGGTTGTTGACCACCAGGACCAGGGCCTTCTCGGTTGGCAGCTCCTCACTGGTGGAACGAGCTCCTGGAGGACATCCAGGCCCTGCGGAACCTTTTACAATCCCGCCGGGCCTGCAAAGCGGAGCTCTTCCGCCAGGCCTTTAATTAGGAGCCGCCACTGGGGGAAGGGGTCCCTGGTGAGTGCCGAGTATACTCTCTGGCCCGGGAAATCACCTGGTGAATGCCTCCTGGCCGGGCCTGTGTCGCGCTTTGTGTTGGATGCATGGTTTTGCTGCTGTTTTGGAGTTTCTGCTAAATTTGTACTGGGTGTTTTATGCTAACTTATGTATATTGTGGTTTTAAACTGTTGTGAGCCACCTTGAGCCGGCTGTAAAGCTGGCTAGGCGGCATATAAATCTAAATAAATAAATAAATAAATAGTGAGGGGTTAATGGTGGGGAAATGGTGCTGATGTGGATGGAACCTTCCCAGCAGGATAACACACAGTATTATGTGTGATATGCTAATATGCGTGAACTGTGTTCTTTCCAAAAAGTTTGGGGGGAAGCTGGTTTGGTGGGGTAAGAGTATATTGAGGTTATGGAAGTTCAGATTGATTTAGCGCATCTGGAAGCCCCCCCCCCCAAAAAAAGTGCTCCAGTTGGGAAGCCAAGGCAGAGAAAAACCTCCACGAGGAAAGAAGAAGAAGAAGAAGAGATTGGATTTATACCCCGCCCTCTACTCCCCAAGGGAGTCTCAGAGCAGCTTACAAACTCCTTTTCCCTTCCCCTCCCCACAACAGACACCCTGTGAGGTAGGTGGGGCTCAGAGAGCTCTTTTCCAAGCTGTCCTTGAGGGAACAGCTGGTCCAGAGCTATGGCTTGCCCAAGGTCATCCAGCCAGGTGCAAGTGGAGGAGTGGGGAATCAAACCCGGTTCTCCCAGATTAGAGTCCGCGGACTTAACCACTACACCAAACTGAGATTTCAGTCTCATACAGCTCAAGGCAGGCTTTCCAGTTGTGATGGCCAAGTTTGTTTGTTTGATTTATACCCCGCCCTTCCTTCCAAGGTGGGCTCAGGGCAACCTAAATAAAATGCATATATAAATGCAATTAAAAACATACATAGAACACCCAAAAACACTCAAAATCCATTTTCAAAAGTGCCGGAAACAATTAAAGTGCAGAGCAGAGATTCCTAAATCCAGCTGTACCACTACTTAGGTATTGGTCGTGGCATTTTCAATCGGCTCAGTGTGGTTGAATTATTTATGTGGTGAGATAGACTGAAGGTGGGAGAACCAGGGCACAGAGTACAGGGTCACCCCTTGGTATTTAAAGCAGCTCCTAATCGAAGGCCTGGTAAAAGAGCTCCATCTTACAGGCCCTGCGGAACTGTAAAAGGTCCTGCAGGGCCCTGATGTCTTCTGGGAGCTCATTCCACCAGTATGGAGCCACCACCGAGAAGGCCCTGGCCCTGGTTATTGTCAGTCTAGCATCTTTGGGGCCTGGGAGGGCCAGCTGGTTTTGAGCCCCTGAACACAGTGCTCTCTGGGGAACATATGGGGAAAGGTGGTCCCTCAGGTATGCTGGACCTTGACCATAAACTGCTTTAAAAGTCAAAAGGTTAGCTTGTTAGCAACATGGAGCTGTGTATCTGCTTGAACTCATTTCATCCACATGAGAGAGATTAGGCTGAGCCGTCTCTTCTCCTTTGTTGTCGTCCCCCCACCCTTGCCTGCGGTAACCAGACAGCAATCGGCTGCACAGGTGAATGTCCAGGTGGCCCCTCCTCCTGGATGGTGGTGTGATGGATTTGCCTCTCAACATTTTATGAGTAAAGTTTGAAGATCTTCAACTTCACCCTCTTAAGCTGTGACAGCCACTTCTCCTTGTTAGGTCATAAAATGTTGAAAAGCAAATCTATAAAACAACAATTCCAGCTGAGGTTGCAAAAGGAGTGGCTTTGAGAGATATGAGATCTCTCTTTTAGGTGGGGCTGCTGTCCATGGGAGAGGCAACAAGTATGATTGAACTGCAGCTTCATTAGCTACTGGATTCATTTGCCAGCTTCGTTCTCCCACACTGTTGGTAGCCTTAAGTATTCTTCCATAACAATAAACGTAGATGCTTTTACCCTTGAGAAAACATGCGATTCCTTGGAATGTCTGCTTTCATCTTTAGCTCATTAAGAGCACGCACACAAAAATTCTTAACCTTATAATTGTGGGGGAAGGAAGGAGAGAAAAGTTTGGCACGGGGGCTCAGGCAGCTCCAGCTGGAGAATTATTTTTATACAAAGTTGTTTGGGCAGTTTAGTTTATGAATTTTAAAGAGATGCTGTTTGGCTATTGCAGTCCTTGAGGCTTCACAAGGTAGTGAATTGGTAGTGAATCACAAGAGGCAATTGGATAAACATGTGGAGCAGAGGTCCATCAGTGGCCATTGGCTACAAGATATAGATAGGAACGCTCGATCTGGGACAAGTGATGCTCTGTATTCTTGGTGCTTGGGGGGGGGGCAATAGTGGGAGGGCTTCTAGTGTCCTGGCCCCACTGCTGGACCTCCTGAGGGCACCTGATATTTTTGGCCACTGTGTGAGAGTGTTGGACTGGATGGGCCATTGGCCTGATCCAGCATTGGCCTTATTCATCAACTGGAGGTGGTGGTGGTGGTTGTTATTCTCCGCCGTACTCCAGGAATGGGCTCAGGGCGGCTCACAACATAAAATTAACTAACAATAAAACAATAAATAGCAACAACAGATAAAACCAGTATCCATGCCTCATATCAGGCAAGAATAATTACCCCAAGAAATTCCAGTGCCCAAGTAATATCCAGAACAGCAGGGGCACTGGGGAAGGGGTCACGGACAGGACCATGGATGAAGGGGGGCAGAATAGCTGGACACCCCCCGCCTCAACCAAAGGCCTAGCGGAACAGCTCCTTGACACCCCTCTTTTTATTCCTTTTTGAAATTAATTCAGTGTGTATTACGTGATGGGCTGTCCCTATTAGTTAAATCTAATGACAACCTTTAAGTATGCCAAATGCCTGTGTTCTTCAGAATCACAGTTTTGAAAAATTTGGCAGTTGCAACATAACTTGGCAGCAACAACAAATATTTTAACTGCTAAATACTAAGAATTTCTGTCTTAGAAGGATCTGTATTGCTGCATAAGCCCTGAAGTTATAATGCTTGATTGAACTCATATTTGTGATGATTAAAATTCATTGTATAAAGTACTGGGTCCAGAGATGCGTTGCAGTGAAATCAGCTCATAAGTTTATTGATGGTACAGAAAACGCATGCATAACGGGGCTCGGGGGTCTGCTTAAATGCACGTCTAAACCGCACCACTGGCCTCACCCAAACACCCTGATAGGGTCACTCATGAGTCAACATAAACCATAGGTCCCCTGGAGAATCCTGGGTGGCGGATTGGTCTAATTTACAACCCGGCTGGGCTATTGTCTCCCGAGGCGAAGCTCGGTATCTCACCCGGCCACGTGTGCGGTTGCCATTAGAACACAACACTCCTCCCCCCATAGTTCGGACCTTCCCTAACACACAAAGTCCCTTAGGTAGGTGGGCCTTCGCTGTTCCTTGGTCGAATGGCATACGGCTGTCTCAGGGATTGCTTCGGCCAATCCTGGGGATGTTTCCGGTTCACCTGATGGGGTTGGTGCTGGGGGGATGTCAAGGTGTGTGTCAGCTGGTGTGCTTGGCCTGGGGAACTCCAGTGCGGATGTTTCGGTCTCCTCTTCTCCTTCATGCTCGGGCGTGGGGGTTTCATCTTCGCTCTCCTTGGGTGTGTCGGTCATGGTAGTCAGGAGCCGGTGGTGCAGTTGGTCGATGTGTCTTTTCCACAGTTGACCTTCTTCTCCTGCGATCTCATAGGATAGGGGCCCTGTCACCCACACTGTCTGGCCCAGGAGCCAGGCAGGACCCTTCACAAAATCCTTTACGTAGATGGGATCCTCCAAGAAGAACCCCTGTGGAGCCTTTTGCTGCTCTGGGGCCGTGTTATGTTCCAGGGCGATCTGGGTGTAGGTGGTCTAACCTGGTTGTGAGCCGCCTACCCATTAGTAATTCAGCTGGGTTGTGCCTGGTAGTGGTGTGTGGGGTTGTTTGTTGGCCGAACAGGAAGGCTGACAGTCTGTAGTTCCAGTTGCCTTTGTCCATGCAGCGCAGGACTACTTTGGCTGTGCGCTGCATGCGTTCAGCCTGGCTGTTGGTGGCTGGATGGAATGGGGCGGAGGGGATGTGCCAGATCCTGTAGTAGTCCACGAACTCCTGTAACTCCCATGACGTGAAGGCTGAGCCGTTGTCTGTCACGAGTGTGTCGGAGATGCTGTAGGAACTGAAGGTGCACCACATGGCGCAAATGGCAGCCTGTGATGAGGTGGAGGATACTGGCAACACTTCCAGCCACTTTGTGTAGCTGTCTACTAATATAAAGAACAGTTGACCCTGGAATGGTCCTGGAAAGTCCAGGTGGAGCCAGGCCCGTGGCTTGTGGGACGACTCCCAGGGTCGCACCGGTGCCTGGGGCAGGTCTGGTCTTGACTCCTGGCACTTCTGGCACCACCTGACTTGCTCCTCTACCTCCCGATCCAGCTCCAGCCACCAAGTGTAGCTTCTGGTCAGGGCCTTCATCCTTACAATGCCAGGATGCGCCAGGATGCGCAGGTTTCATGGAGCACCGCGAGCACCCATTTACAAAGCAGCTTGGGGATAACCACCCACGCCCCCCATAGCACACACCCTTTGTGTGCCAATAGTTCATTTCGCCGGGCTGAAAAGGTGGCAAATTCGGACCCCGGGTTGCTGGGCCACCCCCTTCCCACTCAGTCCAAGACACGGGACAGAATGTGATCACGGGCAGTGTGGTGAGAAACCTCCTTCACCTGGGCAGTCCGGTCTGGCAGGTCCTTCAGTAGAGCGATGTGGTGGGCTGGAGCCGGGTCAGGGTCCCAGGAAAGGAACAGCAGGAGGCTGAGGGCATCCACACGGCCCATGGACTTCCCCGGGTGGTGGACCAGCTCGTACTGGTAGCTGGCCATGAAGATGGACCAGCGCAGCACCCTGGGTGAGAGCATCTGGGGAGTTTGGCGGTCTGGTGCCAGTAGACCCAGGAGAGGCTTGTGGTCCATTGCACTTGTGAAGGCCTGGCCGTACAGGTAATTATGAAATTTCTTAATTCCTGCTATAATCGCCAGAGCCTCCTTGTCGATATGTGCGTAGTTGTGCTCAGCTGCAAATGGGGTGCGGGAATAGTAGGCAATGGGGACCTCCCTCCCGTTCGCCAGGCAGTGTCCCAGGATGGCTCCCACCCTGTATGGTGATGCGTCACATGCGAGGATCACAGGGAGCGGCTCGTCAGAGTGGGTCAGTACCATGTTCGAAGTCAACAGTCCTTTGACAGCCCAAAAAGCCGCAGTGTGGTGTGGACCCCAGGTCCATGGAGCGTGCTTGTCCAGGAGCCAATGGAGGGGTTCTGCTGCCACTGCCTTGTGGGGGAGGAGGGCATCATAGGAATTGAGGAGTCCCAAGAATGCCTGGAGCTCTGGTTTCGAAGTCGGTGTGGGGGCCTCGGTAATGGTGCGGATCTTGTCGGGGGTCGGGTGGATGTCCTGTTCGTCTACAGCGAAACCGGGGAACTCAACTGATGGGACTCCCAGCAGGCATTTTTCTCCCTTGACCTTGAGGCCTGCATTGTTGAAGCACTGCAGGATGGATTGGAGCCAGGCCGTGAAAGTCTTGACATCTGCTGCTGCTATCAGAACATTGTCAAAAAATGGCTGGACCCCAGGGATACCTTTGAGTAAGGAGTCCATGAGTTTTTGGAATATCCCGGGGTGATGCTGACTCCGAATTGTAGGCGCCACACTTGAACGCCCCCCTGTGTGTTACTATGGTTTGGGCCTTGGTGGTGGCATCGTCCACCAGGAGCTGCTGGTAGGCCTGTGCCAGATCCAGCTTCCCGAACACCTTGGCGCCTGCCAGTGAAGCAAGGACATGGTTAACCACTGGCGCAGGATACGCATGGTCTTGGAGGGCCCTGTTTATTGTGCATTTGTAATTGGCACAAATGCGAACGTTCCCGTTTGACTTCATAGTGGTCACAATGGGGGTCTCCCATCAGGCATGTAGGACCAGCTCTAGGACCCCTTGTTTGACCAGCCAGTTGAGTTCCTTGTCTATTTTTAGGCAGACCACGGGGGGTGGTGGTGTTCGTCTGGCCATCATACAGATCGGCTGAATCGTTGGGTCAAGATCCAGTGACACTGGGGGACCCATGTATTTGCCCAGTTTGCCATCAGAAACGGCTTGTTACAGACTGACTGGAAGTCTGTGCCATGGAGTTGGTTCACCCCGGTTACTCCCAGTCCCTGGGGCCCGAACCAAGACAGCCCTAGTAGGCTGGAAAGCTTGCCTTCCACCACCAGGAGGTCCAGTTGTCCTTTAAAGTCCTTGTACTGGACCTTGAACTTTCCCCATCCCGTGATCCGCTACCAGGTTCTGAAAATCCCATGACTTCAGTCCCATGGGCTTCCGCAATGGGGCCCCGGCCTGTGGACAGAGTCTCTGAAGGGTATCCACTGAGATTACGGAAATGCAGACTCTGTGTCCAGTTCCATCTGGCAGGGGGACCCCTCTATGACTACTGGGACGAAGATTTTGTTGGGGGTGTCCTGGGGCAAGTTCAATACCTGGTGTTGGGTGGATGTCGTGGAGTGTAGGTCCGATGACTCCAGGTGTGCTGCTTGTGTGCATCGGGAGGCCCGGGAGAGACAAACCCAAGTGATGTGTCCCGTCTTGCTACAGGATTATTGGCAGGATGCTTCACGGAAGTGGCAGGTCCGGCGGCTGTGTGGATCTCTGCAGCCGGCACACGATGTGGGCGCATTGGTCCTCTTGTTTGGCTTGCACAGTTGTAGCGGCTGGGCGCAGTGGTCCTCTCTGGTCCAGTCTGCGGAGCTGAAGGACTTCTTCTTCGTCCATTGCTGGACTGGTGGTGGTCACCAGACGGTGCATCATGGATCCTTGGCGATCTTTTTGTGCTTTCTTGAAAGCGTTTGCTGTTTTGCACGGCGTCCAGCTTCAGTTCCTCAACTGCCACGAGCTTCCGGCAGAGCTTCTGCTCACGGGCATGGTGTGGTGAGCAACCTCCTCAGGGGTGGTCAGCGGTGCTGAGAGGCGCTGGAGCCTAGCATTGCTAGTTTGCCGGCAGATCGGTGCTTGAGGCGATGCTGGAGTTGGCGTTGATGTTGCTTATCGGGATCCCACCTTCGTCACCAGTATAAAGTACTGGGTCCAGAGATGCGTTGCAGTGAAATCAGCTCATAAGTTTATTGATGGTACAGAAAACGCATGCATAACAGGGCTCGGGGGTCTGCTTAAATGCACGTCTAAACTGCAGCTCCAGCCTCGCCAAACACCCTGATAGGGTCACTCATGAGTCCACATAAACCATAGGTCCCCTGGAGAATCCCGGGTGGTGGATTGGTCTAATTTGCAATCTGGCCAGGCTATTGTCTCCCGAGATGAAGCTCGGTATCTCGCCCGGCCACGTGTGTTTACCTGACCATGTGCGCGGTCGCCATTAGAACACAATTGCTTAGCAATATTTATTCAAATATGCAAGTTTAATGCAAATCAATAGCTGTTTCTGTTCAGTTAAATGGCATTTTGTGTATGTTTGCTACTGCACAATTTTAATATTGGATACCAGCTTAATTTTATTTTCAAACAGTTGTCTCCTTTTTTTCTCCCTGGGAGCCCAAGGTAGCTAGTCTGAGATATACACGTCTCCATAGGCTAGTTTCCATGAACCTCTAATGGATTCCACCCCCACCCCCCATTATGTTTTGATATTTTAGAAAATTTTCTCCAGTTAATTTATAGCCCGCCTTTGTCACTGAGAGTCAAGGCAGATTACAAAGTTTAAATTAATGCAATTGAAAGCGTGAAACATCTGATAAGTAATGTAATAGGACTAGGATTACAGAAATCTGAAAACAAAGCATGACGTCTTAGACATGGTGTGTTACATGTTGCAGAAAATGGTATTACATAAGTATAAAGCAACACAGTGAGAGCATAATAATGCACATAGCCAGCAGAGAATACATTCTAAACACAGGGATATAGCCCACAGTCCTGTTTCCTTTATAACAATGCCATCCTGAACAATTCTGCTTTATATAGCTTGTGGAATGACAAAAGGATGTGAGCCTTCCAGACTTCCTTAGGCAAGCCATTCCACAAGGTGGGCGCCACAGTAGAGAATGCTCGTGTTTTTGCCCATTTTCCAGTTGACACATGCAGAAGACACTACTCAGATGGCAGAGCGTAGTGGGAAAAGGTAGTCCTGCAGCTTTGAGGGCCCAAGGCCATGCAGGTTTTTGTATGTGATAACCAATTCCATGAACTGAAATTGGTAATTGATGGGCAGCCAGCACTGTGACTGCACAATGAGTGTAATTTGCATGTTCTACCCAGTTTGTGATAATAACTGAGCAGTGGTATTTTGTACCAACTGGAGGAGTCTCAGAGTTGATTTCAAGTGCGTGTAGAGTGCATTCTGAAATGATGCAAGATTTCTCCTGAGGGTTCTACATAGAGCTTGAATAGCATGGGGGATAGGACTGTGCTTCGTGGAACCTCATAGGACAAGTCCCACGTGCTTAGGACAACTGATCTCTAACAGCAACCCTTTTAAGTCTGGTCCACAAAGAACGATTTAAACCAATCCAAGTGCCATCGTGTTGAGATGTTTAGAGGAAGAAGAAGTTATGGTCCTCTGTGTCAGAGGCTGCAGATAAATCTAGTAGGGGCAACAAAGAGGCATGGCTGTAGTCTCCATTCAGAGAGAGACAGTCAGCTAAAGCCATATGCTCGGTCTCTGTCCTGTAGCTCTTTTTGAAGTCAGACTAAAAAGGGTCTAGAGCAGATGAGTTATCCAACAAGACTTGAAGTTGGTCCTCCGTGGCTCTCTCAGTCGCCTTGCCAAGAAAGTGCAGATTAGAGACTGGCCATTAATTACTCCCCAAATCCCACTGTCCCCAGGCTCCACCTCCATAATCTTCAGGAATGTCCCAACTTAGAGTTGGCAGCCTAAGGCCAAATGTGGTACAACTGGACCAGCAACTGGTATTTCAGACCACGTTACCTCAACACTCAGTGAAAAGCGCCCTCTCCTCCTTTCTCTCCCCCACCCCCTCTGGGCGATAAAATTTTTTCACGTATCACTATGGATTCAGCTAGCTGTCTGCCTTTAAAACCACTTTATCTTGAATAGCTCTGTGTGGAAAGAACGTGGAGCATGTAAAACACTTCAGTGGCTGTCTGTCACCGTGGTGGTTTACTTGACAGAGGAGGCAGCTGCCAGCCATTATCGTGGCGGCCCGGACAGGCCTATTTCAGTTCCTGTGTCGGCTGTTTCCAGGTGACAGCAGAGGGGAGCCGGCAGCTGTAGCTGGCTTTCGCTGGTGGAGCATCTCCTTCCTTTAGTATTCTTTCCTATTCTGGGGTTGCCTTTACTTCTGGATCTGTGGTAATCACTCACAGAGTTTGCCCTGTTTGTTGTTTTTCCCTCAGCTATCTCTGAAGTGGTACCAGTCAGTTAGCGTTAAAATGTGCTAGCTAGCCCGTTCACAAATCCCACCTCTGAACAGCAGAGGACAGTAAAGGCACAGTCTTCTCTCAACCCAGTCTCCTTGCCTGTCATTCAGGAATGTCTAAAGGATTTTAATTGTGCGCAGCACTTGGTCTTAAATGGAGTTTTGACCCTTGTAGATCGTAATTACTGCAAAAATGTTGGATGTACCCTGTTACTTTGAGGGGTTTTTTTTGGGGGGGGGGGGGACATGCTGTAACACAAGTGTGGAGACAGGGTTTTTAAACCGTTATCCTTTTAAAAGTTCAATAAACTGTATGTGGAGCAAAAGAACTTCCTTTTAAATTCTTACTGTCACGCTGCTTAATTTATCGCTTGTAAATATATAGGATCTGCCTATAAAGGTCACTGCTCTTGAGAGCTCAGGACTTGGAAATGTTTGTTTGATGTGTGAATACTTTTTAGATCGAGAACTTAGTTTAGGAAGCACAGGTAAAGGATCAGTAATGCTCCTCGGGTACTTGTTAAGTAGAGGGCAGCTTAAAAGCCAAAGTGGGGCAGAATGATTCAGGACAGCATCTTGTGATAAGAGTTTAGAAAGGAACTGAAACCAGGGTTAGAATCTGCCTGGCAAACCCCCCCCCCCCCCCCAACAGGTAAAATGAACCCGGATTATTGCCAATGTCAGTGTCGTCCTGGTTGAAACTAACAAGGAAGGAAGCCAGAACTTGAGTTTGTAAGCATCCATGTGTGCGTAGCTGATTTCCTAACCACCACGCGTAAGGTATCACTACTATTATATCTCTGGTGGCGCGGGAAAGGGCCGTCTAGTTGCCTTGGACTTATGGCTGTAGGGATTTCAAGGCAAGCGACGTTTAGAGGTGGTTTGCCATGGCCTGCCTCTGCATAGCAGCCCTGGACTTCTTTGGTGGTCTCCCATCCAAATACTAACCAGGACCAACCCTGCTTAGCTTCTGAGACCTGGTCAGATCAGGCTAGCCTGGGCCATCCAGCATTACATCTTTACCACCTGGGTTTGTTTAAACCCAGGCCTGTTCGTCCTTTTTATTGTTTTTCATTCAGCACAGGCAACATAACCTGAGCAGCGGTCTTCCACACATATATCCTCTCCTGGATGAGGAACTGAGAGCACCCATGGCTGTGCACCCATGCCCTTATGTGGAATTCACTGCTGCAGGAAGTGGGGGTAGCTACAAGCATAGACAGCTTCAAGAGGGGATTAGATAAATAGGTGGAGCAGAGGTCCATCTGTGGCTATTAGCCACAAGGTGTAGATGGAACACTATGTCTGGGAAAGGGATGCTCTGTATTCTTGGTGCTTGGGGTGGGGGGCAACAGTGGGAGGTCTTCTGAAGTTCTGGCCTTGCTGGTGGACCTCCTGATGGCACCTGGGTTTTGGCCACTGTGTGACACAGAGCGTTGGACTGGATGGGCCATTGGCCTGATCCATCACAGCTTCTCTTAGGTTCTCTTATGGTCTTATGTTGTAGATGCTGGTCTAAGTGGTAGAACTCTTCATCTACCTGTCAGGACAGGCATGAGTGTTTTCCAGTGGCAGCCACCACTGGTGTAGTTTAGAGCCACTGGTTAGTGTTGTTGGTTCTGACAAAATCCAGCCTCCTTCTCTCCACCCCCACACTCAGCACCGCATGAACAACACATGGATACATGCATGTCCCTTAGGATCAGGGCCTATGGCTGCGTAGAATTCAGTAAAGAACCCTTAATTTTTTTTTTTGCATTGGGATCACAGATATAAGCCTGATTTCAGCTAGCTGAGATTCTTTTATGAGAAGCGTGGGAGTCTGAGAGTACATTCCCTGTTCATCATCTGCAGTCCTATCATTTGCAGACATGAAGAAAGGGGGCATCGCTTACCTGTACATTTTGCCAATCACGACGGTGCAGTTTGCAAAAACAGGAACAATGGATTTGAGATAAAGCTTACAAGTGAAGCATCCTAATGCAGAATAAAAGTGCATATGCATATCTGCATAATTAGACTTCATGGTTTACGTTTTGTAGGGTTTCAGTAGTGAATAAAGGGAAAGCTCTGGACTCTTGGAGGAGGTCAGAAATTATCACAATTGCAATCCTAATTCCTAATTCTAAAATCCTAATTCTTGTAGACCAATTAGTTTGGCAAATCAGGATTATAAATTTTTTGCGAAGGTCTTAGCAAATAGATTGAAGAAGCTATTACCAAGTCTAATAGGAGAAGATCAATACGGTTGTGTGAAAGGAAGGTACATAGGTCATCCTATAAGGAATGTGATCAATGCTTTATATCATGGAAATAATAATAGGAAGAGTGCTCTTTTGAAATTGGACGTATGTAAGGCATTTGATACATTAAATCATGAATACTTGTTCCAAGTATCACACCAGTTTGGTTTTGAAGGACCTTTTGTGAATGCAATAAATGAAATTTACAGAGAAAGAAGAGCAGTGATTAATATAAATGATGGACATACTGGGGAAATATTGATTCAGAGAGGAGTTAAGCAAGGGAGTCCTTTATCCCCAATGCTATTTGTTATAGCTATGGAACCTTTGGCAGACAGAATCAGAAATAGTATCAGAATACAGGGGTATACGGTAGGAAAGGAAGAAATTAAACGGAATTTATTTGCGGATGATATTTTAATGGTTTTAGGGAATCCTTTAGAAGCGATGAAAGAATTAGTAATAATTTTAGAAGACTTTAAAGCATGTTCAGGATTGGGAGTTAATATTGAGAAGTCAGAAATAATGTTTAGCAAGATAGATGTAAAGGAACAAAAAGAAATAGCAAAGTTAACAGGTATGAAGCTAGGAAATAAGAAACTGAAATATTTGGGAGTAATGATAACAAGAAATGTCAAGAATTTGATGGGGATAAATTATAAAATAATATGGAAGAAGATACAAAAAAATTTAAATCAATGGAACAATAAGTATTTGAGGATACTAGGAAAGATTAGACACTTAAAATGTTTATAATACCTAAGCTGATGTATTTGTTTCAAGTACTTCCAGAATGGGTACCTAAGAAACAGTTAGTAATGTGGGATATTAAAAAAAGATATTATAGCATTGGAAAAAGTGCAGAAAAGGGCAACTAAAATAATAAAAGGGTTGGAACATTTTCCCTATGAAGAAAAGTTGAAGCGCTTGGGGCTCTTTAGCTTGGAGAAATGATGGCTGAGGGGTGACATGATCGAGGTTTATAAGATTATGCATGAGATAGAGCAGGTAGAGAAAGAAGTCCTTTTCTCCCTTTCTCACAATACAAGAACTCGAGGGCACTCGATGAAATTGCTGAGCAGTCGGGTTAGAACAGATAAAAGGAAGTATTTCTTCATCCAAAGAGTGATTAACATGTGGAATTCACTGCCACAGGAGGTGGTGGCGGCTACAAGCATGGACGGCTTCCAGAGGGAATTAGATAAACACAAGCAGGAGGACCCGCGATACTCGCGGGGAGGGGGGGGAGAAGGAGCTCCACATCAAGGAGGAAGCACCCACAGGTGAGCCTTCTCTCCCTCCCCCCACGGGCACCGTCGAGGCCTAAGCACCTCTAAGCTGCTGGGCCACCGATTCCCCCCCCCGGCACTGGTGGTGAGGCCTGAGTGGCTCTCAGCCACCATGCCTGATCCCCCCCCCCCCCAACCCCAGGCACCAGCAGCGAGGCCTGAGTGGCTCTCAGCTGCCAGGCCACCGATTTCCTCCCAGCCCAGCACTGGCAGCAAGGCCCGAGCAGCTCTCGGCCACTGGGCCACCAATTTCCCCCCCACTCCCGGCACCAGCAGTGAGGTTTAGTATGCTTGGGACTGCACCGTTAGTGGAGGAAAATCAGGACTGGCTCCTTGTTTTGGGAAACAGATGCCCTGGAGAAGAAAGAAAAGGGTCCCAGAATATACTTTGTTGGGTACCGTGGTACACCCCATATTCAGGGTCACTGGTGTAAATTCATTCCATCAGTGTTTAAGACTGCTACTTAAAAAAAATATCCATATTAGCTATTATTTTAATTTCTAATTTTATTGCTGCCCTGTCCTGGGTGGCCCACGCCAGCCTGATCTTGTCATAGCTTAGAAGCAAAGCTGGTGTCAGGCCAATGGTTGCCAAGTCCAGGTTAGAAAATCCCTGGAGATTTGGGCAGGGTTTGGGGAGGGGAGGGGACCTCAGTGGAGTATAATGCCATTGTGTCCATTCTCAAAAACAATCATTTTCTTCTGGGGAACTGACCTCTTGTCATCTGGAGATTGTTGTTCCAAAAGATCTCCATGCCCACCTGAAGGCTGGCAACCCTACCACAGAAACAGTCAACGGCAAACCATCTCTGTTCATTGAGCCCTACAGAGTTGATGCAACTCAGCTGTGCCTTGATGTACAATTTCTATTCTACCACTCCCAAATGAATAGAAACTCAGAAAAGGGCATCAAGTCAGGGAAAAGGGGGGGGGTGAAGACTGCACTCACACACATGTACTTGAAAGCTCCATGCCTCTGGCGCTTGCTTAACATTCCCTGCTCGGTGCGATGTCTGTAGCCGAGGAATGGAAAGGGGGGGAGGAAAGGGGCGGGGCGCTTTATCGGCAAGTGTTTATCAGCAAACAAAATAAAAAAATGACCAAATCGCTGGCTGGGAGGGGGTGGCGGCCCCCGCTAGAGGGTGGGGCCTGGGGAAGAGATGCGGGGGGGGGGGGGGGTAGCAGGGCCATTTCAGTGAGCTGCGGTGGCGCAGGCGGCCTGGCCAGGATGCTCTTGGCATCGTCTTGCTGCGGCACTTGCAGCTGCGACAGCGAACCCGCCACTTCCCCCCTCTTGCGCAGCTGCTGAAGCCGGCCATGCAGCCCCGTCTGTCGCCTCACTCTCGTCTCAGCCGCCTCCTCCTCCGCCACCACCTTCTCCTCCCTTTTGTCCCTGTGTGACTATCTGGCTGTGGCTCCTCGGCTCCCATGGTGGCGGCAGCGGCAGCGGCGGGCAACAAAAGCATTTGTGGCATGTTGTGGCTCTTCCGGGCCAGCGACCCGCTCCTCAGCGTTCTCATGTGTGGGGGTGAACCACTCGGTGAGAGCCGCTTCCTCAGGCCTACCAATCTCTCCCTTCCCTTCCCCTCCCCGACAGCGGCGGCGGTGGCAAGGTTCACCGCCCGCTGAGTTCCCCCCCAACAGCCAAAGCATTCGCTGCGTGTGCGCAGGGAATGCTTTTACTTTTGGGGGGGATTTAAATATCCCCCAAAAGTTTTCTAACTTCTAGGATTTTTCTGCACACAAGGGGAGCCCCCCAAGTATGCAGAACAATTTCCCTGCTCCCCAGGTGCCCCCCTGCACGGATTTAGATATCCACACACAGGGGGCTCCTTTGCTATTAGTATATAGATATGGAGCAGAAGTCCATCAGTGGCTATGAGCCACAAAGTATAAATAGGAACTCTCAGTCTGGGGCAAGTGATGCTCTGCTTGTGGGGGGGGGGGCAACAGTGGGAGGGCTTCCTGCCCTCACTGCTGGACCTTCTGAGGGCGCCTGGTGTTTTTGGCCACTGTGTGACAGAGTGTTGGACTGGAAGGGCCACTGGCCTGATCCAACATTGGCTTTTCTTATGGATATGGAATTAAAAAATTGGGTACTTGGAAAGAAACAAGCTAGAATACCAAGGAAAGTAATATATTTGTCAAAGGAACACTTAGGTTGGGGTATGCCACAACTGGAAGGATATTATGAAGCTTTTCAAATAAAAAAGTTGTTGGAAATGGATGGCAAAAGTAAGGATAAATGGGCCCGATGGGAAGATTGTATAAATGGAGGAAAAGGTAGATTTGGAATATTTACACAAAGATTAAAAAAAGAGATTGAGAATACAATAGGCCCAAGATGGACAGCATTAAAAATAGGGGGGGGGGGGACAGGTTAAGTGGATGCCTCCTCTTTCAAAGTGGGCCCCACTTGAATCATTAAATGAGGAATTTAAAAATTTTGAGGCAACCTTTTCGGAAGGAGCGAAAGTGAAAGGACCCATGGAGAGTGAAAGATATGTATCATGCTCAAGGGAGTTTAATTGTGATGCAAGAAGTAATGGGAAGAGTGGGAGGACGATATTGGTTAAGGGTTATTAGTTTATATAATATTTTGAAACAAATGAAGTAGTCTGGAATATTAAATGAGGTGAACACGGCAATGGAAGAATTGTATGGAATTAAAGAGGATAATAAAAAGGGCATTTTAAAAAAGATATATAGCAGATTGATTGAAGATAAAAAAAATATGATTGGTACAATACAGTCAAAATGGGAGAAAGATGTAACATTATCAGAAAATGAGATACATAAATTAATGAGAGGTATTAGGGATATAAAAATGGAAAAAAATAGAGAAATGGAGACAAAATTAATATTGAAATGGTATAGAACATCTGCTCAGCTATCTTAAATGATCAAGGGACTGACACCTGAATGTTGGCATTGCAAAAAGGAAAAGGGATATTATGCACATCTTTGGTGGGAGTGTTCCAAGGTGGTTAAATTCTGGCAAAAGATCTTGGGAAAGGTGGAGGAAGTATGTAAGGTTAAAGTAGAGTTATCAGGGAAAGTATTATTTATGGGAATTTTAGGGAACTATAAAATAGATAAATCATATCAGGATCTATTTAAAGCTATGATTTTGGCTGCCCATGCAGTTATAGCGCTAGGTTGGAAAGATCCTACAAAATGGACTATAGACAGATATTTGTATGAATGAGTACAGTCCAGGGGTCCTTTGGGGCTGGAGCGAGGCGGAGTGAAGCTCTGCCAGCTCAGGAGTGGCCACTAGGGCAGCCACAGGCCGAATCAGATTCTCTGATCTGATTCAGCCCGCTGCTGAATTGCCGCCGAAGCAACTGGAGGGGAGGTGGTTTGAGGGAGAGGCTCCAAACTTGCAGGGTAGCTGCTGGGGCCTCTCCTCGAAATACCCACCAAGTTTCAAGAAGTTTCAAGAAGATTGGACCACGGGGTCCAATTCTACGGGCCCCCAAACAGGTTGTCCTATCCCCTCCATTGTTCTCTATGGTGGGAAAAAGTGTTACTCCCTCAAACCCCCTTTCCTCCAGCCCCTCATATACCCTATGAGTTTTTGCCATTGATTTCAATGGCCCATAGGGTATAATGGGGCTGAAACTGACATTCCCTTTCTGACACACTTCCGGTGATGTCAGGGGAACGTGGCATATGCGAATGAGTTATGCTAATGAGTTATGCTAATGAGTTATGCTAATGAGCTCCTGCACCTCTTTTTCTACGAAAGGGCCCCTGGTGCAGTCAGACATATTAACGATGTTAAAACAGGAAAATCTAGGTGAGGATAAGATTGTGGAAGTCCAGAAGAGGTGGGTAGAGTATATAAGATGGGTAAAAGCAGATGGGGCCAACAATGATATACTTATTAAACTCCAAAAGGTGTGCTTATGGTTACAGTTATAAAATAAGGAATTACTGCTGGTCTTTTGAGGGAGTGGGAAAAGGGAATAGGGAAAGAAACATACAGTGTATTGAGGAGTATAATATATGTTATGTTATGTATGGATTGAGTTATATGGAAGCAGGATCAAATATTTCAATAAAAAAATATTCCCCCCCCCCCAAAAAAAAATTAGTGAACTCCAGAGGCTTTGTCCTGCTCCTTTAAGCCTCCCTGATGCAGGGTGGGAAAAAATTAAGAATATGTCATTGGAGATCAGCAAGGTAATAGTTGGATGTGTGTCTCTATCTTTCTGAGTTTGTAGTACACCTATATACCCACTGTGTGGTTCACATATTTCAGGGTGTTGTGCCCCCCCCCCCCCTTCCCAGCAGTACTACAAGTATCTTTTTATATTCTTGATGCCCTTTTCCTTGCTTCTGAATATTTTTGATTACAGTGGTTTTTTTCGTCTTTTGTGAAACGCAGCAAAGAACGAACAAAGAGTTTGTTCTTGCGGCTAGGGCATTTGTGGAGGGTGTGGGGGTGTGTCGGGGGAATCAGCTGTCTGCTGAGCTGTAATAGAGGGTTATGACAACTGTGCATTCTTAGGGAGTCGATGGTTACACAACAGTCCCACATCCTGTTGTCTTACTGCCTCAAAGTCTGAAACTGAGATAAACATGTCATAAATATCTACTGTCAAATTCCTTCTGAAGTAAGTCATGATTCCCTGTCATCCTGGCTTCTGATGGATATGAAGTGAGTGCGCACTGCAATAAATCATGTTGGATTGTTAGTGTGGTGGTCTCAGAGCCAGCATGGTTGTAAGGGTTACCAGTGGCAGACTCTAATCTGGAGGACCGTGTTTGATTCCCCACTCCTCCACATGAAGCCTGCAGGGTGACCTTGGACCAGTTGTAATTCTTTCAGAACTCTCAGCCCACCTGCCTCATGAGGTGACTATTGTGGGGAAAGGAAGGGAAGGTGATTCTCTCCTTAAGGTAGAGAAAAGCAGAGTATAAAAACACGACTCCAGCCCTTCTCTCTTCTTCTCTTGAGTAAAGTAAAGCTGCATCAAAGCCTGGCATATGTATCAACTGGAAGACACTTTTTGCACTAGATCTAAATCCTTCTCTCTTTGCAGGCACCTGGGAGCAGCTGACATGCTCATCTGTGCTGTGTTCAGAAATGGGCACATACCGTGTTTTGATACCTCCAGTAAGACTATTTGCAGGGGACTCTCCATATTAATTTGCAGGCTGTAGCTGCTTTTAAGAGCAGAGGAAGAAGAGTGATTACATTGCAATGTTACATTTCCAGCTGTTTGGCTGCTTAAATGCTAATCCAAGGAATTCCAAGACATTTGCCATATTTATGACTGTAATGTATTTTTCCCAAATTGTGTATCGGTTGGTGATTCTAGAGTTTACAGGGTTTGAAGGGCTGGTATATGGCAGTTTCACCTGTCTTGAGATTAGTAGCATAGTTTATTTTCAGATGCCACCTGAATATTCTGTTAAACTTGTTTAGCAAGTATCTCTGTATAGTTAATGCACTTCGGCCACACCTGATCATTGCTAGTGATACCTACAGTAATATGGACTAATCGGATTGGAATGTACACAAGGGTGGAGTATCCTAGCTGCTGTTGGACCAAAGGTGCTAGTGCGCACATTTTATATATAAAATTTTGCTCTTAAGTTGCAGCCATAAGGTGACCCCGTAGGAATTTCCAGGCAGGAGATATTCAGATAGGGTTGCCAGGTCATACCTGGCTGCCGGCAGGAGGATCTCCTGATCCTTCTTTGAGTTGTTCTGGCGTGCGTGCTGTGATAATATCCCCCGAAAGTGATGTCGTCATGTTTTCGCTGTTGGGGGTGACACTCTAGGTTTTGGGCAAAACTCTATGGGGTTTTGGGCCTCAAAACCATAGAGTTTTGCCCAAAACCTTGAGCATTGCCTCCAGTGTTGGAAACACGATGACATCATTGTGCCAGCGGTGCCAGGAGGGGGCTTCCCGAGGGTGGGGCTTCCCCTTTTGGCCAGCTGGGTTGCAATGGACTGGGGGCCCTGAAATCTGGCCCCACCAGGGGAATGGCAACCCTATGTTCAGAGATGGTTTGCCATTGCCTGCCTCTGAGTAGCAACTCTGGATTTCCTTGGTAGCCTCCCATCAAAGCACTAACCAGGGCTGACCCTGCTTAGCTACCTTGATCTGACAACATCAGGCTAGCCTGGGCCATTTATATATGGAAGGATGAATCCCCACTGGGTAACTTTGCTACAAAAGACTTCTTGAGATCTTGTGTTCCAAATGGAATAGACTGTCCTAGGTTGGAAGAACCAACAGGGTCTGACTCTAAGGAAGATTCATAGGTCAAAGGCATTTTAGATGGATTTGCAATATGGAATAGCCAGGACTGAATCTCTTTTGTGTCTTGCCTGCCTTTGGCTCATAAAATAGACATAATCGGGTTTGCAGCCTCGGAGCCCAACACCTGAGCACTTCCAAGCTTTTAAGTTTCTTCTTCTGGTATATGTTCCTGGTTTTTTTTCCCCTGTGGAAGCAAAACTTAACTAGTATAAAGTTGTTAAGTTTTGCTTCCACAGAACTAGTATAAAGTTATACTAGTATAACTACTATAAAATTGGTTCCATTTTATTTATAGGCCTTCAGAATAACCTAGTGTCTACTATTTATTTTCTGGTTTGCCCTTCTGAAACTGGAAATAGCTCCTTTCTGTCTTAGAGTATATCAGTAGAGAAGCTCTGGCCAGGAGTGGGATATTTACATCCATTGCCGCATTCTGTCAAAGAACCTCTGGGTTCATCCCCTACCATACCAGAACATGGCCCGTAGCTCGTCTTCTAAAAATGTCAGCGTATAACATAACTTTGTTGTCATGCCAAGCAGAGTCCTAAATCTTACTTAAAGAAATAAGCTTATCTTTGATGATAAAGATTAACTGGGGAATTTTAAGACTTGTTTCCCTTTTTTAGTATCCCGTGGCTTGACCAAACACTCCATGTTTAACGATTCTACAGATAATGCCAAAGGTATTCACAAACTTTAATTATAGAGTAAGTCAAGTAGTGGTGTTTTCAATTGCTCTACAAGTCTATAAATTAAAGTTATCTTTTTTTGGTTTAGCAGATAATTGCCATGTTCTGTTAGGAGAGATGGGCACGGTGCCATAGAACTTGCTACCAAGAAAACAGCGTTTACATCAGTATAGGCTATTCTTTTGTCTTGAGTTGCTAGGCAGATCTTCAGACATTCTGTACATTCCAAAGGTAGCTGATTGTGGAAACTACTGTGATCTGGAAACAATGCTTCAGGCATCTCATCTAACATATATGAGTGGTTCAGGCAACACCAAGGGAGGCGCCTTTTTCTATTACAAGGTTAATGGCATGCATTTGAAATGGCATTTCGTGCAGATGACAGCTCCAAATGTATTTCACTGACCATGGTAAAATTTATAAATAGAGTAGAAATTCAAGGAACACCCAAACATTTTCATTCACTGCTCTTCCGTCTTTGCCACACAGAAGAACACCTTCCATGGTGATTAAAAGGGAATCACAAACCTCACAAACAGGCTGTTATTTTATTCTCAGTGTGTTTGCAGTTTCACTAATTGATCAATGGCTGCTAGTACAGTTGTCAGCTCCATTGGAAACACCAGCAGGCAATGGGGAGATGTTCCGAGGTGACCAGAAAAAAGCCCACAGGAAAAACCCCACAGACAAAAATGCTCAGAGGAAAAAAAACACGTGGAAAAATGCCCACAGGGGAAAAAGCCCACACAGAAAGAAGCCCACATAGAAAAATACCACGTAAAGTGCCATAGGTATTTAAAATGGTGGATAGCTATTCATCTCCATTTATGAGAATGAACAGGTATTGCCTATATTCACATGCAACAATTTGTGCTGTGATTTTATCAAGTATAATTAAATAATAATTTTGCTATGTTATTAGGCGACCTGCCTGTGCATTAGCCAGTGTTAGTTTGTGGCAAGCAACATCCCTCTGCAGTCCATCATACAGAGACCACACACCAGGGTTACCTCTAAGCTGAATTAGTGTGAGCTAGCTAGCTCACAGTTTTTTAGCATCCATCTCACACAGATCTTAGCTCAGAAGGATGGCTCCAGAGCACACTGATTTATGCAGTAGCCAAACTGCTCACTCACAACTTCAATGCCAGTAGCTCACAGTGTAGAATTTTTGCTCACAGGACTCCACACCATTTTGCCACACGCTGGGATGACTGCTGTGGAATAGAAAATTAGGAACCCTACAGGACATGGTTGCCACTTCTGTTGTTATTTGTTATTTAATGTTGTCTTATGGTTTTGTTATCTTAAGCTAAGCTTCATAGATCTATGAGGCCTTAACTACTAGTACTAGAATAAGGCCCATTGTGGAAATAAATATAATGGGCTCTAGAAAGAGGCTCTGGCCTTGGGCACTCGGCGTCAATTTGCTGTGGCAACCTCAGCAGGGTATAATGGCACAGAGCTTACTGTTTTCTCCAGGGGAACTGATCTCTGCCATCTGAAGAGCAGTTATAATTCTGAGTGATCTCCAGCCCTCCTCTGAAGATTGGCACCAATGGTTTCCCAGGAGGAAATGGCTAGTTTGGAGGGTGGAGTCTATGGCATTGTACCTCTGAGGTTCCACCCCTCCACAAATCCCACCCTCTCCACGTGCCATCCCTCAAATCTCCAGGAATTTTCCAACTTGAGTTGGCAACCCTATCTCCTTCCCAGACAACCATCAACCACCGTTATCTGCCCCTGACCTCTGCCATCTGGAGAGCAGTTTTAATTGTGAGTGACCTCCAGCCCTCACCTGGAGATTGGCAGCAATGATTCCCCAGGAGGAAAAGTACAGTCTTTCTCCACAGTGGAGACCAAAGCAGATTACACCATCCTCTCCCCCTTTCGATCTGCACAACAACCCTGTGAGGTAGGTTAGGCTGAAAGTCTATGACTGGTCCGAAATAACCTTCTCAACTTCTACAGCAAGGACTTGGGTCTAGCAGACCCTGCTCTGAAGCACTAACTGCCATGCCTAGGGTAGCCAACCTCCAGGTGGAGCCTGAAGATTGCCAGGTATCACAACTGAACTCCAGACAACTGATTTCTTCCACCCCTGGAGAAAATAACTGCTTTGGAGGGTGGGCTCTATGGCATTCTATTCAGCTGAAGCCTCTCCCCTCCCTAAACTCTGACTTCCGTAGACTCCATCACAAAATATCCAGGAATTTCCCAACCTGGAGCTGGCAACTCTAGTCAGGACTGGCCCCAATGAGTTCCTCACAAAGGCCTGGAAAGGATTTCCTTCCTTTGTCTTTTTACTGACAGAACCAAGGTTGTTGCCTAGCAACAGCCACTGAAGGATAAGTTAGTTGCACAGGGGCAGACCCAGCACCCAGCCAATGGCACACAAGTACTCTTGAGTGGCAGTTGAATAGCCAATAGCTGATGGAGTGCATAGCACAGCCAATGGGAGAGCTGGAAATGGCCAACGAGTAAGACAATTATATATATAGGACTATACTTGATAAAATTACAGCACAAATTGTTGCATGTGAATACAGATAATACCTGTTCATTCTCATAAATGGAAATGAATAGCTATCCACCATTTTAAATACCTATGGTACTTTACGTGGTATTTTTCCATGTGGATTTCTTTCCTTGTGGGCTTTTTTCCCTGTGGGCTTTTATGTGTATGGGCTTTCCCCCCTAAGGGCTTATTTCCATGTGGGCATTTTTCTGTGTGGGCTTTTTTTCCTGTGAGCACTTATGTCTGTGGGCTTTTTTCTGTGGGCTTTTTTCCCCGTGGGCTTTTCCCCTAGAACCGTGCCTATGTCACTTCTGGGTGACATAGGCATGTCAAGTTTATTTCTGGCGATGTCACTGTTGGGGGGGGGAATTTCCTCCTGCCAGTCAACTGGCCAGCAGCAGTCAGGAGCCCGCAAAACCGGGCAATCCCTTGCCTCTAACTGGGGAATGCAACCCCAGCTACTAGTCATGATGACTGAGAAGAACCTCCACATTCACAGGCACTAATCTCTGAATTCCAGAGCCAGGAGGCAACATCAAGTGAAAGCCTCGGCATGATATGGCAGCGATCAAGATGGCCGCATAATCTTGGAGCTCTGCACCCTCTTGCCACCAATGCTCAATAAATGGCACTGCATTCCCATTAAAAATACACTTATTTATGGAGGGAAATGGAGATAAACTAAACAAACAAAAGAAGGACTCTAAAATGCTCTTAACAGACTATTTTCACTTGACTGCCTTGCAAACAGATCAGATGGCACCTAAAGACAGCGAGAACAAAATGGTAGATGGCATGACAGAGCAAGATAAAGATTTGTCAAAATTAGAGTCCCAACATATTTTGACTGAGATGAATAGAATGGAATCTCGTATTTTGGAAACAATGAAGCAGATGTTTGACTCATTCAAACACAGCTTAACGAAATAAAACAAGCTTTACAGGAAGTGGATCAAAAGGTTGACCATGCTACAATATTAAGTTTACAAGAAGAAGTGGTGATTAAAGTTGTGAAAAATGATGAGGCATCAACTCGCAAAAGAGTTTTAGCTTTGGAAATGGAGACCCGTCGATATAATTTAAAATTCAGAGGATTCCCTGAAGGGTCTGAAGAGACGAAAGAAATACAAATATTTCTTGCACACTGGATTGCGTCAACAATAAAATCAGAAGATAATGTGGTCCCTATAATATTAAAAGCTCATCACCCCGGCCAGCGAAATAATGACTCTCGGAAGGGTCCAAGAGATATTTTAGCAACATTCCAAGATATGAGAACAAAAAATAAAATCTTGATGGAAGCAAGATCAAGAAAAACTCTTACCTTTTTAAGAATCTAATATAGAAGTCTTTCTGGATTTACCTCCAGACGCAATTATTCAATGCAGAGTGTTAAAAGCTGATAACCTCAAAACTATGTGATGCTAACATAAAGTGTGGCATAAGGGCACTCTGATGACTGCTACGGATCTGGACACAGGATATCTGCTTCTAGATTCTTTGGATCTTCTACAGCAATCAATGGAGACTAATAAATAATCCTTTAAAAGAAAATTGGAATATAACTTGACTCAACATAAGGATCATAAAGTACCAACACGTCCTTAACTGAATGGCAAGCGGAATCTTACTGTATAAAAATATGGTTTTGGGAACACGATTTAGTAATACATAGAAAACTAGCTTTTTGAATAGATAATTTTATAGAATTTAAGAATGTTTAACAGAACAGTATTGGGGGCGAGGAAGGGTGAGAGTAATCTTATATCCACACCAGTTCCTCTTTAAGGTTTATTTAATATATTATAGCTTACTTTTATAGTGTTAAAACCTTGTTGTGTCAAGTAGGAATCCTTATTCTTACTCTCTTTCTCAAGGGTTTGGGAAAGGGATACAGGTGATTTTATATTTCATTTTTGTTTTTTTGTTTTTTATAAGACAACAATACTTAGTACATAGGTTAAGTTAGGTATAGCTTGTTAAGGTAGTATAGAGTTAGAGACTGCTTAGGATAGTAGTGTATAAGTGTAGTTTTAGATAGGTAAGTTTGGAAATTGTTTATATAAGACTCTTTGATGACATACTATATTAATATTAATGTCGTGCTCCGCCTCATCCCCTGTGAGACTACCCCCAGTGGCCGTGACACACCATGACTGGCTCTGGGCAGGGAAGGCTTGGCCCAAAGGGTGCAGCCAGGCCTCAGAATTGGCAGAGGACGGGGTTAATTTCACCCAATTTCGCCCACCTGCCTCCGTTAGCAAGTTCCTCGATCTCTCTTTCTCCTTCTCGCTCTGTCTCTTTCTCCCCCTCTCACGCTCTGCCTCTGGCACTTCCTCCCCTTCCCTGCTTTTGCCACTCCTTTTTATTAGCCCTCTTTCCTTCCCAGAACCACCCCAGGTGCAGATCCACTCCCTTCCACCCGGCCCCCGCCTCGGCCTCCCTTAATATGGGAAGACACTGTCCCATTGCTCCGGAGGCATCCGTGCCTCTTTGCCCTGCTTCCTGGGGGCGCGGCCCTTTTCTCTCTACTCCTCCCTCTATGCGGCCGGCTGCAGTGTTGCTCCCCGTCTCTGGTGCTGCGGTGGCTGCTGGAGTGGTGGCTTCATGTGCGGCTGGGAGATGGTGTGGGGTTAGGGTTAGGGTGGCTCCAGGCTTGTGCCAGCCAATCTTTGGCCCCTGCCGGGAATACGGCAGCATCTGTCTTTGCCCTCCTTGGGCCCCCTTCCCCCGGGGAGAGGCCATGGCAGGCGGAGGTGTTTTCCACAAGCTGGCTCCAGCCAGCATTGGTAAGTGAGGGTTGGGCACGGTTGGGGGGGGGGCAGCAGTCCTGGACGACCCAGGACAGGACACATTAATATTTACTGTTAGATATTATTCATAAAGACAAAGTAACAATCAGTAACTACTAGTCTCGTTTACTTATTGTTTGTTATCAATATTTATATATTTAAGTAAACATTACCTAAGAGTTTTACCTTTATAACTTTTTGTTTGAAGAAGCTTTATAACCACAACATAATCCTCTAGTTATTTTAAAAATGACAAATTTACTTAAGGTACTGACTTATAATGCCAGAGGAATGAACAATCTGGTGAAACACAAACGTCTTTACATACAAATCATTAAAGAGCGTCCTAATATTGTTTTTCTGCAGGAGACACATACTAGTGCTAAGTTCCCAACGTTATTTAACTCTAATAAGTTTAAGCATCAGTGGCAATTATATGGTTCTTCTATAATGTCAAAGATTACTGAAAATGTTAAAGATATGACTAACTATAACTGACTCAAATTTTGCTGCAATTTGGTTTCCTATTTTAGAATATTTGATAACACAAGGTAAAGTACCTGCAACTGTTAATGACTTAAACCTTTGGTAAGGTATCTTATATATATCCTTTTTTGCTTTTGACATTTAACACTGTAATTATAATTACTGTAATTTAATCTAAAATGTGTACTTTATATCATTTGTATCTGTTATTTAACACCAACTTACTTCATCTAAGTTTGAATATGCTATTTGTTAAGTTTGGTGTCGTAGTTAAGTGCGCGGACTCTTATCTGAGAGAACTGGGTTTGATTCCCCACTCCTCCACTTGCACCTGCTGGATGACCTTGGGCAAGCCCTAGTTCTGGCACAGCTGTTCTTGAAAAAAGAGCAGTTTCTGTCAGAGCTCTCTCTCAGCCCCACCTACCTCACAGGATGTCTGTTGTGGGGAGGGGAAGGGAAAGGAGATTGTAAAGCGCTCTGAGACTCCTTTGGGTAGTGAAGGACGGCGTATAAATCCAATCTCCTCCTCCTCCTCCTCTTCTTCTTCTATGTTATTTTTTTTTAAAGTGAAGGCCTCGGCCTCCATGCCCTGTTTTTGGTCATCCAGAGGAACTGGCTGGCCACTGGGAGAGACAGGATGCTGGATTATGTGGATTACTGGTCTGATCTAGAAGGGCTCTTCTTATGTTCTTATATTGTAGAAATGCCAAGAAAACTAGAAAATATTGGGAACAGGTACATGGCAATGTCTCCATTATTATATGTGTTAGGATACTGTTCTGGAAGCGTGTCTGACTATGTTGTTTTGCATCCCACTGGCCCAAGGACCACTTCTTCCAGTACCACCTTTTCCAGTCAAGCATGCTCCTAAAGGCAGTACCTTCACATCCTGCACTAAGCTAGACAGCAACAAGCACAGGTATGGGAAGGGGAACAACAGCCATCTGTGCCTCTACTACCAGCTTCTGGAAAATGTGTCCGTTCCTGGCTGCCACAGGGGTACAAGATAATCTGCAGGTGGGCAGCAGTGGTTGTGGTGCAGGTGAAGGAGCTTTGTGCTTTTTCTTATCACCTGTGAAGCCCTTGACTGTACAGTTTTGCCTTTTGCTGCGATGATGTGAGACGAGTTTTGCTCCAGGGGCAGAATGTGGAATGAGACCACCAAGTATGTGATGGAGCTCAGTCTATGGTTTTTGACGGTGTGACTGAGGTTATGTGGTTATATTTTTTTCTGAATTGGTGTGCGTTAATCATGGCCCTCCATTTGCAAGACCTGATCAAGGCTATTAACAATGGAATGTTTTGGAGGTCATTCAGTTCATAGGGTTGCCCTAAATCAGAAGCAGCTTCGCACACACAATTCCAAAAAGCTAGGAAGCTAAGCAGGTCTGTTGTTGCCTTCATGTTGAGAGACTTCAACATCCTCTGAAATGCTAGCCATCTATAAACGTCTCAGGAGTGCTTCTTGGGGCGGGGAAATCACCCTCTCCTTGAGGAAGGTGCTACAGTTAGTGGAATAACTTCATAGGGTCCAACCCTTGATGACGCAACCCTTGATGAACCCTTACTCCCGGGCTGCTGCTGCAGTATAAGATTTTGGGCGCTTACACAACATGCTAAATAATGTAGTTTCAATCCACTTCAGCTACCATTTGCAAGGGGATTTTGCCATGTCACTCTGGCTGATCCTGCATTGGCTTTTCCCTCCATCGTTTTACCAAACCCACATTGGAACAGAAAAGTTGCAGCTCAAAACCACATTCAGATACCCCAGGGCAACACCGTGCTGATTGCAAAGTCACCCCTGAACAGCCATAAATCTATGCAGAAGGTACCATAAAACCTGATTATCAAAGAAAGTGAAAGCATGCAGTGTGGAGGGTATCATAAAATCTGATGATCAAAGAAAGTGACAGCAGCATGCAATGCAGAGGGGAATTTTTGTTTCAAGGTAGGCTTGGTATAACAAAGAATGGGAACCCCAATGCAGAATCGCCCACAGTAAAATCCAGTTGCAAAGTGCATTGAAAGTGGGTTGAAAGTGCATTATTTAGTGTGTGTTATAAAGTGCTCTGTACACACACACACAGTTCCACATTTTACATTTTTTAAGAAAACCCCTCCTACTAAGGACAGAAACTCCCAGACTGATCCTCATAAAAAGAGCAGTTCCCTTGCGCTAATGTGTTTCCTCCTCCAAATGGCCTTTTCTTTTTATGAAGAGAGGTCTGCACAAGCTTCTTAGAGAATGATATGTGTGTGTGTGTGTGTGTGTACACACTAAGTACAATTTTCTGTTGGGCAGATTTAGAAAACAGTGCCTTCAACTCCATAGGAGGCTTTTTATACATAATAATAGTTCTTGTCGGCTTTTGGTTTGTTAATCTGTAGTTGGTATGTGGGTAATGTACATAGCAACCTACGCTTATGCAGCAGGGTGGTAATTTGATCTTTTTGTTCCACAAGTCGCACCCTAATAACAGAAAAGGGTTCTGTCGGACTTGTTTAGCTCATCTCCGGTGTGTTTTGAGGGAGTTCCGAGTGGTTTTGCCGCTTTGCGTTGTGCGAGGGGGGGGGGAGAGAGATGTTAAAGCCAAGCTGATTTGTGCAAAAGTAAAAAGGCTGTCTTGCACACGGCTGCTCTGGCCTCAACGGTGAGTGACAAAACTCAAGTGTGAAGGGGATTTTTGGTAGGGTTACTAACTCTGGGTTGGGAAATACCTGGAGGTTTTGGGGGTGGAGCCTGGAGAGAGTGTGGTTTGAGGAGGGGAGGGACCTCAGCAGGGTATAATGCCACAGAGTCCACGTTCCAAAGCAGCCATTTTCTCCAGGAGAATTTATCTCTTTAGTCTGAAGATCACTTGTAATTCTGGGAGATCTCCTGGCCACACCCGGAGGCTGGCAGCTCTACTTCTGGGGCCCACTCACAAAGTAGCTCCACGCGTCTCTTCCGGTATAAAACACAGGAATCTCGGATCAGCTAACACTGAATATGTTGTCTGGAGATCAGTTGTAATGCTGGGAAATCTCTAGGCCCCACCTGGAGGGTGACAATCCATTTTTCTGGGGATGGCACGAGGAAGTGATGTCTCTCACTCAACCTAGAAAGACGTTGTTTGCATGGAGGCAGAAATTCTGCTTTTGATTGCGGGCAACAACATTTCCCCCTTGGCTGGCACCCTCCCTTCCCTCCCCCCACTTCTGAATTGCTGTTATGAGTTCCCTCTCCCCCTACCCAGAAACTGGCCTGCTAGTCCAGAGTTGGGGTAGAAATTGCCAGGATGCTATAATTATGGACTCCATTTGAGTCTTTAGTTTTTAAACAGTCTTGTAGAATGTTAATGTTTTATATGTTTTTATGGCATTCTGCCCTCATGTACATCACCCGGCGTAAGCTGGGATAGGATGATGATGATGATGGTAATTTAGAAACACCTCAGATGCTTTCCAGTTGCTTCTTTGTTGAAGAGTGACATGTTAAAAAAAAAATGACCTTTAATAAATGCTCTTCCTTCAAATAATTGACTGTTCCAGGGTGGTGGTTGTTTTTTCCCTTGTGAGATTTATGTTTTTCCTCTTGCCAGATTTATGTCCATCTTCCCTTTCAGCATAATTTTTTTGCCAGAAGCCAATTCTGTCATCTCTTGCCAGAGAAGGAGCCTGGGGTTGGCTCTTAACCTGAGGTGATGTTGCGCCATGTGTCTTTTATTAGGCCATCCTGGATAATGATTTGCCGCACACTTTACAATACGTTGTTGTAATGGAAACCGTTGTAGCTTGATCCGTGGGAAACCTTAATTACAAAGCTGCTCCTCCCCGATGTTCAGCACTGTGACATCTCATGGCTGAAGATGTGGGACTGGTTGCTTTTCAGCCATCCCTGTGGCCATACGAGCCATAACCTCAGTTCCCTGAGAGGCTGTGTGGTTAACCTCCTGGTCCTGATTCATCATTTGCAGAGCTGGATCAAAATGGGAGGGTGCTTTTCTAGGAAAGCTTTCTCCGGCTTCTGCAAAATAAAAGCATCCTCTGTTTTTGATTTTTGTGGGAGGGCATGTGAACAGGGCAGAAATGTCCATCTGTTTCAGAGGGATGGGGAAAAGGAGTGCGCCTGCATTGCCAAGACACCAGGGAGACCCTGTTTTGTGCCGCAAAGGTAGGCAGAAACTGACACAGCGTCATGTAGAAAGATATCAAGTGTTGCCAGATTTGGAAGTGCAGGGGCGTCTGCCTTCCACTCTGAGCAAGGGTGGTGCTTTTTGGTTTGCCATCAGCGGTGATGCTGCTTAATCCAATCTGATTGGCTATGTGGCATCATGAGAGCTTGCTGACTACATGATCCCTGACTGGCTAGGATCACTTGATGAGGGAGAAGAAAATGGCACTAGAGGAGAAGCAGAGGAGGGAGGAGAGGCCCAGGGATTGTGAACAGACATGGGGGAAAAGTACACTTTGGAGGTGGCATTTCACCCTGCCGCCACTCAAAATGCTATTAAATGCATATTGACATTAAGGAACTGTGCACTGTATCCTTCTGCTTCTAAATCAAACATATCCTGTGCAGATGATCCAGAAAAATATTTAGTGGGTTGGCAGAAAAAACAACAACAGCTGTCTAAAACTTAGTTATACGAGGAAATAACTACCAATTAAGTTCAGAAGCTGTCTCCAAATAGTAGAAATGTCTGAATCGGCAGGGGAAGGTTTAAAAACTTCTCTAAATGTTGGCTGCTCTGTTCTCTATATACTTCCCCCCCAAAATTGGTTTCTTTTGAGCATTGTCTCTAAATCCAGTCATCGCGGAAGGGCGTGTTCATTTAGTTGCAAACCTCACCATTTGCAAAACTTGCATTTATAGTGTCCAATGATAGAGAAGCTAAGGAAACTGTTAAAAGTACAATCCAGGAGCGCTTACTGAAGCTCTGCTTTTGACAGGGAATTGCTACAACCTGCAATTTTAGGTTCCAAAATCTCTTCCAAATTATATGGGGTGGCTCCATATGGTGCTTGCTTCTTGCTGCGTCTGCTGCATTCTGGGGAAGCATTCAGAGGGTGGCCTCCTCTTCTCTCTAAGTGCTGATGCCTAGTGTATAATGTGCAGATCAGTTCTGTGGCCTAACCATGCTGAAGAAGGGGGTGTGGAATGGACTGTACCATTTCAGTGTGCAAATGGGTGGTATGGCTTTTGGACACTTCTTATGGGGAGGAAACCACCTTACAAGCATGCAGTTGTAATAGGGATTCATGGTATTTTTCTTTATAGTTGTTTTCTTCTTGATCCGTTTCCCGCCTTCATGAGATGGATTTTAACATAGGGGTCTGGAGAGAGGGAATGAGGAAGATTAGAATAACGGGTAATGCATTATACCAGTGACTGAGTCACAGAAGCTCTGCATCTTCAGATTCCCCACTAGGGGCCTATAATTTTATAGCCATGTTTGAGAAAAACAAATGAGAAAAATAATTCAGGTGGGTAGCCATGTTGGTCTGAAGCAATAGCACAAAGTTTGAGTCCAGTGGCGCCTTTAAGACCATCAAAGTTTCTGGTGTAAGCTTTCGTATGCATGCACACTTTTTCAGATACAAGTGACTGGCCTAAAGCAGAGTTTTGTGTAACCTGAATGCATGCATAATACATTCTGAACCCCGGTTGATCAAAATTAAAGAAGAAGAAGAGAAAAAGAGAGAAGAGATTGGATTTATACCCCGCCCTTCACTCACTTGGAGTCTCAGAGCGGCTTACAAACTCCTTTCCCTTCCCCTCCCCACAACAGACACCCTGTGAGGTAGGTGGGGCTGAGAGAGCTCTTTCCTAAGCTGTCCTTGAGGGAACAGCTGGTACAGAGCTATGGCTTGCCCAAGGTCATCCAGCCAGGTGCAAGTGGAGGAGTGGGGAATCAAACCCGGCTCTCCCAGATTAGAGTCTGCGGACTTAACCACTACACTAGACTGGCTCTAGAGAGATTCAGTGCCTCCTCCTATTCCTAGAAAGATGACTCAGTCACATTCAACAGGTGAGATCTATTTGAATATAAACTGGCTCTCTATTATCCATTTGTTCTCTTTTAAGCCCATGATGACTGGAGGATGAACAGACACCTGAGTTGTAGAACAGGCAGGGAGCGGGGGCAAAGCCCATGCCCACAGATGCTCTGAAGTCTCTTCTCTCCCAATCTCCTGCCCTATCCCAATGGTCCATTCTGTCCTACTTCCTTTTCCTGTTCTCATCCTCCCCTCCAGAGCCAGGCCTCTGGCCAACTCACACAACCAACTGCTTGGGGTGACATTATGAGGAGGTTCTAGCCCAGCTCCCATCCTGCTTTGATAGTTTTTCCACTTTCAGCAATCTCTTTTTATGTAGAGAACACGGTATGAGTCCCATTAGGAAATGATACATTTCATTCTGCTACCTCTCCAGGAGTCAAATAACTCTACACCACCACCACCACCACCACCACCACTCCACAATTACTCTAAGAACCCAGAACGTGGTTGTGCTCAAATTCCGGAGCTTCAGGCTTTATTTATTTACTTCCTTTATTTATATCCCACCTTTCACTCCACTGGGGACCCGCATCTTACATCATCATTCCCCCCCCGAACCTCTGTTTTATCCTCACAACAGCCCTGTGAGGCACGGTTCCCACTTTCTTCTTGCAGTTCTTCGCTTAACACCAAAGCCTTGTTCTTATGTCTCTTCTCATGTGGATTCTGCTGTCAGAAGTCCCTCAGACTGACAGTGCCATCTCTTATTCTATGGCTGACGTTACGGAAGAGGCTGTGTTAAACACCCCAGGTACAGTCTATGAGTTGGTCATCCTTAGGGTCAGAGGATATGCTTTTTTAGGTGCACACTGTCTGTAGAAAACAATGCTGAGGATGCCCACCCCAATTATTATTATTGTTTTTGAGCTATATCAAGAAAAAGTTGCTTTCAGACTACAGGAGAGAAGGAAAGAACCCTCAGGCATACAGTTGTCACCCTCCAGGTGGGGCCTGGCGATCCCTTGGAACTGCAGCTCCTCTAGGGTCGCCAGACCCCCACCTGCTTTTGTGGGGCACTTCTCCCACCCCCAACTGGCCCAAACTGCAATGTGATGATGTCACCCGGAAGCGGCATCATCACGTCGCTGACGTCATGTGGCTGCACTCTAGTTTTTGGCCACAGCTCCTCTGCCTCCTTGCTAGAAAGGACTTTGCTGAAAAAATGTCGCATGAGACTGCAGAGGAAAGGGGTGAGGGCTGGGGTTGCCAACCCCCAGGTCGTGGTTGGAAATTTCCTGCTATTACAACTGATCTCCAGGCAACAATAGTTAGGTCACCTGCAGAAAATGGCTGCTTTAGAAGGCTGAGTCTGTGGGATCATACCCCATTGAAGTCCCTCCCCTCCCCTCCCCCTCCTCAGGCTCCACCCCCAAATCTCCAGGTATTTCCTGATCCTAGCAAGGGCACTCTGATCCCTGTGACTGGCTGCCACCTCCAGTTGACCAGGGAGCATAGAAAGATTTGTCAGGTGCAATAGGAGATAAATCCTGACATTGATCTCCCCCTTTGTCTTAGACCTCCCTTCTTCTATGTGTCTCCTATGTTACAAGCCCATGGACTTGTCTCTCTGCTGAGAGGGCCTTGCTGCAGCAGCCCCGTGATTATAGAACCACCTCCCCCAGGGAGGTGCACCTGACCGCCCCACTTCCAATCTTTAGGAGGAGGCATTTGAAGACGGTTCTGTTTAGGACGGCATTTGATTAAATCAGTTTCCCCAATGTTTTGGCTGTCTTAAACTGTGATTTCAAATTGTGGCTATTATGTATTTCTGTGGTTATTGCTGCGTTTATGTTGTATACAGCCTTGAGTTCTGTAAGGCAGAGAAGGAGGTGGATAGATGTCTTAAATAAATAAATGGCACCTACTTTGGAGGAAGATTGTCTGAAAAGTGGGCTGAAAAGGAAAAAAATTTGAGGGCAGTTCTTGAAAGAGAACGAACCAATGACAGTCCTAAGGCGGCATAACACAGTGGCTAGAATCATTTCCACCAATAAAAGAGGTTTCTACTGGCTGGGAGAATTTTCCTGCACACTGTAGCCCAAATTCCCCCCACCAGGACAGGGATATCCCCCCACCAGGAACAGCACTGGGGGGAGTCAAAGGGTGGCCAAAGCTGCCTCCCGTTCTATTAGTGGGGAAATGTACGGGATCCATCCAACTTATTTGTATTATGACAGCTGTTGCACAAATGAGTAGCAGTTTTCCTAAGATCGAAGGCTTCTAGGAGAAAATGCCTATTCACATTGTTGATTTCTGTGTGCCTCTCGCTACTGGTGCTTACATCATTCTTAGGACTCCTTCAAAGATTAAATGTTTGCCCCTGTACTGCAAGTAAATATTGAGCCCAATCAAGATATGTCTGTGGCAACTGTGTTTGTTCATGTTTGCACCCTCTTTATAGATAAATCTGGGTATCCAATTTCAGCATCAGAAAGATGGGCATGTTTGGTGGATCTAATTTGGCTCTTGTAATACCTTGGGGGGAAGTTAGAAGGGAAAGTAAACCACTGAACAGTTCTGTTTAAGTGTCTAATGAATCCACATAATATTTTTGGCTTGGATGCTAAGTAGTTAGATGAAGGGGCACATGAAGCTGCCTTATACCGAACCGCTGCCTCCCTGATTAATTTTCCATCTCCCATGGTGATCGTCACCTTCTGAAATAGTGTTTCTGTGGGTCAGTAGATTCCCCCTCCCCCAGTCTGAAGCACCATATTCCCACAGGAGTTGAGAGGTTAAGATGCTGAGCTGCAGACCGGAAGATCAGTAGCTTGGCAATTTGAGACCTGAGTGCCGCATGATGGAGTGAGCTCCCATCTCTGGCCCACCTATCAGTTCAAAAGCAAGAAGTTGCAAGTAGATAAATAGGTACCGGCGTACCGTTTGGTGGGACGGTAACAGTGTTCCGTGCGCCTCGGTGTTTAGTCATCCCAGCCACATGACCATGGAAAAGTCTTCGGACAGCACTGGCTCTTCGGCTTGGAAACGGAGATGAGCACTGCCCCCTAGAGTCGGATTCGACTAGCTTTCGAGCAAGGGAAACCTTTTAAGCCACTTTATTGGAGCTGTAGAGAATCAAAAGGCAGAGTATAAATTAGGGTTGTGAGGACTGTTTTAGGAATTGGGGGGGTGGAGCCTGGGGAGGGGAGGGGAGGGGAGGGACGGGACCTCAGTGGGGTATAATGCCATAGAGTCAACCCTCCAAAGCAGCCATTCCGCACCCCCGGGAAACTGATCTCTGGAATTTGGAGACCAGTTGTAATTCTGTGAGAGATCTCCAGCCCCCTCCCAGAGAGATCTCCAGCCCCCTCCCAGAGACTGGTGATGAATTCTACTAGAAGTAATTAGCAGAAACCATTTTCTGGAAGAGGAACATTACAGTGACTTCAGAAGCATGTATGGCATCCTGTCAGAGTCCTGATTCCAGTTAATGGGGCTTTGAGGAGTATTTCCATTAACGTCAACAAGAATGACTCATGCAAGTTGAGCACCACTTGGTGAGAGTTTCTTCTGGTTACTTCCTTTAGAAACGGGAACTGTCCATGTATAAAATGTACTGTGTGAAATTACACCGTTTCTGGTAAAACGATCCCTCTTTATGTAATGCTTTCTTTAGGCATTCACTCCGTGATGAAAAGGAGAGGAGACAGCAGGGTAAAACTGCGACCGCAAGAGTGGTGCCTTTTGCAGTTGAGTTCCCCATCTCTTCTTTCCAGATGATTCCGTGGGAGTTTCTCCAAATGTTGCTGGAGCAGCGAGGAGCCCTTCTAGGGCTGTCAGCCTCTAGGCGGGGTCTTAAGGTTGTGAGTCTCCAGGTGGTGGCTGGGAGATCTCCTGGAATCACAGTCGGCCTCCAGGTATCAAAGATCAGCTCTCCTGGAGAAAATGGCTGTTTTGGAAGGTGGATTCGGTGGTATACCCCACAGAGGTTCCTGCTTTCTCCAGGCTTTGCCACCAAATCTCCAGGAATTTCCCAACCCAAAGCTGGCAACCCTATGGGGGTCTGGAGATCTCCTGGAATTACAGCTGATCTCCAGATGACAAAGATTGGTCCCCCTGGAGAAAATGACCGCTTTGGTGTACTCTATGGGATTCAGGTCTCTCCCGTCCCAAACCCCACCTTCCCCAGTCTCTACCCCCAAATCTCCAGGAATTTCCCAACCCGGAACTGGCAACGCTAATGCCCTTCCCACCCCTCGGACTGATTTCAATGCATCTCTCACTATTGAGCAAACTGATATGTCTCCCCCTGCCATGGAGCTCAAGGCAGTGCATGTAGGCTTCCATCCAGGCCCTGGACGCACCCAGACCACCTTTGTTTCTGCAGATTGGTGCATCCTGTACCTTCAGTCCCTGTCCTGGAACGCAAAAGTGCTCTTCAGTATGTTTTGTGTGATCTGAAGCCACCGAAAGCCAGTTTGGTGTAGTGGTTAGGAGTGCGGACTCTAATCTGGGAGAACCGGGTTTGAATCCCCACTTCTCCACATGCAGCTGCTGGTGTGACCTTGGGTCAGTTATGGCTCTCTCAGAGCTGTTCTGTCAAGAGCAGTCCTTGTAAGAGCTCTCTCAGCCCCACCTACCTAACAGGGTGTCTGTTGTGGGGAGGGGAAGGGAAAGGAGGTTGTAAACCGCTCTGAGACTCCAAGTGAAGGGCGGGGCATAAATCCAATCTCTTCTTTTCTCTCTTTAGTGGCTCTGAAGATATTTGAGCATGTGTTTCAAAAACGTTGCTCATTGTTTGGGCTTTAACGTGCCGAGTGACTTCTGTAAAATTAACCAAGCGAGGCCATTAGGATCGTATCTGATTACAAAGTGTGTGTTTAATTATTCTTTTATTGTCTGGAGTAATAACACTTAACTCCTAGCCAGTCTGGTGTAGTGGTTAAGTGTGTGGACTCTAATCTGGGAGAGCCGGGTTTGATTCCCCACTCCTCCACTTGCACCTGGCTGGATGACCTTGGGCAAGCCATAGCTCTGTACCAGCTGTTCCCTCAAGGACAGCTTGGGAAAAAGTTCTCTCAGCCCCACCTACCTCACAGGGTGTCTGTTGTGGGGAGGGGAGGGGAAAGGAGTTTGTAAGCCGCTCTGAGACTCTTAAGTGAGTGAAGGGCGGGATATAAATCCAATCTCTTCTTCTTCTTCTTCTTCTCCTATGGGTGAACACATCACACTTAATTTTGATGCCTGGCCAACGATCCTACCCTCCCCTTCTTCATGCTAGCGGGATATCTCAGACAAACCATGTTGTGACTTGAGCCAGTGTCTCCATTTCTTGTGGATGGGAATACTTGTTCTGAGTTGCTGAATTGTGTGACAGAGGTTGTTTTGTTGAATGCTACATATATATTACTGTTCTTCCAGCAGTAACTCGATAATGCGTGATCGCAATCTGTCGCTGTGGCATTATAATGCCCTACAGTGACAGTGTTGGTTCACGCCACAAACTAGTATTTAGTAAAGTGCTGGTTAGAGAACAAGCCACCCCAACAGTTAGGGGAACCTGTTAATACAGAACACCTGTAATTAGCATTGTCTTCGGTAACAGGACAAAATTATACCGCTACAATTAGGACGATGCAGCTTTCTTTTTCTCCTTGTGAAAATACTTCAAGCCTGAAAGGATGAACTTCGTATGGAGCGTGTTCTAAACAAGATAGGCCCTTGCAAGCTCACAAGATGTAGGACAGGGGTCACTAACGAAAGAAGATGACATTCCTTGTTACTGTGTCCACTGGTCAAGAGAAGGTTTTCGTGGACTTGAAGCAAATATTAAAGGCCTGCCAACGTCTGTGTATCAAGGGGCTGTTAAGGGCGTAGAAATGGTCATGTTTGTTGAAAAATTTGGCGGCTCTGTCCATCACTATTCCTTACTGCAAAGCAGAAAATCCAAGGGTGGTCAAAAGAGTGGCCTTGGAAACATAGCGTTCTGGAATGTTATGCAAAAGCAGTGCTTATTTCCACTCTGTGTCTTACCACTGGCAATATTTCTCCTCCATCTAGTATTCCCATATGGAAATGTTTCTTTCTTGACCAGAAATACAAGCTTCAGTATAATTTTTGAAAACGATTAGCCTAGAGTGAACACTAAATGTTCATGATAGAAATAACAGCTTGCCACATTTATGGCTGTGAGGTGATTTCTATCATGAAGTACTTTCCACCTGTGTTGATTGTTGCCAATATCAGTTGTTTACTATAAATATACTTTTTTTGGAAGAACCCCCCCCCCCCAACCACTATCCCTTCTGGAGGCTTCTTCTCTCATAAGTTGTCATTGATCAAATTTTAGAGGAAGTCGTGGGAGGCCATATTTTAGAAGGAGAGCCATAGATTCAGATGGCTAGGTTGTCTCCATTCCCTTGATTGGGTTGGAACTCTGGTGGAAGATACCAAAAGCCTCCTTCCCCATGAGTAGAATGTAAATGTTCTTGATTTGATATGGGCTAAAAATACCTTGTGTAAAATCATCACAGAATTCCTTAGGTGGCAAGTTACTGACTCAGCACACCCAATGCACGTGCTGACGCTTTTAAACAAGCCAGCAGCTCACATGAAAATGGAAACCTCCCCATGAAGTATTACTCAACCACGAGATATGCAACTAGACACAGATCAGTAGAAATGAGCAAGTCCTTATCAGGGAACTTGGTTCAGCCAGAAGCAAACCATAGTACATGAGTGGCCCAAATGCCCTTGTGATTTAAATATTAGTACTGCTTTGTTTAAAAAAGCAACGTAGGACACTCCTAGGTGAGACATCTGACACATGACGCTGTCTTGTGTTGAATCAGAGTCAGACCCTTGGTCCATCATGGTCAGCATCATCTACTCAGACTGGCAGCAGGGCTGGGGCATCAGGTTTTTAAATCCCCGGGGGGGGGGGTCATGCACGTGTGCGCTCCAAAACGATGCCACCGCTGCCTCTCTCCCCCCCCCACCTGGCCACTCTTCCCTCTCCCTCCCGGGGCTCCGGGCAAATGCCCAACGTGATAGCGTCACCCGGAAGTGATGCCACCACACTGGGCACGTTGCCGGGGTGACGCTCTGGCAATCGCCCCAAAACTCTATGGTGCCATAGAGTTTTGGGGTGATTGCTAGAGCATCGCCCCGGCAACATGCCCAGCGTGATGGCATCACTTCCGGGTGACGCTATCACGTTGGGCATTCGCCTGGAGCCCCGGGAAGGAGAGGGAAGGAGGGAGGGAGGGAGGAGTGGGTACGGGGGAGCTGGGTGGGGGGGAAGAAAGAGGCTCTGGTGGTGGTGGCCAGCCGGCCGGCGGGCCTAGGAAGGGCCCAGGGAGGCGGGGGGGAGAGGTGGTGGCAGGCGCTCTGTTTTGCCGGGGGGGCTCAGTCCCCCCCGGGAAATTTTGGGGGTGGCCTGAGCCCTCGAGCCCCCCCGTAGTTTACGCCTATGCTCCAGGGTCTCAAGTAGAGGTCTTTCCCATCACGATATGTCGGGGATTAAACCTGGGACCTTCTGCTCTAACATTAAGCCACCCAGGGAACAAAAGAAGCAGGGAACATGCTCTGAGATGGAGACCTATTTGCCTCTATTTTTTTTAGCTAATAGTTTTCTAAGTACGACAAAAAAGGCCTCGAAACACTGATGGGTTAACAAAGGCAGTTTCTTACACAAAGTTATATATAATAATTCCCCTCCAAGAGTAATAAATTAAAATATTCCTAAACAAATCGTCTAACTTCATTGTTCTGACAGTTGAATGTGTCGGGTTGGAAGCGAGATATCTTATTTGCATCAGTTAAGTACATTCCAAAAAAATAATAACGCTCCACACCTCTGGCCTGAACTTCTGGTGAGACATTATCAAGCTGTGTGGTTAAGAGTGTGAATAATAATTTTTAACAGCTGCATCATAATGACATGGTGTGTCCGTAGCTGGATAGAGCAACAGAAGATAAAACCGTGTGATAATGAAACAGCTTAATTTCATGCAACGTAATGCCAGGGCATGTGCTTTACTTTTGCAGGACTCGCTGATATTGTTTGTGACGGAGTTGCTCTCGAATATTAACTCACCCAGCAGCAGAAAAGCTCCTGTTTTGTACATTGACAGCGTCTCTGTTCTGTCAGGCAAAAAGAGTTCCTAAAAGATATTTGGCGTTAAGAAATATATGCTGGTGGACAACCTGTTCATGACTGTAGCCTCTTGCTCAATGGCTGGCTTCAGATGTTCAAACTAATTAGTACATGCAAATGAACTAAGATTGTATCTACACCCCAGGATAAAAGGGTACATTACAGTGCAGAGATGATTTCCATGTAGCTAACATAATTTGCATTGGATTGGCACATGGAGACTAGTCTGAGCACTGCCAGATGGGCAGCGTTTCCCTTCTGGACTGCTGATGATGAATTTACCTCTTCCTGCATCCCCACCTATTGTGATTAATGTGCTCAGAAATGGCCTCAGCAGGGTATAAGGCTATAGAGCCCACCCTCCAAAGCAGCCATTTTCTCTAGGGAACTTCTCTTTTGTAGTCTGAAGATCTGGGAAATCTCCTGGCCACACCTGGAGGCTGGCAACCCTACTTCTAGGCCCCACTTGCAGAGTAGCTCCACACTTTTCTCCCAGTATAAAACACAGGAATCTCAGATCAGCTAACTCAAAATAAGTATATATTGTTAATGTTTAGTAATTTCTAAAAATGTATCGTGTGATTGAGCAACAGGGTGCATTTCTTGGCAATTCTGCAGAGGCGAACTTAAATTTACTATTGCGCCTCTGCTCCCATTTTGCCCTAATTCTTCTCCTCTTCTGGTTTCACCGCCTGCAAGAGAGTCATAACCCTCTTTTGGATCCTAACCACCAGGATGGAAACAACTGGATCAATGTAATGGGAACTCAGACTTACAGGGAAACGATATTGAGGTAGGGGGAAAGTACGGAGACCCAAGTCTGCTTTCCTACGGAGTTTGCCATTTACTTGGTGAATACCAGAGAGCATCTACATTGCAAACACAGCTAAGGAGAACTTCCACTTTTCCTGTTTCGGTGGTTATGAAATTTTCTGGACAAAAACACCTGTGGAATATTCTTTTCTTGTATGATGCTGGCGTTGGTGGCGTAGTCCATTTATATTCCCGTACCACATGCATCTTCCATGTGTGGAAATGAACAACTCCTGTCCCGTGTTCTGGAGTTAAATTGTGCTGCTGTTTTTCCTGTTTCCCAAGCAGTAATGCTTTTCATTTATTGAACACAATGGGCGGTGTCCTACTGGAGGATGGAGGAAGTTCCTTCAGCCTAAGAAGTATTTATACAGCAAGGAAGGACAGCCACCAATCTTGCAGGAAGGCGTCAAGCTTTGTCTGGTGGAGTGATAGGACACAGGCCAAATAGCTCACAGGCCACGAAAATTAAGTGATTGAGGAAGCAGTAGCTTGAAAGGTATGCTAAAACACCCTGCCACTGTTTTTGCCTGAGTGAGACTGTAAGGGACAGAAGCTCATTATCTCAGAATATTGGTGGAATATGCCACTCAGCATAAGAGCTACGACATCTCTCGAGTTCCTTGTTGGTTATTTACCAAAAGGCAGCTCATTGTATGTTTCTTTTGCAGGCAGTCACCGGGAAAAGTTTCGGAAACAAGGATTTTCGCGCTGCTTTGGAAAATGGAGTCCTGCTATGCGAGTAAGTAACGAGATAAAGGACTAAAGATAAAGAGGCTTGGTCCTTTTGTTCTCTGGCTGTCTGGGTAATTTAAGGGGCTGGTGGCAGCAATACCATGAGGTGTGTGGATCAAAAACTGGCTAATTAAAAGGAAACAGAGAGTGAGTATAAATGGGCAATTTTCTCAGTGGAGGGAGGTAAGCAGTGGGGTACCGCAGGGATCAGTACTTGGGCCAATGCTTTTTAACTTGTTTATTAATGATTTGGAGTTGGGAGTAAGCAGTGAAATCCTAACTATAAATACATGTTGATGGGGTCTGAACTGGCGGAGACTGACCAAGAGAGAGCTCTTGGAGTCATAGTAGATAACTCAATAAAAATGTCAAGACAGTGTGCGACTGCAATGAAAAAGGCCAACTCTATGCTGGGGGTTATTAGGAAGGGAACTGAAAACAAATCAGCCAGTATCATAATGCCCCTGTATGAATCGATGGTGCAACCTCATTTGGAGTCCTGTGTACAGTTCTGGTTGCCATACATCAAAAAAGGTATTATAGCATTGGAAAAAGTGCAGAAAAGGGCAACTAGAATGATAAAAGGGTTGGAACACTTTCCCTGTGAAGAAAAGTTGAAGCGCTTGGGGCTCTTTAGCTTGGAGAAACGACGGCTGAGGGGTGACATGACTGAGGTTTATAAGATTATGCATGGGATAGAGTAGATAGAGAAAGAAGTCCTTTTCTCCCTTTCTCACAATACAAGAACTCGTGGGCACTCCATGAAATTGCTGAGCAGTCGGGTTAGAACAGATAAAAGGAAGTACTTCTTCACCCAAAGAGTGATTAACAGGTGGAATTCACTGCCACAGGAGGTGGCGGCGGCTACAAGCATGGATGGCTTCCAGAGGGAATTAGATAACCATATGGAGCAGAGGTCCATCAGTGGCTATTAGCCACAAAGTATAGATAGGAACTCTTCAGTCTGGGGCAAGTGGTGCTCTGTATTCTTGGTGCTTGGAGGGGGGGGGGGGGCAACAGTGGGAGGGCTTCTAGTGTCCTGGCCCCACTGCTGGACCTTCTGAGGGCACCTGGTGTTTTTGGCCACTGTGTGACAGAGTGTTGGACTGAATGGGCCACTGGCCTGATCCAACATTGGCTTCTCTTATGTTCTTATCAAATATGGTATAAAGCTAAGTAAAAAATGGACCTTTTTTGTTCAGTTCTTCTTGGCTATAGTGTCATTTTGTATATTTAAGTTATTTATAGTCCACCTTTATCACTTGGACTCCAGATGGATTACATAGTCAATACTAGGGTTGCCAACCTCCAGGTGGTGCCTGGCAATCTCCTTCTATTAGAACTGATCTCCAGGTGACAGAGATCACTTCACCTGCAGAACATGGCCACTGTGGAAGGTGGACTCTATGGCATTATGCCCCATTGCAGTCCCCCAACCCCACCCTCCTCAGGCTGCACCCCCAAATCTCCAGGTATTTCCCAACCAGGAGCTGGTTTCCCTAGACAGTACAATCAACAGAATGGGACATTCAGTAAATAGTGCGATAGGATTAGGGTTGTAGAACCAACCAGAAATCTAGAAACAGAAATGAAGCAAAAACATTAAAAATGATGCAAAATTACATAGCAAGATCCTACCTACAGAATGCTGTGCATAGTAGTAGACCACAACCCTTAATAATTTATCCGAGTAACTTTGTGAAGTCAAATTTGTACAGTGCAACTTTTTATGTAAGCCGCCCTGAGCCTCCTTCAGCGGGGAGGGCGGGGTATAAATTGAATAAATATATTGAATAAAGAAATAAAAATAAATATTGCTCCCCCCAGGGGTCCTTTCGTAGAAAAAGAGGTGCAGGAGCTCATTAGCATAACTCATTAGCATTACTTATTTGTATATGCTACACCACCTGACATCACCAGAAGTATGTCAGAAGGCAAGAAAGAAAGGAGAGAGAGAGAAAGAAAAAGAAAGTAAGAAAGAGGAAGGAAGAAAGAAAGAAAGAAAGAACTGGCAGAGAGGGGATAGCTACTAATCCAAGCCTCAGAAATACCACTATTCTGGGAGGATAGCTTCAGTGGTGGCTGAAGCCTTCAGAAGGCTGGTCGGAGGAACAAGGACCTTTCCAGGGGACGGGGTCATTTTGCTGCAGCCATGACACAAGCAGGCATTCCCCCGCCCGGGGGGGGGGGGAGCTGGCACCAACTCCCGGAGCTGAGCTCCCCCGAGCTCCTGCTCAAAAGGACCCCTGGCTCCCCCCCGCCCCAGTGATGACAGAAATGCTGCATATATGGGAACTTCCTTATAGAGGTGCCTTCGGGCTGGGACCTTTGGCCAAAGACTCTGTTTCCCGGCTGACCTTCTCTGGGCTAGAAGTGGAGCCTCCTATCTTCAAACTGGAACTTGGCAGTTGTGCCAACAGCACTCCCTGCCTAATACATGCAGATTTCTAGTTGATCAACAAGCTTATTTCAGGACGTTCCTAAATGGTAGGGCTGGACAACTACTCAAAGATATGTTGTTTCTTGGTTCAGTCTAATAAGAAAAATGGAAAGGAGGTCAATGGGGGAGGCAGAAACCTGCTGCAAAGGAAAGAAAACAATGCACAGATGTCTTGTAGAACTGTACAGGATGTGCATTCTGGTTTTACAGAGAGGTGGGAGCACCACTTGGCTTCTAGAGAGAGAAGTATCATATGTATCTGTCTGGGATATAGGTGATCACCCCACCTTCATAACAGAACACTGTACCCAGCTTGAAACACTCTAATGAGACATTGCAAATCAGGAGGTAAATGTGTTCCGTTATGAATGTGTCCTGTAATTAGTGGAGACTGACCACTTGAAGGAAAGGATGATCAGCTCTTGAAAAAAAGGTGACTCAAAACAGATGCTGTCGAAGGTCCATAGAGACTTGGTTTCACTGATGCATTGAAAGCTTGAAGATCAACAAACGTCCCCCTGCAGTGACTTTTATTAATTTAAGGAGGACTCTATGAACAAATCTGGAATACTGTGGACTACTTAACATTGTTTCATGTCCTCCTCTGGATACCAGTGTGATTAAATAGGGGACTTCATGTTTGTATTTTTTCGAGATTCTATGATTGATTATTATCAGGATTACATAGACATTTATGTTATTATTATAACTTAGGCGTTAAGATACTTCAGCACTTCATTCATTTTGTGTGTGTGTATGTAGCATTTGGTAAACCTTTAAGTGGATTTATTGTTAGTTCTAACACATTCTGTTCTGTCAGAAACCTCCAAAGGAAGTTTAGAAAACTTATTGAGGGTCAAAAGTTAAAAACATAAGTTAGTATACTCAAAAGAGTGTTTATTTCAGAGACATATAAAAACTTCGTAGGAGCCCAAATAAAGCCTCATAAAATGTTAAAATTGACAAAGGCACAAAAAAGAACAGTGTATGACCTGATGCGTTTCGGCTCACAAGAGCCTTCTTCAGAGGTCAAATAGTACAAAGTATATATTTTATTTATTTATTTATTTATTTTTCACATTCCTATCCCACCTTTTCATACAAGCTGGCTCAAGGCAGCTTCCAACAGTAAAATACCATCAAACATAATTTACAGTTTTAAAACATAGAAATAAACATATCAGAGTTAAAAACAGAACAAGTACTGGCGGCAAACAGAGTTCACACGGTGAAAGCAGTGGCAAGAAGTTCAGCCCGCGGTTCCAGGGTGATGTTGTTCTTTATCCCCCCGGTGGCAGCTCCTAATCAAAAGCCTGGCAGAAGAGCTCCATCTTGCAGGCCCTGTGGAATTGTAATAGGTCCTGCAGGGCCCTGATGTCATCCGGGAGCTCGTTCCAACAGTATGGGGCCACCACCGAGAAAGCCCTGGTCCTAGTGCTGAACATCTTTCGGACCGGGGAGAGTCAAGCAATATTGAGACCTTGACTTCAGTGCCCTCTGGGGCACATATGGGGAAAGGCGGTCCCTCAAGTAGGCAGGCCCCTGACCATATAGGGCTTTAAAGGTCAGTACCAGCACCTTGAACCAGATCCGGTACACTATAGGCAGCCAGTGCAGCAACCTCAGCACAGGCTGGATGTGGTCCCGCGTGGAGAGACCCATCAGCAGCCTGGCTGTGGCATTCTGCACCAGCTGCAGCTTCTGGATCTGAGACAAGGGCAGCCCCATGTAGAGAGCATTACAGTGGTCTAATCTCGAGGTGACCATAGCATGGATCACTGCAGCTAGGTCATCGCGTTTGAGGAAGGGAACCAACTGCCTAATCAGCCATAGGTGATAAAAGGCTGCCTTGGCAGTGGCTGCTACCTGGGCCTCAGTTGTTAGGGAAGCATCCAGGAGTACTCCCAAACTCCTGACCCTCGGTGCTTGCACCAATGGCGCCCCACTGAAGGTCGGTAGTGGGATCCCTACCCCCAACCCATTCCAACTCAAGCACAGGACCTCTGTCTTCGTTGGATTCAGTTTCAGTTGACTCAGTCTGAGCCAGTCTGCTACACCCTGAAGCGCCCACTCCAGGTCATCTGGGGTAGAGTCGGACCGGCCGCCTAACAGCAAATATAGCTGGGTGTCAACAAAATACAACAAGCAAAAAGCAACAGAGTACAAAATACAACAAGCAACAGAGTCCCTGTAACACATGTAAGGCAATAAACAATTAATAATATAGAGCCAAAAATGGAATGTTCCAATATGGAATTCAATGACACACCAAAAGATTTCTATTTGGGGCCACAAAAGGTTTCTATTTGGGGCCTTGTATCAGCAGTAGTTGTATATACTGGAAATAATATCAGTACCAATCTGTACCTTCCAGTTAGTTCCTAAGAGTGCAAGTAAAATTGCCTTATCATGGACAACGTGACATCAATATGTAACAGGGTATAAGCTTTCAAGAGTCAAAGCTCCCTTCTTCAGACACCAGTAGAATAGAAGTGGAAATAGTATTTTCTCCAAGAGAACTGATCTCTGTCATCTGGAGATCAGTCATAATTCTAGGATATCTCCAGGTGCCACCTGGAGGTTGGCAACTCTAGTGCCTGAGGTTGTCCTATAAGAACAGAAGAAGAACCCTTCTGGATCAGATCAGCAGTCCATTGACTCCAGTATCCTGAGGGACTTGGGAATGTTCATTCTGGAGAAGAGGAGGTTGTGGGGGGGGGAACATGAATGATTGCTCTCTTAAAGTATTTGAAAGGCTGTTGGCAGCGGAGGATAGGACTTGCAATAATGGGTTTAAATTACAGGGAGAAAGGTACCCAGTGGATATTGGGGTGGGGGTGGGGGTGATGTTTACAGTAAGAGTAGTTCAGCAGTGGAATCGGCTGCCTAGGGAGGTGGCGAGCTCCCCCTTACTGGCAGTCTTCAAGCAACGGTTAAATGAACACTTATCAGGGATGCCTTAGGCTTTCTAGAATGCAAAACTGTATTGCTCTACCATGTTTTGTTCCGTGGCTAGGTTTTATAGACGGTTCACTTTATAATTTTTAAGTGTTTTATGAGCAAACGGGGGAAGAGGAGTGTTCTTCCTGTAGCTATGCTATTTTGAAACAGTAGATCTTTAGTTACAGTCTTGATTGCCTGATTGTAGGCCATAAAGTTGGCTCATCTCTCAGTTTTACGGGTGTCATTGAGAGGACCATGAAAATGGACAGAGATGTAGTTCCTGTTACTCTTCTGGCAAAGATGAGGGCAACCAGGCCTGTTTCCATCCTGGGAAGGGCCATGGCTCAGTGGTAGAACTTCTGGTTGGCATGCAGAAGGTCCCAAGTTCAATCCCCAGCATCTCCAGTTAAAGGATCTGGCAGTTGGGTATGTGAAAGGCCTGAGACCCTGGAGAGCTGCTGCCAGTCTGAGTAGACGGTACTGCCTCTGATGGACCAAAGGTCTGATTCAGTATAAGGCAGCTTCCTGTGTTGATCCCAAAATCCCACTTTGCCCAGGATTTGACTGCTGGTGACTGGGCCCTAATTATATAGACATGGCTCACACTCTTTAGGAGGGTGTCTCATCATGGCTTCTTTCAACACAGCTTCAATTAGTTCCTCTCTCAGACGTTTAGCATCTCCCAGTCCCACTCCACCAACAGGTCCCAGCTAGAAAAGCGGCCTGTTTCAACCTCAATGCTTCTGAAATGTGGACAGCTTGTTCCCTTCATCAGGCCTCACCGAGAGTCATCCTCACAACTAGGACCAGTCTCTGCTTCAGTAACACCTTGAGACTGAACCAAACCAACTGTGGCATCCAGGTCATTGGGGGGGGGGGGGGGGATACCAAAATCATACCGTGTTTGATGGTGTCAAAAGCTGGTTAGAAGTTTGGGAGAAGCAGCGAAGTGCCCTTCCTCTTTCTCCCAGTCCAGGCTGTCCACCAGAAGAGAAAAATCAAACTGGAATGGAAAGTACTGAAGTGCATTTAGGGAATTGTTCTAATCCAGGACTCTCTGGAGCTGAACCATCGGCACCACCACCACCACCACCTGCTTTACCCAAACAAAGGTTATTAATAATGGGCTGATAGTGGGAAATATTGTTGGGTGTTGCTAGGTGGGTTTCCTCTTTTCTAGGCGTGGTCTTACCACAATTTCCTTTAAAATAAGAACATAAGAAGAGCCTTGCTGGATCAGACCAGTGGTCCATCTAGTCCAGCTTCCTGTCTCACACAGTGGCCAACCAGTTCCTTTGGAGGGCCATCAACAGGGCGCAGAGGCTGAGGCTTTCTCCTGATGCTGGCTCCAGGATTCAGAGGAATAGGACCTCTGAATGTGGAGGTTCCCCTCAGTCACAATGGCTAGTACTCATGGATAGACATGTCCTCCATGAATCTACCCAGTCCCCTTTTAAAGCTGTTTACTTCTGTGGCCATCACTACATCCTCTAGCAGTGAATTCCACACTTTAATCACAATCTGTGTAAAGTAATATTTCCTTTTGTCTGTCCTGAACCTACTGTTCCAGCTAGAAAAGCGGCCTGTTTCAACCTAAAATGCTTCTGAAATGTGGACAGCTTGTTCCCTTCATCAGGCCTGAACCTCTGTCCTGAAACCTACTGCCCACCAGCTTCACTGGATGCCCTTGAGTGGCAGGGGCCACCTCCTTTCTGAATGAGGAATTCACAGCCTTTCAGACCTGTGAGATGATCTGTTCATCTGCAATTCGGTGCTTTGAGCTGAATGTCCAAGTTAAGCACATGGCCCTCAACTGGAATATCTTTATCTGTCGCTTGGAATAATCTATCTGTTCATTTACACACAAGCACACATATATACATCCAAATATATTAGATGAAGATGAGGATCGAGCTCAATTTTAAATTAGTTTTAAATAAATGGTTCAAATAATGTGAGCAGGAATTGTATGCAACAGTTATTAATTTTAGTTATCTGCGAATTTAGCCCTTGAGTGAAATTACACTACAAAGCATGATTAAGTCACATCCTTTTTTTTTTTGCAGTCTAATTAACAAAATCAAGCCTGGCGTCATTAAGAAGATTAATCATCTGTCAACGCCAATAGCTGGCCTGGTAAGTCATGAAATACTCTCTTCTTTTTGTAGTGTCAGCGTTGCCATCTGGACTTTCTTGATTTTCGCCTCCGAATGAATAACATGCTAGCATTGGGTTTTTAAAACAAAAAAATAATGATGCGGGCTTAGGTGTTTCATGACAATGATGTCATGCAGCCAAGTACTGGAATTATTAGGTTCTTATACTTTTAACAGCTCGATGCTCTGGGCTGGATGCAGCAGTCTACAGGTACAAGGATCGCAGATCTTGCCCTCCTCCCACAGTCCTTTCCAAGCCAAGAAAAGTTAATGCCTGGGATTGCAAGACCCACGTGGACTGAAAGCCACATGGTGTTGGCACGCCTGTAGCTACAGTGGGGCATTTCGGGGCCCTGCTCCCTGATTAAAAGCCCTGCCCCACAAATAGCCATGCCTGTGGACTGACCTAGGTGGTACTGGGCTAGCAGAAAGAGGGGTTGTTGGAGACGTATCGAAGGTGCTCTTCTAAGCTTTCTTGCCCTGTGGAAGGGAACTCAAAAGGCCTTCAAATGCCTTCTGAAGGTAATTAAATGCCCTCTGAGTGTTTTTCCCCCAGGAACAGATGCGCTCGCTGCCCTGTCCCTTGAAAGGAAGGTCTAGAAACAGGCTCGGAGCCTCGCCCTTAAAAGAGAGGCATTCAGATTAATTTAATTAACTGCAGTTTAACTGCCCCCGTAAAAATTTAAATGCCCCCTGAACAACAAAGTCCTGGCTATGGGCCTGGGTGTTGGTGGGAACAAGAAATCTCCCCCTCTTAGCTCTTCCATGAGTGGAGCTGCCCTGATGGAAGAGGAGGGGCAATTTCATTCTTGTTCCTACCCCCCTGTCCACCGCAGTCTCCCACTCCTCGTGGCTGTGAGAAGGAGAAGGAGAGACTGGATTTATACTCGGAGTCTCAGAGCAGCTTAAAAACTCCTTTCCCTTCCCCTCTTCACAACAGACACCCTGTGAGCTAGGTGGGGCTGAGAGAGCTCTGAGACAACTGTCCTTGAGAGAACAGCTCTGACAGAACTATGGCTTGCCCAAGGTCATCCAGCAGTTGCAAGTGGAGGAGTGGGGAATCAAACCCAGTTCTCCCAGATTAGACTCCGTGCACTTAACCACTACACCAAACTGGCTGTTAGTCTACGTCTGGTTCCACAATTTTCCCAGGATCAGAAAGGACTTGCTGGGGGAGCTGAATGTAGGAGAGGTCTGTGACCACTGGTACTTTCTGCTGACAGATCTCTAGAGCTGATCGTTTTAAAGCTACTTGAATTAGATTTATTTTTTCTCTCTTAATATTAACCCTTTCACTAAGGAAATACTAATCTTCTCGTAATGCCGAAGTCTAGAGATACTTCCTACTTCCAAACAGGTGAATATGGCCAGATTTTGAGGAACTATTCCGTTGTATAGGGCAGCATGGCCTTAGCAGATGCTATATTTTTAATAGCTCATGAAGAGCAATCCTAAGCAAGGACTACTAAAGGGCAATTTGTTATTTGATAGGGGCTTACTCTCGGGAAGGTTTTTTAGGATTGCTCTACCTGCCTGTCTTCGAAAGCTGATATCCAGTCATGGTTTGTAAGCAATTTTGGTGCAGTTAAGTAAAATATTTGTGGTTTTAGCAGGTTGGTGGTCTTCTTGAATATCTTAAACTGAGTGATAGAATCACATAGGAAGGGGAGGGCTCTGGTGGTGTTTGACCTGGAAAAGCAGGGGGGGAATAGAGAGCGCTTTCTCCATATCTTGCATGATGATAGTGAATCAGTGTGGAGAGCTAATGTTCTTGGCTTTTCACCTTTTGCTCCCGAAGATTTGGTCAATGAAAGGGAATAGAACTGAACAGGTTAATAAATGTACATACTTAGGGGTTGTATTTCAGGAGAATGGTTCTATGACAGCTCACTGTAATCTGAGGGCAGATCGAGCTGAGAGATCATCCAATGTAGTTTTAAGATTCTTCCGAGCCAAAGGCTGCTCTTATGTGCCTAGAGCCCTGGAACTTTTGCAAGCCAAAGTTATCAGTCAGCTCATTTATGGTATCTACCTAGGTATCCCGACTAACTGTTTATACCTACTGGAGAAAATGCAAACTAAATCCCTTTGATCTATTTTACAAGTTTCACCCAATGTTTCCAATGCTCTACTGCGACTGGAAACTGGACAATTTGAGGCAAAAAAACACAAAAGGCCCTCCTCCCTTTAATAAACCAAGATCGGCATCAACAGAAATGGATACGTCTAACAGAGAGTAACTTAAAGTATATAGGCTTCTCTCTTGACACACTGTTGACCCAAGGTGTCAATACTGCAAGATCTTTAATTAAGCAAAGGGTCCATGACATTGAACGCCAGCTAGATCTAACAAAAATTCCACATTTTATGATTTCTGAAAAACACAGATATACTATTAATATGGCCCAATATCTAAAACATATAGAATATCCCCCCACAGGAGGGCTTTTACCCTTGCTAGTGTGATGTACCTCTATCCAAGGTAACAGAAGGGAGATATCAGAAGGTTCTGTGCCCAGGTGATTAAACAGAAGAATAGTTTAAATAGGAGCTTTGCTCTCTGACTTTGAGGAGCCAATATATTAATGACCATATGTACGATCAGTTCAGTTATAACCTGGATGTACATTTTAGTAGTATATTTATGCAGGGATCATTTCGTAGAAAAAGAGGTGCAGGAGCTCATTACCATAACTAATTTGCATAACTAATTTGCATATGCCACACCCCCTAACATACCGGAAGTGTGTCAGAAGGCAACACCCACCCCTCAGGCTTCACTCCACAGGTGAGTGAAACTGACCTGCTCTTCCTCCATTCCCTTCCCCATCCAATACTTTGTGCAATAAAAATAAGCATAAAGAACACACCCTCTTTCTCTTCCTGCTCCCTTGAAACCACCAGGTTTCAAGTAGACTTGAGATACCCAGGACATGTGCACCACCCATCCCTTTCCCTTCCCTTCCCCACAAGAAGACACCCTGTGAGGTAGGTGGGGCTGAGAGAGGTCTTTTGAGAACTGCTCATGAGAGAACAGCTCTGAGAGAACTTGTGACTGGCCCAAGGTCACACCAGCAGCTGCATTTGGAGGAGTGGGGAATCAAACCCGGTTCTCCCAGATTAGAGTCCAGCTCCTGACCACTACACCAAACTGATAAGGTGGAAGCTGCTGAAGGGCTGGTGAAATTTCTCCAGTACTTATGTGCCATGTGCCCAGATAAAAAATGGTATACTTAGAAAATTTATATGCCACCTTGAGCAAGTCTCTGGAAAAGCAGCACACAGTCATAAAAGGAACAATGATAAAATTATCAATATTAAAACAAAACATTAAAAACAATAAAGACCCTAGCAGGGCTTTCCCGGGGGCGCTGCGCCTCTGCACTGCTCGGGGAAGCCGAGGAGGAGGTGGGGCTTGGTCATGTGCCCACCCCCTGGGCTTCTCACTACTGGAGCTGCGCTCCTGTGCGCTCCCGCTCCAACAGACCCCTGTATTTATGGCAAATTTGTATTTTATCCTTAGCTATTTTTTTTAATCTGGTCTATGGCTGTTATAATATATACTTATACTATACCTTTTGCTCTCTTCAGAATGTCACAGTTAAAGTTTAGTTGCTAACAATAGACAGGGCGATTCCACATCTAGCATTCGCTCCACATTTTCTCAACTGGGAGGGAAAAGTGCAGCTCATAACCACATTCAGATACCTCGGGGCAACACCATACCGACTGCAAAGTCACCCCTGAACAGCCATAAATCTATGCAGAAGGTACCATAAAACCCGATGACCAAAGAAAGTGAAAGCAGCATGCAATGTAGAGGGGAATTTTTGTTCCAATGTGGGTTTGGTAAAACAGCGAAGGGAAAAGCCAATGTGGAATTTCCCCCAGTCTGTTTAGACGATGTAACTCTTATGAAGTGTATTCCCTCAGAAGCTGTAAAAACCAAACAGCCAGCCGTTTCATTTGTCCTGCTATGGTAGTATGCATAGGGCTAACAGAACCTATGGAGCGGTTCTGAATGCAGTTTGTCACAAAGCACATATGGATGTTAATAAATCTGGAAATGTTTGAGGAAGATTAATGTACTTGGCTGTTTTTGAACAACTGCAAGAAGGGCCATGTTCCACTTAGCAAATTCCATCTCTATGCTACCCTTTGCGTACAGCATTCCATGCTTTTAAACCTGTACAATAATAATATACCAATGTGTTTTGAAGCAAGCATTTCCATAACAAAAAAACTGTTTTCTTCGTACAGAGGGATTGATGTTGAATTCTGACTAAAGGATGTACCTTTTCATGCAGAATATTTCCTGAACAGTTAGAGAGGATGGGTCTTCTTTCTTAGCCCTAGATTTGCAGTGGTTGTATGTACCATGTATTCTACATGTAATTTGGCATCTAATAACCTTATGTTGGGGTTGGTGGGAGCAGAGCATCAGTTGCACATGTCTTTCTATGTATTTTATGTTTTCAAGATGTCCAGGCCCTGAAAATCATATATCTACGAGTTCGTCTTCAGGCTACCCTGATCACGTCAGATTTTACCAACAATTAGAGACTGTGCTATCTTTTGTTTGGTTAGCAGTGGATGTACATGCTTCTTATTGTAATATTGTGGATTATATGCAACAGCAATTTGGTATATTATTCTTATAAATATTTTTGCATAGTTGTATCCATTTTCTTAGCAATTCCTTGATGCGGATTTCTCAAGCTAAGCAGGGCTGGTCCTGGTTGGATAGGAGACCTCCAAGGAATACCAGGGTCGCAGCAAAGAGGGCAGGCAATAGCAAAACCACCTCTGAATATCTCTTTCCTTGAAAACCCCATGGGGTTGCCATATGTCAGTTGTGACTTGACAGCAAAGGGGGAAAAAAAGAGAGGTCAGACTATACACCTCCCAGATTCACATACGTAAAAGACTGTGGTTGGTATGGGTTATGGCAGGGGTGGGCAAATTGCGGGCCGGGGGCCACATGCGGCCCGCCACAGCATTTTTTGCGGCCCGCCAAGAAGATTTCAGGACTTCAAGAAAATTGAGCCTAAATTCAATTTGCTCTCTTATCCCATCACTGCTGATAATGATACAGCACCTGAGGAGCTGCAGCTTGAACTTATTGACATGCAGTCAGATCACACTGTGAAAGAAAGGTTTAATGCTGTGACATTAGTTGACTTTTACAAATCTTTGTCTGCTGAAAAAAATTCCATGTATGAAGAAATTTGCTGGGAAAATGTTCTCTATATTTGGGTCTACATATATTTGTGAGCAAAGTTTTTCTTGCATGAAGATCAACAAGAGTAAATATAGATGCTCTTTAACAGATATTAACTTGCAGGCTGTGATGAGAATCTCAACAAGCGATCTCACTCCTGATTTCAAAAAAATTGTAGAAAAGTGTGATAGGGTACATTTGTCTCATTAAACTGATTCTAAAATTAAATGTGCTTGCAGCTATAGATGATATGAAATTGGCACAATAAATAAATTGAATAAAACTACCACTATTTTATTTAATTTATATTTATTGATTTTTATGATACAATTTATACCTTTTCTGAAATGCAAAGTTAACTAATGAATGCAAACATTTTAAAAGGTGCGGCCCTCCGCTAGCCTCCGCTCCCACAAAGTGGCCCCCGAGCCAAAACAATTGCCCACCCCTGGGTTATGGTATTTATCCCACACTTGTGGAATGCAGGAACAGCGCCAGCCTGGACACGTGAGTGATGATCCCTCTGAGCTGTAGAGTCTTGTGAGCAAAAATTCTGCTTTGTGAGCTACTGGCATTAAAGTTGGAAGCGAGCGATTTGGCTACTGCATAAATTAGTTTTCTCTGGAGCCATCCTTCTTGGACTATGACAAAAAATGTCTGAGCCGGAGGCTAAAAAACTGTGAGCTAGCTCACACTTAGAGGGGAACTCTGCACGGGAGCACCTTCTGTACATGGGCATGTTAGTGATGCTGGGTGTTGCGTTCATAGTACAGAGTCAGAGCCAGAGGTCTGAAGGCCGGTGGGGGACAGGAAATCGGAGAGCATCTGAGCCTTGTGCCTGAGTTGAGCATTGCTCAGAATGAGGTCAGAATCAACAGCTTTAGAGAGGAACTGATCTCTGTCACCTGGAGAGCAAATATAATAGCAGGAAATCTCCAGGCCCCATATGGAGGTTGGCAACCATGCCCTGAGGTCATCTGATGCCTTCTGGACTAGCAGTGATGCCCCACTGGCCTTCTGCATTGGTAGCAAAAAGCGTTCCATTGCCTCTAACTGGCAAATGGGCTGTAGTGCTAGAGATACTGTTTGGAGACCATCGGAGTGTTAAGCACAGCAGTGTTTTTGTCCATAAGAAGGTGGTAAAATAGATTGTTCCTGAATGGTCTCCAGAGGCTGGATGGATTCGTTCTGCATTAAATTATATAAGTCATATTCCCAGAGGATTGTGGATGGTGTCTTGATTTATAAATCCTTCAGTGCCTAATGCAGGGGTCCCCAACTTTTTTGAGCCTGCAGACACCTTTGGAAATCTGGCACAGGATGGTGGGTTCAGCCACAAAATGGCCTCTACAGGAGATGGAGCTGGCCACAAAATGTCAGGAAGCGAGGTTATGCATAACTTAAACAATGGTAACACTTCAGTAAAGCAACCCAGAACTTTCTGCGTAGCTTTCACGTTGTCAGGCACCAAAGAAGAGTTCCGAGACGAGTAAATTTCCTTATAATATATTTTGGTGGCTGGATAAGAAGGGAAGCGAGAGAAGAGAGTGCTTAATATGTGCAAAATAACCTGTCAAGTGAAAATATATCTCTTAGTATATACGCACCTAGCGTTTCATCTGTCGCTAGGGTCTCTTGAATTGATCTAGTTTGAATATGATTTCCCTGTCAACATTCACCTTGTTGGTGGCCTGGTGCCGTGGCAAACGTTCTCGAACAATTTGTGTTGTTGGTTGGCTAAATTCTTCAGACTAAAAAAGAAAATTAAAATAGAGAAGGAAGATAGCACTTGTTATTACTTATTAAGAAAAAGGAGGCCGTGTAAAATGTGATCTCTTTTGTGAAGATTCCTGGTTTACCGTGCAGTGGAACAGTAGTAGGTCTACTTTAATTCTGAACACTGAGGCAGACAACTGGTCTATGAAGGTCAGTGTTGCCTGTTCTGAGTAGTATCAGCCCTCCAGGAACTCAGATTGGAGCACTTATTATTCCACAGCACTTATTACCTGATCCTTTTAACTAGATGTGCCATGATTTAACCTAAGGCAGGAGTCCCCAGTGTGGTGCCCGGGAGCACCATGGTGCCCTCTAACAACTTTCCTGGTGCCCACCAAGTGTTTTTAGAAAGTGGGTATGACCAGGTGGAACCATTGCCCAGCGAGGCTTCTGGTTGGCCATTGGAGATCTAGTTGGCCGAAACAATTCCTTAAAGTCTGTGTAGCCACAGTGTTGGGTTTATTGTCTCTCACTGCTCTTTCCATGTTTTTTTTTTAATTACCCCTCTTTCCCCCTAACCCCTAAGCTTCCTCTGTGTGATTGGATCTGCTTCCTGCAGCAGCCATTTTGTCCACTGCCCTGTGTCAGAATCCCAAAGGTGCCCACAGGCTCAAAAAGGATGGAGACCCCTGCTCTAAGGCCTACTGAGAAAAGGGTCCTGAGACAAGCTCCTAAGTGGTTGTAGCAGGCTGGTCCTTTTTTGCCCAAGTAGGAGCAGAAACATGCTACAGAGGTGGTACATTGAGAATCACATCCTTGCTCCTGGCTCCACCCCCAAAGTCCCCAGATACTTCCTGAGTCAGACCTGGCAACCCTAGGGTTAGGATTGCCAGACCCCCCCCTCGTTTGGCAGGGGTTGCCTGATTTGGAGGGGCTCCTTCCCGCCAGCCAGCTCCCAGCCTCCTCCCCGCCACTTCCCAACAGCATTTAAAGACATCTGCTGGGGAGAGGTGGGGGCCACGCACCAAATTCGGGGCTCAGTGTGCAGGCGCGTGCGGCCTCCCCTCCCCCCACCTCTTCCCAGCAGGTTCTAAAGAGAAGCTGCTAGGGAGAGTGTTGCCATCATGCTGGGGACTCTCCACTCCCTCCAGTAACGCCCCCCAAAGTCCCCCTCTGGGACCTGGCAACCCTGCCTCGGGTGCATCCTGAGTGGCTGTTCATGGTGGGATCACAGACACCATTTATGGACTTGTTTGCCAACCACTCAGTAGAACAGTACAGCTAGGGTGATGAAAGGTCACACGTGCCATATAAAATGAATGTACTCCCCCCCCCCCCCCGCCCCGCACACATACTACATAGCGCTGTCCAGGGATTAGACTGTGTTATATTTGTCTGTTTTTACACTGGCAGCGGCAACTGGAGCCCTGACAAGCTGTGTTAAGCCACAACTAAGGGTTTTGGTTTTTTTTAAAAGTCAGAACTGAGTTGTGGTACGTCACCCTTGCAGTCTTCGAGGAGTCAAGAGCCAGCAATGCGTGATCAGACCTGATTGACAGTGGGTGGATGAGGCACATTTGAAATCCGCCGTCCCCTGAATATCTCCTGGGCACTGCTATGCCTAACCTAGGTTCAGGTATTTTTCAGGGCGTATTTCTTGTCCAATAGTGGTTTCCTGAGTGAATGTCTGCGCCATCACTGCTGATTGTCGGCATTATCTTCCATTCACACTCGGTGGCACAAATGCGGACTCAAAGGCTGTGGTGAGTGAGGTCTCACCATCCCTGCAGGTTGCTAATTGTTAAGCGATTGGTAGAGATAGAGACTAGAGCAGGGGCTCACTATGTGGTGCCTGTGGCTGCCATGGCTGCCATCTTTCCTGGTGCCTGCCAAGTGTTTTTAGAAAGTGTGTGGGGTAGGGATGCCAGCTTCCAGGTGGGACCTGGGGATCCCCTGGAATTGCAGCTTTTCTTCAGACTACAGAGAACAGTTCCCTTGGAGAAAATGGATCCTTTGGAAGGTGGACTCTGTGGTGTTGTATGCCACTGAAATCCCTGTCCTCCCCATGCTCTATCCCCAAATCTCTGGGAATTTCCCAAACTGGAGCTGGCAACCCTAACCTCCTATCCCCTACTGGAGGGACCTGGCAACCCTTGTGCAGAGCCAGGTGGGGCTTTTGCCCATCAGGGCTCCTGATTGGCCATTGGAAGTTTGATTGGCTGTGCAAATTTTAACAACATTGCTTTGGGAAACAGCTGCCACCGTAGCACAAGGACCTTCACTGTGGCAGCCATTTTGTGTCCAGCTCTGGCTTCTGTGGCAGCCATTTTGTGGCTGCACAGCACATTATGTCAGAATTCCAAAGGTGCCTGCAGGCTCAAAAAGGTTCGGGATCTCTGGACTAAAAAAGGGAAATGGACTCCTTCCCCTTTTGTAATCTGTTGCCTAAAGAGGATAGCTTCATGTCTCTAATTCCTGAGTCGGACTGGTGCTTTCGGGGGGATGCAAGCTTATTCAGGTACAAGTAAACCTGGATTCAAGGGTTCAGAATGAAAGTGTTGCGGCTTCATTTTGCTTTCATGGATGTCAAATGGATGCTATCATGTGGAAGAAGGAATAAAAATCCTCATCTTCAAAAATGGCAGTAGCCAGCAGTTGATTTAGGAAGATGGGAAGAGCAGTTGATTTAGGAAGACGGGAACCCACCTAAAGTGGACAGGCACGGAGGACTGTTTCGTACAGCGATCAGAGGCACACTTCGTGCGTGTGAAAGTTTGATGCACACTTTAAGCACACTGCTGCCATCACTGCCATGCGGTGGCCCAATTAGGAATGGCTTACCAGAATCTATAGTTCAGTGCATTGGTCTGTCATGAGGCTTTGTGACAGTAAGTCAGTTTGGTCTGAACCTTATAGAGGTGGAAAGGCAGCACAGTATGTTGAGATTAGTGTCCGGGAATGTTGGCCTCCCCATCTTGTGATCGATCCATCTCTTTCCCTATACTGCCAGGACAATAAGTAATCCTTATACATTTGTGATGCCTCATGAGCCACAAAGGTTTTTTTTGTCTTCCTGATATATAAAAAAAGCCAAAGGCCTTTTTATAGGGTATACTTTCCCCCCTAATAAACGATGTGCCGCAGTAGTTTGGTTACAACGTGCAGCTCCAATCTCCTGAATTACCATGAGTTTTTATGGTCAGCATAATGGATTCCTTATGTATAAAAGAGCTTATTTATAACTTTGAAAATCTCTAGTTAGTAGCATGGGAGTATTTCTTCCTAAATATATCTTTCCTAGATTTATGCTGTATGGTTGTTAAAGGGGCAGTGAAACAGAAACACAAAAGTGGTTTTAGATACTTGAGGCATGAAAAGATATTGATCTGAACTTGTAAACCTTAAAAACAATATTGAAAAATGCCTAAGAACAGTGGAATGTCTTGCGAAGGAAGACATTTTGTGGCAAAAAGCATTTGAATGCATTCCACTGAGTTAGCCTGGAAATTCCTATGATGTAGTGTCTGTCCTTTTCCCCCTCCCTCACTTCTTCTCCCGTCCCCTTACTGTGTTCTATGTGCTTTGTGCACAACTTCACTCAGTGTAGTAGTGGATGGGGAACTGAACACTTCCTGGGGGTCAAATCTTGGGTTACCAGCTCTGGCCTGGGAAATTCCTGAAGATTTTTTTTTTGGGGGGGGGGGGGTGCCTGCGGAGGTGGGGAGTTTGGGGAGGAATTTTACCTAGATCGATAGTATACCGTACAGTCTCCCGGCTCCCAAGCTGACATTGTCTCCAGGGGAACTGCTCTCCTCAGTCTGGCAATCAGTTGTAATTCTGAGAGATCACCAGATCCTACCTAGAGGCTGACAGACCTATCAAAAGCCCATGTCAGCCATGAACTTGAACGAGTCATTCTCGGATCACTGTCTGTTAAGGTTGCCAACTCCTGCTTGGGAAGTTCCTCGGGATTTGGGGGTGTAGCCTGTGGAAGGTGGGGTTTGGAGAGGGAAAGGAGCTCGGTGGGGATATGATTTCATACTGTCTACCCTCCAGAGCTTCCATTTCCTCCAGGCAGGGGAACTGTTCTGTGTTGAATGGAGATCAATTGTAATTCCAGATCTCCAGCCACCACCTGGAGGTTGGGAACTTGTATAGCATAGCTTACCTTCAGAACAGCATGGTTAGGACAAAAATGTACTATTTAAACAGCGATTCTCAAAAATGCGGGCGACGCAACTCAACAACCCCAAGCACATAATTCTCTATGCCTGGGTACACTTGCATATTTCTCTTCCTGTGCAGCTGCATGGATCAGTTTTCAGTAGAGGGCTGTAGCAATTCCCAGAGAAGTTTCTTAAGCAAGAGCTGCCTTTTGGTGCTTGCATGTGACTCCATTTCTTCAAACAAAAAAAGATGGCAGAAAATACTAAATATGTCTTTAAATGTTGAAGGCAGCTTTACTCACACGCTGTATTATGCTCTCTTTGAATCAGGGATGTCCTATTTAGCTTTCCTTGAATTTATCTGAAGTGTCTTTTCAAGGCCCTCTCCACATCACCCCATGCTGTGGGTGTGATTGCCATGTTATGTGTTCTGTGAATCGGGTTGGCGGGCAGCACCCCCTGGCAACTGGCAGGAGGGTTGGGGCGGCAGAATCCTAGGAGGAAAATTTAAAAGAAAAATAAGGTCTCTGCTACTTACAGGAGGTTCTGACCATAGAATTCCCAGTGATTCCTAGAGCAACCCTGAAGCGACAGGGGTAGTTTACCATAGAGTTTCTAGTGATTGCTATAGAGCCACCCTTAGTTGTGTTTCACCCTTAGTTAGTATTTCAGTTGGTGGCCCAGAGTTCTAGTATTACAAGAGTGAGAAGCAAATCTCTTCATCATTCATAATTCCACAAATCTTATGTCATTAGGCATGCTGGCCTTCAGGTGGGACCTGAGGATACCCTGGAATTACTACTCATCCCCAGACTACAGAGATCAGAACCCCCGAAGAAAATGAGTGCTTTGGAGGGTAGACTCCATGGCATTGTACCCCACTGAGGTCCGCTGTCCTCCCCAGGCTCCACCCCCAAATCTCTAGGAGTTTCCCAACTTGGATCTGGCAGCCCTATACCCCCCACCATTTGCACAGTTCACTTTTCTCTTATGTGTGTTCACAGCATGATTGTCTCAGTCAGACCATCGAAATGGCATAAGTGGATTAGGACATCCAGTTAGGGATCACAGCATGTGTGGTTACCTAGTTAAATGACGTCATAATTATTCAAGGCTTGTGTGGATTGGGACAACCAATTAGTGATCACAAACATGACATCACGGTTATACGGGGCTGTGTGCTAATGTTCCTGGGTGACCTTAACAACATTAAATGTTAATACTCTCTTCTCATTTTTGTAAAACAGCCGTAATAGGACATGCACTTTTCAGTGTTTGCAGGTGTAACTGTTATTTTCACATTTAGGGCTGATGGAAAAGGGTAGAAGGTCAGGGAAATACGCTAAATGACCCTATACAAATACATTATCTGGTCGGTAAAGGAAAAGGAACAATATAATACACTTAAGGGAACCATTCAATTAAAAAAGAGGGAGATTGGGGTATGCAGGTGCATTAAATGAAGTTTCAATATTTATTTTTAAGTATACTTTATTCCATCCTTCCTCAAAGGAGTTCGGGGTGGCATTACATCATTTTGATCTCACAACAGCCCTGTGAGGTGGGTCTGGCTGAGAGTGTGTGACTGGCCCAAGGTCACCCAGTGAGCTCTCATGGCAGAGTGGGGATTTGAACCTGGGTCTTCCAGATCCTAAGTCCAGCCCTGTTCCAAGCTTGGCAATACGTAAATGGATGATTTGAAAAGTCATAGAAGTGGGCCAAAACATCAGGGCTGTTTTTTTAAAAAGGAGTAAAGTATTAGAATGGTGAAAGATTCATATGGAAGGGACTTAAAATGGAAGCTCTTGGTGGGGGCTTGCTAATTTTAGTTCATAAGAATTGCTGCAATTGTCCTTTATGAGGGATATAACTCAGAAGGTCAAGGGATGGTCACAGGAACTGAGACCAGGCTTTCTCGTCTCTTATCAAAAGTTAGGGTTGCCAAGTCTGAGTTGGAAAACACCTGGAGACTTTGGGGGTGGATCCAGGAGAGGGTGGGGTTTGGGGAGGGGAGGGGCCTCAGCATGGTACAGTGCCATAGAGTCTACCCTTCAAAGCAGCCATTTTCTCCAGGGGAGCTGATCGCTCTTAGCTGGGGATCAGTTGTAAAAGCGGGAGATCCCCAGGCCCCATCTGGAGGCTGGCAACGCTGTCGAAAGTGGCGAGGAGTCTTGTTGCAGGTTTAACAGATTAAGAGGTAGAAGAGATTGGATTTATACCCCGCCCTTTACTCCCTGATGGCTTGCACTTCCTTTCCCTTCCCCTCCCCGCAACAGACACCCTGTGAGGTAGGTGGGGCTGAGAGAGCTCTCTTGAGAACTGCCCCTGAGAGAACAGCTCTGAAAGAATTTATGACTGGCCCGAGGTCACCCAGCTGGCTGCATGTGGAGGAGTGAGGAATCAAACGTTCTCCCAGATTAGAGTCCACACTCTTAACCACTACACCAAACTGGCTCTTGGAGGAAAACTTTTCAGGTGTTGGAACCCAATTCATTAGCTCAGTGAATTCTCAGTCATCAAGAGGATAAAGGGACAAAGAGCGAAGTATACAAGATAAGCCGTATTCACACTAGCCCATAACTGGCTATTCACCTACGAATCCATTTCATGCATCTGACAAAGTGGGCTGTACCCTGCGGAAGCTTATTCCTCAATTAATCCGTTAATCTTTAAGATTCTACAAGACTCCTTTTTGTGTCTTGGCTGGGACAGGCTGATAAGTGAGCCACACTGGAATTTGTAACCTTCTCGTACAGAATGTAGATTGTAAACATTCTTTTGCTGACGGCTTCAATCTCTGAGTGGCTTTATTAGGAGGCTTTATATATAGATGGTTGAAATTCCAGCTACAAGGTCAGGTGAAGGTCAAACTAATGTCTGTTAAAAATCAACAATAATAAAAGTACATGTTCATGAAGATGATATATTCATGGCTGATGAATAAAAAAAAGTCTTGTTGCAAGTTTAACAAAATCTCACCTATGATGCCTTTCCACTGGGAAAATCAGCGAGTCAAGTCAAGTAGTTGATTGTATATAGCCATAGGACCGTAGAAGTTGAGAAGCCACAAACTACAGTGGTAAATAAAACCATAAACCTAGAATATAAAAATTTGCAGTTAAAACAGATTAAAACTTAATGGACTACATTCTCAAGAACCCGCCCTCGACAATACCCTTTCAGACCTTAACTTCTTTGCTGCAAAGGCAAACTCTGTAGGATGCATATGCATCATTATCTGATAGCCAGGAATATAATCTTCTGGTCTACAGGACTGAGTTTATGGCAGATTGAATTCCTGCCAAAAATTTACCCCTGGGGTTAGTATATAAATGGGCAAAATAAGATATGATGGGGTAAGTCCTCTGGTGTAAGTGATCCACAGACACAGACATGTTGGTGATAAACCAACTGCATACTCTCAAAGCTCTTGGGAAAATCAGAAGGACAAGAACAGCAGCCTTTCTTATCCCACCTCAAAAGCAGGGGTATCTCCCATTGCCCAACAATGCTCCAACAATGCTCCAACAATGCTTCCAGGAAAACCTGGAAGGGACATAGGGTAGGTAGCTCCAGGAATTGTTGGAAACTCTGTGGTTTTACTGTTCCATGTCCTTGTCCCCCAGTCCTCCCACCAGCTGCCAGGCGCAGCCCAGTTTATGACTGGAAGGAAGTGTGTGCGTGAAAAAACCCCTGACTTTAATTTTATTTAGGGAGTTTTTATTTATTTAAAGCATTTTATTAGCTGCCTTTCATCTATACAGAGCTCAAGGCAGCTGTACAATATAGATAAAATGCACAAAATAGGTACTTAAAAAAGAAAATTTGAAATCATAATTTAGGTCTGCTAGTAAATTAATCAACAGTCTTAAATAAAATCATTGTCAGCTGCCTGCTAAAGATGGATATTGAGGGGGGCCAGGGAGTCGGGACACCTCCCTTGGGTGGCTGTTCCATAATTGTGGGGCTGCTGCTGAAAAGGCCGTCTCTCATGCACCCGCCAAATAAGCTTCTTTGACATTCATGAGGGCCTCTCCCTGTGGTCTTAATTCCTGGGATTGAGGCAGGTTACAATGGTCTTACAAAATCACCATGGAATGAAACAGGCTAATTAAACCTGATATATAACACAAATCAATCAACCTTAATACACTTGAAGGCCAGCTAAATAATTCAGTCTTGTAGTGCTATCAAAATGCTAATAACGTGGAGGCCATCCTGACCAATTTCTGCCACTACTGGAGCTCTCTTCGTGGTGGCGTCTGTGTGGTGGAATTGCCTTCCTGAGCTGATCTAATCTGGCTTCACAATGGAACTCAACTGATGAGTGAAGAGGCAGTCCTGAAGTTACGTGTGCTCTAGACTGTAAAGAGGTTTATAGAGTAGGCTTACAAGGTGCTCGCTAATGGTGGGCAAACCCCCAGTAATTCTTTCCAATGTCTGCTGACACTTATCTGGTTGGCGGGCAGAACCAGGCTGGCAAAACAGGGTGGGCTGTGATCGTCACTGGCATGCAGTGACATCACTTCTGGCGCGACAGAGAAGTGTTGACAGTCCTAGACTGCTAGAGCAATGCCAGCACTTCTGGGTCACGCTGGAAGTGACATCATTGCACACCGACAAAGATCAGTCCCTCTGTAGTAAGTGCCCTCCGCCGCCATTTCCTGCCCGTGCCCGACAACCCTATTTATTGATCACCTAGAAGGGGGCAAGGAAACAAATGGATGATCAGTGCAGTAACTGAAACACTGTTGTACCATGAATTGCGGTTTGCTTGAGATGGTAAGTGAGGAATGCCTCAACGTTTTGCAGAAGCCTGTTGCTGGTGATCGCAAGGGCTGCTGCAAGCAGAGTGCAGCACAGTAGTTCCTACACCATGGATCAGTGTGACTAGACTGGCAGACTCAAGATAAGGGGACAGCTTTGGCACCGAATGCAGACAGTAAAATGTGCCTTTGGCTGATACTTGAGCAAAGAGGAAAGGCAGGGTATAAATATTTTAGTAAATAATAAAAAGTATAACTTGTTTCTCCATCAGAAGATCAGGACCTACTAGTTCTCCTACATTCTTAATAGAGACAACCAGGATGTTGACTGGAATGGATCATTTGTTGATTTTTTTTTTTTTTTGCCATCAAGTCACAGCTGACTTATGGCGACCCTGTGGGGTTTTCAAGGCAAGAGACGTTCAGAGCTGGTTTGCCATTGTCTGCCTCTGCATCACATCCCTGTGTATTCCTTGATGGTCTCCCATCCAAATACTAGCCCAGGCTGACCCTGCTTAGCTTCTGAGATGCGGCGAGATTGGACGAGCCTGGGCTATCCAGGTCAGGATGAATGGGTCATAAGGACCATATTACTCCACTCTTAGCCAGTCTGCACTGGCTTCCAGTCTGTTCCCAGGTCCTGGTGTTACCTTTAAATCCCTAAAGCCTGGGACCAGCACACCTGAAGGACCATCTGCTCCCTAATGACTTGGACACCTAGTCATCATTGGAGGCCCTGCTTCAGGTGCCCCTGTGGTGGGAAGTGCCATCAAGTTGCAGCCAACTTCTGGTGACCCTGAATGGTTTTCAAGCCAAGAGACGTTCAGAGGTGGTTTGCCACTGCCTGCCTCCAGATTGTGACCCTGGACTTCCTTGGTGGTCTCCCATCCAAATACTAACCGAGGCTGACCCTGCTTAGGTTCCGAGATCTGATGAGATGGGGCTAGCCAGGGATACCCATATCGAGACAGGGAGCAGCAGCAGCGGTTACTGTTTTGTGCTCGGGGCCAGTGCTGACTCCCCTCCTCCCAGGGCAAACAACACAAGGTGCACTGTTTGCCCTGAGAAGAGCGCCCAACCGCAGAGCAAAGCAGCAGCAGTGGCATCTGCTTCCTGCTTGGGCTGTGTTGTCACTTCCTTCTCCAAGCCGAACAGTGTGATTCTCTGTTTGGGCTTGGGTTACAGTCAAGTATTTTCATTGACTGTTCTGGGAAAACACTGAACAAATACCAAACATTTAAATGTCTGGGTCCCCCCCCCCTGTTTTTCTCTTGGACAGTCAGTGAAAATACTGGACATTCCAGCCCAATATCTGACATCTGTCAACCCTACTCCTTTCTGCCCTATGTTTTAATGTTTGGTGTAGTGGTTAAGAGTGGTGAACTCTAATCTGGAGAACTGGGTTTGATTCCCCCCTCCTCTGCATGCAGCCAGCTGGGTGACCTTGGGTCAGTCACAGTTCTCTCGGAGCTGTTCTCTCAGGAACAGTCCTCTCATCACCTACCTCACAGGGTGTCTGTTTTGGTGAGAGGAAGGGAAAGAGATTGTAAGCTGTTCCGAGACTCTGAGTGAAGGGCGGGGTATAAATCCAATTTCTCTCTTCTCTTCTCAAGTGCGTGCATTTTATTGATCGTATGTGTATTTTAAATTGGTTTTAATTGTTTGAATGCTGTATTTTTGTTTGGATTTACCTTTCTAAAGATTGTTTTCATTATATATGTTTTTAATCTGTTAACTGCTTTGGTGGCCCTGGTGAGGGCAGAAAGGTGGGGTATAAATTTTATAACTAAATAAAATCAAAGATAATCATAATCCACTAAAATTGGAGGACCAGTATACCCTCCAGGGCTGTGGCCTTATCAACCAGCATCACTTCTGTCTAGCCTTGATTCAACTTTAGTTTGGTGTCAGTCTCATTAACATGGCTGACAGCCATTGCCTGGGAACTGGCAGCAGCCCCTGGGGGTGTAGATAAAAAAGCATGGGTGTATTGAGGACTCATTTCTCCAAAGCTATAGACAATCTCCTCCAAAGGCTTCACACCAATATTGAAAAACAGTACAGGGCACACAACCCTGGGGCAGGTAAAATCCCATCTGGTTGGTTAATTTTTTAAAATGGTAAATCATAACACTCTATGCCATATGCTCATCAAGAAAGGATTCAGTTGCTCCGGTATACTTCTCTTTAACGCAATCTTCTGCTCTGAATACGTGGCTAATATTGAAAAGCCCGCTGTCCTGAAAGAAGATGAAAGATCTAATAGCAATAGAAGGGGGCATGGCCCTCGTCTGTGTTTAAATGGAGATCGTTTACCGGAGCAAATGATGTCGTCTCTGTGCATTAACAAGGCCTTGAAGCCTGCTGACAGAGGGTCAAGAACAGATGTGTCATCTAAGAAATGCTGAAGTTTCTCTGCCACCGCCCTGTGAGTGTCTCCTTCCTCGCAAAAGGCAAGTTTGAGTCTGGTCTACAGATACCCGTATTTTTTTTTTAAAAAAACCACTAAAAGAAGCTCTTTGCCAGTCAAGGGCTGAATACTATTTTTCAAGTAGCCTTATGCTGGAAAGAGTGATCTGCATATAAAATCCACAGCCAGTGGAGAATCTGGAGGACTGGTGAGTTCCCGAGCTTTCCTTAGGCTGATTTTACATGTGCATTTTTGTAACAGCTTCATTCCAGCGCTTCCTGCACCGGTAACACATTGGTGTCAAAGCTGTTGTAGGGGAATGCCCACATCTGATTGAACTGGAGTGAAAGGGGCCATTCTTTTGAAGTGCTGTTAAGAACAGGATTTGTTTACAGAGGTGTGAAGCCAGCTTGAGAGCTAGAGGGCAATTAGCAGATATGGACAGTTGAGAAGGAATGCAGATTCACACTTGAAAGAGATGTGGGCGAGTTTTTTTGGAAGTAGAATGATTCCAGCAGGAAAGGCAGATGTAAAACCAGCCTTAGTCAGTGTGTGGGCCGTTCTTCTGCCTTCAGGCTTCCATTCTTTCTATTCCTCTTTCTCTTTCTTCCTCCTTCCCCTTCCGTGATTCTTTTACAAACAAGGAGGGGGGGAGATAATCATGTTTGTCTCCGTCTCCTGTGGAAGCCATTAATGGGGTTGACTCCGCCTCCAGCAGCATCCATTTGGGGTTGGCATCTCTACCACCTTTAAATTCCAAATTCCCACAGGCTCAAAAAGGTGGTGAGGCCCTGTCTTAAATGATATTTATGTGGCTGCTGATACCTAGGGGGGTTTAAGTGTTAGCAGATTTCAGTTTAATTCCCTTTAAGGCAGCTTGAAGTAATCATAAGAAGTGATAAAAGCCCTTGAATGCATGTACAAAGGTAGCTTTGGACTGGTAGACCCTTCGTATACATTTATGCTAATCTATTTGTAGTTGTTAAGCAGAATTCTGGTTTTGTTTGCGTAACTTCAGTTGGCATAGTGCATGAACTGGAAAGGCAAGCATGTAGATGAAGGTAGGGAAAGAATCCAAAATAAGTAATGGGAGAATTAAATCTCACTTTGGCTTGGAGAGAAGTTTGTGGTGTTGTTATTTCCCCTTACACAAAGTGTTCTGAATACTTCAGACGCTTCTTTTTTATCCCCCACACCTCTCTCATTGAATGTTAAAGATGTGCCATAACTTGTATTTCTACTAAAGGTGCTTTTTTCGTCCCAGCTGAGTCGTAAGGTGTCATTGGGGTGTGCGTTCCAGAATTCACGCTGGTTACATAAGGGGAACGTACAACTCCCACCCAGTGTGTTTAAACAATGAGGAAAGCAAACATCTGAAGAACTTGAAGGGTTCTGCCCAGGTGGAATTGACAAGAAGCCAGCACCTTTAACTACAGTTTAATCACTGTACCTGTGTGTTGTTTATACACACACACACGCACAGCGCTGAGAATTTTAAGCTGGTTTCATGTAAACGATGATTACCTCCATAGACTCAAAACATGGGCTTTTATAACTGGCTTTTCCTCCTTAAAGTTTGTGGGTCGATATAGCATAATAATAATTTGTCTTGTGCTGATTCTCTCTGGACTCTGCAAGGGCATAAGAGTCGGACAGTGCTTGCAAAATGAGTTTCACCCATCCTGCCCGTGACAATGTGTTGGGTCGGGCACCCGTGTCGCCAACTCGTGCCACGTGTATTGTATATTTTGGCCCTTAGTCAGTAGTACCCCCTTCTCCAGTCTTCTAAGCTGTTGGGTCAGTTTGCTTGTTCATTGAACACGATAAGATGAGAGGATCTGATCATGGCTCTCTTGCATTGCATTACAGATCTAGAGGAGTTAGCCATGTTAGTCTCTTGCTGCGAAATAGTAAAAAAGCCCAGTAGCACCTTTAAGACTAACAAACTTTATTGTAGCATAAGCTTTCGAGAAACACAGCTCTCTTTGTCAGATGCGTCTGACAAACTTTATTGTAGCATAAGCTTTCGAGAAACACAGCTCTCTTTGTCAGATGCATCTGATGAAGAGAGCTGTATTTCTCAAAAGCTTATGCTACAATAAAGTTTGCTAGTCTTAAAGGTGCTACTGGGCTTTTTACTGTTTTGCATTGCATTACGTCTAGTTTGGATCTTTCCAGTGAAGGTATTTTTAGGAAATTCTGCTGCTGCTCTGACACCTTTTTTCAGACTAAAGGAACTGTCCCCCCTTTTTTTCTTGGATAGGCATAGTTTGTGTGTCTGAGCAAAACACCTTCCCTAAGGAAGTTCCTTACTTGCAGAGGAACTCACAAAAAAGCCATTCAGATTACAAACAGGTGGCAGTCCTAATTAATAGTTCTGCAACATCACTGCTGTAGGTCAGCGCGTGGAATCTGTTTTCTTAAATCATTTATAAATGATGGCATACCTTTGACCAACGATGGCTAATAAAAAGCAGTAGATCTCTCCCCCCCCCCCCCCCCCAGAGTTCTGTGGCACTTCCTTGCCATATGTCAGTGGTCTTGTACTTTGGTGGGTGCCATAAATTACTGGAACAGCACATGTTAAAGTGTTCAGGACTGTGGCATTTGATGTGTTGGGTCTTGTATGCTATTTCTATCAGATTGCCTTGGAATGTATACTGGGAAATCGTTTTGCTTGCCGTTTCAGTGGGGACTAGACACCGATAATCAGAACAGTGATTTCAACACGATCTGTTCAGCAGAAAGTGGGGAGGGAGAGCGGCAGTCTCCTCATTCTGTGCCCACTCCACCCACTGAGCAAGCTGGCTCCTAGCAGGTGTAATGTCAGTGCCAAAGCCACACCTGTGTTTTTTAGTTTACCCAATGAAAACCATACATTTGTGCGCTCTCTCTCTCTCTCTGGCCCTGCGTGTTTCCTTTGCTTTCTCTCTGACTCACATTAGCTCACTCAGAAACCAAAGCCAGATTCCAGGTGCCGTATTCCACAGTCAGTCTGTAATCATAGAAACAGAGTCCCTCCTCCTTAGTCCTCCGTTGCCAACCATTTCTGGGTGGGTGAATGTCAGTCGCTGGAGAGTTATTTTTAAATGCGAGAGGCGAGGCTTGCCATGTGAAACTTAAAAAAAAAAAGAGGGCGTTTGTTTGCAGAGCTGACATCAAAGTGGAGATTGCTGCTGAGTGGCCGCTCATTTTTGCTTTCTACCTGCTGTCAGTCACCGACATCGGCTGCTCAGCCTACAGGATCTGTATGAAATATTACTGTTGATGATCCAGAAGACACTGGTCTTTTTGTCGCCCTCTCTGCACACTGGACTTTGAAACTTTGGAGTTTGTGCTGATCCAGCTTGCAGCAGTCCTTTCCTCCACATTTGCTTAAACCTTAAAGCAATCCCTTTCCTTTTTTTCTTTTTGCAGGATAATATAAATGTTTTTTTGAAAGCCTGTGAAAAACTTGGATTAAAAGAAGCCCAGCTTTTTCATCCTGGTGACCTTCAGGATTTATCCAATCGAGTTACTGTCAAGTAAGTGTTCAGTGTATTTCAGTTAACTTCAAGAGCCTTTAGAATATTTTCGTGATTACCCTTGGTGCTGCCATTCACGTACATGATTGTTTGTAAGCAATAATTTTAATATTTCATTTGTGCCTTCTGTTTTGAGAGTGTTTCTCTTTTAAAGATGAGATGATTTAATCTGGGCAGGCTTTTCCTGAGTACATTTTGTTCAAGGTATCTGCTGACGTTTTAGGCGCACCAAGCCCACTGTATACTAATTAATGGTTGCATGGCTTTAAAATGTAAAGTAGAAGGTTCCACAGTTTTAAAGACAAAAGCAGAACTGGGAACCTTCGCTGTAATCTCGTAATTGCCAGGAGGCCGCTCTCAGTGTGTGGGATCCATGCACCTTTTTGGTCTAGCATTCGGATCATGAAATCTGTAATCTTAGAGGGCTGGACCTAGATAATGCCCTTTTCCTCATAGATGCGCTACTTTTATTGCCTTTGAGACGTGGTGCTTAGCGGTAGCTACGATTGTGAACTTCGAACCAGGAAGTCCTGGATCAATATCTGAACTGAGCGGTGAATTCCCTACGTGGTCTTGGGTCTGCAAACTATTACTTCTTCACTTCCCTCCACCGTATTGAGTGCTGGGGGTGGTCTTAAAGGGCTGATATAAAGTCTGTTGAAAATAATGTATGTGCAGCACTTCAGAACATTCTATGTGAATAACGTTACTCTACAGAACTATGCAACTACTGAGTATTAATGCAAAATTGTGAATAACAGTGTGTTCCTGAGGATGATCCTTTCTCTCACCAGGCCAAAACTAGATTAAGGGAGATGTTAGGATGAGAAACAACCTTTTAAAAAAGGGTTCTCATGGAAAGCCAAGCTAGCTGCAGTGTGTTCCAGCTATTAATTGCTGCTATTATAGCTGGTTTCATGAGAAGATTAAAAAAAAAAAAGGTGTTAGGTCTTGCGCAGTATTTCGCTTCTGTCCGTGAGCCAGAGCCTCTTGCTCCTTCTGTTTTTTTTTAATTTGGTAAAGACATTTATGAGCTTCAGTAAAGAACAGGACAAAGTCCTTAATACGTTGCCAAGAATTTTGTCGTTAATAAGTGTAACTAAGGTAAATATGGCATGCAGGAAGTGTTTCCTTGGGGCTTGTTACGCCCTCTGTCACAGCGCATACATGCTTGTTGAAAAGTTGGAGAGGGCGCTCATTGATAAGACAGAAATGTTAAGGAGACAGGTTTTTTTTAATTTTGGACCTTCCCGTTCATCTGAGAAGGGCAAGGGCAGTATGTACGCAAGTGAAGAGGGCGTGTTGCCAAGAATGGTAAACAATGTTGTGAAATCAATATTGCTAAACCTCTAGAGCTCCTAGTACTAGCCAACATGGGGCTTTGTCGCTAGCCACTCACTGGCTGCCTTGGGCTAGGTTTGCCAGGTTCCCCCTGGCCACCAGTGGAGGATGTGGGGTCGAGTTGCCAGATCCAGGTTGGAAAACTCCTGGAGATGTAGAGGTGGACCCTGGGGAGGACAGGGACCTCAGTGGGGTACAGTGCCATAGAGTCCATCCTCCAAAGCATCCGTTTTCTCCAGGGGAGCTGATCTCTGTAGTCTGGAGATGAGTTGGTAATTCCGGGTGAACCCCGTGCCCCTACCTGAGGTATATCAGAATCACTTCCAGGCGACCGAGCGATGTAGCTGATGTGTTATGCATGCCCAGGAATATGAGGAGGGGAAATAAACAACCAGCAGCCTGACAGATCTCTACGCTTGCCTAGGCATACTAAATCCTCCTGATAGGGAAGGGGCACAGTCCCCATTGCAGAGAACGGGACAGAGCCCGAGCCGCTCTGGACCCTCTTTAAACACTGCAGAACTGGCCACTGTTCCTCCCCCCCCCCTCCCCAATTTCTTTTCCTCCCTGACGTGAACCCGTTAGGGTTGCCAGGTCCTCCGGGCTGATGGGAGGGGGTTGAATTTCTGTCTCCAGGTTGGAAAACTCCTGGAGATTTGGAGGTGGAGCCTGGGGAGGGCAGGGCCCTTAGTGAGTTACAGTGCCCTCCAAAGCATCCATTTGCTCCAGGGGAACTGATCTCTGTAGTCTGGAGAGGAACTGTAATTCTGGGGTATCCCCAGGTCCCACCTGGAGGTTGGCATCCCTAGAAGCATTTAAGGAAGGGAGGAGAGGGGAAGCTGCCATTGGAGCTGTGCAGAGAGGGGTGCTAACCAATGTTCTTCTAAGCTCTGGATTTTGTGAACAAAAATTCAACTTTGTGAGCTGCTGGCATTAAAAGTCGTGAGCGAGCGATCTGGCTGCTGCATAAATTAGTTTGCTTTGGAGACATCCTTCCTGAGAGAAGACACAAGTCTGTGAGCTGGAGGCTAAAAAACTGTGAGCTAGCTCACACTAACTCAGCTTAGAGGGAACACTGGTGCTAACAGTGGTTGGCCTGTTCCTCTAGCTGCCCTGTGTTGTCTTGGATGTGAGAGGGAATGTGAGTTTTAGCTCTTCTGGCTTAATACATTTTAATCCCATCCGTGTTTGAAGGAGCTTTTGGGAAGTGTACCTGGTTCTCCCTTATCCCTACTGATCACACAATAGCCCTGTGAGGTAGGTTGGGCGAAGAGTTCATCGCTGGCCTAGCGCTTCCAGTGACCTCCCTGGCAGCGTGGGGGTTAGAACCTGGACTTTAGTTTTTAGTTCACAATTCTCATCACTACCCTATTTGTTAATCCGCAGTCTGAGGGAGGGGAAGGGCAGTGTGTTGGAGGTGGGGAACGGGGAGATCCCCTGAAATTACAGCTCCTCTCCAGACTTTTTTTTGTATTGGTATTTCAAAATTAATACAAAAGAATAAATAGAAGTTCCAATGTTTTACGAACTAGAGTTAGAATGAGTTTCAGTATATTACACATGTAGTAATGGGAAGGTAACAATAAAACAGACTTAGTGTTGTGATAGCATCAACAGTGCTTTGGAGGGTGAACTCTATCCCTATCCTCCCCAGCCTCCATTCCCAAATCTCCAGGAGTTTCCGAACCTGGATTTGGCAACCCTACCCCTCCACCCCCTGCCGGCAGCCAAGGAGAGCTGGCAACCCTAGTGGAGAAGAGCAATAGATTGTCAGGCAGTGCCTGGCAGCTGGCAGGAGGTTTGTGGGGCAATGTTCCGGGAGAAAAATTAAAAAAGGAAAACAAGACCGTGGCTACTTACTGGAAGTTTTGACCATAGAGTTCTTGGCAATTCCTAGAGCGGCTCTTATCCCTTCTGGGTAGCTCTAGGAACTGTCAGGAACTCTGTGGTCAGAGCTTCCTGTAACTAGACAAAGCCTTTTTTTTCTTTTTAATCTTTCTTCCTAAGATGATCATCGCACCCCCCACCCCATGACCCCAGTTTCTGTCCATTGAGCAGCTGAGCATTGGAAGGCAAGGGCTGCAGTTGGCTGTAGGTCTCCCACCTAAGTAGGCAAATGGGAACCTTAAAGGGAAATGAATGTCGGGGGGGGGGGGAGGGTGTAAGGAGGCAAAGGTAAGTGGATCAGGGCCTGGACGAGCAACCCACTCCTGGTTATTTGCAAGTCTGGTTAAAGTCCATCACATGAGTTTTTATCTTCAGAAATACCATGAATTATTTCACATTCTCTGTCTCCAGTTGCTGTGAATCCTGGTGCGAAGACGTTGGCTTTGTTGCCATTCTGTATAACGAAAGTGCCTTCATCAGTGTTCATTCTCAAATGGGAATATATAGAAAAGCTACGGGCTCATTCTGTGAAGTGTGTTGTCGTTTTTCCATTTGTCTGCCCCCTTTTTTTAGGTTGAAGGTTGATACCAACAATTTAAAAATAGGAAGCTACATGCCACTATAACAATGTCCCCACACTAGCTCTACAGCAGGCTGTTCAAGGACATTTATCACGCCTCAGAAATACAGTAGCAAAGCACAAATGTCTAACAATAGCAGTTTACTTCTGGAGTTAATTCAGAGTGACTAGAAGTTGCATGATCTTGTCTTGAGCTACAAGTTGCATGATCTTGTCTTGAGCTGTTTCACTGTAACGTGAAACAAACAGAAACCAAAAGCTGAGTTTCAGGGCACATGTTGCTCAACCTTTTTTCTTTCCAACTGTCAACCTGAACTGCCACTCGGAAAGGCCAGCAGGTGTGTTCAGGTGTTGGTGACTATTGATGAGATGAATGCTGAAACTCTGGCTGGTTCAGAGAGTTGCCTGGATACCTTTTAAGGTCCTTGAAGTAGAAAGGTCATGGTGGTAGTTTGCCGCCTCAAACCAGCAATGCTTTGAAATGAATGATTTTTCTTCTGTTTCTAAAGCTGATTACAGGATTCTTAAGTTTTGTATCTGGTAGATTCTTGCAAATGCAAAGAAGACTTATTCCGAATACCAGTCACTATAGTATTAATTCTATTCTGTTAATTGATGAAGACAGGAGCAGTTTTCTAAATATTTTATTACATACGGTTGCCAACATCCTAGGGCTGCCAAGTCAGCCCGGGGGGTGGGGGATCCCCCGCTACAGGGGTTCCTGATCCACCGGCCAGCATTCGGCTGGTGGGGGGAACCCCACCCCCTTCCCTAGCGTAATGACGTCACCTGGAAGTGATGTCATCACGTTGGGGGACGTTGTCGGGATGACGCTCTAGCAATCGCCCCAAAACTCTATGGTACCAGAGTTTTGGGGCGATTGCCAGAGCGTCGCCCTGGCAACACCCCCAACGTGATAATGTCACTTCCGGTGACATCGTCGCGCCGGGGAAGCTCCCGGCGGCAGGAGGACTCCCCCCCCCGGCCGGTAAGGAAAAAGGACTTGGCAACCCTACAACATCCAGGTGCTTAGCTGGAGATCTCCTGGGATTACAACTGATCTCCAGGCAACATAAATCAATTCACTTGGAGAAAATGGCCACTTTGGAAGGTGGTCTCTGTGGCATTATGCCCCACTGAAGTCCAGTCCCTACCCAAACCTTTCCCTCCTCAGGAAACACACCCAAAATCTCCATGTATTTCCCAACCTGGAGTTGGCAACTCTGTCACATGGTAATTTAATTATGAAAAAAAATTCTCAAATTATTTTTTTACCTGTAATGCATTTAAAATATTACTTCTCCCCCACTTTGGAATATGTTTTTAAAATGAACAAGGTAGCATATTATGGCATTCTTTTAAAGAAGGCAATTAAAAGAAGGTATTAGGCAATTCACTTTTTTAGGCCACAAAGTTCTCTTGTAAAAGCCACAATGAAATTAATGGAAGCAGCAATTGTGTTTTTTTCCTCAGTAGTGCCAAGCGCACAGTAACTTCTTGGTGGACCTCTTCCCTTTGTGGATGCAGTCCATCATCACCAGGATGTTCCTTGTTTGATGTGGCACCATTGCTCTTATGGTACACCCATCTGTTGCAGAATAGCATTCGCCTTGGGGCACTCATTACCCAAATCATTAATACTTGTGGGAACTCCATGTAGCAACTGGAGTTTCTGCAAGTAAACAGGCTCTGGCCATCAACAAACTCTCTCTAGTCTTTTTCAGCTGTGCAGTCAATACACTTTCTCAGAACTGTTTTTGAAGTGTCTTGACTCTAGCAGGCAGAGGCAGCATACAGGATCCTAGTTGGCAGACACACTTCAGAGCTGGGGGACAGGTTCTCCCGATAGTAGGCAGCTAAGATAGGCCTGAAAACCCCCCAGAGGGCAGCTTGAGAACTGCTCCTAATTATTGCCTCCAGCATGGAGACTGTAAACACTGCAGCTTGGGGCCTGCATGCATTAATCAGCGGAGAGAACCACCTGGGTTGTGAGCATAATTATCCCACAAAGTGTGTGTGTGTGTAAGAGAGAGCTTTCATGGATGTGTTTTCAGCATAGGGAGGTCGAGCATAAATCTTAGCTTCTGTGGGGAAGTGTGTCTTGAGGTCATAGTCCTGAGATTTATAGGGTGAAATGCAAAACTCCTGCTAAAAATACTTGCAGAATCTTGGCTAGAGTTTAAACAGGACATTTCAGTGTGTTGTAATTCTTCCTGTGATTAGAGGTTGTTGTTTTTTTACTTTAAGAACTGGTTATTTCTCTTATTTGGAACCTGTGTAAATATTTCTGTTCCAGAGTTCGACACTAAACTGTTTTCAAAAAACGTTCTATTTAAAAAAAGGGAACTCCTGTTGCATGAAAAAGTACTGTATTTGCATTATTTTCTTTCTGTAGAAATCCATCTTTAAGTATGTTCCGTATTTGTGCTGCTTGTGTGGGTATGTTGAACGAAATGTCATATCTTGTGAGTTACGCAACTGTGTCCTTCCCACAGCATGACATAAAGTTGTGGATATTTCTTCCTACAGTGTGCTTGCTTATGTAAGTGTGTGCATAGCCCATGTGTTCCTTTCAATTACTTATTCCTGTACTCTTGAGGCTGAGAGCTATATTTCTGTGGGTGGCGGGGGAAGGGAAATTAACTCCCCTACATGTGTGGGTAGTCTTAAAGTAATCTCTCTCTTTCTCTCTCTCTTTTAACAATTTCAGAATTGAATTTCAGATTCTTTAAAAACATAATCTGTCACTTGTAGGGGGAAGGCTGACAAACATCGGCTTTATGTTCCAGAAATATCACTGTACGGTTATCTGAAAAGCATTACGCACCTATCTGAATCTTGGCAGGCTTTTTACTTTCCATATCTACCTGGCAAACGTGGTGTTTTCTGGGTTTTAAGAAAAATGCAGGGAGACTAGGTCCAGTTGGAAGTAATGTTTGTATTTGTTAATTGCGAAGTATCTTTTCTTTCAAGTTTTGCGATCGAGGGCAGGGGTTTAGGTTCAGCCCCACGAGGGGATTAGTGAATGAGTATTCCCAGGAAATCAGAGGAGAAAACAGTCCTCCAAATGAAAGAAGTAGTCCTGGCAAATTAGAATGCAGTGCAGGGGGATTTAATTAACACACACCTCAGTCCATATCCAATTAAACATCCACTTCTCCTACATGGTGTCGTATCATATGGGAGTTAGCCAGTTTGTTGGCTTGAGAGAGAAGGGGAAGGAAAATGTCTGAGAAGCCGCAATAGTCTTTTAGCACATTTTAGGGTTATCTTCATAGTGACTCCATCGGGGGTAAGCTTTAACTAATTACGAAGGACAAATCTAGGCATCTAAACAAAAGCGTGTACAGTTGGGCCTTGTGGGTAGAGTGCCACAGTGGAATCTGGTCAGTGCCAAACACCGCATCTGTTCCTAGCCACAGGGAACAGTAGGGTAATTATAACCTTGGGCAAAGACTTGGCTTGACAGATAAATAGTATGTGGCCTCTGAATGTTACATTTTAGTCCAAGCATCCGTTGCATGTTCTCTGCCTTTCCCTCCTCCCAGTGTTCCTGCGTAATTTTTTGGTCAGTGTGTTTAGCGAGCGCTCTGTGGTAAAGCTTTTCCTAGGTCACTCTACTTTAAGCTTAATGTGGGGGTTGGAGTTTACGAGTTCCCCTGTGAAGAAAATATGGCTTCCTCACAGAGTCCTAGAGTATCAAGAAGAAAGGTTCACCCTAACTCTCACCACAGAAAAAGACTAAGAGTCCACTAGCACCTTAAAGGTGAACAAAATTTGTGGCAGGGTATGAGCTTTGGTGAGTCATGGCTCACTTCTTCATGAATTCACCAAAGCGATTCACCAAAGCTCATACCCTGCCACAAATTTTGTTACTCTTTAAGGACACTGTCGTTCAGTTCTCCATCGGAGCTTGCCAGCATTGATTTTCATTTCCCACAAAGCTTCTTCAAGGCAGAACAGAAGGAAGTCCCAAGTAAAGTATCCATCTCAAGCCATATCAAGCAATATTACACAGAACAGTCAACCATAATACTCCAAAAAAAAATACTCATAAGGGAATTTCTTATAGGCATGCAATTCAAATCTTTCAGTATGCAAAGGTAACATACACCACTCTGTATATTGAAATATTCGAATTGTGTGCCTGTAAGAAATTGCCTTATGAGTATTTCTGGAGTATTATGGTTGACTGTTCTGTGTGATATGGCTTGAGATGGATTGTCCTTGTAGGTTACTGAGACCTTTGAAGATTGAAACTAACATCCATTGTACCATCATTTGTCAGTAAACATCTTATGAAAGTCAATTTATAATAAGGCTTAACAAGCACTATAACTCATTGGCCCTGTGCACTTTATTGGATTAGTCATTTAGATCTGAGCCCACCAGTTTTGTGTGGTTCTGGAATGTTTTCTGAAATTTTGGGTTTGATATTGATATGCATGGAATGAATTGTTTATATGAATTTGTTCACATGAACAGATACTGAAGTTTGTTGTACGTTTAACTTTTTTCATAGTTAAGTTTTCACGGTAGCCTTTGTCGCCTTGCTTGACTTACATGGAGGCTGGCAACCATAAGTGGAAGGTATTCTGTTCCCAATTAAGGTTAAGTTTGGAATAACAAGCTCTTAATGTATGGTGCACTTCAGAGGTAGAAACAAATTTAATATTGCTTCTGGCAAAGGTTGGGCTGACCTCTTCTCCTGGACTAATTTTGTATTTGTAGATACCTTTTTTCTTATGGGAGCATGCACCCAGAAGGGCTATGGTTTAGGATAGACTTCTGTCTCATTGCATGAACTGGCCCAAAAAGAGGCAGACAGGTTGCGGGGGGGGGGGGGGGGGCGGGTAGAGAGGCAGCTGATGTTTGGCATGCGTGCAGCATACTTGAATAGTGCTAATTTAGTTCCTGGCCGAAGTTCATATTCAGTGGTAAATCTGGGTAGGGCATCAGATATGCAAAAAGAAATATGATTATACTTGTAGTTGTAACGCCCAAGAATGTGCCCCATGATTTAAAAATGAGCAGGCAGCTGGGTTGATAACTTCCTCATCCTGTGTGTGGCTAGAGATTAAATCCCAGCGCATTTTAGTTTCTGTAATCATAAGTATCATATGAAATCCTTAAATGTTTACACAACTATGCAAAAAACCCAAATGAGGTGGAACGGAATGGTTAAATCACAGCAAAGGTGAATGTCTGGGGAAGTAAACATTAGAATCCAGGAAAGTTACTCTGTGGGACATCCACTTTGAATGCTTCTGTCCTTTGGCTATTTACCCATGCGTAGAGGTGTGCTTTCCATATCATGTCAACCCTGTTGGATCATTGGAATCCCTGTATGTGTTGGTGGCTTAACCTGTCTAAACAACTGGAACTCATCCACACATGTAGGCACAGTGGCAAGCATGCAGTGTTGACTTTCAGATGGAACTATGCATTTGTCCTGGGTCTATACAAGTTCGGTCACTATTGCACATAGCTGTAAACTGATCATGTTGCTGTTCTCTGGTAGTGAGTGTTTTCCCTTAATAGCACTTGAAATCCATTCAGAGGGCAGCTTTTTCTGAAGGACAAATTTCTTCTTCCTGAAGGGAAGCCATTTTGTTTGGCATGCTAGCTAACAGCAGACTTAGGCACTAAATAATCCACTTTCAATCCACTTTTCAACTGGATTTTACTTTGTGAACTGGCAAAATACAGTTGGAAAGTGCATTGAAAGTAGATTGAAAGTGCATTATTTAGTGTGTGTGATCGCAGCCTTAAACTGTCGATGCCATCTCAGGGAATCTTAGGGGTAGAATGGTGAGCATAAAGGTGTAGATCTGCCCTTATGTAGACAGCATCCACCCCCATCTTCCGGTCATGAGCTGCTAGTTAAAATCCAGCTGCTTCACAGTAGTAAAGGATAATGGCCCAGCTGGGCTTGTGTGTTTCCTTGTGATCCATAGAAGAACACAGTTTAAGTGCCTTGAAATTAGGGTTGATAACCTGCAAGTAGCATCTGGAGATCTCAAGCTATTATTATAATCTCCAGACTATTGAGATCAGTCGCCCTGGAGAAAATGGCTGCTTTGGAGGGGGGACTCTATGGTATTATACCCAGCTGAGATCCCTCTCCTCCCCAAACCCTCCTTGGGCTCCACCCCCAAAATCTCCGGTATCTCCCAACCCAGAGTTGGCAACCCTACTTGAATGGTGGCAGCCATGTCAAGATAGTACTCATGTCTTGATGGTAGTAACCTCAAAAAGATACCTATCAGACTTAGCTTTTCCATTCTAAAAGCAAGACAAATACTGGTGTGGGTGCGGAGTACGGTTTGTGTACAGACTTCCTGATAGGGACTTCCTCATGTGTTTGTAAAGGGTGCAGTTCCAGTTGTAACGTTGACATTGTGCAGTGAACTCTGGCCCTTCAGGAAGATTACTTTTAAAAGCCTGGCACGGAAATTACTTCACCTGAAAAAAATGAAAGCTTTGTCACAGTTAGGTGATGGTTGCTGAGTAATCTTTAGTATATGCCCTCTTGCGTACATTTTTTACGAGGTTTGTCACACACAGAAATAGAGGGAACATTGCCTAGTACCTGATTTTTTCAAAAAAACTGGAGATTGAACCTGGAACCTTCTGCAAGCAAATCAGCTGCTCTGCCACAGAATCACAGGAATATAATCACACCTCTTACCTGTTCACCCGAGCCATTCTTATATTTATTCATAAGGGTGTGGAAACTTGCATCTGCATATCAACCAATGTCAGGGGCATAGAGTTTTGTAAATTCCGGGGTGGAGGCGCGGGCTCCTCGCCAGTTTGGTGTAGTGGTTAAGTGCACAGACTCTAATCTGGGAGAACCGGGTTTGATTCCCCACTCCTCCACTTGCACCTGGCTGGATGACCTTGGGCAAGCCATAGCTCTGTACCAGCTGTTCCCTCAAGGACAGCTTGGGAAAGAGCTCTCTCAGCCCCACCTACCTCACAGGGTGCCTGTTGTGGGGAGGGGAAGGGAAAGGAGTTTATAAGCCGCTCTGAGACTCTTAAGTGAGTGAAGGGCGGGGTATAAATCCAATCTCTTCTTCTCTTCTTCTTCTTCTCGCTGGGGCGATTTTCTCCCCCCCAAACCTCTGTGCCTCCCCAGGCCCTTCCGAGGCTTGGCAGCCACTGCTGCGGATGCCTCTCCCCCCCCCCCCCCCGCCACTCCTTCCCTCTCCCTCCCTCTTTTCCGGGCGAAATAGGGAGAGAAAAGGACGGAGGAGTGGCCAGGCGGGGGGGGGGGGGGGAGGCACCGGCCACAGCGGCGGCCGGGCCTTGGAAGGGCCCAGGGAGGTGCGGCAGCAGGCGCTCCATTTTGCCGGGGGTGGCTGAGCCCCCCCCCCTGGAAATTTCAGGGGTGGCTCAAGCCCTCAAGCCCCCCCGTAGTCTACGCCTATGACCAACGTGCCCCTTCCTTAAAATCCTTTGGTGTTTTGCAAATTGCAGGGATGTGTGTGTGTGTTTGCCTTAATAACTTTGACTCTGATATGCTTGGCTTGGCTTGTACCCACAATCTTTGAGAAGAATTAACCTTGAAAGTCTGGGTACTCTGCTTCATGTAACTTGATATGTAAGCAAGGTTATTTTTAGCCAAGCAACTATATTCAGATACATGATAATCAGAGTTTGTGTTCAATTATTTTTAACCTGCCAAATAATAATTATCAGGGTGTAACATTTAAAATCCCACAGCAGACGGTTGGGAAGGAGCCATCTTCCTCCCCTGAAGTTGTGTGTATGTGCCATCAAGTCACAGCTGAGTATCAGTGGCTACTGGCCATGGTGACTGAGGGGAACCTCCACATTCAGAGCCACTAATCCTCAGAATCCCAGGGCCAGGAGGCAACACCAGGGGAAGGCTGAGGCCTCTATGCGCTGTTGTTGGCCCTCCAGAGGAACTAGTTGGCCACTGTGTGAGACAGGATGCTAGACTAGATGGACTCTTGGTCTGATCCAGCAGGGCTCTTCTTGTGTTCTTATGACTTAGAATTGTCAAGGCAAGATGCGGCAGAGGTGGTTTGCCATCGCCTGCCTCTGTGTCATGACCCTGGCGTTCCTTGGTAGTGTCCCATCCAAATACTAGCCAGGGCCAACCCTGCTTAGCTTCCAAGATCTAATGAGATTGGGCCAGCCTGGACTATTTAGGACAGGGCCTCTGAAGTTGAGTAGGTGCAAAATAATTTTACACTAATTGAAATAGTTGTCCGTTGCTGACAAATTGAGTATGTCACGAGTCCGCCGACCACATTAATTTTCACTGCATATAACATTCACTGTTATATTTTCATTGCTTTGGGGTATTTGAAAAAAGATGGTCATGTTCCGCTGACTTACCAGCAACACGTTCTTGTCCTCCCCTTTCCTTTCTCCTCTTAAACAAGAACGTGGGGACATTTCATTAGGAAAGGTGGATTCACACTGGTTTCTAGGCCCATAGCAACCCCATATTTTCCATTTTTACACACTGATGTTTCTTTAACACATTGAAGTTTAACAGTGTCAGATCTACTTGCCTGTGGTCGCAGAATGCTTTTCTAATGTTCTGATAACATAGTATGTTAAAACTTTTAATTGTGGTGTTTTGAGATTTGACTTTTACTGGAGCCATGAGAAACTATGCGGGACTGTAGCTCTTGGGTGTTACTCTCTTCCTAGTTATTTATGCTTCTTGATTTAAAAGGACTTGGGCATTCCAGTCTTGCTGAAGCATTGCTGTCAATGGGTTGTCCAGGTAAACAACATGATATATTAACTCGGGGGAACATTCTATCGCATGGAATGCAGATTCCCTCCTCAGAGGCGAACACTTTTAAGGCTAGCACTATTGTTGTGGCATAAGCTTTCATGAGACAAAGTAGAGCCTGCTTTGTCAGATGCATTAAGACCTACTGTCTGTTGATATCCAGTTGGTTGGAAAAACAAGTTGAGTAGTGTACGGGTTAGGTGCTCCAGAGCTGAGACCCAAACACATGCTGTCAAAGCTGCACACAAATTCAGCACCTTGAGCTTGGGAAACTCCCTTCTGAAACTTTGTTTTCGGTCGAAATCCTGTGTTACCGAATGTCTGGAGAAGTCCGAATGATTCCTGAGTGTTTTCATTTTTAGCGTCTTGGTTTGTGTCCATTTACTTTCCTTTGTGTGGAGACGGACCAGCCTGGCCAATGGAAATGGCAAAAGGGCATTGCTGGAACATAGCCCTTAATGGCCGCTGAATACATCTTGATGGTGTGACTGACATGGTGTGATGATATTGCTTGAGTAGATAACAAGACAGCTGGCTAATTTCAGGGGCCAGCACCTGGATTTCCTGTTGTTTCTGGTGAGTAGTAGCTTCAGGCAAGGCACTATAAAAGAGCTCAAGAGTCCCTTTTTCCTTCCCACCCACAAGCCCATGACAGCAAAAGGTGACCTTCCAGGAGACAGTGTAAATCCTTGTTGGTAGGTTGGAAGATAATTTAGAAAGGAGTTACTAGTGATTACGAGGAACATTTTCTTTCTGCCTTGACAGGGTCTGTCCCATTGAAGGTAATTCTGGTGTATTCCTCTTGCCTTGTTTGGCTTTCTGACAGCCCATGTTAGTGCTTTAGTTTTAGGAATGCTTGATACAAATCCTGGATGTCGTTGAAGAACTGGAGTAAATGCATTTATTGTTTGGGGCTTTATCATAGATACCGGATCATGTGGTATGATCAGGTTGGTAGTTAGCTGGGCGGATTTAAGGAAATGTAGTGGCCGATTGACTTTTAGTATAAAATAGTATGTTGATGGCCATCGCTGTGTAACTGTGCATTGTCCAGAAAGTCTTGGGAAGGAGGCCATGGCTCAGTGGTAGAGCATCTGCTTGGCATGCAGAAGGTCCCAGGTTCAGTCCCTGGCAGTCTCCAGTTGAAAGGACCAGGCTGTAGGTGATGCGAAAGACCTCTGCCTGAGACCAGGGCCAACTCATCCATTAGGCACAGTGCCTAGGGTCCATGAAACTTTTAGGAGCCCAGGAAAATGTTTTAATTTCTTTTGAAATCAGAAGGAAAAGATGAACTTTTAGGGTCAAAGAAAATGTTTTAATTTTTTTCTCACATCAGAGGGAAAAAATGAAATTTTAGAGCCCATGAATAATAGAATCATAGAGTTGGAAAGGACCTCCAGGGTCATCTAGTCCAACCTCCTGCACAGTGCACAGTACAGAAAATTCACAAATACCTCCCCCCCACACACACCCCTAGGATCCCTGGCCAAACTGGTCTGGAGAACAATCACTTCCTGACCCCAAAGTGGTGATCAGCATTTCCCTAGGCGTGTAAGAAAGGGGCCACAACTTGCAGTGTTCCCTCTAAGCTGAGTTAGTGTGAGCTAGCTCACAGTTTTTTAGCCTCCAGCTCACAGATTTTTGTCTTGGCTCAGGGAGGATGGCTATAGAACAAACTAATTCTCCCTCTGTGAAAAAATGGTTATTCAGAGTTTGGGACTATTTATTAATGGATAGAATTTCAGATTTTCTTTTGTGTCAGGACCCATCTGGTACTCCATCAAAGTATAAACATAGATGGCAACCGATTTTACAAAACTTAGATAAAATACTTCAAAATCAGAGAAATGTTCAGGGGTATAGATTTTACAGCTTTATGAAATCTAGTTGGCTACTTGTATAAGAACCAAATCTTTATATAGCAATGAAAATAACATGTCAAGCATAGTCAATGAAATTAATTGAACAAGTTAAGTTTGTTTGAATGTTTTAATTTTATTATTATTATTATATTTTTTTCTTTTTTTTGTATTGTGTAAATGTAGGTGTGTGATTATATGTTATATGAAAATAAAAAATTATCTTAAAAAAAAAAAACCAGAACAAACTAATTTATGCAATAGCCAGATCACTTGCTCACAACTTTAATGGCAGTCGCTCACAAAGTAGAATCTTTGCTCACAAGACTCCACAACTTAGAGGGAGCAGAACTAAGCACTGGTGCAACCCTTCCTGCCCTCCCTTCTTGTGATCTGCCTAAGTTCACAGAACCAGCATTGCTGTCAGATGGCCATCTAGCTAAATTCTATTACATTTAGCTCAAAACAGAACAAAAATAAAATATTGAAGTATTAAAAGTTAAATCAAAAATAATGTTTGATATTGATATTATTATGGTGGGAGGCACTAATGAAGGCAAAAGTGCTCATGGCCCGTGAAAGTCATAATGTGGCTCTACCTGAGACCCTGGAGTGCTGCTGCCAGTCTGAGTAGACAATACAGACCTTGATGGACCAAGGGTCAGCGTACAGTAGTGTCCTCTGTCTTAAGCCTTCTTCCTTTCGTGCCAGATGATGATGTGTGACCCTGATCTTCCTGAAGTACAGAAAAGAAACTTGGGATTATTAGGAGTTAAGGAAGGATTGTTTTAAAACCTGCCATACACATATTGTCACACCTTGAGACCAGGCAGGTACCCATACCAGTACAATTAAATTGAAAGTCCAAGATGGTCCCAGGGTGTGTGTTTTCTTTGACGGCAATTCTAGCTGCAGGAAGCTAGAATCCCCATAGCAAAATTCAAATGCAAACAAAGCAGTATCCAAATCTCATATTTCAGTGCTGCTGGATAGGTAAGAATCCTGACGTATTTTTACTCTCAAGTTCTTTTCTGGGTTTTAAAAGCAAAAAAAACCACCTGGCCCCTTGCTGTGTTTCTCATTTGCTGTGTGTGTGGTTAACTCAGGTTTCAGAATTATTAGGGCTTAAGTCCGCAACATCTTCTGAACTTGGGACCTGTGGAAGGAATGGCCAGGGTTTTGCCTTGGGCCCTCTTCTTCTTAGGTGACAGGAGTACTACAAGAGAGCTTGGCAGACTGGAAGGAAGTTGCATGAAAACTGATAGGCCCAATTACTGGCGCCTGTAAAAGATTTCTTGTCGGGCTTGATCCATGACTTGGCTCACTGCTGCTGCTGCCTGTCCCGTTTCCTGAAGTGTTTTATTTACACCCTTTCTTGCCCTGATTTGTTCTCTTGGACTGTTGTATTCTCTGAGGTGAGATGGGTCAAGGTGAGCTTACCTATCCTGTTCCCAGTTCTCCTTCCAGTCCTCCTATGTAGCCTATGTACAAGTGACTCTGTTAGCTTCGGTATCCTTCATCCTCCCAACAGAGAGAGAACACTTGCCAGCGGAGAGCACGAACACACACTAGGAGGCACCACATCCTCATCGCCAAAACACAAGACCCGAGAGAGGGTCCTCCTGTACAAGTCTTGAAAGGGAAACAGAAACCAGTTCTTAGTGGTGCTGGAAAATGCCATCAAGTCACAACTGACTTACGTCGACCCTGAAGGGTTTTCAAGGCAAAGAGACTAACAGAGCTGGTTTGCCATTGCCAGCCTTTGTGTAAGAAGTCTGGACTTCCTTGGTGGTCTCCCAAGTAATAACCAGATCTGACTCTGCTTAGCTTCCAGCATCTGGCGCGATCAGGCTAGCCTGGACTTCCTTAAAACTGTAAACATGCATGCATCATATGGACCTCAGTCCAAAGGAGGGGGATGATGGATGCCATTTTCTCAAAGCGCTCCTTCCTGTGGTATTAGTGAAGTACTCAGCTACTGAAGGGGGGTCTTACATTCCTCGGAGCATTATTTAAATACAAAAGATGTCTGAATAATGCACCTTTCCCAGCCTCTTTGTTTTAGCAATATGTGGAGAGAAATGTGAAATCAACAGAAGCTGTGGCCAAGTGGCGGAGCACCTGGTTTGCACACAGAAGGTTCCAGGTTAAATCCCTGGTGTCTCCCCGGTATCTCGAGTAGTAAGGGAATTAAAAGACTAGACTCTAGGTAGCCCCTGGACAAAGAATACTGACGTTGAGGGCCCAGTGGTCTGATTCAGTATAAGGTCCAAATTGTGCAAGACACATGGCCACGAGTCGAGGTTTTCCTGACCCCTTTCACATTTCCCAGGGCCACACAGCTTGGGCTCGGGCATGAGAGAAGGGGCTTTCCCAACAGGGCCATTTTGTGTTGGGAAAATGGAGCAGGCAAGGAGGCTGAAAGACCTTGTCTGCTTCCGAGCTGCTGTCCTGATATGAATCGGGGCCTTGCGGCACTTGTGTAGTGAGGTCCCTGAAGCCGCCGTGTGGCTGAGAGGAATGGGGTCAAGGAGACTTCAGTTCTGCTCGTGTCTCATCTAGCCTGGACCTAAGGAAGCTTCATGGCCATAGCTGTCGTATGTATTCATCAGCACAGAAGAAAGTATCCAAACAGAGTAGTGAGTACTTTAGATGTTTAGTGGGGTCAAAGCAATCAGGTGAGTTAAATATGCCTCTTCTCTTTAGACTGGGTAGAAAGGAAAATAAGTGAAATGGCTTACTCTTCTAAAGAGGGTAAGTTCAGGCTGGCTCTTTCCCCAAGAGAGCCAGTTTGGTGTAGTGGTTAAATGCACGGACTCTAATCTGGGAGAACCGGGTTTGATTCCCCACTCCTCCACTTGCACCTGGCTGGATGACCTTGGGCAAGCCATAGCTCTGTCCCAGCTGTTCCCTCAAGGACAGCTTGGGAGAGCTCTCTCAGCCCCACCTACCTCACAGGGTGTCTGTTGTGGGGAGGGGAAGGGAAAGGAGTTTGTAAGCCGCTCTGAGACTTCAAGTGAGTGAAGGGCGGGGTATAAATCCAATCTCTTCTTCTTCTTCTTCTTCTTCTTCTTCCCATTAGTATGTGGTAGCACCCTGGCCTGAATGGTCCAGGCTAGCCTGTTCTCATTGGATCTCAAAAACTGAGCAGGGTTGGCCGTGGTTAGTACTTGGATGGGAGACCACCAATGAAGTCCAGGGTTGCTACACAGAGGCAGGCACTGGCAAACCACCCCTGTTCATCTCTTGCCTTGAAAACCTTACGGGGTCGCCATAAGTCAGCAGTGACTTGACAGCACTTCACACACACACACACACACACACACACTCTGGTAGCCAGGTTTTTTGTCGTTTGTTTAGTGTACGTGTGTGTTAATTTTGCTGTGGCTATTGTAAAAGGGGAAAGGGAACAAGAAAAACACCCTGAAATGAACCCGGTTCCGCTTGCATTGAGCTGCTGCTTTATTGGAGACTTAACAATGCAGGGAAGTGTTGGAGGGAAAAGAAGCTTGGTGGGGAAATGGCTAGGTAAGAAGCGGTGGATATGTTTCCAGTGCTCAGTGAGACTCCTTTTTTAATTAATTTTAGCAGAGATCTTTGCCCTTTCACTGTGATGTCAATACTCACCACACACTCTCACTGAAATCTGCTGGTTCTGTTGCTCTTATGGACATTTCCTGTTCAGCTAGCTGGAGTTTGGAGTGGGGGTGGGGGTTGGTCTGTCTTACAGCATAGTTTTTAAAATGAGGACCTTAACAATGCGTTTCCCGCATGCAGGTGGAAGTGGTATGATACCATCTGTAGACAGACACCGTCTTGAGGTTGCATAACTTTAAAGCATGTGCACGATTATCATTAAGATAAATAGACAATGTTGTTTTTGAGCCATCGATGTCTGGATTCAGAGCCCCATTTAACCCACGTTCAGTCTAGTTATCTCTCAGGCTACTGTGCAGGGCAAGGATGCAGTGGAGTAGCACCATGTGCTGCGCCCTGAGCTTCTTGGAGGAAGCGTGGGAAACCAGCTTAATACAGAATTTAAATGTGTTTAACATTCCGATCGGAAGATCTTCCAGTGGTGCGGAGTGATTGTCTGGCTCCTAGCCTGATGAGTCTCAAAGGTGCAGGGCAGATTTGCTGAATTAAGAAGTGAATTAAAATGAATGAGATAAAACACAGCAAATTTCAGCCCTCCCACATGTGCCCACCTTTTCCCCTCCCATGATCTTTAACTGCAGCTATTAAAGCTAGCCTAGATAGAAGATCTCACAATAAGATTTCTAACTTCTCACAATGGTGTCTTATCCCTCTTCTTTTCCCACGCTGCTTAGTAGAGGTGGCTGGAGACCAGGAGTCCTCAACCTTTTCAAACCTGCGGGCACCTTTGGAATTTTTTTGATTTTTTTGTATTTTTCATATGTGCGTGCGTCCATGTGAGTTTGTGTGCAGCTGGAAGTCATGGCGACCTCTGGTGATGGACCCCTACTGGGGGCCTGGAGGATACTGAGAGAGGTGTCTGAATAAAGCCTGCCCCATGTCCTCCTGCCTCTGGTATTCCAAGGAGGTCTCCCATCCAAGTACTTGCCAGAGTCAACCCTGCTTAGCTTCCAAGATCTGACGAGATCGGGCTGTCCAGGTCAGGGTGGCACCTTTGGAATTCTGACACAGGGGTGGGGGGCATGAACACAAAATGCCTACCACAGGAGACAGAGCCAGTCACACACAGAGGAAGCAGTGGTATAGTGGAAGAAGGGGGAAACATTAGGAATGAGGAGTGAGAGCGAATGAAACCAACATTCCAGTATCAGCTGCAGCTAAAACAATTGTTATTTTAATCTGCCCAGCCAATTGGATTTCCAGTGGCCAGTCAGAAACCCAGTCAGAAACCCACCCACTTTCTAAAAACACTTGGTGGGCACCAAGGGAGGGTTTTGGTGGGTGCCACAATGCCCATAGACACCAAGCTGGGGACCCCTTTTGTGGACACATGGTTCTAGAGCCAGTTTGGTATAGTGGTTAAGAGTGTGGCCTCTAATTTGGGAGAACGGGGTTTGATTCCCCACTCCTTCACATGCAGCTGCCGGTGTGACCTTGGGTCAGTTACAAGTTCTTTTGGAGCTGTTCTCTCAAGGGCAGTTCTCGAGAGAGCTCTCTCAGCCCCACCTACCTCACAGGGTGTCTTTTGGGTGGAAAAGGAAAGGAAATTGTAAGCAGCTCTGAGACTCCGAGTGAAGGGCAGGGTATAAATCCAAATCCAACTCTTCTTCTTCTTCCAGTTGCTTTTCAGTTTCTTCAAAACAAAGGAGGCCAACATCATGGTGACTCCCCTTTCTCTTTCCATCGTTCCTCCCCTGATATCCCAGTTGTGGGGATCTTAGCAGGATGGGCCAACCAAAGCAAGGGCAAGAGCAGATAGATGCATGTCCTTAGCTGCCTGGCTGTGGTTCGGGGGATCAATTTGAGAGCTAGCAGTTGGTGGGAAAGAGAATGCACAGCGGTCCAAGGGTGGGGAGAGTGTGGGCAGATGGACAAACCTCAAAAGCTGTTTGAACAGTGACGCCCAGAACTCGAAGGGAGATAATTTAGCATACAGAGGATGTAATTAGAGTAGCGTAGGGACTGAGCTCCTATCCTAGCAAAATTTAGCCTAGTTTATATAATGTTATAGAAAAACGAGGCTTAACAAAAATAAAGGAAATGCTTGTTGCTGATGTCCCTGCCGAAGAGAGGGATGCTGCTGCTCTCAGGCGTGCAAACAGGTGGTGATTTTTGTAGACTCTTCCTGCTTTAACAGTTCTGTCCATATTAGGCCCAAAAACATTGTAGATATTATCTCCCGTGAAAGCAAAACTGTATGTCTGAATAAACCTTAATGAAAGCTACCTTCAATTTCAGATATGTATTTTTGAGAACGAAGGGGGGGGGGGTGTGTGTAGGGAAAGCCAAGAGGACATAAGGACACATAAAAAAAAACAAATGAATTCCATGCGTTGTCATTTATTTATCTGAATGCCTTTTCAAAGCTTAGGGTCCCCAAGTGGGCAAATAATAAAAGCATTAAAACAAGACGAATGCGTAATTATATAAAAGCAGAACACCTAAGGAAGAGTCAGTAAGAATCAGCGAAGAAACAGCAGGCAACACCAACATGCTGGCAGAAGACAATGGTAGAAGAGGATGGGCAGATCTCACTGGAGAGGGAATCCCATCATTTTGGTACCATAAGAGAGGAGGTCCTCTCCAATGCTACCTCTAAGCTGTGGAGTCTTATGAGCAAAAATTCCACTTGGTGAGCTGCTGGCATTGAAAGTTATGAGTGAGCAGTTTGGCTATGGCATGAATTAGTTTGCTCTGGAGACATCCCTTCCTGAGCTAACATAAAAACCTGTCAGCTGGAGGCTAAAAAGCTGTGAGCTAGCTCACACTACTGCAGCTTAGAGGGAACATTGGTCCTTTCTCAAGTTGCCACTCATGTAATATCAGATGGTGAGGGCATCCAAAGCAGGGTCTTGTTGAAATGTAATGTGTGATTTTCTTGTCTGGCGCACATAAGTGCTGCGCCAACTAAGCCTACCAAAACTTGTTTGGGTTAATAAAGAGCAATAATGACTCTAGGGCGTGAGCACCCCTGTTTTCCCCACTCGGTATGCTTAATTATCGAACTCCACCCTATGACAGTGTTGTGGTCACATAAATACTGTTGGTTGTCGGTTTCACCTTCACTGAATTCCTTGGAGAGTTTCTAATTTGTCTTGTTAAAAGGTGGCCATCTTGGAAAAACACCTCTCCTTCTACCCTCTGCATCCCGTAGCTAGCGAAAGCTGAATTCTCCAATTAACCGGGCCACTTGCTGTGTAGCCCCAGCCCCTTCCCATTGGGTTCAGAGCAAGCAGAGAAGCTTTTGTGTTTACCACTGTAAATACAAATGTGATATGAGGAGCCCAACTCTGTTTACTCAATGTCACCCTTATGGCTGGGCTGAAGGTTTGGCAGGCTTCACACTTGAAGAGGGTAATAGAATGTTCGGAATGTTGAGTGTGTGGGGGGAAAGCTGATACTATTCAGCTTTCATTTGGGCACAGCTGGGAGAAGCCAAGTCACACTGCTGCAGCACAGGCCAGCTTGGAGAAGGGATTTAAAGAGACCTCTTTAAATCCCTTCTCCAAGCCAGCCCGCACCTCAGCAAGTGAACTGAGGCATTAAAGGGGAATGGTCCCCATAGGCTATAATGGACCTGAATAAATTTGGGGCTCCCGATTATTTCCCGAATCCCAGTACTATACCAATATTGGGATCTGGGAATATCAAGAAATACCAATTTTGGGGGGTTCAATATGCCCAAACCTGAAAAGTACCAAAAAAAATTTGCACACCCCTAGAGGGAACCATGATGAAAACCATGTTTGAAAGAACAATGAGGCAAGGATAGGGGTTGGGAAATACCTTAAGATTTTGGGGGTGGAGCCTGGGAAGGGTGGGATTTGGGGAGGGGAGGGACCTCGGCTGGATATGATGTCATAGTAGTCCACCCTCAAAACAGCCGTTTTCTCCAGGGGAATTAATCTTGACCATCTGGAGATCAACTGTAATTGCGACAGATCTCCAGGTATAACCTGGAGGTTCACAATCCCAGGCGGGGGGGGGGGGAATCAAGGGAATGCCATTTCATTCAAGAAGGTATCCAACAGCTTTCACAAGTGTCCTGAGGTACGTTCCCACCAGCTTCGACACCAAAAGCTTTTCCCTGAAGTTTGTGTTAGAGAACAGTCCTAAATGTTACTGAACAGTTTCCAGTTCTTCACAATGGATTGATGATGTCCCAAAGGAAAACATTCGCAGGACGTACTCTTTTATTCAGGCGCCACTAGATCAGTAGCTGAATCAGATTCTCTAATTGATTTGGCTGAATAAATACCCCCAAAATACTGATAAGGTATTTTTCGGGTATTTATTCAGCTTGGTATATACTGAATGTGCACCGCAAGTTCCCTCTAAAGAACAAAGCAAAAACTTGGTGTTTACATTTAGAGGCACTAAGCCTCTGAATCCCAGAGCCAGGAGGCAACATCAGGGGAAGACATCAGCCTCTATTCCCTGTTGTTGGCCCTCCAGGGGAACTGGTTGGCCACTGTGTGAGACAGGATGCTGGACTAGATGGACCATTGGTTTGATCCAGCAGGGCTCTTCTCATGTTCTTATGAATATCAGTGAATGATGTTTTATATCGCTAGAAGATACTTGCTGAAATGGACGTTAATGCCTTTTTTTAAAGCTGAGGTCTACTGTTGCTGGAAACACACTCCACCTACTTAAGTGTCTGGGTGGTAGGAAAAGTCTGGCAGCTGGGATGTAGCCCCAGCTCTAATTGTAGCTACTACATAACTCTGAGAGCATACTGCTGCTGCTTCTTTGGAATGGAACTGGACCTATAAAAAACAACCCTAGAACTTCCAATAGTTTTTGGGGAAAGTGAGCGTATAAAACACAATTTGGTCATTTGTCCCTGTTGGAGAGCTGGGCATCACACAATCACTTCCTGCTCATTTCCAAAGCCTCATAGCACTCACCACACATCCTGTTCTTGCAAATTATCTTTCATGGCTGATCAGGTTGGAGCATCCATCAATGCCAATGTCTCCCTGTAGCAACTAACACCTTCCCACAATGTTTACAAGTATGCACAGTGTGCTTCGGGAAGTCTAGTAGTGAATATCTGAAAATATTATGGACTAGAATTGCTTGTCCTAGGGAGGTGGCTTTTGGCGGATGTCTGCATGGAGACAGTAATGTGCAGTCTAGCTTGCAAATGCATTTATTCTGACACATGTTGTGTACAAATGTATGCCATATTGTAACAGATCATAGTAGAGCATTTTTGTCATTGTTTTCCACTGCCTTGCTTCTGGCTGAATTACACTGAAATTAATATGAGAACTACGGTAATTCATTTTTGGTTGGCAGCAATAAAAACACATACTTATCATCCAAAGGTTTTCTGTAAATAAGTAATACTATCTCTCCCGTTGTTCAGTGAAATAGCACATCTTTAGTTTACATGCATGTTGTTGTTTTTTGCAATAAATTTTATTGAGATTTACTTTTGAAACAGTAAGATAATTGGAACATACAATTAATTCATAAAATTCCAAAAGGAGATAACATTGTAACATTAGTAGTCAGTACAATAACATACTAGTGTAGCTAGACGTATACAACAATGAAAATATTTAACATTTGTTTCAAAAATCAATATATCATGTAATGAAATGTTGCTTTTGCCAAATAGGATCATATTGATATCTACTCATAATTTAAATAGTTATAGGAAACTAGCCTAGTCATCCATATTCTACCATAGCCAAGGTTTGTCTGTAATGGGCGATGTGACAGAATTCAAGGTAAGATATTGCAACACTGAGAACCAAATAGCAGTAAAGGTGGATGATGAAGAACAACCATCAAGTCGCGTAAGATTATCCGAGAGTTTAGCCATTATATATAAATCCCACAACTTTTTATGCCATTGTGAAAGTGTGGGTGTCAAAGTTGTTTTCCAACATTTGGCAATAACTGTTTTGGCTGCAAAAAGCAATATAGCAGCTCTTTCTTTCATGGAAACACTGTCCGAATTCATAACCCAACTGTTCAAAAATATTTATTCGGGTGTGAGGTCAATTTCAAATGTTAATAAGGTATTGATTTCTTGTACTATTTTCCTCCAAAATGGCATGATTACTGGGCAATACAGCCAACAGTGAAGATAGTCTCCTTTAAAGCCACATTGTCTCCAACACAGAGGACTTAACTTATGATTGATGAGTGAAAGTTTTGCTGGAGTTAAATACCAGTGAGAAGTAATTTTAAATGTTTGTAATTTCATTGATATGATCTTTGTGCGGACTGATGGTGAGGACCAAAGAGCTTTCCAATGTGAATCATTTAAAGTATAGTTACAGTCTTTATTCCACTTTGTTTGATAAGTGAGTGACTTAGTCTGATATAAAGATACAAGTACTTTATATACCTTTGATATCATTCCTTTGTGAGATTTACTGGCTATGGCCAGTATTTCTTCAAATGATGTGAGTGGTTGTTGTAATATAGTCTCTAAATGTAGTGTCCTGCACATATGGGAAATTTGAAGATAGTGTAGCCAAGGTACTGGTCCCTGTATTTTCCTTTCTAATTCCATTTTAGATAGAATTAATTTCTTTTTTGTTAGATCTTGTAAAGTTAATATCCCTGCATCTTTCCATTTTCTAAAAAAGGAGTCTCCCATTCCTGGAGGAAACCAGATTTGATCTATAAATGATTGGAAACGTGAAATTTTAGGAAGAAGTTTTTTACGTAGAGTGTCCCAAGTATCCACCATTGCAGCGAGAAGTGAATTATCTTGGATAGTTTTAGGTCTACTATTAGAATGAAGCCAGAGTATCTCAGGGAATTCAAATGGTGTCGTGTATAATAAAAACTTGGCTGTAATATCTGAGTCTGAACCAGCATTCATCAATTTGATTATGTGCGATGTTTGTATGGATTCATAATACCACAGAAGGTTTGGGAAGTTTATCCCCCCATTTTCCGTGCATCTGTATAGTGTATTGGCTGATATTCTGTGTGATTTAAATGACCAGAAAAAATCCAACAGTAATTTTTGCCATGTCTGGAAATGTTTCTTTGTTATTTTGATCGGGATAGTGCGAAATAAAAAAATAAACTTCGGAAGAATAAATGATTTGATGATGTTAAATCTATCAAACCACGATAAATTGAGATTGTGCCATTTATTAATGTCACTCTTTATTTGGGATATACACTGTACATAGTTATATTTAAACACATGTTGGGTGCTAGTAGGGATTTTGACTCCTAAGTAGGTAAAGTAGTCTTTTACCCATTGGTAATCGAACTTTGATTTAATTGCTTGTGACAATACAGGATTGAGATGTATTGGAAGTAAACATGATTTTGACATGTTTACTTTAAGTCCAGACACCAGACTAAAAATTCTAAGATGTTGTTGTATATGGTCTAATGATGTTAAAGGGTTAGTCACAAAGAGCAACATATCATCAGCAAAGAGTGCAGTCTTAAATTCTTTCTTGCACATTGTCACTCCAGTTATGTTTTTACATACATGTTTGAAAGTTAGACTCTTAGTGCGGATTTTTAAATCTCTGTAATATATGTTCTTATCTTAATATCCACTGGTTTTCTTTGAGATTGAGGTTGTCCATTTTTATTTCATTGATGGAAAATGCCTAATGGGTAAGCTCAGTTGGTTTTAATTTGAAGTCCTGGTCAGTAGTGAGTTCTAAAAATGCATTGTTTCATACATTTGGTAACATGAACGGATACGATACCAGTAAACTGAGTAGTTTCTAAATTATAATTAACTCCCCCCCGAGTGATTTTACCAGGAAGTCTCACTGTTACAAAAACAATCTTTAACTCTGTTAAAAGCACATAAGGTGTACTTTATAGAATATTTTTCCTATATGCATTATTGGCTCTAAGTAGAGTTTTTCCAATATGAATTATTGGCCCTAGGTAGAGTTTCCTAGGGCAGGGTCACTGGAATGGCATTGGTATGCCTTTGTCCATCTCACACTTTCTTTTGCAGGTTTGGATCTGCTCTTGCAGGTCGGTTTGTGTGATTTCCCCATTTATGTAGGGACACCTCCTCGAGTTTTGCCATGTGATTTTATTGGACCTCGTATTCAGTATGCAGTAGTGCTTCAGGAATCTAAGTGTATTACAATATTGGGCTCTATCGTTTCTTTGCTGAAGTTCTCTTTCTGTCAGTGGACAGTCTGAGGGTGGACAGTTTTCACCATGTGAGTTGAGTGATGGTCATGATCTAAATTAATGGGCATCTTTTCTCTGTTGTTTTTCTTAGGCAAGAAGAGACTAACAGAAGAGTGAAAAATGTAAGATGCTGGGGTGGGTGGAGGAGTTTCCTTACGGTTAATGATTTGACACCCCTGAAAATGACTTGAGGTTTTAATTTACTGTTGGTTTTATTTGCTGTTGTTCATGAGGCCTGTCTAGCAGTCGTAAGAACTGGTCTCTTAAAGAGATGTGCTTTCCTGAATTACTTCGCCTGTTGATTTAAATAACAAGCATTGCTCTCTTACTGTACCCTCTAACCACTGCACCAGGCTGCCTCTCAGTCCTCAAGTTTCTTCATGCATGGGTAGACTTACTAATTTCTGTGAATGCCATCTTTTATGTAAGTTTGTTATTTTTTCTGATCTTCTCATTGAAGAACCTCTGCCAAGTTCCCAAGGAATGCTGGGCCGGGAAGCCTAACGGTACAGTTTTATAATTACTTCCTTGGGGTTTAGCTTAACCTTATGGCATCTTTCAGTGCAAAAGTCACTGCAACAGTTCATATACTTCTGGCTATATGCTAGGGTTACCAAGGCTTTCCTGGCAACTGGCAGGGGATGGGGGGAGGCTTACAAGTAAAAAGAAGAAGCCCTAGGCCACTTTGCCTGCATCACACAGGAAGTGATGTCATCATGCCAGCTACTTCTAGGTGATGCTCTAGTATTTGGGCAAAAACTGGTAAAACCAACTTCTACCGTAGAGTTTTTGCCCAAGTTTTTTCCAGAATGTTGCCTGGAAGTTACTGGCATGATGATGTCACTTCCTGTGTGATGCCAGTAACATATCCTAGGCCTTTTTGTTTCTACTGGTAAGTCCCCCCCACTGGCCAACTGATCAGTAGCTGGGGGGCAGGGCCTGGTGGTGGGGGACCCCTACCTCCAGTGCAGAGTCTGGCAAACTCATATGTGCTCAGACTTACTTTAGGAACTAGTTTCTAGATAGATGAATAGGGTTGCCAGTTTCTAGGTGGAGGCTGGAGCTCTCCCGGAATTACAACTGGTCTCCAGATGACAGAGATTTGTTCCCCTGGAGATAATAGCTGCTTTGGAAGGTGGACCCTGTGGCATCACAACCCTGCTAAGTTCCTTTCCCTCCCCGAATCCTGCCTTCTCCAGGCTCCACCCCCAAAATCTCCAGGTATACTGGCAACCATAGGCTTAGAGTACGGGGGGGCTCGAGGGCTCGAGCCACCCCCGAAATTTCCCAGGGGGGGGCTCAGCCACCCCCTGCAAAACGGAACGCATGCCGTCACTCCTCCCCGGGTCTTTCCGAGGCCCGGCCGCCGCTGCTGGAGAGGGAAGGGGTGGCGGGGGGAGAGAGAGAGGCACCAGCAGCAGTGGCTGGCTGGCCTCGGAAAAGCCTGGGGAGGCGCGGCGGTTTCCCGGGGGGGGGAGAACATCACCCCAGGAGCCCCCCCCGGAATTTCCAAAAGTCTACGCCCCTGCTGGCAACCCTATGAATCTAACAAAACTATAGTGCCTTAAACTGTATTTCTTCTTGCTGTGCATGTGAATACATCATGGGTATGATATACATTGGCTTCCATTGTAAAATGTATTGACTGGGTTTAACAAAAGACTCTAAGGTGGGTATTCATAATTTGGCCCAAAGAGGCTAGCGTTAGCCACTATCTGTTTGTTTGAAAGAGGACCTGGTCCAAGGTTCTTGGTAATGAAGAATCACATGTACTATTTGAAAGAGAATTGCAAAGCATCTGTCTTCTGAAGGAGAACTGAAATAATAGTAATGAAGTATTAGAAAGCACTTAATGTACTATGGAGAACCTGGAACTGAATGCAATATTTAATAGTAGGATTTCCCCTTTACTTGTCTAACTTCATTACTCACAGGTGTCTTTTATTTTATTCCTTTTGTTTTGTTTTAGGTTTTGATCACATTATATTGGCTGGGTAGAAAAGCTCACAGCAACCCATATTATAATGGCCCACACCTTAATTTAAAAGCCTTTGAAAAATTATTGGGTCAAGCTTTGTCAAAGGTAAGACATTCAAGGATGGAAAAACAAATTATAACAGGGTTGCCAGCCCCCCACCCACCCCGGGCTGGGTCGGGCTTTCCCCACATTTGCTGGCTCTTCCCTACCACTGGCCAGCTGGCTGGCAGGGGAAAACCCTGCCTGAAAATGTCCCAAATGCGATGCAGTGATGTCACCTGGAAGTGACACCACGCCAGTGTCATTGCACGGCGATACTCTAGGTTTGGGGCAAAACTATAAGGTAAATTTGGGCTCAGAACAATAGAGTTTTGCTGAAACTTAGAGTGTCACTATCTGCCACACACACACAAGCTCCTGGAGAGGAGCAAAGATCCGCCCCGCCGGCAGCACAGTAAGACCTGGCAACCCTAATTTAGAACAAAGATTAAGTGTTGTATGTTCTTCCATATTCCTCATGACAACCTGTTCAGGCTGTATTTTTGCAGGTGGATTGCTTTTGAGGGAAGGGATGGATGATGCCAAGGCAGACCATGTCCTCTTCGTGTTCCACACACTCTCGATGCTTTTGTGTTGGTAACTGAAAGGCAGGGTTGCCAAGTCTGGGTTGGGAATTCCTGAAGATTTGGGGGTGGAGCATGGCGAGGGTGGGGTTTGAGAAGGGAGGACCTCAGCGTGGAATGGAGTTCACTGTCCAAAGCTGCTACTTTCTCCACAGGAACTGATTTCTGTAGTTAGTCTAGGGATCAGTTGTAATTCCAGGAGAGCTCCAGGCCCCACCTGAAAGGCTAGGTGGGATTTGGGGAGATGGATTCGGTCACAGGGCTTCTTGTGGCTGATTCTGATAAAGAGACAAATTGGGGGGGGGGGGACACACATGATAGAGGTTTAGAAAATGATGTGCGGGGTGGAGAGAATTGACAAAGAGAAACTTTTCTCCCTCTCCCAAAATACTAGAATTTGGGGCCATCCAATGAAGCTGGTAGGAAGTAGGTTCAGGACGGACAAAAGGAAATACTGCTTTATACAGAGAGTGATTAAAATGTGGAATTCGCTGCCAGAGGATATAGTGATGGCCACAGGAATAAACAGCTTTAAAAGGGGATTGGATAGATTCATGGAGGATAAGTCTATCAGTGTCTACTAGCCATGGCGACTGAGGGGAACTTCCACGTTCAGAGGCACTAATCCTCTAAATCAGGGGTGTCAAACCAATTTGTTACAAGGGCCGGATTTGACACACATGGGACTTTGTCGGGCCGGGCCATATGTGTCATAAAATGTAATGCCATGTCGCAAAGATATTAACTTTATAAAAGACACCAACAAACACAAAGTTTTTTAAAAATTTAAAATACAAACATGCTTAAAATAGTAACACTCTTGCCATAGTCTTTGATAACTGACACCTCCCGAACCTCCCCCCCCCCCACCCTTACAAGATGCCTACCTAAAATGGAAAAGTGGGGAGATTGTGGGATTTGGCAAAGCAGTTTTTAAAATAAAATATCAAGAAAAAGGACAAGGATCACAGCCGCCTTGAGCCGGTTGTCTGGATAAGGCGGGGTAGAAATACAAAATAAATAAATAAACTAAAAATAAACACTAATATAAAATGCTCTGAGAAAAACATGCTGGGGATTGCAAGCCCACCCCCACCCCCACCCCGCCGGGACCATCATTCCACTCTGGGGCCTGTCATTCCAGTCCCAGAGTAGTCTATCAGGGCCCAGAGACCTTAAATGGAAATCCATTCTGCATTTTCTTTTCAACTTTTTTTGTGCTTTAGCCCAGAGGAGTTTCCTGTTGAAGGAGAGACAAGCAAAGACAAGTCCCAGCCAACTGGGAAGTTTGGCAGCTCCAGTTTTCCCTCAGAAGGGTGAAGACAGGCAGGGGAGGGGCAGACAAGAGAGCCTCAGGCCGGATTAAAGCCCTGGGTGGGCTGGTTCTGGCCACAGGCCTTAGGTTTGGCACCCCTGCTCTAAATCCCAGAGCCAGGAAGCAACATCAGAAGAAGAAGAGATTGGATTTATATCCCACCCTTCACTCACTTGGAGTCTCAGAGCGGCTGACAAACTCCTTTCCCTTCCGCTCCCCACAATAGACACCCTGTGAGGTGGGTGGGGCTGAGAGAGCACTGAGACAACTGTCCTTGAGAGAAAAGCTGGTACAGAGCTATGGCTTGCCCAAGGTGCGAGTGGAGGAGTGGGGAATCAAACCTGGTTTTCCCAGATTAGAGTCCGCGCACTTAACCACTAAACCAAACTGGCTCTCTGTGCCCTGTTGTTGGCCCTCCAGAGGAACTGGTTGTCCATTGTGTGAGACAGGATGCTGGACTAGATGGACCACTGGTATCCAGCAGGGCTCTTCTTATGTTCTTATGACTTAGCAAAATGTGTTGGGCTCACTGGGTGCTCTTAATTACATTTTATTCTAAACTCTTAGGTGTAGTGTGTGAGTGTGAGTATGTGTATTCAACCATAAAATTGAAACATATTTGTGTTGAATTCATTTTGCCATAGTGCAGGCATCTGCTCATTAAAAACTGGCATTATCCATTTAAGATCTGAAGGATAACAATTTTTTTTTTTAATTTGATCCCTGCAGGCTCTTGGAGAATCTAACAGTCCCAAGCGAAGTGGAAGGGATAGTGGCTACGGCGACGTTTGGTACATTGAGCGCAGTGACTCGCTTTCTTCATCTGCCAGCCATAAGAGAGAGGATTCGTTTGATAGCTTGGATTCATTTGGCTCAAGGTCTTCCGCCAGCCTTTCGTCTGACATAACTCTTAAAGGTTGCAGTGAAGGTATGTTCTTATCCAATCTTCACTTAGCCTATTTTTTTAATATTATTATTTTGAAAAGAAGTGAGCAGGAAAGAGAGAGAAAGAGACAGATTAAATACTGCTTTGCGTTTGCTTGTCTCAACTTTCCCCCCTCCCTGCTTCAAAAGGCCCTTCTGCAGAATATCTTTCACTAAACAAATATTGACTGTCTAGCAGTTGATTGAAATATACCGAGCTATAACCCATTGCTCAGCTAAGAGCCATACTGTAAATGACACCCGTAGCCACCAACTCCATTTTAGAAGCGCTTGTGTTTGGGGCCTCACGGCAATTTTTTAAAAGCTACAGATGCTTCTAAAATTGCATCGGCCGCCATAGGATGGACCTATGGCCTTCATCGCTTGCAGTGTGGGGCCTTCCTCCCGCAAAACAGCCTTGCAGATTCTAGAAAGGTTCCTTGGGGCAGAGCAAAGCACTGCACTTAATTGAGTGAAAAGCTAGGATACAAACTGTGTATCGCTCAGTAAGCAGACAGTAATCCCCTTTTCTTATTCTTCGTTTCCCTTATCCTTAGCTGTATGAGACAGGGGTTAAGTGGGAGATCTACCAGTTGGGAAGTTTCCAAATTTCTGTTGAACCATAAAATCTCAGGGAATCCCATTTCTTAGCCCCCACCCCCATACAGGGGAGTTATTCTGACCTTTGTTTCAAATATATAGATGATGGTACAACTGGACGTATTTTACAGTACATTTTTCGTTGACAGACAAAGTTTTATTCTCGGTGATAAAAGTAGGAGTTGTATTTTAATTATCTGATCCAAGGTAACAAAAAGGATATGCAAACGTTTCAGTATTTTCATTAAAAATGTTTAAATCTCTTATGGAACATTGCTAAGTAGAGCCGCTTTGAGGCTGCATTCCGTGCAGACGTGACTGATGCTGACATTTCCAGTGGTGCTGATGTTTCCAGCAGCAACAAATCAATTTTAATAAGCAAGCTAGTGTTAACTGACGCTTTGTAATCTCTTCTCGAGTCTTTATAACTTCTTTGTTTGCAATGACATTTTGAAAATGTGTTCCACCACTGGCTGTATGTGTCCCAGGGGTCATTTCGTATAAAAAGAGGTGCAGGAGCTCATTAGCATAACTTATTTGCATATGCCACACCCCCTGACATCACCGGAAGTATGTCAGAAGGCAAGAAAAAAAGAACAGAGAGAGAGAGAGAGAGAAAGAAAGAAAGAAAGAAAGAAAGAAAGAAAGAGCTGTCAGAGAGGGGACAGCTACCAATCCAAGCCTCAAAAATACCACACTTCTGGGAGGATAGCTTCAGTGGTGGCTGAAGCCTTCAGAAGGCTGGTCGGAGGAACAAGGACCTTTCCAGGGGACGGGGTCATTTTGCTGCAGCCATGACACAAGCAGGCATTCCCCTGCGGGGGGGGGGGGGGACTGGCACCAACTCCTGGAGCTGCACTCCCCCGAGCTCCTGCTCGAAATGACCCCTGACGAGTTCTAATGAGAAACGTCAGTTAGATTAAAAAAGCGAATGACTAGAGAGGTATAAAGTTCTGGTTCCAGAGACACGTTGCAGTGAAATCAGCTCGTACGTTTATTGATGGTACAAAACTCGACTGGTGAATGGGGCTCGGGAGTCTGCTTAAATGTCCATCTAAACTGCACCCCTGGCCTCACCCAATGTCCCTGATAGGGTTAATTACAGGTGACCTTACAGCATAGGTCCCCTGGTGAAATCTGGGTGGTCAATTGGTCTCATTTACAATCCGGCTGCGCTATTATCTCCTGAAGCGAAGCTCCGGTAGCCAGCCCGGCCATGTGCGGTTTATCTGACTGCATGCACAGCTGCTATTAGGACAAAACAGAGGGAATATTTTGTTTTGTGGGTAAGGTGGTGAAAAGAAGGTAGTAATGTGAGGAATGTAATGCCACTGTGTAAACTAAACTTCACTCCAGCAGATATTTCTACAGTATCATAGCAAGTTCCTAATAATAGTGGTACTTTTGTTTGTTTTGCAACCTCAGAGAGTCTTCTTATATTGTGGTATCATAAGCCAAAGTTTCACTGTAAAATGTGTCCTTTGTGTGTTCTGGTTTCTTTTTCTCTAGATTGTGAAAGTGACACAGACTCCGAAACACGCACCAGGATGCACGACCCTAGTAAAGATGACATGTCTTACCGCAGGGTTTCCTTGATCGAACCCAAACCTGCGGCAGAGTTCAACCGTTTCTTACCCAGCAAAACCAAGCCACCAACAACATATATGCCAGCCCCTTTGAGAAAGAAGAGGACAGAAAAGAATGAAGACAATAGAAGAAGCTGGGCAAGTCCTGTGTTCACCGAGCCAGATGGAACCTTTTCCAGGTACTAGTGTGTTGCTTACACTCTGTCAATGGCGAGGGTTAATCTTGTGGCTATGAAGAAAGTTGGTGTGTAGATGTAATGTGCCTTGTGGAAATCAAAAGCATGCGTACAGGAACATGGACTCCTTCCATCCTCCTCCCCACCCTTAGGTGGGTTGCTCTAACCGTGGCATCTCAGTAGCTGCACAGTAGCTGCACTTACCCAACCTAGGGTTTGCAAATCCATTGCAGACAAAGGTAGACCCAGGTTAATGGAGATAACAGTGCTAATGCTTTGGTTGTCGTACACCATGGTTATTGCACGATTTCTGACACTCCCAGTCTCCAAACTGTGGTTAGAAGATAGAGAGAGCTACATTTTACACCAGCCAAAATAAATAGGTTTTTTAAAAAATCAACACTCTTCTGAGGTTTTCAGAATCCTGGGATTTAATGAAACTGGCTGTCTGGGAATATGGTTTTGCCTTGTGCGCAGAATATTTTGGATAAATTTGACTTTCGGGATGAAGGTTATTAAAGTGATGAATAACTTATTGCGCTTGCTTAGCTCTCCCATGTACGTTGTAAACATCGACTTTGGTTCTTTTATTAGATTCGGGATAACTCAGAGTAAACTTTTTAATTTCCTTTAGCCAACATCCATTTCTGACTCTGAAAAAGAGTTCTACTGTACTAGATAAATGCTCATTTAAATCATGTAGGACTTGTTCATATTCGTAGCTTTAAGACTGACGCAACTATTCTAGTACAAAATGATGATGTGTTAAATCATTGCTTCGTAGATTCTATAACTTGATTTCAGTTTATGTTGTAGTGGAGCCGGTCACGAGGCACGTGGTCTCATTCTGTTTGCTTTCTTTTCATTTGGGTTGATCTCAACAGCTAAGGAAGTTTTCTAACCAAAATAAAATGGCCCGGCAGAATGTGGCATTGCACATCTAGGTTAAAACACACATGATCTGTCAGTGTGATGGCTTGGAAGATCTGAAAGAAGCGGCTGCACATTGATTATGGATGACTTGGCAAAGAACAGGTCCTGGGTGAAAAAGTACCCCCACTGAGCTTTTCAGCCCTTGGATTTCTTTATGTCCAACAAGATGGTCCTTCTAAATCTGAAACTCCGAGGTACTGTCTAGGTGGCCCAATTGCTGTGCTCAGTTAATGAGATCTGAGCTTTAATTCTGTGGATCCAAATAGTTTGTTCCTAAACTCCCCAAAAACTTTTCTGTAAATAATGCATTGAGGGCCATGGCCTGGATAGTCCTGGCTAGCCTGATCTTATCAGATCTCAGAAGCTAAGCAGGGTCAGCCCTGGTTAGTACTTGGATGGGAGACCACCAAGGAGGTCTGGGGCCCTCTAAGCAGAGGCAGACAATGGCAAGCCATCTCTGAATGTCTCGTGGCTTGAAAACCCTATGGTGTCTCCTTAAGTCTGTTGCAGATTGTTGGCAAAAAAAAATAAAGCTCTGAAAACCTAGAATTCCTACTTTTTTTAAAAAAAACATGCTTTATAAGTAACCTCAGCTTCAGTAATCAAATTCTGAGCGTTTTGTGTTGGCCAATGGGAATGCAAGTCTTCAGTGATAATCTATCTACTTACTCTGTTACAGAAGTTTCCCTGCCGGAATGTTCACTTGCTTCATTCACAAAAAAAGTTTTGTGATTTTGTAGCCAAAAAAATGCTTGTTTTATACACAGTGGAAAGTTGGTTCTTAAGAAGTATAACTTGACTGGATATTTTGTGCAGTAACCAGCGGAGAGCTTTGAAACGAGAGATGGAATTCAAGTCAACAGCTAGCGTCCTTTCAGACTTCTCCAGCTATTTTGAGGAGGAGGAGGAAGAAAAGACAATAGGCACTCCAGACATTGAAACAGATGACCTTTATATTCGCAAATTAAACGCTGCAGTGTCCAACATAAAAGATTCCTCTCATAAGTTTCTTCCCAAGTCTTGGACTCCAGGTGAAGAATTGCACTGGAAAAAAGCTGATAGGATCTCTTTTTCCAAAAAATGGTATATGGACATTCAAGGATTCAGGTTTGTTGCCTTACCTGCTCTTTGGAATTCACAATCATATTTTAATCTTTGTATAGAAAGATTTTTTTTTGTAACTGGCTCAGATCAAAGAAGCCCTTTTTTGTCCAAATAGGGTGTGTTAAAAACTTCTTCATCTGCCATTTGTGGACGTTGAAACGTGGCTAGTGTTTCAAGTAATCTTGGCACGCTGCCTTCCCCACAATTATTTTTAAGCATTGTGTATTGAAGTACATAATTCGCATGCAATTTTTATGGCAGAACTTATGTGTTCCTTGACTTTCTCCCCTTCGCCTCTTCTCCAACCTGTGTGCTACTTTTCAGTAAAAAAACAGATTCCGAAGAGCAAATTGCAGAAGTCCAACCAAGCAATATCAGCTGTGCTAGCTCGGATAATGCTTGCAGAGGGGACCCAAACTTCACTGACAGAGCAGCTGAGGACACTGCGTGGTTACTAACGCCAGCTGCAGAAGGAAACTTTAGCGACTCTTCTGATCTCCCAAGGTTGCTACAATTGCATGAGATGTCCTGTCTTATGTGTTGGGGGAAGCTCTGTTTGCTGAATAGTTAAACGGACAGTAAACGACATGGAAACTGCTTTTAACTGTTTACACGGTGGTCCATACACAGTCGGCTTACCAAATTCACACTACTAAAGTAAATGGAATCGTCGTTTTCTTCTTGCTTGCCCGCGCTCCCTCGCATATTTTGTGCAATGGTTTGTTTGTGTCGCTGCTGATGTTCTGGAATAACGCCATTGTCCCTAAAGATGTTGGAATGTAAGCCAGCCGTGTCCTAATGTCTGCAGGTGTGACGCTTTTCAGTTTTGGAGATTGTGCATCTCTTCGTTTGCAGTTTTAAGCCTTGTTCTCATTAAGGTGATAAACTTGTGACTGGGCTGTGCCACTTCAGATAGCGGCACATGTGATTACATGCTCCTCCATTAAAAAAAAATTACATAGAAAAACTATTGTGTCAGGGACATGCTTCCCCCAACTCTATAGTTTTCCATGTCACACCTGTATTTGGTGTGCACTGAAGAAGCATTCAGTCTTGCATGGCTTTTACCTACAGTACAAAATGGTGGAGAATTAGACCCAGAATTATTGTTTCAGTGAAAACTAAGTCTCTGTGTTTACTGGTTAATGCAGGTCTAATCTTTTTTTGTATTTTTTTTTCTATATCTCAGTCAGTTTTTATTTCTCCGGGCACTGCAAAAGTATTCTGATGACTACCTGTCCTCCAAAACTAGGACCAAAATTGATCCAGCTTCAGGCCCTAGGCTCATAACATGCAGAAAAAGCAATTATATTAGGCCTGGGTATGACCAAAGGGATGCTGAAAATGGAGATTTCTATCCAGATTTGGAGAACGATGATTTGTTTGTTCGCAAGACTGGTGCATTCCATTTGAATCCAGTCGTTGTCCAAGATTTTGAGTATCTTAGGAATTCCTATAAGCGAGGCCCTCACTTAGAAGGGGAAATAGTTCTGCAGCCCAGAGATGGCAAACTTGCAATTCCAGATTTAGAAAAAGATGATCTGACGGTCCGCAAGGTTCAACTACAGAACAGGAAAGTGTCCTTGTCGGGTGCCCCAGATCGGTATCAGCCTGCTCTTTTTCCGGATCCTTGGAGTCTTCCACCAGCAATTCAGGCCAAATTTCTTTGTTTGCTTGAAAAAAAGACGACCTCAATGAATGAAAGTGGTGGAAAGGTCTTACCGCCCTCTTCATGTCAAAAGAAAGATGATATGCTGGCCCGCAAGATAGAACTGCTCAACGTGGGCCTTAATTCACAGCCAGTCAGCTTCTCCCCAGGAATGTGCAGCACAGAAGATTTTGAAAAATGGGAGGCTATCAGAGAGGCCAGCAAAATCAAGCACAAGAAGCGGCAGATGGTGGAAAGGTCAGCTCGTGGCCCTGCATGGATTGTGTTGGTGTTTAAGAGTGCTCAGAAAATGTGGATTGTAATGACGAAAGACAGCATTGTATATTCTGCTGTGCATGTCGTGGTGTGAAATTTCAACCTGTTTGGCTTTGTGTGTGTGTGTGTGTGTATCATCCTGTAAGTCCTTGTGTTGGTTACCAGAGTCATCAACAGTACAAATGTTACATTTCAGAGGTTACAGAGCTGTTTGATCATTGGACTCCCCCTCCTGAATTACCCAAGTTTTGTTCCAGTAAAGAACCAGGAGAGACCTGTTGCTCTTTGTGATAACAGAAATAATGCAATCAGCACTATTTAGCACCCGTCTGTAGACATTTGTGGAAATGTGCATGCTTCAGCCGCTCTAAGCCTGCCTTTTGGTGGGGAGAGCGGGATATAAATTTAAGAAAATAAATAAATAAATAAATTCAAGCACTGGAGTGCTTTGCTAACAATAAAAACCCTGTTCTCACCTGTGGACTTTTCTCTAGAACTCCCTTATGAAAATATAAAGCTCTTAAAGCCATTGTGTTGATAGACATGCCTGTAGATGAGCGGGGGGAGGTACAGGTGTTTCTACAACTGTTTCTACAGACGTCCCTGCAGTCCAGCTTTTGACTGTGACTCAAAGCCCTTTTGGAATTCGCAAGGTTTTCATATCCACATTGTACTTTCTCTTTCTGGGAGTAGCTATTGTGTGTCAGAAGCCAAAAGCTGCTTATTTGTCATGGGGAGGAACCTTTGTAAAGGGACACTTAAATTCACGATGCAGCTTTCATGGGACCTTTGACTTCAAGGCAGATTTGTCCCCAGTCTCTGTCCCCCCCCCCCCCCAATCAATCTTGTGATCAAATTAAAGGCCTGCCAAGGTTCCTTGCTGTCATTGGGCTTAATTTTTGTGCTTAGCTATGTCTCGTTAGTAGTTTAGTAGCCTGTTGTGCTTCTGAATATCTCCTTTCCTGCTGTTGGATCAAAAATGACCCATAACTCAAAAAGTATTTGGTGAATTAGTGACATTTCCATTTGTTTCCATTCATAGCGCCATCTGTCTTGTAGGGTGAGAACTTGCACTGATACCTTTTTTTAAAAATGATGCCACTAAAACATTAACTGGTAACACACTGAAAGGTATCCCTAATATGGGAGGATTTTTACAACCTTTTCAGGAGATGCTCGGACTGTAGTGAGCATGAGGTGGCAGTGTTGACAACATCTGTCCTCGCAAAGAGACAGTCCTTGGTCATGCCTACTGAGGTTGCTTCTCCTGGCATAGTGTTCGTTTCTCATCTCAAAATATCCGCATCCATTTCATTCCACTCAAAGCATTCATCTATTTCTTCAGTAAACACTGTGTGTATTTTGCTGCCTGTGTTGTTCTAAGGAACATGCTTCATTGGAAACATTTGTGAGCGTTTGCGGTTCTGAATTTTTTGTTTGATCATATATTGAAGCTTAACGCTGTTAACAAAAATTAAGGGATGATTAAAACTCTTGTAGCATGGGGCCTCATTTGGATTCTCCATGGCTGCTTTTTCCATCCTCCCCTGGTATTGTATTCATTGCCGCCAGCTACGCCTCTCTAGCTGGCCTCTTTTCCTACATGCCAAGAATGTAATGCGTAGGGCGTGAACTGGATTGTGGCCCTAATGTTTTATTTTGTGTCTGTTTCAAGGGGCTGTTATAGGAGCATCCAAATCACAGATTAATGTTTTGGGCTTTAACGTGTTAAGCTTCCAAAATGTCTTTGTGCTTGACAGTATATTAAAATATGCCAAACCATGGATCAAAGAAACTTCAAGATGCATTGCCTTGTCAGTCTGCCTGTAGCAGTAGAAAAGAGCAAGAGTCCAGTAGCACCTTAAAGACTAACAAAATTTTTGGCTGGGTCTGAGCTTTTGTGAGCCTCATATATCTGAAGAAGTGAGCAATGACTCAAGAAAGCTCAGACCCAGCCTCAAGTTTTGTTAGTCTTTAAAGGTGCTACGGCCTCTTGCTCTTTTCTACTGTCAAAGAAACTTGTTTGCCCCTCCATTTGAACTGGAAGCTGGGCAGGAAGTTTCCTTTATGTATTTCGTGTATATGTGTGGTCTAGGCCAGGGGTGGGCAAACTTGCTCAGTGTAAGAGCTGCATAGAACAGGGGTGGCCAAACTTGCTTAACGTAAGAGCCGCATAGAATAAACATCAGATGTTTGAGAGCCACAAGACATGAACAAATATTACCTGCTTTTATTGGAAAATAAGCAAATTTGCTTTTTATTACCATTAAATGAGACTGCCAAAAATAATAACAAAAGGGGTAAAAGCAGATATTGATAATGATATTAATTTGTCCAATGATATTTGTTTGCTAATGATATTTAGCTTCCCCATCCACCCTGCCAGGAGCCACATAATATATGTGAAAGAGCCGCATGCGGCTCCCGAGCCACAGTTTGCCCACCCCTGGTCTAGCCGAACTCAGGAAACAGTATTCATGCATTTGAGGCTATGAATTCAAATGGTTCTCTGAAACCTCATCCAAATACCAGAATTTTCATATGAAAACCTCATAGTGCTTCCTTCTTCGGCGATTCGGTAGTCATTGTTTTAATTATCCCGTGCTTTAATGTTGTCTTGATTTACATGTGATGAAAATGGAATGGGTTAATATGAACTTGTTCTGGTTTTCTGATTCCTAGGCTGTTTCAAAAGCTTTCTGATGAGTATGGGTAAGTTTAATGATAAAAGAACACAGATGTACCACACCATAGAATGGATTAACCCGCCTAGCTTGTGCGTTCATAGCAGTGGCTGGAAACTTGTGCTTGAGGCAACTTGTGCATGCTGCTCTAATACTTCGGTGCCTGGCTGGTTTGCATAGCAGCATCAGCACTTGGTTTGGAAGAAGCTTTAGCTGGCAAAAGGGTTGCACGTATGATAAAAGAGGGCAGGTGGTCCCTGGTTTCTGAAAGATTTCTCTGTTGCTGACACCTAGCATGTGGTGTCCTTCAGACAGAGCATTTGCATCTAGCTTACGCAGCTGATATTTTTCACGGCTGGTTCCTTAGTCTGGACGGCAGCTGTTGACCATCTGCCAGAGATGTTAATGATGAACAGTTTGATGCCACAACAATGTATGCTTGAGCATGGGATGCATCTGCTGCTGTGCCAATAAAGTGTTACCAACCATGGTGCAAGTATCTCAGCTTGCTGTACTTTCTCCATGAGGAGTGTAGGTTATTAAGGTTGCCAGCTCTGGGTTCGGAAATTCCTGGAAATCTTGGGAGTGGAGCCTGGCGAGGGCAGGGCTTGGGGAAAGGAGGGGCCTCAGCATGGTACAGTGCCATAGACTCCACCTTCCAAAGCAGCCATTTTCTCCAGGGAAACTGATCTCTGTCATCTGGAGACCTGTCATAAAAGCGGGAGATCTCCAGGCCCCACCTGGAGGCTGGCAACCCTGTAAGTTGTTGTTATTATTATTTATTGTATTTGTAGTTTGCCTTTCTCATTGAGACTCAAAGTGGATTACACAGTGTAAACCAATGGCAGTCCCGCTTTCCGATGCCTTATCCTGCCTCCCCCAGTACGAGTGCCACAGGGACACAGTTGTTGATTGCATGTTCACTCCCGAGCAAATGGGGGGGGCAGTTGTGACATGCAGTCAAGTCAAAGAGAAAAAAGACAGTAGCCCTTCTGAATCGACTGTTAAATTTGTCCAAGCTTATGAGGAAGGGGAGCAGGCAGAATTCCAGAAAGATGAGACCTTGGAACAGAGCCCTGATCAGTGCTGGCTCCGCAACGGCAAACTTGTAGTGCCAAAAGCATTGCGGCGGGAGGTAATGCATGCCACCCACAAATCCAAGTTGTCTGGCCACTTTGGGTACCTTAAGACTTTGAATTTATTGCAAAGGCAATTTTGGTGGCCACACGTGAGACAAGAAGGCTGCAGTCACACGGCCCCTTTAAATCCGGGAGTGTTTAAAACACTCCCGGATTTAAAGGGGCCACATTTTTCTACTGTGGGTTGGGATGTCTACACATCCCAACACCGGCAGCGGCGGCGGGAATGGCGGTGGCGGCTGCTGAAGAGGCGGCGGCGGGAACAGCGGCGGTGGCCGCTGAAGAGGTGGCCGCGGTGGAAGCAGTGGGAACAGCGGTGGCGGGAACAGCGGCGGTGGCCACTGAAGAGGCAGCCGCTGAAGAGGCGGCGGCGGCGGGAACGGCGGTGGCCACGGAAGAGGCGGCCACAGCAGCGGCAGAAGCGGTGGTGGCGGCCAAGGACCCGCCAGCCGCCTGGTGAGTTTGGGGTTCCTCCCCTTTTACACTTGGGTGCTTGAGTAGCCAAGCGCCCAAATGTAAAAGGGGAAGAAAAAATGGCCGGCGGGGCTATCTGGACAGCCCTGCTCTTGCAATGCTTGCGAGAGAGGGCTGTCCAGATACCTCAAATGCGGGTTCCTCCCGCAACACCCGGGAAAACACTTGATTTTCCCGGGGTCGGAAAATGCGGGAGGAACCCGCATTTGAGCCCGCTTCAGCGCGGGACTTGGGGTGGGCCGTGTGGTCGGCCCCTTTAAATGCGGTAGGAAATAGCCCTTCCTCCCGCATTTAAGGGCCGTGTGGCCGCAGCCGAAGTGTCTGATTATGTTTCGGCGTGCCAAATAGGTTTAATGTGTAAATCCAGGCGGGGGGGGGAAGACCCCGGGGCTACTACAACCACTCGAAACACCCAATAGACCTTGGGAAACCATTTCAATGGATTTTATAACAGATCTACCCCCCAGCAAAGGAAAGACAGTCATATGAGTGGTGGTAGACACGTTTTCCAAGCAAGCCCATTTTACCCCATTCAAGCAACTCCCTACAGCTAAAGCTTTGGCAAAAGCTTTCCTGGCCTATATTATCAAATTACACAGAATTCCACGGAAGATAGTCTCCAACCGTGGTTCTCAATTTGTTGCCAACTTCTGGCGGGAGCTTTTAAACATCATGGGGGTAGAACTTGCATTAAGCAGCACTTATCATCCAAACTCTGATGGCCAATCGGAACGTGTTAATCAAATTCTTGAACAATTTTTGCGCTGCTGTACTAACTTTCAGCAAGATGATTGGGTTGATTTACTCCCTTTTGCGGAATACAGTTACAGTAACTCAGTTCTCTCATCCACTGGAGTGTCTCCCTTCATGGCAACTGCAGGCTATGAAGGCGTTCCTCTGCCATCCCTGGCACCAGCCACTCCAGGTCCCAGTGGCCTCACCTAGTGGTGGAATTCGCTCTGAGAATCATGGCCTCTCATTGCTAAGACTTTAGAAAAAGGTAAAGCAGACAATAAAAAACATGCGGATAAGGGGAGGGGCTCTGGGTGGGGGCTACTTCCAGGGGACTTGGTATATATCTCTACAAAGAATATCAAGGGACTCCAACCTAGTCGTAAATTGGGATGGCCCATTTAAAGTCAAGAAAAAAATCAACGAAGTGACTTTTGAACTTGAATTGCCTAAATCACTGAAAAACATCCATCCGGTTTTCCATTACAGCCTCCTAAAAAAAGATCCTGGGCCAAACAAGTGGAGAATCTGACATCCAGTTCCTCCTCCTCTGATGGGGGGGGGGGGGAAATGAGACTCACTTTAAAGTGGACCAAATCCTTGACTCCCAAATAAAAAGGGGTCATTTATGGTATCTAATTAGTTGGAAGGATTTTGGCTCTGAAGATAATGAATGGGTTGACTCTGTGCACGTAAACGCTCCTGAAAAGCTTCGTGCCTTCCATAAATTGTATCCATTAAAACGGGGAGGTTGATAAGAACTTGGGGGGGGGGGGCAGTAGGTCAGCTAAACGCCGCCATTCCCAGGCGGGAGGTGGATTCCCACAAGCTTTCACATCACGGCCCCTCACCCCCACCTTTGGAATGTATCTCTCTTCTCACAGCCTGAATGTTATCTATCATGCCTCCCTAACCTTGGAAACGGGGAACTTTCTCAATGACTTAGCTGCTTTGCGTTTGCAGGTGTTTATTGTAACATTTTCCCGTCTTTAGCCTGAGAACAAAACATCTAGCATATCTAAATGTATTTTTCATGCTTTAGGATTTGTGCCCCCCTTCGCATACCCAGTTTGAATGCACTATAACTGTAACCCCTCAACCCCCTCCTTTCATTACTGACTCAAGAACGTGTAGACTACTATTTGATCCACTGGAATAAAGAACTTCTTAGTTAAGAACTTTGTTTACAGTTTGAAATCTCTTAGACTCTCACAGCTAGTCTTAGGTAAAGGTAAAGGTTTCCCTTGCTCGAAAGCTAGTCGAATATGACTCTAGGGATGCGGTGCTCATCTCCGTTTCCAAGCTGATGAGCCGTTTCCATGGTCATGTGGCCGGCATGACTAGACACCAAGGCGCATGGACCGCTGTTACCTTCCCACCAAAGTGGTACTTATTTATCTACTTGCAATTTCTTGCTTTTGAACTGCTAGGTTGGTAGGAGCTGGGACCAGAGACGGGCGCTCACTCCGTCATGTAGTACTCGGGTCTTGAACTGCTGAACTACCGACCTTCCGGGCTGCAGTTCAGCGTCTTAACCACTTGAGCCACTGCTAGTCTTAGGAAGCTATAATTACATTTGCATGGCTTCATGTTCAGTTATAATAATAACAAACTGTAAGTTATGTTTAAGTATATTTGTTTCCTAGGCTGCCATTCCAACCAGAGGGAAGGCCATCCTTCCAAATGTGCCTTGTAATTGTGTTAATAAATAAATGCTATGCTTGGGTCCAGCCACTGCTCAGGATTTCTCTTGTCTCTGCACCCACCGCAATAGCATTACATGTTGCATTTTAATTACTTGTATTGTAAAAGCAGGCTGTGGAGTATATTTTCTTGGCTGAGAAAAAAAGGATTAAAATGTTCAACCAATATATGTAAAGCCGCACAGAAAAATCCTTGCATGTAACACTAAAACAAAAGGCATGATACTAATTGGAGTCATGGTTCTAGGCAGTGTTGCCACCTGCATGGAGAAAAAAGTCCTGTCCCTTAAATAGAGGTTTTAATAAGATGTCATTTAGCTCTATGCCATGAAAAATTTCAGCTGCCCATTGTCCTGGACATCAGGTGCATTTTTCATGCAAAATCTCTATCATTTCACCCATTAGGAAGTTGTTGCTGGCAGACTGTTACGTGAGACTGTCAAAGAAAAGTTTGTTTTCATTTATTGTTTCCTGTACCCAAGGGAAAAATGGATTTCAGTAACTTTGTACCCTGACCCATGTTCAGTATTGCAGTACGAAATTTCCCCTGCTTTTTTCTTAGGGAGTTGTCCCTTCTGAACTACTAATGAAACTTAGCAAGAGATTGTTTTCAGTAGGGCTGTTTTATAATTTGATGAAAGAAAACACAATTGTCTTTGGTTACTGACCGTATTGGGTGCAAACATACAACACAAGACCCAGCTTACAATTGTGTGTGGGCTTGCAGGACTTGTGGCAGTTATTGTGGCACATACCAATGTCTGTTGTGAAATTAAATTGCATTGGGATTTATTAGAGTAAAATCAATCTGGGATGATTTCTTCCCCCAAAGCAATGCATACCTTTTTCTTCCTGTGTCCATGACAAGATAAAGTTTGGAAATATATGGCTAGAATAGGATCTGTATTGTTTGTAGGCAGTGCTGGTGCTAGACTAGTGGCACTCCTGATGTAAATGCTACTGTGGCATACTCCGTATAGGTCCCTGAAAGATGCCTACATTAGTTTTCTTTTTAGCACAATACACATACGGTTGCCAGGTCCCCTCGTCGCTCCGGTGAGAGGATCGGGGGGCTTTCCGGGGGTGGGCGCTGCCGATCAGCTGAAGCCCTTTAAATCAGGCAGGAGGGGAGAGAGTGGGATGGCGGGGCTTCCTCCACTGGCCAGCTGGCCAGGGGCAGACTGGAGCCCCAAAAAGCAGGGGAACCCTCGCCCAGACCTGAGGGCTGGCAGCCCTAAACACACATGATAACTAGAGTTGCCAAGCTACAGGTGGGGCCTGGAGATTTGCCAGAATTACAACTGATCTCCAGACTTCAGAGATCGGTTCCCCTGGAGAAAATAGTTGCTTTGGAAGGTAGAGTCTATGGCATCATATTCTGCTGAGGTCCCTTACCTTCCCCAAGTTCCACCTCCAAAATATCCAGGTATTTCCCGCCTTGGAGTTGGCAACCTTAATTGATAACACAACTTCAGGTGTACAGAATTGGGAGAGAGATTTTTAAAATAATGGTTTCCAAAGAGCTTTTAGAAATTGATTGTATTCTGCATTCTGTTTTGGTATTATAGTTGGCAGTTGCGTATAAACACCGATGCCACTACTAGCTTACTTCTCCTCTAGCCTCTTGCTGTATGTGGTACAATCCCATCATTTCATACTAGATAGTTTAGCTTCCTCTCCAAAAGGCAGTTACCTTACCTGAAGGCAAATTGCAAACTCTAAAGTAATAGTGTCTCCCCTTAGGAGCAAATCGTTGAATGACGTCAGTGCAGAAGAGCTCCAAACAATCCGACAAGTGCGTTATGAAGAGCTACAGAGAATAAGGTCCCAGCTGCAGGAGCAAGATCAACAATGGCAAGATGTAAGTAATGAAGTTAAAGTGTGCCTGTCAAACCAAAGCCAACTCATGGTAACCCCATGAAATTCCTCTTCATGGGGTTTTCAGGGAAAGAAATGAGCAGAGTTGGTTTGCCATTGCGTTCTCCTGCAGAGCAGCTCCGGTCTTTGGTGGGCTGCCCTCCTTAGCTTCCGAGCTCTGAGGAGATCAAGCTAGTCTGGGCTATTATAGAACATGCCAGTGTCTTCTGTTCTGTAGGAGAGCATGCGAATAAATTCAGAGGACTGCTAAAGTTAAAGTGTTTCTTAGCCCTTGTGTCAGCAGATGAATTGCACCCAAGCGCTTTGGTATTCTGATACCTTAAGATGTGGGTGCAAGCAAAGAGTACGGTTTCTTCAAAATCCTTTGTGGTTGTGTTTTATTCTGACATGGGGATTGGGCATAGTGGCTACATAGACAGAAGGCCCCTTTCTCCTCGTTCTGAGAAATACGCCGAACTTCGTAGAGTGCACAGATCACCTGCGGAAACGATCTCTTGGCAATTGGTGGCGACCCTCTGATATTCAGCTTCCGTTCCAGAGGATATGTTTTTTGCTGTTAAACGGGTAGGGTCAGTGAAACAGTGGTCATTGTGCCCGGCTGCTGTGCTTATCAGCTTCCTCATGATGCTTGTCTGCCTTTTGTAAGAAAAGACTGGTGTGTTGCCTCTCCAAACGTGTGCCTTAAGTAGCACAAATACGGGGGGGTAGGATAGGTGGCTTGAATAGGAAGATTAATGGGTGGCCCGCAGAGATGTTGCATCTCTCCTGTACCCCCACATTGTTTTCTCTCAGCTGGAATTGTTTCGAGTTTTGTGCTTGTGTGTGTGTGTGTGGGGGGGCTGCAGTGGCTCAAGTGGTTAAGATGCTGAACTGCAGACTGGAAGGTTGGTAGTTCAGCAGTTCGAGACCCGAGTGCTGCATGACGGAGTGAGCTCCCGTCTCTGGCCCCAGCTCCTGCCAACCTAGCAGTTCGAAAGCAAGAAATTGCAAGTAGATAAATAGGTACCGCTTTGGTGGGAAGGAAACAGCGTTCCGTGTGCCTTGGCGTCTAGTCATGCCGGCCACATGACCATGGAAACGTCTTTGAACAGTGCTGGCTCTTCGGCTTGGAAACGGAGATGAGCGCCGCATCCCTAGAGTCGTATTTGAATGGCTTTTGAACAAGGGAAACCTTTACCTTGGGATGGGGGAGAGAAAGAAAATGGATTCTGGTGGAGTTCACAGGGAAAATGCTTACTCTTTTCTGCGTGCTGACTCTCTACTGCCAGACCTCCCCGGTCTTTTCGGTTTTCCTTACAAAGGGAAAATAGGTTCAAGGACCTTTCTTCCCTTACCGATGCCTAATTCCTCCTTTAGACGAATCAGTGTTTTCTCTTGGCATGCGACACGTAGGACCACCTGACTTGTTTCCAGGGGTTACATGCCCTCCAACCCCTTGATTGAATGCCCTGCTAGGTGGGCTTGCAGTGGCCTGTCTCTCCCATGGGGGCAGGGCAAGCACCCTTCTCCTGATTAATGTGTGGAGAGGGCAGTTCTTCAGGCAAGGTAAATACACAACTTAGATATGAAAAATGCATTTGCCAGTGCATCATTTGTGGGTATAGTTCTCCCAACCGACCCTTCAGTAGCTGTGTTGGATAGGATAATGGCTTCTGAAGTGTCAAAAGCCCCAACCTGGATAGCCCGATCTCATCAGATTTCGTAAGCTAAGTAGGTTTGGCTCTGATTAGTACTTGGATGGGAGACCCCCGAGGAAGTCCAGGGTTGCTATGCAGAGGCAAGCAATGGTAAACCAACCCTGAAGGTCTCTGAACATTGTCCTGAAAACCCCGTCGGGTGGCCATAAATCGGTTGCGATTTGATAGCAAAATGCTAACAACGAATGTCAGAAACTTGGATTCATTGTCTTTGGCTGGGACACCTGCCGTTAAGAGTTTTGCATCTCTTCAGCAGCTGGTTCCTCTGGAATGAAAATAGCTCATTATTTGGACCTTCTCATGAAATTGTCTCTGATAAAGCAATTCGGGAGTTTATCTCAAAGCAGTACCCCATTGATGGGACCAGGTTAGCTTTATCAGGATCACTGTTATACATAAATAACAATAAAATGAAGACTTAAGTCGTAAAGACTGCTTGGTCTGTTATAGCGCCCCACCCTAAGGGGAGAGCTCTAGAGCTCCTGTGGCCCGTATAGGGCTGTCTCAAGACACTGATGTGTTCTGCTTCATGTACAGTCTGCCTTCTCACTGAGACCCAAAGCAGATTGCAATTAAAAATAATTCATTGAGCTTAAAACACAGTATAATACGGGCCATAAAGCAGGAATTACAAGACTGGGAAGCAATGTGGCGAAACATTGTGTTACACAGAATAAAGGGTGTAAATGAAGTAAATAAATAAATCGAGAAGCGACACAGGAATAGCAGCAATTTCATTTTACTGTCCCCATGCCACATCTAATGTATTTATTTACTTCATTTGTATCCTGCCTTTCCCCATTAAGGACCCCAAGCAGCTGACATTGTTTTCCTCTCCTCCATTTTATTTTCGTAACGACCCTGAGAGGTGGGTGAGGGCCCAAGGTCACCTGGCAAGTTTCCGTGACAGAGTGGGAGTTTCAACCTGGGTCTTCCAGATCCTAACCCAGCAGTCTGACCACTACACCACACAGGCTGCTCCATTGGATGTGGGCATGAAGAAGGCATTGTCCTTCTCCTGAAGAGTTTTTCCTTGTATGATGTTGTAGTTAAGAGCAGCAGACTGTAATCTGGAGAACCGGGTTTGATTCCCCACTCCCTCACTTGAAGCCTGCTGGGTGGCCTTGGGCCAGTCACATGGACACATGAACACATGAAACTGCCTTATACTGAATTAGACCCTTGATTCATCATAGTCAGTGTTGTCTACTAAGATTGGGAGCAGCTCTCCAGGGTCTCAGGTAGAGGTCTTTCACATCGCCTACTGTTTGGTCCTTTGAGCTGGAGATGCTGAGGATTGAACCGGGGACCTTCTGCATGCCAAGAAGATGTTCTACCACTAAGCCAGGTCCTCACCCCCAAGTTCTTTCTGAACTCTCTCAGGCCCACCTACCTCACAAGGTGCCTGTTGTGGGGAGAGAAAGGGAAAGGCAATTGTAAGCTTCTTTGAGATTCCTTAAAGTAGAGAAAAGTGGGGTGTAAAAAACCTACTGTTCTTCATTTCCTTCATCCTGTTCCATAAATGAATGGGCAAAGTGTAGCAGTTTATTTATTGTTCACATTTTTATCCTGCCTTTCCAGCGAGCTGGCTCAAGGCGGCTTCCAACATACAATACCAATGAGGTGGTTTACAAATTTAAAACATAAAAACAAACATCAGATTAAAACAACATATACACAACGAATACTGGTGGCAATCTGTGTTCTCATAGTGAAAAAGCGGCAGCAGAAGGTTTGGCCCATGGATCCAGGGCGATGTTATCCTGCAATTCCTCTGGTGGCAGCTCCTAATCAAAAGCCTGGCGGAAGAGCTCTGTCTTGCAGGCCCTGAGGAACTGTAATAAGTCCTGCAGGGCCCTGATGTCATCTGGGAGCTCATTCCACCAGTATGGGGCCGCCACCGAGAAAGCCCTGGCCCTAGTGCCAGCCACCCAAACGTCCCTCAGACGGGGGAGAGTCAAGCAATGTTGTGAGCTTGACCTCAGTGCCCTCTGGGGCACATATGGGGAAAGGCAGTCCCTCAAGTAGGCAGGCCCCTGACTATATAGGGCTTTAAAGGTCAGCATCAGCACCTTGAAATGGATCCGGTATGCTATAGGCAGCCAGTGCAGTAACCTCAACACAGACTGGATGTGGTCATGCATAGGAAGACCCACCAGCAGCCTGGCTGCGGCATTCTGCACCAGCTGCAGCTTCCAGATCTGAGACAAGGGCATCCCCATGTAGAGGGCATTACAGTGGTCTAGTCTCGAGGTGACCATAGCATGGATCACTGTGGCTAGATCAGCATGTTGGAGGAAGGGAACCAACTGCCTAATCAACCGTAGGTGGTAAAAGACTGCCTTGGCAGTGGCTGCTACCTGGGCCTCAATTGTTAGGGAAGCATCCAGGAGTACTCCCAAACTCCTGACCCTCGGTGCTGGCACCAGTGGCACCCCACCGAAGGTCAGTAGTGGGATCCCTATCCCCGACCTGTTCCGACTCAAACACAGGACCTCCATCTTCATTGGATTCAGTTTCAGTCGACTCAGTCTGAGCCAGTCCACTATGTCCTGAAGCGCCTGCTCCAGGTCATCTGGGGTAGAGTTGGACCGGCCACCCACCAACAGATATAGCTGGGTGTCATCTGCATATTGATGACACCCAAGCCTATGCCTCCAGGCAATCTGGGCAAGGGAGCACATATAGATGTTAAGTAACATCGGGGACAGCACCGCCCCTTGAACACCACATACTAGTGGGTACCTCTGGGAGGTCTGTTCCCCGAGCGCAACCCTCTGTCCCCGATCCTGGAGAAAAGAGGCAAGCCACTGTCAAGCAAGCCCCTGTATCCCCGAGTCGGCGAGGCAGTGGATCAGCAACTGGTGGTTGACCATACTGAACACAGCCGACAGATCTAACAACACCAGTGCCGCCATGCCGCCTCGATTCAGATGTCCCCGGAGGTCATCCGTGAGGGCGACCAGTGCCGTCTCTGTCCCATGACCTGGCTGGAAGCCGGTCTCAAACAGATCCAGCATGGAAGTGTCATCCATAAATCTCTGCCCCCATTCCCTCCATTGTACTCTATGGTAGGAAAAAAGTTAACATTTTTTCCCTCCATAGAGAACAATGGAGGGGATGGGACAATCTGTTTGGGGGCCCATAGAATTGGACCCCGTGGTCCAATCTTCTTGAAACTTAGTGGGTATTTCGAGGAGAGGCCCCAGCAGCTACCCTGCAAGTTTGGAGCCTCTCCCTCCCTCCCCCCAACCCAAGATCATTTTCATAAGATTCTGGACAATTGTGCTTCTTCCCTCCAAGGTTTTGAAGAATCTCTTAAATTCAGGTGCCAAATGTGCCTATATTACAATATTGGGTTAAGCCTCCGTTGACACCGTGGAATACAAATGAGAGGCTAAAATACTGAGCTAGATTCAGTTTGAAGCAGACAAAAATATTCTGAGCTGTTATCTCAGGATACAATCAGTAGTTTTTGTTGTTATTTACCTAAACAAAAATGTTCTTAAAATTCCATTTTATCGTTGGTATGAAAAGTTTGAAAAAATCTTTGCAACACAATGGCTTTTTTTTTTCTTTAAAGAGAGAGTAATAAACCTTCCTTTTGTAAAATCGTTGCTTAACTTTTGGTTGTCTAGCATATGGCCAGCCTGTTCAGCTGCAGGGAAATCAGTTACTTTCCAGTTCTGTTAGAGAGAATTTTGTTCGGGAGATACCTGAGAATGCAAGAACACTGTAGACGTGTATAGCAAAATTGGGGCACCTGGGCTTCCAGTCAGAATGAGCAGTCTTGGATAGGTAACAAGATACCTGGCCATTCACAAGAGCAGTTCTCTTACCAGCGACGGTAAAAAATGCATTGCATGTTTGTGTGATTTGCATTAGGATTTGGCAAAATGGAAGAGCCGGCGCAAGAGTTACAATTCTGATTTGCAAAAGAAAAAGGAAGAGAGAGAAGAAATAGAGCGGCAGTCTTCGGAGAGTTCTGAGAGGCGCAGCAAAACGTTGAAACAAATGCAGAAAGACAGGTAATGCTTTTAAAATTGTGATTAGTGTTTTTCTTAAGTCCTAAGCATGTTCACTTGGGAATCAGCCCCAGAGAGTTCAAATGTCTTAGAAGTATCCTTACAGTTGGAGCCTCTGGCATGCAAATCCAAGTTCAGCATTTTCATTTCTTAACAAATCTAAATTAATTGTTTTTCCTTTTAATTCAGAGCTCTTAAAGCATTTTTCTGCTAATAAAAATTATTTGCACCGTATGGTAAATCGCCTTAATGGAACTTTTTAAAGGTTCGTTGCTTTGAATGAAGCCACTGAGGAATAAGTGACTTTTTAATTCAGGATTCTTCTTCAGACTCCAATGATTAGAAGAGTTTGTTTAGTTTATGTCCTGACTGTAAACTCATTTTGGCTCACCATTAAGCTAAGTGCACTTGAGATCACAGCACTGATGTTTTCTGTTCAGTAGTCTTATTTGCAGAGGGCATAGGGTTGCTTATTTTATTTTCTTGTTTAACTGCTTCTGGGAGAAACAATACAAGTGTCTGAATTTTGTTTTCTAGTTCTGGTAAAAATAGCAGAGGTGTTTTGCTTGATTTATAAAATAATATTAGAAAGCTCACATCTGGCTGTTAACCATCTGTAGCTTGAATCCCGGTGTTCCTCGTGGAATGTGGGACTAATGTAACTTTCTTATGAGGTAAAAAATGAACACTGTACCTGCATCAGGTGTTTGTGACAGTGTAGATTCACACTGTTTTAAATTAGGGGCCCATATTGAGACATCTCTTTTGTTTTGTGTTTACGGTTTTTGTTTGAAAAGCTCCCATTGAGCCGAAGTAGGAAAGTTATTCATGAGTCATCACGTCAAGTATTCACTCTTTTTGAAGACTTCCCTGGAGGAAACAGGTCATTCCTGAGCAGTGCTTATTGTTCTGAAAATAGATATGGTTCTTATTCGTATGAAAAGGGAGGAGAGAGAGATGAAAGCCCTGTTTTAGGAGTGTCGGGATTAAGACTGGATAATAACCAGGAAAACCTGTACATTGGCCAAACTGTGCTTTAGAATGGGTTGAATAGATGATTGGAAGCCCACCTGTTTCCATAGGTCACTAACGCAGCAACTATGCTTTCCTTTGGTTCCCAGAGAGGACAGAGACCAAGGGCTGTACAGTGGTGATAGCCAGCAGCGAGGGAGACACAGATATTTGTCAAACGACAATGTATTCAGTGAAGAGAAAACTCTTTCCGGACTGTCAGAAGATCACCATGTTGAAAATGATGCTGCCCCCAGTTTGCTGAAAAGCGAAGAAAACGGCAAAGAGCACGATCTGAAAACAGGGACAGGCGATGCAAGAGTTGAAACCCCAGTCCCATCTAAAAGCACGGTGGAAGATAAGAGCCAGCCGCCTTTGTCCACGTACTGTTCAGTCAGTGCTCCGGTTGGGTCAGCTCGGGTTTCATCTTCTCTCCCGAGAACTTATACGAAAACCGATGCTGCCAGGCTAACATCTGTGGTTACACCGAGGCCCTTTGGTGTCCATTCGAGAGGAATCTCGTCACTTCCCAGGTCGTTCACGGTAAAAACTTTCATCTGAAGATCTTTGTGGGTAACCGTTTCTAGCATTTGTGGGTCACAGTTTCAAGCGTTTTCACTTTTCCCATAGGATTTTTTAAAAGTTTTAATTGCATAAGGTGGAGGTCCCTAAACTTTTTTTGGCCGGTGGACACCTTTGTAATCCTGACACAGTGTGATGGGTACAGCTCCAGAATGACTGCCAAGAAAGCACCTTCTGCAGCAGGTGGAGCAGGCCACAAAATGGCTGTCGTGGCTCGCCTGCAGTCACACAGTAAAGGTCAGGCCTGTAGCCAGGATTTTCTGGCTTGGGGGGCCAAATTTTTTTTCTGGTGGGTCTACCAGAGGTACACTTTTCGTAGTACTCTGGTTTATGGGAAGCCCATACCAAGCCACCATTTGGAACCACTTGTTCACTTCCTCTATTTGTGTGTCGCACTGGAGTCTACCTTGAAACAAATGTTTAAAAATGATTTAAAATGCATTTTCTGGATAAATTCCTGTGGGGCTGTGCCTTTAAGAGAGGGGGTGGAGCCCCCAAAAGCCCCACCATATGCTATGGTGGCGGCTGTTGCCAAAACATCATTTTTACAAATCTGCATAGTCAAATCAAATCTCCAACAGCCTTGCTGGGCAAAAGCCTTGCCTGGGTCTGGCCACTTTCTTAAAAGCATGTGTCAGGTCCTGGGAAAGGGATCCATGGGTGCGGTGGTGCCCCCGGGCACCATGTTGGGAACACACGGCATATGGTATAAACAAACAGTTCCAGTGCTTAAAATAGACGTTCCCTTACTAACAAATACATTTTTAAATTTCTCACACCACAGCAGTTGACATAAAATTAGAAGAACAATAACAAAAGCTGTTGAAGAATACAAAGATTAAATAGATTTTGTGGTATTGTTTGATGAGGCATTCAGTTACTCTCTCGTGCTGCTTTGGCATCACTGCATTAGGTAAACGTAAAGGTAAGGGTTTCCCTTGGTCAAAAGCCAGTCGAATCTGACTCTAAGGGTGCAGTGCTCATCTCCGTTTCCAAGCTGAAGAGCCAGTGTTGTCCATAGGCATTTCCGTGGTCGTGTGGCCGGCATGACTAGACACTGAGGCGCACGGAACGCAGTTACCTTCCCACCAAAGTGGTACCTATTTATCTATACTTGCAATTTCTTGCTTTCGAACTGCTAGGTTGGCAGGAGCTGGGGCCAGAGATGGGAGTTCACTCCATCACACAGCACTCGGGTCTCGAACTGCCAAACTACCGATCTTCCGGTCTGCAGTTCAGCGTCTTAACCACTTGAGCCACTGCAGCCTCTTATCACTGCATTATACGATCCCAAATCATGGTTTTTAAAGGGTGTGCTCACCTAGTTGCACTGCTGTATTGCCATGTTTGCAGGTTATTCTTTTTGAGAGTGCTCTGATAATCACCGTTATATAAAATGCATTCATGGGGTAGTCTACAAAGCAGTGTGTGTTAGGTCTGGATGAAATATGAAGAAAGCTGGAGTTCAAAGCTGTTTAGTGCTGTGCCCGATTTAGAGAATCACCTTAAAAAATAAACTCTTAAAAGTTGCAGGTGTGAAACTTGTGTCTCTTCTAGATGGATGATACTGCAAAATATAACGGAGAAGCAGATTTATCCAAGAGAGCTCTACGTATGTTCACCAGCAATTCATTTTCTAAAGCAGAGGCTGGGCAAAGCCCGTCTCTGAATGACCTAAGAAGCACCAAAGAGGACAAGTCTAGAGACTCACTTGTGGAGAACACATCTTCTTCCTACCAGGCTATGGATACTGATCACCTTGGCCCTAAATCAGAGCAAGATGTGGTTACAGCTGTATCTTCAGCTGTGGAAGAGAGAAGTCTTCAAGAGCTGGTGGCTCCAAGGGTACAAGTGAGTACAGAAAGATCCAGTCCTTCTGTTTGGTGATGATAAAATCACTGCTCTATCTACCTGTTGGTTCTGAACAGCTGTACAATGAGCTGCCACAATTGAAAGGAACTCTGCTACCTCCCAGGGTGTCTGCTGTGGGGAGGAGAAGGGAAAGTAGATTGTAAGCCGCTCTGAGACTCCTTCGGGTAGTAAAAGGCGGGGTATAAATCCAATCTCTTCTTCTTCTTCTTCTATGGCCCAAGTGGCTTTACTGTTTAGCTCTCAGAAGCCATGTCACCCTAGCGGAGGGGTGAAGTCCTTCTGTTTAGCGCTTCATTAGTGTAAACTGTGTGCTAGGAACTTCACAGGAGCATGTCCAAGTGGCATGGGTTTTGACCAGAAGAATTAAACCAGTGATGGGACTGGGGCGGGGGAGGTAAGTGAGGGCAGGACAAAGTGGGGAGTCAGGTGGCAGCTTGTTTTGGCTAGCGGCTTTGTTAAGGAAATGGGTCTTGTGGAAGAGAGAGAATCAGTTTGAATAGGGAGATGGGAATCGTCTCTATATAAGAAACCTAACAAGCTACCATGGGAAATGGGATGTGGAAGAGTAGCCACCCTGATGCTTCCAAGTATTTCTGTCCCTGTTTGAAACTCTCCAATTACTTAGGTCTTGCACTTTTAGCTCTTGGAATGAAACAGTGGTCTGGCAGACCTTTTCAAGATGAACTGTCTCCAACCTGGGCTTAAAAGTGTTTTCTGGTTCATAATAAAACTTGGTGATGCTGAGACCACTGGGGGGGGGAGCCACTGACATTCAGGCTTGCCTTGTTTGAAATTAGTGTGTTTGCTGGAACACTTGTTTGCGATTCAAAGCAAGCGGTATTGCGAGCAATTTCACATTTGTGCAGGGACTGCATTTGGCATGCTATCTGGCTGAATAACTGCTGATCAGTGTGCATTATTGCTATGCCCTGAATCATCATGGGGTGTCTCTTTTAAAAGTTACTGTTGGGTTGTGTAAGTGCAGGGGTCATTTCGAGCAGGAGCTTGGGGGAGCTCAGCTCTGGGAGTTGGTGCCAGCCCCCCCCCCCCACGGGCGAGTGCCTGCTTGTGTCATGGCTGCAGCAAAATGACCCCGTCCCCTGGAAAGGTCCTTGTTCCTCCGACCAGCCTTCTGAAGGCTTCAGCCACCACTGAAGCTATCCTCCCAGAATAGTGGTATTTCTGAGGCTTGGATTAGTAGTGGTCCCCTCTCTGCCAGCAGCGCTCTCTCTCTCTCTCTCGCCTTCTGACATACTTCCAGTGATGTCAGGTGGTTTAGCATATGCAAATAAGTTATCTTAATGAGTTATGCTAATGAGCTCCTGCACCTCTTTTTCTACAAAATGACCCCTGTGTAAGTGAATTCTGCAGCTGCCACCAATGCTGGCAAGTCATTGATTGTCAGCTTCCTTCCTCTTTTCCCCATGCTCTTCGCAGGCAGGAACCTTTCCTTGTGGGGGTCAATTTCAATTTTCTAGGCCTGGGGAACCAATCCTGTAGCAGTAGAAAAGACCAAGAGCCCAGTGGTGTCTTAAAGACTAACAAAATCTGTGGCAAGGTATGAGCTTTTGTGAGTCACTGCTCACTTCTTCAGTTACAGCTAGAATGTGAGCCCATCTGTCCTGTACATTGGAAAGTGGCGTGGTTTCAGATGCCAAATGACAATAGCAGATGTGATTGGTTTGGAGTGATATGCCGTGGGGTAGAAGGAGTGGAGAAATCAGCATTGGTAATGAGATGGAAAACTCAGGTCTCGATTAAGTCCAGGTGGATTCATTGTCTTGAGCTTCACTATTAGTTGCAATTCAGCAGTCTCTCTTGCTAATCTCCCTTTGAAATTCCTTTGTAAGAGAACTGCTACTTTCAGGAAGAAGTGTGCTTGCACATGAAGGCTTATATCCAGAATTAAACATTGTTGCTCTTAAAGGTGCCACAGGACCCAATCTTTGTTCTGCTGCTTCTGCCCAACACGGCTACCCACCTGACTCAATCCTGTGTGACTTACACCTGCCTAAGGTTACTGTTCTCAGTGAGTTCAGCCTTGAGGTAACTCTGTTTAGAACTGTGTGAAGTGTGCTCACTCAGTGTAACAAAAATTAAACTGACCAGGGTTTTGAGAGGCAAACTAAGCCATCATACGTTTCATTCAGCACCCCCAGGTTCTAGCCCAGGATCTTGGAATGCGTAGTCCGAAGCTTTCTTTGTCCTGGAGGTGTGCTCCTTCTGGACCCACCAAGGACTTGAGAGTTTTGTAGCTATCAAAAACTTATTCCAGGTTGTGAGACAGGTGTTTCGTCGGCTTTTCCCCCCTATTGGTCAGAAGATGGGTTTGGGATAGTGGCAGATGTGGCAAAGCATTGTGGGAATGCTTGCTTATTGAACTCTAGTAATTTTCCAGTGGTCAGAGGTCCCCCCCCCCCAAGTGTTGGGTGGTGCTGGTCACAAGTGGTGAGCAAAGTGGGTCTGACAGAGTGCTTACGCATCATCAAGAAATGCCTGCCCCTCCCTCTCTCTGATGGCTTGTTGGGCCATTTTTGTGCTCATTGTGATTTGCCATGGCTTCAGAACTGTTCCCTGTTATCTGACTTGCAGTGAGGTCAGCATGAAGCCACTAAGTGTGTGTCCCTCCTGGAAGGACAAATTGGATAAGTGCCACACCCCTAAACATCTGATTTTTAACTCGCGCAATCTTAACGCCGCTTCTTTATTTCATTGTCCAGGCCAGTCCACAAACTTTGAAACAAACCAAACTTGGAAACAAGCCTCTTTGACATCCTATACTGTGAGGTCATGATCCAAAGACTGGGCATGGATTCATTCATGGGAGGAACATAACAGGAGAGGCAAATGCAACTGCCAATTTATGCTTTGGCACAATTACAGCTTCTCTCACTACGGAAGAGATAAAAAAAAACCGAACAGGAGCTTATCCCGTCCGTTCTGGGAATTGCTGCAGCCAAAATATATTGTTCAGAGCCCAAGCTCGTGTACCTGACTCTTCCAAATGACTTTCATGAGTCTGGGTTGCAGTCTGAGTGTTACAGAAGTGGTTTAACTCCTGTTAGGAACTAATCTTGCCCATAGGGTTTTGGAAGATGCAACTGGTCGCTGCTGCTGTCCCCATCTTTCTCCAGTTATGAATGTAAACCAAGAAGGTTGTCAGCAGCCAGTGGCTTCAGTGCCATTGTTCTCTTCTGAGAAGTTTATGGCAACAGGCTTGAGGGCTGGTTACTGAACAGCATTCCTTACATTCTTAGCAGTATTGTTGATGGTATGGCAAGGAAATGTTATAAGTGGAGATCGGCTCCAAGTGAAACCACTTTCCTGTCCTTTTTACTAACTTCTCGGTGTGACTTAATGCAGTTTTTCACCAGATTGGGTTGCAGCCTCAGTTTTCTTTCCCAACTCCAGCTGTAATGACTGCGTCAGAAATATCTGTTATTACAAGCATCTACCACTTCCATGTAACTTCCTATCAATATTACTTTAGGTGACCCACTCTTAGAATTATTTGCAGACTGCATTTGAATTTTTCTTGCAAAACATTATGTTTTATACATATACTAGGAATAAGGCCCGTTGTGGAAATAAATACAACAGGCTCAAGAAAGAGTCTCTGTGAGATTGCCAAGGACTTGGGCACTCAGTGTCAATCTGCTGTGGCAACCTCAGCAGGGTATAAGGACACAAAGTCCACCATTTTCCCCAGGGGAACTGATCAATTCCATCTGGAGAGCAGTTGTAATTCTGAGTGATCTCCAGCCCTCCCCTGGAGATTGGCAGCAGTGGTTTCCCAAAGGGAATGGCTGGTTTGGAGGGCAGAGTCTATGGCATTGTACCTGTCTGAGGCCCCACCCCTCCTCAAACCTCACCCTCACCAGGCTCCATCCCTCAAATCTCCAGGAATTCCCCACATGGAGTTGGCAAGCCTATCTCTTTTCCAGCCAAGCATCAGCCTACCTTTATTTTCCCCTCACTGTTCAGCTTTCCATCTCCCCACCCCCACAGCCTCTACCATGTTCTAAGCCCTGACTGCCACGTCACTTTGGCTGGGGGGGGGGGGATCTCAGCAGGGTATAAGGGCACAATGAGTTTTCTCCCAAAGGCCAAAATAGGTGTGGAAAGGGCCCTTTACTGACAGAAACCAAGCTTGGTTGACCAGCAGCAGGCACCACAGGGAAAGTAGGGTTCCCAGCTCTGAGTAGGGAATACCTGGAGATTTGGGGGGTGGATCCTGTGGAGGGCAGCATTGGGGTGCGGGGAAGGACTCAGCAGGAATTTCCCAATCTGGAGCTGGCAATGGACTGGCCCCAATGAGTTCCTCACGAAGGCATAGAAAGGGTTTTGTTCCTTTGTCTTTTTACTGACAGAACCAAGCTTGGTTGCTTTCCAGCAGCCACTGAGGGAAAAGTTAGAATGCTTTGCCCGGTGGCCTGTATGGCATTCTATTCAGCTGAGGCCTTTCCTCTCTCCTCCCCAAACTCTGGCTTCCTTAAACTGGCTTCCTTACGTGGAGCTAGCAACCCTATGAGTTCCTCACAACAGCCACTGAGGGAAAACTTTGTCCCCCACAGGAGCTGAGCAAGAGAAGTGTCTTCGTCATGAGACACAGTGCTTCTGACTGAAAACAGTAGCTGAAAGGGGAGTGGGCGGGGAAGAGGAGCAGACCCAGCACCCAGCCAATGGCATGCGAGTACTCTTGAGTGGCGACTGATGAGCCGATGGCTGAGGGAGAGCATTTTACAGCCAATGAGAGCACATGGAATCTTGCCACCCCACCTGGCTTTTATATAATAGGGACAGATTATGGTTATAATGTGGGTAGCCCAAAGGGAGACTTCCATAGTAAGCTTATTTTGTGCTTCCAGGGATCTGTAATGTGTGGCAACCACTCAAATAGATACAGGAATGCAGGTCCATAGCCAGGATTAATTTGCATATTTCCCAAAGCTCATGGGAATGCTTTTGAAAGACTCACCATGACCTAGGTGGCATACAACAGGGCTGGGCTGGCAGAATGGAGGATTATTGGAGATGTATTGAAGGTGCCAGTCTTGAGTGCCCTTCTAAGCTTTCTTGCCCTGTGGAAGGGAACTCAGAAGGCATTTAAATGCCTTCTGAAGGCAATTAAATGGCCTCTGAGCTGTCTTTTCCTGAGTCCCATGATGCCCCCCCCCCCCCAAATTCCACAGTGGGAGGGAGAGAGAAGTCTGAGGTCAAGCTGTGGGCAGGCAGTGTGGGGGGGTCTCTCCTCAGAAATAAGGTTTCTGGCATGGCTTTAAACTAAGGGGCGAGGCCCCAAAATCCCCGACTGGCGCTAAGGGCCTGCAGGAGTGAATAAAGGAGGGAAGCATGTGGCAGCAAGCATCTCAGTGACTAACACCCATCTCAGTGACCAGGGGGATGCACAAACCTACCAATGATTCCTGGGTACCTAGCAAAGCTTCCGTCTACCCTCACCCCGCATTTACAGTGTAGTGTGATCGGATTATTGAATGTTCTTTCACAATAAGAACTCCATGCTGATGGAAAGTTAGAACAGGTGGGAGAAATTATCCCTAATCTTTGGTTGTAGAGCTGGCTCTCTGTTCATAGGGATTTTTTTAGACAGGAAACATTAAAAACAAACAAACCCTGATCCTCCACCTATAATCCATCTTATTTTACCACCTCAGTTTCTTACTGCTTCACTCCCACCCAGGGGTCCTTTCGTAGAAAAAGAGCTGCAGGAGCTCATTAGCATAACTCATTAGCATAACTCATTAGCATATGCCACGTCCCTTGACATCACTGGAAATGTGTCAGAAAGGGAATGTCAGTTTCAGCCCCATTATACCCTATGGGCCATTGAAATCAATGGCAAAAACTCATAGGGTATATGAGGGGCTGGAGGAAAGGGGGTTTGAGGGAGAGGCTCCAAACTTGCAGGGTAGCTACTGGGGCCACTCCTCGAAATACCCACCAAGTTTCAAGAAGATTGGACCACGGGGTCCAATTCTATGGGCCCCCAAACAGGTTGCCCCATCCCCTCCATTGTTCTCTATGGTGGGAAAAAATGTTACCTTTTTTTCTACCATAGAGAACAATGGAGGGAATGGGGGCAACCTGTTTGGGGGCCCATAGAATTGGACCCTCTCGCTCCGGCCCCAACGGACCCCTGCTCCCACCTCATTCTCCTTACCCTATGCAAACTGAGCATTATTCTTTGGTCTCAAAATGGCTTTATTGTCCTCTCCATTCCTATTATAACAAGATTAGCTGAACTCACAGCATCATGCACAGGCAAATCCAGGTTCTCCATTCACAAATGTCTGGTTTAAGCCAGTTGTTAAAAGTTATTTTAATTCACCCGTTATAACACTACTTTTTTTTTTTGCCATCAAGTCACAGCCAATGTATGGCAACCTCATGGCATTTTCAAGGTAAGAGATGTTCAGAGGTAGTTTGGCATTGCTCGGCTCTCCATAGCAACTTGGTCTGTCTTGGTGGTCTCCCATCCAGGTACTAACCAGGGCGGACCCTGCTTAGCTTCCAAGATCTGATGAGATCAGGGCTAGCTTAGAATATCCAGATCAGGGGCATATTATCTTACTACCTCACTATTATATTAAAATCTGAGGTTAGAACAGCAGTAGTAAAGGTAGAGTTGTATAGAGGTAGTAAAGAAAAAGAAATTGTTGCTTGTAGATAAACATATGTAAGCCAAGTAGCTACTGGAATATTGATAAGAGTTGAATGCAGGGGTAATAGATCTTTTGTTCCTTATGAGTCTCCGGGAGGCAGAAATTTGAGCCTTGTTTCACTTCAGTGCACAAAATAACACCCCAGAGGTTAGAACTGTTCTCTCACATAGACAAAAAGATTAACACTTTTTTTTAAAAAAATTGAGGGAATTTTTTTTAGCAAATGTCATGTCAAGAAGGAGGGGTATGTGTCTTTGACATGGACCAACTCTACAAAAATCTTCTCTCTAACCCACGTCTTTAACGGTGTCTTCCTTTAAGCCCTTATTCTGTTTTGATTTGAAGTCCTGGCCTGTACTGTTGTGACTTGGTTGTTTTTAGCTGGTGGTTTCCACATGGGGATGGGCTTATGTGTTTTCCTGGTTGCTGGCACGTCGGGCGTGTCCGGTGGGCCTTCCCACACATTCCCTGCTGTTGGCCCCTAAGCTCCCCGTTTTGATCCACCAGGGCTTTTTGCAATGTTTTTTTAAAAGCTCTAGAGCATCAATATAACAATATACCCACATGTGTACCAGGTCCCAGCTTTCGTTTTTTTAAAATGTCTGTATTCCCTTCTTTTGTAGCAATACAAGGAGAAAGGCATAGCTCTTCAACAGAAAGAGCTAGAGACTTACTCTCTTTAAAAATATGAAAGCTGGGAATTCAGAGAACCTGGTACACATGTTGGCATTTTGCTAAAACAATATAATAATATTCTAATGCTAGTTTTTAAAATAATGCCCCCCCAGACAGCGAGAGGAGGTGTAGTGACAGGGTGAGGAGAAATTGTGGTCCCTGTGGGAGGGAAAAACTCAATTTTCCCAGCCATGCTGCAGCCATTCAGGCTTTATTGCAATCTTTTGCACAACTTCAAAGCAAACCAGATCTGGAAAAGACCAGATAAATGATATGGAAATCCCAGGAAGTGCATGAATGTACCACTATGCTGTGGGGAGACAGGAAAGAAACCCACTTCTCAAATACATTGAACACAGGGCAGATAATCTGTGTGGGGTAGGGTGGGGTATAAATAAATAAATTAAATAATAATAATAATTAAAATGGCCACTTTCTTACTCAAGTTAGTTTGCATTTATGCTGCCTTTAGGATGGGCTAGCCAGACTAGAAATGCACCTAAATATATATTTTTATTTCTATTTTAACTCTAAAGGATTATTGGCACTTTGCTAAAGGATGAGATTCAAAGTAGGTTCTCTCAAAATTATTACACTAAATCCTGCAGTAATTATATATAGTGCATTTCAGTTATTCAGATTCAGATTTTGAGGTGGTATAGAATAGACCACCACCGTGAAAAAAAAAGGTAGTCTGATTTAGCAAAGCGTGTACCTTCTTTAGGAAGGTTTAGTGCTGGTAAAACCAATCAGAACAAGGGTATAGTATGAAGGTCAGAGTTCAAACGGTGGGGAACTTGCTTCCAGCTTGGCTTCCATTCAAATTTGGAGGGAGGCAAGTCTGTAACAATCAGAGCCTTGTGCTGTAATCAAGTATCTTAGAAGACTACGTGTGTCCCAAACTTCCACATTTCCAGGTCGCATAACTTAGCAAGTATTTTACCATGAAAGAATAAAGGAAAGCCAAGCATCTGAATACAAATTTTGTTCGTAAAGAAAGATTACTTCCTGCATCTTTCTGGCTGCTACTGCCTAGCCCCAGTCTCTCTCCAAAATCCGAACTTGATTGATGTGTGCAGATTAGCAGTCGAACTCCACACTGTCCCAAAACCCCACTTGGCTTACTTTGTATCCAATTTCAACTGATTACTACAAAAGTGCCCCAACAACCTTAGGGTGAACCTCTGCATCCCTTATTTTGAAACTCATTCACATGTGGATTACGTATTTAATGAAAGGATTTTAAACCATGCCTTTACTTTGTTCAGGATGGCTAACAAACAAATATGTTCAGGTGGGTAGCCTTACACACAAAAGCTCATACCTTGAATAAAACTTTGCTGGTCTTAAAGGTGCCACTGGACTCAAACAAAAACATTAAAAACCATAAACCTGCACAGTACCGTCAAACTCAATAACATGAGAGGCAGCCAAAAATATAATGAAAACAACTAATATACATCATCATCAAAAAACACTGGTTCAGCCATTTTCTTTGGTGCCCCCAAAAGCTCTGCCAAGAAGCACAATTTTACATTGTTTCTGAAAGGACAGTAATTTGGGAAATTAGTTGAGAGTACTGGTGCCACAGGTGAAAAGACTGCATCATTTGGATCTGTAGGGGAAAAGATGGCCAGATCCGAACAAGCGGATGTATTCAAGAGAGGTGGTCCTTCAAATATGACTGAAGAGTTTTATAAGTAGTAGTTAGCTTCTTGAACAAAACCTGAAAACAAATGGAAGAAGAAGAGTTGGTTTTATACCACGCACTTCACTACCCAAAGGAGTCTCACAGTGGCTTACAATCGCCTTTCCTTCCTCTCCCCACAACAGACACCCTGTGAGGTAGGTAGGGCTGAGAGAGCTCTGAGAGAACTGTGACTGGCCTAGGGTCACCCACTTGGCTTCATGTGGAGGAGTGGGGAATCAAACCCGCTTCTCCAGATTAGAGTTTGCCGCCCTTAATCACTACACCACGCTGGCCCTCTATATGTGGATTATGTATTTAATGAAGGATTTTAAACTATGTCTTTCCTTTGTTCAGGATAGCTAACAAACAAAACCGTTAAACCATGAACCTGGCCATCAACTGTACAGTGGTACAAATAGGCATTCAATGGTGCACTGTGCCAGTTAACTCACAAGTGTTAATTGGTAGTTTCCAAACAACCTTCAAGGGGAGCCCCCACAGAGAGCACATTATAGTAGTCCAGATGGAAGGTTGCAGATGCATACAGTGGTGCGATGAGCTGAGCTGAACCAAAATGACTTACCATATAGTTGACCCCCAGTTCCAAAACTATGGTCCTATGTAAGGATGATAAACAATGGCATAAAATACAGAGCACCCTGACACACTGCAACATGGCTGCCAGGCAAATAACTTAACTGGATAGGCAAGGCCCAAAGTGCCATGCAGAGGTGCCACATGTCCTACAACCTTGTTGTAATCAGTCTTGCAAGATGGCACCATTGACCATAGCACACAGAGTGGAAAGATCTAGTGACAGTAGTGTAGACATATTGCCCCTGTACAGTTGTAGCCTTGTACAGTTGTAGCTCATAACCAGTGTGGAAAATGGGTGAAAAGGGAACAAGACAAGAAACGTAGAGTTGTTCAGCCACCACCCACTCAATCACGTCCTCTCCACGCCCCACTGACATTTTAACTTGATGTATAATTTGCCAAATCTTACCTGGCCATGGAAGTTTTTTTTTTTCCTTCAGCAAAGGTGAAATTACTGCCTTCCTTTGGTTCAGTCTTTACTAAAGAGCTGTTAATTATCCTGGCTAGAGGGGCAAGCATGGTTCTCACAGCAGCTTTTAATTAATCATGATGAGCAAGGATTGACCTTACAAATGGTGGCCTTTACTTACCAATAGGTTGCCGGGTCTCCCAAACCACTGGCAAGGGGTGGAGGGCTAGAATTGTCAGCTCAAGGTTGGGAAACTCCTGGAAATTTGGGGATGGAGCCTAGGGAGGACAGGGACCTCAGTGGGGTACAATGCCGTACATTCCACCCTCCAAAGCATCCACTTTCTCTAGGGGAACTGATCTCTGTAGTCAGGAGATGAGCTGTAATTCCAGGGGATCCCCTGGTCCCACCTGGAGGCTGGCATCTCCACAGACCAAAGAAGTATGTTCATCTTTTTTTTTACGCGGCCACAATCACGTCTGCGAGTTCCCGCCCAGCCCAATTATTTAGAACAATTCGGTGTTTGATGACTCTGCCACAGTGCAGACCAAATGATAGGGAATTGGATATCGGCTGTGAGGCTTTTGGGAAATACTTTGCAGATAAAGTCCTGCTGCTCCGCCAGGACCTCCCTGCCACAGTTGACACAGTAATGGAACTTGAGTCTCCATGCACATCTTCTGGTCACATTTCGGATTATTTCGATCCACTCGGCCTAGAGGACAAATTGCTTTCATCGGTCCACCCGACCACTTGTAGTCTCGATCCGTGCCCATCATGGCTAGTCAAGGCTAGCCGGGAGGGGTTATGAGGGGCGCTGAGGGAGGTTATCAATGCATCCCTTGTGGAGGTGGTGTTCCTCATTGCCCTAATGGAGGCAGTAGTACGCCCCCTTTTAAAGAAGACATCACTTGATCCGGCTGAATTGGCCAACTATCGGCCGGTATCTAACTTACCCTGTCTGGGTAAACAAATCGAGACGGTGGTGGTGGGGCGATTGCAAGGATTTTTGGATGACGCCTCCGCATTAGACCCCTTCCAGTCCAGCTTCTGACCGGGCTATGGGACAGAGATGGTTCTGGTCGCCCTTACAGATGACCTCCCGAGGCATCTGGATCGATGTGGCATGGCGATGTTGATGTTGTTGGACCTGTCAGTAGCTTTCGACATGGTCGACCATCAACTACTGGCCCACCACCTCGCTGACATTGGGATTCAGGGGTTGGCCTTATAGTGGCTTTCCTCATTTCTCCAACACCAGGGACAGAGGGTGGCAATTGGGGAACAACTGTCCCGAAGACACCCACTAATATGCAGTGTGCCGCAGGGTGCAGTATTCTCCCCAATGCTGTTTAACATCTACATGTGCCCCCTCGCCCAGATTGCCTGGAGGGTTATCATCCCCTCTGGTGCTAACACGCCAGCTGGGTTATCATCAATATGCTGATGATACCCAGCTCTATCTGTTGTTGGGCAGCCAGTCAGACTCTGGCCTGGGAGATCTGGACTTAGCGTTGAAAGATGTGGCTGGTTGGCTTAGGCAGAGTCGATTGAAATTCAATCTGAAAAAGATGGAGGTCCTGTGCCTGAGTTGGAGTGGCCCAAGGATAGGGATCCCTCTCCCGACCTTCGATGGGGTGCCGCGGGTGCCAGCGCCGGAGGTTAGGAGTTTGGGAGTGCTCCTGGACTCCTCGTTAACGATGGAGGCCCAGGTACCAGCCACTGCAAGATCAGCCTTCTATCATCTACGGCTGATCAAGCAGTTGGTTCTCTTCCTTGAATGCAATGACCTGGCTACGGTGATCCATGTGTTGGTAACCTCAAGATTGGATTACTGTAATGCTGTCTACATGGGGCTGCCCTTGGCCCAAATCCGGAAGCTGCAGCTGGTGCAGAATGCAGCAGCGAGGCTGCTGATGTGCCTTCCCATGCGGGAACACATCCAGCCCACCCTAAAAGCTCTGCACTGGCTTCCTATAGCATACTGGATATGGTTCAAAGTGCTGGTGCTTACCTATAAAGCCCTATATGGCCAGGGACCTCGCTACCTAAGGGACTGCCTCTCCCTGTATGTACCCCAGCAAGCACAACGATCGGGTTCCCAGAACCGCCTGGTTCCTCCAGGGCCTAAAGAGGCCCAATTGGTGGTAACAAGGACCAGGGCTTTTTCGGTTGCAGCCCTGTCCTGGTAGAATGAGCTCCCGGATAACATCAGGGCCCTGCGGGACCTCTCACAGTTCCGCAGGGCCTGCAAGACGGAGCTCTTCCGCCAGGCTTTCAAGTAGGGGCTGCCCTGATCTATAACCCTGGCCCGACCATGGAAAGCCGCCAAAGAACAAACAGCACTAACTGGGACACCAGAGGAAGCCTGGGGATGCTGCTTGGACAAGAGCGCTGGAATTTGCTGGAATTCGCCATCACGTGTTGTATTTTAAAGGATTTTAAAGTTATATTGTATTTTATTTTATATTACAATATTTATAGGGAGTATTTTGTTAGCTGCCCTGAGCCTGCCGAAAGGTGGGGAGGGCAGGATAAAAATCTCAATCAATCAATCAATCAATCTTAGCCGAGAGCAATCCAAAACAATCCCAACAACTTGGACTTTCCATTTTCACCTCTTTCAAATAACTGAAGTGCGTCGGACTATGTTCCATATCCAGCTGCCTGTGCTCTTTAAATCATAATTCTGTTTTGGGTAAAATATTTGATGCGTAAATACATCTTGCCTTTTGCAAGCATTCATGCATTCCTGGCTGCCTCTGGAAATCCACACACCACCCATGCAAAGATCGTTGAAGCTTAATAAAGGGCAGTTCCCACATCACTATACTCGGTACTTTGTCATTTTCTGTGCTGGAGAGCTTATTGCAGTTTATAAGGCAAACTGTGTCCCAAATGTGAGAGACAGAAGTAGGGTTGTCAACCTCCAGGTGGGGCCTGGTGATCCCCTGGAATTTCAATTGACCTCCAGACGATGGGGATTGGAACACCTGGAAAAAATGGCTGCTCTGGAGGGTGGACTCCATGGAATTATACCCTGCTGAGGTCCTCCCACTCCTCTAAAATCTCCAATAATTTTTCAACCCAGAGCTGGCAACCCTAGACAGAAGAAAAAAACATCCCGTTTCTGTTGTTTGAGCTACAGATCTTTGGCAGCAGGACTATCACATTTCAGCTTTCTGTCTGCAGAGAAAGCACCTAACGAACACGATGCTCTCATGACTGAGGCCCAAGGGTTTAGCACAGTTCTGTATCTAAAAGCAAAACTTAAAATTCATTGCTAGACTAAACCGTTGCAGTATGGCGAACATTTATAACTACCTGATACAGATAATTAAAAAGCCCACATTGTCAATAGCCTCACTTATTTAGGGGATAGACTTTCTTCCATGTAGGTCCCTGTGACACCAGATACCACAGTGTTAAATTACATTCTGTGTTTGTTTGGTCTTTTTTTCAGAGCCAGTTCAGTGACATGAGAATCAGTATAAACCAGAAACCAGGAAGCGGTCGGAACTTTGGGTTCACAACGCACTGGAATCCTTCTGGAGTCTTTGTCAAGTCCATAGAAGAAGGTAAAATAACTGTTTAGAACTCTTAATGTACTGGGGGGGTGGGAATCAGTCGATTGAAATCGATCGTGAGAATTCAGATTGCAGCAATGTGGAGAGGAAAGCTGCTGTGAATGGCAATTGGGGATGGAAATGCTCAAGACTGGCTCAGATACTGCGATGCAGTGTTCCCTCTAAGCTGAGTTTGTGTGAGCTAGCTCACAGCTTTTTAGCCTCCAGCTCACACATTTTTGTCTTAGCTCAGGAAGGATGGCTCCAGAGCAAACTCATTTATGCAGTAGACAAATCGCTCACTCACAACTTTAATGCCAGTGGCTCACAAAGTAGAATTTTTGCTCACAGGACTCCACAGCTTAGAGGGAGCGCTGCTGCTATGTATGTTTGCTTGGCTTGGATACTGCTGTGTATGTTTGATTTAGGACTAGCTCTATGGTAGGAGGAACAATTTCCCTTCACACCATTTGGAAGGGTTGAGACTCTGTCGCATTCCACTAACTTTTCAGTTTTTTAATTTTGTATATTTTGAAGCCCATGGACATGCAGAAGAGAGATTTTCATCTATGTCTCACTACAACCAGTTTGGTGTAGTGGTTAAGTGTGCAGACTCTAATTTGGGAGAACTGGGTTTGATTCCCCACTCCTCCATTTGCAGCTGCTGGAGTGACTTTGGGCAAGCCATAGTTCTGTCAGAGCTTTTCTCTCAAGGGCAGTTCTTGAAAGAGCTCTCTCAGTCCCATCTTCCTCACAGGGTGTCTGTTGTGGGGAGGGGAGGGGAAGGGAAAGGAGACTGTAAGCCACTCTGAGACTCCGAGTGAAGGGGGGGGGTATAAATCCAATTTCCTCTTCTTCTTCTTCTACAACGCATAGTGCTTGAAGATCTACCACAGTCACTTTTTTAGTTAGCTTTTGAATAAAAATGTTCTGTTGTTACGATTAGGGAAAAAAATAGCATAGCCAAGTTTCAGGAGCTAAAGTGATCTCTTGAATAAACAATGTTATACCAGATATTCTGCAGCCTCTGGCTGAATCCATACATAATGGAACACAGCTCTATCATTGTGCCATAGAAAACATTTGGAACTGGATTTTCCTGTGTGGGCAAGACAATAGCCTTAGATACTTCTGTAATGTTCATTCTAACAAAAGCCAAATTGTATCATGACCTTAATGCGTGTCTTGTTTTACTGACAAAAAATGAAAAACTCGACAGAGATCTGTGCACCTCGCTGGGTGCAGACCCACCAGTCACGCTTTTGGTTTTTTTACAGGCCCAGTGAGAGCAAATCATAGAGCGTCTGATGGGGACTGTGGTTTGTTCTGGTGGGTCACAAGTTCTGTATGCCTTTTCAAAAGAATAAGAGCTAGTTGTTAGGTGTTAATTTTTTTAGAAGGATACAGTTGCTGTCTTGCTTTTTTTTCCGCATACATTTTTTAAAAAAAAATTATTGCATTTAGTACAACATACGTACAAAACAAGCATACATCAGTATCATACAACCTTGTGATATTGAACATAAAAGATGCATAGAACTTCATACAAAAATACTTCTCTGTTATGTTGCATTAGAGAAGCGGATCATAATCATCCAACCACCAAACGTATCATGCAACCTTTTTAATGTGAGATATTAAGCAAGTTCATATGAACCAATTTTTTAGGAACCACATTGTGAGAAGCCAAATAACCTAATACAGGAAACCACTTTACTACAAATTTGGAGTGTATATATCCCTGTCCATATTACTTTATTTGATCAGTGATTTTTCCATTATATATAGGTTCCATATCTTGTTATGCCACGTATTTATGGAAGGCCCTGCCTTATCTCTCCATTTAGCAGCTATAGCTGTTTTTTGCTGCTATCAATAATGTGGCTATTTATTCTTTAGTAGATTTTGGTATATCTAGATCTGACAAGTAGTTTAGAAATAAGAGTTCTGGTTCTATAGGTACATTAAAACCAGTCATAATATAAATCCAGTGTGAGACCTGTTCCCAAATATTGTGATAACCGTGTTGCACCTCCACCAACAATGCTCAAGTGAACCAACTTCTCGACACATTTTCCAGCACACATAGAAGTCATATGAGACAATTTAAGAGGGGTTTTAAATATCCACGAGATAGAATTTTAAAGGTCTGAAGCTTTATATCAAATGAAGAGGTATTAAAGATATAGGATGACCAGATCTGAGACCATTAATCTTCAGATAATTCCAGCTGACAGTTCTTCAGACCATTCTGCCACATGCCTGATCCTCCTGGTATGCCCCTCAGAGAATGGTTGTGGTCAGGGTCTCAGGAAGCTGAGAGGGGTTCAGCTCAGTATCATTTGATTTGTGCTGTCAACAAACTGAGGCTATGTTGACCAGGATAGTGGTAGTGGTTCACCTCTTGGTGGTACAGACAGGGGTTTCCAGTTTTTCCAGAGCCGACACAGATCTTATTTATTTATTTATGCTTTAGATTTATAGATCGCCGAATCCCTGAATTCACAGGGCTCTGGGCAATGAACAATGATAAGATGAAACACATCATAACAATGTTAAAATTATAGAAGAAGAAGAAGAGAAGAGATTGGATTTATATTTATATCCCGCCCTTCACTCACTTGGAGTCTCAGAGCGGCTGACAAACTCCTTTCCCTTCCCCTCCCCACAACAAGACACCCTGTGAGGTGGGTGGGGCTGAGAGAGCTCTGAGACAACTGTCCTTGAGAGAACAGCTGGCACAGAGCTATGGCTTGCCCAAGGTCATCCAGCAGGTGCAAGTAGAGGAGTGAAGAATCAAACCCGGTTCTCCCAGATTAGAGTCCACACACTTAACCACTACACCAAACTGGCTCACATATAAATTAACCTTAAAATACTCAGTATATTTAAAAGAACCCCTGATGGCACATAAGATTGTCTTCAGCTAGTTCTAGACTGTGTTGCCTCGCGGATAGGGGAAGGAGGAGATGACGGAAAAGAGATGGAGGGGGGGTGGGTTGCCAGCCAGATTAACCCCATTGCTGTCCTCAACCAAAAGCCTGGCAGAACATCTCTGCCTTACAGGCCCTGCAGAATTGCATTAAGCTCCTCAGGGCCCTGATTTAACTATATCTTTCCAGAATTTAGCCTTTGTAGACAGTTACTTAATAACTTTATTTAGAAAATGCATATGCTGCCTCTTCTGAGACCTCCTATTAATAATATATAACTCACTCTTACAATTGGACCCCTGGCACTCACTTTATATATGACTGGAGCAATTCCATGTTGAAAGAAACAAAACAGCCGCAGTTGTGGTTAGATTGGCGCTATTTTTTTCTTAGTCAATAATATAGTCCCCTTAATGTCAACTTGTGTTTGCAAGTGGGTATTTGGGAGCCCTTTTACTTATAGTCAAATATTTTGCACAGTGTAATTTCAGGGGCAAATAATGTGTGATCAGATTCCAAGTAATGGTGCTGGGAATAGATCAAGACGGGTAATAGCTGTGTTAGTCTTTCTGTAGCAGTAGAAGAGAGCAGGAGTCTAGTAGCACCTTAAAGACTAACAAAATCTGTGGCAGGGTAGGAGCTGAAGAAGTGAGAAGTGACTCAACGAAAGCTCTTAATCCTGCCACAAATTTTGTTAAGTCTTTAAGGTGCTACTGAACTCTTGCTCTTTTCTGGTGCTAGAAATGGGTTTCTAAGATCTGTTCTCCATCCCCCAGTGCCATTTCCCTGACAGAAAATGGTTTCTTGATCTGCTTCAAACTCCATGAGGGGAAACACCTGGGTCCTCCCCTCCCCCAACTTTTCCTGAAGCTCAGAATAATAAGAGGGAAATTTCTGACTGCAGCAAACACATGGAGGGGAAGACTCAACCCTCCCTTCCCTAGCACCACAGCCCCAAATTGCCTTATCCCCCCTCAGTAGCTTTTCCCACCACAATTGCTGTTGAGGAATCTAAACACAGTTCTCTAGGCTCCCATAGTTTGGACGTAACATTATTTTAAAATTTTACATTGGTTTCCTCTCCTCCATTTTATCCTCACAACAAACCCTTCGAGGTAGGTTGGGCTGACGGTGTGTGACTGGCCCAGGGTCACTCAGCAAGCTTCTGTGGCTGAGTTGGGATTTGAACCCTGGGCATTCCATCTCCTAGTTCGATTCTTTAACCACCAAGGTGCTTCACAGTCTTCTTCTTGACCAGCCGGATTTACCGGAACACTTTGTTTTAATAATTTCTGTTTATATTACAAAGAATGATTAATTTACAGTGCTATGATAGCATTTAAAGGCCAACGCTATGCTGGGGATTATTAGGAAGGAAATTGGAAGCAAATCAGCCAGTATCATAATGCCCCTGTATGAATCAATGGTGCGACCTCATTTGGAGTACTGTGTACAGTTCTGGTCGCCACACCTCAAAAACGATATTATAGCATTGGGAAAAGTGCTGAAAAGGGCAACTAGAATGATAAAAGGGTTGGAACACTTTCCCTATGAAGAAAGGTTGAAGGGCTTGGGGCTCTTTAGCTTGGAGAAACGACGGTTGAGGGGTGACATGATCGAGATTTATAAGATTATGCATGGGATAGAGCAGGTAGAGAAAGAAGTCCTTTTCTCCCTTTCTCACAATACAAGAACTCGTGGGCACTCCATGAAATTGCTGAGCAGTCTGGGTTAAAACTGATAAAAGGAAGTCCATCTTCACCCAAAGAGTGATTAACACATGGAATTCACTGCCACAGGAGGTGGTGGCGACTACAAGCATGGACAGTTTCAAGAGGGAATTAGATAACCATATGGAGCAGAGGTCTATCAGTGGCTATTAGCCACAAAGTATAGATAGGAACTCTGAGTCTATGGACAATTTTACTTGGCATGAAATTACCAGAACTAACATTAAAAATATAATGTATCCAAACAATTATTACAAACAGAATTTACTTTTTAAATAATATTTATTTGTAATTGTAACAAATGGAGCAACAATCTCCTGAATTGTTTACTAGTTTATGTGGAACAGACAAAAAACTCTCCACAAAATTTTTTTAAAAATCCGGAAGTAACAATTATTCATTTTCTCTCTCCACAATATTAAATAAAAATAAAAAATCCATTCTCATAAAAAGAACTGAAGAGGGGGGAAGTGTATAGAAGGGAGTGTGGGACTAAGTTTCAATGAATGGGCATGAAATTTAATCAGAATCATTTTCTGAGCTGTAATTATCAGAATCAGTTTCAGTCTCTGCCTCTGCAACTACTCTGTTGTGTCTGTCATGATCACAGTTATTATGGACCTCTAAAAACTATACTTTCAGGTCCTTTTTGTTGCTCTGTATTTTCTTCCCGTGCTTTGAGGCCTAATGAAGCCTGAGTGCCAGTATATCCACCCACATGCAAAAACAAAACTGAAACCTTTTTCTTTTCTTGTGACAATAGCACCTCCTAAAGGAAGAAATGCATCTTGTTCTTGCATTGGAGAGTTCAATTTGTAACCCAGGACTTGTTTGTCCTCAGTGCCCAGAAATCAGATTAATCTGATACCGTACATATTTTTTAGAAATTATTTGGAAAATATTTGAACACCTTGTCTTAAATATTTTATTCATCATGTTAAAATAAAACATTCCATAACCAATTTTTTTATTTTCTTTTTTCAATTTTTCCAATTTTTCAAAAAACAAAACAAAAAATACTTTAAGAAAAAAACAGAAAACTGGGTTTTTTCCCAATTTTTTCTGGATTTTTTCCGGGCCTTCACATCTCTGAGCTGGATACATCTTATGAAAGTTATGCAGCAATGCAGGAGGGTTAATGTGCACATGATCAACCCACTCATTTGATCAGGCCCAAAATCTGTCCATTGCACCAAATACAACATATTTTAGAGTCCAAAATCCAGCTCAAAGTGGGGTTCAGAGGCGGAGGGGGTGGTCGGCCTAGGGTCCCGCTTCAACAGACTGTACTGGAAAATGGGATTCAAGTTTTTAAGCTTCGTAGGGAATTCAAGTTCAACAGTCACCTCATTTATTTTGTGCTTAACCTTGAAGGGACCAACAGTATTTCCCTCAAATTGCGTATAGAGAGGTATACCAAATCCCCAGGCTCGAGAACCCACTCAGGACCCCTCCCTTTGTCTGCTTGGGCTTTAGCCTTATCCAGGTTTTTTTGGATCTGTGGTCAAGAGTCCCGTAAGCTTTGCCACCACAATTGCAGGTCCCTGGTCGGCATGGAGTCTGAGGAAACTGTGGGCGGGGGAGGGGGTCCCTCATACCCATGAAGGCCAATAAACAGAGAGACCCCAGTCAATGAATGGACCGCGTTATTATAACTATACTCCTCAAAGGGCAACAAATCAACCCAGTCATCCTGCTGGTAGTTTGTGAAACAGCGCAGAAATTGTTCGACCACTTGATTAACTCTTTCTGTTTGGCCATCACTCAGTCTTAACTAGTAAGCTGTTTATTGGAATCAGTAAAGGCAGATCTCTTGAACATACTTTGTGTCAGTAATGCCTCTCCAAGCAGGAGTTGGGAAGTTATACATAATTCAGAGCGCATCCCGGGATGGGATGGAACCAATCACAGCAAGGACACAAGTGCGCCAGAAAAAACGCCTAGCAGTTCCCAGGGAAAGAGAAGCAACTAGGCACCAAGGTCAGGCGCAGGCAGTAAGAGATAAGACAGCACTGAAACCAAAACTTAACATGCCTGAAGACATCGGTATGCAATACTAGCTTCACCTAGCTTCCAACCCCCAACCCCCACAAGCTATGGCAACGTAGCTGACAATATTCTGTGTTTTAGGTAGCAGGTATGGAAATTCCTCATTCAGTGCTTGTTATATATCAGTAACTGGAGAATTCTGGCAACAGGGATAGTGCCATGTCTAGATGTGTATTGGTTTCACCAATCAGCCTCTTAGAAGAGGGTTAGATAGATTCATGGATGATAGGTCCATCATGGCTACTGGCCACATTTGGGCTGGGGAACCCACACATTCAGAGGCAGTAAGCCTCTGAGACCCAGTGCTAGGAGGCAACATCAGGGCCTTGGCTGCTCTACTCTGCTCTGGTTAGACCTCACCTAGAGTATTGTGTTCAGTTTTGGGGCACCACAGTTTAAGAAGGATATAGACAAACTGGAATGTGTCCGGAGGAGGGCAACGAAGATGGTGAGGGGTTTGGAGACCAAGTCTTACGAGGAAAGGTTGAAGGAGCTAGGTATGTATAGCCTGGAGCGGAGACGACTGAGAGGTGATATGATAACTATCTTCAGGTACTTGAAGGGCTGTCATATAGAGGATGGTACGGAGTTGTTTTCTGTTGCCCCAGAAGGTCGGACCAAAACCAACGGGTTGAAATGAAATCAAGAGAGTTTTCAGCTAAACATTAGGAAGAACTTCCTGACAGTGTGGTTCCTCAGTGGAACAGGCTTCCTCGGGAGATGGTGGGCTCTCCTTCTTTGGAGGATTTCAAACAGAAGTTAGATGGCCATCTGACAGCATTGCTGATTGTGTGAACTTAGGCAGATCATGAGAGGGAGGGCAGGAAGGGTTGCATCAGTGCTTAATTCTTGTGGCCTCTTCTTATACACCCAGGGAAAAGCTGATCGCCACTTTGGGGTCAGGAAGCATTTTTCTCCAGGCCAGTTTGACCAGGAATCTTAGAGGATCTCCTTCATGGTCTCTGTGCATCACACCTCTGGGATATAGTGTGCCTGCGCCAACCTTGATTGGTATCTACCAAAGCGAAAGGGATTTTTGCGCCCTCTCCCCGGTCACGTGCATGGCCCCAGTGCACATGACCAAGGGAGAGGAACGACAATCCCGCCAGTTCTCTTCTGATCGCTGCGCTGGTAGGACCCCTTTCTGCTTCGGTCGGTATTCTCTCTCTTTATTCTTCTCTAAGCATTTGGGATTGCCCTTTTTGGATTTGACTTGGACTGTTTACTGGACTTGGACTCTCTCTTTACCCCGTCTCACTCTTGGCCTATGGCCAAGCGGTGGGGCTTTTTCAAGCGGTGCTTGCAGTGTGGGAGTAAGATTGCCCCCCCCGATAGACACTGTCTTTGCTTGTTGTGCCTAAGGGAAGCCCATGGTATGGAATCTTGTGCCCACTGTGCCAGTTTCCCCTGGCAGACTCGGAAGAATCGTGACACTCAGCTTCAGGTAGTGCTGCTAGAGCAGGCTCTGTCCCCGACCATGTCCTCTCAGGAAACGTCCAGGCATGCCTTGCTTTCGACTCTCATTTCAGGATCAACGACTGCTCCGTCCACGACTAAAAGCATGGTCGATATCAATAGACTGACATTAAAAAGTTTGGCATCGATCCCCCAGTCCAACACCCCTACTCCTGCTAAACAACGCAAGGAGGGCTAGGACGGGAAGCAGAGCAAGCATAAGAAGCACAGAAAGATCTCTACCAAGAGTGCTTCGTCCATGCTCAGGACATAGCTCATACCAGAGCTAACATGCTTGACTCTGCCGGCCTTGGGCAGCTATGGAGTAGTCCCACCTTGCTGCATCCTATCCATCTAACAGATTCAGATCTGGATATAGACCTTACCCAAGTGCCTCGACCCCTCGATATCGAGGACTTTCAAGACAAGGAGACTGCTGGCCCTAGCCTCTCTCCGTATCGCCCAGAAGATCGGGATCAATCAACGGGCCATTACCCTCCGGCGCCATGGGAGACTGCCAGTGGCCTTATCCTGATGGGGCTTATCCAATGCCACTGGCTCCATGGTACCTCCCCCCCCCCCCCCCGCACTCCAACCAAGTGGGATAGGCAGTCTACCACCTCCCGTCTCTCCCGCTATCGGGAACCCGTTCTGGCATCGGAGTTTGTGCGACCACACCCAATGGTGCCGATGGACAAAGTTCACAAGTCAACTGCCCCACCGTGAGAGCGTCATGTAGAATGGTCGATGCAGTCCACACCGATGCGCCACACGTCACTCACCGACAGCTCTGACAATTCCAACCCATCGGAATCGTTTTCTTCCTCAGCTTTGGGCAATGAGGCACCCCAACAGGGGCCCTCTCCACCTCAGCAAGTGGCTGAGAATTTACTGGTTTCTCCTTCTGAGGACTTAAAATCATATGGAGAATTCATTAAATGCATGGCTAACACCTTGGCACTGTCCACGGTCCAGCCCCCTCCTACAGTCACGGATTCAGTGTTTGATATCGTGCAAATGGACACCTCCATAGCAGTAGCATCGCCCCTAATGTTGGTCTTGTTACAGGCAGCGTAGGCACCGTGGTCTCACCCAGCTTCCACTCCCATTTCCAGCAAACGGATAGACCACATGTACAGAATACAGGAGGTGGGTGCTGAATTTCTATTCCTCCATCCGAAGCCCAATTCCATTGTCGTTACGCCCTCATCCTAGGGCAGGAGGGACACTCCTCGCCCCCGACAAAGAGGGGAAGAAATTGGACTCCTTTGACCGCAGGTTCTATTTTGGGAGCTTTAGGGATTAAAACTTCCAATTACACTGCCTGTATGGGAAGATACCAATATGCCCTATGGGAGCAAATGACAGAATTCATTGCTTCCCTACCAGAGGATGTCAATCGCCAGGAAAGGAAGTTACAAAAAGAATGTATGATGCTGGCAAAGCACCAACTCAATGCAGCCAAATGTAGCCTGGATGTGGCAGCCAAAACACTGACGTCGGCAATGATGCTCAGATGGCATGCATGGCTTAGATCTACCTCCTTACCACAAGACACCAAAGCCTTTGTGGAAGACCTGCCATTCGAGGGTGAGGGTCTCTTTAGTTCCACCACAGATACAGTCTTACCAGAAATGGACAAGAGCATCAAAACTTCCCACAACCTGGGTGTTTCCCAACCCAACCCATCCAAACAAAAATCATGGAGTAGACCCTGGTCACTGAGATTGTCCCAGAAATCTTCACCGGACCCTCAATGGCAAAAATCTCCCAGTTTTCACTCATGACCTTATGGCAACAAACAGAAGTTTTCCACTGCTCCTCAGGCAAGGTCCAAACCTACTAAGCCTCCTAAACAGAATCTTTGACTCTGGCCCCCTGGCCAGTGTTCCTACCCATCTGTCCCCATTCTTATCAGCCTGGGAACGAATTACATCAGACAGGAAGGGCTCTCTCTGTGATTGCAGAAGGCTACTGTATAGAATTTTTCAAGGTCCCCACGGAATCTTACTTTATTTCTACCCCACCTCAGCTATTCTTCTAGCTGAGATCCAAAAACCTTCTCCTAAAGGATGCCATAGAACCAGTTCCTCGGTCCCAGCTCCTCACCAGTTTTTTCTCCCGTTATTTTACGGTCCCCAAAAGGGACAGAGGCCTTCGCCCAATTATGGACCTTTGCATCCTCAATACTTTTATTATTTACAAAAAGTTTCGGATGACAGCCCTTCAAAACATTCTCCTGCTACTCGAGCATGGGGTGTGGATGGTGACATTAGACTTGAAAGATGCATACTCTCACGTCACAATCCATCTGGATCACAGACAGTTTCTAAGATTTGCTGTGGGGCAGAATCATTTCCAATACAAAGCCCTCCCGTTTGGCCTCTCCACTGCCCCCCGCATATTTACCAAGCTCATGGTAGTCATAGCGGCCCACCTCCGTCTGCAGGGCATGCGAATTTTCCCATACGTCGACAATTGGCTTCTCGTAGCAGACTCAGAGGTTACTTTGCAGAGCCACATAACTCTTACCATGTGGACTCTGGAAGCCTTAGGACTCACTGTCAATCTCACAAAATCTGTACTCACCCCTTCCAGGCGAGCACAATTCATAGGAGCCATACTGGACTCTCAAGCGTGTCGTGCGTTCCTCCCACCCAAGAGGGCGGAGGACATCATAACACTAGTAAAACTCTTGCAACACAGGAGAGTGGCAAGACAGTTACAACATCGCTTGGGATTGATGGCAGCTACCACTGCGGTCATACTCTTTGCCAGACTGCATATGAGACCACTTCAGCTTTGGTTTCCCCGCCGCTTCCGTCCTCAGCTCCATCCACAATCAAAGATGTTCCACCTCTCCGTTCCAGTCTTAAACTCCTTTACTTGGTAGCTGAATCCACAGAATCTCCTAATGGGAGCTCCTTTCCATCTTCCCACTCCGTCTATGACTCTGTCTACAGATGCCTCTCTATGGGGATGGGGCATACATCTCCTGGGCCTCTGTACGGGGGGAAAATGGGAATCTCAAGTGGCCAACAACCATATCAACTTCCTGGAACTGCTGGCAGTAAGATACGCCCTTCAGAACATTCAGAACATTCTGTACAACAACACAGTAGCCGTCCTCATGGACAACACGACCACCATGTGCTACATCAATCACCAAGGTGGAACAGTGTCCAGAAGCCTTTGTCACTTAGCCCTAAAAATCTGGGAGGAATGTCACTCCCGGAAGATCTTAGTAGCAGCTCATCTCCCCTGCTCTCTCAACCTACAAACAGACTTCTTTAGCAGGGGAGGAGCATGATTACATGAGTGGGAGCTCAACTGGACTTATCTTCGACCAGTGTTTGAACTATGGGGCTCTCCAACCATAGATGCATTTGCAGCCAGAGACAATACAAAATGCCATCTGTTCTGTCCTAGAGTGGGACGAGATCCTGACTCTCAGGGAGATGGCCTCCTCCTTCCGTGGGTGAACAAGTATGTCTACCTGTTCCCACTGATTCCCCTGATCACCAAAGTAATCAACAAAATAATGAGGGACCGTCCCCGGAGTGTCCTAGTGACTCCTTGGTGGCCCAGACAACACTGGTTCCCCAGCCTTTTACACCTGGCCAAGGGCTCCTTTGTACATCTTCCAATGGTGGCCGATCTCCTCTTGTCACATGAGGAGTGGGTACTTTACCACGACGTACCTCACCTACGGTTGACAGCATGGCACATCCTGTTCTGAGATTGGGTGAACGGATAGTGCAGGTGCTTCTTAATTGCAGGAAACCTTCCACTCGTAAGTCTTATGATGCAAAGTAGAAGAAATTTCTATCTTACCTCAGTTCGGAGCAGTTGCCTCTGCCTCCTGCTGATTTGAACATTATTTTTGGTTTTCTGCTCTCTCATACGGACATAGGACTCAGCTGCGCTTCCCTGTGAGTGTACCTGGCAGCTATTTCAGCTAATCATTCGGAAACAGAGGACCATTCGGTGTTCTCACATCTGAGAACGAAGCAATTTATGAAGGGCCTCAACCACCTTTTCCCACCTAACCATATCCCAACCCCGGCTTGGGATCTACTGCTGGTACTAGCAAAACTGACGGGCAAACCCTTTGAACCATTGGCCACATGTAGTCTACAACTGCTATCTTGGAAGGTGACCTTCCTAGTGGCCATCACATCTACCAGGCGGGTGAGCGAGCTTTCATCACTTCGCTGTGACACGCCTTACCTAATCTTCCATCAGGATGCGGTTACTCTGGCTCCGGACATATCTTTCCTACCCAAGGTGGTGTCAGAATTTCACATGAGAGTAGACATCACCCTCCCGGTGTTTTACCCGACTCCTCAGAATGAGGAAGAGCGTTATCTGCATGCACTGGATGTTAGAAGAGCGCTTTTGTTTAACTTTTAAGAGGACTAGGCCCTTTCGGAGATCTCCAGCCCTCTTTATTTCATGTGACCAACGAGGGCAAGGACAGAAGCTGTCGTCTCAAAGACTATCAATATGGATTGTGGAGACGATTAAGCTGTGCTACTTGTTAGCAAAGAGGCCGTTGCCTGGCTTGCTTCATGCACACTCCACCAGGGCGGTGGCCACCTCCACGGCTCTCCTCAGGGGAACCCCGTTGATTGACATCTGTAAGGCAGCTACTTGGGCTTCTCCTCACACGTTTTGAGACACTATGCCCTCGATGTCCGTCTTCACCAACGTTCTGCGGTGGGACGGGCCGTGTTGTAGGCAGTGCAGGCATAAGACCTCCCTTACCTTCCTCCAGGTATGTGGTTTTCTTTTCGCTTGCTATTCTCCTAGAGGTGTGATGCACAGAGACCACGAAGAAGATATACAGGTTGCTTACCTGTAACTGGGGATCTTCGAGTGGTCATCTGTGCATTCCCACCACTCGCCCTCCTTCCCCTCTGCTGCCGGTCTTTCCTATCTTGCTCAGAGACTGATGGCTGCGGTCAGAAGGAACTGGGAGGATTGTCGTGCCCCTCCCTTGGTCATGTGCCCTTGGGGCCATGCACGTGACCGGGGAGAAGGCGCGAAAATCCCTTTCGCTTTGGTAGATACCGATTAGGGTCGACGCAGGCACACTATATCCCAGAGGTGTGAATGCACAGATGACCACTCGAAAATCCCCAGTTACAGGTAAGCAACCTGTATTTTTTTTTTTGCCATCTTCTGGGCATGGAGCAGGGGTCATGGTGTGTGTGTGGGGGGGAAGGCATTTGTGAATTTCCTGCGTTATTCAGGGGGTTGGACTAGATGATCCTGGAGGTTCCTTCGAACTCTCACTAGTTAGCCACTGTGTGAAGTAGGCTGGACCACTGGTCTGATTCAGCAAGGCTCCTCTTATGTTTGTCTGCCAGAGAGAAGCTCCCCACTAAACACCTCTAAGCAAACCGCCCCCCCCCCCCATTTGTCTATGTTGTGATTTAAAACAGTCCTTTGTGCCTGCGCAACACACACACACACATATTGTTTTTGGCATGCTGGCTACCTGTTTTCATACACTGTATGGCTGTATGGTGTTGAATCGTTCTGATTGATAGGGCCTCACACATCTTTCCTGCGCTGGATCTGCCTAATTATTTACACAGAACTTGTTAGAGTTGCCAGCCTCCAAGGTGGGGGCTGGAGCTCATCTGGCATTACCACTGATCTCCAGACGACAGATCAGTTTCCCCTGGAGAAAATGGCAGCTTTGAAGGGCAGACTCTGTGGCAGGGTCCCCAAGTTTTCAGAGCCTGTGCACCTTTGGAATTCTGATACAGTGTGGTGGGCATAAGCACAAAATGGCAGCTGCAGCTTATCTTCAGTCATGCAGTGAAGATCCTTGTACTGTGGAAGCAACATTTTTTTTGAAAATCCACACAGCCAATCAGAATCCTTGCAGGAGAAAAGCCCCACTTGGCCTCACCCACTTTCTAAAAACACTTGGCAGGCATCAGGAAAGGTGTTGGTAGGACCCACAAACACTACATTGGGAACCCCTTCTCTATGGTATACCATAGAGTCTAGGAGAAACAGAAGCTTCCCTCCAGATACTGCCCCGAGACCTCTAGCTGTTTCCCAGACTAGAGCTGACAACCCTAGAACTAGTCCTTAATGGAAGGGTAGATATTATTTTGCCTCTATTTCTCAGATCCTTTCTACAATAAAGTGACCTCACAGTGTGGATGAACTGTAGCTACCGGTGTTAAAAGAGAGATTAAAAACAACACTGCGTACTCGCTTCTTGGTGGTGTCATTGCGGATGTTCCTGCAAGCAACGTTGTCTTTTCCCCCGTTTGTTACCAGGCAGCCCTGCAGAATTTTGCCAGTTGAACGTGGATGATGAAATCCTGTCCATCAATGGCACAAAGGTCTCTCAGATGGACCAGAGTCAGTGGGAAGGAGCCGTCAGCAGCGCACTAGAAACCGGAAACCTTCTCATGGATATTAGACGATATGGGAAGGAGGGTGAGTTCTTGCTTTGGGGAAATTGTACCACGACTTACGGAGTGACTGTTCCTTGCCTGTATACTTCCTGTGATGGGTGAGAGTTCTCTTTTTGTAGAGCCTACTGCAACAACAACTGCTTTGCAAAATGTAATGGTTTCTTGCTGTTGTGGGTGTTGTTGTTGTGTGGCTTTTAAACTTTGTGTTGTTTTGTTTCGGTCTCGGGACTTCTTAAAAATGCAGTTGGCATACTCAGACAATGCAAATGTCTTGATTAGCAAGCAACTTCCCTTAAATTGGAGAGAACCTTTCCTTAGAAATGCATTCCACTGGTGGCGCTTTTGGTCCCAGGTTTTGGACATAATAGATTTCCGATATAATTTTTTTCCTGGCCAGATAACAGAAGGGATCAGATGTGTTTGTTCATTATGTATTCCTGTTGACAAAGGCTATCTCTGAAGTCAACGGTATCCCTACAGCCCAAAAAACAGCTACTGAAAAACCTCTCTTTGATTACGTATAAGTATTTCAGTTGCATGCGATAGTTCTGCTCCAAGTCTGTGTAAGGGAAATTAGTGCGCCTGCTAGTGTGTTGTGCCAGCTTTTGACTAATTCTTGCTTTTCGGGGGAAGGCGGTCTGCTCATAAAAGCCCTAACATTCTTAAACATTCAAATTCCAATCTACTTCTTACTTCACCTTTCTTTTTTTGTGTGGCCTTCTTCTTTTTTCTTCCTTTTTTTGTGTTTCTTTCGAATGTATTTTCATTAATTCTTTTTCTTTACGATTTCACACCTTCCTGTCTACCTTTAATTTTTTTGAACTCCACATGCCAATCAGACTGGGGCAGAGACCAGCCTTCCCTGCCATATGAAAGGCACAAAATCCTCAATCTCACCAGTCTGGCTACCGACATTATAGGTACAACAGAAAGCAAGTGGATTGATGCGACATCTGGTGACCACTCTTCAGCCAGAAGTCCAAGTCTGTCGGCACAAAAGGACATGTCCAACAGTTTCCAGAGTGAGGTATGTGTGTGTCTTTGACAAGGAAGATTATTTGTGTCAGAATCTGACATTTCCCGGTCGGGAGGTGGTTTCCCTCCCCCCTACACGTCACTCGCTTCCCTGCCGAACTCATTACAGCTGCGTGGTGGTGGCTCTATAGGGTAGGTGGCTCTATAGGGTTCTCACAATTTGCTTTGGGGGAACTGTGTTAAAAAATTGAATGCAAGATTGAACAGTTCTTCCTTTTCAGCACTTGAATTCAGATAAAGGGTTGGTTTGTTTCACAAGTGTAGTAGTTGCTTTGAGATAGGAGGAGGAGGAGATTGGATTTATACCTCGCCTTTCACTACCCAAGGGAGTCTCAGAGCAGCTTACAGTCTCCTTTCCCTTTCCCTCACCACAACAGACACCATATGAGGTAGGTGGGGCTGAGAGAACTCTCACAGAAACTGCTATTTTTCAAGAGCATCTGTGCCAGAGCAAGGTCATCCAGCAGGTGCAAGTGGAGGAGTGGGGAATCAAACCCGGTTCTCCCAGATTAGAGTCCGTGCACTTAACCACTACACCAAACACCAAAATGATTTTAATTTTTTTGAGCTGGCAACAAGTCTTTTAAAATATATAAATACACTAGTGTGTATTACACTAGTGTTGCCAACCTCCTGGTGGCAGCTGGAAATCTCCTGGGATTACAACTGATCTTCAGGCAGCAGAGATAATTCACTTGAAGAAAATGGCCACTTCAGAAGGTAGACTGTATGGCATTATACCCCATTGAAGTCCCTCTCCTCCCCAAACCCCATCTTCCACAGGCTCCATCCCCAAAATCTTCAGGTATTTCCCAACCTGTAGCTGGCAACACTAAAATGTACCCCATCCAATACTACATGAGCATCAGATTGCAGCTAGGAACAAAAGTTATTCTGACACACCAAAAGATCATGAAAGTGTGTGTAAGCTTTAAAGTTCTACAGAATTCTTCAAAATACTAGAGGGTTTGGTCCAAAATAAACAAAAATGGTGAGTCTGAGGGGACAGAATTGTTTCAAGGCTTGGAATCAAAGCGTAGAGTCTGCAGTTCTGCTTGTTTAACATGGAAATGAAGATGCAGCACATTAAATTAGATTTGTGAGAAGTATTGGAGTTGGGAGTCCATGGAACAGTTGAACAGCTAGATCTTTATTGCTGGTCTGGATGAAGCATACAACCCAGGGCTCCGAGCCCTCCTTTTATGCTGGTCAGGGATAATCCCCTGACCTAGCCCAACTGGCCTGATAGGCTATTATCAGTCTATTTACATCTCATAGGTTCCCTGGGAGAAACTTAGGTACATGATTGGTGGCCAGTTTGAATCCACCTGGCCTTTGTTCTTCCTGGCTGAAGCTCAGGTAGTTTCTTGGCCATGTGCTCTGGCCACATGGCGGTCGCCATTACTGGAGCACATGGCGACCGCATGGTCAATACATAACAATTTGTTTAGATGATACTGGGTACAAAACAAGATTTCAGGTTACACAAACTGGTCTCTGACAAAGGAGGAAAAAAAATATGGCATTCGCTTTTTGTGATTATGGAAGTGCAGTCAAATCTCTCTGTGGCATAGGGTTGCCAGCTCCGGGTTGGGGAATACATGGGGATTTGGGTGGTAGAGCCTGTGGAGGCCAGGATGTGGGGAGGGGAGAGACTTCAATGGGGTATAATGCCACAGAGTCCACCTTCCAAAGTGGCCATTTTCTCCAGGCGAACTGATCTCGATCGCTTGGAGATTGGTTGCACTCTTAGGAAATCTCCAGCCATCACCTGGAGGTTGGCAACCCTGCTCAGGCGTTAAGTGAGACTCAGAGGTCCCTTGCCAGGCAGACACATAAACAAACTGTGTTCCTTATATGAACAGTGCCAGGGATTAATTAAAGGTTCCTTGGTGTAAATGGATAAAATGGCTGGCAAGCTTGATGATCAAATTGTGTTGAGGACTTCAGGCTCAAATCGCTTAGGCAAATTGCTTTTGGTGAAAGGCGTTATCTGTTGGTGTGCCTAGGAGATGCTCCAGAGAGGAGAACTAAGCATTTCCTTCCATTGATATTACTGATAAATTATTAGGTAGGCCTGCCGTCCAGAAATGTGGTTAGGCTGAATATCTGCTCAAGCAGAGGTGAGAATGATGTAGCCAGAAATTTCCATTGCTGAGCATAGCGGGACAGTCCTTTTTATCATGCCAGAGGAGAGATACCAGAGATTCCCCCCTCCCCCCAGTGAAAGCCTCCTCTGAACTCAGATACCCACTGTGTCTCTACATAATTTCGCTGATCAGGCCTTACCTGTTCCTATTCCAGTTTGGTGTAATGGTTAAGAGTGGCAGACTCTAGTCTGGAGAACCAAGGTTGATTCCCCACTCCTCCACATGCAGCCAGCTGGGTAACCTTGGGCAAGCTGCTGTTCTCTCAAGAGCTGTTCTCTCAGAGCTCTCTCAGCACCACCTACCTCACAGGGTGTCTGTTGTGGGGAGAGGAAGGGAAGGAGACAGAAGTTTGAGAAGCGCTGTGACAGGGGAATTCATCCTCGGGGTTTAGGAGAGAACTGATCCAATTGTGGTGGCTTCCCAGTTCTTTGTCTCCAGTTGGAGATTGTCTTAATGACTTCCTGGACTTGGGGATGTGAGTTCCATGAAAACCCATCCCCTTTCCTTGGTTTTCTCAAATGTCAGCAAAGAACACCCAACCATGCTTTGAACTGAATTAATTCCCAGAAGCATCAGCTTTTGTCCTGGTGGATTTTTATACCTATGATTGACTGTGTGCTAATATTCTGCAGCATCATGTACATCTTCTGGAAAGAGAGATAAACTAAGAGTTTTGCACAGAGCGTTAGATCTGTTCAGTGAATGTATTAGCAGCATTTTCCTCATTATTTTTATATTGTTGTTACCCACCTTTGACCCAGAGATGCTCGGGAGAAAAGTAGGCATGTAAATATTTAAAATTAAAAACAAATGGATAAAACAAGCCCTAAAACAGATATAAAATATTGTTCCTTGTTGCATTTTCCTAGTGGATGGACAATGTTCACTCCATATAATTCATAACAAGTATATAAAATTAATTAAAAACCTTTAGAGGGTAGGAACGGAAATTACTAGTGCTGGGTTTCAATGCATCAACTTTCAGCTAGTCATTAATCCTCCCTGAATAGGCCTACCTTCTTATTAGCACATAAATTATTTACAAAGTATAAGCAGTTCATATGAACTCTGAGAAAAGTCTCACGCCCAGGTGTGTTTCTGTTTGAAGATTTTTTTACAAAAAGATCCTAAATTAAAGCTCTGGGATATTTATGGTATATTTAACTTTCTGTTTTCAGGACATAGAAACAAAAGTCAATGGAATGCAAGGAGACACAAGTACAAGTGAGCAAAAAGGTAAAACTGCATTCATCTGGGAGTGTTTGGGCCAAATGTGAATGCTGTGTACATGAAATTGCCAAGGAATACAGTATGCATGACTTAGCTATAGTTGAAATGTGATTTTATTGGGGGAGGGGGAAATCCCTGAATTTTTATAAATGGAAATTGCTTGCTAGTGACAAATATGATTCTGTTCAGGAAATGGTGCACATGAAAAGGTTGTTAACCAAAAGGACAGCCACTTTCTGTGTTTCTAGGTGCGTTCAGACGGCTCTTTGGATTTAAAGTACACCTCCAGACCTCAACATCTGGGAATCACGCTGCTTTCGTTAGTAGCCCATCGATCCCTGTAGGGGATCCGTACTTAAAAGATAGTGCTTAAAGTCCTGTCTAAAGTGCCGGACTTTCCACCATCAGGTCATTCCACCAACATGCAATCAGCCCGTAGGGATGGTCTCCAGTCCAGACCATCCAGAATGGCCGCCATTTAAAAAAACTCTTAACAATGTGCGCATAACCGCTTAAACATGCAACCTCTGCAGATGGTGAGGCACATATGCAGATAAGCACATATGCACATGCACAAACAGGATTTTTTTTTTAAAAAGCCGACTGCATGGCTCCTTGAGGTGGATGCCGTCTAGACAATCCACCACGGAGTCACGCGCGATAAAGCGATTCACGAGGGAACTGTCTGTTCATGCAATGCTGGATTAAAAAGATCTAGGTGAAATTACAACCAGGCCAATGGCAAGATTAGCTGCCCGTCTGAACGCACCCTCTGACTGACTAACTCCATACTTGTGTGTTCTGTAATAACAGAAGAAGAATGGAGGCTGATAGAGTTAAATTTCTCCATCAACAATGTGTTGGGGGGATGGTTAGGAAGAGAGATTCTGTTTAAACTCCTTCCTTGAAACAGGGTGGAGGGCCTTCAGGTTATCTTGTTTGAAAAGGAAGTTTTAAATTTTGAACCTTTCTATGAGGAACTGTACATTTGGCTTTGTGTCCTGATGTTACTGTATATTTGTGCATGTGTTTGTGTGTTAAAATGTTTAGCCTTTGTGAGGAAGTCAAAGGAAGGGAAAATTTGATCTGTAACACAAAACTAGAGTGCCTTTCAGCTGAGGAGCTGCTCTCTCGCAGTTTCCATTGATTTCAGTGGCGTTTCTGTGGCAACGGAGCTTTGTGTGTCTATAATAACCGCTTTCTAACTCCCGCCTACGACACAGATAGGATCAGGAGTGAATCTTTCACGGTTTGAAGAAGTATCTTCATTCGCGTGTCGAATGGCATGTGTAGTGTTCATCATTGTGGAAATTAATCTGGTTTCCACTTGGTCAGACCCTGGGTAAAGCTGAAATTCAGGCCCGGCCCTATTTAGCTGTTAACCTTTTACTTGTGTTAGGTTGACCAAAATTCAGAAAATTTCAGTTTATTTTTTATTTTATTCAAAAATAGATTTTTAAAGTGTCAATAGAATTAAAAACCTCTACACATCAGCACCCTTAAGTAAACTACTGAATTACTGGCTTTTTAAATATTCATAGTTTTGAACTTGTGGCACCTTGTAATAGTCTGGGTTATGGTCGATCGAGTGCAGGGGCTCATGGGGCAGAGGCTGTGTGGCTCAGTGGTATAGAGTGTCTGCTTTGTATGTCAGAGGTGTCAGGTTCGGTCTCCAGCATCTCTGTCAGGGTCCGCCATATTCTCCCGCTAGGTATTCTGCCCCAGCCTGTAAGCCCCACATGTACTGCTCTGAGCTTCTTAAAGGAAAAACAAAAGCAGAATAAATAAAAATTTGGTTGAGGAAAGAAACAGCTGCTGCATCATGATGAGCAAGAAAACATTGCATCGATAACACTTATTTTCATGTCGCCTTTATATCCTTCCTCCAGTTCTGGTCTGTGCCCAGCTTGTAATCCTCTACACTAGCTTTGGCTGTCTTTTACAATGTTGGATCTATAGAATAGGAGGCACAGGATTAATGGTGTTTGAAGCACTCAGTCTCTGAATACCAGCACCGAGATGCAGTATCAGATAGATAAGTTTTATTCACGGTCGTTGACCAACTCATAAAACGATGAGAGATGCAGTATCAGGGGAAGGCCTTGGCCTCTATGCCTTGTTTGTTGGCCCTCCATGGCAACTGCTTGGCCACTGTCCAAACCAGATACTGATGTAGAAAGACCAGTGGGCCAATCCAGCAGGAGCTAGGGATGCCAACTTTCAGGTGGGGCCTGGAGATCTCCAAGAATTACAGCTGATCTCCAGAAAATGGCAGCTTTGGAGGGTGGACTCCATGGCATCACATCCCCATTGATTTGTCTCCACCTTCCACATCCCCACCCCCCAGACAACTGATCCCAAATCTCCAGGGATTTCCCAAACTGGAGTTGGCAACCCAAAGCAGGGACTCTTCTCACATTCCTCATTTCTGTGATATCAATCACCCCAAATGAAGTACTACTTATTACAGCTGGCAAATAATAAGATGTTTGTGGCTACAACCGCTTCCCTTGAATGTAATCATGCCCTTGAAATAACTGAATAGCATATATCCGGCGAACAGAGAAAGAGATTAAATACATTCAGACCACACCGCACTGATTTGTTAATCTCCGTATTTTTTCCAAATAGACACAGAACCTATTTCTTTGAAAAACTTAAAAAGGCGATCACAGTTTTTTGAACAAGGTAAAAAAAAAAGATACAAAAAAATCTAACATTTCATGTACTTCCATGAAATTGTTCCCCACTGTGTATATCCTGCTTAACCAAGTCTCTGGTGTTGGGTTCTGATTTTCTTCAGCCATTGATTGTTGTCAGCACATGGCAAACTAGCATAATCTGTTTTCATTCTTTTCCTAGGACCATCAGGGTTCTCTTTCAATTCATGGGTCTACCTTTGTGGTAATGGGCTTTGTGTGTTCCTCTGTATATATCAAACCTTTTACACTCCTTATGTGTGTTCAGACACGGTTCCCTCTGGGGGAGCAGTGAGAAGCACTGAACTGTTTGTCCAAGTTTGCAGATTTCCTCTAAAAATAATATGCCACCGAGCAAAGATTTAATAAACACGTGTTCCGAGTTCGGAAGAATGGTCAAATTGAAATGTATGCATAATCTGGTTTAGATTCATTCAAAAGTAGCGATTAGACTGTGATGCTTATTCGGCATCACACGTCTGTTGGCAAATTCTAATACATTTTTTTAAATTGGAAATGACGGTATTCTTGCTGTGAATGGTTTGCCACAGTCCTATAAAGCTGTGTTTACTAGTGTGCTTTTTTGCATGTTACATCTCACCCTCTGTTCACTTTCCCTTCAATAATTTGTGTCATACGCTTCCTTTATCTCTTGTGGTATTTTCCTGCAAATGAAATCTGTTGATGTGGTGATCGAGATGACACTTGTAGTTATAATGTTGTTATGCATTACTGAATGTCTGCCTCCCTTAGAATACAGGCATCCCTTTATCAGTGTCCTTAAATAATTTTCAAGATTAATGTTTCCTTTTGATCCTGCTGGAAGCTTGTTTTTATCCTCGTGACGTCCAGGTATATACCGAATGAATCAGATCACGTTTCCTGCCTTAAAAAAAATAATTCCTGCTGCTTTGACTGCAATAAGGTGAAAATTAAACAAACCAGAAACTCATCCACGTAACCCTCTGGTATACCTTATTATGATGGACAAACAGCAGGATTCTTTGCCATGCTTTGCAAAGGCTAGATGCCGGTTCATTTTCAAGCCTTCAGCTTCATGGTACCAAATAACAATACGGCTCATAGAGAGGCGTGCTAGAAAGAGAACTTCGTTATGTTAGTAAAAAAGAGCGAGAGTCCAGGAGCACCTTAAAGACTAACAAAAATGTGTGGCAGGGCATGAGTTTTTGCGAGCCACTGTTCACTTCTTCAGATTTGCTACTGGATTCTTGCTCTTTTCTACTGCTACAGACAGACTAATGCAGCTACCCATCTTGATCTAGCTTCATTACGTTAGGCCTTTTTGGAAGAGCAGTGGATTGCATAACTGCTGCACATTTGTCCCTCCAAAAGTCTGCATGTCTTTATTGAAGCTATCTTGTCCCCACATTCAAACAAATTATATATATTTCTTGGGAAAAGCAGTTCTGTCTTTGGGGAGGCTTGCCATTTGCCCGCCTGGGGTGGGTAACTTTTGCTCTCAGCCCCAATACCCAGCCTTCAGTAAACTGAGGAGCAGGAGGAGAAATGGGCAGAAAATGGCCTCTGTAGTGATGCTCTAGGAATTTCCCCACATCTCTGTGCTCTTTACCATAGTAATCGGGAAATTCCTAGAGCATCACCTGGAAGTGGCATCATGTCCTTCCCAAACTCCATCCTCCTCAGGCGCCGTCCTCAAAACCTCCTAGCATTTGCCAAGGCAGTGCAGGCAACTCTGCGTGTGGGATCCTCATTGCTATTTTGATTGCTGGGAAGAAATGCTGTTGCAGCCCCTCCCCAGGTTTATCATTTGTGAAAAGATTTAGGGACAAGTGAACTTTTATTGACAATGTGATGGTTTTTACTACAATTATTATAAAATGCTAACTGAGTACAGTGCAGCAAAAGGAGGTGACCAGCGCACCTTCCCCCATCAGGTACATATCCTATTGGCATGCCATTAAAAGGCTTGCAGGAAAGCAAAATAAGTTACAGTGCAATTGGGGAATGCTTTAATTGCTTATTTGGAACATTCCTTGGTTTTCAGCTCATTTCTTTCTTAATGCCTAACAAAGTTCTTCAAATGATACCTGAAAAGTGAATAATACATGCATCTCTAATGTCTTTTCTCAGCAGAACAAAGATTGTAAAACTTTTTTTTAAGCTAAAAAGGAGTTGTCATTGTTGATTACTCAAGCCTTTAAAAATAACAATGGTGCACAGACTTTCAAACAGTGTATGTGGGTTAGTAATGCTCTTTGTTGATAGAACTGGTTGCGTATCAGTTACAGTGGTACATCATGTGCTTTGTGACAAGCACTTGTATATTTTAAGCAGATCTTGGGCATAGAGTTGCCGGCCTCCAGATGGAGCCTGAAGATCTCCCAGAATTTCAACTGATCTCAAGGCAACAGAGATCAGCTCTCCTGGAGAAAATGGCTACTTTCGAGGGGGGGACTCTAATGGCATTATACACCACTCGCCCCTCCCCAGGCTCCTCCCCAAAAATCTCCAGGAATTTTCCAACCCAGACCTGGCAACACTACTTGGGGGGGGGGGGGAGATAAGGAAGTCATCTCTGTGGAGTTACTCAAGCCATGATGCACATTCTTGTGAGGCTGAAGCAATATTTCTGAGTGATTGTGGCTGCCTTTGTTATTTACAGCGATCCACTGAAAGCAGATCTGTCTTGCCAGTAGAGAAGGCTTCTGTGGTTAAATAAAACAGGAGACGCATCCTGTATCCCACTGCTCAGGTGTATGTGCTCTGCTCCAGCCGCCTGTTCTGTCTGCCCACACTTTTCATCTTTGACAATGCCTGTCTCCTTTGTGGATAGGACAAAGCAGCTGCCAGGTTCAATCTGGTCCATTTGCCTATTATTGCAGTCTAATATCTTCCAGGGGAAAGGGCACAAGGGGCTTGCATTTCCTCCTAACTAGACATTTTACTTCTGACTGGGTGGTAGTTCTGGTGTTCCTTCTGGCATGGCAATTCACAGGTATTACTGTGGTTCCAAGCATAGATGGGAACGCATGATTCCTGGCTCCCCCCTGGTGTGTCTTTTCTTGTCCTGGCCCTGGAACTGTTATTGTTCGTAGAGCTTTAGGTGGAAGAGGCCTAGGAAGAATCCCGAAGAATCTTTTAAAAGTCTGCCTCACCCTTCCAATAGCTCAGGGTGACTTACAGACCAATTTCCCACAAGCTGCTGCTCCACCCTCGCTCTTCCCTTTCCCCCGATTGCATGCGTCAATTTCCCACTATTTGCTGTGTGGCCGCATTTTGACTGCAGCTTTGCCTGATTTTCCCCGCGTCCTCTTGATCCTCAAAAAACAGATTCAAGAAGATGTGAGGGAAATCAGGTGAAGCTGCAGGTCAAAATGTGGCCACGAAGCAAAAAGTGGGAAATTGACGCATGCAATCAGGGGAAAGGGAAGAGCGAGGGCAGAACAGCGGCTTCTGGAAAATCAGTCACAATATCAGTGATATCAACCTTGTGCAGCAAGCAGTCCGATCCAATTATAAAAATAACTTTTTTTAAAGAACAGAGTTGGCCCAGAAGTATAACCATCACTATCCAAATTTCAGTCAAACATAGGGCTGCCAGCCTCCAAGTGGGTCCTGGAGATCTCCTGCTGTTATCATTGGTCTCCAGATGACAGGGATCAGTTCCACTGGAGGAAATGGCTGCTTTGGAGGGTGGATGCTGTGGCACTGTGTCTTGCTGAGGTCCCTCCCCAAACCCTGCCCTTGCGAGACTTCACCCCCCAAATTGCCAGGTATTTCCCAGCTCAGAGCTGGCAACCCTAGCATGATCTTCAGTAATATAGGTTTACAAGAGATGGAAGTACAGAACACCTGTCTAAATTTTTTCTTTGTGAAACCCAGTTGAAAGTGCTCACATTTTTGAGCTTTTTAAAATTATTATTATTATTATGGTGACTGTCCTGACGGTGCTCTTGCTGTCTTTTTTGGGTACTTGTGCCTGGCTTTCCCATTTGGGGGAGGGGGAAGAGTGAAATCTGTGGTGAAAATGTAAGATATAGACAAGGCTGAGGTAAAGTCTTCCATCTCACGTGACTCTAATCTTTCTTTATCTGTGGGCAATCGAGTCCTTGGCACCCTAAGGGAAATGGGGCCCAGGACAGGTCTCTAATAATGCTTAATGCTTACATAGTGTTCTCCAGGTCACATTAATACATATTCTTTTCTCTTCATTGTTGCTTCTTCCTCACAACTCCAAATTCTACAGGAGGCTCAGAACCTGCAATACCTGATGTAAGTATTCAGTTATTTAAATGATGTTGATGATCAGAGCTTATGACCAAATAGGTTGCTGGCACTCACCCTTGTGGGAATTTTGTTGTTTGCTATCGCACTTTTACCCCCTTTTTTCCTAATGACATAACAGCCAAACCACCACAGTGGCAAACATTTCCACAGTAGTGAAATTCCCCTCATTGATGTTTTTAAAACTGCACATTATCTGAAATTTTCCGCAGTAGATTTTTCCTCACCAGGCATAAACTCAAAGTTTTCTCTTTCTTACCCCGTGTTTTCAGAACTCATGAAAACGGGGGATTCCAAAAACATGGGGTAAGGAGGAAAAAACTTAGGGTTCGTGCCTGGTGAGGAAAAATCTACTGCAGAAACTGTCACATAACACAGCTTTAAAAACGTCAATGCAGGGAATTTCGCTACAGAAATGGTCAGGGATGCCCAATCCTTCCTCTTGCCTCCAATGTGCCATCAGGCTGTGCATTTTCAGGAAGGGGACCTGACTGGTGCTTAATGTATCTGTCTGCTGCTTCTCCCCCAACAAAGGTTGCCAAGCTCCTGGAGGGGCCTGGGGATCTCCTGGGATTGCAACCAAACTCCTGACAAAGATCCCTTTCCCCTGGAGAAATTGGCCACTTTGGAAGTGAACTCTCTGGCATTATTCCTCCCTGAGGTCCCGCCCCTTCCCAAACACCATCCTCCCCTGGCTTTGCCCTCAGATCTCCAGGAATTCCCCAACCCAGAGCTGGCAGCCTTAAACTGGAAAGCAAACAGGAACCCCTTTCCTACCTCTGGTTGCTACTTTCCAGAAAATAACCCCCTCAGTGCCCATCTGAGGTAAACAAAGGTCAGAAACCCTTGTTTCCAGCTTCTTGCCCGGAAGTATAAATAAACTTGCAAATTCTTGATGTGTGTATATGTGTTTGTGTATGTGTTTGTGTATCTCATCTGTCTCTCCTGTTACAGCTCCCAGTTCCACCCATAAGTGCTTCTAGCCACTGGGCTTGGGACCAAGAGAAAGAAAGAAAGAGGCAGGAAAAATGGCAGGCAGAACAGGAGCGCCTGCTTCAGGTGAGCACTTTTTGGCCTGTCACTTCTAGAAGTGGCTTTGGACTAAGCTGCTGAACTGCCCAGGGATCTTAGGCCTCCAGATAGAACTGACCAGCTGCCCTGCTGTCTGAACTATCAATAGAAACTGTTTCAAGGTGTAGTGAAGGGCTGTTTGGTTGCCAGACCTCAGTGAGTGCATAACTGGCACATTTTTAGATAGGACGGTGTGGTTTGGTCTTACCTGTGTTTATTCAGAAGTAAGTATTGTTCAGCGGTGCTCACTCCCCAAGTAAGCATGTCTGGCACTGCAGCCTGCCTCATATTTTGAACACTGAGTTCTCCCTAGTGTAAGTCTGTACCCATTAGAGTTGCCAACCTGCAGGTGGCACCTGGAGATTTCCTGCTGTCTGTGGACTAAAAATAAATGTCAGAAGTATTAGCGCTTATGCGGGGAAATCCACACGGCGGTGGGGGTGCCAGCCCCCTAGCAGAATGGAAGAGAGAGAATCACAGAAATGAATAGCTACAAATGGAACCAAAATAACTTGTGACCCAATTGCTAATACACTTTCCAATATTACATCAAACTTCCTTGCTTGATTTAAGCATGCTTAATTCTCACAGTCATAATCATATAAGTATCAGAATCATCTACAAATAATCACATACAGATTTTCAAATCTCAGTATCAGACCAGTCCTTCAAATGATACCCCGAGGTAGGGACAATGCAGAAATCCTGGAGTTGTCCCAGAATTACGTCTCCAGACTACAGAGATCCATTTCTCTGGAGAATATGGCAGTTCCAGAGGGTGGGCTCTATGGCATCACATCCTTCTGAGCTCCCTTCTCTCCTCAAATACCCTCCAGTTCCCTAGGCTCTGCCCCCAAATCTCCAGAAATTTCCCAATCTGGCAACCCTACATGGAAATAGGGCTGCCAAGTTCCCCCTGGCCACTGGCAGGGGACGGGGGGTAGAGTTTGCCAGATCCGGCTTGGGAAAGTCCTGGAGATTTGGGGATGGAGCCTAGGGAGGCCAGGGACCTCAGTGGGGCACAGTGCCACAGAGCCCACCCTCCGAAGCATCCATTTTCTCCAGGGGAACTGATCTCTGTAGTCTGGAGACGAGCTGTAATTCCGGGGGATCCCCAGATCCCACCTGGAGGCTGGCATCCCTACATGCAGGGCTTTCTTTCTGGAAAAAGCGGTGCCGGAACTCTCAAGAGGGAGGTGAAGTTTCCAATCTCTATATCGAAAACTCATGAAGTTTTAAACATTTTTAAAGGAATTTTTGTCAAAGAGGTGCAGGAACTCCATTTCCCCAGGAAAAAAGCCCTGTCTACATGGAAGTGAAAAAGTTAATATGCTATAGCTCAACAACAGTGTTAAGAGAGGAGGGGTTTAGGAAGAAAATTATGTTAGATGTTAAGGGCGAAAATTTCCATGTTCATTTTTTTTTATCCCTTCCTCTTTCATTTTAACACTCCCAAACTGTAAGCTTCCTCCCTAAGCCGTACCGCTAACAACGTACAAAACATAAACCAGTCATAAACGAATCAATAACGAAAGTAGCCTGAAAATAAAACAATACAAGCAGAAGTAGCCAGCAGCTGCACAGTCCATAAATACACAGCCAGTTTCAGATCAAACTGTCTCAGCTTGCCAAAAAGCCTTTCTGAGAACCGCTGGGTTATTCTATATCTGTGAAAGATGATCCCTGCTGTCTGGGCAGACTTCAGCTGGAAGTGAGTTTGTTCTGGACTGTGTTCTCTCAGATCTTACCTCAGTGTAAGAGGTGCTGTGGATTGGATCCTTTTTGCAGCTAAGCAGGGATCATGGAGAGGCGCCTATAGATTGAAGCACTTCCCGAGTTATTCCCAAACCATGCTGCTTTGTTAAGAGACATTTCCTTCCCTTTTCTGTATTATCATATTGCAGTTTCTCTACAGCCCTATCAAGTAACATCACTCTGGTGTATGATCCCCCCCAGCATAGGAAAAACTGGCAAGAATGTTGATTACAATTCGTTGGCACAATTAACAAGAAGAGACAACTGCCATATACTGCTCCAAGATTCATTCTGCAGCTTACGTTTTGATCCTTGACCAGGTGTTGAGTCTTACAAGACAGACATATCCTCCCTAAAACAAGCAAGCAACAGTCCAAAAGCCTTCAGTATAAGTCAGGGAACTAAAGGTCCAAAATTGTGTTTTCATATTTTTCAGTATGTGGCTTTAATATCCCATAGATTAGAAATGACAAAATATTGTACCAGTGGTTCTATTTGAACTAGGAGTTACCAGTGTTCAGCTTCTGTCTGTGCCGTCATAGGCGTCAACTATGGGGGGGGGGGGCTTGAGGGCTCGAGCCACCCCCGAAATTTCCCCGGGGGGGACTGAGGCCCCCCCCCCGGAAAACGGAGCACCCTCCGCTGCGCCTTCCTAGGGCCATCGCCATCTCTCTCTCTCCCCCTCCCCCTGGCCTGGCCACTCCGTCCCTCCCTCCGTTTGTCCAGGGGCCAGCTAAGCAAATTCCCAGCTGGCCCCTGGACGGATGGAGGAAGGGACGGAAGCAGGAGTGGTCAGGCCGGGGCGGGGGGAGGCGGCGGCGGCGGGGACATGGTCCCGGCGGGCGCGCACGTAAGAGCCCCCCCCGGGATTTTTAAAACTCGACGCCCCTGTGAGCCATCATATTCTCAGCCTTGTAGGATATAAAGAACTAGGGGCCCTGAGCATAGGCAAGTACTTTCTTTTGCTACTGAGTAACCACAGCAAGTCTTAGGGATACCAGCCTCCAGTTGGGACCTGGGGAATCTCCAGGAATTACAGCTCATCTCCAGAGTACAGAGATCAGTTCCCCTGGAGAAAACGGATGCTTTGGAGGGTGGACTCTGTGGCATTGTACTCCACTGAGGTCCCTGTCTTCCCCAGGCCCCACTCCCAAATATTTAGGAGTTCCCTGACCTGGAGTTGGCCTCCACAGTGTTGGAACTAGGATCCGGGCTTTGACATTTTTGAACCTGATAGCACTGAGAAATAAGCCTTCGTCTGGGTCCCATGGGGAACCCCCCCCCCCGCCCATGTACACAGGCCCGTAGCCAGGATTTTGTAATTTGGGGGGGGGGCTTTATATAAGTCAGGGGGCACTGATGTAACAAAATAAAAATTAAAAAATTAAAACTCACTTTTGCAGCATTTGATCTCTGGGAAACAAGCCGTGGTTGGGGAAGGGGTAGTGGTGGGGAGTTCTCTGGAAGACCCAGAGAGTCAGGAGTCCTCCAAGCGGCCCAGAGAGCCAGGAGCCTGGGGGCTGGATGGAAGTCGGGCAGCCTTGGCAGGAAGTCGGTGGGGGGGGGGGGGGCGCTGAAATGCCCCACTGTATCTACAGGCCTGCATGAACATAATTACGGAAGTTGAATAGTACCATGTAAAGAGGGATGTTATCACCAGGTCTTTGTTGCCATGGAAGCTTGCTGGGTGACCAGGGGCCAGTTAACAGTTTTAGCATAACCTACCTCACAGGGTTGTTGTGATGATAAAGTGGAGGAGGGAAGAACAATGTATTTCACCCTCAGTTCCCTGAAGAACCTGTAGGATAAAAAATGTACTAAATAAACTTCTGCTGAAATGGGGGGTGGGTATGATGTCCCATGGCTCCCCAATCATGCATTTCCTTTAATTTGTTTAAAAGAGATTACATTTCTGTTTGGGTATATTGCAAAGAAGAAAAAACTCGGCTAATTGTGGCATACTGTTCTTTTTAAAACAATGACGACTAGGAGAAATACCAGCGTGAGCAGGAGAAGCTGAAGGAAGAATGGCTGAAAGCACAGCAAGAGGTTGAGAAGGAGAGCTCTCAATACTTGACTGAGGTGTGTCCTAAACCCTTTGTGCTTTGACCTTTCTTGGCTCTTTCCTGAAACAAAAACCAATTTTTTGCTTTTCCCGCTGAAAGTAGAGCACACAGTTCTAAAACAGGAAGGGCCGGCAGCCATGTTGGCCTGGGAGAAAGTCCAAATAGGAACCACGTCAGCAAGCTGTCTTTTTGTTAGGACCAAGTAAAAACCACAGAGCAGCGATAGAAGCTTTCAGGTTTCACAGAACTCTTCTTCAGACTGGATGTTTTTAAAAAAAACAGTCGGTCTCTGGCCGTAGTGGGATATAATCTTAAAAATGTGGCTCTTCGATCAAACTGAAACTAAAGTAAGCACAAGTCTCATCTGCCAGTCCCGAGCATAATTTTTCACACTCTTTGTAAAGAGTGGTCTGAGGGCCAGACTAGAAGTGGCCTTTTACCCAGCAGTCAGGTCTAGATTCCCCTGACCCAGCTCTCAAACCATACAGTTTGGTGCAGTGGTTAAGAGTGCGGACTCTAATCGGTTCCCTACTCCTCCAGATGCAGCTGCTGGAGTGACCTTAGGTCAGTCACAAGTCCTCTCAGATCTGTTCTCTCAAGAGCAATTCTTGAAGAGCTCCCTCAGTCCCACCTACCTCACAGGGTGTCTGTTGTGGGGAGGGGAAGAGAAAGGAGATTACAAGCCACTCTTAGATGCCAAGTGAAGGGCGGGGTATCAAACCAATCTCTTTCTCTCTCTCTCTCTCCAGTCAGACAACAATTACCTCCATAAAATGGAGAAGAGAATAATGTAAGCTGCTTTGCATCCTCATTTGGGGAGAAAGGCAGGGTATAAATGGATTAAATAAATAGATAGCTTAGGTTCTCAAGTGCTCCAGGAGCCTGATTCAGATCAGGTCTGTAGTGCGGTGAGTGGGTGAGGAGGGGCTTCACCCTTCCTCCCACACCATTCTCCTAATCCAGAACAGCCCGGTCCCGGAGGGGTTTTATTAGAACTAATGGTACCCACCCGGGGATGAATAGTGCCCAAAGGGCCATTTCTTGTCTGGGAAACGGTGCAATATACCGTATTTTTTGCTCCATAAGACTCACTTTTTCTCCCAGAAAAAGTGGGGGGGAAATTGTGTGCGTCTTAAACCCCCCTCACCTTTCCCAATCCACGGCACTGGGCAGAGCTAGGTGCGTCTTATGGTCAAGTGCGTCTTATGGAGCGAAAAAGTACGGTAGTTCCAATGTGACTTCAGCTTCTGCGGCATATTTAAATGTCGTTCCCAGCAGCTGCTGTCTGACTGAGGGTATGAGAGTTGAGTCAGGGGAATCCAGACCCGAATCCCAGGGGAATGTGATCTCTAGATTGACTCAGAAATTCCACACAGAACCAAGTTTTAAAGCAAACCACCAGGCATTGTTGCTACTTAACTGATAATTCATTGCAGGGGTCCCCAGGGTGGTGTCTGTGGGTGACACGGCACCCGCCAACACCTCTCCTGGCGTCCACCAAGTGTTCCTAGAAAGTGGGTGTGGCCAGGGGGGGACTTTGCCAAAGAAAGCTTCTAATTGGCTGTGGGAGATTTGATGGCCTGTGCAGGTGTTTTAAAATGTCGCTTTGGCAGCAGCTGCCTCCATAGCACAAGGATCTTCACTACATGGCCAATGATAAGATATAGCAGCCATTCTTGTGGCTGGTTCCACCCCCTGTGGCAGCCATTTTGTGACAACTGTTTTGTGGCTGTTCTCACTGCATAGTGTCAGAATTCCAAAGGTACCCACAGGCTCAAAAAGATTGGAGGCCCTGGCTCATTGGGTAGAATCCACATTTTGTAGGTAGTACGTTCTGGGTTCAGAACGTACTGCAGTGGCTCAACTGGTGAAGACACTGAACTGCAGACCCGAAGGTCGGTAGTTCAGCAGTTCGAGACCCGAGTGCTGCATGACGGAGTGAGCTCCCGTCTCTGGCCCCAGCTCCTGCCAGCCTAGCAATTCGAAAGCAAGAAATTGCAAGTAGATAAATAGGTACCACTTCAGTGGGAAGGTAACATCATTCCATGCGCCTTGGCGTCTAGTCATGCTGGCCACATGACCACAGAGACATCTTCAGGCAGCGCTGGCTCTTCGGCTTGGAAATGGAGATGAGCACTGCATCCCTCGAGTCAAATTCGACTGGCTTTCGAGCAAGGGAAATCCTTACCTTTACCTAGGTTCTGGGTTCAGTTCCTTGGCAACTTCTGTTAAAGATCTCCTGTTGTCTTTTGTCACACCCCAGAGAGCCAACAGTAGTCTGGGTGGAGCTGGGCAGACCAGAGATCATCCCTTTACATGTTTGTCCATTTTAGTTTAAGCACCATTTTAAAGGCATAACATCAATTGGTTGGTTGACCAACTGACATCCTCTTCAGCTATTTTAAATGTGTGTTCAAAAGGAAGCAAATCCAGCTGTGGTGTAACTGATAACGGCATTTAAGTTGTTTTGAGATTTTAAAAATTGTCCACACGGTATGCAAGGAGGCAAACTTGGAATGATCAGTTGTGGTTTGAACTGGCCATTAAGGCAGCTTGTAGGGGGAAAGTACCTTTGCAGGTGGGGTTGGATAAAGATTGTAGCAGACAGAACTGACTTTAATGTAAAGCCAGTAAATGAACTGAAACTTCATGCTCATGTTTTGGTTGCAATCTGAAAAAAAAAAAAAACCAAGTCAAAAGGCTAGTTTACACAGAGCTTGATTTTTTTTACGCTTGATAAGTAGTCATCAAATGTAGGTATTGATCGCATCATGTCTGAGGTGAATATTGATGTTCTGCCCAGTAGTGAGGTATCTCTGACTCTTCCCATGGGCAAGTTATTACTTGATGGTGCAGTCATTAAGTGATGAGCATGGTGGGGGTCCTTCAAGAAGATTCTTCAATTTAATTTATAATGCTTACATACAATAGTTAAAATATACCAAGTGAGAAGGGGCAGCCACCTCTTCTATGTTCCATCTGCATTCCTCAATCCATTTGCCTCAAGACCCTACAATCATCTCGGTTCGTCCGTCTCGTGGGGAAACCACAAGTTTTCTGGAACGTAGTCCAATGCTTTTGCTAGCTCGCACCAGAGCCCTTTCCTACAACCAAATACGTTCTGTGCTGTTCATTTCTATAAACCTTGCACTCTTTTTCTAGGAGCAGACTATATGGAAGTCAGACCCTCTCTCTGTAACAGCTCAAGAGCCACCAGCTTCCCGGTGGGGAACAAACGGAAACGGGAGAGCTGACTATTACGATACCAGCAGACGATGGGAAGGGGAAAGCGAGCAGCAGAAGAAGAAAGAAGAAGAATGGAAGAGTCTCCAGGAGGAGCGGAGGCTCCAGGAAGAAGCAGCTTTGCGGGTGCAGCCAGAGAGGAAACTCCAGGAAGTGGAGCACGAGGAGGGACATAATGGGCAGGACTCCATCTATGACATCGAGGAGCCAAAGCACCAGGAAGAAGCGCAACGGAAACTGCAAGTGGTGGAACAAGTTAGGGAAGTTCCAGTGCAGAGGCCCCAAAATCAAAGGTCTGCGTGACATGTTTATTTTTTGCTTTTTGGCCACACAAGCATGCCGATGTTCCTGTGACACTTCAAAGTATGGAGGCAGTGTTTGAAACCATCCCCTTTTGTGCTGAAACAATACTTTTATTCTTGGCCCCCCTTTTATGTGTTCTGGGGGAGGGGGAGGAATGTGTTTGGCATATGAGGGGTTAATTCGGACCAGAGAGGCGTCTGGGTTCCAAGTCGTTTGTGTTCTGCAGGCGCTTCTGTGGAAAGGCTGCAAAGAAATGTTTTTGTTCTGAGGAAGCCGTTTATGTAATTTTTAAGTATACAAGTCTCAAAGAAATAACCTTTTTCTCTTTATCGACTTGACACTGTCCTTCCTGTCTGGAAGTAGTCACCTGTTGTATAAGGATGATGAATAAGCAGGGGGGCTTGAAGAACGTAAGATGTGCCCTGTGGGACCAGACCAGTGGTCCATCTAGTCCAGCATCCCGTCTCACATAGAGGCCAGCCAGTTCCTCTGGACAGCCAACAACATGGCCTAGAGGCCGAGGCCTTCCCCTGAGGTTGCCTCCTGGCTCTGGGATTCAGGGGCTTCGTGCCTCTTAATGTGGAGGTCCCCCTCAGTCACCATGGCCAGTAGCCATTGATAGACTTATCCTCCATGAATCTACCTAATTCCCTGTAATCAGTCTATCGAATTGATTCCTGTGGCCATCCCCACATCCTCTAGCAGTGAATTCCACATTTTAAGAACGACCCTCTCCTAAATTCTGCACTTATTTTTATGGGTTGATTTAGAAGTTGTCATGCTTATAGTGCCAGAGTCTGGTTGTACTGGTTGTACTGGTTGCCTACCAGGGCCTTTGGTGCTGGTAAGTAGCCATTATAGACGTTAGGGAAAATTCACATGCCATATAAGAATTTCCCACTGCTACTGTTAACTGTGTGACAGTGCTGTGATAATGAGCTTTCCCATTGCCTTCACCTAGGACTAGTGATGACTTTAAAACGTCGCAGAGAAGTTGTTCCTGCTAAGGGAATGTTTTTGCAGCAGGCTTTTCTTGCCTCTTTGGGAAGCAAAGTTTTTAAAAGGGGGGGGGATAAATGAGAGTAAAGTCTGAAATCCCTCTGCTGCCTGTATTTACACACTTCACTGCGTATTCCAAGAGTATTACTCTCCCTGTCAGCTAAACTATGCTTCTCAATTGCGCCATCTAGAATCCACAACATGTGCCAGCTTCCTTATAGTCAAGTCCAGATGCCCACGTGCACTTGGGCTGCTGCTGCACTAAATTGTGTTCAGCCAGGGCTTTTTTTTTTTTTTTTAAAGAGGTGCTGGAACTCTCAAGAGAGAAAGGAAGTTTTCAGTCTGTATACTGAAAACTTGTAGACTTTTAAACATTTTTTAAAGAATTTTGTTGAAGCGGTTCCAGCACGTTCTCCCAGGGAAAAAAAATTAGATACAGTGTACCGGCAGCCTGAATATGTTAAAAACTGGGCATTGGGCATTGCCATTGATAGTTAATGCTGCTTTTCATTCATTCATTCATTCATTCATTCATTCATTCATTCATTCATTCACAGACCTTTATTGGCATATCTAATGCTGCTGTTGTAAATCATGTAGCAAAAGACAGGTCTGACTTCCTGATCTGTCACTACCATCTCCTACAGCTTCCTTTTTCCGGGATGCAAATCTGCTTCTGCCAGAATTTCTTGCTCGAAGTGTTTCTTGCTCAAAGTCCATTGTTCATGTCACTGTCTCTTCCTGTGCTATCAGCCAAATGTGTCCTGCATATTCATTGAAACATGTCTATTTATTTACTTCAGACATTATGATACAGCAAGAAATTCTGAGCACCTGGGCGGCTTCAGTGCTGATAAGTAAGTATGCTGCCAAATATTAAATTGTGCTAATTTGAGATACGAAAGAAAGGAATAATGCACGATCGCTCACCATTTGGAGTGGCCACGTGTTCAATTTCTCTTTAATTGGTTATTAGTATAATTATGTCTCTGCATGGTGCATGTTAGTTGAGGGGGATGAAGCGTTTACTGGTGGTTAGACTTCCTGTAGACTTCCATTAAAAAAAAGCCCAGTGACAGCTAACGTATATTGAAGTTATTTATTTATTTATTTTGGATTTGTATCCCGCCTAGCCAGCGAAGCCGGCTCAAGGCAGCTGACAGCATTAAAACATCGTACATAAGTTAAAAATAGCTCCATTTGTGTAGCTTAACAAAATAAGACAATAAAACCCGTACAGATGGCAGCAGTACAACAGATTCGCAACTGGAGCCAGCTCGACACAGGGTGTCAGCGGCCGCCGCGTTCACTGCAGGTCTCCCAGCAAGGGTTCTCGGTCGCTGCAGCTCTCGACCCTCGGCAGCAGGGCAGGGCTTAATCACCTCTCCTTCTTGGCATGGTCGACTCGGCCGCAGCAAAATCACGGGCTCAGTCCCAGCTCCGGCATCTCCAAGAACCGGCCCCGGTTCTTTCTTTGAGCACACCAACAAAGCTGCCCAATTTTTCACCTTTATGGTTCTATCTCACCATGTTATGGGGGTGGGGAGTCATATAGTGGCCAACTATAAAAGACTGATAGGCGAAGTGTTACTTCAGCTCTGTTGCCCAAAATATTTTCACTGTGGCACAGCCATCTTCTGTGTTCTGTCCTATACTTACAATATTCACAAGTAAGTGTCCCAGTGCCTTCAGCATTTCTAGCAAAAATGCTTGGAGTCTTGAATTTTTGAGTTCTTAAAAGCGCGGGGGGGGGGGGGGGGGGGAGCCAATTTCAGTTGCACGCTTTGGAAATCCTTTCAAGAAAACTCCAGATATTGAAGTTGTAAACTCAGATAGGAAAAACTGCTGTGCTCTGTAATTCCATCTACATGAACGTTATTAGTAGATGCTTCCTCAACTGAATGAGATGGGAGTGGCTTGGTAAATGTAGCAATGAATGTAAGCCGCCCTGAGGCTGCTCGCAGTGAGGGCGGGATATAAATGGAATGGATGAATGAATGAATAAAAATCCTCTCTTTCTTTCCACCTCTTTCATTCTTTCCACCTCTCTCTCTCAGACAAATAAATATCATTGGACAAATAAATATCATTACCAATATCTGTTTTTACTCCCTTTTGTTTTTGTCAGTCTTATTTAATATTAATAAAAAGCAAATTTGCATATTTTCCAATAAAAACGTGTGCGTAATATGTTTTTATTGCACACAAAAGTTTATGCCTTGAATAAAACGTGGTTGGTCTTAAAGATGCCGCTGGACTCAAGCTGTGTTCTGCTGCTTCAGACCACCCCACCCGAATCTTTCACCAAATGTGGCACTGATCTTTACTTTGACTTGTTATTTCGGTTGCAACCTGTTACATCGATGTAATTTTCTTCTCTCCTGTGCTGTACCTCTGTAACGTATCTTCAATTGTTTCTAGAAGCAAATCCAGATCAACTCCCAGTCTAGATGAACATCACGCCAATAGGAATGGTGAGTGCCTGATGTGCTCAAATTTAAAGAGAAACGGTTGGGGTGAAAGGAGGCTATTGGTTACCATTTCAGGAGTAATCCAGACCACTTGGATTGTTTGGCCAGTTGATGCATTATTTTGAGACAGTGGTCACAGCCCTGAACACACCTGCAGATAGATGACGGCTCTGTATTCTAGGCTGCGTTGTCATTCTCGAACATTAGACTTGTTCTTTTTGTTAGGGAGACTGGATTATGAGTCACAGCTAACTTGACACCAATATTCTTCTCCCCGATGAACTATATTTGCATTTTCAAAGGACAAGACATGTTTCACCTTTCAGTTTGAGAGCCAATTTGGTGTCGTGGTTAAGTGCGTGGGCTCTAATCTGGGAGAACCGGGTTTGATTCCCCCCTCCTCCACTTGCACCTGCTGGATGACCTTGGGCAAGCCATAGTTCTGTCAGAGCTGTTCTCTCAAGGACAGTTGTCTCAGAGCTCTCTCGGCCCCACCTACCTCACAGGGTGTCTGTTGTGGGGAGGGGAAGGGAAAGGAGTTTGTAAGCCACTCTGAGACTCTGAGTGAAGGGCGGGGTATAAATCCAATCTCTTCTTCTTCTTCCCATCAGCGCTCTGTCACGAATTGTCACTAATCCTACAATGCATAGATGATAATATAACTGGTTATTGAGTTCTCTTTCTGAGTCTTTTAGCCAGTCATTCTCTTCACTCTCCCCTTTTCAACCTGGCTGTGTATCTCTGTTTGTTTTTAAGTTTTATTTCCTTTCCAAACTAGGCATGAAGAGCAAATACTCGGAGCAGCCCTGGCATACCGGAGACTCGCAGAAGAGACCTCAGAAAGAGCCGGGCTTGTCCGCGGCAGAACAGGAAAGGCAGCAAATCCTCCAGGAAATGAGAAAGAAGACCCCGCTGCACACAGACAACAGCTGGATCAGACAGCGGAGTTCCAGCATGCACAAAGAGCCCGTTAGTCTACCTGGCAGTAAAATGAGGAGGTGATGCACACATCGAAAAGCAGTTTCCATCCTTTGCCAGTTTTAGCTTTAAAATACTCTGCCATGATGGAATTCTGATTACAGTGCAGGGCAGTGCAAGAATTCCCCTTAATGATAGGTACAAAAATAGAGGGATCACATTCCAGTTCAGAACAGCCCTGCTGGATCAGGCCAGCAGTCCATCTAGTCCAGCATCCTGCCTCACGCAGTGGCCAACCAGTTCCCCTGGCGGGCCAACAACCGGGCACAGAGGCTGAGGCCTTCCCCTGGTGTTGCCTCCTGGATCTGGGATTCTGGCATCAAAAATGCTATTTCAAGCGAACGCAGTGGCTTGGGCATGGTGACTGAGGTTCTTTTGCTATTCTGGAACCACAGGACCTGCACTGATTTTGAAGCTCTCCTCTGGTTTTCGAATGGCTGCCAAACATCTTGGAAAGCAGCTGTGGAAGAGATCTAAGGAGAGAACTTGTCTACTGGGTGACATTCATATATCACAGTGAGCCCCTCTTTGTGCTACGCATGAACACAACTTCTTTGCAATGCCAGCATGTTCTCTTCTTCTGCTGTGCGTGGAATTCCCGTTTGCTGTGATGTCTTGAATGTTGTAAGCACCAGGACAAATGGGAGTGTGTCTCCCCCCCACCCCCACCCAATGCAGGATTTTAAGCTGGGATCAAAGCATGGTTTAGAATCCCAGGTTGGGGACAGGAGGCCAGCTTCAGTCTGCCCAGGTGCCTGCACTATGATGTTGGAGCAAATTAAGAGTTTGATCAAAAGCTTCCTGGGTTAGGAAGCCTTCACTTGTACTCTTCATTTGAGAGTAGGAGGTCTGTGATCATGACAAATAAGCTGAATTCATACCTGCTGGCAACACGGGTTTGTTTTGATGACTGAATGGGGGCCTTGGTGAATTTAGAACACGGCCTTTGAGCAAGCTCATCGGTACCTGGATAGTGTGGGCCGTGCTCCGTTTTCCTGCTGGTTATCGTGGACTTTGACATCATATAATGACTTTGGCTGCAAAGGGAATGTGATAAAACTGGTTTTATCGCTTACATGATTTTTGTAGGCATTAAAGGTAGGTTGGATTCGCACAGTATTTTCATCCCATGGCAAGACAGTTTTTAAAATCAGCTAACCTTAGAGAGACAGAGCCTTGGATGAATTGCTTTCACCTTTTCATTAAAAAAAATATGTTAAGCTGCAGGCAGCCTGGCCATGAATATAGCAGACTTTTCTTCCTTCTGTGTGGGGGTGGGAGAAGGTTTTGGAACTGTGCATCCCTTCTCATGGTAGAACGTAACTACACTAGGAGATCCCATGTTTAAATAAACCTGAAATTACTGTGTACATGTTGGGGGTGGAGGAGGTATTGTCCCAGGAGACCATTTCATAAGGCCCACTCTTTCAAATATTTTTAAAAATATATCCAGAGCAGGAAACCAGCCAGAGAAGCAGTGGGGGCTTTGGGTGACAAAGGAATAAAGAGATTGCTCCAGGAAGATTGGGGACATGGCAGAGATCAATGACTTTTTGCTTCTGTGTTCACTGTGGAAAGTGTGGGGCACAGATCCACGCAACAGCCCCCGTTTTCAGGAAGGGAGTCTGAAGAACTGAGCCAAATTGAGGTGACCAGCAATGAAGTTCTAGACCTATTGTGGAAATTAAAAACCAATTAGTCTCCAGGTCCTCATGGCATACACCCAAGAGTTCTTAAGGAATTCAGATGCAAGGTAGTTATCTACTAACCTGTTCCGTGTAACCTACTGCTAAATTCAGCCACTATATACCGGAAGACTGGAGAGTAGCAAATGTGACACCAATTTGTAAAGGGGGTTTGAGAAGGGAACCAGGAAATTACAGGCCAGTCAGCCTAATATCTGCCCGAGGAAATTAAAATAAATAGTAAAAAAGATAGAATTGTTAGGCACGTGAAGGGACAAAGCGCGGCTTTTGCAAAGGGAAGTCCTTTCTCGCCTACCTTTTGGAGTTCTTTGAGAAAGCGAACAAGCATGTAGACAGTGGTGATCTAATAGATATTATATACCTAGACTTTCAAAAGGGTTTTGACAAGGTACGTCACCAAAGACTCCTAGGTAAACCCAGCAGTCATGGGATAAGAGGATGGGTTCTCTTATGGATTAAAACCTGGTTAAATGACAGGAAGCAAAGACTAGGAAGCAATGGGTAGTTCTCACAATGGAGGGAAGTAGAAGAAGAAGAAGAAGAAGAAGAAGGAGAGATTGGATTTATATCCTGCCCTTCACTCACTTAAGAGTCTCAGAGCGGCTTACAAACTCCTTTTCCCTTTCCCTCCCCACAACAGACACCCTGTGAGGTAGGTGGGGCTGAGAGAGCTTTTTCCCAAGCTGTCCTTGAGGGAACAGTTGGTACAGAGCTATGGCTTGCCCAAGGTCATCCAGCCAGGTGCAAGTGGAGGAGTGGGGAATCAAACCCGGTTCTCCCAGATTAGAGTCTGTGCACTTAACCACTACACCAGACTGGCTCTCCGTAAGCAGTGGGGTCCCAGAAGGATCAGTCCTGGGGCCGGGAATATTTAATTTATTCATCAGTGATCTGGAAATAGGGGTGAATAGTGTAGTGGCCAAGTTTACAGATAACACAGAATTATTTAGGATGGTGAAAACCAGGGCTGACTGTGAAGAACTCCAGCAATGTGGCAAATAAAGTTCAGTGTCGGTAAGTGTCAGGTGATGCACACTGGAACAAACCGCCCCCCCCCCAGCTTCAGATATAGGCAAATGGGGTCTGCATGTGCTGAGACTGAGAGGGGGGAAAAGATCTTGGGGTCATAGAGGACAGCTCAATGAAAGTGTCAACCCCAGTGTGCTGCTGCTGTGAAAAAGGCAAACTCTCTGCTAGGGAATATCAGGAATGGGACTGAGAATAAAATGGCCGATTCTATAATGCCCATGTATAGGTCTGTGATGAGGCCTCGTTTGGAATACTGTGTACAGTTCTGGTCACTGTTTCACAAAAAGGACATTACAGAGCTGGGAAAAGTACAGAGGAGGGCAACCAAGACGATTCAGTGGTCGGAGCACCTTGCCCACGAGGAAAGGCTGAAGAGTCTGGGACTCTTCAGTTTAGAAAAGGGATGACTAAGGGGGGGACATGATAGAGGTTTATAAAATTATGCATGGCGTGGGGAGAGTTGACAAAGGTTAACTTTTTCTCCCTCTTTCAAACTCAAGGGCATCCAATGAAGCTGACGGGCAGTAGGTTCAGGACAGACAAAAGGAAATACTGCTTTACACAGAGAATCATTAAAATGTGGAATTCACTGACAGAGGATGTAGTGATGGCCACAGGAATCAACAGCTTTAAAAGGGGATTAGATAGATTCATGGAGGATATCTATCAGTGGCTATTAGCCATGGTTGCTGAGGGGAACCTCCACATTCAGAGGCACTAAGCTGCCCTCTGTTCAGAGAACTGTGTGAAGCTTTCTCATTTTCTATGGCATAGCCATGGGGAAACTATTAAAGGATTTTATTTTGTTATTTTTTTCATAGCAATTACAGCATTTTAGTCTCAGGAAAATGCTATGGTGTCTTCCTATACACAAACAATGTGTACATAAATTATGTTGTTAGCCGCCTAAAGCCGGCTCGCTGGCTAGGCGGGATATAAATCGAAATAAATAAATAAATGCATGCTTATGCCACTAAGGGGTATAAAATACCCATGCAGCTTTTCCCCCTCCTATCATTCACCAAGTTGTTCTGTTATCGAAGGACATAACTGTTAGGACAACTCTGTGCAAACGAGATAAGCGTTCCTATTGTGTTAACCCCACAGCTGGGAGTCCTTGAGCCCCACTGATTACAATGCAACAGACTTTCTCAGAACTGGAGCTTTTCTAAGCAGGCCTTTGATTATATTGCCTTTGGCTAATCTGGGTAACTGGAGTAAACCACTCATAAAGCCACAGTGGCAACTTGTAATTTTTTTTTTTCCCAGAGGGGAGAGTTTAGATAACCTGGATTCTTCGAGAACACATTCTTGGAAGCATTCTTCTTGGATGAATCAGTCTGCATCCTCGGCATCTTTGTCATCTAGTCAAGATTGCAGCCGCCACATGCCTCCGGTGGTGTCCACCTCGAATCGTGCCTACACGCGCACTCCCTCTTCCAGCCTGCCCTCGTCTTCAGACAGTCCTATGAAAGCTTCGTCCTTGCCTCACATTCTCCCATCTGTGTCATCTCCTGTTCCCCACGCCCAGTCACCAACCTCACCTTCCCAGACTGGAACCCAGCAGCGCAGCAGGTAAGTTATTTACCAGCTGAATACTTAACAAACAAAAAGTAAATGCTGACAATCGAGTATGGCTTGCACATAATTGCACGAAATATCTTCTCATGTCTGTTGCATTACATAGTATCTAGAGTGGAAGGGCACTTACACTCATGCTGGGGGGAGGATGTTTCGCTACTCAGCCCAGTGCCCAGTCCCAGTTGAACATACCATATTATTTCCGAATGTCCCCAACTTTGGGGATAATCATTCTGGTGGGGCCGCAGCAGGGAAGTGGATACAGCCATGTTCCACTTAGAATTCATTGGATCTAACCCAAAGTTTACCCAAGTTTTATTTAAAAGGGTTGGATCCATAAAAAAGAAGAAGAGTTTGTTTTTATACCCCGTTTTTCTTTACCCGGAGGAGTCTCAAAGCGGCTTACAATCACCTTCTCTTCCTCGCCCCACAGCAATCACTTTGTGAGGTAGTGGGGCCGAGAGAGTTCTGAGTGAACTGTGACTGACCTTGCAGGCCTTCACATGGAGGAGTAGGGAATCAAACCCTGTTCTCCAGATTAGAGGCTGCTGCTCTTAACCCCTACACCACACTGGCTCTCACGACATGCAAGGGGGACAATTTGTGGTTGATTCCCCCTTTTTGCTGCTGCCCTAACTCTTAGCAACTCTTTTTATGGAGGTCTCTGGCAAAAGAAGTAAAACAACTTCAGCGTTTTTGGAAGTATTGGATCCAACCCATAACTTCTTAAATCTGTTCATTATGAGAAATCGCTCATTCTTAAAATATCTCATTTCTGCACACTTAAATACTGATGGGCTCTTAAAAACTTTTAAAGATACCATTTAATTATCACCGTATTTTTCATTCATGTGTGGTTTGTCTTGCCATCCACTCCAGAATGTCACAAGTCATCACAAAACTATCAACTTGAAGAATATGCGCTAGTCTTTAGCTGAATCACGGCACACGGAGGAGGGCAGTTTCTTCTTGTGCTGCTTCATTCATTTTTGTGTCGACAGGGGAGTGAAGTTCCCTTCTTCAATGAACATTTAATTGTAAACATTCGTGCACCCAGGAGGAAACTAGCAGAATGCTGCGTGCCCATCTCTCCTTCTCCCGGATTGTTAGAACACTTTGATCAGTCGTTATTGTGTGGTTCCTTCTGCAAACAGTTCACTTCATTGACAGAGCATAGAAATGCCCTTGAAAATTAATACTTGCTCTTGCTTCTTCTTGATTGCATTTCAGCTCTTTTGGTTTGAGAGGGATCTGTATTTGCCCATTCAGACACTGCAGTAAGCCCTAGTTAGCACTACCTCGGAAATGGAGTGGGGCCAGGCCTTCACAGTTGCTTAAATCATTACAGTCATTGTATGGTAACCAGCAGCATGCTGTGTGAATCAGGCTGTCATGTCATATACAGAAGTTTCCTACAGCCTGACTGCAGAGGAATTTCTATTATATATCTCTGCTACATGTGGTCCAGAAAGATTAGTCAGAGCCACTCTCTGAAATAGATCAAGATGGATAGCTGTGTTAGTCTGTCCGTAACAGTACCAAAGAGCAAAAGTCCAGTAGTACCTTAAAGACTAACAAAAATTTGTGGCAGGCTATGAGCTTTTGTGAGTCACGATTAGGAGTGTGAATTCGGTATCCACGGAGCCAAATAAATACCTTATCGGTGCAGATTAGCTTGCGGGGGAGATCCTAGGGTCCAATGTGCAAAAGCGGAGAGTGTGTTGAACAGCGCCCCTGCAAGCTAGAGGCATCAAACTGGCAGCAGACCTCCCCGGGGTGCCCCACTACCTTCCCTCCAAGTTGTGTTTAAACCACTGGGCAGGAGAACCCTAACACATTTAAAGGGACTGTCCTTTTAAATGTGTTTTGCAAGCTGCAGTGCAAGTGAACCCAGAAGGTTCAACCATCCATCCGGGTTCACTCGCAGCACTGCTTGCAAAACACATTTGAAGGGACCATTCCTTTAAATGTCGAGCCGGAAAATTTGGCAATCCCGATTATTTCCCAAATTCCAATATCATACCGATATTGGGATTCAGGAATATTGGGAAATACTAATATTTTTCGGGTTCAAGCACCCGAACCTGAAAAATACTGATTTTTTTGGGTGGGCATACCCTTAGTCATGACTCACAAAAGCTCATCCCCTGCTACAAATTTTGTTAGTCTTTAAGGTGCTACTGGACTCTTTCTCTTTTCTATTCTCCGAAACGCAATCTTAAAATCATTTTTCATAAGCCAGAAATGAGCTGAGAATGTAATTTAAGAGTAGGCTGCTCTTTTCCATAGGGCTTTTTTCCAAAGATGATTCAGAAACTCCATCAGTGCAACTGCGTGGCTTCAGTGGACTCCACTGATTTTGAAACTTCAGCATTGGCTACCAGTTTGCTTTGGGGCCCATTTCAAGGTGTTGGCTTTAACCTTCAAAGCCATAAGTGGCCTAGGTTCTGATTACTTTAGGAAATGAACATAAGAACACCCATGCTGGATCAGACCAGTGGTCTGTGTAGTCCAGCATCCTGCCTCACACAGTGGCCAACCAGTTCCTCTGGAGGGCCAGCAACGGGGCATAGAGTCCGAGGCCTTCCCCTGATGTTGTACCCTGGCTCTGGGGTTTCAGAGGTTTACTGCCTCTGGATGTAGAGATTCCCTTTAGTCAACATGGCTAGTAGTCACTGTGATAGACTTATCCTCTATATGAATCTGTCTGATCTCTCGTAATACCGGAATAAATGCTTCCTCCTGTATGAAACTGCTCCACAACTGAGATCTTCCAGTGAGGCCCTGTTAAAGGAATAATCTTCCATGTGGTTTTGATTAGCCTCCACGAGAAACAGGGCCTTTTTTGCAGTGCCTCTAGAATTTTTGGGTACTATTCTGATGACCTCACCATTGTTGTCATTCTGCAGTCAGCTTTCCATTTTGTCTCTCGCTGATCCCCCCCCAGTGTATCATGTGATGGATGTTCATATTTTTAAAACCTTTGTTTTGTTTATATATAAATGTAATTTGTTTAATTGGAATTTGATTTACAGAGTAGTTTGATAGTTCTAGATGTGTGTTTGTATTGAAAAGCAGCATTTAAATATTTGAAATAATAATAATCGGGGGGGCTAAATCTACATGTCATTCTTTTTCTTAATTTAGTCAATGCTTTGCACTGGAGCTCAAGAATTAACTGGAAACGGATATTTGCATTAAATTGCCAGAATGGTGAAGTTGGCAGTTTCTTTCTAGAATGTTAACACTCAGACTTCTTCCAGGAATTTCTGACTTCAGGGTTATCACTCACTCTGCCCCCAGCGGTTTCTTCAGAGAGATCTTTCTCTTGTCCCCATTTAAGCCTGTGTCTCAGTCAACTTCTCATTCTGCATCTAGGTCGGTCAGTGGAAAGCGTGTGTGTTCATACTGTAAGAATGTTCTGGGCAAAGGAGCGGCCATGATCATCGAGTCGCTTGGCCTTTGTTATCATTTGCATTGTTTTAAGGTGAGAGCTGGGCGGATCACCCGGGAAGTGCAGGAGCTTTTAAACTCACTGGCCGCATGGCAGCTTACTTACAGGGTGGCGGTAGTCAGCCGTGCGCTACATGGTGCAGCAATCTGGTTAGCTCCCTTGGAGACAGAGGTTCAAAAGATCAATGATGTCCATTTATTCTCAGTGGCCTCATGCCATCGAGAAGAGATCCAGATGACCATTTGTTACCCTTCAAGCACTTTAGCTTTCAGTGCGATTAGGGAGGCTGAAACGTGGCTAATCTCCCCACCCCCGCGTTTTATCTCAGAGGTTGCCTTCCCCCATTTGAGCTCTTGCCCAAAGCCCCGTGCTACAAGTTTATGAGGTGAGGCCCTCCTCGAAATACCAACATTGTTTGAAGTTTTTGTCTGCCACGAGGACCGCACGGCCTTTTCTTCAGTGGCACCTATCTACCCTCTCTAAATTGCGGGCCTGCTCATTTATGACTACAGGAAGTTGAGCACCATTTTGTTCCAACAATCATATGGATTTTTTTTTTTAGAAAAAAAACTTATTTTGCTAAGGTTTTGTTAGGAAGTTACATGGCTGCCACGGCTTTGTAACTGTATTGCTTATTCATTGGGGGTTTCATCAGTGTAATTGGTCTGTCTTGTAAAACCCCCTGAGGACAAGATATGGATTTAAATAAATGTCTATTTAAAGGAGCGTTCTCACAGTTCCAGAATAGCAGTATCCACATCCTAATTGCAAGTGATTTAATTCAGTGTGCTACCCAGGGGGGTCATCTCGTAGAAAAAGAGGTGCAGGAGCTCATTAGCATAACTCATTAGCATATGCCATGCCCCCTGATATCACTGGCCAAATGTCAGTTTTAGCCCCATTGTACCCTATGGGCCATTGAAGTCAATGGCAAAAACTCATAGGGTATATGAGAGGCTGGAGGAGAGGGGGTTTGAGGGAGAGACTCCAAAGTTGCAGGGTAGCTGCTGGGGCCTCTCCCCGAAATACCCACCAAATTTCAAGAAGATTACTTTTTTCCCACCATACAGAACAATGGAGGGAATGGGGCAACCTGTTTGGGGGCCTGTAGAATTGGACCCCCTGGTCCAATCTTCTTGAAACTTGGTGGGTAGTTCGGGGAGAGGCTCTAGCAGCTACCCTGCAAGTTTGGAGTCTCTCCCTCAAACCCCCTCCCTTCCTGCTGCTTTTAAAGCCGCCACCGAATTTCGGCAGCAATTCTGCGGCAGGCCAAATCAGATCTGAGAATCTGATTTGGCCTGTGGCTGCCCTGGTGCCTACTCCTGGGCTGGCGGAGCTCCACTCTGCCTAGCTCTGGCCCCAAATGACCCCTGGTGCTACCAATTAAACTGTAACACCAATTAAACTGTAACGAACACTTTGAATAATATTTGGGAGAGCAGAAAATATTTTGCTCTGTTTATTTGGAGAGGAAAACCTCTCTGGAAGTCTGCTTGCCATTTGCCCTCTGGCAGTGGACAATTCTCCCTCGGTAATATGAGAAGTGGGAGGAAAAAATGGTGGGGGAATGGCACTGATGGTGATGCTCTAGGAATTTCCTCTAGTCTCTGTGGTCTTCACCATAGAAAATAGGGGAAAGTCCTAGAGTATAACCGAGAAGCGATGTCACTGCCCTCTGTAAACTCCATTCCCAAGTAGTGCCCTTAAAATCTCATGGCATTTGCCAGTGCAAGCCTGAGAACCTTATCCATAAGGCGGGAGAAATTTGGCTTTTTGCTAAAGTCACGAGTGCTCTCCATCTTGATGCTAATAGCAAGTTTCTTAACATTGTAGAGTAGATGGTGTCCCTACCTGTCTGAAGAACAGAAAGCTGGTATTCTATGGACTTGCATTAGCAATTCCACCAATTAAAGCTTAAACTAAGGAAGTCTAGGGAAGATGAATAGGACAAATGTTGAACTAAAATCAGATAATTTATTATTTATTTATTGGGGGGTGGTTAACACCCTTCCCTGTTTGTGCAGGGCTCTGGGCAGTTCACAACAGTTTGGTTTGTTACAAAGTAAAATGAGTTAAAACCATAAGACCCACAATATTTAAGTCATTTAGAAATATTTAAACATTTTAAAAGCAAGATGGCAGTGTTAGCATTCAATTGGGAGGGGAGGGAGCCAGGCAGATGTAAGGAACCATCGCTGGCCTCAACCAAAGGCCTAGCGGAACATCTCTGCCTTGCATGCCCTGCGGAACTTTAATAGATCAGACAGGGCACGGATGTCACTCAGCAGAGAGTTCCACCAGTCTGGGGCCAGGGCGGAAAAGGCCCTGGCCTTGGTCGAGACCAGCCAGATACCTTTTGGGTCAGGGACCACCAGAAGGTTCTTATCCTCTGATCTTAATGCCCTTACTAATGTTGTAAGCTGCCTGCCTGCTGTCCATCAGAAGTGCTTGGTGCCAAAACTGCCTTCCTCTGATTCTCTTGTGCCATGTCTTCACCAGAAGAAAGACTTGATCATCTAACCTCACTCATTACACTTTTTATGTTTTAGATCGTGCCACTTTGCGGGGTTGGTTTTTACACACTTTAGAATCTCTGCTGGCTTAGCTACCTATTAACAGTACTAACTACTGCTCTTGCCCAAGTGGGTGAATAGTTCAAGAGTCTCCTTCAGATAACCGTTGCTCATTTGTGTACTTACTAATCGTTTTTTTCTTTCTCTGCACAGTGCGTTGCTTGTGAGTGTGACCTCGGGGGGTCTCAGACGGGAACCGAAGTCCGCATCCGAAACAATGAACTTTTCTGCAACGACTGCTATATCAGATTGAAAAGTAAGGCATTCCTTCCTGAATAAAAGAATCACAATTATATATATATATATTTTTATGAGCGACTGGTTGGGTTTCTGCTGTACTGTCTCAGCAGCTTTTAAGAGTGCCACACCCAGATGTATGAAGGGTGGTGATCAGGGCTCTTTTTGTAGAAAAAGCCCAGCAGGAACTTATTAGCATATTAGGCCACACCCCTGACAGTGCAGTCATTAGCATATTAGGCCACACCCCATGTTACCAGAAATGTGGTCATCCAGCCGCACCCACCTTTTGCTTCTTATTCTGTTTACCTTGTTTGTTGTCAAAACGGTTTTGACAAAACCAATAAAACATCATTTTTTGTCCCATCTATACAAAATCTTGCCTGAACCAATATCTTATGTCCCAACAATTATTCCCACATTGGATTGGAATCAATTCCTAAAAGTTAGGTTCCCATGGAAATCAGGTTGCCTTCCTGCAGAACTAGTATGCTGAATATGAATTTTGAGGGTTGCCAAACTACAGGTGGGGTCTGGAGATCTCCTGGAATTACAACTGAGCTCCAAACTACAGAGATCAGGTCAATGGCTGCTTTGGAAAGTGGAGTCCATGGCATTATGCCTTGCTTAGGTCCCTCCTTCCCCCAAACCCCACCCTTCTTAGACTCTATTCCCAAATCTCCAGGGATTTCCTCAACCTGGAGTTGGCAACCCTAGTTCACTAGCAGAACAACCCTAGGTTTGTGGATGCACTGGATGGGAGTAGTTTGTGGACTATTTTATTCAAGGTACAAAATTTTATTCAAGGTATAAGATTTCATGTGCCACCCACACTGCTTCAGATGGAACCACATTTCTTCAGATGGAAGAAGTGTGCATGCACACAAAAGCTTATACCTTGGATGAAACTTTGGACTCCAGCTTTGTTCTGCTGCTTCAGACCAACACAGCTACCCACCTGAATTATTACACTATAATATTTTTTACAAGCAATTATGTACCAGTGGAGTGGTTACCGTGCAGAGTCTGTCCCACGGGTAAAATTATCCTGTGAACAGGTGGGCTTTACCACATCAGAGTATCAGTACCATCACAAGATCACCAATCGTTGGAAGTCAACTCCTCAGAAGCAAAAATCTATCTTATTAGGAGGTTTAAGAACATCAACTTTGCTGGCCCATTAAAGACAAATGTCAGCCTAGTGGCAGGAGAAGAGGGACAATCATCTTCAGAAACGCTGCCCACTTTTTAAATTTCACAAAACAGGCTATCTCCAAAGTGCTGCTGACCGTGCTCATTTTTAGTTACAACTCTGTTTCTCTGCAGATGTCCCCCAAAGTCCCCCATGTAACAGTCAAGTGTTCTGCCAACACTCACAACAATGAAGCTACTTTTTCAGATGTTTTCTCTTTCATAGCAGTTAGCTCCAAATGACTTCAATACAGACTTTAGACACACATATATTTGCAAGCCATTCCCAACAAGACACACCACCTAGGCTTGGGTCATGAGTTCCAGTCACGCGTTTACCCTCCCTTCACCAGTCTCCCCCCAAAGCCATCAACCGTGCAATCCTAAATAGAGTTACACCCTTCTGCATCAGTGAGGATGTGACTGTGTTTAGGACTACAGTGTAAAACTGCAAGAATAAAACTTTTCTAGTTCAGTGCAAATTTGATTCTCAGGGCCAAAGTTTTCCTATACATTATTTCAGAAACGTTTTAATATTTTGTATAGGCAGGTCAATAGTTGCTTCATTCACCTGGATTATGATTTTTTAAAAATGCTATACTTTGTACAAAATGTAAATGATAATAATTTTATCCTTATAGATTAAGCATAAGAAAACAGTACTAAATCCACAAAGCTTTCATAGTTAGTGAGTGAACTGAAGAATATTTACAGGATAGGGGCAAACATGAGATGGTGAGCCAAGTTTGGCTGAGTACAAAAAAGGGAGAGTTCTGTAAGGCCGACAAAGACCTTGAAACCCTATATAAGGTTAATGGAATATGAAACAAGGCAGAGGGTTGTACCTGGTCCACCTGACACAACTGGTGCTCCAATTACCTCCCGTGTCTCCTGCTCCAGCTGGATAACCCCTTTCTATGGGACTTTCTCTCTGCCCCATATAGAACAATCTTGTGTATGTAAAGTGCTGTCAAGTCGTAGCTGACTTTATAATGACCCCAGCAAGGGGCTTTCAAGATAAGTGAGAAGCAGTGGTGGTTCGCTGTTACCTTACTCTGCAGAGTCTTGGTTGGTGGTCTCCCTTCCAAGTATCAACCCTGCTTAGCTTCCAAGATCTGATGAGACCTCAAGGCAACAGTCCACCTTTTCCAAAGATGGCATACATTATACACTAAACAATAATATTTATTTTTAATAGTACAATCCTAACTGCAGAGTCATGTGCATCTGTCTCTGTGTATGTTATGTGCCATCAAACCACTTCTGACTTATGGCAACCCTATAAATCAATGACCTCTAAAATATTCTATCATTAACAGGGGTCCTTTCGTAAAAAAAGAGGTGCAGGAGCTCATTAGCATAACTTATTTGCATATGCCACACCCCCTGACGTCACCGGAAGTGTGTCAGAAGGCAAGAAGGGAGGGAGGGAGGGGGAAGGAAGGAAGGAAGGTAGGTAGGTGGGAGAGAGAGAGAGCAGGAAGGAAGGAAGGAAAGGGGAAGGGGGGGAAGGAAGGAAGAAAGGAACAGTAAGGTAGGTAGATAGGTGGGGGGAGAGAGAGAGAAGGAAGGAAGGAAGGAAGGGAGAGGGGAAGGAAGGGGGAAAAGAAGGTAGGTAGGTAGGTGGGGGGAGAGAGAGAGAAGGAAGGAAGGAACAGGAAGGTAGGTAGGTAGGTGGGGGGAGAGAGAGAGAAGGAAGGAAGGGGGAAAGGAAGGAACAGGAAGGTAGGTAGGTGGGGGGGAGAGAGAGAAGATAGGAAGGAAGAGAGAGGGGAAGGAAGGGGGAAAGGAAGGAACAAGAAGGTAGGTAGGTGGGGGGAGAGAGAGAAGGAAGGAAGGAAGGGGGAAAGGAAGGAACAGGAAGGTAGGTAGGTGGGGAGAGAGGGAGGAAGGAAGGAAGGGAGAGGGGAAGGACGGGAGAGGAAGAAGCAGTGGGAGGGGGGAGGGAGCAGTGGGAGGGGGGAGGCTTCTCCTTCCCGGGGCCTGCGGCGCTCTGCCGCGGCCCCGGGACGATTGAAGGTGGGGGTGGGCGGGGGAAGAGGCTTCCCGGGGCCTGCGGCGCTCTGCAGTGGGAGGGGGGAGGCTTTTCCTTCCCGGGGCTGGCGGAGTGCCGCCGGCCCCAGGACTATTGACAGGGGGGGAGGAAAGGGGATTCCAGGGGTCGGCGGCGCTCTGCCGCGGCCCCAGGAGCAGTGGGAGGGGGGAGGAAAGGGCTTCTCCTTCCTGGGCCGGCGGACCACCGCCGGCTCCGGGAAGCATTGACGGGGGGGGGGAGAGGACAGGGGGGCGGGGCTTTAAGTGCCCGCCCCCCCGCCTCGTCTCTTCCGGAGCGGCGCTCCGGCGCGCCCCGGCCCCAATGGAGCCCTGATCATTAATAGCCTTACTCGGATCTTGGAAACTGAAGGCTGTTTCCTTTACTGAGTTAGTCGGTTTCAGGTTGGGTCTTCCTCTTTTCCTGATGCATTCAACTTTTCCTGGCATTATTGTTTTTCCCAGTGAGTTTGCCTTCTCAGAATGTGACCAAAGTATGAGAGCCACAGTCTGGTCATTTTAGCTTCTAGGGAGAGTTTAGGCCTGATTGACCTACAACTCACTTATTTGTCTTTTTAGCAGTTAACAAAGAGTGAACACCACCTAAGTCCACTGAAGTCAATGGGCTTAAGTCAAATGGTATAACTGTGCTTAGGTTTGTACTTTAAATCTTGTATAAACAGTGGATAGACTATTGGCCATTTTTTCACAGAGAAGAATCATCATAAGAATACAGTTGCATTAGGCTTTGAGGTCCATCTAGTCCAGTACCTTCTGTCCAACAGGTGTCAGCACCCCCCCCCCCCCCGTACTGGGGCTTACAAGCAAGGCATGAAGACATCAGCCCACCCCTCATATTTGGTTACTGACATTGAACTTGGAGGCTCACTTTGCTTATTATTAATGGCCACAGATAGACCTATGCTCCATGATTCCGTATAATCCTCTTTTAATATAATGTAAGCCATGGTTATTATCATATCTTTTGTCAGCTGTTCAGACAAGCAACCTAATGTAAAGCAGGTGCCTCAGCTGCAAAAACATCTAATATTTCTGATGAGATCTATAATATGCTAGGATTATTATCCATGAAGCCGGTGGACAATGGGTTCAAGATGGACAAAACAAAATACTTCTTTACTCAACTAGTAATTAAATAGTGGAATTTATAGCCAGTGGATGTAGTAATGTCTACAAGCATGGATGGCTTTAAAAGATGGATAGACATATTCATGGAGAATGTGTCCATCAGTGGCTACTAGCCATGGTGAGGTGACTAAAGAGAACCTCCCTGTTCAGAGGCAGTAAACATCTGAAACCCAGTGATAGGAGGCAACATGAGGGGAAAGCCTTGGCTTCTTTGTCTTGTTTGTTGGTCTTCCAGGTCAACTGGTTGGCTGCTACATGAAACAGGTTTCTGGACTACATAGACCACTGGTCCGATCTAGCAGGATTCTTACATATAAAATCATCTTATGTATTAAAACTAATAACTTGCATGAGTAAAGAGTCCTCCACGTCCATGTGTACTACTATCATGTATGGTAAATGACTATAAATTCTGTTTCAGGCAGGCTATACAGTAGATTTACATATTTCTAGCTCCTGTTGAAATACAGTGGGGGAACTAATAACCCACAAACCCTCAAAATATAAGTGCTACCGTTAACAAACATCATTCAACTTTTCTCGTTATGAGGAATTATAATTGCCTTGCAGCTTAATTCAGTTTCCTAGCTCCCCCTTCTCCATCAAAGAGTGGGTCAGTGAGATTTTAGCTTTTACAAGGATTCTGCATGCATTACCACATTTCTTTTGTGCCTAATTTGTTGGAACAGAACTCAGGCGTTGACTGAAGCTACTGGCTAATGCAAAGAAGTCCTGAAAAAGAGAGGAAGAAAGAAAGAGAGAGAGAGAGATAGAGGGAGGGAAAAAAGAAAGAGAGAGAGGAAGGAAGGAAGGAAAAAGAGAGAAAGAAAAGGGAGGGAGGGAAGGGGGAGAGAGCGAAAGAGAGGGGGGAGGAAGAGAGAAAGAGAGAAAGAGAGAGAGAGGGAAAAGTGGTGGGGGGAGGCACTTATCAGGAGCAGGGAGAGCGTAGGCGCAGCGACAAGCCAGATGGAGAGAGCCGCCACAGCCGGGGCCCCTTCTTGCCAGCTCTTTGCACTTAAAGGGAATGCTCCCTTTGAGTGCAAAGTGCCAGGAGATCAGGCCTTGCGCTCAATCCCCGCGTGGAGATCCGGAGCACGGGGCACCTTCCCACCAGCTCTTAGCACTTAAAGTGAATGCTCCCTTTAAGTGCAAAGAGTCAGGAGGCCAGGCCTCACGCTCAATCTCCACGCAGAGATCTGGAGCGTGGGGCCCTTTCCTGTCAGCAGGGAGGGGCGGGCTCAGACACCAGCTAGAATACCGTTCCGGTGCATTCCGGCCCAAAAAGAGCCCTGGCAGTGATGAGGTTTCCATTGTGATATGGTGCTTCATTGGTCAGCCGCTGGGCTTCTGAACAGATTCTTCGTCTTTGGACTTGTGGCACCACTTTTCAGAGTGTAAACACTAAATAACACAATCTGTAGAAACTTTAACAACAGCAGTCAGAAGCACTGAACATATCAGATGTTTAAAGTATTTTTTAAAAGTCCAACTTATAATAAGTACAAGAAGGGGGGACCTGCGATACTCACGGGGGGGGGGGGAGAGAAGGAGCTCCACCGAGTGGAGGAAGCACCCACAGGTGAGTCTTCTCTCCCCCATCCCCCCAGCTGCCGTGGTGGGCCTGAGCGCCCATGAGGTGCTCGGCCCACCACTTCTCTTCCCACCACCATCCCCCTCCCCCCAGCTGCCACGGTGGGCCGAGCACCTATTGGGCACTCAGGCCTGCCACTTCTCCCCCCCCCCCGGTTGCCGCAGCAGGCCTGAGCACCCGGGCACCTGCGAGGCCTGAGCGACTCTCACCAGGCCCGCCGATTTCCCCCCTACAGCGGCTCTGGCGGTGAGGCTTGGATGCCTCCCAACCGCCAGCAGCCGCAGTTCTGAGAGCATTCCCTCCGCATGCACAGGGAATGCTCTTTAACTTTTCAGGTGATTTAAATATCCCCCCAAAGTTTTTTTTTTTAACTTTTAGGATTTTTGTGCACACCTGGGGAGTCCCCCAAGCATGCAGAAAAATCTCCCTGACCCCAGGTGCCCCCCCACAGATTTAGATATCCGCACGCAGGGGGCAACTTCAGAATTAGATATATAGATGGCCCGTGATACGTTAAAAGTACTCCTCCACCTTCACCCTGAAAAGTATTAGAAACCTAATTTAACAAAAAAAATTCTGCTGATGATTGGTTGTACAAAGTTTGAGCTACGTTGCATTGGTCGGTTATGTCAAAGGACTCATCTCTCCTCCTTCCCCCCAGGAGTAGGGGATTTCTTTTCATCCACAGCTGGAAGCAGAACTATTCTGCCTTTAAAACTAATTTTCATTGTCAGCTGGGTTCTTACTCATCCTTTCAGTTTTATGGATTCATTGGGACTCTTTTACTTAGAAACACAAATAATACCTATTCTTGCTTCTTAATCTTGTTTTTTCATGCTAATGAGCCAGTTTGGTGTAGTGGTTAAGTGCGTGGACTCTAATCTGGGAGAACCGGGTTTGATTCCCCACTCCTCCACTTGCACTTGGCTGGATGACCTTGGGCAAGCCATAGCTCTATACCAGCTGTTCTGTCAAGGACAGTTTGGGAAAGAGCTCTCTCAGCCCCACCTACCTCACAGGGTGTCTGCTGTGGGGAGGGGAAGGGAAAGGAGTTTGTAAGCCGCTCTGAAACTCTTAAGTGAGTGAAGGGCGGGATATAAGTCCAGTCTCTTCTTCTAATGCTTGGAAGGAAATTCCTCCAGAGGGAATTGGATTGGATGTTAAATGGTAACGTGCAGCGTAAGTGTTGTGAGTCTGCTGTGGTATAATATGACGAACTCATTTCTCGTCCTGCATCATGTATATAGGATGTACTAGCATGGACGCTCATGGGCTGTCTTTTCTAGAGGGGGAGGGGAGGAGGAGGTGTGAAGCTCTGCCCTTTTAAGGTTAGTAACCATATAGTTCAGTAAATGGAACACTCACTTTCTATTTGCCTGGTTCTGGATTCCAGCCCTGCACTTCCACTCAAGAGAACTGAAAATGTTGGTTTTCATTCCGGTACTAAACCAATCATTTGCACACAAGAACTGCAAAGCAGTTGTGTATTGTAATGCCGGTTAAGCATTTTTAGCAACAGTTTGTGAAGATCTTTTGCTTAGTTCTGGAATAACTGTGAAGGTTTGACTCCTCTGTCTTCAGTGGCTTCTGAATTATTGCTTCATGACTGAATATTTGGTTTGTCTGTGGTATTTTAAGGCTTGATTTTGCTGAAAAATAGCCATGGGTGTGTCGCTCTTTGCTCTGGATGCAGGCACTAGGCAACCACTTAATTTGATGGAGAAGGGTTGACTTTGATAGATGGAAGACCTTCAGCTAGGTCCCTTTTACAGCCTAGGTCCCTTTTAAGAGTGGCTTATGCAGCATTGAGGAGTGAACTGATTTTAATGCTTCGTAAGCAGGAAGTTAATTGTTGATTGACCATGTAGGAACTCTTTGATCTGGCTTTCCCCCCTGTTTCAGTGGCTGAACACGGAGGAACATGTCTCTCCCCTTAGGAAAGTTAAGTTTCAAAACCTGTTTAACAATGAACGCTGCATAGAGGAGCCTTAGGGTTGGTTCCCATGTGCCTTTTCGCTGTCTGGTGACTATGACATCAATAGATGTGACGACCACATGTGTCAGCACTATCACAGATTTAATACTCTAAATGGAGTTTTTATGTCATCTGTTGTCACTTCGCCCTCTCTTCTTTTAGCTGCTATCAAGTTATCAGGAAACTGACAAAATGAGCCAGCCCTATTTGACATATCTTAGATATATGGGCATATTGAAACTTGTAAATAGGAGATAACTTGATGGTGTGACCTGGAATTCTGGTGCCTTTTGTCAGTGGTTCTCAAGCTTAGGAGCCTGAGGACCTCCATTGTTATTTTAAATTGTTGTGGGGCCCCAATCTCCCCCCTCCCCTTTCCTTGCCATTGTCTGTCACGAGGTGGTGCCCTCAAAACTATAAAGCGAGAGCCATGTTTTTTTTTTAAAGTGTGCTTAAAAGTAAAACATTTGTCTATAGATATCTCACAAAGTTGGGTAGCTGAGCGTATAGGGCCACAACCCAAAAGGCCCCGACCCAGGTTCTGAACAATCTCATTCCTTGGTTGGACTGGACTTTGCCGGGAGACAGGAAGAAACTTCCTTATCAGTTAATAATTTTTGGCTTAGAGGCCAGTCGAACAGGCATAGGAAGTGGCCTGGGAAAACTTTCAGAACTTCTCATAAAAAAAGAAGAAAAGAGAGAGACCAGCATCACACACAACCTGAATTTTCTGTATTGGCTTCAAATCTACCAGTAGGCTTCACTGGCCATCGACATGCTCTGTCTTTACGCTAAAATCTTTTGCATTGGAAAACAGAACCAAAAAAAATTGTACACCAAAAAATAACAGTGACAACTTCATTAGGACTGGATCTTCTTGGTGCCACTCAAGAGTTCCTAGGGTAGAGTGATGGGTACCCAGCAACCAATTAATTTGTTTTCTGGCTACTGAAGGGCCCACCCTCTCACTTTGCTAAGGACTGGCATATGGGCACCATCCCAGATTCCCAGGAATCACTAGATTCCATTTTGAGAAATGCTGGGTTAAGTTCCTTATGTCACTGATGTAGTTTATGCTGAATCTGCAGTTTCTTGATTTTCTTTTCTTATTTCCTAGAACCTTACGTTATCTCTCTTGCTTTTTTAATGTTAACCCTCCTATCTATGGCTTGTGTCGATTAATTGCTTCACTTAGCCTCTCCCCCTACTAGGATTCATCTAGGACACTCTAATTTTAGGGGTTCGAGACTGTTCTTTATGTCAGCTTTGAGCCTCTCTTGGTAATGTTGTGGTAATTTGAATTTTGGAGGTTAACAGTGAGAAACAAGGAAATGGTTTTTGTTGTGAAAGAAGCCGTTCAGGCCAACACCATCTTTATATTTGCTTGCTAGGATTGCCAGTCTCCAGGAGGGACTTGGAGATCACCCAGTATCACAGCTGATCTCTAGACACCAGATACCAGTTGCCCTGGAGAAAATGGCTGCTTTGGAGGGTGCGCTCTATGGCATTACGCCCATTGAGGTCCCTCCCCTCCCCAAGTTTTGCCCTCTCCAGGCTGCACCCCCCCCCCCCCCCAAAAAAAAATCTCCAAGAGCTTCTCAACCTGGAGCTGGCAACCAAGCAATTTTAGACAATCAACAGTGATCCTGGAAAGTCTGCTGCCTACTCTGTTAATCTGTTGTCACTGCTACCCTCTGTTTGTCTTTCAACAAGGCTTCGAGGCCCAGGCAGTAGCTAATCTGATGTGGTTTCCACCACAGCTGGCTTTAGTCCCAGGCTTCTTTTTTTTTGGGGGGGGGGGGGGGGGGAGACCGCATAGAACTGTTGCGTGCATAGGAGACCCTGCTGTTGCCAGAGCTCCCTCTGTTGGCCACATGGAATCATAACTGCATTTGAAAAGCACACTTTTCCAGTCCATTAAGAGGTCTTAACATCCGAAAGGCAACGTGAAATCCTTAAGAATCTTTATTATATGCTTTTTTCTCCCTCTTAAAAAAATCTTTTGGAAATTTGCTTTAAGTAGAATTCAGCAAATATTCAAAGTTTAACAGTTGTCTGTATTTGAGTGGCCACACACTTTAAATTAAATCTTTTTCTGTGTCCTCCCCCCCCTCCCCCCACTTTTTCTCAACAGCTGGACAGCCAACCATTATGTGATAGAAACCTAAACATGAAGACACTTCTACAGATAACGGAGGAAGCTGCTGCTGTAGATCTATAAATATTGTGTGTGGTTTTTAAATATATATATATATTTTTTTGCCTGCCTAGATTATGTAGAAAATGCATTGTATCCGTTAAACATTTAGTTATTTATAAGAAAATAATCACAGTAAAACTCTTCTGGGCAAAACACACACAGTCCATTCAATGTACGCTCTCCTTCCTCTACACGCAAGTGAGAGATCTACACCTGCTTAGTCAGTGCATCAGAATGTTGCCGGTGAATATCAAATAGCTTTAATTTTTTTCAGTTACATATGAAAAGGCTATTTTGGGGGTTTTGTAAAATGCTCTTTAATGAGCATTGTTGAAATAATAAATAATAGATTTGTAACTGCAAGTTCTATTTTTGATGTGTATTCTCCAGGGTTCTGCAGAATTATTATGAAATTGTGTTTAAAGGCACACAGTGGTGGTTGCTGTCTGTGTTTCCGTTTCTAAGCCTAAGACATATTATACTTTTAAAGACTAAAATATAAAACTACAGTCTGTTTGCTCGGGGATCAGTATTGCCTTGTGCTTGAACAGTTAAATGCAGTTGGGGAATTGTAAGGGTCCCCCCCCCCCCCCTTTCAGGTTTGAAAAGTGGAATTCCACATGCACTTCAGACAAGTAAATAAGACTGAAGAATTGTTTTCCTCCTCATGACTTATTTTGTATTTGTAAATAAAGTTGCTGAGGCTGCACTGAAATGGATGTTTTGTATTTTTAACTTCTCTCCGAGGGAAGAATGTCTACCGGAGGACGCTGTTCGACGTGGTTATGACTTCATTTTGTTAAAACAGTTCTTGGCTTGAGACACCACCACTTCTGTACACTTATCACAGGGTATTTTAAGGGTAAATAAGAGAGGTGAATTTTGATTGCATACCTCTAAGTAAGTTTTAAATAAATACAAACTTGTTATAACAGGCAATCTGGCTTGGAAATCTGTGGGTCATAGTCTTCCTTTTTCATATAATGTTAACCTTTTTAAAATTTAGACCGTGGGAAGTTTGGGTTGCAAAACTGCTTCCGCAAAGACAGGGACCACAATGGTGATTTAATGGATCAATCCTGATAGATCTTTTTTTTTTTTCAAACAATTTTATTTTGTATTGTATAAGTCAACATTCAAACAAAAAGACTCAAAGAAGTTGCAAACAAGCACTTAACAGTGTGACTTTTGGTTCCAGAGAACATTGCATAGATGGAAGATTGCTAAGAGTATAGGAGAAGCGGAAAACATCTACAAATACAAACTAGTTCATAGCAGGCAACATTTAAAACTCACCCATAAACAAAGGTTTTAAATTTGGCATCCATGACATGTTCCCAATCATATTGATCCAAGTTAACACTTTGTAGAATCGGAAACCACTTATCTAAGGGATTCAGCAGGTCCCTCTCATTCAGTTTACTAGTATTAAATATAGATAATTTGTCTAGCAAAAACAGATCCCAGACCTTATTTAACCATTGAGGGATTGACGGGGGTTTGTTCTTTTTCCAATTTTGCGCAATTACCACTTTGGCTGCTATATTACCACTTTGGTCTTGCCACCCTCGCTGCCCCATGGTCTTCTCTACCGAACCCAACTCGGCCCTGAACCCGGACCTGCGGATAGGGTGCTGGGGGGCTGGGGAGCGTAAGGTGCGAGTGAGAGAAACATCGGAGGAGAGGGAACTGGGAACTACCGAGGATTAAGGAGCGCCCCGCCGTAAGCCGGGCTGGTGTGGACCCGACTGGACTCTGCCGGGGGATAAAGAACGCCTGACATCGATAACTTGTCGGGTAGCTGGCCGGGGACCCCGCGGGTGCTTGGAGACGCTGGGCGATGACGTCACTGCGACGGCTTTTAGGGGCTGATCGGCATGCCCACTAGGCCAACTCAGAGCACTGACGGTGGAGGAGTTTGGAAGCACTCGAAGGCTGTTGGAAGCTTGGAGGTTTGGCTCTTGGTAGCCTTCGGCCGCTGTTTGACTCTCTGGCCCCTCAAGTGAACTATAGCTGGCACTCGGTGCTGGACATTGGACTCCTGGTCTCCCGAAGCCCCTACTCCCTGGAGCTGGACTTAAGATCCGTGAAGACCCCAGAGGTAATTAGATGCTGGGTCCTCCCCCCCCCCCTGCTGGCCATCTGTTTCCCTACCTCCGAAAGCTCTGAACCCCTTGGTCCCTCCTTTCCAGTACTCCATTTAGAGCTCCCCTATCACTGGGAACCTGAGACTCTCAGCCCTTATTAGCACGGATTTAGGCTGGGGAGCGAGGGCATGCTGGCTGCATTGGGTTGCAGCTGGTCATTGGGTCTTGGACCCTTAACATCAGCCTTAGCTCCCCTAGTGGCCGTGCTTGGGTGGACTGTGATTTTATCTGGACGGTGACTGCTGAAGATCTGGCCCGTCTGTATCTGCCACTGAACCTGGTTCCCTTCGGAGGTGAAGATCTGCCGGCACACTGGCTGGTGCCGGACTGTGAATACAGCTGTGGCAGGCTGGACTGGCCCGAGAGTGAATGGGAACAGTAGCTCAACAGGGGAAGAGCTCTGGAATACCAACATAGGACTGGGGAGGGAAGCTGGGGACCAGCTAGCCAGAATAGGGATCACGGGCTAGGAAATAGTAAATAGGTTAGTTTAGTTAGTTGATTAGGTAAGTGTTAGTTGTCCTTGTTTTTCCCCACCCTTAATAGATATAGAATTAGATTAGTTAGCTGGGAGTATTAGGTCTGCAAGGGATTTCAGACAAAGAGGTCAGGGAAATTAGTATAGGAAAATTTTTAGTTAGGTAGGGTAGGAAATTCCTGCCTAAATTAGAGGATAGGACACTAACGGAGGCAGGGAGAGCTGATACCAGGCCATGGACCTGAGACCGCATGTAAAAGATCCTGGCATGCCTGGGTCACAAATTCCAGTGCTCCTGGGGAGGAGAAAGAGCGGTGGGTCCAGGCATATAAAAAAGGGAAGGGCGCGGAGAAACAGGGAAGCTCGGCGCCCTTCCAGCCTGCGACCCATCCCGATGGTTGCTGGCAGTGGGGCTAGGAATAACCCCTCTCTGTCATTGGTGTTGTGCAATGCCAGGTCAATTAATAACAAGGCCGCGGTCCTCCGGGATTTCCTGGGAGACCAAAAGGCTGACCTGGCATGCGTGACAAGACCTGGGTGCGGGAGGGGGAGAATGTAGCACTCTCCCAAATTGCCCCCCCGGGTTTTGCGGTCCTTCATCAATCACGGACAACAGGGCGGGGGGGGTGGGGTTGCGATTTTCATTTGGGAGGCTTACTCCTTCAGGGCGCTCCCACCGGTGGAGATCACGGGCATTGAATGTGTCGGCCTGGTGTGGGAGGCTGTAGAGAGTTTGGCTGTATGGCTAGTGTACCAACCACCTAATGCACCAGCCAGCAGCCTGCCATCCCTGCTGGAGGCTGTAGCGGGCTGGGCGTTGGAGTACCCTAACCTAATGGTTTTGGGTGACTTCAACGTCCATGCAGCCGCGGGGCGGGGGGTGGACCTGGTGTCATCCATGGTGGCACTAGGACTCTCTCAGTACATCTTGGCCCCCACACACCGGGCGGGACACATGCTCGATTTGGTCTTCGCCGTGGGGGTTGAAGTGGACCGGATTACCACTTCGGTAGTGCCTTGGTCGGACCACTTTGCCCTGGGGGCCTGTCTGAATTTCCTGCCCCGGACCCAAGGCGGTGAGCCTATTTTGGCTCGCCTGCGGAGCCAAATGGACCCGGAGCGGTTCCAGATGGCTCTGCGGGAACTGAAGCCCCCTGGCGGCTCGTTGGATGAGCTGGTTGAAGATTGGCACAACCGGCTCGCAACAGCTATCGACGAGATCGCTCCCAGGTGCCCTCTTCGCCCCCGGAACAGACTGGCCCCCTGGTATACCCAGGAGTTGCGCCAAATGAAACGGGAGTTAAGACGGCTAGAGAGACGGTGGCGTCGTGCTCGCGACGAAGCGTCAAGAGCATCTTATAGGACGCTTATGAAAGCCTATGAGATGGCAACCAAGGCAGCGAAGAAAGAGTTCTTCGCCGCCGAGATTGCATCCGCTAGCTCACGCCCAGCCCAATTATTTAGAACAATTAGGTCATTAACAATACTGCCTGGTAGCAGAGCAAATTCTAGGGAATTGGAAATCGGCTGTGAGGCATTTGCGAGCTATTTTGCGGAGAAAGTCTTGTCGCTCCGCCGGGACCTCCCCGCCACAAGTGATACGGTGAGTGAACTTGAGGCCCCTTGCACGTCTTCGTTTCCGGGCTTAGATGGGTTTGACCAGCTCGATCTTGAGGAAGTTGACAGACTGCTCTTGACTGTTCGCCCAACCACATGCACCCTTGATCCGTGCCCGTCCTGGCTTATAAGATCAGGCCACGAGGGGTTACGAGGTACCGCCTGGGAAATAATTAACACTTCTCTTTCTGAAGGGAAATTCTTGGGGGCTCTCAAGGAGGCGATGGTCCACCCACTCCTAAAAAAGGTACATCTGGACCCGGCGGAATTGGCAAATTATAGGCCGGTGTCCAATTTGCCCTATTTGGGCAAATTAATAGAGAGGGCGGTGGCATTACAGTTACAGAGGTATCTGGATGACACTTCGGTCCTTGACCCCTTTCAGTCCGGCTTTCGCCCGGGACACGGGACGGAGACTGCCTTGGTCGCCCTGACGACCTCCGGCGACATCTGGATCAGGGCGGTGGGGCGGTGTTGCTATTGCTCGACTTGTCGGCAGCGTTCGACACAGTCGATCATCAGCTGCTGTCCCGCCGCCTTGCCGACGTGGGGATAGGGGGGCGGGCCCTACAATGGCTCGTCTCATTTCTCCAGGATCGGGGACAAAGGGTGGTGCTAGGGGAGCAGCAGTCCTCGAGGCACCCGCTTGAGTGCGGTGTGCCGCAGGGGGCTGTGCTCTCCCCGATGTTGTTTAATATCTATATGCGCCCCCTTGCCCAGATTGTCAGGAGGTTTGGGCTGGGATGTCATCAGTATGCGCATGACACCCAGCTCTATCTGATGTTGGGCGGCCGGTCGGACTCTAACCCAGACGATCTGGACCGGGCATTGCACGCCGTGGCTGACTGGCTCAGATCTAGCAGGTTGAAATTGAACCCGGCGAAGACGGAGGTCCTGTGTCTGGGTCGTTGCGGTCCGGAGTGGGGGGTCCCGCTCCCGAGCTTCGACGGGGCACCATTGGTGCCTGCGCCGAGGGTTAGGAGTTTGGGAGTGCTCCTGGAGCCTGCCTTATCAATGGAGGCCCAGGTAGCAGCCACTGCCAAGTCAGCCTTCTACCATCTACGGCTGGCGAGGCAGTTGGTTCCCTACCTCGACCGTGATGACCTTGCCACAGTGATCCATGCGACGGTCACCTCAAGGCTGGACTACTGTAACGCTCTCTACATGGGGCTGCCTTTGGTGCAAATCCGGAAGCTGCAGCTGGTGCAGAATGCCGCGGCCAGGATGTTGATGGGTCTCGCAAGGCGGGACCATATCCAGCCTGTGCTGGCGGCGCTGCACTGGCTGCCTATAGCATACCGAGTTCACTTCAAAGTGCTGGTTCTTACCTATAAAGCCCTATATGGCCAGGGTCCAGCATACCTTAGGGACCGCCTTTCTCTGTACATACCCCAGAGAGCACTATGGTCGGGGTCAGAGCACAGATTATGTGTTCCTGGCCCTAGAGATGCCAGGCTGGCCAGAACAAGGACCAGGGCCTTCTCGGTGGCGGCTCCTGTCTGGTGGAACGAGCTCCCGGAGGAGATCAGGGCCCTGCGGGACCTAATGCAGTTCCGCAGGGCCTGCAAGACGGAGCTCTTCCGCCAGGCCTTTGAATAGGAGCCGCCACCGATGACTTTATGGATACCATCTACCATCTATTATGTGGCCCTGGTCCAACACGGCCTCGGCTATGGCCGCGGGGGGGGGGGGAGGGGCTCAGACCCACAACTTGGTTGCCATCAAACGCTGTATAAAGGAAGCTTTTATGAGTAATTTATATGTTTTAATAATATTTATTAGAATGTTTTAAATGATTTTATTGGTTATTGTATTAAATTGGCCTTGGGCCCATGTGAGCCGCCCTGAGCCCGCTTGCGGGGAGGGTGGGATATAAATGTGAAATAATAAATAAAATAAATAAATAAGAAGAATGTTTATTAATTCTAAAGTGTTTGGGGGCGGAGGATCTGGGGGTCTGCAATGAAGTAAGATCTAAAGGTACTAGATGTTATCTATTATGTGTAAGACAGGGCCAGCCCCATAGCCAGGAAATGTTCTGAGAGGGGGATTGGGGGGGGCGCCTTTGGGATTTTGGGAGTCACCCCAAGTGACTCTCTTTAAGGAAATCTGAAGAGGAGGCAGCCAGATGGCAGGGCAGTGAGTGGAGAGGGTTTCCCGTGCCTGCCGGCTGGCAAGCCAAAAACAGGGAAAGAAGGGCAAAGAAGGCCGTCCTGCTGCAGCAAAAGCGTGAATCTCCTCACCACACAAGGGGTGCTCCCTCCCTCCCTCCCTCTTTGGTGGCTGCCTAGCCTCACCCCCCTTCCCTTTACAACAGCCTGGGCTTCAGCCGTCTGTGCTCTGTGAAGTCTGCCTCCTCAGAGTTAGTGATCTCTGCAGCCTGGTCATCAGTTGCAATTCCAGGAGAGTCCTGGTCAGCCAATAGCTGCAGAGTGGAGGAAGGAATGAATCAAACAAGGAAGGAGCCAAATTACGCCATCAGCCAGGTTCAGCGCATCATGGTTGGACTAAATTCAAAGTAATATTTTTTCTAATAGCTGGGTCTCTGGGGACTCACTGGCACTAGGGCTCACCCCAATCGATAGGGGGCTGAGCCCCTAAAGCCCCACCGCTGGCTACGGCCCCGGAAGGGGTCAAGTTCAGTTTGCAACATTCTGTGGCTATTTAATTCAGTAAAAGAATAGTGAAATGAAACACCTTGCTCCCACTGATGTCCAGTCATTTAGAGAATTTTAAATAATTCTGTCAAAATCGACATGCAATGCTGCTGAAGTGCAGTTTTCTGTACAAACATGGTTATTGGTGTCTTAGTTTCAGGAAACCTTTCCATATTGACTTGTTTGCTGAAGACCCCCAAGGCATCTGGCAAAGAACCCTTTGAGCTGCAGTGTGGATTCTGGGAATGTTCTAGGGTGTGGACGTGATTCATGCTGGGCATGGGCTTAGACCGCTTGATCCTTACCATGATTCTATGCAAATGGAGCCATTACCCTTATGTGCACACACCCCATTCCTGGCCCTTGAACAGGAGCTATCTTTCAGGTTTCCCGGCCACGTCAGATCTTCTCCTTGTGAAACCTTGTTAAGCTTTCAGAGAACCCCAGGGTTCCTCAGAAGTCAGTTTGAAAGACACTGTGCTATCTCTCTATATAATAATTGTGTTTTGGTCGTGGACTCTCCTGAACATTCCACACGCTCCTAAATCAGTTGGCTCCATGATGTGTCACTCAGGCTGTCCCTATCCACTGGCTTTGTTGCCTGAGTCGCACCTCCAACATTCCAAACAGTTTGCTGTTCCTCTCCCCCCCACAGCCAGTTGGAATGCAGAGGTCGTTTGTATATGCGGCCTGATTGGCCTTTGCCTCTAACATTCTAAACAGTTTGCTGCTGGGAGTCATTGAATGTGTTCTGAGGTAAAATACATCTCCCAATCTTCCCTTCAATGGTCACGAGTTGCCAATCTGCGTGTTCTCCAGCCACGGCACATCATTTCCCCTACAGAAAATTTTCCAGCTATTACAACTGCTCTCCGGATGACCAAGATCAGTTCTCCTGGAGACAATGGCTGTTTTGGGCAGTGGACTCTATGGCATTATACCCTGCCCTCTGCACCCCAAACCCTGCCCTCCCCAGGCTCTACCCCTCAAATCTACCCAGAGTTGGCAACCCTGTAACAGGCTATGGAACCGCTTTCCAGACCCTTGGAGCCCAGGAGACATGGCATAATAGGAGGAGGTACTTTTCTACCTTAGCTGCCACTGCATAGCCCCAAATCAACGTAAGTCAGAGGTGGAGGGAACCATACCTGTTACCATGTGGCTCTTCTCCCATACTACCCACTTGGGACAGCAAAATGACTTGATACAGCCCTGCCTTATAGCTAAGCAGAAGGAAATAAACATGGATCGCCTCTCTCTATTTTCCCTTCCCTCTGCTGCCCCACCAGCCACAGCCGGGACATTCACCTGGAGCTTCCTTCTAGAGCCTGTTGTATTTCTTCCCACAACGATTTCTGCTCCTTACTTCTAAGTGGTAATTATAAAGCACAAGGCATGGGAAATCATTCTTATCTGCCCATGGTTTAAGGTGAGATTCAATCTTTACATTCAATCTGCACAGCCCAACCATGAGTATCTGTTATCAGCCCGGGCAAATATATCAAAAGGACAGCAACAGTGGATGGTGATGAATGGAACAATTTATGACAAAAATAATCAGCCGTAATGCTTTGAACATATGGTTTCATTATTAGGAGTAGTTCAAAGATGTTTTATGGGCTTCTTTGGGAAATATATTGACACTGGCATAGTTGTTAGAGCCAGTTTGGTGTAGTGGTTGGGAGCGCAGACTCTAATCTGGGAGAACCGGGCTTGATTCCCCACTCCTCCACATGCAGCTGCTAGTGTGACCTTGGGCAAGCCACAGTTCTCTCAGAGCTGTTCTCTCAAGAGCAGTTCTCAAAGAGCTCTCTCAGCCCCACTGCCTTACAGGGTGTCTGTTGTGGAGAGGGGAAGGGAAAGGAGATAGTAAGCCACTCTGAGTGAAGGGCGGGGTATAAATCCAATCTCCTCCTCCTCCTCCTCCTCCTCCTGCTCTTCTTCACAAGGCACAGACTAATTTAAAGTTAAATTATGGCCGAATCTGCAATTAGGATTTTGCTTACTGGAAAACATGAGAACAATAAAGGTAAAGGTAAAGGTTTTCCTTGCTCGAAAGCCAGTCGAATCTGACTCTAGGAGGCGGTGCTCGTGTCCATTTCCAAGCTGAAGAGCCGACACTGTCCAAAGACTTTTCCATGCTCATGTGGACAGCATGACTAAATGCCAAGGTGTACGGAATGCTGTTACCTAACCACCGAAGCAGCACCTATTTTTCTACTTGCAATGACTTGCTTTCGAACTGCTATGTTGGCAGAAGCTGGGGCCTAAGATGGGAGCTCACTCCGTCATGCAGCACTAGGGTCTCGAACTGCCAAGCTACCAGCCCTCTGGTCTGCAGCTCAGTGTCAACTTCTGAGCCACCATGGCCACCATGAGAACTGGCCTAAAAAGAATCATTTTGGTGATGAATAGTGTTTACCCCCTTTTTTCATAGGAGGGGGAATAATGTGCTGGTTTTTGCTTCATAATTTTCTTTCCTCCCCCCACTTCCTTCATACTTTTTTACAAGTTTATACTCAAAAATATATTCTGCTGAGAGGTCATTGCTAGTTAAATATGAATAGACTCAGTGTCATAATTAAAATTAAAATAATTAAAATAATTAAAAGCATTAGGTATCACTCTCTCTTATTTTTACAGAAATGAATTCAGGATATCTGGCATAATAACTAAGGATGTTCAAAACACACTGTCTGATCACAATGAGCCAGTTTTTTCAAGGGGCTGTTAAGCTGCTCCCAAAATGCTTCACCCTGATCATTGGAGTACTGATCTCTCATGTTGAGGCAACACTTCCGCCATGCTGTTCCGCCACGCTTCTTTATCCCTCTGGAAAAACATTTCAGAAAGTGCAGTGGGTGGAAGGAGGCAGGAAAGTTCCGCTCTTCTGACAAAAGCACCTTTTATTGGTGGAAAATGACCTTTGGATCCATTTCTCAACTTTCAAACCATGGATAACACAAAACACATTGGGTCTAAAAGTCTCAAAATGGGTGTCCCCACACTGTTCAAATCATAGTTTTTTAAAATATATTTTAAGTCACAAGGTGGCAGTGTTTAGGTGTAACTGAAGTTAAATGAAGGCCTGATCACACCAGTGATGGCCAACTAGTCCTCTAAAATCAGAAGGCGAATTCTTAGGTGGGATTCTCTCAGGCTTTTGTCAAAATGGTCAAGTTGGCTCATAGGGCACTTCCTGCACACCTTAAATTAACCATGGACAGATGGAAACACCTGATGAACATTTGAAGAGTCATCCTCAGTCTGGGCTGACCTGCGAGGACTCGGTTCACAAATAATAGCAAGGGGGAAAAAGCCTTTTTGTAACCAGTGGAGTGAAAACTAGCCTAGCAGCTAGTTAAGTTGCTACCTGAGGTGATTTACAGGCCCAAACCAGGTATGGGCTCAGAGGAAGGTTTGCACTGCTTTCTACAAGGTGTTAGAACAAGCTTGTGAAATAAAAATAAGGAACCGCTGACATCTTGCAAAGGTTAAAATAGGAATTAACCTGAGATTCCCAACAGCGCTGTAGAATACTGACCCCCTGCCCTGATCGGCAGGCTCGGCTGCTTGCAGTCTGTCAGATGGACAAACTTTGGAACTGCTTGCTGAGGGGATTGGGGGAGAAGTGGTTGGCTGAGAATGAATCGGAGCCCTCTGCTATTGAATTCCTCTTTGCAAATATATGTAAATTCCAATTTATGTTGACACTCCTCCCAGGCTTGGAAAACCCTGCAGGGAATGTCGTCTCCTTGGCTGATATACTCCAAAGGATGTTAGTCCCTTGAGAACATATCTGAGGGTCATTTCTCCTATTAATTAGGGAGCCTGCGTGATTTGAGGCAAGTTGGGGTGATGGTAACAGCTCGGGAAGTTACTCTCTTTGAACTGCAGAGATGCCATTCAGTTATTCTGACTAGTAAACTGCCCGGCGTCTGTGAAACAAACCTCTGATTTTAAACACCCAAAATCAGTAGGAGGGTCTTTGCTTTGAATCTGTTCCCTGAGTCCCATTTTACCTCTGAGGGAACTAGAAGAAGGATTCTTTGTATTCTTTATTCCAAAGCATCAGCTATAGTGTTGGCTGACTTGGATTAGACCCGTGTATCAAGCAGAGAAGTCGGTTCTGCCCCCCTACCTTTCCCCTGATATCAAACGTCCCCAGATGATCTGTTTGTCCTGCTGAGGGAAATGTGTATGCAGCTTCATATTCAACTGATAATATGAACCACTTGTTTTTGAAGACATTTCCATTTGCCACCTCTTGTCAGCAAGTTTCCTGAGCTTTTAATACGCCCAACCGGTCCATCCATCACCTAAACAAGGACACAAATATTCAGCGGATTTTTGCTTTCACTTGTAATAGCGGAGGCTTTGTATTTTGAGCACAATTTAAGGAAGTTTATCAGATCCCTGGAAGCTCAGGTTTACAGTATGAGGGGGCCAGAAAGTTTCCCTCCCACCAGTGGTTATAGTGGATGAGCTGTCTTGTAAAATACCCAGGACTGTTAGGAGGGAATTAAGCCAAAAGTGCCCCCTTCCCCCAATTTCATGAGCATCTCAATCACATGTAGGGATGCCAGTCTCCAGATAGGATCTGGAGGAAACCTCCTGAAATTACAGATTATTTCCAGACCACTGAGTTCTGGTTTCTCCAGTTTCTCTGGAGAAAATGGCTGTTTTGGAAGATGGACTGTATGGTATTATACCAGGGTCCCCAACATGGTGCCAACCAAGTGTTTTTAGAAAGCGTGCGGGGCCAGGTCAGGCACTTGCCCATCAGGGCTTTTCATTGGCTACTGGAGATCTGATTGCCTAGGTAGATTAGAAGGAGAAAAAGAGAAGAAGAGATTGGATTTATACCCCACCCTTCACTCGGAGTCTCAGAGCGGCTTACAAACTCCTTTCCCTTCCTCTCCCCACAACAGACACCCTGTGAGGTAGGTGGGGCTGAGAGAGCTCTTTCCAGAACTGTCCTTGACAGAACAGCTCTGACAGAACTATGGCTTGCCCAAGGTCATCCAGCAGGTGTACGTGGAGGAGTGGGGAATCAAACCCAGTTCTCCCAGATTAGAGTCCGTGCACTTAACCACCACACCAAACCAAAATAACGTTGCTTCAGTGGCAGTTGGTGTTATTCTTCCTCAGCTGTGGTGCAATGGTTAAGAACAGCAGACTCTAATCTGGAGAACCAGGTTTGATTCCCCACTCCTCCACATGCAGCCAGCTGGGTGACCATGGGCCAGTCCCAGTTCTCTCAGAGCTCTGTCAGCCCCACCTACTTCAAAGGGTGTCTGTTGTGGAGAGAGGAAGGGAAGGAGGCTGCTCTGAGACTCCTTCAGGTGGCAGCCTCCTGTGGCAGCCATTTTGTGATTGGCTCCACCTCCTATGACAGCTATTTTCTAGTTGTGCCCACCATTCTGTATCAGAATTCCAAAGGTGCCTGTGGGCTCAAAAAGGTTGAGGACCCTTGTATTATATCCTGCTGAGGTCCCTCCCTAGACTTCACCCTCAAATATCCGGGAATTTCCTAACCCAGAAATGGTAGTCTTTGTGTATTTTTCATATGTACGTGTGTGTGCAGTTGGAAGTAATGGCAACCTCTAGTGAATGACCCCTACTGGGGGCCTGGAGGATATTCAGAGAGGTGGCTGAATAAAGCCTGCCCCCATCTCCCAACTGCTGGTATTCCAAGGAGGTCTCCCATTCCAGTACTTGCCAGAGTTGCCCCTGTTTAGCTTCTGAAATCTGGTGAAATCGGGCTTGCCTGAGCTACCCAGGTCAGGGCCAGAAACAGCAATCTTAATTCACATTGTCAAAAATATCCATTGCCGTGAGTTGGGAGGGTGCTGCAGAAGGAAGACAAAAGCAGGATCTCTCCCCGTTTCTCATCAGTCTGGGAGTGCTGGGTGCAGAATGGAATCTGGTTGTGTTTCACGCTTCAGACTGCCTCCTTCAAACTGGCAGACTGCTTGCAAATTGGCAGTTCAAATGGAGCCGGCCAAGCGGTGCTGTCCTTTCTTCACGCTTTGCTTGCAAATAGAGGAGAGGGGGGAATCTCAATAGATTGCTTTCTTGTGATTAGACCGCGGTATATACTGAACTGTCCCTTCTGGTGTAATGACTGACAGCAGGAATGCCACCACCGAAGGAGTTAAGAGGGTATCTCTTTCCTTTCTCCCTTTCCCTTTTCCATTTTTATCTACTCATCTCTGACTCAGAATGAAAATTTTCCCTGCTGCCATTTGGCAAAAGGAAACAGTTCATTTTTATTGTGTTTTAATATCAATTTGAGTTCATTTTGAACCGCTTTGTGAAATTTCTGCAGATTTCATACAGCCACACATTTATTATGATAATAAGTTTGATTTGGGCAGGAAATGATTGACCCTTGAGCAGTGTACTGTGGCTGTATTACCATATCCGGTTTGCAACTAGATCATTTGGGGGTACCATTTTTAGGACACGGCTGAATATGCTTTCCACCATACTAAGCAATGCATTCAGGAGACCCTCAGTTTCTGGAGATGGGCATCTAGTTCTTAAGATCTCAGAAGCCAAAATTTATATTCTTACTCTACGTAGTACTGAAATTTGAAAACATGTCGTTTCTGATTTGGAATCCTTTCAAAAACCCAGTGCTGAGAACCATTTGGATGCTTTGAAGGGAACACCTTCTCCATGCTGAAAGGGGAATGAATTTTTATAAGTATCCCATCATTAAAGCATCCTTATGGCACTCAGGAAGCATGAGCACTTTGGTATGAGCAAGATCATCAGTACCTGCTGGGGGAAAAAAACAACTATCACCCCTGGTATGTTTATATGTAAACTACCAACACAAAAAGAGCCTTGCTGAATCAGATTTGTGGCCTACCTAGTCCAACATTCTGTTTCCCACCATGGCTAATCAGATATCCGGAAAGGCCCACAGGCAGGGACACAAAGGCCAAAGCCTCTAAGAAATGTTGTCTCCCAGCAACACATAGCTGCGGGCCGGGGTTTTCATCTGGACAATTCCACGATGGGACTCATGGAGGGCAGTCAGGACTTTGGAGTGGAGTGGCCCCGGAATGACCACCCTTGTCCCCCATAGCAAGCACCCCTTGTGGGTGGACAGTTTGTGCCATCTTGCTATGTAGGCAGTGAAGTCAGGGCCTGGATGGTCGGGCCACCCCCTCCCCACCCAGTCCGAGACCTGGGAGAGGACTCGGTCCCTGGCCGTGCGGTGGGCCACATCAGATACCTGTACAGGTCAGTCTGGGAGGTCCTTGATGAGCACGACGTGGAATGCTGGCGCTGAGTCCGGGTCGCAGGAAGGCAGCGGGAGGCAGCTGAGGGCATCGGCATGGCCCATGGCCTTTCCGGGGTGGTGCACCAACTCATACTGGTAACCTAAAAGGAAAATTGACCACCGCAGGACCCACAGGGATGGCATTTGCGGGATCTGGAGGTGGGGAGCGGGGAGACCCAGAAGCGGCTTGTGGTCAGTGGCCACTGTAAATGCTCTACCATAAAGGTAGTCGTGAAATTTTTTTACGCCTGCAACGATGGCCAGGGCCTCCTTGTCAATCTGGGCATAGTTTAGCTCTGCCGACAACAACATTCTGGAGTGGTACGCCACTGGAACCTCCCGCCCGTTGGGAAGCCGATGGCCCAGGACCGCCCCCACCCCATAAGGAGATGCGTCACACATCAGAATAACCGGCAAGGACTCGTCAAAGTGAGCCAGGACAGCATTCGAAACTGACAAGTCTTTCACTGCTTGGAACGCCGATGCTTGTTGCGGCCCCCAAGCCCATTTGGCCCCTTTGTCCAGCAACCTATGTAGGGGTTCAGCAACTGTCACCTTGTGGGGGAGGAAGGCGTGGTAAAAGTTCAGGAGTCCCAGGAAGGCCTGTAGCTCTGCCTTTGACGTGGGAGTGGGCGCCTTCGTGATGGCTGCCACTTTCTCAGGGGTGGGGTGGATGCCCTGGGCGTCGATGGTGAAGCCCAGGAATGTCACAGATGGGACCCCCAAGGTACATTTGTCCTTGCACACCTTTAGGCCGGCATCCTGGAATCGCTGGAGGACGGCCCGCAGCTGGGTCTTGAAGGTGTCAATGTCCAGGGCTGCGATCAGAACGTTGTCAAAGAATGGCTTCACGCGAGGAATGCCTTTCAAAACAGAGCCCATTAGCTGTTGGAACAACATGGGAGTGACACTGACCCCAAACTGGAGCTGCTTTACCTTGAACGCTCCCTTGTGTGTGATGATTGTCTGCGCCTCTGCCGTGGCGTCGTCCACGGGGAGCTGCTGGTAGGCCTGTGCCAAGTCCAGCTTTCTGAATACCTTGGCCCCGGCAAGGGAGGCCAAAACATGGTTGACCATGGGCACCGGGTATGCGTGGTCTTGCAGGGCCAAGTTCAACATGCATTTGTCGTCTGCACAAATGCGAACCTCCCCATCTGCTTTCAAGGGAGACTGCATTGGGGAAGAACTGCATTGCATATCTCACTTCAGAACTCCTCTTTTAGACTAGCAAGTTTGACTGTTTCAAGAAGGTGATTCACAACACCACCTTTCTCCCTTCATAAATTGCAAGGATTTTACCTGCTCAAAGACCAAGGAGCACTCCAGTTGGCGTTAGATGATCCTCATGGCCAGCCCAGGAGGAAAAATGTCACTTGTGCTAGTTGGCCTATAGTCAGGTCATTTGTTATGTGGTTCCAGACCATCTGGTTTCTCCAGCAAGGGCAGTTAGTAAGAAAATGCTCAAGAAGCAGCAGTAATCTGAGGAAACAATGACTGAATGACATTTCTTATCTTTGAGAACCATGTTGGGTCCCACAAATAAGTGGGTTCTAGATCAAGTCAAGCCTGAACTCTCCCTAGAAGCTAGCTAAATTGAGGCTACCATACTTTAGTCCATACCATACTTTAGTCACCTCAAGTGACTAAATAAGGTAATAGTGCTAGGGGAGGTTAAAAGCAATAGGAAAAGAGGAAGATACAATGTGAGATGGATTGACTCAGTAAAGGAAGCCCCGGCCTTTGTTTGATTTTATTAATTTAATTTCTGACTCGCCCTTCCCTTCCCTCAGGGCGAGTAACAACATATTATAATCAGGGGTCATTTCGTAGAAAAAGAGGTGCAGGAGCTCATTAGCATAACTCATTTGCATAACTCATTTGCATATGCCACACCCCCTAACATGCCAGAAGTGTATCAGAAGGCAACACCCACCCCTCAGGCTTCACTCCACAGGTGAGTGAAACTGACCTGCTCTTCCTCCATTCCCTCCCCCATCCAATACTTTGTGCAATCAAAATAAGCATAAAGAACACACCCTCATTCTCTTCCTGCTCCCTTGAAACCACCAGGTTTCAGGTAGACTTGAGATACCCAGGACACGTGCACCACCCATCCCTTTCCCTTTCCCTCCCCACAACAAGACACCCTGTGAGGTAGGTGGGGCTGAGAGAGGTCTTTTGAGAACTGCTCATGAGAGAACAGCTCTGAGAGAACTTGTGACTGGCCCAAGGTCACACCAGCAGCTGCATGTGGAAGAGTGGGGAATCAAACCCTGTTCTCCCAGATTAGAGTCCAACTCCTAACCACTACACCAAACTGATGGGGTGGAAGCTGCTGAAGGATTGGTTAAATTTCTTCAGTACTTATGTGCCATGTGCCCAGATAAAAAATGGTATACTTAGAAAATTTATATGCCACCTTGAGCAAGTCTCTGGAAAAGCAGCACACAGTCATAAAAGGAACAATGATAAAATTATCAACATTAAAACAAAACGTTAAAAACAATAAAGACCCTAGCAGGGCTTTCCCCAGGGCGCTGCGCCTCTGCACTGCTCGGGAAAGCCGAGGAGGGGGCGGGGCTTAGTCATGTGCCCGCCCCCTGGGCTCCTCACTCCTGGAGCTGCGCTCCTGTGCGCTCCCGCTCCAACGAACCCCTGATTATAATAACAATAATCATAAATTAATTAAAACAGTTTAACATCTACAAGTTTAAGTTACTAATTGTAGCAGCAGATAACATAAAATTACAATAAATGCATACATTTTTTCACATCAGGGAAAGATTTAGTCATGCTGGGGGAAGGCCAGAGAAAGGGGGCAAAAGGAGTTTGCGAGATCTGAGTGAGGCTGTTAATGATAGGATGTTTTAAAGGTCATTCGTTCCTAGAGTTGCCATAAGTCTGAAGTGACTTGACAGCATGTAACACACACATGATTCCAAAATTGATCTCAGTGGATACGAGAGAGAATTTTATAATTTTTCAGTAGTGTCTTCCCATAAATTAGCTTCCACATGCAGAACCCCCCTGGCTCTCCACACTGACTCCATTTTTTGAGAGCATATTCTAAGGTTCAGAGATCTTTAGACAAAATGTTGTTGGATCTGAATGAAATGTTGAAATGCACTATACTTCTTGGATCCCAAACAGTTATTTGTTCACTTATTTTAAAGATATGGAGATAGTGTTAAGCTAATTTACTGGTGCTGAGATGGCTATCACTGCAAACTAGAAGAAATCAGATTTAGAGCCTCCAGTAAACGAATGCCTCAACCATACCTGGAAGAGATTGTTTTGTTAATGAAACTGACATAATATCAGGTAGCGAGGACAAATAATCTTCATTATATGGCTAAATTTGTTGAACGTTGGATTTTGGAATGCCAAATTAAGACATGCCCTTGCTGAAATGTTAATATTTGATTTATTCTGAATAATAAAAAGCACTGTGTGCATTTCCTAAGAACTGTGTTAATGGCTCCATTATCTAATTTAGCCGTTTCCTCTTCCGTCTCCTTTTCGTTTGTTCTTCCTTCCCCCCTTGTCCTTAATGTGATTTGAATGTGCATGTTGTTAGATTATTCTGTAACGGGGAAGGTAAAACAGAGCATCAGCAACGACTGATCAATAGTTCATCTACAATAGCTTGAGACTGTAAACATTATTTGTATTGATTTTTCTTAAAACAACTGCAGGTGTACAAGAGTCAGGAAATAACTCAAAGCCTGTTAGCTGAAGCATACGGAACAGGCAGAGGTCAACAGGTAAAAATTTAACATGCCGACTCTCAGTAGCTTCTATTTGGTTAGGATAGAGTATTCTTTCACCCAGGAAAAGTTCAAAGTCTGTGAATGGATTTTGCTCACACTAAGAAACCAACTGATCAAATTATTTGGAGGGGTAGAAAATAGTTTGCCCTTGGATCATGTTGACTAAATGCCTCCCCATACATTGGTTGATCTGAGGTGGACAGATTGTTACGCAGATGACCTCAAGGTATCATCTCCTCAGGAGCTGCTGAAGAACCCCTGCGGCAAACAAGCCAAAGGTGCTTACTAAGGTGTACAGTCAATCAGTAAGCAGTATTAGCATGGTTTGCTCCCAGTTTGCTCCCTTGAGGCTAGGGCTGCCAAGTCCCCCGGTAGGGAGGGGGAAACACCGATTTTTCATGCTTCCCCCCCGCTTTTTCAAAACTGGCCACCGGGGGGAGGCAATGGCTGCCAACAGGAGGGGAACGTCGGAGCCTGCCGGGCCCTCTCCCTTCCAGGCCTCTTAAAGGGAAATGTCTGAAGAGCCTGCAGTGAAAAGCCTCACCAGACATTTCCCCTTTAAGAGTTAGCAAGAGAGCCCCGCCCAGAGATTAACGAGGGACTAAGCTCTTACTGAAGGGCCTGCTTTTGCATGCGGCTGGTGTAAGATTGAAAGGTTGCTGCTGCTGGGCCTGGGGTAAGTCCATCTGCCAGCTCTTTTCCTTCTCTCTCTCTCTCTCCCCCTCCCCCTTTCTTTCTTTTTTCTGTCTCTCTCTCTCTCTCTGTCCCCATCCAGCAGAGGTCTATCAGTGGCTATTATTAGCCACAAGGTCTAAATGGAAGTAAGTGCCTGTGCCAGCTCTTTTCCTTCTCTCTCTCTCCTTCTTTCTTTTTTCTGTCTGTCTGTCTGTCTGTCTCTCTCTCTCTGTCCCCATCCAGCAGAGGTCTGTCAGTGGCTATTATTAGCCACAAGGTCTAAATGGAACACTTTGTCTGGGGCAGTGATGCTCTGCATTCTTGGTGCTTGGGGGGCAACAGTGGGAGGGCTTCTGGAGTTCTGGCCCCGCTGCTGGACCTCCTGAGGGCACCTGGTTTTTTGGCCACTGTTGTGACACAGAGTGTTGTACTGGATGGGCTGTACTGGATGGGCCGATCCACTGTGGCTTCTCTCCTGTTCTTATGATATGAAAATCATATTCTGCCGAGATGAGGAAGGATTCAGTAGGGCTGTTGCTCAGTGATAGAGCATCTGCTTGACATGCAGGAGGTATCAGCCTCTTCAGCTAAAAAAGGATCAGGTAATAGGTGACATTAAAGATCTCAGCCTGAGACCCTGGAGAGCCACTACCAGTCTGAGTAGTCAGTACTGACCTTGATGGACCAATGGCCTGATTCAATATTAGGAAACTTCATGAGTTCATGTGTCAGCATGTGGAAGCAACATCACAGGATGTGACTTCACAAAATGATGTCACTTCCTTTCTCCTGGCTCCACCCCCAAAGTCTCCTGGCTCCACCCCCAAAGTCCCCAGATATTTCCCAAGTTGGACTTGGCAGCCCTACTTGAGGCCAAGGTGGCTGACCTGGAGAAGCAGAGACAGTCAGTTAGGCGCATGGAGAAGACTCTTCGGGACTTGTTAGATATGCCCCACTCTGAATCTGGCACCCCCACCACTGTCAAGGAGCATGAGGGTTGAGAGGGAACAGGGCACCATGCTGTGGATAAGGGGAATGTGCCCTCAGAAGGGACCTCTTCTACAGCTGGTGAACAGGTCTCCTTTCATACCAAGGAACCATCCCTGGGCAGGGAAGGGGGGGCTCTTGGTAGTTGTTGAGTCGATCCTTAGGCAGGTAGACAGCTGGGTGGCGAAACTGCGTATTGACCGTATGGTGACTTGCCTGCCTGATGCAAAGGTAGCGGACATTACACATGTTTTAGATAGGCTGGTAGATAGTGCTAGGGAGGAGACAGTGGTCGTGGTACATGTTGGCACCAAATATGTGGGGAAATGCAGTCATGAGGTCCTGGAGGAAAAATTTAGGCTGCTAGGCAGGAGACTCAAGGCCAGGACCTCCAAGTTAGCCTTCTCAGAAGTGCTACCTGTTCCACGTGCAGGTCTGGAGAGACAGGCACAGATCAGGAGTCTCAATGCATGGATGAGACAATGGTGTAGGGGGAGATTCAAGTTTGTTAGACACTGGGATGCTTTTTGGAACAAGAGGGAGTTGTACAAGAGAGACGGTCTCCACTTGTCCCAAGAAGGAACCGGGTTGCTGGTGCTTAAAATCAAAAAGGTGGCAAAGCGGTTTTAAAACTGAATATTGGGGGAAGCCAACAGGAAATGAAAAATCTCTGGTTCGGGATGGTTCATCTCAAAGAGATGAAGGGGTAGCTGTAACTTTCCTACAAGGAAGTGGAACAGAATTGTTCTCTGAGACTGTGGCAAATGATAGGGACTGCCTGGCAAGGTCTTGAGTTCAGAGCAACGCAGTGGTTCCTCAAAAGAGAAAACTGGTAATAGTGATCAGCAGTGTTCCCTCTAAGCTGAGTTAGTGTGAGCTAGCTCAGTTTTTTATCCTCCAGCTCACACATTTTTGTCTTAGCTCAGGAAGGATGGCTCCAAAGCAAACAAATTTATGCAGTAGCCAAATCACTCACTACAACTTTAATGCTAGTAGCTCACAAAGTAGAATTTTTGCTCACAGGACTCCACAGCTTAGAGGGAGCATTGGTGAACAGCCTTGTTCGCTGTTATCAGTCTGCATCTGGGCAGTTTGCAAGGCGATAATGGTTGTAGCATTGTTATGGGGAATGGAATTTTCCAAAATTAACTTTATTTAGATACAGCCATGAATTCCTCTTTTTCTCTCTTTCAAAATTCTTAGGGCAAGCCATCCAAACCTAGCCACCCGATAGGTAACTTCTCCTCAGCTATCCGATGGCAAATTTCTTAAAAGGCAGATTCTTTGCCTGCAAGAGAGAGGGAGTATCTTAGGGAAAGGAAGCGACTCTCAGATGTTATTATACGCTTTAGAGTCAAAACTTACATGTTCTATAGACTCAATACCATCTGCACAACAGGTACATATCCTTTCTTCATAAACAGTCTTGTTAAATTTTTCTTCTAGGACTGCAGATGGGAGTACATCCCAGCACATTAGTGTAAATGTTCTTCTGTAGTCCTGATTTAATAAACGGGAATGGTAAGGCATAGGGATTGCTCTGGTTATCTGGAGCCAGGAGGACTCACCATTTCTCTATCATATTTAAATCATGTTGTCTTGAGATATCCAGTATTCTCTGTTTTGCCATAGACTTGGCCTTTTCATAACCCATAGAGCACAAATATTGTTTAGACAAACAGTAAAAGGCTAATTTTTTATCTAGCACCTTAAACCAAAGGGGTTCAAAATGGTCTGACATGATTTAACTTGTCAATCCCTTGGGTAGAAAAGCTAGCTTCAACCAAAATGTTATCACTGCAATCCATAGCTTTGCCTCAACAGTAATCATGCTTGTCTCTATACAAATAAGGACATTTGGAACCCCATTAGGGGCTTGTAGAATTGCTCTCAAAATTTTTGACTGAACTGTATCTGCTTTCTTAACGTTTGCTGTAATGTTAATGGGGGCTCCATATGTGAGCTGAGACAAAGATTTAGCCTTAAATAATCTAAGGGCAGCCACAGGACATTAACCCCTTTTGTTCCAGTAAAAATTTTGAATCGCTCCAGAGCTCCTTTTGGCCTCTGAAACAACAGTATTTATATTCACCAATCTTGAACCATTTGCCTGGAAGAAACCTCCCAGGTACTTAAAATATGAAACTTGTTTGATCGGAATCGCGTTTAGAGACCAACGATAAGTCTTTGGTGATTTGTTTTTTTGCAAAGGTCATTATTTTGGAGTAATTGACCTCTAGTTTATTTTTACAATAGTACTGGGTAAAAGTGTTCATAGCTTTCCTCAGGCCAACCGGGTATCAGCTAAAGCTGCCATCTCCTGCCTGGGAGGTGGGATGAGTGAACCCTTGACGTTGAGTCTGTGGAATGTTATGTTATATTTCTCATGCTCTGCTTATCACTCTTTGAGCTGCTCTGACCTTGGGAGACTGTTGGTGCCTGCCCATGTATCTCTTCTCCTGTCTAATTCTTCCCGTTTTTTCCCTGGGAACTGTAAACCAGTATTTTAAGTGCCTTTTCTCTGACATGGTGATTGGTTGCATTGCATTACCAGACTCCTTTTTGAATTCTGTATAATTGTCCTGCTTAGGGCTGTGTTAGCCATTACTAACACAAGAAGTATAGATGACCACAGCAGACCTTCCTCAATAAAGCCTTCCTGTTTAAGGACACTTGTTGGTGACTTACTCTGTAGGACTCCCACAGAGTGTTAATAATCTTTTACCTTGGGATCTTACCCTGCACCCAACAATGGATGGCGAGAAGATACCTGCATCCACTGTGCCCCCGGAGGGGCCAGTGTCTTCTGCAGAAGAGGTTGTGGTTATGACTACAAATCGGTGGGTCTACAGTAGACCACGGCAGAGCCAGTATTCCTGGATGCAGTTTGCCACTACCCCACTGGAAACGTGGTTGACATGGCATAATTGTCCTGCTTAGGGCTGTGTCAGCCATTACTAACCTAAGAAGTGTAGATGACCATAGCAGACCTTTCTCAATAAAGTGTTCCTGTTTAAGGACACTTGTTGGTGACTGACTTTGTAGGACTCTCACACCAGGGTTTTTGAAAGTAAGACAGCATCATCTGTGTATAAGAGGACACCAGTATGTTTACTGCTTAACTTAGGGAGATGGAACTCAGATTTATTTAGATATGTTACAAGGTCATTGATGTAGAAATTGAAAAGGAGAGGTGCTAAAAGGCATCCTTGTTTAATTCCTCTGCTGGTCCTGATAGGATCTGTGAGGTGCCCCTGTGAGGAACACCTGACCTGTACATAAATCTGATTGTAGAGAGCCTGGATTATAAATAATAATGGTCTATCGATACTTGTCTCCCTTAACTTATGCCATAATATGTCTCTAGCAACTGAGTCAAAAGCTGATTTCAGGTCCAGGAAGGCAGCAAAGAGGGATACCTTTGAATTCGAAGAGTACTTTGAGATCAGGTGGTCCAATACCACACAATGGTCCAGAGTAGATCGACCCTCCCTAAATCCCGCCTGTTCATCTGCTAAACAAGAGTTCTCCTCCATCCAGTCCCTGTTTTGCATAGAGTTTGCTTGCTATGCTCAGCAATAGCAAGGTCTGTAGTTGTGAGGATCATCTTTGTTACCTTTTGTTACCTTTGTTACCTTTTGTTACCTTTGTTACCTACAGACCTAATAGGTCTGTGGTTGTGAGGATCATCTTTGTTACCTTTTTCATAAAGGGGAACAATCACTGCCATTCCCCAATCCTTAGGGATTTTCCATTTGATCTATTTGTATGAATAATGAGACTAAAACCGATTGGATTCTGTTTTGTCAGCTCTGGAGGAAATAGGTCTAGGCCTGGGACTTTTCCTGGTTTCAGGATATCAATGACCTGTTTCACCTCATAGGGATCCACTGGGGGCCAGGTTGGGAGATTATTAATTTCCTCAGGTTTTGGATTTCTTACTACTATATCCTTGTACAGACTCTTATAATGGGGTTCCCAAGTGCTAGGTAAGAAGTAGTTATTTCAGGAAGTATGTGGCCTATCTGTGAGGACAGCAACCAATCTCCAGAAAAGAGCTGTGTTCTTTTCCCTACTGCCTTTCTAAGATCTTCCCAGAATTGCCTGATGGCTTCCTGTTTCTTGCACCTAATAAGAGCCTTGTACTGGGCTTTTTGGTATTTTAGATCCTGCAGTGTGACTGCATCTGGGTTGAGCCTATATTTGGCATAATTCACATTTGTGATTTTTTTCCATACTTCTGCAATCTTTATCAAACCAGAATCTAGAAGGGTCATACTTGTAGTGCGAAGGACCAGAATTAACACTCTCAGAACCATTTGAAGTTCTCCCAGTATTAGTATGTATTCACCTAGGCAGGATTCAACATTCTCTGTTGCCTTCAATCTATCAGCAGCAGTCTTAATCAGCTCTGACTGCATCATTTCAGCCAAAGTCCTACCCAGAGAAGCCTTCCATTTTGGTCGACAATATCTATCCCCTTCTAAAGAACCTAAATAGAAATCATGTTGTTTTTTGACCCGCAGATTTGCCCTTTGCATGCCTAATTCTAAGACCAGAGGTAGATGGTCACTATCACAATGTGGGGCAACCTCAAAATGTTCTACATATTGGGGTGTATCTTCAGAAACCATTATGTAATCGATAACACTCATTCTGTCCCCGGACCAATACATAAAGTCAGCTGGATAATCGCCTGGGAAAGATCTGTTTAGGACCTGAAGTTTAGTTCTTTTTGTTATTTGGCTTAGCAATTGACCAGCAAAGTTAACCTCTGTGTCTTTTGAGAGCCTCTTCAGAAGTTGCATTTTACAGTTTGCCCCCTGGAGATAGTGGCTGCCCTTCGTGGAGGAGTTAGAATAATCAGAACCCATCAGGGCATTAAAATCCCCTCCCACAATCAGGTAGGCCAAAGGGTAAGCTGTTGTTAAATGCTGTAGGTAAGATTGAAACCCAGAAAAAATTATCTGAGTTAACCCTTTGTCTTTAGCAGGGAGCAGATAAACATTTACAGTTAGGCAGTCTATGCCCTGGAACTTTAGTAACAGGGCCATAACAAACTGCTCGTAAAGAGGGAGCTCCACTATTTTTGTTTTCAGGGAAGAAGAAATTAGGATACAGAGACCCCCTTTAGCTCTACCATATCAGGAAGCCTCTGCTGTCAGGACAAATTATTTATAACCATTTAAGAACATCTTCCCTGTACACCAAGTTTTCTGACCCAAGATGATGTTAAATTTAGAAATAAAGTCAATTGAACCTATTTCTTTCATTCTGCATAGCCAGCCCCTTAAGTTCCATGATATAAGAGAAAGGGTCTGACTGCTAGTAGGGAAAGTCTGTACCTTGTTTTGGGGCTGGATTATCTAGTCATTCCATTGGCAATATAACTTCCAGATCCCTTTCCACATCCAAAAAAATGCAACCATTACACCCTGTTGCCCCAGATAGTGGAGCAACCTTAGACTCAGTCTTATTGATCAACCTTAAGGAGTCATGGCTTTCCATTTTTGATTTATAAAAGTCCTTAGATGATCCCATTGCAGTGTGGAGATCTCCTGCAGCAGATGTTTTGACTCTCAGAGATAAACAGTCCAGTATACCTGTTGACTTAGACTGTCTGTTGCCATGGTCAAGTCCTGGCCCATCCTGTATTTGTGAGGAAACCTTTGTCTTCAGCAATTTCAGTCTTAACTCTTCCAGTCTAGTTGTGATCCTCTGTTGGGCTTCTTGAGGAAGGTTTTCAAATGAGTTTAATAGTTCTGTCTCAGTAGAGTTGTCAAACAAGATAGTTTCCACTTTGCAAGATGAATGTTCCAGCACCTCATCCAAAGTGATTAATTCTGACACTTCGTCCATACTAGGTGCTTCCTGGATGAACTCATATCTTGATTTCACAAAGGCATTTTTTTCCTGCTTCTGTTCTACTAGCTGGTATGACATAGGAAGTAGAGGGGTAATTTCTGTGTCGGCAAATACTCTTGTTGGGTAAATTCCTTTAAGCCACAGATCCTTTTTCTGGGCTAATATCAGGGAAGGGAAAATAGAACTCTCAAAGGAGAGCAAAATTCTTTGGTACTGCCTGGGGAGAAATAACTCTTCCACCTTAACAAGATCCAGGGGTTGGCTGACGCCTTTTAACACTTTTCTCAGATGTTTACAAACCAGCTGCTTAGAGTTCCATGGCAGTATACAGTTTTTGTATGGATAGATTGTAAGGTACACATTTTGGGGTTGTAAGATTAAATGCTGAGTGCTCCATCACCCTGTGAGCCACTCTTTCTGTGTCTGACGGTTGCTCCTCACATCTTGTGGCTCTCTGTCTACCCTGAACTGGGGGAGAGAGTGTCCTGTAATTGCCTCTCTTTTCAGCAGCCAACCTTGACACTGCACATGTCAGCTTATCCAAGGAGTTTTCCAGCACTTTTAACGATTCAAAAATGCGAGTTAAAGTTAGAGCTGTAAGTTTAGGGTAATCGCTCTCTGTGATGCTGTCCTTCCGCCCAAAGGCAGCTGTTTCAAGGCTGTTGAACTCTCTTGTTGGAGCTGCCCCACCATCCTTCTCAGCATCTTCAGCGTTGATGTCTGCCAAAGGGGAGAAATGATTCGAAATAGGGGTGTTAGTTAGCTCTCCCTTCTTGGGTAAAAATTACTCTCCAATCTTTGTTTTTGGGCTGGCTGAAGGTTGAAGTCGTCCAATTCACGTGGACACTTGCCAAGACCCATTACTATGATTAAGGGAATTTTGCCTGTTGTTAGTTAGCAAAATGATAACACAGGATTGAATGGAAGAGAGGCGGCCAGAAACCAAATCTTTATAGTTTAGAACCTATCGTACTTGAAAAAGGTAAAACAAAGGTAGGGATTGAATAGATAAATAAAATGAAATAAGATAAAACAAGATAAAATTAACTAGCAGGCCTCCGCGTTCACTGAGTCACGACTTAGTGTTGCTTGCTCCTCACTTAACAAAACAAGATAAAAAGCAGACTACTTCAGTGGGAGACTAAAATTAGTTAAAATCAGTTAAAAACCAGCTTAAAACCAATTAAAATCATTAAAAACACTTATCTGTGAGAGAGTACAATCAGAAGGTGTCTAGACGCGTCGAGCTGGAAACCTGTGACAGAACCTAATCTGGTTTTTGCCCAGCCCAGGAGCTTGTCTGGAGGAAACAAAAGCCTTCTTTGTAGATCCCTTGAAATGGCACTGGAGACTGTGTACAGTGAATAATAATAAAGATTTTATTTAATAGGCAGGGATGGTATGTGTTATGTCCACTGATCACCACCAGGCATCAGCGTCCTCACGCCAGAACTTGGTTTCAGAGAACTATAGGGGCCAAGGATCCTGAGGTACCTGCAGCCAGCCAATAAGACCTCTGGCAGGAAATTCAAACCCTCCAATGGGACTGTGGATGTGTCTTGGGACAGTGTATATAGTTGATGGCAGTCGCTCTGGGAGCAGAACTTGTCCCTCCATTTGACCCTACTCACCCTCAACAATGGGAAGCCTGGGTTGAGGGACGCAAGTCCATCCTGATCTTCTATCAGGCTACAGAAGAGGAGCAGAAGAAGGGTCTCCTCACTGGCTCGTGTGGCCCTGCCACCATTGAGCTGGCCCGAAATCTGCTCTTCCCTACCAAGCACTCAGAGGCCATGTTCGAGCAGATTGTCAAGGCACTCCAGGACTTTTATTATTCAGGTTTTTCTGAAAATCCCATAGCCTAAGTCTTATTGGCTTCTATAGCCAGGGTTCCCCCTGTGGGCAGAGTTTGTGAAGGGTATCTGTCGAAATAATTGAATATGTGGACCCCTTGTCCAGTTCCATGTGGCAGGGGGAACCCTCTATGTTAACAGGGATTAAAATCTTGTTGGGGGTGTCCCAGGGCAAGTTCATTACCTGGTGGTGGGACGATGAAGTGGAGTGTAGGTCCACAGACTCAGAATGAGCTGCTTGCATGCATCAGGAGGGCCTGGAGCGACTGACCCGGGCGATGTGCCTGGTCTTTCCACAGGATCGGCAGGCTGCGTCCTGGAAACAGCAGGTCCAGCACTCATGTGGGTTTCCACAGCTGGCACATGTGGTTGCTGTGCTGTGTCAGGGCATTGTGGTGGCTGTTGCAGCAGACCTGGAACTGGAGGTGGTGCTTCTCTCTGTGGAGGTCCTGGTAGAGGCTTTTGGTGGATGGCAGTGGAGCTGCAGGATGCCATCCTCATTGGAGGCTTCAGAGCCTGATGAGGCAGTGGTGCGATGTGTAGAGGTGGAGGAGTCGAGCTGGTCTTTTTGCACCTTCTTGAATGCACAGGTGACCTGGAATGCCTTCTCTAGGGTTATGTCGGAGAGGGCGACCAGTTTCTGGCATAGCTTCAGTGCTCTAACCCCCCCCCCCCCCAGATGAAATTAGTCAGTAGGTTGTCCTTGACGGACACAAACTCGCAGCCGACCACTAGTCTGTGAAGGTCAGTCAAGAAGGCGGCCATGGTTTCACCCTGCTTCTGTGAGCAGCCACAGAAGTCCATGCACGTGGCCATCATGGACAGTTTGGGTGTGAAGTAACTGTTCAGCGCCATGATGATTTCATCGTACAAGGTCTCGGCCAAGGTGCGGGGTGAGACAAGGCTTCTAACTAAGCTCAGGGTGTCAACCTCGCATGTGCTCAGGAGCAAAGCCTTTTTCTTGCTGGGGTCAGTGGCCTCCTGTACTTCAAAAAAGTATCCGAGCTGATTGGCCCATGCTTACCAGAGCTCGGGTTGGGTGGGGTCGTATGCAGAAATCTGACCTGGAGCGGCAGCAGCAGCCATGACTTGTGGAGGTGAGATGGTGTGGGGAATGGGGTCCAGAGCAGCAGCAGGTGATGCGGTGGGGCGCTAGAGCCTTGCATTGTTGGGAGTGAGCAGATTGGGGTTCGATGCGCTGCTGGGGACCAATGGGGGTATGGTGAGGCGCTGGCACCTTGCGTTGCCAGGAGTGGGTGGATCGATGTTCTGTGTACTGCTGGAGTCCAATGGCGGTGCAGTTAGGCACTGGAGTCTTGTGGTGCCGGTGCTGGAGTTGGCTGGGGCGTTGCTCCTTTGGATCCCATCTTCATCGCCAGTATAAAGTACGGAAGTTGGATACTTGTTATGGTGAAATCAGCTCATAAGTTTATTTAGTTGGAGAAGATGACATGCTGGATGGAGGTCCAGGGGCCTGCTTATATTCACATTCAAGCCCCAACCCTGGCCTCGCCCGAAGGATCTGATAGGGCCAGTTTCCCGTGGGTGCACGCTATAGGTCCATTCAAGGATCCAGCATGCACCACTGGACCAAATTATGATCCGGCCGGGCTACTGTCTGTTGGGTCGAAGCTCTGGCAGCTAGCCCGACCATGTGCATTGCGGTGACCACGTGGCGGTTGCCATTACATACATTATATCGCCCATGTGGGCAAAAAAGAGTGTAAAAACCTCATCATCAGAGGAAGCGCTATGGGGGCACACAGCACCCCGCAGTGCTTCAGGAATGGTAGAATAAATTGATGACTGCTTGGAAGCAGTTTGCACGTGAAACGGCTCAGGAACGCTTCCCTAACGGGACAGAAGCATTTGTGTCTGAAAGGGGAAATATATTCCATCACAGAACCATTACTAAAACGGTTCTGTCTGAAATGACAGAAATGACATTAGTGAACAGTTCCTGAAATGGAACATGTCGGCTGTCTGAAATTCCTCATTATATTTACTGAAAATATAACCCAATTCCTTTTGGCTTGATAGGGAGCTTCAGCCTGCTACCCAGTCACTTTTTGCTAAAATCTCAAACCCCAGTTCTTGATGTCTGTGTGAAAACATACTTCGGCGTAAGCTGACACTAGACTTTGAATTCTTAGATGGAATTCTTTCTCAGGTTATGTCTAACACAGCTAAGACCAGGAGTCTCTCCCTTTGTTCAAAAGGTGACCTTGTCTGACAGATGTTTTAGTCAGAATCTTCAGATAGCCACAAGAAGAAGAAGAAGAAGAAGAAGAAGAGATTGGATTTATACCCCGCCCTTCACTTGTAGTCTCAGAGCAGCTTACAAACTCCTTTCCCTTCCCCTCCCCACAACAGACACCCTGTGAGGTAGGTGGGGCTGAGAGAGCTCTGAGACAACTGTCCTTGAGAGAAAAGCTGGTAGAGAGCTATGGCTTGCCCAAGGTCACACCAGCACCTGCAAGTGGAGGAGTGGGGAATCAAACCCGGTTCTCCCAGATTAGAGTCTGCCCACTTAACCAAACTTTAGCTGAACTTTTTATTTACTGAACAGTAACTGCGGTTGAACTGAAAGGGAACTAACTCTCCCCTCATCTCACAACTGATCTTATATTTCCCTCAGCTGGCGCTGGCCAATCATAAAAAAGAAGCAGCCTGTCACTCAAGCTCAACATTCTAGAGCAGAGTTAACTATTCACTTCCCTTCTCTGATTTTGCTGCATTAGGAAAACAGCGTTTTAAATGTAGTCCATCACAGTGCCCTTTGTAACCCCTTGTAGGGGTTTTTGTTTGTGTGCTGAAGTTACACACCGCTGTGTGCTCCAGCAGGGCAGTAGGAAGACTGCAGGAAAGAGTGCCTACCTTGGAGCATCCGCAGAATGAAATGCCAAAATTTTGTAGAATCTCCCTTCCTGCTCCTTCTCTCTTTGACTTTCTCTGTCAATTAAAATGGAAGTGATTAGAAATAGACTCCAAATTACTAAAGAAAGAAAAAAGGCATGGAGTGTTGGGTTTCAGGGAGAAACTGGGTAAAGAAGAATTAAGAGAATTCTTCCTAACAACACTGTTTGATTATGTTCTAGGAAGTACTGACAGTTACTGGGAAACAGTGGGGAAGCCAGTCCAGATATCAACAAGTGCAGTAATATCATATGTATTGGGGGGGTGTTTTGAGTTGTACATGCTTGCATTGTACCTAGGAAGTAACACGGGACCAGGCGACTGCCATAAGATGTTTGCCGTATTTGTGCAATTCTTCTACGTCCCCCCGAAAGCTGAGCTGAAAAGTGGAAATGAGGTGAACTGAACATATCCATGTTATTTGCAAATTAACTGGATTGTGGCGTATATCTGTATGGTGGGTTCATTAATGGCAACAAAACAATGCTCAAGGAACTCAAACTCATTCAAAATGACTCCCTAAATTGAAAATGGTGATAATTTGTTTTCATGGGTGGGTGGGGGGCATATTTAATTTAGCCACAGTGGGAAATAGGGTACAGGTCTGAAGGCACTGTGTGAACTAGACTTTTTGAGTGTTGTTTCAAGTTTTTATTTTCCCTTTTCAGAGAAAAAAAATGGCATGTGAAAATATCCCCCCCCCCCCCATATGGTGGGTTGTAATTCCAGTAAGGGCCTGCGTAGGTTGCTGTTGATATGTTCAGTGGTTTAGCAGCCTGTCACATTCCTCCCTCAGGGCTTTATCAGAATCTCAACTGATGCTGTGCTTTCCTGACAGTCGAAAGAGCAAAAAATTCAATTATCAGGCCTTTCATGCTAATCCTCTTTTCCCCATCTCTTTCTTTGGATGGTTTTTTATTCCCCAAATGGTCAGCTCCTTAATCATAGGGCTATTTTGGTAGGAAATGATGGCATGCTTCTGAAAGGGTTCACACTGTTGGATATTGTAACTCTGCATACGAGAGGATCTGGGAGAGAAAGGGTTGAGAGAATTCTCTCACTCAGGTACACTTGGCAGTTGGCTCCACCTTCTGATTGGTTAGATGTTGAGCCTCTACGGCCATTGCTTGCCTTCTGTGTATCACCTTATATAGGACCTCTCTTCTTTTCTCTTTTACCTGGGCTTGGAACTGTAGCAGGAGGAGGAGGAGATTGGATTTATACCCCACCCTTAACTCGGAGTCTCAGAGCGTCTTACAATCTCCTTCCCTTCCTCTCTTCACCACAGACACCCTTTGAGGTAGGTGGGGCTGAGAGAGCTCTTTCGAGGACTGCCCTTGAGAGAACAACTCTGAAAGAACTTATGACTGACCCAAGGTCACACTAGCAGCTTAGGGCTGCCAAGTCAGCCCGGGGGCTATAGGGGTTCCCGATCCGCCGGCTGGCATTCGGCCGGCGGGGGGAACCCCACCCCCGAAGTCGTCCAGCCTGGATGACTTCCCCAGCATAGTGACGTCACCCGGAAGTGACGTCACCACGTTGGAGATGTTGCCAGGGCGACGCTCTGGCAACGCCCCCAACATGGTGACGTCACTTCCGGGTGACGTCACTGGGCATGCGCGCAAAGCGCACACACCAGGGAGGCTCCCGGGAGGTTCCCAGGCGGCGAAGGACTCCCCCCCCACCAAATCGTAAGTTTGACTTGGCAGCCCTATAGCAGCTGCATATGGAGGAGTGGGGAATCATGTTAGATGTGCTTCTATTTCTGTAACCAGGGCTATTTTTGGGCTGGAACGCACAGGAACAGAGTTCCAGCTGGCTTCTAAGTTGGCCATGCCTACAGCTTCCCCCCCCTCAGGTTCCCCAGGTGCCTCGCAAGCCATGGGGTACCTGGGGAAGCCAAGCCGATCCCAGGGAGGGAAGGCAGTTTAAACTGCTTCCCCTCCTCGGGTTCCCCAGGCACCCTGCAGCCGCTGGGGCACCTGGGGAAGCCAATCCTGGGAGGGAGCTGCACTGTCAGGGGTGTAGCCTAATATGCTAATACATTTCAGCTGTTGAGTGTGGCCTATTATGCCAAAAAAGCCCTGTTTGTAACTAATATTTCTTTCTCTCATTACCATTGGAGTCAGATCATCTTTGTAATTTGTCTGAACAGCATTTTTTTTTTAAAAAATACACTGGGAAAGAAAAGTGTAAGAGAATAAAGCCGTCACTGTAATGGCAGCTACCACTGAAACAATGTTATTTTAATTTGCCAATCATATCTCCAGTGGCCCATCAGAAGCCCTATTGGGCTAGAGCCTTACCTGGCCTACCCTCTTCATAAAAACACTTGGTGGGCACCAGGAAAGGTGTTGGTGGACACCATCGCACCCACAGGCACCATGTTGGGGACTCCTAATCTAGACATACCAGACATTCCTCCTGGCAACTGTCAGGGGATGGGGAGAACTTACAAGGAGAAAGAGAAGGGCCTAGGCCTCGTTGCTAGTGTCACACAGGAAGTGACATCATCACATCAGTGATGTCTGGGTGATGCTCTGGTATTTGGGCAAGAACTCTACGGTAAAACCAACTTCTACCATGGAGTTTTTGCCCAAATACCAGAGGGTCATAGGGTTGCCAAGTGTATTTAACTTACCGGCGGGGAGAGAAGCTCCGCTGGCTGGGAGCTTCCCTGGTGCGCGCGCGAAGCTCTGCTGGCTGGGCGGCGTCACCGGAAGTGACGTCAGCACGTTGGGACCGTTGCCAGGGTGGCGCTCTGGCAATCGCCCCAAAACTCTATGGTATCATAGAGTTTTGGGGCAATTGCCAGAGCATCGCCCTGGCAACGCCCCCAACGTGATGGCGTCACTTCTGGGTGACATCATTATGTTAGGGAGGTCGTCCAGGCTGGACGATCTTGGGGGTGGGGTTTCCCCCGCTGGCCGAATGCTGGCCAGCGGATCGGGAACCCCTGTAGTGGGGGATCCCCCGCCCCCCGGGCTGACTTGGCAGCCCTACAGGGTCACCCAGATGCCACTGGAATGATTATGTCATTCCCTGTGTAATGCTGGTCATGAGGCCTAGGCCTTTTCCTTTCTCTTGGTATGCCCCCCTGCCATTCAGCTAATCGGCGGCTGGGGGTAGGGCCTAGGGCTGCCAAGTCAGCCCGGGGGGCGGGGGATCCCCCACTACAGGGGTTCCCAATCCGCCAACCAGCATTCGGCCGGCGGGGGGAACCCCACCCCCGAAGTCGTTCAGTTAGGATGACGTCCCCAGCGTAATGACGTCACCCGGAAGTGACGTCACCACGTTGGGGACGTTGCAGGGACGACGCTCTAGCGATCGCCCCAAAACTCTATGGTACCATAGAGGCAACGCCCCCAACGTGATAATGTCACTTCTGGGTGACATCATCGTGGCGCGTGCGCCGGGGAAGCTCCCGAACCCAGGAGGACTCTCCCCCGCCAGTAAGTTACAAGGACTTGGCAACCGTAGTAGGGCCTGGTGGGCTGGGGACCCACACCTCCACTAGGGGTCCTGGCAACCTTAAAAAGGGACAATATACTTCCAAAATTTTAAAAGCACTGAAAAAGCATTTCAAACCTTAAAAAAATGTTGTATATGAAAGTTAGCTCTTCAATAAACATGAACAAGAAGCTACCAAAACCACAGACCAGATAGTGCCAGACTGAGTAATGACAAATTCATGTGCACATTGGCACTTTGAAAGAGGAATTGATCAGAAACAGATTGGTCATAGGCCCCAAAGACAAAGGGATACATGAAAATGCTCAGAAAGCCAGCATTAACTCTGCAAGAAGCAAGAGATCTATGCAAAGCTAACAAACAAATTTTCACGGAAATGCAAGGGCTCCACCTGTCATATGCTGAAAGTATGTGTTATACACATGAAAGTAAAACACAGTCTTATGGCATGAATGAAGAAGTTGTCATCCAGCATGATGCCAGTGAAACTGGTCTTGGTGAAGGACTTTTCCCAAAAGGGCAGCCTGTTCTGTTTGCTAAGGTTTTATCACCGACAGGACAGTATTGCCCAAACTGAAAATAAATTCTTAGCAATAGTATTTGTCACCAGTACATACATGGTCACCCTGACCTGGATGGTCACAAGCCACCAGGGGAAAAAACTGGAGGGGTTTGTCAGCATTGTGCATCAGTGTGACATCACTTTTAGCACAAAATCACAAGTGACATCATTGTGTTGGGGTGATACTCTAGGATTCGCTCCAATCTCTATAGTGTTTGGGGTGAATCTTAAGAGTATCATCCCTGAGGCAATGATGTCGCTTCCAGTTTTACAATGGAAGTGACATAACATATTGGCATGATGCTGATGTGACCATCCTCACTCCCAGCTTCTCCTGTTAGGGTGCCCTAGTAACCCTACCACTTTCTAATTCTGCCATTCCTATATTCCTTGTGATCTCAGCTATGATCAAAGTCTCAGCAAGCTTTTAAAATCTGCAAACATGCCCTGTATGTAGACACCAAAGCTGTGCTTCATGTGACCAAAACTGCTAAAAGGGGTCTCTTAGATGACAGCATTTGTCAAAACAGTTTCAATGGTTTCCCAAACACAGGTTGTTCTTCTACAGTTTGATGCTCTTTGCTCGGAAGTAATCTATCTCCCAATGGTTCCTTGTTTCAACTTGGAGTTCATTAAGCGCTGGTGCTTTATTAGTAATTTATCTGCCATCTGTGTGTGTTTCCTGGAGGTTTTCAAATGGAACGGGCTGTAGGCCAAAGCCTGTTTACTGTTTGCTTTGTTTTTCTGAGGCAGAAGGCTCTGCAGTAAGCTGAATCACTCGTGTCCAGTGGTCACGGGCGTCAAGTTTTCAAAATCCGGGGGGGGGGGGGGAGGAGCTCTTCCGTGCACGTGCACCCGCCGGGACCATGTTCCCGCCACCACCTCCCCCCCCCGCCTGACCTCTCCTACTTCCGTCCCTTCCTCCGTCTGTCCAGGGGCCAGCTGGGCATTTGCTTAGCTGGCCCCTGGACGGATGGAGGGAGGGATAGAGTGGTCAGGTGGGGGGGGGGAGAGAGAGACGGCGGTGGTGGCGGCCCTAGGAAGGGCCTGGGGAGGCGCGGCAAAGGGCACACTGTTTTCCGGGGGGGGGGCTCAGTCCCCCCGGGGAAATTTTGAGGGTGCTCAAGCCCTCGAGCCCCCCCGTAGTTGACGCCTATGCCAGTGGTATCAGCTTTTGCAGGCCTGGGCAGTTGAGTGACCTACCAACTCTCTCATTCCTGCTGGTTGTGACGGCAGAGGTGTATGTTAGGAAATTATATCCATCTGCCCTATATGGCCGATGCTATCATGACCTGTGGCTTCATTCAGAATATATAAATGTATGGCAGAATCTTGAGGCGATCTTGGCTGACCACATAAAATGTACCACAGGGTGGAAAGGACACTTCAAACGTTTGGATCCCAAAGAGATTTCATGGGTATCTGCGTCTTCAGATGACCTGTATCTTTTGCCCTCGGGGCTTAGTTTTCTTACCACGTGAGGAAAGTGCTAAATTATATATTTTTTTTGTGTGTGTGTAGAACCTCTATGGGCTCTCTCTCTACTACAAGCCATGCTCAAGCTGATATCTAATAGTTAAATAAATAGATGACAAAAATGTTAATATCACGATATCTGCCTGAGTAAAATGGAACCTGTGGAAAGAATCAGTCTTTACCCACCACCTTTATTGTGGGGCCTAGTATTTTCAGCGACGATATTATCATAGCTTCTCTCAGCAGTTCTTAGTGGAAGTATAAAACTTACCATTTCTCATCAAGATAGTTTCAGAGGGTAGCCGTGTTGGTCAACAGTAGAACAGCTAGATTCGAGTTCAGCAGCACTTTTAGAGACCAACACGATTTGGTGGTGGTGGTGGTGGGTTATAAGCTTAAGAGAGTCAAACCTCCCCTCATCAGATATCTCGAGAGCTTATAACCCCACCAAATCTTGTTGGACTCTAACTTGATACTGAATGTGAATCTAGCATTTATTATCAGAATCTTTTGTTGTATGACATTAAAAGTAGTGGTTGGTTGGGGCCGGAGCACACTGGAACTGAGCTCCGGGAGTGAGGAGCTGGGGGGGGGCAGGCACATGACCAAGCCCCGCCCCCTGCTCCCAGCGAACTAGGGAGGGTGGGGGTGCTCTGCCGGGCTTCTCCAGCTGGTCCGCTGCAGTGAGCAAACTGAAGAAGCCCCAAGGAAGCATTTAAATGCTTTCCCTCACTGCTGCCCCCCCCCCCCCGTGCCCTTTCTAGCTCACTTGCCTCACGAGGGAGCTAGGAAGGGCAGAGGGCGCTCCGCCGGTTTTCTCCAGCTGGCCTGCTTCAGCGGGCAAGCCAGAGAAACCCCAAGGAAGCATTTAAATGCTTCCCCCCACCGCTGCCCCCCTGCACCCTTTCTAGCTCACTTGCCTCAGAGAAGCCCCAAGGAAGCATTTAAATGTCTGATCTCTTCACCCCCCCCCCCCCGCACTCTTTCTAGCTCACTTGCCTTGGTGAGCGAGCTAGGAAGGGTGGGGGGGGTACTCTGCCACAGCAGGCTGCCGGCCCCAGGGAAAGTCCTGCTATCCCCCCCGCTCACCTTTCCCGGGCCGCAGCAGGCTGCTGCAAGGGGGTGGGAGAGCCGTGGGGGGTGGCTGGTGCAAGAGGGGTGGCAGCCGGCCAACTCTGGAACCAAGCCAGGCAAGAGCAGGAGTGACAGCCACCTATCGCTCTCTCTGCCCACTCGCAGTGCTCCATACCGCTGGTGGCAAGGCTCCCCAGGGGCCGGGCTGCGCTGGAAGACTTTGGATATAACATTAATGTAGATAAGTGGCTAAAAATTTGGAAGTCTATAAAATACTTGAAAACAGTATCTTATAAAGAAAATATTTATAAAATATTTTACTGTTGGTATTGGTCACCAGATAGGTTAAACAAATGTTTTAAATCTACATCTAGTCTTTGTTGGTTATGTGGAAGTAATATTGGCACACTTTACCATATGTGGTGGTCTTGCAAAGTAGTGCAAAAGTTATGGCTGATGGTTAAAAATTTAATATGAGAAATTCTGGACTATGATTTGGTCTTGACTCCAGAAATATACTTATTGAACATGCTACCGGATGGCTTGAGGAGATCTGAACAAAAATTAATGGCATATATACTAACAGCAGTTCGTATATTACGGGCAAAGTATTAAAAAGCATCTACTTTACCAAGTAGGGAAGAAATAATCTACAAACTCTCAGAATGGGCTGAATTGGACAAATTAAGCTACCTATTGAATACAGATACCAGAAGCGACCCTGCTAATGTATGGTCCAAATTTATTATATGGTTAGAATAGTTTGCTGTGCTCATTTGTGTAAATGTTGTTTAAGAATGTGGATCTTTGATATGAGAAAATCTTAATAAAAATTATATTAAAAAACAACAATAACAAAGTGCAGCGCGCTGCACCCCTTGGGAAGGCCGCTTGCAGAGTCCGGGAGCAGCACAGGCTTGAGCGCAAGGGGGATAACTCCTCCCAGGCTCGCAGGAGGCTGACAACAAGCCCCCTTGCCTGGGCCTGCTCCCCCTTTTTCCTCCTCATTCCCCACTCTGAGGGGCCTCCACCAATGCCTGGGGGCGGCTTGGCGGGGAAGGGCAGCACCGCCAGGTGGAAGAGAAGCTGGGATCAACAGGGACCCCCCCCCCACAGCCCCCTTTGCTTGGGGACCCTAGAGAGCCACTCAGTTGTGAAGAGTGATGAAGGGGGGGGGGAGCCAAGTAATTAATCTCTAATCTCTCTTCTCCTAGAGCAGGGGTGGGCAAACTTGCTCAGCGTGAGAGCCACCTAGAACAGGGGTGGCCAAACTTGCTTAAGGTAAGAGCCGCAGAGAATAAACATCAGATGTTTGAGAGCCACAAGACATGAACAAATATTACCTGCTTTTATTGGAAAATAAGCAGATTTGCTTTTTATTAACATTAAATGAGACTGCCTTAAATGAGACTGCCAAAAATAATAACAAAAGGGGTAAAAGCAGATATTGATAATGATATTAATTTGTCCAATGATATTTAGCTTCCCCAGCTGCCCTGCCGGGAGCCACATAATATATGTGAAAGAGCCGCATGCTAGAGCATGGAGGTTGGTGTGAGGGAGGGAATGCCAGAGTGTCCCTTTTCACAAATGCAAGCTGTATTTCATATTGGGATGGGAAGGAACAAGTCTTTATCCCCTGATTTTCTTTGTAAATGAGGGAGTTACTTAACTGCCCCCTAAGAAATGTAAAGAAGTACTTTTCTCCCTTTTTCACAACACAAGAACTCGTGGGCACTCCATGAAATTGCTGAGCAGTCGGGTTAGAACAGATAAAAGGAAGTACTTCTTCACCCAAAGAGTGATTAACAGGTGGAATTCACTGCTACATGAGGTGGTGGTGGCTACAAGCATGGACAGCTTCAAGAGGGAATTGGAGAAACATATGGAGCAGAGGTCCATCAGTGGCTATTAGCCACAAGGTATAGATAGGAACTCTGGGGCAAGTGATGCTCTGTATTCTTGGTGCGGGGGGGGGGGGGGCAACAATGGGAGGGCTTCTAGTGTTCTGGCCCCACTGCTGGACCTCCTGAGGGCACCTGGTATTTTTGGCCCCTATGTGACACAGAGTGTTGGACTGGATGGGCCGTTGGCCTGATCCAACATTGGATTCTCTTATGTTCTTAAATACCTCCCAATGGGAAAAAAACCTGGCTTTCTAAGTCTCTGGGGGTTCTCCTGGATTAGTTTTGTGCCTGCCTGTCCCATGGCCAACTCTGATCAAAGGCACGAAGGGTGGTGGTCACTGTGCTGACTCTCTTGTAGGCTTGGAGCTTTATAAGCTGTTGCTGTTATTTATTATGCCTTTGTTTAAAAGATAACTTTCTCCCATTCCCCCACCCTTCTACGTGAGTGTAATACTGAAAAACACTTGGATTTGTTTTCAGTGTTTAAAACACAACTTCCCCCCTTATGTGTTAGCATAATTTAGAAAATAATATTACTAAAAGGGGTTTATTTTTAATGTTCTTTGATACTTTGCAGGCTTACTCAGGAGCAAATCTTGCTCTCTCTTTCTCTCTGTGTCTGTGATGTCTGGCTGGCTATTCTAGCTACGTGGGTGGAGAAGGCGACCTAAACTTATCCCCCACCCACCCAAAATATGTTCTTACTTGTCTCAAAAAGGATATTATAACTTTGAAAAAAGTGCAGAAAATGGCAGCTAGAGTGATATAAGGGTTGGAACACTTTCCCTATGAAGAAAAGTTGAAGCGCTTGGGGCTCTTTAGCTTGGAGAAATGACAGCTGAGGGGGGTGACATGATCGAGGTTTATAAGATTACAAGGGGGGCCCCGTGATATTCGCGCGGGGGGGGGGGAGAAGCTGACAGCTGCTCCTCCTTCCTCTGCCCCCTTCCCCCCTTCCTCTGCCCCCTCCCCCCCGAGACTCCTGGCGGGCCTCGCTGGGCCCACCGCTCGCCCCCTTCCCCCTCCTCCGCGGGCTGTCGGCTGGCCTTGGCGACTCTCGCCGGGCCGCTGCCATTCCAAGAGCGTTCCCCGCGCATGCGCAGGGGACGCTCTTTTACTTTTCGGGAGATTTAAAAATCCCCCGAAAAGTTTTTGATAGATTTCGGATTTTTCTGCAAGTGGGGGGGTTACCCCCCATCTGCAGGAACCCCCCCTCTGCCCTCCAAGTGCCCCCCCGCGCGGATTTAAGTATCCGCATGTGGGGGGGGCACTTGGGAATTAGATATATAGATGCATGGGATAGATTAGGTAGAGAAAGAGGTATTTTTCTCCCTTTCTCACCATACAAGAACTTGTGAGCACTCAATGAAATCGCTGAGCAGTTGGGTTAGAATGGATAAAATGAAGTACTTCTTCACATGGAATTCACTGCCACAGGAGGTGGTGGCGGCTACAAGCATGGATGGCTTCAAGAGGGAATTAGATAAACATATAGAGCAGAGGTCCATCAGTGGCTATTAGCCACAAGGTATAGATAGGAACTCTGGGGCAAATGATGCTCTCTATTCTTGGTGCTTGACAGGGGGGCAACAGTGGGATGGCTTTTAGTGTTCTGGTCCCACTGCTGGACCTCCTGATAGCACCTGGTGTTTTTGGCCACTGTGTGACAGAGTTTTGGACTGGAGGGGCCACTGGCCTGATCCAACATTGGCTTCTCTTAGGTTCTTATTGCCAGGGAAACAAACATGCTAGAGGCCAAACTGAAGATTGTTTTCTGCTTAAACTTGAACTGCTTAAAAACCCTCCCCGGAGTGCTTTGGTCAGGTTCTTTATTCATTTATTTTAGGTACAAGTGAACATATATTTTGCTACTCGGTATATAACTCCCCCCCTCCAAGTAGGATTCTACAGCGTTCTTGGTGCTTTATCCTAAGTTTTCTTGTGGTCATGCATGACTTGGGAAGTCTGTTGTTGTTGTTTCCTGAGGGAAAGGAGAGGATTTTTTCTTTTTTTTACAGGAGGAGGGTGTTATAGCATTCAAAGTGAAGAGCTCAAGCAGCCTTACAAGTCTGGGCCGGTCAGACCTCTAGTTCAGCTGGCTATTTTCTACTGACAGTGGCCTCCCTGGTTGCTGAGGTCCTGTGATTTGAACCCGAGACCAGCTGCATGCAGAAGGAATGGCTCCTCTCTGATCATTTGGACAGGAAAGTCACCTGTGTGGTGCAATAGCATCAGTGCGCCAACCACAGGAACCATGTGCTTTTCTCTGACTTGAGTGTTTTCTCAAGTTTGTACTCCCACATTTCCTTTTTGCCTATCCTCCACAAACAACTTAGGTTATATGATAGCATCCTAAATGGCCTCAGGTAGATAGCTGTGTTGGTCTGAAGCAACAGACCAAAGTTTGAGTCCAGTGGCACCTTTAAGGCTGCGGTCACACGGCCCCTTTGAATCCGGGAGGGCTCCCGGATCTAAAGGGGCCGCATTTATCCACTGCGGGTTGGGATGTTTACACATCCCAACCCTTGCGGCATCGTCGCCGGCCGCGGCGGTGGCGGGATCGGCGGCGGCGGCGTGAACAGCGGCGGCGGCAACTGCGGCGGCGGAGACGGCTGTGGGGAACGGCGGCGGAGGCAGCCCCAGAAGCGGCAGTGGCGGCCAAGGACCCGCCACCACCTGGTGAGTTGGGGATTCCCCCCCCTTTTACACTTGGGCGCATGAGTGGCCATGTGCCCAAGTGTAAAAAGGGGGGGGGAAATGGCGGGGGGGGGCATCTGGACAGCCCTACTCTTGCAATGCTCGCGAGAGAGGGCTGTCCAGATAACCTCAAATGCGGGTTCCTCCCGCGACTCCCGGGAAAACACTAGTTTTTCCCGGGGTCGGTAAATGCGGGAGCAACCCGCATTGGAGCCTGCTTCGCCGCGGGACTCGCGCGGGCCTATGTAGACGGCCCCTTTAAATGCAGGAGGAAGCAGCCCTTCCTCCCGCATTAAGGCCGTGTGACTACGGCCTCTGTCTTAAAGGTGCCACTGGACTCAAACTTTGTTCTGGGATTTATCTTTTCAGCTCACTCACTGGCTCCTCCTGAACCGTTGCCCACTGATAGCACTAAGAGTAAGGAATAAGAGGACACTTGTAGTGGACTATGGTCATGTCTGCAGGTCTGCTTGTGTAACACTGTAGGGATCTTCATTCTTCCTGAAATGCATTTATGTTTGAAAATTGGTGTGTGTGTGTGTGTGGGGGGGGGGGGGCGCCAGAAGGTAGCTTTGCCTAGTGTGCAAAAAAACCTTGCCCCCCCCACACTGTATCCTGTGCAATTTCAATCCTAGCACCTAAAGCAATATATTGGTGGATTATAGTAAGTAGGGCTGCCAGTCTCCAGGTGGTGGCTGGAGATCTCCCGTGACTGCAACTGATATTCAGACAATAGAGATCAATTCACCTGGAAGAAATAGCCACTTTGGAAGGTGGACTCTATAGCACTGAAGTCCCTCCCTTCCCCAAACCCCGCCCTCCTCAGGCTCCACCCCCAAAACCTCCAGGTATTTCCCAACTCACCAACCATAATGGGAAGACTGATAACAGGAAAAGGCATCCCCACAAAACAGTTAAACCTTTATTTTATCATATAATGATTAGCCACAGACCAATCAGAACTGACAGCTTATTCCAAAGATTGCTTGCTTTTTTAAAAAAGAAGACTTCTCTTTATTTCTGTGACCTTTATCTTTGCTTGATAAAACATGCTCTTTCTAAAATGAGGAATTCAGAAGTCTAGTTTGGAAAGTGACATTTGGCCAGTGATCATTATTATCTAAAACGGTCACAAATGTCTGGTCACTTAAGCAAACCATCTTACAAGCTGCAATTATCTTACATGGCTGTGTAAGGAAACACAAGCTGAGATACATTATTCCCATTATGATTAACCTCTTTTCACCTTTCGAAAGCCCTCGGAATGTTTGACAGCAAAGGACAATGTTATCCGGCCAAGCAAGACGCATTCAGATGATGAAAATGGATTCGAAAAATTATTTGCATGCCTTAAAAAAAAATTGTCAAAATGCTTTCTGAATGCACTTGTTTCCTCTCCCCCCCCCCCCCCCCGTTTTATAAAAACAATTAATTATGTTGACAATTCATGTCTTTCTTGAGTGCTAATGGGTTGTTTTGGCAATTCTAGGTGAAATAAGATCTGGCAGGTCCTGTGCTTGGCTGTTGTGTTTTCTATGGTCCACATCTGAGGAATGAATACTTGTTTATTATCATTTGGTTTGTTGATTCTCCGAGAACAAAGGCTGTGATTGGTGTGTCAAAATGGAACTTGCATGGGGATGATTCAGACGTTGCTCAAACCAGAAGAACTGCTCCTGCATTTTGCAAAAGGTTGCCAGGTCCTCCCTGGGGATGGAGGGCTAGGGTTTCCAGGGCCAGGTCGGAAGCGCCTGGAGACTTGGAAATGGAGCCTGGAGAGGACCGGGACCTTTATCAATCCATCTCATGTTGGGTTTTCTTCTTTTCCTGCTGCCTTCAACGTTTCCCAGCATTACTGTCTTTTCCAGTCTTCCCTGTCTTCCTGTAATGTAACCAAAGTACGATAGCTTCATTTTTTTGTCATTTTAGCTTGTAACTGATGTTTGCATTATGCAGTGGTTTTTAAAATACAATTACTTAGCTTTATTTTATTTTTTTTAGCATTTAGATAAGATGCAGCATGGGGCTTAATCTCTGGCAGGAGGGGCCAGAGATAGACTCTCAGCCAGGAAAGAATACGCTGGCAACCCTGGGCTGGCAACAGAGAGCCAGTTGCCAGTCAGTTCATTCCCCTCATCATCAGAGCCAGGCAGCCTGGAAGTGCATGGTGCAACACAGGTGGTTAGCAGCATGGGGTTAAAAGCAACAGAGAAGGGAGTAGATGTGTGGAAGCAACTAGTTTGTTAGTTACTGACTCTGTTGCCTGTATTCTGGATAGGTTATGGCATCGCTGACCTCTGCCTGTATTGTAGAAACCTTGTTCTTGGACTCCCCCTTTGGGCTTGAAGCTGTGAGCTGAACCTTGGAGCTGCATTCCAACTCTGATGTCGAGAAACGAACTCTGTGTGCTTACTGTGTGTCAGCAGTTAGGACATCTGTTTTATAAAACAAACACAACAATTTCCTAGCAGGAGTATTAAATTTATACCTATGACCAGCAATGTTCCCTCTAAGCTGTGGAGTCTTGTGAGCAAAAATTCTGCTTTGTGAGCTATTGGCACTGAAGTTGTGAGCGAGCAATTTGGCTGCTGCAGAAAGGAGTTTGCTTGGGAGTCATCCTTTCTGAGCTAAGACAAAAATCTATGAGCCGGAGGCTAAAAAACTGTGAGCTAGCTTGCACTAACTCAGCTTAGGGGGAACATTGATGACCAGACCCCTTCAGCTTTTGGCATCTGCCCCATCTGCGACTTCGGGTGGAAGAGTGGCAATTTCTAATTTTTTTTTTAGAAAGCTTGATGACCATGGCATTTCAAAGTTAACAATTTAGGATTGAGGAAACCCAATTAGAAACTCACCTTGCATCTGAACATGGGAGGCCACCAAAGTCAGTTTGCCCGGCCCTTGGGTCAGTAGTGAAGTAAGCTTCCGCCTCTCAAAAGCATAGTGAGAGAGCAGATTGTAATGGCAGGTTGTAGTCTGTTGTTGTTGTTGTTGGGGGGGGGGGCAGAGTAACGAGAACATAGGCTGAGTTGTCTTCTTTCAGTCCACTTGAGGAACAGGTTGTTGGTTGTGGTACAGTTCGCATTTTGAGCTTCAGTGTATAAAATCTCCAACACTGCTCCACCTGTTGTGCCTCTGACCTCATAAACCTGGCTCATCATCGCCCCAGAATTATCTGAATTTAGTACAGCATCTTGTAGGAAAAGAAGCAGTGGGGGAGTGAAATTTATGAAGACCATGGTAAGAGATGACCATTGCAGGGAATCAAGAGGTTGGGCCTGCATATTTCATTAAGGGTCTCCTTATCTTTCCCCTCCTGATTTAAGCAATGCGCAAAACTATTTTTGGTTATTTCACTTCATATATTCAGTAGCTCTGAAAAGGCCTATGTTTTGGTCCAGTAGCTTCAGATACAACCACCCTGTATGCCTTTGACTTTTCTTTTCCTGATGAAAATAACCTTGCGTGTTATGGTTTTGGATATGCCGTCAACCAGGTTGGACATTCACTTTTCAGTCTCTCCCCCACCCGTGAATACAGCTGCAAGCCAGAAATATTTAAATCCTCAAGTGAACTAGGAATTGAAATAATAAACAATTTCCTGCTCCTTTCAGATAGTCATCTGTTAGTCACCAGTTTAGAAAATGCTGCCTTCTTTTATAATTTTAGCCAACTAGGCAATGATATATTTAGCAATGTTGTCATAGCAACGTGTTCTGTGAACTCTTAAGGTAACGTCACACACATATAAAGCAAAATTAATAACTTTGGCAATTAAGTGTGACACAATGCAATAGACTTTATACTACTTAATGCTACCTAGATAACCTTCTCTCACAATAAAAATAGTGGCATTTGCGAGGATTTCCTGTTGAAGTTCTTTCAGATTAGGCAGCGCAATTTTTTGTTTAATGACTAGCTTAAAAAAAAAACAAAACTCATCCACGCTTCAATTTTGAAACATTGCCCCTAGACTTTCTTTTCAGTTCTGTCGACATGAAACATGTAATCTCCTCCACAGATTGAATCATATCAAGCAAGGTTATTGCTTGACTGGACAAAAAAAGAGAGAGTCAATTTACCTGTCAAAAATAGTCACATTTTGCCCTGACCTGAATAGCCCAGGCAAGACTGATCTTGTCAGATCACAGAAGCTAGGATCAACTCTGGCAAGTGCTTGGATGGGAGACCTCCTTGGAATACCAGCAGTTGGGAGGCGGGGGCAGGCTTTATTCAGCCACTTCTCTGAATATCCACCAGGCCCCCAAGTAGTCATCAGAGGTCACTGAGGCTTCCAGGTCTGCACGCACACACACACGAAAAATACAAAAAAATACAAAAAAGTCATATTTTTGGTGTTACTGTGTCAGAACAGTAAGAAAGTATGGAGAGACTCTGCAGAAGCATTAGCATTGTAGAAGGCTGAGCTGAACATCTAGTGTACCCAACAGGGCTCTTTTCCTGAAATATATTGTGCAGGAACACTTCTATGGGATTTCCACATTCACATTTTCCGCTCTCATGTGTTCCTGTTGCTTCAGGATTCCCCCCCCCCCCGTCACACATTTTGCTCCCTCTAGTGACCAATTCGATATTACATTGGTTTCTGTCTGGCATACCTCCCTGCAGATTTCAACAGCAGTTTTTAATGCCAGACACAAAACAAGGCAATATTGAATTGACTGCTTGAGGAAGGAAAACGTGTGGAAGGAAAACGTGTGGAACAGGAAAAGAATCCTGAAGCAACATGGACACACAGGAAAGGAAAATGAGAATGTGGGAAAACCCTATTTTCCCCCAGCATGTACACATAAAACAATACACTTGGAGTGCCGAGCTCCAAATGTTTTTTCAGATTTGGATCCTTTGGAGCGTAAGTGAAGAGAACTGACTTACATGTACTATGTGGATTTTATTTTCACTGTGTGAAGGGGCTAAAGACAATACTACCAATGTGGACTCTGGTTTGCTGTTGATAACTGTCAGCTAATGCTGCCATCCCTTGCCCGGGAGGTGGGATGGCTGAGCCCAGGACGTCACTACCATGGAATGTTATGTTATAGTTCTCATGGCATGCTTATCACTCTTTGCTGATCTTGAGAGACTGCTGGTGCCTTCTCATGTATCTTTTACTGTCTGGCTATGAGCCTTCCTGCTTTTTCTCTGGGAACTGGGAACCAGTATTTTAAGCGCCTTTTTCCTGCACTGATTATTGGTTGCATTACACCACCTGTCCTCTCTTTGAATTCTGTATAATTGTTCTGATTGCAATAGTGCCCACCATTACTAACACAAGAAGTGCAGATGACCATAAGAGACCTTTCTCAAGAAAGCTTTCCTGTTTAAGGACACTTGTTGTTGACTGACTCTATGGGACTCTCACAGAGTGTTAGTAATCTTCATCGGCACTCACCTCGCACCCTAAGTATGGAAGGCGAGGAGAAACCACCTGCAACCACGGCACCCTTGGAGGAGCCTGTGCATCCCACGGATGAACCGGCAACCACCACTATGTCTCGATGGGTCTACAATAGACCATGGCAGAACTGGTACTCCTGGATGCATTTCGCTACCACCCCAGTGGAGACATGGATGACACCATGATGGGGTTCTACCCTGAGCCAGATCGAACTCTCAGTGGTAGCCACGGTGCCAGGACCTCCCAAAGATGCAGGGCCCCCTAGTGACTTATGGGCTCACATGGACTAGAGGTTCAAGGCGATGCAGCAGATGCTGCAAAAGGAGGTAACGGAGATATTTATGGACCTTCCTAGAGTGACCACAGCTGCGATCAAGGGGGAAGGAGGAGGTGAAGAGCAACCTGCTGGGCCACCTCCCCCTCCCCAACAGCTCTCTCAACCACAGGGGCTGCCTGCTGGGCTGCCTGCTGGGGGAGCTCCTCAGGACCTGCTATGCCAGGGCCACTGATGCAGTGATGCCCCGTGCCCCAAGAGCTGTTAGATGCTACGTTTGATGGGAATCCCAATAAACTGCAGTTTTTCGTGATCAAGACTGGGAGGTTCCTTCAAAATTGGGGCCACCTTTTCCCGGCAGAGGAAGAGGATGTGAGAGGAGGCACCTGATTGGTACATGAGCCTCCATAACATGTCGGGACCCCAGCTCAGAAGCACAGAAGAGTTCATGTGGGTGTTGAGGCGACAATATGAAGACCCCATGGGTGAAGAGAAAGCACACAACCAGATCCATGCCCTGAAGCAAGGAACCAGCTTCGTGCATGAGTACCCCGCTGCTTTTAAGAGATTTGCAGCTAAGATACAGAGGTGGTCAGAAGCCGTGTTTATTGAGCAATATCAGCAGGGCCTAAATCACGATATATATGAGACTGTGCTCAGAAACGTGAACCCCACATCATTGGCAGCCTGGATGAGGGTGGCAGAGGATTCTGAGGGTAGATTCCAGCTTCTCCACATGCAAATCCCAAAGCCGGTCCCAAAAACTCCAGTAACTGCCGGGACGTTGGCCAAGCCCAAGCTGAAGCAGCCACTTCAAGACATCCGAGACCTACAACTGAAACAGGGGCTTTGCCTGCGCTGCGGGGAAGCTGGCCATTACGCTTCATCCTGACCGGTGGGGGCCCCCAAGGGATTAGTAACTCCACCGATCACTGTGCCATGGAGTGTGAAGGGACCCCACGCTCTGAAGCCTCGAGCTCTACAACTCTAAGCTCAACTGGAGCCAGAGTGAGTAGCAGTAGTGAAACCTGTCCAGCCGGCGGGAAACAAGCAGGATCTGCTCTAAAGGGTGCTATGCAGCAGGTCCCTCAACAACCGGTGCCACCCATGGTGAGCAACTCCACCCTTCTCCTTTACGTGATACTCACAGTTATCAACCCAGACCTGGGGACCCAGGTCAGAGTATGGGCTCTTATTGACTCAGGTTGTGCTAGAGAACTGATAAGCCCTATCATAGTTATGGGACTTGGAATCGGGGTGATGGCTTTGGAGGAGCCTTTCTGTTTCACTCAGATGGTTGGGTCAGAGATGAAAGAGCCTTGTGCCTATGAGACTGACCCACTGATTGTCGGGACGGGAGAACACTGGGAGAAGCGAACATTTGTTATTAGCCCCCACACTCAGTTCCCCATGGTGTTAGGAAGTCCTTGGTTGGGCTCGCATGACCCTTATATTGTATGGAGCGAGGGGAAGTTACACTGGGTGGCCAAACATTGTGCAGAGCACCAGTGGCAGCCCCAATGGGGTCTGGCACCCGTAGCCCCCAGCTCAGCACCTGCCTGGCCAAGGCAGAACTCAATACTATCCCGGCAGAATACCGGGACTTAAGCAAAGTGTTTGAGGAAACCAAGGCGGATGAACTTTTCCCCCAGAGGAACACTGACTGTGCTATTAAGCTGCTGCCAGGTCACAAACTGCCTAAGGGGAAATTGTACTGAATGAGTCCAGCAGAGAGGGTAGAACTGCGTAAATTTATTGATAAAAACCTAGAATGAGGGTTGATTAGGCCCGCCACCTCCCCTCCCCTGTACTGTTCTGCAAAAAGAAGGATGGGGGCTTGAGGTTGTGTACGGACTATAGGGGACTGAATGCGGTGTCAACCTCAAACACATACCCCCTCCCACTGATCAAAGACCTCCTGGCGGAGGCACCTCAAAGCAAAATTTTCTCAAAACTAGATCTGCAGGACGCATATTTCCGAGTGCGCATCAGAGAGGGGGATAAGTGTTAGCACTGCCAATGATTCTTGTTGACTGTTATAATCCATGGTTCTATTGCATTCAAAGGTTCAATGGTTCTATTGCATGACCCTATTCTGAGGGTCACTTAACATTACCTTGGTTTTGAGTTCCATAATTACTCCTCTAGGTCCCGGACGAGAGATAGCATCGGTAGAGTGACTCCCACTGCAGGAATGCACTTCTTGTTCGCTCTGCACATGCTTGCTACTTATTAGCTTTTCTTCATTCTTATCTCTCTTTTGCTTCTTGCTAACTCATGGCCTTGAGCTGAAAGCCCCCTGCTACATGTTATGTTATTCACAGGTGCAACTTGATCCTTTGCTTGATTTTATTCTTGGGAACATCTGCCTCATAAATCTTAACAGTGTCTTTGCCTGGGAACCTAATTTACCACGCTTTCCTTGGGAACGGTGGGTCAGTATATTTGGGCGCCAATAATTCTCCCAACTGATTGGTGGGTGTCATGGGGGGGCTTATTTCATATCAGGTATAATTGTAGTTGTATTACTATGCTCGGGCATTACTAACAGAAGAAGTGTATTTGACCAACCAGATCTTTTCTGCAAATAAAGGACTTTCTGTTTAAGGAGACCTGTTGTGGACTACATCTACTGGCACAATTTCACAGATGGTTAGTAATCTGCAATTGGGGCCAGTCCATCATACCCACTATGGCTGACGGTGGAGCTGAAATCCCTACTACTGTATCGGAAATACCGGCTCCTACTGAGGAGGAACCGGCACGACCCGTGACCACTAGCGGGGTGACTGTTAGTCCCAGATGGAGTGGAGGAGCCCAGTCTTGGGCTCAATTTGGGCCACAAACCACTGAGACTTGGTCCCCTCAGTGGGAAGCTGGGGCAAGGCAGTCTGGCACCTGAGGCGTGGAGTGGAGAGCCATGGATGACTTCCAAAGGGCCGAGGTGTGGGTGCAGATGGATTGCAGGATCGACACAATCCAGAGCCACCTCCAACAAGAGATGACTGCACTGCTGACCAATCTCCCGAATGTTGTGGCACAGGCGGTTCAGGGGCAGCTAGTGGGGGCTGGAGCTGGAGCACCACCGGCAGTGGTACCACAACCAGTGCAACCGCCAGTCCAGCCTCTCACCCTGCAGGGACCACCCACTCTGCTTGTTCCAGGTCCAGTGCAGCCAGCGGATTGTCAGCCTGTGCCTCATGAGTTGATGGGGGCCACGTTTGATGGGAACCCCACCAAGCTACAGTTCTTCATCATCGAACCTGGGCATTGTATGCAGAATTGGGGCCACCTTTTCCAGGATGATGGTGACCGTGTGGGCTACATTGGTTCCTGACTGCGAGATGAAGCTGCTGACTGGTACGTGAGACTCCACGATCCCCTGGGACCAGAGTTGGATAGTATGGAGGACTTCATGAGGGCCTTGCACCGCCAATATGAAGACCTGATGAGTGAGGAGAAAGCCTGAAACCAGGTGCGCAATCTCTCGCAAGGGAAGATGTCTGTTCATGAGTATACTGCTGCTTTCAAACGTTTAGAAGCTAAGATCAGGGGGTGGCCAGAAGAAGTGTTTGTAGAGCAGTACCGCAGGGGCTTAAATGTGGAACTGTATGAAACTATACTCAGGAATGTTAATCCTACCACCCTGAATGGTTGGAGTAGAGTGGCTGAAGAAGCGGAGGCTCGTTTTGCCCTAATCATCATGCGGCGCCCGTCTGGCACCCCTAAGAGCGCTGCCCCATTGGCCACCACTTTCAAGCCAAGGGCCAAGCCACGTATGAGGGACCTCAGAGATCTCAGCATGAAAAAGGGGCTATGCACCAGATGTGGTGAGTCGGGCCGTTTTGCTTTGGCATGTCCAGCTGCTTCTCCCAAGGGAGGAGCCCCATCTTCCCCACCGGCATGTCTGAAGCTGAAGAAAGCATCCTCTCCAAAGCCACTGGCGCTCCAAATTGTGGAGTCTTGCTTCCTGGAGAAACCAGAGGAAGGGATTACTGCTCAGCTGCAGGGAAATGACAAGGACCTGCTCTGAATGGTGCAATGCAGCAGGTCCCTCAATCTACAGTGCCTTGAATGGTGAGCTCCCCTGGGCCCCTTCTTTACATTTTAATGACTGTAGTGAACCCACATCTAGGCATGCAGATGTGTGTTCGAGCCCTTATTGATTTGGGGTGTGCCAGAGACTTAATTAGCTTGATTGTTGTGGATGGGCTGGGGTTGGGGGTGAACACTCTCGAAGAGCCTTTACGTTTTACCCAAATGGATGGCTCCAAGATGAAAGAACCTTGTGCTTTTGAGACTGAACCAATACTAATTGGCACGGGGGGACATTGGGAGCAACGAGCTTTTGTAATCACCCCCCATGCACAATTCCCCATGGTGCTGGGCAGTCCCTGGTTAGGGATGCATGATTCCTACATCTCCTGGAGTGAGGGACGGATTACCTGGGTTTCTCCCTCTTGCAAAGAGCATCTTTGGAAAGCCAAGTGGGGCACTTGACCTGGCTCTGAGAGTGCATGTTTGGTGTGTGAGGAACTTTTATCCATACCTACCGCATACCAGGATTTAGCGGAGATTTTTGAAGAAATGGAGGCTGATGAGCTTCCCCTCCACCAAAACACTGACTGTGCCATTGAACTGTTACCTGGGCATAAACTACCCAAGGGTAAATTGTATTCTATGTCACCCCAGGAAAAAGTGGAACTTCGTAACTTTATAGAAAAAAAACGAGGTTTTATTCAGCCGGCCACTTCCCCCTTCGCTGCATCAGTACTTTTCCCGAAGAAAAAAGATGGGAGGCTGTGAATGTGCACAGATTATCAAGGCTTGAATGCAGTGTCTACTTCAAATGCCTATCCCCTCCCGCTAATAAAAGACTTGCTCAATGAGGCCAGTAAAGGGAAATTTTTTTTCAAAACTGGACCTCCGGGATGCTTACTTTTGCGTGCGCATCAGGGAAAGAAATGAATATAAGCAGGGCTCCGTTGGGGCCGGAGCGGGCCGGAGCGCCGCTCCGGGAGAGAGAAGGCGGGCCCCGCCCCCTGCCCCCCACCAGAAAGCCTCCCCCGTTCAACCCCTCCCTCCCCCCCAGTCGCCGGCCCCGTCTGAGAACCCGGCCCCGCCTGAGAGCCCCCTCCCTCGACCAGGCGTCTTCCCCGGGGCTCAACGGGGGCGGGAGGCGGCGGCAGCGTGGGGTCGTCCTCGTCCTCTTCCTCCTCAGCGGCGGCGGCGCCTCCAGCCCCCTCCGTCTCAGCCGGCAGGGGCGAGCGGGGCGGAGGCCAGCACGGCCGCGGGGACGGCGGCAACGACAACGGCGGCGACGACGACGAGTGTGCCCAGCAGCAGCAGCAGCAGTCGTCTTCGCCCAGTCGTCTTCCCCGGGGCGGCGGCTGGCCGCCGGCCCCGAGTCCCCTCCCTCGCCCGGTCGTCTTCCCCGGGGCCGCGGCTGGCCGCCGGCCCCGGCCCCGAGTCCCCTCCCTCGCCCGGTCGTCTTCCTCGGGGCCGCGGCTGGCCGCCGGCCCGGGCCCCGAGTCCCCTCCCTCACCCGGTCGTCTTCCTCGGGGCCGCGGCTGGCCGCCGGCCCCGCCCGAGAGCCCCCTCCCTCCCCCAGTCGTCGTCCCCGGGAAAAAACCCCTGTCCCTTCCTCTCTCCCTTCCTTCCTTCCTTCCTTTCTTCTCTCTCTCTCTCTCTCCCCCCAACTACCTACCTACCTTACTGTTCCTTTCTTTCTTCCTTCCTTCCCCCTTTCTTCCTCCCTCCCTCCTTCCTTCCTTCCTTTCTTTCTTTCTTCCTTCCCCCCTCCCTCCCCCCTCCCTCCCTCCCTCCCTCCCTTTCTTTCTTTCTTTCTTTCTTTCTTTCTTTCTTTCTTTCTTTCTTTCTTTCTTTCTTTCTTTCTTTCTTTCTTTCTTTCTTTCTTCTCTCTCCCCCCACCTACCTACCAACCTTCCTTTTCCTTCCTTTTCCCCTTTCTTCCCCTCTCCCTCCCTCCCTCCTTCCTTCCTTCCTTCCTTCCTTTCTTCTCTCTCTCTCCCAACTACCTACCTACCTTACTGTTCCTTTCTTTCTTCCTTCCCCCCTTTCTTCCTTCCCCCCCTCCCTTTCTTTCTTTCTCTCTTTCTTTCTTTCTTTCTTTCTTTCTTTCTTTCTTTCTTTCTTTCTTTCTTCTCTCTCTCTCCTCCACCTACCTACCTACCTTTCTTCCTGTTCCTTTCCCTCCTTCCCCCTCCCTCCCTTCCTCCCTTCTTGCCATGACGTCAGGGATGTGTGGCCTTTTGACACTTCCGGTGACGTCAGGGGGTGTGGCATATGCAAATGAGTTATGCTAATGAGCTCCTGCACCTCTTTTTTTACGAAAGGACCCCTGAATATAAGACTGCCTTTAATACCCTGTTGGGGCAATTTGAGTACCTGGTAATGCCCTTCAGCCTTCAGGGGGATCCAGGCATATTTGTGAACTTAATAAATGAAGTTTTACACAAGCACCTATTCAAGGGGGTCCTGTGCTATCTAGATGATATCTTGCTCTATTCCCGGACATGGAATCTCATGTTAAATTGGTGAGAGAAGTGTTATCCACGCTCAGAGACAATAAACTGTTTGCTAAACTCTCTAAATGCGATTTCCACAAGACTGAAATAGACTTTCTAGGCCACCGCATTTCTCCATGGGGCTTGGAGATGGATCCGGCAAAAGTCTCTGCTGTGGTGGAGCGGGAGACCCCCCTGCACTAGATGCCAATTACAGAGTTTCTTAGGATTCACCAATGTTTATCAAAATTTCACCAGCAACTTCGCCCAATACAGCCTTCCCCTCACTGACTTATTAAAAACAAAAGGGAAGGGGCTGGAGGCTGTGAAGCCTGGCGCTCGGTTAAAACTGGACTCCTGAGTGCCAACAGGCTTTTGATGCTCTGAAATGTCTTTTTACCTCTGAACCCATTTTGGCACATCCAGACGAAAATAAAATGTTTGTAGTGCAAGTGGATGGATCTGATGCTGCCATGGGGGGGCGATCTTGCAAGAATGGACTGATGGGAAATTACACCTGTTAGCCTATGTTTCTAAGAAATTTGGGGACTCTGAGCGTAATTGGGCTATATGGGATAAAGAAACCGCAGCAATCCACTTAGCCCTAACTACCTGGTGGCACTGGTTGGAGGGGGCACGCCAACCGTTTGAAATATGGTCTGATCATAAGAACCTAGAGGCATTGCATACTCAACGCTCCCTTAATGCTTAACAGCTCAGATGGGCTGATTTTTTCTCTAAATTCAGCTTCACACTTTGCCACTTCCCTGGGCGATCCAATTCATTAGCTGATGCTCTCTCTCACCTCCCCCAACATGATTCCCGAAAAGACAAGGTGATAGAGACTATGTTCACACCAGAACAACTGGGGGGGTGTGTGTGCAAACTAGATGCCAAGCCAAGGAGGGGGTGACACCGGCTGTATCTGAATGGATTATAAAATTCGCCAAAGAATATTCTGAGGAGGAAAACCGAGAGTTCCAATCCTTGTCTTCCCTCACAAAGAGTCCTGAAGGTTGCTGGTGTAAAGAACAGAAAATTGTGGTTCCTTTAATGCTGCACAGAGAGATTATGCACGCAGCACATGAATCTAAGCTGTCAGGACACTTTGGCTATTTAAAAACTTTGAACCTCTTACAAAGACAATTTTGGTGGCCGCGTATGAGGGGAGATGTCTCTACCTATGTCTCCTCTTGCCAAACTTGCTTGATGGGAAAATCTCAGGGTGGAAAACCCCTGGAATTATTGCAGCCTCTAAAAACTCCCAGCCATCCATGGGAAGTTATTTCAATGGACTTTATAACTGACCTGCCTTGTAGCAAAGGGAAAACTGTGGTGTGGGTGGTGGTGGACACTTTTTTTAAACAAGCTCATTTTGTTCCTCTAAAGAAATTGCCTACTGCAAAGACTTTGGCTAAAGCTTTTGTAAACCATGTGATCAGGCTTCATAGCATACCAAAGAAGGTAATATCCGACCACGACCCTCAGTTCGTTGCCAACTTCTGGTTGGAGCTTTTATAAGTCATGGGAATCGAATCCTTAAGCAGCGCTTATCATCCAGAGACGGATGGCCAAACCGAAAGAGTTATTCAGATATTGGAACAATATTTGTGGTGCTATACTAATTTTCAACAAGATGACTGGGTGGACCTATTACCTTTTGCTGAATATAGTTATAATAATGCTGTACATTCATCTACAGGAGTATCTCCCTTTATGGCGGTTGGGGGTTTTGAGGGGATTCCTTTGCCTAACTTAAGCCCAGTGGCTGAGGGATCCAGTGATTTTGCTACTTGGTGGAATTCATTACGTGACTCTTGGCTGTCTCCCAGTTCCCTTGTTCTATCCGCTTAAAAGTGTCTTTGGTGGTCCTTATAATCCGTTCCGCCTGGCTGTTGGTGGCGGGATGTAAGGGCACTGAGTAGATGTGCTGGATCCCGAAGGAGTCCGCAAAGTGCTGGAACTCTCCGGACATGAAAGCTGTCCTGTTGTCTGTCACGAGGGTGTCGGGCACTCCATGGCTGGCGAAGATGAGCCACAAAGCTCGGACGGCCACTACAGTCGAGGTAGCCCACACCAGGACTACCTCCAGCCACTTGCTGTAGCTGTCTACAACGATAAAAAACAACTGGCCCCAGACTGGCCCTGCAAAGTCCAGGTGTAGTTGAGACCAGGGCTTGTTGGTCAACTCCCAGGGCTGGACAGGGGCGTGAGGAGGATCGAGGCTTGACTTTTGGCATTTGCTGCACCAGTGCACCTGGTCCTCAAACTCCTTGTCTATGCCTGGCCACCACACATAACTGCGGGCCAGGGTCTTCATCTGGACAATTCCAGGGTGGGACTCATGGAGGGCTGCTAGGACCCTAGAGTGGAGAGGCCCTGGGATGACCACCCTCGTACCCCATAACAGGCACCCCTTGTGGGTAGACAGTTCGTGCCACCTTGCCATGTAGGTGGCGAAATCCGGGCCCAGATGGTCGGGCCACCCCCTCCCCACCCAGTCCGGGACTCGGGAGAGGACTCGGTCTCGGGCCGTGCAGCGGGCCAAGTTGGATACTTGTACAGGCTAGTCTGGGAGATTCTCGATGAGTGCAATGTGGAATGCGGGAGCCAGGTCCGGGTCGCAGGAAGGCAATGGGAGGTGGCTAAGGGCATTGGCATGGCCCGTGGTCTTTCCAGGGTGGTGCACCAGAGTATACTGGTACCCTGAAAGGAAAATTGACCACCGCAGGACCCCTGGGGACAGCATGTGTGGGGTCTGGCAGTGAGGAGCGAGGAGGCCCTGGAGTGGCTTGTGGACCATGACCACTGTAAAAGCCCTACCATATAGGTAGTCGTGAAATTTTTTTACCCCCGCAATGATGGCCTTTTTTAGCAGTAAGCGTATTGGGATTTAAACTTGAGTGACTGACTGAGCATCCCTGAGCACATTGGGATCCAGGGAGATGCAGGAAGGCTCAACCTCTGGTATACCATCATTGACTGTGCCTCGCATGGGAAGTGTGAGCACCCACAGATCCCTATTAACCTCTATAATTCAACCTCTCATTTTAGGGTCAATGGAAAGTGAGATCGCCTCCTCACAGTCAGAGGGGCAGGCAGTGGCACTCGGAGCCCCCTCTGAGGCCCAAATTGGTAAGTGCAATGGCCCTTACTTGTCTTGCCAATTAAAGGCTTCCCATTCTCTTGCAGGAGTTGGTGAACCAAACAGTAGGGACCAGGCAGCTGCGGCCGAAACCCCCCCAAGAGGTGACCAGTGCCTGGATTTCATCCAAGCCACCCTTGAGCAGCTCCAGGCCGGACAGGAGCTGCTCAGGGCAAGCCTAGAGATGGCTTGCCAGAAATGTGAGTATCCTCTCCTGCCTCGGTCTGTGAGCAACATCAGGAAAGTGAGAAAAATCCTAGGCACACAGTCATATATTAGCATGGCTTTTATTGAGCAGATGCAACTGGTGGTGAACAAAAAAACAAAACCCTAAAATAACAAGCCACTGCTGGAGTAATGCAATCATAGACCTGTTGTGTGCTTTGCAAGGGTGATGGCACTACTTGGTGTTAATGCTGAGCACCTACTTGTATTTGCAGTGGATGGACATTCACAGCACATGGTAATTCTGGAGCGGGCCATGGTTAGGCTCCGAAGAGAGTGGGACACCATGCGGCTCACCACAGCTGTCGAGGCACAGGAGGCGCAACAGGAGTCTGAGGGGAGTGAGGCGGGAGCTGGGGCTGAGGGGGAGTAGTTGGTTTGTGGGTGTTGTTAAATATGTTTCCTAAACTGTTATATAAAGTTATATTTTCTTCCAACAGTCTGCCTGTATTACTTTAGAGACAGTTTAAAATAACAAACCAGTACTGCATCCCCTAATCAAAACAGGGGGCAGACCTGAATTATGTGAGACTTCTGCTCAAAGTAGTCAAGGATCAGATCTCTGTTGATGAAACACAGTTCTTTATTTCCAATCTCTACATTGGTACAGGTTCTCGGATCATTGTCAGAGATAATGCATATGACAGAAGCAGGTCTATTATACCTTTCAGAACAATTTGAATTGCCCATAGGTAACCAATCACCAAAGGGGAAAAACGGCGGGCAAAAAGGGTCTCTGGCCGTTTGCTTCCCACAGGAAAGAAAGCTAGGTGTTTGTTTTTTTTTTTTTAAATCATTTTTATTAGGTTTTTTTTTTAACAGTGAATAAAATTAAACAACCAAAAACAGTATTCTTATTGATATAGGATGAACCATCATTAAACTTAATCTAACCAACTAAAAAACTTAGACCATGTACAAGCCGGATCTACGTTACATTCTGAATTCAACAAAAAACTCATTTTATCTAATTCTGCCCATTCAGTTAATTTGTTAATTATATCTTCTCTTCCCGGTAAAACAGACGACTTCCAAACTTTAGCCCTTGTTATACGTGCCGCTGTAAGTATATAAGTTATTAACTTCAAATCAACCATTACCAAATTATCCGTTAACATATTTAATAGGAAGGCTCCTGGTTCTAATTCTATGTCAATGTCCACTATTTCCACAATCAACCTCTTGATCATAGTCCAATACTTCTTCATTTCTGCACAGGTCCACCACATATGATACCACGTTCCCCGAACCTTCCCACATACCCAACATTTAGGCGATGTAGTGCCGAAACATTTATTTAATTTGTCTGGCGACCAATGCCATCTGTAGAACATTTTAAGTATGTTTTCTTTATAGCTTACAGTTTTCAAAAATTTAATCGATTTCCAAATCTTAGACCATCTATTTATATCTACTGTGTGTCCAAAGTCTTCCATCCATTTAACCATTACTGTTTTTACTATTTCATCTTTCATTTCATCTTGTAAGATTATGTCATACAGTTTTGTGATTAATTTGGAGTCGTTGTTTAACCATACCATGTCTAATTTGTTCGGGTTTCTATAGAAACCTTGTTTTTTATCTTCTTTAAATCTAGATTTTAATTGGTTAATTTCCAACCATGTTAAATTAATGTTTAATTCTTCCTGAATTTGGATCTCAGATTTCAGATTATCCTTATTATCTAATAACATTTCATATTTTAGGTTTTTATTGGACATCATTAAAGAGGGTTTAATAAAGGCTTCAAGATGTGAAACCCATTTGGGTATCTTTTCATAAAATCTCTCTCTGACATTCAACCAGTTCTTCATCAGCGCTGCTCTGAGTGGATGTGAGACAAAGTTCTGATGTATTTTTTGTTTACCATACCAGAGGTATGCGTGCCATCCCATGTACATATCATGACCTTCTAGAGCTATCACTCTGGGGTTGTCCAAGTTGACCCAGTCTTTCACCCATACTAATGCCGCAGCTTTCCCATATATTTCCCAGGATGGTAACCCTACTCCCCCTCTTTCTTTACTGTCTTGTATCACTTTCTTTTTAATCCTAGCTTTTCCCGGATGCCATATAAATTGATTTATGATTTTATTTAATTCTACATAGAAGCCAGCTTTATTATCTAATAAGGGAATAGTTTGGGCTAGGAATAAAAACTTTGGGAGGATGTTCATCTTAACCGCTGCTATTTTACCCAGCCATGATAGCTTTAGATTTTTCCATATATTCATGTCTGTTCTTACCTTTTTCAACCAGCTTTTATAGTTATCTGTTATCAAGGAGCTAACTTTGTTTGAACATATAATACCAAGATATCTAAACTTTTTCACAATACTTATTTTTGAAGTGGACTGAATTATTCTTTCTAATTCTTTATTACAATTTTTGGTAATTATTTTGGTTTTTTGTGTATTAATTTTTAAACCTGCTACTTGGCCATATTCATCTATTACTTCTAATAGCTTGCTTAAAGATGTCTCAGGTTTTTCAATAATGAACATAAGATCATCCGCGTAGGCACATAGTTTATATTTTTGACCTTTGCATTGAAGACCGATAATCTCCTGTTCATTTCTTATCTGTTCGCATACGGATTCTAACGCGTAAATAAAAAGTAATGGGGAAAGAAGGCAACCTTGCCTAGTCCCCTCTTCTATTCTAAATTCCTGTGATAGGTCTCCATTTATTGTCAAATTGGCTACCTGAGTCTTATAAATTGCCTCTATCATTGCCATAAAGTTGTCTCCTGGATTTGCACTTTTCAGCTTAAACAGTAGAAATTTCCAGGATAGATTATCAAATGCCTTCTCAGCATCCATGAACATTAGTGCTACTGCTTTTTCAGGATGTATTTCATAATATTCCAGTGTGTTAATAAGCGTTCTCATATTTTCCCTCAGCTGTCTTTTAGGGAGAAAACCCACCTGGTCTCTATTGACAATTTGACTTAGCACTTTTTTAAACCTCTCTGCCAGTAAACTTGCGAATATCTTATAGTCAGCATTTAATAGTGAAATTGGCCTATAGTTTCCTATCTCATCAAGATTTTCTGGACCTTTAGGGATTAATGTGATAGTCGCGCCCATCCAAGAAGTTGGCATAGTTCCCGTCTTACCAACATTCTTAATAAGGTCTTTAAATCTGTCAGAGATTTGATCTTCAAATATACGATAGAACTCAGCAGGTAGTCCGTCTGGTCCCGGTGATTTATTATTTTTCTGTCTTTTAATTGCCTCAATAACTTCACATATGGAGATGGGTTCATTTAATATTTTCTGGTGTTCCTCACTAAATTCCCCTGGACCCTCGTTATTTTTAGATAGATAGTTCCTTATCCTTTCTTCAATTTCAACTGAATCATTTGGTTCTTCTTGCTTATATACCCTTTTGAAATACTCTACTGCAATCTTTTTTATCTCCTCTAACAGATATTTATTTTCCCCTTTTTGGTTTTTAATTGAGGTTATGTGTTTTTTTGCCTCTTCTTTTTTTAACCTATAAGCTAACCATCTAGAGGGTTTGTTTGCATTTTCAAAAAAGAAAACTTTATTCCATTCAATTTTTTTGGCTACTTCCTTATTTAGCAGCAAGTTCAATTTATATTGCGCTAGAATTAGCCTTTTTCTACACCCATAGTTGCTCTTCTTTTTTGCCTTGTCTTCCTCTAGTTTAATCTGATTGACTAATTGGTTATACTCTTTATTTTCCTGTTTTTTAACCCATATTGAGTGACTAATAAATCTACCTCTTATAAAGGCTTTGAAGGCATCCCACACTACATTAACGGAAATTTCTTCTTGAATGTTTTCTTTAAAAAACATCTTTATATCTTTTTTCATGTTATTTACCAAATCCTGATCTTTTAGTGCGAATCTATTTAGGGACCATCTCTTGTTTTTTTTGACCTCTAATAATGTTAATAATATCGGATTATGGTCTGAAAACGTAGGTGGCAGAATATCTATATCTTTTGTCTCTAACGCTATTGATCTAGATGTCCACATCATATCTATGCGGGACCATGATTTGTGTCTAGAAGAGTAGAAGGTGTATCCTCTCTCTAACCTGTGTTTTACCCTCCATAAGTCTACTAGGTCGTGTTCTTCCGCTATTTGTAGGAAACTATTAGGTAAAACACATCCTTTTTTTTTATTTTTGCCTGGTGTCTTTCTATCTAAATCTCTTTCCATCACTGCATTAAAGTCTCCAATTATACAAATTTTATTACATTTTCTTAATTGGAGTACATCAGCCAATTCTCTGTAGAAACTATCTTGTTTTGAATTGGGAGCATATATGTTTATTATTAGTGATTCCATTCCACCCTTAATAACGGTAATGGCTATTATCCTACCATCTACAGATGAGTATACTTGCTGGGGACACAACTGATCTTTTGCGTATATAACCACGTCCCTTTTTTTCTCCTTTTCATCTGCTGCTATAAACATTGATCCCAACTTTTTACAGTGTAAATGTTTTATGTGGTCTTTTCTTATATGTGATTCTTGTAGGCAGATCACATCCGCTTTAAATTTATTGGCCTGTTGAAGTATTCGTCTATGTTTTTGTGGGCTATTTAAACCATTGACGTTTACAGATAGTATTTTAAAGTCCATACTACTCAGGGCCATCGTCAAGTTTCTGTTCCTTGGGCTTGCTCCTTGTCTGATTCCTTGTCAAAATTTGTAAAGGTATCTGTCCGCCTTTTTTTCCTTTTTTTTGCTGTGTCGCTTCCTTGCTTTTTTCTTTATCCTGCTCTTCTTCCTTCTCTGAGTGTTCCTCTTCTTCCGCCTCCTCACCTTCTTTTTCCATATTAAGTTCTTCACCAAAGTTCTCAAGAAAGTTCTCTAGTTTGAAGATTGAGTCCAATTTGTACCTTCTACTTTTGAACTCAAAGAGAATTCCTTCCGGGTTATTCCATCTGTATGGTATCCCTCTCTCACGCAGCTTTGATGCCAACCGCTGGTAGCTTCGCCTTCTCTCTCTTACCCACCATGGTATCTCCTTAAGAAATCTTATTTCTTCTCCTTGCATTTCGACTTTGTTTTCTTTTGATGTTTTTAGGATTTTTTCTCTTATCTCTCTTTTGTGAAATTTTATGTGGACCTCTCTTGGGACGTTGTATTTTTTTGCAAATACCGTGTTTCGCCTGTAAATAGTGTCAATTTCCTTCATTACTTCTTCTTTCGTCCCGAGTTCTAGTTGGTCTGCTAAAGTAGATGCCACTTCTTCTTTCAAGCTGAAACCTATCTTTTCTGGAATATTCTGGCATCTAATAATTGGCTAGCCTTGGAGTTCCGGTTCCGCCCTCGTCGGAGACAGACACACGGGAATGAGCTCCGGCGCCTGAGCTCGAACTTTTCAGGGAATTGAGGCAAAAAATATATAATTTTGCCTTTCTCTCACCCTGTAGGGGTGGGGGAAGCGGGGGGCTTAGGTGGACTTCCAGGGTGAATTCTAGCAAGACTCCCTGGACGACTCTGTGCTTTGTGCCAACCCTGAAAAGATAGACTGCCAGTGAACAACTGACAAGAAAGACAAAGAGCGGGACTACGTGGAACCTACAAATACAAAAGACCGAGAAGACAGGAAAAGAAACTCAAAGTTGAGTATAACTAAGAATAAAACTCTTCCCCTTTACTGACTAAGCCCAAAAGTGGCCGTGAGCATGGTGCGCAACCCCCTAGGTGCTACTGGGCTGGCTGGGGAAATTGGGGGGGTGGGGCACACAAAAAGATAAGAAAACTCCGCTGCACTAACCTTTCTTTTTGGTTTTTCTCCCCTTTTTCCTTCGGTGGATTCGGCTCCGAGACTGCCGGTCGACTTGGATTGAAGGTCTACGAGGCAGAGGTCTGGCGTGTAAAGGAGAGTGACGTCTACTCGGAAGCAAGCTACGTGACTCAGCAAATCCAGCGGAGGTGACAGAGAGGCTGCGTGAAACCGGTGGAGAGGCTGCGCGAGGCAGACGACAGAGAGTCAACGCGTGATCGGGAGCTGCGTGAGATCGTACAAGAGGCTGCGTGTGGCTACGTGAGGCTGCGTGAAACCACGTGAGACGAGGGAGAAGCGTCCTATCGCGAGAACACGAGCTTCTAGGAGACGTAGGCTGCGAGACTGTAAAAAACTTATATGAACTGAACGAACGATTATACGTGTGTGGGGCTTTTGAATTTAAGAAGCACTCATCAGAGACATAATTAATAAGCGGCTTGCACTTAGGAAGCTTTAGAAGGGTATTGCATTAAGTGGATACTGACCTAAGAGTAAAGGCCTATATTTACCCAAGAGTAAAGGTCTAAAAGAGGGAATAGCAGCAAGCAACAAGCAGTGATAAAACGTGCTCAATTTTGTATATATAATTTTGGTGTATAATTTCTGTGTATAATTTGTGTATAATTTGTTATAAGAGCTGTTATACTTGTCTTGGTGACCAATCCCCAAACACATAACACTTCCTAATTTCTCAACTAAATTAGCTACATAGAGATAAAATCTTGGATTAATTTAATATTTATAAATAATTAGTAGGAGTAAATTAATTAGCCACAATAAAGTTATAAAAATAGAACACATTAAATAATAATTAATTAAAATTATTTAAAATAGAATAGATTACATAATATAGTTATAGAATAAATAAACATAATAAGAAAGTTCATACAGTAGGCGTCAACAACAATAAATTAACTTTAGGAGATAGTTTATAAATACCCAATAGATAATTAATAGATAATCAATTAGCTAATAGATATTTGGTGGACAATTGATTAATTAATTAATTTGACAAATATCAGATAATTAGTTAATAACTTATCAATTAATCTACTAATTAATCTATCTAATTAAATTCTACCACTAGTAATTAATTAAAAGATTAATTAATATATACATGTCAAACTAATAAAAATTTAGTGTTGAGAATAAAAAATCTAAAAGATTAAAATAGTAACTAGACAATTTAAATAAATAAAAAAATAATAATTTAGCTTAAATAATTATTTAGAAATATAGAAATAATCTAACAATTTAGTCCCATCTAACCTTTATTAAGTGTTCCAACTACAGGGCCATCCCAGGTAAGTGGACATCAATCAATGGCATCGGGTGCCCCAAGAAAGAATTCCCTACCATCGCCATCTCAACTTAGGACAATGAGCCAGCAGAAGCCAACACCAAGCAATCCAACCCAATCAAACAAAGATGTCAAAACAATGATTGACGACGCTGTGGCAGCTGCCATTAAGGCAGTTATGGAAAATACAGTCCCGGTTCTGCTTGAGAAAGTAGAAGAGAGAATTCCAACCCTGATTAAGAAAGAAATTACACCTGTCTACGATAAGATTTATGATAAGATTGATGAGTTAGCAAACCATATGAAAGTGGAAGTGGAAGCTATCAAGACCCAAGTTGTAGCCAACAAAAAAGACATCGAAACACTAAGGATGGGAGGAAGACAGACACATGATAGAGTGAGAGAGCTTGAACTAGATCTACAGGAAGTCAAGGCAAAGAATGAAGGATTGGAGAACTCCCTAATCAACCTGGAACTGGACAAGGCAGGAAAGAAAGCTAGGTGTTAAGCAGTAAATTTCCCTTCCCAAACCAGACCCCTTAGATGTAACCATATTCACATAACAAATGCTGGCCTTTCGCACGTTGATAAGAGATGGTCTCTGTCCTCCCCTTGTGTCCCCAGCCGGGATGAATGGAATGCGGAGGCAGGAGTGTGAGAGGCCCATTGTTCCCATGCTTTGAAGTTGTCATTCTCCTGGGCAAACAGTTACACAGACCAGGCCTGGTCAGAGTCATAAACTTGGGGTCACATAGCATATCTTCATGCTGGCCAAAGATAGGGTTACAGGGTGGGCATAAGGGCAACTAAAAGCAATAGCATGGATACATAATGGGTGCAGATACAGGTTACAATACACAGTACATAGCAATAGAAATCATAGCAGAAAGCCCCGGAAACTTTGTCTGAATCAGCAGATTCTGACACACTGCCACCCCAAAAATAAACCTACCTGGGCTTGTCTGGGAACCTTTTATGGAAAGCTTTTACTAACTTAGGTGCATGCACATTTTCAGAACGAACCCATTCATTTTGTTCCGGGCCAAAGTCTACCCATCTAACTAAATATAACAAGTGGCCCCTACGCATTTTGGAATCAAGGATTTCAGAAATTTCAAAATGGGGTGCCTCCCCCTTCATCAGTGGAGGAGGAGTCGGAGGAACTGGATGCCAAGCATTCGGCCCAGGATTCTTCTTCAGCAAGCTGAAATGAAAAACAGGGTGCACAGAACTCAGTGATTTAGGCAACTCCAATTCAAAAGACACATCAGAGATTTTACGCAGCACTTTGTAAGGGCCAACATATTTCCACCCCAACTTTCTACTGGGTTGTAATCCATGTATGTTTTTGGTGGACAAGTAGACTGAGTCCCCTGGCTGGAGATCCCAGCCCTCTGCTCTGCCACGATCCGCATATTTCTTGTAGTCCTCTTTCGCCTTGTCCAGTGTTTTAGCTATCAGTGGCCATGAGTCTTGCAACGTTGCCCACCATCGCTTAAAGTCTGTAGGGGGAGTGTTTGGTGCATTTTCTATGGTAGGCAGCGGTTTTCCCTCAAATCCGCCCACCGCCATGAATGGAGACACGCCCGTGGATGAATGAATGGCATTGTTATAACTGTACTCTGCAAATGGCAGTAAGTCCACCCAGTTATCCTGGTGGTAGTTAGTGTAACACCTTAGGAACTGTTCCAGGATTTGATTAGTTCGTTCGGACTGTCCATCGGTTTCTGGATGGTACCCCGAGCTTAGGGCTGGCTCAATGTCCATTAGTGTCAAAAGCTCCCGCCAGAAGTTGGCAACGAACTGACTGCCCCTATCGGATACCACGTGTTTGGGGAAAGCATGCAGCTTTATCACGTGGTTGAAGAAAGCCTTGGCCATCCCCTTTGCCGTAGGTAGCTGTTTGAAAGGGGTGAAGTGGGCTTGTTTGGAAAACATGTCTACCACCACCCAAATTACAGTTTTTCCCTTGGAAGGTGGCAGGTTTGTGATGAAGTCCATGGCTATCGCTTCCCATGGGCGAGAGGGGGTGGGCAGTGGGTGCAATAGCCCCGGAACTTCCCCCCCTCCTTTTGCACATCAAACAGGTCTGGCAGGCAGTTACAAAGTCCGATACATCCTTGCGCATGCGCGGCCACCAGAACTGTCTCTGAATCAAGTTAAGCGTCTTTAAAAACCCAAAGTGCCCCGCCAATTTTGAGGAATGACAAGCTAGCAGTATGTCCTTTCTCCTGTTTCGGGGTACCACCAGTTTGTCCCCGTGGTACCAGCACTTGTTTTCCCGGAGGGAGCAGTCTTCTACGTTTTTTAACTCTTCGACTTCTTCCGGGGAGAAATCCCCCCCCAATCGCTTTCCCACGGCTCTACCGCAGCCTGCTTGCTCTGACTCCTGGTGGTGACCGCTCCTTCCAGCTGCTGGGGGGAGAACATGGAATCGAACACCTCTTCTTTTAAGCTTTCGTGTTGGGGCAATCGGGATAGTGCGTCGGCTAGCGAGTTGGCCCTCCCGGGGAAGTGTTTAAGCACAAAGTTGAATTTCGAGAAGAAATTGGCCCAGCGGAGCTGCTTTGCATTCAGGGATCTCTGGGTGCGCAATGCTTCCAGATTTTTGTGATCCGTCCAAATTTCAAAAGGGGTTTGTGCTCCTTCCAACCAATGCCGCCAGGTGGTGAGGGCTAGTCGGATGGCTGCTTCTTTATCCCACACTGACCAATTTCTCTCTGTCTCGTTAAATTTCTTTGAGATGTAGGCAAGGGGGTGCAGCTTCTCATCTGGCCCTTTCTGTAGGATGGCCCCCCCCATAGCCACATCCGACGCGTCTACATGAACTACAAATTCCTTGGTCTCATCGGGGTGGGCCAGGATGGGCTCCGAGGTGAAAAGCATCTTAAGAGCCTCGAACGCCTTTTGACACTCTCCAGTCCAGGCTATTCTCTCCCCGGGCTTCCCCACTTCCGGGCCCCTCCCCTTGGTTTTTAGGAGCTCAGTCAACGGGAGGGTGACTGTAGCAAAGTCTTTTATGAAGGTGCGGTAGAAGTTACAAAATCCCAACAGACTCTGAAGCTGTTTCCTCGTTCGGGGGGCTTCCCACTGAACCACAGCCTCTACTTTGGCAGGGTCCATCTCTAGCCCCTTCTGAGAAATGCGGTACCCCAGGAAATCCACTGAATCCCGATGGAATTCACATTTAGACAACTTTGCGTACAACTGATTTTTTAACAGGGTTGAGAGCACTTCCCGCACTAACCGCACATGTTCTTTCTTATCAGCAGAGTAGATCAAGATATCATCTAAGTAACATAACACCCCCTTGAATAAATGCTTGTGCAACACTTCATTTATTAAGCTCATAAAGACCCCGGGCGCGCCACTTAAGCTGAATGGCATCACTAGGTATTCGAACTGTCCCAATGGCGTGTTAAATGCAGTCTTGAACTCGTCCCCCTCCCTGATGCGCACCCGGAAATATGCGTCCCGGAGGTCCAACTTAGTGAACACTTTCCCCTTGGCCGCCTCCGTTAACAAGTCTTTAATAAGGGAAAGGGGGTAGGCATTGGAAGCAGACACTGCATTTAATCCTCGGTAGTCCGTACATAACCGTAGCCCCCCGTCTTTCTTTTTCCGGAACAGAACAGGGGCTGCGAAGGGGGACTTAGCGGGGCGGATGAACCCGCGCTCCAAATTCTTGTCTAGGAATTTCCTTAGCTCCTCCTGCTCCGGAGGGCTCATGGAGTAAAGTTTTCCCTTGGGTAGTTTTTCTCACAGGATCAGCTCTATGGCACAATCCGATAGTCTGTGGGGGGGTAGTTCATCGGCTTCGGTTTCACTGAACACTCCCATTAAGTCTCGATATTCTTGTGGAACGGCCGAGAGCACCAGGGTGAGCGCCACTGCTCGGAGAGGCGCCGGGGGTCCTGTCCCCCACCCCACGTCCCACTTGTGGTCTTGGCACTTCTCATCCACCCAGGAGATCTTCCCTTCACTCCATTTGATATAGGGGTCATGGGAGCTTAACCAGGGACTCCCCAATACCATAGGGAACTGGGTGCTAGGGGTGATGACAAAAGCTCTCCTCTCCCAGTGCTCTCCCATCCCCACAATCAGTCTCTCGGTCTCTGCCACACACGCCTCTTTCATCTCTGAACCGTCCATTTGCATGAACGTGAGTGGCTCCCCCAACGGGGCGACCTTAGGTCCTAGTCCCTCCACTACTAGAGGGCTAATCAAGTCCCGGGCACACCCTGAGTCAATTAAAGCCCGGACACAGACATGAGTCCCGGTCCCGGGGGCTATTACAGTCACTACCATATACAGTAAGGGGCCAGGGATGCTCACTGGAGATGGCGCGTCGTGGATGGGGACCTGCAGTTCTGCGCCGCTCACTGCAGGCCGTTGGAGTTTCCCGACATCTGTGCTTCCGTCAGCTCCAGCTCTCCTTGCTCGCTCGCGGCCCCTTCCAGCTGTAGTGCCTGGGGCTTGAACGAGGTCTTCCCTTTGCTAGGGGTGCTCCCGGCTACTGGGGTGGAGGTTTTTGGGACTTTCCCCCCCCCTCTGGGACACGCTGAGGCGAAGTGGCCACTCTCCCCGCATCTCATGCAGAGCCCCTGCTTGAAGCGGGCATCCCGGATCTCTTGCAGGTTTGGCTTGGGTTTCACCTTCTGAGCTGCTTTGGTTTGGGCCACCGCTGAAGTTCCCATCTTGATGAGGGTGAAGCGTTCTTCTACATCTGCGGCCGCCCTCATCCAGGTGGCCAGTGAGCCCGGTCTTCCCCCTCGCAGCACCATCTCGTATACCTCGTGGCTCAGGCCCTCCCGGTACTTTTCGATGAACAGGTCTTGGGTCCAGCTGAGAATCTTGGCCGCGATGCGCCAGAACTTGTCGGTGTAGTCCCTCACCGAGGACCGCCCTTGGGTCAGCCTCCGCAGTTGGTTCCGGGCTTTCTCTTCTCCCAAGGGGTCCTCGTAGTGGTGTCGGAGGGCCCACATGAAGTTGTTCACCGAGCGCAGCTCAGGCCCGGCAGGCTCACGTACCAGTCGCTGGCGGTGTCCCTCAGCTTGGACCCAATGTAGCCAATCCGGTCCCTCTCGGTGGGGTAGAGGTGCCCCCAGGTGTCTAGGAACCGTTCGATCTCTAGGAGGAAGAACCGCAGCTTCTCAGGGTCCCCATCGAAAGTAGCCATCAACGGGTCGGCGGGGGCCGGGCGAACCATCGGCCCTGCCGGCACGGGGACCGGCGCAGGTACGGGTGCGGGCACTGGACGGGGAACTGGCTGAGGGACCTGCGGCGGCACTTGCGGCGGCACTTGCACCAGGACTCCTCCGGGAGGAACCACCAGTTGCGGGACTCCCCCTGTGGGGGGTCCTACCCCGACCGGGGCTGGCCGAGCTGCTTGCATAGCCATTAAGATGTCTCGAAACTGGTACTGCAGGTCGAGAGCTAGCTCGCGCAATTCTGTGGTGAGTTGGAACCGTAAATCTCCCATCATACGGTCCAGGGCTTGAGTTTGGTCTTCTCCGTAGGGATCGGGCCCGTACGGTCCGACTCTCTCCTCTTCCAGGGGCGGGGGATGCCACTCTCCTCCGTAGGTCGTCTCGCGCTTGTCTCCCAGGAAACTCGGCTTCCCGCGGTCGATGTGATCTGCCTGGATCGACACCCGTGCCCCCTTTCGATCGTGCCCCCAGGAGTCTACGGTCCCACGACCGAATTTGCTCCATGAATACCTCGGGGTCACGCTCTGATGAGGAGGTGGGCGCGGGATGTAGTGAGCCCCTTGAATCGTAGTCACTGGCACTTCGGGCTCCCCGCCTCCACCTCCAACACCAGCACCCTGGTCCCCCGGGGTTACCGGCTGGTCTTCGGTAGTAGGGATGGGAAGAGTACCGTCGTCCGACATGGTCAGGAACGGCCAAGTCCCAGTCACAGATCTCTGACAATCTGTGAGACTTCTGCTCAAAGTAGTCAAGGATCAGATCTTTGTTGATGAAACACAGTTCTTTATTTCCAATCTCTACATTGGTACAGGTTCTCGGATCATTGTCAGAGATAATGCATATGACAGAAGCAGGTCTATTATACCTTTCAGAACAATTTGAATTGCCCATAGGTAACCAATCACCAAAGGGGAAAAACGGCGGGCAAAAAGGGTCTCTGGCCGTTTGCTTCCCACAGGAAAGAAAGCTAGGTGTTAAGCAGTAAATTTCCCTTCCCAAACCGGACCCCTTAGATGTAACCATATTCACATAACAAATGCTGGCCTCAAGGCTTTCGCACGTTGATAAGAGATGGTCTCTGTCCTCCCCTTGTTTCCCCAGCTGGGATGAATGGAATGCGGAGGCAGGAGTGTGAGAGGCCCATTGTTCCCATGCTTTGAAGTTGTCATTCTCCCGGGCAAACAGTTACACAGACCAGGCCTGGTCAGAGTCATAAACTTGGGGTCACATAGCATATCTTCATGCTGGCCAAAGATAGGGTTACAGGGTGGGCATAAGGGCAACTAAAAGCAATAGCATGGATACATAATGGGTGCAGATACAGGTTACAATACACAGTACATAGCAATAGAAATCATAGCAGAAAGCCCCAGAAACCTTGTCTGAATCAGCAGATTCTGACAAATTAAAGCACCCAACTGGCCAGATAGGCAGCGAGGATCCAACATCTACCCCACGCTAACAGTGAAAGGTCATAACCGGACTCCATGATAGGGAAGGGCTTAGGGGGGTGACTAGATTTACCTTGAAGGAGAATAAGGTTTTTTTGGGGGGGCTTTGACTTGCTTCTCATTGCAAATGTGGGGAGTGTCATGAGAGGAGGTTGATGGGATATCCATGCCTGGTTGTCTTGTCACCCCCTCTCTGAATGCAGTCCCCACATCCCCTCCTCGGTCCCTGGGCTGCCTAGATGAACATTTGCTGCAGCACAGTGGGTGTGCACAGTGGCCAGCTGTGAGGCGGGTCTTCCACCCTCCCCTCTCATTGTCCTGGTGAGGTCTGTGAGTGCAGCAAGTGCACCCTGCAGGATGCCACATAGGGCCTCACGGGACTGCCTCTCCTCCTCAAGGGATGCCGTCGTTTTGCATAAATTCTTCATGTTCTTTTCGCCCAGCTTCAAGCAGCATCTCACGCTGCCTGGTGGAGGGCTGCATCATCTCCTCCCCAATTTTCTGTACTGTTGAGACCTGCTTTGTCCTCGTCCTTATGAAAGCCAGGTGGGATTTTGGTGACAGTTCTGAGAGGATAACTCCTGGTGGAAACTCTGTGGTTGGGAGAAAAAAAGGGAAAGCTACGCTGGGGAGTGGTTGACACGCAGCAGCCGTTGTCTCCATTCACCCCCTTCTCATGTCCTGCTATGCCACACCACCGGGAGGTCAAGGGTTTCAGACTTACCTGTTGGGTTTCTAGTGGCTGGACTCCCACATGCCTCTGGCTGGGTGGATGTTGATGTCCCTGTGGTACACAGGTAAGAATGGAGTGTTACACTAAAGACACTAATGGCTGCTTGACTCATTATATCTTGTAGAAGTGCACAGAAAAATAAATGCAAATGTGCCAGTAAATGCTCGGGGGAAGTGGCAGGGTGAATCTTTGGGTGGTGGAGGGGGTAGGTTATGCAAAGCATTATGGAAAGTAATAAACCATAGCGATAGTCATTCCCTGAGAGCTGGTTTCACCATACCCACCTTCCTGTGGTGGGAAATCCTCCATATTTCCATCCAAAATGTCTTCGGACCCTTCCTCTGCCTGTGTCAGAGGGATGCCAATGTCTCCTTCTGGAATGAAGAGAAAATACAGCCTGATGTCAATTGACCAGGTTCAGTGAACTGCACGTGGTGCTACAGAAGAATTACAGGTATTACAGGCAACCACACAGCCATTCCTGAGGTACAGGTGGCTGGAGCAATAGGAAGGATGAGGAGGCAAATCCTGGACACGTCAGGATGGCTGTCCTGGCAATATTTCTGAGGGGTATCATGGCATACTGTCAGGTTGAGGTATTTTAAAATTTCCACAGGCCTAAAATGGAGAATAGCTACATGTTCTGGTTGCCAAAATGCCCCTATCATATTATTATGAGAACAATCCAGATTACTGACTATAAGGAGAGATTGGGGGGCGGGGCATCGGCAGCGTCAATGGCTGATGCCTGAAGGGAGAGCTCCGCACCTGAACGTCCTCCCCAACCGCCACAAGCTGGTACCGTATTGCAAATAAGGCTAATTAAGTATGGGCAAAAACGGAGGAAGCCGCAATAAACAAGGCGAGTCCGAAAAAGCTGAGGTAAGCGCTTACTTTACCTCACAACTGGCTGAAAGGACCGAGAGGGAAGCTTGCCAGAGTGTTGATAAAATGGCAGCCGCAGCTGGGGCGAAGGAGATACAAAATGCTACACTGACGAAAAAAGATAAACAGGACTTGATAGAAATGTTTCGCAAGGTAATGCTAGAGGAGCTGACAGTTAAAATACACCCACTTGAGAAGACAATAGAAGCCATTAATACTACACTACAGAAAGTCTCCCAATCAGCTGAAATAGTGCTGGAAGCAACCATTACAAACCAAGGGGATATCTGCAGGCTACAAAAACATGAAACATGGGCCAAGGAAAGAATACTTGCCCTAGAATTCAGAGCGAGGGAGAGCTCATTAAAGTTTAGAGGCATAGCTGAGCAAACTGAGGGAAACACCGAACTCACCTCCTTTTTAGACTCGTGGCTAGCCAATGCTCTTCAATTAGAAGGAGGAGTGGCACCATCCATAGTTAAAGCATATAGACTAGGATCGATGGCAGCAGCCCAGAGACGAGGCCCCCGAGATGTCATAGCTGAAACTTATGATCAATGCACTAGAAACTTCATACTGCAAGAGGCACGGAAAGCTGGCTCCCTTAAGCTTAATGACACAGAAATCTTTGTCTTCCCGGATGTTCCACCTGATGCATTACAACTACGCAGAAACCTAAAGCCAATTACTCAACAGCTCAACATAGCAGGAATCCGTTATCGCTGGTCCCAGACGGGATACCTACAAGTAAGATACAGAGGCGACACCTACCAAGCAGACGACATTGCTTCAGGGAATGACTTGCTGCACGCGCTTGGTCTGGAGGCCCCAATGGAAGATGAGTCCTTGACAATCCGCAAAAGGAAAAGACAAGCTCCAGGAATACCACAGAAATGGAGCAAGATACCAGTGCGCTCTGAACAACGCACTTGACTCTGAGCAAAACTGTTGGTTACTCTGTTTGATGTTATTTGCATGCCTTACATTTAGGGTTGAGAAAATTTTCAAAGGTACCAAGGGCAAAGTGCAACAAAAGCAGGTTGAGGGAGGGCGGGAAGGGGCAAGCTCACTCTGAGAACCCTCTCTGAGTATGTTTTTTTCCTGGTTTCAATTAATGCCTTTATTATTGATCCTCACTGAGGAGCCCTTTTGGCTCTGTGCAGACATAGTCTGCACGAAGGGGGTGTGGGGGGGAGATGTTATACTTTTTGAAGTAAGAAAGAATTTCTGTCTACTAGCCTTGTGTTTGGCAAAATGTGTGGGTATGTGGGAGGGGAGGGGGATGGGAGGGAAAGAGAATCAGGGAGGGGAAGGGGGCAAGGGCGAGGAATGGGGTTTTAAGTGTTTTATGTTAACTGTTACAAATCTGTTAGGTTTTTCGACTAAGATACTTAAGAATTTAAGGCACTTCTTAGGAGTAATACCTCAGGTTTTCAACCAAAATTCTGAACTTAACGTAGGCAACCAGGTGAGACAAAGTAATAACTCAACTGTTAGGCCCTCCAGACGGGCCCATAGCCTAGTTAAACTTAAAACAGAAATAGCAAAATGGAGGGGTCTGTAATAAAAACAATAACTTTAAACACGCACAGGCTGAACAGCAAAATCAAATGTAAACGAATTGTGACAGACTTGAAAAATCAGAAAATATCGATAGCATTTCTTCAGGAGACTCACTTAAAGAAAACTTCTAACATACTGCCACTAAACTGGTTTACGCAACAATATACTTCACCAGGCACCTCTAAGTCAAGAGGAGTGGCTATCTTAATTGCCGCTAACTGCAAATTTCAATTAGAAAGTCTGGAAAATGACGATGAGGGCAGATACCTATTTTTAAAAGGGGCACTTAACAAAGACCCTATTACCCTAGCCACTATATATGCACCTAATAAAGGCCAGGAGCATTTCTTGCAAACGGAACTAAACAAACTTAAATCTTTCCAAAAGGGGCCACTCATTCTAGGAGGAGATTTCAACTACTTGATAGATGTCACACTTGATAGATCCTCACTGAAAAATAAAAAACAAAGCGGATATAATGCTACCAACAAACTGAAAGACTTGCTGACAGCGATGGAACTAATGGACATCTGGAGACTCAAACATGAGAAGGAAAGAGACTACACACATTTTTCACAGGTACACCAAGTTTATTCCAGAATTGATTACATTTTGCTTTCCCAACAACTTGTTGCCAAGGTTACATCGAGTGAAATCGGAATACAGAAATGGTCAGATCATGCCCCGGTATACTGTGAACTCAACATGACAGACAACAAGCCAAGTAAATTTTCATGGAGAATGAACCCCATTCTTCTCACAGACTCAAAAATGGTAGGACAAATCAAGGAAGAAATTAAAGAATTCTTTACAAACAACAAGGATTGCGCAGTGCCACCTGAAGTGGTGTGGGATGCCTCAAAGGCGGTAATTCGAGGTAAATGCATTTCCATTTTAGCAACCTACAAGAAACAACAAAAGTTAAAACAAGAGGAGTTAGCACTTCATGTCAAAAAGCTGGAACAGCAGCACAAACAAACCTGCAGCAAAAAAGTTTATATTGAACTGCTACACCTACGAAAACAACTCGAAGCACTAGAATTATTAAATATCAATCGAGAACACTTCATTTTTAGGCATGAAAAAAAATAACAGAGGACCCAAAGCTATAAGAAATTTGGCCTGGAGAATAAAAAAATGTCAAGAGAGATTCATTATAGGTTTGAAAGACAAACAGGGAAGACTACACAATACAACCACCGGAATTCTGCAAACCCTAGAAACCTTCTACCAAGAACTTTACTCATCTACAAATCCTATGGAGGAACAAATCGATACTTACCTGTCCACACTGGACATCCCTAAGCTTTCGCAACAACACAAAAAATATTTAGACTCTCCAATAACTGCAAATGAACTGCTGACAGCTATCAAGGCTTCGAAAACAAAGAAATCCCCGGGTCCAGACAGATTTATATCTGAATACTACAAACTTTGTGCAGAAGACCTATTAAAACCTATGACAGAAATATGTCAAAATGTACTGACCCAAGGAGTTGTACCAAAGACATGGAGACAGGCAAACGTCATCCTGATACCAAAAAAAGACAGGGACCCCATGGACCCCAGATCATATAGACCAATTTCTCTGTTAAACACTGACTACAAGATCTTTACGGCAATATTGGCAAAGTGACTGCAAGCAATTATTGGACAATATATTCACATGGACCAAACCGGATTCATTCCATCAAGAGATATAGCGGATAACATCAGGAAGACGCTAAACATAATACATTACGGACAAAACTCAAAAACTCTAGAATCTCTTTTGATCTCCATTGAGATAGAAAAGGCCTTCGACATGGTGGAGACCGCATATCTTAAGAAACTATTGCACACAATGGGGATGGGCAATACCTTTTTGACAGCTATCACCACCATTTACGATGCTCTAATGGCCTCGCTTTTAGTGAATGGCAGACAATCTAAAGCTATGAGACTTCACAGAGGCACCCGTCAAGGGTGTCCCTTATCACCTATCCTATTTGCACTAACTATGGAACCATTGGCGAGAGCCATAAGAGCCAACCAAGAATGCTCAGGCATCACGATTGGAGGGAAGGAGTACAAAATAAGTTTATTCGCGGATGACGTGGTAGCCTATATCACCAATCCCCTACAGTCTCTTAAAACACTACAAAACATGCTAGATCAATTTGGAGACATATCAGGCCTGAAAGTGAATCAAACTAAAACTACATTATATCCGATCAGGCTGACCTCTGAGACAACAACCAAAATAAAGAACAGCTTCCTATACAACTGGACAACAAAAAAGTGGCACTACCTTGGAATAAATGTACCTTTGGACCTAACCCAGCTGATCACTTACAACCATGAAGTGACAGCCAAAGAAATACAAGCTCAGTTTAAATCGTGGGAATACAAACTCCTCTCCATGATGGATCGAGTTGCCATTCTAAAGTCCTTTATTTTTCCAAAATTTCTATATTGCTTCAGAACCCTCCCGATAGAAATTCCCACACAGCTGGTCAAAAAATGGCAAAAAATACTCAACACGTTTCTATGGCACAACAAGAGCCATAGAATAAATTTTCAAACGATACGACAAAGCTCAAAATTGGGAGGTCTAGCAATCCCAGATTTGCAACTGTATAGACACGCAACCATATTGGCCCCTCTGGTCAGACAACAACAACAAAGAACTAACTTACCCGATTGGTGCTACATGGAAGCAAATTATTTGATAAACCAAACATTTAATGAAGCCCTATGGAAAAAATACAATAAAAGACAAATTAGCCTAATAAAGAATCCATATCTCAGGACAACAACCAAAATATGGATACAATACAAGCCTAAGATAACTTCTACCGACTCACTACTACAAGTCTTTACGTCGCAAAAATGGTTTCCGCCCGCTATAGAATCTACCTCGTTTAGTGCTTGGAAGGCAGCTGGAATCACCAGATTGATTGATGTTACTATGGCAGGTCAAATGGCCGCCAAGGCCGAGATTGAAAATAAATTCAAAGTCAAGTTAAAATGGTACGAATACCTGCAAATTCAAAGTCTTGTGACTCAAACAGCAATCAAAAGGAATCTTGAGCAGCCACTTAAACCTTTTGAACAGTTGCTATACAACTCAGCTTCAAAAAAAGGCCTTATAGCCTCCATATACAGCATACTGGTGGACATCAGTTCGGCCCCACTACAATGATATCAAAAAGCCTGGCACCAAGACTTAAATGTCACACTTACAGAAGAACAATGGCAAGACATTTGGAAAACCCAAATTAAACACACTAAATCACTTGCCATTCAAGAAGTCTTAACCAAATTCCTCCGCTGGTACATTACTCCAGTGAAGCTATCCTATTTCAATACTAAAAACTCACCACTATGTTGGAAAAAATGCGGCCATAAGGCAACCTATTTCCACAACTGGTGGACTTGCGCAGCTGTTTCGAGCTTTTGGAAAGAAGTCCTGTCACAAATCAAACTAATAACTGGACACGAGATTCCAGAAGACCCAAAAACGATACTTCTGCACCTATGGCAAGAAAAACCAATTCCTAGATCAACCAAAGACTTAATCACAATACTTATTGCGGCCGCAAAATCGACAATAGCCAGAAACTGGAAGAACAAAAAACCACTCTCCATAAATCAATGGTGGAATAAAAAGTATGGGATTACTATATAGAGGAAAAATGTTCAGGTTTTTTTGACCCAGTAGTAGGTGAGAGGGAGCTCAGAAATCCGACTGACAAATGGTTTCCATTCTCAGAAAAGTTTTATATGTATGAGTGTTAAAAGTAAAACTTAAATAGTTGGAATAAGGTTTAAAACAGTTATGCGAATAAGGCTAGAAGACCAAGTGAATGTAAATGAATAGTCTTGTTAACCCAATCTCCCTTCCCAATATTGATTAGTAAGGACTGAAAGTTAATAGAAAAGAGTTCTTGAAGAGATGTACATTGTTAAAGGCATTTATTATTGTGTAAAACATAAAACCTAATAAACAATGTTTATATATATATATATATATATATATGGAGAGATTACCTCAGTCGCCAGAGGGCCAAGGCAGGAGAGTGTGGGGTGGGTTGCTTTGTGACTTGGCGGTGGATCCCTTCCACAATTGTATATGGACCTAGATATATACTCACCACATGTGCTGCTTGCTCCTGATGGTGGCTCCGATCCATCCTGTACTGCCTGCTGGTCTAGGGGAAACAGATCCAGGGTGGCTTCTTGGGCTGGAGGGATGCTCTCCTGGTTTGTGCTGGGTGCTGTCCTCTCCTGAAAGCTGTGTGACAGCCTCCTCCCTGTCACACTGGCTCTCCCATGGAAGATCTGGCTGAGCTCCTCATAACAGGGGCAGGTCTGCTGTGAATTGTCAGATTTTGTGTTGTTGGCCACCACCTTCTTGAATTTTAGACCCTTGGTTTTGATGCAGCATTCCTCTGCACTCCGCTTATAACCCTTGGCAGCCAAACCCTTGGAGATTTCCCAGAAAACATCAATGTTCCTACAGGAACATTCAAGGTCTTCCTGCACTTTATTGAGAGAGCTAAGAAGAAGAAGAAGAGATTGGATTTGTACCCTGCCCTTCACTACCCAAGGGAGTCTCAGAGCGGCTTATAAACTCCTTTCCCTTCCCCTCCCCACAACAGGCACCCTGTGAGGTAGGTAGGGCTGAAAGAGCTCTGTCAGAAACTGCTCTTTTTCAAGAACAGCTGTGCCAGAGCTACGGCTTGCCCAAGGTCATCCAGCAGCTGCAAGTGGAGGCATGGGGAATCAAACCCAGTTCTCCCAGATTAGAGTCTGCACACTTAACCACTACACCAAACTGGCTAAGAGCTCCAAAGTCTCCTCACAGCACCAGGAGACCCCTCTAACACCAGCCATTACTGCAGAGTGTCACGTTCCCACCACAAGCATGCCCTGAGGTGATTATGTGAAATGAGTTCCAGCAGATACTTGTGCTATCTAGGTACTATTTCCACTTCAATCCAGCTCCTCTAACACAACACTTCCCTTTAAACTTTTCACCAGAAAATAGCCTTTGCATGATCACGAACTCATCTAAACGCTAAAAAGATTGACTGTTTAAACGTTGGTTTTGTAAGCACGGGAGCAGAGCTTTGCTTATGTGCATACTGCCGTCGCACAAAAAAATGGCGGGTGAAAAGCGGAAGCCTTGGGTTTTTGCAGCAGCTTTCCAAGTGGGGAGGGGGTTTAAACACTCAGAAGTGGCTTGATAATGGTGGAGCGATCACACAGGGAAAACTGCAGCTGTAAATGGGAGAGCTGAGAAAACACCACTCGGTACCTGGTAACAAAATACTCCGGTTCAAAGGGGGGTTTGAGCTGGAAACACTCATAAAATCCGTTATTGAAGAGTGACGAAATCAGATCAAACGGCGCGTCTGAATGCACCCATAGGGTGCATTCAGATGGCATGCTGGAGCCGCTTTAAATCGCCCTGCTTTGATTCGGCTTTTTTAAAATCCAGACAATTGTGATCACACGGGAGTTTTTGTTGTTGTTTGTTATGTCTTGTTTATGATGCATTGCATTCTCAGGGTTCTGGTAGTTCAATCCCTTATTGGCTGCCTAATAAAGACTCCTTATTGGTCCTGAAGCCAATCTAGGGAACCAATCATAAAGCCCTGCTTGGGTCCAATGAGACTGCATGTAAATAGTTACAGTGTTTATACTTAACTGTTGAAACCCTATAAATTGAATGCCACTCTTGCCTGAGCTGTCTCTGAGCTGAATGATGTCTGAAATAAAAGCTTGCATTTGATTCAACGTCTCCTGACTTCAATACTTAAAACTGTTGTTTTCTAACTTTGTGCATGCGCATAGGCGCTTGTCTGGAGATCTGAAAAAATAAAACCTTGTGCATGTGCAAAAGCAGTAGAGCAAATCCTGCCACAGTTCCACAAGCACTGCGATTTCACTCCTCTGACAGAACACTTCCCTTCAACTTTCCACCCAAAATTGGCCTTCTTGGGATCCCAAACTCAAAACTAGAGGCCATTTAATTTTTTTTAATAGACATGTGGGTGGAGCAGCGCTTATGAGCATATTGCCGATGTAAAAATAAAAATGGTGGGCGAAAAGCGAAAGCCAGAGGCTTCCGCGGTGGGGGGGTTTAAAGACTCAGATGTGGCTTGACGACAGTGGAGCGATCACACAGGGGAAAATGCACCTTCAACTGGGAGGGCACAGAAAACACCACTTAAGGACCTGGTATCAAAATACCACGCTTTGCTCCAGAATTTGCTCCAGTAAGCATCGGCTGGGGATGGGAGACAGGTACTGTTGTCTGAACGTGCACATTTGATCCATTTTCTAAGTGTGTCGAAGCCGGATCAAACGGCACGTCTGAATGCACCCTTATAGAGTGGGGTGTGGGTGCTTGTGAAGCTCAGCCATTTCATGTTTTCCTAGACTCAGAGCACTTTATATTTTTAGGGGTTTTTTAGTTTCTGCTGTGATCCTTGTGCTTTTTCTTGATGTTTTATTTTAAAAACTGCATTGCCAAATCCCACTATCCCCCCAGCTTTCCATTTTAGGTAGGCACCTTTTAAGGGCAGAGGAGGGGAGGTTTGGGAGGTGTCAGTTATCAAAGACTATTAAATAAAGGTTGCAGTAACATGCGTGAGATACAGCGTGGGGGAAGAGAGGCTATTTCCTCCGGCTGAAGTTGACCCGCAGTTGCGCGATCACACAGACTTTGGAAGCTGTGGGCACAGCCCGCCACTGCGTGATCAGACACAACCATGGCTGAGTAAGGGAGGGTTTGCCATTTGTCTCCGATGCGCGTAAATAAGGGATCGATGATTTGCACCTCAGCCCTGCGGGCTCCCTATGGACTATGCGATGATGCATATACATAGAAGGGCAAAAAACAATGGCATGGAGTCGGGATAGCCTGATCAGACCATCCTGATGCCATGGAAGTGCGCTGGGGTGACCAGACGCAGGAAAGTCTGTCCGTAGCCCGTAACAACCCGTTTGCTACAGGACTCTCTGAGGTGTCTTTTAAATCTGCTTGTGCGGCGAAGCAAAACGGGTTGCTGATGTTGCTTCCCAGATGTTGGGCGCTTCCCAGATGTTGGTGTCTGATTGTGCTCCTTTAATCCGCCCGGCATTCACACCTATGTTGGGGCGAATTGTGCGTGTGATCACAACCAAAATATGGCAAGAGTGTTACTGTTTTAAGTATGTTTGTATTTTAAGTTTTAAAACCCCCTTTAATTGGGTTTGTTGGTGTCCTTTATAAAGTTAATATCTTTGCTTCCGGCATTACAATTTATGACATACATGGGCTAGCCTGACAAAGTCCCATTTACGTCAGATCTGGCCCTTGTAACAAATGATTTTAACACCCCTGCATTAGATAATAGTGGGAAATGCATACCATATATTGTGTAATACAGGTGTCCCCATTCTTTTCAAATCCACGAGCACCGTTGGAATTCTGACACAGGGTTGTGGGCCCAACCACAAAATGGCTGCCATAGAAGATGCAGCCAACTGCAAAATGGCTGCCAGAGCCGTAGAAGACGAAACCAGACACACAGAGGAAGCCAAAGTGTAGGAGAGAAGAGGGGCAATTTTAAGAAATTACACTGGGAAAGAGGAGTGCGAGAGAGAATAAAACCAACCTTGGGGACCCTGGTGTAATATACTGTTGCTGTGCAATACAGTACAGTAGACACTGACGGTGCTGAATGCTGAGTTCAGCCCTTTGCACTATGTTGTTACAAATATAAAAGGTAATACTTCACCACCTGAAGCAGCCACCTTGAGACAATCTGAAGTGTTCTTTATTTTGTCTTTATATTGCAAAACTCATATGCTGCTGTATAGCAGAAGCTTTTAAAGGGATTCCCAAGAAATAAAAGCAACAATGAAAAGTGCTTCCAAGTCCCACTGAAATCAATAGGACTTAAAAATGATTGGTTGACTAGTGCCAGCTGTGGTTTAAAATTCTCTGCTTATTTGAAGTGTATTTCTGCTTTACTGTCTGGGGAACATGTTGGGCAAAAGAAGTGAAATTTGTGTGTGTGTGTGCTCAGAAGTCCGATCTGAAAAAACGATAGAGATGGGGTGTTTTTTTTTTTGAAGTTTCTGAGGTAGGACAAACACAACTGTTCTTCAGGGTTTTGTCCTTATTTTTGTCATTGTATTGAGAGTCAAAAGCTCCTACCCTGAAAATCTGGTTGGTCTCTAAGGTGCTATTGGACTCAGATCTGATAGCTACCCTCTGACAAAGAAGAAAAAGAGAAAAGATTGGATTTATACCCTGCCCTTCACTCAGAGTCTCAGAGCGGCTTACAAATTCATTTCCTTTCCCCTCCCCACCCTGTGAGGTAGGTGGGGCTGAGTGAGCTCTTTCCAGAACTGTCCTTGAGAGAACAGCTCTGACAGAACTGTGGCTTGCCCAAGGTCACCCAGCAGCTGCAAGAGGAGGAGTGAGGAATCAAACCTGGTTCTCCCTGATTAGAGTCTGCGCACTTAACCACTACACCAAACTGGCTCTCATAAAGTATCTTTAAAAAGAAAGAATGAAATAAAGAAATCCACATAAAGGCAACAGCAAATCAAAAAAGGTCTTTTAAATCACATTGGGAAAAAATATAATACATTTCTCTAATGCATCAGAGTTTGTTAACTTTTTGGTGTAGTGGTTAAGTGCGTGGACTCTAATCTGGGAGAACCGGATTTGATTCCGCAGTCCTCCACATCCAGCTGCTGGTGTGACCCTGTCACAAGTTCTTTCAGAGCTGTTCTCCCAAGGGCAGTTCTTGAGAGAACTCTCTCAGCCCCAGCTACCCCACAGCATGTCTGTTGTGAGGAGGGGAACGGAAAGGAGTTTGTAAGCCTCTCTGAGACTCCTTCGGGTAGTGAAGGGCAGGGTATAAATCCAATCCTCCTTCTTCTTTGTGTCTTACTGAAAGACACAGAGTTTTTATTTTAAAAAAGCCTTATTGTCTTTCATATTCCCCAGGAACTCCTGCTTGCTTTTAAAGAAGTGATTAAGCTATTGTATCACTTAGACAGTGACATGCCTACTGCACCTTTGAGAGCTATTCCCTTTTCTGTAGCTGGAGAACTCGAAATTGGATCGGGGAAAATGGAAGGACTGCTCTTAATTGAAAGCCTCTAGAGGGGGATAAGGCAGGAAGATATAGAAACAACACAGGGAGGTGTGATAGGTTTTGCTAATTAAGATATTCAGATCTCGAAGCTCCTAAGATGCTCTGTGGGACTAGACATTCCTTCTGCCTCTTGTTTGTTTTGCCTATGTGTGCTTCTTTTAGGTGCTGTCTTGGGCAATAAAGTCCAGTGAGATTCTGATCAAGAACTGAGGTTTCTCTTCCATCTGGGTCACTCAAGTTTTGTCTTTGAGATAACAGAGACCTAATTCCCATGAACATGTAAATCTGTGTCTAATAAACCTCTTCACACTGGCGGTGGTACAGTACAGAACAGTGGCAGCCATTTTGTGACTGTGCCCACCATGCTGTGTCAGAATTTCAAAGGTGCTCACAGGCTCAAAACAGTCAGGGATCCCCTGTTCAGAATAAAAACGTTGGATTTATTTGTATTGCTAACTAGTTTCTGCATTTCGTTGTCCAGGATTCTGCGTCTAATTAACTGATATGCATTTGTAAGAGGTAGCATATACAGAGAATCCATGGATATTCCCATGTAATTATTTTCTTCTCTATGCAGGCAATCCATTTGGACGAGATAGATTCAGACAGCATTTGGTGTATATAGCTACCACAGTCAGCAGTGTAGTGCAATCGTAGCCAGTATTTGATTGATATTAACCAAGCCCTTGTTTCTATCATTTTAAGGCCTGCTTCTAAACAAAGAGCTGCGTATGGAACGCAGCATGGCAGACCCATGATTTTTCTTGCAAATTTGGATTGCACTCTTTCAATTCTGGTCTCAAAGGCACTTTTCCATGTTGGAATACCATACAGTAACTATGGGATCACTTTAGCCTTAAAAACTTTTAAGGCAGCTGGAACAAACTGGTTGTTTTATTCTTCTATTAAAGAAGAAATGTGAGTTAGCTAGATTAATTATAGACTTGGCATGACCAGGACATGTTATAGCTGAAATAGAGACCTAAATATTTGAAGTGCTTGACCTGCTCTATTTCTTTCCCATCAAATGTCCACTTTTGGATTTTGCAGGACTTAGTGAAAACTAATATCTTGGATGTATCATAATCGAGGAGTAACTTATTCTCAAGAAAAGATCTAAGACATCTGTTCAGCAGACACCTGAGCCCCACCCTCGTACATGTGAGTAGTACTGTATCATCTCCATATAACAAGGTGGGTATTTGAAGGGAGCCCAGTTTAGGAGAATGGTAACCTTCTTCTGCTAAGATGGGGGCTAAATCATTGAGAAATAAGTTAAATAGGAAAGGGGCAAGTATGCATTCGTTTAACTCCTTTGTTAAAGGGAATTTTTTGTGTTAATTCCCCTTCAGTTGAACATTTGATTTGGCAGGTGGTGGAAGTGTGTAACATTATGATTAATTTTAGGAGTCTCTTATCAGTGTTTGATTGGTACAGTTTGGTCCATAGTAACTCTCTGTCAATAAAATCAAAAGCTCCTTTAAGGTCCAGAAAAGCTGTGTAGAGTTTGGAATTTCTAGATGTGGTATACTTAACAGCTAGGTGCGCTACAATGATCTATTGTAGATTTACCCTTGCAGAACCCAAGTTGTTCAGGGCCTAAGACACTTTGCTGAGACATCCATAAAGTTAGTTTAGTTAACAGATGCTTGGTGTACAGTTTGCCTAAGGTGGAAAGAAGGCTAATTGGCCTATAATTAGAAGGGTTTGTTTAGTCACCTTTCTTATAGATTGGGACTACAATTGCATTCTGCCAAGCATCAGGGATAAGTCCCGTTTGACTAATCATAGTAAAGAAGGAAGCAAGAGGGATAGCCCACCATTCTGGGTCTGTCTTTAGAAGCTCTGGGGGAATCAAATCAGGCCCAGGGGCTTTCCCAGTCTTCAGTTGATTGATTAGTTCTGTTATTTCCTCAGGGGTCATGGGTGGCCAATCTGGTAAATCCTCACCACAGAGGTCATATGAGTTACTCATATAGTCATAGTTCTGCTGAAACAGTGCAGAGAAATACTGTAGCCATGCATGAGATGAAATTGCAAATCTGGGAGACAGTCCTGTGTGTAAAGAACCTGAAACTATGGCCCAAAACTTCTTAGATTGATTTAGAACAGTTGCTTGTTATAGTTGTTCCCACTGGTTGCTAAAAAAGCTCTATCTTCTTCCTTTTCATGCTCTCCCGTAGCTGTTTTTTTTACCTGAAAATGCTTTGGAAGGAGGGCAGAATCATTAGAAGTTCGAAATTGGCTATAGATATTACGTAGTTGAGATTTTAGTGCTCTGCACTCTGCAGGATACCAAGATTTGGTGCCCCTATTAGTCTTTTTTGTAGAGTGATTAGAATTTATACAAAGTGCCTGAGAGAAATGTGAAAGCAAGGTATTTTAAACTGAAATCTTTAGAGTAGGTTCCATATTATCAATTAGAGAGGCTCTAAGATCAAGAGTAGGTCCAAGTTTAAGTAAACTGGAGGTTACCTGGGTGGAATGGTCGTTCCACAGGATTTTTGGTAAGATTTCTGCCTCAGAGGTCAGGGGAGTAAATAGATAAGGAAAGTCAGCAAGAGAGATAGTTTTGAGAGTTAAGATCAGGGGGAGGTGGTCACTAACAATGTAGTTCCCTACCTCAAAATTCAGGACACAAGGTTCCTGAGTAGGAGACACTAGAAAGTAATCAATTACGCTACTCCCTTTTGAAGAAATAAATGTGAATTCATTGGCTTTAGGAAAGCAAGTAAGTCCATTCAGCCATAGTCTATTAAACTGGAAACAGAACTTGGTAAGATAAATACCAGCCGAGTTTATATGGCAATCTTTGGACAACCTTTCTAGGGAGAAAAGGGGGGTGGATATCATTCTGGTTAAGTTCAAGAGCTCTAAGAAAAACTAGATGACCTTTTCCTACTCTTGCAGTTAAGGTCCCCAGCCCAAATAATTTCAGCTGAGGGGAATTTCCTTTCTAATGTTTCTATAAGGGTGGATAACCATTCCCAATGTTGTAAAAGGGCATAGCTATCTAAGTAGGAGGGCACATATAGGTTCATGATAATCAAAACAGAACTTTCAAAAACAAGTTTAACAGCTAGTTCTGTAGGATTATCAAACGGTAGCATTGTAATATCACATTTTAGGGATAAGGAAACAAAGATGGATAACCCAACTTGTAGACAGCCTTTGGGTTTCACTTTGTAGGCTGGAAAAGAGAAGGAGTAAAACCCTTCCAAGTGAATCATATCATGAGCCCACATTTCCTAGAGAAGTTCAGTATCAAAGCCTTTTATATAATGGAGAAAGTCAACATCGTTAGCTTTGCTCCTCCACCCTGTGATGTTCCAGGAAATGATTTTTATTGCAGTAGGAGGAGGAGCAGTTGTGCGTCAGTTTGCTGGAGAGAATTGATCCAGAGAGTTGCTCATATCATGGAATACGCAGCCATTGATTGGACCAGTATGAGAGTCAGGAGTTGTTTGCTGTGGATTATGTTGAGTTATTTCAATCCCCTCGATTAAGAGGGAATCACTTGCCTCCAGGATGGAAGAATGTATCTCAGCTTGAACTGGGGGATGTAAGTTACTCTCAAGACTTTGTTGAGGGTTCTTGGTGCAGTTCTCTGGAAGTGGCAGTGAGATAGACACATGGTTGGTGTTTGGAATGTTCCCTCACAGGCAGACAGTCATAGTTTCCAATCTGTCAACTACTGTTGCTTTCTCAGAAACAGGAAGATGGTTGAAAACCTTCTGTACTTCTTGGTCAAGTAGATCAATATCCATGTGTTGAGCCTCAGAGGATGGTGGCGACTCCTGAAAGGCAGTATTGGAGTGAGCAGGAGTGTTCCCTTTGGGGCCTTTAGAGATGAGTGGCTCAATGATTGTGTTATGGAAAACTTACGTAGGAAAGATCCCTTTTGACTTTAAATTAGCTTTTTGCTTAAGAATTAAACTTGGTAATTTGGAGCTGTTAAATGACATGAGGACTCTTTGAGCTAAAAGCAAATTATTTAACGGATCCACTGAACTTATATCCACAGATCCTATTTGGTGTCCAAACAAATCATACAGATGTTTTCTAGCCAGGGTAGATGTCTTCCAAGACAAAAAAGCTCCTTTGAATTTATACACAGTCAGACATATAAGATGAGGTTGCCAAGACAGCTGCTATGATCCTTGTGTTTTATTGTGTCTTGGGTTTTTAGCATTGAAGAGTCGGACTATGACATAGCAATCAGCATTCTTTATTAGGTACACAACTAAGCATGCAATACGGGTCCTTAGGGCCAACTTTTTACAGCCCCTAGATCGTACCCAAAGACCCATTGGCGGGTTTGAATTTCCTGCCAGAGTTCTTATTGGAGGCCTAGTGTGGGTCTAGGATCCTTGGCTCCTATTATTTTCAAGAGCCAAGCTCAAACTCTAAGTCGCTGCAGACATAACACCCCTCCCCCCATAGTTCGTGCCCACCTATGTAACATTGTCTTGCAAATAGGTTGGGAGTCTGTGCTCCCTCTGGGAGCACCACAGTGCAGGAGTGGCTGCCACCTCCATGACTCTGTCTGGTGGATCTGTTGGACCCTCTGCTGGTGGAGTTGGAAGGTCCTCAGCTGGCGCAGGGCTGGGGACTGGTGCTTCTGCAGATGGGTCGACTTTGGGCCCGGAGGCTGGCTCTTCTGGTGCTTCGAGTCTGGGGTCGCCCTTGCAGAGTTCGGGGGCTGGATTGTCGGCTGCTGTGGGAAGCAGGTGCCTTCGTATTTGGTTGACATGTCTTTGCAGGATCTGGCTGTCCTCCATGGAGACCTCGTAGGACACCGGTCCTGTTGGCCCAATTATTCTCCCTGCAGGCCACGGAGAGCCCCTGCTGAAGTTGCAGGTGTATACAGGGTCTTCAGGGAAGAACCCCCGGGTGCGTTCTGTTGCTCCACTTGGTTGTGAGACTCTGGGGCTCGGTTTGGGTGTAGCCTGTCAAGCAATATGGCGGGCCGCCTGCTCACCAGGAGCTCAGCTGGACAGCGCCCACTGACCGGATTGGGAGTGATGTGTTGTGTCAAGAGGAAGCAGGTGATGCAGGCTTTCAGTCACCCTCCATGAGCCGCATTAAGGCTTCCCCAGTGGTCCTCACCATTTGCTCTGCTTGTCTGTTGGTCACGGGGTGGAATAGGGTTGACCTTATGTGCCGGATCAGGTTCCCACTTACAAATTCCCTGAAGTCTTCAGAGGTGAAGGCTGTCCCATTGTCTGAGACGACTGTGTCCGGCAGGCCGTGTGTCACGAAGATCCAGTGTAGTGCCCGGATTGTGGCCTTGGCAGAAGTGGTCAAGACGGGACTGATCTCTAACCATTTAGAGTAGGAGTCCATGGTTACAAGAAAGATCAGTCCGTGAAATGGGCCCGCAAAATCTATATGTAGTCTCGACCATTGCTTACGGGTGGACTCCCATGCTTGAGTTGGCACGCTTGGTGGATTTGGCCAAGTCTCCTGGCACTGGCTGCATCACTTGACCCAAGCTTCAATTTCAGCGTCAGTTCCCGGCCAGGGGCCCAAACACGCTTGCTAGGCAGGGAGTAAGTCCCATTGTACAGTGGATTTACTTTTGAGTATGCATGCAGGCGATCTGGCTGCAGCACAGTGCAATCTGTTCAAAATAGACATGACTAGATTTTTGCCCCAGAGGTAACAACTTGGTTAGGTGATTGCGATGTTGTTGTGACTGCTGGTTGTGTGCTTCAGTGTCTTCCAGTGGTGAGGCAGGAAAACAGGACTTATTTGTCTGTCACCATAGATTTAGAGACATTCTTTGCATTTTTTAATCAAAACTCCCTTCCTTCCTTCCTTCCTTCCTTCCTTCCTTCCTTCCTTCCTTCCTTCCTTCCTTCCCTCCCTCCCTCCCTAAGTTAGAACAAAACAGAAAGGAGGGTAGGCTCGCCAGCTCTGAGTTGGGAAATACCTGGAGATTTTTGGGGTGGAGCCTGAGTGGTGGGTGTTGCCCTCTGACACACTTCCGCTGATGTCAGGGGGTGTGGCATATGCAAATGAGTTATGCTAATGAGCTCCTGCACCTCTTTTTCTATGAAATGACCCCTGAATCTAGGTCCTTTCTGCATTTGCCTGCCACTCCAGATTTTCACAGTGTTGTAGTTGAGGCAATTTAAGTCCACAGCACCCAAATAACCCGGGGCAACAGCAGGCTGAAACTGGGCTGACCACTGAAGGGAGGTAATGTAATGCAGAATGGGGGGGGGGGGGGAGGCCCAGAATGGAAAGAAGGTTGAACTCAATTTTAGTGCAGAATGGGAAAGAAACCTGGATTAAAAAGGTTGAATTCAGTTTTCGTGCAGAATTGCTTGGAGGACAACGCAGTGAACATGGATTAAAAGGAGAGGGCAGAAAGAGCCCTAGTGAAACACCACATTGGTGCTCAGCCTCCCTGTACACCTGTAGTTGATATGAAGGTCACTTCTTCAACAAAAGATCTTCAAAGAGGGGAAGACTGTATCATGAAATTCCTGAACTAGAACTATTCAGCAACTTTGATACTATCTTATTTTGGGCTCAGTCAAGACTGACGTTTTCTCTTCACTGATGGTATTTTTGCCATGAAGATCATTCCAGAGAGTAGCCGTGTTGGCTACATTCGAATCCAGTAGCACCTTAGAAACCAGCAAGATTTTTGGGGGTATAAGCTTTGGAGAGTCACAGCTACCTTTGTCAGGTACAACCAGAAATGGAGAATAAGGCTGAATAAAGACACAGGATTTTTATCTCACTGCTTGCTGTGCACACTACAGCTCTGCATCCTGAGTTCCTTCTTTGCCATGCCCCTCCCAGCCTCTGCCCAGGATATGAGGGATCTCTGTTCCTACTTGTATCTGACGAAGGGAGTTGTGACTTTTGAAAGTCCGCACCCTCAAAATCGGGTTTGTCTCTAAGGTGCTACTGGACTTGAACGTAACTTTGCTGTGGTAATTTGTCACCCGTTGCTGCTGTGGTTGAATGGTTAATATAATTATTCTATATTCAGTATTTCGAGACTTTATGTTATGTCAGACAAAAACAGTAATAAAAATGCATGTAGTAGAATTACGGGGCTATTAGTTTTTGTATCTCTCAACTAATTTGCTGAGGATTACAATTTCATTCATGTATCTGATAAAATGGGCTTCAATCCACAAAAGTTTAAGAAAGACACAATATGTTTGTGATTCTGTAAGCTGCCATTAGACTCTCTCCATTCCCTCCCCCCCCCCCCCCCCCCCGTTAAGTACTTTTCAGGGTTGTTCAGAAATGATTTTGCCTTATCTTCTTCAACTACTCCTAACCCTGGCCTTCCAACTGAGGACCTAAATTAAATAACCTTTAGCTACAATCTCAATGAAAGTTAGAGCAAATGTTAGAATAAACGGGAAAGATATTACTCTGTTCTTGTAGAGCTGACCTTTAGAGCTGTCCATTAGGTAGTGGGATTGTTGAAGCTTAACAAGGTTGACAATCTATTTGAAAACTGCCTGGAAAAGACAGGAGAAAAATACAGATTCCAGTTAACTGGTGACATTGCCTTCGGAAGCAATACTGAGCTTATCATCTCCTGCATCTTAAGCGATCCTTCATCGCTTGCCGTTCTGAAAAGGGCTTATTAAGTAATTTGCCATTTTGCTATAATACAAACATTAATTTCATTTATTTATTTACTTTCCGACTTGGACAGTGAATGCCATCAATAGGATGAGACATATGCACAGCACTGGAGGAAAACTTGGATTGAATCCAACAGAATGTGTTATAGAGCTCATTGGAAGACCTATGAAGTGGTAGTGATGGCAAAAGAAGAAGAAGAGGAGGAGGAAGAGGAAGAGTAATTGGATTTGTATCTTGCCCTTCACTCGGAATCTCAGAGCAGTTTACAGTCACCTTCCCTGCCCCTTCCTGCAACAAACACCTTGTGAGGTAGGTGGGGTTGAGAGAGCTCTGAGAGAACTGCTCTTGAGAGAACAGCTCTGAGAGAACTGTGACTAACCCAAGGTCACCTAGCTGGTTGCATGTGAAGGAGAAGGGTATCAAACCCGGTTCTCCAGATTAGAGTCCACCACTCTTAACCACTACGCTGCTCTAGCATTGTGTCAGCTAGTTCACAACAATCCCAGTTGTCCATCTTAGCATCTGCTGACTTCTAAATCTGAGCCTTTCTTCACTTAGGGACAATTAGTTGTAATACTTCAGCAAAGTATTTTGCTGATAAAATATTGTAAATACACGCTCATCAGGATGCTGGTTGTGTAAAGTAGTTCAGTCAGAAGAAATATATAATACATTATCTGACCTGTTTATGGACCATTTGAGCCCAGTTACCATGATGGGTATTGACAGGATCCTGAGATCTGTGAAGGCTGCTACTGGTGCCCTGGACCCTTGTATATTCCGGCTGCTAAAATCATGTGAGGACCACATCAACAAGCCCTTGGTGCCCATTGTAAATCAGTCACTACCCCATGGTGCTTTCCCTTGGCCATTCAAAGAGGCAGTAACCCACTCACTTCTTAAAACACCATCCCTACAGAAAAATGATGTGGCCGGTTATCACCTGGTCACCCTGACTTGGATAACCCAGGCAAGCCCAATACCACCAGATCTTGGAAGCTAAGCAGGGTTGGTCTTGGCTAGTATTTGGAAGGGCAACCCCCAAGGAATACCAGGGTCATGACACAGAGGCAGGCAATGGCAAACCACCTCTGAAGTTTCTCTTGCCTTAAAAACAAGTCTAGTTCACCACCTAGTAGTGTATAATGCTAAAGAGCTAGAACGTCTAGCTGTCAGACAATCTTAGGATTTCCTGGGTTTTGACACAAAATGCCATACAATAATTAATTAATCAATCAATCTAATCTACCTTTTTTGAGCAAAGTGAGTGAGAGAGAATTAGCTGACTAACTCCTTCTTGGATAATTCATCTGCTCTGGACTCTTTTCAGCCTGGCTTCAGGTGGGCCTATAGGACAGAAACAGCCCTGTTGGCTTTGGTTGATAATCTCTGAACATAGGCAAAGGCTATGCTTCTTTGTTGAACCTATTGGATTCTTCTGCAGCCTTTGATACAGTGGACCACACCATCTTGTTGAGGTGCTGGGAGACAGAAGTAGGTATCAAGGGATGTATTCTGCACTGCCTCAAATCTAGGGTTTCCAGGCTTCCTGCTGATCATGTCCATTGCTTTGGTAGAAGGTTGCTGGCCTGTGTGCGAGTATATCACTTCTGGATAGCTGTAGTAGTTGCAAAAAACTATGGTAAAACTATTACTGAATGTCACTTCTGGGTTGTAGCACTAGGCAGCCAATAAAGTGACTGCAGTATGAGGGTAATATACATCTGTGATGGACTGTCAAGGGTTAATGCCTAACAGAGTCTAAGAAGCTTTGAGTGACAGGCTGTTTGAACAGAATTCTATTGGAAGAGGCAGTTAAGGAATGACAGTTGGGAACTGACAGTCAAAGAAGAGACAGTCAAGCACTGATTGTGGACTGGGAAGGAGGCTAAGAGAGTGAGTGGCTCAAGGAAGATCCTCAGTCAAGGTCCCCCAAATGGAAATAGCTTCTAGTAAAGAGAAGTGATCCCTGCCCATTTAAGAAAGGAAATAGTTTCTAGAAAAGAGGAGTGATCCTTGGTCTGTGTATAAAGAAGAACTTTAGGAACTTGATTATATGTTCCTGCCTTCTAAACTTTACATGTCAGTGAAACTCAGAAACCTATGCTTGAGTGTTTAAACAGAAACTGAAAAGAAAGCCTCTCTCCTCAAAGTTCTAAAGACCTTGTTGAATAGGAAAAATACTTACTTGTTGGCAACAAATTATCTGGTGTTTGTGTGAATACAAAGTTACCTCAGTTTTATTATCTGTTCACCTGATTACGACACCTGATTCTGACAACTGATTCCACCTGACCTTTTCTCCTCCAAGTTAAATAAAACATTATGTTTATTTTGAACTTTTAAAAGCCTCTCATGCCATTTCCAAAGCAGGCAATAAGAAGATGATTTTGTCTCTTCCATCAGTTCCCTAGGTTGGGCCAGCATCTCTCTCCCTCCCTCCCCCCCCTCTCTCACATAAACTCACACAAACACACACACACACACACAAATAGTGATTAGGTAGGACAGCCACTGCCTCGCTGACATGGGGATTCAGGGGCTTGCGTTGCAATGGGCCCTCCAGGGTTGGGGACAAAGGGTGGTGCTAGGGGAACAGAAGTCCAGGAGACACCTGCTGGAGTGTGGAGTGCCTCAAGGGGCAGTGTTTTCCCCAATGTTATTTAACATCTACATGCGCCCCTTTGCCCAGATTGCCCAGAGGTTTGGGCTCAGGTGTCACCAGTACGCTGATGACACCCAGCTCTATCTGATGTTGGGTGGCCAGTCGGACTCCAGACTGGAAGATCTGGATCAGGCACTACAAGCCCATGGTTGGCTTAGACTGAGCCAGCTGAAACTGAACCCAGTGAAGACGGAGGTCCTGTGCCTGAGTTGGGAAGGTTCAGGGGTAGGGATCCCACTCCCGACCTTTGATGGGGCACCATTGGTGCCAGCGTCAGAGGTTAGGAGGTTGAGAGTGCTCCTGGATACCTCCTTAACAATTGAGGCCCAGGTAGCAGCTGCTGCTGAGTCGGCCTTTTACCATCTTCGGTCGATTCAGCAGCTGGTTCCCTTCCTCGACCACAAGCACCTGGCTACAGTGATCATGCAATGGTCACCTTGAGACTAGACTACTGTAACGCTTTCTACATGGCGTTGCCCTTGTTGCAAATCCAGAAGCTGCAGATAGTGCAGAATGCCATGGCCAGGCTCTTGATGGGCCTTCCTAGATGGGAGCACATCCAGTCTGTGCTGAAGGCACTGCACTGGCTGCCAATAGCATACCGAATTTGCTTCAAGGTGCTGGTACTCGCCTATAAAGCCCTATATGGCCAGGGTCCGACATACCTGAGGGACCACCTTTCCCTATATATACTCCAGAGAGCGCTACGGTTGGGGGTCACAGCACTGATTGACCTTCCCGGGCCCCAAAGATGCCAGGCTCACTGCCACTAGGGCCAGAGCCTTTTCAGTGGTGGCTCCATACTGGTGGAATGAGCTCCTAGAAGAGATCAGGGCCCTGCAGGATCTTTTACAGTTCCACAGGGCATGCAAGATGGAGCCCTTCCACCAGGCCTTCAACTAGGAGCTGCCCTCACCACTATCATCAGCATCTGTGGTTATGGGCTGCCCTCAGCTTTGAGATCCAGTTACACCATTGCGTGATGTCAGATTACTGAGTTGGGAACTGGCATATAGCATGCCATCTCAATCAATGATGGAATGATTACTATTATTACTATCACTCGCACTTTATGATTATTGATTGTTTTAAAAAGCTTTACATGTTTTATGCTCTGTGTGGATTTTATGGAACTTGGTACCGACCAAAGCCACCCTGAGCCTGTTTTTGTGGAGAGGGTGGGATATAAATGGAATAAAATAAATAAATAAATAAATAGACAAACGAGAAAGAAGAAAATAGGCGAAAGATTTATGCGATCTGAAGAGAAACCAGAGTAATCTTCTTCCGAGATTTTTTATTTGTAGCACAAAATTTGCCAATTGTAAAGAGGTTTCAATATTTCTTGGAATTAGAGCAAATCACAAAACAATTTATATGGAACTACAAAAGAGCAAGAATTAGCTGGAAGATATTAAATGAAAAAAAGGAGCAGGGAGGGTTTGCTGTACCGAATTGGAGGTTATATTATAATGCTGCTGCTGTGTTGGATTGTGTGAGAGAATGGATTACTCTAAAAAACTCGATATTATTAAAATTGGAGAATTCAGGTATGAGTATGGATTGGCATGCTTATGTCTGGTACAACAAGGACAAAGTACACTAATTTTGTAAATAACATTATTAGAAGTGCTTTAATAAAGATTTGGTCAGGATTAAAAGACCATATATACCATAAGATACCTAAATGGGTATTGCCCCTTGAGGCCTTTATAAGACTGGTGACATTTTCATTTGAAAAAAACTTATCGTATGATAAATTGTTGGATAAAAATAATGAATTAAAATTAGATCTATTAGTATCAAAACAGAATTTGGATTTATCATGGCTGGAAATAATGCAATTAAAGCAAAGGTTTCAGGAGGATCAAAAAAGAGGCTTTCAAACTGGTCCATTGGAATTAGACAAAATCCTGGTTACAAATAGTAATAAGGTTATTCGGAAATTGTATAATTTTTTGTTGGAAGATTATATGTGTGATGAGACAGTTAAAAATACTATGGTGAACTGGATGAGAGATATAGGCCATACTATTGACATAGATGACTGGTCTCAGGTGTGGAAATCATTAAAATTGATGAGATCTATTCCCTATAAAGAGAATATATTAAAGTTGTATTATAGATGGCACTGGTCCCTGGATAGACTAGCGAAATGCCTACCTAATTTGTCAAATTGTTGTTGGAAGTGTAAAAGTAATGTAGGAACTTTTTTGCTTGGTGGAGATGCCCTAATTGCAGATATACTGGGGGGGGGGAATACAGAATTTAATATATGAAATATTGAAGATAAATGTGCCTTTGTTACCCGAGATATCTTTATTGAACATTATTCCTGAGGAATTTAAGACTAAAAGATGTTTAATTACCTATATTCTAACTTCGCCCAGGATTCTAGTGGCCAAAAACTGGAAGTTAGAAAGCCTTCCCTCTAGAGAGGATATAATACGTAAGATATTAGATTTAGCCGTAATGGATTGAGTATGATGGAGATATATAATAATGAAGAGGTGTTTAAGAATAGATGGAAATGTGTTTATGAATGGTTAGAAACATCGAATGTATATTGACTCGAACTCTGTATGTTGGCATGTTTAAATACTGCAAGTTGAGTTATACTCTTCTTTTACCTCCCCCCCCCCCCTTTCTGGTACTCTTTGTAACTATAACATGCCTGGATGTAAATATAATAATTAAGTAAAATTGAAATTTAAAAAATTATTTTAAAAAAAGAAAAGGAAGAGAGGAAAATAGATAATGGCGCTGCTCAGCAAGAAAGAAGGGGAAATCCTGCATGTGAGGGAGAGAAGAAGGTGAGATCATCATAGCATTTATCAGCCATTGTCTCAAAAATCATACTAATGCCTCCAGCAGAATTTTTGGCTTATGAAATGAGTGATTAACAACAATAAGGTATTGGAAATGCTCAGCTTTTAATGTTTGTGTGAAGACAATTTTCAGATTGAAATATCCACGTTTGTAGTACTAAATTGTTGCAATGTTTACAATTTCATGAACGGCATCTCTTCTTGGTGCTGTTCTAATTTTAAGATCAAGGAATGCTTCTTCTATTCTGTAGGTTGTAATTAATTGCCCATACCCTGCAGGGAATGCCCTAGCCCCAATGTCCTACCCCTGAGAAACCGAGGAGCAGGAGAAAAATTGGCCTTCATACTGATGATTTAGAAATTTCCCCTGGTTTCTGTGGTCTTTACGACAGAGATTAGAGAATGTTCCTAGAACATCACATGGAAGTGACATCACATCCACCCCAAACACCACAATCCCCGGGCACCACTCCTGAAATCTCCTGGCATTTGCCTAGACAGTGTTGGAAATCTGAGTTTTAAATCTGAGTTTTAATTCTGGCCACTGATTTTGGACACCTCCACTACTGTTAGCCTCAGTGCTATTTTTGGGCTGGAACACACCAGAACAGTGTTCCGGCTGGCATCCGAGCCAGCCGCACCCCTCCCCACTGGTGGGAAAGGGCCCTGCATGCTGGATCTCCACGTGGAGATCTGGCATGAGGCCTGGCCTCCAGGCTCCCTACACTTAATGGGAGAGCTGGTGGGAAAGGGTCCCTGGTGGAGGGCAGCCCAGCACAGAGCAAGGAGCAGTGGCTGGAGGCCACCCTGGTGGCCCGGATAGAGCAACTGGTAAGGGACCCTGCCTGCCTGTGGAGCAGGAGCCAGCAGGTGAGCAGACACCTCTGGCAGAGGCTGTACATAGAAAGCAGTCCGAAGGGCTGGACGGAAGGGGGATGGTCTGATGCTAAACCAAGGTCTCCTCTTCCGCCTGCTTCGACTCTGTGCCCTTCTGTCCCTCCGGATTGGAAACCACTCCCCTTATTATTTTGTTAATCCTTTTAGTGGGATCTTCCCCACTCCCCCACCCCCAAATCGCTATTATTCCTGAACACTTGTGTTGCAATAAGAATTCAAGTCTTCGTTGGCATGAGAGTCCTGTTTATTTTTAAAAAGTTATCCTTGTTGAATTTTTAATATCTAATTAGTAGCTAAAGATTTGTCAGAAAGCAATGGCATTTTGCCAAAACTATGATAAGGTGTGCCAGCTGGACACAGTTCTCCCTTTATAGTGCTTCTATTCACCTTTGAGGGAATCTGAGCATGGGGGTGTGGCCTAATATGCTAATGAGTTTCTGCTGTTGGGTGTGGCCTATTATGCTAATGAGTTCCTGCTGGGCTTTTTCTACAAGAGCCCTGGTTAGCCTAATGATATTCTGCAAGTGGTCTTGAGCAAAGGTGGGCAGAAAGCACCTTGCTTGTTTCAGGGACGCAAACCCTGTTTCAGTTATTTGATTGAAAAATTCCCAGGGAAGTTTGACATGTTCTATTCTGATGAATAGAAAGGGGCACGGCAGGAGGGCGCTTGCTTTGTTCTCTTGTTACACACATCCATCTTATGCCAGCGGTGCCTTTTGTCACTGGCTCCAGAGGAATGAAATAGGTTTCAGACAGGAACAGCTGCGCAAGAAAACAATTAGTATCCTTTGTTCTCGGCACATTTCAAGATAAAATCTTTTTTTCAAGTGGAACTGCCTTTACAATTAAGTAGGTTGAATCCGTTCACCATCTTCATGTCACTGGTCAAAAAACTTCCTCTATCATTATGTCTCTGAGGCAGACCTGCCCAAAAGCTCATAAAATGACTGGTTGAAATGTTACCGAGCTATAAAGACCACATGCCTTGAGTGTGGGAGAATGTGTTTTGAAATGTAAAGGGAATAAAGCATACTTAGTTTTTTCTTCATCCCTCTTTTTCCCTTCACTTTTGGGTTGCCCTTTGGGTTGGGTTTTTTTGTTGTTGTTCAAAATGTAAGACTTTCCCCATCTTCAAATCTGGGCCCATACAAATAATCGAACTCCCTCGTATTTTTCAGCATGAGTGGAAATCCAGTTCCAGAAGAAGAAGAGGGGGAGGAGGAGGAGTTGGATTTATACCCTGCTCTTCACTCAGAGCGTCTTACAATCTTCCCTTCCTGTCCCCACAACAGGCACTCTGTGAGAGAGGTGGGGCTGAGATTGCTCTGAGAGAACTGCTCTTGAGGGAACTGTGACTAACCCAAGGTCACCCAGCTGGCTGCATGTGGAGGAGTGGGGAGTCAAACCCGGTTCTCCAGATTAGAGTCCGCCACTCTGAACCACTACACCAAACTGCAGCCATGCTATTCGATCTGGTATGGTTCCAATTAGGGTTGCCAGATCTGGGTTGGGAAATACCTGGAGATTTTGGGGGTGGATCTTGGAGAGTGCAGGTTTTGCGGAGTGGAAGGATCTCAGCGGGGTACAATGCCATAGAGTCCACCCTCCACCCTGAAATGAAGAATGTTGCATGGCACAACAGGACTTGAATGATGTTTCTGTGCATGTTCTTGGCATCCCTTTTCCTTTCCTTTTTTTTTGTCACTTCACCAGTATGACATTAAAAAGTTGCTTGTGGATTACGAAGCAGATGCTCTCTGATGCCTGTGTTTCTGTACCCTAGCAGAAAGTACAGTACTCCTCTCAGAATTTCCACACACCCCCCCTTTGTCTTCTACAGCAGCCTACAAGTACAAACAACATGTAGAGAGGGAGGTCTTGAATGTAGGCTGCTGAGGTCAGTCACTGAATTCTCATTTTCTGTGATGGTGCCAGGCCCGTAGCCAGGATTTTTTGATTTTGGAGGGGGGGGGCTGATAAGTCAGGGGGTACTGATAAAATAAAATAAACTCACACTCGCCAGTTGGAGCAGGATTATTTCACATATTGTGGAGAATTTCAAGCTGATTTCAAAGAGAGGAGGGCTTTGCCCTTGGTTTGCAGCAGCTGAGGTTGCCCAAACTGGTGGGAGTGGAAGGGGGAGAGCCATCTAGGACTGAAACCAGTCCTTTCTACCTCCTTATGCCCCACCTTGCCTCAAAGGGACCTCCACTTCTGCACAAGTAGCCTGGGGGCACCCACCCTCCTCTCAAGGGGAGCCAGGGGGAGGGGGTTCTTTTGTTTTCTATCCGGAGAAAGAGGTTGATTTGTCTCTTTTGATCCACACTTTGGGAAGACGAAATTGGGAGGGCGGGGGAAAGAGGGGCGAGGCGGAAAACACGAAAGCAAAAAGAGCATGCCGGGAAATCCTGCCAGGCAGAGGAGACAGATTTTCCTTGTGTCAGCCTAGCTTTGGTTTCTCCTGCCTCCCAATCCCCGACAGCTTGCAAGATGCCAAGATCAACAGAAATCTCTCTCTCCTCAGCCGCCCCTTTGAGCGCTGGCAACCTATCGCTTACTTCTCCCTGGAGCTGGAGACAGAGGGAAGCGCAAGGATGTATCGGAACACTGCAAAGTCCCTGCGAAAATTCCCCCTCACAGCTGCAGGAGGCACAATTATGAAAATGAACTCATTAAAAAGGAGGGAGGAAAGCAGGCATAGGCGTCAACTATGGGGGGGCTCAAGGGCTTGAGCCACCCCCGAAATTTCCTGGGGGGGACTGAGCCCCCCCGGGAAAACAGTGCGCCCTCCGCCGTGCCTCCCCGGGCTCTTCCTAGGGCCACCGCCGTCTCTCTCTCCCCCCCCCCCCCGGCCTGGCCACTCCGTCCCTCCCTCCGTCCGTCCAGGGGCCAGCTAAGCAAATGCCCAGCTGGCCCCTGGACAGACGGAGGGAGGGATGGAAGCAGGAGAGGTCAGGCTGGGGGGGGAGCATGGTCCTGGCAGGCGCGCACGCTCCCCCCCCCCTTCGGATTTTGAAAACTTGACGCCCCTGGAAGCGGAAGGGCCCCCTCCCTCCTGCATCCAGTCCCCCCAAGTCCCTCAAACCTGGTGTCAGCTATTGCTGCCATCTCCAGTGTGGGAGGTGGTTTTCTCCAAGCTAGGCCCCCCCTTAGGAATGTGCTTATGCTAGCTGCTTGCTTATCGCCTCCCTCGCTTCCCTGACCTTGAGTGCCTCTCAGCCACTTCTACCTTTCAGGTGCAAACTGTAACTTTTCCCGTTTTTAGGAAGAAAAGACCAGTATTTTTAGGCGCCGTTTTTATCTCCTTATGATTGGTGGGGCCTGTCTGAACTAACTTTCGAATACTGTACATCACTCCTGGTTGTATGATTGCCAGGCATTACTAACAGAAGTGTAAGTGACCAACGAGACCTGTCTGGCAACAAAGGACTTTCTGTTTAAGAACACCTGTTGCTGACTGCATCTTTTGGGGCAACCTCACACCTGGGCTCATCTAAACACGAAATCAACAAAAACAACCCTGCGCCAAGAAGACAGGGACAGCAGCCGCAGCCTACAAATATGTCAGTTTAAAGATTATGTATGTAGCATTTTTGTTTAGATTCTGCCCACCTGGCTGCCTTGTGCCACTTTTTTCTGTGATCGCCCCACGCTACCAGGACCCAGAGCCCACCAGGACTGCTGGCAGGCTGGGAAGTTGTGGGGCCTTGGCAGGAAGTCGGGGGGGGGGGGAGGCCCCAAAACACTCCACTGTAGCTACAGATCTGGGTGGTGCCTATGCAGTGGACAGGCCTTCCTGAGCCTGTGAGGAAGATTTCTTCATTATTGAATGTTTGAAAGCTACTGAAGGCTGAGCCTTTAGGTTTTTTAATGGACTGTAATTGACTATGGATTTAGTTTTTATTTGTTGGGTCTTGCTGCTTTTAAAAATATTGGATGTTTTAAAACAGACGCTGGGAATTGCCTGGAGTCATGTGACCGAAAGAGAGACTCAGTTTTAAGCATACTTGGTTTTGCCACAGAAGCCCAAAGAATGAAAGGTGTGAAATAATTCAGTGATGGAATGGCCAACCTACTTTTATTGGTGTACCCTGAGCTTTGTCAACAATTTTTTTTAAAAAATTACAGTCTTCTAATTGAACCCCCCCCCACGTAGCAGAAGGCCTCTGTTTGAGGTGATGTGTAAATAACATAAGGAAGCATCAATGAATTTTTTATAGTGTACCAATTGCTAACCTCCTCCCTGCCCTCCTCGCTTTTCAATAGCGCCGTATGCTTCTTCCCCGTCCCCCTGCCTCCAACCCTGGAGCAAAAGAGATTCATAAATAGTCATCTTTTGTTCTCTGGCATTCTCATTTTGTTATAGCTCTGCAATCTTTGTTGGGCAGGATAAGCAGTGAATGGTTTTGTGTGCCCATTTTGCCTTTAAATAATATTAAAGTTTAATATTCTATAAAAATGCGATAAAGTGCTTGGAGGGAAATAGTACGGGGCTCGGAAAGCTTCTGAGACAGAGAGGAATAATGGGGGCATACAAGAATGAATGATGACTACCATTAGGCCTCCATAAATGTTGACTTTTCAAACCAACCAGTCCCCTGTCCATGTACTGTGGCCTGACATGCTGAACTATGGTGGAGGAGGCTTCAGTTTCAGAGTGCTGAAGTGAAGCTCAAAGAGCAAAGGCTAGGTGTGACAGCTCTGGGTTTGGAAACACATGGATATTTGAGGGTGGAGACTCTGAGGGTGGGGTTTAGGGTGGAGTTTAGGGAGGGGTAGGGTATAATGCCATACAGTCAACCTTCCAAAGCAGCCATTTTCTCCAAGAAAAGTGGAACAAATGTACCTGTACTCCTGTTTTCACTGAGAAATAGGGTTTGGATCATTGACACTACAATCCCAGAGACGGCAGAATAGAAAAGAAAGAACAGGAGAAGACCACGAAATACCAGGACCTACACATAGAGTTAGAGTGCCTCTGGGAGAAGTAGGCTACCATCATGCCAGTTGTCATTGGAGCCCTTGGAGCAGTGCCTAGAAGTCTCAGGAAACACCTGGACATTCTGGGCATTGAACTCAGCTGGCCAGCTCAGCTCCAGAAGGCAGTGTTACTTGGAACAGCAAGAATCCTGTGAAAATATCTGTGCAATTCCCAAGAACTTGGCTAGAACTTGAACTGCAGAACACGATCTACCAGTCAAATATCTGACTGTGACAATTCACAATAACGACAATAAAAATATATATTTGGTCAGACATATCTGAGGCAGAGGTCTTAGGTGGCAAATATTAGGGTAACCACAACATCCCAGCCACTTACTGCCAACCTCCTGTCCTGCCCACTCATTTTCTCTGTCCCTGTCTCCTGTGCTTCAGTCTCTCACCTCCACAAGTGCCACTACCCAGAAGCCAGAGCATCTAATATTCCATGAAACTTCCTTCCCTCCCTCAGGCCTCAGAGAGCCAGTTTGGTGTAGTGGTTAGGAGCGTGGACTCTAATCTGGGAGAACTGGGTTTGATTCCCCACTCCTCCACATGCAACTATGGAATACGCTCCCCTAGCCTGGAGTCTTGCTTTGCAAGGGACCCGATATTTTTCTAGCACTAGTTGAAAAACGTTTTGTCCATACAGGCTTTTCTGTGACATTTGTGGTCTTTGCTGGTTAAAATGTTGATTTTATGAACTGCTGTTTTCCTATATTTTAATTTTGCGATTTATATTTAATCTCTGCTCTGCCATTTTTTGTTTGGTTTTATGCTGGGATTTGATTTGATAATGTTTTAACTTTTTCATCATGTTGTTAGCCATGCCAGGTACCAGCTCTGTGGCTGACAGGAAGGAGGTCCCTTTAAAGCATGGGTACCCAATGTTGTGTCTGTGAGTGCCATTTTTCTGGCACCCACCAAGTGTTTTTAGGATATGGGTGGGGCCAGGTCAAGCTTTTGCCCAGCAAGGCTTCTGATTAACTATTGGAGATTTGATGGGCTGTGCAGATTTTAAAAAACATTCCTTTGGCAGCAGCTGCCACCACAGTACAAAGACCTACCCTGTGGCTGTGGTCACACAAGCAGTTTGCTACGGCAGTATATTGGCTCTAAATTAGCTGCTTGAGTTTGGGATGCTTTGCATCGATCATACAGCAGCTGCTAAGCCAGCGTTATAGTCCCATGAGCCAGGGTCAGTTGTTCAAATTGATGGAATTCACTTTCCCACGCTTCCTCACCCAAACACTGGGCTTTGTATGTGTACATGCACTTCCAGGCAGGAATGCCACAGGCAGCCAATGGGGGCACTGAAGCGCACCTTGGAGTTGAGTTGAGGGGGGAAGAGGGATGATCACACTGTTCATGCATTTCCATGGCGCGCCTGGATGATCAGATGCCTGGAAACCCACCATGGACGTACCTCACTGAGGTAGCCACCAGAAATTGCTGGTGGCTATTTAATCTGTGTGGGAGTTGTTTTAGCATGAGATATGAATGACTGGGGCATGGGAGCCAGATGTGCATGTTTGATCATGCTCTTTTGATCCAGAGGGGATCAATATGCATGTGTTGGGCCAAACTACTCATGTGATCGCACCCTGTGTTACTGAAGTTAAGCTGCAGTAATCACTTTGTGGCTGACTCCATATCCTGTGTTAACCATGCTGTGGCAGCCAATTTGTTGCCATGTCCACCATGCCATGTCAGAATTCCAAATGTGTCCACAGGCTCAAAAAGGTTAGGGACCCCTGCTTTAAATCAATACAATAGTGTTCATCTGAGTAAAAATGTGCTGGATGTGTGCTATGCATTAGGTAAAGTCCTCAAGGACTTCTACAGTGGGAAGGAACATTGCAAGAAAGCTTTTTGCCCTCAATACCCCCCTTTTAGAAGCCATTTCATCTACCACTTCCAATCAGAGTTTTCAACTGCTGTGTTTTCTCCTGAGAACTTTGTATCAAAGAGAAGACATTTTAAAATAATTCTGGAAAATAATATATTTGCTGGATTTTATTATGTGTACCTCTGTTCTGGTTCAATTTTTACTCTGCAAATGCAGTAGAAATAGCTTCTTTCTACCAGCTCTTGTTTGATCTTGAAAGGAGTTTGCTAAAAGTGGAAATTTTCTCCTGACTGCTTTCTCACAGATGGTACCATGATGCATCTGCCAGCAGAAAATATCCTTCTATTGATGGTATCAACTGTGGATATATTTGTATTGGCATTATCAGGGGTCATTTTGTAGAAAAAGAGGTGCAGGAGCTCATTAGCATAAGTGATTAGCATAACTCATTTGCATATGCCTCACACCCCTCCTGACATCACCAGAAGTGTATTAGAAGGCCACACCCCCTGACATCACTGGAAGTGTGTTAGAAGGCCACACCCACCATTCCACCCCAAAAATCTTCAAAGTATTTCCCAACTCAGAGCTGGTGAGACTACCTGATGGCACATGGATTCTGGTTCCCCCCAGAGCCCTTGTAGGGGGCTCCCAGCCTGGGGTGTGAGAGGCACCTCTCCCAAGGTGTCGGCCAAGAGATTGAGGTGCCCCTTTGCCTTGCAAGGTCCTGTCACCGCAGAGCCTTTAGGCATGGAAGCAGCACACCGGCTAGTGAGCAAAGAATTCAGCACAGAAATGAAGCACTCCTACCTGTGGTGTGAAGCTGATGAACCATGAGTTAGCGGGTCCACTCAATTGGACATCCAGGCATCCTGCAGCCCTGAAGAAAATGGAGGAGGGGGAGGGAAAGTGTTTGCCCCCATCCTATATCTTCAAAGTTTGTAAGCAGAGGGCTGGGACAGTTGGTGTGACATATGTAATTAAAACAATGTGGAATCCTGTTTAAAACGTCTTTTTAAAAGAACCTTTTGTGGATTTGTTACTTCCCCAGGAAGTAAGCAATGGCTGGCAGGGGAGAAAAAATGGTGTGCAGAGGGAAACCATCTCCAAAAGCTACAGCTCCTTCTCTTCCTGTTCCCAAACAGGAAGCTGCTATGGACTTTCCAAACATGTTGTCAGTAGCATTGCGCCCTCTGCTAGACCAGATGACTACAATGAACCAAAGCATTGATGCCCTTCAGAAAGAGATTAAAGAATCCAATGTTAAGATAGAAGAGGTGATTAAATCAACTAAATCAGCTAAAACCGAAACAAAAATACTGACTCAAAGGCTACAAGTGGTGGAGAAAGAACAAGCAACTGACAAGGATCAACTTTTGATACTGCAAATGAAACGAGCATCTTATATTCTGTGATTTCAAGGTGTCCCAGAACAAAAAATAGAGAATCTAAAAGAAATTCTAAGTGAAGTTTTGGCTCCAATAACAGGTTTACAAGTGGATTATCTACAAAGCGATATGGATATTGTCTACAGGACATATCCTGATTTTGTAAAAAAGAATAACCTGCCTGGAGAAATTGTGGTGAAATTCTCTAAGAGAACAACAAGAGACGTGGTGCTTAAGGACACTAATGGGACAATCCTAAAAACCAAAGATGTGGAAATTAGGGTTCTAAAAGACACTCCATTTGAGATAAGAAAAAGAAAGAAGCAATACAAAAAATTGATTAAATTCCTGCAAAAGAACTTGACCCCTTATAGATGAATTTTTCCAGAAGATTTGGTTTTCAACTTTAAGGAGAAAAAAGAAAAGATCACCTCTTCTAAAAGTGCAGAGACTTTTTTGGAGTTGCATCAAAAACTGCCAAAAGAAAAGAAGACAGCAAAGGAAGAAGAAGAGGAAGAAGGCATCATATATGATTTGGAAAGATTGCAAACTTCATTGAGTAGCTCTTCAGAGGACTCTAATTCAGCAAAAGAGGCGGCAGCCCCTAAGCATCTGGCACCCCCAAGAGAACCGGCTAAACTAAAAAGAGGGAGGAGGGGGAAATAGCCTCTTTTTATTGTTTAAGCTAAAAGTTTTCGTTATGTATCTTACCACATGCTTGAATATGCATGTGCATAGCGAACATTACTTTAATTTTAGTATCATGTTTCAGTAGTTTCTAACTTGTTACAAGGGGAATTTCATTTACATGTGTTTGGAAAGTGATTTTATATTCTTTGCTTTAAGTAGGGATAGATTTGTAGTTTTAGGGATAGTTTTTTATAGTTTTAGAAAATGCAATAAAAAGTTTAAAATATAAATATATATATATTCTCCTTGGCATTGATGGCTGAGGTGCTTTTAGTGTTCCTTTTCTGTTTGACTGGCAGCCTTTCTCTCTGTTACAGTTGACTGTGGATTTTATATCACTGCCATTTAGTGTTGTTTTTGTCAGCCACAACAAGGTCACTTTCAGAGAGGAAAAGCAGGCTATCCATTTTTAAATAAATAATGTTGACAAATCTGGATCCAGAACAACAACGAAATCACATCCGCTAATTTTTGCCTAAACAAAACCCAGTGATCTAGAGTTGTGGTCTTCAACCTAGGAGTTGGCAGACAGAGCCACTTGCCATCCCCCAAGCCATTTGGAAGTCCCCACGCATGTATAGACACAGCAAGGGTGCCATGGCTCTTACTTCTCTTTGGATGCACATGAAGAAGAGCAGGATGGCAGGGTGAGGTCACCTTTGGGGTGCCAACCGTTGGTTCATTTATCACTAAAATAAACCTCTTGATGACTGGTTTTTGTTTCTTGTCCTTGGCCCTTTTGGTCTGTTAGTTATGGTCCAGCTCCCCCTCTTCCTGTCACATGACTCTGATATCACATCCTTGCAGCTCACAGGATCCTGGTTCTAGAAGAAGGAGAAGAGATTGGATTTATACCCCACTCTTCACTACCTGAAGGAGTCTCAGAGCGGCTTACAATCTCCTATCCCTTCCCCTCCCCACAACAGGCACCCTGTGAGGTAGGTGGGGCTGAGAGAGCTCTGACAGAAACTGCTCGTGAGAGAACAGCTCTGAGAGAACCTGTGACTGACCCAAGGTCACACCAGTAGCTGCATGTGGAAGAGTGGGGAATTGAACCTGCTTGTCCCAGATTAGAGTCCGTGCTCCTAACTACTACACCAAGACTACTGATCCTGAGAGACTGATGAAGAATAGCCCCAGCAGAAAGGTCTGTCCCAACTCATTCAGCCCCAGGTTCTCTATACATCATTTCTTGTAGCATGAAAAACTTACCCCTGTGAATTCCATACACCAGCAGATTTTATATGGATCAAGCTGAATTCTATGCCTCTTGGTTTGTGCTGCTTCCTCCCTTCCTTTTTAATCCTCTGAAAGGCTGCAAACCACTTCCCCCTACCTGGAGAAAAACTGCTTCAAAAGCACAAAGAAAATATTCAAGATGTTAATTGATTTCAATATAACAGTCAACAACTCTACAATTAATGATGAGACAGGATCTTCAGTGCTCCTCCTTCAGTGCTCCCCGGTTTGACAGGCATCCGTGGCTGTTCAGCACAAACCAAAATGATCAGGCAATCAGCTCTCATTTGATTGACACTTTTTGGACATGGTGAGTTCCACTGCTGAATGTATTCATGGTGAAATTCGCAGCATCCCTACAGATCATGCGGTTTGCAAATAAGTCAATTGAGATGTTCAGTTTTGTGTGCGGCTAGTGTGGTTTACCTGTTCCCCCCACCCACCCACCCAATCAAGGAATAACATATAACATATACCTGAAATAGCATAGCAAAACAAAAGGGAATATTTTGATGGAGGCTTGTGCATGAACCGGGAGGCCAGTATGTGTCACAAAGAGACAGTGTTTCAATTCTCAAGCTTTCGTTTTTAAAGATTTCTTCGTAAATAATTCATAAGAAACTGGAAGGGCTTTGATGCCAGCTGGTTTTGATTTAATCACAAGTAAAAAATATAATGGTTTGCCTGAATAAAAACCAGAAATTCCAGCTTTTGAATTATGGGCATGAATTATTCCTACTAGTGTACATCTGATGCTTTTGTGTAAAAGAATCCCTTATGGGAACCGTGTTGAACTTTGTGAAACTGATGGAACACACTAGAAGTATTTATGCTTCACTCGCTATGAATATTATTTACTTTGCAGAAGAAGGCAAGATAGAGCCATAAAACAAAGCAATATATAAAATTATTGAACAGGTGGTGACTGAGCTGTTACAGTAATAACTGGATGAGGCCACCTGCCTGCTCACTCCCGGCCGCTCGCCCACTGCTGCTGCGCCGTGCCCCTGGGCTCTGCTGTGACCTTATTGCACTGGAGCCCGGAGCCTGGGGGAATGCCACAGCCGCCGCAGTAGCAGCAGCAGCGAGCAGGCAGGGGGGAGCAGGCAGGGGGGAGTGGGCAGGCGGCCTTATTGCCGGAGCCCCGGGAACAGGTTGCGGGAGTGATGGTGGCGGCAAGCAGGCAGGCGTGAGAGCCGGCAGGCGGCCATATTGTTGGAGCCCCGGGGACAGGCCACAGGAGTAGTGGCAGTGGGCAAGTGGGTGGGCAGGGGGGAGAGCAGGCAGGCAGCTTTATTGCTGGAGCCCAGGGACAGGCTGCAAGAGTGGCAACGGCGATGGGCAAGGGGAGAGTGGGCAGGCGGCCTTATTGCCAGAGCCCAGGGACAGGCCACAGAAGTGGTGGCGGGAGAGCGAGCAGGCAGGGGCGAGAGTGGGCAGGTGGCCTTATTGCCGAAGCCCTGGGGACAGGCTGCAGGAATGGTGGCAGCGGGAGAGTGGGCAGGCAAGGGGGGAGAGTGGACAGGTGGCCTTATTGCCGGAGCCCTGGGGACAGGCTGCAGGAGCAGTGGCGGCAGCAAGCAGGCAGGCAGGGGGGAGAGCAGGCAGGCAGTTGCTGGAGCCCCGGGGACAGGCCGCAGGAGCAGCGGCGGTGAGCGGGCAGGCAGAGGGTAGTGCAGGCAGGCAACCTTATTGCCAGAGCCTGAGGACAGGCCACAGGAGTGGTAGCGGTGGGCGAGCAGGCGGGCAGGGGGGAGAGTGGGCAGGCAGCCTTATTGCCAGAGCTTGGGGACAGGCCACAGGAGCGGCAGTGGCGGGAGAGCAGGCGGGCAGGGGGAGAGTGGGCAGGCGGCCTTATTTACACCTTCACTCAGGGTGTATCATTCATGCCAAGAGAGATACTTAGCTCTGGGCTGGGAAATACCTGGAGATTTTGTGGGTGGAAACTGAGAAGGGCAGTGTTTGGGGAGGGGAGAAACTTCAGTGGGGTATAATGCCATAGAGTCCACCTTTCAAAGCAGCCATTTTCTCCAGGGGAACTAATCTCTGTCACCTGGAGATCAACTGTAATCTCAGGAAATCTCTAGCCACCACCTGGAGACTGGCAACAGATACTAAGTGTCGGGCAGCCTTTAACCTTCATATTTAGATAAAGGTAAAGGTTTCCCTTGCTTGAAAGCCAGTTGAATATGACTCTAGGAATGCAGTGCTCATCTCTGTTTCCAAGCCAAAGAACCAGCGCTGTCCAAAGACATTTCTGTGGTCATGTGGCTGGCATGACTATATATATATATAATGTGTATCCCACCTTTGTACTCTTACAAGGGCCACCAAGGCAGCCAACAGTGTAAAACATACAGAATAAAATCACATTTCAAAACCATTACAATCAATCCCCACCAAACAAACACAAATCATTAAAACAATTAAAAGGCAGAATACATACAATTCATAAAAACACCAATTAAAACACTGATTAGGAAGGAGGAATCATTGAGAAAATGCCAAATGAAACCAAGAAAGTCTTCAACCGCTGTAGGAAGATGGCAACAGAAGGGGACAAACAGCCCTTACTGGGAAGACAGTTCCAGAGCTTTGGTGCCATAACTGAGAAGGTCCTCTCCTTGGTTGCCACCCACCTAGCCTCAGAAGGTGGGGGCACCGAAAGCAGAGCCTCTGAAGAGGACCAAAGTGGTTGGGCAAGTTCATAAGGGAGTAGGCAGTCCTTTCCATATTATCAGGATCAAGGGCAAGAAAATTGACCAGTTAGGAATTGATTCATTTAAAAATGGATAGATGTTTACTGGAGGGACTCTAAATTAAATGGCTTTTTATGGATCCTTTCAGAATTGGGTGGTCTGGGTTCTAATTCCAGGTTGTCATTTAGTAGTGAACCAGCTTGCTACTCATGCTGATGCTCAGACAGCCATCCTTTCAGTTCTGCAAACCTCTCAGGCTTTCTTCTAGAATACTGGTGCAAAATTAAAAAGATGTTCCAAAGTCAAATTTAAACAAGAAGGCTTAGCTGAGAGACCAAAGTTGTTGGGGGGGGGGGGGGGGGAGAGAGAGAGAGATTAAAAGAGAAACTCCATAGGGACCAAGTCATACTTCAGTATACCAAATGCTTGTTTGGTTCAGCCAAGTAATGTGTTGGAAAAAGACCAAAACAAGAAAAGGGAAATGGAAAATTACATGAGACGGGTTTATTGAATATGCAAGGGAAAGTATAGAGTTCATGCAAGACCCAATACATTCCTTTTAAGGCTGTATGTTTTATGGATCAACAGAAAGGAATTTTTTAATAGCATGAATGTTATGGAATCACTTAAATGGCTGGAGAATTTAATGGAACAGAAAGGCTAATCTATGGGGGAAAGAAATTTTTCTGCTATTGAGCCTTACAGTTTATTGAGAGCAACCATCCCGAACTGAGTTTAAAAAAATGAAATATTCTGAGCTCAGACGCATAGAGTGATCAGCTCATAGTTTATTAGTGACTGGCTATCCCTGGCTGAAGCCTGGTATTTATGCCTGAAAAGGATACAACCCAAACACACCCCACTCCCAACGATAGGCTATTTACACTCTATTGTTTCCTGATTGGTTTCCTCTAGGATCCCTGTCTCCCTACTGGCCCATTCTAGGATACTAGCGATCTATTGTTATGCATCCCAAGCTAAGTCCTTTTGCAAGTAAGTTCAGGCTCAATATGTAACAGAAAAGAATAAAGAGAAAATTTGAAAGACAGTTCCAAAAGGGCAGAATATACAGGGTGTGTGTGTTGATGCTGTGGAAGAATTAAATATTAAAAATTAACTATTAATCTTAGTCACTAGAATTTTTATTTATTTCTTTAAAATATTTATTAGCCACCTTTCTCCCCAGTGGAGAAAAATTTGAACATATTACAGTTAACATTGTATGGATTTCATACTGAAAGAAAATCCAAAGTCCATGCCAAGAAGACACAAATACTGTGAATGGAGGGGGGAAATTACAGAATTTATTCCCGGATTTTTTTACCATGTGTAATATAATTTAATTAATTTAATTTAAATAGAACCTGGTTTTCCAGGCTGAGCAGAAACTGGATTTTCTTTTTCTTTTCTTTTCTTTTTTAAAGTTTTAAGTCTTTATTGAGTAGCAAAAGAAAAAGAAAATTTTCTACAGAAACAAAGAGAGAGAGATGGAAATCCATTTTAAACAGATTCATATACAATTTAAAGAAAGCATAGGCCAAATATGAGCATATAAACCCAGAACACTCAATCACAGACTAAACCGTTGTGTACAGTTGTTTTTACAAAATCCTAGTTAGAAGTAATTACTCTACCTTACCTTAGGCTTTAAAAATTCACAAATAATCCAATCTATTGGCTAACAAAGAACTTTTTTTTTGAAGAATTTCAAGACCGGTTCCCATTTTTTCTCATAAACTACATCCAACTCACTATAGTTATTTTAAAAAAGGATTATTCATTGTCTTTCCCATTAGTTTTTCCCATTAAATAGTCTTTCCCATAGTTTATGATACCACAAATTAATCATAGGATGGGGGTTTCCAATTCTGAGCAATTGACAAACAGGCTGCCGCTAACATTATCAAGACTGTTTTTTGCTCAGTAGCTTATCTGGCCAGATGTCAAATTTTAAAAAGTCTAATGTCCAAAGGAATATATTGACTTAATTTACATTTTATTTGCTCTGCCACTTTATTCCAAAAATTGGCTACAGTCGGACATTCCCACCACATATGATATGGGGATCCTTTGGTTTTAACATGTTATTATTAATACATTCTAGGTTCAACAATAGGCAAATTGCCACACTATGGTCCCGGCCACATGAGTGAGATAATCTGGGGGGGAAGCGAGGCTATTTTGCGCTGGAGCGATGTGACCCACAGTTGGGTGATCATACAGGTCTGTGAAGCTGCTGGCACAACTTGCTGCTGCATGATCAGATGCAACTGTGGGCAAGTTGGCTTTTTTTTTGTCGTTAGTTTCTGATTCACTTAAATTGGGGGATCGATGAATCACTTCTCCACCTTGAGGGCTTCCAATGGCAGTATGGGATGACATGCATACAGAGAAGGGGAAAAGAACAACAGCATGGCATTGAGATAGCCTGATCAGACTATCCCCGATGCCACAAGTCCGTGCTGGAGCGATCACACGGGGAAAGTCCGTCTGTGGCCCGCAACAACCCATTTGATACTGGAGTTTACCTAGTGGTTTTTTACTCCGCTTCCCCGGCGGAGCAAAACTGCTTGCTGACGGGTGTGAGACGCTTCACAGATGTGCTCCAGTTTGATCTGCCCCTCAGTCATCCCTCTCACGTGGCTAATGGTGCATATGATCAGGGCCTATGTATAATATAATGACAAATGAAGGTCCAAAGACCTAAATATAGATCAAATGGTGACAGAGCAATAAATCACAAAAGAGCAATTAATACAAAAGTTTCAAAAGCGGTCAGAAGACCTAAGCTGAGTAAGAATGTCAAAGCAGTGAAACTGAAGATGAAGCTGCCGGCTGGAGTCCTTTGCTTCGTATTAGGAATCTACGTATGGAATCATTACAAGAATGACCTTTTTTAGCATAGTGCTGCACTGGAGGAGATTCCATACGTAGATTCCTAATACATGATCTATGTTTGATCATTCAGGTCCTAACAGTCCTGGATGAGATCCCTACATAGAGCAAAAAACATGGGCATCTGAAGAGATACACTACCCATCTCATGGCACAGGTAGATGTAAACCTCAAGTTGTAAAGCCCTGCAACTGAATCGCCACCGCTCTCTCCAAAATCTTGCCCAAAAAGGGCAAGTTGGACACTGGCTGATAGTTGGCCAATTCAGCCGGGTCCAATAATGGCTTTTTCAGGAGAGGGCGGACCATCACTTCCTTGAGTGCCCCAGGGAACAGTCCCTCAGCGAAGGACTTGTTCACAATCTCCCTGAGGACACCTTGTAACCCCTCATGGCCAGCTTTTATAAGCCATGAGGGGCACGGATCAAGGCTGCATGTGGTTGGGTGTATAGTTGAGAGCTGACTGTCAACTTCTTCAAGGCTGAGTGGACTAAAATAATCCAGAATGGAACTAGAAGACGTATATCACTTCTTTGTTTTGATCCTTTGGTTTTACAATTTCTCCAGAATTCTGGGCTTGAGGCACCAGTGATTTTACTCAATGGAACCAGATTTAAATACCAAAGCAAGTACATTTTTAAAGATTTAAGTTGAATGCTAATGTTTTTAGCCTTGATGGAAGGGGAATTCCAAATCTTTTCCCAATCACTATCCGTTAATATCTGTGGGCAGCACCATATTCCAACGACTGATATAAGAAGGTGGGTTCGAGTAGAGAATTCCAACTAAAAAATGATAAATTTTAGACAATAGACCTTTATCCCCTTTTGCCCCTTCTTTAAGAAGGAGCTCAACAGGTGTGAGATGATGTCTAAAAGTTCCCTTTCTCTGAAGGGTGTGAATTAAGCCACTAACTTGAAGGTACTGATACCAATTGATCTAGGCACCTAGCTTTTCTTCTGCTTGCTCTTTTGTGATTATATTTTCCCCTTGAATCCAGTCACAGATTCTATCCAACCCCTTAATCCCCCATGGATGTAAAAGATCCAACATTGAGAGTGATATATACAAAGTATTGGTATACGTGGGTGATCGCCTCAGAGCGGGAGCCCCAACCAGCTGTCCTGGTGGGACTGCACAGAGCTTTAGCTGTGCTACCAGCAAGAGCCAGAAAAAAAGAAAAGAAAGGAAAATAGAAGATACAACCTCCCCCCCTTCCCTCTTCCCCCTGGATCCTGATATTAAAAAAAAAGAAACATGTATACAAACTGTATTTCCCCTTATACATACAGTTCAGCAAGCAAATTATAATAATATAATAAATCATACATGGACCAATAAATCACTTGGTTCCAAGGTATACCTTCACAGAGATGACTAATAAGACAGTTCAACATGCCATGCCACTCTATTTCAAGTCATCTTTTCTGGTGTGGTTCCCAGTGGCCTTTTCCTTTTCTTTAAGTGCCCAGCTTCTTCAGTGACTTTATCCTCCTCTGGGCATATAAACTGGAGTAATTTCCCTCCTGACACCTCATCCCATGCTGAGAGTAAGATGCCTTGATAATACACTATCAGTCTTCCAGCTGAAGACCATCTATAACGAATATCCAAACTTGGTAGAGTTGACACTGTTCCTTTTAGAGACTTTCTTCTTTGTAGTGCTTTGATTGGAACATCTGGAAAGCCTAATACCTCTGTTTCCTGCAACTTCAAATGTCCTTTTTCTTTTGCCAAGTCCAGTATTTTGTCTCTCTTATCTTTGTTACTGAAATGTGCAATTATATCTCGTGGTCCCCTTCGTTTAGAGTTGTTTTTTACTCCAATCTGGAAAGGTGACTCAATCTGCAAACGGCAATCACTCTCCAGCTGTAACAGCGATGTTAACCATTTGGTTAAAAAAGAAGGTAGACTCTCAGACGCATCAATTTCTTCTGGCACTCCATGAAATTTCAAATTGCCATATCGCAGTTGGGACTCAACTTGGATCAGTTTATCCTGTTGTTGCTGGACTGTCTCCCTTAAGGTTTTAATTTCCTCTGTATTGCAGTTAGCAGTCTCTTTCACTGTCTCAGCATTACAGGATACAAGTGGAGACCCACAAGAAACTTGCGGGATGGTTATCCCATTCCTCACACCTTTGCTTCCTCCCTTCTCCCCCTACCTCTCTCACACTCTTTCTCCCTTCTGCCCCCTTTCTTACTCTCTCGCTCTCCTCCATGTATGTTACTTCCTCTCTCTTTCTGACCTGTCATCATTCCCTTTGTTTTTCTGCCTCCCCACCTCATCACTCTTTCTCTCTCTTTCTGCCCCCACCTCAAATCCCACCCTCCCCAGCCTCCACCTCTCAAATGTCCAGGAATTTCCCAACCTGGAGTTGGCAACCCTATTTCCTTCCCACCCAACAGCCAACCTACCTTTATCTGTCTTCAGCTTTCCATCTCTACCCCCCTCCCCCGCAGCCTCTACCTAGGAAAATGAAAGTCTTTCTCCACAGTGGGGACTAAAGCAGCTTACATTATTATTTCCTCCTTGTTGTCTGCACAACAACCCTGTGAGGTTGATTAGACTGAAAGTATGTGACTGGTCCAGAATCTCCCAGTCAGCTTCCACCACAAGATGGGAATCTGAACCTGGGTCTCACAGATCCCAATCGGTAGCTCTAACTGTTACATCACAATGGCTTTCATAGGGTGGCTGCTGATGAACAGTAGCAAAGCAGCTGGGCCTAATTAAGTCATGCAAATCAGGTGGTATCAAGTCACACAGAGGGTGCTGCCTAGGGGTGCCAGCCTCCAGGTGGGGCCTGGGGATCCCCTGGAGTTACTGCTCATCTCCAGACTACAGTGATAAGTTTCCATGGAGAAAATGGATGCTTTGGAGGGTGGAGTTTATGGCACTGTACCTCATGAGGTCCCTGTCCTTTCCAGGCTCCACCCCCAAATCTCCAGGAGTTTCCCAGCCTGGATCTGGATATGCTGCTGGTGGCTGGGGGGGGGGGGTACTTGGCAACACTAGACTGCTGCCAGTAAAAAACGCTGCTTTTTACTGACAGAAACAATTAGAAACCCTCCCCTCCTCCCCCGAACATTCTAATCTCCTCACAGTTGATGCCTGGAGTTGATGCCATTTCAAAAGGTACTGGGGGGAATTTAACGGTCCCTGAAGTTTTTTAAAAAACTTTTTGGATTTTTCTGCAGACCAAGGAAGAGGCTTGACTATGTAGGAAAAGCTGTTGGGGGAGAGTGAGCTCTCTTTCAGCAGATATAAGCATCCACACAGGAAAAAAAACCCTCTCGGAATTAGAATATAGATTGCTTCCATTCTCGTCTTAATCTCTTGTAGTTGATTGTTTACCAGAGCAAACATAGAGACAACAGTCTCAATAAGGTGGTTAATTGCTGCATGAAATGCTTTTTCAGACACTGGCTGGTCTTCAAAGCATTCTTCAGAGTAATGAGACATTCTCCCTTACTCCCTGCCACCTCCATTAAAACTGTCTTATCTTTCAACTTGTCGCTTTGTTTAAAATAAGAGCACACTGACCTGCCATTTTTCATTCCACTAAACTTTAGATTCTTCTTTGACTTCAAGGTTTCCTTGGAACCATTAATCATATTCTAAGTGATATATTTGTTACTAATCCAGGGCGGGGAACAGAGCTCAAAGCTTAAACTGCCACCATCTTATCCACATTTTCACAATTCTCCATGGTTGGCTGAATCACGGGCACAGAAAAGTGCTGAATGAACACTGGCATATATAGTCTTGCCAGGAGACAGACAGTCCAAATTAAGCTTTTAATCTGTTGATGTAGATGAAATGCGTTGAAGCATGGAGTTCGCTCCACAAAAGACAAACTCATATTCAATCAGTGTGCTTTTCGCCCTCTAGTGGTCAATTGGATATTACATTGGTTGATGTGCATAAAAACCTGAAGTAAATCTGCAGGAAGATATGCCAGACATAAACCAGTGTAATATCAAATCGACCACTAGACAGAGTAAAACACATGTGGAACAAGAAACCTCCCTGGAAGTAACAGGAACTTAGAAGTGAGGAAACTGAGAATGCAGAAAAGCCCTGATCTTTCAGCAAGCATTGTCATTGTAAACTGCTTTTAACCACAAGGAAAGCCATGATATAAACATTTTAATAAATAAATACATTGCCCATGTGCTTTGAAGTACTCCTTTAGGCACGAGGGCTAGAAACTTCCTTTTTTGAAAAAAGATTTTTAAGAATCCAACTTTTGTGCTTAGTGCCACATCAGTGGTTTTTATGTGTTCCAGCAGAATTGAAAGAGCCTTGCTGGCCACACTGGATAGAACATGTCTTGGTTCAACTATTGTGTTTGGCTTGAACTCAAAAGACCCCCCCACTGAACTAAAATTAATCAGCCTAAGTCTCATTGAATTCAATGGGGTGTGCTAGTCACAAGTTCCAGTCTGTTTGGGGTGGAGTTATGAACCTCTTGGGACCAAAGCTCCCTCTAAGCTGTGGAGTCTTGTGAGCAAAAATTCTACTTTGTGAGCTACTGGCATTAAAGTTGTGAGCAAGCTGTTTGGCTACTGCATAAATTAGTTCGCTCTAAAGCCTGAGTTAAAACAAACTGAGTTAAGACTAACTTCCTGAGTTAAGACAAGAATGTGTGAGCTAGAGGCTAAAAAACTGTGAGCTAGTTTACACTGACTCTGCTTAGAGTGAACCCTGCTTGGAACTCAGAGTTTTACAGGAAATCTAACCCTGTTGTAAGAGAAATGTTATATTTTCTTATTGAGTTATGCATTGCTTTGTCAGGGTTTCTGATATTACAGTCCCCTCATTCTTACTGGCTGCCGAATAAAGACTTCTCATTGTTCCTGAAGCCAACCACAGAGCCCTGCTTAGGTCCAATGAAATTGAGTCTTCCTAGTTACATTGTATATAGTTATTTGTTGGAACACTATAAGTTGAGTGCCGCTCAGTCCCTGAGCTAAATGATGTTTTGAATAAAAGCCTGTATTTGATTTATCATCTCCTGACTCAATACTTAATAAGAAACTTGTATTCTTTTCCCAATCCCTTTAGATTACATTACTCTTGAGGGAGGAAAAAGAAGTTCACAATTCATCCAAGACTGGAACCTTGCAGATTTGACTTGGTAAGAGTTCACTTAATTACAGATAGGCTAGAATTGGTCTGTGGTGATGTGAAAATTTGCTGAAAGGTTGTGAGCAAATGGATCTGCGAAGCTTTCTGAGCAGCCAAACATTACAATTCAAAAATTTAAATAAAGGCATGGTGAAAGAAAGGGCAGCAGGTTAACACACAGCAGGGACCGAAGGATGTGCTTGAAAGATGGTCACAGAGGGAAATCAGTCAGCACCAGGAAAAGGGGGCAGAACAGAGAGAGACTGAACAGATGGCTGCAGGGAAGACAGGAGAGGAGTGAACTTGCATGCAAATAACATGAAATCTGAAGTTGAAAAGGTGGCCCAGCATCTGGACCAAATGCCGTGCTTGCTGAAAATGCAATCTTTTGCTAGGAAGAGTCACCATGGGAAAAGAAAACTGATGAAAACGCTGCAGATTTCTATAGAGACAGCGTACGTTGCACATTTGGAACAAATGAATACTCTGGGTTGGATCCAGCTAGCTCAGTCTCTCTTAATTTCACTCCTTATTCCAGCCTAGGGTTGCCAGCCTCCAGGTGGTGGCTGGAAATCCTGGGATTACAACTGATCTCTAGGCAACAGAGATTATTTCACCTGAAGAAAATGGACACCGTAGAAGGTGGATCCTGTGGCATTATGCCTCAAACCCCACCCTCCTCAAGCTCCACCCCCAAAATCTCCAGGTATTTTCTTACCCAGAGCTGGCAACCAACGTTCCCTCTAAGCTGTGGAGTCTTGTGAGCAAAAATTCTACTTTGTGAGCTACTAAAGTTAAAAGTTCAGCTACTAAAGCTAAAAGTTGTGAGCAATTTGGCTATTGAGTGAGTGATTTGGCTACTGCATAAATTAGTTTGCTCTGGAGCCGTTCTTCCTGAACGAAGACAAGAACGTGTGAACTGGAGGCTAAATAATGTGAGCTAGCTCACACTAACTCAGCTTAGAGGGAATGTTGCTAGCAACCCTAATCCAACCCCTGCCCCCATTGGACATGTCTTTTATCCATGCAGGTCCCATGACCCTTTTGTTGGAAAAATGAATGTATTGGACAAGACCTGACCATTCAGTCATTATGGGGTTAATCTTGTGTATCTCAGTGTTTTCAGACTAACCTGGAAGAAGTACCTGGCAGCTGGCCAATTGAAAGAAAGCCTGGGAAATCTACAGGGGTATTGTTGTATTGATTGGTTACTTATATCAGGTGTTTCCTTTCCAGGGGTCAAGAAGACAGAGGGATTCTCCATTGTGATCTCACACAGTTCTGTTGGGATGTCTTAGAGCGTAGATGGGGCAACATGTTGCTCCATAGGAAGTTTGTTTTGATATTTTGTAGCTAATCCCATTTCCCCCCATCCTTTAGAAATAAAACTTTCTGAACTAAAGGAAGTTGTCTCTACTTTCCAGGAGCAAGATCCATTACTCTGATTTATGATATTTTTCTCTAATATAGAACCAAAAGTTCTAACACTTTTTTGGTGGTCAAAGGGGACTCACTTCTCCCCTTTCCACCAGTGGATCCAAACTTCTGTACCTTTTAAAACTATCAGTTGGTAATTATGACTACCAAGCAATTACTCCATTAAAACAACAGAAAGCTTACGTTCTGCCTGGAATACAGTTAAATTCCACTTGAGGTCTAGTTCTCCACTAGCTGAAATGCTAGCTTCATACCCAATATCTCCAGTTAAATTATCTTGGGTATTGCTTCTAGAAAAAGATCTTTTAGAACCTGTTTCCATATATTCTGTCAGGCTCTATGGAACATAGGTCTAAGATGATATCAAACGAACTCTCCTTCCATGCATCCAGGTGGTGGCAGATAGCCTTTGAAGTATCTCCCTATGAATTATTCAGGAGCCTTTTAAATTGGTGCTTTTCTTGCTGTATCGGGCAATCTTCTTTTGTTGTTGTTATACCCACCATCAAATGCTTCTGATGTGTGACATTATGTTTGATTGCTCATTTTAAAGCCTCTTCTATTGATTCCTTCCACTGGATGCCTTCGCTTTGATCGTTGCGTCACCCAGCATGCATTGCCCTAATCTCAGTCTCTCCACATTACTTCGACATCTATTCCTAATATCTGCTGGATATTCATGCACACAACCAACTGTGCAAAGCTGGAGCCAGTGAGCGTTTTAAAAAATGAATTTAGGATCAATTTAACCTTAAACTAGTCAATGGCTGAAGCATAGAGATGCCAGCCTCCAGGTGAGACCTGGAGATCCCCTGGAATTACAGCTCATGTCCAGAATACAGAAGAAGAAGAAGAAATTGGATTTATACCTCGCCCTTCACTTCCTGAAGGAGTCTCAGAGCATCTTACAATCTCATTTCCCTTCCCCTCCCCACAACAGACACCCTGAGAGGTAGATGGGGCTGAGAGAGCTCTTTCAAGAACTGCTCATGAGAGAGCAGCTCCGAAAGGATTTGTGACTGACCCAAGGTCACACATGTGGAGGAGTGGGGAATCAAACCTGGTTTCCCAGATTAAAGTCCATGCTCCTAACTACTACACCAAACTGGAGTTCCCCTGAGGAAAATGGATTCTTTGGAGGGTGGATTCTATGACATTGTACCCCACTGAGGTCCCCCTCCTCCCCAGGCTCCACTCCCAAATCTCCAGGAGTTTCCCAACCTAGATCTGGCAACCCTAATCCCACCCCCTGCTGGTGGCTGGGGGGACATAGCAACCCCAGTGAAGCACTGAGTATCACAAGAACCCAAATACAATGGACTCGGTCCAATCCACCAGCACTGTTCCTTAGCACACATTTTAATGGGACTTGCACTGACCTACCGAAAGACCTACCAAGGATCACTTGGGGGATGGTTCCCATAATGATGGTCGTGGTGGAAACTGCCATCAAATCACAGATGACTTATGACAATTGTGTAGGGTTTTCAAGGCAAGAGACCTCCAGAGGTGGTTAGCCATTGCCTGCTTCTGCATAGCAACCTTGGACCTCCTTGGTGGTCTCCCCTCCAAGTACTAACCGGGGCTGATCCTGCTTAGCTTCTGAGATCTGATGGGATTGGGCTAACCTGGCCCAATCAGGTCAGGGTTGTTTCCCATTCTTCATGCGTTTATTTAGAAAATTTATATGCTGCTTCTCCAGAGACAAAGGGCTGTGGTGGCTCAGATGTTAAGAAGCTGAGCTGCTGACTGGAAGATTGGTAGCTTGGCAGTTCAAGACCCGAGTGCCGCGTGACAGAGTGAGCTCCCATCTCTGGCCCCAGCTCCTGCCAACCTAGCAGTTCAAAAGCAAGAAATTGCAAGTAGATAAATAGGTACCACTTTGGTGGGAAGGGAACAGTGTTCCGTGTGCCTCAGTGTTTAGGCATGCTGGCCACATGACCACGGAAAAGTCTTTGGACAGCACTGGCTCTTCGGCTTGGAAACGTAGATGAGCACTGCCCCCTAGAGTCGAATTCAGCTGGCTTTTGAGCAAGGGAAACCTTTACCTTTACCTTTTTTCTCCAGAGAACCTACTCGAGATGGCTTACAGAGCACATGATAAAAACATAAAATAGGTATAAAGCAGTTAAAAATAATACACTGTTTAAAAATCCAGTATTAAAAACAGAATACAGCTCTTAGCAGCTTAAAACACGTCTCATGAAGCCATTCTAAATTCCTAGCCACCTGATCAGTTCCAAGAAATGGTTTAAATGCAAATAAAAATGTGATATTTATTGCTTTCTCTCCCTGGTGAGATGGGAGAGGCACCTGCAGATTCAAGAGTAGACTTAAAGCCACGTGGAGAAGTCCCCCCAAAGTAGGATTGCCAACCTCCAGGTAGTGACTGGAGATCTCCTGGAATTATGGCTGGTCTCCAGACGACAAAGATTAGTTTCCCTGGAGAAAATGGGTGCTTTAGAAGGCGGACTGCTTGGCATTATACTCTGCTGAGGTCCCTCCCCTCCCGAAACCCAATCTCCCCCAGGCTCTACCCACAAAATCTCCAGATATTTCCAGAGCTGGCAACCCTACCCAAATGTCTGACTAGGCTTCAGCCTGGATTCCTGAGGAAGAATTTCCTGGATAAACGAAACACGACTGACAGCTTTTCGCAAGATGAGCACTATTTCATTTCATTTTACATTTTACTCCACATTTTTTGTTTGTTTAAATTACATAATCCAGAATCTGCAGTTTCTTCTCAAGTTCTTTGCACGGGCGTAGACTTTCCAATTTCCCGGGGGGGGGCGGCGCTGGGGCCCAGGCCAGAGGCATTGCCATGCTAGGTCCTTAAAATAACCGAGGCCCAGTGACATCATAGGGAGGACCCAACCTTGCTTTCAACATATGAGTGTGACTGAACACCTACTTATAAAAATATTTTTAATCCAAGAACCTTTCATTCAGTAGCAAGTAGTCCTGGCATCTCTTTGGAACTCAACAAGCTATTTATCTGTTACACATCTGATTAAGGATATCTGCACTTAAGTTGGCCATCTTTTGGTAATAGATAAACAGCACTTGGTGTTTATATTTCCTATTTATCTGGATATTAATACCCTATTTTTATGAAGCACCTATCAAATCTATTAAAATATTTATATCCCTTTCTTCTCCAGAGTGGCAAAGTAATTAGCAATATGGAAGAAAGAATAATAATAAAAAACATAACCAACATCAAGACAGGTATAGCCAGCCAATGATATAGCCGTTTTCTTTATAATGCAGCCCTCAGCATCAGACACAAAGAACAGTTGAAAAGCCCATGGAAAGAAGATGGCCCTGCACATCATCCTAAAAATAGGTAAGGAGGGTATCTGCCAAACCTCCTCCAGAAGGCCATGCCAGGAAATTGGCCCCGTGACCAAGAAAGATCTTTCTGCAGCAGTAAAAGGATTTGGAAGAGCATCATGAGCAAATGCTAAGGACTGATAAATTTCACTGAAGAGCAGGGCTCTTTTTGTAGAAAAAGCCCAGCAGGAACTCATTAGCATATTAGGCCACACCCCTGACAGTGCAGCTCATTAACATATTAGGCCACACCCCATGTTACCAGAAGTGTGGTCATCCAGCCACATCCACCTTTTGTTTCTTATTCTGTTTACCTTGTTTGTTGTCAAAACAGTTTTGACAAAAACAATAAAAACATTATTTTCTGTCCCATCTATACAAAATCTTGCCTGAACCAATATCTTATGTCCAACAATTATTCCCACACTAGATTGGAATCAATTCCTAAAGGTTAGGTTCCCATGGAAATCAGCTTGCCTTCCTGTAGAACTAGTATGCTGAATATGAATTTCTAGGGTTGCCAACCTAAAGGTTGGGTCTGGAGATCTCCTGGAATTACAACTGAGCTCCAAACTACAGAGATCAGGTCAATGGCTGCCTTGGGAATGGAATCCATGGCATTATGCCTTGCTTAGGCCCCTCCTTCCCCCAAACCCCACCCTCCTCAGGCTCCACTCCCAAATCTCCAGGGAATTCCTCAACCTGGAGTTGGCAACCCTAGTTCACTGGCAGAACAACTCTAGGAGCTAGTTTGGTGTAGTGGTTAAGTGCACCGACTCTAATCTGGAAGAACCGGGTTTGATTCCCCCCTCCTCCACTTGCACCTGCTGGATGACCTTGGGCAAGCCATAGCTCTGAACCAGCTGTTCTCTCAAGGACAGTTGTCTCAGAGCTCTCTCAGCCCCACCTACCTCACATGTCTGTTGTAGGGAGGGGAAGGGAAAGGAGTTTGTAAGCCACTCTGAGACTCCCTTGGGTAGTGAAGGGCGGGGTATAAATCCAATCTCTTCTTCTAGGTTTGTGGATGCACTGAACGAGAGTAGTTTGTGGACTATTTTATACAAGGTACAAAATTTTATTCAAGGTATAAGATTTCATGTGCCACCCACACTTCTTCAGATGGAAGAAGTGTGCATGCACACAAAAGCTTCTACCTTGGATGAAACTTTGGACTCCAACTTTGCTCTGCTGCTTCAGACCCACATGGCTACCCACCTGAATTATTGCACTACAATATTTTTTACAGGCAATTATGTACCAGTGGAATGGTTACCATGCAGAGTCTGTCCCACAGGTAAAATTATCCTGTGAACAGGTGGGTTTTACCACATCAAAGTATCACTACCATCACAAGATCACCAATCGTTGGAAGTCAACTCCTCAGAAGCAGAAATCTCTCTTATTAGGAGGTTTAAGAACATCAACTTTGCTGGCCCATTAAAGGCAGATGTCAGCCCAGCGGCAAGAGAAGAGGGACAATCATCTTTTTCAGAAACTCAGCCCACTTTCTAAATTTCACAAAACAGGCAATCTCCAAAGTGCTGCTGACCATGCTCATTTTTAGTTACAACTCTGTTTCTTTCAGATGTCCTCCAAAGTCCCCCATGTAACAGTCAAGTGTTCTGCCAACACACACAACAATGAAGCTACTTTTTCAGATGTTTTCATAGTCCACAATTACAATAAGGGAAGTTTGTTTCTTCAGCATAAAAGCAGCAGTGCCTTGAGGTTATAAGAGATCTACATATTATAGGGTAGTCAAGGACATGTGATTCAAACTGTGACCTTGTGTCACCTCGGAACAGCTTTGTGATCTGCTGTTCCCGTCCTCCAAAGCAAGTACCACGGTGGCAAACTGCCCATGCATATGTGTTAGGGCAAACTGATAGGTACCTTCATGGTACCGAACCAAGCCTTGAGCAGCACTTTCGTTGAAAGCCTTATAGAGCCCTTAAGATGAAAAAGTTGCAGTTCACTGCATCAACACTCTGTTGAGAACCATAGCATAATGAGGACTAGCAAAAAAAGAAGAGTTGGTTTTTATACCCCACTTTTCTCTACCTTAAAGAGTCTCGAAGTGGTTTACAACTGCCTTCCCTTCCTCTCCCCACAACAGTAACCTTGTGAGGTAGGTGGGGCTGAGAGAGTTCTGAGAGAATTGTGTCTGGCCCAAGGTCACCCAGCAGGCTTCATGTGGAGGAGTGGGGAATCGAACCCATTTCTCCAGATTAGATTCCACCACTCTTAACCCCTACACAACACTGGCTTGCTGTGAAGAGATTATACTAGGTAGGACATGAGAGTTCTGGGTTGGAATCCCCACTCAGCCATAAAGATCTTTGGCCACTAAGTCTCTCTCAGCCTGACATACCTCAGAAGAGAATTATGAGGACAGATTGGGTAAGTGGAAGCAGGAAGAACAGGGGAGAATGTATGGCTAGACAGCCAGTGTTTTGTGCAGCATAGGCAAAACTACAAGCAGCACAGAGGATGGAGTGAAAATCCCCTCAGCAGATATTTTCAAGGATGCCCTAAAATAACTCTGAATCTCTGTGTTTCTGGTTACATAAGGTTTACCTTCTTTCTCTCTATATATCCACTGACTTGTAACCATTCTCCAGACCTACACACAACTGTATAATAAATTAGATTCCAACAGCCAGCCTCAACATGATTTTATTCATCAGAGGCCTATCACACTTTTTGGATGCTGTGTATCTCTCTGTCTTCATAGTTTCCTAGATAAAACCCTGTCATCAGTCATAGCAAAATAGTTCTTAATTTTTACACGAGTTAAAATCAGAATGATCAGATATCAGTAACCATTATCTGTAGACTTTTAGTTGTGCTCATTGTAACCAAATCTTGCAGCACATCCTGTCATGTTTACTTTTCTGTGATGGAAAAAGCTAGGTCCTTTTTTTAAAAAATAGGAGATTTTATCAAAGAAGCCCCAAGGTTGAATGTGCCTCTTTACAAACAGCTGTATGCACATGATATGTGAATAGGAGGCCACTCTAGAACCCTTCTTACTGACATGTTAGCTTTCTGTGTGCAGGGTTTCCTTCTGTTTGGTTTTTGGTATGGAGGCACATTCTATTTTGTCAGCACTCGCTACAGTGAGACATACCAGATACAAGTATACCAGCTTAGTGCATAGGCACCTCCTTATGATACCCTCTCTGCTGTGCATACACTGACTTTTTGTATTACATGATTACAGTGTGAAGGAGAAAACAGGAGAGTAAGGAAATCAGTCCCTGTAAAGGAGAAAGGTCTGTCTGTACTGTCATTTATTTCACAAAAACCTACTTTTATTTTGTTTTTAATTTGCTTAATGAAATTCTGCTGGGACCTGAGGTTCCCAGATTTCCAGTGTTGGTAGCGCACCAGATTTTACTGAGGAAGAACTGGATGTCTGTATTCCTTTCATAGCAGGAGCCATGAAAGCAGAAGCCCTTGACAGAAACTCCGTTTGTTGTACAGGATCCACCCTACGAACCAGATCTAAACATTCACAGGCTGTCCTACCCAACCAGTGGTTGATATGTCTGTTATATAAAACAATAACTGGGCTTTTCCCCTTGAAGTAAAAACTTCAAGGTCAATTGTTCCAAGAGGCTTTATTTTTGCTCTCCCCCCCATAAGCCACAAGACTTATGTTGCTTGCTTCTTGGAACTTCCTTCCAGGAAGTTTTTTCAACACCTGCGATGGCAAAACATTTGCCTCAGCACCCGTATCCGGTTTAAATTTCACAACACAATCTCTCAGTCAAATCAACATACCATCCTGGTGCTGGAGCTCCTGCATTATCATTACCCTTATGAGATAACGTTCCAGTAAACAAACTGTGCATATTCAAATCACAGGTTTGATGCTTTTGCACATCATCCTTTGAACCTTTCAGATCACATAATGTAGCAAAGTGATTTTTCTTATGACAGATAAAACAAATCTTTCCAAATGCAGGGCAGTTCCGAGGTTTATGCAAGCTACCACACCAAGAACATTCCTTGTCTCTGACATACCTGGCTCTGTGTCCTGACTCCGTGTCCTGACTCCGCATAGGATTTCTTGTGCACAGATGGCTGTTTAGAAACTCCTGGAGAGCTCTTATCAACTGCCAAAATTTCACTCTGCTGTCTCAACCACATAGCTTGCAACTGCGTTGTAGTTACTTCAGCTAATTGACATATTTTGAGTGCCTTCTCTAATGTAAGGCCAGACTCCTTTAAAAGTCTCTCTCGTAGCTTCTCCATAGCACTAAACACCAGCTTATCTCTTATCATTTCATCAGACAGATTGCCATATTCACAGTTCTGAGACTTTAGTTTCAGTTCAGTTATAAAATGTTCAACAGCTACTCCCGATTTCCAAGAATGGTTCCAGAACAAATAGCGTTTAAAAATCACGTTCTTTCTGGGAGTACAATGCCTTTTAAACTGCTCATAAATTTCTTCTATCTCCTTAGGCTGTCCACCAGGATACACAAACGTCTCATATACAGATAAGGCTTCTTCTCCCACACAATTAAGCAATATGGCTATTTGCCTCTTACTTGATAAATCCTCAGCTCCAATAGCCATAAAATAAAATCAAAACACCTGTTCCCACCTTTTTCAATTCTGAACAAGGTTGCCCTGTAAAACAAGTGGTGGTGGAGGTTGCGTAAAGTCCATTTTCTGACACCATGTGATGTTTATCGACGAACACCAAACGACAGCCCCAGGAGTAGACAAAGACTGTTTAATAGACAATAGCTGAACTGGCCAGCAAACACAGAGTAACAACTAACAGTAGGGAGGGGTCATACCATTAAAATACCTTTGCAAAGAACACAGAACAGGTGTGCTAGAACAGAGTGAGTTCTTTTAAAGTAACATTACCTCACAGTTTTGCTGCACAGGAAAATATTGATGTTATGTTAAATGCTTGATAAGTGGGCAAGTCCTGCTCTTGTTAGGCAGAGAGTAGGGTTGCCAGTTTCCAGGTGGTGGCTGGAGATCTCCCAGTATTACAACTGGTGTCCAGGTTACAAGATCAGTTCCCCTGGAGAGAACAGCTGTTTTGGAAGGTGGACTTTAGGGCATTATACCTGGCTAAGGTCCTTCCCAAACCCTGCCCCCCTTGAGTTCCAAAATCAGCTATTTCTCACCCCAGAGCTGGCAACCCTATGATAGGCCCAGGGTCACCCAGCAAGCTTCCATGGCAGACTGGGGATTTGAATTTGGGTCTCTCAGATCCTGCCCTAACATGGATGGCCCAGGCTAGCTCAGTCGTGTCAGATCTTGGAAGCTAAGCAGGATCAGCTCTAGTTAATATTTGGATGGGAGACCACCAAGGAATACCAGGGTTGTGATGTGGAGGCAGGCAGTGGCAAACTACTTCTGAATGTCTCTTGGCTTGAAAACTCCACTAGAGGTCACCATAAGTCAGGTGTGCCTTGCCGGCACTTTCCACCACTACCTCCCCGATCCTAGTCTGATGCTTTCACTATTACTCCATACTCACACTCTGAGAAGAGTTTCCAATTCCACCTCAGGAAATTCCTGAAGAATTGTATTTCCCCCAGTAGAATATTTTGAAGTATATCAATGGTTTTCAAATGTGGGTTGGGAAATTCCTGGAGATTGGGGGGCAGAGTCTGGGGAGAGCGGAACTTGGGGAGGAGAGGGATGCAATTGAGTTGACCTTCCAAAAATGCCATTTTTTCCCCAGGGAATCTGATCTCTGTAGTCTGGAGATCCTGGAGATCTGGAAATCCAGGAGAACTACAGGACCTACTGGAAGTTGGTAACCCTAAATACAACCTCGGTGAACTTTGTAAGAACTTTGATTCATGGTATGTCGATTAGAAAATACATTCCTCAAGGCTCATTATTTTCACTCTGGAGGCTCTGGGTTAAATTTTCCACTTGTACCCATATGGAGTTTGACGTCTTGGCAGTATGGTTTATATCCTGTCTGCAAGTCTGTGAACTGGTGACCTTAACAAATCTTTATGAGGTGTCAGTGATTCTGACAAGGCTTTTGCCTGAGCTCCCTGGCCTGCTGAGAGAATGCAGGCTTTCTGTTCCAAGGAAGGGTTTTAGTAACGTGATCAAAGGCCTCAAGAGTTCCTAGTCAGGCTCACTTCGAGCCGTTTCTGACATTTCCAGTGAATTATTATGAAACTCAGCCTTTGTACAATGTTTTCAGCTGGTCAGTTGGAAATACACCACAAGACTGAAAAGCAAGATGTTGGCGTTTTTACACTTTATTGTGTATCTCCTCTCACAGCTGACTCTGGAGGGACAGGAATGGGGGACAGGAAGCAATGCTGTACAGTGTCACTTCCTATTGTACCCAGAAGTGAGGTCACAATGCTCTTAGGGATTCCCCCAAATCTGTGAGCTGACCAGAAATTGTGATGCTGTTAAATAATCACATACAGCCTGAAATCTGGGGAAAGGACGGAGAGCGGTGATGATAGATCAGCACAGCACAGCACACAGCAGGGCTTTTTTTCCTGGAGGAACGCGCCAGAACAGTGTTCCGGAACCTCTTTGACAAAATTCTTTTCCCAAAATGCTTAAAAGTTCATGAGTTTTTAGTATACAGATTGAAAACTTCATTTCCCTCTTGAGAGTTCTGGCACCTCTTTTTTTAAAAAAAAGGCCCTGGCATACAGTATGAAACTCAGATCTGGAAGCCCCAGGTTCAAGTCTCCACTGAAACTCATTGGGTCAGGGACAGTCATGTCCTTGGCCTCTGTACATGGCTGTGAGTGTAAAATGGGGAAGGGAAAACCATGTGCTGCTCTGTGTTCCTCAGAGGATAGGTTGGCTGAAAATGTATTAGATAGAAATATTTTGGGAAGTAGAAAAGAGCAAGAGTCCAGGAGCACCTTAAAGACTAACAAAATTTGTGGCAGGGGGAGGAGCTTTCATGAGTCACTGCTCACTCCTTCAGATACAGTCCCACCTTGATCTACCTCTTGGAAAGTGGTTATGTCTGTGACGATGATTTTTCGCAAATGAAATGAGGCAGCAGCCAGCCAAAATACTACTGTATCCCTTATACAGTGGATTCACCTGACACAAAACGGGGCTGAGCAATGGCCGGTTTAATGTTGTGCGAAAAGTTCCCTTGGGTTTTGAAGAGCTACCTTGTGGAGGCAACTTTTCAGAAAATGACTGCTGAGACTGTAGCAGCTGCGTGGACATTATGTTCAGTTCAGTAAGTGAATTAGTTAAAATGGGTGCTCTTGGAATAACGGAGTCAGCAGTTGCCCCCTTTCCCTTCCTTTTCCACCACTGAACTGTGAACAGAGCATGTGAGGGAAGCTGAGGTAAAACTGGTAACTGTCAAAGAAAGTTCTGGAGGCGCCTTCCTGTCATCAAAATGCCAGGTGCATTATGTTATCTCCTCCGGTCACTCATTTTTTATTTTTTTTTAAACCCTGTGAATATTTTGTTGTAGAGACGGAAGCGAAGAGGTTTTGGGAGGTTGCCTTCATTTTTATTACCGTGGATATTAATTTGTAGCATTGTAAGCTTTCTGCATTAATCAGCATGTTAATAAGAGGCTGATGAGCTGAGGTGAAAGTCTCCGTTGCCTCTTCAAACACCTGGTGGGATGGAGGTCAAATGAGGCTGTCACTGATTCCTACTTTTCAGACTCATTTCAAAAGTTCCGGACTTGGCTCAGTTGGTTTCCAGACTGGAAGATGTTGTTGAAGCCCTGCAAAGAGTCTTTGGAAAGCACTGTTCAGCTGTCAATTCTGAGGCTCCAAGAGATCCCTGCAACTTCAATTCTAGTCATTTCTTTTGCAGACATCTATTCATCTTGTTCTGCCTGAAAGGACAAACACTGTTCCATTTTTTTTCATATATTTTTGTGCCTTCCCATTGAATACACGATAATTGTAAGCCTGCTGGCTTGTTTGGCTATTTTCTCCCCATTTCTGATTCAAAATAAGTGTGTGTCGACTCAGTGAATACAGGAGAGAGTGGACGACCCCAACAGGGTGTCTCTTTTCCCTCTTCATTGGAAGAAGAAGTTGTGGTTTGCTCTGCTGAGTGCCTCAGAGGAGAACTAGAAGCCATTTCCAAATCCATGGAATGTTTGGATCAAAATTATTATTACAAATCGTGGAAGTGGAAAGAGCCCTTTGGAAGCAGAAATGGCATGACATTGGCTTAGCAGGTTTACTGTAGCATAAGCTCCCATGGATGAATCCACTTCATCAGACTTGTGGTATATGTCTTCAGTTAGTAGATATAAGTGGACAAAGAGAAAAGAAACTGGAAACAGTATAGTTTGCAACATTTCCTATGCAAAGCTCCAATTCATACAAGGCTGCTTCCACACAATCGATTCTTTGTGTAGTTTTTGTAGTTGTGAATGCCATACACTTTTCCTCCTTCAGCGTCTCCTCCAGAGCCACCATTCTTCCCTTAATGCTACTGGAAAGCTTTTTCTAGATTTTTATAAAAAATGAGAATTGATAGATTGCCAGAGCATTATAACTATCTATTGTCATGGTCTATGAATGCTCAGTTTTCTTCTTTTTTAAAAAGTAAGTATCTAGCCCTTTTCATTGCAGAGATACCAGGGGGAAGTGCTTGCCTAATATATACACAATAATAAGGCTTGAAACTTCATAAAATACTTAAAGCTGGGACTTTGCAGTGTTTCTCAACCTTTTTCTGACCGTGGCCCCCTTTCGACCTTGTTTCCTTCCTGTGCCCTCCCATCCTACTGGTATAAAGGTAGCTATTTTATATGCCAATAAAGGTGTTGTACTTGAAGGTAGCTATTTCAGTGTTTTATTTGTAAATAGCCAAGGAACAAATAAGCATAAACAGCCACACAAAATGCACACATGCAGTTCTTATTTGGAAACTGAAATTTACAAATTTACTGATAAGTATTGGAGTCGAGAGTCCATGGAATAGTGAAACAGCTAGATCTTTATTGCTGGTCCGGATAGAGCGTACAACTCAGGGCTCGAAGCCCTCCTTTTATGCTGGTCAGGGACAATCCCCTGACCTCACCCAACTGGCCTGATAGGCTATTAGAAGTCTATTTACATTTCATAGGTTCCCTGGGAGAAACCTAGGTACATGATTGGTGGCCGGTTTGAATCCACCTGGCCTTTGTTCTACCTGGCTGAAGCTCAGGTAGTTTCTTGGCCATGTGCTCTGGCCATGTGCTCTGGCCATGCGGTCGCAATTATGGGAGCACATGGCGACCGCATGGTCAATACATAACACCCCTCCCCCAATAGTCCAGAACCCCTCTGCACACATAGTCTTTGAGATAGTCCGGGCGTCTGCGCTCATGTCCAGAGCGCCGGGGGGTTGTAAGGCGGGGCGTATTGCTTGTGTCGGCAGGTTGCAGTGTGGGTAGTTGTTCTGCTGGTGGGGCCTGTCTGCTTGGGGGTCGTTCAGGTGTGGATGGTGCAGTTGCTTCATCCGCAGGCAGGAGCGGCGTCTCCGCAGTCTCCGGATCAGGGTCTGGTGCTGCTTCTGGAGTCGTGTCGATGTCATGGTCCGTTGGTGCAGGGAGTTCGGGGGTCTGGGTCACGTCGTGGTTTGGTGTGCGGCGTCAAATCTGGTCGATGTGCCGTCTCCAGACTACGCCATCTTCCGTAAGGACCTCGTAGGAGTAAGGCCCGGTGACTCGGACGATCCTTGCGGGGAGCCATGTTGGACCCCGCACGAAGTTCTTCGCGTATACGGGGTCTTCGGGAGCGAATCCTCGGGCGGCTGGCCGGTCCTCCGTTGTCGGGTTCCCCTCGATTGCTTGGTCGGGATGTAGGTGGTCCAGGACGGTTCCCAGTCGTCTTCTCATCAGAAGTTCAGCTGGCCGGCGCCCAGTCCCTGAGTGGGGAGTGTTCTGTTGGCAGAACAGGAACTGTCACGACTGAGCCTCTGGATTGGGACAGAGCTGCAGCCGGCAGGCGTGCAGACAAGAGTTCTCGAGTTACAAGGCAAGCGTTATCAACAGTCCAGGAGTCACAACCATAAATCAGTCAGCCGAAGGATGAAGCAGGAGAATCGTCAACAGGGATGCCAGAAGTCAGAGCCGGAGAGCATGAATGCCAGGAGTCAGAGGTAACAGGAATCAAATCAGAAAGACAAGCCAAAGTCCAAATACCAATCCGAAGTCCAAAATGCCCAGTCCAGGGTCAGAAGTCCGAGAGTCCAGCAGCCGGGTTTCAGGAACAGAGTTCAGGAGGGTGCAGAGCGAGGTCACGTCGATGACAATGGTTCATTGCCAGCACGATTTGCTGGGCATTGACAGGCTGTTGATAAAGCATGCCGGCTTATTAACCAATTAGCAGCCGCCGGCCACGGCCCAGCGTCTGCTAATACTCTGGGCTGATAGATCTCCTGGCCCTCATGCGTGCCTCACTCCTTCTGTCTCTTAATTCCTGGCGTCTCCTTTCACGGAGACGCCTGACAGGTGGAGGTGATGACTCGGGGCTATGGCTTTCTCCAGGAGGAGCCTGATCGGTCCCAGGTGCTTGATCAGTCCCAGGTGGCTCCTGTTGCTGGCTTAACTCCTCTGGATGTGTGTCTAAGTCCGTTAAAGGAGCCTGGTCTTGTTCAGCAGGGGCTGGGTCAGGAGCAGGCATGACAGGAACTTGTACAGCTGCTCTTCCCAGTCACCGTGCTCCATCTTCTTTAACGCGTCCTTCGTTGTCCTCACCATGCGCTCGGTCTGGCCGTTGGTTGCAGGGTGGAATGGAGCGGAGCGGATGTGGCGAAGACCGCAGGCTTCCATGAACCGTTGAAACTCGCCGGAGGTGAATGCGGTCCCATTGTCGGTCACAAGAGTTTCTGGCATTCTGTGTGTCGTGAAGACCGGCAAGAGACTTCTTAAGGCAGCGTTGGTGGAGGTCGATGCTACTGGCACTACCTCAAGCCACTTGCTGTAGCTGTCTACAATGATAAGAAACAACCGGCCCTGGACCAGTCCCGCGAAGTCCAGGTGCAGATGGGACCAGGGCTTGTTAGTGGATTCCCAGGATCGGACAGGAGCGTGTGGTGGATCTGGCCATGACTCCTGGCATTTGGTACACTTCTGGACCTGCCCCTCAATGTCTTTGTCCAGGCCTGGCCACCACACGTAACTACGGGCCAGGGCTTTCATGCGTACAATTCCCGGGTGAGCCTCGTGTAGTGCCTCTAGCACTCGGGGCCGCAGGGGCCCGGGGATCACCACTCGAGATCCCCATAGCAGGCACCCCTTGTGGGCCGATAGTTCGTGCCTGCATGCCGTGAAAGCGGCGAAATCCAGTCCCGGTTTTTCCGGCCACCCCCTTCCCACCCAGTCTGAGACACGGGAAAGGATGCGGTCCCACCGTGTGCGACGGGCCACATCCGATACCTGTACGGGGCACTCTGGTAGGTCCTCCAGGAGCGCTATGTGGAAAGCGGGAGCCGGATCAGGGTCGCAGGACGGGAGGGGAAGATGGCTGAGGGCGTCGACATGTCCCATCGCCTTCCCCGGGTGATGCACCAATTTGTAGGAGTAGCCTGACAAAAAAATTGACCACCGCAGGACCCATGGGGACAGCATGTGAGGGGTCTGCCAGTGGGGGGCAAGGAGACCCAGCAGAGGCTTGTGATCTGTGGCCACGGTGAACGACTGTCCATAGAGATAGTCATGGAATTTCCTGATGCCGGCTACGATCGCTAGGGCCTCCTTGTCGATCTGGGCGTAGTTCTGTTCCGCCGCCGACAGGGTCCTGGAGTAGTAGGCAACCGGTACCTCCTTTCCGTTGGGTAGCCGGTGTCCCAAGACCACCCCAACGCCGTAGGGGGACGCGTCGCAGGCCAGGATGACAGGGAGCCTCTCATCGAAATGCGCTAAGACCGCATTTGAAACTAGTAAGTCTTTGATGGCCTGGAAGGCTGCGTCATGCTTGGGTCCCCAGGCCCAAGCCACTCCCTTGTCCAGGAGACGATGCAGGGGTTCAGCGACCGCTGCCTTGTGTGGAAGGAAGGCGTGGTAGAAGTTCAAAAGTCCCAAGAACGCCTGGAGTTCCGCCTTTGAAGACGGACGGGGTGCACCTGTAATCGCCGCTACCTTCTCCTTTGTCGGGTGAATGCCGTCCGCGGTCACTTCGAACCCCAAGAAGGTCACCGAGGAGACTCCCACGGTACACTTGTCTTTTCGGACCTTGAGACCCGCGTCCTGGAACCTTTGCAGCACCATCCGTAGGCGAGCTGCGAACGTGTCGATGTCCGGGGCGGCGATGAGGACGTCGTCGAAGAACGGCTTCACCCCTGGAACATCTTTGAGGAGAGAATCCATCAGATTTTGAAAGATCCCTGGTGCTATGCTGACCCCGAATTGGAGGCATTTTACCTTGAATGCTCCCTTGTGAGTCACAATCATTTGTGCCTCGGCCGTTGCCTCGTCTACGGGAAGCTGCTGATAGGCTTGGGCCAGGTCTAGTTTTCCAAATATTTTGGCACCTGCGAGGGAGGCCAGGACATGGCTGACCACCAGTACCGGGTACGCGTGGTCCTGTAACGACTTATTAATAGTACATTTGTAATCCGCGCAGATGCGGACTTCCCCGTTAGCTTTGAGGGGGGTCACAATGGGAGTCTCCCACTTGGTGTGGGAGACCGGCTCGAGCACCCCTTGTGCCACGAGCTTTTCCAACTCCGCCTCCACTTTGGGCCGGAAGGCAAGTGGTGGCCGGCAGACAGCCACGCGGATGGGCCGGACTGCCGGGGCCAGGTCGAAGGAAACCCGGGGTCCTTTGTAGCAGCCCAATGAGCCATCGAAAACAGTGGGAAATTCCTTGCAAATGGATGAGAAGTCAGTAGAGCCCATGCGGTGTATTCTGGTCCACTGCACTCTGAGCAGCTTGAACCATGTGCGACCTAGGAGACTGGTTAGATTGCGCTCCACCACGAGAAGGTTCAGCAGGCCATTAAAGGTATGGTACTGGACACGGACCCTGGCTAGCCCCTTAGTAGCCACTGGGTTTTTCTGGAAGTCCCGGAGGACCAACCCAGCCGGCAGCCGCAGCCAGCGTGCCCCCTTCGGGCAGAGGCGGCGGAACATAGCTGCGGACACAATTGAATATGCTGACCCTGAGTCCAGTTCCATGGAGCAAGGAACTCCCTCTATTCGGAGAGACACGGAAATTGCGCCCGGGATGGGCTGGGGCAAGTTCATTACCGTGGCCGTGGGAACGACACTACCCACTTCTTCAAAATTCACTGCTGGGGCACGGTGGCTGTTCCTCAGGTGGCAGGCCCGGGCGAGATGTCCTGCTTTCCCGCAGGCGCGGCAGATGGCATCACGGAAGCGGCATGTCTGTCTGTCGTGGGGGTCCCCGCAGCTGGCGCACGTTGGGGCCTGCCTGTTGAGGGAAGCAGAAGAGGGAACAGAGACAGATGCTGGGCGCCGGCCCTTGGGCTCACCCTTCTTTGAGCGTGGTTGCATCCGGTGGACGTCCTCTTCTTCGCTTGAGTCGGGTTCGGGAGGAGCCGCCTGGTGGACTTTGGTGGCTGCCTTGTCCTTTTGCATTGTCTTGAAGGCTGCTGCCAGTTGGAGCATCTTTTCCAAGGTAGGTTCTGGCATTGTGATGAGGCGCCGGTGGAGCTTGGCTTCCCGGACCCCTCCCATGAAGGCGGTCTCCACGTGGTCATCCACGTGGCGGAATTTGCAGCCCACGGCTAGTCGACGGAGTTCAGCCAGGAAAGTGGCGGCCGACTCCCCCGGCTGCTGCTGGCGCTGTATGAACTCCCAGCGCCTGGCCAGTTTTGATAGCTTTGGGGCGAAGTAATCGCCGAGGGTCTTGGTGAGCATGTCGTAAGACACCTCGGTGAGGTCTTGCGGGGCTAGTAGGTTCTGGGCCACCCGCATGACCTCCACCCCTCCGGAACTCAAGAGCCAGGCGCTCTTCAGGTCTGCATCTGTGATTCCGCAGACCTTAAAGGCGCAACCCAGCGTCTTGAGCCAGGACTCCCACGTCTCGGGGCAAGACGTATCGAAAGGGGTAATTGGTCCCGGAGCATTTGCCATATTTACCAGAGCAGGAGTGGTGGCGGCTGTTTGAGCGATGTCCTCGTGTCTTGCGGTGGTGCCGGGGAGTGCTGAGGCTCGGCGCTGGCTAGTGCCAGAGGATCAGGCTCAGAATGGCTTGTGGCGAGGCATTGGAGCGCTGGAGCTCGGAGATGCCTGTGGTCGGCAGGACGGAGCTCGCTGTGCTGCTGTGGTCGGCTGGAGAGTCGCTCATCGGGATCCCATCCTCGTTGCCACTGATAAGTATTGGAGTCGGGAGTCAATGGAATAGTGAAACAGCTAGATCTTTATTGCTGGTCCGGATGGAGCATACAACTCAGGGCTTGAAGCCCTCCTTTTATGCTGGTCAGGGACAATCCCCTGACCTCGCCCAACTGGCCTGATAGGCTATCAGAAGTCTATTTACATTTCATAGGTTCCCTGGGAGAAACCTAGGTACAGGATTGGTGGCCGGTTTGAATCCACCTGGCCTTTGTTCTACCTGGCTGAAGCTCAGGTAGTTTCTTGGCCATGTGCTCTGGCCATGCGGTCGCAATTATGGGAGGACATGGTGACCACATGGTCAATACATAACATTTACCAAAAAATTCTCCACAAATTCTCCACAAAAAGGGAATACAACAGGGCTAATAAACAACAATGTTCACGTACAAGGGAGAACAAAGCCTCTACACCGTTGCACAAGATTACAGCGATGCAAAAATCCAAAGTTGCAAAAGATGCATAGAGATGCAATGAAAAAAGTGTTAGGTTTTCAGTCCTCTGAAGGTACAAATTGTATTCCAAAACAAAACCTGTGTTTACATGCAGAGTCAGCACATGGTCATAGCTTCAATAAAACTTTTGCTTGTCACTCCTTTCCAAGGTATCAGCCCAAGACCAACGTTATCATATCACAGAGCAATAAATCAGCCCAAGAGAAAACTGCAGCACTACAAGGAGTTTACAGCTCTCAGTCGTAATCTGCCGTTTCAAAAAATCTTTGTCAATATTACATTCAATAAAAAGTTTACATGTAAAGCAGTACCAATCTTTGTTCTGGTCTCTTGCTCGCAGGCTAGCATTTGTTTGTAAATAGAACATGTTTTATTTATAATTTTTATAATTTTACAAAATACTATTACATATTTCTTTAAAAAAACCTTTTTTATTAATTTTCTACAAACTATAAAAAATTATCCCTACACTTACAGAACTATCCCTAATTAAAGCAAAGAATATAAATGGTTTTTAAAATATATATGAATGAAATTCCCCATAAAGCAAAATACAAAATACTGAAACATGATAACAAGTTTCAAATGATACTGGCTATGCATATGTAGATTCAAGCATGTGGCAAAATAAATTTCTTAAACTTTCAAGTTGTATACAAAGCTATTTCCCCCCCCCCTATTTTTGTTTTAGCAGGTTCCCTCTGGACTGTCCAGTTGCTTAGGAGCAGCTGCCCCTTTGCTGAGTCGGAGTCCTCTGAAGAGCTACTTGATGAACTTTCAGAACTTTCCAAGTCATGTATGATGCCTTCTTCCTCTTCTTCTTCCTCTGCTGTCTTCTTTTCTTTTGTTAGTCTTTATTGCAGATCCAGAAAAGTCTCTGCACTTTTGGGAGATGTGATCTTTTCTCCTTATAGTTGAATACCAAACCCTCCGGAAAAGTCCATCTATAAGAGGTGGAGTTCTTTTGCAGGAATTTTGTCAAGTTTTTATATTGCTTCCTTCTTTTTCTTATCTCAAATGGAATGTCTTTCAAGACTCTGATTTCCACATCTATGGTTTTTAGGATTCTCCCGTTAGTGGCCTTGAGCACCACATCTCTTGTTGTTCTCTTAGAGAATTTCACCACAATTTCTCCAGGCAGGTTTTTCTTCTTCACAAAATCAGGATATGTCCTGTAGTGTAGACAATATCCATTTCGCTTTGCAAATAATCTGCTTGTAAACCTGTTTTTGGAGCCAAAGCTTCACTTAAGATTTCTTTCAAATTCTCCAGCTTTGTTCTGGGACACCTTGAAATTGTAGAACATAAGATTTTTTTTCTATTTGCAGCCTTAAAAATTGGTCTCTGTCAGTTGCTCTTTCATTTTCCACCACTTGTAGTCTTTGATTCAATATTTTTGTTTTGGTTTCAGCTGATTTTGCTGATTTAACCACCCCTTCTATTTTAGCATTAGATTCTTTAATCACTTTCTGGAGTGCATCAATACTTTGGTTCATTGTAGTCATCTGATCCAGTAGAGGGCACAATTCTACCAGCAACACGTTTGGAAAGTCTATCGCAGCTTCCTGTTTAGGAACAGGAAGAGAAGGAGCTGTAGCTTTTGGAGAGGGTTTCAACCTGGGTGCCATTTTTCTCCTCTGCCAGCCATTGTTTACGTCTCCAAGGAGTTAAAGTAGCATGGAAAGGATTTTTTTTTAAATGCCGTTTTAATTAGGATTTTACACTACTTGAACCCCACATGCAGCACCAGTGGTCCCAGCCCTCCGCTTTTCAGTCTTTTAAAAAGAAAGGATGGAGGGGGGGGAACTTTCCCTTCCCCTTCACTGATTTGTTTTGGGGCTACAGGACGCCTGTTAGTTCTATTGAGTGGACCTGCTGACTCACATTTCATTCAAGGCTGCACCACAGGTGGGGTATTTTCATTTCTTTGCTGCATTCTTTGCTCGCCAAGCCGGTGTGCTGCTTTAGGTGCCAGAGGCTCCACAGCGATGGGACCTTATGGGGCAAAGAGGCACCTCAGTCCTTTGCCCATCACCTTGGGAGAGGCACCTCTCATGTCCCATGCTGGGAACCCCCTACAAGGGCTCCAGGGGGGACCAGAATCCAGCCAGTCCCCCTCCCATTCGCCGAGGTTGCAGGCCGCTCCATGCAGAGCTCTGCTGGAGTGCGCCCGCCATTAAGTCACCAAAACCAGAAGTCCCAATTACATATTTTTCAATCAATGTGACCGTTGTGCTTGATGAGCAGAAGCAAGCTTTTTTATATCCAGTTCTATTGCTGTGAGGGATAACTGAAGATCACCCCTGTTCATTATGTTAAGGCGATTCTGTGTTAGGCTGAGTAAATAATTCAGACAACTGAAACCCGAGTTTACCAAGTTGGAAATGCCATGAAAAACAATTTTGCTTTATCCCAAAGCTGTGGAAACTTTTTAGATATTGTACTCTTTATCCAAAAATGGTCTTTTTCTTGATTGAAAGTTAATTTGGCTACCATGTCACTCTAGCTCTATGAGCGCTTCTTGCAAACACACATCAATGTCAGCAGCATTCACAGCAAATAAATCAATTACCCAGGCCAGAATATCCATGTCCAGCAGATCATGGCAACAAACTTCCATATCATTATAAAGCTGCTTCAAATGATTCACATGTGCAATTATTTCATCATCTTTCAATTCATCACTAACTGCTGCCAAAGAGGAAAACTGCAAATTCTCAACATCCAACATCGGTGGCATACAGGTTGAGTTTTCCAAGAAACCCTGTAATAATCTCCTTGCTTGAAAAAAGGTCATGATTTCTGCCCTGTTTGTTTAACAAATTGAGCTTTCCAAAGACATCACTCAGGTAAAATATATTATGTTTAGCAGAGGTCATCTTTTCTTCCATTTCCTTGCCTCTGAAAAATGTCACAACTGAGTCCCACAAAGCAACAAAACAACAAAAGTTTGGACAGCCAATGGACTTCTGTATGCAATAATAAGCATGTGAAGTCTTCGTTATTGTCCTCGTAAAGCTGTCAAAACAAGCAGTCTTGAAGTGCATTTGATTTAATGTTATTTACTTCTTTTATTACAATCTGTAGAGACTCATGCAAGCACCCTGCTAGTCTTTTTGAAACCAAGTGTTGTCGGTGAACAATGCAGTGAATACAGAATACTTCTGGCACAACACCTTTCAAATACGCATTAAATCCTCTGTATCTACCTGTCATAGAAGCAGCACCATTAGTAGCACAGGCCAGAATGTTCTTGAGAGGGATATCTTTCTAATTGAAGTACCTCTTGACTTCTTCAAAAATTGTTTCACCTTTAGTATCTGTTTTAAGCTTTTGAGCAAATAGCATTTCTTCTTTCAATTTGTTGAAAGCACAGGGATGCCTTGATGCAGCTGTGCCAGAGTTGGTAAGTGTGGGGACAACTTAGGAAAGTCACCATTGCTTGGAAAGCTGGCTGTCATCCCCACACTCTGGCAAAAGGGAAGAAATCGCAAAGAAGTCCCCCAGTTGAAGGAGGCTTGCTCATTGTTCTGGGAGTCCATTGAAAAATAATATATCATTCCAAGTGTGAAGTATGTCTCTCATTGTTATTTGGGGGGGGGGGGGGATCGTGCCCTGCATCTCAGAAGTTTGAGGAACAGTGGTTTTTCTTTTCTCTTACTCTTTCCCCTGCTTAAGTAAGGTGTTAGCCTCTGCTAGACTTCTTCATGTCCTTTAGAATAAGCCAGCTTTCAAGCTTTGCAGTCCTCCTTTTCAAGCAGAAACAATTAAAATGATCCTGGCACTCTGCACTGCCAGCATATCACTTTCTATTTTCTCCTTCAGTGACTGTTTTTCAGCTTGAATACTTGCACCTGCCGTCTGTTTCTCTGCACCAGCCAAATATCTTTCCATATATCTAACACTATTCCCTTCTCTTGCCGATTGCCTCTGTGCCATCTTTCACTCTCTCTGTGCTATTTTTATGACAATGGAGGCAAATACAAAATCTTTGTTGGGCGCTTCCCCCATTAGCCGAAGGCAGCTGTGCCTGGTGACGGCTGGCCAGATGTATCTTCAATCCTCTTCTAGTGAGATTTCTTTTATACAAAGGAATGATCCAAGAATTCAAACTATTTAAGCTGATGGTGTTGTTTGAACTCCTGGCCTCTTGAAAATGTACAAGTAGCAATACGGTTTACACTTGTGGGTATTTTGATGAGGCCGACACCTAAAAACAGCATGCGTACACAGTTCAAATGAGAACGACAACATGAATATTTTGGACTTGGAGATAATACCTGAGGATGCAGACAATGTTGTTATAAGCGTTATTGGAAAGGTTATTGGAAAGGTTATAAGGTTATTGGAAAGCTTGTTTTCTTTCAGTTGAGAGAGAAGCTTGAGGTGGAAAACTGAGATTCACACAGCTAGAAAATATAAGTTTAGACCAGAAAGAGGGAGAGAGGTTGGACTGAGATGAGACTGTGGGACTTGTTAAGAGTTCGCACACTCCAGTCATTTTGGATGGGGCAGGTAACATCAAAAGGGGACATAGGTTGAGGTGAGAGTAATGTGATGTGGGAGATCTTGCCCTCACTCTGAATTGGCTTGGCTTGCTTTCAGTGACATCGTCACATAACCGTATCTGACTGACTGTGTAGCATCATGATATTCTGAATGTGATCCCTGACTTCCACAAAAAGAGAAGAAATATCTGAAATGTGGTACTGAAGCCATTTGAAATGCATTGTAGACCTAGTTACATCATAACTTAATACTAGCAATCCCCAGTCACCAAAAATTAAATGCAATAGCGTGTCACCAATAGAGTGCCGTATTTTTCGCTCCATAAGACGCACCTGACCATAAGATGCACCTAGTTCTAGAGGAGGAAAACAGGAAAAAAAATATTCTGAACCAAATAGTAGGTAGGTGGGGGGGAGAGAGAGAGAGAGAGAGAGAGAGAGAGAGAGAGAGAGAGAGAGAGAGAAAGAAAGAAAGAAAGAAAGAAAGAAAGAAAGGAAGGAAGGAAGGTAGGTAGGTAGGTGGGAGAGAGAGAGAAGGAAGGAAGGAAGAGAAAGAAAGGAAGGAAGGAACAGGAAGGGAGGGAGGGAGGGAGGGAGGAGAGAGAGAAAAGGAAGGAAGGAAGAAAGAAAGACAGACAGACAGACAGACAGAAAGACAGAAAGAAAGAAAGGGTGTTTCCCTCCCCCCCCCGCTTGGGCCCAAGTGGCTTAACGCCACTCAGGCTCAGCTCTTCCCTCCCTACCTCCCCCTGCAGCCCAAGAATGGTGAGGGGGGGAGGGATGGGGCTTCTCCCCGAGCTGACAGCCTGACGGCCCGGGAAAGGTAAGCAGGAGAGGGAGGGGGGTTCTTCCCGGTGAGGGGGGGAGTGAGGGAGGGGGTGTGTGGCCTATTATTCTAATGAGTTCCTGCTGGGAAAGGTGAGCGGGGGAGGGGGTTTCTCTCCGGGCCGGCGGCCATGCCATGGCCTGGGAAAGGTGAGTGGGGGAGGGAGGGGGGTTTCTCCATGGGCCGGCGGCCATGCCACGGCCCGGGAAAGGTGAGCAGGGGAGGGAAGGGGGTTTCTCCCCAGGCCGGCGGCCATGCTGCAGCCCGGGAAAGGTGAGCAGGGGAGGGAGGGGGTTCTTCCCAGGCTGGCGGCCATGCCGTGGCTCGGAAAAGGTGAGTGGGGGAGGGAGGGGGGTTCTCCCTGGGCAGTATTCGCTCCATAAGACGCACACACTTCCCCCCCCTTTTTTGGGGAGAAAAAGTGCGTCTTATGGAGCGAAAAATATGGTAAATGAATTAGTACTAAGAATCTTGAAACACTGCCTTCAGTCCTTCAAGACTGGGATATATCTACAACAGACAAACCTGATGAAGAGTACGCAAATGGAATGATTACTAGAACGCCCGTTATTTGTCTTAAGTTGTTTCTCTTTGTTTTTCTTTTTGTAACAAGTATATTATATTAGGACCTTGAGTCTAAGATAAGACTTCATTACTGGCTGTAAATATTACCATAGGAGTCACATCATTCTGAATGTGCTGTGGAGCTTCATGGGTTTTTTTGAAAAATTATTTTTATTGTTATTTTCCATGCACAAAAAACAATTGCAGGTTTTATAAATTAAAAGAAAATCCTTACATTAAACATTTTTCTTTAATTATTACAGGCAGCCCAAACTTATTGTTTTGGCAAATCCCAATCTTCTAAACACTGATATTTTATTTACTATGGGCTTGGGAAGATTGTTACTCTATGTATTTTCTTCTTGAGGTTTTCTTCCTCCATGGCTTTCAACACAATCATTTCACTTATCTTTCAATATTTAAGCTATTATAAACAATTAAACTTTAACCAATATCTTGAAATATCTATTCAGCTTACATCTAGTTTGTATGTCTAGACCACAAGCAAAGTAAATTAGTAATCAGGTTGCACTTTATCTTGTTTGTTTCTTTCTTTCTTTCTTTCTTTAATTCGATTTCTAGGCCGCTCTCCCCGCATAGCAGGCTCAGCTCTTGGAAAAGTCCTCAAGAGGAGCTTCCCTCCTTGGGGTTTAGGTTCACCGAATGAGTCTCTGCCATCTTCCATGGTGCTTGCTCCCATTGGGGGGGGGGTGGGGAATCCCTGGAAACCTAACATCACCACCATTCTTGAAGTTCATTATATATCTTTAAGTCTGTCAAAATAATTGAAATTAAGATAATTTCTCCAGTCTTATTTCAAAGTCCTTTGTTGTGTCTCTTTGTTTCTTCCTGCTTTAGGTTTTCATTCCTGTCGAGCCTCTTGTATTTCCTTAATGAGCTCTTCTCCCGACTTTGTATCATATGCTGTTAATATTTTCCCATAGAAGGTTACTGATAAGTGCCCAAGTGGAAGCCACCTGTATCTCTGTTTCATTTCATTTAGCCATTGTGCTGTCGAACGTAAATTGTGTCTGGCATTCAGTATTTCAACTGGCAAGTCAGGAAACACTTGGACTGTAGTGTCTATTAATTTCAAACTTCCATTTGTCCTTGCCATATCCAAAATGGGTTTTTTTTAATGTCCACAATTTCAGCAATTACATCTAGGATTAACGCTGGTGAGATAGCACATGTCATGTTCAGCCTGTAGGCATTTACTACAATTGTTCCTGATAAACCAGTTTGGTGTAGTGGTTAAGTAAACGGACTCTAATCTGGGAGATCCGGGTTTGATTCCCCACTCCTCCACTTGCACCTGGCTGGATGACCTTGGGCAAGCCATAGCTCTGTACCAGCTGTTCCCTCAAGGACACCTTGGGAAAGAGTTCTCTCAGGCCCACCTACCTCACAGGGTAGGGGAAGGGAAAGGAGTTTGTAAGCCGCTCTGAGACTCCAAGTGAGTGGAGGGCGGGGTATAAATCTAATCTCTTCTTCTTCTTCTTCTTCTTCTTCTAAGTGGAGGAGTTCCGATACCCATTGATTTAAAGCTGCAGTTATCTCTTTGTTCATTTCAAAGTTGGGCGAGACCCCTCTAAATTTTAATTTTCACTCTCTTTCTTTGATTTCTAATAACATTATCTTTTTCCAGCAGTGAAGAGTTTATTTTTAATTAGAATTCCAAGATAGTGGTGCGGAGGCTGCTTCGGGGGTGACTGAATGCTTTGCTGGTCGCTACACCCCTCCTTCATGGTTAACGCTTAAGCTATATTTTTGTTAATTACTCAAAAATACTCTAAAAATCTATACTTTATTATTCATTTATTTATTAAATTTGTATCCCACCCTCCCCGCCATGGCAGGCTCAGGGTGGCTAACACACATATCAGTGTATACATTAAACCTCCAGAAATATGTAAAAAGACAGAATTAAGTTAAAATCACAGCATATAAAATCATAACTACTCAAAACATAGATGTTAATAAAAGATGGCAGCATTCTCTCAGCATTTCAATGGTCGCCTGCTGCCATAGTCCAGGATCCTGCCAGGTTGTTGATCATTGAGTTAGTGGTGATATTGGTATTAGGGCTGGGGCCATGGTATTAAAGGCATCCTCCTAATTAAAAGCCTAGTGGAAGAGCTCCGTTTTACAGGCCCTGTGGAACTGCAAAATGTCCCACAGGGCCCTGATGTCATCCAGGAGCTCATTCCACCAGTATGGGGCTGCCATGGAAAAGGCCCTGGTCCTTGTTGCAACCAACCTGGCTTCTTTAGGGACTGAGAGAACTAGGCGATTTTGAGATCCCAGTCTTCGTGCTCTCTGTGGAACATGTGGGGAAAGGCAGTCTCTTAGGTACATAGGTCCCTGACCATATAGGGCTTTAAAGGTAAGAACCAGCACCTTGAACCTAATCCAGTATGCTATAGGCAGCCAGTGTAGTGTTTTTAGGGCAGGCTAGATTTGTTCCCACACAGGAAGACACAGCAACAGCCTCGCTGCTGTGTTCTGCACCAGCTTTGGGACAAGGGCAGCCCCATGTAGAGAGCATTGCAGTAATCCAATCTCGAGGTGACCATTGCGTGGATCACTGTTGCCAGGTCATTGAGTTCAAGGAAGGGAACCAATTGCCTGATCAGCCATAGATGATAAAAGGCAGACTTTGCAGTGGCTGCTACCTGGGCCGCCATTGTTAGGGAGGCATCCAGGAGCACTCCCAAGCTCCTAACCTCCAGTGCTGGCACCAATGGCACCCCATCGCAGGTCAGGAGAGGGATCCCTAACCTTGGCCTGTTTCGACTCAGGCACAGGACCTCTGTCTTCATCGAATTCAATTTCAGTCGATTCAATCTAAGCCAACCAGCCACAGCTTTCAATGCCAGGTCCAGATCTCCTGGACTAGAGTCTGACTTGCTGTCAAAAAGCAGATAGAGCTGGGTGTCATCAGCATACTGGTGACAACCCAGTCCATGCCTCCGGGCAATCTGGGCAAGGGGACGCATGTAGATGTTGAATAACATTGGGGAAAGCACTGCTCCTTGGGGCACTCCACAAATTAATGGGTGCCTTCCGGATAGCTGTTCCCTAACTGCCACCCTTTGTCCCTGACAGAACAAGGAGAGCCACTGCAAGGCAAACCCCTTAATCCCGGTGTTGGTGAGGCAGTGGATCAGTATGGTCGACTGTGTCGAATGCCACCAACAGGTCTAACAACAACACTGCCATACTGCCTCGATCCAGATGCCTCCGGAGATCATCTGTGAGGGCGACCAGGACCGTCTCTGTCCCGTGGCCTGGTCGGAAGCCGGACTGGAAGGGATCTAATATGGAGGTGTCATCCAAAAAGCCCTTAGCATATATTTTAAAAAGATATTAAAATTGCAATTTTTTTTAGTGATTTAGTGTTTTACTTAGCAGGAGAAACCAGTGGCTGAGAACAGACTCAAATGATGACAAAAAATGGCTGCTTTTAATGGGGTTTTTGGAGTGGGGGTTAAATATTTACCCTATGTTCTTTGAAAAAGATGAACGTTCAGCTCCGCCTAGGTTAGATTTAGTGCCGACTTCAGAATCTGAGTACCCTCAAAAAAGGCAGTCTCAGCTAGCCCTTCCTTAGCCTGGAACAGGCAAGGTAAACAAACCAAGAATTTTTTTTTGCTGCTCTGGACTTCCTTAGACGTCCATGAAAAGGGAGAACTATGGAACTGTTTGTGCTGTGGGCCCTTTGCCACTTGTGGCATCCTCTGGTGCCAGCTCTGTATAGTTCCCTGAGGCAATTTGGTGCCATGCCAATGTGTGATGTCACGGCTGGTACAAAGCCAGAAGTAACATTATCACATGAGGGTGAAGTTCTAAGATTCACACCAAGTTCTACTATTTAGCTACAGAGTTTTGGGTGAATCCTAGGGCGATTCTGCATTGGCTTTTCCCTCTGTTGTTTTACCAAACCCACCTTGGAACAGAAATTCCCCTCTGCATTGCATGCCACTTTCACTTCCTTTGGTCATTGGATTTTATGGTATCCTCTACACTGCATGCCATTTTCACTTTCTTTGATCATTGAGTTTTATGGTACCTTCTGCATAGACTTATGGCCATTCAGGGGTGACTTTGCAGTCAGTGTGGCATTGTGCCAGGGTATTTGAATTTTTGAGCTGCACCTTTTTCTTAGTGTTGAGTGAATGCCAGATGCAGAATCGCCCCTGGAGTGTCACTCCGATGCAGTGATGATGCTTCTGATTTTGTGACAGAAAGGATGCTGTGTGATTGGCTGCCCTTCTGATTCTCCCACCGAGTTGCTAGCTGTAACTGAGACTGCTCTAGTGTAGAGAAACAGTTCTGCAAAGCCCTCGTGGAGTGACAGGATTATTATTGAGTTTCTAGACTGCTTACTTGCCTCAAGGGGAATTAATCAAGTTGAAGATGTTATGAATTATGTATCGAGGGCCTATTCATTCATAACATTTTCCCCTTCATCAGACGTTTCTCTCTGAGGGAATTCCTGGACAAATGAATTGATAGAAGGGTAGAAACGATCAGCTTACAAGTAGAGTTCTAGTGGTTTGTTTTTGTTTGATGGATAACTAGCATCCAGTTTCTTTGTCTGATGGGTTACTGTGGTGCATTTTTATTGGGATCATTTCATGGAAATTATAGCAGTGAAATGCCATACAGAACTTCTTGTTACCAGGGTCTGAACTTGTGTGGTACTTCAGGCAATTTTTTGGGGGGGGGGGGTATTAGTGTGTGCATTGGCGCACCTGGAAATCATGTTGACCTCTGGTGACTGACCCCTACTGGGGGCATGGAGGATATTCAGAGAGGTGGCTGAATAAAACCCGCCCCTGTCCTTCCGACTTGGTATTCCAAGGAGGTCTCCCATCCAAGGACTAACCACAGATGCTTTGCTTCCGAGATCCGATGAGATCGGGCTTGCCTGGGCTATCCAGGTCAGGGCACTGTGGGCAGTTTTCAACCTGTTAAACTGTGTATCTGTGAGCCAAGCTAGATGAGATGTTAGGATTTCCAGTACTGTCTAAAGGACACTTCCAACTGTGTGGGGCTCCTATTTGGATTTAGAGGTGTGTTGCTAGGGGGAAATGGTACTAACCTATTTGGCCTCCACATACTTTCGTTGATTGAAACTAAACTGTTATTATTATCCCCTTAAGGGAAAAAAGACAGGCATTGAGAAACGGCCTGTCTTTTTTCACTTGCCAAGGCTAATAACAGCACTGAGGCTGGGGGCAGCATAGGTGTCAACTTCAGGGGGGCTGGGGAGATGGAGCCCCCCCCCCAACTTTTTCAGGACATCCTGGGCCTCCCCCGGAGACAATGGCCTGTAATGTCTCTGGTCCAGCCCCACCGGAAATTGGAAAGTCTACGCCCTTTTCAGCTGGTGAAATCATGTGGTGGTGGAAAGATTAAACTCCTACCTCCTTACTACAACTCTGATCTGAATTTGGGCCTTACACTGGCCCTTTACAGATGACATTACCTGTGTTGAAGTCAATGCATGCAGAGAGAGAGAGAGAGAGAGAGAGAGAGAGAATGAGTATGGGTTCTTCATGAGTACAAAGTGTGCAAAGGGTAGTCTCCATTCCCTTGATCAAGATTGCTGCTTTTCAAACATTTCTAAACATTGGAATGGAGCCTACATTCATACACATCCACCTTGTGCCAAGCTAAACCTACTCAGGTAGGCCCACACAAGGTAATGTATTTGCTTGCAAATAAAACTTGTTGGCTTCCAGAGAATTTGCTTGCAAGGTCTCCTTCATGCATAAGGCGCTAATCAGTGCTGGGGGGGTCACAAGGAGGTGTCTCTGCATGGGTGGCAAATCTGCGCTGGCTGTAATTTTGATGAGGCAGTGACTTGAACAAACACAGCTGCCCTCATAGACCTGTGAAGCAGCTGCAAATAAGCCTTCCCACATGGATGCACCGGCTCACACAAACACTCTCAGCGGCAGTCCTGCACAAAGTGGTCAGATGACCGGATCCTGCAGAGCCAGCTGCCGGTCCACTGAGGTCAGAAGCAAGCAGCACAGTCCAGGTTGAGCAGAGTTCCAGAAGCAGCAGCTAAAGTTCAGAAGTTCCAGAGGCACATGACCTAGTTGAAGGCAAGCAGGAGAGGGAAGGGAAGAGGAGCTTAGTTGGGCAACATCCTCTCCGAAGGAATAGACTGAGGAGCAGATTTCTAGGGCAGTAAATAGGGCTGCCAGGTCCTCACCTTCTGATGGTGGAGGGCTCCAGCCTGCTCTTCTGGATCTTCTGGAGCACATGCAAAGCGTGCATGTTGTGATGACATCACCCAGAAGTGACATCATCATGCTGGGCACACCATGAAGGGGATACTCTAGAACAGATAAAAGAAAGTACTTCTTCACCCAAAGAAGAGAAGAAGAAGAGATTGGATTTATACCCCGCCCTTCACTCACTTGGAGTCTCAGAGCGGCTGACAAACTCCTTTCCCTTCTCCTCCCCACAACAGACACCCTGTGAGGAAGGTGGGGCTGAGAGAGCTCTGAGACGACTGTCCTTGAGAGAACAGCTGTGCCAGAGCTATGGCTTGCCCAAGGTCATCCAGCCAGGTGCAAGTGGAGGAGTGGGGAATCAAACCCGGTTCTCCCAGATTAGAGTCCGCGCACTTAACCACTACACCAAACTGGCTCCCAGTGATTAACACATGGAATTCACTGCCACAGCGTGAGATTGTCCCAAAAGATGCAGTCTGCAACAAGTCTTCTTAACCAGAAAGTCTTTTATTTGTAAAGAGGTTCTTATTGGAATGGTTACACTTTTCCTGTTAGTAATGACTTTATTGTAAACAAGCAGTTAGTATTATACTAAGTAACTGGACTCCCCCTCCCTGCAACTACACCAATCATAACCCGTAAAAAGTTATTCCAGCTCCCTGAACAGGTTTCACACGGAAATGGCGGCAAACAGGTTATTGTGCTTTTTGTTCCCAAGGAACTTCTACTAAACGTTTTTGAGAGCAGCTGCAAAAAGAATAACATGGTAGGGGAGGATTTATCCCAGACCTTGAGCAAGCTGGGAGTGTAGCAGGCAAAAGCGGAGCGTGATAAGAAAGCCAGACAGCTAAACAGCACATGAGCACATTCCAGCGGGTGGGGTCACTGGTTGAGTCCCAACCCCCAGGTGGGAGATGGCAGCATAACTGACACACAGGAGGCAGTGGTGGCTATACGCATGGACGGGTTCAAGAGGGAACTGGATAAACATATGGAGCAGATGTCCATCAGTGGTTATTGGCCACAAGGTACAGATAGGAACTTTCAGTCTGGGGCAAGTGATGCTCTGTATTCTTAATGCTTGGGGGGGGGACAGTGGGAGGGCTTCTAGTGTCCTGGCCCCACTGGTGGACCTCCTGATGGCACCTGCTGTTTTTGGCCACTGTGTGACTCAGAGTGTCGGACTGGATGGGCCATTGGCCTGATCCAGCACTGGCTTCTCTTATGTTCTTATGTTCTTAATCCTGGTCCTGTAAAGACTCTGGTCCAGGAATTAATCCTGATTGCTGTGAGCGATCAGGCGGGTACTTTATCTTCTCTCTGGACCTGTCAAGCCCTCTCTCCTCCTTCTATGCTCTGTTGGTTCAGGAGAAACTGGCAGCAACTGAGGCCCTGGCCTCTGTGTCCTCTCTCTCATCTCCTGCCAGAACGAGCAGCCTGGCCATGACTGGGAAGCATTTTCACTTCTTGATGCTCCCTCCCCCTTGTTGGGTCTGCTTCTCGAACCAGCTGCTCAGATGGATATTCCTCTGGTGCAGGAACCAACTCTTCTGATTGGCAGCTGGTGGTGGCAGCTGGCTGGCCCATGACACACCTGGCCATCTGTCACAATGCCTGACAACTGTCAACCTGGGTAGGGTATATACATGGAAAATTCCTTCCAGTCCCAGTCAGGGACTTCTGGTTTCAGTGGACTCATGGTGGGCACGTCCCTGGAGAGCTCCGGAAGACATGACCCACACCCAGTGGACAGGAGGGGTGCTGACTGGTTTTTGGCTCCCCAGGAGCCCTTGTAAGGGGCATCCTGCCTGAGGCGCAAAGGGAAGCCTCTCCTGAGGTGGTGACCAAGGGATAGAGGCTCCCCTTTGCCTCCATAGGTCCTGCTGCCATGGTGCCTGATGGCATGCAGAGGCGCACACCAGACAACTGCAGAAACTGAGGCTAAAACATGCAAGGAAAAGTGCCTACCTGAGATGCATGGCGAAACCTGTGAATGCCTGACTTGATTTTTTAGTCTTAACTTGAAGGGAAGAGCAGGGGATTTAGATCCCCCCCCTCTTTAAACTAGGTGATTCTCTATTTGGACCTGGGACTCTGTCTCTTTAAATGCCTGAGTTTTGAACAAGTGCCTGCAAACTACTTAGAAGCTTTGTTTAAGAGAACTTTTTTGAACTTTTTTGTAACTTCCTGAAACTGTAAACAACAACAATGACTGGATGGGGAGAAAAAATGGTGACGAGACCTAAACCTTCTCCCAAAACTGCATCTTAGCCTGAACTAAGTACAGACCTGACTTCTGCACTAGCTATGGCATTGCACCCTCTGATGGAACAATTGACTACTGTTAACTCTAAACTGGATTTTCTACAAAAGCAGATTGCTGATGCCAACACTAAATCTGAACAGACAGCTAAAGAAATGGAAAAAGTCAAAGCCAAAACAGAAACTATCAACTTAAGACTGGATGTGGTAGAAAAAGAAAGGGCCTCAGATAAAGACCATCTTTTGAAGCTGCAAATGGAAAGGTCAACATTTTTTTAAGTTTCCAAGGTGTCCCTGAACAAAAAGGTGAGAATCTCAAACAACTGTTAAGTGAAGCATTGGCTCCAATGACAGGTTTACAAGCTGATTTACTTCAAAGAGATATGGATATGGTCTTCAAAGAGATATGGACCTATCCTGAATTTCTGAATAAAAAGAACCTGCCAGGAGAGATTATGGTGAGATTCCCCAAAAAATCTACCAGGGATGTGGTGCTCAAGGCCATTAACAGGATTACCTTAAAGATCAAAGATGAAGAGATTAAAGTTTTAAAGGACATTCCATTTGAAATCAGGAAGAAGAGGAAACCCTATAAAAGTCTAACTACATTTTTGCAAGCAAGATCTACCATACACAGATGGATTACTCCTGAAGGCCTGACTTTTAACTATATGGATAAGAAGCAAAAGATTGACTCTGCTGCAAAGGCAAAGAAATTCCTGGAACAACATCTGGAAAGAAGAGAGAAAACATCCACAGAGGAAGAACTGGAACAGTAAGAAAGCATATATGGACTGGAAAGTACTGACTCTTCAGCGAGTAATGAATCTGAGGAAGAAGACTCTGATGCAGAAAAAGGAGTAGTAGCTCCAAAATCCTGGAAAGACAAAACAGAAAAGAGAAGAAAGAATAATCACTGTTATCTTGAAAGTTTTATTTTTGGATTTGTATTCATTTGTTTTAAATACAGTTATTTATGTAGTTTAAATGTTTAGGGTAAGAAGCTAAGTATAGCTAATGATGACTTGATATATTAATTATTTTCTTGAATGTAATTGAAGCAATGTTATTTTAGTCATAATAAAAACCTGGTCTCTGTATACCCTAGGGTTAGACTAGTGGATTTTAGTTTAGTAATTTTTCTTCGTAGTGTCTTAGAAAATAAAATAAAATGATTTTTAAAAAAAGGAGAATTCCTTCCAGTCAGACATTTGTTGATTTCCATATGCACCTCACCATCTTCCTTTGTGCTCCGCACCATAGGTGTTGCATGTAAAGAACCTGTGATCCCAAGGAAATAATTTACTGGCTGGAAAATATGGCAGGAAATTTGAATGACAACCCCCCACATGCACACTTTCAGATTTGACCAAAAGAGAAATTCCTTGTTTCTGAGGGTCCCTTTGGCAAAGAGCTAGCAAAAAAACCAAGCCCTTGCCCGTGTTTTGCCAAGCCATCTTCCAGATGCCTGCTGTAGGATCTACTTCTCAAGAGGGAAAAGTAGGATCTACTTCTCAAAAGGGAAAATGTTTAAAGTCTTGTGTTTAAGTAGCAAGAAACTTTTTACTTTTTTTCCTGTATTCTGTAGTTTTGCCCCCTAGGTTCTTCCGCCACTTAGCTTTTTTGTGTTTGCATAGAATGAAACCTTTTCAGTTTGTTCTTTGATTCAGAGGGACCCTCTGGAATGTTTTCCCTCATGAGCCTACTGCTCTCTTTGACAACTGAGGGAGAAAAGGAGAAGAAGGAATTCTTTTACCAGTCTCTGTCTCTTTTCTCTCACACATGGACCATGTTCTAGAAGAGAATTATTGGCTGGCTTGAAACAGCCTATTATTATATTTAAACTCTCCAGGCAGTGGTAGAATCTACTAAGGGCCTGTTTGGGGGGGGGGGGGGCAGTCCAGGAGGTTAAGTTGCCTGTATAACATGTTGTTAGCCACCTACAGCCGGCTTGCTGGCAAGGTGGGATATAAATAGAAATAAATAAATAAACATCTAATAGATGCACACAGTAGACCCAGAGACTTACACTGAATAATGCTCTTTCAGTTCAGTTTCAATATGCTTGGCAACTGGACTTTACTGTAGGTTTTTCTGCATTTGTATTTTCCCCACTTATGTATTCCTGTTGCTTCAGGTTTTTTTCGGTTCTGCATGTGTTTTGCTGCCTCTAGTGGTCAATTTGATATTACATTGCTTTATGTGACACAGACATAAAATTATGTAATATCGAATTATGACCACTAAAGGGAGCAAAACACATGCAGAATGGAATTTCCCCACCCAAAGCAATGGAAACACACAAGCGAGGAAAAGGAGAATGTGGAAAAGCTCTGTGTGAAATGGCAAAATCCGCTTGCAAACAATCTTTAAAGTGCATTATTTGGCATGTATGAAAGCACTATAGATTTTGCATGGCCTGTAGCATATGGCATACGAAAGGTGTTTTTTTAAAGCACTTTGATTTTTGTCAGCCTAAAACATATTTCTTTGTGTCATTTGGGTGTAGAATTACTGTTCATTTTTTGTGATTTTTTAACAGTGCCATCCAAAGCTAAGTTACACCCTCCTAAGTCTATTGAAGTCAATGGACTAAGAAGGATGTAACTCTACTTAGGACCACACTGTAATTATCTTAAAAATAATGCAATGTAAGCAGAGCAAAAGTTGTGCTCAGCAATTATAAAGTTAAGAGTTTTTAAAAAGACATGCCAAAAATCCTCCCACGTTCCTTGTCAAAATAATTTAGAACTGTACTAAAGTGGTTCTTCATTTCTTTTCATAAGATTTACAAAAAAAACCCCTTTAACTTTGTGTGTGTGTGTGTGTGTGTATGTGTAATTTAAGCTCTGGAGACACATATTGGCCACTCTGTAACATCAGGGTTCATTTCACTAAGCTTGTTCTTGATCCTCCAGGGACTTGTGGCTCAGAACATTGAATTTCACACTACCCCTTTAAAACTGGTACTGTACCGTCTTGAAATAAACCAGTACAGGGACGGCCATTTCAGACAGCCTTTCCCCTATTGGTAAGGAGCTGTCTCTGAAGCGGTTTGTCAGTTCAGACTGCTGCTTTCTTTTCGCGCCCCTTTTCGCCCGTGAGGGTGATCTCTGTCATTTTTTTAAAAAAGCTGGTTTAGAGTGCTATGCCGCTGTAACAGGACACCAAAACAGCGTCATGGCAACCTCATTGGGATGCTTTGGCTCCACTGAGATACATGAGGTTGCTACATCTGCCACCTGGAAACAAGTACCTCATTGGATACAGGCTTCAGGCGGGAGATCAGGGCATCAGAGACTGGTGCTAACCCAGCCTGAAGTGACTGGGTTGTCTGGTCAGAGTAGTTTTGCTGGTTAACTAGGAGGAGGATGAGTGGGACAAAGGGGGTAGCCTGGAAGGAGCAGGAGATTCTTGACCTCCTGGGATTGTGGGGGGATGACAGAATCCAGGAAGACCTGCATTCATCCCAAAGAAATTATGCTGCTTTCCAAACCTTTCTTTAGAGATGGCCAAACGTGGGCACCAAAGGTCACCAGAGGAATACCACACTAAAACTAAAACAATGCGGCTGAAATATAGGCAGGTCATAGACCATAATTCAAAGCCTGGAAAACCACATGTACCTATTATAACTGTTATACCGGGACCTTTTGCAGTTCCGCAGGGCCTGCAAGACGGAGCTCTTCCGCCAGGCTTTTGGGGCCGCCACTGGGGGAAATGGCCACCGATAGGTGGCCAGAGAAGTACACAGGCCCGGTATAACAGTTGGTGGTGTAGCCTCCTGGCTGTGGGGAGTAGTTGTTGCCCTGGTGTTGGTATTTGAAATTGCCACCAATTGTATCTATAACTGCTGCCAATTGTAATTGTATTGTATTTTATTGTTCTAATTTATATTTGTTTGTATTGATTTTAATGTGGTGAGCCACCTAGAGCTGCTTGTGTTGGTCAGGCGGGATATAAATCTAAATAAATAAATAAATAAACTTCATCAAATTCTAAAAGGGGATGGTACAATGAGGTCAGGGAGGATGGCGTATGCCATCACCTTTGAAGATGAGGAGCCAGTAGAATTACTTTCTCAGGACCTCTTCTGCCAGGAGACTCCTACAGTGAACTTGGAGGACATTAACCAGATTGTTCATGGTAAGGCATGCATATGGGGGGGGGGGGATGAGTTCACTGTCCAAGATGATACACAGGTTACTCCAGTAAGCATGTACAAATCTCCCTTGCTTGATTGCTGGGAGGACCTTTCAGTGAAGTGGAATGAAAGATATTGCTTTCCTAATTTTGTCTTGGTCTGTCTGTGATTTGCAAGAATTCTGAAATGGGGGCTTATGAAAATGGACCTTGTTTATGGCTGCTGTCTACCTTACAGGGATGTTGTTTTGCGTCTCTCCAATGCCAAAAAAAATCTGTAATATTCTGATTTACACATGCTAACAGGCAATCAGTTCATTTTGAGAAACCTAAAGGACATGTTATATTCACACTTAACCTCTGCCTATTAAACTGTTATTGGTATATAGCTGGTGTGTTCAGAGATTAACCTGGTTGTCTAATCATTTGCATTTTGTGACTTGCATAGATAATCCCCAGGCACACTTGGAGGAGGCAGAGGACCCAGATGAAGCAGTGGCAGAGGATTTCATTAGTGAGTCTTGATTTAATCCTACATGTCAGCAAGAAATTTGCACTCTCAGTTGCCCTCCCTTGCAGAAAAAGGTGCTCATTGCAGTTTTATTTCATTTGAATTATATGTATATTTTTATATGTATATTGTAAACTTTGTGGACAGGGCAGGATAGAATTCTAACAAAATAAATCACTGTTACGTTGCTGCAGAACACTGCTTGCCAGGGACACCTACACATAGGGATTTTAACCTTGCTGTTATATTTTATTTCCCATCAGTGCCTAATACCATTGACGAGGAGGAGCCAGGGCCCTCTCAGCACTGCAACCCACCTCAACCTGAGCATCACACAATTCAGGATGAACCTGGGCAGCTCACGGGAGCCAGAAGAAAATGACTTTATGGCCTGTATGGAGTGGCTGATAAACTGCTGGAGCAGTCAGAGATGCAGCATACTGCTCAGTTGGCCCAAATGGACAGCCAGCATGCTGATTCTATGGAGGCTAAAAGAAATGAAATAGAGCTGCACAGGGAGGAGACAGGCGGATGCTTCAGGAAGCTTCAGGAAGCGGATGCTTCAGGAAGCCATCACACAATATAATGAGCTGCTGCATAACTGTTCTCAGACTCTTTCTAGGCTCACTGCCCTCCTAGAGCGGGACCTTCAAAATCTGCAACATGGAGTAACATCAGAAGCTTCAAAGCGTGGAGGTGGAAGGGGGAGAAGAAAAAAAGCAGGGTGCTCTAGGGAGACTAACTTGTCCCTAACTTGACCCTAACTTGACTAACTTGTTTTGTTCAAACTGTTTAGTGTTCAGTTTTTTGGTTTATACTAACACAATTTATACTAACACTGTTCCTAATGGTGGGTGGGTGGGTGGGTGGGTAGATATGGGATCATAATTTTTCCATTTATGTTCTGAAATAAAAGTTTGCCTTGTGTTTTGAAATATTACCCTCAGATTCTCCTGTGTGGTCTTAATGATACCCTGGTCATTCCTGCCTAGAGTAAGGGGAGGGGGGAGGGGGAATTTGGTGGGGTGGTTGGGGTGGTTATCAGACTGAAGTCTTCCTAGGACTTCAATGTACAGATGCAAGATCTATCCTTGCACAGCAGAAGCAGACACACATCAAGGGATAGATCACTTACTGACAACCATGACATATCATTTGTCAAAGGTTTTAATAAAACAATCCCCTATTAGAACAAGAAGTATCAAAATGTCAAAATCAGAGCTATATACAACAGGAAATATCAAAAGTTTGCCAGGTTATTCCTGGCTACAGTACTGCATACTGGGGGGAGGGTTTATGAGTCTGGGTTGGCTGTTTCTGAATATAGTGTTTTACACTTACTATCTGAAATATTAGAGTTTTAGAATCAACAAGTGGAGACCCGGAAGAAACTTTCGGGATGGTTATCCCATGCCTCACACCTTTGCTTCCTCCCTTCTCCCCCTACCTCTCTCACACTCTTTCTCCCTTCTGCCCCCCCCTTCCTTACTCACTCTCTCTCCTCCATGTATGTTACTTCCTCTCTTTCTGATCCGTCATCATTCTCTTTGTTTTTCTGCCTCCCCACCTCATCACTCTTTCTGTCTCTTTCTGCCCCTCACTCCATCACTCTTTCTGTCCCCATCACTCTCCCAGCCTCCGGCCTGCTTCCTCTCCCCCCACAGCAGCAGTGGCAGTGCTCTGGGAATCACAGTGGATCTCCCAGCTGCAGAGATCAATTCACCTTAGGACTGCCAGCTCCAAGTTGGGAAATTCCTGGATATTTGGGGCTGGAGCCTTGGGACAGTGAGGACTGGGGAGGCAAGCAGCCTCAGCAGAGTATAATGCCATAGACTCAACCCTCCAAAGCAGACATTTTATCCAGGGGAACTGATCTCTGTCACCTGGACAACAGTTGTAATTCTGGGTGCTCTCCAGCCCTTGTCTGGAGGCTGGCAATGGTAGTTCAAGTGAAGGAAATGGCTGGTTTGGAGGGTGGAGTCTATGGCATTATACTGGTCTGTAGTCCCTCCTCAAATCCCACCCTCCCCAAGCTCCACCCCTCTAATGTCCAGGAATTTCCCAACCTGGAGTTGGCAACCCTATTTCCTTCCCACCCAACAGCTAACCTACCTTTATCTATCTTCAGCTTTCCATCTCCACCCCCCTCCCCCGCAGCCTCTACCTAGGAAAATTACAGTCTTTCTCCATAGTGGGGACTAAAGCAGTTTACATTATTATTTCCTCCTTGTTATCTTCACAACAACCCTGTGAGGATGGTTAGGCTGAAAGTATGTGACTGGTCCAAAATCTTCCAGTCAGCTTCCATTGCAAGATGGGGATCTGAACCTGGGTCTCACAGATCCCAGTCTGAAGCTCTAACTGTTACATCACAATGGCTTTCATAGGGTGGTTGCTGATGAATAGTAGCAAAGCAGCTGGGCCTGCCTGAGTCATGCAAATCACGTGGTATCAAGTCACACAGGGGGTGCTGCCTAGAGATGCCAGCCTCTAGGTGGGACCTGGGGATCCCCTGAAATTACTGCTCATCTCCAGACTACAGAGATAACTTTCCATGGAGAAAATGGATGCTTTGGAGGGTGGAGTTTATGGCATTGTACCTCACTGAGGTCCCTGTCCTTCCCAGGCTCCACCCGCAAATCTCCAGGAATTTCCCTGCCTGGATCTGGATCTGCTGCTGGTGGCCGGGGGTGGGGTATGTGGCAACCCTAGACTGCTGCCAGTAAAAAACCCTGACTTTTACTGACAGAAACTGTTAGAACCTCCCCCCTCCCCCGAACATTCTAATCTCTCACAGTTGACACCTGGAGTTAGAGATCCCTGCAAAGGCCATTTCAAAAAGTATTTGGGGGGAATTCAACAGTCCCTGAAGGTGTTTTTTTTTTAACTTTTCAGATTTTTCTTCAAACTGAGAAAGGCCCCTGACTGTAGGAAAAGCTACTTGGGGAGACTGAGCTCTCTTTTGGCAGACATAAGTATCCTCACAGAAAAAAACCTTTCTGAATTAGTATATAGATTTCTGCCCTTAAATCTTGCAGAACCCTCAGTGTTTTTGCATGGAAATAGTAACTACTCCATGTTTATCAATACATGCAATTAGATTCAAAATGGAGAGGGGGGGGGAGGCTGCCAGCTCCTAGTTTGGAAATTCCTGGAAATATGGGGACAGAGCCTGGGGAGAACAATGATTTCAATGGAGTCCAATGCCATTCACTTTATGCCTGGGAACTGATATCTGTCGGCATGAGATAAGCTGTAAATTTGCAATGCTCCCTCTAAGCTGTGCAGTCTTGTGGGCAAAAATTCTATTTTGTGGGCTACTGGCATTAAAGCTGTGAGTGAGTGATTTGGCTACTGCATAAATTAGTTTGCTCTGGAGCCATCCTTCCTGAGCTAAGTCAAAAATGTGTGAGCTGGAGGCTAGAAACTGTGAGTTAGCTCACACGGACTCAGTTTAGAAGGGAACACTGGTACAGACATAGAAATGGGGAACAGAGAAGGAAACAAAGGCCACTAGGTAGATGACACATTACTTCACTGCAATAGCGTAAATGCCATTACAGGACAGTGAGAGTAATTATCAATAGAAATAGCAAGGTGCTTAGGGCTGATTAATCTGTGGAACCCAAATCGCAATGTTGTTCTTCTGGAACTACAAGACCAACATCAGTACAGTTACTTCCTTTCCCCCACTCCTTGGGTTATTATTGAACCAACAAAAGACCCTTGGCAAGAATCTGTGTAAAATGAAACCCATTAAACTCCTCCTGAAAATACAGAATCGGTACTCACCGATCCAACCTCATTGCCAAGGCAGACCTTCTTTTTGAATAGCTCCACCAGAATACCCAGGCATACCACCTTCACAATACCAAATGCAGTTGTCAGGCCCACACTGAATTGACGCCTGACTTTCCTGCATACTTCCTGATTGGTCAGGTACCACAGGGTGATTGCCAGTCTTTTCTCCACTGGAATGGACATCCTCATGTGTGTGTTCTGCTGCTCCAGATGATGCCTTAGGGTGCCAGCCAGTTCAAAAAAGGTTGTCCAAGACATCCTAAAATTCTTCAGCCAGTCTTCATCAATCCATGTGCTCATCACATTGCTGTTCCACCAGTCCTCACTCCTCTCTTTTACCCACCAGCGTTGAGGGACTGTATGGGCAGCAATGAGAGGTGCCCATGCCCTGATAGATGCCCTCCGATTGTACCTGGAGGGTGCATGGCTCAAGACAGGCACGTCAGTTCTCCCCCCCTTGACAGAGGAAGAAAGTGGGTAAGCACCTCACTCAAAGCTGCTGTGCTGCTCATCATCATCTGCAACACCTCCAGGATCAGTTGCAACACAGTAGTTATGAAGACCATGACTAATAGATCAGTAGCCTCTCACTGTCAGCTAATGCTGCCATCTCTTGCCTGGGAGGTGGGATGACTGAACCCTTGACATTAGGTCTGCGGAATGTTGTTATATTTCTCCTGGCATGCTTATCACTCTTCGAGCTGCTCTGACCTTGGGAGACTGATGGTGCCTGCCCATATATCTCTTCTCCTGTCTGACTCTAATTCTTCCCGCTTTTTCCCTGGGAATTGTAAACCAGTATTTTAAGTGGCTTTTCTTTGGCTTGGTGATTGGTTGCAATTCCTTTTTGAATTCTGTATAATTGGGGCTGTGTCAGCCATTACTAACACAAGAAGGGTAGATGACCATAGCAGACCTTTCTCAATAAAGCATTCCTGTTTAAGGACGCTTGTTGGTGACTGACTCTGTAGGACTCTCACACTCATACAATCACACCAAACTACTCTGACCAGACAAGCCTACCATTCACCAACTTCAACCCACAAAGATGAGGGGTTTGCCTCCCTGCCCTTTATACCTGATCCAGCTCTGTGCCAGTCACTTCAGACTGGGTTAGCAACATCTGTCTCACCAATCACTGATGTCCTGATCTCCCGCCTAAACCTGCTGTCCAATGAGATACTTGTCTCCAGGTGGCAACCTGACAACCCATCACCTTCCCCTCACTCACACTGGGCATGGAAGGGTTAGCAACATCTGTCTCACCAACTTCTGATGCCCTGATCTCCTGCTTGAAGCTTGCATCCAATGAGGTACTTCCCAGTGGGGTCACTATGAGGCTGTTTTGGTGTTCTGTTACAGCGTCATAACGCTCTAAATTGGCTCATTAAAAAAAAACTGACGGAGATCGCCCGCATGGGTGAAAAGGGGTGCAAAACTCACGTCATTAGAGGAAGCACTATGGGGGCATTTTACACAGCACCCCGTAGTGCTTCAGGACCGGTAGAAGGAACTGAAGACCATTTGGAAGCAGTTTTCAGGTAAACCGGCTCAGGAATGCTTCCCCAACAGGAGAGAAGCATTTCTGTCTGAAAGGGCCAAGAGGTTCAGTTAGGGAACCGTTACTAAAAGGGTTCTGTCTGAAATGTCAGACAGAAACCATTTCTGAACAGTTCCTGAAATGGAACATATTGGCTGTCTGAAATTCCCCATTATCTCTTCCTCCTCTCCATTTCCCTGGCACGGTATAATCTAAATTGGAATCAAGATCTTTATTGATATCTTTACTTCCTTTCCTACCTTCAAAGGCTTTAGTCTTCTTATTGACAGCAGTTCATGCCACTTCATATCTTCAAATATTAAAACCCAAATTCTGAACTTCAAATTGGGACACATTTGATTTCTTTCAGTGCTGGATAAATTCCTCCTGCACTGCATAAAAGTGAACTGAGCTAAACTCTGGATTTGTTTGTAACAATCAGGGATAATCCTGAAGGAATTTTTGGTTCACTGACAGGATTCAAGTTTAATTTACCATGTTCATATAGCCATGGACCTCCACAGAGTTCTGGCCACATATTGAATAAAAGCTGTATGGATTATTGCCTTCTTGTTTGCCTCTGATGTTTAGTGTCTTTGCGGGTATCAATCAACAATTTTCTATTAGTCTTTGTGGAATGAAACAGAATCCCTGTGGTATACCATAGGAGACACATAAGTCCTACAGCAGCCACTCAGTGTAGTCACTCTAGGACTTCCATTTCTACTGGACTCAATAGTATACTATAGAGTCTGTTTTCTGAAGCTGCCTTTTCCTCCCTGTAGAAATTGATCCCTGTACTCTAGAGATCTGCTGTAATTCCAGGAGAATTCCAGGCCCTACCTCAAGGTTGGTAACTTTACTCTGGGGTGAGCTTGCTAGGTCATCTGTATCATTTTACCAAATGGTAGCAGGGATTTTGACCTCGTATCGGGTGCGTATGAAGGGATATGTTGTCTCTGTCTACTGTGTTGAAATCTGTGATGTCTCTTACATACAGAAGTCACTGCTTGGTGTTGGAGTCACCCAGTGTTTGCATGCCCTGTGGGAACCAGCCCTGCAGTAATACATACTTAAATATGCATTGAATGTGATAAAGGCAGCCTGTGGCAGAGTTTGGACTGGGGGAGTTAAGTCTGCACTAAAAATACAACTTCTGCATTGAGACATCCCAGTTTAGAAGTGTGAACAAATAATCCCAAACGTGCGGCTTCGCAGAAACACGCCTTACGCATTAGCTGAGCTGAATTTCAAAAGTTCGAAATGCTTTTCAGTGACTAAAAACAGTAAGGCAAGCTTTGAGTCTATAGAACATCAAAGAGATAATAAACAATGGCATCCAAAGAAGGGAAGGACTCGCGGAAGGAATGTGAACATGTTTCCTTGTGTCACCAAGCTGACCCAAAACTACTTTTTGAATACAGCAGGATTAAATTGTCTTTATTTTCTATAGCTGGAGAGAGGAAACTGGCCTAACTGCATGTTATGATTTTTTCTTCCCTGGGTCCTCACACTCCATATGTGCTTTGGAATTCCCTCCCAGGAACTCTGTCCCCTGGTGTGCACGCAGGGCCCAATTATGAGTGGGGTGGTGATGTGTGAAGAGAAGAAGTTTCAGCCCTTTCCTGACCTTAAATTGCACGGTGGGCTGCCATGTGGCCTGCTGGGGGCCCTGATTAGGGTACCCTAAGGCAGCTTAGGTTTCCCTAACAGGGCAAATAGCAGCAGAAGATAGAGTTGCCAGGTCTTGCCTGGCTGTTGGTGGTGGTGGTGAGGGGTCCAGTATTGCTCCAGGAGTCTTCTGGTGCAAGCACAAAACACACGTACCACAATGACATCACCTGGAGGTGACATGACACAGGGCACATTAAGCAGGACACTCTAGCATTTTTTTGGGGGGGGGACTCTATGGTCACCATAGAGTTTTTGCCCAAATGCTAGCGCGCCACTGCATGACGTGCCCAGTGCGATGACATCACCTCTGGGTGACATCATTGTGCTGGGCACATTGGGTGGGATGGGGCTCTTTGGGGGCAAGGCTCCCCCACTGGCCTGCTGGCTCCTGGCTGACTGGTGCCCCCAAAATCAGGAAACCCCACCCCCATTGGGGGGATGGCAAACCTAGCAGAAGATGATGTGGGGGGGAAACATAAGGACCTTGTCCCTGCATGCCATGACCCTGATCCAAATCAAGCCTCATACACGCACAGGAATTGAGCTCCAAATGGACTCACAAGCGGATATCTGAGTATGGTTGCCAACCTCCAGGTGGGTCCAGGAGTTCCACCAGAATCACAACTGATCTCCAGGCAACAGAAATCAGTTCCCCTGGAGGAAAATGGCTGCTTTGGAGGGTGGACTCTATGGCATCGTACCTGGAAAGTATTGGAGTCTGAGACCGGTAGCAGTGATTTCAAGCATAGCTCTTTTATTAGTGGTTCGGCTCAAGCATGCCTATGGGGCTTCAGGCCCCTGCTTTTGTGCTGGCCGGAGCCACACCTCTGGCGACACTCAACTGATCTGATAGGGTCTTACATTTACCTGAATTGTTAGGGAGAACCTAGGCTCCTTATTGGTGGCCACTTAGGATCCAGGTGTCTATTGTTCACCTGGACCGAAGCTCAGGTCGCTGCCTAGCCATGTGCTATGGCCACATGGTGGTCGCCATTACAGGAGCACATGGTGGCAATATTGTACAATAAAACCCAGGACATTACAGTACCCAAGTGGGGTCCCTCCCCTCCCCAGGCTCCACTCCCCAAATCTCCAGGTATCTTAGAGTCTTCATGGTACACATGGATCCAACCCAAGGACCCTGTAATAAGTACTTAGTTTCATCAGAATTTTAATTTTAATTTGCAGTTAAAAGTTAACTGAAAATAAGGAGTAAAATAAATGTTGCAGTAACCACTCAGTGCAGTTAACACTGAAGATCCCCAGACTACATAGATCAGTGGAGGAAATGGCTGCTTTTGGAGGGAGAACTCTATGGCCTTATGCCCTGTCAAGGTACCTCCCCTTCCCCAAACCCTGCCGACCTCAGGCCCCACCCCCAAATCTCCAGGAATTTCTCAATCTGGAACTGGTATTCCTAGTGTGAAGCAGGGGCAAACAATCAGTGTTATTCTTGCAAGACATAGATAGTAAGAGCCACTAGATATTACAGATGGGGGGGGGAGTTGTGTGCTCAATGGTAACTTTTTTTTACCTCAGCCATGTAGATTTTTTGTGAGGTGTAATTTTGCCCTCAGATTTACCTCAGCCATGTAGGTCTCTTGTGAGGTATAATTTCACCCTAGGATTCTTAGGGCTCAGATGAAGCGCCCAGAATCTGCAGCCAACATGGCATTTCATGTTAGAATTCTAAAATATTATATCTGAGTAATAACCTTTTGCTAAAAGTGCCTCTGAAAAACGAGGCTGTAAAAAAAAGTTACTAAAAATAACCTGACACCTCGTTAATTTGCCTTGGTGTAATTCATCCAAGCGCTTTGTTTGCCACAAATAAGAATGTCGGATCTTGCAAAATGGCGAAAGCTGTTAAATTATTAAAAATACATGAATTCAGATGGAGACAGAGCATGCCCTCCGAGGAGCTATTTGGAATCAGAAAGCCAACTTCGTGAGCAGAATTCATAAGGACTGTGCATTGTACAGAGTTTAACCAAAGTTATTCCCCCCTTTTTTGAAACATTTGGGTTGCCATTGCCAATTGTCCAGATGATGGACTGAGAACTGTCTCCTTCTTTGGATCAGATGCCCAGGTCTGGGAACAGAGACTACTGCCACCCTGCTGAAGCAATGGAACATCAGGCTTAAGGGTGCATGAATGCATTTGTGGGGGAGGGACACCAGTTGTTGGGGTTGCCAATTTCCAGGTGGAGCCTGGACTTCTCCTGGAATTACAGCTGAACTCTAGATGACAGAGATCAGTTCCCATTGGTGGAAACAGCAATTTTGGAGATTGGGCTCTCTGGCATATCATAGAGGCTTGGAGAAACAGAAGTGCTAGAGAGACAACAGATTCCCACTGAGCTACCTCCCCTTCCAAAACTCTCCCTATACCAGGCATTGCCTCCAAACCTCTATGAATATCCCAAGGCAGAGTTGGCAATCCCAGTCCCCTGTGGGGGGGTGGTACTGGGCTCAGGTGACACTCTTGAAGTTCTGTGACCAGGTAGGGGCATTCACCCACTCAGTTTAAATATTCTTTTTTGAGCACCCCTTGCTTTTCTTCAGTTGCACTCTCATTACTGGCTGTCTCAGAACTACTGTCTATTATCAGCTTTTGAATGCAGAATAAGGCTTAGCACTCTGACAGTCAGCACATAAGGTTGCCATCTCTGGGCTGGAAAATTCCTGGAAATTTGGGGATGAAGCCCAGAGAGGGCAAGGTGTGAGGAACCTCAGTGGGGTACAATGCCCTATCGTCCACTCTCCAAAGCAGCTATTTGCTCCAGGGGAGCTAATCTCTGTAGTCTGGAGATCAAATGAACAAAGTTCAAGTCCAGTGGCACTGTTAAGACCAACAAAGTTTTATTCAAGGTATAAACTTTCAGATACACTTCTTCAGATACAATGAAATGGAAGTTACCAGTCCATATACATATAGGCAGAAGGTGAGCAGTTAATTAGCATGCAACATAATAAAGATGTGTAACAGATTCAAATACTAAACAGGAATAACAAACTTAGTTTATATGGTTACCATTTGTATGGGTTTAATTCTTGGGGGGGGACATAGTGAGGGAAATCAATATATCACAATATGAGATTGATGGGTAGAGTGAGTTGGAGCCACATATAACTTCTTGATTTAAAACCAGAGCCTTACCCTGGAATTTCTACCATCAGCTATCACTATTATTGACTGACATCTCTTATGGATAATACTCAGAAACTGTTGTTTCACCATCTGACATGCAATATCTATGTATAGCACTTTAGAATCGTTTGTATGATTTTATTCTGTTTTTTAAACATTTTCTGTAAGCCACCCTGAGCCTGCCTTGGCAGGAAGGGCGGGGTATAAATCCAATAAATAAATAGAAATTGTGGGATGCTGAGAGTAATTAACTGAGACCCTGCCTTTATGCTCTTTCTGTTTCCTGTCAAGCATGGAGATCAGCTCTAATTCTGTAACTCTGGGAGATCTTCAGCTTCCACCTGAAGGCTGACAACATTATGTGTGGCTTGTTTTTTTAAGGAAAACAAGAATTTCCTGCATGCTGTGGAGGTCCCATTCCCCACTCTAACCGACTCTCTGGGCCTATTGTGGTGCCCAGCGTGATCATTTTATAATGGGGGAAGGGAGGAGGGTTATTTATCCCAAGGTGGTTTCTGGTGAAGTATTTAGGATGGGCCTTTTGGACAACCAGACACATAACTAAATAAATATCTAAAAAGTATCTGTTTTCATGAAAAAGATCAATAACATCAACAGGATGAGGTGGGAAAGCACATTGTTGGTGGCACTGAGTGAGGTGAATCTGAAGGGGATGAAGACAGAGGAATAGAAGTCCTCAGGGAGGTGGTCACAGTGCCAGGTAAAAGGCTCTGACAAGGTCTGACATTGGTTAAGTCTGGGTTAATATTGATATAACTGTCCCCAATCCACATACAGGCATCTAAACAGGGAGAGCAGAGAGCTGGGTTCAGTCCTGTCTGTCCTAGAGCAGGAGACTGGTGGCATCTCAGAAATCATGACGTTATTTTGGTACTAAAGGGGTTTCTCCCCCAACCCCCAGTTTTTCAGCAGTATGTTCAGGAGCATATGTTTAGGATTTGTGTGCCCAGATCAGAAGACACAGTTTGAAGAATCTGTTACCCAGTGAGCTCGGATTATCTAAAAAGAAGAAAGCCCAGTAGGTGGCAGTGTAGAGCCAGTACTATTAATGTATGGCCCCCCAAATAATCAAAATTTTGCTAATTAAATTTCATGTTAAATGCTGTAACTTGAACCAAGGGAGGGCAACTTGTTCAGCGACAAAAGCCACACTGGAAACACATTTGTGCAGAGATTTTCTAAGCTCCTATTCAGAATGTTCAAACGTGAAGATCTTGAGTCCTTGAGAAATGAATGCAGTGTGAATTTTAATAATAACAGTAATAATTTGGGCTTCATTTTATTTGCCTCCATTTATTGCTGATCCTCCTGCAATTTTTTTGCATCACCCTTATAAACTTAGTTATGAAATCATTCCTTTAAAACATACACACATAGTAGGGAGTGGGAAGGAAGCAGGAACTCAAAGAATCCTGTATGCCTGCCTGAAGTATTTCTGTATTCACACTTAAATTCCCTGGTGGCTTGTTTTGGGTTTGTTTTGTTTTTTGTTTTGGCTCTCCACTGCAGCCCTTGACCTATGCCGATTCTTTAAGAAGAGCCCTGCTTGATCAGACCAGTGGTCCATCTAATCCATCATCCTGTCTCACACAGTGGCTAACCAGTTATGGGCCAACAACAGGGCACAGGGGCCGAGGCCTTTCCCCGATGTTGCCCCCTGACTCTGGGATTCAGAAGATTAGCACCCCTGAATCTGGAGCTTCCCTTCAGTCACCATGGCTAGTAGCCACTGATAGACCTAAGCTCCATGAATCTCCCCCTTTTAAAGCTATAAGAGCATAAGAAGGACTCTCAGGGGGGTATGTGGGGAAAATCCAGTCATGTTCTGTTGGGAAGTTTTCTGGATCATGGCCAAAACTCAGGATTCCCCAGATCCTAAGAAAAATCTCATCTCTCAAAATGTATCTGTGCTTCCATGTGCCCAAGTCAACTGAGGGCCCCTTCCCGTAACCACCTATGAAATGCAGAGCAAAAGGATGTTAAGAAAAGGAGCAAATGGCACATCTTTTTATATATATATATGTTTTATTTTTGAACTTTTAACATTACATTTTAAAGTGGTCTTTCTCTGCAATGGGGACCAAAGCAACTTACACCATTCTCCTTCCCCCCTTTTGACTTGCACAACAATCCTGTGGGGTAGGTTAGGCTGAAAGTGTGTGATTGGTTCAAATCACCCACTCAGCTTCAACAGCAAGAACTTGGATCTAGCAGACCCTGCTCTGAAGCACTGATTGCCATGCCTAGGGTACCCAACCTCCAGGTAGAGCCTGAAGATCGCCAGGGATCCCAACTGAACTCCAGACAACAGATCTCTCCTGCCCAGAGAAAATCACTGCTTTGGAAGGTAGACTTTATGGCATTCTGTTCAGCTGAGGCCTCTCCCCTCCCCAAACCCTGGCTTCCATAGACTCTACCAGAAAATCTCCAGGAATCTCCCTACCTGGAGCTGGCAACCCTAGTCAGGACTGGTCCCAATGAGTTCTTCACAAAGGCCTGTGAAGGGTTTCCTTCCTTTGTCTGAACCAAGCTTGGTTGCCTACTGTGGCAAAATGGGCTCCAGTTTACAACTCAGCTGTTTGCCTCCCACGCCCGTCCCGTGGGCATATCTCACTCCTTAAGTTCCATGCCACCAGTGACTAAATTGTCACTGTCTTTTTAGAGGGACAGTGAGACCCCTGTGGCCAAATCTCCCTATTTGGAGATGGAATCCCCAATCTTTGGGGGATCCCTGAAAAGTTGGCAACTCAAGGGTCTGGCCTTTCCTTGCTTCTTTGGCTACCCCCTCCCTTTGGAATTGGCAGAGTGGGAGAGACTATGGGGTCAGAGCACAACACAGATTATTGGTCCAAATAGAATAATTTATTTTAGTATTTATGCAATTATGGAGCACGCACACACACTAAATGAATAAGGCACAACTGTAGGAGTAAGCATACACTATGAACCAACAGGGCATAAATCAACAGCTTGCCCGAAAAGGCAGGATATAAATATGAATAATAATTAAATAAATAAAACAGGGGTTAAACACAATCCTCCCTGGATGGGTTGGAGTCTATATTGATGGTGCCCCGCCCCTTGGGACGGTCCCTCTTTTCCTGCACTTTTTGGCCTTGGGGCAGCTGGGAACTGTAGGCCAGAAGATGAGGAAGCCCCATTCAACCCAGTGAGTGATACTCCTGCAGGCCCCTCTCTTGAACTACAGCTCAATTGAACCTTATGGGGGAACATTTTAAACAAACCACAGACAGCAGCCATCTTATAAACACAGGTAACTGTCATTTCGTTACACCTACTAACAGCCATTGAGGTAACAGTTGAACCTTACGGGGGAACATTTTAAACAAACCACAGACAGCAGCCATCTTATAAACACAGGTAACTGCCATTTCGTTTCACCTACCAACAGCTACTGAGGTAACAGTTAATCCCCCCACAGGAGGGAAGCTGGAGAAGTGTCTTCGTCAAGAGAGAAAGCTGTCTGCCAGAAATTCTGACAGGGCACAGAGGCTGAAGGAGTGGGCGGGGAAGAGGAGCAGACCCAGCACCCAGCCAATGGCATGCGAGTATTCACAGCCAATGGATAGGGACAGCTTCTGATTGACAGGCCAGGGGACCAAAGGCTGGGGTGGTGTGTGGAATGTTCAGAGAGTGCCACCACCAACAGAGAATTATGTATAAGAGAGATAATTGGAGGTGTAATTTAAGTCTCCCAAACAGTGCATCTATGAGCTCCACTGTACTCTTTTGTCTTTGCATAGAAGAGGGAAGGAGTGCAGATCTCTTGATCACCCTAGCGTCCTTGAGTCTTATTAAGATGCTTCGCATGTGGGTGTTGTACTCATGGTGCGAGTGAGCCTTGCCCGTGGATTTGTGAACTGTTGTGTTTCTAAATCATGAGCCATTTTGTTTTCTGTTTGCCTTTGCCTCCTCTCCTCCAGATGGTGGAGATTATTTTACAGTGATGTGGTCAGCTTGTGCCCTTTCCTTCAGATTGAATAAGCTTCAGCAAAAAAACAGTGATTTGGGTGGGAAATTAAACCAGGCAGAGAGAGAGAGAGAACATTTAACAGGTGTTTCACATATTCTCAGCCCAGGTTTTAAAAAATAGTACTGCTTTTGTTTGGAACGGAGCTCTAATTAATTTGCTTTTTCACCACAGCCTGTCTCACATGCACACAAGTCCATTCTAGACGTATGTCAACTTGAACAAAGTGCTCTGTGCTGGCTTTGTGAAGAAAAATATCTTGCAGATGGCTTCTTTTATTTGTAACACTGAATCAACGCTTATTCCCTTTTTTCTTGTGTCATTTTTTCCTGAGTTACTGAGTTTATGGTTTGGTCTCCAGAGAGATCCTGCGTGACATGAAAGCAACTTTGCTTCTGAAGATACGACACTGCGATTTTGCCTGCTTAACGTCTGCTTCTGTGTATTCCAAGTTTCCCCCACTTAGCAACAGTGCTTTAGAGGCTGTGTTGCTACGGCAACTGAATATCCCATAATGGTCCTGTCCTGTTCTCTCCCCTCTTCCCAAGGTTTGACTTTGTCACTTCAATTTTAGGATGTTGTACTCCAGACCTAGCAGGGACTAAGCTCAATATGACCCCCCCCCCCCCTTTAGATTAGTTTTGTGGTTGGTGCGTTGGAGAGGAATCCACATAAAACACTGACAATTTTTTTAAAACTCAGAGATAGCCTTGAACTGAAGACACCCCTTTTTTTATTTTTTTGTGGGGGGAGTACCCTGATGGAGTATTATTAAATAATGAACTTCTGATATCAAGAGCTTTTTCTTCCTAATTACTCCACCGCTAACGAAAGCCTACGTTCTTTTTCTTCCTTTGGTATGTCCTGATCAAATATGGCACAGTTCAAAGCTTCACTTGCATTTAGATTTTCTTAGTGGCTGTTATTAGAAAGCGTAACAATTAACTCAAAAGTCCAATGGGGAGGAAAATGATGAAATGTTAGAAGTATTTTCTTTACCAGATGAAACACAAAGACAACACTCAAATCTGAATCCTTAAATTATTAATTGGTGGCAGACACAACAATCAAGTCACCAACTGACTTATGGCGACCCCATAGGGCTTCCAAGGCAAGAGACATTCAGAGGTGGTTTGCCATTGTCTGCCTCTGTGTAGCAACCCTGGTATTCCTTGGTGGTCTCCCATCCAAACATTAGCCAGGGCCAACGCTGCTTAGCTTCTGAGATGTGACAAGCTCAGATTAGCCTGGGCCATTGGGTAAGCATGGGACCATTAGTTCTCTATGGATGACCAAATCCTCCATTTTAACCTCTGGGACACCATGTGCACCACTGTTCCTTATGGGTAAGCATGTGCACAATTGTTCTCTAAGGGTAAGCATGCACACCATTGTTCGTAATGGATAAGCATGGGCCCCATTGTATGTATGGGTAACCAAGTCTTGATTTTAACATATAGGCAATTATGGGGCCCATTGTTCCCCATGGGCAACCATGTCCTCCATTTTACCCTATGGGTAAGCATGGGCCCCATTTTTCCCTATGGGTAAGAGTGTGCACCATTGTTCCCTATGGGTTCCCCATTCTTCTTTTTGGGCAACCTTGTCCTCCATTATAACCTATGCGTAAGCATGGGCTCCATTGTTCTCTATGGGCAACCGTGTCCTCCATTTTAACCTATGGATAATCATGTCCCCATTGTTCTCTAGGAGCAAGCATATCCTCATTTTAACCTATGGGCAAGCATGGGCCCCATTGTTCTCTATGGGCAACCATGTCCTGCATTTTTACCTGTGGGTAAGCATGGGCCCAAGTGTTCTCTATGGGGAAACATGTTCTCCATTTTAACATAACGGCAACTATGTGCAACATTGTTCCTTATTGGTAAGCATCTGCACCGTTGTTCCCTATGGGAAAAACATGTGCAATATTGTTTTCTATGTGCAAAAATGGGCCCCATTGTTCTTTATGCATAACCATGCCCACCATTTTAACCTATGGGTAAGCATGGGCACCATTGTTTGTGTAAGTAAGCATGTGCAATATTATTCCCTATGGGTAAGCATGGGCCCCATTGTTCTCTATAAGCAACCATGTCCTCCATTTTAACCTATGGACAATCATGTCCTCATTGTTCTCTAGGAGCAAGCATATTCTCCATTTTAACCTATGGGCAAGCATGGGCTCCATTGTTCTCTATGGACAACTGTGTCCTCCATTTTAACCTGTGTGCAACATCATCTCTGAAAGATTGTGGCTTGTATCCATTTAGGGTTGCCAACCTCCTGGTGAAGCCTGGATATCTCCTGGAATTACAGTTGTTCTCCAGACCACAGAGATCAGTTTCCTGGAGAAAATGGCTGCCTTAGAAGGTGGACTCTATGGTAGTATTCCCTACTGAGGTTCCTCCCCAGACTCCACCACTTCAAATCTCTAGGAATTTTCCAACCCAGAGTTAGCAACCTTAGTTCTATTACCACTTCTGTTTGCACAAGGCCTACCACCCTGCAGAATATGATTTTCCAGCTTTTCCTCTTGTATCAGCCCAAAATGATTCCCCAAAATCTTGTTCCTGGGGAGCTCCTTGTCACACATGAACTCACATGTAACTGCCTTATACTGAATCAGACCATCGTTCCATCAAGGGCAGTATTGTCCACACAGACTGGCAGCAGCTCTCCAGGGGCTCAAGTTGAGGTCTTTCATGTTACCTACCACCTGGTCCTTTTAACTGGAGATGCCAAAGATTAAACCTGGGACCTTCTACATGCCAAGCACAGGATTTTCCACTGAACCTGTCCCTTAGGAACAAAATTTGGAGGGATGTTTGGGGCTGCAGTGGCTCAAGGGGTTAAGACCAGTGTTCCCTCTAAGCTGAGTTAGTGTGAGCTAGCTCACATTTTTGTAGCCTCCAGCTCACACATTTTTGTCTTAGCTCAGAAAGGATGGCTCCAGAGCAAACTAATTTATGTAGTAGCCAAATCTCTTGCTCACAACTTTAGTGCCAGTAGCTCACAAAGTATGATTTTTGCTCACAGGACTCCACAGCTTAGAGGGAGCATTGTAGACGCTGAACTGCAGACTAGAAGGTTGGTAGTTCAGCAATTCGAGACCCAAGTGCTGCATGACGGAGTGAGCTCCTGTCTCTGGTCCCAGCTCCTGCCAACCTAGCAGTTTGAAAGCAAGAAATTGCAAGTAGATAAACAGGTACCACTCGGTGGGAAGATAACAGTGTTCCGTGTGCCTCAGCGTCTAGTCATGCTGGCCACATGACCATGGAAACATCTTCAGACAGTGCTGCCTCTTCGGCTTGGAAACGGAGATGAGCACCACATCCCTAAAGTCGTATTCGACCGGCTTTCGAGCAAGAGGAACCTTTACCTTTACCTTGGAGTTGCTGCAGGAGGGGGGAAGGTAGGAAAATCACTCTGTGGGTGTCCTTATACCCACAGAAACATTAGAGTGGATCCAAGCCAATGTGTTCATCGATCCTTTTAATTTACGAGTTGCCCTGTATTATTCACCACACCCATCTCAATGGCAAACGTTTTCTCAGTCTTTATATGTAAGAGAAACAGCTGTCTTTCTTGTTCCTTCCCACTGCTTTTTGACATCTTCCTAGGTTTCATATAATTTACACTTTCAAAATAATTAGCTTCAGGGTTTTCATTTGAACATATAAAAATAGCTCCTTAAAATCTATTTCTCTGAAATGCTCTGCAGAATAATTGTGGGGCTTATTTGAGAACAAGGGAGAATAATAGATAATATTAGAGTAACTCTAGCTTTCCCAAGATTATTCCTAATACTGGGGCGGGTTTTTTTAGGCCTCTATTTCTATTGTTCTGATCAAGAGAGTTCACTTGAGTAAAAAAAAAATAGTACTGAAAATTAAGGCTCGCTGGTTAGAAGGGTTGTGTTGTCATAGAAACCAAGAGTGATGTACCAAACAAGCACTACATTTTGGATGATAGGGAAAGCATTAGAAATCCAGGGACTGAAATGTTATCATAATCACAACTGCTAATATTTGTTATTAGATGCCTAACAATATTTGGCAGTGTGACATTTTGATTGCATTTCTTCCATGCTGGGATGGTTTCCAGACCTATTTCACCACAAATATGATGAGACTTCTTCAAATGCATTAAATTTGCATTCATGCAAGTCATTAATGTAACTTCTCAACCCGTCATTCATTTCATTTTTTAAAACTCTTTTGCAAGGGCCTCAGAACACTTTGACTGTGATGCAAATTTAATTAAAAACATAACAAAGGCTTTTTTTCCTTGTATGAAAATCACTTCTGTTTTTTGCTTTTACTGGTCTTTTTATGTGACATGTATGGTGATCTTGTCCTCTTCCCTTCCTCAGCACAGGATTTTCCCTTTCTCCTTTCTTTCTTGCTGAGCAGCCCCATATCTATTTTCTTCTTATTAGATGTTCTATGACTGTCCTACCCTGTCACATTATTATATATTTTGATGATGGCCCAGCCCAGGGACTTTAGGGAGGAAATAAAAACACCTTCTTATATTCTACTCCTACAATGGCATACAAGAGGCTTTTGAAAATTCAAAAATAAAATATTTTATTTAACTTGGTGAGGAAAAGTCAGGTGGAATCAGGGGTACGATGTATGCGATACATCAATAATTAAAACTGAGGTAACATTGTAACCACAATAAATCCAGCCAACAAGTAAGTGTTGCCAACAAGTAAGTGTTTGTGTTTTTGCTTTTCAAAAGGTTTTTGAAACTTTGAGGAGAAACACTTTCTTTTCAGTGTCTTCTTAAACACTCAATAATAGGTTTCTGAGTTTCACTGGCAATTGCAGTTTAGAAAGCAAGAATGTACAACCAAGTTCACAAAATCCATCTGTATTTACAGACCAAGGGATCATTCCTCTCTTTAGAATTATTTCCCTTTTCACTGGACAGGGAGTACTTCTCTTCACTAAGTTATGTCTCTTTTGGCTTGAATGGGGATATTCTGTGATCCTCTCACTGCTCTTTGCCTCCATCTCAGTCCTCAGTCAATGCTAAACTGTCTCTTCTTCAACTGTCAGTTCCCAACTGTCATTTCTTAACTGACTCTCTCCCCAGTATTCTGGTTGAACAGCCTGTCACTCAAAGGTTCTTAGACTCTGTGATGAAGTTTCCAGGAGCCCAATCCTTTGGGATGGTAAAATGCTTTGGTTTCCATAGCTAAAGGGTGTCAAGTTGGAACATTGTATTTTGCTGTTATGAATGATGAAATAATAGAATATACAGACTACTTATTAAGACAATATAACTTGTGAATTTAACTTTATTGTGGAGTGTAATAGCGCCTTGTATTCTCAGGAGTGGGTTCTTTGTGGTATTGTTATATTTCTCCAAGGTTTTGGGCAGAGGTCTTTCACATCAACTATTGCATGACCTTTCAACTGGAGATACCAGGGACTGAACCTAGGACCTTCTGCATGCCAAGCAGATGCTCTACCACTGAGCTATGGCCCCTCCCAATTGTATCCCTGTGAGAAAGGCATCTACTTACTAAATAAGTAAATACATGATCCAAGTGCTTTTAAAGGACTGGGGGGAACACACTGAACGATTACATAAATAAACATAGAAGAATAGGAAAAGAAGAGTTGGAATAGGGAGAAAAATAGATTTTATAGTAGTGGGAACCCCACCTCCCCCATGGTTGATTTCAGAGGACTCATGGAAGGCAAAATAGCCAACATTATTTTGTAACCATTTTCATCCATTTTAGTATCTTTCCAGATATCAAAGCTTGGGATTCACATGGATGGAAGGATTTGTGCCCATAAAGCATGATTTTCTAGCCCTCACCCACTCACCCGCCAGCCACAAACTCAGAAATGAAGGATTTTTTTCCTACTCTTCTGAACATCTTGTGATGTAAGTGTACTTGGGAGGGTGGGGGACTATTGTGAAACCCCGAAGGAATTAATTAATGTTAATCAGTTATCTGGTCTAAGGTCTTGTGCTAATCTTCACACCCTTTGTGGTTACCAGGGCTGTGGACGGGGGGGGGGGGGGGGGGGGACAAAATTCACAGGGTCTAAGTCATCTGAAGGGCCCCTGAACCAGTGTCATACACTGAACCAGTGTCATACACTCCTTTCCAGTGTACAGTTCTGGTCACCGTACCTGTGAGAGTTGTCCCAAAAGATTCAGTCAGCAACCAGGATCCTTAATCAGAAATCTCTTTATTGCTTAACACAGGGGTGGCCAACCTTGCTTAATGTAAGAGCCACATAGAATAAACGTAAGAGCCACATAGAGATGTCTGAAAGCCGCAAGACAGGAACAAATATCACACACACGTTTTTATTTTTAAAAATATGCAAATGTGCTTTTTATTAACGTTAAATGGGACTGCCAAAAATAAAAACAAACAAGGAAAACCAGTTATAAGAAAGAGAGAGAGAGAAACTAGGAAAGCAAATAGATGGGAGGGAGGAGGGAAGGAAGGAAGGAAGGAAGGGAGAAAGAGAGAAAAAGCATGCCTCCCCTTTGCTTCCCCAGCCGCCCTGCCAGGAGCTGCAAAATATGTGTGAAAGAGCCGCATGTGGCTCCCGAGCCACAGGTTGGCCACCCCTGGCTTAACAGGTCTAGTTGGTCACTTGCATGTGTTGTGTTAGTAATACCTGAGATTCATACATACAAAATAGATATAGTGTATTCAAAATGGCAACCCTCCATGAACCCACCAATCATAAAGGATAAAACAGGCGCCTAAATTATACTGGACATACATTCCCAGACTAAGAGCACAAAAAGTTGCAAACTGCACCTGAGCTGAGAAAGCGGCTGGGAGCTAAGCATATAAGGCCGAGGAGGCACGGGAAGCAATAAGCGGGCAAGCAGCGAGCTTGAGAACAGTCAGCACATTCCAAGGGGAGGGGCAGCTCTGAGGTATATAACTCCCACCTGGGGGATGACTACATCAGCTGACATTCTGCCCTCCCGAAAGCCCTCCCTCCTTCCCTCCAGGTTTCAGCGGGAACAATTTATGAAAGGCACAAAGCTTTGTGGGTGCGTTTACAGGCTTAGATTCAACCCACTCATTGGCCTCAGGACCAAAATCCAGCCACTTAACAAGGTAGAACAAATGGCCACATCTATATTTAGAATCCAGAATTTTGGGCCACTTCATAATGGGGTTCACCATTCCTCATCAGAGAAGGAGGAGACAATGATTGGGGCCTCCATTGGTTCGGTCCAGGATCTTTCTTCAGAAGGCTGTAATGGGAAATGGAGTGTACAAGTCTCAGTGATTTAGGCAGTTGCAGTTCAAAAGTCACACTGTTGATCTGTTTAAGCACTGGAAAAGGTCCCACATACTTCCATCCCAGTTTGTGGCTGGGTTGAAGGCCCTTAATGTTTTTTGTTGACACATAAAAGGTGGTCCCACCCCGGACCCTGCCCTTTGTCTGCATATTTCTTATAATCCTGTTTAGCTTTCTCTAAAGTTTTAGAGCTAAGAGGCCATGAGTCTCTCAGTGTGTTCCACCAATCTGCAAAACCGCTAGCTCCAGGAGTGGCAGGTCCCAGAGAGGGAAGGGGATCCCTTCAAATCCACTTGCTGCCATGAACAGAGAGACCCCCATTGATGAGTGGGTTACATTATTGTAACTATATTCCGCAAAGGGGAGTAAATCAACCCAATCATCTTGTTGGTAGTTCGTATAGCAGTGCAAAAATTGTTCTAAGATTTGATTGACACTCTCTGTTTGGCCATCGGTCTCGGGATGATAAGCGCTGCTCAAGGCGAGTTCAACTCCCATGATTTGCAAGAGCTCCCACCAGAAGTTAGCAATGAATTGCGATCCACGGTCGGAAATTATCTTACACAGGATTGAGTGCAATTTAATGACGTTGCGCATGATTGCTTTAGCTAGAGCCGTAGCCCTTGGTAACTCTTTGAATGGGACAAAGTGGGCTTGCTTAGAGAACGTGTCCACTATTACCCAGATTACCATCTTGCCTTTGCTAGGCGGGAGATCAATGATAAAGTCCATAGAAATGACTTCCCAGGGTCTACTAGGGGTTTCCACAGGTTGGAGTAGATCAGGAGGTCCCCCTCCCCCCATTCTTGCACATTAAACAAGTCTGGCATGAAGACACATATGTTGAGACATCCCCTTGCATTTCTGGCCACCAAAACTGTCTCTGAAGTAAGTGTAAAGTTTTTCGGTAGCCAAAGTGCCCAGATAGCTTGGATTCATGGGCTGCATGCACGACTTCTTTTCGCAAAGCTGGTGGCACTATCAGTTTCTGGTCTTTAAACCAACATCCATCAGGTCAGGTCTCTGAGTTAGGGAACTGTTTGCTTTGAATTTAGTTTGTTCCGTATCTGTATAAGAGGAAGCACATTTTGCATTCCATTCGGTAGGTTCGGGAATGATGGATTTTTTTGTCTGCCTCCTAGACAAAACTGCTTCCCCCAGCTGCTCCGGGGTGAACATAGAGTCTATTACTTCTTCCTTCTTCCAATCGTGTTGTGGGAGCCTGGACAAAGCATCGGCTAAGGAATTTGCCTTGCCTGGAAAATGCCGTAGGGAGAAGTTAAACTTTGAGAAGAAATCTGCCCATCTCAATTGTTTGGCATTTAATGAGCGCTGCGTCCTGAGGGCTTCGAGGTTTTTATGATCAGTCCATACTTTGAAAGGTTCCCTAGCCCCTTCCAACCAGTGACGCCAAGTCGCTAGCGCCAGCCAAATTGTGGCGGCTTCCTTGTCCCACACTGCCCAATTTTTCTCTGTATCCCTGAACTTTTTAGACACGTAAGCTAGAGGGTGTAATTTTCCATCTGAACCTCCTTGCAGAATAGCCCCCCCCCCCCCCCCATGGCTGCATCAGATGCATTGACCTGGACAATGAATTTTTTATTCTCATCCGGGTGAGCCAGAATTGGTTCCGAGGTGAAGAGGCGTTTTAGGGAATTGAACGCCATTTGGCATTTCGCCATCCAGTCTAGCCAGGAGTGGGGCTTGGCAGAATTGGGCCCCTTTCCCTTGGTCTTTAGGAGATCAGTCAGAGGGAGACTATATTTGGCAAAATTATGGATGAATGTGTGGTAGAAATGGGCAAATCCTAAAAAACTTTGAAGTTGCCTCTGGGTGCGAGGTGGTTCCCAGTCTATCACAGCCGCAACTTTGGAGGGATCCATCTTAAGCCCTCGCAGAGAGATACGGTAACCCAGGAAATCTATCTCAGTTTTATGAAACTTACACTTAGATAATTTTGCAAACAACTTGTGTTCTCTGAGAGTGGCAAAGACTTCACGCATGAGTTTTACATGCGAAGCCTCGTCCTGGGAGCACAGAAGAATGTCATCAAGGTAAAAGAGGATTCCCTTGAACAGGTGTTTGTGTGACACCTCATTTATTAAGTTCATAAAAACACCTGGAGCCCCTTGAAGCCTAAAGTGTATTTGAATTGCCCCAAGGGGGTATTAAAGGCTGTTTTGTCCCATATAGAGAGACCCATCAACAGCCTGGCTGTGGCATTCTGCACTAGCTGCAGCTTCCAGATCTGAGACAAGGGCAGCCCCATGTAGAGAGCATTACGAAGTCTAATCTTGAGGTGACCATTGCATGGATCGCTGTTGCTAAGTCGTCAAGTTCGAGGAAGGGAACCTACTGCCTAATCAGCCATAGGTGATAAAAGGCCGCCTTGGCAGTGGCTGCTACCTGGGCCTCCATTGTTAAAGAGGCATCCAGGAGCACTCCCAAGCTCACATGTCAGTAGAGTAGACTCACCTTTCTGCAAGACTGAAGCAAAGCAGTAGTTAGGTGTGTTGCGGCAAGATAAAACAACCTTTCCCTCTGTTTCCCTTAATTTTTCTCCACTCTTCTCATTCAGTTCTCTCTCCCTCCACCTAATTTTTCCACCCCCACCACCTTTATTTTCAATTCTTTGTCCTCCTTCTCATCCCTATCCTGCTTGGCAACATAATGTACTTAATAGCACATAACAGCAAATCTTTGTCAATATTATGTACAGAAGTGGGGGGATTAATATTTCCCCATGATTTAACAAAGCAGTAAAAGGATGCTCCCCCCCCCCCCATCCTTTACATGCATGGTAATGGAACATTAATGTTTTAGTGGTTATACAGGTGGAACAGAAGCTAGAACTCCAGTCCAGATACTGGGTTGTGATGTGTGATGTGTGTGTATCTTTAAGGAGGTGGCTTTCCATTCTACTGTGATGTATTTAACCTGATAGAATGGAGAGGGTCAACTGACTCTCAGCTGGGGTGGTGTTGTTCTTCGCTCTCCATTCCTGGGGTCTCCTTCTACCAAATAAAGTTGTTCCATAAACTAGATATTGTTGTTCACCAGATGAGGCATATCGCCACAGAACACTACAGTTGTTATCATTATTATTGTGTTTGTGGAAGATCGAATAGCACTTTGTTATATGACAAATGAGATAGACAATTTAATGCCATTAAAAATTAGATGTATAACATATTGTTATGTTTCGACTGTTGAACTCCGCATGCGGTCGGCCAAACACATGGCCAGGCGAAGCCATTGGGCTTCACATCCAGGGACAATAGATCCAGAGGATCCAAGTAGGGACCAATGGGGAAACCTGCATCCATAGACAGACCTATTAGATGCAGGAGCACTGTAAATAGCAAATCATGAGTGTTGGGTGTGGGTGTGGGTGTGCTGTTAGCCTGACTGCTTTATTCTGTTATCAATATTGGGGGAGTATTAGCTCTAAACAATTAGCAGTAGGCAATAACGGAACAGCACCTATGTATACAGAGGCTGGGCCTCTCTCAGACCTCCCAAAAATAGACAATGAGACTTGAATCAATGTTAAAAAGGTCTTTTCATTTACATAAGAAAAATAGAAGTGATTCATTCAGCTATTACAGAATCATACACACAATTGTATAGGTCTAGGAAGTCAGATAGAATAAAAGAGATTGTTGCATTAGCAGGAGAATTGTTGGTATCCATCGGGGCAATACTTACCTGTCCAGAGATTTGGTTTCCATCCTGCTAGAAGACTGGAGGGTGTTCTTGGGAAGGAGAAAAAGAACCACATGCTCCAAACCAGCAGAAGCACATGGCGGACCCTAATGATGCATCCACGGGTCCAGGAGGAAGGTTGGGAACGAGATAGAAGGTGGGTAAAGAAAGACTGACTGAAGGAATCTGGGAAGACTGCTCTTAAGGGGGGCATCTTTGGGGGCTGGCTTGGCAAGCCACCTCCTCTAGGCTAATCCGCCTCTAAAGTTCTAACCAATAGGGTATAGGATGGGAGTGAGCAATGTTAAAGGATGACCTAATAACATCTGGAGACACCTGGGCCTGGGGGAAGATGAGTCACTGGTGAGGCCATTGTTCTCTCCGAAAGGGATTAAACTCTTGACCTGGCTGAGATCGATTGTCCGTTGACTGGGTACTCACTTGGGTGATAAAACCTTTATTCAGCTGGAACAATGTCTGTTGGAGGGGGAGAAAATTGTGACTTGCGACTTGGTGGGAACATGTCCAGACAAGTCTTTTGCAAGCACAAGATGAACCAAAGTCACAAGATGGCTTTTTTTGTGCTCAGAGAGGCTTCTGGGAGCTGGCAACAGTGGGCTTCTGCTGGACCATTGTTTCCTGGCATAGGATAGCGTTTGACTGCAGTTAGCATCTGTTTCTGTCCACTCAGCAACATAAGTCCTCTCATACACATCTAGCATTACAGTCCATGATTTAACACTTATGAATTTCTTATTCATAAGAGTGCAAAAAGCACCTTGCAGGCTTACAGTGCTCAAGAACGAGGATATAATCAGACCTACAAGTCCAGCTAAGCAGTCTAGTTCTGACCTTCCCTAATAAACTTATGAGCTGATTTCACTCATTGCGTCTCTGGATCCAGTACATTATACTGGCGATGAAGGTGGGATCCTGATGAGTGGCACCGACTCTGACTCCAGCACCACACCGAGCACTGATCCTCTAGCTCCCAAGCACTGCCCAGCTCCAGCGCCACTCGGCATCGCTGAGTGCCCTGCAGAACAGCTCACTGCACTGCATCACTCCAGAGTCATGGCTGCCACTTGAACTGCTTTTGACCCAGCTCATCCTGAGCTGTGGGAAGCCTGGGTCGAGCAATTGCCCACTTCTTCCTGGTCCAGAAGACTTCCTGGTCCAGAAGAGGTGGAGAAGAAGAGGGCATGGCTCATCAGCATGTGCGCAGTCTCTACGATCCGGTTGGTGCAAAGCCTTCTCGTGCCAAAGAAGCTTGTGGACGTCTCCAACGAGCTAATCACCGCACTCAACAATTACTTTGTGCTGAAACCATCAAAGATGGCAATGTGCATGGGTTTCATGGCATGTATGCAAAAATCTGGCGAGGCGATCACGGACTTCATGGCTGACCTTTGCAGACTGGCAGTTAATTGTGAGTTCCCTTCAATCGAGGACACCCTCTTAAATCACTTTGGGGTGTCCGAGAGCCAAAGCTCCACCTCAAGCTGATCACCATCAAGGATCTCAAACTCGACTCAGCCCTCAAAGCGGCAATGGCCTTTGAGAAGGCACAGAAAGATCATCAGGGACAGATAACGTACCGCATGGCTGCCGCCTCCAGCCCCAAGGGATTGGATGAGAAAGACGTCCTCCAGGTATGCTGCCCTCACCACTGAGGACCGTCCCAGCAACTGAGCCCATCTGCCCCGGTCCACACGTGCCCTCCTGCACCAACATCATACGCCAGCTGTGGAGAGGGACACAAATGCCGATCCTGCGGATTCAAGGACGCAACTTGCTGATCGTGTGGGAAAACTGGACTCATAGCCAAGGTTTGCCATTCATGGTCCCGATGCCAATTGACCACACACCAGGAAGCCATGGAGATCCACACCACCATGTCTTAACCTCAGCACCAGGTAATGAATTTGCCCCCGAGAACCCCCAATGATACATGTGACTGTGTTAGTGGAGGGGTCCATGTGAGATGGAGTTGGACACAGGGTCCTCCTCCTCCATTATTTCAGCAGCCATCCTGAAGAGACTCTGCCCCAAGGGGGGACCCCTGCTGGAAAAACCAGTGGGCTTAATGCTATGGGACTTAAAAAAAAACCCTGGTAGCCATCAGGGGGTGGGGCAAATTCCATGTCCAGCACAAGGGATTTGATGGACTCTTAAACTTGCTAATAGTGGAAGGCAAGCTAACCAGCCTTTTGGGACTTTCATGGTTTGGGCCCTTGGGAACTGGGGTGACTGGAGTAAACCAAGTACAGCCTATGGATTTTCAGGCCATCTGCACAGAGTTTCCGGCAGTTTTCAATGGCATGCTCAGCCGCTACACCGGGCTGCAGGTTTTCCTTGAGCTCGACCCCATGGTCCGGCCTATCTGCCTGAGGGCCCAGTGGCTCCTGTTTGCCCTACAGCCCAAAATAGTCAGTGAGCTGGACCGTCTGGTCAAATAAGGGGTGCTCAAGCCGGTCCCACACGCCAGGTGGGAGACCCCCATAAGCACTCCAGTCAAGCCAAATGGGGATGGCCAGATATGTGTGGACTATAAGTGTACTATCAACAAGGCCCTACAAGATCATGCATATCCAGTCCCCATCATAAGCCATGTCCTTGCAGCACTGGCAGGAGCCAAGATTTTTGGCAAGCTGGATCTGGCACAGGCCTACCAGCAACTACCAGTAGATGATGCCACCGCTGAGGCACAAACTATTGTCACAGATAGAGGAGTGTTCAAGGTGCGGCATCTGCAATTTGGGGTTAGTGTTGCCCCGGGGATCTTCCAGAACCTAATGGACTATTTGCTTAAAAGTACCCCTGGGGTCCAGACCTTCTTTGATGGTGTTCTGATAGCTGCCCCAGACCCAGCAACTTTTGCCTCTTGGCTGCAGTCCGTCCTGCGATGCTTCAACGACACTGGCCTGAAGGTGAAGTGGGAGAAATGCCTGCTGGGCATTCCATCGGTGGAGTTCCTTGGGTTCAAGGTTGACGTGCAGGGCATCCACCCCATGCCTGACAAGGTCCAGGCAATCACCCACCCCGAATGGGGCCCACCCCTTCACCAAAGACTGAACTGCAGGCCTTCTTAGGCCTACTCAATTTTTATCATGCCTTTCTCCCACACAAGGCTGTGGTAGCTGAGCCCCTACACCCATGGGTCTGGGAACCCTGCCACGCAGTGGCATTCAAGGCAGTTAAGGACTTACTAACCTCTAATGCAGTGTTGGCACATTTTGATGACACCCTCCCCGTGGTCTTAGCATGTGATGCATCTCCCTATGGGGTGGGGGCGGTCCTGGGTCATCGTTTGGTTAATAGCAGGGGGTCCCTGTTGCCTATTACTCCCGCACCCTGTCCGCGGCAGAGCGCAACTAATCACAAATAGATAAGGAGACCCTGGCAATCATGGCTGGAACCAAAAAGTTCCATGACCAAGGGTCATTTTGAGCAGGAGCTTGGGGAAGCGCAGCTCCAGGAGTTGGTGCCAGCTCCCCCCCGGTGGGGGAATGCCTGCTTGTGTCATGGCTGCAGCAAAATGACCCCATCCCCTGGAAAGGTCCTTGTTCCTCTGACCAGCCTTCTGAAGGCTTCAGCCACCACTGAAGCTATCCTCCCAGAATAGTGGTATTTCTGAAGCTCTGTCCCCTTTCTTTCTTTCTTTCTTTCTTTCTTTCTTTCTTTCTTTCTTTCTTTCTTTCTTTCTTTCTTTCTTTCTTTCTTTCTTTCTTTCTTTCTTTCTTTCTTTCTTTCTTCCTTCCTTCCTTCCTTCCTTCCTTCCTTCCTTCCTTCCTTCCTTCCTTCCTTCCTTCCTTCTCTCTCTCTCTCTCTCTCTCTCTCTCTCTTTCTCTCTTTCTTTCTTTCTTTCCTTCCTTCCTTCCTTCCTTCCTTCCTTCCTTCCTTCCTTCTGACATACTTCTGGTGATGTCAGGTGGTATAGCATATGCAAATAAGTTATGCTAATGAGTCATGCTAATGAGCTCCTGTACCTCTTTTTCTACAAAATGACCCCTGTCCATGACTATCTGTACAGCTTGCCCTTCACCATCCTGATGGACCACAAACTGCTCCTGGGCCTACTAGCCCCAGACAGACAGACCCCCCCGGATTCTGTCCCCCAGGGTCCTCTGTTGGTCCATTGTTTTGGCTGGCTACCACTATGAGCTAGTCCACTGCCCAGGCAAGGCTATGGGCCATGCAGATGCCCTTAGCCATCTCCCATTGCCAGCCAGTGGCCCTGACCCCAGCCTGGCCCACCACAGACTGGCTGGTCCAGGTGGTGGAGGTGGCATGCCATATGGCCTGGGATTGCCTCCTCTCACGGGTCCTTGATTGGGTGGGAAGGGGTTGGCCGGCCACAGTAGGACCGGACTTTACAGCATTCTTGGTTAGGCGAAATGAACTATCAGCCCACAAAGGGTGCCTCCTATGGGGAAGTAGAGTTGTCATCCCCCCTCCACTGTGCAAACAGGTCCTAACAGTACTGCACAAAACACACGTGGGCATAGTGAGGATGAAAGCCCTGGCCCAGAGCTACGTCTGGTGGCCGGGACTGGACCAGAAAATAGAAACCATGGTCGAGAGGTGCAATAAGTGTCAAGAATCCTGGCCGGTACTGCCAAGTACCCCCACGGGACCCTGGGAGCTCGCCCACAAACCATGGGGTAGACTCCATCTAGACTTTGCCAGGCCATTCCAGGGCCAAACCTTTTTCATCTTGGTGGATACATACACCAAGTGGCTGGAGGTAGTTCCAGTGGGCTCCACCTCCTCACAATCCGCCATCCAGGCCATGTGGAAAATTTTCAGCATGCATGGCATGCCCGATACCCTAGTATCAGGCAATGGCACCACCTTCACATCGGCGGAGTTCCAGAACTTGGTCCAATACTATGGGATCAGAGACATCCACTCTGCACCCTTCCACCAACAGCCAGGCTGAACGCATAGTCTGCACCACTAAGGAAGCCTTGCATCGCCTGGACAAAGGCGACTGGCACCACAAACTGGCTGCCTTCTTGTTCGGCCAGTGCAAAACGCCCCATACCACAACCAGTCGCAGCCTGGTGGAGCTACTCATGGGCTGGCGCCTCATGACCTGGTTGTACCACCTACATCCTGACCGGGCCCCAGAATACAGTGTTGCCTTCAAGACATGGCCAGCTCCATGAGGGTTCTTCCTGGGAGACCCAGTCTTTGCCCAGAACTTTGCAAAGGGCTCACAATGGGTCCTGGCAAGGGTAATATGGGTGACAGGCCTCTTGTCTTATGAGGTCTCCGGGGAGGACGGGCAAGTGTGGCGGCAACACATAGATTACCTCTGGCGCCGAGTACTACCGGAGGACCTGGACAAATCGTCAGGGGAGGCTGAGGATGATTGTGGAGCTCCGGACACTAACCAAGTGCCCAAAGCAGAATCCCGAACACATAACAGGCCACCACCAGCTGAAGCTGCCAGAACTCCTCAGGACATTCCCACATCACAAGCAGAACAATTGGCCGTTGCATTGGACGCTTCCCTGGAACAACCCGAGCAGCCCGAGGTAGTACCTGAACTGAACGCCCCCACTCCAGAGTTGCACAGGTCCACCTGAGAGCAGAAGAGGCCCACATACCTCAAGGGAGTCCCCCACATACCGGGGGGAGTCTGAACTATGGGGTGTTATGTTCCAATCGTTGAACCGCACATGTGGTTGGCCAAACACATGGCCAGACAAAGCCATCGAGCTTTGCATCTAAGGACAATAGACCCCGAGGATCCAAGTAGGGACCAATGGGGATGCCAGCATCCTGAGATAGACCTATCAGATGCAGAAGCATTGTGAATAGTGAATCATGGGTGTTGGGTGTGGGTGTGGTTGAGAATGGGGATATAAGCAGACCTGCGAGTCTGGCTAAGCAGTCTAGTTCTGACTGCTTTAATAAACTTATGAGCTGATTTCACTAATTGCGTCTCTGGACTCAGTACATTATACAAATATTACCAGTGTTTCTCCCCAGTTGGGACCCAAATCTGCCTTGTTCTCCTGGCCTTCACTGTATCCCCACAAGAACCCAGGGAGGGAGGTCTGGCTGAGAATGTTTCGCCCAGCAACCTTCTACGGCAGATTGGATATCTGAGTGTTAGAGAGACATATCAGGTTGCTTAAAAACTCTTTTATTAAGGCTGAGGTCACACATGCTAAATAATCCACATTCAATGCACTTTCCAACTGGATTTTGCCAGTTCACACAGTAAAAATCCAGTTGGATAGTGCACTGAAAATGGATTGAAAGTGGATTATTTAGCACATGTGATTGCAGCCTATGTGTTGCCTATTGTGAAGATAACCAGATTCAAGGCGTTCTTTGTTACAGTGGTGGTTCAGTTGCACAGTCGAGCCCAACTCATTGCAATCCCATGGACCACATCACACCAGGCCCTCCTGTCCTCCACCACCCTCCAGAGCCTGCTCAACTCCATGTTTGTCAAGGTGTTCTAGTCCCCTTTATTTTGGCACTGCAGTTTCCATCATCATTTTGGAGGTGGTGGCCAGTTTTCAAATATGTAGCATTATTTTCTGATGACTTATGCCTGCCACAAACAGAGATCCTTAGCTTCTATTGCAAATAGCATGTTGTGTGTGTGTGTCTCATCTGGGCCAGGATATTCCCATGCCTTGGAATTTTGGCCCTAGAATTCCCACAATCATCCTGAAACTGGTGGCCAGTTTTGAGTCTCCCAGCTGCATTCTCTAATGAGTTATGCCTGCTATTAACATACAGATGGACAGACAGGCTGATTCTTTGTATTACTATAGATTCAACATAACAACAAGCAAAGTTATTTGTTATGACATTTGGTTTAGATCAGGGTCATATGGGGGGGGGGGGAGGTGAAATCTTTTTCCAGGGACCATGGTGGCTCTCAGCAGCCCTGTCTGTGGGTGGGTTTCCCCAACAGGCCAAATAGTGTATTCCCAGGACCACTGTGGGTCAGAAAAATGGCCTGGGGTGGGGGGAGGCTGAAGCCCCTTCTCCATGTGTACCATGTTCCAAATTGAGTACTGCAGGCACAAGAATACACAGAACTCATCATGGCTGCGATCACCCACACTAAGTAATCCACTTTCAAAGCACTTTCAATATACTTTCCAACTGAATTTTACTGTGTGGACTGGCAAAATCCAGTTGGAAAGTGGATTGAAAGTGGATTATTTAGTGTGTGGCTGCAGTCACACACACTAAATAATCCACTTTTGATCCACTTCCAGCGCACTTTCCAACTGGATTTTGCCAGTTCACACAGTAAAATCCAGTTGGAAAGTACACTGACAGTGGATTATTTAGTGTGTGTGACTGCAGCCTGTGTGATCTCACCCTGCTTCTGACAGAGGGTGGGGACTCCACATCCAACCTGTGTCACTCCATAATGTGTGAAAAATTAACTCTGAAGTTTTGTTGATTACATAACACAAATATGGCTGGGAAAGGTGACCTTTTAAAGTTCCACAGGGCCTGCAAGACGGAGCTCTTCCACCAGGCTTTTGACTAAGAAGCCGCATTATACACCGAGGAGTGCCTCTGTGCCCTGCCTTCATCATCTTTCAGCTCCAGCCTGCGCCCACCACACAATAAGGAGTTAACTGAGCTGGCATGAATACTGTCAGAACATACGGTTACCTTAAGCTGTATTATAAATAACTTTTGCTCTCACTTTTTATCAGATTCTGTTCTAGTGTTTTAGGAGGATTTTAAATGAATGTTATTTTATGTTTATGCGTACATGATAGGTTTTAATTGCATTTATATGAAATTATCTGTAAGCTGCCCTGAACCCACCTCAGCGGGGAGGGCAGGGCATAAACCGAAATAAATAAATAAACATTAACAAACAAAAGACAGACTGTTCTTTAATGATTGCCTCTTGGCTATTCACTCTGACCAGAGCGGAAGGAAGCTTTTTTTTTTTTTTTTTAACAAGAGTCCACATTAGTTTAGAGATAACTGAGGCTATCTTAATGTAACCCAGAAAAAAAAAGATTTCTCCATCTATCATTCCAATTATTGTCATCCTGAAATGTGTTTTACACTGTAAGTGTCAACTTTGTTTATGAGGGTCTGTCATTTTTAATAATGTTGATATGAAACTATCGGTAATGATGTTCTTTCTCCCTTGTGTGAAGAAGCAGTCTTATAATTTCACCTGCAATTCTAGGCTTGGTATTGCATTATGCTATTAATTAGCTCTATTATTATATCCCCATAAATAACGTGATCAACAACAGGATGCAAGTCCAAATTACCCTGAGCGAGTGCATTTGAGTTCACAGCTTTACTTAATCCACAAGTTTTCGGCACAGGCCGCGGACGAGGCCGCCTCCCCCAGGATACTGGCAGGGCATGGAGCTGCATCCAGAGAAAGAGTGGCTGATTCTTTTCAGAACAGCACTTTCAGAATGACTTTCCATGGCACTCCAGGGCAAGAAACAGGAAATGTAAATGTGCACTTTTCAAGTAATGGATTCTATTTCCCCACTCAAAACCAACCTTTAAAACCACCTCATCAAGCCAGCTGATTGTTCCCTGCAGATCCCATAAAACCTGCAGCCAAATATCTGTGGGGAAATCTACCATCCCCAACCTTTTTATGCCTGCTGGCAACTTTGGGAATTCTGACACAGCCTGGTTGGTGCAGCTTCAAAATGGCTGCCACTGTAGGCACAGCCAGTCATAAAATTGTTGCCACAGCTTACCTTCAGTCACACAGTGAACATAAGAACATAAGAGAAGCCAATGTTGGATCAGGCCAATGGCCCATCCAGTCCAACACTGTCACACAGTGGCCACAAATACTAGGTGCCATCAGGAGGTCCACCAGTGGGGCCAGGACACTAGAAGACCTCCCACTGTTGCCCCCCCAAACACCAAGAATACAGAGCATCACTTGCCCCAGACTGAGAGTTCCTATCTATACTTTGTGGCTAATAGCCACTGATGGACCTCTGCTCCATATGTTTATCTAATTCCCTCTTGAAGCTGTCCATGCTTGTAGCCGCCGCCACCTTCTGTGGCAGTGAATTCCATGTGTTAATCACTCTTTGGGTGAAGAAGTACTTCCTTTTATCCGTTCTAACCCGACTGCTCAGCAATTTCATTGAGTGCCCACGCGTTCTTGTATTGTGAGAAAGGGAGAAATATAAAGACTGGGCTTTTCCTGATGTCGGCAAACTCCACTTCCAGGACGAGCCTGACCTGGGTGCCAACAACTGGGGCATGGAAGGCAGATGTTGTTGTCTGTGCTCTTTAAATCTGCAAAGGAAACACAACTATATCAGCACAAATTGCTCGTGTGACTGCAGCCTAAAACTAATACCATAACATCTTCTATTTACACTAGGATATTTGTTTGTTTATTGTATTCATTTATACCCCCCCTTTCCCCACAATGGGGACCCAAAGGGGCCTATATCATTCTGCTCTCTTGCCAGCCCTTCTTGCTTTGGGATCAGCATGTAATACTTCATTTGTTGTTGTTTTTTGCTATCAAGTCTCAGCTGATGGCAAACCCATAAGGCTTTCAAGGCAAGAGATGTTGAGAGGTGGTTTGCCTGCCTCTGTGTAATGACATTGGTATTTCTTGGCCTCCCATCTAAACTGTAGCTATGGCCGACCCTACTTAGTTTTCGATTTCTGATGGGATCGGGCTAGCCTGGGCTATCCAGGTCAGGGCAAAACATCATACATTATAGAATTTTAAAACTGAGTGGAAATTCGGGTACTAGATGAGAGATTTTGTTAATCTATGGCTGCAGACAGACTGGCAGTTTGAAGCTCAAGAGAGGCGGGGTGAAAAGATCCGGACCAAATAGTAGTGGTGATTCCCAGTCACCAGGGGTCATTTTGAGCAGGAGTGCGCAGGAATGCCGTTCCGGGAGTAACAAGCCCAGGAATGGGCACATATGGTGATGCGCTGTGGAAAAAAGCAAAAGCATACTAACTTGATCTGTATTTGCATGCTTGTTGTAGGGTAGCTTTCCTGCAAGAGCAAAGGAAACCTAAAGTGTCTTTAGTCCAAGTGTAAAGGTGGCTCACCAGCTCTGAGTTGGGAAATACCTGAAGATTTTTGGGGTGGAGCCTGAGTGGTGGGTGTTGCCCTCTGACACACTTCCGGTGATGTCAGGGGGTGTGGCATATGCAAATAAGTTATGCTAAGGAGCTCCTGCACCTCTTTTTCTACAAAATGACCCCTGCCGGTTGCACTCCACCTAATGATGCAGCAGCAAGGGATTGTTTGCACTGTTGGCATGTGCCATACCAGATGGGCAGTTGGATGTGGTTTTTTTAAACCCTTGTCTGCAAGCGCATATGCACAAAGGCGAAGCGGTGCATCAGCCATCCCGTTGCACCCACCTCCACCCTGCATTGGGCGCTAGAGCAGCGCACATCCAGTCACATCATTGCTCACTCTCCAGGGCAGTCAACTGCACCTTCCTGGTGCCAGAGTGAGGCCAAGAGGTCAGTCACAATGGAAGGCCAGGACACAGGCAGCGCAGTCCTCCTGCTGGGTGTCAGGTTTTGCATTACAGTACTGCAATACCACCAGGGCAGAATTCGCAGCATCCGAGCAAGGAGGGTGCTCATGCAGCGATGCTAGAGGCCTCATTGGAGAGCCAGGATCAGTGACTGCCTTGCCAGACAGTCTCTTGACACAGCTGGGGTAGTCAGATTGGGGCAAGAGGGGGCACCACGCCACTGGTGGGTGTACCCTCGCTCCACCCAGTGGTGGGATACATTTGTCTGCAGAGTGTGGGGGGATGAGCAGTGGCTTAAAAACTTCAGGATGACCAGGGCCACATTCAGCTGGTTGGTCAAGTGCCTGTGCTGTTGGATCAGTCACCCAGACATGCCAGTGAGGCATGCCATCACGGGGGAGGAGCGCATGGCCATCACTGTGTGGTGGCTTGTGGGCACAAGCTGCTACAGAGAGATCAGCCACCAGTTTGGGGTTGGCAAGTCTACTGTCATGGGAATTGTGGCAGAGGTTTGTGTGGCCATGGACCTTGAGCTGCTGAGCAGGACAGTATGCCTTGGTCTGCCAGGAAGGATGAGTCCCCCCCCCCCCGAGCAATTGTAAGGAAGCCCTGTGGTGATACTCCCCAGGCCCGGCAGACAGAATGCCTGAGTGCCGCCAGTGTGTTCACACTCCAAGGTGGGAGAAAGACGCTGCTGTCATATCCAGAGGGTGGGAGCAGACACCTGCAATCCTAATCCCATGCCTCTGTGCCCCACAGGTCATGGACAGGTTTGCGGCATTGGGCTTCCCCCACTGCACTGGTGCTTTGGATAGCTGCCATATCCCCATCAAGGCACTGCCCAGCCAGGGGCACAACATCAATCGGAAGAATTTCTGCTCCATCCTCCTCCAGGGAGCTGTCGATCATCTGGGCAGATTCACAGACATCAATGTGGGCCACAGTGGGCAGGACCACGATGGCCATGTATTCCGGCACTCACATATCTGCAAGGCCATGGATGCAGGGGTGTTTGTCCCAGGGAATCCCACAGTCATCATAGAGGGCATTCTCGCCCCCCCCCTTTGTTATCGCCAATGCCGCATGCCCAACCAGAAGGTGGCTGATCACTCCTTACAAGGGTGCCTTGGATCCCCAACAGGCCATATTCAACAGGGCACATGGATGTGCCAGAAATGTAGAATGTGCCTTTGGCCATCTGAAGGCATGCTGGCATTGCCTGGCATTCAAGCTCGAGGTCCAGGAGGATAACTACATTTCAGTGGTATCAGTGTGTGTCATCCTGCACGACATATGTGAGGAGTGTGGCCATGCCATCATCAGGCGCACCAGGGATGAGCTGCCAGCCCAAGTGCAAGGGGCTAGACTGGCAGCACGAAGAGCTGAAGGAAGAAACCAGAGAGAGGGGAGTGCAGTGTGGGATGCAATAACCACATGGCTTCTGAGACAGCCATGACGCTGATATGTCACCACAGGGGTTCTGGGGCATAACAGGTGCGGCACGTCGGTGTCCTGCCAACTGTTATGGTGCCCCCCTTCCGGGCACTGGGCCAGTAGCTGTCAATGTTATTTACACAATAAAAAGCATGAACCAGTTTGCTTGTCCGTGTATGCCTCTCAGAATCCCCACCCCAGCACCTGGCAGAATTGCCCATTCCACTTACCACCAGACCCCTGGATGGGTGGAGTGGGGGTGTCCTCACAGAGGACTGCACACACGCACAGCCCCTGCAAGCTCTGTTGCAGCCACAGGAGCACGGAGGAACAGTGAGACCTTCACACCAGGGCCACTTGGAGAACCGGCCACTGTGAGTGGCCATGGGCGTGGGCTGTCCAACAGTGGTGTGGGCCTCTGAAGGGTCAGCCACTGGGCTGCTGACCAGATTCCAATGGGGGATAGTGGCCACTGGTGCCTGCCGGAATGTGGAGAGGCTTCCCAAATGCCAGCATAGCAACACATTGCCACTGGCAACCACGCAGCACGGGGTTCATGGTTTTCACTCATGGGTGGTTATCAGCCACTGCATCAGAGCTCCCAGGAAAACCCAGTGAGCAGGCCACTCCTCACCTGTGATGGGCACCAGCCATTCAGGACTGCCAAGGAGGCATGTGGCACCCCCATGGCAGCCAGATGGCACCTCATGGTGACCCACTGAAAGTGCAGGCTGCGTGGTATGTCCCGATGTGAGAGGCAGCTTCCTGCACCATCCCAGGCACCGCCCCATGGGGTCAGAGCCTGGGGCCCCTAGACCACCCAGTGGTGACATCTCCAGAGGTTGAATGCCCGGTGGGTCCCTAGTTGTTGAAGGCATGGCCCCTGTTGAGGCCCCTCTGCCTGCTCTGTCCCCACCACCTTTTCCCAGAGGGAAGGACCATCTAGCCCCTGCAGGAGTCCCCTCACTCCCTGCTGTCCATGGAGGCAGTGCCAGAATGAGAGCCAATTTGGTGTAGTGGTTAAGTGCGCGGACTCTAATCTGGGAGAACCGGGGTTGATTCCCCACTCCTCCACTTGCACCTGGCTGGATGACCTTGGGCAAGCCATAGCTCTGTACCAGCTGTTCCCTCAAGGACAGCTTGGGAAAGAGCTCTCTCAGCCCCACCTACCTCTCTTGTGGGGAGGGGGAGGGAAAGGAGTTTGTAAACCACTCTGAGACTCCAAGTGAGTGGAGGGCAGGATATAAATCCAATCTCTTCTTCTTCTTCTTCAGAAAGGGCGCGCCTGAGGGCTTGAGCCACCCTCCAGGGGGAAGCGCACCCAGGTAGGCTGCTGGTGTACAGGCACAGGCTTCCCTGCACAGGGCCCACCACCTGCACAGTATCCCATGGAGCCATGGTCAGCAGTGGAGAGGCACAGGGGAGGGGCACAGGGGAGGGTGCCTGGCCCTTGGCCTCTCAATGTCCTGGCCTGGGCATGGCGGGGGCGGTCAGATGCAGAGTACCACAGCCCACCATGCCTGGCCACTGGGCTGCCTTGCACATCATGTCTGCACCTAGGGCCGCTATGTGCCTAGAGCGGCAGAGGGAATGGCGGCCCCACAGTGCATGTCGAGGGGCACAATGCATGTCAGGCAGGGCCAAGCACCAGGACTGGGTGGGGACAGCCACTGACATAACACCTCACCCCCCTCGAAGAGCCAGTGGGAGCCACTCCAGAGGAGGGAACCTACATCATCCTGACCAGCAGCCCGGAGACCACTGATGTTGGTGAGTCCCCAGCAGTGTTTCCCCCCCCCCTCAGGGGCCCTGCAAGCTGGCTCCTGTGAGCAACCAGCCATGCAGGGGGAGTTTGCCAGTGACCTCAGAGGGAACTCATCATGGTAACCAGGTTGCCAGGGTTGTGGGGATGCAGAGGGGGCTAGTGGGGGGGGCAAGTGGGCACTGTCCCTGTGAAGACAGTGGGCTGAGCTGCAGCATAACCAGGCTGCTGGCCTGACAGTGCACCTGTCATTAGTGTTGGTGGTGGGGTGTGCACATGTGATGTCTGGAGGCCTGTTTTCCAGATGCAGACATGGCAGGGAAAGCAGGCAACCAGTTGGCCTCAGATACTGGTAGGTACAGATGTCAGTGCCCCCTGATGGTGTCCCACCTGGCTTCTACCAGTTACACAGGCCTACCCACATCATTTCAGGAGGTGAAGGCCCCCCTCCTGCTGCCGACCCACAAGTGGAAGTGGACACCAATGGACCCAACCTGACTGCTCTCACAGAATGTGTGGCAGCCCTCAAGGAGAGCACCGAGCGCAGATGTGAGTCTGCCATGGTAGCATGTCAGGGCCCCTCCACTGGAGAGCTGGTCACTATGACCACTGGCAGTGGGCCTATGGCATGGGGGGCTGTTGTCAGGGGTCCAAAGGTCCATGTGGACACCGCACAGGGTTGTCCACATAGGTGGAGACCCCATGGCAACCCGGGGTGGCTGCACTGTGGCATTTTTGCCTTGCCCCAACAGTCCAGCGCATGATCCACCTCCTCACCATTCATCAGAATGCCGTGTGGTGCCTGAAGAGGGAGGTTGACAACCTCCGCATGGCTGTGGGGCACCCACCAGGCCGGAGAGCATGGACACTGAGGTCTTGCCGACTGACGACAGCCAAGACGAGTTGGGGGGAGGGGCTGGGATCATCATGAGATACCTGCACATTCCATTGTTGTACCTGGTCCTTCACAGTGCCCCCAATAATGGTGACGACCAGGGCTCCGTTGGGGCCGGAGTGAAGCGGAGCACTGCTCCGCCAGTGAAGATGCTGGGGGGCGGGCACATCACGAAGCCCCACCCCCAGCATGGCTGCCGCTGGGTCGGACCCCCTCCCATCCCTGCTCAATTTCCCCAAGCCCGCGGCAGGCCGCCAGCTGGGGAAAGAAACCCCCACCCACCCCCACTCAATGTCCCCGGGCCAGCGGCAGGCCGCCGGCCGGGGGGAAAAAACCCTTCGACCCACCCCTGCTTAATGTCCCCGAGCCGGCGGCAGGCCGCCGGCTGGGGAAAAACCCCTTTCCCACCCCCCACCCCACGCAGAGAAACCCCCTCCCTCCCACCCACCCACCCCGCTCAATGTCCCCGAGCCGGCGGCAGGCCGCCGGCCGGGGAAAAACCCCTCTCCCAACCCCCCGTGCAAAGAAACCCGCTCCCTCCCTCCCACCCCGCTCTATGTCCTCGAGCCGGCGGCAGGCCGCCAGCCGGGGAAAAACCCCTCTCCCACCCCACCCCACGCAAAGAAACCCCCACCCTGCTCAATGTCCCCGAGCCGGCGGCAGGTCGCCGGCCGGGGACAGAAACCCCCTCCCACCCCACTCCGCTCTATGTCCTCGAGCCGGCGGCAGGCCACCGGCTGGGGAAAAACCCCTCTCCCACCCCACCCCATGCAAAGAAATCCCCACCCCGCTCAATGTTCCCGAGCCGGCGGCAGGCCACTGGCCGGGGACAGAAACCTCCTCCCACCCATCCCGCTCAATGTTCCCGAGCCGGCGGCAGGCCGCCTGCCAGGAAAACCCCCCCTTCGACCCACCCCAGCTTAATGACCCCGAGCCGGCGGCAGGCCGCCGGCCGGGGAAAAACCCCTCTCCCTCCCACCCCGCGCAAAGAAACCCTCTCCCTCCCACCCACCCATCCCTGCGCAATGTCAAAAAACCCCTCTCCCACCCCCACCCCCCGCACAAAGAAACCCCCTCCCTCCCACCCACCCATCCCTGTGCAATGTCAAAAAAACCCCTCTCCCACTCCCACCCCGCGCGCAAAGAAGCCCCCTCCCTCCCACCCACCCACCCATTCCTGCTCAATGTCCCCGGGAAGGAGCCCCCCTTCCCATTCCTGGGGGGGTGAGGGAGGGAGAGAAAAGCTGGGCCCCAGTGCCCAAGCAAAAAGGGGGGAGAGAAGCGCCTTGTCTGTTTGTCTCTTTCTTTCTTTCTTTCTTTCTTTCTTTCTTTCTTTCTTTCTTTCTTTCTTTCTTTCTTTCTTTCTTTCTTTCTTTCTTTCTTTCTTTTCCCCCCAACTACCTACCTACCTACCTTCCTGTTCCTTTCCTCCTTCCCTCCCTCCCTTTCTGTCTGTCTTTCTTTCTGTCTTTCTTTCTTTCTTTCTTTCTCCCCCCACCTACCTACCTACCTGTTCCTTCCTTCCTTCCTTTTCTTCTCTCTCTCTCTCCCCCACCTACCTACCTACCTTCCTGTTCCTTCCTTCTTTCCTCCTTTCCTTCTTTCCTTCCTTCCTTCCTTTCTTTTCTCTCTCCCCCCACCTACCTACCTTCCTTCCTGTTCCTTTCGTTCCTTCCCCCTTCCCTTTCTTCCTTCCTTTCTTTCTTCTAACAGACTTCTAGTGATGTCAGGGGTGTGTGGCCTTCTGACACTTCCGGTGACATCAGGGGGTGTGGCATATGCAAATAAGTTATGCTAATGAGCTCCTGCACCTCTTTTTTTACGAAAGGACCCCTGGTGACGACTCACACACCCATGGAATTGCAGTGCTCCTTACTTCCCCAGTTTCCCACATGCTACATTTGTGCAATAAATGTCATTACCAAAAGAATGCACCTCGTCCAGTGCCCTTCCTTCAGGGGTCCATGGTGGACTGGGTCACCCATGCAAATGGGGCCCCCTGCTTCTGTGGTGGTGAAAGGGGTGAGGGGGCTGCAGCCACATGGCTGTTGCACTCCATGCTGACCATGGCACTACACTCACAAGGCCAGGCAGGGGTATATGTGGTGGCGTCACATGAGTGGTGAGCCGGGGGCCCTATTTTTGGAGTGCTGCCTTCCACTGCGCCATGCTGGAACTCCCCTGGCAGGGCCACTACGGCCATGCTGGCCAGATCTCCCAACTGCCTTGGTGTCTCCTCAGTGGAGTGGTGTGCCACACACTGCAGCATATGCCGTTGTGTCCTTGCTCTGGCGGAACCTTCGACATTGCCTGGCTCCCCACTGGCGCATCCTGGAGGTCCTGGGTTCTCTGCAAGTTGCCATGCCACGGATGCCGCTATCTGGGTCAGGATGTTGAGTGTTGAATGCATCATGTCACACATGACCAGTGTGGACTCTCATTCCTCCTCTCAAGCCCGTCGCATCTGCTCCAGGTAGTCCTTGTGCTCCCACCATGTGCTCTCCAGCATAGCTTCATGGTTATGTGCAGACTGCTCCAGGAGGCAGTTGCCAACCCTCTGCAGGGCAGAAACCTGCTGCCTCCTCGCTCTAATGATGGCCATATGGGAGTCTGGCGACAGCTCTGCAAGGATGACCCCGGGTGGCACACCTGAGGGGAGAGAACAGGAGACCTTCCGGCATCTTGACTGCAGTGGTGAGTCAGCTTGCTGCATTGACTATAGGCCATGTGGCACACCAGGCTGTGATGATGAAAAACCTCCTCTGGGAGGTTCCGCTCTGGGGGCCAACTGTGGCCTTTGGCTGCTTGACAGGCAATGCACAGACCCCAGCCACCCTCTATCTGACACTTCCCCATGCACAGGAGACTGGCACGGCCACTCACCCTGTGTGTTTCCAGGCCCGTGACAGGGGGGCTGGTCTCCCTGTGGACAGGCCACTGTCGAAGGCCGTGTGATGATGACAGAGAGGGGGGAACCCTGAGTAGGTTCTCGGTGCATGGGAGCCCTCTCCAGCTGACAGGCCATCATCTGGACTGCAGTGGTGGGGATTGTCTAGGGAGAGGGGGGGTGCAGACACAACTGGGGACATGACAACGGGTCTCCAGCACTGACCACCCTTTGGGGTACCTCAGGCACTCATCCTGGGTAGCCCTTACTGGGCTGCATCAACATGGGTGGGGCTCGAAGGGGCCAGCGTGTACTGGGGTTGCCATTATGCCAATGTGCGCTGACGACTGTGTGGTGAAGTTCCCATGGTCACTATCCTTACCTGCCTCAGGCTCCTCCTCCACCATGGTTGCATCATCATCCTCGTGGTCCATCCTCTCCACTTCCATGAGCTCTGCAGTGTCTACATGGGAGAGACAGGAGAAAGCTTGTGGAAGACTGCCTCAGTGGCCCATGGGGCACACCATAGTGTGGCCACCATCACCTTTGTGGGCGACCATTCTGTCAGCCTGACAGAGAGCAGTGCTCCTCCACTGCGAGTTTGGCCACCATCAGAGTGGAGTGCTGGACTCCCCACGCCCTCTTGGCCACCGGTGAGGTGTACACCCACCCATGGGCCACATGACTGTTGGTGGGGGACCTCTGCAATGGTGGACATGTCCTGGGTGGGGTGGCCATGCCATGGGTCCAGTGTGATCAAGGTCCCCAGCAATGCTCCCTTTAAGTTGTGGAATCTTATGAGCAAAAATTCTACTCTGTGAGCTACTGGCATGAAAGTTGTGAGTGAGCCATTTGGCTACTGCATAAATTAGTGTGCTCTGGGGCCATCCTTCCTGAGCTAAGGCAAAAAGGTGTGAGCCGGAGGCTAAAGAACTGTGAGCTAGCTCACACTAACTCAGCTTAGAGGAAACACTGGCCCCCAGTATTTGTGGGGCCCCTCTGGCTGGCCTGGCAAAGTGGGGAAGGGTCACCAGAGTGCTTTATGCACTCTGTCTCCACTTCCAGTGGCCTGGGAGTGGCGGCCCTGGTGTGGGGCACGTGTGCTGGGGGGTCCATCCAGGGGACCTCTTGAATGGTGGTGCCAACCACACATTGGAGCTGTTTCGTGGGGTTTGGGTATTGGGGCTCCTGGTTGGAGGGGGGAATGGCCTGTGGTGAGTACTTCTCACTTGCCTGGGACAAGCACCTCTGGCACTGACTCCTCCTCATCTGGCTCCAGGGACAGCCGGAACTGTTCCTGTGGGGATGCAGATTGTGTCTCTGTGATCTCCTGTAAGCTGCTGGTGGATGGCAGGGTCTCCAGGGGGAGGCTGTTGCGAACCCTTCTAGGCTTGACACTGGCATTCCTCTGGAGGATTCTGTCCAGCTCTTCAAAGTAGGGACATGTTGCCCTGTCATTCCCTAAGGTGCTATTGTGCATCACTGTCTGCTTGTAGTCCACTTTTCGTTTTCGAGCAGCACTCCTCCGCAGACTGCCTGTGGCCCCGGGCGGCCATCCCTCGCACTACCTGCTGAAATGTCTCCCTTTTCCTGTGGCTCTGATGCAAGGCCTCCTGCACTGCCCATTCTCCCCACACTGCAAGTAGGTCCAAGGTCTCCGCCCTTTTCCAGGATGCTCCTCGCATGCCTGCCATTTTGGCTGCCTGTCTCCCAGGAAGCCACAAGCCTAAGACTTTACTTCCGGGAGCTGGAACCTCCCACTGTGTCCCAGGTGGAAGTGTCCCACGGGCACTTGTGCGCTCAAGCACATATCAGGGCACATGGCTGCTTATGCGCATTACTGCCTGGAGAGGAATGAGTCCTTTACGGATTGGCAGGTTCACATTGCCAATGTGGCCTGTTTGCGGCTTTCTGTGTTCATACTTCCAGAATGTGGGATCAACGCACACTCCGTGTTTTGCACCGGATTGCACATAGTACTTTTTTACTATGCTATGGAGTCATCACAGGACGGGTTGAGCACGGCTGGGGCCCAGATGCCAGATGTGTCTGTGTGGCCAGGCCCACTTAATCCACTTGTGAGTGGTGCCTATATCACGGCAAACTGCCGGTCTGAATGCAGCCTATGTATGTGTTCATGATATTTTGGTTCGTAATCACTTGCTTGGCTGGCAAATGAAGAGAACTTTTGAAAATCAAAGTCCCCAAAATCAGGGTGGCCGAGTTTGCTGTTATGGATGGCCTGAGATGAAGCAATAATGTTGGGTTAACAGAGAAAAAAGTGAATTGCATTAGGCTGCCAGAAGTAATTGTTTCTTTGGGTTTGTTTGCACAGCTCTGCTAGTTAAATCCCCTCCCAAATGCTTTGCTTCTCTGTTTGTAATTTTATTAAGCATTCCAGATGCATTTATACTCAAGCAACCTAGGCATATACTTCTCCTCCCTTCCTCAAGGCACCTTTTCTTGCTCCTTTTATAATAAAAATGAAATCATTTTCAGCCAAGAAGAGAATTCACCATGTGTGGGAATCCATTTCTGATTAGACTGATATGATATTTTATGTTGTCTGTGTGTGAAAATCCTAACATGTTATGCCTTTTCTCTAAGATGTTTACTGGTACTAGTGGCTACAGATTTAGTCAAACTTATAATGGATAAGTTATAAATAAATATAACCCTGACCTAGATAGCCCAGGCTCCCTGATGCCGTCAGATCTTGGAAGTTAAGCAGGGGTGGTGGGAGAATTATCAGGCAGCCGAGGGAAAGGACAACACAACCAATCCCAAGGGCAGACACCCCAGGTGGGGCACCCCTATGACAGGGAAGACCCTCTCGGGGAACCCCCCGCCGGGACCCCACAAAGAGCCCAGATGGACAGGGTGAGCCTGGACGGCCATGACAAGAGGCCCAACCATGGCTGTGGACTTCCGCTCCTGTCGCTACCCCCCTGCACTAGTTCATGGTGTGGAGGGATGGACAGGAGGCAGCCTAGGGGCAGGAGGGGTCAATGCCCCTCCCACAACCGGGTGACCCACCACTGACATGGGTCCCTGTTACACGTGTGGGCAATGGGGGCACCTCAATAGAGACTGCCCAATGATGGAATGCAACCTGGGACTGGATTCAACCATGCAGACCTCGGCCATTGGCCAACGGCCCCCAGCCTGGGTCCTCCCAGTGGAATTAGGCCACTGTCGCATGATGGCCCTCTTGGATAGCAGGAGTTCCATCTCAATGGTGTGATCACATTTACAGAGGGATAATTTGGGGTGACATTAACCCCACCCCTGCCATTCTGAGGCCCTACCGGGCCGCCTTTTTGGCCCAAAATCACCCACCAGAGTGACCGCTGCAGGAGTGTGCGATGGCCACCGGGGGTGCACCTGGGGAGGAGGAGGCAGAGTTTGACAGCCACCCACACTTCTTCAGATGGAAGAAGTGTGCATGCACACAAAAGCTTATACCTTGGATGAAACTTTGGACTCCAACTTTGTTCTGCTGCTTCACACCAACACGGCTACCCACCTGAATTAATATAAGCAATTATGTACCAGTGGAGTGGTTACCATGCAGAGTCTGTCCCACAGGTAAAATGACCCTGTGAACAGGTGGGTTTTACCACATCAAAGCATCACTATCATCACAAGATCACCAATCATTGGAAGTCAACTCCTCAGAAGCAGAAATCTCTCTTATTAGGAGGTTTAAGAACTCCAACTTTGCTGGCCCATTAAAGGCAGATACCAGCCCAGTGGCAGGAGAAGAGGGACAATCATCTTCTTCAGAAACTCTGCCCACTTTTTAAATTTCACAAAACAGGCAATCTCCAAAGTGCCGCTGACCATGCTCATTTTAGTTACAACTCTGTTTCTCTGCAGATGTCCCCCAAAGTCCCCCATGCAACAGTCAAGTATTCTGCCAACACACACAACAATGAAGCTACTTTTTCAGATGTTTTCTCTTGCATGGCACTTAGAACCAAACGACTTTAATACAGACTTTAGACACACATATATTTGCAAGCCATTCCCAACAAGATAGAACAATGAACTAGTAACACTCAGGCTTCAGACTTACTTTTCTTAAACAGAAGATGCCATGAGAAAACTAAAGAGATTCTCAAAAATTAAAGATATTGTCAAAACCAGCATTTCCTGGTTTTTTTCCTCTGCTTTTTTTACATTTTTTAAAACATTTTTTACATTTTTCCTCTGCTTTTTTACATCCCTCCCCTTTTCCAATATTTTTGTACAAAAACATGAAGAACAAAATGAAACAACAAGAACGAAAGAAAGAAAGAAAAGAAAGAAAGAAAGAAAGAGGGGGAGGGTGGGAAAGAGAGAGAGAGGAAGGAAGGAAGGAAGGAAGGAAGGCAGGCAGGCAGGCAGGCAGGCAAGTGGGAAGGAAGGCAGGAAGGAAGACAGAAAGACAGACATAAAGAAAGAAAGGGAGGGAGGGAGGGAAAAAGTAAGAGAGGGAAAGAAGGAAGGAAGAAAGGAAAAGAGAGAGAGAGAATGAAAGAGAGAGAGAAGAGAAAGAGAAAGGGAGGGAGGGGTAGAAAGGAAGGAAGGAAGGAAGGAAGGAAGGGGGGAGAAAGAAAGAAAGAAAGAAAGAAAGAAAGAAAGAAAGAAAGAAAGAAAGAAAGAAAGAAAGAAAGAAAGAAAGAAAGGAAGGAAGGGAGGGAGGGAGGGAGGGAGAAAGGAAGAGAGAGGGAAAAGAGATGGGGGGAGGCACTTACCGGGAGCAGGGAGCGTGTAGGCATGGCAAACCACAACGGGGCAGCAGCAAGCCAGATGCAGAGAGCCGTGGCCCCGTGCTCGATCTCCATGCAGAGATCCAGAGCACGGGGCTTTTTCCCACCAGCTCTTTGCACTTAAAGGGAAAGTTCCCTTTGAGTGCAAGGAGCTGGGAGGCCAGGCGCTGTGCTCGATCTCCGCATGTAGATCCAGAGCACGGGGCCCTTTCCCGCCAGCAGGGAGGGGCGGGGCAGGCTCGGAAGCCAGCCGGAATGCTGTTCCGGTGCGTTCTGGCTGAAAAAGAGCCCTGATTAACAGATACATAAGAATCTAATGACCAGGCCTGTCAATGTTTATTCTTTCCCAGAGAGTTGGGAGGGGAATAAAACAACCGACTATTCAAGGACTCTCTGAGAGGCAGAAATTTTACGGCTATCTAAGCCCCAATCCCTTGACCTGGATAGCCTAGGCTAGCCTGATCTCATCAGGTCTTGGAAGCTGAGCAAAATTGGCCCTGGCTCATATTTTGTAGGAAACCACCATGGAATACCAGGATTGTGACGCAGAGGCAGGCAATATCAAACCGCCTCTGAACTTCTTTTGCCTTGAAAACCCTACAGGGTTGCCATAAGTTAGTTGTGAGAGTTTCAATGCATGGATGAGATGATGGTGCAGGGAGGAGGGGTTTGTTAGGTACTGGGGTGCTTTTCGGGAACAAGCAGGACCTGTACAAAATAGATGGCCTCCAATTGACCAAAGAAGGAACCAGGCTGCTGGCACCTAAAATTGAAAGGGTGGCAGAGCAGTTTTTAAACTAAATTTTGCAGGAAAGACAACAGGAGATGGAATGGTTCAGGATGGAGGATCTCCAAAAGATGAAGGAATAGCTGTTACTGTTCTAGAGAGAAATGGATTAGGGCTGGCCACTGAATGAGACAAACAATATTGGCTAACATGTCTGAGAAATTAGAAATGTTTTTATGCAAATGCTAGAAGTGTCACCACTGTGGAAGATGGGAGATACTTGCCCACGCCAGAACCACTGATTTCAGGAGTGGTGTCGAAATACCTGAGTTGGATTGAGGTGATGAGAGATAAGGTCCTATGACTGATGGACAAATTAAAAGTGACATATCACCAGACCCATATGATATACATCCAAGACTTCTAAAAGAACTCAAATATAAACTTGTGGATCTCCTGACTGGACAGTAGCCAATGTAACTCCCATCTTTAAAAAGGGTTCCAGAGGAGATCGAGAAATTACAGGCTGGTCAGTAATGCTAATACTGGGTAAATTGGCGGAATCTGTTATAAAAGAATTAGTAGGCGCGTTGTTGAACAGAAGCTACTGAAGAAGAATCAGCATGAATTCTGTAAGGGAAGATTTTATCTCACTAACTTTTTAGAGTTCTTTGAGGGGATGAATAAGCATGTGGACAAGGGTATACAATCCAGCAACAAACAAACAAATCCCTAATTACTTCTCTAAGTATGTGCCTGACCAGTGGCAGCAGAGACAATATGTCTTGGACCTCACAAATTATGTCTCTGTGGTAGGAGGACAAAATTCTGCCCCCTCTGGAAAATGACATTGCTCTCTGGAACACTGCTCTCTGGAACATTAAAATGCCTTTGTGGCAATGCTGCAAAATCACTTCTGGTTGCCTATCTGAAAGGGACATCGTGTGCCACTCTGCCACTGTAGCAACTCCACAAAACTCTATGGTAATACCATGGAGTATTGGGAAATTGATAGACTGCCATGCTGAGATGTGTTGTCAGGTCCGGTTACATGGCTTGGAGTGATGTTACATGACACCTGGCTCCAAGAACCCCAAAAGTCTCAATGGCTGGCCACCCTAGTTCGTGGCTATGTAATGCCAAGATCATATACATGGTGCTTGACCCAAGGGAACTCTTGCTTAACTTTGCCTCAATTCTTGGAAAACCCTGTCCCATTGTTCTGTCTCCTATAGGTTCTTCTGAGCCAGTAATTCCCAAACTAGTCTGCTCAAGGAGCAAAATGCTAGTATACCACAAGAAACAGTTTAATTACAGGGTCCCGTGAGAGATTCTCACACTTGAGAAAAAAGAAAAGATTGTGAGAATGAAGTATGCCTCCTAAATTTAATTCAGAAAAGAAAGTGTGCCCCGCCTATCAAAAGTCTGGCAAAACAAGGTTCTTGCGAGCACTGTAGAAATCAGCTTCTCTTAGTATTATTAATTATTCCATCTTGACACCACTTTCTTCCCCAAACCAAGCTTCTGGATTGCCTACTGTGGGAATCCATTTCCAGCCATGCCACATCTTGTAACAAATTCCATCTCTGATCAAGCTTCCATACCATGTTGATTATAGTGGGTATTTCTACCAGAGCCGTTCCCATTATTGTATTAAGCCTCCTGTTTGGTTTTTTTCCCCTCCCAGTAAATCATAAAAATGCCGTTAGTCTACCCACCTGTAGGAAACAAAAATGATGTATTCAGTTGCTGCCTTGTCCTGTTGTAATTGGATCCCGCAGAGTGTAAACTCTCTCACACGGAGCTATGGACAAAATGATCAAATATGCATGAAGTAGAGGTATGTGACATTCACAGAAAATGAAAGGAACATACTGGCGGATGGGTACCGTAATTGAGGGCAGGGTTCAAAGCCCAAGATGGAGCTCTGGAATGCCAAACAGAGAATCTGCTGGAAGGCTCAGAGGCACGGATGTCAAGAAATAATTATCAGGAAATGCAAAAACAGCCACTGACTGACACACACATGCGTTATCTGACACACAACTTGAGTTCCATCAGGCTAAGATGGGATCATCACAATGAATATTCAAAATTCTGGAAGGCTGAGAAGAGGATGTTGTAGCTGTCTCCCCAATTTCTTCATATTGGACAGCTCCCTGGTAAATTAAGGGGCTGGAGCCCTCCTCGAGGGGGAGAGAGTGTTCCAGAGAGCAATGTCTGTCAATAGCCCTAAGCATTCCACACTGGTACAAAGGCTTTCTGTATTTTACTATATTTTCCTGGGCAGAAAAGATCTGGCATACCCTGGTCACATCTAGATTAGATTACTGCAATGCGCTGTGTTGGGTCCAGCCAGTCGCCATGGATACCCTTCACTGAAAGCTGGATACTCAGTCCAAAAGCAAGCTGAGAAACACAGCCGAAGGTCAGAAAGCCAGGAAATCAGTCAGATGTTTCAGGAGCGAGGCATGGATGCTGATGGCCAGGTCTGAGCACATATGGTTGATTCTGCAACGAGGCAGGTGAGCGGGGGTGTTTATGACCAGGTCCTCCCTTCCCTGGGGGTCACTCTGCAAAGACTCACAGCCCCTCACGCTGCCTTTGCAACAGCTGCAGTCTGGCACTCCTTCTTCTCTCTTGCACATTCAGACACTGGCATACCCTGCGTCTGGGACAATCAGGTGAGCTAGGTGGGGATTCTGGCCTTGTGGTGTCTCCTGCTGGGGATGCTGGGCCAGGCTCCGGATCAGTCTCTCCCTCTGGCTGCACCTCAGTCTCTTTGCCTTGCTGCTCCTCCTGTGCAGCTGCTGGGGTCTCTTCTCCCTCAGGTGCTGGTAGAGGTTTCTCTTCTGGGCTGACTCCAGAGGAGGTTGGGTTGCTCCATGCCTCTTCCTCATCTGAGCCTCAGCAGAGTCAGCCTCAGCAGAGTCAGGACCCATGACATGCACTCTGTGTGGATTGCTCTTGATAAGTGTTTGACAACTTTAATTGGTGCAGAATGCTGCAGCCAGGATGTTGACTGGAGTGGGTTGTAGGGACAATATTACTCCAACCTTGACCCATCTACACTGGCTCCATGTTTGTTCCTGGGCACAATCCAAGGTGTTGGTCTTGACTTTTAAAGTCTTATATGGTTTGGGATTCACATACCTGAAGGACCGTCTACTCCCTCATGAACCTACCTGACCACTATGGTCATCTTTGGAGGCCCTGCTTCCAGTACCCCTGTCTTCTGAGATTAGATAGGTCACAACCTGGTTAGGTCACAACCCAGGAGAGGGCCTTCTTTGCTGTGGCACCAAAACTCTGGAAATCTCTCCCCAAGGAAATTCATCTGGCTTTCCTGGATGACACTTCCATCCTTGATTCCTTCCAGTCTAGTCATGGAATGGAGGCGGCTCTGGTCGTGCTTACAGATGATCTCCATAGACATCTGGATCGGGGCGGATCAGTGCTGCTGTTACTATTAGATCTAATGGTGGCATTTGATACAGTCAACTATGGTCTATTGACCCACTGCCTCACCGACATAGGGATTCAGGGGACTGTCTTGAAATGGTTTTCCTCCTTCCTCCATGGTCGGGGACAGAGGGTGGCACTTGGTGAGAGGGTCTCCCCATGATGCCCACTGGAATGTGGAGTGCTGCAGGGGCCGATCCTCTCGCAGATGTTATTTAACATCTATATGTGCCCCCTCGCCCAGTTAGTCGGGAGTTATGGGCTGGGTTGTCATCAGTGTGCTGATGACACCCAGCTCTATCTGTTAATGGACAGCCATCCATCTTCCGTTCCTATGAACTTGGCTGAGGCTTTGGATGCTGTGGCTGGATGGTTGCGACAGAGTTGGTTGGAGTTAAATCCATCAAAGATGGAGGTCCTGTACCTGGGTCGAGGGGGGCTGGATGTGGGTGCCAGGCTCCCCACACTGGGAGAGGTGACTTTGGTGCCAGCCCAGACAGTGAGGAGTCTGGGAGTGACACTGGATGCCTCTCTCTCCATGGAGGCCCAGGTTGCTGCAATTGCCTGATCTGCGTTTTTCCATCTTAGGCAGATCAGGCTACTGAAGCCCTATCTTCCCCCCCCAAGACCTAGCAACGGTGACCCACGCAATGGTAACCTCCAGACTTGATTACTGCAAATCACTCTATGCAGGCTTACCCTTGAAGAAGATCTGAAAATTACAACTGGTGCAGAATGTGGTGGCGCGCCTGCTGACATCAGCGCTTGTGCAGGCTCATGTTAGGCATGTGCATTGGTTGCCAGTTGAGTTCCAGATTCGCTTCAAGGTGCTGGTTTTGACCTTCAAAGCCTTTTATAGCCTGGGACCAACATATCTAAGGGACTGCCTCTTCCCATATATGCCTTGTAGAGCATTTTGCTCAAAAAATCAACACCTCCTGGTGGTCCCTGGCCCAAAGGATGCCCATCCTGCCTCAACGAGGGCCAGGGCTTTCTCTGTCCTGGTCCCAGCCTGGTAGAACATGCTCCCTATTGAGACCAGGGCCCTGTGGGATCTTCAGTTCTGCAGGGCCTGCAAGATGGAGCTGTCCCACTAGGGCTTTGGTTGAGGCAACAGGTGCACATATATGGCCTCCCTGAAGTTGCTGTCACCCGTCTGTCACCTGTCTATTTACTGACCACTGAAAACTGGCCTTTAACTTACTGTACCATTGGGCCAGAACTTTATAGCTAACTGATGCTGTTTTAAGCTGTACCCATTGTTTTAATTGTTATAATGTTTTATTGTGTTTTAACATTTAATGTTTTAAACTGAAATTGCATTTATTATAATAATGTTACCTGCCCTGAGGCAATCCGCAGGATGGGCGGGATATAAATGCAAATAAATAAATTTTGTTTCCAGTGGTTGAAGACTTTTTAAAAATTTTGTTTGGCATTCCCTCAGTGATCCCTCCTTTCTGCTCAATATTTTTTTATTTTTTATGTTTTTGTACGTATTTTAGCTCTGGTTTTGTTTTAATGATGTGTTATTGTTGTTGATTATGATGATTTTAATGGCTTTAAAATGTGATTTTACTAGGTATGTTTTAATTTGTTAGCCACCTTGGTGGCCCTTGTAAGGGCAGAAAGGTAGGATATAAATTTTGTAAAATAAATAAATACATAAAATTTGCAGAACTGCAACATAAGAATGAGCCAGACTTCAGTTACTTATGTAGTTTCTCATTCTTTATTAGCTGTATGGACCCTATTTTTCCTCTTGATTGCTTGGCATGGTCTGATATTAATTCTAATCAACTTCATTTGGTAAGAGGCTTTTGAAGACAGTGGTCATTTTTGTGTCTTCTTTTAAATAACAATTTTGCTTTATATCATCAGACAAGTGACAGCTGCTTTCTGAGGAAAAGAAAGAAGGAAAAGGACTATCAAAACTGTACGCTTAATAATTGCTTTGTATTGTTTCCAGATGCCAAAATGAGTGATATGTTTTCTTCTTTGATTGCACTAATCACGCCTCCGTGAATTACCTAAGGCTTAACTGGATGAATGTAGCAAGAAGACAGACAAAATGATAAAAGGATAAAAGCAATTAAAAATGAAAGTACTTTCATTAGTCATATATTGCTAAGAAAAATTCAGCGACTCCATTTGGTGTTTGGACTCAGTATTATAACACCAGTCAGATGAGAGTGGACAGAAATCTAGTATTTATTTAGATGTGTATAATTGGGAGACCTGCAAGGACATATAGGAGGCATCTCATTCCCCCGTCCCCCACTATTTCCTTTTTTCCTTCCCTGAAAGCCCCCACAGCCTCCCTTTTCTGATTTCCTTCTCTCCTTCCCACCCACCTAGGGTTGCCAGGTGAGGCTGACAAGCTGGCAAGGGACTTACCAGGAGGCTCCGAGAGAGGGAAGGGAAGAAGTTTAATTGAACTCACACTCCAGAGTTTTGTAATTTTGTGTTTTGCAGCCCTTAAACAAAAGGTTCTGGCCCAGGACTGGACTGGGACCTTTAGACAACCCCACCCCCCATGGCTGTTTCTGTTGGTGAAAATAGTGCAGGAGGGAAACATAAAGCCCCTCCTTCTCACTCGCACAGGAAGGTCATGTGGGATGACAAAAACATTTTTAAAGGTTTTCGTGTTCCCACTCTAACATTTGATTATAAATCAGGTTGGGCACCCAGGTACTGACACATGTCAAACATAACCTGTATTTTGCCTCTAAGAGCTGGCTGGTCATTGTTCTTTCCTTTCCATGAATCACACTGCTGTCTCACAGGCTTCCTCAAGCTATTCTATATGCTGGTGTTGCTTGCCAATCAGCATTTTGTTTGCAACCACTGAACCATAGGAAGCACTACAGAATGGGAATGGGCAAAGGGCGAATGCTGCGTTCCATCCGTCTGACACCAGGCAGTGGCAGATCCTTGCAAAACGTAGTCCCTAACATCATTCTATTTTTTGGTTGGCCAGATGCTGCTGTGCCACACTATCTGTCTTACTGGGTTGCCAGATGTCTCCTTCCTAGGAATGCCAAGCCTGGCAACTGGCTCAAGGTCGGGGGATAGGGAAGCGTGGGGGGAGTGAACATAATGATGTCGCCAATGTCTCTATGTCACTTCCAGGTACAACCCGGAAGTGACAATTGGTAGCTCTAGGAATCCTAGAGTGACATAGGGTTGTACCCAGGGTGACATAGGGTTGTACCCAGAAGTGACGTAGCAAATTTGCTGTGCTGATGTGCCTACAAAGTGGGAACCCTCTACCCTATCTGCCTGAAATTGGGCAGGGAGGATCCCTTAGGTACTGTTATATTGTAGTAAATAGCCTCCACATCAGTCTTTAAGTTAGTTTTTATTATTCTCAGTCTCACACTATAAAATACACCTGCAATTTACAATCACTCCCACTTCCTACTCCCAACTTATATACAGTCCTCTTCAAGAAACACACACAATAGGTACAGTACGTGAGAATTTCATTTCTTTAATAAAAACAAAAGATGTTAAGAGTTGTTAAGTAAAACACAGCATTTAAAAAACCCAGCTAGATATGAATATTGGAAGTGTGGCTTGAACTGTTCCATTGAACACAGTGGAAATTAAAACAGAAGTAATAATGAAAATGAACACACGTAATCTCAAAAGTAACCAAAACAATGTATGCTTTCTGATAGTCAAAATTCCTGGCCAGGAAGTGACCCATTTCAGACTGCTTTTGTGAGCCAGTTTGGTGTAGTGGTTAGGAGCGTGGACTCTAATCTGGGAGAACAGGGTTTGATTTTCGACTCCTTCACATGCAGCTGCTGGGTGACCTTGGGCAAGCCACAGTTCTTTCAGAGCTATTTTATTTTATTTATTTGTACCCCTCCCATTCCAGCCTAGGCTCTCTCAAAGTAGTTCTCTCAGAGCTCTCTCAGCCTCACTCACCTCAGAGGGGAGAGGAAGGGGGAGATTGTGTGGAGAGGAAGGGGGGATTGTATGGCGCTCTGAGATTCTGAGTTAAGGGCGCGGTATAAATCCAATCTCCTCCTCTTCCTCCTCCTCCTTCTGTAATATTCTGCCATATTAGACAAAGGGCACTTCTATATCAGTTGTACAAGACATGTCTACCATAATCATATGAGCAATTGGTAGATATGGCATCAGACCTCAGCCCATGTTTGTTTGCCCATGCCTCCACTTGCACCTGGCTGGATGACCTTGGGCAAGCCATAGCTCTGTACCAGCTGTTCCCTCAAGGACAGCTTGGGAAAGAGCTCTCTCAGCCCCACCTACCTCACAGGGTGTCTGTTGTGGGGAGGAGAAGGGAAAAGGAGTTTGTAAGCCACTCTGAGACTACAAGTGAAGGGCGGGGTATAAATCCAATCTCTTCTTCTTCTTCTTCTTGTTCTTCTTCTTCATCTGTTTACTTCATTTATAGAAAGATAACTGGGTAAAGGGTTAGGGACTTGTGGGCTATGGTACTGTGTATGGTTTGTACTGTCTATTTCTGTAAGTAGGATCCTGCTATGTAATTTTTGCATCATTTAACACGACATGTTAATGCTTCTGCTTTGTTTCAGCTCTTTTTAGATTCCTCCTTGGTTCCAGATATCTGCAATTCAATTGTATTGACTGACACTGTAATCCACCTTGAGTTTCAGTGAGAAAGTTGGACTATAAGAACATAAGAAGAGCACTGCTGGATCAGTCCAATAGTCCATCTAGTTCAGCAAGGCCAACCAGTTCCCCTCAGTCACCATGGCTAGTAGCCACTGATTGATTTATCCTCCATGAATCTAATTCCCAGCTATAATTCTGAGAGATCTCCAGGACTCACCCAAAGGCTGGCAACAGTGATTCTGCTCTCAAAACCATAAAAGTTAAGAAGCCATTTAGAAGGTCCAACAGAAGAGTTTATCTGATCCCATAAATTCAAATTAAATATTACTTCCAGTTTTAAAGAGGAGAATATATAATCTAAGGTCCCATTTAGTTCTACAGTTTCCATCTCAGTGGGTTCTCCATACTGACTAATTAACACAAAGGTCATTGTTCTCATTTCGGAATAGCAACAGATCATTAAAACAGCACATCCCTGATTATGTTGATAGATGTGGGAGCAGCTATTGAGATAGAATTTTCAATTTCTTTACACAGGCTGAAAACAATCCTCATAAATTTAGCAAGAGGATAATTCACGGTGCAATATGTTCTCTTCAAAGTAAGCTTATTCTGCCTCTCTTTCTCTCTATAAAGGACAAAGAGGAAATTATACGATATAAACATTTCTCAACAGGCTGGATGTGAGACAACAGCGATAGTTTGGTTCAGAAAACCCTGTTCCCCAGAAATTTGAGAGGGTTTCTTTCATCTTCTTTTTTTGCGTGTATGTGTATATGTGCGTGCATGTGCATGCATGCATGTGTGCGTGTCCATGCCTGGAAGTTACCTCTGGTAACTCCTACTGGGGCATGGAGGACGTTCTGCCTCCTGGCCCTAGTATTCTTTGGAGCTTTCCCATCCAAATACTTGCCAGGGTTGGCCCTGCATAGCTTTCGAGATCTGATGAAATCAGGCTTGCCTAGGCTCTCCAGGTCAGGGCGAGAGGGTTTCTTCAGTGACAGAGTCAGAAATGGTTCTAGGCCCAATACTACTGGTTTCTTCCCTCAATGGGCAGCAGGAATCCAAGGCAAAGGGGAGAAATCGCCCAGGACCTCACAAGGCAGAGGTCCCCTAATGTAATGGTTCATAAAGTTAGTGGAGAAACAAGATGGCACCCATTTCGTCTTTCACGTTTGACCTTCAAGGCAGAGGCTCAAAGAGTCAAATAGGAAGACCATTCACCTGTCCAGTGAACTGGCATGTAGTGAATTAATGTGTTTATGACGTTAACATTTTATTGCTTAAATATATGATGTCATCTGATACTGCATTTCAGCAGGAGGTGAGCAGTACAAGGGTTCCAAGGCTGTTTTTGCCTCAGGTCCTGCGTTATCTCTCTGGAAAGTGCTGGATGTAAATTTGCAGTGGATTATTTATTTATTTATTTGGATTTATACCCCCGCCTAGCCAGCAAGGATCACCGCTGCCATAGCTGACCACATAGGCCATCTCTTTAGGATTTGCTCAGGATCCATCTGATAAGTGCTCAGGATTCAGAAGACAGCTTCTACACATAAGATTGCTCTCACTGACATTTGTAGACATTTCAGAATGTGTGCTCACTTTCCCCCTTATATCATAGGTGAAACAGAGGCCCAAGTTAAGCCACAACAGTTGAACTACATCTTTTCTTTCTCTTTATTTTTTTAATACAAAAACAGTTATGCATTGGGGGAAAGCAGCTTCATTTGAATTGTGTTGTGGGAATAATTCTGCCACTGTGCTGATGATTGATTATGCTGCTATGCTGATTATCAATGCTGTTTCAGATCTTTCAGGGTTTTCTTCCTTTCTTTTCTTTTTACATTTTTAAAATTAAGCTTCAATCAAAACATACAAACAAGCGTATACAAAATTACAATTGAGCAAAGAAAAAAACCAGAGTTTACACATCAACGGTACACGGTTTAATTTACCCAAAACAACCTTGAACAAGTAATACAACTGACCCAGATAACCTAAGTTACTAACAGAAAATGTTCCAACTTAAATTGGTCAATCCACCATTTATAATTAGAATTGCAAAAGTCTTTTTTAACAAAAGGCATCCTTTTTTTTTGCAAAGAACAATCCAGACCTTGTTAACGTAGTGAATTCAAATCACATGTCAACTTATCTAACATAAAGTATTCCCAAACCTTGGCAAACCAAGAGGCTACAGTAGGAGGGTTAGGATCTTTCCATTTGGAGGCCAAAACATTCTTTGCAGCTGTTAACATTACTAAAATTAAGTCTTGAGTAGAATAGGTAACTTATCACCATGCCAGAGATTTAACAAAAAAACTTTAGGGTCCTTTGGAACCCGGACGCCCACTATAACTGCAATCTCACTCAAGATCTGACTCCAAAATACATGAACAATTGGACATAACCACCAATTGTGATAATAGGTCTCCTTATTTCCAGCACAAAAAAGAAGTCTTGCCAGTAGAGTGTGCCAGTTGGACCAGAGTCAGGTACCATATGGCAAAGACTTTGTACATCTGAATTTGTATATTTAAAGCTGAAGTAACAGAAACAGGCGAACTCCAGATTTGCAATCACTGGTCCTCTTCTATTTCCTGACCAATGACTGACTGCCAGGCCTTTTGATAATTAAACGGTTTCTTAAAGTTAGGTTCATTCAGCATAGCATGTATCTGAGATATCAGACCCTTTATGGGTATTGAATCAGAGAATAGTAACTTTTCATAATCCGTCAATGCTAAACGCAGATCTTGAAAGGTGCGAGCGTTAATCAAACTATGTAGTTGGTGATATTCATATCGAGCTAATTTAACCCAGTGCTCATTTTCTAGCTGGATTTTTTCCTTTAAGTAACCCTGCAAGGTAATGTATATCAACCTAGTAAGGTTGACACACCTCCATTGCTTAAAGGAGGTAGGGCTTTTCCCAGGTTGGAACCAATGCTGACCAGTAAAGTTTGTAAGTGGGGATTGTGGAGGAGCCAAGAGTGTAAATATTTTTCCCATACCTTTAAAGTCTCTTGTAAAGGGGTTAGTATACCTGGAGGGGTGGTTTGGTGAAGTGTGGTGCCATAAGTGTTCATGAAAGGTTCTGAGAAGTATTGGAGTTGGGAGTCCATGGAACAGTGAAACAGCTAGATCTTTATTGCTGGTCCGGATGAAGCATACAACCCAGGGCTCCGAGCCCTCCTTTTATGCTGGTCAGGGATAATCCCCTGACCTTGCCCAACTGGCCTGATAGGCTATTATCAGTCTATTTACATCTCATAGGTTCCCTGGGAGGAACCTAGGTACATGATTGGTGGCTGGTTCAAATCCACCTGGCCTTCGTTCTACCTGGCTGAAGCTCAGGTAGTTTCTTGGCTGTGTACTCTGGCCACATGGCGTCGCCATTACTAGAGCACATGGCGACCGCATGGTCAATACATAACAGGTTCCCTCTACAAGCTCTAACTCCTCTAGATTCTTCCACTCCATGAGGTAAGAACTCCTGTACTGCTTAACCAGATTTGTTAAAATTATTGCATAATGATAAATTTGGACATCTGGTACAGCAAGTCCCCTCATTTTAAAAGGATATTTAATAGTGGCAAAATTTATCCTCGGCTTTTTAAACTGCCAGATGAACTTATTAAGATCTCTTTGCCAATTCTTAAGTCATGAAATCGATAGGCTAAGTGGTATAGCTCTCCTATTAAAAATCATTTTTGATAAGGGATTTAATGACGTTAAGTCTTTCCAATAAAGACAGACCTTTATGATTCCATTGCATCAGTTTCTGAAAATGATTGACTTTTAGTAAATCCTTTAGATCCAAAGGGATATAGACACCTAAGTATCTAAACATTTCAGTAACCTATTTGTAACTGTGGTTTTGCCTAAGGAATGATTCTGTGTCTTTTTATAAGGAGAATGGGATAAAATGAAGTTTTGTCTGCTTTAATCTTAAGGCCTGAGACTGTTCCAAAAGCCGTTAAGTGCTCCTCAATTAAAGGAAGAGAAGTTTTTGGTTCAGGTACGAACAAAATCATATCATCAGCAAAAATACTGATTTTAGTACAACGTGGACCAATGGATATTCCAGGATTACAAGGATCGTTCCTAATAAGATTGGCCAAAGGTTCAACTACTATGACGAATAACAAGGGTGAAAGAGGGCACCCTTGCCTGGTGCCTCTAGACATATTTAAAATGGAAGAATTTAGCTCGTTAATTTGTAACATAGATTGAGGGGCTGAATATAAAGATTCTATTACTGCAGTAAATTTGTCACCAAATTGCATTTGCCATAACAACTGAAGAAGATATGCAGGCTCCACAGTATCAAACGTCTTCTCGGCATCCAGCGAGAGAATACAAGTGTTGGGAAGCGATCTGAACCTGCAAAGGTGTATGACATTTAGAGCCTTCCTAACATTGTCTGTCATATCTCTGAAAGGGATAAACCCTGTTTGTTCCAACGAGATATAATTTCCTATAATCCTGTTAAGTCTCTGGGCTAAGTTGTTTGTAAAAAGTTTATAATCATGATTTAATAAAGAAATGGGCCTAAAAGATTTAGGATCTCTAAGGTCATGATCAGGCTTTTTGGTTACTATTAATTTAGCTAGGCGCCATGAAGGTGGAAGTGCTCCTGTGTCCAAAGTCCAATAAAAATGGAGATAATATAGGGTAAAAATTTTTATAAAACTCGGACGTGAAACCATCCAGTCCCGGAGATTTGTGATTTTTCATAGATTTAATAGCCGATTGGAGTTCCAGGATATCTATTGGCTGTTCCATAAATCTTTGATGGGTTTCAGTTATAGTTTTCAAAGATGGATTAGATTTAAGAAATTGAGTTATCAATTGTGGTGAGGGATCACTTGTCCTAATCAGGTTTGAGTAAAAGTCTTTGAAACAATCAATGATTTTGTGTGTTGAAGTGTGACAGTTCCCCTGAAGGTCACAAATTACTTTTATATCGTGGTCTAGTTTCTGATTTTTAACCTTCCAGGCTAACAGCCGAGTTGCCCTAGGGCTTTTATACCAGTAGGATTGTTTAAGGTACAATAATTTTTTCTTGATTTTATGGACCTCAAGGGCCTCAAGCTCCTTACACTCTTTGAGAAGGCGTTTATATATTTTATGACTACAAGTTAGTTTATGTTGCGCTTCAAGCAGTTTAATATTATCTATTAAGTTTTGACTCAATTCTGCTTTTTTTTAAGCAACCACTGCCAAAATTGTTGATTTTCCCCTGGAGTACTGCCTTGCAGGCATCCCATACGATATGAGATGGCACGTCACCAGTCAGATTACGTTTAAAAAATTCTTGGCTCTCCTGATCTATTTGTTTTATAACGGCTGGATTCTTCAATAAAAAATGGTCAAACCTCCATGTAAAACTCCTATCTGTCTTCTGAGCAGGTTTTAAACAACAACTTACAGAGGCATTGTCTGACCAGCACTTAGGGTTGATTTCAGCTGTGACTAATTTACTAATAAGAGACTTAGATATAAAAACATAGTCAATCCGAGTATGTGTGTGGAATCTATTACAGAAATATGTAAAATCCCTGTCCTGCTCATGGAGTGTCCTCCAGGAGTCCACCAAGTCAAAATGTTGTATAATTTTCCTAAAACCAGTAAATTGACATGTTGAGTGGTTGGAAGGTTTTGCTTTCAGAGTTTTTAAAATCTAGATTAACATTCATAATATAGTTGAGATCTGCACCCATCAGTATAGGCCCCTCCTGAAATAGCTGGAGCTTTTGTAATATTTCCTTAATAAAGCCCAATTAGCCTGAGTTAGGAGCATAGATGGTCACTAATGTCACTTTGTTCTCATCCAAAATACCCTTCACAAAGAGGTATCTACCATATGTAACTTTCTCAATACCTTGACAAGTGAACCTATGAGTTTTAGATATAAAAATCACCCCCCCTTGCTCTTGAGGAACCTGAAGCATCATAGCTTCAAGTGATCCATTTAAACCTGAACAAAAGGGGGGGGGGGTGAGACTCATTTCAAAGTTGGCCAAATCCTGGCTTCCAAAATAAAAAGTGGTTGATTGTGGTATCTGATTAGTTGGAAGTAGGGCTGCCAAGTCCAACTTGGGAAGTATCTGGGGACTTTGGGGGTGGAGCCAGGAGACTTTGGGGGTGGAGCCAGGAGAAAGGAAGTGACATCATTTTGTGATGTCACATCCTGTGATGTTGCTTCCACATGCTGACACATGAACTCATGAAGTTTCCTAATACTGAATCAGGCCATTGGTCCATCAAGGTCAGTATTGACTACTCAGACTGGTAGTGGCTCTCCAGGGTCTCAGGCTGAGATCTTTAATGTCACCTATTACCTGATCCTTTTTTAGCTGAAGAGGCTGATACCTCCTGCATGTCAAGCAGATGCTCTATCACTGAGCAACGGCCCTAGTGAATCCTTCCTCATCTCGGCAGAATATGAAGCACTAAGTGATGCACAAGTGCTTAATATGATTTTCATATCATAAGAACAGGAGAGAAGCCACAGTGGATCGGCCCATCCAGTACAGCCCATCCAGTACAACTCTGTGTCACAACAGTGGCCAAAAATACCAGGTGCCCTCAGGAGGTCCAGCAGCGGGGCCAGAACTCCAGAAGCCCTCCCACTGTTGCCCCCCAAGCACCAAGAATGCAGAGCATCACTGCCCCAGACAAAGTGTTCCATTTAGACCTTGTGGCTAATAATAGCCACTGACAGACCTCTGCTGGATGGGGACAGACAGAGAGAGACAGACAGACAGACAGACAGCTTTTTCACTTACTCTTGCCCAATTCCCAGGCTTTATTTCTGGCCCTTGTTTCACCCAGCTGTTGTCCATGTAAGTCCCATAACTTCTCCCCCCCCCCCCCCCCAGCATAGGCTTTTTGGTGGCTAAAGAGGACCTTTGTCCTCCCCTTTTCGCCAGCAGAAAAGCTAGTTGGATCCATCCCTAACTTAAAATACCGGTTACTTGATGTACAAATGCTTTTAAAAATGCAGATTTTTACTGCTGGAGGGGGGGGGGCATGGTTGAAAGAAACAGAAAATTGGCATAAAAATGAGGAATCCCAACTTTTATTTGCAGAAGGGAAATGAGGATTGGGGGGACCCAAACAGCCACGACAAGACATTTTAAACAATCCCACTCCCAGACCTTCTATAGGCAACCTCTCCTTGTGATGTTTACCTCTTTGGAAGTGACAGTTTATTCCTTTGACAAAACCACAGTGGACAGACAGACAGAAAAAAGAAAGGGGGGGAGGGGGAGAGACAGAGAAGGAAAAGAGCTCGCAGACCCCAGCAGTTTACTCAGCAGCAACCTTGCACGCAAGCCTTTCAGTAGAAAGAGCTTAGTCCCTCCTTAATCTCTGGGCGGGGCTCTCTTGCTCGATCAGCTCTTAAAGGGGAAATTTCCCTTTTAAGAAGTTCAAGAGGCCAGGGCAGGCTCCGAGGTTCCCCTGCTGGCAGCCATTTTGTCCCCCCGGTGGCCAATTTTGGAAAAGCGGGGGAAAGCTTTAAAAATCGGTGTTTCCCCCGCTCTACCGGGGGACTTGGCAGCCCTAGTTGGAAGGATTTTGGTCCATAATGTAATGAGTGGGTTGATTCTATGCATGTTTACACTCCTGCAAAGCTTCGTGCCTTCCATAAATTGTATCCCTTAAAATCGGGGGGGGGGGGGGGGAGAGAAGATATTGAAGGGGCAGTATGTCAGCTAATTGCTGCCATTCCTGGGTGGGAGGTGGATTCCTCATTGGGTTCACGTCACAGCCCTCACCCCCACCTTTGGAATGTATCTCTCTTCTCACAGTCTGAATGTTATCTCCTTAACCTTGGAAATGGAGAACTTTTTCAATGACTTTGCTGCTTCTGCTGCAGGTGTTTATTGTAACTTTCCCGCATATAGCCTGAGAATGAAATGTCTAAAATGTATTTCGCAAGCTCCAGGAGTGGAGCCCCCCCTCTCATCACCAGGTTGAATGCACTATAACTGTAACCCCTCAACCCTTTTCTTTCATTACTGACTCAAGAATGTGTAGACGACTAAAAGATCCACTGGAATAAAGACTTTTCTAGTTAAGAACTTTGTTTACAGTTTGAAATCTCTTAGACTCTCACACGTAGGCCCTCCTGATTAGCCAAACCAGTCTCTATTGCCGATTCAGCTGTACGAGCTACGTCTTGTAAGGTTACCTGGAGTGCTTCAAGTTGATCAGCAAGAGGCTTCAGGGTCACATGCATATCTTCCAAAATATCCCTTTTAAGAGCTACTAGTGCTGAGTGAAAGTCCACCGTGGTAAGTGGCAAAGAGGAAGGTGCCTCTGCAGACATTATGGCTGCCATATTGCCTTTCTGCTGTGGCATAGTCGAAGAATCCTTCACTAAGCTTCCTGTAGTCAAAAGGCGTTTTGCACGAGTTTTGTACGCGCCGGATTCACTTTACTTTTTGTTCCTTCAAATTTTCCCATAATTTAAGTTTAAATGTGATTGCGGACTGTGACGATAATAGCGGGATTAGAACTGGTGGGTGAGGAGCTCAGTGACTATGTGTCTGCCTCCATTCGAGCCAACACAATGCCCCCTACTTCCTTTCTTTCCTTGACAAAATAGTTGCATTTACAATTATAATTACAAGATAATAGTCCCAACAGAAATAGTATTTCTACAGCCCCGTCAATCATCATGTAACCAGGAGCACAGACTCAGCACTGAATCTGGGGTGGTCGTTCCCAAGAGAGTGACACCCCAAAGTGACCTCTGAACCTCTATAAGCAGTGCCCTATAAAGCCAGGCTTGGTTTAAACAGTGGCTTTTGCTGGGAGGCTAGAAGAACCACATTTTGGCTGAGAAAACTCAGGCCAAAGAGAATTCTCCATGCAAAGCAAACCCCCCCTTCTCTCCTGTTAGCTGTAGTCCAAAAAGGACTAAGAATGGGCAAGTCTCTGCCCTCGCCTCAGGCATCTTCTGCTGACCAAATGGCTAGTCTTTTGTCTGTCAAATGTACAGGCAGCAGGGACAGAAAGCCTCTGGTCTATGCTATTGTCATGAATGAAGTACGTTGCATGTTTCCACCCCCCTCTCCTGTTTCACTCATGTCAGGAAGTATCTTTGGAATAATCCTCTCATCCCTGTCTCCATGTATTTGTCTAAGATATCTGCATTCTTGCACCTATGCCAGACCCATCAAGGTAAACATTAAGTCTCCCTGTATAGTGAATGGTCACCCATTCAGGATCATTCTGCCACACATGAAGAAGAAGAAGAAGAGATTAGATTTATATCCTGCCCTTCACTCACTTGGAGTCTCAGAGCGGCTTACAAACTCCTTTCCCTTCCCCTCCCCACAACAGACACCCTGTGAGGTAGGTGGGGCTGAGAGAGCTCTTTCCCAAGCTGTCCTTGAGAGAACAGCTGGTACAGAGCTATGGCTTGCCCAGGGTCATCCAGCCAGGTGCAAGTGGAGGAGTGGGGAATCAAACCCGGTTCTCCCAGATTAGAGTCCGCGCACTTAACCACTACACCAAACTGGCTCCCTTAAGAAACATCACTCCTTTTGTCTGGCACCAGGGAAATGCCAGACCACTCTATTGTTCCACAAAGGACACCCCCAGAATTTGTACTTTGATCATTGCCATTGGAATTTTTTTTTTTTAAAAAAAAAAAGAAGAACCAGAAAATAAAAACAATATTCTTGATGTCCTCATTATTCCATACAAAGGCTTCGGTCCAGCACTGTGTTTCCATTGGAAGACTTTCCATCCTCAGGGTGTGATTTTCTTGCTGCTTCCTTCCTGCTGCAGCAATTGTGACATCACTTCTGGTTTCCCCCAGAAGTGATGTCATGCCCATGTGATGTTGGCCCCCTCATGTCCCCACCCCCAAGCTCCTGCTGTTTCCCAAATACTGCCTGGCAAGCCTAGATGTGTGTGGCACATGCCATAGAAGAATGTTCAGGTAGGCACTGACCCACAGGCTGGGCAACTGCAGGGGCAGAACATCAGTGGCCTACTTTTGTGTGGGTTCTAAGGGGTTTGACCAGGACTAAAATTTGCAAGACAAATTAATTTAAGCAGGATTTCTGTAGCTCAGAATCTTTCACCACATAAAACAATGCAATAAGTTTCATGTAACCAAAGACTTGGGTGATAGTGGTGAACAGAACCGATTGGCTCTTGCTTGCAAAACTTCTTGTGGTGAGCGGTCTTCTCAAATCCTCCAAGGTGCTGTATTCTTCCAACTCACTCCCTTTTCAAAAGGAATTCGGTACCAGCAAGTTGGGCAATGCAGTAAATAGACTGCAGTACGCGTTTGAAAGACATAGGCCTGAAATAACAAGATAGTTGCAGCAATAACACCAGTTAGACCAAATTTAATCCCTTCCCCCAACCCCGGATACTACTTAATATTTCACATACACAGGGCTCATTTCGTAGCAGGAGCTCCTTTGCATATTAGGCCACACACCCCTGATGTAGCCAATCCTCCAAAAGCTTACAGAGCTCTTCTTACATGGGCTACTGGAAGCTCTTGGAGGATTGGCTACATCAGGGGTGTGTGGCCTAATATGCAAAGGAGCTCCTGCTACAAAATGAGCCCTGCACATACATAATTTTCAGTTGGTCTATACAAAGTTATAAGAGCCCCAGAAAACCTATCTTATCCACCTCCTCGTAAAACAGATGTGGCCACATGCAGGACAGAAGCGTGGCTTCTACCGAAAAATCCCTATTTGTTCGTACCCACTCATTGGTATCTCAGATTTAGCTCATATTGGACATTGGCTTTTAATATCTTTTTTTCCTTCTCAGCTTTGCCTCACATGCTGTCAATATAACCTACCCTTTCTCTTGATACGTAACTTTCTATCCAGCGTGATTTAAAAACAGAAACTGTGCCTTTTCACACAGCTGGAATACAGAACAACTTTAGAGGAAAGGATTCTTGATATAAATGGAGTAAAACAGAACAACAGTTCACACATCAGGTTGTTGTTTCAAAGTCCCTTGAATATATTGGCTGAAAGGAAATCTCTTGAACTTTGCCAAAGCAGTTTTGATGCTGCTTGAAAGAATTAGATGTAGGCAAGGAAGTTCTTGGATCCAGTTTTGCCTCAGTCATGAACTCACTGGATACTGAGGCAAGCCAAATTAGATGCTTATTTGGCTGGGTGGAAAATGGTCTTCCCACAGGCACTACATGGACAAGGCCACCAAAAGTTACCAATCTCCAGGTGGGGCCCATAGCTACATGTCTCCCAGAATTACAGTTGATCTCCAGACTAAGCGATCAGTTTCCCTGGAAGAAACGGGAGCTTTGGAGGGTGGTCTCTATGGCATCACATCTCTATATACTTCCCTCCCCTCTTCCAGTTCCATCCTCCCCAGACACTGCCCCCAAATCACCAGAAATTTCCTCAGGCAGAGTTGGGGCACCCCCACCCACTGTGCTTATGAGGTGGCCAACTCTGGGCTGGGAAATACCTGGCAATTTAGTGGGTGGAGCCTGAGGAGGGCAGAATTTGGGGAGGGGAGGGACCTTATAGGTACACAATGCCATAGAGTTTGCCCCCTGAAGCTGCCATTTGCTGCAGGGGAACCGATTTCTTTTGTCTGAAGATTGGTTGTAATTTTGGGAGATCTCCAGGCCCCACCTGGAGGATGGCAACTCTAGGTAACACCAGGTGACAGCCAGTCTGTATGTGACAAAGGCCCAGGTAGCAGCTACTGCCAAATTGGCCTTTCATCATCTTCGGCTGATTAGGCAGTTGTTCCCTTCCTCAAACGCAACAACCTGGCAACAGCAATCCATGTGATGGTTGCCTTGAGACTGGACTACTGTAATGCTCTCTACACAGGGCTGCCCTTGTCACAAATCTGGAAGCTACAGTGGTGCAAAATGCTGCAGCCAAGCTTTTGATGGGGCTCTCTAGATGGGAGCACATACAGCCTGTGCTGGAGGCATTGCACTGGCTGCTGATAGCATACCAAATTCGTTTCATGGTGCTGGTTCTTACCTTTAAAGCCCTATATGGTCTGTAGGGTTGCCAAGTACTCACCACAGGCCAGTGGGGGGGAGTCCTCTTCTTCCCGAGAGTTTCCCGGCACCATAGAGTTTTTGGGGCGGTTGCTAGAGCGTTGCCCCGGCAATGTGCACAATGTGATGATGTCACTTCCGGTGACATCATCACTCTGGGGACGTCGTCCTGACCGGACGACTTCAGGGGTGGGATTCCCCCTGCCGGCCGAATCCAGGAAGGCAGATTGGGGACCCCTGTAGCAGGGGAATCCCCTGCCCCCCGGGCAGACTTGGCAGCCCTAATGGTCAGGGACCTGCATACCTGAGGGACCGCATTTCCCCATATGTTCCCCAGAGAGCACTGCGGTCAGGGGTCCAGAATTGGTTGGCCCTTCCAGGCCTGAAGGAGGCTAGGTAGTCGATGACCAGGACCAGAGGCTTCTCAGTGGTGGCCCCAACCTGGTGGAATGAGCTCCTGGAGGAGATCAGGGCCCTGTGGGACCTTTTACAGTTCCACAGGGCCTGCAAAATGGAGCTCTTCCACCTGGCTTTTGGGAGCCACCGCCATCACCAATGAAGAATATCAGGTGGTTTAATGTGCGAGGGCCCTGGTTGCTGGGAATGACCATCTATAACCTATGGAACATCAACCACTGCATGGACAATCTAAACAATACTGCGAGCTGACTGTAAGCTGCAAGCAGAGAACTTTCAAGCTGAGAACTGTGAATAATGGCTACTGATATCATATGGACAATGATGAATGACATCCATGACTAACACTTTATGGTTTTAAATTGTTTTAATGTAACTTCTGTTTTAATGTATTTTATTTGTTTGTGTAAGCTGCCCTGAGCCGTCCTTGGCTGGGAGGGCGGGGTAGAAATCTGAAATAAATAAACAAACAAACGAATAAATAATTTTTTAAAAAGGTATTTGATGGAGGATTAACTGTCCTGGCTATGTTTAGCTGCTGTGCACTGGTTTTCCCTTGATGGTTACAGGTGTGTGTAGTAATAATAAAAAGTTCTGTGCATAATCCTTTTTTTTTTTTTAGGGTGGTCATCTTAGGGAAGCCAGCCTTCAGGTGGGACCTGGAGATCCCCCAGAATAACAGTTCATCTCCAGACTAGAGAGATGAGTCCCCCTGGAGAAAATGGATGCTTTGGAGGGTGGACTATAGTACCCCACTGAGGTCCCTCTCCTCCTCAGGCTCCTCCAGAAGTTTCCCTACCTGAATATGGCAACCCTGCCCCCCCAGTCCCCCCCCCTCAGTCCCCTACTCATGGTCAGGGGGACTTGGCAACCCTAGGTCATCTTTCCTTTAGGGTTGTTTTCTTTTTGGCCAAATACAGTGAATAGTTTCCTAGTCCAATGGTGAACCAAACCACCTCTGCTTCTCACTTACCTTGCAAGCCCCTGGCTGGGGTTGCCAAAGTCAGCTGTGACATGATGACCCTTTACCCACACACTGTTGCCCAATCACACTGCAACAGGGAAACAGTTAAATGAGTTAAATTCAGGAAATTTTAAACCATATTTGTTGACTCAGTGCTGTTTATTGACAATGTGTAAAAGTTCCTGCTGGAAGGTGTATGTCACCTTTATTTTTATACCAGCTAAAGCACATTCAGTTCACTTCTGTCAATATATACAACATGTCACCTTCTGTTCTTCCAAGTGAACATATCCTTCTCTTCGTACTTTTTCATGTTTACTCTCCCTTAAGCCTCCTTTAGAACATTCCCTTGGAGGGAGAGAGGCTGGAAAATCTCTTCATTTATGATTGTACAGACCGAGCAAGTGATGTTGGGAGGGTACAGAAGTGATAACACAGTCAATGTTACTTTCGCAGCATGGAGAAATAACAATTTTTAAAAGTTTGCCAATGGAAATCTTAGTCAGATCTAGGCATTTTGGTTCAAACCGATTTAACTAAAACAATAGCAAACCTTTGGAAATTACACTCTGAAACGGAAGTGCAGTTGATTGTCTGGAATAAATTTCTTGGAATCATAGAATCAAAGAGTTGGAAGGAACCTCCGGGGTCATCTAGTCCAACCCCCTGCACAATGAAGGAAATTCACAAATACCTCCCCTGCACACACACCCAGTGACACACACCCAGAAGATGACAAAAAACCTTCAGGATCTCCAGTGAAACTGGCCTGGAGAAAAATTGCTTCCTGACCTCAAAGTGGCGATCAGCATTTCCCTGGTTGTATAAGAAAGGTCCACAAGAACTAAGCACTGAGGCAACCCTTCCTGCCCTTCCTCTCATGATCTGCCTAAGTTCACAGAATCAGCATTGCTGTCAGATGGCCATCATCCTTGTGCCATGGCTAGGAAGGATAGCAGCTATAATGATGGAGGAGCCATGGCTGAGTGGAAGGTTATCTCCTTAGTATGCAGAAGCTCCCAGGTTCAATCTCTATCATCTTCAGTTAAAAGAATTGCATAGTAGGTGGTGTGAAAGATGTCTGCCTGAGACCCTGGAGAGCCATTGCCAATCTGAGTAGACTCTACTCACCTTGATGGAACAATGGTTTGGTCCAGTATAAGGAAGGTTCATATGTTCATGCCAGTGTGGCCCCAAAGTATTTTTAATATAGCAATGAAGGGGCACTAGGAGATAACTAAAACACTGACAAAAATGGATTATCAGATTTATTTGAAAGGATAAACCCCCTAGAATATCTGCACGGACACTACGGCTGCGGTCAGATGTGCTACTTAGTGCAGTCGGGATGTGCTTCTGATTTCATTCGGTATTTTTTGACACGGAGAGGTTTGGTCAGACATCCCATCAAAATCTGCTTTGCTGTGGGCTCACCCCATCACTGATTGATCAGAGCAGCCAGGCGCATTTAATTTCCCCCCCATCCTTTGCACATGCGCATAGCCACATTTCTGAACCGCCGCATGGTGATCTCTGCATGCTGGGCTTCTCCAGTTCTTCTGCAGAGTATGATGATCATATTGGTTTGTGTTAAACTGTAGTTACCTGCCAGAGATCACTCCCTTTCCCACTCATTTTCAAATCTAGCCAAGAGATGGAGATGGAGTTGATGACTGGTGTTCTCAGGCTGGTGTTGGAAGCCACAGGAATCATCACCCTGTGCATGGTGGTCTTATGCCATCAGCTTTGCAGTTGTGGCAGTAATATGCAGTTATACACATATCTCTAAGCCAAAAAAAAAATGGCACCGAGGTGGGATGAAATGATTACCCCGATGGTTTGAGAGTGCAATTGGTTGATCAGATATCAGGAAATCTGGGGTGGAGGGACTGACGACAACCGTCAGTACTGGACTTTCTCTGGTGCCTAATAACTCTTGACTCAAGGATGGTGAAGACAGGGTGCCAACAAGTGGGGAACCAGTCACAGGTATTGGTGTCTGATCGTGCACTTTAAATCCACCAGGCAACAGCAAGGATATTGGATCAAAGAGCACATCTGATCGCAGCCTCTATCAGGGAATGCATAATGTAGGAGGAGGAGTACCTAATGTAATATATTATCATCAAGAAGTTAAGCAAAATTCCATGAGGAGATGATTGGATCCAGATAAGAATCTAAAGGCAGTTGAAGTATCTGTTAAAAGGGAATTATCAGCTCTGATCTGGTTTCAAAAGAGTACATGAAAATGCAATTTTTCTTCCGTAAATGCTTGCCAATCAGATTGGAGTGAAAATGGAAATAGGCACTGAGTCCTGGCTTATCACCACTCATGTCCATATTCTATAGTGAGGAGATGTTGGATCCACCTTCACTGCGTGATAATACAGCAAAAGGAAGAGGGTAAACTAAGTATATCTAAGAACTTGATAAGAGCTGGTATGAAGAATCCTGTGTAAAATGTTAGTGGAGGATTATTTCTACTACCTAAGTAAGGGCCCCCAACCTTTTTGAGCGGGTGGGGGGGCTTTGGAATTCTGACACAGGGCGATGGGCAGAACCACAGAAAGGCTGTCAGGGGCAGTGGAGCCAGGCACAGAATGGCTGCTGCAGTGGGTGGAGCCAACCATAAAATATCAGGGAGTTGTGCATAACTCTAGTAGTAAATCTTCAGGATTTCAGGCAGCAGCTCTGCCTGAAAGGATGCCTTTTAAAACAAACAGATTGTTTTAAAATATGTTTTGCATCCACATGGCTCACCTTCACTTACTGTCAGTTAGCACTGCCATAAGTCTGGTTGACTGTTTCATCAATGTTGACTGTCCTCATCAATAAGGTTGCTGAATGTATATTATGTATCAATGCCTACTGTTTTACCATCTACTCTGATGGCCAATTAACCTTGCTTTTTGTTATGATCTTAGTTCGACTCCTCTAGATCCCACCCGGGAGATTGCATTAGTGAACAGACTCCCACCTTTGGAATGCGAGTCTTGCTTGCCTGCTTCGCTTTGTGCATGCTTATTGCTCATTAGTTTTTCCTCCTCTCTTATCTCTAGCTTGCCTTTCCGTAGCTAATGGCCTTGAGAAGAAAAGCCTCCTGTCATGAGTTATAAGAATCACAGGTGTTATGTATTCCTTTGCTTAGTTTTCCTTGGGAACATTTATTCTAAAAATCTCAACAGTGTTTTTCCTGAGAACCTAGTTTGCCGCGCTTTCCTTGGGAACAGTGGGCCGGTATATTTGGGCGCCAATAATTCTTTCAATTGATTGGTGGATGGTTAGGGCGCCATGTTTCATAAGTATAATTGTAATTGTATTTCTATGCTTGGGCATTACTAACAGAAAAAGTGTTTGACCAACAAGATCTTTTCTGCAAATAAAGGACTTTCTGCTTAAGGAGACCTGTTGTGGACTATATCTCTTGGCACAATCTCACACTTACACAGCAAAGATCCTTGTGCTGTGGTGGCAGCTGCTACTGTCACATTTTTTTTGAAAAAATTGCATAGTCAATCAGATCTCCAGTGGCCAATCAGAAGCCCCACTGGCTCCACCCACTTTCTAAATGCACTTGTGGGCACCAGGAAAGGTGTTGGGCATCATGATGTCCACAGGCTCCGTGTTGAAAACCCCTGATCTACTTGTTACTTCTCAACTAGGCGTCGATATACTACAAGTAACTAGGACAATGGGCAAGGGTCCTATGAATAAATGGAGATAGATTTGTGAAACAGCTGAAAGGAAACTGACAGCAAGCCCTCCCCCTTTCAAATGCTATTTGGATGGCATTTGATGCCACCACACAGGCTAGCATGTATATACAATATCCCAGCAGACAATTTCTTGGCAGTGTTACATATCAAAGGTAGATCAATTTCATATATTTAGGGAATGCGCAGAGGTCCAAAATTTCACTACCAAAACTAATCCATATGATAACAGGATGAGAAGCCCTCCAGGAATTAAAAACAATTTTGTTATGTTCTCTTAAGAATCTGATCCAAGACACAGACTTTGAAATGGTATTGAATTTATCAACTGTGGTACGTATGTGTATAGCGACTTATGGGAAACATTCAGAACTTCCCACTGTCTCTGAGTGGTAATATAAAATGGGGGAAATTGCCCTCTTGTCTAAGCTAACGTATTATAAACCACATGCATATGTTACTAATTCTTGTACAAGATTCTTCGACAACAGATATTCTTTATAATGTTTTTTTTGAGTGATAAGCACTGCAATGGGATTTGACTATTTTTTTTCAGTTCGTTGCGAAATCGCTGTGTCTGTCTGTCATGTTTCTAACCAAAACTTTCTACATGCTCATATGTTATATTCAGCCTAGTGTCTTTAATTAAGCTCTAAAATAAGTTTTCCCAAAGATTTTCTAATATAACTTGGATTAAGATCTGAAGAGTTTTTATTTGGAGAGAATTAAGAAGTTGTTTTTGACTTTCTAATATTTGGCCGCTGGTGTTGTATAGTGTGGTACGGGGTGGCATAGTGACTAGAGTGCTGAGCTAGTGAAGGAGACCTGGGTCATGAAGCTCCCTCAGTGAACCAGAGTCAGTCAGTTCTACTCAGCCTAATCTTCCTCACAGTCTAACCTTCCTAACCACAAATTATGCAGTTGAGTTTCCCATATTTGGGGAAATCACAGGGGTCAGCACACCCAGAGTGCAATGGATGAGCCTCACCCTGGGACACACAAGAATAATGTATACCATTCTGAGTTCCTTGGAGGAAAGGTGAAATCAAAATGTAATAAATAAATCAGTTATTTCAACAATGTTACACATAAAATTTACTTTTTAAAAAACTGTGAAGGGCTAACATGAAACACATGGGGCTAATTTTGCTCTGCTCTCTCTTGCTTTTGAACTGCCCTCTATCAAAATAAATTTCTATGAATGTCCATTGGACTTCTAGCATAGAATCCTACCATTTCCAAATGTTACTACAGAATTCAAATGTAGCGCTTTCTTGCTGTGGTCACACAGCTCATGGTACTGTCATGTCATTTAAGAATGACAAGCAGGAGGACCCATGGTACTCGTGGGGGGGAGCTCAATGTTGAGGAAGAGGAAGCACCCGCAGGTGAGCTTCTCCCCCCCCAGCACCAACAGTGAAGCCCAGGCCCACCAATCCTTCTCCCCCCCCAAGGGCACCAACAGCGAGGCCCGGGCCCACTGATCTTCACCCCCACGGGCACTGGCGGTGAGGCCTGAGTGGTTCACAGCCACTGGGCCCACTGCCACCCCCATGGGCCCCAGCAGTGAGGCCCAGGCTTGCTGATCTCCCCCTCCCCAGAGACCCCAGTGGCAAGGCCTGGGCCTGCTGATCTCCCCCCCATGGGCCCCGGTGGTGAGGCCTGAGTGGCTCTCAACCACCGGGCCCGCCAATCTCCCCCCACACACATGGGCACCAGTGGTGAGGCCTGGACGCCTCCCAGACACCAGCAAGTCACAGAGTTCCCAGAGCATTCTCTGCGCATCTGCAGGGAACACTCTTTTACTTTTGGGGGGATTTAAGTATCCCTTGAATAATTTTTTTAACTTTTCAGATTTTTCTGCACACCTGGGGAGTCCCTCAAGTGTGCAGGAAAATCTCTTTGTCCCCTAGGGGCCCCCGATGTGCGGATTTAGATATCCACATGCAGGGGGTGCCTTGGCTATTAGATATATAGACAAGAAGTGGGACCTGCGATACCCATGCAGGGGAGAATGTGGAGGAGGAGGAGGAGGAAGCAGCCACAGGTGAGCCTTCTCCTCCACCCCCTGACACCGAAGGCAAGGCCTGGGCCCATCAATCCTTCTCCCCTGCCTCCTCTGCACCAACGGCGGGGCCCGCATGGCTCTCAGTTGCTGGGCCCGCCGAGCCTTCCCCCCCAGCACTAACAGTGAGACCTGAGCAGCTTCCAGCCACAAGCCACTGCAGAGTTCCCAGAGCATTCTCTGCGCATGCACAAAAATGCTCTTTTACTTTTAGGGGGATTTAAATATCCCCCATATAGTTTTTTAAACATTTCAGATTTTTCTGCACACCTGGGGAGTGCCCCAAGTGTGCAGGAAAATCTCTCTGCCCCCCCCCCCCCCAAGTGCCCTCAATGTGCGGATTAAGATATCCGCACAGAGGGGGCATCTTGGCTATTAGCAGGGCTCTTTTTGGGCTGGAATGCACCAGTGGGAAAGGGCCCCCACACTGGATCTCCACGTGGAAATTGAGCACAGGCCCTTTAAGAGCAAAGGGTTGGTGGAAAAGGGCCCTGCGCTCCGGATCTCCATGGGGAGATCGAGCATGGGGCCTAGCCTCCTGGCTCCTTGTACTTAAAGGGAACATTCCCTTTAAGAGCAAAGAGCTGGCGGGAAAGAGCCCCACATTCCAGAGCTCTGCATGGAGATAGAGCACAGGGCCTGGCCTCTCGGCTCGTTGTACTTAAAGGGAACATTCCCTTTAAGAGCAAAGAGCCGGTAGGAAAAAGCCCCACACTCCGGATCCCCATGCAGAGATAAAGCACGGGGCTGCGGCTCTTTGCCTCTGGGTTGCTACCATCGCGTCGCCGCGTCTACGCTCTCCCTGCTCCCAGTAAGTGCCTCCCTCCATCTCTTTTTCCTCTCTCTTTCTCTCTCTCTCTTTTTCTTTCTTTCTCTTTCTTTCTTCCCTCCTCTCTCTTTCTCTTTCTTTTTTTCTCTCTCTCTTTTCCTTCCTTCCTTTCCTCCTTCCCTCCCTCCCTTTCTTTTCTCTCTCTCTCTTTTCCTTCCTTCCTTTCTCACCCTCCCTTTCTTTTTCCCCTCCCTCCATTCCTTCCTCTCTTTCTCTTTTCCCTCCCTCCATTCCTTCATCTGTCTTTTCCTTCCTTCCTCCCTTCTTCCTGCCCTTTCTCCCTCCCTCCCTCCCTCCCTTCTTTTTTTCTCTCTCTTTCTTCCTTCCTTTCTCACCCTTCCTCTCTTTCCCTCCTTCCTCCATTCCTTTCTCTCTCTCTTTTCCCCTCCCCCATCTATCTATCATGTAAAGGCCTAATCTCTTGAAATGGGGAGTTGAAGCTTTCTATGGCATGAGGGTAAATAGCATCTCATCAAGCCTCTATTAAAGGGACAGGGCATTTTTCTCAGGCTGTTGGCAAACCTGGACCAATATAAATCCCATGAGAAAACTTGTTTCAATCTAGATTAGAGGATCAAATCAAATATATGCCACAAATTAGAAATAGTACAAACAAGTCCTGAAGGATGACTTTTTGAATTGCAAGGAAGGGGGCTATAAAAACTGACTTCCTTCCAAAAATGAGAACTATGTTTTAAATAGACTTCAGTGTAGTGGTATAACTGACAAGTCATTCCTCCAAGAATTGTATACCAAAGGCAGGACAAGTGGGCATGTAACTCAGAAAGGTAGGACTGCATACCATCTCCACCTGGACCATTCACTACTCTGAACCAAGTATTCTGTCAATTCACATCTGAAAATTTTATGCTGCTATTGCAAAAGAAGCCCTGAAAATTCACTCAAACCAGAACTTTAAAAATAAGGGAATGACAACAGCAAAAATACAGGAATGCAGCAGTGGTTGGGAGGAATGTTGTCTGAATTCTCAGGAATCAATGAGTAATGAATGAATGGTGAAAAATGTTATTATGGAAGCATCCTAAGATTCTTTCTTTCTTTCTTTCTTTCTTTCTTTCTTTCTTTCTTTCTTTCTTTCTTTCTTTCTTTCTTTCTTTCTTTCTTTCTTTCTTTCTTGTTGTTTCATTTTGTTCTTTGTTTTTTTGTAAAAAGAAATATTGGAAAAGGGGAGGGATGTAAAAAAGCAGAGAGCCCAGGAAATGCTGGTTTTGATGATATCTTTAATTTTTGAGAATCTCTTAAGTTTTCTCATGGCATCTTCTGCTTAAGAAAAGGAAGTCTGAAGCTCTAGTGTAACTAGTTCATTGTTCTGTCTTGTTGGGAATGGCTTGCAAATATATGTGTGTCTAAAGTCTGTATTAAAGTCGTTTGGTGCTAAGTGCCATGCAAGAGGAAACATCTGAAAAAGTAGCTTCATTGTTGTGTGTGTTGGCAGAACACTTGACTGTTGAATGGGGGACTTTGGGGGACATCTGCAGAGAAACAGAGTTGTAACTAAAAATGAGCATGGTTAGCGGCACTTTGGAGATTGCCTGTTTTGTGAAATTTAAAAAGTGGGCAGAGTTTCTGAAGATGATTGTCGCTCTTCTCCTGCCATTGGGCTGATGTCTGCCTTTAATGGGCCAGCAAAGTTGATGTTCTCAAACCTCCTAATAAGAGAGATTTCTGCTTCTGAGGAGTTGACTTCCAACGATTGGTGATCTTGTGATGGTAGTGATACTTCGATGTGGTAAAGCCCACCTGTTCACAGGATCATTTTACCTTTGGGACAAACTCTGCATGGTAACCGCTCCACTGGTACATAATTGCTTGTAAAAAATATTATAGTGTAATAATTCAGGTGGGTAGCCGTGTTGGTCTGAAACAACAGAACAAAGTTGGAGTCCAAAGCAGAACAAAGTTGGAGTCCAAGGTATAAGCTTTTGTGTGCATGCACACTTCTTCCATCTGAAGAAGTGTGGTTCCATCTGAAGAAGTGTGGGTGGCACATGAAATCTTGTACCTTGAATAAAATAGTCCACAAACTACTCCTGTCCAGTGCATCCACAAACCTAGAAGAAGAAGAGATTGGATTTATACCCTGCCCTTCATTACCCAAGGGAGTCTCAGAGCAGCTTACAAACCCCTTCCCCTTCCCCTCCCCACAACAGACACCCTGTGCGGTAGGTGGGGCTGAGAGAGCTCTGAGACAATGGTCCTTGAGAGAACAGCTGGTACAGAGCTATGGCTTGCCCAAGGTCATCCAGCAGGTACAAGTGGAGGAGTGGGGAATCAAACCTGGTTCTTCCAGATTAGAGTCCACACACTTGACCACTACACCAAACTGGCTCCTAGGGTTGTTCTGCCAGTGAACTAGGGTTGCCAACTCCAGGTTGAGGAAACCCCTGGAGATTTGGGAGTGGAGCCTGAGGAGGGTGGGGCTTGGGGGAAGGAGGGACCTAAGCAAGGCATAATGCCATGGACTCCACTTTCCAAAGCAGCCATTGACCTTGATCTCTGTGGTATGGAGCTCAGTTGTAATTCCAGGAGATCTCCAGCCCCCACCTGTAGGTTGGCAACCCTAAAAATTCATATTCAGCATACTAGTTCTGCAGGAAGGCAAGCTGAATTCCATGGGAACCTAACCTTTAGGAATTGATTCCAATCCAGTGTGGGAAAAATTGTTGGACATAAGATATTGGTTCAGGCAAGATTTTGTATAGATGGGACAGAAAATAATGTTTTCTTGGTTTTGTCAAAACCGTTTTGACAACAACCAAGGTAAACAGAATAAGAAGCAAAAGATGGGTGTGGCTGGATGACCACACTTCTGGTAACTCGGGGTGTGGCCTAATATGCTAATGAGCTGTGCTCTCGGGGGTATGGCCTAATATGCTAATGAGTTCCTGCTGGGCTTTTTCTACAAAAAGAGCCCTGCTATTAGTATATAAACAAGAGGGGACCCACAACAAAATGTTGCATACTGTGTTGTGGCCCTCAGCCCGGGGAAGGTGCCAGGTAACCAGAGTATCACTCCTGTCAGGAGCAGTGAAAAACCTGGAGTCTTGCCGCTACTCTCCCAACACTGCTGTCCAGTGACAGTGACTAAATGTATATAATCATTGTCATGATAGAGTGGGGACCAAGGTAGGGTATAAGCAAGTTCTTAAAGTAGTATGAAGAAGTCCTTCCTTCTGAAGCCATCTAAGAAACTGGCCTCCATTGCCAAACTTGTTGCAGTGAGTTCCATAAGTTCACCGTATGTTATGCTTGGGGGGGTTTCTTGGCAGAGTGGGGATTTAAACCTGGGACTTCCAGATCCTAGTTTTATTCTCCAACCATTAGTGATGGGAAGTGCTATCAAGTCACAGGCAACTTGTGGCAACCCTGTGGGTTTCCTAGACAAGAGACTAGCAGAGCTGGTTTGCCATGACCATCCTTCACAAAGCAACCCTTGATTTCCTTGGTGGTCTCCCATCCAAATACTAACAAAGGCAGACCCTGCTTAGCTCCTGTGATCCAGCAGACTTACAGCTGTTCAAAGGCAGAGCTATCTCAATGGGTAGGGAGGTGGGGAAAGCAGCAAGGTTGGGCTAGGTGGAAAGAGAGCAAGGCTGGGTGTGAGTGAATGCCAAGGATGGGTGGCTGGTGGAGTGTCAAGGGTGGGGGGTAGATAGGGAAAGCTGCAAAGGTGGGGTTACTGCAGTGCCTAGGGGGGAGTGGGGAGAGCAGCGAGGTTGGGGGGTGAGTGGAATGCCAAGGAGGGGGTGGTGGTTGGGAAGAGCTGCAAAGGTGGTGTGAGTTAAGTGCCAGGGGTGGGTGGTAGGGAGAGAGAGCAGCAAGTGTTGGGTACAGTGATGGAGAAAAGGAGGAGGCCAAAGAGATGGGGATAGACTGACAGATAAGGGAAATGGGAGGAAGGAGCAAAATCAAACCTGGACCCAGCCGAACTGACGAACTACCGGCTGGTGTTCAATTTGCCATATGTGTGCAAATTAATTGAAAGGGCAGTGGTGTCGCAGTTACAGGGTTTTCTGGATGACACTTCGGTCTTAGACCCCTTCCAGTCCGGCTTTTGCCCAGGATATGGGATGGCGACAAGTGAGCTGAGGTGCAGCTGTGCAAGAGCGACCACGGTGGGTGTGACCATTTGAGTGTGTGTGAGAAAGAGAGAAGTGGGAAGGCAGACAATAACCTTTCATCTGCAGCGTGCCTTCTTCCACCCCCAGCCTTTGGTGTTAAGAATTCCTTCCCCAGCAAGTTCATTACCAGTAAGGAGGCGTGAAAGCCTGCAGGGCTGCTGAGGAACAACACAGCTGGGGAGAGAGTAAGAGGGGATGCATTGGCCCTGGCCCAGATCTGGTTGTGAAAGAACAGGCTCTTCCCCGCCATTCCCAGCTCCAGGGTGGGGGGAAGGTCTGGGAAAGAGGTGCCTGGTGCAGCAGAGCAACCACAAAAGGTGTGGAATGCAAACTTTGGATGAGCCCTCCTCCTGGCCTCAGCCTAGCCCATCAAACAAAGCTCGCTTGTTCGGCTCTTCGTTTCTGCGCAGGCAGCCCGGCTTAGCTGAACGTGGAGGATCCTTTGGTTCCTTTCTGGGGGAGGAAAAAAATCCACATTTTAGGAGGGGCTTCCTTCAGGAATTCACCAGAGACAGCCTGGGCATGTGTGTGAGTGTGTGAGAGAGAGCTCCCTCTATTTTATTTCTTCATTTAATCCTCGTCACAAATAATTTTTTTTTTAAAAATTGCTGCCCAACTCTGTGGTGGTGGTATCTATAGTCAGACTGCCATCTCAAACCTCTGGAAAAATATTGTTCTTCAGAAACAAGGAGTACTGTGCTGCTGAGGTTTGTGTGTGTGGGGGGAATACTCAATAAGCTAAGGTGCATTTGGCAGGGTTCACTTCTGTTTCATGGGGAAGAGGGCTACAATTCTCAGACCACTACCAGGCCAAAAACACCTTACACATTCTAGAAAGATCCATTGGCTTTACTTCCAAGGAATGGATACAGCAGGACTGGTGTGGTAGTCTCCTCATGGCACTGCATCCGTTTAAAACCACAGTCCTGTGAAGTGGGAGTAAACTCACATTAATACAGAGAGACAGGCATTGGATCTGGCTGCTTGTTGAGATACAGGGAAGGATTATAGTATTAAGTGTCCCAGACAATGCTCCCTCTAAGCTGTGGAGTCCTGTGAGCAAAAATTCTACTTTGTGAGCTGCCGGCATTAAAGTTGTGAGTAAGTGATTTGGCGGCCGCATAACTTAGTTTGCTCTAAAGCCATCTTTCCTGAGCTAAGGCAAAAATGTGTGAGCTGGAGGCTAAAAAACTGTGAGCTAGCTCATACTAATTCAGCTTAGAGGGAATACTGGTCCCAAACCAGGGGTCATTTCGTAGAAAAAGAGGTGCAGGAGCAAATTAGCATACCTCATTTGCATAACTCATTTGCATATGTCACACCCCCTAACATACCAGAAGTGTGTCAGAAGGCACCACCAGCAGCTGCATGTGGAGGAGTGGGGAATCAAACCCGGTTCTCCCAGATTAGAGTCCAACTCCTGACCACTACACCAAATTGATAAGGTGGAAGCTGGTGAAGGGTTGGTGAAATTTCTCCAGTACTTATGTGCCATGTGCCCAGATAAAAAAATGGTATACTTAGAAAATTTATATGCCACCTTGAGCAAGTCTCTGGAAAAGCAGCACACAATCATAAAAGGAACAATGATAAAATTATCAATATTAAAACAAAACATTAAAAACAATAAAGACCCTAGCAGGGCTTTCCCCGGGGCGCTGCGCCTCTGCACTGCTCGGGGAAGCCGAGGAGGGGGTGGGGCTTGATCATGTGCCCGCCCCCTGGGCTCCTCACTCCCGGAGCTGCGCTCCTGTGCGCTCCCGCTCCAATGGACCCCTGTCCCAAACTATTAGTTAGAAAGCACAAGTCCCCAAAAGCAAAAAGCATAGTTCTTCTCTGAAGTCAGCTTCACTGTAGCTAACTAGGTGGTACAGTAGTTGGCCAAACAGTCAGTGACAGTGTCTGTGGTTGCAGAAACATTTCTTGTACCTCCAGTTTGGCACTCCATACTTTTTAGGTAGGGACTAGCCAGCTGAGGTGGCTCCCCCCACCTTTCTGATTCCACACGCTGCAAAAATAAATAACTCATGACAGCATAGTCCTAGTATGCCACTCAATGTATTCCAAGGTGCACGCTCAGTAATTGCACGCAAACCTCTGCACAGATGTGTTTTCAAATTGCTTTGACATACATTTTCCCTGGCATGTGGTATTTGCATAGCTGGCGTTTTCTGTCCATCCCCTCCTGTATGTTTTGGAATGCTAAAATATTTGAGGGAAAGCACTGTAATTTATTTATTCATTTCTCTTTTTAATGAATTTATAGTGTCATTGAAAGCCACGCTCTGATATTAAACGTACACCAGATCATTCAAGAGTGGCAACATAAAAAAAAAAGAAATTAGCAATTTAAAATTTTGTGTTTTTCATCCTTCCTAAAATGCATTTGTGTTTGAAAATTGGTGGGTGCATTATGGGGGGGTGTGCCTGAAGGTAGCCTCGCCTAGTGTGCAAAAAGCCTAGCACTGGCCCTGGTCCCAAGTTCAATCTCTGGAATCTGTGGTTAAAAGGACCAGGCAGAAGCTGAGGGGGGGGGGGGATGGACCTCCACCTGAGAGCTACATGACCTTGATGGACTGACAGCCTAATTCACTGCAAGGTAGCTTCACATGTGTTCTTGCATGCCTAGAACTTTACTCCAAATTTAGAGTCCAGCGGCACCTTTAAGACCAACAAAGGTTTGTTCAAGGTATGAGCTTTTGTGTACAAGGCACACTTTATCAAATACATTAGAATGGCAAAAAAGCTTCAAATTTATAGCCAGATAATTAATAGCAAATTAAAATGCAATATGATGATGATCAGCATATGCAAAGTGACATTAAATAACAAGTTAAGGTTATAAGGTCAGCAGTTGTAAAGCAATAAATATGTACGACTAGCAGATAAATGTATAAAGGTGTCTTTTCTAATCCTGGGAAGTGACTGGGAATCTTCATTCTCTCCTTTCCGGCTCCTGTGACTGAGAATGCTGCTTTCTGAACACTGGTTACTCATGGTGGTCTTATGTGCATTGAGGTTACACATGTGTAATAAGCACTGTTCCAATATAAGGCAAATGTGTAGCAGCAGAAGGGCCGGTACACTTAGTCACTACCAGGGATCAGGGCCAGGACACTTGAAGCTGTCTTCTACTGAATCAGATCCTGGTTCCATCAAGGTCAGTACTGTCTACGCAGACTGGCAGAGGCATTTCAGAGTCTCAGGTAAAAGGTCTTCCATATCACCTGACTCTTATAATTGGGAATGCCAGGGACTGAACCTGCACGCAAAGTAGGTTCTCTACCACTGAGCCAGGATTTCAGAGCATCAAAAGCCTGTTGACACTCGGGAGTCCAGTTTAACTGAGCACCTGGCTTCGCAGCCTCCGGCCCCTTCCCTTTCATTTTTAATAAGTCAGTGAGGGGAAGGTTGTATTGGGCAAAATTGCTGATGAAATTTTGATAAAAATTGGCGAATCCTAGGAAACTCTGTAACTGGCGTCTAGTGCGGGGGGTCTTCCACCCCACCCCAGCCAAAACTTTTGCCGGATCCATCTCCAAACCCCGTGGAGAAATATGGTAGCCCAGAAAGTCTATTTCAGTCTTATGGAACTTGCACTTAGAGAGTTTAGCAAACAGTTTATTGTCTCTGAGTGTGGATAACACTTCTATCACCAATTTAACAGGTGATTCCATATCCTGGGAATAGAGCAAGATATCATCTAGATAGCACAGGACCCCCTTGGATAGGTACTTGTGTAAAACCTCATTTATTAAGTTCATAAAAATGCCTGGAGCCCCCTGAAGGCCGAAGGGCATGACCAGGTACTCGAATTGCCCCAAAGGGGTATTAAAGGCAGTCTTATACTCATCCCCTTCCCTGATGTGCACTTGGAAGTAAGCATTCTGGAGGTCCAGTTTCGAAAATTTCCCCCCCTTACTGGCCTCATTGAGCAAATCTTTTATTAACGGGAGGGGATAGGCATTTGAAGTAGACACTGCATTCAAGCCTCAATAATCTGTACACAATCACAGCCCCCCACCTTTTTTCTTCCAGAAAAGTACTGGTGCAGTGGCCGGCTGAATAAAGCCTTGTTTGAGGTTTTTATCTATGAAGTTACAAAGTTCCACTATACCTGATACAATTTACCCTTGGGTAGTTTATGCCCGGGTAATAGTTCAATGGCACAGTCAGTGTTTCGATGGTGGTGGTGGGGGAAGCTCATCAGCCTCCGTTTCTTCAAAAACCTCCGCTAAATCCCTGTATGCGGTAGGTATGGATAAAAGTTCCTCGTGTGCCAAACAAGCGCTCTTGGAGCCAGGCCAATTGCCCCAATCTGCTTTCCAAAGATGCTCTTTACAAGAGGGAGAAACCCAGGTAATCCGTCCTTCACTCCAGGTAATCCGTCCCTCACATACATCCCTAACCATGGGCTTCCTAGCACCATGGGGAATTGCGCATGGGGAGTGATTACAAAAGTCCGCTGTTCCCAATGTTCCCCCGTGCCAATTATTATCGGTTCAGTCTCAAAAGCACAAGGTTCTTTCATCTCAGAGCTATCCATTTGGGTAAAACACAAAGGCTCTTCGAGAGTGTTCACCCTCAACCCCAATCCATCCACAACAATTGAGCTAATTAAGTCTGGCACTCCCCGAATCAATAAGGGCTGAACACGCATCTGTGTGCCTAGGTGCGGGTTCACCACAGTCATTAAGATATAAAGAAGGGGCCTGGGAGAGCTCACCATTTGCGGTGCTGTCGATTGAGGGACCAGCTGCGTTGCACCATTCAGAGCAGGTCCTGGTCATTTCCCTGTGGCTGAGCAGTAACCCCTTCTTCTGGCTTCTCCAGGAAGCAGGACTCCACAATTTGGAGTGCCAGCAGCTTAGGGGTGGATGCTTTTTTCAGCTTCAGACGTGCTGGTGGAGAGGATGGGGCCCCTCCCTTGGGAGAGGCAGCTGGACATGCCAAGGTGAAATGGTCCAGTTCCCCACATCTGGTGCACAACCTCTTTTTCATGCGGAGTTCTCTGAGGTCCCTCATGGGTAGCTTGGTCTTTGGCTTAAAAGGGGTGGCTGGTGGGACATCACTCTTAGGGGTACCAGACGGGTACCACATGCGAACTAAGGTGAAATGAGCCTCTGCTTCTTCAGCAGCTCTGATCCAACCATTCAGGGTGGTAGGATTGACATTTCTGAGTATAGTCTCATATAGCTCCACATTTAAGCCCCTGCGATACTGCTCTACAAACACTTCTTCTGGCCACCCCCTGATTTTAGCTTCTAAGCATTTGAAAGCAGCAGTATACTCACAAATGGACATCTTCCCTTGCGAGAGATTGCACACCTGGTTTCGGGCTTTCTCCTCGCTCATCGAGTCTACATATTGGTGGCGTAAGGCCCACATGAAGTCCTCCACACTATCCAACTCGGGTCCCAGGGGATTGTGGAGGCTCACGTACCAGTTGGCAGCTTCCTCTCACAGTCGGGAACTGATGTAGACCACGCGGTCACCATCATCCTGGAACAGATGGCCTCAATTCTGCATACAAAGGCCGACTTCAATGATGAAGAACTGTAGCTTTGTGGGGTTCCCATCAAAGGTGGCTCCCATCAACTCTTGAGGCATAGGCCTGTGATCTGCTGGCTGTGCCGGACCTGGGACGGGCAGAGCAGGTGGTCCCTGCAGGGTGGGAGGCTGGACCAGTGGCTGCACTGGTTGTGGTACCACTGCCGGTGGTGCTCCAGCTCTGGCTCCAGCCCCCACCAGCTGCCCCTGTACTGCCTGTGCCACGACATTCAGTAGATTGGTCAGCAGTGCAGTCATCACTCTTTGAAGGCATCTCTGGATCATGTCAAACCTACAATCCATCTGCACCTACACCTCAGCCATTTGAAAGTCATCCATGGCTCTCCGCTCAATGCCGCAGGCCCCTGACTGTCTTGCCCCAGCTTCCCACCAAGGAGACCAAGTCTCGGTGGTTTGTGCCCCGAATTGAGCCCAGGACTGGGCTCCTCCACTCCAACTGGGACAAACGGTCACCCCACTAGTGGTCACGGGTCGTGCTGGTTCCTCCTCGGTAGGAACCGGTATCTCCTGTTCAGTAGTAGGGATTTCAGTGCCATCGTCAGTCATGGTGGGCACAATGGACTGGTCCCCGATTGGGGATTACTAACAGTCTGTGAGATTGTGCCAATAGATGTAGTCCACAACAGGTCTTCTTAAACAGAAAGTCCTTTATTTGCAGAAAATATCTTGTTGGACAAATATACTTCTTCTGTTAATAATGCCCAAGCATAGTAATACAACTACAATTATACCTGATATGAAATAAGCCTCCTTGACTTCCACCAATCAGTTGGGAGAATTATTGGCACCCAAATATACTGGCCCACTGTTCCCAAGGAAAGCGTGGCAAATTAGGTTCTCAAGCAAAGACACTGTCAGGATCTGTGGGGCAGATGTTCCCAAGGGTAAAATCAAGCATAGGAGCAATTTGCACCTGTGAATAAAATAACATGTAGCAGGAGGATTCCAGCTCAAGGCCATGAGCTAGCGAGAAGCGAAAGAGAGATAAGAGCGAAGAAAAGCTAATAAGCAGCAAGTATGTGCAGAGCGAGCAAGAAGTGCATTCCTGCGGTGGGAGTCACTCTCCCGATGCTATCTCCCGTCCGGGACCTAGAGGAGTAGGTATGGAACTTAAAACAAAGGCAATGTTAAGTGACCATCAGAAAAGGCAATAGAAACCATTGGCAGCGGTAACTGACATGACTGCAACAGAACCATTGGCAGTGCTAACTGACAACATTTTATGACAAGAGAGGCCCAAGCTTGACACTATCACATAGCCATGTAACTGTACCAAAGCCTGGACCAAAGCAGAAGTTAATCAAGGTCATGAGAAGAATATTTTATTTATTAATTTGTTTATATTTATTTATTTTATTTATACCCCGCCCTCCCCACCAAGGCAGGTTCAGGGCAGGTTTAGAACATTTATTAACCACTTTCCTCCCTTGCAGAACTCAAGGTGGCTTACAGTGTAAATAAAACATCATAAAATTGTATAAAAAGTCAATTTGAGAGTCAGTTTGAAAACCCCAGTTTGGACTGCCAGTAAGTAAAAAACGAATCAGTCCTAAATAAAACTGTCTTAAACTGCCTCCTGAAGATGAGACACCTCCCAGGGCTACCTCCCAGGGGAGGTTGTTCCATAATTGTGGGGCTGCCATCAAAAAGGCCCTCCCTCATGCACCCACCAGACAAGCTTCTTCGACTAGTGAGGCAGTCAGGAGGGGTCTGTCCCTGAGATATTACTTCCCAGATAGGAATATAGTCTCACTACGGTGAGTGCCTCAGCATAAGACTATAAGAAGAGCCCTGCTGGATCAGAGCAATAGTCCATCTAGTCCAGCATCCTGCCTTACATGGTGGCCAACCAGTTCCTCTGGAGGACCAACAACAGGGCATCAAGGCCAAGGCCTTCCCCCGATGTTGCCTCCTGGGTCTGGGATTCAGAGGATTAGTGCCTCTGAATGTGGAGGTTCCTCTCAGACACCATGGCTAGTAGCCATTGATAGACTCATCCTTTGTGAATCTATCTAATCCCCATTTAAAGTTGGGATCTGCCTCCATTCCTGAGGACTGGAAGGTAGCGAATGTCACTCCTATCTTTAAAAAGGGTTCCAGAGAATATCATTCAACAATATTTCGCAGAGAATTCTAATAAAGGTACATCTAATCAGATTGTTTGGGATGCTTTGAAAGCAGTTTTAAGGGGACATTTTATTTCACTAGCAGCTTATGATAGAAAGCAAAAACAACTTCTAAGGTTAGCTTTAATGCAAAAAAATAAGTATTTGGAAGCTCTTCATAAAAAAACAACTAGTAGGAAAGTTTATCAAAAATTACAAATTGAAAGGCAGAATTTAGATAGTTTAGAACTTTCAAAAATTAAAAAACAGATTTTACTTTTTCAACAAAAAAAGTGGATTAGATCTTTGAGATATCTTAAACTTTTAACACGAAGAATTAAAAACAAACCTTTATACATTCCTATAGTGGCGTTAAGAGACGGTTTGGGTAATATTCATACTAAATCTGACTGTATTATGAATATATTTCAGCAATTTTATAACCAATTATATCAAACAACGTCTCCCAAGATAGAAGATATTCAATCTTATTTATTACATAAAGTTAAAATACCCAAACTAAAACAAGAACATAAAGATTTTTTGGATGCACCTATAGAACCTATAGAAGTTGAAAAAATAATTAGAAAATTAAAGAATCACAAAGCGCCAGGTAATGATGGCTTTACTGGTGAGTTTTATAAGGCTTTTAGACATCTTTTAATGGAACCCCTAACACAAGTGTGTAATGATATGGCTAGGATGGGGGAATTACCACCCTCATGGAATGATGCTACTATCATTTTAATCCCAAAACCAGGTAAAGATATATTAGATCCTAGTTGCTATCACACTATCAGTTTATTAAATCAAGATACAATTTTTTTCCCAGCTATACTGGCCTCACGCTTAGGTAATATCATTGGTACCTATATACATCCAGATCAATCGGGATTTAGCCCATATCGGAATATGGCTGATAATATTCGAAAATCTTTAAATGTTATTCATTATTGCAGAAAACAGAAAATACCTTCAATTTTATTTTCTTTAGATATACAAAAAGCATTTGATTCTGTAGAACCAGAGTACATGCATCACTTATTATATTTTATGAATTTTGGCCCCAGTTTCTGTAGGAGCATTTCTACTTTATACAAATCCCCACAAGCTATGTTAAGAGTTAATGGACTTAATTCTACGAAATTTAGTCCCTCTAGGGGCACACGTCAAGGGTGCCCATTATCACCCTTATTATTTGCTTTATGTTTAGAACCTTTAGCGATAGCAATAAGGGAAAATAATTTGATTCAGGGTATACTTATCGATGATCGTATGTTTAAAGTTAATATGTTTGCAGATGACACAGTATTATATCTTTTAAATTCGGTAGATTCACTTCAACATGTAATGTATGAACTAGACCTTTTTGCTAATATCTCTGGCCTGGTAATCAAGCAATCAAAATCTGTGGTTTATCCTATTTTAGTTCAAAACACGTTAAGTCTACAAATCAAAAAAGAATATTCTTTTCAATGGGTAAAATCAACTTGGTGTCATTTGGGAGTTGAAATACCTCTGAAACTTGAAGACCTCTTTAAAGAAAATTTTTTAGTCTTACAAAAAACAGTCAAAAAACAATTATATGGATGGCAAAAACTTAACCTTTCTTGGACAGAAAAAATGGATGTGGTCAAAGTTTTATTTTACCTACATTTATTTTTTTATTTAGAACAATTCCTATATTTTATTCACACAAATTTATTCATACTTGGCAAGGCATATTGAATAACTTTATTTGGAGTTATAGAAAGCATAGAATACCTTTTCCCACACTCTGTAGGGAATATAATGCAGGAGGTATGTCATACCCTAATTTGATGCTATATCATGATGCAACTCAGTTAGTTAATTTGATTAAAGTTTTTGATGGAGATCTTGCTCCTGATTGGTACATTATAGAACAGCATTATGCAAATCTGTTTACTTTATTTGAGACTGTTTGGCAAACGCAATCATCTAGAAAGAAGACACTGCAAGATAATCCTTTTTTATGGAATACTTTATTGGTATGGGAAAGATATCAAAAGCAATTAGCACCTTGGCCTTCTTTGTTGGCTCCATTTACAGGACAGCACTGGTTTCCACCTGCAAGGCAAAGATCATCTTATAGGCAATTTAGAGCTAAAAAGATAATTAGATTCCTAAATATAACTAAACAAGGCATGTTATTAAGTAAGCTTCAGTTAGAAATAATCTTAGGAGACCATTTACCATGGTATGTGTATTTTCAATTAAATAATTTATTAAATTCTAGCCCATTCAAATTAGGTTTAATAAGACCTTTAACTAATTTTGAACATTTGCTGAAAAATAATATACCAGGGCACAAAGGTTATATTTCAAAAAATTATCTTATACTTTTACAATTAACGTATATTCATCCACCAAGTTATGTTGGTAAATGGTCTAAAGAACAAGTTGCCTTGATTTCGCTTGACGAATGGTCAAGATCTTGGAAGTCTGTTACTCTTGGTTCAAATAATATAATGATTAGGAGCCAATTATTTAAAACTATCTCAAGGTGGTACTTAACCCCTCTTAAACTACAATATATTACTAAACCGACTTCTAATCTATGCTGGAGACAGTGTGGGGAGAAGGGTACGTATTGGCATGCCTGGTGGCAGTGTGATTTAATTCAACAATTTTGGGAAAAGGTTGTTTTAATTATAAATGATATTACTTTGGTTAAAATTTCACTAGATCCTAAAATTTTGGTACTGAATATTTGGCCAGCTTTAGATTGCACGGCAGGTACAAAAACTTTGTTAGAATATTTGTGTGCGGCTGCTCGGATGATTATAGCCAGATTTTGGAAAAGTTGTAAAGTAATCTCAGCTCATACCTAGATTTTGAAAGTCTGTGAATTATGTATGTTAGATAAAATTATGGAATCTTTAAAACAAAAAAATGATGATAATTATCAATCTAATTTTGTAGCAATTTGGTTTCCCTTTCTTCAGTACTTATCAAAAAAAGATGAATTCAGTTCTTCAGTTAATGCAATTATTATAGCTTGATGGTATAATACTTGGATTGAATATGCTTTTATGTTTGCTTGTTTAAGATATATAGTTATTTAACGGTTCTGTATCATGTTGGAACTTTTATTATCAACAAAATTTAAAAAAAGAAAAAAAAGGATGTCTTGTAAAAACATATATATATATATATATATAAAAGGGTTCCAGAGGAGATCTGGGAAATTACAGGCCAGTCAGTCTGACATCGGATAAGTTGGTGGAAACTGTTATTAAGGAAAAAAATTAGTAGGCACATTGATGAACAAAATCTATTGAGGAAGACTCAGCATGGGTTCTGTAAGGGAAGATCTTGTCTCACTAACCTGTTAGTGTTCTTTGAGGGAGTAAACAAGCATGTGGATAAGGGGGACCCAGTAGATGTTGTTTACCTTGACTTCCAGAAAGCTTTTGATAAAGTTCTTCATCAAAGGCTCCTAAGTAAGCTCAATAGTCATGGGATAAAAGGACAAGTCCTTTTATGGATCAAAAACTAGCTAATCAAAAGGAAACAGAGAATGTGTATAAATGGGCAGTTTTCTCAGAGGAGGGAGGTAAGCAGTGGGGTACCACAGGGATCAGTACTCAGTTCAATGCTTTTTAACTTATTTATTAATGATTTGGAGTTGGGAGTAAGCAGTGAAGCGGCTAAATTTGCAGATGACATGAAGTTGTTTGAGGCAGTGAGAAGAACCAGGGAGGATTGTGAGGCACTCCAAAGGGATCTGTCGAGGATGGGCGAGTGGGCATCAATATGGCAAATGGGGTTTAATGTGGCCAAGTGCAAAGTGATGCACACTGGAGCCAAAAATCCTAACTATAAATACACGTTGATGGGGTCTGAACTGGCGGAGACTGACCAAGAGAGAGATCTTGGAGTCGTAATGGATAGCTCAATGAAAATGTCGAAACACTGTGCTAAGGGTTATTAGTAAGGGAACTGAAAACAAATCAGCCAGTATCATAATGCCCCTGTATAAATCGATGGTGTGACCTCGTTTGGAGTACTGTGTACAGTTCTGGTCGCCACACCTCAAAAAGGATATTGTAGCATTGGAAAAAGTGCAGAAAAGGGCAACTAGAATGATAAAAGGGTTGGAACACTTTCCCTATGAGGAAAGGTTGAAGCGTTTGGGGCTCTTTAGCTTGGAGAAACGAGGGCTGAGGGGTGACATGATCGAGGTTTATAAGATGATGCATGGGATAGAGCAGGTAGAGAAAGAAGTCCTTTTCTCCCTTTCTCACAATACAAGAACTCGTGGGCACTCGATGAAATTGCTGAGCAGTCGGGTTAGAACAGATAAAAGAAGTATTTCTTCACCCAAAGAGTGATTAACACGTGGAATTCACTGCCACAGGAGGTGGTGGCGGCTACAAGCATGGACGGCTTCAAGAGGGAATTAGATAAACATATGGAACAGAAAGTCCAACAGTGGCTACTAGCCACAAAGTATAGACAGGAACATGGCAGTGATGCTCTGTGTTCTTGGTGTCTGGGGAGGGCAACTCCCCACTGCTGGACCTTCTGAGGGCACCTGGTGTATTTGGCCACTGTGTGACAGAGTGTTGGACTGGATGGGCCTCTGGCCTGATCCAACATTGGCTTCTCTTATGTTCTTATGCTTATTCCTGTGGCCATCACTACATCCGCTGGCAGCGAATTACATGTTTTAATCAGTCTCTGATGTATGGAGAATGAAGCTGCCACAATCATGGGAATTATTGCAGGCTCATGGACCCAGATAACTTCTGGGTACAGAAATGGAAATTTGGCATTATATTTTTTCAACCAATTTCAACCAAGTTATTTCAACCAATCCTATGTTTCCTACATAATGGGCTATGTATTGAGGCTGTAATGGAATGGAATGTAGGGTGGATTTGCATTCCATAATATGTGCATGCAGTCATGACTGAATCCATGCACCCCTAGATGTGATTTGCATCCCCCCCCCCCCGCCCGCGGTGTGCTTTCAGGAATCCAGGAAGTGGCTTGAGGCTATACATCAGAAAGCAGAATCCCTTTTTTTTGGTCAAACAGGAATTTTTTATCTTTATTATTCTAGTCTATCGTTTCTTTTATGCTTTTTGCAATTCATCCGCCAGCTGTGATTTGTACAGCATCCCTTCAGCTCTCTCAATGGGATGATGGCCGTACAATCAGCCTTCATTATCTTTCTGTGCTCTTATATTAGAACCAAGTACAGAGGAAACACTTTGTAATTACCCCAGGCATAGTTCCTACATGTTAGAGATGCCATCGATGGGATTAATGGATATTGCCTGGGAGGGGGGGGGAGGTTGAAGTGGATGGGGGGGGGGGGGAGAATAGGCATCCATAATCACACCATCCAGATGGGCTGGAACGTGAGTAGGGAAAAATCCCACCAGCAATTAGGCTTGTTTCTTGCAACAACAGCTGTGCCGAGCCTCTTGCTGAATATTGAGCACACTTCAAAGGAGCGTGCAGAGGGAAGGAGCTTTGTTTCAGAAGGGGGATAAGTAGGGCAGGGCAGAGGCCCAGGGAACAACTGGTTTTATGAGAGCTCCTGTACACTGTAATCATAATTGTACACTTGATATCAGCCACTGAGATCGGAGATCAGGTCAGGTTTGCAGGAAGGCAGATGGGCTGGCTGGTGTTATTTGGGTAGCATTCGCACAGCAAGGATTCTCTTTGTTGCTCACAGTGAAGCATCTACACATTAAATTCCTGCCCTGCTCTAGTCGTCCACCAGCTTTCCCTCCCTGTTCCTTTCCATGCAAGCTGGGTGGGGGACTGCCTGCATTTTTGCCTTTATATCTCTGCAATGAAAATGACTAGAGGTTTTTGTTTTTTTTAAGGAAGCTGGTAATGCATGCAATTGAGCCTTCTAATATTATTGCACCTTCCTGTCCAGACAGCATGCAAACATACTTGGACAGCTTCAAAAAAAGATCGTAGCAAAGCATGGGGAAACCTGGAAAGTGGATGATTAGAAGACAACATCATGTAAATGCTAAAATAAAACGCTTAGAAACAGAAGAGGAGTACAATATTTGTTGGGAAGTAGCCTTTGAAGGGTTTTTTTTGGTAGCAAGCTACCCATGTTGGACCCTCTATCTCACTGAAGGCCAAAACCCAGTATTTTAATGGTGGTGGTTGTTGTTGTGTATGTGTGTAATATTTCTGAGTCCACAGTTTCACTTTAACGGTGAGCACCTGAATTTTGGAGCCCTTGGGAATGCTGCACTTCTAAGTTCCCTCTTTCTGGAAAAAGGGCGGAAACTGAGAATGCTTTCCCATTAGTGCTGACCTTTCTGCATACTTTGTGCAAAATAAGATATTAGGATTGTTGGCCTTAGGGCTGGGTCCCAGGCAGATGTCCAGCTTGGCTATTACCTGAACTTGGGAGACCAGATGAATGGACTTTGTTCACCGTTTCTGCAAGAAACTTTCAAGCAGAGCTAAAGAACTCTTTACGCAGGCATGTAGATGACTTTCCTTGAAGAGGCATACCAGTTGAATGGAGGAACAACAATATCTGCATAGCAACAGCTAACTCCTCTGTTCTCTTCCAGGTCAAGAGTGACAGAGCTCTGAGTAAGGTAACACTGTGTACACACACACTCCTGATACCACTGCAAACTGTTTGTATTTCCTGTTGGTATTGTATTGTCGCACATGTATTGTGGCAGAGCATGACTTCTCAGCTATGAAGTACCCTATAGCAATGGGTTCCACCCTACCTTTTCAGTAGGGTGACCCACAAGCACACATTTACTTGGCATGGTGACCCAGCAAAGGCTGGGCCAAGGCTTTTTTTTTTTGCACGCTAGGAAAACGAAAACTTTAACAGCCATCTAGTTCAGCACTCCGTTATCTACAGTGGCTAGCCAAATGTATTTGAGAAACCAACAAACACTGCACAAAGGATGCAGCTGCCCCCACTATGAACCCCCGGCAAGCACAACCTTTCAGAAGGAGGTTCCATTCCAGCCTTTGACCGCCCTCTCCTCCATTCCTCCCTCTAATCCCTTCTCAGATTCTAAGAAACTCACTCTAGTAACCATCAGGGCACGTTTTACTTTTTTAAAAAAATTATTGCATTTATTACAAGTCTACAACATATATTCAAAACAAGAATACAACAGTATCGTACAACATTGTGATAAGTAAGATATCGAACATATAAGATGCATAGAACATCATACAAACATACTTCTGTATTATGTTGCATTAGAGAAATGGATCGTAACACTGAATTTAAATCAAGCAACTACCAAGCATATCATAAAAGGTAAAAGTTTCCCTTGCTCGAAATCCAGTCAAATCCGACTCTAGGGGGTGGTGCTCATCTCTGTTCCAAGCCGAAGAGCCAGCACTGTCCGAAGACTTCTCCATGGTCATGTGGCTGGCATGACTATATGCCAAGGTGCACAGAACGCTGTTACCTTTCCACCAAAGCAATACCTATGTTTCTACTTGCAGTTTCTTGCTTTTGAACTGCTAGGTTGGCAGGAGCTGGGGCCAGAGACAGGAGCTCACTCCATCACACAGCACTTGGGTCTCAAACTGCCGAGCCACCGACCTTCCAGTCTGCAACTCAGCATCTTAACCTCTGAGCCACCTCTGAGCCACCGTTCATACAACCTTTTTAATAACAGATATTAAGCTAGTTCATATGAACCAATTTTTTAGGAACCACATTCTAAGAAGCCAAATAACCTAATACAGGAAACCACTTTACCACAAATTTGGATTATATATACCAGGGGTGGCCAACCTGTGGCTCGGGAGCCGCATGCGGCTCTTTCACACATATTGTGCGGCTCCCGGCAGGGCGGCTGGGGAAGCAAAGGGGAGGCATGCTTTTTCTCCCTTTCTCCCTTCCTTCCTTCCTTCCCTCCTCCCTCCCATCTATTTGCTTTCCTAGTTTCTCTCTCTCTCTTTCTTTCCACTTCTTTAATTCTTTCTTTCCATCTCTCTCAATATCATTAGCAAACAAGTAATATCATTATCAATAACCGGTTTTCCTCGTTTGTTTTTATTTTTGGCAGTCCCATTTAACGTTAATAAAAAGCAAATTTGCATATTTTTAAAAATAAAAACGTGTGTGTGATATTTGTTCCTGTCTTGCGGCTCTCAGACATCTGACGTTTATTCTATGTGGCTCTTACGTTAAGCAAGGTTGGCCACCCCTGAGATATACCTATCCATATTAGTTTGAGTTATTTGATCAGTGATTCCCCCTCCCCATTATATATAGATTCCATATCTTGTTATGCCACATATATATAGAAGGTCATGTTTTACTTGATCAGCGTGTATATGCAGTGGGAGGTGGGAAATGCCAAATAATGCATGGAAGATACTGTTTCCGGGTCAGATCTTGGTTTCCAAAATACAAAGGAAAGGGCAGAGGTTGCCATTAGAGAGGGCTGACCCATGGCCCACTTTCAGAGGCTTTGCAACCCACTTCTGGGTCCTGGCCCACAGGCTGGAAAACACTGCCCTATAGGGGAGATTTGTTTTTACCTCACTTCCACAGCTGCCATTTTATTTTATTTATTTATTTTAATTTTTATTTATTTCTGCATTTTTACCCCGCCCTCCCCACAAGCGGGCTCAGGACAGCTTACAGAGTGGCATAACACCAGGTTAAAATACAGTTAAAACAGTTTAAAACAATTAAAAATTCCAATAAAGTGTTCGCAGTAAGATGATAATAGTCAACTTATATCCAGATGGCGTCCTGCAATTTCTCCTTGTGACCTAGTGTGGATTCCTTCGGGCCGGCCCTCATCTCCGATGGTAGTGGAGATCGTTGATGGTAGATATATGGTGGCAGCTCCTAATCGAAGGCCTGGCGGAAGAGCTCCATCTTGCAGGCCCTGCGGAACTGCATAAGGTCCCGCAGGGCCCTGATCTCCTCCAGGAAGTCATTCCACCAGATTGGAGCCACCACCGAAAAGGCCCTAGCCCTGGTACCAGCGAGCCTGGCCTCCCTCAGCCCCGGGACCGAGAGTCGATGCTGTGATCCTGACCAAAGTGCTCTCTGGGGTACATGTAAGGCAAGGTGGTCCCTCAGGTATGTTCGACCCTGGCCATATAGGGCTTTAAGAGTAAGCACCAGGACCTTGAAGCGAATTCGGTACTCTATAGGCAGCCAGCGCAGCACTGCCAAGGCAGGCCGGATGTGATCCTGTTTAGAGAGATCCATCAATAGCCTGGCCGCGGTATTCTGCACCAGCTGCAGCTTCCGGATTTGCGACAAGGGCAGCCTCATGTAGAGAGTGTTACAGTAGTCCAGTCTCAAGGTGACCGTAGCATGGATCACCGTGGCCAGGTCATCACGAGGAAGGGAACCAACTGCCAAGCCAGCCACAGATGGTAAAATGCTGACTTAGCAGTGGCTGCTACCTGGGCCTCCATAGTTAAGGAGGGATCCAGGAGCACTCCTAGACTCCTAACCACTGACGTGGGCACCAACGGGACCCCGCTGAAGGTTGGGAGCTGGACCCCGCCCAGACCACTCCAACCCAGGCACAGGACCTCCGTCTTCGCCAGGTTCAATTTCAGCCTGCTCAGTCTAAGCCAACCTGCCACGGCATGCAGTGCCCAGTCTAGGTCTTCTGGGCAGGAGCCTGACCGGCCACTCAACATCAGATAGAGCTGAGTGTCATCAGCACACTGATGGCATCCCAGCCCATACCTCCGGGCAATCTGGGCAAGGGGGCGCATATAGATGTTAAACAGCATAGGGGATAGCACTGCCCCTTGAGGCACTCCACATTCAAGTGGATGCCTCGTGGATTGCTACTCCCCTAGCACCACCCTTTGTCCCCGACCTTGGAGAAAGGAAGCAAGCCATTGCAAGGCCGGCCCCTGTATCCCCATGTCAGCAAGGTGGCGGGTCAGCTGCTGATGGTTGACCATGTCGAACGCCGCCAACAGGTCCAACAACAGCAACGCTGCCACGCCGCCATGATCCAGATGTCTCTGGAGGTCGTCAGTAAGGGTGACCAGTACAGTCTCCGTCCCATGACCTGGGCAGAAGCCGGACTGGAAGAGGTCTAAGACCAAAGCTTCATCCAGGTAGCCCTGCAACTGTGCCGCCACTGCCCTCTCAATTAATTTGCCCAAATATGGCAAATTGGACACCGGCCGGTAGTTGGCCAATTTGGCTGGATCCAGATTTGGCTTTTTCTAGAGAGGGCGGACCATCGCTTCCTTGAGTGCCTCCGGGAACCGCCCTTCACTGAGGGACTTGTTGATAATCTCCCGAACAGCACCTCGGAACCCCTCGTGGCCTGCTTTAATAAGCCAGGAAGGGCATGGATCAAGGATGCATGTGGTTGGGCACACAGTCATGAGCAACCTGTCGACTTCCTCTAGGCTGAGCTGGCCAAACCCATCTAACCCTGGAATCGAAGACGCGCATGGGGCCTCAAGTTCACTTACTGTTTCAACTGTGGGGGGTAGGTCACGGCAGAGCATCAAGACCTTATCCATCAGGGATGGCAGGCTGTTGGTCGGTGCATTAGGCAGTTGGTACACCAACCAGACAGCCAAACTCTCTACAGCCTCTCACACCAGACCGACACACTCCAAGCCTGCGATCTCCATCTGCGGGAGCGCCCTGAAGGAGTAAGCCTCCTGAATGAAGATTGCCACTCCCCCCCACCCCCTAGTCCATGATTGGTGTAGGACTGAGAATCCGGGGGGGGGCAAGCTGGGAGAGAGCTACTGTCTCCCCTTCCCGCACCCAGGTCTTGGTCATGCATGCCAGGTCAACTTTCTTTCTTTCTTTTTTTTTTTTAATAAAGATTTTTATTGATTTTTTACTATTACTACAACTCTACCGCTAATAACTACACTATATTATCCTATACAGAAAATACTGTTTGCAATAATCAAGTTAACTAACTTTTAAAACTGAAAAGCAATATACTTTCTTGGTTAAACATTCTAAGTTCATGTTTCTGCTTCTACACATAACAAAGCTGATTAACTGGCACATACAGCAACGAAGAAAATGCCTACTATTCCGTTTACATTTAGACATAGTGTACCATCATTAGATATTGTTTATAACATTATTTCTTCTTCGTTCCTCTTCTTGTCTTTTTAGTCTCTTTGCTGAGCTTGGGAGCAGCAGTTCCCTTTTCTGAGTCCGATGCTTCTTCTCCACTTTCTGAGCCATCAAAGCCATACATACTTTCCTGTGACTCTAGTGAGTCATCTGACTCCCTCTCCGCTTTCTTTTTCTTGCATTTTCCCAGAAATATTTTGGCTTGTTCTACAGAGTCAATCTTGTAATTCTTGCTTTTATAGCTGAAAGACTGTCCCTCTGGAATATTCCAACGATACGTAATTGACTCAGACTGTAACCATGTTGTTATATTCCTGTAGGCTTTTCTTCTTTTTCGAATTTCAAATGGAATGTCTTTTAGAACCTTGATTTCCTCTTCTTGGATCTTCAGCGTTGTTCTGTTTGTGGTTTTTAACACCACATCCCTTGTTGATCTTTTGGAAAACCTTATCATGATCTCACCTGGCAGGTTTTTCTTTTTCACAAAATCTGGATAGGTCCTGTAGACCAAATCCATGTCGCTTTGTAGTTTCTCCGCTTCAATACCTGCCAACGGTGCTAATGCCTCACTCAATAGTTTTTTAAGATCCTCCCCTTTTTTCTCAGGAACATTCTGCAGTCTCAGGAAAAATTTGAACATTCCATCTGAAGTTTTAAGACATTGTCGCTTTGAAAAGCCTTTTCTTTTTCAATTTTTTGTAGTCTTGAGTCATGCTTACTTGTTGTTGCTTTTACTTCCATGAGTTCTTGTTGCAGCTTCTCATTTATTTTTCCGGACTCTTTCATTTCCTTCTGCATTGTATTCATCTTGGCATTGAGAGCTGTCATCTGATCCACTAGGGGTCTCAGCATCGATGAGAGCATTGTGCTCATCTCTGTGATGTCACTCTTTGCAGCTGGAACTCCGCTTCCTGGCTTAGGAGAGGGTTTTTGTCTCCCCGTCATTGTTGCTGTTTCGTTTTGTTTATAGTTAGATAGGAAGATCTGAAGAAGAAAGTCTCCTTTTCCGTTTAAAAGCTCATTTCTTCGTGCATGCGATCCAGCCCTCCAGCATTTCCAAGCTGCTTTCAATGCTGCAGAAATGCCATGGGAAAGTCTCGGTAAGCTCCGTTCGGAGAGAGGGGAGGGGGGGAAACATTCCACCCAACCCTTCCCAGCCGCTTTGTTATGCAAACTCTGTTTGAGACTCACGAATCACCATTGCGTATCGGGAAGTTTCCTTGCTTCTCCGATCGGTATTCTCTGCTGCTTCATGGTTACGCTTGAGTAGCCCAGAGGCTTCTGCGGCGGGGGGAACCTACGGGGGTGAAGGAGGGTGTCTCAATCCAGCGGTCGCCACCACAAGGAGAGACATCCCTCAAGCCACCCCAGGCAGAACCCCTTTATTAGGGTCTCTGGGGGCTCAGCACCTGTCCAAAGCCCCTTCTACCCCGCAGATGCGGTGAGAGGCGTCCACCATTAAGCGTGTCTCTTCTGGAAGTCGCCAGGTCAACTTTCTGATCTACTAGGAAGTCCCAAAGGATCCTGGTCTTATTATTTATTGACCTGGCATTACACAACACCAATGTCGGAGGGGGGTTATCCATCTTAGCCCCACTGCCAACAACCATTGGGATGAGTTGCAGGCTGGAAGGGCGCCGAGCTACCCTATTTCTCCATGTCCTTCCCTCATTTCTCTGCCTGGACCCACCACTATTCTTCCCCCTCCCCAGGAGCAGCGGAATTTGGAGACCCTGCATCGCCAGCCATTCTTCACACTAGTCACAGACTGTTGGCAAACAGGCAACCTACCCAAATACTTTGGCTGCAGGCAACACTTCCAGTGCTGTTGGGGTTAATATCCTGTCCTAACCATTAAAGCTATTAATTAACAAAAAATCTTAATGATTGCTACTAACTATCCTATCAATCGGCAGTAAAAACATAAAGCCGGCGAAACAAATCTCTCAATTTAATAAACTGTCCCACTAGCAACCAACTAAATCCCCTTCATCTTTGCAGGACAGGTCTCCAATTGGGAACCTCCTCAGCCTTTCACCCTGATTGGTTCCCTTACATCCTGCTCTGCAATTAACTAAACTACAGCCAGAGCAGGGTAACCAATTTCATACCCTCCCAACCAACAGCCAGCCCCAAAGTGTCGTCTGTCCAGGTTGTTTCAGGCAAGTACCTCTGCCACTAGCAGAGGGGGACTGTCCCAGGCCAGATCTTCCTCCTCTTCTTCCTACCCCTTCTCGTATGCTGGACTTGATATTCTCCTGCCAAGGGGAGAGAGATTTCCACTTCACCCTCCACAGTTTTTTGATGTCGAACAGCCAGTAGATGGTGCTGTGGGTTCCAATTCTCCCCTTGTTCTTATCCCGTCTCCCTTCCAACACCAGCCACAGCTGCCGTCTCCTGGCTCTCCCGGACAAGCCCTCGGATCTCCAGGATCTCCTGGCCTCTGGACCTCAAGCCAACCTCTCTCCTGGTTCGACTTGGCTCCACAGGTCCCAGCACATCCAACTTCGCCCAACACCTCCCCCTGCTGCTGGCTGCTGCACTTTTGGGCCCCCAAGCCCTCGTCTTCCACCGCTTGTCATCTGCTGCAGTGCTTGGAGGTTTCCCCCACAGCCATGGCAGGTCCCAAAGGGGAGGGAGCTGTCCTCAAACCTCCCGCTCGCCAACCTGGAGTCTTGGCGTGTTTCCAGCACCGCTGCAACCTTGTCCTCCCCCCAAGATGGCCACCAGAATGGGGTGGAGAGGTCTTGCGGGCCGGTGGGTGCTATCTCTGCGCCGGTCAAGGTGTCACTCCAGTCTGAGGCGGTGCGGCGCTGCCTCATCCGTGTTGGAAAAATGAGCATGTAACGCAAGGCCTGAGAAATTCAGTCATTATAGGGTTAACCTATGCAACTTGTTTGTTTACCTTTGTTAGCCTGGAAGTAATACCTGGCAGCTGGTCAATTAACTCTAAGCCTGGGAAAACTAAAGGTGTACTGTTCTGCTAATTGGTTACTGATATCAGGTGTTTCCTTTCAGGGGTCAAGAAGAAGGAGAGATCCTCCATTGCAATCTCTCTCACTCTCTTTCAGGATGTCTTAGTGTGCAGATGCAGCACAATGCTGCTTAGAAAGCATGTTTTGTTTATTTGTAGCTAATCCCGTTTACCTTTTTCCTTTAGTAATAAACTTCTTTTAAACTAAAAGAAGCAATCTCTTCTTTCCAGAAAAGCAAGATTCATTACTCTGAATTTTCTTGATTATTGGACAAAAGTCCTAACAAATGGTAGCAAGAGAGGATGGTTCTCTTAAAAGCTTTCTGGATTGATTGAGAAAGAGAAATAGGGAATAAGAGCTAGAGGCTTGGATTTTTAAAATGACCACTTTTTTTCCTTCCTGCTCTCAGAGCAATCTTGCAGCCAGAAAGGCCCAACCCTGTTTCCTTGCTGATCAGGGGAAAACCTATGCTGGATTGTAGTTTGCCAGGAGCAAAGGATCTTTTTGACTGGATTAATTTTTGCCTGCTGTGAGTGGAGTTGAGCTGAGCCTTGGAGCACCGGAGAGAGGCTGCTGCCAGGAGAACAAAGGAAGGGGAGGCAAAGGAGCTTTTGAATTTCGCGCTGCTGCTGCAGAGAGAGGAAAGATTAACCCTGTGAGCTCCTGGAGAAGTAGATGAGTGAGCCAGATTCCAGCGAAGCTGCTCAACCTGTGCTTCTACCTCAAATCCAAAGGGACATGAGTAACAAAATGGCTTTTAATGCCCCATCCCAGGAAATGCCAAATCTCAGACTTACAAAGGCTAACTGTCAGTGGTGGGAGTAGTATCTGAAGAGTCGCCTGCAGACTCACAATGCCCTTCAAGTATTAACAATTGAAAATCCTCCAGAAACTGACCCTGATAAAACACAATTCCTTATGATGGATGGTTTTGCTAAAGCCCTGATTTTAGGGAGTATTCCCTACACAGAGGTACCAGGATTAAGAGGGCTAGCCATGTCCAGATTGATGCTTCAATTCATAAAGGACAAATTTGATAAGCACAGCAAGAGTAAAATCTATTCCCTCAAGGGACAGATTTTTGATTTCAGGATGAAGGAGGGAGACTGCCTTCCCAAAGAGATGGACAAATTAATGGGCATTTACACACAGCTTAAAGACCTGAATGAAGCACCCTCTGATACAGATATGATTTCTTCAATTCTTAAGGGTCTGCCTGGCTCCTATAAGTCTGTAACCAGTATGATTAGACTGAAAGATGATCTGACTTTAGAAGGTCTTTTGTCTGCACTAACTGAGGAATATGATTCTAGAAATTTGGAAGACAGTCTGTCTGATGAGATGTCTGTTTTGAGCCTAAAGCGTGGACAGAGATTTAAAAGGAAAATAAAGTGTTTTATATGTGGGAAAAATCATCTTGCAAAGTACTGCTCTTCTAAGTATGCACCTAATGATGAGCCCCAAGAACAAAGAGCCACAGGAGCACATGGTTCCAGTAACAAAGAACCAGCCAGTGGAAGGGGAAGCCATTATGGGAGGAGCAGAGGTCACGTTTCACACGCACAGCACATAGGAAAGAAGTTTGCAGCACAGACACAGAGCAAAGGTCATAATTTTGGGATCACTGATGATTTTAACACAGATGATAAGAAAATATTTTTAATCGATTCTGGCGCTTGCACACATGTGTGTAGAGAAAAAGCCTGGTTTAGTAACATAGATGTTGAGAACAAACCAAGAATTTACCAAGCTAACAGGCAATTATTGAATGTACAAGGTGTTGGAACTGTAAAATTACAATTGTATACTACAGATAATCAATTAATTGATGTTGAATTGCAAAATACAGCTTATGTGCCTGAACTTAAGCTGTTGAGAACTTAATTTCAACAAAAAGCCTCATGAATACTGGACATATTGTCCTGCTCAAACCAGAGCAAGGAAATAAGGTCTCTACCAAGGATGGAGAGCTTGAATTTATAGTGGAAGAGAAAAATGGCTTTCATTACCTTGTAGCTTGTGATGATGAGGAGACAGAAACTTTTGATGTTGATCCTGATGAGGAAATAGAGACTGTTGATGATAAGGAACAGATTTGCCAGACTAAGGATGCTTGTGATAATGCTTGTAAACATGAAAAATGTTTATTTTCGTGGCATATTAAAATGGGACATAGAAATTTGAAATCTGTTGAGCAGTTGTTAAAGCAATGTGGAATACCTGTTGTGCATTGTGAAAAGAGTGAAACTAGATGTGAGACATGCCTCAGAGCAAAGGGAGACGCCCCAAGTTATTCTGGGAAAACTCCAGCGCGAAATACAGTGATCTTGTTGGGCCATTACCTGCATCCCTAGGTGGGAACAAATATTTTGTGACTTTCACAGAGAATAAAACAAAATACACTTATGTGTATATGCTGAGAAGTAAGGATGAAACACTGCGTAGATTTAAAAATTATGTGGCTATTGTTAAAAATAAATTTGGTAAAGCACCTCAAAGATTACTCACAGATGGAGGTGGTGAATATTGTAATGCTGAATTCAAACAATTTCTACAAGAGCAAGGAATTCAACATAAAGTATCCATTGCCTATTCCCCCCAGCAAAATGGAGCTTCTGAGAGATCAAACAGAACACTGCAAGAGATATGCAGAGCTATGCTAATGCATTCTGGACTGCCAAACGGTTTATGGGCAGAAGCCCTGAACACAGCAGTGTACTTACACAACAGATTACCCTCAAAGATTATTGGAACCTCCCCTTTTCAGGCGTGGTATGGAAAACAGCCTGGTCTAAGGCATATCAAAGCTTTTGGCACAAAAGGGTATGCACACATACCAAGGAAAAAGGGGAAAGCTCGATTCCAGAACTGAAACTGGACTTATTGTAGGCTATCCTGTTGATGGGAAAGGGTACAGTATATACGATCCCCAAAACCACACAGTTGAGGAACGCAATGTTGTTTTTGTTGATGAGACTGTATTGCCTAGTGTTTCCACTGCAGCTGATCCAAAGATGCCTGGGACTGCACCTGATGAGTTCGTTGCTTGGCTACCTATAGTGACCGCTGGTGAACTGGCTGGGGAACTGGCAAGTGAAGCAGCAGGTCCACCTTCTGAGGAAACTACTGAAACAGAAGGGGAAGCAGGGGCTACACCAGAGGAAGCGGCTGAACCCACGGCAGAACCCACAGCAGAACCCACACCCGGTGTGAGGCGATCAGAAAGGAGCACTAAGGGAAAACCTGCAATGAAGTATGGATTTTGTGAACTTGTGCAACCTGCAAAGGAACCCAAGAACTGGAAGGAAGTTTGCAACTTACATGCGAGTGAAAGAGGCAGATGGCTTGAAGCAATGGAACAGGAGGTGCTATCCATTAGCGAAAAAGAGGCCTGGACTCTCACTCAACTACCTCAAGGCAGAAAGCCTGTTGGATGTAAATGGGTCTTCAAAATAAAGCACAAGGAAGATGGAACTGTGGAGCTATACAAAGCACACCTAGTAGCTAAAGGCTACTCACAGCAATATGGGACTGACTATTTTGAAACTTTTGCTCCAGTTACTGACCAAGCAACATTCAGAACACTTCTAAGTGTTGCAGCATCTAGGAACATGATAGTAGAGCATCTTGATGTAAAGACTGCTTTTCTCAACGGAGAACTATCTGAGGAAATCTACATGGAACAACCTGAAGGTTTCAAGGTCAAAGGTCAAGAAAACAGTCTACAAACTCAATAAAGGACTCTATGGCCTAAAGCAAGGAGCAAAGGCCTGGTATGACAAACTTACTGAACTTTTAAAGAAGCAAGGCTTCAAGCAAGGGAAAGCTGAACCTTGTCTGTACAATAGAATCAGAAATGGACAATACCAGTATGTCCTTGTTTATGTTGACGGCTTGATCGTGGCTTGTCAAAACAGAGGAGACATCAAAGCAATAGCTGATGGACTGAATAAGGAAGTGGAAGTCAAACAGCTAGGAGATGTTCAACAATACCTCGGAATGCAAATTGAGAGACTTATGCCAGAAAAGAAAGATTATGGACTTTATAGAATCTGTTGGCATGAAGAACTGCAAAGCTTCAACAATCCCACTTGAACCTGGATATCTGAAAGAAAAGGATGGCACACCACTAAAGGACATAGGAGGATACAGAGAGGCTGTTGGAAAGCCCTTGTATCTGAGCAAATCAACGCGTCCAGATATTACAGCGGCAGTTGGATTTCTAAGTAGAAAAGTAAGTTCACCAAATCATCATGATTGGAGCGCAATAAAGAAGATGGCACGTTACCTAAGAGGAACAATGGACTTAAAACTAAAAATTGTACCAACTGAACAACCAAGACTAGTCGGCTACATGGATGCCAGTTGGGGAGAAGAGATGAACAACTACAAGTCTACCAGTGGATACCTATTCTTTTATGGAGATGGACTGATAGACTGGACTAGTAGAAAGCAGACTGTTGTAGCGCAATCCACAGCAGAAGCTGAGTGCATTTCAGCAGCAAGTGCCTGCAGCAGACTTGAATGGATCTTTGAGATGTTGAAAGATTTTGGAATAATTGAACCTGTACCTATACTTATGTTAGAGGATAATCAAGCTTGTATAACTATATGTAAGGAAGAGAGCACGACTGCTAGAAGTAGATCTATAGGTATTAAATGTGCATTAGTTAAAGATTTGTACCAGAAAAGGCTGATAGAGATTAAGCATTGTCGTACAGAAGAGATGGTGGCTGATGTCCTGACTAAGTCACTGACCAAAGACAAGTTTGAAAGACTTTGTGAAATGTTGAATATGCTTGATGCTAATGTTGAATAATGTTTTGTTTATGCATGTATAATGACTTGCATTTCAGGTCTTGAGAAGGGGTGTTGGAAAAATGAGCATGTAACGCAAGGCCTGAGAAATTCAGTCATTATAGGGTTAACCTATGCAACTTGTTTGTTTACCTAGATTTAGCCTGGAAGTAATACCTGGCAGCTGGCCAATTAACTCTAAGCCTGGGAAAACTAAAGGTGTACTGTCCTGCTAATTGGTTACTGATATCAGGTGTTTCCTTTCAGGGGTCAAGAAGAAGGAGAGATCCTCCATTGCAATCTCTCTCACTCTCTTTCAGGATGTCTTAGTGTGCAGATGCAGCACAATGCTGCTTAGAAAGCATGTTTTGTTTATTTGTAGCTAATCCCGTTTACCTTTTTCCTTTAGTAATAAACTTCTTTTAAACTAAAAGAAGCAATCTCTTCTTTCCAGAAAAGCAAGATTCATTACTCTGAATTTTCTTGATTATTGGACAAAAGTCCTAACAATCCGGAGTCCGGCATGAACTCTGTCTTCAGCCAAAGCCATGTGGAGTAGGTGTAGCGGGGTACGTTGATCTTTTCCCACCCCTTGTAACATGCCCCTAGTAGGAGCGAAGCCTCTCAAATTAATAGCAGGTTAATATTGATGTTGATAAAGTGCTAAAGTTGGTTATGCACCGTCCGTTGAAGGAGCACGAGCAAAGCCTCCCTGCAACCTCGCCGCCATCTTTCATCATGATTTTATCTGACAATCACCCAAGTCATGGTGAAGATGGAGGAGACCTACTGATAGCCTCATGCTTAGAGGCTTACAAAAATTGGGGGGCAGATGCTACTCCCCAAAGTTGCTTGTGCAACATTGGTTGCCATTGAGTAGGTTTGTTACCCGGATGACCTCTGGGAGATATTGAGATCAGTGATGTGGAACAAAATCTTTCCTGTCTTGTTTTGCCAGTCCGTCCCATTCCTCGGTGTCTAGTTATGCCAGCCACATAAACTTTTGCCATTACCCATGCCTCTGGGCTCTGTGATTCACCTCTGTGTGAGGTTTATCTGTTCTGCCTCTCCTGTTGCAGGAGGAAAGGTCAAATCCATTCTCCCCCAAGTGCTCTTTCTCCGGTCTTACCCATTTTGTGAGGTTGACAGCTTTGTCCTTTGTTATTCCTGTGCCTCTAGCCTTATTCTGTGGTGTGTTAGTCTAAATCTTTTATTTTCGCTCAGGTGTATGTATGGATTTATTGGATGCATACTCGTCATAGTCATACTCGTCATAGCCATAGTTCTTGAATGCCCTACCTTGTGTTCCAAGAGGCAATGTACTGTGGCAAATTTCATTGAGATGATGCCTGAAAGGAGGCTGTCTTCAAGAAACTGAGTCCCAGGGCTGAAAGATCATCTGACTTTTCCTTGCATTAATGCCATTTTTTTCAATTTGAGAAAAACGAATAAGCCTATAATCTTTTCCCCCCAATAACCTTGTGCCCCACATTGAACTTTCCTGCCCCCTGGTTCACCGTGAGCTCAGTGAACTGAAAAGGGTGGAGGGACATCTGGAATGGTGCTGGTGAAGAAATCATACTGAATCTTTTTTTTTTTTTGTAAAGAAATTTTTATTTTTTAAAAAAAAACATCGAAAATAATACATTTAACCTTATACAAATCCCTTTTTCCATATTAAATAACATTTTGTTCTATTTGTACATTCTATTTTTATCTTGTTTTGGTGGTTTCCCACCACATCTGAAGCATAACACATTTTCCATTTTATTCAAAATAGTAATACTTATATCTATGTTTCGTTTCTGGTAACGGTTATATAGCTTTAAAATACTTATACTTATGCACCAATTCTTATTTTCTATACTCTTATGTATTTCTAAATAAAAACAGTTTCATTGTCTAATTTTAACTAAAACATTCATATAATATATTTCTATTCCTTTATGCTATTATAACCATGTATAGATATAGTTTTTCATATCCCAATACTTTTCAACATATTCTTTCAAATCTTTCCAGTCTTCCAGAAAGGTCTCTGAGTAAAGATTATTCAATTTTCTAGTCCACTTATCCATTTCAGCCATATATAACAGTTTTTTCAACCATTCCCACACCTCTGGTATTTTTTCATTTTTCCAGTTTTGTGCATACACCATTCTTGCTGTTGTAATCATATACCATATTATTGTCCTTTTCTTTACATTTATCTCTTCTAGTTTAAGTCCTAGCAATAACATTTCAGGCAACTTCTTAAATGTACATTTCAAGATTTTTTCCATTTCTGCATGTATTTTTGACCAATAAGTCTTTGCTTTATCACAAGTCCACCACATATGATAAAAAGACCCTTCTTTCTTTTTACACTTCCAACATTTGTTAGACATATTTTGACCAATATTTGCAATTTTTTTTGGTGTCATATACCATCTATACATCATTTTAAAACAATTTTCTTTTAAGTTATAACACGTAGATATACTCATAGCATTTTTCCATAAAAATTCCCAAGATTCCATTTCAATGTCTTTGTTAAAGTTTATCGCCCATTTTACCATTTGTTCTTTTACCATTTCATCAGCATTAAACCATTTTAGCAAGACTTTATACATTTTAGAAATCATTTTTTTCCCACCTTCCTCCCAAACTTGTTCTATTTCATTATTTTTTTCCCTGAAACCGTGTTTTTTATCACTTCTATACAAGTCATATATTTGTCTATATCTTAACCAACCATAATCAAAATCAATCTGATGCTGCTCCTTCAGTTTAAAATTCTTGCCATGTCTTATTAATAAGTCTCTATACTTCAGCCAATCTTGTCCTTTATATCTTGATGTTGGATGTAAGACTTCTGCGGGTACAATCCACATGGGTATCTCTTCTGAAAAAAAGTTTTTATATCTTGTCCACGTATCCATTAGTGTTCTTCTCAAATAATGATGTTTAAACATATTGTCCATTTTTGTTTTGCCATAATACAAATATGCATGCCACCCAAATCTACAATCATGACCTTCCAGGGACAATAACATTCTATCTTGTAGCATAGTCCATGCCCCTACCCAGGTCAAACATATTGCATCATGGTATAACCTTAGATTTGGTAGTTGAAACCCTCCTCTTTCTTTGGCATCACACATTATTTTCATCTTAATTCTTGGTTTTTTCCCTCCCCACACAAATTTAGACAGCTCCTTCTGCCAACGTTTGAATGTTTTTACATCTTTCACAATTGGAATAGTTTGAAACAAAAACATTAATCGTGGTAACACATTCATCTTGACCACCGCAATTCTACCCAGCAATGACAAATTCAATACATTCCACTTTTTAATATCCTGCATAATTTGCAACCATAATTTTTCATAATTATTTTTATAAAGATCAATATTTTTCATAGTTAGGTTTACACCCAGATATTTTGTCTTTTTCACCACCTCACATTCTGTAAGTTTTTGTAACTCGTTTTGTTTCTTATTTGACATATTTTTGCACATTACTTTCGATTTGTTTTTATTTACATAAAATCCTGCTAAGTCACCAAACTCTTTTACTCTCTGTAACAAATGTGGTAATGTGGATAAGGGGTCTTCCACTATAAACATCACATCATCTGCAAAGGCCCTATATTTGAAAGAAAAACCTTTAGTTGTTAAGCCTTTAATATCTTTGTCTTCCTTCACATTTAACAGTAGAACTTCTAAAATCCAAATAAATAGCAGCGGCGAAAGCGGGCATCCTTGTCTTGTTCCTTTTTCAACTTTAAAATCGTCTGTCTTTTCAGTATTAATTATTATTGAGGATTTCTATTCTTTATATATTGCTTTAATGAAGTTAAGCATATATTCACCGATCTCAAGATGTTCTAAAACTTCAAACATAAAATCCCAGTTTAAATTATCAAACGCTTTCTCCGCATCTAAAAAGAAAAAGCCCACTTCCTTTTCAGGATGTTTGTCGTAGTATTCTATAGCGTCCACTACTACTCTTAGATTGTCCCTTATTTGTCGATTAGGTAAGAACCCTGCTTGTTCTGTTTGTATAATCTCTTTAAGGTGCTCTTTTAGTCTATCCGCTATAATCTTAGCAAAAATCTTATAATCATTATTCAGTAAAGAGATCGGTCTATAATTCTTAACATTGGTCAAATCCTGATTTTCTTTCGGGATCAGTGAGATGGATGCATCTTTCCAGGTTTCTGGTACCTCTCCAGTAACTCTTATATCGTTCATCAATAGCAGTAACACCGGTGAAACTGACTCCTGTAACGTTTTGTAGAACTTCGCTGTAAATCCATCCGGTCCAGGTGCTTTACCTAATTTTGAGTCATTTATTGCATTTTTGATCTCTTGTAATGATACTGGATTATTAAATAGTTCTTTAATTTTCTCTGTTGGTTTTGGTAGCTTTAATGTTTGCAGGTATTCTTTAATCTTTCTTCTGTCTTTGTTTTCCTTCTTTAAAAGTTTTGCGTAGTATTTAAAAAATTCTCTTTTTATTCCTTTGTTATCTATTATCTCAATATTATCTCTTATCACTTTAGTGATAAATTTATTTTCACGTTTTTTCTTTAATTGCCATGCTAAGTATTTTCCGGGTTTATTTGCACCTTCAAATGCTTTTTGTTGAAGTTTTTTTAAGTTCCAGTACATCTCCTGGTTCAAAATGGCTTTTGCTTGGTCTTGTAGCATCCAAATTTCCTTTTGCAGTTTCTTTTTCCCTGGTTTCTTCTTCAGTTCTTCGTCCTTTGTTTTAATGGCTTGTAAAATATTTTCATATTGCTCTTTTTTCTTTTTATTATCTTTAGCATTTAATGATATCAATAGTCCTCTCATCACTGCTTTATATGCATCCCATACGGTTTGAATTTTAACTTCTTTCTGCATGTTTACTTGGAAGTATAGGTCTGTTTCTTCAAGTAATTTTTTAATTATTTCTTGATTATCTAATAAGTCCTCGTTTATTCTCCATCTCTTTTGTTTTTTAATCTGCCCAGCTGTCCATAAACACGGATTGTGATCTGAGATTATTCTGGGTAAAATTTCCACTTTTCTTGTCTTGAAGGTTAGGTTAGTAGTCATCCAAATCATGTCAATTCTTGAATGTGAGTCATGTCTATTAGAGTAAAAGGTAAAGTCTTTTCCTTGTGGGTTAGCTTTCCTCCAAATATCTTCCAACTTTTCTTGTTTTATCAGTTCAAAAAAGTTTTTTGGAAGCTTCCCTAACGTCTCATCCTTTCTTTTAGAGCGCCTGTCTAGTTTATTATCTACAGTTCCGTTGAAATCTCCCAACATCATAATTTGATCATAGTTTACATTGTCCAATTCCATTTGAAGTTCTTTAAAAAAAATTTCTTAGCTCCATTCGGAGCATAAATGTTCACAATCAAAGTTTTCACTCCTTGCAGTAAAATTTCAATAGCTAAATATCTTCCATCTTTGTCTTTGAATATTACTTTGGGTTCCAAATCTTTTTTGACATATGTTACAACACCATTTTTTTTGTTGCTTGCTAAAGAATAAAATTCTTCTCCCAATTTTTTCCTTATTAAATATTTATGGTCTTGGTTTTTAAGATGAGCTTCTTGCAAGCAAATTATATTACATTTTTGTTTTTCCAACCAATGACCTACCATTCTACGTTTTTGGGGTGAATTTAGTCCATTTACATTCCATGTAAGTATTTTGTAATCCATTTTGATATATTCTTAAATATCTCCAAAATCATCTTTATTCTCTCCCAGGAATGCATACATTTCTTCTGTGCTTTTAATCACTACTCTGGAGTTGCCATAATAAAAACTTAGTCCTTGAGGTATTTCCCAACGAAATCTGATTTTTTTCTCCTTCAGTTTATCCGTCAGACGCTTGAATTTTTTCCTTTCTTGCAGTATTGCTCTAGGCAATTCTTTCATTACTATGATTTTCTTTCCATCTATTACAAAGGGGTCAGTAAAGCACTTCCTGTAGATTTGTTCTTTTGTTCTTTTCATTGTAAATTGGACAACCACGTCTCTTGGTATGTTTTTGTCTCTTGCATATGTAGAATTAACTCTATAAACAAGATCCATGTGTTCTTTAACAACTTCTTCCTGTTCTTGTAAAAAATCTGCTATTGCTTCTTGCATTCTTGTAAAAATATCCTCATTCAATTTTTCCTCAATCCCTCGAAATCTCAAGTGGTTTTGCATATCTTTATAATGCATCATCTTTTCCATCCTCTCGTTCTCTCTCATTGTCTTATGGGTGTTTTCTTCCAGTTCTTTTACTTTAGTTTCTATATCTTGTGTTCTTGTGGATAATTTTTGAAATTCTGCTTTTAATTCCATGCAATTTTTATCTGCTTGAGCCGCTATATTATTCATTTTAACATTTACCTCTCCTATAGCGTCTAACATTTTCTTTTCCATTTCTGTGAGAGTTCTGCTCAAAGTAGTCAAGGATCAGATCTTGGTTGGTTAACCACAGTTCTTTATTACCTATTCCTACATTAGTACAGCATCTCGGATTATTGTCAGAGATGAGACAAATAATACAAGCGGGTCTATTATATCATTCCAAGGAGTTTGAATTACCCATGGGTAGCCAATCCCCTGGAGGGAAAATTGGCGGGCTGAAAGGTGTCTTGACCGTTTGGTTCTCACAGGAAAAAAGTGAGGTGTTAAGCAGTAAATTTCCTTTCCCAAACCCGACCCTTCAGATGTTTCTGAGTTCACATAACAATCAATGGCTCCAAGGTTCTTTAGCATTTGATAAGAGATGAGAAGCATCCTCCCCTTGAAGTTACTGCCGGAGCAGCTGGAATGCGGAGGCAGGGATGTGAGGCCTCCTTGTTCTCGCAAATCATGGTTGTCACCTCCCGGTCAAGACAGACACAATGCATTATGGTTACATAGGTTCAAATACACTTTAGATATATAAGATAGTTAAAGACATGCAGGCAAGAAGTTAACTCTATAGCTAGCTAATACATTGGCTGAATTTGCAGATTCTGACACCCTGCCCTCCTCATAATTCACTTCACCTAGCTTTGTCAGGAAACATTTTATGAAACAGTTTAGTCAGTTTAGGAGCATGCACATGTTCTGAACGGATCCACTCGTTGTGTTCCGGGCCGAAATCTAACCATCTAACTAAGTAATATAAACGGCCTCTTCGCATCTTGGAATCGAGGATTTCAGTTATCTCGAAGTGAGGTGCTCCCTCCTTCATCAGTGGAGGAGGAACTGGAGGAACTGGATGCCAAGCATTCGGCCCAGGATCTTTCTTCAACAGGCTGAAATGAAACACAGGGTGCACAGAACTCAGTGATTTAGGCAATTCCAGTTCAAAAGACACATCCGATATTTTGCGCAGCACTTTGTAAGGTCCAACAAATTTCCATCCTAGTTTTCTGCTGGGCTGCAACCCATGAATGTTTTTGGTGGAGAGATAGACAGAGTCCCCAGGTTGGAGATCCCATCCCGGTGCTCTCCCTCGATCAGCGTATTTTTTGTAATCCTCTTTGGCATGGTCCAATGCTTTGCCTATTAATGGCCATGAGTCCTGGAGACTAGACCACCAACTTTTAAAATCCGATGGGGAAGTATTGGGGGCATTTTCAATGGTAGGCAACGGTTTCCCTTCAAATCCCCCTACAGCCATGAAGGGAGAGACTCCTGTGGAGGAGTGCACTGCATTGTTGTAACTATACTCTGCAAACGGCAACAATTCCACCCAATTGTCTTGGTGGTAGTTAGTGTAACATCTCAAAAACTGTTCCAATATTTGATTAGTTCGCTCGGATTGGCCATCGGTCTCTGGGTGGTAACCCGAACTCAGGGCTGGTTCAATGTCCATCATTTTTAGGAGCTCCCGCCAGAAGCTGGCAACGAACTGACTTCCTCTGTCGGATACCACTCTCTTCGGAAAAGTGTGTAATTTAATCACGTGATTGAAAAAAGCCTTGGCCATCCCTTTAGCGGTGGGCAATTGCTTAAAAGGGGTGAAATGCGCTTGCTTCGAAAAGGTGTCCACCACCACCCAAATAACTGTTTTTCCCTTAGAGGGGGGCAGATTGGTGATAAAGTCCATGGCGATGGCCTCCCAGGGTCTTGAGGGGGTGGGTAGGGGGTGCAACAAGCCCGGAACCTTCCCCCCCCCGCTTTTTGCACATTAGACAAGTCTGGCAAGCCGAGACGAAGTCGGAAACGTCTCGGCGCATGCGCGGCCACCAGAATTGACGCTGGATCAAATTGAGCGTTTTCAGGAAGCCAAAGTGCCCGGCGAGCTTAGACGAATGGCAGGTTAATAAAATCTCTTTACGTTTAACTTTTGGCACCACCAGTTTATCTCCATGTAGCCAAATTTGATCCTCCCTCTTGGAGCATTCCTCCAAAGTCTCCAATTCCTCAACCTCTTCCGGAGCATAATCCCCCCCCCAATCGCACTTCCCAATGTCTAACTGAGTTCTTTTTGCTTGGCTCCGGGTGATCACCGCCCCTCCCAACTGCTGGGGGGAGAACATCGAGTCAAACACTTCTTCCTTGACACTTTCATGCTGGGGCAATCTGGACAATGCGTCTGCTAGGGAGTTAGCTTTCCCAGGAAAATGCTTGAGCACGAAATTAAACTTAGAGAAGAAATCGGCCCATCGCAGCTGTTTGGCGTTGAGGGATCTCTGAGTGCGCAGCGCCTCCAGATTCTTGTGATCAGTCCAAATTTCAAATGGAGTCTGCGCGCCCTCCAACCAATGCCGCCACGTAGTGAGCGCCAATCTAATGGCCGCGGCTTCTTTGTCCCAGACCGACCAATTTCTTTCCGTTTCGTTAAATTTCTTCGAAATATAAGCCAGCGGGTGCAATTTCCCTTCCGGACCACTTTGTAGTATGGCCCCCCCCATGGCTACATCTGACGCGTCCACATGAATTACAAATTCTTTGGTTTCGTCAGGGTGCGCCAGAATGGGCTCCGAGGTAAAGAGAGTTTTTAAAGTCTCAAACGCCCTCTGACACTCCCCATTCCAAGCTAATTTTTCTCCCGGCTTCCCTGCTTCGGGCCCTCTCCCCTTGGTTTTTAGTAAGTCCGTTAAGGGGAGAGTAACTTTAGCAAAGTCTTTGATGAAGGTTCGGTAAAAGTTACAAAACCCCAAGAGGCTCTGCAGTTGTTTTCTTGTTCGCGGAGCCTCCCATTGCACTACCGCCTCCACCTTCCCCGGGTCCATTTCCAACCCCTTCTGAGAGATGCGATAGCCCAGGAAGTCCACGGACTCACGATGGAATTCACACTTAGACAGTTTTACAAATAGCTGATTTTTTAGCAAGGTAGCGAGGACCTCCCTGACTAATTTCACATGTGCTTTCTTATCAGTAGAATAGATCAAGATATCATCTATGTAACATAACACGCCTTTAAATAGGTGCTTGTGCAACACTTCGTTGATTAAGCTCATAAAGACCCCGGGCGCGCCACTTAAGCCGAACGGCATCACTAGATATTCGAATTGTCCCAGGGGGGTATTAAACGCAGTCTTAGATTCATCCCCTTCCCTGATGCGCACCCTGAAATAGGCATCTCGTAAATCCAGTTTGGTAAAAATCCTCCCCTTAGCAGCTTCCGCCAAGAGGTCTTTTATTAAAGGGAGGGGGTAAGCGTTGGTAGTGGAGACCGCATTCAGTCCTCTATAGTCAGTGCATAATCGCAAACCCCCATCCTTCTTTTTTCGGAAGAGCACCGGCGCGGCAAAAGGGGATTTGGCTGGGCGGATGAATCCGCGCTCTAGATTTTTGTCCAAGAACTTTCGTAACTCTTCCCTCTCCAACGGGCTCATGGAGTATAATTTCCCTTTTGGGAGCTTTTCTCCAGGGAGCAGTTCTATGGCACAGTCTGACAGTCGGTGGGGGGGCAACTCGTCCGCCTCAGTCTCGCTGAACACTTCCAGCAAATCTCTGTACTCCTTGGGCACCATGGTGGGGGTGAGCGCGAGCGCAGGGGCCGGGGAAGGAGGGGCCGGGGGCCCGGGTCCCCACGCCGGGTCCCATTTATGGGTGAGGCAGCGGTCGTCCACCCACGAGATCTTCCCTTCGCTCCATTTAATATAAGGGTCGTGCGCCCCTAGCCACGGGCTGCCCAACACCATAGGGAACTGGGCGTTTGGGGTGATGACGAAAGCACGCTTCTCCCAGTGTTCCCCCGTCCCCAAAATCAGGCTCTCAGTCTCGGCTATACATTCCTCCTTCATCTCCGACCCATCCATTTGAGTGAACTTTAAGGGTTCTGCTAATGGGGTGACGTTTGGGCCGAGCCCTTCCACTACCAGGGGGCTGATCAGGTCTCGTGCACACCCAGAGTCAATTAGCGCTCGGACCCTCATGTGGGTACCCGAACCAGGGGTCACCACCGTCACTACCATATATAACAAGGGGCCGGGGATGCTCACCGGAGATGGCGCTTCTTGGCGGGGGACCTGCAGCTCTGCGCCGCTCACTGCAGGCCGTTGGAGTTTCCCGACATCTGTGTCTCCATCAGCTCCAGCTCCCCCTGCTCGCTGGCCGCTCCCTCCAGCTGCAGCGCCCGGGGCTTCATTGGCGTCTTTCCCCGGCTAGGGGTGCCTCCCCCTACGGGTGTTGAGGTCTTCGGGCCTTTTCCCCCCCCTCGTGGGCAAGCGGAGGCGAAGTGGCCACTCTCCCCGCATTTCATGCACAGCCCTTGCCGAAACCTAGCATCCCGGACGTCTTGCACGTTGGATCGGGGCTTCGCTCGGGGGGCTGCTTTGCTGGAGGCCGTCACCGAAGCTCCCATTTTGATCAGGGCGAATCGCTCTTCCATGTCGATGGCTGCTCTCATCCAGGTGGCCAAGGTGCCCGGGCGGCCCCCCAACAACACGGTTTCGTAAATCTCCGGATTCAGGCCCTCCCAATACTTCTCCATGAACAACTCCTCTGGCCATCCGTGGATCTTGGCCGCGATGCGGCGGAACTTGTCGGTGTAATCTCTCACCGTCGACCTCCCCTGGAACAGCTTCCTTAGCTGGTTACGGGCCTTTTCTTCTCCCAGGGGGTCTTCGAACTGGTGGCGGAGGGCCCACATGAAGTTATTCAGGGAACGCAACTCGGGTCCTGGGTTGTCGTGCAGGCTCACATACCAATCGCTGGCAGTGTCTTTCAGCTTGGACCCTATGTAACCAATCCGTTCCCTCTCGGTGGGATATAGGTGGCCCCAACTGTCCAGGAACCTCCCTATTTCCAGCATGAAGAAACGCAGCTTCTCTGGGTCCCCATCGAAAGTGGTCGTCAAAGGGTCGGAGGGGGCTGGGCGGGCGGCGGGAGCGGCCGGGACCGGGGCGGGTGCTGGAACGGGCCCTGGTACCGGAACCGGAACGACCGGCTGGACTGGTTGTGCCGGCTGAGCGGGCACCTGCGGCTGAACCGGGACCCCTCCGGGTGCCGCCGGCTGTTGTGGGGCTCCTACCCCCTGACCAGGGAGAGCTCCTTGCACTGCCCTCATGGCGTCTTGAAATTGGTGCTGGAGATCGAGGGCCAACTCGCGGAGCTCGGCGGTGAGTTGAAGCCGCAACTCTCCCATCATCTGCTCCAGGGGAACCGTCTGCTCCTCGCGGTACGGATCGGGCCCATACGGACCCGTCCCCTCTCCTTCGAAAGGCGGGCGACGCGGCTCCCCACGGTAGATCGGCTCGCGGTCGTCTCCGAGGTAACTCGGTCTCCCTCGATCGAGCTGGTCTCCGGTGAGCGAAACCCTCACCCCTTTCCGATCGTGCACCCACGAATCCACGGTCCGCCGACCGAAATGGCTCCAGGCGTACTTGGGGGTCACGCTCTGGTGAGGAATCAGGCGCGGGATGTAGTGAGCCCCTTGGCTCGTGGTCACCGGCACTTCGGGACCTCCTCCGCCACCACCACCCCCGTTCCCCGGATCCTTCGGGGTAACGGGAGTCTCTTCGGGAGTAGTAGGTCTGAGGGGGACCGTGTCGTCGTCTGACATAGTCAGGAACGGCTGAGTCCCAATTACGGATCTCTGACAATCTGTGAGAGTTCTGCTCAAAGTAGTCAAGGATCAGATCTTGGTTGGTTAACCACAGTTCTTTATTACCTATTCCTACATTAGTACAGCATCTCGGATTATTGTCAGAGATGAGACAAATAATACAAGCGGGTCTATTATACCATTCCAAGGAGTTTGAATTACCCATGGGTAGCCAATCCCCTGGAGGGAAAATTGGCGGGCTGAAAGGTGTCTTGACCGTTTGGTTCTCACAGGAAAAAAGTGAGGTGTTAAGCAGTAAATTTCCTTTCCCAAACCCGACCCTTCAGATGTTTCTGAGTTCACATAACAATCAATGGCTCCAAGGTTCTTTAGCATTTGATAAGAGATGAGAAGCATCCTCCCCTTGAAGTTACTGCCGGAGCAGCTGGAATGCGGAGGCAGGGATGTGAGGCCTCCTTGTTCTCGCAAATCATGGTTGTCACCTCCCGGTCAAGACAGACACAATGCATTATGGTTACATAGGTTCAAATACACTTTAGATATACAAGATAGTTAAAGACATGCAGGCAAGAAGTTAACTCTATAGCTAGCTAATACATTGGCTGAATTTGCAGATTCTGACAATTGCTTCCATAACGGCTAGTAGCTCTTTTTCTTTTTTTGCTGCCATTGTAGGAGAGGACCATGTGGCTGCTCTCGATCTTAGTCCGCGGTCCGTTTTGCCTCTTTAAAAAGATCGATTTTATCTTGTCTTCCAAATCAAACACCAATTAGTGCATTCAAACAAGCTAATCTTGCCAAGTCAAATTATGTTGGTTTCAGCCTTCTATGTTATATAATCTTTGAGATATTGCAGTTTAAAAATTTTATAAATCCAAAATGGCGGCCGCGACTTCTCTATGGTTAATGTCAAAGGTTATAGTCTTTTTACCTTGCTTCTGGCTTGCCGTAGTTTCCTTTTGTCCCTTCCTTTTCTTTACTTGTCTGCTCTCTGCACGTCACTTCCTGTTATGGTCTTTCTGGTCCGGCAGTATTTAGAGTCCCCTTTCTGGTCCGGCAGTATTTAGAGTCCCCTTTCTGGTCCGGCAGTATTTAGAGTCCCCTTTACCTTCTTCCGGTTCTTCTCCTTTTTCCTTCTTGTCTGCTCTTCTAGCCATCACTTCCTGATTCAGTCCTCACGTCTTAATCTCGCGATGCTTGGTTCCCTTCTCCCTCTTTGTCTCGCGATGTTTGGCTTCCCCTCCCGACTCCTTTTAACCGCAGGAATGTTAAACAACTTGTTTTTTTGGCTTTTTAAGTTCAAATTCGGTTTTTTAGCACTTCAAAACTGCTCTCATCCAATCAACATCAGTCTATTGCTTCACCCGATCTGTTTTTCATCTTTCAAAACGCGGCAATGGTAAGGCAAAAAACTTTTTTCCGTTACCTTTTGTTGTTACTTCGCTTCAGATGTGGTCCCAACATTTAAACTTTGTCTTCTTTGTTAAGGAATCAGGGGAATTGGAGGTTTTATGCTGAATTTTTCAGCTCAGCTCGGCTCCTTAGAGATACTCGCAAGAATCCTCTTCGGCTGCAGTGCTCAAGGTGTCGGAAAAGTCTCCTCTGAGACTTTCCCTTCACCGAGGTTGCTCAAACCTGGATTATATTGCTTGCTGGTCCTCACACTACCTGTGTGAGGTTGCGTCGGGTGGATTAACCCACCCAAGCTGTCAGGAAGAGCCGCTGTCCGCCTTGCGCATTTGCAAAGCGTGTCAGACCTCCATTCTCCCAACCGGAAACTCAAGAAATCATACTGAATCTGACAGCTCATGCTATAGAGCTCATTGTAAGACCTATGAAGCTGCTGTGACGGCGGCAAAGGAAAGTTAAACGTAAAGGTTTCCCTTGCTTGAAAGCCAGTCAAATTCGACTTTAGGGGGTGGTGCTCGTCTCTGTTTCCAAGCTGAAGAGTGAGCACTGTCCGAAGATGTTTCCATGATTATGTGGCCGGCATGACTAGATGCCGAGGCGCATGGAATGCTGTTACCTTCCCACCAAAGCAGCACCTATTTATCTACTTGCAATTTCTTGCTTTCGAACGGCTAGGTTGGCAGGAGCTGGGACCAGAGATGGGAGCTCATTCCGTCTCGCAGCACTTGGATCTCAAACTGCCGAACTACCAGTCTTCCGGTATGCAGTTCAGTGTCTTAACAACTGAGCCACCACGGCCCCTCAAAGAAAGGTTACGTCTCTACTATTATAGCATCAGCCAGTTCATGTTCATCCCAATTGTTCAAGGCAGCTCAGCATCTGATCTAAGCCGCTAATGTCCAAGGAACAGACAATTAGCTGTGATACTTTTGCCAAGTTCTTTGTTGATAAAGTATCAAGGATATGCTCTGATCTGGATGTCAGTTGTAAGAGAAGAAAGGCTATTTATGGATCTTTTTGACCCAGTTTCCATGATGGAAATGGACAAGGTCCTGGGATCTGGAAGGCTACTACTTGTACCCTGGATCCTTGCCCATCCTGGCTACCCTGGGCTGCATCGGCTGCCAGGGACCTGAGAGTGATCCAATATGTTAACAATGAATCCTCTTGAGTTTACACGGGATCACCACTTCAGGATTACAGCTTTTTGTGCAATGTGTATAACCAAGACCCTCTTTGTGTGTGTGTGTGTGTGTGTGTGTGTGTGTTATCTGCATGTTACCTCTCTGTGTGTGTTATCTGTATCTCTGTGTTAACTGTACATACCCTCTCCTTGGATATTCTATTTGGTAATAGGTCATAGACTTTTCCTGTTTTGGGGCCTTGTTCTTTGGAACGGGTGTGGAGGCTGCCTTCTCTTTCTGCATTTGGGAAGGCTTGTAAACCAGTTTTATTTCACTGCAGTATGAATGGTTTTAACACCCCTGGCTGTGTTTATATCTTGTGCGGTTCTGTCTTGTTGATGAACTGTTATTTTTTTTATATGATTGCAACTTGCTGTTACTTTGTTAGTTGTCTTTCTAAGGAGATAAAGCAGGATAGAAACGTTTTACATAAATAAATATTTGACTATCTGCCAGATAGATGCTGTCCCATATTTCAGGATAATGTCTATGACAGCAATTTATTTCTCAGCCCAGGTATTTCCTTGTTCTGAGTTCCAAATAATCTTCTTGCATTTTTTAAAGTCATATTTAGGCCAGGCTCTTTTTAAAATGTGGAATCCTTTGGAGCAGGGGTGTGCAATTGTTTTGGCTCGGGGGCTGCTTTGTGGGAGCGGAGGTTAGCGGAGGGCCACACCTTTTAAAATGATTGCATTCATTAGTTAACTCTGCATTTCAGAAAAGGTATAAATTGTATCCTAAAAAGCAATAAATATAAATTAAATAAAATAGTGGTAGTTTTATTCAATTTATTTATTGTGCTAATTTCATATCATCTATAGCTGCAAGCACATTTAATTTTAGAAGCAGTTTAATGAGACAAATGTACCCTATCACACTTTTCTACAATTTTTTTGAAATCAGGAGTGAGATTGCTTGTTGAGATTCTCATCAGAGCTTGTTGAGATGCTTGCCAGTATTTTGTCCTCACAACAGCCTTGTGAGATTCTCATCACAGCCTGCAAGTTAATGTCTGTCAAATATCTGTTAATGTCTGTATTTATTCTTGTTGATCTTCATGCAAGAAAAACTTTGTTCACAAATATATGTAGACCCAAATACAGAGAACATTTTCCCAGCAAATTTCTTCATACATGGAAACTTTTCAGCAGACAAAGATTTGTAAAAGTCAACTAATGTCACAGCATTACACATTTCTTTCACAGTGTGATCTGACTGCATGTCAATAAGTTCAAGCTGCAGCTCCTCAGGTGCTGACAGTGGCCAACTGTCTTGGCGGGCCACAAAAAACTCTGTGGCGGGCCGCATGTGGCCCCCGGGCCGCCATTTGCCCACCCCTGCTTTGGAGAATAATGGAAGTGTGTTGGCAAGATGACAGTGGATGTCCAACATTGTCTGAAGCTGTCAACTCCACTGCAGTAATGTAGCTTCTATATGCAACAGCCAAAAAGTCAAGAGAAACCATGAAATGCTTGCAAAAGATTTTTTGAAGAGGCACTGAATTCTTCTGCAGAAGCACAGAGAGGATACAGAAGAAACAAGGAGCAAATAAATATTTTCATTACACCCAAAATGAAAATGATTGTGACCCAACATAAATATTTTGAAGATGCATTAATGCATAACTCTCCCTCTGAAATGAGTGGGGAGGATTTAAAATTACCCCTGTAAACACCTGGGATTAACTCTCAAGACCAGTTCAGGTACAATAAATATGCTTTTTAATAAGAAGCCTGAAATAAAACAAACTGTAATTGAAGAGAAGAGAGAAAACATTGAACATCATTCGATATTGTCTTCAGCATTGTCTTCTCAGTACATCATATTTCTGGATCCAATTTTCTTTTTTGAGTATTTATTTATAGATTGTATAACATACTCTTACGTATAACCTTTACTTATACATAATAAAACATATTCATTACATAACTGCTTACAGCTTCTAATTATTGCAAGTCTATCTATCTAGCTTAATGTTTAATGATTTATACACTCTTAACCATCGATTCCAATTAAGTTCTTCATCTTTACCTTTCAGTACAATGTTCAATCTAGCCATGTCTGCTATTTCCAACAGTTTTTGAATTATTTCTTCTCTTGAGGTTCTCTCTGTTTTCCAGATCTTAGCCGATAAAATTCTGGCTGTGGTCAAGATATAAGTTAGTATATACAAGTGGCGGGACCCATGATACTCGTGGGGGGGAGAAGAGCAGAGCCAGCAGCTGCAGGTGAGTCTTCTCCCCCACCCCACCCCAGCACCCATGGGCCTGCCAATCCCTCTCCACCCACCCCACACTGATGGTGAGGCCTGACGCTTCTAGCCACCAGGCCTGCTGCTTCTCCCCCCCTCAGGCACCTGCAAGGCCTGAGCGGCTCTCAGCTGCCAGGCCCACCAATTCCCCCGATGGCACTGGTGGCAAGGCCTGAGCGGCTGAGAACTGCTCGGGCCGCTGATTCCCCCTCCCTGGCTCCAGTGGCAAGGCCTGAGCGGCTGAGAGCTGCTCGGGCCACCAATTCCCCCCCTGTTTCCGGGAAGCAGAGTGCCGGTCATGCGGCAAGAAGGGCCACATCGCCCGGGCCTGCCGCACCCGCTCCAACTGCCGCACCCAAGCCGCGCACCAGGAGTCCGGCCGAACTCCTCCAGACAGCAGTAACCCGCCACCACCACAAGACCCAGCAGGTAATGAACTTGTCCCCCGACACCCCCAACAAAATTAAGGTCTCAGTTTTGATCGAGGGGACCCCCTGCCAGATGGAAGTAGACACTGGGTCATCCTACTCCATAATCTCGGAGTCCATCCTCCACAGGCTCTGCCCGGGGGGGGGGGCGACTTCGGACTTGCGGGACTTTCAGAAGAACCCGATACCAATAAGGGGGTTGGGTAAGTTCTGGGTCCAATTTAAGAACTTTATGGGATGCTTGGGCCTCCTGGTGGTGGCGGGCAACCTCACAAGCCTGCTGGTACTCTCCTGATTCCAGCTCCTAGATCTGGGCGTCACTGGTGTACACAGCCTGCGGCCCACAGATTTTACCGACATCTGTGAGGAATTCCCAGCAGTTTTCAACGGGGCACTGGGCTCATATACGGGGCTGCCTGTTACCCTGGACCTCGACCCCGCGGTCCAGCCCGTGCACATACCGGTCCGCCATCCGCCGCTCGCAGTGCAGCCCAAGATCGAGCGGGAGCTCGATAAGCTGGTCACCCAGGAAGTATCAGAACCAGTGTCCCGTGGCCTATGGGAGACCCCGATTGTGAAACCAGTGAAGGCAAACGGGGACATCCGCATCTGCACAGACTATAAGTGCACCATCAATACAGCACTTCAGGCCCACGCCATGTGTTGGCCTCCCTGACTGGGGCACGAGTGTTTGGGAAACTAGACCTGGCCCAGGTCTACCAGCAGCTACCGGTCGACGATGCCACAGCAGAAGCACAGACCATTGTGACACACAAGGGGGCATTTAAGGTAAAGCGCCTCCAGTTTGGGGTCAGCGTAGCCCCCGGTATCTTCCAAGAGTTAATGGACCATTTGTTAAAAGGTCTTCCAGGTGTGCAGCCCTTTTTTTGATGATGTCCTGATCACGGCTCCAGACGTCAAGGCCTTCTTGGCCTGCCTACACCCTGTCCTCCAGCGATTCCAGGACACTGGCCTGAAGGTGAAATGCGAGAAGTGCCTCCTTGGGGTGCCTGCAGTGGATTTCCTAGGCTTCAAGGTGGACGCCCACGGAATTCACCCCACTAAGGACAAGGTAAAGGCCATCTCCGATGCCCTGGCCCCCAAGTCCAAGGCTGAGCTGCAGTCTTTCCTGGGACTCATCAACTTCTACCATGCCTTCCTTCCCCACAAGGCGGCGGTAGCTGAGCCCTTACACAGGCTCCTGGACAAAAGTGCCACCTGGACTTGGGGACCCCACCAGGGGTCCCCTTCCAGGGTGTCAAGGACCTCCTAATGTCCAATGTGGTCCTCGCCCACTTCGACGAAGCCCTGCCTGTCGTATTGGCCTGTGATGCATCTCCTTATGGGGTGGGGGCAGTTTTGGGTCACAAACTGCCAGACAGCCGGGAGGTCCCGGTCGCATATTACTCTCGGACCCTAGTCCTGGTCAAAAGGAACTATGCTCAGATAGACAAGGAGGTGCTTGTGATCGTGGCCAGGGTCAAAAAGTTCCATACTTACTTGTACGGGTGCAAGTTCATGGTCGCCACAGACCACAAACCTCTTGTGGGCCTCCTTGCCCTCAGATCGCCACATGCCACAGATGTTCCCACGAATCCTCCGATGGTTGATCTTCCTTGCAGGGTATGACTACGACTTGGTGCATTGCCCGGGGAAGGCCATGGGCCATGCGGACGCACTCAGCTGCCTTCCGCTGCCCTCCTGCGACCACGACCCAGCTCCAGCTTACCACGTCACTCTGCTTGAGGACCTGCCGGACCGGCTGCTTCAGGTATGGGATGTGCATAACCAACTGGGTGGGAAGGGGGTGGCCCAAGAATCCGGACCCTAAGTTCGCGGCCTTCTCAATCCGGCGTGCAGAACTCTCCACCCACAAGGGGTGCCTACTCTGGGACTTGAGGGTAGTGATTCCGGAACCCCTCCACCTGCGAGTGCTGACCACTCTGCATGAACACCACCCTGGGGTAGTACGAATGAAGGCCCTGGCCCGGAGCTACATCTGGTGGCCAGGCCTTGACAAGGAGATAGAGGACCGGGTCTGCCGCTGCGAAAAGTGCCAAAAGACCCATCCGGACCCTCCACATGCTCCCATCCGCCCCTGGGAGTCCACCCAATGTTCCTGGTCCTGGCTCCATGTAGACTTTGTGGGCCCAGTACAGGGGCAGCTTTTCTTTGTCCTAGTCAACAGCTACAGCAATTGGCTGGAAGTCGTTCCTGTGTGCACCACCTCCTCAGAAGCCACCATTCGAGCACTGTAGCCCATCTTTGCCACCCACAGCCTGCCGGACACCATCGTCTCGGACAACGGCACGGCTTTCACCTCTGCAGAGTTCCAGCGCTTTGTGGAGCTCCATGGCATCTGGCACGTGAGATCTGCCCCTTTTCACCTGACCACGAATGGCCAAGCAGAGCAAATGGTCTGCACCACTAAGGAGGTGCTGCGGTGCATGGACCAGGGGGATCTGGGGTTCAAGTTAATGGCTTTCCTATTCAGCCAGCACACCACCCTTCACTTGGCTACCAGTCACCGCCCCACAGAGCTGCTCATGGGCCGCCGGCTGACAACCCAGCTTGACCGGCTCCACCCTCCTCCAAAGAACCCAACATTCCCAAGGCTCCCATTGGGTTCGCGCCGGAGAAGCTGGTCTACATCTGCAACTACGCCCAGGGCCCCCTGTGGTTGCCAGGGCGGATTATCCACGTCACCGGTCCCCTCTCCTATGAAGTCACAGGTGAGGAAGGACAATGATGGAGGCACCACATAGACCAGCTTCACTGCCGCCTGCACGCCTTCTCCATTGACGATCCAGGGCAGGACTTCCCTGATGCGTAACCCGAGGTACCCGAGACAGACGATCTGCCCGCCCCATGACCGGCCGAGACTCTGCAGGAGGACTGCACAGAAGCAGCCCACCTGTTCATCACTCCAGTCACCGTCCCTGCGCCGGCACCAGACCCGGCTCAGCCCACGGCAGATATCCCTGAATCTCTGCTCCCTACACCGGCGGCTCCAGCGACCCCGCGCTGCTCGACCAAAGAACGGAAACGTCTCGCACACCTCAGAGACTATGTTTGCCAAGGGACAGTCCAGACTATGGGGGGAGGGGTGTAATGTAGTATGTTCTGTGTAGCAACCAGCCTGCCATGTGCTCCCAGGTAATGGTGCCCGCCGCATGGCCAGAGCACATGGTCAGGCAGAGAAAGGGGCTTGAATCTGGAGGAACAATAGACATCCGGATTCTAAGCCTCCACCAGTGTGGGACCTAGGTTCTCCCTGGGGAGCCAATGCGGTCAAAGGCTCCTCCAGGGAATCTATGACAAACATGCACATATATTAAGCCCCTATCAGGTCTTTTGGGTGCAGCCAGAGGTGTGGCTCCAGCCAGCATATAATGAGGGCCCTGGAGCCCTGTAAGCATGCTTTATCTGATCATCTACTGGACATGCTGAATCACTCAAAAAAGGCTTCATGATTTCACCATTCCTGGTCTCCCGAGTCCAATTCTCTTCACAGATTTTTCTAATTTTTTACTGGAAACCAGCAAGGGAAGCAGTGGCGCTCTTGGATGACCAAGGGGTAAAAGGTGTACTGAAGGATGATAGGGAAATGGCTGAGAAGCTGAATGCATTTTTTGCCTCTGTCTTCACTGTGGAAGATGAGAAGTAAGAACCCCTTATTTCGGGTGGGGTGTTGAAAGACATGAGTCAGATTGAGGTGACAAGAAAGGAGGTCCTATGACTGATAGACAGGGGTCCGTTGGAGCGGGAGCGCACAGGAGCGCACAGGAGCGCAGCTCTGGGAGTGAGGAGCCCAGGGGGCAGGTACATGACCAAGCCCCACCCTCTCCTCGGCTTCCCCGAGCAGTGCAGAGGCGCAGCGCCCTGGGGAAAGCCCTGCTAGGGTCTTTATTGATTTTAATGTTTCGTTTTAATATTGATAATTTTATCATTGTTCCTCTTATGACTGTGTGCTGCTTTTCCAGAGACTTGCTCAAGGTGGCATATAAATTTTCTAAGTATACCATTTTTTATCTGGGCACATGGCACATAAGTACTGGAGAAATTTCACCAACCCTTCAGCAGCTTCCACCTTATCAGTTTGGTGTAGTGGTCAGGAGTTGGACTCTAATCTGGGAGAATCGGGTTTGATTCCCCACTCCTCCACATGCAGCTGCTGGTGTGACCTTGGGCCAGTCACAAGCTCTCTCAGAGCTGTTCTCTCATGAGCAGTTCTCAAAAGACCTCTCTCAGCCCCACCTACCTCACAGGGTGTCTTGTTGTGGGGAGGGGAAGGGGAAGGGATGGGTAGTTCACATGTCCTGGGTATCTCAAGTCTACTTGAAACCTGGTGGTTTCTAGGGAGCAGGAAGAGAATGAGGGTGTGTTCTTTACGCTTGTTTTTATTGCACAAAGTATTGGATGGGGAAGGGAATGGAGGAAGAGCAGGTCAGTTTCACTCAGCTGTGGAGTGGAGCCTGAAAGGTGGGTGTTGCCTTCTGACACACTTCTGGCATGTTAGAAGGTGTGGCATATGCAAATGAGTTATGCAAATGAGTTATGCTAATGAGCTCCTGCACCTCTTTTTCTACGAAATGACCCTTGCTGATAGACAACTTAAAAACAAATAAATCACCGGGCTCGGATGGCATACATCCGAGAATTCTGACAGAACTCCAATGTGAACTTGGGGATCTCCTGAAAAAAAAATGTAATCTTTCCTTAAAATCTGCCTCCATTCCTGAGGACTGGAAGATAGCAAATGTCACTCCCATCTTTAAAAAGGGTTCCAGAGGAGATATGGGAAATTACAGGCCAATCAGTCTGATGTCGATACCGGGTAACTTGGTGGAAACCGTTACTAAGGAAAAAATTAATAGGCACATTGATAAACAAAATCTCTTGAGGGAAACTCAGCATGGGTTCTGTAAGGGAAGATCTTGTCTCACTATCCTGTTAGTATCCTTTGAGGGAGTAAACAAACATGTGGACAAGGGGGACCCAATAGATGTTGTTTACCTTGACTTCCAGAAAGCTTTTGATAAAGTTCCTCATCAAAGGCTCCTAAGTAAGCTCAATAATCATGGGATAAAAGGACAAGTCCTTTTATGGATCAAAAACTGGCTAATTAAAAGGAAACAGAGAGTGAGTATAAATGAGCAGCTTTCTCAGTGGAGGGAGGTAAGCAGTTGGGTACTGCAGGGATCAATGCTTTTTAACTTGTTTATTAATGATTTGGAGTTCGGAGTAAGCAGTGAAGTGGCTAAATTTGCAGATGACACGAAGTTGTTCAGGTGGTGAGAACCAGGGAGGATTGTGAGGCACTCCAAAGGGATCTGTCGAGGATGGGTGAGTGGGCATCAACGTGGCAAATGGGGTTTAATGTGGCCAAGTGCAAAGTGATGCACATTGGAGCCAAAAATCCTAACTATAAATACACGTTGATGGGGTCCGAACTGGTGGAGACTGACCAAGAGAGAGATCTTGGAGTCGTAGTAGATAACTCAATGAAAATGTCAAGACAGTGTGCGACTGCAATGAAAAAAGCCAACACTATGCTGGGGGTTATTAGGAGGGGAATTGAAAACAAATCAGCCAGTATCATAATGCCCCTGTATAAATCGATGGTGCAACCTCATTTGGAATACTGTATGCAGTTCTAGTCACCACACCTCAAAAAGGATATTGTAGCATTGGAAAAAGTGCAGAAAAGGGCAACTAGAATGAAAGGGTTGGAACACTTTCCCTATGAGGAAAGGTTGAAGCGTTTGGGGCTCTTTAGCTTGGAGAAACGAGGGCTGAGGGGTGACATGATCGAGGTTTATAAGATGATGCATGGGATAGAGCAGGTAGAGAAAGAAGTCCTTTTCTCCCTTTCTCACAATACAAGAACTCGTGGGCACTCGATGAAATTGCTGAGCAGTCGGGTTAGAACAGATAAAAGGAAGTACTTCTTCACACAAAGAGTGATTAACACGTGGAATTCACTGCCACAGGAGGTGGTGGCAGCTACAAGCATGGACGGCTTCAAGAGGGAATTAGATAAACATATGGAGCAGAAGTCCATCAGTGGCTATTAGCCACAAAGTATAGATGGGAACTCTCAGTCTGGGGCAAGTGATGCTCTGTATTCTTGGTGTCTGGGGGGGGGCAACAGTGGGAGGGCTTCTAGTATCCTGGCCCCACTGCTGGACCTCCTGAGGGCACCTGGTGTTTTTGGGTACTGTGTGACAGAGTGTTGGACTGGATGGGCCATTGGCCTGATCCAACATTGGCTTCTCTTATGTTCTTATATTCTTATTGAAAGCTAAAAACTCGGATACCCCACTGGTAATTCATTTTAAACAGTTTAATCACTGTTATGATAGCTTTCAATACATTGTATTAGAAATTGTACCGAGAATTCCTGGAGAAAGGACTTACTTGAGCTGACGCCTCTTACAGAGAGAAATGCTGTGGATTCACCGGCTGAACAGTGTATTTCCAAATGGAATAAATGCAGAGACGGACCTTTCATGTTTGTTGTAAACTATCATGTAATGTCTTTTGTAAACCATTATGTGATGTTTCTTTAAGTATACTCCCTTTTGTCACCTGCCAGCAATTTGCAAGGTCCCTTTAATTACACTCTAGTAGGAATCACTAGAGTGAGATGCCTGAGATCCATTAGAAGCTTAGCAGCATATTTGAGCCTGAACACACTGAGATAAGCGTCCTATCTGAATGTGTTGTAAGTTACTACTATATTTGGGTGTAATTTTAAAATACTTTGTATCATTTCATAACAAGAAGTACATCATTACATTGCAGATCTTTCATGACTTGTTGTGAAGAACTTTAGGAGCAAGAGAACTTTCGTCCCACTCTGTAAGTAAGACTGCATTTGGATTTTATTCTCTTGTTCATTGTTTGTGTTATATTCTAAAGAATTGTATTTTTACACACTACAGAATATTTCCTGAGGAAGATCCAGTTTTGAAACATTGTTATATGATCCGGAGATGACGTTGGATTATGTATTTTTGCACTGAGATTTTCTTATGACTTGTAGATATTTAGTTGTTAGTACTTTAGACTGCAATACACAGAAGGCTATTTCTTTGCAAGTCTTGTTGACTGCTTGATTTGTGGGTCAGACTCTCAGGATTGTTTCCTATGTACTTGTTCTCTGATTTGTGGCCAGACCACTCCATCCCTGTCTGTCTCTAGCTGCTGTCTGCCTTCTGCACTGGGTGTGTGACTGGATCACTCAGTCTCTCAGTTCTGAGGAGCAGGGGTCGTTTCGTAGAAAAAGAGGTGCAGGAGCTCATTAGCATAACTCATTTGCATAACTCATTTGCATATTCCACATTCCCTAACATACCGGAAGTGTGTCAGAAGGCAACACCCACCCCTCAGGCTCCACTCCACAGGTGAGTGAAACTGACCTGTTCTTCCTCCATTCCCTTCCCCATCCAATACTTTGTGCAATAAAAATAAGCGTAAAGAACACACCCTCATTCTCTTCCTGCTCCCTTGAAACCACCAGGTTTCAAATAGACTTGAGATACCTAGGACATGTGCACCACCCATCCCTTCCCCTTCCCCTCCCCACAACAAGACACCCTGTGAGGTACGTGGGGCTGAGAGAGGTCTTTTGAGAACTGCTCATGAGAGAACAGCTCTGAGAGAACTTGTGACTGGCCCAAGGTCACACCAGCAGCTGCATGTGGAGGAGTGGGGAATCAAACCCGGTTCTCCCAGATTGGAGTCCAACTCCTGACCACTACACCAAACTGATGGGGTGGAAGCTGCTGAAGGGTTGGTGAAATTTCTCCAGTACTTATGTGCCATGTGCCCAGATAAAAAATGGTATACTTAGAAAATTTATATGCCACCTTGAGCAAGTCTCTGGAAAAGCAGCACACAGTCATAAAAAAAAGGATAAAATTATCAATATTAAAAAAAAAACATTAAAAACAATAAAGACCCTAGCAGGGCTTTCCCCGGGGCGCTGCACCTCTGCACTGCTCGGGGAAGCCGAGGAGGGGGCGGGGCTTGGTCGTGTGCCCGCCCCCTGGGCTCCTCACTCCCGGGACTGTGCTCCTGCTCCAACAGACCCTCGCTGAGAAGGATTAGAACTGCCTGCTCTCGAGGCTGTTAGCTGCTTCTCTGCTGGAGTCACTGCTCTGGGCTTGCAGAGGTACACTCAGATCAATGGCAGAAACAATGCTCAGCTTCCTTCTAAAAGGAAGAGCTTACTCTTACACACATAAGTGCAAATCTGATACATGGCTCCAATTTAAATTCAGAAAAAAAGATACACTCCTTGGTATAAACAGTGTTGAAATGATGGGCTAAAATGAGGCCCTTAAAGCAGCCTCAGTCTTTAGCTATATCTTTGTTCTTGCAGATAGTTTAAAATTAAAAGCTGCTAAAACTGATGTGTCCAGTCTACCCCAAACTGGTGATTATGCAGGGGTCATTTCGTAGAAAAAGAGGTGCAGGAGCTCATTAGCATAACTCATTGGCATATGCCACACCCCCTAACATACCAGAAGTGTGTCAGAAGGCAACACCCACCCTTCAGGCTCCACTCCACGGGTGAGTGAAACTGACCTGCTCTTCCTCCATTCCCTTCCCCACCCAATGCTTTGTGCAATAAAAATAAGCGTAAAGTACACACCCTCATTCTCTTCCTGCTCCCTTGAAACCACCAGGTTTCAAGTAGACTTGAGATACCCAGGATATGTGCACCACCCATCCCTTCCCCTCCCCACAACAAGACACCCTATGAGGTAGGTGGGGCTGAGAATGGTCTTTTGAGAACTGCTCATGAGAGAACTTGCGACTGGCCTAAGGTCACACCTAAGGTCACACGCATGTGGAGGAGTGAGGAATCAAACCTGGTTCTCCCAGATTAGAGTCGAACTCCTGACCACTACACCAAACTGATGGCGTGGATGCTGCTGAAGGGTTGGTGAAATTTCTCCAGTACTTATGTGCCATGTGCCCAGATAAAAAATGGTATACTTAGAAAATTTATATGCCACCTTGAGCAAGTCTCTGGAAAAGCAGCACACAGTCATAAAAGGAACAATGATAAAATTATCAATATTAAAGCAAAGCATTAAAAACAATAAAGACCCTAGCAGGGCTTTCCCCGGGACGCTGCGCCTCGGCACTGCTCGGGGAAGCCGAGGAGGGGGCGGGGCTTGGTCATGTGCCCACCCCCTGGGCTCCTCACTCCTGGAGCTGCGCTCCTGTGCGCTCCCGCTCCAACGGACCCCTGTGATTATGTATTTCATAGTGAAAGGAATCTCTTGAGTGATACAAAGAAATTCTAAATAGTATGGGAAAGAATGATTTCTTTCACGTGAACCTCAAATAAACAATAGTCTGAAGGCACCTATCATTCTTTGGGATTGTTTCTTTTTTTGGCAATAAAAGCCCTCGAGCGACTGTGACAGGATAATAATACCAGCTGGGAGCTGTGTGGCAATATATTGTTTCATTTTCCCTGTAAGCCTCCCCCCCCGCACCACCACCAGTTATTTGTTACGAGATGCTACATCGTCAGAAAACTGCCATAGGAGTAACTTGAGCTTGTCAGTAGAGAATATGCATTCTATATACATATTCAGATGAGGACACTCCACCACGTGTTGGTCTGAATGCCAAAAGGGTTCATCGAATATATATAGCACATAGCTATGCTGTGTCAAAGTAACCAAAATGGAGCTTGGGAAAAGAGATGCCTGAAAACCCATCCCATTTGCCAGCCGCAAGCAGGGAGCTGCTTTTTCAACAGCCCATTCCTGGCAGCTCAGCAGATTGCTTCAACTATTTCTTCCCCACAGTACAATACAGCACTTTGCATGCACTTCCCCACAGTACAATACAGCACTTTTCACATAGACTGATGGATTCAGGTGGGTCGCCGTGTTGGTCTGAAGCAATATAACCAAGTTTGAGCCCAGTGGGACCTTTAAGACCACCAAAGTTGAATTCTGGGTACAAACTTTTGTGTGCATGCATGTATCTAAAGAACTGTGCATGCACACAAATGCTTATACCCAGAATTCAACTTCATTGGTCTTAAAGTTTCTACTGGACTCAAACTTTGTTCTCTAGACTGATGGAGTTCAACTCCCCCCTCCCCATCCTTCCTGCTCTGTTCGACAGTTGGTTGTTTAAACAAAACAGTAGTCTAGTGACACCTTAGACTAACAGTACTTATTCCCGTGGGAGGGAACCAATGCTGTTAGACTCTGAGGTGCCACTGGCCTTCTGTTTAATTTTGCTACAATAGACTAACACGGGGTGTGTTCAATTGCACCGTTTGATCCAGCTTCGACACACTTCGAAAATGTATCAAATGTGTGCATTCAGGCAGCAGCAGCTGGCTCCCGTCCCCAGCCGTCGCTTTCCAGAGTAAATTCTGGAGCAAAGCTTAGTATTTTGATACCAGGTCCCTAAGTGGTGTTTTCTGTGCTCTCCCGGTTGAAAGTGCCTTTTCCCCTGTGTGATCGCTCCACCGTCGTCGAGCCACTTCTGAGTCTTTAACACCCCCCCCCCCGCTGTGGAAGCCTCCGCTTTTCGCCATATGAGCATAAGTGCTGCTCCACTCCCGCGTCTATTAAAAAAAAATTAAATGGCCACTAGTTTTGAGTTCGGAATCCCAAGGAGGCCAGTTTCAGTTGAAAAGTTTGAAGGGACATGTTCTGTCACGGCGGTGAAATCACGGTGTTTGTGGAACTGTGACCGGATTTGCTCTACTGCTTTTGCGCATGCACAAGGGTTTAGTTTTTCAGATCTCCAGATGAGCGCCTATGCGCATGCACAAATTTAGAAACAAACAAACAAAAAACCCCGACATACACTCCTATGTGATCGCGATTGTCTGGAGTAAAAAAAAGCCGCATTGAAGTGGGGCAATTTAAAGCAGTTCTAGCACACTGTCTGAACGCACCCATCGTGTGACAACCCTTCTCCACTCACACAGAGCACCTTCCACCCTATACAACCTCTCTTCTTCAGGTTATTGGTTATACATAGGTCAGGACGTTACATTCACCACCCTTCTTGTCTCTTTCAAAATCTACAGAGTCACGACCATCTCACACCCCAGGTCCTTTCTCTCACTCCCAGAGACATCCACAGACAGATACCCTTTTAATAATCAGCCCTTACTCACACAGAGCTGTTGGGATCAGGGCTTAAACACTATTCCAATCACTCACTGCCACCATTCAAGTCCCCTTCTCTCAACATTTCGTCAGCTCTCATTGGCTGTTCTTAGGGAGAGGCTGAACTTAGCCTGTCCATCACACATGGCTACTTTTCCATAGGGTTGCCAGGTCTCTCCTGGCAACTGGTAGGAGATGGGGGGTAGGGTTGCCAGCTCCGGACAGGGAAACTCTTGGAGATTTGGGGATGGAGTCTGGGGAGGACAGGGACCTCAGTGGGGTACAATGCCATAGAGTTCACCCTTCAAAGCATCCATTTTCCTCAGGGGAATTGATTTATGTAGTCTGGAGATGGGCTGTAATTCCAGGGGATCCCCAGGTTGGCATCCCTACTTGACCTTCCAGAATGCTTTGAACAGAAACTTAAAACAGTCATAAATCATAGAAATCAGTCATAAATAAATGCTGTGTCTATTTGTTTTTTAAAATCCTCCTGTGCATTGTTCATTTAAGTAGAGGTGAAACATCTACTGTTTCACATGTGTAAATCACATACCTGTTATACATATGAAATCCTCAATTCTCACTGCAGATGAGGTCATAAAACTGGAATGTTCTCTTTAACACTGAAGAAAAAGGACTACATGGCCAAATATTTTCCTGTAGGAGGGGGGGAAAACATGTCCCAGAACAGACCTAATGAGCATGTCAGGGTAATTTCAGAAAAGGGATATGGCATGGGGGGCTGTTTTTCTGATGCAGATTTTGTCCTGTCCCAATGTATGATTTACCTTATAGGGGGAAACATACAGGCTCACTGTATGGTAGAAGAAGAAGACAAGGTCTTTTCTCTACCTTAAGGAATCTCAAAGCGGCTAACAATTGTCTTTCCCCTTCTCTCCCCACAACAGTCACCTTTGGGGTAGGTGGGACTCAGAAAGCTCTGAGAGAACTGTGACTGGCCCAGGGTTACCCAGCAGGCTTCATGGGGAGGAGAGGGGAATCAAACCTGGTTTTCTAGATTAGAGTCCACCTGTGAGATTGTGCCAGTAGATGTAGTCCACAACAGGTCTTCTTAAACAGAAAGTCCTTTATTTGCAGAAAAGATCTTGTTGGTCAAATACACTTCTTCTGTTAGTAATGCCCAAGCACAGTAATACAACTATAATTATACTTGATATGAAATAAGCCCCTCATGACACCTACTAATCAGCTGAGAGAATTATTGGTGCCCAAATATACTAGCCCACTGTTCCCAATGTAAGCATGGTAAATTAGGTTCCCAGGCAAAGACACTGTTAGGATTTGTGAGGCGGATGTTCCCAAGAATAAAATCAAGCAAAGGAGCAAATTGCACCTGTGAATAACATAACATGTAGCAGGAGGCTTTCAGCTCAAGGCCATGAGCTAGCGAGAAGCGAAAGAGAGATAAGAAGGAAGAAAGGCTAATAAGCAGTAGGCATGCACAGAGTGAGCAAGAAGTGCATTCCTGCGGTGGGAGTCACTCTCCCGATGCTATCTCCCATCCAGGGCCTAGAGGAGTAAATATGGGACTCAAAATAAAGGTAATATTAAGTAATCATCAGAATATACAATAGGAACCATCAGCAGTGGTAATTGACATGAATGCAATAGAACCACTGACAATAACAGTCAACAGGAATCATTGGCAGTGCTAACTGACACCACCACTCTTAACACTATATTAGGGATGGGCATGAACATTCATGATGAATTTTGCCCTGTTTGTGGTTCGGGAAACCGCTATGGGGTTTGCAGGGCCACGAACTGCATGAACCGGTTTGGTTCATGAACAAGCCTCCCGGAACTGAACTGAACTGCATTTTCCCAGTTCATGCCCATTCCTGCATTATATCACACTATAGCTCACATGTATTTAAATGAGAGATTTAAATACAAAATGATTTGTATTTAAATCCATGAGAAAAATATCAACTGTAAGGGACCACTTAAGGTAGGGGAAATGGTGGGAAGGAAAGAGTAAACAAACTTCAGCCAACACAGTTTCCCACAGTTTTTACTTACCAATACTGTAGTTTTAGGCTTAAGCTAAATCTCCTTGACACATTATTTTTGATGCACATGGAGGGTTTTTTTTAATATATGGATGAATATTCAATCATGCTGTCTTCCATGTGGTGTCTCAAGTAGTTCAGCCTAGAAATGGCTGGACCACCTCACCTGCTGTTCTGTGAATTGGGCCTTATAACAGCTGAATTTGGTACACTGACTAAATTCAGAAACTATTAAAGTGGTGTACTTCAAGGGCCTCTTCCTGAATGGCTGGGTGCCAGATGTTCAGAATTTCTGTTATTATTAGAAGCAGCTAGTTACCTCAGTTCTGGTCACACACTGGCATAATACCCAAACATAGTGTCAACAGAGAATATTGTTATGTACAGGAGAAACAGAGAAGCCCTTTTCTCACAAATTTATCCCAAATGATTTGTATTTGATTCTGTCTTGGTTTTGTTGAACTATTTTTTCCCATTAAGCTCACAGAGTTGTTTAAATTACTTTTTCCCTTACAGGATGGTAAATTATTCTGGGTAATGTCTGGTTTTGTGCCAGTTGGTCTTTTAAGCTCTATACTAGTTCATCTATTTTTGCTTCGGGGTCTGGTAATTGCATTTCGTACATTCTACTAAGAATAACCTGACAACGATCTAATTTCCGGCTGCTTCTTTGATTGTGTTTTGCCTCATTGTTGCTTAGAGTTATTAAAATCCATTTCAAAAACAATGACCTAATTGGATTTCATTGTCGTGTGTGTGTTTCTCCTCTCCCCACAACAAATTTGTTGAGTCCTGTTCAGATAATAACCAGAAATCCTGGAGTTTCTGTGAGCGTGTCCATATTAACGTTGAGTTCAGAAGTTTTCATATGAAACAATATGCCAATTTAAGTTGCTCCCCCCTACTAAATTGGAGGCAGACTTGCTATGAAACAAATCTACCTCATGTGGAAGATTTGGGGGGCCATTACAGGCAAAAGAGAAGAAGGTAGATCTGGTTCAGGATTTGTACTCCACTGATAGAAGGCATTTACATTAGAGGAGTGGGACTTCTAACCTCCCCTCTTTTACTGATTACATGGGGTTGCCAGCAATGCTCCCTCTAATCTATGGAATCTTGTGAGCAAAAATTCTACTTTGTGAGCTACTGGCATTAAAGTTGTGAGCAAGTGATTTGGCTACTGCATAAATTCGTTTGCTCTGGAGCCATCCTTCCTGAGCTAAGACAAAAATGTGTAAGCCAGAGGCTAAAAAACTGTGAGCTAGCTTACACTGACTCAGCTTAGAGGGAACACTGGTTGCCAGCTCTGGGCTGAAAAAATCGTGGAGGTATTGGGGGTGGAACCTAGGAAGGCTGGGGGAGGGAAATGATCTCAGCAGGGTATAGTGCTATAGAGTCCCCTTTCTGAAGCTGCCATTATCTCCAGGGGAACTGATCTCTGCAGTCTGGAGACTGGATGTAATTCTGGAGATTGGCAATCCTATGGGTGAGAGAAAGAGCAGTCAGTCCTGAATTTCCTCCACTTCACTGCAAGAGAAAATTCTTCAGAAGAGCCAGGAGGTATCCCTTTTGTGTCTGCTGGGAACACGCATTTGAGGCTGCCTTCATTGTTGAGGGATGCTTGGCTTTGAATCTCTTCACGTTTTTGGAACCTCTCAGCATTTTGTTAGTGAGTTACCCTCATGGCGACCATTTTGTGAGTGGTCTCAGTGCCATATGGCAGCCATTTTGCCATTCCATAAGTGCCTACAGTCTCAGTAAAGTTGGGAACCCCTTTCAGACTAAGGTCTGAAAAACTCACCAAGCTTGATCCTGATGGTTTTTCGTTGGAACCCTAGAGTCGCTCAGTTAAACCACATTAATATAGTTCTTCACTTGCAAAAAGTATGAAGAAACACATACATACTAATAAGATATACGCACCTCTAGGCCTTTAAATATATTTTGTTTGGCTGAGGTTTTTGGCAGCAAAGCTGACAGCTCCTATAATAATTACTGCTAAAACGAACTGTGATAATGAATCCTGTGAGGTGGCCCCATGTTTGCTAAAAATACGACCTTGGTAGCATCTCTTGATTTAAGTTCAATTTCCTTATTAGCAAACGGAAGCTGGGATGTTAAGGCTGTGTTACTTTAAACCAAGAAGCCGTGCTGTCATTTTGGCATGAGAGAGAACGTTAATGTAAAAATAATGAAAGGGGCACTTATTTTAATAAATTGAAAAAATATTCCTGTCAGCTTTGTTTAATCACGGCTGGGTCTATCAGCTTAGATGGTTAGTTTGTCATTAAGGTTTAAGTGGCTGCCCAGAGCTGAGACTGTGATCACTTCCACAAACCCATAGGCTTCCATAAAGCTCCGTCGAATTTGAAGATAGAGGCCGGTTGACCAGAACTGTGTGAATTAGTTGTTATTTATTTTCCCAAAGCTGTGAATCTTTAGTACTGAACTCAGAACAGGCTTCGAGTAAATATGCTGGCCTGTTTCCTAAAGAATGGCATTTTCTTTTTGTCATACAGCCATTTGGCCCTCCAAATCCCTGTCATGTAATAGTGCAGCCAGTGGTTTGGCTGGTGCTTGAAGCACTGGCTATGGCTGAGCACCAAAGGTTACTTACTTGAGAACCTTTGGCCAGTCACACACTCTCACAGGGTTGTTGTGAGGCTACAAGGGAGAAGAGGAAAACAATGTACATCGCTCTGAGCATCTTAGAGTATGGATGCCAGCCTTCAGGTGGGAACTGAGGATCACTTGGAATTACAGCTTATCCCCTGAAGAGAATGGATGCTTTGGATGGTGGACTCTATGGCATTGTACCCCACTATGGTCCTCCCCAGCATTCATTGTTTGCAGTCAGACTCCTCTTCCTGCTAAAAGGGAAGTTTAGCAGTTAAAGAGAAAAAGGCATAAACATCCTTCATACAATATCACCTCAAAAATCATAAATATATAGTGCCTACTTTATTGGTCCAATCATGCTCTATTTTATTTAATGAGGTGCACGGTGCCCCAAGCCTAATCAAGTACATTGAAATGGCCTCTGGATTGAAAGTTGATCTGCTCCTATGGATAGGGAATCGAAAGTGGTGGGGAGACCATTTCCTCTCGCCAGCAGTACTGGTGCACTTTTTAGGAATCACCTTCCCTCAATGCATGCCAAGAAATGACTTGTGTTGCTTGCAAATTTAAGTGGAGAGAAGGAAATATATGGGGGGGGGGGAGGGAACTTGTCATCTGCTCACAATGACCTTGTAATCAAATTAGTAGAATTGGGGGTGTTTTTTGTTTTTGCAAATGAGGCCTGAGCAGGAGAAAAGAATGATGCTTTAATTGCGCATTCAGTACCTGACCCTCCTGCTGCTTGCTACCTGACTATTAAGTAGGCTGGATTGCAACCGCTGAGCAGAGCAATTGAATTTTAGGGTTTTTTTAAAAAAAATAATAAACCCAGCTTCCCGCAATTTCCTCACCCAACCACTCCTTGACTGTAATTTCTCTTTAAAAAGCTTCTACAGGAAAAAATCTTGTGGAGCTGCCCCTTTTAAAAGGGGGGGGGGGAGCCCTGAATAGCCCCATTGTAGCTACAGGCCTGTGCGTGAACCGATCAAAGGAAGCTTACTGTACTGTATTACTAGGCATAAATGGTGGCGGAAGGTGCCATCCAGTTGCAGTTGACTTATGGTGACCCCCGTAAGGTTTTCAAGGCAAGAGACATTCAGAGGTAGTTTGCCATTGCCTGCCTCTGTGTAGCAACCCTGGACTTCACTGGTGGCCTTCCATCCAAGTTCTAATCAAAGCCAACCCTGCTTAACTTCTGAGATCTGATGAAGTCAGGCTAGGCTGGGTCAGCATTAGTTGGTTCATAGGTATTTGATTCTTGATTGAATATTGATTGAATGTGATCGATTCAGGTATGGTATGCATGCTTTGGATGGATGGAGAAGAGGTTAGTCCTTGAGTGCAGATGCCAGCTGAAACATTGGCATGCTACTTTCAAAGACCCACACTTCTTAGCCTGGTGGGGAGTGTCTCAAAACATTGAGAATGGTTATGTTTATCTATATGTTTGTTTTTAGCGCAGCAAAGAACACTAATGACAGAAAAAGTGAATGTGGGGTGGTTCTCAGTCAACTTCTGTTTTGTCCAAATTCAGTCACACATTGAAGGAAGCAAATCTGGCAAATCTGAATCACACCTTTCATTCTACCTCTGGTGAATTAGTAAACTGGAGTATGAATTATGCATAGCCAATAAAGATACCCAATGCCTGGTGAAGTCCATCACTGATTTCCATGACCGCAACTACAAATTCAATTATTTGTCTGAAGAAATGAATAATTCAGATCTTTTTCAAACTTCTCATTTTAGCTTCTTTCCTGGTGCTGAATAATGAAGCAGACAGGCTCAGGAGACCTGATCAAGTCAATGGATTGCATCTGACAATTCCCTTTCCACTAAGTGAGAGGAGTATTGCTCTGGAGGATGGGGTCTCCTTGTTGAGGAGAAAAATGACTCCCTACTTAGGTGAAGGGAATCAATCGACCCAACCAATTGTGGCTCAACAAATATTCATTACCTGGTGAAACCTATCAATATTTTCCAAGACCACACCTAACTGAACCATGTTTTCACCAGTTGTTTGGGCCTGTTTTTAATACAGGTGGTGGGTAAAATTATATACAATATCTCACAGCAAGAAATATACGCAAATGAGAAAAGAGAATCCCTTGTTTTTTTTATAATTATTCATTCATTATGCTTACCTGGTTGGCCCAAATTAGCCTTAAGAACATAAGAACATAAGAGAAGCCAATGTTGGATCAGGCCAATGGCCCATCCAGTCCAACACTCTGTCACACCGTGACCAAAAACACCAGGTGCCATCAGAAGGTCCAGCAGTGGGGGCAGGAAGCCCTCCCACTGTTGCCCCCCCAAAACACCAAGAATACAGAGCATCACTTGCCCCAGACTGAGAGTTCCTATCTATACTTTGTGGCTAATAGCCACTGATGGACTTCTGCTCCATATGTTTATCTAATTCCCTCTTGAAGCCGTCCATTTTATTTATTTATTTATTTAGATTTATATCCCACCTAGCCAGCATTTGCCGGCTCTAGGCAGCTAACAATATATAAAAACAGAACGTACAACTATAGAGTCCCATCAATATATATCACAAAGCAATAAAAGACTAAAAAGACTAAAAAGTCCATGCTTGTAGCCACCACCACCTCCTGTGGCAGTGAATTCCACGTGTTAATCACTCTTTGGGTGAAGAAGTACTTCCTTTTATCTGTTCTAACCCAACTGCTCAGCGATTTCATGGAGTGCCCATGAGTTCTTGTATTGTGAGAAAGGGAGAAAGCCTTATATTGTCAGATCTCAGAAGCTACTGGGGGGGGGGATCAGCCCTGGCTAGTACTTGGATGGGAGACAAACAACCAAGGAAGTCCAGGGTCACAGTGCAGAGGCCAGCAATGGCAAACCACCTCTGAATTTCTCTTGCCTTGAAAACCGAATGAGGGGTTGCCATGAGTTGGCTGTGACTTGAAGGCACTTTCCACCATCATTCCTACATCCTGTTTTTACATGGATGCTTTTGCTTGGAGATTTCCACTTTTTCCCCATGGCTGGTCAAGTTCTGCACCTACTAAACTTCCACATCCTCAGGAGCAACCAGTTCACTCACTGGGCCCTCTATGCCATTTTAATCTTAGTGTGGGATAAACAACATACAGATTGATCATCTTTTGAAAGCGCCTGCAAATACTTGCAACTACTTTTATTGGGTGTGGGCAACTCCTGTGTGACTGCATCATACACCCCAAAATACGACTGTTTGGAAGATCTGGTCCTACAGAGGAACTTCCTAATCTCAGGTACCCATGCTGACCATGTGTTGAATTTTAACTTCCTTTTCCATTTTCAGAAGACCCTTCTGCTTAAGGAAGAAAAGGAGGAGGATTTCCACCCATTCTTCCATTTTATTGCAGCCTCACCACTACTTTGACGGCCTCCCCCATAGGTTCAATTGACCGATGGGGGCACAATTACAGGGTGCATAGAAGACTGCAGTCGTAAGGTGAGTCAGGAATGTAGTGCCGTTCCAGTCATGCTATACAGGATGCAAGTCCAGAGACCCTGAACTGGTGGATGAAATAGCACTTAATCCAGAATATGTTTATGAACAAAAGAGAGGCATAGAGAGAGAAATCACTAAACTCGCCATTCAGACAGAAGAAGAACAAAGAACAGAACATTGAACTTTCAGTCTCACAATGGGCACTATTAGAATTTCATAGATTCCCCCCCCCCCCTACTGTTTTGCAATGCTAAAGATACTTTCTTCTACTCTTCTAATATATTTGGCAGTTCCCAGCATGGACAGCTTCATGGGATGCAGTTCAGATCAATCGACTGGAAAAAAATAAAGTCCATCACCACATGTACCAGCCCTGGTTCTAGATGTAAAACTAAAAGGTGGGACTTAGGTGAGAAATATGACTCCTGATAGACTTGTGCATGTCATTGGTCCATGACTATTATCAGGGGTCATTTCATAGAAAAAGAGGTGCAGGAGCTCATTAGCATAACTCATTTGCATATGCCACACCCCCTAACATACCGGAAGTGTGTCAGAAGGCAACACCCACCCCTCAGGCTCCACTCCACAGGTGAGTGAAACTGACCTGCTCTTCCTCCATTCCCCTCCCCATCCAATACTTTGTGCAATAAAAATAAGCGTAAAGAACACACCCTCATTCTCTTCCTGCTCCCTTGAAACCACCAGGTTTCAAGTAGACTTGAGATACCCAGGACATGTGCACCACCCATCCCTTTCCCTTCCCTTCCCCACAACAAGACACCCTGGGAGGTTGGTGGGGCTGAGAGAGGTCTTTTGAGAACTGCTCATGAGAGAACAGCTCTGAGAGAACTTGTGACTGGCCCAAGGTCACTCCAGCAGCTGCATGTGGAGGAGTGGGGAATCAAACCCGGTTCTCCCAGATTAGAGTCCAACTCCTGACCACTACACCAGACTGATGAGGTGGAAGCTGCTGAAGGGTTGGTGAAATTTCTCCAGTACTTATGTGCCCTGTGCCCAGATAAAAAATGGTATACTTAGAAGATTTATATGCCACCTTGAGCAAGTCTCTGGAAAAGCAGCACACAGTCATAAAAGGAACAATGATAAAATTTTCAATATTAAAACAAAACATTAAAAACAATAAAGGCCCTAGCAGGGCTTTCCCCGGGGTGCTGCGCCTCTGCACTGCTCGGGGAAGCTGAGGAGGGGGCGGGACTAGGTCATGTGCCCGCCCCCTGGGCTCCTCACTCCCGGAGCTGTGCTCCTGTGCGCTCCCGCTCCAACGGACCCCTGACTATTATAAGTATAAGGCAATTTATATTAATTCACAAGGATATCACCTCTAAAGTTGGAGATTTTTGCTCAGGTTCGCCGAATTAGGCAGAAGAATAGGGTGCATTTTAACAATTTTAACCAGCAGCACAATAGTTGACGTTTATACAACATATCTAATTTTAACTAATATAATTAATGTAATATAACCATTGGAATGTCTATTTTACTACTGTGGTTATGATTTTTCTGATCTCAGATCGTAATTAACTGACTGACTGACGGACTGATTGACCAACTCCTGGGGAAAAACAGCCTGAAAGACAATTGGTGACTGCTGGACTTGCTTGTGATTGGTTAGGCCAGCAAGCGTTGTGCCTGGTTGGTGGAAATTTGCAAGTGATTCTGTGTTTGATAAGTACTGACCCAGCCACAACCTGGCGAGGGGGTGGGGTGGAGATATGTTCCCTAACTGAGCAGGTAGAAAAGCCACTGTAAGCAGTGAAGTATCTGAGGAGCTTGTTAATGATGGCTTGGCCCAGCAATGGCCTGGAGCGCACGTAGTGATTGTAAAGATGTAAAGCTGCTCCACACAGCAATTGAGATGAACATCAAACAGAAACAGTGAGGAAATCCAGCAAGGAGTTTTGACTCATAGGTCAACGAGAAGTTCAGTCTAGATAAGCCTGCCTGGTGGATTGTGTTCAGGGAGAAGTTCTCAGCATCTGTGAAGGGGAACTGATGAGGTGAACTTGTTGGCTTTTTAATCATAATACAATTTAAGGGAAATGGAGAAAGATATCCTGATATTCCCTGCACAGTGGGGTCATTTTCTTGGTAGAACCAGAAGGAAATCACAAGTTCACATTAAGTTCACATTGCTAGAAATTGAGATTGTCTCAGTCATTACCTACTAGGGCAACGGTGGCCAAACTTGCTCACTGTAAGAGCCACATAGAATAAACAGCAGATGTTTGAGAACTACAAGACAGGAACAAATATCACACACACATTTTAATTTTTTTTGAAATACGCAAATTTGCTTTTTATTAACATTAAATGAGACTGACAAAAAGAAAAACAAAAGGGGTAAAAACAGATATTGATAATGATATTTATTTGTTTGCTAATTATATTGATTTGTCTAAGAGCGAGAGAAAAAGAGAGAGAAATAAAAAGAAAGACTGAAAGAGGTAGAAAGAGAGAGAGAGAGAAACAAGGAAAGCAAATAGATGTATGGGAGGGAGGGGGGAGGGAGGGAGGAAGGAGGGAAGGAGGGAAGGAAGGAAGGAAGGAAGGAAGGAAAGTATCCCTCTCCTTTGCTTTCCCAGCTGCCCTTCCAGGAGCCGCACAATATGTGTGCAATTAGCCACAGTTTGGCCACCCCTGTACTAGGGTGTTTGCGCAACTGGCAAATAGGGGGTTGTATCCCTCTATGTGATGAGAAGTGTTAGTTAACAAATTTGCATTGGCGCAAGACATGACACAAGAGCAACTGTCAAATCAAATGCTGATCATCCATTTTCCAACCATCACTTTTGCTGCTTATGAAAAACAAAGGGAAAAGGCTAATTGGTGCAGTCATTACAGTCAGTTTGGAAATGTAATGTGAATTTATCAAAGGAAGTCATTATTGCTGAAATATTGCATTATGTCTTGCACAAATGGAAAAGCAAGATGAGATACTAATGACCTATCACAAGGGCTGGTTGCAATAATTTTCTTTAGTTTCCACCAGCAGAAGAACTTTTGCACGAGTTGGGTCAAAGGATATGGATCTTAGAGTGATAAAAATTCTAGAGTGTGTTAAAATATTTTGTCTGTACTTATGCTTGCCAAACTCTAGGAGGGCATGAAAAATTGGACTTGATCACCAGACCATGGAGATCAATTCCCCTGAAAACTAGCTGATTTGGAGGATGGATTTTATGGCATTATATCCCACTGAGGTCCTATGCTCCCCCAACCCCACAATCACCGAAACTCCACCCCCAAGTCTCCAAGAGTTTCCCAATCCAGAGTTTGTTTTTTAGTTTTTAAAAAAATAAAACTTGTATTCAGTAAAAAGAAAGTTGGGTGCAAATTCAGAGTTTTATTTTTATTTATTTGCAAAGTTCTTACCATACCTTTCTGCCCACTTCAGGGCCACTAAAGTGGCTAACAGATTAAAAACATGCATAACAAAAACATGTCTTAAAAATCATTAAAGCCAAACAAGAACACATCATTACAACAAGTAAAATTAAGCTGAAATCCACTTGGTGGTGAAAGTGTCACAGATTCACAGCTCACTTATGGCAACCGCTTGGGGTTTTCAAGGTAAGAGATGTTCAGAGGTGGTTTGCCATCGCATAGACTTCCTTGGTGGTCTCCCATCCAAAACTAACCAGGGCTGACCCTGTTCAGCTTCTGAGGTCTAACAAGATCAGACTAGCCAGGGTCATCCTGGTCAGGGGAAAAAAAATCTGGATATGCAAACTTAAAAACAACAATTAGAACACAGGGCCACAAGAAGGGATCACTGAGAGAACACCAGATGAAACAAAAAACAAAAAAAGGTCTTTACCTGCTGGCAGAACATGGCAACCGAAGGGAACAGGCAAAACTCTCTGGTGGGAGAGTTCGTTTAGGTGCCGTGACCAAGAAGGTCCTCTCCCAGGTTGCTTCCCACCCAGAAGATGACTGTGTTGGTTGAGTAGGTTTGTCACGGAGTAGGCAGTCCTTCAGGTATACACATCCCAGACCATACAGGACTTTAAAGGTAAACATTAGCACCTTGAATCATGCTTGAAAACAAATTGGAAGGCAGTGCAGATTGGTTAAGGCTGGAGTGGTATGGTCCCTATGACCCACTCCAATCAGCATCCTACTCCAGGATTCTGCTCCAGCTGTATACAGTTCTGGTCATCACACCTCAAAAAGGATATTATAGCATTGGAAAAAGGGCAAAAAAGGGCAAGTTGAATGATAAAAGGGTTGGAACACTTTCCCTGTGAAGAAAGGTTAAAACACTTGGGGCTCTTTAGCTTAGAGAAACGACAGCTGAGGGGTGACATGATCAAGGTTCCCAAGATTATGCATGGGATAGAGGAGGTAGAGAAAGAGGTACTTTTCTCCCTTTCTCACAATACAAGAACTCATGGGCACTCCATGAAATTGCTGAGCAGTTGGGTTAGAAGTACTTCCTCACCCAAAGTGTGATTAACACATGGAATTCACTGCCGCAGGAGGTGGTGGGGGCTACAAGCATGGACAGTTTCAAGAGGAAATTGGATAAGCATATGGAGCAGAGATCCGTCATTGGCTATTAGATAGGAACTCTCAGTCTGGGGCAAGGGATGCTATGTATTCTTGGTGCTTGAGACGGGGCAACAATGGGAGGGCTTCTAGTGTCCTGGCCCCACTGCTGGATCTCCTGATGGCACCTGGTGTTTTTGGCCACTGTGTGACAGAGTGTTGGACTGGATGGGCCATTGGACTGATCCAAGATTGGTTTCTCTTATGTTCTTACTCTAGATGTAACCAGGGCATGTGCCATAATTGCTGGTCAAGCAGTTGAAGCTTGTAACAGGCACTCCCGGCCCTACCTGCCACCTGGTTATCCAGCAGTAAGCCTGGATCCTGACGCACTCCCAAATTATGGACCTGTTCCTTCAAGGGGAGTGCAAGCCCATCAAGAGCAGGTGACACCTTAAATCCTGGGTTAATCCTTCCTGTCACTATTAGCACTTTGTCTTCTCAGGATTAAGTTTCAGTTTATTCGCCTGCATACACTCCAACACTGCCTCCAGGCACTGGTTTAGGGTTTCTGCAGTTCTCCTGAGATCAGCTAGAACAGGGGTGGCCAACCTTGCTTAATGTAAGAGCCACATAGAATAAATGTAAGAGCCACATGGAGATGTCTGAGAGCCGCAAGACAGGAACAAATATCACACACACGTTTTTATTTTTAAAAATATGCAAATTTGCTTTTTATTAACGTTAAATGGGACTGCCAAAAATAAAAACAAATGAGGAAAACCGGTTATAAGAAAGAGAGAGAGAGAAACTAGGAAAGCAAATAGATGGGAGGGAGGAGGGAGGGAAGGAAGGAAGGAAGGAAGGAAGGAAGGAAGGAAGGAAGGAAGGAAGGAAGGAAGGAAGGAAGGAAGGAAGGGAGAAAGAGAGAAAGAGAGAAAAAGCATGCCTCCCCTTTGCTTCCCCAGCCGCCCTGCCAGGAGCCGCACAATATGTGTGAAAGAGCCGCATGTGGCTCCCGAGCCACAGGTTGGCCACCCCTGAGCTAGAACAAGGGTGGCCAAACTTGCTTAATGTAAGAGCCACACCGAAAAACATGAGATGTTTGAGAGCCACAAGACATAAACAAATATTACACACATGTTTTTATTGAAAAATATGCAAATTTGCTTTTTATTAACATTAAATGGGACTGCCAAAAATAAAAAGGGGTAAAAACAGATATTGATAATGATATTTATTTATCCAACGATATTTGTAGGCTGGGGGAGCTTTGAGAACGCACTTAAAGTTGCTTTCTTTCTCTGCCCCCCCACCTCAAGCCTACCCAGGGAGGGGACCACTGGATGGGAGCCACACAATATCTGTGATAGAGCCGCATGTGGCTCCCGAGCCACAGTTTGGCCACCCCTGAGCTAGAAGCATGAGATAGAGCTGAGTGTCATCTGCATATTGGTGACAACCAGTCCAGATCTGTGGTTTACTTCACCCAGCAATTTCATGTAGATGTTAAAGAACATAGGGGGCAAGATGGAATCCTGTGGGACCCCAAAGACCAAGGAACTGAGCAACGGTTCCCCAGCACCACCTTCTAAAACTGACCTTTTCGGTAGGACCAGAACCACTCCCCATCCCAGCCTGGAAAGGCGATCTAGAAGGATACCATGATCAATGGTATTGAAAGTCTAGGAGAATCAACATAGTCACATTCCCTCCATCCATCTCCCAGCATGGATCATCCACCAGTGACCAAGTCTGTTTCAGAGATGGCTTGCCATTGCCTACCTCTGCGTAGCAACCCTGGGCTTCCTTAGTGGTCTCCCATCCAAGTGCTAACCAGAGTTGACCCTGCTTAGCAGCCAAGGTCTGATGAGATCAGGCTAGCCAGTGCCTGCACAACAGAGATGCCAGCGCCTGCACAACAGGGCAGGCCCAACAAGCACAGGTCAGTGTACCCCTCCCCAGCAGCCCATAAGCATGGCGCGGCCAGTTGTGCCAGCTGCGGAGACCCACATGACTGCAGGACCTGCCAGTTCCGCAATGCTGATTGCCGGGAAAAGGGGCCACATCGCTTGTGTCTGCCATTCCCAATCCAACCGATGCATGCAAGCTGCCTACCAAGAGACCGCCGAACTCAACCTCACAGACATCTCAGGTCGCTAGCAGGTAATGAACTTGCCCCCAGCTGGGTCCAACAAAATTAAGGTCCCTGTCTTAATAGAGGGCTCCCAGTGCTTGATGGAATTGGACACTGGGTCCACATACTTTACATATCAGAGGCAACTTTGAACAAACTATGCCTGGGGGGGGGGGGGGGGGACCCGCCTGTGAAAACCCTCAGGCCTAAGGCTGAGGAATTTCCAAAAGAATGCTGTGGAAATCAAGGGCCTGGGTAAGTTCACAGAAAAATATAAGGGGTTCCAGGGTAAAGTGGATCGCCTAGTGGTGGTGCCCAACCTTACAAGCCTGTTGGGACTATCATGGCTCAAACCCCTAGGACTGGGGGTGACGGGGGTGAACCGCATCCAAGACTTCAACTTCCAGGACGTCTGCGCAGAGTTCCCCACAGTATTTGATGGAGCACTAGGCTCCTACAAAGGACCCCCCTTCCATTTCCCTGGCCCTAGACCCCTCTACCAGGCCAATCCAGATACTGGTCCACCGGCCCCCGCTCGTCATGCAGCCCAAAGTGGAGCAGGAATTGGACAAACTCATGGCTCAAGGTGCCAGAGCCAGTTTTGCACACCAAGTGGGAAACACCCATTGTGACCCCCCTCAAGGTCAATGGGGACATCCGCATATGCGCGGACTATAAGTGCACACTAAACAAAGCTTTGCAGGCTCACGCATATCCTGTGCCAGTGATCAGCCTTGTACTGGCTACGCTGGCAGGAGCCAAAATCTTTGGCAAGATGGATTTAGCCCAGGCCTATCAGCAGCTGCTGGTGGAGAGGCCCAAACAATTGTAACACACAAGGGGGTATTCAAAGTAAAGCGGCTCCACTTTGGGGTCAGTGTCACTCCAGGGCTGTTCCAGGAACGAATGGACCATTTGTTGAAAGGATTACCAGGTGTCCAGCACTTTTTCGATGATGTACTGATTGTGGCTCCAGATGCCCAGACCTTCAAGACATGGCTCAGGGCGGTCCTCCAGCACTTCCAAGACGCAGGGCTAAAGGTGAAAACAGAAAAGTGTCTCCTGGGCGTCCCATCTGTAGAGTTCCTGGGGTCCACCATCGACGTGCAGGGCATCCACCCCACACCGGACAAGGTGAAAGCTATCTCAGAGGCTCCGGCTCCCACATGCAAGGCCAAGCTCCAGTCATTTTTAGGACACCTTAATTTTTATCACAGTTTCCTCCCTCCACAAGGCAGCGGTGGCAGAACCGCTCCGCAGGCTCCTGGATAAGTCTGCGAAATGGGACTGGGGCCCCTGCCACGCAGCGGCCTTCAAGGCCATGAAAAAACTGCTGATATCCAATGCTGTGCTGGCTCATTTTGATGACTCTCTCCCTGTAGTGTTGGTCTGCGATGCCTCTCCATACAGGGTGGGGCCAGTTTGGGGGCACCGGTTGCCTGATGGCCGGGAGGTCCCAGTAGCCTACTACTCAAGGACCTTGTCTCTGGCAGAGAGGAATTATGCACAAATAGACAAGGAGGCTCTGGCTATCGTGGCAGGGGTTAAAAAATTCCACGATTACCTCTATGGCTGGGACTTCACAGTGGCCATGGATCACAAGCCCCTGCTGGGGCTTCTCGCTTCGGACCGCCAGACTCCTCAGATGCTGTCTCCTCGGGTTTTGTGGTGGGCCATATTCCTTTCAGGCTACCAGTACTCCCTGGTCTGCAGGCCTGGCAAGGCCATGGAACATGCTGACGCTTTGAGCCACATTCCTCTGCCCTCCTGTGAATCGGACCTGGCGCCTGCCTACCACTTCCGGAACTAAGAGCTTCCAGAATGACCCACCCAGGTAACTGATGTATCCAGGTGCATGGCCAGGGACCACACGCTTGTCCGCGTTCTTAACTGAGTGGGAAGTGGGTGGCCCACACACCCAGGGCCTGAATTTGCACCCTTCACAGCCCACCCACAAGGGGTGCTTGCTATGAGGATCCCGGGTGGTGAGCCCAGAGGCCCTCCAGGCAAGGGTGCTTACCGCTTTTCATGAGCATCACCCAGGGATCATCCGCATGAAAGCTCTGGCCCACAGCTATGTGTAGTGGCCAGGGCTGGACAAGGAAATTGAGGAGAAGGTCCGGGCCTGTGGGAAATGCCAGGAGTCATGTCCCGACCCTCCCCATGCACCAGTCCGGCCCTGGGAATCAACCCAAGCCCCGTGGTCCTGAATACACACAGACTTTGCAGGTCCTGTCCATGGGCAGTTGTTCTTCATTCTGGTTGACAGCCACAGCAAATGGTTGGAAGTCGTTCCAGTGAAATCAACATCTTCGGAAGCCACCATCTGGGCTATGTGGCACATTTTCAGCATGCACTGGCTACTGGACACACTGGTCTCCAACAATGACACAGCCCTCACCTCCTTTGAGTTCCTGAGGTTCACGTAAGGTCTGCTCCTTTCCATCCAGTCACCAACGGACAAGCTGAGCGGATGGTCTGCACGACCAAGGAAGCACTACGGAGAATGGACCAGGGAGATTGGGAGTACAAGATGACAGCGTTCCTCTTCGGGCAGTGGACTACACCCCACACAGCCACTGGCTGCAGCCCAGCAGAGCTCCTCATGGGACACCGACTGACCTCTCAGTTGGACTGACTACACCCCAACCAAGTGACTGCCCAAATGAAGGAACCCAGCATGGCCCAGGCTCTGAGAGGGTTCTTCCCCGAAGACCCTGTGTATGTAAGGAACTACACTCGGGGTCCCCTCTGGGTTCTGGGCCGGATTGCCAGAGTCAACGGACCTCTCTTACGAGGTCACAACCGAGGACGGTCTGGTCTGGTGACGCCACATAGACCAGCTATGCGGACGTTCCGGCTCCGACAACCCAGAAGGCACAGATAAACTGGAAGCAAGCATCCACAATAGGAGCAGGGAGGAGGAAGACTCCAAAACAACAGGTCCAGAGACAACTAGTGTACCCCAGGAGTCAGGTCCAGACTCACCTCCGGGATCCAGCCACCAGGACGCCATTCCCGGGACTCCAGTTCCAGATCCAGATCCAGTTCCAGCTACAGCTCCTGTTCTGGCTCCCACATCCACTCCAAAGAACGAAGCACCAGCACCGGTGCCACATCCACCCACATCCCATTGGTCGACCTGAGAGTAGAGAAGACCAACTTACTTGAAGGACTTCGTGGCTAGGGTTGATCTGAACCATGGGGGGGAGGGGTGTTATGTCTTGACCATGATTCTTTTGTATATAATTGCCTATGATTCTCAAGTGTGCATTCCCCCAAGACAGAAGTCAGGGATTGCGTAATGGCGATCACCATGTAGTCTAGCCGCATGGCCTGAAAGGACCCGAGCTTGAGGCAGAAGAACAATAGCACCCTAGGCTCCTGAAGATACACCAATCAGGAGTAGAGAATATTTGAATGGACTAATGGGATTCTCTGGCGAGAAGGTTACCCTATCCCGAGGTACGGGTGCAGCCGGGGGTGAGGCTTATCTGCGCATATAAGCAGACTCCCGGGCCACATCAGGTATGCTTGTTTCTGACTCGAATAAAGATCACTATGCTGAAATTCACTCAACCAGCCTCCCATGTCCAGTACTCTTCAACAGGACTAATAAATGAAACAACATTTCAACAGGTATCTAATAATGGTCTGAAAATCCAAACTTACTATTCTTTTTTGCTATTGATCTCATACCCTGAATCCTCTGGGCTCTGCCCACAACCTACCACACTCCACTTTGATTTAATCTCTAGCCATTCTTGCAAAGGTAGTATTTGTAAGCAACTCCCACGGTGGCCATCGGTTCAAGGTGCTAAGAATTACCACTGTGTCCGGCTACACATATGTTTGTTCATGATGAAAGCTGGAGCTGAGGCCCGCAAAATGGGCTGGTTTTGTTATGCATTAAGTCAGTGAAATGAAACCAGCCCAAGACATAATGTGAAGTAGGTCTTTTTGGAGTCCTTTCTCAGGTCTATTCAAAAAGGCTTGTTCCCAAGAAACTGCTAGTGGTTGAAAAATAGGGAAGCAATGCATGTTTCCATGGCTGGTCTGGTTATGCACACACGCACACATGCACAACTAACTGCAGTACTAATTATTGATGGCTGGTAGTGGTGACAGTAGGGTTGCCCACCTCTAGAAGGGATTTGGAGATCTCCCAGAATTACAACTAATCTCTAGATGACAGAGACTGGTTCCCCTGGAGAAAACGGGTTTTTTTTAGAGGGTGGACTCTATGGCATTATATCCTGTGGAAGTCCCTCCCTTACCCAAACCCTGCCTTCCTCAGGCTCTACCTCCAAAATATTCCCAATCCAACCTAGAGCTGGCAACCCTAACTGACAATAAAGTGGGTTCTCTGTGTGTAGATCCTTTAAAGTAGTGGTTTTCAAACTTCCTATCTTGAGGTAGCCCTTGCCAAGTCAACTCATGGTTTAAGGAACTCCTGCACATCTATCACAGAATCTCTGCAAATACTACACTCTTGTTACATTATAGTAATCCTTTATAACTGAATATTCCTCTTTGGAGAAGTCAGTCCAGCTGTGGACAGCTATAGCACAACAGCCCAATATCCAGTGATGTGTGGATGAAATCTATAAATGCAACCTAGCACAACCAGTTCTCCTGGAACTGGATCATACATCTGATCTGGTATGGTTGCCAGATCCAGGCTTCAAAACTCCTGGAGATGGAGCCTGAGGAGGGTAGGGACCTACCTCAGTGGGGTACAATGCTACAAAGACCACCCTCTGAAGCACCTATTTTCTACAGGGAACTGATCTCCTTAGTCTGGAGGTGTGCTGTAACTCTGGGGGATCCTCAGGTCAACTTGGAGTCTGGCATCCCTAAGCTCTGGCTCACAAAAGCTTAGGCTGGAATACAGTTTGTCTTTCAGGTGCCACCACACTTCAGTTACGCTTTAGCAGTTCACCAATAGTTCCCTATTGCAAAAAAAAAGGATAGGTATTGGTGTGTAAGCTTCCAGGGAATCTTGTATGCTATTACTTAGTTTCTTCAGGCAGGTTTTGGAGATTTCCCAGAAGGCAGTTGCTTTAGCTGCATAAAACTGAGCTTCTCAGCTCTGTTTCCATTCCCCCTATCTTCCATATCTGAGCAGCAGTGGTCATCTTTTACTGCCACTCTGTATAATTGTGGGATTTCAGCTGAGTACCCTCAGTCTGCTTCATCCTGCCATTTCAGAACCCACAAAGCTTCCTATTGTCTTGAATTACTTTTGACAAGTTGCCTGTCGCATTCGTCCTCTCAAACTCGTCTTCTTTCCCGGTGGTGCTGTTGTGAGGCTCCTTCTATCTGATCCCCTTGTTCCATCCATCACGCTGTTTCGGCTATTTTCAGAGAATCAATTTCTGTCTGATTTTGCTTCAAAGAATTGCTTTTCCTCTTATATTCTTAAGCCATCCACTGTGAATGTGCTGCGTGCCATTTAACATTCTGTATTTGTGACTCTTCTTTTCATTTCATCCGTCTTCATTTGTCCTTGACGACCTTGATTCATCCTTTTTGTTGCTATGCTTTTCTCCCCCCCCCCCCTTAAAGAACATTACTGTAGCCAAGGAGCCTTGTTTCTGTCAGTTAAGCATAGGCTAACTGCCATTAAGCCTAGGTGACTGTCTTGCCCTGACCAATGAAGTTGCCGTGTTACATGTTGCAATACTTCCTGAGCTGCCTTGACGTTTACTGCTTAATTCACAATGCTTTGTGTTCCAAGGTTTCATTTAACCTCTGCAGGTCCCGCCTGGGAGACAGCATCGGGAACCCGACTCCCATCTTTGGAATGCACGCCTCGCTCGCTTTGCTTTGCGCATGCTCATTACTCATTTGCTTTCTTTTCCCTTTTATCTCTAGCCTCCTTAACTAACAACCTTGAACGAAAGTGCCTCCTGTTATATGTTACCAGAATCACAGGTGTTATGTATTCCTTTTGCTTAGTTTCTCTGGGAACTTTCCCCCCCGAAATATTCAACAGTATTTCTCCCTGAGAACTCATTTTGCCGCACTTTCCATGGGAATATTGGGCCAGTATATTTAGGCGCCAAGAATTCTCCCTATTGATTGGTAGAGGGTAGTTAGGCCATATTTCATACCAAGTATAATTGTAATTGCAATTCCAAGTCTGAGCATTACTAACAGGAAAAGTGTTTAACCAATATGATCTTTTCTACAAATAAAGGACTTTCTGCTTAAGGAGACCTGTTGTGGACTATATCTATTGGGACAATCTCACAGTTTCTAGATGGAAAGTCCGTAGAAGCAGAACTGGCTTGGATTAGATAAGAATGGTTAAAGGAGCAAAGTGATCACAGGGGAGAAGACAATGAAGGGTGTGGGGCAAGCGCAGGAAGACAGAAATTGTTTACAGCTGTGCAGGCCCAAAATCAAAATCCCCAAATAAACCCACATTCTACATAATAACTTTTATTAGGACCAACCAAAATGGCACAAAATAGTGTGCAAGTGTTCAAGTTCTTCTGAACATGTCTTCAGGCTGGATGTTACAAGATAAAAAAAGAGGTGGTGGGTAGAAAAGAAACTTTTCAGGCGAGGGCTGCCAGGCCACAGCTGGTGGCCCCAGGAAGTAAATAGGGGGTGGGGACTGGCATGCTGGCATCACCCTGGCAAGCTGATGTCACTTCCAATAGAGACCAGAAGTGATTTCATGCAATGCTCTAGGATTTATTAAAACTCTGTGGTTGATTCATATAGCGAGAGATAGGGCAGCCCTATCTCAGGCCATAATTGCAAAGGTCTTTCTAGCCAGCATCCCTGTTCCAGGTTAAAGGGGGAAGCCCAGGGAAATCTGGGAGTCTTGATCAAAATGCACATGACCTCATATGGATGTTCTCACTGACTGGGGGGCTTCCTGCATGGCGTGCAGATGAAAATCTCCATGTGGAAGCTGCCCTAGTGTGGTTGGCAGAGAAAAGAGGAGCAGGAGGAGGAAGGAGGGGGGTTGTTGAGGACACAAGAGATCATGAATTACAACTGATCTCCAGACAACAGAGACCAGTTCCCCTAAAGAAAACAGCAGCTTTGGAGGGTGGACTCCATTATACCATCCCCTTCCCTCCCCTCTACTCTCAAATCTCCAAGAATTCCCCACACAGAGCTGGCAACCTGAGCAGAGAAAGGCCCCAAAGTGGCCTTTGTTTGATCAGAATACATTTAACAGAATACACTGACCAGCCATATAATTGTTTTAAATAAGGCACACTATTCCAATAAAATAAAACTGATTGCTAGAACAAGGAGAATTAACCCACATGACAGACTGAAACAGGTATAAACATCAAAGAAATCAAGTAATTTGTCCAACGGCAATGCTAGTTGATGGTCATTTAATCACTGTAGGTAAGTGATCGTATGGGTCATGTTTTCATTATGATTTGCCAACAACCAGTCCAAGTTATTCCAGCCTGGCATTTTCCAAAATCCCTGAAAGCAGGACAAAGAAATCTAAGCATAAGTTTTTCTTCATTCAAGCAGTCAGACTATGGATTTGTCTCCCACTGCCAGGTTCTTACAAAAGCAGAAGTTTAGATGGTATGGTCTATTGAAGGTCCTGCTCATGCAACTCTGAAGAAGGAAATTGCTGCAGTTTCAATAAAGTGAAAGCTCTTCTTTAAAAGAAGTTGGGAAAATCTATCAAGTAGTTCTCCAGTCCATGCTTGAACTTAAACCCCTGGTACTATAGTAGGTCTGCCCACAGAGATAGGTCCTGCTGGATGAATGTATTTTTTATCTCCTTCAAAGTCTTGGTTTTGCTTCCAGCTGTTCAAGAGCAGTGAGGTATTCCAGAGAGAGTCAATGGAAGTCAGATTCCCACCTGAATTTCTATATCCAAGTCCATGGGCAAGAACAAGTAATATACAACTGTTCCTGGATGCAGATTTGAGGGCATCTATCAGTGATCATGTTCTCAGGTTTAACTTCATATTGGTTGCATCCTGCCAACAATATCCACAGATGCAGGGCTCTTTTTGTAGAAAAAGCCCAGAAGGAACTCATTAGCATATTAGGCCACACCCCTGACAGCACAGCTCATTAACATATTAGGCCACACCTGATGTTACCAGGTGTGGTCATCCAGCCACATCCACCTTTTGCTTCTTATTGTTTACCTTGTTGTCAAAACAGTTTTGACAAAACCAATAAAAACATTATTTTCTGTCCCATCTATACAAAATCTTGCCTGAACCAATATCTTATGTCCAACAATTATTCCCACACTGGATTGGAATCAATTCCTAAAGGTTAGGTTCCCATGGAAATCAGCTTGCCTTTCTGAAGAACTAGTATGCTAAATATGATTTTTTAGGGTTTCCAACCTACAGGTGGGGTCTGGAGATCTCCTGAAATTACAACTGAGCTCCAAACTACAGAGATCAGGTCAATGGCTGCTTTGGAAAGTGGAGTCCATGGCATTATGCCTTGCTTAGGTCCCTCCTTCCCCTAAACCCCACCTTCCACTCCCAAATCTCCAGGGATTTCCTCAACCTCGAGCTGGCAACCCTAGTTCACTGGCAGAACAACCCTAGGAGCCAGTTTGGTGTAGTGGTTAAGTGTGCGGACTCTAGCCAGGTTTGATTCCCCACTCCCCCCCTTGCACCTGCTGGATGACCTTGGGCAAGCCATAGCTCTGTACCAGCTGTTGTCTCAGAGCTCTCTCAGCCCCACCTACCTCACAGGGTGTCTGTTGTGGGGAGGGGAAGGGAAAGGAGTTTGTAAGATGCTCTGAGACTTCCTTGGGTAGTGAAGGGCGGGGTACAAATCCAATCTCTTCTGGATTTCTTGATGCACTGGACGGGAGTAGTTTGTGGACTATTTTATTCAAGGTTTCAAATTTTATTCAAGGTATAAGATTTCATGTGCTACCCACACTTCTTCAGATGGAAGAAGTGTGCATGCACACAAAAGCTTATACCTTGGATAAAAGTTTGGACTCAAACTTGTTCTGCTGCTTCAGACCAACATGGCTACCCACCTGAATTATTACTCTATAATATATTTACAAGCAATTACGTACCAGTGGAGTGGTTACCATGCAGAGTCTGTCCCACAGGTAAAATGATCCTGTGAACAGGTGGGCTTTACCACATCAAAGTATCACTACCATCACAAGATCACCAATCGTTGGAAGTCAACTCCTCAGAAGCAGAAATCTCTCTTATTAGGAGGTTTAAGAACATCAACTTTGCTGGCCCATTAAAGGCAGATGTCAGCCCAGTGGCAGGAGAAGGACAATCATCTTCTTCAGAAACTCTACCCACTTTTTAAATGTCACAAAACAGGCAATCTCCAAAGTGCTGCTGACCATGCTCATTTTTAGTTGCAACTCTGTTTCTCTGCTGATGTTCCCCAAAGTCCCCCAAGCAACAGTCAAGTGTTCTGTCAACACATACAACAATGAATGAAGCTACTTTTTCAGATGTTTTCTCTTTCATGGCAGTTAGTACCAAACAACTTTAATACAGACTTTAGACACACATATATTTGCAAGCCATTCCCAACAAGACACAACAAACACTCAGCCTTCAAACTTACTTTTCTTAAACAGAAGATGCCGTGAGAAAACTAAACAGATTCTCAAAAATTAAAGATATCATCAAAACCAGCATTTCCTGAACTCTCTGCTCTTTTACATCTCCCCTTTTCAATAATTTTTTTTATAAAAATGAAACAAAAAGAAAGAGAGAGAGAGAGAGGTAGGTAGGTGGGGGGAGGGGGGAGAGAGAGAGAAAGAAAGGAAGGTAGGTAGGTAGGTGGGGGAAGAGAGAGAGAGAAGGATAGATAGATAGATAGATAGATAGATAGATAGATAGATAGATAGATAGATAGATAGATAGATGGGGGAGAGAAAGGAAGGAAGGAAGGTAGGTGGAGAAGAGAGAGAAAGAAAGAAAGAAAGAAAGAAAGAAAGAAAGAAAGAAAGAAAGAAAGAAAGAAAGAAAGAAGGGAGGAAGGAAGGGGGAGAGTGAAAGAAAGAGAAAGAAAAGTGGGGACAAAGAAAGGAAGGAAGGTAGGTAAGTAGGTAGGTGGGGGAGAGAGAGAGAGAAGGAAAAGAGATGAGGAGGCACTTACTGGAGCAGGGAGAGTGATGCCAGGTCAGCAAGCCAAATGCAGAGAGACCAGGCCTTTCAGTGCAAAGAGCCCAGCCCTGGTGCTTAATCTCTGGGCAGGGCTTTCTCCTGCTGGCTCTCTGCACTTAAAGGGAAAGCTCCAGGTGGGGCTTTTTCCTGCCGGCTCTCTGTAGGAACTTTCCCTTTAAGTGTAAACAGCTCAGGCTCGGTGGGAAGGGGGCGGGGCAGGCTCGGACACCAGCCAGAATGCCGTTCCAGTGCGTTCTGGTTGAAAAAGAGCCCTGTACAGATGGAAGGATTTCCTTCCATGGAGTTCAACTTTCTTGTCTTTCCCCCAAACCACTGCAGCCCAAAATGCCTCTTCCCTCCAAAAATGCTTATTCTGGGGAACAGGGCACTATGCGGAATGGTATGAAAGGGAAATTGGATCTGCTGTGTGAGAGAGAATTGGTGAAAATCACTCCCCCTTCCTTGCATGAAAATCCTCCATTGGGTCCACCCCAACGTAAATATATTCCATTGAATTAAAAGAACATTTTCCACCAGTGAAAGGCAACCTGCTTGTTGCCTGTTCCTCTCTTGCTTTGCAGACATCCTCAGTCCTCTTTCCTGAGGATACCTTTTGTGCACAAGTAGTATAGCCCAGCTTAGCTCAGGTTCATCAGAGCTGGGAAGCTAAGCAGAGTTGCTTCCAGTTGTACTTGGATAGGAGACCACCAAGAAAGTATAGGACCACTATGCAGGGGCAGGCAATGGCAAACCAACTCTGTTCACTTCACTTGCTTTGAACACTTCACAAATGGGGTCATCAGGAATTGGTTGTGTCTCAATGGCACGTTATTCATTAGTATTTCAGAAAGCGCAGTGGGTTGTATTGGAGGTGGGAGCTGAAAGTTCCGTTTTGTTGGTGAAATAATCTGTCAACGAATCAACCCATTTTTATATTATCCATGCTTCAGAATAACCCCCAAGAGAGTATAAAATGGAACTTAGCATTTTGTTTTGGCCACACTCAAGTGAAGAATAACAGTTATCCAGTAGCTTTATTTTCATAAAGGATCTAGAGGTTAAGTTTAGGTTCCAGGATTTTTTATTTTATTTTATTATATTTTTATTTAAATATTTAAGATAGGGATACAAAGTGAAAAGAGGAATAAGGGGAAAAATAGAAAAAAGGGGAAAAAATCAAATTTCAACACATATTAAGGACAAATCTCTAATAATAATAAAAAGAAGAAGAAGAAGAAGAAAAAGAGATTGGATTTATACCCCGCCCTTCACTACCCAAGGGAGTCTCAGAATGGCTTACAAACTCCTTTCCCTTCCCCTCCCCACAATAGACACCCTGTGAGGTAGGTGGGGCTGAGAGAGAGCTGACAGAAACTGCTCTTTTTCAAAGACAGCTGTTATCAGAACTACGGCTTGCCCAAGATCATCCAGCAGGTGCAAGTGGAGGAGTAGGGAATCAAACCTGGTTCTCCCAGATTAGAGTCTGCACACCGAACCACTTCACCAAACCACTACACTAAACTATTTAAAACATCACGAGAAGTTGCTAAAACAATGTAAGCAGCTTATATTACTATTTCCATATTGTACATTTGCACTATTTCCTATCTATAAGGCTGTGACGAAAAACAGATGGGCAAGGGGAAAAAAAGAAATTCTCTTAACTGTGTCTATAGTTTTAAGTTTATGTCTATAGTTTTAAAGATAAGTCTATAGTTTTAAGAGTTTATGATAATGAAGAAAGAACAGAAGATAATATTCCATATGAAAATTTTCATATAATAGCTAGATATATAACTAAGATGAATTAATTACAATAACTGCAATAATTGCTATAATTATATTGATTTTTAATTATTAATCCTTTTAAATCCCTAGATTATATATCTCCTCTTGCAGCTTTATCTATAATCTTATACCATTTTATAACAAATTTCTCTTAGTGCTTTACTCGTGGTAAACTTTTTCATCCACAAGTTTTTCCATTGCTAAATTGATACCTCTTCATCAAAATTCTGCATCCATTTCATCATACATATCTTGATTTGTTCAATTGCTGTATCATATTGAAGCAGAAGTTTATAAATGTTTCCTAAAATGTTGTCTTGTTTGTTCAGAATTATGTTTTCACATTCACTCAACTCTCTTAATCCATCTATTTCTGCACAAATTGCTTCTTTAAGTCTCGATGTAAGTTGAAAATACATTAGCCATTGTATCTTTTCCCCTTCTTTGTTAATTTCTTGCCAGGATTTAATTTCCCATTGTGAATTAATCATGTCTTTGTTATAAAATCATTGTTTTTTTCTCACAAGTTTGTCATAGTTTGCATCTTTTAGTGACATTATAGGTGAAGTTGGCAGACTAATTCTTGTTTTTAGGGAATGACAAATTTTCAGCAAACTCTGTTATATTAACCCAATATCCCAATAGTTTTCCCTCATTTATACCTCCAGAACTTCAGTATCTGTGTACTGGGTAGCTTTGATGTAGTATTTTCTAGATGGATAACAAGACTCCTAAATATGGAAAAGACTTGTCCTGTTCAGTTGTGTGTGGCCAGATTTGCCATCGGTGCTCTCTAGGTCCGAGGACAGACTGGCAGTCTGGGTGCTCTTTCTCCACTTTAAAAGCGGAGGCAGAGTGGCCATTCAGACTGCCGCATCTGCCCAGAGGAGGCGGCCTGGATGCAACACGTCTGGTGCCACGCTCCTCCCGCAGCAGCTGGGCACCACTTCAAAGTGGTGTCCCAGCTGCTGCAGCGCGCATTCCACCTGCTTCTGGCGGGTGTGAACACGCGCTGGGCGGGAGAGCCGCGCAGCATTCGGACGCCGCCACTGGAAGCCACCCGCAGTCTGGACGCTGTGGGCAGCTTCCTTGCGGCAGCGTGTGAACACCGCACCGTGTGTTCTGCCGTGCTGCGGAGGCGTGGCAGAATACCAGTATGTCCTCGGCCTTGGCTTCTGACCGAGGACCAAACTAGATGGGATGCTGGGAGATTTTTAACTCAGTCTTCCCACTATTTTTCTTTTAATGTGAATAATAGCAGCCTGTCTTCTTCCCCTTTGCCCAAGGGGAGCAAGTTCTGATCAGTAAAACTGTATAAAACGGGTCCAGGAAGCTGCCATTTCCCTCTTTTAAAAAAATAGGGGAGATCAGTTCATGGATCTCCCAGCTTGGCATTTGGTTCTCAAGACTCCTACTTTTGTACTCTTACAATTGATTAACAAGAACATTTCTTTGCAATAATTGCTTAATGTATATCACGGTGTGTGTGGGGGGGGGAGGTGTGCCATCTCATGGGCACCCTAACTAGCACTTGGTGGATGAAACTGAGTTCACGTCGGGGCCAAAATAAAATAATCCCTAAAGATGTTGACTCTTCCTCTTTGTATCACCTACTTCTTTATGGGATGCTGCTAAGCACCTGGTGTCAGCTGAATGGATCCTTCAGCTCACTGCAGAATATACATTTGTAACTAGAAGGAGCAGTCTGTGGCCGAGGACAGACTGGCAATCTGAAGCGGGGCAGGCACGCTTCGCAAACGGAGGAAAGGAGCCCGTTCAGACATGCGCATCTGCCCATCGGCTCCGTTGTGTACTTACCCGTCTCCCAGCCGCTTTCCTTCCGCTTTACCCAGACACCGGGTAAAACCGGTGTTCAGGGGCCTTCCTCCGCATGCCTCCCGCTTCCAAACAGTGTGAACTGGAAGAAGCGGGAGGCATCCGGAGGAAGTGTGAACGCACGGCAAAAAGTTTTGCGCATATGCGCATATGCAAATATGCGCATATGCGAAAAACATCAAAGGAAAACAAAAAAAAGTGCAGCGGCACGCGCGAGCCCCACGCGCTGGCTATGCGGCAGTCTGAACTCTCCGTGGCAGTCTGAATGCTCCGTATCGCCGCTGATCCGCATTGCTCTGGCCAGTGTGAACGGCCAGCTCCGTGAGTTTTTCCCCCCGCTCCAGTTCCCTCCGCTTTGCCTCCGCTTCAGATTGCCAGTCTGTCTTCGGCCTGTGTTTTCGCTTCGTAATTGTTCTCTCCTTATCTTATCGACAGCTGTCATAAAATTTGCAAAGGCTGCGTAGATCCTTTTTCTTCTTTATGCTGATGGATGTATATAGGTAAGGTAGCTGAAAATAATGATCAGTATTAGCAGGACTCATTCAAATTCTTGTTTCTCTTTCAGTTTTTAAAAAAATGTATTTGTGAGGAACCACTCTTCCAAGAGAGTTGGCATATGGATTGACCATGATGATGTTCAGACAGATTGGTCTACAATATGCATAATCAAGAGAGGTGACTAGAGGCCACAGTGGAGCTGATTAAGAACCACGTCTGAGCTGGCCAGCACCCTGAGTTAGCAGAATCTCATTCCCTTCCTGGTAATAAAAAACTACTCCACAGGAGGAGGACCATAAGGTGTTTCTCTACCTTGGGCTTGGGGTTTTGTCATACTAAGGCAAAAGTGCGGAGGGGACCTGTATAGCCTGGTTCTAACCAGGAGGCTGAGGGTCTGATTATACAGTACTTTAAACATGAGATGTGTTGCAGGAAATTCCAACCTAACTCATGTTTAACATGTGACCCAGAACTTACCTTAAAAATTGGGCGGGATGAGTGTCAGATCCTGAGCATGATGCAGTGGCAAGAGGGGTTTCATCATTCCGTTTCCATCCCACATGCTTTCTCTGGCAGAAAGGGGACATGGGGCTGTTCCACACATCTGCCCAGGAGACATATGGAATGTCAGTAAGACTAACAGCCTCCCCTCACGGACCTTTCCTACTAGCAAACATGCTTGGGGTGGAAGGAAGGAAATGATGAAGCACCTGCTTCTGTGCCGTGTTCAGGAGCCAATTTGGCCTCCCACCCTATTTTCAAGGTGGGCCGCAGGTCACATGTTAAATGCAAACTGGATTAGGGTTTGCCCCAACTCAATTTCTTTAACGCATCATCTAATCAGACCCTCAGTGGTGAACCTGTGTCTGGGCCAGTGTTCCTTCTAAGCTGAGTTAGTGTGTGCTAGCTCAGTTTTTTGGCCTCCAGATCACACTTTTTTTTTTCTTAGCTCAGGAAGAATAGCTACAGAGCAAAGTAAAAGTCCCTGGTTTTGTGTGCAAACCTACTTGCACCATGGCAGCTAAAGGAGACCCTCAGAACTGGGCTGCCTGGAATCAACTTAATGTCAAGTCTATTTTGTGTTTCCGAGAAACTGGAATTTAATATTAAGCAATTATTTTCTTGTCCTTGTGAGCAGATAAGAAAGGCAATTCATAGCTTTGCATCAAAAGGCTATAAACTATTTTTAAAATCAGATCCTTGAGGAAAGGGGGGGGGGATATCAGTCTGGGAGGGAGGAGGATCCTGTCAAACAGAGACCTATGTAGTATCAAGAGACACTGCAAAAACTGGTGTTCTGCAGGCAACATGATGTGATTGTCATTCTCCAGAACAGAGAAGGTTAACATCACAAGCTGCTTCGTGGAGCAGTTCTTGTTTGTAATGCACAGACATTCAAAATCTTGAAAGAGCTGGGCAATGTCACACATCATGGAAAGGAAGAGGTTAATGAAGTCTCTGTATGCATATCTCTTTAGGGGGAATATTTGGTTCAGAATTCAGAGGGGAGGAGTTTTCAGGAAGAATATAGCCAGCTATTCCTGAGGTGGAAGAATGGACTGCACCACTTGAGACAGCAGGTAGAAGCTCTTCTTTAAAAGGCTCCCCTACCCTTCAAAAAATGAAACATCAGGGAGAGTTACCAGACTGTGATATTTCTTCCTAATTTGCTATTCTCAGCAAAATAGTCCATAAAGCACCACGGCTTGTTGGACTTACTCAGGCTGGGTCTAATACCAACCTTCAGTAACATAACAATACGCAAAGAAATACACAATCCTGAGTAAAAAATTTACACAATAAAGGGATGGGACCAGTACATTTTAAAAGTTAACTAAAATGATCAGTAAGTCTACTATCAGAACTCCTCTGAACTCGATAAATCAGGAACTTTTCAGGACTTGGTAGGGATGCCAGCTTCCAGGTGGGACCTGTGGATCCCCCAGAATTACAGCTCATATCCAGACTACAGAGATCTATTCCCTTGGAGAAAAGTGATGCTTTGGAGGATGGACTCTATGGCATTCTAGCCCACTGAGGTCCCTGTCCTCCCCAGGTCCCACCCCAAAATCTCCAGGAGTTCCCCAACCTGGATCTCGCAACCCTAGGACTTGATCAGGGTATTTTAGTGCCCATGAGATGAATTTGCTGCTGTTTCTGTTGACCTCTTGTCCAAAAGGAGGTTTAATATGTTTACTTGGTTGTTTAAAATGTTGGCATTATTAAAAAAGAAATGCAATTTTCCACCCGCAGTCTGGAAAGATACAACCCAGGACTCTATCATCTCAGGAGTCAATTGGTCCATTCTGGTGCATGCCTAAAGTTGCAGCTGTTATGGCAAAGAGATGGTGGTATGCTGGTTGTACAACCTCACCAGCCTCAGATCAAATGGGAATTGAACAATGAAAGCCTTTTGTTACCCTCAGGAAGGAAAGCACCCCTATTTATGGTGCTAGATGGAAGGACTATTTGCCATTCTGCCAGGAAGAAAAAAAGATGGCTTCCTTTTAATATCTTGACCGAGAGGGTGAGCCTCAAAGTCACGGGAATGCCACATTCTAAATTGGTAATATGCCAGCGAGTGGGCAACGTGGGGACTTAACCCCCATTTCAGGATAGGCCAAACAGAGCCCCTTTGAGCTGTGGCGGAAAGGATTAAGAGATTCTACTCATTCTCTGCAATCTGCACAGGCTGGGAACTGACAGGACAGCTGAGTAAAGTCTGCAGCCATCATCCTCTGTTCGGGTAGGTTCCAGCTGTCTCGTGCCCATTTCTCAAGGAGAAATGAAATCAGTGACCAGAGAAATCTAGTTGCTGCTTGTTGGTTCATTTGGTTGGTTTTGTCTTCATTTCTGTAGTATCTGCAGACTTTTTGTGACATGTGTTCTGTCCCTGTGCCTTTTTGTGTTCTTAGAGGATAGAAGTGTTTTCTAGTTGAATACAGATTTTTTTTTTTTACTTTTAAAAGTTTCAGACTGCACTTAAACTGCTCACCCAGGAGCCTAGCCATTCATCCAAGCAGAGATCAAAGTCCTTGCAGAATTAGGAGGTTAGTAGGCAGGGAAGTGGGGAATAGTAGTCCTCTGTGATCATGCATGCATCCCCCCCCCATTTTTATGAGCCAGACCATTGAAAGGGAGAAGGGGGAGAAAGCACATCTTGTGAGGACAACCATGTGGCGGTCGCCATTACAAGACCGCATGGCGACCGTGATCACGATACATAACACCCCTACCCCCATAGTCTGGTTCCCCCCCCCCCCATGTAACATAGTCCTTTAAATAACCTGGGTGCTGGCACTCGCAGCCCGAGCACTGGGGTGTTGTGTGCCGGGGAGCAGTGTTGGAACCAGGAAGGGGGGCAGCCCATTCAGGGGTTTCTGGGGGCAGGTCTGGTGGCATCGCTGGCATCGCGAGTTTGTCCGGACTTCCTGGGGTCTGGATATCTGCTGGCCCCTCATCCGAGTTCACTTCTGGGAGCACCCACTGGTTCGGAGCCTTTGATGCAGGAGTTTCTGTAATGTGGGGTTCGGTGCTCGAGGGCACCACCACAGCTGGTTGATGTGGTGCCACCATACTGTTCCTTCCTTGGTGAGGACCTCGTATGACAGCAGCCTTGTGGACTGAACGATCCTTCTGGGGACCCATGGCGGACCTCGGGCATAGTTCCAGATGTAGATTGGGTCCTTTGGGTAGAACCCACGTGGAGCTGCTTGGAACTCTGACCTGGTGATGCCATTGGGGGCGTGGTCTGGACGGAGCCTGTTGAGCAGGGTGCTGAGGCAGCGGCCCATCAACATCTCCACAGGGCTGTGTCCTGTCCTGATGTGCGGGGTTGATTGTTGGCTGAACAGGAACGTCGCTAGTTTGAACTCCCAGTCTCCCTGATCCAGCCATCAGAGGGCTTCTTGGGTTGTTCTCACCATTTTTTTCTGCTTGCCCATTGGTCGCTTCATGTCGGCCTCAGTGACCCCTCGCACCAAGAGTAGGAACCCGAGTTGCCTGGCCCATGCGTCTCGGGTTTGGAAGGGTCAAATGGGGGAATTTGTCCCGCGGCAGTCATATTACCTGGAGCGGCATGGTGAGTGGAGTCCTTCTTGGCGGGCGGCTCTGCAGGGGAGCGCTGGAGCTCCTCGGTGCCAGGTGCCTCAGGATTGATGCTCAGTGCGGCGTTGCTCAGCTTGGCTGATGTGTCGCTCATCGGGATCCCATCCTCGTTGCCACTGAAAAGTACTGGAGTCGGGAGGCCAGTTGTAGTGAAATCAGCATGGTAGTTTACTGTGGGTAAGATGGAACATGAGAATCCCCGGGCTCAGAGCCCCCTTTTATGCCAGTCAGATATAATCCTCCAACCTCGCCCAAATGTCCTGCTAGGACCTTACGATTATGGTTACCTGGCATAGGTCCCCTAGGGGAACCTAGGTCCGTGATTGGTGGCCAGTTAGGATCCGGCTCTCTATTGTTCTCCCTGGCCAAAGCTCAGCAGCTCCGCACCTTGTGAGGACAACCATGTGGCGGTCACCATTACAAGACCACATTACAAGACCACATGGCATTACATTACAAGACCATTACAAGACCATTACAAGACCATTACAAGACCACATGGCGACCATGATCGTGATACATAACAGTAAGTGAACCAAGCCCCATTATGTGGATGAAAGCAAACCCTCCCTTCCCCCCAGAGATTAGACAACAAGGTATGGACAGGATTGCTTCCCTTCCCCACCATCTTCTGCCGAACCTACTTGGCCCAGAGGTCCTTTCCTTGATGCTTTCGAGCCTGTTTGGAGAGGGGGGAGAATATTTGGGGGGGTGGGATTTTCTCTCTACAATTCTGGCCCTGCTCAGTGTTTTCATTTCTTGTTCCCTTGTGCTGGCAACCAAGCAACTTGGATCAGAGACAGAGTGCAAAGGTCAAGTAGAGGGCGAGTTCTCCCTCATCGGAGCAATTTACACATCCCAGGATAAAAGGCAGTGTGTGAATGAATATAATAAGGGTGAATGAAGTTTGCAGTTGCTTCAGGAAGGGCTATGTATAGCCAGCTGGTACAAGACTACAATTTGCTCCCCATGGAAAGGGCTGTCATGTTTTCTTCTGTGTCTTGCAGAAAATGTGGTTTCTAAGGGACACGATGTTCCAGGGCTCACAGAGCACTGAGTGCTGTGAGCTACCCTTTGTGTGTGCTGATAGCTCTTGGAAGTGTTGCGAGTGCGTTTAACCTTGCTTAAGGGGGGAAATCCTGTTATCTGGGAGCAAGCACCATGGAAAACAGTGGGACTTACTTTTGAGCAGATGTTAGGATTGTGCTGGACGCTGCTTATGTCTGATCGGCATGCAGCCAGGTAATACACCTTCAGTGCAATCCTAAACACAGTTATGCCCTTCAAAGTCCACTGAAGTCAATGGGATTTGAAGGGTGCAAGTCCATTTTCAGGGTCCTTTTTGGTGGTCCGTGTCTAGTTACACATCAGATAGCTGAGGCAAAGCACCAAAGATGTCCCTACAAGTGTAATAAACCAATCCAGCGCATATTTTCCGTTGTTCCCTTACACTGCTAAGGCAGAAGTGGAATTTACTCTTCCCCATTGGAAAAGTGGCCAGCCCCTCCCCGAGGGGGAGGGGGCTATTCTTAACATCCACCCCGATGAAGTATTCTGTTGCACTGATTTGTGTTATTTTGAGACGGGTAGCTGTGTTAATCTGTCTATCGTAGTAGAAAAGAGCCAGAGCCCAATAGCACCTCAAAGACTAACAAAATTCGTGGTGGGGTATGACCTTTCGGGAGTCACCGCTCACACGACAGCTCGTACCCTGCCACAAATTTTGTTAGTTTTTAAGTTGCTACTGGACTCTTGCTCTTTTCTGTTGTGTTACTTTGGTTAGCTGTAATAAAATCAGGGGTCATTTCGTAGAAAAAGAGGTGCAGGAGCTCATGAGCATAACTCTTTTGCATAACTCATTTGCATATGCCACACCCCCTAACATACCGGAAGTGTGTCAGAAGGCAACACCCACCCCTCAGGCTCCACTCCACAGGTGAGTGAAACTGACCTGCTCTTCCTCCATTCCCTTCCCCATCCAATACTTGGTGCAATAAAAATAAGCGTAAAGAACACACCCTCATTCTCTTCCTGCTCCCTTGAAACCACCAAGTTTCAAGTAGACTTGAGATACCCAGGACATGTGCACCACCCATCCCTTCCCCTTCCCCTCCCCACAACAAGACACCCTGTGAGGTAGGTGGGGCTGAGAGAGGTCTTTTGAGAACTGCTCATGAGAGAACAGCTCTGAGAGAACTTGTGACTGGCCCAAGGTCACACCAGCAGCTGCATGTGGAGGAGTGGGGAATCAAACCCAGTTCTCCCAGATTAGAGTCCAACTCCTGACCACTACACCAGACTGATGGGGTGAAAGCTGCTGAAGGGTTCGTGAAATTTCTCCAGTACTTATGTGCCATGTGCCCAGATAAAAAATGGTATACTTAGAAAATGTGTATGCCACCTTGAGCAAGCCTCTGGAAAAGCAGCACACAGTCATAAAAGAAACAATGATAAAATTATCAATATTAAAACAAAACATTAAAAATAATAAAAACCCTAGCAGGGCTTTCCCCGGGGCACTGCGCCTCTGCACTGCTCGGGGAAGCCGAGGAGGGGGCGGGGCTTGGTCATGTGCCCGCCCCCTGGGCTCCTCACTCGCAGAGCTGCGCTCCTGTGCGCTCCTGCTCCAACAGACCCCTGAATAAAATGAACCATATATTCATTTATTTACTTCATTCAGTGCTGCTTTCCTCCACAGCGGGAACCCAAAGTGGCTTACAATATTCTCCCCTTCTCCATTTTATCCTCACAACAACCCCATGGAATAGGTCAGAGTGAGTGTGAAATTGACCCGAGGTCACCCAGCAAGCTCCTGTAGCAGAGAGGAGATTTGAACCGCGTTGGCTGCATTGGCTCAGAGGTTAAGACACTGAGCTGCAGACCGGAAGGTCGGTAGCTTGGCAGTTCGAGACTCTAGTGGCATGTGACGGAATGAGCTCCTGTCTCAGGCCCCAGCTCCTGCCAACCCAGCAGTTTGAAAGAAAGAAATTGCAAGTAGATACATAGGTACCACTTCGGTGGAAAGGTAACAGCGTTCCATGTGCCTCGGCATTTAGTCATGCTGGCCACAGGGTCACGGAGAAGTCTTCTCTTCAGCTTGGAAATGGAGATGAACACTGCCCCCTAGACTCGGATTCGACTGGCCTTTACCTTTACTCCTAGATCCTAAACTGACACTCTAACTACTGTACCACTCTGTGTAACAGGACTTCTATTTTCAGCTTTTGCTTTGGACCAGCTCAGCTATCTGCAGCCGCTGCCTACTTTGGAAATACCTGAATTTATCCAATAAAGAAAGAGATTCTTCCCCTGGATGAAAAAGAACCTGAGAAGGTAGGTAATATTACTCAGTTTTGTTTCTGCTGACATTTTACCTTGTGTAGCATCTAAAAATAACAACCAGTGTTAATACGATTATTATTACATCCCCCCCCCCACCCACTCTCAGCCTTTTGAAAGACGAGGTTGTTCCATTTCATGTTACATTTAATCAGCTGCTGGTTTTCATATTGTCATCCAGATGGCTTCCATTTTGGCTTCCGCTTCCCAGAAGGCCAAAATTACAACCTGATTATGCCTTCACCTGGCCCCACTTTATCTATGCAAACTTTCTCAGTGTTCTGTACAGGGGCAGAAGGCCTTAAGATCACGATCTAAGATATCTCAGCCACCTGTGTCCATCTCTTAAACACCCAACCCGATGGAAATTTCTGGAGAACTTGGAAGTTTGTACCTTGTCCTGTGGTATTTTGGTTGGTCCTAATAGAAGGACTTTTGGTTTGGATTTTTGCTGTAGACCAGCATGGCAGACTGCAACTTCTTTTGTTGGTTTACATCAGGGGTCCTCAAACTACGGCCCGGGGGCCACATGCGGTCCGCCGAGGGCATTTTTCTGGCCCGCCGGGTGTGCCGCTGCCTGTCCTCCAATTCCCAGCAGCACACAAAGCAGTGGAAAAATTGCAGCCAACTCGTCCTGGGCCACATGACAAAGCCCCGCCCCCCTGCTTCCAGTCAGCCAGGAGGAGGCAAAAGGAAGACTGGAAGAAGGTAAGTGTGGGGCAGCAGGCGCTCCGGCTGGCCCCAAGTCTCCTAGCCGGCTGAGAGGCCTCTCAGCCGGCTAGGAGACCTGCGCCAGTCCCAAGAGCCGGGCGGGGGTCTTTTTCGAGGCTTTTTGTGCTGCTGGGAATCGGAGGGGGAGAGAGAGAGAGAGAGAGAGAGAGAGAGGTTTCTCTTTCCCATCATGATGCCTGCAGTAGTGGAGTTTCAGGGAGAAGCAGCTGGGGGCTTGCTGCTTTAAAAAGTTTGTGAGGATGCTGAGTTCTTTGTTTCTTTGGAGAGGGAAAGAAAACAGCCCCGTCAAGGGTGCCTTGCTTGCACGCGCACCCCCACCCCCCCGTGTGCCTTCCCTACCCGCAAAATAACATCTGAAATCTCCAACCAGATCTAGACTAACTGATGCACACTTGCATCACTTGTTACGACTAGCAGTGACAAATATGGAACCGGACATTGACCATCTCATTGACCATAGTTCCCACTGAAATACTGGTAAGTTTGTTGATTTAACTTTACTTGTTCTTCATTTTAAATATTGTATTTGTTCCCATTTTTGTTTTTTTACTTCAAAATAAGATATGTGCAGTGGGCATAGGAATTTGTTCATAGTTTGTTTTTTTAAAACTATAGTCCGGCCCTCCAATGGTCTGAGGGACAGTGAACTGGCCCCCTGTTTAAAAAGTTTGAGGACCCCTGGTTTACATGGTGGTGGTGATGGAAAGTGCTGTCAGGTCACAGCCAAATTATGGTGACACCATAGGATTTTTGAGGCAAGAGACTCCACCAGGCAAGAGTGCACCAGTTGCAGGGACCTGCATGACCGGAAGACTTGATGGTTCAGGGACTCCACGTCCCGGAGTTGTGGGTGCTCCAGCCACATTGCACACACTTGCCGTTCCTGGGGGTCCAGAATGCACCATTCCTGAATGCACCACTGCCCCAATGCCACATGGCCACCATGCACCATGAGGCCGATACGACCACCGACAACCTCTACCTCCTCATGAGCGACTCTCCTCAGCAGGTACTGTGACTCCCCAGCCAAACTACAGCCCCAAAATTACAGGTTAGGGTTAAGTTAGAGGAGAACCTTCAAAGACTGTGTCCACATGGGGGGCCCAACCTGCGACCCTCAACCATAAGCTTGGTGGACTTCCAATAGAACCACGTTCTGATACAGGGTGTGGAGAGTTTTGGGGTCCAGTACTGGGATTTTGATGGCTACCTGGACTTAATTGTAGTCAAAAGGAAACTGGTCAGTCTTTAGGGCCACACATAGTTCACTCCCTTGGGCATCACTATTGAGGGGGTCAAGCAATGTTCCCCACAAGACTTCAGCAATGTTTGTGGAGAATTTCTGTCCATATTCAACGGACCTCTCAGATGGTACACTGGGTCTCCGGTCTCGCTGCAACTAGACCTGAAGGTGGCACCCATCCACATGCGGTCCTGTCAGGTCCTGTTCGCCCTGAAGCCAAAAATCGACATGGAACTGGACCACCTGGTGGCACAAGGGTTTCTAGAACCCATCTCACATGCAGTTTGGAAGACCCCCATTGTTACCCCCGTGAAGCCTAATGGCGATGTCTGTATCTGTGTGGACTACAAATGTATGATCAATACAAGACCACACATACCCAGTCCCATACCTGAGCCACGTATTAGCAACTTTGCTGGGGGTGAAAATCTTCGGCAAGCTGGACCTTGCCCAGGCATACCAGCAACTGCCGGTGGACGAGGCCACAGCAGCTGCCCAAACTATCATCATGCACAGGGGGGCATTCGAAGTGAAGCGCCTGTAGTTCAGGGTAAGCTTGGCCCCAGGCATATTCCAGCACTTAATGGACTCTCTCTTAAAAAGAATACCAGGGGCCACGCCATTCTTCAATGACATCCTGATCACCTTGGCAACCCCAGAGGAGTTCGCGACCTGCCTGTGCATGGTCCTTAGCCATTTCCAAGAGGCCGGGCTCAAGGTGAAGTGGGAGAAGTGTGGGCTCACAGTCAACGAAGTAGATTTCTTGGGGGTCACTGTAGATTCTGACAGCCTCCACCCAGCAAGAGACAAGGTGAAAGCCATTGTGGAGGCCCCTTCACCCAAGTCAAAGGCAGAACTACAGGTGTTCCTGGGCCTCTTCAATTTCTACCACACCTTCCTTCCCCACAAGGCAGTGGTGGCAGAGCCCCTACACCATTTGCTGGACAAGAAGGCCCTGTGGTCCTGAGGCCCCCAACAGGCCATGGTATTCTGGGGAGTTAAGGCACGCTTGATCTCCAACGCAGTCCTGGCACATTTTGACGAATCACTGCTGGTGATTCTGGCTTGCGATGCCTCCACCTATGGCGGGGGCACCGTGCTGGGCTACCAACCTCTGGATGGCAGCGAGGTGCCAGAGGCCTACTACTCCAGCACCCTCTTGGCTGCTGAGCAGAACTACGTCCAGATTGATCGCAAGGGCCTGGCAATCGTGGCCAGCGTAAAGAAGTTCCAGGACTTCTTGTACGGGTGGCCATTCACCATCATGATGGACCATCGTCTGCTTCTCGGCCTCTTCGCAGCAGACAAACAGATGCCTCAGATACTGTCCCTATGGGTTCTCTGGTGGTCCATTTTATTGGTAGCCTACAACTACAGTCTGCAGCACCACTCAGGCAAAGTGATGGGACATGCAGATGCCCTCAGCCACTTACCGTTGCCTTCTGTTGAGGCTGACCCGGCTGCCACGCATCGTGTATTACTAATGGAAGACCTCTTAGAACTGCCCCTGCAGGCTGCCGATGTTGGTTGCCACTCATCTCGGGACCCTGTCATTTCCCAGGTTCTGGGCTGGGTGATGAGGGGCTGGACTGCTGCCTCTGTGGACCCGGAATTCACAGCCTTTGTGACCCACAAGGATGAACTTTCCACCTACAAGGGGTGCCTCCATTGGGGGGACAGAGTTGTGGTCCCCAGCACCCTGTGGCACCAAGTCCTCACAGGCTCTAATCTGGAGAACTGGGAATCAAACCCGGTTCTCCAGATTAGAGTCTGCCACTCTTAACCACTACACCAAACTGGAAACAAGTGATGACTTGGGCCAACATCCTTGATTCTTCACTGTAGCCATCAGTGGCTTCTTCACTGTAGCCACTGGACCATGGGAGAAGCTACTTTCATGGCATTCAGGTGGAACTTTTTAAATATAGCTTCTCAGAAATGTTGCAACCCCTTTTTTGTCTGAAGGAATGCAGAGAGCCAGTTTGGTTTAGTAGTTAGCAGTGTGGACTCTAATCTGGGAGAAGTGGGTTTGAATCCCCACTTCTCCACATGCAGCTGCTGGTGTGACCTTCAGTCCATCACAAGTTCTTTCAGAGCTGTTCTCTCAAAGGCAGTTCTCAAGAGAGCTCTCTCAGCCCCACCTACCTTACAGGGTGTCTGTTGTGGGGAGGGGAAGGGAAAGGAGATTGTAAACTGCTCTGAGACTCCTTTGGGTAGTGAAGGGAGGGGTATAAATCCAATCTCTTCTTTTCTTTGCTTTCTCTTTTCTTTGGATGGAGCTCATGGGTAATGTTTGTGACACACACTGTGTGGAGAGCCAGTTTGGTGTAGTGGTTAAGTGTGTGGACTCTAATCTGGGAGAACCGGGTTTGATTCCCCACTCCTCCACTTGCACCTGGCTGGATGACCTTGAGCAAACCATAGCTCTGTACCAGCTGTTCTCTCAAGGACAGCTTGGGAAAGAGCCCTCTCAGCCCCACCTACCTCACAGGGTGCCTGTTGTGGGGAGGGGAAGGGAAAGGAGTTTGTAAGCCACTCTGAGACTCTGAGTGAGTGGAGGGCTGGGTATAAATCCAATCTCTTCTTCTTCTTCTTCTTCTTCTTCTTCTCGTGGGTAATGTTTGTGACACACACTGTGAGTTCTACATTATTAGCTGCAGGGAGACATCTGGAACAGCTTTGCTATGAAGCTGCTTAATCAAGTATTCTGGTATAAACCATGTTCTAGAAGTTTTGCAGCATGCTATATACTTGTGGGTGGAAAAACTCTCTTGATCTTTCTCCAGGATAATAATCAAAACAAGGAGTGGGGTCCTAGTTCCCTCAGCCTTCCATATGTAATGTGCAGAATTATAAGCTTATGGGGCTGGGAATTATTCTCCTGGGACCCCTCCCTCCCCTTTCCCACAAGTCACTGTATGCTTTCAATGCTTAGCCTGGAGGCGTTTTGTTTGTTGGATGTTTTTATGGTTTGAATTTGCAATCAGAGAACAGGACTCCCTCGGAGCCACTCAGAGCCCTCTCAGTGTGATTCTTTCTGATTAAGGCATAGCCTTAAGTCAAAGGTTCTTGGGTTGTTGTGGGGTTTCAAGAAATGATGAAAAAGAACTCGTTCGACAACTCCAGTTGTTATGAGTCTTCACCACCAGGCAGAATGGACACACGGCTTGAGAGCCAGTTTGGTGTAGTGGTTAAGTGCGCGGACTCTAATCTGGGAGAACCGGGTTTGATTCCCCACTCCTCCACTTGCACCTGGCTGGATGACCTTGGGCAAGCCATAGCTCTGTGCCAGCTGTTCTCTCAAGGACAGCTTGGGAAAGAGCTCTCTCAGCCCCACCTACCTCACAGGGTGTCTGTTGTGGGGAGGGGAAGGGAAAAGGAGTTTGTAAGCCGCTCTGAGACTCCCTTGGGGAGTGGAGGGCGGGGTATAAATCCAATCTCTTCTTCTTCTTCTTCTAAGCACGATGCACGTTGCGAGACCTGGTGACAGAACAGCTGTATGGCAGCAGAGACTTCTCTTTAAAGAATGTATACAGGGTGTCTGTTGTGGGGAGGGGAAGGGAAAAGGAGTTTGTAAGCCGCTCAGAGACTCCCTTGGGGAGTGAAGGGCAGGGTATAAATCTGTTCTCTTCTTCTCTTCTTGACTAGTACAGGTCGTCCGTTCCCCAACCAAGTGACAGATAGGAACAGTAGGGGAGGCGATCACCACCTAGGTAGATCAGGGGTTACTGGAGTTTAACGTTTAAGCCCAGGCTGAGCCCATGTTAAAAACACTGACTACACCCTAGGGTTGCCAATCTGGGCTGGGAAATTCCTGGAGATTTGGGGGGTGGGGTTTAGGGAAGGGGAGGGGCTCAGCAAGGGTGTGATGCCATAGAGTCCACCCGCTCTGAAGCTGCCACTTCCTCCGGGGGAACTGAAGTCTGTGGTCTGGAGAGCAGCTGTAATTCTGGGAGAACTCTCAGAACCCCCACCTGAAGGTTATATTCAAAAACTAAAGCACCATGTACAATAAATTATATATCAAGACTGAAGTAAACATGTAAATTATATAAACAATATTTGTATTGTGGCAGTTGTTGTAAAGGTACAATGCATTCACAAACTTAAATGATATGAACAAAACTAAACATATGCACAATATTTCAAGAGGTTTATGCTTCAAAGAGTTGCAAACAAATGTCAGGCTCACAACATGTGAAATGTATGTGTTTATTTCAATCTCAGTATATAATTTATTGCACACATTGCTTTAGTTTTTGATTATTGCCTTCTACACCGTGGTCCGTCTGTTGTAGGAATACCCACCAGTAGGCTGGCAATCTTATTCTTCTTGAAAGCATGTACGTATCATATTTGATATTTTCAGTCTCAAAATGTCACTTTGTGGTTCTCACCTTGTGAGAACCAGCATGGCGTAGTGGATAGAGCAGCAGACTAGGACCCCTGGTGACCCAGGTTTGAATCCCTACTTTGACCGTCAGTGCTCACCTGGGGCCCGTCACAAACTCTCAGCCTCACAGTGCTGTTTTTATGAGAAAACAGAGGATGGAGGGGGGATGGGCGTCGGAGGCTTAATGGCAGACGCTGAGTAGAAGAGCTCCTAGCCCGATTCCCTCTCTCTCAGGCAGCACTACTACCAGAGGCGACAAATCTTACCCTCGGGGGTGGGAAAATCAAACGGGGGCAAGGCTAAAAGACTAGACTCACCAAAAAAGCGACTATCAGAATATTTTCCTGTCAACAGCTCACACGGTGCGGAATCACCTCAGGACGAACAAGGCCACAAAATGGCTACTGGCCTGGTAAACCCTCTCCCTTCTACCAACTTTGTATCGAAACAAGACTGGCTAGACTCCTTTAAGGGCTTTAAGGCTGAAATGCTGGCAACAATGAACAGCCTAATAAAGCCGATGGCAGATCAAATCGGGAAGTTACAAATATCAGTTCAAAACATGTCTCAGGCTTTAGACTCTGTAATGGAGAACAGTATGGCAAACCAGGAGAGTATTAGAGGCCTACAACGCCATGAGACATGGGCTACTGAGAAAATCATGTCTCTGGAAAACTCACTCAGAGACCGACATCTCAAATTCAGGGGCTTCCCAGAATTGGTAGAAGGGACTACAGACCTTGCAGCTTTTATGGGAGCCTGGCTGTCACAAGTACTTAAACTAGAAGAAGGGATAGCCCCAACGATTTTAAAGGCATACAGAATTGGAGCGCTGATACAAACGCAAAACCAGAACCGCACCCAGCTCCCAAGAGATATCCTAGTGGATTTCCTTGAAGCACGTACCAGACAGAAGATTTTAGCAGAGGCACGTTCATCTGGAGGTTTGCCTTTCCAAGAAGGGAAGATCCAAGTCTTTCCAGATCTCACAGCAGAAACCCTCCAGATTCGTCGCACTCTGAAACCAGTCTCCACCAAGCTTACTGAAGCTGGCATCAGATATAGTTGGACCAAATCGGGTTCCTTACTAGTCCGCTTTCAAGGCTCCACCTTCACAGCGCGAGATGAAGACTCTGGATATGCTCTGCTGACTGCCCTAAATCTACAAGCTCCTCCGGGCTCAAGCATGAAAAAATCGTCCAAAAGAAAACTGGACTATCCCACGTCACCATTCCAATGGAGCAAAATCCCCATTCGTAAAACCACTTGAACTATAAGTTTTCATTCTAGCTTAATTTCTTAACACCAGCAGCAACAAGGGATGCAGAGTCTTTGATTATTATTTAACAGAATAAGATTGCTGCTGCACTAACAGCTGCCTGGGAGGGGGTGGGAAAGGAGTTCCTATTCTCCCTCTTTTTTTCCCCCTCTTCTTTTTTTGGCTTCTTATTTCTTAGACAAGACTGTCATTTTTTTCTTTTTTGCACTTCAATAGAGATGGTAGGTTCAATTTTGCCGGGCCTCACTGTTTTTTTTGGCCCGAACATGGAATACATGTTCCTTTTGAGCCTTATGTTCATCCTGGGTAGGAACAACCCTCTACAGTTGTTAGAAGTGTTTTTCTGCATATTTCATATATATTGGTACATAGTATCTACCCAGAGAAAGTTTAACTACAAGAAAGTTCAGGGGGTAGGGGTGGGAGGGGGGCGGGAAAAGAAAACAATTACATGTTGCAAAGAACTGTACAGGAGGGTGGCAGGAGGGAAAAGCAGTAAAGGGTTTAGACTACTTTATATAACTGTTCTCAATATAGTTGGTTATATTCTTGTTGATGTTGATATTATGCTATTAGTAGTTAATATACCTCACAGCTGTTGGTATTATTTGCAGAGGAGTGCCTTAACTCCAACATATTTTGGTTCGATACAACGTAGTTGTTGGTTTTGTTTAAGTTCTTTTGCAAAAACTGACCAATATAAATTTTCTTATTTTATTCAAATGATATCCATTATAATAGGTCTCTTTAATAAGCGAGACATAATGGGGTGGAGTGACTTAACTCTTGTCTTAGTTGGAGATTGTGTACAAAAATATCTGGTTTTACAGTGCATGCCAGCAAAAATTTTGTTAAGCATCATAAGGGAGGAAAAACCTGATAACTTTCTACCCCGGCCCTCACCATGGCAAACACACTAAAAGTTATAACTTACAACTGTAGGGGAATAAACCAAAAAATCAAAACGAAAAGAATCTTGTCGCAAATGAAAAAAGCAAAGGCGGACATCATTATGCTTCAAGAGACATACCTGAAAAAAAACCATGGCCCGCTCTTTCCCCAAACATGGTTTCCGCATCAGTACTTTGCCCCGGGCTCCAATAAATCACGAGGAGTGGCTATCCTCTTCTCGAAGGCTACCAGATTTCAACTTCACCACTCTGAGATAGACCCTGATGGCAGATATCTTATTTTGAAAGGATCTTTAGATGGCACACTATATACTATTGCCAGCCTATATGTCCCCAATATGGGACAGCTACCATATATCCATGCTATACTGTCTAAGATCAGTAACCCCAGTGCCGGCACAATTCTAATAGGTGGCGACCTTAATCTTGTAGCAAATGCTCAGATTGACCACTATCAACCTGCTCATCCCTCGAGGAAAATCTGTAGGCATCATGACCAACTGGAACAAATGTTCCGATCCTTCCAGCTTAGTGATGTATGGCGTAAGCAGCACCCCACGGATAAAGACTATACCTATTACTCCTCACAATTCAACTCCTTCAGTAGGTTAGATTATCTTTTGATCTCCGACTCAGCATTTCACACCATCCAATCCTCAAACATAGGCCTCCGCCAATGGTCTGACCATGCCCCAGTAGACTGTGTTTTAATTTTAGACAATAACAACAGCAAACGACCTAACTGGACACTAAACAAAGCTTTATTAAAAGACCCATCCTTTAGATCACAAATAGAAGAGGCTATAGACGAATATCTATGCTTTAATATGAATGAAGAGGCTCCTTTAGAAGTCATCTGGGACGCCCACAAAGCAGATCTTCGTGGACGAATTATTGCCTTATCTTCAGCCTACAACAAATACAAACAAAAAACAATTACTGACCTTCATGAAGATATACGGAAACTGGAAGACATGCACAAACGCACGGGCAGCAAAAAAACTTATCAACACCTCATAACCCAAAGAAGAAAATTAGAAGCCATTGAACTCACTGTAATACAAAAAAACCAAGCCTTAATGGAACATAAATACAAATATCATAATAGCAAGTCAGTGAAATTTCTCTCATACAAACTAAGGCAAAGACACGCTAACACTCTGATAAACTGCATCTGAGACCACCAGGGCACACTGCATACATCTTCCCAAGGGATAACACAGGTATTTGAACGGTACTATAAGAACCTGTATAAATCCATGGCTCCTAAAACAATGGATATAGACTCCTTCCTAACACAAATGGGCCTAACCAACAAACTGTCCAGGTCACACCAAACCTATTTAGACAGATCAGTATCCACACAAGAAGTAATGGAAGCTCTAAAGAAAATGCAAAACAACAAAGCTCCGGGCCCGGATGGGTTCCCCACAGAGTATTACAAGATCTTCCATCCCAAACTTCTGCAACTGCTAGCCGATTTGTTTAACAGGATTTTAAATAATCACCCAACTCCCTTATCTTGGAATCAAGCACGGATAATTGTCCTCCTGAAACCAGGCAAAGACTCCTCCCAACCTAATTCATACAGGCCGATATCACTTCTTAATTGCAACTACAAACTCTTCACTTCGGTACTGGCAGCAAGGCTCTCAAAGATTCTTCCCACATATATCCAACTAGACCAAACGGGATTCATAACCCAACGAGACATCACCGATAATATCTGTAAAACAATTAACGTAATCCACTACTGTCAACAAAAGAAGATTCAACCATCCTGCATATTATCAATAGACTTTGAAAAAGCCTTTGACACCTTGGAATTTAAATACATACACAACCTACTGCAACACATGAACTTTGGAGACAAATTCAAGGCAGCAATACAATGGATATATGACTCCCCATCGGCTTTTCTAACAATTAACTCCAAAACCTCTTCTATTTTCAAACTACATCGGGGTACTAGGCAAGGCTGTCCCTTGTCACCCCTTTTGTTCGCATTAGCAATTGAACCACTGGCCATGTCAATCAGACAAAATGCATCAATACGAGGACTATCAATCAATGGTACACATATCAAAGCCAGCCTGTTTGCAGATGACATGTCCATATACATAAAGGATCCAATCCACTCCCTCCCACCTTTATTTGCATTACTAGAAGAGTTTGGAAGCGTGTCAGGCCTACGCATAAATCAATCAAAGTCTACAATATTCCCATTACTTCTAGACAAGATCTCTACAATCTTCATCAAAAGTAAATTTTCCTTTCAATGGATTACTAAACAATGGAAATATTTGGGGGTGAATATCCCCTTAACTTTGAAAGACTTAATTAAATACAACCATATGCAAGCCAACTCTCTAATCCAACACCAACTAAAATCCTGGGACTCAAAATTTTTAACATGGCTAGAACGCATCACCATCATTAAGTCTATTATTTTACCTAAGTTTATGTACTATTTTTGAGCCCTCCCTCTAAAAATAACTCCTAGGCTTCTCTCTCATTGGCAAAGGAATCTTTTGAATTTCCTATGGAACTCTAAGAAACCAAGAATCCGATTTCAAACTCTAAGACGAAACACATCTCGTGGGGGACTTGCAGTTCCTGACCTAAAAATTTATTACCAAGCAACCATCATGGCAAATTTTACTAGACAATACCACAAAAGCTACAAGACGGACTGGAAAACTATTGAAAATACTTACCTGAGATCACAGTCCTTCCAAGAAGCCCTATGGAATCCACCCTCAAAACGGCTTCTTCCAGGGGTCTCGCACCCATTTCTTCCAGCGACTTTCCAAACTTGGGACATCTGTAAAAAAAATTTGATACCATCAGACTCACCACTGAAAAGCTTCCTCCGACAGCCTTGGTTTCAGCCCGGTCTATCCCCTTCATCATTCCCCAACTGGTCAACTGCGAACCTTACAAGATTTTGTGACATTTCAGAACGTGGTATAATGCTAGCAAAAACAGACCTGGAAAAGAAAACCAAATTAAAACTACCATGGTATGAGTATCTTCAAGTAGCCCACCTATTCACATCTTATAAAGCTAACTTTAATTTTCAAAGAAAGTTCAACTTTTTTGAACACCTCATGACATCCTCTGATCTCATAAAAAGGGGCCTCATCTCAACATTCTACTCTTTTTTTATTCAAGCCTCATCACAGCGGATCCTACCCCTACAATCAGCATGGCATAAAGACTTAAAAACCACATTATCAGATGATCAATGGAACAAGATCTGGGCCTCAAGTGTATATAGATCCCGATCCTCCCCTGTTCGACTTCAGGCATTGAAAACACTCTTTAGATGGCATCTTACACCTGCCAAACTGTCACACATATACTCAACTCAAACTCCCCTATGTTGGAAATGCCACTTGGAGATAGGGTCTTACATCCACACTTGGTGGTCGTGCCCCATTATAGCCACCTTTTGGAAACAAATTTTGGTGGAAATTAAAACAATGCTAAAAATTTCCATCCCATATGATCCGGCGCTAATCTTGCTCAATCTATGGCCAAAAATCAAAATAGATTCCAATAGTAGAGACCTGGTAGAAGTTCTTCTTACAGCGGCAAAATATACAATAGCAATAAACTGGAAAGAAGCCACCAGCCCCTCACTCAGCACCTGGAAAGCCAAAATTTGGGATTACTTTATTTTAGATAAAATAGCAGATAAAATAGAAAGCTGGGATAATACACAGAATGCAAAAAGTCCCATGACTAAATGGTACCCAATTATCAATGAGTATTCTGAAAGTGGAGGGGGTCTACTCCCAAAAGCATGGGTAAATAACATCCCCCTGTATCTGTATTTATAATTGGAGAAAGAGATAATTGCTATTCTTCTTATATCATATGTTGCAAACCACATTTATCTGAAAAGTTATAACTTATAGCATAGTCTACATTTAAATTTTGTCTGTATTGTCAATTTGTATTTTTCACTTCTCTCTGAGAAGGATCAACTTATTAACTCCATGTATAACACCAGGATGCATTGTACACTCCAACATTAATGGTAGCCATGTTGTCTGAGACAGTTGTTCTATAATTGTTAACCGTTAATAATTTTTCTGTACCCTCTTGAATTCTTAATAAAAATACTTTAATTAAAAAAAAAAAAAAAAGAGGATGGAGGAATGATGTTCTCATTGACTGATTTCGCACAGGCGCTGCCCCGGCGTTCTTCCTCCGTTTGCCCCAGTGCTGTGCTTGAATTTCACACTATTTGCCGCGGGTTGCATTTTGACCCATGGCCCCACCCGATCTTCCCCGTGGCTTCAGTGATTCTCAAAAAACAGGATCACTGAAACCACGGGGAAGATCGGGCAGAGCCATGGGTCAAAATGTGCCCCGTGGCAAATAGTGTGAAATTCAAGCACAGCACCAGTGCAAACGGAGGAAGAACGCCGGGGCAGCGCCTGTGCGAAATTGGTCATTGAGTCTTAACTGGGGAGTAAAGCTAGCAATAAATAAATGTAGGGTAAGTTTTTCTTCAGAATGTGTTGCGGCTGATTGAAAAATTAATGCAGCCATAAAACACCAGAGATGAAGCACCACGTAATCAGCCAAAGGAAGAACAGCCCTGCCCCCGCTGCTCTAATGCTATCAATCTCAGAGCCTGTAAACTTCAAAAAGTTATAAAAAAATGAGCAATGCCCCTGCAAAAGAGGAATTGAACTGAACAGACTTTGAAGTGATCCCGTGGTTCTTAAAAGCTAAAAGGATTTCAGTGAATTTTTTGTACTACATGATATCCATCAGTATTGTACAATACCGAAGACATGCTGAACTAGGGCATCTATTTGCCTGGATTAAGGGCTAGACCGTCCAGAGCAGCCCACAAAGAATTCATCCGTAAACAAGCTCAGCTTTCACACACCCAGACTCTCACACACCAACGTTCTAATCCTTATGGCTGCAAAGAGCTTATTGAAACAAAAGCAGCAGGCACATACTGGCTAGCACCAAGGCCATCAACTGTTTGCAAATGTTTTACATCTGTTTTTTATAACATAGCTTTTTTTGGTATAATGTCAAGGTTGAACATACATCTGCATGGACTCATACAGGACTCTTCAAATCTAATGTAATGTGAGTAGACCACCTGCTGTAGAAGAGTGAGGCATGGTGATGCATTAGTTAACTTTCTGATATGTAGAGCCCGCTTGCGGGGAGGGCGGGATATAAATACGAAAAATAAATAAATAAATAAATAAATAAATAAATATAGAGTATGTGGATGATGCAGGTAGTGAGGAACCACTGTGAGTGTTTTTAAGAGTTTCCTCCCTTAGGCTGTGATCCAGAGGGTGTTTATTAGGAACCGGGGTTGATAAGACTGGAACTTCCTGGCAGGGTCGCAGTCAGTTTGCTGTAGTGGTTAAGTGCGTGGACTCTAATCTGGGAAAGCTGAGTTTGATTCCCCACTCCTCCACTTGCAGCTGCTGGTGTGACCTTGGGTCAGTCACAAGTTCTTTCAGAGCTGTTCTCTCAAGAGCAGTCCTCGACAGAGCTCTCTCAGCTCCACCTACCTCACAGGGTGTCTGTTGTGGGAAGGGGAAGGAGTTTGTAAGCCGCTCTGAGACTCCAAGTGAAGGGCAGGGTATAAATCCAGTCTCTTCTTCTAATGCAAAAAGACTGAGTGCTCTTCCCTTTTACAATTGTGGCAAGCACAAGCATGTTACAGCCACATACCACTGCAGCCACGTGGCACTGTGCCCATGAGGAGAACAATGCTGATGTCACAGTGTACACATGAAGCTGCCTTAACCTGAGTCAGACCCTTGGTCCATCAGTATTGCCTGCTCTGACTGGCAGTGGGTCTCAGGCAGAGGTCTTTCACATCACCTTCTACCTGGTCCTTTTCACTGAAGATGCCGGGAATTGAACCTGGGACCTTCTGCAGAGGCTCTTCCACTGAGCCACAGACCCTCCCTAAGTAGAAGATTTATTATTTATTTATTTAGACTTATATCCCGCCTAGCCAGCACAAAGCGGCTCTAGGTGGCTCACAGCATTAAAATCAGTAACGTACAAAAAATTCAGATAATAACTAATTACAATAAAACCACAGGAACCACTAAAAATGGTGGCAAATACAAAATCCAACACCAGGGCAGCAACTACAGCCCCATGGCCAGGAGGCTACCACCTGCAGATGTACCGGGCCAATACTTCAACTGGCCACTTACTCGTGGCCATTTCCCCCAGTGGCGGCCCCAAAAACCTGTCAGAAGAGCTCCATCTTGCAGGCTCTGTGGAACTGCAAAAGGTCCCGCAGGGCCCTGATGTCTTCCGGGAGCTCGTTCCACCAGTAGGGAGATGCCACTGAGAAGGCTCTCTTCCTGGTGGTCACCAGCCTGGCCTCTCTCGGGCCAGGAAGGGTCAGGCGATGTTGTGTGCCTGACCGCAGTGCTCTCTGGGTTATGTACAGGGAAAGGCGGTCCTGTAGGTAGGGCATACAGGGCTTTAAAGGTTAAAACCAGCACCTTGAACTGGATCCGGTACGCTATAAGCAGCCAGTGCGCTCCGGGAGACCCATCAACAGCCTGGCCGCGGCAATCTGCACCAGCTGCAGCCTCTGGAGCTGAGACAAGGGCAGCCCCATGTAGAGAGCGTTACAGTAGTCCAGCCTTGAGGTGACCATGTGTGGATCACTGTTGCCAGGTCATTGTGTTTGAGGAAGGGAACCAGCTGCCTAATCAGCCGCAGATGGTAAAAGGCTGCCTTGGCAGTGGCTGCTATCTGATGCATTTTGCTACACTGAATCCTCTCAAAGCCACACTTTATGGGCCTCTACTAGAATCCCTTTTTTTCCTTGGCTAGCCTGACAAATAGTGTTTACAAGAGGTGGGACCCGTGGGGAGGGGGGAGGAGAGAAGGAGCTCAGCAGCAGGCCAAGGTAAGGCTTCCTCTTTCCCCCTGCCTCCCCCCCACCCCCGGTTGCCCCGGCGAGGCCCGCGCAGCACACAGCCGCTGGGCCTCACTGCTCTCTCCCCCTCCAGCCCCAGTTTCCCCGGCGAGGCTTGTGCAGCACAGAGCCGCCTTGCCTCGCTGCTCCTTCCTCCCCCCCCCCCACTTCCCCTGGCTCCAGGTAAGTTTTCCTCCCGCGCTTTTACTTTTTAGGGGATTTAAATATCCCCAAGTATTTTTTTTTAATTTTTCTGCACACGGGGGAGTGCCCCCTGTGTGTAAGGAAATCTCCCTGCCCCCCCTCAAGTGCCCCCCCGCACGGATTTAGATATCCGCACAGAGGGGGCCACTTCAGAATTAGTATATAGATATACAGTGGGTGGACTCCTGTGATTCTGTGAGCCTCTTGCATCTGGGCTAGGTTCTTTATGTTGGAGGAAAGTGCCACTGTTAGTGGAATGAATCCACAGGATCCAATCAAATGCTTTCATTTGCATCCATGTCCCTCTCATCCAGTTCTAGGGAAAAAGTCCACAGGAAAAACCCCACGGACATAAATGCTCACAGGAAAAAAGCCCACATGGGAAAAAAGCCCATATACATAAAAGCCCACAAGGGAAAAAGCCCACATGGAAAGAAGCCCACATGGAAAAATACCACATAAAGTGCCATAGATATTTATAATGGTGGATAGCTATTCATTTCCATTTATGAAAATGAACAGGTATTACCTGTATTCACATGCAACAATTTGTGCTGTGATTTTATCAAGTATAACCCTATATATATAATTGTCTTACACGCTGGCCATTTCCAGCTCTCCCATTGGCTGTGTTATGCACTGCATCAGCCTTTGGCTATTCAACTGCCACTCAAGAGTACTCGTGTGCCATTGGCTGGGTGCTGGATCCGCTTCTGTGCAACTAACTTATCCTTCAGTGGCAGTTCCTTGGCAACAACCTTGGTTCTGTCAGTAAAAAGATAAAGGAAGGAAATCCTTTCCAGGGCTTTGTGAGGAACTCATTGGGGCCAGTCCTGACTAGAGTTGCCAGTTCCAGGTTGGGAAATTCCTGGATATTTTGTGATGGAGTCTCCAGAAGCCAGAGTTTAGGGAGGAGAGAGGCCTCAGCTGAATAGAATGCCATAGAGCCCACCCTCCAAAGCAGTTATTTTCTCCAGGGGTGGAAGAAATCTGTTGTCTGGAGTTCAGTTGTGATACCTGGCAAACTTCAGGCTCCACTTGTACGTTGACTACCCTAGGCATGGCAGTTAGTGCTTCAGAGCAGGGTCTGCTAGACCCAGGTTCTTGCTGTAGAAGTTGAGAAGGTGATTTTGGACCAGTCACAGACTTTCAGCCTAACCTACCTCACAGGGTTGTTGTGCAGATTGAAAGGGGGAGAGAATGGTGTAATCTGCTTTGGTCGGCAGTGTGGAGAAAGACTGTACTTTTCCTCCTGGGGAATCATTGCTGCCAATCTCCAGGTGAGGGCTGGAGGTCACTAACAATTAAAACTGCTCTCCAGATGGCAGAGATCAGAGGCAGATAACGGTAGGTTGATAGTTGTCTGGGAAGGAGATAGGGCTGCCAACTCCAGGTTGGGAAATTCCTGGAGATTTGAGGGATGGCGCCTGGAGAGGGTGGGGTTTGTGGAGGGGTGGAACCTCAGAGGTACAATGCCATAGCCATTTCCAAACTAGCCATTTCCTCCTGGGAAACCATTGGTGCCAATCTCCAAGGGAGGGCTGGAGATCACTCAGAATTACAACTGCTCTTCAGATGGCAGAGATCAGTTCCCCTGGAGAAAACAGTAAGCTTTGTGTCATTATACCCTCCTGAGGTCACCACAGCAAATTGACGCTGAGTGCCCAAGGCCAGAGCCTCTTTCTAGAGCCCATTATATTTATTTCCACAATGGGCCTTATTCTAGTACTAGTAGTTAAGGCCTCATAGATCTATGAAGCTTAGCTTAAGATAACAAAACCATAAGACAACTGTTATGTTCTGTGCACGATTTTCTGGCTTGAACTTTAAGACTCCCTAGTGTCTAGGGCTGCCAAGTCCCCAGGTAGGGCGGGGGAAACACCGATTTTAAATACTCACCCCCGCTTTTTCAAAGTTGGCCACCGGGGGGACAAAATGGCTGCCTTAAAAGGGAAATGTCTGCAGAGAGCCTGCCCTGCAGTAAAAAGCCTCACCAGACATTTCCCCTTTAAGAAGTCAGCAAGAGAGCTTCCACAGCAAGAGAGGTCCACCCAGAGATTAAGGAGGGACTGAAGGAGCTGCTTTTGCATGTGGCTGGCAACGTTGCTGTAGTAAGTTTCTCTTCCAGCTCTTTTCCTTCTCTCCGCCTTTCTTTTTTCTGTCTGTCTGTCTCTCTCTCTCTCTCTCTGTCCCCATCCAGCAGAGGTCTATCAGTGGCTATTATAGCCACAAGGTCTAAATGGAACCCTTTGTCTGGGGCAGTGAGGCTCTGCATTCTTGGTGCTTGGGGGGCAACAGTGGGAGGGCTTCTGGAGTTCTGGCCCCGCTGCTGGACCTCCTGAGGGCACCTGGTATTTTTGGCCACTGTGTGACACAGAGTGTTGTACTGGATGGGCTGTACTGGATGGGCCGATCCACTGTGGCTTCTCTCCTGTTCTTATGATATGAAAATCATATTAAGCACTTGTGTAGCACTTAGTGCTTCATATTCTGCCGAGATGAGGAAGGATTCAGTAGGGCCGTTGCTCAGTGATAGAGCATCTGCTTGACATGCAGGAGGTATCAGCCTCTTCAGCTAAAAAAGGATCAGGTAATAGGTGACATTAAAGATCTCAGCCTGAGACCCTGGAGAGCCACTACCAGTCTGAGTAGTCAATACTGACCTTGATGGACCAATGGCCTGATTCAGTATTAGGAAACTTCATGAGTTCATGTGTCAGCATGTGGAAGCAACATCACAGGATGTGACATCACAAAATGATGTCACTTCCTTTCTCCTGGCTCCACCCCCAAAGTCTCCTGGCTCCACCCCCAAAGTCCCCAGATATTTCCCAAGTTGGACTTGGCAGCCCTACTAGTGTCAACTTACTTCCTGGATGTACCCTGCAACATGTCTGGGCATGTCACCTGTAATGCCAAGTGATATCAGCCTGAGCTTCAGCCCCAGAGAACAATGGACCCTCGGATCCTGATTGTCCCCCTACCAGAGGCTTAGGATATTCAAATGGACCTATGATAGCCTCTGGCGGGAACCGAATCCCTGTGTACCCAATCCCCGTGGGGGGGGGGATGTTGGGGGTGCGGTTTACCTGTAAATATAAGCAGGCTCCCTGACCACTCTCTCTTATGCTTGTTTCTGACTGTCAGGATCTGACATTTCCTGCTCAGGAGATGGGATGCAGCTATGTGATTACGTACTATTTCCCCCCCTCCTGCGGAATGTGTTCCTTTCCCTTGTTTATGCCTTCACCTCTGTTTCTTTCTTATCTATGGCCTTGGCCAAGTCTTCTCACCGACTATGTTGCTAACTGGGATTTTTCCTGCTGGTGCAATCCGCTTTGCTTTCCCGCTTCTTCTCCTGGGAATAAACAGACCAGGGGTTTGGGCACCTTTTCTGACTGTATTATGATTGGTAGACGTTTACGTACACTATAGTTTGAATACACTATAACTGTATCACAGCTTGCCTCACCTAACCATTACTGACTCAACAAGTGTGCACCACTGATCCACCAAATAAAGAAGTTCTTGTTTAAGATCCTTTTGTTTTGGTTTGAAATCTTTGGACTCTCACACTGACCTCCAAATAAACTTGACATGCTGAAAATCACTTCACCGGCCTCCCGAGACCGGTACTCTTCAACAACATTAAATAACAAATAACAACAGAAGTGGCAACCATATCCTGTAGGGCTCTTACTTTTCTATTCCACAGCAGTCATCCCAGCGTGTGGCTATACTCCCTCTATGGTGTGGAGTCCTGTGAGCAAAAGTTCTACATTGTGAGCTACTGGCATTGAAGTTGTGAGTGAGCAATTTGGCTGCTGCATCAATTAGTCTGCTCTGGAGCCATCCTTCCTGAGCCAAGACAAAAATGTGTGAGCTGGAGGCTAAAAAACTGTGAGCTAGCTAGCTCACTAACTCAGCTTAGAGGTAACCCAGGTGTGTGGTCTCTATATGATGAACTGCAGAGGGATCTTGCTTGCCACAAACTAACACTGGCTAATGCACAGGCAGGTCGCCTAATAACATAGCAAAATTATTATTTAATTATACTTGATAAAATCACAGCACAAATTTTTGCATGTGAATATAGGTAATACCTGTTTATTCTCATAAATGGAGATGAATAGCCATCCACCATTATAAATATTTATGGCACTTTACGTGGTATTTTTTCCATGTGGGCTTCTTTCTGTGTGGGCTTTTTCCCCTGTGGGCTTTTATGTGTATGGGCTTTTTTCCCTGTGGGCTTATTACCATGTGGGCATTTTCCATGTGGGCTTTTTTCCTGTAAGCATTTATGTCTGTGGGGTTTTTCCTGTGGGTTTTTTTTCCGGTCACCCTTCCATCCAGCTCCTGGGTATTCCTCATGAGGAAATAGGGTAGTGAAGGGCAGGGCAGAAATCCAATCTCTTCTTCTCTTCTTTTATATATAAATGTCTCCCATTGAGATCAGTGGGTCTTAAGAAGATGCTCTGCATTGTTTGGATCATCCCCCAATTTTCTCTCCTTCCACTTTTGGGCAGCGAATTAAAAATGCCATCAAAACAGCAATGATGACATGTGAACAGGTTTTAGACAGAGCTCAGTATGTTCCAAGGAGTTATAGTCAGATATTCTGACAGCTGTTGTGACAGATCTTAACTATAAATATATTAGCGCCAGGAGACAGGCCTTCATTTTGAGAACAAATAGAGAATGCAGGTTTTTTATTATGTTTTATCTAAAAATATAAGAAGTCTTTATTTGAGTCACCACTTTTCCACCCAAGCGAAAGCATTCATGTTCAGAATTTTTGACTGTCAGCTGAGATTTTCCTGCAATCATTGTATTTTTATTTTCCCTCCCTCAGAAAATTAGAATCTGTGAGACAGCTACTTAGTACATTCTCACTATGTTTGAACCTTTGATCGTAAATTATTTGCAAGGAAATACAGAGTCATAAATGAAAGTTATGGCAATCCATTATTTCCTTTTAATTGTAGCTTCCAGCTGTACAATCTAAAATCACAATTTTAAAAAATGCTGTAGCCGTAATCCAGACAGCATGATATGTAACCCACCTGGATGGAATGAAGGTAATGTTTGCTGCATGCACATATCTTATGGTAGGAATCTTATAAAACCGGATGTATTGCCCCTGACGTGATGACATCACTTGGGAGTGACATCATCACACCGCAAATGTTGCATGGGGAATGCTCTGACATTTGGGCAAACTCTCTGGTTTTGAGGGTGAAAAACCATAGAGTTCTGTCCAAATACAAGAGCGTCCCCACCAATGCTCCCTCTAAGCTGTGGAGTCTTGTGAGCAAAAATTCTACTTTGTGAGTTACTGGCATTAAAGTTGTGAGTGAGCAATTTGGCTGCTGCATAAATTAGTTGGCTGTGGAGCCAACCTTCCCAAGCTAAGACAAGAATGTGTGAGCCAGAGGCTAAAAACGGTGAGCTAGCTCACACTAACTCAGTGTCCCCACGTGACATTTTTAGCATGATGATGTCACTTCTGGGTGACATAATCATGACAGGGATGTTGTGTGACTCACCCCACCTCCCAGAATGCCTCTCAAAGCCCCCCACCGACAGAAGTAAGGGACCTGGCAACCCAACGTCGAGTGCTTTTAGGAAGTGGGTGGGGCTAGGTGGGGCTTGTCCCCAGCAGGGCTTCTGATTGGCTGTGCTGATTAAAAGGCATCTTGTTAAACAGAGCTGCCTGAAATAGCCAGGAGTTACATATGCATAATGTTGCTCTCTGATATCTGTGGTGGACTTTGCCTTCTGCTGCAGCCATTTTGTGGTTGTGCTGCCCACCTTGTATCAGAATTCCAAAAGACACCCCCCATAGGCTATAAAAGGTTGGGAATCCCTGGCTTAGCCCATTTTAAATAATCTGTCAGTGGACCAGAGTATTCCTGCATCCCCCCTCCAGCAGCCCAATGATCTCTCCAAAATGCTGCTCTTGGAGGACAGGGAGCCCTTAGGTATAGCATGAGAGGCATACTGGGGGTCTGCAGCAGGAAAAGGGAATAGGTGGAAATTACCTCATGCCTTCTGTTAGTCAAAATTTTACTCTGCATTAAACCCCATATTTCTTCTCTCCCTTTGTCTAGAATATACATCATTCCCCTTTTCATAGTCATCTTGTGAGTGATTAGCCAATCCTCGCTGGAATCCTGAGTTATAATTCACAGGTTTTAAGTTTAGGGCATTATGGGTAGTGTTACTACTTCTTGGGGATCTTTCTCATTTAAAAAAGATCCAGAATTTATTAGAAAATAAGAACTATTCTAGTAAAACAAGAGAACACAATGAAATGATTATTGTCCCAGCACCAGGACTCCCGGGACCCCTGGGGAACCTCCTAACAACCCTGTCCAGCCCCCAGACCCCACCCAGATAAAGGAAGGCTTTCAGGAATCTGACCCCTGCACTCACCTGTAGTGGTGACAGGCCTGGACTGTTGCCACCAAAGACAGAGGCCAGGCAAAGAGTTGGTGAAGCAGCAGTGATGAGACATGCTGGCCCAGCCCCGAGTTGGCCCTGCAGCCCAGTGCGAGGGCACAAACATGCCTCTGAGCCCCTCATCTCCACCCAGGGAAGCAGTGGACCAGGAGACAAGCCTGCGGCATGGGGAGCAGGAGGCGGGACTACACCCCAGCAAACAGTTCCATGTGGTTCCTTAAGAATGGGGGTGGGGCTAGGAGGGGGAGGAAGCCAGAACAAGGATGGGAAGAGGGAATAAAAGGAAGCAGCAAGGATGGCTCAGGATCAGCCCTGGCAGCAGAGATGGCCACGCAGAGAGAGAGATGGCCAGATGCCCAGGGTAAGACAGTAGTTAGGGTGTGGTGACATGACCCCCCTGGGCTGTCTCTGTCTGAGACCCTAGCTGCATCCAAAGGAAGGGAGGGCAGGCAGCAGCAATGGCCGAGGCTACCCCAGACCCAGACCCTGAGTTCACTGATAGTGACGTGGGGTCTTTGAGCTCATGGGACAGCATGGTGGAGAATGCGGGCAGAGCCTTGCCCTTAAGTTACCCACCCCCCATACATCCCCACTCCAGCGGGGTGGGTGGCATGTCATTTTCTTCCCCAATCAGCTTCTGATGCCTTGGCAAGACTGGAGAGAGGACTGGGCCTTGGTGATGCTGCTGCAGCCACAGGAGCCCTACCTTCAACAAGTCGCACCATGGACTTGGCACAATTTGGCCAATGGCTCATGAAGCATCAGGCACTATTGGTGCATGACTTGGCCCACCAACAGTAAGCCACGCAAGCTACCCTCTTTCGGGATCTGCAGCAATCACTCACAACCTGGGGGGGAGATGGAGGTGGCAGCCCTTAACCAAACTCAGCTCGGAGGGTGAGATAAAGGCCTTTTTGGAGGCCTTTGAGTGCTTGGCAGAGGTGACCCAATGGGCCCATATCTTGGGCCTGTACCTCACAGGAGAGGCCCAGGCAGCCATGAGGGCCTTAGAGAAAGAAGAAGCGGCTGACTATGACAAATTAAAAGCAGCAGTGTTTTGATCTGCTACAGCATAATGCCAGAGGCCTACCAGCAAAGATTCTGGACCTTGATGGTGACCTCCACAGGAAAGCCGCGAATGACCCTGGTGGCCCTACAGGATGCGGCCACAAGGTGGCTCCAGCCCACAACCAATGACAGAAAGCGCATTGTAGAACTGATCATCATTAAACAACTATTACGCAACTTGCCTTCTCAAACATGCCACTGGGTAGTGTGCTGGCAACCCAACAAACTCATGGAGGCCCAAGAGCTATGGGAAAATTTCCTGGCAGATGAGGGCCAAGAGAACCCAGAGAAACTGGAAGCGGCACAACCAGAGAAGGGGAGCCAGCTGGGAAAAGGGCCCGGGAGTAGTATCAGCCCATGAGGAGTCAAGGTACCCAACCAAGCAGGGAGGGCAAGGAATGCAGAAGCTTGCACCCAGCCTGGGTTCTCTGCCATGGGACATCTCCCCACACCACTGGCCAGAGGGTGCAGCCCAGGAGGGTGCACCCTGGTGCCTTGGCTGGAGGTGAACTCTGCTTCTGGGACAGAGCCCAGGCCCTGCTTTACCTGCGGGCAATGGGGGCATTACCAACAGGACTGCCCTCTCATGGAGGGCTATCTGGGGGCAGAGTGCACAATGTTGTGAGAGTCCAAGAGAGTTCAAACTACAAACAAAGGGTCTTAAACAAGAACTTCTTTTATTCGATAGTGGATCAACTGGTTCACACTTCTTGAGACAGTACTGGGGGGTAGAGGAGTGGATAGGTATAGATATAGTGTATTCAATGTTGTAATCAATGAACCCCACAATCAACATTCAGAAAAAAAGGCACCCAAATACATTTGGGCCATTGGTTCCCAGACAGTAAAGCGGGAAGGAAAGCAGTTTGCACCTGTAGAAAAAACGTAATTAGCAACAAAGTCTGTGAGAAGCTTTAGCCAAGGTTACAGATAAGCAAGGAATGAATACATTCCAAAGGTGGGGGGAAGTCGCACTCAGTCTCCAGTGGCACATCCCACCTCCTGACCGGGAAATGACAGTCACACTGACATACTCCCAAAAAAACCCTTTAACCCCCAGGTTTTAATGGGTACAACTTATGGAAGGCACGAATCTTAGCAGGAGTGTTTATGTGCACAGAATCCACCCATTCATTATGCTCAGGACCAAAATCCCACCACCTAATCAGATAGAAAAGGCGGCCTCTTTTCAACTTAGAATCAAGAATTTGGTCTACATTGAAATGGGGCTCACCCCCCTTCATCAGGGGAGGAGGAGCTGGATGAAGGGGTCTCCACGCATTTGGCCCAGGATCTTTTTTCAGGAGGCTGAAATGGAAAATTGGATGGACATTTTTTAGGGATTTAGGCAAGTCAAGTTCAAATGTCACTGCATTGATTTTTCTCAACACTTTATAAGGACCCACATATTTCCATCCCAATTTTCTGCTAGGTTGGAGACCTTTGATGTTCTTCGTGGATACATACACGGAGTCACGGGTTCTAACTCCCATCCCATCCCAGACCCCTCCCCTTGTCCACATATTTTTTGTAATCCTTTTTAGTCACTTCCAAAGTCTTAGCAATCAGCTGCCATGAATCACGCAAAGAATTCCACCAGTCGGCAAGGTGGCTAGAGCTCGGAGGAGCGGACTCCAAAGAGGGCAAAGGGATGCCTTCATACCCTCCCATCACCATGAAAGGGGATACTCCGGTGGAGGAATGCACTGTGTTATTATAACTATATTCAGCAAAAGGCAACAACTCCACCCAGTCATCTTGTTGATAGTGTAGCAACGCAAAAATTGCTCTAGGACCTGATTCACATGTTCAGTTTGGCCATCGGTCTCTGGATGGTAAGTGCTACTTAGGGCGGGTTCAGCCCCAAGGATCTCCAGGAGCTCCTTCCAGAAGTTGGCAACGAATTGAGTTCCACGGTTGGATACCACCTTCCACGGGATGAAATGGAGCTTAATGACATTAGCCATGAAAGCCTTGGCAAGGGCTTTTGCTGTAGGCAGTTGTTTAAATGGGACAAAGTGTGCTTGTTTAGAGAACGTGTCCACCACCATCCAGATGACAGTTTTTTCTTTACTGGGTGGAAGATCAGTTATAAAGTCCAGAAATATAACTTCCCAGGGTCGAGTCGGGGTTTCTAGCAGATGTAACAGTCCAGGGGATTTCCCACCCCCCAGCGTTTACACATTAAACATGTTTGGCAGGCTGAGACATAATCCAATACATCCTGTCTCACGTGCGGCCACCAGAACTGTCTCTGTAACAAGTTCAAAGTCTTAAGATAACTAAAATGGCCTGACAGGTTTGATTTGTGAGCTGTGTGCATAACTTCACTCCGGAGTGCTTTTGGCACCACTAATTTGTTGTCTTGGAACCAGCAACCATCTGGACCCTGGGTAACTTGCTCTTGACCCCGCCAGTCCTTGAATTCTGAAGTGTCAAAGCCTTGGCACATCTGGAAGTCCAGTCTACTGGGTCAGACATCACTTTCTTACTTGCTTGGCTTCTGGTGAACCCCCCCCCCCCAGTTGATCTGGCGTGAACATAGAATATATAACTGGATCGCTCTTACAGTCATGTTGGGGCAGGCAGGAAAGAGCATCAGCCAGTGAATTAGCTTTCCCGGGGAAATGGTGTAACGTAAAGTTAAACTTTGAGAAAAAATCAGCCCAGCGCAACTGCTTAGTGTTTAAGGTGCACTGCATTCTGAGTGCCTTGAGGTTTTTGTGATCAGTCCGTACCTTGAAAGGCACTTGGTCCCCCTCCCATCAATGTCTCCAAGTGGTGAGGGCTAAGTGGATAGCTGTCCTTTGTCCCACACAGCCCAGTTTTTCTCCGCGTCTCCGAATTTTTTGGACATGTATGCCAAGGGGTGTAGTTTGCCACAGCAAGAAAGTTCCATTTGTGAGCAAATGTTCCTCACCTGCGAAAATACTCCATAGGATCTAAGCCTCTTCCTCTGAGAGAACAACCACTGAAGCTGGAGGAAGTCTCCTTAGTTTGGAAGAAGGGTTCCAACTTGAGCCAAGAAGAACAGTGGGGGTATACATATTTACAGAGGGAGGAGGAGGAAATTGGATTTATACCCCACCCTTCACTCGGAGTCTCAGAGCAGCTTACAATCTTCTTCCCTTCCTCTCCCCAGAACAGGCACCCTATGAGGTAGGTAGGGCTGAGAGAGCTCTTTCGAGAACTGCTCCTGAGAGAATAGCTCTGAAAGAACTTTTAACTGACCCAAGGTCACACCAACAACTGCATGTGGAGGAGTGGGGAATCAAACCCGGTTCTCCCAGATTAGAGTCCCCACAACAAACCACTAAAACCTGACTGGCTAAATCAACTTTGCTTGGTGGAGGGCTAGTCTAGGTGTAGTATAATAGATAACAAAGGACCTGGGACCTGATTATGGGTTGGAGGAAAACTCCACCCCCACCCTTGACGATTCTCTTTTTCTTAGTTTCAGTTTCTGAGTTTGTCTGAAGTCGGTTGTTACATTCAACTACTCATGTGAGTACAGCAGTTTATTTCGTAATCACAGTGAGATCACAAAAATAGGGGTAAGAGTCACCTGTGCCGTGGACTGTGTATTAAGTGGTGAGTCAGCAGGTGTGCCACAAACTCACAATGCCCAGTCAGTCAAGGAATAATTGCAAGCCTCAGAACTGTCAAACACCAGGGCCTGCAATTGGTCTTCTGAGCTTGATTTGTGCCAGGGAGCAGCCTCTGTCCCCTACAGCAAGACTGGGAACTGGGCAAGGTGACATAATAGAAACAGACTGATCTGAACGGGCACCGAATACATTCTCTGTGCTACCTGAATATCCACAGCCTTTCCCTTGATCAGTGATACTCAGTAGTTTAGGAGCCGTGAATGGCTCCTTGACATGCCACCTGTGGCTAATCTGGGCACTATTCTCAATAGGGCACCTGCCTCAGGTTTTAGGAAAGCGGGCAAGGCTCGTGGTTGCCTGGTGGGGCTTGTGGTTGGCAGCTGGCTTTCCCCCTTGAAAGAGCTGCCACCAGAGGAACAGGCAAGCTGCAAGCATCCCTGAGTTGCAAACCTCATGCCAGGGATAGAAGTCCATGTGGCTCTTTTGGCTGAGGGAGAAGAAGAAGAAGAATAGAAGAAGAAGAAGAGACAAGGAGGGGAGGGGGATTTATACCCCACCCTTCACTCGGAGTCTCAGAGCAGCTTGCAGTCTCCTTCCTCTTCCCATAACAGACACCTTGTGAGGGAGGTGGAGCTGAGGGAGCTCTGACTGAGAACTGCTCTTGAGAGAACAGCTCTGAGAGAACTGTGCCTTGCCCAAGGTCACCCAGCTGGCTGCATGTGGAGGAGTGGGGAATCAAACCCAGTTCTCCCAGATTAGAGTCTGCGCTCCTACCCACTACACCAAACTGACTCTCAGAGATGGCAGCATAGTATAGCCCCATCCAGTCCAATCTTGGAGGGTGAGCAGGGCTGGTTCTTGGAAGGGAGACACCACAGGAAACTCCACAGAGGAAGGCAATGGCAAACCACCACTCCTTCTCACTTGTCTTGAAAGCCCCTTGCTGGGGTTGCCAGAAGCTGGTTGAGACTTATTGGTGCTTTGCACACACATGCAATTGAGTATGTGGCACCCTGTGGGCTGTAGAGTGAGCACCACTGCCCTGAATGATCAGTATGAATGGGTTAGGCATCTATACCTTCCCAGCCAACTTTGTTCCCCAGTGTCTCTCTCTGGAAATTAAGCAACAATTATCCTGTAGACCTATATTAAAAAGTTGTTCAGAAACTGTATTAAATACCTGTGCACCTGTTTTTCCTAAAGTTCTAATGATCTGTAATCGCCAAAGTAATTTGACTGTGATGTATTAAGTCATTAGAAAGTCATAAATCACCGATCATGAAGAACTGCATAATGAAACTTTTAAAATGTTTCCCATGCCGCATGGCAAAGTATATATGCTTTGCACAATGTCTGGAAGGGTGTGCATTTTGTGGGAAGTGAAATTAAAGCCTCCTTTTTTCTACTGGCACCCTGTGGAGGTCTGAGAGGTGTCCAATTACCATTCAGAAAGAAAAGAGCTGGCATGGATTGCAGAACTGCACACCTTGCCAGAGAAAAGAAACTTTATGATTTTTAAAAAAAAGAAAACAGAAAATATGCTGAGAAATACACCAGGGAGATGTTTCTCGTTGAAGCATCTTCATTTCTCAACCTGCTGCTTGTTATCCCTCATATTACCAGTAACATACTAATTATCATCAGACATCCTACGGGCCAGAGAGAAACGATTCAAGCTTTAGGCTGATTAGAGCATCATTCCCAAGCACAATACATACGCTTTAGTTCTAGAGTTATGCTCGTTGGCTTGTTTTAATGCTGCTTTATCAGTAACTGGCACAGCCCGAATAACCCAGACTAACCCATGCTTGTCAGCAGGGTTCATTTTGTAGAAAAAGAGGTGCAGGAGCTCATTACCATAACTCATTTGCATATGCCACACCCCCTAACATACCGGAAGTGTGTCAGAAGGCAACACCCACCCCTCAGGCTCCCCTCCACAGGTGAGTGAAACTGACCTGCTTTTCCTCCATTCCCTTCCCCATCCAATACTTTGTGCAATAAAAATAAGCGTAAAGAACACACCCTCATTCTCTTCCTGCTCCCTTGAAACCACCAGGTTTCAAATAGACTTGAGATACACAGGACATGTGCACCACCCATCCCTTCCCCTTCCCCTCCCCACAACAAGACACCCTGTGAGGTAGGTGGGGCTGAGAGAGGTCTTTTGAGAACTGCTCATGAGAGAACAGCTCTGAGAGGACTTGTGACTGGCCCAAGGTCACACCAGCAGCTGCATGTGGAGGAGTGGGGAATCAAAGCTGGATCTCCCAGATTAGAGTCCAACTCCTGACCACTACTCCAAACTGATGGAGTGGAAGCTGCTGAAGGGTCGGTGAAATTTCTCCAGTACTTATGTGCCATGTGCCCAGATAAGAAATGGTATACTTAGAAAATTTATATGCCACCTTGAGCAAGTCTCTGGAAAAGCAGCACACAGTCATAAAAGGAACAATGGTAAAATTATCAATATTAAAACAAAACATTAAAAACAATAAAGACCCTAGCAGGGCTTTCCCCGGGGCGCTGCGCCTCTGCACTGCTCGGGGAAGCTGAGGAGGGGGTGGGGCTTGGTCATGTGCCCGCCCCCTGGGCTCCTCACTCCTGGAGCTGTGCTCCTGTGTGCTCCCGTTCCAACGGACCCCTGCTTGTCAGAAGTTAAACTAGTGTTTGGATGGGAAACCAACCAAGGAAGTCAGTGGCAAACCACCTAATGGGCAGGAGCTGTGGCTCAGTGATAAAGCATCTGTTTTGCATGCAGAAGGCCCCAGGTTCAATCTCTGGCATCTCCAGCTAAAAGGATCAGATAGGAGGTGATGTGAAAGACCTCTGCTTGAGACCTTGGAAAGCTAATGTCAGTCTGAATAGGCAATACGGACTTTGATGGACCAGAGGTCTGATTCAGTATAAGGCAGCTTTACCTGTTGATGTGTTCACCTTTGCTCATCTCTTCCCTTGAAAATCCCATAAGAGTTCACTGTAAGTCAGTTGCAACTTAGCAGCACTTAACTATTACAATTATCAATAACCATCTTCTGGAAATCTAACAGTGCCCTCCTACTGTTAGAATACTGGACCCGTTGAGTACCAGATCCATTTCAAGGTGCGTATCTTTAAAGCCCTATATGGCCATGGGCCTGCATATCCGTGAGACCTCCTCTCCCCTTATGAGTTCCTAAGAGCTCTATGATCTGCTAATCAGCATCTCCTAGTGGTCCCCAGCCCCAGGGATGTCCGTCTTGCCTCAACTACCTGATCCTGCTGTGGCAGGGTAGGACAGGATATAAATGAGAATATAAATAAAAATAAAATAAATAACGCTAGGGCCAGGGCTTTTTCAGCCCTGACCCCTACCTGGTGGAATGAGCTTCCATATGAGATCAGGGCCTGCGGGACCTTTTACAGTCCCACAGGGCCTGCAAGATGGAGGTCTTCCACCAGGCTTTTAATTGAGGCGGCGTGCGTCCTTCCTTTATCGGGCCTCCCCTTTAGTAGATCAGATCTGTGAAACATCTGGACTCCCAATCAGTGACAGACCTCATATGTTGAGGCTTTGGTTAGAAATACCGGGATTCTCATTGTATTTTATTTGATGTGTTTTGTTTTTTAACTGTTTGTATGTCATATCTGATGGCACTCACCCTGAGCCTGCAGTGTGGGGAGGGTGAGATACAAATCTAATAGAATTAAAAAATTAAAAATAAGGAGCTCTACTTGGAGTCCTATCCAGGTCTATTCAATGGGGCTTGGCCATGGGCAGGGGGTGGGGGGCATAGAGTTGCCAGCCCCAGTTTGGGAAACTCCTGGAGATTTGGGGGTGGCACCTCAGGAGGACAGGGACTTCAGTGGGGTACAATGCCATAGAGTTCACCCACCAAAGCACCCATTTTCTCCAGGGGAACTGATCTCTGTAGTCTGGAGATGAGCTGCAATTTCAGGGGATCCCCAAGTCCCACCTGGAGGCTGGCATCACTAGGAAGGTCTGTGTGCCAGCATAGCTGTTTGCTTAGCCCTCTTTGCTGAAGAAATGCTGATAAAACTGTCACACACAACCCCCCCCCCTCCAGTAATTTGTCTTAAGCAACACATTTATCCTGTCTGTCTCCCCACCATCAGGAGAAAGGCTGGTCTGCTTTCTCAGATATGCTTGCTATGCTCTTTTACAGGTCTCTGGCTCCCCACCCGCCAAACAATTTTGCTGTTGTACGGAAACATGCCAAGTTGCTTGTGTACTGTCAAAATGCTCATTCTACCCCAAGTAAACAATTATTTTGCCAAACTAGCCAGTAGGCAAAGAGGACGAGAATATAAACAAGTATATTTATGAGGCCGGGAAAGTCAGCAGAAAGGCAGGGAGATTATATGTAGATAATGATTATCAGTGTTCCAGTAGCACCAAATCCCTTGTCGCTTGGGAAGCCCTGAAAACTTTTCACAATTATCAGCATTTTGGGGAACCGATGACAATAAAACCAATATAAGTTTGTGGTACAGTTTTGCTCTTAGATTGCCGGTTGATTTAGTTCTTCCTGGCAACTAACCCCCCCCCCCCCCCCCCCACACACACACACACACCTGTACACAACTAAGCAACCCTAGTTGTAGTCAACTTATGCTATGAACAATTTGCAGGGGGGGGGGATATTTGTGGGTATGCGTGGGTGGGTGTGCTTGCATGCCTGGAAGTCAAGGTGACTTCTGGTGACCCCTACTGGGGGCTTGGGCATTTTACAGAGAGGTGGCTTGATTGCCCACCTCTGTGTCCTGAGCCCTGGTATTCCTTGGAGGTCTCCCTTCCAATTAATTGCCAGGGTCGGCCCTGCTTAGAGCCAGTTTGGTGAAGTGGTTAAGTGTGTGGATTCTAATCTGGGAGAACCGAGTTCGATTCCCCACACCTCCACTTGCAGCTGCTGGATGACCTTGGGCAAACCATACCTCTCTCACAGCTGTTCTCTCAAGGACAGTTCTGAAAAGAGCTCTCTCAGCCCCACCTACCTCACAGGGTGTCTGTTATGGGGAGGGGAAGGGAAAGGAGTTTGTAAACTGCTCTGAGACTCCGAGTGAAGGGCGGGTTATAAATCCAATCTCCTCCTTCTCCTTCTCTTCTTCTTCTATCTAACGAGATGAACTGTTTTTGTTGCTCAGTACTGTTGAAAGTATTACTGTCTGCTATTTTTCTGACTTTCTACTGCTTCTCCCTGCGTCCCACTTTCACAGACCAAATCAACAGCTGTGTGCATGGAAACTGAGGACAACCGACAACTCACCTGTGACTGTCAAATGGGGTAGGGACCCCAAACTCAATCTGTGTCAACTCTGGGTAAGACAGTGTATCAAGAAGGATAGTTGCAGTATATTGTCGCGAGGCACCCTAATTCGCCGACGCACTGGCCAGTGCAGATGTTTCCACAATGTGAAGTGGCTGAAGTCCAAGGTCTTTAGCTTCAGTAGGCCGTGAATCGGCCTGTTAGCGTCACTGATTTTTCAATATGTCTAAATGCACGAGCCACAGCCCAAACATCTTATATGCGCAGAGCTCTATCTGCTACTGGATGTGGGTGATTATAAGGAAGTCAATTCCATTCAGATCAACAGGCTAGCAGCAAAATAATGAACGCTACAAAGCTGAGGGTGCCAATGAGCTTAAATCCAAATACGTTGTCTTAATGGGATTACGGATCAGGCTGTAAATCTGTCAACACTTCAGCGATAAACTGTTTCAAGTGAGTCATCGTCACAAATTAATGCGGGCACCGGAGCCTTTTCTGCTGAGCCAATAATTGAGTGTTCACTTCATCAGCACAATTTACATTTGAGCTTCTCTCGTGCATTACAACTGAATACAGCAACATTTGTTCAAAAGTGGGGACATTGTTTAGGTTGTTTTTAAAATTGCCTTGTGCCGAAGGGAGGGGAGGGCACCAAATTCTGTAGCTTCTACGTGTCCATCTCTCAGATATATACAAGCTTAAATGGTGGGAAGAAAGCACACTATTTTAGAAGAAAAGATGATGATGATGATGATGAGTAGGTTTTTATACTCTGTGTCCCTCTACCTTAAGGAGTCTCAGTGGCTTACAATTGCCCTCCTTTCCTCTCCCCACAAGAGGCATCTTGGAAGGCAGATGGGGCTGAAAGAGTTCTGAGAGAACTAGGACTGGCCCAAGGTCACCCAGCAGGCTTCATGTAAAGAAGAGTTGGTTTTTACACCCTGCTTTTCTCTACCCTAAGGAGTCTCAAAGAGGCTTACAATTGCCTTGCCTTCCCCTCCCCCAACAGACACCTTATGAGGCAGTGTCAGCTAATGCTGCCATCTCCTGGGCGGGAGTAGGTTCCCAGGTTGCCCAGCCCCCGTCTGTGGAATGTGCTCACTGTTCTCAGCCTAGCAGCTAGCGTCTCACCTCCGGCACTTCCCTGACCTTGAGTGTCTGACTCCCAGCTGCTTCTTGCGTTCAGGTGCAAAATGTAACTTTTCCCGCTTATAGCTTGTGAACAAATGACCAGTATATTTTAGGTGCCTTTTTATCTTCCCTATGAATGGAGGTACAATTATGTTCTAACCTTCTGAATACTGTATATCTACCCTGACTGTATGAATGCCCAGCATTGCTAACACAAGATGTGTAGATGACTATTGGATCTGTTTGCAATAAAGGGCTGTCTGTTTAAGAAGATTAGAATTCAATATGGGGTAAACTGGTTTGTCACTCAAGCCAGAGTAAACAATTTCCTGCTGTATGAGCTCTTGTCATGGTTGGTTGTATCCTCATGCTCATGCTGTGCATGGACTAGCATCTGGGTCAAACATGCTTGCAACAATATACAATAATGATAGTGGGCATTTATGCAGTGCTCCACCCTAAGATGGATGGCCCAGGCTAGACCAATCTCCTCAAATCTTGGAAGCTAAGCAGGGTCAGCCCTGGTTAGTATTTGGATGGGAGGCCACCAGTCCGAAGTTGCTACGCGGAGGCAGGCAATGGCAAACCACCTCTGAACATCTCTTGCCTTGAAAACCATATAGAGTTGCCGTAAGTCAGCTGTGAAGCAATATACAATGCTCCAAAGATTCAGTGTGCTTCACATGCATTGGCTTGGATCCAGCCAACTTTTCCACTAAATCTCACCCCTAAGTTCTCCTTCTTACTACATCTTCCGTCCCAAATGGCTTCTGGCTGTGTAGGTTCCATGATTCCCTGCAGAACCTTTTGGGGTGGTCAAGGAGGAACCCTCTTCCTGTTTTCACCAGGGAGAAAGCTGGTTGGATCCCAACCATGTCCAATGCTCCCTCTAAGCTGTGGAGTCTTGTGAGCAAAAATTCTACTTTGTGAGCTACTGGCATTAAAGTTGTGAGCAAGCAATTTGGCTACTGCATAAATTAATTTGCTCTGAAGACATCCTTCCTGAGCTAAGACAAAGATGTGTGAGCTGGAGGCTAAAAAACTGTGAGTTAGCTCCCACTAACTCAGCATAGAGTTTCAACAAACCCGTGCTTGAAGAGGACTGTTCTGCAGCAAGCCTGCCGCCCCCTTCCTCTTTGCAAAGCTGGAGAAAATGGATGCTTTGGAGAGTGGACTCTATGGCATCGTACCCCACTGAGGTCCCTGTCCTCATCAGGCTCCATCCCGAACTCTTTAGGAGTTTCCCAACCTGGATCTGACAACCCTACCCCCCCCCACCCCCTGCTGGTGGCCAGGGGGGACCCAGCAACCCTATCAGCAGGAGGCTAGCACTAATAGAAACAACCAGAGCTTTCTTTATTTTTATTTTAAAATGTCATTTGAAAGGTCTCCAAGAAGTACCTAGTCTCAGCAACATGTATGCTGCACATGTTGAAGGTAGAAAACATATCCAGATAACAATACAGATTTTTTCAAAAGTTAAGGAGAAACGGTAAGGGTGATTTTGCACATGCCACTTGCCTCTTATTTCCTCCTCAGTTCCCCCGGAAATTTCCCCCCGGAGCAACAGTATCCATTTTTTCACTAGAGGATTCAGCTCCTCTTTAACCCCACAGTTTTGTGTTCACAGTTAGTGGTTGCCCCGATGCTTTCAGCCGCTCCCCTGTCCATGTCCCCTCCCCTTACCCTCCCACCCCCCCTTGCCCCTCCCTCATTTCCCCGCTCTTTCTTTTTTTTTTAAACGCAGGCGTGGTAACGTTATAACATCATAGTGGCATGACGGTAGTGCATCCCCCGCCCACCTTGCGGTAGCCTTCCGCTTCCCAGAATTCAACAACTCCCTCCTTCCTAATCAATTATTCCTGCCACTCTTGGGGTGTTTTCGCACATGCCATTAGCCTCTCATTTCCTCCTCATTTCCCCCTGTGAGACTCCTCCTGAGCAACCGTCTCCAATTTTCGACTACAGCAATCTGCTCCTCTTCCCCCCCCCCCCGCAGTTTTCTGTTCACAGTAGTGGTTGCTGCGGGGCTTTCTGCTGCTGCCCCGTCCATTTCCCCTCCCCTTCCCTCCCCCCTGCTCCTCCCTCGTTCCCCGCTTGTCCTTTTTTTAAAAAAACGCATGCGTGGTAACGTTATAACGACATAGTGGAATGACGACAGTGCATCACCCGCCTTCCTCTTCCCAGAATTCATCAAGTCCCTCCTCGGTATTCAAATTTTCCTGCCATTCTGGGTTGGTGCAAAATGATTGGCAGGCTACACGGACTTCCAATGTCACTGGAGGACCCCCCCCCCCATGGGTGGATTATCTGATGTGAACTGAAATGTCGTGTGCTTAACCCGATCAAGGCAACAAAATGGAGGATGGGCAACATGGCGTCAGCTGGCCCGTGTAAAGTAAAAAAAAAAATACATAAATGGTGGTGGTGGTGGCGGCAGCTGAGGAGGAGCAGCATGACACGCAGACCAGTCTCCCCGCTCCGCAGGAATAGTTATAGCCCCTAGAAAACAGTTCAACCCATTTCTGTGACTTTTCTGCAAAGAAGCGCGCCCAGCCTGCTCTGCAGGGGCTGCTGCTGGGGCCCAATGGCACCCGGCTCCCAAATGGCCAATGGAAGGCTACCAATAAACGGCAAATTAACCCCCCCCCATAATAGATGTGAACGTGTGTGTATTATAAAAAGACAATTGTGCCGTCTTCCCTTGCTGCATCAAAATTTCATTATGATGTTATAACGTTATAAGGGCCTTTAAAAAAAAAAGAGGCAGGGAAGTTATGCTTCAGGATCGTAGGACTGCACACAGGGAGCGGGAAGGAAGACTTGCTTCCCGTGGCTTCTCCACGGGTTTCTAGAGGAAAGCACCCACCGCCAGCTCTGACCGGGCTGTTGCCGGGGAAGCCCAAACAAAGGGCAGCAGTTATCTGGAAGCAAGCACAGGGAGCTCTCGGGCCAATGGCGCCCGGCTCCTGCTACCAAGAAACGGCAAATCCACCTCACCAACGCAGTCCCTGTGGTGGGATCTTGCCTCCCTGCCTCCTTATTTCAAAATAACGTTAGGAGGGCTCATTTCAAAAAAAAAAAAATCAAGAAATGCCCACCACAGGGCGGGCCAGATGGAGGGCGGGCGAGTGGGTGTGTTCTCATCTAGGCTTCTCCACCGGAGTAAACAGGAAACACTGCTAGGAACAGGATTTTCTTGCTCCAGGGAAGCTCCGGAGCAGTGCAGTGATACTCTGGAGGAAATTGTGAGCATGGAGCAAATGGTGGGAAACTGACCAGAAGCTCCGGTGCTAGCTTCGGTGTAAACCGCGGGGGAAAGCTAGTGAGAAAACGCCCTTGGCTGAAGCAAAACCATGGGCTATCTACAGGGACCGCAAATGTCAGTGGAGGATTTCCCCCCCGATGGGTGGATTCTCCGCTCTAAACTAAAATGTCGCCTGCTTTGCCTGCGGGAGCACAGCGACAAAATGGTGGATAGCCAATATGGTGTTGGCTGGTCCATGTAAGGTAATTAAATAAAAATAACTTTAAAAACCTGAAAATTGAGACGTCTAAAGGAGACAATACGGGAGGCAATTTCATCCAAAATGGTGGTGGCGGAGGCGGCGGCAGCTGAGTAGCATCAATGGCAATCCAGTCTCCCTGCTACGCATGCTGAATTGGAGCACCGAACAACATTCCCCCCCATAATAGATGTGAACGTGTGTGTATTATAAAAAGACAACAATTGTGCCGTCTTCAATATTTCATTATGTCGATATAACGTTATAAGGGCCTGGCTCCTGCTACCAAGAAACGACAAATCCACCTCACCAACGCAGTCCCTGTGGTGGGATCTTGGCTCCCTGCCTCCTTTTTTCAATATAACGTTAGGAGGGCTCGTTTAAAAAAAAAAAATTGAAGAAACGCCCACCACGGGGCGGGCCAGATGGAGGGCGGGCAAGTGGGTGTGTTTTCATCGAGGCTTCTCCACTGGAGCAAACAGGAAACACCTCAAAAAACAGGATTTTCTTGCTCCGGGGAAGCTCCGGAGCAGTACTGCGATACTCCTGAGCAAACCCTGAGCCCGGAGCAACTGGTGGGAAATTGACCAGAAGCTCCTGAGCAAGCATCAGGGCAAAACCAGGGCAAACGCTAGTGCGAAAATGCCCTAAGTAATAGAGTGAAGTTGGCCTACTCTAGAAAGGAAGACAGAAGTATAAGCAAAACTTGATTTTTAAATATTATTGTTGTTGTTGTTATATAACAGCAAGTTGCAAAAAAATTGTCTCTAAATAACAATTCTCTATGTCCAAAATATGTCTATCAAAATTAAACAATACCAATTAATACCATACACACACACACACACACACACACACGGAATAAGGCCCGTTGTAGTAATAAATACAACTGGTGCTTAGCTTGGCCGCCCAGCCGGGGGCCCCTTGTCTCCTTCCCTGCCCCCCCAGCTGGCCAAGCCAGCTGGCCTCGTCCTTCCCCCTGCCCCCCTGGCTACTCCTTTTGAGGCTCCAGCGGGCTAAGCTGCTCAGCCTTTCCCCCCATGGCTGATCGAGGCTCAGGCAGGCCAATCTGAGTGGGATCATTCCTCCCCCCTGCCTGTTTGAGGCCCCAGTGGGCCAAGCTGCCCAGCATCTTCCCTCGCCACCAGATCAAGGCTTGGCCAAGGCCCCCCTTTTCTCCTTCCATGACCCCCTACCACAACCCAAGTCCCCAGCAGGCCAAGCCAGCCAGCCTCTTCCTTCCCCCCACCCCCTGCTGCTCCGTTTGAGGCCGCAGTGGGCCAAGCCACCTGGCGTCTTTCCCCTGCCCAGTTGAGGCCCTGGCGGGCCAAGCCGGCCAGCCTCATTCCTCCCCCTCACCTTGTCAAGGCAGGCCACCCACTGGGTCCTCCTCCACACTGACCGTCAATCCGGGGGGAGCAGCCGCACAACCTCCGCAGAGATGGGCGAGGCACTGGGGGGGCACGGCACTGCTTTTGGCCACTGTCTTCTGAGGCATGTTTGGGCCGGTGCTGCTTCTGTGGGCAGGTGTCAGAGAACGCAGCCAGTGGCCAGGGTCCCCGTTGTGAGTCCCCGTTGTGAGTGGCAGTTCTTGCAGCCAACTGATTAGGGAGTGCATCGAACGTGGCCACCCAAAACAGCTTTATTATATATATTCATATGACCTTCTTCATATGAAACTTGTATCCCTTTCTAACCTTCTAAGTCCATTTATTCTGACCCTTTACTTCATATACTGCTGAGAATCACAAGCATAGTCTGCTCTCCGGGTTTGCTTTTATTTCAGTGTTCTATGAACAGAGACCCTCTTTGAACCAATAATGTCTGCTTGCTTATGTTCCCTTCCCTTAAGTGCTTACATAACTGCAGTTTTCTCTCTTGCCATAGTTAACCAACATTTTCTCAGCTAGCTTTTGATAGATGGTATTCTGTTTTGTTTCCAGTGGCCTGCAGTCAATAATCCTGCAGACACCACCGGCAGAACTAGATATTAAGCCAGATGTGAGGGTGCTGCTAAAAAACGGAATTCTTCTCTAGTCTTCTGAAATGAAAATGTATTTACCTAGTGACATAGCCACCAGCAGAGCCCAACGATGTGAAATGGGCATGGGGAAATTCACGCAATGAGCTTTTCCACATTTGCCTTCTCCATGCTGGTAAATGCCTGTTTCGTTGGGGAGGGAGGTCTGTCCTGCACATGTTTTGCTCCCTCTACTGGTCTCCCTGCAGGAAACTGATCTCTATCATCTGGGGATCAGTTGTAACAGCAACAAATCTCCAGGAAGCACCTGGAGCTTGGGAACCCTATCCCTGTAGCAGTAACACTGATTTAAAAACCGCTTTTAATGAAACTATTGCTAAACAGCCATTACCTATGATAGTTATGGTGAGTTGCGTGCTGTAGACGTTCCAACCTGAAGGCTTCAAGAATTCAAAAAGTCTTTCCTCTGTAAGAGAGCCAGTTTGGTGTAGTGGTTAAGTGTGCGGACTCTAATCTGGGAGAACTGGGTTTGATTCCCCACTCCTCCACTTGCACCTGGCTGGATGACCTTGGGCAAGCCATAGCTCTGTACCAGCTGTTCCCTCAAGGACAGCTTGGGAAAGAGCTCTCTCAGCCCCACCTACCTCACAGGGTGTCTGTTGTGGGGAGGGGAAGGGAAAAGGAGTTTGTAAGCCGGTCTGAGACTCTCTTGGGGAGTGGAGGGCGGGGTATAAATCCAATCTCTTCTTCTTCTTCTTCTAAGCACGATGCACGTTGCGAGACCTGGTGACAGAGCAGCTGTATGGCAGCAGAGACTTCTCTTTAAAGAATGTATACCATTACATATAGGCCAAATTAGGCTCTGTGGGGGAATTAATAGCATTCTGAATTAATTATAACTGAAAACAGCAAGAATAACTCTTGGTAAGCAAACAGATGAACTGAGGGAGGACCTCATTAGAAGCACTTTACTGCTCATAGGGAGAAATAAATTTCAAGACGTCAGCCCACTGGCTTCCACTCACGCCATCTATTATTCATCTCCCAGCGGCTCCCGAGTGCAGCAGGAATAGAAAATGTGGTGGAGGATAGGGGATAGGGGAGCAGAACCAACAAATAAAAACCAGGCCAGTGGAAGGCCACCAGACAGGGATGCCAGCCTCCTGGAATTACAGCTCCTCTCCGGACTACAGGGATCAGTTCCCATGGAGAAAATGGATGCTTTGGAGGGTGGACTCTTTGGCATCGTATCCACTTAGGTTCTTGTCCTTTTCCAGGTGCCACCTGTGAGTCTCCAGCAGTTTCCCATCCTGGATCTGGCAACACAACCCCAACACTCACACACACACACACGCCAGTGGCCAGGGAGGACCTGGCAACCCTACTACCAGATGGCGGCAGTGTGGCCAGTTCGGGCTTCCTTTTCCCACCCCCTGTCAAGATGCAGCTGGCACCCCCTAATTTCTGCCATGGTCCCTGTCAACCTACATGATCAATTATTCAACTGAAAGGCAGAACAGAGAAAATGAGGGGGAAATCAAGTGTGTGGTCCCTCGATAACCACACAAGCATCCCCTATCCACTTCCAGAGAGAGCCAGTTTGGCGTAATGGTTAGGAGACCGCAGAGTCCAATCTGGGAGAGCCGGGTTTGATTTCCCACTCCTCCAAACGCAGCTGCAGGTGTGACCTTGGGCCAGTCACAAGTTTGCTCAGAGCTGTTGTCTCAAGGGTAATTCTCTCAGAGCTCTCTCAGCCCCACCTACCTCACAGGGTGTCTGTTGTGGGGAGGGGAAGGGAAAGGAGATGGTAAGCTGCTCTGAGACTTCTTCTGGTAGTGAAGGGCAGGGTATAAATCCAATCTCCTTCTCCTCTCTTCCTCCTCCTCCTCCTCCTCCTCTTCTTCTGATAAATAGGAAACATTAGGAGACATCTGTATGGTTTTTCTCTCTAGTCACAGCGCTCCTTCAGTGTAATAGCTATTAGCCTGGCTGGAAACATAACATTTGATTCCTCACTTAAATTGGACGCTCATCACCATTCCCCAGTACCTTAGTCCAAAAGTAGCTTTAATGGCTAGTGCCATTAAAAAAAAAAAAAACAACCGCCAAAGCCCCAGGTGCCTAGGGGAGGAGGGGTAACCACAGCTGGGGAACTAGGGCAGGAAACTTGCTATGTAGAAGTCCTATTGCTGCTGTCCTTTACCTGCAGCCGTGCCAGCAATGGGAAAAACCGCACAAGCCCCTCCCAGTGTGAAAATCACCACTGAGTGTAGGGTTGCCAACTCTTGGTTGGGAAATTCCTGGGGATTTGGGGGATGGAGCCTGGGAAGGCAGAGCTTGGGGAGGGGAGGGGAGGGACCTCCACAGGGTATAATGCCATGAAGTCCACCCTCTGAAGGTGCCATCTTCTCCAGCGGAACTGATCTCTGTTACCTGGAGATCAGTTGTAATGTTGTGAGATCTCCAGATCCCACCTGGAGCTTGGCAATCCTAACTGAGTGGCCTCATCATAATTATATATCCATGAGGTAAAATGGACAACCTCCAGGGCTTCACCAAAATCACTAGGAATGCACAGGGGTCCTGGTAGCACCAGGATTCGAATTCAGTAGCCCCTTAGAGACAGACAAGATTTCCAGGGAATAAGCTTTCAGGAGTCAATGCTCCCTTCATCAGATGAGACGGATCACTGGGTTTTTTTGTTTTTTGTTTTAAAAAAAGAATCACCAATGTTGATTTCTATTTCTCTCTTCCTAAATGAAATTATCTCGTCCATAAGTGCTCTTTTTTTGCCAGGAGATTTTGTTTCTTTTTGGAAATGATATTAGAAATGTGCAGTTGATACATTACTGTCATTTGATGTCGGGATCAACACTTGTTGTTGTTGATTTTTACACTTTAGGGCTGGACAGGAAGATGTTGCTGAAAGTGGAATGCTTATTGCTAAGTGATGTCGGTGCCCATCAGTTCTAACGGAATCATTCGTATCCATGTTTTCCTACGGCTGTTTTCTTACGGCACAGATGCCTTTTATTCAATGAGCGGGTATGGAGCTAGAAAGCCTATGGATTTTTCCCATGCCAAAGTGAAAACTATTTTCACCTCTTCTGATCCTGAAACACAGCCTCCTTTGTGTTTAAGAGGAAGGTCTTGATCCTGCTTTCATTGAAGGAGGACAGCAGTCCTAGGTACATAACTAGGGCATGGGCGTCAACTACGGGGGGGCTCGAGGGCTCGAGCCCCCCCCCAAATTTTCTGGGGGGGGGCTCAGCCACCCCCAGCAAAATGGAGCGCCCTGCCGGTGGCCAGTCAGCCAGCCGTTGCCGCCTCTTCTTCCCCCCCACCCCCGGCCTGCCCTCCTGCCTCCCTGGGGCGGGGGGGGGAGAGAGGCGGCGCTCATCTGCGCCACCCCCGCACGCCCCGAGGCGGAGCGGGAGCCGGGGGCCCGCAAGGGCGACACGCCGGCCACCGGCAGCAGGCAGCAGCAGCATGCTGCTGGCGCCCAAAGTGAGCGGGGAGAGGGAGGGAGGGGGCGGGGCGCGGAGCGGGCAGGCGGGCGGGCACGGCCCGGGGGAGGGAACTTCACCGTGAAACAAAAGGCTTTTAAAAAAATTTATCTTCCCATACTCGAGTTATGGGGATGGGAAGCTCGGCCTTGCACAAAAGCGTGGTTTTTTTTGGGGGGGGGGGGTTGCAAGAGTCTCCTGTGCTGTAGGAAACTGGTCCTCGGCGGCTTGAAAGGCTAGCAATCGCCTCTCAGCACTGGGCAGGTGCCAAAAAGGAGCGCAACGCCAGCGAAGGACTCGGGCTCTGGCTGCCTCCGCCTCTTGTCTCCAAGCAGGCAACACGAGTGGCCCGCAGCGGGGGGTGGGAGGATCAGTGTCCACCCAGCGGGTCCGCCCGCCCGTCAGCACCTCCGGGCCAGCCAGGATCCCGCCTCTCCACAGCCGGTGGCGGCGGCTCCCTGGGGGGGGGGAGAGCAGCGGGGACATGGTCACGAGAGAGCCCCCGCCCCCCCGGGGATTAAAAAACTCTACGCCCCTGAACTAGGGTGCCAGATTGTACTGAGAGGAGAGGAAGCACTGATAGTAGTGGAAGTGGGAAAGTGCCATCAAGTTGCAGCTGACATGGTGACCCTGTAGGGTTTTTAGGGCAAGAGACGTTCAGGGTCGTTTCCAATTGCCTGCCTCTGCACTATAACCCTGGACTTCCTTGGTGGTCTCCCATCCAACAAGGGCCAGACCTACTTACCTTAGTCAGTCTGGTATAGTGGTTAAGTGCACGGACTCAATCCAGGAGAACCGGGTTTGATTCCCCACTTCTCCACTTGCAGCTGCTGGTGTGACCTGGGGTCAGTCACAAGTTCTCTCAGAGCTGTTCTCTCAAGGACAGCTCTGGAAAGAGCTCTCTCAGCCCCACCTACCTCACAGGGTGTCTGTTGTGGGGAGGGGAAGGGAAAGGAGATGATAAGCCGCTCTGAGACTCCTTCAGGTAGTGAAGGGTGGGGTATAAATCCAATCTCTTCTTCATCATCATCTTGTTCAATACAGAATAATCCACAAATGTGTTTTCTTAAAAAAAAACAAAAACCACAACAACCCAGAGAGATTATTCTGGATTGTTGAGGAAGTGGACTGAATAAAGAGCCAACACATATGACCATCTTAACACTTCATGAGGTTTTCTTCCAAGTGTTTGCTCAATCATCTCTGGAAAAGCTAGATTTGTGTTCAGTAGCATCTTAGAGACCAACACGATTTTCAGGATATAAGTTTTTGACAGTCAAAACTCCCTTCCTCTCGTGTCCCCCACAGAATTTTTTTTGCAACAAACAGCACTGCATGGTGGGATGGGTATAACTAAGTTCAGAGGCAGTAATAAGGAGATAAACAGTGCAGGAATGTCACAAAACCATCCCCAGCCATTCGTCTCCCAGCATTTTGGCACATATTTAAGGACAGAGCAGACTTCACCACACTTCCCACGTGTGTTTTTGGAAGTGATCAGTGATACACTTTAAAGAAATAGGATCACATCCTCCCATATTGTCCAGCAGCCCTGCTCTCTCCCGGCCTGCTGAGGTGAGTCAGGTGTGGACTAAAGTCAGGGCTTTATTAGTGGTGGCACACAATCTTTGGAATGCTCTTAGGTGTCAGAATCTGCTGATTCAGACAAAGTATTTCTAGTTCTTACAGTTATGCATTCTGTCTAATTTTCAATTCTGTCATATTATACCCTATTGCCATGTATGTATTACAGATATATGCTTGTAGACGCCAGGTTTTAGTGCCTAACCAGGCCTGGGTTTTGTAACTATTAGAGCGGGAGGGTGACACCTGCAATGTATGGGAACAATGGGCCTCTCACACTGCTGCCTCCGCATTCCATCGGTCCCGGCTGGGACTTCAAGGGAGGATGCGTCTCATCTCTTATCAAAATGCAAAAGCCTTGAGGCCAGTGATTGTTATGTGAACTGGTAACATCTGAAGGGTCTGGTTGGGAAGGGAATTTACAGCTTAACACCTCACTTTCTTTCCTGTGGGAAGCAAACGGCCAGAGCCCCTTTTTGCCCGCCGTTTTTCCCCTGTAGTGATTGGCTACCTATGGGTAATTCAAACTCTTTGGAAAGGTATAATAGACCTGCCTGTATCATCTGTGTTATCTCTGACAATAATCCGAGAAGCTGTACTAATGTAGAGATTGGAAATAAAGAACTGTGGTTTACCAACCAAGATCTGATCCTTGACTACTTTGAGCAGAACTCTCACAGATTGTCAGAGATCTGTGACTGGGACTTGGCTGTTCCTGACCATGTCGGACGACGGCACTATTCCCACCCCTACTACCCCCGAAGATACACCGACCACCCCGGGGGACCAGGGGGCCGGTGGTGGAGGCGGCAGAGGGGAACCCGAAGTACCGGTGACTACGATTCAAGGGGCTCCCTACATCCCACGCCTACCTCCTCTTCAGAGCGTGACCCCGAAGTACTCCTGGAGTCATTTCGGTCGCGGGACCGTAGACTCCTGGGTGCACGATCGGAAAGGGGCACGGGTCTCGTTCCAGGGAGATCAACTCGACCGCGGGAAGCCGAGTTTCCTGGGAGAAGAGCACGAGCCGATCTATGCGGGGGATCCATGTCTCCAGCCCATGGAAGGAGAGAGGACCCGACCGTATGGGCCCGATCCATACCAAGAAGACCAAACGCAAGCCCTCGACCGGATGATGGGAGATTTGCGGTTCCAGCTTACCACCGAGTTGCGAGAGCTGGCCCTCGATCTCCAGTACCAGTTCCGGGACGCCATGAGGGCTATGCAAGAGGCTCTGCCAGCCCCCGCGGTCGGAGTCCAACAACCGCCGGTGCCTCCCGGAGGAGTCCCGGCTCAGGTGCCGCCACCGGTACAGCCGCGGGCGCCGCAGCAGGTTCCGCCGGTCGTCCCTCAACCGGTGCCGGCACCCATCCCTGCGCCGGCCCCGGTGCCGGCAGGACCCGTCGTTCGCCCGGCCCCCGCCGACCCGTTGACGGCTACTTTCGATGGGGACCCTGAGAAGTTGCGGTTTTTCCTGCTGGAGATCGAGCGGTTCCTAGACAGTTGGGGACACCTCTACCCCACCGAGAGGGAGTGGATTGGCTACATAGGGTCCAAGCTGAAGGACACCGCCAGCGATTGGTATGTGAGCCTGCACGACGCCCCCAGTCCTGAGCTACGTTCGCTGAACAACTTCATGTGGGCCCTCCGACACCAGTACGAAGATCCCTTGGGGGAAGAAAAAGCCCGGAACCACCTGCGGAAACTGACCCAAGGGCGGTCAACGGTGAGGGACTACACCGACAAGTTCCGGCGCATCTCCGCCAAGATCCGCGGCTGGCCCCAAGACCTCTTCATAGAAAAGTATCGAGAGGGTCTCAACCCCGAGGTGTACGAGGCCGTCCTACTAGGGGGAAGACCGGGATCGCTGGCCACCTGGATGAGGGCGGCCGCAGACGTGGAAGAACGGTTCACCCTCATCAAGATGGGAACGTCATCAGCAGCCGCAAGCAAAGCAATGCCGAGAGCAAAACCTAAGCCCAATGTGCAAGAAATTCGGGATGCTCGTTTTAAACAGGGGCTATGCATGAGATGCGGGGAAAGCGGCCACTTCGCCTCAGCGTGCCCCAGAGGAGGAGGAAAGGGGCCGAAGACCTCCACCCCGGTGGCCGGGAGTACTCCCAGCAGAGGAAAACCCCCGTTCAAACCCCGGGCGCTGCAGCTGGAAGGGGCGGCGAGCGAGCAAGGAGAGCTGGAGCTAACAGAAGCACAGATGTCAGGAAACTCCAACGGCCTGCAGTGAGTGGCGCAGAACTGCAGGTCCCCGGCCAAGACGCGCCATCTCCGGTGAGCATCCCTGGCCCCTTGTTATATATGGTAGTGACTGTGATGACCCCAGGGACGGGGACCCATGTCCGGATCCGCGCCCTAATTGACTCTGGGTGCGCTCGGGACTTAATTAGCCCTTTAGTAGTGGAAGGGCTGGGACCAAAGGTCACCCCGTTGGGCGAGCCGCTCAAGTTCACACAAATGGATGGTTCGGAAATGAAAGAAGCGTGCGTGGCTGAGATTGAGGGACTAATTGTGGGAACGGGGGAGCATTGGGAGAAGCGAGCTTTTGTCATCACCCCAAATACTCAATTCCCCATGGTGTTGGGGAGTCCCTGGCTGAGCTCTCATGATCCCTACATCAAATGGAGTGAGGGGAAGATCTCCTGGGTGGATGAGAAGTGCCAGAATCACAAGTGGGACACAGAGTGGGGACCGGGACCACCGACGCCCCTCCGGGCGGCAGCCCTCACCCTCGCACCCTCAGCCGTTCCCAGGGAGTATAGGGATCTGATGGGAGTCTTCAGCGAGACCGAGGCAGACGAGCTTCCCCCCCACAGACTGTCGGATTGTGCCATAGAGCTGATCCCAGGCGAGAAACTTCCAAAGGGGAAGCTTTACTCCATGAGCCCTCTAGAGCGGGAGGAGCTAAGGAAGTTCCTAGACAAGAACTTGGAGCGCGGATTCATCCGCCCTGCTAAATCCCCCTTCGCAGCCCCCGTTTTGTTCCGCAAAAAGAAAGACGGGGGATTGCGATTGTGCACAGACTACAGAGGATTGAATGCGGTCTCTGCTTCCAATGCTTACCCCCTCCCCCTAATAAAGGACTTGCTGACGGAGGCGGCCAAGGGAAAAGTGTTCACTAAGCTGGATCTCCGAGACGCTTATTTCCGGGTGCGCATAAGGGAGGGGGATGAATTCAAGACCGCCTTTAATACACCGTTGGGGCAGTTCGAATACCTGGTGATGCCGTTCGGTTTGAGTGGCGCGCCGGGGGTCTTTATGAGCCTGATAAATGAAGTGTTGCACAAGCATTTATTCAAGGGGGTGTTATGTTACTTAGATGATATCTTGATCTACTCTACTGATAAGAAAGAACACGTGAAATTAGTCCGGGAAGTCCTTTCCACCCTGTTGAAAAATCAACTGTATGCCAAACTGTCTAAATGTGAGTTCCATCGAGAGTCCGTAGACTTCCTGGGGTATCGCATTTCGCAGAGGGGCTTAGAGATGGACCCTGCTAAAGTGGAGGCGGTGGTCCAGTGGGAAGCCCCTCGAACACGGAAGCAACTCCAGAGCCTATTAGGATTTTGTAACTTCTATCGGACCTTTATAAAAGACTTTGCCACGGTCACCCTTCCCCTGACGGACTTGCTGAAAACTAAAGGGAGGGGTTCGGAGGCGGGGAAGCCCGGGGAGAGAATTGCCTGGAATGGGGAATGCCAGAAGGTGTTCGAAACCCTAAAAACCCTGTTTACCTCCGAGCCCATTTTGGCTCACCCTGATGAAACTAAGGAATTTATAATCCACGTAGATGCGTCCGATGTGGCTATGGGGGGCCGTCTTACAGAGAGGGTCAGACGGAGAATTACACCCCCTCGCCTACATTTCAAAGAAATTTAATGAGACGGAACGAAATTGGTCAGTTTGGGACAAAGAAGCCGCGGCTATCCGGCTAGCCCTCACTACGTGGCGGCACTGGCTAGAGGGGGCGCAAACCCCGTTCGAAATTTGGACCGATCACAAAAACCTTGAAGCGTTGCGCACTCAGAGATCCCTGAATGCGAAACAGCTCCGCTGGGCCGATTTCTTCTCAAAATTTAACTTTGTATTGAAACATTTCCCTGGGAAAGCCAACTCATTAGCAGACGCACTCTCCAGATTGCCCCAACACGAAAGCGTGAAAGAAGAGGTGTTCGACTCCATGTTTTCCCCCCAGCAGTTGGTAGGGGCGGTGACCACCAGGAGTCAAAGTAAACGAGTTACCGTGGAAGCCGAGTCGTGCAACTGGGGAGGGGAGTATTCACCCGAGGAAATCGAGGAATTAGAGACAGTGGCTGAATGCTCCCTGAGCGAAAATAAATGTTGGTACCATGGGGATAAATTGGTGGTACCCCGAAGTAAACGGAAGGATATCTTACTGACTTGTCACTCCTCCAAGCTGGCTGGACATTTTGGGTTTCTGAAAACGCTCAACTTGATCCAGTGACAGTTCTGGTGGCCGCGCATGCGCCGGGATGTCTCAGACTTTGTCTCTGCCTGTCAGACCTGCTTGATGTGTAAAAGGAGGGGGGGGAAAGTCCCGGGACTCCTGCACCCCCTACCTACCCCTTCTCGCCCTTGGGAGGCGATAGCTATGGACTTTATTACTAACCTACCACCTTCGAAGGGAAAGTCTGTAATCTGGGTGGTGGTAGACACGTTTTCTAAACAAGCCCATTTCACCCCTTTCAAACAACTGCCAACGGCAAAGGGGATGGCCAAAGCTTTCTTCAACCACGTGATTAAACTACATGCTTTTCCTAAGCGGGTGGTATCCGACAGGGGTAGCCAGTTCGTTGCCAACTTCTGGCGGGAGCTTTTGAAGCTTATGGATATAGAGCCTGCCCTGAGCTCGGGTTACCACCCAGAGACCGATGGACAGTCCGAACGAACTAATCAGATCCTTGAACAGTTTTTAAGGTGCTACACCAATTACCACCAAGACAATTGGGTAGACTTGTTGCCATTCGCAGAATATAGCTACAATAATGCAGTGCACTCCTCTACCGGCGTCTCCCCCTTCATGGCAGTGGGAGGTTTCGAGGGAAAGCCTCTGCCTACAGTCGAAAATGCCTCCGATGCTTCTCCCACAGACTTTAAACGATGGTGGGCGACCTTACAGGAATCGTGGCCACTAATAGCCAAGACTTTAGACCAAGCCAAAGAGGATTACAAAAAATATGCAGATCGTGGTCGAGCTGAGGGTTGGGATCTCCAACCTGGGGACTCTGTTTATCTTTCTACAAAAAATATACACGGCTTGCAACCCAGCAGAAAATTGGGATGGAAATACGTGGGTCCCTATAAGGTGTTGCGCAAAATTTCGGATGTGTCTTTTGAACTAGAATTGCCCAAATCACTGAGTTCTGTGCATCCTGTTTTTCATTTCAGCTTGCTGAAGAAGGATCCTGGGCCGAATGCGTGGCATCCAGTTCCTCCGGTACCTCCTCCACTGATGAAGGGGGAGGCACCCCATTTTGAAATATCAGATATTCTTGATTCTAAGATGCGTAGGGGCCGCTTATATTATCTAGTCAGATGGCTTGACTTTGGCCCAGAGCACAATGAGTGGGTTCGTTCTGAACATGTGCATGCTCCTAAACTGGTTAGAGCTTTTCATAAAAGGTCTCCTGACAAGCCCGGGTAGGGGTGTTTATCGGGGGGCCAGTGTGTCAGAATCTGCTGATTCAGACAAAGTATTTCTAGTTCTTACAGTTATGCATTCTGTCTAATTTTCAATTCTGTCATATTATACCCTATTGCCATGTATGTATTACAGATATATGCTTGTAGACGCCAGGTTTTAGTGCCTAACCAGGCCTGGGTTTTGTAACTATTAGAGTGGGAGGGTGACACCTGCAATGTATGGGAACAATGGGCCTCTCACACTGCTGCCTCCGCATTCCATCGGTCCCGGCTGGGACTTCAAGGGAGGATGCGTCTCATCTCTTATCAACATGCAAAAGCCTTGAGGCCATTGATTGTTATGTGAACTGGTAACATCTGAAGGGTCTGGTTGGGAAGGGAATTTACAGCTTAACACCTCACTTTCTTTCCTGTGGGAAGCAAACAGCCAGAGCCCCTTTTTGCCCGCCGTTTTTCCCCTGTAGTGATTGGCTACCTATGGGTAATTCAAACTCTTTGGAAAGGTATAATAGACCTGCCTGTATCATCTGTGTTATCTCTGACAATAATCCGAGAAGCTGTACTAATGTAGAGATTGGAAATAAAGAACTGTGGTTTACCAACCAAGATCTGATCCTTGACTACTTTGAGCAGAACTCTCACATTAGGGTTCTCAGTCACCAGGTGGGGCCTGGAGATCTCCTGGAATTACAACTGATGCCCAGATCAATTCCTTGATGGCATCATACCTGAAAAGTACTGGAAGTGGAGGCCGGTTGACATGATTTCGGCAAGCATTTTCTTTAGCTAGTTCAGATGAGGCATACAGACGGAGGTCAGGGGGGTCTGCTTATATACACAGGTAAGCAGCACCCCTGACCTCGCCCAAACAAGGCAATTGGATAAGGTAATTGAATAAGTCTCAAGGTAATTGAATAAGTTTCCCACCAGAGGCTGTCATAGGACTATTCGAATATCCTAAGCCTCTGATAGGGGGACACTAGGATCCTAGTGTCCTATTGTTCTCTGGCCCCAAGCTCAGGGCTTCACTGGGCCATGTGCTCTGCGGGGACCATGTGGCTTCCGCCATTACATATATTACACCCCTCCCCCCATAGTTCAGACACCGCCCTAGTGGCACACATAGTCCCTTAAGTAGGATGGTGAATTGCGCTCTCGCCCCAAGGGGCTGCTGGCAGGGAGGTGACCTCTGGCGTCATTGTGATGGGTGTTGGAGGAATGTCTGGTTCAGCTGCGGACGGACTGGGGTCTGTTAGCAGCTTGCGGATGACAGGGTGCTCTGTTGTCTCTGGCAGTTGGGCCAACTGCTCCCTCACCTTGGGTGTGTGTGTTTGTGGCTCCTTGTCCAGGTCCTCGGGCATCTTGATGTTCGGTGACAGGCGGCAACGGCACAGCTGGTCTATGTGTCATCTCCATAGCTGGCCTTCCTCCCCGGCGACCTCGTATGACACTGGTCTGGTGACTCATATGATGCGGCCCGGCACCCAAGCCAGGCTGGATGCGTAATTATGGATGTAGATGGGGTCCTCCGGGAAGAATCCTCGCAGTGGTTGCGGCTGGACAGTATCTTCGCAGGGGTCCGGTGCATGGTCTGGGTGGAGGCGATCTAGGCATGTGGTGAGGCGCCGGCCCCTGAGAAGCTCCACATGGCTTGTATAGCCACCTGAGAGGATATGGTTGCCACCGGGGCCACCTCAAACCACTTTGTGTAGCTATCCACTAAAATAAAGAAAGTCTGACCTTGGAGGGGGCCCGCAAAGTCCAGGTGAAGCCGGGACCAGGGCTTGCCAGCAGATTCCCACGATTGGACGGGCACCCGGGGTGGTTCAGGGCATGACTCCTGGCAAGTGGCACACCACTGCACCCGGTCCTCGATGGCCGCATCCATTCTCAGCCACCAAACATAATTTTGTGCCAGCGCTTTCATCTGGACGATGCCTGGATGAGTCTCATGGAGCGCGGCCAGCACCTTTTCCCGTAGCTGGGGAGGGACGGCCACCTGGGCTCCCCACAGTAGACACCCCTTATGAGTTGACAACTCAGCCTGCCAGGTCTTGTATGCCATGAAGTCCGGGCCCGGGCTGCGTGGCCACCCCCTCCCCACCCAGTTAAAGATTCGTGACAAGACACGGTCATGGCCAGTAAGCCGCGCGATGTCTCTGACCTGAATGGGCCGGTCCAGAAGGTCCTCGGGCAGTGCGACATGGTGGGCCGGGGCCAAGGAGGGCAACAGCAGGCAGCTAAGGGCTTCCGCATGGCCCATAGCCTTTCCTGGGCGATGAACCAGGAAGTACAAATATCCCACAAGGAAGACGGACCAGCGCAGGACTTGGGGGGACAACATGTTCAACATGTCCGGGGCCAGGAGACCCAGCAGGGGTTTATAGTCTGTGGCAACTGTAAACTGTCTACCATATAAAAAGTCATTAAACTTATGGACCCCAGCGACGATTGCTAATGCCTCCTTGTCTATCTGGGCGTAGTTACGTTCCGCCGATGACAAGGTGTTTGAGTAGTAAGCCACCAGGACCTCTCAGCCATCCGGTAGCTTGTGTCCCAAGACTGCTCCCACCCCATACGGAGAAGCATCACAGGCCAGGATCACGGGTAGTGACTCATTGAAGTGGGCCAGGACTGAATTAAACACGAGAAGGTCCATGATGGCCCAGAAGGCTGCAGTGAGGCGGGGGCCCCATGTCCATTTGGCAGTTTTATCCAACAACCGGTGCAGGGGCTTGGTGATTGCTGCCTTGTGGGGGAGGAACAAGTGGTAAAAGTTCATGACGTCTAAGAACGACTGTAGCTCCACCTTGCAAGTCGGCTCTGGAGCCTCAGTGAGAGCGTGAACCTTGTCCTGTGTTGGGTGGATGCCATGTTCATCAACCATGAAGCCCAGGAACTCTACAGACGGAAGTCCCAGCCAGCATTTCTCCCACTTCACTTTCAGTGCCGCATCATTGAAGCACTGCAGAACCTGGCGGAGTTGGGAGGTGAAGGTCGAAACGTCTGGTGCGGCAATCAGAACGTCATCGATGAAGGGAAACACTCCTGGAATCCCTTTCAAAAGATGGTCCATTAGTTGTTGGAACAGACCCGGGGCCACACTCACCCCGAATTGCAGGTGGTGAACTTTGAAGGTGCCCCTGTGTGTGACAATTATTTGTGCTTCCACAGTGGCATCGTCTACTGGGAGCTGTTGGTAGGCTTGTGCCAGATCCAACTTTCTGAAAACCTGTGCTCCCACGAGGACATGGCTAATGACTGGCACCAGGTAGGCATGATCCTGCAACGCCTTGTTAATTGTGCACTTGTAGTCGGCACAAATGAGGATGTCCCCATTTTGTTTTAAGGGAGTTACTATCGGTGTTTCCCATTTGGCGTGGGACACCGGCTCTAGCACCCCCTGTGCCATGAGCTGGTCCAATTCTTGTCTACTGACAGATTGCTCTCAACTGTATGCCCATCCATGTGCAGCCTTGACCCATGCCCCTCGTGGCTCATAAGAGCGGGCCATGAGGGATTATGTGGCACCCTCTGGGAGATTATTAACAAGTCCTTCATGGAAGGGCTGTTCCTGGGGGCACTCAAGGATGCATCCCCTCCTGAAAAAACCATCTCTGGACCCGGCCATATTGGCCAACTACTGGCCGGTGTCCAACTTGCCTTACTTGGGTAAAATATTGGAGAGGGCGGTGGCGATTCAGTTGCAGAGCTTTATGGATGACTCTTCCATGCTGGATCCGTTTCAGTCCAGCTTCCAGCCAGGCCATGGGACGGAGATGGCACTGGTCGCCCTCACAGATGACCTTCAGAGACATCTGGATTGAGGCGGTATGGCGGCACTGGTGTTGTTGGGTATGTTGGCGACATTCGACGTGGTCAATGACCAGTTGCTGATCCACCGCCTCACCGGTTCAGGGATACAGGGGCTTGCTTTACAGTGTCTTGCCTCTTTTCTCCAGGATCAGGGACAGAGGGTTCAGCTCGGGGAACAGACCTCCCAGAGGTACCCACTAGTATGTGGGGTTCCTCAAGGGACAGTGCTGTCCCTGATGTTATTTAACATCTATATGCACTCCCTTGCCCATATTGCCCGGAGGCACAGGCTTGGGTGTCATCAATATGCCAATGACACCCAGCTATATCTGTTGTTGGGTGGCCGGTCTGACTCTACCCCAAAGGACCTGGAACGGGCACTTCAGGACATAGCGGACTGGCTCAGACTGAGCCAACTGAAATTGAATCCAACAAAGACGGCGGTCCTGTGCTTGAGTCGGAGCAGATCGGGGTTGGGGAATCCCACTTCTATCTTTCGGTGGGGCTCCATTGGTGCCAGTGCCGATGGTCAGGAGTCTGGGAATGCTCCTGGATGCTTCCTTTAAAATGGAGGCCCAGGTAGCAGCCACTGCCAATGCAGCCTTCAACCATCTACGGCTGATTAGGCAGTTGGTTCCCTTCCTCGAACGCGACGACCTAGCTACAGTAATCCATGCTATGGTCACTCTGAGATTAGACCATTGTAATGCTCTCTACATGGGGCTGCCCTTGTCCCAGATCCGGAAGGGTCTCTCTGTGCGGAACCATATCCAGCCTGTGCTGAGATCTCTGCACTGGCTGCCTATAGCATACCGGATCTGGTTCAAGGTGCTGGTACTGACCTTTAAAGCCCTGTATGGTCAGGGGCCTGCCTACTTGAGGGACTGCTTTTCCCCATATGTGCCCCAGAGAGCAATGAGGTCAAGCTCACAACATCGCTTGACTCTCCCGGGTCCAAAAGACATTCGGCTGGCCAGCACTAGATCCAGGGCATTTTTGGTGGTGGTCCCACGCTGGTGAAACAAGCTCTTGGAGAACATCAGGGCCCTACGGGACTTATTACAGTTCCGCAGGGCCTGCAAGATGGAGCTCTTCCGCCAGGCTTTCGATTAGGGCTGCCACCAGGGGAATTAAGAGAACATCGCCCTGGAGCAGTGGGCTGAATTTCTTGCTGCTGTTTCACCACTGAACTCAGATCGCCATCAGTATAAGCTTTGTATATGTTGTTTTAACTTGTTAAATGTTTATTTTCTATTTTAAACTTTATACCATTTCATGGTATTTTACTGCTGTAAGCTGCCTTGAGCCAGTTGTCTGGAAAGGTGGGATAAAAATGCAATAAATAATTTTTAAAAAAAATAATAATAATAAATACTTTGGGCACAGCTGCCAGTGGGGGTCATTGTGCCGGTACGCGGATTGGCTGGACAGCCAGGTCTAAGACAAGGGAGACTGGGGGACCAGTGTAAGTGCCTAGCACCCCACTGAAAACTGCTGGGAATTCGTCACATACCTTCCTGAAGTTGGCATCTCAGAACTGGTTGACTCCTGTGACGCCCAGAACCAGGCCAGGCCCAGTAAGCTTGCTAATTTGCCCTCCACTACCAGTAATTCAAGCATGCCATTGAAATCTTTGTACTTGACCCAGAATTTCCCCAGACCCCGGATGGCGATGGGATTTTTCTGGAAATCCCTTAAGCGTAGGCCGGATGGCTGGCAGAGCCGGGGCCCCCCATTTTGGCAAAGCTTGTGGAAGGTTTCTGCCGAGATGATAGAATAAACAGAGCCCGTGTCCAGCTCCATAGAGCAGGGGGAGCCTTCTATGGATACCGGAATGTAAATCTTGTTGGGGAGCCCCCGGGAAAGTTGTAGTACCTGATTGTGGGAGGTGGAGTGTAGGTCCATGTCCTCAGAGTGCACTGCTTGAGACCGATGGCTGCTGTGGGATCTGCAGGCCCAGGCTATATGTCCTTTCTTTCCACATGACTGGCACTCTGCATCCCAGAAATGACAGCTCTGGTGGTCGCGTGGGTCGCCGCAGCTGGCACAGGGCACTGGGGTATGGGGACGAGAGGGCCGAAGGATAGAGCAGCTGACCTGTTTCCTGCGAGGGGTGTGCTCCTGTCTGCTGCTGATCGGAGTGCCCCCCTCTGGGAGCGCTGGTTGACCTGGAGTACGTTGTCCTCTTCTTCAGACCTGGAGGAAGCGGAGGTCCAGTGGGTAGTGGACGATGTCCGTTCCTTCTGGGCCATCTCAAAGGCAGCCGCAGCCTGGAGCGCTTTTTCGAGCGTAGGCTCCATAAGCGCAATCAACTTGTGTCTCAGTTTAGCCTCCTGCAACCCTCCTATGAACATGGTCAGCACGTGGTCCTTCATGTTCCTGAACTCGCAGCCGACTGCTAGCCGGCGAAGGTCAGCCAGGAAAGAGGCCGCTGGCTCACCTGGCTTCTGGATGCACCGGATGAAGTCCATGCAGAAGGCCATCATAGAGGGCTTGGGAGCGAAGTAGTCTCCAAGGACCTTGGTGAGCTTGTCGTAGGGGACGTCCAGTAGGTCCCGAGGTGCAATCAGACTCTGGACAAGCCTCATCATATCTACCCCACAGGAGCTCAGGAGCCAGGCCCACTTCATGTCTGTATCGGTTATACCTTGGACAATGAAGGTGAACCCGAGCTGCTTGAACCAAGCCTTTCAGGTCTCGGGGTGGGACGGGTCAAAAGGGGTGATGTTTCGCTGAGCGGTAGCCATATTTACTGGAGCGGTGGGCTGAGCGATGTCCTCTGGGGCGATGGGCAGTCCTTTGGGGTGTTGGAGGCTGGTGGAGCCAGATGCCAGCAGATCAATGCTCGGTTTGGTGCAGTCGCTCAGTTCGGCTGTTGCGTTGCTCATAGGACTACCATCCTCGTCGCCACTAAAAAGTACTGGAAGTGGAGGCCAGTTGACGTGATTTCAGCAAGCATTTTATTTAGCTGGTTCAGATGAGGCATACAGATGGAGGTCAGGGGGTCTGCCTATATACACAGGTAAGCAGCACCCCTGACCTTGCCCAAACAAGTCAATTGGATAAGGTAATTGAATAAGTTTCAAGGTAATTGAATAAGTTTCCTGCCAGATGCTGTCATAGGACTATTCGAATATCCTAAGCCTCTGATAGGGGATCCTAGTGTCCTATTGTTCTCTGGCCCCAAGCTCAGGGCTTCACTGGGCCATGTGCTCTGCAGGGGCCATGTGGCTTCCGCCATTACATATATTACCATACCCTCCAGAAGTACCTCCGTTTCCCAAACCCAGCCCTATTGCTCTATCAAGATCAGTATCGTCTACTCAGACTGGCAGCAGCTCTCCATAGTCCCAGGTAGAAGTCTTTCACATCACCTTCTATTTGATCTTTGATCTTTTTTTTTTTTACTGTTGCCATTGAAAATTGTACCTGGAATCTTCCCTACCACTGAGCCATGTCCCCGGCCCCACATCTAGATCACTCCAATGAAATCTCTGAGCGGATGGTCAGATCCATCACTTACATTCACATCAACGCACACACACGGACACAAAATTACCAAAGCTCTACTTGACCAACAACCACTTATCCCGCTAGCAAATGTTGCCGAATGTGTTTGAAATGCAGTTGTTCTTCAATAAGCACTACCGTGTCTATTATGAGATTAAACATTCTATGTAGCATTCTCTTTTTTCTTTAAAGAGAACTCTTTTGGTTAGCTAAAATGCTGTTCTTCATAGGCAAATGCAAGAGCGACTGATACAGCATAGGACAAGTGGGGGGGGGGAGAAAGGCTTTCAATAATGTGTAGTTGTGGTCAGGGCTCAGAACCACTCACCTCACCCCAGTTACACTTCACTGAAAGCTGTTCGATGCGACAGTGTTGTGAATACAAATGAAAGTGTCCCTATTTTTATCTGTGAACTGCTGGAGAATATGAGTTCATGCAGCTATACTTTGCAGATCAAGAAGTGACTGTAACAAACACAGGAGAGATTGTGGCCGGGTTGTATGGGATGGAGACACTCCGTCCAGTGACCTTTGATTGTGACTTTTTGGCTTTGACAGCGCTCACCTATTGAAGAACACCTTGACTTCTGAGTCATTTTTGTTTTCATTCTTGGATGACAACCAAACGCCTGTTTGTTTGTTTTTACTATGAATTCTCTGTGGAGAGCCAAAGTTAGAAGGATATGATTGGAACGGAATGCCGCTGGAAAAACTGAGGTAAGTGGAAACTATGTATGAATGATGATCAGAACTGAGAGACTGGGGAAAGCATGGGCTTTTAGAAAGAAAGCACAGACCAATGAGAGGACAGAGGACTATAATATCTTTGCCTGTGTTCTTTATATTTGTGCTCGTATTCCTGTAAATATTTTAAATAGGCTGCTTTTTTTATGTTGGAACAAATGTTCAACCTTGAGCAGTTCCCCTTCTTGCTAGTAAGGTTTAAGTAGCAGTGGTCAAGATTGGGGTCCCCAGCACTTTGGTGTAGTGGTGAAGAGCATGGACTCTGGGAGAACCGGATTTGATTCCCCACTCCTCCACATGCAACTGCTGGTGTGACCTTGGGTCAGTCACAAGTTCTCTCAGAGCTGTTCTCTCAAGAGCAATCCTCAAAAGAGCTCTCTCAGCCCCACCTACCTCACAGGGTGTCTGTTGTGGGGCGGGAAAGGGAAAGGAGATCGTAAGCTGCTCTGAGGCTCCTTTGGGTAGTGAAGGGCAGGGTATAAATCCAATCTCCTCTTCTTCTCTTCTTAATCTTTTGTCTTATGACACATTGTAATTTTCTATATCTTATTTAAATGTGCAAATGCAGACTTGGCATTCCTTCCCCCCTCTCCCCCAAAACCTCCCCGGTGTTTCCCAGACTACAAGCCACCTGGAGTCAGTACAGTTAGAATAATAATTCAAGGTTGCTGGCTCAAACCGGAGATAAGAGAGGCGAAGACATAATGAGCAAAGGGGAGGAAGCTGAGAGAGCGTAGTGACTTGGAGAGGCAAGGGAAACCACCTCCCGCCTGGGGATAGTCAGAACCTGACACAACCCCCCCCTTCTCCCTGGCAGCCTAGTTTATATTCTGCCCCCCAAAGAGGGCCCCCCAGGCTTTAAAGTGTACAGAGTATGGAAATCATGCAACAATATAGGGGTATTGACATGACAGTCTTGGACCCATTCATTCTCTTCAGGTCGAAATTCCTTCCACCTAACCAAGTAGAACAAATGGCCCCTTCTTAGCTTAGAGTCCAGGATCTGTGCCACCTCCTGATGTGGTTCATCATTCAGAATCAGAGGTTGGGGAGCAGGAGGACGAGGACGCCATGTGTTTGGGCCAGGATCCCGCTTCAGGAGGCTGAAATGAAAAATTGGGTGAACTTCCTTAAGAGACTTAGGTAGGGCCAGTTCAACAGTCACTTCGTTGATTTTGCACACTACAGGAAAGGGCCCCACATAACACCAGCCTAGTTTCCTACTGGGTTGGAGCCCCTTTACGTTTTTTGTGGACAAATATACACAATCGCCAGGCTTAATGTCCCAAGGCTCAGCCTGGTGCATGTTAGCCTGCGCTTTGTAATCCGCTTTTGCCTTATCAAGCGCCTTCTGGATCACCGGCCACTGGTCCTGTAGTTCTCCCAACTGATCATACAAGTCCCCCCCGCCCTTTGCAGGGGCATGTTCAGGCATCACAGGGAGGGGAACTCCTTCATAGCCATACAAAGCCATAAATGGGGACACCCCAGTGGACAAATGTACGGAGTTACTGTAACTGTACTCTGCAAAAGGCAGCAAGTTCACCCAATCATCCTGCTGATAATTGATAAAACACCTGAGGTACTGTTCCAGTATTTCATTAACTCTTTCTGTTTGGCCATCAGTTTCTGGATGATAACCACTACTAAGTCCTTGTTCAATGTCCAACAGGTGTAAACGTTCCCTCCAAAACTTTGCAACCAATTGTGTTCCTCTGTCCGAAATTACCTTCTTCAGAAAACAGTGGAGTTTTTCAGTGTGGTGCATAAACATTTTTGTTAAAGCCTTAGCAGTGGGTAGCTGTTTGAATGGGATGAAGTGTGCTTCCTTCGAGAACAAATCCACAACCACCCAGATCACGGTCTTTCCCTTACTGGGAGGCAAGTCAGTAATAAAATCCATTGAAATCACTTCCCAGGGTCTGCATGGTGTTTCCAAAGGCTTTAACAGTCCAGAAGGTTCCTCCCTGCTCTTCATTTGCTCATGAGACAGGTAGGGCATGACGAAACATATTGGGAAATGTCTGCCCTCATATGCGGCCACCAGAGCTGGCGTTGTAGCAAATGCTAAGTATTAAGAAACCCAAAATGTCAAGCCAGTTTGGATTCGTGGCCCCAGTGCATCACCTCTGCCCTCACAGATCCAGGCACAAACAATTTGAACCCCTTATACCAACAGCTGTCCACATTTTCCTCTAGTTCTGGCATGGAAGCAAGTTCCTCCTGGTCTATGTCTGACACTCCCTTCCTGAATTTAGCAATCCAAGGATTCTCCGCCTTCTCCCCCCCCCCCCCACCACTTTCGCCTGACTCCAAGTCACAACCACCCCTCCGAGCTGTGTGGGTGTAAACATAGAGTCAATCATCTCCTCCCACTGGCTCGCATGCTGGGGTAGGCGTGACAGAGCATCAGCTAAAAAGTTTGATTTCCCAGGGAGATGGTGGAGAGTGAAATGGAATCTAGAGAAAAACTCCACCCACAGGAGTTGTTTTGCGTTGAGACTATGGTGTGTGTGTAATGCCTCTAAGTTAAGCCACCTGTGCCCCTTCCAACCAATGATGCCACATCGACAAGGCTAATTTGATGGCTGCAGCCTCCTTGGACCACACTGACCAATTGCGCTCAGTGGAATTGAACTTCTTAGAGATATAAGTAAGGGGGTGGAGCCGCCCATCCGATCCCTTTTGTCGGATCGCCCCTCCCATGGCAACATCCGAAGCATTCACTTGGATAATGAATTTTTTAGTCTCATTGGGGTGGGCGAGCACTGGCTCGCAAGTGAACAGTTCTTTGAGTTTCTCGAATGCTTGTTGGCATTCCACAGACCAGTCTAACTTAGCCCCGGGTTTTATGCTATCCACACCCTTCTTCGTTTTCAACAAGTCAATGAGGGGGAGGGCCACCTGTGCAAAACTGAAGATGAATTTTCTATAAAAATTACAGAATCCGAGGAATGACTGGAGTTGGCATCTGGTAGTGAGCACCTCCCACCCCACCACATCTTCCACTTTATTTGGATCCATCTCCAACCCCCTATGGGAGATACAGTAGCCCAGGAAGTCGATTTCTTCCTTATGAAACTCACATTTTGACATCTTGGCAAACAGTCTATATTGCAGCAGTGTATGGAGGACCTCTCTCACCAATTTAACATGTGATTCCTTATTGGGGGAGTATAAAAGAATGTCATCTAAAAATACCAGAGCCCCCCGAAATAAATGCTTGTGCAAGACTTCGTTGATCAGATTAATAAAAACTCCAGGCGCCCCCTGGAGGCCAAATGGCATAACAAGGTATTCAAACTGCCCCAATGGTGTGTTGAAAGCTGTCTTGGTTTCATCCCCCTCCCACATGCGCACTCGGAAGTACGCATCCCATAGATCCAGCTTAGTGGAGATCTTTCCCTTGGAAGCCTCTGCTAACAGGTTTTTGATCAAAGGGAGGGGGTATGTGTTAGTGGCTGACACTGCGTTGAGCCCTCGATAGTCTGTACATAGCCTAAGCCCCCCATCCTTCTTTTTCCAGAACAGCACAGGGGCCACATGAGGACAGGAGGCAGGACAGATGAAGCCTCGCACCAAGTTTTGTCAATGAACTTTCGCAGTTCCCCCTTTTCTGCAGGCCTCATGGAATACAACTTCCCTTTAGGCAGCTTGTGCCCTGGCAAAAGTTCAATAGTGCATTGACTATTCCAGTGGGGGGGGCAGTTCGTCTGCTTCTACCTCCTCATAAACCTCAGCTAGGTCCTCATACTCATGGGGGATCCCCCCCCCCATTCTCCTCCATTAGGCAAGCAAGCACTAGTTCTGCTGGAGGAGACTCAACCCATTCAGGTGACCGCACGTGGGATTTATACCCTGGGTCAACAAAATGCACCACCCCTTTGCTCCACTGAATGTAAGGATCATGCCCACACAACCAAGGGCTCCCTAACACCATTGGGTACTGGGCACTGGGCATCACAAAAAAGCGGTGCTCCCAATGTGCTCCTGCCCCCATCAGCAAGGGGACCATCCAGTATTTACATGGCTCCTGCATAGAGGAGCCGTCCATCTGGACAAAAACTAACCGTTCTGGAAGTCTTTGGACTGGGGTCCCCAGCCCCGTAACAAGAGATGGGCTGATTATGTCTCTCGCACAGCCCGAGTCAATCAGCGCCCGGACTCGAATTTGCGTGCCCATGTCTTTGTTTAAAATGGTAACAGCCACAGTCACGAACAAGATGGGGTCAGAACTGCTTAGCATAGGCAGTGCCTGCGGCTCCTGGACCTGTTGTTTTGCGCCTCTTACAAGAGGTCCCAGCCTTTTCCTGATGGCTCTTGTGTTTCCTCACTGCTTGATGAGGTGCCCTCCAGCTGCACTCCCAGTTGCAGTGCTTTCAGGAACTTTCCTTTCCCATCACTCGGTCACCTTGAGATTCCTGTGGTTTTCTTCTCTCCAGCTTTCGGAGGGGTTGGAGTTGTGCTCGTTGGGCAGGCTGCCGCAAAATGGTCGGCCTCTCCACACCTGAGATAAAGCCCTTACCCGCTGTTCTTTAATTGGATATTTTCCACTGGGCTGGGTCGTCTTCTGGGGGGGTTAGGGTACACCCGTGGGGCTTGCATCTTGATCATCTGCAGGCAGTTCTCCACATCATCTGCTTCTTGCATCCAGGCAGCCAGGGCGAGGGGTTGCACATTACGCAGAACCATGTCAAGAATCTGGTGACTGAACCCCGTCTGGAAGTGCTCCATCAGCATGGGTTCTGGCCACCCCTGGATCTTTGCTGCAATCATTTTGAACTCTTCTGAGTACTTGCGTACCATACGGTTGCCTTGCTTCAAGGTATGGAGGTGTGCCCTCACTTTCTTGCCTGCCAGTGGATCTTCATACTGCCTTCGCAGCGCCCACATGAAGGCCTGCACATCCCGTAGCTCAGGACCCTGGATCTCATGCAAACCCACTCACCAGTCTGTTGCCCGATCCCTCAGCTTCGTGCTGACAAACTCAACATGGTGTTCATCATCTGGGAATAGATGGCCCCAGTCTCTTAGGAATCTGCGTTCCTGCACTAGAAAGAACTCCAACTTCTCAGGGGTCCCGTCGAATGTAGCTTCAAGCAACTCCTTGGGTTGTTGCAGTTCAGGAACCCCAGGGGCCGGGGTTTGAGCCAGTTGCCCTGGCACCGCAGGAACCCCAGGTGTCCCAGCAGGTGCCATAGGTTGCGCAAGAATGGCTCCCGGTTGCCCAGCTGGCGGCCCCATTGGTGCCATGGCCGCCCCTGGCTGGAGGGGAGCCTGTTGCCTCAGTTCATCCCGCACTGCTTCCGAAATCATTTGGAATAATCTAATTGTTAGTTCAAAAACCTCTTGCTGCACTTGCTCCCACAAGCGCATTCCAATGTGCTCGACTAGCACTTCGACCTTGCCACTTCTACTCCAGTCCAGCAACTCTGGATGGCTAGGGACCGCTCGGTCATAGCAGCTTGGCACAGCCTTTCAAGGAGTCAGCATCCACGACTCCCTCGGAGCAGTAGAGAGGTGCGCCCACAAGTACAGATCTCTCCCTTGGGGCCGAGCACCTCCCATCAGCTCCCTACCTGGGGCCGGTGTCTGCGTCCCTGTCATAGGGACCTCACTCGATGTGTTGATGGGAATCTCCACCTCCGTGACTGGATGGTCTCCACCATTCCCCACGCTCATGTTGAAATTCGGGGGGTGGAGCGCAGTCCAGGAATGAGGAGCCTTAACACTCTGTCAGAGTTTGTAGTAATCAGCACTCAACAACGTTCCTTAAGCAGGATCAGTTTATTGTATTCAGGTTACTGTATTGCTCTAAACACTATCTGTGTTAAGGCTACAGAGGAAAAGTGGGAATGGGATTTTATACAAGGTTCAAACTTGGGTGTCATATAGCTGCAAGCCAATGACTGCGGGAAACTTACAAGAGAAACCTGAGAGCATCTCCAGGGTCGAGCCGTGTCAAGGCAAAAGATATATGCTAGAAGAGAATCGAAAGTTAACACAGTAGTGGCAACTCCTCACCCCCCCCCCCTTCTTTATCACCCCTAGCTGGCATTCCTTCCTCTTTTTGGCTGCCGTATGGCAGCCTCCTCCTCCCCCCCCTTTTCCATGGCAGCCTAGCTGACACTAAAACATTCTCAGTATAAAAACCAAAATTAAAACAGCAAACCACAAATCTCTCCCACCTCCCCCCCCCTTAAAATATCCCTGCCCTCAAAAGCAAACAGGCAGGCCTTGCGGCAGCTCCTGAAGATCTCCAAGGAGCCCCCCCCCCCCCATACCTCTCTGGGGAGCCATTCCACAGACCCAGGGCCACAATGGAAAATGCCCAGGCTATGGTCAGTGCTGGTGGGCCACCCTGAGTGGTGGGATACTTTGAGGACCATAGATGGTGTACAGGGACATGTGGAAGGAGACGGTCCGTCAGATATGGGGGTCCCAGGTCCTGAAGGGCTTTAAACAGTGTAAAATCTCTCACAAACTCTCAGCAATCATTTTAGGGATGAGTCTGATGATTATAATTAAAAACAAGCCATTTTTTATTTTAAGGAGGGGGAAAAAACCCTTATATTATACTTCGGGTAATTTAGCAAATGCCAACACAGAGATAATGGGATAAGAGATATATTTGTGCAAATTGCACAGTAATGAAGCAAGCGGCAAGTCACCCGATGTCCCCGTGGTGATTACCTTAATGAAACTAAACCGTCTTTGAGACTCTCAAATTAACTTTCATAATAAAATTGTTATGCACTTGTCCTAGCTGTGACCATTCCCCATGGATCCTTTCCTAAAAAATACAACTTATGCAATACAGTTAAACTGAAGAGAATTCAGTTTCACAAGCAGGGCTTGGAAGCAGCAGGCTCCACAGAAGTGGGTGTTAGTTTGGCTTTTTCTTTTTTTTGCAAATGGCAAGCCTCTGCTGCAATAATGAAAACAAAATCATAAGCGTAGTGAGCTGTAGCTGAGACCATGTCCCCATAATTGAACTCCACAATCAAGTGTGTAGTGATCTCTGCCAAACCTAATAACGCTTTTGTGAAGACTTTTAGCACACAAGGGGCTTTTCAGTGCTAGATAGAGAAACCAGCCTCTAGATGTGACCTGGAGATCCCCTGGAATTACAGTTTATCTCCAGCTGAAGAGATCATCAGCAGAGGTCCATCAGTGGCTATTAGCCACAAGGTATAGGTAGGAACTCTCAGTCTGGGGCAAGTGATGCTCTGTATCCTTGGTGCTTGGGGGGGGGCAACAGTGGGAGGGCTTCTAGTGTCCTGGCCCCACTGATGGACCTCCTGCTGGCACCTGGTATTTTTGGCCACTGTGTGACAGAGTGTTGGACAGGATCCAACATTGGCTTCTCTTATGTTTTTATCAGTTCCCCAGGAGAAAATGGATGCTTTGGAAGGACTCTATAGCACTGTATCCCACTGAGTTCCCTGCCCTCCCTAGGCTCCATCCACAAATTTCCTGGAGTTTCCAAATATGGACCAGACAACCCTACCACTACCCCTTGCCGGTGGCCGGGGGGAACGTGTCAACCCTAGTAGAAGAAGGAGAGAGTGGATTTATACCCCACCCTTCACTACCTGAAGGAGTCTCAGAGTGGCTTACAATCTCCTTTCCCTCCCCCTCCTCACAACAGACACCCTGTGAAGTGGGTGGGGCTGAGAGAGCTCTTTTGAGGACTTCTCGTGAAAGAACAGCTCTGAAAGAACTTGTAACTGACCCAAGGTAACCAAGCTGGCTGCATGTGGAGGAGTGGGGAATCATACCCGGTTCTCCTGGATTAGAGTCCACGCTCTTAACCACTATACAAAACTGGCTCTTATTACTAGAAGATACTGGCCTTGAAAGACCAGTGCTCTAATATACTATCAGGCAGCTTCATGTATTCATAGGCAAGCTCTGTTTTTGCTGTTAGATGTGTATTGGCTCATTTGCAGACGCAGCCTTTCTCTTGAATTTGTATCTGTCGAATAACAAATACCCTGTGCAGTTCAGATCCAAATTTTCACATCTTGAGCAGCCCTTAAATTTTATGGTCAGCCTTTTGATTTCATGTCTTGAGCCTACAGCTGATGCATCTTTCACTTTCAATGAAGAGACTTTGGCATTTTCCAGACTGCAGCTGCCTTTCGGGTTTTTGTCAGTGTCATGGCAGTTCTGATGACCAGGTTTTCGGTGGAATCAGTTCACACTGACACGTTTGCTTTGGTCTTTCCCCATCAGTCTTCCATTTGTTTGGATTCACATTTGAGGATTGCTTTTCTTTTGTTTGAGGATTTGAGGATGGGGGCGGGGGGGTTGTGCATGCACTGAAGCACTGTAGTCCTGCAGCAGCCTCAAGGAGACCACACAGGCTCTGTTTCCTTTGACTGCACTTCAAGAAGCTCTGGATTCCCCTTCCCCTCAGAGCGGGTTCCCTTTCCCCCTGTGCATCCAAAGATGATGATGAAGAGATTGGATTTATACCCAGCCCTTCACTACCCAAAGGAGTCTCAGAGTGGCTTACAAGATGACCAGTAGGGAAAACTTTGGCAAGACATATCTGATGGCAGGACCTTTGAGTCTTTTTGGTACCACAAACCTGAATGAAGTGGGCACCAAAGGGCTGGGTGTGAGTACTCAGTGTTTCTGCAGAGGTTGTCATGGTAGAGGAGCTAAGCATGGGTTGCTGTGGCAGATCGGAGTCCAGATGCAGGGTGCCAGGGTGCTTGCTGCTGTCACACACACGGCACTTGATAACAGCTTTACAGTCCTTAGCTATGTGGTCCTTGGACTCGCAGCACTCGAAGCATAACTGGTACTCCTTGATCAAAGCTTTCTGCTCCTCCAGTGGTTTCATTCGGAACCCTCTGCATTTGTTCAGTGGGTGCAGCTTCTTGTGAAACAGACAAAATGGCTCTGTCGTCTCTGTTGGCTGTGTTGCCTTCCGCCTCAATGGCTTCTCCCTTTTTGGTTTTGCCCGGATAGAAGATAGTTCTGTCTTCCTTGCAGACACCGCTGTTTTAACTCTGGTGTCTCGTAGAGGTTTTTTCTCAATGCGAGAGTCTAAGCCACTTTATTCATTTGAGCACACAGATTTGCACCAAAATTGCTTTTCTTGCAATTCCTAATTCTGCCACCAGGGGGCTGCCACAATTTTGCTATGCTGGCCACCACTAGATGCTGATGCTTGAGCTCACTTTGCCAGCTTGCCTGCGATGCTTGCTTGGCCACTCTCTTGCCCGGTTATTACTGCCGCTTAACTGAGTAGCTCCTGTTATGGTCAAGGCTGATTGCTAGTTCCTGCTTTTGCTTTGGGACTTGCTGTGTATAGCCCTGTTCCTGTTAGGAGGTTTTGATTTCAGTGTTTCAGGCAGATAAAGAAGCTGAGCTGAGATGGGCAAGCATCCGTGAGCATAGGGAAGCTTTGCAAAACAACAGGGCTGTTTGCATGTAAATACTCTGGAATGCAACAATTCAAGGGGCCAGAGAAGCAGCTTGCATTTGCTTTCTGGGGAGGCTATGCAGCATCCGGCGCCTGGGCTAAGCTTTTCTGTTTATGCAGTGGGAAGACACAGAGAAACTTTGCTTGGCATGCAATAAAGTTTTCTTGGGTTGTAGGTAGAAGCAGGCTTGCTTGGAAAGCTCAGTTGGAAAAAAGGTGCACTGCTGGGGGGGAGGGCTGGAGAGAGATGCATGCAGCCAGCAGCTTGTAGTTAGGCCCAACTCATACCTCCCCTCTGAAGTAGTTTGACTGCTGTCTTTTCCTACACTCATTTCATGCTGGTTTCAAATTTCACTCCCTGGGTCTGAAGAGCACAAAGCAACAGGATCTGTTTAAAACAGTAAAATGCTAGCCTGACCACAGGAGGGCAAAATGAATGTAAACAGTAATTTTTAAACTAGAACAAGTATGGTTTGAAACTAGAAACGGGTATAGATGGGGTTTTTTGAAACTAGAATGATTCCAGCGGGAAAGTCAGATGTAGATTTGACCTTCTTGCTCCCAAGCTTGGAGAAGTAGATTCCACAGCAAGAGAAGTAGATTCCACAGCAACCTTCTGAGTAAATGGCATAAAATCAGGTTGACAGGAAGAGTGAGCTTGGGATTTAACTGAGGACACACATGCACACTAAGGGTGCCAACTCTGAGCTGGGAAATTCCAGGAGAGAGCAAACAGAGGGTGAAGAAGGGTTGTCCTTTCAACCTTTATCAGGCACATTAGAAACAGACCTGGCAACCCTATTATATTGGGGGATCCCCTACTCCTGCCTGGGGGTTAGGGTTGCCAGCCTCCAGGTGGGGCCTGGGGATCCCCTGCTTTTACAACTGATCTCCAGCTGAGAGAGATCAACTCCCCTGGAGAAAATGGCTGCTTTGAAGGGTGGACTCTATGGCACTGTACCATACTGATGCTTCTCTCCTCCCCTAACCCCACCCTCTCCTGGATCCACCCCCAAAGTCTCCAGGTATTTTCCAACCCAGGCTTGGCAACCCTACTGGGGGCTGGAAACCCTATCCCTTCCCTAACTCCTGACCCTGCTTAATTTTGGTCAAAGAAGATGGCATTCATAGAATATTATGAACATTATACTGCATATTCAGCCCTTGTTAATATAAATCATTTTTGAAGCTTGTTTCCTTCCTCTCCCTGGTGAAATCCTTTGGGCTCTGGCTAAGTTAAACTTCAAATAAAAACTTGTTAGGCAGTGTAAGTTTTTTTGTCCATTCCCCCTTTCCCAATAGAGGTGTTTCATATACTTTTTTACCTCTAGGGTGTAGTGTGGGCATAAATTTTCAATCACCCTTGAAAGCTTGCTGACAGAGTTCTCAAGAAATAATTTCTCTGGGAATATCCTATAAAGGATTATTCTGCTCCACAACGGAGAAAGGGAAAGGGGCTCCGAGTTTTTGTTGCTGTGGTTTTTTAAAAAGAAAGCCGGCTTGCTGTTGGGCCAAGCCGTTTGGTTTCTATTACAAGTCTTGTTGAAGCTGTCAGAAATATTCGAGTTGTCAACCGCCTGCAGTTTTCTGAATGCATCCAGATGTTCCAAGCGGCGCATTTGCTCTTTGTGTAGCATCATCTCCAACAATTCTCCCAGTGAAGTGGCTCCAGGCCAGACCAAACGGTGAGGAGAGCTGTTTCAGGGAGGCAAAGTGGGTGGAGGTGTCATGATATATTCCCCTACCCCACTGCAAAACACACACATACGTTTACCTCACCTTCCCCTCACTTGGATTTCCCCCCCTAATTCAAGGTTGTTTTGCCTGTGGAAAAACCATTGCTGGGCAGAGCAGAGTCAGGGTTATAACACAGGAAGGAGCACAAAGTAGCAAAGACCAGGTTGCCTCTGGGACAACTGGAACGTTATCCCAACGTCCACGTGGTCGGAGATCCCAGTGGCAAATATGCTGCTGAATTCAGGGTCTGAATTGGCTCTGTGGTGACATATGAATGGCTGGGAGCCTAAGCCTTGGCAAAGCTTCAGGCCAGAAATCTGTTTTCAGAGTCAGACAGAAGCCTCAGTTATTTGGGATTGGATATGGCAGGGTCTAGACCAGTATCTCCTGCATAGACATGCCTGCATACATAACCATTGCTGACTAGTGCCTCTTTTTCCAGACAACAATTGACTCATTCTTCAGACATATGTATAAGAATTTGTTACAGAATCTGTTCTGAGGAACCTGTGCCAGGGGCAGTCTGCAAGCTGCCCACTGGCCATCCATGGGGCAGGAGTGAGCTTGCCAACCACCAGGCAGGGCCTGGAGTTCTCCCAGAATCACCGGCAATTTCCAGATGACAGAGATCCATTCCCCTGGAGAAAACCACAGCTTTGGAGGGCAGGCTCTACAATATGCTATCCAGTCTAAAGAAGGTTGCCAACCTCCAGGTGGTGGCTGGAGAGCTCCTGGGATTAAAACCAATGTCCAGGCAACTGTCATGGGCGATGACGACAACGCTGGGCTCCTGCCTGAGTTGGCAGTGAAGCCAGAGTCGCCAGCATCACCAGAGCTGGGAGCTGGCTTCTCTGACTCCTCAGGAGTTGACAGCGTGCCGCCGGCAGCACCCAAGTCAGTAGCCCCCGTACCTGGTCCTGCAGCAGCCAATGAGGCACAGGTGCAAACAGAAAGCCCGCCAGATTCACCTCTTTAGATGGCTCGGCTGAGGGAGCGGCTCCGCAAGGACTTAGCAATTTACCGCCAAAACCCATGCTGGCAGGGAAGGCAAGTGCCAAGCCCCGAGTACTAACAGGAGTATCGCCACCACACAGAGAAGCATGGTCAGAGGCCTATATAGCTTCCACTTGGCAGTGGGCTCTCCGTGGAAGCAACAAGTTGCATCCGTGCTGACCTCACATCCACCCTCAGCTCCTGCTCTCAGACCTCGCTCCTGTTCAGATTCCTGGCTTCCTGCCCCCTGTTTCGGACGACCACTCTCTCAGACTTGTGACTCAGCTCCTGTTCTGTCTCTCCTGGCTACGACCCTCGATTGGACCTGACTCCTGCCTCTCAGCCCAGCCCAGCCCGTGACAGCAATGGAAATCAGTTCACTGGGATAAAATAGCTGCTTTGGAATGTGGACTCTGTGGCATTGTACCCTGTGGGGGGTCCCTCCCCCCCCAAACCCACCCTCCTCAGGCTCCCCCTTCCAAATCTCCAGATATTCCCCAACTCAGAGCTGGCAACCCAAACTCTAAGAGAAATGGAAGTCTTTCTGCAGGCACTGACCCCGAATCTCCAGGAATTACAGTCGATAATCCTAAATGGGCCCTCGAGCTCTGTATGTATGTTGTTCACAAGTGTTTTACATAAGGTTCCTTAGATGAAGCTGAATAACCTACGAGGTCGTTCCCACAATCTGTATGTCCACATGTGTTGTTTAGGCGCTTGTGAAATGGGAGATCTCACAGGATCCAGAGTGCTGGATGCAGAGGTGAGAGGGATGAGTTTATGTCCCTCCTTTACAATGAACTTGAGCACTGCACTGTTCAGCGTCTGTAAAATGGAACCAAATCAACCTTATATTTCTGCAGATGTGAAAGTAAATGAGGCAAAGTTGTAATAAACTTCCACTGGCTTCCCAAGCAGAGTTATATTTCTAAGTCCACCGAAGTCAATGGGTTGGACCCAACCACTTTTCCCTTAGTGAGAAACAGAGGAGGGATCCCTTTTGACCAACCAATTCTAGGCATCATTTTTTAAAACATACCTTCTTTACTATATCTTTGTGTTTGGTTTACAAAGTGCATACAAGGAGAGGGGAAAAAAAACAGTTTCCCTCCTGTTAATGCAACCAGCTAGTAGCATTTGTAGGAAGAGAATTTCTTGCTCCTACTCTCAAGGTACGAGAAAGCTGAGCAGCTCATTTTTCTAACAGCCAAGTTAGGACTTCAAAACCTGGATGCTCGCTAAGCACCAACAGACCATCAGATATGGTTTGCTGCCCCCAAGTCAGTTCTTCTAATTAATCACAAGCTGTGCCAGTGTGTCTTGTGTTCATATGTTGTAAGAACAGCACATAGCTAGAATTCTTTTCTTTTTTTCTTTTTTTAAGATCCAAGGAAAACTTAGAATGGGCCCCAAAAATCTATTTCCATACTTGTCTTCAGGCCTAACTGACTCCTGACTTCCTGAGATGAAACAACAACTAGCTATGGCTGGGGTTCCGCCCTCTTTGAGCCTATGGGCACCTCTGGAATTCTGATATAGGGCAATGGAAACAATTGCAAAATGGCTGCCACCAGGAAGTGGAACCTATCACAAAATGGCTGTTGTGGAAGGCTGAGTCAACCACAAAATGTCAGGGAGCAATGTGATATCTAACTCTAAGGCTGCGATCACACACTGCTTTAGATCCAACATAGGTGCAAATGCCTGACGGATCTAAAGGGAGCAATCAGACAGCAACATCTGGGAAACGTCTCGCAGTCATTGGCAACCCATGCTGCTCTGCCATGGAAGCAGAGTTAAAAGACACCAGAGAAAGTCTGTTGTTATGTGGATAAGGCAGGCCATGGGCAGATTTCCCCCTGTCTGATTGCTCAAGCACACTCTCATACCATTGGGATGGTCTGATCAGGCCATCCCAACTCCATGTCGTGTTTTTCCCCCCCTTCACAGTATGCAAAGGTGCGATTCCTCACTTATGCACAAGGGAAACAAATGGCAAAACCCCCCAAACGATTCACCTGCAGTTGTGTCTGATCATACAGTGATGGGCTAAGCCCGCAGCTTCAAAGGGCTGTGTGATGTCGCAACTGCGTGTCAAATTCCTCCAGAGAAAATAGCCACTCTTCCCCTCTACTTCAACTGGTGCATGTGACTGCAGCCTAATAGTACCTTTTCAACATTTCAGGCAAACACTCTTTTTAACAGGATGCCTTTTACTCTGCACAGCCAATCAGAAGCCCTGCTGGGCAAAAGCCCCATCTAACCCCACCCACTTTCTAAAGCACTGGACTGGTGCCATGAAAGGTGTCCACAAACACCACGGCAGCCACAGGCACCACAACTGGGGACCATGGGCTATGAAGCAAAAAGCAGCATTGTCTCTTGCTGAACCACAATGCTGCAAAATTGGTTTAAATTTCCCAGAAAGCATACTGCTGGATAATATACTGGGATAGGACAGACATCACCAAAAGTGTTGGAAGGGGCTCCCCCTCTTCTTACATACACATTCTATTTCACTAATTTAAAAAAACAAAAAAACCCCAACAGCATCCTGCTATTAATCATGGTTTTAGATTTCTCACCAACCCACTTCATTCCGGATGCCTCATCAAGCTTGCTGGTCATGAAATTATTTTCAGATTCCACATGCAATACACCCTGCAATTATAAAAGCACTATAATCATTCATTTGGAAAGACAGAGTTAAATTAATAAAATCTATTTTAGTCTTTACCATAAAAAAATATCTCGAGAAATTGCAGAGCTTGAAATAGACTTAAGTAATAGGGTTTTTGTTTGACAGGGAGTCGGGAGGGGTATCGATAAGGGGGACACAATTAAGCTTCAACAAAATGAAAGAAAGCTGTTCAAAATAAAACTCTGGGTTTTTTTTACTGCCTGGCTAAGACTGCCCCAACAGGCAAAAAACCACATCTCAGATTGTTCTCCAGCTGCATTGTTTAGCTCCATGCTACCCTGCTTGGGTCATCAACGATAAATGCTGACTAAATAACAACTAAGGTGAGCTTAAAATGCAGGTAAGACTTACCTGCACATGCATGCCACTAGAATACGAGTAGCTTGTTAAGGCACAGATTCAATGTAGGCAGGTGCAAAGGTGATGCTCATTAAAACAAAAGATCTTAATTCTAAATATATATGTTGAAAAGGTCTCAACTGGCAGTAACTGAGAGGGGAAAAGATTCAGGGTTGTAGTGCAAAGCTTGGTGAAAATGTCAGCCTGTTACACCTCCTGAAACACTAGTGAACCAGTGCCAGTCCTGAGCAGACAGTCCTTCTCACTTTGATAAATGGTGCGAATATGGGCTGTTTCAGGTTGGAAAAAGACCATGGGAGGGAAGTGTCAGCTAAGCTGTCATAAATAAAAGGTGGGGGTGAAAAGAGTGGCCACTATGAAGAAAAGGGGGGGGAAGGTTATTGATATTGGAATGTTACTGTTGATTCTCCTCTGGCATTTGTCTCTGTTTAGATTCTCCTCTAGCATTTGTTTCTGTTTACATAAGATCTCGGGTTTCTCTTGAGAGTTTTGCTTGGAAGTAGAAGCTGTTATTTTCCACGTCGTTATTTTCTGCGCAAGGGTAACGTGGCATTCATTGCCTTGTAGCCATCTGATGCCCCAGTTTGAACCCCATATAAAATCCCTTTTCCTGCTTCCCCTCTTTAGTCTTAACACAGATAGTGTTTAGAGAATGTATAGTAAACTGACTACAATAAACTGAACCTGCTTCAGGAATGTTGTTGAGTGCTGATTACTAGAGACTCTGACAGAGTGTTAAGACTCCTCATCCTGGACTGCGCTCCACACCCCAAATCTCAACATGAGGGTGGGGAATGGTGGAGACCAGCCAGTCATGGAGGCAGAGATTCTCATCACCACAGTGAGTGAGGTCCCAGCGACGGGGACGCAGACACCGGCTCCTGGTCAGGGGCCGGTGGGAGATGCTTGACCCCGGGGGAGAGACCTGTATTCGTGGGTGCACCTCTCTACTGTTCCAAGGGAGTTGTGGATGCTGACACCTCGGGTGGCTGTGCCAAGCCGCTTTGACCAAGCGCACCCCAGCTATCCAGAGACACTGGACCGGAGTGGAGGCGGAGAGATCGAAATGCTAGTTGAGCGCATGGGAATGCGCTTGTGGGTACAAGTGCAGCTAGAGGTTTTTGAACTAATGATTAGATTACCCCAAATGATCTCAAAAGCGGTGCGGGATGAACTGAGGCTACAGGCTCCCCTCCAGCCAGGGGCAGATGCGGCGCCGACGGGGCCGCCAGCCGAGCAACCAGGAGCTCTTCCTGCGCAGCCTATGGCACCCACTGGGACACCTGGGGTTCCTGCAAGGCCAGAGCAACCGGCTCAAACCACAACACCTGGAGTCCCCAGACTGCAACAACCCAAGGAGTTGCTGGAAGCTACGTTTGATGGATCCCCTGAGAAGCTGGTGTTCTTTTTGGTGCAAGTACGCAGATTCCTACGAGACTGGGGCCATCTATTCCCGGATGATGAGCACCGGGTTGAGTTTGTCAGCATGAAGTTGAGGGATCGAGCAACAGACTGGTATGTGGGCTTGCACGAGATCCGGGACCCCAAACTATGGGATGTGCAGGCTTTGGTGTGGGCATTGCAAAGGCAGTATGAAGACCCGCTGGCAATTAATTTAAAAAATATTTTGCTTATATATATGTTTCTAGACCTCACGATATACGAAATAGGATTTAAAACATGATGGCAAAAGTTCCTGTCTGATCTCGCCCACCCACCTTCCAGCTAATTGTCAGCTGGGATGTAATAAATAAAAGGTGGGGTAAAGAGAGTGGCCGCTATGAAGAAAAGGGGGGGGGAGGTTATCGACACTGGAATGTTACTTTTGATTCTCCTCTGGCATTTGTCTCTGTTTAGATTCTACTCTAGCATTTGTTTCTGTTTACATAAGATCTTGGGTTTCTCTTGAGAGTTTCCCACTTGGAAGTAGAAGCCGTTATTTTTCGTGTGAGGGTAACGTGGCATTCATTGGCTTGTAGCCATCTGATGCCCTAGTTTGAACCCCGTATAAAATCCCTTTCCCCACTTCCCCTCTTTAGTCTTAACACAGATAGTGTTTAGAGAATATATAGTAAACTGACTACAATAAACTGAACCTGCTTAACGAACGTTGTTGAGTGCTGATTACTAGAGACTCTGACAGGAAGGCCTAACCCTCATTTCTCTGCATATCATGGTCCCCCTCTGAGCATGGAATTTACAGTATATATCCGACTGGACCTGGGAAGGACACAACAGTGAAAATAGCCCATGTAGATAAAGCTGTTTTTTTCCAGGAAAATTTCTCTGTAGGCTCTGTGAGTCAATTATCATTTGCAGTGCCTTCTTGAGACAGAGTTTTTAGCGCATGGATTGACATCTGCTTGAGACAGGACCTTTTTCACATGTATAGGTGAAGAAAGGGTGTAAGAAAAGTTGTGCTATTCCAAACAGCTCCTGTTTCATCTTCCTCTTGATTTTCTATGTGTGTGGCTCGAAGCAAGCAGTTCCTCCTACGCATTCTATTCATTAATTTGTGTAAACTCTGCCCCGCTCCTGTTGTAATGGCAGTCAGTGGCTGAGCAAGCTGAGCAAGAGGCTGACTGAAAGGAGGCCCAGCCAGAGAGAGAATGGGCTGGAGAGCTAAAAAATATATATATGCTGAAGTTGAAGCAAAGCCAATGTGTCCTGTTGTTCATGAAACTATAACTCCCCAAATAATTCATGTGGACAGAGACCCACAGGGACCTCTTGGCTAGACTTGAGCACAAATCACTTAACTTACCTCTTGCACCCAGATACTTCTCCACATTTCCCAACAACAGAGGCCTTCAAGAATGAACTTCTGAACTCTGGGCAGCCTAACCACAAGTCAGCTGGCCGTCCCTTCTGTAGGCTTCTTTTATGGCTTGTAGCTTGCTCTGCTGTAACTCCTGAGCCTTTAGTTCCTTAGCCACTCCTTATGTTAAGAAAACAGTGTTGTGAAACCAATTTTGCACTCTCTTGCAAAAAGAAAATGTCCCCCTGTTGAAAACTGGTAGTGCCAGTTTATGGGGCTCCTACTCCCTACTTATTCCATCTTAAGTCTCCTCTAGTCTGTAGCATTTTTATGCTTGCCAGGTTAAACCTTGTGCCTTCAACAATCCTTTAGGGCAGATTTCTGAGAACTCCTCATCAGGAGATATATTGTCCATGTAGGGCCAGGGTTCCTGGATTTTTGTCTTATGTCTTGCTAGATTGTATACCCTAGTTTTATAGTGTGTTGAGGAATTCCATAATTAGCTCCCTCCTATGTAAATATCAGGGTTATCCAGATGAGGGGCTGACCTTAGGACTGCCAACCTCCAGGTGGTGGCTGGAGATCTCTTGCTGTTAAAACTGATCTCCAGGCAACAGATCAGTTCACCTGGAGAAAATAGCCACTTCGGAAGGTGGACTCTATGGCATTCTACCCCAGTGAAGTCCTTTCCCTCCCCAAACCCCACCCTCCTCAGGCTCCACTCCCAAAATCTCTAGGTATTTCCCAACCCAGAGCTGGCCACCTATACTTTTTATCTGACTGGAATCCCTATATTACCCATCAAGCCGCTATGAGGATCCATGGGCTGGTTGCTAATGATCACAAGTAATTTTCTCTTGTTCTGTGTAAGTTTATGATCATTTATTAGTGTGCTGTCTGTTAAATATATTTGATCTAACTACCTAGCGTTTAGGGTCTGTACAAAATGTCTAATAAAGGCTCTGTATGGAAGTTCCTTAGCCAAGTTCTAAGCTGGTTCCAGAGCTTTGGTATCCCTGAAATTCTGATGTTCTCTGGCTGAACACCACTAAACACCCTACCAGGGGTCCTTCCGTAGAAAAAGAGGTGCAGGAGCTCATTAGCATAACTCATTAGCATAACTCATTAGCATATGCCACGTCCCCTGACATCACCAGAAGTGTGTCAGAAAGGGAATGTCAGTTTCAGCCCCATTATATCCTATGGGCCATTGAAATCAATGGCAAAAACTCATAGGGTATATGAGGGACTGGAGGAAAGGGGGTTTGAGGAAGAGGCTCCAAACTTGCAGGGTAGCTGCTGGGGCCTCTCCTCGAAATACCCACTAAGTTTCAAGAAGATTGGACCACGAGGTCCAATTTTATGGGTTCCCAAACAGATTGTCCCATCCCCTCCATTGTTCTCTATGGTGGGAAAAAATGTTAACTTTTTTCCTACCATAGAGAACAATGGAGGGAATGGGGGCAACCTGTTTGGGGGACTGTAGAATTGGACCCCCTGGTCCAATCTTCTTGAAACTTGGTGGGCATTTCGAGGAGAGGCCCCAGCAGCTACCCTGCAAGTTTGGAACCTCTCCCTCAAACCCCCTCCCCTCCAGTGGCTTTTAAAGTTGCCACCGAATTTCGGCAGCAATTCAGCGGCGAGCTGAATCAGATCAGAGAATCTGATTCAGCCCGTGGCTGCCCTACTGGCCAGTCCTGAGCTGGCGGAGCTTTGCTCCGCCTCGCTCCAGCCCCAATGGACCCCTGCACCCTACCTTTCCCAGTTTGTGGGCAAACAGTTTGATCCTGAGGATAGGACCTGATATATACAGTGCTAAGGAAAGAACCCCTTGAGCATAGTACTGCCCAGAAAATATTGTTCCATCCCCGATCTCTGGCTAACATGGCAGGGGAAAGGGACAGAGGCTGACAGGCAGCCTTAATTAGAATCATAGGATCACAAAGTTGGAAGGGACCCCACAGGCCATCTAGTCCAACCTCCTGCTCAATGCAGGATCAGCCTAGAGCATCTCTGAGGAATGTTTGTCCAGCTGCTGCTTAAAAACTGACAATGAGGGGGAGCTCACCACCTCCCTAGGCAGCTGATTCCACTGCTGAACTACAATGACTGTAAAGAAGTTTTTCCTAAGATCCAGCCAGTACCTTCCCACCCTTAATTTAACCCCATTATTGCCAGTCCTATCCTCTGCTGCCAACAGGAACACCTCCCTGCCCTTTTCTAAGTGACAGCCCTTCGATCGCTTATGGAGAGCAATCATGTCTCCCTTCAGTCTCCTCTCCTCCAGACTAAGCATTCCCAAGTCCCTCAGCCTTTCCTCATAGGGCTTGGTCTCCAGGCCCCCGATCATCCTTGTTGCTCTCCTCTGCACCCGCTCCATTCTGTCCGTGTCCTTTTTGAAGTGAGGCCTCCAGAACTGCACACAAGACTTCAGGTGCAGCCTGACCAATGCACTGTACAGCGGGACTAGGACATCTTGTGATCTGGATGTTACGCTAGGCTATGCTGAAATTGAAAGAAGGATGCCTGCCCAGTGTTCTGGGAGGCAGCTGAGAAAATATAATGTCTCCCTCCATTTTTAATCCAGAAACTGATAGTTTAGGACACACTTTCCCTACGCAAAAACCTCTACTCAGAAGTCAAAGAGCATCAGTGAAAGATGAGTCAGAACTTCATCATAGAAGGATTTCAGTACAGCTGAGGAGCCCTGCACTGCTCTCTGGGTACAATCTGGTTTTTGTTTGCTTGCTTTTTAAAGTTTGGGGAAGAGCCCCTGCATCAACAGACAAACTGAGATCCAGTGGCTCAGTGGTAGAGCATCTGCTTGACATGCAGAAGGCCCCAGGTTCAACCCCCGGTATTTCCAGCTAAAAGATCTGGCAGTAGGTGACCTCAGCTTGAGACCCTGGGGAACAGCTGCCAGACTGAGTAGACAATACTGACTTTGCTGGACCAAGGGTCTGATTCAGGATAAGGCAGCTCCATGTGTGTTCATGAGTGGCACAGCCAAGGGTTCTCTCCGCCTATCCCTCCCCCGTTTCTTCCTAGCAACCCCCACAGTTTCCTCCTAGCCCATGAGTAGTTCCCCTGACCACTTAATAGAACTATTGTGTCAAAAATAGGTTGCAGATTGCAGCAACGGAGATCCGTCCTCATTTTAAATATAACTCTTTTGTTTGGCACAGCTCAACTGTAACTGTTCAGTGTTAGCCTCGTTAAAACAGGAAGCTCAGCTAATCTCCCAGTGCTGCATTTTTATCTCTAGTACTTCCACATGTCTGTACCGTTTCTAGTAACCAAAGCACTGGCCTAAATGACAGACGAGGCAAATGTTATGGAGGCAAACACAGCAGAAGGGATGGGATGGGGGGGGGGGGATGATAGCAAAGCATAGATCCTAAACAGATGCTTTCTCACTCTGTGCACATTCTCCTTTCTCCCTGTAGGAAAACAATTTAAACTAAACAGATTCATTATATGCAAAGTGGTACCATATGAGGCCTTGGACACTTTGTCCATGATTTAGAGCAAAGCCAACTGTCTCAGTTCCTCAAGGAATAACAGAGGTGCCTTTCCATCCATCTCTCATGCGAACGGCATTTTGATGGCATTGAGGAGCTCCGATTCAGAAAGGCCATCAGCACTTGGTGGCTTTCTCTGAAGTAGGGTTGCCAGCCTCCAGGTGATGCCTGGAGAACTCCTGGAATTACAACTGATCTCCAGATGACAGACATCAGTTCCCCTGGAAAAAATGGCTGCTTTCGAGGGTGGAGTATGGTACATTATACACTGAAGAGAGAAGAAGAGAAGAGATTGGATTTATATCCTGCCCTTCACTCACTTGGAGTCTCAGAGTGGCTTACAAACTCCTTTCCCTTCCCCTCCCCACAACAGACACCCTGTGAAGTAGGTGGGGCTGAGAGAGCTCTTTCCCAAGCTGTCCTTGAGGGAACAGCTGGTACGGAGCTATGGCTTGCCCAAGGTCATCCAGCAGGTGCAAGTCGAGGAGTGGGAAATCAAACCCAGTTCTCCCAGATTAGAGTCTGCGCACTTAACCACTACACCTAACTGGCTCTCACTGCTGAGGTCCCTCCCCTCTCAAACCATGCAAGAGATGCCAGCCTCCTGGTGGGACCTGGAAATCTGCCTCCATTCCTGAGGACTGGAAGGTAGCGAATGTCACTCCCATCTTTAAAAAGGGTTCCAGAGGAGATCTGGGAAATTACAGGCCAGTCAGGCCAGTACCCGATACCGGGTAAGTTGGTGGAAACTGTTATTAAGGGGGGCATGGCATTGGTCTCTGAGAAGATGGTCATCTAAAGGGTGAGCTCCGTTCCTCCCTCCCTTACAAACCCGCAAATCGACATCTATTCTCACTTTTTTTGGCATCAGTGTTATGGGGTTGTAAAGTACTGGGTCCAGAGACGTGTTGAAGTGAAATCAGCTCATAAATTTATTAAGAGGTCAGAACTAGACTAGTAAACCGGACTCGCAAATCCGCTTATATTCCCGTTCTCAACCACACCCATGCACATACCCAACACCCGTAATTGGCTATTTACAGTGCCCCAGCATCCTATAGGTCACTCTATGGATGCCGGCTTCCCCATAAGATCCCTACTAGGATCCACCAGGTCTATTGTCCCTAGATGCAAAGCTCGACGGCTTCGCCTGACCACATGTTTGGCCAACCACGTGCTCGGTGCAACAGTTGGGATATAACACCCCTCCCCCCATAGTTCAGATTCTCCCTGACATACATAGTCTTTGAGGTAGGCTGGTTGCTTCCGCTCTTGGGTGGACCAGCGTACTCCTGGGGTTGGGGGTTCTCATTCCGGTGTTGGGTAGGGTCTCTCTGGTTGAGCCAGAGAAGTGTCTACAGTTCAGTTGGTGGGGGTTACTGGCCTGAGGGGAGCTGTCCACATCTGCCAGTGACATGTCGTCTTGTGCTGGCACATCCACAATGGGGGCGTTGTATGTGTCCAGCTGAGACTCCCGTTGGTCCTTGTCCTCTAGGTCCTCTGGCAGTACCTGGTGCTGGAGGTGGTAGATGTGCTGCTGCCACACTTGCCCATCCTCTTTGGAGACCTCATAGGACAAGGGGCCCGTCACTTGTATTACCCTTGCTGAGACCCATTGGGGTCCCTTCACAAAGTTCTGGGCAAAGACTGGGTCTCCCGGGAAGAACCCTCTTGGAGCTGGTCAAGTCTCAGACTTGGCATTGTGTTCTGGGGCCCCGTCCAGATGTAGGCAGTCCAGCCGGGTGATGAGGCACTGGCCCATCAGGAGCTTCACCAGGCTGTGACCGGTTGTGGTATGGGGGGTCATCTGTTGGCTGAAGAGAAAGGTGGCCTGTTTGTGGTACCAATCCCCTTTGTCTAGGTGCCACAGTGCTTCTTTTGCGGTGCGTACCATACATTCGACCTGTCTGTTGGTGGTGGGGTGGAATGGTGCTGAGTGGATGTGCCAGATCCCGAAGTACTGGACAAATTCCAGGAACTCCACTGAGGTGAAGGCAGTGCCATTGTCTGAGACTAGGGTGTTGGGGATGCCATGCGTGCAGAAGATCTTCCACATGGCCCAGATGGCAGCTGGCAAGGAGGTGGAGCCCATGGGAACCACCTCTAGCCACTTAGTGTAGATGTCCACCAAGATTAAAAAAAGAGTTGGCCCTGGAATGGTCCAGCGAAGTCTATATGGAGCTGTGTCCACGGTTTGTGGGCTGACTCCCAGGGTCTCATAAGGGCATTTGGCAGCACCGGCCGGGACTCTTGGCATTGGGTGCACACCTTGGATTTGATCTCTTGGTCCAGTCCCGGCCACCAGACATAGCTCCAGGCCAAGGCTTTCATGTGGGCTATGCCCAGGTGTGTCTCGTGTAGTGCAGTGAAGACCCTTTTTGCTGTGGGGGTGGTACAATGACTGCTCCCCCATAGGAGGCAGTAAAAATCCAGTTGGAAAGCACACTGGAAGTGAATTGAAAGTGGATTATTTACTGCGTTTGATTGCAGCCTCAGAGCGGCTTACAATCTCCTTTCCTTCCTCTCCCCACAACAGATACCCTGTGAGGTAGGTGGGGCTGAGAGAGCTCTGACTGACCCAAGGTCACCCAGCTGGCTTCATGAGGAGGAGTGGGGAATTAACCCGAGTTCTCCAGATTAGAGTCCATCACTCTTAACCACTGCACCAAATAGGCTTTACTATGAGTCCTATGCCATGTTCGATCCATCTCACTTTGAGTGTTCTGCCAGGATGCACAGAGTGGGTTACTGCTGGACTGGCCACTGGCTGGGATTTCCTTGTCACAGGATCTTATTTTAAATCCGAACAGGGCTTGGAACATCTGAGACTTTAATTGATCAGTGGAACACTGCACTTTAGAGAGCTAGATTTGAATCCTGTAGCACCTTAAAGACCAGCAAGATTTTGGGGGTGGGGTGGGGGGGTGGGATGAGCTTTCAAGACTCAAAGTTCCCTTTGTCAGACACAAGTAGGAATGGAGACCCCAAGTCGATGTATCCCAGTCAGAAGGTACTACGGAATCAGATATAGCTCCTCTACTGTAGATCAACATGGCTACCCCCTGAAACTGCACTTAAAATATTTATTGCTCTTTTATGCTCTCAGAAAGGGGGTGATATCATCTTACATTCACATAAAAATTACAGTTAACTCCAATAATAAACTTTTTTTGTGAATAACATTTTTAAGGGGATTGTCTTACATTCAAGGTTGGCTTCCTTTTATGTAAACATGGTATCTTTTCTCCGGGAAGGAGTTACAGTCTACAGTCACATTTGCATGGCTGTTGAACTTCAGGCACATACTGAGACCAGCAGGCTTAACTATGCCTGGATTTTGAGTTTTCCTTCTCAGCAGGGAAATTGCATTTATTTATTTTTTAACTAATGAAAAAAGTCTTATTAACTATTGGCATCATTATTATAATAAAAACAAATGAGGAGACTAATTACATTTTGTTGATGTTTGTTAATATTCATTGTTCTGGTGCCTGTCTGTCTGGATCAGAGAGTTCAAGCAGAGTACAGGGCTCAAAGGTGGGGGGAGACACATTCGGGAGAGAATATCAACTGGCAGAAGATGTTTCCAGTTGATGGAGGGCACATCTTGCAACAAAAGAACATTTTCCAGTTAGGTTTGTTTTTCTGCCAGTCATTGCTAGCTTTGGGGGACAGCTTTCTAGATTCTGTATAAGCATCAGTTCCCAAGTCAACATCCATTTTGCCTGAACAACTGTCATTCTCACTGAAACTGAGCAGTTTCAGGTTTAGTCTTCCCTGCTGTATAACTCTGTCTGCCTTTCTTCAGGTGCCAAATTCCTCTCTCTGACCACTCTATAATGCATCCTCTTCTCTAGGGTGCTGAATGCATTTCTCAGCCTGCTTTGCCAGTGAGAATTTGAATTGCCTTATAAACATGAGACCCTTTCTCCTAGTGACTGAACATGTGGCTTTTTAAACATTGTTTTGTGTCATAGTTATTTATGTCTTTTGCATACTTTATATCCTGCCTTTCTGCCCTCACATGGGCCAGCAAGAGGATTAACACATTTTAAAAAATACAAAATAAAATGACATTTTAAAACCATCAAAGCCAACCAAAAAGAACAACACATCATTAAAACAATTAAAACTGGAATAATACATAAAACCATTATTGTTGTCTTTTGCACCAAGTTTTAATGCTTCAAAGACTTTAGTCCAGAAGTGGAAAAGAAATCCAACCCGTCAGTATTTTTCAGTACTCTTGACCATGGTATCCTTCTGGAGTGAGTGTCAAAATGGGGATAGGGGACAGAGAGAACTGTTGGTTCCATTTCCATCTGGCTTGCTGACATCAGAAGTTGGTGGCAACAAATGCTCACCCCAAATGCATTGGGGTCTAGTATGGTTCCATCCTATCTTCTGTACTATTTAGGTAAAGGTAAAGGTTTCCCTTGCTCGAAAGCCAGTCAAATACAACTCTAGGAATGCAGTGCTCATCTCCGTTTCCAAGCTGAAGAGCCAGTGTTGTCCAAAGACATGGCGCATGGAATGCTGTTACCTTCTCACCAAAGTGATACCTATTTATGTACTTGCAATTTCTTGCTTTCGAACTGCTAGGTTGGCAAGAGCTGGGACCAGAGATGGGAGCTCACTCCGTCATGCAGCACTCAGATCTTGAACTGCTGAACTACCGGTCTGCAGTTTAGCATCTTAACCACTTGAGCCACTGCAGCCCCCTATTTAACCTGTACATAAAATGGAAAATGTCTCTCAGGGGTTGGAAGTAAGGTGTCATCCATATGGTTGACAACTAGGGTTGCCAGCTCCAGGAAGGGAAACACCTAGAGATTTGGGGGGTGGAGCCTGAGTTGGATGGGGGTTTGGGAAGGGACATCAGTTGGGTTCAATGCCATAGAGTCCAGCTTTCAAATCAGCAGTAATGGTGAAATTAACAACTTTTCTGAGAAACAGATCAATCACAAATTTGAGGAGAAATGGAGTGTGTTATGCAAGTAAGGGACAAATTTAGAGTGTGAAACAGTTCAGAATTGTATATAAATGTATTGAAATGTAGAAGCAGAATGAGAATAAGTTTTAAATGTAACATCTTGAATATAAATGTATAAAGAAGTGGATCCTGAGCAGAAATATCTTCTACTTTCTTATGAGATATATAATAGATTTTCTTTCTATACCTATTCTATATTATTACCTATTGTTAAAAGTAACAGTGACTAGGTAAAGGTGGCAAAAATATGTAATACTGAATATGTAGTAAAGATGAAACCAATAATGTAGATGTAAAACAGATTAGTTATGAAATTTGAAATCTAAACTGCTGAATATAAATGTACCCCAACAGGAGTATCATTGTATCTTATAGACAATGTTTTTAAAACTGTAATGGAAGAGGCTGTTGGGGAGAAATGCTTTTTGTTTCATACACTCTGTGATATATAATTATTTTTGATATACATAATTGTGTTATGCAACTTTTTATTTTCTGTATCCCCTTTATACATTTACTTTGCTTTTATACACACACAGAGAAGAAAGAATAAAGAGACAGAACAAAATCAACACTGTTGATTTCAGCTGCCACTGTAGATTTCAGGATAGTTAAGATGGAATCAGGGAGGAAAGGGGAAAATTTTTGGGGGGGTAAGTCTATAATTGCCAATCTTGAAGAAAGAGGTTCGCGGAGGCAACAGCAAAATGACCAGCATTTCACAGTGAGAAGGACAGAGGGCACTGTAATGCAGTGTCATGTGTATAATTGTCAGGGGTGAGGCCATGGTGGGACATATGCTTGGCATGCAGAAGGTCTGAGGTTCAGGCCATGGCATTTCCCATTTAAAGAATTAGGCAGTTCCTGATGTGGTGCCCGTGCCTGCTGAACTGACACCTTTCCTGGTGCTCGCCAAGGGTTCTTAGGAAGTGGGTGGGGCTGGGCGGGACTCTGTCCCAGCAAGGCTTCTGATTGGCCATTGGAGAATTAATTGACTGTGCAGATTTTTAAAAATTTAATCTGGGCAGCAGCTGCCAGCACAACACAAGGATCCAGAGCCAGTTTGGTGTAGTGGTTGGAAGCACAGACTCTAATCTGGGAGAACCAGGTTTGATTCCCCACTCCTCCACATGCAGCTGCTGGTGTGACCTTGTGTCAGTGACAAGTTCTCTCAGAGCTGTTCTCTTAAGAGCAGTCTTTGAAAGAGCTCCCTCAGCCCCACCTACCTTACAGGGAAAGATGTCAGGTTTTGGGTCCAAGTACTCTCACAACACTCATGCAATGGCAAGATTTGTTTATTGAGAGTTACAGGTCATCCAAGCATATACAGAGTTCATGTTGGAACTGCCAGCCCCAGACTAGGGCAAAACCTATACAGAACATGGGACCACCCCTGAGTCCCCAAGTACCCAGTCATCAGATCCCATGCAGCCCACCAAAGCTTCAAGCTCAATCCCATAGGTGCAACCAGCACCTGCAAACTAAACGTTACATTATCTATGCTACAAGGTCATGCAGACCACTACAAGCATTAGGCCAGCGAAGCAGATTCACACGTACACTCTACTCCCGAAGAATGCACATAAATGAAAGCAATCGGGGAAAGTCAGGGAGGGAGAAAGGAGTTAATCCTTGATGTGAGAGGACAGCAGTTTCAGAGAGTAACAACACATGACAAGCAAGGCACAAGCTTGACAAAAGAGCTCTCACAGCCCCACCTACCTCACAGGGTGTCTGTTGTGGGGAGAGGAATGGAAGGAGATTGTAAAGCACTCTTGAGACTCCAAGACCCTGAGTGAAGGGCGGGGTATAAATTAGGGCTGCCAAGTCTGGCAAACTTACCGGCGGGGGGGAATCCTTCCCTGGCCGGGAGCTTCCCCAACGCGCGCGCTTTGCGCACGCGCCGGACGACATCACTGGAAGTGACGTCAGCACGTTGGGGGCATTGCCAGGGCAACGCTCTGGCAATCGCCCCAAAACTCTATGGTATCATAGAGTTTTGGGGCGATTGCCAGAGTGTCGCCCTGGCAACACCCCCAACATGATGGCGTCACTTCCGGGTGACGTCATTACGTGGGGGAAAGTCGTCCAGGCTGGACGACTTCGGGGGTGGGGTTTCCCCCGCCGGCTGAATTCTGGCTGGCGGATCGGGAACCCCTGTAGCGGGGGATCCCCCGCCCCCCGGGCTGACTTGGCAGCCCTAGTATAAATCCAATCTCCTCCTCCTCCGCCTGTGGCAGCCATTTTGTGGCTGCACACACCACAATATGTCAGATTTCCAAAGGTGCCCCCAAGCTCAAAAAGATTGGGGATCCCTGCGGTAGGTGATGTGACAGACCTTTATCTAAGAGTTGCTGCCTGTCAGAGTAGACAGTGCTGACCTTAGTGAACTAATGGTCTGACCCCATATAAAGGTGCTTCATGTGTTCTGCTTCTCTGGACACGAAGAAAATGTGTGGAAAACACAAAGGCCTTCAGCTTAAGTTCATTTTAGGGTGAAACTTTGGCTCCGTATGTTCTAAATGACTCATGAGAAAAAAGTTTCTTTCAGTAGCATCTGTTACCAAACTTGAAGCTGTGTTTACATCCATAAATATGGATTTTAGCACTTCTCATCAGGAGAGAATTTTGTATATGTTGTTTCTATATTCCCAGCCTTAAATATTCTTGAGACCGTTTCTGTGTTACTTTCCCGGTTTCTGTCATTTTGACATGATAAGTAATATTTACATGAAAAGTCAAAAAATAGCACACTTGCCCTGGCAGCTAATTTATGCACAGCATAATTAGCAAGGCAACCTGTGCTCACAGTTGATTCTGGTTCGTTTCCCATGATGGCTATAATTGGCAGAAAACTTTTGATGTTTTTGGGGAAAAGCTTTTCGAATTGGCCTTTCAGTTATGGTATCATCAAAATAGTGGCTACTCACAGTTTCATAAGAGTGGTCTTTGAGGGAAGAAGCAAAGGGATTTTGGAGACAGTGGAAACCTGCATCGGTGTTTACCTTTTAATGGTCGTGATAAGGGGATGTGCATGTCAGACTGCGTGTGAAAAAATTAAACCTAACTTAATCCTTAGAAACAAAGGCAGGATTCTGTTGGAAGGACTGGTGGAAATAAGAGCAATCTTGCACACAGAAGCGACACAGATGGTCCTGATGAGGCAACAGGCTTCCGAAAGTGAAGCAGCAGTTTTCCTCCTGCAAAGTCTTCATGGGGGGGGGACCCAAACCACGGACAATCTGCTCTACAGAGGAGAAGCTTGCTTCTCACTATTAAGTATGCATACATCTTCCTTTTCCTCACAGGGCTATCTGGCTTGCTGCCTTGTGGTAAAAAATTACCCACCATCATGTGCCTTGTTTGTGTTGTTAATACCGGAGCTATGCTTTTTGCCAGAAGGAACGTTCTGTGCCAGAAAGGGAAATGTTTGTGCACACTGAGTGAAATGTGATGAAGAAAGGCTGAAACACAGGTTAGTCATAAAGAAGCAGCTGGAAGTTGGGCGTGTTGATCCATTTCGGGTTCAGGCTGAGCCCTTCCGTTCCCCTCTCCCCCTTTTAAAGTTTAAACTGAGCTGTGATTGTGGAAAATTCCTTTTGTCTAGCACAGAGGTCTCCAACCTTTCTGAGCCCTTAGGTGCCTTTGGAATTCTGGGCACAACCACAAAATGGCCACCAGAGAAGCTGGAGCCAACCACAAAATGGCTGTCACAGAAAGCAGTCACATAGGAAGCCCAAGTGCAGGAGACAAGATGAGTAATTAAAAAAAAAACACTAGAAAAGAGGAATGCAAGAAAGAATAAAACCAACGCTGTGGGGGTAGCTGCTGCTAAAACAATGTTATTTTAATCCTATCACCAATGGCCAATCTGAAGCCCTGCTTGGACCTCCACCCACTTTCTAAAAACATATGACAGGCGCCAGGAAAGGTGTCATGGTGCTCACAGATGTATGTTGGGGGTCCCTGGTCTAGTACTTCATAGCCTGGACTACCAATTCCTTCCTTGTGCAGGTACTTTGGGGGCAGTTTAAACCCTCCTCCTTCAAACCTGTAGATGCAAATCAGTGGCCTGTCTCCATCAAATTGATGGCTCTAAAAATTCAGATGTATTTAGCTTGAATTACCTTCCTTAACATTACTTCTTGTGGTTGGCTGTCTTAATTTTTTTTCTCATTGGATAAAAAGGATATTCTTCTCAGCCAATACTAACTGTAAATTTTAACTAGAAAGGTTGCCAACTCTTGGAAGGCAAAAATATGGCAATGGGCTGAGCCAAGTCTAAGACCTGTCCACCCAGGCACAGGACCAATGGGGTCAAGGGGTGAGCCCCATGTGCTCAGTCACAGAGTTGATGTATCAAAGGATGGAGTGAAGGATCGAGGGGTGAAGCCAACAGAAAACAATTAATCTAAGGTGCCCAGCTTTACCCTTTCTGTGGTTGAGGAGATCTGGAGAGCAAGTGAAGAAGAAAAAATAACCAAAGACAGCTACATTATTTATAGAAGCTACTTTTGAAGCACAGAGATCCTGAGCTGAAAATGAAAGTTATAATTATCTATAAGCTTAATACTGCAAAGGTCTTAAAGATAAAACACAGCCACACTGTGCACTAGTATTGACACAAGTCCTGTGAGTCAAGAGCATGACCCATGTTGAGCTATTTATTTTCTCCCAAACAGAATGTTCTTAAATTCAGCATCAGCCAATATCCACAATTCCTAGGAACTATGATATCTAGCACCTATTCTTAGAATAAAATTCAGAGAGAAAAGGAAAGAGATTATTGCAGATAGGGAAGGGGAATTGTGCAGAACACAGAATTAACATGCGACTATAATCAGATTTTTTTTTATGGAAAGGAGTTCAGAAATGTGACTTTAGCTGCTATGAAGCTCTCTGATCAGGCCAGGGATTTACATTCTGTCAAAAGTTTGTCTTGTAACCTATTGCCAAGCCTCACCCATTGTTGCTGTGGGTATAGACACCTTGGTTGTTACCCTACTATCGTTGCCTAAGCACAGGGTTCCCCATCGTGGTGCCCATGGGCATGATGGCATAGGCCAGTACTTCCCTTGCTCCCACCATGCTTTTCAGAAACTGGGTGGGGGCATTGTAACACAGGGACATTGTAACACAGGTGACCTCATTTAGATGCAAGGATTTCCAATGGAGGATGAAGAAGGCTGATAAGTATCTGGGATTTTCATACTCAGTATGTGGTTCCATTCCCCCTTCAAGATTTCCTTCTTCCTAGGACGTGTGAGGAGGGAGGTGTTCCATGTGGCTCTGCCTCCTGAGGCAGCCATTTTGGATTTGGCATCACCTCTTGAGGCAGCCATTTTGACTTTGGCATCCCCTCCTGTGGCAGCCATTTTGGGGTGATACTTACCACACCCTCTCAAAGGATCCCACAGGTGTAAAAGGATTGGGGGCTCCTGGCCTAAAGACATGGCACTAATTACTTTGAGAAAGTGAGTTGTTTTTGATTTTTTTGTTCCACCTTTCTCTAATCCATAGATTCAACACAGATCTTTAAAAATAACCAGCCAATATCAATAAAATAACACAATTTTATACCTTACATCACTTTTAATGGGAAAGGGGTTAGGACTAAAGGAAGTTCTTGGCGTTCAATCCAGATGTCCCAATCCAGTCAAGGGCAATATGTATGCAGAAGCTTCTCTGTCTAGGTCTCTAATGGGATGGGAACTTGCACATGCCAACGGATGCTGCATACCTCATTCCCAGTCTGAGCTAGGGCTATTATGGGCATGTGTATCCCTGTCAACTGAGCCATGGTCACCATGGAGCAAAACCCTGGATTTATTCCTCCCCACCAAGACAAACCAGTGTGTTTCAAGCTTATGAACCAGGTGGGCAACTGAGGTGGTGCACATGCACAATGGTGGAATGAAGACAGAAAACATAAGGCTGCAAACATTTACCTTGGAAATCATATTAGGAGTCAGTAAGCTGTTCAGAAATTTAAAACCTGATCAAAAGGACAACTGGGAAAATGCACCCTTTGCTTGTTCTGCAAATCAGCTTCCTTTACTGGACAAAAATATTAACATCATGTTTTTCAGGAAGTATTCAAATTTTGTTGCGAATTAATGGAATAAAGACACAGGTTTTATTAAGTTTATTCTGTTGCACAGGAGGTCCCCCCCCACCCCCGGCAAACTAGCCTTTGGTTTGAGTCCAGTGGCACCTTTAAGACCAACGAAATTTAATTCTGGGTATAAGCTTTTGTGTGCATGGGCACTTCTTACTGTGCATGCATACAAAAGTTTATACACAGAACTAAATTTTATTGGTCTTAAAGGTGCCACTGGACTCAAACTTTGCTCTGTTGCTTCAGACTAACATGGCTACCCACCTGAATCTATCTACTCCTTGGCATTAGAGATTTCTTAGAAAGAATCCAGTCATCATTTGTGGATTTCCTGCATTATGCAGGGGCTTGGACTAGATGACCCTGGAGGTCCCTTCCAACTCTGATTCTATGATTCTATCTCCAAACACCTTTGATTAGCTCCAGGAGAGAAAAAGATGGAAGATGATTAAACTGAGAATTTTGGGGGGAAAGGTTTTTAATTAACTTCAAGATTTAACTTCGAATACAGTAGAAATGGCAATTTAAATTCTGAATATATATGCAAGCCAATCCTATGTCCCTTGGATAAAACAATGGTTGAACACTAGCTTTCAAAGCCAATCATCCCACATCTTTTCCTCTTCCTCCTCTTTTTTGGTGACATACCATGAAACAAAATTTGCAGTATAACTGTGACACACCTCCATTCTGCTATACAGAATGTGAAATTGATCTTGCCAGCTCAAGTCCCAAGTTACTAGACCTCAATGAAGAGTTTGCCTACCTAGTTGTATTCTACCATTCTACCAAAAAAAAATGTTACTTGTTTCTAATTGCCATCCCCAGAGCTTTGTAGGAGTCCCTCTGGAAACTAAAATAGGTTCCACTTAAATAAATTCTAGGATGTATTAAAAGATTAATAACCAGGGGTGATTTTGTAGAAAAAGAGGTGCAGGAGCTCATTAGCATAACCCATTAGCATAACTTATTTGCATATGGTACACCACCTGACATCACCGGAAGTATGTCAGAAGGCAAGAAAGAAAGAAAGAGAGAGAGAGAGAGAGAGAGAGAGAGAGAGAGAGAGAGAGAGCGCTGGCAGAGAGGGGACAGCTACTAATCCAAACCTCAGAAATACCACTATTCTGGGAGCATAGCTTCAGTAGTGGCTGAAGCCTTCAGAAGGCTGGTCGGAGGAACAAGGACCTTTCCAGGGGACGGGGTCATTTTGCTGCAGCCATGACACAAGCAGGCATTCCCCTGCGGGGGGGGGGGGGGGGGCTGGCACCGACTCCCGGAGCTGTGCTCCCCCGAACTCCTGCTCGAAATGACCCCTGTTAATAACTATGCTAAACAATTGTATCTAGGGCTCCCAAGAGTCCAAAGTTCTTCACATGCATGATGGTGGGTAGCCATCAACAATGTTTATGTCCAGAGGCATCTTTAAGACCAACAAAGTTTAGTTCTGTGTATAAGCATTCGTGTGCATGTACACTAATTTATTTATTTATTTATTATTTGCATTTCTACCCCACCTTTCCAGACAAGCTGGCTCAAGGCGGCTTCCAACAAGTAAAACACCATAAGACAATGGTTTACAATTTAAAACAAATTTAAAATTTAAACATAACATAAGTTACTAGTGGTGACTCGAGTTGCACGGTGAAGAAAAGCGGCAACCAAATTTAGCCAACTACGGCTATGGCAGGGGCTGGCCAGCAGGCTCCAGGGTGAAGTTGTACTTACTCCCCCCCAGTGGCAGCTCCTAATCAAAAGCCTGGCAGAAGAGCTCCATCTTGCAGGCCCTGCGGAACTGTAATAGGTCCTGCAGGGCCCTGATGTCGTCTGGGAGCTCATTCCACCAGTATGGGGCCACCACTGAGAAAGCCCTGGTTCTAGTGCTGGCCAGCCGAACATCTTCCGGACCGGGGAGGGTCAAGCGATGTTGTGAGCTTGGCCTCAATGCCCTCTGGGGCACATATGGGGAAAGGTGGTCCCTCAAGTAGGCAGGCCTCAGACCATACAGGGCTTTAAAGGTCAATACTAGCACCTCGAACCTGATCCGGTATGCTATAGGCAGCCAGTGCAGAGACCTCAGCACAGGCTGGATGTGGTCCCTCATAGAGAGCCCCATCAGCAGCCTGGCTGCGGCTTTCTGCACAAGTTGCAGCTTCTGGATCTGAGACAAGGGCAGCCCCATGTAGAGAGCCTTACAGTAGTCTAATCTCGAGGTGACCATAGCATGGATCATTATTGCTAGGTCATCGCGTTCGAGGAAGGGAACCAATTGCCTAATCAGCCATAGATGATAGAAGTCTGCCTTGGCAGTGGCTGCTACCTGGGCCTCCATTGTTAAGGAGGTCTCCAGGAGCACTCCCAAGCTCCTAACCCTCGGTGCTGGCACTAATGGTGCCCCACCAAAGGTCGGTAGTGGGATCCCTACCCCCAACCCATTCTGACTCAGGCACAGGACTGAATCATTGGATTCAGTTTCAATCAACTCAGTCTAAGCCAGTCCGCCACATCCAAAAGCACCCACTCCAGGTCATCTGGGTTAGAGTTGGACCGGCCGCCCAACAACAGATACAGCTGGGTGTCATCTACATAATGATGACACCCAAGCCTGTTCCTCTGGGCAATCTGGGCGAGGGGGTGCATATAGATGTTAACATCGGGGACAGCACTGCCCCTTGAGGAACCTCACATATCAGCGGGTACCTCTGGGAAGTCTGTTCCCCGAGCGCAACCCTCTGTCCCCAACCCTGGAGAAAGGAGACAAGCCATTGTAAGGCAAGCCCCTGTATCTCCAAGGCAGTGAGGTGGTGGATCAGCAACTGGTGGTCGACCATGTCGAACACTGCCAACAGATCTAACAACATCAGTGCCGCTGTGCTGCCTCAATCCAGATGTCTCCGGAGGTCATCCATGAGGGCAATTAGTGCAATCTCCATCCCATGGCCTGGCCGGAAGCCAGACTGAAATGGATCCAACATGGAAGTGTCATCCATAAAGCTCTACAACTGAATCGCTGCTGCCCTCTCCAATACTTTGCCCAAATAGGGCAAGTTGGACACCAGCCTGTAGTTGGCCAATATGGCCGGGTCCAGAGATGGTTTTTTCAGAAGAGGACGGACCATCGTTTCCTTGAGGGCCTTTAGGAACAGCCCTTCCATGAAGCACTTGTTGATAATCTCCCAGAGGGTACCACGTAGCCCCTCACAGCAAGCTTTTATGAGCCATGAGGGGCACGAGTCAAGGCTGCATGTGGTTGGGTGTATGGTTGGGAGCAATCTGTTGATGTCCCCAAGGCTGAGTGGACTGAAATGATCCAGAATGGAACCAGAAGATGCACATGGAGCCTCAAGTTCGCTAACTGTCTCAACTGTGGCTGGGAGATCATGGCGGAGTAGCAAGACTTTATCTGCAAAGTAGCTTGCAAAAGCCTCACAGCCAATATCCAATTCCCTATCATTTGGCCTGCCCTGTGGCAGCTCAGTTAAAGACCGTATGGTTCTAAATAATTGTGCTGGGCATGAGCTAGCAGATGCAACCTTGGCCGCGTAGAATTGTCTCTTCACAGCTTTGACTGCCACCTCATAGGATCTCATAAACGTCCTATAGGATGCTCTTGATGCTCTGTCACAGGCACGCCGCCACCGTCTCTCTAACCATCTAAGTCCTCGCTTCATCCGCCTCAGCTCCTCAGTGAACCAAGGAGCTAACTTAGAGTGAGGGCTCAGAGGGTGTCGAGGGGGGGGGTGATCTCATCAATGGCTGCCAAGAGCCGGTCATGCCAGTCCTCGACAAGCACATCTAATGGGCCACCAGGGGGCATGGGATCCCGCAGTGCCATCTGAAACTGCTGGGGGTCCATCAGACTCTGTGGGCGAGCCAAAATATGCTCGTCACCCAAGCAGAGTCGGGGTGGCACCTTTGCACGGGTCTTCAGGGCAAAGTGGTCAGACCACTGAGGCAGTGATCTGATCCACTGTAACCCCCGCCACAAAGATGAAGTCGAGCGTGTGCCTGGCCTGGTGAGTAGGGGCCGTTAGAAGTTGGGTGAGTCCTAGTGCTGCCATGGATGACACCAGGTTCGCCGCTGGCGCAGAGGCCACATCCTCAGCATGGACATTGAAGTCGCCCAAGACTATCAGCCTCGGGTACTCCAATGCCCAGTCGGACATGGCCTCAACCAGTGAAGGCAGGCTGTCGGCTTGTGCGTTAGGTGGCTGGTATGCCAACCAAATAGCCAGACTCTCCCCAGCTTCCCGCATCAGTCCCAAGCACTCAATGCCTGGGAGCTTCAGTAGTGGGAGCGCTCTGTAGAAGTAAGCCTCCCAAATGAACAACACCACTCCTCCTCCCCACCCTTCAGTCTGTGATTGGTAAAGGATCATGAGCCCGGGTGGAGCTAACTGTGAGAATGTCCCAGTGAATATAGTCCACAACAGGTCTTGTAAATAAAAGTCCTTTACTTGTAGGAAAGATTATTGGAGTCATACACTTCTTCTGTTAGTAATGAGATGCTTAGGGTTACATGCATTGATATACTAAACTCACAAATGGTTACAGATAGTCTGCCAATCAGACTATAGTGCTGATGGCGTAACAAAAAGGAGGGTCAGTTCCCAGAGAATACGCGGGAAACCCTTTTTCTCAGGAAATAATGATGTTGAACATTCTAAAAAATCAGTTCACAGAGACCTGAGACCATAACAGCAAACAGTTTCTCTCCACACCAGGCCCTTTCATGTTTCAAGGCAAAGACACGAGATAAGCAGCCAGAAGGTAGCTAGCTGCCTGCGCAGGCGCGGGTGATCTGCCAAGCAAAGCATAAGCCAAGCAAGCAAGGGAGGTGGGGTGGCGGGTGGTAGCTGACTCTGCATTCCTGAGGGCTGGGTGAGAGGCCCGTTGTTAACTCCTGGGCAGGACCTGTGGGGAAGCTAAAAGCAAGGTGAAATATGAATAGGCCCAAAGCATGATTAACATACTGGTATAGCATAGGCACATAAGAATACAGGGTGTATAGGCTCAAAGCCTGAGTAATATACTGGTATAGCAGAGGCACATAAGAATACAGGGTATGCACTGAAATATATGGCAGGCACTGACACTAACTGGGAAAGAGGCACTGTCTCCCTTTCTTGCACCCAGGTCTCAGTCACACATGCCAGGTCAGCACCCTGCTCTAACAGGAAGTCTCGCAGAGTTGCGGTCTTGTTGTTAATAGACCTGGCATTGCACAATACCAATGTCAGAGGGGGGTCCCTCCCAGCCCCACTGCCTGTCCCTCTTGGGATGGGACGCAGGCTGGAAGGGGGCCAAGCTTCTCTATTTCTCGGCCTCCTTCCCTTAAATCCTTGCCTGCTCCCACCGCTGTATTTCCCTCGCCCCAGAAGCACTGGTATCCCTGGTGCTATAAAGTGCTCATGCACACAAAAGCTTAAAGGTACCACTGAACTCAAACTTTGTATTACCTCATAATGGTCCTTACAAAAGGCCTAAACTGTACATGAATACAAGCAGAAAACCAGCGAGATTTGCTGGTGAGGGAAATCCTATTCCACCCCCCACTATACTAACACCACTATCTCTCTCTTCCGAGCTTTTTTGCCTCTTTCTTTCCCCCTTAACAGAACTGCTGAGGTTTTCCTGAAACCTGCAGTAATGTCAGTTTCCTAGGCTCAGATTCCACAGCCTGGGTTACTAGAGAACCCCAAAATGCCAGCTATGATATCATTAGTTTCTGTGAGGTATCGGTTAGCATTCCTGGTTTTGGGGAGTGTTGTGTTTGTTTAGAATATGAAGCAGTAATAGCTTGAAAAGGGGTCTGGTATCCTAAAACTCCAATTCCTATTGGCTAATTAATAAAGACTCCCGTTGGTCCTGAAGCCAATCTAGATACCCAATCACTGAGCCCTGCTTGGGTCCAATAGTATTGCTTGTATATAGTTACACTGTTGAAAGTTATGTATTGGAACAGTATAAATGAAAGTGCTGCTCTCGTAGAGCTGTCTTTTGAGCTGAACAATGTCACTGAAGAAAAGCCTGTTTGTTTGAATTCATCGCCTCCTGCTCAATAGTTAAAAAGGAGCTAATTTTATTTAAGTTTTGGGATTTTTCTGCAATCCCAGGGATTTCTTGAGGATGGTAGAAAAATTGTCCCTATCTGAACATGGCCCCATTGTGCAGTTTTTGTGATCCATATTGATCAAAATTAGATATCATGATTATTGTCACCATATTGCACATGAGGAACTGAAGCTGAGTGTGGTTGCTCTAAGGGCCAAACTAGATATGACTTTTTAAATGAGTGATTTAAAGCGTGCTGACCAAAATACGTCTGACTTGTGACAGCTCCACTCTGGACCATCATTTGTAATTTGCCTCTGGACTGTATGATCTTATTGACACTGGGTGAGCTGGCCTGCATTGACATGCTTAACAATGGGCAGTACCCTACCGTAGGTTTCTGCAAGGCTTCTTTGGCTAGTGGAAGGCTTCTGACTTTGCTTTGTGGAGTCACAGGATACATGTATGTGCTCAGGAGCATGCAAAGGATTACACCACTTGGGGGAATTTTGTACTATTAAAATGTACAAATATTTGCATATTAATGGTTTCCATGGAGATAATTCCAGAAAGTAAACCATGTCAATTAGTTGCAGCCAAAAGAAACAGAACCTTAAAGTGGCAACTTAAAGACTAACAACATTTCATTCCAGCATAAGCTTTGGAGGACTAGAGCTGCCTGGAGGCAGATGCCTATAAAGCTGTATCAGGGGACAGACATGAGGTGACAGATGCCTCATCTTTAACAATCCGGCTATGAACCCCATCCCTAGGGAGAGGGGTGTATAATCTTCTGTAAATAGAAATTAGCTAGCAGCTACCTTTTATATTCTTTTACCTGTATTCTGCCTTGGCTCTACCTGCTTACAGATCATTCCCAAATATCTGATCTTTCTAGAATATGTGCTTCAGTTTAATTTTTAATTTAATTCATTTGTACTCCCACCTTTCTCCCCAGTGGGAACCCAAAGCAGTTTACAACATTCTCCTCTTCTCCATTTTATCCTCACAACAACCCTGCCTACTTGAGGGACCGCCTTTCCCCATATAGGCCCCAGAGGGCACTGAGGTCAGGCACTCAACATCGCCTGACTCTCCCTGGTCCGAAAGATGCTCGGCTGGCCTATACCAGGGCCAGGGCTTTCTCGGTGGCGGCCCCATACTGGTGGAATGAACTCCCGGATGACATCAGGGCCCTGCGGGACTTATTGCAATTCCGCAGGGCCTGCAAGACAGAGCTCTTCCACCAGGCATTCAACTAGGAGCCGCCACCGAGGGGAGAATTGGACATCGCCCTGGTCCTGCCAGTCGCACCCCTATGCTGCCACTATACACCATGAGAACTCTGGATGATTGAAGTCGCCATCTGTTGTTGTAGTGTATTATGTAGAATGTGTTGTTAGTTTTAAACGTTGATTTTATATTGTAAACCTTATGGTGTTTTATGACTGTTAGCCACCTTCAGCTGGTTCGCTGGCAAGGCGGGATATAAATGTAATAAATAAATAAATAAAACCCTGAGAGTGTGTGGCTGGACCAAAATCACCCAGCGAGATTCCAAGGCGCGAGTGGGGATTCAAACCCAGGTCTCCCAGATACTAGTCTGACACCCTTAACCCCTATCCCACATCACTAGTTTGTTTGATTTCTATCAAGCACTTTATTTTTGGGTATTATCAAGACTCTATCCTCGGGGCACTTTTTCAAGCATCTAGGCAGTTTAAATGTGTTTACCACAGATGGCTGGTTAGAGTTGCCAACCTCCAGGCGAACACAATCCTAAGCAAGTTTACAAATAAGTAAAGGCCGCCTGAAGCCACTTCTACACAGAAGTAGATGCAAGCGGCATGTAAGCAATGGCATCTACACCCTCCATCCACGCACTACTTCTTTCATCCACTACTTCTGCCTCTCCCTGTTTTCCTCCATCATGTCTGCCCAAGTGATCACACTGCCCCCTAGGAATGCCAGCCTCCAGGTGGGACCTGGGGATCCCCTGGAATTACAACTCATCTCACTTCCCTTGGAGACAATAGATGCTTGGGAGGGTGGATTCTATGGCGTTGTACCCCACTGAGGTCCCTGTCCTCCCCAGGGTCCACCCCCAAATCTCCAGGAGTTTCCCAAACTGGAGCTGGCAACTCTACCCCCCCATCCACCCCCATGGTCCAGCAACCTTCCCTTACCAAAGCTATAGTGCAGTTTAGCTGGGAAAAGAAACAGAAGCCATTTAAAGAGCCAAAAGGGAGCTCACCTCTGCCATTTTGAAAGTCAAGCTTAGCTCCACCTCCCTCGCTGTAGTGACTATGCTGTGGGTGGAGCATCCCCATCAATGCTCCTTCCACAGTCACCTCAACTGTACCAAAGGAGGTTTTCCTTTGATTCGATGTACAGAGGAAAGCCCTGGGAGGCCCACAAATCCTGTTCAAAATGAGCATGGCATTGCGTGGATGTGCCTATTTAAATGGGGGGGGGGTGGTTCTGCAGGGGAAAATCCCTACACAGATGCAGCCTGAGCTACATATAATTCTTAGAAGCACTATCTTATCAGTTCTTTTCTGAGGCCGAATTGTAACCTCAAAGCTAATTCCCTCCCTACAATAAAAATGCTACTGCTTACCAGAACTCATTTAGTATGAGGATGGTGGGTAGCAGTCTTATCAGACCAGAAAGCAATTTCATGTTCTCTCCTTTTTTTCTTCTTTTTTTAAAAAAACCAACATTGTATGGCCTTTAATCTTCAATAAATGACTTTCACTTAATTCTCCAGGAAACCAGTTCAGGCCATCGAAGCAATTAATATGCAAACATTCAAAGACATCTCCCCTGCGTAACAGTTCATTTATTTGTGAGCTGGGGATGCCTTTTGAAAAAAGGCGACTGCATACGCTTCAATTTCTCTATATTTTTAAAGGATCAAGGACTTAAAGCAAAGCTCTGGAGGTAACAAAACAAAAAGCCAAGAAGACATTCACGGTAAGCATGGTGATCTGTGGTGCAGAAAGAGGCATCAGCTTGAATCCCCAAATTGTGTTTAAAGAGGCTAGTGGGACGTGTCGCCTCTAAAGCAGACAACGTTATTTTGTGAATAAGCTCATGCTTTGCAATTTTTGTGTGTGAAGTACTTAAATTATTTCAAGAAGGCTTTTTTTAAAAGAAAGAAAATAACCTCAAAAATTATTCTGTGTTTGCTCTGTGTTCTGAATGTGTAATGTATGTAATGGCGGCGGCCACATGGCCCCGCAGAGCACATGGCCCAGCTAAGCCCTGAGCTTGGGGCCAGAGAACAATAGTACACTAGGGTCCTAATTGTCCCCCTATCAGAGGCTTAGGATATTCAAATAGTCCTATGATAGCCTCTGGCAGGAAACTTATCCAATGACCTTGTTTGGGCGAGGTCAGGGGTGTGGCTTACCTGTGCATATAAGCAGACCCCCTGACCTCCGTCCCACATGCCTCATCTGATCCTGCTCGATAAAATGTATGCTGATTTCACTGCAACTGGACTCCGCTTTCAGTACTTTTCAGAATGTGACTTTGTGCACCATGCGAGAGATCCAGGATTCAATCATAGAGCAGTCAGAGATGGAATTTATCTCTTTGACTCAATTGCCCACCTGTGAACAGGATATCAGATTGCTCTGCCTTGTACGACTCTTCAATGCCTGAAAATGGGCTTTGTGAAGTAAAAATGTGAAAGGAAAATAATAAGGGCAGTAAGTACTTGATTGTGCTTTTTCTCTGTTTAATAAGAAGATACTATCAGGTCATAAGTGACTTATGGTGACCCTTCATAAGATTTTCCAGGCACAACAGAGGTGGTTTGCTATTGCCTTCCTCTGCATAGCAACCCTGATTGCACCTCTGGTCCCATTGGCAGCCAAGCTCTGGCCATATGCTGCCTAACACTCCTAAGTCTCTTCTGTTACATCACTGGCCTGGAAAAACCTTGACTAAACAGGTCTCTGAATTGCTTTATTTGTTATTAATGGATGCTAAATGTTTAATAGCACAGAAATGGAAATTAAAGAAATGGAAATTAAAGAAACCTTGACACACTGGAGAGAGAAGATATGGGATATTGCAGCCTTTGATAAACTGGCGACTCAACCATTAATATTTGACAACCCAACAAGAGTTTATCGTTCAGTTTTTTTGAACCTTTATGGTTCAGTTTTTTTGAATATGTCACCATAAATCAAAAACAAGTTTATAAAATACCTTTAAAATATAAGGATTTTGCATTTTATTGATACATATTATTATATGCTACTAGATTGTATTATTATATGCTACTAGATTGTATTAAGTAAATTGGTGGGCTAGTTCAAAGTTAGTTGTTTGTGGTTGGTTAAGTTTTTGTATTGTTTAACCTTTTCCCTTCTATTTTTTGTATACCTCTGTTATGTCCTGAATCATACAGTGTTCAACATAACCCTTGTTACCGCGACTATTAAGGTTGGTAATAATTCCTTTTGTATTGTTAGTTTTTATTCAAAAAATAAAAACTGTTATTTGCAAAAAACAAAACCCAACAACAGTTGAAACACACAGTAATAAAAATGCTCAGCATTAAAGTGCTTACCCTTGATTTACACGTCTCTCTTGCTAATTAATTGTCTCAATTTATAGCTCTACTGTATATCTCCAGTTTTGGTTTTCGGTTTTAGCATGCCATACTGTAGAATGGTGAATATTCTTTCAGGGGTAAGAAATCATTATTGCACATGGCATCGGAGATTCGAGTTCATGGGCACTTTTTCTGCACACCTTTACTCTGAAGTCTCAGGGGGCAGGAAAGCGAAACCCAAGAGTGCTGACATTTGGAAAATATAATGCACAATGCAAGGCTCACAGCATGAAAAGTACAATTAAGCAAAAAAAATGCCATGAAATAGGCTCCTAAATATTAACAGATTTTAAGCAACTCTTTGCATCTTATGGAAAAAATATTTATTTCCAAAACCATGTATTGGTTTTCTATTATTTCAAAATCATTACTTATTTTACACAAAGAGAGGAAGATTGTCATTACGTGCAGCATCTCTCACAGATTATTGCAAGACAAGTAGAATTTCACGCAGACTGAGAATCCAGAAGGCTCACACAATGTTTTTGGAAAGTGATGACTTTGAGAACAAATGGATTGCCATAGTTAACAGATGTGCCATAGACCTAATCAGGGCTATTTTGGGGCAGGAATACACAGGAACAGAGTTCCGGTTGGCTCCTGAGTTGGCCACACCCAGCAGGAACTCATTAGGATTGGCTACATTAGGGGTATGTGGCCTAACGTGCAAATTAATTCCTGCTACAAAAAAAAGCCCTGAGTTTTGACAACAAACAAAGTAAACAGAATAAGAAGCAAAAAGTGGGTGTGGCTGAATGACCACTCTTCTGGTAACATGGGGGTATGGCCTAATATGCTAATAAGCTGTGCTGTCCATGGTGTGACCTAATATGCTAATGAGTTTCTGCTGTTGGGTGTGGCCTATTATGCTAACGAGTTCCTGCTGGGCTTTTTCTACAAAAAAAGCCCTGGACCTAATGTTGCTAGTCATTGATAAGGCGACTCAAGAAATAGATACGTTGACATTAGAAATTGAGGAAATGGAGCAATAGCTTAAAGGGATGTGTACGATGTAAAGTTACAGAAACTAAAGATGGAGGTTTATTTATATTTAGGATTTGAGAATAAATGGAAAGAAATTTAAATAAAGAAATTCAAAAGGGGTAGTAGATTATGAGCAACTGGAAGTATATATATGGTGTATGTTAAAAACAGCAGCAAAGAAAAGAGTCTCATAGGCTGACACTAGGGATAATTCTTATGATTTAGAGACAGCAGAAGGGGAGGATTTGGGCAATGAGGGTACTTCAGAGAGTACAACTGGACCAGGGCGAGAGATGGTTTTTTCCCAATATTGGCCTCAACACAGGGGAAGGAAGAAAACATGATTGTTAACTTATCTTCTCACGTTTTTTTCAAAGAGTATTGAATTTAGGCTTAGGCTTTGTGCCAATGCCAAAATATAACCCATTCCAAACTAGAGTTGAATTGTTCAAACTGATTAGGATTATTAAAACTTAGAAAAGTTTTTGACAAATCTGAAAATATACTTGTGAATACACTGAAACTTAAGTTTGTATCAAATGTGTGTGAGCCATCTCTACAGGTGTTTGAACGTTTAGTATTAAAAGATAGAGAAAGAGCGGAGAACTCTAGCATTAGGAAGGAATTTAATCTATCCAGTGATGCACATAAGAACCTTGAAAATATTTCTAAAGATGAGTCCATTATTACAAAGGAGGCAGACAAGGGTGGGGCGATAGTCGTTCTTAATACGGCAGACTACTATCGCCAGGAGGTTAGCTGCCAATTAAATGATAGCACTTGCTATGAATCCACACCCAGAGATCCAACCCACCACATTGCCAGGTTAATATTTGTAGTCAAGGAAGCATGTGCTATGGGATACATAGTGCCAAAACCCAACAGGACTAAATTTGTTGGGTTTTGGCATTGCCAAAGTGTCACTGGTTCCACTGGGCACATTGCACTGGTTCTGTTGCTGGCGTTGCAAACATTCCCCCTCCCTACACTTCACTTTCTACTGCAGAGACTCTCTGGGAGAATCTGCTGGGCTTGTTGTATGCCTGCCTTGCTTTTTTCCCCATCAGTGGAAACGAAAGAGATCCTCACATTTCAGTAAAGTTTGGTTTTGGCACTGGTTCTGCTGGGGAAAATAGTGTCACCCCCGATGTCACTGGCACAATGATGTTACTTCAGGAAGTGATGTCAGTGCAGAGCTGATGACACACAGAGATGGCTGTTTGGGGGTAGGGTTTTCCCACACCAGCCAGCTGACCAGCAGTGGGCCAGAGCCCAAAAAATTGGCGGATCCCCCACTTGGGGACTGGCAAGCCTAGCATAAACACTGTTCTGAATAGATTCCACCTGGTAAGGCCTACTTGCTTAGGCATATTTACATTTAAGTCTTTGTCCAAAGACTCTACCCATGGCAGGGAGAGCTTGCCACAGGCTGAGGGGCCCTTGAACTTACTGGGAATGGTCCTGGTAAGCCGCTGCCCTGGAGGTTCCCTGGTAGCCAGGAGAAAGTTAAGCTCAATAGCCCCCAGCAGCACCACAGGATCCACTTGGCGGAATCCTGGGCTGTTGCAATGACTGCAAGAGGCACTGTGCAAGATGTCACCCTCTTTCATTGCTGAGTAGACACAAACCGAGTAGACACTGTGGTGTTACCAGCACCTCAGGGGTCACCTGTCTTAGCTTGCTCCAGGGATGTTCTAACTAGGGTTTCAGCGGGTGAGTAGTGGGTGGGGAATGGGGGTGAAATGCCTAAATGACCTGGAAGTGACACACGCACATCAGGGATGTTGTGGAGTGACACTCTGGTTTTTGGGCAAAACTCTATGCTAGAATTAGCTTGTACCATAGAGTTTTTGCCCCCCAAAAGCAGAAACCTATGTCACTTCCGGGTCACATAGGCATGTCACTGCTGTGCCAGGCATTCCTCCATTTGGGGGGATAATTTCCCCCCAATGGTCAACTGGCTGGTGGTGGAAAGGTGGGGGCTGGCAGTGGGAGACCCTCATCTCCATTGGGGGGGGTCTGGCATCCCTAGTTCTAACAGCCTAATCTGTTCCTGCACATGGAGGACCTACTCACAAGTACAAACCAGATCATTTTTACTTAATCCTGAAAAGTATCCAAGTTGCAGAAGGAATTCTTGATGGAGAATTCAAAGCCCGTCTCTTAGTGGAATATAATTACTGCAACATCAAAGAGAGCTGAATACACAGTGAGGTTTGGTCTATGTTGTTATTCTGGATCTGTTTCTTCTCCAGTTAATGTAATAAAATGTGATATTGGATTAAAACATAAAAGAGCAACTTTGGGGTGCATCAGAGAGAGAGAGAGATGACACCATTAGTCTGGTGCTTCCTCTTGGGTTGTTTGTATTCATTCAAAGACTTTTTCTTAGAACAGGCAATTAATTCCCCTCTCTCGCTCTCATAGGAAGGTTTACTTATAGCAGTGTTATGAATGTTAAGTGGAACTCTACCATTTCTTAAGGCACAGGATATATTAGACATTCATATCAGGTTTTTAATCTACAGGTGTCAGACTGGGGAATCAGGATGATGAAAATTAAGGAAGATTAGGAAGATTAGGAAGATTAGGAAGATCTCTCTAAACTGCATGAAGATCAGTGTAGTTACTGGAGGGTGACACACACAGGAACGAAGAATCCTTTTATTTTGTTTTGTTCTATATAGTAAATTCATACCTTGCCCTGCCCTGCATGGTCCAGGCTAGCCCAATCTCATAAGCTCTCAGAAACTAAGAAGGGTTAGTGCTAAGATAGAAGACCACCAAGGAAGTCTAGGGTTGGGATGCAGAGGAAGGCAATAGCAAACCACCTCTGAACGTCTCTTGCCTTGAAAACCCTACAGGGTCTCCAAAAGTCGGCTGCAACTTGAGGGCACTTTCCATCACCACATTGGTACCCCACCTTTCTCCCCAAATGAGGAAACAAAGCAGCCCACATAGTCCTCCTCTCCTCAATTTTATTTTCACAACAACCCTGTGAAGTAGGATAGGGTATGATCATGCGATTAGCCTAAGGTCACAGCAGAGTCAAAATTCAGACCTGGTTATCCCAGATCCTAGTCTGACACTCCAAAAAGGACACCATACTGGCTTTCAATATAAATGGGATCTGAACAGGCCAAGACTGAGAGGGAAAGAGGAGGATAGGCATGAACCAGCTCACAAACAAAAATTTGTGATGGATTTTGACCAGTTCATGGTTTGTGAAGCAATGTTCACAAACTGAAGAAGCACCATGAAGGCGAGCTGACTCTGGAGATTCGTTCCAGTGTGAATGACCGGTTGCCGTTAGTAAAGTTTCAAGATTTATGATGAGTTGTATTTGATAGGAAATACCCCAGAGGTCGGGGAGAACCTATAAATCTGTCTACGTTTCTCACTTGAAGTCTCTTTTGTGGAAGTCTCTCCATCTTCAGTAGAAGTCATTTTCTGAAGAAGAATATGAAACAAAGAGCAGAATCTAGAGCCTTTGCCTTGTTTGCATTTGAAAATTTTGTGAACTTTGTACATGCTCAGAGACTTTTTTGTTTGCATTTAGAAACTTTGTGAATCCCAGTTGATATTACGTGCATACTGATTATAGTATGTTTAAAGTTCCAATGGGCATATAAACTTGGTGTTCAGTACATTTGTTATCTGTGTCATTTTCAGTGCTTTGTCTTGGACTATCGTATATACTGTATTATAGCTTTGTTATTGTTATATGTGAAGCACCATGAACTTCCATGAATTTTAAGGCAGTTTGTGGCAGTTCATGGTGGTTGTTCATGAAGAGCAGAAAGCATTTAAACCCACTTTCTGCTCTTCACAAAAACAGTTGAGTGGCAGGGAGCAATTTTTTTTTAAAAAAACATTAATTCATATATTCAAAAAGTACAAATGCAAATACAAAACAAACTTACACATGAGAATCAAGACTTATATGTATACAGATGATCTGTCAACAATACAATTAGAGAAAACAACCAAACCATATAATCAATGAGTAAGTTCATGGTCTCTAAGTCAACAGGTCTACATATGGGTTAGTAGTTTTAACACTAAAATCACTATAAACAAAGGGCAACCATTTCTTAGTAACAAATGATTTAGAACTTATAGAACATTGTTGGTTCAAGTCATATGTTAGCTAAGACAGTTTTCGCAGCTGTGAGCATAACTGAGATAAGTCACGAGTGTAATTAGTTAACTTATAGACTTTCCATAAATTTAACAAAACAATTTTAGGATCTTGTGGAATTTAATCTCCTAATAAGAAATCAATTTCTTGTAGAACCTGATTCCCAAACTTCTTGATTATTGGACAAGTCCACCAGTTGTGAAAATAAGTCCCTTTGTGTCCATGAAGAAATAAATTGCGAAATTAATTTTATTGCCTTAGTAAGCTAATTCTTTGAAACCGCAAGGCCAGCACAGATACAAACATGCATAAAGAATTCTCTGGTGTTACATTGTATGTTTGCACTTCAGCAAAATGCCTATACAGAAGCTTATTGTTCCAAAGTTGCAACTACTTACAAAGGCTTATTATTCTTTGAACGTCCTAGCTTAGAGAAGAGGCATGAGAAAGTATACCAGTTTGCAACAATGTTTAACTTAACATTCTTGATTCCTTTCCTATAATTGACATGCACAAGAATGAAATAGAGTACCTTTGCTTACGAGAATGATGTCAAATGTGTAGAAATGACACTGGTTCCACCCTACTGAAATTCTCCGCCTTCTTAGTATAAAAGATTAAACCCAACTGTAAACGGGGCTCGCGTGTATCTGAAACTGTTATTCAGATTGAGACTTATGATACCATAAATTTTGGGGTTTTTTTATTCCTGGTGTCTGTGTGCCTTCTTCCTGATCGGATCTGGGTTTTGGGATTACTGCTTCATCCACAACCTTTCCAACACAATAAAGAAGTTTTGCCAGTAGCGTGAGCCAACTGAGCAGGGGTCAAACACCACCTAGCAATAACTATGCATGTCTGAATTTGAATGTTCAATGCCGGGATTAGATAAACAGAGAAGGTCCAGATTTGTGACCACTGAACTTCTCCTATATCCTGACCAATATCCTCTTGCCAGACTGATAGCGTAGTGGTTTCTTGAAGTTGAAGTCAGACAACATAGAGTATATCTTAGAGAACATTCCTTTTACAGGTGTAGATTCCAAATATAGTAACTGTTTAAAGTCTATCAATGCTATATGCAAATCCTGAAAGTTAGAACCACTAATTAAATTGTGTAATTAGTGATATTCAAACCAAGGCAATTTAACCCTATATTTCTCGTCTAATTTAGCTTTTCTTTTCAGGTACCCTCGTGAAGTGGCATCTATCAGTCTAGTTAGATTATGTTGTCTCCATGGTTTCAAAGAGGTTTTACCTTTTTCCAGGTTGAAACCATTGCTGGCCAGTAAAATTTGATAATAAAGACCTTGAAGGAGCCAATAACTTACACTAATTGCTCCATATCTGAAAAGTCACCCTCAAAAAGGGGTTCAGGTGTTTTAAGAAGGGGCATGGTGTATTTTGATGCCATAAGTGTTCACAGAAAGTTCTATCTACAAGATCTATTTCCTCTAAACTTTTCCATTCTGTGACATAATAAGTCCTGTATTGTTTAATAAGGTTGGTGAAAATTATTGCTTGATGGTATAATTGAACAGCCGCAGCAAGGCCTCTCTTTTTAAAGCAGCATCTGAGGGTATCAAAATTTATTCTTCTTGGATTGCCAAATAAATTTAGATCTCTTTGCCAATTCTAAGTGAGATAGGCAGGCTAATCGGTATAGCTCTTATATAAAAGATAATTTTAGGAAGGATAAGTGATTTTATGACTAATTCTATTAATGAGAAGCTATTGCGATTCCACTAGGTTAACAGATCTTTGATGGAACTTGTAATCTTAAGGTGATTCACTTTTAGTAGGTCTGTCAAATTTAATGGAATGTAAATTCCAAGATACCTAAAATTATCTTTAACCCAGCTAAGTTTTATGAAGAAATGATTCTGTTTGTTTAGTCAAAAGGATAGGGTATAATATGGTTTTGTCTGCATTAATCTTGAGGCCTGAAATTGCTCCAAAACTATTTGAGTTTCAATTATTGGGAGGGATGTTTCTGGTTTAGAGATGAAAAAAATCATATTGTCAGGAAAAACACTAATCTTGATATGATGTGGGCCAATTGGTATTCCTAAATTAAGAGATCAATCTCTAATGAGACTGGTCAATGGCTCAATCACAATTGCAAATAATAAGGGTGATATGGGGCACCCTTGCTTGGTGCCTTGACATATTGATAATTGGGGAATTCATCTCATTAATACGCAACATAGCTTGTGGAGTCACATATATGGATTCTATTACTGTAATAAATTTGTCTCCAAATCTCATGGGTTGTAGTAATCTGAGCAGATATCCAGGCTCGACTGTATCAAAGGCCTTTTTGACACCTAGTGAAACTATGCATGTGTCTTAGATTGATCTTGAGTTACAATAATGTATTACATTTAATGCTTTCCTAATGTTGTCTGTCATGACCCTGAATAAACCTAGTTTGGTCTAATGAGATGTAATTACCTATGATTCTATTTAGTCTTTGAGCTAAAATATTGGTAAATACTTTATGATCATTATTTAATAAAGAAATAGGCTTAAAGGATTTAGGATCACAAAAATCTTGATCTTTTTTTGGTATTACTATTAATTTAGCTAGGTTCCATGATTGTGGAATCACTCCAGAGTCCAATACAGTATTATATAGGTCCAGCAGGTGTGGAGATAACTAATGCAGTACTAAAACATTTATAAAACTCAGAGGTATAACCATCTAGTCCCAGGGATTTAGTATTTTTCATAGATTTAAGAACCATTTCAAGTTCCAAGGTATCTGTTGGCTGTTCCAAAAAATTCTAATGAGCCTCTGACATAGTTTTTAATGAGGCATTAGAGTTAAGGAACAGGTTTATTAATTGTGTGTGTGAGGGTCACATGTGGTATACAATTTGGAATAAAAGACTTTAAAACAGTCCATAATTTATTTTGTTGAAGTATGACACTTTCTTTGGGCGTCTCGTATTATTTTTTCCCCTTGTTTTAACCTTCCATGCTAATAAACATGAGGCCAATGGACTTCTGTACCAATACACTTTTTTAAGATACAAAAGACTTTTCTTAATTTTATGAACTTCCAAAGCTTCTCATTTGTTCTGTTCCTCCATCAAACATCTGTAAATTTTAGGGCTACAAGTAAGTTTATGTTAGGCCTCAAGAGATTTAATATTGTCTACTAATTTTTGTCTCAATTCTGCCTTTTTTTTAGCATGGGCCGCTGAGAATGAAATACTACATGGAGTGAAACCTCTCCTGTGAGATTTAAAGAATTCCTGTATTTTCTGCTCAAGTTATGTTACAATGACAGGATTTTTCAATAAAAAGATATCAAACTTCTGTGTAAAACCTTTGTCTATGTTTTCACTGAAGCTCAAACAGCATTGCACCAGAGCGTGATTAGACCAACACATAGGGTTTATGTCAGCTGTGGATAATTTATTAATAGACTTAGATATCAAAACATAGTTAATTCTGGTATGCGTCTGGAACCTATTAGAAAAATATGTGTAGTCCTTATCATTCTCATGAATCAACCTCCAAGAGTATTAAGTCAAAACACTGTAGAATTCTCCGAAGGCCAGTAAATTGACATTTGGAGTTTTTAGATGGCAGTGTCTTTGATGATCTCTTATCCAAATTGACATTCACTATGTAATTTAAATCTATGCCCATCAATATAGGCCCATCTTGGAAGAACTGCTGCAAAGTTTCCTTAATGAATCCCAATTGACCAGAATTTGGGGCGTAAACAGTGGCTAACGTCACTTTATCCCCATTTAAAATACCTTTAACAAATCGATATTGCCTTGTGCATCTTTTTCAACTCCTTGTCATGTAAACCTATTATTTTTGGATATCAGAATTTCCACTCCCAGTGTTCTTGATGAACCAGGAGTGTCACAATTCTGAGAAAACCATTGAGACAAATAATTAATGTTATTGCTCAGATGTGTTTCTAATAATCTTAAAATCTAGATGTCTGAGCAGAAAATTTTGGGCCCGGAACAAGTGGGCTTTTGTCAGGGGAAATCAACTCTGGACCATTGTGCTGTTTTAAGTCATCTGGTGAGCCAGTAAAGAGAGGCACTCTAATTTATTTAAAGCCTTTCTAGACTTGAAGGGAGCCTTCGACTTGTGAGAACTTTTATGGAAAAAAACTAAGGGGTCCTGGATATTGATGAGAGGTTGCATTTCCTGATTAGGAAGCTCCACCTTAACACTACTTGCCAGATGAGATGCTCCAACAAGGGCAACTTAACTCCTAAGATTCCAATAAAATGTAAAACAGGGCTGCATCTTAGCCCCTCTATTATGTATTCTTTTGATGAATTATCTAGACTGTTATTTGAAAACCACTGATGGCCATAGTCCCAAATTAGGGGTGATGCATCTCCCACTGCTTCTCTATGCAGATGATACTGTAGTGCCCTGACTCAAGTGGGAATGAAAAGACTCTTAGTTCGCTTTCTTGAATATTGTGATGTTAATAAATTAACTTTAATTTTGGGAAATCTAAAATCATTGTCTTTAGGAGACATGGTAGCCTAATAAATGGAAGGTAAGAGGTAACCTGATTGAGCAGATTCCAAGCTTCAAATACCTGGGAGTACACTTTTATCATAGCCTTAGATGGGCAGTACATAAATCAGTACATATCATAGCCTTAGATGGGCAGTACATATCATAGCCTTAGATGGGCAGTGACATAAATCTGTCAATAGTACCATGCTTGCAGTTTCTCGTCTTTACTACACTAAGGACAATCAGCATGTGCCCGCGGCCTTGAGGGTTTTCAATCACAAGATCAGTGCTAAACTGATGTATGGGGTTCCAATCTGGATTTTGGCTATTGATAAAGATATAGAAAAAGTCCAATCTAAATTTTTATGGAAAATATTAGGCCTTCTCCCATTTATGTCCTGTGCGGCCATCTGTCTAGAGACAAATCAGAGTCTTTTGGAAATGAAAGTTTGCATTATGACATTTAAATTTTGGCTCAGGTTACATTTTAGAACTAATTTCAATCCTTTTATTTCACAAATGCTTACCGAGTTCTCATTCTTGGCATGGTTTCTCCATATAGAGAGTAAAATCATGTGTATAGGAATTAGTTTTGGAGAGCTTCTTCATTTGTCAGAAAGTTCAGCCTTTCTCTTGATAAAACAAAGACTATTTGACATAGAGTGCCAAGAGCTGATTAGCCTGGCTTCAGGTAGATGCTCCCCCTTGAAGGGAAGGTTTCCTCCCCAAGCGTTTATAGCAGAATATTTTTTCTGTTTAACCACTCCTCACTATTGAAGCACTTTTATGTTAGGCCATTTTAATGTGCTGCCTTTGGCTGTACTGAGTGGTAGGTTCTCTAAAACTGCTTGTGTGGATAGATTATGACCTCATGGTGTTCATGAAGAGATTCTGGATCATATCCTTCTGAACTGTATCTTCTTTTCTGATCTTCGATCATTATATCTTGAGCCTTTATTGAGAAACCTAGTAAATCATTCTGATGAATGAAAGATATCTTATTTACTCTCTACTCGCTCCTTAGTGATTATGGAAATGGTGGCCAAATTTCTGTTTTTGGCTTCTAAGAGGAGGGAATGTATAATTAAGTGCATATTTGTATTTAATTGCCTGTCAGTTTTAATATGATATGCCAATAAAGGTTTGATTGATCGATCGATCGATTGATTAAGTTCTCCTTGGTTTTTCCATTTGTATTTAGAATTCCTGCCATAATTCCTGTGCTTTTTTTTGCCAAGGTCCATCATCGTTTATATTTCTGTGGGCACTATATGAACAACGAGATTACATAAGCAGCTACTCCTCCGCTGACATACATTTGCAAGAAGCATCTGTGTCACCAGTTACACCACAGGATAGAATACCCCAATTAAGTCAGGAGAAGAAGAAGGTGCTAGGAATGAAGTGACACTTCTTCCCAATAATGCTGTCAACTTCTGTATTTATTGAATTGACAAACAGAACTGTGCTGCCAGTTTCCTTTCTGTACTGACCCGATAATTTTGACATACTAATTATTATTTTTTCAAAGAGGGAGTTTTGGGAGCTGCTTTGCAAAAGAGTCTATTTGAGAAGTGTTGTGTTTGTGTTTAGAATATGAAGCAGTAATAGCTTGGAAAGGGCTCTGGTATCCTAAAGCTCCAATTCCTATTGGCTGATTAATAAAGACTCCCATTGGTCCTGAAGCCAATCTAGATACCCAATCGCTGAGCCCTGCTTGGGTCCAATAGTATTGCTTGTATATAGTTACATTGTTGAAAGTTATGCGTTGGAACGGTATAAATGAAAGTGCTGCTCTCATAGAGCTGTCTTTTGAGCTGAACAATGTCACTGAATAAAAGCCTGTTTGTTTGGATTCATCGACTCCTGCTCAATACTTAAAAAGAAGGATGCCATTTCCAGGGTGACATAATCCAAATGAACCCAAGGCCACTGAAAGGGAGAGAAATGTGGCATTGGGTGGATCCCTCCATGTGTTTTATGTCAATGGAAGCACAAAGAGCAGATGTTCAGTCTCAGCTGCAGCAGGGACAGTGTGATCCAGCCAGTTTAACAGTGGCAACTAGTTGGCCAAGAATGGGCCATGCGTGTGTGGAGAAAGTCCTACTGGCATTCAACCATCTGTAAGGCTGGACAAAACAGGAGATGTAAGAAGAGGGGTCCTCCTGGATCAGACCCACCATCCATCTAGCCCAACATCTTGTTTCACACAGTGACGAGGGGGGGGGGGGCAACAAACAGGACATAGAGGCCAAGGCCTTTTCCTAGGGTTGCCTCCCAGCACTGTGTTTTAGAAGTTTACTGTCCCTAGATAAGGAGGTTGCCTTTAGTCATCACAGTTAGTAGCCATTGATCCTTTTAAATCCATCTACATAAGTGCCCAAGATCCCTTGACAGCAGGTATAGACAAAAGGCTGCCAGAAAATTAGAAATTGCCTCACTGGACTAGACCAAGGTCCGTTTGATCTTGCATTCATTTTCCAAGGCCAACCAACCAGATGTCAGGGAAATTTACAAGCAGGGCACAATGATGCTGGCTTTCCCTCTCACTGGTCTGGCCTAATTAAGTAAACAATTTAGGATGCGGCAACTAGTGGGTGGGGGACTTACCAAGAGAAAGCAAGTCCCAGGCCATGTCGCTGACATCACACAGGAAGTGATGCCATCACACCAGCAACTTCCATTTGATGCTCTGGTATTTTGGACTGGGCCTTCCTCTTTCTACTGGTAAATTCCTTGCCAGTCAGCTGGTTGGCAGCTGGGGTCAGGTCTTGGCAGTGGGTGATCCCCACCTCCACCGGGGGATCTGGCAACCCTACATGCGGAACATCAGAATACTGCCTCTGAATATTGTGGTACCATTCAGCTACAATGGCTGAGAGGCCTATTTGTGGCTGCTTTCCATTAATTTGTCCAGAGCAGAAATTTGAGGATCCCATACAGAACACGGTCTCATTATAGCATTTCACTTAAACAGCCCAAATGCCCCTGGCATCTTCTAACCTTGCGTTAGAAACGAAATTCATCTCTAGGCCTGTAATGATTATTACAGAAGGGAATGTTAGAAACAAGTTTCAAAGATGAGCTTTCACATTGTTTTCTGGCTTCAGATAAGATCAGCACTTCAGGATTTGAAAAGCTATCCCCCCCCCCCCCCCAGTCTCCTATTTATTTGCTTAGCTGCGCGTGTGGAACGATTGTCACAGTGACATATTTTTGAACAGGCAGTGGCTCAGTCTCAGACCAAGGCTGCATTCCTAAGTGCACTGACTAGGGAGTAAAGCCCCACGGATCTCACTGGGCCTTAGTGCTGAGTAAACATAATTAGGATTGCCCCAGCTATCACCAGAAGCAACTGGAGGATTTGTTAGCAATACTGATTAAGATAACCTTGTTCTGTACCAAATTCTTCTCTTGTAATAGGTGAATATTTGTGCTGCCAATGAGATATGGAGCAGAATTAGGAGTAAAAAAAAAAATACACTCAGCGTCTACAGTTATCTATCACCTTCAGAAAATTGCTCGTCATGCAGGCCATCGAGAAAGAAGGGGGAAACAATTCTTTTCAAATGTAGCAATAAAAATTCTAATAGGTATTATAAAGCTTTCAAAAACTGCAGCCTCAGACCGCAAGACTGAGACGTTCAGATGACTTACTCTGGAGAAGTCTGTGGAAGGCTGGGAGGAGACAGAAAATCAATAACACTGCCACAGGCTCATGCTCAAAGAATTCTTCCCCCAAAGGATCCATTGTTATTGAACCTTTAGCTGGATTTGGAAAATGTTGAAGGGGAAAGATGCTGGCAAGGCTGTGTTCCCTCTAAGCTGAGTGAGCTAGCTCACAATGGAAAGTCATAGGTTCAAATCCCTCCCAGTGAAGTTCTACGAACCTAAATGGCTTTGGCTGGATCCTACTTTGCCTAAGGTGGCAGGATATTGTTATTCTACTGTATCAGGTCATAGTTTATACTTAATCTGCCCATTTTTTGTAGACTAACTGGTGGTCAATGAAAATGGACCCTCTGTGCCCTTACTACAGCTAAAAGACTCGTATTACCATACTGGAGAGATAAATGCCCATTTCTTCTAAATCCGTGCATTGAGGACCTTAGAACTTTATCAGTATTTGAATGCACAGTATAATAGACTATTGTGTATTTTTAGAGATTTGGGAGTATTTTATAGAAACTTATGTGTAGAAATGCCACTACTGTTGTTACATTTTTGTCTCTAGTATATATAAGAACATAAGAGAAGCCAATGTTGGATCAGGCCAGTGGCCCATCCAGTCCAACACTCTGTCACACAGTGGCCAAAAACACCAGGTGCCCTCAGAAGGTCCAGCAGTGGGGGCAGGAAGCCCTCCCACTGTTCCCCCACCCCAGCACCAAGAATACAGAACATCACTTGCCCCAGACTGAGAGTTCCTATCTATACTTTGTGGCTAATAGCCACTGATTGACTTCTGCTCCATCTGTTTATCCAATTCCCTCTTGAAGCCGTCCATACTTGTAGCCGCCACCACCTCCTGTGGCAGTGAATTCCACGTGTTTATCATTCTTTGGGTAAAGAAGTACTTCCTTTTATCTGTTCTAACCCGACTGCTCAGCAATTTCATCGAGTGCCCATGAGTTCTTGTATTGTGAGAAAGGGAGAAAAGGACTTCTTTCTCTACCTGCTCTATCCCATACATCATCTTATAAACCTCGATCATGTCACCCCTCAGCCACCATTTCTCCAAGCTAAAGAGCCCCAAGCGCTTCAACCTTTCTTCATAGGGAAAGTGTTCCAACCCTGTTATCATTCTACTCTGCACTTTTTCCAGTACTATGATATCTTTTTTGAGGTGTGGCGACCAGAACTGTACACAGTACTCCAAATGAGGTCACACCATCGTTTTATACAGGGGCATTATGATACTGGCTGATTTGTTTTCAGTTCCCTTCCTAATAACCCCCAGTATAGCGTTGGCCTTTTTCATTGCAGTCGCACACTGTCTCAGCATTTTTATTGAGTTATCTACTACAACTCCAAGATCTCTCTCTTGTTCAGTCTCCGCCAACTAGGACCCCATCAACATGTATTTATAGTTAGGATTTTTGGCTTCAATGTGCATCACTTTGCACTTGGCCACACTAAACCCCAATTGCCATGTTGATGCCCACTCGCCCATCCTCAACAGATCCCTTTGGAGTGCCTCACAATCCTCCCTGGTTATCACCACCCTGAATAATTTTGTGTCATCTGCAAATTTAGCCACTTCACTGCTTACTCCCAACTCCAAATCATTAATAAACAAGTCAAAAAGCATCGGACCAAGTACTGAGCCCTGCAGTACCCGACTGCTTACCTCCCTCCACTGAGAAAATTGCCCATTTATACTCACCCTCTGTTTCCTTTTAATTAGCCAGTTTTTGATCCACAAAAGGATTTGTCCTTTAATCCCATGACTATTGAGCTTACTTAGGAGCCTTTGATGAGGAACTTTATCAAAAGCTTTCTGGAAGTCAAGGTAAACAACATCTATTGGGTCCCCCTTGTCCACATGTTTGTTTACTCCCTCAAAGAACACTAAGAGGTTAGTGAGACAAGATCTTCCCTTACAGAATCCATGCTGAGTCTTCCTCAATAGATTTTGTTCATCAATGTGCCTACTATTTTTTCCCTTAATAATAGTTTCCACCAACTTACCCGGTATCGACGTCAGACTGATTGGCCTGTAATGTCCTGGATCTCCTCTGGAACCCTTTTTAAAGATAGGAGTGACATTCACTACCTTCCAATCCGCAGGAATGGAGGCAGATTTTAAGGAAAGATTACATATTTTTGTCAGGAGATCACATTTGAGTTCTCTCAGAACTCTCGGATGTATACTTTCCCACTTTTTTCTTTTGCCCCATCTTATTCTTTTTTTTTTAAGAAGAAGAGATTGGCTTTATACCCTGCCTTTCACTACCCGAAGGAGTCTCAGACTGGCTTACAATCTCCTTTCCCTTTCCTTCCCCATAACAGACACCCTCTGAGTTAGGTGTGGCTGGGAGAGCTATTTCAAGAACTGCTCATGAGAGAACAGCTCTGAAATAACTTGTAACTGACCCAAGGTCACACCAGCAGCTTGCATGTGAAGAAATGGGGACTCAAACCTGGTTCTCACAGATTAGAGTCCGCACTCCTAACCATCACATCACAGTACTCCTAACCATTACACCAAACTTTGAAAGAAAGAAAATTAATTAAAAAAAATATTTTGCTTATATATATGTTTCTAGACCTCATGATATATGAAATAGGATTTAAAACATAGTGGCAAAAGTTCCTGTCTGATCTCACCCACCCACCTTCCAGCTAATTGTCAGCTAGGCTGTCATAAATAAAAGGTGGGGGTAAAGAGAGTGGCTGCTATGAAGAAAAGGGGGGGGGAGGTTATCGACACTGGAATGTTACTTTCGATTCTCCTCTGGCATTTGTCTCTGTTTACATAAGATCTTGGGTTTCTCTTGAGAGTTTCCTGCTTGGAATTAGAAGCTGTTATTTTCCGCACAAGGGTAATGTGGCATTCATTGGCTTGTAGCCATCTGACGCCCCAGTTTGAACCCCGTATAAAATCCCTTTTCCCGCTTCCCCTCTTTAGTCTTAACACAGATAGTGTTTAGAGAATGTATAGTAAACTGACTACAATAAACTGAACCTGCTTAAGGAACGTTGTTGAGTGGTGATTACTAGAGACTCTGACACTAATACTGAAAGCTCTGTCCCATGATGCACAGCACATAAAATGAAAATAACAAGTTGCCTCAAACGTCTGTCTTTGAGTATCATCATCAGAGCACTTCCAGCATGTTTTATCATGTAGGCCATGAAAATTCATCTGCCTTCTTCTGAAATGGTAGCATTTAATCAGAATTGAGAGAAGTCGGAAATTCGAGATTGTTTTAATCATGGGGCCACTATGCTAAAACATGCAAAGTTCTAACCAGAATAATCTCATTTGAAAGCATGGATCCCTCTGAAATGAGGCATTGTTTGGTCTTTGTTAATTCAGTTTTGCTCTGCTCTCACTTGACAAGACATTTCAGTCCAACCAAAACTGGAAGACATCTGTGTCACTGTGTGTACTGTTGCTTTCCATGGGGAAGAGATTATGAGAGTAAGGCCAGGCAGGTCTACACAGAATCCTACTCAAATCTATTCACTGGGACTTTGTCTTAGGAAAGAGTTTTATGGATGGCACTGTAACTCTCCCACTGGAACTGACAAGGTTTCACAGGCCAAGCAGCTGAATTGCACCCAAATCAAACCAGACTGCTTATTTGTTCACTTGAAATACTTTCACTTTCCCCACAAGTTCCAAGCTGTTGAACAATTAATTTCTAAACCGTTCTCTAGTTTGATCAGACACAGTTAATGAGCCAACTTTCAGGAAAGGCAGAGAGCAAGCCAGAATGAATACATGAATACAAAAAGCTGCCTTACACTGAATTAGACCATTGGTCCATCAAGGTCAGCATCATCTACTCAGATTGGCAGCTGCTCTCCAGGGTCTCAGATTGAAAGAAGTGAGCAGTGATTTACAAAAGCTCATACCCTGTCATATATTTTTGTTAGTCTTTAAGGTGCTACTGGACTCTTGCTCTTTTCTACTGCTCCAGCGTCTTAAGTAGAGGTCTTTCATATCACCCAGTTCTTTAACTGGAGATGCTGGGGATTGAACAGCTTCTCTACCACTGAGCCATGGTTCCCTCCCTAAATGCCTTTTACTAAGTTAGACCCTTGGGCCTACCTGATCCTATCCATTGGAGATGCCAGGAGTTGAACCTGGGGCCTTCTCGATGCCATGCCCATGTTCTACCATTGAGCCACAGCCCCTCCCCTAAATGATGCAATGAACTTTGACGATGGAGTATTGCAGCATTGTGTAGAGTGTGTTTGCCTCTCCACAGCAGCAGGATAGATGGGCTCAGTTGATCTGATGACGGTTATTGAAGTTATGGCCACATTAAGCTCCAAGGGAACAAATCTACGTCTTCTTTTGCATCTTGCAGTAGAGGTTTACATAATTTGCAAACAGAAGAGCTGGGGGTGGGAAAATTGGCCCAAGCTGGTGTAAATAAATGCTGGTGTAAGATAAATGACCTTCACCACATTCCTAAAGACATTTGGTGTGCGTTCCTGAGACTCCCTGTGGGGTGCTGCCCACCCATCCATTGATCTTCTGATGGACTCATCCCCAGATTCCTGTATATTCTGACATTAAAAAAACAGGTGATGAAATTGGAAAAATCTGTTGAAAGTGTACATGATTCAGGCAAAACAAATGATTGCAACACACGACTGGAAAATGCTTTTCTACACATGACTCATTTTCAGTCTTGCTGCTGCATACTGAACATTCCTCAAAGTTTATGTACAGGGATTTGAAAGGGTTTTTTTTTTAATTAACAAAATTACCAGATCTAGGTTGAGAAACTCCTGGAGATTTGGGGGTAGAGTCTGGGGAAGACAGGGACCTCAGTGGGGTATGATGCCACAAGTCCACCCTCCAAAGCACCCATTTTCTCCAGGGGAACTGATCTCTGTAGTCTGGAGCTGTGCCATGATTCTGGGGGATCCCCAGGTCCCACCTCGAGGCTGGCATCCCTAACTGCACAATGCAAATTGTCTGCTGCATAATGCAGTAATGGTGGGGTAGAAGAAAAATGGTAGGAAGTAAATAGGACTCTACTGAGTTTCTTGAGGGAACCTATGCGTATCGCAGGAACATGCGGACTTCCACAAATAGCACCGCCAGGACTCATTCAGGTTAAGAAATGGTGTAGGGAGGAAGGCTGATCCTGATCAGCTATCACACATGTGAATTCCCAGCCCATATCTGACTGTTTTACATCGGACATAGAGTGGGGACCCCAGGAACAACCTGTGATTCTCTATAATGCATGAAGATGAACTGTGCTTAGATATTGTTGACTACTGGGGAATTACACAGCTTTAAAGTTAGCAATGAAGCAACTGAAATCATTTGAGATTTTCTATTCCTTGGCTCCATCAACCAAAAGGGAGACTGCAACCCAGACATCAGAAGGAAACTGAGGCTGGGATGGGCAGACATGAATGAGCTAGTGTTGTGTACTGAGCCTGTACTGTACTTACAAAAGTACAGCTGCTGCTCCAACCGCAGTGTGCTCCATTGCTCCCCGATTGCCGGCCACATCCGCGCCAATCAACCCATGCTCCTTCGCTCCTACGCCATGGGCCAGCTGTGGTGATGAGCATGATTGCCGGACCTGCCGATTCCAGGATGCAGCCTGCCGATCCTGTGGCAAGATGGGACACATATCCAAGGTCTGCCATTCCTGATCCAGACGCCAGCAGACCACACACCAGGAATCCACGGATCTCCACAGCACAAAGTCCTCATTGTCTCGACACCAGCACCAGGTAATGCAATTGCCCCAGAAGACCCCAAATAAGATCCATGTGACTGTGTTAGTGGAGGGGTCCCCATGTGAGATGGGAGCTGGACACCGGGTTGTCCTTCTTCATTATCTTGGCAGCCACCCTTAAGAGGCTCTGCCCCAGGAGGGGACCCCTGCTTGAGAAACTGGTTGGCCTAACACTACGGGACTTTCAGAAGAACCCAGTGGCCATCAAGGGGTGGGGCAAATTCTGCATCCAATACAAGGGTTCTGATGAACTTGCTGGTGGTGGAAGGCAGGCTCACCAGCTTATTGGGTCTCTCTTGGTTTGGCCCTTTGGGATTTGGGGTGACGGGGGTGAACCACATGAAGACTAAGGACTTTAATGCAGTATGCAATGAGTTCCCAGCCATTTTTGATGGCCAACTGGGATGGTATACCGGGCCTCCAGTCACCCTCGACCTCGACCCCTCAGTCCGGCCCATCCGCATGAAGGCCAGATGACCCCTGTTTGCATTGCGCCCCAAATTGACCTCAAACTAGACCACCTGGTAGAACAAGGGGTTCTTGAGCCAGTGCCACATGCCAAGTGGGAAACCCCTATTGTTACTCCGGTGAAGCCTAATGGGGACGTCTGGATATGCGCAGACTATAATGTAGTAACCTGTAATCAGAGTTCCCTCTAAGCTGAGTTAGTCTGAGCTAGCTCACAGTTTTTTGGCCTCCAGCTCACACATTTTTGTCTTGGCTCAGGAAGGATGGCTTCAGAGCAAACTAATATATGCAGTAGCCAAATCACTCGCTCACAACTTTAATGCCAGTAGCTCACAAAGTAGAATTTTTGCTCACAAGGCTCCACAGCTTAGGGGGAGCATTGCCTGTAATGTAGTTACTCTCAATAAGGCCCTGCAGGATCATGCGTATCTGATCCCCATCGTCAGCCATGTCCTTGCGTCACTGACGGAGGCAAAGATTTTTGAGAAGCTCAATCTATCTCAGGCCTACCAGCAGCTACCAGTGGACAAGGCCCAGACTATTGTGACCCACGGGGGGGTGGAGTACAAAAGTTTTACGGGTTCTTTGAACTTGTTAGTAATGGAAGGGCAGCTCACGAGCTTACTGGGCCTGTACTGATTCATGCCCCTTAACTTTGGAGTAACTGGGGCGCACCAAGTGCAGCTATTTGGTTTCAGGGACGTGTGTAAAGAGTTCCCAGCTGTCTTTGATGGAACATTGGATTGTTACACCGGTCCACCTGTGTCCCTTAACCTTGACCCAGTGGTGTGGCCCATCCGCATAAAGGCCAGTGTCAGAGTCTCTAGTAATCAGCACTCAACAACATTCCTTAAACAAGATCAGTTTATTTAGTCAGGTTACTACATTGCTCTAAACACTATCCATGTTAAGACTAAAAAGGGAAAGTGGGAATGGGATTTTATATGGGGTTCAAACTTGGCTCGTCAGATGACTACAAGCCAATGAATGCCAGGGTACCCTCATGTGGAAAATAATGGCTCTTAGTTCCCAGCGGGAAACTCACAAGAGAAACCAGAGATCTTGTCAAAACAAAGACAAATGTTAGAGGAGAATCAAAAGTTAGCATCCCAGTGTCAACTATCTCCCCCCCTTCTTTATGGCAGCAAGCCTCTTTACCCCCACCTTTGTTTTATGGAAGCCTAGCTGACAGCCAGGAGTGTTCCATTCACCTTCAAGCCGAAGATTGATGGGGAGCTGGATCATCTGCTGACCCAAGGGGTCCTGGAGCATGTGCCACATGACCTCTGGGAGACCCCCATCATGACTGTGGTCAAGACAAATGGGGACGTCCACATCTGCGCAGACTACAAATGCACCATTAACAAAGCACTTCAGGACCACACATATCCAGTCCCTGTAGTCAGCTATGTTTTGGCCTCCCTGGCGGGCGTGAAGGTCTTCAGGAAATTGGACCTGGCCCAAGCATACCAAAAGCTCCCCGTGGATGATGCCATAGGGGAGGTCCAGACGATTGTCACACACCGGGGTGCATTCCAGGTGCGGTGCCTACAATTTGGGGTTAGTGTGGCCCTGGGGATTTTTCAAACTCTAATGGACTGTCTCCTAAAAGGGAGTAATTCTTTGATGTTTTGATTGCCGCACCCACGCCCAAGGCTTTCACTGAAAGACTGCGGGCCATCCTGGAATGTTTCCACACAGTCAGCTTGAAGGTAAAACAGGAAAAGTGTCTTTTGGGGGTGCCCAGGGTCAAGTTCCTGGAGTTTGCTGTCGATGTGCAGGGCATCCATCCTACACCAGACACGGTCCATGCCATCGTCAATGCACCACTGCCCACATCCAAGGTGGAACTCCAGACCTTCTTGGGGCTATTGAATTTTTATCACACCTTCCTGCCCCACAAAGCTGCCATCGCTGAGCCCCATCAACAAAACAGCCACTGTGTTTCGGGCCATCAAGGACCTGCTCACCTTGAATGCTGCCCTGGATCACTTCGACGAGTCACTTCCTGTGGTTCTTGCCTGCAACACTTCACTGTATGGGGTCAGGGCCATCTTGGGGGCATCGTCTGCCCAACAGCTGGGAGGTCCCCATGACTTACTACTCCCAGACCCTGTCTTCAGCCGGGTGCAACTACGCTCAGATTGACAAAGAAGCATTGGCAATCATGGGGGAATTAAAAAAAAGTTCCACGAATACCTCAATGGCCCTTCACCATCGTCACTGACCACAAACCCCTCTTGGGCCTGTTGGCCCCAGATCGCCAGACACTGCAGATACTGTCTCCTCGAGTGCTCCACTGGTCTATCTTCCTGGCAGGCTACAGGTACGAGCTTCTCCACTGACCTGGCAAAGCGATGGGCCATGCTGACGCCCTCAGCCACCTCACGCTGCCCTCCTGTGATCAAGATAATTCATACCGTGATATTCCCCATTACTATGTATGAGTGCGAATGTTGGACAGTAAAGAAAGCTGAGAGGAAGAAAGTTGATTCCTTTGAAATGTGATGCTGGAGGAGAGTTTTATGAATACCACGGACCGCCAAAAAGACAAATAAGTGGGTTCAGATCAAATCAAGGGGCTGCGGTGGCTCAGAGGTTAAGATGCTGAGCTGCAGACTGGAAGGTTCAAGACCTGAGTGCCCGTCTCTAGCCCCAGCTCCTGCCAACCTAGCAGTTCAAAAGCAAGAAACTGCAAGTAGATAAATAGGTACCGTATTTTTTGCTCCATAAGACTCACTTTTTCTCCCAAAAAAAGTGTGGGGGGGGAAGTGTGTGCGTCTTAAAACCCCCTCACCTTTCCCAAGCCATGGCACCGAGCAGAGCTAGGTGCGTCTTATGGTCAGGTGCATCTTATGGAGCGAAAAATACGGTACTCCTTCAGTGGAAAGGTAACAGTGTTCCGTGCGCTTTGGCATTCAGACAGCTTGGAAAGGAGATGAGCACCGCCCCATAGAGTCAGATGTGACTAGCCTTCAAGCAAGAGAAACCTTTACCTTTATTTTTGATCAAATCAAGCTGAACTCTCCCTAGAAGCTAAAATAACTAAACAGAGGCTATCGTACTTTGGTCACATCATGAGAAGATGTCACTGGAAAAGACAATCATGCTTGGAAAAGTGGAAGGCAGCAGGAAAAGAGGGTGACCCAGTCCTTTGTTTTCAAGACCCGAGTAAGGCTGTTTAACAATAGGACATTTTGGAGGTCATCAATTCGTAGAGTCACCATAAGTCAGAAACAGCTTGACGGCACATAGCACACACACACAGTGTCGACAGTGACCTGGCAGGCATCAGGGCGCAGACACAGCTAGAAATTTGGCCCTCAGGGGTAGTTAAAGATGGGAAAATACTGGGGCTGTGTGCATGTCACATGGCAAGCAAGCAAGCGCATAACTAGCTCCTGATTAAGCATGTACCAAGTATATCTAGGGTTGCCAGCCTCCAGGTGGGGCCTGGGGATCTCCTGCTTTTACAACAGATCTCCAGCTGACAGAGATCAGCTCCCCTGGAGAAAATGACTGCTTTGAAGGTTGGACTCTATGGCACTGTACCATGCTGAGGCCCCTCCCCTCCCCAAACCCCACCTTCTCCTGGCTCCACCCCCAAAGTCCCCAGGTATTTTCCAACCCGGACTTGGCAACCCTAAGTATATCACAAGCCCTTGTTGAGCTAAGCAAAAAGGCAAGTTGTGTTTTGTATCCTTGCCTGCTCCAGACTTCCCCTCTAACAATTGACAAAGGTGGTTCAGACTCACCCAAACAGGAAAGAAAGAATTGCTCAATATCAGCCAGGGTTGTAGCATGTGATAAATTGCTGCTGGAAAGCAGACACGGGACAGGTCTTCTCATGCTAGGGCTTGCAAAACAGGGAGGGGAAATTACCAGTCTGAAGGATGCCAGGAAGGGGATTTTAAGCCATTAAACCTCCACGCAAAAAGGAATCAGGCCCCAAAATAACTGCCTGATTGGAATGGCACAGACTCCGCCTTCCTCTTTGTGCCACAGCAGGGATCAGATTGGCCATCCCAGTGTGGCACCTGTTAAATTGGGTGAGACAGAACTGTTGTTTTTGGACTCACTCCCATTTAGCTTTTGTTAGCAATAAACGGGCTGCTTCCTCAGTCTGCCTGGAGCCTCACCCATACTTTCCTCTCCTCTGGAATCCAAAGAACTTCAGCTCTTCACAGGGAACTGATAATGGTGCAGATGTTACTCGTGATATTACCAACACCCCCACCCCCACTAATTGCAACAGTCTTGCAACGTCTGCAAATGTGGCATTATTTTTCAGTAAGGTGAAGCATGACCATACATGCTCATAACATAAGTGTAAACTTTGGGGGTGCTGAGGGGCTCAATCACCCCCTGGATTTGGCTTGGGGTGTGTGTACTGAGCATCCCCCAGGCAACCAGTGGCAGGCAATATTGATAAACTTTAAAAATGTTTCCCTACAGGCTTTTCTATGTTGCCTTTCTCAGTGTCAAATCTGTGACCACTAGTTTGTCCTATGCATATGGTATGTATATTTACAGATCTTAAAGTGACTATTCTAAAAGGAAAATTCAAAAAATGCAGGAGATCGCTGAGATACTGAGGAGGAGGAGGAGGAGATTGGATTTATACCCCGCCCTCCACTCCCCAAGGGAGTCTCAGAGCGGCTTACAAACTCCTTTCCCTTCCCCTCCCCACAACAGACACCCTGTGAGGTAGGTGGGGCTGAGAGAACTCTCCCAAGCTGTCCTTGAGGGAACAGCTGGTACAGAGCTAAGGCTTGCCCAAGGTCATCCAGCCAGGTACAAGTGGAGGAGTGGGGAATCAAACCCGGTTCTCCCAGATTAGAGTCCGCAAACTTAACCACTACACCGAACTGGCTCTCTGCTATAATCATTGGCAAACTCCCACCTTTTCCTAGGTTTTGCCCAGCCAAGGAGTGTTGTTAGGCGAGTGCCCAGGCTCTTTTAAATTTCTGGGGATCCCCTCCCTAATAAATCCCCTGTGGTCCTGTCTTCATAGATAGTGGCAATGGATGCCTCTTCCTGTGCTGTCACTGGGCCTCGGTACTTTTAAGGACCTAGCAGAGGATCGCCTCTGGCCCAGCCCCAGCACCCCTCAGGAAACTGGAAAGTCTATACCCCTGGCTCATAACATTTATGCTCCTCTTAACTTTTTAAAAGCAGACAGCCTTCCTGATGCAAAAGGTATGGGGGGTGGGGGGGTGGGAGGGGCAAGACTGAGGCCTGACGCTTCTCCCTGTTGCAGAAAGCAGCTTGCCAGCTCTTCCTTGGGCTTGCTGGCATCCAGGGCTGCTTCTTTTTTAAAAAAGAGGTGCTGGAACTCTCAAGGGGAAAATGAAGTTTTCAATCTGTATACTGAAAACTCGCAAATTTTAAAACATTTTTAAAAGAATTTTGTTGAGGCAGTTCCTGAATGCTGTTCCGGCGCTTTCCCCCAGAAAAAAAGCCCTGCTGGAATCCCTGCTTATGAAACTAGAGGCAAAAGAAGGTTTCGCACTGAGGATGGAAAGCCTATGGCTCTTAAAATGCAACATCTGCCTTCAGCTCTCTCAGAGGAATTTTTAGATGCTGGTCCTGGGGAGTCAGGTCTGCCCCTCTCATCCTCCCTCCCCCCCCCCCCCCAAATCCTGACAGACTGTGCAAGGAGTTCCTGTCAACTGATCCAGCAATGCAGCAGACCAACAAAATTACTTTTCACTATTAAAAGCAGGCTGCCTCTTTCTTTTTCTCTCTCTCTCAGCCTTGGAATTTTGCAGATAAATCGTTGGAAGAACATTCATCTGCACTGTCCACGCAAGGAAGAGTTATAGGGGAGGCTCCTGCTGTTCAAGATATTGCACCCTGGAGGGAAAACAAAGTTGTTAAGTTTAAAAATGAAACCTTCCTTGTGAGCACACGGCAATTTGTTGTAAACAAGTGCTGAGGCTTAAACCTTTTGCCTGTCTCAAGAGTATATTATCCCCGAGCATCTCATTTCAAAGCCCCATAAAAAGATGACGACTTTCATCTCTCTTTCCTATCTAAACTGTATTGTCATTTTTTTTTACAAACCCACATAATAAACTTGGAGTTAAATAATAAACAGTAGACGGTTGGGAGAGAAATCAGGAGGTATTTGAGATGAAGGAAACATATTTTGGGGGCTGATGGGGGATGCAGAGTGCTGATATTAAAACCCTTTGCATAAGAACATCAGAAGATCCCTGCTGGAGCAGACCAGTGAGGGTCCATCTAGTCCAGCTTCCTGTCTCACACAGTGGCCAACCAGTTCTCTTGGAGGGCCAACAACAGGGCATAAAGGCCAAAGCCTTCCCCTGATACTGCCTCCTGACACTGGAATTCAGAGGATGACTGCCTCTGAACATGGAGGTTCTTTTTAGTCACTATGGCTAGCTGCAAGTGACAGACCAATCCTCCATGAATCTCTCTAATCCCCTTTGAAATCTGTCTATGCCTGTGGGCATCACTACATCCTTTGGTAGAAAATTCCGCATTTTAATCACTCACTGTGTAAAGCAGTATTTCCTTTTGTCCATCAGCTTCACTGTATACCCTCAAGTTCTATTATTTTGGAAGAGGGAGAGGAAAAAAGTTCCCTTTGTCAACTCTCTCCATCCCATGCAGAATTTTATAAACCTCGATCTTGTCCCCTCTTCGTCGTCTCTTTTCTAAACCGAAAAATCCCAGACTCTTCAGCCTTTCCTTATAGGGAAGGTGCTCCAACCCCCTAATCATCTTGGTTGCCCTCTGTTCTTTTTCCAGCTCTGCGATGGGTTTTTTTTAAAATACGCTGACCAGAACTGTACATGGTTTTCCAAATGAGACAGCAGGGTGTATCTATAAAGGGACATTATTATATTGACCTTTTTATTTCCAATCCCTTTCTTAATAAACTCAGGCATTTGGACCGCTGCAGCACACTGGACTGACACTTTCATTGAGCTACCTCCTACAACCCCAAGATCTTTTCTCCTCCCAGTCTCAGCAAGTTCAGATCTCATTAGCATATACTTGAAGTTGGGAGGAGGGTTGTCCCAATGAAATAGAGGAGTTATAAAAGGCAAAAGATACCGGATAGCTGCAATACTTGTTGGCATATGAGCCAGATATTTAATCTTTATTTATTCACTTCATTTATATTCCACTTTTCTCCCTAATGGAGATCCAAATGAGCTTACAACACTTCCCTCCTCCTTTTATCCTCATATCAACCCTGTGAGGTAGGTTAGGCTGACTGGCCCAAGATCACCTGGCAACCCTTCATGGCAGAGTGGGGAATCGAACCTGGGTCTCCCAGGTATTATTCCAGCGCTCTAACCAATTACACCATGCTGGCTCTCAAGTAGAAAAGCTGCTTGTGCACTGCAGTTGAATTCATCAGACCCAAAGTGAGTCTTAACTAGGGCCATGTGCACCTCCTGGGGGCAATCTAGAAATCTTGGGGGCAATCAGAACTTTTTTGGGAAAAGGGAGACTTTTAGGAATTTTGGTACTCCTTTCTTCCCACTTGCAAATGGCTTCTGACAGCCTGCAGAAGAGAGGTCCCCCCCCCCCCATTGCTCATACCTCCTTAAGGATAAAATCCTAGATCTTGGATACCTATTCACAGTCCCTTTAAAAAAAAATGACAGACAGCAGAAAGGATTCACACAGGACTGCCAGCTGGGAGCTTGTTGCCAGAAACCAACCAAAAATAATACCCTTCTATCCTCAAGATTAAGTATGTGTGAAGAACTTCCAGAAAGAAAGCAGCAGGGGTGCTTTGTAACAGCAGTAAAGATAATGGAGGAACAGGTTCTGTAAAGAATGCCAATTGCACTCAAGTGACTTGGCACTTTTTGAAGAACCCATGTCAGCATACAGAAGCACGTGTCCTGCCACTCCAGTTAGCAGGTCCAAATCTTTCTCCAATCTAAGCAGATTTTCCCCCAGCCCCTGAAACATTTGTGATTTTTGACAGACCAAAAACCATGATAAAGAGAAACTGAAAGTACAGTTTGTGTTGGAATAGACAATGTTTGGGGTACAAAGAAGAGAGATGAAGACCTTGCAAGGGGCAGCAAGCATAGGCGTAAACTACGGGGGGGCTCGAGGGCTTGAGCCACCCCAGGAAAATGGAGCGCCCAGGCCGGCTGGCTGCCCGGCTGCCCTGCCGCCTCCCCCCCGGGACCGGGCCGCCGCCTGGGCTGCCAGGACTGACCTGGGCCACCGCCTCCCCCCCCCCGGGACTGACCTGCTGCCACCGCCGCCTCCCCCCCGGGACCGGGCTGCTGCCTGGGCTGCCGGGACTGGGCCGCCGGGACTGACCTGGGCAGCCGCCTCCCCCACCGGGACTGACCTGCTGCCGCTGCCGCCTCCCCCCGGGACCAGGCCACCACCTGGGCCACTGGGACTGGGCCGCTGGGACTGACCTGGGCCGCCGCCTCCCCCCCGGGACTGACCTGCTGCCGCCGCCGCCTCCCCCCCTGGGACCAGGCCGCCGCCTGGGCAGCCGGGACTGGGCAGCCGGGACTGACCTGGGCCGCCGCCTCCCCCCCACCAGACTGACCTGGCCCCACAGAGGCAGGAGTGGCCAGGCTAGGCCAGTCCAGGGGGGGCCCGGCAGGGACATGGTCTCAGCACGTGCATGCGCGCTTCGCGCGCAAACACAAGAACCTCCCCCCCGGATTTTAAAAGTCGACGCCTCTGGCAGCAAGAAGACAGATAGGATAGTGATATCAGCACCTTCTTTCCTGAAAAGTGTCATTCCTTGCCTGTCTCCAGATTGCTACTGTTAGGGCAATACCCTGTTTCTTGGAAGTTACGCACTAAGTCCCTCTCTCTATGTGTGTGTGTGTGTGTCTCAGCCAGTGATATAGTTAGGGTCCTCAGAGTCCTAACTCTGTCCCCTCTCTTCACTATGAAGTATGTTACTTCCTGAATAAAGCTTTATCTACACTTTAACCAGGTGGTGTTCCTCTGCTGTGTTAATTACTCTGCTAACAGGGGTTATGGGCAATGCTCCCTCTAAGCTGTGGAGTCTTAGGAGCAAAAATTCTACTTTGTGAGCTGCTGGCATCAAAGTTGTGAGCAAGTGATTTGGCTGCTGCATCAGTTAGTTTGCTCTGGGGCCATCCTCCCTGAGCTAAGACAAAAATGCGTGAGCCGGAGGCTAAAAAAACTGTGAGCTAGCTCACACTACCTCAGCTTAGAGGGAACACTGGTTATGGGCCCAGCAGACTTCTGCTGTACAACTCTGTCACAAAATAGTCATAAGCTTGAGAACTTTTCAAGATCAAGTAACTTTTAAAAAACTTCCACAAACTTATTCCAAAATGTGAGGATAAACTTAGTTTTTTGTTCTCAATATAATTTTCAGTTTTCTAACACTGGAAAACAAATACGCCTTACTCACACAGGCACACTTGAAGTCAGGGACAGAATAAATATGTGGGTTGGAAGAAGGAGGGTGCAACGTGACCAAATGGGGGCACCTATTTTATAAATGGGATTCAGATTATTATTCTGTTATGACTGATCACCTTGTCTTTCTTTAGATGACCAGACTGAACAGTATCTTAAGGGTTTGTATCTCTTGTGGATGGAGGATATCGGCCCGATATGAATCCTGATCAAGAAGTCAGGCACTAGTGCTTTGTAAAGTCAAACTGCACAACTCTTTATTCACAGAAACCCAACAGGGGGTGGGATATACACAGGATATATTGTTGCTGTTTTGGAATGAGTGAGTCTCTCTCTCTCTCTGCCTCTGCATTAACATAGGATGTAGTTCTATAACATTAAGTTAGTCTTTGGTACTTTGAAACCCTTTGGAATTTCACTCTCCAGTAACTATCTGTGGTTAGACCTTGGGCTTTCTCCATCTGGCTCTCTAGATATTTCCATCTAGCCTATTCTAGATATTTCCCAGTCTCTTCCAGATTCCTAGTCCTTCCCTTGACTACCTCACAAGTTCCCTTGGAGAAGTGTGTGTTTTGCTTTGTGACTACTGAGGAGTTCTCCTCTCAACTCACTACCCTCTCTCTTTAGAGAGGATCAGTAAAAGTGTTATCTAGCCCCCGTTTTCCTCAAACTTAAGGCTTGCTGTATCACTCAGCTTCAGTGGCTCCTTCCCTCTCAAGAGCTCTCCAGCTAACTCTCTCTGTCTACTGTCAACCATGAACTGTCACCTCACTGAGAATTTCGAGCAACTTGCCCCCACCACTCTCAGTCATGTGACCTCGCCGCTCTCTTGCTTCCCTGCTGTTTATCAACAATCCTTCCAGTCCGTCACAGAGGGGAAAGAAAAGGAGTAGAACCGTGATTGGACAGGAAAAACATGTCAGGTGACACAGTGGGTTGCAATCCCCTTGAGTAAGAACAGGACACAAAAGTGGCAGATTGCTTACCTAGTCACTCACTTTTGCAAAATAGTTCAGTAAGTATTGATTGAAACAGGCCTAAGGGGTCGACACACACTGAAAATGAATTCCTTCAAGGGTCTGAACAACAGCACCGTTATTGATCTTCACCAATATATGTAGGAAACATTGTTCAAGAATCACAGAGTGGACAATGGAATCTGAGGTAAATGAACAAATATGTTTGGGAAAGCATTCCTTATAGCTTTGGGGGTTTTTTTCTCTTCTTTGAGGGCAGCTAGGAGATCTTAGTCCACATTTTCAATCATCCAAAATGTCCTTGGCTGGCATAATCACATTTACATAATGCTAAATCTGTCAGACTCACTTTATCTCCAACCATCACCACAATAGCAAATGTTTATCAACACTGGATATTTCCACTGCAAGTGTTTACATGGGAATGGGTTTTTCCTCTCTCCAGCTTTAAAGTACGTCAAGTGGATATCAAATAGCTGAGTGACAGGATATACTTAACGTGAACTCTGAGATCAACAACTCTCCAGGCAGCCTGGAAAGCAAGCTAAAGGCACATGATATGGTCTGGTCTTAAGTATTATCTGGATGGGAAAGGACTTTAGAACAATGTATAAAATCACTCTAGTAGTAAGGCATTGATGGCAGTCACATTCATCTTCCATCCTGGAATGGTTCTCTTGGGGTCTAGTCTAGCCAAAATGGCTGAACTTTGGTGAACAAATTCAATTGGAAACTATCTTGTTGAATTGATGGCCTTAAAAAAAACCCCAACTGATGGCCTTTCATTAGTTTTATAAAACTGTGTTATAATCTGGATAATCAATTCATTCAAGACATTTCTGGCGGTGTGAATGTCCCTGTAGCTTTGTGTATATTTTATATGGTGGCTAGTTTGTATTTTAATTGTAATTTAAAAAAATCACATTAAAACCTTTGAGGGAACAGTAGAGTTTATGTAGCAGTAGGAGTCCCATTTAAGGAGCGCTGGGGGAATTTCCAGCCTCCCCCATGTTTCAATCCACATTTCTTACAAGCACATTTGGGTGCATGGATGCCTGTTGGGCATATGCTGGTAACAGTAGTGGTGGTAGGGGAAAGAACTGTCAGTTCACAGCTGACTTATGGCAACCCTGTAGGCAGGGCTCATTTCGTAGCAGGAGCTCCTTTGCATATTAGGCCACACACCCCTAACGTAGCCAATCCTCCAAGAGCTTACAGAGCTCTTCTTACAGCGGCTACTGTAAGCTCTTGGGAGGATTGGTTACATCAGGGGTGAGTGGCCTAATATGCAGAGGAGCTCCTGCTACGAAATGAGCCCTGGCTGTAGGGTTTTCAAGGCAAGAGAGGTGGTGTGTCATTGCCTGCATCTACAACCCTGGACTTCCGTGGTGGTCTCCCATACAAGTACCAGCCAGGATAACCCTCCTTAGCTTCTGAGATCTGACAAGATCAAGCTAGCCAGGTCAGGGGGCTGGTAACATTACAACAATATAATACAACATCTTGAAATACACTGGATTTCTACATACAAGAGGGCCTTGCAGTCCCGGTGAGAAATATCGCCAGCACTACTGGTATTTCTTTTAATTCCTCTCTCCTACAAAACCTGAAATAATATTCTTGAGAACCATAGTATCTTGCTTTCTCCCCCAAAAGTGTCAAAGCATGAATGGAGGAAGGGGGAAAAGAAGGTGGGAAAGGGGGGGCAACAACTAGGGCTGCCAAGTCAGCCCGGGGGGTGGGGGATCCCCCGCTAAAGGGGTTCTCGATCTGCCGGCCAGCATTTGGCCGGCGGGGGGAACCCCACCCCCGATGTCGTCCAGCAAGGACGACGTAATGACGTCACCGGAAGTGACGCAGCACGTTGGGGGCGTTGCCAGGGCGACGCTCTGGCAAACGCCCCAAAACTCTATGATACCATAGAGTTTTGGGGCGATTGCCAGAGCGTTGCCCTGGCAACGCCCCCAACGTGCTGCGTCACTTCTGGTGACGTCGATGGGCGCGTGCGCTTCGTGCGCGCGCCAGAAGAAACTCCCGGTGGGAGGAGGACTCCCCCCCGCCGGTGAGTTTTCAAGACTTGGCAGCCCTAGCAACAACAGCATTGGCAGTAGCAGGCCCATAGCCAGGATTTCTTGTGTCAGGGGGCACTTAAATTTCTTAGAGGGGACTTAATCTAAGTTGATTCAATTGGTTTTAATTCAATTAACCCCTCTTCAAGACTCACTCCCTTTTCATTTACAGGGACCGGGTGGGGAAGGTAGGTGGCAAGGCAAGGTTGTGGAGGAGCATGCCACTGCGGTCACCCACTCTCACACCTGTGAGAGACACCTTGGGCCCCTCCAAAAAAAGAAAACTTTTGCAAGCCCCCTTTTGTGGGCATGAACATTACTATAATGCAGAGCTCAGCCTGGGTGCACTTTGGGGGGCAGGGCACACAGAGTGCAAACAGGCCCCTCGCTTGCCAGCTCCCCCTTCGCCTTGATCAGGCTGCTTCTCTTCCATGTCTGTGGTGCTCACTCGCTCACTTGCCCACCCCTCCCCTCCCCTCCCCTCCTCTCCTCGGTGCACCTCGGGCTTAACTTAAGGCTGCCAGGCTGCCGCCTCCTCCTTGGCCACCACCTCTTCCTTGCCCAGTGGCAGCTTGGTGAGCAGCCGGTGCTTAGCAAGGGAGTGAGAGCCAGTGGTGTGCCTGTCGCAGCTGCAAAGATGTGGTCGGGGTCAGCAGCCAGCCCATGTGCTTGCCGGCTGGCCTGCAACTCATGGCAGTGGGGAACGGGGTTTGGGAAGTTGGGGGGCCCTCACAGTAAGTCAGGCCCCCAGCCCCCCCCCACACACACACACTGTAGCTATGGGCCTGGGCAGAAGAAAGCAGGCTGCACCCACCAAGATGACAAAGCATTGCCACCATTATTGCCTCCCCTTGTCCTCCTCCCTTCCCCTCCCAGCTGCACTCTGAGATGCCTTTAGGGATCAGAAACAGACCCATTTTGAATCACAAAGAATTTGAACCCGTTTCCAAAAGGATCCAGGATCTCATATCTATGAAATCTGATGTCTGAACCCCTCCAATTACAGACTCTATCCATCATTACTATCAGTCTAATGTTAATTAAAGAGAAATCCACCAGTCAAAGGCTCCTCACGAGAGAAGGGCCGGAACCCAATTTATCCTCATTTTAGCAACATTTCTCCTCTTCGTTTTGCTTTCTATCCGGTCCTGTTTCCTTACAGAATTCAATTTAAACTCCATCTTTTAGCTCATAAAGTTATCCTGCGTCTCCAGTCTCTCTCTGCTGCATTTCTTCCCACAGTCTCTTCCTGTTCCTTTTCTCTGGGATACACAGCCTCTGAATTGTCCAGCAGCTTCATCAAGTTTAGGTTTTAAACTATGCTTAGAGATGGTTTAGGGCTCCATTTCTTGCAAGGAGGGGGTCTGCAACAATGTTTATTCTGCAGCATGGATTGTGAAACTACTTGAGACACAAAGACCCGGAGCCCTTGCTAATTAAAAAGATGTTAATGTATCATTAATACTTTCTGCCTCCCAAGCCTAACTCACGACACAAGATTCTTATAAGGATAAAATGGAGGAGGGAAGAATGCATATGCCATCCCAAGCTTTGTAGAGGAAGAATTGTAATGTAGTATGCTCTGTGTAGCAACCAGCCTGCCATGTGCTCCCAGGTAATGGCGCCCACCGCATGGCCAGAGCACATGGTCAGGCAGAGAGGGGAGCTTGAATCTGGAGGAACAATAGACGTCTGGATTCTAAGCCTCCACCAATGTGGGACCTAGGTTCTTCCTGGGGAGCCAATGCAATCAAAGGCTCCTCCAGGGAACCTATGACAAACATGTGCATATGTTAAGCCCCTATCAGGTCTTTTGGGTGCGGCCGGAGGTGTGGCTCCGGCCAGCATATAATGAGGGCCCTGGAGCCCTGGAAGCATGCTTGTTCTGACCATCTACTGGGCATGCTGAATCACTCAATAAAGGCTTCGTGATTCCACCGTTCCTGGTCTCCTGAGTCCAGTACTCTTCAAGGATGATATAAATATACAGTACATAATGACTGTATTTATTTAAAACATTGTATACCTACATTCCCAGCTCAATGCTCTTGAGGCAGCTCCCATTAAAACAGTAAGTTAAAACAAACAGATACACAAAAAGAAAGTCCCACTCTAAAACACAGCAGGGGAAAAGGCTTTACAAACCTTTTTTCACGCTCCCGAAACAAAATCAGTAGGGTAAAAACACATAGTAGAAATGAGTAATTAGCATAGCAAAATAGCACAGACGGAAAAGAAAAGAAAACTGCCTTTTACCCTACCCCTGGAATAAGGCTGGGGAATCAGAGTATTAGATTAACTCAGAGGCCTATCCATCCTAAAGTATGAAGGCAAATCCATGCTGCCCTACAGAATAGGGAGGGAATCACTAGCAGCCCTCAAATACTAGGGTGAGAAGGGGCAACTACACACTTAACTAGGGTTGCCAAGTCTTCCTTACTCACCGGCGGGGGGGAGTCCTCCGTCGTCCGGGAGCTTCCCCGGTGTGTGCGCACGTCTGGCGACATTGCCCGGAAGTGATGTCAGCATGTTGGGGGTGTTGCCAGAGCGTCACCCTGGCAACGCCCCCAATGTGATGACGTCACTTCCGGGTGACGTCATTACGTTGGGGAAGTCGTCCTGGCTGGACGACTTCGGGGGTGGGGTTCCCCCCACCGGCCGAATGCTGCCCGGCGGTTCGGGAACCCCTGTAGCGGGGGATCCCCCGCCCCCGGGCTGACTTGGCAGCCCTACACTTAACATTTAAGGAAGAAAAGTGGGGGATTAACAGTAAGCCTGGCTGGGGGGGCAGAATGATTTAACTTGCCCAGTTAGATTTTACTTTTTTAACAAGTTCACTAAGGGAACTTGAAGCCATACTGAAGCTGCAAGTCTCTGTGGCAGCTCATGGGTAAAAAGCTGCAGCCTCACAACACATCAAATGACATCCACTCCCACAGCCTCCAGGCTGTTTTGTTTGCCCAAAAGGACAAGGGGAGAAGGCAGGAACTCCTCCTCATATCCCACTGCTGTCCTGATCAGAATCAGGTCCACTTTCCCCCCTGTCTCTGGACCAGAATAACTGTAGGCCTTCTTCAGTGGTCTGGAACAGCAATCGTGATTTGTAATAAATATTAGTACCATTATGTCGATGAATAAGAAATACTATTGAAGAGCTAATGACTCTAGCACCTATGACCTTTACTTGCCCTTGTCATCATTAAGACCTTTAGACAGTCGTGACATTATTTGTTTCAGTTGCAGAAAAGCACACACTTTGAGAGGAAATTGCCAGACATGTGAGAGTCATGGCATTATTGGATTCAGTTGCAGAAAAGCACACACTCTGGAAGGAAATTGCCAGACACGTTCTTGGTGCTGTTTGCATTGACATTTGCTGCAATCACTTAAAAGAAAATTAATAACACGGGTGATGAAACTCTTAGCAACAGGAGATTTATGGCTGAAATGTTGGCACATTCTTCAGCTGATGAGAAACCACAATGATTCATGCTGCCATTAGCCCCTTATACATTTTCCCCCTCCAAGTTGGATGAACCACGTATAGCAAAGTAATTACATGCCTCTAATTATCTTCAAGCACTATCAGGGACATTTCATTTTGGGGAAACTTGAAACGAATGCCCAAATTAATCTGCTGGAAATGCTGTCTTAAATCTATGACAAAAAATATCAATTTCGAAGGATGTTTGTATTCATTTGCAAAGGGAAAGAACATATTTGGCTTGTCACATATAGCTCAAGTTACCGTGCTTGAGAGGTGTTTTCCCTTTGCAGCTTGATCTTCAGTGGGAGGACAAATGAAAAACTAAATAGCCCCGTGTTGACTGGCCACTGGAAATTTGATTGGCTGTGCAGATTTTTAAAAAATGTTGCCTTGACAGCAGCTGCCATAGTAGCACAAGTTTCTTCACTGGGTGACTGAGAATAAGCTACTGCAGCCATTTTGTGGCTGGTTTTGCCTCCTCTGGCAGCCATTTTGTGGCTGTGCCCATCACCCCATATCAGAATTATAGTGATGCCCACAGGTTCGGAAAGGCTGGGGATCTCTGTCTTAGACAGCAGCACTGTCTGTTCGATAATCTCCACTGTCTGTAAAGGATCCTGTTAATATTTAGGTTAAAAGTCTTGCCACAGAACTGGTCTGTGATGCCTTTAAGACTATATGAAACCTAGGGCTGCCAACCCCCAGGTGGGGCCTGGGGATCTCCTGCTTTTACAACTGATCTCCAGCTGACAGAGATCAGCTCCCCTGGAGAAAATGGCTGCTTTGAAGGGTGGACTCTATGGCATTGTACCCTGCTGAGGCCCCTCCCCTCCCCAAACCCCACCCTCTCCTGGCTCCACCCCCAAAGTCTCCGGGTATTTTCCAACTCAGACTTGGCAACCCTAATGAAACCTTAGGCCACGACACTCAGCTCCACCCGACAGAGATCTGTTCTTCATAGGAAAGGACTGGATCCAGCCTGACCTGTAGCTATGGTGGGGTTATTGGGGGCTCTGCCCCCTTCCTTAAAGGGTCAGGCCCCTTCCTTAAAGGCCCCCCACTTCCTAAAGGCCCCCAAGCTTCTTCCCAAAAGCATTTAAAGGGATACTTATAATGCTTTTGAGAGGAAGCAGGATGGTGGCACGTTCCTGTGTCCCTCCCTCCTGCAAGATTTAAAGGGCCCTCCAGCTGATCAGCAGGCCATGTGCTCCCTGCTGATCAGCTGAAGGGCCCTTTAAATCTTGCAGGAGGGGAGGGAGAGGGGCGTGTGTCACATCCGTTCATTACAGCAAATAATGGCAGCCCCACTAGAAAAAATTTTGCCCCGCAAGCCACAAAATCCTGACTACAGGCCTGGATCCAGCCCTCTGTTTTAGCTCCTTCTCAGAGTCAAACATGGTGCCCTTATGCTGGTGACCTTCCATGGCTTACAGTAGGGCATATTAATATTAATGTCTGTTTTGAATGCAGACAAAATCCAGAAAACATGTTTGGTTCCAATGACAAATAACCTTTTGACGGAGCCCTCCTGAATGTAAACAAGTTTAATTAGAGATGGAGGGGTTTTAAAAAAAAAAAAAGGCATTAGGTAGGGAAAAAACTGCTGTTAGCTTCTACTCTGAGTTCACTGTAATCCCTCTGAAACAAACAGAAGTTGGTTGCTGCCGCTGTTATTGCAAACTATCATTCATTTCTCCCCAATTGGAGTTAAAGCACTGGAAGAGGCTAAACTGGGAGCTGTAATGCCTTTCCACATAGAAAGCAGTTGACTGAAGAGAGCAGATGAAAGGATTCCCTTTAGAAGTCTTCATATCTTTGGCAAACATGGAGTTTAATATGTCATGGGTACAGAATAGGAATGCTGCAAGTGGGGATCATAGAGCTGAAAGGGATCTCCAGGGTCATCTAGTCCAACCCCCTGTCCTGCACAATGCAGGAAATTCACAAATACCTCCCCCCCCAGATGTAAGCCAATCACTTGATGTTTGTGCATCCCTAGGACAGAACCATGTACCAGTGGACTTAATGTAATGTCTAAAGACAAATTCCCCAGAGCAAGTATATAATAGGCATGATTTAACCCTTCAGGATGGGTAAAAGTTATGTTTGCTTGGTACAAGCAAGGGATGTGTCCTCATTACATTTGGACATTAATTAACTGCATGGAGAGGGATAGGAAAACTCGGAAGTTATGCTGAGCCAGGTGGTACCATGCATGGAGTCTAGGCATGGTCCAAGTTACTAGACCTCAGTAAGGAGACTTCCACTCCTAATCTTATTCCTTCACCCAATTGTTGTTTTCCTGCAGCCAACAGAGGAGAAAGTGGAGATGTGAAGGTTTCACCCACCAAAAAACTGACTTTTTAAAGGGTTGCTCGGGGGGGGGGGGGGGATCCTTCTAATTAACTCCTCAGGCAAGCACGTGTAGATTTGCCAGGTCCTCCTGGGCAACTGGTGGGGGAAATGTATAGTTACAACAAGTGAGCAAAATAGTAAATAAAATTAGGAAACAAACACATGCCTGTTTCCCCTAAATTTACCCATAAGGATAGAAGTAGAGACATAGATACTAAAAAGAATTTTGGAAACAATTCTGTTCATGAATGAATACAGCATTGTGTCAAGTCCCCATCTTCTATCCAGCAGGCCTTCTAAATTATTCTTGCCCTCATGAACATATGAATCTGCCTTATAGTACATCAGACCCTTGGTCAATATTGTCTACTCAGACTGGCAGCGGCTCTTGAAGGTCTCAGGTAGAGGTCTTTCACATCAACTAGCATCTGGTCCTTTTTAACTGGAGACGCTGGGGATTGAACCTGGGACCTTCTGCATGCCAAGCAGTTGCTGTCCTACAGAGACACAGCCCCTCCCCACCAGATGTTCTGCTTCTCTTTTTCTCATCTTCCATCTTTTAGTCTTATTCAGTCACCTACTCTATCTGCTGGAATCTTCCAGTATATAGTGTTTCCAGAAACTCCATGGTTTTCCTTTATATCTATGTATACTAGGAAGATAGAAATTTATAGATCAGTCGCTTCTTCTAGGCCATGTAGATCCCCCCACACACCATTTAATCTGGAGAAAACTATTTCTACAGGCATATGACCCACCTGGTGAGGTACTTTAGGGCAAACTTCAGAGCATCCTGAAGTGCAAATTAAACATTGTTTATGTTGTACGGGTTAGGTACTGGGGTAAGGGGAACAGTCATTGCATAACCACATGGCTTACGCAGTTAGCCAAAGACAACCAGCCAGTGTGTTATATTAGTTTAAGTACTGGACTAGGATCTCAGGTTCAAGTCCCTGCCCTGCCACAGAAGCTTGCTGGGTTGCCTTGGGCCAGTCACATTTTCTCAACCTAACCTACCCCAGACAGTTGTGATGAGGATAAAAGGAAGAAGGGGAGAATGATGTAAGCTATTTTTTGTCCCCGTTAGGGAGAAAGTCAGACCATAAACAAACAAACAGACAAACAAATACAATTAAAGCTTCATCCAAATGTACTGATAGCTACCCAAAGAGAAGGGAAACAGGTTTGTTTAAAATATTTCTCTGCTGCCTTTTCAGAATACTGAAAGTGATTCATACTTTCAAAAGCTAAAACTATTATCCATATACTTATTTGAAACTACTCAATGTTTTTAATGAATATTTTTGGCATTAAAAAAACCCCACCCTTCTCCTTCCAACGATTTTTCAGTCCTCCTTGCAAAAGTCTTTGCTTACTTATTTGCAGTGCCCAGATTTCCTCTCAAATGTGCTGCTTTGCCCTTAGTAATATCATCCTGGGAGTCAATCCAACTGGCTATGTGTACAATCCTGCCAACATCCTATTCATGCACATGATCCCTTGCTGGATACAATAATCCAGGCAAGGGAAAGAAATAGCAGTGCCCGGGGGTGGTGGGATGTCAACAAAACCAGCAAAAAGCAGCTGAATAATGACAGCGAACAAATACTTTAAAAGGTAAATTCTCACACCAAGGACTATTTGAAAGCCCTGACCAGGGTAGCCGGAACTCATCAAATCTCAGAAGCTAAGCAGGGTCAGCTCTGGTTAGTATTTCAGTGGGAGACCACCGCAGAAATCCAGGGTTGCTACCCAGAGTCAGGCAATGGCAAACCGCCTCTGAAAGTCTCTTGCCTTGGAACCCTACAGGATCACCACACACTGGCTGCAACTTGGTTGCACTTTCTACCACCACCGCTATTTGACTACTATTTCTATTCCACTGAAACAGCTTTTTCCTGTACAGAAACTGAAAATGTACAATATTTGATACAACCCAACTCTACAGTAAAAAATATACAATCGACAAAGAAATGGGTTTCCATTTAAAGCTGTCACCCTGTTCTACAATAAACTATCTCTACAGTTCAAGATTCCCAGGTTGCTCGTTTGTTCTTTATGATATTGTGGCGCAATAAGGTAAAGTAAGATCTGGAAACTTTTAAAACATGAGTTGTTTATTTAACTGTTATTTCCCACTTCCTCTTTTTTCTCTTTCAGTTCTGCAGATATATTTAGGGAAGCAGGAAGTACCATTCCCAGAAGTGAGTTTGGACATCAGTTTTGCCTTCTTTAACTGATACTCGACTTCAGCTTTACCAGCTTCACTGGTGTACCAGTTGCACCATTAGAACATAAGAACATAAGAGAAGCCAATGTTAGATTAGGCCAATGGCCCATCCAGTCCAGCACTGTCACACAGTGGCCAAAAATACCAGGTGCATTCATACCTTCTAGAGAACCATAAGTATGATCAGGCTTCATCAGACAATGGGGGGAACGTTGCTTTTCTGCATATCTAGGAAGTTCCCTCAACAAAGTAAAAACTGGACTGTCTATGGATGAGCCCATTGCATTGACCAAATGATAAGCACTCAATCACTATTTGCAGGGCTTTTTTTCTGGAAAAAGATGTGCTGGAACTCTCAAGAGGGAAATTAAATTTTCAATCTGTATACTTAAAACTTGTGAACTTTTAAACATTTTCAAAAGAATTTTGTCGAAGAGGTTCCAGAACTCCATTCTGGCGCATTCCCCCAGAAAAAAAGCCCTGACTATTTGCTATCAAAAGGAGTGGTGATTATTTATAGATCGCTAGATGGTACTTTTAAAAGCACTATGGGTAGGAGAGAGTCTGTTCTGAGAAACATCACATACAGCCATCAGGGTCTCTTCAACTGGAGGAAGATGATTTAAGATGAGACTTTACTTTCAAGGGTTTCTTGCCCCTCCTCAGGGGTGTCTTTTATCATTCAGCCTGTTGAAGACATCTGGATAACTCCAAATCTAGGACAGCTATAGTGAAAGACCTCCTGGCATTGGCCCCTGTCCCCCCCCCCCCATTGTTTCACTGGCTGTCAGGGGGAAATTGTGGGGGCTTGCTGGCATTGCATGCGGCTTCCAACACAAAACTAGAAGTAATGTCATAGTCTGGGGCAAATCCTAGAGCATTGCCTCAGCGTGATGACATCACTTCTGGTTTTGCCCCAGAAGTGACATTCTGCATTGGTGCAACACTGGCAGGCACTCACCCCCCAACTTTACTTCAGCTGGCCTATGATGAGGGCCAATTCTGCAGGAGACCTAGCCCTCCCCCAATCCAAACAACCATAAGTTTTGGATTAAAACTGCCTGCCTTCTAGGGTTCCCAAGTACTCACCAGGTGCCTGCGGGGGGGGGGGAGTCCTCCTTAATCTGGGAGCTTCCCAGAGCACGCACGAAGCACGCGCGCCACGATGATGTCACTGGATGATGTCACGCTCTGGCAATCGCCAAAAAACTCTATGGTACCATAGAGTTTTGGGGGTGATTGCTAGAGCGTCGTCCTGGCAACATCCCCAACATGATGATGTCACTTCCAGTGACATCATCACGCTGGGGCAGTAATCCTGACCCGACAACTTTGGGGGGTGGGGTTCTCCCCGCTGGCCGAATACGGGCCGGCAGATTGGGGACCCCTTAGCGGGGGATCCCCCGCCCCCCAGGTGGACTTGGCAGCCCTACTGCCTTCATCACATTTTATTGTCCAAATCTAGACTTGTGTTTATTGCAGTTCTTCTGCCCCCAGTTTTTCCCTCCATTTTGTGAATTTACACATAGGTTATTATATTTTGTGCATTTTGTAGATAAAAAATAGAAGCAACTATGCACAGTCAGTGTTGCATTCTTGCCTTGAGGTAGATATTTCTTGGTGGATCGATACATGGAGTCCAGTGTGAGCAATCTCAAACAGTAAGAGAAGAGTTACCAGAGAGTGGGGAAGTCTAAGACCTCTGTGGTCACAAACACCAAACACATGGCTCCAAAAGAACTTAAAAGAGTGGCTAAGGAAGGACAAAAGGGCCTAGAGGAGTCTGGGAGAGCTGGGATGTCAAACCAGTAGACTCAGGAGACCAGATAAAGCCCAAAAGGTTAACCACTAAAAAGTTACTGGATAGTGGAGTCGGTAGAGGGTTTTGTGAACCAAAAAACATCTGAGTGTAACTGAAACTGATAAGCCGAGAGCCTGTGTTAAAGCAAAGTAACTTGTTTAGTGAACAACGAAACAAACTATCCTCTGTATATGAATCCCATCCCCTGTTAAGTCTTCTGTATAATAAAGATCTGAGTTGTTTGACGTTTACAAGCACTGGTGCCTGAAGTCTGTGCTAAAGAATAAACTGGGCAGTGGTCCTCAAAATATCTAGAACTTATATAAGAAAATCCCCAAAGAGACTATATATAAAGCAAACCTCAAAGAGACTATTGGTATAGGGACCTGGTCAGATATAGGAAAGTGGAACTGATCAGTTACCTCGCAGAAAAATACCTGAATCCAGTACAAAGAAGTATATGTATAGGCAGAGACATTACAGCTCGGTCACAGCCAGCGGCCGGGGATAGGTCACTGGTGTTATAGTACCAAAGGATAGGTCACTGGTGTTATAGTACCAAAGCCCTCCAAACGTCAGACAAGCAGGGAAAGTGGTGTGCCACTTTGCAGAGACATGGGACAGTCACTGGGCATCTAGATGCCTCAGAGGGCCAAATACAGCTGTGCTACTAGGTTAGCAGGCCCATTCAATCACACCTCCAAAGAGCTTCTTTGCCCAGTGGTCAAATGTACTACTTGCTGGGACTTCGTGCTCCAAAAATAAATTAGCACATTAATAAGATACATGAGATTCAAGGAAAAGGGATGGGGCTTCTCTGAGCCAACCCTGAAGAATTTGGGGTACCCGAAGGCAGGAGGCCCAGGGAGCCCAAGACGCACTCCCCCATGAGGAGGCAGGAAGGCACTCCCCCATGAGGAGGCAGCTCCTGCCTTCCTGAGCCCCTGTACAATAGACCCCTGTGGGGGGAGATGGGAAGACACCACCCTGTCCTTCTCAGCCAGCTAGGCTTGCCAACTCTGGGTAGGGAAATTCCTGAAGATTTGAGGTGCAGCCTGGAAAAAATGGGGTTTAGGGAGGGGAAGGACCACAGCATGGTATAATACTGTCAGCTAATGCTGCCATCTGCTGGGTGGGAGTTGGTTCCTGGGTTGCCCAGCCCCCGTCTGTGGAATGTGCTCACTGTTCTCAGCCTAGCAGCTAGCTTATCGCCTCCTGCACCTCCCTGACCTTGAGTGTCTGACTCCAAAGCCGCTTCTTGCCCTCAGGTGCAAAATGTAACTTTTCCAGCTTATAGCCTGTGAACAAATGGCCAGTATATTTTAGGCACCTTTTTATCTTCCCTATGATTGTAGGTGCAATTATGCTCTAACCTTTTGAATACTGTATATCTACCCCGAATGTATGAATGCCCAGCATTACTAACACAAGACGTGTAGATGACTATTGGACCTGTTTGCAATAAAGGACTTTCTGTTTAAGAACACCTGTTGCTGACTGCCATCCCTTGGACTCTCACAAATACCATAGATTCCACCCACTGCAGCAGTCATTTTCTCTGGGGGGAATTTATCACTGTACTCTGAAAATCAGTTGAAATTCTGGGAGATTGTCAGGCCCCACCTAGAGGCTGGTAACACTAGGCCCAATGGTGGAGAGTGCTAGCATCCACCATTCCCACCACAGCAATGTGGGAAGAGGTTTCCTGTCCCCTCTCCCTGGTGAACAGCTGATGGCTCCAAGTTGGGAAAAACCTGGAGATTTTAGGGGTAGAGCCTGAAGAGGGCAGGGTTTGGGGAGGGGAGGGGATACAATGCCATAGAGTCCGCCTTCCAAAGCAGCCACTTGCCCCAGGTGAACTGATCTCTGTCACCAGGAGATCAGTGGTAATAGTTGGAGATCTCCAGCCACCACCTGGAGGTTGGCAATCCTACCCAGGTAGCACAGGTGTGGTAGGCACAGCTACCCTGCCTCACCCTTCTGAGGAAAGGAGGGAGCAGGCTTCCCTTTTCAGGCCGTCTGCTGAGGTCAGGGACACCTCCCTAAGTTGTGTCCATGCGGAAGTGGCAGCTAAGTGGAGCAGCTCCCCTCCAGAGCTGGCTCTTTTAACAGTCACCAAGGGCCACTTAGTGGACAGGCCGCCTCTGCTTCTATTCCTCTTTGTGTGATTTTGGGAGAAATGCATTCTTGCAGACCAGATGTGTCAAACTCATTTGTTATGGGGGCTGGATCTGACATAAATGTCAGTGCGTCATGCTGGGCTATGTGTGCCATAAAATGTAAGGACACAAACAACCCAATTAACAATATTATATTTTTCCTCAAATTTTAAACATGCTTAAAACATTAACACTCTTACAGTACTTCCTTACAGTATCTCCCTGATGCGCACCCTCCCACTTTCACAGCTCATTACACATTAGCTCTGGGACAGTATACAGGGACATAATGCACAGTCTCTGTCTTCTGGCAACAAAGGTAATGAACAGTTGCTCATGGGCCGGATAAGAGCCCTGGATGGGCCAGTTTCACAGGGAGAGGCCTTCCTGACTGTCAAGAAGCTTTGGTGGGTACATGAGAGAGGGCCTTTCCAGTGGTAGCCCCACGAATATGGAACAATCTCCCCAGGGAGGCACACTTGGCTTCCTCACTTTCAGTCTTTAGGAGGCAGCTGAAGAGAGTGTTATTAAAGACTGTGTTTGATTAATTTACTAATACTCCTAAACTGTGCTTTTAAATGTTGGGTTTTTATGGATTTATGGATTTCATAGATTTATCTCTATTGTAAGCTGCCTTGAATTCCATATGGTAAAAGGGAAGCTAATAAGCTTTTTGAATAAACAAACAAATTTATGTATTTTATCTATATTGTAAGCTGCCTTGAGTTCCATATGGAAAAGGGGAAGCTAATAAATGTTTTGAATAAATAAATAAATGTCAGTCCCATTTGTAGATGTGTTTATTTTGTGCTTTATCATCCCTTCTCCCCATGCAAACACAAGAATAACTTGTGGAAGATTTCCAGAGACTGAAAAACCAGTCTAGGAAGCAGTACTTCAATTCTGTTGAGGCCTAGACTCGAGCAACAGATGATGCCAGAAGATTTTCTAGAACTGATTTTCTGATGTGTTTTCCCTATAGAACATAAGCCCAAGGCCATATGCATCGGATTGCAGGAGAAGTGTAGGGGAGAGGTGAAAAAGTCTTTTCTTGGGAACTGGTTTTTTTTATGGTTGAAACCATTTCCTTACACCTGCTTTCCCACTAAGTGGAGAAAATGTAGAGACCTGACTCACATGCAGAAAGGAACTGGGAATGCAATTTTGCTCCTGTGGATCATCAACAAAGAAAAATCTAATCACTCCTCCCACTAGAGTTGCCAATAGGATTGCCAGTTTCCCCTAGACCCTAGTGGGGGTTGGGAGGGCAGGGTTGCCAGTTCAAGGTTGGGAAATTCCTGGAGATTTGGGGATGGAGCCTGGGCAGGACGGGAACCTCAGTGGGGTACAATGTCAGAGTTTACCCTCCAAAGCAACCACTTTCTCTTTCTCTCTTTTTTTGCATATTTTATTGGTTTTTTCAAAATCTAACAACTAATCTACAACTACAAAAGAAAAAAACTAAACTAAACTAAACTATACAAGGATCAGATTAGCTTAATAAAGTTTCACAGTTAAATGTTTCCCATACTAATACAAAACAGATATTGTCTGATTATTATCATAGCTTAATAATATGCTGATACATCAGTACTTCAATCAAATAATAAAAACAGTATATAAGTAAATGTTGCTAGGGCTTCACATTTTCTAGATCTTCTCATTTTTTTTTTACTCTTCTGCCTCTCTTGGGAATAGTCTCTTGGACCATGGATTTTTTAGGGGCAGCTGCCCCTATCTCAGAGATAGATTCTTCACTTGTCTCGCTGGAACTTGTTGATTCTGGACTCCCTGTATCATGTTCACTAGTCTCTCCGTCTTCTTTCTCCTCTATTGTCTTGGTTTCCTTCTTTGGATTTTGTTGTAAATCCAAGAAAGCCTTCGCTTTAAGAAGAGAGTCAATCTTTTCTTTCTTGTTTTTGTATTTAAACATTAGGCCTTCAGGGAATATCCACCTGTAAGAAACAGATTTTTTTCGCAGGAATATAGTTAAGTTCTTATAGGGTCTTCTTCTTTTCCTAACTTCAAATGGGATATCTTTTAAGACTGTAACATTTTTGTCCATGATTTTCAAGACAGACCAATTTGTGGCCTTGAGCACCACATCTCTTGTTGTTCTTTTGGGCCGATTCCACACAAGGGCTTTGCTTCCCTTTCCTCCCGAGTTTAATTGGTCCGAATCAGTGTGCACGTTTCCGCAGTACATGAATCTGACCCGGGTTGATGCCGGTTCTTCATTTGCGCATCTGTCCTTGCCCTGAATCTTGAGCCCCCGCCTGTCTCCCCCTTTTTTAATGTAGGCAGAGTTGCATTATGACGTTGTGACGCAACAAAGCCTTGATTGGCCATCTGAGTTTCCAAGCCCACGAAAATCATCCATGTAAGAAAAAAAAAGCTTGCACCAGAGTTGGAGGGGAAATGGAGTGTGGGAAAGGGGTGGGAAATGGAGGGGGAACATGCAACACAACACATGTAACCCCTGCAAAAATTGTGTCCACACCACCCGCAATACATTGGCCCCACAAAACATGTTAACCACACAACGATGGATCAATGTCGTGTCGTGTCGTTGTAATGCAGGGGGGGGAACAGCTAGCGCTGTGCCTCAAAGCCATCAATACATATTTTTATAGTGGCATGACTCAGGCACAACTTTTGTGCAACAAAAGATGCAACACAGAAATGTGCAGACATCAACAACAAAAGTACATTTTTAAAAAGACATTTAAATGCCAGTCAATGGTGGATCAATGTCATGTCATGTTGTTATAACGCAACAAAGTGGGGAACAAAAAAAAAAACCCACTCGCACCAGGGTGGGGAAGGGGAGGGAAAGGTGAGAGAAAGAAGAAGAGAGGCATTAAAGGGGTGGAGCAAGAAACCCCGATTTTGGAGTTCCCCACCTGAATGCCCCGACTTCACTCCCGTGGCAAAACAAAAAAAAACCCCTGAAAATCCCAGAAATCGAAGATCCAGGGAAAACAATGATTACATTCGGGCCAACTGCAGACCCGGAGCAACAAGTCTGGAACTGTTGCCTTGCCCCAGATTTTATCAGGGAGTGAAGCCGGGGCAACAACTAGTGCGGAATCAGCCTTGGAGAATCTAACTACTATTTCCCCAGGCAGATTATTATTTTTTTAATGTATTCAGGATGTACCCTATAGGTCATATCCATATCATTTTTCAAAAAAATCCATCATAGGAGACAATGCTTGACTCAGAAGCTCTTTAAAATCCTCACTTTCCTTTTCAGGTACACCTTGAAATCTCAGAGCATAAGCTGATTTTTCCAGTTGAAGTCTTTTTCAGAATTCCTTTCTTTTTCCACTTCTTGCAGTCTTGATCCATGTTTTTGGTCTTTTGGTCAATTTTCTTTACATCTTCGACAATCTTCTCTTACTGTATATTGGTATGCTTAAGTTGCTGCTGTACTGCATCCAGTTTTTTATTCATGTCAGTCATTTGTTCCATCAGAGGACACAATGCTGCTGCCAACATGCCAGAGAAGTCTAGAGTAGAATCTGGTCTTGTGACTGGAAGCGCTGGTTTTGTAGTTCCCGGTGATTGTTTGGATCTCATCACCCTTTTCTCAGTCCGACTCATGTTTACATTCCAGGAAAACTTTTAAAACATCGAGGGAAGCCCGTGGACAGAAATGCTTTAGATAAGTATGCTTTTTATTTGAGCAAGGTAAAAAAGCATTCTGTGCCCAGTCCCGAAAGTTGTTTTCTTTGTTTGCTTGTTTTCAGCCAGTGGGGGGGGGTGTTTGAGTCCCCCCCCTGCACTGTAAATAGGGCTTTGGGCAAAAGGTTATTTTCAGCCAGCCATCATTTACTCACTGTTTTTCATTTAGACGCTTGACTCCTTGCTCACTCCTTGCTCAACGTATACAGTCAAAAAAGAATAAATCAGACTGTTATGCATTGGCTATGAACATTATGACCTGTCTGGGCATGTTCACCTGTAATGGTAAGTGATACCAGCTGAGCTCCTGTCCCCAGAGAACAACAGACCCTAGGATCCTGATTGTCCCCCTATCAGAGGCTTAGGATATTCAAATGGTCCTATGATAGCCTCTGGCGGGAACCTAATCCCTGCTTTCCCAATCCCCCATGGGGGGCGAGTTCAGGGTGCAGTTTACCTGTGAATACAAGCAGGCTCCCCAGTCCCTCTCCCTCATGTTCCATCTTGACCTGCAATAAACCACTATGCTGATTTCACTGCTACCAGCCTCCCGACTCCAGTACTTTTCACAGATCTTTTTTTTTTAATATATTTTTATTGAACTTTTTCAAGAACATAACATCTTAATATAGAATACAGAATTTTTTTTTTTGCAAGCAAATTGACTGATAGTACGTACATTTAATTAAGTTAACCAGCAAAGATGTAATTTATGATTAAAGGCAACCATAACTGTGCAACGCTATAAGATAAATCACTGGAAAAAAATTATTATTATTATTTTTAAATACTGTGACCCTTTGTTATTTATTCTATATAAGAAAAAATTAGTGAGTTAGTATTCAAAAGCTAAGTTCAAAACTGAAGTAGTGATGCGTATGTCGTGTTTTCCAGGAGCAGTTCTTTTTCCGTCATGTACTGCAACCATGGGAACCAAGTAGTTACGAACTTGGAATGTGTTTTTGTGTTACCATATTGTTGATTATGTATTGAGTCTGTAATTTTGCACTGGATCAATTGATCCCAAACTTTATTTCTCCAAATGGACAGAGTTGGAGGAGAAGCAGATTTCCAGGACAAGGCAATTGAGAGTCTTGCTGTGGCTAATAAAAATAAAGTCAAATCTGTTAGTCTGTCTTGAGATTGAGATGAAACAGTTATCTGAAGAAGTGCCACCATAGGAGAGAAAGGAATAGTTTGTGCTGTAATTGCTGAGATTTCTGTTAAGACTAAGTTCCAGAAGTTGCTGATAAATGGGCAGGCCCACCAACAGTGTATAAAGCTCCCTGTCTGCCCGCACTGTTTCCAACATAAATTTTGGTGATTATTATTGATTTTATGCAAGTGTTCTGGGGTATAGTACCAACGTGTGGTCGTTTTAAACCATTGTAAGTGAATGCTGAAGATTCTACTGAGTCTTCTTGAGGTGTTCCAACACTCATTCCAGTGTTCCTCTGAAAGTTTCATCTGGAGATCTTTCTCCCAAGACTTTTGGAAATTGGATTTGAAGAAGCAGTCCTGTTCTGAGAGAATTTTATAAATTTTGGATAGAAGACCAGTAGCAGAATCTGGAAATGTATCGAGTAGTCTTTCGAAAGGAGTCTTTTGTCTTTTGAATGTATCTGTAGATGACAGAGAATCTATAAGACTTTTTAGTTGATAATATTGTAGCCACGATATAGAATCGCCTACCTTTTCTTCAAAATATTGTTTTGTGTGAAGTTTTCCTCTATTCACCAGATGTTGAAGCTGAGAGAAGCCAGTATCCGCCCAATTTTTAAACATTGCAGATTCTTTTCCTGGTAAGAACCAATTTTGATTTGTGTACGTAGAAAGCGGTGATATGGAGGGCAACAAAAATTTCTTTCTCTGGTCCCAGATCTTTAGAGTTGCAGAAAGAAAGGGATTTTCCAGGATTTGTGAAGGTCTTTGTGAAGCTGGCATCCAAAATACCTCTGGTAGACTAAGAGGTGTTGCCTATGATTGCTCAATGTTTACCCATTTGGTTTCTGTCTTTGACTGTAACATATTTGGCAGATTTGTTAGAATAGCTGCATGATGATAAGTGCGGAAACGTGGTAGATTTAGGCCTCCCATTGATGTTGGTCTTGACAAAGTGCGGCAGTCTATTCTGGATTTTTTGAATTTCCAGATGAAATGGTGAATGGCTGTTTGCCATGTTTTTAAATCCTTATCCGGGATAAAGATAGGAAGTGCTCTAAAAAGGAATAAAAACTTTGGGAAGACAAAGGATTTTATTAATTGGATTCGATCTGGTAAGGAAAGTTTGAGTTCTTGCCAAGCACGCATTCTTTCTTGAGCTTCCTTAAAAACCCTATGGAAGTTATTTGAGAGTAAATCCTTTAGATTTAAAGGAATCTGGATTCCTAAGTGGCGCCATGTTGCAGAAATCCATCTGAAAGGAAGAGACTCTGTCAAAGATTTCCGAGACTTCTTAGAGAGCTTAATAGGATATATTTCTGATTTCGTTTCATTCAAGCAAAGACCTGAAATTGCACCAAAACGTTTTATAATAGATTGAATAATAGGAATAGATTGAGCTGGTTTTTCTATATAAAGTGTGATATCATCTGCATATAATGACAATTTCTGCTCCTGCCTGTTAATAGAGATGCCTTTAAAATCCTGATTTTGACGTAACTCATTTGCCAGTGGTTCTATGGCGAGCGCGAAGAGGAGGGGTGACAGGGGACAGCCCTGTCTGGTGCCCCTAGTTGGAAAGAAGAATGATGAGTTATGACCATTTATGCACACTCTAGATCTTGGTTGAGCATAAATCGAGCTTATGGCTTTTATAAAGTTCTGTCCAAAATTCATTTTCTGTAATAATGACAGGATGTATGGTCCCTCTAAAGAATCAAATGCCTTTTCAAAGTCCAGTGCTAAAATTAAGGATTCTTCCCTAGATTTTTTCCCATGAGCTATGATATTCAAACTGCGTCTGATATTGTCTGTTATTTGTCGGTTCTTGATGAAGCCAGTCTGATCTGGGTCAATATATTCTGGCATTATTTTCTTAAGACGGTTGGCCAACAGAGCTGTATAAATTTTGGCATCGTTATTAATTAATGCAATAGGACGATAGGAAGCTGTTTCCGAGAGATCCTTCTTTTCCTTAGGAATCACTATGATGGACGATTCTTGCCATGAGGATGGAAGGGCCCCTAACATTAAAGCCTCATTACATACTTGAAGAAGATGTGGTGCAATAGTTGAGCAAAAGGCTTTATAAAAGTCCACTGGAATGCCATCAATGCCCGGAGCTTTGTTTAACTTCAGATTTTTGATGATGTTCACGATTTCCTCTAGTGCGAAGGGTTTATCCAAAATTTCAGCATGTTCTGATGAGACTCTTTTTGGGGGAGCATGATACTCAAAATATGTATTAATATCTTCCATCTTTGGTTCACGAGTTGAATATAATTTTGCATAGTATTCTGCAAAACTTTTCACAGATCTAATTCCAGCGGGAGGTCTATCTCCATTTGGTTTGGCTTTAGCAGATTTCTAGGAGAAATAATTCCACGGTTACTGCAGTATATGATTTGAAAATATTATATGAGAAGGGAAGTAATTTTTCAACAATTAAACTCAAAATTTCCAAGGCCTAGAGAATGACATGGGTGCAGCTGAAAGAGTGGGTGGGAAGAACTTCTTCTATGAGGTCAAGAAAGCAAAACATTCCTGCTTACAAGCTCTCTCTGAGCAGTGGAGTCTTGTGAGCAAAAATTCTACTTTATGACCTACTGGCATTAAAGCTGTGAGCAAGCTAAATTAGTTTGCTCTGGAGCTATCCTTCCTGAGTTAAGACAAAAATGTGTGAGCCAAAAGCTTAAAAACTGTGAGGTAGCTTACACTAACTCAGCTTAGGGGGAACACTGTCGACAACCATTTGGCAATGGATTTCACTTTGTGGTCATGTCCAGGGCCTTTTTTGTAGAAAAAGCCCAGCAGGAACACATTAGCATAATAGGCCACACCCAACAGCAGAAACTCATTAGCATATTAGGCCACACCCCATACAGTGCCGCTCCCTCTCAGGTGCCCTGTGGCTTCCCCAGGATTGGCTTCCCCAGGTGCCCTGCAGCTTGCGGGCGCATGGGGAACTCGAGGGAAGAAAGGTAGTTTCTGGATCGGGTTCCCCAGGCACCCCACAGCTGCAGGGTGCCTAGGGAACCCAAGGAGAGGAGGCAGTTTAAACTGCCTTCCCTCCCTGGATCGGCTTGGCTTCCCCAGGCACCCCGTGGCTTGCGAGGCACCTGGGAAGCCCGATGGGGGGAAGGTTGTAGGCGTGGCCAACTCGGAAGCCAGCTGGAACTACGTTCCTGTGTGTTCCTGCCCCAAAATAGCCCTGGTCACGTCTCATATGCACAAATGTTTCAAACAACAACTGTCACTCTCCAAAGCCTGAATTCTGTTGCAGTTCTTCCTCGATGGTTGGCAAGTTTAAATATATGAAAGAGTTGATTTCTTGTCAGGTTATTATGGGATGGTAATTATGGGTTATTATGGGATGGTTATTATGGGATGGTAAAAAAGGTTATGGGAAGGTTATTATGGGATGGTAAAAAAATATGTCATGGTCACAGTCAGAGCAGCTCTCATAATTAAAATACTTTCCCATGTTCTTCAGAAGCTATCATTATGGTTAAAAGCACCACATTGTATCAAGTATGCTCCCAACAGAATCAAAAAGCACTGCATTTCTACCACTGGTTTGTCACTATTGTTTGGGACATTTGTACATATGAGACATGACCACAAAGTGAAATCCATTGCCAAATTGTTGTTGACAGGAATTCTTTTGTTTTCGTGACCTCACAGTAGAAGTCCTTCCCACCCACTCTTTTGCCTGAAACTATATCATGCTTCTCATATAACATTTTCAAAACACATACTGTGGTAACCATGGAAAACTTTCCCCGGGGAAATTTGCCAAAGCAAAATCCAAGATCTGAGGGGAGGGTTGCTAGCTCCGGGTTGGGAAATTCCTGGAGATTTGGAAAGTGGAGCCTGCAGAAGATGGGATTTGGGGAAAGGAGGGACCTCAGCAGGATATAATGCCATTGAGTTCACCTCCCAAAGTAGCCATTTTCTCCAGGGGAATTGATCTATGTAGCCTAGAGATCAGCTGTCATTCTGGGTGATTCCCAGCCACCATCTGGAGGTTATTTAAAAAAAAAAAAAACAGGCTTTGGTGTGAATATAGAGAAAATGTGGCATGAGGCCACAGAAACAGCGCCTGGACACCCGGGTGCCCTGAGGCCAGTGATCCTGGAAGGATGCTAGCCTCCTCCCTCCCTCCCAACCCCCCACTGGTGGCTCTGCAAAAAAATGTGGCACAAGACCACAGAAATGGTACCTGGGCACTCTGAGGCTGAAGATCCTGGACGGATGCCGGCCTCCTCCCTCCCTCCCTCCCAACCTCCCCCTCCATGGGTGACTACAAAAAAAAAATAGCACGAGGTTGCAGAAATGGTGCCTGGACACCCGGGCACTTTGAGGCTGGCAATCCTGGAAGGATGCTGGCCTCCTCCCTCCCTCCCTCCCAACCCCCACCCACAGGTGGCTCTGCAAAAAAATTGGCATGAGACTGCAGAAATGGCGCCTGGACACTCCGCCACCCCGAGGCCGGCCATCCTGGAAGGATGCTGGCCTCCTCCCTCCCTCCCAACCTCCCCCCCCCCCCAAAACGAGCGGCTCTGCAAAAAAATGTGGCACCAGGCTACTTACCTTTCTGCATGGGAAATCTGAAACCATGTGCAGCCCCCAGCTCCACCAGGCCCTAATAAGGGTTTCTGGGAGCTGGGGATGGGGCTTAGCAAGCCCTAAAGCAATTCCTGACTTTCCTCCCATACCAACCAACGTCTTAGAAAGTGGAGGGGGAAAACCCTCTGCTTTTAAAATGGGGTGGGGGGGGCGGCAAAGCTGGTAAGCATGGTTGCCAGGGGGGCTCAGTCTCCCCCCAGGAAATTTTGGGGGTAGCCTCAACCCCTGAGCCCTCCCAAACTTGACACCTATGACCTAACCCCTAACCCAAACTCTAACCTAACCTTATCCAAAATGATAAATATGTGTTCCCATAGAATGGTAGGGTATATATACCCAAAGCCGAATGCCAAAACACAGGTGAAACAACTGGTGGCTGTGGTTAGAGGGCAGTGAACAGCCTATTACCTAAGCAGGTGATGTAAAGTCCACAAAACTACTGGAAACTTGGTTGCAGAGAAAGATTGGTTGCAGAGAAACAAAAAAGTGTTTTTAAAATTTGTTTTGAAATTTGTTTTGGAATTTTGTTGCATACAAAATTTAAAAAATTGATGTTAAGAGTTAAAATAAATATTAAGTACTAGCTTGATACTTGTGCTTCACTATGTTATTTAAGTGCCATAAATCCAGTTATAATACTGATGATGTGAAGTTTGAAATGCAGCATTTGTTGTTGGAATTCTAGTGGAGAAGATTGTAGTGTAAAAAACAAAGTGAGACATGTGTATTGTTTTTTCACCCTCTGCTGAAGGACCTCTCTGTGATTGCCATGCTAGCTGTTTTGAAAAATGTCTATTCAGGAGTCTTGAATTGCTGATTTCTGTAACTGTCTTCAACTGTCTGCAGTCTCTTTTAACTGTGTTTTTACCTCAGAACATTGAGATCCACAGCTGAACAATCAGAGGGAGGTGGGTGCAATCAGGCAGGTTTTACCTCAGAACTCTGAGCTACACAGTTGACCATTTGAGGGGGCCAAGGAGGCAGCAGCCTGCCAGTACCTACCTGTCTGGTGTTGGGGGAATTATGTTTAAAGGCATCAGGGAGGTTGGGCCAGCAGCAGGGCTAAGGCAACCCCTGGCATCTGTAAGCATCCCACCTCCTGTCCTACACCTGACAGGCAGCTGCCTGTCCAGTGTAGGAGGGGGAGGAGCATTAGAAGCCACTGTGGGGATGGGGCTGGCAGGATCACTAAGGCATTACTGCTGGGGCAGGCTCCCTCGTGTCTTTAAGCACCCTGCAACCCCTGCTGCACCTGATAGATAACCGCCTGTCAGGTGTAGGAGGTGAGGGGATTGTGTTGGAAGCTATCAGAGAGGCTGGGCCAGCAGCATCACTAAGGTGATCCTGCTGGGACATCATCCCTGGTCTTGCTCTAACACCTGATAGACATTGGCCTGTCTGGTGTTGGGGTGGTGGTGGTTGTATTTAAAGGCATCAGGGAGGTTGAGCCAGCAGCAGTGATGACAATCCCGCTGAGCAAACCTCCCCAGCGGCTGTAACCATCCCACCTCCTCTCCTACACTGCCTGTCCAGTGTAGGGGGGGAAGAGTATTAGAAGCCACTGTGGAGGCAAAGCTGGCAGGATCACTAAGATGATACTGCTGGGGCAGGCTCCCTCATGGCTTTAAGCACCCTGCAACCACTTCTGCACCTGACAGACAACCACCTGTTAGGTGTAGGAGGTGGTGGGAGTGTGTTGGAAGCCATCAGAGAAGCTGGGCCAGCAGCATCAGTAAGGTGATCCTGCTGGGGCAGCATGCCAGATGGATTAAAGTACCCTAGTCCTGCTCCTACACCTGACAGACACCGGCCTGTCTGGTGTTGGGGGGGATTGTATTTAAAGGCATCAGGGAGGCTGAGCCAGCAGCAGCGCTAAGACAATCCTGCTGAGCAAACCTCCCCAGCGGCTGTAACCATCCCACCTCATCCCCTACACCTGACAGGCAGCTGCCTGTCCAGTGTAGGAGGAGGAGGGGGGAGAAGTATTAGAAGCCACTGTGGAGGCAGGGCCGGCAGGATCACTAAGGCATTACTGCTGGGGTGGGCTCCCTCATGGCTTTAAGCACTCTGCAACCGCTGTTGCACCTGACAGACAGCTGCATGTCAGGTGTAGGAGGTGGTGGGAGTGTGTTGGAAGCCATCAGAGAGGCTGGGCCAGCAGCATTCCTGCACCTCACAGGTGGTTGTTGGCTATGCCTGATTTCCTCAACTGTCGTTAGCTCTCCACAATCTCCTGTAACTTTTTTTTAACCTCACAATGCTGATCTCTGCAGCTGACCAATCAAGAGTGGGGGGATGCAAGGAGGCAGCAGCCTGGGAGCCACATAGAAATCAATGGGGGAGTACATTTTACCCCTCTTGACCCCCTTGGGGGGTAAATAGATTAAATTAAATAGATAGATAGATAGATTAAATTAAAAATGGAAGAATTATTTTCTAAACAAGTCCTGATACCCTTCAATCTGTTGATAATTGTCTGCTCAGCTTCCGTAGGGGGATTTGCAAAGGAGTGTAATAAATCCAATTCCACTGAATTGTCCAAGTCAAAAACATCAACTTTAGGCGCTTTTGCCTCCCTGATGGGTTCAGGATGGGCCAAGTCCATTTGATTCCTTTTTTCTATAACAGATTTTGTGAGTCTAGAAAGGTTCTTCTGGTATTTTGAAAACAAGGGGTAATTGAGGTATTCAGAACACCTCAAGTTAAACCAATCCCTTTTTGACTCAATTTTTTTTTCTGAGATAGTAATAAAGATGGTATCATAGGTGAGCTGAAAGAGAGCAGCACTTTCCACATTTGTTTGGAACTATTAAGAGACTCTATGGACAGCAAGTCAATCTGTGAGGCCTTTCTTTGGAGTAAAATACTGAGGTGTGTACTAGCTGTATATTTTGAGCTCCAATCTGGGCAGTGAACTCTGTATGGGCAGACTGTTAGGCATATTTTATTGCTTTGTGAAATCAAGGTTTGGGGAGAAATACTTTTTCCTGTGAGCATTGGAGCATCCTGCATGGTTTCTTTAACTAGCTTCTTGCTAGGCATCCCACAGCACAGCTGACTCTCATTTACTCTTGTTGTTTTTTCAGAGTGAAAAATCTTGTCCAGGTGATTTTCTACATTTTTTATTGCTTTGAAAACAAGGTTAGTTGTTTTGGCAATTAAAACTATCATATCAGCCAGCTTACTACCAGCCCTCCAATTGAACTTCACCACTGCAGCTGTTCTCCACCCTGAGACTCAGAGGATGGCCATTCACCAAGATTTCCTCCCAATGGAGATGGATATAATAGAATGAGAATGAGAATCAATCCTCATTACAGATACTCTAATAGTGAATGGCAATTCAAGTGCAAATGCCCCAGGAATAAAGAATCCAAGCTCAGCCCCTCTTTCACCAAAAGTAGTTATATCAAATGTCTCAATCTCCAGTTGTAGCAAATAAAATTGATTTTTTTTAGACCAAGCAAATCATGAGATATAAGAAATACCTCCTCAAATTACAAAAAAATATTGGAATAAAGCCATGTCAGATCCTGAAACCTCTTCTCTATTAGTAAATTTTGACTGTATTATGATACAGGAGTCCTGGTTATGCGACCCTTGTGACCTAGCTGGTTATAACTCCTTCTATCTACCTGCTGTAAAATCAAAAGGACACCCTCAAGGAAGGTTTCTTTGTTTTATTTCCAGTAACTTGGGCAAATCATCCCCTCTCCCCCCACCCAACAAATCTAGCTATGGCAGTGAAGATAGCCTCCAGTCCCAAAGAGAGCTTGCTGATAAACGTCTACCTTCCTCCTAAATCATCAAAAACAGACATTGATACCCAGAGGTTGATCCTAGAGGAATATCTGCTAGATCTACAAAGTAGCCACCCACAAGCTGTTATGATAACTTTTGGGGGGGGGGACTTCAATGCAAGAATTGGCTCCACTCTGATTTCTGGGAAGAAAACTTCCTCTATCTTAACACCACAGAAGGAACGCACCATTCTAAAGATAAAGATATTAACAGATTGGGGGCCAATCTGGTGAACATGGCCTCCAGATTGTCATTAACGATTCTAAATGGGAATAGCACTGTCTATCCTTTTGAAGACTTTACATTTGTCTCCTCACAAGGTGCTAGCATTATTGATTATATCTTGATTGAAGACTCCAGCCTTCCTAACGTTCATGAGTTCAAAGTAAGCGACTAGGGAACAATTGATCATTTCCCCATTTCCATCAAAGTATCTCTAGAGGCCATGTCAAAATTCATTACTGGCCAAATCGGATCTAAGACATTGCCCATTAAGCAGAGGTGGTCCAAGTGATTGGCTGAAGCTGCTATAAAAATACTCCACACTCGGCAAACACAAAAACTAAAAGAGAAAATTATGACAGAACAAGACTGCCACACAACTCTGGAAAAAATGTCATTGCTCATTAAACTTTTGACCCGGTTCTATTCAAAAGTGGAAAAAGAAAGTCAAACAGATCTAGTTGTTGTGGGAAAAGTTGGTTTGACAGAGATTGCAGAAGGGCCAAGAATCAATTTAACCGAAATTATAAACTTTTTAAATATAACAACACACCCACTGCTTGGCACTCATTGTTGCAAGCTAGAAGGAAATACAAAGCAATATTGAAGGAAAAGAAACGCCAGTCCATGAAATCCATATGGGATAAGATAATTGCAGCTACTAAAGAGAAACCTAGTACATCTCTCTGGCACCTAATTACTCTGATGCTGAAGCCAAGAAGAAACACTGCAATTCCCATATCAGCAACAGTCTGGGAAAAGCATTTTGAAAAGCTTTATAAGAAGCATAACCTTGAACCAGACCTAAACTTTGAAATCAACCTTAAACAAAATTCAAACTGGAAACCTGTCACATGTTGTGAAATAATTAAATTGATTAAAAATTTAAAACTGAGAAAATCTCCTGGTCTTGACGCATTTTCTGCAGAAATAATAAAGGTAGCCCCTGACTAGTGTTCCCTTTAAGCTGAGTTAGTGTGAGCTAGCTCACGGTTTTTTGGCCTCCGGCTCACACATTTTTGTCTGAGCTCAGGGATGATGGCTCCAGAGCATACTAATTTACACAGTGGCCAAATAACCTACTCACAACTTCAGTGCCAGTAGCTCATAAAGTAGATTTTTTGCTCACAAGATTCCACAACTTAGAGGGAGCATAGCCCCTGACTGTTGGGCCCAAGTGCTTGCACCCATATTCACAATGATAAATAAGGATGGAATCATTCCAGCTTCATGGAAAACATCGCTGGTCACTCCTGTCTACAAAAAAGGGGACAAAACTGACCCAAACAACTACTGACCAATTAGCCTTCTTGCAGTGATTGGCAAGATCTACGCATCTTACCTACAGAAAAAGTTGCAGTGTTGGATGGATGAAGAAAAGATATTAGGTGATGAACAAGCAGGCTTTAGAAAGGGCTACTCTTGTGTAGACCACTGTTTCACTCTGGCCTAGCTGATAAGCAAATATGCGCTAGATGCACCTGGCTCCTTATATGCAGCCTTTATTGATTTAAGGGTTGCCTTTGACTCTGTGCCGCACACATGCCTATGGAACAAACTAAACGCTACAAGCTTGCCTAAAAAGTTGCTAAAATTAATAATGAGTCTCTATTCAGGAAACTCGTTGCGTGTTAAAATAAACAATGAGGGGCAGTTATCCAACTCTATATCTATTCAAAGAGGTGTTCATCAAGGATGTGTTCTTCCACCACATCTATTCAATTTATATCTAAATGACTTTGTCCCAGGTCTTCAAAACATACCCACTCATGCACCGTGTGTGAGAAACTGACCAGTGCCTGCCCTGCTGTATGCTGATGTCCTTGTCTTACTATAGAGAACTCCAATTGGCCTAAAACATGCCATTAAAGCACTTACTACCTACTGCAATGAAGAACTATTGGAGATAAATGAGGATAAGTCCAAAATTATGGTCTTCACAAAATCAACAAGAAGGTCAAACAAAAGATGGAAAATCGGAAGGTACAGATTGCAACAGGACAATGAATTCAGATATTTAGGAATTGTATTCCAGCCAAACTTATCATGGTTCAAGCACATTAAATATCTTAGGCAAAAAGTTGACCTGGCCTTACTTTCCTTGAAGGTTTTTTTCTATATCCAAGGAGCTCAATATGTACCAGCGCTCATAAAAGCATATAAGACCTTAATACTACAGTGCATACTATATGGTTCCCAAATCTGGTTCTTAGGTCAAACAGAGCAACTTGAAAAACTACAGCAAGCCCTCTTCTGTAAAATACTAACTTTACCATCATGCATCGCTTCCTCAGTCATAAGGCTTGAGATAACTGATCTGGAAGGCTGTAGTCAGCTATAAATATTGACTGTTAAATGCTGAAAGCCTCCCAACCTTTACCATATTGACAGAACATGAACATTGCTGGTCAAAATGTAAAGATGCTGTAGATGTGAAAACAAGACCATTGGGCTTATAGAAGATAGAGAACTTAACCAAAAGAAGACAGACTTTACTTACAGAGAAGTTGCTCCAAAATTATTGGGACGCTCTTCAAATAGATGCTTGACGAAAATGCTCCCCACTTCATCTAGGAATTACATATTCCACCTCATTTGACCTGCCTTTTTACTTAAACATTCTGACCATTCCAAAACTGAGACGGTCATACATGATTGCACGCTGCAATGTGTTTCCAACAGCCCAGATGAAGGGCTGTTTTCTCAAGATCCCCCTGGACCAGCACTACTGTGCCTGCCCTTTGACAGAACTTGACTCAACATGTCATGTTTTCTTCTACTGTCCAAAACATGCAGCAGCAAGTGAAAGATTCCTAAGAAAATGGCTGTTGAAATATTCATCTTTTTCCTGATGCAGCAAGATTAAGACTACTTCTGAGCCGCCTCTGCCAAAATTGCATTGTGGATGTGGCAAATTTTCATTTTGCTGTTATTTTAAACTCTTAACTATTATTATTATTATTATTATTCTATTTTTTTAAAAAAATATATTTTTAATAGTGCATGTCCTATGGGCTATTAAACCTAAATAAATAGCAAAATAGCAAAAATTAAAAATTAAGATAAAGGTAAAGGTAAATATATTAGGGCTAAAGTAAAGGTTAAAGTTACTGTTAAACTTAGTGTTAAATTTAATGTTAATTTTAATGTTAATCTTATTAATATTGGAAATATAATCAATACTGTTAAAATATCCATGTTAAAGTGAAATTTAAGGGGATAAACGTTTTCAATATTTCATTGTATGTGTTTTGTATATTTCAGCTAAAAATATGTTTAAAGTTTATTCTGTAGAATGGTTTTTCAAGCTATAAAAATATTTATTTTCCTTAAAAAACCTATTTATTTTCGTAACCTAACCCTAACACCAACCTAGCCCTAACCCTAATCCTAACCTAACCCTAGCCTAACCCTAATCCTAGCCTAACCCTAACCCTAGCCTAACCCTAACTTTAACCCTAACCTAACCCTAACCTAATCATAGCTAACCCTAACCTAACCCAAACCCTAACCCTAGTCCTAGTCCTAACCCAAACCTAACCCTAACCCTAACCTAACCCTAACCTGACCTGTCCTTAAACCTAACCTAACCTAAACCTAACCTAACCTAACCTAACCTCACCCTAACCCTAACCCTAACCTAAACCTAACCTAACCATAAATCTAACCCTAACCTAACCATGGCTAACCCTAACCTAACCCTAACTCTAACCCTAACCTAACCCAACTAGAACCCTAACCCTAAACTAATGCTTATCCTAACCCCAACCTAACCCTAACCTAACCCTAAACCTAACCTAACCCTAACCCAAACCCTAACCTGACCTGTCCCTAAATCTAACCTAACCTGAACCTAACCTAACCTAACCTAACCTAACCTAAACCTAATTTAAACCTAAACTGAACCGAACCTTATCTAACCCTAACCTAACCATAACCCTAACCTTCCTCTAGAAAAGCTTTGGGAAGACATTAGAAAGATATTGCATTGATCTGTATTATTGTCATTCCTGTAGTGCTCCATGAAGAGACTGGTGATGAACATCTACAAAGAGACTGAGTTGAAAACAGCTTCTGCTCTCTCTCTCTTTTACATTCCTTGGATTCTTATATATTCTCATTTTCTCTATGGTCTTTGACCACAGACCTTTATATATTTACTCATACTTATGAAATGTATTCTAGACAATGAATATTGCTAAGGATAGATATTTGAAATATAAAAAGTATAACAAAGTGTGTAAAAAGTTACAGAATAATGGTTTCAGTGAGTTATATACTTTTTTCACCATCTGGATGTTGGCAACCCAGGGGGCATATTATCGACAAGGCATCCTTAGCGCGACCCCTAAAATGTAACAAGGTGTACAAGGAAACCAAGGATTTTCTGATGCAGCCTTTGACCTCTTGGATGTTCTTTGCAAAGACAAATTGGCAGTGTTGTTGGAGCAGTGGTCTCTGTGCTAGTCTTGAGGCTTTAGTAGCTGTCTGGCCCTCTGAAGCCTGCCATGACTGTAGCACAAGGGATAATGATAATAAAAGGTTGTTTTAATGGCTAGGCTGCAGCAGTCTTGCCAGTTTACTACTAGCGTTGAGAACTCTAGGTTGGAAAATTCCTGGAGATTTGGAGGAGGAGTCTGGGGAGGGCAGGGTTTTGGTGGGAGGGACTTCAACAGGATATAACGTCATACAGCCCATCCTCCAAAGCAGCCATTTCCTCCAGGGGAAGTTATTTCTGTAGTCTGGAGAACTGTGGTAATCAGGCCTGTAGCTACAGTGTGGCATTTCATTGCCTGACCCCCTGACTTCCTACCGAGGCCCCACGACTTTCATCCAGCCCCCAGGTCCCCTGGCTCTCTGTGCCACCTGGAGGACTCCCGAATCTCTGGGCTGCCCGGAGGACTCCTCACTGCTGCCCATTCCCCAAGCACGGCTTGCTTCCCTGCTGCCCCTTCCCTAAGCGCAGCTTGCTTACCCCTACTGCCGCCCCTTCCCCAAGCATGGCAGCGGTGGCGGCATGGCATGAGTTAAGCGGGCTGGCCAGTGCCCAGTGCAGTGCAGGAACTTTTGGTGGCACACAGAGGTCAGCAGGGCCGGGGCAAGTTTGCAGCACGATCTGGGCTGGGGCACCTCAATGGAGTGCTGGTAGAGGAGGAGGTGTGTGCCCTGGGGAATTGATGCAGCTGGGTTGTTGAGTTTGGGGTTGCAAGCGGCCGCTCAGGTTGACTCGGTAGGCAGGCAGAGTGCAAATGCCGCAAAAGTGAGGTTTTTTAATACATATATTTTTAATTTTTATTTTGTGACATCAGTGCCCCCCAACTTATTTAAAGGCCCCCTGAACTACAGAATCCTGGCTATAGGCCTGGTGGTAATTCTAGGCGATCTCCAGGCCCCACCTGAAGACTGGCAATACTGTACTACTCACTCTTCTTAAAGAGCTTTCACTTATCATTTACTTTGTGAAGATGGCTGTTACTTAACTTGAGTTTTCAGGACATACACAGCTACACATTTAAGTAAACAGATGTTCCCAAAATCTCCTCCACAGCTATTTTGTGCTTTGTATGGAGCCCATTATCTGCTCATGATGAAACAGGAAGTATTTGAGAATTCAAACAGACCAGATGAAGATACATTCCGTTCAGGCAATACAAAGCAAGTTCCAGGTTCAGCCTTCAAAAACATTCTTTTTTCCCCTTTAAAATACTAATAACAAAGCAGTTTCAAATATGGAATGTACTGGAGTCAGAGACCAGTAGCAGTGAAATCAGCAAGCGTGGTTTATTTCAGGTTCAGATGAGGCATGCCAAACAGAGGCCAGGGGGTTGCTTATATTCACAGGTAAGCCACATCCCCGACCTTGCCCAAATGGTACAATAGGCTTAGTTTCCCGCCAGTGACTCACATAGGCCCATTTGAATATTCAGAGCCTTTCATTGGGGGAAACTTAGGATCCTGGCAGGCTATTGTTTGCTGGATTGAAGCTCATGGCCTTTCCTGGCCATGTGTTCGGCGGTGGCCATGTGTCAGCTAGGCTGTCATAACTAAAAGGAGGGGAGAGAGGGAGATGCTGCTATAAGGAAAAGGAGGAGGGGAGAAGGTTTGGTGTAATTGCTGTTGTAAACTCTGGAATGTCGCCTTTGATGCTCTCCTGACATTTGCCCCTGTTTACATAAGATCTCGGATTTCTCTGGTGAGTCTCCTGCCTGAATGTTGAAGCCGTTATTCTCAGCACAAGAGTACCGGGGCACTCATTGGCTTGTAGCGAGCTAACACCTCAGTTTGAATCGTGTATATAATCACATTTCCGTTTCCCCGCTTCAGTCTTAACAAAGAAGTGCTTAGAGAATGTCTTAGAAATACTGACTCTAATAAAGTGAATCTACTTAAGGACAGTTGTTGAGTGCTGATTTACTAGGGAACCTTGAATACTAGAGTGTTAAGACTCCTCATCACTGGACTGCGCACCCTATCCCGAATCTCAACATGAGCACCGGGAACGGCAGAGTCCAGCCAGTCTCGGAGGAGGTGGTGGCCATCACCACGGTGAGTGATGCCCCCTCAACAGGGATGCAGACACCGACTCTAGGGCGGGGGCCAGGAGGAGGCACTCGACCCTGAGGGAGAAATCTGTATTCGTGGGTGCACCTTTCTACTGCTTCAAGGGAATCGTGGATGCTAACTCTCCGGGTGGCCGTGCCAAGCCACTATGACCGGGTGCAGCCCAGCTGTCCGGAGTCGCTGGACTGGGGCAGAGGGAACAAAGTGGAGGCACTGGTCGAGCGCAAGGGAACGCACTTGTGGGAACGAGTGCAGGAAGAGATTTTTGAACTCATGATTAAATTACCACAGATGATCGCAGATGTGGTGAGTGGTGAACTGAGGCAACAGACTCCCCTCCAACCAGAGGGGGTCACGGCACCTACGGGATGGCCAGACGGGCAACCGAGAGCTCCCCCCATGCAACCTGAGGCACCAGCCGGGACCCCTGGGATTCCTGTGAGGCCAGAGCAACCGGCTCAAAACCCCAGTCCTGGGGTCCCCAGACTGCAACAACCCAAGGAGTTGCTGGAAGCTACGTTTGACGGGGGCCCTGAAAAGTTAGCGTTCTTTTTAGTGCAAGTGCGCAGATTTCTGAGAGACTGGGGCCATCTATTTCTGGATGATGAACACCGGGTCGAGTTTGTTGGCGCGAAGCTGAGGGATCAAGCGGCAGACTGGTACATGGGTTTGCATGAGATCCAAGGCCCTGAACTACGGGATGTGCGCTGAGGAGGCACTATGAAGACCCACTGGATGGCGAGAAGCTGAGAGCGCGCCTCCGTTCCTTGAAGCAAGGCAATCGCATGGTGTGCGAGTACTCGGAAGAGTTCAAGATGATCGCTGTGAAGATCCAAGGGTGGCCAGAGCCCATGTTAATGGAACATTTCCAAATGGGGCTCAGTCACGAGATTCTCGATACGGTTTTGCGCAATGTGCAACCCCCTCTCCTGACTCCAATAAAGTGAACCTACTTAAGGACAGTTGTTGAGTGCTGATTTACTAGGGAACCTGACACCATGCAGCCTTCGCCATTACACACATTACAAAATAGGAATGCTGATTGGAGGTCGAAGGGTTGAATTCATTCCCTGCATTGGCCCCAAAGCAAGTTGAGGCTGCATTATCTATCTATCTGTCTGTCTGTCTGTCTGTCTGTCTGTCTGTCAGCCAAGTGGGGGCAGAGAGATTTTCCTGCACACTTGGGGGACTCCCCAGATGTGCAGAAAAATCCTTAAAAGTTTAAAAAACTATACGGGGGATATTTAAATCCCCTCAAAAGTAAAAAAGCATTCCCTGCGCATGTGCAGAGAACTCTCTGGGAACTCTGGCAGGCCGATGGCTGGGAGCCACTGAGGCCTCAACGCCGGTGCTGGGGGGAAGATCGGCAGGCCCGGTGGCTGAGAGCCGCTCAGATCTCGCTGCTGGTGCCCATGGAGGGGGGAGATGAGTGGGCCCGGTGGCTGGAAGCCACTGAGGCCTCGCTGCCAGTGCCCGTGGGGGGGATTTGCAGGCCCAGCAGCTCAGAGCTGCGTGGGCCTCACCATTGTCGTGGGGGGGAGAAGGATTGGCGGGCCCAAGTCTCAGAGCTGTGCAGGCCTCACGGCCATTGCCCAGAGGGGAAGGGTTACCTGTGGGTGCTTCCTCCTCCTCCTCCATGTGGATCTCCTTCCCCCCCACCCCCGGCAAGTATCGCTGGTCCCGCCTCTTGTATATACTAATAGCTAAGTCAGCCAAATCTGAGTATTCTTAAATCCAGTGACTGGAGATGCAAATGGGGACAACAGATCTTTTTACAACCTGAAAAGAGCCCCAGATCTGCAGAAGAATGTGAAACCTAAAAAAACCCTCAAACATTGGGGGGGTTAAAAAAATGTTAAATGGAGTGCTTGTAGCTTTAAGCAACGGATTCCCTCAGTGGCCATTGCTTGGCAACCACAGGTTCCAGGCTTGGTTCTGTCAGTAAAAGGCAGGGAGAGAGGGAAAGGCCCTTTCCAGGCCTATTTTGTCCTTTGTGAAAGGACTTGTTGGGGCCAGGCCTGCTAGGGTTGCCAGCTCCAGGTTGGAAAATTCCTGGAGATTTTTTGGGGAAGTCTGAGAAAGGTAGGGTTTGAGGGGGAGGGCACAGCTGGATCTATCTATCTATCTATCTATCTATCTATCTATCTATCTATCTATCTATCTTCTATCTTCCGGGGTAATTTTGTAGAAAAAGAGGTGCAGGAGCTCATTAGCATAACTCATTTGCATATGTCACACCCCCTGACATCACCAGAAGCTACCCTACAACAAGCATGAAAATACAGATCAAGTTAGTATTACTATTTATTTTTGTGATAGTTGCTATACAAAGCCTCCTGGGTTCAGCTTTTTAAAGTCCAGTTTTCTTAGCCTTGCTGGCTAGGCGGCGTATAAATCTAATTAAATAAATAAACAAATTAGAAGGGAAAATTAGCAGTGACCTTTGCTATATATGAGTGGGGTTGGTTTATTTTGTAAAAGGAAGTTACGATGTACCCGTATAGTTACATGAAAAATAAATTATTGCTAAAACCCTGTCCAAATAAATGGTCTACTTGTATGAACAGTGTGACATTAAAGAATGGGACTTGTGCAAGATCGGAGCTTTTTTTATATGCTTAGCAAAAACTTTTAGTAATGGAAGAAAAGCCACGATCTCATGCAGGTTTCTCTTTCAGTCACTTGCAAACACTCCAGCAAGTGGTACACTTTCTGCATTCTCCATATTTCACAGGGCAAGCAGATCTACTATCCGGAAAAGACATTTTCCCATCTCTAATAAATTATGAATAACCTGACCCCTTGAAAGAAAGGTGTGCCTAAAACAGAGTTACACACGTGACACATATAATAACACTAAATAATATTAAATACACAACCAAGTTGCCTTCTTCAAGTGAATACAACCTAAGGTTTGCCTGTTGCTGTGAGAAAGACAATTCCCAGGGCTTTTTCTGGGGGAACATGCCAGAACAGAGTTCTGGAAACTCTTTGACAAAATGCTTTCTAAAGGACCTGTTGAAGACATCATTAACCTGACCCCCTTTGAAATGCAGCGATCATCCCAATTAAATGGTACTTAAAGTGCCAGCATTCTGTTGTTGCCCTGGCCTGGATGGCCCTGGCTAGCCCGATCTTCTCAGATCCTCTGAAGCGAAGCGGAGTCAGCCCTGGTTAGTACTTGGATAGGAGACCACCAAGGAAGCCCAGGGTTGTGACACAGAGGAAGACAATGGCGAACCACCTCTGAACATCTCAGGCCTTAAAAATCACTTCGAGGTCACCATCTAGGGCTGCCAAGTCATACTCGCAGACTGGCGGGGGGGAGTCCTTCGCCGTCTGAGAGCTGCCCAGGAGCCTCCCTGGCGCGCGCGCCCAGTGACAAGTCAGCCCGGGGGGCGGGGATCCCCGATCCGCCGGCCGGCATTCGGCTGGTGGGGGGAACCCCACCATCGAAGTCGTCCAGGCTGGACGACTTCCCCAGTGTAGTGACGTTACCCGGAAGTGACGTCACCAAGTTGGAGACGTTGCCAGGGCGATGCTCTGGCAATCGCCCCAAATGGCATCGCCCTGGCAACGTCTCCAACGTGGTGACATCACTACACTGGGGAAGTCGTCCAGCCTGGATGACTTCGGGGGTGGGGTTCCCCCCACCAGCCAAATGCCGGCCGGCGGATCGGGATCCCCTATAGCGGGGGATCCCCCGCCCCCCGGGCTGACTTGGCAGCCCTATCACCATCAGTTAGCTGTGACTTGATGGCACTTTCCACCAACAATTTTGTTGTTGCGTAAGAAAAAGGCTTGACAAAACCCTTGGGGCTGTGCACTTTGCACACACACACAGAGGTGCAGAGAGAAACACAAACAGACACACACAGAGAGAGAGAGAGAGCCTGCAGCTCTGGTAAAAAATGACCACCACGTTTTATCAGTTTTATCTCTCAGAGTCTTTTCCCATCAGTTATTTGATTGGTGCCACAAGAACAAATATCTATCTTTTAACTGAACAGCTGTTGTCTACCCAGGTCTTATCCAGAATCCACCACCCCTGATCACCAATTCAGTGAGAGACCCAGGCCATTCAAGAGGATAAGGGTGGGTGTGTGTCTACCTTTCAGACATATTTTGAGCCACCTTTTTCGCCAAGTTAAAGATATTAAAGTTATTCAGTAGAGCTTCATCACTCTTTGGCCATACAATGGTTTATCCCCCCACCCCGCTGCCATTTTAGGCTTCCTCACTTTTAATAGAAGCAGGATGAGCAGCCATTAAACAAACAGAGCTTCCCTGGAAAAGCTTCACATACTAGACTACTGGGGGGGGGGGGGTAGCCTTCTTCCACTCAGCAGTCCCCCCCCCCCCCGTGGGGGAGATTAAGCAGAGAGACACCCGTGCTTTCTGCATGTTAGTATATGAAAGGTGGGAGGGGGAATAACAACCCTGCCTCCCAGAATCGGTGTGAGAAGCAGCTTGGGCTGCTATTCAGCTCAAGGCTGAGACATTTACTTGAGAACAAACCCGTCAAATGCAGATGGGCTTACTTCAGAGTAAACTTGCACAAGTCAGGGCTACACAGCTGGAAGCCGATGGGCCTCAGTTGGGCTTACTTCCAAGTAAGCATCTAGGCTTAGGTTGAAAGAGCAACAGCTAGGAAGCAGTGGCCGGCAGCCCTGGAGCCCTGCCCACCTGGCTTCCACCCCTTCCAGGAGGTGGCTCTTTTCTCCCGCGTCACTCCATTCTCCCCTGGTGGCAGGCAGGTGTGCACAGAGCCCTCCCCTCAAGCCCCCCCCCCTTCCCCGGCTCTTCTCGGCATCCGCCCGTTCCTCCGGTTTGAGGGGAGCAGCACTTGGCTCTGCCTTCTTATCTCGCTCCGACAGCAGCCCATGTGGAAATGCCACGGATGTGCGCAAAAGCCAGGTGCCCGGCGGCCACTAGTCCCAGCCGCAAAGTTTGCAAGTAGCGGACCACGTGAGGGGCTCGCTCTCCCTGCCCGCCACCTTGAATCCCAGCTCGCCACTTCTGAGTGTTTAAAGTTTAAACCACTTCTCTCTGGAGTTGTGCAGCGGCGGTGGCACGATCTTTCTATTGTATTCTATGCGGCCATCGAATACAATGAGAGAGCATGCCACCGCTGTGACGCGACTCCAGAGAGAAGGGGTTTAAATTTCCCTCACCAGCCTGCTTCCCTCGCCAGCCACTCCAGCCCCAAATCACCCCTGATTGGATTGATAGCCCACCCTATCCCAAAATGGGCTTGGGGCAGCTCACAACAGAATTTGATATCAATAAATACAATAAGGAAATTAAAACAAGTTGAAAACACTCAAGCAATCATATACTAAGCAGCAGAACAAGGTGGCAAACCAGGTAAAAAGTCCCCCCCCCCCCGGACGGTCCTTAAAGCTTTCGGCAAGATGATTAAATTAGCAATTCTATAAGCAGTGCTATGGGCAGCTCTGTGAGCAGGGGAGGCCAAGATGGACTAAACACCCGTTGCCTCAACCGAAGGCCTAGTGGAACTGCTCCGTCTTACAGGCCCTGCGGAACTGTAACAAGTCCTGCAGGGCTCTGATCTTACATAGGAGCGCATTCCACCAGGCTGAAGCCAGGGCAGACAAAGCCCTGGTCAAGGCTAAGCAGACATCCTTCGAGCCAGGGACCACCAGTAGATGTTGTTCAGCAGAGCACAAGGCTCTCTAGAGCATATACAGGGAGAGACAGTCTCGTAGGTATGTTAGTCCCAGGCTGCATAAGGCTTTAAAGGTCAATACCATGACTTTGAACCAGATCCATACTATATTGGCAACCAGTGCAGCTGGCAGAGCACTGGCTAAATGCACGCCCGCATAGGCGTCGCTGCCAGCAAGAATGCTACCGCATTCTGCACTAGCTGCAGTTTCCAGGTCAGGTTCAAGGACAGCCTTGCATAGTGCAAGTTACAGTAATCCCTGCCTGGAAGTGACCATTGCATGGATCACTGCAGCCATATTGCAGGAGGTGAGATAGGGAGCCAGCTGACTGACCCACCAAAGGTGATAGAAGGCAGACCTGGCAGTAGCAGTGACCTGGGTCTCCATTGAAAGGGAGGCATCCAGAATCACTCCCAGACTCCTCACACCCGGTGTTGGGGTCAATGACACCCCACCAAGAATTGGGAGCCAGATCCCCAATCCCAGACCCTCATGACTCATACAGGACCTCTGTCTTTGTTGGATTTAATCTCATGCGGCTGCGACTCTGCTGTAACCATCCAGCCACAGCCTCTCTGTCCAAAACACCTGGGGCAGAGTCCAGCTGGCCATCCATCCATCAGCAGATATAGCTGGGTGTCATCAGCATACTGTCAGGTATATGGAGTGCCACAGGGGCCTTTCTCTCTCCTTTCTTAAACATCTATATGCGCCCCTTGCCCAGCTAGCTCCATATTCTAGTGGGTACCGCAGGGACACTCTCTTCCCGTGCGCCACCCTCTGTCTCCAACCATAAAAGGAAGGAGGAGAACTACTGTAAGGCAGTCCCCCATACCCCTACATCAGCAAGGCAATGGGTCAAAAGGTCATAGTCAACCGTGTCAAATGCCGCAGTTAGATCAAAAAAACCCAGCGGCACCAACCCACCTCAATCCAAATGCCTCCGGAGGTCATCTGTGAGGGCGACCAGTGCAGTCCCCATCCCATGGTCAGGGCGGAAACCAGACAGGAATAGATCCAGGACGAAAGCCTCATCCAAGAAGACTGCTCTCTCAACTACCTTACCCAGAAATGAAAGATTCAAAATCGGGCAGTAGTTGGCAAGGACCGTCAGGTCCAATTATGACTTTTTAAAGAGTGGGTGTACCACTGCCTCCTTCAGCACCCCTGGGAATATCCCTGAAGACAGGGACAAATTGATGATCTCCCAGGGGGGCCCAAACATCACCTCCGCAGGCCTTGGCCAGCCAAGATGGACCAGCGAAGATGACAGATCTCTGTAGTCTGGAGTTCAGTTGTAATTCTGGGAGATCTCTGTCAGGGGGCCTGACAAAAGACTGCATTGTTTGCTCTAATCAAATGAAATGTTACATGTCTCCTGCTATGTCTGCTTCCCCCTACCCCATTGGTCACCTTGAAATGTATTGCCTTTATGAGCCCTGTACAATGTAACCATTTCTGTCGGGAGAGTGGCGACCCCACATTCTTGCACGTCACTGATAAACAAATGGCTTTTCCTCCCATGCACTCCCTCCTCCCATTTCCTGGGACAGAGAATGTCTTATCTTGTTGTGAGAGCCTTGAAGGTCGGTTATTGCCCACAGAGTCATTTTGTTATGCATAGGTTTCACACATCTGGGTCGCCCAGTTCAAGAGGGGAATTTTTACAACTTTAGCACCTCATCTTCCTGTGGGAATCCAAACGACTCGATCCCATCTCCCGCGTTTTCTATTCTAAATGTGATTGGTTTCATGGTGGGTTCAAACAAGCGGGAGGGTATATTAACTCTGACTGTTTTCTACCTGGCATCTCTAACAAACATTCGAGAACCTGTCAAGCAGTATTAAGACTAATAAAGAACTTTGCTTCATCAACAAAGGTCTGATCTTTTTGCTGTTAGTACAGAAGCCTCACAATCTCCAGGTACCACCTGAAGGTTGGCAACCGTAGGCCAGGCAGCAACCTCTGGGTGACTTGATGCCACCTGACTTGCATGACCCAAGTAGGCCTGGCTGCTTGCTGCTGTTCAACAGCAGCCACCCTTCAATCCTCCATTTTTCCTGACCGGAAGTCCCCAGGCCAGTGTGGTGTAGCAGTTAGAGCTTCATAGTAGGGTATGGGAGACTCAGGTTCGAATCCCTATCTTGCTGTGGCAGCTCAATGTGCCAGTCACATACTTTCGCCCTAACCTACCTCACAGGGTCATTGTGTGGATAAAAAAGAAAAGAGGAGAATAATGTAAGCTGCTTTGGTCCCCACTGTGGAGAAAGGTGGGGTATAAATGAAGTAAATGAAGAATATGTACAGCTGAAGATGGGAGGCAAATAAAAGGTAGGTTGGTGAATGTCAGAATCTGCTGATTCAGACAGAGTATTTCTTTTGCTTACTGCCATGTTTCAGATATGTTTACTGTGTTTGTTGCTCTGCTTCTTATGGTACTGTATGTATGCTAGCTGCTCTCATGAACACCTGTCATGTAACCCTCATTCTGGCCAGTATGTATCAGCTTGTATGTAGAATGTGTGACCCCAGGTTTATGGCCCTGACCGGCCTGGTTTGTGTAACTGTCAAAGCGGGAGGATGTCAACTTCAAAGTATGGGAACAATGGGCCTCTCACACTCCTACCTCCGCATTCCATTCATCTCGGCTGAGACTCCAAGGGAGGACAAGTCTAATCTCTTATCAATGTGCGAAAGCCTCGAGGCCATGGATTGTTATGTGAACTGGTAACATCTGAAGGGTCTGGTTTGGAAGGGGAAATTTACAACTTGACACCTCACTTTCTTTCCTGTGGGAAGCAAACGGCCAGAGCCCCTTTTGCCCGCCGTTTTTCCCTTGTAGTGATTGGCTACCTATGGGTAATTCAAACTGCTTAGAAAGGTATAATAGACCTGCTTCTGTCATCTGTGTTATCTCTGACAATAATCCGAGAAGCTGTACCAATGTAGAGATTGGAAATAAAGAACTGTGTTTCATCAACAAAGATCTGATCCTTGACTACTTTGAGCAGAAGTCTCACAGTGAATGGCTGAGGAGAGAATGTTGGGGGGGACTGCTTAAGACAGAGGGGCAGATAAAGGTAGGTTGGCTGTTGTGTGGGAAGGAAATAGGGCTGCCAACTTCAGGTTAGGAAATCCCCAGAGATTTGAGGGTGAAGCCTGAGGAGCGGAGAGATCTCAGAAGGGTATAATGCCATAGACTCTACCCTCTAAAGCTGCCATTTCTTCCAGGAGAACTAGGGTTGCAAACCTCCAGGTGGGGGCTGGAGATCACCTAGAATAACAACTGCTCTCTGTATGACAGATCAGTTTCCCTGGAGAAATTGGCTTCTTTGGAGGGAGGACTCTATGGCATTGTACCCTGCTGAGGTCGCTTCATTCCCCAAACTTCACCTTCCCAAGACTCCATCCCCAAATCTCCAAAAATTTCCCATCTTGGAGCTGGCAACCCAAAGGGGAATTGGTTTCTGTAGCTGAGAGATCCACTGTGATTCCAAGAAATCTTCAGGTTGGCAACCCAAGAAGGAGAGAAGGAAGCAGGAAAAGGGGAGAGTCTGTAGGAGCTTTCAGGTAATGGAAAGATGAAATAGTGGGGGAGGGTGAAGTAATATGCCTCCCGCAAGTCCTCGTGGGTTCCCACTTCTATATATCAATTTTTCTATACTCAATCACTGTACATTTGTGGAAGCAAACTGTGTGAACTGACTCCATGGTAGCATATTGCATTAGAGATTGGGGCTTGGATCCTATCAGCAAGGTCCTTGCACACTAGATAGTCTCTGCTACAGAGAGCATTTCCTTTTTTGCCTCCACTTTCATTTGTGCAAAAGCTAGTGAGAAATGAGGCATGCTCAGTGGCAAAGACTATCTAGCATACTCAGACATATGAAGAGCTTGTTCATTCATACACCACCAATTGATGTTGCAGTTGTCAAACAATGGCCATGTGTGTGTGAACTCATCCTGTATCTGGGTAATATCTGAGAGCTGTCAAGTTACATCCCATGCCTTGTGCTTCAGTGACAAGAGCATTAAGCATTCAGACAATGGAGATGTCCTCTATTCAAAACTCTTTCTACCACCACTATTCAGATTTCTTTGTTGAAGCTGGGCACGATACAACGCTAAGAACTGTGGCACTTCCATCTCATTGTACCGCTTTCCCAAATGCATTATGTTTCTCGGGAGAGGACAGAAGGAAGCACGGGTTATTTAAATAATGATCATGTATATTTCAGAAAGAAGCCACCTACGAACCGAGAGAGCTCCAGCTAGTTCCAAATTACTGCCATCCATCTGCTTAGCAACACTCAGGTTGCTGTGCATACATCGAGTCACCGTTCAGCTCTCTGTACTGACTCCCTGTTGAATTCTGACTGTGGCTCAAAGACAACAGCAGCCCTCCATCTCCTTTCCCTCTCTCGCATGCTAATAGACCAAAATGTGTGGCTGGACATCATGGTATTTTGAGTCTGCTCACCTCCATTCTGCTTCTGTGGCTACTGCTTGGGGGAAAACATTGAACTCTTCACAGTCATGCCAGATGATACAGGAGAGGACAGGTAGGTTTGCTGTTTGCCCACCTATAGTTGGTAAACCTTTCCCATCAGCCCCAACCCCCTGTCCTTGAGAAACTGAGGAGTGACAGAAAAAAAAAGATGTCTAAGAAAATGGCCTCCATAGAGACACTCTAGGAATTTCCCTATGTCTCTATGGTAAAGATTATGGGAAATCCCTAGAGTTTCTCCAGGAAGTGACATCATGTCCTCTGCAAACTCCACCCTTCCCAGGCACCACCCTCAAAATCTTGCAGCATTTGCTGAGTGAGGCAGTGCTGGCAACCCTAGTTGCACAGGATAAGACTGGGGATAGATGTTTGGGGCAGCAGGCATTAATCCTTCCTAACATCAACTTCCAGCCTATATATAGCAGTTCATGCCAACAAGAACTGTGCAAATGTTTGTCTTGACATGCTACACATCAACCCATAAACCAGAAGAGTTACACACTTTATACCTCCAGTCAAGGGTCATTTCGAGCAGGAGCTCAGGGGAGCTCAGCTCCGGGAGTTGGTGCCAGCCCCCTCCCTGCGGGGGAATGCCTGCTTATGTCATGGCTGCAGCAAAATGACCCCGTCCCCTGGAAAGGTCCTTGTTCCTCCGACCAGCCTTCTGAAGGCTTCAGCCACTACTGAAGCTATCCTCCCAGAATAGTGGTATTTCTGAGGCTTGGATTAGTAACTGTCCCCTCTCTGCCATTTCTTTCTTTCTTTCTTTCTTTCTTTCTTTCTTTCTTTCTTTCTTTCTTTCTTTCTTTCTTTCTTTCTTTCTTTCTTTCTTTCTTTCTTCCTCCCTCCCTCCCTCCTTCCCTCCCTCCCCCCTCCCCCTCCCTCTCTCTCTCTCTCGCCTTCTGACATACTTCTGGTGATATCAGATGGTTTAGCATATGCAAATAAGTTATGCTAATAAAGTATGCTAATGAGCTCCTGCACCTCTTTTTTTACGAAATGACCCCTGCCTCCAGTGATAATGAAATGCAGACAGGTGTGAATCCTCAATATGATGGACACATGTTCCAAAACTATGGGTTGGATCCAACCAGTTTTTCCTGTAGTAAAGGCTAGCCTGACCTTCTCAGAGCTGGGAAGCTAAGCAGGGCCAGCCACAGTCACCAAGGAAGTCCAGGGTCGCCATGCAGAGGCAAACCACCTTTGAACATCTCTTGCCTTGAAAAACTCTATGGAACGCTATAAGCCAGCTGCAACTTGAGCGCACTTACTACCACCACCAAAGCAAGGAAGGGTCCCCTTTGACCACCCAAAAAGGACACCGGGGTGTGTGGAGATCATGGCACCTGTGTGGAAAAGAGATGAATGATGGGGGCTGTAGTAAGGAAGGGAATCCGGCAAGATTGAGCAAAAGCACTGGCTGGATTCAAGCCACTGTTAAGCTCTAATTGCCATTTGAACTAACTTTTCCATGTTTACTCTGGTCTTTCCAGACAGGATAACAACAAATAATTGCTCTAAAAATTCTACCTTAAATTGGGTGCTGCAATTATCTGAGCTGGACTTTGCAAAATTATGAACACTTCCGCTTTAAAATTCAGTAACACAAAGTCCACTTCTGTGCAAGAAGGCAGAAAACATGAAAACACACAAACCAAAAGCACCTGTTTTCTTCAAAGCCTGCTTTCTATTCTAAGTAAAATAACAAGCCTGGGGTATATTTGAACCCAAAGCTGTTATACAATGTATATTCACCAAGATAAAAATTCCCATGACATTTTGAGTAGCTAATTTTTTTTAAAGGAACTAATACTGTATCATAACCCCCAGGGGGCCTAAATAACCAAGGGAAATTTGTTTGTTTGTTTGTTTTGAAGGAGGGAGAACTGCTTGCAACCTTTGTGTAAAAGAGCTGCTGTCAGACGGAAGTGGACTGAGACTCCCAAATGGGAGTATCCATATTTCACAACAAAAACCACCTAGAAAAAATTGTGCAAAGTGAAAGGCAGCACTTTCAGCAACCAAACTTTGCTTCTGTGCATTTTCAACTGAAAGGTGAATAAACAGTGCTCGGAAAACCCTGTTCTAGTTCTACTGTAGGACCTGAGAGAGGAAAGAGAGTTTGAAAAAGAAGTAGATTGAGTAGCTATCAATGTTACAACTTGCCTCTTTCAGGGGCTTGATTACTTGTAATGAAAGAACACTGGATTCCTATAGTGTGATTGAAATACATGTTTGATTACATTTACAGTTGCTGGGTCTCTGGGGGGAAATTCCTGGAGATTTGAGGGCAGAATTGGGAGGAGGGAGGAAGGTCAGTGGGGATGGAGTGTCTCTCTAGCACTTCCGTTTCTCCAAGATTCTATTGTATACCACAGAGTCCACCCTCTGAATAGGTTTGCCAGCACTGGGTTAGGAAATATCTGGATATTTTGGGAGTGGAGCTGGAGGACATTGGGGTTTGGGGAGGGAGTCCACCTTCCAAAGTTGCAATTTTCTCCAGGTGAACTTATCCCTTTCGCCTGGAAATCAGTTGTCATTCCAGGAGATCTCCAGCCACCACATGGAGGTTGACAACCCTACCTCTGAAGCTGCCATTTCCTCCAGGGGAACCAATCTCTGTAGCCTGGAAATGAGTTGTAATTCCAGGAGAACTCCAGGCCCCACCTGGAGATTGGCAGCCCCATTTACATTCTACAAGTAGAGTGAAGCATGCAGAGTGTTGCAACACAACTCATAATCTTGCACCAAATTGCCAAAGACCAGCTGCTTCCTAAGAATGGCTCATCAGCAGCCAAATGCTACTAACTCACAGTCCTCTCACTACCAATTGAACTGTCAGCAAACTGTCTTCTCTGAACCTTCTACTAGTGGGAGGTTCAAAGGCTGGAAGGATTTCCAACTGTGATAAATCCTCTTTTGTCTTCCATTGGGTGCCAAGCTATGTAAAGACAGAGTGATAATCAATACAGCCTAGGGTTACCAGAACCCCCAGTGGAGGCGGGGTTCCCTGCTGCCAGGCCCCACCTCCCCACCACTGATCAGCTGGCTGGGGGGAAACTTATCCCCAAAAGAGGGAGATCCATCCAACATGCAGAGTTCTGTCCATACCACTACCCATGTGACCCAGAAATGACATAATTACATCTGGAACATCAGTGCAACGTTCTGGTATTTAGACAAAACTCTATGATAGAAGCCAAATCTACCATAGTTTTTCCCAAATACCAGAGCTTCGCAAATACCAGACATGATGATGTCACTTCTGCATCACGTGGGCTGGGTCTCCTTGCTGCTCCCAGAAAGTCCCCCTATCCCCCAATGGTTGCCAGGAGGGATCTAATACACCCAAACACATAATAATAAACATACTCACCAGCTAGGGTTGCCCGGTCCCCTTGGTTTGACAGCAGGGGGATTTGGGGGCGTGCCAGGGGTGGGTGGGGATGTCATGTAACGTCCCCAATATGGTGACATCATGTGGAAGTGACATCATCACATCAGGGACATTGCATGGCAACACTCTGCATTTTGGACAAAACTCTATGGGGGTTTTTTTTGCCTAAAACCATAGAGTTTTGTCCAAAAAGCAGAGTGTTGCCATGTGGCATCCCAATGTGATGACATCACTTCCGTGTGATGTCATCACATTGGGGGATGTCACCATGCAATGTCACTGTTTGGGAGTGGGCTCCCCCACTGGCCAGTTGGCCAGTGGTGGGCAGAAGCCCAAAAAATTGGGGAACCCCTGCCCAGGGGAGTACTGGTATGCTCAGTGCATAGAACTGTTGCATGGTCCTACACATCCAAGAATCTCCTTTAAGAAACAGGCTGTGATTGTTTGGATGCTCCCATCTTTAAAAAGAGATAGAGAAATTAATCCTTATGAACTGCTGTCACAGTACCTACATAATTTCAGGAGTTAAAGCCTGGCTTGCAAATCTGTGGGATCTGAGTGCTATAGGCTAACCACCAATTCACCCAGCCATGTGCTGAGCAATGAATATTAGGCAAGTAGGTCAAGACCAATGTTCCATCTAAGCTGAGTTAGTGTGCGCTAGCTCACAGTTTTTTAGCCTCCAGCTCACACATATTTCTCTTAACCCAGGAAGGATGTCTCCAGAGCAAACGAATGTATGCAGTACCAAATTGCTCACTCACAACTTTTAATGCCAGTAGCTCACAAAGTAGAATTTTTGCTCACAAGATTCCACAAGCTTATAGGGAGCATTGGTCAAGACACCATACAGAATCAGAGATGAGTGGAGCGGCTTCTTCCACATGCCTGCATCCATCTTGTGCTCCTGTCCTGTATATACAGCATAGGAAGTATTGGTCAGTTTGTTTGCTTTTTACACTAGATGTTCTTCCTACCGCTGGCTTGTATACTCCCTCAATTTTATTAGTCTACCAAGAAACATGCTGGATACAGTTGGGGGCTCAGTGGTTAGTGACCTGCTCTAGTTAATAGAGAGTGTGGACTCATTAATTATTCTGAGTCTCTGCTTTTTAGTCTATCAAAACTAGACCTTGTACTACATAAAGGTTGAAGTTAGAGGTACCCCTTTGTGAAGGCTCCACTTATTTCTTTCAGGCAACTAGGAAATAGTACTATGGGTACTATTCTCCACTCAATGGGATTTATTCTTCAGGATGCTGCAAGGATCTGTCAAGGCAGAATTGAGGTGCTTTGGTGGAGGAGGGTCTAACTGATTTGATAGGTGCTGGATCCCCTGTTCTGGAATGATGCATAGAGTCTTTTTGCCTGCTATATTTGATACCATTGGGTTGTGAATTTGCTGACTCACTATACCCTTTGGTGAAGGATTGTCTTCAAAAAGGTCTTAATATTGTTGGAAAAATGGGTATATAAGACAAGACCTGATCATTTTAGTCATTATAGGGTTAACCTATGCAACTTGTTTGTTTACCTAGACTTAACCTGGAAGTGATGCCTGGCAGCTGGCCAATTGACTCTAAACCGGGAAACCTAGAGGTCTATTGTTGTGCTAATTGGTTACTGACATCAGGTGTTTCCTTTCAGGGGTCAAGAAGAAGGCATGATCCTCCATTGTAATCTCTCACTCTCTAGAAGGATGTCTTAGTGTGTAGACTGGAGAAATGTTGCTCCTTAGAAAGCATGTTTTGTTTATTTGTAGCTAATCCCGTTTCCCTTTATCCTTTAGTAATAAAGATTTTAAACTAGAGGAAGTAGTCTCTTCTTTCCAGAAAGCAAGATCCATAACCCTGAATTTTCTCTAATATTGAACAAAAGTTCTAACAAATATTAAATATGATACCATCAGGGTATACTGGTTTCTCTATGGACTATTATTGCCCCTAGGAGGGCTTGTGCTTGTGGACTATTTTGGATTGTATTACTTTAAATATCATCATTCTGTGGTTTGTGTGACTTTATGATGTGTGTGACATTCTTTTGAAGTGCTATATGTGTATATATTCCTATGAGAATCATTACTTGTCTTAAAAACCTTTGGGGAGAATTTCCACCTTTTCATCTGGAATGATGCACAGCACATCATCAGATCATCTAATGAACGTGAGTTCTTTGTTCTGAAAGATGAAGCTGCGCAGTTTGGCAGTGCTTCTGGAACTGCCCATGGTAGTCATGGCCAAAAGTGCGTTTTACCAGCTACAATTAGTTCAGCAATGAAATTGACAAAGCCAAGTTTGTGGTGAATTAAACTGCAAAAGAACAACCCTCACCTCCGTGAGTAAAACCTTAATGTCTTCTGCCAAATGTTATACATGTATCCAATACATTAACAAATCTAATTTTCCAGATTTTCACCATATATCTGAGGATCTTGCAACTATATAACATATTTTCTGGAGCCCTCCTAATAGTTTTGACAGAGGCAGGAAAAATGCTAAAGCCCACCTAAGAATCTACAGCAGGAGAAGGGTATGTTCCATTCAGAAGGAAGCTCTCTAACAGTTTTGCCTGTGATTTTTTTTTTTTTGAAAAATATTGGGCGAGTGATTCACAAGCCTAGCCTGATTCGTATTACTGTTGAGGATTTCAGTTAGAAAATAAGTTCTATGGTTGCAATTTCCTCAAATATATGGTGGAAATCTGGAAAATTAGAATGGTTCATGTAATGTATGTATTGGATACATGTATAACTTTTGGTAGAATACATTAAGGTTTTACTCAGTGCGGTGAGTGTTGTTCTTTAACAATTAGTTCAGCAGCTGCTATTGTTCCTTATAAAAGGGGGGGCTGGCTATCATGATACATGCATTAGTAACTTCCAAGATGGACAACGAACACATTCTAGATGGTTCTGCCTTTGAATGATTGGTGAGTTCAAACTGTCTATTTATTACAGACAGTAAGAAAATGGCTGCAATTGCCTGGGGGTCCTGCTGAGCCAATAGGAGCCTGGGTAGTGGGGGATTAAACTGCCTATGGGGTTCTTATACCTGGGTATGTGAGACTGGTCCATTGTCTCAGGGCAGGAAGTTTTGGGCTCCCCTTTCAAACTGGCTTGGAGAGCCAAACTGGTTTTCCTTTTGCCTATTCCCTATTCCCTGCTTCCTTGCTTAGTGGAGGTTCTCAGAATAGCTAAATAGACCTGGTTTAAACTGCTTAGGCCCTAGCTAAGATAGATAGGATTTGTGTGGGTTAAACTTTTATCAAATAGTTTAGACTGGCAATTGCCCCAAGACATCTATGGATGGGGAGAGAGTACCAATCCAGACCCAGAATGAACACTCATGTTGACCAGCACAGAAGAATGGGACTGATAAACCACATGTCTGAGCAGAAGGTCTGATGTGCTAGCAAGAAAAATCAAAGTATGGCAAGGGTATGAAGCCAAGCTTGGTGCCGGAGGAAAAGTTAATTAGCCCGTGGGGAATCTGCTCAGGGGCCCGAACTAATAATCAACAATTAGGGTTATTTTTTTAACCTGTTCAGCTTAATACTCTAATTAAAACCCTGTCAGAATGCACAGTATTGTATGGCACCTGTCTTGTAAGGTATGCAGCAGCAAAATGAAATATGCTAAAGAAATACAGAGTGTACCGTTTCAAATTAATTTAACATTTGAAGGGGGGGAAATTCCTCTGGAGTAATCAACAAAATCACAACATGCTCCATCTCGAAAATAATTTAATTGATTTGATTCCGAGCAGCTGGAATGCAGAGAATATAGGGAGAGAGAGGGAGGCTGTTCAAAGGAAAGCTAGAATTCAGCTGAAAGAATAAATACCCTATGTATGTTCCCACATATATAATTGCAATAAATGGCTGCAGTGATTCATGAAGAAATCATGCTAATAAGATGATCTGGTGCCGCACTATAAATCACTCTGTATTTGCTTTACGGTGCCAGTATAACTCAACATTATAAAATGCATCCAGATTAAATTAATTCCAGTGATGGACAAAGCAACATGGTTTTACACTGTCCCTTGGCCAAAGGTATGCCAATAAATTAAGTCCTATGTAAAGCAGTTAGGTAAACCTGATGAGAAGTTTAATTAAGAAAGGCAATACACACTCATCATTTAAGTAAGGCTGCAACTTCTAATTGGTATAATAATTAAAGGATTGCCTGGGGGGGCAGCTGATTTCTAAGGCTGAGAATCAAGGACACTCACGTTTGCACCTTTGAGCCTCAAATACAAAATGAAAAAGGAGATATTAAAAAGGACCTTTTCCCAATCGCATGAGTGGTAGTTTTGTTTATTAGACCATCCATTCTCACATCGCTTTCAGTGACCTAAAAACGTGGCTAAATGAAGTTTGGATTATACGCAAACCTACCATATTTTTCGCTCCATAAGACGCACCTGACCATAAGACGCACCTAGTTTTAGAGGAGGAAAACAGGAAAAAAAATATTCTGAACCAAATAGTAGGTAGGTGGGGGGGAGAGAGAGAAGAAAGAAAGGAAGGAAGGAAGGTAGGTAGGTAGGTGGGGGGGAGAGAGAAGGAAGGAAGGATGGAAGAGAAAGAAAGGAAGGAAGGAACAGGAAGGTAGGGAGGGAGGAGAGAGAAAAGGAAGGAAGGAAGACAGAAAGAAAAGAAAGAAAAGAAAGAAAGAAAGAAAAAAGAAAGAAAGAAAAGAAAAGAAAAGAAAAGAAAAGAAAAGGAAGGAAGGAAGGAAGGAAGGAAGGAAGGAAGGAAGGAAGGAAGGAAGGAAGGAAGGAAGGGTGTTTCCCTCCCCCCCTTGCTTGGGCCCGAGTGGCTTAACACCACTCAGGCCCAGATCTTCTCTCCCTACCTCCCCCCCTGCAGCCCAGGAATGGTGAGGGGGGGAGAGATGAGGCTTCTCCCCGAGCCAGTGGCCTGCCAGCCTGGGAAAGGTAAGCAGGAGAGGGAGGGGGGTTCTTCCCAGTGAGGGGGGGAGCGAGGGAGGGGGGTGTGTGGCCTATTATTCTAACGAGTTCCTGCTGGGAAAGGTGATTGGGGGAGGGGGGTTCTTCCCGGACTGGCGGCCATGCCACGGTCCGAGAAAGGTGAGCGGGGGAGGGAGGGGGGTTTCTCCCCAGGCTGGCGGCCACTGCAGCCCGGGAAAGGTGAGCGGGGGAGGAAGGGGGATTCTTCCTGGGCCGGCGGCCATGCCGCGGCTTGGGAAAGATGAGCGGGGGAGGGGGGTTCTCCCCAGGCAGTATTCACTCCATGAGATCCACACACTTCCCCCCCACTTTTGGGGGGAGAAAAAGTGTGTCTTATGGAGCAAAAAATACGGTACATACATTTAACCGATTGAACAGTTAAAAGGAAGTTGACTAGTCAACCCAGTCTTCTGTAACTGACAGCCCTAATTTTTGGATAAAATGAGCTGGATACAGTGGTAGGTTTCTGCTGATAGAAAGTGGGAGGGTTTTCAAAGATTGTCCTGTTCCACACCCTTCCAAGTCAACCCTCATGTTAGGGCTGCCAAGTCAGCCCGGGGGGCGGGGGATCCCCCGCTACAGGGGCTCCCGATTCGCCGGCCAGCATTCGGCCAGCAGGGGAAACCCCACCCCCAAATTCATCCAGCCAGGATAACTTCCCCCACGTAATGATGTTACCCGAAAGTGGCATCATCACATTGGGGGCGTTACCAGGGCGATGCTCTGGCAATCGCCCCAAAATTCTATGGTACCATAGAGTTTTGGGGCGATTGCCAGAGCGTCGCCCTGGCAATGCCCCCAACGTGGTGACATCACTTCTGGGTGACGTCACCAGGCACATGCGCAAAGCGCACGCACCGAGGGAGCTCCTGGGCAAAGGAGGACTCCCCCCCACCGGTGAGTACATTCGACTTGGCAACCCTACCTCATGTTGTTCTTGGGAGTCCCCTGTCTTCCAAGAATACAATTTGGGGGAGTATTTAGGGCTTCAGTGTAATGAAGGAGGGGAGATGATCTAGGGTGGTGGCTCCAGGTGGTGGCTGGAGATCTCCCAGGATTACAACTGATCTCCAGGTGACAGAGATCAGTTCCTGTAGAGAAGATATAGAGTCCATCTTCCAAAGCGGCCATCTTCTCTAGGGGGACTGATCTCTTTATACCTCACTGAAATCCCTCCTTCCCTAAACCCCACTATCCTCAGGCTCCACCCCTCCAAATCTCCAGGTATTTCCCAACCTGGCACTGACAATCCCAAAATAACCCCATTCTGCAGATGAAAACCCATTCCATCAGTGGAAATCAGCCCTTGAGCCAAATCAATGTAGTTTACTCTTCTCAGAGTTAAAAATTACAAACCTAGGATATTCAACTGATCTTGACTATCAGTGCTGGTTTATTTTATTTTATTTTATTGCTAAATATTCTGTTAAACAGAATATTCAAAATTATGTGGTTGTCACAGCACCCAGGAAGGATGGTGGAGCGAATCTCCTTTTAACATTGCCAACAGTTCAGAAGATTTGAGTTGTTTCCTTATCACCTGATTTGAGGCAACAATGCATGTTCCCATTCATGGAAAGTCCTAAAATAGTAGCACAAAGAATAGAACAGCTGTATTTTCTCCATCAACAGAGAGCCCAGCGAGGTCTGGAAAACAAGTCCATCACTGCAAAGCTGTGCATTAGAATATGGATACATTCCAAAGGCTTTGTCATCCTAGCCTATTATTTAAGAATAGAATCTTCAAAAAGTGGAGGGAGTGATTAAATGAATGAAACACATCAAATAAACTTTGAATGAACTTTCGTGTGCTGATAAAAAGCCTTCCCTACATATATACCAGAAAACGACAAACCTGGACTGTTCTAAAGAGGTTTGTTGTACTCCATATTTAATTTATTTATTAATTATTTCAATTTATATCCCACCCTTCTTTTGAGTGGGCCCAGGGTGGGTCACAACAATAAATTTCAATAGAACCTTAAAATGATACAGTCAGTAAATATAAAACATTAAATTAATACAATAAAACCAGCTAAAAGAGTTAAATTGGGCAGTGCAACAAATTTCAATTTTTAGTTCTTACAGCTGGGAACAAATGGGCCAAAGCTGAGCCATAAAGGTCTCATTTATAACAGCATAGGTGTCAGCTTCAGGGGGGCTGGGGAGCTGGAACCCCCCCCCCGAACTTTTCCAAGAGGTGCTGAGCCTCCCCCAGAGGTAATCAGAGCCTTGCACATCCCCCCATGTTGAAAGCAGAGGGTTTTTTTCCTTCACTTTTTGTTGGATGAGTTGGGACTGGAAGGGAAGTCAGGAAAAGCAGGGGCTTGCTTCCTGGAAGCTAAGCCCCACCCCCCAGGCTTTTAGCAGCCCTCAGTTCAGCTAGAGCCTGAGGGCTGCACGTGGCTTCCCTGCTATCCTGCACACACAAGACAGCAGAGAAAGCCAAGGTAAGGAGAAGGACTGGAGCTGGCTGGGGCAGTGGGGGTGGGAGGATGTTTTCAGGGGTGGGGGTGAGCTGGGCAGCCATGCTGGAGGATCGGGGGGAGGAGCCAGTATGCATATGGAGCCTTGAACTGGCTTGGCTGGTTGCCTTTCCCAGTGCAGAAAAAAGCCCTTGAGCTCATTTTGAGTTTTTTGGGGAGCGGGGGAGGGAAGGAGCTGGCTTCCACATGGAGGCCTCTGTCTGCCTGCCTGATTGCTGGTGAGTCCAGGAGAGAAAAAAAACCTTGAGTTTGTTTTGGGTGTAATTTTGTGATCTTTTAAAAACTAATTTGGTGCCACAAAGCCTGCCTTTCTTCCTTCCTTCCCCATCTATTTACTTACTTTCCACCCTCCCTCCCTTCCTTCTTCTCTCCCCATCTATTTGCTTTCTTTCCACCTCTCTCTTCCCTCGCTCCCTTAAAACATCCCTAGGTTGCCAGGTTCACCCTATGATTGTCCACCTCTGGGGGATGGGGGAGAGAGGTGGCCCAATACAGGTTGGGAAACTCCTGGAGATTTGGGGATGGAACCTGAGGAGGACAGGGACCTCAGTGGGGTACAATGTCATAGTCTGTGATCACATACACTAAATAATCCACTTTCAATGCACTTTCAGTGCACTTTCCAACTGGATTTTACTGTGTGTGAACTGGCAAAAACCAGTTGGAAAGTGCATTGAAAGTGGATAGTAAGTGGATTATTTAGTGTGTGTGATCACAGCCATAGAGTCCACCCTCCAGAACATCTATTTGCTTCAGGAAAACTAATCTTTGTAGTCAGAAAATGAGCTGTAATTCCAGGGGATCCCCAGGTCCAGTGCTGAAACTGGAAGCTCTGGTTCTGCTGTGTGAGTTGGTGGATGCAGACCACTGGCATTGGCTTACATCTGCCTGCTTCATGTAGGATGCACAACAGCCAGGTGGAAGGAGGGGAGGGGTGTCATTCTACCCAAAATGAGAGTGTTTAGGTCTCTCTGTGAGTTTGAGGACAGGAACTTGCACTGAAGTGAGATTGGAAAAGAGTATATAGCTTTCTGAAAACCCTTGGAGAGGGAATAAGTGTGTGGTTGGAAGGGGCAAAGCAATATGGATCCCCTTTTCCATTTCTAACAGATGGGGGAGGGGAAGAAACCTAACAGTACAGCTTGCATTCCTTATTAGTGAAAGGGAGCAAGAGTCCAGCAGCACCCTAAAAAATAACAACGTTTCTGTCAGGATAGGAGTTTTTGTGAGTCACTGCTCACTTCTTCAGATACAGCTAGAATGGGAGTCCATCTGTCCTTATATCTTGGATTTCAGATGCCATATGACAACAGCAGGCATTGTTAATGAGAGGAACAACCTAAGTCTCAGTTCAGCCCAGGAGTTTGCATTGTTTTGAGCTCCATTATCAGTGGCAATTCTCCAGTCTCTCTTTCTACTCTCCCTTTAAAATTCCTTTGTAAGAGAACTGCTATTCTTAGGTCAGCAACTGAATGTCCTGAAAGGTTAAAATGTCCCCCCACTGGTTTTTGAATGTTGTGGTTTGTAATAGCAATAGAAGAAGTAAAAGTCCAGTAGCACCTTTAAAGACTAACAAAATTAGGGTTGGGCATGTGCTTTTATGAGTCACTGCTCACTTCCTCAGACTTCTTCCATTTATTCTTTGCATCCTCCTGGACTGAATCCTCTTGTACCAAACTGAGATCTAGGTTCATTACCAGTGCTGATATTGCTAGACCTACTACCCCTCTGCATATCAATCTGATCAAACTGGCTATTGCCATTCAGCATCTGAAATCATCTGTATACAGTTTATATCTCAGGTACCTTGAGTTACATTTTATGGCACACATGGCCCAGCCTGACAAAGTGACATTTCTGTCAGATCCAGCCCTTGTAACAAATGAGTTTGACACCTCTGTGTGCTAGAGAGTCATTCCACTCTGCAAATTTAGAAGCTCTGGGAAGCCCCTCCCTAAATCCCACATGGCTCCACCTCCATAGATAGTGACAATGGCCTGTGATGTCTCTGGCCCAGCCCCAGCCCTCCCTGGGAAATTGGAAAGTCTACGCCCTTGTATAACAGCATATTGTAACAGTAACAGGGAGGCCAGCTGGTAAATGCCTATTGCCTCAACCAAATGCCTGGAGGAACAGCTCCGTTTTGCAGGCCCTGCGAAACTGTAACAGGTCCCACAGGGCCCTGATCTCAGTCAGGAGAATGCTCCACCAGGCCAGGCAGGGCCAAGGAAGCTCTGGCCCTGGATGAGGCAAGGTGAATATCTTTCGGGCCAAGGACAATTCATGTATGTGACTCAGGCCTGCAATCTGCAGTTGACCAACCATCTAAAGTTTTTGTTGATTTACCAGTAAAGACAATTTTAATTTGGAAGAGCAAATGATTGCTGGTGGGAACAAAACTTTTTGACTTCAGCTGTCTTACTGTAGTATTGAGTGATCTTCCTAATGATGACAGATGGCTTTGTTTATGTAAATTATCATATAAAGTTGAGGTGTTTCTATATTCTCTTGTTTGTAATGATCAAATCAAATCAAAACTTAATTAAACAAAAGGCTGAATCATCAAGAAGTTCTTTTGTGGGTTAGAATTGTTTACTACGTAAAAATCACTATTTTTCCCTGATCAATGAAGAGAAAATTCTTTCACTGGTTGAAATTAGGATTACCAACTTCCAAGTGGGACCTGGAGATCTCTTGCTATTACAACTGACCTCCAGGTGACAGAGATCAGTTCACCTGGAGAAAATGGCTGCTTTGGAGAGTGGACTCTATGGTATTATACCACTGAAGTACCTGTGCTCACCAAACCATGCCCTCCCCAGGTTCCATCCCTCAAATCTCCAGGTATTTCCCAACTCGAAGCTGGCAACCCTTGCTAAAATCACTTCCTAAATAGAAATCACTATTTTTTCCCTGAACAACCATATGCTTCCTTGCTATATAAGAAGTTATTTCTCTGGATTAAGGATGAAGCAATACTGGGTTGAGAGCAAGTTAGATTCCATAGAGGAGTTAATGCAGTTGACCATTGCCATACTCTCCAATTTATTGTAAACAAGTATGCCATCTCAAAAGATGCTATGTTAGCATCTTTATGGATCTCAGAACAGCTTTTGACTCAGTGCCTAGGCAAAGACCATAGAACAAACTGAATAGATCATCTATTGATCATCTGTTGAAGGGTGACATGATCGAGGTTTATAAGATTATGCATGAGATAGAGCAGGTAGAGAAAGAAGTACTTTTCTCCCTTCCCACAATACAAGAACACGTGGGCACTTCATGAAATTGCTGAGCAGTCAGGTTAGAACAGATAAAAGGAAGTACTTCTTCACCCAAAGAGTGATTAACACGTGGAGTTCACTACCACAAGAGGTGGTGGCGGCTACAAGCATGGACGACTTCAAGAGGGAATTAGATAAACATATGGAGCAGAGGTCCATCAGTGGCTATTAGCCACAAAGTATAGATAGGAACTCTCAGTCTGGGGCAAGTGATGCTCTGTATTCTTGGTGCTTGATGGGGGGCAACAGTGGGAGGGCTTGTGGTGTCCTGCCCCCACTGCTGGACCTTCTGAGGGCACCTGGTATTTTTGGCCACTGTGTGACAGAGTGTTGGACTGGATGGGGCACTGGCCTGATCCAACATTGGCTTCTCTTATGTTCTTATGTTTTTATTGACATGCATCTCCTTTTCCTGATCCAACAACTATATAATCAGCCTACTGTCTAGGTGAGATATGGTCTATCTGGTGAACTGATCAGGGCTATTCCATCAAGTAGAGGAGTCAAGCCCCTTGCTCCATTGCTATTTATTTTATATCTCAATTATTTAACTTCTCTTATTTCTGGAGATGAATTTCACTCACCATACCTGGCTTTTGTTACATTGCCCTGTCTCTTGTATGTGGATGATATAGGGTTGCCAGATTCCTTGGAGCAGCCAACAGGGGATGGGGGTTACACTTCCTGGCTTCAGGGAGGAATGCCAGAAATTAACATGATGTGCCTACATGACCTGGAAATTATGTAGGAACATCAGGGGCGATGCTCTGGTTTTGAGGCAAAACTCTATGGTAGAATTAGCTTCTACCATAGAGTTTTGCCCAAAAACCAGAGTGCTGCCGCAGATGTCCTTGATGTGTCCATATTACTTCTGGGTCACATAGGCATGTCAGATTAATTTCCACAATTCTTCCCTTTGAGGGGATGAGGGGGGACTGAAAGTAGGAGACCCCCACTCCCACTGGGGTCTGGCATCCCTAGGATAATACTCTTCTGTCAAGATCTGTGGATGGCCTAGACAAGTTTATAGGTTCCTTTTTGGAGTATTGTTCCAAAGAGGGCTTTGTTATTTATATTACAAGTCAAAGGTTCTTCTTTTCAGTAAAAACAAACGATAAAGAAGTACAAGTGTTCAGTAGCAGATCAATCCATGGAGTAAGTGGAACATTTCAAATATCTAGGGATTATTTTTCAAACAAGCCTTTCTTGCAAGGTGCACTTGAACTCTGTTGTAAGAGTTGCCATGAGTATTGGGAAGGCCATTTCAAGATTGTTTTACTTCTGTGGTGTCCAATATGTTCCTGTGGCAGTTAAAGTATTTAATGCTAGAGTCGGTAGGCAAATACAACGTACTGCCGAAGTTTGGATCAGAGCAGTAACAGACAACATTGATAGACCACTACAAGTGGAGACCCACAAGAAACTTGCGGGATGGTTATCCCATTCCTCACACCTTTGCTTCCTCCCTTCTCCCCCTACTTCTCTCACACTCTTTCTCCCTTCTGCCCCCCTTTCTTACTCTGTCTCTCTCCTCCATGTATGTTCCTCTCTCTTTCTGACCCGTCATCATTCTCTTTGTTTTTCTGCCTCCCCACCTCAAATGCCACCCTTCCCATCCTCCACCTCTCAAATGTCCAGGAATTTCCCAACCTGGAGTTGGCAACCCTATTTCCTTCCCACCCAACAGCCAACCTACCTTTATCGGTCTTCAGTTTTCCATCTCCACCCCCCTCCCCCACAGCCTCTACCTAGGAAAATTACAGTCTTTCTCCACAGTGGGGACTAAAGCAGCTTACATTATTATTTCCTCCTTGTTGTCTGCACAACAACCCTGTGGAGTTGGTTAGGCTGAAAGTATGTGACTGGTCTAAAATCTCCCAGTCAGCTTCCACTGCAAGATGGGGATCTGAACCTTGGTCTCACAGATCCCAATCTGAAGCTCTAACTGTTACATCACAATGGCTTTCATAGGGTGGCTTTCATAGGGTGGCAGTAGCAAAGCAGCTGGGTCTAATTAAGTCATGCAAATCAGGTGGTATCAAGTCACACCGAGGGTGCTACCTAGGGATGCCAGCCTCCAGGTGGGACCTGGGGATCCCCTGGAGTTACTGCTCATCTCCAGACTACAAAGATAACTTTCCATGGAGAAAATGGCTGCTTTGGAGGGTGGAGTTTATGGCATTGTACGTCACTGAGGTCCCTGTCCTCCCCAGGCTCCACCCCCAAATCTTCAGGAGTTTCCCAGCCTGAATCTGGATCTGCTGCCGGTGGCCAGGGGTGGGGTACATGGCAACCCTAGACTGCTGCCAGTAAAAACCCTGCCTTTTACTGACAGAAATAGTTAGAACCTCCCCCCCTCCCCTGAACATTCTAATCTCCTCACAGTTGACGCCTGGAGCTGATGCCATTTCAAAAGGTATTGGGGGGGACTTCAACAGTCCCTGAAGTTTTTTTTAACTTTTTGGATTTTTCTGCAGACCGAGGGAGGGGCCTGACTATGAAGGAAAAGCTGTTGAGGGGGAGAGGGAGCTCTCTTTCAGCAGATGCAAGTATCCACACAGAAAAAAACCTCGGAATTAAGTATATAGATTAAGATCCCTATACAATATTTTGAGAATTCCTCAATGTGTGTCTGTAATAGCTCCAAGAGTCAAAGTTGGGGAGATGTCCTTTGAAGCAGCTGGGCAGAGCATTCAGTCTGAAAATTAGAATCCTGAAATCAAACCCAAAATCAAGCCTCCTTGGATTAATCAGGTCTGACCATCACACAAGTGATTGGGACAGATTACTGGATAATAAATTATCATGTTTGTGACAGAAACAATAAGTAGACAAGAATTGACCAAGCTCATTAGAAGATGTCTGAGGGACTTTGATTATGAGAATACATTGATTAGAGCTCACAGAGTGCATTCATCTTTCTCAGTAGGAATTTTCCCTCAAAAAAAAAAAAAAAAGCCAAACCATCTATCTGAGCTAACTTCCAAAGTATAGAAGGACATTCATGTTTGCATGCCTGAATGCCCTACCTTCAGCGGTGATGTTAGGAAGATTCGGTGGAATTCCATATTCAGATAGACTCTGTAATTATGATAACAACAAAATGGATTCTGTGGATCATATTTTTTTGACTGCCCCAAATTTTCAGACCTAAGAGCTTAATTGATCTCTCCATTATTTAATCAGGACTGTCTCCTCAGAAGTGAACTCATTCTGGTTACTCAGAGATAAACTACTTTGTGTGTGGTGTGTGGTCTAGCAGCTGTTGTTAAATTACATGATAACCTTTGTAGTAACTTTTAGGCTCTCCTTTCGTGGGATGAGGGTTTGCTGTTTATGACCCTGGCTGTGAAAACAGTAATTAAGAAGTACTTTCCCCCTGATTAATAAAGTTTTTCCATTGGTTTAAATTGTTTTCTACATAGAAATTACTAATTTTTCCCCAGCAGCATAACCATGATGACCTGCAGGAAGAAGCCCTGAGCACACTTGGTCCTCTGTTCTATGTCACACAAGGGCTCCAAGTTATAAACAGAGACAGATTCAGCTAATTTTTCCATTTATATTTTCAAACAAGTGAGTGTCATTCCTTCTTTGCCCCAGCATACTCCTGATGCAATCTGAGTTCTTTTACAATAGAGCCCAAAATACTGACAGTGAGATCCTATGCAGAGTTACTCCAGGTCATTGTGGGCATCTGTTAATCTGCAAAGATCTTTTCCCATGATCATCTTTAAAAGCCTCTCTGTTTAATGGCTTCCACATGCTGCCTAATTTTGTTTTGTTTAACATTTGCTTGAACAAAAGGTCTAAGGAACTCAAATGCTTGCTTGATATTTTGTGACTGTTGGTTGCTCCTAATATGTTTCACAGTTTCTGTTTGGATTAAATAAAGCTTGAACAGCCCTTTTCCTGTACTGGCCACTAGGCAGAACAAAGTTTGAGTCCAGTGGCGCCTTTAAGACAACAAATTTAATTCTGGGTATAAGCTTTTGTGTGCATGCACTTGTATATGAAGAAGAAGTGTGCATGTACATGAAAGTTTATACCCAGAATTAAATTTTGTTGAACCTAAAGGCGCCACTGGACTCAAACTTTTTGCTTCAGACCAACACAACTACCCACCTGAACCACTAGGTGGTTATATCCTTCAGATCAACACAACTACCCACCTGAACCACTAGGTGGTTATAGGCTATTACTGGTAGTTTAGCTATTACCATTATGACAGAACTGCAATTTATCTGTAATTCCATGTTTTATTTTCCCAGTGTTTCCTGTTTTTAACGAAATGCAGCCACACAGAGGATGTGATTTAAAGAAAGAAACTGGCACTGGGGAAAGAGAGTCCTCCCCCCTTTGTGCTTCTTCCCCATCAAAAATCTCCTTTGCCCCTGCTGGTATAGTAAGGAACTGCAATATGGGCACCTCCTGTACAGCCCAGGGGGCTTCTGACATTACTAGTGGCAAGGCATGGCAAGGTGATTTGAAAGGTGCCCATAAGACATTGTAAGGGCTGCCTTGAACCTGAGTCTGGAGTAAGACATGCTGAGATCCTAAACTATGCCAAGGCCGCGAGTGTATTATTTCCTAAAGTGTATTAGTAAAAATTAGTAATTTTCTTGTATTTAGAGATCACCTGTCACCTGAGGCCCTAAAGTATAGTTTCTTTAGTTTGCACCTAAATTCAGCTCTGTGAATGCCACCCATAAACAACACACGCTGATGCATGGATGCCTCTTCTGTACAAGTGCAAGAGACAGGTGGATGACAACTTCTGCATTGCAATCATACATAAGAACATCAGAAGAGCCCTGCTGGATCAGACCAGTGGTCCATCTAGTCCAGCATCCTGTCTCACACAGTGGCCAACCAGGTCCTCTGGAGGGCCAACAACAGGACATAGAGGCTGAGGCCTTCCCCTGATGTTGCCTCCTGACTCTGGGAGTCAGAGGATTAGTACCTCTGAATGTAAAGGTTCCTCTCTCAGTCACCATGGTTAGTAGCCATTGATAGATTTATGAATCTATCTAATCCCCTTTTAAAACTGTTTATTCTTGTGGCCGTCACTACATCTTCTGGCAGCAAATCCCACATTTTAATCACTCTCTATGTAAAGTAGTATTTCCTTTTGTCCATCCTGAACCTACTGCCCATCAGTTTCACTGGATGCCCTCAATTTCTAGTATTTTGGGAGGAGGAGAAAAATACCACAGTAAGAGTGCAGCATACATTGAGACTACTCCCCTCAGCTCTATGAACACACAAAGTGGCCTTATACTGAATCAGACCATCAGTCCACCAAGGTCAGTATTGTCTACTCTGACTTGGCAATGGCTCCCCAGGTAGAGGTCTTTCACATCACCTGCAATCTGATCCTCTTAACTGAAGATGCAGTGGATTGAGCCCGGGACCTTATGCATGTCAAGCAGATGCTCTGCCACTGAGCCCCAGCCTTTCCCCCAGACCTGCTCCGTGGTTTGGATGACACTGTCAGAGGACAGCTAGGCCGAGGGGAGTTGAAATTGAGGCAGTGACAGACTCTTCTCCACTTTTTCTTTGGAATGGAGCTTTACAATATGTCCCATAAAAGCCTTGGCCAATGCCTTAGCTGTGGGCAACTGTTTGAACGAGATAAAATGTGCTTGTTTGGAAAACGTGTCCACCCCCCCCCCCCCAAATGACGGTTTTCCCGTTACTGGGAGGAAGGTCAGTTATAAAATCCATAGTTCCATGGTCTATGTCGAGTTGGGGTCTCAAGGGGTTGCAAGAGACCCGGGGTTTTTCCTCCCCAACGTTTACAAGCTAAACAGGTTTGGCAAGAAGATACATACTGCGGCACTTCCTTCCGCATATGTGGCCACCAAAATTGTCTTTGCAACAAGTTCAATGTCTTAAGGTAACCAAAGTGGCCCACTAATCTAGATTCGTGGGCTGCATGCATAACAGCACCCCGTAATGACTGGGGTATGACCAATTTCTCCTCCCGGAACCAGCAGCCATTAGAACCCCGGGCAATACGGTCCTCACTCTGGAAGTCTTTTATCTTGCCTGGGGTGTAAGCATCAGCATACTTAGAAATCCAGTCATCAGCTGCCAGCTTCCCCTTCTTCACAGTTTGGCTCCAAGTTACTACCACTCCTCTGAGCTGCTCAGGGGTGAACATTGAGTCTATTACAGGATCTTTCCTACAGTTGTGTTGCGGGAGGCGAGACAGAGCATCAGCTAAGGAGTTGGATTTTCCAGGAAAATGGCGTAAAGTAAAATTAAATTTGGAAAAGAAATCTGCCCAATGCAATTGCTTGGCATTTAAAGTACGTTGCATTCTTAGGGCTTCCAGATTTTTGTGGTCAGTCCATACCTTGAAGGGGACTTGAGCCCCTTCCAGCCAACATGTCCAAGTAGTGAGGGCCAAGTGGATAGCCACCTCCTCCTTGTCCCACACAGCCCAGTTCTTCTCTGTGTCCCCGAATTTTTTTGAAACATATGCCAATGGGTGCAATTTACCATCAGGACCTTCTTGTAGTATCGCCCCACCCATAGCTACATCTGAGGCATCTACTTGCACAACAAAACTCTTGTTCTCATCTGGGTTCGCTAAAATGGGCTCAGACGTGAACAAAGTCTTTAGGTCCTCAAAAGCTGCTTGGCATTTGGGAGTCCATTGAAGGCACGCTCCCAGTTTGGTCGCCTCATTCCCTTTTCCCTTGGTCTTTAGTAAGTCAGTGAGGGGTAGACTATATTTGGCAAAATTGCTGATAAATGAGCAATAAAAGTTCACGAATCCTAAGAAACTTTGCAATTGCCGCCATGTACGAGATACACCCCACTCTTTAACAGTCATTACTTTAGCAGGATCCATTTCTAACCCTCTTGGGGAGATGTGGTAGCCCAGAAAATCGATCTCCTTCTTGTGGAAATTTCACTTGGAGAACTTAGTGAACAGTTTATTTTCCTTCAGGGTGGCCAGTACTTCTTGTACCAATTTCATGTGCGATTATCATCGAGATAACAGAGCATCCCCTTAAATAAATGCTTGTGTAGTACTTCATTAATTAAATTCATAAAAACACTGGGAGCACCCTGAAGTCCAAACGGCATAACCAAGTATTGAAATTGCCCCATGGGGGTATTAAAAGCTGTTTTGTACTCATCCCCCTCCCAGATGTGCACCCAGAAGTAAGTGTCTCGAAGATCAAGTTTTGAAAAATTTTTGCCTTTAGACGCCTGTGTTACAAGGTCTTTTATCAGAGGCAGAGGATAAACATTTGAGGTCGAAACCGCATTCAGACTCCGATAGTCAGTGCACAGTCTTAATCCCCCATCTTTCTTTTTGCAAAACAAAACAGGGACCACAAAGGGAGACTTGGCCGGCCTAATGAAGCCACGTTGTAAGTTTTTATCAATAAAATGGCGCAACTCTATCCATTCAGAGGGGCTCATAGAGTACAACTTCCCCTTTGGTAATTTCACCCCGGGTAGTAATTCAGTAGCACAGTCCGTGTTACAGTGGGGAGGGTAGTTCATCCGCTTCCACTTCACTAAAAACCTCTGCTAAATCCCAGTATGCGGTAGGTATTTTTAATAGATCTTCTTTGGCTAGGCATAGCTTTTCAAGGGAGGGCACAGTCCCCCACTCAGGCTGCCATGTGTGCTGCTTGCAGCCCAAAGCTACCCAACGGATCCTCCCTTCACTCCACATGATGTAGGGATCATGGGTGCTCAGCCAGGGACTCCCCAACACCATCAGGAACTGGGCATGTGGGGTGATGACAAAAGCCCTCTGCTCCCAATGCTCACCCACCCCCAAACACATCAACTGAGTCTCAAAGAGGCAAGGCTCCTTCATTTCCGATCCATTCATTTGGGTGGATCATAAGGGTTCTTCTAGAGAGTTTACCCACACCCCCAAACCGTCTACCATGACAGCGCTCATTAGATCTTGAGCGCACCCCGAGTCAATTAGTGCTCGCTCTTTTATGTGCGTGCCCATCGTAGGGACCACCAAAGTCACGACCACGTATAAAAGGGGGGTAGGGGAGCTCACCACTTTAGGCACTGGGGAAGAGGGCACCTGTTGCTTCATGCCCTTCAGAACAGGTCCTCATCGTTTCTCACTGGCGATGGAGGATCCACAGTCACTGACAGCACTTTCCACCACCACCACCTGACCAATCTTGCAGCAAACACTCCTGCTCTGACCTGAAGATCTGGTTTCGCCCTGCCCTCCTGGGTTTTCCCAATGCCCTCTCTCTATTCAGCCATCACCACCACCTGATCTTTGTAGGAATTCCACATGGGGATGGTCAGGACTTCCAGCTTCCCTTGCAGGTTCTGAGGCCTCACCTCTATGTTTCCCGCTACCCAGTGTCTGGTTACTATGGGAACAGCTTGCCGCCTTATATGCCACTGAAATAGTAGCCACTTGCCAACTGACTGCCCTCCCCTTCCTCCTGGCACTCCTTTTAAAATAGTCTGTCCAAGACGATGGAGGTCTATGTGGCACAGAGAACTACTACCAGGATCAGAAGCATTTATTTAAAAGAAAATGTTCACAGACGTATTCTTAGCATAGCACCCGATTGAGCAAGGGATTCAAAAGTAATGGGGAAAACACAATTCCTCTGTACATACCCTGTCAGACATTAATTATAAGGCAGATCACCACAATGCCACCGGGAGTCCAGGATTTAGCAGACCTTGTACTCCTCCTCGTCCACCAATACTGGTGGGGGGAGGAGGGGGTCAAGCAGGATCACGAGGTGTGGTTGGAACTAGCAGGGACCGATGGAAAACCAGATGAATGTGAAGGTGGGGAGGTAACTGAAGCCGGAAAGTGACAGGGTTGATCTGCTCTATGATCTGGTAGGGCCCAACGAAGCAAGCATCCAACTTGTGTGAATGGCCGGGCCACCTCAGTTACTAGGTGGAGAGCCAAACATGATCTCCGGGCTTGAGTGGGGGGCCCTCCTGTCCTTTCTGGTCGACCGCCAGCTTGTATGCTTCCTTGGCCCATTGGAGTTGTTCCCATAGCAAAGCTTGGAGCACATGAAGTTCTTGCAGGTGAGCATCAGCAATTGGGACGTTTGTGGGTGGCCGGACTGATAGGAAGAAGCAGGGGTGGTACCCGTAGGTCGTGGTGAAGGGGGCATTTTTGTAGGCAAACTCAGCCAAAGGTAGCAGGGTGGACCAGTCATCCTGTTGGTAACAGCTGTAACAATGGAGGTATTGCTTGAGAGTGGCATTGGTATGCTCCGTCTGCCCATCCCTCTGTGGGTGGTATGCCAAGGATAGGTGGACTTGGGTACCCAGACCAGAGTAGAGGGCCTGCCAGGAGCAAGAGGAAAACTGTGGACCCCTGTCTGAGATCAAGTGGGCCGGAAGGCCGTGCAAGCAGAAGATGTGCTGGAGAAATAGTTGAGTGGTTTCCTGAGCTGTGGGGAGCTTTGGACATGGGATAAAGTGGGCCATCTTTGTGAAGAGATCGACAATGACTAGGATACAGGTGTGGCTCTTGGACCGAGGAAGCTCGGTGATGAAGTCCATAGAGATGGTGTCCTAGAGTCCTGAGGGCGTGGGTAAGGAGTGTAACAAACCTAAGAGCTTGGCTGGAAGATCTTTAGCTCATCAGCAGACTTCACAGGAGTTGATGTACCGAGTGACATCAGAGCATACTCAAGGCCACCAGAAGTCCCATGTCAGTAGGTGCATCGTCTTGTGCTGGCCAAAATGCCCAGCAAGTAAAGAGTCATGGGTCAGGCGTAAGACTTCTGTCCAAAGGGACCCAGGTGACATGTAGAAGAATTCTTGGTGCAGCAAGAGGCCGTCACGAGTTGCGAGCTCCCCTGCCAGGCCCTCCTGGAGTTCCTGGAGGCACTGTTGGGCCCAGGGAGGCACTGTTGGGCCCAGGGATCTGTAGCCTAGCTTGCACGGTTGTCATCTGCCAGGGTTGCATGGGTCGAGGTGGCTGCAAAGACTGAGGGTGTCACTATGGGAGCGGCAGAGGTCTTTTCGGTCAGAGCAGGAGCATATTCCAGTTTGCATGAGAGTGCATCGGCTTTCTGGTTCTGGATGTGCGGAATGTAGGTGATCTGGAAGTCAAACTGGGAAAAAGAACAGCGACCATCGGATCTGCCTTTGGTTGAGGTTGTGGGTTGTCTGGAGGTGCTTCAGGTTACGATGATCTGTGAGCACTTCGACTGGATGGCGGGCCCCTTCGAGGTGGTGCCTCCAAACCTCAAAGGCAGTGAGTTCATTCACAATGGATCCCTCCCCCCAGGGTTGAATATGGTCATAAGGTTCTTATCTTACTGTTGTTGTTCAGTTGCACAGTCAACTTCAACTCTTCGTGATCCCATGGACCATATCACACCAGGCCCTCCTGTCTTCCGCTCTTCTCCAGAGCCTGCTGAACTTCATGTTCATTGCATCAATAACACTGTCCTTCATCACAAATATCTATTGGCATAACAGATAACACTGTCTAACCATCTCATCCTTTGCCGTCTCCTTCTTCTTTTACCTTCAATCTTTCCCAGCATCAGGGTCTTCTCCAGTGAGTGCTCCCTTTTCATTTGGTGGCCAAAGTATTTGAGCTTCAGCTTCAGTATCTGGCCTTCCAGGGTGGATCCAGTTGGTCAGCCATGTTGGTCTGAAGCAGTACAACAAATTTAGAGTCCAATGGCACCTTTAAGACCAACAAAGGCTGAATGTGGTACCTTCCATTAAGATAGAGCCTTCTAGGGACAGTCAGGGTTGATTTCCTTTAGGATTGACTGATTTGATCTCCTTGCAGTCCAAGGGACTCTCAAAAGTCTTCTCCAGCACCATAATTCAAAAGCATCCATTCTTTGGCACTCAGCCTTCCTTATGGTCCAACTCTCACAGCCATATGTCTTACTACAGATGCTCATTTTCTGCTTCCAAGCATTTTTCCTCTGCTCCATGCTACAGAAAAGCCACTTAGTTGAAGGAATTGACTGTAGGCACAGGGGAAAAAAGTCAACTAGCGAATCATGATGACCACACGGTGGGTCACAAAAAGAACCCTTAAGGATAGACTACACCCATATGAACCTAAACGACCACTCTGGTCACCTTCTGAGGCCCTGCTTTGGATGTCCCCAGTATCTAAGGCTAGACAGGTGGCAGCCCAAGAAAGGGCCTTCTCAGTCATGGCACCGCAACTTTGGAGATACTTTCCTAGGGAACTTTGGAACTACCTCCCCAGGACTGTAGCCCTATCATATAGCTGAACAGTGGTGGGGAGAGTTGGTGTGTGTGGAGGGGTGTCTCCCACTGAAGTGGGGAATTTGGCCTCCCTTGGGAGGAATAAGGGGAGACATTGTAAATACAGCAAATAGTACAGAAGCTGAAATCCTAAGGACACCTTTCTGAAAGTAAGCCTCACTTCTGAACAGGCCTCCTTAGGGCAGCTCCCAAAGAGAGCCAGTTTGATGTAGTGATTAAGGACGTGTACTCTAATCTGGGAGAACCGGGTTTGATTTCCCACTCCTCCACATGCAGCTGTTGGTGTGATCTTGGGTCAGTCATAAGTTCTCTCAGAACTGTTCTCTCAGGAGCTGTTCTCTCGAAAGAACTCTCTCAGCCCCACCTACCTCACAGGGTGTCTGTTGTGGGGAGGGGAAGGGAAAGGAGATTGCAAACTGTTCTGAAACTCTGAGTGAAGGGTAGGGTATAAATCCAACTCTTCTTCATCCCCACTCCTCCACATGCAGCTGTTGGTGTGACCTTGGGTCAGTCACAAGTTCTCTCAGAGCTGTTCTCTCAGGAGCTGTTCTCTCAAAGGAGCTCTCTCAGCCCCACCTACCTCAGAGGGTGTCTGTTGTGGGGAGGGGGAGGGAAAGAAGATTGTAAACCGCTCTGAGACTCCGAGTGAAGAGTGGAGTAGAAATCCAATCTCTTCTTCGTATTCTTCTACTTCTTCCTCCTCCTCCTCTTCTTCTTCCTATGAACAAGGACTGTGAGCACTTGTCTCTGCCACTTTTCTTCCTGTCTCACAAGATTTCCATTTGTGAAAGGCCAATGGTTTTCAATGGGCCATTGCTCTAATGGAAGCATCAGCAGAGGAAGAAAGCCACTCCAGCGTATAGCATACACACAATTTGTCCATAGGATCCAAGTCAACATTATCTCTAGTGCTCCCTCATATAAGGAAGACCAAACAAACCAGGATACTCTGCCACTGGAACTTTCCACCAAATAGGATAGTGAGGAGGGCATAATGACATTATAAAATTTCCAAAAGTTACATCCAGCTAGAAGAAATTGTTTTTCATACTGAAAGACTGGTTTTACTAACTGGACAAGGCAGTTTGTTTGGATGGCTTCCTCATAAGACCGAGCTCCAGACTGGTAGCTGTTTTATGGCATGATCATATTAGTAATAACAAATGCAAATACACAACTCATTGGAACAGCTCCCTTAACAATATGTTACCAGGAATGACAAGAAACTCAATTACCTTTGGATATGATGGATGTTGTTGCTTCTTGTAATTAGACTATACTCTTGCCAGGGACAAAACCCGTTCAAAAATCAGATGGTCATCATTTTTACGAAGCTAAGAGGTAATGCATATTGTGGAGGAAGCAGGATATGTTTGTTTATGGTTCTGCTTTGTTTTTACACAATCAAAACCAAATAATAGGTTTTTGGGATTCATATTTCCAAAAACTATTTTCACTATGAGTGATTGGTTTGATCAATTCAGCTCATATCTCCTTACATTATATTTATATCTCTTTATATAAGCTGTGTTCTTTTTTCTCCTTCTTTCAAAATGATCACTAGTTATGCACTGAAACATACATGACAATTATTAGCTTAAACACTAGATATGTTATATGCAACCTACATATCTTTTTGTTGCTTGTGAGTAATATGGTTCCTCAATTTGTTTTAAAGGATTGGTTTGATTTCTTTGTACAACTGGACTATATCACCCACTGTACCCTTAGCACAATGCTTCCCCCCTGCCCTTGTTAGCAGGATTCGCAAGAGCAAGCAATATGGCTGCCTGGTTGTTGCAACACATTCACCTGCCTGGTTTCAGATCTCAGAGGGCTCAAATAAAACTTTTGCATTCCAAAAGGGCCATAGATACAATGCATATTGTTACATGCACCCCTAGCATTATCAGACAATGCCTGGCCACCAGCAGAAGGCTGGGGGGGGGGGGGCATGGGAGCCACAGCATCTCATGCTGTGCTATATCACTTCCACTGTAAAAAAAAAGCTCTAGGAATTGACAGAAACTCTATAGTTTTTACATAGAGTTTCCAGCATTTCCTAGAGATACCCTTTATCACTTCCACTAAGAACTTGGGGCAAGAACACAAAGTTGTGTTATGGGGAGGGATTTTTCCTGCCACCACTCTGAACAGCTGTAGGCAATGGGAACCGGGGGGGAGGAGGTTTCCTCAGTGCCACTGGGCACTTGGCAGCCTGTGGCACCCCGCTTCCTCAATTGGTGAGAAGTTCCAGGGGTAGCACTTAACTGGGTTGGTTCCCTTTGTAGGAGAGAGTGCTGGTGATTTCTACCATTTTTCTCATATTTTCTTAATTTATAAATGTATAGGTAGAGCATAGGAGGAAACAGAGGTCCTTTCCGCATTTGCCTTTCACTCTGGATTTTCCCAGTGTTCAAGTCGAGGCAATTTATGTCCACAGCAAAACAGCATCCAAATAACCCAGGGTGACAGCAGGCTGAAACTGGGCTGACCACTGAAGGGAGGTAATGTAATGCAGAATGGGGGGGGGAGGGAACAAAGAATAAAAAGAAGGTTGAACTCAATTTTAGTACAGAATGGGGAAAAAACTGGATTAAAAAGGCTGAATTCAATTTTAGTGCAGAATTTCTTGGAGGACAGCGTAGTGAACATGGATTAAAAGGAGAGGGCAGAAAAGGCCTCCTACAGGGCATCAGATCTGCTCCCCCACCTCAGTCCCCCAGAGAGAAAGAGATCCTCAAGGGGATCTATCAAGGGGAATCAGCCAACTCCCTGTCCACTTTTCTCTCAGGCTTTGATCCTATGAACAAGTTCTGTGTGTGCTAGCCGGTCTTTGCTTCCTCTTCTGCTAAATGTTCCATTTGCTCAGGATCAACCCTTTCCAATGGGTCCCTGCACAAAAGGAAGTTTTAGCATAAGAGAGAGAATGTGATACACACCAGAGACTATCTGGCATGCATGGAATGCATTCATAGGATCCAAGCCTCAATATCTAGCCAGCATCTAAGTTACACTTCCTTTTCACCTAAACACTGGATAGAATCCGCTGGAGTGCTTCCATGGACAGAAGAATCGAGCATGGTTTGCTTCCCTCCATCCCCTGCTTCACTCCGAAAAAACACCCAAAATGTTCCTACTGGGGCACAAGGTGTTATGTCTGGACATGAGAAATCTTCCATTCCAGCATAGACTTGTCTGGCAGGCCACCTAGAGGGAGTGTTAGCCCAACTGCCTTATTTGTTATTAACATTAGGAGCGCATGCGCTTTAAATAACTGGCAATAGGCAAAAACGAGTTTCACCTGTGTATACAGAGGTTGCGCCTCCCCCAGGCAAATCAAGGAATAGACAAGGAGACTGTAGTCAGTACTAATTGTAGTGTTTTTACTGAAAGAGTCTTAATCAAGCAAATAATAAAGATTCACTCACACAGTTATACAGATTCTAAGAAATTAGATGGATTAAGAGACAGTTTCATTAGTAGGAAATTGTTGGTATCCATAATTACCTGTCCAGAGAGCTGGTCTGGTCCTGTTGGAAGAATGAGTGTTTCAGGAAGGGGGGGCAGGGAGGATGGAAGGAGGTAAAAGGGAAGGAGGAAGGCAGGGCCCCATGTCCTGATCTGGCAGCAACATGGGTAGGACTCTAGGGGTGCACCCAAGAGCCCAGGAGGGAGGATGGGAGGAGGTAAAGGGAAGAAGAGGATACTGACTGATGCTTGGGAGCCTACTCTTATCGGGGGTCTCTGGGGGCTGGCTTAGCAAGCCACCTCCTCTGGGCACACCCTGGGGCTGATCCGCCTAAAAATCCTGACCAATGAGGAAAGGGCAGGGGTGGCCAATGTTAAAGGTTCACCTAATAACTTCTGGAGATAGCTGGCTGGAAAGGAGGTAAATCATCGCTAGGGCCATTGTTCTTCTCCCGATGGGATTAGCTTCTTGGGTCAACAAAACTGATTGTCAGTTGTCTGGGTACACAGTCCATTGTGAGAGTCCAACAAGATTTTAACTCCAAACAAAGGTTCTTAAACAAGAGCTTCTTTTCTTGAAGGGCTCAATCGGGGTATACTTGTTGAGTCAGTAATGAAAGCTAAGGGTGGTAGCAGAACTATTATAGTATAATCAAACAATGGTGTCATAAAAGAACTCCCAATCACCACCATGTTAAGAAAAGGGTACCCAAGACACTAGACCCGTTAGTTCCCAGTCAAAAGGCAGGAGAGTGTTTCCCAGGCTGAAGGTGGGAGAGGAGAGTTCTCGCACCTGGAGGAAAATCCCATTAAAAACAAAGCTGGTGAGAGCTACAAGCTACCAAGGTCACAGATAAGCAGGAGGCCCCTGGGGACAGCCAGCCAATCTGGAGCCTGGAGGCCATTAGAACTCACCAATTGCATGGAGGATGGTGTCAGAATCTGCAGATTCAGACAAGGATTTCTGGAGTCTTCTGCTATATTATAACCTGTTGCTATGTTGCTATGTATTGTAACCTGTTCCTGCACCCATTTTGCACTCATGTCTATTGCTATCAGTTGCCCCTATGCCCACTATGTAATCATGCCTATTGCCATCTGACTGACCATTGTGAATGTATGCTATGTGACCCCAGGTTTATGGCTTTGACCAGGCCTGGTCTATGTAACTGTTTGCCCGGGAGAATGACAACTTCAAAGCATGGGAACAATGGGCCTCTCACACTCCTGCCTCCGCATTCCAGCCATTTTGCTGTTGGCTCCTCCTCCTCCTCCTGGGGCAGCCATTTTGTGGCTACGCCAAACCAGTATTCCCTCTAAGTTGAGTTAGTGTGAGCTAGCTCACAGTTTTTTAGCCTCTGGATCACACACGTTTGTCTTAGCTCAGGAAGGATGGTTCCAGAGCAAACTAATTTATGCAGTAGCCAAATCGCTCACTCACAACTTTGATGCCAGGAGCCCACCAAGTAGAATTTTTGCTCACAAGACTCCACAGCTTAGAGGGAGCATTGACGCCAACCATGCTGTGTTAGAATTCCAGCGCTGCCCACAGGCTTAAGAAGTTTGAGGACTCCTGGTCTAAAAACTTCTTAGAGACCTTTTGCTTTTTAAAACCCAAGTGATATTGCAGTTCCATGTGGGAGGGGAGTAAAATGGAGGCATCCCTACAACAGCGACAATCAATCATCAACCCAGTTAGCTCAACAAGCAGCCAGTCATATTGAACGCCGATGTTTCTGCCTGCCAAGCAACAGATTGCAAGCAAAACAACACATAGCTTGTACATAATGTGATTGGCTATATTTAAACAAATGCTCTTTCTGAATATTGTGGGAGAAAGTCATCCTCACTGATGGGTGTTTTAATCTTTTGCAAGACTATTTAATAATGAAGCTAAGGGATTCGGGCTGAGGGTCCTCTCTAATGTGAAAACTAAAGTATCCACTGCTCATTTGAATATATCCTGCCATTGAAATATCGCCAAATGTAGAACTGTTCATAGCCTGCAGCAGAAATGAGGCTGTGAGAAATGATCAGCTGGCAAAAGAAGATGCTTAAGATTTCCAACTTTGGTTAGATGAAAAGTATTTCAGTGTATTGGTGGTGAACTGGTGATTATTTCATACACACTTGTGACAAAATGGATATTTCCTTGAATGTGTGGCTGCCATCTAAACAGCTGCAAAAGTAGTATGGATTTGTATTGATCTGGATATTTATGCCCTACTTTTCTCCCCAATGGGGGACTCAAAGCCTCTTTAGAACAAATGGAGCCTCATCCATTTTATCCTCACAACAATAGCCCTGTGAAGTAAGTTTTAGGGTTGCTAGCACAGGGTTGGGAAATAGCTGGAGATTTTAGAGATGGAGTCTGATGACAGTGTGGTTTGGTTTGGGGAGGGAGGTGATTTCAGTAGGGTATAGTTGTTAGCCTGACTGCTCTTTTATGTTATTAATATTTGGGGAATATTAGCTCTTAATAATCAGCAGTAGGCATTAAGGATCTGCACCATTCGTATACAGAGGCTGGGCCTCTCTCAGACCTCCCAAAAAGAGACACAGAGACTCAAATGAAGTTAAAAAGAGTCTATAGTTTACTTAATAATAATAACAGTGAATCATTCAGATGTTGCAAAAATCATACATTCAATCATACAGGTCTAAGAAGTAAAATAGAATTAAAGAGACTGTTGCATGAGCAGGAGATGGTTGGTTTCCTGTAGAAGGCATATTTAGCTCTCCAGTAGCTGGTGCAGTCCTTCTGGAAAAATTAATGAATTAGGCTGGGAGAAAGATGGGGGGGAGCACATGTGCTGAACCAGCAGCAGCATGTGTAGGCCCTTGGCTGCGCATACCAAGAGTCTTGAAGGTAAGGGAGGGCAGGAGATCATCGAAGCAAGAGAGAGAGCTGGCTGCTGGGAGCTTTTTTTTATTGGGGGGTGGTATCTGGGGGCAGGCTTGGCCAGATGCCTGTCCTGAGACCACCCCTTGCTGGTCCACCCACTAGCTCTTGTCCAGTAGGAGAAGGGGGGGTTGGGCAATGTTAGGTTCTACCTAGCATGGTCAGAGGAATACCTGTGGCCAGAAGCTGACATCATCGGCTAGGAGCATTGTCTTGTAGATGGGATTAGCCTCTCTGGGCAGCAAAACTGGTTTTTAGCTGGTCAAGTCCATTGTTTCACTGGTCAAGGAATGTTGGGGGGGGTTTGCAGCCTGTGATGTGTAGAGAACATGTAATGGAGTTTGTGAGCGCATGTCTTTAGCCAGAGACAAGATGGCTATTTTCTGTGTGAGTCTCTTTGTGTGTTAAGGGAAGCCTCCTGGGGTTGGCAACCTTGGAAAACGCTGTCTTAAGCCTCTGCTGGAGCTGTTTGCAGCTGTTTTCTCCTTGGTTATTCTTCCTAGTTCCTCTCATACAATTAGCAGTCCATTTATCACTTATGAATTTATAATTCATAAGAGTGCAAAAGCACCTTGCTGGCTTACATAATGCCATAGAGTCCACCTTCCAAAGCAGCCATTTTCTCCAGGTGAACTGATCCCTGCCGGCTGGAGATCAGTTGTAATTCCACTAAAGCTCCAGCCACCACCTGGAGGTTGGCAACCCTATGGAAAGTTGGTGCCCCAGGATCATCCAGTGAGCTTCCATGGCAGAGTGGGGATCCGAACCTGAGATTCCCAGTACCTAATCCAACAACGTAATCGTTCCCCTGTCACCTTCCCTAACGTCGAGGTTGCGGGTTAAAGAACCATTGCTTTAAAGTGCAACAGTCCACGCTTACTCTCTCCTTCTGTGACTAACAGGCAATAATGTGGAGTGGCTGTAGGGAAATACAGAACATTAAGGTGGGCTGCCATCAGATGGGCTGTTTGACCCGATGTTGTCGCTTCTCCCTACTAGATTTAATGTGCGCATCCAGACAGTGACATCTGTCTTCTGTTCCCCAGTCATTGCCCCCCTCCTCACCCCAACTTTCCTGACACCAGAAAAAGTCTGCAATTTATGGATCCAATTGTTCTCACCATACATTTCCAGCCATCTGATCTCTTCATTGCACATGCAAGCCATTTTGGAGGTCTGTGGCTTCCGCCCCCTGACCACCATTTCCCCCACACACAGAGTTAGCGATATGCACATAACTGCATATTCACCCCAGTGGGTAAGCAGTTCTGTGCATGCACAGACTTTTTAAAAAAGAGAAGCTGCCTGCCCACCTGCTCCATGGTTGACTACGCGGCAGTAGTCTGATCAGTCGACCACAGGGTGGCAGGATTAGTGTGGGTCAAAACTCTCTTGAACAAATGGTTCTGGAGAAATTAGAGGCATGGCCAGACTGTACAAAGCCTGTTGTCTGACCACAGCCTAAGACATCAGAACATGGTTAATTTCTAGCAGATTTTATAGAGGGAAAAGAGGAATTAGACCCTCATGGTCTTATTTGGGATAATGGGTTAGTGAGGCCCTTTCACACAGGAAAATGTAGGCAGGGAGCACTAAAGCAGTTCAGGATACGCTGCCTAATTTAGTGCAGTGGGCTTGCATGACTTTTTTTTAACTTCCTCTTGCACAAGGACCCTAGCACATGCAGAAATCTTCTGGTAGAAACAAGCCATGCAGGGAACATAAGAAGAATAACCTGGGAAAGGCACTTAAAAATCATAAAAACAAATAACTAGCCAAGCCAACAGATGCTACCCTCGTCAACACAATCTCATCCTCTATTAAAAGCCCTACTGAATAACTGGGCCTTGCGCAACCTCACAGAAGCCCAGGCCTGAATCCTACCACTCCACCAAAGTTTGAAGCGTCTTCCACCTTTAGTGGCTGTTCCTCCAGTGGAAGAGTCATTTCAGTTAGAGGAAGGCTACTCAGACTATGAGAACATCAGATAGGCCTTCAGTGCATGACATACTCAGAGGATTTGCCCTTGCCCCCTAGCCGCGGTGGAAACAATGGGATCTGTTCCCCCCGGTTGCCCCCTCTATAAAAAAAATTGAGATAAGACCATTTTCCCTCTTGTAGACAAACCTGTGGTAGAGGTGGACATGACATGTTTAGATAAATTATTAACAGACAAAATTTCAGTTATTACTAAGCTAACTGCTAGATTTTGCGCTCAAGCGATTAAAGTGCGCAGTAAATTTTAATCCTGCACCTTTGAGCCTTGATTTAGTGTCCTTCAGAAGGACTATTATACAGCTGTTGTTTCTCTTAAATTCCTTGGTTTAAATTTTAAAAATGGTCACCTATGATGCTTTGTTATGTATTTTATAATCTATTTTTCTCTTTTTGATATAATTTCATTTAGTTTTATGTTAAAATTTTTATTTCCATATTTTAACTGGGGTCTTTAACTTGTATATTTGTATACCTGAACAATGTTTGTTTTTGTCAACTGGATATGCTCGCAGACAGTAATATAATAAATTGAACTGAAAAATTGAATTGGCCTTCAGTGCAACGCAGGCACCAGCCAAGAAAAAGCTCATGAATGAGCCAAAGCTGGTTGATCAGATCTGCACGAGGAGGGGACAGAAATCAAGCAGTGATCAGATGACCAGAACTGCCACATGGGCGAATACTGGGAGAGGCAGTTCTGCAAATAAGTGGGCCATGAGGGGATTCCAGCAAAGGACTTCTCAGACTATCGCTCATTCTCTTAGTCACTATGCAACAGTAGCTACAGCTTCTGTATGGACTGCTGGTGGGAAAATGTTCAAGTTGAGGGGCGAGACACAGCACTAGTTCACACGTGCTGGTACAATACTTGTTTACTTGGCACTTGATGACTCACAGCAGAATGTGTGAACAGACTGTGCAAAAACATCATGTACGACAGCAAATCAGCTCAAGCGGCTTGTGATCAGCCTGTGGATAGGGTTGCCAGGTCTTACCTATGATCTAGCGGGGGGCTTCAGCCCCACCCCCAAAGAACCCTGGAGCTCCCGACGTGCCCAGTACAATGACGTCACCCAGAGGTGACGTCATTGTGCCAGACACATTGTACGGGGGGGACTGTAGCATTTGGGTTAAAAACTCTATGGAAGACAGAAGACTGTCCTACAATAGAGATCTGGAAAGAAAAACTAGCTGAGTATGCAGCTTTGGCAAAACTAACCAATTGTATAAACAAAAGACCACTGAAATAATTTCTTTTTTTTAAAGAATTTTTTTTCATAACAAACAGACATACAAACATAAATGGGGGTAATCACTCAGTATTCCAATTACATCTTTTACATAATCGTCTGCCTAACTGTAATATTTCAAATGTTTCACCTTGTAGCATTAAAATAATAATTAAAATACTGCAAATTTTATCATGTTAGTACCATATATGACCTTGACAGTTTTTAAATATATGTTATCTAATTATAATAGTCTTCATAACAATTGTAAAATCTTATCCAGGTATTTTCAAATGTAGCTTCTGGTTGGCCTTTCAAAATTAAAGTCAATTTATCAATTTCTGCTATTTCCAAGATTTTGTTTATAATTTCTTCTTTCGTGGGCATTTCTGTTCTTCGCCCATATTTAGCATACAATATTCTGGCCGTTGTAGCAATATACAATATAAGATAAAAGTTATCCCTTTTACAGTTTTCAGGTAATATTTTTTCTAAATCTTTTTTGATATCTCTGTTATCAAAGGAATAGTATATTTCAAAAAAATGTGGAGCATTTCATGAATCCCAGCCCAGTATTTTTTAGCTTTGTCACATAACCACCACATATGATAAAAAGATCCAACCTTATTTTGACATTTCCAACAGATATTTGAACATTTGGGATCAAACTTTGCCCGTTTGTCAGGTGTAATATACCATCTATAAAAGATATATATTTTCTTTGTATGAGATTGCTTTTGTAATTTTTATATTTTCCCCCAAACTTGAGAGCCAGTTTGGTGTGAGAGCCAGTTTGGTGTAGTGGTTAAGTGTGCAGACTTTAATCTGGGAGAACTGGGTTTGATTCCCCACTCCTCCACTTACATCTGCTGGATGACCTTGGGCAAGCCATAGTTCTGGCACAGCTGTTCTTGAAAAAAAGCAGCTTCTGTCAGAGCTCTCTCAGCCTGACTTCCGGTAGCTGGTGCTTTAATGGCGGGTGCTTCTCTCCACTGCTGCGGGAGAGGTGACCCACTCTCGGCAGGATAGAAGGGGTCCTGGACTGGAGCTGGACCCCCAGGGACCCTAGAGAAGGGACCCTGCCTGGGGTGCTTGAAGGTAGCTTTTCCCGGCGGTGGCAACCATGGGATTGAGGCTCCTTCTTACCCCTATAGGTTCACCTGCTGCAGAAGCTTTCGGGCTACTCAAAGCATAGCCGTGAAGGTGCAGAAAATGCAGAGAGGCGAAGTGATGGACTCTCAGATATGCAATGGTTAAATCGTGAGTCTCAAATGAATCTCTGAAATTGAAGCATTTGAGGGGTGGGTTGGAGGATCAGATTCCCCCTCCCCTCCCCCGTAACTTACGGCTTGAGACTTTCACATGCTCCTGCTGTTATTCTGGAAGCGTTGCATTGGTGCTGGAGTGCTGGATCGCACAGAGGAAGAAGAAAGCTCCTTAAAGGCATTAGTGTGATAATGCGATATTATTTTCTTTGGGATCTCTTATCTAACTGTAAACAACTGAGAAAATAAAGGAAAAATGGCAGGGAGAAAACCCTCTCCAAGAGTCAGAAGTTCTGTTCTTAGTTCAAAGGGCGAAACTACTAAGCTGAATGCAGTTTTATCAGCAGCACTGCAACCCCTGGTGGAGCAGCTGGCTTCAGTCAATACTAAACTAGATGCTATGCAAAAAGAAATCACAGTCTGCCAAGAGATCAAAGAAGCTGCAACAAGACCTCCAGGAAGTGAAACCTGCAGTAGATAAAAATGACTCAAGACTGCAGAAAATGGAAAAAGAAAAAGCTTTTCAAAGTGACAATGTTTTAAAACTTCAAATGGACCGTTCAAACTTCTTCTTGAGATTTCAGAACATTCCTGAACATAAGGGAGAGAATCTTAAGAAAGTGTTAAGTGAAGCATTGGCATGTGTGACAGATTGGGAAGCGGAGAAACTACAAAGCGATATGGATATGGCCTATAGGACCTATCCAGAATTTGTAAAGAAGAAAAACCTGCCAGGTGAGATCATGGTAAGATTCTCCAAGAGATCAACTAGAGATGTGGTGTTAAAAGCCACAAACAGAGCGGTTCTGAAGATCCAAGAAGAGGAAATTAAAGTTTTAAAGGATATTCCGTTTGAAATCAGGAAGAGAAGAAAAGCTTACAGGAGTTTGACTTTGTGGTTGCAGTCAGAGACTATTTCCTATCGTTGGGACATCCCGGAGGGCTTGATGTTCAGCTATAAAGATAAGAAATATAAAATTGACTCTATTGAAAAGGCGAAAACATTCCTGGAAAAGCGCAAGAAGATGAAGGTAGAGACTGATCCGGAAGATTCACTAGCACAGCAGGAGAGTATGTATGGATTTGATGGCTCAGAAAGTGGAGAGGACTTGGACTCAGAGAAAGGGGCAGCCGCCCCTAAGTACCAGGAAGAAGGCAAGAAGAAAAGAAGAGAACCAAAGAAAAAATAATGTTATAAATGTTTATGTTGTTATAACACACTATATCCTGTAGTTTTCAAGTTTATGTTTTAGGTTGCTTCATCTTCTGTATGTGATCCAGGTGTCTAGCTTTTAAAATTAATTGTAAACAGCAGGAAGGATCTAACAGCTAATACCAAGAAGTAATATTGCTTTTCAGTTATTAATAATGTTGGCATTTTCAATATTCATGACCGCATTTTCTGTATACCTTAGGGTAGTTTAGTTTGTAGTTTTTAGTTTAGGTGTAGGGTTAAAAATCAATTAAAAATTTAAAAAAAAAAAAGAAAAAAAAGAGCTCTCTCAGCCCCACCTACCTCACAGGGTGTCTGTTGTGGGGCGGGGAAGGGAAAGGAGTTTGTAAGCCACTCTGAGACTCTTGGGTAGTGAAGAGCGGGGTATAAATCCAATCTCTTCTCTTCTTCTGTAGCCATTTATCTATGTCTATATTATCTCCCAAATTTTGTGCCTATTTAACCATAACATTTTTAACCATTTCATCTTGTGTCTTATATTCTAAGAGTGGCGTATAATATTTTTTATAAGTTTCTCTTCTGTATGTAAGAATATCTTATCTAATTATAAGGTTTTATCATAAAAACCTAACGGTTTGCTGTATCTAGATTCAATTTGACTTTTCTGCCACCAGGATAAATTTTCTGTTGGTTTAAGTTCATTTTTATTGTTCAATAGGTCATCATATCTTAGAGTTTCTTCTTCTTGGTATACATTAGGGTTTGTAAGTGCTTCTAATGGAGCAACCCATTTTGGAGTTTTGGTGTAGATTTTTTTTCTTGTTCCCATATTTTCAGTAATGCTCTAATAAAGTGTTGTTGGAAGTACTTACTTTTCCATACCATACAAAAATGTGCCATCCTATATGTAAATCATATCCTTCTATTTTCAGGAGTCTTGTATTTTCTAAGGTAATCCAGTCTTTTACCCAGGTCAAGGCTGCTGCTTTATAATATAACAACCAATCTGATAAAGCAAGGCCAGCTTTCTCTTTAGCATCTTGCAGTGCTTTAAGTCTTATTCTTGGTCTTTTACCTTGCCAGATAAATTGAGTGGTAATTTTCTCTAGTTCTTTAAAGTATTTTTGATTTTGGAGAATCGGAATTGTTTGAAATAGGAAAATCAATCTTGGTAATATATTCATTTTAATAATAGCTATTGTTCCCATAAAGGATATTTGAAGTTTATTCCACTTTTCCAAGTCCCTCTTAATATCCTTCATGAGTTCCATACAGTTATCTTCCCTCAAGGAACTGCATCTATTTGTTAACTTTATTCCCAAATATTTGATTCTCTTTTGAAGTTCTAAGCCCGCTAATTCTTGTAACTGTTGTGCTTGCAAATTGGTCATGTTTTTTCACCAGCATTTTTTTTTTGGGGGGGGGGGGTTGCAATTAATTTTCAATCCTGCTATTTCTCCATACTCCTGTAAGGAAATAATCAGTTGTTTTATAGAATTCACAGGTTCTGACAGGATAAATACTAAATCATCTGCAAAGGCTAGCAAATTATATTCTTCTCCTCTTAACCTGAGTTCTCTGATTTGTTGATCTGCTCTAATCACATCATTTAAAACTTAGAGAGCAAAGATAAACAATAAGGGTCACAGGGGGCATCCTTGTCTAGTTCCTTTTTGTATCTTAATTTTTTGTGTGAAGTCTCCATTGATAGAGATCTTGGTCTGTTGTTTGGTATAAATTGCTTTAACCATATAATGAAATTCCACTCCAGCTTGTGAGGTTAAGAGTAATTCTAACATGAACTTCCAGTTTTGGTGCTCACTGGGCGAGTACGCTTTCATCAGAGCTCTGATGATAGCCCGTGCCCATGACAGCTGGGAGGGGTACCGGCTGGATCCAGTCCCCCCTTGAGCCCTTGCAGGGGGCTCTCAGCCTTCGGCAAAAGAGCTGCTTCTCCCAAGGTGAATGCTGAGGGATTGAGGCTCCTCTTTGCCCCAATAGGTCCTGCCACCACGCAACCAGAAATGGTGACAGAGACGCATACCAGGATGAGCGAGCATGCAGTCAAAAGCATTTCTCTTACCTGGCAGAAGATGTCTGATGAAGTGTGAGTCTTTTGTGTTAATCCAGAGGGCCAGATAAGCATTTAAGCCCCCGATCCTCAACTTTAAAGCAGCAGGGGGGGGCGTTAACTCCACCCCACAAAGATAAGGACTTTGTAAAATTCATCGGAGAGGAGGAGGGGCACAACCAAAGCATTCTCAGCTGAAATAGGAGCCAGATAAGCCTAAAGCGCTTTCTCTAACTGGCTCCAGAGACTTTTTAAGAACTTTCCTCAAATGTAAACAACCCATCTCTGACTATGAAAATCATGGCGCCTAAAGTCAGACCTTCTCCAGGAACTGCGAGCTCAAATATGTCATCATCTAAGGTGGAAGCAACCATAGACTTTCCAAATATGTTAAATGCTGCATTGCGCCTTCTGCTGGACTAGATGACAACTCTTAACACAAAATTTGATAACTGCTAAATCAGTTTAAAAAGTGGATGCCAAGACTAAAAAACTTAAGCAGCGACTGGAGGCAGTGGAAAAAAAGATAACCTCAATCAATTGCTACAACTGCATAAAGGAAAGGTCAACTTATATACTGAGATTCCAGGGAGTCCCAGAATGCAATGGAGAAGATCTGAAGAAGCTTTTAAGCGATGCCTTGGCACCGGTTGCAGATACTACAGCGAAACTTTTACAGTCAGATATGGATATGCCGGGCTCTTTTGGGGCCAGAACACACCAGAACAACATTCCGGCTGCCATCCAAGCCTGCCCCACCCCACCGGCGGGAAAGGGCCCCGTGCTTCGGATCTCCATGCGGAGATTGAGCACAAGACCTGGCCTCCCAGCTCTTTGCACTCAAAAGGAACATTCCCTTTAAGTGCAAAGAGCTGGCAGGAAGGGGCCCCATGCTCCAGATCTCCACACGGAGATGGAGTGCAAGGCTTGGCCTCCCAGCTCTTTGCACTCAAAGGGAGCATTCCTTTTAAGTGCAAAGAGCTGGCGAGAAGGGGCCCCGTGCTCTGGATCTCCATGCAGAGATCGAGCACAAGGCCTGGCTTCCCGGCTCTTTGCACTCAAAGGGCGTGTTCCCTTTAAGTGCAAAGAGCTGGGGGCTCTCTCCATCTGGCTTGTTGCTGTGCCTACGCTCTCCCTGCTCCCGGTAAGTGCCTCCCCCCATCTCTTTCCTCTCTCTCTCTCTCTTTCTCTTTCTCTTTCTCCCCCCTTTCTTTTTTTCTCTCTTTCTTTTCTCTCTGTCTTTTTCTTTCTCTCTCTCTCTCCCCCCTTCCCTCCCTCCCTCCCTCCCTCCCTCCTTCCCTTTCTTTCTTTCTTTCTTTCTTTCTTTCTTTCTTTCTTTCTTTCTTTCTTTCTTTCTTTCTTTCTTTCTCTGTCTCTCTCTGTCTCTCTCCCTCTCTTTCTTTTCCCCCTCCCTCCCTCTCTCTCTTTCTTTCTTTCTCTCTCTCCCTCTTTATTTTTTCCCTCCCTCCCTCTCTCTCTCTCTCTCTCTTTCTTTTTTTTCAGGACTTCTTTGCATTAGCCAGTAGCTTCAGTCAACCCCTGAGTTCATGCAGAATCCTTGTAAAAGCTAAAATCTCACTGACCCACTCTTTGATGGAGAAGGGGGAGCTAGGAAACTGAATTAAGCAGCAAGCCAGTTATAATTCCTCATAACAAGAATTAAAGTTGAATGATGTTTGTTAATGGCAGCACTCCTATTTGGGGGTTTGGGGGTTATTAGTTCCCCCACTGTATTTTAACAGGAGCTAGAAATATGCAAATCTACTGTATAGCCTGCCTGAAACAGAATTTATAGTCATTCACCATACATGATAGTAGTACACATGGATGTGGAGCACTCTTTTTACTCATGCAAGTTATAAGTTTTTGTACATAAGATGATTTTATATGTAAGAATCCTGCTAGATTGGCCCAGTGGTCTATGTAGTCCAGAAACCTGTTTCATGTAGCAGCCAACCAGTTGACCTGGAAGACCAACAAACAAGACAAAGAAGCCAAGGCTTTCCCCTCATGTTGCCTCCTATCACTGGGTTTCAGATGTTTACTGCCTCTGAACAGAAAGGTTCTCTTTAGTCACCTCACCATGGCTAGTAGCCACTGATGGACATATCCTCCATGAATATGTCTATCCATCTTTTAAAGCCATCCATGCTTGTGGCCATTACTACATCCACTGGCTGTAAATTCCACTATTTAATTACTAGTTGAGTAAAGTAGTATTTTGTTTTGTCTATCTTGAACCCATTGTCCACCAGCTTCATGGATAATAATCCTAGCATATTATAGATCTCATCAGAAATATTAGATGTTTTTGCAGCTGAGTCACTTGCTTTACATTAGGTTGCTTGTCTGAACAGCTGACAAAAAATATGATAATAACCATGGCTTACATTATATTAAAAGAGGATTATATGGAATCATGGAGCATAGGTCTATCTGTGGCCATTAATAATAAGCAAAGTGAGCCTCCAAGTTCAATTTCAGTAACCAAATATGAGGGGTGGGCTGATGTCTTCATGCCTTGCTTGTAAGCCCCAGTAAAGGGGGGAGGGTGCTGACCACTGTTGGACAGAAGACACTGGACTAGATGGACCTCAAAGCCTAATGAAACTGTATTCTTATGATGATTCCTTTCCGTGAAAAAATGGCCAATACTCTATCCACTGTTTATACAAGATTTACAGTACAAACCTAAGCACAGTTATACCATTTGACTTAAGCCCATTGACTTCAGTGGACTTAGTGGTGTTCACTCTTTGTTAACTGCTAAAAAGACAAATAAGTGAGTTGTAGGTCAAATCAGGCCTAAACTCTCCCTAGAAGCTAAAATGACCAGACTGTGGCTCTCATACTTTGGTCACATTCTGAGAAGGTGAACTCACTGGGAGAAACAATAATGCCAGGAAAAGTTGAATGCATCAGGAAAAGAGGAAGACCCAACCTGAAACCGACTAACTCAGTAAAGGAAACCACAGCCTTCAGTTTGCAAGATCCAAGTAAGGCTATTAATGATAGAATGTTTTAGAGGCCATTGATTGATAAGGTTGCCATAAGTCAGAAGAGGTTTGATGGCACATAACATACACAGAGACAGATGCACATAACTCTGCAGTTAGGATTGTACTATTAAAGAATAAATATTATTGTTTAGTGTATAATGTATGCTGTCTTTGTCATAAATTGAGGGATGAAATGGACCATGTGATTATAGTTTACTTCACCATGCATGTAACATTTATCATGGAATAAATGACATGAGAAGAATACACAAGTATACACACACTCAAAATACCATGCTCATCTACTCATGCTGGGGCTGGCCAGACCTCCTCATGAATTCCTGGAAAAGGTGGACTGTTGCCTTGAGGTCCCTGAAGACATTGGTCTGAAGAAAGTAGTTTGGTGCTTTGTAGTCTTTGTCTTGTAATTTGAAGAAAATGTTGTGATGTACAATATTGTTCAGGAGGGATGGCAGCATAGTATATAGCCTGAGCTCATCAGATCTTGGAAGCTAAGCAGGGTTAGTACTTGGAAGGGAGACCACCAACCAAGACTCTGCAGAGTAAGGTAACAGCGAACCACCACTGCTTCTCACTTATCTTGAAAGCCCCTTGCTGGGGTCATTATAAAGTCAGCTACGACTTGACAGCACTTTACATACACAAGATTGTTCTATATGGGGCAGAGAGAAAGTCCCATAGAAAGTGGTTATCCAGCTGGAGCAGGAGAGAAGGGAGGTGATTGGACCACCAGTTGTGTCAGGTGGACCAGGTACAACCCTCTGCCATCTTTCATATTCCATGAACCTTATATAGGGTTTCAAGGTCTTTGTCTGCCTTACAGAACTCTCCCTTTTTTGTACTCAACCAGCCAAACTTGGCTCACCATCTCATGTTTGCCCCTATCCTGTAAATATTCTTCAGTTCACTCACTAACTATGAAATCTTTGTGGATTTAGTACTGCTTTCTTATGCTTAATCTATAAGGATAAAATTATTATCATTTACATTTTGTACAAAGTATAGCATTTTTAAAAAATCATAATCCAGGTGAATGAAGCAACCATTGACCTTCCTTTACAAAATATTTAAATGTTTCTGAAATAATGTGTAGGAGGACTTTGGTCCTGAGAATCAAATTTGCACTGACCTAGAAAAGTTTTATTCTTGCAGTTTTACACTGTAGTCCTAAACACAGTAACATCCTCACTGATGCAGAAGGGTGTAACTCTATTTAGGGTTGCATGGTTGATGGCTTTGGGGGGAGACTGGTGAAGGGAGGGGAAACGCGTGACTGGAACTCGTGACCTGAGCCTAGGTGTTGTGTTTTGTTGGGAATGGCTTGCAAATATATGTGTGTCTAAAGTCTGTATTAAAGTCATTTGGTGCTAACTGCCATGACAGAGAAAATATCTGAAAAAGTAGCTTCATTGTTGTGTGCGTTGGTGGAACACTTGACTGTTGCATGGGGGACTTTGGGGAATATCTGCAGAGAAACAGAGTTGTAACTAAAAATGTGCATGGTCAGCAGCACTTTGGAGACTGCCTGTTTTGAAATTTAGAAAGTGGGTAGAGTTTCTGAAAAAGATGATTGTCCCTCTTCTCCTGCCACTGGGCTGACATCTGTCTTTAATGGGCCAGCAAAGCTGATGTTCTTAAACCTCCTAATAAGAGAGATTTCTGCTTCTGAGGAGTTAACTTCCAACGATTGGTGATCTTGTGATGGTAGTGACACTTTGATCTGGTAAAGCCCACCTGTTCACAGGATTATTTTACCTGTGGGACAGACTCTGCATGGTAACCACTCCACTGGTACATAATTGCTTGTAAAAAATATTATAGTGTAATAATTCAGGTCGGTAGCCATGGTGGTCTGAAGCAGCAGAACAAAGTTGGAGTCCAAAGTTTCATCCAAGGTAGAAGCTTTTGTGTGCATGCACACTTCTTCCATCTGAAGAAGTGTGGTTCCATCTGAAGAAGTGTGGGTGGCACATGAAATCTTATACCTTGAATAAAGTTTTGTACCTTGAATAGTCCACAAACTACTCCCTTCCAGTGCATCCACAAACTTAGGGTTGTTCTGCCAGTGAACTAGGGTTGCCAACTCCAGGTTGAGGAAATCCCTGGAGATTTGGGAGTGGAGCCTGAGGAAGGTGCGATTTGGGGGAAGGAGGGACCTAAGCAAGGCATAATGCCATGGACTCCACTTTCCAAGCAGCCATTGACCTGATCTCTGTAGTTTGGAGCTCAGTTGTAATTCCAGGAGATCTCCAGACCCTACCTGTAGTTTGGCAACCCTAAAAATTCATATTCAGCGTACTAGTTCTGCAGGAAGGCAAGCTGATTTCCATGGGAACCTAACCTTTAGGAATTGATTCCAATCCAGTGTGGGAATAATTGTTGGACATAAGATATTGGTTCAGGCAAGATTTTGTATAGATGGGACAGAAAATAATGTTTTTATTGGTTTTGTCAAAACTATTTTGACAACAAACAAAGTAAACAGAATAAGAAGCAAAAGGTGGGTGTGGCTAGATGACCACACTTCTGGTAACATGGGGTGTGGCCTAATATGCTAATAAACTGTGATGTCAGGGGTGTGGCCTAATATGCTAATGAGTTCCTGCTGGGCTTTTTCTGTGGATATGGTTTATCGGACCTATCCCGATTACATCAAGAAAAATAATCTGCCCATAGAGGTTTTTGTGAGATTCTCCAAAAGATCAAGCAGAGATCAAGTACTTAAAGTGACTAATGGGACTACCCTAAAAATTGAAGGTACAGATGTAAAAAGACATTCCATTTGAAATCAGGAAAAAGAAGAAACAATATAAAAATCTGACAACCTTTCGACAGAAAAATTCCACGTCCTACATTCCTGAAGGGCTCACTTTTAAATTTAAGGACAAAAAAGAAAGAGTGGACTTTGTTACAAAAGCCGTAGCCTTCTTGGAGCAGTGTCAAACAGCAGACAAATTGAAAGGAACAGGACAGGACAACAAGACATCAAATCACAGCAACTATGATTTGGGAAGGCATGGAGACACATTGGGCAGCTCCTCTGAGGAGGACTCTGAATCTGAGTTAGGAGCTGCTGCCCCTAAACTACTTAAAGTCAGATGGGACTTTGATAAAAAATAAGCCTACAGGAAAGAAGCGGAAAAAATAAGAAACATGAATCCAGTTTATATGTTTGGAACCATAAATTTCCTGATGTACCTATTTCAGCGTTTTAAAAAATATTTCAGTATTACTAAATAGTATATAAACATAACTCTTATGCTTCATCTTACTAACATTTATTGTAAGTGAAATCTCAACCAAGCTATGTAACATTAAAAACGACCCCTGCCACTTGGGCTCTTAGTGGCCTTCTTTTCTTTCTCCCATAGTTTGTAGCTCCCCCTTCCTATTTTCTGTTGTAGTTTTAGAAAAAAGCAATAAAAATTTATTTTAAAAAAGAGAGAGTAATTCTAACATAAAATTCCAGCTGACGTTATCAAAGGCTTTCTCTGCATCTAGAAATATTAAAGTCAGTTGTTTTTCTGGATGGGCTTTGTAATACTCAAGTACATTCAAAATCATTCTCACATTATTTCTAAATTGTCTTTTAGGTAGGAAACCTGCTTGATCTTTGTGGATCATTTGGGAGAGGGTTCTCTTCATTCTTGCAGCTAAGGTAGAGGTGTTAATTTTATAATCTACATTCAACAGGGAGATTGGTCTATAATTTTTAATTTCTTTTTCATCAGCATTTTGCTTGTGAATGAGTGTTATTAAGGCTTCATTCCGTGTATCTGGAACCCTTTCAGTTTTTATATTTTGAAATACAGCTTTTAATGGAGCTATCAATCGATCTTCAAAAGCATGATAAAATTCCACCGGCAATCCATCTGGTCCTGGGTTTTTTTGCTTTTGTTTCCTAAATGCTTCTGTCATTTCTGCTACAGAGATGGGATCATTTAATATTTTCCTCTGATCTTCTGTAGATATTTTGGGTTTGTGAATTTTGAAATACTTTTTAATTTGTTCCTGTGTTACTTCTCTTTTATTATATAGGTTTTCATAAAATGACTCCACAATTTTTTTTAGATTTTCCAGTTTATTTTTTTCTTCTCCAAAATCATTTTTAAATGTTTTGATATACTTCTTTTTCTTTTCTTTACATAGTTTATATGCCAACCATCTGGAAGGTTTATTAGCATTTTCAAAAAAAAAAATTCTGCTTTGCATAGCATAGCTTAGTATAGCTTATTTTCTTAGCCAGTTCCTGTGTTAACAAACAGTTCATTTGGTGTTGTAAAACTTTAAGATTAAATTTCCTTTGTTCATTTGACAGTTTCTGTTTCAGCTGTTCTGCTTGCTTTTTAATCTGTTCTTGAATCTGGAAGTATTTTTCTAATTTTTGTTTTTTAAGGTATGCTGATTCTTTAATCATCCAGTCTCTAGCACACAGTATTTATTGAGATTCCAGGTTGAATATTCTTATAAAAAAAATTGAAATTCTTTTTTTGATTCATTTACAAAATTCAGATTTTTAAAAATAGAAACATTCAATGCCCATCTGTTTCTTTTTGGAGTATCTTGTAGTTCCAAAGTGATTGGGTTATGGTCCGCAAAGGTTGCTGGTAAAATTTCCACTTCTAAAATGTCATATGTCATTGTAGCAGAGATCCAGCACATGTCTATTCTTGACCACGACTTGTGTCTTGTGGAGTAGAAGATATAATCTTGTTTTTGTGGATTTCTTACTTTCCAGGCGTCAAACCATTATTTTCTTCTGCCAGGTTGAAAAAATTTGGAGGGAGTTCATTTCCTTTTTCTGTTTTCTAGAAGCATATTTTCTGTCCATGGATCTATCCAAAACTGCAGTAAAATCTCCAATGATACAAAGGTCATCATAATTCTGTTTTGCGATCAGTTCTTTTAATATATTGAAAAATTTGTCCTGATGTTGGTTTGGTGCATAAATATTGACAATAAGAGTCTTTTTAGCTTCTTTGTATTTGCACCACTAATATCCTTCCATCTTCTGAGGCATGGACCATTTCTGGGTATAGATGCTCTTTTACATATGTCACCATACCTCTTTTCTTCTTTTCCTTATCTGAAGCAATAAAGGTTTCCCCAAATTTCTTGAATTGTAGATATTTTTGATCTGTAGCTTTAATGTGAGTTTCTTGAAGGCATATAATATCACAGTTGAGTTTCTTCGGCTGTTGAAACACCTGTCTTCTTTTTCTGGGGAGCATTTAGTCCATTTATATTTATTGAAATTATTTTTATCTTTCTTCTATCCATCTTCAGGTTGAGTCTGTGATTCCATGTCTTGTTTGTCTCTAAGTTGTCTCCTTGTAGAAACCTGGGATAACTTTGGGGCTTTTTGGGTGCTTTTTTCTTAGTTGTAATTGCAGCTGCTGAAGTTGTTCCTGAGGCACCTAGTGGTTCTTCTTCCTCTTCTGTTGTTTCTGACTTCCCTTCTTCAGACTGAGTTCCCTTCTTCAGATTGAAGATCTGCTCCATGCATTATAAGGAAATTCTCTGCCTTGAATGTTGAATTGATTCTAAACCTTTTCCCTTTGTAGGTAAAGAATAAACTTTCCGGGAGAAGCCATCTATATGGAATCTCATTTCTTCTCAGTGTTGCTGTGAGATCCAAATACTCTTTCTTTTTTTTCTCTGATTCTCCAAGGAATTTCTATATTGTCCATATATAAAGATGATTGGTTTGATGCTTTAAGGATTTCATCCCTTAATGTTCTCTCATGGAATCTCACACACATTTCTCTAGGAAGCTGATTTCTCCTGGCATACACCGAGTTCATCCTAAAGGCAATGTCAATCGCATCCAGTACCTTTTCTCTTTTTCTCCTGTCTTCATAAACTCCGGAAAAATTTGTGCCATTTTCTTTGTCTCCTAGAATGTTCTGAAATCTTAATATAAAGGGTACCCTGTCTAATTCCAGTTTCATAAGATCCTGTTCCATTGCACTTTGCTTTGAATCCATCTTCTACAATTTGCTATCTGTTGCCTCTGCCCTTTCTTCCAGTTTAGAAGTTGTTTTAGCCAATTCAGATCATTTTTGGTTGCTTTGTATTAGTTGTTTCTGCAAGTTGTCCATCTTATTGGAAAGCTGCTGTGACATATTCGGCATTGCAGTCTTAATTGGGTCTACTCCCTCTGCAATTGTTGTTTTCATGGTATCTTGGATCATTAACTTTACATCTTTCATGGAGACCTGGGGTAAAGTAGAGGCCACTGATTTAAGTACATTTGGTGAGCTGGCAGGTACTTTAGGAGGTTTATTTGTACCTGCCATTTGTCTTTATTTAAATAGACCTAACAGTCTCCTCAAAAATTAAACAGTAAAGTTTCTCCTTGAAATTTATACTCGAAGTACAACCTTTTTAAGAATGGAAACCAGCCTTAATCTCTATTAATTACCAATCAAGCCAAAACAACCCTCTAGGCAGCTAAACCCAAACCACAAACCACAGAAATGCAAAGCAATTCAGCACTTTTGTTATGGGTACAGTTTCTTGGCAGAGATGGTATCCCACGGCCCTGCAGGCATGGGTAGCGGGTGTAGCAGCCCAGACAGCTTGGCGGGACATCCTTGGCACATCTGCACAGTTCACACGAGGCAATGTACCGGCTTACGTCTGAGCGGATCCGTGGCCACCAAAATTCCCTCATGAGTAAGTGCAGGGTCTTGTGAAGTCCAAAGTGCCCAGCAGGCAGAACGTCATGAGACAAACAGAGAACCTGCGACTGCAGAGGCCCCAGGGGCACATACACACGGTCGCGGTGCAACAAAAGTCCATTGCTTGCAGTGAATTCTGAGGTTAGTCCCTGTTGCAGTTCCTGCAGACGCTGCTGTGCCCAAGGGTCCAATGCCTGACTGTCCCGAAGGTCCTTGGTGAGTGGGGCGGAAACGGTGGTGGTGATAGTGAACACAGAGGGCTGCAAGATGAACATAGCAGTGGTTTTCTCGGTTGCAGCCGGTGCATATTCCAGCTTGTGTGAAAGAGCGTCTCCTTTTTGGTTTTGGGCGTGGGGGACGTAAGTGATTTTGAAGTTGAACCAGGAGAAAAACAAGGACCAGCGTATTTGTCTCTGGTTCAGATTTTGGGTTGTCTGAAGGTGCTCCAGGTTCTGGTGGTCAGTGTAGACTTGTACTGGGTGGCGCACTCCCTCTAGGTGATGTCTCCATACCTCAAAGGCCATTTTGATGGCGAATAACTCCCTCTCCCAGATGGTGTAGTTTCTCTCGGCTGCGGTTAGTTGGCAGGAGTAGTAGGCACAGGGCTGGAGAGGCTGGGATGGGTCATTGCACTGGGACAAGATAGCTCCGAGGGCCACACCAGAGGTGTCAGCTTCCACTGTAAAGGGCATCTCAGGGTCTGGGTATCGGAGAAGCGGGCTGGTAGCAAAACAGGTCTTCAGTGTGGCAAAAGCTTGAGCGGCCTCCGGGGTCCAAGGAAATGGTTCCTTGGGTCGGAGGAGCTTAGTGAGTGGCAGTTAACTCAGCATATCCCAAGATGAATTCGCAGTAGTAATTTGTGAAGCCAAGGAGGCGTTGAATGTCTTTGCAGTTCTGTGAGGTCTACCACGTCAGAATGGCCTCTATCTTCTTGGGGTCCATGAGAATCCCCTTTGGGGACACGATGTGCCCGAGGAACTCCACAGAGGACAGGTGGAAGGCACATTTTTTGAGCTTGGCATAGAGGCCAAAGAAAATTTAGATTTAGATAAGCAATTAAAACAATATTAAGGATTTTACAGTGATTCAGTTTAGCATAGAAGTTTATTCAGCTGTTAAAGATATAATTTCTTTTATTGTTTTATTTATTTTTGATTATTGCTAACCTTAGGAAGGTTCTTGTTTATTCTTTAAAGAGAGAATCTATCCCAAAATTCTGTAATATTGATGTTTTATTGTTTGCTTTTGTATTTGAAATATGTAATATATTTGGTAATACATCTAATCTTACTGGTACGTAACAACTCATTATTTGACAAGCCTGATGAATTTATATTTCCCCCCACCTGTCAGGTTCCCTAGTAAATCAGCACTCAACAACTGTCTTTAAGTAGGTTCAGTTTATTGGAGTCAGTATTTCTAAGACATTCCCTAAGCACTTCTGTGTTAAGACTAAAGCGGGGAAGCAGGAATGGGATTATATACATGGTTCAAACTGGGGTGGTAGCTGGCTACAAGCCAATGAGTGCCCCGGTACCTTTGCGCAGAATAACGGCTTCAACATTCAGGCGGGAGACTCACCAGAGAAACCCAAGATCTTATGTAAACAGGGGCAAATGTTAGGAGAGCATCAGAGGCGACATTCCAGAGTTTACAACATCAATTACAACCTTCTTCCCCCTCCTTTTCCTCATAGCAGCATCTCCTTCTCTCCCCTCCTTTTAGTTATGACAGCCTAGCTGACACCACCCCCTTTTCCCTTCTGTATCCCACCTTTTTTCTGAGGGGGGAAAAAACCCTCTATGGTCAGCATAGAGTTTTTACCCAAATGCTAGAGTATCCCCTGCATGACATGCCCGGTGCAATGACATCACCTCCTGGCCAGCGGCAGATTGGGCCCCCTGAAAGCGGGAACCCCCCTCCCCCGTTGGGGTGTGTGGCAACCCTACCTATGGAACAACTGCAATAGGCAAGTGGTACGTGAGCCAAGCCCTGCCTGGGATGGCCCAGGCTAGCTGCTCTGATCACATCTCAGAAGCTAAGTAGAGTCAGCCCTAGTCAGCATTTGGATGGGTGACCACCATGGAAGTCCAGAAGCAGGCAATGGCAAGCCACCTCTCAACATCTCTTGCCTTGCAGACCCCATGGGGTTGCCATAAACTGGCTGCAACTTGACAGCACTTTCCACCACCATATGAGCCAAAGTGGATGGGACTCAAATATTTTTTCATTTTGTTATAATAGCATCACAAAACTATGGCATTGACACCCACATGGAGAAAGAAACTATAAACAGAACCCTCCACAATAGGGCTACCAGCTCTGGGTTGAGAAATATCTGGAGACTTTGGGGGTGGAGCCTGGGGAGGGTGGGGTTTGGAGAGGGGAGGGATCTCAGCAGCATATAATGCCATACAGCCCACCCTCCAAAGTAGCCATTTTCTCCAAGGGAACTGAGCTCTATTGTCTGGAGATCAGTTGTAATAGTGGGAGATCTCCAGGTGCTACCTGGAGGGTGGCAACTCTACTCTGCAGTAATATCTGATTCTATGCTGGCCCCTTGCATATGATTCTCCTCACTCCACTTTGCAGGGAAAGGAGATATCCTGGGTGAGCAGGTATGGGAATCTGCAGCTCATATAAGGTTGCCAGCGCTGTTTTTGGAAATGCCTGGAGATTTTGGGGGTGGAGTCTGAGGAGGGCGAGGTTTGGGGAAGGGAGGGATTTCAGTGGGGTACAATGCCATAGAATCCATCTTCCAAAGCGACCATTTTCTCCAGGGGAACTGATCTCTGTTATCTGGAGATCAGTTATAATGGTTGTGATCACATGCGCAATTAGCCCTGGCATAGGCGCGAATGCCGGGAGGATTAAAGGAGTGTGATCGCACAACAACATCTGGGAAGCGCCCCGCAGCCATTGGCAACCCGTTTTGCTCTGCCACACAAGCGGATTTAACAGACACCTCAGAAAGGCCGGTAGCAAATGGGTTGCTACGGGCCACAGATGGACTTTCCCACGTCTGATCGCTCCAGCGCGATCAGTCTGACCAGGCCATCTCGACTCCGTGTTTTTTGCCCTTCTCAGTATGCACATCGTCGCACACTCCATAGGGAGCCCTCAGGGCTGAGGTGCAAATCATCCATCCCTCGTTTAAGTGCATCGGAGACAAACAGCAAAAAAAACACCAAACCCGATTCACCCACGGTTGTGTCTTATCATGCAGTGGCAGGCCGTGCCTGCAGCTTCAAAAGACTGTGATAGCACTACTGCGGGTCAGCTTCCACCGAAGGAAATAGCCTTCCCCCCCCCCCCCCCGCTTTATCTCACATGTGTGATCACAACCAATAGCAGCTTGGGGCCAGAGTACTGGAAGAAGCACCTTGACAAATATTTAGGGATGCTAGACTCTAAGTGGGACCTGGAGGTTGGCAACCCTAAGCTCATATGTCATTTCCTTCGCCAAGCTGTGATGGCATCAGTGTGGCTGGTCCTCAAGAGAGATTTTTGAGGTGGATGATGTGCTAGCTCAAAAGTAATCTGATCCAACAAGGCAAGTCTTGTTTTTTATGTGTTAGCAAATAGTTGGGGGGGGGGGGGGGATGTTTTTGTTTTTGCACAAGATTGCTTAGAATGCATTTGTCGAATCCTCCTAAACATACAAAAAGTGGTAGCTCTTTATAAGTGAGTTACTCAATTTATATGCTGTTATTATATACTGTTCAGCTTATTGGCCCTTGACGGGGTGCCACTGGCACCAGCGCAGTCCGTCAAGAGCCTGGGTGTGATCCTGGATGCCTCCCTTAATATGGAGGCCCAGGTCACACATGCAGCCAGGCTGGCATTTTTCCATCTACACCAAGCCCTGCAGTTGGCCCCTTTCCTGTCGTGCTCTGGACTGGCCACCAGGCTAGACTACTGTAACTCACTCTACACTGGCCTGCCCTTGAGACTGACCCAAGAGCTCCAACCGATCAAGAATGCAGCGGTGTGCATCCTAACAGGAACATCGCGGACTGCGCACATGCGATCTGTGCTGAGCCAGCTGCCCTGGCTTCCAGTGGAGCACCGAGTCAAGTTCATGGTTCTGTTTCTGACCTTTAAGGCCTTGAGCAGTCTGGGACTGACATATCTGCAGGACCGCCTCCTCTGTTACGCCCTGGGAGAGCATTGCACTCTTCACAGAACAATTTGATGGTGGTCCCGGCTTTAGATATATCCGCCTATCCTCAACCTGAGCCAGGGCCTTTTGGGCCTTGGCCCCGATCTGGTGGAACACCAGACAACATCAGGGCCCTGCAACTGACATTATGTGGCAGAGAGGTGGCTGAATAAAGCTTGCCTCTGTTCTCCAGACTGCTGGTATTCCAAGGAGGTCTCCCATCCAAGTACTTGCCAGAGTCAACCCTGCTTAGCTTCCAAGATCTGACGAGATCGGGCTTGCCTGGGCTATCGAGGTCAGAGCAGGATTGGCTGCATTTGTGAAACACGTATGTGAAGCATGTAAGATGTTAGCTGCCCCTGCACTTATTCCCATCTGTCTGGGTAGCAGAAGGGGCCCAACAGAAAGACTAGCTCAGGCTGCCCTGTGTTTCTGCTGCAAGGGTGTACATTCTTGAAAGGTCACACTGGGATCATACTGCATCTATATTTGTGGCAACCACCTCTTGAACTTCTTGGTAGATCCTTAAAAGACAGGCCAGGTGCAGGAGGAAGCCCTGAGGACTCATTGAAGATTGAAATGTGAGGCAGCACCAGTTCCTTATCACCAGTGAACCATGTCAACATCTGTTTTCGTTCAGGCGTGGCGTTTCTAAATCCAGTTAAGTTTTCTTTGTTTCAGCACATTATCTCTTTGATTTACCTTCCTCCATGATTTTGATGTATGTATTTCAATTTAACTGAATCCAGATGGGTGCTAGTTGGTTGATGTCAAAAGCACGGCTGGCTTCTCATTCCCCCCCCCCCCCCGCCCCCATTGATTAATATTTGAGAAACTTTACATTTTCAAGGTATATGCAGCTGGCATGACAATTTCCATCAAACAACAGATGAAAACTGCATCATTGTATACATGACTATCCTGCATTCAGAATTCTGCTCCAATAAGTCTCTCATTTAGCATATGTGGTAGTTTTGTCCAGTTGTCCAAAAACATGTGTGCTATATACACATAGAGAAAAACAAGATCGCCCCCACCAGCTGTGCCCTAGGACATCTGTGGGCACAGCCCAATGCCTGCCTCCATGCCTCTACAGAACGGGAGACCTCGTTTTTATGAGAGTCCTAATGGTGAACAGTTGCCTACATGTACATACTTGTACATATGCATGGACTCACAAATGGTCAGCTGTAAGTACAACTATGAGGCCAGTGCGATCAGTTTCACTCTACATACATATGCAATTACATAAATATGTAATATGTATGTAATTTTGAACAGGGCAACCAATGGTGCTACATACGTTGTATGATCTGGAGAGCTTCACATGTATGTGTTTGTTACTTGATCTCTCTCATAACTTGATTGGTCAACACTCTGGACCAATGTCCACCTTCATTGCACATTTTCTGAAGCAGAGTTGCCTTCAGGTTTGGTGGGGTGCAGGCTGGGCACAATGCCTTCTGGTGGCAGCCCCCTTAGGTGGGCACCTGTGAGAAAGGGCCTCAGACCCATGACCCTCTCCTGGCCTCTTCAGAAGGTGACCATAGTGCTAGTGACAGTGTCATCCTGACTGAGGGGAGCAGATGGAGAATAGAAGAGATATGCTGTCACAACCTTGGACTGCCATGGTCAGGACAGTGGCACAAGTACAGACCCATCAAAAGAGGGAGGAGGTTCAAATCCCTTCAGTAGGCCCAATCCCACCATTGCTGCCACCACCCCAGAGAAAGAGAGTAAGTGTTCCATTGGGTAGACCTATTGTTATGTTCTATTATGTTATGTCGCACTGAATTGTCAGGACTCTGGTATCCTAACTCCCTCATTCCTATTGGCTGCCAAATAAAGACTCCTTATTGGTCCTGAAGCCAATCCAAGGAACCAATCACAGAGCCCTCCTTTGGTAACAGCCACAAACTTGATGGCCACACTAATTGCTCCCATTTCCAGTTCACTTATGAACAAGCTTAAACAGTACAGAACTTAAGAACATAAAAGAAGCCATGTTGGATCAGGCCAATGGCCCATCTAGTCCAACACTCGGTGTCACACAATGGAGGTTGCCACAGGCATGGCTGCCTAGGGCCATAAGCGGGACACTGAGGCATGCCATGCAAAAACTAAAGACATGTGGCTCAAGTACAAAAAGGTTGTGGCCAACAGTGCCAAATCTAGAATGACAGAAATATAGACCCCGGGCTCGTACTTCAGAGTCTTGGCCGGGTTCATCAGTGATGTACTGTGCAGGGCCCCTCCACCTCCTCGGAGGTGGCATCTCAGGAACCCCTCACTGAGGACTCATTGGACTCATCTGAGCCCCTGCCATTGACCAGCAGCCATACAGGTAGGTGGCACCAGGGGCAGGACACAGTTCCCAAGGTGATGGCCAGGGCCGTAGTGATTGTTGTGAAGCCACAAATCTGGGGACACGCGTCCAGGAGGCTGCAGTGGCACCTGCAGGAGCAGACACCGCCACCGCTCCTTCAGATGGCCGAAGGCGTGCTCAATGAAGTTGTGGACCTGAGCGTGCACCTAATTGAAGTGTGTCTGCCAGGGGGTTGTGTGCCCTTTGTAAGGTACCATGAGCCAGCAATGCAGGGGGTACGCCCCATCTCCCAGCATCAGTGGCGGCACCTTGACCCCCTTGATGGTGCAGGTAGGGTTCCCGGGAACGAACTGCCCTGCACCCATGGAATCCACAATGTTGGAGCACCACAGCATGTGTGTGTCATGGCTCCTCCTGCTGTGGCCAATGACGGCATCCACAAAATGGCCCCCATGATCCACGGTTCCCTGCAACAGGACGGAGCAGTAGTGTTTGTGGTTCATATAGTCTTCCACTAGCTGGGAATAGCAGGAATTGTGGTGTGGATGGGGCATCCGTCCATCGCGGCCACACACTGTGGGAAGCCCCTGGCAGTGAAGGCTCTCATGACCTGTGGATGAGACACCCACAATGACTTCATCAAGGCCAGGGACTGCTGCATGACATGTGTTGCATCCTGTGCTCCACGTGCCACCTCCGTGGACTCCCACACCGCCATGCATCCCCCCCGGCCACCTCCCACTGGATCCTCTCCTTTCCTCACCCTGTTCGGATTCCACAGGTACACCACTCTACGGAGAAGCTTCTCTGAGATAGCATGTGTGACCTCCACCACGATGGCCACTATGGTGGACCGTGCTAGACCAAACTGCTGGCTGACGGCTCTGTAGCACATGGTGTTGGCCATCCACCACACGGCGATGGCCACACGCTCCTACAGTGACACAGGAACTCATATCACCGTCGTGTCATGCTGGAGTCTATCCCGGAGGGCGTCCACCAACCAGGTGAATGTGGACCTGTGGAGACATGGGATCACCTCAATGCTGTCCACCCTCCTGTCCCCGGGACAGTGATGACTGTGACTCTGGGGTTCACGAGGACATTGGGTACAGCACTGTGGCCATGCATGTGTTCCCACCATGGGTGGACCTCTGGTGCAGAACATCCAGGGCTCAGCCATGGCTGGGGGGGGGGGGCTGTTACACTGCCGCCCCTGTGTGTCTGCTCACTGCATGGTAGGTCCAAACCCATGCTGCACCGTTTCGGCCCCTGGCTCACGGGATGGTCTCTGTGTGCCATTGCCCACACATCCCCCCCACCCTTTGGGGCCTGTACTGGTCTGTCCCACTCCCACCTTGCCCCCACTACCATAGCCCCCCCACACCAATGCATTACCTGGACATCCTGAAGGGCTTTATCCACTGTTCCTCCCCCTAGACATGGGTGACAAATGTTGCCCACCACTGCGTGTACCTTGGATACACCCACTACCTTCAGCCTGGGAGCTGCTGTGCTAGATGGATGAGCTGAAGGGTGGGCCTTGCCCTACTGGCCTGGGGTTGCTGTGACCGGCCTATACGCCAGACTCCATATATTGCAGCACTGGCAATCCTCTATCTCCTGCAGCCATATCTTGCCCTCTCCCACTGCCCCCATAGTTCCCGCCTCTGGTGGATCAGGACCTCCACAGCCGCACACGCAGAGAGGAGGACTCTTCCCACGAGCTTGCTCTCCCTTTCCATGGTCAGCTGGGAGAGGCGGGTCTGTCCCCGTCCTCAGAATGCTGCTGTCCGCTGTACCACTGCAGCCGGGACCGTGGGGAGGGTGCGTGGAGCTCCCATTTGTGTGCATGCCCACTGGTCTGAGCATTCATTTCCATGCGCATGTGCATCTGGGAACTCCAGAATGAAAAAAAAACCCACTCGTCTTCTTCAGAAGTGGCAGCTGCTGATGGCCTCCTGTGTAATAGCACAATGCCGTTTCTCCCCCCCTTGCCACGCCAGACCAACGCTGTGTGATCAGGCAATGACGAACTGTGCGCGCAGCATCAGAGAACTGTGAGATTGCGCAAACACACACCCATTTGCCCCAATGCAAAAAAGCCGCACTCCCCCCTGCTTTTTATCTAATAATAATAATAAATATCGCTCATATGGCCGGGACCAATATTTCTGATTATTGGCCTGAGAAGGCCAGGGGGACGCCTCTGAGAAAAAAAGAAAAAAAATGGAGAAGGAACAGGGAGGAAAGATACATGGGGCCCGGATCTACAGAGGTGAAAAACAGTGTGCTTTGCATGGTGAACTGGAGAGAGGGGAACCAAACCTTTCATGGCAGGGCTCTTGCAGGAAGAAGTGATGCCTGTAAAATCAACCAGAATGAAAGCAGTTATGACAGATAATAAAATGTTCTTTTCCATCTGTTCCTTCCCTGATTATTCGGATTCATTTAACCTCTGCTGAACTCTCTCTGTCTTTCAACGTGCCCTAGTTTGCCACGTTTCTGCAAACACATCTTGATATATGAGCAGTTACAGATGGAACAGGGACTTAAGCACATTTCACAAACAAGATACAAAATAAGATGAAATGGGTATTAAGATAAAATCAAATGCATCAGATGTACTCAAATAGCCTCGTGTATTATAAGCCAGTTGGTACTCGCTGGATGTCAGGTTTTATTTGTCTGAATTTTAAATCTGGCTGGTTTTCTTCTTCTTTATAAAATAAAAAAGAAATGAAGTCATAAAATCTGTTCATGTTTGTGATTCCAGGAAACCAAGAAAAACACAGAAAACATGTAACAAGGGCATCTTTTGGCTAAATATAGCTATTCTTTGGGACTTTCTGCACCCGCATTTTCCCTCGTCTCTGTGTTTTTTTTGCCGTCTTTTAACTATCATTCTACATTTTCTTCCATTTTCACCTCTACTGTCCATCAGGTTTTCTTTTTTCCTTCTGCATATGTTTTTAGCCATTCAGCCATCAGATCGCTTTACATTTGCTGCTGCACTGGCTTTTCCAAGAATGCTTTTGCTGTGAACTTTAATCCTGTTCTGCTTCCAAGTTGAGGGCAAATGCTTAAAGCAGACATATTTCCTTGGATTTTGCGACATCGCCCATTTCCCACCCCTGTTTCCACCTCCCCTTGTAATGTCTCCGCTTTTTCCTTCACTTGCATGGCTCTGTCTGTTGCACCACCACCATTTTCGTGGAAAAGTGGCTGCCAAGAAGCAGCAGAGCTCCAAGAAAGGGATTTGGTCAGCCCCCCCCCCCCCCGGCAATCAAACAAGTGAATGAGCGGTGGGTGGGAGCATTGCTTAGCAAGCATGGCTTCCCTCTCCATGATAGCCAGCAGAGGGAAGCAGGGCTTTGCTTGCAGTGCAGGGCTGGAGCTCACCAAGTACTTCTTGGAGGAAATACTGCAGCCTTCTGGACTGCGTCTGCTTCTCAAGGGAGAGGCTGTCTGGATAGTTCCACCCACTGGCTGGGAAGGAGGGGGGGTTGAATAAAAGACAATCCCTAAGCACCACCCCTATGTTTGCATCCATCAGTTTAGGGCTATCATGGAATTTACTTTTGAGAATACTGGTTTCCTGGCAGGAGTCTTTTGTGGCTTGATCCCAGCCAGCATTTAACTCTGAAGAAGACTGTGGTTTGATAAAGTCGTTGTGAGAGAAATTCTTGCTAATTTTTCCAATAAGGCTTGTGAGACATTTCAGCACCATTGGGGCGGTGAGGGTGGGGGAAGGCATTTGCTCCACCTGACCAGTCAAACATCTTGGCACAAACTTTGAAACTTTGTAGCAACTTTAGAGGCGTGGCTACTGTAAAGGACTTCAGAAAGACAAAACAATAAGCCAACAAAATCTAGCAACATTAATGCCTCAGACAATCCCACAGGTGTCCTCAGGACTAGTGTTCCTCTTTTTGAGTAAAGCTACTATACTCATAGGGGCCATGGTAGCTCAGAGGTTAAAATGCTGAGTTGCTGACTGGAAGGTCGGTAGCTCGGCAGTTCGAGACCCTAGTACCACGTGACAGAGTGAGCTCCTGTCTCTGGCCCCAGCTCCTGCCAACCTAGCAGTTCAAAAGCAAGTAACTGCAAGTAGATAAATAGGTACCACTTCATTGGGAAGGAAACAGCATTCCGTGCACCTCAGCATCTAGTCATGCTGGCCACATGACCATGGAGAAGTCTTTGGACAGTGCTGGCTCTTCGGCTTGGAAACGGAGATGAGCACCGCCCCCTAGAGTCAGATTCGACTGGCTTTCAAGCAAGGGAAATCTTTATCTTTACTTTACTGTACTCATATTGGTCTCTCATGGGATCTTACCACACAAACATCCAAAGAAAAAGATATCTGGGAGCCTAAAGATAATGCAGTCCATGAGGTACACTTTCCCATTACTTAGAAATAGGGGGAGCCATTGGAGGGTGAAGAGAAGGAGGCAGGATGTTTCTGGGGCATTATTACCTTGGATGTTGGATTCCCAACCTGGTACTGGCAAAGACCAGAAGATTGGGGGGGGGGGGGGTGATGCCTGTGGAAGGTGGAGTTTCAGGGGAACCTAACGCCACTTCCAGATGATGCTTTCTGAACTTTCCCAATCTCTATGGTCCTTACCATAGATTTAAGAAATTCTTAGAACAGCATGAAGGATGTGACTTCACTTCCACATGGAGAGTCGATGAATGTGATATCACTTCTGGGTGATTGTCAGGTTCCCTAATAAATCAGCACTCAACAACAGTCCTTAAGTATGTTCAGTTTATTGGAGTCAGTATTTCTAAGACATTCCCTAAACACTTCTGTGTTCAGACTAAAGCGGGGAGGTTCAAACTGGGGTGTCAGCTGGCTACAAGCCAATGAGTGCCCTGGTATCCTCGCACTGAGAATAACGGCTTCAACATTCAGGTGGGAGACTCACCAGAAAACCCAAGATCTTACGTAAATGGGCAGATGTTAGGAGAGCATCAAAGGCGACATTCCAGAGTTTACAACAGCAATTTCAGCCCTCTACCCCTCCTCCCTCTCTCCCCTTCGTTTAGTTATGACAGCCTAGCTGACAGGAATGCTCTAGGAATCCCCCCTACCTCTATGCTCAAATTATCAAGGGTGGAGGACTCAGAGTGGCAAGCAGGAGATTTCCCGCTGCCACCATGGAAATGGTAAGGCAATTTGGATCACTCTGGGGCAAGCTACCCTCATTCCTGGTCTCTAAAGCCCTGTATGTACTTTAGAGTAGCTTACACTGAGTGTACATACCAGGGAAACAAGATTGTGCCTACTGACCATACAGTGTACATTCACTGTAAAATCAGCACAGAGTTTACAGGTATACAAACACTATGTCTGTACATATTATATACAGTCAGGGCTATTTTGGGGCAGGAACGCACAGGAACGGAGTTCCGGCTGGCTCCTGAGTTGGCCACGCCTACAGCCTCCCCCCCCCCTTGGGTTCCCCATGTGCCCCAAAAGCTGTGAGGGAGGTGCACTGTCAAGGGTGTGGCCTAATATGCTAATGAGTTCCTGCTGGGCTTTTTCTACAAAAAGAGCCCTGTACTATCTGTGGTGGTTTTATGTTCAGTAATCAGGGAAGGGGGCAGCCCACTGACATTGGTCATGGAAACTCTTGGGAGACTCAGACTACATGATTGTGGGTAAGAAGCTGGGTACATTATGCTGATTCCCATGATGCAAATAACATCTGTATCTGATTTAAAATACGAAAACAAATGGGATTTGTATGTAAAAGAACTGAAAAATCTTATATAATATATTTAAAAGGCCCTTTTCATGCATTCCTCAGCTGAGGATGATTTCTACATCGAATTATGTCACACACATGTTTTCTGTGAACACTGAATTAATTTTCTGGTCACCTTCTTTGCTTGTCATGGTAAGGACCATGATAAATCACTTTGGATCCTAAAGCTTACTCCCCCCCCCCAAAAAAAGCCCAAACCATAACCCTCTGATTAGAGTTTCATGCCAATATATATAAAGTGGCAGGTGGAAGAGTTTATCCTGATCCAAAAGATATCAGATTACATGAAAATTAAATTTAGACTGTAAAACGACCATCTGGAAAATAACAAGGCAGAAATTGCAACTAAACAAGGCTGAAAAGCTCAAATAAACCTGAGCCGGTTAGAGAGGATGTTGTGGGTCATAAGTCATACAGCTGGGTGTGTCAAGCCTGTCAGTCGCCACCCCCCAAGATAATCTTGGTGAGGGGAATAAACGTTTAAATATTTACCATCTGGCAGACAGCTCGGTCTCTGGCATACGTTCCTCCTGCATATGCATAATAATACATTTTTTGAAAGAGTCAAGCCTGTAGCTTAAAAGATGTTTCACTGGGGAGAGCCCATAGACTAGTAAACCATGTTCATTTCTTACAGAAGGGGGCCGGGTTCAATCCCAGTTTAAAAAATGGTTCTCAAGTAGAGAGGCGAGGAAGGATCCATCTGAAATCTTGGAGAGCTGCTGCCATTTGGAAAACAATGCTAAGCAAGTCTACTCAGAATCCTACTCAGGTCCATTGAAGGGGGTGTTCTGGGTGTTCCCAGGAAAGTGTTCTTAGGATCGCAATGTGTCAGCAGTATCGAATACAAAAACAAATGGTTTAAATTAAGGCAGCTTCCAGATTTGGAAATGGCTACTGCATAATACTGTGCAGAGTTACGCCGGGATAGATCCTGTGGGTTGGATCCTCTTGTGTCAGGGGAAGGCACCTTGCTCTGGAGAAAGGTGATTTGTTAGTGGAGCAAATCTGTAGGATCCAACCCATTGATTTCAACAGCAAAATTGACACAAAAAAACCATCAAAAGTGCAAAATTAAGCCAGTGCAAGTTTTAGTCTATGAAGTAGAACTTAGGCCACTATTATTTGTTTGTTTAGAGAATTTATGTTCTCCCTTTGCAGAGATCAACTCAAGGTGGCCAGCATTTTTTTTGGGACCTGCCAGAGATTTCATAACTCTGAGAAAGGTAACAGCATGTGAACTGTTCATGTGTATACTGACATAGGGTGTATTTAGTCCATTCTGTTTCTAGGGGGAGCTATAATTTGTCTGTTGTACTGTTCACAGCTCATTGTTTTTTGGTGTTGTTCTTTTCCTTTCCCTGCAAATCATATACTCAGAAGGCCTCTCTGCTGCTGAAGAGCCGGTAATTAGCAAATGTGTTTTTGCAATCCTGTTGCTATTGTAAAACTTCACAGAATGCAACTGTGCGCACATGGGAATTGTTTCTTTCCCCACCTCTGAGAATAACTCAGTACTTAGAGTTGCCAAATTCCCGGTGGGGCCTGGAGATCTCCCAGGATTACAACTTATTTCCCTAGGGTTGCCAGCCACCTACTGGTGGCAGGGATTCCTCCACACACACCCCCACTGTCAATCAGCTGTCCAATGGGGGGGGACTTACTGGCAGGGGAGGAAGGCCAAGGCTGCTGTCACTAGTAACAAAAACATCACTACCAGCATGCACTGGAAGTAACATCATCACTTCACCAACATTGATGCTCTGGTGTTTGGGCAAAAACTCTGCATTAGAAGCCATTTTTAACATTGAGTTCTTGCCCAAATAGCAGAGCATGCTGGAAATGACATCTCCACATTGCCACCAATGGGGCTTAGGCCTCTCTCCCGCTGATGGTAAATCCCCCTGTGCCCTGTTGGCTGCCAAGAAGGACCTGGAAATGCTAGACCTCCCCTGAAGAAAATGGCTGCTTTGGAGGGTGAACTCTGTGGCATTATACCCCACTGAGGTCCCTCCCTTCTCCAAATCCTACCTTCCCCAGGCTCAACCCCCATATCTATGGTAAAACCATAGTATTTCTGGCTATTCCTAGAGCTACCCTTTGTCACTTCTGGTGAGAACTTCCAGCACTGTGGTGGTGGGCAACAGGACCTAGGGGTGGGGGATGACCCACTCCCACTGGGAGTTTGGCTGCCCTAGATTAGAGAGGAAAATGGTGGTGGTTGCATTTGCTTGTCAGCCACTACTATGTGTGTGTATGTGTGAAAGAGAAATGTTCCTGCTGTTCTATTATAAAAGGCTCATTCTTTGTGCATGTCTTTCTGTGTGAGATGGCACTGTTGTGTATATATGGGGGTTCTGCTCAAGCGTCACTTCTTTTGCATTCTGGTTTGGCTCATTTGCCTCCGTGTTCTCTTCTGTGTTTAACATCTTTGCCATGTTCCGTCTCCGGTCTAGGATCATCCTATGCTGTGCTGCTTTAAGGGTGTCGTAAACACATTGCCTCCTCTGTAGCCTGTCTCCACTTTCCCCCTGTAATGTGGGCATAAAACAATGGACTGTGAGCTGAATATCCCGCACAAATATACAAAAGGAGACTTCAATACAGTGAACAATGTATCTAATGTGAAATAACTCTATTCATAATCCATCATGGGAGAATACAGAAGTCAACAAAATCCATAAAGAGCAAATACAGGCTCCAAAAGTATAAATATACAAAATAAATATCCAATACTTTTCCCAGGTAGTATTCAGTGTTTCAGACTTCTGGTCCTTTCTCAGGAAAAAAACAATTATAGGAAGTCTCATTCCATTTCCTGATAGGCTATTATTATTCTGTTTCTTCCATATTGGGCAAGGTCTCATGAACTCGTCAGTTGGAGCCCCTTCAGAAGCAGTGGGCTAAAGAAAATTGTGAAATAAAGAAATAAATACATTCCTCCGCTTGTAGGGGTCAATACTGAAGCTCAGCATGCTATGGGAACTGTGGCCGTGCTATGGGAACTGCTGCCCCCTCTCATCTATCTGCTTTTCCTATATTTTCATTTGTGTTATAGAGAATTGCATACGTTCACTGTGATGGGCTGTGTGTGAGGGTTGCCAAGTCCTCCCTGGCTACTGGCAGGGGACGAGGGGTGTGTGTGAAGATTGCCAGATCCAAGTTGGGAAACTCTTGGGGATTTCGGGATGGAGCCTGGATAGGACAGGGACCTCAGTGGGGTTCAATGCCATAGAGTCCACCCTCCGAAGCATCCATTTTGTCCAGGGGAACTGATCTCTGTAGTCTGGAGAGGAACTGTAATTCCAGGAGATCCCCAGGTCCCACCTGGAGGCTGGCATCCCTAGGAGGGACAAGAATGATAGATGGTGAATATAGAAAAGGAAGCAGATGGGCATAAGAATATCAGAAGAGTGCTGATGGATCAGACCAGTAGCCCATCTAGTCCAGCATCCTGTCTCACACAGTGGCCAACCGGTTCCTCTGGACAGCCGACAACAAGGCATAGAGACTGAGGCCTTCCCCTGATGTTGTCTCCTCACTCTGGGATTCAGAGGTGCAGTGCCTCTGAATTTGGAGGTTCCCCTCAGTCACCATGGCTAGTAGCCATTGATGGACTTATTCTCCATGAATCTATCTAATCCCCCTTTAAAGCTGTTTATTCCTATCAATGCTGGGACAAGCATCTGTTTCCTCACGAGAAGACCTACAAGTCAGCAGGAAAAAGTTGGTGGTAAGTCCCACATTTATGAATAAAAATTAAACATGCATGGGATCGGCCTTCGAAACAGGGCAGTTCCATTTAGAACGAATTAATTAAATGTTTAGCGTTTACCGACTTGGCAGAATGAGGTCTGCAGTATCAATGTGCTGATAACGCTTGAATGGTTACTTTGCTGTAACCCCTTAAATATTGCGCTCCGCAGTTCCAGAATATGCTTTCCGAGAGGCTTCGAGTGGACAGGCACGGCAGGCTCAAGTTCTGTTAAACACGTTTGCATTCTGCAGCTGTAGATAAGCTTCACCAATAGGTCAGTTGTCAAAATTAAAAGTTTAGAATTTAAAAGAACCGAGGAGCTCGAGAAAGACTGATGTTCTGCACACTTCAGTGCAGCTCTCCAAACAGCAGAGGAAGAGAAATGGAAATGGAAGGTGCTCGGAGGCTAGAGTTGCAATGGAGCGTACTGTGAGGAAGGCAGCCACAAGCTACCTTGGGCCCTCAGACAAAGAGGCCCGCTGTATACTTCACACACACACAAACCACTCACACACAAGCAAAATATTGTGGCTTGGGTCTAGAGACTCTGTCTCACCAGGGGAACAGCACTCCTGTTGGTAAAGGAGAAGAGAGATTGGGCGATTCTGCATCTAACATTTGCTCCAGATTTTCTCAACTGGAAGGGGAAAGTGCAGCTCAAAACCACATTCAGATACCTCAGGGCAATGCCATACTGACTGCAAAGTCACCCCTGAACGGCCATAAAATGGCCACAAATCTATGCAGAAGGTACCATAAAACCTGATGATCAAAGAAAGCAAAAGAGGCATGGAGTGTGGAGGCTACCATAAAACCCGATAATCAAAGGAAGTGAAAGCAGAGGGGAATTTCTGTTCCAACGTGGGTTTTGTAAAACAACGGAGGGAAAAGCCAATGCAGAATCAGCCATTGTTGACAGTCCCCGCCTCTTCCTGCAGCAGCGTTGCCAACCTTAAGGTGGTGGATGCAAAGTAACCACGAAGACACTGTAGTAAGATGCTAAATAAAATAAAATTCTAATTATACTTAATTTATATATTCTGTGCGTTTATTTTTATATGCTAAAGTGTACAAAAATATACAGATATAACACTGGAAAAAATTACAGTATCAATCAACATGGAAAGAAGAATCATTTGAAAGCAGTTTCGGTCATCTGAAAGAAGAATCACATGAGGATCCCAGGTGTAAATGCACTTATTTCACTAACTTCTTCAGTGAACTGAAAAACTTTACAAATTTCACCTTCAGGTGGTGGCTGGATATTTCCTGGGATGACATCTGATCTCCAGGCGACAGAGACCATTTCACCTGGAGAAAATGGCCACTTCGGAAGATGGACCCCATGGCATCATACCTCATTGAAGTCCCTTCCCTCCCCAAATCCTGCCCTTCTCAGGACCCCCCCCCCCAGATCTCCAGGTATTTCCCAACCCAGGGCTGGCAAGCCAACTCTGCAGCCCCCTCTTTGACTCTTGACCCTCAGGAGAAAAACTAGAAGGGACTGGAGCAAGAGAAATCGAGGCAGGAAATTCCCAGTTCACCAGCTTCATTCTGCTGGTGGTGTTTTGGGCCCAACCCCAGGTGAATCATGGGGAGTAGGTGACTAAGACCGATTCCCCACAAGCTCTTCCATTTTCCCCAGTTGCATTGGTCAGTTTCACACTCTTCCCTGCATGACTGCACTTTGACCTACATCTCCCTCCAATTTCCCCCGCATCTTCTCAATCTCAAAAAAACAAGGATCGAGAAGATGCGAAGAAAATGGGGGGGGGGGGGTATGCGGGTCAAAATGTGGCAGCACAGCAAAAAGTGCGAAATTGACCAATGCAACTGGGGCAAATAGAAGAGTGAGGGTGGCACACCTGCTTGTGGGGAATCAGTCTAATAGTGAATAAAGGCAATTTTTAAAGGCAATGTGGATCAGGGAGAGAGAGAGAGTCAGCATGGCATAATGCAGGGGCAGGGCCCCAAAGTGGGGCCCATGGGTGCCAGGGCACCTGCCAACACCTTTCCTGATGCCCACCAAGTATTTTTAGAAAGTGGGTGGGGCTTTTGCCTAGCAAAGTTCATGACTGGTCACTGAAGATTTCATTGGCTGTGCAGAATTTTAAAAAAACATGGCATTGACAGTAGCTGTCACCACAGCACAAGGATCTCCACTGTGTGACTGAAAGTAAGCTGCAGCAGCCATTTTGTGGCTGGCTCCACCTACTGAAGCAGCCATTTTGGGCAGCCATTTAGTGGCAGCTCCCACTGCGGCGGCTTTGTCAAAATTCTAAAGGTGCCCGCAGGCTTAGAAGGATTGGTGACACCAGCATAGCCAATATGTCAGACTAGGATCCCAGGTCTGAATCTCCACTTGTACTGTGAAAGTTTGCTAGATGATCTTGGGCTTATCTCAGCCTAGTCTACCTCACAGCGTTGCTGTTGTTGTTGAGAGAGAATGGTTATCTAAGCCACATTGAGTCCCCACTGGGGCGAGGGGGTGGGGGAAGCAGGACACAAATAAAGAAATGCAGATGCAAATGTATCTTGCTCTTTGAGACCAGTTCTAGGGGGAAAGCCCACTGGAAAAAACCCCACAGGAAAAAAGCCCACAGGAAAAACACCACTGGCATAAATGCTCACAGGGAAAAAGCCCACATGGAGAAATGCCCACATGGAAATGAGCCCACACAGAAAAAAGCTCACAAGGAAAAAAGCCCATGGGCATAAAAGCCCACATGGAAAGGAGCCCACATGGAAAAATACCATGTAAAGGGCCATAAATATTTATAATTGTGGATAACCATTCATCTCCATTTATAAGAATGAACAGGTATTACCTATATTCACATGCAACAATTTGTGTTGTGATTTTATCAAGTATAATTAAATAATGATTTTGCTATGTTATTAGGCAACCTGCCTGTGCATTAGCCAGTTTTACTTTGTGGCAAGCGAGGTCCCTCTTCAGTCCATCATATAGAGACCACACACCAGTATTCCCTCTAAGCTGAGTTAATGTGAGCTAGCTAGCTCACAGTTTCTTAGCCTCCAGCTCACAGATTTTTGTCTTAGCTCAGGAAGGATGGCTCCAGAGCAAACTGATTTGTGCAGTAGCCAAACTGCTCACTCACAACTTTAATGCCAGTAGCTCACAATGTAGAATTTTTACTCATAAGACTCCGCACTTAGAATTTTTGCTCACAGGACTCCACACGTTTAGCAGGAGTATTGCCACACACTGGGATGACTGCTGTGGAATAGGAAATTAAGAGCACTATAGGACATGGTGGCTGCTTTTGTTGTTATTTGTTATTTAATGGGCCCAACTGTTATCTGCTCTGAGGTCCCACCCCTCCACAAACTGCACCCTCTCCAGGCTCCATCCCTCAAATCTCCAGGAATTTCCCAATATGGAGTTGGCAACCCTATCTCCTTCCCAACCAACCATTAACCTACTGTTATCTGCCCTGATCTCTGCCATTTGGAGAGCAGTTTTAATTCTGAGTGATCTCCAGCCCTCACCTGGAGATTGGCAGCAATGATTCCCCAGAAAGAAAAGTACAGTCTTTCTCCACAGTGGAGACCAAAGCAGATTGCTTCATTCTTCTCTCCTCTTTTTTATCTGCACAACAACCCTGTTAGGCTGAAAGTCTGTGACTGGTCTGAAATCACCTTCTCAACTTCTACAGCTAGAACCTGGGTCTAGCAGACCCTGCTCTGAAGCGCTAACTGCCACACCTAGGGTAACCAACCTACAGGTGGAGCCTGAAGAGCACCAGGTATCACAACTGAACTCCAGACAACAGATCTCTCCCCCCCCCAGAGAAAAAAACTGCTTTGGAGGGTGGGCTCTATGGCATTCTATTCAGCTGAGTCCTCTCCCCTCCCCAAACTGGCTTCAGTAGACTCCATTACAAAATATCCAGGAATTTCCCAACCTGGAGCTGGCAACCCTAGTCAGGACTGGCCCCAATGAGTTCCTCACAAAGGCCTGGAAAGGGTTTCCTTCCTTTGTCTTTTTACTAACAGAACCAAGCTTGGTTGCCTAGCAACAGCCACTGTGGGATAAGTTAGTCCCACAGGAGCAGATCCAGCACCCAGCCAGTGGCACGTGAGTACTTTCGAGTGCTGGTTGAATGGCCAATGACTGATGGAGTGCATAGCACAGCCAATGGGAGAGCTGGAAATGGCCAACATGTAAGACAATTATATATATAGGATTCTAGGTAATACCTGTTCATTCTCATAAATGGAGATGAATGGTTATCCACAATTATAAATATCTATAGCACTTTACATGGTATTTTTTCCATGTGGGCTTCTTTCCATGTGGGCTTTTTTCTGTGTGGGCTTATTTCCACTTGGACATTTCTCCATGTGGGCATTTTTCCACGTGGGCTTTTTTCCTGTGAGCATTTATGTCCATGGGTTTTTTCCTGTGGGGTTTTTTCCTGTGGGGTTTTTTCCAGTCACCTTTGAGACCAATGTTCCCTGTGCCAGAGAAAATGAATCTTGCATGCCGATAACATTTCTCTCAGGATGCAATTTCTGAGAAATCTTGCACAGCATTTGCCATGAAAGATGTAAGTGATGAAAGACGGGCACACGAACACGTGGGACCCAACTGTCTTCTTAAGAAAGGAAGAGTTCCAGTTGTCAGACAAGCAAGGCCAAATTAATATGGCACCATGCAATATAGATAAAAGGAGGCAGCACAAAGGCAGCCTTTGTTATTTCTCTTTCATGTCTTCCTTATTGTTAGCCTCGTTCAGTCAGGGCCAACTTTCGATCACTGAGAATTCCCAGCGTGAGTAACTGCTGGAGCTATGTTGCCGGGCTAGGGTTGCTGACCTCCAGGCAGGGCCTGGAGATCTCTCAGAATGACAGCTGATTCCCAGATTACAGAGATCAGTTTCCCTGTACAAAATGGCTGCTTTGGAGGGTGGACTCCATGGCATCACATCCTCATTAAGGTCCCTCTGCTCCCCCAGCCCTGCTCCCAAATCTCTAGGAATTTTCCAACCTGGAGCTGGCAAACCTAACACGGTTGCCATGTTGGCTTGATGGCATTTTTCACCACCATTGTTTGTTGGAGCAGGCGGAGGAGTTACAGGCTAATCCAACAAACAGAAATTGTATGGTAATGAATGGGGGGGGGGGAATCAAGGACTTGATCTCCCTCTTCTGAATGTTCCTTTGTTCATTTGGCACTGGCTAAATCTAAGCTCTGAAGAGGGAAGGAGGCATAGTGAGACCAGTCTTATAAGATCTGGGAAGCTAAGCAGGGTCAGTACTTGGATGGGGGTCCACCAAGGAAGACTCTGCAAAAGAATACAATGGCAGACCACCTCTGCTTCTCACTTGCCTTGAAAGCCCCTTGCTGGGGTTGCCATGAGTTGGCTGTGACTGGACAGCATATACATACATACGTGTATGGTTTTAGGATTATTTAAATTATTTACTGTTATTTTATTCTTTCTGTAAGCCGCCCTGAACCGGCCATGGCTGGGTAGGGCGAGGTATAAATTTAATAATAAATAAATATAAATAAATAAATACATCTAAGCTCTATAGGTGCTAAACAAGATTCAAATGACTTGCAGTGCCATCTTACGGAGAGTTACATCCTTTAAGTCCATTGAGTTAGACCTAGGGTTGCCAAGTCTTATGGACTCACCGGCAGGGGGGGTCCTCCTGTGCCCGGGAGTTTCTTCTGGTATCATAGAGTTTTGGGGCAATTGCCAGAGCGTCACCCTGGCAACGCCCCCAACATGCCGACGTCACTTCCAGTGACGTCATTACGTCGTCCTCGCCGGACAATTTTGGGGGTGGGGTTCCCCCCGCCGGCTGAATGCTGGCTGGCGGATCGGGAACCCCTTTAGCGGGGGATCCCCCGCCCCCCAGGCTGACTTGGCAGCCCTAGTTAGACCTCAGCTGAGGCTGGCACTGTTGGATTCAAGACACACCCCTAGCGGCCAAGAGACTAGTACCTTGGGCAAAATAAGTAGGAGACCCAGAGAAGAAGAAGAGGAGGAGGAGGAGGAGGAGGATGAGATTGGATTTATACCCCACCCTTCACTACCTGAAGGAGTCTCAGAGCGGCTTACAATCTCCTTTCCCTTCCCCTCCCCACAACAGACACCCTGTGAAGTAGGTGGGGCTCAGAGAGCTCTGAGAGAACTGCTCTTGAGAAAACAGCTCTGACAGAACTATGGCTTCACCAAGGTCATCCAGCAGCTGCAAGTGGAGGAGTGGGGAATCAAACCTGGTTCTCCCAGATTAGAGTCCGCAAAGAAACAGCTATAGAACACCAGTAGGAGCTAGGGCTACCAGGTCCCCCACGGCCACTTGCAGGGAATGGGGGTGGTAGTAGGGATGCCAGATCCAGGTTGGGAAACTCCTGGAGATTTGGGGATGGATCCTGGGGGAAACAAGGACCTCAGTGGGGTTCAATGCCATAGAGTCCACCTGCTGAAGCATCCATTTTCTCTGTAGTCTGGAGATAAGCTCTCATTCGGGGGGATCTCCAAGTCCTGCCTGGAAGCTGGCATCCCTAACAGGACTGCCAGAGGGGTATGGCAGAATTTGTTACATAGAATTGATTTGGGAGAAAGGAAAGGAAAGAATTGATTTGGGAGAAAGGAAAGTTAAAAGTTCAGCCTAAAGGTGATGGAAACTACATGGAGTGGATGGACTGTCTAAACAACTTCTGGACAACCAATACAACCCGCCCAAGTCCAATATTGATAGCTGGCTGTCTTCTGTGTGGAAAAAATTTAGTCCAGTGCACCTTTAAGACCAACAATGGTTTAGTCAAGGTATGAGCTTTCATGCGCATGCACGCTTTTTCAAATACAATGGAATGGGAGGTAAGGTTCAAACTTCTAGACTGGCTGAACAGCAAATTAACATGCAACATGATGAAGATGCTTTAAGATGTGAAAACAGGATTAAATAACAATCTAAGGTTATGGGGTCAACAGTTGTAAAGCAATAAATATGTCAAAATAAGTCTGAGACTCTCCAAAATCTGTGTGGATTTGGCCTGTGAGATGTACAGAGAGGGGTGTCTCTAACAAACATTGCCCTGGCTAGTAGGCCACATGGAGAGAAAAAATCCTCTTTGCTTTCATGCAGGCAAATGCTGCAGACCCTCAATGCCACAACAACAGGCAGTTGCCAGTGAGTTTGAGCATCTCTTTTGCAAAAAAATAATAATAATAACGGCTCGATCTTGCCATCTTGAGCACGGCAGGTTCTCGGGGGAGCCTCACTTTTATTTCTGCAATAAATAAACATCATTTGACAAGGCTAAAAGAAAAGTTTTCCCAGAGAACCATAGCAGAAAACAAAGAAGACTGAGGAGCAGTGTAAGGTCAGTTGGCACAGGGGGGCTTCTTTTGCAGCCCTGCATTCCAATGAAACCAAAGGAAAAGAAAGCACAGAGAATGCATAATTAGGGGAGGCAATCGGTTACGAGAAACTTTTTGCGGCAGCCCCAGATTCCGGGGCTGAAGAGCGTTATTTTATTTCATAATTATTAGGTACTGGGTTCAATGCATTGATGGTCCAGACTACAGCATGCTGAACAGGTAATGTTATTTGCACACTACACAACATATGACTAACCGGCTGAGGGGCCAACTATATACATCCACCCAAGATACACCCCTAGTCTGACTGGAGGGCTTGAATCTTCCACCAGAGTTCCTATTGGTGGACTACCGGTGGCTTCGGATCCTTGGCCCTTATTATGTTTAGGAGTCAAGCTCAGAATTAGGGACGCTGGCCCCTAGTGGTGGCCAGTGGAAATAACACCTCTCCCCCCGTAGTTCAAAGCCAGCCTACATCACATAGTCCTTTAGACAGGCTGGGGGCCAGCGCTCCCACTGGGAATGCCAGGGTGCTGGAACCAGGGTGTCTGGAACACGTTCCTGTGGCCCAGCCTAGACACTTTCCGGCGGTGGAGTTGATCCCCCGTCTGGCTCCAGATCGGAGGGCAGCATCTCTTCACGCTCTTCTTCCTCTGGAAGCAGTGTAGGCTCCCTGCCTGTTGCTTCAGGACAGACAGCACCCGGTTTGTCTGGCTGGTTTCTGTCGGTGTCTCTGGATGCCAGGGTTTCTGTTGAGGTAGGAAGCAGGCACCTCCTCAGCTGGTCCACATGCTTCCTCAGGATCTGGCCGTCGTCTCTCGAGACCTCATAGGAGACTAGCCCTGTCAGTCAAACGATCTGGCCGGCCAGCCATGGGGGCCCCTTCCCTTAGTTCCTGATGAACACGGAGTCTTCTGGGAGCTGCGCACTGTTTGGAGAGCTTTGATGACTCAGGAGCCCTGTCTGGATGCAGCCTATCCAAAAGGATGGTGGGCCACCGACCCATCAGGAGTTCAGCGGGGCATCAACCACTGACCAGATTGGGAGTGGTCCTCTGAGACAGGAGGAAACGGGTCAGGCAGAACTTCCAGTCTCCGCCTGTGATCCAGCTGAGGGCTTCTTTGGTGGTCCACACCATCTGCTCTGCCTGTCTGTTAGTCACAGGGTGAAAGGGTGCCGACCTCACGTGCCCAATCAAGTTGCTCCTCCAACACGAAGGCCATCCCATTTTCTGAAACAATGGTGTCCAGTAACCAGGGCTCATTTCGTAGCAGGAGCTCCTCTGCATATTAGGCCACACACCGCTGATGTTGCCAATCCTCCAAGAGCTTACAGTAGCCCCTGTAAGAAGAGCTCTGTAAACTCTTGGAGGATTGGCTACATTGGGAGGGTGGCCTAATATTCCAAGGAGCTCCTGCTACAAAATGTAACCCATGGGTTGCAAAGATCTGGCACAGTGCACAGATGATGGCTTTCTAGGAGGTGGCGGTGACAGGGCTTATCTCCAACCATTTGGAGTAGGATTCCACTAAAAGAACAGCAGTCCATGGAAGGGGCTGGTGAAGTCAATGTGGAGTCACAACCGTGGCCTGTGGGTGGATTCCCAAGCCTGCATTGGTGTGCTTGGTGGATTTGGGTGGACAGCTTGAAGCACCTGGCAACACTTCACCCATGCCTCTATTTCTGCATCAATTCCTGGCCACCATACATAGTTCCTGGCCAGGGTCTTCATCTGGACAATTCTGGGATGCACCTCATGTAGCGCTGTGAGGACTCGGTGCCTCAGGGCACCGGGGATCATGACTGTCCCACCACAGGCAGCACCCCTTGTAGGCGGAAAGTTTGTCCTTGTGGGTCATGAAAGCTGTGAACTCTGGGCCTGCAGAGGCAGCAGGCCAGCCCATCATCCAGCCCAGAACCCAGGAAATGACAGGGTCCCGAGATGAATGGCAGGTGATATCAGCAACCTGCAGAGGCGGTTCTGGGAGGTCTTCCATTAGGAACACGTGATGCGTGGGAGATGGGTTGGCCTCAACAGAAGACAACGGTAGGTGGCTGAGGGTATCTGTGTGTCCCATCACTTTGGCTCGGTGGTGCTGCAGACTGTAGTTGTAGCCTGCCAAGAAAATGGACCACCGGAGAACCCATGGGCCCAGTACCTGAGGCATCTGCTTGTCCGCTGCAAAGAGGTTGAGAAGCGGACAGTGGTCAATCACGATGGTGAAAGGCTGCCCATGCAAGAAGTCGTGGAACTTCTTTACACCAGCCACGATTGCCACACCTTCACGATCAATCTGGGCATAGTTCTGCTCAGCAGCCAAGAGGGTGCAGGAGTACTAGGCCACCAGAACCTCGCGGCCATCAGGAAGTTGGTGAACCAGCAAGGCACTCACGCCGTAGGGGGAGGCGTCGCAAGCCAGAATCACCGGCAGTGATTCGTCAAAATGGCCCAGCACTGTGTTGGAGATCAAGAGCGCCTTAATTTTCTGGAATGCCGTGGCCTGTTGGGGGCCCCAGAACCAGGGGGCCTTCTTGTCCAGCAAATGGTGTAAGAGCTTTGCCACCACCATCTTGTGGGGAAAGAAGGCATGGTAGAAATTGAGGAGGCCCAGGAACGCCTGTAGATCCACCTTGGACTTGGGTGAGACGCCTCCATGATGGCCTTCACCTTGTCCCTCTGGTTGTCTGCATCTATGGTGAACCCCAGAAAATCTACTTCATTGACCCGAGCCAGCACTTCTCCCACTTAACCTTAAGCCCGGCCTCCTGGAAACGGCTGAGGACGGCGTGCAGGCAGGTCGCAAACTCTGCTGGAGTCACCACAGCGATCAGGATGTCATTACAGAATGGTGTGACCCCTGGTATCCCTTTTAAGAGAGAGTCCATTAAGTGCTGGAATATGCCTGGGGCTATGCTCCCTCCGAACTGCAGGTGCTTCACTTTAAATGCCCCCCTGTGCGTGATGATAGTTTGGGCAGCTACTATGGCTTCATCCACCGGCAGTTGCTGGTATGCCTGTGTGAAGTCTGGTTTGCCGAAGATTTTTGCCCTCGCCAAAGTTGCTAATATGTGGCTCACAACCAGAACTGGGTATGTGTGGTCTTGTAGAGCCTTACTAATCGTGCACTTGTAGTCTGCGCAAATGCGAACATCACTGTTAGGCTTCATGGGGGTCACAATGGGGATCTCCCAAACCACATGTGAGACAGGTTCTAGAACCCCTTGCACCACCAGATAGTCTAGTTCCATGTCATTTTTCAGCTGCAGGGTGAATGGGACCCGATGGGACCGCATGCGGATGGGTGCCACCTTTGGGTCTAGTTGCAGCGAGACCAGAGGTCCAATGTATCACTCAAGAGATCCGTTGAATATGGATGGAAATTCTCCACACACCTCGCTGAAGTCTTGTGGGGCACATTGCTTGACCCCCTCAATGGTGATGCCCAAGGGACCGAAACACGCATGGCCCAGAAGACTGACCAGGTTCCCTTTGACTATAATTAAGTCCAGGTATCCATCGAAAGCCCGGTATTGAACCTGGAAACTCCCCACACCCCATATCGGAACGTGGTTCCATTGGAAATCCACCAAGCTTATGGTTGAGGGTTGCAGGTGGGGCCCCCCATGTGGACACAGTCTTTGAAGGGTCTCCACCGAGATGATGGAGGCCGTGGACCCAGAGTCTAACTCCATGGTGCAGGGGGACCCCTCTAACTTAACCCTAACCTGTATTTTCAGGGCTGTGGTTTGGCTGGGGAGTCACAGTACCTGCGGAGGAGGGTTGCTCGTGAGGAGGTAGTGGTCGTCAGTGGTCACATTGGCCTTGTGGTGCATGGTGGCCTTGCGGCATTGAGGTGGCAGTGCATATGGGACTCAGGACCCCCAGGAATGGCAAGCGCGTGCAATGTGGCCAGAGCACCTACAACTCTGGCATGTGGTGTCCTTGAACCAGCAGGTATTTCGGTTGTGTGTGTCCCCACAACTGGTGCACTCTTGCCTGACAGAGTCCTCAACTTGGGTCTCTATGTCAGGTGGGCTGTTCTGAGGGACAGAGGGTCCAGTGAACCTCCCCTCTGTCAGAGTTGCCAGAGCCAGTACTTGCCTGATGCGTGGTGGCTGCCCGATGCCTGGATGGGGATCCGGCTGGGGATGGATTCGATCTCTCCCATGTGGTGGCTGTGGAGAGGGCAGAAGCGAGGGTACATGTCTCTGCTTCCAGAATCCGTCGCCAGAGCTTCTCTTCCCACAGGCCACAGACAAACTGGTCACGGAGGGCCATCTCCAAATGGGTCCCGAACTTGCACTTGGAGGCGAGGCAGTGAAGCTCAGTTAAGTACTCCATGGCAGATTCCCATGGTTGCTGGTTTTGGTAGTGGAATGCCATGTGGCGCGACATCTCCAATGGCTGGGGCATGAAATGGTTCTGTAGCGCTGTGACGATCTGCTTGAAAGTGGCCTCTTCCAGCTGAGTTGGTGAAAGGAGGTTTTGAGCCAGATCCATGATGGCAGGGCCGCATGAGCTGATAAGGAGGCCTTTCTTCCTCTCCTCATCCATCACCTGGTAGAAAACCAAGATAGATATGAGTCCCATGACCCAAGCTCCCCATTGATGCAGATGGGCTGGATCAAATGGGGGAACCAGCCCTGCTCCTGGAGCAACTGCCATTGTGCTGCTTGGTTGTGGCACAGAAGCAGCCATCGTGCCTTCGGTGCTCATTGGTTGGAGCAGTAGCAGCGGTCCTTCTTCCTTGGTGCCCCAGCAGCCCGGCTACCTCAGTGGGATCCCACCTTTATCGCCAATGTTAGGTACTGGGTTTGACGCATTGATGGTCCGGACTACAGCATGCTGAACAGGTAAGGTTATTTGCACACTATACAACACACGACTAACTGGCTGAGGGGCCAACTATATACCCACCCAAGACACACCCCTAGTCTGACTGGAGGGTTTGAATCTCCCACCAGAGTTCCTATTGGTGGACTACCGGTGGCCTAGAATCCTTGGCCCCTATTGTGTTTAGGAGCCAAGCTCAAAATTAGGGATGTTGGCCCCTAGTGGTGGCCAGCGGATATAACAAGAAGCCTCGTGGTTTATTTGTGCGCAGTGCAAGCTGCAGCATTTTTACTTAGAAGCAAGTCCATGGAGTTCATTAGAGCTTACTCTTTAAAAGTGCACTCCTACGCAAAGACCAATGGGTTTAGCCTGCAGAAACACTGCAAAGGATTGCTCTGTAAAAGTGCTTAGGAGGATTGCAACATCATGAAGAAAGCTTGATGCCACTAAAACAAATGGAGGCCTTTGCAGCAACAGAGATGAGGTTTGGAATTTTACTGACAAGCACATGTGGATTTGATCAGATGTGTCCTGGCTATCAGTAGGGCTGAAAATGCTATTTATCATGCGGTGAAAACATCCATACACATTCCCAGTTGGTCTAGGATTGGGGTGAACAGCATATCTTCCAAGATATCACAGATGAAAGCAGGAACATGGGTGACACACCTCAGTTCCAATACCAAGGATTATTTGCTAAATCCCGCATAATTACAAATTGCTAAAGATTCTGTACCCGTTGTCTTTAATATTGCCTTAAAAATCCACTTCCATTACAGCATGTTTTTTTCTTGTGTTCAAACAACTTCATAAACACCCCACGGCTGTCTCATTTTTTCCTCATCCCCCCCCCCCGTTCCTAATAAAACTGGTTTCTCCTGCACTTTTTTCAAAGTGAAATGTATTCATATCAAAGCCTTTGCTCATAATCTGAACTAAATTTTGTGCCTTGGTGACTTTTGGCACAACCCACCCACCAAAACCCGCTCAGAAAGGGTAAGAGAGTTTGGGTGGTGTTGTTTTTAAATTTGCATCCCACTGAAGAAACATTTCAGTGATGGAAGGTGATTCCGTTGAAACAAGCAGTCATTCTTGTTGGGGGCAGTTTCCTCTTTGCTCTGGGTTTGTGTGTGTGGTACATGCGCGTATCTTTTCTGGTCTGGTTGGTCTTGTCTCCTCTCTCTGCCTCTCTCTCTGCCTCCCTCCCGAGCCTCAGAAAGCCATGATCATGTCCCCTTTTTGCTTTCTTTCTTTCGTTTATTAGCTTCTATGGCCAAAAAGTCTTAAGCTCAGCCAAAACAAGTCAGCCATCAAACATGGGCACACAGCATCAGCCCCACGGCACAAAATATGCAATCAAAATTTACAATCAAAATAATCAAGTCTAAAAGATCTAAAATGTTAAAACAAAAGTCACTGATAAAAACTATAATTCATTTAAATAGATCATATTATTTGTTACAAATTCTGTTACAATCAGGTGAAGCCAGATTTTTGTTGCTTTAGAGATAAAACCATCATTAAACATCTTGTAACAAAATAAGTAGTTTCAGAATTAATATCTGCCAACAAGTAGGGGACCACCCAAAGTTCAGTAGGTAACTGGTGTTTGGTAAGAACTGGAGTGATCCAATTCGATCTAGGAATCGACCATTGGTGACAAAATAATAGAAGATGGCCAAGTGTTTCCACAACTCCAGTCTCACAATTACATAAACGATCCAAGCATGGAACTTTAGAAAAGTGACCTATTAACTCAGCCGTGGGAAAAGAGTTAAGCTTAGCAAGAGTGAAAACACGTCTGATCAACCAAAGCAATCTTTTATTAATTGAGATTTTTGCTTGTTTGAGCCAAAGCTGAGACCTAGGGACTGAGTCAAAGGCAGCTTTCAGATCCATAAAGGCAACATATTGTGAGACTTCTGCTCAAAGTAGTCAAGGATCAGATCTTTGTTGATGAAACACAGTTCTTTATTTCCAATCTCTACATTGGTACAGGTTCTCGGATTATTGTCAGAGATAATGCATATGATAGAAGCAGGTCTATTATACCCTTCAGTACAATTTGAATTGCCCATAGGTAACCAATCACCAAAGGGGAAAAACGGCGGGCAAAAGGGGTCTTTGGCTGTTTGCTTCCCACAGGAAAGAAAGCTAGGTGTTAAGCTGTAAATTTCCCTTCCCAAACCAGACCCCTTAGATGTAACCATATTCACATAACAAATGCTTTCCTCAAGGCCTTCACACGTTGATAAGAAATGGTCCCTGTCCTCCCCTTGTCCTCCCAGCCGGGATGAATGGAATGCGGAGGCAGGAGTGTGAGAGGCCCATTGTTCCCATGCTTTGAAGTTGTCACTCTCCCGGGCAAAAAGTTACACAGACCAGGCCTGGTCAAAGCCATAAACCTGGGGTCACATAGCATACAGTCATCCTGGCAAAAGATATGGTTACATGGTGGGCATAGGGGCAACCAAAAGCAATAAGCATGAATACATAATAGGCATGAATACATAATGGGTGCAGGCACAGGTTACACACAGCACATAGCAATAGGAAGCATAGCAGAAAGTCCCAGAAATCCTTGTCTGAATCAGCAGATTCTGACACATATAAGCAGCCTCCAGTGTAAGATGAATATTTGTCAGCCAAATGACTGAATACAAGACAGTGGTCCATGGTTGAGATGCCCTTTCTAAATCCAGCTTGCTCGGGATATAAAATGCCTTCTGCTTTTATCCAGTTTAATAATTTTTAACGTAGAAAACCAGCATACAGTTTACCAATTGATGAAATCAAACTGATAGGATGGTAGTTTGTGGGGTCATTTATAGGACTTTTTTTGTATATTGGGACTATTATAGCATGCCTCCAAGATTCAGGGACAAAACCCATGATATTAATTACAGAAAAGAGGGGAGCCAAAAGATTACTCCACCAAGGTAAATTGGTTTTTAATAGATCTACCGATATTAAATCCGGGCCTGGAGCTTTTCCAGAGCGCATTTGTTCAATTAAACAACTGACTGTTTCTGGAAGTACAGGAGACCAGAGGTCAGTCTGAGATGGTTGTACCCAGGAGTCAGTTGGAGCCGGAGCTCACCAGAGCTGAGCTCTGGGAGTGAGGAGCCCAGGGGGCAGGTACATAACCAAGCCCCACCCCCTGCTCCCAGTCAGCAGCGAGGAGGCAGAAGGAAGAAAGTAAGTGTGCCACCTGTAGAAAGGCCTGCCTCGGCCGCCCCCCCCCCCCCCCACATGCTGCTGCCGCTCTGCAGTCAGTTTCAAGCCCTAGAGAGTGCGGCGAAGGCAGGGGGATGCTCCAGCTGGCTGCAGATCCCCTAGCCAGCCGAGAGGCTGCAGCCAGTCTTGAGATTCCTAGGAGGCGGACGGGGATTTTTTTCAGGGGGGAAAGGCGGCGCTGGTGGGTGCTCCAGCTGGGCCCCAGTTGTGCTAGCCAGCCGAGAGGCCTCTTGGTTGGCTAGGGGACCTCTGCAAGTCTCGAGCACTGGGGAGCAGAGCACAGATATTTTTCAGGGGAGACGGCAGGAGTAGGCGGTGATGGGCACTCCAGCTGCCCCATGTCCCCTAGCCAGCTGAGAGGCCTCTCAGCTGACCAAGGGAACTGCGCCAGTCTTGAGCACCTAGGAGCTGAGCGGGGATGTTTTTCAGGGGGGTAAGGAGTGGGAAGCAGCAATGGCAGGCACTCCGGCTGGCCCCAGGTTCCCTAGCTAGCCGAGAGGCCTCTTGGCTGGCTAGAGGACCTGCACCAGTCTCGGGCACCTAGGAGCTGGGTGGATTTTTTTGGGGGGGTAAGGAGTGGGAAGTGGCAGTGGGTGCTCCAGCTTGCCCCAGGTCCCCTAGCCAGCCAAGAAGCCTCTTGGCTGGCTAGGGGACCTGTGCCAGTCTCGGGCACCTAGGAGCTGGGCAGGGATTTTTTTCGGGGGGGGGGGTAAGAAGTGGGAAGCAACAGCAGGCTCTCCAGCTGGCCCCAGGTCCCCTAGCCAGCAGAGAGGCCTATTGGCTGGCTAGGAGACCTACACCATTCTCGAGCACCTGGGAGCAGGGCGGAGATATGGGGGGGGGGGCAGGAGGAGGCAGCGATGGGTGCTCCAGCTGGCCCCAGGTCCCTTAGCCAGGCAAGAGGCCTCTCGACTAGCTAGGGGACCTGTGCCGGGTGGGGATGTTTTTTCGGGGTGGGGGGAGTGGGAAGCAGTGACGGCAGGCGCTCTGCTGGTCCCAGGTCCCCTAGTCAGTTGAGAGGCCTCTTGGCTGGCTAGGGGACCTGCACCAGTCTCAGCTACCTAGGAGCTGGGCAGAGATGTTTTTGGGGGGGGTAAGGAGTGGGAAGTGGTGATGGTGGGCGCTCCTTCTGGCTCCATGTCCCCTAGCCAGCCAAGAGGTTTCTCGGCTGGCTGGGGACCTGCGCCACTCTCGAGTGCCTGGGAGCGGGGTGGCAATGTTTTTTTTGGGGGGGGGAGTGGAAAGCGATGGCAGGGTGCACTCCGGCTGGCCCCAGGTTCCCTAGCCAGCTGAGAAGCCTCTCAGCTGACCAGGGGAACTGTGCCAGTCTCGGGTGCCTAGGAGCTGGGCAGGGATTTTTTCGGGGTGGGGTAAGGAGTGGGAAATGGCAGCAGGCGCTCCAGCTTGCCCCAGGTCCCCTAGCCAGCCGAGAGGCTTCTTGGCTGGCTAGGGGATCTGCGCCAGTCTCAGGCACCTAGGAGCTGGGCAGAGATTTTTTTCGGGGGGGATAAGGAATGGAAGTGGCAGCAAACACTCTGGCTGGCCCCAGGTTCCCTAGCCAGCCGAGAGGCCTATTGGCTGGCTAGGAGACCTGCACCATTTTCAGGCACCTGGGAGCAGGGTGGAGATATTTGGGGGGGGGGGGAGAGAGAGCAGGAGGAGGCAGCGATGGGTGCCCCAGCTGGCCCCAGGTCCCTTAGCCAGCCAAGAGGCACCTCGACTGGCTAGGGGACCTGTGCCAGTTTCAGGTGCCTAGGAGCTGGGTGGGGATGTTTTTTTGGGGGGGGGAGTGGGAAGCGGCAGTGGGCACTCCGGCTAGCTCCAGGTCCCCTAGGCAGCCGAAAGGCCTCTTCGCTGGCTAGGGGACCTGCACCAGTCTCGGGCACCTGGGAGCTGGGTGGGGTTTTTTTCGGGGGGGGGGGGGGAAGGAGTGGGAAGCAGCGGTGGCAGGCGCTCCGGCTGGCCCCAGGTTCCCTAGCTAGCTGAGAGGTCTCTCAGCTGGCTAGAGCACCTGCGTCACTCTCGGGTGCCTGGGAGCAGGGTGGCAATGTTTTTTGGGGGGTGGGGAGTGGGAAGCGACAGCGGAGTGCACTCCGGCTGGCCCCAGGTCCCCTAGGCAGCTGAGAGGCCTCTCGGCTGACCAGGGGAACTGTGCCAGTCTCGGGTGCCTAGGAGCTGGGCGGGGAATTTTTTTGGGGGGAGGGCAAGTGGCAACGGGGGCTCCAGCTGGCCCCTGTTTCCCTAGCTAGGGGACCTGCACCAGTCTCGGACGCCTGGGAGCAGGGTGGGATGTTTTTCAGGGGGGAGTGAGAAGCGGCAGCAGGAGGCACTCCAGCTGGCCCCAGGTCCCCTAGCCAGCTGCACCAGTCTCAGGCACCTGGGAGCAGGGCGGGGATGTTTTCCAGGGGGGGAGTGGGAAGCGGTGGCGGGGGGGGGGGGGGCACACCAGGTCCCCTAGCCAGCCACAGAGGTCATTTAGCATTATGGAGGCTAATATCTTCCAGGGCCTCTGGTCAGAAACTCTGGAATGTGAACACCAAGGTTGAAATTCTGGGACAGTTTTCAGCCTGGTTTCTGGACAGCTTTGATTGTATTAATTGAACATTGATAAAATGCTAAATGGTTTGCTAAAAGTGACTATAGTCCTCTGTTACATATGACTGTATAGTGAGCAGCTGCTCCTAAATACCAAATTGTTTTTACCAAACAATCTGGTAAAAAAAGAAATTCTCAAACAACAGCTATTTAATACCTTTTTAATAGTGGCAGAAAGTTCCAGCAAGTCACAGCAACCCCCTACAGTTTTCAAGGCAGGAGACCTTCAGAGGGGGTTTGCCTTTGCCTGCCTCCATGTCACAACCCTGGTATTCCTGGGAGCTCTTCCATCCAAATACTAACCAGGGCCGACTCTCCTTAGCTTCCAAGTTCTGACAAGATCAGGCTAGCTTTGACACCTTTTAATAGGGAGCAATTTTTTTCTGCTCCTCAGAACTGGATGTTGCCTCCAAGCAGTGGTTTTCCAAGGTTTACTCACAATCAAATAGACCTTGCCAAGCAACTCGGGGGGGAGGGCAATGAAAAGGAGACCAATACACTGCAGAGGTTCAGCTGACTGAGCCTGCTTTTCCTCTCTGAAAGTGACCTTGTTGTGGCTGACAAAAATAACACTAAATGGCAGTGATATAAAACCCACAGTCAACTATAACAGAGAGGAAGGCTGCCAGTCAAACAGAAAAGGAACACTAAAAGCACCTCAGCCATCAATGCCAAGGAGAATAAAAATATATTGACTTGGTATCCTGGCAAGGGGGACCCCCTTTACCTGACATGGGTAGTTTGTTTATTTTCCCCCACATGTGCCATCAGGCTCACCAGCTCTCAGTTGGGAAATACCTTGGAGATTTTTGGGATGGAGCCTGAGCGGTGGGTGTTGCCTTCTGACACATTTCCAGTGACATCAGGGGATGTGGCATATGCAAGTAAGTTATGCTAATGAGCTCCTGCACCTCTTTTTCTACGAAATGATCCCTGGTTGTACCTGACCTCTCTCAGGATCAAAACTAGAAGGTAATGCAAAAATATCAGTAAAATGTTGTTCCCACACTGACGAAGGAATACTCAAGGGAACATTTAATGTCCTCCAGGTTCCTCTATTAACCATATTCCAGAAGTGTTGTAACTCATTATTCTCTATAGACCTAATAAGGGTCTTCCACTCTTCAGTAAGGGCAAGCTGTTTTTTGTGTTTTACCAGAGCCTTATACCTTTTTTTCAGGTCCATAAACTCTGTCAGGTGGCTTAGCAAGTTGGTACATTTAAATAATTTAAGTTCAGATCGTATTCTTTGGATGCATCTTCTACTGTCCCCATCAAACAAATTATTTTTTAGTTCAGTTCTACAAGGTCTTGAAGGTTCTGAGCAGATGGGTCTGAAAAGATTTAAAATATTCAGTAGATGTTCTATCATATTTTGGGGGTCCGTCTGATTCATGTATTCACTAAGAATTAAATTACAGAAAAAAACATGGCTGCCTAATCCTACTGCTCCAATTACCCCTCCTGCATTCTGACTGAAAACAGTGATACCTGTACTAACTTATGGGGAAAGACGAAAAAACAAATGGGCTATCAAATAAATATAAAATAAAGAAAGTACAGGCAACACTTACCTCGCAACCTTTGACAACAAAACTGGGCCTTCAACTAGTGCTCTCAACTAAAATGGCATCCAGAGCTGAGGAGAGCACGAAGTTGCAAAGCTCAATTACTTCTGTTGGACTATCATCGGCATTAAACAACTTAGAGAAATCAATACTAGATAAGATGGCTTTATTATTTAGACCAATGTATGATCAAATGGAGGCATTGCAAAAATCTCTCAGTGATATGAAGAAGGTAGCAGAGAGTGCAATAAACAACAGCATTGCCAATCAGAATGAGATACAACAGCTTCTTTTTTTAAAAAAAATTATTGCATTTTTTACCCTACACCTACACTAAAAAAAACTACAAACTATCCTACCTTAAGGTATACAGAAATTGCGTTTGTAATGCTAATAATACTAACATCATTAGTTACTGAAAAGCTAAATTATTTCTTGGCATACATTGTTAATTCATTCTTGCTTTTTACAAACAAAAATTTAACGTTAGACCTTTGAACCACATACAGCAGAGGAAACAATCTAAATAATAAATTTTAAGATTACAAGGCTTGGTGTGTTATTACAGCAAACAAAAAACAGTTATAAAACTATTTCTCCTTTGATTCTCCTCCTTTCTTCTTGTCTTTCTTCTTTCTAGGGGCAGCCGCCCCTTTCTTAGAGTCCGAGTCTTCTCCATCTTCAATTTCTGAGCTTTCAAATCCATAATACTCTCCTGCTCTGCCAGTGAATCGTCTGGTTCAGTCTCTGTTTTCTTCTTCTTGTGCTTTTCTAAAAACAATCTTGCTTGTTCGATGGAGTCAATTTTAAATTTCTTATCTTTGTAGCTGAACATCAGTCCCTCCGGGATGTCCCATCTGTAAGAAATAGTCTCTGACTGCAACCATAAAGTCAAACTCCTATAAGCTTTCTTTCTCTTTCTTATTTCAAATGGAATGTCTTTTAAAACTTTGATTTCTTCTTCCTGTATCTTCAGAACAGTTCCATTCGTGGCTTTTAGCACCATGTCCCTGGTTGATCTTTTTGAGAATCTCACCACAATTTCACCTGGCAGTTTCTTCTTTTTAACATATTCTGGATATGTCCTGTAGGTCATATCCATATCGCTTTGAATTGTCGCTGCTTGCCATCCTGTCACAGGTGCCAATGCTTCACTTAATATTTTCTTAAGATTCTCTCCTTTTGACTCAGGAACGTTCTGAAATCTCAAGAAGTAGTTTGATCGGTCCATTTGAAGCTTTAATACGTTGTCACTTTGAAGAGATTTTTCTTTTTCAATTTTCTGCAGTCTTGAATCATTTTTTTCAACCGCTGTTTTGACATTCAGGAGGTCCTGCTGGAGCCTTTCCTGTTTTCTATTTGACTCTCTCATTTCAGTTTGCATCGTCTCCACTTTAGTGTTGATTGAAGCCAGTTGGTCCACTAGGGGTCACAGTGCCGCCGTCAATACCGCATTCAGCTCAGTTCCACCTTTTGAAGTAGGAAGCAAACTTCTGAGTCTTGGAGAAGCTCTCCCTGCCATTTCTTGCCTCAGTCGCCAATTGTTTACAGTTAGATAAGAGACCTCTAAGGGGACATTTTCGATTTGTCACACCGATGCCTTTCGCAAGCTCTTCCTCTGCTCCATGCGATCCAACACGCCAACGCATTTATAACGCCTCCAAAACAGCAGCAGGACCGTGGGAAAGTCTCCAAGTAAGTTTCGAGGGAGGGGGTGGGGGGGATCCAATCCTCCTAGCCCACCCCTTAATTCTTCATATCAAAAGATCAGGAGACTCACGATTCAGCCATTGCATATCTGGTAGACCCACACCTCTCTGCTCTACATTTTCTGCAGCTTCACGGCAGCGCTTCCAGTAGCCCGAGGGCTTCCTCCAGCAGGCGAAACTCTAGGGGTAAAAAGGAGCCTCAATCCCACGATTGCCACCACAGGGAGAGGCTACCTTCAAGCACCCCAGGCAGGGACCCTTTCCTAGGCTCCCTGGGGGTCCAGCACCAGTCTGGAACCCCTTCAACCTGCCGAGAGCGGGTCGCCTCTCCTGCAGTTGCAGAGAGAAGCGCCTGCCATTAAAGCACCTAAAGCCGAAAGTCACAACAGCTTCAACAAATGGAGGACGTGCTGACAGAAAAGGCTACTCGGACAGACATGACGTTACGACAAAATAATTTGAAGATCAGAGGCTTGGTTGAGAAACTTGAAAAAAATGGGGAACTACACGATTTGCTAACTGCATGACTGGTGACTGAGGTACCGCCTGAGACAGATCAGTCTCCCGCTATAACAAAAGCATTTAGAGCTAGCCCATTGAGCATACTTAGAAGAAGATCCTCAAGAGACATTATTGCGACATTTTTAGATCTTCGGTATAGAAAGCAAAGCCTCACTATGGCAAGGCAGAAAGGTCATCTGAACTTCAAGGGACACAGAGTTGAAATATTCCCTGATCTACCAAAGGATGCGCTAATGAAAAGAAGAAAACTGAAACCGATCACCTCGTGCCTCACAGAAGCCAACATTTGTTATGTCTGGTCGTCTCCTCTAATTCTACAATTCACGTACCAAGGGAAGACACATAGTATAACTTCTAAAGCTGAAGGCATTGACATGCTGCGGGAAATGGAACATGCAACGCCAATGGGACTTACAAAGCAGTCCTACAAAAGGAAATTCAGATCTCCGTCCCCATCGCCTCCTGAGACCCCAGTTATGCAACAAGAATCGACCTGAACTTCCAAAAGTCTCATTTGTCTCATCTGCTCAGTAACAACTATTCTGTGTTAAGTATTATGTAACGGCCATTGTCTTTTAAGTGTATGTAATGAAAGTGCTGCATTTTAGTTGTGATATCAGTGTACAGTGCACATTTTGTTTCCTTAGTACTTAGTCTCAGGTTTGTTTGCAATGATCTCTTACTGCTTCAAGAACCTTGTTTTCCTAACAGATCTATTATTAATTAATGGTAATTTCCTCAAACTATACAGGGATTAGTGGGGGGAAGAGGCTGCACGGGCTTTTTTAACCCGCATTGTTTCTTGCTGCTCTCAAGTTTCAGTACAGGGGAAGAGTGGTACAAAGTTCACCCCAGCCTTCTGTGAAATGCGCACTTTTGCAGAAGCCTCGAGAGTACGAGCCTATTAACCGACCAAACTATAGAAACAACGGTTTACTAATTACAAATTATTAATTTAGGTGTTGTTCTTGATTAATTTATACTACAAATCTTACTAAATTGCCGTTCTTGTTTTTAATTCTTACTGTAACAGAAATCAATTTAAAGCAGTATTAACCATTTAAGCCTTATAAATAGTTTATTCAGGTGTATTGACATATCCATATATTAACTGTTTAACATATTATTGTTCTTGATTCTATAACTATCGTAGTAACAGAAACCTACAAGGTTAAAATTACTGGTTGGTACCTAAAATACATTACTTCAAGTGTTCAATTAATTAACCTATAGTGTTTTGTGTATTATTATTCTTGTTTTTAAATACTATAGTAGTTAAATCCTTCAAAGTTAAAAGCATCTATTTTAAAACTGATTTATATATCAAGTAATTAAGTGTTATAAAAAAACAATTTAACTTCTGATCAGCGGTGGTATACTCAGGGGAGCAAAAGTGTGTGTTTTAGTTATTTGTACGGCTCATAACTTTTAGTCTACTAAAATTCTTTTGGTCTTACAAAAATCATAGAATTAAGTGCAGTACTTTTTACAGATGTTCTGAGAAGGGTGGTATAAACTTCACCACCATTTCACTCCAAAATTACCTTTATGAAACTATAAACATTCAAAATACTATCACATTGGTATCTGACACCAAGTAAGCTGGCTCACATAAATTCTACATATAGCCCAAAATGCTGGAAGAAATGTGGGAATGTAGGGGATTATATGCACTGTTGGGTCTACTGTCCCAAACTAACTCCCTTCTGGAATGAAGTACTGGATCAGGTTAAATCTCTCACTGGTATAGATATTGTTCCCACACCAGAACATCTGTTTTTGAACAGTTGGGCTGCGAACTATGGTAGTTATTCCATCAAAGAAAGGGTCTCAATAATGCTTTTTGTGGCTAAAACTGTCATTGCACCAATTTTGTTTCTATATGGTTTCCTGTGTTAGAATATGTCTCCAAACAACAAGATACTCCCAAAATAATGGATGATTTGTGGTTATGGTAAATCTTGTCTGATATTCTCAAGCTGGATATAGCTATCAACATCTATAGTATTTGTACACGTGTTATAGATACTGCTGATCAGATAGACTCCAAAGACTCTTGTGACACGCTTTGATGTTTATAATCTGTATAACACACTAAGTAATGTAATATGTTATTATTCTTTTAAGTAGTTATGACCTGTTGTTGTATTGTTATCTACATTTTCAAACTTATATGAAAAATCAATAAAACTTTATTGCAAAAAAAAATTAAATTATAGTCTTAAGAAGACATGATGCTCAACACAGCGGGAATTAGTTCTGGTATCCATCTAATTGGACTCCATCTATTTCCCCACTGAAAACACTCAGCTGGGGGGGCAGACAATGAGAAACTATTCTGGGGGAGAGCCATAGTAAGTTGCAGTGGGCGATGATCACCTCCATAATAGTCCCCTACCTTGAATTTGCAGATCTGGGGAAGCAAATTTGGTGAGGCTATCATGTAACTGACTACACTAGCTCCCCTGTGCATCAGACACATATAATCACCAACTGTATCCAGTTTGCTATACCCATTTAGAATCACTAGTTCGTGATCCAGTACACATTTTACTGTTTCCCAGAAAAGTTGATGTTATGGTCCCTAAACGTTCTTTCAAATAAATATGGGTATGAAAGCTCTTTAAGATAGCTGATATTGCCCTGCATAGAGAGGACATCATCATTTCAGCCAATACGGGCATTAAAATCACGTGCAAGTATTAATGAGGCTCTGGGAAACTGATCTATAATTGTATCCAAAAAGGTTCCCAGATCATTCCAAAGTGCTATAACACCCCTCCATATTGTCAGGGGGGTAAGTAGAATGAAGCAATTACAAGTGGGAGGGTTGAAAAGTGTAAAAACAGCACTAATGCATACTGGCGAGATGCAATAAGGAAAACTTTAACAGATTTTAATGCTGAAGAAACTAAGCACACTAAACCAGATTTTGGCCGGCCTTTAGAGGAGCTAGTATGAGCATTTACCTCATATTCATCAAAACCAGCTATATTCATATTCATCAAAACCAACCATATTCATCAAAACCAGTTCAATAGCTCCCTTGACCCAGGTTTCCTGGATCAAAATAATGCGAAAATGTGACAGAAAGGATCTGGTCAGCGAATCTTTTAACCTACTACCCCATCCTGTAATATTCCAAGATAAGATTTTAATATGTGGATTTGGAATCTCGGGGGGGGGGGGGGGGGCTGCAGGTCTTGTGAGCTAAAGAGCTATCTAGTCATGGAACTGAGGAAATAAGATCTAAGGCACCCTCAGGGTCCAAACAAATGCACCCATTAGTCCTCCTTACAAGTTCCCTATCTTGCCTATTACTACATCATCTTTTTTAAATGAGTCATTTCCTACATCCATAGGGCATTGTTCTTGAGTAGATCTTGTTTTTGTTGTTTTAGAGGCAAGAAAGGAAGTTCTTGAGTCTTGTGGCCTCTTGTTAGATGATGTTTTTAGCAGGCTATTTCCAAGACTATCTATTCTATCAAAAATCTTCCGCTGAGTCATTTCTGGAAGGTTATCAAAAGATCTCAATAGGGCATCCTCTGCTGAGTTGTCCAGGCAGACCGAATCATCAGCTGAGGATTGGCTAATCGACATCACATCCCAAGTTATCAGTTCCGAGGCATCCGCCAATGGGAGTTGAGGCTCCTCACAAGTCAGTTCCATCCCAGAATCTGAGGCCTGTTTTGTCAAAAATACCTGGGACGAGTCAGGAAGAGACTTCAGCATCAATAAAAACTCTTGTTTGTACAATCCCTTTCGGATACAGTTCAAATTTCTGAGCAAGGAACAGGGAGGGGAAGTTGTGGCTGACCAAAACCAAAAGAAAGCAGAACTCGCGCGGACTGTTTAGATGAATTTCATACTTCCACTTTAATAAGATCCATAGGATGTACTGTCGCTTTAAATAGAGATATGATATGACTGGCAGATAGTTGTTTTGTACTCCAAAGTGGCAGTATTCCTTTGTCGGGGTAAATTGAGAGGCACACTTTACAGGACTGAAGAGATAAGCTAGAAAAAATTTCCAGATGCCCTTACAACCTGCTTAACGGGTTGGCAACTGAGTTGGTTGTGGACAAGCAGAGAGCGAATGAGAGGAAGTCACAACATGAGAAGGAGACTTTCCCAGCACAGTTGCAGGAGGAACACCAAACTTTAAGGCTTTTTGGCTTCACCAGCTCTTGCAGCATCCATGTCAGCTCAGCAAGTGAGTTTTTCACCTCTTCCAATGATTCAGATATTTAATCTACCATTAAGGCTGTTAACCCAGAGTAATTGTGCACTGAGAATTCTGCCGGTTCTCTGAGTAAAAAAGGAGGAGATGATGATGTATTCAACAGAGCTGTGGTATTTGCATCTTCATTTCCCTTATCAAGGTCAAACTCAAAGCAACAGAGAAAAATGGTTAGCAACAGGAATGCTGTAGGAAATACTTTAATCTGATGAGAGAAACTCCTGTATCTTTGTTTGTTTCAGGGCCAGTTGTAAACTAACGTCCTCCGGTTCATGGGGCGTTTGCAGGCTCCCATAACTGGTGTTATAAATCAGCTTGCAGTAAACTCTCCACTCCACTCAACAGTTGTTAAATAGTCATTGGCAAATGAAGGCAGCAAACACAAACTAGTAGAAATTAAGAACTGAAATAGGTCACTTATCAGGTAACTTTAGAGCCCAATGTTACGTTCTCACACCTTCTCCTCAGCAGCCATCCTACCTCGTGCTTTACACGAGAGTAGATATACTATTGAAGCCAATGGTGCTACTCTTATGTAAAAACCACCAGATCATCTCATGACCCTTCGCACCTTTCTCCCCAGTGGGGAAAACCCTTCTTTTTGTTACGTTCTTTTAATGTTTTCAATTATAAAATGTCAGGGGCCAAATGATTGAGCAAATAAATTATCTTTTGTGCTCCAGAGTTGGGCTACTCAAATGTAAGGCAGGACAAGCAATCGAGGCTACTGAAATGCTCAAATGCTTCAGTGCCTGTGCAAACAAAAAGCAGCAAAAGAACAGAAGGCACCCATGAGGGGAAGTCTGAACTGATCTCACCAATAGCGCAATCATCAGAAATGGCACAACATCTGTGAAAACGTGAAAGGCAGCTTCAGTCTGAAAACCCCCATCACAGATGAAAACAGGAACATTGATGTCACACCCCAGATCCAATACGAAGGATTATTTCCTGAGTACCGCAAATTGCTGAAGGTTCCATTCCACTTTCTTATATGTTGCATTTTTAAAAACATCCCGATTCTCTGTCTTCCATTTAAAATCTAAGACTATGGGTTGAAGATGAACTTGTGAAAAAATTGTCCCACAACATGGTACCAACAGTTTAAAATAGACCTCAGCCGCTGCAGGGTGTGAAATAGATGGCTGCCCATTGTGCAGCACATTCTTGGAGATTTGGGGGGTGGAGCCTGAGGAGGGCAGGGTTTGGGGAGGGAGGGACTTCAGTGGGGTATAATGCCATAGAGCTGATCTTCCAAAGTGGCAATTTTCTCTGGGTGAACTGATCTCTGCTGCCTGGAGATCAGTTGTAATAGTAGGAGATCTCCAGCTACCACCTGGAGGTTGGCAACCCTACCACGTGGACTTGGCTTGCTCCTTGTGTCTTCCCATGCAGTGCCAGCCCAATGATTTCTGAAGGACTACTAGATGTGAGTTAGTTGGTGAGAGCCTAAATTTAGAGTTCAGGAAGTGAGAGGAAGGATGCTATGTAAAGGATGGCTGGATCCACCCCCACTTTATCCACCCATGACACTGAACCAAAAATTTAAAAATCAGGGCTCAGGCTAGGGTTGCCAGAACACCCCCCCCCCTGCTTTGGCAGGGGTTACCACTTTGGGGGGCTCTACCCACCACCTGGCCAGCTGACCAGCAGGGTAAGCCCCATCATCAAGCCCCAACACCTACAGCCACCCCTCATCTTTCTGTCTTGAAAGAGAGGAGAGAGAGGGGCAGCTGCAGGCCGCATGCCCAATGCTGCTCAGAGATTGGGTGGGCGGGGCCCTCCAGTTGCGGGCACTTAAAAGGGTCCCTTTAAGTGCCCACAGGCAGAGGGCCTGCGGGGGCAGGGCTGGGAACCAGGACATCTCCAACATGACATCATGTCAGCTAATGCTGCCATTTCCCGCTCAGGAGATGGTTTCCTCTGAGTCAGACCCCCCTCCCCTTGGACTGTGCTCACTGTTCTCAGGCCAGCTACTTGATGTTTTGCTTATCACCTCCCTCGCTCCTCTGACCTTGAGAGCTTGGCTCTCAGCAGCTTCTTCCCTTCAGGTGCAAACTAACTTTTTCCTGCTTTTAGTCTGGGAAGGAAGAACCAGTATTCTTAGACGGCTTTTTTAATCTCTTCATGATTGGTGGGGACTATCTGAACTAACTTTTGAATACTGTATATCATGTCAAGTGGGGGGGGGGCTCGAGGGCTCGGGCCACCCCTGAAATTTTCCAGAGGGGACTGAGGCCTTCCCCCAGTGAAATGGAGCAGCCACCTGCCGCTGCGCCTCCCCGCCACACCTCCCCATCTTCCAGGGCCCCTTCCTAGGCCCGCTCGCCGCTGCCGCAAAAGCATCTCTCCCCCCTCCCGGCCTGGCTCCCGTGCACCCACTCCTCCCTCTCTCCCTCCCTCCCTCCCTCCCGGGGCCATCAGGGTGAATGCCCAGCGTGATGGCATCACCCAGGAGTGACGCCATCACGCTGGGCACGTTGCCGGGGTGAGGCTCTAGCTATTGCCCTGAAACTCTATGGCCCTGGCAACGTGCCCAGCATGATGGCATCACTTCCGGGTGATGCCATCACGCCGGGCCTTTGCCCGGATGGCCCTCGGAGAGAGGGAGAGAGGGAGGGAGAGAGAGGGAAGGAGGGAAGAGTGGCCAGGCAGGGGGGAGAGGCGGCAGGGGGGCATCGTCCTTGCATGCGCGCATGCAAGAGCCCCCGCCTCCCCCCTGGGGATTTCAAAACTCTACGCCCTTGCTGCCAGGTATTACTAACACTCTGTGAGAGTGTTCCCAAGGAGGCAGTCAGCAACAGGTGTTCTTAAACAGAAAGTCCTTTATTGCCAAAACAGGTCCCTATGGTCACTTACACTTCTCATGTTATTAATACCTGGCAGCAGGGGTCCGTTGGAGCGGGAGCACACAGGAGCGCAGCTCCAGGAGTGAGGAGCCCAGGGGGCGGGCACATGACCAAGCCCCACCCCTCCTCGGCTTCCCCAAGCAGTGCAGAGGCGCAGCACCCCAGGGAAAGCCCTGCTAGGGTCTTTATTGTTTTTAATGTTTTGTTTTAATATTGATAATTTTATCATTGTTCCTTTTATGACTGTGTGCTGCTTTTCCAGAGACTTGCTCAAGGTGGCATATAAATTTTCTAAGTATACCATTTTTTATCTGGGCACATGGCACATAAGTACTGGAGAAATTTCACCAACCCTTCAGCAGCTCCCACCTTATCAGTTTGGTGTAGTGGTCAGGAGTTGGACTCTAATCTGGGAGAACCGGGTTTGATTCCCCACGCCTCCACATGCAGCTGCTGGTGTGACCTTGGGCCAGTCACAAGTTCTCCCAGAGCTGTTCTCTCATGAGCAGTTCTCAAAAGACCTCTCTCAGCCCCATCTACCTCACAGGGTGTCTTGTTGTGGGGAGGGGAAGGGGAAGGGATGGGTGGTGCACGTGTCCTGGATATCTCAAGTCTACTTGAAACCTGGTGGTTTCAAGGGAGCAGGAAGAGAATGAGGGTGTGTTCTTTACGCTTATTTTTATTGCACAAAGTATTGGATGGGGAAGGGAATGGAGGAAGAGCAGGTCAGTTTCACTCCCCTGTGGAGTGGAGCCTGAGGGGTGGGTGTTGCCTTCTGACACACTTCCGGTATGTTAGGGGGTGTGGCATATGCAAATGAGTTATGCAAATGAGGTGTGCTAATGAGCTCCTGCACCTCTTTTTCTACGAAATGACCCCTGCCTGGCAGTCATACACCCAGGCATGATATACAGTATTCAAAAGTTAGTTCAGATAGTCCCCACCAATCATGAAGAGATAAAAAAGGCACCTGAGAATACTGGTTCTTCCTTCCCAGACTAAAAGCGGGGAAAAGTTACAGTTTGCACTTGAAGGGAAGAAGCTGCTGAGAGCCAAGCTCTCAAGGTCAGAGCCATTCTAAGACTCCTTGGGGTAGTGAAGGGTGGGGTATAAATCCTCCTCCTCCTTCTTCCACCTGCCAGACACTGCTTTTACTGGCTAATGGGTAAAATTATTAACATCAGAAAAAGCAACCGAGATGAGAGGAGCAGCCATTTTTTGTCTGTGATATGTCATTCATGATCACCTTATACTTTCTTACATGCTTTTTCATTCTTTAACAGTGTGACTGACCACTGGGAGTTCCCAGTTTATGCAAATCAGATTTGAATGTAAGTTTCTAGAGAATTCTCAGTCCCAACGAATGAGCATTTAGCGATTAAGTCAAAATGGGGATGAGACAGCAGGGATTCTTGTCATATAACTGAAGATTTATTATCCTTTCGTACAGCAAAAAACAGCTATTTATTTACAGTATGCTTCAAAGTTGTTCAGTTTTAAAATGTCATCATACACTTTGAGATTTTGGGAAAGGGTATGATAGATGTATAGGAGGAGAGGCATTCATTGGTAAGATCTGTTGCCCTTGACCGCTGAGTGGAACTTCTAATCACTGAAGCAATATATCTCTGATTCCAGATGCTGGTGTCAAACAACAGGGATTCCCATGACCATCCTGTGTGCTCTTCTGATGAGATTCCAGAAGCATCTGGGGGGCTGCAGTTGGAGAAGACGGACCCTTACCCAGCAAAGACAATTTCCAGACCTTATGTAAACAGGCACTGCATTGAGCAAGAATCATGGGTACCCATTGGACAGTAATTGTAACCTCACCTTTGCAGAATAACACAACTTTCCTTGCATATATAAAGGAAAAGGTAAAGGTTTCCCTTGCTCGAAAGCCAGTCAAATCCAACTCTAGGGGGCGGTGCTCATCTCTGTTTCCAAGCCGAAGAGCCAGCACTAGCCGAAGACTTTTTTTCATGGTCATGTGGCCGGCCTGATTAAACGCCAAGGCGCACAGAACACTGTTACCTTCCCACCAAAGTGCTACCTATTAATCTACTTGCAATTTCTTGCTTTCAAACTGCTGGGTTGGCAGGAGCTGGGGCCAGGGACGGGAGCTCACTCAGTCACAAGGCACTCAGATCTCGAACCAAGGGCGTAGACTTTCCAGTTTCCCGGGGGGGGGGGGGGGGCTGGGGCTGGGGCTGGGCCAGAGGCATTGCCATGCTAGGTCCTTAAAACAACTGAGGCCCAGAGTCATCATAGGAAGGACCCAACTTTGCTTTCAACATATGAGTGTGATTGAACACCTACTTATAAACATATTTTTAATCCAAGAACCTTTCATTCAATAAGCAAGTAGTCCTGGCATCTCTTTGGAACTGAAGAAGAAGAAGAGATTGGATTTATACCCCGCCCTTCACTTGTAGTCTCAGAGCGGCTTATAAACTCCTTTCCCTTCCCCTCCCCATGGCAGACACCCTGTGAGGTGGGTGGGGCTGAGAGAGCTCTGAGACAATTGTCCTTGAGAGAACAGCTGGTACAGAGCTACGGCTTGCCCAAGGTCATCCAGCCAGGTGCAAGTGGAGGAGTGGGGAATCAAACCCAGTTCTCCCAGATTAGAGTCCGCGCACTTAACCACTACACCAAAAAAGCCAGGGCTATTTTTGGGCAGGAACGCACAGGAACGGAGTTCCGGCTGGATTCTGTGTTGGCCATGCCTACAGCCTCCCCCCCCCCCCGGGTTCCCCAGGCGCCTCGCAAACCGCGGGGCGCCTGGGGAAGCCAAGCCGATCCAGGGAGGGCAGGCAGTTTAAACTGCCTCCCCTCCTCAGGTTCCCCAGGCGCCCTGCAGCTGTGGAGCACCTGGGGAAGCCAATCCAGAAACTGCCATCCTTCCCTCAGGTTCCCCATGCACCCTGCAAGCCGTGGGGCACCTGGGGAAGCCAATCCTGGGAGGGAGCTGTGCTGTCAGGGGTGTGGCCTAATATGCTAATGAGTTTCTGTTGTTGGGTGTGGCCTATTATGCTAATGAGTTCCTGCTGGGTTTTTTCTACAAAAAGAGCCCTGAAAAAAGCTATTTATCTGTTACACATTGTGAGGCTTCTGCTCGAAGTAGTCAAGGATCAGATCTTTGTTGATGAAACACAGTTCTTTATTTCCAATTACTACATTACTACAGGTCCTCGGATTATTGTCAGAGATAAAACATACAATAGAAGCAGGACTAATATACCCTCCAGCACAGTTTGAATTGCCCATAGGTAACCAATCAACAGGACGGAAAAACCGCGGGCTAAAGGTCCCTTGACCGTTTGCTTCCCACAGGAAAAGGTTAGGTGTGAAGCAGTAAATTTCCCTTCTTAAACCAGACCCCTCAGATGTAACCATCTTTCACATAACAAATAGCTTTCTCCAAGGCCTTCACACGTTGGTAAGAAACTGGTCCCCGTCTCCCCTGGCAGGGAGGAAAGGAATGCGGAGGCGCGAGGGTGAGAGGCCGATTGCTCTCATGCTCTGAAGTCGCCACCCTCCCGGACAAATGGTTACATTAACCAGCCCTAGCTAGAGCCATAAACCCAGGGCCATAAAGTAATGAAAAGGGACAATGCATAGTGGATAGCATGGGTCAAATAAACAGGCATCAAACATCAAACATGGGTTACATAGTAAAGGCAAGGATAGGTTACACAGGTTACATAGATAGCAATAAGCCCAATAAGCCCCAGAAACCCTTGTTAGAATCCATAGATTCTGACATACATCTGATTAAGGATATCTGCACTTAAGTTGGCCATCTTTCTGTAATGGAAGAACAGCACTTGGTATTTATATTTCCTATTTATCTGGATATTAATACCCTATTTTTATGAAGCACCTATCAAATCTATTAAAATATTTATATCCCTTTCTTCTCCAGAGAGGCAAAGTAATTAACAATATGGAAGAAAGAATAATAATAAAAAACATAACCAACATCAAGACAGGTATAGCCAGCCAATGATATAGCCATTTTCTTTATAATGCAGCCCTCAACATTAGACACAAAGAACAGTTGAAAAGCCCACGGAAAGAAAATGGCCTTGCACATCATCCTAAAAATCGGTAAGGAGGGTATCTGCCAAACCTCCTCCAGAAGGCCATGCCAGGAAATTGGCCCCATGACCAAGAAAGATCTTTCTGCAGCAGTAAAAGGATTTGAAAGGGCACCATGAGCAAATGCTAAGCACTGATAAATTTCACTTAAGAGATTACAAAGCAAATAGTAGCACTCATTGTCTGTATATAAATTCAGTAACAATATTTATCATTTGCTCCAACTTGCCCAAAGCAGCTCAAACCAGATGGTTGGTCATTGTACACCTACACAAGCATCTGAAGACCCAGTAATCCATCAGTGGAAGGCACTAACAGTCATAGATCTCTGCATGTGTTTAAAAATGCTTCCTCTGGATACAACTATGATCTGTAATTCCATTTCCAATTACTGCCCTTTCCATTTACAGTGAGTGGAAATTGGCTGCACAAGCGAAAATGCAAATGGGAATACAAGAAATCTGACTAGCTGCAAGTGGCTACTTTGGCCTTTTTCTTATGCTTCCCTTGCACAAGAGCTCTAACACAACAGGAAATTTTGCGCTGGATCCAACCGAGTTACTGCCTCCATCAACAGATTTATAGGCCATGATAACCAAACACAAGAATCAGAGTAGAAACTAAATTCTATGTAATGTGTCCAACGATGCAAGCTTTAAAGTCGCCACTTTTCATCTTGAGCCAACACATATTATAGCAAGAACATTCCAATGAGATCAGCTGATCTATGCAATAATGCAACATTGCAGTATTCTAGGCTGAAAATACAAAAATCAGAAATTTGAATCTGGGACAAGGGGAGAGTAATAGTGTAATAGGCCATTTAAGAAGGCAAGCTTGCTACCATGCTTGAAGTTTAAACACATTTGAAGCACACCAGTTGTTTATTCATTGCAACTACAACCATGCAGAAGTCCATCAGTGGCTATTAGCCACAAAGTATAGATAGGAACTCTCAGTCTGGGGCAAGTGATGCTCTGTATTCTTGGGTTTTTGGGGGGCAACAGTGGGAAGGCTTCCTGCCCCCACTGCTGGACCTTCTGAGGGCACCTGGTGTTTTTGGCCACTGTGTGACAGAGTGTTGGACTGGATGGGCCACTGGCCTGATCCAACATTGGCTTCTCTTATGTTCTTATGTTCTTATTATTGCTCACTGAGAAAAAACATATCAGTGAAAGAGGGGTTTTTTGCAATAAGCATCACTTAAATTTCCATGTAGATCTTTTTACGCCGGCAGGCAGGCAGGCAGGCGGGCGGGCGGGCGGGCGGGCGGGCAGAAAGAAAGAAAGAAAGAAAGAAAGAAAGAAAGAAAGAAAGAAAGAAAGAAAGAAAGAAAGAAAGAAAGAAAAAGATTCCACTCAACTCTCCCCAGCCAATAGCTTCTCACCCTTTCCAGCCACTTTGGGCAAGAACCTCCGAAAGCCACCCGGGACCCATCTCGTTCCCAACAGCACCTAGGCTACCCAGGCGAGGCCAGAAGGCAGTGTTCCAAGATAGACTGCTCATGCCCAGGGAGGCTCTCTCCCTCCTTCCCTTCGCTCCCTCCCTGCTCCCCTCGAGGGTGGCTTACCAGGGCGGTGAAGGGCAGGGGGGGCTCATCTCGTTCTGATGAAGGGGATCTCCAGGAAGGCGGCAGCTGCTTTGAGCTGGAGGAGCTCCTGGCAGGAGGCGGGGAAGGTGAGGATGCGGCCACCCCATGCACCACCAGCACCTGGCACAGCCAGCGGGCTAGCAAGGCCGGGTCATGGTGGCGGGGGCAGCGGGCAGCACCTCCAGTGAGGTTGTAGGGTATTTCCATTTTTTTCTTCTTTTCTTGGAAGATGGTATGGAGGTTGCATTTTAGTAAGTCCTTTAAGTCTGGGGGGACTTTAATGCCTAAGCATTTCCAATTGGATGTTGTCCATTTGAATGGGAAGGTGGTTTGGAGTCTTTCCTTCACTGCTTTCTGTAAAGATAGTGGGATCAGTTTCGATTTCTGCATGTTTACTTTCAGTCCTGTTATCTTTTGAATAGAAAGGAATAAGCATTGTAGTTCTTTTAGGGATGCCTTTGGTTCCGTGATGTATATGACTAAATCATCTGCATACAGACTGACAGAGTGTGACTTATTGTTGACATTTATGCTGTGTATGAGAGGGTTTGTTCTGATGGTTGCTGCTAGAGGCTCAATGGCTAGTGCAAATAGGAGCAGTGACAGGGGGCATCCCTGCCTGATGCCCCTTTGAAGATTTATGCTTTTGTGCCCATTAATTAGTATTCCGGCCTTTGGGTGAGCATAAACCCATCGTATGGCTGTGTTGAATTTGGGCCCGAAACCCATGGCAGATAGCAGGTGTTGTAGGTAATTAGTTTCCACGCTATCAAATGCTTTCTGGAGGTCTACCGAAAGAAGAAGGGAGTCTACATCCAGGGATTTGCTATAGGAAATAATGTTTATCGTGCATCAAATATTATCAGTTAGTGACCTGTTAGGAATAAATCCTGTCTGATCAGGGTCTATATAAAGGTGTATAATGGTTTGGAGCTGGGTTGCTAGGATTTTTGTAAAAAAATTTGCATTACAGTTTATGAGCGCAATAGAGCAATATGCTGCTGGGGACTCTCTGTTTCCGTCTGGTTTTGGGATAGGTAACAGTATAGATTCTTCCCAGGAAGAAGACAAGATGTGATTACACATTTCTGCCAGATGTTCAGCTATCGTGTGTTGAAAGACATTGTAGAATTCTGGGCCAAAGCTGTCTGAGCCCGGGGCCGTATTGGATTTTGTGTGTACGATCGCCTTCCAGATCTCCTCAGGGGTGATGGGTGTGTCCATTATAGCTCTGTGTTCTGGTGTCAGTTTTTTAAAAAGGGACGTGTCCAGTAAGAAGTGTTGAATGTCTGCAGATTTAGGTTTGGTGGAGGTATATAGGTCTTCATAGTATTTCGCGAAGCATTCTCCAGTGCCTGAGTTTTTGGTGCGTATGGTGTTGTTTTTTAGTTTTCATTGTGTATATCCTGCATTCTGCTTGTTTTTGTTTCACTCACCATGCCAGAAGTTTTAGGTTTCTAGGGCTCTTTTGCCACTATTGTTGTTTTATGGATAACAAGCGTTTCTGTATTGACTGTGTCTCCATTGTTTGCAGAATCTTTCTGTTGGTTTCTAATTCTTTCCATGTTTGTTTGCTATGTGTTGCTTTGTGTAATTGTTCTAGCTCTTCAATTTTCTTTGTTAGTTTATTTACCTCTTGTTGCCTTTCTGATTTCAGATGTGCAGCCATGGCAATAAGTTGGCCTGTCAGGACCACTTTGAGGGTGTCCCAGATATGTTGTTCCACTTCCTCTGTTTGGTTTTCCTTGAAGTACGTTTCGATGAGTTCCTTGATGTCTTCTGTACATCTCTCCTTTAATAAAATGAGTTTATTTAATTTCCAGTGCCTTTATCTCTGTTCCTGGTTGTGATGCTGCAGAGTTAGTTGCACATAGGCATGATCTGACCACATGAATGGGCCAATGTCTGCTTTAGTGATGCTATGAGCAAGGGTAGTGGAGGTCAGCAGGTAATCAATGCGGGTGTATGTTTGGAATCGAGATGAGAAATACGTATAATCCCTTTCTCCCTTGTGCATAAGCCTCCAAGCATCAAGCAGATTGTGTTTTTCTATAATTTCCTGAAGTTTGAACTTGGCACTTTTCTTCTGTGAGTTCTTTTTTAATTGTTGCCCCAATGTGTCCATATGGTGGTCCAGGATTAAGTTGAGGTCCCCACCTATTATCACTTGTCTGTCTTTGAAAGTGTCCAGCAATACCAAGGTGGTACCCACAAAGGTTTCTTGAGCAGCATTGGGGGCATAAATAGAAGCCAGAGTGAAAGGTTTCTGGTCAAGCAAGACCTTCTCAAAAATATACATGCCTTGGGGGTCTAGTAATACATCTTCGCTTTTAAAGTTGACAGTCTTCACAAGTAGGACGGCAACCCCTCAAGATTTGGAGGTTCCGCTGGCGTGAAATTGTTGTATGTACCAACTGCTGTTCAGGACCTGAGTAGTTCCTGGGTGGAGAGGTGTCTCTTGTAGAAAGAGAATAGCTGGTTTTTCTTTTAAGATGAATGTCATTAAACACTTGCGTTTGATGAAGTTGTTCAGACCTCGGGCATTAATGGTTCGAATTGTATAGTGCTCTGCCATTTATGTGGATCAAAATTATACAAATGTACTCAAACAGATAAAACTGTAAGGCATTTTATGCCAACTTATTATACTGTGCTTAGTCTTATAGTGACCTTCCTATATGTGTCTTTAGGTTACAACACATTCTAATCTGTTATCATTATACTATGAATAATAGAGAACTTTTTTTTTATCCTTTTCCCTCCCCCGCAACCAACTAAACAATACAAAACAAAACAACAAGCAGTATATCACTTTATATTGTCTCCCAGGGGATGTTCCAGAAAGCAAGCTCCTGAGAGTGGGTGCAAAGAGCTCAAAGGATCAGTTACAGCACTGATCAGCAGAATTTACTCTGCTGTCTGGGAGCTCCTTGAACCAAGGGGGCACAGTACAGTCTGCTATTCCCCTCCCGACCCACCCCACATCCCTGTGTTACCAGGCATAACCAGACTGAAATTATCAAAATTTCTATACAAGTTAAGCATTTTAAGAAATATATAAAACATAAAGGAATTCAAGTCTTATGGTTTCCCACAGAAGTTGGAAGTGGGAGCTTGCTGTGTTTTTCAGGTGAGTCTGGGAACAGCCTTTTCCTTTTATTGGTCTTTTTTTCATCAAGTTCCATAAGGGAGTCCTCTTGTAGAGCATCAAGGAGAGCCTTTCCTGATTCTTCATGCCATGCATAGAAATACTGATTTTGGATAGCCACATGGCAGATGTGGCTATCCAGATGGCAACCAGCGATATTTTTGCTTCACTTTTTGTAGGGAAGCTGTTACTGGTTTTACTCTGCGTCTGATCGCTATAGCTTCTCTTGGAATATCGGGTAGATTTGGAGGGTATGCCCATCAAATTGTAAAGCTTCAGGGTTTCTGGCAAGATCTATGACAGTTTTCCTGACTCTAGAGTCAGGAATTGTTATTAGGATATCCCTTGGGGTGGAACGTTTGGATTTGTTTAAGGAGCCCATGCTGGCTGCATGTGTGGTAATGGGGAGCACCCCATCTTCTAGGTGTAGAACTGTGGCTAATATAGAGGCCATAAATGAAATGAGATCTGAGTTATTTTCTGCTTCTTCTTTCAGCCCCTGGACTTTCAAATTTGAGGCTTTTAATTCTGCCTCCAAGGAAGTGAGAGAGTCTTTTTGGGCTGCTAGCCCCTCCTGAATCTCTTTAATATTGGATTTATTGGCCTGTCCTAAATCCCAAGCTGCCTCTGCCTTTTGTGTAGTTTGAGCCAATGTAGATTGAATATCTCCTAGCTGGCAAGAGAGATCCAACATTTTCCCCAGGAGGCCTGCCTCCATTGTTCTGAGGTGTTCTATTATGAGTGAAGAGGAGGGAGGGTTTACCGGGATGTCTGTGCTTTCCGCGGGAGCCGCCATTTTATCTTTGCTTTTCTGGGAGGCCGCTCTGCTCAGAGCTGTTTCCAGAAGTTCTTTTACCATTTTGATTGGTCCCTCCAGCGTCCTGGGCTTCAGAGAGTTCTGTTTGCCCATTCTCTGCACTTGGTCTGTCGTCTGGTGAGTTTTAGGGGACAAGGGAGGGCTGGCAAGTGGAGAGCAGTCTGACTATGCATCTGCCATTAACCGCTTTGGCGCCCTGCCCCCTCCCAACCCAGACTTGGCAACCCTAGCTGAGGTCTCTCCCCTCCCCATACCCCACGCTCTCCTGGCTCCACTCTCAAAGTCTCCAGGTATTTTCCAACCCAGATCTGGCAACCCTAGCTGAGGTCCCTCCCCTCCCCAAACCCTGCCCTCCCCAGGCTCCACCCCCAAAATCTCTATATATTTCCCCACACACTGCTGGCAACACTGTCCTGCCAAGATCCATGGGGTTAGACACATGTTGCAGATTCTGTGGTTAAAGCTTAATTTCCAGGCACATGCAGGCCCAGCCTTGATGTATAGGAAGAAAGGGTGTGACAGACACACCCATTTCTTTAAAAACAACAACAACCATCCATCCCCTTTTAACCCTGTTTGTATATTGGAAAAGCCAGAAACAGCCAATCAGGGCCCTCAGAACCCTCAGAGGGAGCTGGGAGGGAATGTTGGAGGAGTGAAAAGGAGGGGTTTAATTGCTACTTTTTCAGATATGGTTTAGAATTTTAACAGGCAGGTTAGGGGGGAACTGTCTCATAGTCTATCTTCAGGCAGAAGTGGACCGTTTCACTGTGTTTTTGCAGGAAGGATGCACACTGGTTGTTAATCTCTAGAACGTGATCATCCTAGGCAGTGGAAAGCTATCAGGCAAACTGAGGTCTCTGTGTTATTACTTCCAGTAAGATCTAATTAGGGTTTGAGAAACCTGAGGGAACCTTGTTAACTCTACATCTCACACAGTAGATTGACAGTGTGTGGCTCGCTCTCACACTCTCTCAGTTTCGGAAATAATATATTCTAACGTAAAATTGTTTCTCCAGTCTAAGACGTGCATGTGATCGCAAAAGTAGATACTGTAATCTCTCCCCTTCCACAGAAATTGATAAAACTCTTGTTTTTGTTACCTCTGGTCTCCTTGTTGGTCCTCATGAGCAAACAAGGTTAAGCCAACAGGGGCAAGAGCAGGAAGATTGCTGTGAAAATTTGTGGCTTTCTGTGGAAAGCAGGAAAGATTGCAAGCTAAAAGGAGTAGAATTGAAAAGGCTGTGTGACTTGATTCCCAATGTGCAACTTTTCAGAGTCTTTTCGAAGTACATGTGATGGAAACCACATGCCCGTCACGCTTGACAAATAAGCTCTGTGAAGAATTGGTTTTCTTCTGAGCCTCCAAGTCAGTCAGTGTTCAGGAAGAGCCCAGTGGCGGCTTGATCCTTAAAGTCCTGTGTTGTCAAGCCACATTAAGATGAATGAATTTTGGACCAACATTTCTCTCAGATGACAGCTTTTGAAAGCGCTTTGATTAGTTCTGTAACCAAGGCACACCCTGGCTGTGGTTATACTGGCGGCTTGATGTGATACGGTGACGCCTCTAATTGCACCAGCTTAAAGTGTTGTGGGGCATACCAACCAGACAGCACACCCTGCTGCAGGATACCAGCGTGGCTGTCCCATGGTCATGCATCCATGGTAGTGTTGCACATCAACCATGGGACGTGCTGTGCAGTTGGGATTTTTTAACAAAATCACCATTGTGCATGCGCATGAGCACATAACCAAACAACCACTTCAAGAAGAAGAGGAGGAGGAGGAGGAGAAAGAGGAGGAGGAGGAGGAGATTGGATTTATACCCTGCCCTTCACTACCTGAAGGAGTCAGAATGGCTTACAATCTCCTTTCCCTCCCCCTCCCCACAACAGACACCCTGTGAGGTAGGTGGGGCTGGGAGAGCTCTTTCGATAACTGCTCTTGAGAGAACAGCTCTGAAAGAACTTGTAACTTACCCAAGGTAATGGCAGCAGCTGCATGTGGAGAAGTGGGGAATCAAACTCCTCAATCCTAATCACTACACCGAACTGGCTCTCTTAGCTAGCTCTACAACCCATGAACAAGATGGAAATGCTCGTTTACACTTTCCTTCCGGGTTCCTTTCACACCAGGAAAGTTCAGATGTCAGACAAAATGGAGTGGAATCGCTACCATTCCTTCCTACTGGACTTTCCCCAGTGCCTGATTACTCTGGTTCTAATGCAGAGTGGGACAGGCAGCCGACAACTGGACCATGGAAGACACATGCCATCATCTGATTGAGCCATTTAAATCCATACAGGTAACGCTAGTATATTGCAACGAACAGCTCGGGTCACTGCAGCCCCTAAGTACCTGAGGTCGCCTGTTCAAGCTAGATTGCCCACTTCCCCTCCATCCCCACACCTGGGGAACTGCATCAGCTGTCATTTCGATCAGCTGGATCTAGACTGCCCTCATTCAGTGTGAAAGTATCATGAAGAATGTGCTCCTGGCTCGTTGAGGAAAAACAAACAAATGCATCAATGGCTTCCAAGTTGCTTTGGTGTCAACACAGGTATAGGATTGTTGCAAAAGAAGGCTTTCTTCTGCATTGTGGTTCATCACCCAAACAAAACAGGGCAAGTTATTCCTTAGGAAGACGGGTCAGTGTCCATGGCTACTGACTTGGCTACCACCAATGAGAGAGAGCTTTGAGAACCAGGGCAGGATTTGTGTACAAAGTATGGGGATGAGCACAATGATAGAAATACTAGAGAAGCACATAGCTCTTGCTTCCCAGTTTGATTTGGGAAATCCAAGCATCAGCAACACAAAGTAGCACAATACAGTTAAGGTTACCAACTCTGGATTGAAAAATACCTGGAGACTTTGAGGCTGGAGCCTGGGGAAGGTCTGTTTTGGGGAGGGGAGAGACCTCAGTAGTAGGGTTGCCAGGACCTACCTGGTTGCTGGTGGAGGACCTCCCAGGGTCCTCCTTGAAGATCTTCTGGCACACAAGCAAAGTGCACAAACCACAATGATGTAACCAGAGGTCTTCATCTTTCCAACATTGGGGACGATGCTCCAGGTTTTGGGCAAAACTCTATGGGTTTTTTGGCCTCAAAACCATAGAGTTTTGCCCTAAACCTAGGGCATCACCTCCAACGTCAGAAACGTGATGACGTCACTCCTGGGTGATGTCATTGCAACAGCTCCAACAGTACTGGGAGGGGGCTTTGTGGGAGTGGGGCTTCCCCCACAGCCAGCTGGGCTGTGGCAGATTGGGGTCCCCAAAATCAGGAGATCCCTAGCCCCACCAGGGTATAATGTCAAATCAGTAGGGTATAATGTCAAATAGTCCACCTTCCAAAGCAGCCATTTTCTCCAGGTAAACTGATCTGTATAACCTGGATACCAGCTATAATACTGGAAGATCTCCAGCCACCACCAGGAGACTGGCACTCCTACAATATGATGGTGATTAGTGGTATATGTACTGTAAAGGTGGTAATTCAAGGGCACTGCCATGTACAAGTCCTGTTATATCGGGTCTTTATTCATTTCTTTATATCTACTGTTAATGGTTAGTTACAGGATACAGTGTTTATTGTTGTCTTTATTGTCACTGTGATTAATAGCTTGTGAATAAGTTTCTCAAAACGAAACGAAGGAAATAAACCGGTGTCTTCGTTGGCAGCTCTGGCAACTCTCTTTAGGACTTCTCTGAGGCTTGGCTCCTGGAGAGGCTTGGCTCCTGGAATAAATAAAGATTAGTTAGTCATTAAGTGCATGATTAGTAATAGTTATTAAGTAACATTAGGAACTTACCTGTATTTACCTGTATGGAATTTTGTTATGACTGGTGAAATAAGCATTGTTAGATATAAATGAGTTTATTCTAAGTGTCGTACTCTCAGCCATTACTTCTTATTTTGATTGCTATTTAGCTGGGTGGTCTCAAATTATAACAAGTGAAACTATGGACATCAAGATTTTCTGTGTTTAAATATATCCTATGTCAGATCCCCAGCTAAGACACTCTCCATGGTTTTCTTTATTTAAAGGTTTATTCAGAGATATGCTCACTCAGGACTGATGTTTTGTCAGGAATGCCAAAAGCACGCCAAAACCCCGATATTATAGAAAAGGTCCAAGCACCCCACACCCCATCCCTGCACGTCACATTTAGCCGTCATGTTACTGTGCCAACCATGAAAGATATACAGTAGCTATCTACTATGCCAAGCAGAGAAAGTCTCCAAGGTCATTCTCATGAGAAGCCAAGGGGCACATCTTGAGTGGAAAAGTTATGGCTACCAGCAAGCATCCCCCAAACATTTCCCGTAGGAATGTCCCTCCCCACTAAAGCATGGCAAGGTGAACAGTGAAGTTGGAGAAGAAACGGGAAAAAGACAACAGTCGAACTGGAACCTTGACACCCTAACACTTAAATTTTATTCACTTTTTAAATGATGGATATGCTTGTTCTTAGGCCTTGTTCAACTGTTACACTTCAAAAGAAGAAAGAAGGAAGGACCTTTTCTAAACCTTCAGACTGAATATAGATGCAACCTAAATATACTTTGCCTTAAGATACTGGAGCTGTATTTTATGGATTTAATTTTTCTTCCTTTTATGTGGATTTAATTTTTATGGTTTTTGATCTTTGGAGGCTGGTACATATCATTTGCTGACTTTTCTGGGATTATATTGTACTTTCCTCTCCTATTTTTCCTTTTTGGGGGGTCTTTATCTCTCCCTTTCTACGAATTGATTTTCTGGCATGAAGAAACTAAGAGAGAGACCCTGCTTAAGAAGACTGTGATTTGGACAATCTTATGAGAAACAACCATTTTTTGCGAATAGAACTTAAGTTTTACTATAACTCTTCAAATAGACTGTAAAGGTTTCTTTTTTTGTTGTTTAAAGCTTAAAAAACAAAATGGATTCTACTCCTTTTCTCCCATAACAATGCCTATTTGCAGTGAAAGATAAGACCCTACTTTGTTTTTGACTTTACTGTGTGTTTTCTAAATAACTGATAATTTCCTTGCAGGAAGCTAGCACTGTTCTGTCTATGTAGGCTTTTACTACTTGCTGTTAAAGCCTTGCCATAACAAGTGACCTTGAAACCTTAGTTTGAAAAACATTTCAGCGAGTCTCTAGTTTAAATACATCTCTGAAAAATGAAGGATTCAGAGAGACTGCAGAAGTTGTCAGAGGCTTTTCTTCCAGATATACCATCAATACCTATGGACACTGAGCTTATACAGCTTTCTGTGAAAGACTTTGTGAGCATACTTCAACCAGGGGTCATTTCGTAGAGAAAGAGGTGCAGGAGCTCATTAGCATAACTCATTTGCATATGCCACACCCCCTAACATACCGGGAGTGTGTCAGAAGGCAACACCCACCCCTCAGGCTTCACTCCACAGGTGAGTGAAACTGACCTGCTCTTCCTCCATTCCCTTCCCCATCCAATACTTTGTGCAATAAAAGTAAGCGTAAAGAAAACACCCTCATTCTCTTCCTGCTCCCTTGAAAGCACCAGGTTTCAAGTAGACTTGAGATACCCAGGACATGTGTACCACCCATCCCTTCCCCTTCCCCTCCCCACAACAAGACACCCTGTGAGCTAGGTGGGGCTGAGAGAGATCTTTTGAGAACTGCTCATGAGAGAACAGCTCTGAGAGAACTTGTGACTGGCCCAAGGTCACACCAGCAGCTGCATGTGGAGGAGGGGGGAATCAAACCCGGTTCTCCCAGATTAGAGTCCAACTCCTGACCACTACACCAAACTGATAAGGTGGAAGCTGCTGAAGGGTCGGTGAAATTTCTCCAGTACTTATGTGCCATGTACCCAGATAAAAAATGGTATACTTAGAAAATTTATATGCCACCTTGAGCAAGTCTCTGGAAAAGCAGCACACAGTCATAAAAGGAACAATGATAAAATTATCAATATTAAAACAAAACATTAAAAACAATAAAGACCCTAGCAGGGCTTTCCCCGGGGCGCTGCGCCTCTGCACTGTTCAGGGAAGCCGAGGAGGGGGTGGGGCTTGGTCATGTGCCCGCCCCCTGGGCTCCTCACTCCTGGAGCTGCGCTCCTGTGTGCTCCCGCTCCAACGGACCCCTGGACATAGCTGTGACAGTCCTTAGAACAGAGATACAGGAATTTTTCCATCAGGAACAAACTGAAAACCAACTGCTGAACCAACAGATTATTGTTAGGAGAGATAATACACAGACAATATCCAAAGAGAAAGATGAAATACATGACTGCCCTGAAGATATAATGGAAACTAGTAACCAAATTGACAGGTCCTATAGAAATGAACTGATATATTCAAAGACAGGAAGACCTCTTCTATTGAACAACTGAGACTTTACCGAGAAAACATTTTTTATTAGACTCCTGAAATAATTCTATTTTTTCCATCTCAGAGAGATCAAAGAATCCAATACATGCAATTACAAGTCAGCTTTAAAACTGAGTACAGATGGCTGTTCTGGGAAGAATTCTCCACATATAAAGGGAAAAGGCATCACATTAAGACTTTAAAACTTAAAAGGAGAACCCAGAAAATTAAAAAGAAGATAAAAATCTGGTGGTCTCAGATATGGAAAACATGTAAAAATTACTAAAGCAGTTTCATATAAAGAAAATATTTATAAAATGTTTTATAGATGGCATATGACACCAGATATGTTGGCAAAATTTTATCCTGATTTATCAAATGCCTGTTGGAAATGTAAAAAAGGTGTTGGGTTCTTTTTTCATATGTGGTGGACGTGTGACAGAGTTAAAAAAATATTGCGCCTGAATTCATGAAATTTTACAAAAAATGCTGAAAGATACCATACCTTTTATTCCAGAGTTATTCTTATTGAATATAAGACCAGAAGATTGTAAGAATGAGGATTTTTACTTAATTATACATGTATTAACAACTGCGAGAATACTGTATGCAAAATACTGGAGAAAAGATGAAATACCTTCAAAAGAAGAAATTATAAGTAAAACACTGGAAACTGTGGAAATGGATAGACTGACTTTATTTTTGAAAGGATTACAGGAAGATAAATTTTACAATACATGGTCTAGATTTTATACATGGCTAGAAGATTGCATGAACTGAATTATATACTCTCTGACTACATTATAAGTCCCTCAACTATTGTTAAAAACCTGCAGACTACTTGGACTATTTTCTTCTTAGGTCATTACATGTATTTAATATAGAAACTGATAACTAAATAATACAAGAAACAACTTTAGAGATATTATTTAATATATTACCCTCCAATCTTTTTATGTATATGTGTTTGTGTGTTTGTAAGTTTTTTATGTTTTTTGTGTTTGAAAAATAAAAAAACCTTACTTCAAAAGAAGAAAGAAGGGGATTTAGGCCTTGCTCTCATTTACTTGGCCCACAATAAAACTAAAGATATAACTCCATGACCCAGATAACATTTGAATACTCTAATCTCTTTATTTTAAGCATTCCTATGCCACCTCTCCAGAGCCAGTTTGGTGTATGGTTAGGAGCACAGATGCTGATCTGGGAGAGCTGGGTTTGATTCCCCGCTTCTCCACACGCAGCAGCTGGTGTGACCTTGGGTCAGTCATAAGTTCTTTTGGAGCTGTCCTCTCAAGAGCAGTACTTGGAAGAGCTCTCTCAGCCCCACCTACATCACAGGGTGTCTGTTGTGGGGAGAGGAAGGGAAGGAGATTGTAAACTGCTCTGAGACTCCTTCGGGCAATGAAGGGTGGGGTATAAATCCAATCTCTTCTCTTCTTCTTCTCTTCAGACCATGGCTGGATTAAGGCCGACTGATGCCCTAAGCACACAGCCCGACAATGGTTCCCTTCCGGCTCTTCCATTGCTTAACTGACAAAACATCAAGACTTTGGCTCACCATGCCAAAGAAAACATTTTTTTGAATAATGCAGATTAAACTCAAACATGGCATATAAGGGCAATGACAAAAAAATTTGACTGAAGTAAAGTGTGGCAGCGATAGCTAGGGGGCGAATTTCTGTGGTGCCCTCCCCTTCCCTTGATTCCCTGAGCACACGCTCATTTTGCTTAATGGGGAATCCAGGGCTGCTTCAGACACTTGCTCAATGTAGCTCAAAAAACAAAACAAGATAAAATTGATAAAAAAAACATGGCACCATTAAAATTTACAGCCATAGAAAACAAGCCGATAAAATCAAAAAGCTCAAAAGCACATAAAACCCCAGAAACATAAAAGTGTACAAAACCCCCTGAATATTAAAAGCTCATGAAAACCCAGAGCATAAAATATGAGCCGTCTAAATGAGAGCCCCTTGGGCTTACCAGACTGGCTTGCAAAGACAACGGAACTTTTGCAAGGAATTTTGCTTTGATGTAGGTATTCGGGTATACAGAGTTTTAGCACACAGCAGAGCTGCATTGCAAAATATTTTTGCGTCAATAACTGCAAAGTATTTTTGCTTTGATTATTGCAAAAGTGTGCTTTAATTCCCAATCACATTCTTTTGCAAGCCTCGCCAATTCTGTAGCGTAGCCCCCAAAATATCCTGTTTGTGTAAGGATATTGCCAGCCATACGTGGATAGTACAGAAATAGAACCAGAGAACCATCCCCTGTTTTGTTTTGTACTCAGGATACAGTTTTCTGAATAGAAAACACAAGTGCTTTGGGATCACACTGGTCTGGCACATCCGACCTGCTACTTTCCTTGGAAAAATTTACAGAAGCAGTGATCAGCCATAAGAAAGCCCCTCTTCCTGCTACTCTGCCGAGAAAAGCAGGGGTTTAAATTAGAGTGTGCCGTTCACCCTGATGAAGGGTTGTGTATATTTTGTACTCAAGTTATCTGTAGCTGAGCACAAAATGTTTCGTAAGAAATGTCCCTTTGAGAAGCTAAATTTATGTGGCTCAGAACAGCAGTGACAAATACACTTACATGGCATGGGTAAATTTATTCATAATATCTGAAGAGCATTTTCAGCAGTGAGTCTTTTTCAAGCATTTTTGGCACTCCTTGCAAAATCTGTTCATTTGCTTTGCCTTCCCATCCTCTAGTGTAAATATTTCAAACAAATAAATGCATCCTCAGTGAGCTTCATTTGCTCTCAGAGATAACCTCATGCAGCCAAACCAGACTGACAACACAGAAATGTGCGTTTGTTATAGCCCTGTGTATGTTATAGCGAACCTGTGTACAACCAATGTACCATGTACACATGGTTTTTCTTCATGTACACATTCAGTAATTCTTATAATACATTGCATTCAATGTAGATACAGCTGAATGAAAAATTGAAACCCCATATTTATCCAGATAATGGTCCCCAGTTTAATTTTTAAAGTGAACATGTGTTGGTGCTTTCTTAGAAACAGATATATACAATGCTCCCTCTAAGCTGTGGAGTTTTGTGAGTAAAAATTCTACTTTGTAAGCTACTGGCATTAAAGTTGTGAGTGAGCAATTTAGCTGCTGCATAAATTAGTTCACTCTGGAACCATCCTTCCTGAGCTAAAAAAATGTGTGAGCCAGAGGCTAAAAAACTGTGAGCTAGCACACACTAACTCAGCTTAGAGGGAACCCTGGCTGGTACATGCATTCAGTGCAATATGTGCACACGGTTTATAAGATTTCCAGCTGGCTGAGGTCATTCATGTGATTAATCCCAGAACGAAAAAGAAACAGCAATGGAGAAGAGGAAATGATTCTGCAGCAATGGTCACTGCCAAGGAAAATGGTGGCACCAGACAGGTCTCGGAAAGGTACAAATATACACAGTGGACTAGATCCCACTAGGACCGTTTCCACAGTAGTGAAATTTCCCACATTGATGTTTTAAAAACTGTGCATTATGTGACATTTCCCACAGTAGATTTTTCCTCACCAGGCATGGACTCAAATTTTTCTCCTTACCCTACGTTTTTGGAATCCCCAGTTTTAGTAAGTTGTGAAACGCAGGGTAAGGAGAAAACCTCGATTTTGCACCTGTTGAGGAAAAATCTACTGCAGAAAATGTCACACAGTGCAGTTTTAAAACCATCAATGTGGAGAATTTTACGACTGCAGAAATGGTCCAGCTTTCCCAGTAATGGAAAAGGGAGAAGGGACCCCCTAAGACAACCCGAAAGGGCTATGCTGGGAATCATGGGACCAGCATGGACAACAGCCTTTTGGGATGGGTGTTGTTGTAAGTAGAAGAACCGGGTGAGATTTGACCAAAATGCTGCCTGGATCCAACCCAGTGTTTTCAAAGAAATATTTCAAGTTTTCTACCTTTCCCTACCCCCCCCCCACCTCCGCATCACATATTTTGGTCTGAAACACAAAACCAGTGAATATTCCATATTCCTAACTTTATGCTAGAATGTTATCTTCTTGGCCTATTCTCTTTTTGCTTTTATGCTACTAGCTTTTAAGTAGGGTTGCCAACTATGGGCTGGGACATTCCTGGAAATTTGGGGGTGGAGCCTTGGGAGGGTGGGGTTTGTAAGGGGAGGGACCTCAGTGGGGTATAATGCCATAGAATCCACCCTCGAATATAGCCATTTTATCCAGATGAATGAATCTCTGTAGTCTAGAGATCAGTTGTAATTCCAGGACATCTCCAGGCACCACCTGGAGCTTGTCAACCCTACCTTTAGGTCTGCTTTTGCACTGATTCTATACCACTGCCTGTTGCTTATACTGAACTCTGGTGTGTTTTTTTAATAGGTTTAGTTACCGCATGACTTTAGTCGTTATTTTTATTTCAATTGTATTTTTATTGATTTATTTAGTGTTGCTAGTTACCTTGGGCAAATTTTGGAGAGTGTGGCATGTAGTTCTTTTAAAAAAATATTATGCTTCAGGTATTCAGAAGCACTGTATTGCTTTGAAATGGTGCCTTTGGAGAGCCAGCTGTCTCAGATAGATTACAGATTTTGAAGAGCATGGATTTAAGATCTGGAGCGCTTAGCAATGTTTAAAATGGTTCACTCCTGGATATATCCAAGTCTTTATAAGAAATGCATTTATGAGCATTTTGTTGTGGTCAATTGAAGAACGTAAGGAGAGTGTTGCTGGATCAGACCAGGGGGCATCTAGTCCGGGGGTCCTCAGCCTTTTTGAGCCTGTGAGCACCTTTGGGATTCTGTCTCAAGGTGCAAGACGCAACGGCTGCTGCAGGAGGTGGAGCCAACCACAAAATATCAGAGAGTGAGGTTATGCATAATTACAATATAACAGTAAATCTTCAATGTTTCAGGCAGAAGCTCTGTTTATCAGGATGCCTTTTACAATAAACATATTGTTTAAAAAAATATTTTCTCACATACACACAGCTTACCTTTTCTTGCAGTATAATGCTGTTGCATATTTTATATTATTATATATTTCCTGTGTGTGATGTTGCCATATGATAAATAAATAAACAACCACTTATCTTCAATTATGCCGTGAAGATCCTTGTACTATGGTGGCAGCTGCTGAAGAAACCAACATTTTATTTTGTTTTTAATCTGCTCAGCCTGTCAGATCTCCAGTGGCCCATCAGAAGCCCTGCTGGGCAAAAGCCACCTCTCACCCCTCCCACTTTCTAAAAAGTGGGGACCCTGCCCTGGCCTAAACAATGTCCCTGCCAGCCATTTCAGTAGGCTTTGAAAACAGACTGCCAACAGTACCTTGAGGAAGGGGTGGTGGCACGGCCTAAGGAGAGTGCCCGATTTGGCCAAGTACAGAACAGTTTGTGGGTTTCTGCCTCTGCTGCCCTAACTCTCAATTTCTCTTGAAGCCACTTCAAATTTTTCATGATTCATTTTCAGTAGAATTCTCAAAAACATGTTAGAATGCAGAACAAAACTAGACCGGAAGAAAGTTGTCTCACTTAAAATGGTATCAGAATCCAAGACAATGCCAAATATTGGCTTTTGCATTCCAATTTGCTCTATGCAAATAAAACCCCATTGCAATTTGGGCTCTTTCTGCAGGATTATCTGGGCATCTAAATCGTGGCAAGCCACGGGGAATTGGATCTCTTTTTAAAAAATTCCAAGAAAGCAAGGAAATATAATGCTAGGTTTCCAGAATGGATTGCCAGCTCCAGATTGGGAAATACCTGGAGATTTTGGGGGTGTACCTCAAGAGGGTGGGGTTTGGGGATGGGAGGGACTTTAATGGGGTATAATGCTATAGGGTCCACCAGGGGTCCTTTCGAGCAAAAGCTCGAGGGAGCACAGCTCTGGGAGTTGGTGCCAGCCCCCCCCCCCCCCCACGGGGGAATGCCTGCTTGTGTCATGGCTGCAGCAAAATGACCCCGTACCCTGGAAAGGTCCTTGTTCCACCCACCAGCCTTCTGAAGGCTTCAGCCACCACTGAAGCTATCCTCCCAGAATAGCAGTATTTCTGAGGCTTGGATTAGTAGCTGTCCCTTCTCTGCCAGCTCTTTCTTTCTTTCTTTCTTTCTCTCGCTCTCTCTCTCTCTTTCTTTCTCTCTCTTTCTCTGTCTCTCTTCTTTCTTTCTTGCCTTCTGACATACTTCTGCTGATGTCAGGCGGTGTGGTATATGCAAGTAAGTTATGCTAATGAGTTATGCTAATGAGCTCCTGTACCTCTTTTTCTACGAAATGACCCCTGGGGTCCACTTTCCAAAGTGGCCATTTTCTCCGGGTGAAATGATCTCTGTCACCTGGAGACCAGTTGTGATCCCAGGAGATTTCCAGCCAACACCTGGAAGTGGGCAACCCCACTTCCAGACCTCCCCCACCCGCTCACTCACTCCCCCCCCCCATCTCAGAGCCCAAGAGCAGCAGTTTGGAACCAGAGTGCTGTAGCATGCAGGGCTAGGAAAATGAAGATTACATGAAGTAAGAAAAAGCAGAATTTGCATTCCAGACTGCAGTTGAATATGTAAGTCAAAGCTTACCTAAATAGTGTGATGTAGTTCCTCTTTTAATGTGACATCTGTCTTCATCCACAAGACATCCTAGAGCAGGGATGCCCAAGATGGTGACCATGGATGACACAGTGACTGTAACACCTTTCCAGGTCCCTGGCAAGTGTTTTTTAGAAAGTGGAAGGGGTGAGGTGGGGCTTTTGGTGGGGCTTTTAAAGCCAGTTTGGTGGAATGGTTAAGAGTGCGAACTCTAAACTGGGAACTTCTCTGTATGCAGTTGCTGGTATGACTTTGGGTCAGTCATGTTCTTTCAGAGCTAGAGTTGCCAAGTCTTCCTTACTCACCGGCGGGGGGGAGTCCTCTGTTGTCCGGGAGCTTCCCTGGCGCACGCGCAAAGCGCGCACGCCCAGTGACGTCACCCAGAAGTGACGTCAGCACGTTACGGGCGTTGCCAGGGCAATGCCCCCAACGTGATGCCGTCACTTCCGGGTGACGTCATTACGTTGGGGAAGGTCGTCCTGGCTGGACGACTTCGGGGGTGTGGTTCCCCCCGCCGGCCAAATGCTGGCTGGCGGATCGGGAACCCCTGTAGTGGGGGATCCCCCGCCCCCCGGGCTGACTTGGCAGCCCTATTCAGAGCTGTTTTCTCAAGGGCAGTTCTCCAGAGAGCTCTCTCAGCCCCACCTACCTCATAGGGTGTCTGTTGTGGGGAGGGAAAGGGAAAGAAGCTTGTAAACTGCTCTGAGACTCCTTCAGGTAGTGAAGGGTGGGGTATAAATCCAATCTCCTCCTCTTCCTCCTCCTCCTCTTCTTCTTCTTCCCAGTGAGGCCTCTGACTGGCCACTGGAGATTTGATTGGCTAGGCAAATCAGCTGCCGCCACAGCACATGGATCTTCATTGTGTGACTGAAATCAAGCTGCAGCTGGCTCCACCTCTTGTGAAAACCATTTTGTGGCAGCCATTCCGTGCTGCACCCACCACACTGTCTCAGAATTCCAAATGTGTCCACAGTCTCAAAAATATTGGGGACCCCTGCCCTAGAACACATCCACCCCTCCCTTGCACTGGCACATTTAAAAGGAAAATGGGTATGACTGGACAACTGTCTTCTGAAAAGCTTCGCCACTATAATTGTTTTTTTCACTGGGGTGGTGTAGTGGTTAGAGAGTCAGACTGGGCTCTGGGAGACCCAGGTTCAAATCGTTGCTCTGCCTTGGAACCTCTCTGGATGACTTTGGGCCAGCCCAGTTACTCTCACTCAGCTTAACCTGCCTCAGAGGGCTGTCGATGAGAGGATAAAAGGGAGGAAAAGAGAGTAACATTGTAAGACACTCTGAGGGCCCAAAAGCAGAGTAGATTCATCTCAATAAATAACCTTGAAGCAACCCCAGGATTCTCAGGAACAGCCCCATAGTCAGGATTTTGTAGTTTGTGAGGCAAAAAAAATTTCTGGTGGAACTGGTGGGGCTAAAGACTAGGAACTGGAAGCTACTTACTGCTGCTTCAGATGCACTGTATTTATCTTCTGTTTCATAGCAGTACTGTAGGATACTGTGCCCTGAACCATTCTAAACCATATAGAGAAAAAGGCAATGAACAAAAACAGTCTTAATGACTGGAGATGTTTAAAAAAAGAATTTAAATTTTTTCCCCCGAAGGACATTTTGTGGGGCTGGCCCTTTAAGGAAGGGCGCAGAGCCCCAAATATTCGCACTGTAGCTACAGGCTAGCTCAGGAACAAGTTTGGAAAATGGCTGGAAATGAACTGACATAGTTCTAGTCTGCTTTTTCATGGTGCTCCCACACACTCTAAAGAACACACTTTCAATCCAGTTTCAGTGCACTTTGCAGCGGGGTTTTACCGAGGAATTTCGAACAGCCAATATGTTCCATTTCAGGAACTCTACAGTAACGGTTTCTGTCTGGTATTTCACACAGAACCGTACTAGTGCTGGCTCTCTAGTGGAACATATTGGCCCTTTCAGACAGAAACGTGCCTCTTCCGTTGGGGAAGCGTTTATGAGCTGCTTTACCTTGAAACATCCTCCCAATTGTTCTTCTGCCGGTCCTGAAGCACTACGGGGATGCTGTGTGAAATGCCCCCAAAGTGCTTCCTCCTCCTCCTCCAAGTGTTTTTGCACCTCTTTTCACCCGCGTGGGCAATCTCCGTGAATTTTTTTAAAGAGCCCATTTAGAGCGCTATAGCACTATAGCAACCCCATTGGAATGCCTGGGCTCCACTGAGCCAACTGAAATTAAAGCGGCCGTCTGAAATGATGAACTGCTTCGAAGACGGCTCCAAAAAGGTTGGGGAAGGGCTGTGTGAAATGGCCGTCACTGTACTGGTTTATTCCAAGCCGGTTCAGTACCGTTTTTAAAGGTGTAATGTGAAATTCCCCACCGTGTGAAATAGCAAGATCCATTTGCAAATGATTGCTGAAGTGGACTGAAACTATGTTATTTAGCATGTGTAACAGCACCCCTGACATACATGCTGTTTGTCCATGTAGGTCACATGTACCCCAGTGTAGCCTTTTTTAGTGGTCAAAGGGGACCCCTTGCTCCCTTTTTATACTGGTGGGGGAGAACCCACCCCAAAGTGATGGCATGTGGGGGGAGGGGGGAATTGAAGTAGTCAAAAGCATTCTGAAAAGTAGTCAAAACCATGACTCTGAGCTATGAAAATCCCCATTATGTAACTTGTCTAAATCAATAAATACTGTTTTATGAGGTCCGCTTTCTTCCCATAGAGTTGCGGTAGTTGTAATTCATCAGATCGTTGCTTTGTTCCTTTCCTTCCAGTTCTCCTGGGATCGCCTGACTCATCTCAGTTCCAGGGCTGCAGGAGTACATTTTGCTTGTGACTCAACAGAGTGGAGCTGATCCTCACAGTGGCATTTCCTGGGACTTCTGCAGTCCTCTCTGTCTTCTGCTTCGTGGGTGTGAGGGCACAGGCTACAGTGGCCTTCCCAAAGCTTGGCAGGAAATGGTTTAGTCCAGGGGTGGGCAATTGTTTTGGCTCGGGGGCCACTTTGTGGGAGCGGAGGTTAGCGGAGGGCCGCACCTTTTAAAATGATTGCATCCATTAGTTAACTTTGCATTTCAGAAAAGGTATAAATTGTATCATAAAAATCAATCAATATAAATTAAATAAAATAGTGGTAGTTTTATGCAATTTATTCATTGTGCTAATTTCATATCATCTATAGCTGCAAGCACATTTAATTTTAGAATCAGTTTAATGAGACAAATGATTATCAAGATTAAGGCAGAATCCTATGAAACCTTGAAGACTACCTAGTTTCTAAACTATCCCAAAGAACATTGAGGGTTTCAGTCTAATCACTGAGAAGATAAGTGACACTAAGGCTGTTTTTACATCTGACTTTCCTGCTGGAATCATTCTAGTTCCAAAAAACCCTGCCCATACTTCTGTGCGGTGTGAAACCGTGCTGCCACTGAAATGTCCACATCTACTAATTGCCCTCCTGTGGTCAAGCTAGTATGCAACCGGCTTCATTCTGCTTTAAACAATTGCTGTTGATTAGTGCACTTAGACCCCCTGGAGTGAAATTTCACACCACTGTGAAATCAGCACAGGAAATGACAGCAGTCAAACTACTTTAGAGGGGAGGTGTGAGACATTTGCTGCAAGAACGCTCATCCAGCACGGGACTCCTTACTGCAAATGGAGGCAGCAAGAAGGCCATCTGGGGGCGGTGGCTGCAGGGACCAGCAGACAGAGCAATGTGCACACCTGCCAGGCTGGGGCTCTCCACGACTAGCCTGGCCCTGCTCCAACGCCTGGCACGTGGGGGTGCCTGGGGATCCCTGCACTGCGCATCTGCAGTGGCACCACCAAGTTTCGGGGCGGGGAGGAGGGGAATAAGCCCCAATGAGAGACTCACATGGGAACATAGGGACAGAGAGAGAGGAAGACACACACAGAGACAGACAGAGAGAGACAGACAGAGACACAGGGGGAATATAGGGAGAGAGAGAGAGAGGAAGACACACACACAGAGGGACAGAGGGAGACAGACAGACAAACAGACAGACTCAGAGGGACAGAGAGAGACACACAGGGGGACACAGGGACAGAGAGAGAGAGACAGAGGGACACAGAGACACACACACATGCAGAGGGCAAAAACAAAAGGTGCAGAAACGATGGAGAAATTTACTGTTGTTTACCTAGGAGTAAACACCTTAAATCAGTGGGAATTACTTCAGCATGGGGGGGGGGGGGGGGGGGGAAGCGCTGGTGTTCCGTATACCTACGAGCAGGCACGCGAGTTTCCTGCCAGGGCTTCGCTCTCCCTCCCATTTTACAACCAGGTAAAGTCAGAGAGGAGTTCCCAGTTTCTTCCTCCTCTATAAATAAGGAGCGGGGGGGCGGGGGGGCGTCGTTTACTTTCACCCTCTCCCGTCCAGCCCTGGAGAAGCCAGCTGGAAACACCGTCTGGGTCTGATATTAAACACGGGGGGGGGGGGGGGGGGAGAGGGGATGATGAAGAGGCCACATGCTCCGGACTTGAGGAGGAAGTGGGGGTTGGGGGAGAAGAAAATAAGGAAGCAGCTCTCAGGGATGGAATATTATTTCCAGTCAAGAGAATTTATATCCCAGCTGCTCCCTCCACCCACCCCTTCCCCTCCCCTCCTTTCCCCTGAGACGTTTTCCTTTTCTCTCCCTCTCCTCCTCCTACCCCCCCCCCCCCCCAACCTGCCTGCCAAAGTCCCAGCGAAGCTCACAGCTTAAACGGGGTACTGAAATTTGAAAGCTCCTTTTTGCTGCCGCTTCTCTCTCACCGCGTGCACAACTCCTCGCTCCTCGCTGTTTTTGAAGATCCGCCCACTTTTTCTTCCCGCGCAAGGACCCAAGCCCCGACGTCAGAGAGCAGCTGCGTCCCTGCACTTCTGCCCCAGGGCCAAAAGAGAATGCTCCGGGGCGACTCAGAGTGACGACGCCCCCTCCAGCTCCTGCAGGTTGCCGCTGCCCCACCTGCATCATGGGAGGCCACTCTGCCTCTGGCACTGGCCGTCGGGAGCGACCCGGCTGCAGTCGCTGGGCAGCAGCAGCGCCATCGCAGTGGCGGAGGAAAGGGGCGGGGGAAAGTGAGCGAAGGTGCTGCCGCTGCTGCGCCTGTGAGCCGAGCCAAGCCGAGGGAGCCCGCCTGCGGAGGGGGCAGGCTGCCAAGAGGACTTGGGGAGCGAGGTGGCCGGCTGGGAGCTGCCTCGGGGGAGGCGGGGGCAGCCCGGGCGCTCTCCTGCTGGACCTCTCGCTGGGGGCAGAGTGGCGCTGCGCGCTGGACCCAACCTGGGCGGCCCGCCAGTTGAGGGAAGCTGTCGAGGTGACGGGCGACAGGCGGCTGCGGAGGACCAGCAAACCCCTGGTGCCCCACTGCCTTGGCGGGCCGCCAGAAATCCTGCGGCGGGCCGCATGCAGCCCGCGGGCCGCCATTTGCCCAGCCCTGGTTTAGTCTATGCCTAAATTGGGAGACCTCCTGGGATCCCTACGTCGTCCACCTTCAGTTCCAAGATGAAAAAAAGGCAGGATGCAAATGTAATAAAATAAGGAACTCAATCAAATGATTTGACCCTTGGGTTGCCAGCCTCCTGGAGTTCTCACAGAAATGCAATGGATTTCCAGACTACAGAGATCAGTTCACCTGGAGGAAATGGCTGTTTTGAGGGTGAAATCCTTGGACTCAAATGCCCACTGAGCTCTCTCCCCTCTCAAAGTAGTTAGAGTGAACGACTTAGTATATCTGGACATTGGGAGGTACTACATCACTCTAAGTGTGTACAAGTGTTTTCAACTTGACTAGGATGTCTCCGTCTTAACCTGGGAGCTGCCCTCTGAGCCCTCCTCTCTCTGTGTGCACTCTTGTTCTGCCCCTTGCTTCACATGTCTCTTCCATGGCTTTTCATGGAGTCACACATCTACAGGTCTCTCCTGCAGAAACAATGCCCTCATACTTCCATTCACATGATGCCAGACAACCTGTCCACTTATAGGGAAAGCACTCTTTAGATTAGGCTTCACTCTCACTTTTTGACTGCAATCTAAATGTGAACTGAATCCACTTGAGTAAGGCTGCAGTCACACTGGAGGCTTGCTGTGATCTGGGCCTGCCTCTAATTGCACCAGTTTAAAGTGCTGTGGGGCAGACCAACCAGACAGCACACCCTGGGGTGGTTTCCCCATGTGTTTGTCTGGTAGTCAGGCATTCACATTATGGCAGTGCCTCAACCGCGGAGTGCGCTGCCTGGTCATTTTTGTTTTAATGCAGGTGGGCGCATGTGCACTCATGTGCATATGTGCATATAGGCAGCAACTAAAAAAAACAGTGGCAGAAATGGATCTGCGGGTCCAGTCTTCCCTTCCCAGGTTCCTTCCATGGCAGGAGAGTTCAGACATCTGGGAAAGTGGAGTGGAAGCACTAGCATCCATAAACACTGGACTTTCCCCAGTGCCTGATTACTCCACCTCCAAAGCAGGGCAACACGGGGTGCTGATGACTGTGGCACAGAAGGCAGATGTTGTTGTCTGATCATGCTTTTTAAATCCGCAAAAGTAATGCTACTATATCATGGCAAACTGCTTGTGTAACGGCAGCCATAATGTAAGTTTTACTTTTGCAATATACTTCTTGGGAGATTTATTTTACTGCTCACAATATCATGGTTCTATGACTGGGCAAACTTCTTCTTCTTCTTCTTCTTCTTCTCTTATATTAACCAAGTATCCCAATAAAAAGTCTGTGCTTCACTAGTTAAATTTGAAGCTTCCATATAAAGCATGCACTGTACCACTGGGTTATGGTCCTTCCACTTCCACACAGTTTTGGATGAAGGACACGGGGACAAGAGGTCGCACTTCTGTTGCTAGCTCCCAAAATGCAACATCAAGTGATTCCTCATTTTTCTCTGTAAATGTGTGCCAGTTCTGTGGCTGTGTGAAGTCCCTTTTTCATGCTTATCAGCAGTCATTATCAGCATCATGGGACTGTATCCAGTTACAGAGGGATACACAGACAGACAGCTGATGTCATCTGAGGGGACAACACATCATATTGTCATTAGCACACACATCACTCACACCTGTATTCCATGACTGAAAGCCCTGTTGACATTTTGCCCAGGCAGATCAGAAAAATAAACAAGGCCTGACAAGAAATCCCCCCTGCAGTATCCCACAAACTAGCATCCAGATGAAAAACAGACCACAAATTGGCCAACCAGGATTAATGAGCATTAAGGGCAAAGTGCTCTTGTGTGAATTGCTGAATAACTAGAAAAGGGACACCAGGGGTCATTTCGTAGAAAAAGAGGTGCAGGAGCTCATTAGCATAACTCATTGGCATAACTTATTTACATATGCTACAACACATGACATCACCGGAAGTATGTCAGAAGGCAAGAAAGAAAGGAGAGAGAGAGAGAGAGAGCTGGCAGAGAGGGGACAGCTACTAATCCAAGCCTCAGAAATACCACTATTCCGGTTGCAATGCAGAAGAGGCAGTACAGAGCAGGGGCCTTGCGGCAGGCTCCTCCAATTACCCCAACTGCCAGAGTGTAATTGATTTTTCCGGGTTCATAGATGACTTGTGTAGGAAGAGGAAGGCGGCTGTACGGAAGAGGGGGAATGGGACCAAGACAGCATGAGAGCAATTGTGGAGGCAGCGGGTCTTCAGTTCAATGTGTCTTCTCTAAGTAGCACCAAGATCATTTTAAGTGCTGGTACCAAAGATTTTTTTAAAAAAAACTGTCAGGAGTCCCATGTACTTCTACCTTACGCAGGGCTTGTCTGGGAGGAGTTAATTCCTACTCAGTTACGCCCTATAATCTTGCCTTTTATTGTAGTAGTTACCCTAGAGTTGCCAGGACTTACCTGGCTGCCAGCAGCGGGAGGGTCCCTCTCCATGCCCTGGAGTTTGGTAATCATAGAGTTTTTCCTCAAATGCTAGAGCATCCCCCTGTAATGTGTCCTGCATGAGGACGTCACCTCTAAGTGATGTCATTGCACCAGGCATGTTGGTGTAGAAGGGGCTCTTTAAGGCAGGGTTCCCCCCACCGGCCGGCTCAGTGGTGGATTGGGGCCCTTGAAAGCGGGTAACCCACCCAACCCTGTCGGGGGAATGGCAACCCTAAGTTACACAGACCTTTTCAAAGGAGATAAATCTGATAATATATGTTTTCTTGACAGTAAGAAGTAAGGCTAGTTGCATGTGATGAACATGCTCCATGTTGACTTTGTCACCACTACAAATGCAGAGCCGTGGGAATTGCTTTTCGGTGCACTTTCCTCCATCTTTTTTCCTGACTTTTCCTTTCCACACACTTCCTGCAGTGACTCTGCATTAACATGCATTGATAGGGACATGGTAGTCATGGTTGCTGTGGTGACCCTGTTTTGTTCTTCTTTTCACACATGAGCTATAACACTATAACAATTCCATGGATGTTTTAAACAGAAATGGACAAGTGCATCGATTGTTATAATGCTATGGTGCTATGTGACGAAATTGTGAGCGTCTAACAGATTTCAAACTGCAACCAGAAGTTCTTAACCAGAAAAATACTTTACTGCCAGTGGATCTTATAGTCATCTACATGTCTCGAGTCAGTAATGGAGGGGGGGTAGAAGGGGCACAGTTATAGTGTATTCAAACAGTGTAATGCAAAGTGAAACCTCCAATCACCATACAGATAAAAAGGCACCTAAATATACTGGACATTTCGTTCCCAGGCTTAAAAGCAGGAAAAAGTTACAGTTGGCACCTGCAAAAAAGAAGCGGCTGAGATGCTGCGAAAAGCAACACAGTCAAGGTTAGGGAGGCGCAGTGAGATAAGCCGTTGCTAATGAGAACAGAGCGACATTCCAAAGGTGGGGGCGAGAGGCCCAACGCGAGGGATAGGATGTGCCACCTCCCGCCCGGTAATGGCAGCCGTAGCTGACAGAAATGCACTGTCTCCTGGAGGGAGGTTGGCAGGCCATAGCAGACTGTCCCTCCCTATTTCCCCCTTCTCTGTATTTCAAAAGTGTGAGTTTTTTTTTCCCCTTTCCCAGTAGCAGGAAGCCAGTCTCAATGGCCCGCTTCTTCACAGCCATAGTTATGCTCAGTTAGGGCTGCCAAGTCAGCCCGGGGGGTGGGGGATCCCCCGCTATAGGGGTTCCTGATCCGCCAGCCGGCATTCAGCCGGCAGGGGGAACCCCGCCCCAGAAGTCGTCCAGTGAGGACGACTTCCCCCGTGTAATGACGCCACCCGGAGGTGATGTCATTACATTGGGGGTGCTGCCAGGGCGACGCTCTGGCAATTGCCCCAAAACTCTATGGTTTTGGGGCGATTGCCAGAGCATTGCCCGTCGCCGTGGCGCGCACCAGAAGAGCTCCTGGGGGGAGAAGAGCTCCTGGGGGGAGAACAACTCCCCCCCCCGCCGCCGGTAAGTAGACCCTACTTGGCAACCCTATGCTCAGTCCTCAGTTCAGTTCAGTTACCTTTATTGACACTGGCATTAGAGAGAATACACAAATAGATAAAACATAGGAACATATACCAACCAGAAAAAAAACTGTTCTAAAATAGTCTAAAATCCATATAAAATAAGTCTCGCTTTCGTATCTCCCAAATACAACTTTTATGTTACAATACTGTACTATATATAAAAACAGCAGCCTGAAAAACCTTTGCATATTTATGTTAATGACCCTTGCTGGCAAAGTCAGCTGAGGGATTTGGTGTTAGGAATCTCCAAATGACTCCTGGAGCTTTCCCAGAATGCCTTCCAAGAAGGATCCCAGGATGCATCTTCATGACCCAGGATGCACCTGGGTGTCCCAGGGTCCAGCTGTATGACCTGGGCAGACCAGGTTAAAAGGGGTGGAGAGAGTGATGTGAAGTGGAAGGAGACAGGGGGTCTAACAAAATTTCCCTACAAGGGAAAAGAGGTCTCTTTTTCCTTAGGATGCTGAACTCAGCAGACCTCTGATCTTTGGTCTGCAAGCCAACAGCCATCTTGGATCATGCAGTCTGTCTGGCTCTCTGCAGGGAGCATGAGGTAATGAGACATCTTTAGAACATTTTGCAACTCTCTAAGCTTGTCAGTGCCTACTCTGATTATAACATCTCATTAGGGTATGTGTAGGAGAGGGAGAGAGGATGTGTTTATAACCAACTTTTCTTTACTCTTGTTTTGCTGATCTGGTGTGGTGCTAAAGAATGCTTATGAACTTTCCCTTTTTTAATTAATATTTTTACCTTTTGATGTTGGTAGTGTTCTCTGTGCCACATAATTTCCCCAACTGCTTTGGGACATGCTATCTGGACAAGGGGGACCCCCAGGGAGGAGGGAGACGGTCAGTGTGCAAGTGGCCAACTCTCCTGGGGAGCTCCAATGACGCATTTGTTCTCTGTGGTAACCACACACTGGGTAGCAGGAAACCTTGAGGCCAGGTCTCAGAACTGGGAGGGGGGATTGAGAGTCCTGTTCCTCTTATTCAGGGCCCCTAAAATGAACAGGTGGTGGCAGTGGATACCCTAGTGAAAGGAAGAGGAAGTTGGCAACCCAAAGAGGGGGCAGGCAGAACAGCATCGACAGATCAAGCAGGCCTGTTCCATCACATGCTATAATACTGTAGTGCTATAACACTATAACAATTACCCTTTCCCCACAAAAAAAAAATCCCTCAAAAAGCTTGCTGGTGGAGCAGCAGAGAAAATAATGCTATGGAAATGGTGCTCCCAAGGGGCTGAGAGCAGGAAAGTGGCCCTGATGTGGACAAGACCTTTGCAGGGTAGGAAAATGTCAGGTGGCCTGACAAAGGCTTCATTGTAATTGCTTTCGTTTTCTCTGATCAAGTGAATTGTTGCTTGTCTCCCTCTCTGTCTACTCCCCCCTCCCTGCTTTATCACCTTGAGATGTATTGCTTTTTTGAGTCCTGGACAATGTAACCATTTTCGGCGGGAGAATGGCGACCCTGCATTCTTGCACGTCACCAAGAACAAACGGCCTTTCCTCCCATGCATCCCTCCTCCCTATTCCCGGGCCAGAGAATGTCTTATCTTATTGTGAAAACCTTAAAGGTCTGTTATTGCCACCAGAGTCGGTTGTTATGCATAGGCTTCACACATCTGGGTCACCCAGATCAAGAAGGGAATTTTTATAACTTTCACACCTCACCTACCTATGGGAATCCAAACGGCCCGATCCCTTCTCCCGCGTTTTCTATTCTAAATCTGATTGGTTTCATGTTGGGGTTCAAACGGAAGGGAGGGTATATTAACTCTGACTGTTTTCTATCTGGTATCTCTAACAAACATTCGAGAACCTGTCAAGCAGTATTAAGACTAATAAAGAACTTTGCTTCATCAACAAAGGTCTGATCTTTTACTGTTAGTACAGAAGCCTCACAGAAAATGCATGCCATTCCTTCCAAATGGTGCACTATGCTGGCATGCTTAGATTACGTTCTTTCTGAAATTATCAAAGTAATTGTCTCTGAACTGTCAAAGTACTGTCTCCCAAGACAGTAACATACTGTCTTGGGAGACAGTATGTTAAGGAAGAGGAAAACCTGGAAACAGGACAAATTGCAGCATGACGTCACATGGAAGCTCCAAAACAAATGCTCTTCAGTTTGGAGAGCAGGGCTGAATCCACTCATCAGCATTGCTGTGCTATTGCAGTCACTTGCTTGTTCATAGTAGAAAATCCAGGTGCTGTGGCATGATAGGGCAGTATCCAAGGAAATTTGGATGCAGCCCAAGGCAGAGAAAAACCTCCATATGGAAGCATCGTAGGTGTGTCTAGGATCACAGTCTTAATTTACTTAAGTACAGCCTAATATGAAGCCACCCTGACCTGGGTAGCCCAGGCAAGCCCAGGCTCATCAGATCTTGGAAGCCAAGCAGGGTTGGCCCTGGTTAGTATTTAGATGGGAAACCTCCAAGGACTACCAGGGTCATGACGCAGAGGCAGGCAATGGCAAGCCACCTCTGTTTGGTTCTTGCCTCGATAACCTCACCATAAGTCAGCTGTGACTTGACAGCCAAAAACAAATAAACAAAAATGAAGCCTGGGTTTTTTTTAAAAAAAGGACCAGCCTAAATTTTTATGTATTCCATAACTTGAAAGTGAAAGATGGTAACCGGCTAAAGCAAGATATCATGTCAAAACAAGATATGTCAAAAAGAAGAGAAAAGAGGAGGAGGAGGAGGAAAAGAGACTGGATTTATACCCCACCCTTCAAAACCTGAAGGAGTCTCAGAGTGGCTTACAATCTCCTTTCCCTTCCCCTCCCCACTACAGACACCCTGTGAGGAAGGGGGAGCTGGGAGAGCTCTTTCAGGGACTGCTTGTGAGAGAACAGCTCTGAGAGAACTTGTAACTGTCCCAAGGTCACACCGGCAGCTGAAGGAATGCAGAATCAAACCTGGTTCTCCCAGATTAGAGTCCGCACTCCTAACCACTACACCAAACTGGCTTTCCTTTTTAAAATCAGATGATGTTAGATCAGGAGGAGGAGGAAGGAGAGGAAGGACTACAAAACAAAGCCATCTCTGCTTTTTATTGTCCTTGAAACTGCATGTTGGAGAAAAAGAAAGTCCACCGTAAACATCAAGCCTTTCTCAAGAGAGGATAATGTCTCCCCGATGCATCTTTCTCAACCAAATGCTAATCCATTCTTCCCATTCACAGATGGCAAGAAGAGTGCATCATCCTTCAGCAGCCAGTTATATGTGGCTCTAACTGCAATGCAAAAGGCGTTGGGGATTAATGTGCAATTGAAGGGCAGAGAAGGGCAGGTAAAGATGGGTACAGAGGTAAAGTTTTAAGATTTTATCTCAATTATGCCTTATACCTGGATTTGTTTTAAAGGTTTAGAAAGCCAGCAGACCAGGCTAGCCAAAATCAAGCACTTCCTCTCGCCCATTTTGGTGGAAGAGTGTTAGGCCTGTGCTTAATTCTTGTTTTGAAAATCAACAGGATGCGAGTTCATAGATTTCACTGACTTGTGCCCAGTACTCCAATGTGGCATATTCCAAATATCCACTGCTCTACATTCAGGATGCCAGCCTCCAGGTGGGACCTGGGGATCGGCTGGAATTACAGCTCATCTCCAGACTAGAGATCACTTCCGCTGGAGAAAAATGGATGCTTTGGAGGGTGGATTGAATGGCATTGTACCCCACTGAGGTCCCCTGTCCTCCCCAGACTCCATCCCCAAATCTTCAGGAGTTTCCCCAACCTTGATCTGGCCACCTTACCCCCCCCCCAACCCCCGCCGGTGGCCACCCTAAACCTGGCAACCCTAAAAGTTATACAAATAACTTCCTGCCAGGATCATTTTGACTGTTCACTGACATTTTCAGGAGCCCATCTCTGCCCCGCCCACACACAGACACACTGCAGTTCAACTAGAAGTGGGCCTTCCCTTCAGCTGCCTTGTGACTAAGAGAAACTGAATAATCCAGGGAACCCTTGCGTAACTTGCCCCAAAATTTATTTGTTTGTTTGTTTATTTCAATTTCTTAACTGCCCTTCCCTGCTTATGCAGGGCTCAGGGTGGTTTATGATGGCATAAATTCAGTACAATTTTATCAGGAGAGGCGGTCCCGAAGGTACGTAGGTCCTTGACCGTTAAGGGCTTTAAAGGTGAGCACCAAAATCTTGAATCTGAGCTGGTACTCCACTGGCACTCAGTGCAGCTTGCACAGCACTGGATGGATATGTGCCCTCCGTGGAGTCTCCATAAGGACCCGCGCAGCCACATTTTGAACCAGTGGGAGCTTCTGGGTCAGTCTCAAGGGCAGCCCTACGTAAAGCGAGTTACAATAACCCAACCTGGAGGTGACCGTTGCATCGATTATTATGTAGTAATGTAATTTGTAGTTTGGGCCTGGCAGGGACCTGAACCCTAATCTACACAGTCCGAGTCTGGTGCCCTAACCATTACACTATGCTGGGTTCTTGATGCATAGCTATCCTACCACTACACTGCTGTTTCACCAGGTGCAGAAGAACTCAATATGACCTCAAGGAACTAAATATGTAGGGCTGCCAGCTCTGGGCTGGGAAACACCTGGAGGTTTGGGGGTGAAGACTGGGGAGGGTGGGATTTGGGGAGGGGAGGGACCTCAGCAGGGTATAATGTCAATACAGCCCAATGTTCCCTCTAAGCTGAGTTAGTGTGAGCTAGCTCACGGTTTTTTAGCCTCTGGCTCACACATTTTTGCCTTAGCTCAGGAAGGGTGGCTCCAGAGCAAACTAATTTATGCAGCAGCCAAATCGCTCACTCACAACTTTAATGCCAGTAGCTCACAAAGCAGAATTTTTGCTCATAAGACTCCACAGCTTAGAGGGAGCATTGGCAGCCCACCCTCCAAAGCAGCCATTTTCTCCAGGGGAACTGATCTCTGTGGTCTCACCCCTGCAGGACTATGCCATGGTGAAAAGTCACACTCGCTCAAATTCCCTGTGTGGCAAAGGTGCCCAAGAAATGGCCGTAAGCCAAGTCAGGTCAGTATTGCCTACTTTGACTGGCAGCGGCTCTCCAGAACCTCAAGCACAAATCTTTCACATCAGCCTGAGCCCATTCTCTGGAGGTTCCAGGGACTGAACTTGGAACCTTCTTGCCCACAAAGCAGGTGCCCTAGGGTTGCCTACCTCTAGGTAGCAACTCATCTCCAGAATACAGAGAACAGTCCCTCTGGAGAGAATGGCTGCTTTGGCATTATACCCTGCTAAGGTCCTTCCCCTCTCCAAACCCCAGCTGCCCCTCAAATCTCCAGGAATTTCCCAGCCTGAGTTTGCAGCCTTACCTGCCTTTGAGCCAGTCCCCTTTTTTGGCATGTATGCATTTGATTGATATGAAAGAAGAAGCTGATAGCTGACTGGCCAGTTGAGCTGCCAGTTTTCTACTGGCCCTACTCTTGCACCTCAGTCAGAAATGGTGCCGTGTAGGGATGCCAACCTCCAGGTGGGACCTGGGTAGGCCTGTAGCCATGGCGGGGATTTGGGAGCACCACCCCCTTTCTTAGAGGCATAGCCCCACAAGAATTCCTCCTGTAAATGCTTCTTTTGATCATTTTAAAACAGCTCCTTTAAGCAGAGTGGGGTGTAGTAGTTGAGTAATTCCTGCTCTGAGCAAGGGGGTTGGAATAGGTGACCTCTAGGATCCCTTCTAACTCTGTGTCAAGAAACTGGTCTCCTTTAAGAGAATTTTTCTGCCCAAGTGTTAGCTTTCTTGACTGTAGAAGTCATCACCCCCACCTGCCGCCTTGTTAGCAGAATTGTTGCTTAGGGGGGGCAGAAGTGATTAACTTGCAGCAGCTGAGAACTGTTATCCAAAGTGGTTGACAGCTTGCAATGTAGTGATCTATCCTGGTAACAGCCTTTCTATTGGCTAAATGGCTTTTCTTTCTGCACTGAGAACTTCAGCCCCACCAGAAAAAAATTTGCCCCACAAGCCACAAAATCCTGGCTACGGGCCTGGATATGGGGATCCCCCAGAATTACAGCTCATCTCCATACTGCAGAGATCAGTTCCCCTGGAGAAAAGGGGTGCTTTGGAAGGTGGACTCTGTGGCATTGTACCCCACTGAGGTCCATGTCCTCACCAGGCTCCATCCCCAAATCTCCAGGAGTTTCTCAACCTGGATCTGGCAACCTTATACCACCCCCTGCCAATGGCGAGGGGAGACCTGGCAACCCTAGGCACAAGTGAATCTTTTCCTGGCATAGCAAGAATATGTTGGCAAAAACTTTACTTGGCGGCTTTAACTTTTAAGCTAGTGGTCTGCGTCTGACTGACGTTCTTCAGAGCTCTCCATCTTCTCTGAAATTTAACTGGGGAGGAAACTTCTTTCTTTTGTTTTTTAAGCCCAAACCATGTTGGAGTCAGACAACGCTGGTAATACAGAATTTTGTTTTTTTTTCTGCATAGCAGAAAGCAAACCGACCCCCAGTGCCTGGGTCACAGAGACAAATGTGCAAAGGATCCCAATGTGATTTGCGTGTTTGAATGCATGCTTAGCGAGGGTAAATAAACTGCAGCTAATGGATTTTCATATCATCAGTATTCTGAATGTATGGAGGACAGGCTTCGCTATAGTCACCTGCTGGCCTGTCAGGAGAACCGTCTCTGGGCAAACCGACAGGGATGTTTCTGTAAACTGGCAAAAGTTGTGTCCCTCCCCCTTTCCAATCTGTACCCCAGATTACTCACATTGGCTTGTGTGGGCAAGCAGACTGTGTGGGCAAGGATTGCCAAACTCCAGGTGGTGGCTGAAGATCTCCTGGAATTACATCCCGTGTTCCCTCCGGCTCACACATTTTTATTTTAGCTCAGGAAGGATGGCTCCACAGCAAACTAATTCATGCAGTAGCCAAATAGCTTGCTCACAACTTTGATGCCAGTAGCTCACCAAGTAGAATTTTTGGTCACAAGATCCCACAGCTTAGAGGGAGCATTGAGTACAATGGATCGCCAGGTGACAGAGATCAGTACAACTGGAGGAAATGGCCACTTTGGGGACTCTAAGGCGTTATACCCCATTGAAGTCCCTCCCCTCCCAGAACCCTGCCCTCCTCAGGCTCCATCCCAAAATCTCCAGGTATTTCCCAAACCAGAGCTGGCAACCCAAGCTATAAAGGAGGGAGGGCAAATGGCATGTGGACTTACCTGGTGGACTAACTTGAGGTATGTCTATTGCACAGGGGTCCTTTGGGGCCGGAGCGAGACGGAGCAAAGCTCCACCAGCTCAGTAGTGGCCACTAGGGCAGCCAGGGGCCAAATCAGATTCTCTGATCTGATTCGGCCCGCTGCCGAATTGCCGCCGAAATTCGGTGGCAAATTTAAAAGTGACTGGAGGGGAGGGGGTTTGAGGGAGAGGATCCAAACTTGCAGGGTAGCTGCTGGGGCCTCTCCTCGAAATACCCATCAAGTTTCAAGAAGATTGGACCTCTCCTCGAAATACCCACCAAGTTTCAAGAAGATTGGACCAGGGGATCCAATTCTACGGGCCCCCAAACAGGTTGCCCCCATTCCCTCCATTGTTCTCTATGGCAGGAAAAAAGTAACACTTATGGCAGCACACAGTCATAAAAGGAACAATGATAAAATTATCAATATTAAAACAAAACATTATTAAAACAAAACATTAAAAACAATAAAGACCCTAGCAGGGCTTTCCCCGGGGCGCTGCGCCTCTGCACTGCTCAGGGAAGCCGAGGAGGGGGCGGGGCTTGGTCATGTGCCCGCCCCCTGGGCTCCTCACTCCTGGAGCTGCGCTCCTGTGCGCTCCCGCTCCAATGGACCCCTGTTGTTATGACCATCCGTTGAGCAGATTAGAAGTTCTACATGGTATGTATTACATCATAGAATTTGTCTGGAATGTTAAGGACTGCAACATTATCATTGTTGAAAGCATGTTCTAAGAAAGGAAACCATTTTTTGGTAGGTTACTGTCTCTGGGTGAAAGCTGGAATGTTGAGTCCGAGAGTTTGTCCATGGAATAGTACTCCCACAATTTATGAGCTAATGTCAGATTTCTATCTCTCTTCCAATTGTTTGCTATGACAGTCTTTGCAGCCGTAAAAAAGACTGAGATAAATTCCTGTTGGGTTTTCATGCCACCAATCTAGAAGGTATAATTTTGGTGACATAGGTGGGGAGAAGCCTGTTATAGTTCTGATTGCTTTTGAAATCTTAATCCAGAACTTTTTTACTGTTGGGCGGTACCACCAGCAGTGTATAAATGAGCCATATCCTCCACATGAATGCCAGCACAAAAGTGAGTATGTTTTAGTTATGTTATGGAGTTTTGCAGGAGTGATATACCACCTTGTAAGAACCCTGTAGCTTTGAAGCTGGATATTCAATGATTTGGATGTGATTGAAGGCGATGCCCAAATGTTATCCTAGTCTGTTTGATTAAGATCTGTGCCACAATCAATTTGCCACAGATCTTGATAGCTTAGTTTTTGATTTGTCTGGGAGGTTATAAGTGTGAGAGTTGTCCCAAAAGATTCAGTCAGCAACCGGGATCCTTAATCAGAGATCTCTTTATTGCTTAACAGGTCTAGTTAGTCACTTGTACTTGTGTTAGTAATACCTGAGGTTCATACATACAGAATAGATACAGTGTATTCAAAATGGCAACCCCCCATGAACCTTCCAATCATTAAGGATAAAACAGGCACCTAAATTATACTGGACATATATTCCCAGACTAAGAGCACGAAAAGTTGCAAATTGCACCTGAGCTGAGAAAGCGGCTGGGAGCTAAGCGTTCAAGGCCGAGGAGGTGCAGGAAGTGATAAGCAGGCAAGCAGCGAGTTTCCAAGGGGAGGGGCGGCTCGGAGGTATCTAACTCCCACCCTGGGGATGACAGCATTAGTTGACAATAAGTTCAGTATACAGGATAGAAATAAGGCTCTTAAAGTTTGCTCTGTCAACCTTAAAGAGTCTCTCTAATAAGGTTAATTGTCTGGCCTGATTTGTGTGGCATTGTATAGCGTCTACTAAGTGCTTAACTTGGTGGTATTCAAGCCATGGGATAGAACAATTGTGGCTTCTCTCAAGATGCAATTTGGAAGCTATTTCCATATTCTGTAATAATATAAAGAATCGTGTTATATTGTGTTGCCTCCAGGTCTTAAATGATTGTGGATGCACTCCTGGTTTAAACTTTGCACTGTAAATGTAGCTATGGGTGAGGTTTTAGGGGCTAGAAGGGTTTTTCTCTTATCCCAAAGTTGTAGTGTAGAGTGTAAAAACATATTGTTGACTATATGATTTGGTCTCTTTGTAGGTCCTTCCCAGAGTACTGCTTGGAATGGTATACCATCAAGGTATGTATCTTCAATTATTTTCCAATCTGTAGGGTATAAGCTATGATAGTGTTTTAGAAGGCATAAAGGATTGTTGCTTCATGATGTAGTTTGAGATCAGGAAGCACTAGGCCTCCACATTTATTTGGACGTGTTAATGTTTTGTAATGTACGCTTGAGGGTTTTTTATTCCATATATATTCTGTAAAGGCTTTTTGCCAAGTTCTGAAGAGGCTTTAAGGAAGAGAAATTGGAATTGTATGAAAAAGAAATAAAAACTTGGGGAAAATAAATGTTTTGATAATTTGTTTTTTTTCAATCCAGAATGACTTTATGGTGCTCTTGTGTAAAGGTAAGTTGTTAATCATTTTATTGAGTGGGATGAAATTAAATTTAATCACATCCTCTATTTGTAGTGGAATATCAATTCCCAGGTAATGCCAGGTTTCAGTTATCCAGCTATATTTAAAATGGGTTTTGATATTTCCTTCATTGATGGGGTTATGGTTATAAGCTATAATAGGGTCTTGGTTGGGTTGGCACCTAGGCTGGAAATAGATCCAAATGTTTCAAGAAGGGCCTGTAATGCTGGCAATGTTGATTTTGGGTTAGTTGCTAAAACTGCCATGTCGTCAGCAAAGAGGCTAAGTTTCATTTGATGAGTCTTAATTGGTAGCCCTGTAATGAGTGGGTGTGTCCTAATTGTTTGTGCCAGAGGCTTTATTGCTATTGCGAATAGCAAGGGTGATAAGGGATCCTTGCCTCGAGAGCCGGTTTGGTGTAGTGGTTATGTGCGTGGACTCTAATCTGGGAGAACCGGGTTTGATTCCCCACTCCTCCACTTGCACCTGCTGGATGACCTTGGGCAAGCCATAGCTCTGTACCAGCTGTTCTCTCAAGGACAGTTGTCTCAGAGCTCTCTCAGCCCCACCTACCTCACAGGGTGTCTGTTGTGGGGAGGGGAAGGGAGAGGAGTTTGTAAGCCGCTCTGAGACTCCAAGTGAAGGGCGGGGTATAAATCCAATCTCTTCTCTTCTTCTTCGTCTTCTTCTACCACGAGAAAGAACAAAGGCCTCAGGCCTCAGAACAAAGGCCTCAGGCCTCCAAAATGGGGAGAAGTATGGGATATAAATGAATAAAGGCCTCAGGCCTTTGTGAGCTATTTCGTGGATAAATTCTTGGCGCTCTGCCGCAACCTCCCTGCCACAGTTGATACAAATGAGCAAACTTGAGGCCCCTTGCACATCGGCGATTCCGGCTTTGGATTCTTTCGGCCTGCTCAGCCTTGATGAAGTTGACAGGTTGCTCGTGACAGTATGCCCAACCACCTGCAACCTTGATCCGTGCCCTTCCTGGCTTATTAAAGCTGGCCACGAGGGGTTATGAGGTGCACTGAGGGAGATTATCAACCACTCCCTCATGGAGGGGCGGTTCCTGAGTGCACTCAAGGAAGTGATGGTCCACCCTCTCTAGAAAAAACCATCCTCGGATCCAGCCGAATTGGTCAACTATCGACCGGTTTCCAATTTACCCTATTTGGCTAAATTAATAGAGAGGGCAGTGGCGATACGGTTGCCGAGCTTCCTGGATGATGCTTCTGTATTAGATCCTTTCCAGTCAGGCTGTCGCCCGGGGTTCGGACTGAGACAGTTCTGGTGGCCCTTACTGACGACCTCCGGAGACATCTGGATCGGGGTGGTGTGGTGGTGTTGCTGCTGCTTGACCTGTCAGCTCCGTTTGATGCAGTCGATCACCGGCTGCTGACCCGCCACCTCGCTGACATGGGGATACAGGGGCTTGCCTTACAGTGGCTCGCTTCCTTTCTCCAGGGTTGGGGACAAAGGGTGGTGCTAGGGGAACAGCAGTTCAGAGGCACCTGCTTGAGTGCGGAGTGCCCCAAGGGGCTGTTCTGTCCCCGATGCTCTTTAACATCTATATGTGGCCATAGGCGTAAACTACGGGGGGGCTTGAGGGCTCGAGCCACCCCCGAAATTTCCCGGGGGGACTCAGCCACCCCCGGGAAAATGGAGAGCCCAGGCTGGCTGGCTGGCTGCCGCCGCCACCGCCTCTCCCCCTGCTCCATTCCTCCCTCCCTCCGTCCAGGAACCGGCTGGGCAAATGCCCAGCGTGCTGGACGGAGGAACGGAGGCAAGAGCAGGCGGGGCAGGCGGCAAGAACCAGGAGCCTGGCTTCGGCTTTGCCGGGGCCCCGCTGAGGGCGGGGTCGGCGGGGTTCAAGAGCGCCTCGTGCTCCAGGAAGGGGGGGTCGGGCTCATCCCTGATCACCTCCACAGGCCCCCCAGCCGCCTTCGCCCTCCTGCCCCTCCCGCAGGGTTCCGGCCCCCAGGCTCCCTCCCCCCCGCACGTGCGTGCCTGGTGCCTGGGACAGGTGCCACTTCCCCGAGGAGGGGGAGGAGGAGAGGGCGGGGCTTGGGTGGGGCTGGGCTGGTGTGGCCCTTCCCCTTCTCTCTCTCAGTGGTGGTGGCATGCACGGGGGGGGTCCAGGGCGGGGGGTTGTCGGTGTCAGTGGCGTCCAGTCTGGAGCAGAGCCAGAGCGCCGCGAGTCCCTGGAAGTGGCACGCCCGGGGCTCCTGGTTCTTGCTGCTGCCGCCAGCCAGCCAGCCAGCCCCGAGAGCGGACCAACTGCCCGCCTGCGCCCGCTGCGCCACGGACTGAGCAGCCGGTGGGACCCTCCAGCCAGCGGCCCCCGGAGCAGCCGGAGCGGCAGCCGAGAGGCGGAGGAGGGACCGGCACTGCCACTGCCGCCCCTCGGGACTGAGCCCCACGGCCGCTGCCCGGGGGGAGGCAGGAGTGGCCAGGCTAAGCCAGTCCGGGGGGGCAGTGGGGACATGGTCTTTGCGTGCGCGAAGCACGTGTGCACAAGAGCCCCCCCCCGGGGATTTTAAAAGTCGACGCCTCTGTATGCGGCCCCTTGCCCAGATTGTACAGAGGGCGGGGCTGGGCTGTCACCAGTATGCTGATGACATCCAGCTCTATCTGATGTTGGGCAGCCAGCCTGGCTCTGGACTAGACAATTTGGACTGGGCATTGCACACTGTGGCTGGATGCCTCAGCTGAGTAGGCTGAAGCTGAACCCGGCGAAGACAGAGGTCCTATGTCTGGGTCGGGGCAGACCATGGTCGGGGTTCCTGCTCCTGGCCTTTGACAGGGCACCATTGGTGCCTGTGCCGGTGGATAGGAGCTTGGGAGTGCTCCTGGATCCCTCCTTGATGATGGAGGCCACTGTCAAGTTGGCCTTTTACCACCTGAGGCTGGTGCAGCAGTTGGTTCCCTTCCTGGACTGCGCGGACCTGGCTACAGTGTTCCATGCAACGGTCACCTTGAGGCTAGGCTATTGTAACGCTCTCTACATGGGGCTGCCCTTGTCGCAAATCCGGAGGCTGCAGCTGGTGCAGAATGCCGTGGCGAGGTTGTTGATGTGCATCCCTAGACGGGAGCACATCCGACCGATGCTGGAGGCACTGCACTGGCTGTCTATAGCGTACCAGATTCGCTTCAAGGTGCTGGTGCTTGCCTTTAATGCCCTAAATGGACTGGGTCCAACTTACCTGAGGGACCACCTTTCCTCACATGTACCCCAGAGAGCAGGGACCTGAAGTACCTCAGGGCCTGCAAGATGGAACTCTTCCACCAGGTGTATAGATAGGGGCCACCACCTTTCCATCCACCTCCCCCCCATGACCTATGACCAGCAATGATCGGCCACAGATAACATCAACCGGAGCCAGAGATATCTGATAACCGGAGCCAGAAATGTTGGGGTTTTAATATAGGACATCATCTGACACATCATCCTAAGCACTTTAATCTGTAATTGTTATTGTTGTTATTGTTTTAATAGTGATTGTTAAAATGTTTTAGCTGTTTTAATGTATTTATGAATCTTGGCTTGCCAAGTCATATAAGCCACTCTGGGCCTGCAAACGTGGGGAGAGAGGCCTATAAATCGAATAATAAATAAATAAGGCAAAATTAGGGACCATATTAGGCAAAATCTAATATAGTCAGAGTATTTTAAGAGTGTGAGGGAAAAGGCTGACAGAGACCTGAGAAAAAGGGGGAAAGATTTTACTGAGCAACTTAACAAAACATTTTGTAACCAATACGCTTCCTTTACCAATGAAGTTTTATCTTGTTTATTGCTAACCCAGAGTCTTATCATCAGAACCACATAGTCCAACAAAGGACCCTTAGAGCTCGGGCACAATACTGTGGGAAAGGTTAATGAAAGACTGGAATTAAATTCCTGCTGGCAGCAATAGATACTTTGAGTGAAAGAAACAACAAGAAATTTAAAACTACATCACACCTAACCATACAAAATAAGAGAGAGGTACCATCACAGAAAGGTATTGCTTCTCGTGGTTCAGATCCCACAAGGCTTTAATGCAGCAGTGCTTTGTCCTGAACCTACCATGCAGGGGCGTAGAGTTTTGGAAATCCCAGGGGGGTGGGGGCTCCGCCCGCGCGCGCGCTCGCTGGAGCGATGTTCTCCCCCCCCCCCCAGAAACCGCCCCGCCTCCCCGGGCCCTTCCGAGGCCCGCCAGCCACTGCTGCCGGTGCCTCTCCTCCCCCCCCCCCCCCGCCACCCCTTCCCTCTCCCTCTCCAGCAGCGGCCGCCGGCCTTGGAAGGACCCGGGGAGGCGCAGCAACAGGCTCTCTGTTTTTCCGGGGGTGGCTGAGCCCCCCCGGGAAATTTCGGGGGTGGCTCAAGCCTTCAAGCCCCCCCGTACTCTACACCTATGCTACCATGTGCTTGCAAGTTTACAATGTCACACAGAGCCATGTTTCAGTTTAAATGAAACTAGTAACTATTCTAGAAATACATACTTAATAGTGCAGAGTAGAGAAGTAGAGACAGGTCCTATGCTGTCTAGCTAGCAGATGGATGTGGATGCTGAGAGGAGCATCCTGCTTCTCTATCTTGCGTTTATGGAAAAGAGAGAGAGAGAAGAGAGAGGGAGGGAGACGGATGGAAGTTGCTTTTCCCTAAAGAGTGTTGATCTATGCTTCAAAGGGAGGTTAGTGACAGTAAACAGGAAGATGCTTAGAGTTTGCCTATCTGCCTACAACTCTCTGTGGTCACTTGTCTTCTGGAGGCTGAGGCACTGGGACATAACATCTGGTACTTCCAACAATAGAAACATATGCCAAGAGATAAATGTATCTGCTTAGTGGCTGCAAAACATTTGGCTTTGCAGTGAGCAGTACCAAAACAAACAGCAAGACAGCTATTTTGATTGGAACACTGACCTTTCAGATAACCCGCTACTTGACTACTCATCATAACCCTGGCAACAGCAGCCATGCAGAAACTTTGTATTAGGACCAACCACATTGTTGTGAACTGCTGAACCAGCTTTTAGGTCCCCAAACCTCTTCCTCTGGCTAGATATTCAGCACAAAAAGGAAGCTAGCATGATGTAGTGGCTAGACTAGGATCTGGGAGACTCAAGTTCAAATCCCCACTCTGTCACAGAAGCTGGCTGGGGGACTGTCCATGGGTTAAGCACACGCACTTAGACTAATCTACCTCACAGGGTTGTTGTTCAAGTGCAGGAAGGCAGAGACATGCTGTAAATTGCTTTGAATTCCCACTGGGGAAAAAAAGAGGATATTAATGTCCAAACAAACGAAGGAGGGAAAGAGGAAAAGATTCAAAGAATTTTAAAGAGCTTTCCCCACATTTGTTTTGTACTGAGCATCCAGCCTAATGGAGAATAATGCAGAAACTGAAGTCTGCTTAGTATTTTCAAACAATCTGATTAGTCCTAGTAAGAAGGTGCCACATGGCAGTTTTTCTAGATTCACACACTCCTCCAGTGAGCTAAAATATCTACCTACAATCTTTGTCTATAATATAATAATAATATTGGTAATAATAATAAGAGCCAGTTTGGTATAGTGGTTAAGAACAGTGGACTCTAATCTGGGAGAAGCGGGTTCGATTCCCCACTCCTAAGTCAGTCACAAGTTCTCTCAGAGCTATTCTCGAGAGAGCAGTTCTAGAGAGAGCTCTCTCAACTCCACTTACCTCACAGGTTGTCTATTGTGGGGAGGGGAAGGGAAAGGAGATTGTAAGCCACTCTGAGATTCCTTCAGGTAGTGAAGGGTGGGCATGCACATTTAGTAACAAAGGACCTTGCCAAACAAACACCACAATCCAGTCACACAATCCCCCACTGCCATGGAGGCTCTCTGAGTGACCAGTCACACTCTCTCAGCCAAACCTACCTCACAGGGTTGTTGTGAAGATAAAATGGAGGGGAGGAGAACAGTGTAAACCGCTTTGCCTACCCAGTGAGGAGAAAGGCGGGGTACAAATGTAGAAATAAATAAAGAAGGGATAAACTGAGTGTATTGACAAGAACCATCATGTTAGATAGGACTATGGGAAAGAGAAGGATTATGTGCAAACTGACCTTCCCTTCCCCTCTCCCCCCAGCAGTCCCCTGCGTGCCCCAGAAAACCTCTGCGGAGGGTTAAGGGAGACTTGGGAATGAAAGGTCTTGCACCATTGGGAGGGGTGCATTAAGGAAGGCGAATCATCCCCAGTCCGGCTTTGCTATTGGCAGGGTGATGGAGAATGGTTTTTGCCGGCCCCTCTCTCTCCGTATTGCAACCCCTCCTCCTCCCTCCTCAGGTGCCACATGGCATTTTGTCTCTTGACCCTCTGCAGACTTTCTTCAGCTCGCCCCGGTGGGCTTCTGCTGAAAGAAGAAAGCCCAGAAGACTTGCTTGCACAAACCCCTTCTGCTTTCCGGTGGCAAGATCCAACCCAGTATGTGTTAAGCAGCTATCGTGCACACTCCATGGATGATTACGCCTTTTAACAATATATCTGGCTTAATATGTTTCCTGCAGGGATCCATCCTGCCAACATACATCAATGCTGTGGTGCTTGGCCAGCAGTTAGGCAACCTTCCCTTTACAGGACTGCACAGGGAAATGCTGGAGAAGCCCAGTTCCACAGCTGGAATGATTTTATTCAAATCATTTGCTTCAATTGCTAGAGATGAGAATTCTGTGCAGATGAGAACTGAGTGCAGGGGATATGCATGTGTCTGCGTCTGCATGAACAACGAGGACAGACTGAAAATCATCTTGTGGGTCCTGAGTCTTCCTAGAGCATCATGCAATGCTATGCCATCATTTCCAGTTACTCAGTGACATCGCCACGTTGTGCACTGCAAAATGACTGAGTGGGGGAAGTTGCTGTGGCAATTGGAAACTGGCAAGGGGGGAGACTTAACAGCAGTACTAACATGGTGACATCGTTGTCAGAGTGCACTGGAAGTTACGTCATCACATCACTGGCAATTTGGGGACGCTCTGGCATTTGAGCAAAAACTCAGTGGTAGAATTTGGTGGCAGAGGAGGGGCCACAGGATGGGGGATCCCCACCCTGGGGTGGGGGGGCTGGCAAGCCTACATGGCCAGCCTGGCAAGGCTACTAACACGGCTACCTCTCTGTAAGTGCTGTGCAGCTTTTAAAAGTGGTGATTTTAAACAGGCCATTATGACAGAATCTTTCTACTGTTTGCTTTTGGCAAAGTAATGAATGATGGTTTTATTACAAACTCATGTGCATGTTGAAGGGCAACAATTATAGGGAGACTCACACTGACCCTTTGGGGATAACAGGCTTTTAAATTCTCCTACAAAAAAGTTGTTTGTCATGAAGTACCAGCAGCCTAAACCACAAAGGGATACGAATCTCCATGGCATTTCAGAACTGAAATATTATTTCTCCCGTTAATTAGGATACTTAAAAGGGAGATCATGTTATGAGCTTGCTTGAGGCCTAGCGACATGTTGCTTAGAAGCTTTGAGTTACCTTGATTTGAATTTCTACCATGAGAAACCACCTCTGCATAGATATCATACCAATGACCCAGCTACGTAAGTCTCAGTCTATGAAAATATTAATAGCTGACCATACAAGGCACTTTTACGATGAAGCTGTAGCAATTTAGCTTGGAGAAATGACATGATAGAAGTTTATAAAATTCTGCGTGGGATAGAGAAGGTAGAGAAGAAGTACTTTACTCCCTTTTCTCACCATACCAGAACTCGTGGGCACTCCATGAAATTAATGAGCCGTAAGCTTAGAACCAATCAAAGGAAGTACTTCTTCACCCAAAAGGTCATCCACATGTGGAATTCACTGTTGCAAGAAGTGGTGGCAGCTACAAGCACAGACAGCTTCAAAAGGGGATTGGATAAAAATATGGAGTGGAGGTCCATCAGTGGCTATTAGCCACACAAGAAAACATCAGATCTGGGGCAGGGATGCTCTGTGTTCTTGGTGCTTGGGGGGGCAACAGTGGGAGGGCTTCTGGAGTCCTGGCCCCACTGGTGGACCTCCTGATGGCACCTGGGGTTTGGCCACTGTGTATCACAGAGTGTTGGACTGGACTGGCCACTGGCCGCGCCTCCGGACCCCCTGCGTCCCACACCTCCTGCACCACCACCACCTGTACTCGTGGATAACCAGGAGGAGTACGAGGTACAACAGATCCTGGACTCGCGTCTCCATCACGGCACCCTCCAGTATTTGGTGGATTGAGAGGGCTACGGGCCCGAGGATCAGTCCTGGGAACCGGTGCACCATCTCCATTCCCTGGACCTCATCCGCCAGTTCCATATGGACTACCTGACCAAACCCGGCCCTTTGGATGGGGGGGCCCTGGGGGGAATAGTGTCAGGAGTGCCTCTGAAGACCTGCCTCCTGCGGACCTAAGTGCGGTGGAGGATCAGTCCCCAGCTCCAGAGGAGCCTCCACCTGAACCAGAGGAGGCTCAAGCAAGCACCTCTCAGGGCATTACCCCAGCACCAGCAGCAGCTGAGCCACAGCCAAGCTCAAGCCCACCTGATTCACCTCCTCAGGTGGAACAGCTAAGGTCACGATCCAGGCAAGACTTAGCTGCTAGGAGAAAAGAGACATGCATGCATAGTCGCAGATCACTCAGCCCTGAGTTTTAGAGGGAGCCAGGACCTCACTGCCAGCTGCTAACAAGCACAGGAAGTGGCTGGGTATTTAGGCACAGCACAAAGACCAACAACTTGTGCTAGCAACAAGTCATTCTGGCTAAGCTCTGCACCCGCTCGGCTCACATCAGCTAAACCTGATTCTGGACCTTCTGGCTCCTGACTCCAGCTCTGTCTGACTTGATTGTGGACCCTCTGGCTTGTGACTTCGGCTCTATTTGACTTTGGCTTTTAGTTGACTCCGTGGACTGGTTTGCCCATGAGTTTCCCTCTCTGACCTCGGCTTGGACTGACTCTACTTTCGGCTTGTGTTTTGGACTTGGTAATTCATTCCTGATTTGGCTTGACCTTGGACTGTCTCGGACTTTGACTTGGCTCCTGACCTACTAGCACCCAGCCCGTGACATAAGACACGTAAGGTCTGTTCCTTTCCATCCAGCCACCAACGGACAAGCTGAGCAGATGGTCTGCATGATCAAGGAAGTGCTACGGAGAATGGACCAGGGAGACTGGGAGTACAAGCTGACGGTGTTCCTTTTTGGGCAGCAGACAACACCCCACACAGCCACCGGCCGCAGCCCAGCAGAGCTCCTCATGGGATGCCGACTGACCTCTTCGTTGGACCGCCTACACCCCAACCGAGTGACGACCCAACCAAAGGAACCCAGCACGGCCCGGGCTCTGAGAGGGTTCTTCCCCAAATACCCCGTGTATGTAAGAAACTATGCATGGGGTCCCCTCTGGGTTCTGGGCCGGATTGCCAGAGTCAACGGACCTCTCTCTTACGAGGTCACAACCGAGGATGGTCTGGTCTGGTGATGCCACATAGACCAGCTATGCAGACGTTCCGGCTCCAACAACCCAGAAGGCACAGATAGACCGGAAGCAAGCATCCATGACAGGAGCAGGGAGGAGGAAGACTCCAAAACAACAGGTCCAGAGACAACCAGCATACCCCAGGAGTCAGGTCCAGACTCACCTCCGGGATCCAGCCACCAGGACGCCGTTCCCGGGACTCCAGTTCCAGATCCAGATCCAGTTCCAGTTCCAGCTACAGCTCCTGTTCTGGCTCCCGCATCCACTCCAAAGAATGAAGCACCAGCCCTGGTGCCCCATCTGCCCACACCCCGAGAGCGGGATCGACCCGAGAGCGGAGAAGGCCAACTTACTTGAAGGACTTCGTGGCTAGGGTTGATCTGAACCATGGGGGGAGGGGTGTTATGTCTTAACCACAAATCATGTATTACCATGCCTATGATTCTTTTGTATATAATGGCCTATGGTTCTTGAGTGTGCATTCCCCTGAGATGGAAGTCAGGGATCACGTAATGGTGATCGCCATGCGGTCTAGCCACATGGCTTGAAAGGACCCGAGCTTGAGGCAGAAGAACAATAGCACCCTAGGCTCCTGAAGATACACCAATCAGGAGTAGAGAATATTTGAATGGACTAATGGGATTCTCTGGCAGGAAGGTTACCCTATCCCGAGGTACAGGTGTGGCCGGGGGCAAGGCTTATCTGCGCATATAAGCAGACCCCCGGGCCACCTCAAGTATGCTTGTTCCTGACTCGAATAAAGACTACTATGCTGAAATTCACTCAACCGGCCTCCCATGTCCAGTACTCTTCAACATCTGTCATAAAGATTCAAGTGAATACCTGCCAGATCACTTTCCTACGTCAGGCAATGTGTTGTAGCAGCTAGAATGCTGGGCTAGGATCTGGGATACCCAGTTTCAAATCCCCACTCTGCCTCAGAAGCTAGCCAGGTGACTTTGGAGCCAATCACAAACTCTTGATTTAACCTCCCTCACAGGGTTGTTGTTGTCAGGATGTAAATGGAGGAGGGGAGAAATATGTAAGTTGCTTGGGTCCCCATTGGGAAAGAAAGAAGAGCATAAATAACTAATATAAATAAATAGTCCTCTGGTTTTTTCGCTGTCAAGTCCCAGCCACCTTATGGAGACCCCACTGGGTTTTCAAGAGAAGAGATGAGCAGAGGTGGTTCTGCCATTGCTTAGCTCTGCATAGTAACCCTGGACTTCCTTTGTTGGTCTCCCATCCAAGCACTATCCAAGGCTGACCCTGCTTAGCTTCCAGGATCGATTGAGCCATCCAGGTCAAGGCAAGAGATGTTCAGAAGTGGTTTGCCATTGCCTGTCTCTACATTAGGAATGGGCACAAACCATATTTTTGCAGTCCAGTTTAGTCTGTGGTTCATTGCTGAACCATGAACCAAACCACAATCCTATACAAACATGGAGGCCCAGTTTGTAGAGGTTCGTGACCCATTTAAAGTTTAAACCCCTGCTTTCTGTTTCTTGTGGTTTTCCATGGGGAGCAGAAAGCAAGGTTTAAATGACTGTTTTTCGTAAACAGCAGAAAGCAATCCACCACAAACCACCATGAACTGCACCAAAATTTGTGCAAGTTAGCGGCGGTTCTTCAGTTTGCACATATCACTTCACAAACCACAAACTGGCCAAAACTCATGACAAAAAACAGGTTGCTTACCTGGAACTGATGATTTTCGAGTGGTCATCTGTGCAGCCACACACAATAGGTTTCACGCCTACGTTGAACCTTTGCCAGGAAGCCTAAAAAAGCTTTATAGACAACTTACCAGATGTGGAGTCCGCCTCAGTTTCATGAAGCCCTCTCTTACTGAGCATGCTTAGTGGCTGAGGTAGACTTCGCCCCCAGTCAGTTCCTTCCTTCACCGCCGACAATTTCTATGCCTCTTTCTCCCAGTTGCCACAGGGAGGTAGTAACAGGTGCCTTCTAGGACTGCCAGGTTGCTTACTATGGTGGGCACCCTCTCACTGCCCATCCTCTGGGCTTCCACTGCTGCTCGATGGAGCAAAATGGAAGGGAGATGACATCATGTGATGCTCTAAGACTTTCCTAGGGAATTTCCTGGGATCTCTAGGAATAGAGATTTGGGGAATTCCTAGAGTGCCACGTGACAGCATATCATCACTTCTGGGAATGAACCCAAAAGTGACATCACAGCGTAGCAGCACAATGCTGATTTCCATAGCCCTTGCCTCTCCAAGGCTTCCACAGATGGCAGCCAAGGCCTAGCAATTCTAGTGCCAAAATGTGCCCACTGCATCTTTTCATGACACTGTAACCCCCAGGAACTGATTGGTTTAGCCAAAGAGTGAATGTAAGTTAGCAGCAGAAGGAGTCTGTTCGCAAGAAAATATTTCTTGGGCTCTAATTGCCATGTATATTGGCTATATTTCTCATGCTGAGGATTGTAGCCAGGTTTCTGTGATGTCTGGTTTGTTCCTTTGCACAAGAAGAGTGTGTTGGAAGACTCCAGCACTTGATGAACCTGGGAAGTTAGACTTGGCTCACCCCCCAAGTTGTATCAAGCACAAACTATTTTCTCCACTGAATTCACAGACACTGCTGCTCTGTTACACCTCTGTGGTCTGTTATGTAAATCTTGTTTCACTGTCCTGTGTGTTGGTGGGTTTTGACTTAAAGGCATTTTACTGAGATTACAATGTTTTGCAAATTCTGTTCCTGATTTAGCCCCACAGCATTCACACACATACAGTTGCCATCTCTGTTGGCACCCTTGCCGTTTATGCCACCCCATGCAGTTGCTTGGGTACGGAATCGATTTTAGCCTTTGTCTCAGTGTCTGCAAGAAAGGAGAAAAATCAGGAGGGGTGCCAGAATAAAAAAAACACCAAACTGTTTTTGCCTAGGTATACCCATTTTTGCTGTCTATTCTACCCCTCAAGTCAATCAAGCTGTGCTCCTGAGATGCACCAAGCACAGACAAGCTCCTTTCCTGGCCCCCTGGGTGCTAGCCTTCATTCTATCTGGCTCACTTTTATTTACACCCCACCAGACTTCCGCCCTTCCTCAAAGGATCAGGATCCCAATACACACACAATACATGGTCAGGATCCCAAAACCGATTGGTCCTACCTGGGCCGAAGGAGGCGCGGCTGGCAAGTACAAGGGCCAGGGCTTTTTCAGTGGCGGCCCCATACTGGTGGAATGAGCTCCCGGAGAACATCAGGGCCCTGCAGGACCTATTACAATTCCGCAGGGCCTGCAAGACGGAGCTCTTCCACCAGGCTTTCAAGTAGGGGCCGCCTAATGTTTACATTCTGGCCCTGGCCCAATTCTATCTGCCGGCAAGGACATCTGCACTCATATAGGGATTACATCTGAGTGCTGACCTGATACACTCTGAAGATAAATTGTAGCTGCTGATCTTGTGGTATAAGTTTATTGTTTTATCGACATTGTATATGATACTTTTGTGTTGTTAGCCGCCCTGAGCCCGCCATTGGCGGGGAGGGCAGGATATAAACTTTATGAAATAAATAAATAAATAAAGGCGCTTAAGGACAGTATGATGTAGTGGTTAGAGTGTCAGGGCCAGGCTTGGGACACCTAGGTTTGAATCCCCACTCTGCCATGGAAGCTTGTTGGTCATACACTCTTGGCCTAATCTACCTAACAGAGCAGGGGTCTCTGGCTCCAGAACCAAATGTGGCATTTAAAAAAAAGAAAATGAGACTCTGTATATTAGTGTATCTTGGAGAGGTAGATCAGATCCTAGAATAACCAGTACATGAAAGAAATGACAAGCAAAAATGTTTAAGGAACTAAAAGGGCTTCTTAGATAGTTTGGTGTAGTGGGTAAGTGCATGGACTCTAATCTGGGAGAACTGGGTTTGATTCCCCGCTCCTCCACTTGCACCTGCTGGATGACCTTGGGCAAGCCATAGCTCAGGCACAGCTGCTCTTGAAAAAGAGCAGTTCTGAAAAGTTCTCTCCGCCCCACCTACTGTGCAGGGTGTCTCTTGTGGGGTGGGGGAGAGAAAGGAGTTTGTAAGCCGCTCTGAGACTCCTTTGGGTAGTGAAGGACAGAGTATAAATCCAGTCTCCTCTTCTTGTGACAAAATGCATGTTTTCCTGGGAGGTTGGCAAAGAAAAAATCTCCACAGCATTTTAAAAGGTTTTCCCCCCCTTTCTTTTCTCTGCACAGAGAACAGGCTGGGAAGGAGGAAGTTCATTGATGGCTTTCCAGGCTCACCTCTTAAGAAATGCTAAACTTTGCTAGAAACATTGGGATAGCCAAGCATCCCTCTTCTCCCCCCCCCCTTCCCTAGGCAGGGAACAAAGTATGGAAGACTGTAGGCTAAAACAGCTCCAAGGATAGTTTCCAGGAAGGGGCTGGAGGAAACACTTCCTTGACCTGGGCTGACCAGGTCAAGTGGGAGAGGAAAGAGAGATGATAAACTTCCTTGCAGAAGGAAGTAGCTCTCTTTCTCTGGGATGCTGCATTCGGGAGAACTCTGATCTGAGGTTTGCAAACAGGCAGCCATTGACCATGTGGTCAGCCTGGATATCTAAGGGAGGCTGAAGGTAATGGCAACTTGGCAGCAGGGCTTCTTTTTGGGGGGGGGGGGGAAGAGTTGCCAGAACTCTCAAGAGGGCAATGAAGTTTTCAGTCTGTATACTGAAAACTCACAAACTTTTAAACATTTTTTAAAAGAATTTTGTCAAAGAGGTTCTGGGACTCCATTCTGGTGCGTTCTCCCAGAAAAAAGCCCTGCTTGGCAAAGATCTAGAACAGCTAAGCTAAAGAGACTGTCCTATATTTTACCATTAGATAGGGCATGTATAGAGAAAGGGACAGAGGATTTGTGTTTTTACCCATTTCTGTTGTATTCCTTGTTCAGATTTGGTGCTGTGCTAAAAATATGCTTGTAAACGTTTTCTTTTTAATAAATACTTTAAACTTTTGATGCTAGGAGTGGTTCTCTGTACCACATAGACCTGCACTGTTTCGGACATGCTATTGTAAAAGGGGCTCCAGGGGAGGTTGGCAAGCAGCTATTCCTCCAGGGGTGCCCAAGGCAGTGAATTGTCCCTGTGGTGACTAGGTGCTGGGCAGTGGGAGACACTGAGACAAGGCATCTGAATTTGGAAGAGGAGCTTAGAGTTCTGATCCTCACAGTGGGAAATCCCACCAATGATCAGGTGGTGGTGGCACATTACCCCAGAGAGAAAGAAAAGTTCCGCCAGGAAGTTGGGAGCCCTAAGGAGGGCAGGGTGGAATAGGGCCTGCAGGCCAGAAAGCAGTGAAAAGCTGACAGTAATTGAAGAGCAAACCATGTACAGATTTATGCTAGTGTGCTAAAGCAATTGTGTAGGGTGTTTCTTTGTATAGCCATTACTTATTATGAGTCCCCATGTGTGCTACTTCCTGATAAGAGAGCACTCACAACAACCAGATTTTGGACTGTGAAAACTTTATCAATAATCAACATGTCAATTATCTTATTGGTAAGTTGTCATTCTAAGTTATGCAAATGTGCTTTCTTACTCTGTCTCATTATCTACCTCTTTTTCTGAATTTTGATGTAATCTTTTTACGCATAAAATGTGGTTGACCCCAATCTAGAGATGTAAATCAGGTTCACCCAACGGTTCACACCTGCTTCATGAGACTCTGAACAGCAGATCTTCCAGCCTTATCTCAAACTGCTTCTGAAACACCAAAGTTCAATATTGTTTCTCCATGATAGGGAGCGAGTGGGAGTCCCAAATCCCCCTGGGCGGAGGAGAACCAGTTGCCCAGTGTCAAAGGAAAAGGGGAAGCTGTTGTAAGATTTTGAGCAGGTCCTCCTGCCTTTAGCAGGGGGAGTAGCTCCTTCTATGTTACCATAGAGTTTTCAGGACAAATGCTAGAGTGTACCCCTGATGACGAGCCCAGTGTGGAGGTGACATCATCGCACCAGGCATATCAGCCTGATCCAGATACTTGGGGGACGGGGTTCCCCCCACCGGCTGGATCCGGCCCAGCAGGTCAGGGGCCCTTTGAGTGGGCAACCCCCCCCCAGGGACTTGGCAGCCCTGTCCTCAACTCATATCACATGAATCTGTCTTATACTGAATCAGACCGTCAGCCCATCAAGATCTACTCAGCCTGGCAGCAGATCTAGGATCTGGGGGATTGGGGGGGGGTAGGTTTGCCAGATCCAGGATGGGAAACTCCCAGAGATTTGGGGGTGGAGCCTGGGGAGGACAGGGACCTCAGTGGGGTACAGTACCATAGAGTCCATCCTCCAAAACATCCATTTTCTCCAGGGGAACTGATATTTGTAGTGCTGAGATGAGCTGTAATTCCAGGGGGTCCCCAGGTCCCACCTGGAGGCTGGCATCACTAAGGAGTTCACCAGGATTTCAGGCAGAGGTCTTTCACATCACCTCCTACCTTTAAACTGGAGATGCTGGGTGTTGAACCTGGGACCTTCTGCATGCCAAGCAGACACTCTACCACTGAGCCACAGCCCTTCCCCAAATAACTATATAAACTGCATGACTCACATAAACCTTACATTGTGCCAGCCAAAGTCTAAGGATGTCTCATTACACTGACAATATTATAGCAGGAGCAGTTACTGCCAGTTGCCAATATATGGCTGTCACTTGCCAAGGAGTAACTCTCTCTGAGAAGCTCTCTCTCTGCCTTATTTAGCAAACTGCAACACGGGAGACAAGAAACAATAGGGATGTCTTCAAACAAATTGCTTTCAAATTGCTTCAGACAAGTGTCAGTCACCACCAGAGCTGTCATCCTCTTAATCGTGCTTGCTTGGAAACAGTTTTCTATTCAGGTCAGGGAGACTCACCTCCATGCACAAGAGGTTAGGAGAGAAATGGAGGAGGTTTCCCTCAGCTGGTACCTAAAATTATATTTTCTCACAATTGATGGACAAAATGGAGGGGGAGGCCTTAAGCCAATGGTGGAGGCACAAAATTGATTTACCAGCAAAGTGCACAGTCTCCCAGGAAGTTCTCAAGTACAAGGCCCGTTTGTCATGTTTCCATTGTGCAAATATTCTGTGTGTTTTATTTCAATGCTTTAATGTGGCGTTGTCTATGTATGTTCCTGTGATTAAAAATGTAGGCCTCTAGAGTAAGAAGGGGGGGGGATAGGTGATTGAAGTGTGTTGTGACTGGATAGTAGCTGTACCCTAGAGTACAGAGTTGTCTGTTTTGTTCAGAGAAGTTTTGTGTGAGAGTCAGTTCTGCACTCTCCTTTTAATCCATGTTCACTGCAGTGTCCTCCAAACAATTGTGCACTAAAATCAAATTCAACCTTCTTTTTAATTCAGGTCCCCACACCCCCACACCCCTATTCTGCACTAAAATCAAGTTCAGCCTTTTTTAATTCCATTCTTTTTCTCCCCATTCTGCAGTACATTACCTCCCTTCGGTGATCAGCACCGAGCACTGATTCTCCATTGGTTTTTCCCTCCGTTGTTTTACAAAACTTTCAGGTTCCCTGTCATGTTTGCTTCCTTATCTCAGTCCCTGTTTCAGGTCCCGGCGGGAGAGCGGCATTGGCTTCCCTCCTCCACCGTCGGTCCCCCCCCCCTTTCCTCCACCCCTCCTTTGCAGCGTGAACTCATCTGTTTTGCTAGACTTCAGTTATCTCTGCTGCTGCTCTTGTAACCTTGGGCAACTGGGCTCTCTGCTCTTCCAGGTGTCTTTTGTGTGGGAATGCATGTAGATTACACACAGGGTCGGGGAGGGGAATTATGCTCAGCTTACATGCCTTTTTCTCTGAGAAAGTAACGGTAGCACATTTTGGCGCTTGATATTTTTATTCTGATTGGTACCTGACCTTTGACTCCTGTTTGAATACAGTATATCAGTTCTTCCCTTTCTGTATGTGGTATCACTAACAACGCAAGTGTTTCCTGAAAGACAATTAAGAAATAAAGACTTTGTTTTGCAATACAAGGCCTGGCTTATTGGATCTCATCAGAAGTCTCACACGAAACCCACGTTGGAACAGAAATTCCCCTCTGCATTGCATGCTGGTTTCACTTCCTTTGATTATCGGGTTTTATGGTAGCTTCCACACCCCATGCCACTTTCGAGTTCTTTGATCCCCAATTTTTATTATACTGCATAGATTTATGGCCATTTTATGGCTGTTCAGGGGTGACTTTGCAGTCAGTACCACATTGGCCCAAGGAATTCGAATGTGGTTTTGAGCTACACTTTTTCCTCCCAGTTGTGAAAATGTGGAGTGAATGCTAGATGCAGAATCACCTTCTGTTTTCCTGTGGTCTTAAATTGCCTCGACTCGAACACTGAGAAAATCTGGAGTGGCAGGCAAATGAGGAAAGGAGGACCTATGTGAGAGGGAGGAAGACAGTTGAGTGGGTGACGACTGAAGTACCATAATGGGAAACCTGGAAACCCAGAGCATAGGGTAGGGAGGAGGGTGTTACTGATATGGCAATGTTACTTCTGGGCAGGGCTATTTTGGGGCAGGAACGCACAGGAACGGAGTTCCGGCTGGCTCCTGAGTTGGCCACACCCAGCAGGAACTCATTAGCAGAATATGCCACGCCCAACAGCAGATACTCATTAGGACTGGCTACATTAGAGTTATGTGGCCTAACATGCAAATTAATTCCTGCTGCCAAAAAAGCCCTGGGTTTTGACAACAAACAAGGTAAACAGAATAAGAAGCAAAAGGTGGGTGTGGCTGGATGACCACTCTTCTGGTAACATGGGGGTGTGGCCTAATATGCTAATAAGCTGTGTTGTCAGTGGTATGGCCTAATATGCTAATGAGTTTCTGCTGTTGGGTGTGGCCTATAATGCTAATGACTTCCTGCTGGGCTTTTTCTACAAAAAAAGCCCTGCTTCTGGGTGATTCCCTAGCGTTTCCATACTCCAAGTGGGGCCTGGACATCTCCCAGAATTACAACTGCTCTCCGGAGGACAGAGATCAGTTCCCCTGGAGAAAATGGCAGCTTTGGAGGGTAGGTTCTATGGCATTATACCCCACTAAGGTACTTCCTCTTACCAAATCCAACCCCACTCCACCCATGCTTTACCCCCAAATCACCAGGTATTTCCCAACCCACAGTTGGCAACCATTGTGATCCTGTAAGTGAATCGCTGCATCAGCAATACTTTAGGAATTCCTCCAATCTCTGTGGTAAAGACCATAGAAGTTGGGGAAATCCCTAGAAAGTTATAGACACAGTGACTGGAAGTGATGTCACCACATCCACAGCATCATCCCCCCTTCATTTTTTTCTTGCTGCTCAATGGCCTAAGGGCAGACAGAACTACTACCTATATTTCAGCCATCGACAGTTTTCCAATGCTGAGCAGGAATGCATTCTCTGGTGATCAGTGTGTACCCCTGGGAGTTTGACCACCTAAACCCCTAGGGTTGTCAGGTCTGGGTTTAACAATACCTGGAGACTTTGAGGGTGGATCCAGGAGAGGTTTGGGGAGGGGCCTCAGCATGGTACAATGCCATAGAGTCCACCAGAGGTGATAAAATCAGCGAATAGTAGTGAACTTGCAATCTCCCACTTCTATTATATGAAAGGAAATCAATTTATATCTGCTGTTCTCAAGGCATTTAACCACAAAATATGTGCTAAACTACTCTATGGTGCTCCAAACTGGATTGCTGCCTTTAACAAAACTGTTGAAAGAGTCCAATTCAAATTTCTCAGGAAAATTCTAGGGCTCCCAACTTGCGTACCTTATGCAGCAATATGCCTTGAGACAACCCAGAGACAGTCACTAAAATGTGGCTCTCAACTTTTAAATTCTGACTGCGCCTCCTCTACAGAAGCGGGTCTAATAGTCTCATCGCTTATATGCTGTGTGAATTTCACCTATCAGATTGGTTGACACGTGTTGAGGGGAAAATTACACTGATGGGGCTTAGCATGGATGATTTGACCCTTCTCTCAGAGAAAAATGCTTTTGGCATGATTAAGCAGAGATTAATCGACATAGAAATGCAAGAATTTAGAAGTCTTGCTTCTGGGCACTGTTCTTCCATTTATTGAGGGATTCCTTTCAATGGGCCGCTTGCAGAGTATTTTTCCTGCCTGACTGATCCCCACATTAGAAGGGTGTTTTACGCTGGCCCGTTTTAATGTGCTCCCCTCAGCTGTGTTATAAGGGAGACTTAAAAAATACCATTCTCAGATAGGTTATGCCCCTATGGGCTAAAGGAGATTGAAGGCATGGACCATGTACTTCTCTCTTGGAGATTTTACCAAGATCTAAGTGTTTTTCACCTCATTCCTATACTGTAATCCTTGGAGGACAAATCTGAGGAAAGTAAGATAATGAACTTCCTAGCCTCAAATAGGGCTGATACCATCGAAGCGGTAGCAAACTTTTTTTATAGTGTGTATAGGAGGAGAAGTTTGTTCTGTCAGAATGGTTTGTTATTAACTGTTTTATCTTCTTCCCTTTTTGTATACCTGCGCTAAGGCTGTTGTTGTTATGCCAATAAAGGTTTGTGGTGTTTGAGTCCACCCTTCAAAGCAGCCATTTTCTCCAGGGGAGCTGATCTCTGTCAGCTGGAGATCAGTCATAAAAGCAGGAGATCTCCAGTCCCCATCTAGAGGCTGGAAACCCTAGAGGCTGCACGGCTTTTATATAACATCTGCCCTTTCTCTGTGACTCATGGGCATTAGCTCTCAGCTTGTTTATGCCTAGTGTATCACCATCTTCACGGAAAGCAGCACTACAGGGACAGTGTTAATTTATCCATGCTGCAAATGTGTTCTTTTGTAGAAGAAGAAATTATATCATTTTCACCGTTAGAGCCGACTCTGAGGCATTTGGCAAGAAGAAGAAAACATATTCTTCACATTCCCCCAATCAAAATCCCAAGAACTGCTAGCAGCGATGTTTTTCTAAAGCCAGCCTTATGTCACATGAAGTCTCAGCGAATTCATTTCACAACCATGTTTTTTTTATTAACAGAGCAATTGAATGAAACAGTCACTGCCTCAACACTCATGTAACCATCCAGAATAACAAATACAAGAATCATAGAATCATAGAGTTGGAAGGGATCTCCAGGGTCATCTAATTCAACCCCCTGCATAAGGCAAGAAATTCACAAATACCTCCCCCTTATCCCCTTACCCTGTCAGGGAGAGGGGGCAGAAAGTATAGAACTGATGGTGCAGTCCTAGATGCACTGACACCCTTCTGAATCCTTAAAAGGGTATTACTCTGTTTAGGATTGTCCTGGAAGCAATCTGAATCACTGTAATGCATAGGGATGTCAGCCTCCTGATGGGACCTGGGGATCCCCTGGAATTACAGCTCATCTCCAGGCTACAGAGATTAGTTAACGGATGTTTTAGAGGGTGGACTATATGGCACTGAACTCCCCAGGCTCCACCCCCACGTCTCCAGGAATTCCCCTGCCTGGATCTGGCAACCCCTCAGTGGTCCTGGCAACTCTAGCCATGCAAGTGCAAACAGGACCCCCCAAACACACACACAATGCCAAAACAACTCACACACAAGGGGGAAAACAGCAACATGCAAAATATGAGGAGCTTTCCTTATGCAGCATGAAATATGGATAGCTGCCAGCATTTGGCTGACTTTCGGAAGAAGTCAGGCTGTTTAGGATTTTGATTGTGGTTTTCTCACAGTTATATATATATATACAAGGAGGGACCTGCGATACTCGCAGGGGAGGAGCTCCACGCAGAGGAGGAAGCCGCCGCAGATGAGCCTTCGCCCCTGCCCAGCTCTTCCTGCACACCCCCACCCCCGCCAGCAACAGCGAGGCCCATGTGGCTCCCAGCCACCAGGCCGGCCAAGCTCTTCCCCCCACCCTGTGACAGTGAGGCCCACGCAGCTCCAACCACTGGGCCCGCCAAGCCCTCTCCCTCCCCCTGCAGCGGAGGCGAGATATGCGCAGGGAACGCTCTTTTAGTTTTGGGGGGATTTAAATATCCCCCAAATATTTTTTTTAACTTTTAGGATTTTTCTGCACACCTGGAGAGTCCCCCAAGTGTGTAGGAAAATCTCTCTGCCCCCCAAGTGCCTCCGATGTGTGGATTTAGATATCCGCACACATGGGGGCACTTGGGAATTAGATATATAGACAAGTGGAGACCTGCAAGAAACTTGCAGGATCGTTATCCCATTCCTCATACCTTTGCTTCCTCCCTTCTCCCCCTACCTCTCTCACACTCTTTCTCCCTTCTGCCCCCCTTTCTTACTCTCTCGCTCTCCTCCATGTATGTTACTTCCTCTCTCTTTCTGACCTGTCATCATTCCCTTTGTTTTTCTGCCTCCCCACCTCATCACTCTTTCTCTCTCTTTCTGCCTCCCACCTCAAATCCCACCCTCCCCAGGCTCCACCTCTCAAATGTCTGGGAATTTCCCAACCTGGAGTTGGCAACCCTATTTCCTTCCCACCCAACAGCCAACCTACCTTTATCTGTCTTCAGCTTTCTATCTCCACCCCCCTCCCCTGCAGCCTCTACCTAGGAAAATTACAGTCTTTCTCCGCAATGGGGACTAAAGCAGCTTACATTAGTATTTCCTCTTTGTTATCTGCACAACAACCCTGTGAGGTTGGTTAGGCTGAAAGTATGTGACTGGTCCAAAATCTCCCAGTCAGCTTCCACTGCAAGATGGGGATCTGAACCTGGGTCTCGCAGATCCCAGTCTGAAGCTCGAACTGTTGCACCACAATGGTTTTCATACGGTGGCTGCTGATGAACTGTAGCAAAACAGCTGGGCCTAATTAAGTCATGCAAATCAGGTGGTATCAAGTCACACAGAGGGTGCTGCCTAGGGATGCCAGCCTCCAGATGGGACCTGGGGATCCCCTGGAGTTACTGCTCATCTCCAGACTACAGAGATAACTTTCCATGGAGAAAATGGATGCTTTGGAGGGGGGAGTTTATGGCATTGTACCTCACTGAGGTCCCTGTCCTCCCCAGGCTCCACCCCCAAATCTCCAGGAGTTTCCCAGCCTGGATCTGGATCCGCTACTGGTGGCTGGGGGGATACTTGGCAACCCTAGACTGCTGCCAGTAAAATCCCTGCCTTTGACTGACAGAAACAGTTGGAACCTCCCCCACTCCCCCGAACATTCTAATCTCCTCACAGTTGACGCCTGGAGCTGAGGCCATTTCAAAAGGTATTTTGCGGGATTCTATGGTCCCTGAAGGTTTTTTTTTAACTTTTCGGATTTTTCTGCACATGGTGGGAGTGCCCCCTGTGTGTAGGAAAACCTCTCCCCCCCCCAAGGGCTCCCTAGCTCAGATTTAGATATCCGCACGGGGGGGGGGCTTCGCTATTAGATATATAGACAAGGGGGGCCGCAATATTCATGGGGGGGAAGAAGCTGACAGATGCTCCTCCTTCCTCCGCCCCCTTCCCCCCACCACTGCAGCCTGCCCCGGCGAGGCCCCTCCGGTGCAGAGACGAATGGGCCTCACCATTCCTCCCCCCCTGCTGCTGCCCTCGTGTTTCCCTCAGGGGGGAGAGAAGGAGCACGCCCCCTCCCCCCCAGAGACTCCCGGCAGGCCTCGGCAGCTCTTGCCGGGCCCGCCACTCGCCCCCTTCCCCCCCCGAGACTCCCAGCGGGCCTCGGTGCCTCTCGCCGGGCCCGCCGCTCGCCCCCTTCCCCCTCCTCTGCAGGCTCCTCCCCCCTGTAAGGCGGTGGCGGCAGGGAGACTGCTGCCTGCCAAGGCTTCCCCCGCCTTCAAAACAGCAGCGGCGGCAGGGACACCCACTGTCCACTAAGGCTTCCCCCCTCCCTCCCTGCTTTCAAAACGGCGGCGGAGGCATAGAGACCTGCCGCCCGCCGAGGCTCTTCCCTCCCTCCCCCCCACAAACAGCGGCGGTGAGTCCTCGTCACGCCGCTTCCCACCCCCTCCCCTACAGCGGCCACAGTGTTCTCTGCGCACGCGCGGAGAATGCTTTAACTTTTCGGGGGATTTAAAGATCCCCCGAAAAGTTTGTATTTTTCTGCACATGGGGGGAGTGCCCCCCGTGTGTAGAAACCACCCCCCAAGTGCCCCCCTGCACTTGACAGTTGTCAGGAGTAGACCTGCAAGAAACTTGCGGGATGGTTATCCCATTCATCATACCTTTGCTTCCTCCCTTCTCCCCCTCAGTAACACTGAGTTACTACAGAGATAACTTTCTATGGAGAAAATGGATGCTTTGGAGGGTGGAGTTTATGGCATTGTACCTCACTGAGGTCCCTGTCCTCCCCAGGTTCCACCCCCAAATTTCCAGTAGTTTCCCAGCCTGGCTCTGGATCCCCTGCTGGTGGCCGGGGTGGGGGGGGATACTTGGCAACCCTAGACTGCTGCCAGTAAAATCCCTGCCTTTGACTGACAGAAACAGTTGGAACCTCCCCCCCTCCCTCGAACATTCTAATCTCCTCATAGTTGACGCCTGGAGCTGAGGCCATTTCAAAAGGTATTTTGGGGGATTCTATGGTCCCTGAAGAGTTTTTTTAACTTTTCAGATTTTTCTGCACATGGTGGGAGTGCCCCCTGTGTGTAGGAAAACCTCTTCCCCCCCCCCAAGGGCCCCCTAGCTCCTAACCCCCTATTAGATATGTAGATATATACATAAAAGAAACAACCCCCTCCCCTGGAATATCAAGAGTGTTTTGCTTCCTTATCATGCCTCAGTTTTGCAGCATTGTTTGCATTACAAAGCCTCCAACTGGTACAAACAATTGCCAGAGTGTTTGGGGAGGTAGATAAAGCAAAATAAAATTGGAAAATGCAAGATCAAGCACTTGCAGCTTGAGGAGGGGACACTAACGATGCAAAAAGGTTGCTTGACCTTTGGGCATTGGATCAGGCCCCAAGGGATCCAGGTTCAAAGCCCAGTTTGTTTCTGACCTTGGGACAGTCAGTCTGTCTCAGACTAACCTGTGTCTTGTTAAGATGCAACAGAAAAAGGGGAAACCTTACACGTTGCTCTGAAATCCCTGGAAAAAAATCTAGATGGAAATACACAAAATAACACTCCATGAGATTGATTGATCGATTGATTTTATTTTTATTTATTTATTTTCTGCCTTTCTCACTGAGACTCAAGGTGGACTACATAGAATAAATCAGTACAATCAACAGAATGGGACATCCAAAAGGCAATGCAATATGCATTTGACTTACAGAGATCTGGAAAACCAGCCAGTGGTGAAGCACAGTGTAAGTATTTGTTGGCAATGTCTGGTGTACAAAGAAAACGAGAGGAAGACCCTGAAGGCGGCAGCAAGAAGACAATTAGAAAGGATAGTGAGGACAGTGTTGGAAGTGAGGGACTTTGTGCTGTCTCTTAGCCTCAGACTGCAGAGCAGGACTACAGAGAGTCGGAGAGATAGATAAGCTAGGACCCTGATCATCCTTCCCTTCTACTGATCAGATACTATCCCTTTGATGTGTGGATAGGGAATCTTCCTTTGATACCTTCTCTCCACACTATGCTTCCTCTTCTTCATCATGGCACCATGAGGGCAGGACCTGCCTCCTGCATCTCTATCCATCCTAACAAGTTGGAATTAGAATCCTATCTCTACCCTATCCTGTCTAGAATGGAGTTCTTTACAATAAAGTACTTATATTCAGGAATCCTTTCATAAAAAAAGAGGTGCAGGAGCTCATTAGCATAACTTATTTGCATATGCCACACACCCTGACGTCACCGGAAGTGTCAAAAGGCCACACATCCCTGACATCACGGGCAGTGTGTCAGAAGGCAGGGAGGGAGGGAGAAGGAAGGAAGGAAGGAAGGAAGGGAACAGGAAGGAAGGTAGGTAGGTAGGTGGGGGAGAGAGAGAGAAGAAAGAAAGAAAGAAAGAAAGAAAGAAAGAAAGAAAGAAAGAAAGAAAGAAAGAAAGAAAGAAAGAAAGAAAGAAAGAAAGAAAGAAAGAAAGAGAAAGGAGGGAGGGAGGGAGGGAGGGGGGAAGGGAGGAAGGGGGGAAGGAAGGAAGGAAGGAAGGAAGGAAGGAAGGAAGGAAGGAAGGAACAGTAAGGTAGGTAGGTGGGGGGAGAGAGAGAAGAAAGGAAGGAAGGGGGGAGAGAGAAAGGAAGGAAAGGAAGGAAGGAAGGGAGGGGGAAAGGAAGGAACAGGAAGGTAGGTAGGTAGGTAGGTAGGTGGGGGGAGAGAGAGAGAGAAGAAAGGAAGGAAGGAAGGAAGGAAGGAAGGAAGGAAGGAAGGAAGGAAGGAAGGGAGGGAGAGGGGAAGGAAGGGGGAAAGGAAGGCACAGGAATGTAGGTAGGTGGGGGGGAGAGAGAGAAGGAAGGAAGGAAGGAAGGAAGGAAGGAAGGAAGGAAGGAAGGAAGGGAGGGTGGTAGGTAGGTAGGTAGGTAGGTAGGTGGGGGGAGAGAGAGAAAGAGAGAAGGGAGGGAGGGCCCCACTGGGGCCAGTGTTTCCCTCCCTCCCCCCCCTGCTCTTGCTTGGGCCCGAGTGGCTTCACGCCACTCGGGCCGGCTTCTCCTTCCCTTGCGCCCCCCCTCCCGCGGCCTGGGAACAGTGAGTGGGGGAAGGAGGGGGCTTCTTGCCAGGGCCGGCGGCCTGTCACGGCCCCGGAGCAGCGAGTGGGGGAGGGAGGGAGGGGGCTTCTTGCCGGGGCCGGCGGTGCGTGCCGCGGCCCCGGAGCAGCGAGTGGGGGGGGAGGGAGGGGGCTTCTTGCTGGGGCTGGCGGTGGCCTGCCGCGGCTGGGAAGGGTGAGCGGGGGGCGGGGCTTTGCTATATGCCCGCGCCCCGGCCCCAACAGAGCCCTGTTTATATTAGCTTCTGCAAAGATAAAGAGGCTCCGTATGTAACTTTGTTCCTTGTCAGCACACACAAACCAAATAGACTGCTGCATTATGTGCCTTGAGCACTCTGCGCACCAACTCGTCCTTCAGAAAGCCCCTTTTCTCTCCTGTTAAGTGTCATTCCTTGTCGTCTCCAGATTGCTACTTTCAGGGCAATCTCCTCTTTCTTCCCAGAAGTGCCACACTCAGTCTCTCTCTCAGACTCTCTACAGCTTGAGATGTAGTTAGGAACCTATCTCTATCTCTCATCTTTCCTATCAGGTATGTTAGTTCCTGGACAAACCTTTATCTACTCTTTAATCAGGTGGTGCACTGTTGCTGTGTTAATTCCTCTGCCAATAGTATTAACGTGACACGTTAAACAAAAAGCAGAAGTCACATAGCAGGAGCCTAACAGACATACTGTGTACTGCATTTTACACAGTGGTATCATCCATAGCCCCCAGCCCTCCATCCTGGGCCTTTCTCTGGGATACCTGTGATCACACACACTTTTGAATTGGATTTTGCCAGTTCACACAGTAAAAATCCAGTTGGAAAGTACACTGAAAGTGGATTATTTAATGTGTGTGATCGCAGCCAATATTGTTACAGTGCAGCCCTGTTACCTGTGCCCAAAGCCCTCTTGAATAAGTCAGCTTTCCATAGTTTGTGGAAAGCTGGGGGGAGGAGCCTTCCTGATATCAGGCAGACCATCCCATAAGGTTGGTGGGGGCACAACAGAGAAGGCACGTGAACAGGCAGGTGTGGATTTTGCCCATTTGCAGGGTGGCACTCGTAGAAGAGCCTGTTCAGATGAGCAAAGCTGTCATGGCAGAAGATGGAGGAGTAGGGCTGCCAAGTCAGCCCGGGGGGCGGGGGATCCCCCACTACAGGGGTTCCTGATCCGCCGGCTGGCATTCGGCCGGCGGGGGGAACCCCACCCCCGAAGTCGTCCGTCCTGGATGACTTCCCCAGCGTAGTGACGTCACCCGGAAGTGACGTCACCACGCTGGAGACGTTGCCAGGGCAATGCTCTGCACGGCAACGCTCTGCAGCCCTAGTCTGCGTGGACAATGTCGGTGGCCGTGATCACGCTACTGGGTTTGGTGGGCAACGCGCTGCTCCTGCACCGGCTCTGCTGCAGTGGCGGCTGCTGTGCAGGTCGGTTTGCACGGCGGCGAAAGATGGATTTCCTTCTCGCACACTTGGCCGTGGCGGATCTCTATGGCTGCGGGCTGGCTCTTCTCTCCCAGCTTCCTCCGGCAGCGGACGCCGGCGAGGCAGAGCCTGGGGAGGCGGCGTGGCTGGCGGGGAACGCCACCTGTCACTTGTTCCGGCTCCTGCAAGGTTCCGGGCTGCTGGTGCCGTCGTACACGCGTTGTACATGCCCCAACATGGTGACGTCACTTCCAGGTGATGTCACTGGGCGCGCGCGCTTTGCGCGCGCGCCAGGGAGCCTCCCGGGCGGCTCCCGGGCAGTGAAGGACTCACCCCCCACCAAAACGTAAGTTTGACTTGGCAGCCATAGGAGGGAGAGGCAGTGCCACAGATATGAGGGACCAAGGCCATGTAGGGCTTTGTATGTGCTAAAGGTAAAAGTAAAGGTTTCCCTTGCTCAAAAGCCAGTTGAATCCAGTTCTAGGGGGTGGTGCTCATCTCTGTTTCCAAGCTGAAGAGCCAGCGCTGTCCAAAGATATCTCCAGGGTCATGACCACGAAACAACAGTGTGCTGAACACTGTTACCTTCCCACCGAAGCAGTACCTATTTCTCTACTTGCAGTTTCTTGCATTCGACCCGCTAGGTTGGCAGGAGCTGGGGCCAGAGACGGGAGCTCATTCCGTCACGCAGCACTCGAATCTCGAACTGCTGAGCTACCGCCTTCTGGTATGCAGCTCAGTGTCTTAACCTCTGAGCCAGCATATGTGCTAGCCAGTACTTTAAATGGAACCTGGTAACTGACAGGTTGTCAGGAGGTTAGGGCAGTGAGGTCTCCACCAGTATGCTGATAGCCTGGAACTCTACCAGTCATCTTATATCCAATAGTCAAGTGCAGTTTCATCTGGAGCCTCACTGACATAAAACCAGGGGTCATTTCATAAAAAAAAGAGGTGCAGGAGCTTATTAGCATAACTCATTAGCATAACTTATTTGCATATGCCACACCACCTGACATCATCAGAAGTATGTCAGAAGGCAAGAAAGAAAGAAAAGAGAGAGAGAGAGAGAGAGAGAGAGAGAAAGAAAGAAAGAAAGAAAGAAAGAGAGAGAGAGAGAGAGAGAGAGAGAGAGAGAGAGAGAGAGAGAGAGGGGACAGCTACTAATCCAAGCCTCAGAAATACCACTATTTTGGGAGGATAGCTTCAGTGGTGGCTGAAGGCTGGTTGGAGGAACAAGAACCTTTCCAGGGGACTGGGTCATTTTGCTGCAGCCATGACACAAGCAGGCACTCTCCCACGGGGGGGGGGGGGGGGGCTGGCACCAACTCCCGGAGCTGCGCTCCCCCGAGCTCCTGCTTGAAAGGACCCCTGCATAAAACAGATACTTCTGTAAACTTGGGGGACGCCCCAGGTTTGCAGAAAAATCTGAAAACATTACAAAAATAGTTTGGGGGGGTTAAATTCCCCCCAAAGGAGACAACACACCTTTTCTGTTGCCAGCAGCAGTGGGGGAGCAGATAGCCACACCAGATCCAAAGGTGGGACTTTATTTACTGTATTATTTTAGGGGCCACATCCAGCCCAGCTGGCCCTCTCTGCTGTGCCTTTCCAAGGGATGAGTCAGAGACAGGCATAAATTGAGAACCAGCAAGATGAAAAGCTCTTTATTTTCTTCTCCTTGTTCCCAGCACTCAATCTGAACTGCCAGTGGCACTTTTCGACAGAACACAGCTGTGCTAGATCAAGCTGTTCCACTACATGTCACTCAAAACTTGTTCAAATCCAAGAAAGCACATTCTACAAGATGGAAAAGAGCCTGTCAGTTTAAGGTTCCAAGTCGTTGGGTGTTTGGAAAATATGGGGAGTGGTGATGATGACCCCACAGGGTTTTCAAGGCAGGAGATGTTCAGAGGTGGTTGGCCATTGCCTGCCTCTGTGTAGTGACCCTGGACTTCCTTGGTGGTCTCCTATCCAAGTACTAACCAGGGCCGACCCTGATGAGATCCAACTAGCCTGGCCCTTCCAGGTCAGAGTACAGGCAATAGTTATTGGGTTTTAATTTTATTTGAGTTCACAATAGAATAAGGGGGAGGGGGAGGAGATTGGATTTATACCCCACCCTTCACTCAGAGTCTCAGAGCAGCTTACAATCTCCTTTCCCTTCCCCTCCCCACAACAAACACCCTGTGAGGTAGGTGGGGCTGAGAGAGCTCTGAGACAACTGTCCTTGAGAGAACAGCTCTGACAGACGATGGCTTGCCCGAGGACATCCAGCAGCTGCAAGTGAAGGAGTGGGGAATCAAACCCAGCTCTTCCAGATTAGAGTCTACGCATTTAACCACTACACCAAACAATACACAATACTAGCATACCATGATGTTACTTGATATGTGTCCGACGTGTCTTACTTATCCACTTTCCTCAGGTCAACTACACTAAAATATAAGAAAAGGAAGACTCCCCCCAAAAGTATGATAGGGTGTTTGGAATGCAAGTCCTCCTGCTGGCTTCATAATTACTGAGGGTGGGGGGAGCAAACCAATCAGATACAACTGTAATTTAATGAAAAAGTCCCAGCAGGTTCTGAACATCTTTGTCAAAGGAAACTGCAGGATATGATATGTGTGTGTAAAGACACGTAGACACACACACACACACATATTAGGGTTACCATATTTTTGGAAAGCAAAAAAAAAGGACAAATTTGCTGACTGACTACTTTAAACAAGTGATCACTATTTATTTATGTATGTATTTATTTATTTTATTAGATTTATATCCTGCCCTCCCTGCCGAAGCAAGCTCAGGGCAGCTCACATCAAAAGAAAAAAATACATTAAAACAGGATATAGTTTGATAAAACTGATAACATACATACGTCTAAATCACAATAAAAGCTGAAAGCTGTTAATAAAATGTTGATAAAGTACTGGCGGCGATGATGTTCTGCTAGACCACAGTGGTGTAGTCGTAAAGTGCAGCTGAAGCGACATCCAGAGATGTCCCGGAAAGGGCCTCAGTTGTTCTTGATGTTATCAGTGGTATTGGTAGCAGCTCCTATTCGAAGGCTTGGTGGAAGAGCTCCATTTTACAGGCCCTGAGGAACTGCAAAAACGACTAATCTCACTTTAAATACCCCCTACTATTGAAGCTGTGATCATTGCTACTAACTAGGAATATTCCTAACCTTCCAGCCCAAGGAGATGACATTTTCATCAGCTTTTTAAAAAGAGCACAAAAGAGGGTGGACACCAAAAAAAGAGGATCTGCCCTCTAACCCTTATATGTGTGTGCATGTCTAAAAACACAACACCCCCCCCCAAAACTTACAGCCCCCAGTCATCAGCAATAAATGATTCATAGTTTAAAGTTTCACTGCTGATGCTGAAATTTGATGCTAATCATATTCAAATGTTCCTGTTTCCAAGAACATGTAGTGCTGTGCTCGAGTTTGCATTTGCATTTATATGTGCCTAATCCTATGCCTGATGAAGATATTGGATGGGGAAGGGAAGGGAGGAAGAGCAGGTCAGTTTCACTCCCCTGTGGAGTGGAGCCTGAGGGGTGGGTGTTGCCTTCTGACACACTTCCGGTATGTTAGGGGGTGTGGCATATGCAAATGAGTTATGCAAATGAGTTATGCTAATGAGCTCCTGCACCTCTTTTTCTACGGAATGACCCCTGGTTTTGAGGCTTTCTCTTGTTTTTGTATTTACATGAATCTGCTTTCAGACCACTTCCAGCACACTGTTGCCCCACAGCTACCAAAACTCCTTTTGCAGTGATTCTTTATTCCCACCCACTTTCAAATCGCTAATCCTTTCTAAAGTAGAATTGTTGCTGCCCACTGCCCCGCCCCATTTCCACGTTTTTCTCTTTAGGCTGACGCACCCTCCCTGTTCTGGACTCAGATATAATACTTTTTTTGCATCCCCAAAATGTCCCCCAAAGGCAAAATGGGGACAGAATAAGGGAAGTTACTGGAAAATGGTCAGGTACCAGAAAATACGAATACTGGGAGTGTATGAACCCTGTACACTTTTGGTACCCACCAAACTGAGAACAATCCATCGTTCACTAATTGTGTAATCCATTTTCACTGCAATGATTCTTGCATGTGGTTACACCAGTCTTTATTGCTTTGGTTTATAATTTTGTAATCTGCCTTGAGTCTCACACAGAAAGAGGAATGATAAATGAAATACATAAAGTCCACCAGTGATGTTTTGTGGCATTCCAGTGCTTAACCACCCTCTGTCATACATTTGTAGTCTCAGGTAGAACCAATACCAGTGAATTTATCCAGGTCAGTATTTTAATAAAAGTCTGCATAAGTTAACCCATAAAGCTAGACAGAGCCAAGCGTGGCTTGGTGGACTCTATCTAGCTTTATGGTTCACATCGTGTGGACTTTTATTAAAATACTGGCTCAAAATGGAGAGATTCTTGGCCACAATCCTTGGTGTGCATAGCTGGGAGTAAGTCCCATTGGTCTCAGCACTTACTTCTATGTAAACATGCATTGGATCCGGCTGCAGGACAAAACACTCAATGATAAAAAGGATTAGTGTGCAAAGACAAATTGCTGTAAATGATTGTTAATTTCCATCTTATAATGCAGGGCTCACTTCCTAAATTTCAAATAAACTGTAAAAGAGAAAGCACGTGCAGTTCCCAGAACTTGAAGGAGAAAGATAACGGGATGTTGATGCTACAAAGTAATTCTGCTCCTAGTTCTGGCACAGTTCAACAGCTCTCCTCCACAGGCAGCTGATGCCTTGTCTGACTCCCATCTGACCCACAAATGTGGGTTCAGCCACCAGTGCTTTGGGGGAGAGGGATGTACATCTTTTTAATTTTTAAGAACACAGCACAAACCTTCTTGAATTTATCCATTTCCTTAATTTTCAAGCGCTGAACTGTTAGTGTTTTGTTCTTTGCTAATCTTGTAGCCCTGAGCCCCTGAGCCCAGGCTAGCCCGATCGCATCAGATCTCAGAAGTGAAGTAGGGTTGGCCTCAATTAGCACTTTGATGGGAGACTACAGAGGAAATCAAAGGTCACCACACAGAGGCAGGCAATGTCCAACCACCTCTGAACGTCTCCTGCCTTGCAAGCTCTATGCAGTCACCATAAAACAGCTGTGACTCAAAGGCACTTCCCACCACCACCATAACGTTGCAGAAGTCCATTATCTCCCCCCCCCCCCGCAACCCTCTCCAGACTTTGACCCTGCAGAAGAAAGGCACATTTATAGTGAGGCTGCTTGCAGCCCAACATCTCCCAACTTCTCCCCAGGAGGTCTGAATAAAACTACAGCTGCTTAATTCATGTCTTGGATGAACCTCAGTACCTTGGCTTCACAGTGATTTGGAGCCATTTAAAAACCATTTTCACTATATGCTTTAAGCTAGTGCAAGCTCTAAGAAAATGGTCAGTTCTTTAAACTCATAAACTGATGATCGAAACTCAGGGCAGGACGAGGTATTACTGGAAATGCCTGCAGCACAACCTTCTACCCTCCGAGCAGCGTGCATTTAAAAGTAAGCACAGTAGTGCCTCTCTGTTACCAGGCGCAATCCAGAGTGCTGCTGCTTACCAGGGCATGGGGCTAAAGTATGTGGATGACCGTCTCCTCCCAGATTGCCAGTTAAGGTCCCCACCTCAAGCCCTGCCCTCTGTGTCCCCACCCACAGAACTTATCTGTCTGGTGACAAGAGACAGGGGCTGCTCAGTGGTAGCTCTCCTTCTGTGCAATGCCCACCCATTCAAAACTCGCCTTTGGAACCTACTTTACAAGCATTTAGGTTAGGGCTGCCAAGTCCAACTTGGGAAATATCTGGGGACTTTGGGGGTGGAGCCAGGAGACTTTGGGGGTGGAGCCAGGAGAAAGGAAGTGACATCATTTTGTGAAGTCACATCCTGTGATGTTGCTTCCACATGCTTCCACATGAACTCATGAAGTTTCCTAATACTGAATCAGGCCATTGGTCCATCAAGGTCAGTATTGACTACTCAGACTGGTAGTGGCTCTCCAGGGTCTCAGGCGGAGATCTTTAATGTCACCTATTACCTGATCCTTTTTTAGCTGAAGAGGCTGATACCTCCTGCATGTCAAGCAGATGCTCTATCACTGAGCAACGGCCCTACTGAATCCTTCCTCATCTCGGCAGAATATGAAGCCCTAAGTGCTACACAAGTGCTAAATATGATTTTCATATCATAAGAACAGGAGAGAAGCCACAGTGGATCGGCCCATCCAGTACAGCCCATCCAGTACAACACTCTGTGTCACAACAGTGGCCAAAAATACCAGGTGCCCTCAGGAGGTCCAGCAGCGGGGCCAGAACTCCAGAAGCCCTCCCACTGTTGCCCCCCAAGCACCAAGAATTCAGAGCATCACTGCCCCAGACAAAGGGTTCCATTTAGACCTTGTGGCTCATAATAGCCACTGATAGACCTCTGCTGGATGGGGACAGAGAGAGAGAGAGAGAGAGAGACAGACAGCTTTTTCACTTACTCTTGCCCAATTCCCAGGTTTTATTTCTGGCCCTTGTTTCACCCAGCTGTTGTCCATGTAAGTCCCATAACTTCTCCCCCCCCCCCCCCAGCATAGGCTTTTTGGTGGCTAAAGAGGACCTTTGTCCTCCCCTTTTCGCCAGCAGAAAAGCTAGTTGGATCCATCCCTAATTTAAAATACCGGTTACTTGATGTACAAATGCTTTTAAAAATGCAGATTTTTACTGCTGGAGGGGGGGACACGGTTGAAAGAAACAGAAAATTGGCATAAAAATGAGGAATCCCAACTTTTATTTGCAGAAGGGAAATGAGGATTGGTGGGACCCAAGCAGCCACGACAAGACATTTTAAACAATCCCACTCCCAGACCTTCTACAGGCAACCTCTCCTTGTGATGTTTACCTCTTTGGAAGTGACAGTTTATTCCTTTGACAAAACCACAGTGGACAGACAGACAGCAAAAAGAAAGAGGGGGAGGGGGAGAGACAGAGAAGGAAAAGAGCTCGCAGACCCCAGCTTACCGGAGCAGTTTACTTAGCAGCAACCTTGCACGCAGTAGAAAGAGCTTAGTCCCTCCTTAATCTCTGGGCGGGGCTCTCTAGCTGGCTCAGCTCTTAAAGGGGAAATTTCCCTTTTAAGAAGTTCAAGAGGCTGGCCAGGGCAGGCTCCGAGGTTCCCCTGCTGGCAGCCATTTTGTCCCCCTGGTGGCCAATCTTGGAAAAGCGGGGGAAAGCTTTCAAAATCGGTGTTTCCCCCGCTCTTCCGGGGGACTTGGCAGCCCTAATTTAGGTTCAAAGTGTGGGGGGGGGGGGGGGGTTCGGTTTTCAGTTTAGTATTACCTCCTCTTTTAGTATTAATGTGGCCTATCTGACCGCCTGCCAACCCTTTTAGGAATTTTTTTAAAAATGTTTATCGTCCTTTCACGTCGCTGATTTTGTATTTAAGATTGCTTTATGCTGCAAAAATCATTTTCAGCAGAAAACAGAGTCAATATTATGCATTTGCCAGCTGTGCAGATGCCACATGAAAAAAGCAAACAGATGCCAGCATATAGCACACATAGGAAACTGACATGTAGAATCCTCAACAGGTATACCCATGTAAGTCTACTGGGCTGTCCCCCAATGCAAGATGCTGTTCTACTAGTGGAAGAGCCTCTTGGGTCAGAGGAAGCCCCATTTTACCATTAGTGGAACCAATCCACAGTTTCATAGGGTTGCCAGCCTCCAGGTGGAGCCTGGAGATCTTCTGCTCTTACAACTGATCTTCCCAAAATGGAGCTGTTCCGCCAGCTGAGGCGATGGCCGTCCATTATATCTGGGCCTCCCCTGTGATATGGAGATGTGTTTAATGATTAGACATCTTAGAGACTCCACCAAATGAGTTTCTACCACAGCATCGTCTACGGGGCGATCATTCAATCATCTGATGCCCTAACCAACACTGTTTTAGATTGTTTTAATGCTGTTGTAACTATGCTAAGCCAATTTATTCTATATTACAGTCACTATATTTGCTGAGTTGACTTGTGTAACCCACCCTGAGTCCACTTGTGGGGAGAGCAGGATATAAGTCAAACAAGCAAACAAAATATACAAATAAATACATAAATACATAATTAAAAAGTTCCCCTGAAGCAAATGGCTGCTTTGGAGGGTGGGCTTCATGGCATTGTACCCTGCTGAGGTCCATCCCCTCCCCAAACCCCACCAGGTTCCACCCCCCAAAAAAATCCCCCTATCCAGAACTGGCAGATCCAACCCCACTGACTTCAATGCACTTGAAATTGTGTAAATCCATTGATTTCAGTGACTGTAGAAGGGTGTAACTCTGTTTAGGATTGCACGTAAGTTACTTTGTTTGTGCCTTATTATTATTGCTTTCACTCGCGCTCTTATGCTTTCATACCTAGCAGAACTCAGTGGGTTGGATCCAGACTAAATTGGCAGTTTCCACCTATTCCCCCTTCCTGCTGTGGACACCCCTCATGTCATTCTCCAAGGTCCGCCATTCCCCAGAAGCAGCAGTTTTTTGAAGGCTGCAATGGGAGGCAGGAAAGCTCCATTTGGCCACTGGAAAATTGAGTCTTGGATCCGACCCAGTATATCAGATTTGCCCTATCCTTCACAACTGTGAAGTTCAGCCCAAGCTGTGAGAGTTACTATTATATATAGCCATATCTCCAATAGGCGTTGGGCATGATCTACTGAGTCATTCTCCTACAAACGTCCACTGAGAAAAATGGGAAGTTCAGGGGGATCATACAGGAAAACAATTTAGCAGACTGTGCCTTATTAAATTTCAGGGTGGAAAGCCAAAGTCTCCCTTGGCCTTTGTGTGAAAAGCTAATCATACCTTAAATTGATTTTGTTGGAAACACCCCCTCTAGCAGGCCTATCTGCTCATCTTTAGAAAAGCCTGTGGGAAGATTAGGGCTGTTATAGCTGTTCCCTCATCTATATCAGTGGACATGAGGACCCATAAGAATGGATCCCACAGACTTTGGCTTTGTTTTATCTCATACGTGGAGGTGGTTTCCTTGATTAAACTGCAGCCAGTTTAATCGGAACTTAATGTAGTTGAGCATCGAGTTCATGCTATTATTATTGAGAGCTCTGCCTGCCAGCCAGAACCTTCCCTTCATGTGCCACAGTTCAGTAAATTGCCACTGAGTTTAAGGGTCCAATGAAGAAACAGCACTGGGTTTAATTAGAAGTAAGAACCAGAACAACTCGCCAGAAGCACAGAAGGGAGGGCTGGTGGAACATGGTGAGAAAATGAGCTGTGAGCCAGAAGGTCAAATCTCGTCTTAGCAACAAACACATCAGCCTGGCCTTGCACAGACCGGCTCGTCTCTCTTTTTTCTCTCTGCCTTTCATCTACAGTATCAGGGTCATAATTATATAGCATTGCAAGGATTGCAACAATCACATACACAAAAACAACACACAAGGTTTTTTGAATTCTGAAAAACCTGTAAGGGTGCTGCGGTCACTCAGGAACATGCTGAGGGTGGCCTTGAACAGATTATAAAAGAAAGGAACCCAGAGTCCTTCACCACAGCTTGCCTAGCCAGCAGTAAAACCTGGGCTGGAACTCATCCAGAGTCTGGCATCCCAGAATGAACGTTGCCAATCTTCAGGTGGGGGCTGGAGATCACTTGGAATTACAACCGATTTCCAGAAGACCGAGGTCAGTTCCCCTGAAGAAACTGCTGCTTTGGAGGGTGGCCTCTGCAGCATTATATCTTGCAGAGGTCCCTCCACTCTCAGACCGCACCCTCCCCAGTAGGGAAACCAGACCCCTGGGTAATGGTCCCCCACTTTTGGGGCCCACCACCCCACCTCTAGCCAGCTGGCTGGAGGGAGGAATTCCCCCAAAAAACAGAGAACACCAAAATTCAATGTGACGTGCCTGCATGACTAGAAAGTGATGTAGGCACATCAGAGACGTGGGGGGGGGGGCATGCTCTGGTTTTGGGACAAAACTCTATGGTCTAAGCTGATTCTACCAGAGAGTTTTGCTCAAAAACCAGAGGAGTCATCCCCATCCCCACCGCTGATGTGCGTACGTCACTTCCAGGTCATGTAGGCACATTGGATTTATTTTCAGCATTCCTCCACACTCCTGGTAAGTTCACCCCCCCCCCATCCCCTGCCAGCAAGTCCGAGGGACCTGGCAACCCTACTCCCCAGACCCCTCCCTCAAATCTCCAGGAATTTCCCAACCCAGAGCTGGCAACTCTACCTGGAATTAATATAAAACATGAAATGGATGTCACAATTACAGTGTTATGTGTATAAACACAAGGAGGGACTGGCAAGCAATGTGTGCAGCAGGGCACCTCTTCTTTCTCTCTTCCCTTCTGTGCAGCCTCTTCCGTTGATACCTTGGTTGCCTCCTCACAGCACTGCTGATGGCTCCATGGCCCTGGTACTCAGTTGCAGCTCCGGTCACCTCCTCCCTTCTCCACCACCTTTACAGCCAGAGCTCACTCCCTTCCTCCTCTGCCTGTATGACTCGCCCAGCAATGGCACATACCTGTAGCTCTTGCCCTATGCCTATTTATCAGGTTACTAAGCAGCCCTCAAAATGGCAGCCAAGATCTTATGACATAGCATTATGACATCTCATCGCCACCCCCCAGTAAGGTATATAAGAACATAAGAATATAAGAGAAGCCAATGTTGGATCAGGCCAGTCGCCCATCCAGTCCAACACTCTGTCACACAGTGGCCAAAAACACCAGGTGCCCTCAGAAGGTCCACCAGTGGGGGTTGGACACTAGAAGCCCTCCCACTGTTGCCCTCCCATCAAGCACCAAGAATACAGAGCATCACTTGCCCCAGACTGAGAGTCATCCCGACTCCTGGGGTCCCCAGATTGCAACAACCTAAGGAGCTACTCAAAGCTACGTTCGACAGGACCCCTGGAAAGTTGGCATTCTTTCTAGTGCAAGTGCACAGATTCCTGAGAGATTGGGGCCATCAGTTTCCGGATGATGAGCACCATGTTCAGTTTGTCGGCGCAAAGCTGAGGGACCGGATAGCAGACTGGTACGTAGGTTTGCACGAGATCCAGGGTCCCGAGCTACGGGATGTACAGGCCTTTATGTGGGCACTGCAAAGGCAGTATGAAGATCCACTGGCAGGCAAGAAGATGAGGGCACACCTCTGTACCTTGAATCAAGGGACCTGCATGGTCCGTGAGTACTCAGAAGAGTTCAAAATGATTACGGCGAAGATCCAGGGGTGGTCAGATCCCATGCTGATGGAGCTCTTCCAGACAGGGCTCAGTCACTAGATCCTTAACATGGTTCTGTGTAACGAGCAGCCCCTCACCCTGGCTGCCTGGATGTGAGAAGCAGACAATGCAGAGAATTGCCTGCAGATGATTAAGATGCGGGCCCCGCGGGTGTACCCTAAAACCCCAGGGGGGGGGGCAGAAGATGACCCAGCCCAGAGGAAAAGATCCAATTAAAGAACAGCAGATGCGGCAAGGGCTTTGTCTCAGGTGTGAAGAGGCCGACCATTTTGCGGTGGCCTGCCCAATGAACACAACTCCAACCCCTCTGAAAGCTGGAGAGAAGAAAACCAAGGGGACCCCAAAGCGACTGAGCAGTGGGAAAGGGAAGTTCCCAAAAGTGCTGCAGCTGGGAGCACAGCTGGAAGGCACCTTGTCAAGTGGCAAGGAAACACAAGAGCCATAAGGAAAAGGCCAGGACCTGATGTAAGAGGTGCAAAACAACAGGTCCAAGAGCCGCAGGCGCTGCCTATGGTAAGCAGTTCTGCCCCCATCCTGGTCGTGACTGACCATTTTAAACAGAGACATGGGCACGCAAATTCGAGTCCAGGCACTGATTGACTCAGGCTGCACAAGAGACATAATTAGCCCGTCTCTTGTTACGGGGCTGGGGACCCCAGTCCAAAGACTTCCAGAGCCGTTAGTTTTTGTCCAGATGGATGGCTCCTCTATGCAGGAGCCATGTAAATACTGGACAGTCTCCTTGCTGATGGGGGCGGGAGAACATTGGGAGCACCGCTGTTTTCTGATTAATCCCAATGCCCGGTTCCCAATGGTGTTAGGCAGCCCTTGGCTGTGTGAGCATGATCCTTATATTAGTGAAGCAAAGGGGTGGAGCGGTTTGTTGACCCAGGGTGTAAATCCCACATGTGGTCACCTGAATGGGGTGAGTCTCCTCCTGCAGAACCAGTGATTGCTTGCCTAGTGGAGGAGAATGTGGGGGAATCCCCCGCGAGTATGAAGAGGTAGAAGCAGACAAACTCCCCCCCCCACCACCGAAATTGTGACTGTGCTATTGAACTATTGCCATGGCACAAGTTACCAAAAGAAAAGTAGTATGCCATGATCCCTGCAGAGAAAGGGGAGCTGCGAAAGTTTGTTGACAAAAACTTGACATGAGGTTTCATCCATCCCGCCTCCTCCCCTTATGCGGCTCCCATTCTCTGTTTGGTGTAGTGGTTAAGTGTGCCGACTCTAATCTGGGAGAACTGGGTCTGATTCCCCACTCCTCCACTTGCACCTGGCTGGATGACCTTGGGCAAGCCATAGCTCTGTACCAGCTGTTCTCTCAAGGACAATTGTCTCAGAGCTCTCTCAGCCCCACCTACCTCACTGGGTGTCTGTTGTGGGGAGGGAAAGGAAAAGGAGTTTGTAAGCTGCTCTGAGACTCCCTTGGGGAGTGAAGGGCGGAGTATAAATCCAATCTCTTCTTCTTCTTCTCTTCCAGAAAAAGAAGGATGGGGGACTCAGATTGTGTACAGATTACCAGGGGCTCAACACAGTGTCAACTACCAACGCTTACCCCCTCCTACTGATCAAAGACTTGTTGGCAGAGGTTTCCAAGGGAAAATCTTCACTAAGCTAGATCTGCGGGATGCTTACTTTAGAGTGTGCATAAGGGAAGGGGATGAATCTAAAACAGCTTTGAACATACCCCTGGGGCAATTTGAATACCTCGTTATGCCATTTGGCCTCCAGAGGGCACCTGGAGTTTTTATGAATCTGGTCAATGAAGTCTTGCACAAGCACTTGTTTCAGGGGGCACTAGTGTTCTTGGATGACATTCTTTTGTATCTCCCAATAAGGAATCACATGTCAAACTAGTGCGAGAGGTCCTCCAAACTCTCCTGCAGCATAGACTATTTGCTAAGCTGTCTAAATGTGAGTTTCTTAAGGAGGAAGTAGATTTCCTAGGCTACCTCATCTCCGATAGGGAGAGAGATGGATCCAAAGAAAGTGGCTGACTTGGTGGGGTGGGAGGCGCCCACTACCCAGCGCTATCTCCAATCATTCCTAGGCTTTTGCAGTTTCTATAGAAACTTCATCTCCAATTTTGCCCAGGTAGCCCTCCCCCTCACTGACTTGTTGAAAACAAAGGGGAAGGGCATGGATAGTACAAAGCCCAGGGTCAAGTTAAACTGGACTGAGGAATGCCAGCATACATTCAAGACGCTAAAAAAGCTGTTCACTTCAGAGCCGGTGCTTGCTCAACCCAATGAGAATAAAAAATTCATTGTCCAAGTAGACGCGTCCGATGTCGCAATGGGGGGGGGCGTCTTGCAGAAGGGAGCGGATGGGCGGCTTCACCCCCTTGCTTACATCTCTAAGAAATTCAACACTACTGAGCGCAATTGGTCGGTGTGGGACAAGGAGGCTGTGGCTATTAAATTGGCCTTGTCAACATGCCCCATCTGTCTCATGTGCAACAGGCGAAGGGGGAAACCTCCTGGATTGTTGAAACCTTTAGAAACCCCATTCAGACCTTGGGAAGTAATTTTGATGGATTTTATTACTGACTTGCCTCCCAGCAAGGGAAAGACTATGGGCCTTTTCTCACTAGCTTTCCCCCGCGGTTTACACCGAAGCTAGCACCGGAGCTTCTGGTCAGTTTCCCACCACTTGCTCCGTGCTCACAATTTCCTCCAGAGTATCACTGCACTGCTCCAGAGCTTCCCTGGAGCAAGAAAATCCTGTTCCAGCAGGATTTTCTTGCTCCAGGGAAGCTCCGGAGCAGTGCAGTGATACTCTGGAGGAAATTGTGAGCACGGAGCAAGTGGTGGGAAACTGACCAGAAGCTCCGGTGCTAGCTTCGGTGTAAACCGCGGGGGAAAGCTAGTGAGAAAACGCCCTATGATTTGGGGGGGGGGGGTGGATTCGTTCTCAAAGCAAGCACACTTTATTCCCTTCAAGCAGCTACCCACTGCTAAAGCTTTAGCAAAGATGTTTATGCACTCATCGTTAAACTCCACTGTTTTCCAAGGAAAGTAATCTCAGACAGAGGAACACAATTTGTTGCCAAATTTTGGAAAGGACTTTTGCACCTGTTAGACATTGAATAGGGACTCAGTAGTGCTTACCACCCAGAAACTGATGGCCAAACAGAGAGAATTAATCAAACACTGGAACAATTTCTCAGATGTTTTACCAATTATCAGCAGGATGATTGGGTGGACTTGTTACCTTATGCAGAATATAGCTACAACAACTCGGTGCATTCTTCCACAGGGGTGTCCCTGTTTATGGCTTTGTATGGTTATGAAGGGGCCCCCCTTCCTGTGATGCCTGATGACACCCCTGCAAAGGGGGGAGACTTGCACAATTGGTGGTGTGGTCTGCAGGACCAGTGGCCAGTGATTCGCAAGGCACTTGATAAGGCCAAAGCGGATTACAAAGCTCAGGCTGACAAACACCAGACTGAACCATGGAACATAAATCTGGGTGATTGTGAATATTTATCCACTAAAAACTTGAAGGGGCTGCAACCCAGTAGGAAGTTGGGTTGGCATTATGTGGGGCCTTTTCCTGTAGTGCGTAAAATCAACGAAGTCACTGTTGAATTGGCCCTGCTTAAGTATCTTAAGGGCATTCATCCAGTCTTTCATTTCAGCCTCCTGAAGCCAGATCCTGGGCCGAATGCTTGGCGTTCTCGTTCCCCTGCCCCCCCCCCCCCCCCCCGCCTCTGATTCTGAATGACGAGCAGCATCAGGAAGTGGCACAGATTCTGGACTCTAAACCATGGCATGGCCATTTATTCTACTTAGTTCGGTGGAAGGATTTCGATCCTGAAGAAAATGAATGGGTCCAGGATTGCCATGTCAATGCCCCTAAGGTGTTATGTGCTTTCCACTCTTTGTACCCTTTGAAGCTGGGAGGGGCCTCTTCAGGAGGGCAGAATGTCAGCTAGGCTGCCATAATAAAAGGTGGGGCTGGCTGCTATAAAGGGGGGGGGAGTAGTTGACACTGGGATGTTAACTTTCGATTCTCCTCTAGCATTTGTCTTTGTTTTGAAGATCTCTGGTTTCTCTTGAGAGTTTCCCACTGGGAACTAAGAGCTGTTATTTTCCGCGTGAAGGTAACCTGGCATTCATTGGCTTGTAGCCATCTGACGACTTAAGTTTGAACCCTGTATAAAATCCCATTCCTGCTTTTCCCTCTTTAGTCGTAACACAGGTAGTATTTACAGCAATGTAGTAACCTGGCTAAATAAACTGATCCTGTTTAAGGAACGTTGTTGAGTGCTGATTACTAGAGACTTTGACACTACACTGAGTCTACAGAATTGTGACCCACATTCAATCATCTCTTGTTCTATCATTTGAATGCTTCCAAATGTCTGTAACCTACATCTAGACGTAGGAATAGTGGTGAGCAGTGCCTTTGCTTGCCCACATTTACAGCATATGCCACACTATTTTTTGCTGCTGAGATTTTCCAGATCAAACTTTCTTGATGCTTGTTCCTTAGCTCTGCCCTGAACCTCACCATCCTCCCTCAGTCATGGACACCAGCACCTCCTTCTCCTGAGGAACCCTGTTTGTTTCTGAGTCACAAAGCAGCCGGATGTGCCACCAATTATGGAGTCACCCTTGCCTAAGGACATAAGGACTGGCACCAGATTCCAGTATCCACCTGCCCTTGGGAAAGCTGGTGGGTTTTATCAATACGAAATTACAGATGGATGGAGTCAATAGAATAGTGATTATCTTCCAGGTTGGGATGTGTGGGAACACAAATTCTAGTTAGGAGAGGGAGTCAATCTGTGGTAACAACATTTATACCTCTCCTAAAATGCCAGCAAAGACAAAAAGCATTCTGAGATCCAGGTGAAGAGTCCTGCTGCTATGCTAGAAAGAGTGCAGCTCTGAGGAACAGGGAACCTGTTTCCTTCATGCCCCACTCAGCTCTCAAGAACCAAGAGAAGAACTGGGTTTTCCAGCTCACAGCACATTCCCTACAATATTTACATGAAATGGCTAAACGGATAGCTTAGGGAACATGGCTCCTTCACCCCTTTGGCAAGGCAACTCATCCATTTTAAAAGGTCAGCAGAAGGGTACTCTTTCCCAAGCCAAACTATTGTTCTTAATTAGAAACGGGTCTGTGGAGAGTAGGGGGAAGGAGAAAAAGGCAGTGTCCATTTCCCCATCTGGTGAGTCCATTTCTCTAAAGGCAGTGTGGTTTAAAAACACGAAACTGTAGTCACCCTCCTCGTCAGGTGATCTTTGGATGTAGAACAATTCCCTGCTCCAGCAAGCTTTGGCACCAGTCTCCAGTGGAAACACTGGCGGCTCTTAAATCCAGAAGGCTTCAGCCTCTTTCTTCTCCACCCCCCCATTCACCCTCACCCACAATATGTCCACTGGAGTGCTGCCTCATAAGTCTTTCCCACAGTACCATGGGCAGATACAAAGGACAGAGCAGAAGTTCCCTAGGTAGGGTTGCCAACTCTGGGTGAGGAAAATCCTAGAGATTTTGGGCGTGGAGCTTGGGGAGGATGGGATATGGGAAGGAGAAGGACTTCAAAGGGGTATAATGCCATAGAGTCCACCCTCCAAAGTAGCCATTTCCTCCAGGGGAACTGATCTCTGTCGCCGGGAGATCAGTTGTAATTCCAGGAGACCTCCAGGCCCCACCTGGAGGTTGGCAACTTTATCCTCAAGAGAAGGAACCACCAGCAGCCCAGAAGCTTTGCCCTTAGTTTCTTAATTTAAAAAAAGATCTGTCTGATGGTCATATATATTTATACTGAGCTGAACATTAATTCAGGCAGTGCAAGTGCTCGGCCATTGAGTTATAGCCCTGTGGTAAAGAGTTACAAAGGGCAATATAGTCAAGAAAGAGTTAATGTTTGGAGGATAGACCATCTGTCTCCTAGTGATCTATGGGAAGAAGAAGTTGCTGTGTGGTTGTTAAGGTGGCTGCTGGAGTGGTTGCCATTAGGCTCTCTAGGCCCAAGTCATATTGTAAGAGACATTCAAAGTTATAAGTGATTTTCTATTGATTATTGCTGATTTACAGAAATCTTTGGGGGAAAACCTTTGGGAATCTCCTGGAGAGTTGACGAACTGTTTGAACCACTAAACAGCATTATTAAAACAAGCTGAGTAAATATTTGAATAGCTGAGAATGGAAGCTTATGTTTATTGCAGTGGTTTGTGAGCTTTAGGGAAACCCAGACTATGCCAGTACTCTTTAGGTATGGTATGTTGCAACATAAAGAAGAAAAGACTATGGTTGCATTTCTAACTGGAATAACAGAACAAATTTAATAGGTGTAATGCAACTTTAAAACACTAAAAGAATTCATATAAAAAGTTTAATTGTGAAAACAATGCTATTATACTGTATTTTTCCAGAAATTCAATATATCCATGTATTTTAATAGAAATAATCTGTATTATGAATGCTGTTATGCTTTTATATATGCTGTATTGATGTAAGAGCTAATGTTATAACAGAACTGATAAAATTTTGTACTTAGGATGAACTCAGCCTAAAAGTTCATTCAAAGGTGGAAGAAGTCTGGGAGTAAAGCCAAAAGAAGTAAACAAAATTGTAAATCAAATATAATGAGCATGACAAGCACTACCCCTGCACTGTAAAACTTGAGATGCAGCCAAATGACATCCTGTGTGTCCAATATGTGATTGATGGACTTTTAAACAAAGAAAAGTGAACCATGCATGTCTAAGTGATGTCAGTGATGATGTAAAATGACGAGGAACAACAAGAGCATATAAGCAAGCTCCCGGCAGTAACAAATTGAACATCCATGCTGAATTTTGCTGTGAGATGTTCCTTATTTGAATAAATTCTTTTGTTACCCTCTACTGGCTAGATGATGTGTGGTTTATTGGCTAGCCACACAAGTCAAAGAACCTTAGCGCCCTCGGGACATTGGTAACAATATGATAGGTAAATTAAGCTTAACTATGGCCCTCCTGTGGTGGGCAACCTGCTGACTCCATGCCCATGCTCAATGGAGTAGGAGGAGACAAAGTGGGAGGGACCATGACACAAATGCCATGATGTCACTTCTGGGTGAGGTGAGCACTGGGAAGTGACATGGCATATGTGGTGCTCTAAAAACTTCCCCACAGCTAGGGAAGCCAACCTCCAGGTGGGACCTGGGGATCCCCCAGAATTTCAACTCATCTCCAGATAGGGTTGCCAGGTCTGGGTTGGGAAATACCTGGAGATTTTAGGGGTGGAGCCTGAGGAGGGTGGGATTTAGGGAGGGAAGGGACTATAATAGGGTACAATGCCATAGAGTCCACCTTCCAATGCAGCCATTTTCTCCAAGGGGACTGATCTCTGTCACCTGGAGATCACTTGTAATTCCAGGAAATCTTCAGCTACAACCTTGAGGTTGACAACCCTGTCTCCAGAATACAGAGAAAATGGATGCTTCAGAGGGTAGACTCTATGGCTTTGTACCCAGCTGAGGTCCACGTCCTCCACAAGCTCCATCCCTAAATCACCAGGAATTTCCCAACCTAGATCTGGCAATAGGGTTGGCAGGTCTGGGTTGGAAAATACCCGGAGACTTTGGGGGTGGATCCAAGAGAGGACAGATTTGGTGGAGGGAGGGGCCTCAGCATAGTACAATGCCACAGAGTTCACCCTTCAAAACAGTCATGTTCTCCAGGGCAGCTGATCTCTGTCAGCTGGAGATCAGCTGTAAAAGCAGGAGATCCCCAGGTCCCACCTGGAAGCTGGACTCCCTAAGCTCCTATCCCCTTCTGGTGGGCAGAGGAGACCTAGCAATTCAACCCACAGCTCTACGGGGAATTACTGTGATGTAAATAAACCTGTTGCATTTCTTCACTAATGGCTGGAATCAGTTCTTCGGGGAACCCAGAAGATCATCTTATAGGCCCCAAGCCATGTCTCCCTTTGAGGCTCTGTGATGGAATGGTAGTTTTATGGACAAGTAAACAAAGGAACTGCTGAGTCACATGACTGAGAGGGGGACCAGAGGGCTTGGAATTCTCAGTGAGTGACAGATAACTGTGAACAGCTGATGGTTGAGAAAACAGTTGGAGAGAGCTTTGAGGAGAACAGAAAACTCTGGGCTCAGTGGACTCAGCCATATAGCAGTTTAAGTGGAAAACTGTGGCTGAATAACCCTCTGAACTGGTACCTTCTAATATAAAGAGGAGAGTGACCAGAGAGGGGAAAGTATAAAACCTCAGTAGTCACAAACACCAAATACACTGCTCCAAAGGAACTTATAAGGTGGCTAAGGAAGAGCTAAGGATCTAGAGCAGGAGTATCGAACTCATTTGTTATGAGGGCTGGATCTGACATAAATGAGACTTTGGTCCTGGTCACATAAGAGAGATAATCAGGGGGGGGGGAGTGAGGCTATTTGCTCTGGAGTAATTTGACTCGCAGTTGCATGATCACACAGTTCTGTGCAGCTGCAGGCACAGCCCACTGCTGCATGATCAGACGCAATCACGGGTGAGTGGGGGGGTTGCTGTTTTTTCCCGGTGTGGCATCAGGATAGCCTGATCAGATTATCCCCAACGTCATGAGTGTGCGCTGGAGTGATCACACAGGGAAAGTCCACCTGTGGCCTGTAGCAAACCTGTTTGATACTGGACTTTCCCTAGTATCTTTTAACTCTACTTCTTCAGTGGAGAGAAACAGGTTGCTGATGGGTGCAGGATGCTTGCCAGATGTTCTGGTGTGATCACACCTTTAAAATCCACACGGCATTCATGCCTATCGCGCAGCTAATTCTGTGTGTGATCGGGGCCTTTGTTGGGCCAGACCATGTGTGTCATAAAATGTAATGCCAGGTAGCGGAGATATAAACTTTACAAGGGACACAAACACAAAGATTTTTTAAACTTAAAATAAAAACATGCTTAAAACATTAGCACTCTTGCAATATTTTGTTTATTTAACAGTCTCTGATAACTGACATCTCTTGCTCTGAATTATTGCATCAAAATGTCTGCGCTGTTGTGATCTTGAGTATGCTGTTCAGGTTGCTGCAGGCTGCAAACCTACTTTTGATTTATTGACATTCACCACAGAAATCTCATGCTCAGAGTTCTGAGTCCAGGACCCAGGGGAAACATGAAATGGCTGAGTGATTGAGAGAGTCTGGTGAAGCAAGCTATGATGCAGCAACAGCAACAGAACTGGAAGCAGGAGATGGCCAGTTCCAGTGCAGGCCTGATAGAAGCCCTCCAGGGGCCTGATCCAGCCCCCGGGCCGCATGTTTGACACCCCTGATCTAGAGGAGTCAGGAAAGCTGGGGTTGTCGCAGCAGTAGACTCAAGAGACCAGACAAATAAAGCCCAAAGGTTAACCACCAAAAAGTTATTGGATAGCGAAGTCAGAGGAGGGTTTTGTGAACTAAAGAACATCTAGGTTATACAGAGAATACTAAGCCTCTAGCGTATTTGAAGGCAAATTAACGTCTTTATTCAACAAAGAAACAAAATATCCTGTGTAAATACATCCCATTACCCTGTTGAAGTTTCTGTGAAATAAAGAGATATGCTGTTCAATTTTTATATGCACGGGTGCCTGACTTTCTGGTGAAGGCTTATATAGGGCAGTTGTCCTCAATATATAAATAAATTACCTCAGGCCCTGAAGAGACTACTTTTATAGAGAACGGGTCAGCCTTCAGGAAGTAGAGCTGATCAGTCACTTCAAAGTAAAATAAACTGAATCCAGTACAAATATAGAAAATAGGTAGCAACACCATAGCTCGATCACCTCAATGACGGGGAAGAGGTCATGTTATAGGCTCCATAGCTGCTTAAAATATCCTCAGCTCTTAAAAGGTTTTAATATGGTGAAGAGGCTCTGATCCCCCCCCCCCCCTTTAAACCGTCAAGACTATTTTTGGTAAGATGATCCGAAAGTAAACTCAACTACAGCACATGCAGAACGTGTTTACATTTCCTTTCCTACAGCTTGTATTTCCACTTTGACTTGTTTTCCAAAATATTCAAAATATTCAACAGATAATCTTGCCAACTAAACAGTGCGCTGACAGTACAGTGTCAAACAACACATCAACAATACTCAGTGTCAAAAATGACTGAGTGGAGGTATGTTGTCCTGGCTCCACCTTTCTGGTTCGTTTCCACTGCTCTAATCAACTGTCCTTTGCGTACAATGAGCTCCAGAGTGAACAGTAGGATTGGGGGAGAACAAATCCCCCTAACTGGTTTGTTATGACCAATTGCGAGTATGAATTATTTCAGTTTTAGAATGGCTGCTTCCCCATTAACTGTGTGTGAGGGCCTGCGTCATGAAGGAGAATGTTGCATTCCAACTGAAGATGAAGCTGTGGATCACTGAGGAAGGCTGCATAACTTGTAACCAATGCTCCCTCTAAGCTGTGGAATCTTGGGAGCAAAAATTCTACTTTGTGAGCTACTGGCATTAAAGTTGTGAGCAAGCGATTTGGCTATGGCATAAATTAGTTTGCTCTGGAGCCATCCTTCCTGAGTTAAGACAAAAATGTGTGAGCTGGAGGCTAAAAAACTGTGAGCTAGCTCACACTAATTCAGCTTAGAGAGAACACTGCTTGTAACCCACCAAATCAAATTAGGGATGCCAGCCTCCAGGTGGGACCTGGGGATTCCCCAGAATTACAGCTCATCTCCAGACTAGAGAGCTCAGAAGATCAGTTTCCCTGGAGAAAATGGCTGCTTTGGAGGGTGGGGTCTGTGGCATTGTACCCCACTGAGGTCCCTATCCTCCCCGGGCTCCATCCCCAAATCTCCAGGAGTCTCCCACCCTGGATCTGGCAACCCTATCCCCACCAGTGGCCAGAGAGGAACCTGGCAACCCTAAAACAAATGCAGTGCCTGTGTGGTGTAGTGGTTAGAGTGTTGGGCTACGATCTGGGAGGCCCAAGTTTGAATCCTCACTCTGCCTTGGAGCTTGCTGGGTGACCTTGGGCCAGTCTAACGTTTACCTCACAGGGTTGTTATGAGGATAAAATAGAGGATAGGAGAATGACGTAAGCTGCTTTAGGTCCCCACTGGGGAGAAAGGCAGGGTAGAAATGAAGTAAATAAATAAATAATCCTGTTGGGTTGTCTCCAAAGGTGCTCCCTCCCCCTCCTGTGTTTGGCAGCCCATGGCAGCGTGGGGGGGGGAGCTCAGGAGGGAGGGATATTGAACCTCTAGTGGGCTGCATTTGACTTGACGGGTTGTGTGAGTTAGGTGAGCTCATCTCTGGCTTTCTTCTAGTGAGTGACAAGAGTCTATAGAACACATACACCTTTTCTGAGGTTCCACTGTTTTGGCTGGTTCACCAGTTTTTGCCGAGTCATAAACCTATTTCACCAGACATGACCAGCAAGACAAAAGAAAAGTCTATGAAGCCAGATCAGGATAAATGTATATTACTACGGACAGATGCCCTAACCTGGGAGGTCCAGGCGAGCCTGATCTTGTCAGAACTCAGGAGCTAAACAGGGACAGCCCTGGTCAGTATTTAGATGGGAAACCACCAAGGAAGTCCAGGCTTGCTGTGCAAAGGCAGGCAATGTGACTTGACAGACAAGCAGCTAGGGATAAATGTATTACTTTCCAAATGGCAAGTTTTCTTGCCAGCCACCATTAAAGATAAGGATGATGATGATGAGGCAGGCTGATGTAAGCTTGGTTGACCCGCACAATTGCTCCATTCTGCGTCATTACCCATTTGGATCATTAGGTAGGGTTGGGGTTTTTTTAGATTTTTCTCAATTATTGCTGGATATTTTAATTTTATAGTGGCCATGGTGGCTCTGGGGTTAAGATGCTGAGCTGTAGGCCAGAAGGCCGGTAGCTCAGCAGTTAGAGACCCTAGTGCCGCATAACTGAGTGAGCTCCCGTCTCTGGCCCCAGCTCCTGCCAACCTAGCAGTTCGAAAGCAAGAAATTGCAAGTAGATAAATAGGTACCGCTTTAGTGGGAAGGTAACAGCATTCCGTGCACCTCGGTATTTAGTCATACTGGCCACAGGACCACGTAGTAGTCTTCAGACAATGCGGCTCTTCGACTTGGAAATAGAAACGAGCATCACCTCCTAGAATCAGATTTGACTGGCTTTCAAGCAAGGAAAACCTTTACCTTTACTATTTTAATTTTCCCTATGGAAATGTCTGGAAATTTCTATTTTTATTTGGATGGAATAGTTGCTGTTAGAGTGACTCAGCATGCCTGGACACTGGGGGTGGGAGGTGCTACATCACTTTAACTGTGTATAGGTCTTATCTCCTTGAATGGGATGCCTATCTCTGTCTTAACCTGGGAGTTGCCCTCTGACCCCTCCTCTCTCATTTTATCCTCTCACACTCTCTATATGGCCTTCCATGGAGACACAAGTCTCTGCTGGTCTCTCCTGTAGAGACAATGCCCTTAAGCTCCCACGCACATGACGCTGGGCAAGCTGGCCATTTGTGATAAAGGACTCTTTTCTCTCTTTCCTTTCGCCTGCAACCTCAATGTGAACTGGATTTTCTTTTACAATATACTTCTTGAGATACTTATTTATTGCACTCAGTATCACGCTATGACTGGGCAAAACTGCTATATTAACCAAATACCCCAATAGTGGCTTATCTGCTGATGCAATAAAGACATTTGGTTTGATTCCTGATGTCTATGAAGTCCATCTACTTCTGGCTCTGTTTAAAAGCCACTGGGTTGGATCCAAAGGTCAGTTTCCATTAACAGAAGGCACTTCTATCTGTGGAACAGGACTTTTCTGGCTCCTCCCTCCTACTGCAACCCACTCCGTTTCCCAAAAGCTTCCTCCCAGGGTCAGGGACCCATAGAAGGAGCCCAATGGGGAAATAGGGGGGTTGTGGTGAGGGGGAGGAAATGGTAAAATCCTCCTGCCTCTTCCAAGGATCGAAATGTCTTAAGAGAGGCAGAGAACTCATGCCATGTCCTAAAGGTTTGTGAAACTTTGTGGAAACCTCTGAGTTGCTCAGATGACAGTGGGACATCAAAGTGCACATGCCACAGGCTCTGTCACGCCTCTTCCATCCCTCACAGAATGCCACAGTCTTCGGAGCGTGACAACAGCAGCCTGAAAATCTGCAAAACACAAAAGCAACCCCCCCCCTTTAAAAAGAATGTGCTGAGATACAAAAGGGAAGGGAACATAGATTTAGGAAACAAAATTAATGAACAGTAATTATGGATGGAGACGAGGAATCGTTCATCAAGTGCTGCCTTGACATTTTTTGAGTGGGTTGCTGAGAAAGTGGAGAATGCCAGCAGAGAAGTTTTGTTTTTCAGACAGCCACATAACACCTCACCACACTGAACTTCTGGAAAGTTCTTGCAAGTCTGCAGATGTGTCAGGCCCTTATCTGCTTGCTCCGGCCACCAGAGGTTTGGCACACACATTCATCATGGAACTATGTATTTGCTTCTCTCATCTTGCTGTTTTACACATTACACCACAACATACCCCGGCTTGTGTCTGCATGTACGTTGACATGAAGCCATAGCCACGACATTAGGCTTGCAAGCTGAAGCTGCAATTAAATCAGTGAGAAATGAAGAAGCTTTGACTCAAAAAAGAGTTTTAGCTTTGGAAATGGAGACCAGGTGATTTAATTTGATGTTCAGAGGCTTTCCAGAGGGATCAGAGGATCCCAAAGAAATACAAATCTTTATTGCACACTGGATCACTTTGATGCTTACTCGAAGACAATGTGACCCCGGTAATCTTAAAAGCACACGGTTTGGGGCAGCAAAACAGAGACACTAGAAGGGGTCCAAGAGACATTATAGTAATTTTTTAAGATATGAGAACACAGAATGGAATTTTAACAGAAACATGAATAAATAAATATCTACTATTTCTGGACTCCAAAGTAGAAGTTTTTCCGGATCTACCTCCAGATACTATTACATTGAGAAGAGAAGAGAGAAGAGAAGAGAGAGAGAAGAGAATGGATTTATATCCCCCCCTTCACTCACTTGGAGTCTCAGAGCGGCTTACAAACTCCTTTCCCTTCCCCTCCCCACAACAGACACCCTGTGAGGTAGGTGGGGCTGAGAGAGCTCTGAGACAATTGTCCTTGAGAGAATAGCTGGTCCAGAGCTATGGATTGCCCAAGGTCATCCAGCCAGGTGCAGATGGAGGAGTGGGGAATCAAACCCGGTTCTCCCAGATTAGAGTCTGCGCACTTAACCACTACACCAAACTGGCTAAAGAAGAGCTTTAAAGCCGATAACTACACAGCTGTGAGATGCTAATATAAAATACAGATGGGCTGCGGCTGGTAAACTGCAAGTGTGACACAATGGAAATCTGCTAACTGCTACTGATATGGACTCTGGACATCCGCTACTAGAATCTCTAGACTTTGTGCAGCAATCGATGGAGACTAATAAGCAATCACCCAAAAGAAAGCTAGAGGACAACTTGACTCCGCACAAAGAATACAAAGTACCAGCACGTCCTATAACTGTAAGACATAATACAATATGACCAATTTCTCACCAGGCGCTGCTTCGCCATTGTTCTTCCCTTTGCCCCGATTGTGTGCTTCAATTTCTCATTATTTGCTGCAGGGTGCATTTTGATCCACGGCTTCGCACGATTTCCCCCACGGCTTCAGTGATCCTGTTTTTTGAGGATCACTGAAGCCACGGAGGAAATCGGAGGAAATTGGATGAAGCTGTGGGTCAAAATGCGCCCTGTGGCAAATAGCGAGAAATTGAAGCACACAATTGGGGCAAAGGGAAGAGTGACGGCAAAGCAGCGCCTGGTGTGAATTTGGTCTGTGTGATATGTGATATTTTAATAAAAATATGTTGTTAGAGTGAAACTCTTATAGAAATTGGAAACTTTAAGTGAACAGTATTGGGGAGGGGAAGGTGGGAGCATTTTAATATCCACACCAGTTCCTCTTAAAGGTTTAGTGACTATAAATTAGTTAGTTAATATTGTAATAGACCTTGAGTGTCAGTAAGGGAGTTTTCTTTACTCTCTCTCTCAGAATTCTGAGAGAGTGTTGCAAGGCTGTTTTGTTTCCTTTTTAAAATTTTGCTTAATATAGTAATAATTTTAGTGTTAGATAAGGTTATTAGTTAAAAGTAGAAGTAGAGTGTAGGTGATAGGTTAAGTTAGGTATAGGTATTTAAGGTTGTATAGTATAGAATTAGGTAGGTTATCTTCTTTGTTATACAGTAACTGATAAGTGTAACTTTTATTAAACTCTGTATAATTAAACAAGTAAAACTTAAGAGGGTTATATTTATAATTTATCTATAAATAAGATCTCTGCTTATAATTTGATCTTTTTTCAATCTGTTCTAAAAATGACAAATTCACTTAAGTTATTAACTTATAACATCAGAGGAATGAATAACCCGGTGAAACATAAATGTGTATATATGCAAATTGTTAGAGCGTCCTAGTATTTTTTACAGGAGATGCACAATACTGATAAATATTCAACTCTTTTTTCTTCTAATAGGTTTAAACATCAATGGCAATCATATGGTTCCTCTAAGGCTAGAGGGGTAGCCATTTTGGTTTCTTCTAACACTAACTTTACACTTACGAAAATACTCAAAGATCCATTAGGTAGATTTTTGTTTGTTGTGGGGAAGGGGAATATAGTATTCACACTAGTGGCTTTGTATGCAGCTAATATGGACCAAATTTCTTTCTTAACAGAAGTTTTAAACACCCTGGCTAACGTTAGAAAGGGTGAGATAATTATGTTATAGACTATTCTTGGATAAATCTTCTAACAATAGAATTTCTAAGAAACAAAAGAAACTTAAAAATACATCTACTCCCCTTGCAGAATTGCTGAAACAATTTTTTTGGTAGATGTCTGGAGGCAGTTGCATAATAGGGAAAGAGATTATACTTATTATTCGCATAGTCATGATACATATACACGTACTGACTATCTCCTGCTTAGTTTTAAGCAAAATTACATCATCACAGATAGGACCACTACAGTGGTCTGATCACAACTGGGTGAATTGTGAACTACTACTGAATACAGAGAAAAAACAAACAACTTGGAGATTAAATCCAACTTTATAACATAATAAATTTATAACAAGTGAGATAGAATTAATTATCAAAAACTATTTTATAGGCAATAGTACAAACAAGGTGTCTCCAGCAATCTTATGGAGTGCACTGAAGCCAGTCCTGTGAGGACATCTGATATCTAAGGCTTCTTATCTAAAAAAACCAAAAGCAACATGAAATGGACAAATTTGTAACAGAGATAAATGCAGGGATCCGTTGGGGCCGGAGCGAGGCAGAGCAAAGCTCTGCCAGCTCAAGACTGGCCACTAGGGCAGCCACGGGCTGAGTCAGATTCTCTAATCTGATTCAGCTTGCCGCCAAATTGCCATCGAAATTCGGCAGCAACTTTAAAAGCCACTGGAGGGGAGGGGATTTGAGGGAGAGGCTCCAAACTTGCAGGGTAGCTGCTGGGGCCTCTCCTCAAAATACCCACCAAGTTTCAAGAAAATTGGACCAGGGGGTCCAATTCTACAGGCCCCCAAACAGGTTGCCCCCATTCCCTCCATTGTTCTCTATGGGAGGAAAAAAGTTAACATTTTTCCCTCCATAGAGAACAATGGAGGGGATGGGACAACCTGTTTGGGGGCCCATAGAATTGGACCCCCTAGTCCAATCTTCTTGAAACTTGGTGGGTACTTCAAGGAGAGGCCCCAGCAGCTACCCTGCAAGTTTGGAGCCTCTCCTTCAAACCCCCTTTCCTCCAGCCCCTCATATACCCTATGAGTTTTTGCCATTGATTTCAATGGCCCATAGGATATAATGGGTCTGAAACTGACATTCCCTTTCTGACACACTTCTGGTGATGTCAGGGGGCGTGGCATATGCTAATGAGTTATGCTAATGAGCTCCTGCACCTCTTTTTCTACGAAAGGACACCTGGATAAATGAATTGGAGCTTAAGCATAAACAAGACGGAAGCCCTAAAATTTGTTTTAAAAACTTTAAATTTTGAGACGGAAGTTGGACACATTGGATATAACTCAAATACAACAAAATCTTCTTTATTTGCAACAAAAATTTTGGCAAAATACCTCCAAGGCACTGAAAGCAGAAAAGAGAATCCAGATATATTACATCTATTAAAGATAAACAAGGCAACTTACAATATGAAGCAAAACATATGACAAAAATCTTTCTAGACCATTATAAACAACTTTATGATAAAACAGAGAGTCACCTAGAAAATATTAATACATTTAGAAAACCATTAAACTATCTGCAGATCATGTAGCATTAATGGATAATCCCATCACTGAAAAGGAAATATTACAAGCTATTAAAAAACTAAAAGCTAATAAAGCTCCTGGTCCAGATGGCTGTGGCTTGGAAATATATAAAAAATATAAGGAAATTTTAGTTAAACTTTTAACTGCAGCATGTAACTATGTTATGCAGCACGGAGTTTTACCACCTTCGTGGATACAGGCATCAATAATAGTATTACCTAAGCCAGGCAAAGGCCGAGGACAGACTGGCAATGTAAAGCGGGGCAGGCACGCTTCGGAAACGGAAGAAAGGAGCACGTTCAGACATGCGCATCTGTCCGTCGGCTCCGTTTCGTACTTACCCGTCTCCCAGTCGCTTTCCATCTGCTTTACCAGGACACCGGGTAAAACCGGTGTTCAGGGGCCGTCCTCCGCATGCCTCCCACTTCCAAACAGTGTGAACCGGAAGAAGCGGGAGGCATCCGGAGGCGGCAGTGTGAACGCACCGCACAAAGTTATGCGAAAACAAAAAAAAGCGCAGTGGCACGTGCGAGCTGCGCGCGCCGGCTCCGCGGCAGTCTGAACGCTCCGTGGCAGTCTGAACGCTCCGTATCGCTGCTGGTCCGCATTGCTCTGGCCAGTATGAACGGCCAGCTCCGTGGAGTTTTTCCCCCGCACCAGTTCCCTCCGCTTTGCCTCCGCTTTAGATTGCCAGTCTGTCCTCGGCCAAAGACTCTACAGATGTGTCTTCTTATAGACCAATTTCTTTACTGTATAGTGAATTTAAATTTTTTTAACAGTAATAGCATCACGTTTAAGTTCATTTGTATCACAGTACATGCCACAAGACCAAGTGGGTTTTATACCACAAAGAGATCTAACGGATAGTACATATAAAACATTGAGTTTAATACATCACTGCAAAAGGAATAAGCAACAATTGGTTTGTGTGGCTTTAGACATACAAAAAGCTTTTGCCTCAGTAGATTTTGGGTACTTAAAACAGATATTGAAAATTTTAGGATTTGGTGACAATTTTATGCGCCTATTTAACACAATCTACCATCAGCCATCTGTGCAACTTTGAATTAATGGCAATTTATCTGAAAATTTTATTTTGAAGGGACAGGGATGCCCATTATCTCCATTTTTATTTGCTCTGATGATGGAACCCTTAGCTTCATGAATTAGAATGCATCCAAAGATTTTTGAGGTACAAATTGCAAATAAGGAATACAGACTTTCATTATTTGCAGATGATATTCTTTTATTTTTAACACAACCTAAAATCTCTTTATTAGCACTTCAACAACTTCTAGAGGAATTTAGTAAAGTTTCAGGATTAAAAATAAATATATCTAAATCTTCTATTTTCCCTGTATATTTAGATGAAGATACTATGAAATATCTTAAAAGTATTACCTCATATAAATGGATAACAAATGCATTGACATATTTAGGAATTCAAATTCCTTTTAAATTTGAAAACATTCATAAATCTAGTTATGATCCCCTAATAGAGGGTCTTCAAAAGAAATCTTGCAGGTGGCAGAAATTGAATCTTTCTTGGCATGATAGATTAAGCATTATTAAATCTTATGTTTTACCTAAATTTCTTTTTTTTTAATTTAGAGCACTTCCAACAGTGGTATCAAAGAAACAAATAGAGGGCTGGCAGAAAAAATTTTATTAAACTTTTGGGGGGCATATAAGCGCCATAGGATTAATATGAAAACTATATGTAGGCATAAATCTTAGGGAAGCCTAGGTTTCCCAGATTTAAATAAATATTATCAGGCTATACATTTATCCAACATCCTAAAATGTTACATGATTACCAAACTTGTGATTGGATTTTAATCCAACATCAGTATACTTACCCTTATGATATTCCTGAAACAATATGGCAAATGACTCCAGAACGTCCAAAGGCAATATTAGTTTAATACTGAAAACCTTTTTAGACACCTGGGAAAATAAAAGAAAACAATTAATACCGGGTATTTCAAAGTTTCAAACTTTTTAAAATCAGAAATATCTATTACCTTCAAGCTTTCCAACAGATTAAAATAAATGGAAGAAAGCAAATATTACAAAATTTGACAATATCATTAAAAATAATATATTATTGAATAAATTGCAAATGGAAACAAAATTAGGCTCCGGTATACTATGAATGCATTTTTTTGCAATTATCTCATTTCTGTACCTGAATACAACTAAATAAAATCACTCAATGCTCCTATCTAATTTTGAACATATTTATGATCTGATGAGAAAGACTAGCAAGCATATTATTGCTAAAATATATTTTATTCTAATAGAAATAGAACACATTCCATTAACATATCAAAATAAGTGGCATAAACTTTGTAATAATACACTGTCTAAAGAGGATTGGCAACAAATGTGGAGGATGTTTCCATTTAACACTAATATCATTGAGATAAAACGACAAACTTTTAAGATACTTACCTTTTGGTATTTAACACCGCAGAAATTAGCATATATATCCTCTTCAGCAAAATCCTTATGTTGGAAGCAGTGTGGAGGAATTGGAAATTATATTCACTGCTGGCTTGAATGCCCTAAATTGGAACAGTACTGGAAAGATGTGATAACACAAATCAAGGATATGACTGGACAAACAATAGAGTGCACAGTAGAACATAATTTATTAAATAGATGGCAATCAAATGTTCAACCTAGTAGCATACATACGAAAATAGCAATTTTGTTAGCAGTGGCTAAAAACGCTGTTACACTACTTTGGAAAATACTAAAAATCCAACATGGCAACATTGGCATGCTAAAATTTGGAAGCTATATATAATGTCAAAGATTACTGAAAAAATTAAGGATGTGGATAACTATAACTCTGACTCAAATTTTGCTGCAACTTGGTTCCCAGTTTTAGAATATCTGATAAAACAAGGTGAAGTACCAGTTACTATTAATGATTTACATCTTTGGTAAGATATTATATATTTGTTTTCTTCAGGTCGCTCTCCTGTTATGTAATATTGATGGTTATCATGATTATTTTAATATAATCTTAATGTATGAAAGTTACACTAGCGGTTTGGTGTAGTGGTTAAGTGTGCGGACTCTAATCTGGGAGAACCGGGTTTGATTCCCCACTCCTCCACTTGCACCTGGCTGGATGACCTTGGGCAAGCCATAGCTCTGGACCAGCTGTTCTCTCAAGGACAGCTTGGGAAAGAGCTCTCTCAGCCCCACCTACCTCACAGGGTGTCTGTTGTGGGGAGGGGAAGGGGAAGGAGTTTGTAAGCCACTCTGAGACTCCAAGTGAGTGAAGGGCGGGGTATAAATCCAATCTCTTCTTCTTCTTCTTCTAGCTGTATCTGTATTTAACACCAATTAGCTGTTCTAAGTTTGATTATGTTATTAATTAATAAAATGTTATTTTAATAAACCTACAGCTTGTGGGGAAATGCTGTGTTTAGTTTATCCCCTTAAGGGCCAGCTGTTGGTCATGCACACAGAAAACGACGTTTTAGTTTCCACGGGGTAGCCATAAGAGCCCATTCCTCACCAGTACTTGGCTCTGAGTCCTTGAGTATCAAGCAATGAAGACTCTCAAGTGAAACTCATGCAGGTGGGAACCAACCCCAGTTTCAGCCTTAGTCTTGCCAGCTTGCTGGGCTCAGGAGACAAGGAGAGCTCTGCTCATGCAATGGTTCTTAGGGAGCCAACCTCCATTGTCTTCCCATTCATCATTCCATATCAGGCAGGGTAGGATTGAAACCAGCGTGGTATTTTGTCCTCTTAATTGAGGATGCTCAGTCTCAAGACCCTTTCCTTGGAGTAAGCCCCCTTGAATTTACATGGGACTGCTTCTGAGTAGAACTGCTTAGGACTGATCCCTAAAACAAGTGTCCCTTTCTCCCAATTATCAAGGGGAGGTCAAGTCTTTTATTTTTTTCCTCAGCTAAGAGCCTGGGGGTTATACCAGATCCACCACTATTACTGGAGAAGCAAGTCAATGCTTCTGCAAGAAAAGGCATTCTACCAGCTTCTTTTAGCCAGAAAGATGGCCCCTTACTTTGACTCAGCTGATCTGACCACATGGATCTATGTTGTGGCTGCCTTGAGGCTAGACTACTGCAATGCACTCTGTGAGTCTGCCCTTGAAGACAACTTGGAAACTCCATTTAGTGGAGAATGCTGCAGTCCATTTACTACTGGGCACCAGGCAAGGACACATAGCTCACATTCTCCAGACACCCCATTGGTTATCAATCGGTTACCAAGTTTAATTCAAGGTTCTGGTTCTCACCTACAAAGCCCTGAATGGCTTTGAACACACAGGCCTGATGGACACATTCATGTGCATTCTCAGTGGCGACTCCGCCTTGTGGAATGGCCTGACTGAGATCAGGAAGGCCCCCACATTTCTACCATTCTGCAGAATATGTAAAAAACTGTAATACTTAAGAGGACATTTTTTAAAAAAAAAAGCAATTAGAACAGTAGAAGAATGAACAGCCCAGAAGGATGTATTTATAATGGAACAGGATATTGTGGTGGCAGAAAATGCTATCAATACAGCCAATCTATGTTGACCCCATAGAGTTTTCAAGTCAAGCGACATTCAGAGCTGGTTTGCCATTGTCTGCTTCTGTATAGTGACCCTGGAATTCTGTGGTGATCTCCCATCCAAAAACCAGGACTGTCCCTGTTTAGCTTCTGAGATGTGACGAGATCAGGCTAGCCTGGGACATCCAGGGCAGGGCGGGGTCCAATGTAGTCCACTAAAATGATTATTGTAGGTCTCACCTGCTTGTACTGTGCTGTCTTTACCTTGTAATCCACTGTCTGTAATGCTTATAGTACAGCTGCCTTGAATAGTTTGTTTTCACGTTGTTCTGTAGATCCGGTCATATTGCATTGTTAGTTGGTTGTCCTACGCTATCTGATTGCACAGTTCATATCCTGCAATCCACCTTGTACCTTAGTGATAAAGGCGAACTATAGATGAAGCCCATACAATAAAAATTGATTCAGGTGGGTAGCCATGTTGGTCTAAAGCAATAGAACAAAGACTGAGTCTGTTGGCACCTTTAAGACCAACAAAGTTGAATTCTGGGCATAAGCTTTTGCGTGCTTATACCCAGAATTAAACTTTGGCTGTGATCATACACACTAAATAATCTACTATCGATGCACTTTCCAACTGGATTTTGCCAGTTCACACAGTAAAATCCAGTTGGAAAGTGCATTGAAAGTGGATTGAAAGTGGATTATTTAGTATGTATGATTGCAGCCTTGGTTGGTCTTAAAGGTGCCACTGGATTCAAAAAAATAAAAATTGACACACAGCATGCACAGAACAGAGTTTGATTTGCACGATAACTTTAGAAAACCAAACTTCCAAGAACTGGGCAAATGCTTAAGCAATTTACTCTCGGTACACGCACACGAGCACTAGGTATATGCAAAACGATTTTAAAGGGAAGACAGCTTGTCATCGTTGCTCTTCAGAGCAGAAATTTTGCCTACTGAGATAAATTTATATCACCCTCCCAAGAAGCTTTTGGTTGACCTTCGGCTGTTACCGTATGTAAATGACAATTAGCAGTGGGCCAGCTGTTATTAACCGACAAACTATGTCGCTGAAACAAAAGCAGGATTATTGCAAGCGAATTAAGAAAAAAAGTCATTTAGTACATGACTGAGTGATTAACAGCTGTTGAGGTGTGATACTGAAGCACCCCAAGGGGAACAACTGTTTGGATAACTAGGTATATAAAGTCTGGGAGTACTTTGGCTGACTTTGACTCTGAAACAGGAAAATCTGCAGTCCAGAAAAAGAGCCACCTCTAACCCCAGAGTTCCCAACATGGGGGCCCCCTGGGCACCATGGCAGCTATTGACACCTTTCCTAGCACCCACCAAGTATTTCTAAAATATGGGCAAGGCCAGATGGAGCTACAAGGTTTCGGATGGGCCACGGGAAATTTGATTTGCTGTGCAGATTTTTGAAAATGTTGCTTTGGCAGCAGCTGCCACCACAACCAGGCTGGTAGCTACAGTGGGGCATCTCGGGGAACGGCACCCTGAATTACTGCTAAGCCCCCCCTTCCAATCCAGCCCAGGCCCCCCAACTTCCACTTTTAATTTTATTTGTGGCACTTCCTCGAGAAGGGGTGTCAGTGCTGGATGCCCCCAACTTATTTAAAGGCCCCTCGATTTTAAAAAAATCCTGGCTACGGGCCTGACCACAGCACAGGGATCTTCATTGTGGGACTGAAGGTAAGTTGTGGCAGGTAATTTGCAGCTGGCTCCACCTCCTGCAGCAGCTATTTTGTGACAGCCATTTTGTGGCTTTGTCCACCACACTGTGTCAGAAGTCCAAAGATACCCACGGGCTCAAGAAGGTTGGGGACCCCTGCTCTAAGTGCATGTACACTTCATCAGAAAAATTAAACTTGGTTGGTCTGAAAGGCACCACTGGACTCAGACTTAGTTCTAGTGCTTCAGACCAACATGGCCACCCACCTGGATCTCTCTTCATGGAAGGCACCACATTAAGCACACAAATACTTATGCCCAGAATTAAACTTCATTGGTCCTAAAGGTGCCACTGGACTCCAACTTTGTATTAGTGCTCAAGAGAGCCATTGAAGGAGTATCATTGCTTAATATAACAACTAACTGACTGAGGAGCAATTCCACTGACCTGTCCGGGAAGAAGAGGAGGAGGAGGAGACTGGATTTATACCCCACCCTTCGCTACCCAAAGGAGTCTCAGAGCGGCTTACAATCTCCTTTCTCTTCCCCTCCCCACAACAGACAACAGGTAGGTGGGGCTGAGAGCTCTTTCAAGAGCTGTTCCAGCTCTGAAAGAACTTGTAACTTACCCAAGGTCACACCAGCAGCTGCATGAGGAAAAAGAAAAAAGAAATTATTTATAGGTTGTACCTGTAACAAACATGGTTCATTTAGATGATACATTATGCAGAGTTTATTTACTTCTGCCCCGCTCTATCCCAGGGACTCAGACAGCTTAACACCAGTTTCTCCACATGCATTTCTGTACTCAAAAGCCTCACAAACCAAATACTTTTCAATCATTTGTAATATAATATAAACCTAGAGGCTGGACCTGAATTCCAGATGTGGTGAGGATGGTGTCACTCTAGAACTTTGCCACTTCTAGATCCTGAATGTTCCTCATCTGCTCCATCAGCACCAGCTCTCAATAGAAATGCACCTCCAGAAATGCCACAGAGAAGGGTGAGACTGATGGAAAGCACAGCCCAGGTGTGGAGTCTCTGGGGCTCTGCCCAGAAAGGAGGTAGATCTTCACTAGGGCTACCAACTTTTAAAGTGATCCCTCTAAGGTCCGTTTGATCTGCAGCAAATACCAGGTGATTTTATTGACTTCCATGCCATGAAATCTTCAGATGTCCATTTCTGCACATTAAGCCTGCGTCAGGGCACTTTCTCCTGGCATCCCTAACCTTCATAACCTCTCTAGACAGAGTCATGTTCCTGAGCCTGCCGTGAGGCAGGGAGGGCGGGATAAAAATCTAATAAATAAATAAATGAATAAATTTGCTTAAGCAGACGCCCTAGGACAAGATACAGTTGAAATCCTGGAGAAGACACGAGACAGTGATATGTTATTAACCAGAACGGAGGAGGAGAGTTGGTTTTTATACCCCACTTTCCTCTACCTTAAGGAGTCTCAAAGTGGCCTACAATCTCCTTCCCTTCCTCTCCCATGACAGGCACCTTGGGAGGTAGGTGGGGCTGAGAGAGTTCTGATAGAACTTGTGACTGACCCAAGGTCACCAGCAGACTTCATCTGGAGGAGGGGGGGAATCAAAGCTTGGTTCTCCAGATTAGTCTCCTGTAGCCCAAAAATTTCCTTCCACAAGTCAGAAGCAGTTGCTGTCCATATCATTATGTCCCCCAAGACAATGTGCTTTGATGCCTTATGGGGTATGAAACTTGATCATTGCTAAAACACACACACACACACACACACACACACACACAACAACAACAACCCACGACTACAATTACAGTAATTTGGAGAGTTCCCATTTGTGAACCCCTGACCATAATTGTACAAATTAATTGTAATTGCTTGGTTCTGCATGGAGAAAGGGAACAACGTATTAGCTTCCATTGTGCAGCCAGTGCTTTATGTGCTTCTCACAAGGTACTCTGTGCCCTTGCCTTCGTAATGGACCCACTCCAATGTTGAAATGCTTTCTTGAAATCTTTGCAGATGTAGAAAGAAGGGGTACCAAATCCACCTAATTACTACTAGCATGTGTTTGCAGCACCCTAAAGGAGTGGTCCTCAGCAGGTCTATTCAGAAATAAGTCCCAGTTTATTCAGTGGTGCTTAATTCCAGGTCAAGACACTCACTTCTCTAGGAATGCCTCAGAGCACATAACCACTGAAGTGCTGTACCTAAACAAGGTTTGGGCATCTTGTGCTTGGTCAAGACCATGGTAGCCTATATGAGTTGAGATCCAGTTTGGTGTAGTGGTTAGGAGTGCAAACTCTAATCTGGAAGAACCAGGTTTTATTCCCCACTGCTCCACATGCAGCTGCTGGTGTGACCTTGGGTCAGTCATGAGTTCTTTCACAGCTGTACTCTCACAAGCAGTCCTCAAAAAGCTCTCTCAGTCCCATCTGCCTCACAGAGTGTCTGTTGTGGGAAGGGGAAGGGGAAGGAGATTGTAAATCACTCTGAGACTCCTTCGGATAGTGAAGGGTGGGGTATAAATCCAATCTCACCTTCTTCTTCTTCTGTAAGTGGAGCTAGAATTCATGCTGAATGTGGCTTTGCTATCTAAACCCCCTCAGGGAGAAGCCGTGGCTCAGTGGTAGACGGGTCCTTTCGTAGCAAAAGAGGTGCAGGAGCTCATTAGCATAACTCATTAGCATACCTCATTAGCATATGCCACGTCCCCTGACATCACCAGAAGTGTGTCAGAAAGGGAATTTCAGTTTCAGCCCCACTATACCCTATGGACCATTGAAATCAATGGCAAAAACTCATACGGTATATGAGGGGCTGGAGGAAAGGGGGTTTGAGGGAAAGGCTCCAAACTTGCAGGGTAGCTGCTGGGGCCTCTCCTCGAAATACCCACTAAGTTTCAAGAAGATTGCACCAGGGGGTCCAATTCTATGGGCCCCCAAACAGGTTGTCCCGTCCCCTCCGCTGTTCTCTATGGTGGGAAAAAATGTTAACTTTTTTCCTCCCATAGAGAACAATGGAGGGAATGGGAGCAACCTGTTTGGGGGCCCATAGAATTGGACCCCCTGGTCCAATCTTCTTGAAACTTGGTGGGTATTTCGAGGAGAGGCCCCAGCAGCTACCCTGCAAGTTTGGAGCCTCTCCCTCAAACCCCCTCCCCTCCAGTGGCTTTTAAAGTTGCCACCAAATTTCGGCAGCAATTCGGCAGCGGGCTGAATCAGATTAGAGAATCTGATTCAGCCCGTGGCTGCCCTAGTGGCCACTCCTGAGCTGGCGGAGCTTTGCTCTGCCTCGCTCCGGTCCCAACGGACCCCTGGTGGTAGAGCACAAGCTTTGAGTGCAAAAGCTTCCAGGTTCTAAGCCCCAGCTAAGTTTAAAGGATCAGGTTGTAAGTGATGTGAGAGATTTCTTGAGACCTTCAGTGAGCTGCTGCCAGTCGGAGTAGACAGTCCCAACCTTGATGGACCAATGGTCTGATTCAAAAGACTAGAGAATCACAACCCAGATAACTACAAAACTATAGGATGATCAACAAAGTTGTGTGAATGCACTACAATTTACTCATACAAAAATATCATGATTACAAGGATTATTATACAAAATTAATCATCCATTAGTACAAAAAACAACAGGAGGTCCTCTCAGGTTGTTGACTGAATTTTCCAGAATATACTCCCGTTTCAATAATGCTTCTTCTAGGAATGTTCGCAACAATGTCTTAGCCTTCAAGAATACACAATGTTTTTCAATCATTACTGATTTTGATAAGAGGAATTTGTTATACTTGTGAAGCGGTGATATACACATGCCTATGCATCGATAGGGAATTGTCACTTTAACTGGTCCTGATTCAGAAGAAGCATTATTGAAACGGGAGTTTATTCTGGAAAATTCCGTCAACAACCTGAGAGGACGTCCTGTTGTTTTTTGTACTAATGGATTATTGTTTTTGTATAATAATCTTAGTAATCACGATATTTTTGTATGAGTAAATTGTAGTGCATCCACACAACTTTGTTGATCACCCTATAGTTTTGTACTGATTCAGAAGACAGCAGCTTCATGTTGAGTGGTTGCCAGTTTGTCAATTTTGGCTTCTCTGCCCCAAGGGTAAAAAGGGGAGCTGCACAGGTGGGGTGGGAGAACCTTGTTCGTTTCACCTCACTTTCCCCTTCTCCCACCATAGAGCTAGGTCCACAGCAGCAGAATGGGAGCTTGCAGGAATTCTAGTGAACCAAGAAGTGGCTTTTCCCTTCCAATGAGCAGCAAGAGGAGATAAGGAAACACTTTTTTCAAGGGAAAGGCTGGTTAGGTTATAGCCCTCTGGTGGAAGGTGCAGTTCAGGGGAGAAGATGGATGGATCAGTCTGATGTTGCCTCTGTGTAACACCCCTGCTGATGGAAGCAATTCATTGCACTGGAGTCACATGTTGCGCAACTAGCACTGAAAAGACAAGATGCACTGGCAAAGACAATACTAGGGGAAGTCAAAGGCAGCAGAAAAATAGGAAGACCCAACTTGAGATAGATTGACCCAATCAAAGAAGCCATGGTCTTCAGTTGTCAAGACCTGAGTTAGACAGTCAATGACAGGACATTTTGGAGGTCATAAGAACAGAAGAACATAAGAGAAGCCAGTGTTGGATCAGACCAATGGCCCATCCAGCCCAACACTCTGTCACAGTGGCCAAAAATACCAGGTGCCATCAGAAGGTCCACCAGTGGGACAAGGACACTAGAAGCCCTCCCACTGTTGCCCTGCCCCAAACACCAAGAATACACCAAGCATGTGCCCCAGACCTAGAGTTCCTATATATACCTTGTGGCTAATAGCCACTGATAGACCTCTGCTCCATATGTTTATCATTAATTCAGAGGAGGAGGAGGAGGAGATTAGATTTATACCCCGCCCTTCAATACCCAAGGGAGTCTCAGCGCGGCTTACAACTCCTTTCACTTCCCCTCCCCACAACAGACACCCTGTGAGGTAGGTGGGGCTGAGAGAGCTCTTTCAAGGACTGCCCTTGAGAGATGAAAAGTACTGGAGTCAGGAGGCTGGTAACAGTGAAAACAGCATTGCAGTTTATTGCGGGTCAAGATGGAACATGACAAGCCCTGGGCTCAGCGCCCTCTTTTATTCTGGTCGGAGATAACCCCCCGACCTTGCCCAGATGTCCTCATGGGACCTTAAGATAGTAGTTACAGTTCATAGGTCCCCGTGGGGAACCTAGGCTTATGATTGGTGGTCGTTTAGGATCTGACCGGCTATTGTTCTACTTGGCCAAAGCTCAGGTCGATTCAGGCCATGTGCGAATGTCCATGTGGCGGTCGCCATTACGCGAGCACATGGCGACCGCGATATTGATACACAACAAGAGAACAGCTCTGAAAGTGACAAGAGAGCACATAACATGCACACAGCATTGAATCAGGCTTCACGCCTGCACTAATCACTTTTCACTGTACTCTGGTGTCACTCCAAATTGAGGTGGGACTGCCCATTACTCATATAAAGGAATACTGAAGCTGGTGAAAATTATTGCGGTCTGTGTGGAGTAGGACAAGGAAGTCCACAGGACTCTTTTCTTGAAAAGACCTGTTGCTTTGGACTGGCAAAGTAAATGTGTGCCTCTCCTTTTCACTCACGGTGTAACTTCTGAGTGCAGCTCCGTGAAAGTAGAGGAGCGGCCACCACTCAATGTGTATTGCAAGTGTAACAGTCAATTTCAGCTCACTGTAAGGATCCCTGCAGTTCTCTGGAAGTTTAATCCATGAGAAGGTTACTAAGGGCAGACAAGCTTCTCTGAAGACAGGCATTGGGTGCACAGCAGCAGGAAGGTGAGAGGTGAGGGGGGGTTGCGTGCTTGCTTCCTAGGGCAATGCTGAGCACTCAAGGCGTCCAGCCAGGGCCCTGGGTGGTATGTAAATACACCAGCCTAAAGCATGCCCCTAAGAATCCTCTCCGATGCACAAGACTTCCATGGAAGATAAGTTTTCAATGTGGTCCCAGAAGGGAGATAATTTGAAAGGCACAGCAATACAGATTGAGATATTCAACTTTATCTTTATTTAATTGGTAAATGGAACGGTGCCATGCCCTGACTTGGATGGCTCAGGGTAGCCTGATCTCATCAGATCTTGGAAGCTAAGCAGGGTCGGCCCTGGTTAGTATTTGAATGGGAGACCACCAAGGAAGGCCAGGGTTGCAACACAGAGGCAGGCAAAGGCAAACCAGCACTGTGCATCTCTTGGCTTGAAAACCCTATGGGAACAGCATATCAACTGACTTGATGGCAAAAAAAAGTGCTATAGTGTTATGATACAGCGATTAGTGGATGTTTCTACAAGGAATCAACCTGCTTGGCAAAATTTCCACAAGAAAAGACAAACCATCTAACACTCTCAACTGGAGTTGCTGAAGAAACAACAAAATTAAAGCAAATAAACTCTCTAACCTGCAGGCTGCTAATCATAGCAACAAGGACTCCTCCAACAATATTGTCACCCTTTCACAACACAGATACAGTCCAGCAGAGGAAATACAGGTTGCTTACCTGTAACTGGGGATCTTCGAGTGGTCATCTGTGCATTCACACCTCTGGGATATAGTGTGCCTGCACCGACCCTGTGCTCCAGTGCGCATGACCGGGGGGGGGGGGGGGGCACGACAATCCCGCCAGTTCTTTCTGACTGCTGCCATCAGTCTCCGAGCAAGATAGGAAAGACCGGCAGCAGAGGGGAAGGAGGGCGGGTGGTGGGAATGCACAGATGACCATTTAAAGATCCCCAGTTACAGGTAAGCAACCTGTATATCTTCTTCGTGGTCTCTGTGCATCACACCTCTGGGAGAGTAGCAAGTGAGAAAAAACCACATACCTGGAGGAGGGTACTGGAGGTCTTAAGCCCGCACTGCCTGCAACACCGCCCGTCCCACCACAGAATGTTGATGAAGATGGACATCAAGGGTGTAGTGTCTCACAAACGTGTGAGGAGAGGCCCATGTAGCTGCACTGCAGATGTCACTCAACGGAGTTCCTCTGAGGAAGGCCGTGGAGGTGGCCACCACCCTGGTGGAGTGTGCATGAAGTGGATCAGGCAGTGGCTTCTTTGCTAACAAATAGCACAGCTTAACCGTCTCTACAATCCACTTTGATAGTCTTTGAGACGATAGCCTCTGCCCTCGCCCTGGTTGGGCATGGGAAATAAAGAGGGCTGGAGATTTCCGAAAGGATTGAGTCCTATCAAGGTAAAACAAGAGCGCTCTCTTTACATCCAGAGCATGCAAGCAACACTCCTCCTCATTCTGAGGGGTCGGGTAAAACACTGGGAGAGTGATGTCTGCTCTCATTTCCCAGGGGCGGATAAGTCTCAAGGTAACTGAATAAGTTTCAAGGTAATTGAATAAGGTTCAAGGTAATTGGATAATCACAGATTTAATCACAGAACATAACAGATACTATGCCATCAATGCTCCTAGTTATGTTTTTTTAGCTTTGGAGATCCCGAGAAGTCTCCACAGCCTCTTGCTTCAGCCACCAGAAGTTACTCCTAGTTATGTGCGCGACATCACAGACTTTCTGAGGAAAATACAATCTTTGAACAGGAACCTGCTCTTCTTTCCCCCCTTCCTTCAGTAGGGTTGCCAACCTTCAGGTGGTGGCTGGAGATCTCCTGGGATTACAAGTGATCTCCAGGTGACAGAGATCAGTTCACTTGGAGAAAACGGCTGCTTTGGAAGGTGGACTCTATGGCCTTATACCCCATCAAAGTCCCTCCTCAGGCTCCACCCCCCAAATCTCCAGGTATTTCCCAACCTGGAACTGTCAACCCTATCCTTAGGGGACAGATCCATGGGCAGTCAGGCCCCTTTGTGTGGGGCCCAGGGAAGCTGCCTCTGTTGTCCACTGCCAAAGCAGAGAAAACTCCACGTCAAAAAGGCCAAGATCCTTCCTACAAATTGCTTTTGCATAAAATGCCTTTGGTCACAGGATTCAAGAAAGAGGTTAGTATATGAATTTATTACTATAGCTGATCTTTAACAATCTCACTACTATTACAGTTGACAAATATCTTTGAGCGATGAACTTCCAGACCGAGCTACTGTATTACATTTATCAAGCACCTATTTGAAAAACTGCTGAACAGTCCACCAGACCAGTGAAAACAAAATCCATTAAATGACTAAACGATTTGCTTTAACAGGGGAAAAATTGGATTTTGCTCGCAATTAATGAGTAATCTTCCATGAATCAGAACAGAATCCGCCACTCCAATAGGCTTATAATGTGCATTATAGAGATCTCAGAAGTAGTTTAATACAAATTCAGCATTCCAGTGATGCGAAAGTGTTCACATAAATTTAAGCTTTCTTTCAGGCATCTCCAAGGGGGAAAGAAAAACCTTCACAAGATCCAGAGTGATTGCTTTCATAATGCCTACTAAAGAAAAATGATTCCTGCTTCCGTGTGTACACTTAAATGTGCTAAAAGCAGGAATATGGTTTTTCTGAATTCATCTGAACCAGAAATTTGCCTTGATTTAAGGTACGCTGATAATGCCACCTTACTGCATACTCTGTACATAGTTCACCCACAACCTCAAAGGCAGAAATATAAAAGTATTTCCCCCACAAAGCATCAAAGACAAGGAGAAATGCTACAATGTTGTGTGAGAATTAAAACTGAATAGAAAAATGGCAGGGTTTACTAACCCTCTCAATCTATTAACAGCAGCAGACAAATATTTTATCAGTCACAGACAAAAACTTACATGATAGATTTGTGACAGTCTTTCAGAGGACCGAAAAAAACAAGTGCCCAGAGGCTCCTCAAAGAAAAAACAGGATTTATCCCTGGGTAAACTTTTGTGAGTCAGAGTTCTATCCTCAGATGTTTTGGGTTGTAAACACATCTACCCATCACCTTCCTGATGTGTCTATAAACAGCCCTGGTTGCTCTGGTGAATGACCTATACTATACTGGGAGATGGACGGGGGTGAGACCCTGTGGGTTCTCCTGGATCTTTCAGAAACTTTTGATACCATCAATCATGGTATCTTTCTGGACCGCCTTTTAAGGGTTGGGAATGGGAGGCACCATTTAGTGATGGTTTTGGCCCTTCCTTCATGGTAGGTTCCAGAAGGTGGAGCTGAGTGAGGGTCTATAGGTCCCCCAAGCTCCCCCATGTCTTTTAACATCTACATGAAGCCACTGTGAGAGGACAACTGGAGATCGGGGCTGGGTTGTCATCAATATACAACATACCCAGTTCTCACACTTCCAGTAGATTCCAGGGAGGCTGTGGAACATAAGAACACAGGAACATAAGAGAAGACAAATTGGATCAGGCCAATGACCCATCCAGTCCAACACTCTGTGTCACACAGTGGCCAAAGCCCAGGTGCCATCAGGAGGTCCACCATAAGAACATAAGAGAAGCCAATGTTGGATCAGGCCATTGGCCCATCTAGTCCAACACTCTGTCACACAAAGGCCAAAAACATCAGGTGCCCTCAGAAGGTCCAGCAGTGGGGGCAGGAAACACCCCACTGTTGCTTCCCAAAACACCAAGAATACAGAGCATCACTTGCCCCAGACTGAGAGTTCCTATCTATACTTTGTGGCTAATAGCCACTGATGGAACTCTGCTCCATATGTTTATCTAGTTCCCTCTTGAAGCCGTCCATGCTTGTAGCCACCACCACCTCCTGTGGCAGTGAATTCCACGTGTTAATCACTCTTTGGGTGAAGAAGTACTTCCTTTTATCTGTTCCAACCTGACTGCTCAGCAATTTCATCGAGTGCCCACAAGTTCTTGTATTCTGAGAAAGGGAGAAAAGTACTTCCTTCTCTACCTGCTCTATCCCATGCATAATCTTTTAAACCTTGATCATGTCACCCCTCAGCCGTCGTTTCTCCAAGCTAAAGAGCCCCAAGTGTTTCAACCTTTCTTCATAGGGAAACTGTTCCAACCCTTTTATCATTCTAGTTGCCCTTTTCTGCACTTTTTCCAATGCTATAATATCTTTTTTGAGGTGTGATGACCAGAACTATACACAGTACTCCAAATGAGGTTGCACGATCGATTTATACAGGGCCATTATGATACTGGCTGATTTGTTTTCAATTCCCTTCCTAATAACCCCCAGCATAGTGTTGGCCTTTTTCATTGCAGTTGCACACTGTCTCAATATTTTCATTGTGTTATCTACTACGACTCCAAGATCTCTCTCTTGGTCAGTCTCCGCCAGTTCAGACCCCATCAACGTGTATTTATAGTCAGAATTTTTGACTCCAATGTGCATCACTTTGCACTTGGCCACATTAAACCCCATTGGCCACGTTGATGCCCACTCGCCCATCCTTGACAGATCCCTTTGGAGTGCCTCACAATCCTCCCTGGTTCTCACCACACTGAACAACTTTGTGTCCTCTGCAAATTTAGCCACTTCACTGCTTACTCCCAACTCCAAATCATTAATAAACAAGTTAAAAAGCATTAGACCGAGTACTGAGCCCTGCGGTACCCCACTGCTTACCTCCCTCCACTGGGAAAACTGCCCATTTATACTCACTCTCTGTTTCCTTTTAATTAGCCACTTTTTGATCCACAAAAGGACTTGTCCTTTTATCCCATGGTTATTGAGCTTACTTAGGAGCCTTTGATGAGGAACTTTATCAAAAGCTTTCTGGAAGTCAAAGTAAACAACATTTATTGGGTCCCCCTTGTCCACATGTTTGTTTACTCCCTCAAAGAACACTAACAAGTTAGTGAGACAAGATCTTCCCTTACAGAACCCATGCTGAGTTTTCCTCAAGAGATTTTGTTCATCAATGTGCCTACTAATTTTTGTCCTTAATAACACTTTCCACCAACTTACCCAGTATCGACATCAGACTGACTGGCCTGTAATTTCCCAGATCTCCTCTGGGACCCTTTTTAAGGATGGGAGTGACATTCGCTACCTTCCAGTCCTCAGGAATGGAGGCAGATTTTTAAGGAAAGATTACATATTTTTGTCAGGAGATCCACAAGTTCACATTTGAGTTCTTTCTCGGATGTATGCCATCCGGGCGTGGTGATTTATTTGTTTTTAAGTTGTCTATCAGTTGTAGGACCTCCTCTCTCGTCACCTCAATCTGACTCAGGTCTTTCAACACCCCTCCCGAAATCAGTGGTTCTGGAGTGTGCAAGCACTTCTCATCTTCCACAGTGAAGACAGAAGCAAAAAATGCATTCAGCTTCTCAGCCATTTCCCTGTCATCCTTCACTACACCTTTTACCCCTCAGTCATCCAAGGGCCCCACTGCTTCCCTGGCTGGTTACCTACTTCTAATGTATTTGAAGAAAGTTTTATTGTTGGTCTTTATGTGTTTTGCGATATGTTCCTCATAGTCCCTTTTTGCCTGCCTGATCACAGACTTGTATTTTATTTGCCACAGCTTGTGTTCCCTTTTATCAGCCTCACTGAGACTAGCTTTCCACTGCTTGAAGGAATCCTTCTTACCTTTTACAACTTCCATTACTTTGTTTGTTAACCATGCAGGCTTTTTTCTATACCTATTTGTGCCTTTCCTAACCCACGGTATATATTTTCTCTGAGCCTCTAGGATTGTAATTTTAAATAGTCTCCAAGCTTCTTCAATGGTTTTGACCCTTTCTACTTTTCCTTTCAGTTTTCTCCTCAGATATCCTCTCATATCAGAGAAGTTACCCCTTTTAAAGTTTAAAGTGGTTAAAATTGGGTGGCTGTGTCAGTCTTTTTGGGCAACTCCCTATTTATACAAATGTTGAATTCAATAACATTATGGTCACTGTTTCAAAGTGGTGCAATCACTTTAACATCTCTCACCAGGTCTTGGGCATTACTTAGGACCAAATCCAGGATTGCCTCTCCTCTGGTAGGTTCCATAACCATCTGCTCCATAGCACAGTCATTGAGAGTGTCTAGAAACTCAATCTCTTTTTCCCAACTTGAACACATATTGACCCAATCAATGTGTGGATAGTTAAAGTCACCTATTATAACAGTTATTTCGTCTAGCCACTATCTTTAATTCAGTCATCATTATATAATCCTCCTCTATCTTTTGATTTGGTGGGCGATAACAAACTCCCAATGTTAAGCTTCCTTTTGGGCCCACTAATTCAACCCACAGCATTTCCAGAAGCGAATCCAATTCTCCTACCCTCTCAATCTTACTGGACTGTATACCCTCTCTGACATAAAGAGCCACCCAATCTCCAACTTTCTCCCCCCTATCCGTCCAATATAATTTATAACCAGGAATCATTGTATCCCATTGATTTTCCTCATCCCATCAAGTTTCTGAAATACCCACAGTGTCTATGTTTCCCCCCAACACCAAGCATTCCAACTCCCCGATTTTACCTCAGACACTTCTAGCATTAGTATATAAACATCTATAGTTTCTCATACACGTTAAGCCCACAAACTTCCTCTTGCTGCCTTGAGACCTTGCCAGACAGTCTCTATCATTTGCCACAGTCTCAGAGAACAATTCTGATCCATTTCCATGTAGGAAAGTAACAGCTACTCCTTCATCTCTTTGAGATGAACCATCCCGAACCAGAGATTTTTCATCTCCTGTCGGCTTTCCCCCAATATTCATTTTAAAAACTGCTCTGCCACCTTTTTGATTTTAAGTGCCAGCAGCCTGGTTCCTTCCCGGGACAAGTGGAGACCATCTCTCTTGTACAGCTCCCTCTTGTTCCAAAAAGCATCCCAGTGCCTAACAAACTTGAACCCTTCCCCCCTACACCATTGTCTCATCCATGCATTGAGATTCCTGATCTGTGCCTGTCTTTCTGGCCCTGCGCGTGAAACAGGTAGCACTTCCAAGAAGGCTACCTTGGTGGTCCTGGCTTTGAGTCTCCTGCCTAGCAGCCTAAATTTTTCCTCCAGGAACTCATGACTGCATTTCCCCACATCATTGGTGCCAACATGTACCACAACCACTGGATCCTCCCCAGTACTATCTAGCAGCCTATCTAAAACACACGTAATGTCCACTACCTCCGCACCAGGCAGGCAAGTCACCATATGGTCACCATTTCGCCACCCAGCTGTCTACCTGCCTAAGGATCAAATCACCAGCTACCAAGAGCCCCCCTCCCTCCCTGCCTAGGGATGGTTCCTTGGTACGAAAGGATACCCGTTCACCAGCTGTAGAAGAGGTCCCTTCTGAGGGCACATTCCCCTTATCCACACCATGGTGCCCTGTACCCTCTCAACCCTCATACTCCCTGAAAGCGGTGGGGCTGCAAGATTTAGAGTGGGACATCTAACAAGTCCCTGAGAGTCTTCTCCATGTGCCTGACTACCTCTGCTTCTCCAGGTCAGCTACCTTAGCCTCAAGGGAGCAAACTCATTCCCTGAGAACCAGGAGCTCATAATAGTCACTGATGAACTTCTGCCCCATATATTAAGCCAATCCATGAACTAGTGCCTAGAGGCAGTTGCAGAAGGAATGAGGGCTAAGTTTGTTGTAGTAGTTAAGTGTGCGGACTCTAATCTGGGAGAACTGGGTTTGATTCCCCACTCCTCCACTTGCAGCTGCTGGATGACCTTGGGCAAGCCATAGTTCTGTCAGAGCTGTTCTCTCAAGGGCAGTTCTCTCAGAGCTCTCTCAGCCCTGCCTACCTCATAGGGTGTCTGTTGTGAGGAGGGGAAGGGAAAGGTGTTTGTAAGCCGCTCTGAGACTCTGAGTAAAGGGCGGGGTATAAATCCAATCTCCTCCTCCTCCTCCTCCTCCTCCTCTCTTCCAAACTGAAGCTCAAAATCCTGACAAAACAGAGGTGCTACTGGTGGGAGTAAAAGTTGACCCAGGATAGGGTTGTCACCTGTTCTGGATAGGGTTGCACTCCACCTAAAGGAGTAGGTCCACAGCTTGGAGGGCTGCTGGACCCAGGACTCCTGCTGGATAAGCAGGTGGCAGTGATGGCCAAAAGCACCTTCCGCCGGCTTCAGCTGGTGTCAGCTGTGGCCTTTCATGGGCAAAAAGATTTTGCCACTGTGGTACATACCTTGCTGCCTTCTAGGCTAGATTACTGCAGTATGGTCTACATGAAGAGTGTTCAAAAGTTACAGCTGGAGCGGAATTCTGACTGGTGAACCATAGGGACCATATCACTCCAGGCTGGTTCCACCTATACTAGCTCTCAATTTGCTTCCGTGCCCAATTCCAGATGCTGGAAGCCCTATACGGCTTAAGGCCAGCATACCTTAAGGACGGCCTACTTCCATATGGACCAACCTAACCACTATAGTAATCTTTGGGGGCCTTGGATCAGGCGCCTCTGCCATTTGGGGTTAGGCAGGTGGAAATCTGAGAACAGGCCTTCTCAGTTGTGGCACTGAAATCATGGAATTCCCTCTCCAGGGAGATTCATTTCTCCCCTTCTATTAGGGATGCCAGCCTCCAGGCGAGACTCAGGGATTCCCTGGAATTACAGCTCATCTCCAGACTACAGAGATCGAGCCCCCTCAGGGTTGCCAGCTCCAGGTTGGGAAATACCTGGAGATTTTGGGGCAGAGCCTGTGGAGGGTGGAGTTTGGGCCATAATGCCAATGAGTACAACTTCCAAAGCAGCCATTTTCTCCAGGTGCACTGGTCTCTGACACCTGGAGTTCAGCTGTAATAGCACAAGATCTCCAATGTAGGGATGTCAGATCCCCCAGTCCCATAGGGGTTTCCTGACTTGGGGGCGGCTTCTTCCCACTGCCAGCCAGCTGGCCGGTGGGGGGGAAGCCCCGCCCCCAAGAGTGACCACCCGGCAACCCCCTACTACAAGATTTAAAGGGCCCTCCAGCTGGCCCTTTAAATCTTGCTGAGGGAGGAAGAGGGGTGGACACGCGTGCCTGCACCCCCCTCCCCAACCTTTTCTCAGCAGTGTTTAAGCAGATGCTGTTTGGAAAAGGTGGGGGCCACACTCCCAAAAGTTGTCAGCAGCTCAGGGTTTGCAGGGTAGGCGCCAGTGGCGCCTGCTCTTTTAAAGCAGGGGCCGACCATGCCTGCCCTACAAGCAGTGAGATCGCAACTTGCAGGACAAGTTTGAGCAGCTCCTGCTTTAAAAGAGTGGGAGCTGCTCAAGCTTGCCCTGCAAGTGGTGATCTCATGGCTTGCAGGGCAGGTGTGAGCGGCGCCTGCTCTTCTGAAGCAGGGGCTACTCATGCCTGCCCTGCAGGCAGCAAAAACTTAAAGGCTTTAATGGTTGGAGGAAAGCGGGGGGGGGGGGGATGAGCACATGGTGCAGCATCCCCGACGCAATGACGGCACTCTGCGTGACGTCATCGCATTGGAGGCATTGGAGAGACAGTTTGGTGTAGTGGTTACGTGCGCAGACTCTAATCTGGGAGAACCAGGTTTGATTCCCCACTCCTGCACTTGCAGCTGCTGGATGACCTTGGGCAAGCCATAATTCTGTCAGAGCTGTTCTTGAAAGAGCAGTCCTCGAAAGAGCTCTCTCAGCCCCACCTACCTCACAGGGTGTCTGTTGTGGGGAGGGGAAGGGAAAGGAGTTTGTAAGCCGCTCTGAGACTCCAAGTGAAGGGTGGGATATAAATCCAATCTCTCCTCCTCTTCTTCTTCTTCCCAGCATGCCCCCCAAATCCCCCCGCTGGGGGGAAATACAACCTGGCAACCCTACTCAAACCCCCACCTGGAGGTTAACAACCCTAGTTCCCCTGGAGGAAATGGAGGGGGGACTCTATGGCATTGTACCCTACCGAGGTCCCTGTCCTCCCCAGGTTCCACTCTCAAATCTTCTAGAGTTTCCCAACATGGATCTGGCAATCCTACTCCCCAACCTTCACCAGTGGCCAGGGGGAACCTGGCCACACTATCCTGTATCACTGCTTTCTAGGAATGCCAGCCTCCTGGTGGCACCTGGTGATCCCCTGGAGTTAAAGCTCATCTCCAGACTACAGAGATCAGTTCCCCTGGAGAAAACGGATGCTTCGGAGGGTGGGCTGTATGGCATTGTACCCCACTGAGGTCCCCTGTCCTCCCCAGGCTCCACCCCCAAATCTCCAAGTTTCCCAACCTAGATCTGGCCACCCTACCCACCCATTCCCCGCCAGTGGCCAGGGGGGACCTGTCAAACCTACTGTCTTACCTCCAGCAAGTGAGGACTTTTCTGGGGGGGGGTTGGAATTCCCCCCATGATCCTTCCTTCTGTTTATGTGGTCATGTGTACATTTCAATGTGTTTGTTTTTAAAAAATTTTTATATATTTGCATTGTAAAATTTATTTTAATGTTTTGATTAGGAATGCCAGACCTCCAGTGGGGGGGGGGGTGTCCCTGCTGCCAGGCCCCACCCCTCCACGGTGGATCAGCTGGCCAGCGGGGGGAATTACCCCCCAAACGAGGGAGGAACACCCAACATTTCAGCAACGTGTCTATGTGACTTCAACATGACCTGGAAATGACATAGGCATTGAGTACGTTGAGGCAATGCTCTGGTTTTGGGGCAAAAACTCTATGGTAGGGGTAATTTGTTTTTACTGCCTTTCAGTGTAATGAGCCCAGTTCTACCCTTCTAGATCCTTTGAAATCAATGGGCTTAGAAGGGTTACCTCTGATGTTGTTGTTCAGTCACACAGTTGAGTCTGACTCTTCGCAACCCCATGGACCACACCAACCAAGGCCCTCCTGTCTTCTTTCGTGCTCCGGAGTTTGCTTAATTTCATGTTCGTTGCATGGATAACACTGTCTACCTTCAATCTTTCCCAGCATCAGGGTCTTCTCCAGGGAGTGCTCCCTTCTCATTTGGTGGCCAAAGTATTTGAGCTTCACCTTCAGTATCTGGCCTTCCAGAGTTGCAATATCAGTCTCTAAAGTGGGAAACCTTCAGATCAGGGCGAATGTTACATCCCAAATCTAGGATTTCCTGCTTTGGGTTGGGAAATACATGGAGATTTGAGTGTAGAGTATGAGGAGGGTGGGTTTTTGGCGGGGGAGGGGGGGAACCTCAGCAGGGTATAATGCCACAGAGTCCCCTGTCCAAAGAAGCCGTTTTCTCCAGGGGAACTGATTTTGATTGTCTGGAAATCCATTGTAATAACAGGAGATCTGTACGTGCCACCTGGAGATTGTCAACCCCTGCAAATATCTCCCATGTATGCTTTATGAGAAACACTCAGAGCTCTCTCAGCCCCACCTACCTCACAGGGTGTCTGTTGTGGGGAGGGGAAGGGAAAGGAGATTGAAAGCCGCTCTGAGAATCCCTTGGGGAGTGAAGGGCGGGGTATAAATCCAATCTCTTCTTCATCAAAGGCTGAGGATTGCACTTGGCAGACTTGGGAACGCAAGCCCTGCTGGAAGGTAATGAACCGCACAAGAGAGAAACAGAACAAACTGCAGCTTTGATCAGTAACATCTTCCTAGGAGGCTGTTCCAAAGGATCCAATGCAGTGAACAAAATGGCTGAGATTGGAAAAAAAACCTTTGACAGGTGAGCTCCGGGGCTTGTGCACAACAATATCAAATATTTTATTAGCCACTTGTTACGTTGCTGTCTCCAATAAGAGCCATGTAGGGTTGCCAGCTCTTATTTGGGAAATTCCTGGAGATTTGGGGCTGGAGCTTGGAAAAGGTGGGATTTGAGGAGGGGTGAGAGCCCAGCAGGGATATGATTCCCTACAGTCTACCATCCAAAGCTGCCATTTCCTCCAGGGGAACTGAGATCTGTTGCCTGGAGATCAGCTGTAATGCCAAGAGATCTCCGGCATCCACCTAATGGCTGGCAACCCTAGCTATATGGCAGCTCAATACCTGTGTATGTTTTCTTGGAACTTAGCCCCCTTATGTTTAAAAGGTTGTCTTTATTTATATCTTATCCTACACCCCCCCCCCCAAAAAAAAACACCTCTCAGGGTGGCATGCATGGAATCATCCCATTCTATCCACACAACAACCTTTTAAGGTAGGTTAACCTGAGACCAGCTCCAGATCACTCAGTGATGTTGCAACAGTTGGATACAGCTTCACGGATGGTCAAGTTTCAGAGGGTAGCTGTACAGGTATGCGATAAAACAGCTAGATTTCGAGTCCAGTAGCACCCTTGAGACCAACAAGATTTTCAGGGTACAAACTTTCAAAAGTCAATGCTCCCTTTTGTCAGGTTCTTGGGTGACCAAACATTTGAACTCCAGGCTTGACTCCTGGTCTCCCTAGCCCAAGTGTTCACACTAGCCAGTATACCCCAGCCCAGGTTTGCAACATGACCGTCTCACTCTAAGCAGTGCGGCTTATTCACAGGAAAGTGTTCTCAGGAATGCTCTGTGTCACGGAATTAGGGCCTGGATTAAGCCTCAGTCCTCTGATAAACCAATGTGACTTTAATTTCTATAGTAATTCGCCTCTGTGGCGGAACAGAACTGTTCTGACTTACAGACCCTGGTTTGCCAGCCCCCTCCTTGACTTAAGCCGATTCCTGGAGGGTGCTAATCCACTTCTTCCCACTAGGGTACTGCTGCCACCACTGTCCTTTTGGGGTCCTCCTGCCAGGAGGGACAGACTCCTGGCACCCTTTCTCAAACTAAGGCTCTGCCTCTGGTCTCCCGCAACCCAGCTCCTGCTTAACACAGGGACCAAACGCCTTCTTTGGGGGCCCCCAGGAGGATTGGCAGCGGGTGCCTTGACTGCTTGCCTTCCCCCTTCCTGGGGCTCCCCTCTTACAGTAGCATGGTCTAAGGCGGTTGGGGGGCTATGCGGTCCAGAGAACACACTACCAGCTTCAAAAAGTACAATGTTTATTAAAAAGAGAGAAAGGTTACAAATGTACTTTTAGCACAGCACCTGATCAGCAACCAGAAGGACAAATAAAACTTGGTCATAAGCTGCATCCTTCTTTCCCTGGTTCGAAACTTACTCTACTAGATGTTGAAACAGAGTAGGCAGTTTCAAGTTTAGAAAGCTACAAAAGGTTCTAGAGATGTTTCATGACCTAAGGCTCTCTGCAGCCAGCTGGCCAGGCCACATGGCTGGTGGCTCCTGGCTTGTAGCTCAGCCGTCTGTCCTCTTCCAAAGATCAGCACCAAGACTCCGGAGCCAAGAGCCCCTCCCTCCTGAGAGCAAGCACTTTTATTAAACCTCTGATCCCACCCATTCTGCTATGTGCTGTGGCCTTCTGGTGCTGATAACCCTGTATATGACTTTTGCCTTCTGGGAATGTTTATCCATTGCAGAAGTCAGGAGTCACTACCAAATTCTAAATAGATAATCTGTAACTAGCTTCCTTGACTATGAGTCAACCTAGCTTAACCCTGACTTTCCTAGACTTTCCTGACCCCAGAGATAGAAAGTGCTGAGCTTTGTCATGTATGTCAGATGTATGTCAAATACTCATCACAGACTTGACTGACAAGTTACATTAGCTCCTATGTTTGGAAAATGGTACTTAAAAGTCTGGATTTAGTTTTGTTCCTTGTTGTTCTGGCCAACCACCCTTCTGTTATGGGTCTCGATAGAGCAACCAAGGATGTCCTTTATAGAATTACAAGTGCACTATTTATGTATTGGAGCTGTGTTGGAATATTCTATATTGAATGTTGTAATGCTACAAAAGTGCTTTCCGACTTGAGTTTTGGTTTAGAACCACTATCTCCCTCTCTCTCTTGATGCAATTGGGAAGCTAGCTTCCCTCCCTCCCAAAATGAACACAGCAGGGCTGGGAATGCGTGAAGAAGGTTCGTGCACTCATTTCCCCAATACTTTGTAAACTCCCCCCCCCCCCCCAGTTTACTAGACGCAAGTGCAAAATTGAATTATCACATGCCTATTTAACAATTACATGATCCAAAAGAATGCATGCTAGCATGGCTTAGTTGCGATCTCGGAAGAGGCTTCATCCATAAAAAAGAAAAATAATTACCTGAGCCCTCCCTTGCGTATCGCCATGGAGTCTCAACCCTCTGGTCCTAAACATGCTCACTCAGGAGTTCCATTTATTTCAATAGCATTCCTTTCAAACTCAGTGCATTTACATCTGAGGAGACATCCTGTGAATTCGATGGATCTATCCTTTTAAGTACCCTGACCTGGATGGCCCAGGCTAGCCCTGTCTCATCATATTTTGGAAACTAAGCAGGGTCAGCCCTGGTTAGTACTTGGATGGGAGACCACCAAGGAAGTCCAGGGTTGCTACGCAGAGGCAGGCGATGGCAAAACCACCTCTGAACATCTCTTGCTTTGAAAACTCCATGAGGGGTTGTCATAAGTCAGCTACTACTTGACGACGGGGAATCTATTAAGAAATGTGATGTTTTACCTGATCTAGAACTCAAAGTAAATCCAGTGCATCTCAGCTTGTAGCCATTCAATAGTGGTAATATGGAGCCCTTTACGTGCTGAAGTGTACACTTTCCCTGGGCGTCAAGCCCTCTTCATGGGAAGAAGGAAAGCAGTGGGCTCTGATTCACAAACCTTATGCCATATCTAACATCTGTATATGGCTCCACCACCCATATATGGCCACATGAAACTAAGCTGTACGTTTCTGTAAACCTGGGGAAAACCCAGGTCCCGGTCACACGAGCGAGATAATCAGGAGAGAAGTGAGGCGATTTGCTCCTGAGTAATTTGACCCACAGTTGCGCGACCACACAATTCTGCGAAGCTGCGGGCACAGCCCACCACTGTGTGATCAGACACAATGGCGGGTGAGTCGGGGGGGGGGGGTTGCCGTTTTTTCCTGATGCGCTTAAACAGGGGATCGATGAATCACATCTCCACCCCGATTTCTTCCTATGGCAGTATGTGATGATGCACATACTGAGAAGTGGGGGAAAATAACATGGCATCAGGATAGCCTGATCAGATTATCCCAGATGTCATGAGCGCGCTGGAGCGATCACATGGGGAAAGTCCGTTTTCGGCCCATAGCAAACCTGTTTGATACTTTCCCTAGTATCTTTTAACTCCGCTTCTTCGGCGGAGAGAAACAGGTTGCCGATGGGTATGGGACGCTTGCCAAATGTTCTGGTGTGATCGCACCCTTAAAATCCGCATGGCATTCATGCCTATTGCGCGGCTAATTCTGTGTGTGATTGGGGCCCCTATCTAGCAAAAAAATGTAAGCCGGGGATTGAAATTAATCACTAAGAGCAAATGCCAATTTTAAATCTCTGGTTTCAGTCAACATTTCCCAGTGGTTAAGACACTGAACTGCAGGCTGGAAGGTCGGTAGTTCAGCAAGACCTGAGTGCTGCATGACCGAGTGAGCTCCCGTCTCTGGTCCCAGCTCCTGCCAACCTAGCAGTTCGAAAGCAAGAAATTGCAAGTAGATAAATTGGTACCACTTCAGTGGGAAGGTAACAGCCTTCCGTGCGCTTTGGCATTTAATCATGCCGGCCACATGACCACGGAAACGTCTTTGGACAGTGCTGGCTCTTCGGCTTGGAAACTGAGATGAGCACCACATCCCGAGAGTCGTATTCGACTGGCTTTCGAGCAAGGGAAATCTTTACCTTCACCTAAATAAAAGTGCACACTAATCCATTGGTATAAGGCAGCAAACGTGGATTTGAAACTGAACAGTTCTTCCAAAACCTCAGAAAGAAGTTTTTTAAATACGTAACAATATTCAGGTGGGGGAGCCGTGCTGGTCTGAAGCCAGAGAACAAAGTTTGAGTCCAGTGGCACCTTTAACCTTTGTTGGTCTTAAAAACGCCACTGGACTCAAAACTTTGTTCACTTAACATTATTGTTACTCATACACACACACACACACACACACACACCCTGGGTTGGATCCAACCCATTTTTCTGGTGAAAGGAGGAGACAGAGGCCCCATTAGACAACCAAATATGTTATGCTGTGACTCAAGGGAACTCAGTGGACAAAAGCCATCTGGGACGGGGCTGTAGAACTGGGGGAGATTGAGCAAAACAGCTGGATAGATCTAACCCAGGGGTGGGCAAACTGTGGCTCGGGAGCCGCATGCGGCTCTTTCACATATATTATGTGGCTCCCGGCAGGGAGGCTGGAGAAGCTAAATATCATTAGCAAACAAATATCATTGGACAATTTAATATCGTTATCAATATCTGCTTTTACCCCTTTTATTATTATTTTTGGCAGTCTCATTTAATGTTAATAAAAAGCAGATTTGCTTATTTTCCAATAAAAGCAGGTAATATTTGTTCATGTCTTGTGGCTCTCAAACATCTGATGTTTCTTCTATGCGGCTCTTACGTTAAGCAAGATTGGCCACCCCGTTCTAGGTGGCTCTTACGCTGAGCAAGTTTGCCCACCCCTGATCTAACCTATCACTTATTTTTAGATAAATGAATACCCAAGACTCCAGGCAGGGAGCCCCTTACCATCTGTATGCCATGACAGGTGTTTGCAGACAAGCTCCATTTCCAATCAACCCACTCCTCCACATGAAACCTGTTGGCTGACCTTGGGTCAGTCACAGCTCTCTCAGAGCTGTCTCAGCCCCACCTACCTCACAGGGTGCCTGTTGTGGGGAGAGGAAGGGAAAGGAGATTGTAAAGTGCTCTGAGACTCCAGGTGAAGGGCAGGTATAAATCCAAACTCTTCTTCTTCAAAGCCATTTGGTCTTTCTCATGGTCCTGTTGGCTTTAGTCAGTCTCTTGTCATAGAAACACCCTGGCTCCATTCCATCCCACCACAAGTAATCTCAGGCAGAAAAGCGGGTAATGGATCACATAAACCAAGCCATGGATGACACTTTTGAGGACTCACCATTCCCCACCCCCACCCCCCAATACCAAGCCATAATATAGGAACTACTGCATGGTCTGGTGGCTGATGCTACTTTCCCTCCAGTTTTTCCTTTACAGAGGAAAACAAGCTTTCGTGGGTTCATACTAAGGCCACAGATTCAATCTTAAGCAATTCTGTCCTTGCATTCCGATTTCAGGTGAGTTGTAAAAGAGAAATGTATACTCGCTGAATCTTTTAAAAGAATTCCGATTTTTAAAAATCATCTGTTTTTATCCGCTCCAATTAAACAATTCCAGGTGAGCCCTACCATTGATCCAGTGCAGCGTAAGAGATCTCTACATGTCCACTGGAGTTACAGACAGGTCTGCAGCTCCCATTGACTTTGAAGATCAGTTTGCTTACCTACATGCCACAGGAGGGTTAGGGCAGAATTCTGCGGCTCAGTCACAGCCTTGTCACCCTTAACCATTCAGCTGCAAGGAAAGTCCTTAGCTGTGTCAGTCTGCAGTACCACAGCTAGATTCTAATCCAGCAGCATCTTAGAAACCAACGAGATTTTGGGGGTATATGCTTTCAAGAGCCAAAGCTCTGGCATTTGACAAAGAGAGCTTTGACTCAAAAGCTTATAACCCCCCTAAACAAAAACCTTGTATCCCACCAATAATAGCTCCAGAAGCCCATAATGACTCAGAACACGATTACAAAAATTACTAGTTAGTTCATTTTATTATATTCATCCTTGTTTAAAAAATAATAGGTGCTTTAAGGCAGCCCACTAGCAAAGGAAAGTCACTAATCAAAGTACAAGAATGTTCATCTGACGGATGCGTCTTAGCCAACAGAGAGCTTAGCTGTGAACTCACACTCAAGCAAGAAAAGTGTAGACAAGCATACTTCTACAATTGTGCTGATGTTCAGACTCAGTTGGTTTCACTATATAAACAGGTGTAGAACACAGCGTCATACGAAAGTATTCTGTCCAGGGACGGCATATGAAAATCTGTATAAGCGCTAGTAAATGAATAAAAAACTAAATGATCCGTGTAAAATGTTTATACACTATATATATATAGACACAGAGTCACAAATTCGATTTAAAACCACCACCCCAGTCGTAACTCTTCATGAGAGACTAACCGTGCAATCCTGCGGAAGCTTCCTCTATTCCGAGACCGTCGATTTCACTCGGCTTAGACTAAAGCAACTCTCTACAGGATTGCAGTGTTAGTAAGCTACAGTACAAGATTCATATTTTTTTTAAGGGGGGGAATCTAGTGAGAGCTAATTTAAGCACTTACTGAAAACTGAATTGTATACAAAATTTTAGAAAACAGACTTGGGAGAGAATGACTTTGACACAAACTAGATAAGGATTGCAACTGACTCTTGGGAATGACATTTTTTCAATATTTAATCGCAGTTAATAACCTCTCACTTGTGGTACAGCTAAGTTCTACACAATGGGATTGTTTGGAGAATAAGGCATAGGACAATGAGAGTTCCCATATCTTTCCTGGCTCACTGGCTCTCCCTTGCTAGCTTATTGCTTGTCTTTATGTGAAAGCTTTCTCACTCTCGCTCTCTCTTCGAAAAATGGCATTTTTACAATTATCTCCAGTGGAGCGACGACATGTGATGCTCTTATATCAGTCGGAGTGGTTTGAACACCTGGATAGTCTTGTCCGATTTCACAAAATTGTAGAAGGCCCGGTGAATGGTTTAAATTGCACTGTACTCCTTGCTAAAAGGAGTCTTTCTCTCTGTCTCTATACTCCAAACAGCTCAGTATGATCTTTACTAAACAGAAAAAAAGAGGAAACAATTCTGTCACTCGAAGCAAAAGCTCCGTGGGGGGGGAGGGAATAATTAAAATGAAACATAGTGGGGAAAATTCTTTGGTCAGAACATAAGTGCTCTTAACTTTGAACTGGGATTATCAGTAAACCAAACAAATTTTAGATGTTGCCCTACCTCAAGGATTATTATGGTCATGGGGGGGGGGGGGGGGGGGACCCAATCCTCTGGGACTGCAACTCGAAATGGATGGCCTTTTACGAAGGGTAACGTGCTTTTTGTGTTTAGGTCCCCCGCAGCTTTGTGGGAAAATGAAGCAACATCTTCTTCCAAAGGGGGGAAAAAACCTTGTGCTTATAGGTAACTGTGCCACTGACAGTTATGGCTACTTCCTATGAAACCATGCCAGCTTAAATTCCTGCATACATGTGGACTATGTTTTCCACACCAGAGGGGCAACACCCGCCCAGAACAAATAAGACCAGTTCTTGCTACAGGCAGAACCAAACCCACCTTGGAATGTTTAGAGAGAAAGCCCAAACCTTGCCCCCGAAGTCCACATGACTGCTTTGTTTACCAGCACAACCTAACCCGTTCAGAACTGCCACTTTTTTTGCCCAAGAAGCAGGGGGAAGAACAGATGCTTCCAAGAAGCCTTAGGGTCATCCCCGAAGATGGCAAGGAACAGGAAAACCTCACTGCGAAAACACGAACGTGGGTCTATTAATCTGTGGCATAACATCAGCCAAAGAAAGGGCTTCAGGAAGCGGACATTCCACCTCTTTCAGGAGATTTAAACAATGTGCAATTGAACTTTTTTATATAATACACACACATAATTATTGGTCTACACAAATGTATATAGGTTCCCCTGTGTAAGTTTGCAGGTTGCAAGAAGCAGCTGCTTTGTATCTGGGAAGGATCCGCTCCTTGAGAAAAGGTTTCCATGGTTCAAGTGGTTATCCGAAAGTTCTTGCTTTGATGGACAGTGCCAACGTTGCTGACCCGCCGCATTTGTCCTGCAGTTCAAGAGATCCAAACAGGGAGGCTTTGGAAAACGACAGCGAAGGCCAAAAGAATCAAAGGGCGCAGGAAGTCCCTGAACATACTTCTTAATAGGCCCTTACAAACAGGAAAAATGACAGGGAGAAACAGCCGTTCTATTCCATCCACTACATCTGATTGAGAGGAAAGGCAGTTGCTCACAGCGCTCTCTGCTCCCTTCTCCTCACTCCTGGGAGAAAGGCAGCCTTCTGGGAGAGATGGTGGGGGGACCCAATCATATAACAGATGGCTCATCACTATGCCAAAGAGGGGGAAAGGCTGGAAAATGGGGGAGAGCAGTGGAAGCAGGCACACAGCATCTCAGAAAGGAGAACTTTCCATGTGCCAAGAGACATCAGAAGGGTACTCTGCCCAGAGAACCACATGTAAGAAGAGCCTTACATGTCTTCCCAAGACATCACAGGTATATGAGAGGGGAGTGATATAAATGTCCCTTACACTTTGCATAACTTTTTCTCTTCAAGATTATTACAAGTTCCCTTCTTTTAAATACTTCTTTCTTAAGTCTTTGTACATTTTACTATAGTATTCCCATACAAATGGCTGTGCACTTTCTGTATTTTATGTAAACTAGTTTGCTCCGATCTATGCTGGCCATGGGCCATAATAGTAATAAACTATGGAAACTATGGTATATGAGAGGGAAATCTTGGGAAAGCTGGTATTAGAGGGGCGTGTGAGAAAGGCGCACGTCCATTTGCAAGGGGGTTATGTGGAGGGCCCCACACGTGTACAAGAGGAACTTATCTGAAGGTGCTGTGTTAGGCCCCTCAACTAAAGAGAAAGTGGACTGCATATGCCAAAGATAAGAAAACATGGTGTGACAGGGGAGACAGAGAGGGTCACTGGGAAAGCGACATAAGGACCTCTCCTGCCATCCTGTGAACAGAAGGCATTCTTTGGATACACAAGAAAGGGGCATAAGACTCTATCACACAGAGACTGCTCCCTCCTGTATGTTTTGCTCTGCCTTGGCATTCTTGAGAGCTGCCCTGTTTTTTGAAGTATCCACATGATGTTATCCTCTATCTGTCATGTCCCCCCCCCTTCCAACACACACACTGCACTGCGGTCTTTCCCAAGCCTGGTTTGGTAGGCTCTTTTTTGAAAAGATCGCAAGCCAAGTGATCTTTGGACGCCATGCAGACTTGGAAGGGGCATTATTTTTGAAGACCCCCCACCCACATTGGTACCATTATTCGTACCGCAGCCCGTTCACCTGCCAACCTAACCCCCCCCCCCCCCCGATTTTTGTTTTTTTTTAAAAAAAAATGATAATTGACTAACAGCCACAGCACAATAACATTACCATGACCTACCCTAACCTCCCTTCACCAGGGTGTTCTGAGGCTAAAGTGGAGGCAGGGAAGAACGATGTGATAAGTTTACCAAGAGGAAGAAAAGTGGGCTATAAATTTTTTTAAAATCATGTCGTTCCCAGCTTTCTTTTTTTTTAAAGTCTCCAGCTTCATTCTTATTATGGCCCACGGGCCATTGCAGACCAGAATAAATTAACATAAAACACAGAGCCTTAGCATACATCATTCATCTTAAAATAATTAACGGCTAAGGGTTAACAGTCTCGACCCATTTTCCCTTGCAAAATTACAAGGCAAAATGCACAGGCTGCAGATTTCCCTTTATACCTTTGCAATGAAAAGGCTAAAAAAAAAGCTGGGAACTGGCAGATTGTTAAATCGATCGCTATAGTGCTATAGCATCATAACAATCTAGCAATTCCTAATTTTCTTTCAAAAAGCCCCCGGGGGAAAGAGAGAGAAAATGGTGGCTACAGGGTAGCAACAAAGAAAGCTGCTGTGTGGACTTCCCGTTGCCAGTGCAAGCGCCTCTGCACTGTCAAGAGCTACACAGAGAATTGTCTCTGTGTGGAAGCAGGCAAAACCATCACGGGGGCCATCTCACAATACATCTGTGGGGAAAGCAGGCATACTAGGGAGGCACTCAACAACTGCGAGGTGAGGAGGGCAGCCTTGCCAGAAGAGCATCTGTACCCTGCAGAGTTACACAGAAAGGGTCGCTTTACTACACAGGGATTGTTAGGTCTGGTGTAAATGTGATGGTGGCCAGGCAGACGATGTCAGGTGTGCAATTTGGCACTAGGCCTCTAAACCAGAGCAAGGCTGCAACATGAGCATAGTCAAAATGCCCAAGGGCTGTAGCCAAGATGTGCTAGTGAAGAGCTTGTCAATGCATTGCACAGGTAAGCAGTCAAGCTTAGGTCCTATTCAAAACTGAGAGTGGGACTTCCCCAGGCTCTCTTATGTCTCAAGGGGGCCATGATGACCTGTTCCACGTCCCAAGGGCCTACTAAGCACGCACTGTCTGTTGCCATGGGTTGTGGAGGCTCTGTGCCTATGCAGAGTTACCGGGGGGGGGGGGGGGGCATTCATCAGCCTCCAGTCCAATTGGGCCTTCAAGAAGATGTCATGCACGTGCCAAGTCACGCAGGTGAATTCTTTTGCCAAGCAAGCATCACATTTCAGTCAGCACTTAAAGAATCCAGAATGGACCAAACTTTCCTTTTATGCAACTGTGAACACATGAAATTTGCCTTTCGCTGAATCAGACCCTTGGTCCATCAAGGTCAGTATTGTCTACTCAGACTGGCAGCGACTCTCTGGGGTCTCAGGCAAAGAGGTCTTTCACATCAACCACTGCCAGATCTTTTTAATTGGACATGCCAGGGATAGAACCTGGGACCTTCTGCATGCCGAGCGGATGATCTACCACTGAGCCACTTCCAGGAGCCCAGCGGCCCAGCTGGGCCAAAGCCATCTGTGCCTTGAACAGCAGTGGTCCAGGCAGCAATCCTACGCAAATCCTGCCCACTGCTCAGATAGAAAAATGCCCTATAAACAGCCTCAACCTGGATAGCCAGATCTCAGAAGATAAGCAGGGGTGATCCTAGTTCTTCCTAAACTGTGCGCATGAATGGCTGCTCACTAACACAGGAAGCCCAGCTCAGCAGTCATCGGGAGCCGCACAGGGTCCTGCACCGCCCATTTTAAGATGACAGCAGTTATAGTCTGTTCAGGATGGGAACTGCTCTGTGGGGGGGGGGGGGGGGGGGGGATTAGAGGGAACATAGGTTGGCCCAGGCAGTACTTGGACGGGAGACCACCAGGGCAGTCCAGGGTTGCTACGCCAGGGCAGGCAATGGCAAACCGCCCCGAACGTCTCTTGGTACCATGATCGGTCTCCGCAAGGCAGTTGGGACTTAAGGTCACACAAACAAAGGGGGGGAAGGGATAAACAGCGCAGGGCCGTTCCAGACGCGCACCGGGGAGCTGCAGACACGGAACTGCCAGCGCACGTCTGAGGTCCACGAGCGACGCGTGTTGCCTGGGCTTGCCTACCCCCACCACCCCCCGTCGAGCCCGGCAGGGTCCCCCTTCCTCACTCCCGGCAGAAGACGTACTCGGTGTAGCTGGTCCAGATCTTGTCGTCGGCGAGGCCGCCCTGCTCGGGGGCGAAGGCGCAGGTGCCGGTGGAGGAGCAGGCGGCCATGTGGAAGCCGGCCTCACTGAGGCGGTCGAAGGCCTGCTCGAGGAAGTTAAACTTGAGGTAGTAGCGGGCCGTGTAGCGTTCGGGGGGCCGGTCCGGGTCGCGGCTCTCGTTGAGCGTGTCGCCGAAGACTTCCTTGGCCAGCGCCGTCTTGCCGCACACGGTGATGCGCGCCACGCGGCGGAACTTGGCGTCGGCCTGCGCCTCCCGCCCGATGGTGTAGGAGCCGCGGTAGCCGATGGTGATGTAGCCCGAGCGCCGCCCGCCCGCCCCGCTGCCGGCGTCGAGGGAGAGCGAGGGCGCCAGCAGGGGCCCCCCCGACGGGCTGCGGCTGGAGGTGGGCGAGGCCGACACGCCCGCCTCGGGTAGCTCCGCCTCCAAGTAGGCCAGCCCCGCCGGCGGGTCGTCGGCGCACACCGAGGGGTCGCGCAGCAGGGCCGAGAAGCGGGGCGGCGGAGCGGCCACCAGACGGCGCGCCAGGTCGGGCAGCTGGAAGTACTCGGCCTCCCTCTGCAGGCGGCTGCGCTCCGGGAAGCGCTCGGGCAGCACCAGCTCCTGGTCGCGCAGATAGTCCAGGATGTAGCGGAAGAGGAAGCCGTCGCGGTCCAAGAAGAAGCGGCCCTTGGAGTCGCGGGGCAGCGCCGAGGCGTCGGCCGGTGAGAACATGCGCCACAGCAGCGAACCCGGCACCGACAGCACCGTCTCGCGCCGCGTCACGTACACCTGCCCGCCCACGTTCAGCTCCACGATCTCCGGGAAAACCTCGCCGACGCCGCTGCCCGCCGACGCCGCCAGCTCGGGCTGCTGGGGATGCGAGCGGGCCCCGCCACGCAGGGCTCCCCCGCCGCCGCCCCCGTTGGGCAGCCTCCGAGCGCTGTCGGCTAAGGCCATGGCGAGTCCGTCGGGGTCGTCCTGCTCGCCTGGCGCTCCAGCCACTCGCTTCTCCCGGGCGCCGTCCGGTCCCAGGCTGGCTGGCGGCGGTGGCGGAGGAGGAGCGCCTCTTTCGCCCCTCGTCTCCCAGCGGCGGCGGCCAGGCGCTGGCAGCGAGCGGGGCTGTGTTTATGTACAGCCGCTGGAACCGGGCAGGAGGCGTGGGGAGCGGGGCGGGCAGACGGCGCGGAGAGCGCGCAGGCATGGGGTGGGGGGCAGGCGGTGGGTTGACACCGAAGCGAGGCCCGGCCTCCCCCCTTTCCTGCCTTCCCCAATTGCGAAGGAGACCGACCGCAGAGGTCCCTCCCCTTTTCTGAAGCCCGGTTGGGGCGGGGGGGGGGGGGGAGAGCGCGATCTAACTTATCAGTCGTGCTGCCACGCAGAGCCCAGCGAGTTTGGCTTGGCTCCCTCCCTCTTGTTCTCCCTGAGCACGTTAAGCCGCTGCTTTGCAGAAGGGAAAGCTTGCCATTTAGACTCCGGAACGGCTCCCTTGCGGGCCGAATGAATTCGGCGAGACTGCCCGGGGCGGAGCCTTGGGGCTGCATGTGCCTCCACCACCACCGCGGCAGGCTACTGGTATCTTCGTCACTTACTCTGGAGTAGTCCCATAGGGAGCAAAAGGGGTGTAGAGCAGGGGAATGTGGCGTGCTATGAATAGAAACTGGTACAGATCAGCTGCATCCATTGCCAGGTATCCTGAACTTTCTTGTAGCTGCAGCTCCACTGCATATAATGGTAAGGTGTGTGGGACTTTTTCTAAGAGTAGGCCTATAGAAACAAAAGGAGAGTAGCTGGTGTGAGAATGCGAGGTATGTGTCTGAGGTGGATTTAATCCACTGCTGCGAAGAAGAGCGACACAGGATTTGGTGGAACTCAGGGAGCTGCTGCAAGGGTGAGCGGAGTTGAACGGTTGGCTGGAATGGACAAGCTCTTTAAGGCAATGGGAAGCCCCCGGGGCTGCTGCGAATGACGGGGCTCCTCACAGGAACACAGGGCAGCAGAGCAGGTGTGGGCAATCCCTGAGAGGTCTGCTGCAGCCAAACCTCTGAGCCGCTACCTCTGGATCAATTCCACCGCCACAGAGGCTCTTCTTGCACAGTCTGTGAGTTTTTGCAAACAGAAGCCACCTTCCGGTTTGCGGGAAGCAAAAAAAATTGTTTTTCTGCTCTCCAGGCAGATTTCCTTTTATGTTGAAGTTGTGAAAATGCATCTGTTCCTTTATTTGCATGCTTCTCTTTTTTTCAGATAAACGAGCTTTTTTTTTAAGTTTCTCAGGGAGAAGAGAAGACCCACGTTGCATGCCAGGTTTCTACACATCAGTTGCGTACATAGGGCCTCTGGAATCCAAGCTGATTCGCGCCATTTGGTCTTTGGCAAAAATATCCCCATGTTCTCTGATTCTTTCTCTCGTCTTAATTAGTGCAGTGTGTTGTACTAATTCAAAGGAACGGCTCTCATTTTTTCACAGCCAGTTCTACAACAAAACCATTACTGCCATGGCTTGCTTATCTGTAAATATACATTGCTAAGCACTCATGTCCCTGGACTTATTTTGGAGTTCGTTGCCTGGGCACTGCAGACATAACATTGCAGGGCTGCCAGCATGCCATTAAGTAGAATACAGTTAAAGACAAGTATTTTAAAAAAGATGAGTCTTCTTTGACTTTGTGAGAATGCTGATGTGTTTAAGTAGCTATTAATATTGCAGATCCTAAATACGTTTACTCAGAACGAGTCCCATTGAGTTCGGTAGCTCTCTCTTACTAGAAAAGATAAGAATTACTTTCTTTTAAAAGGGCAAGTCTTGTGGTCATAGATGGGAAGAGATGGTGTCGTGGAAAAGGATCATCTTCAGGGGAAGAGCTCAGATTGCCTATTGCATGTTGGAAAATTCCTGGAAATTTGGGGGTAGAGAGGGAGGGTGTGGAGTTTGGCGTATAATGCCATCGGGCCTATCCTCCAAAGCAGCCATTTCCTCCGGTGGTACTGATCTCTCTAAGTATTACGTATTTATGTCACATATAGTCCACCTTTCTCACTTAGACTCGAGGTGGATTACACAGAGTAAGTCAATATGATCAACAGGATGGGGCACTCAATGACCAATGCAATAAGAACCAATCAGAAATCTAAAAGCAGAACTGAAGCAAAGCATAAGTCTGAACATGACACACTATATCAGGCGTGTCAAACACGCGGCCCGGGGGCTGGATGAGGACCCTGGAGGGCTTCTATCAGGCCTGCGGTGGAACTGGCCACCTCCTGCTTCCAATTCTGTTGCTGCTGCATCATAGCTTGCTTCACCAGACTCTCTCAATCACTCAGCCATTTCATGTTTTCCCCTGGGTCCTAGAGTCAGAACTCTGAGCATGAGATTTCTGTGGTGAGATTTCTGTGGTGAACGTCAATAAATCAAAAGTAGGTTTGCAGCTTACAGATGCACACTTGAACAGCACAGATTGCAACAGCACAGACATTTTGATGCAGTGGTTCAGAGCAAGAGGTGTCAATTATCAAAGACTTAAATAAACAAAATATTGCAAGAGTGCTAATGTTTTAAGCATGTTTCTATTTTAAGTTAAAAAAACCCACAACTTTGTGTTTGTGTCCTTTATATCTCTGGCGTTACATTTTATGACACACGTGGCCCAGCCTGACAAGGTCTCATTAGGTCAGATCCAGCCCTCATAACAAATGAATTTGTCACCCCTGCACTAAATGGTCTGAAAATCAGTACGAGCCTAGTTTCAGTAAGCTAAACACAACACATTAAATAATACAGAAATTACTTAGCAGAATCCTTGTTTCAGGAAGCTAAACACAGAACATAAGTACATAAGAAGAGCCCTGGTCCATCTAGTCTAGCATCCTGTCTCACACAGTGGCCAGCAAGTTCCTCTGGATGGCCAGCAACAGGGCATAGAGACCGAGGCTTTCCCCAGATGTTGCCTCCTGGCTCTGGGATTCAGAGGATTGGTGCCTCTGAATGTGGAGGTTCCCGTCAGTCACCATGGCCAGTAGCCATTGTTACACTTATTCTCCATGAATAACTGTAGCATAGACCAAAGTCCCCAATAGCATACCTAAGTAACTTTGTGAATCATATAGTACAGTGCAACTCTATTGCTTATGCAGAAAAGCTGTCTTGAATAAATCAAGATCAGGTATAACCCCAGGAGATCTTTAGGCCCCACCTGGGGGTTGGCAGCTCTGTGCAGAGCACATACTTTGGCATACAAAAGATCCCAAGTTCTGACCTTGGGATCTTCCTCTTCTGTCAGCTGATGCCAGCCAGAGTAGGTCAGGACCCCAAAGCAGGTGACAGTTCTGTTCCTGGTGATTTATGAAGCTGAATGAGAGGAGTGGAGAGGGGAGGAGGTTTGGGGCAAGGGTGCTGAGTAGTCAGTTTTGGTTTGCTTCTACATCCAGGAAAAGCAACCTGTTGCTAAGGAAAGCTAACTATATATATGAGCATGAAAAATAACTATGAACTTGTTTAGCATTAATGCCGCCGCGGGCAGTGGCTAGAAAATCTCTCTAATGGCTGCCACCAGTCTGGTCTGGGTCTCCTCTGGAGGGCCCAGAGCAGCCACGTACACTCCTTTTCCAGCAGGTCCCTCCTTGTGAGTGACCAAATGGGGGCATGAGGACCCAGGCAGAGTAATAAACTAGTTTTATTGAGGAGATTTAAGAATAACTGTAAATCAATAACATGTAGGAAAAATGAGCACACTAAAGGGGTAGGTGAACCAGCAAAATAAGAAACCCTAACGTGTCTGATTACACTGTCCGTAGCCTTCTCGAGGTCTTTGGTCTCAAACTGACTCACCCCTTTTGGATGAGGGTTTTAAGCAGAGGTCCTTTCGTAGAAAAAGAGGTGCAGGAGCTCATTAGCATAACTCATTAGCATATGCCACGTCCCCTGACATCACCAGAAGTGTGTCAGAAAGGGAATGTGTGAGACTTCTGCTCAAAGTAGTCAAGGATCAGATCTTTGTTAATGAAACACAGTTCTTTATTTCCAATCTCTACATTGGTACAGCTTCTCGGATTATTGTCAGAGATAACACATATGACAGAAGCAGGTCTATTATACCTTTCTAAGCAGTTTGAATTACCCATAGGTAGCCAATCACTACACGGGAAAAACGGCGGGCAAAAAGGGACTCTGGCCGTTTGCTTCCCACAGGAAAGAAGTGAAGTGTCAAGTTGTAAATTTCCCTTCCCAAACCAGACCCCTCAGATGTTACCATTTCACATAACAATCAATGGCCTCGAGGCTTTCGCACGTTGATAAGAGATGAGACTGTCCTCCCTTGGAGTCCCAGCCGGGACGAATGGAATGCGGAGGCAGGAGTGTGAGAGGCCCATTGTTCCCATACTTTGAAGTTGTCATCCTCCCGCTCTGACAGTAACACAGACCAGGCCTGGTCAGGGTCATAAACCTGGAGTCACATATTCTACATATATAGTGGCCAAAGTTAGGGTTTACCTAAGAGAGGGGCAATTACATGGCAGGTGTTATGGAAGCAGCTATCATACATACATGGCAATATGAATATAGTATGGCATACAGACATGACAGTGAGAAGCATAGCAATAAAACAGAAAACACAGCTGTAAGAAATAGAAATGCTCTGTCTGAATCAGCAGATTCTGACACACTGGCACCCCGAAAATAAACCTACCCGGGCTTGTCCGGGAACCTTTTATGAAAAGCTTTAACTAACTTAGGAGCATGCACATTTTCAGAACGAACCCACTCGTTTTGCTCTGGGCCAAAATCAAGCCATCTAACTAAATAATATAAGTGGCCCCTACGCAGCTTAGAATCAAGAATTTCAGATATTTCAAAATGGGGTGCCTCCCCCTTCATCAGTGGAGGAGGTGTCGGAGGAACTGGATGCCATGCATTCGGCCCAGGATTCTTCAGTAAGCTGAAATGAAAAACAGGATGCACAGAACTCAGTGACTTGGGCAATTCTAGTTCAAAAGACACATCAGAGATCTTGCGCAACACCTTGTAAGGGCCCACAAATTTCCACCCCAATTTCCTGCTGGGTTGCAAGCCGTGTATGTTTTTAGTGGAAAGGTAAACAGAGTCCCCAGGCTGAAGGTCCCAACCCTCAGCTCGACCACGATCTGCATACTTCTTGTAGTCCTCCTTGGCGTGATCTAGAGTTTTTGCTATCAGAGGCCACGACTCTTGCAAGGTCGCCCACCATCTCTTAAAGTCTGTGGGGGGAGCATCCGAGGCGTTTTCAATTGTGGGCAGAGGTTTCCCCTCAAAACCTCCTACTGCCATAAATGGGGAAACGCCAGTAGAGGAATGCACTGCATTGTTATAACTATATTCAGCGAATGGCAGCAACTCCACCCAGTTGTCCTGGTGATAGTTGGTGTAACACCTTAGAAATTGCTCCAGAATTTGATTAGTTCGTTCGGACTGTCCATCGGTCTCTGGATGGTAACCAGAGCTCAGAGCGGGCTCTATGTCCATAAATTTCAGGAGCTCCCGCCAGAAGTTGGCAACGAACTGACTGCCCCTATCGGATACCACACGTTTGGGAAAAGCATGTAGTTTGATCACGTGGTTGAAGAAAGCCTTGGCCATCCCCTTTGCCATAGGCAGCTGTTTGAAAGGAGTGAAGTGGGCTTGCTTAGAAAACATGTCTACTACCACCCAAATTACAGTCTTTCCCTTTGAGGGTGGCAGGTTTGTAATGAAGTCCATAGCTATCACCTCCCAAGGGCGAGAGGGAGTGGGTAGGGGGTGCAGTAATCCCGGGACTTTCCCCCCCCTTCTTTTGCACATTAAGCAGGTCTGGTAAGCAGAAACGAAGTCCGAGACATCCCTGCGCATGCGTGGCCACCAGAACTGCCTCTGAATTAAGTTGAGTGTTTTTAGAAATCCAAAGTGCCCTGCTAGTTTAGAGGAGTGGCAAGCCAGCAATATGTCTTTCCTTTTGCTTCGGGGCACCACCAGATTATCTCCATGATACCAGCATTTATTCTCCCTGAGGGAGCAGTCTGCCAACGCCTCTAACTCCTCGACTTCTTCGGGCGAATAATCCCCCCCCCCAGTCGCTCGTCTCCGATTCAACTGTCGTTCGCTTACTTTGACTCCTGGTGGTCCCTGCACCTCCCAGTTGCTGGGGGGAGAACATGGAGTCAAACACCTCCTCCTTTAAACTCTCGTGCTGGGGCAATCGGGAGAGCGCGTCTGCTAAGGAATTGGCTTTCCCAGGGAGATGTTTGAGCACAAAATTAAATTTTGAGAAAAAATTTGCCCAACGGAGCTGCTTCGCATTCAGGGACCTCTGTGTGTGCAGCGCTTCTAGATTTTTGTGGTCTGACCATATCTCAAAAGGGGTTTGCGCTCCCTCCATCCAGTGCCGCCACGTAGTGAGGGCCAGCCGGATAGCCGCGGCTTCCTTATCCCAAACTGACCAGTTCCTTTCAGTTTCATTAAATTTTTTCGAAATGTAAGCGAGGGGGTGCAGCTTCCCATCTGGCCCCTGGTGCAAGATGGCCCCCCCCCATGGCCACATCCGACGCATCTACATGGATCACAAACTCCTTAGTTTCATCGGGGTGGGCCAAAATGGGCTCTGAGGTAAAAAGAGTTTTAAGAGTCTCGAACGCCTTCTGGCATTCTCCATTCCAGGCAATTTTCTCCCCGGGCTTCCCCACCTCTGGACCCCTCCCTTTGGTTTTTAGCAACTCAGTCAATGGGAGGGTGACTGTGGCAGTCTTTTATGAAGGTGCGGTAAAAGTTGCAAAATCCTAATAGGCTTTGGAGTTGCTTTCTCGTTCGGGGGGCTTCCCACTGGACCATTGCCTCTACCTTAGCTGGGTCCATCTCCAGTCCCTTCTGTGAAATGCGGTACCCTAGGAAATCTACGGACTCTCGATGGAACTCACATTTAGACAGTTTTGCATACAACTGATTTTTCAACAGAATGGAGAGGACCTCTCGGACCAATTTCACGTGTTCTTTCTTATCAGCAGAGTAGATCAAGATATCATCTAAGTAACATAACACCCCCTTGAATAAATGCTTGTGCAACACTTCATTTATCAAGCTCATAAAGACCCCCGGCGCGCCTCTCAAACCGAACGGCATCACCAGGTATTCGAACTGTCCCAACGGTGTATTAAAGGCAGTCTTGAACTCATCCCCCTCCCTGATGCGCACCCGGAAATAAGCGTCTCGGAGATCCAATTTAGTGAACACTTTTCCCTTGGCCGCTTCCGTTAGCAAGTCTTTAATAAGGGGGAGGGGGTAGGCGTTGGAGGCAGACACCGCATTTAGTCCTCTGTAGTCCGTGCACAACCGCAACCCCCTGTCCTTCTTTTTCCGAAACAGAACGGGGGCCGCGAAGGGGGATTTAGCAGGGCGGATGAACCCGCGCTCCAAGTTCTTGTCTAGGAACTTCCTCAGCTCCTCCCGCTCCGGGGGGCTCATTGAGTAAAGCTTTCCCTTTGGAAGTTTCTCGCCCGGGATCAGTTCTATGGCACAATCCGATAGCCTGTGGGGGGGTAGCTCGTCCGCCTCGGTCTCACTAAACACTCCCATTAAGTCTCGATACTCTCGGGGGACAGCCGATGGCACCAGGGTGAGGGCCGCCGCCCGGAGGGGCACTGGAGGTCCTGGTCCCCACCCCGTGTCCCATTTGTGACCCTGGCACTTCTCGTCCACCCAGGAAATCTTCCCCTCACTCCATTTGATGTAAGGATCATGGGAGCTTAGCCAGGGGCTCCCCAGCACCATGGGGAATTGGGTGTTCGGGGTGATGACGAAGGCTCTTTTCTCCCAATGCTCCCCCGTTCCCACAATTAGTCCCTCGGTCTCTGCCACGCACGCTTCCTTCATTTCCGAACCGTCCATTTGCGTGAACTTGAGTGGCTCCCCCAACGGGGTGACCTTGGGTCCCAGTCCTTCTACCACTAAAGGGCTAATTAAGTCCCAAGCACACCCAGAGTCGATTAGGGCGCGGACTCGGACATGGGTCCCAGTCCCAGGGGTCATTACAGTCACTACCATATACAACAAGGGGCCAGGGATGCTCACCGGAGATGGCGCGTCATGGCTGGGGACCTGCAGTTCTGCGCCGCTCACTGCAGGCCGTTGGAGTTTCCCGACATCTGCGCTTCTGTCAGCTCCAGCTCTCCCTGCTCGCTCGCTGCCCCTTCCAGCTGTAGAGCCCGGGGTTTGAACAAAGTCTTCCCTCTGCCGGGGTGGAGGTCTTTGGTATTTTTCCCCCTCCTTTTGGGCACGCCGAGGCGAAGTGGCCACTCTCCCCGCATCTCATGCAGAGTCCCTGTTTGAAACGGGCATCCCGAATTTCTTGCACATTGGGCTTGGGTTTCGCCTTCTGTGTTGCTTTGCTTGGGGCCGTTGATGAAGCTCCCATCTTGATGAGGGTGAAGCGTTCTTCCACGTCCGCTGCTGCCCTCATCCAAGCGGCCAACGATCCTGGTCTTCCCCCCCCGCAATATTGCCTCGTACACCTCGTGATTTAAGCCCTCTCGATACTTCTCTATGAACAGGTCTTGCGTCCAGCCGCGAATCTTGGCTGAGATGCGCCGGAACTTATCGGTGTAGTCCCTCACCGAGGACCGCCCTTGGGTCAATCTCCGCAGATGGTTCCGGGCTTTTTCTTCTCCCAAGGGGTCCTCATAGTGGTGTCGGAGGGCCCACATGAAGTTGTTCAGCGACCGTAGCTCAGGCCCGGGGACGTCGTGCAGGCTCACATACCAATCGCCGGCGGTGTCCTTCAGCTTGGACCCGATGTAGCCAATCCGTTCCCTCTCGGTGGGGTAGAGGTGTCCCCAAGTGTCTAGGAACCGCTCGATCTCTAGCAGGAAGAAGCGCAACTTCTCGGGGTCCCCATCGAAAGTAGCCGTCAACGGATCAGCGGGGGCCGGGCGAACCACCGGCCCTGCCGGCACGGGGGCCGGCGCAGGTATGGGTGCGGGCACCTGGCGGGGAACGGCAGGGGGGACCTGCTGCGGCACTTGCGGCGGCACTTGCGGCGGCACCTGGGCGGGGACTCCTCCGGGAGGCACCACCGGTTGCTGGACTCCGACCGCGGGAGGTCCTCCCATGGCTGGCGCTGGCTGAGCCGCTTGCATAGCCATGAGGGCATCTCGGAACTGATACTGGAGATCGAGGGCCAGCTCTCGCAACTCGGTAGTAAGCTGGAACCGCAAATCTCCCATCATCCGGTCGAGGGCTTGAGTCTGGTCTTCTCGATAGGGATCGGGCCCGTACGGTCCCATTCTCTCTCCTTCCAGGGACTGGAGACACGAATCTCCTACGTAGGTCGGTTCGCGTTCGTCTCCCAGGAAACTCGGCTTCCCGCGGTCGAGGTGATCCCCCTGGAACGAAACCCGTGCCCCTTTCCGATCGTGCACCCAGGAGTCTACGGTCCCGCGACCGAAATTGCTTCATGAGTACCTCGGGGTCACGCTCTGAAGAGGAGGTGGGCGCGGGATGTAGGGAGCCCCTTGAATCGTAGTCACTGGTACTTCGGGCTCCCCTCCGCCGCCTCCACCACCGGCCCCCTGATCCCCAGGGGTGGTCGGTGTATCTTCGGGAGTAGTAGGGATGGGAAGAGTACCGTCGTCCGACATGGTCAGGAACGGCCAAGTCCCAGTCACAGATCTCTGACAATCTGTGAGACTTCTGCTCAAAGTAGTCAAGGATCAGATCTTTGTTAATGAAACACAGTTCTTTATTTCCAATCTCTACATTGGTACAGCTTCTCGGATTATTGTCAGAGATAACACATATGACAGAAGCAGGTCTATTATACCTTTCTAAGCAGTTTGAATTACCCATAGGTAGCCAATCACTACACGGGAAAAACGGCGGGCAAAAAGGGACTCTGGCCGTTTGCTTCCCACAGGAAAGAAGTGAAGTGTCAAGTTGTAAATTTCCCTTCCCAAACCAGACCCCTCAGATGTTACCATTTCACATAACAATCAATGGCCTCGAGGCTTTCGCACGTTGATAAGAGATGAGACTGTCCTCCCTTGGAGTCCCAGCCGGGACGAATGGAATGCGGAGGCAGGAGTGTGAGAGGCCCATTGTTCCCATACTTTGAAGTTGTCATCCTCCCGCTCTGACAGTAACACAGACCAGGCCTGGTCAGGGTCATAAACCTGGAGTCACATATTCTACATATATAGTGGCCAAAGTTAGGGTTTACCTAAGAGAGGGGCAATTACATGGCAGGTGTTATGGAAGCAGCTATCATACATACATGGCAATATGAATATAGTATGGCATACAGACATGACAGTGAGAAGCATAGCAATAAAACAGAAAACACAGCTGTAAGAAATAGAAATGCTCTGTCTGAATCAGCAGATTCTGACACACTGGCACCCCGAAAATAAACCTACCCGGGCTTGTCCGGGAACCTTTTATGAAAAGCTTTAACTAACTTAGGAGCATGCACATTTTCAGAACGAACCCACTCGTTTTGCTCTGGGCCAAAATCAAGCCATCTAACTAAATAATATAAGTGGCCCCTACGCAGCTTAGAATCAAGAATTTCAGATATTTCAAAATGGGGTGCCTCCCCCTTCATCAGTGGAGGAGGTGTCGGAGGAACTGGATGCCATGCATTCGGCCCAGGATTCTTCAGTAAGCTGAAATGAAAAACAGGATGCACAGAACTCAGTGACTTGGGCAATTCTAGTTCAAAAGACACATCAGAGATCTTGCGCAACACCTTGTAAGGGCCCACAAATTTCCACCCCAATTTCCTGCTGGGTTGCAAGCCGTGTATGTTTTTAGTGGAAAGGTAAACAGAGTCCCCAGGCTGAAGGTCCCAACCCTCAGCTCGACCACGATCTGCATACTTCTTGTAGTCCTCCTTGGCGTGATCTAGAGTTTTTGCTATCAGAGGCCACGACTCTTGCAAGGTCGCCCACCATCTCTTAAAGTCTGTGGGGGGAGCATCCGAGGCGTTTTCAATTGTGGGCAGAGGTTTCCCCTCAAAACCTCCTACTGCCATAAATGGGGAAACGCCAGTAGAGGAATGCACTGCATTGTTATAACTATATTCAGCGAATGGCAGCAACTCCACCCAGTTGTCCTGGTGATAGTTGGTGTAACACCTTAGAAATTGCTCCAGAATTTGATTAGTTCGTTCGGACTGTCCATCGGTCTCTGGATGGTAACCAGAGCTCAGAGCGGGCTCTATGTCCATAAATTTCAGGAGCTCCCGCCAGAAGTTGGCAACGAACTGACTGCCCCTATCGGATACCACACGTTTGGGAAAAGCATGTAGTTTGATCACGTGGTTGAAGAAAGCCTTGGCCATCCCCTTTGCCATAGGCAGCTGTTTGAAAGGAGTGAAGTGGGCTTGCTTAGAAAACATGTCTACTACCACCCAAATTACAGTCTTTCCCTTTGAGGGTGGCAGGTTTGTAATGAAGTCCATAGCTATCACCTCCCAAGGGCGAGAGGGAGTGGGTAGGGGGTGCAGTAATCCCGGGACTTTCCCCCCCCTTCTTTTGCACATTAAGCAGGTCTGGTAAGCAGAAACGAAGTCCGAGACATCCCTGCGCATGCGTGGCCACCAGAACTGCCTCTGAATTAAGTTGAGTGTTTTTAGAAATCCAAAGTGCCCTGCTAGTTTAGAGGAGTGGCAAGCCAGCAATATGTCTTTCCTTTTGCTTCGGGGCACCACCAGATTATCTCCATGATACCAGCATTTATTCTCCCTGAGGGAGCAGTCTGCCAACGCCTCTAACTCCTCGACTTCTTCGGGCGAATAATCCCCCCCCCCCAGTCGCTCGTCTCCGATTCAACTGTCGTTCGCTTACTTTGACTCCTGGTGGTCCCTGCACCTCCCAGTTGCTGGGGGGAGAACATGGAGTCAAACACCTCCTCCTTTAAACTCTCGTGCTGGGGCAATCGGGAGAGCGCGTCTGCTAAGGAATTGGCTTTCCCAGGGAGATGTTTGAGCACAAAATTAAATTTTGAGAAAAAATTTGCCCAACGGAGCTGCTTCGCATTCAGGGACCTCTGTGTGTGCAGCGCTTCTAGATTTTTGTGGTCTGACCATATCTCAAAAGGGGTTTGCGCTCCCTCCATCCAGTGCCGCCACGTAGTGAGGGCCAGCCGGATAGCCGCGGCTTCCTTATCCCAAACTGACCAGTTCCTTTCAGTTTCATTAAATTTTTTCGAAATGTAAGCGAGGGGGTGCAGCTTCCCATCTGGCCCCTGGTGCAAGATGGCCCCCCCCCATGGCCACATCCGACGCATCTACATGGATCACAAACTCCTTAGTTTCATCGGGGTGGGCCAAAATGGGCTCTGAGGTAAAAAGAGTTTTAAGAGTCTCGAACGCCTTCTGGCATTCTCCATTCCAGGCAATTTTCTCCCCGGGCTTCCCCACCTCTGGACCCCTCCCTTTGGTTTTTAGCAACTCAGTCAATGGGAGGGTGACTGTGGCAGTCTTTTATGAAGGTGCGGTAAAAGTTGCAAAATCCTAATAGGCTTTGGAGTTGCTTTCTCGTTCGGGGGGCTTCCCACTGGACCATTGCCTCTACCTTAGCTGGGTCCATCTCCAGTCCCTTCTGTGAAATGCGGTACCCTAGGAAATCTACGGACTCTCGATGGAACTCACATTTAGACAGTTTTGCATACAACTGATTTTTCAACAGAATGGAGAGGACCTCTCGGACCAATTTCACGTGTTCTTTCTTATCAGCAGAGTAGATCAAGATATCATCTAAGTAACATAACACCCCCTTGAATAAATGCTTGTGCAACACTTCATTTATCAAGCTCATAAAGACCCCCGGCGCGCCTCTCAAACCGAACGGCATCACCAGGTATTCGAACTGTCCCAACGGTGTATTAAAGGCAGTCTTGAACTCATCCCCCTCCCTGATGCGCACCCGGAAATAAGCGTCTCGGAGATCCAATTTAGTGAACACTTTTCCCTTGGCCGCTTCCGTTAGCAAGTCTTTAATAAGGGGGAGGGGGTAGGCGTTGGAGGCAGACACCGCATTTAGTCCTCTGTAGTCCGTGCACAACCGCAACCCCCTGTCCTTCTTTTTCCGAAACAGAACGGGGGCCGCGAAGGGGGATTTAGCAGGGCGGATGAACCCGCGCTCCAAGTTCTTGTCTAGGAACTTCCTCAGCTCCTCCCGCTCTGGGGGGCTCATTGAGTAAAGCTTTCCCTTTGGAAGTTTCTCGCCCGGGATCAGTTCTATGGCACAATCCGATAGCCTGTGGGGGGGTAGCTCGTCCGCCTCGGTCTCACTAAACACTCCCATTAAGTCTCGATACTCTCGGGGGACAGCCGATGGCACCAGGGTGAGGGCCGCCGCCCGGAGGGGCACTGGAGGTCCTGGTCCCCACCCCGTGTCCCATTTGTGACCCTGGCACTTCTCGTCCACCCAGGAAATCTTCCCCTCACTCCATTTGATGTAAGGATCATGGGAGCTTAGCCAGGGGCTCCCCAGCACCATGGGGAATTGGGTGTTCGGGGTGATGACGAAGGCTCTTTTCTCCCAATGCTCCCCCGTTCCCACAATTAGTCCCTCGGTCTCTGCCACGCACGCTTCCTTCATTTCCGAACCGTCCATTTGCGTGAACTTGAGTGGCTCCCCCAACGGGGTGACCTTGGGTCCCAGTCCTTCTACCACTAAAGGGCTAATTAAGTCCCAAGCACACCCAGAGTCGATTAGGGCGCGGACTCGGACATGGGTCCCAGTCCCAGGGGTCATTACAGTCACTACCATATACAACAAGGGGCCAGGGATGCTCACCGGAGATGGCGCGTCATGGCTGGGGACCTGCAGTTCTGCGCCGCTCACTGCAGGCCGTTGGAGTTTCCCGACATCTGCGCTTCTGTCAGCTCCAGCTCTCCCTGCTCGCTCGCTGCCCCTTCCAGCTGTAGAGCCCGGGGTTTGAACAAAGTCTTCCCTCTGCCGGGGTGGAGGTCTTTGGTATTTTTCCCCCTCCTTTTGGGCACGCCGAGGCGAAGTGGCCACTCTCCCCGCATCTCATGCAGAGTCCCTGTTTGAAACGGGCATCCCGAATTTCTTGCACATTGGGCTTGGGTTTCGCCTTCTGTGTTGCTTTGCTTGGGGCCGTTGATGAAGCTCCCATCTTGATGAGGGTGAAGCGTTCTTCCACGTCCGCTGCTGCCCTCATCCAAGCGGCCAACGATCCTGGTCTTCCCCCCCGCAATATTGCCTCGTACACCTCGTGATTTAAGCCCTCTCGATACTTCTCTATGAACAGGTCTTGCGTCCAGCCGCGAATCTTGGCTGAGATGCGCCGGAACTTATCGGTGTAGTCCCTCACCGAGGACCGCCCTTGGGTCAATCTCCGCAGATGGTTCCGGGCTTTTTCTTCTCCCAAGGGGTCCTCATAGTGGTGTCGGAGGGCCCACATGAAGTTGTTCAGCGACCGTAGCTCAGGCCCGGGGACGTCGTGCAGGCTCACATACCAATCGCCGGCGGTGTCCTTCAGCTTGGACCCGATGTAGCCAATCCGTTCCCTCTCGGTGGGGTAGAGGTGTCCCCAAGTGTCTAGGAACCGCTCGATCTCTAGCAGGAAGAAGCGCAACTTCTCGGGGTCCCCATCGAAAGTAGCCGTCAACGGATCAGCGGGGGCCGGGCGAACCACCGGCCCTGCCGGCACGGGGGCCGGCGCAGGTATGGGTGCGGGCACCTGGCGGGGAACGGCAGGGGGGACCTGCTGCGGCACTTGCGGCGGCACTTGCGGCGGCACCTGGGCGGGGACTCCTCCGGGAGGCACCACCGGTTGCTGGACTCCGACCGCGGGAGGTCCTCCCATGGCTGGCGCTGGCTGAGCCGCTTGCATAGCCATGAGGGCATCTCGGAACTGATACTGGAGATCGAGGGCCAGCTCTCGCAACTCGGTAGTAAGCTGGAACCGCAAATCTCCCATCATCCGGTCGAGGGCTTGAGTCTGGTCTTCTCGATAGGGATCGGGCCCGTACGGTCCCATTCTCTCTCCTTCCAGGGACTGGAGACACGAATCTCCTACGTAGGTCGGTTCGCGTTCGTCTCCCAGGAAACTCGGCTTCCCGCGGTCGAGGTGATCCCCCTGGAACGAAACCCGTGCCCCTTTCCGATCGTGCACCCAGGAGTCTATGGTCCCGCGACCGAAATTGCTTCATGAGTACCTCGGGGTCACGCTCTGAAGAGGAGGTGGGCGCGGGATGTAGGGAGCCCCTTGAATCGTAGTCACTGGTACTTCGGGCTCCCCTCCGCCGCCTCCACCACCGGCCCCCTGATCCCCAGGGGTGGTCGGTGTATCTTCGGGAGTAGTAGGGATGGGAAGAGTACCGTCGTCCGACATGGTCAGGAACGGCCAAGTCCCAGTCACAGATCTCTGACAATCTGTGAGACTTCTGCTCAAAGTAGTCAAGGATCAGATCTTTGTTAATGAAACACAGTTCTTTATTTCCAATCTCTACATTGGTACAGCTTCTCGGATTATTGTCAGAGATAACACATATGACAGAAGCAGGTCTATTATACCTTTCTAAGCAGTTTGAATTACCCATAGGTAGCCAATCACTACACGGGAAAAACGGCGGGCAAAAAGGGACTCTGGCCGTTTGCTTCCCACAGGAAAGAAGTGAAGTGTCAAGTTGTAAATTTCCCTTCCCAAACCAGACCCCTCAGATGTTACCATTTCACATAACAATCAATGGCCTCGAGGCTTTCGCACGTTGATAAGAGATGAGACTGTCCTCCCTTGGAGTCCCAGCCGGGACGAATGGAATGCGGAGGCAGGAGTGTGAGAGGCCCATTGTTCCCATACTTTGAAGTTGTCATCCTCCCGCTCTGACAGTAACACAGACCAGGCCTGGTCAGGGTCATAAACCTGGAGTCACATATTCTACATATATAGTGGCCAAAGTTAGGGTTTACCTAAGAGAGGGGCAATTACATGGCAGGTGTTATGGAAGCAGCTATCATACATACATGGCAATATGAATATAGTATGGCATACAGACATGACAGTGAGAAGCATAGCAATAAAACAGAAAACACAGCTGTAAGAAATAGAAATGCTCTGTCTGAATCAGCAGATTCTGACAGAATGTCAGTTTCAGCCCCATTATACCCTATGGGCCATTGAAATCAATGGCAAAAATTCATAGGGTATATGAGGGGCTGGAGGAAAGGGGGTTTGAGGGAGAGGCTCCAAACTTGCAGGATAGCTGCTGGGGCCTCTCCTTGAAATACCCACCAAGTTTCAAGAAGATTGGACCACGGGGTCCAATTCTATGGACCCCCAAACAGGTTGTCCCATCCCCTCCATTGTTCTCTATGCTGGGAAAAAGTGTTACTGATTTGGCCCGTGGCTGCCCTAGTGGCCACTCGAGCTGGCGGAGCTTTGCTCCGCCTCGCTCCAGCCCCAAAGGATCCCTGGTTTTAAGTATTGAAGTTGGGAGACGATGAATCAAAATGCAAGCTTTATTTCAAACATCATGCTAAGGTGGTCTCTCAAATTCTATATGGTGTAGAAATTTGGATTGCTGGTGTGGATGAGAAATTGGACTCCCATTTAAATTCATTTCTCAGAAGAATTACTGGAACACCACGGTGTGTTGCTGGGACTGTCCTTCGTATGGAATTGGTTCAACCTTCATTGGAAGCACGTGCTTGGAAAAGGGCATTTAAGCTGAGATTCAAGTCATCCGATCCAAGTTACCATCCCCAAGCAGGCTTTCTCCGTCTTATTTTAAAGGATTCGGCATCTAACCCCTGGTTGTCCCTTCTTGCCTGTAAACTTAGGGCATTGGGAGTTCCGATTTCCTCACCTACTGGAGAGCTTGTACCTTCTCAGCTAGCGGAAACTTTGAAGAAACTAAAGCAGCTGGATTGGGCCAGTACTGTGGCTAGGGCCAGACGCACCTGTTCACCTCTGGCCCTGGGGCTGCCTCCACCTGAGAAACTTCCTGACTTCCATTCAATGCTTCCAATTTCATCCCACCGTTGCGCCTTTCTAATGGCTCGCTTAAATGTATTTCCAACAATGGTAACATTGGGCAGATTTGGAGGATTACCTTACTCGGATCGCCTCTGCCCTTGTAACTCAGGTGAAATTGAAACTTTAGATCATCTTATGCTCCGCTGCCCCCTCTGGACGCAAGATAGAGGGACACATATCACTCCCATCCTTACGATGAATCTTCCTCTGCAGTCTTGGGTGCTCTCAGTACTACTATGCGACTCAAATGCTGATCGACTGATAACAGCAAATGTGGCTCAGTTCTTGGCCAAGGTAGCTGCCCTTAAGAGACATTGAAAACTTTATCATCATTGACAATATTCTCAAAAGCTTATAAGCCTGGACGATTTTAGATTTTAGTTAGACTGCTTCGCCCCAAGTGTAGTTAGGTAATTTTAACTTCTGGGCCAAAGCCCGGGTTTTATCCATTGTTATTTCGATTTTTATGCCTTATTTTATGTTTGTTTGTTTTTAATCTTTCCTTCTAATAATTTCCTTTTTCCTTTGGTCAAGACTTCGGTCGTATAGACCCGTAATAAATGAAATGAAAACATCATTCAGCTCTGGGACAGTTCTGGCAAAAGCGGCACAACTTATAGGGTTTCAACAGTTAACTATAAAACATTGTAAATATTTACATGCAGTCTCATTGGACCCAAGCAGGGCTCTATGATTGGTTCCCTAGCTTGGCTTTAGGACCAATGAGGGGTCTTTATTAGGCAGCCAATAGGAATGAGGGAGTTAGGATACCAGAGCCCAGATAATGCGAAGCAACATAACAAAAAAGACATAACAGAGGGATCCCTCCTGCAGCAGCCTCACACGAGCTCAGCTTCCTAGGGGCGAACCTTCTCCCTTTTTGGGCAGAGCCTTTTATCACTTTTTTCAAAGCAATACCCTCTATTATTCTACTGGCACAAGTTTTCCCTCCAAATCCCGTTAGCCAATCACAGGGTCCAAAAGAGACCTGGGAAATGTAGGCCCTGGGGCCACTAGGCTTTCCTAAAGCCATGTAGGCCTTCCTAGAGCCAGTAAGCCACACTACTATAGGCCTAGGATTGTGATAAATGTCATGTGGCATTCTTGCATTTCATGTTAGGGTGTGGGAAAGCATGGAGTTATGGGTTTTTTTAAAAAAAAAGTTGCTATCAAATCACAGACAGTTTATGGCGACCCCGTAGGGTTTTCCAGGCTAGAGACACTCAGAAGTGATTTTTCCGTTGCTTGCCTCTCTGTAGCAAGCTAAGACTTCCATAATGGTCTCTGATCCAAGTGCTAACCAGGGTCATCCCCCGCTTAGCTGCTGAGACTGGACGAAATGGGGCTGGCTGAGGCCCCAGTAATAGTAGGTTTACAAGTGAGTCCAACTTAACAAACTCGGGTATAAGGCAACCTCTTATGGCCAAATTTATTTCCAGAATAAGAGCATACAGCAGAGATCTACAATGTTGTTGAGGCTGTGGAGACTTTCAGAATACTGAGAAATGGCTGTGGGCCACACCACAAAATGGCTGCTCAGAAGCTGAGCATCTTCCTCCTTCTGGAGTCTGCTGTCTCTGAATGAAACTCTGTACCAACAGAAGGATGATGCCTCCTGGGCTTTCCTGAAGCACCCCCTGCACCAAAGATGCTAGAAATACCTCTTTGTAGATTTGCCAGCCTCCAGGTGGTACCTGGAGATCTCCCACTATTACAATTTTTTTTTAGAATAAGTTTTTTTATTTTTCAAACACACACAACATAAAAAACATACAAACACATAAACACATACATAAAAGAATCGGAGAATAATATATCAGATAATATCTCTAAAGTTGTTTTTTGTATTATCTAGTTACCTGTTTCTATATTAAATACATGTAATGACCTAAGAAGAAAATAGACCAAGTGGTCTGCAGATTTTTAGTTGAGCGACTTATAGTGTAGTTAGAGAGTGTATAGTTCAGTTCATGTAATCTAGCCATGTATAAAATCTAGACCATGTATTGTAAAATTTCTCTTCCTGTAATCCTTTTAAAAATAAAGTCAGTTTATCCATTTCTGCAGTTTCCAGTGTTTTACTTCTAATTTCTTCTTTTGAAGGTATTTCATCTTTTCTCCAGTATTTTGCATATAGTGTTCTTGCAGTTGTTAATACATGTATAATCAAGTAAAAGTCCTCATTCTTACAATTTTCTGGTCTCACATTCAAAAATAATAACTCTGGAGTAAAAGATATATTATCTTTCAGCATTTTTTGTAAGGTTTCATGAATCCAGTCCTTCCCACTACTACAATTGATCTCCAGACCAGCCCCCCTGGAGAAAATGGCTGCTTTGGGGAGGTGGAATTTATGGCATTGTACCCTGCTGAGGTCCCTTCCCAAACCCTGTCCTCCCAAGACTCTACCCCCAAAATCCCCAGGTATTTCCTAGTGGAGAGCTGGCAACCCCACTTTGCTTTAAGGAAGAGCTGCTGTTTGGTTTCAGTATAAAAAGGAGGGAGTTGTTTTCCTGTGCAGCCAGAGGGAGTGGTTTCCAAAACCAGAGGACATATCACCAAATGGACTCTGCAGTTGGCTAGTCAGGCTGCTTCTGGCATCGAAGAAGAGGAGGAGATTGGATTTATACCCCATCCTTCACTTGAAGTCTCAGAGCAGCTTACAAACTCCTTCCCTTCTTTTTCCACAACAGGCACCTTGTGAGGTACGTGGGGTTGAGAGAGCTCTGAGAGAACTGCTCTTGAGAAAACAGCTCTGAGAGAACTGTAACTGACCCAAGGTCACCCAGGTGGCTGCATGTGGAGAAGTGGGGAATCAAGCCCAGTTCTCCAGACTAGAGTCTGCCACTCTTAGCCACTATTCCATACTGGAAAACATCCTCATGCACAGAAGGAACACAATTTGTGATGTTCCTGAGGCTTCCTTCTTTAACCCATGGTGGTTGTTTTCATCTGGATCAAAGGGGAATTCAGAGACTGTCCATGTGAACATTCTGCTGCTACTATGGGAAGAGGGAAGAGGGAAGTTCCACTTTCACAGGGCAGCTTAGGGCTATGGATCATTCTTCCCTCTCCCAGCCTTGGAAGGGCTTTCTCCTCTGCCACGCTTTAACAGGGCGTCTCCGTAGAAGGAGGGAAAGTGACCGAAAGTGAAGAGGTTTGATGGCTGTAATTTTTGTTAACTAATTTAGAAGAGTAGGTTTTTATACAAAGCAGCTTGTAATCATATTCCCACAAAAGGCACCTTATGAGGCAGAGGGTGCTGAGAGAGTTCTTAGAGAACTGTGACTGGCCCAAGGTCACTCAGCTGGCTTCATGTGGAGGAGCAGGGAATTGAACCTGGTTCTCCAGATTAGAGTTTGCCGCTCTTAACCACTACACCACGCTCAGGGGTCATTTCGTAGAAAAAGAGGTGCAGGAGCTCATTAGCATAACTCATTTGCATATGCCACACCCCCTAACATACCGGAAGTGTGTCAGAAGGCAACACCCACCCCTCAGGCTCCACTCCACAGGTGAGTGAAACTGACCTGCTCTTCCTCCATTCCCTTCCCCATCCAATACTTTGTGCAATAAAAATAAGTGTAAAGAACACACCCTCATTCTCTTCCTGCTCCCTTGAAACCACCAGGTTTCAAGTAGACTTGAGATACCCAGGACATGTGCACCACCCATCCCTTCCCCTTCCCCTCCCCACAACAAGACACCCTGTGAGGTAGGTGGGGCTGAGAGAGGTCTTTTGAGAACTGCTCTGAGAGAACTTGTGACTGGCCCAAGGTCACACCAGCAGCTGCATGTGGAGGAGTGGGGAATCAAACCCGGTTCTCCCAGATTAGAGTCCAACTCCTGACCACTACACCAAACTGATGGGGTGGAAGCTGCTGAAGGGTTGGTGAAATTTCTCCAGTACTTATGTGCCATGTGCCCAGATAAAAAATGGTATACTTAGAAAATTTATATGCCACCTTGAGCAAATCTCTGGAAAAGCAGCACACAGTCATAAAAGGAACAATGAAAAAATTATCAATATTAAAACAAAACATTAAAAACAATAAAGACCCTAGCAGGGCTTTCCCCGGGGCGCTGCGCATCTGCACTGCTCGGGGAAGCCGAGGAGGGGGTGGGGGCTTGGTCATGTGCCCGCCCCCTGGGCTCCTCACTCCCAGAGCTGCACTCCTGTGCACTCCCGCTCCAATGGACCCCTGACCACGCTGGTTTTCTTAGAGGTTGTTCTCAAAAGTACTTTGGTAAGCAAGCACCTCTCCCCTGATGAAAACTTGTAACGTGGAATGATTTTACAGGTTGCATTGATTGGGGATATTTACTGGCTACTATACCAAAGTTGGGGCTGCAGTGGCTCAGAGGTTAAGTATTGTTAGTATTATATTTTAAAATGTTTTGAATTGATTTATCCTGATAGGGCACTGTGTGCTGCACTGTAAGCTGCCCTGAGCCCACTTATGGGGAGGGCAGGGTAAAAATGCTAAATAATAAATAAATAAATAATAAGTGGCTCAGAGACCCAAGTGCCACGTGGCGGAGTGAGCTTCCAGGTCCTGCCAAACTAGCCGTTCAAAAGCAAGAAATTGCAAGTAGATAAATAGGTACCGCTTTGGTGGGAAGTAACAGCATTCTGTGCACCTCGGCATTTAGTCATGCCAGCCACGTGACCACAGAAAACGTCCTTGGACAGCACTGGCTCTTCAGCTTGGAAACAGAGATGAGCACCACCCCCCTAGAGTTGGATTCGACTGGCTTTCAAGCAAGGGAAACCTTTACCTTTTATACCAAAGTTACACAGTTAGGAAAATTGTGGGCTGACATACAGCGAACACAGAAGAGGCAAATATGTTTAGAAAAAGATGAAACTTGTTTTTATTGAAGTACGTTTGCATTCATTATGGTAGAAAGTAGATAGCAGCCTAATCTGAAACGTCCTCTTCCCTAAAATAACCAACTAGCTTTTCTGGCATCTGGTGAATGCAAGTCTGGCTTGGTTATGCACATTTTAACCTGCCAGCATGGCCTTCTGCAGGAAGTAATGACAGAGGCGTCTTGCTCATTGTAAGACCAACAAGAAGAAGAGTCACCAGAACTCCCATCTTAAGACAAGGAGAGGTACCTTCTTCAGTAAGATCATATGCAGGTAATCTGGCTTGAACGCAAACAGAAAATGTGGTGGTTTGGTGAGGGAGGATGGGTGGTTTGGCGAGGGAGGATCCGCTCCTCGGCATTCAAGCCCTTCTTTGACTCTCTGTACCCCTTTCAAGCGGGGAAAATTCTGTCTTTAGATAGATTTTGCAAGGAGTTTAGGCTCTAGCACTAGACACGGGGCAATGTGTCTGGTGTGAAAAGTTTTACTTCAAAGCGAGGAGATGCCAGAGACGCCCAACTCTTGGAGCTGGGAATAGCTGAGCCAAAGGGAATCAATATGAGTTGAGGAATTGATGCTAAGCAGCACCTTAGGAAACCAAGTCATTGGAAAAGGAGGGCAGGATTTATTTAAAGCAATGGTGCTAGCTGGCAAAGCAGTGATAGCACTCGGTTGGAAAGACAAAACTAAATGGACAGAAATAAATTGGCAAAATTATTTATTCAAATATATACAATCAGATATTATAACTATTTCTAACCAGGATGAGTTATGGGAGGTAAGAATAGGAAAGATTTGGGGAAAATGGCAATTATATCTAAACTGGGTCATGAAAGGTCAAAGGCAAGACGTTCAGTGGAAGCTCTTAGGTCTGTGCCCCTGGTTAGAAAGGACAAGTAGTTAAGGGAGGGGGGGAGGGAGGGGAGAAGGAAAATGTAAATGAATAACATGTGTGAAAAATAATCATCCAAGTTACATTAAAACTTTTTAATCCTGACTTCAGGACACGAATAATCTTCGGCTACGACTCTAAAGAGAAGAAGGAAGAGGGAAGAGGAACTGAGAAGGATAAAGATGAAGAAGACTTAAAGACAGACAGAAAGAGGACTTATATAAGGGACTTTTGCCGAAGACACAGAAATAGCATATAAACTTTGTGAAGAGGAGAGGGAGGGCAGGGTATATAATATGTATGGGAATAGGGATGTGCTTGAATGTAATGTGCATAAAAAATATACAATTAAAAAAAATGAGTTGAGGATGAGGGAGAGGGGGGGAAAACTCAACACAAAAGACTTCAACTGATAATCGAAGCTAAGTATAATTGATTTCCTCTCTGGGGTGGGGATAGAAAACATTTTTGGGTGAATGGTGGCATCCCTTCCTATTTAAAACCTTTTAGGGGCAAGGAAGGAATGCATAAGCAGCCAGTAAAATAATGGCCCAAATAATAAACGGCTACTAAATTTGTTGTCTTTTCGGTTTTGCTTCCCTTCGGTGGTGCAGTTGCGGTGACCGGCAGACTGAGGTGAATCTGGAGAGTCATTGGTGGAGCGTGTGGCTAGACTGAGCTACTTGGGAGGCAACTGGCGAGGAGCGCGTTGGGCGGCAGCAAGTCGATCAGGGGAGGAGCGTCGGCGGCGTGGAGCATCAGGAGTGGAGGAGCAAGCGGCAACGCGCGACGTTTTGAAGCTCTACATGGAATGTGCTGACATCAGAACAGAGGCAGGAGATTGAAAACTTAAAGAGGAAATCCGAGTGACATCAGAGAAGAGGCGGGAGTTTCAAAAATAAAGAGAAAGGATTACTATATAAAGCTTAGCTAAGGACAGTATAAAGAATAGACTTAAGGAGATTAAAGTGAAAAAGTGCATGGTACTGAGCCATTGCTAGGGGATAGAACTAAGAGGGGGAAGACAAAGTACAGAGAAAATTTGAAGGATTGCCATTTTGTTAATATAACAAGTGGAGCTAAATTTATTCAAAGGGAGAAATCAAATAAAAGGGTATCTTGACAGTTTTATTACATTTAATATGTATATATTTATATACTTTAAAAGTTGTGTAGAGTAGTAAAAGAAAATCTAATGATGGCCTCAGGGACAGGTAGAAAATCTTCTTTACCCTCACCTAACACCCAGGTACAAATGAAAACAGCTTTAGCTAATTTGCCCAAGATCTTACTAGCTGATTTAAGAGCTCTAATACAGGACTCAGTAATGCAAGCTATTAAAGATGCGGCAGAAAATATTATGCCGGCTATAATAAAGTCAGAGACAGATCAAATAAATGCAAAAATAGACAAACTGGTTTCTGAGTCGGCAGAAATTAGGAAGCAGATAGAGGACAACAAACAGGAAATTTAAAAAATGGTTAATCAAACATGAAAGACGGAGGAAAAAATGAAAGAGCTAGATGAAGAACTTTTAGATCTTAAAGCTAAAAATGATAGTCTGGAAGAAACAGTGATATAATTGGAGATGGATAGAACAGCTTTATTTCTAAGGTGCCAGAACATCCCTGAAACAGTAGATAAAAATTTAAGAGAAGAAATAGTTCAAATGATCGCCTCACAGCTAGAGGTAGGAACTGTTGAAAGTATAGACAGAGAGATAGAAACTGTATACAGAAGAAATATGGCATATGCAAAAAGGAATAAGATCCCCAGAGACGTACACATTAAGTTTTGTAGGAGAGATGTAAGGGACAAAACTTTGAGAGCTTCCTATGAAAAGAAGGTTTGGTTAGATCAGAATGAAGTTAAGTTCCTGAAAGAGACACCGTGGAGAGTGTGTGAAAAAAGGAGGGATTATGCAACTCTGACTAACTTGCTTAGAAAAAAATGAAATAATATATAAATGGCTAGCACCGGAAGGAGTATTGTTTTCATACTTAGGTAGGAGATTTAATTTAAACTCAGTTTTTAAAATGGAAACTTTTTGGAAGAACACGGTAAAAATCTGGGATGGCAGGAGGAAGAGGAAGGTCCATCTGAGGAAGAAAGAACAGAAGAGAGAGATGAACATTTAGTTAAGGACTTGGGTCAAAAACAGAAGAGAAAAAGAAACCAGAGAGAGCTCCTCCAAGCATGCTGACCAGATTTCAACATAGAGCAAAGGATAAGACAAATAGAAAAAATCAAAATGGCGAGGCCTAAATTGAAGATATTGTCAGTTAATGTTAATGGGCTGAATGGCCCACAAAAAAGAAACAATATTTCATCAGTTTAGGAAACTTAACCTTGATATCATTTGCGTGCAAGAGACTCATATGAAAAAAGATGAGAAGTATTTAGTGGCAAATAAGTTGGGAAATCTTTTTGTTGCATCAGATCAGAAAGAAAAGAAAAGGGGAGTAGCCATTTATGTTAAAGATTTTTTGCAACCAGAACTGTTGTTTAGCTCTGCAGATGGAAGAATCATTGTCATAGCTGTTAAAAATGGTAATAAAAGAGTTTTAATAGCAAATATATATGCCCTGAACCAGAGACAGGAACACTTTTTTGCGCAATTACATCAGTTGCTAATACCCTACGTTAATGAAAAAATCTGTACAGTGGGAGATTTTAATGCGGTTCTTTTTTTAAAACTTTTATTTATAACTTTTATAACCTTTACAAATCTTACAGTTCAAATATATAGAAGTAAATAACAAATATTGTTTGAAATACATACTATAAATTCACCTTCTATAATACACTCTATACTTTTCCAGTTATAATTGTATATTCTGTAAAACATATATAAATTAACAAAACTAAATAACCATACAAAAATATACAAAATAAACACATAAATATAACCAAAACAACCTAACATAGAATATTACCTTCTATTTTAACCTTAAAACAGTGAAATGATTTCAAAATATCATTTTGGGATAGAATCTTGGGGTATTTGGTCATTAAATGCTGCTTCCACAAATGGAAGCCATTTGGAATAAAAATAGGCGTGTGACTTGCTTGAGTTATAAGGAGGTTCTGATAATGCTATCTTTTCCGCAGTATAATATTCCCACATTTTTATGTGCCATTGGTGGGTGGTTAAAAGATTTTTGCTTTTCCAGTTAGAAGTAATGACTGATTTAGCTGCCATAAACATAGTTGAAATTAAATCTTGAATTTTTTTAGGAAGTTCTATACCTTGCCACTGATCCAATAGAATTATTGCAGGTGAAAAAGTTAAGTCTGTGTTCGTTATTTCTTTTGTAGAATATAAAATTTTAATCCGAAACTGTTTTACTATCTTGCAGGTCCACCAACAGTAGTAATAGGAAGCCATCTCTCCACAAGATCTCCAACATAAATGTGAGTAAGCTTTGTTGATATGATGTAATCGTAAAGGTGTAAAATACCAACATAAAAGTAATTTAGCTGCTTGAGTTTTAATATTCAAGGATCTAGAAGACATGCTTGGGGAATTCCATATAGTATCCCACGTTGCATCCTCCGGTGAAATATTACAATCTTTATTCCATGATAGTTGGTACTTTGTTGGCGACTTTAGGGTGGATTGTAATAGTTCTAAATATATCATCAAAATTAAGACTTTTGTGGATTTACCATTTTTAAGAGTAATTTTTCAAAAAAGGTAAGTGACCTGGGGTATCAGTTGTCTTAAAGTTTGCTTCCCACAGATGTTTAAGTTGATTATATTCAAACCAATTAAAAGAGCATTGATGCTGAGTACCTAAATCTGCTTTGCACAATAATTGAAAAATTTTACTAATTTTTAAATTGAAAAATTTTACTAATTTTTAAATTTTTACTAATGTTAAAGAATTTAGAGATTCCCTTATATCTTCAAAGATTAAAGGAGTTTGGTGTCAAGGCTAAATGCGGTTCTTGATCCAGATCTGGACAAAAAAAATTACTTCAGGCAGAAGAAGAGCCAGGGAAACAAACTTCCTAGAACTTTTTTCAACATGGTGGAAGAATTGAATATGATGGACGCATGGAGAGTAAGGAATGGCAAAAAGAAGGATTTCACCTATTATTCGGCTAGACACAATACATGGTCTAGGATAGGCATGGTATGAACATCATTAACATCAATATTGGATGTCGCAGAAATTGAAATATTGCCTAATACCTTTGCTGACAACAGTCCGGTATTGATATCATTTTTCAATCATTGTAGAAGAAGGAGATGGACTCTGAATTTAAATCTAATCAAAAATCAACCAATTAAAGAAAGAACAAAAGTAGAAATTAAGGAATTTTTAAAAAATAATATACGTCCAGAAACATTGATTAATGTAGTGTGGGACACCTTCAAGGCATGTATGAGAGGTTGGTTTATTAGCCAAGAGGCGTGGAAGAAAAAAGAAAAGAGAAAGAACTATGAAGACCTAAGGAAGAAAATAGCGGAACAAGAAATTAAGCTGAAAAAGTTGGAAGATGTAGATAAAGTAAAGAACAGAATGGCCATGTATCAACACCAGTTAAACCTTATACTTACACAGGAAATAGCATCGAAATTAGAATATATGAAGCAGTTTCCTTTTGAAAATGCCAATAAACCCAATAGGTGGTTAGCTTATAGACTTAGGAAAGATAGAGAAAAAAGAGTGATTCAATCATTAAAAGATGTGAAAAATGAAGAAAATTTTTTATCCCAAGATCTCAAGCTGATAGTGGAAAATTATTATAATTTATTGTATAGGCAAGCTGATGACAACCTAGAAGGAATTGAAAAATATTTGTCAAAGGGAAAAAATAAGAAATTTGATAAGAGGCATACTAAACTGTTAAATGAACCCTTTGCAACTTTTGAAATTGTGGAAGTGATTAAAAAAATCAAGAAAAACAAGACTCTGGGACCAGATGGTCTACCCTCAGAACTGTATCAAATTTTTGAAGAGCAAATAATACCTCCATTTAAGGAGGTTTTGCAGAAGATCAGGATATCAGGAATTATGCCAGAATCATGTAATGATGCATTAATTACATTAATACACAAACCATACTCAGACGCAACACAAATTCAAAATTATAGACCAATTTCATTACTAAATGCTGATTATAAAATATTTGCAAATATATTGGCTACAAGGTTTAAAAAAGTACTTAAATTATTCCAAGCGATCAGGCGGGTTTTCTTCCAAACAGACAAATTCAAAGTAATATTAGGATGATAATTAATGTTATTGAATACTACGAAATGCATCCCAGTAAGCAGTTAGTGCTGATGTTTTTAGATGTGGAAAAGGCTTTTGACAATGTTAGTTGGGCCTTCTTACTAAAGAAATTGGAGAACTGGGATTGTGGGGATAACTTCTGGCTAATGATTAAGGCTATATACACAGTACAAAATGCTAAGGTTTTGGTTAATGGTGAAACTACACAAAATATTTCAATACAAAAAGGTACCAGACAAGGGTGCCCATTGTCACCTTTGCTGTTTATTTTTGTTTTGGAATCATTAAATGAGCAAGTGAGGGATAATGTAGCCAACAAAGGTCTGAGGATACAAGGAGAGTTGTATAAGCTTCAAGCCTTTGCCGATGATTTAGTTTTTATAATGGAAGACCCTCTGTTATTGTTACCAATTCTACGTGAAGAGATCAAGGAATATGGCTCAAGAGCAGGTCTGAAGATAAACATACAAAAAACAAAACTTCTGGTTAAAAACTGCACACCAAAACGGACCCAAGAACTGATTAAAATTTCAGGCATAGAAGTATCTCAAAAAGTACGCTATTTAGGTACAGTCCTAACCAATAAAATGGAGACACTATTCCAAGACAATTATAGAGTTCTGCTAGAAGAGGTTAAAAAAGATTTTAATAAATTGGATAAAATACAACTCTCCTTAACAGGTAAAGTTTCAACAATAAAGATGAATATCTTACCACGATTTTTATTTTTGGCACAAAATCTCCCTATTATTAAAAAACAACAATTCTTTATTGATTTTGATAATTTGATTAAAAATTTTGTGTGGTCAAAGAAGAAAGCAAGAATAAAATGGAGAATTTTACAAGACCGTAAGGATAGAGGTGGCGTGGCCTTACCTAATTGGTTATTATATTACAAAGTGGCAGCGCTTACATGGATAAGAAATTGGGTATTACTGGAAAATAAGAGACTTCTAAAATTAGAAGGATTCAATCTTAGGATGGGTTGGCATGCCTACCTGTGGTATGGAAAAGAGAAAATACATGCCAACTTTAAAGATCACATTCTTAGAAACGCACTTATGCAAATTTGGTCACAATTTTATGCATTTATGCCATGATGGGTATCGCCTTTGTTCAACCTTCATTGCACACGTCAAGCAACAAAGGAACATATGAGAACTTATTAACCAAGTCAAATTATTTAAAGTCTGAAGATGTTTTAAAAAGGCAAGGATGTGAGCTTTCGTGGTTGGAGAGAATATAATTAAAATCAATATATGAGAAGGATATAAAAATAGGGATTGAAACCCCCATCACAAAAGTGGATTTATTATGGCTGCCATCTAAAGAGAAATTGATACAGAAATTATATAAGTTGTTGTTGGATGATATGTGGCAGGATGAAACAGTAAAGTTGGTTATGGTGCTATGGATGAGAGATATCAGTCATACAATTGATATAGATAACTGGAACGAAATATGGAAACCAGCTAAATATATGAGATCAGTGTCATATAAAGAAAATATATTTAAGATGTTTCATAGGTGGCACTGGTGTCCTGATAAGATTGCCAAATGTTTTCCTAATGCTTCTAAAAACTGCTGGAAGTGCAAAACTAATGTAGGAACTTTTTACCATTTATGGTGGAGATGTGGAAAAGTCCAAAAATGCTGGTTTGCAGTGCAAAAAAAATTAGGGAGATATTCAAAGTGGAATTACCTCTAATACCAGAAATCTTTTTGTTGAACATATTATCTAAGATTATAGGACCAGAGAAATATGTTATAACATATATAATCACTCTAGCTAAGATCCTGATAGCAAAAAATTGGAAAGGAGATAGACTCCCATCTAGAGAAGAAATTATAACAAAAATCTTACAGGTTGCAGAAATGGATAGGTTAAATATGAGATTATCAAACCAAAAGGAAGAAGTATATTATCAAAGATGGAGTAGAGTTTACAGTTGGATGAACAAGAACTTGTAAAGTAAGACTCACCTTAAGGAAAATTATCATCATAAAAACCTTAAATGTATGTAGTGTTGTTTTGTATTGTTTTTGTTTGGACTCTTTGTTTAAGTCGATAACTAAGATGCATAAAAATTTGCATTAAAAAAACCTGATCGTAATAAGAAAAAATAGATTGGAAATAATATATATTCTTGTATTGGTGGTTCGCGTTCCAGTGGCAGAGGTCATGTGCGGGCCCTGCCTTGGTCACAAAGAATCACATTACATGTGAAAATATTATGTAGAATTTATGGAATGCTCTGGTTTTTCCTTGTTATAAACAAAGCATAAGTGTATGATATGGAAAATGAAAATAAACTTACAAAAAAAAGAGAAAAGAAAATGTAGCATACACAGCCCCCAGTGTCCAGGTATGCTGAGAACCAAACTAAACATGATGGCATCCTTGTGGCAACCATGAGGACACTGCTATCTTAAAGTCATTTTAAAATGGCAGTGGTGTCCTTTTTTATATATATTTATTAACATTTTTACATTTTACAAACATAGGGCCCAACAACAGTAGACATAGATTACCAGAGACACATTCAACATCAAATAAACATTAACTAATAAAAAAAAATCATGTTTTGGTATGCAGGGTTTGTTGGAAAAATATTTTGTTCCTCAAGATAACTTATAATTGGAAACCATACATTCACAACTTTATTTTGGTGTTGAGCTGGAGGACTATTGCATACAGAGTATGACAACTTAGTCAGAATAAAGTATTCCCAAATTTTCATAGACCAGTTTTGCCTAGATGGAGCTTGTGTATCTATTCATTTAGCTGCTATTAAATTCTTCGCTATCTTTCCTATAGAATAAAGCCATTTTCAAGTGGCAAGATTCCATGGGGCGCCAAAATCAGTTGGCTGGAAGGACTGCCAGTCAAAAGGGCGTCCCTGGCCACTGGGTGCATTGTCTCACTGCTTTGCTTTAGTCTTACCCACAGAGCCACTGGCCAGCGTCCTGGCCTCAGTCTGGAGGGAGCCAGCGAAGGGGAAGGACCGACTGGGTGCTGGGTCCACTCTTCTCCTCTGCCCACTGCCAGGTGGGTCTAACTGTCCCCTCAGTGGCCTGTTTCTGTTAGTGAAAATACAATGGACTTTCAGCAAAACCCCGTCCCCCGCACACTGCCAGCGTGCCCAGAATAAACTGTCAGAATAAACTGTGAAACGGGGCCATTTCACACAGCACCCCGTAGTGCTTCAGGACCAGTACAAGAACTGAAGAATGCTTGGGAGGAGGTTTCAAGGTAAACCGGCTCAGGAATGCTTCCCCAACGGGAGAGGCACGTTTCTGTGTGAAAGGGCCAATATGTTCCATTAGGGAACCGGTACTAATACGGTTCTGTGTGAAATGCCTGACAGAAACCATAACTGAAGAGTTCCTGAAACATATTGGCTGTGTGAAATTCCTCAGGCTCTCTCTCCTGCTTAGCTCCACCATGGCTGGCTGGCTAATAAGGTAGGCCAGCAACCATCAAACCATTCCCTTCAATGGTACAATGCCATAGAGTCCACCCTCCAAAGCGGCCATTTTCTCCAGGGGAGCTGATCTCTGTCAGCTGGAGATCCATTGTAAAAGTGGGAGATCCCCAGACCCCACCTGGAGGATGGGGACCCTATTCCATCATCAGAGCCGGCAACTTTCTCCTCAGTGTCCATTGCTAGGCAGCCAAGCTTGCTTCTCTGAAAGCCCCTTTCCACACCTATGTTGGGCTCTGGGGATTTGGAGCCACTGCCGGAGGTGCTCCGGCTCCAACTCCAGCCCCCACCAGTTGCTCTTGGACTGCCTGTGCCAACCTGTTCAGGATGTCAGTCATCATCATGGTCATCTCTCACTGCAGCCGTCTCTGGATCGTATTGAACCTAAAAAACATCTGTGCCCACATCTCGGCTGCCTGGGAGTCATCGATGGCCCTTCGTGCTGTCCCTCGCACCGCCAGCTGCCGGGTCCTGCCTTCCCATCACGGAGACCAAGTTTCAATAGTCTGTGGTCTGAATTGAGCCCAGGATTGGGGCCCCCCGCTCCACCAGGAACGGATGGTCACCCTGCTGGTGCTTGTGGGGCATACCGGCACCTCTTCAGTGGTGACCAGTACCTCAGGTTTTCTGATCAACTCAGCTAAAGATTTGATTGCTAGTATGAATAAAAGAGGTGACAGAGGACACCCTTGACAAGTTCCTCTTTGAAGATGAATCTCATTAGAATAGTAGTTGTTTATTTTTAATTTAGCTAGAGGATTCTCATAAAGAGCATGTGTAGTTTGTTGAAAATTAAGTCCAAATCCCATTATTTCTATAAGTTTTTGAAGATAATTTAGATCAGTGCTATCAAAAGCCTTCTCCACATCCAAAGACAGAAGAAGGGCTTCCAATTTGTGTTTTGTGCAGTGATTTATTATATCTATTATTTTTCGGGTATTTTCTGTGATGTTTCTTTTTGGAAGAAATCCAGTTTGATCCTTATTGATATTGTCTGGCAAAATTTGTTTCAGCTGGTTTGCTATTATTTTTGTGAAAAGTTTTGAGTCTGTGTTCAATAACGTAATTGGGCGGTATGAAGATGTTTGACTTTTGTCTTTCATAGGTTTGGAGATTAGAATTATTTCAGATTTTTGCCAAAATTTAGGTAATATTCCTGTTTCTAAGATCTTATTGCATAGTGCCACAAAGGAGTCAATCAAATCAGTTTTAAACATTTTATAAAACTCAAAAGGATAACCATTTGGTCCAGCTGCTGAGTTGTTTTTGGCTAGGGCTAGAGCATCAGTCACTTCTTTTTTGTTATTAAGCCATCTAGATATTTAGTGTGTTGTTTTGTTAATTTTTTAGTTATATGATTTGTTTGCAGAAACTCAGCTATTTTATCCTTCTGTATATTTTTGAATTTGTATAGGTTTGCAAAATACAATTCTATTGTTTGAATATTTTTTTTGTATCTGTTTGAATTGTTCCTTTCGAATCTCTAATTGTATGTATATATCTATCAGATTGTTTTTCTTTGACTCTCCATGATAGAATTTTTAGTGTTTTAGGTGTTTTCCTCCAATGTTGTTTTATGTAAAGTAAGTCTTTCTGTATTTTTTGCATAGTTATTGTTTCTAAAAAAAATTCTTTCGGCTAGTAATTGTTTGAGAACTTTTGCATCTCCTGTTTCTTTGTGTGTTTTTTCCAGATTAGATATTTTATTTTGCAATATTTTAATATTATCTTCTTTGTCTTTTTTTTTTTTGAGATGCTGCTCTCTCATTACCAACTTCAGTGCGTCCCAATTGTTTTGGTGTGATATATATTCTGGTCTATTTATCTCTAGGAAGTTCTTAATATTATTAGTAATTTGTTGTATATCAGTTTTCAATAAAATTGATTTTTTCGAAGTCCATTTTTTAATTTTGATCTTATTCTGTGAATTATCTAATTTGCATGTTACCGGGGCATGGTCCAACCAGATTTTTAGTTCTATATCTGTTTGGGATATTAAATGTGTGGGATATTAAAATGTTGTCAATTCTTGTATATGAATTAAACCTGTAGGAATAAAAAGTATAGTCACGTTCATCTGGATGTTGTATTCTCCAAATATCGAATAAACCATGTGTGAGATTGTGCCAATAGATGTAGTCCACAACAGGTCTCCTTAAACAGAAAGTCCTTTATTTGTAGAAAAGATCTTGTTGGTCAAATACACTTCTTCTGTTAGTAATGCCAAAGCATGGGAATACAACTATTATTATACTAGATATGAAATATACTCCCTTAACATCCACCAATCAATTGGGAGGATTATTGGCGCCCAAATATACTGGCCCACCGTTCCCAAGGAAAGCGCAGCAAAATAGGTTCTTAGGAAAATTCACTGTTCAGATTTTGGGGCAGATGTTCCCAAGGACAACCAAGCAAAGGAACTCATAACACTTGTGAATAATACAACACATAACAGGAAGGTTTCAGCTCAAGGCCGTGAGCTAGGGAAAGGCGAACTAAAGATAAGAGGGGAGAAAAGCTAATGAGCAATAAGCATGTGCAAAGCGAGTGAAGCACACTTTCCAGAGGTGGAGGTTGAGCCAGCGATGCTATCTCCTGTCCGGGACCTAGATGAATTGAAAGAGCATTGAAAACTTGAGATAAGATTAATTGCTCATTAAACAGGCAAGACCAATCTCAAGCATTGATAAATGAAACACCTGTAGCATTCTTAATTATCATAGCAGTCTACAGAATTCATGGCAGTGCTAACTGGCATTACAGAACTCATGGCAGTGCTAACTGACACCATGTTTCCTAAAAATATCTTGTAGTTCGGTTTCAGAGTGTTTTAAGCTGGATTTTTTCTTTTTGGTTTTAGATCTATCCAGTTGAGTATTTAAAATGCACAAAGTCTGCGGTCACACGGGCAGTTTGTAGCAAAGTAGTAGTGTTACCTGTGTGGATTAAAAAGGCACAACCAGACAAGAACCTCTGCCTTCTGTGTGGCATTTGTCAGCACCCTGCATTGCCCCACTGTGGATCCAGAATAATTAGGTACCAGGGAAAGTCCAGGATAAACGGATGCTTGTGTTCCCACACTGCTTTTCTGGATGTGTGAATGGTGTGGCAAATGGAAGCCAGAAGGGAAGTGTGAATGGGAGATTCATTTCAGCTGTGGCCTTTTTAATCCCTTATTCACCCAACTTTATGCATGTGCAAATGTGCATGAGCAACTGGAATTTTAAAAACCATGGGATACCGTGCTCCATGGTTGTCGTGCATCTAATGTCTAGATGCTTGACCATGGGACATGGGTGCAGGGAGACCGCCACAAGAGGTACTGTCTGATCGCCTCTTTCTGCTATTACTTGTTCTGCTGCAAAGTGTGGCACCTCCAAGCTGCACCAAGCTGCCAGTGTGACCGCAGCCTAAGTATGCTTTCTCTCTCTCCCCCCCCCCCCCCCGTATATAGGTGATTTTGCTATAGAAAGTAAGGTTTTTAAAAAATCTCTAGCAAGAGTTATGCTTTGAATCTATGCATGACATTAGAATAGTATGGTCAGTGCATCACACAAGCAAGACAAGTAACAACTCTGAGAACGGAATCACAGAGGGTTGTGGGGCAGTGCTGTGGGACTGATGCAAGATTTCTGCCTGCAAGCAATTTATTGAATTGTAAATGTCAGCAGCATACTGATTTGATCTCTTTTCAGCCTTGATGTACAAGCAGTATAAGTCTCTAGTTTGCCTTGGGTGACCCCACAGATAAAGTTGTGCTCCTGCATGGCAATATGAATGAGCTTTGAGATTCACAGACTCTACTACAGGGAGTCCATATGTTACTGTAGAACCCATCGGTAAATAAAAATCCGGAGGCACACTCCCCTCTGCAATAACGCCAACAGCTTTGGGAAGGAGTTGAGTGAAGCTGCCAGTACTGAGTCTTTTGGAATTTTCAAACGAATAGAGTTACCAGATCCCCTTTTTTTGTGTGGAAACTTTTTCACTGACTTTGCTTCACAGCTAGAAGCTGATTTCTAAATTGTGTCACTGGATATTTGCCTGTGCGCTAGAGAGGTACTAAGTTCTTGCCACAGTCTTCATGCTGCCAAAGTTTCAAAGCTTTGTGCTGAGGCCATCTCTAAGCAAACTGAGTTTAAAATGGGTGCATATGCATGTGACTTTCAAGCAGCAGCATATGGAATATGTACATGTACCTAAACAGACGTTACATGGCATCCCCATAACATTTTGACATCTGTCTTCTTTTGCCACCTTCTCTTTGTATTTTCAAGCAGAAAACCGTCACTCCTGCCTTTTGAATTGGCACAATTTGTTCCTTGTGTGTCTTCTGCTGTATAGCTGCTTTGCAGAAGATGAAGAAGACTGAAAGGAATGTGGAGCAGAGGCACTCTGGGGCAAAAACACCTTTAGAAGGTGGTTTTCTTTACTTAGGGAAGTTCTATTACAATAAAGTTCAAGAATCACTGCTGAAGTGAAATCCTTTTCTTTGGTGTTTGTTTTGTTTTGTTTTGCTGTTATTCAGTGCAAATTTTTCATTCTAAACCGCCTGTAACTTTGTAGAACTGACGCGGCTTCCTTTCTCTCGTCAGCTTCAGACCAAGATACTCATGGCTGGCGAAAAACAATGGATAGCCCAGTGGGAGGAATTTCTGAAGGAACAGCATGGCCTAAAAGTAGTTGTGGATGAAGAGCATGCCAAAGCTATGGAGCACCTTAAAGAACAGTATGCCATAATGGAGAAGGACCTGACCAAGCGCACTCCTTGAGTGCTCTTGCCTTGCAGCAAAACAGTTCCCCTTCTGCAGCACTCACCTGGTTCCAACATTTCACCATCACAGAATTGCCAACACAGTATCTCAGTTCAGGCAACACAGCAGCAGTATCAAGAACTTAAAAAAAATCTGTGTAGTTTTTTAAAAAAAAAAACATAAGGAGTGTGCACTACCAGTATTCTGCCCCAGCAAACGAGGTTTGAGTGTATCGACTCGAATTATCCATCTTTCCATAACTGATTTTTCATGTCATGCAGTCATTATAATGAGATCTGTATTGTAAGAGCGCAGACTGGAGGGAGATGGACATGAATTTGGCTTGGGAGAGAAAACAGAGCTTTTGTGATAAGAGGTGATAAACAGGCTCGTTGTGTGAAGTGCATTGTGAAAATTAAGCTGTGAAGACCTCTGGATGCCACCAAGTGGTGGAATTAAATAGTCTTGGGTTGATAGCTTACAGTGTTTATGCTTGCAGGTTGATTACTGAGAGAGCCAGAAGGTCTTTTGGAAGAAACAGTGTTTCTGTTACCACTTGTTGCTGTTCAGTAAAGAACAAAGTATTTTTTAAAAATCAATTCTTTTTATCATATGTGTTTGTTCATCTGATATGCAAGAAGTGTCCACCACATTGAGTCCGCCTGAAATCTGTAGGAGTCAACTCAGCCTTTCAAAGGAGAAACAGTCTCCTCAATAAGTGAGGATGTCACAAAGGGGTACAGAAACAACGGGGGGGAAGGAATAGCAAAAATTAAGCATTATTCATCAAAAAGTTTTATACTTTCCGTTTACTGAGGACATAATTCTAATATATAGGATAAGTGTACTAGATACATGGGGCTGTGGTGGCTCAGAGGTTAAGACACTGAGTTGTAGACCGGAAGGGCAAGCAGCTCAGCACTTCGAGACCCTAGTGTTACGTGATGGAGTGAGCTCTCATCTCTGGCCCCAGCTCCTGTCAACCTAGCAGTTCAAAATCAAGAAACTGCAAGTAGATAAATAGTGGGAAGTAACAGCGTTCCGTATGCCTTGGAGTTTAGTCATGCTGGCCACATGGCCATGGAAAAGTCTTTGGACAGTGCTGGCTCTTCGACTTGGAAACAGAGATGAGCACGACCCCCTAGAGTCGGATTCAACTAGCTTTCAAGCAAGGGAAAACTTTACCTTCAAGCACCCCTGGACTCAGATGGTATGCTGCAACAGATCAACTTGACTACCCAGTTGGAGGCTATCTCAAGAAATGAAGTGATGATAGCAAGTCTTGCACATGCATTCTAAAGCCATCAAAATACATTTTTAAAAAGTCCTTACAGGATCACAAATTGTCTGAGCATCTGGAACGACAGGATAAATGTTGATTAAAATCTATGCAAAACTCATATAAGAGGAAAGTGAAAGAACACTAACAAACAACCCCCCTCCCTCGAGGAGGGGACCCTGCCCGCAGCCGCCCCCATTCATTCGCGCTCACCCTTCCCAGGGCCTCTGCCGCATTCCTCCAGTTCTTTTTTTAAATTATTTATATTTTATTTGAACATATGCAAAAATAGTACAGATAAATAATAGTATAACAATATCATTGAACGTGTAATAAAATGAATATAAATATAACAATCACAAAGTCTTAAAATGCATTCAAACAAGAAACATTTCTAATCAAAAAATATGATCCTTTCAATCAGTATCAGTACTTTAAAAAGAGAGAGAATAGTTTGAATTAATTGTAGTACAGCTTAAAATGTTCTGTAATTAACTACAAATACAGAGTAAAAAGTGTCAGACGTTATAACCAATTATTGTATTAGAGAATTCAAATACAAGCTGTGAAAATATCATTCAGGATGCAATGTTGTGTATTGAAAGTTTGAGAATAATGTTGAGAATAGGAGACAGGTACTCACGTCCATCTTTGAAGATCTACCCAGCTTTTTGGTATTACTTTTTCTTGTGTAAGAAAGTCCAAGACCGGTTTCCATTTTTCTGTGAATCTAGATTTGATTGGGTTCATAGATAATTCATTCAGTTTGTGTGTAATATTTTCCATCAGGTATTGATCCCATAACTTCTCATACCAATTTTGAATAGAAGGAGGCTCAGGATTCTTCCAAAAGGAAACTATTGCAGTACGTGCAGCAAAAATAATAACATCTAAAGTTTGTTTTAATTTTTGTGAGAGTATAGGTTGTGGCCACAAATCAAGAAATAAATTTTCAGGGCAAATTTCAATGTCAATAAAGATAATTGCTTTGATTATAGCTTTGATTTATTCCAAGAATGCATACATTTTGCTACATTGCCACCAACAGTGTGCAAATGTACCAATCTGGTGACACCCTTTCCAGCATTTGGGTGAGTAGGAAACTTTTCCATAGGACAATTTCTGGGGAGTAAAATACCACCTGGTAAGAATTTTGTATTTTTGAAATTCAAGTGAGATTGGAACTGGGAAGCCTACTTTTGCTGTCCAAATATTTGTCCAGATGTTTTCCTCCAAATTAAGTGTGCAGTCTTTTTTCCAAGCTGTTTGGTAGGGAAGAGGAGATTTACTTTGTTTGTCAAGTAATAGATTGTACGTAGCCAAAATCAAGCCCTTATTGTGTCTTTCAAATAACTGTAGTATAAGTTCGAAATCTGAATGTTTTTGAGATAAGATTGATGTTAGTTTGATTTGCATACTAAAATGTTGTACAGCGAAATAAAGAAACCAAGGAATGGATGCTTGAAGTTTGCTTTCCATTTCTACCTTACTTAGTAAGCCTTTCCTATTCGCTATATCAGTCAGCCGAGAAAGTTTAGCCTTTTTCCATTTCAGTTTAAAAGATTCATTAGTCATTTGATTGAACCATGACTGGTGAGTAAAAACAGCAAATTTGGAGACTTCTGGAATGAGTAGTTTACATTTAGATCTCCAAAAGTTTAACATTGGGAGTAGGAAAGGGTTATGATCTCTGGTTAGTTGGGAGATAGGTTTCGTTTCCCAAAGTAGTGAGTTTATAGAACATGGTGCAAGCATGTCATTCCCTATAGAAATCCAGTCTATATGATTAGATTGCCTCATCAATTTGATAATATTTGCTAGTAGCGTAACCTTATGGTAAGTAGCTAAGTCGGGTAGACCTAAGCCTCCTTTTAATTTAGATCTTCTTTACACATTTAAACTAACCCTGGCTTTTTTTCCATTCCACAGAAAACTCCATAATGTATTTTGCCATCGTTTCAGTAATATCTCTGGTAAGTGTATAGGAAGAGTTCTGAATAAAAACAAATATTTCGGAAGGATAAATGATTTTATTAAATTGAAACGCTCCAGCCATGAAAGATTAAGTTTTGACCATTTTAATATAAAATTACAAACATTAGAATGTATAGCAGTATAATTTAAATCCAGGACCTTGGATAGATTATCAGTAAGTTTGATTCCTAGATATGTCATATGGGTAGACACCGATTCAAAATTAAAAGTTTTTTGAAGTTAAAGACTTTCTTCTGGATTGAGGTTAATTGGTAAAATTTGTGATTTTGAGTTGTTGACATGTAGACCTGAGACAGATCCAAATGATCGAAGCATTTGCATTAACCCTGTGATAGAGGTAGTTGGTTGTGTAAGATGTAAAAACATATCGTCTGCAAATAAAGTTATTTTGTGTTCTGTATCTTTGATTTTCACTCCAGTAATTTGTGGGTTCATTCTTATCGCCTGTGCCAAAGGTTCTACTGCCACGGCAAAGAGTAGAGGGGAGAGCAGACATCCCTGTCTTGTTCCCCTGCCAAGCACTAAAGTTCTTGATCTACATCCATTGGCTTTAATATTTGTCGTTGGTTTATCATAAAGATTCTGAATAGTTCTTATAAATTTAGGGTCGAATCCCATTCGTTGTAGAACAGAAAACAGATATTGAAAGGAAACTGAGTCAAAAGCTTTCTCTATGTCTAATGATAAAAGAGCCATTGGATCCTTTTGTTTCTTGCAATAATGAAGTATGTTAAGAGTTTTTATTGTGTTATCTGCCAGGTCTCTATAAGGTATAAATCCTGCCTGATTACTAAGAATGTAATTTGGAATGAAAGTATTGATACGTTTGGCCAATATAGAGGTAAATAATTTCATATCCTGATTAAGGAGAGAGATTGGATTATACGATTTGGGCAGTAAAGGGTCTTTCCCTGGTTTCGGTATGACTACCGTCATTGCCTGTTTCCAGGATGGTGGTATTTCTCCGGTATCTAAAACATGATTAAAAGCCGTAGTTATGGGTTGCAGCAAATGTTCTGAAAAGATTTTGTAATATTCAGCAAGTAGACCATCTGGTCCTGGAGATTTATTATTTTTTAACAGTTTGATGGCTTGCTGAACCTCCTCTATGGTTATAGATTCCTCTAATTATATCTTATGCTGAAAGTCAAGTTTTGTGTGTATGGGGAAGTCTTTTAAAGTATTCTCAAAAGTGTCAACATTCACCTCTTGAGGTGTATAGAGTTTGGAGTAGAAGTCCTCCAATACAGTAAGTATCGCATTGGAATTTGTAACAATTCGATTTGAATCATTTTTTATAGATTTTATCTGGGTTTGTTTCCTGATATCCTTGACTCTGTGGGAAAGCAATTTTAAAGACCTAGGAGATTTCTGCCAATATTTTTGCTTTGTAAAACTAAGTTGTTTCTTGATTGTTGATGTTTCCAACAAATGTAATGCTTTTCGTTCTAGATTTAACTGTTGTAACACTTTTTTGGAGCCTGTCTCCTTGAGAGCCTGTTCTAGAGTTTTAATGTTTTCTAAAATATTCATGTAGATTTTTTGTTCTTGTCTTTTTAGATATGTGGCTTTGAAAATAAGTTTACCCCAAGAGATGGTTTCATCGCATCCCAACAAATTACTGGAGAGATGTCACTTGTGTCATTATCTTCAAAATATGTTTTTATATCTTGGGCTATTTTTGTTCTAAATTCTGGACTATTTAATAAAGATATATTCAAAGACCATTACCTACATTTATTAGTTTGTTCCCTTGTGTTAACATACAACTCACCCATGCATGGTCAGACCATTGAATCGGTCCAATTTTGGTAGAGATAACTCTATCCTGAAGTGATTCAGACAGCAAACGTAGGTCTATCCTGGAGTACGTGTTATGATGGCCTGAAAAGTAGGAGTAGTCCCTTTCCAAGGGATTTAAGGTCCACCATATCTCAGTCAGACTGTGATCTGAAATCATGTTTGCTAATTTAGTGAATCTAGATTTGGATTTTTGTGAGGATGGCTTGTGTTTTGATTTATCTAATTCATTATCAATCACCAAGTTAAAGTCCCCTCCTAAAATAATATCACCCTCTGAGAAATCTTTAAGAATTTGTAGTGTGTTTTCAAGAAAGGTTACCTGACCTTCATTAGGCGCATAATGTGTGGCAATTGTAGTCATCCTACCTTCTAGATGTCCTTTTATGAAGAGGTATCTACCTGCTGGGTCTTTTGTTTTGGCTGTAAGATCAAAGCGAACTGATTGGCTGAGAAGAATGGCAACTCCACATGATGTGGAGCTTCCTGCCGCAGTATATTGAGAAAGGAATTTATTAGTATTAAAAACTTCCACATCAGATTTCTTAAGATGAGTTTCTTGTAATAAAACCACTGAAGGTTTTAGCTTCAAAAGATTTGTGAGTACCTGTCTCCTTTTCAAATAACTATTCAATCCCTGTACATTGGTAGAGATAATATTTAAGTCACCGACATGTTTGCCGTGTCAAAATCCCTATAACAACTTGCCAAAGCTACCAAAAAGAAATATTAATATATAAGTGAACAGAGAATGTAAAATAGATTTCTGTTCTGTCCTTTAAGCAAGTAAGAATTATCTGAAGATTGTCTTTTAAATTGAGTTAGTTAGCTTATCAAGTAATTTCAATTTTGAGTATTTCTTTTCTTGTCTAATTTTAAAGTATTTAAGTATTTAGTTTGAATGATATTCAAGTTAAGTTTAATGATCCTTTCTCATTTTCTGCCACTAGAGTGTGCTGTTGCTCTACTAAGCAAGGATAATAAAAAATATTCAACAGCTTGGTTTTCCCTCTTTTGTGAAACAATCAGTGCACTGTAACTTTAAATATTGTACAAAACTTAAAAACTGTAAATAGTTTGTTAAAAAGTTCACTACTACTTTATAAAACCGTATTAACCACTTCAACAGATTTAATATAATAATACAATGGAATAATTTATAAGTAATGCAATCACGTTTGAATAAATGTAATCGTATAAAAATAATTAGTCAAAGATCAATTAATTTAGATGTTTTCACACAGTAAAGAACAATTAATTATTATTAATTAAATAAACTAGTAGTTTGAAACCCTGTGTCTCTCCTTTCTCCGGAGTTTCTAAAGTCCCTCGGGAGGCTGGGAGTGCTCCTTTCTTTTTCTCCCCTTCCCAGCACTATTTTTGAGAGCCGCTGTCTTTTAAGGACTAAGGGGGAAAAAAACCCCTCTCTCTCCCTATCCCACCCCCTCCCCGTCCCTTTCCAACTTCATATAAATTTGATAAATATTGAACTGATTTAAAGTTGATTCTCATAATATAAAACTGATTAACAAATTCCTTAGGCTGACTACAAGCTTTAACTAATTAATTAAATATAAACGCTCCTAAAGATCAAAGTGAAAACCTTTCTCCTTATAGTAATCCTGCAGAAAAGAATTAAAAAATATTACAACTTTAAATTGCTGCTTCTTAATCAGATTCCAGAAGTCTGTGTTCATGAGGCTAGACGCTGATGATGTCTTGGTTCTTGCGGAGGAGGTGATGGCGATGAGAGTCTTCTTTTATTTGAACACTTGCTGAGCTCCATTGGGATAATAATGTCCAGAGAACGTAGTACTGAGAGACCATCTTCTACTGAGGATATCTTGTGTGCTTTGCCCTTAAAAACCCCTTGGATGACAAGAGGAGAGATCCATGAGTATTTAATGTCTGCTTCTAAGAGCTGTGAGGTGATCGGCTTAAGTTCCCACCTTTTTTGTAGTGCTTCCTTTGGTAAATCAGGATAAATTTCAACATCAACTCCATTGTAATTAAGATGACCCTTTTGTCTCACTACATTCAGAATACGTTTTCTGTACCTTAAATCCAATAATGTAATCATAATGTCTCTTGCTGGGCGTACTTTTAAGATTGCTGGAGAGCCAAGCCTATAAGCTTTTGTGACAATGGTGGAAATATCTCCTGCTTCTACTTGCTGCCTCAACCATTTCGAAACATGGGCTGTTAAGTCTTCGTGATCGTCAACTTTTTCTCCCATCCCTCTCAGTTTTAAATTATTTTGCCTTGACATAAGATCCAACCTCATTGTTTTCTCTGCCAGGAGATCATCGGTAAGTTGAAGCGTTTGGATGGCATTTTGATTTGACAGACTATTATTTATAGTGGTTTCAGCAATTTTTTTAGTTTCCATCATATTTGATTGAAGAGATTCTAGCTGATCATAAACTGGCTTAAACATTTTAGCCATGTGGTCTAAAAAGTTTTTTTCCATATTATTTCAAGCTGCATTTGACTCTGCTGAGGAGATAGACTTCATTGCCGCCTCCCCCCCCCCATTATTTTTTGCCACCATTTTAGGAGTCGTGTCATCCGACAGGCCCAATTTATAAAAAGATGATTTCTTTACTGTGCTTTCTGTGTTCGGCTTCGATTTTTTGATGTTGTGAGAGGGGGTGGCTTCTTTGTCATTCCCCATGCAGGAGAGAAGATTTTGAAGTGTTTATTCCATCGTTTGTGATGTCGGTAAGAAAAGGGGGTGGGAGAGCGCGGGGTTTAGGCGGCCATTACCATCAGGTGCCACCAGAAGTCCCCCATTCCTCCAGCTCTTTAACTCTACTTAAATGTTTCACTTTTGAAATCAGCCAATCAGCTCACGTGGCACCCCTCCCGGCAGAGCCAATCACAGCTCAGAGTGGGAGCTCGCTTTTCCCCCTTCTCCGCATTTGAACATTCTCCTCTTACTGGTTCAGAAAAAAGGCGGGAGGCACGGCTTCATGCCATCCAATTCGCAGCTTCATTGGCTGAGAAGGTGATAGGTGGGTGGGGCTGATAGAGCGAGGAAGCCCTCAGGTGGAGCCTTTTGCAGGCCAGCTGGATGATGGGCAAACAGGGGGAAGCTGAAGAGATTAAAAACTATTCGTGCGACAGTCACTTCCGGTTACTCCTGTCACAGGCAGGTTAACTCCCTACCAGCCTGTGTTATGCCTGTCTTAGGTCAAATTTACATCTGACTTTCCCGCTAGAATAATTCTAGTTTTAAAAAAACTGTCTATACCTGTTTTCAGTTTCAAACCATACTTGTTCTAGTTTATAAATTAATGTTTACATTTGTTAATTGCCCTCCTGTGGTCAAGCTAGCATTATACTGCTTTAAACAAATGCTATTGCTTAGTACTCTTCAGACCCCATGTGAAGGACTTGCACACAAGACAAGTGAGTTTGAAGGGGAAAACTCAAGTCTGCCCCTGGCAGCGAGCAGTTTATTTTTAAACATACACAGACTTACATGCCACGCCCTTAGGTTGCTGCATCAGCGTTCAGTAGACAAGAGGGTCAACATGGAATCAACATGAGGGGGTGAGACAACTGTCTCAGGAGCCTGCTGTTTCCAGCCAGCCAGCCAGCTTCAGGAGGACAATGCTCATTGTGTAGCAGGGAGGGGGAAGAAGCATGGACTTTGACCTGGCTAGCATCCTAGTCTTAGACTTCCCTACACCCCTGGAGTGAAATTTGAAACCAGCGTGAAATGAGCTTGGGAAAAGACAGCAGTCAAACTACTTCAGAGGGGAGGTATAAATTGGGCCTTAGCTATCTTTAGTGCTCAGTTCCTTAGGCATCTTGACTGTGTACAACAGGCTGACCTGTTTGTCTCTCTTAGTCACACAGGCTAGACTCTCTCATATAGCCACACAGGCTGAACTGTTTGTGTTAGCCACACAGACTGAATTCTCTTACTCATAGCCACACAGGCTGAATTCTTCACAACTCTCCACACTCGTCTCTTCCAGAACACTGAATCTCCTCAACGACATCTCTCCCCCCACACTGTCAGTCATCAGCCAAACACACTTGTACTCCCTCTATCATTCTAAAAGCATCTGATGGGACACATGGAATTCCACAAGCCAAAGGACCTCTTGCGTTGGGGGAAGTTAGTTGAAGAAATCCACAGAATCCAATCCCAAGTTATCTACAACCTCAGAATCTGACATTATTAAGCTGTACATGAAGAGAAATGTGCAATAGGCACAAGGCAATGGGAGGCAAGAAGAAGAATCCATAGGCAGAAGAATCAAGTGGCAGAAGCTGCAGTCATCAAGGACCAGGAATTCTGACAAGGCCCAAAATACCCTGTTTCCTATGATGGGGAAATTCTTGAGGGTCCCACAAGGGATTCAAATAGAGCCAGTGGACTTTAACAGAAAAGAACTGATTTCAGTAGTTTGAACTACAGAGGGATCCTTACCCAGAACTCCAAAATTCTAACAGACACACCATGCATTATATAGTATCATTCTCCATCTCCAGTTACCCTGTGACTTATTCACTACATGTTCACCATGTTTCCATTAATATTTACTATGTTTACCAATTTCTTTAACACACATTCCAGCATTCAGTTACTAAGGCTAACCCTTAAGATAACCCTAAAGGTAACAGGCATTTACTCATGACAGGCAACTGCTCATAGTTTACATCTTCATCTTCTAAGTTCTGTATCTTATCTTATGACAGCCATCACCCATCTTATTGAGTACAGCACTAGATCTACTTGTAAGCAGGCATGTACAGCTCTTAACATAACATCCTCTAAATGATGTCAGCAGCATTTATGACATCAGCAGAATTCAAGCAGAGTTCAGGAATTCAGGACATAAAGATTTTAAGTTTTAAGGTACACAAAATAGAGTTGTTTGGGGTTCATTTCTCCATCGCTAGTCCACTGCAGCCCCAGTCGGGTACCAGACCCCCTGTTGGGGGCGGAGGTCCCCTGCTGCCAGGTTCCACCTCTCTGCTGCAGATTAGCTGGCTGGTGGGGGGGAATTACCCCCAAGACAAGGGAGGTACACCCAATTCAGTAACATACCTATGTGACTTCAGTGTGACCCAGAAGTGACATCGGCATGTCGGGGATATTGGAGCAACTCTGGTTTGTGGGCAAAAACTCTGGTAAAGGCTAATTTGCCCCAACTTCATTTCCAGGTCACACTGGAAGTCACGTGGACATGTTGCTGAAACATGCAAAGAAACTCCCAGTGCCTGGTAAGCTCACCCTCCATTCCCCACTGGCTGTCCAGAGGGCCCTGGCAACCCTAACCCCTGGCGAGAACCTCAGTAGATTTCTGGGTGTTTGTGCCATGACCTTGAAAGAGTGAACAGGTCACAGAAATGAGACAGCTCAGGTGAAAGAGGACTGCTCCACCTTCATGAGGCCTACTGATCTCTCCCCCCCCCCCCCGGAAAATGCATCAGTGGGGCCACAGATCATCCATATTGCCAAATGTGCTTCACCAGCACCAGCAGCCATGCCCACTGCCCCCAAAGCAAGCTGCTTACTGAACTCGGTGTATTCAGAGGGCTTCTGCAACAGACTGGGGAGATGTCTGTGGAACACAGCCCTCCGAGCGAGGCCGGAATGCTGAGCGGGCTTTGAGGCGTAGGGGACAGATTCTGACAGACAGACTTCCGTTCTCATCTAGAAACAGCTTTCTTCTCAGCGAGGACGTACTCAGGCTTTCCTGAGACTGATCTCCTGATTCATCTGGTTTAAAGTAAGCACCTAAACAAGAGCGGGGGGAAATCACAAGTGTCAAGGGATCTGCGTGCATTCAAATACAAGGGAGAGTCCCATCCCCCCCATTTTGGCAAACTAAATGTAAGTAAAATACTGTTTACAAAGCCAGACACAGGTTTAGCAGAGCCACATCAAGGAAATATTTCCCCCTGCTTCTACATAATGGTTCTGCAGCCCACTGTTTTCACAGCCCCAGACCGGCATCTGCCCTGTGGAGAGGATAAAGTTGTTTGACTTTTTTTACAGGGTTCTTGTAAAGGTCTGAGATGGGGTACGAGAAGTACTTTGGGGCCATTCAAAACAGGCACATGAATATCAGGTAACACTAGATCCATCACCATCAACAGATTATGATGGGGCTGTGGCTCAGCAGCAGAACATCTGCTTGGCATGCAGAAGGCCCCAGGTTCAATCCCTGTCACCTCCTGTTAAAAAGATCAGATAGCGAAAGACCCAAGAGGAACAAAAAGAAATACTGCTTTATACAGAGTGTGATTAAAATGTGGAGTTTGCTGCCAGCGGATGTTGTGATGTCCTCAGGAATAAACAGCTTTAAAAGGAAATTAGATAAATTCATGGAGGAGAAGTCTAGCAATGACTATTAGCCATGGTGGCTGAGGAGAACCTCCACATTTGGCGGCACTAATCCTCTGAATCCCAGAACCAGGATGCAACATTAGTGGAAGGCCTCGACCTCTATGCTCTGTTTTTAGCCCTTCAGAGGAACTGGCTGGCCACTGTGTGAAACAGGTTGTGGGACTAAATGGATTACAGGTTTGATCCAGCAGGTCTTTTCTTATGTGCTCTGCCAGAGACCCTGGAAAGCTGTTGCCAGTTAGTGTCTGATCTATAAGAGTTCTGAAATTTTGAAGCCTCCACCCGGGGCGGGGGGCAGAAAGACATGAAACCTCTAAAATGGCGGAAACTGCTATGGCGTTAGGAGAAACTCTGCAAGTCGAAGTTAAACGCTTGCAAGATAGAGAACAGGCATTAACACTGAAAGTTGCGAGCCTGGAACAGCGTTGGAGACAACAGAATTTAAAACTGAGGGGTCTAGCAGAAAACGCTGAAGGGACCACAGAGCTAGCGATTTTCCTCTCGTCATGGCTAGCTAAAGCAATTAAACTAGAAGATGGACTAGCCCTGGCCATTACGCAAGCATACAGAGTGGGCCCTATGGCGATGGTGTGGCGTGGGAGACCCCGAGACATCATTATTCAATTTGCACATCCCCGCACCAGAAATAAAATCTTAGCTGAAGCCAGAAAACAAGGCTCACTGCTCTACAATGGAGAAAAAGTGCGCGTTCTCCTTGACCTTGTACCGGAGGCACTTGACAAACAAAAGCTCCTGAGAATTTTTGCAGCAAAAATCTATGCAGCTAAAATAAGATTTAGATGGAGCCAAGCATCAGATATATTGATCTTCAGAGATGGAACACTGCTTCAAGCAACAGACATCGAATCCGGGGAAAAACTGCTAGTGACCTTAGATTTAAGTCTCTCCTCAGAAGAAGAAGACCTCTGTGTTTTGAACTCTAAATTAAAATCCTGAACTTCCCCAAGAACATGTTGGTAACATTTTAAACTACAAAAATGGAAGCGGACTTGTGCTGTAAACATTTGCTTAAAGTAATAATGGTTATATATTTCTAGTATAAGGATGTATATTTTTTTCCTATGGAAATTTTTCTAATTCTATAGTTTATTGTTCTTTAGTATATAAAACGTTAAAATTACTGTTAAGGTTAGAAGTTTATACTATTACATAAGATAGAGCAATATTTATATCAATTTACAAATCACAAAAAAGAGTTTGTTATGTCTATATAATCACATTTAGCAGTTAATCTTATATTATACTGACTGACAAAATAATTGCACATTATCTATAGTTTTATATTAGATATAGAAAATTTTTTACTTTTATAGTCTGTTAGACCTAAAACATATACAGTTAAGAATTTAAGAGTTAAAAATCATTTATACAATATTTGTATTGTGTCTAATTGAACATCATTCAAGGTAATTATAGGAGTAGGTAAGTGCTTAAATACTTAATATTGAATTGTATCTTAGATTTCCCCCACTTTTAGTTTTTCACTTTAGGATAGGGAAGTCATTTGATACTTCCCATTTCTCTCCTATTGAGGAGAGCCCTGAAGAGTAAGCCTATATAGGGCTGATTTTAGTTGTGTGTTGTAATTGATATATTCTTTTTACTCTCTAGAATAAGAGAGGCCCAAGAATTGGCCTCACTAAGGCCTGGTTTTATTTTTGAATTGTATTTAATTTAGATATATTGTTGGCAACTGTTCACTTAATAAAGAAAATATATAGTTATAGACTATATTCTATTTTTAAGTCTCTAGGCTAAATAATTCTCTCTAGGTTAGCAGTTCTTTTGGTTAATAATAAAGAAATATATAGATATAGAATATATTCTATTTTTAATTCTCTAGGTTAAAAACTCTTTAGGTTAATAGTTCTCTAGGTTAAGGGAAGTATGAATCAGAGCTACAAATTTATCACATGAAATTGCAGAGGATTGAATAACCCTGTGAAACTTAGGAGAGTGTCAAATTTAATGAACAAAGAGCATCCTAACTTTCTCTGCTTACAGGAGACACATCAAAAGAAGGTAGCAACCCCTCTTTTAAAATTTACCTGGTTTGAGCAAACATTCCAGGCAAAAGGTACGTCAAAATCCAGGGGTATAGCGATACTTTTATCAAAAAATGTTCCGTTTACTGTTAAAAAAAACTGAGGTAGACAACAAAGGTAGATACCTTTTTATTAAGGGAAACCTTGGAGATACACTTTTAACAATCAATATATGCGCCAAACAACAATCAACAGCAATTTATTACAGAAACCTTAGAAAAGCTACAACTATTTCAAGAAGGGGAAACACTGATAGGATATGACCTCAATTTAATTATTGACCCAAACGTAGATAAAACACACAAAACACATAAAGAGAAACAACACAAAAGGTTCAAACCTACAGAACTAGGTAAAACATTGGAATTTTTTAACTATTTAGAAGTATGGTGCAATTTAAATCAAGGAGTAAGAGACTACACATACTATTCTTCCGTGCATAACATATACACAAGGACTGACTATGTTTTAGCATCTAAACCACTAATAAATCAACTTAAAGACGCACACCAAGGAAATAGAACCCTATCAGACCACACATAGGTATCATGTTACTTTTCACAAAAAGACAATGATGGGAAAGGACCTATGTGGTCTTTAAACAAATTACTTCTACAACAACAGTCCTTAAGAGACTATATAGCAAAAGACATCAATGAATACTTTGACTTTAATTCAAATTGTGAGGCATCACAGGAAAACATTTGGGATGTATTCAAAGTGGTGCTAAGGGGAAAGCTCCTTTCCGTGGCTTCTTCCTATAAAAACAAACAAACAGCAGGTTACTAATGAACTTAAAACCAAAATTACTAAGCTAGAGGATAGACATAAAAGATTGGGAGGGGGGGGATCTCTTAAAAAATTAACCATGGAAAGGAAGAAGCTGGAGGTAATTGAAACTTCAGCAATACAGAAAAAACTTTTATATTTAAAACAAAGTTTATGTAACTAAAACACCCAGGGCCATAAAATGATTAAAGTATAGGTTTTCCCCAAAAAAGGCTTCGACACAAGTCCACGCAATTCATCTACTATGTGGAAAGAAGGCAATTTTATCAAAAGGTATTATAAATGCATTTTATAGGTATTATGAAATGTTATATGAAACAGAAAACCCACAGAACACAGCAATTAAAGATTATTTACACTCAGTTAAGTTTAATACCAAGCTAACTACAGAACACCAGGAGTATTTAGATAAACTAATCAAAAAAGCAGAACTAGAGGCTGCCATAGGAAAACTAAAGAATAATAAATCTACAGGTAGAGACGGGCTGCCTATAGAGTTCTATAAATGTTTTAAACCATTAATTTTAGACCCATTTTTGACAACATGCAATTTTGTAATGACCCATGGGAAAATGCCACAATCTTGGTGTGAAGCTAAAGTGATCGTACTCCCTAAACCAGAAAAAGATAAGACTAAAGTGGAATCTTATCGCCCAATTTCATTTTTAAAGCATGATTTTAAAATTTTTCCCTCGGTTTTAGTAGCCCGACTTAACAAAATAATTTCAAATTATATTCACACGAATCAGTCTGGATTTATTCCGGGCAGGTCAATTTCCAATAACATTAGAAAATCCCTAAACATAATTAACCATAGTAGAACAAATAAAATTACATTGGCTATACTCGCGTTAGACGTGGAGAAAGCCTTTGATAAGGTGGAAGTTCCATATTTAAAGGCGGTACTGGAAAGCATGAATTTTGGCCAAAACTTTTTACGATCCATAGACACAATATACAAATCACCTAAAGCTCAAATAATGGTAAACAATTATAGATCTGATGACCTTTTATTAAAGAGAGGGACAAGCCAGGGGTGTCCCCTCTCTCCAATTTTATTTGCATTATCGTTGGAACCCTTGGCACATGCTCTAAGACAAGATGTAGAAATAGAAGGTATAATCATAGGGCAAAAAGAATATAAATTGGGATTGTTTGCCGATGATATGGTCATATATCTAAAAAATCCTACTGCTTCTTTACAACCACTTATTAATCAAATAAATTCATTTCATTTAATTTCTGGATTCACAATAAATTTTACCAAGACAGAGCTTTACCCTGTTTATATTTCTAACAAACACAAAACCTATATTACAAAACAATTTCCGTTTAAATGGGTGTCAAAACACTGGAGGCATTTAGGGATCAATATACCAATAAAGTTAGATGCCTTATATGAAAGTAACTATGGGCACTTAACAAAAGTAGTAAAGGAATCTATTGACAACTGGACTAAATTTAATTTATCTATGTTAGAAAAAATTGAATTATTGAAAGTTATATTATTTCCAAAATTTTTATTTCTTTTTCAAAACTTACCCATACCCATACCTGACGAAGTATTTCAATATTGGCAAGGTCTTTGGAAATCTTTCATTTGGAGTAAAAAGCCTCCTCGAATAAATTATGCCCTGCTGACATGTTCTACAAAAACAGGTGGTTTAGCAGTACCTGATTTAAGGTTATATTTTACAGCGGCACAACTTAAAAATGTACTATACTATACCACACCTATAGCCTACAAAGATTGGGTGGCAATAGAAAAAGAACAGTTTCTTCCCTTTCATTTGCATGAAATCATTTGGAAACATCCAAAAGATAGGAAAAAAAACACAATTTGGTAAACCCTTTTAAATCTAAATGTTTGGGACACATACAGAAATACTATGGCTCCAGATATTTCTCCAACAGCGGCATTTCTAAGTCAAGTCTGGTTTGAACCAGGAAAGAATATGGATTCATTTACTCAATGGAGGGGGGAATATCTTTAGGTTAAATCAAATATCTAAACAAGGAAAACTATGGTCAAAGGCTCAAATAGAAATAAAACACCAGATTCAGATACCATGGATACAATACCATCAGTTACATCACTCATTCATGACAAATGATTTGGCACATAGTTTAGATAGACCGCTTACAGGATTTGAAGGATTTTGTTAAAAATGAAATATGTGGGGAGAAAGGAATTATTAAAATATTGTATTTGATGTTAAATGAGAAACAATGGAAAAGACTGTCATCGCAACAAAAAACATGGCACAAAGACTGTAACATCCATTTATCTGAACAACAGTGGTCAAAGATATGGGCTTCCTCTCTATTCACGACAAAATCTTTAAATCTTAAATTACAAAGTTATAAAATCTACTCAAGGTGGTACCTTACACCACAAAGACTGTTTTACAGCCGAGCAATAAAATCACCTGCATGTTGGAAATGCGGTAAAGAAACTGGGTCATTCCTACACTGTTAGTGGGCATGTCCTCAAGTCCAGTCTTTCTGGAACCTGATCCTTCCAATAATTGGAAAAATAGTTGGTGTTAACATCCCACCTACACCAGAATCTGTTTTATTAAACTACTGGGAGCCTGAATCTATGACCAAATCAAAGGCAGAATTAACTGCTTAACTAATAATAGCAGCTAAGACTTAGACAGCACAACATTGGAAATCAACAAAAATCCCAACTTTGAGACAATGTTTTTTGAAAATCTGGGATGTAATTGTTTATGACAAAATTGCATATCAACTACTGACAATGGAAGATTCAACTCCAAAATCTGGCTTTTTGGAAAAGTGGTTCTCCTTTTTTGACTATATGAAGACCCTGGAAGCTGTTGCCAATCAGTGTCTGATCTATAAGAGTTTTGAAAATTTTGAAGCCCCCCCTGGGGGGGGGGGGAGAGGGACACGACACTTTTTCCCTGTGGGGGAAAATTTTATATAAAAATTAAACATATGCAATATTCACTTTCCTATCAAACCTAAACTTATTTTGCTGCTTTAGCAACACAAAATACATCATTTTTAACTTACTTAGTATTTAAAAATTTATGAAGCGACATATTTACGGAATTGCAAAGTGGAAATGCCTTAGTTTTCTACCTGCAAAATTGGAAATATAACCAGTACAAAAGCAAGAGGGAGGTGCAAAGTGCTGTATTCCATGCCATCAGCATATTTCACTCATTCTGGGGGGGGAGTATTTCAGAGTTTGTTTTTCAGTGTTCCCCAAATTTCCCATTCCTCCCCCAAAGTAAAAATTGTAAAAACATAATTCTGCAGACTTTTCACATTATATTTTCACATTTTGAATAAAAGATTGTCTTAAAAGCATTTCACTCATTTCAAAAGAAGAAATATTTCAAAGAAGTTTTTTCCCAATTCTCCTCGAATTGGGGGGGGGTCATCGGGGGGGGGAGTGTTTGCACTTGTATATTTCCAATGTTTTCATATCTCTAGTCAGAGTAGACAATATAAACCCTGAATGACCAGGTGTCTGACACAGGGCTCTTGAAACCCGGGGGGGGGGGCATAAGTCCCTCATCCCACTGAGCCACGGTCCACAGCAGGATTGGGCCCTGGTGGCATTTTGAAAAGTTCAAAAACAAGCTTTCAAATGGCACCACATCCCCACGGCAGACTCAGGAGGGCATGGTGTGATCTAGCTCGGCCCTCACTATAAGGCAGCCTTGTCACATTCTTATGTGCACTCCCACCATGGCCAGGAACTCAGTAGAGATACTCATCCTTTCATGTTACATACCTAATACTTTTACCAAGTCAAAGTCTACTGGCAGAGATAATACTGTCTGGCAAGCAGCTGCAATGAACAAACATAAAACTAAGGGAGGAAGGAAATCACACAGAATTCGGAATTGGTTAAGATGCCAGTACTATACAAGATGCTGGTTGCTACAGAACCTAAAGGAGCAAGAAGCCCAGAGAGAGCCATGAGCGGGAAAACTGAGTTACGTTCCCTCCCCAGGCCCATATTTTATGAAGGTGTCTGCAGTGAGCACACACAGTGCATGGCAGACCTTTGCAGGATACTTAGCTTTGCAAAGGATATGAAGGAACAGATGTTCCTGTGCCCTCCCTGTAGTTACATGGCAGAGAAATTAGAACAAATGTGTCCAGCTGAACTTCACCCCTCATGACAGGATAACGCACCTCCTCTAAAAAGCTAGAGTGTCACTGAGTTGCAACTGACGCACGGTGACACCAGGAAGTGGCACTACACAGGGTTTTCGAGGTAAGAGATGAGCAGAGGCGGTTTGCCATCGCCTTCCTCTGCACAGGAGCTCCAGTCTTCCTTGGTGGTCTCCTATCCAAGGACTGACCCTGCTTAGCTTGGGCTTGTCTGGGCTTTTAGGGGTAAACTCAATGTCCAGTGCACAAGAACCTTGCTGGGAGCCATTGGAGCCATCAACTGGAGCCCAGCAGATGAGAGAAACAGCAGCCATGGCCTTCAACCACAGTACTTCAGACTCCTGTTGATGAAAGACCACTTGGCTGAACACTTCCCTAAAAATGAGAGAAATAACTCCAGGGCAGGGGGAGATGCATAGGGTGCTAGGGTAGAACTCTGCCTCCCCTTACAAAAACAGCTTCACTGCCCCACTCCTAAGAAGAAGAGTAATAACTCTGGGGAGTACTCTTTTTGTTTACAATCAAAAATGTAGACCACTAGGCATGTTTCCTTCTCTCGTCTCATACCAACTGTTGGTTTTCCCGAGCTGCCCAGCTACTTCTCTGCCAACCAGGGAAGCGCTGATCAGTTCAATACCTGTAACATATTAAGATGACCCCATTTGGTCACATATCAAAACAAACACATTTATTATAGAAAAACCCTCCTTCGGAAACATTTTGTAAAGTACATTTGGAAAAGAAGGGAAGTACGCTCCATCAGGTTTGAAAATGAACCCTCAAAGGTTTTTTTGCCTAACTCGCAGTGCAGTCCTGTGCAGTTTGGCTGAGTAACTCCGCGGAGGATTGTTCTCTAAGAGTCTCACTCACTTCCTCACCCACAGGTGGCCATGTCGGTCACTTAAGGCCTGGGAGAAAGAGAATCAGCTTCGGTAGAGAGCTCCCCTGGTGGGTTACCTGGAGGCACCTGGAAGCTCAGCAGATAATCCTGGGCCAGTTGCTTTCCTTCAGCCCAAGGACTCAAAGCTCTGAATTGGGGTGTGCTCTCAATATACACCCAGTCAAATGAATACCCGAAAAGCACGTTATCAATATTTGGGGGGTATTTATTCAGCCGAATCAGATTTTCTGATCTGATTTGGCTACTGATCTAGCTGAGCCCAAATAAAAGCTGGTATTATTTGGCTTTGATTCAGGCTCAGCTGAAGAGGCGTGATTTCACCCACCTTTCAGGTGACCTCACACCACTTTCGGGTTCTTAGTGCACAGCTTTGCATTGCAAAAGCCATTTAAAGGGCAAGCTCCCTTTAAATGGCTTTTGCAAAGCCAGGCCACCGGCATGACTCACAGAGCCACGCTGCTGTGACTCTGCGAGTCAAACATCTAAACTTTAAATACCTTCCCTCCCTGAGTCACACTGCGGTGGTGGCTCACCTCAGCAAGTGAAAGAAAGGCATTTAAACCAATCAGCTGACAGGTGGACCTGCCAGGCTCTTCAGCTTAAATGGGAGGAAGCCATTTCAGCACTCCCTTTCACTCCCCCCCTCCCAGGACAGGGGGAGCAATATGGAGCGGATTAATGGCTTCTTGCCACATAAAGGGAGCTTTGCCGAATAAATTTCCTGAATCCCGGTATCAGTATGAATATCAGCATATGCCGATATGTTCCAGGTTTGGTATATCCAAACCTGTGAAATACCTCGTTTTGTGCACACACCTCCTCTGAATATAAAAAACAGCATAACCTCATGAACAAAAGAAGTGACCTCTTCAGAGTGTCAAGGCTCATACTGCTTCATATGTCAAAAACCACTTCACCTCAGAGGAGTATGCCACAAGCTGTACAAATGTTGCAATACAATCCACCAACCTCCTTAAGATGTTCTGGTCCCACTGAAACTAGCGAGACTGGGTCAGCTGAAAAGGGCAGCTGTCAGGAAGGGTGGCAGAGAAGCGACTGTGGCCAGTTTCATCACAGAAGGCAAAAACACTTACACCGAGTTGAATTAAATGGAGACTCCTGCTTCCCGTTGTGATCAGTCCAAGGAGACGGGACAATGAGCCTTTTGGTGAAAAACTAAAAGGAAAGTTTAGATACAGGTATCCTTTTAAAAGTACATTTGGCTAAAAAACATTATAGGCATTCATTCTAAGCGAAACCCTTTTGGTTATTGATTTCATCATACATTTGCCAGTACTCCAGATTAGTCCAAAAACCCATCCCAAGTAAAGCTTTTTTCTTAAAAGCCCCAGCTTGCACAAGGGTTAATTCTACCACAGAGTTTTGCCCAGAAACCAGAGCATTGCCTCCCAACATCACCAACATGCCTGCGTCACTTTCTGATGACACAGGCCAGTCACATTGGGGGTGATACCTCTCCCCGCCGGCCAGCACCGATGAAGAACGATCCTCCACATGCGGGGGGGACCTGACAACCCTAGTCTAGACAAACATCTTACCATGTGGTAATGCAGTTTTGGACTGTAACCCTAGCCATGTTTGAATACTCCCCAGGTAACACACGCATAATACAACTATTATTGGCTGAAAGTAATACAAGGTAGCACTGTTCATCCTTGTGGCTGTCTTTCCATATGCTAGGGATTTTTTTTTTAACACATCGGGGTGCACGTCATCATGTCTGTGACACAGCCTAGAAACAACTTCACCATGAGGTAACCTAGACTTTGATGGTTAAACTCCACATTTTAGGGTTATGTTCCAGTTATTTAGGCTCCGCTGAAGCTCAGAAAGAAATGTTACCTCTTCGATGGCTTTCTGCCTCTTCTCTTCTGCCTCTTTATCAACCCTGCAAAGTGGGAAGGAACAAACAAAGGCGTCAGTTTGCTGCAGTAGAAGAAAGCCAGTTTTCATGTTTCGTTGCAACATTTATCTCACGCAGCAGAAACCAACTGACCTGGCACGGCTTAAATACAAGGCTTGCCGGCGTATGTCTTCGGAGTCAATTTCCACCGGGTTTATTAAAGCAAGATCCTCTATAGCAGGGGTGGCCAACCTGTGGCTCGGGAGCCACACGCGGCTCTTTCACACATATTGTGCGGCTCCTGGCAGGGCGGCTGGGGAAGCAAAGGGGAGGCATGCTTTTTCTCTCTTCCTTCCTTCCTTCCTTCCTTCCCTCCTCCCTCCCATCTATTTGCTTTCCTAGTTTCTCTCTCTCTCTTTCTTTCCACTTCTTTAATTCTTCCTTTCCATCTCTCTCTTTTTCTCTCTCTCTCTCAATATCATTAGCAAACAAGTAATATCATTATCAATAACTGGTTTTCCTTGTTTGTTTTTATTTTTGGCAGTCCCATTTAATGTTAATAAAAAGCAAATTTGCATATTTTAAAAAATAAAAACGTGTGTGTGATATTTGTTCCTGTCTTGCGGCTCTCAGATATCTGATGTTTATTCTATGTGGCTCTTACGTTAAGCAAGGTTGGCCACCCCTGCTCTATAGACCACACAAATTCTCCTGGAGTCTAAAAGGGGACAAGAACATCACAATTACACAAGCTGAAACCAGTGTTCCATTTTAAAAGATGGCCAGGGTGGAGAGGGGGGGGGGGGATAGAGAAGCCCAAAGACAGAAATCTCAACAAATGGTTTGTCAGGCTCCTGGGCAAGTTACTCTCAATAACACGCTCTTTAGTGGTGGTTTATTTATCGAGGGATAGACATGATCCAGAACAGTCCTGTGTCCGAGCTGAGGATTTTGGCGGGTACAGGTAAAGTTACAGGTAATTCAAACACGACCCACTCATTAATATTGACCAGTCACACAGCACGTTCATCCCACTGTGTTGTCCAACCATCCCCTCTGGGAAATACACGATCCCATTATCCACCCTAGCAAGCTGGCACCAAAGGTTTCAAGGACATTCCTCTGAGAGGAAGGCTTCTTCAGGAAAAGTTACAGCTTCTACTATAGCATGGCTCACACACTCAGCATTCATCCCCCCCCCCCCAAACTAAGCAGAGTGCGCTTTGACATGGTTGTTCCAGTGGCTTTCAAACTGTATTCCAAGGAATGGTGGATTCCTCAATGAGAAGAGCAGTCGTTCAGTACCCTATTTAATCATGGAGCTTTTGGGACAGTCACTCTGTAGTAATGGAGGAAGCAGAAAGCAGGGGTTTAATTTTTTTTAACCTCTAAGGTTACTTGTCCACCTCTCAACCACACTACCACTATGAGAATGTGATCTTTCATACTTCTATACACCCCCCCCCCAGCAGTCATTATTTCCTATGAAAAGACACACTTTAAATTTACACCAGAGATCCCCGATATGGTGCCCACAGACACCTTTCCTGGAATCCACCAAGGGTTTATAGAAAGTGGGAGGGGCCAGATGGGGCTCCTGCCTAGCAGGGCTTCTCATTGGCCTTTGGAGATTTGGCAGTGGAGATTTAAAAAAAGAAGCATAGCTATGGGAGCAGCTGCCTTCACGGCACAAGGATCTTCACTGGGTGACTGAAGGTCAGCAGGGGCAGCCACTTTGTGGCTGGTTCTACCCTTTGCGGCAGCCATTTTATGGCGGCACCCACCGCTCAGTGTCAGAAGTTCAAAGGTGCCTTCAGGCTGGAAATGGTAAGGGACCCCTCATTTATACTAGGGGCAATGCTACCTCTAAGCTGTGGAGTCTTGTGAGCAAAAATTCTACTGGCATTAAAGTTCTGAGCGAGCGATTTGGCTGCTGCATAAATTAGTTTGCTCTGGAGCCATCCTTCCTGAGCTAAGACAAAAATGTGTGAGCCGGAGGGTAAAAAATTGTTAGCTAGCTCACACTAACTCAGCTTAGAGGGAACACTGACCAGGGGTATCCAACATAAGGCCAAAGGGGCGGAAATGGCCCGTCTAGGGCTCTTGCCCAGCCCACTAGCAACTGGTATGTATGGAAATGTAAGGTACTCCCCCTTTTATGGTATATCTTGGAAAAAACCTAGTCTTACATATGATTAAATACATTTATTGGGGCTTTAATGTGGGTTCCCCAGTGACTCAATTGCTTTCACTACTAGGAATCAATTGCTTTTGTTTGTATTTCAAGTAAAAAAAATAATATTGTTAATTGTGTTTGCCTGTGTCCCTTTATATAGTTTTTACTCTCCATACCTGAAGTTACATTTTATGGCACACATGGCCTGGCCCGACAAAATGACATTTATATCAGATCCAACCCACATAACAAATGAGCTTGGTACCTCTGATTTATATCCTGGAATCTTAATTTGCACTAGGTAAAGGACTGATAGATGTTACCACCCAGGGACAACAAGAACTCAAGCTGAAAATGCTTATCAAAATGGTGAGGCCCTAGAATTATGCAGGTCGAATGGCTGAGATGGTGATAAAAAAATTGAGGGGCTGTAGCTCCCTGCCAGAGCCTCTGCTTGGCATGCAGAAGGTCCAGTTCCCGGCATCTCCAGTTAAAAGGATCAGGTAGGAGGGGATGTGGAAGACCTCCGCCTGAGACCCTGGAGAGCCGCTGTTATTCTCAGTAGACAAGACTGACTCTGGTGGACCACAGGTCTGTTTCAGTATAAGGCCGCTTCATATGTTCATGTATTCATCCACACTACATTGCACTTTAGGACAGGAGTTCAGAATCGGCCTCACTTCATAACAACTTTGTAGTACGTTACTTTGCAGAATGTTACTCCAGTAACCAGCCAAGAATTCCAGAAATGCCGTGGGAAACGTAACAGTAACTGAATCATTACCATGAGATATATACAAAATGAGAGCCATCCATCTTACCAAAGAGGACTGCATGGACTTAAATAACGAAGGACTTGACAAGGTCGGTTCCTGAAGGGGGCTATAATCACTCGGGCTTTCAAAGGGGTTTTGGAGTGGGAGCCGTCCAGAAGTCTCCACAGTAATCTGCATTTTCGTTTCTTTGGCACCGCTCATCACACCCTTTTAAATACAGGGAAGCTGGCTTTGTTGGACACCATTATAGCAGTGATTTTCAAACTTCCTACCTCCAGGGAACTCTTTCCGCTGCTACGGAACTCCTTGTTTCAAAGGATTCTAGGACACAGTCAAAGATACCCTCTCAGTCAGGACGAGGCACAAGAGGAACCAAGTAGACATTTCCCTTGCCTTGTGGGAACTGACAGTACATTCTGGCAGATCACCCACATGTAGGCAGCCATCTTGTTTTTCAGAGAAGCAGTATGCACAGAGGTTAGAATATTAGATTGGGATTGGAGACACGGAGTAGTTTTGGGCCAGCCAGAGGCTTTCAGCCTCACCTGTCTCACAGGATTGTTGTGAAGATAAAATAAAGGAGGGGAGAACCATTCATACTACCCCAAGGCTCTTGGGAAGAAGAGCAATATGAAAACATGATATATAGGCTTGTGCATCTGTGAACGTAGAACAATAAAATTATGTAGGGGAAGCTTTCCCAAGCTCTAAAATAAAGTTCTGGGGAAAGTTTCATTACTTAATTCTGCCTCCAAAGCTCCGGTGGCTAAATACTGTAGGAAAAGGTGTAATGGTTAAGTGTGTGGACTCTAATCTGGAGCTGCTGGGCCAGTCCCACTTCCCTCAGGACTCTCTCAGTCCCACCTGCCTCACAAGCTGCCAGTTCTGGGAAGAGGAAGGAGATTGTTACCCACTTTGAGACTACTTAAGGTAGAGAAAAGCGGGGTATCTAAAACCCTGGACCGACTTCCTCACTGAGACACTCAAATCAGCCATCAAGGACGTTCAGTTTCAAAACCACTTAATTAAAAGGAAAGTAGAAGGATGTATGAGGGCACCTGTTGCAAAAACAATCTGACACTAGAAACCAGACAAGCCAGGTGATATGTTGAACACTCATCAACTTCATCTCAAGCAAAAAAAAAACCATGGAAACATCTGGGCTCAGTTAACCAGCTTATTTACAAAATGGCTGCAATTCCTATGCCTTTAATGCCCAGGTTATACCCTCCTTCGAGCATCTGGAAAAGGCAGGAGATAAAAATGTTCTCTCATACCTGATGGCCTGACAGATAAAGCTTTCCACAGAAGGGTGGCTTGCTGCTAGAGTAGACCATCTTCGATGCCTTGTGATAAAACAGCAGCCCGTTGAGCCAGGTGGGAAGGAACGGCCTGAGTCCACTCAACTCAAGGGGCTGGCCCCTCAGCCTTTGGGGGAAAAGCAACACTTCAATGGCAATCGTGGCTCCTGTTCAGGCGTCCATAGAAGCAAGGCCCAATGGGGTGGGGCTTGAGTACCCTTATGTGACAGGCATTTTCAACAAAGCCCAGTGGGGTAAAGTCCCCAGCAGCAGTGTGGGGCAGTGGTTAAGAGTGTCGGACTAGTCCCTGGAAGACCCACGTTCGAATCCCCCACTCATGGCATGGAAGCTTGCTGGGCCACCTTGGGCCAGTCACACTCTCAGCATAACCTCCCTCACGGGGTTGTTGTGAGGATAAAACACAGGAGAGGAGAATGGTATAAGCTGACTTAGGTCCCTACTGGGAAGAAAGAGGGGTTATAAATGAATTCTATAAAAATAAATAAGTGGACTGACACCTAACCCACTTTCTTCCCCACATCCTACTTTCTAAAGCGAAGCCCTGACATGTACCCAACCAGCCCCTGAGTCTGCAGAGCAGGATGTTCCTGCTTTACCTAGGGTTGCCAGCTGTGCTTTAGAAAATTCCTGGAGATTTGGGTGTGGAGCCTGGGAACGGTTTGGGAAGGGACCTCATTAAGGTATAATGACATGGAGTCCACCCTCCAAAGCAGCCAGTTTCCCTAGGGGAACTAATCTCTGTTGCCTGGAGATCAGTTGTAACTTCAGGAGATCCCCAGGCCCCACCTGGAGGTTGGGAACCCGAGGTTGACTCCAGCCCACTGAACCCTACCCAACCCCCCCCCCCCCAAAAAACACCCCTCCTCATTTGTCTCCTGAGTGCCAGCAGGCTTCAGGAACACGATAAAGCAGGCAGTGGGAAAGCAGAAGAAATTGCTACCCCCTTATCCAAAAACTCCAGGTCTCTGGCTTTGGAACTGTGTGGTTGGAAGCAAGTGAGCATGGAGAGAGTTGTCGCAAGGGCAAGAGGCAGTGGCTAGAGCACTGGACCGAGACCCAGGTTGTATGGTTTGTTGAGAGTTGTGCATGCTGCCTCTCCAGACCTACCAAAGGCACAACAAAGAACAGAACCAAGCAAACAGACAATAACAGCAACAAAACCAAGTTATGTCGGAAAAAAAACCCAGTCCAAATCAAGAGCAGACATAAGATCATAAGCTTCAGTCCTCACTCAGCTATCAAGCTTATTGGGTGACCCTGGGCCTGTCCCCCTCACTTATCTCACAGGGTTGTTGTGAGGATGACAGGGGCATTGTGCCGGCCACATTACCACCGAAACATCTTCGGACAGCGCTAGCTCTTTGCCTTGGCAACAGAGATGAGCACCACCCTCTAGAGTCGGATTCGACTGGCTTTCGAGCAAGGGAAACCTTTACCTTCAAGCACCCCTGGACTCAGACTGTATGCTGGAACAGATCAACTTGACTACCCAGTTGGAGGCTATCCCAAGAACTGAAAAAGCACTGATGAGAGCCAAGTCTTGCACATGCGTTGTAAAGCCACCGAAATACAAAGAAGGAAATACATTTTTAAAAAGTCCTTACAGGATCGCGAATTGTCTGAGCATCTGGAGCGACAGGATAAATGTTGATTAAAATCTATGCAAAAGGCATAAGAGGAGGAAAGTGTAACAACACAAACAAACAAACAAACAAACCCTCCCCTCCCTCCGGGGGGGGGGGGCTCCCTGCCCGCAGCCGCCCCCATTCATTCGCGCTCTCCCTTCCCAGCGCCTCTACCCCGTTCCTCCAGCTCTTTAACTCTTCTTAAATGTTTCACTCTTTAAATCAGCCAATCAGCTCGCGCGGCACCCCTCCCGGCGGGGCCAATCACGGCTCAGAGCGGGAGCTCGTTTTTTCCCCCTTCTCCGCCTTTGAACATTCTCCTCTTACCGGTTCGGGAAAAAGGCAGGGAGGCGGGGCTTCATGCCGTCCAATTCGCAGCTTCATTGGCTGAGAAGGGGATAGGTGGGCGGGGCTGGTAGAGCGAGGAAGCCGTCCGGCGGGGCCTTTTGCGGGCCAGCTGAATGACGGGCAAACGGGGGAAAAGCTGAAGAGATAAAAAACTATTCGCACGACAGTCACTTCCGGTTATTCCCGTCACAGGCAAGTTAAGTCCACATTAGCCTGTGTTATGCCTGTCTTAGCTATCTTTAGTGCTCAGTCCCTTATGCATCTTGACTGTCTGTCTCTTTGTTACTTCTTGCATTTACCTGCTAGTTTGCTGCATCCATCGATCCCCCCGGCCACCCGTCCCAACTTCAGCTCTGCATATTCCTCTGGGCTCTGAGTGGCCTCCCCTAACGCCCCCCCCCCCCCCGCACACACACCCCTTCTTTCTTGTTACAGTTTTGTCTGAAGAAGTGTGCTTTGCACACGAAAACATACACTCTGAATAAAACTTTTTTGGTCTCAAAGGTGCCTCTGGACTCAAACTTACGCAGTATTGGAAACCCGGCCACTCTCGGGGGGGGGGGGGGGGGGGGAGTCTCTAGTTTTAGCGAAGGCAGCCAGGGGCTTCGTTGTAGCGCCGGAAGTGCTCATAGGTACTACAGTGGGACTGGAGCCCCTTTGTAAAAGAACAGCGGAAGAGGCGGGTCGGCTTTCTCATCCGGGTGACGGAGGTCGCCCTCGCTGAGGCCGCGTGGGTGCCCTTTTCCGTCATGGCGGATCCCGCTGCCCATTTGAACGCGGTGAGGGAGACCATGGAGGGTGACTGGGGTCACGTTCTTTCGGGAGAGGTGGGGGGGGCGGGGTCTCTTTTCCCCCTCCGTGGCCAGCCAGATGCCCCTTAAAAAAGGCCCCTGGGCCCCAAGGCTTCCCCACCTTCTCTTTACTGGAACGCAGAGCGGTGCGCTTGACAGTGGAGGCTCCACTGGGCTATCGGGGCCGACGTGTCTCCGTGTTTTTAGTCGGGAGGAAGGCTCATCCTCCCTCAGAGATCTCTCGGCCGTTGGCTGTTACCGTGTCACGTAGCAGTGAGTCCCATAAGAACATAAGAGAAGCCCGTGTTTGATCAGGCCAGTGGCCCATCCAGTCCAACACTCTGTGTCACACAGTGGCCAAAAACACCCCAGGTGCCCTCTGGAGGTCCAGCAGTGGGGCCAGAACACTAGAAGCCCCCAAGCACCAAGAATACAGAGCCGTTTGCTGTGTCCCCCCCCCCCCCCCCATGCCTGGCCTCTTCCTTACCGGAGCAGAACAGCCCGGTGCCTCCAGCCAGCGCCCCCCCCCCCCAGTTTTAGCTCCTGTTCCCCCCTCCCGCCGGGAGAAGCGCTTGGCACCTCCACACCCCCCCCCCCCCCCCGCAGCCTCTGCCACTTTGGCTGGCCTTTCTCACGGGGTGGCACAGCTATTGCTCCAAGCCACTGGGGATGCCCTGCCTCCCTCCCGACTCACCCCACTCGTGGTGGGCACAAATCGCCTCGCTGTCCGGGTCAGAGTCCCTAGCCCGCCGCTCACCTGCACAGTCGCAGGGTCTACGAAAATAGAGAGGGTTGGAATTTTTAATTCCTGGTGGCAATAGAAATCCTCTAAGTCCATGTGCGAAGAATATTTTAAAGAAGAAACTGTCTCCCCAATCAGCGGCGTAGACTTTTTAAATCCCTGGGGGGGGCGGGGGCTCTCTCGTGCGCGCGCGCGCTCGGGACCATGTCCCCGCCGTTCTCCCCCCCCCGCCCCAGGGAGCCGCCGCCGCTTCCCTCCCCCGGGCTGTGCCCGCCCGCCGCACTCCCCGCCCCCCTCCCTCCCTCTCCCCGCTCACCTCGGGCGCCGGCAGATTACTGGTGCTGCTGCCGCCGCCTGCAGCCGGGGGCCGGCGCGTCGCCCTTGCGGGCTCCCGATCCACCTCACGCTCTCTCCCCGCCTCTCTCCCCCCCCCCCCCCGCCCCAGGGAGGCAGGAGGGCAGGCCGGGGGTGGGGGGAAAGGAGAGGCAGCGACGGCCACCGAGCGACCCGGGGGGAAAGGAGGGGAAAGGAGAGGCGACACCGGGGGGAAAGGAGAGGCGGTGACTGGCCACCGGGCGCTCCATTTTGCCGAGGGAGGCTGAGCCCCCCCCGGGAAATTTCGGGGGGGGGGCTCGAGCCCTCGAGCCCCCCCGTAGTTGACGCCCATGTCCCCAATAAGCAAGGATGTCACAAAGGGGTACAGAAAAAAAAGGGGGGGGGGAGGAATAGAAAAAGTAAGCAAGCAATATTCATCAAAAACTTTTATATTTTCCATTTACTGAGGACATGATTCTAATACATAGGATAACTGTAACAGGTACATGGGGCTGTGGTAGCTCAGAGGTTAAGAGACTGAGCTGCAGACCGGAAGGTTCAAGACCCTAGTGCTACGTGATGGAGTGAGCTCCCAGCGTAGATAAATAGGTACCGCTTTGGTGGGAAGTAACAGCGTTCCGTACGCCTTGGTGTTTAGTCATGGCGGCCACATGACCACAGATAAGTCTTAGCGGCTTGGAAACGGAGATGAGCACCACCCCCTAGAGTCGGATTCGACTACCTTTCAAGCAAGGGAAACCTTTACCTTCAAGCACCCCTGGACTCAGACTGTATGCTGCAACAGATCAACTTGACTATCCGATTGGAGGCTATCCCAAGAACTGAACTGGAAGAGCACTGATGATAGCAAGTCTTGCACATGCGTTCCAAAGCCACCGAAATACAAAGAAGGGAATACATTTTTTAAAAGTCCTTACAAGAGACCCTGTTATCTGAGAAGGGAGCGTTGACTCTTGAAAACTTCTACCCTGAAAAATTTGTGGGTCTCGAAGGTGCTACTGGACTCGAAATCTAGCTGTGAGGTTGGTTAAGCTGAGAGTGTGTGACGGGCCCAGGGTCACCCAGCAAGCTTTCATGGCAGAGTGGGGATTTGAATCCAGGTTTCCCAGATTCTAGTCTAGCCACTACACCAGGTGCCTATTCAAGGCTTAATCATGTTTTTTAAAGGAGGTCGGCCTGAAATGCCGAAGTTCTTTTATATGCTGTGCTGAGCAAGACATTGTATTGTCCCTAACGCAACCGTTACTCCGTTTCTTTTTCAGGTGAGGATCTTTACTCCCAGTATCGAGCAGAGGGATGTGGTAGACCATTTAAAAGGCAGTCCAAGCAACGAAAAGAGAAAAGTGCTCGTGGAAAGTGCCCAGCTTGCGAGAGGCAACATCCAGGATGTGGCAGAATTGAAAGTGGGAGGATTTGATGCAGTCATATTCCTGGGTGAGGGCCCCCCCGGGACCCCCCGGGGGCCCCCCGCTCCCCCCCCCCCCCCCCCGGCCAAGCAACCAAAAGAAAAACCCTCATTCAAAAGCGATTTGTTCAGCTCTCATCCTGCACTTGTCTTTCTGGGGCCTGAAAGTTTCATCTTAACTGGTGCTGAACTTCCTTCAGCCCTTCGTGTCCTCTAGAAAATGGCATCAACTGACAAAGGAACAGCCCTCTGTGTTGCTTCTCTGGCCTGCCACCTGTTGTGACTGGTTTGGGAAAGAGGTCAGCACTGCCGGGCCGGGGGAGGGGGGAGGGGGACTGGCCCTCTCAGAGATGTTCCAGCTTTTAAAAATTAAAATGCCGCTTCCTGGCCTTTTATTTACTGAAGAAAACAATGTGCGGGAAGCACCTTGCCACTAGAATAACTAAGATAAAGAAACACTTTTCATTGAAATATAATGTGGGTCTTGTTTATACTGAAGAGCTTTGTGTTTCTAGGCTTACTGCTGTTTTGTCTTCAGAGTCTTCCCTTTGGCTGTCTCGTGGCACAGTTTCCAACACTCTCCCAAGCGTTGTTTTCAAAAAATCTCAGTATTTGCCTTGAGGGCACTGGAGAAACCTGTAGAAGGGCTTGGTCCCTCTGCTAAGTAGTGTCACGGACTAGGCAGCTCTGAAGGCTTTCCCCCTTTAGGTACTTTGAATCCTCTCCTGCTGCCTCAAGAGAAAGGCGGGGGGGGGGGGGGGGAGGTGAGGAACAGGGAGATGGATTCCCTTAGAGTTAACATAGAATTGCTCAGCTAGGGGTACCTTCCAAGGGAATGGGGTGGATACATTTCCACGACCTCAATGCGCATCAGTTCAGTTGGCCGAGTGGCTTCGTTAAGAGTTTAATTAACACTGTGGATTTGTGCTAGGGGAAAAGCAGGTAATGCTTGTGGAAATTAAAAATGTCTCGCAGCTGAATTTCATTTCCTGCTTGAATTCTTCTGCCCGTCCCACTGATATGATGTTGTTTTATTTCTGAGCAGCTTATATAATCGGTCTCCAACATGGTGCCCTTTGGTGTCCGCCAAGTATTTTTGGAAAGTGGGTGGGATCAGGTGGTGCTTTTGAATAGTGACACTTCTGCTTGGACATTGAAAATTTGTTTTGAGTGAACTGGTTTTTTAAATATTTATTTATTCATTTAAATTCATATTCCACCCTTCCCGCAAGCGGGCTCAGGGCACATCACAGAGCAAAATCAAGACATCATAAAACATTTCAATACATTTTAAATATAGTTTATAAAACAATTAAAACAGTTTAGAACAGGTCACACTGTTCATATGCATAGATTTCAAGCTGGTGCTGTTTTTTTCTTCTTAATCTGGGCCGCACAGAGCAGCTGCCACCAAAGCACAAGGTTCTTCGCTGGGTGCATTCAGACGGGCAGTTTCATCCGTTGCCCTTGCTGTTCCTTTACAGATTTAAAGTGCACGATCAGACAGCAATATCTGTCTATTGTGCCGCAGTCCTCTGAGTCCTGTCCCACCCCCCCCACCCCCCGCTGCATGTTTCTTTGATACCTGAGGAAGTCGGGTCCTGTTGATCTGAGCTGGTTCCAAAATGGATTTCCTGCTGTCTGGTTGCACACCCAAGCCGTCAGGCAGGTATGACTGGTCTCTTGTTTTCCAGTCGCCATTTTGTTTTACTAGTTAGTGAGGAGCACATAACTGCATATACGAACCTCTCTCTCTCTCACCTCCCCCCACAGGGTGAAACTTTGTTTTCTTTTTAAAAAACTCTCAAAGAAAGAGAGCTTTTTTCTGTTTTGGGGGGAAGAGGTAAATTGAACAGATTAGAGGGAGGACGGCAGTGAACTCCATGTCCCAGCAGTCTCAGCAAGCGCTTGTGGGCATATTCCAAGGACAAACTTTTAAAAAAAATGGCCGACAGGCTGACTCCCTGCCTGCTGCCATCTGATCATGTAAAAACGCTTTGAAGAGAGCTAAAATGGGTGAGTCTGATCATGAAAAAATAACCTGGCTCAGTTAGAGGTGGAGCAACAGCAAACTGAACTGCCCGAGTGTGACTCGAAGGTAAGCTGCAGCAGCTATTTTGTGATTGACTCCCCTTCCTGTGGCAGCTCAAAAGGTTGGTATAAATGGACCCCTGTAGTGAGGCCAGGTATTTTTCTAACCAAATGAACACCATGTGTGCTTAAACCATAGCAGTAAACCATGCTTTGTTTTTAAGGAAAGCTTTCGTTTATCCATTTAACATTATCTCTGATGTGAAACTTTATTTCCATTTTTAAAAATTGCCTCAGTTACTGTGTTTGAATTCTGTGGTGACCTGAACATTTTTGTAATGTTTCCAAGCTGGATTATCTGGAAAAAGTAATGCTTGGTTTGTCCCACCTGATTACAGTTGTTTTCACATAAGGCAAAATTATCCTATTCAGGCCCAGGTTCAAATCCCCACGGATGCCATGGAACCTTGCTGAGTGACCTTAGGCCAGTCACACTCTCGCCTGCCTCACAGGGTTGTTGTTGTTTTTAAACTATTTCTATATTGGTATTTATAAATCATAATTCACAAAAAGAAAAAAGAAAGCATAAACATTTTACATACTTACGAGCCAAACAGTTAGCCTTTATCTATCCATAAGTAAAATTTTGACCAGATATCCCTATCAATGTCCGATACTCCTTCCTGGTCTCTTTGCTGTTCCTGTCCCATTCTGTCGAGTTCTGCTACTTCAAGCAATTTCTCTACAATTTCCTCCTGAGTAGGTAAAATGTCTGACTTCCATTGTCTTGCCCATAAAGTCTGCACTGTTGTCAAGACATATATTATAAAAATTACATCCTTTTTAGTCAGGTTAGTAGGAAGCATGTTTAACAGGAAAATTTCTGGTTTTAGATCCAGTTCAATCTTAACGATATCATAAATCATTTTTTTTGTCATCACCCAATACTTATGTGCCTTCTGGCATTGCCACCACATATGAAAAAATGTTCCAGTCTTTATATGACATTTCCAACATTTTCCTGCGCTGTCACTATAACATTTCGCCAATCTATGCGGTGTCCAATGCAATCTGAAAAAAACCTTATAAATATTTTCTTTATATGCTACTGCCTTCATTAACTTTATGGCCTTCCAAATCTTTCCCCAATCTTCTATAGGAATCGTATGCCCAATATCCTTCATCCACACTATCATTCCTTTACTTATCGGTTCTTCCTGAGCTTCAAAGTCACTCAAGTATTTATATATTTTCTTAATAATTTTCTCATTCCCTATAATCCAAGTCTTATCAAACTCGTTAAATGTCTTGTAGATCCCCTGTCTTCTATCTAAATTATACCTAGTTCTTAACTGAAGTTTCTGCCACCAAGACAATTCCAAATTATATTCATCTCTTAACCTATCCTCAGCTTTTCATTCTCCTTGACTATTTAAAAGTTCTTGATATGTAAGTAATTGTTGTTTAATTATCAGTGAGGGTTTGATAAAGGCTTCCAAAGGCGAAACCCAACATGGTATCTTAACATAATGGTCCGTTTTAATACTCTGCCAGATTTTTATCAACGATGCTCTCAACATATGGCTATGAAAATTGGAGTGAACCTTAACTTTGTCATACCAAACATAGGCATGCCAGACCATGTATAAATCATGTCCCTCCAAAGCCAAAAGCCTCACCTTTGTGAGCACTACCCAATCTTTAATCCAGACCATTGCTGCAGCTTTATAGTAGATTTCCCAATTTGGAACAGCACAACCTCCGCTTTCTTTATTTCTTTGGAGCACGCTCCATTTTATTCTTGGTTTCTTAGGAAACCATATAAACTCTCTCATAATTTTATTAAGTTCTTTAAAAAGGGGGCCGTTAGTTTTTATAACCGGAATGTTTTGTGCTAAAAACAAAATTTTTGGAAGTATGTTCATTTTAACTGCTGCCATTTTACCTAACCATGATAGTTGCAGTTTTTTCCATTTTGTTAATTCCTCTTTTATTTCTTTCACAAGCTTATTATAATTGTCTTGTATTAAAGTACTTACTTTATTAGAAAAATTTATACCCAAATACCTTATTTTCTTGACTATTTCCATATTTGTTATTTTATGAATGTCTTCCTCTACTTTCTTTGAACAATTTTTTGTTATTAATTTGGTTTTATTTACATTTATTCTTAATCTTGCTACTTCTCCAAAAGCTCTTAATGTCTCTAGCAAAAGCGTTGAGGATTTTATTGGCTTCTCCATGATAAAAACTAGATCGTCAGCAAATGCAAGGAGTTTGAATTCATGGCCTTTGACTTTTAATCCTTTAATCTCCTTATTAAGCCTTATTTGGTCAAGCAAGGATTCTAATGTAAAAATGAACAACAACGGTGATAGCGGACATCCCTGCCTAGTTCCTTTCTGTATTGTAATGCTCTCTGTTAAAACCCCATTGATGACCACTTTAGCTGATTGAAATCTATATAGAGATTCTATGTAAGACAAAAAGAATTCACCACAATTCATTGCCTCTAATTTCAACAACAGGAACTCCCAAGATAAGTTGTCAAATGCTTTTTCAGCATCCAAAAACATTAGAAGTGCCTCTTTCTCTGGATGCAATTCATAATACTCTAACGCATCTATCACTATCCTAATGTTCTCTTTCATTTGCCTTCACAGGGTTGTTGTGAGGATAAAAATGGAGGAGAGAAGAGTCCCCATTGGAGAGAAAGATGGAATATAAATGAATTAAATAAATTTTTGAGTATCCATGCAAGGCTGCTTTTGGTAGGCACACCTTTTAAAGAGGGCTTTTATAATTTAATATTTTTGTAACCGGTTTTGCATTTGCTATTTTTCAGAAATCAGACACGCCACACCCACAGAGAGAATGCTACATTAGTGTCTTTTCTTCCCCTTCGTCTGTTGGTTTGGGTGGGAACTTGTAGACTGTAGAGGTGGAGGCCTTGACTCTTTAGGATGCAGAAATCATGGAATCATAGAGTTGGAAGGGACCTCCAGGGTCATCTAGTCCAACCCCTTGCACAATGCAGGAAATTCACAAGTACCTCTCTTCCCCCCCCCCCACCCCCAGGGACCCCTGTTCCATGCCCAGAAGATGACCAAAAAACCCTCCAGGATCCCTGGCCAAACTGGCCTGGAGAAAAATTGCTTCCTGACCCCAAAGTGACGATCAGGATTTCCCTGGTCGTGTATACAGAGAACAGTCCCATATGTTAGATGAGGGGGGCATTAATTTGACTCAAAGGGAAGATTCTTCTCACTGAGACTGGTTCCATCAAAGTGCGAATCCGTTATCCCCTCCTTGTTTTCCCTTTCAGGGGGCTTTGGTGTAGTGAAGAACCTGTGTTCGTGGGCTGTGGGTGGAAAGGCCTGCACCATCAACAACTTGTGAAGTCCACCCTTGAGGCCTTCCACAGGGCAAAGAAACCCATTGGCTTGTGCTGTATCTCCCCTGTGTTGGCAGCTGAAGTCTTTCCAGGATGTGAAGTCACTGTTGGGCAAAATGAAAACGTCGATGGAAGGTATGAGAAAGTATTTTTTAAGTTGTTTTGGACAATCCATCTGCCCTCGACCCTTTTTGGTGTGGCAAAACCAAAGCTAAACCAAAGCTTCCTTGGTGGAAGCTAAACAGGATTGGCTCTGGTTAGGACTTGGATGCGAGACCACCAAGGAAGCCCAGGGTCACTACTCAGAGGCAGGCAATGGCAAAGCACCCCTGTTTCTAGGTTGTCTCTTACCTAGAAAACCCTACACATTCATCATAATTCACCTGTAACTCGATGGCACTTTCCACCACCGTAGAGGGTAGCTACCCTCCACTACCGTAGAGGGTAGCACCGTAGAGGGTAGATGTGTGTGGCAGGGAGGTCTGAATTGGCTTCTTGGCCCAAGGCTCTTTATTGTCTCCCGTGTCATTTAACAATTATATGAAATTTCTTAATGAGATCATCTGTAGCTCTGGAGTTGGATGTCATCAGTACATTAATGAAACCCAGCTAAGCCTTCAGAAGCAGATGTCTCTTTCCAAAGGTGGGGTGGGTGGAACAAGTAGGAGAGGCAGTTTGGTGTAGTGGTTAGGAGCGCAGACTCTAATCTGGGAGAACTGGGTTTGATTCCCCACTCCTCCACATGCAGCTGCTGGTGTGACCTTGAGTCAGTCACAAGTTTTCTCGGAGCTGTTCTCTCACAAGCAGTCCTCGAAAGAGCTCTCTCAGCCCCACCTACCTTACAGGGTGTCTGTTGTGGGGAGGGGGAGGGGATTGTAAGCTGCTCTGAGACTCCTTTGGGTAGTGAAGGGCGGGGTATAAATTCAATCTCTTCTTCTTCTAGAAGCTGAATCCAGACAAGATAGAGGTGGTATTCTGTAGAAAAGCTGATCCCCTGGAAAATGTTATACTCTTGGTGGAGTTAAACCCTTTCTGGCTGACTCAGTAAGGATGAAAGTAGATTTGGCGGGGGGGGGGGTAGATTCTGCCCTCTTGTTAGCAACCAACCTTACTTGGTTTTCTAAGAGTGCTGCTTCATCTTGTATACAGTCTGACTCCCTTTTTTGGAGCCAGCTGACCTGACCATGTTGATCCATGCTATGGAAACCTCAAGGCTAGACTACTGTAACATGGGGCTGCCCTTGAAGGCAATCCGGAAATGGCAACTGGTGCAGAATTCGGCGGCCTGCTGGCTGGTGCCCACCGTGGCCCCCATGCCCTGTGTTAAGAACTATGCCCTTGCTCCCGGCGTGTTTCTGAGCTCAATCCAACATTCCCTTTCTCTCTTGCAGGTTCCCTGACTTTGAGACCGCCTCTGCCATAGAGGAACTTGGCTGCAAGCACGTTTGCAGAGACGCGAATGAAGCCCACATCGATTCTGCCAACAAAATCGTCACCACTTCTGCTTTCATGTGTCAGGCCCCTTTGCATGAAATCTTTGATGGAATTGGAGGGATGGTTGGGGAAGTCGTGAAACTCGCCTGAGGTGGGAAACTCTCCTCACCCAGACTCACGACGGCTGCCGGACATTATGCAGTCGGTGTAGCTGAGCGACTGGTGAAATGAATAACAGTATGTAACCGAGCTGAAAAGGAGTCTTAAACCTCAGCTGTTGGCTTTTAAAATACAGCAAACAAGGGCAAGGCAAGTGAGTTATGTGCCCTGGGCACACAGAGGTGAGGGGAGCAGAAAAAGTGTATCATGACTAAAATAAACCGTCTGTTATTCTGACTCTTGTCATTTATGTATTTACCTTTTCACGGAAATAACTACTATGAAAATATAGGCCCCCCCCCCCCATTTTTATATTGTTTCCTCAGGCGCAGCATTAGCTACTTATGGCTCCAGTTTCCCTTCTTCCCCTTCATCTCGGAATAAACACACCTTTGGCTCAGCCTCTAGTTAGCAGCTGGTTTTGCTGGAGGGGAGGGTGCCGCTCTCACCTCTCTCCGGGCACATACCTGCTTGCTTTTCACTTGGGAACTGCAGGAACAGATAGTCCTGGGTTTGGCCTTGGAATTGCCCTTTGCCGATCTCTGCCTTAAGCCTTTAGGACATCTTCATTATGCTTGTAAGTAGTAGGTTGGTGTCCTCTATGGCTTAGTTGCACATGCTCCATATTTAAAACCTCAGTGCCCTGCTCCCAGGCAATCCTAATGTGCTGACCTGTATGAATTATGCAGATCTGCATAGGTTGTTCCACATTACTGAAAACCCTTCTTTGCACAACTTATTTTGGAAGGGGAAGGAAATGCGCAGCACACATCGTACTAGTGAAGGAACAGAATTTAAAAAGCCATTAATATGAACCACTGTTCAGAACCACTGTTAGCTAGCAAGCTATGAAAGTGCAAGGCCAAAATTGCACACAGTTCTCTGTTACATGAAATGCATGCACAAGAGCAAAACAGCCCACGAGCGCCCATTGTTTTGCTTGCTACTATCTGAGCTAGCTTAAAGCTCGGAGACCGTGGGAGCTCTAGCAGCTTGCTACTTTATCTGAGAAGCACATTCCTGTTTGCTTACTGATGGAAAGCATGCGCAGAATTGCACCGGAAATGCTTTGCTTACGAGAAATGCGTAAAATGTGCAAAAATGCCACTAACTCTCCTCCTCTTCTGTAACTCCCGCCCCTTGGTATAAAAAGCCTAGCCCCAGTAGAAACGGGGCTCAGCATTTGATTCTTGGAATACTTTTTCTAAGGCCGAGTCTGACGTCATAAAATTGGTTTCTCCTATTCCTGTTGTCCGTGTGTCTTCAACTTTGGGTGGTCCTTTATTTTCTGGTTAAAGTGCTTCACTAGACCACAGCAAACCTTATTATAGCCACCACCAGGGGTCATTTCGTAGAAAAAGAGGTTCAGGAGCTCATTAGCATAACTTCTTTGCATATGCTAAACCACCTGACATCATCAGAAGTATGTCAGAAAGAGGGAGAAAGAGAGTGAGAGAGAGAAAGCTGGCAGAGAGGGGACAGTTACTAATCCAAGCCTCAGAAATACCACTATTCTGAGAGGATAGTTTCAGTGGTGGCTGAAGCCTTCAGAAGGCTGGTCGGAGGAACAAGGACCTTTCCAGGGAAGGGGTTGTTTTGCTGCAGCCATGACACAAGCAGGCATTCCCCCGCGGGGGGGGGGGCTGACACCAACTCCCGGAGCTGAGCTCCCCCGAGCTCTTGCTCGAAATGACCCCTGGCCACCACACTTTGACGTCTGAGATTCCGGAAGGCGTTTCCCACGAGACTTTTTCAGGCACATCTCTTGCAGTCATAAGGACTAGAAACTTATTTTAAAATCTAATAGCAAAGCATCTTTTGAGCTGTGAGCCTCATAAATCCAACTTGGACAGGGTGGTGGTGAGTACACTGTTCTATTTAAATATAACAAACAAAGAGATGGTTGCCCTGGAAAAACAGGAACTGAGCCATTTGATCAAATGTTGTTTGAAGGATTAGGATTACAGAGGCACAATTGCTTGAGCCCATAGAGTGTGTTCTACTTTTACCACTACAAACAGTACAACACACAGTAGAAAGTAGCAAAGAATAACAGAAAAAAACTGTGAGCTAAATCTTCCGCAAGATATTCACAAAAGAGACTTCAACAAAGTGAAATGCATCCGTTGTCTGGAATGTTTTGGTGTTTTGGTCCTGTTACATAGAAGCAGCCTTTAGGGGTGCTGACTAGAGCTTAGGAGACCTTGCCCAATGTTGAAGTAATAGAAAAGCATTATCTCATAAGGAAATGGCATGAGACTCTCAGCAGTTGTTCTTTGTCCCTGAGGAAGGACCAGAAGTCTGAAACACTGGAAAAATTACCTAGGAAAAGTGTTGGACTTTTTTGGATGTTTATCTTGTATATTAATTCTTTGGCTTCTGCATTTTCCTATGATGGACTAATATGGATAGATTTATTCCGGACAATAGATGCATTTCACTTTGTTGAAGTCTCCTTTGTGAATATCTTGTGGGAAATTCAGCTCACTGTTGTTTTCTGTTATTCTTTGCTACATTTACTACTGACATTCCCCCTCTGATTAAAATGCCAAGATATTTTCTCCTGCTGACAGTACCAAGGCATAGGACATTTATATCAGTACGGTTGACTGCGTTGCCATCTGCAGTTTTAATGAGAAGATACACCATTCTCTGATGGCTCATGTACCTGAAGTTAGAACATAAGAATATAAGAGAAGCCAATGTTGGATCAGGCCAATGGCCCATCCAGTCCAACACTCTATCACACAGTGGCCAAAAATATCAGGTGCCATCAGGAGGTCCAGCAGTGAGTCCAGAAGCCCTCCCACTGCCCCCAGCACCAAGAATACAGTGTATCACTTGCCTCAGACTGAGAGTTCCTATCTATACCTTGTGGCTAATAGATTGAATAGATTCTATTGACAGTATAGTTTTAGATTGTCCAGTATTTTCAGATTTAGGATCAAAGCTAGTTTCCCCATTCCTTGGAGCTGGCTCTGATTTCCCTGCATGAGAAAAATGTCTTGGTTATTAAGAGAGGCAGAAGGGGGTACTTCCGGTGGCGCGCGAAGGTAATGGCCACCTAAACCTCAAGCTCTGCCAAACCTCACCTCTTATCTGCATATCAGATGAACGAAACACACGAAAAATCTGTTTTCTGCATGGGGAAGGATGACAGAACTAGTCCTCCCCCCAATACAGAAAAAATGAAGATGAACCGAGACCAGATGGTAAAGATATCTTCTTGTACTTTAAAGAGCCCATTAGAACCTTTACTACCTAAAATGTTTGCCAAAAATAATGCGGGAGATAAGGCATCAACGCCTATAATATCATTAGAGCTTACAAATGCCCTATCTAATCTGGAGAAAAACTTTTTAGATCATATGTCCAGAATGTTCAAACCTATCTATGACCAACTGGACTCTTTACAATTAAATCTGAATGAAACTAAAAAAGTGGCTGAAAGGGCAGTGAACAACAGTCTGGCGAATCAGACTAGCATACAAATGCTACAGTTTACTGATGATATACTGGCAGAAAAAACTATGTGGCTTGATCTTTCTGTACGTCAAAATAATCTTAAACTTAGAGGAGTGGGAGAAAAAGTGGAAGCGTGCGAAGATCTGGCTACCCATCTCTCAAAATGGCTTTTGCAACAAGCCGGGATGGAGGGGGACATTTCAATGGCAATCACGAAAGCATACCGGCTTGGCTCACCCGCTATCCTTAAAACACGTCCTTCTAGAGACATAATGATTTCCCTTCTCAATCTTTGATAGAAGAAACGTATTTTAAATATAGCTCGTCAAGGAGGGTACCTTAATTATGATGGCTGTTATGTAGAAATTTTTCCAGATCTGCCAAAAGAAGCCTTACAAAAAAGGCGGGAACTTAAACCGGTGACGTCTCAACTCATGGAAGCAGACATCAAGTATTCTTGGATTTCACCACTCATACTACAAGTAGTTCACAAAGGCAAAACGGATAAAATATCTAACATAGATGAAGGTCTCAATTTGCTGCAGAATTTGGACCTTGAGATCCCAATGGAACTGAGTAAGTGATCTAATAAACAATGACTCTCATCTCCTTCACCACCATGGATAGAACCGTGGCAGAACCATCACATGGCATCCCAAACCTAGTAAGTGTCTCATAGCTCTGCATATCTCTGACAGAACTCTTAGATCCAACTTAAAGCAGATTGTGAGAGAAGGACTTCTATACACAATTACTTATGGTGTAGTGTGTTTAATATGAACTAAATGAATTGTGTTAGTAGCTCAGGTAATCTAGTTAAGTTCCAATAGTTATATGTCTTTCCTATATGAGAGTTTATTAAGTTTTATACATTAGGTTCACTTGAAGTTAGCAGCGGAAAGGGGGGGGGGGTCATAGGAGGGTTTTTTTCTGAGTCCTCATAGACTACAGGCTCAAGTAATTAAGCACTGGGAAGGAGGGACTGAAAAAAAAAGGACAGAGTTTCCCCAGCCTCCTCTGCATTCCAACAAAGCCAAGGAAACAGGAGTTGACTACGTTTTTAATACTAATAATTAATTGTTGTCTAATTTTGCGCTGATTTTAAATTGATTACTATCCTTTTGGAAATTCAACTATAATTAACAAACTTCATTCTTACTCTATTTAATCAATTGTTTGGTAATTAATTGCATTTAAATAACTCTTACAACCAAAACTCCACCACAATTCCTAGAGAGAAAGAACGAATCCACACAAAAATCTTTTTGAGTAATTTACACTCTAGTTAACACTGTGTTGTATTATAGTCTGGTGGTCTGAGATATTGTATTATCAACAGGTCTTTATTTGACTGGGAAACACATAAGAGTTAGGAAACAACCCATCCAACTAGTTCCTTAAAGGAACAGCACACTCTAGTGGCAAAAGTCAGTAAAGACAAGCAAAATTTCATTTCAGAAATCAAACAACTTCTATCTTCACCTTTAAGTACAAAGGGGGGAAATATAGAAGAAGGAAATATAAAGAACGAGAACACCTTTCACTACAAACAGACCCATATTCTGAGAGGTACACTACACACTAATAACTTTAATCTTTTGGCAAGTGTTAACCTTGCATCAACCTCTAACTTTAATATAATTTTGCACCATCTCATTTCTTTCCTTATTTTTTTACTAGCTGCCTTGAGCCAGCTATCTGGAAAGGTGGGATAAAAATGCAAACAATAAATAAATAAACAAACTAGACCTTCTGCATTAGGCAGTGGGCGGGAACCGTCACCAACAGTGCTATTATGTCTGAAGATATAACAATAGTATCTTTTAATGTCAAGGTATTGAATAATAATTTGAAGAGGAAATGAGTGCTCATGAATCTCTTGAGGCCATCCATTGTATTATTACAGGAAAATCACCTCAAAAACTCTATGGTGTTCAAAACTAACAAATTTCAATTTCAATATGCAGCAGCTAGTACCTCCAAATCTTGTGAAGTAGCCATCCTTGTAAGCCAGAATCTTCATTTTGATCTCATTGCAAAACAGCAGGACCCAGCAGGTAGATATATCAAGATATATCTTGAAGGCCAGATGACCACGATTGCTACTTTATACGCACCCAATAAAGGACAGGTAACCTTTATTGAAAACACTTTAATGAAACTCAAACACTTTTCTGAAGGGGACATCATCTTAGGGTGGGGGATTTTAACTCTATTGTAGACTATGATCTCAACAAATCACATCACGTACCACGATCACAGAAACCCAAAACCCGCTATACCAAACTAGCAACCGTACTAGAGACTCACAATTTGATTGACATCTGGCACACCCTTCACCATCAGAGAGGGACTACACATACTTCTCAGATCGCCATAACATGCACACATGGATAGATCTGATCTTGCTTTCAACATCATTACATAATCAGGTTGTCTCTTCCTCAATCGGACCATTTCAGTGGTCAGATCATGCATGGTTGGATTGCAAACTGGCTCCTTTCGACCAACCCAATAAACACAGACAATGGTCCTCAAATATATCTTTATTGCAAAATCCAGACTTTAGGGCTGAAATTGAAAATGATATACAATTGTATTTCAAAGACAATAATAATGCAACTGCCTCTCCAACAATTTGTTGGGACACAATGAAGCCAACTCTTAGAGGAAACTTATTCTCTAAAGCAACATACCTGAAAAAACAAAAACAAATTAATTTTAACCTCAATAAATAAAATCAAGAATCTAGAAACTTCTCATAAGGAGACAAAATCTAAACAGGTGCTACAGCAATTAAATTTAGAACGTAAAACATTAAATATGTTGGAAACATCTTTAATCAAAAGGCCATTGATTTTTACTAAAAGAAATATTGGCTGAAATCCCCAAGGATACTGAAAATGCTTTCATACAAAGTTAAAGAAGCCAGATTGCAAAATTAGATCAAAGCACTTAAAAACACTTCAAATAAAACTGTCACGAATGCCAAAAAGATACTCTAAATCTTAAAGGACTATTACTCTGACCTTCATAAACCACCCCACACAAACCAGAATACTTTTCAGGAAAATCTGGCTCACTTTCCCATACACACAGCTCTCAAAAATGAACACAAATTATTCCTTGATGGCTCCATATCTGAAGAGGAAGTATTGCTAGGGATCAAATAATTAAAAAATAATAAGTCTCCTGGACCTGACGGTCTCCCCGCAGAATATTATAAAACTTTTGCTGCAAATCTAATCTCTCCTCTGACTAAAGCTTTCAATCACACACTAGATACAGGAATAATCCCGCCATCATGGAGACAAGCAACAACAGTAGTCATCCCCCCCAAAAAGGAAAGGACTCTCAAAATCCTAAATCATACTGACCAATATCTCTGCTCAACCAGGATATGAAACTATTCACATCTATCCTAGCTAAACACATCAACACCTTTATATCAAGATATATCCATAGCAACCAAGTAGGGTTCATACCTCACAGGGACTTGACAGACAATACATTCAAAACATTAAATATTCTCCATCACTGTAAAAAACAAAACCAACCAATAGCACTCCTCTCCCTCAATGTAGAAAAAGCCTTCAACATGGTCACATTTCAATATCTTTTTTCGGTTCTTAAAAGGATGGGATTTGGCCCCAAATTCATACAAACCATGGAGAGCCTTTATGCTAACCCGACTACAAATATTAAGACGAACGGCTGCAGATCTAAAACATTATCACCGGGAAGAGGGACTAGACAGGGATGCCCACTTTCCCCACTGCTTTTCGCCATGGCAGTTGAACCCCTGGCTCAGGCAATAAGAAATAACCCACTCATTACAGGGGTAAAAATTACAGAATCTGAGTATAAAATAACGTTATTTGCAGATGACATGTTGCTCTATTTAACCAATCCTTTGACCTCCCTTCCTGCTCTTCTTCAAACGTTGAACTCTTTTTGGAACTATCTCTGGCCTACTTACTAATAACACAAAACCACAAATCTTACCAGTAAACATCAGGGAAGAAGACTGCCATAATCTTCAGAAAACCTTTAAATTTGCATGCGTCTCTGACCATATGTCATACCTAGGCATACAAATCTCTGCTAACCATCATAAACTGATGTAACTCAATCACAATACAACTCACACAGAGGTTTGCAACTTAATTCTCAAATGGAACAAACTCAATGTATCCTGGCTGGAAAGATACAACCTCATAAAATCATTTATTTTACCAAAATACCTCTTCATATTCAGAACTCTCCCCATTTCTGTCCCAGCTACCACCTTGAAATGTTGGCAGAATACTTTAAGAGATTTTTTATGGAATGGGGAAAAGGCTAGAATAGGTCTGAATACCTAAATCCAAAGGAGGATTTGGCCTCTCTGATTTAACCATATACTACAAAGCCACACTTCTAGGAAATATTGTTAAATTACAAAGAAGGTCCACCCCCCCCCCCTTCAGATCAGATCACAATATGTTATGATATGTTGTTCCCCTGCTCCATAGACTCTCTAATTTGGGATACCAAAACTAACTCAACACATATCCAAGATCACAATCCCTTCCTAACTCCAGTGCTTAATCTTTGGAGGTCAAAACACAAGCATTTACTGTCTGAAATCTCTAGGTACTCTGTATTTACTCATCATACATGGTTTGCTCAAGCAACAGACAAAACCTATGGGAACAGGTGGAAGGAGGCTAGACTAACACGATTCTGTGATATAGCTAACAAAAAGGGGTTAATGAGCAAATTAGAACTAGAGCAAAAACTTCAGCTTCCGATACCATGGTTCTTATATCTCACTTTACAACATGTCACCAACCCAAATCAAAATCACCTCAATCTTAGCTCAATTGCAAACTGAATTTGAAATCATACTTAAACTCTTTGAAACTCACAGCAAAGGCCTGATATCAGCAGTTTATCAACTTCTCTTACATGACAATCAAACTAACTCCCTCTCATGTCTACATGCATGGCAGACAGACTGCTCTTTAACTTTGGATGAACAAACATGGTCGGATCTTTGGACAGATAAATCGGGATTTCCTTCCTCCTTGCCATTAGAACTTTAGAAATTTAAGATCATGACCAGATGGTAACTTACTCCCCCAAAATGACCACCACAATCTCACCCAACTGTTGGAAAGGCTGCCAACAAATTGGCGCATTTGCCCATTGTTGGTGGCAATGTGCCAAAATTCATTCATTTTGGAGACTGATCAAAGACTCAATCAAAGCAATCACTTCTACTGACATACCTATCAGCCCTGAAAATCTCCTTCTTGGTATATGGCCACAAGACATCAAATGTCATAAATTTAAAAAATCATTGGATGTTATGATTTTTGCAGCAAGAACATCCATTGCTACCTGCTGAAAAGATCCTGATCCCCCCACGATCCACCTTTGGCACAGCAAACTGTGGGATCAATTTCTTATGGAATGTGTCACAAACAAATTGAACAATGCCTCCATACATCCTATAGATTCTATGTTTATGTCAAAATGGGAACCAATATTGGAGTTCCTAACTACAGATGGCTTTGTACCTCCTAGCTGGTCTGACTTTCAGAGATGGTTGGGAGCACTTGTTTCCTCTTCAAATGACCTTACTATTCAATTCCTAGATATTACTCGCATTAGTAAAGTGGTGCACTTATTTTAATCCCTTTTTATTTTACCTTCTTTACATCTTTCTCATATTCTACCTCTCTACATGATAAGGATGAATACCCTGTGGTATCTTCACCAAACAAGTGTTATCTGGACCATAGGCATCAACTACGGGGGGGCTCGGGGGCTGGGGCCACCCCTGAAATTTTCCTCGCCACCGCCGAGAGCCTCTCCCCCTGCCCGACTCCCCTGCACTTCCTCCCTCCCAGGGGCCATCAAGGCAATGTGCCCAGTGTGATGGTGTCACCCAGAAGTGACATCATCACACCAGGCACACTGACGGGGTGACACTCTATTGAACCATAGAGTTTCAGGGCGATTGCCAGAGTGTCACCCTGGCAATGTGCCCAGCGTGATGATGTCACTTCCAGGTGATGCCATCACACTGAGCATGCTGCCCCAATGGCCCCGGGAGGTAGTGCAGGGGAGCCAGGCGAGGGGGAGAGGCTTGTGGCAGTGGCGGAGACATCCTCCCAGAAAAATAAAAACTTGATGCCCTTGATCTGGACAATTGAATTTTGGAAATTTTAAGCAGAAAAATTAAACATTATTGTTGTTTACTGCACTTTGTATTATTGAATATTGCACCTCTTATAGTTGTACTAGCATGTTTTCACTTTGCAGTTACTGTATTATGACTAATTCTGTTTCATTAATTGTACTTTGTTATGTTATTAATCTCAATAAAAATGAAATTACAAATAAAAAAAAAGAGATGCAGAAAACCGAGTTACTGTACAGGTGGCCAAATATTTGGCTGCAGTTGTAGCACAGCATATTTAAGGAGCCACCCACCTGGTTTGTTTTACCTGCTTGGGTGTTCCTTTTCACGACAATTGTCAAAGGAAAAGTAATCGGAAAGCTGAGATTTGCAGAGACCTGAATTCTTGGCAGTCCCAGAGAACTGCAGCCTACCTGTGGCCCTGTGTTCAAGCTCGGTAGGACTTAATTCCCACTGAAGTTAAGATTCCCCTTGATGTTAGAGCCAGTGTGGTGTGATGGCTAAGAGACTAGGATCTGGGAGACCTGGGTTCGAATACCCACAATGCCATGGAAGCTGGCTGGGTGCCCTTGGGCCAGTAACACACTCTCAGCCTAGCCCACTTCACAGGGTCATTGTGAGGATCAAAAGGAGGAGAGGATGTAAGCCGTTTTGTGTCTCCAATGGGGAGAAAGGTGGAGTATAAACAGAGCTCTTTTTGTAGAAAAGGCCCAGCAGGAACTCATTAGCATATTAGGCCACACCCTGACACCCTGACTCCAACTTTGTTCTGCTGCTTCAGATCAACACAGCTACCCACCTGAATTATTACACTATAATATTTGTTACAAGCACTTATGTACCAGTGGAGTGGTTACCATGCAGAGTCTGTCCCACAGGTAAAATGATCCAGTGAACAGGTGGGCTTTACCACATCAAATTATCACTACCATCACAAGATCACCAATCGTTGGAAGTCAATTCCTCAGAAGCAGAAATCTCTCTTATTAGGAGGTTTAAGAACATCAACTTTGCTGGCCCATTAAAGACAGATGTCAGCCCAGTGGCAGGAGAAGAGGGACAATCATCTTCTTCAGAAACTCTGCCAACTTTTTAAATTTCACAAAACAGGCAATCTCCAAAGTTCTGCTGACCATGCTCATTTTTAGTTACAACTCTATTTCTCTGCAGATGTCCCCCAAAGTCCCCCATGCAACAGTCAAGTGTTCTGCCAACACACACAACAATGAAGCTACTTTTTCAGATGTTTTCTCTTGCATGGCAGTTAGCACCAAATGACATTAGTACAGACTTTAGACACACATATATTTGCAAGCCATTCCCAACAAGACACACCACCTAGGCTCGGGTTGTGAGTTCGTCACACATTTCCCTTCCCTTCACCAGTCTCCCCCCAAAGCCATCAACCGTGCAATCCTAAATAGAGTTACACCCTTCTGCATCAGTGAGTATGTGACTGTGTTTAGGACTACAGTGCAAAACTGCAAGAATAAAACTTTTCTAGTTCAGTGCAATTTTGATTCTCAGGACCAAAGTCCTCCTATACATTATTTCAGAAAGGTTTTAATGTTTTGTAAAGGCAGGTCAATAGCTGCTTCATTCACCTGGATTATGATTTTTTTTAAATGCTATACTTTGTATAAAATGTAAATGATAATAATTTTATCCTTATAGATTAAGCATAAGAAAACAGTACTAAATCCACAAAGCTCTCATAGTTAGTGAGTGAACTGAAGAATATTTACAGGATAGGGACAAACATGAGATGAGCCAAATTAGGCTGGTTGAGTACAAAAAAGGGAGAGTTCTGTAAGGCAGACAAAGACCTTGAAACCCTATATAAGGTTCATGGAATATGAAACAAGGTGGAGGATTGTACCTGGTCCACCTGACACAACTGGTGCTCCAATTACCTCCCATCTCTCCTGCTCCAGCTGGATAACCACTTTCTATGGGACTTTCTCTCTGCCCCGTATAGAACAATCTTGTGTATGTAAAGTGCTGTCAAGTCGTAGCTGACTTATAATGACCCCAGCAAAGGGCTTTCAAGTAAGTGAGAAGCAGTGGTGGTTTGCTCTTACCTTACTGTGCAGAGTCTTGGTGGTCTCCCTTCCAAGTATCAACCCTGCTTAGCTTCCAAAATCTGATGAGACCTCAAGGCAACAGTCTACCTTTTCCAGGAATTCATGAGGAGGTCTGGCCAGCCCCAGCATGAGTAGATGAGCATGGTATTTTAAGTGTGTGTATACTTGTATATTCTTCTCATATGTCATTTATTCCATGCATGGTGAAGTAAACTAAAATCACATGGTCCATTTCATCCCTCAATTTATGACAAAGACTGCATACATTATACACTAAACAATAATATTTACTCTCTAATAGTACAATCCTAACTGCAATCCTAACTGCAGAGTCGTGTGCATCTGTCTCTGTGTATGTTATGTGCCATCAAATCTCTTCTGACTTATCAAAACCCTATAAATCAATAACCTCTAAAACATTCTATCATTAGTAGCCTTACCCAGATCTTGCAGACTGAAGGCCGTGGTTTCCTTTACTTAGTTAATCGATTTCAGGTTGGGTCTTCCTCTTTTCCTGATGCATTTTTCTGGCATTATTGTTTCTCCCAGTGAGTTTGCCTTCTCGTAATGTGACCAAAGTATGAGAGCCACAGTCTGGTCATTTTAGCTTCTAGGGAGAGTTTAGGCCTGATTTGACCTACAACTCACTTATTGAGGATCCCTTTCACAAAGATGAATCTTCCCTGAGGGTCTGTCAGTGAAGCCTGGTGTGTGAAGTTCAAATTATTGGCTATTAAGTTGGCTGTTCCTCTAGATTTGGAGGAGCCTTTAGCTAAGTATTGGTGTGGGGATTTTTTAGTTTTGAACAGAGGTGCTGCGTCATCTTTGATATGTGTCTCCTGAAGAAAAATTATGCCTGGATTAAGTTTAACAATTTGATTCTGAATTCTCTTACGCTTAATGATGTTGTTCAGTCCTCTCAGGTTGTATGAAAAGATCCTAACAGCTCAGTGCATGTTGATAATTCAGTGTAACACTATTTATAAAAGACACAAAGGTAAACAACATGCGTTAAGATCACCAACAAGAAGAGAATTTACCTGCAAAGGTCTCCAATACAGAGAGTTAAATTAGTATGTACCAATAGGTATCTTATAACTGCACTATGCTGAGTGTTGAAACATGTCAGAAATACACTATTAATTATAGCTACAAATCTAATACATCTATTCTACCTATATATTATGTCTACAAAAAGTTATGAGCCGTACAAATAACTAACACACACTTTTGCTCCCCCGAGTATACCACTGCTGATCAGAAGTTTAATTGTTTTGTTATAACACTTAATTAATTGATATATAAATCAGTTTTAAAATAGATGCTTTTAACTTTGAAGGATTTAACTACTATAGTATTTAAAAACAACAATAATAATAATTCACTAAACACTTTTTGTATAGGTTAATTAATTAAACACTTGAAGTAATGACTTTTAGGTACCAACCAGTAGTTTTAACTTTGTAGGTTTCTGTTACTACAATAGTTATAGAGTCAAGAACAATAATATGTTAAACAGTTAATATGTGGATATCGCACTTAATACACCTGAATTAACCATTTATAAGACTTAAACAATTAATTATGCTTTAAATTGATTTCCATTACAGTAAGAATTAAAAACAAGATTGGTAATTTAGTAAGACTTTGTAGTATAAATTAATAATTTGTAATTAGCAAACCATTGTTTCTATAGTTTGGTAGATTAATATGCTAGTACTCTCGAGGCTTCTGCAAAACTGCACGTTTCACAGAAGGCTGGGGTGAGCTTTGTACCACTCTTCCCCTGCACCAAAACTTGAGAGCAGAAAAAAACCGATGAGGGCTAAAAAAAAGCCCTCACAGCCTCTTCCCCCCCCCCCGCTAATCCCTGTATAGTTTGAGGAAATTACCATTAATTAATAATAGATCTGTTAGGAAAATAAGGTTCTTGAAGCAGTAAGAGATCTTTGCAAACAAACTTGAGACTAAGTACTAAGGAAACAAAATGAATTGATCCCTTGTGCACTGTATACTGATATCACAACTAAAATGGAGCACTTTCATTATGTAGACTTAAAAGGCAACGGCCATTACATAATACTTAACACAGAATAGTTACTTAGCAGATGAGGCAAATGAGAATTTCGGAAGTTCAGATCGACTCTTCTTGCATAACTGGGGTCTCAGGGGGCAATGGGGACAGAGATCAGAATTTCCTTTTGTAGGACTTCTTCGTAAGTTCCATCAGAATTGCAAGTTCCATTTCCCGCAGCATGTCGATGCCTTCAGCTTTAGAAGTTATTCTATGTGTCTTCCCTTGGTACGTGAATTGTAGAATTAGAGAAGATGACCAGACATAACAAATGTTGGCTTCTGTGAGGCACGAGGTGATTGGTTTCAGTTCTCTTCTTTTCATTAGCGCATCCTTTGGTAGATCAGGGAATATTTCAACTCTGTGTCCCTTGAAGTTCAGATGACCTTTCTGCCTTGCCATAGTGAGGATTTGCTTTCTATACTGAAGATCTAAAAATGTTGCAATAATGTCTCTTGAGGATCTTGTTCTAAGTATGCTCAATGGGCCAGCTCTAAACGCCTTCATTATGGCTGGAGACTGATCTCTCTCAGGCGGTACTTCAGTCACTAGCCATGTAGTTAGCAGATCATGTAGTTCCCCATTTTTTTCAAGTTTCTCAGCCAAGCCTTTGATCTTCACATTATTTTGTTGTAACGTCATGTCTGTCCGAATAGATTTTCTGCCAGCACGTCCTCCATTTGTTGAAGCTGTTGTATCTCATTCTGATTGGCAATGCTATTGTTTATTGCACTCTCTGCTACCTTCTTCATATCGCTGAGAGATTTTTGCAATGCCTCCATTTGATCATACATTGGTCTAAATAATAGAGCCATCTTATCTAGTATTGATTTCTCTAAGTTGTTTAACGCAGATGGTAGTTGAACAGAAGTAATTGAACTTTGTAACTTTGTGCTGTCCTCAGCTCTGGACACCATTTTAGTTGAAAGCGCTAGTTGAAGGCCCAGTTTTGTCATTGAAGGTTGCGAGGTAAGTGTTGCCTGTAGTTTCATTATTTTATATTTATTCAATAGCCCATTTGTTTTTTCATGTTTCACCATAAGTTAGCAAAGGTATCTGGTAAGTCGATCACTGTTTTCAGTCAGGATGTTTTCAGTCAAAGCAACAGGATTAGGCAGCCATGTTTTTTCGTGCCACTGGAAGTCCCCCAAAAGGGCACACTCTCCTTTCTGACAATACCCAGAGAAGAGCACCAGTAGTCCTATTTGGAAGTCTCCAGTTCAAATTGTGTCTCTGCTGTGACCACAGGCTTTGGAGAAGCCACGCATCACCTGGGAATACTGACCTACTTCACAAGGTTGTTTTGCAACTAATGACAAAATGCTGTACTTTAAATGCTCAGGACATTTGAAAGCATGATGCAAATACTTAGCATTATCAGGGGTCCGTTGGAGCGGGAGCGCACAGGAGCGCAGCTCCGGGAGTGAGGAGCCCAGGGGGTGGGCACATGACCAAGCCCCGCCCCCTCCTCGGCTTCCCCGAGCAGTGCAGAGGTGCAGCACCCCGGGGAAAGCCCTGCTAGGGTCTTTATTGTTTTTAATGTTTTGTTTTAATATTGATAATTTTATCATTGTTCCTTTTATGACTGTGTGCTGCTTTTCCAGAGACTTGCTCAAGGTGGCATATAAATTTTCTAAGTATACCATTTTTTATCTGGGCACATGGCACATAAGTACTGGAGAAATTTCACCAACCCTTCAGCAGCTTCCACCCCATCAGTTTGGTGTAGTGGTCAGGAGTTGTACTCTAATATGGGAGAACCAGGTTTGATTCCCCACTCTTCCACATGCAGCTGCTGGTGTAACCTTGGGCCAGTCCCAAGTTCTCTCAGAGCTATTCTCTCATGAGCAGTTCTCAAAAGACCTCTCTCAGCCCCACCTACCTCACAGGGTGTCTTGTTGTGGGGAGGGGAAGGGAAAGGGATGGGTGGTGCACATGTCCTGGGTATCTCAAGTCTACTTGAAACCTGGTGGTTTCAAGGGAGCAGGAAGAGAATGAGGGTGTGTTCTTTACGCTTATTTTTCTTGCACAAAGTATTGGATGGGGAAGGGAATGGAGGAAGAGCAGGTCAGTTTCACTCACCTGTGGAATGGAGCCTGAGGGGTGGGTGTTGCCTTCTGACACACTTCCGGTATGTCAGGGGGTGTGGCATATGCAAATGAGTTATGCAAATGAGTTATGGTAATGAGCTCCTGCACCTCTTTTTCTACGAAATGACCCCTGAGCATTATCCATCTCACTTTTATCCCACCCATCCTCCAAGAAACTTTTGGGCAGTAGCACACCCTTCTTCTGTTCTCACAATAACAGCCCTGTGAAGTAGGTTAGGTTGAGAAAGAATGAGTTCTTTGTGGCAGAGTGGGGTTTTGACCCAGGCTTTACTCAAATCATTCTTGTCCTTGGGCAAATCACCATCCATTCCCACTTCCCCCTCCATTAGAGCTCCAATAGGTAGGACTGTGCATGCTCTGTGGGCTAAAAATACTGCAGTCCCACTGAGAAAAGCTGCATCTTGTGTTCAGTATGCTGTGCAGATCAGCGCTTCTATTTCTATTTTATCACTTGGGTTTCTAGACTTTTATTTTTTTAAGTGTTTTACCAGTTGAAGAACAAAGCCTTATGAAAGCCTCAAAAACAGCAGAAAAGTAATGCTTTCATATCAATGATCAGACTATCAAAAAGCATCGCAAAAAGCTGTTAAAAGACTTTCAGAAAAAGAAGATCAAGATCAGAAGGTCCTGGAAGATGAGAGCAACATGTTCTCTCTCTTTCCCCATCCCCACCCCCGGATCTTCAAAGTGAAGGACATTCAGTGTTCTTTGGATGATGCCCAGTGTTAACCTGGGATTCCAAGCGCCATGTTCTTTTCCTACCCTCTGGAAGAGCAATGAGGCTCCTGCTCTAGGGGTGCCAACAGGTTTGGAGAAGAATGTGCCAGAGGCTTAATAAGATGTGGTTTACCTTCATGCTCCGGGAAGTTCTCAGCTGCACATTTCTACGCATTAAGCCTCCTGTTCTGAACTGAGATCCATCGTGCATCTGGGGGCTTTACCACATATTGCCATGGGACTTTAAAGCCTCTGCTTGAAATTAATGACTAGAAACCTTCGCTTAAAAAAAATTGAAACCTGAGCTTCTCTCAGTGCTGAACTTAGCTTGGCACTCAGGACAAATCCTACAGTCTCCCTGTGTTGGTGCAGAATCACGGATTACTGCACAGCCTGGAACCTGATGGGAAGCCAAAGGCATTGTTCCAATACAGGTGGTACTCTCTCACTCTATCCCTCCCCCCAGTTGTTTTTGGAGGGGGAAAGTCTTCATGGTGAGATCCCTTTCCTTCTGAAGTGGCTCAACTATTTGCATTAAGAAGTGTTGCTCTTAGGCTACATGCATCTGAAAATGAGTTACACTTTTTCTCTGACTGAGCCATCAGTGAAGAAGAAGAAAAGATTGGATTTATACCCCACCCTTCACTACCCAAAGGAGTCTCAGAGTGACTTACAATCTCCTTTCCCTTCCCCTCCCCACAGCAGACACCCTGTGTGAGGTAGGTGGGGCTGAGAGAGCTCTTCCAAGAACTGCTCATGAGAGAACAGCTCTGAAAGAACTTGTGACTGATCCAAGGTCACACCAGCAGCTGCATGTGGAGGAGTGAGGAATCAAACATGGTTCTCCCGGATTACAGTCTGTGCTCCTAACCACTACACCAAATTGGCTCTAATGCAGTCCTAAGCAGAGATACACCCTTCTGTATCGACTGGAGTAAATGGGTTTAGAGAAGGGTAAGTCTGTTTAAAATTGCACTGCTGTGTATGTTGTGCCCTCTTTTAGGAGCAGGAAATTGGCGACTTCATGTCTCTTTGGAGACTTCAGCACAGTTGTTTACCCCAGTTCGGCTGCTGTTGAGAAACTCCCCCCCCCCCCCATTTCTGCACAGTTGTTTGGGGCTTGGGCCAGGAGCTCCAGGTTAGCAAAAATTCCAAGGAAATGATATGCAAGGTCCAGGTTTGCTTACAAGGAGATTTTAATAAGCAGTGAACAAGCATATAGAAATAGAAGGCTAAGCTCCCATCCGCTGGGTCTCGAATGCACACATGCCAGGAAAAGTTAGCCAGATCTTGAGATGAGGTGCATAGCTAAAACTGAGCATCTTATACCCTAAGTGCCAGCTACCAGTCAAAGAATGATTAATCAAGCGATGCCAAACATTGCGATGAGCAAGCCATCTCACACATGGTGTCTAGTGGTGAGAGGAAACAAATCAGGCTTCCTAGGTAAGAGCTGCTAACAAACATGAGAGAGAGAGAGAGAGAGAGAATATTTTCTTGGAAGTGGCTTGGCAGCCATCCCCTCCCAAATTCACGACAACTAAAGATCAAAGCACCAGCCTGCAAAGATGGAGTTACTGAGGCTATACAACAACAAAGTCATGCCTTGGCACACTTCTCAGGTTTTCCCTGGTTTTGCTGGATTTTTTCTGACACTTGGTTTGCCCTAAGTCATTTGGGGAAGAGTCCAGCAAAGCTGGCATAGCTGCCATGCGGACAGGAAAGTCTGGATCTTCCCTGGTCCTGCCCACTATAATGCTATCTTCCATGCCCCATTCCATCCAGCCATTACTCCATTTTAATCGACAGTGGACACATCACATACAGTTATACTGATGTCGATGACTGGTCTCCACCACCACTGCCCTGGCACTTCCTGTACCCTTTTAAATAGAACTAAAGCTTTCTCAGAGTTCTCTGGACTGCACTCCTAGATTCATCCCAAAGTGCCTCAAATTAATATGAGCAGCCTTGGAAGCATTTTAGTGCCAGGATTTATTTGCTAAAAGACTTCCAAATGTAAACATATTCAGAATGTCTTGAATTTTTCTGACAGAAGTATGTGCAGTCTTTCATACAAGGTGAGGGAAGATGCTGAATTATAATTTTTGTACGCATCCTGTGAACAAGCTTTGGTTAGTTAACAAGTAACTGTTAACTAACTAGAAGAGAAGGAGAGATTGAATTTATATACCACCATTCACTTGGAGTCTCAGAGTGGTTTACAATCTCCTTTCCATTCCCCTTCCCTCAACAGACAACCTGTGAGCAATGCTCCCTCTAAGCTATAGAGACCTGTGAGCAAAAATTCTACTTTGTGAGCTACTGGCATTAAAGCTGTGAGCAAGCAATTTGGCTACTGCATCCATTAGTTTGCTCTGGAGTCATCCTTCCTGAGCTAAGACAAGCATGTGTGAGCTGGAGGCTAAAAAACTGAGCTAGCTCATGCTAACTCAGCTTAGAGGGAATACTGCCTGTGAGGTAGGTGTGGCTGAGAGAACTCTTTTGAGAATGGCTCTTGAGAGAACAGCACTGAAAGAACTTGTGACTGAGCCAAGGTCACACCAGCAGCTGCACATGGAGAAGTGGGGAACTAGCAGTAAGGCTATCCATTCCCTCCATTTAGTATCAATGTATAATAAAAGTCAGGCCAAAATCCAGTAAGGCAAACATGCTTAAGGCCTATCAGTTGATCTAGGAATGAAATGTTTGCAACGGATTGTGCTTGGATTCTTCAAGCAGCTGTACCCTTTGACTAGAGCAAAGAAGCTGGCTTTCAAATTGTGAGACAAATACCCCACCCCGTCCAGTTGTGAGCCAAATATCTCCCCCCCCATCAGCAAGCAATTCTGGCCCTGTGTTGCTCTCCCCAAAATGCATCTCTTTCAGTATTGTAAGAACTCTGCGATTGGACCTAATCTGTGACGTATCTTGCAAATGGGGCGAAGAACCACCGCTGATCCCTTGCACTATATATATAATGTGGGTTTGCAGTCACAGGTTATTACAAACACATGTGTTCATTTGACTGGGATCCAAAGGGTATCTGTAGGATTAGGCATAAGATTTTTTTTCTTTGAACCTCTCTCCACCTCCACCTTGCCATGAAATTCCAAAAGAGCTTTACCAAGGGCACACCAGGGGCTGTTTATGGAAACAAGCCTAAATTTCCACAGGGGGGCTTTGAATCTAGGGATACCAGTCTCTTGGCGGGACCTGGGGATCCCTCAGAGATCAGGTCGCCTAGAGAAAATTTGGAGGGTGGGCTCTGTGGCATTGTACCCCACTGAGGTCCCTGTCCTCCCCAACCTACATCCCCCAAATATCCAGGAGTTTCCCAGCATGGAGCTCACAACCCCACCCCCTGTCAGTGGCCTGGAAAGACCTGGCAACTCTGTTTGTATCCCAGATTTATTTCCTGTTCTAGCCATGACATTTTTAAATATATACATATACACATAGAACCACAATGTTTCAAACAGACAGACTTCCATTCACTTTACAGAATGCTACAATTTTTCAACTCTAGAAGACTTTTGAGGAGACATAACTAGTAAAACACGTGGATTTTGAAAAGTGCCTAAGACACAGCAAGTCTTTTTCAAATCTGCCTACTGCTGCGCTTTAACAACTTGTTTGTTGACTCAGCCCCCTGGAGAAGGGAGGTCAACAAGCCACAGTCTTCTAGCTTTTCTAAGTTGTCAACTACTTCCACGATGCTTTCAGTGGTTTCCGGTGAGACAACAGCGGTGGCGTTAGACTGGAATTTCTTCACCAGATCCCCCTTGCTTAGGGGCTTCCTCCAGTGCCCGTAGAAAGTGTCGCAACGCTCCGTCAACACATCACCATCCTTGAGGATGATCGTCACTTCGCAGTAAAGGTTCTTGAAGCTGGGCTGGTTGTCAGAAGAGTGCTCCAGGTGCGTCTTTCTGAGCAGTTCGCTCATCTCAGGCCTGGAGATGTTCTGCTGTCTGAAGGATTCCACAGAGATGTGGCCATCCAGCAGGGCAGCGCAGGCCACAAACTGGAAGGAGTGCCTGGCTTCGTGTTCTGAGGTGGGGAATGGCCTGTTCACATATTGAATGTCTGGGACTTTAAGCACGATCATCTTGATTTGGCCGCCTGGGAGGGATTCCCTACTCTTTACCAGGTGTTTCCTTACTGCCAAGGCTGCCTCTGCCACCCAGTGGGTCCCCAGGTGAGCTGGAAAACTCTTGATAGCTACATCTTGCTGGTCCAAAAGCCATGAATAGGACTGCAAACTCGGTAGAGTCTGAGGTAAGTAGTTGGCATAAAAGGCACCAAAGCCTGACTCCAGGTCTAGAATCAGCTTGTTTGCTTGAAGGCCTGAGAAGGCTAAGAAAGCAGCTTCCAGGCCATGCCTGCCTGCGTTGCCCATGTGGAGAGGCTTTGTTTGAGTGGCCGCATTGGCCAATGGTGCCCCAGCGTAAGAGGCAGCGATAGCCAGGGCCTCCTTAGTCTTGAATTGGTCAAGGCCCAGGAGTTTAGCAGCAGCCGCTGCACTTCCCAGAGTTCCAACAATGGACGGCGGGTGAAATCTGAGGGAAGGACCAAAAAGGAACAAATGGTTAGCAGCGTTCTAGAAAGATCCAGCCCTAAGAATTTGAGGTCAGTCTCTATAGAAATCCAACAGAAGTTGCTCACAAACCAGCCCACTTATTATATTCTTTTACCACAGCTTCCCTCCAAGGGCATAGACTTTCCAATTTCCCGGGGGGGGGGGGGGGGGGCTGGTGCTGGGCCAGAGGAATTGCTATTCTAGGTCCTTAAAAGAACCGAGGCCCAGTGACATCATAGAGAGGAGCCAGTGACATCACAGGCCATTGTCACTATCTATGGAGATGGAGCCATGTGGGACTTAGGAAGGGGCTCCCTAGAAATTTATGGGATCCTACTCTGAGTGACCTCAAAGTAGCTATCATCCAAATGCCATATTCAGATGGATAGTACAGAATGTCAGTTTGTAGAACAGTAATTTATTTGATCCAGTTAGAGATCTAATAAGGCTCAAACAGAGGTTACAGCTTCACAGGGTAACAGATGCATAACCTTTATTACCGAATGTTCCTTTAAGAGTTCCTGAGTAAACCATTCCACCATATGCTCTCTCTTACATGCAATTAAAACTTGGTCTTAAGAAGAAGAAGAAGAAGAGACTAGATTTATACCCTGCCCTTCACTTGTAGTCTCAGAGCAGCTTACAATCTCCTTTCCCTTCCCCTCCCCACAATGGACACCCTGTGAGGCAGGTGGGGCTGAGAGAGCTCTGACAGAAACTGCTCTTTTTTTCAAGAACCGCTGTGCCAAAGCTATGGCTTGCCCAAGGTCATCCAGCAGGTACAAGTGGAGGAGTGGGGAATCAAACCCGGTTCTCCCAGATTAGAGTCCATAGCTGAACTGACCTTTGTTTTCTAAGATGTCAGTTGGCCCTGAGAAAGGTTTGGGTTTAACCAACTCCTCCCCAGGCCAAGGCAAGACAATGGCTTCAAACTTAGCTCAACTGGGAGCTAAAGAATTTAATGCCCAGATACATGACAGTATTAGTGAGGCAATGAATCAAATTGTCCAGACCAGTCTATCTAATCTGATCACCAAAGCCATAGAACCTTTACAATTACAAATGGATAACTTCACCCAACATATCGTACTCCAAATAGATGAATTTAAAAACCAAACACTGGAAAATAAGCAAGAAATCAGCAAATTGAATGAGGCATCAAACAGAAATGAATCAAAAGTGGATGAGGTTGATCCTCAACTACAGGAGTGGAAAGAGAAGTATGGCCCTTTAGAAAGCTCCCTACTAACAAGGATTGAGGCTTTAACAGCTATTGTGCAACTGGATTTAAGGGAAAAATTGGAGACTGAGATAGAATCTGTAATTAGAAGAAATTCAGCCCTATCAAGGAGAACTAAGACCCCAGGAGAGCTACACACTAGATTTGTAAAAAGAGTAATGAGAGACAAAATACTGGATAAGGCCAAAAGTGACACATCGATTATGCAAGATTTTGAAATTATTACTTTAAGAGATATCCCAGGGCATGTAAGGGAAAAAAGAAGTGGTGATCAGCAATTGGAAAGCCTCTTTAGAAATAATGAAATTACTTAAATGTAGGTAATTATTTTTATTTGTGGTGGCGGGGTAAATTGGCAAGTAAATTCTGGCTGATAGTTAGGAACCTTATATCCGAAGATATATCTGAAGATAAACAAGAATAAGTGGCCAAGCCTTTTTATATTGTTGATTTATTGTCAATTAGACTAAAGAAAATAAAGAGGAACAGGATGTTACTCATTGTTGACAAGAATGGTAGGTGTGGGTGAATTCGTTAAAACCCAAATTGTGAAAAATGTTATTGCCTTAAATTTTCCTTTTCTTTATGTAACCGACTTAACAACGCTTGGTATATAAACTAATTTAAGCTGAATTATATATAATTTGAAAATCTTACAAATAAAGTTTCAAAAAAAAAAAAAAAAGATTAGAGTCCATGCACTTAACCACTACACCAAACTGGCTCTGGTACCTGGTAATTAAAAAACTACAACAGCCACACTTGTCAAAAATATGATTCTCTTATATGATGGACCTACTGATAAATAAAATAAATAAAGCAGCAGGCAAACTTGAACGATCCACAACAGTCTTTGGTAGCAAAAAGGAGCCAGTTCTCTGGTGACACAGCTTCATCTTACATACCCCTGCGTCATGTATAACATACCATTTGGAACTCTCATAGCCAGTTTGGTGTAGTGGTTAAGTGCGCGGATTCCCCACACCTCCACTTGCACCTGGCTGGATGGCCTTGGGCTAGCCATAGCTCTGTACCAGCTGTTCTCTCAAGGACAGCTTGGGAAAGAGCTCTCTCAGCCCCACCTACCTCACAGGGTGTCTGTCGTGGGGAGGGGAGGGGAAAGGAGTTTGTAAGCCGCTCTGAGACTCCAAGTGAGTGGAGGGTGGGGTATAAATCCAATCTCTTCTCTTCTTCTTCTCAGAGCCAAGTCAGAAAATGGATCATTCGTACTTTCTCATCAGAACGCATAACTTAAATATACAGAATTAGGGTTGCCTGCTCTGGGTGAGAAAATACCTAGAGATCTGGGGTGGGGAGCCCGGGGAGGGCAGGGTATGGGTAGGGGAGGGACCTCAGCAGGGTACAATGCCATAGAGTCCACCCTCCAAAGCAGTAGTTCCTCCAGGGGAACTGATCTTGGTCGCATGGAGATCAATTGTAATAGCAGGAGATCTCCAGGTGCCACCTGGAGGCTGGCAACCCTACATGGAATAGGATGGTCATGTTTGTAGACGTTGTCCTGTCTGCTTTTTAAGCAACTGTCTAGAAGATAGATCACATTAAAGTTTTGTGAAAATATGTTCACATGCACATACAAACACACACCTGGTAATTTTACATCACTAGGAAGAAAGAAACTTGAAAGCAAACACAGTCTTGCTGGACCAGATGAAGAGTCCCCTTAGCTTTGAATTCTGTCCCCACTAATAGGCAGGCAGATGCCAAAGGAAGATCTCACAACCACAACTCTACTTTTCATTCTTAACCATGTCCAGGAATCAGTGGTACACTGCCTCTGATCATGGAGGTTCTCTTCTCAATGATACCTTAGTAGGTAAAATTACTGAAGGAATAGAATTTAAAAAGCCATTAATATGAACCACTGTTCGGAACCACTGTTAGCTAGCAAGCTATGGAACGGCAAAGGCCAAAATTGCACACAGTTCTCTATTGTTACATGAAATGCATATGCAAGAGCAAAACAGCCCACAAGCGCCTATTGTTTTGCTTGCTACTATTTGAGCTAGCTTAAAGCTTGGAGACCGTGGGAACTGTAGCAGCTTGCTTCTTGCTACTCGCCAGCCCTTACAAGACAGCCATCCCGTCTGAAAGAGGAGCAGCCGAGACTCCGGGAAGAAGAGTTGAGGGTGAGGAAGAACAATTTAAAAGTGCAGGAAGAGCTCAGAGCTAAAGAGGAGGAGGAGATGAGACTCCGGAGCGGAGCTTAGAAAGGAAATGGAAGATAAAAGGATAGAGCTGGAAGCTAGAACAGAGGAACTTAAAGGGGGGAGCTGAGGGCAAAGGAAATGGAATTGAAGACAAGAGAGGAGGATTTAAAGGTGAGAGAGAATTTAAATGCCAGCTGTGAGGAGGAACTTGGGAAGCAAGGTTCAGGGAAATTCAAACCTGATGTTTTGCTGTGCCACGATCCCAAGACGGGAGGCTGGCTGCAGAAAAATACCAAGACTGGAGAATGGGAGCAGGTTCCCCTTACACCCCAAAAGACTGTCACAGTGTGCCCCCTTTGGAGGGTCCTGGCAGGAGCTGAGGGGGATTTAACATATATATACACTCCCTTCAGCACCGTAGACCTCTGCAACTGGAAATCACAGACTACTCCCTACACAGAAGACCCCAGACCTATGACAGAATTAATCACAACTATAATGACCACACAGTCTCCCACTTGGAGAGATTGTAAGCAACTGCTGTCAGCTTTGCTTACTGTAGAAGAATTCTGCAGGGTTATGTCAGCCACTAAGCAGGACATTGAGAGGGGTGCCCCTGTAAACCAAGTGGAAAGAGCTGAGTGGATGGCAACCCATTTTCCAGATAACGATCCAAACTGGGATGCAAATGATGGCCGCAGCATGACTCTGTTGCAAGGGTTCCGTGCTGCAATTTTAAATGGACTGGCTGCAGCAGGGAAAACCCCCCCATGAACATGGCCAAGTTAAGGGAGGCTATTCAGACACCCACAGAACCTCCATATGAATTTTTAGAGAGACTGTATAAGGCATATCGTCTCTACACCCCCTTCAACCCAGAGGAGGAGGCAAACCGGACTATGGTGAATGCCTCGTTTGTTAACCTAGCAGCCCCTGATATCTGAAAGAAACTTCAAAAGCTAGAGGGCTTTCCAGGCATGGTGATGTTGCAGTTGATTGAAGTAGCACAGAAAGTTTGTGTAAACTGTGAAAAGGAGGGAAAGAAAGAGGAAGCAGCTAAGCATAAAAGGAAAGCTGCCATTCTCGCTGAAGTAATTTATGGACAGGGACCCACAGCAGGACAGCCCTACAGACGCAAGCAGTTCTCTGCTCCCTGTCAGTTAACTGCCATGAATTCTTTTCAGTAACTGTATGACTGCTACAAGGTGTATTTACATGATCTCTGAAAAGGTTATTGGCTTTCATGTGTTTTACCCTCATGATTGGTGACAGGTCCCACCCAGGAGTTCTCAATGGAGCCATGACTCCCTCCTCTGGAATGTGTGCTCTACTCCGCTCGCTTGCTTGCTTGGTTGCTTCGCTTGCGCATGCCCGGCTAAGTTATTTGCTTCTCCCCTGTTATCTCTTTTGCCCTGTCCTTGAACAGGAGTGCTACCAGTTATGTGTGAGCCAAACTCACCGGTATTTTGTATTCTTCTTATCCATGTCTTGGGAACTGAACTTTAGAGATATTCAACATCATAATTCTCTGGGAACTCCTTTTCCCACATTTTCTATGGGAACTTCTGGCCCGTATATTCGAGCACCTAAAATCCTGCCTAGTGACTGCTAGAATATCCTTAAGCCATATTTCATATCCAGTACATCAATACCTGTAATCCCTAAACCCAGTATTACTAACAGTGGAAGTGTTTGACTCCAGTGATCTTCTCTACAAATAAAGGACTTACTGCTTAAGGAGACCTGTTGTGGACTATATCTTTTGGGACATTTTCACACTCCCCTGGGACCAAATCAATGTACAGCTTGTAGGGAGGAGGGGCACTGGAGATATGAATGTGAAGCCTGCCTGCAGCAACCCCAAATACCACAGCCCAGAGTTTTCAGAGGTAGAGGAAGAGGGAGGAACCGTGGACGTGGCTTGAGAGGAGCCCAAAGAGGATGGGTCCAGGATGGAAGGTATTCCCTCACCCCCCAAGATGAAGGTTTCAATCAGGGGATGATTGGACTTGCAAGCATGGAAGACGGAGACTAGGACAGACCGGGTTCCTTTAACTGTGGCCCCAGGGAAACTATGGTCAAATTAAGTGTTGGAGGAATGCCAGTAGACTTCATGATAGACACAGGGGCTGAATTATCTATTGTGACAACCCCCCCTCGCACCCCTTTCAAACAATGTCCAGCCCGTGGTCGGAATGGCAGGCAAACGCCTATTCCTGCCCTATCTCCAGGCACACTCCTGCGAACTAGGGGGACATCAAATCAATCACCGGTTCTTGTTGAACCCCAGACTGCCCTATCAATCTACTGGGAAGGGACTTGCTCTTTAAACTCAGAGCAAACATACATTTCACTGTAGAGCAGGCTGCCATGACCCTACCACTCCCAGATGCCAAAGTATGTTGTAGTCTCATAGTAGATCCAGAAGAGGAGTGGAGGATTTATGAAGAAAATAGAATTTTGTGAGAGGAAGTAGAAGCAGAGGGAGACTGATTTTGACCCTGAAGAGCTTGATCCCCTTAATCTTGACTGTTGGCTGGATTACAATGATAGAAAGGCATGGTCCGGAGTAACTACAGAAGACAAAGAGTTTTATGCCCTCTCAGTACCTATAGTATGGGCAGAAACCAACCCACCGGGCTTTGCAGAGCACCAGCCCCCAGTAATTGTAAAGTTAAAGCCATCTGTCAGTCCTGTTCGGGAGCGCCAGTTCCCAATCAGAGAGGAGGCAAGGAGAATTCTCTCTGCCCTTTTTAAAAGACTGTTGCAGGCAGGAATTTTAGTGCCTTGTAAGTCAAGCTGGAACACCCCAATTTTGCCAGTCCCTAAAACAACACCAGAAGGAGAGCCTGACTACAGACCGGTGCAGGATCTATGCGCAGTGAATGCCAGAGTAGAGACTATGCATCTCCTGGTTCCAAACCCCTACACCATCCTTACTCTAATCCCTCCAGAAGCCATTTTCTTCACTGTTTTGAACTTAAAGGATGTGTTCTTTTCCACACCACTCCACCCCCAGTCACAAGAGATTTTTGCTTTTGAATGGAGAGCACCAGGAGCTGTGAATCTGGTTCAGTATACATGGAAGCACCTGCCCCAAGGCTTTAAAAACTCTCCCTCCCTATTTGGCCATACCTTAGCCAGGGATCTTAAACAATTTGACAATCTTGAAGATCAATTAAAGTTGATCCAATATGTAGATGACCTTTTATGTGTGCCCCTGATCTAGAACATTGCACTGCTGGAACTTTGAACTTATTAAATCTCTTAGACTTTTGTGGATACAAAGTCTCCTGGAAGAAAGCACAGATCTGCTAGCGCCCAGTGCATTTTTTAGGTTTTGACATCTCACAAGGCCAGTGGTCTCTAGGACCTGCCAGGAAAGAGGTAGTCTGTCGCATTCCAGAGCCCAAGTCTCAGAAAGAACTGCATGCATTCTTAGGGGCAGCCAGTTACTGCTGCTCTAATAGCAAAACCCCTGTATGAAGGAATGAAAGGGGGGTCTGATGCTCCCTTCCCCTGGACAGAAGAACAAAGCCAAGCCTTCAACACCCTAAATCAAAAACTCATAGAAGCTCCAGCTTTAGGACTCCCAAACCCAGTCAAGCTGTTTTTCCTTTGCATGGATGAGCGCATGGGAGTTGCTCAAGGCGAGCTACTTCAGACTTTAGGCACACTCAAACGCCCAGTAGCATACCACAGCCAAAGCCTGGACAAGGTAGAACAGGGACTACCCCCTTGCCTGCAAGCAGTAGCTGCTTATTGCTGCTTAATTGAGGCAGCTGCTAAATTTACTTGGGGAGGAGATCTCACATTGTTTGTTGCCCATGGAGTTAAAACTATTCTAGAAGCAAGAAAACATAAGTATCTCACAGTGTCAAGAATGGCTAGATACCAGTCTGTCCTACTTGAGAACCCTGGAGTTAATCTATCCCCAATCACAACTGTTAACCCAGTTACACTACTGCCAATCCTGGATGACAGCCCAGAGCATGACTGCATAGTTACAACAGATGAAATCTTTGCCTCTCATCTTGATCTTCAAGATCAACCCATTTCAGCCCCATATTTGACATTATACTGTGATGGAAGCAGTTTCCTAGATAAATAAGGAATCAGACGTGCGGGTTATGCCATGGTGGGTGACCATCATACTGTAAAAGCACAGTCTCTCCTATCTGGCACTTCAGCACAGCTAGCTGAAATAATTGCTCTCACAGACACTCTCATTTTAGGATGGGATCAGAGTGTAAACATTTACAAAGACTCAATGTTTGCTTTTAAAGCAGCACACGCCCATGGGGTCCTCTGGCAAAACAGAGGTTTCATCAATGCAGGAGGAAAAGAAATAAAATATGGCCCCAATTTGTGCCTTTTAATGGAAGCAGTGAATCTCCCAGCTCAAATCACCATAATCCATTGTAGGGAACATCTGAAGGGTCTCGATCCTGTAGCCCGTGGAAATGCTAGGGCTGATGCTGCAGCAAACCAAGCAGCCATGGACAATGTGCCTGCCAGCCAGACTGCCCTAGCTTGCCCTGTTTATTCCACTCCCATCTCCCAATGGACCCCCCACTATTCCCCAGAAGAAGAGAGTTGGCTGGAGTCTCAGGGAGCAACTAAGAATGCTGAGGGATGGTGGATTCTCCCAGAGGAAAAAGATTCCCTCAGTGCTAGGCTATGAAGTTGTTAAAGCCCTCCATGCCAATACACACTTTGGATCCGCAGCACTTTTAAAGTCCCTTGACAGATGGGCTCACATAGATCGCAAAGCAGCCCTAGTGGACTTAGTTTGCAGACAGTGTGTTACCTGCACTCGAAATAATCCCCGAGAAGGACCTAGACTGCCCCCAGGACACAAGACCCCAGGTCCTGCCCCAATGACACATCTAGTTGTGGACATTACTGAAATGCCTAGAGTGGGACACCACAAATACTTGCTTGTGTTCGTTTGTACTTTCACTGGATGGATAGAAGCCTTTGCCACAGCAACAGAAAGAGCCTCAGAAGTCAGCAGGGTCCTAATGCAAGATCTAATCCCGTGTTTTGGTTTAAGTCAAACAATTTCCTTGGTCAATGGAAGTTCATTTGTCTCTGAGATAACACAGCAAGTAGCTAAAGCCCTAGGCATTAATTGGAAGCTGCATTGTGCCTATCACCCACAAAGTGCCGGCTTAGTTGAAATAGCCAACAGGACACTGAAAGCCACCATTCGTAAGTTTTCTCAAGAGACCCAACTGCCTTGGACAAAAGTTCTGCCATTAGTGCTTTTCAGGATCCACTGTCTACCTTCAAAGCACACCTCAGTTTCCCCGTATGAAGTGATGTTTGGTAGACCCCCTCCATTGACCCTTGGGATCCAGGCAGATGCCTACTAAGCAGGACAACTCATAACTACTGAACTTCAAGCCCTTGGATGCCAAGCCCAAGAGCTACAAGCCCATTACTCCGCATGCTTGCCCCTCCCGGTGTTTGTCTCAGTGTGCCATCTCAGCCCCAGGGATTCAATGTGTGTTAAGAATTGGAGACCAGATCCTTTGGGACCTCGGTGGGAGGGATCTTTCACTGTTCTGCTTAGCTCTCCCACAGCTGTCAAAGTTGCAGAGAGGAAACCCTGGATCCATTGGTTGAATCTAAAGTTGGTACACAATCGATGGGAAGCAAGTCCAGGTTCTAATCCAACATCTATCAGGATCCATGACCTGTCTCATCGCCCTGCTTCTTCCCATCCAGCTGGGGAGGACACAGCCAACAGTTGCTGAACCCCTGCTGGGATCTTCCAGGAGGAAGTTCTCTCTATGCACAGGATGAAGAATCAGTTTCGTCGTTGAGAGGGCAGGAAAGGGGAGGAGCGTCTAAGCTCATTTCCACAGCTAAGCAAACAGTTGAATAAGCTTAACGATTTGCAGTTTCCATAATTACTTCAGATTTGCATCACAACCTCATGCATGCTTCTCATTATACAACACATAACAAAACCGGTCAGGTTTTTTTTAGGAAACAAGAAAAACTAAAAGCTGCAAGCTTTCCAGACACAGGCAACTTCAAGGCTGTGTCATTCTTTTGCAAAGTCCTCACTTTGGAGCTCAGTGGCAGGGCGGGGCGGGGCGGGGCGGGGGGGGGGGGATGCAGGTGTCCTGGAAGTCTCCAAAACATAAACATTGGGACAGGAAGAAAACGTTGCTAGTCTTCTTAAAAGAGTTACAGACTCCATTCCCCCCCAGGTCTTTCCCTTCCTCTCCTTCCCCACAGGAGGAGCCCACAACCAATCAAAGGAAGACTTTCTTTCTCTCCTTTTCTCAAGCAAAAAAATAGGAGCCGACTGGAACAGCACAGAGCACAAAGCAAGCTGCAGGAAAGTTTTGAATTGGCACTGGTTGCCCAGGTGGGGGCTCATTAAGTTCCGGGGGGGGGGGGCTGAGCACCCAAGCCCCCCTGAAGTTGATGCCTATGCTTCCCTCTGAGGGAAGTTCAGGGGCTGCTCGTGATTTCTTTTTTTCCTAATTTTTACCTCACAGGCTGCTGTGAGATAAGTTTAGACTGAGTGGTAGAGACTGGCCTAGTATGCTGAGCAGTTATTTGAACTAGGGCTCTTTTTAAAATGTGCAACCAGAGACCAAATGAGCAGTTCCACTTTGCGCAGTTTAGCTTGTTCAGGAATTGAGTTCTTGGGGCCACTAGATGGAACTAGTGTGAGCCAAAGCCTGCTGTTCCCTGTGCATCAGGGGTTTTCCTTAGGCTTTTTTTTTTAACATCCCTTATTCAAGGTTTGTTGCATTCACAGTGCTTCATGTGTGAAGCTCTTCTGCAGTAGTGCTGTCAGGTTCCCACTTTAGCAGGCTTCTAAATGTCTTGGACTCTGTGTGTGTGTGTGCTCTGAATCAAAAGTCCGATTTTTGTTCAAAAGTAACATAATTCATGCTTTAGTTAGGTTGCCACCCTCCAGTTGGGGCCTGGAGATTCCCCTGGAATTACAACTAATCTCCAGATGACAGAGATGAGCTCCCCTGAAGAAAATGGCTGCTTTGGAGGGTGGACTGTGTGGTAGGGTTGCCAAATCTGGGTTGCTGGAAATTTTGGGAGTTGAGCCTGAGAAGGGTGGGGACGGACTTCAATGGGATAATGCTGTAGAGTTTACCTTCCAAGGTGGCCGTCTTCTGTGGTGAACTGATCTCTGCCACCTGGAGATCAGTTGTAATAGTGGAAGATCTCCAGCCACCACCTCGAGGTTGGCAACCCTACTGTGTGGCATTATCCTCTGCTGAGGTCCCTCCCATCCCCAAGGCCTTGCTGTGCCCAGGCTCCACCCCCAAGTCTCTAAGAATTTCCCTGTCAGAAGTTGGCAACCCTATGGTTGAAGCATGAGTTACAACTACACACCTCTATGCAATTCCAAATTCTCCTTTTAAAAAACTCCTGATTTGAACCCATGCCTTGCCTGTCCAAGTTCAGTATGCCAGCCCCTATCTCACACCGCTGTCTTTCAATCAAGCCATTTCATCAACAACTAGCACTGAGTGTTCTGAACCAGGTATGCTTATCCAGAAATCCCAGTGAAACTTTCTCATACTAGCCGATCAACAAGACTTACACTGCAATTAAAAATATAACCACAATGATTTTTACCTTATGGCTAAGCTTATGGACAATCTTGCGCATTTTGACAAGCACATGTCACCCTCTAATTTTACCTCTATCTGGTTCCCCATCTTAGAATATTTGACCTCTCGACAGGAAATTCCTAAAGTAATCAGTGACTTATGTTTGTGGTAAAACCTATGCACTAGATACTATGTCCTGTATCTCAACCTCTGTGCTGTGATTCCTTCCTTCCTTCCTTCCTTCCTTCCTTCCTTCCTTCCTTCCTTCCTTCCAATCTCTGGTTCTTTTATGTACTACTATTGTGATCTTAAGTTCCATTATATGAGCTGTATACATTTACTGTGTATTTTTGTATTATTTTTGTAATATTTACAAAATTTCAATAAAATATTAATTGGGGGGGAATACAACCACAATGAAAAGTACAGAGCAATCAAAGAATTAAAGTAAAGAAATAAAGACCTTTCAAAACAGCTGGCACAACATTCCTATGTCACCTGGAAATGACATGGGCACACAGTGGGTGACCCTCTGGTTTTTGGGAAAACTCTATGGTTTGCGGGTGATTGTACCATAGAGTTTTGCCCAAAAACCAGAGCGTTGCCCACAATGTGCCCACGTCACTTCTGGGTAACAAAGGCATGCTGTGTGATGTCACTTCTGGTGATGTCAGCATGTTGGGGGTAACACTTCCAGCCCGGGGTCATTTTGTAAAAAAAGAGATGCAGGAGCTCATTAGCATAACTCATTAGCATAGCTTATTTACATATGCCACCCCCCTCTGACATCACCGGAAGTGTGTCAGAAGGCAACACCCACCACTCAGGCTCCACCCCAAAAATCTCCAGGTATTTCCTAACTCAGAGCTGGCAAGCCAGCTTTACACTTTGTCTAAAGACACTTTAGGTTTCCTTTGCTCTTGCAGGGAAGCTACCCTACAACAAGCATGAAAGTACAGATGAAGTTAGTGTGCTTTTGCTTTTTTACACAGTGCATTACCATGTGTGCCCGCTCCTGGGCTTGTTACTCCCAGAACAGAGTTCCGCTGTGTTCCTGCTCAAAATGACCCGTGCCTCCAGCTCCTGGAACATCCCCACCCCTTGCAGGAATTGATGTCTGAGTGTTCTAACTAACTTTTGTTTTCTGTAACCTGAAAACTTTGCAAGAATGTACCTGAAGTGAAAAGTATTGCTTCTGATCTGTTTTTGGAATATAAGCAATACTGCTATGAAGTTTGCTAATCACTAAGTTAGGATTTTGCTTCTGTAACCTTCACATGCTGCTATAACTAGTGCTGCCTCTTAAGTGTCTTGTTAACCCATTTTAACTCCTTTTGTGTTTTTAAGATACTAAGTGTTTCACATTGGTGTTTAAGGGAAAGGGGTACAAAAAGTATATTTTATTATACATTTATCCTTGCTTAGTCGCTTAGCTGAAATTTTGAGTAAAACCCCTGAAATTTCAACTCCATAAGGGGGAAGGTGTAAAGAAAAGCCATTTTCTTTTCCCTGTTTTGTAAAAATCTTTGGTTTGAGCTGCAAGAGAGGCCTGTAGAAACTTTCCCTAGAGACAGAGAGATAACAGGGAAGAGCTGTGGTAACCTTGGTAGATTGCTTTCAGCTAGGGCTGCCAAGTCCCCCGGTAGGGCGGGGAAAACACAGATTTTTAATACTTACCCCCGCTTTTTCAAAATTGGCCCTCGGGGGACAAAATGGCTGCCAGCAGGAACGCAGGGGAACGTCAGAGCCTGCCCTGCCTTAAAAGGGAAATGTCTGCAGAGAGCCTGCCCTGCAGTAAAAAGCCTCACCAGACATTTCCCCTTTAAGAATAGAGTCAGCAAGAGAGCTCCGCCCCGAGATTAAGGAGGGACTGAAGGGGCTGCTTTTGCATGTGGCTGGGGTAAGGTTGCAAGGTTGCTGTGGTAAGTTTCTCTTACAGCTCTTTTCCTTCTCTCTCTCTCCCTCCTTCTTTCTTTTTTCTGTCTGTCTGTCTGTCTGTCTGTCTCTCTCTGTCCCCATCCAGCAGAGGTCTATCAGTGGCTATTATTAGCCACAAGGTCTAAATGGAACCCTTTGTCTGGGGCAGTGATGCTCTGCATTCTTGGTGCTTGGGGGGCAACAGTGGGAGGGCTTCTGGAGTTCTGGCCCCGCTGCTGGACCTCCTGAGGGCACCTGGTATTTTTGGCCACTGTGTGACACAGAGTGTTGTACTGGATGGGCTGATCCACTGTGGCTTCTCTCCTGTTCTTATGATATGAAAATCATATTTAGCACTTGTGTAGCACTTAGGGCTTCATATTCTGCCGAGATGAGGGAGGATTCAGTAGGGCCGTTGCTCAGTGATAGAGCATCTGCTTGACATGCAGGAGGTATCAGCCTCTTCAGCTAAAAAAGGATCAGGTAATAGGTGACATTAAAGATCTCAGCCTGAGACCCTGGAGAGCCACTACCAGTCTGAGTAGTCAGTACTGACCTTGATGGACCAATGGCCTGATTCAGTATTAGGAAACTTCATGAGTTCATGTGTCAGCATGTGGAAGCAACATCACAGGATGTGACGTCACAAAATGATGTCACTTCCTTTCTCCTGGCTCCACCCCCAAAGTCTCCTTGCTCCACCCCCAAAGTCCCCAGATATTTCCCAAGTTGGACTTGGCAGCCCTACTTTCAGCTGGCTGGAACAGAGATCGCAACTGCCTTGAAACTACCAGCCCTCATTAGCACATTCCAAGGCAATTAAACCATTAGCACCTGCCTGGAGGAGGATGGGACCCTTAACTGCAGGACTGTTTTCGTTTCTCCTCTGCACAAGGTATTATGGGATGTTTTCGGCTTAGCAACTGTGAGAAGATTACATCACTTCTCTAGTCTGTGAGTGGTCAGAGGCCTAGACTGCTCAGAGACCCCCTTTCCTATAAAGTAAGCTACATTCACTTGATTGGTGGTGCCTGGAACTATGGGACATGTCTTGTCAATAGTCCCAGAGCAACCCAGCAATGGCATTCCACTTTGACTCCTGCCTGGGTGGGCTGACTGTGTGAACATCTTGTTTTGCTGGATTTACCGCCTCTGCAATCTGGAAAGGTAACACTGAAACTGTGTCTTTATGTTTAGGAAGGCTAGAAAAGCTTAGCTTTATTGTTTTATATCCTCCACAAGCCTTGTCTTTTAAATATTTTTGCACCTTAATAAAACAATTATATTTTATCCTGTTGTGGGTTTTGTGTTCAGTTAACCTCAAAGGTTTAATCCAATTGCCTAAGACTCTTGAGCACTACCAAAAAAGTACTTGTTTTGTCTTTGGAAACTCAGACTGTAGTTCTACTCTGCGGGGCTGATCTTTCTTGTGTAATTCTCTGAAAAGTCTTTGGTCTTTTTTCTCCTGGACTGTTGGGATAGACTTAAAAGACCTGGTGGCAGATTACCAAGGCTTGGGTGAGTGTTAAACTCTCTCAGGTATGTTGTAACTTTGCTTTGTTTTGCCCTCCTTGAACCAAAGTTCTGACCCAGGACTGGGTTAGCAGTTTTGACAGTTAGAATGTTTTGTTTTCAAGCATCCTTGTAGGCACTTGTTTCAAAATGTGCACTTCTTGAAGACCCAAAGGTGTTGGCCCCGAGGCTCTTTTGAAGCACCGTCTGATCAAAGCGGAGGGGAAAGAAGCCAGGGTTGCCAGTTTACATTGGGCAAGAAGCAGTGGGGCTGCCAACCTGCAGGTGGTGGCTGGAGATCTTCCAGAATTACAACTGCTCTCCAGTAGACAGAGATCAGTTCACCTGGAGAAAATGGCTGCCTTGAAAGGTGAACTCTATGGTATTATATCCCTCTGAGGTCTCTCCTTTCCTCAAACCCCGCCCTTCCCAGGCTCCACCCTCAAAATATCCTGGAATTTCCCAACCCAGAGCTGTTAAAGATTGGTGGGGTACACCACTGCAGATGATGGGTCAAGTTTTTCATTACCAATTGTATAAAATACTCTCCGAAAAGAGGGAACGGGCCATGACAAAGAGTGAGATTTTACCCCCTTCTCTTTGTTTCCTATGATGGTTTTCTCTTTACTTGGCACATTTCCTTGCCACTGAAGTCAGTTTTTACTTGGCAAATTTAACACACAGCAAATAAAGTGTTTATGATCCTCCCTACCACCACTTTGAAGTGGTGCGGTCCATTCGATCATCCCCTTCTCCTGCATGGCCCTCTGGAAATTATTGTCATCCAGGTCTGCCAGATCAGAATCCCAGCATTCAGACCCTCCCTTGCTCTGAAGAGGGCAGCGTCCATTTTATAATAGGGGCTTTTAAAACACACACACACTCACACACCTTTTAGGGATGTCGCTGGCCTCGTTGGAAAAGTGCATCAGTCTGCCTTGTACTTCAATCCCGATGTTGAAAGCCAGAAGCAAATCGAGGCCAGAAATCTTCTTCTGTTCCGGCAGAGCTTCGGAGATTGCGAGGAGAACAGGCAACACTGCTCCAGAGGGGTGTGTGGTTGGATGCCACGTGTCGTCAAAATCCATGGAGTGAACCTTTTTCGGTCAGCCACAATAACAAAAACACCTTGGTGTTAAATCAGAGATTTAAGATGAGTTTGTGTTTTACCTGCTTCAGTTGACTTGGATCCAGCTGTCCTCCATTGCCTGAGTAAAAGAGGACTTCTGGTCATATTAAGGGGGGGACGGGGACTTTTGACAGTTTCCCCATTCCACTGCAACTTTCTTGTGCTGTGTCTGCACCATTCCCGTGACAGAGCACTATTGTTGCACTACTGCAAATCATTGCTTCCTCACACATAGGGTTGTCAAGTGTCCCTTACTTACCGGCGGGGGGAGTCCTCCATCGTCTGGGAGTTTCCCGGGCGTGCGCACAAAGCGCGCGCGCCCGACGATGTCGCCCGGAAGTGACGTCATCATGTTGGGGGCGTTGCCAGGGCGACGCTCTGGCAATCACCCCAAAACTCTATGGTATCATAGAGTTTTGGGGTGATTGCCAGAGCATCGCCCTGGCAACGCCCCCAACGTGATGACGTCACCTCTGGGTGACGTTATTACGTTGGGGAAGGAGAGTGGGGTTCCCCCCGCTGGCCAAATGCTGGCCGGCAGATCGGGAACCCCTGTAGCGGGGGATCCCCCGCCCCCCCGGGCTGACTTGGCAGCCCTACTCACACAGGAAAACCCAGTTGCGATGGATGACTACTGAGCAACATTCAGTGACGTGCAGATGCTTGCAATGCTAAAAAATGCATACACTGCATATATTGTTTCTCTATTGTAGAGAGATTGTAGTAGAGACATTCCCCCCCTCTGTAGTAGAGACATATTGTCTCTAGATGGCCCAGGCTATCCTGATCTCATCAGATCTCAGAAGTTAAGCAGAGTTGGCCCTGGTTAGTATTTGGATGGAAGACCACCGAGGAAATCCAGGGTCGCTATGCAGAGGCAGGCAATGGCAAACCACCTCTGAATGCCTCTTGCCTTGAAAACCCTACAGGTTTACTATAATTCAGATGTGACTTGCTGGCATTTTCTACCACCACAGAGAGATTGTCTAGATAGGTTTTTATATATTTACTTGGGGTACTTTTATTCTGCTTTCCTGCACTCATTTGCACACTCCCAAGTCGCTTACAATGTTATGCACACACAGCAGAAAATATTTAAACCCACCATCAACTAGCTGGTGTGTGTGTGTTAGCCTGACTGCTCTATTATCTATATACTAATAGCCAAGTGTTCCCTGTGTGTGTGTGGATATCTAAATCCACACATTGGGGGCACCTGGGGGGAAGAGAGATTTTCCTGCACATTTGGGGCAATCCCCAGGTGTGCAGAAAAATCTGAAAACTTAAAAAAACTATACAGGGATATTTAAATCCCCCCAAAAGTAAAATAATGTTCCCTGTGCGTGCGCAGAGAATTCTCTGTGAACTATGGCAGGCCAGTAGCTGAGAGCCGCTGAGGCCTCGCCACCAGTGCCCATGGGGGGGGGGGGGAGATCAATGGGCCCGGGTCTTGCCACCGGTGCCTGTGGGGGGGAGAAGGATTGGCAGGCCTGGGCCTTGCCATCGGTGCAGGGGGGGGGGCAGAGGAGAAGGCTCACCTGCGGATGCTTCCTTCTCCTCAATGTGGAGCTCCTTCTCCCCACCCCCCGTGAGTATCACGGGTCCCTGCTTCTTGTATTATCAATATAGGGGAAATATTAGCTCTTAATAATCAGCAGTAGGCATTAAAGATCAGCACCTGTATATACAGAGGTTGCTGCCTCCTCCAGACAAACCAAGGAATTGACAAGGAGGCTATTATCAGTATAAAAAGGTTTTCTTTTACTTAAAGAATAAAAGTGTTACAGAAACGGTCACACATTCATACAGTTCTAGGAAGTCAGATAGAATGAAAGGGACGGTTGCATTATTAGGAAATCATTGCTACATTATATTTACCTATGCAGAGAGAGTTGCTGTGATCCTGCTGGAGAAACGAGGTGAGTTTTTAGGGAATTGGGGGGGGGGGGGGGGTTTGTGAACCAGGAGCCATGTTAGGGTCAGAGCATGGTGAGAGAAAGGAAGAGAGAGAAGCAAAAGAGTGATGCAAGAGAGAGCGATGCAAGAGAGAGAGGAGTGCTGGGAACTTTCCTTTATTTGGGGGGTGGGAAGTGGTCTCTGGGGGCAGGCTTGGCCACCCACTAGCTCTTGTCCAGTGGAAGAGAGGCTAGGAGGAGCGGTCAGCATTTGATTCTACCTGATGGTCAGAGATACCCAGGGCCGGAAGCTGACATCATCGGCTAGGAGCATTGTCTTTTAGATGAAGGCAGGGCCCTGGGCAGCCAGGACCGGTTCTTCCAGGAAATGTCCTGCTGCTGTCTTCGCATTCCTGTGAGAAAATCCTTTGCTGTACCAAACGGGAGGATGTTGTAGGGAAGGGGGGGGGGGTTGGCCTGCTACGTGTAGAGAGCACATACTGTGATGATGTCTTGTGAAGACAAGTCTCTGGTTAAGATGCCAAGATGGCTATTTCCTGTGTAAATCTCTTTGTGTTGGGAGAAACCTCCTGGCCTGGAGGTGGCAACCTCAGAAAGTGGTACTTTAAACCTCTGCTGGAAGCGTTTGCAGTCATTTTCCCTCTGGTTACCCCGTCCAACAGTCTATCGCACACAATCAGCAAAATAGTCCACTTATTTTCTCTCATAGATCCCTATAAAAGTTCAGAAAGCATTGTGCTGGCTTACGTGTGTGTGTGTGTGTGTGTGTGTGTGTGCACACATTATCTTTGGCTGTGATCCAAAGAATTGCTCTAGTTCAACATGCGTGTGAAGCTGTGTTCCCTTTTCCACAGCCCCTTTCCATTTGTTATGTCAACCGATTTTTCAACAACGAAAGAACTTTCTAAACCGTTTCCAGTGTGAGGTCAGAACTTGCTATTCAGTGGGGAAAGATTTTTGAAAATTTTACCGGGCATCCAAACCCTTGGGCACACCTAAAGTGGCAAACTGGATCCCAGGTTTCACTTTTCTCGTTTTTATTTGTTACACTTCTCCAAGGCTTCACAATCTTCAAAGCAGTCCCCCTCTAGAAGTGAATTTAGCATTCAGAGAGTTTCCTTACCGCCACTCCGTTCACAAAAGTTGCATACAGGGGAGGAAGCCGGATATCTGGGTGAGCCCAAACAGTGCTGGATGTTTTGGAACTGTAGATCTGGAATAGGTTGGTATAGGTTAATTTTGAACTTGAGCATCGAACAAATCAACATGACCACTTTATGCTTTCTGAGGGTATATGAATTTGAGAGGCTGAGAGTCACATCATTGAAATAGTCCTTGGTTTGCACTGGTGAACTGCCAGGAAACAAAGGCAAAGAACGTGGTATTGTTTGTACTAGACTCATGCTTAAAGGCAAGAATGAAAGTATAATTGTTTTACAGGAATCTGCATTCAGACCATGTCCTGTTGCCTCGCAGTTTCTAAAATGCCTTTTGCTGCAATTCTTTGTTCTCATCTGCTTCTAAATTGCGCATCCTTTCTAAAGTAGTATTGTTTCTGCAGGTATTTAAGTGCTGTCCACTGCCCTCCAGCCCATTTCCGCCTCTCTCTCTTTTTAGGTTCTGTTTTCTTTCCCTCCTCCTCCTCCAAGGACAAAAGAAGACGTGTCCCCCCCCCCCCCCCCCCCCCCCGCACTCAGGGAAACTTTTAAAAAGCCAGAGAGAGCATAAGCAGGAATCAGTAAATACAAAGGACTCGGGGATTCCCTGCTCCCAGATGTGTCAGTCTGGCACTTGTGCCTGCCTGGGTTTCCCCCTCCCTTCCCCTTCAGTTTACAGAATCAGGGAGGGAGGGAGAGGGGGGAGGGAGGGGTTGGGTCTGCAGTTAAAAGTTGTGAAAGATGCTTGCCTTTCTCTTCATCTTAGACAAAGCAGCCGGTTAGCTCAAAAAAAATGTGGGTTTTGCTTGTAGATGCAGAATGCATGCGGAATACACAAATAAATAAACTGGAGGGGGAAACAAAAAACCAGTGCAGAGGGAATGCGTGTGAATGCAAAGTCAACCCTTAAGGCTTGACTCCTCAGATTAAAATGGGGGGGGGGGAGGAGTGAGGCTAGTTCCTCTGGTGGAAATTGACCCAAAATTGACCCGCCATTGCGCAATCCCGTGGATTTTTGTAGATGCGGGCACAGCCCGCCATTGCACAATCAGACTCAACTGCCAGTGAGTCAGGGGGTGCTGGGGTGGTTTACCATTTGTTCCCAATGCGCTTACACGAGGAATCAATGATTCGCACCTCTCCCTATGGAATGTGTGTGTGTGTGGGGGGGTGCGCCGATGCACATACTGCAATGGGGGGGGGGAGGACAACAGCACGGAGTCAGGATAGCCTGATCAGACTGTCCCGATGCCATGGGAGCTCACTGGTGTGATCAGACACAGCAAAGTCCATCTGTGGCCCGTAGCAACCCAATTGCTACTGGACTTTCTGAGGTTTTTTTTTTTTTTACTCTGCATGTGCAGCAGAGCAAAACGGGTGGCCGACAGCTGCAGGGCGCTTCCCAGATGTTGGCGTCTGATTGCGCTCCTTTAATCTGCCCGGCATTCATACCTATGTCGGGGGGGGGGGGTAATGGTGCGTGTGATCGCTACCTTTATATGGCAGTTTACTTCCCAAATGGGGACTCAAAGCAGCTCGCATTGTTTTCCCTCACAACTACCATCCTTGGTCAGGTGAAGAGTGTGTGACTGGCCCACAGTCACCCACTAAAGCTTCCCTGGCAGAGTAGGGATTTGAACCTGGCTCTCCCAGTCCCTAGTCCAACACTCTCAAGCACTACAATACACTGGTTCTCGATGTCTTGCACAGCTGGTATCCTGCCCTGGACCTGGCTCCTGATCTCAGTCCTGAAGCTCTGCTGAGGGTGTGGAGGGTGGGTGGGACTGTGAACTCATCCTTCTCTTTCAGTCTGACTTACGCTCACAGGGGCTGTGGTCTCACACACACACACACAAAATAATCCATTTACAATCCACTTTCCAACTGGATATTGCTAGTTCACACAGTAAAATCCAGTTGGGAAGTGCATGAAAGTGGACTGAAAACGGATTGTTTACTGTGTGTGACCGCAGCCCGGGCTGTTCTTGTGAGGATGAAATGGAGGAAGGGAGCACCAAGTGTCACTCCAAGCTTTGCAGAGGAAGGGTGGAATGAAAGTGTACTCAGCAAGTAGCTCCTTCCAGGTTCTAAGGCAGAGGTCTTTCATATCCCCTGCCACCGGTGCTTTTCAATCCCTGGAGACGGCTCCTGAATGTTCTGCATACCAAGCAAATGCTCTACCAACAAGCCACGGTCTCCTCCCTAAATGAGCCCATCTTTTACAGAGTTAGACCCCTGTGTCTACCTGATCCTGTTAACTGGAGAAGCCAGGGATTGAATCTGGGGCCTTCTAGATGCTGAGCAGATGCCCCACCACTGAGCTACCGCTCCTCCCCATGCATCTGATGAAGTGGGCTTTAGTCTGGGGAAACGTCTGCATCATTACCTCCGTTAGTCTCTAAAGAGCCGCCAAGAAACTGTGGCCCAGTTAACTGTGTCATTAGGGAGATTCCCACCCACCCCAAAGGTCTGCACTTGCCTTCTCAAGTTAGTTATCCCCCATGCCTGACGTGCACATTTCGATCACCGTACCTTGCTGTACTGGATCATTTTTTGGAAGACATCCGTCCGGGTACCCAGCAGCCCAACTCCCAAGGTATCCAGAATCATACGCTTGCTTCTCTGAACGACCACATCGGTCAAGTGGCTGGCCTTCAACCCATGGATCACATTCGCAAAATTCCCAGTAACATTCTGTCAAGAGGATTTAAAAAAAACACAGCAAACACATGTTAGTCATCTAAGATGTCCCGTGGCACTTCCAGCTCATTTCTCTGCCAAATTCTGACCTCCAGCAGTAGCTTCACACCTGCAGTTTAGTAACTACCTGCAGTTTCCTGTCTGACAGCCCTTTTGCTTGGCTCCTCCACTTGCCCATCTAAGACTGGAGACAAGCAGAGTTTTTAGCAGAGAGCTGCAGGTGAACAGGGCAGAGCCTTCATTGCCCAGGATGATACAGGTACATCCCCACCAACACTTCTGATCCTTTGTTTTTGGAAACCTGCCATGCCTGTTTGACCAGAGGCTGAGCTTCTGTCCCACCCTGCACAGCTTGCAACCCACCCAGCTGAACTCAACTATCTGTTGTGGCCAGCCAGATGTTTGACAGCCACCTTTGGGCAACCAAAACAAGAGGTTCGTCAGGCCCTTGATGAGCTGCTGGCCACAACAGGTAAATTTGGTTCAGGTGGCACAGAGTGTGTCCCATGGGACATAAACTACCTGTGACAAACAGCCTCCAGTTCTCCTTTAGAGTAAAGATTGCCTCCTCGGATGGGCCACCCAGAAGTTGGAAGTTCACCCAACACTGCTGAGCAGGCCTTTGGCTGACCTCTGACTGCTTCATGTCCAAAGCAGTCTCTCGTTGACTTGTTGAAAGAAAAGCCATGTCTCTTTCCCTCCATTCAGAGAAATAACTCAGTGCCATACCTTTGCCCACATAGTTCCCTCAATCGCAGTTTTCCTCCTAGGCAGGAAATATGTGCAGGAGAAATCTTCTTGAGAAACCTTAAGGTGGGACAGATAATTCCCTTTTATACCATGTGAACAGCTGTGTAGGGTGTTATGCCTCACACTGTCCACACCCTCCTTCCTGTACCAAAAGTTTCCCCTTTTCAACATTTACAATTTCCCCCTGACTAATTTCTGGCGTGCCATGGATGGCTGCCACTCCGGATTGCAGCAAGACATGGGGCAATTCCTGTCAGACGCAAGCTCTAAGTAGGATGATAAGATGGTCGAACGAACACAAAGGCAAAGTTTTGGCCACTGCCAGAGAGCAGATAAGTCAATCATTCCCAAACAGTCCTGAGAGACCAACAGCACCCTATAAGAAAAAAATGGAATAAATAATGCAGAGCAGAAAGCTCCCCACACTCCAAGGAGGCTGAGGCTGCCCTCAGGGGAGGGGCTGTGGCTCAGTGGCCGAGCATCTGCTTGGCATGCAGACGGTCCCCGGCTCAGTCCCCAGAATCTCCTGTTGAAAGGATAAGGTGATGGGAAAGACCTCTGCCTGGGATGCTAGAGAGCTGCTGCCAGTCTGGGTAGGCAGGACTGACCTTGACAGACCAAGGGCCTGATTTGGTCTCAGGCAGCTTCGTGTGTGCTTCTCCGCACGTAAATGTAGGGGAATTGGCTAAGTCAGTGGTGCGCCACAATTCTTTTCTCCTGTGCTTTGACTCAAAAGCAAAAGCAAAGGTGCAACTCCATACCTACTGACTGGGCCGCCACCAATCAGAGATGGCTTGGAGGTTCAGGTCAGAGCTGGGTATAGAATGTGGAACTCTAGAGGAACAGACATCCTTGGGATTCCGGTTTGATTTGGGAAATCCCAGTAGGAGAAAGAAAAGAAGTGGCACGATAGGGTGGGAGGGAGGCTGGCTGCCAGCTTCATAGTTTGGGGCAGTTGGGTGTAGTGGTTAGGAGGGCGGACTCTAATCTGGGAGAACCAGGCTCAATTCCCCCCATGTAGCTGTTAGTGTGACCTTTGGTCAGTCACAAGTTCTCTCAGATCTGTTCTCTCACGAGCAGTCCTCAGGAGAGCTCTCTCAGCCCCACCTACTCCACAGGGTGCCTGTTGTGGGGAGGGGAAGGGAAAGGAGTTTGTAAGCTGCTCTGAGACTCCTTTGGGTAGTGAAGGGTGGGGTATAAATCCAGTCTCCTCCTCCTCCTTCTTGCAACAGCATCGCTGTGTGCCTTAGCTGAGTCTATGCCCACATCTCTGTGTGATTCACTGGTCCAGTCTTGCCTAGGAAATAGGCAAGTGTAGTCTACCTGCAAACTGAGGTTACAGTGTAACAGGAGCAATGCTGAATGTCTTCTGTATATTTGGTGAGAATCTGGGGAGGGAAGGGGATTGAATATTCCCAGAATCCCACCTCCTTCCTTGTTCACTTTTCTGCTTTCTGCTCACTCCTTAGTTAGCAGCACTTGGTTTGTGACTCTTTCTTTAAGAGAGCCAGTTTGGTGTAGTGGTTAGGAGCACAGACTCTAATCTGGGAGAGCCAGGTTTGATTCCCCACTCCTCCACATGCTGCTGCTGGTGTGACGTTGGGTCTGTCATAAGTTCTTTCAGAGCTGTTTTCTCAAGAGCAGTTCTTGAAAGAGCTCTCTCAGCCCCACCTCCCTCACAGGGTGTCTGTTGTGGGGAGGGGAAGGGAAGGGAAAGGAGATTGTAAACCACTCTGAAATTCCTTTGGGTAGTGAAGGGAGGGGTATAAATCCAATCTCTTCTCTCTTCTCTTCTCTTCTTCTTCTTCCTGCAGAGTGATCCTTTCGACCCTTTTGATTCTGCATCTCATGTGAATGGTCATCCAGTCACTCAAGTGTCAAGAGTTGCAGCAGTGTTGTAGAGAGGGTGCCTGCTGTCTCTCTGCATGATGTGCTGCTCTGGACACGATTCCTGCCAGCCAGCTGTTCTGGGCAGGTGCAATGGTGGGATGAGCTTTACTGGGGGACGGGTCAAGTGAACCTTTCATAAAGAATATCCTATGAGTTTTCTTTTCACTTATGACTGTTCGTAGGACCTCTGTCCCACTTGTCCTCTCCTCATCTGGCCAGTCCCTGGTCTCACAAGTACTTGGCTAGCAAAAGAACCACAATTCCTGAGGCCTGGAAGCCAAGGAAAAGACCTCTGAGTCGCTGCATCTGGCCGTTTTCTCTTTGCAGAACATGGCTGAGTCCTGGACACCTTCTCCTCTTTTACTGGTTAGCAATCTCTATCTAATGGGGGGGGGGTTTGTCCTGAACAGGGACCCCCCCAGGAGTGTAGAGTTTTGGAAATCTGGGGGGGGGCTCCTTAGCGCGCGCATGGACAATATTCTCCCCCCCCCCAGGAAACCGCCCTGCCTCCCTGGGCCCTTCCAAGGCCCACCAGCCGCTGCTGCCAGTGCCTCTTCCCCCCCCTTCCCTCTCCCCCTTCCCTCTCTCTCTCCAGCAGCGGCTGCCGGGCCTCAGAAGGATCTGGGGAGGCGCGGTGGCAGGTGCTCCATTTTCCCGGGGGTGGCTGAGCCCCCCCTGGGAAATTTCGGGGGTGGCTCAAGTCCTCGAGCCCCCCCATACTCTACGCCTATGCCCCCCCCCAGAACCATGGAGGTCACTTTTGGTGAGGACTGCCTGTTGCAAAGGATAATTTGTAATCCATAATAGTCCATAACGATCCACTGTAATCCATAATAATCCACAATCCAGAGCTGTTTCAGAAGTAAAGGTCAAGTCCAAGACATGTGGAGTCTGAGGAAGAGGCAAACAGCCCCTCCTGTGGCCATTTCTGCTGGCAAAAATGGCATAGGAGGGAAGCCTGAACCCCCCCCACCCTCCCGTAGTGCTCCCAAGCCAAAAGAGGAACAGAATACTCTGAAGGTGAGTTCCTCCATTTGCCAGGTCTGCAGCTGGTGACCAGCAGGAGTTTTGGGGGCTGGGACATAGGAGAGTCATTGCATTGTGTATGCTGGTATGTCACTTCCAGGAAAAACCTGGAAGTAACATAGGGTAGCTCTAGGAATCTCCAGAAACTCTTTGGTAAAATAACAGATTTCCTGGTGATTCCTAGAGTAACCCTATATCACTTCCAGGTTTTCCCTGGAATTTTGACATAGTGGTATACACAATTTTTGATTCCCCCCCCCAAAAAAAACATCTTGGAGACCTCCTGTGGCCGCCCTATACCCAAATTAGAGTGGCCAGCTCTGGGTTGGGAAATAGTTGAAGATTTTGAGGGTGGAGCCTGGGGAGGATGGAGTCTGGGGAGGCGAAGAACCTCAGCAGTGTACAGTGCCGTAGAGTCCACCCTCCAAAGCAGCCATTTTCTCCAGGGGAACTGATCACTGCAGTCTGGAGAGCTGTTGTAATATCAGGAGGCTGGCAACCCTATCCCAAATTGTGTCATACAATATCATGTGTTTTTGGCCCTCCGTGTGTAGGGCCGCGGTCACACGGCCCCTTTAAATCCGGGAGGGCTCCCGGATTTAAAGGGGCCGCATTATTCAACCGCGGGTTGGGATGTCCATACATCCCAACCCCTGCGGCAGCACCAGCGGAAAAAGCAGCCGCCGCGGCCGCTGACGAGGCGGCCGCGGCGGGAACAACTGCCGCGGTGGCTGTGGCCGCGGCAGAAGCGGCGGCGGCCGCTGAAAAGGCGGCGGAAGCGGCGGCTGCTGCTGAAAAGGCGGCGGAAGCGGCGGCGGCCGCGGAGCGAACAGCGGCCGCGGCGGAGGCGGCCCCAGCAGCAGGAGAGGCGGCTGTGGCGGCCAAGGACCGCCAGCCACCTGGGTAAGTTTTGGGGTTTTTTTCCCCCCTTTTACACTTGGGCGCATGAATAGCCATGCGCCCAAGTGTAAAAAGGGGGGAAAAATGGAGGGGGGAGGCCATCTGGACAGCCCTGCTCTCGCAATGCTTGCGAGAGAGGGCTGTCCAGATAACCTCCAATGCGGGTTCCTCCCGCGACTCCCGGGAAAACACTAGTTTTTCCCGGGGTCGGTAAAAGTGGGAGCAACCCGCATTGGAGCCCGCTTCGCTGCGGGACTCGCTGCGGGGCTATGTAGATGGCCCCTTTAAATGCGGGAGGAAGCAGCCCTTCCTCCCGCATTAAGGGGCCGTGTGACCGCGGCCTAGGACTAAGGTAGCCATAGACTTCATGCAGCTAACCCAATCAAGCTGCGTTCCTTGCAGCAGATCTGAAGTATGGATCACATACCATGACTTCAAGAGAATGCCTCTGCGGTAGCGAAGAGAACACAGTGGGGGAATTGCCCTCCAGTGTCAGCAGACACTTCCATTCTACATTGCAGGAGATTAGAAATATTGCAACCTGTTCTTCAGAGTTGGATTGATGACCTTTCCCATCACCTGCCAACCTCCTCTTCTTCGTTTCCCTCCCCCTCTATCCCCCCCCCCACAGCCTGCCTGGACCATCAATAGCAAGTATCTAAGCAGGAAGAAGAGTCTTGTGCAAAGGCGACCATGAACTAGAGCTGTGAATGTTTAAATGTAAAAACCCCCACCCAGAACCAAAAGCAAAATTTCTTTGACATCAGCTAACTACAGGCTGTGATTACTTACAGTGTTGTGCAACCTAAGAAAGCTTTACCCCATCTAAACTTCTCCTTTCATTTTCAACTTCTTTAAAACAAATACTGGAAGTGACCCGATGTGAACTGAAATAATCCAGTCTCCAGATACAGGATATGCCTAGGGCTCCCAGGTCTCCCTTGGCCACTGGCAGGGGATTGGGGGGGGGGGGGGGGTAGGGTGGCCAGATCCAGGTGGGGAAACTCCTGGAGATTTGGGGGTGGAGTCTGGGGAGGGCAGGGACCTCAAGTGGGGTACAATGCCCTAGAGTCCACCCTCCAAGGAATCCAGGGGAACTGATCTCTGCAGTCTGGAGATGAGCTGTAATCAGGCCTGTAGCCAGGATTTTATAAGTCGGGGGGCACTGGCGTCAGTTAGGAAAGCAAGCCATGCTTGGGGAAGGGGTAGTGGCAGCAGGGGGCTAGATGGAAGTTGTGGGGACTTGGCAGGAAGTTGGAGGGGCTTGGCAGGAAGTCAGGGGGTGGGCCCCGAAATGCCCCATGTAGCTAAGGGCCTGGCTGTCATTCCGGGGGATCCCCAGGTCCCCCCTGGAGGCTGATACCCCTAGATGCACCCTATTTTATGAAGCATTTCTTGGTCACAAACAGGGCCGGCTCTATCACTAGTCCAACTAGGCGGCCGCCTAGGGGCACAGCTGGCAAATGGGGCGGCGGAGAAGGGATGGCCAGCAAGTGAGGAGGGCACATTGCAGAGGGCAAGAAGGCGGTGAGGCTAGCTGCACATCGAACAGAAGGGAGCGGCACCTTCTGGGAAGGGAGTCCCCACCCCTAGGCCTCCTCCAACCTTAACCCTGTCTCCACCCCCCACAAGCGTGTGAGTTTTCTCTGGCTCACAGTGGCTGTTGGGGACCAACTTTGCCTGATGCAGGGGGTGAAAGACGGGCAGGCAGATGCCCCAGGTCCCCCCCTCTGACCTGTAAATTGGAGTGCTATGGGGGGAGTTAGGGTTGCCAGCCTCCATGTGGGATTTGGGGATCTTCTGCTTTTACAACTGATCTCCAGTTGACAGAGATTAGCTCCCCTGGAGAAAATGGCTGCTTTGAATAGTGGACTCCTATGGCATTGTACCATGCTAAGGCCCCTCCCCTCCCCAAGCCCTGCTGTCTCCCAGCTCCACCCCCAAAGTCTCCAGATATTTTCCATCCTAGACCTGGCAACCCAGGGAGTGGAAGGAAGCAAGAGGGAGAGAGGGCAAGAGAGGGGTCACATCAGTGAGGTGCGTTGGGTCTTCCATCCAAACTGCTCCTCCCCCTCCTCATTCTGATCAGGAAAGATGTTTTGGCTGATCAGAAAAGAGCGGGAAAGGCACAGAACGTGCACGCCCCTCCCCTCCTCCACCTCTCCTACGCCACCCCGCCACCGCTCATCCCGCCCCCACTCCTGCTCCCACTGGCTGCCGTGCCTCTTGCCTCATGGCAGCCTGCGGATGGAGGGGAAAGCCAGCCCCCCCCCCCCCCCGGGAAGGAGCACACCCCCGGCCTTTCTGTGCCCTGGACTGCCTCCATGCTGGCTTGTGCGCAGCCCCATGATGAGATGCCCCAGCCGGATTGGGGCCTCGGCCCCCCACTGTGCGCCCCTCCTTGGCCTGCCGGCCTCTTCGCCCTCTTCCAGAGGAAGAAGAAAAGGAGAAGAGGAGATTGGATTTATACCCTGCCCTTCACTACCCAAGGGAGTCTCAGAGTGGCTTACAATCTTCTTTCCCTTCCCCTCCCCACAACAGACACCCTGTGAGGTAGGTGAGGCTGAGAGAGCTCTTTCAATAACTGCTTGTGAAAGAACAGCTCTGAGAGAACTGTGACTGCATGTGGAGGAGTGGGGAATCAAACCCTGTTCTTCCAGAGTTGAGTCCATGCTCCTAACCTCTACACCAAACTGACCACTGCCAATCTGAGTAGATGATATTGACCTTGATGGACCACAGGTCTGATTCAGCACAAGGCAGGTTCAAATGTTTATGTGCATTCAAGATAGGTAATGACAGGTGGCCTTTCCTGAAAGACGTCTTGGCCACCTCTGCTGATCTCCCAAGGGGAAGGTTAGGGGGGTACTGTCAGACATGCAATGCTTTAAGTCCGTGTGTGTTGCCGGTGAGGCCTGACAGTGCCTTAGGGGAATTAACTGTGAACCATGGCAGCTGTCCCAGAATCCTCTGCAACATGCAGGGGTTCCATGGCAGATGTCCACGGGTGGCTCCTCAGAAAAGGTTGTGTGGGGATATTGCTCTGGAGCCATCCTTTCTGAGTTAAGACAAAAATGTGTGAGCTGGAGGCTAAAAAAACTGTGAGCTAGCTCAGACTAACTCATCTTAGAGGGAACACTGCTCCAGACCCCACCTGCAGGTTGGCAACCCTAAAGATTCATATTCAGCATACTAGTTCTGCAGGAAGGCAAGCTGATTTCAATCGGAACCTAATCGTTAGGAATTGATTCCAATCCAGTGTGGGAATAACTGTTGGATGTGAGATATTGGTTCAGACAAGATTTTGTATAGATGGGACAGAAAATAATGTTTTTATTGGTTTTGTCAAAACCGTTTTGACAGCAAACAAGGTAAACAGAATAAGAAGCAAAAGGTGGGTGTGGCTGGATGACCACAGTTCTGGTAACATGGGGTGTGGCCTAACATGCTAATGAGCTGTGCTATCAGGGGTGTGGCCTAATATGCTAATGAGTTCCTGCTGGGCTTTTTCTACAAAAAGAGCCCTGTTTATACCCCACCTTTCTTCCCATTGGAGACACAAAGTGGCTTATATCCTTTCCTCCTTTTGATCCTCACAATGACCCTGTGAAGTAGGCTAGGCTGAGAGTGTGTGACTGGCCCAAGGGCACCCAGCCAGCTTCCATGGCATTGTGGGTATTCGAACCCAGGTCTCCCAGATCCTAGTCTCTTAGCCACCACATCACACTGGCTCTTACATCAAGGGGAATGTTAACTTCAGTGGGAATTAAGTCCTACCGAGCTTGAACACAGGGCCACAGGTAGGCTGCAGTTCTCTGGGACTGCCAAGAATTCAGGTCTCTGCAAAACTCAGCTTTCCAATTATTTTTCCTTTGACAATTGTCCTGAATAGGAACACCCAAGCAGATAAAACAAACCAGGTGGGTGGCTCCTTAAATCTGCTGTGCTACAACTGCAGCCAAATATTTGGCCACCTGTACAGTAACTCGGTTTTCTGCCTCTCGTAATAACCAAGACATTTTTCTCATGCAGGGAAATCAGAGCCAGCTCCAAGGAATGGGTAAACTAGCTTTGATCCTAAATCTGAAAATACTGGACAATCTAAAACTATACAGTCAATCTATATATCTAATTCCCAAATGCCCCCCCCCCGCGTGCGGATACTTAAATCCATGCGGGGGGGCACTTGGGTGGGGAGGGGGTTCTGCAGATGGGGGGTGATCCCCCCGTTTGCAGAAAAATCAAAAAAGTTAAAAAAAGTTTTCGGGGGATACTGAAATCCCCCAAAAAGTAAAAAAGCGTTCCCTGCGCATGCGCAGGGAACGAACTTACCTGTCGTGTGGTTGTTGCTGGCGGCGGCGGCGTGGCAGTGGTTCTCTGCGCGTGCGGACTTGCGGGAGTGCTGGCGGTGGATGAGCGCGGCCGGGGGGGGGGGGCGGGAAGGGATAGTGCCGGGGGGGAGGAGGGAGACGCTGGGCCTGAGTGGTGTTAAGCCACTCAGGCCCCAGCAAAGAAGAGTGAGCTGGTGGGCGGGCGGACGAGCACGAGGGGGGGAGGGGGGGATGGTGCCGGGGGAGGAGGGAAACGCTGGGCCTGAGTGGCATTAAGCCACTCAAGCCGCGGCAAAGGAGAACGGGCGGGAAGGGGAACGCGAGGGCGAGGTGGGAGGGAAGGAATGGTGAGGCTCCTCCAGCACAAAGCTGTGGGCCTCGCTGGGCCAAGCCGGGGTGGGAGGTGGAGAAGAGATGGCGAGGCCCGCGGCTCTGTGCCGGAGGGGCCTCGCCTCGGGCAGGCTGGAACGCGGGGGGAAGGGGGGTGGAGGAAGGAGGAGCAGCTGTCAGCTTCTCCCCCTCGCGAATATCGCGGCCCCCCCCCTTGTAGAATATTCGGTCTATTAGCCACAAGGTATAGATAGGAACTCTCAGTCTGGGGCAAGTGATGCACTGTATTCTCAGTGCTGACCCAGTGGGAGGGCTTCTAGACCCATTGCTGGACCTCCTGATGGCACCTGGTGTTTTTGGCCACTGTGTGACGGAGTGTTGGACTGGATGGGCCATTGGCCTGATCCAACATTGGCTTCTCTTATGTTCTAACTTCAGGTACATGATCCATCAGAGAATGGTGTATCTTCTCATTAAAACTGCAGATGGCAGCGCAGTCAACCGTACTGATATAAATGTCCTATGCCTTGGTACTATCAGCAGGAGAAAATATCTTGGCATTTTAATCAGAGGGGGAATGTCAGTAGTAAATGTAGCAAAGAATAACAGAAAACAATAGTGAGCTGAATTTCCCACAAGATATTCACAAAGGAGACTTCAACAAAGTGAAATGCATCCATTGTCTGGAATAAATCTATCCATATAATCCATCATAGGAAAATGTAGAAGCCAAAGAATTAATATACAAGATAAATATCCAAAAAAGTCCAACACTTTTCCTAGGTAATTTTTCCAGTGTTTCAGACTTCTGGTCCTTCCTCAGGGACAAAGAACAACTGCTGAGAGTCTCATGCCATTTCCTTATAAGATAATGCTTTTCTATTACTTCAACATTGGGCAAGGTCTCCTAAACTCTAGTCAGCACCCCTAAAGGCTGCTTCTATGTAACAGGACCAAAACACCAAAACATTCCAGACAACGGATGCATTTCACGTTGTTGAAGTCTCCTTTGTGAATATCTTGCGGAAGATTTAGCTCACAGTTGTTTTCTGTTATTCTTTGCTACTTTTTGTAGTGCTAAAAGTAGAACACACTCTATGGGCTCTAGCAATTGTGCCTCTGTAATCCTAATCCTTCAAACGACATTTGATCAAATGGCTCAGTTCCTGTTTTCCCAGGGCAACCATCCCTTCGTTTGTTATGTTTAAATAGAACAGTGTACTCCCCACCACCCTGTCCCAATGAGATTTATGAGGCTCACAGCTCAAAAGACGCTTCGCTATTAGATTTTAAAATAAGTTTCTAGTCCTTATGACTGCAAGAGACGTGCCTGAAAAAGTCTCGTGGGAAATGCCTTCCGGAATCTCAGACGTCAAAGTGTGGTGGCCAGGGGTCATTTCAAGCAGGAGCTCGGGGGAGCTCAGCTCCGGGAGATGGTGCCAGCCCCACCCCCCACCCCCCATGGGGGAATGCCTGCTTGTGTCATGGCTGCAGCAAAACAACCCCTCCCCTGGAAAGGTCCTTGTTCCTCTGACCAGCCTTCTGAAGGCTTCAGCCACCACTGAAACTATCCTCTCAGAATAGTGGTATTTCTGAGGCTTGGATTAGTAACTGTCCCCTCTGCCAGCTTTCTCTCTCTCACTCTCTTTCTCCCTCTTTCTTTCTGACATACTTCTGATGATGTCAGGTGGTTTAGCATATGCAAAGAAGTTATGCTAATGAGCTCCTGAACCTCTTTTTCTACGAAATGACCCCTGGTGGTGGCTATAATAAGGTTTGCTGTGGTCTAGTGAAGCACTTTAACCAGAAAATAAAGGACCACCCAAAGTTGAAGACACACGGACAACAGGAATAGGAGAAACCAATTTTATGACGTCAGACTCGGCCTTGGAAAAAGTATTCCAAGAATCAAATGCCGAGCCCCGTTTCTACTGGGGCTAGGCTTTTTATACCAGGGGGCGGGAGTTACAGAAGAGAAGGAGAGTTAGTGTCATTTTTGCACATTTTACGCACTTCTCGTAAGCAAAGCATTTCCGGTGCAATTCTGCGCATGCTTTCCATCGGTAAGCAAACAGGAATGTGCTTCTCAGATAAAGTAGGAAGCTGCTAGAGCTCCCACGGTCTCCGAGCTTTAAGCTGTCTCAAACAGTAGCAAGCAAAACAATGGGCGCTCGTGGGCTGTTTTGCTCTTGTGCATGCATTTCATGTAACAACAGAGAACTGTGTGCAATTTTGGCCTTGCACTTTCATAGCTTGCTAGCTAACAGTGGTTCTGAACAGTGGTTCATATTAATGGCTTTTTAAATTCTGTTCCTTCACTAGTACGATGTGTGCTGCGCATTTCCTTCCCCTTCCAAAATAAGTTGTGCAAAGAAGGGTTTTCAGTAATGTGGAACAACCTATGCAGATCTGCATAATTCATACAGGTCCACACATTAGGATTGCCTGGGAGCAGGGCACTGAGGTTTTAAATATGGAGCATGTGCAACTAAGCCATAGAGGACACCAACCTACTACTTACAAGCATAATGAAGATGTCCTAAAGGCTTAAGGCAGAGATCGGCAAAGGGCAATTCCAAGGCCAAACCCAGGACTATCTGTTCCTGCAGTTCCCAAGTGAAAAGCAAGCAGGTATGTGCCCGGAGAGAGGTGAGAGCGGCACCCTCCCCTCCAGCAAAACCAGCTGCTAACTAGAGGCTGAGCCAAAGCTGTGTTTATTCCGAGATGAAGGGGAAGAAGGGAAACTGGAGCCATAAGTAGCTAATGCTGCGCCTGAGGAAACAATATAAAAATGGGGGGGGGTGCTATATTTTCATAGTAGTTATTTCCGTGAAAAGGTAAATACATAAATGACAAGAGTCATAATAACAGACGGTTTATTTTAGTCATGATACACTTTTTCTGCTCCCCTCACCTTTGTGTGCCCAGGGCTGGTAACTCACTTGCCTTGCCCCTGTTTACTGTATTTTAAAAGCCAACAACTGAGGTTTAAGACTCCTTTTCAGCTCGGTTACGTACTGTTATTCATTCATTCATTCATTCATTCATTCATTCATTCATTCATTCATTTATTTATTTAGATTTATATCCCGCCTGACCAACATAAGCGGCTCTAGGCGGCTCACAACATTAAAAACAGTATAAAGAATATAAATTAGAACACTAAAATACAGTACAGTACAATTTCAATTGGCGGCAAATTACAAATATAATTGGTGGTAATCTAAAATACCAACACCAGGGCAGCAACAACTCCCCCCAACCAGGAGGCTACCACCAACTGTTATACTGGGCCTGTGTGCTTCTTTGGCCCCCTATCGGTGGCCATTTCTCCCAGCGGCGGCCCCAAAAGCCTGGCGGAAGAGCTCCGTCTTGCAGGCCCTGCGGAACTGTAAAAGGTCCCACAGGGCCCTGATGTCTTCCGGGAGCTCGTTCCACCAGTAGGGGGCCGCCACTGAGAAGGCTCTGTTCCGGGTGGTAGCCAGCCTGGCCTCTCTCGGGCCAGGCGATGTTGCGTGCCTGACCGTAGTGCTCTCTGGGGTATATATGGGGAAAGGCGGTCCCTTAGGTAGGCAGGCCCCTGGCCATAAAGGGCTTTAAAGGTTAAAACCAGCACCTTGAACCGGATCCGGTATGCTATAGGCAGCCAGTGCAGTGCCCTCAGCACAGGCCGGACATGGTCCCTCACAGAGAGGCCCATCAACAGTCTGGCCGTGGCATTCTGCACTAGCTGCAGCCGCCGGAGCTGGGACAAGGGCAGCCCCATGTAGAGAGCATTGCAGTAATCAAGTCTTGAGGTGACCATTGCGTGGATCACTGTAGCCAGGTCATTACGTTCAAGGAAGGGAACCAACTGCCTAATCAGCCTCAGATGGTAGAAGGCTGCCTTGGCAGTGGCCGCTACCTGGGCCTCCATAGTCAAGGAGGCATCCAGGAGCACCCCCAGAATCCGAACCCTCGGGGCTGGCACCAATGGAGCCCCCCCGAAGGCCGGTAACGGGGTCCCCACCCCCGAACCGCTCCAACTCAGGCACAGGACCTCCGTCTTCGTTGGATTCAATTTCAGTTGGCTCAGCCTAAGCCAGCCCGCCACGTCCTGAAGCGCCTGCTCCAGGTCCTCTGGGGTGGCTCCAGACTGGCCACCCAACAACAGATACAGCTGGGTGTCATCTGCATACTGATGACAACCCAGTCTGTGCCTCCGGGCAATCTGGTCAAGAGGGCGCATATAGATGTTAAACAGCATCAGGGATAGGACCGCCCCCTGAGGCACACCACATACCAGTGGGTGCCTTTGGGACGTCTGCTCCCCAGCACCACTCTTTGTCCCCGATCTTGGAGGAAGGAGACAAGCCACTGTGAGGCAAGCCCCTGAACCCCCGTATTGGCGAGGCGGTGGGCCAATAACTGGTGGTCGACCATGTCAAACGCAGCTGACAGATCTAACAGCACCAGTACCGTCGTACCACCCCGATCCAGATGCCGCCGGAGGTCATCTGTGAGGGCGACCAGTGCTGTCTCCGTCCCATGGCCCGGTCGGAAGCCGGACTGAAACGGGTCTAGCACAGAAGTGTCATCCAGAAAGCCCTGCAACTTTCATTTCACCAGTCGCTCAGCTACACCGACTGCATAATGTCCGGCAGCCGTCGAGAGTGTGGGTGAGGAGAGTTTCCCACCTCAGGCGAGTTTCATGACTTCCCCAACCATCGCTCCAATTCCATCAAAGTTTTCATGCAAAGGGGCCTGACACATGAAAGCAGAAGTGGTGACGATTTTGTTGGCAGAATCGATGTGGGCTTCATTCGCGTCTCTGCAAACGTGCTTGCAGCCAAGTTCCTCTATGGCAGAGGCGGTCTCAAAGTCAGGGAACCTGCAAGAGAGAAAGGGAATGTTGGATTGAGCTCAGAAACACGCCGGGAGCTAGGGCATAGTTCTTAACACAGGGCATGGGGGCCACGGTGGGCACCAGCCAGCAGGCCGCCAAATTCTGCACCAGTTGCCATTTCCGGATTGCCTTCAAGGGCAGCCCCATGTTACAGTAGTCTAGCTTTGAGGTTGCCATAGCATGGATCAACATAGTCAGGTCAGCTGCCTCCAAAAAAGGGAGTCAGACTGCATACAAGATGAAGCAGCACTCTTAGAAAAACAAGTAGGGTTGGTCACTAACAAGAGGGCAGAATCTACCCCCCCCCCCGCCAAATCTACTCTCATCCTTATTGAATCAGCCAGAAAGGGTTTAACTCCACCAAGAGTATAACACTTTCTAGGGGATCAGCTTTTCTACAAAATACCACCTCTATCTTGTCTGGATTCAGCTTCTAGAAGAAGAGGTTGAATTTATACCCCGCCCTTCACTACCCAAAGGAGTCTCAGAGTGGCTTACAGTCCCTTTCCCCTCCCCACAACAGACACCCTGTAAGGTAGGTGGGGCTGAGAGAGCTCTTTCGAGGACTGCTTATGAGAGAACAGCTCCGAGAAAACTTGTGACTGACCCAAGGTCTCAGCAGCAGCTGCATGTGGAGGAGTGGGGAATCAAACCCGGTTCTCCCAGATTAGAATCTGAGCTCCTAATCACTACACCAAACTGCCTCTCCTTCTACTTGTTCCCCCCACCCCGCCTTTGGAAAGAGACGTCTGCTTCTGAAGGCTTAGCTTGGGTTTCATTAATGTACTGATGACATCCAACTCCAGAGCTACAGATGATCTCATTAAGAAGTTTCATATAATTGTTAAATGACACGGGAGACAATAAAGAGCCTTGGGCCAAGAAGCCAATTCAGACCTCCCTGCCACACACATCTATTGCTACCCTCTACAGTGGTGGAAAGTGCCATCGAGTTACAGGTGAATTATGATGAATGTGTAGGGTTTTCTAGGTAAGAGACAAACAGGGGTGCTTTGCCATTGCCTGCCTCTGTGTAGTGACCCTGGGCTTCCTTGGTGGTCTCGCATCCAAGTCCTAACCAGAGCCAATCCTGCTTAGCTTCCAAGATCTAATGAAACCAGCTCAGCCCGGGCCATCCGGGTCAGGACGCTACCCTCTAGACACAAACAAGGAGGATTTTAACACAGCCAAGTGCTCTCCTCTGAATGGCAATACCAACTTCAATTGCTTCAAACAAACATTGCATGTTAAATGCAGTCAAGAAATCAAACATTGTTAACAGAGGAATGCATCTCTTATCACCAAATAGGCGAAGACCATCCACCAGAGCACCCACCAGAGTACACAAGGTCAACTTTGACTTGAAGCCAGACCAAAAAGGGTCGAGGGCAGATTGATTGTCCAAAACAACTTAAAAAATACTTTCTCATACCTTCCATCGACGTTTTCATTTTGCCCAACAGTGACTTCACATCCTGGAAAGACTTCAGCTGCCAACACAGGGGAGATACAGCACAAGCCAATGGGTTTCTTTGCCCTGTGGAAGGCCTCAAGGGTGGACTTCACAAGTTGTTGATGGTGCAGGCCTTTCCACCCACAGCCCACGAACACAGGTTCTTCACTACACCAAAGCCCCCTGAAAGGGAAAACAAGGAGGGGACAACGGATTTGCACTTTGATGGAACCAGTCTCAGTGAGAAGAATCTTCCCTTTGAGTCAAACTGATGCCCCCCTCATCTAACATATGAGACTGTTCTCTGTATACACGCCCAGGGAAATCCTGATCGTCAGTTTGGAGTCAGGAAGCAATTTTTCTCCGGGCCAGTTTGGCCAGGGATCCTGGAGGGTTTTTTGTCATCTTCTGGGCATGGAACAGGGGTCCCTGGGTGTGCGTGTGTGGGAAGAGGTATTTGTGAATTTCCTGCATTGTGCAGGGGGTTGGACTAGATGACCCTGGAGGTCCCTTCCAACTGGATGGTTCTATGATTTCTACATCCTAAAGATTCAAGGCCTCCACCTCTACAGTCTACATGTTCCCACCCAAACCAACAGGAGAAAGGGAAGAAAAGACACGAATGTAGCATTCTCTCTGTGGGTGTGGCGTGTCTGATTTCTGGAAAAAAGCAAACGCAAAACCGGTTACAAAACTATTAAATTATAAAAGACCTCTTTAAAAGGTGTGCCTACCAAGAACAGCCTTGCATGGATACTCAAAAATTTATTTAGTTCATTTATACTCCATCTTTTTCTCCAATGGGGACTCTTCTCTCCTCCATTTTATCCTCACAACAACCCTGTGAGGCAGGCGAGAGTGTGACTGGCCTAAGGTCACTCAGCAAGGTTCCATGGCATCCGTGGGGATTTGAACCTGGGCCTGAATAGGATAATTTTGCCTTATGTGAAAACAACCTGTAATCAGGTGGGACAAACGAAGCATTACTTTTTCCAGATAATCCAGTTTGGAAACATTACAAAAATGTTCAGGTCACCACAGAATTCAAACACAGTAACTGAGGCAATTTTTAAAAATGGAAATAAAGTTTCACATCAGAGATAATGTTTAATGGATAAACGAAAGTTGTCCTTAAAAACAAAGCATGGTGTACTGCTATGGTTTAGGCACACATGGTGTTCATTTGGTTAGAAAACTACCTGGCCTCACGGCAGGGGTCCATTTATACCAACCTTTTGAGCTGCCCCAGGAAGGGGAGTCAGTCACAAAATAGCTGCTGCAGCTTACCTTTGAGTCACACTCGGGCAGTTCAGTTTGCTGTTGCTCTGCCTCTAACTGAGCCAGGTTATTTTTTCATGATCAGACTCACCCATTTTAGCTTTCTTCAAAGCGCTTTTACATGATCAGATGGCAGCAGGCAGGGAGTCAGCCTGTCGGCCATTTTTTTAAAAAGTTTGTCCTCGGAATATGCCCACAAGCGCTTGCTGAGACTGCTGGGATATGGAGTTCACTGCCGTCCTCCCTCTAATCAGTTCAATTTACCTCTTCCCCAAAAGACAGAAAAAAGCTGTCTTTCTTTGAGAGTTTTTTTTTAAAAAAACAAAGTTTTGAGCAGCCGCTGGGGGGGGGAGTGTTTGTGAGAGAGAGAGGTTCATATATGCAGTTATGTGCTCCTCGCTAACTAGTAAAACAAAATGGCAGCTGGAAAACAAGAGACCAGTCAGACCTGCCTGACGGCTTGGGTGTGCAACCAGATGGCAGGAAATCCATTTTGGAACCAGCTCAGATCAACAGGACCGGACTTTCTCAGGTATCAAAGAAACATGCAGCGGGATGTGGTGGGATGGGACAGGACTCAGAGGACTGCGGTACAACAGACGGATATTGCTGTCTGATCGTGCATTTTAAATCTGTAAAGGAACAGCAAGGGCAACGGATGAAACTGCCCGTCTGAATGCACCCAGCGAAGAACCTTGTGTTTTGGTGGCAGCTGCTCTGTGCGGCCCAGATTAAGAAGAAAAAAATAGCACCAGCTTGAAATCTATGCATATGAACAGTGTGACCTGTTCTAAACTGTTTTAATTGTTTTATAAACTATATTTAAAATGTATTGAAATGTTTTATGATGTCGTGATTTTATTTATTTATTTATTTATTTATTTATTTATTTAATTCGGCTTTTAGGCCGCTCTCCCTGCACTGCAGGCTCAGAGTGGCAGAAGAATTCAAGCAGGAAATGAAATTCAGCTGCGAGACTTTTTGCTCTGTGATGTGCCCTGAGCCTGCTTGCGGGAAGGGTGGAATATGAATTTAAATGAATAAATAAATATTTAAAAAACCAGTTCACTCAAAACAAATTTTCAATGACCAAGCAGAAGTGTCACTATTCAAAAGCACCACCTGATCCCACCCACTTTCCAAAAATACTTGGCGGGCACCGGGAAAGCTGTCGGCGGGTGCCCTGACACCAAAGGGCACACCATGTTGGAGACTGATTATATAAGCTGCTCAGAAATAAAACAACATCATATCAGTGGGACGGGCAGAAGAATTCAAGCAGGAAATGAAATTCAGCTGCGAGACATTTTTAATTTCCACAAAAATGTGGGGCACATCGCATTACCTGCTTTTCCCCTAGCACAAATCCACAGTGTTAATTAAACTCTTAACGAAGCCATTCGGCCAACTGAACTGATGCGCACTGAGGTCATGGAAATGTATCCACCCCATTCCCTTGGAAGGTACTCATAGCTGAGCAATTCTATGTTAACTCTAAGGGAATCCATCTCCCTGTTCCTCACCCCCCACCCCCCACCCCGCCTTTCTCTTGAGGCAGCAGGAGAGGATTCAAAGTACCTAAAGGGGGAAAGCCTTCAGAGCGGTCTAGTCCGCGACACTACTTAGCAGAGGGACCAAGCGCTTCTACAGGTTTCTCCAATGCCCTCAAGGCAAATACTGAGATATTTTGAAAACAACGCTTGGGAGAGTGTCGGAAACTGTGCCACGAGACAGCCAAAGGGAAGACTCTGAAGACAAAACAGCAGTAAGCCTAGAAACACAAAGCTCTTCAGTATAAACAAGACCCACATTATATTTCAATGAAAAGTGTTTCTTTATCTTAGTTATTCTAGTGGCAAGGTGCTTCCCGCACATTGTTTTCTTCAGTAAATAAAAGGCCAGGAAGCGGCATTTTAATTTTTAAAAGCTGGAACATCTCTGAGAGGGCCAGTCCCCCTCCCCCCCCCCCCCGGCCCGGCAGTGCTGACCTCTTTCCCAAACCAGTCACAACAGGTGGCAGGCCAGAGAAGCAACACAAAGGGCTGTTCCTTTGTCAGTTGATGCCATTTTCTAGAGGACACGAAGGGCTGAAGGAAGTTCAGCACCAGTTAAGATGAAACTTTCAGGCCCCAGAAAGACAAGTGCAGGATGAGAGCTGAACAAATCGCTTTTGAATGAGGGTTTTTCTTTTGGTTGCTTGGCCGGGGGGGGGGGGGGGGGGGAGCAGGGCGGGGCCCAGGGGGTCCCGGGGGGGCCCTCACCCAGGAATATGACTGCATCAAATCCGCCCACTTTCAATTCTGCCACATCCTGGATGTTGCCTCTCGCAAGCTGGGCACTTTCCACGAGCACGTTTCTCTTTTCGTTGCTTGGACTGCCTTTTAAATGGTCTACCACAGGGGTGGCCAACCTGTGGCTCGGGAGCCACATGCGGCTCTTTCACACATATTGTGCGGCTCCTGGCAGGGCGGCTGGGGAAGCAAAGGGCAGGCATGCTTTTTCTCTCTTTCTCCCTTCCTTCCTTCCTTCCCTCCTCCCTCCCATCTATTTGCTTTCCTAGTTTCTCTATCTTTCTTTCCACTTCTTTAATTCTTTCTTTCCATCTCTCTCTTTTTTTCTCTCTCTCTCAATATCATTAGCAAACAAGTAATATCATTATCAATAACCGGTTTTCCTTGTTTGTTTTTATTTTTGGCAGACTCCATTTAACATTAATAAAAAGCAAATTTGCATATTTTTAAAAATAAAAATGTGTGTGTGATATTTGTTCCTGTCTTGTGGCTCTCAGACATCTGACTTTATTCTATGTGGCTCTTACGTTAAGCAAGGTTGGCCACCCCTGGTCTACCACATCCCTCTGCTCGATATTGGGAGCAAAGTTCCTCACCTGAAAAAGAAACGGAGTAACGGTTGCGTTAGGGACAATACAATGTCTTGCTCAGCACAGCATATAAAAGAACTTCGGCATTTCAGGCCGACCTCCTTTAAAAAACACGATTAAGCCTTGAATAGGCACCTGGTGTAGTGGCTAGACTAGAATCTGGGAAACCTGGATTCAAATCCCCACTCTGCCATGAAAGCTTGCTGGGTGACCCTGGGCCCGTCACACACTCTCAGCTTAACCAACCTCACAGCTAGATTTCGAGTCCAGTAGCACCTTCGAGACCCACAAATTTTTCAGGGTAGAAGTTTTTAAGAGTCAACGCTCCTGTCTCAGGTAACAGGGACTCTTGGAAGTTTATACCCTGAAAATCTTGTGGGTCTCTGAGGTACTAGTGGACTCAAATCTCACTGTTCTGTTGCAGACTGGCACAGCTACCCTCTGAAACTACCTCACAGCTAGGGATGCCAACTTCCAGGTGGCGCCTGGAGATCTCCTGGTATTAGGAGCCAGTTTGGTATAGTGGTTAAGTGCAGGGGCCTGCCGTGGACACTGGGCATTCTGAGTCACAGGGTGTCTCTTGTGGGGAGAGGAAGGGAAAGGAGTTTGTAAGCCGCTCTGAGACTCCCTCGGGTAGTGAAGGGCGGGGTATAAATCCAATCTCTTCTCTTCTTCTATTACACCTGATCTCCAGGTAACAGAGATCAGCTTCCCTGGAGAAAATGGGAGCTTGGCCAGGTGAACTCTACAGCATTCTGTTCCACCAAGGTCTCATCCCTCCCCAAGCTCTGCCCTCCCCAGGGTCCGCTCCCTCCAAAGCTTCAAGTATTTGCCAACTCAGAGTTGGTAACCCTGCTCACAGCTAGGATAAAATAGAGATCAATGTAAGCCATTTGGGGGCTCCAATGGTGAGAAAAGCAGGGTGTCAATGAAGCATATGAATGAACAAATACTTAAAAAAAACAGAGCTCGATTCTATCTTCTACCACCAAAGGCTCATATTTTGGCACATACGTGGCCTTACCATACTGAGGCAACACTGTCAGAAGAGATGGGCCTATCAAGCATGTTAACAGGTTGCAAAACCTCTGAGCTGCTGCCTCGCCCGTACCTACTGTGGGGGCTACGGAGGGGTCCTCCCCCTTCCTTAAAGGGCCCCGCCCTCTTCCTCAAAGGGCCAGCCCCTTCCTTAAAGGGCCCCCCTCTTCCTAAAAGCCCACCTTCTTCCCAACATAATTTAAAGGGATCATTTAAATGCTTTTTAAAAAATAGTTTAATTAGTTTTCCAACAAGTAATTAACCAAAAACCAAAACAGAAAAAGCATACGCAGAACACAAAAAACAGGTACCAGAGCTACTCCCCACCACTTATATATATTCATTTGTATCTTTACCTCGACTCATTAATATGCACCCTATATTTCTTTTCACTTTTTATTGCCGCTGTCAAACCATTTGTAAAATCTTGACCATAAATTTTCAAATGAGTCTTCCCCTTTCCCTTGTAGTATTAAAGTTCATTTACTCATCTCCGCCGTTTCCAATAGTCTATATTATTTCTTCCTTTGGAGGTATTTCCTCTTTTTTCCAGTACTTCACAAAAAACTAGCTGCAGTAATAACATGGATAATTAAATAGCAATCTGGTTTCTTATATTGTTCTGGTATTTAATAAAAATAGCTCGGGTTGAAAAGGTATATTCATTCCCATTATTCCTTGCAGCATCTCATGTATCCCTGACCAGGATTTTTTACTCTCATAACATGTCTACCAAGTATGAAAAAAGGATCTAACTTTTCATTTACACTTCCAGCATTCATTTGACATATTGGGATAGTATTTAGCCAGTCTATCTGGCGTCATATGCCATCTGTAGAAAGTATATATTTTCTTTAAAGGAAACTGCCCATTGATCTAAATCTATATTATGTTCCAAATTTTGTGCCCAACTAATCATAGAGGTTTTAACTACTTTGTCCTGCATTTTCAAATCAAGTAGAATTGTATACAGTTTTTTAATGTTTCTTCTCTGTATCTAACATTATTTTATCTAATTTAATATGTTTTTCATAAAAGCCAATTTTTTAAATCTTTGGCATACCTAGATTCCAGTTGGATTCTTTCCCACCAAGTTAATCTCAGATCATGTTCTTGAAAGACCTCTTGTGTCTTTTTAAGTTATTTTTGGTATCTAAAAGTTTGTCATACATACCTATTAAATGCTTTGTAAGTACCTTAGGGTTTGTAAATGCTTCTAAAGGGGCCACCCATCGTGGTGTTTTATTATAAAACAAACTTTTTATCTCCTCCCATGTTTTCAGCAGGGACGCTCTTAGGATGTGTTGCTTAAAATGTACTTTGTTTTTCATACCACAAAAAAGCGTGCCAACCCAGTGTTAAATCATGCCCTTCTAGGGCCAAGAGTCTAGAATTTCCCAGGGAAATCCATTCTCTAATCCATATTAAGGATGCCGCAAAACCTCTTTCTTTTACATCCTGAAGTATTTTCAGCTTTATCCTACACCTCTTATTTTCCCCATTTAAATGCTTTTGAGAAGAAGCAGAGGCTATGTCGTCATCTGCTTCCTCAGTGCCTTGAACATAGTACACAATAGTGGCGACAAGGATGGGATCCCGCTGAGCGAGCCTGCTGCGGTGCCTGAGGAAGCCGATGTCCGCTATCGCTGCTCCCACCGAGGGCAACCAAGGCGCCCAAGGAAACAGCAACCAAGACGCCTGAGGAAACGCTTCCACGCTGCCCCGCACAGCAATGGCTACCGCTCCAGGAGTTGTTCCGCCTTTTAACCCAACGAAGCCTCACCACTGGGAGGCCTGGGTTGAGGGGCTCCACTCGATCCTGGTCTATCAACAAGTGGCCGGAGAAGAGCATAAGAAAGGCCTTCTCATCGGGTCATGCGGCACCGAGACGAGTCGAGCTCACCAGAAACCTCTTGGCACCAACAAGCCTCCGGGAAGTGACTTATGATCAGATCATCAAGGTGCCGCAAGACCATTTCAACCCACAGTCCTCGGAGACTGCCTGACACATAGCCTTCCAACAAAGGGAGCCTTCCAGCCCAGAGAGTCCGTGGCTACATACCTGGCACAGCTCCGTCAGTGTGCGGCGGAGTGTGAATTCGGAGCATTCAGAGATAAAGCTATGAGAAACCAGCTTGTGTATGGCCTGAGGGACGAGAAGCTGAGATGACGCATAGTGGAGGACGAGGTGTGCACCCTCACCTCCGCTCTAGCAACGGCAACTGCCTGGGAGAGATCGCATCCAGCAGTGGCTGGCTCCTCGTCCAGCCACCCGGTGGTCGCAGCCCCCCATGACCAGCTCCGATTGCAGTGATGGGGAAGGAGTCCATCGTACGCAGCCGAACTGGGGAACAAAGAACCGCCCAACGCCCACGATGGAGTTGGCCTGATGGGAGTGCACTAGCTGTGGAGAGCAGCACAACCGCAAGACTTGCAGACTTCGAGACGCTGTCTGCCGGAGCTGTGGGCACTTGGGCCACATCGCGAGGGTCTGTAGGGTGAAAGGCTCACGAGGCCCCACTCCACGGGGCTCCCCCTGCCGCAGGACCGTCCAGGCGCACCAGGAGGAGGAGGACGCGAATACAGAGGACCTTTACCTTCTGGCTGCAGAGCAGGTACTGAAACTCCCCGGCCTCCCTTCCGCCCCTAAATTCCAAGTGACAGTCCAAATTGAGGGGTCCCCATGCACCATGGAAATAGACTCTGGGTCTGCCTTCTCCATAATCTCGGAGGAGACCCTAAAAAGGCTGTGTCCAGGAGGGGGGCCCCGCCTGCGAAAGTCCCTGGTCACCCTCACGGATTTCCAGCGCAACCAGGTGACAATCCGGGGCATTGGCAGCTTCCAAGTCAGACACAAAGACTTTAATGGCCACCTAGACCTACTGGTTGTTGCCGGCAACCTGAGTAGATTACTGGGGCACACGTGGTTTGAGCCGTTGGGGTTCTCGGTCGGGGGGATTCATAGCTGCATGAGAGACTTTGGCGAAGTGTGCAGCCAATTTCCATACATTTTCGATGGAACCTTGGGATGTTACACGGCTCCCCCCGGTTTCCCTGCAACTCGACCCACAGATATCGTCCATTCGCATGCGAGCCAGGAAGGTCCCTGTCGCCCTGCGTCCTAAAACTGAAGCGGAATTAGACTACCTCGTGGCCCAAGGGATCCTGGAACCCATGTCACATGCCCCCTGGGAGACCCCATTGTCACACCTATGAAGCCCAGTGGGGAGATCCGCATCTGCGCAGACTACAAATGCACCTTGAACAAGGTGCTCCAAGTTCACATGTATCCAGTCCTGGTGGTGAGCCATGTTCTGGCTACTCTGGCAGGGGCAAGGATCTTTGGTAAATTAGATCTCGCGCAAGCGTACCAACAGCTCCCTGTAGACGAGGTCACTGCAGCCGCACAGACCATAGTCACACACAGGGGAGCCTTTAAAGTGAAGCGACTACAATTTGGGGTGAAGGTTGCACTGGGCTCATTCCAGAACTTGATGGATTCTCTCCTTAAAGGGATCCCCGGTGTCACTCCATTCTTTGATGATGTGCTGATTGCTGCGGCCACGACAGACGACTTCACCTCTTGCTTGCGCATGGTGTTGCACTGCTTTGATGAGGCCGGCCTCAAAGTGAAGCGGGAAAAGTGACTCCTAGGAGTTCCGTCTGTCAATTTCTTGGGCTTCACAGTCGACGCTGATGGCTTGCACCTGGCAAGAGACAAAACTAAGGCCATTGTCGAAGCACCACCACCTACATCCAAGACAGAGCTGCAGGCATTCTTAGGCCTATTGAACTTTTACCACGCCTTCCTCCCGCACAAGGTGGTGGTAGCCGAACCCCTACACTGCCTGCTAGACAAGTGGGCCCCCTGGACATGGGGCCCGCGCCAGGCCGCTGCATTCAAGGGGGTGAAGGCGCTCCCAATTTCTAACAAGGTGCTCACGCACTTTGACGAGACTCTGCCCGTAGTGCTTGCCTGCGACGCTTCCCCGTACAGGGTGGGCGCCTTCCTTGTGCATCTGCTCCCAGATGGTTGCAAGGTGCCTGTGGCCTACTACTTGAGAACCCTGTCTTCCGCTGAACGCAACTATGCGCAAATTGACAGGGAAGGGTTGGCAATCGTGGCTGGCGTGAAGAAGTTCCACGACTTCCTCTATGGTCGCCATTTCACCATTGCGGCGGACCATCGCTCCCTCCTTGGGATCATCGCTGCAGACTGCCAGATGCCTCAGGTACTCTGCCCATGGGTCCTCCGCTGGTCTATCTTCCTGGTGGGCCACGACTACACCCTGCAGCACCGCCCGGGAAAGGCCATGGGCCATGCGGATGCCCTTAGCCGTCTTCCCTTGCCCACGGTCGAAGCTGATCTGGCCCCGGCTCACCACGTCCTCTGGGTAGAGGACCTCCCAGACAGCCCCATGCAGGCAGCTGACGTCACGCGTCGCACAGCCCGGGATTGTGTTCTTTCCCGGGTTCTGGGCTGGGTACTGAGGGGGTGGCCCATTGACGTGGCAGATCCTGACTTTATGCCCTACTTGGCTCACCAAGAGGAACTCTCCACCTACAAGGGGTGCCTGTTGTGGGGGGACAGGGTGGTAGTTTGGAGCCCTCTGCCGAAGGGCGTCCTAAAAGCCTTACACAAGGCGCATCCGGGGGTCATGTGAATGATGGCCCTCGCTCGAAGCTATGTGTGGTAGTCGGGCATGGATGGGAAAATTGAAGCATGGGTCAAGCGCTGCAGCCAGTGCTAGGAGTCCCGACCCAATCCCTCGACCGTGCCCACACAAGTGTGGGAGTCCACCCACAAGCCGTGGTCGAGACTCCACATAGACTTTGCTGGGCCCTTTCATGGACTGATCTTTCTCATAACCATGGACTCGTACTCCAAATGGTAGGAGGTCAGTCCTGCCTCAACAACATCGTCAAAGGCCGCACTTTGGGCATTCTGCCAGATCTTTACAATGCACGGCCTGCCAGACTCTATTGTCTCAGACAATGGGGCGGCCTTCACCTTGGAAGAATTCCAGGAGTTCTTAAGTGGAAACCTGATCCAGCACATTCGGTCCACCCCGTTCCACCCCATGACAAACAGGCAGGCCAAGCGAATGGTGAGGACCACTAAGGAAGCCCTAACTTGACTCACTGAGGGCGACTGGAAAGCCCGCATAGCACGGTTCCTCTTGGCACAGCACAGCACACCAAACCAGGTCAGTGGCTGCTGCCCCGCGGAGCTGTTGATGGCCAGCTACCATACTAGACAGGTTACATCCAGACCGGGCCCCTGAGTTGTGCACCCAAGTAGAGAAGAGGGAATCTCCCCAGGGGTTCTTCCCTGAAGACCCCGTATATGCCTGCAACTTTGGCAAGGGCGCTACATGGCTTGCCGGGAGAATAATTCGGCCCACGGGACCAGTCTCCTACGAGGTCTCAACCGAGGATGGACAGGTCCTGTGGAGGCACCTCAACCAACTGAGAAGGCACCTGCTTCCCATCACAGTAGACATCCCGGCTCTGGAACCGGGTTGTGACAACCCCAGAACGGGAGTGCCAGAAGAGAAGCTGGAGTTCACTTGAGTGCCAGACGGAGAACGGCCTGCAGAGGTGCCGGCACCCAGCCCCGCACCAGCTGAGGACCACCTGACCCAGCAGGAGGAGAGTCCAACAAGGTTGCCAGACAAGGACATGGGGGCAGCAGCCATGCCTGCACTGCGGTGCTCACGGATAGAGTGCAGGCCCCCACCGTATTTACAAGACTATGTGACCTAGGGGGGTAACCCAAACTATGGGGGAAGGGGTGTTATGTCCGCTGATGACCGCGCGGTGGCAGCAACATAAGGCTCGAGGTTGACTCCTGAAACAATAGGAGTCAAGAATCCTAGACCCTCACTAGCCCGCTAATAAGATCTCTGGCGGGAGATTCAAACCCGCCAATAGGACCAGGGGGAGGTTGGGGCGACTGTATATAGTTGGCCCTTGCGGCCAGTATTGCATGCTGTGTTGTGTACCAATAAACTAGCTGGTAGCTATGTCATCGTCCGCCTCCTCAATGCCTTGAACCCAGTACACATTAGGCCCTAGGGCATTGTACCATGCTGAAGTCCCTGTCCTCCCCAGGCTCCACCCCCAATTCTCCAGGAGTTTCCCAACCTGGAGCTGGCAACGGCAGCCCACCATCCCCTGCCGGTGGCCAGCAGAAAGCACAAATGATGCCCTGCAAGCCGAGCAAGGACCAGCGCTTCATTAATGGCCTCACCTCTGCCCCGGCCCTGCTGAGATGGACCAGAACCGCAGAGGTCTTGTGCATGTCGAAGACGCCGCAGCTGGCCAGGATCAGGGCCACTCACTTCCCCATGGCCGCCGCCGCCTCACTGCGCAGCTACCAGGCTTTTTTTTAAAAAATACCGTGACAACCCGATCCCGGAAGGCAAGTGCACAGGGTGGGGGTTGGTGGAGGTCTCCCTGGCATGCACCACCAGGAGTGCTTGCTCGGGAGTAAACCCCATAGAGGATTCCCTGCCAGGTGAGCATTTGCACATTTGGACACGACTGTGGACAGACATGCCACGCTTACTTTTTATCCAGGCACACTCTTAATACGTTAGGAGTAAAGGCCAATTAAGGGGGGGGGCCTTACTCCCAAGTAAACACGCTGTAGATTCGGACGGCCATTTGACTTTTGCACCGGGCCTGTCTGGTTCAGGGTTCTGAGCGCCTCACGCGCGTGTCCTCCCACTGCGCGTCACCGGCAATGCAAAGGTTTCACTCTGTGCTGGTTGGCATGAACGTCTAGGACTGGGGGGTGGGAGAGCCCCCCCTCCCCCCCTGCCTATGCGTCTTCATAAAAAGCCAGTCACTTATAGGGACCACACAGCATCTCTCTCTCTCTCTTTTTCTCTCTCTCTCACATGCACAGCACATGCAGGTTGTTGCGCTGATCTGTTTCTTTTTTTTAAAAAGCGGTCCTTTGTTAGCACCAACTAATACAGCTCAGAAAAGTGAGCCAGTTTGCAAAGGACTCGGGCAGGGCATTAAACAACAAAAGACGTGGATTAAGCACAGAGAAAGATGTTGCTGGGTAAAAGCACAGCTGAAGGCTTCTTTGGAAAATGAGGGCAGGCAGCGGCCTGGGAAGGGCTATGGCTGAGTGGAAGAGCCTCTGCTTGGCATGGAGAAGGTCCCAGGTTCAGTCCCCAGCATCTCCAGTTAAAAGGATTAGGTGGGTAGGTTATGTGAAGGACCCCTGCCTGAGACCTTGGAGAGTCACTGGTAGTCTGAGTAGACAAAATTGACCTTGATGGACCAGTGGTCTGATTCAGGACAAGTTACGGGTTCAAGGGCGGAGTGGACTCTTGCGCATGTGTGTGTGTGTGTGTGTGTGTGTGTAGTTGTTGCAGACAAATTGAACAGCGGCACCTTAAAAGATTTTTTTTGGACTGACAGCGCAGTCCTAGGCAAGTCTGCTGAGAAAGTCAGCACAATGTAGTGGTTAGAATACTGGACTAGTATCTGGGAGAGCTGGGTTTGAATCCCCACTTGTGTGCCATGGAAGCTCGCTGGGTGATCTTGAACCAGTCACACTCTCTCGCCTAACCTACCCCATGGAGTTTGAGTCCAGTGGCAGTTTTAAGAGCAACAAAATTTAATTCAAGGTATAAGTACACCGCACACAAAAGCTGATAACCCAGAATAAAGCTTCGTTGGTCTCAAAGGTGCCACCAGACTCAAACGTGAATCTACCTCACGGGGGTGGGGTTGTTGTTGTTGTGAGAATAAAACGGAGACGAGGCGAAGGATGTAAACCTCTTTTGGGTCCCCAGCCAGTGTTCCCTCTAAGCTGAGTTAGTGTGAGCCAGCTCACAGTTTTTTAGCCTGCGGCTCACACCTTTTCATCTTAGGTCAGGAAGGATGGCTCCTGAACAAACTATTGCATTAGCCAAACTACTTGCATTAGCCAAACTACTTGCTCACAGCTTGCAGTGCCAGCCAGCAGCTCACAAAGTAGAATTTTCCCTCACAAGACTCCACAGCTTAGAAAGTGCGTTGGTCCCCACTGGGAACAAAGACAGGCTATAAATGAATTAAATAATAAGAATAATTAATTAAACGTCCCATTACCTACAACGGGGCTCGGCTCCCCAAAAGACTAATGCACAGACAGGGAGGACTGAAGTCTGCGTCGCACCGGAGCCTGCCCCGCCCCCCAGTCCCTTCCCTCCCGCCCTGCTTCAGTGCCCGCAACTGAGCATGTGCGCGCGGGAGGGCCCCCCTGTCACGTGACTGGCTGGAGGTCAGCTGACGGCCGGGTGTGACCTCAAAATAAACCGGCCTCCGAGAGCGGGGCTGGGGGAGTCGGAGCGGTGCTTTCCGCGGGAGAATGGCGCTGGTGGGTGCGAGCGGGGGAGCGCCGCGGCTCTGGCTGCTCTTCTGCTTGAGTCCGCTGCTCCTGGGCTCGGCGACGGGATGCGAGCGGCCGCTGCAGTGGCCCGTGCCTTACAGGTGAGTCTCACACCGGCAGGTGAGTCTGCTGCTGCACCCGGGAAGGAAGGGGCGAGAGGCATATCTGCAGACCCGGCAAAGAGGCTTCTTTGGCCGGCTAGCGGGTCAGGATGCGGCCTTGGGCCTCGGCAGGGTTGGTGGTGCAAGAGCAGAGGCGCCAGCCAGCAGCGGGTACCTGATCACTTGGCCCCTCTGCCCGCAGCAGCCATTGGGCAGGGATAGGGTTGCTAGGGTCCCCCTGGCCACCAGCGGGGTATGGGGATTAAATTTGTCAGAACCAGGTTGGGAAGCTCCTGGAGATTTCGAGGTGGAGCCTGGGGAGGACGGGGACCTCAGTGGGGTACAGTGCCATAGAGCAGCCCTCCAGAGCAGCCATTTTCTCCAGGGGAACTGATCTCTGTCGTCTGGAGATGAGCTGTAGTTTTGGGGGGTCCCCAGGTCCCACCTGGAGACTGGCATCCCTGGCAGGGAACAAGAACCAGCAGGGATTGAGGGAGGGATTGCCTAAAGTGTGCATGTGTGTGTGTGGGGGGGGGGGATCTGGTGTGGAACAGCCAGACCCTCAGTCTAGGTACGGGATCGAATTATATCAATATAGCTGACATTTGTTACTCACCGAAAGCAGACAGAGACAGACTTTGAACTGGTGAAGGGGGTTCATACTGATTCAGACCACTGGTCCATCAAGATCAGACTGACAACAGTGTTCCCGGGTCTTTCACATCACGTCCTGCCTGATCCTTGAACTGGAGATGTCAGGGGTTGAACTTGGGATGCTAAGGAGATGCTCTACCACTGAGCCATGGCCCATCCCTCCTAGCTTAAAGTGCTGCTGCCCTCCTTTGCCGTGCATGTGCAGAAGGAAAGAAAGTTTGTTTTTTTTAAAATTAATTTAGTGCATTTTTTCAAAAATGTCCTCCTAGAAAATTCCAGGTAGGTTTACCTTCCACTTTGCATTCTCACCACGACCCTATGAGGAGGCATCTTAGGCTGAGTGTGTGTGACCCTCCCAGGCTCACCTAGAATGCTTGGTAGCAGAGGTGGGATTTGAGCCTAGCTCTCCTGAGTCCTAGATGGACACTCTGATCCCTGCAGCATGCTGGCCCCTCTTCCCCTTCCTGATTTTGGCCTGTAGGGAAAACTGCCTACTGGGTCTTAGTTTCAGTGGCCTGCCATGGACACTGGGCGTCCTGAGGTCAATGCTCCCTCTAGCTGTGAAGCGAGCAATTTGGCTAGTTTGCTCTGGAGCCATCCTTCCTGAGCTAAGACAAAAAGGTGTGAGCCGTAGGCTAGAAAACTGTGAGCTAGCTCACACTGACTCGGTTTAAGAGGGAACACTGCCTGAGGTGGCACAGGAATATTTAGCAACGGGATGCATGGAGGAGCCCTGGCGTGGCTCGCCCCTCAGTGTTTTCCCGGAGGGATGGTTCATGCTGGGCGTTGGAAGAATGTTGCGTGTTCAAGATACGTACAGGCGTGTGTGACATGGCTAAATGGGAACTCGTTGCTGGTGCGGTCAAGGGGGAGTTTCCAGCTGTTAGCTTATTGTGTGCTAATAAAAGTGTTGTTTTTTCTTTAAATGGTTATATTAATTTAATGCAGGCGCTTTGATCACCGGCCTCCAGTGGATCCTTTCTGCCAGGCTCGTTACACCTTCTGTCCAACTGGCTCTTCTATTCCAGTAATGAACGACAAAGATGTCTTCGAGGTGTATCGGATGCAAGCGCCTGTCTGGGAGTTCAAATACGGAGATCTCCTGGGCCGCCTGGTAAGCTGCTGTCTTTCCCCCCTCCCCATCCTTACACTTTTACCCCCAATTAAGAGTACACGTGAACACACAGGAATTAGATCTTACACTGAATTAGGCCATCGGCCCATCTGGGTTGGTATTGTCTACTCAGACTGGTGGCGGCTCTCCAGAGGTGCAAGCTGAGGACTTTCACATCACCTCCTACCTGATCCTTTAACCTAAGATCCTGGGGATTAGACCTGAGATCTTCTGCATGCCAAGCAGAGGCTCTACCACTGAGCCATGGCCCATTGTGACTGCTTTCCCCTGGGTTAGACAACCGGGCCACCAAGGTCAGTACTGTCTACTCAGACTGGCAGTGGCTGTCCAGGGTCTCAGCCCGAGGCCCCTTCCCTGAAAATCAAAAAGCACAACACATCAGCATATTGAATATGCACTCCAGTGCACCTGATGAAGTGAGGCCTGATTCTCCGAATGCTTATGCAGGAATAAATTGTTAGTCTCTAAAATGCCAGGGGAGAGGACTCCTGGTTCATTTAGCTGTATTCCTGCCATTCTCCTGGCCTCTTTGGGAATCCTCCTCACACTTCGGGGTTATAAAAACCAAAAGAAACTCTTCACACTTTATAACATTAAACGTTCAAGACAAATTAAAGTTGTTCTCCTGGGCCATGCTAATTACCGGCAAGGTACAATAACAGCATTAATTTGTTTCTCTGGTTTTTAAGGTATTCAATCTGTACAGTTTGTTTTTGCTTAGGGCTTGTCTTCGTGTTAACCACATGGTACAGCTTTCCTAGAACCCTACCACTTTAGACAAAAGTAGTAAGAGGGAAATTTTATGTTACTGCATCTTTCCCCTCATCCTTGGCATCCTGCAATAAAACAGCATATTTATCCAGTTACAACACAATGTGCACTTTGGCATTGTCAGTCTGGAGACTGTTTTTTCAGCGGAAGTCCTGGGTGCGCTTCTCTGGTAAGCAGAGTCCTTTGACTTCACTGAGAGGTAGCGCAGAACAAACTTACGCAGTATCGGAAAAATGAGGCACAGACAACTGGCATCCTGGCAATTCCACTTAAAAGATGACCTTCGAAAGGCCCTGCCGAAAGTCTCAGAGAGTTGCTGCCAGATGCTGGGGTAGGCAGTCCTGGGCTCAATGGCCCAGTCTTTGGACGCTGTGCAAGATGGCTTCGCATGGAAGTGGTTGCATATTGTGAATCCTGATTATACACTTTAAAATCTGCATTTTAATTCCTTAACAGGCCACTGTTTTGCAGAGCTGGCATGTCTAAGCCATTGTAATTTTAATGTCTTTAGGCATGCTTAATTTGGCATAGGATTGGGCTGTCAGTTGCTGTTGCTTTGATCAATAGCTTTCTTCGGGCAGAGCATTAAGCATACAGATATAAACAGCAGCGGAGCCTGAGGAATGAGAAACTTGCAGATCTGTCTGGTCCGTCCACTGAGGAAAGGCAAGGGAACGTTTTGGTCCACGTTCCAGCTCCCTGTTACGGGTGAGCCATAATGGGGGCACACACACTGCATGGGGGCTGAAATCAAGCTGCAGGAGGAGGGAGGGCAAATGCCTTTGCCAGGGTCCAGGGGTGCCCATCCCAGACTGAAACTTTATTAGTACGATTTACAGCTTCAGAAATGATAGTGCCAGTCAGCCGTGCATGGTGAGTGTTTATGAGAAACACTTAAAAGAGTCAAGTAGGAGTTTAGAGACCAACAAGGTTTTGTTGTATAAACTTTCCAGAGTCAAGACTTTCAAGGCCTTGAGCGGTCAGGGACCAACATACCTTCGGGACCGTCTTCTCCCCAGTGTCCCCAGAAGAATGCTGAGATCAGCTGATACAACTTGCTGGTGATCCCTGGCCAGTGTTCCCTCTAAGCTGAGTTAGTGTGAGCTAGCTCACAGCCTCCAGCTCACACATTTTTGTCTTAGCTCAGGAAGGATGGCTCCAGAGCAAACTAATTTATGGAGCAGTCAACATCACTTGCTTGCAGCTTTAATGCCAGTAGCTCACCAAGTAGAATTTTTGCTCCCAAGACTCCAGAGCTTAGAGGGAGCATTGTCCCCAGTCCTAAGGAGCTCTGGCTGTCCTCGACTAGGGCTAGGGCCTTCTCGGTCCTGGAACCTTCCTGGTGGAACTCTCTGCCAAATAACATCAGGGCCCCGTGCAATCAGATGCAGTTCCGCAGGGCCTGTAAGGAAGAGCTGTTCCGCCAGCCTTTTGGTTGGAGATTAAGCAACAGGAGATTAAGACTGGCACCCTCTCTGTTTCTTCTATGGTTTCCACGTGCCCCTCCCTGCCTTGCTGTGCGGGGACAGCGGTGTTACCAGCAACGGAGGTTTATATCGCCATCCTGGTGGTTTTTAATTTCTTGTTACAATCAGTAATTTTAATTATATATCAAATGTATTTTTTAAAGTCTAAAACATTGTTAATTGCCAAGAGGCTGCTCTGCAGGTTGGGTGATTCATAAGTTTAATAATTAATAAAGCTTTCTTCATCAGATACAAATGGGAATGGAAATCCTGAGTACTTATCTTCTAGTCAGAAGGTGGGAGGGTTGCTGCCAAGAAGGAAGACAGGATGCATAGGTACAGTGCTCATTGTCAGGGGTCATTTGGGGCTGGAGCGAGGCGGAGCGGTGCTGTGCCAGCCCAGGAGTGGGCACTAGGGCAGCCACAGGCCGAATCAGATTTTCTGATCTGATTTAGCCTGCTGAATTGCTGCTAAAATTCAGCGGTGGCTTAAAAAGCGGCTGGAGGGGAAGGGGTTTGAGGGAGAGGCTCCAGACTCGCTGAGTAGCTGCTGGAGCCTCTCCCCCAAATACCCACCAAGTTTCAAGAAGATTGGACCAGGGGGTCCAATTACACGGCCCCCCAAACAGGTTGCCCACATTCCCTTCATTGATCTCTATGGTGGGGAAAAAAGTAAAAGAAAAGAGAACAATGGAGGGAATGGGGCAACCTGTTTGGGGGCCTGTAGAATTTGGACCCCCTGCTCCAATCTTCTTGTAACTTGGTGGGTTTTTCGGGGAGTGCCCCCAGCAGCTACCCTGCAAGTATGGAGCCTCTCCTTCAAACCCCCTCTCCTCCAGCCCCTCATATACCCTGTGAGTTTTCACAATTGACTTCAATGGTACATAGGGTATAATGGGGCTGAAACGGACATTCGGCCAGCCGAATGACTCCCGCATTGGCTTGCATTGCCAAATCTGATATTCGGCAGCTGGAACAGATTTTTATTTGCACACCCTTAGTGGGTACAAATGACAGTGGTGACAAGTCCCTCCCCCAGTGGGCCTGTGGAGGAAGCTAAGCTAGAAGGGGTTTAAAGTTTAAACCCCTTCTGTTCAGAGTCACTTGGCGGCACGATCTTTCCATTGTATTCTTTGGGGCCCTTCTCGCTTTGTCCCCCCCCCCCCCCCCCCCCGCCTTGGCAGGCCAGCTTGGGAAGGGGAGGGGAGGCTTTTGAAGACACCTCCCAGCTTCTGTTTCTGACACATTTCCGGTGATGTTGGGGCATAGCATATGCTAATGAGTTATGCTAATAGGTATGCTAATGAGCTCCTGCACCTCTTTTTCTACAAAATGACCCCTGCACATTGTAATCAGCTTGATTAAAGCAGAGAAGAAACACTTAGGGGCAGAAAATTAGCATCTGTAGTGAGACAAGAATCCTGTGTCCCTATTTAGCCCCGGGGGGGCGGGGAGTCCATTGTTCTGAGTTTGTGAATGAACTCAGGTTCGGCAATGTATGAGAAACAAGTTCCTGGTCAAGGCTACCAGGGCAGTGGGTGAACGACCACCAAACAGGAAGCCGCAACTTCTCCCCTTTGGGCGTGCACAGCGGACTCTCTGAGCAGGAGTTCCCAGTTCAGCGTGATGCACAGAGACCATGAAGAAGCCACTGCGTCCAATTCTGGAAATCCTTCTCTGGGAATAATTTTCGGTCAGTGGCTACAGCGGGCCAACTGTTCTCTTTCTTTTCAGAGAGTCATGCACGACGCGGTTGGTTTCAAGAGTTTGTCAACAGGGAAGAACTATACGATGGAATGGTATGAGATGTTCCAGCTGGGGAACTGCACGTTTCCGCACCTCCGCCCTGACATTCAGGCACCCTTTTGGTGTAATCAAGGGGCTGCCTGCTTTTATGAAGGGATTGACGATGCCCACTGGAAAGAGAACGGGACTTTGGTTCTGGTTGCCACCATCTCAGGTAAAAAAAATTCCAGACTTCATCATGGGGGACTGTTTATGCATTTAGGAGATATTTATTGTGTGGTTATTATTCCGGGGTTAATGTGCACAGGACACAGGCATTGTAGCCACATGTCTAGATCAGTGATGCTCATTCAGTGGCTCAGGATCCACCTGTGGCTCTTCTGAACATTGTCCCCCAACGTGGCACCTGCCCCATGTTTCAGGCTGAGGCGGGTGAGGCCTTTGCCCAGTTGGGCTTGTAGTTGGCAGGTACTTCCCACCTTGAAATATCCACCACCAGAGGAACGGGGTAAAGCTCCCAGAGCTGCAGGCCTCATGCTAGGGATGGAAATAAACATGGTTGTTTTGATTGATGGCAATTGCTAATGTAGGTCTCCGTGAGCTGTGGAGTGAGTCCCGCGGGTGTAATGATCTTAGGGCACTTTTGTGTTCTATGGAACTGTCACGTTTGCCTCCAGAAGCCTGTCCGGTCCCCACCCCCCTTTCCAAACAGGAGCAGTTTTACTCTAGAAGGAAGGCTTTTTACTTTTGTGTTCTTGACTGCCATGCAAACCATGTAACAGCCTTAACAGCCTAAACAGCCCAGATAGGTGTGAACTCATCCAGGTTTGGAAGCTAAGCAGGATTGGCCATAGGTCAGTCATTAGATGAGACCACGGATGAAGGCCAGGGTTGCTACGCAGAGGAAGGCAGTAGCAATCCACCTCTGCTTATCTCTTGCCTTGAAATGCCCAGCTTGATAGCACTTTTATTGCCTGGAGCTGGACAGTCTAGCCTAGCCCGTTCTTGTCAGATCTCAGAAGCTAAGCAGGGTCAGCCCTCGTTGGTATTTGGATGGGAGACCACCAAGGAAGTCCAGGGTTGCTGTGCAGAGGCAGGCAATGGCAAGCTACTTCTCTTGTCTGGAAAACCCTGCTGCCATAAATTGGCTGCAACTTGCTGACGAAAAAGCAAACCATTCCTCTTTTCTTGATGATTTTGGCCCAGAAGTATGGTGGCTGTCTCATGATCCCTTGCAGTAAACATGGCAACCTAAAAAAAAATTCTGCATTTCAAAGCAGCATTCTCTGCAACGGATCTGGCCCTGCTCCTAAACTGTTTGCACAGTCTTTCAGGTGGCCTGGAGGTAATATTACTAAATCACTGCTGGAGTAGAGTTGGCAGCAGACACCCAGCAGTAAATCGATGTGAACTTTCAAGAGCTAACAAACCCACTGGTTACATGATCACTGCTGCAAGATGAGAGATGCATCCAAAGCCTCTTGTCCTTAAACGGAGGCTGAAGAGAAGCCAAGGGTTGTTATCCCAGGATTAGTCTTGTTTCACGTGTCCCATTTTACATATGGCAACTCTAAGGAGGAGGGGCAAAATGATGCCCAGGAAGCGTGAAGAGTGGGGAGGGACATAACACGCTGGGGCGGGGTTGGGGGGGGGGGATAAAGAAGAGCAGGCCCCTGCACAGTCATCATGTGGCAGTAGCTTGAATTTCTAGTTGTGTTTTGATATTAAAGATCAAAAGTTCATGTCTTGCAAGGAATTGGGATTGTTAATCCTGAAATGACAGGTTTCAAAAACCACACCAAGAAGTTGGCAACGGCTGAACTGGAATTTAAAATCTTTAAAGAGCATAAAGATTTGAGGTTTTCAAGACTATAGGATTCGTGGCTCCTGTGTATTTGGGTCAGAAACCTAATTTCTTGGTTTTATCTGGAGAGCCCAGGTGTTAGAATATGGCTAAAGTTAAGCACTTAAATCCCTCTGATTGAGATTCGATTGGAGAGATTCAACTGCATACTTCTGTTTGAACTGGCTAGCTAAGATTGGGCTCGATGCTGTATGGTCCTGGAGAAAAACCTTCCAACGAAAAGCAACCTGTGCCATCAGGCTGCTGAGACTAGAGATGGGCATGAACTGAAGTAAAACTTTGCCCTGTTCGTGGTTTGCGACAGGTCTACCATCACAAACTTCAACAAGCTTTTAGAGCAGTTCATGAATGGAGCAGAAAGCAGGGGTCTAAAGAGACTCCCAAGTCCCTTTAAACCCGCTTTCTGTTCTGCTTGAAAGCTGCAAAAACAGCTGAGACACAATCTCATGTTTGCCTGTGTTAGGAGTGGATAAAAGGAAGACCCTTATGCTTCCCAGAGAGGCAGAGGTGGCATCAAGGCATTGTGGAAGGAGGGTACATGAAAAACAGGACCAGTTCACACACTTAGACTGCCTCAAATCCACAAACTGCAACTTTTCCTTCTGTCTCTTAAATCTTTCCGTACTGATCACCTGTAATTTCCATGTTATGTGGGGCAGCTTGAACAGCAGGTCAGGCAAACTGCTCATGCGGAAGGCATGGTTACTCACCCTAGGGTCAGTGGCAAGATTCCAGGCTTATCCTCAGACTGGAATTTGGCCTTTGGCTCATGCTAGATTAGAAGTTAACTATGCCAAGCCAGTCAACCATGCTCCAGTCAGAATTATGCATCCAGTTCTATGGAGATGCAGAATAAAGGTATTTCATTCAGCTTGTTGGGAATTTCAACTTTATTTTTTTTAAAGCAAGCTTCTAGCCCTTACGGTTACAAAGACTGTAATTTCTGCTGATGTCACATTTTCCATTTGAAAGACACCGGTGAGAGAAACAAAGCCAACAACAGGCATTTGCTGTTAAGCCTCATGCGTGCAAAAAGGCAGCTGAATAAGATAACCATTATGTAGAAGGTAGGGTTTTAATGCCTGTCATAGCTCCTGCCACCTCCCTGTGACTGGAAAAAGCAGAAGGCCCCATGCAGAAAAGGAAAAATGCAAACAAGCACACTGCTAGACATCTGCTACTATTAGGGAATGGATGATGCTGTCTCTTCTCCCTCTCAGTGGATACTATTGAACTGTTTCTTGTTTCTCTCTGCTCACCCCCCTCTCTAGGAGCTATGTTTAACCAGATGGCAAAATGGGTGGAATATGACAACAGAACTGGAATTTACTACGAGACCTGGATGGTCAAAGAGAGTCCAGAGGAACAGGCTAGGGTGTGGTTTGAGGCCTACGAGTGCTCCAAGTTTGTCCTAAGACTGTATCAAAAACTGGTGGACATGGGAGCGATTTTCAAAAAGATACAAACCAATTACACCACCCTTACTGTCTTCAGCGGAGAGCCCATTTATCTCGGGAACGAAACCTCCATCTTTGGACCCCAAGGCAACAAAACGCTCGCCATGGTAATCAGAGACTTCTATTCTCTCTTTACACCCAATAACTCACTCAAAGAATTCCTCAGAAACTTCTGGAGAATATTCAACGAAATGATTCTGAAGCGTCAGTTCTACCTCTTCTACAACTTGGAATACTGGTTTTTACCCGTGAAATTTCCTTTTGTCAAAATAGCTTATGAAGAAATCCCATTACCTAGTCCGAAAGCCAGTAGACTGGATCCTCCTTCACAACGGGCATTGGCAAATACAACCCTTTTGTGAAAACAGTCAAAGCGCTGGTGAATGTTTTTATTTCTATCAGGAGAGTGCCATGGTGAGGAAGATTTACAATCCAACCTGAATTGTCTTGTACTGAGTAAGAACAGGAGATTCTTTTATATTACTGACTTGACTCTTGTCTACAGTACTGCAAGACGGTAGACAGCTGGGTGTGCTCCTTAGGCGCACTCTTCCAAAATGGTGCCTTATGCCTGCTTGGGACCAATTGTTTAATTAAGTATTCAGACCAGAACTGGCCTATGTAAATACTGTATGACAGCACTTCCTAAGCAGCGAGGTAATCAAAACTGTTCACAGTGGACGACTCAGCATGGGAAGGAACTATGGAAGTTTCGCTTCAGCACAATTTTCTTGCCTCCTGTTCTTGGGGGTCCTCTTTGTAGGAGGCGGGATAATGATGCTCTTCACGTAGCGGTGAAGGAAAACATCTGGGTCTAACCAAGAAGGCGGACAGAAGTAAGTTCCCTTAATTATTTTGTAATTTAGAGCTGGCCTGTTCATGTCACATCTTGGAAGCTAAGCAGGGTTAGCCCTTCTTAGTACTGGGATGGGACACTACCAAGGAAGGCCGGGGCTGCTACACAGAGGCAGACAACGGAACATCTCTTGCCTTCAGAACCCTTCAGAATTACTGCAAGTCGGCTGCATCTTGGAAGAACTTTCCACCACCAATTTAGAGCCACACTGATGACTGAAAGTGGTGGTTTGGATTTTACAGGATGTACTTGTTTAGAAAAAAGCTTCTTTATGAACATGCCTGTACATTGATTTATGGGACAGACCAGCTCCACAGTTGCTCTTCACAGAAGAGGGCCTTGCTTATAAACTGCAGCTTCTCGCTCAGCCATACTCACAAGCTGATTTCCGCATACTTTGCTACACAGACTCTCGAAAGTTTATGCCCTGAAACTCGTCTGTCTCTAAGGGGCTACTGGACTCAAATCTAATTGTTGTACCGCAGACCAATATGGCTGACCTCTGAAACAATCTGCTACATAGGCATCAGGAGAGAATACTATGAATAAGGAATTCAGCAGTTTAACGGTGGTTTGAGTGTTTCCTTCTTTCTTTTTTTTTTTAATTAGAAGTAATCATTCTTCAGGTTCTGATTTCATTGTGTGAAAGAATGGATGGCTTTAAACCTCTCCAGTGCCTGTCCTCACTTCCCCCAAATTCTGGGATTAGGATATTAAAGGATTGAAGAGGTGTAATAATTCAACAGATTTAAACTCCAGAAACTTTCACTACAGCAGAAGTAGGAGACCAAAGGAGGGCCCCCCCAGAATATCCAGGTAGCCATAATCCTAATATGACAGACAGGTCTTTGGGAAGACCTCAAAAAAAGTGTCCAAAATAATATTCCTGCGGCATTTCCCTCACTATGCAGCAACAACACATATTTAACTACTGCGCAATTCTAGGTCAGAGGAAATGATCTGCAGGAAGGAACGATTTAGGAATCTGCCATTCTGACAATTAAGGCAACAAGTAATTGTTCTCCCTCACCCCACCCTGCCTCCCCATTTTGAATTTTACGTGTGTCTTATGCTCTGAGGCATCTCTTAAGATAAGGAGGAAGGTAATTAAATCAGCAAGGTATGGTTATAAACCACTTTTCTCAGGATAGCTGCAGCTGTGACGTTTTGCAGATAAGTGGCTTTTTCTAAGACTGCCCTGCTTGTGATAACTGACTGCACATGTAGAAGGGAAAAAAGGCACTCAAAACTCAAGTACATTGTACATTTTTTAATAGTGCACCCCTAAGCAGAGTTACATCCTTTTAAGCCTATTGACTTTGACAGGTATAGGAGATAACACTGTTTAGGATTGCGCTGGGTCTGGCAAATATCTTATTTCTCCAAAGCTACACAAATTACAGCCACAGAGATAACCATGTAGAACTGATACTATTAATGCTGCTGTTCAGAGTTGCATCACCAGGTTCCCCACGCGACATCACTGACCCCAACTGATGACATCTTTAGGCTCTAGCCAATGAAGCTCGTTTGTGATAGGAACCTGGTAATCCTTGTGTGCCCCAACACCCCGAGAATGAACTCTTGTATGGCCTAACCATTCTAGTTATGGACTGTCCCATACCTGTTCAGAACAATCAAGAACCTGCTCCTTATGATGCATGCAGACAGGAGGATCCAAGGCTTCTTTTCTGAAACTCTGTCACAGCAGTCATCAGCCTTTCTGAATCCATCTCTACCCCTGCCCCTGGGGAAGCACTGTGGGGCCCACTGGGCTGCAACATGTGATGGGAAGTCATGTGACAGGAAGGGGAGCCAGTGCAACCTGGCTAGTGTCAAGGGTAGCAACAACTGACCCAAGAGAGGCAGGAAACCCATGGTGAACAACAGGTGTGCCGTAGGGAGGGGACAAGCCAGCACAAGTAGGTTTATTCTGTTTTCATGCACACAAAATAGCGCAACTTGCTTTCTCTTCTTACTATGCATTCCCAAGAACCTCATTCCACCACCAATCAGCCCAACTTTCTACACAGACACAAAGCAGCTTTTTCAGAGAGAGGAGGTTCTACATCAAATACACTTGAATGGAGCACTGGTGTAGTGGTTAAGTGCACGGACTCTAATCAGGGAGAGCTGGGTTTGATTCCCCACTCCTCCACTTGCAGCTGCTGGATGACCTTGGGCAAGCCATAGTTCTGTCACAGCTGTTCTCTCAAGGACGGTTCCAGAAAGAGCCCTCTCAGCCCCACCTACCTCACAGGGTGTCTCTTGGGAGGGGAAGGGAAAGGGGATTGTAAGCCGCTCTGAGACCACGAGTGAAGGGCAGGGTATAAATCCTTCCTCTTCCTCCTAAAAGGCCAAAAGGGCTAGTGGAGAAAGAGACAAATAAGACCTTTTACAGGGAAGAGGGGCTCTGTACTGCACTGCAAGCATCTGTGCTGAGCATTCGAGGCCAGACTGTTAGTTGGGAGAGGGGAGCAAATAGCTTTTTACGAGACTCTCAAGCTCACCTGTGCTAAAAAAAAACCCCAACCCCCTCCACAACTGAGGTCTCCTGACTCTCTTTACCATGCATGCAAAAAGGAAAACTCTACAAGAGCTCACAATTCCAGCAGTTGGGCTCTTCTGATGTTGGTCCAGGAAGTTCCGACGACTGCTTCATACTGGTGCAGAGCCTGACTGTTTATGAGAGACATCAAAAGGAGAAATGCTCTCAGCTCACCACAGCAGCTCCACTGTAATAAAAATGGCACTCCTTCTTGTGGAACATACACTGGACAAGTACATCCAAGCTGGTCTGCTTGCACATCCTATCTACAGAATTGCAATCTCTACCCCATAAACTGCATCCTACTTGAACTGTTGGATCCGTGTAGCCCAAAGAGCAACTTCTAACACTGGTCAACCCCCATGCCTTTGAGAAGCTCACAGGCGGGGATGTTCTCTGGTTTATCCGGTGTCAATTGTCCAATTTCATTATGTGACCTGGAGGCTCTCTGGTATTACGAGAATCAAAGACCGTTTTACGACATTCATTAATTTAATAAGCCTGTCCTGTTCTTCCTTCAAAGAATCATTGCTTCTGATAAATTAAAACACCCCAGACGTTTTAGTTTTCCCTCTTGGCCAGTTTGTTCTATTGCCATTTCTAGCTTGGTATCTTTTGCAATCATAACCAGAACTGTACCCAGTATTTCAAGTACAGCCACTGCACAGGTTTCCATAAAGGATATGTGATAACTATTATTCAAAGCTTCTGCAAACAGTCACTGACATGGAATATGCCCTTCCTAGTGTTGCTGCACATCATGTTGATGTTTTCACTGAGATATCCATCATTACCCCCAAATCTCTTCCTTGGTCCGTCAGTTCAGTTCCCATCAGTGCAGCTGCCATCTTTCTACCCTCGGGGGCACTGCTTACTTGCATTTTGCTTTGTGTTGCTGGAATCCTGAGCAATCTAGTATCATCTGCAAACAGTGTCCACTTCCCCCACCCAATCATTTATGAAGAAATAGAACTGTTTCCAATACAGGTTTTCTTGGAGAAGTCCAGTGTTTATTACTCCCCATTAGGAAAGCTGACCATGGGGATCTGATCTCCCCATTAAAGCCTGTGTGAGGAAGGACACCAGAGCACAGAGCTTTGGTGTCTCTTCACCAGGAGCTATCACTAGATCAAGATACTCGATTCTGTTTAGCATATAGAACACAGTGGCGGGCTACCATGTACATAGGATCTACCTTGGGAACTTGGCATCTCACGCAAGTTAACTCATAATTTCAGAAAGGAAAGAGAACATTGTGAACCCTCATTATTAAGGACTGGAATTTTCATATTGATCTACAGAGCTTACGGAAACCTGGGTACTAAAAGACTGATAAGGGGCGGGGTTAGAACATCGCTCCTGCTCCTTGCCATTTAAACCCCTTTTCTCCCATGAAGTCACAGCTGACTTATGGTGACCCCTCATGGGGTTTTCAAGGGAAGAGATAAACAGAGATGATTTGCCATTGTTTGCCTCTGTGACCTGGACCTCCTTCGTGGTTTCCCATCCAAATGCTAATCGGGACTGACCCTGCTTAATTCCCAGGAAATGATGAGCTGAGGCTAGCCTGGGCTGCCCGGGTTAAGGCATAAACTTTATCAGCTACTCCAAAATAACTTCCTCCCCTCCCTTCTAACACCTTAGCCCTGCCCCCATCTCACGTTCTTTGAATACCTGAAGTAAAATAGTACATTTGTTCAAATTCCATATTGACACATTTATTCAGATGTAAAATTCACTTACAGCCTTGCCTATAATTTTTATCGGGAGTAAAATTCACAATACAGATTTAAAGAAAGTTGAAAAATAATTTTCCCCTACGCAATCATGACCAATTTTGGTATCACTATAGCTAGTCTCATGAAACACTTACGCTAAACTGTAAAATGCCTTTGGCCAAGAACGATTAAAGTACTGCTAATATGTACTACAGCCCTTGAAAATAGTTACAAGAACCCTATTACATTACATTTCACCACCCAGACTACGTGTTGGATCCAGAACAGTGTGGCTTCTCGGTATCAATCAGTTCTACATGGGCCAGGATCCCAAGAGCTCTGCATGCATGAGAGAAAGAGAGACAGCTATCAGGAGCTCACCCACCCCTTCACCATGCCTGTTTTTCTAACAGATCTAATGTTCAAGGGCTTGCATGTGATGGACAATAAGTGTACATGACACAGTCTGGATGAGGGGGAGGGGAGACCGACAGAACCAAAACAGGCTGTGTCTACAGACAGACTGGAAGCAGGAGGTGAAACTTTCCCCGCCTACTATTTCAGCACAGAGAAGGGACCACAGAACACAAATGGCAAGATTCACATGTACAGTTTTTACCGTATTTGGAAATGTTCCGTTACTTATTAAAAGTTGAATAATAATAAAAGGGGGCAGAGGAGAAGGGGAAATGCACAATATGGAACAGCACGGCATAGGTAAGGGAAAGAAGTCAAGAGGCATTCCTGTGTCATAATGTGGACTTGTGGATGGCTCCTACAGCATAGGCATGAAGACCAACAAGTATAGGAAGTGCCATAATTGCCGCTAAACCTGATTGGGTTTTGAATTATGCCTGTATGGCATTCTCTTAAAGGAGAAAGGATACTTCATCCAGAGACAAGCCACCTGCTCTTTTATTTGATATACAAGCCCAATCAATTCTCCTTTCCACAGTATTTAAGCCAGAAGGATCAATACACGTTAGATTTAAATAGAACTCCTTACCAGCAGTTTTGCAAATAAGCAAGCAAGCTAGCTAACTTACAGAAGGATGTCAGTCAACTATTGGCTGGAGTGGGGGACACTGATACAGACTTAGTTTGTCTGGAAGCCTTTTCAACTTGGCCCAAGTTAAGTAGCTCTGTAGAGACTGCAGGGGAGCCACTTCCCTGGTACGCTCACACCATGGCACCGACTGGGTGGGGCAAATGACTTAGTTCCTTCCCATGAAAGCATCATATCCTCCCATTCTCCCCTGTCAGCTGTGAAAACAGCACCTTTCACCTAGCCCATATGGTTTTCCCATTCAGAAATTAGGAGAATAACACAAGCGGTCTGAGAGAATTGGCTCCCACTCCGCTGCACAGAGCCAGGTTAATTTCTGAAGAGTTAGCGACTTTATATTTTGGGTAACAAAGGAAGGATCATACAGACAATAAGAACATTCTCCTCAGGTTCTACCAGTACTTCACCACCACTCAGCCATTCAAAAACACGGATCGGCATTTTGCAGTTTCAAGCAAACATTTGAAAGGGAGCCTTTCATGCCATTTCAGCTAGTTTGACAGGATCCAGACATCTGGCCTGTGGATTAACCCACACAAACACACCAAAACTTCATGCAGCATCAAACCCTATTCTTGCAATTGAGATGAGCGTCCCAAAACAGCAACGGACAGCTGAAAATCCTTAATGCAAAAAAACTGTGATTGTTTAGTTATGCCATAAAGAGCACACAATTGTCAAAGAACTGAGTACTGAAAGGTATACAAGCAAGCAGAAATTAAGAAGCCAGGCTTAATTATGTGTTTTCAAACACACACAGACCTAGTACATTTTTATACCAGGACATTAAGAGCACACTGAACAAACTGAAATAAAGTCTGCCTACTCCACAAAGTAATTCTTCAGCTTTACAGGGCCACGCATCTTTCATATGAATATGTCTAGGTCACTGAGCAGTTTCCTTTGGAATTAGACTCTTCTTCTTAAGAACACCTCACTGCTCCCATTCATCTCTACATACAGTCTATTTATTTATTTTTCGCATTCCTATCCCGCCTTTCCAGCAAACTGGCTCAAGGCAGCTCACAACATGACATACCACCGAAGTGGTTTACAATTTAAAAGCATAAACAAACAACATTATAAATCGACTCACATAGCACTACTGGCGGCATCTACGTGCTCCTGGAGAGCATCGGCAACGGAAGGTTTGGCCTGTGGATCCAGGGCGATGTTGTCCTGCCATCTCCCCAGTGGCGGCTCCTATTCGAAAGCCTGGCGGAAGAGCTCCGTCTTGCAGGCCCTGCGGAACTGCAACAAATCCCGCAGGGCCCTGATGTCATCTGGGAGCTCATTCCACCAGTATGGGGCCGCCACCGAGAAAGCCCTAGCCCTGGTACAGGCCAGCCGCGCATCCCTCGGACTGGGAATAGTCAAGCGATGCTGAGTGCTTGACCTCAGTGCCCTCTGGGGCACAAATGGGGAAAGGCAGTCCCTCAAGTAGGCAGGTCCCTGACCATATAGGGCTTTAAAGGTCAACTTTATATGCATATATAGTAATAAAGTAGGTACATTTATTAATTACAAGATAATCTCACACCCACCCCAAAATCCATAGCTAGGTTTTGTTTTGAATCTAAAAAGGACTGGGGAAGGGGGGAGTGAAATTTTTTATCATTTACTCTGTGTGTTGATAACGCCACATCAGCCTGCTGATGGGGGGTGGATTCTACCCATAGCCTACCACTCCACTTAATATACTTTATTCATTAAAATAAAATATTTATACCTCACCTTTCCTCTTGGGCTTCCAAAGCCTTCCTCCAAGGTAAGTGGCTTTTCCTTCAATGGAACAGCTGCTTAAGTGGAGGAAGGTTCCTTGGAGGATGTTTGGATCCACCCCAGGGTTACAAAATTATCAAAAAAAAAATACCCCCAAGAAAGAAGTACAAAAAGTCCCAAGCCAATCACTTTATATATACATATTTCTGGAGAAACATAAATGTGCTGTTCTGTAAAGATAATTTTATCAGTAAAGCCATGTTTCTTTTCAAATAACGAAGGGTTGTTAAAAACAATGGATTTAGAAATTCAAAATCATAAACATTCTTCAGACTTTGAAGACGTGCTGGATATCTTGCCAAGCAGTGTGTGAAAACTGCTGTTTGAACAACTGAATGCTAACGCCTCCTGAACTGACACCTATGTTTTCCTGTCTCGTTACCAATTCTGGCTTCTCCACGCCTACTAACCCTTTGCATAGCAGTCCTAATCCAATCAGGCCTGCTATTGTCATTCCCGCTATTGTTGTTCGGCATCTGAAATCACTCCACTCTTCAAGATATAAGGACAGATGAACTCACATTCTAGCTGAATCTGAAGAAGTGAGCAGTGACTGATGGAAGCTCATAACCTGCCACAAATTTTGTTAGTCTTTAAGGTGCTACTGGACTTGCTTCTTTTCTTCTGCTACAGACCAACACAGCTACCCATCTTGATCTGCCTCCCATCCTCTCTGGCTAATGAAAATAATTTAACAATTCTTTAGATTCTTTAGAACAATTCTTTAGAACAATTCTTTAGAACAATTCTTTAGACTTTTCCGGAGACAATATTTGTCAAGAAGTATTACGAGAGATGCAAGCTGTCCAACCAGGACACTAGGAGCTCCCCAAACCCTATTTGCCATGTACCCTTCCAGTAGCCAGTACCCCTCTCCCTTTACACTTGAAAACTGCTTATTAACATTTAAAATTTATGTACTTTGGCCTGCTCTGTTATTGGAAAACAGACATGTCATTCCTAAAGTCAATCTGGTAAAACAATTTGCTTGAGAAAAAACCACAAATCTCCCTCATCAAAACACAGCATAGTTCTGTCAGAATACTTTAGTTTCCTGAGCTTTAACACCTTAAAACAGGTTTATATATAGACTGACAATCTGCAAATGTCAAATTCACATTTACAAAAATGCATGGGGTGAGGGAAGCTTTTGGAAACAATATTTGCTAGAACGATTTAATAAGCAGCATACAATTAATTACTTTCTCTACATATATGTTTATGTCCAACTTTATAGCTGTGTTGTTCTATCTAACAGCATATTGATTATCGTATGCTTTGCAATAATCTTTAATATGTTTTGTAGTCTAAACAGCTGTTTTACAACCTGTACTGATATTAGCAACTACAAGTCTCCAATAAAACCAAATCTTTCTCCCTGCAAACTGAGTTACAGTCAGTCGCAGTACCTAAAGTTAAAGTAGCAGGGAAAAAAAATACTGTAATGCTGTGGTCCCCAACAGTGCTGAATCTGTGGGCACTTCCTGAATGGCTGCTACCAATCCCCAAACGGTGTGTGTGTGTGTGTGGGGGGGGGTTCCTCAAAATGTTAGGTTTCAAGCCAAGGTTACTCCTGTAATGAAGGCAGCCATTTTCAACTGGGCACCCCCCTTGCAGTTGTAAAGGTGATACCTCCTGGCTCTTCTCAAGCACCTCCTACTCCAGTGGAGTAGATGAAAGCCAAGACTGGCTCTTTGCGGTGGGGGAAAGATTTTAAGGGCAAGAAGCGAGGACCAGGAAACAAAATGGTGGTCACCATGCTGGGGGAATCACTGCTCTAATATGTCTCAGCAAAATCTGAAACAGAATCTGAGTATCAGTCAGCTTGTTGTACTTCTATACATTAGAGGCCTGACTCAATGAAAGAAGAGCATAACTAGAAAATATTTTATACAGATAAGTGCTCTGAACATCCTTGGATTGTTCCCTTCAACCTAGATTTTAGAAGCCAGCATTAAATAGTACATTAATGTTTCTAAGAACACGTTACAATACAACTCTGGTATTAAATAACCTTATGTGATTTAAAGATGCAAGAGGGTATACTCAAAACATAAGGTGCTGTTCCACATGAAGTCCTCAGAGACTCTACCATGTGGGCATCATATCCGGAAACCAGACTCTACCCAGATGTTTTGACACTTCCCAATGAATCTGCTCCAAGCTGTACTTCTGGTCAGGAATCAGGACTTCCTCCATAATAGACAACTGAGAAAGACGGCGGCCGCACATCTTCACAAACTCCACGAAGGCACTGCAAGAGACTTCACACTCCCCAAGGCCAATAGCTGACAGATTCTTACAACGCTCTGCAATGCGGATGAGCTCTTCGTCCAGTGGCCGCAATCCGTTGGCACACACAACCAGTTCAACCAATCGTGGGCAGGTCATTCCGACTCTGCCAAGTACTTCTTTGCTTACTGACCTCCCAAAATAAAGGTGAGTGACAGGTGTCTCGTAACGAAAGAATGGACCAAACTCCTCTTCGTATAAGAAAAAATACATCACTAAATTTACTTTGGGAGAATGGCTGATGAAAGCATCCCAACTGCTCTTCTCGATTGCATGGAAGTGTGTCTGTCCAGGATTCTCACTGACAACGTCTATGCGCAAGTGTTCTAATCGGACATGTTTTTCCGAAGACAGGGCGAGGAGTAGTTCATCACTCAGCAGATGGTAGTTTAATGCCAGCTCACGTAAACCATGGCACTGGTCAGCTACACAGAGGATACCTTGAAAAGAGAATTCAGCATAAGAGGAGGAAGAAGAGATCGGATTTATACCCCGCCCTTCACTTGGAGTCTCAGAGCTGCTTACAAACACCTTTCTCTTCCCCTCCCCACAACAGACACCCTGTGAGGTAGGTGGGGCTGAGAGCACTCTGACAGAAACTGCTCTTTTTCAAGAACAGCTGTGCGCCAGAACTACGGCTTGCCCAAGGTCATCCAGCCAGCTGCAAGTGGAGGAGTGGGGAATCAAACCTGGTTCTCTCAGATTAGAGTCCGCACACTTAACCACTACACCAAACTGGCTCTCAAACCTGCTTTCACCATTCAGCCTGTCACACAACTGAAGATCTGCCTTAAACTTAACTTTGTGAATAAAGAGCTCAAGTACATTTTTTTAGAGAAGAAACCATTCTGTACAGACTTAATTTTTTTTTTACACCAATTATTTTTTAAAAATATGTAGCGTTTTATTCAGGACAAGCTGTTTGCCAACATATAGGTTCTCTTGTGGAAGTGACAGAGGAGTGACATCTCCTAAACAGAGTTCAAATAACTCTGCCAGGGTGACACATATTGCTAACTGGGACAAGTAAGCATGTATTTTTTCCTTCCACTTCCAAAGAGTACAGTCACTGAAAAGGGATGCTGCTAGCAAGAGATACACAACATTTTAACATCTCTTTTCCATCTTCACAGAAAACATCTGGTTACCCATTCAGATTCAGGGGACTGGATACAACTGCACCGCTAATACAGTATTTTGTTTGTGTCTGCACACCCATTGCCACCAATTGGACATGCAGATGGGGCAGGGGAAGAGACCACCTGTCTCACAATGAATGATGACACCTACATGAAACACAGACTTAACTCTTATTTTTGTAACGCCAATGACAAACAAGCTTTGCATTTTAAACAAAATGTTTATGAAGGAGGAAAATAATGCATACATTTGAACATTCTGTTTTCTGGAAATCCAGACATCCTCCTACTCCCCCACGATCCAAATGTTTCATACCAGAAGGGGTAACTGACAGAAAATAAGGACAAGCCTCTTGCACTCCATTCCTCAACATATTAACCATAATTTAGCCAAAGCAAGTACTGTGACCCCCTTCACCGGGGTTATACACGCTGAAGGCCGGGCTACAGGTGAATTTAATCTATAGCAGAGATCTGTGCTCACTGAGAAATACTTGTGCAAATGGCTCTTACCTCCTAAGCCAGGGTTTTGTTGCTGACTTCTTGGTGCAGTTAATCTTTGCATATCGGAACAGAATGAACAGAACTCAGTATGAACCAAATAAAGAGGAAACAAGTCCAAGAGAATGGTGTTAAGGGATATTACTCACTAATAACTTACTAACATTTGACCAACTGTTGATTGGAAAGTTCCACTGTTTCCTGAATGTCTGTCGAATTGTGTTTGGCAGAATGGATATTTAGAAAAATGCTTATTAGGACAATAAATGTGAAAGGGTTATAGGGGACAAACAGAATCAAGTTAACATACAAATGGCTTTCACAGATCAAAGCAATTAAACAAGGGATGAACTGTGCAGCAGATGTTGACACGCATACCAGCCTAACAAGGTTTCACAAGTCAAATAAATAAGGGCTTGCTGTGTTCTGAGTGTGTTCCAGTCTAGTCTGCCCATGCCAACTGTGGAGCCTTGGGACTGATCGGACCAGGTCTGGCTTCCACCTGAGGCTAATGGCCATCTCTTTCCGTAATGGTGTACCTGCACCCACAGGCAGGAAACACCATTTGCTGGCAACTGTTCTTTGGTGTTCAAAAACTGAGTTGTGCTCTTTCTCTGAATGGCTGGATTACTGTTCCACTTCCACAGTCTAATGAATCCTAAGACAAACAAAGTCTCTTACAACAGGCCTAACACTCTTCCACTGAAATTGTGGACTTCAAAAAACAAAGCCTTTCATGGATTTCCCCAGTGTCAGAAATAAACCTAATGAAAATTACTGGGATTTACAGCAAAAAAACCCAGGCAGTTACTTAAAATTAGTTTAGACTCTGCACTACAATGAACTAGGGGTGTTAAAGAAAAAAAAAATCAGTATTTTTCAGATTCGGGTATATCAGACCCGAAAAGTATCAGTAAATACTGAATTTCCCGAGTACTGATACCAGTATAGTATTCAGACTTGGGAAAATTTGGTATTTCCTAATGTATTTGGGTCTATTATACCCATGCAGAGGGAAGGGAGAGAAAGAAGGTATGTTTAAATGCCTTTCCTTTCCTTCCCCAGCCGCCCCATGCGGAAAGGAAAGGAAAGGAAAGGAAAGAGAGAGAAGGCATGCTTAAACTGGCAGCTCTGCCTGTCAGCTATTGGGTTTAAATGGCTGGCAGCTCAGTTTCTGTATCTTAATGAACCTGAATAAAAGCTGAATAAAATTGGTTTTTCGGGCTCAGCTATATTGGCTTACATGATACCCGAAAAATAACTTATCGGTATTGGGCATCTGAGACTGGCCATGTACCCTGTACTCTAAACCAGGGATGGGCATGAATGAACCTAAACTCAGCATGAACTTGGGCCGGTTCGGAGCCCCCAACCGGTGTTTGGGGAAGGTAGCTTCTCTGAACATTTACTGGATTTTTGTTCAGTTCAGCTGCTTGGGGCCATTTAAACCTAAAACCTGAGCAGCGCGGGGTCCGCCCACCAGGCAAGCCATTTCACCGGTTACTTTTGCTTCTCATGGCGGGGGAGGGGGGTCACCTGGGAAAGGTAGACCCACCTGGCAGTTGAAATGGCTGCAAGCCATTTTAGCAGTCCGTTTCGCTTCCCCCCACATTATGGCGGGAGGAAGCAAAACCAACTTGTGAAATGGCTACCAGCCATTTAAACCTAACTGGTGCACCTGTCAGCTGTTAGATTTAAATGGCCACGAGCCATTTAAACCCATTGGTTTTACTCCCCCTGCTTCTAACAAGAGAAGTGAAATGGGATCACCAGTGATCTCTCCCTCTCTCCCAGCCACAATGAGCCGTGGCCAGGAAAAAGGGGGAACCGAACTCACCGGTTCACGGCCTTTTGGCTTGGTTCAGGGCTCATCTCAAACCAAACTGGTTTTTTTTAGGTTTGTGCCCATCCCTACTCCAAACCACAACCCCCCAAACCAAGCACGAACCACAATGACTTAATCTTCAGCTGAGGTAGCCTAAGTCAACAGAATGAGTATTAGGATTGGATCCCGTGATCAAGTTGTGGACGCATCACTTATCTCTCCCACTTTGCCCTCACTCCAGCAGCCCTGTCCAATCACAGAAAAGTTGATTCCTGGAGTTGTGGGGGCCCATGTGGAGTAACAGCCACACAGGCTGGCGGGCTACAGAGAGGAGGGGACAAAAAAGCAATTCTGTCCGTTTCCCCCTCTGTACCGTAGCCCACCAACCTATGTGGCTATTACTCCACATAAGCGCTGCAACCATGGGAAATCAATTTTTCCTTGATCAGAAGAGCTGATTGGGGGGGGGGGGGGGAATCCACAGCCACCTGTGTCTTCTGCTGATGGATTGCTGCATCCAGCCCTTACTTACCAAGCATACTCATTTGCTTTAGTCATTTCCCCACAGGAGCACATTCACAGAGATACTACTTCATACTGTTGTATACAATACACAGTCAAAATAGCTGCTGTTGCCCAGTGTACTAAACATAATCCTGTCGTGTTTAGAATTCTGTGATATACTTAGGATTTCAGAGAGGCTGCTTATTTGACCAGTTGGGGTAATTCAAGAGTACAAGAGCAAGCTCACCTGCTGGAGAAACATGAGGACAACTGCTCATCTTTAGCAATTTCAGGGTATCACTGTTGTTAGCTACCAGGACCTTGAGAGACGGATCATCTACTGGCGTGTCGTCTATTTTGAGCGAAGAAAGCGACTTGGAGTTTACAAACACCACTGTCAGTGCGGAAATAAAATGTGACTGCAGAAAGGAGAAAACAGAAAAGTTTAGACATGAAACCTAATACCGAGAGCACAAAATGTGTTTCATCCACAGCAGGAAATCTGGCAAGTTATGTGACGTTTCTGAGCAAGTGGTTTCTTTTCCAGATGCTTCTGGACAGACTAGGTACCTGAGATTAGATAAATATCTGAATATTTATCATAAACTTGCAGCTTGCCACTCCCAAGTTATAAATGCCTCCAAATCCTCATGACACATCTAGGTGGGAAGATGCCTGCCTCCAGCTGCATGCAAGATTAAAAAAAATGAGATAGGATGCCAGTTTATGCCATGTGTCTCCCTTCTACATTAAATTACTACTGCAAATATCAAAGGGATAGGAACTTCTGCAAAAAAAACCCTGCCATAATCCTTTTTTTTAGGAAATATCAAGAAATTTGTAACCAGTGTTTCCTCTAAGCTGAGTTAGTGTGAGCTAGCTCAGAATTTTTTAGCCTTTGGCTCACACATTTTTATCTTAGCTCAGGAAGGATGGCTCTAGAGCAAACTAATTTATGCAGTAGCCAAACTGCTCACTCACAACTTTCAATGCCAGTAACTCACAAAGTAAAATTTTTGCTCACAAGACTCCACAGCTTAGAGGGAGTATTGTTTGTAACACAGAACTACTACAATAGAACGCCACCCAGCAAAGTAGTCATGAAGTACTGGTGGTACAGATGAGCACAGTCAGCAGAAATTAAGAGATGCCGGTCTCATCCAGTACATCCCACTTTCAGTTAGAACAGTGTTTGGAACAGTGCAGCTGGAGAAACAGCCAAGCCAGGACCACACTGGCTTTGGTGAGTAATGGCACACCTGAAGTCACAAAGAAGTGGTGGGTGCGAGGTGTGTGAAAACTAGTTAATTTCTTCAATCTACAGGAAAACAGAATAAAGAACTTGCAAAGTTAACATTAAACCACCACGTCATTTTGGGCAGTGTTTTAGGAACCAGGAAGGGGTCTTTCAGCACAGAAATTCTCAACCAGATGATTCCATGGCAAATGGAAAGCTTTGGGCCAGAAAAGACCAAAAGTAAAAGGGGCATTAACCAATGGAATATTCTTGGCAGACTTCAAGCAGCTGACATTTCCATTTTCTATAGCTTTTAAGACTAGTTGCTGGCACCATCTTGTTGGCTGTTGCAGCCTCTCTTATTATCTGAATCTTGAAGCAATTTCTTGGTTTCCGAGTGGGCAGTACCTCAGGATAACCTTTACCCAATCAAAACTATTTTCCAGCACTGTGATGGGCAGAAGACCCGTTCAAAATAGTGCCAAGGCAACGTTCCCTCCAGACCACCCTGTTTGGTAATATGTAAGCTTTTATGCTTTTTTAGAGTTACTCCTAGCTGCATGAAGCCCAAGGATAAAAGAAGAGAAAACTGGAGAAACAAAAACACGGGAAGAAATGCACCAAGGCAGGAGAACAAAAAATTACTGGAGCAGCCAAGAAGAGCTGCTCTGCAAATAAGTTGTGAGGCACAGTGGCCTACCTCTGTTCTGACATGGAGGGCAGTCACAATGCTCCTGTGTTCCTGCAGCCAGGGAAACAGTTCCACAAGCCATGCAAGCACCCACACAACATTGTACTCCATCATCCAAACCCTTCCCCCCCACCACCAAAAAAAACCCAGCCAGCATTGTGCCAAGATCAGACTAACAGGCAGAAAGCAGGAGGAAGGGATGCGTGTTTGCTACCTGGCTGTTCACCCCAGGCAAGAGAACTGAAAGAGAAGGCTTTCAAGATTTAACAAGTGCAGGCAAAGCAAGACAGAATTCCTGGCAACACGCCATGTTCACTCTCAGCGTGCAAACCACAGGATGGAAAGAAAAGGGAAATGTTGGCGCTCCCTGTGCAGTCTCTGAAGAGGGGACAACATGAATGAAGAATGCTTGTAGCAGCAACTGACAAGGAATACGAGGGGTCCAACACGTGCTCTGTAGTATTGCAATGACTGGATGGGAGACTCACTAAGCTCACACACAATGTTCCAGACCAGTCAGATAACACCAACACAGAAAGTTCAGGGACAGCCTTGCGTGTCCCCATGAAGACATCCCACGTTAGCTCTTTAGATGATAATGACTTTTCCCAAGAGGGAAAAGTTACTGTAGCAATGCTTTGCAGCACCACAATGAATTCCACTAGTAATTCAGCAGTCTGTGCACTGACCTAAATCGGTATGTAGATTAAATGAATCATCTTGGCGATATTACCTATCCCTCCACCCCAACAATAAACTAAATCCCATTGTACCATCCCTTTGGCTTCATGGCTGCCCCAAATAATAAGACACGATCACTTGTTTAACCACCTGGAACCTAGTCTTTGTATTAGATCAGTGTGAAAGCAAGAACTTCAGTTTTCAGTAAGCAAGTAATACCTTTGGTAAATCCATGAAGCTTGGTCGAGCAGTGGAAATTAATCCAAGAGTTTTTAAGGAGCAGTTCACAAGCTGTGATAAAATATCACAAGCTGCTTCAGCGGATTCCTTGCTGCTGTCCACCTTTAAAAGGAAATAAAATAGTGAATGCAAAGTTTCCCGTGCTGTTTATTCAATCAGTGCATTTGTATTCTGATTCTTGATGAACTGGAGACACGTGCAAGGAATCAAAATGTTGTTACAATTTTAGTTGCATTCTGAGAGGAGGCAGACAAAAAGTATCTCCATTTTAGACTGCTTGGGAGAAATTTCTTATTCCACCCCAAATCTCCTTAATTAGTTGTCACTTTTAAGATGCTATAAAGTGCAACCAACTAAGGAAACAGAATTGGCTTAGAAAAAATCTATTTTAACAGTATTTCCCAAACTGGGGGCCCCTTTGGGGTCCACTAGTCCTTCATAGGAGCCAGAGGACCATTCAGCTAATAGGAAAACGAAGCTTTCCATTTTATAGCCCGGGACATGGAAATCTCCCCCCCCCCCCCCATTGTGAAGGGTCAGAGCTGCTGCTGCCCATTTTTAAGACCAAAATGGGGAGTCCTTGAGTTATGAGTGTTTCAGAACTGCTGAACTGTAACATTTATAACAGAATATGCAAGGATATGCATCAAAGGGCTTAATGATGGGGCAGTTAAAAAAGTGTAAGACAAACAATAGCCTTTAAAAATTACAACTCTTTAGTATTTTATAGCAACGTAGAATCAAAATAATCTCCAAAATGTGTCCTTACAGACCATGCGATTAATCTGCTACAGATTTAGTTGCTTAACATACCAATTACGCTGGTTAAGGCTTGAGGTTCTAATTAGAATATGTTTCTTTGAGAACAGCTAACAATAGTGGTCTCCCACAAGTCATGTCACTGATGACTGAAGTTAAGAGAAGAAAGGCAGGGCAAACAACCCTGAATGATACTAACAGCCTGGGGGCATTTACTGGGCTCTGAACTCTTTGAGCAAGAAAGCTGACAAAGTTTCATGACAACCAGCAGGCCTGGTTTCTACTGAGGAGGCACATGCTAACACAGCACCTCTAGCCCGCAGAAAAGCTGGCCACAATGGGCAACATGGTCCTACAAGAATGTATACCACCACAAACAGGGGAAGGGAGACGTTTTTCCAGTCACACCTTTTTCCTTTTGCTGCCTGAAGCCAGCCCACCCCCAAACAGCAGCCTCTATTGAGCACTGGGGTATTATGTTTACTGCACACTCCCTACAGGTTTTTCAAACATGATCCAAAAGACACCCTGCTTATACATATACATCTTAACCTAAAAACTCTCCTTCTGGATCATACCAGCATGCCATTTCCTAACCAGGTATCTCAGAGGGATCACAAGCAGGTGCAGTGGCCAAAACCTCACACTACTGTTGCCGTCCAGCAACTGGTATTTAGAAATATGCTAACTTCTGAACTCAGAAGCTCTATTCTCTCTGAATTCTTCTAATGCCTTTTAAAAGCTGTTTACATAGTGGACATCAAATCCTGTCACAGAGAGTGACAAGTTTTGGGGGGTTTTGATTAACAATTTTTATTTTTCTACGTCCAAATTTACATCTCCTCAATATCAAATTAAATTCCACTTAGCATATACAATTTAAATTCCACTTAGCATATACAATTTAACATGTATCAACATTTATCTAGTACAATATTCAAAAGTAAATCATTCCTTTATACAGAGGGGGTTGTCTTGGATAATTTCCTTTTCTAACATATAGCAGGATACCAGATCGCCACTACTTTTTTACAGTCATTTTCTGGAGATGCATTAGTTAAATTAAATGAAAGTTTTTGCATTATAAAAAGCTCCTATATATGATTAAATCATTGTGAAAGTGTTGGGGGTTTGTTTTCTATCCATTTCGATGTGATAAGGTTACGTGCTGCTGCTAATAAAAGGGTTCTTAATTCTTCACTCTGTTTTTCTTTTCTAGGTTGTGGCAATCTTTCCAGCAAAATCACTTTAGGAGAACAAGGTAGTTCTATTGCAATTACTTCCCTATTTTCTTCTATTATTTTTAACCAGAAACCATTTATCGCCAGGCAATGCCACCAACAATGCATAAAATCAGCAAACCTACCACACTGTTTTTTACACAAGTGACTGTACATTTTGTTTATACGATACATTGTTAAGGGTGTTGTATACCACCACATCAATAGCTTTGCCATTTGTATATTAACTGAAATAACTTTTGAGTTTCTGCTATGCTTCCCAAATTAATTGCCAATCTTCTTCAGTCAAGTTCACTTCTAAATCCGTTTCCCATTGTTTTTGGTATAACGCTTTAGCTTCTTCCTTACTGACATTTATTTGTTTATAAATGATAGATGTTAAACTTTTCTTAAAATTTGTCTTTTTCCCCAGCATTTGTTCTAATGAAATTAATGGTCTTTGTCGAATCTTTTCCAGGTTTTGGAATTAATACAATTTCTAAGTTATTCCAAGTCTTTGGGATGTTCCCTGTCTGAAATATATCTTTATACAAGGTTTTAAAGTGTTCAAGTAATTCAAATTTAAAGATTTTATAAAATTCCAAAGGATATCCACTGGTTCCAACTGCAGTATTGTTTTTTTGACTGACCTACTGCCTCTAAGATTTCTGTCCTGGTTATAAAGCCATCTAAGTAGTCTCTATGCATAATTTTTAAACTATTATTTTGACACAAAAATTTTGATATTTTTTCATTGTTTAATTTTTTTGTATCACATAATTTTGTAAACTAAGATTCTAATATCCTTTTAATTTCCTGAGTATCTGTAAAGATAGAGCCTTTTGTATCACGTATAGCCTGTATCTGCTGTGCCATTTTTAGATTTTTCACTTTCCAAGAAAGCAGTTCAAGAGATTTTGAGCATTTTTTCCCAATAACGCTGTTTAGTACAAATTAAATCTTTTCGTATTTGATTTGTTGTGACTACTTCTAAAACTTTCCTTTCAGCCATTAACTGTTTCATGGTATTTTTACCACTGGTTTGTCTGTGCCTTATTTCTAAATTCTTAATCTTGTCATACAATAAATTTGTTTGTTTCATTCCTCCCTTTTTCAGATGAGCTGTCATAAAAATTAAATTACCTTTAAGGACTACTTTCATCGCATCCCAGTTTGTTTGATGAGATGTATCATCAGGTCTATTTTCCAGCCAATACTTTTTAAATATTTGTATTATTTGGTTTTTCACATCTGGATTAAATAAAATGGATTTATTTAAAACCAATTTGGTTTTTATGTGTTGTTTTTCAGACCACTTTAAAACACAATGTGTAGGGTGATGATCTGACCATAACTTCACGCCAAAGTCAGTGTTTTTTACTTTCTGTATTAATTCATGTGAAATTAAAATAGAATTGATTTGAGTGTGCACATTGAATCTGGAGGAAAAAAAATATAATCCAATTCTTGGGGGTTCTTAATTCTCCAGATGTCACATAAACCATGGGCTCTGATTATTTTTTTAAATTTTGAAGTAGACTGCGCTCTCTTTACTGTCCTTTGTTTAGACGTCCATATGATTGTCTAAAATCCAATTTCAGTCTCCCCCTAAGACTGTTTCTCCTTCTTGGAATGTTTGTAAAAGCTCTAGCATGTTTTTTATGAATGAAATCTGTTTTTAATTGGGCGCATAAACTGACCCTTCAAACAAACCTGTAATGAAATTGTATCTACCTGCTCTACCAATAAGTTCACCTTTTAGTTCAAACTGTATCTTTTTTGCGATAATAATCACCGTTCCGCTTGCTTTGGAAGAGCCCAATGACAAATATTGTTCCGTGTAATAGTTTGATTTTATGACTGGATACAACTTATTTTTTATATGCATTTCTTGCAACAAAATAAAATCAGGTTTTGTCTTTTAAGATCTGAGAAGTTATACGTTTTTGTTTCACCTTATTATTCAAACCATGCATGTTCAAAGACATAATCTTCAACCCTTGTGCCATTGTTCTGTATCTGTTAACGCAAACTATAAAATTAACAAAATATGACTTTACTTGTATCACCAAGAAACCACTAACAAATTGTGTCTCTTACTTATCTAACAGTACCAACTAACCTAGCTATACTATACCCTGCCTAAGCTAACTAACCTAGTTTTAAAATTCTTGTGCCCTGGAGCACTGTACAGTAATTCCCAGACTAAACAGTTTTCACCTAAATTATATTAAACTTGTTGTTTCCTCCTTCCCCACTCCCTGGTACTCTTACTTCAGAGTACTAAAAAACTTTCTCAGCCTCTTCTCACTTTTTTGAGGCTTCAACCTTTAATAACCCTCTTCTCCTTGCCCCCCCTCCACCCCAGTGTAGTTTCCTCCACCTCTTGATTTTTCACAAAACATAATACATTCTGTAACTTATAAACCATACTCAGTTAACTTTTACATCCCGTTTTGCTCAAATAAACTATATCAACAGCTCAAGTTTCAGAATTCTTCCTAGACTCTACATTTGTTGGCACCAAAATTGGGATTTTTGTTGCTTTCAGAGGCGAGAGAGCAAAGTCCAGTTTCCTTTTTGCTGATTGCCTTGATTCTTCCATCAGTTCATCTATTTGCAACATGTTCAGCAGTTGTTTGCCACTTGCCTCATCATATGCATACAGTTGTTTGCCTTGGTAAATCACTTTGATCTGCTCAGGTGTTACCCAGCAGTACTGTATTTTTTAATCATGAAGTCCTATAGTTGTCTCTCTTAACAGTTGCCAGATTTTTAAGGCATCTGTTGGGAGATCTGGAAAAATGTGAATTCTAGTTTCATGGTATAGTAAATATCACTGTTCATGCGCTATTCTTAGAACAGCCATTTTGTCTCATCCACAAATTCGATTAGGATATCTCTTGGATAATGTCTATTGGGTTTGTTTACAAGCCTGTAGATTTTTAGAGTAGAGAGGTGGGTATTTTCTTCCATATGAAGAACAGAGGCCAGCCAAAATGGTATATCTTTAAATAGTTGAGCGTCTTGCTCTGGATTTTCTTTAAAGCCTCTTAATTTTAGATAGTGTTTCCGTGCCTCTGCCTCCAAAACCAAGACTCTGTCTCCCCAGTTGTTTTTGGTCTTTCTGTATACTTGATTTTCTATCTGTAGTTTGGTCCCCAGCATCACTGCAGTTTCTGCTATAGAGTTTGTATTTTCCACAGCAACAGACAACTGATCAATTTGCTCTATTAAAGGCTGCATAGAGCTATCAATTGAATTCATTACTTTCCCCAACATTGACTGTTTAAACGATTGGAACGAGCTTTTAAGTGTTGTTTGCAAGTTTCAGGGTTACCGGTTCTTCTCGCTGGTCCCAGCGACCCGTTTTAGCCTCGGTGGCCGTTTTGGATTTTTCTAGTTCTATTACCTGCCGGCCCCACCACTCGCTTACCCACTTATTTTCGTGTCTGTCTGACTTCAGATTGCTCTCCCAGAGCTCCATCAATGATTGAAATTCCCGGAGGTAAGATTTTTCACCATTTAAAGGTGAAATGGGGAGGTCAAGCACGGAGAGTTGGATTTAGGCGTCCATGTTGGTGCGTTCCAATGCCATGCCCCATGAGTGCCCCGTTAACAATACATTGTAGGAAGAGGTACTTCCTTTTTTCTGTCCTGCCCATCAATTTCATTGGTTGACCCCAAGTTCCTGAATTTTGGGAATGGAAAAACAGGTTGCCTACCTGTAATTGATGATCTTTGAGTGGTGATCTGTGCATTCACACAAATGGGTTTCTGCACCTGTGCAGGAATCCTTCGGTATAGTAGAAAGCTCTTTCTAAGGATTTTCTCGCCCAGCGCCTCTGGGCATGCGCGGAGCCCCCACCGCGCATGCTCAGAGGGGCGGGCACGGACATCCCACCAGTTCCTTCTGACCGCTGCAACCAAGCATAATAGGAAGAAAGCCTGGCGGCAGAGGGGAAGGATGGGCGGGTAGTGTGAATGCACAGATGACCACTCAAAGATCATCAGTTACAGGTAGGCAACCTGTTTATCTTCAATGTGGTCTCTGTGCTTCACACTGATGGGAGATTAGCGAGCAGTGTCTCACCTGGAGGAGGGAGCAGGCAGGCTGTCACTAAGAAGCAGCGGATAGGATAAGGCGACCCATTGCAGAACGGGCAGCTACTCTAGTGTCCAGTGCATAATGCCTGATGAAAGTGTTCGGAGTAGCCCAAGTTGCAGCCATGCAAATGTCAGTTAGGGAAGCACCCTTAAGGAATGCCGTAGAGGCGGCTATCGACCTGGTGGAATGTGCCTGGATGGACCCTGGAAGTGGGGTTTTAGCAATTTCGTAAATAAGTTTGATGAGCCCCACAATCCATCTGGAGAGTCTCTGGGCAGTGATTGGTTTGCCCAGTCAGTGTGATGCGTAGGAAATGAAAAGCCTAGGTATTTTCCCGGTAGGCTTAGTATGAGCAAGGAAGAATAGAATCGCTTGTTTCACGTCAAGGGTGTGCAAGAGACATTCTTGCTCAGACGTGTAGGATGGGTAAAAATCAGGCAAGATGATCTCAGACTGCAGGTGGAAGTCGGAGACGACCTTCAGGAGGAAGGAGATGTCTGTGACCATGCGAACTGCATTCAGTAGGAAGCAGAGGAACGGAGGGTCATGTCTGAGGGCTAGGAGTTCTCCGACTCAACGGGCCGAAGTGATGGCTAGTAGGAAGGCCGTTTTCCAAGCCAAAAGACGGAGATCACAAGAAGGCAGTTGCTCAAATGGCTTCCGAGTAAGAGTACGAAGAACCAGCGGTAGATCCCAAGGTTCGGGAGGGACTCTGGTGGGTGGATGGAGATGGAGAAGGCCCTTCAGAAACTGTTTCGAGAGGGGGTGGGTGAATACAGAAAAATGGTCAATTCTGTTGTGGAATGCTGAGATAGCAGACAGAAATACTCTCAGAGACAAGTGTGAGAGTCCAGCATCCGCTAGGGACAGGATGAAGTCGAAGATACGGGAAAGGCCTGCAGAGCAAGGTTCAATATTGAACGAGTCCAAATATTTACAGAAACGAGACCATTTGTAGGCATATGACTGGTGAATGGACGCCTTGCGGGAGTTAAGCAGGACGTTATTCACTCTGTCAGAAAATATGGAGGGGAGAGTCTCCAAGCCGTAAGTTTGAGACGAGGAATGTCGTGGTGGAGGATGGCAGAGCCAGGAAGTATCAAGAGATCTGGTAGTAGAGGAAAATGATGGTATTTCCCCTGGGCCAGTGAGAGGAGAACTGGAAACCAGGCTTGTCTGGGCCACCAAGGAGTGATCAGTATGCACTCCGCCATCTCGTGTAGTATCTTGTGTACCACTCATGTGAGCAGTGGTAGAGGTGGAAAGGCGTAAATGAAATCGTGGCTCCACTGGTAGAGTAGGCCATCTCCCAGTGAGAGGGGATTGATTCCGCCTTGTGTGCAGAATGCCTTGCATTTTGTGGTTTGACGGGTGGCGAAGACATCCACATCTGGAGTTCCCCAACGAAGGAATACCTGAGAAAAGTAGGTTGGGTTCAGCTCCCACTCGTGATGTCCCGCATGTCCCTTGCTCAGGAGAGCAGCATGGATGGTTAAGGAGCCCGGGATGTGGGTGGCCCTCAGGAACATGTCATTGGACGTGCTCCAATCCCAAAGTTGGATCGCTAGATGGCAAAGGCTGCAGGAAACTGTGCCGCCCTGACGGTTGATGTAACAGACCGCAGTGGTATTGTCTGTTAGGATGGCCACACAGCGTCCCCTGACTAGGGGCAGAAAAGTCCAAAGCATAAAGAAGATCGCCAGGAGTTCGAGGTAATTGATGTGGTGGGACCTCAGGTCTTGTTCCCAGCGCATGCTAATGTTGTGGCCGCCGAAGTGAGCTCCCCATCCCCATGTCGATGCATCGGTAGTTACAGTGAGTTGTGGCAAAGGAAGGTGAAAGGGGGATCCCTGGAGGAGATTTGACAGCAGAATCCACCAAAGGAGGGAGTCCCAAACATCTTGGGGGGGAGCAAAACAAAGGTTCTGCGGATCCGTTTGGGCGAAAGGAATGGAGGAACCATAGTTGAAGAGGGCGCATTTTGAGCTTCGCGAAAAGCAGCTCAACTGTGGTGGCAGCCATATGGCCCAGTAATCATTGAATTAGGAGGGCCGAGGAGTTGAGATTGGAGCGGACGTGTGAGGCCAGGGTGACTATTGGTGACACCCTGTCTTCCGGGAGGTATGCCCGAAGGGCAACGGAGTCCAGTTCTGCCCCAATGAATTGTACTCTCTGCGTGGGAACGAGATGCGATTTTTCCTCGTTGATCCTGAGGCCGAGATGCTTGAGGGCGGCTTGAGTGACGGAAATGTCAGCCAGCAAGGACTGGGGGAAAATTGACACCAGAAGCCAATTGTCTAAGTAAGGGAAAATGCTAATACCTTGGAGGCGGAGGAAGGCTGCGACGACGACCATTGTCTTCATGAAGATGCGAGGAGCCGTGGAATGGCCAAATGGTAGGGCTTTGTATTGGTTGTGCTGATGCCCAATGGCGCAACGGAGGAATTTCTGGTGGGGGGGAAGATATTGTGATATGGAAGTAGGCATCCTGCAAATCAAGGGTGGCCAGCCATGCTTGTCTGTGCAATAGGGGGAGAATGGAGCGTAGTGTCACCATACGGAACTGACGGTATTGTATGTAGAGGTTGAGGCCACAAATGTCCAAGATGGGTCTTGTGCCCCTGTCTTTTTTGGGAACTGCAAAGTACCTTGAATAGAAACCCATGCCCTGGTGATGAGTGGGTTCTATGGCACCCTTGTCAAAGAGGACGCTGACTTCTCGAAGGAGGACAGGAGAGGGGACAGTAGCAACAAAGGTTGGGGTTGGTGGGGGTTGGAGGAATTCGACAAGGTGCCCCCTGGAGACAATGGAGAGGACCCAAGAGTCTGAGGTCACCCTGTTCCACATAGGAAGAAAGGGTGTGAGATGAGTAAGAGAAGAACCAGGGCAGATAGAGTCAAAGGCCCTGTTTGGCCTGCCGGGACTGCTTGGAACGGCCAGGCTGTTGGGCTGGTGAGAATTTGTCTCGGAGTGTAGGATTGCTTTTGCATTCCCTGGGAATTACGTGGGCGCCAGGATCTCTCGGAGGAATTCCGATTGGAGGACCTGCGGGACCAGGGTCTGGACCAACCTCGTGGTCCAGTTCTTTCGCCATACCAGTTCTTAATTGAACAAAGGTCATTTTGGGGTTCTTGAATAATAGAGGTGATTCCAGTAATGGTGCTACTCAGTAAACCTCGGTAAATAATTATTTCAGATACCCTTATAGATTAGAAAAGCAAGGTTTTTCTGTTTTAATTCCCAGTGAGCAGCAGGGTGGATAAAAATCAATGATTTTAAAAACATTTCAATTTAACTTTGTTTGATAAAAGGCTTTCTGAGGAAAAATCTACTTAAAGATAGCTTTCTATTTAAGCTACATTATAGCCCAAAGGGTTTTTCATCATGAAACAAGGATTCGTTTTCATTTCTGCAGTATGTGACTGTATATTCATGTAATGTTTTTTAAAAAGATAAATGAATTACATTCATTCATTCATTAAGGCCCTGGTCATGCTCTCCCACAGGTTTCTGTAAGATTAGTTTGGGCAATTTTTATGCCTAGAAGATACCACCGTAGATACTTGGTTTTGTAGTTGCCTCTTCCCCCATCGCCACCCACATCAAGTTAACTTTCTCTCAGCATTGCTAGCATCATTCCTCTTGGCGCCACCATTTAAACAACAACCTAGAAGACTTCTGTTTTCCAAATTCTGTCTAGAGGCCACTAGATGCCATTTTGTATTCTACCCACCGAGGAACTTTACAAATAAAAAATGCGTCAGTTTCTCTTTCTATTCACATCTTCCATGGCATATCTGAATTTAAGAGCTGCTAATTAGAAGACATTTTATATTCTGGTACAAATTTCCAACAAGAAGAATCAAACTGTTGCTTTTCCCTGTAAGTGAAATAAACCCACCCAGGGCCCAGACATGTATTTTAAAAGGAAATTTAACAAGCTCAATATATATATACACATCTGTTCTGTGCTTGGGAATCGGCAACTGCCTATAAAATTTAAACAGAAACCCTCAAGCAACATGAGATCACCGAACATATGTGTAGGTTGGCCTAAATGTGACTGTCTTTACCTTGGTTTACTATACTCACTTAGCTTGGCAGTCCAATCTGCCCTGTGACAAGCCTGGCCATCAGACTGTATACTATAAAGGACAAAGCATTAGTAAGCTTGAACAGAAACTGAAAGTTCTGAATCCAGAATTCCCTCTTCTCCCTTCGTTTTACAAACTTGCACAAAGAATTAAAAGTCAAATTAATTTTCAGTGTCTTTGTGAGGCACAAAAGCATAGCCAAGCAGTCCCAGGATATATGGTTTCTGTTTTCTTTTACTTAAAATATGGACCTAATGAGAGTGTTTTATTTGGGCAGAAGGATTTCTACCAGATGAACACAATTTTCTTGCTTTCCACCTCCTGCTACAGTATAAAACACTTCCTGAAATGCTTTGCTGGAAGGGGACAGGAAACCCCCAGGAACAGCATGTCATGGGGCATTCTGGGCTGTAGTGGAAGGCAAGAAATTCATACTATGCTCTGTTAGATCTGAGCCTATCATCACTACAGAAAGTATTACCATATTGCAAAATATTGTTGTTTCAATTTTCCCTATTTTCTTAGACATGCTAATTGGCTGTTTGGGACAGATAAATAAATTCAGTTTCTCCCCATCAAACAACTGAATGGCACCAGTGCAATTGTTTTACTAGGGATGATGTGTGCCCATGGAGTTGGAATAGGGCCAACAATCTACAAAACACACAACTTTTTAAAAAAGTGTAGTTACCTTGAAACTAACATACTGTAGATGATTGGAATGCCTTTTGATAATTTGCTTAATGAGCTCTGGATGAGTAGCCTTCAAATAAGATGTAGCTGGCTGATTCAGCTCAAATTCAAAACATCTCCACAGTTCAGGCATATGGAACACCTGGTTCCACCTACGGCAGACCTGCGATGCATGGGCACGATCAAGCAGAGGTAAATACTGGAACACTTGTAGAACAATGTCTGGAATGAGGTTTCCCCAATCAGGGCTCTGCAGCATTTCGGCACATTCTTGATCCGCTGTCTTCAGCTTTTTGTCACCCGCTGTGTTCTCCTCATCTGATAAATGATCGCTGGCTTTGCTGTTTTTTCTTCCTCGTTTCATCCTATGAAGATAAGCAAATATTTATATAAACAAATGCTATTTTGACTACAGACTGTGCATTATTTAAGCCGAGTTTTCAGAAATGCAGAATAAATGTCCATATTGGAAATACTCATCTGGAAATATTTTATAACACTTTATACTCTTGAAATGCAATACGCAAGTTTACTGCAATATGTTTTGAAACCCTTACTATGGATTGCATTCTACAAGGTCTTTCACTTGATCCTGCTCAATCCCGCTCCTCACCGTAGCCCTGTGTTCTGCACAACTTTTGTCCACATGGATCCCATGAACCCTACTATAGCTGTTTCGCTGGTCAAAAAGGGCTACTTTCCCCGATAAAGATGTTTGGAAGGATCCATTTCAGTATATTTAGTTTAGAATTTGATATACTTTTGTAACATCAACTGTTGGGTTTATGTCACTCTGGAGCATACGCACATAATTTAAAAATGATGCATTTATAATAATACACACTGCATAAGATTATACGCATGTTTTCCATTACAGAAGCTACATAAGCAATGTAATGATAAGAACAAGGGCAAGTAGCTACATTAAGACGTCACAAACAAGGCACAATTTGTTCATGATAAGAATGTTCACACTGAAATTGAGGACTTCCGAGTTTAGGTGGTCTTCAATCTAACCAGCTTGTGGTGATGCCTGAATCTGGGCACATTAGCAAACTGATTCTTGCTATCAACTGGTATTCATCCAAACCAGGATTAAGCTGTGGATGCAAGATCCCCAGATGAAAATACTAAGTGTTATCTGGTATGTACATGTTTTGCTCACTTATTGGACTCTACAGAGGTTCATTATGCATTGCTTCATTTGACCTCTGCAATTCCCAGAATCCATATTTTGGATTGGTAACAGTGTAGTCATACATACCAGCCAGGTTCCACTTGAACAACAAAAGAGTTCTTTTGAGTTTGTTTTAAACACATACATATACTAAGGCAGTCAGGGATGGGGGGTGGAGACCAATGCTCCCTCTAAGCTGTGGAGTCTTGTGAGCAAAAATTCTACTTTGTGAGCTACTGGCATTAAACTTGCGAGTAATTTCGCTACTGTATAAATTAGTTTGCTCTGGAGCCATCCTTCCTGAGCTAAGACAAAAATGTGTGAGCCGGAGGCTAAAAAACTGTGAGCTAGTTCACACTAACTCAACTTAGAGGCAACACTGGTGGAGACTTATTACATAGAAGTAAGACACACAGGCTGAAGGCAGACTCAGGAAGTGGAGCGGGAGAGCTCTGCTTGTGAAGCGGGGGAAGGGAGCCCGTTCAAACAGCCACAGCTGTTCCCCGGCTCCCTTCTGTACTTACCCGCTTCCCTGCCGCTTCAGAAGGATACCGACAGAAACCGGTGTCCAGGGGCCATGTGCCACTTGTCTCCCGCTTCCTGGCAGTGTGGACCAGAAGAAGCGGGAGTCAAGCAGAGGTGGCAGTGTGAATGCACCATCGCGGAGATTTGCGCATGAGCGCTCATGCACCCATTTCCCAATACAGGAGGTGGGGAGATTTTAAATTTCTAGACTTCTGATGCTGCCACGCACATGCCCAGATCGCTGAAATGGCCCCACCACGAGCTGCGGAGGCCGGCCCACCCGGGGCTGCTCTGCGGCAGTCTGAACGCTCCCCAATGGCATGCTCCCACAATACACTGGCCAGTGTAATTGGCCAGCCCTGGAACACTTTTCCCCCACAGCTTTTGGCCCCGGTTTCCTCCCGCTCCAGATTGCCAATCTGTCCTCAGCCACAGTTACTGATCTGACTTTTTAATTTCCTTCAGAAACAGTGTAAGATCAGAGGGGAGAAAAATACTAGATGTTTTCCTCATATCTGAAACACCCTGGACTCTCTAAAACCTCCACAACATCAATATGTGTAAGAGTTTGAGGGCACCAAGTTATACAGGTTTCCTACAATACTCTCATCCAATTCTGTCCAATAAGCTGCTCTGGGCAAATACAGGGACCTTATCCACCAGAGAAAGGAACACCATCAGGAAATGTACTGTGTGCATGCTTCATTCACTGCCTCTGTCACAGGCTGGGTGCCAGGAGGTTAGGAGCCAAGTCGAAGTCCGAGACAGTCCAAGGTCAAGCCAAATCAGGAACGAATTACCAAGTCCAAAACACAAGCTGAAAGCAGAGTCAGTCCAAACCGAGATCAGAGAGGGAAACTCACGAGCAAACCAGTCCAAGGAGTCAACCAAAAGCCGAAGTCAAACGGAGCCGAAGGCACGAGCCACAGGGTCCAGAAGCAAGCCGAAGTCAGACAGAGCCGGAGTCATGAGCCGGAAGGTCCAGAATCAGGTTTAGCTGATGCGAGCTGAGCGGGTGCAGAGTTTAGCCAGAATGACTTGTTGCTAGCACAAGTTGGTAGTCTCTGTGCTGTGCCTAAATACCCAGCCACTTCCTGTGCTTGTTAGCAGCTGGCAGCGACGTCCCAGCTCCTTCTAAAACTCAGGGCTGAGTGATCTGCAACCACGCATGCGTGCCTCTTTTCTTCTAGCAGCCAAGTCTTGCCTGGATCGTGACCTTAGCCTTTCCATCCGAGGAGGTGAATCAGGTGGGCTTGAGCTTGGCTGTGGCTTAGCTGGTGCTGGGGTAATGCCCTGAGAGGTGCTTGCTTGAGCCTTGTCAGCTTCAGGTGGAGGCTCCTCTGGAGCTGGAGACTGATCCTCCACCGCACTTAGGTCCGCAGGAAGCAGGTCCTCAGAGGAACTCCTGACAGCCACCTGTACCTGCTATACTACTATTTCTAAACAGGAAGACAGTCACAATAACCGGAGTAAAGAAATTTCATGTGTTTTGCATACGACAAGGCAATCCCTTGTACTGACAGGCACTGCAGATCTATGGTTTCCAAACCTCAAGATTTATGGATCCTTCAGAAGTAACAATTTATTCTTACTTTATCATCTTGAATTGTTCACAGTTCACTCACATCTCACAGCCTTTTACAAATCTCTCTGTCTCCTTATTCTGCAGCCGACTGAGTAGATGAGGATCAAAGGTAGGAGAAAATGTGTGACCTACTGTAGCAGAAAACATCCCATTGCATATATTATATTAATGGGAAAAAAGATAAAAGTTGGGATTTTAGGAAAATATTTTCTACAGTAAAAGTAGTTCAGCAGTGGAATTGACTGCCTAGGGAGGTGGTGGATGAACACTCATTAGGGATGCTTTCGGCTGATCCTGTGTTGAGCAAGAGGCTGGAATAGATGGCCTGTATGCCCCCTTCCAAGTCTATGAGTCTATACTGGATGTATGTGAAAGGTGGTACAGATATGTGATGCAGCCAGAAAAATCAGATTCTTTAGTGAAGAATGTATATGATTACGAGTAAATTTTTAACAGAAGGAGGAAAGCCATGGAACTGGGTAGGTGGAAGAGAGCAATGCAGGCTGACACACAGTTGTTCAGTTTTGTAAATTTAAAATAAAAAAAGTTAAACTGGGCATTTTTTGCATCTGCCCTGACTTCTGCTGGTCTGCCCTTTGTGTCAGAATGGCTCTATGTGACCGGGGCATTACTGACAATAATGTCTCAGAGGCACTCAAATAACCATTCACAGCAATATGGGCAGAGGAAGAGGCCTAATGCAACTGTTTTGGAGCAAACCTGAAGTGGCAGCAAAGGAAAGACAACTTGTGGTTTTTTATTTAGACGGCAACATATCAGGCTGCAAACATATGCTGAGAAATAAGCACGATCCTTGCATCTGAGACTGGCACAAGCAAGGAGAAAAAAGGGGGACTAGTTACATTATTATCCTGTACAGTGATACATATGATCCTAAAGGAAAAGAAGCATAGTTTTCAGACCTAGGCTTTAGTGAACTGGAGGGGGGCGGGGGTGGAATTCCCATCTCAGTGCATGGTGCTATACAAAGAACAGGGAGTCTGTAACAAATCCACACCTCGGGAGGAAAGTCCTAGGGCAGGGGTGGGCAACTGTTTTGGCTGGGGGGCCACTTTGTGGGAGCAGAGATTAGCGGAGGGCCGCACCTTTTAAAATGATTGCATTCATTAGTTAACCTTGCAATTCAGAAAAGGTATAAATTGTATCATAAAAATCAATAAATATAAATTAAATTAAATAGTGGTAGTTTTATTCCATTTATTTATTGTGCTGATTTCATATCATCTATAGGTGCAAGCACATTTAATTTTAGAGTCAGTTTAATGAGACAAATGTACCCTGTCACACTTTTCTACAATGTTTTTGAAATCAGGAGTGAGATTGCTTGTTGAGATTCTCATCACAGCCTGCAAGTTAATGTCTGTCAAAGAGCATCTATATTTACTCTTGTTGATCTTCATGCAAGAAAAACTTTGCTCACAAATATATGTAGACCCAAATATAGAGAACATTTTCCTGTGGCCGACTGTCTTGGCGGGCCGCAAAAAACTTTGTAGCGGGCCACATGTGGCCCCCGGGCCGCAATTTGCCCACCCCTGTCCTAGGGGTTAGGATGGGGGAAAGCGGGCAGCAGCAGATGAGATGGTTAGCAAGGAAGGGGAGAGGTTAGCACAGAATCAGCTTGAAAAGGTCTTACTGCAGCATCTCCAATTACAAGCATCAGAGAGCAAGTCAGGCTGAAAAGACCTCCCTCCCCAAGACCCTGAAAAGCCACTGCTAGTCAAATTAGACAATATTGGCCTTGATAAGCCAAGGGTCAAAGCAGCTTCACACATTCATTAGTTTGGGCTTGGGGGCTACACTCAGTGGCAAATGTTTGCTCAGCATGGCAAAGGTCCCAGGTTCAATCTCTGTTGTCTCCAAAATAAAAAGGACCAGGTTGTGCTACCTGAGACCCTCTGCCAGTCTGAACCTCTGACCTTGATGGACCAGTTATCTAACCCAAGAAAAGACAGTCACAGTGGGACATGGCTCAGTGGCAGAGCACCTGCTTGGTATGCAGACGGTCCCAGGTTCAATCTCCATCATCTCCGCTAAGCCTCTACCAGGGCAAGGGCTTTTTTTGCCCCTTCCCCTCGAGATCAGGGCCCTGTGGGACTTACTACAGTTCTGCAGGGCCTGTAAAACAGAGCTGTTCCACCAGGCTTTTGGCTGAGGCAGCGGACATTCAACCATTCTAGCCTCCCCTGTTCATGGTCCTTTCCCAGTACCCTGCTGTTCTAGATACTATTGGGGCACCAGAGTTTGCTGGGGTGACTATTTCTGCCTGACATGAGGTGTGGGTTTTTGCTACTGTTTATTGTGCCATCTCGTTTTATGGTTTTATTGTTTACGAGTTTTACATTGTAAGCTGCCCTGAGCCCACTTGTGGGATAGGGCGGGGTATAAATTAAATCATCATCTCCAGTTGAAAGATCTGGCAGCAGGTATTGTGAAAGATCACTGCCTGAGACCCTGGAGAGCCACTACCAGTCTGAGTAGACAATCCTGACCTTGATAGACCCAGGATCTGGTTCAGGATAAGGCAACCATGTGTTCAACCAAATAATCTTGGGGAGGGGCCATGGCTCAGTGGTAGAGCATCTGCTTGGCACGCAGAATGTCCCAGGTTCAATCCCTGGCATCTCCAGTTATAAAGGGCCAGGCAGGAGGTGATGAGGAAGACCTCCACATGAGACCCTGAAGAGCCACTGCAAGTCTGAGTAGACAATACTGACCATTTATTGGGCCGTCTATTGTTTATGGGTTTTATGTCATAAGCTGCCCTGCACCCACAGGTGGTAAACTGAATTGAATTGAATTAAATAAATAACCAACCAACCTCCAGTTAAAAAGATTTGGCAGTAGGTGATGGGAAAGGCCTCTGCCTGAGACCCTGGCGAGCTGCTGCCAGTCTGAATAGACAATACCGACCTTGATGGACCAAGGCTCTGATAAGGCAACTTCATGCGTTCAACCAAATAATTTCGGGGAGAGACCTTGGCTCCCTGGCAGAGCAGCTGCTTGGCACGCAGAGGTCCCAGGTTCAATCCCTGACATCCCCAGTTAAAAGGACCAGGCAGTAGGTGATGAGGAAGCCCTCCGCCTGAGACCCCGGAGAGCTGCTGCCAGTCTGAGCAGGCAGTTCTGAACCTGAGGGAACCAGGGAGGGGGTCTGATTTCAGTGCAAGGCTGCTTCATGCAGGATCACAGACGGGGGCGAGCAGACGGCGGGGCAAGCTCCGCGGCCTCAAAGGCAAGACCCGGCACACTCTCGGCCACGCCCAGGAGGGCTCCTTGGGCATCCTGACCCAGAAAGGAGCACCGAAGCTGGCCGCGGACGGAGGGCAAAAAGGAGCTCCCTTTGCCAACCCCCCCCCCCCCCCCCCCGTTTGGTGTAGTGGTTAAATGCGCGGACTCTAATCTGGGAGAACCGGGTTTGATTCCCCACTCCTCCGCATGCAGCTGCTGGTGTGACCTTGGGTCAGTCACAAGTTCTCCCAGAGCTGCTCTCTCAAGGGCAGTTCTCAGCCAGAGCTCTCTCAGCCCCACCTACCTCACAGGGTGTCTGTCTGTTGTGGGAAGGGAAAGGAGATTGCCAGCCGCTCCGAGGGCGGGGTAGGAAGCCAATCTCTTCTTCTCCCTCGGGGCAGAAAACCCGCCTCACATTGCCCGGGGGGGGGGGGGAGGGAGGGTCGAAGAAACGAAGGGAGCCCCCCCGCCCACCTACCTGCCCCCGTCACCGCCGTCCCGCCCGTCACTCAACCCGGGCCAGGGCCGCCTCGTCGCTCCGTCTGCCGCCGCCTCATCAGCGGCCCCGTCCGGCAGCTCTGCCTCCGCCCTGACTCAGCACTGCCGCCGACTCCGCTGTGAGGACCACCGGGGGGACTGAAAAGAAAACAGCGCGCGCGGGCGGGCGGCCGAGAGATGCGTAAAAAATAAAGGCCGCCGCCCCCTTGTTTACTTCAGGCACCTGAGAGCGGAAGCGCCGCCGAGAGAAGCAGAAGGCAAAATGGCGGCCGCTCTACCTCAGACTCGGCTCCGGGCGTCTACCAAGGCGCATGCGCACGGGGCCCGATTTCGCCCCGCCCCTGCCGCACCAACGCGCGCCTCTGGAAAGGGCTGGGTTCTAGGGGGCCGGTGGGATGGGCCGCAGGCGGGACTTCGGGGTGTGCTGCGGCTCCTGTTTCCTCCAAGGGAGGAGGCGCCCGTGCTGTGGGGCTAGTTTCTATGGCGTCGCGTTCTGCTTTCCGAGGAGCAGAAGCTAGTGCAGAGACTCGGGTCTTGGGGAGGTGATTGATTTGGATGATAGTGATGGAGGAGGAGGCGGCGGCGGCGGCGACTGAGGATGATTGATGGTATTAATGAATGGCCCTGCCCTGCAGATGTCTTGCTGAATCAGACCAGTGGTTAGAGTTGTCAGCCTCCAGTAGATTGCTCCGGAGCCATCCTTTCTGAGCCAGGCAAAAATGTGTGAGCTGGAGGCTAAAAAACTGAGCTAGCTCACACTAACTCAGCTTAGAGGGAGCACCTGCGTTCCAGACTGCAGAGATCCACTCCCCTGGATAAAAAATGGCTGTTTTGGAGGGTGGAGTCTGTGGCATTATACCTAACTGAGGTCCCTTCCCAGGCTCTGCCCCCAAATCTCCAGGAATTTTTCAGCCTGGTGTTGGCAACCATACTAGCGATCAGTGTTCCCTCGAAGCTAAGTTGGTGTGAACTAGCTCACAGTTTTTTAGCCTCCAGCTCACACATTTTTGTCTTTGCTCAGGAAGGATGGCTCCAGAGCAAACAAATTTACGCAGTAGCCAAATGGCTTGCTCACAACTTTCATGCCAGTAGCTCACCAAGCAGAATTTTTGCTCACAAGACTCCACAGCTTAGAGGGAGCATTCCTAGCTATCCATCTCGTTCAACATCCTGTTTTCCATAGGGGCCAACAAACAAAGCATAGAGGCCAAGGCCGCCTCACCTTGCCTCCTTGGTTGGCTAGCCCTAGCACAGGGAGCCTACTTTGCTGGGTTGTTGTGAGGATAAAATGGGGGAAGAGAAGAACAATGTGAGCAGCTTTTGGACTCCACTGGGGAGAAAGGCTGGGAGTAGTATGATAGGTATACATACCTTCAAATTGTCAGAAACCAGAAACGGTTGACAGGTCCCCCTCCCCCCAGTGACTACGCGCTCAGCCCAGACGGCAGTGAGAGAGGACATGTTAGGACATGTGTTAGGACCTGCTACCAGTGGTTTTGCAGGGGGAAAAGAAAGGAGCTTGGTACAGAGCCATCCATTTTTGTGTATTTTGTGCTTGATGCAGACTGGAGAGATTAAAGCATGTATACAGTTTTATTTTATTGTGCTGGAAAAGCAGGGGGCTAGGAAAGGGGGAAAGGAGAGCTAGTTTTCACAGGAGATTCTCCAGCCGGGTGTAAAGCGGAGGAAACACCCCACCTCCTGCATTGACAAAGAGGGGAAGCCACTCACCCCGCCTCACTATCCGCAGGGAAGAAGGAGGGGGTGTGTGTGGAAAAATTGGCTGATTTGTGCACGGAGGTGTGGCAGCAAAACTTGAAATCTGAGTTTGTGTGTATGCTTACTGCAAACTTGGATATATATTTTTTTGAATCAGAGAAACGCCAGACCTCTGTGTTTTTTGTACAGGGGAAGAACTTCTTGTGCAGAAAGGACTGTATGAGAATGCCCCCCTCCACCCGAGGCAGATGGTTCCCAGAGGAGCCCCCCCCCCCAAAGCACCCCAAAGCTTGCTGCATGGGTTTCCCTTTGTTACTGGAGAGAAGGCATGAGTTTCCCACCAGCAGAGCTAGTTTTTACAAAAATACAGCTATGCAGTCTTTAACCCATAGAAAGCAGTGCTCATTTGAAGCACACAGACACACACACCCTTTGCATCATATACTTAAAAAAAAATAGACATGGCAGCGTTTTTTCAGTATAAAAAATATTCCAGCTCCATTGATAACATTCCAGCGCTGTGTACAGGCATGTAAGATGCTGTAAAGGTGTCAAGGACTGATAATGATAACACGTTGCAGGAGTCCAGACCCCCTGCAAAAATCCCAAAACTGAATCCCACAGAGGGCTTTTTTTCCAGAGAGAGACACACACCCTTTGCAGCACAGGCTAGGGGAAAAAAATGGGTCTTCTCTTTGGGATTTCAAACAGGGATTTCTAGCACTCACTGCTAGCGACACAGACCAGCTAGACAGCACACACAAAACAACAAGCCAGTTTCCCAGCAGTTTTAAACAGGAGCAGAGAGAGAGAGAGTGTGTTTTAAAGCTTACTTACCAGACTCTGGTTCCCCCCCCCCCCCATTAAAACATACAAGCAGGAAATCCCCCACTTCAATCTTTTTTTAAAAAGGAATAAAGTCCAGAGAAAATCCATCACAGGCCTCCACGCTAGCGAAATAAAACAGAGTTAAAAACAGTTAAAAACAGAGAAAAATCCTCCTGCCCAAAAAAAGCAAAACTTTTCTCTAGCCAGATGTGTATTGGAGGGAGGACTTTCAGTGTCTGAATTCCCAACAGACCAAACAGCCTGCGCGGGACTGGGAGAGGGCGGGGTAAAAAGGTCTTAGCCAATGAACAGTATGTGTTTTCAGCCCAGGAAGGTTTGATTCCCACAGTTAACCACTGTGACAGGCTGGCTTGTTATCAGTAATCTCACATACCAAGACTTCTGTGTAAAGGAATGCAGGCTTCCTGTACCACACCCCAACAGCTTATCTGCCTGTGTAAAGGAATGTGGGCTTCCTGCACCACACACACTCTGCAGGCTTGTCAGCCTCCAGGTGGGGCCTGGAATTCTCCAGGAATTACAACTGATCTCCAGCTGAGAGAGATCAGCTCCCCTGGAGAACATAGCTGCTTTGAAGGGTGGACTCTATGGCATTGTACCCAGCTGAGGTTTCTCCCCTCCCCAGAATCTCCAGGTATTTTCCAACCCAGACCCGACAGCCCTATCCACCAGGGAGAATCTACCCCAATGTAAAACCAGTTGCAGCACATACTTCTTCCCCCTCCCCGCACTCTCTGTATCAAATGGGAATAAATAAACCATGAGGAAATAAATCATAGGAAATTGCAATAAAACATAGGTTTTACACGGTGCTCTAGAGAACCTAGGGCTGCCAAGTCCAACTTGGGAAATATCTGGGGACTTTGGGGGTGGAGCCAGGAGACTTTGGGGGTGGAGCCAGGAGAAAGGAAGTGACATCATTTTGTGATGTCACATCCTGTGATGTTGCTTCCACATGCTTCCACATGAACTCATGAAGTTTCCTAATACTGAATGAGGCCATTGGTCCATCAAGGTCAGTATTGACTACTCAGACTGGTAGTGGCTCTCCAGGGTCTCAGGCTGAGATCTTTAATGTCACCTATTACCTGATCCTTTTTTAGCTGAAGAAGCTGATACCTCCTGCATGTCAAGCAGATGCTCTATCACTGAGCAACAGCCCTACTGAATCCTTCCTCATCTCGGCAGAATATGAAGCACTAAGTGCTACACAAGTGCTAAATATGATTTTCATATCATAAGAACAGGAGAGAAGCCACAGTGGATTGGCCCATCCAGTACAGCCCATCCAGTACAACACTCTGTGTCACAACAGTGGCCAAAAATACCAGGTGCCCTCAGGAGGTCCAGCAGCGGGGCCAGAACTCCAGAAGCCCTCCCACTGTTGCCCCCCAAGCACCAAGAATTCAGAGCATCACTGCCCCAGACAAAGTGTTCCATTTAGACCTTGTGGCTATAATAGCCACTGATAGACCTCTGCTGGATGGGGACAGAGAGAGAGAGACAGACAGACAGACAGAAAAAAGAAAGAGGGAGAGAGAAGGAAAGGAGCTGGAAGAGAAACTTACCTTGCCAGCCACATGCAAAAGCAGCTCCTTCAGTCCCTCCTTAATCTCTGGGCGGACCTCTCTTGCTGTGGAAGCTCTCTTGCTGACTTCTTAAAGGGGAAATGTCTGGTGAGGCTTTTTACTGCAGGGCAGGCTCTCTGCAGACATTTCCCTTTTAAAGTAGCCATTTTGTCCCCCCGGTGGCCAACTTGGAAAAAGCGGGGGAAAGCACTTAAAATCGGTGTTTCCCCTGCCCTACCGGGGGACTTGGCAGCCCTAAGAGAACCCCTGCCTCCTAGGAGAGGTTGGGGGGAGTGTCCCAGGGCGCCATGTGCGATTTGGGGGCGGCAGGAGCTGTTTTGGTGATTTTGGGGTACGGCAACCCCTGCAAGGTAGATAGGGTTGCCAAGTCCGGGTTGGAAAATACCTGGGGACTTTGGGGGTGGAGCCAGGAGAAGGTGGGGTTTGGGGAGGGGAGGGTCCTCAGCACGGTACAATGTCATAGAATCCACCCTTCGAAGCAGCCATTTCCTCCAGGGGATCTGATCTCTGTCAGCTGGAGATCAGTTGTAAAAGCGGGAGATCCCCAGGCCCCACCTGGAGGCTGGCAACCCTAAAGGTAGACCACCCAAACACCACTTTGTTACATTTTTGGGTTTTGAGTGACCCCCCCCCCCCCAATGCTTTTTGAAAGGCTGCATAATTCCCATGTGCCCCACCGGGATAATGAAAACTCCTTTTCCAGCACAAGAATGCGGGGTGGGGTGGGGGGGTCAGAACCAGCAGTCAACATCACAACTGGATGTACCAGGCTAATTGTTGCTTCTGTCCTATCTAAACAGGAGTTTGGGGGATGTTGTCTTTAAAATGGGAGAGGAAGGCTCTTTTGTGTGTGCGCACATGGGAAAAATTAACAACTGATGCCGGTGGGATGACTATTCTATAACACACAGCTTCAGTGAGATTGTACTTCTAAAATCACATGGCACAGCCAAATTCAGAGCAACCAGACCCAAGCAGACATAAGATCTGAAGATAATTCACAAAAGAATTCCTTCACTTCCTTAAGTTTTGGAAAAAATGCAGTGGAACACAGGTAGAGCCAGCCTCTGTACATGTACTTCACCCCAGGGCGCGCATGTTAGCTTAAGCACAGGGGGAAGTTTGAAACACAGGGGAAGGGAAAGGAGATTGTAAACTGTTCTGAGACTCCTTCAGGTAGTGAAGGGTGGGGTATAAATCCAATCTCTTCTTCTTCAGATTAGCATGTGGGTTTTCCTACTTCCCAGGCAATCCCAAACCAGGGACAACCCTAGTAGGACTTCTGAAAGTTTTCTGTGTACTTTTTATCCTCCTTGAGAATCATAAAAGCAGCAACAGTATAATGGATCTGGAGGAATGCTGAGAAGAATGAGATTAATATGCTCACGAAGAGGAGTTTTTTGGGTTTTCTTTTACAAATTATGATTCTGTCAGTATTTCACACCTTTAAGGTTGAAAAATATGTATAGACTAGGAATAAGGCCTATTGTGGAAATAAATATAAAGGGCTCTAGGAAGAGGCTCTGGGTGAGCCTTGAGCACTCAGTGTCAATTTGCTGTGGTGACCTCAGCAGGGTTTAATTACACAGAGCCCACCATTTTTTCCAGGTGAACTGATCTCTGCCACCTGGAAAGCAGTTGTAATTCTGAGTGATCTCCAGCCCTCCCCTGGAGAGTGGCAACAATGATTCCCCTGAGGGAAATGAATGGTTTGGAGGGTGGAGTTTGTACCTGTCTGAAGTCCCACCTCTTCTCAAGCCCCACTCTCTCCAGGCTCCAGGTTGGCAGTTGGCGGGGGAGAGGAGTGGACCCAGCACTCAGCCAATGGTGCGCGAGTACTCTTGAGTGGTGGTTGATGGGCCAGTGGCTGATGGAGCACACTGCACAGCCAATGGGAGAGTGGAAATGGCCAGTACATAAGGGAATTATATAAATAGGGTTAAACCACAGCAAAAAGCTGACATTGTCAAGCTCTTAATGGTGATGAGAGAAAGGACCGATCTGTGGCTACTAGCCATGTTGACTAAAGGGGATCTCTACGTTCAGAGGCAGTAAACCTCTGAACCACAAGTGTCAGGAGGCAACCTCAGGGGAAGGCCTCAGCCCCGGTGCCCTGTTGTTAGCCATCCAGAGAAACTGGTTGTTCACTGTGTGAGCCAGGATGCTGGACTAGATGAATCGCTGGTCTCATGCAGCCGGGCTCGTCTTATGTTCTTATGACAGGCTATGCAATATTAAGAGACCTGAAAGTGTTGTTGTTTTGCCATCTGGTCACAGCTGACTTATGGCACCCCGTCGGGTTTTCTAGGCTGGAGATGTTCAGAGGTCATTTGCCATTTTCCTGCCTCTGTGTAGCAACCCCAGACTTCCTTGGGGGTCTCTCATCCAAGTGGTAACCAGGGCTGTTCCGCCTTAGCTTCCGAGATCTGATGAGACCAGGGTAGCGTGGGCCATCCAGGTCAGTGTTGTGAGCTACCTTAAAAACTGTGCAGGAGCAGACAAAGTAGAACTAGTCATGATGTTAGTAGCTGCAAGGATATGATTCACCGCGACATTGAAGTCTGAAACTTTGCTGTTGATGATGGAACGGTATAGACGAGTCTGGAATATTGTGTTATTAACAAAACATGTTGAAAGAGATAAGGGAGAAAACTATCAAAATACTAAACGACTGGATACTATTCATTGCATATTGGAATATAATTGTTAGCCGAATTGCTTTAATTTAGGATTAGCAATTGGCAGAATACCGGGTTCTTGCCAGCTATACCAAGGTCCCGCTCCCTCCGGAAGTTCCCAGAAAATAGGCAATGAGGCTGAGTGGTTTCTTTGAATGGTGTTTACTTACAACATGTTATTCAAGCATACAAAAAGTAATCAAAACCCGCATACACACAAGATCTAAGGAAATCAGATAGAAAATAGCACTGTTGCATTAGCAGAAGTTTCGTTGAGGGGTGATACTTTACGTATCTTGGTGATGGGTGGTTCATGTCTACGAGAAGATCAAGGGAGGGATGAATGAGAAAAATAGGGGGAACGAGATCTGAACCTGCAGATACACGCTCCGTCCTGGCTGCACAAACCAGGGATTCAAGATGGAGGCAAGGTGTTAGGTACAGGAAGCTGGACATAAGAGGTTGGTAAGAAGATAGGGGTCGAAGGTGGCTAGCAATGTGTTTCTGTTGTGCAAGATCTTTTATCAGGTAGCATTGGGGTGGGCTGCGCTGACCACATCCCCTTGTCACACCTACTAGTTGGTCCATCCCCACTAGCCTTACTATTGGTCAGTGTCATAAGGAGGAGGAGGCAGGAAGGAGTGGGCAATATTGCAAATCTAGGTGCTAAGCAGGTCGGTTTCTTGGCGCCAATCCTCGGTCTCGTGATGGCTTCGGCCAGGTCACTCGATGGTCCACGATTAGTTGCTAAGCAACCTAATCTCTTACAGGAACTTTGGGGGGAGGTGTGAAGAGGCCAGCGTAAAGGAGAAAAGGACTCTTTGAAATGGAGTCCTGGTCTCCCTGTTGGTGTGAACACGTGAAAGGGACTGAAGAACTCTTTGAAATAGAGTTCTGGTCTCCATGTTAGTGTGAACTCTGAAGGAAGTCTCCCGCTGTGGGCTGGAGCCTCTCACTGCAATAGAGAGTGCATTTCGCCCTCAGCAGAAAAACAACCCAAAGTTCAAACTTATCAACTTTAAACAGTTCATAAGAGCATATAATATGCTTTGCTGGCTTACATAATGTCCAGCCTTATGTAGCATTTTCTTTGATAAATTAAAAAACAGCAGTAGAGGAGTTGATAGGCAGCGCTGTGCAATTCAAGATGTGCCTATTTAAAACCACTGTATCTAATAATTGGCTGGTCTCCATGCAGGTCACAAAAGGAGCTTAATGGAGCCACCCACACACGAGGCAAGAGCCTCCATGGGCAGTAACCAGGGTAACCAGGGATATGCAGGGAAACACGTCTTTGCAAACAGAACAGAACAGAAAAATGGCTTGAGGAAGCCTCAGGATGCTCCGGGAAAATGAAATATTGATAACACTTGAGAACCAACTCAAGGGGGGGGGGGGGGGAGAGGGTGAGCAGAGAATTAAAGGAAAGGGCTGTTCAAGCCCAAGAGCTCAAAGCAAGGTGGGGTGGTGGTGGTAGGGATTTCTGAGTAATTTCCCTCCACAATTCCTTGTGGACCTGCAGATTGTCACTGTATAAAATCCATCATATTTTCTCCAGGTGTTTTGCATCTAGGCCTCCCTCCTACCAGCCCTTTCCAGCCCCTGTTCTCTGGCACATTTCTTCAGCCCCCTTTCTTCCATCCACTTCCTACGTCTTTATGAAATGCTTAAGAATCATAGAATCACAGACTTGGAACCCCCTGCTCAGTGCAGGATCAGCCTAGACTACAGCATCCCTGACAAGTGTTTGTCCAGCCACTGCTTAAAGACTGCCAGGGAGGGGGAGCTCACCACCTCCCTAGGCAGCTGATTCCACTGTTGCACAACAAAAAGTTTTTCTAAGATCCAGCCGGTACCTTCCCGCCCTTAATTTAAACCCATTCTTGTGAGTCCTGTCCTCTGCTGCCAACTAGAACAGCTCCCTGCCCTCCTCTAAGTGACAGCCCTTCAAATACTTATAGAGAGCAATCATTCCTGTCCCCCCTCAACCTCCTCTTTTCCAGACTGAACACTCCCAGTCACCCAGCCTTTCCATAGCTTTCCCCCTTCTCTTTCTGTCCTCCTACCCCTTCTGATCCTTTTGCTGCTTACCCATTCTACATCCCCATAGCTCAGCTCCCCTGCCCTCATATCTCTCCCTTGTTTACCTCCACTGCATTTAGCCATACTGCCTCCTCCTCCCGTGATGGGAGATCATTTTATTAACGGACACTGAGCACCAGTTTGAGGTGAAAAGTCTGAACAGTCTGTTCTAGAAGGCAAGGAGAACCCTAACTTAGGTGCTGAATGAAAAATCACACTAGAGCTGTTCCCCTTCCCCGTTTACTCACTGCCATCCTGAAAACAGTTGTAGGATATGTACAGAAGCAAAAGGCTCCAGGGTGAGTCTACTGTGGGAGTGTACACAGTGCATAAACAATACACCTTCCCCAAAGATGCCAGATGACCCAGCAATTATTGGCTTGCCCTCCTGACAAGTGATGAAGCGGCATTCCTGTCCTGCCTGTTTTGCACAGCTAGGATATCTGCACTTATTGGCTGGCTCCTGTGTCAGTCACACAACCGCTTCCTATCAATTCCATCATTTATTGCTCCTAATGAGGAGGGTGCTTTTACAGGCAGCCTTTGTTGGCCAAGAGGAGCCCTGGCGTTTCTCTGTGTCTAGAGGCCTTGAAGCAGCTGATTTTTTTTTTTTAGATGTTTGACTGGAGAGAAAGGGGTGACAGGGGAAGAGGCTTCCCAGCTGAGAGGGCAAAGAAGCTCTTTTTTTTATTCTCTAGTTGATTGGAGACACTGTTCTAGCCCGTCCTGGGAGCCTGGTGGGACAACAAAGGGCTCTACAGAAGGCTGCGTAGAGCAGGCCTGATGGGCCGATGGAGGCTGTCCCAGCTGGTCAGTAGAGGGCACCGTTTTGGTGCCAAAAGTTGAGCCTGCTTCTTCATGATCCAAGACGGGATTTGCAGCCTGTGGCTCTCTCCAGGAGCTCTGTCACAGCAGGACAGCTGGGCAAGCAGGTTTGCAGAGATTTCCTACTCCGCTGCTTGGGAATCACCAGTTTGGTGTAGTGGTTACAAGTGGCAGACTCTAATCTGGAGAATCGGGTTTGATTCCTCACTACTCCACTTGCAGCTGCTGGGTGACCTTGGGCAAAACACAGTTCTCTCAGAGCTCTCTCAGCCCCAATAACCTCTCAAAGTGTCTGTTGTGGGGAGGGGAGGGGAAAGGAGTTTGTAAGCCACTCTGAGACTCCAAGTGAAGGGTGGAGTATAAATCCAATCTCCTCCTCTTATTCTTGTTCCTTCAACCCTCCCTCAGGGGTAGGGTTGCCAGGTCTGTCGGACCAGCCAATGGGATAGGGATGAAATTACCAGGAGTCGGGAGGGAAGAAGCCAGAAATAAAAATGATGTGCCTACAATCACCCAGAAGTGATATCAGGGGTGATGCTCTGGTTTGTGGGCAAAACCTCAATGGTAGAATTAGCTTCTAACATACAGTTTTGCCAAAAAACTCCAGTGTGCCTATGTCACTTTTGGGTGATGAAGGCATGTCACATTTACTTCCAGCTTCTTGCCTGTTGAGGGGGGGGATGGGGATGAGGACAGAGAGGAGCACCCAGAACCAGGAGACCCCTGCTGGCAACGGTGTGGGACTTGGAGGAAGTCCGATGGTCAGAGACCTCCGCTGCTGCAGACATCGCAGTGACTGAAGCAGCCGGCAAAAGGCAAACAAGGTCAGAAGTACAGTGTTTGTTTTTTAAACAGAGGGTGAGGTGCAGAAAGGCACACAGGTGGAAAGAGAAAAACAAAGCAGGCAGAGGCAGGAAAAAGACTGAGGATGGGCTCCCCCTCCCCCCAGAGATGGAGCATGCAATCAATTTCCTGCCTCCAGGGACTGTGGGAAGAGGAACCCAAGCGTATCAGAGGGTCTTCCTCCCCTCAAGGGTGAATGCAGTCTTTTCCCTGCCCACTGGTCAAGCAGATCACGGGAGTCTGCTGCAATGTGCGAATTACTAGGTACGTGGGGAAAGCACAGCACTTTTTAACTTGTACACTTCCCTTGAGACATTTAGTCAAGTAAAGCAGGCCAATTAAGAGTCAGGTTTATTTCCCCACCACTTCTAGGAACCCCCCTCAGGAAATTCTGCCGTCCTGTGAGAAGGACAAAGTTAGAAAGTGTCCAGGAAACTTCATGGTATTTATACCATGTCAAAGAAAGCCCCTCCCCCCTCCCGCAATTCTGTTTGGAACTTAGGGCTGCCAAGTCCCCCGGTAGGGCGGGGGAAACACCGATTTTTAAAGCTTATCCCCGCTTTTTCAAAATTGGCCACCGGGGGAGGTAATGGCTGCCAGCAGGGGAACGTCGAAGCTTGCCCTGGCCTCTCCCTGCCAGGCCTGAACTTCTTAAAAGGGAAATGTCTGCAGAGAGCCTGCCCTGCAGTAAAAAGCCTCAACAGACATTTCCCCTTTAAGAGCAGAGCGAGCAAGAGAGCCCTGCCCAGAGATTAAGGAGGGACTAGGCTCTTTCTAGTGAAGGGTCTGCTTTTGCATGTGGCTTGCAAGGTTGCTGCTGGGGTAAGCTGCTGGGGTCTGCCAGCTCTTTTCCTTCTCTCTCTCTCCCCCTCCCCCTTTCTTTCTTTTTTCTGTCTGTCTGTCTGGCTCTCTCTCTCTCTGTCCCCATCCAGCAGAGGTCTATCAGTGGCTATTATTAGCCACAAGGTCTAAATGGAACCCTTTGTCTGGGGCAATGATGCTCTGCATTCTGGGTGCTTGGGGGGCAACAGTGGGAGGGCTTCTGGAGTTCTGGACCCGCTGCTGGACCTCCTGAGGGCACCTGGTATTTTTGGCCACTGTGTGACACAGAGTGTTGGACTGGATGGGCTGTTGGCCCGATCCACTGTGGCTTCTCTCCTGTTCTTATGATATGAAAATCATATTTAGCACTTGTGTAGCACTTAGAGCTTCATATTCTGCCGAGATGAGGAAGGATTCAGTAGGGCCGTTGCTCAGTGATAGAGCATCTGCTTGACATGCAGGAGGTATCAGCCTCTTCAGCTAAAAAAGGATCAGGTAATAGGTGACATTAAAGAGCTCAGCCTGAGACCCTGGAGAGCCACCACCAGTCTGAGTAGTCAATACTGACCTTGATGGACCAATGGCCTGGTTCAGTATTAGGAAACTTCATGAGTTCATGTGTTAGCATGTGGAAGCAACATCACAGGATGTGACATCACAAAATGATGTCACTTCCTTTCTCCTGGCTCCGCCCCCAAAGTCCTCAGATATTTCCCAAGTTGGACTTGGCAGCCCTATTGGAACTCCCTTTCCCATTACATGCTTGCTGTTTGCAGGTCAGTTCAGTTATATGATGTTCAGTTCATAACAACCGGAGGAGTATGTGAATACAAAGAAGGGGAATTCCCACGATCCTTCTCTGTATTGCAACTCTCCGTATTGTTGAAAGATCAGAGAGACTTTGGCCCTAAACCATGACTGCGGATTGAAGGATAAACCCAAGCAATCCAGCCTGGCTGCAACAAAACAGCCGATGGTTCCTGGTATGAAATGGTGCCACACGTTTCCCAGTTTTGTAAAGCCAGCGCATCAAAAATCATTTCATTTCTGCCCTGGTTTTAACACATAAAGAGACTTTTTCGTTGCTCCCCAATAAAGGTTCCACGCCATTTGTTACACTTTCACTGTATAAAAATGTACAGCGGCTTTATTGACATGTACATTCCATCATGTTTACAGCTGCAAGAGAGATGAGGCACACTCAGTATTGCACTTCATTAAAATTTCAGGCTCAAACATAAACCCAGAGAAGTGTAAATGCAACGGCTTTGCTTTGCAATTTAGTAATTCTTATACAGGACAAACATTGATATCTTTATATACAGCATGATACTGGTTACATTTATGCCTTCCTAACACTTTTTCTTTTTTAATAACAGTCTAAGAAATAAACCAGAATATTCCTCTTCTCCGTCCCGACCCGTGATGCAGTTACAATTGTACAGGATTACAAAAAAAAGGTCAGTATACAATAATTAACTTTTTTTTTTCTTCGTCTGATATCCAGCATCATTTGGAGTCCACGGAAAACAGAGAGCCTTTGGACGCTTCTTTGACAGCAATTTATTTATTTGTCAGTGTCTAACGCATTTTGTAGCTGATGAGCGTAACGGCCACATGCAGACGCCTCACTAGGTTTGATGTCTTGGGTCAAAAATGTCAACCGCCTCACAGCAAAGGACAATGCAGATGTGGTGTTTGGCACCCTTCTCCACGCTGCAAATCGTTCCTTCCCCTGGTTTATGAAATGGTCCCATCTTCTTTCGAGCTGAGGTTTATATCCAGCTCAGAGGACACTTACTGGACAACAGCTGTCATTTTCTTCGGGCAGATCAAAATGTATGGGCGTTTCTGCAGACTCCGCAGCCTAGTGCAAACTCCTCACCAGTGGGGGGATGGATGACATGGAGGGGACATTCGGTTCCTTCAAGCTGCTTGCCCTTGGGACCTGTGGGGAGAAAAAGAGTTTTAAGTGCAAATGACATCTGCATAAAACAAAAAAAGTCTTGCACAGACATCCAGAAATGGGGAATGTCCAAGAGGAAGTCACAGAACTTGGGTGTGTATAACATGCTGTCAAGTCACAGCCAACTTAATGGTGATCCTGTAGGGTTTTCACGGCAAGAGACTAACAGAGTTGGTTTGCCACTGCCTGCCTCCGTGGCCACCCATGCAAATACGAACCAGGGCTGACTCTTCTGCTTAGCTTCCGAGATCTGACAACCTCAGGCTAGCCTGAGCCATCCAGGACCAGGTATGGAACTTGGGGCACTACTTTTTTTTTTTTTAATTACAGGAGCCTCTCAACTATATTTTCATAGCTGAGACCCACTTTCTCAAAGTCCTGAGCACAGCCTTGTGCTACAGAAAGTCTACACTAGGTGAGGGTTTGAGGCAGAAACTTAGGCCACATGTTTGATGTACTCCATGCTCAGTGTGGTTGGGAAGTGTGTGTGTGGGGTTTTCCCCTTCCTTCCTTACAACACTGTGGTGCTTCTGTACACCAGTCAGGCTTTCCTTGATTTTTCTGTCATTTCCCCCCAAACCTGCTTTGCTGCAATGTTTTAGGAAAGATCATAGCAAATCCAGGTTGGCTGCCATGGGGGTAGGAAAGTCTGGATTTTCCCGGTCCCACCCACATGGCAGCCATTTCCCCTGCCCCAGTCCTCCTGGCAGCCACATCCCAGCCGCATCCCTTCCACATGCCACTAGGGGACTTTTTTGGGGAAAAAACTGGCAACTGATATATCAATATGATAATACAGAAGATTGTCTGTCTGTCTGTCTGTCTACCTACCTACCTACCTACCTACCTAATCTATTTACAATCTCTGGAAACCCATGTCGGGGGAGGGTGGCCACCACGGAAACTGGAAAATGTGGGGAAAGCTGCCAGCCGGATGGCCCTTTCTTGCTGCACTGCACTGGCAGTTGCAGTGACACCAGAGCTTCCTCAGGAAAACCCTGCCATGTGGAAGTGGCCTTAATTTTCTGCCTGCGGAAAGCAGGCTCTGCTTTGTATGAGGAGAGTCTGGCACAAGCCGGAGCAGCTGGTTTGGCAGAGCATGGAGGCTTGTGCTGACCACGAGTGTCTCCCAAGAGCTGCCTGCTGTGGGGCAGCTTGACAAGGCACGCCCTCAGAGTCTCAGGCAGGCCACAAAACTAACTGTGGGCACTGGATTCCTTGCTTGGTGAACTGCCGCGACTCCTGTAGCCAAGCACGGGACTTCAAGGCACCTTTCTCAGGCCCAACCAAAGCTCACAATGTGATACTGTCTCCTCCTGAATGACAAAGAATGCTTCCTGTGGTTTTAAAATCATCCAAAATGGGGAGGAGGTCAAGGCGTTAGTCTGCGGCTTGACTTTTAAGGTAACAGAGGAAATTCTTGCCATCCAATGTGGTTAGAACTGTTCTAGATGCAAACAATCTTAGGTTACACAACAAAGGCATGCTGGGAGAAAGCGGCAAATTGAGAATCTCCCTTTGGAAATACACAGGAAGCCGCTATTATTTAACTGGGCCTGATTTACGTGGTTTGTTGTTCTGGGAATGAGTCTCAGAAACCCACCCCTCCCTAGTCCCTTTACACAGAGCTTGAAAATTAACCACAGGAAACCAACTTGTTATTTCATCCAATTCAAACACTGTGGTTCCCTTCTTTAAAACAAGATTCCACACCGGGATTGAAAGGGAACAGAACAAACCAGAGACTGTGGCTTTGGCCTGCTGCAAGAAGGACTTTTCCCCCTTGTGCTTCTAAAGCTCATCTGGAAGAGCAAGATAATAACAGAAGGTGGCTGTTATGTCTTGAGCCTGGTGGCCAGAGAACAATAGGGAGCTCGGATCCTGGAAGGAACCTGTCAGCTAGGCTGTCATAACTAAAAGGAGGGGAGAGAGGGAGATGCTGCTATGAGGAAAAGGAGGGGGGGAGGGTTGTAATTGCTGTTGTAAACTCTGGAATGTCGCCTTTGATGCTCTCCTAACATTTGCCCCTGTTTACATAAGATCTCGGGTTTCTCTGGTGAGTCTCCCGCCTGAATGTTGAAGCCGGGGCACTCATTGGCTTGTAGCCAGCTGACACCCCAGTTTGAACTGTGTACATAATCCCGTCCCTGCCTCCCTGCTTCAGTCTGAACACAGAAGTGCTTAGGGAATGTCTTAGAAATACTGACTCCAATAAACTGAACCTTCTTAAGGACCGTTGTTGAGTGCTGATTTACTAGGGAACCTGACAGAACCTACTAACCAAGAGCTGCACTGTAAATAGCCTATCACGGGTATTGGGTGTGTTTTGGTGCAGGGATTTAAATGGAGTGGACCTTGCTATGTGTGTCTTATGTTTCCTCAATAAACTATGAGTTGATCACTAAACGTGTGTCGAATCCAGTATATTTCAATGGCAAAACTATTTAGCACATTGGCTATTTTCCAAATGTCTTAACTAGCCATTATTTATTTATACTTAGCTTTATTCCCCAATCACAGGGTCACGGTGGCTCAGAGGTTAAGACATTGAACTGCAGACCGGAAGGCCGGTAGTTCAGCAATTCGAGACCTGAGTGCCGCGTGATAGAGTGAGCTCCTGTCTCTAGCCCCAGCTCCTGCCAACCTAGCAGTTAAAGCAAGAAATTGCAAGTAGATAACTAGGTACCGCTTTGGTGGGAAGGTAATAGCGTTCTGTGCATCTTGGCATTTAGTCATGCTGGCCATATGACCACAGAAACATCTTCAGACAGCACTGGCTCTTCAGCTTGGAAACGGAGATGAGCACCGCCCCCTAGAGACGGATTCAACTAGCTTTCGAGCAAGGGAAACCTTTACCTTTTACTTACTCTCCAATGGGACCCGAAGGAGCTTACACTGCTCTCCTCTCCTCCATTTTATCCTTATGATGACCCTGTGAGGTGGGTTAGGCTGTGACTGGCCCAAGGTCACCCAGCGAGCTTCCATGGCAGAGTGAGGATTTGAACCTGGGTCTCCCAGATCCTATCGCCTAACACTCTAACCACCACACCACGCCAGTTCTCTTAACTATACATTAAAATGTTACCTGCAGGACAATGTGGAAGTTCTTCTTTAGTAATGCTTGTCATTCTTTGGAAGTCGTCGTGGCAAGCGTTGCAGAAATGTGTCGTCCCAAAGCAGAAAAACACAGCTACAGAGCAGCAATAGCGGCATTTGTACTCTAGAAAATCTGTACCATGTTTAGGACACATCTGTGGAGAGGAAAAAGGGAGAACCTGTGTGTTTATCTCAACGGAGTGTGGTGTCTTGCTTTCTATATACTTGAAATGCTTTTCAGATGTCAGGCCCCCTCTGGGAATGCTTGCCTACCTGAGCCCTGGAAACATCAGAGCAGGCACCACAAATGAGCTCCCTCGGATCATAGTCGTCCCCCTGGCCCGCCTCAGCATCACAACGTGCTTCTCCGCCAAAATAAGCCTACGAAGGAAATGCAGAAATGCCATGTGAAGCCCCCTGAAGTTAGCTCATGGCGTCTCCAAAATAATTTTCATCTGGTAAGGGAAGCTGGTGAGGCACGCCATTGTCTTGCACAGCCTGCGTGTGTCTGTGTCTGTCCCACTCCAGAGCTCTAAACCTTTTCCAGGCTTAGCAAATGACGGTATATAAACTGCTTCTGTCTCTTAGACCGTAGGGGCAGTACAGCAGGCAGGATACAGCAGAGAAAGAATGAGAAAACTAGCTGCTGGGTTGGCTGTGTTCTCTTTCATTCTTGCGTCATTTCCCTGCCCAGCAAAACTAAGTAACTGTACGCTTTTCAATCTATCGGGCCTTAAGATGCATTCTGAAGTTTGAAATGTTTATTATAGCATCAAGCTAATGCTATGGGAACAGGCCTGCCGCCGCCTAAGATTTCAACCGTCACCAGAACAAAAAGGTAAAAACGCCAGGTGATAGTGGACTGATTTATTATTGAACAAAGTCCCGATGCGTTTCACCATGCAGGCTTCATCAGGGGGGGGATCAGAGCATTCACCTAGTGCTGGAACTCCTCACTCTCCAAGGCTCTTGAACCAACAACACATCAGTCAGCATTGTCTGCATTGAGCTTCAGTTTACTGATCCTATTCTCTAGGCAACCTGTTCAGGATTTTTTTTTTAAGGTCAGAGAGTGGTTGGCCAACCAAGAGGGTCCTTGGCTGCAGCTGGCTAGGGCCTTTAGATCTTAGAGAGAGGCTGGGCAGACAGAAGGGTCCTGAGAAGACAGAAGGGGGGAAATGGGGAAGGGCAAGGAAAGGAGGAAGAGGGAGCAGTCCGGAAGAATGCAGAAAAGAGACGGAGTGTATATGGCCGGGAGCTGCAGAAGGGAGGAGTTCTGAAGTTTATATATTACAAATCAATGACAGGCAAATAATTTGTCTGCACTCGAATTTTAAACGACAGTCGCAAGGTCCAGATTGCGAAGACCTAAGACAAAAGTCTATATATAATAAATCAGATTGTTAAAAAATGCTTGTATTACTTCAAAACAAAGCTGAAATGGAAAAGTTGGAAGAAAATATTTATAAATCAAATGGGCTCTTAATTTGGCTAGTGCAGCAAGTTCATGGGCATCTTCAAACGTATTCTACGCATGCGGTTTTTATCACGCAGGATGCATTTTCTCTCTTACTCCAAATGGCATGGGCTCTGTCCAGTCTGTTCACTGTAAGAACAAGCCTTGGACACCTGCAGCTTTGCCTGGCCCACCCGCTCCCCTTGTGTTCAGCTCATGTATGGGAGACTTATCAAAGCCCAAGAAAGCAGAGCTGGTCGTGACATCCAAATTGGATGAAACAAGCAGTTACAGTTCGTCCTCTTGCTTACGGACCAGGAATCTGCAGAAAATCCTGCTTCGTATGCAAGGGCACAAACCCCGGTTTGTCACTTGGATATCAAGGTGTACTACGGTTCCTCAGGAACTAGGAAAACTTCAGCATCCTAGCTGTCAATGACAGGACATGGATTTTAAGGCTAGCAAGGTTTGTTCTTGTAACATGACAGATCCAATAAAGAAGAGACAACCCTCTAAGACACAGGAAAGAACAAAGGTACAGGAACATACTAAAGGGAGTAAAAAAAAATTAAAACAGCACAAGTTCATAATTTGTATAACATGACAAATACAAATATTATGATGGGTAGCTAGCAAGAAAGTTTGCCAAACACTGACTGTTACCTTTCGTTATGTGCTGTGCCATCCCCTTTTCTTTAAAAGACTCAGAATTTATATACACAAGTGAAAATGCCTAATTAAGGTTCTGAACCCTGAACAGTGTGTGTATGAGTTATACAACTTTCTGCTCAAAAGGAATTTCCACAGACACAAGGTCTTTCAGACAAGACATGAACTTATGAATGTGCATCAAATTTTCAGTTTTCACTCCTAGTACATTCCTTTACCCTTGTTCCTTCCTCATTCCTGTAATAAACAATTCAAGGTTTGTTCTTTATGTTTGAACAAAGCCAGAGTTGGATTTATAAAGCACCAGCTTCTCAACAGCTTGCTCTCTGGTTAAATACAGGTTGCTTACCTGTAACTGGGGATCTTCGAGTGGTCATCTGTGCATTCACACCTCTGGGATATAGTGTGTCTGTGCCGACCCTGATCGGTATCTTCTAAAGCAAATGGGATTTTCGCGCCCTCTCCCCGGTCACGTTCAGGGCTCCAGTGCGCATGACCAAGGGAGGGGCATGACACTCCCGCCAGTTCCTTCTGACTGCTGCCATCAGTCTCCGAGCAAGACAGGAAAGACCAGTAGCAGAGAGGAAGGAAGGCAGGTGGTGTGAATGCACAGATGACCACTCGAAAATCCTGTTACAGCAACCTGTATATCTTCTTCATGGTCTCTGTGCATCACACCTCTGGGAGATTAGCAAGCAAAACCACACATACCTGGAGGAGGGAAGCCCACACCTCCTGTAACACAGCTTGTCCCACCACAGAACACTGATGAAGATGGACAGCTAGGGCATAATGCCTCACAAACATGTGAGGGGAGGCCCAGGTTGCTGCATAACAGATGTCAGCGAGCGGCATCCCTCTCCGGAAGGCTGTGGAGGTAGCTACAGCCCTGGTGGAATGTGCATGAAGTGGGCCAGGGAGCGGCTTCTTGGCCAACAGGTAGCATAGTTTGATTGTTTCCACAATCCACTTGGACAGTCGCTGAGTCGAGAGTTTCTCCCCTTGCCCAGGTAAGGCATGGGAGACAAAAAGGGCTGGAGATTTTCGAAAAGACCGAGTCCTATTCAAGTAGAAAAGCAGTGCTCTTTTCACATCCAGCGCGTGAAGACGATGCTCCTCCTCATTCCGAGGGATCGGGAAAAACACGGAAGAGTGATGTCCGCCTGCAGATAGAACTCCCAGACTAACTTGGGTAGGAAAGATGTCTGGAGCCAGGGTAATGCCATCATGGTGGAAGCTAAGGTAGGGCCGAGAGCTCACTCACCCTTCTGGCAGATGTGATGGCCACTAGGAAAGCCGTTTTTCATGATAGGAGTTGTAGGCTGCAGGTGGCCATTAGCTCAAAAGGTTTGCCTGACAATCTGGACAAAACTAGAGGTAAGTCACAAGCTGACATAGGAGCTTGAGACAGCGGGAATAGGCGCTTGAGGCCTTTCATAAACCGCTTCGTTCGCGGGTGGGAAAAAACTGAATGACCTTCTATCTCTGGGTGATTGGCAGAAATAGTGGCCAGATATACCCATAGAGAGGCATAGATAAGGCCCCAATCTACACGGGACAGCAGAAAACCAAAAATAGCAACCAAGTCCAAAGGAGGTAGAGGCAACCCCACCTCACTAAAGAAAGCCAAAAACTTCCTTCATTTCCCATCATAGGAAATACAAGTAGACAGTTTGCGGCAATTAAGGAGTACATGGTCTATCCTGTCCTTCATTATTGCCACAGGATTCGCCACGCTGTCAACCTGAAATGCGGCACATTGTGGTGCAACACTCGTCCCCCTGGGGCGAGGAGAAGATCTGGCCCCATCGGAAAATGGATGAAGGAGCCCTTGGACAAATGCAGGAGAGTGGGGAAGCAATGCTGCCTGGGCTACCAAGAAGTCACCAGGCTGCTGAGAGGACGTTCCCGCATCACTCTGTTGAGCACCTTGGTGAGTAGAGGGATTGGTGGGAACAGGAACACATGTCTGTGAGACCATGGATACAGGAATCCATCCCCCAGGGAAGCAGGATCCCTCCCTGATCTGGAGCAAAAGAGGCGACATTTTGTGTTGTGCCTTGAAACAAACATGTCTATTTCCGGCCAATCCCAACAGTCAAATATCGGCTGGAAATAAGACCAGTTGAGTTCCCACTCATGTAGTGATGCTCCCCCCCTGCTCAGGAAGTCTGCTTGTACATTCAGGGACCCAAGGAAGCTGAGTTGCTACTAGGAACACACCACAAGATCGACATTTGTCCCAAATCTCCAGGGCGAGATGACATAGCCCTCTGCACACCATCCCACCCTGGTGGTTGAGATAGCACACGGTCATTGTGTTGTCTGTCAAGACCGCAACAGTCCTGTTGAGCACTAGGTATCTGAAGGACCGGAGAGTGTATCGAACTGCTAGCATCTCCAGAAAATTGATATGATTGTGGAGTATGTGAGCCTCCCACTGGGCGCCCACACACAGCCCCATGAGAGAAGCCCCCCATCCCCATAGGGATGTGTCCGTAGTTAAAGTCATGGACGGAGAGGGAAGGTGGAATGGAGCTCCCACCAACAGGTTTTGTGGGTCTGTCCACCATTCCAAGGATGCCAACACAGGTGGAGTAAGGTGGAGCCGCTTGGATTGGGGTTGGGACTGCAGGTGAAAATGAGGAAGGAACCGCAACTGATGTGGTCTTATGAACAGTCTGGCAAACACTATGACTGCCGTCGTAGCTGCCATAAGTCCCAAGAGCCATTGGAGTTGTCTCACCGTGGCTCCCCCCCCCCCGCTGATGGAGGAGAAGTATCATAGCAATAATGTCATTCGCCCTCTTGGGGGGAAGAAACGCCCTGCACACCTGAGAGTCCAAGACAGCTCCTATGAATTGGACTCGCCTTGAAGGGATGAGCATGGACTTTTCTAGATTTACTCTGAGTCCTAACGCCTCTAGGGTGCTCAAAGTTAACTGTATGTGGTCGAGAAGGGTAGATTCCGAGTTCGCCACTAGCAACCAGTCCTCGATGTGCGGAAAGAGACGAAGGTGGGCCACAATGACCACCATGAGCTTCATGAATATATGGGGGACAGTAGAAAGGCCAAATGGGAGGGCCTTGTACTGAAAATGTCTCTCCTCCACAGCGAACCTGAGAAACATTCTGTGATCCAGATGAATCGTGATAAGAAAGTAAGCATCTTTAAAGTCCAGTGTTACCACCCAAACCTCGTGCTCGAGAACTGGAAGAATGTTCTGTAAAGCTGCCATCCAAAACTTTTTGTAGATGATAAAGTGATTGAGGTTTCTGAGGTCCATAATAGGATGGAGGCCTCCATCCTTCTTATGTACCGTAAAGTAGTGGGAATAGAATCCACGGTGAAGTTGCGACTGAGGAACTGGTTCTATGGAGTCCTTGTGAAGAAGATTTTGAATTTCTTCTAGATGGAACTGGGTGTATGTACGAAGCGGGATGACGTGGGGACCTGGAAAAACTCTATAAGGTAACCCTCTGCAATGACGGAGAGTGCCCACCTGTCTGATGTTATGCATTTCCAGGCAGAAAGGAACAGGGACAGACGGGTGGGAGGCATGGCCCTGCGGCTGAAGTCAAAGGCCCTGTTTGGGAGCCTTGGTATTCTTGGCCCTGGATTGAGTGGTGGCAACGAATTTCTGCTTGTTTCCATAGGGCCGGGATGACATGTTTGGAGATCTCTGCCACTGAGGTTCAGGAGATGACTTATGAGAAGATCTGCAAGACCAAGATTTATTCCACAACTTTGGTTTGGACTGCTTGGTGGGCTGTGTCACTCCCAAGTTATGTGACATCTTGATGCTTTTGTCAAGTTCTTGCAAGACAGAATCTGTAGTGGAACTAAACAGGCCCTCTCCTTCGAAGGGAAGAGCCTTAACGAAGGCTTTGGTATCATTAGGCAAGGATGTAGAATGTAGCCACACATGTTGTTAAAGGGTGACTGCGGACGTGAGCGTCTTGGCTGCCACATCCAGAGTGTGCTTGGCAGCATTAAGCTGATGCTTGGCCAGCATCATGCCCTCCTTCTGGAGCCTCCTGGCCTGATAGTTCAAATCCTCAGGGAGGGAAGCAACGAACTCAGTCATTTGCTCCCAGAGGGCATACTGATACCTGCCTATGCAGGCGGTATAATTAGAGGTTTCAACTCCCAGTGCTCCTGCCGAGTAAAACCTTTGTCCGACGGAATCTATCTTCTTTCCCTCTTTATCAGGGGGAGAGGAATGACTGCATCTGCCCTTGGAAGAAGAGGAGACAACGACTGAGTTGGGTTTGGGATGAACAAACAAAAATTCAGCCCCTGATTCCTGCACCTTGTACATATGGTCAATCCTCTTGCTAGAGACGGAGTTGGAGGCTGGGTGAGACCACGGTGCTTTTGCAGCCTGCAGTAAGACTGAAGTTACTGGCAATGCGATGGTCGTAGACAAGTCCATTTGAACGATATCAAATATTGAGTCCATAACTGTGGGTGGAGGTTGCACAGTGGACAGAGTCAGTGTATTGGCCATCCGTTTAACAAAATCCCCATGACTTAAGATCTTCCAATGGGGAAACAGGAAGATCCTCCGCCACCTGCTGCGGTGGGGAGGGTTCTGGTGGGTGGTTTGGGATCTCATCTCCTGAGGATGAGAGAGAAGAGTCTGAAGGCTCGAGATGTTCTAAAGGATCTGAGAACGAGACCGGTAGCGACGGAACTGATGGCATCGGTGCCAACGGTACGGCTGGGGGCAATGGAGGCAGGGGCGCAATCTTGTGCTTCTTGCCCATCGGTATCGACGGCTGTGGCCATGCAAACTCTGGTGTTGGAGGTGGATCTCAGTATTGCGAGACACGGGAAGATGTAGATTGGCAGTCCCAGTCCACTGGCATGCGTGGCGGAAGCCAGGGTGTACTGGGCATTGGATAAGCCCCATAAAGATACTGCCACTGGTGGGGATCCCAGGAGGGTGGAAGAGGACAGGGTCCCACCGGTCGATCCTGATTGTCGGGTCAACGTGGGCAAAAAACGGGAGCGTCCGGTCCTCAACCCGAGTGCAGGCTTTTGACACTGGAGGGTCGGGAGGTCAGATCCATATCCTGTTCAGAGTCCGTGAACTGGATAGGAAGCAGCAAAGGTGAGGGTGAGTTACCTTGTAGCTGCCCAAGGCCAATAGGGTCAAGCAAAGGAGCTCCCGTAAGGGTTGAGTTTAACGCGGGCACGTGGAAGAGTCAATCTGAGGGAGCCCTTCTTGTGCTTTTTATGCTTGCCCGGCCTATTGTCCTTGCCCTCCTTGCGTTTCTTAGCAGGAGTATGGGCTTCGGACTGAGAAGTAACGATGGGGCTTTCAGCACCGACCGATCAACATCAAGAGTGCTTGGAGCTGGGGATAGTACGGCCATCGATCCCGAAGCTGGCACTGACATCAAAGCGTGCCTGGATGTGTCGTGCGATGACACCATCGGCGAAAGAGTGTGTTCCAACAAAGCGACATGGAGCCTAGTGGCCCGATTCCTCCTGATCTGCTTTGAAAACTTGGAGCAATGAGCGCAAGAGTTTACGCGGTGTGTTTCCCTGAGGCACAGTAGGCAAAGTGAGGGTCCATTGGGGGGGGGCTATCACACTTTAGGCACCGTTTGAAGAAGCCCCACCGTTGGCCCATAGGCTGGGGGTGGGGGACAAGTAATCTGCCGAGAAAGTCAGTCCTGTCGGTGCAAATAAAGTTCGTTTTTGTCTTTCCCTTTCAGAAAAATTCCAAAGAAGAAATGAGGAAAAAAGAAGAAAAGAAGAAAAGAATACCGACCCAAGTGAGGAGGGTCCTACCAGTGCGGAGGTGAGAAGAGAACTGGCGGGACTGTCGTGCCCCTCCCTTGGTCATGCCCACTGGAGCCCTGCACGTGACCAGGGAGAGGGCACGGAAATCCCTTTTGCTTTAGAAGATACCGATCTGGGTCGGCGCAAGCGCACTATATCCCAGAGGTGTGAATGCACAGAGACCATGAAGAAGATCCCCCCAAATCAATTTCAGCACTGGAGACATACCTTTTTGCACTTGTAACAAACGTAATAAGCATATCTGTTCATGGCGTATCCAGCAGGGTCATTATAAAACCGCACGCCTGGCGTTGTGATGGCCTCACTCTTGTGCAGCCCCTCATATTCCAATCTCATCAAAGCTTTCCTCTTTACATCTTCATAAAGCTCCTTGATGGGATCAAGTAAGTCCTTTAATACTGTGTGATTAATTTTGTTCTGTAACAAAACGAGGAGAAAGCAGTAAGCAGTTTGCGGTATTGAGCCCCTCAGTGTTTTTACCCAGTTTGTTAACAAACAAAAACCATGACAAAAGCAAGATTGTTTGTTTTATAAGAGAGAGAGCCCCAACACTAGATGAGGTCTCTTGTAACACTAGTTTGGGGTATACAAAGATTGTGAGAGAGTACTGTTTTACTCCTTTGATCAGAACAATATTTAGAAACATTCTTATTATATTAGTTGACACAGAGATTCTTATAGCTACAGGCCCTTGATATTCGTGCTTCCATAAAACTGTCTCTGTATTTGAAACTATATTATTGGCTTTGAGTAGCAAAAACTGGCAACAAAAAGTATTTGGTTTAAACAATCCTTTTCAATACTTCCTGTACGTTAATTTCACAGGCTGTCTCTTCACTATCACATTATGTAAAACAGTTGACTGCTCTCGCTTTAGCTTTTCCAAAGCACACATTACTAACCTGCTCTGCTCTCGAGACCATCTATCTCTGCCCTCGCCTGCAGAGGCAAAGTGGATGACAACCAGAGACGGGTGGGTGGGTGGGTTCCCTTTCTCTGCCTGGAGCTTGCCTTGTGCCTGTCCTACTGTCTTTTTCAGGGCCAGGCCTGGCTTTTAGCTCTAGGTTGATCTTTGGCTTTTGACAATCTGCCTTATTATTTATTTATTTAATTAATGAATGAATTAATTTCAAAGCCGCTCTCCCCGCTAGCTTTGAGGATGAGGATACTTGTGAGGGTTACTTAAGCCACCAAATGATCTACATTCTGTCATTTTAAGCACGTTTATGCTCCTGGGTTTTTAAACAGTGGTTAATTTTAATGATCTTCATCTTGTTTTACTTTGTAAGTGACTGGGAGCAACTCTCTGAAGAAATGGCAGGCAGATATTTTAAATACACAAATAAATAAATTTCTTGATGCTTTCCAACAATTTGTTTGCTTGTTAGGCAGATGACGCATTACCAAGCTTTCACTTCTCTCAAACAAACAACCACTTTGAAAATGTTCTGTAAATTTTAACTGACTACATGGACATAAAACAAATTACCTACTTAAATCATTCACATTTTTTGTGCGAGATGCTGTACTTCCTAGCAGCAGCAGTGAGTTCAAGTGAGTCTAAGCCAAACTTAAGTGAGTTTAAGCCAATTTTTACCTATCTAGCCATTTAAACACACCCTCGAATGATTTTTCAAAACTGAGAACTACTACATCAATGGGAATTCTAGCATTGATCCTAAGGGATGTGTGCAGCACCCTTTTGTTTCTTGTAAACAATGCTACAATTCACAAAGACTAGGACCTATCCACAGAAATGTTTACACCAGAGGTGTCAACCCCATTTGTTACGAGGGTCAAATCTGACATAAATGTCACTTTGTCAAACTGGGCCATGTGTGCCATAAAAATGTAATGCCAGGTACCAGAGATATAAACTGTATGAAGGACAGCAGCTGGTAAGCTCCAAGTTGGTGTATCCTCACCGCAAGGCCCCATGGGCTCAGAGGGGGGGGGGTGCAGAGGAAAACCCACATGGGCAGACTGGAGAGCCAGTGGTGCAGCACTGGGCAGATGCTGCCATGCTGCTTGACTGCTGCAGACGAGGCTTTTTCCGCCATGCTGAAGCCACAATCAGAGTGGCTCTGCCCACTCCCCCTGAATAGTCTCCTGTTCCCTCCCTTGCACTGCACTGGTTGCTTGTGGGCCACACAGCAGCCCTGGACGGGCCAGTTCTGGCCCCTGGGCCTTATGTTTGACACCCCTGGTTTACACAGTTCCTCTTAGTATGATATCATCTGAAAAAAAATCCAGTGAGTCTATCCCCTTTGAACTGAAATTGCTTTTGAAGGTATCAAAATGGCCCTCAGCTCTGTGGACTCACCTTGCAAATTGGACACAACATGAACCCAAATGTTATCCGCGGTCCAAGCCATTTGTTTTCTAGGACTCGGCAGCAGCACTGCAAGTGGAATATATGACTGCAGTCCAACTGCGAAAAGGAGATATACAATTCCAGTCAAAGAGTTTGCTGTGGACAAACTGATAACATTAAGCTTTGCCTTAAGTAGCTTAGGAGGAAACTGCAAATTCATTCATTACTGTGATTTCACACACTGATTTTCACCAGTGATCATACAAAGTACAGTAACCTCAATGACATCTTAAGAAACACCCACCATGGACCAATAAAGTGGTGCTCTTTAGAAGAAGAAGAAGAGATTGGATTTATACCCCGCCCTCCACTCCCCAAGGGAGTCTCAGAGCGGCTTACAAACTCCTTTTCCCTTCCCCTCCCCACAACAGACACCCTGTGAGGTAGGTGGGGCTGAGAGAGCTCTTTCCCAAGCTGTCCTTGAGAGAACAGCTGGTACAGAGCTATGGCTTGGCCAAGGTCATCCAGCCAGGTGCAAGTGGAGAATCAAACCCGGTTCTCCCAGATTAGAGTCCGCGCTCTTAACCACTACACCAAACTGGCTCTCTTAGGAAAGACAGTTTATTAAACTCTAGGATGTGAGAATTAGTTGATAGTAAAACAAACACAAATCAATTATTCAAGAAGTGATAAATCGATGCTGAAGTTATATAATGCCCTGATTGAAATTTAAATACTAAGTTTCAGAAGAAACATTGTACTTAATTACATTTAAGATGTGTCTAAATAAAACCATGGTTTAGTCTGTCAAATTAAGCCCTGATCCCAGAAGATGTGTATAAAAAACAGCTGTGAAACTCATCTGTCACCCTGCAAGCGATGATATCTAACATTTTCAGATCTAATATTTATCCATGGTTAACATAAACCATGGGTTGCAAGCAGTGTTCCCTCTAAGATGAGTTAGTGTGAGCTAGCTCAGTTTTTTATCCTCCGGCTCACACATTTTTGTCTTAGCTCAGGAAGGATGGCTCCAGAGCAGACTAATTTATGCAGTAGCCTAATCGCTCACTCACAACTTTAATGCCAGTGGCTCACAAAGTAGAACTTTTGCTCACAAGACACCACACCTTAGAGGGAGCATTGGTTGCAAGTCCAGTTTGGAGTAGTAGTTAAATGCATGTACTCTAATCTGGAAGAACTGGGTTTGATCCCCCACTCCTCCACTTGCACCTGCTGGATGACCTTGGGCAAGCCGTAGTTCTGGCACAGCTGTCCTTGAAAAAGAGCAGTTTCTGTTAGAGCTCTCTCAGCCCCACCTACAGGGTGTCTGTTGTGGGGAGGGGAGGGGAAAGGAGTTAGTAAGCCGCTCTGAGACTCCCTTGGGTAGTGAAGGGTGAGGTATAAATCCAATCTCTTCCTCTTCTTCTTCACTTAAAATATGGATTTCATGTTCTAGTGTGTGGTGAATCCTTAACCATTGTTTTGGTATTCAGATATAATGCTTAACCACTTTAAAGCAAACAACCTGGTTAAACATTATTTATTTACTTGCTTACTAAATTTGTACCCTGCCTTTCTGCCCTAAACAAACCATAAAAAAATTAAAACCAACACTAAAATACATATCTAAGAACACAGAGAAACAGTAATTAAAACACGATAAGAAGAAGAGATTACTGAGTGATCGCCAGATGAAACAATTATTTTAGTGTAGTCATACCAAGCTACACAATATGTATACACCAAATGCCACAAATGCAGGTGCCTTATAAGATCTTAATAGGAAACGTAGGGTTGGATCCAGTAGAAGGCACACAGATTTTTGCAAGACCTGTGTGTACCAATAGCCACGTGAGTCTGCGGGCTGCAGCAAGGAAGGGCCCCCATCCACACTGCTTACCCCCCCAACCTGTATGTTGTTCGTCCATGCAGATCCTGTGACTCTGGGAATCAACTTTCCAAATTTCTGAAGGAACTTTTGGGGGAAGAGAATGTGGTGAACATCTACTAGTGTCTTCTGCCAAAGGGCTGCTGGATCTAACCCACAGCAATACGCTCAAATAGGCTTCAGTTTTGTAATCTATACTGCTCAATTCCAAATTTACACAGCTTATTAAGAGCCAGGTATTTTTAAGTACTGGAAACTGCGATGTTGCCAGTTCATGATCTATGTACACAACCCTGTACTCTGTTTTTCAGGGGCCCTGGCACTTCAAGATGAGATAGGACATGTTCAGTTTTGGCACCAGAACCCAATTTTGTAACCCAGAAAAAAGAACAGATGGTGAACATTATGCTCCAAATCCCAAATAAGCATTCCTTCAGCACTAACTAAGCAACTTGATCCCCAGCACACCAGCTGAACATGACACAGGGGTAGATTTCTTCATTAAATCACAGGGAGGTAATACGAAGTTGAACATCACAAACACCCTATACCTAAAGAATGCATGCTGGCAATTTATTGTTTTTACTAGGGTGCGTCTCCCACTGAACTGTAAACACCTTACAATTTCAGGAGATTCCATGTATCAAAAACTCTCAATTCAAACCTGAATGGCTGGTGCGGCTGAAAGCGCTTCCGTGAAACAGATCATGCACATGTCGTCGGCGTCTTGCTTCAGAGTGGTGGCGCTCTTGTCACAGCCGTGCAGGCAGGGCAAACAGTGCTCCTCATTCTTGACGCCTCCGCAGGGATGGCCACAAGGGTGAGTCTTGCTGCAAGCGATCTTTGCATATTCCTACCAAAAGCAGACATTGTAAACCAACAGTGTAAAAATAAATGGCGTCTGCAGATACTAACGCTAGACGGACAGCCGCGATGGAGTCCTGTGCGTGCTTCTTTGTTTCTATGAAAACAGTGGTTCCTTTTTTTTTCATTTGCAGAGGTAGTTCAACTAGCATGAGGTCATGGACAGGGGACAGGGGGAGAGAGACAGAGAGACCTGTGCTTGGCAGATGTGTGACTAAACAGCAGGAGGGTGAAGCAGGCAAGACAGAAGTGTGTTATTGTTCCACTCAGCTGTCCCTCACTGCTGACTGAAAAATCTGGGTCTGGCAAGCAGAGAAAGGAACTGCAGGTAAATTGGTGCCATGGGGGGCAGGGGAACAAATTGTTAGGCAGTGCTGCCACGTTATGCCAAAATCAGGAGCTGGGGGGGGGGGGGAAGGCTACAGAAAAACAGCCCTTTAATAATGCTCATTCAAGTCTCTCCTTAAAATCCTCCTGAATAGGAAATTCCACAACTTCCTTCAGAGATGAACAGTACTGGCCACGGTGGCAGTTAGAAATAATTTTTATTTCCCACTGCTGAGTACAAATCGGTATCTTTTTAATGTGCTCTTTAAGGGTGTGTGTGTGAGAGAGAGAGAGAGAGAGAACACATGCACATCGCTTGCATAGCCTTAGCTGATGAATTAACTGAACGACTGGAGATCAATTCTGACTTCACAAACAGATCAGAGCTTTTTTTGATCACAGGAAGGCTCTGGGGCTCCCCAGCCCCAGCCCTGACAGTGCAGAGACCAAAGGCAGAAGCCTTCAAGCCGCTCCAGCTTATATATCCTGCATTTCTTCCAAAAATACCACCCCTGTTTAATCAGAGGCCAAGATTAAATCGTGGTTAAGAATCCTGATTACAGGGAACGAAAGAAAGAAAGAAAGAAAGAAAGAAAGAAAGAAAGAAAGAAAGAAAGAAAGAAAGAAAGAAAGAAAGAAAGAAAGACAAATTGCCCGTGTTTGGCAGTTGCAAGTGGAAGTCAATCTGGTATGAGGGAAGGGGACAGAATGAGGGTGCGAATGCAACAGTTAAACAGGTTTATGTTTCTCATGAACAAAGTCCTTGCTCATTGTTTCTTTTTGTAATGTCCGTGAACAGAGCCCAAGTCTCCAAGTTGCATGTCATTTGCAAATACATATAAGGAAGTTCCAGAAGCCCACTTCTTTCCTTAAAAACAGCATCAGGAAGGCAAAATTTGGAAGAGCAAAGTAGCAGTGGGTGCTGAGCCCCCCCCCCCATATAGTCACACTTATGAGCATTCCTACAGAATCCCTAGGGCAGATTTTCAGGGGAACAGAGGAAAAAATAATCTTCTGATCCATGTAACTCCCCCCCCCCCAATCTTTTGGGGAAAATAAACACTTGACAGAAGTTTCTAACATACATCTGCAGCTTACTGCTGAGCCTTTCAATTGTGAACCAAAATACTCTACCAACTGTAGATTAACTTGCCTCACAGATTCATGCAATGGATTCCCAGTGACCCCAGGGTTTAAAACACCACAAACCTGGCAATCGGCATCAGAACAGACGCTGCCCACTGCTGATAATTCTGTCCCATTTCTGCAGCCACAGAAACGACACGCTTCAGAACTGCTTGTGGTGGGTTTGCCTGAATCAACAGGGGAGGGGGGGGGAATCAAAACTCATAAATGCTGTTTCACTGTAATAAACTAGACAGAGTCAACATTTATCTGTGCAGAAATGGATCAAACAAGCAATTGGGTAAATACAGCTGCTAAATAAAGTACTGTCAGTGGAAGAAACATGCTGGCTGAAGCGGTAAAGATGCTTTAGACCTAGCCAGACCGTTGACTCACCCTGCCTCAGTACTGTCTTCTCTAGCAGGAACTCTCTGATGTCTCAAGCAGAGATCTTTTCCATCCCTGCTACCGGAGCTGGCAGGGACTGAATCTGGGAGCTTTAGCAGCATGTGAAGTATGTGGTCTTCCACTGAGCTCTGGCCCCTCCCTAATAACCACATGGCTTCATATGACACTGGATCAGACCACTATCCACTAAGACTCAGTATTTCTGGCTTTGATTGGTAATGCCTCTGAAACACAGGTCCCCAACACGGTACCTGCTGACACCTTTCCTGGTGCCCACAGAGTGTTCCTAGAAAGTAGGTGGGGTCAAGGGGGGAGGGCTCCTGCCTCCAGGGCTTCTTGACGAGTCACTGGAGAGCTGACTGGCTGTGCAGATTAAAATAACATTGTTTCTGCAGCAGCTGCCACTATAGGGTTGCTTATATTCTTTCTCACACTCCTCTGACCAATGTTCCCTGTAAGCTGTCGAGTCTTATGAGCAAAAATCTACATTGTGAGCTACTGGCATTTAAGTTGTGAGCGAATGAGTTGGCTACGGCATAAATTAGTCTGCTCTGGAGCCATCCTTCCTGAGCTAAGACAAAAATGTGTGAGCTGGAGGCTAAAAAACTGTAAGCTAGCTCACACTAACTCAGCTTAGAGGGAACACTGCCTCTGAAAAATTATTCCACATGTCCCCTGCCCTTGGGCTTCCTCTGTATGGGGCTCTGCTTCCCGCAGTGGCCATTTTGTGGCCACACCCACCACCCTGTGTCAGAATTCCAAAGGTGCCCACAGGCTCAAAAAGTTTGGGTTGGGGACCCCTGCTCTAAGATCTCGGCTGAGGGGGTCTTCCCTAGCCTGGATCCCAGAGATCATTCAAACTGGGGGTGCTGGGGACTGAAACTGGAAACTTAGGAGTGCCAAAGTATATTTTACCTCTAAGTTATAGTTGAGATAACCCTACGTGAACTAGCCAGATCTGAGGACAGCAGCACTATTTACAGAACTGAGAGTGCTCTGCACTCAACAAACCAACAACAACAAACCATCCTCAAAAGCTACGGTGAATTGTACAACTTGCACAGGTTACAAAAACAGAATCTCTTATCTCTTCCATTTCCATAAGGACTCAGACCCCTGAAAGCATTAAGCCCTCTAAGTCTGTCTCCTCGAGCACTTCCTACTTGGCCTCCCTTTCCCTTCAGTTCTTGAGCCCAAGGAATACTTAGCAATATTTCTGTGTTTAGAGCCACTGACTTAGTTACGTACTTTATCTTCTGGATACTTCTGTGTTTGGTAGTAAATTAATTATATTTTCTTTGGGTGAAAAGTCAACAGGAGAATAACATTCCCTCTTATAATAGCAACAGCACCCCCGCAGGGGGAGAAAAAGGATGAAATGAAAATTTTCCACCTGTTTGTTCTCTGAACTCCACCATCGCCTTCATGGTCTTCGAATCTGCCAGTGCCATCAGCCAAAACAGTTTGGTTCTACCACAGCCTTCGTGAAGATCAACCTTGATAGCTTCTTCCTCCTCCTTGAATACCTGCCGGGTTCGACCAAAACAACATTAAACTTAAAATTTAGGGTGATGTTTGCATGTGTGGAATGATCCTTGCCTTCCAAGGTTATTTTTAAAAATCCTTCTTACCTGTCTTTGGTGTGACTTGGTGCGTCGATGGAGATGCAGGAATCGATCGCAGTCTGTACACAGATTCCCACATACGTTACACAGGATGACAGCGGCAGTTTCCCCATCGTCATGGTTATCACACATAGGCTGAAAAAAAAATGGAATGGGTCAGTCTAAAGTTAAACCTTCTCTCCATCCAAAAAGAGATATAAAGTATACTTGCAGTTTTAAACAATACAGGTTGCTTACCTGTAACTGGGGATCTTCGAGTGGTCATCTGTGCATTCGCACCTCTGAGATATAGTGCACCTGTGCCAACCCCGATCGGTATCTTCTAAAGTGAAAGGGATTTTCGCGCCCTCTCCCCGGTCACTTGCAGGGTGCCAGTGCGCAAGACCAAGGGAGGGGCACGGCAATCCCGCCAATTCCTTCTGACTGCTGCCATCAGTCCCCAAGCAAGGTAGGAAAGACCGAGAGCAGAGGGGAAGGAGGGTGGGTGGTGTGAATGCACAGATGACCACTCGAAGATCCCCAGTTACAGGTAAGCAACCTGTATATCTTCTTCGTGGTCTCTGTGCATCACACCTCTGGGAGATTAACAAGCGAGAAAAAAAACCACACACATACCTGGAGGAGGGAACTGGAGGTCTTAAACTCGCACTGCCTGGAACACAGCTCGCCCCACCACGGAATGTTACTGAAGATGGACATTGTAGTGCCTCACAAACATGTGAGGGGAGGCCCAGGTAGCTGCATTACAGATGTCTCCCAAAGGCGTCCCTCTTAGGAAGGCTGTGGCGTCCCTCTTAGGAAGGCTGTGGAAGTAGCTACTGCCCTGATGGAGTGCGCATGAAACGGACCAGGCAATGGCTTCTTTGCCAGTAAGTAGCACAGTTTGATCGTCTCCACAATCCATTTGGACAGACGCTGAGATGGCAGCTTCTAACCTTGCCCCGGCACAGCATGGGAGACAAAGAGGGCTGGAGATCTTCGAAAAGACAGAGTCCTATTCAAATAGAAGAGCAGAGCTCTTTTCACATCCAGTGCATGAAGACAACGCTTTTCCTCATTCTGAGGGGTTGGGAAGAACACTGGGTGATATCTGCCTTCATGTGAAACTCCAAGACTATCTTGGGTAAGGAGGAGATGTCTGGAGCCAGGGTAACACCATCATGATGAAAAGTAAGGTAAGGCTGCTTGCAATGGAGCACTGAGAGTTCACTCACCCATCTAGCAGACGTGATGGCCACCAAGAAAGCAGTTTTCCATGAAAGGAGTTCCAGACTACAGGTGGCCATCAGTTCAAAGGGCTTGCCTGTCAGTCTTTCCAGAACCAGAGGTAAGTCCCAAGCTGGTGTTGGGCCTCGGGTCGGGGGAAACAGGCAATTGAGGCCCTTCATGCATTGTTTTGTCCTTGGGTGGGAAAAAACTGAATGACCTTCTATTTCAAGGTGATTTGCAGAAATGGCGGCCAGGTAGACCTGTAGAGTGGCACAACTGAGGCCCATGTCGATATGGGAGAGCAGAAAACCGAAAATAGCATTCAGATACGTAAGAAGCAAGGGCAATCCTTCCGAACTAAGGTAAGCCACAAACTTCCTCCATTTTCCATCACAGGACCAGTGTGTAGATGGTTTTCGGCAATTGAGGAGCAAGTGGGCTATTCTGTCACTTATTCTCAATACAGAATCTGCCACGCAGTCATCCTGAGATGAGGCACATCATGGTGCAACACTTGTCCCCCTTGTGCCAGGAGGAGATCGGGCACCACTGGGAAGTGGATAAAGGAGCCCTTGGACAGGTGTAGGAGAGTGGGGAACCAGTGCTGTCTGGGCCACCATGGGGTTGCCACTATGGGGTTACCAGAATGCAGCAAGGACGGTCCCTCATCACCTTGTTGAACACCTTGGTAAGCAGAGGAATTGGTGGGAACAGAAATACATGCCAGTGTGCCCATGGGTAAAGGAGTCTGTCTCCCAGGGAGGCAGGATCCCTCCCTGCCCTGGAGCAAAACAGGTGACATTTTGCGTTGTGCCAGGAGACAAACACATCTATCTCCAGGTAACCCCGACGATCAAATATCGGCTGGAGATAGGTCCAGTTGAGTTCCCACTCGTGCAACGATGCTCCCCCCCCCCCCCCCCCCCCGCTCAGGAAGTCTGCCTGAACGTTCAGGGAGCTGGGAAGGTGTGCTGCAATCAGGAACACGCCCCAGGGCTAGCTGACACAGGCCTCTGGATACTGTCCCACCTTGACAGTTAAAATAACACATAGTTGTTGTGTTGTCTGTCAGGACTGCGACAGTGCTGTTGCGCACTAGGTGTTGAAAGGATCGGAGAGCATAACGCGCTGCTGCCATCTCCAGGAAGTTGATGTGATTGTGTATCACAGGGGGTTTCCACTTGTCCCTGACCCACAGTCCCATGAGATGGGCACCCCACCCCCCAGAGGGAGGCATCCATAGTCAGAGTCACGGATGGGGTGGGTGGGTGGAAAGGGGCTCCCATCAGTAAATTCTGTGGGTTCGTCCACCAACTGAGGGAAGCTAGTACAGGAGCTATGAGGCAAAATGTCCTGGATTGGGAGTGAGACTGAGGATAAAAACGGTGAAGAAACCACAGCTGGAGCGGTCTCATGTGTAGTCTGGCAAAGACTATGACCGCTGTAGTTGCTGTCATCAGCCCCAGAAGTCGTTGGAGTTGCCTTGCTGTAGCCTCTTTCCGCTGACGTAAGAGGCATATCAGGGCGATTATGTTGTCTGCCCTCTTGGGACGGAGGAAGGCTTTGCATGCCCGGGAATCCAGGATGGCCCCAATGAACTGGGCCGGTCCTGAAGGGATAAGCACAGACTTTGCCAGGTTGACTGTGAGTCCCAAGGCTTCTAGGATGTGCATTGCTGTTGCGCAAGGTAAGCTCCGAGTCTGCCATGAGCAACCAGTCGTCGATGTACGGAAAGATCCGTACACCTTGAAGGCAAAAGTACGCCACAATGACAACTATGAGCTTCGTAAATATGCAGGGGGCAGTTGAAAGACTGAATGGGAGGACCTTGTATTGATAATGACCTTCCCCCACAGCGAACCAGAGAAACCGTCTGTGATCTGGATATATCGTAATATGAAAGTAAGCATCTTTCAAATCCAGGGTCACCATCCAAACCCTGTGCTCGAAGAGTGGAAGGATGTTCTGTAAGGTCATCATCCGGAACTTTTTGTAAACGATGAAGGTATTGAGGTTTCTGAGGTCCATAATGGGGTGGAGGCCTCCATCCTTCTTGGGGACCGTGAAATAACGGGAATAGAAACTCCCATGGAGCTGCGACAGAGGGACGGGTTCTATTGTGTCTTTTTGTAGAAGGTTCTGGATTTCGTCTAATAGTGTAATGGAACTGGGTAAAGGGACGAAATGAGACCTTGTAGGAACCTGAAGAAATTCTATGCAATAGCCCTCTGTGACGACAGAGAGAGCCCATCTGTCTAATATTTTTCTCCAGGCAGATAAGAACGGGGACAGACGGGTAAGAGGTTTGGCCCCTTGGCTGAAGTCAAAGGCTCTATTTGGGGGGCTTGGTAATCTTGGTCCTCGACTGGGAGGCAGTAGGGAACTTCTGTTTGTTCCCGTAGGGCTGTGACTGAAAACCAGAAGATCTCAGCCACTGAGGTTCCGGGGAGGACTTCTGGGAGGGTCTGCGTGACAACGACTTGTTCCAGGACTTTGGCTTGGATTGTTTGGTAGGCTGTGTGACTCCCAAATTACGTGAAGTCTTGATGCTTTTATCTAGTTCTTGTAACACTGTATCTGTAGTGGAACTAAACAAGCCCTCACCTTCAAAAGGTAGATCCTCAACAAAGGCTTTAGTGTCACTGGGTAGGGATGTGGAGCACAGCCAGGCGTGATGTCTGAGCGTGACTGTCAATGTGAGCATTTTGGCTGCCACATCTAGATTATGTTTAGCAGCATTAAGATGGTGTTTTGCCAACATCATACCCTCTTTCTGCAGCCTCCTGGCTTGACGGTTTATGTCCTCGGGGAGGGAAGCAATAAACTCAGTCATTTGTCCCCAGAGGGCATACTGGTATCTACCCATGCAGGCTATCTAGTTGGAAGTTTTAATTCCTAATGCCCCTGCAGAATAGAGTCTGCGCCCAAAGGAGTCGAGTTTCTTTTCCTCATCAGAAGAAGAGTGACTGTGTCTACCCTTAAAAGAGGGTGTAACGACAATGGAGTTGGGTTTAGGGTAAATAAACAAAAACTCAGCTCTCGATTCCCACACCTTGTACATGTGGTCAATCCTTTTGCTAAAAATAGGAGTAGCAGCTGGATGAGACCATGGTGCTTTAGCAGCCTGCAGCAAGACCGAGGTTAACGGTAACACAACAGCCGTGGAAGTGTCCATTTGTACTATGTCAAACACTGAATCTGTCACCGTGGGTGGAGGTTGAACGGTGGAGAGAGTCAGTGTATTGGCCATCCTCTTGATGAAACCTCCATATGATTTAAGATCCTCGGATGGAGAGATGGGGAGATTATCTGCCACTTGTTGTGGTGGGGAGCGTTCCTGGGTAGGGGCTTCGTCTCTGGAGGAGGACGATGAGGATGATCCCGAAGGTTCAGAATGCTCCGATGGCTCAGAGAATGCAATGGGTTGCATCAGCATCGATAGTATTGTGTTGACTGCACGGCATGATGTACCAAAGGCGGAACAGCGGGTTTGTGTTTCCTGCCTATCAGCCCTGTGGGCTGTGGCCGTACAAATTCTGGCATCAGGGGGTAATCTGGGTACCAAGACAAGCAGGAAGATGTTGACTGGCAGTCCCAATCTGCCGGGGCAGGAACCAGGGCGCAGTAGGCATGGGATAAGCCCCATAGGGGTACTGCCATTGTCGTCTGTCCCATGGAGCCGGGGGATAATGCCCAGATGATTGATCCTGATCCTCCCATCGATGCGGGGATATGGCTGAAGTGCCAGTGTCACAATCCTGGTGCAGACTTTCGACACTGGGGGGTCGGGGCACTGGGTTAACTCCATATCCAGTTCAGAGTCCGTGAACGGGATAGGATGCAGCAAAGGTGAGGTGGAGTCACCTTGTAGCTGCCCAAGGCCCGCAGAGTCAAGCACTGTAGCCCCTGCAAGGGCTGTGTCTGATGCAGCATGTGTGGACGAAGCAACTTTAGTAAGGGTACCCTTCTTGTGCTTGACCTGCCTATCGATCTTGCCCACCTTGCGTTTTTTTGCAGAGTATGGGCTTCGGACTGGGAGGTCGACATTGGTCGTTTCAGCACCCATCTATTGACATCGATGACGCTCGATGTCGGAGATAGTGCAGTTGTCGATCCCGAAGCTGTGGTCGACAGCGAGGCATGGCTGGACGTCTCTGGCAAAGATGCCACTGGAGAAAGAGCCTGTTCTAATAAAGCGACGCGGAGTCTCGTGACTCGATTCTTCCTCATCTGCTTTGAGAACTTGGCACAGTGAGCACAGGAGCCCCCCCGGTGCGCTTCCCCAAGGTCTATCGGGGGGGGGGGGGGGGATTTTGCTGCCGTACTTTAGGCACCATTTGAAGAAGCCCCACTGTTTGGCCATAGGCCGGAGGTGGGGCAGGGAGAGTAACCTGCCGAGGCAGAGTAGTCAAAAGTCAGTTGTGTCCATAATTAGTAAAAGTCTTTCACTTTCAGGAAAATCCAAGAGAAAAAAGGAAGAAAGAAGAAGAGACATACCGACCGAAGTGAGGAGGGTCCTACCAGCGCGGCGGTCATAAGAGAACTGGCGGGATTGTCGTGCCCCTCCCTTGGTCATGCGCAGTGAAGCCTTACACGTGACTGGGGAGAAGGCGCGAAAATCCCTTTTGCTTTAGAAGATACTGATTGGGGTTGGCAGAGACGCACTATATCCCAGAGGTGTGATGCCCAGAGACCACGAAGATCTACAGGATACTTTTAAGCAGAAATATATTTTGAAAAGGTACCACAGAACGCTGAATGCTAAAGAAGCAAAGGACAGTATTTGTTAATTTTTCTGACCCCAATCTTTTTTTTTTTTAAATGAATCGGGAATGGGGTAGGCCGTAGATTGAGGGCACTGGCTCTATGTTGCAACAAGCCAGCAAACATCTCGACATCAACTATCAGATGAGGAACCCCTGAGCACCTGCCGTAGAAATCCTGTGTGTAGCAGAAAGTTATTGGCACCCATTCAATTAGGACACCCATTCAATTATCACCTATTCAATTAGATCCACAGGGCAGTTTGGATGTCAACCAAACCGAACTGTGTGCATGTCCTTACGCACACCCTCCCATGGCTGTATATTACAGTGGAAGACTGTATGTGGTGGGCAGGTTGTCTTTTAGGAACACTCCTCTGCCATTAGAGATTTCCCGTTCAGGGGGGAAACCCCCCTACATAAGCTCCCCATGAACCAAGGGTGCCCCGAGAAACAGTCTGAAAACCACTTTGTACAAACATAGTCAATACCATTATGATCAGTTATTACAAAGACTCAGACATAACTACAATAATGCTACAGGCTGAGAAGGAAGGCCAGCCTGCTGTTCCCTCGAGCCTTGGGAAAAGTTACAAGATCATACAAAAATGCTCAATATCAGCACAATAACTCCCTCAACTGTCTTTAAAAATTGAATCAAAGGTGGGGGTATACTGTATTTTCCAGGAAAGGCACTCAAACCTATAGCTGGCCAGACAAGTGTTTGAGTCTGTACTGAAGCTGGGTGAGCAGCAGGAAAAATACAGATATTCTACAGTACATGCTTTATTGCTGAATTAGTGTTACAGTGTTTTAGTCTGGTGGGTAAGTTTATGGCTCTGCTGCTTTTTGTAAACCTGTAGTTTGTTGTCCTGAGATTTATCTTGACATTTAATAATTCTTTATGAAGATGAAAGAGTCCTCAAGATTTCCACCAAAACCCTTAAGAACTTTCTAAACAACCAACACAACACTCTGTTGCCCAGCCTCTCTTTAGGGACTGGTCTCACACACCATGCGGCTGACCTTCCTTGGATGATGTTTTCATTCTTTAGAGGCATAAAGGGCTTTGGACCTGGTGATTTTCGATCCCAAAAGCCACACTCAGTAGACCTAAACCTGGAACAGAAAGCAGAAACCAGCTCCCGTCCTTTCCTCACCATTTGTTTTTGCTGTCCGTCCTTTCCCATCCATCTTCCAGAGGACAGTCTATCTACATGGTCCTGGTCAAGCACACAAAGAGAGGCAAGAGCCAGCCAGAGCTGTGGGGGGGGGAGGAAAGATGACAAGTTCATAACACAGTCTTTTAGCAACCTCGAGTGGGGGTAGCCATGCTAATTGGCTGCAGCAAAATTTAAAAAAGGAATCTTGTGACCACCGGATGCACCGGACATGTTCTCATGGGCTAGAGCCCAAATTTGTTAGAAGCATCAGATTGCACCTGGCAAAGAGGGCTCTCTGTTTGAGGAAACTTACGCATCAACAAATCTGACAGGTTCCACAGACGGCTTCTTTTGTTCTAGCAACATATAAGCTTATATTAGTACCCTGGCAAAGTAAAGGCAATGCTTAACTAACAGTTCTTGCTCTATGCTTTATTCTCTCCTGCAGCCTCTCGCACATGTTCAGCAGCGTGTTATCACCATTTAGGACTGGCTTTCACGACTGGTTTTTCAGCTGAGATGCCCCCTGAAATGCCCCACAGTTGGTGCAATTCACTCAAGTTTCAAGGAATTACCATGATACAATTGTAATATACTATTCTTACTTTCTAAATCAACAGGTTTGGTCTTTTTAGTCAGACTGCATGAAGCTGGATGGAGTGTATTCTTACATTCCTATTTTTGGGCACTTCTGAAATTATGTTCGGGTGTAAAAAAAAAAAAGAAGTTAACAAAAACATGGTGGGGAAAACCAAAAAATGTTGCATAGCCATGGAACTTCCTTTCTGTTGTAAGAATCAACATCTCTGTGGAATCAGATCACTTGTTTAAGTGTAACACTAAAAATTCTATGCTACGTATTCTAAACTTTTGCAGAACGAGACCATCGTTCTCTGTTATTCAGATTCATGCTTGGGGAAACAATGAACCTCCACAGGAAACGAACTGCTAGGCAAGCTTTAAACGTATTCAGATCCAAATTACTGAGCACTTCCAAGTGGAATTTCAATTAAATGCAATATTCATATTTTAATGGCAACATTTAGAAGTTTTACAACTAGTTTTGACTGGAATAGTCAAAATACAAAAAAGGGGGAGGGAACCCTGGACACGTTTTTAATCTGCCATACATGATCACCTACATTCCCTCTCTACAACAGTGGATTACAAATTGTAAAAAAAAACCCCATTATAGTTAACTGTAAGGATCTTAAAAACAACCATTTTTACAAAACACAATACTTGGATCAAGAGCGCTGGTATTCAACTGGTGGATCACACCCTAAGGTTAATGTGGCTCAGTTAAAGCACAACCTCCATTTTCACTTTTTGGGGTTTTTAGGAGAAAGAAACACAGAAAAAATAGGAGAAAGACACAGCAACAAAGCAGGGTTGCCAGGTCCCCCCTGGCCACCAGGAGGGGAGGGGGGGGGTAGGGTTGCCAGCTCTAGGTTGGGAAACTCCTGGAGATTTGGGGATGGAGCCTGGGGAGGACAGGGACCTCAGTGGAGTACAATGCCATAAAGTCCTCCCTCCAAAGCATCCATTTTCTCCAGAGGAACTGATCTCAGTAGTCTGGAGATGAGGTGTAATTTTGGGGGATCCGCAAGTCCCACTTGGAGGCTGGCATCCCTACAACAGAGAGAAGGAAGCAAAGGAAAATGATAGATAATAAAATCAGAAGTGGGTCCCACACTACAAGTCTAAGTTAATGACAGGCCCCAGATTTGAAAGCATGAGTCTGGAGAGGTGACTGAAGGTGACATGAGATACGGCGTTACTAGAACTAGCTGCTATATCACTGTACCAGTATTTCTCCAAACAAATACGTTCTTACCCGAGTTGTTGCAATGCACCGCACGGGAGACCTGTACTCTTCTTCCATTTTGGTCAAAGCAATGATTGTTTCAGCGATAGCGTTTTTTGTTACACGGGACCAGGCTTCAGACAAGTGACCCTACGGAAGAGGGACCTCTTTACAATTTTTGCTTAGGTCATGAAGATTAGTGTTATCATGCAGAAGTGAAAATGGAAACAGTGTTTTGTTTTTTTTGAAAGGTAACTGGTTGGATGGCTTAAATTTTATAACAATAACACTAAAAAGACCCGTTTGCAACTGCTATATGAAGTCGATGAGTTATCCAGACTAAACATCTAACAGTGCAATCCTAAGGAGGGTTACTGCAGTAAGACCATCGAAATGAACGGGCTTAGACTGGGGTAACTCTCCTAAGGATTGCACTGTAAGTCCTGCGAAGCGGAGGGATCTTTCTGAGAGTACCCCAATCTACTCAAAACCTTTTCCAATTGAAGGGCCATGACAAGACAGATAAAATTCCAAGGTGGAAATCACAGAGTCTAACTGCAGGTTTTCTTTACTATTATAACTTAGATGTCCGGAAAGCCATGCAGCAGTTTTCATAGCTAGAGATTACAGTTTGGAATTTTCATGGCAGAACGTTATGGTTTCTTCTTTATTACAGGTGAGATCTTGTGAGCTTTCCACTCAAACAAGAAGGTGGGAGATTTTGCTTGATTCCTCTGTCTTTACTACAGCTTCCATGGCCTGCTGCATGTTATAACGGCCTCTTTATTTTCAAGAAGAGGACTAGCCAGTCTCAAGGGGGAAAGGGGCTGGCAGAGAGCAGGAAGGCACAGAAAGTGAGCAGAACACCTGTATCAGTGAGCAGAACACCTGTATCATTTCACACCTGTTCATAAGAAGATGCAACCTTGTCATGCTAGGAAAAAAAAACAGCTACATGTTCCAGGACTTACTGCCGCCATGTCTTTAATGAGCTTGATAATGATCTCTGAAATCTGTGTTGGAGTTGAGCCCTTCATCCACCAATGGCTTTCACCTCGCCTAATGTAGCTAGAAAGGAAAAAAGATTTTTTTTTAAAAAAACTATAAATACAAGAATTTGTTGAGTCAGGATGGGGAGGAGAAGCAAATGAGTAACATCTTAAATCTGAGTTCAGCTGTACACTCTTCCCAGATGCGTTCCAAGAACACAGTCTTCAACCACATTTTTTAGAAGAGTGTAAATGGATGGTATGAAAAGTGAGAACTCTGTCGACAGAACTGAAGATCATTTAACATTGTGCCTCGAATCAAGTGTGGCTTCCACTGACCTGGAGTTGAAAACCAGCGGCAACGTGACTGTAGTGACCCCTTTGCCGGCAGCAGTGCCTGCTGTGCCAGTTATGGTGGTTCCTTTGGCCTTGAGCTGTACAGTGAGTGCTTTGGCAATGCATCCCAGGAACATGTCCAAGATCCCCAGTTTATTCCAATCCCCCTTCTCTGTTGAATGAATGATATCGCTTATGTCTGCTGGGGGGAGGGACTTAACTCCTATGATACTAGCCAAGCGACTAGGGGTGACCTCTGGCAGCACACGCCTCAGCAAGGATGTAACCTAGGAAAAGAACTGAAGCTAGTTACTTTTCCTCCAGAATCCAACGATCAATTCAAATATAGCTTTTAAATTACAGAAAAACCTGACATTCAAAAAGCGAGAGACCGCGAGACCTGTCTCTGCACCATGCTTTAATTCCATACTAACCTGCCTCTGCACCCTGGGAGAAGCAGTATGCAGCAGCGAGAAGAGATCCTGAAGCAAAGTGAGTTGCTGGGCCAAGTACTGACGCCCTACGTTGGAGCCACTCAGTGCCAGCACCATAGACAGCAGCTCGAAACAGTAGGCATCAGATGAGGCGTCTTCATCACTGGGCTGAGAGTTGGCATTCTCTTTGCTGGAAATCGCATGCTCCCATTCTTCACGCACACGCGTTGCTTCCATCCGGATGGCCTGTACGATATGAGCGCAGACCTAGCGAGGGGGAAGAAGAGAGGCACAAGAGTCATGGGTGGGGGGAAAACTACAGGCAACCACATTGGCCAACTATCGGCCGGTCTCCAACTTGCCCTATTTGGGCAAGATTTTGGAGAGGGCGGCAGCGATTCAGTTGCAGAGTTTCCTGGATGACACTTCCGCGCTAGACCCGTTTCAGTCCGGCTTCCGGCCAGGTCATGGGACGGAGACGGCGCTGGTTGCCCTCACGGACTACCTCCGACAGCATCTGGATTGGGGCGGAATGGCGGTGTTGGTGTTGTTAGATCTGTCGGCTGCGTTCGATATGGTCGACCACGAGTTACTGATCCACCGCCTCGCTGACACGGGGGTTCAGGGGCTTGCCTTGCAGTGGCTTGTCTCCTTCTTCCAAGGTCGGGGATAGAGAGTGGTGCTGGGGGAGCAGGTGTCCCAGAGGCCCCCGCTGGTATGCGGAGTGCCATAAGGGGCAGTGCTATCTCCAATGCTGTTTAACATCTATATGCGCCCTCTCGCCCAGAGGCACAAGCTGGGTTGTCACCAGTATGCTGATGACACCCAGTTGTATCTGTTGATGGGTGGCCGGTCCGGAGCCACCCCGGATGACCTGGAGCGAGCGCTTCAGGAAGTGGTGGGCTGGCTTAGGCTGAGCTGACTGAAATTGAATCCAACGAAGACGGAGGTCCTGTGCCTGAGTCGAAGTGGACCGGGGATAGGGATCCCACTACCAGCCTTTGGGGGGGCACCATTGGTGCCAGCGCCGAGGGTCCGGAGTTTGGGAGTGCTCCTGGATGCCTCCTTGACTATGGAGGCCCAGGTAGCAGCCACTGCCAAAGCAGCCTTTTACCACCTATGGCTGATTAGGCAGTTGGTTCCCTTCTTCGAACGCAATGACTTGGCGACAGTGATCCATGCAATGGTCACCTCGAGGTTAGACTACTGTAACGCTCTCTACATGGGGCTGCCCTTGACTCAGATCCAGAGGCTGCAGCTAGTGCAGAATGCCGCAACCAGGCTGTTGATGGGTCTCTCGGTGAGGGACCATGTCTGGCCTGTGCTGAGGGCACTGCACTGGCTACCTATAGCGTACCGGATCCGGTTCAAGGTGCTGGTTTTAACCTTTAAAGCCCTATATCAGGGGTGGCCAACCTTGCTTAACGTAAGAGCCACATAGAATAAACGTCAGATGTCTGAGAGCCTCAAGACAGGAACAAATATCACACACACGTTTTTATTTTTAAAAATATGCAAATTTGCTTTTTATTAACGTTAAATGGGACTGCCAAAAATAAAAACAAACGAAAACCAGTTATTGATAATGATATTACTTGTTTGCTAATGATATTGAGAGAGATGGAAAGAAAGGATTAAATAAGTGGAAAGAAAGAGAGAGAGAGAAACTAGGAAAGCAAATAGATGGGAGGGAGGAGGGAAGGAAGGAAGTGAGAAAGAGAGAAAAAGCATGCCTCCCCTTTGCTTCCCCAGCCGCCCTGCCAGGAGCCGCACAATATGTGTGAAAGAGCCGCATGTGGCTCCCGAGCCACAGGTTGGCCACCCCTGCCCTATATGGTCTGGGGCCTGCCTACCAAAGGGACTGCCTTTCCCCTTATATACCCCAGAGAGCACTGCGGTCAGGCACTCAACATCGTCTGACCCTCCCTGGCGCGAGGGAGGCCAGGTTGGCAACCACCAGGAATAGGGCCTTCTCGGTGGCGGCTCCCTACTGGTGGAATGAGCTTCCGGAGAACATCAGGGCCCTGCGGGACCTTTTGCAGTTCTGCAGGGCCTGCAAAGCAGAACTCTTCCACCAGGCTTTTGGGGCCGCCACTGGGGAGAATGGCCTTTAGCAGGTGGTTGGTGAGTCGCTTGTCTGGTACATCTGTGGTGGAAGTCCCCTGGTTGGAAATATGTAGGATGCCGTTTCTGGTGTTAGTTTTTGTATTGCTGCCATCTGTTGTGATTTTATTGTCTAGTTGTATATTTTGATCTGATTTTAACCCCTGTATGTTGTTGATTTTATGTTGTTAGCCGCCTAGAGCCGGCTCATGCTGGCTAGGCGGGATATAAGTCTAAACAAACAAACAAACAAACAAACAAACAAACAGATCCACAGAGGCTAGTCTCTTTGCTTTATTCACACAGAACAGAATCAACTCTTAGTCACACAGACTAAATTGTTGGTCTTATTCACTCATAAAAAGACTCAAAATCCCCTAGCCACACAGATTACGCTCACGCTTCCAACTTCACACACAGAATCCTCCATAGACACCACACACACAGATTCCTCTCAGAACTTCTCCTCTCTCACTCTCAGTCATCAGCCAATCAAAATCACACTTGTCTCCCCCTATCACCCTCCTTACAGTACTGCAGTCACACTCAACATTTAAAGGAACACATACACCAAAACATGAAATCATTATAGCTACCCTTGAAAATGCTTTGGAAACTGCAGGTGGTCCAGAATGCAGCTGCCAGGTTGCTGATTGGAACATCATGGTCACCTCATACTAATCTAATTCTGCAGCAGCTGCACTGGCTACCAATTAGTCTCCAGCTCCAATTCGGGATGTCAATGTTAACCTTTAAAGCCCTTAATGGTCTGGGACCCTCATACCTACAGGGCCGCCTCTCCTGCTACAACGCCCCACACTCCCTTTGGTCATTGTCTAGGTGCCTCTTGCAGGTGCCTGGCCCCAGGCTGGCACCTGTCACCAGGGGAAGGGCCTTCTTAGTTGTAGCCCCTACCCTGTGATGCACTCTTGGATGACACCCGTGTCCTGCTGGACTTGTTTAGTTTTCACAAGGCATACAAAGCTGAATTGTTTAGGTTTGCCTTTGGTATGGTATGGTGATGGCCACATATTTTAATATTAATTTAATATTTCATATTAGTTATTTGTTTTTATGTTGTTTTTACCATGGTTTTAATGTTGTCAGTCACCACGAGATCCTTAGGGTGAGAGGCGACTAAAAAAATCTAATAAATGAATAAAAATTCACAGCCACTCCTTTCAATAGGGTCACAGAAACATGCCACTCAAGGGATCAAATGCAAAGCCTATTCACAATGCATTGCTTTGCAATGTGAAAGAAGGGCACCTTGATTTATATGCACTCATTCAAGTCCCATCAGTACATGCTCCTTTTAGGTCTGCTAAAAAGGGGTGGGGTTTTTTTTCTCTAAAAAAAGAGAGTTTGCTGGTTTCTGGTTGCAGAAAGGCCACCCCTTTCTGATTTTGTAGCTACCTGAAGTTGGCTGGATGCGGACCCCATAATCGTTCTGTACAAATAAACAGGAGATGCATAATGATAGGAGTATGCTCAGTCTGTGATAAATGGGCTCAATACCACCCCCCTTATCAGAAATTGAGATGATTATGTTGTACGGTGCATTGTGCTTTCCTTAAGCAGAAGTGTTAGAGAAATATTCCTTCAGTGGGTCTGGTACTAATCTGTTGCAAACAGCAATGGTTCCTAGTTGACCAGGTTGCATCCCTTCTGCATCATGCTGGGCCCTCTCTCTCCCCAGTTTGGAGACCATGAATATAAATGTCTGCATGCAAACTTCCAGGGCCGTGGAAAAGAATACTATATACAAACCTGCTTTTGCAAATTCGTCAGTTTACTTCTGCTGAATATGATCCCGACCATGTGCTCTTTCAGATCTGCATCTGAAGTGGCCTTTAAAACCAAAAAAAACATTAACATGCTGGGTGAGCATATGTTTCACATTTTAATTTTTGTAACGTGAAAATCTTACCAAAGGAGAAAGTTTAACCATTCTCCTGCTACAAAATGGCACATATAGTATTACTCAGCCAAAACAGATCCACTGAAAAATATATACTCTGGGCATACTTTCTTTCTAGAAGAGCACTGTTTACTCATTAGGCAATCAAAGGTTTCTGAAGAATTTTTCGCATGCTAGACCGCACGCTGGAGAAGTCCTTTATATTGTGATTTCTGTTGTTTCAGCTTGTTGAGGATGGTATCCTATGGGCTGATCCTATATCTGTTATAATTAACACTTAGATCTTTTTTTCGCTTTTCTGCATTCATCATGAAACCAACCTGCAAAATGTCTTTTATGAGTCCAATTATTTTTCTCACTTACTCCTTTAATGACCCTTTGAAACTCTTGTATCATCTGCTCATCCCCTATCAGACAAATCTCTATGTTATCTTTACTTAAAATTTTCTGTAGACTCATTTCTAATACACACTAGACTTGCACTCAAAAGGTATGTCATTGTGGAACTTCTGGCCGTAATTGCAGGTTCATTCACTCCACTTAGGTAAAAGCTAGTTAAGGGGTCCCCAATGTGGTGTCCCTCAGCGCCTTTCCTGGTACCTACTGAATGTTTCAAGAAAGTGGGAAGGGGCCAGGTGGGGCTTTTGCCCAGCAAGGTTTCTGATTGGCCACTGGAAATCTGATTGGCCACTGGAAATCTGACTTCCTGTGCAGATTTTTTTGAAACATTGATTTGGCAGCTGCTGCAAACCCAGCACAAGGATGTCCACTATGTGACTGAAGGTAAGCTGCAGCAGCCATTTTCTGGCAGCCATTCTGTGACTGCATCCACCATGCTGTGTAAGAATTCCAAAGGTGCTTGAAGGCTCAGAAAGGCTGGGGACCCCTGACCTAGTGTACCTTCTGCAAGAAAAAGCATTAACCATCACTGGAGGGACTTGTGTGGTATCTAAGAATCATTGGAAGAACTGGCTAGGACCTATACAGTCTTAGCTGTTTCATCTAGGATTGCCATGATTCATGTACTCTTTTTAAATGGAAAGTTTACACACTGCTACTGGTGCCCCACTGCAATTTTTGAGCTGTAATCTCGACTCTTCTCAAGACCTCCTACATTTTCCCTGACTTCGAATGAAACTGCTCAGGTAGCCTACTCTTGTGGAACAGCAAAGTTGCTCGGTAGGAAAAGTGGCCTTAATGCTTTCTAAATTTACTGACATTACTCTTTAGCAGAGTCTCTCCCCCCCCCCCCTTTAAAAAAACACATCTGTCCACATTGCCATTACAGTGCACCTCTCCAACTGAAAACTAAGCATGCAACAAAATTATCAGCCCAATATATGAAGCATTAAATAGGGAGGAAAATGTGCAGGCAGACGGGCCAGGGAAGGGAGAGAAAGGCATTCTCCAGATGGGGAAGGGAGAGAAAGGCATTCTAAACATGCCTGGGTTCCCTGCCCAATTTTCTCTAGGTGCCCTGCAGCCGCGGGACACCTAGAGAAGATCGGGCAGGGAACGCAAGCATGTCTACCCGCCTCCCCTTCTCCAGCAAGCCCACCATGGTGGGCTTACTGGAAAGGGGTGGGGAGGGGAGGCAGGCAGATATGGCCCTCCTTTCCCCTGAGCCTCTCCGCTTCGCGGAGAAACTTGGGGGAGTAGGGGGGGGATTTAAATGCTTTTCTTTCCCTTCCCCATCTGGGGAAGGCAGAGAAAGACGTTCTAAACATGCCTGGGTTTCCTGCCTGATTTTCTCTAGGTGCCCCACAGCCGCAGGCCACCTGGAGAAGATCAGGCAGGAAACCCAGGCATGTTTGCATGGGGGTGTGGCATATGCAAATGAGTTATGCAAATGAGCTCCTACACCTCTTTTTTTTTATGAAATGACCCCTGGGAACCTGTATGGACAAAATCCATGTGGGAGGGCTTCTGGAGTTCTGGCCACACCTCCTGATGGCAGCTGGGTTTTGGCCACTGTGTGACAAGGAGTGTTGGACTGGGTGAGTCATTGGCCTGATCCAATATGGCTTCTTTTATGTTCTTAACACCAGCAGAAATGAAAAGAATTGGGTATGACTGAGTAAAAAAGCTTGCTGGATCCAAACCCATGTCTCTTTAACGTCATTCAACAACAGCTGCTATTGAATTCAAAGGCACAGAAACCAAGAGTTTGTTTTTCTGCCTTTGAGTTCAGTAGATTCTGGAGGGTTGTTCGTTGTCCTTTCTCCATATCTTCCTCTTTAAATGCTCCTAGCAGTAGATAATTTTGTTGCCACCGAGGTTTTCAACTCCATAGGTGTACTAACTGTTGCATGGGACTTACTCCACAGTAAACTTTCATTGTGCGTCGCTGTTTTGTGTGGTTGTGGGATATTAATATTGCGATAATCAGCAAATATGCTGAATCAAGTAAACACAATCTCTTCAATTATCATAATATAGGAATAGTTTTTTTCCTTTCTGGTTAAATTTAGTGGAATCCCTTCACCGACTCAGACTAAATCATCCAACTGAAATCACAGAATCGGGTATTTTTGTTGTTGTTTTGCTATGATAAGGGTTTCTCTCAGCTGTTACAATTTTAATTTTTTTAAAAATTATAGATCTTACTGTGAACGTGGCCAAACAATTTCCAATGGATGGTATAAAATTTGATTATTCCAAGAAATCTCTATAGTCACAGAAACCAAATAGAGAGCATTTTAACACTATGTGTTGGCAGCAGAGTGCTGTTAAGGGGGAAGGAGCCGGGCACAGCAAGTTCAGGCTTCAACAGAACTTGAATTATTAGTTTTAGAAGCATAGTAATTGTAGAATATAAATAAATACATTGTGTACTTTTTCTTCTCCTTCTGGTGAAGACAGCAAAGCTTTCTCTTCTTGTTCGGGGGTTGGCTCTGCATCTCCAGATATGAGTTTTCCAAATACCTGTTAGAGAGCATGAAGGACAATACATCGTTATAGCTGTAACTGATGACCTTTCAAAGCACTGTGTTACACGGTTAAATATTTCTACGCAACATTTGCTGCTGCTTCTTTACTTTTAAAATGCAGAAATACAAAATAAAAACGATTAAATCATATTATATTTGAGCTGGATGTGTGTGTGTTAAGTGCTGTCAAGTTGCTTCCTCAGGTCTTGCAAACTGAAGGCGGTGGCTTCCTTTCCTGAGTTATTCCATCTCATGCTGGGTCTTCCTCATTTCCTGTTGCCTTCAACTTTTCCTCGCAGTGTTGTCTTTTCTAGTGACTTTTGTCTTCTCAGAATGTGACCAAGGTATGATAACCTCAGTTTAGTCATTTTATGATCTAGGGAGAGTTCAGGCTTCTTAGTGGTCTGCGGTATCTGTAAAACTCTCCTCCAGCACCACATTTCAAAGAAATCAACTTTCTTCCTGTCAGTTTTCTTCACTGTCCGACTTTCACATCCGTACATACTATGGGAATATTATGGTATGAATTATCTTGATCTTGCAGCCAATAAAACATCCTTACACTTGAGAATCTTTTGTAATAAAAAGGCTGACAACCTCGGTTTCCACAAATTAAGATTTTTCTAATGTTACAAGAGCAGCACTGGGCATCAACAAATAAAACAAGGCATTAGCAGCTCTTTTCAGTCACATTTTCAACTGCAGCCAGCCCAGCAGCGGCAGCAAAGATCGTGGTTATTACAGGTTCCTCTAGACACATTCTCCACTTAAGAATATCAGTTCTGAAAAATCAAGGTGCTGAAGACTAAAGAATACATTTTTTAAAATGCAAACTATGGGGAACATTACGAAAATATGGTTCAGAAGCAACAGACCCATATACAACCAAAGGTTAGAAGCAGAAGAGGAAGCCTTATTTTTGTAAGAAGCCACTTCTTTCACTGTATTTACATTCTATCCGTCCTCCAAAGAGTTCAGAGTAGCATTCATCTGGTTCTCTGTGGTCTCCCCACCCTAACAGCCCTAGACTTGCTTAGTATTAAAGAGGGAGGTCAGATTTACCACGCCAAACATGAACTGCTGTATCGTAATCCAGAGTCTCACCTGAGATGTAATGAGTCTGAAGACTCGCAGTGTTTCAGCTTCACAGTTCCTTTGCTGAGCGACACTGGCTGAGATCTGGCCAGCTATTTTGATGTTTTCTCCGTCCTTCCATCCCAGCACTTTCACTTGCCGAACTCTGAGAGTGTTCTCTGGTCCTTTCAATTCAATTTTGATGATGTGATTATCACCTCCAGGAAGTTCGCTCGTTACCCAGCCAATGTGCCTTGAATCCAAGTCAACCTAGAGCATACAAATAGAAACACAAATATTTGAAAACAAACACAAGGCTCTGTGACTTGTCTCTGCAAGCAACTGGTGCAAAAAGTTTGTTTTTTTTATGGGAAGAGTTACACACTCATGTCCACATTCACCAGCTGAATGTCCACATGCAAGTCATGGGTTGCATGTGTGAATAACTATCTCCACAGATTTAATGACAAGGTCCAGGTTGAACACTGGACTGTGTGTAATCAAATGATAAAGTTATATATGAGGTACCCCTAAAAACAAACCATTTCTTCTCCTATGTACACAGAGGTGGAGAGTTAGAGGAGTGCTCAGCAATCCTTAACCTCTGCAACAACCTACAGGTGGTGGGTAATGGACAGGACATTAAATATAAAGAAAGGGGAGTTATCCATTCTTTCCCCAGATTGTTTCCTCCACTGGAACAGTAGAGAAAAGAGGCAAAAAGGTCTTGTGCTCACTTAGGGAGACTGACTTGTAAAACAAGTATCTTATAAGCCTTAGGATATATGCCACTTCTTTTGGAAATAAAAGGCTCAATTACTTACCTGTATTATTCTGCAAAGATCTTCTACTGCTTTGCCAGTTAAAAAAGTCATTGAAGTAACTTTGTTCTGCCAACAAGAAAAAGAGATAAGCACTTTAAAACTTTCTGATTCAGGTTAAAATAGAGTACATAACGAGAGTCTCTTTATTGGGAACTGAGGGCAGTAAACAATGGCAGAAACATTTGGCAGAAAATGAAAAGCAAACTGTTTCACTCAGGACTTAAAGAATCTGTAGATTTCAGCATTTTTGCTGCATGCAGCAGGGCATTGTGCTGTGGGCCTGAGTCAACTAAAGTTATCTGCTCCACTGGTACCTTTAGTATACTCAAGTCTGCTCTCTACCTGTGAGCTCACATACAATGCCAACTAAGGCATGAAGGAGTCCCTCAAGAGTCAGTGAATTAACAAATCCTTCCCTACCAAACCTATGATTTTAGAAATCATGCCATGATACGGAAAACCTTCAAGAGGAAATGTAAGCTCTACTGTTCTTTGCTTCAACAGAATTAGGGTGAAATCCTACCCCAAGATCTCGTGAGTTGTCAACATGTACAGACACGTAACGAGCGTTGATTCCTTTGACACAGTTAATTGTAATATTTTTAGTCTTGTTTTTATCTTCGTCTCCTGACTCCCAGAAGGTTTCGGTTGACCCATCTGTCAAGCTGCCGATCATTGCAGGCCGGCTTGATGTTTTAATATCAACGACGCTGGTCAGGTCTTTTAAACAAACCACTATACACGATTCCTGTCAAAACAATGAGGTTCCAGAGTCAAAGAGGCAAACGCAAGTCAACAAATACTAGACACCACTGTGTACAAAACCGAACTGCCATGAAGTTCACGGCATGACCAGTCTCCCTCTCACACACACACAGCCTAGCCCACCTCACAGGGTTATTGTGAGGGTAAAATGGGGCAGGGACACCCATGTACACTGCCTTGAGCTCCAATGAGAAAGGGTAGGATAAAAGTGTACTCAGTGAGATACACAGAGGCAGATAAGTAAAACAGATTTCTCTGTCACAGGAGACCAGGAAGAGAAACAACATTCTACAGTATGTTTCCACTTCTCATTTACTTCTCTCCTTTGTTCATGTAAATGTGCACGTGATAATTTTAAGTAGTATATAAGCAACATAACAAAGTATGGAGGGACAAAATGGAAGGGAAAGCTGTGCTGAATTTTTAGACATTTTCCATTTTCTTAACACAACTGAAAGAGAGGCTCTCCTATTGACGCTGGCATAGACTGGACAACACGACCAGGATCAGGTGAATCTCTGTGAAGCTATCGATCCAAGATTTCTGAATAATTTGACGGTCAGAAAAAAAAATCATCTGTGAATGCAAATTATTTCAGCCAATCATACTTGTGTATGTGTGGCTATGTATTTATACCCTTCTCGATATGCTCAACAGTATTTTAAGGTAAGACTTGCCTGACTCATAACTTCAAACCCTGACTGTATGCTGATGCTGAAACTCTCTTCGCTATCTCCATCGTCAGATTTGGACAAGATGTTGTTGATGTGGTGGAAGACGTTGCTCTGGTGGAGGAACTGGTGGTCCGACTGCTTGAATTTGAGGCTCCAGCACCTGGAAAAGAAGAACCAGTTTCTTCAGTTTGAAACCATCCATGCAAACACTGTGAGAGCTTACATAATCAGAGAAAGACAGCCTTTGTTCCGTTATGCAGGAGTTGTGCTGTACTATCTGATGGTAGCTATTTGCACCTCATGATGAATAAAACTAATTCTCACAGAAGACCTTGAGAAGTCCTGAAGTTTCACCAGTGTGTTAAAAGCGTTAAAACTTCTGTGAAACTGCTCATCCCACAAAAGATTCAGAGGCTTTCTGGACTACATCTTACAACTCCACTCCACCTGTAGCGGTATACTCCCACAGTGCAAGAGGCTGTTCTACCAGCAGTACTTACCTCAGAGCCATCTGTTGCAACGAACTTCCACTGGGGAGGGACATCATGAGGTCGGAGATTGTCTGGAGCAGACGGTGGAAAGTGTGGGGTAAAGGATGAGCTGCCTCACCAGCGATCACTATGTCTGACAGTGGATGTTCACAGACTCTTGTATCCTTTTCCTGCACATTCAAGCAATGAGTTACAGTTCACTGGTCTTTTAAACAAAGATTTAGTGGCTCTGTATAACATTTCCCTTGCATAAACACAGGAGTATGAACTGGACTTCCTCTAAGAAGCTTTTGCAATTATCTTCCCAAGCCTTAGCAAAATAAATTGGAGTGTAGGTTTAATTACATTACTATAAATATTCATGTTTATTTTGAAACTGCTAAGTTTGTCATAGAAAAGATGTATTCATCCAGTTTGGATCAGGATGGCCACTGGCTGAAAATTCAAGGAAGAAAGGGTTGACAGCTATAGAGAGACCCAACAACAGACTGGAACCCCTTGATTCAAGGGCCACAAGGAGCTCCAGGGGAAAGATACTGCCAATTCTTCGATGGAGGGTTTCCTTACAGCAGCTGGCTGGCCTTGCAGGAAACATAATTCTGGGCTAGATGCACCTTTGTGACTAATCCAGCAGACCCATTAGTCTGCTGGGGGGGATGTATTTTTCCATTTGGCTTCACTGAATTACAAGGAGTTCTGTCTTAACTGTCACCAAGTGGATATTGGGGATGCTAACAAAAAGATAAAAACATGTATAATAATTTATTTGAGTCAAATCACCTCAGATGCCTAAGCTGTTCTTAACAGCAGCAACCTACAGCGCTCTTGCTAAAGAATTTTCCAGTGGAAAAATTCTACATACAGTGATTTTGTTAGGAAAAAGAAGGCCCAAGGAAAACCCTGGAAATTCATACCATCAGTTCAAATCTTACTAAATATGGGAATATATCAAATATATTATTTTCTGTTTCCTCACTCAATTTATCAGTCCTGCTACATTATTACACCTCTTTCAAGAATCAATACCGATTTCTGGAACTACCGACAAAAAGTGCCACTTCCTCAGCTATGCTAAAAACTGGATAAGACTAACCATTACATTTCCTACACCTACATATTAACGAATAATTCTGAACAGATCGCAGCAGTATACACTCTATGGAAACAAATAGTGAAGAAATGCAGGTTGCTTACGTGTAACTGGGGATCTCTGGGTGGTCATCTGTGCACTCACACCTCTGGGATATAGTGCGCCTGCGCCGACCCCGATCGGTACTATTGAAAGTGAAAGGGATTTTTGCACCCTCTCCCCGGTCATGTGCAGGGCTCCAATGTGCATGACCAAGGGAGGGGCACGACAATCCTGCCAGTTCTTTCTGACCGTGGTCTCTGAGCAAAACAGGAAAAGACTGACAGCAGAGGGGAAGGAAGGCGGGTGGTGTGAATGCACGGATGACCACTCGGAAGATCCCCAGTTACAGGTAAGCAACTTGTATATCTTCTTCGTGGTCTCTGTGCATCACACCTCTGGGAGATTAGCAAGCAAAACCACACATATATGGAGGAGGGAACTGGAGGTCCTAAACACACACCGCCTGCAACACAGCTTGCCCCACCACAGAACGCTGATGAAGATGGATGTCCAGGCCATAGTGCCTTACAAACGTGTGAGGGGAGGCCCAGGTCGCTGCATTACAAATGTCACGGAGCTGCGTTCCTCTCAGGAAGGCTGTGGAAGTAGCTACGGCCCTGGTGGAGTGTGCACGAAGCAGACCAGGGAGTGGCCTCTTGGCCAGTAGGTAGCACAGTTTGATCGTCTCCACAAGCCACTTGGACAGATGTTGAGACGATAGCTTCTTCCCTTGCCCAGGTAAGGCATGGGAGACAAAAACGGCTGGAGATCTCTGAAAGGACCGAGTCCTATCCAAGTAAAAAAGCAGGGCTCTTTTTACATCCAGCGCATGAAGATGATGCTCCTCCTCATTCTGAAGAGTTGGAAAGAACACAGAAAGAGCGATGTGTGCCTGCAAATGGAACTCCAAGACCACCTTGGGGAGAAAAGAGACATCTGGAGCCAGAGTAATGCCATCGTAGTGAAAGTTGAGGTAAGGTGGATCACAGCGGAGGGCGGAAAGCTTGCTCACCCCCTCCTGGTTGACGTGATGGCCACTAGGAAAGCAGTTCTCCACGATAGAAGCTGCAGGCTACAGCCTGCAAGTATCTCTAAGGAGCCGAGCCAGGCTGATTAATCAGCATAAAACAGCCAATTCCCCTGATTCCTTAACAAAGAAGACAAAGTTTAAACGTTGGGACCACATCTGAAGAGAAGTAACAACTTAAGGTAACGGGAAAAAAGTTTTTGCCTTACCTTTACCGCGTTTTGAAAGACGAAAAGTAGAATTGGTGAAGCAATAGACTGTTGCAGATTGGATGAGTGCAGTTTTGGAACATTAAAAAGTCGGATTTGAACTTAAAAAGCCAAAAAAACAAGTTGTTTAACATTCCTGCGGTTAAGAAGAGTCGGGAGGGGGAGCATCGCGAGACAGAGGGAAGGAGGGAGCCAAGCATCGCGAGAGCAAGTTGTGAGGACAAAGACAGGAAGTGATGGCTTGGAGAGCAGACAAGAAGGGAAATAAAGAAGACCCGGAAGAGAGAAAAGGGACTGTAAAAACTGTCGGACCGAAAGGATTACAACAGGAAGTGACGCGTGGAGAGCAGACAAGGAAGCAAGAGGAAGGGACAGAAGGAAACTACGGCAAGCCAGAAGCAAGGTAAATAGACTGTAACCTTTGACATGAACCATAGAGAAGTTGCGCCCGCCATTTTGGATTTATAAAATTTTTAAACATTAATATCTCAAAAACTATATAACTTAGAAGGCTAAAACTAGTGGAATTTGAACTGGCAAGACATGCTTGTCTGAACACACTAATTGGTGACTGATTTGGAAAACAAGAAAAAATCGATCTTTTTTAAAGTGACAAGACGGACCGCGGACTGAGATTGAGAGCAGCTACATGGTCCTCCCCTACAATGGCAGCAAAAAAAGAGAAAAAACTGTTAGCTGTTATGGAAGCAATGGAAAAAAAAATGCTGGACGCAATAGGGGAGGTAAACGCAAAAATGACAAGCGCAATTGGAGAAGTAAATACTAAAATAAATGACATAGCTGCACAAGCAGACAAAAATTTTATAGATTTAAAAGCTGAATTACAAAAGTTAACCACCAGAACACAAGACATAGAAACCAAAGTAAAAGAACTGGAAGTTAATACTCAAAAAACAATAAAGGATAATGACAGAATGGAAACGATGATGCACTATAGAGACATGCAAAACCATCTGAGATTTAGAGGTATAGAGGAAAAATTAGGTGAAGATATTTTTACAAAAATGCAAGAAGCATTAGCAGATTTTTTACGAGGAGGAGGAAGCTGTTAAAGAACATATGGATCTTGTTTACAGAGTCAACTCTGCGTACGCAAGAGACAAAAATATTCCAAGGGACGTAGTAGTCCAATTTACAATGAAAAGGATAAAAGAACAAATCTACAAGAAATGTTTTACAGATTCTTTTGAAATAGGTGGAAAGAAAGTTATTGTAATGAAAGAACTGCCCAGAGCAATATTGCAAGACAGGAAAAAATTCAAGCGTCTGACTGATAAACTGAAAGAGAAAAAAATAAGATTTCGTTGGGAAATACCACAAGGACTGAGTTTTTACTATGGAAACAACAGAGTAGTGATTAAAAATTCAGCAGAAATGTACGCCTTTGTTGGTGAGAACAAGGGAGAACGACCAGTGGACTTACCGTGAGGGGTCCTTCTCCTCTGAGGGTTGGAGGACATCTTGTGTGGGTGATTCCCACCAATCACTAGGGAGGCAGGAACTAAACTAAACTTCTTCCTGTTCCCCCAGTGGGAGTCACCCAAGACTCAGTTTCGGTGCTCCGAAAGCAATATAAGTAATACGCTAATACTGAAAGGGGGAACAAGAGGTTAACAAGTAATAAGAACTTCAACAATAAGAACAGTAGAATGTAAGAAGAAAACTCTCTCAAATACGTATTTCGACTCTGAATTAATCCTCTTGTACTCAGTCGTTTCCTAATTTCTCTCTCTCTCTCTCTCTTATTGTTCTCTCTCTCTCTCTCGTCCTCTCTAGTAGCTCTCTCTCTTTTTTAAATTGATGTCTCCATACAGTTGCACGCTAACAGTCCATCTGTGACCTTGGCGACGACCCCGGGAGGGCCAAGATGTCCTCCAACCCTCAGAGGAGAAGGACCCCTCACGGTAAGTCCACTGGTCATTCTCCCTCTGAGGTGGAGGCCATCTTGTGTGGGACCTCCCAGAGCAATGTCCCTAAATATTGGGTGGGGGGTCGTCAGCCTCAGACAAAACGGACTGAAGAACGCGTCGACCAAAGGCTGCATCCGCTGAATCAAACACATTGATTTTATAGTGTCTGATAAACGTGGACAAGGATGACCACGTAGCCGCCTTACAGACTTCTTCTACTGAGGCTCTATTGCAGAAGGCCATACTACTGGCTGTACTGCGGAGAGAATGTGCCGTGATGCCCTCAGGTACTTTCAACTTTGAGCTCCTGTAAGCTTCAGCAATGCATGCTTTTAGAGTAGAGCTTATTGACGCTGGGGCCATTCTATTGCCTGTGTGTGGAGGTGAAACGTGAATGAATAGGGATTCAGTACGTCTTATAGATAGTGTTCTCAATATAAAGCATTTTAACGCCCGTCGTACATCCAAGGTATGCCATTTTCTTTCCATAGGATGGCTGGGATTAGGGACAAAGGAAGGTAAGTAGATCTCCTGTGATCTGTGGAATCTGGTGTCTACCTTAGGGCGAAAGGTGGGATCTGTTCGTAGGACCACCTTATCTTTGTGAAAAATGCAAAGATCTTTGCGAACAGATAGGGCTCCAAGTTCTGATACTCTACGAGCCGAAGTGATGGCTACCAAAAACAAGGTCTTCATTCTCAAATACTTGAGAGATATGGTTCTGATGGGCTCGAACGGTCTTTTTGTTAGAGCTGAAAGAACTGTGTTGAGCCTCCACGTGGGAAATCTGTGACGCTGTGGAGGGTCTAATTGTGAAGCTCCCTTCAGGAAGCGACGTACGTGAGGATGTTGAGATGGTAGGAAACCGTTATAGCGCGGAAGGACCGTAGATAGTGCTGCTACCTGTCGTCTGAGAGTGGACGCTCGGAGTCCATTGGAACAGCCATCCTGAAGGAATTCTAAGATCTGATGGATCTTGGGGTGAAGAGGATTAATTTTCTTTCTTCATGACCATCTGACAAAGGCCTTCCACGTGACATTATATATGCGTGATGCAGAAGGTCTACGAGAAGCCATCATGGTGTCGACTATGGTGGAGTTGAAACCTAGATTTAGAAGCCTGTTCCTTTCAACCTCCAGGCGGTCAATTGAAGCCAGCCTGGGTCGGGGTGACATATCGGTCCTTGAAGAAGCATGTCCTGTGATACAGGAAGAACTAATGGAGTGGTCACCTTCAACTCTTGAAGCGACGTGAACCAGGGCCAACGAGGCCAGTATGGTGCCACCACAATCACCTCTGCTTTCAGGGCCCGTATTCTGCGAAGAAGTCTTGGAAGTATTGGTATCGGAGGAAAGGCGTATAGAAGCCCCGTAGGCCAGGGAGACAGAAGCGCATCTGTCCCTATCGCTGAAGGATGATAGAACCTCGTAAAGAAGTTGTCCAGCTGGTTGTTGTGATGGGATGCAAAGAGGTCCACTACTGGGGTCCCTAGTTTGGATTGAATCAGAAGAAAGAGGTCCCGTCGGAGCGACCATTCGCCTTCCTGAATTGTCTGGCGGCTCAGCCAGTCGGCTTGTGTGTTGATGACGCCTTTTACATGCTCTGCCCTGAGGGATGCTAGATGGTTCTCTGCCCACGATAGTAGGAGTTGCAATCAGCCTCGTCTTGCGATTCTGGGCGACTGCTTTGCCCCTCCACCCCACATCGACCAGCGGTCTCGGGGGATATCTCATGCGGGTATTGGCGCTGCTGGCCGCCCCCGACTTCAAAGGGTTCACGCCAAAGTTCCTCTGAGGCGGCTGCTGCTGTTTGCGCGGGCTCCGCCACAGAGTGGGAGGTTTTGCCGCGCTTTACTGAGCTCTCTTTGCTCTGAGCTCCATGCGGTGAGGCCGACTCTGCTGCGGCTCGTTTAGTCGCCCGGCGCTCATGCCCCTCGTTCGGGCGTCCTTTCCTCTCCGTCTCAGGTGTGGAGAGGAATCCGTCATTCCTGGCGTCACTGGCCATGGCCCGGAGGCTCGTCGTTAAGACGGCCGGCCGTTGGATTTGCAGTGAAATTGAAAGTAGGAGAGAGAGAGGGTTTTTTTTGTTTTGTTTTGTTTTGTTTAAAGAGAGAGAGAGTTAGAATAGACAAAAGAGTAAGATAAAGCTTAGGTAGAATAAGGAGGAATAATAGTGGATTTTGGCAGAGCCAAACAAATTAACTGCTTCTCCCTATTGAGGCAGGAAAGAAACTGAGTCTTGGGTGACTCCCACTGGGGGAACAGGAAGAAGTTTAGTTTAGTTCCTGCCTCCCTAGTGATTGGTGGGAATCACCCACACAAGATGGCCTCCACCTCAGAGGGAGAATTTGGTGATATTTAAGACTACAACAAGATGGATTATAAAGTACTTTCATGGAATGTAAATGGACTTAATTCACCCCAAAAACGTAGAATGGTAGGTCATTGGCTGGAGAAACAAAAATGTAGTATAATTTGTATACAAGAGGCCCATCTTAAGAAACAAGATTACAAATATTTAATAAGAAAAAAGTTGGGAGAAGAATTTTTTTCATTGGCAAGTAATAAAAAGAATGGAGTTGTAACATGTTAAAAAAGACTTGGAACCTAAACTAATATTTAAAGATAAAGAAGGACGATATTTAGCGATTGAAATTTTTTTACATGGACAGAAGACTTTGATTGTGAATATTTACGCCCCCAATGGAGCTAAAGAAATTTTTTTTAAAGAACTACAAATGGAATTGGACAGTGTAAACTATGATCAAATCATGATGTTAGGGGATTTTAATGGGACTGTGAATAATAAAATAGGCGCTCAAAGAGAAAAGACGACACACTAGGGAAACTTCCAAAAAACTTTTTTGAACTGATAAAACAGGAAAATCTGGAGGATATTTGGAGGAAGGTTAACCCACAAGGGAAAGACTATACTTTCTACTCTAATAGACACGATTCACATTCAAGAATTGATATGATCTGGATGTCTACTATTCTAACATTTAAGACAAAAAAAGTTGAAATTCTACCTAGAATAATCTCAGACCACAATCCTTGTCTATGGACTTCTGGACAGGCAAAAAAACAAGGGAGATGGAGAATAAATGAGGACTTATTAGATAACCAAGAAATAGTTAAAAAATTACATGAAGAGACAGATTTATATTTCCAAGCGAACATACAGAAAGAAGTAAAAATTCAAACTGTGTGGGATGCGTACAAAGCATGATGAGAGGATTATTGATATCACTGAATGCTAAAGACAATAAAAAGAAAAGAGAACAATATGAAAACATTGTACAAGCCATTAAAATAAAGGAAAATGAATTGAAGAACAGACCAGGGAAAAAGAGACTGCAAAAGGAAATTTGGATGCTACAAGACCAAGCAAAAGCTATTTTGAATCAAGAGACCTACTGGAACCTGAAAAAGCTGCAACAAAAAGCATTTGAAGGCGCAAATAAACCTGGAAAATATTTAGCATGGCAATTAAAGAAAAAACGTGAAAATAAACTTATTACTAAAGTGATACGGGACAATATTGAGATAATAGACAATAAGGGAATAAAAAGAGATTTTTTAAAATATTATGCAAAGCTTTTTAAGAAGGAAAACAAAGACGGAAGAAGGATTAAAGAATACCTACAGTCATTAAAGTACCAAAACCAACAGAGAAAATTAAAGAACTATTTAACAGTCCAATATCACTACAAGAGATTAAAAATGCAATAAATGACTCAAAACTAGGGAAAGCACCTGGATCAGATGGTTTTACAGCTAAGTTTTATAAAACACTACAGGAATCGATCTCACCAGTGTTACTGCTATTAATGAATGATATAGGAGTGACAGGTGAGGTCCCGGAGACTTGGAAAGAAGCAACCATCTCACTTATTCCGAAAGAAAGTCAAGATTTAACCAATGTTAAAAATTATAGACCAATTTCTTTGTTAAACAATGACTACAAGATCTTTGCCAAGATTATAGCTGATAGGCTTAAGGAACATCTCAAAGAGACTATACAGACAGAACAAGCAGGATTTTTACCTAATCGCCAAATAAGAGACAATTTAAGAGTAGTAGTGGATGCTATAGAGTACTACGATAAACATCCGGAGAAGGAAGTGGGCTTTCTTTTTTTAGACGCGGAGAAAGCGTTTGACAATTTAAATTGGGATTTTATGTTTGAAGTGCTGGAACATCTTGAAATTGGAGACTATATGTTAAAGCTTATTAAGTCAATATATAGAGAGCAGAAATCCTCTTTAATAATTAATACTGAAAAAACGGATTACTTTAAAGTGGAAAAAGGAACACGACAAGGATGCCCACTTTTGCCGTTGCTATTTATTTGGATTCTGGAAGTCTTGCTACTAAATTTGAAAGAAGATAAAGAAATTAAAGGCTTAACAATAAAAGGTTTCTCTTTTAAATACAGAGCCTTTGCAGACGATGTGATGTTTATAGCCGAAGACCCTATGACTACATTACCATATTTGTCGCAGAAAGTAAGAGAGTTTGGTGATTTGGCTGGATTTTATGTAAATAAGAACAAATCGAAAGTGATGTGTAAAAATATGTCAAGTAATAAGCAAATTGAATTACAAAATCTTATAGAATGTGAAGTGGTGAAAAAGACAAAATATCTAGGTGTGAACCTAACAATGAAAAATATAGATTTGTATAAGAATAATTATGAGAAAATATGGCAGCAAATTATGCAAGATATTAAAAGGTGGAATGTATTAAATTTGTCACTGTTGGGTAGAATTGCAGTGGTTAAAATGAATGTGCTACCAAGAATAATGTTTCTGTTTCAAACTATTCCGATTGTGAAAGATGTAAAAACATTCAAATGCTGGCAGAAGGAATTGACTAAGTTTGTGTGGGGAGGGAAAAAACCAAGAATTAAGATGAAAATAATGTGTGATGCAAAAGAGAGAGGTGGGTTCCAGTTACCAAACTTAAGGCTATATCATGATGCAGTATGTTTGACTTGGGTAGGGACATGGACTATGTTACAAGATAGAAAGTTATTGTCCCTGGAAGGTCATGACTGTAGGTTTGGGTGGCACGCATATTTGTATTATGGTAAAACAAAAATGGACAATATGTTTAAGCATCATTATTTGAGAAGAACACTAATGGATACGTGGACAAGATATAAAAACTTTTTTCCAGAAGAAATACCTATGTGGATTGTACCTGCAGAAGTTTTAAATCCATCATCTCACTACAAAGGACAAGACTGGTTGAAATATAGAGACCTGTTAACAAGACATGGTAAAGACTTTAAATTGAAGGAGCAGCAGCAGATGGATTAGTTAAGATATAGACAGATATATGATATGTACAGAAGTGATAAAAAATCTGGTTTTTGAGAAAAAAATAATGAAATAGAACAAGTATGGGAGGAAGATGGAAAAAAAACGATTTCTAAAATGTATAAAGTTTTGTTAAAATGGTTTAATGCTGATGAAATGGTTAAGGAACAAATGGTAAAATGGGCGATAAACTTAAACAAAGACATTGAAATGGAATCTTGGGAATTTTTATGGAAAAATGCTATGAGTATTTCTACATGTTATAATTTAAAAGAGAACTGTTTTAAAATGATGTATAGATGGTATATGACCCCCCAAAAAATTGCAAATATTAATCAAAATATGTCTAACAAATGCTGGAAATGTAAAAAGAAAGAAGGTTCTTTTTATCATATGTGGTGGACTTGTGATAAAGCGAAGACCTATTGGTCTATAATACATGCAGAAATGGAAAATTTTTTGAAATGTACATTTAAGAAGTTGCCTGAAATGTTATTGCTTGGACTTAAACTAGAAGAGATAAATGTAAAGAAAAGGACAATAATATGGTATATGATAACAACAGCAAGAATGGTGTATGCACAAAACTGGAAAAATGAAAAAATACCAGAGGTGTGGGAATGGTTGAAAAAATTGTTATATACGGCTGAAATGGATAAATGGACTAGAAAATTGAATAATCTGTACTCAGAGACCTTTTTAGAAGACTGGAAGGATTTGAAAGAATATGTTGAAAAATACTGGGATATGAAAAACTACATTTATACATGGTTATAATAGCATAAAGGGATAGAAATATAATATATGAATGTACTAGTAAAAATTAGACAATGAAGCTGTTTTTTTTTAGAATTACATAAGATTATAGAAAATAAGAATTGGTGTATAAGTATTTTAAAGATATATAACTGTTACCAGAAATGTAAACATAGATATAAGTATTACTATTTTGGATAAAATGGAAAATGTGTTATGCTTCAGATGTGGTGGGAAACCACCAATACAAGATAAAAAACAGAATGTACAAATAGAACAAAATGTTATACAATATGGAAAAAGGGATTTGTATAAGGTAAATGTATTAATTTTGATGGTTTTTTTTGAAAAATAAAAAATTTCTTTACAAAAAAAAAGAAGAAGCTGCAGGCTACAGGTGGCCATTGGTTCAAAAGGCTTGCCCATCAATCTGGACAACACCAAAGGTAAGTCCCAAGCTCGTGTAGGGGCTCGAGATGGTGGGAAGAGACGGTTGAGGCCTTTCCGGAACTGCTTCTTCGGTGGGTGGGAAAACACGGAGTGACCTTCTATAGCAGGGTGATTGGCAGAAATAGCGGCCAGACAGACCCAACTGAGGCCCAAGTCCAAATGGGACAACAGAAAACCAAAAATAGCAACCAAGTCCGTAGGAGGCAGAGGCAACCCCACTGAACTAAGGTAAGCCAAAAACTTCCTCCATTGCCCGGCATTGGAAATATGCGTGGAAAGTTTATGGCAATTAACAAGTACGTGGTCTATCCTGTCCTTCATTCTTGTCACAGGATCCACCACGCTGTCAACCTGAGATGTGGCACATCGTGGAGCAACACTCGCCCACCCTGGGTGAGGAGAAGATCTGGCACCATCAGAAAGTGGATGAAGGAGCCCTTGGTCAAGTGCAGGAGAGTGAGGAACCAATGCTGCCTGGGCCACCATAGAGTCACCAGGATGCAGCAAGGACATTCCCTCATCACTTTGTTGATCACCTTGGTGAGTAGAGGAATTGGTGGGAACAGGAACATGTCTGTGTATCCATGGGTAAAGGAGTCCGTCTCCCAGGGAGATGGGATCCCTCCCTGCCATGGAGCAAAAAAGGCAATACTTTGCGTTGTGCCGGGAGGCGAACATGTCTATTTCCGAGCGGCCCCAACGGTTGAATACTGGCTGGAGGTAAGTCCAATTTAGTTCCCACTTGTGCAGTGATGCTCCTCCCTGCTCAAGAAGTCCGCCTGGACATTCAGGGACCTGGGAAGGTGTGCTGCTACCAGAAACACACCCCAAGAACACACCCATTGGTTACTTACCGTGAGGGGTCCTTCTCCTCTGTGGCCTGGAGGACATCTTGTAGGTGATTCCCATCCATCACTTAGGGAGGCAGGATTAACGTTAACTGCTTCCTGTTTCCTGTGGTGGGAGTCACCCTCAACTCAGTTTTGGGACTCAGAAAGCAATGTCACATCACTAATAAGAAACTCAAACAATGTAATCAAACAACATGCTAACCTGCATGAACAGTCCTAGTAGACATATAGGAAAGGAAGATATACGTATATACATAAGACAGAGTGTATGACAACCCAGGAGGGCCAAGATGTCCTCCAAGCCTCAGAGGAGAAGGACCCCTTCATGGTAAGTAACCAATGGTTGTTCTCCCTCTGAGGTGGAGGTCATCTTGTGGGACCTCCCAGAGCAGTGTCCCTATTTTTGGGTGGGAAGGTCGTCATCAAGAGATGGGACAGATGGAAGCACCCATCTCCCAAAGGCTGCATCAGCAGAATCGAACACATTTATCTTATAGATTAATGTAGACAGTGAGGACCCTGTGGCAGCCCTACACACTTCTTCCACTGATGCCCTATTGGCAAAGGCTGCATTAGTGGCCACACTGCATAGAGAATGGGCCATGATCCCATCCAGGACACAGTGGTTTGAACTCTTGTAGGCTTCGGCAATGCAGGACCTCAGGGTGTTGCTTATAGCTGAGTTAGACATTTTTCTCCCTGTGTGAGGTGGTGAGATATTGACAAACATAGACACTGTTTTCCTGAACGGGACTGTCCTGAGAATGTAATATTTGAGCGCCTATCTCACATCCAGAGTATGCCAAATTTTTTCCTTTGGATGAGAAGGATGTGGGATGAAAGACGGTAGGCAGATCTTTTACGATCTATGGAACCTGGAGCTGACCTTTGGACAAAAGGTAGGATCCACTTTCAGGACCACTTTATCCTCGTGAAACACACATAGGTCCTTGTGAACAGACAGCGCACCCAGCTCTGAGATTCTCCTGGCTGAGGTGATTGCCACCAGGAATAAGGTTTTCATTTGGAGACATTTGAGGGAAACCTCTTTCAACAGTTCCAAGGGATGTTTGGTGAGTGCTGTAAGAACTGTGTTAGGTCTCCAGGTTGGGTAAAGCTTTCTTTTTGTCATGGGTTTCCACCAGAATCTTTTCTAGTCGTTCGCCAAATAATTTGTCCCCTTGGAATGGGTATGCTGAGACAATGGCTTTAGACTGGTAATTTGCCGGCCAAGAGCGCAGCCAGACCAGGCGTCTGGTGGCAGCAGCTGATGCCATGGCTCTAGAGTTCAGATCCATAGTGTCTAAAGTGGTGTCAGCAGTGAAGGATATAGTTTCCAAGATTCTATTGGCCCCTTCGAGTAGCTTCCGATCATTTTCTGGCAACATTTGGATCAGTTTGCGCATCCAGACTGCAGTCACCCTAGACACTGTGGATGCTGCGGAGGAAGCCTTAACTGCCAGGGAACATGCTTTGTGTGATTTTCTCAGAGCAAACGCTGATCTCTTAGCCAGGCTACTGCACAGATTGCCATGTCTGACCTCTTGACAACAATCCAGACGACTGTAGTGCGTCCACCGCTGGAATCTGCAAGAGATCTGATGCAGAGGAGGTTATAGGATATAGTCTCTTGACAGGGCCCAGTATGGACTTGCTGGACAATCCCACTTCTGCCTTAACCTTTCGCATATAGAAGTTCGGAAAAGGAAAGGCTCTCTCAGAGAAATCATCTGGGGGAAAGAACTCATCGGTAATCTCTGATCCCTCTTGCTGCTCCTGATCATCATGGCGCTTATTATTCCCTGCCCTCCGCAGATTCTGAATCTTGAGAGCAGAGACTGGTTTTTTTTGGTAGAAAATAATGTAGGTCCTTGGTTTCAAAAAACCTAAAGAACTGCTCAGAGGCAATGGGGACCTTTCCCTCCATCTCTTCATTAGAAGAGAACTCCCCCTCCTCTTTTTCAATGGAGGCAATAGAAACATCCCCCTTTCCCCCCGTTGAAGGTAAGGGATGTCGGTGTCTCTGGGGGCAACTCTTCTGGGCAGCCTTTGTGGGCCAGGTCACCTTATGTCTAATCCTGGAGGGAGAGGAAGAGAGGAGAATGATCGTGAGTGGATAAAACGGCCCCCGGATGCGCAGAAGCGGGCTATTTCTTGTCTCATCACCCTCCTAAAAAAGGCCATCGCTCAAGGGGACAGGGGGGCAGAACCGGAGCCGCTAGCGTTACTGTCTTCTACGTCCCCTTGTGCAGCATCAGCAGAAGCGCCCACTGCATGGTCAGACCCATTATGACTTATAGTCTTGGGTTGCTCCCAGCCTGGGATCAGGCTCTGCTGGCTGGAATCATCATCCAAAATGACTGCTGCCGATCACGCAGTCTCCAAGTGCACGCAGGAATGGGAACTTTTGGAGCGTTTGGGAGCCCGCCACTTCCACGGCCCATTTTCGATTCGCCCTCTCTCTCTCCTGTGTTCTTCTCTGTCCATCTCCGCACAGGAGAGGAAGCTGTCGCTGTCTCCCCAGAGCGCCATTGTGGCTTAATGACTTCTTCAGAGCGATTTCTCAGGAGAGGGTTATTTATTTTTTTGAACAACAATGAAACAGGAAGGAATAAGAATAAGGTAGAATAAGAGGGGAGAAAATAGTCTTTAGAACAGCGAGGTAAAGTAGTGAACCAGAATTGAAAGTCAGGCAAAGCCTACTTCTAGCTGCTCTCCCTACTGAGGCAGGAAAGAAACTGAGTTGAGGGTGACACCCACCACAGGAAACAGGAAGCAGTTAAAGTTAATCCTGCCTCCCTAAGTGATGGATGGGAATCACCCACAATACGGCCTCCACCTCAGAGGGAGAACGGCATTCACCCCAAATCTCTAGGGCTAGACGACATAGCCCTCTGGACACCGTCCCACCCTGACGGTTGAGATAGCACATGGTCCTTGTGTTGTCAGTTAAGACTGTAACTATACTGTTGAGCACTAAGTGTCTGAAAGACTGGAGAGCGTATCAAACTGTTAGCATCTTTAGAAAGTTGATATGATTGTGAATTACATGGGTTTCCCACTTGGCCTCAACACACAGTCCCATGAGATGAGCTCCCCATCCCCAGAGGGATGTGTCTGTCGTGAGAGTCATGGATGGAGTGGGAGGGTGGAATGGAACTCCCACCAACAGATTTTGTGAGTTCGTCCACCAGTTTAAAGAGGTCAGCACTGGTGCAGTAAGGCAAAACCTCTTGGATTGGGGGTGGGACTGCAGATGAAAGTGACGAAAGAACCACAACTGAAGTGGTCTCATGCAGTCTGGCAAAACTATGACTGCCGTAGTGGCTGTCATAAGTCTCAGGAGCTGTTGGAGTTCTCCTGCCATGGCTTCCCCTCACTGATGGAGAGGATGTATCAGGGCAATAATGTTGTCTGCCCTCTTGGGAGGGAGAAAAGCTATGCACACTTGGGAATCCATGATGGGTCCAATTCATTGGAGCGAAGGGATGAGCAAGGACTTTTTAAGATTTACTCTGAGTCCTAATGCTGGGTTAGATTTATGTGGTCGAGTAGACTCCGAGTTTGCCACTAGCAACCACTCATTGATGTATGGAAAGATCTGCACACCTTGGAGATGAAGGTGGGCCACAATGACCACCATGAGTTTTGTGCAGTCGAAAGGCCGAATGTACTGAAAATGTCTCTTCCCCACAGCGAACCCGAGAAACATTCTGTTATCTGGATGAACTGTAACATGAAAGTAAGCATCTTTGAAGTCCAGAGTTACCATCCAAACCTCGTGCTTGAGGAGTGGAAGAATATTCTGTAAGGTCATCATCCGAAATTTCTTGTAAATGATGAAATGGTTGAGGTTTCTAAGGTCCATAATAGGACGGAGGCCTCCATCCTTTTTGGGCACTGTAAAATAACGGGAATAATGTGAGGCTTCTGCTCAAAGTAGTCAAGGATCAGATCTTTGTTGATGAAACACAGTTCTTTATTTCCAATCTCTACATTGGTACAGGTCCTCGGATTATTGTCAGAGATAATGCATACAATAGAAGCAGGTCTATTATACCCTTCAGTACAATTTGAATTGCCCATAGGTAACCAATCACCAAAGGGGAAAAACGGCGGGCAAAAGGGGTCTCTGGCCGTTTGCTTCCCACAGGAAAGAAAGCTAGGTGTTAAGCTGTAAATTTCCCTTCCCAAATCAGACCCCTTAGATGTAACCATATTCACATAACAAATGCTTCCCTCAAGGCTTTCGCACGTTGATAAGAAATGGTCCCTGTCCTCCCCTTGTCTTCCCAGCCGGGATGAATGGAATGCGGAGGCAGGAGTGTGAGAGGCCCATTGTTCCCATGCTTTAAAGTTGTCACTCTCCCGGCCAAACAGTTACACAGACCAGGCCTGGTCAAAGCCATAAACCTGGGGTCACATAGCATACATTCATACTGGCAAAAGGTATGGTTACATAGTGGGCATAGGGGCAACTGATAGCAATAGGCATGAATACAGGTTACAATACATAGCACATAGCAACAGGATACAATATAGCAGAAAGTCCCAGAAATCCTTGTCTGAATCTGCAGATTCTGACAAATAAAAACCACAATGAAGTTGTGATTGAGGGACTGGTTCTATTGCGTCCTTGTGAAGATTTTGAATTTCTTCTAGGAGTGTGACAGAACTGGGTGTATGGATGAAGTGAGACGTCGTGGGGACCTGGAGAAACTCTATAAGGTAGCCCTCTGTGATGACAGAGAGAGCCCATCTGTCCGATGTTATTTTTCGCCAGGCAGACAGGAATGGGGCAGGTGGGTGGGAGGCATGGCCTTGTGGCTGAAGTCAAAAGCCCTGCTTGGGAGCCTTGGTATTCTTGGCCCTAGATTGGGTGGTGGTAACGAACTTCTGTTTGTTTCCATAGGGCTGAGATGGCATGCTGGAAGACCTCTGCCACTGAGGATCAGGAGATGATTTGTGAGAGGATTTGCGAGACCAAGATTTATTCCAGGATTTCGGCTTGGATTGCTTGGCGGGCTGCGTGACTCCCAAGTTACATGACGTCTTGATGCTTCTGCCTAGCTTTTGCAAGACAGAATCTGTAGTGGAACTAAACAGGCCCTCACTCTCGAAGGGCAGATCTTCAACAAAGGCTTTGGTATTAGTAGATAATGGTGTGGAACGTAACCATGCATGTTGTCTAAGCGTGACTGCAGATGTGAGTGTCTTGGCTGCCACATCCAGAGTGTGTTTAGCGGCATTAAACTGATCTTTGGCCAGCATCATACCCTCCTCCTGGAGCCTCCCAGCCTGATGGTTCAGATCCTCAGGGAAGGAAGCAATAAACTCAGTCATTTGTTCCCAGAGGGCATACTGTTATCTGCCCATGCAGGCTGTATAGTTAGAAATTTTAATTCCTAACGCTCCTGCGGAGTAAAATCTTCATCCGAAGGAATCTAGCTTCTTTCCCTCCTTGTCAGTGGGAGAGGAGTGACTGTGTCTGCCCTTTGAAGAGGAGGTGATCACGACCGATTGGGTTTGGGATGAATAAATAAAAATTCAGCTCCTGATTCCTGTACCTTGTACATGTGGTCGATTCTTTTCCTGGAACCAAAGACCGAAGTCACAGGCAATGCAATGGCCGTGGATGTGTCCATTTGTACTGTATCAAACACTGAATCCTTAACTGTGGGTGGGGCTGAACAGTAGACAAAGTCAGTGTATTAGCCATCCTTTTAACAAAATCCCCATAGAACTTAAGATCCTCCGATGGGGAGATGGGAAGATCCTCTGCCACCTGCTGCTGTGGGGAGGGTTCTGGTGGGTGGTGAAGGATCTCATCTTCAGAAGTAGAGGAAGAGGATTCCAAAGGTTCAGAGAGCTCCGAGGGACCTGAGAACGAGACCGGCAGTGTCAGCATCGACAACATCGGTGTCGATGGCATGGCTGGGGGCGACGGAGGCAGAGGCACAGTCTTGTGTTTTCTGCCTGTCGGTATCGAAGGTTGAGGTCGTACAAACTTTGGTGTCAGAGAAGGATCTTTGTACCGAGAGAGACGAGACAATGTAGATTGGCGGTCCCATTCCAGTGGGGCGTACGGTGGAAGCCAAGGCGTGCTGGTTATTGGATAGGCCCCGTAAAGGTACTGCCACTGGTGGGGATCCCAAGGAGGCAGAAGAGAGGGTTCTGCCGGTTGATCCTGATCATCGGGTCAATGTGGAGAAAACGTGAGCACGCCTGGTCCACGACTCAAGTGTAGGCTTTCGACACTGGAGGGTCGGGAGGCTTGAGTCAGATCCATATCCTGTTCAGAGTCCGTGAACTGGACAGGACACAGCAAAGGTGAGGATGAGTCACCTTGTAGCTGCCCGAGGCCAGTAGGGTCAAGTGAAGTAGCCCCCGCAAGGGTCGAGTCCGATGTAGGACACGTGGATGAGGCAACTTCAGTCAGGGAGCCATTATGCTTTTTATGCTTGACTGGCCTGTTGTCCTTACCCTCCTTGTGTTTCTTAGCAGGACCATGGGCTTCGAACTGAGCAGTTGCAATTGGGCGTTTCAGCACCGATCTATCGACATCGGGGACACTCGGAGTCGAAGATAGCATGGCCATCGATCCCGGAGCTGGAGTCAACATCAAGGCATGACCAGACGTTTCTTGCCAAAATGCCATTGGCAAAAGAGCCTGCTCTATCAAAAGGACACGGAGTCTAGCAGCCCGATTTCTCCTCATCTGCTTCGAAAACTTGGAGCAGTGAGTGCAAGAGTCCACATGATGCGTTTCCCTGAGGTACAGGAGGCAAAGTGAGTGTCTGTCAGGGGGGCAATCTTACTGCCACACTTTAGGCACCGTTTGAAAAAGCTCTGCCATTTGGCCATAGGCTGGGGGTGGGGGACAAGTAACCTGCCAAGGCAGAGTACTCACAAAGTCAGTCCTATCCGGTGAAACAAAGTTCTTTTTTCATTCCCTTTCAGGAAAAATCCAATAGAAGAAAAGTAGAGAGAAGTAGAAAAAAAATACCGACCCAAGCAAGGAGGGTCCTACCAGCACAGCGGTCAGAAGACAACTGGTGGTATTGTCGTACCCCTCCCTTGGTCATGCCCACTGGAGCCCTGCATGTGATCGGGGAGAGGGCGCGAAAATCCCTTTCGCTTTCAAAGATACTGATAAGGGTTTGCGCAGGTGCACTATATCCCAGAGGTGTGATGCACAGAGACTACAAAGATCTTGCAAGCGCTGCCCCTGCTTACCTGCTCTGCATTTTCCTTATTTGCTTTGTTCTCCTCATCCTCCTCTTCCTCTGGCTCCACTGGGGCGGGAGTCAGAGAAGCCACAAAATGCCACAGGATATCATGGAGAGACGTTGTTTGAATGACGTTACAGAGAAGCCAATTAAAAGCCTAGAAGTAAAAGAAGGACAGAGGGAAGTTGTAGAAGAGCTGTCACATTTTACAAGATCTAAGGATACTTTGTCAAAAGTACATGCAGATTAGCCAGCTCATTATAGCAAGAGAGAAAACTGCCCTTAAATATATGCAGCATGTTCCCTTTGAAAGATGTCTGCAGTTAACTGGCAGAGGTTGGAAGTGATAAGGAGGAAAAAGATAATTAACAGGGAGGCTTTAAAGATGGAATTGAAAGGCAGATCGTCACCTAAAATCTGTAGGGAGCTGGGCAGACCTCCTAAGACAGTAAAGGTCTGATGCACTGATGACTGGAATGAACCATATGCACGGCTGTTAAGCAGACTCAAGACCAGAGAAAAGGCGCAAGATTCTGGCAGCAATGTAAACACTGCTAAGGCAACCTAATGGAGCTGCCAGAGCAACAGGAAAGAAATGGCATTCTAAATGTCAGGGTATTTTACGATGCAAACCTATGCAGTGTTACTCCACCTTGAAGCTACTGAAATCAGTACAGAAACTCTGCATCAGAGAACATTGTCAATCTAGAAGAGTTCAAGAAAGCAGTGCTGAATGGAAGCCGCTCAGCCTTGGTGATTGTAACCGAAAAGACAAAACACGATACAGACAGACAAAACTCTAAAAGATGGTCTGAGCCCATGCATTATTGAGAAACGATATTGGTCATCTCTTGCCACAACCAATCTAATTAAACATACACTGAAGAAGTTAGGACAGGCCGAGAGGATATCATTTTTATATTTTCCTGTAATTATAAACTCCTATGTCAGCGACAGTGACTGTGGGTTTTTCTTTCCTTACATCCCATAGTGTGCTCTCTTCTCTCTGTACTGCAATAGGACTTTTTGAAACCTCTCTCCTCCCATTTCCCTTCCCGCCCTTCAGATTGATTTTTCCCTCCTTCCCTCTGTTTTTGTTATTTATACCCTCCCACCTTATCTTATAAGGATCTGATGTCATGCTTTGAGCCAAAAGGAAAGGAGAGGGTATGCTTTAATAAATAAATTTAATAAATGCAAACAGAAAGCAGAGGCTGCAGGAATACGTTATATTCAAAATATATTGGAACAAATTCCTGCTGGTCTCACGCTTTGTCATAAGAAGCTGGACCTGACTAGCAGTACTGTTATTGGAGCAAACTTTTGGGCGGAAGATTAATTTAGGCACTAAATACCTCCATAGCAAAGACTCGGCATGCTGATTTTCTTAAAGCTTGTTTCATTGCAATTTCAAGTCCTTCCAAATCATGATGCTGGATTACAAATGCCAGAACAGGCCACTGGAAATTTCTCTCTCCTTTGGAAAGAGAGCTGTGGGCGGAGATTAACCGAGAAAGTTCAGGAGATGGATGTCTCAGGAGAGAGGACCCCACTTCTATTCAAAAGCATAAAAATATGTGCACATTAGATGGTTAAACTTTTTTTCCCACAGCTATGCAAATGTTAGTATATTAGTATTAAAAAATAGAAACTGTACATATGATCTGCACTATCTATCTATCTATCTATCTATCTATCTATCTAGGCATCCATCCATCCATCCATCCATCCATCCATCCATCCATCCACCCTCATACGGTTATCATCTTAAGCAGAATTCAATAATTTTACACTGTGGACTGAAGCCACGCAAGGATGCATTTCAGACAGACCATGCTTTGTCATCGTGCTCCAGTCTTCCCCCACCCCACAACCAACACATGGCTCAATAATTACAGACTTCTATTTTTGCAGCAAACCATCATTTGCCATTATGTCTGAATAACAAACAGTGCTTGAAGGTGCACACAGAAATGAGGACAGCCAATTGTCAGCTACGCTGCCATTTCCTGGCCGGGGGTTGGGACTCGACCAGTGACCCCACCCGTTGGAATGTGCTCATGTGCTGTTTAGCTGTTTGGCTTCCTTATCACGCCCCACTTTTTCCCGCTACGCTCCCAGCTTATGCCTGCTTCGCTTCCAGCTTGCTCAAGGTCTGGGATAAATCCTCCCATACCATGTTATTCTTTTTGCAGCTGCTCTCACAAACATTTTAGTAAAAGTTCCCTGGGAATACAAATCACAATAACCTGCTTGCCGCCATTTCTATGTGAAACCTGTTTAGGGGGCTGGAACAACTTTTTACGTTTGATGATTGGTATAGATGCAGTGAGGGGGATTCTGGTTACTTAGTATAATACTAACTGTTTGTTTACATTAAAGTCATAACAGAGAAAGTTTAACTATACCAATAAGAACCTTTTTGCAAATAAAGGACTTTCTGGTTAAGAAGACCTGTTGCAGACTGCATCTTTTGGGACAATCTCACACCAATCCCATTATCTGAGAGAATAAAGGGACACGTTTATTTATTCACAGCAAGGCAAGGATTTGCAACGGTCAATGACAACTGTTCAAACAAAGGTGAATCACTGTGCTGGTTAAGTGATGGGGCGGGGGGAGAAGAGTCAGGCCTCCTCTGTCTCTGTATCGCTGTTTTGCAGGTGAGACCACCTGGCTCCAAGCCTAGAGCAGTCAGGTGTGTGTTCTGGCTTAGTTCCTCCTTGCTAAACACTGACTAATGCTTCAGGGAAGGATGCCATGTCCTTTTTCCCTAGCCCCAAAGAAGCGACGGAGGCAGTGGATTTTAAAAGCTGATCTTAGCATTGCCCCTTTGGCATGCATCAGCACACAGTTGCTAATGCTAGCCAGCTTCCTTCAGTGGTCCACCAACAATCCCCATCCCCTTGTCTCACCTCTGCTTGGGCAACGAGGCAGCAGAATCGGAATTAAACCAGTTTAAAATCCTGATCTGAACAAGGGGAGCAAGCCATCGTTTGCAATAATGACAATGGTTTGCTGCAAAAATCTTTAATTATCAAGCTTTGTGGGAGGGGAAGGGACACACAAGCTTAAGGCTCCCCCCCCCCCCCCCATCGGGTGCCATTTCTTATTGGAAATAACAAGACAGAGCTCAAGAAAACCACCTGAATTTCAGACTTCAATTCTGAATCTTTTTTAGTATTCATTTTCAAATTCTGGTCAAACAGAAACTAAAAGGTTGACATACTATCAGCATCAATGCATTCATAAGAGATTACAAAGCCATTTCTTGGAAGTATACTCGTGGATTGCAGCCAGGATCCAAAGAACTGAGTAATCTATATATCTAATAGCCAAGTGGCCATCTCCGTGTGGATATCTAAATCTGTGCGGGGGAGCACTTGGGGGGCAGGGAGATTTTCCTGCACACTTGGGGGACTCCCCACGTGATCAGAAAAATCCTAAAAGTAAAAAAAAACTTTGGGGGGGGGATATTTAAATCCCACGAAAAGTTAAAGAGCGTTCCCTGCACATGCACAAGGAACGCTCTTGGAACTGTGTGGCGGCCTGGCGGTTGGGAGGCGTCCAAACCTCACTGCCAGAGCCAGGGGGAGAGAATTGGTAGGCCTCGCGGGTGCCTGTGGGGGGGGGGGGGAGAGAAGCGGCGGGCCCAAGCAGCTTTTGGGCACTCGGGCCTCATCGTGAGAGCCGGGAGGTTGTGGTGGGGGAGAAGCGGCGGGTCCAAGCAGCTCTTGGGTGCTCAGCCTCGCCGTGGTAGCTGGGGGGTGGCGGGGAGAGAAGCGGCAGGCCCAAGCAGCTCTTGAGCGCTCGGGCCTCGCCGCGGGAGCTGGAAGGGTAGGTAGGGGGGAGAAGCGGCAGACCCAAGAAGCTCTTGGGTGTTTGGGCCTCGCTGCAGGGTGGGTGGGTGGGGGAGAGAAGACTCACCTGTGGCTGCTTTCTCCACTCGGTGGAGCTCCTTCTCCCCCCCCCCCTGCCGTGAGTATTGCGGGTCCCCCCCTTGTTATTTCTATGCACCTAATACTCTTTGGGTTTTTGTTTCTGAAATAAAAGTCCACCATGCAGTATAGGTGGTGCAATAAATATCACAGGGGGTGGCCGTCTGCTTTTTGAAGAAAAATGTAAATACCGATGCTATGAATAAATCCCAGGCTTAATCTAAGCATCATTCTACTTCTATATAGAGAAACAGCACAGACATTGAAAAGGAACAATTACAAAAAAAACAAAACAGAAACTATATTATTCTGTGTTATTACCGGCATCTCCACTGTTCACTCTCCTTCTTGGGATAGCCTTGACCCGTGCAGGAAGAATGGAGTGCTGCTTGTCATATTCTGAGGCAACGACGGAATATGACCTTTGGAAAACTGTGCGTTTTGCGAGATCCGTATCTGTGATGGGGCTAGTCTCTAAACTGGGAATAAGCCAGTAAGCTAATTAAAATCTTCTCCATGTAAACATTTTAATGGCGTTATGTAAGCCTAGATAATACCTATACCCTGTTAACAAATGGGAAAGCGTGATTTCTGGATTTGCAACCAGCTTCAGGAACTGATTTCAAATCCTGCATTAGAACCAGTGTTTCCTCTAAGCTGAGTTAGCTTGAGCTAGTTCACAGTTTTGTAGCCTCCAGCTCACTCAGTTTTGTCTTAGCTCAGGAAGTATGGCTCCAGAGCAGACTAATTCATGCAGTAGCCAAATCACTCACTCACAATTTTAATGTCAACAGCTCACAAAGTAGCATTTTTGCTCACAAGACTCCACAGCTTAGAGGGAGCACTGATTAGGACCTGAGTTTATTCAGGATTAACCTTGGTGCAGGCATAAGAAACCAGGGTGGGGGGGGGGCAGGAATCTGCATAGAAAAGGAAGCATTAAAAGGAAGTCCAGGGTTGTTACACAGAGGCAGGCAATGGCAAGCCAACCTCCGAACGTCTCTTGCCTTGAAAACCCTGTGGAGTTGCAATAAGTCAGCTGCAACTTGACTGGACTTTCCACCACCGCCAACTAACTGGTTACAAAGAAGCAGCCTTCATAAAATCACAAAGCTGCCTGAACATTAAAAAAATCTTTGTAGCTAGCACGCCAACACATATTAATATATACGTTGGGTTACCTTGGGGGCATGGATTTCATGTTACTTTCTGGCTCCTCAAAAACATTAGGACTGGCATCAGGAGTAACTGATATATAAGGTGCAGGTACTGAAGTTGAGCGCAAGTATCTCATCTCATCCTGAAAGAGGTTGTCATCTGGATAGCCAACAAAGTTCTCATGGTGATGCCTGGAGAAAACAAGGGACAGAATATTACCTTAAAACCACATCTTTCAGTCCAGTGTTCCACCAGCCATTGAAACAGATAAACATGACAGAAATTAACAAGCATGAGTAGCCGTGAACTCCAGCTCCCCCCCCCCCCAATACACCCATCCACCCCGTTCTATTTCACTGATCCCAACTGCTTTTCGGGTTAAATCTCTGCACTTTAAGCTTTGATCCATCTTGGAAATTTTCAGGATTACACATTCAGCTGGAGTCCTATTAAAAATCTAATCAAGAGGATCTACAAGAGTTCTGGAGAAGTAACAGTATCTTGGGTTGGCTGGCTGGCTGGCAGAGCGAGAAAACATGGCGTATAAGCCTAGCACGTGATGCCTGAATGAGCAACCTTTTTACTAGGTCAGGAAATCATACTGCAAAAGGGTTGCTGTTTTCCCCTGGGGAAGCAAAGATTAAATTGGATTTCACCCAGAGCGTTCATTTTGAGTGAGAGCTTATTTTCTCCTGAGGCTTCGCTTTCTGTCATCTAAAAGTATGGGACCGCTTTGAACCATTCAACTGGCCTGACTCCCAGGTGACATACAAGGGCCTACACTTCTGGAAGTCTGATTTAACTTCACATCTGAATATATACCAAGCACCAAGAAGTGACTGAAAGCTCTTTGGAGGAGCATGTATTGATCAAGGGTAAACACAGAAACAGGGCAAGTCCTTATTTTAAAATACTTTGGAAGCCACAGGCAGTTAATCACACTTGGAAGAACTCAGTCTTGATTGCTTCTATGTTGAATTATTTGCCCACAGAGGAAGACAATTGCAATGATTAGTGATAGTTGTAATGATTAGTGATAGCTTGTTTCATCAGGAATACTTCAGCAGATGGAAGTAACAATTAATACTGATAATGCGAATGCTTGACCCACGGGTCCCCGGCATAGTACCTCTGGGCACCATGGCATCTGCTGACACCTTTCCTGGTACGTGTCAAGTGTTTTCAGAAAGTGGGCGGGGCCAGGTGGGGGATGGGGCTTTTGCCCAGCAAAGTTTCTCACTGGCCATTAACTGACTGGGGGATGTACATTTTTTTAAAAAATACTGCTTGGCAGTAGCTGCCACCACAGCACAAGGATCTTCACTGTGTGACTGAAGGCAAGCTGCAGCTGCCATTTTGTGCCCGGCTTTGCCTCCTTTGACAACCATTTTGTCGCTGTGCCCACCACCCTGTGTTAGAATTCCAAAGGCGCTCACAGGTTCAAGAATGTTGGGGACCCTGGCTTAAGTTTGCTCAAGACTGACTGCAGAGACTTTAGAAAAGCATAATTGTTTTTTAAACCACTGGACATGGGGGGAAAGGTAATTCATTGAGTTTTGTTCTGTTTCTTAACCTGGCTAAAGTCTGGAGATAGAGACAGGACATTTTAACAGGGAAGTCCTCTGAGATGCCTTCCTTGACGCTGGGAAGCTGGGACTGGAATGGTCTGGAAGGGTGGTAGCACAGGATGCTGGGCTCAGCAGCACTGCTCAGGGCCAGCAAGAACAGTGCATTCGCTTTGATCACTTGATGAGCTTCCATGGTCGGCAAGGCACGAGGTGTCTTCACTTGCATTGGCTTTCTCCTAGATTGCTTGACCTACAAAGAGACACAAATGAGCACTCTTTGAGTCTGTCACTGGAGAGAGGCGGGTAAAAAGGATCACAGATAAATACTGCATGATCTTCTGGCCCCAAAGGAAGGGCTCCTAACAGAGTACCGCTAAAGAGGGTCACATTTCTACAAATATTTGCGGCTCATCCTGGCCATCAAACAGAGGTACAGCGGATCCTGTACTTCACATGGGAGCTTTCCTGCTCCAAGTCAGTCTGTCCCCTTTTCATTATTATTAGCTGTCTATAACTGAAACATAAGGACTGAGCAAACAGCCCAGCCCAGGGGTAGGCAAACTGTGGCTCGGGAGCCGCATACGGCTCTTTCACATATATTATGTGGATCCCGGCAGGGCGGCTGGGGAAGCTAAATATCATTAGCAAACAAATATCACTGGACAAATTAATATCATTATCAATATCTGCTTTTACCCCTTTTGTTATTATTTTTGGCAGTCTCATTTAATGTTAATAAAAAGCCAATTTGCTTATTTTCCAATAAAAGCAGGTAATATTTGTTCATGTCTTGCGGCTCTCAAACATCTGATGTTTATTCTATGCGGCTCTTATGTTAAGCAAGTTTGGCCAGCCCTGTTCTAGGTGGCTCTTACGCTGAGCAAGTTTGCCCACCCCTGGCCCAGCCCTATCGCTTGTGTGCAGTACAGTTGTACTCAAGACTAGCAACAAGACCCCATTTCATTTTTCTCCCTTTTGTCGTCGCACACAGGAAATGGGAATACCAAGAGGCCCACAACCTGCCAGCTAACCAATCTGTGACTGCAAGAGCCTGATCTACAGATCAAGTTGAGAGCCTGGATGATCAAGCGGTTAAGAGTGCCAGACTAGTACCTGGGAGACCCGGGTTCAAAGCCTCACTCGTGCAATAGAAGCTCACTGAATGACCTTGGGCCAGTCACACTCTCTCAGCCTAACCCACACTCTCTCAGCCTAACCCACCTGCTAAAATGGAGCAGAGGAGAGTGGTGTAAGTTGCTTCGGGTCCCCGTTGGGGAGAAAGGCGAGATATGAATGAATTAAATAAACAAAATGGAAAAAAGGAAGCATCACAAACATCTACAGTTATTTAAAACATTTTGTTCACTAGCAGCCTGCTATGTATCTTTAAGTCAATTGTAGTAAGGAGGGGGAAAAAAAATTCACAAAATTTTCCCATGGGATGATTCTTTGTTGCCACAAAAAATGTTGTAAGCACCCATTTGCAAGCTTGCTGTGAAGGACACTTGAAGAAGGCAGCATTAGGGGCAAGAGAGCCATTCTAACTTCACAGAGGGCCCAGATTACTTCAAAGGCAGATCACAGGGGCTGAGCGGAACTACAAACCTTCATCATAGACAGTAAGGAACAGGTGAAAAGATACCTTTTCTCTTGCTGCTGCCTGCTTTTCACGTAGATATTTCTCTCTGCACCGATCGCAGACTAGATACCACGTGCTTCCTCCAATACCGCCGTCACCACAATTGCCAGCCCATCCACCGCAAAAGTGTCCAATGCTGTTATAGCCTTGTCCACCTGCATACCGGCCACACCCTTCAATCATGAAAAATCATGTTTCAGATGGAGATCTACTGCATCTGTAATTTCTACTGCTGTGTCGTGTATTTCAGAGGGTTAAGGGTCTTTAAAAGCATGTCAGACTGATCTTTAGAGGTTCAGACAATCATGTTTACAACTGTCATACTAGTTAACGTAACGGTTTCATATTAGAACAGATGCACTTGAATTCAGGACAACAGACAGGAGAGAGTGGGGCTTAGGACTCTGGCTGGCATTGTTAACTGCAGGCATGTATAGCTTACTGACAAAAAGGGCAGCCAGAAACTGCAGCCAGGAGGTTGGGGCTGCAGGGACAGCTGACACTAGAACTCAAACAGATGGCAGTCTGAAAGGGAGCTGCTTAGGAAGTCGCACTGATAACTGCAAGATATTAACTCCGACTTGCTTGCTCCCCTTCTTATGTGAAATTCATGATAGTTCGTGTCTTTGTTCAGTTAATCCTGCGTTTTCGTTCGGGGATGAGGAATGATATAGTATAGCCCAATTTCGTTCAATCTTGGAAGCAACACAGGGTCAAGTGCTTGGATGGAAGACCACCAAGGAAGACTCTGCAGAGGAAGTTAACGGCAAACCACCTCTGCTTAATCAGTTGCCTTAAACCTCTATGACAGGGGCGTAGACTTTGTAAATCCGGGGGGGGGGGGGGCTCTTTCATGCGCGCTCGCAAAGCGCGCGCGCACACGGGATCATGTCCCCACTGCGTCTCCCCCCCCCCCGGGCCCCAGGGAGGTAGACCCGGTTTCGGCAGCCAGCTGGCCAGCTGACTGCCAGGCGCGCGAAGCGCGGGACCATGTCCCCGCCGCCTCTCTCCCCCCCCCGCCCCAGGGAGGCAGGAGGGCAGGCCAGGGGTGGAGGGGAAGGAGAGGCGGCGACGGCAGCCAGCTGGCCGGCTGACTGGCAACCGGCGGGAGCTCCATTTTGCCGGGGGAGGCTGAGCCCCCCCCGGAAATTTTGGAGGAGGCTCAAGCCCTCGAGCCCCCCCGTAATTGACGCCTATGCTCTATGAGATTGCCATAAATTGGCTGGGACTTGATAGCACTTTATACACAGACACACACACTCCCCCCCCATTGGTTCAGCTTTCTGATTACTGCAATTCCAGCTGCCCACGTTGTCAGCTAAGGAATTTCCATACCTATGTTTATCGTAAATCCACCAGTGAACACACAGTACCTACATCAAATGGTAATGAGACAAATATAGCTCCTCTTTTTATTTTTTACATGTTATACACACCCCTCTCTGAATGTTAGCCACTTCCCTCTGCTACTCACTTCCAGTAACACATTGTTTGCTATGACAGGCCTAAGATTACGAAGGAGAGAAGGTGGGATGCTTCACTCACTATTCTACAAAAGGGCTTTCAGATAGAATAAATTATTTGAAACTCAACATGTTTCTCCAATTTTTTTTTTTTTTTAAAAAGGAACTCCGGGAAACACCTCCAGATAAACATTCTTAGGATCAAGCCACAGCACATAGCAACCTTTTCTTTGCCCGTGTGCTGTGATGGCCTTACCTGGATGAGCTTGTCTCATGTGATAGGTCACTGGATATGGGTGGGATTCTCCACACAGCTCACAGATGGTGTCTTTCTCCGGTCCCCCTACCGCAAGCTGAGCCATTTCACCAAAGAGGTTTCCTCTCGGTCTGGCCTCTGCTTTTTCTTTTTTCTTCTTTTCCTTTTTGGACTTCTTGTTATCTTTGTCGCTTTCTTTCTTCTTCAACACCGCACAGGACCCGGGGCTTGGGAAAATCATGTTCTGAGAAGCTGCCTTGATGGTCGCCAGAGAAATGTCTTCCCAAAAGGCTACCAGGTGCTGCAGCGTTAGGGGAAGAGGGGACTTGGATTTCATGGTGTGGTGGCTGGAAGTTTCAAAAGAGGCACTTTCATTCTTTCCATCCTCACATCGTTCGTGAAGAGGGGGCTCTTTGAGCATAGAGAGGACCTTGTTTTTATTTATGCTGCCCATTTTTGAGATGTCAGGCCCATGAGGGGCTATGTTGAACATGTTAAGAGCAGAAGATATTTCCAAGGAATGTCTGTTTTTCAGCTTGGTTTCTTTTTCTTCTACCGGCTGCTGGCCCAGGTTGCATCTAATTGGGGCATGTTCCTTGGACAGTTCAGGGTTGAATTTCAAAAAAGAGGAGCACGCCATGGCATCGTGCACTATCCCTTCGTGCCACAAGAAAGAAGCAAAGACAGCCCTGGCACACTCTGCCACAGATGGCGACATGGCTTGCTTGGCAGGCTCTACAGGTCTGGTGCCGTCGCCTTTGAAAAGGCAGACAGACTTCTCCTTTTTGGGTCTCGTGTGCCTACTTGCACATTTGCGGCTCACTTTTGGAGACGCTCTCATGTCTTGCTCATCTTTCAGTGGCGCTTTCCCTATGCTGAAATGAACTTTATTAGAGCCTTCGTCCGTGGTTTTGAACTCAGCGTTATCTTCACAGGTGCTGTCCGTAACGCTATTCGTCTTCAAGGTACTTGAAGTGCAGACTTCAACAACTTCACTGTGAAGATTTTCTTGTACCACATGAGGAGAAGGGGTCCTGTTGTCTGTTTCAGGCACAGGTTTTCCATCTTTTAACATAATTTTTGGTTTTGGAGAAGTGGACCTTCCCCTTATTGGCTCTGTCAGGGGCACTTTCTTTTTGCGAAGACTATCTGGGTCCAATGTATAAGAATCTGATTTAGATCTCTCCCGAGGAGGGTCGATTTTTGTTTTCACAGGGGCTGAGGGTTTCTGAGTCTTGTCGTGAGGAGAAGATGACCGGCGAGAACCTGCGCCAGATGTACAGGATTTACCTGCTGAGAGAGTCTTGGGTGAAGAGGATCGGTTACCTGGCCCGGGAGATTCTGCTCTCAAGCCAGATGTTGTCCTTCCATCTGTTTTTAAAGTCTGTAGAGTGTTATGATTCGGAGACAACGACCTGCTATGGGAGTCGGACCTCAGCTTTCCAGTATCAGATTTCAGCATCAGAGATTCACTAGCGGACAAGCCCTCCATATTCCGAGGCTTTTTCTGGTCTCCAACGCTGTGGCTCACGCGCCCGTCGGATTTCAGCGACCTGCTATCTGCTCTGTATTTGGACACCATGTCTGGTTTCCCTGCTGGAGAAACTGGTCTAGCAGCTGCTGTAAAATTCATTCTGTCACCTGTTTTGATACATTTTGTAAAGACGTTATTAAAGGGAAACGTTTGTTTATGGTAGCAAGAATCACAACGCTGAAGAATCACAATGCTGAACAGCCACACAAATTCATCAGATTTCTCAGTATCAGAAAGATAATACAGATAAAGGAAGGCGACATACGGAGGGATTCACATCTTGCAGAGCTCGGTCCTACAAGCTGGGACTGAGCCTGGTGATCAGCTATCAGCTCTGACAGTGCTGACCATCTACAAGGAGCTTTATCTTCATCTCCTCTTCCATGCTGGTGCCCATTACTGCCTGGACACCATTTCATGCATTCATGAATGCATACGGAACCCCAATCCAACAAGCTGTACTGCAGCGCAGCCCTGGATACTGAATGCGAGGGCATACAGCACGATTTTGGGCGCACACAAGCCAACCCAGAAGGTAGCCATCCATGGAACAAGATTTCTACACTCAGATCATCCTTGGAGGACTGAGGTGAGTGATCTCTGAATACTATTCTACAGTTATTTAAAATGTCTCCCACAGTGGTGTGTACGTGTTTTAAGGCAGCTTATTAACATGCACTGTGTGAAAAGCTGATATGCTAACCACACTTCCTGAAAGACAACAAAGAAAGAAAAGAATAATTGGGATGGGGGGGGGGGGGGAGCTAACGTGCACTGTAGCATACTGCCGATAAGATGTATCTAGATTACAATATCCAAAATCAGTATTTTAAACTTTGTTTATCTGATCATTTCTGGCAACCATCGATAGGAAATACCAAAGAACTAAAATGAAAATGTTATAACCATGTTTGGGCAAAGGTCATGCTCACATGGGCCTAATGGGTCTGACCCAGAACATTATGGGTACAATGACTGCGGATCTTTCCCTCATCCCCTCTTGTCCCCTTCCTCTCAGCAATAATTTCCAAACCCGGGCAAGTTGGCTCTTGGGATCACAGGGCCTGTGTGGATTTACAGTTGTGGAAGGGGCATAATGTGGAAGGGTAAGTGGTGAAATTCCCTTCTCTGTCCTGTGCTAACAGAAGAGGATGGAGCAGTGATTTGACCCCCTTCCTCCTCCTCGCTACAGCCACCTGAATCTATGCAGTTCTTGCAACTCTGAGAACCACCTGTCTTGCATTGGAAAGGACTACTGGGCTGGGGGGGGGGGGGGGTCAGCATTTCTCAGCACCTTCAGGTGACAGGTCAGTGGATCTAACCCAAAGTCTTATACAAAGGCATACAATGCTCCTTAGATGTACTCCCCCCCCCAAAAAAATCACAATATCAAATATGTTAATTCATTTTTTTGCTTTGATATAAAATCAGGCCCTAAATGATATTTACAGTATACTCAAATATACAGGATGTTACTGTCAACAAATATGTTTCTACATATTCTTGGTGCATTGTCTAAATATATCTATTGTTATCACTTAGTAAAGTAACCTGGCACATTCATTACAAACCCCCCCCAAAACATTTATGCTGATCCTTAAAGGAGTGCTATATACAACCTCAACAGAATGCTGAGCAATAACTTTTAAAGTGAATGGAATGGAATGGACTCAAGACAGATAACATCTTTTCAAGAACTTCTGAACAACCTCTCCACATTGGCATGCGTACCCACCCTTTAGTTTGTGAGAGAGAGATGAAATAGCAGAGGAAGGCCCAGCTACATCATTACTTTTGTAAATGCGCTCACGAGAAGCAAGGCTGCAGGATGGAATTTCTAAAGTGGAAAACAGGGGCACAGAAGCAGCATAGATTCAATGGAAAAAACAGCAAAGATAAAAAAAACAAGCAAAGCAAGCAATTCAGATGAGACACATCTAACTCCATGACATATTCACATGTGCTTTTCCCCTCCTTCCATTGCTAAGGAATTACAAAACTAAATAATCATTCTCAGTACTGCCTTTCCCCCCAAAAAAATAAATCATTTTTTTTAACAAAGACCTAAGGAAAACCTAACTACAAATCCTTATGGTGACAGTAAATGGTTGAGCTTAAAAAAATAAATAAATGAACCAGCAATTAATGAATGGTTTGGTTGCATTCTACTCATGAATTATTCTTTGTTATTATTGTTTCTAACAGACTAAGCGTTGGGACAATATGGCCACATCCACACTGTCACTTTTGTCGCTCATTTCTCCCTATTGCTTCAGGTTCCCCTCCCCCAATGTGTTTTGCTTTCTCTAGTAGTCCCAGAGGGAGCAAAACACATGTGGAAAAGGGGGGGGGCAAAGCAATAGGGAGAAATGAGCGACAAAAGTGATAGTGTGGACATGGCCTATGTTTGATATTCTACGCTTCTGGTATTATTTGTAGCTTACAGGTTCACCAAAGTGTGTTTATTAAGACCTATTAGCTTTTTATCCAACAAACTGTGTCCCCCGCTTATCGTTTATATATTATTTCCCCCAATAATACTCCTTGACGAGGGCAATCTTATAGAACCTTAATGGGATTAATACCTAGGATAAGCAAGAGAAAGACAAGTCAGCAAAAGTCAGTTCCCACAATTTATGCTGCCCAAGAGAAAGTCAAAAGTAATACCATATGCTTTTTTGGATTGATTCACTTGATTTTTGGATTAAGGAGTCCCACTTCCAAAAAGATCTGATTTCTCTAAACTCTTCTCTTGAACTCCAAATATAAGGAAGTCCCTCTGAGTCTTGTTATCAGTGGGCAAAATAAATACCTAGAATGTAGGGGAAAGACTTCCTCCAACAGGAAGCAGTTTATCTGATACGATCCCAAGTAATTAAAGAAATTTAATGTGAACCACCTATTCCTACACGTGGGAAACTATACCAAAGTTTTAAACAGAGGACAAGGATTTTCTAGAAACTCTAAGCAGGATCTAGAGATGCATTATTATGATTTATTTGTTACGCCTACTGAAAAACATACAGAACACAGTGGAAGCAAACAGGAAGCATAGCAGACAGCACAACTACTAACCATGCCTCATATTCCTAAACAGCAACTACACCCAAGGAAGTTTCAGTTTTAGCTAAACATTCCCAGCTCCCTGACTTCTACATATGAATTCAAATAGCAAACGTCTTCCAGCAGCCTCTTTGTCCCTCCTCCAAACTGGGAATGGTGTCATATTCCACAGGCTGAAAACAGACTCTAGACCACTAAGGATATCCCAGCTCCATTTGTTAAGTTCCTGATTAAGGATGAGCATGATCCTACATATTCTGGTTTGGTTCGGGGTGGTTCATAAATAAAATCCTGAACTGAACCAGGCAAAAAAGTGCCTGAACCAAACCAGCCAGTTTGGATCCCCCTTTCTATCAGCCACAGCAAGCCACAGCTGGGAGAAAGGGGGTGGGATTGCTCAGGAAGGTAACTCATCTGACAGGCGGACACACCCCACTCTTAGGTTTAAATGCCTGGAAGCAATTTCAGCACTCTGTGTTGCTCTCTCCACTTCGAAGCGGGAGGGAGTTTAACAGAGCATTAAAATGGCTTGCAGCCATTTCAGCGGTCCATTTTGCTTCCCCCACTTCAAAGTGGGGGGAAGCGAAACTGACTGGTGAAATGGGTCATAGCCAGGGGTCCTTTGGGGTCAGAGCGAGGTGGAGCGCTGCTCCGCCAGCTCAGGAGGGGCAGTAGGGCAGCCACGGGCGAATCAGATCCTCTGATCTGATTTGGCCGGTGGCAGCTTTAAAAGTGGCTGTAGGGGAAGGGGTTTGAGGGAGAGGCTCCAAACTTGCAGGGTAGCTTCTGGGACCTCTCCCCCAAATACCCACCAAGTTTCAAGAAGATTGGACCACGGGGTCCAATTCTACGGGGCCTCAAACAGGTTGCCCCATCCCCTCCATTGTTCTCTATGGTGGGAAAAGTAAACTTGGTGGGTATTTCAGGGAGAGGTCCCAGAAGGTACCCTGCAAGTTTGGAGCCTCTCCCTCAACCCCCCTCTCCTCCAGCCCCTCATATACCCTATGAGTTTTTGCCATTGACTTCAATGGCCCATAGGGTATAATAGGGCTGAAACTGACATTTGGCCGGTTATGCTAATGAGTTATGCTAATAGGTATGCTAATGAGCTCCTGCACCTCTTTTTCTACGAAATGACCCCAGGTCATAGCCATTTAAACCTAACAGGTGAGATGCGGACCTACACTACTCAGCTGTTAGGTTTAAATGGCCTGAATAGCTGAACCAGGCATACATTGGTTTGGGGGCTACGAACCAGGTCAAATTTGTGCTGAATTTTGTCTTGTGAACTGGTTCATGCCTTACTACTGATGATCACCTATTAATTGCTAAGTAAGCTAAACCGTATTGATAAACCCATTCACAACAGTCAAGACATCCAAACTGTAATATGAATACGAAACAGATTAAAAGATGGCTGATATCCCAGCATTTTAGTCCAGCCAATGATGAGTTTCTGTTTAGGAACACTCATTCCTACTTTCACCTCCTGCTGTACTCCAATGGTACCTCCCTCCCCACCTGCCAATGCCTTGCTCCCTCTTTTGAAGACTCAAGGCCGATTCCAAACAATCTCCTGCCCTGGTGTGGACCTCACCTCCGAAATTATTTGAATTTCTCCATCGTTTCCCCACATGTTTATGCGGGTTCACCGGTTGACCTGAATCACAGGCACTTTCCCCCTGCACTTTCCTTTTCTGGGATTTTCATGATCTGTTTTTTTGCTTCAGTGCAGAAGTTGGGGTATCCCAATGAGGAACTCAGGATTTGTGCTTGCTGAGTCCCGCCCCTTCCCGCCTCTCTCCTGTTTTGTTTGGCTGGCTCACTTCCAAAAAGCATCCCCTGCTCTTCCCTACTTCTCTGGCCAATTAGGGGGTCTAGCCACAGTAGAGCTAATCAGGGCAGGAGCCCCCCTCCCCCTCGCTCTGCCAGCCGCCTCCTGGCAGAATGAGAAATGAGGAATTAGCAAAGGTGTGGGCAGGCAGGGAGCCAAGCAATTAGCATGGAGCTGCCACCTGAGGGGCTGCTGCCAGTTGAGTCGGGAGGAGCGAGCAGGCCCACTGGCTGCTCTGCCACGCGCTCTTGCAGGCTGGAAGGGCAGGGAGTCCCTGGCTCTGTAGGCTGCTGGCACGCCCGTCTCCCCTCAGAGAGCACCAAGTAAGAAGTGCCACACTTGGAAGAGCAATGGTGGGCAGGCAGGCAGCTGGCATTAGCCAGGCCTCCTCCAAACACACGTAGGCAGGCTGCTGCCCAGAGCAGAAAGCAACAAACAAAGCAGGCTGTCTCTAGCACTGGGTCGATGAATAGACTGGAGGTGCATCATGAGGCGTGTATTTGTTATTGATTATCTACCCCCAGGAAGCCCACAAGAGGCCCTGAAGTACTCAGGGAAGATGCATATGTTGTTGTTTTTAAAAAGGGAGGGCGAAAAACAAGGGGGGAGGAGCTGTAACACGGGGAAAGGCAGAAAAGGTAGGGAGTGGGGAAATCAAGAACCAATGCAAATGGACACCAAATGGCAGAGAGTACACTGCTGTGCAGAACTCATGCATCAGATCCAGACCAATAGAATGCGCAGGTAACTGAAAGCAAACCCTTAATGCAGAATCGGCCTAAGAGACGTTAAGTCTGGTCTGATTCACCAAAATCTATATGGAATAAATTTAGTCTTAAAGGTGCCAACAGATTTCTGCTTTAATTTGCTGCAACAAACTAATACAGCCACTCTTTTGAAAAGTTTTCAGAAACGTACATCAGTGACTCTTACTACTACTGCCAGAAGAAATTCCACACAAGAGATGCATTCAACTAATCCTGACACGGAACAAAGATAACCACCTTATGCCACAGGCTTTCAGAAGCCAGAAATGTGACTGAAGGAAAAAGGCTCTTGTCTATGTAGTATACACTACAACAGATTTGTTAGAATTTAAGGTACCAAGAGATTTTTGGCTGTTTTTGCCAAAGCTGAGCATACAATACTTCACTTCAGCTTCAAACAAGACACTTTTCATGTAAAAAAAAAAAAAGAAGGAAATAGCCAAGTTACTAGTCAATTCACTGTAAGCCTGGTAGAAGTTTTGTAAAGATTTTAAATAAGCTACACAGAATTATGTTTCTTAACTGACATTTCAGCTACAGAAGTTTCAGAATGAATTAAAGGATCAGTGCAAAAGTAAATGCTAATAAGAGCAGGGGTTATTTCGTAGAAAAAGAGGTGCAGGAGCTCATTAGCATAACTCATTTGCATATGCCACACCCCCTAACATACCGGAAGTGTGTCAGAAGGCAACACCCACCCCTCAGGCTCCACTCCACAGGTGAGTGAAACTGACCTGCTCTTCCTCCATTCCCTTCCCCATCCAATACTTTGTGCAATAAAAATAGGCGTAAAAAACACACCCTCATTCTCTTCCTGCTCCCTTGAAACCACCAGGTTTCAAGTAGAGATACCCAGGACATATGCACCACCCATCCCTTTCTCTTCCCCTCCCCACAAGACACCCTGTGAGATAGGTGGGGCTGAGAGAGGTCTTTTGAGAACTGCTCATGAGAGAACAGCTCTGAGAGAACTTGTGACTGGCCCAAGGTCACACCAGCAGCTGCATGTGGAGGAGTGGAGAATCAAACCCGGTTCTCCCAGATTAGAGTCCAACTCCTGACCACTACACCAAACTGATGGGGTGGAAGCTGCTGAAGGGTTGGTGAAATTTCTCCAGTACTTATGTGCCATGTGCCCAGATAAAAAATGGTATACTTAGAAAATTTATATGCCACCTTGAGCAAGTCTCTGGAAAAGCAGCACACAGTCATAAAAGGAACAATGATAAAATTATCAATATTAAAACAAAACATTAAAAACAATAAAGACCCTAGCAGGGTTTTCCCCGGGGCGCTGTGCCTCTGCACTGCTCGGGGAAGCTGAGGAGGGGGCGGGGCTTGGTCATGTGCCCGCCCCCTGGGCTTCTCACTCCCGGAACTGCGCTCCTGTGCGCTCCCGCTCCAACAGACCCCTGAATAAGAGTATCTTATTTGAGCTTGTGTGGTGACAAACATCTAAGATTGGTGTGAATGATCTGTCACTTTGAACCCGGCTGTCTGTATAACGTGAAAACAACAAAACTCTTTGGCTATGTGAGTGGGGAAAAGGATGAAAAAGGTGGAAGAAAACTGCTTATGAAATGGGAGCCAGATGTTGTCAACAACATTTAAGTGAAAGGCAAACATGCAGAACTTCCACAACCTCAACAGAAGGTCTTTGTGTCACAGCTAAATGCAGCTGAGAGACACAACAATGAGAGCATTGCCTCATGCAAACTGAACAAGTTTAATAATCTGTCCTGACAGTGATGCACAGACGCTCTTCCCTGAGATCTAATGGAGGAAGGAAGTTGCCCTCTTTGAGTTGCCGCGGAGGATGCTACAGTTTCTTTCCTGAAAGAAGTGATGTGGAATGAAACAGAAAAGGTGACTGAAACCAAGTACTTCCCTTGCCTAAAAGGACCCCTTCTTAAAGACCCTGATGGTGACTATCCTCAGGAATAGCAGAAGGGAGTCAAATGGCTGGTGCCGCAGGGACAGAATCAGTAAAAATCACTTCTATCCTTAACGCTCATGGACCTTTTCTATGGAATCTAGCCCAAAGCATCAAAGGAATTTTTCACAGACACAGGATCATCATGTTGAAACTCTTTTGAGTTCCTCTTGCCAGGAAATACAGGGTCTGATAGAAGATCTAGAAAAGGTCTGACAATTCCTATCACAATTCCTATCACAAGTAACCTGCACAATTCAATTTCAGCCTAGTGACTGCTAAAGTCTGTCGCCGCTTCTCTTACTTCTGGGATTGCTACATTCTTATCAATAGCACTTGCTTCTAAGTCCACTTTTTGGGCTGGGGAAACGAAAGCCACCTTTTCTGAGAAGATTTTGCTAATTTATTCTGAGCGGCTTGTTCAAAGGCAAGATCTCAGGAAAAGCAGGCATCTTCCCTTTGTGGCAGCTTTGACTACAAGACCAGAGAATCACATCTACAACAAGTAGTTAGAAGGCTCTTGATCCCACAAGGTGTTGGCTTCCTTGCTAACCATGTTTGCCAGAACGGGGAAGAGAAAAGCTGTAATCTTTCTTGCCTCCTCTAGCTGAATCTTCCCCTCTTCTCTGTAGAAAAATCAGAGAAACCTGTACAGCAGCTCTCTATCTAGACATGATGACCAACCGTAATGGGAGACTTTGAGGTCCCTGAGTGTAAATGCCCTCCCCTCCCTCACATTCTCATATGGCAAGGGCACTGAAGACGTACTGGTTTTGCAGGGGGGGGGGAGATTGGTATACTGGAGGAAACAACGAGCCGCCATTTATTCTGTTGCTGGAATCTTGGTCTGTAGATACGAGAACAGCTATCCTCCCTACGGAAAAGATCAAGGAAGTACCACAGGCCACTTTCTGCTGGTCCGCCGTTTAAACAAGCTGTGACATCCCTTTGCTGGGCTCTTGTCATCAGGACCATTAAACAAAACAAGACATGGAAAGCAAGGACCTAGATCCCTTTCCAACTGGCCCAGGGCTCAGTCAGCCACCATCTCACCCTACACAGCAAAGATGACTCCACAAACTGGAGAGGAAAGCCAGGGCTCAGAAGCAGTTTCACAGAATAACCAAAAAGAGAGTGAGAAGCCATGCGAAGAATACAGCTAAGGAATAAAGCTGAGGCACGAGGGCTGCTGTCCCTATCTTCCCTCTCCTTGGTGTCCTTAGTCTGTATGAGGAAGCTTTAAGGAGTCTGAGGTGGCATTTGAACCATGGGTGTCACTATGGGAACAAGTTTTAGGAATTTCTTGGGTTTGCACATTCCTCCTCCTCTCCTGGCACACGGCTCGGACATCAAAGACTTCTAGATTTATAACAAACCACGGGCGCGATCATATGTATCCGTTCGCCGCGCGAGAGGGATGATTCACTGGCGGATCAAAGTGGCGCGATCACACCAGCACATCTGGGAAGCGTCCTGTAACCGTCGGCAAGCCGTCGCAAGCCGTTTTGTTCCACCGGAGAAATGGACTAAAAAACTGCTAGGGAAACTCCAGTATCAAATGGGTTGCTGCGGCCCACAGCCAGACTTCCCCCATGCGATCGCTCCAGCGTGGAAGTGTGGCGTCGGGGATAGTCTGACCGCAGGCTATCCCGGCGCCATGTTGTTGTCCCCCCCCCCCTCAGTGTGCGCATCACTGAAAGCCCTTAGGGTGGAGGAGTGTTTCATCAATCTCCTGTTTAAGCAAACCGGAAACCAACCACAAAAAACTAAAAACTAAAAACCAAAAAAACCAACGCGCCCACGGTTGTATCTGATCACGCAGTGGCGAGTTGCGCTGGCAGGTACACAGACCTGTGTGATCGCGCAACTGTGGGGCAAATTGCTTCGGGGCAAAATAGCCTCTCTTACCCTCCGAATTATCTCGCTTGTGTGGCCGCGGCCCACAGTTGTCATTTGGGGGGGGGATTTAGGACATCGCAGCAAAACTGGCTTGCTATTCTTCTCAAGACCAGCAAATAAGGAGGAATGAAGAATGCCTGCCAATTGCATTAACTATTTATGAGTCATTCTTGCTGCTCAAGGGTCTGCATCTACTGGCCAGGTGAAGTAAAGTCTGCGGTTCATCTCCTTGCTTCTTTTTTCATGCCAACTTCAGGTGACAATCATCTCCAATTAAATGTGTGCGGGTGGGGGGGGGGGAAGATCTTAGTTTTATTTTGCTGTAAGTAAAATTATTAATAATGTGCACCTCCAAGAAACGTTAAAGAGAAAGACTGCTGGGGGAGGGGGGGAAACTGCAACAATAATCAGAACATTTGAAATGACAATCCCCTAGAATTGAAAGTCACTGGTTGAATGGACACAATCTGCTCAAGCACATGTTTTAATTTCTTTCAGAGGTTACAGCTATGAAACACTTAACCAAATTACAATCCAAAGGAAATTTTTAAAGAAGTATATATGTTATCTTCTGCACTACAGAATACGCTCAGAAAGGTTGGTGGAGCAAGCCCTTCAAAACTGTGGGGGAAACTGGAGTTTGCTTCAAAGTCATGGAAAGCCAACATAAAGGGGGGGGGGGAGAAATCAAAAGGTGCACTGATGGGAGGATTAGTAGCTGGTAGGCAATGAAGATAGTTACAGCAATGGCAAAGCTTTAAAAATGGACTGATGAGGCAGGAAAGGCTGACAGACTTACTCGGAAGCTGTGGCTGAGGTTGCTGGAAGGAAAGGGACTGTCCAAACACAAATGGGCTGTGGACTAAGGAAGAGGGAAGTTTTGCAGCTTGATCAAAGTTGGAAGGAGCTGGGAGACTAGGCCGTGACTGAATGGAATTCAGTAGGGCACCCAGTTGGTCACCTGCAGTGGGCAAAACAGTCAACACTACAACCTGAAATTTTCCAAAAATTTTTTTTTTCTGAATGAAATTTAGTCCAAAGTTAAAAGTCTTGTGCTGGTTTGCAATCTTGTAACTAAATATGAGTCAATTAGCAAGACACAGTGTAGAAAGCAAAGCAATTGCCAAGAAATATTTGGTAGATGCATGGGTAATTCAACCAAATATTTTCTCAAGGGAGAGGGAAGGGATGACTCTTCAGCAAATGACTCATAACACTTCCCCCCCCCCAATTATTTTCCTCCTTTTCCCCCCTATTTGAAAATGAGAATAAAAATTTAACGTGAGCTAAAAATGAAATTTCTGTATGACTGGACTGAGAACAAGTAATTTGTCGCTGGTTAGACAGTGTGCTTAAAAATATTTTAAAATTGGGCACTGCATAGTAACAAAAAAAAAAAAAAGGATTTTCCAACTAGAACATGCAAACCAGAGACTACTGCTATTCTGACAAATACATTTTAAGACACGGATTACAGAGGCTTTCATGTATGGAAGTATGTGCTAAACACCACCACTAGGTAGTAAAGTCAACCCATGTCTCTTATTCAGCAATATTTGTTTTCAAATTATTCTTATGCCCCCTTTTCTCAGAAAAATAGAACATATGCTCATTTAGAAGACTAAGAGAGCAACCCTAGGCAGGTCTACTCTGAATTCTACTAGTCTTTTCAATAGGGCTTACTCCCAGGAAAGTGTCCTTAGGATTGTGCTGTAAGCTCCCTTGCTATTTAGTTGGACACCTTTTCATGGTCCTTAGCTAAATGGGGCTCGATAAGAGTCATCCTCCTTACTTTACTGCACTATTTCTGCATGGACACCACAGACCCAAACCATTAATTTTATACACTGGGAAGGGAATTTTTAAAACCTATTTTAAATTCCTCCAACAGAGATGGCTAGAGGGAAGTCTTTCATTTCTGGGGTCGCATCCTCTCCTAGGTTGAGATGGTGTTAACTTTCAGTTTTACGAGGCGAGGGATATCCCTCCCTCAACTCCTACTGTTCCATTCATCAAAGTTTGAAGCACTTGAAGCACAAAGTTTAGGACCCTCCCTGCAATGAACGCAGGAGATAATCCCTCTCTTCCAGTATGTATATAATTAATTCATGGAGTCACCATATGTCAAAAGCGACTTGACAGTACACGCACGTGCTATATATAAACCAGTAGTTCCCCAGAGTAGGCCACCCAGCTTAAGGCCAAAACTGCGGGCGATTATCCTCCCATTTGCCTATCTCTGTTCTTCAGTGCTGCATAAAGTCAGAGGTGGTTCACCTTGTGGTATCTAGTGCAGGTCATCTATTTACCCAAGTGGCTGCACAACAGATCCCTTCCCCAGAGAATCAACCTTTACTGGCTGTTGAATTTGCTTCTCTCTACACAGAGGCTTGGATCCTGTGAATGGGTTCTGTGCGTGCTCTGCCGTGGAGTGTGCATCTTCTTGTGCTGGCACTTCCATTTTAGCAAGAGCAACGGGCTTCAATGAGCCCTTCTGCAAACAGCAAGCAGGCTGGAGCAGAGTCTGCCTTGTGCACAGGGAACTCATTCATAGGAGCCAAGCCAGAGTGTCCTGTAACAGCTTCCAATATAACTTTGCATAATGCTCAGTAAGCTGCCAGAATCCCACCTGAATCACATGGCCCCTGCCAATGACAGAACAGTGACCAAAGAGAACCTCAGACAATCCCTTTGCATTTCATGCTAATAAAATCTAAGAGTGCTTCGTAGTCCAATTTCTATCACTTTTGCCCCATGTTTTATTAATGCTTGGAAGGAGGAGGTTATAAAAATCACTTTTTGCACTGTAGAATGCAGGAATTTAGCATAGGTATGATCTAATCAGAACCGTATTTATTGAAATGGGAGGTGTCTAATTCCTTACTGGCAGATCAGATCCCCAATTCAGACCACCTCTGGGTCAACAACAGCAGAAGTTCTGGTAACAAAAGTCTTCTGGAGGCATGAGAATGATTTCTCCCTTGCATCCTTCAGTGCAATAACCTCTTAAGAGGGAAACTGAGGAAATGCACATTATGCGACAGTGCTCAAAGGGCATGACATCCAAAACGCATTCCCCAGCACCTAAACCTTATTATGAGGGATAACTCTTCACATGCAGAACTCGATTTAATTCTGTCTTTTAAATTTTCTTAGCATTTGACCAAAGACTGATCTAGAAGCCAGCCCAGAAATTCAGGTGCCAGACACTTTTTTTTTAGCCAGCAGGTTTTCATATTTTTGAGACTGCATTCTCTAAGTATTGTTGCCACAAAAACCTACTCTTAACCTCGTTTCACAATTTTCTTGTGATTTTATTAATTAATGCTCTGACTGAAGTGTTGCTGCATATAATACTAAGGGTAACCCTGCTTGTCATCATGACAATAAAAAGCTGAACTTTAACCCAGAAATAACACACCTGTTTCTGAAGAACCGTAAGTAGGACTCAGGAATTAAATTACAAATATCCCCCCCCCCCCGCCCCCGGTCTGTCTCCTAACAACTTTTTGTCTACTTCCTTCCTTTATCAGCCATAACTGGAGAGGGGAATCTGCCAGCTTTGGAAAGCTCTCATCCATCCTCATTGTTAGGAGCATGGGGACGCTTTCTGATGCTAGATACGTCCCTCCAACTGCAGCCAGGGAGGGGGAGTGTGACAAGAGCTGTCAGAAGTAGTGTGACAGTGTGGCAGCCATGCTAAGAGACATACATGGTGAGAAAGCTCATACCTTGAATAAACCTTTGTTGATGTTAAAGGTGCCATTGGACTCTAAATTTGTTGTAATGCTAAGAGACAGTAAGAAATGAAGGGTTTGCATGTGTTGAAAATCCTAGGTGCCACGGCAACCAAGCATTCAGGATTTGTTCAAATACTGCCCAAGGACTCCAATTCCCCCTCACAGACCCAAGAGTGCCGTTGTTTACTAAGGATAACGGGGATAGAAGAAGATTGGGCAGACAGAAAGGGGAAGAAAACTCGTAGCGAATTCTGCCATATGCAAAAGGATGTTACTTCTGTCTTCCCTTTGGTAGTGGTGAAGTGAAATCACTTCAACAACACCATCATGTCTATATAAAGCTACCTAGCTGAGATTTTCTGAGTTGTGAGTAGCTGCATCTCAGGCAGCTGAGGATATACTGTAGTTAACAAGCCAGCTACAATCATTATTTTGAAACCCCAGTTTGGTGTCAACCAACAATTCCCATTTTGCTGGATCTGCCACATTCAGACATCACAACTTACAATGCTTTATCATGATGTCTGAATGCAGACCTGAGCTCTGAAGGGATCCAGAGAAACCCCACTATATGCCTAGGAGACAAAACTAAACTTGTGGTCAGAAGCTGATCTCAAATTCACTTCGGAAGAAGCATTCTGCAAGAAGGAGAAGACTGCTCTCTGGTCATTAACGGGAGGATCACTGGTTCCCATCCTTCAACGTTCATATGTTATTTTGATCTATGTTAAAATGCCCTGGATCCTATGCTGCAGAGCATAAGAATTCGCACTGTTTATCCCCTTGTAATACCAAACTGTTCTTGAAAGTTTTAATTGTCCCTGTGTCCAACTTCCATGTGCAAACAACACCCCCCCCCCCCATGAAGCTTGCTAACTTCAGTCTTCTTACCGGACTAGAAAAAGGGGTATCATAAAGTGGTTTTCAGATGTGATATTACCTTCCACAACATAGCTACATAAAAAGAGGTTAGAAACAGAGGGTGACCTAATTTGTAAAATTAAAAACATGAAAACAGCATACGAATAACGAGAGCCCAAAAGCTGAAAAAAGCCACTCAGGTATTCTATAAGCAAGAGCCTGAAAAGATTTTTGAGAGCACATCTGCACCATTAGATTTTTGCTGGTTAAGTCCACGGACATACTATTTTGAGCAGTCCTGGCTGATGCCCCTAATGGGACTTCTCTTTCATGCTTTCCAGATGAAAAATAGGTTTAAAAAATCCAGCAATGCATTACTCCTTGGGGTATATGGACATTTATGGCCAAAGGCTTGTCTATCTGTACTTTTCAGATGGGTGCTACTACATTTACTTTAACTGTACTTGCAAGATGACACACTAGTTTGTCACTTGAATGAGTAGAATCAATTTGGTCCTAACCTCTCTTGTTGCTGTACACAGGCAGTGGAAACACAGAGGGGTGAGCAAGATGCAAAGGATGAAACAAAACAGGTTTCTGCTGCAAATGTATCATACGACCATTCAACAAAAAATTAAAAAGGCCTCCAGGAATCATGGAATAATGAAGCTAAAAAATAATGGAAATGAAGGCAACATTTATGACACTACCAATAAAAAACAAGCATGGAGTCTCTGAGTATTATTTTACAGAGACAGTATTCGAACATTGTAAAATTATGCTCAAAGAAACCCACGTTGCATGACTTTGCCACAAGGACATGACACTGAACTTGAAGCAGTACCAAGTTAATCTAAGGATCACTAGTAGTTCCTTTATCACAAATTCAGGGCATGAAGTGAAGCCCACTTTTCCCTCGGTAATCCCAGAAATTTACAAGTGTGTCATTTGGCTGCACCATTTCCTTCTTTAGAAAAGTATTATGAAAATTCAGATGGAGGGCCCCATCTTTGTTTTCTGCTTTTCTCTGTATGTATCTATTTCCAGCTATTTATTATAGTTCATTCTATCTTTGTGACACTTTCACACTCTTTTTACATGAGATGTGCTAATCTGAATGTTTCCTGCTTTAAAAGGTATAAAAATGACACCCACAAAATCCATAGTCACTGATATGATTACCAGTTCTTGGCAACAACCATATAGACGTTTACATAACTTATGAAAACACCACTGGTTTCACTGGGATTTATACATGGGTAATTATGCAGATAGTAGTCTCAGGCTGCTTAAGACATTTATAAAGTGTGTTCAAGTATTATACTAGTTAGCCAAACACTAGCAATGTAGTAGCTAGCTACTAGTACTAAATTCTTGCTCTGTCTTGCGAGAGGGACCGTAGCTCCAATGGTAGAACACATGATTTGCATCAACAATATCCAGATTTTAATCCACGGTATCTTCAGTTGAAATCATCTAGGGAAGCTGACGACAAGCAAGATCTCTGACGGAGGCCTTGGAGAGCTACAGCCAGCCAGCAGCCAGTACTGAACTAGATACAGCAGGGGACTGATTCGTTACAAGAAAGTTTCACAGATTCAACATTCAACTTTCACAACCTAATTTTTCTTCTAAGCCCCTCGTGCCAGTAGAATGAGACAACCAACAAGGAGTGAAGTGTGGGTACAGCACCCACAATTGTTACCACTGTGTTAATGTACTCGGGGGGGGGGGGGAACCATCAACGCATCTAGAATGCAGCTTTAGTTTCCGCAGAGCAGGCTATGGATGGTCTTGTGGCAGGTGATGTAGATTCACAGGATCAAGCTACAATTTCATCTATCGTGTGAGTTCTGCTGCTTATAACGTGGAACAAATTACACAAAAGCAAACATTTTGTAAGGCAGGGGCTTGAAGGGCTTGGGATTCTATGGCAGTTCTTCAAAAACCAGTGATTTTGACTGCGATGTGAAAACTATTATTCTCGAACACATCCTGTTAAATAAGGCTGAACATGATTCCCCATTCATGATACTAAGCAGCTGCCTTTTCCTGTTAAAATTCTGCAGCTCAGACCTGAGAATCTTCCCTGAAGCTGTGCCTGAAGTTTCTGCACGGCATAAGAAAAAAAATCCAAGTTATCAAAATAAATTTGAATTAATTGATCTTTTGAAATACATAAACATATATATGTGTATGTATGTATGTACAGATATCTCACACAGTGCAATATTCAACATACTCAGTGAAAATGGTAAAAAAGAAAGAAAGAATGAGACCGGCATAAAATATACCTTTGTTATTTCCAAGGCCATAATCAAATCCTTGTCCATTACTACACACAGTCCCCTTACTGAAAGTTTGCAGTGAGAAAGGGCTTGGTGGAGGAGTCTGACCATTTTGATCTAGAAGAACTTGTTCTGTAAAAACAAAAAGCTGCTTTAGAACTTTTTTTTTTACATTAACATTTTTATTAGATTTTCAATCATAACATACAAACAGAGAAATTAGGTAGGACTAAACTAGGTTTTACCATTAACATTATTTACAATAAAAATAATGCAATACAATTTCAGTATTCTCAAAAGAATATCATTTTCTGGTAAGCAGGATTTGCTGGTAAAAAAAATTTCTTGGTTAAATAGGATATAGTTGTAAACCATACATTTACCACTTTTTTGATATAGCACTGGTGGATTATTGATGACTGAATAAGACAGTTTAAATAATAAAAAGTATTCCCATATCTTTAACAACCTGCTTTAGAACTTAATTACATCTTGAATGGGAAAAAGCCCAAACGTACGCACACAAGGGTGAAGGTTCCGATTCATAAATCACCTTCTCCAGAATAATTGATTAAAATTAGCAGAATGGCTCTCAACTATCACAATGTAACGTTGTCCTGATATTCAATCTTTTAAGCAATTAGGAGTCATTCCATGCTGGTTATGTAATACAGAAGCTCATTAATTTCACATCTTTAACGGTATCACCAAAAGTATGAACAAATTACAACGCCAAATGTTTTACTACGCTAATCTAAACATATTATTTGGCATTTTAAATGGTTGACACTTTAAAGATGTGAAATTACTGAGTTCCTAGATATGAAATTATTGAACTCCCATATTCTAATAACTTCATTCTTTCACTACATGAGATCTTGCTCCAAAGGAGAAAACTCCTCATATTGTGGAAGGAAACTGCAGGATTCCAACTTGTTATAATTTATGTATTCCACCTATTTGTTTCAAAAGCTGCTATGTTAACACTTATTTTTTTATATATTTCAAATCAGAAGTGATTGGGGGGGGATCTCCCCCCTTTATTTGGAATGGCATTCTATTCTGTGCTGTTTCAGAGAATTCTCAGGAAGAGGCAGTTCATTTCAACATGCTTCCCTGTTGGAACTCTGGTGCTTCAAACTTTCCCTGAATCCCATTTCCCTCTTGCCTTCTCTTAGTATGCCTTGTAAGAGGGAAAACACGGAGATCAGCGGCAGGGAAGACTCCCCACCCCAACTCATTACTGAGCCCGCTGTGACTCTGACAAGGCCCCTGCCCCCTTATCTTTCCCCAACCATCTTCCAAGAGCGAGGAGGAGGAGGAGGAGGAGGAGGAGGGGTGGGTGTGTAAGGATTAGGTCCTAATCTGATTTCCTTGGACTTTGGTTAGGTCCTACATCCTTACCAACATAAAGTGTCCAGCCATTACGATCTGCAGTTTTCCAGGGCTCCTAAGTTCATAGTAAGGACTACAAACAAAGTAAATTTGGATGGAAAAGGTAGAAGGCAGTTTGAGCAAAATTAAAAGGGATTTTAGTGTGGATAGTGAAAGACTGCTGATCTATAAAATGAAAGAGTATGTTACTGTACAGTCTGTGTCATAAGACCAATGACCCAAACAACAATGCTACAGTGCTAACATATTTAGGATTGTCACAAATAGTACAAATACATGGCTGGTGTCAGATCACTTGTTGCCAAGAATCTCAGTCCAGGGATTTGTTACCCAGAGCATGTTTGAAAACCACCTGGGCCACAAGACGCTTCACCAATCCTGCACCTTACTCCTCCCATTTCCTACATGACTTACCACTGTCCTTCCTTCATCCTATATGAACTTCCTCATCTTGTCAGCAGATACATGCTGAACCACTTTCTGTGTTCACTTCAGATTCAATACCTCACCTAATTCCTGTTCCAGCCTTGAAAGTTCTAGGTCTGCCCTATGGAGGTAGGCGGGATCATTTTCTGTTACTCTCCACCTGATCCTGTTTGCTACATCTCTCTTGGCAGAACAGTTATAAAGCCCAGCATTTGACCCACGCATCAAATCAGATGCCTTGGCCTGGCTGGGCTCTCTTGCTTGGCAAGAACCACCTAGAACAGGGATCCCCAACTTTTTTTGAACCTGTGAGACCCTTTGGAATTCTGACACAAGGTAGTGGGCTTGACCACGAAATGGCTGCTACAGGAGGTGGAACCAACCGCAACATATTAGGAAGTGAGGATACACATAACTCTAACAGTAACATTTTAACATTTCAGGCAAAAGCTGTGCTTAAGAGGGTGCCTTTTAAAATGAAAAACAGTTTACTTACCTGTACCTGATGATCTTCGAGTGGTCATCTGTGTATTCACACCTATGGGTTACTGCGCCTGCACGGGAATCCATCAGTGTCATAGAAAGCTTAACGGATTTTCATGCCCAGCGCCTCTGGGCATGTGCAGAGACCCCAGTGTGCATGCCCAGAGGAGCAGGGCGCAGACACCCCACCAGTTTCTTCTGACCGCTGCAACCAGACTAGATAAGAGAAGAAGACCAAGCCTGGCAGCAGAGGGGAAGGATGAACGGGTGGTGTGAATGCACAGATGACCACACGAAGATCATCAGTTACATGTAAGCAACCTGTTTATCTTTGACGTGGTCTCTGTGCTTCACACCTATGGGAAATTAGCAAGCAGTGGCCTACCTGGAGGAGGGTGCTGGCAGGCTGTCACTGAGAGGCGGAAGAGTGGATAAGGCGGCCCATTGCTGTACGTCTGGAAGCACGAATGTCAAGGGTGTAGCGCTTGATAAACGTAGTAGGCGTCGCCTATGTAGCCGATTTGCAGATGTCAACAAGGAAGACACCCTTGAGGAATACAGTAGATGTCGCCATAGCCCTAGTGGAGAGGGCTCAAAGCGGACCCGGGAGTGGAGTCTTGGCCAGGAGGTAGGAGAGACGGATGAGCTCCACAATCCACCTTGAGAGTCTTTGGGCCGTAATTTCAGTCCCAAGTTTGTTGGCCGCATAGGACACAAAAAGACGAGGGCTTTGTCTCGTCAGCTTGGTCTATGTGAGGTAGAACAGTAGAGCGCGTTGGACATCTAGGATGTGTAGAAGATGCTCCTCTTCAAACGTATTATTTAGAAAGAAGTCCGGGAGAAAACCACTGAGTGAAGATGGAACTCAGAGAGAATCTTGGGGAGGAAGGATATGTCAAGAACCAAACAAACACCATTCGGCTGAAAACACAGATACGGAGGGTCATGCCTAAAGGCCAGGATCTCACGGACTCTCCTCGCCGAGGTGATGGCAACCAAGAAGGCTGTTTTCCAAGCAAGGTGTTTCAGGTCACATTGCAAGGGGCTCGAAAGGTTTCCTGGTGAGTTGTTGGAGAACTAGAGGAAGATCCCACAGCTAAGCAGGTTCTTTAACTGGGGGATATAAATGCAAAAGGCCCCGCAAAAAACATTTGGAGAACACAGAGAAATTATCTGTTCTAACATGAAATCCAGAAATGGCCAACAAATATACTCTTAAAGACGAGTGTGAGAGGCCAGCGTCAGCCAACGAGAGAAGGAAGTCAAAAACTAAAGGCAGTCCCGCAGAAGGTGGTGAGGTGTGGGCCTGCCCAAGAAAGGAGCAGAATCTCGACCATTTATAAGCGTAAGACTTGCATGTGGAAGACTTATGTGAGTATAAGAGAACCTCAGCTACTCGATCGGAGAAGGTGAAGGGAGAAGTCTCCATGCCGTGAGTTTCAACCATGGGATGTCATCGTAGAGGAGTGGGCTGTCGGGTAGCCAGAGCAGGTCCAGATTCGGAGGGAAGTGGTAATAGTGTCTCCCAGTGAGGGAGAGTAGCACTGGGAACCACCATGGAGATATCAGGATGCAATTCGCCCTGTCCTGAAGTATCTTGCAAACCACACAGGTTAGTAGCGGTAGTGGGGGGAATATGTAGAGGAAATTGTGAGACCACAGATAAAGGAGGCCGTCTCCCAGGGAAAGGGGATTGACTCCCCCTCAACTGCATAATAGAAGACACTTCCTGTTGCCCCTGGTTGCGAAGGATACCCCCAGCGGCGGAATACAGGCATTAGGTGCATCCAGGTGAGTTCCCAGTCGTGAAACCACAGCTGCAGTGGCCGCATTCTTAATTTTGCGAAAACCAAAACTGCAGTAGTTGCAGCCATAAGGCCCAGAAAGCATTGTATGTTGAGAGCCGTAGAAGAGGGTAGGGAGCGGATCTGTTGAGAGAGAGCGATACTAGGTAGTGCCCTGTCCTCTGGAGGATAGGCACACAGAGCCACAGAGTCTAGGTCGGCCCCTATGTATTGGACCTGTTGCGACGGGCAAAGGTGAGATTTGTCCTCGTTGATCTGGAGGCCCAGGTTGTTCAGCAGGGACCGTGTAAGTTGTATGTTCCGAAGAAGGGTGTCCTGAGAGTCTGCCACTAGCAACCAATTGTCTATGTACAGAAAGACGATGAGGCCCTGAAGGTGGAGAAAGGCTGTGGCAACCACCATAGTCTTCAGCCAAACGGGAGCACCTTGTACTGGTAGTGGTTGTGGCCAATGGGAAAACGGGAGGTATTTGCAATGGGGAGGGCAGATGTTTAAATGAAAATAGGCGCCCTGGAGGTCAAGAGTGGCCATCCAGGCATTCCTGCAAAGGAGAGGCAGAATGGAGTGAAGCGTGACCATGTGGAAGCGACGGTATTCTTTGAAGTGGTTCAGCCCCCGAAGGTCCAGGATAGGCCTGGTGCCACCGTCCCTCTTGGGTTCCGCAAAGTAGTGGGAGTAGAAACCCGACCGTTGTTGTTGAGCAGGAACATGTTCTATCGTGTCCTTGGACAGAAGAGTGGTAACCTCCTGAACCAAGGTGTCTGAAGGCTGGGTGGAAACGAACACTTGAAGAGGGGGAGGCTGGACAAACTCTATGCAATACCCTCGTGCAATGATGGAAAGGACCCATGAGTCCATTGTAATCAGCTGCCAAGTCTGGAAGAAGGGGCCCAAATGGGTGGGAGGAACAAGTGACGGAGGAAAGTCAGACCCTGCTTGGGGGGTCTCGAAGCCTTGGATCAAGCCAACTGTTGGGCAGACAAGTACTTTTGCTTAGGAGCATAAGGAGGCCGTTGTGAGCCTGGAGACGTATGTGGACACCAGGGGCGATCTGGAGAGCTCCTACTGGAGGACCGTCGAGCCCAGGGTCTGGACCAGGTGTGGTGTTTAGATGGCCTCAAAGAAGTAGATACTCCCAAAGTACAAGAGGCTTTTATGCTCTTGTCCATCTCCTGAAATACATTTTCTGTGGTGGAGTGGAACAAGCCTAGGCTGTCAAAGGGGATGTTCTCGATGAAGGTTCTGGTGTCTATCTGCAGGTTGGTCATACGAAGCCAGGAGTGGCAATGCAGAGCAATGGCAGACGTCATCATCTTGGAAAAGCTATCCAAGGCATGTTTTGAAGAGCTGATTTGTTGTTTTGCCAGTGTTAAGTCCCTCCTTTTGAATCCTCCTGGCTGTCAAACGTTTATCTTCCAGGAGGGAGACAAGGAGCTTCAAGAGTTGCTCCCAGAGGGCATACTGGTACCGGCCCATGCAGGCCAAGTAGTTAGTGGTCTTAAGACTAAGAGCTCCTGCAGAGTAAAAGAACCTCCCGAAGGCATCCAGTTTATGACTTTCCTTGTCAGGAGGAGCAGAATGCGTCTTCTTTGATTTAGAGGAAGAGCTACCTACTATTGAGTTAGGTTTTGGATGCTGCATTAGAAATTCAGCACCAGAGTCCTGTACCCTGTTCATGTGGTCCAGGTGGCAAGATGAGACTGGTACAGAGGAAGGCTTGTCCCAAGGAGACTTGGCCGCCTGCAACAGAACCACAGACATGGGCAAAGCAGTAGAGGTTGACATGTCTAGCTGGACGACTTCAAAAACCACGTCAGTGACAATGGGTTTTGGTTGGGTTACAGACAGGCCAAGAGCCATTCTTTTAATCAAGTCCCCATATGAAGTGAGGTCCTCAGAAGGGGAGATGGGCAAGTCCTCTGCGACATCCAGCTTGGGCAAGGGGTTGCCTGGTGAGCTATGGACATCAGAGGCCTCTCCTTCAGACTCCCTGTTGGAGGAGTCGGAGGAATCAGAGGGTGGAGGAGACGGTTGAGTCGGGTGTCCAGCTTCCTGCCTCAACTGTTGAGGTGGAGGAGGAGGCGTTGATGCTGGCTGTTTGGGAGGCATCAGAGAGGCCAGGCAATGGTGACAGCCTATCAATATCGAAGCTGCTATCGGTACAGAGACGATCGGTGTTGATGGCGGTGGTAAACAGTGCCAAGGGTCTGCAGCGCTGGAGTCAGGTGGCCTGGTGAGGAAGGCTGAAGGGGGCATGTGAGATGAGAGTGGGACCTGCAGGTTGACAAGCGGTCCCAATCTGAATGGCCAGCTGGAGTCAACCAAGGCATGGTGGCGGACAGAGGGTAAGCCCCATAGGGATAATGGTAGCATTGCTGGTCCCACAGAGCCATAGGATGAGGTGGTGGTGGATAGCCCCAGTGAGCTGGGATCGGTGATCTGCGTCTGGGTGACCAATCTCAACGCTTGGGACGCCCTCCCCTATCCAGGGGAGCATGGTAGGATGGAGGCTCATCAACATTGAAGGGTTGATGTTGAGAGCGGCGGAACTCTGTACCAAGAAGGGCGTATGAGCATTCGGAGAAAGATGACCAGAATGGAGAACGATCTCGACAGGGCGAGCGAGTAACTGCAGCAGGGTGCTCGATGTCGGAGAACTGTTGAGCCTCAAGGATATGGTCCAGCATCAGAAGATCCAGCTGGCGAATCAGGGAGTCCAGCAAGTGGATGACAGGCGAAACAACTGTCAGTGGCTGGACATCGATAGTCACAGTCTCCAGAGTAGGTGGCATGGCGGTGGCCTCAGGCAACACAGTAGACGCAGGTCCAGGCACCGTGCCCTTCTTCGGGGGCTTACTGGTGGCGAACGTTGAGGTCTTGTGCTTTTTCTCTGGCTTGTCCTCCTTCTTCTTCTTCACTGGAGTTGAAGATGTAGACTAAGTTGGTGCCAGGTGCTTCGATGTAGGGTGAGCAATGTCGGAGGCCACCTTAGACACTGAGGCCATCAACGGATTTGCCGTTGACATCATCGGAAGCACGGTGGTCGGCATTGAGGACATAGGCACAGCGTCAGACTCCAGAGGATCAGCAGCTGAGATGGTAGAAGGAAGCAGAGCCGATTCCAGGAGAGCTACCGGGAGGCAAGCCGCCCTGTTCTTATGTGTTTGGTTCGAAAACTTCAAACACTGCACGCACGACTCCGGACGGGCAAGCTTGCTGCTGCAGGAGATGCAACGCTTGAAAAATCCACACTTCTTAGCCATACAGTGGAGGCATGAAGACAGGGGGTGGGTGGGTGCCCAAAGGGCGGGAAATAAATTTTTTTCCTCAGACAAAAATCACTCTCCCGTCCTTTTTTTTTTTTTTTTTTTTGCAAAATGAAGAGAGAATAATTGAAGAAAAAAAAAACTAAAACAAAGAACTTCAGATGAAGAGCTTTCCACAAGAATAGCCAACTGACGAAGAACTGTTAACAGCGTGGCGGTCAGAAGAGAACTGGTGGGACGTCCGCGCACTGCTCCTCTGGGCATGCGTGCTGGGGCCCCCGCGCATGCCCGGAGGTGCTGGGGGCGAAAATCCATTAAGCTTTCTACAATACCGATGGATTCCCACACAGGTGCAGTAACCCATAGGTGTGAAACACAGAGACCACATCGAAGATCATATTGTTTAAAAAAAATTTCTTCCACACATACACACAAACTATACATATTGAGCTAGTACCTGCCAGGGTTTTGTCTTCATTTTTCAAGCGTCTGACCTGACTATTCACTTTACATGAGCTGCGCAAAAGCCACACCTGGCCTCTCCCACTTTCTAAAAATGCTTGCTGGTCACCACGAAAGGTGTCAGTGTGCAGTGTTTCTTCTAAGGTGAGTTAGTGTGAACTAGCTCATAGTTTTTAGCCTCTGGCTCACACATTTTTGTCTTAGCTCAGGAAGGATGGCTCCAGAGCAAACGTAATTTATTTATTTTATTATTTTATTCATTTAATTTGTATCTCGCCCTCCCTGCCTGCAAGGCTCAGGGCAGCTTACAGCATATATATAAATATATCAAAACAATGAGATACATTAAAACAATAGTAAGGTTAAAACCAGAACATGTGCAAACAGTGCTAGCAAACATAGTACGAATAAAGCAGCCAAATCGCTCGCTCACAACTTTAATGCCAGTAGCTCACAAAAGTAGGATTTTTGCTCACAGGACTCCACAGCTTAGAGGGAGCGTTGGTCAGTGGGTGCCATGGTGCCCACAGGCACCACACTAGGGACCCCTGACTTAGAACCGTGCTTGACTACAGCTCAAAACTGGTCCCATTCTTGAACAATATTCTGAAACAACCTCTGTAAAATAAGAACTCTGAATAAATAAGATGACTTTCTATTATTTATTGTGCTTATATACAGGCCTGCATTAGATTCCCAGGCAGGGCTGTAGCTAGTGCGGGGCCCATGGGGCAATGCCCCTCCTAAATCCACAAAAAACCCTCCCGAATCTGGCAGAGGGAGAGGTGCCAGGCAGGCAGGCTAGGGTGCAAACGAGGCCCATCCTCCTTGGGGCGTGAATCTGGGCAGGAACCTTCTTGCCCCAGTCACTGGCCTTGCCCTTGAAGGTGCCTGTATGGGCCTCAATTTTGTAGCACCAGGCCGCTCTAGACGGGTGGCCTTTGGCAAGCAAGCCCATCCCCTTGTCAGGCCTGCAAGCGTCCCTCTGGTCGAGGCCAGCAGGCATTGCACTTCTGGGCAGGGGCTGGCTGCAGCCGGGCTGCCCCTTTTCTCCCTGCACCACCAGCCACAGCGCCTCCCTCCCCTCCGTGAGCCGCAGCCAAGCTCCAGCTCACCACCTTCACACAGCTCATCTAGTATAGCTGCTTCAGCCAGCTGCAGGTGGTGCCCCGGTCCCCCCATCCCCTCTCTCGCCCAGTATTTATTTCATGGAAGATTCCTTACAATTCAGGGCAACCCCGTGGCATTTTAATTAATTAATTAAATAAATTTAATTAGCCACAGTGTGCCCCCCTCCCTGAAAATAACCTGAGTTGTTAAGATTGTTCGCATGTAACTGGATGGTGTTTACACGCTTCATTTACAAGCATTAAGAATAGACAGCTTTATAAAAAGTATTAAAACTTGCCATCTTCATGCCGGAGATATTGGTTTCCACCTCTGTCTCTAGCTAAGGACCATGCTTCACCTTCATCACTTTCACAGAACTCTACCATGCTGTTCTTATCCATCTGCACCCAGGTCCCTTCAGAATTAGTCACCTGGTATATACACACAAAAAAACACATTTAAATTACTTTTCAAATCATCCATCAATGAGACACAACAATATGCTTCCGTATGTTTAAAAAAAGCCCCCTTACCACTAATAAAAGCAAACAGGCATTTTTCAATTTAAGCTCCAAAGAAGAATTAAGAGACACAGAGAGAACTATTTGTATTTCTGATACATTTAAGAATATTAGTATTTTTAGCATGCTTTGTTGGACTATATTCAGGGGGGAAAAAGAATATTCTGTCTTTAGATCATACAGAGAGCTCCCCAATCAACATGCAGTATTTGCTACCCAGTAGTATGCAAGGGTTGGGTTTTTGGAAGCCTACTGAAAAAGGAATGTAGTTACATATTCAACATTCACAAAGTTGCTCTTTTGTCCCTTACGCTGTTTGGAAAAAAAAAATAGCATGACACACTACATCCTCAAGCCCACAGAATTAAGAGCACCAAAGCCTGACCACTAGAAGCAACAGTCGAATCAATACCAAGAAATAAGATCAATTCTGAGCTCTGTTGCGTCCCTAGAAACAATCTGATCAGCAAATCCTGAAATACACAATTAAATGCAGGAGACCATTCTCTGATGAACCAACAATATTCTAGAAACACATATATGAGAAAAGTTAACGACAGTTAATGAAATATAACAATCAAGACAACAGTGATTTGCATAAAATTTTTACAACATAAAACCAACCTTTGAAGAGTTAACATTTAGCAACCCAGCAGGATGGAAAAGCAAACCTTGCGTAGTACAGCTGCTTTACTTATGATTATTAAACCCAGTATCTATGAAGACAATAACTGAAGCTACAAGGATCCATACCTCGCCCACTGCCTTGACTTTGTTTCCCAGAACTAACATTCCAATTGGGATACCTCTAAGGTTGGGACAGCTTCTGACGTTGTGACCTGAGGGGCCAGTCTTCACTACCTTATACACTCCAGGCCCACCACGAAGGAACGGCATATCTGGTGGCTCCTGCATTACCGCTTCCTGAGGGCAGTGTGGGTTTAGGTCTTTGAAAAAGTCATCTGCATTAGATCTAGACTCCTGAAAATTTCAGAACAAAAAAAATAAAATCAAAAAAACAAAAATCCTGTTAATAATGCCTTTGTGCTTTTCAGCTAAGCCCACCTCTTCATTAAATCTGCAACTAAAGTCTAACCCTACAAAAAAATTGGTCAGAACATTTATTCAGATTCCAGGTTTAAATCCAACATTATGTTTTTTGCCCAGGTCCACCCTGGGTCTACATGATCAAAAGTGTATTGCAAGTTTTATGCTTGTAATTTATTCCCAGGCACAGTGAGCCCAGTTCAGGTCAGGATAGTGTCACATGGCGAGAGGGGGCTTTAGGCTCCCTGCCACACCAGTGTCTCAATTTTAAATGGCCGGTAGGTATGGCACCAGTATTTGACCCCCTGGGGATCCACGTGCACTGACAGGCTACACCCAATTTTTCCCAACAGGGCAAACAGCACCCCCTGAGGCCATTTCAGGAAAAACAGCATGAGGGGAAAGCTGAAGCGTTCTCGCCTTCAGTTTCATGGTCCTGATTCAACTCAGGCCAGCACATGCCCTAGATTAAGTTCCCGGCACAGAAACTGGAATACACGTTTGATTGGGCAGACTTGGGAAAAATGTTAACATGTAGTTAGGCCCTTTAACCTCAATTTCCGAACTCACTGAATTACTAGTGAACACAAAATATGAATGTTTGTAAAACACAAGGTACAATTTGCAGCATGAAGATTTGGAAATGTCACACAAGCAGTTCTCCACATCACCATTACACAAAGGGATACACAAAGATTATGACCTAGTAAAATCATTATTCATGCAAGCAAGCATAAAAATGGAAGGGAGACACAATGTACAGGTATGACAGGTTGAAAGATGTAATAACAAAGCCATCTTAAAAAAGTACCAGATCAAACCTTATCCCTACAAAATTCTAACTTCAATTATGTGAACTCATATTGTTGCCTGATCAGTATGGTGCTTTGGATGCCTGAATGAGTGTTTTGAAACCAAATTCTGGAGAACTCTGAAGCTCTTCAAAAGTTTATTAGGCATCCTGCAATCAGAAGATCAGCGATGGTGGACAACCTCCCTAAGACAGCTTCTTCATCCCTACCAAGATTTCCCTCCAGTGTGCAGCTGCAGCGAAGCATTTGGTATGTTCCAAAATATGCTCTCGGGACCGAACTAGGCCTGATAAAGATCACAGATAAATGCACATATGTGTGCCCAAGATCTGGATCAGGACGGCCAAGGAAGGACTAAGCCTTCAAACCCTGCCAGATATTCAAAACTGGCCTTCCCACACAGTTACTGGTGGTAAGGGGGAAAGAAAGGTTTTAAAAGGACACGTAATTTTTCTTTTTAAACAGTTAACTATCAGTGAAGGATGACTGACTCTGAATTCTGAACCAAGCAGGACTTCGGGTGAAACCATCTTTTTCTGTTTTTGAGCAGCTCTAACCCCGATTTACAGCTGTACAAGCCATTTACTTTTTACGCACTGTTGGGATTTGAGATCGTCATCATCGTTGTTTTTGCCCCTCATTTCATTCATAGAAATGGTGAAATGAGAGGGCAGATAAATAGTTAGCATCCTTGCCAGCAGTCTGCACCCTACAACATTGTCTGGCACCTCTTGCAACACAGAAGTTAAGTGGCAGGGAAGTCAATGTAGAAAAAGCTCCCTGACTGCAGAAAGTTTGAAAACTGCTGGCTGGAATGTACAGCTGTCACACATACCGCATGCAAAAAAATACTGGTGCACAAGGGACCAATCCTGAGAATTAGGAACTCACCTGAGGGAGAAAAGGTTTGGAAGTCCAGGAAAATAAGTCCAAATCCCTGACTCCTTGGCTAGCATTAAAGACATTCTATGCAAAGTTTAAGACAGACAAATATCAAAAGCGAATTGGAATATTAAGATAGCAGCAGAAGAAACTTAAATAAATTAAAGTGCATTTTTTCTTGCATCTTTGAAACAATATTCATTTTTTTTCTTTTTTCCAAAAAAAGATCCCTAAAATCAGGTTCACTTGGCCCACTCCTCATCATGGAAAATTCTGCTTGAAAGCAAAAGGCTTACACTGAAAGCTCTAAATGATGTAGTGTGTCATGCCATTCACTGAACAGAAAATGCTTTTATAGAGCTTATCGCGTTTTTGTGCAAGGCAATTCCCATTCTCCTGTCTAAATGAGAACACCAGGCATATCACAGCCAGATTTGTTTTATGAAAGACAGTCTGCCACTTTGTGAAGATTTAAAAAAAGATTTGAAGACACTCAGCCACCTATTCCTAACTGGAAAAATTCAGTATGGGGTGAGCAATCCTTAGAGAACTTGGGAAAGTATGTTAATGCCATACATTTCAAGCACATTGAAAAATTACATCCACACATGAAAGATTGCTAAGAGTCTGCATGATTTTTTTTAGAAATATGCATCCAACCACATCATAAAATACGAAAAGTAATGTGCTTTTTAAAAGTCCAATGACGACCGCTAACTGGATGTGAGTGCAATCCTACTGCATTCCAAAAATGTGGGGGGGGGGGAACCCACTAGTTTTTAAACCAGGAAAATATATGTACTATACACACTTTGGGGTATTAGAAACAACATAAAAGAGTAACAGCTGGCAGAATTTTCCTAGTTTGCAAAAAAAATAAATAAATTAGAGGAATATTTTGGAGAGGTTTTTAAAATGAGGTACCAGAATCCATCCCCTGTGATCTTAAATATGTTGGGGCATTTTGTAGTATTTGCTGCTGAGGCACAGACACTCAGCACATGCTCACAGGCACGGTACTTAACTACTGCACCAGTGCTGAGTGTGAGAAGTAGTCATCTCCAAACCTTATTTTTGAGGAGTGAAATTAAAATTAAACAAATGGAGAAAATATCCAATATCAAGATTTAAAAAACCATTCCAAAAGTCACATGAAGCTGTCTTATCCTGGATAAGTCCAGTCAATCGAAGTCAGTACTGTGTACTCAGATTGCAGAAGGTCTCAGGTGCAGATCTTTCACAGAACCTACAGCCTGGTCCTTTTCACGAGAGACACCAAGGATCGGACCTGAGACCTTCTGCACTGGCATTTCATATAGTTTGCACTTCAGGTCACACAGTACTTTTATCCAAATATATAATCTTCTCCTGTTTATTTATTTATTGTCTTTACTGTTTTTGCAACTGGAGTCATAAACAGCAAAATCTTCTCCTTTGACTAATCCAGCTTCATTTTGTTAATGAGTATGCAAAATGGTTGAGAATATCCATGTTGGATGGGTGCCAGGGAGCTGTGCCCTTCTGCTCTCCCCACAACATGTCTCTCCCGACTGTGGGATTCAGCATGGGGAAACAGACTGCAGCTGGACAGCCAACAGCAAAAAATGGCAGCCTCTTCCCGTTACAAGGAGACACATGCTTCCTGCTTGCACATGGAGCGGTTTCAGTCCTGGCCTTTAACATGTAATATATCCAGTATTTACACACAAACAGGTGGCTGATGCCCTTGTTGTTCAAAATGAGACAATGAAATACAAGGAATATAAATTTTGCACACGTAACATGTTAAGCCTAAGGCGTATCAAATTTAGAGGAAATGGCAAAATGAAATAATAGGTTCCATTGCAGACTTCCAACACAAAACAACATCCCAATTTTTTTTTCCTGCAGTGCTCTTTCGAACAATTTTACTATTCTGTGATATGTGAATTATGAAAAAAGCAATGATAAGAAATTAGCAGGTAAGGCATAGTGATTATATAATACTGAAAAGAGAAAATGAATACATTTATTTTCTCTTTTTGGGGGCAGGGGGACTTCAGTGCTTGATCTTTTTCCAGCGCTTAGTCCCCTCTGCCAACCATACATATGCAGACTTTCACCATAACAAAGAGTTTCTAATATAAAATTGACCATTGAACAGAAAGCCTCCTGCATAACAGCATGCAAAACCATCTCCATTTCCCAACTTACTAGTACAAACCAATTTGGCAACATACTCTCAAGCTCCTACTTTTTTTGTGAACCATCGGTCAGAAATACATTAATTCTTTTAGAATCTGAGTAGTGCAACTCTCGTCATAATCCCCTAGGAAGCCACAGTAAAGTTTTAATTTTTTTTTGAAAATCAGACTATGGAGACTTTTTTTTTGGCCTGAGCTTCCAAAAGGCTCCTGAACCATACAGCATGGTTTTTGTCTTGTTTTTTTCCTGACGCATGCTGATAAGTTATTTCTCTTCCCTTGCAATTCAGCACATATTGCCTGAAGTATACAAGTTATTTGAGAAGATATCTCAGCTCAGAAAGAATTGGGAGCTCTTTCGCCCATCCTCTCCTCCTTAACTGCTGGTTGCCACATGGTATCTCCCTGAGAACATGGATGGAACGTGGCATTCCTGTCAGAGTATTAAACACCAGTTAGGAGTGCCAAGAGGTGAGCACCCTCACCCACAAGACTCTTCTCAGGCTGATATTTCTTCCTGATAATTCTGGTCACAGTGGACAGCCTGCCCAAGGAAGAAGGAAATTTCTCCAGGAAATTAATCTGTCCTTTCTTTTACTGAGTACTAAGATCACCCAGAAATTAGCTTGGTCCAGTACCATGAATGCTGAAAATATTTTCAAGCCCGTTTTTCAGATTGGAAAGCTACGCTGTTAAGGGAAAACTTAAAACTAGAAATATCTTCACAAGGGATAAAGATTAATGATCACTGCAGTCTTGTTGCCAAAACTGAGAACTTTGCAAATACATGCTGATAAGTGACCACAAACAAAATTAACAAAAAAAAGGTTTGATAAGAGGCTTTGGCCGCTGTAGTGAGGGAAGCCGAGTGAGAAGCAGGAGGCAGGGCCACAGTCAGAGGGGCACGTAGGGCAGCCAGTTCGGACACTAAAGGAAGCCCTTCCACACAAAGGGCTAAGTGCAGCAGCCAGGGAGAACAAACAAGGGAAACCTTTATAGCCTGTCTAGACCAGGTAAGTTAGCTCAAAAAACCCAGCTTTATCTCAGACTAATCACATCAAAAGCATCTTATACCAAACCGCTCAAGATCATACACAAAAAAATGTTACCTGAAATCACACCACCCAGTATCTCCAGTATCTTTTGAAATAGTTAAAAACAGAAAGATTAAAAAATTTAAAATGCGCCCCGACCTGGATAGCCCAGGCAAGCTGGAGTTCGTCAGATCTCAGAAGCTAAGCAGGGCCGACTCTGACAAGTATTTGGATGGGAGACCTCCAGGGAATACCAGGGGTGGGAAGCCAGAGGCAGGCTATCAAGCCACTTCTCTGAATGTCCTCCATGCTGCAGTAGGAGTTGCTAGATGTCACCATGACTTCCAGGCATGGACACACACACACACACACACACACATGCAAACCCCCCCCAACCCCCCCCCCCCTTAAAATGCATGTTCTTGGAGGTTCCCATGTGGGGGGAGTTGCAGAAGTTCCTGAGCTGGATTTGGATCCTTGGTGTGTACAAAAACCTTACGTATAACTTCTCTCAGAAACAAGATCAAGGATTGTTATTACCCATACAAATTTTATTCTAATAGATGATTAGAATCATAGAGTTGTAAGGGACCTCCAGGGTAATCTAGTCCAACCCCAGCACAATGCAGGAAATTCACAAATACATCCCCCCCCCACACCCCAAGTGACCCTTGCTCCATGCCCAGAAGATGGCAAAAAAAAAAAAAACCCTCCAGGATCGCTGGCCAAACTGGCCTGGAGAAAAATTGCTTCCTGACCCCAATGTGGCGATCAGCATTTCCCTGGATGTGTAAGAAAGGGCCACAAGAACTAAGCACTGATGCAACCCTTCCTGCTCTCCCTCTGATCTGCCTAAGTTCACAGAATCAGCATTGCTATCAGACGGCCATCTAGCCTGTTTGAAAACCTCTAAAGAAGGAGAGCCCACCACCTCCCGAGGAAGCCTGTTCTACTAAGGAACCACTTTGTCAGGAAGTTCTTCCTAATGTTTAACTGAAAACTTTTTTGATTTCAACCTGTTGGTTCTGGACCAACCTTCTGGGGCAACAGAAAACAACTCCACACCATCCTCTATATGACAGCCCTTCAAGTACTTGAGATGGTTATCATATCACCTCTCAGACACCTCCCCTCCAAGCTAAACATACCCAGCTCCTTCAACTTTTCCTCACAGGACTTGGTCTCCAGACCTCTCACCATCTTCATTTTATGCCCTTTCATGTATAAAACAATGTTTTCGGAACTACTAAATTATTTGACAATATAAAAGCGCTATGTATGCAACTGTTCAATAACCGCTACTAAATATTTTAAATGAATTACTGGAAGACAAATTTATTTAACACAATCAATGTTTCACTGTTTCTAAAACAACATAAAGCTTTTACATTATTTACTTTTAATATACACAGTGTATAATTATTATTGCAATACTATAAATTAGAATGGCCATGATCCAAAGCATTTGGAACCAAAGTGGTTTCAATGGAAGAGTTTTACAAGTGCTTGAATCTCTGCCATATTACTCAGCTAGTCTTAAAAGTCCTCGTGTTCTACTAGACCATGCTATATTACATTTTAGATAATCTCCTGAATTGATATCTGCTCTTCATCTACTGCTAACCTCAGGTCTGACTGAGAACTGATTTACAACAGTACCAACAGACCCAACAGTGATGCACAGTGGCAAGCTCAGAGCAATTGTGGGACAAGAACAAAGTAAAAGCATTTTTTTGTGGCTCACTAAGAACATGAGAACATAAGAAATACCCTAATGGATCAGACCAATGGTCCATATAGTCTAGCATCTTGTGGTCAATACAATACAATAGAGGATGCTAGACTGAATGGGCCACTAGACAACAAACAGGGCATAGAGACCAAGACCTTCCCCTGAAGCTGCCTCCTAGAATTAGTATTCAGAGGTCTGCTGCCTCCATATATGGAAGTCTCCTTTACTCATCATGGCTAGTAGCCATTTATGGATCTCTCCTCCATGAATCTGTCTAAACCCCTAAGGCCATCTATGCTCATCGGCATCTCTACATCTACTATCAGTACATTTCACAAGGGGTACTCCCCTTTATCTGTCTACTGCCTATCAACTTCAATGGGTGCCCCCAGAGTTCTAATATTATGGGAGAGGGAGAAAAACGTTCTCTTTATTCATCATGGAAGCATGACATTTCAGAAAAGGTCAGGTCAAAACACCCTCATGAACTTACTAACTGTAATCTAAAATGTTGGTTAAATCCAAGTAGGAGATTTCCTTTTGGAGGCTTTTCCTAGGTTCCACCACCACAATCCTTACCATTTCAGAAAACCTTTCCTCAGTCAGAGAACATCTCCAGCTGTGATTCAACATCCAAGTACAATATTTAACTGAGACAAAAACAGGTCCTCCTCCTAAATAAACAGATCCTTTGAAAGCATCATGCAAGCATTGAACCACACTTGTCTTGGCCAATATGGGACAAACAGTATACAGTGAATGTAGTCCTGCTGCCACCCTGCACAACATTCTGCTAAGCACAAGAGGTCTAAAGAAAATGCATCAACCAGAATGTCCCACAGCTTGAAACTGAGAAGCACCCTCCCAGCTCTCATGGTTCCAGCGAGCCACACTTATCACAGTTTGTGTTGAGCTCTGTCACAAGCAGACATATTTCTCGAAATCCCCTCAGTCGATTTAAATGGCCGAGTACTTCCAAAAACACTTGTTCTAAACAAATAGGGGCATCAGTATGAATGCTGAGATAGAATTTCATTCAAAATCATATAGCAAACTGCCAGAATTAAATATAAACAGGCGTAGGGCATCTCCTTGATTCTTGCCTTGGAAAAGTTAGTTAGAATTGTTTTATACACTCATGTGTATATAAAATGTACTGTAAATCGTTTTTAAGAAAAAATGGCATGGAAAATCAATCCCTGGAAAATGTGTTATTCACAATGTTTACCCTCAAACAATCAATGACCTGACTAATCAAATCAGACTAATCAAAGTGGGCAGAGTCATTTTGAAGCCTGAGAACACATCATAATCTAAGGAAGCCTTCTAAAGCTTTTGGTTGACTCAGCACAGCAAAGACCTGAAGGTTCCCCAACCACACCTGATAAACTCAGTAAAACTCTTTACAACAGGAAGAAAAAAATATTACCTAATTCAGCTGCTGAAGTTCACCAACCCTATGTGCCTTTCATAATGGCAACAGAAATACATAGCCAGTTGTATAACTTTTCCCACGTGCGGTAGCCAGTTTATATAAAATCCATCACATATGGTGTGATTACGTTAAATTTCTGATTGCCTTCAGGACTAGGGCTGCCAAGTCCAACTTGGGAAATATCTGAGGACTTTGGGGGTGGAGCCAGGAGACTTTGGGGGTGGAGCCAGGAGAAAGGAAGTGACCTCATTTTGTGATGTCACATCCTGTGATGTTGCTTCCACATGCTGACACATGAACTCATGAAGTTTCCTAATACTGAGCTTCTGCTGCTGCCTTGAGCTTTATAGGCTTGCAAGCAGCATTACCCAGACTGTGACTTTTATGCCACTGTTTTTTGTCGCTGAACAAGAGTCAGTGTTATGTAGCAGTCAGTTTGTTTGGCTGGGATCTGGGAGAGCCTGGCTCAAAACCCTGCAGTGCCATGGAATCATTTTATTTAATACTGAATCAGGCCATTGGTCCATCAAGGTCAGTACTGACTACTCAGACTGGTAGTGGCTCTCCAGGGTCTCAGGCTGAGATCTTTAATGTCACCTATTACCTGATCCTTTTTTAGCTGAAGAGGCTGATACCTCCTGCATGTCAAACAGATGCTCTATCACTGAGCAATGGCCCTACTGAATCCTTCCTCATCTCGGCAGAATATGAAGCACTAAATGCTACACAAGTGCTAAATATGATTTTCATATCATAAGAACAGGAGAGAAGCCACAGTGGATCGGGCCAACAGCCCATCCAGTACAACACTCTGTGTCACACAGTGGCCAAAAATACCAGGTGCCCTCAGGAGGTCCAGCAGCAGGGCCAGAACTCCAGAAGCCCTCCCACTGTTGCCCCCCAAGCACCAAGAATGCAGAGCATCACTGCCCCAGACAAAGGGTTCCATTTAGACCTTGTGGCTAATAATAGCCACTGATAGACCTCTGCTGGATGGGGACAGAGAGAGAGAGAGACAGACAGACAGACAGAAAAAAGAAAGAAAGGGGGAGGGGGAGAGAGAGAGAAGGAAAAGAGCTGGCAGACCCCAGCAGCTTACCCCAAGCAGCTTATTCCAGCAGCAGGCCACATGCAAAAGCAGGCCCTTCAGAAGAAAGAGCCTCTCTGGGCGGGGCTCTCTTGCTCTCTCTTAAAGGGGAAATGTCTGTTGAGGCTTTTTACTGCAGAGCAGGCTCTCTGCAGACATTTCCCTTTTAAGAGGCCAGGGCAGTCTCCGACGTTTCCCTGCTGGCAATCATTGCCTCCCCCGGTGGCCAATTTTGAAAAAGCGGGGGAAAGCTTTAAAAATCGGTGTTTCCCCCACCCTACTGGGGGACTTGGCAGCCCTATTCAGGACCATAACATTTTTCTGGCTATTAAGTATCACATAGCTTATTATTAGGCTGGAAACCCAACTGCAACCTTCAAAAAAAAGCTACTGATGTTTCACCAGCTTTGTACTAGAAAGGCAAGTGACTCACCTGTGTACCACCTCCTAAAGAAGCTTCTATCATACTTTTATTATGTGAAGCACTGCATTTTTCCCATATGTAAAACCTTCTTTCTATGCAGGTGACAACTTTTAGATTACAACCCGTGCTGCCCCATTATGTCCCCTTTGTTTATCTGCACATGCACTTAACATGAATCACTTTCTGTATAATCTCCACATACTGAGGGTGTACAGGGATGCTTCTATCTCTCTGAAGGTGCTCCTTCTCACCATATCTCACCTTATCTTCATTTTACGTATACCACCATCACCTTATCACTGAGTGTCCTCTCCAAAGTCAATCACATGGCCGAGGCAAGGCATCTCTCACCAATTTCAGCTTAAGCCAAATTATCTCTTCACACGTTGATGAATGTAACTGCAGGCCCATAGCTATGGGGGGGGGGGGGGCTCCTGGAGCCCGCCCCCCCACTTCTTCTCAAGGTCTCACAACTTTTGGGAAGAAGCAGGGGGAGGTGACGCACACTTGCACTCCAAGCTGTGCAGGCGCACGACCTCCACTTCTCCTCCAAAGCATTTAAAGGGTCCCTTTAAATACTTTGAGGGGAACCTGGGAAGCACGCCACAAATTTCAGTGTCCCCTGACTTTTTAAAAGGTCTCCCTATTTAAAAAATCCTGGCTATGGGCCTGTGTAACTGATTACTATTCTCAAGTTTAGTAACTAAGGGTCAATGCAGATGTAATGAAGACACCGGACCAAACATCCCTTCCCTCCCTGGCATCCCTAACCGTGGTTAAAGGTTACCTATTGAACATGCTTAATAGTAATCAAAACTCCATCAAGCAAGATTTGAAACCAAGGGTTTGTTTATGTATTTATCTCACGCCTTTCTCCCCAATGGGGACCCAAGGCAGTTTACATCGTTTTCGTCTCTGTTTTATCCTCACAATAACCCTGTGAGGAAGGTTAGGCTGAGAGTGTGTGATTGGCCCAAGGTCACCCAGCCAGCTTCCACGGCATTGTGGGTATTCGAACCTGGGTCTCCCAGGTCCTACTCCCAACACTTTAGCCTCTCCACCCTGCTGGCTCAACAGGCCACACTTAAGGGATGGGCCACGTTATGTATGCACCCTCCCACAAACAAAAGCCTCTGTAACTATTATTAAAAAGCTATATGAATCCTAAACACATTTCCTAGGTGATTTTTCATTTTAAATCACCGCAGTTATTTTTATTGACTCCCAAAAGTGTCAACATGAAAAGTCATGCTGGTAGTATACCCAAATGAAAAAAAGCAAAACAGCATCTCCAGCAACAACATGCTGTTAAGCCAACATGAACCCCCTTTTAAAACTACAGAATTGGCCTATTAATATTAAACATAAAATATATTGAATGAAATCATACAAAGCACAGACCCATCCCACATTACGTAAGAGACCAGGTTAAGGTTTTTCCTTCTCTGGAAAAATAGATTACCTTCAAGGCCCTTAATTCTTTCTATGCCTCACCGTCATTATAAACCCTAAAATTAGTTACTGGACATAGTTACCTGTTAAGAATGGTATACATAGATGGTGGCATACCTTAAAAGAACAAAACCCTTGCAGTGACAGAGCACTAGAATATCTTTCCAAAGCACCTCTTACTTACATCAACAGGGACCAGAAGGCTCTTGCCAAGATGCTGATTAAAAGACAGACACCAGGCTTCGGTGTAACCATTCATATTAGGGACATATTTCCTTATTGTCTCATCATTCAGCCGCAGCCATACACCATCATCATTGTGGATCTATGATGAAGAAACACACACACAAGCCAGGCTACTTAGGCAGCAGAGGCTGAAAGATTGCATTTTCTGGCTTAGAAGAGCAGAACAGGAGATCAACTTTGGGGGCTATGCAGATAAGGTTCAAAAGGCCCACAAAAAGCTGACACAGGTGCCATTCAGAAGAACTGTGTTAAAAGGTGAAGACTCTGGATATCTGCCTCATCAGTATCAGCACGTGGATACAGGGCACTGTTCTCAAAAAAACAGCTCATACGCAACTGCTGAAAACTAATTTGGGGGCACAGCCTGTCTGAGAATCAGACTGCTGGGTTATAAAAATAATTTGTACCAAGAAGTGAAAAAGAGTGACCAGAAATATGTGAAGATAAAAAGGTAAGTTAGAAATCAAGCTTGAGTCATGCACTCAAACTGTCACAGCTCCCCGCCCCCCCCCCCCCCCCAATTTTATCTACAACCATTTTTATCTGCAACATTCTAGTTACATAAAGTAGTGATGTTTCTGGGGAAAATGGGCATTCTTTTTACAGGGAAATTGGAACAACTTAAATATCTACCTTGATTTCTCTAAAAAGCAATCTTGTAGTCTGTAACATGAGTTTAAAGTAACACAGAAAGCAAAACGGCTAGTTAACAGGATGCCTAAATATTATAGCCAATATCCAAAAAAACACTGTAGTCCCAAGTGCAACCAATGATTTATATGTATTCAATGAGATTTTAGGCTTTCTTCTTCAGACTTCTTGAAACTTCTATCAGTTTCAAATGGACTTGCCCTAAGGCATGTGGCTGCTGAGGAGAAACCCAAGGCCAATACTCAATAGCCATGTGGAAAACAGTTATGTGGTTCTTTGGATATTGGCCCTGTTACATAAGTGATAATTTAATCATGATTTCAGTTCAATACAAGTTTCTTTCAAGTTTACCTCATCAATAAAAGTAATGGATCCATTGACTTTTACTATGCCTATCTGCTCACTCTGAAGAGAAGGGTGGCTGCGGATACGCAGCCCTGCACTATCCTTGGCCACAAATTTGCGAACCTAAGAGAAGCAAAGAGACAGTAAATCAGAGAAATCTGGAACAGAGTTCTTGGGGAAAAAAGGTAATATAAAGATACAGATTAAGAAATTCCACAGCAGTCAAGTAAAAGCTTCCCAGTAACTATAGCCTGCTGCTACATTTTCCTTAAATGATACAGAATGTGTCCAACCTTTTTAAAAAGATGCACAGAAAAATAAGCTCAATTCAAGCTCACTCCCAAATACATACACACACAGATCACTTAATTCAAGATAAATAGTAAGCACACACAATGGTTATCTTCTCAAGCCTAAAATAAGGACAAGACACGACTGAAGCACTTTTTCAGTCCTTCTTATGGTCCACTTTTATTTCAAAGAAACACTTTGTATTATTATGGGTTACCATTTAAGAGTTCAGTTTCTAGGAACTGGCTAATTTTTTTTAGTTTGCTAATGATCATTTGCACAGATCACAGAAAATGGATGCTAAAGAAATTAAGGTGCAAATCTGCACTGCAGAAACAAGACTGAATAGCAAATTCAGTTTAAGTATGTTACACCATGATATAAACATAATCATAATGCATGAACCAAGTAAAGAGCAGTTGGACTGCCATACATTATTTTATCTCCCCCCCTCCCAAGTTAAAACTTCAACATTTAATTGATTAAACAGTTTGAGCAACTAAAATGCTTCCCCCTGATTAATGAGGCTACAGGTTCTTAAGTTCCAACTATTTTTAATAAAAGTATTCTTGTGAAGCCTGCAGATGGCAAGTGCGACTGTGTTAAGGAAAAGCGGGAATGCCTGTTCTAAGAGGATGCCGACAGCAAACATGCATATATCTAGAAACCAAACTGTATTTCTTCTTTAGAAGCGTCTTCTCTCATACCGATTTTTATCAGTGAAATCAGGCAATTGGCTAAAACTCACATGATTAGTTTACTAAGATTTCTTCATGAGTGAAATATGAAAAAAATTAGTCTTTTGGCAACTTAGGTGACAGACCTAAAAGATCAATACACATAGGTGTTCCAATGATACCTACACTCAAAAAAATTAACACACACACAGTAAAATGCAGTTAAATAATTAAAAAAAACCCCAAAGGTTAATATCACTTGCATACTTTTTGGCACCAAGTTACAACATTTTTACTTGCCATAAGCTTTAAAAAAAAAAAGTGGCCACTTTTCAGTGTGTGTTTGTTTTAATGGCTCGTGTGTTTTTAGCATTTATTCTTGGCTGGGAACAATTCTGGACTGTTTATTTTATGGTTTTGCTCGTTTCAGTAATGGCCGACTATTGCTGAGGAGATTGGGGGTTGGTTGCTGTTACACTGCTGCTTTATTGTTTGGTTTTGCCACTTTATTGTTTGGTTTTGCTGGGCTCTGTGCTGTTCTGTTGTAATTTTATTACAGTTTGCTGGTCCGGTGTTTAATTTACTGCCCTAGGGACTTGAGGACTGCATGTGGTTTTGAAACTGTGAGGGCTGGAGACACCAGCAAATATAGTTAACAGACAGAAGCAATTAGGTGGTGGCACAGGTTTTATTAATGTATATTGTTGAGCTGCCTCTGCAGAAATCTAGTCACAGTGGCTTGCAACTGAATTAAAACAATAAAACTCTAAAAATCTAGTCACAGTGGCTTGCAACTGAATTAAGACAATTAGACCCTAAAAATCTAAACCCAGAGCCGCTGATGCTCATAAACTGGGGTTTAAAAGAATATTAAAAAGCACAGCCCAAAACGTAACAGCAGTAACACACAACAGGACCAGTCAAAGAAAAAGGTACAAGTCAGGAGAAATCAATCAAAAGACCAGCCAAATAAAAGGAGTATGCGGAACACTCTCCCACTTTAAAGATTAGGCACTCCCTCTGACTTCTGTAGACAAAGACACACAAGAGTAGGGCCTAGGAAGAAGAGCTGCTGGCTTAACTGGCACACAGGATGACATGGGAGAAGCCAGTTGTGGTGGTTGTGGAGTGAGCGAGGGGTGGGGGGGAAGGCTCGGAGGCAACTGCCTTCTGGACTGAAGAATATCCAGTCCCCCACTCTGGCCTCTCCTATAGATTCTTTATACCCCAACCACTCACAATCAATTAAAAAGGGGAACGTGAGCTTAATTAGAGGTCGGTAGTGTGTAAGCTATGTGCTCCCTTGTATTTGAAAACCTGCTTGACCAAAGCTGTACTTATATGTGAGGTAAATAAGAGATCCCCTACTTTATTAGATTTTTTTCCTTGAGAGACAAGACACAGATGGAGATGCACAACAAAGGTTTATTTAACAGAAAATGAAGTAAATATGATGCTGGGTAACTTAGATACATAAAGTAAAACTGGCGTTCGAATAAAGTAAATAACCTTGAGGGGAGATTTGATTCCCCTTTGTCTGGACAGTTTCAAGGCTGCTCTTTTCTTTCTCGGAGCACCTCACCACAGGACCTACACACACCAGTTAGGAATGATGGACCCTTACTTGTACCACTAAAATAAGCTTTCTTCCATAAACCAGTCCCCAAATCCTAACTAGAAAGCCAAATAAAAGCTTGGCTAAGCTGACGCGCCTTTCCAGAGCCACAAAATTCCCATCCAAAAGTAAAAAAAGGTTTCTTCCTCCTCCTTAAGGCTGAGGCTGGGTCATGCCCCTCTCTTCCAGTGGAGTTCCATGCACTCTGATTGGCTGACAATCACCTGGATCTGCATGAGGCCTAAATCAGAAGGATTGGTTCAGAGACCTGGAAGAGGCGGGACTTTTAGGGATGACTGCCATACCAGCTCTTCAAGTCTTAAGCCATTTTGGGCTTCCTAGGTAAGGAGCAGTACTTTGAACCCTGCCTGGAAGCAAACAGGCAAACCGTGGATTTTATTTAACACAGAGGTGATGCAACCTCTGTAACCAACACCCGACAACCACCAGGCTGGTGCATTTTGTACCAAATGAATTTTTTGAACAGTCTTTCAAAAGTTAGGCTCATGCGGAATGAATTACAGTAACCCATCTTGGATGTGACCAGAGCATGGATTACAGAGGCCCGCTCTTACTTCCTAAGGAAAGGCTATAGCTGACACACCAGCAGAAGAGTAAAAGACACTGTGTGCCATGGAAGAAATTGGCAGTTCTTGAATGTAGGCACAGATCATGTAGCACCTCCAAACTATGAACCTGATCCTTTGAGGGGGAGGTACAAATTCTTCCAGGAGGGAAGGCAGCATGATATACAGCCCAGTCTCATCAGATCTCAGAAGTGAAGCAGGGTCTTGTACTTGGAAGGGAGACCATCAGGGAAGACTCTGCAGAGGTAGGCAAATTGCAAACCACCTCTGCTTCTCATTTGCTTTGAAAGCCCCTTGCTGGGGTCGCCACAAATGGGCTGCAACTTGATTGAACGTATTTACACAGGAATGCACAACCACTTCCAGAAGAGGCTCACCATTTAAACCTGAATAGCATAACCAACCCGCAGCGAATTGGTCTTGCCTGGATTGAGCTTAAAAGAGCATGGAAGACAGAGAACAGAAAATCAATGCAGTGGACACACAAAAACGCACACTTGGGTACACATACACAGCAGGGGCTGTAACAAATCATGCCTTTCTAGTGAGTGTTTTTTCCAGTGCACCCAGCTGTAAATGTTTAAATGTGACCCACATCTTGGGTTTTTAGGTGCACAGATGGTTCTTCCCACACCAAATGCATAAGGTAAGCTAGGTTCAGAAAAAGTGACTAAGAACATTGCTGTGGCTCAGCCCAGACCCAGCTACCAGCAACTCAAGTCTGGGAGGTGTAGGGCTGCCAAGTCGTCCCAGGGGTGAGGTGGGGAATCCCCCACTAAAGGGGTCCCCAATCCGCCGGCCTGGATTTGGCCAGCGGGGGGAACCCCATCCCTGAACTGGCCCAATTGGGCCAACTGCCCCAGCATGATGATGCCACCCGGAAGTGACGTCATCACGCTGGACATGTTGCCGGGACGATGCTCTACCAATCGCCCCCAAAACTCTATGGTACCATAGTGTTTTTGAGCACGTGCCCAGCGTCACTTCTGGGTGACATCATCATGGCGCGTGTGCGTGGAAGTCCCGGACCGGGGACAGGAGTCCCCCACCGTCAAACAGGTAAGACTTGGCAACCCTAGGGCGGTGACCAGTGTTCCCTCTAAGCTGAGTTAGTGTGAGCTAGCTCACAGTTTTTTTACCCTCCGGCTCACACTTTTTTGTCTTAGCTCAGGAAGGATGGCTCCAGAGCAAACTAATTTAGGCAGGAGCCAAATGGCTTGCTCATAACTTTAATGCCGGTAGCTCACAAAGTAGAATTTTTGCTCATGGGACTCCACAGCTTAGAGGGAGCATTGGAGGTGACCGACTTAGGCTTCACCTGCTCCTTCCTGCACTACCAGCAATCAGGGCTAAGTTGGCAGCAGAGCGCTAGCTTAGGAAGAAAAGAAACAAATGTCTAGTTTGGCCAGGCTACTGGGGAGAAAAAGCCACACAAGAAATTTCATATAGATCTCATTTGTTCCACCATGGGCAGTTAACTATCTTTCCCATAAGACACTCTGAACAAAGTGGCGGTGGCTGGAAGAAACTGACTGGAAGTGGCTTTTTTCTCCTCAGCTCCAGGCATGCACAGTTGATGCCTGCTCCCCACAGCAGAGAAAAAACCCCCCACCAAAAAGGCTGAGGATTAACTCTAGAAGTTTCTAGAGGTCAAGTCCAGTGTGGGACTGCAGAGAGATGGCAAAAGAAGATCCAAGAGAAGCTCTATATTTGGACGCCAGGTATCTACAGAAGAATTATTTTTAATGTTTTATGTGGAATGTTTATTTTAAATTGATTGTAATTTTAACTTGTGTTGTGAGCCGCTCTGAGCCTGCCTTTTGGCGGGGAGAGCGGGATATAAATCCAATAAATAAATAAATAAATAAATAAACTATTAGGTTTTAACTATACACTTGGGAGATATTTTGGAGCAAATCAGATAGATATAACAAATGATAAAACATGCAGGAAAATATTTAACAGGTTAAAAATGAGAGATGGACCTCCCCTTGTACATAACCCTGCTGGATCAGATCACTACAGTATCATACAGAAGCCAGCCAGTTGCTCTGGAGGGCCAATGAACAGGGAGCAGAAATCAGGACCTTTCTCTGATGTTGCCACCTTGCACTGATATTTAGAGGTTTACTCCGCATGTGGAGGTTTCCCTAGTAGCCACTGACAGACCTATCTTTTATGATTCAATCTGTGACGTTATTTCCTGAGGACTGGACATCATCCTAAAAGATTTTTTTTGTCACACAATTTCCTGCCCGCCCCACTGCACTATGGTCCCCATGGAAATTCTAAAAGATTCAAGGGGGTAGAATCTAGGCCTTGATATAAATCCGCCCAAGCCTTGGCAATGAGGAAAACAGACAGGAATAAGCTGATTTGCTTTTTAAAGGGAACAAGAACAACACTTATTCAAAACACACACAAGTGAGGTAAATATTGACACTAAAGCGGAAGATGGGGGATGTTTAGGTTTCCAATGGTACGTACATAAAGAAAAACATTCTCTCAGACAGGTTTATAACACATAAATGTAGCTCTCTGTATTTATACCAGTGCAACACTGAAGCTGATGGGAGCAGCACTCTGAACCAGCCCAGAGGATCTTGAGTTACCACCCTGCATGTGTCTGTGAGAATATGGAGAAAAGAATGCAAAACTTTGCAAGCTTGGAAATGATCCCAAAGTGAAAATCTTTAACCAGGAAAACAAATATATTTAAGATCTATTTTACTAATTCTCTCAGATCTCTTGGAATATAAAGACATCTAGCCAGATTCTATATAAATTGACCAGCAATGGTTCTCAAACAAATGTCTCTTCAAGACTCGCTGTCTGAGATCCTTTTTACTTGAAGTGCCACAGACTGGACAGATATGCACGGCTGGTGCGTCCATATAGGTAAAGTGAGGCAGCTGCCTATGAGTGCAGTCATCCATGGATCACAGCTGGCCTGCCGCTGAACACCCCCCCGCCCTGCCTCTCCCTTGCCAGGTGAGTGCCTTCCTCGCCCGGGGATCCAGGAGATTGGCAACTCTACCTGGTACCTTACTAATTTTGGATGTAAAAGGCCAAAATGCTCCATTTTCACCCAGGCTTTTAACTAAGGTTTAATTGAGTGTTTTTGTAAGTTTCTGTTGCTCTAAGGATCCTTCTCACACTTTCAGTGTCAGTAGCAAGTGGTGAATGCAACTTCTCAAAACTCAAAACTTATAAAAACACACATATGCTCGACAATGCTGCAAAAGAACCTACTTGGTTTGGCAGTTATTTCAACTGAACATGCTGAAGCATGGTGACAGCATTTGCTAAAGAAAAGGCATGCAAAATGAGATTCTGATGTGCCCGAAATGAAAACATTAAAGAGACTTAAATTTCAACATCACAATTAACAGGATTTTTCAAAATGCCTTGTGATTTGTGTTTTTCTGTTTGAGAGAGAAAATCAGAGATGGTATTACTGGTTCTCTCAATTAAAAAAAAGAAAGAAATTGGTGGGCGCACCGGGGGGGGGTCGGGGGCAGAAGGTGGCCTTGCCTAGTGTGCAAAAAATCCTGGCACCGGCCCTGCATCCATGAAACTGCCTTATCCTGAATCAGACTGTTGGTCCATCAGGGTCAGTACTGTCCACTCAGACTGGCTGTGGCTCTCCAGGGTCTCAGGCAGAGGTTTTTCCCACCACCACCTACGTGGTCCTTTCAGCTAGAGATGCCAGTTGGGACCTTCCACATACAAAGCAGAGGCTTTTCCACTGAACCACAGCCCTTCCCTAAAAGGTCTACCTGGGATCTTCTGCACATGTAGCTGGTGTTCCACGTCTAAATATGGCTCATCACCAAAGAAGGGGTTGAAATATATTAGCTGATGCTGCTCACTGGACATACACCAATTACTAGTTTAATCACAAAGAGAGGACCTTAGTTCTTATACCTTGTTTGGCAGGGGTTCTGTTTTTGGTTTAACCAGCTGAGTTCCTGGAGGTATCATTCCTTTTGGGGGGTCTTTTACTTTGACTTCTAGTCCCGCATCTGTAAAATTAAGAAACAGTTATGAAGTATAAATGTAACCTTGCAGAGCAGAGGTTAAGCTGACATACTTCTGAAGAGGCAGAAAGAAGTGGCAATGAATAGATAGTCATGGTTCAAAAACTATCCTCCAAATTTAAATCCTCTGTCCAAATTTTAGCATGCTGCCATGAACAATCTAAAACTAACAGCCTGAGGATAAAACTAACACGTACCTATTTCAATGCCATCAATCGTAACATGAATGGTGTAGAGACCAACTGCTCCAGGAGTCCAGTTAGCACAATAAGTACCATCATTGTTAACTCTTATTAACATGTTTTCACTTGGTCTAGGGGAAAAAGGAATAATGGAAGTCACAACGGACCACATATTGCTACAGTATGGTAACTAATAATTTAACTGTTATGATGTTTTACAAATGATTTTAATCAGGGGTCATTTCGTAGAAAAAGAGGTGCAGGAGCTCATTAGCATGCCTCATTAGCATAACTCATTAGCATAACTCATTTGCATATGCTAAATTACCTGACATCACCGGAAGTATGTCAGAAGGCAAGAGAGAGAGAGAGGGAGGGGACAGCTACTAATCCAAGCCTCAGAAATACCACTGTTCTGGGAGGATAGCTTCAGTGGTGGCTGAGGCTTTCAGAAGGCTGGTCAGAGGAACAAGGATCTTTCCAGGGGACGGGGTCATTTTGCTGCTGCCATGACACAAGCAGGCATTCCCCTGCCGCGGGGTGGGGGGCTGGCACCAACTCCCGGAGCTGAGCTCCCCCGAGCTCCTGCTCGAAATGACCCCTGATTTTAATTGTATTTATATGTGTACTTTTATGTAAACCGCACTGAGCCTGCCTTGGTAAGAAGGGTGGGGCATAATTTGAATTAATCAATTAAATAAATAAATAACATTAAATCTAAGCCTTCAGCTTTTGCTTCAAAAACCCAAATGATAAAATAATTTTAAATTAAAAATCAAAGCTGGACAATACAATTTCCTCTGCCCAAGCATTTTAAACAAAGACTACCAGAATATGCTGTGTCCCCCCCCACTACCATTTTCCTTCTGATGCATCAACTCTGTATTAGTTCATGCTAAGCTTCAGTTAAGAAGACTCAAGACTTGTGCAACTAAAGGACATAACAGAGAAGATGCTGAAAAAATATCTACGATTGGACCTTCTACTTCCCTCCACCCTCACAAATTAGAAATGGTTGCGGGGGGGTGCCCAAATTAGGCTAGGAAAGTGACACTGGGGAAGGTGGCATTTGACAGGAACAGAATTCAAGAGTGAATTCACAAGAAGGATTTGCCACTGAACTACAAATTTAGCTATAGCTTCCCCAAAAAATTGAAATTTTCTGGTAACTACTTTTCTCTAGACACTGAAGCGCTGAAACCTGAACACCACTGATAAGAACTTAACCACTATTCCACAAAATCACATGCACATGTGAAAAAATTAAAACATACAGAAATGAAAATTATGTTGACACACTAAAAATGTGTACAAAATTATTACCTTTTAGGTGTTGGTGAAGCAAAGCGTAATTCTTCAAATGAATAATTTTCATATACCTGAAAATAACAAGCATATCAAATTAAGTATGTTTTAACACCAATGAAACAATTGTATCTTGAGTCTCAGCTCAAAAATCTGACATGGAATAAGTTGCTCCACTCTAAAAAGGAAAGTAATTTATTGGTCAACTATTATTGTTACTCAGCATACCTCAGTATCTGAACTCTCACATAAACAGACCCAACTACAATTTTTCAATTAAACTTTGATGTATCTGCTGAAAATGTCAACAAGTAATGATTCAGTTAAATCCAACCTCTTTGTGCCTTCAGGCCCCTTTGGAATTCTCACACACCACGCTGGCAGAGAAACAAAATGGCAGTCGCAAGAGGTAGAGCTAGCCACAAGGTGACTATTGCAGCTTACGTTCAGTCGCACGGTGAAGATCCCTGTGCTGTTGTGGCAGCTGCTGCCAAAGCAAAGTTTTTTTAAAAAAAAATGCACTGCCAATCAAATCTCCAATGGCCAATCAGAAGCCTTGCTGGGCAAAAGCAACACCTGGCCCCACCCAATCTCTTAAAACACTTGGCAGGCACGGTGGTGCCCACAGGTACCATATTGGGGACGCCTGACTTAAACGTTTTTTTTCTTAAGGAGCTATAAGATAATGCCATCATCTACCATCCTCTCACTCTATCATTCTGCTTCAGTTAAAAGTGTGTGTGTGCGGGGGGGGGGGGGGGGCGTGGCAGCTGATTGCTCGGCTGGCTGCATCCCTTCCAGCTCCTGCTATCCCCATGAGAAATTAGAGCTCTGCTTACCGAAAACACAGCCTTGACTGGAATAAATATCAATGCCAGGTATGGGAAGAACTAGGGCAAGGAAAGGTGCCAAAAACCCTCCTTACAGACCTCCTAAAAAGAGCAATATTGATAGTGAACTCTCGGATGACTCAGTCTTGGAGGCTTCTCTGATACAGGAAATGGCGATGGGTGGGAGTATTCCTAACCAAAGTGAACAAACTGTGATATTGCATGCCCTAACAGAGATAAGGAATGAAATTAAGACTGATATGAAGCTACTGAGTGAAGAGGTTGGGCAATTAAAGAAGGAATTTGGATTGCTTAAACAGACACTGGAGCCAATAAATAAGAAATTAGACGAGCTTGCCACAGCTTTGAAAACGACAGAGAGAAAAGCTGAATCAGCGCAGCATTTGGCAAAAAGGACTGCAGAAAATGTCAAAGAACTTATGCATTTTGAAATATGGGCTAAGAGTAAGATTATACTCCAGGAAACAAAACTGAGAGAAAAGAAAGCCAAAATACGTGGAGTATCAGTAGAAAATCTCGCTGCAGCTTTAAATAAATGGCTGACCCAAATCCTTCTTGCAGCAGGAGAAGCAGTGTCTCCTGAAGGGATCATCAGTGGTGGAAAGTTATTCATAAAATAAGATAGAGTTAGTATATTAGTATGTTAGAGTAAGTTAGAGCCAATAGATAGGACAAGTGGATAATAGGATTGGAATTGTCAAACAAACGGTATAGCAAGGAGGGAAAGGGTGTGCCCCCCCCCCCCCAGACCTCTGATTAGAGAGAGAAGGATACCCTTCTGTTGCAGAGATTTCTCTGCAACACCCAGTTTTCGGAGGCAACCCTGTTCAACTTTCTTTTTTAGGTTTGGAAGAAGATGTATTATAAGTATAAAATAAGTGCGTATGGAGGGAGTTCACTTAAAGAAGAGAAGGAGTTTGAGAAAATTAAGGAAGAATTTAATAATGTTTAGATCATGAATTAGAGGAAGTTGTATGGGTTAAGCAGGTAAAGAAACGAAATATGATAACGAGGATGGAGATTATCTATATGCTTTTAATGTTTAATATGATTTCTTGTAAGAGTAGAATTTAAGGAAAATGAAGTGGTAAGATATGTATAAAATATCTGGATATATGTACGCTTAATAAAAATATTAATTTAAAAAAGTGTGTGTGTATGTATATATATATATATACATGTGTATGTATATATATGTGTATGTATATATATATATGTATATATATGTGTGTATGTGTATGTGTATATGTATATATATGTGTGTATGTATATATATATATATATATATAAAAACTGTGAGGTCGCCTGTGAGAATTTTTAGAACTAGAATGTTCACTGAGAGATATTATTGGACCTACATATATATATATATATATATTTACTTCAGCATACTGCAGCTATTCTTGTTTGTTTAGCTTCTGAGTTCTGAGAAGATCGGGCTTGCCTGGGCTACCCAAGTCAGGGCACTTCAGTAAGATTTTCATCAGCAGGGTTCTCACACAAAATGAGTGAAGTTCAAGCAAGAGGTGACGGGGAAAAAAGAACACGCCATTCCATCATTTTATATCCGTACAAATCTTTCTAGACACTTGCACGGAAACCCACACCAAACAAACATTTTGGCGCAAGACTGGCAATTCTGGTTATTCTTGAAGTTCCCTTATCCATCCAATCAATATTCACACTCCTGTACCTTCATCATTGTAATAGCTATATAACGAGCTTCTTTGACTATCATTGGTTCATAGGAAGCATCCAGTTTGGGAGAAGGGAGTCCTCCAAATGTCATATTGGTGCTGGCAGCAGCAACAGCACCTGCAGGACTGCCTGGTATTCGCTGGAGATTTTTTGCCTGTTCTTGCTGCAAGGAAGTTTTTTTCTGGGAAACAGGAATTGCCTTGACTTCCACCTGCCAAATTTCAATAAGAGCAAGTAAAAATATATTAAAGTAAAAAAAGAGCCAGCAGTAGCCAAAAGTACTTTGCAAATATATCCAATTCTTTTTCAAAAGGTTTTGTACAATAGTCAGTAGAAACGCAAAGAAAACCTATCTTCACTCAGTCCTAACCAAAGAGGAAAAAGGCATTAAATCAAAGGTCAGGCTGCTAAATTTTGAACAGCTGCTAAATTTCCCTTCTTCTTTGTCCCAATTCCCTCAACAGTAGGTATACCCTGCAGTGTGAACATCCAGTCAAGCTGTGAACCTGAGCAGTAATATTCTATTAAAAGTCTGCTTTTAAAGCCCTTATATGACTTCTGCAAAGCACTAACAGTTCAAAGATATGGAAGCTGGAAAAGTTTTTTTGCCCATACATGAAAGGGTTAAAGAAATGCTCTAAAGGTATTCCAGCACTAAAAGTGATCTCCATCTAAAGGGTGAATTAAATTACTATGGCCCAAGCTGTGATCCAAACTATATAAAAATCTAAGTAACTGGAGCCAGGCTTAAGTCAAGCAGCACTTCAGAAAGGGTCAGGATTTTTAAAAAAAAAATCAAAACACCCTCTGTGTGTCAAGTTATTACATAAGAAGTATACCGGCAAGTGTAAGAGTGTCTGTTTAAATTCACAGACTATTACCTTCATGTTGGGCACATGAACGACATCACCATATTGGTCCTTGGTTTGCACCGTAATAACAGTTGGCCAACCACACCGGATATCATCTTTATTCAGAATCAAAGATGTTTTCTGGGGATCTGCATAGGAATCTGGCTGAAGCCACCTAAAAACCAAGATCAAAGAAATCATTTATCACTCTCTGTATCTTCATGCTCTATGGGGATTAAATCTATCACTATAAAAGAGAGTCCAGAATAAGACAATTTGTATATTACAGCAAGAAAGATATAGTTACCAGAAAAGAAAAGATCTTAGGTCAACCTGTATAGTAAAGTAACTACAGTATTTTTTTTATCTTTTTGCATCAGTGCTTTCTAGCTACACGAGCACTAAAATAAAAGACTTCTGTCCATACACACCAAGGATAACACCATGCCTGCTACAACAAGGATTTAGTTCAGGACATAATGAACAGTGGTACTACTTATTTAAAAAAATATTTTTTAAAAAATTATCAAGGATTAAAATGGCATGTTGAAAGACAAATATGCAAGAGAAAGAAGCCTTTTTTCATAGTAAAGTGTACAAGTAAAGCAGACAAAAATACTCAAGAGATATGAGCATTTGGATTTTATTCAAAATGTTTGTAACAGTTGGGGTCATGGATACAGCAAGTTAATATAGCAATTAAAGTACCTTGCGAGCCGTCCACCACTTGATCCCGTTACACAGGAAATAAAATCCTCCAAAAATGACTGTTCATTGCTTTGTACTTGCAGTGGGAGAGTTCCTTCAAGTGCCTCCAGGATAGTTGGTGAATGTGACAATGCTAAACCTTTCCCCAGGATGCCAAAGTGTGATTTACAAACCTGGTCAGAAATGATAAAAATATCAGATTTTGTTTCTAAACAAATGTATTGCTTATTAAAACATGATTACAAATCCTATCATTTTAATTGAATTTTTAAAACACACATCCTGCCTATTATTATTTGCCCCAAGTGGCTAAAATTTACAAAATACAACAATCCCATTACAAAACATTGCCATTCCAAGCCTGAAAGGACAAAAAATCATAAAGGGGGGGACGGGACGCAATAGCTAAAACCACATTTTAAATCTCAGTGATCTAACAGCTCAAAAGCCAGGCTGAAACTTATTTTCACAGTCCTTCTAAAAACAAATAAATATAATACACCACCTTTGGGTGGAATCTCCATCAACTAGTAGTTGCTGCATTTTGAAAAGCCCTTCAATCTCAAGAGCTCGGGGTAGTTTAAACTACACCCTGACAGCGTTCACACATTAAGTCAGCCACGCAAAACTTACTGTGGCAGAACCAATCAGTATGACATAAATAATTACATAAGAGTGGGTGTGTATATGCAGGGAGAATGCATAGGGCTGTGTCTGATGGAGGAACTCCAGTTTTGACAAATGAACTCCCATGTTCTGGAAGCATGGACAGAAAATCCAAGCAAACATCCAAGCAGTGGTATTTGGCCAGTGTGAAAAGCAGGTGATACAGTGGACAGAATGCCCAATTCTGACCGGTGAGACTTAGATTGAAAACTCTGACTATAGTTCAGTTCCTGTATCACCATCTAAGCTACCTCACAGGGTTGTCTGAGAATAAAAGGAAAGACATATGCTCCTACCCTGAGTCAACTGGAAGAAGGAAGGTTATTAATTACACTAAAAACATAATCTCCTTCTTCTGGGATAAACAGGGACATTAAAGTCAGGACTTTCTAGATCAGCTGCTTTACAGAACTTTCCAGATGACCACAAGTTCCACTGCTCAATTTACATACAGGGTATACTTGAGGAAGAGAAGCTGTAACTTTCTTCCTAACAATAACTGTATTGTTGGTATACATGCTTGGGCAGGTAAAACACACACACTCATCTGTACGTCTGCTATAGTTTACAGATGGAGAATTTGAACAGGGGACCTTTCAAAGCTATGCAACAAGATGCAGGTAAAGAAAAAAACAGGCTGCTGCACATACTGATGACCATTCACTGGAGAACAGTCTATCTGATCTGTACAGTCATTTGGAAAACATAAAACATTCGTAAACAAGTAGTGCCATATTATAAGCAAAAGGTGCAAAAGATGTACTGATCATACTGCATTTAAGACAACTGAAACTGAGACTGTGCTCCAACACATCAAAATGTTGGGGGGGGTTGCCCTCTGCGATTCAAGGCGCTGTTAAAAAAGCAACTGTCGCAAATTACAGAGTATGACAAATCTAGAAATTGAGGAATCTCAAGGGTTATAAAGAAATTAACTGAAAGTCTCACAAGTGGATTTCTAGCCTGTAAGGGGGGGGGGGAATCCTTAAAACACATTTCAGGGGTTTACAAAGAACTCATAAAAGCTCGGGGCCACTGTCAGTGGACATGAGAGCCTGGCTGAGAATGTCAACACAGCAGGTCTTGTTCTCTCTCCTCATAGCGTACAGAACTCATCTCCAGCTACAGTGACCCTTATTTCCCTCGAGACATTCTATTACTTTGGGTACAGACATTAATCAATTCCACAAAACTGATTTCCTGAGCAATTAGATCATCTTCCCGCTGTGTGCAGTTCTGCCAGTTAGCAAGGCATCTCAAAACACGCGTCTTGCAAGGGCAGCAGCAATTGTCTACCTGCAGAGCGGCCTCTTCAAGTATCTCAAGATCTTCTTCAAATTCATTCCCTGTTAACCAAACAGTACGCAGTGTTGTGATAACAACTTAATTGTGTCCTTAAAAAAGAATACTGATTTTTTTTTCTATATTCAAGCTCCCCACCACCACCACCTCCAATACACACACCCTTTTCAATAAGATAAATTGGTCAAGTGGTCCTTGCCAGGGTATAATTTCTAGCAGGGCTAAACCTGTGCAGTCCTGACATGAAATTCCGACTCCTTACCCCTGGAAGACAGAGATACCCACTAACTAATGCTAACAAATCCCAAAGGAAAAAAAAAAACATACCACCAAGTAGGACTGCTATGAAATACATAACAGGAAGATACAAAACTGCCCCTCCAAGCTTAATAAGCACCATTTCTTTCTTTCTTTCTTTCTTTCTTTCTTTCTTTCTTTCTTTCTTTCTTTCTTTCTTTCTTTCTTTCTTTCTTCAACCTTTACCCTGCCCCAGCACAAACGTTTCAGAGAAAAAATACTGCGAACTTACATGATGCAATTTCTTTTAACACCTTGAAGGGGATTAAACCAGCTGCACTAAGGAAGATTATACCTACACGACCACCGTCCAGGGAACAGCATTACTAAGTACTTCACTGGTCAAGCAGGACTTTTGGCTTTTCATCAGATAAGCAATCCTGTGCTCTGCAGGCAAGTCACTACTGAAGTTAAGGAGATTCTCCACAGCAGTTTGTGGTTATGGCATCAGCAGCTCCTACTTACAGGGCTGGATCCAGGCTAAAGTTTCCAGCAGCAGACTGGAAATTTCCTGCCTTCTACAGCAGCCCTCTGATCTCCACCAAATTCTCCTCCTAGGAAACAGGAGGGCCTGGGGAATGACACTAAGGGGCTCGGCAGTGGAAAGGGGGGATTAGTGGAAACTGTCACTTCAGTCTGAATCTAATCTGCAGAGTCTGATGCGGGCCTGCTGGGCATGCAGAAGCTCCTGCGCATGCCCCAGAAGCAGTCTGGACTGTGCTTAGGGTTGCCAGATCTCCCATGAAGAGAGATTGGGGGTGGGGGGGTAAGGTTGCCAGATCTAGGTCGGGAAACTCCTGGAGATTTGGGAGTGGAGCCTGGGGAGGAGAGAGACCTCAGTGGGGTAAAATGTCATAGAGTCCACTGTCATTCAGGGGAACTGATCTCTGTAGTCTGGAAATGACCTGTAATCCCAGGGGATCTCCAGGTCCCACCTGGAGGCTGGCATCCCTAATTGTGACTAGTTTCAGAGGGTAGCTCCTGTTGGTCTCTAAGGTGCCACTGGACTCGAATCTAGCTGGATTGTGACTGCTATCTTTAACATAATATTCCTCCCCCAAAAGCAGATCCTACAGTTGTGTGATGAATTCTACAAATAAGGGTGAATCCACTCCCTTTAAAGGGCACGTACCAATGGGAAGCGCCAGGTCTTTTTTCATCAAAGCTGCAGCACACGCTCCTCCGAGATTGGCCAGCTCTTTCTCAAGCTGAATGATACCCTTAAAACAAACAGAACAAAAATACGTTTCCCCCCTTCATTTTAGGGACTCAAATTCTTTCAACTTCTCAATCTGAAAATCAAAGCTACATAAATAAAATGTGTAACTTTTGTATTCAAGCTTCAAATTTCGAATTTTTCTGGGGAAGCGAGCAGTTTGTGGCCTCCAGAAAGAGTCTCTATGATTCATGGATCCTTTGTTCTGGGAAGGTGTAGGGGGGTAACATGGCTAAGGCAGTATAATGCAGTTGTGAGCTACATGGAACAGTAATGAATGATGTGGGGGCAGAGCCTTTGTAAATGGGAAAAGGTCAGTGTGGTGGAGGGAACAGGACTGCCAGGAAATGGGTAAAGGGGTCAGACAACTGAAGCCTGCCCCATGTAACAGCCCCCTTCTCAGCCTGCAAGGCCCTGATAGTCATGTCTTCAGACTACAAAATGTAAAATGGCTCTTGCTGAAGTTCAGGTTAGTTCACAGCATCTAGGAGCCATTGCTAAATCTGCCCTTGGGACACATGGACACACAAACACAAAGCTGCCTCATACTAAACCAGACACTTGGACCGTCAAAGGTAATATTGTTTACTCTGACTGGCAGCAGCTCTCCAGGATCTCAGGTCTTTCACACCTATCAGGTAGCGTTTTAATTTATTGGGAAAATTTTTACCCAGCCTTTCTCCAAATAGGGATACAAAAGGCATTAAAAAAGGGGAAGGGGGAAAAAGCTAAAATAAAATTAAGATGGGTAGCTGATCAAAAGAGAAAGCTCAAACTGTATCAAAGTGAGTCCAAGTGCTGTTGTTATATGGTAGCCCCGAGGGCTGTAAAATTTAAAGTCTACGGAATTACAAGATTCATGTAAACTTTGTGGTTTAATAAATAAGTAAAACTGGTGATACATCCTTGCTGGCATTTTAAAGACAGTAAGAAAACAGAAAACACCGGAAAAGAAATAAACAAGTTGCTTACCCTGTAACTGATGATCTTCGAGTAGTCATCAGTGCAGTACCAGACATAGGTTGGGCACCTGCGCATGACCTCGACCGGAGAACATTCCAGAGCTTGCCTCAGAAAAAGTTTTGGTGGGCTCCCTTCCCGCCCTGGGGAGCAGACATGCACTGCGCATGCCTGGAGCAGGGGAGAGAGCCACCTCCCACTCAGTTCCTTCGACCACTACTGGTAAGTCCCATCAGTAAGGCAAGTGATCAGGAGATGACACCAGTGGGGAAGGCCGGGTGGGATTGTGGTACTGCACAGATGACCACTCGAAGATCATCAGTTACAGGTAAGCAACCTGTTTACCTTCTTCGTGGTCTCTGTGCAGTCCCACACATGGGTGATTAACGAGCTGAACCAGATGGAGGAGGGAGCTGGCAGTAGAAAAGACAATAAAACAGGTTAGGAGACAACCGTGTGATTTTAACTTACAGGCCCTACCTGAGGATGTGGAGCATCATGCAAAGAGAGATAGCAGCATTGCCTGGCCGAATCCCATCGGGCTCAAACATCGAGTGCGTAGTGTGACGCAAAGGTCGAGCCGGAAGACCACGTGGCTGCAGCACAGATGTCTTCCAAAGGGATGCCGGCCAGGAAAGCCGTTGACATCGATACTGCTCTCGTGGAGTGAGCAGTAATACAGGTAGGTATAGGCTGATTAGCGAGCTCATAGCAAAGAGCTATGGTCAAGGTCACCCATTTGAACAGTCTTTGGGATGAGATAGGCTCACCCTTATGTAGTAGGACATATGGCACAAAAAGCCTCTGAGTCTTCCAAAAGGATTTAGTACGGTGGAGGCAGAAAGATAGAGCTCTGTGGACATCGAGAGAGTGTAGTGTCCATTGAGCCACATCAGTCAGGTTAGGAAAGAAGGCAGAGTAGAAGAATTAGACAGATGAAAGGCAGAGACTATCTTGGGTAGAAAGATAGGATCTGGTCCAAGAATGACTTTATCTTTATGGAAAATAGTATAAGGAGCGTCTGCCCAAAAGGCAGCAAAGCTCTCCCACTCAATGGGCCGTAGTGATAGCAATTAAAAATGCTGTCTTCCAGGATAGGAGACGTAGCTCAGAGGAAGCCATTAGCTCAAAGGGCTTAGCAATCAACTGAGTAAGAACCAAGGAGAGACTCCAAGACGGTACCAGCAGCTTCCTTGGTGGACAGAGGTGAAGAATACCCTTCAGAAAGGATTTTGTGAGGCGATGAGAGAAAACCCTGGATAAGGGAATGATCAGCAGAGATGGTGGCTAGATGCACTTTCATAGACGAATAGGCAAGGCCGGACTCCGTCAAGGAGACTATGTACGAAAAGATGTCAGGGAGCGAAGCCTGAAAAGGATCGAAGGAGTGTTGCTAAGCATAAAGTGCAAACTGGGACCACTTCCTTCGGTACGAGGCACGAGTTGAGGGTTTCCAAGCATTGAGTAAGAACTCCGAAACCTGGGCAGGAAAGGTCATTGTTGAATCCTCCATGCCTTAAAACAGAAGAATGTCGGATTGTGGTGCAGGATTTTGCCATTGTCTCAAGACAGAAGGTCTGGAACTCAAGGCAGAGGTAGAAATTGACGCTTCGAGAGGTGGAGAAGGTGGGGGAACCACTCCTGCTGAGGCCACCACAATGTTATTAGAATACAGGATGTGGAGTCCTCCACAATCTTCTGAAGAACCCGTGGAATCAGCAGGAAAGGGGGGAAGAAGTAGAAGAGGCTCCCGGTCCACATGTGGAGGAACGCATCCCCTAAAGATTGGGAGGACGGTCGACCTTGAGAGAAAAACAGAGGACACTGGGTATTCTCCTGGGTGGCAAACCTGTCCATGGCAGGATGACTGAAGAGGTGAAAAATTCATTGCAGATACCTGGGATGGAGAGACTACTTTGTTTGCTGTGGAACCGTGCGACTTAGCAGATCGGCTTGCGCATTCTGGATCCCCAGGGTGCGTATAGCCACGATCGAAATGGAGTTCTGAAGACACCACTCCCAGAGATGTTTGGCAGAGACAAAGAGATGCAGTTCCACCCTGTTTATGTAGAAGACGGTGGCACTACTGTCTGAGGCTATCTGGACCACCTTGCCCGTCAGCACTGAGAGGAAGGAGAACAGGGCTTGACGCACCACTGCAAGTTCTAGAGCATTTATGTGGAGAAGCCTTTCTTGAGGAGTCCACATCCCTCACACAGATTCCCACACTGGGCTCCCCAACCCCAGAGGGATGCATCTGTTGACAGGCAGATCTCTGGAGGTGGATGTTGAAAGGGCATGCCGGAGAGGAGATGCTGAGGAAGAGACCACCACTTCAGAGTGTGGATTACTGTGTAGGGAATCAAGAGCACTGTATCCCAATGAGTCCATTGAGAGTTGAAGTTCCTGATGAACCAGAGTTGAAGTGGATGCATCCAAAGCCTGGCAAGAGGAAACACAAATACTGTGGAGGCAAAATATCCCAGAAGCCTCATGATCGACTGCACAGACTGATGGGGTTGCTGCATAAAGGTCATTTACAAGGGATATTATGTCCTTGGCTCTGGATTCTGGGAGAAAGGCCAACTCTTTGAGAGTGTCGAGACAAGTTCTGAGGAGCTGTAAAACCTGAGCAGGTTGAAGAGCTGATTTTGTGGGACTGACACAGAGACCTAATTTGGTCAACAGAGCGAGAGAGTAGGGTGGATGTCCAGTTGAAGTTGAGATTTCATGGACCACACAAGAAGCCAATAGTTGATGCACCGATAAAGGATAACTCCTCAACAATGGAGTTCTGCTACAACTACCACCATCATCTTTGTAAAAACATGGGGAGACGTGGACAGGCCGAAGGGGAGAACCCTGTACTGGTAATGGGGGGTCTCGATGGCAAAGCGGAGAAAATGTCAACGTTGTGACCGAATTGTGACGTGAAAGTAAGCATCGTGAAGGTCTATCGATGCCAGCCATGCATCCTTCAGAAAGAATGAACGGATTGCAACGTGACCATCAAAAACTTTCGACAACAAATAAATTGATTCAGGTCCCGAAGGTCCATAACGGCCCTTTGGGAATGACAAAATTATAGGAGTAGAAGCCTTGAATTCGTTGCACCTCCAGGACAACTTCAATGGCTCCCTTGCCGAGTAGAGAACTGACCTCCAGACAGAGTGATGGAGTCAGAGGAGTAATGAAGAAATGATGGAAGGTGGAGGGCGAAACGAACTCTATGGCATACCCGACCCGCACGATGGTGAGGACCCAAGTATCGCTGGTAATTCTTTCCCGTGCTGGAACAAAGGGGAAGAGCCGAGACCCTACAGGAGGGGTAAAAGAAAGTGGTGGTGCTAGGCAATCGAGACAGTCAAGCAGATTGTTTTGTCTGGGGGAGGTTTCCTAGGAACCTGAGGCTTAGGTTTCTGGGGGGCATGATGGTAGTCAGACGGTCAGCATCTCCACTGCGATGTGGCAGCAGGAGAAGGTTGGCATTTGACATAGTACGATTTCCATTGTCGGTATCGTGGCCGCTGGGGAGTTGAGGTAGACACCCCTAGGTTCCTAGCTTTCTTCCTGCTATCATCCACCGTCTTTAAAGTTTCATCTGTAGTCGAGTGGAAAAGACCGTTACCATCAAATGGCAAATCTTCAATCTTGAATTTCACATCAGGTTGAAGAGATGTGCTTCTCAGCCATGCACGCCGTCTAAGAGCAATCGAAGAGGCTAGAACTTTAAAAGACCAGGTGACAGCGTGTCTGATGGAATTAATTTGATGTTTAGAGACAGTACATATTTCTGACAGAGCAGCAGATGAAGTAGTTTGGAAGTCCTCCGGTACAGTATCAAGGATCGGAAGCACTGCTGTCGCCACATTAAAGGTGTAGGCAGAAAGGTAGAAAAAATAGATACTGATGTGAATATTCATAGCACCGACAGAACAGATCTTTTCAGCTATGGCATCTATCTTGCGACCCTCCCTGTCCTGAAGGACAGACTGTTGAGGTTGCTTCAGTCTCGAAGAAGAATGAATTATCATCGAATTCAGTGAAGGATAATTGAAGAGAAACTTTCCAGAGGACTCTTGAATCTTATAGATGGCATCATATCTTTTGGACAGTGGGGGTACCAACTCTGAGCGATCCCATGACTCTTTTAAAGCAGAAAGGTGAACTGGGAACAGAAAGGTGAACTGGGTAGAATGATGGATGGTGGCAAATCCGCTTGGACCAACTTGTGAACCACATCTGTGACTGCAGGTGTATTAGTTGTGCCCTGCACCTGAAGTGCAGTCGCCATGCTTGTTATAAGCTCCAAATAAGCTTTGGGCCCTTCGGTAGGTGAGAGAGAGCCAGCACAAGGGCCCTCATTGTCAATCAATATGAGATCTTGCTCCAGATCACCCAATATGAAATGGTCAGAGACCAAATCCAGAGACGGTGAGTGCAGACTCTGCAAGACTTCAACAGGTGCTTTGCCGTCAGGTGGAGGACAAGAACCGAGGTTCAGATGGCAAACGCTTTGGGCCATCTGCAGAAGCATCAGTTGGGTGGTCAAGGACCATGGAATGCATAGAAGCATCCGACAGATAACGTCTACCATGAGAGACGGTCGAATGACATCAACGAATATCTCTTTCCTGAGATGGAACATAGCGGTCTCAACGAGGAGTTAGGGACCTCAAATAGGAAAGAGAAGGGTATAATCTGCGACATCTGGGATCCAGAGACCAAGATCAATAGTCAGATCGTGAGTGAGACCGGGACAACGATCTACAATAATCATAATTCCTGCGATCATAGCGTGATCGAGATTGACCTCTCATAAAGTGCCCCCCTTCATCCAAAATGGGGATAGGTAGGTGGGAGTCACAAGACGCAGATCGGCATCTAGAAGTCCAGGAGTCATAATGAGAGTTGGCAGATGGCTGCACTGAAGACCTATCATGCTGACCGGGTGTAAGAGGGTCTGCTGAAGACAAAAGAACTGATATCAAAATAGGAGGATGATTTTTGACTTTGTGAGATACCACCGGTGGCGATGTAACCTTCAGTATCGATATCAACAAACCTGATATTAACTACTGTTTTGAGCTTCGGGGTAGTACTCAACGTCGAAGGTTTCGATTTCAAGGATGAAGAAGTCTTGTAATTGTGTTTTTTTAGCTTTCTGTTTTGGTTTTAAGGCTTTTCCATCCTCTGCCTGAGTTTTTAGGGCTGAGGAGGAGCGTGAAGCTGCCAAAGACATAGCTGGACGAAGGGCAGCTTCTAAAAGCAAAGTATGAAGATAGGCAGCCCAATTTTTACGTGCCTGCCTGGTAAATTTTGCGCCGTGCGGGCACGATTCAACACAGTGAAATTCCCCCAAACAAACTAAACACAGGTCGTGACCATTGTTCAAGGGGAGTTTAGCCAGGTAATGGCGACATGCCTTAAAAAGGAGGGTGCAGCCCATACAAACATCTTCCCTACCAGGGAACAGGGGAAGAGAGGAAGGGAAATTAGAATAAAGAATAGTAATTCTGTTTTTTTGTTTTTTTTGAGAAGAGAGAAGATAGTAAAACGAAGAGAAAAACTCAGCTGAGGCATTTTGAAGAGCAGTCGGTCAGAGGTGTGAACATGAGGACAGCTGAAAAGGAACTGAGTGGGAGGCGGCTTTCTCCCCCGCTCCAGGCATGCGCAGTGTGTGTCTGCTCCCCAGGGCGGGAAGGGAGCCCGCTAAAACTTTTTCTGAGGCAAGCTCAGGAATGTTCTCTGGTCGAGGTCGTGCACAGGCGCCCAACCCATGTGTGGGATTGCACAGAGACCACGAAGAAGATCAAAATAGTTACCTCAAACAATCTAGTCTGTATATGATATATACTTTGCAGAAGTGTTTCAATTAAAATGGGATAAACATTCCCATTGCTGATCTGGAGGAACAACAGTGTGATGGATGGAATGTTTGTATGATTGTTTCGAAGGCTGCTGTACTTACCTCATCAGGTCCTGGACTAAATTCATAGCCAATAGCAAAACATTTGAAACCATAGAAGGTAGCCTTCTCGTCTTTCACGTAGTCTGATGCAGTTTCAAGTGAGAAGAGTGCTTCATTTCCTAAAACGAAATACTGAATTTAGCAAAGAAATAAAAAAGGATTCTCTGCCAATTCTCCCTAAAAGCAGATGTGCAGCCTGCCTGTAATTTGTACTCAGCCTTTTGTGCTTATCTGTAGAAATCAGATACACACATTATCCATCACTTTCTTTTCCAATTTTCTACCTAATCCATTCCAGTAAGGATCTGGCCCAGACCAGGTTGCTGATCTTTTGAGCGCAGTTGCATGAACAGGACTCTACTTTCTGCTCAGCAACGTTCAGAGCTTTCTAGAGACAATTTAAAAGAACTTTGCCGGCCCCCCACTCAAGGAAGAGGGCACACTAACTCACACAACCTGAAGGGGCAGTGCCACACCTTCCTGCTGATTTCTCCCCCAGAACAATGCCACTTGCTTTAGATGCAGGTGATGCAGGGAAGAAGGTTATTATTTCAGATACTTAATCATTACCTCTTGACAAAGGCGGATTCAACAGAAGAACTGTGAGTTCAAAAGTAACTGTACAATATCGAGAGCTGATGGAACTGAAGAAAATGTACAGAGAACTGATTACCTCTTGACGTAGCTGTGCCACGTGTTTCACTTGGAATCTCGCAATCAAGAAATTCAGAATTTTTTTCATCTGGTTGGACCCAGAGAATTGCTTTTCTAAAACTGCAAGTTAATGTTGGCCTGCCACTAGGGATAATTTTTAAAAGTCATTTGTATTTACCTGGCAGCACTAAGACCATAGTAGGCCATCCCGATGAGCCTGAGAATTTCTTCAGTTCTATCCATGAGTTCAGGTTTTCATGGACAGAAGTCTGCTTTGGTCCAAATCCTGAGTTCTGGAGAATTCGGGCAGGAATGAGCAAGCGGAGAACATCTTCTGACTGAGCTGTTCCGCACTGAGGGTCAAACTCTATTGTCAACCACCTAACACATTCTGGAAAAGTCACCTGAACAAAAAGCAGGAACACAGAAGTTAATGTGATTTTCCAGTGAGTTTACAGGACATGGACCTTTTTTTTCTGGATGAGAATGAACAGAATCCAGTTTCAAGCAAAAGTTAAAGTACTTCTGAACTGCAGACTCTTTTGGGAAATTGGTTCATGTCCTAGCAACAGTTTACTACAGTGTTAAGCTCTGCTGCTCCAAAGAGGTGCCAATGTTCCCATTAAAAAACTAACACAGTACATAAGTAGGCATCCATGTTATCCATGAACCAATTTCCCAAAATATTTGATTAGAAGGATTGCTGTGTGATGGGGGGGGGGGGGGGGAGGGGGGGACACAAACTGATCTATATTCAAGACTCTTAATCATGTGTGAAAGTCCTACTGGGAATCCTCAAGGAAATGTTCAGTGGCCAAGGAACTGTCCCCAACATTTAGATACAGGGCCTTTGATTATAATTTGATTATAATTTGGCAGCAGCTGTTTAAGAAACCCTCACAAGCCATGGAACCAACACTGCACAATCTGTTCCTAAAACAAGATACAATACATATTCCCACCCTCAACGTAAACTCTAGATCTCTAGTAGCAAATGCTAGCTTGTCCATTACAAAACCTCAACTGGAGAATGACTCAGCAATACGGTCTGGTTATTTACGCTATACAGGTGACCAAATATCTAGAACTGTCTGAGCTGTAGGCTTGAAAAAAATCCAAAAGTACATTAACATGTAGACAATATAACATCCATTATTTGTACAGTATTAGCATACTGCGCTGTAATGCAGATATGTACACATATTTGAACCAATTCTTGATGTTTACAATGCAGATATTCCTTCCTTATAGTGCCATATAATTGCTGCTAATATATTCCAACATTTATGTGCTGTATTCACAACCTCTTAGGAGCAAATTAGGTGGAGGAAATCCATGTTTCAGTCCTCTCACATTTTCCAAAGGTTTAAAAAGCAGCTGCAGGATTGGTGTGGGGTGACAGGCTTAGCTAACTCTCTCTCCCCCAGTGTCGTGGCCCCAATCCAAATCCGGATCCACAGCTGGTGTTAGTCTTTTTAAAAACCTGCAGGATGCCCTAAATCCTGGATCTCCTGGGTCACATCTAGCTCAGCCTTCAACACAGGATCTGAAGCAGCTGACAAAACAAGCTAAGCTCAAAAGCAGACATGACTTTCAGCAAGTTTTTCTGAGGCAAAATAGCCCCAGGAGATATTTATCTGCCTCATTCTGGAATTGCGAATCAGGGCTGGTTGGGCTCAGGAAAATGGGATGGAGGGGCCCAAACCACTCCTCCCCCCCCATGCCACAGTCCAAGTAGAATCAGGCAGCCACAGTTCCCCACAGCTCCTGTCTGGGAAACCCAGATTCAGCTTGTTAAAAGCCATAACATCTAGTCGGACCCTAAAACCACCTGCTTTGCACCAGAACCAAGTACTGCACAAAACAACTTTTAACTAGATCTGAGAAGTTTCGTGCAGTCAAAAGTAATGCCTACCTTGTAGTGGGTAATACAAGCCGGCTTGTAGGGATGTTCACATTCAATGACAGCGTAGTGGTTAGAGGTAGTCGAGGCAGAGAGCCCTTGTTCTGGCTGGTTTCCTGTGGTACTGTCTGTAGACTGATTAGGGTTGAAGGCAGGAGGGGCATATTTCTGATTCAGAATTGCTACAGAAGGAAGCAACTGCTGAACAAGGCCGAAGACCTCAACAGCAACCTAGAGTGAAACAAAGCACATGACCAAATACCATATGAAACTGAGAGCACTTGGACTCTGACTCGTGATGTAAAACTAAAAATTCTGAAAAAATTACAGTACCACCTTAAAAATAACAGAATTCCTGGACATGGAGTTGGGGAAGGTGATCCATACTTCTGTACCTTCTTTCTTCCACCCCTTCTCATGACTTTCCTGTATCACTCTTCCTGGGAGCTTTCGGGAGCAGGGCTTCATGTCATTGCAATATCACTTCCACTCATGTAACTGGAAGTGACAACATGTGCTCCTGGGACATTCTAGTAATCCCCAAAATCTCTATGGTACACCCCCCCCCCCCCCCCGTAATTCACTTGCTGTTATACCAGATAGCCAGAGGCCTCCTGCTATAGTAACAGGTTCGATCCCCTTATTCCTGTACTAGATAAGGTGGATGTGTGTGCAAACTGCCTGCACCTCTCCCCTCTCTCTTCCAACACCATGTGGTGTGCTGCATATGAAGGTGCAGAAGCCTGCCACAAATACAGCTAGCCCCTCCCAGTCCAAATGGGAGACTATGTGGCAAGTGGTGGTTTCTTAAGAACCAACAAGACCACTAGTGGCGGTTACAGAGAAGGTGGTGCTGTGGTTTAGTGCTCCCAGAAGGAACCCAAGAGGGCCTGGAGTTACATGTTAGACCTGGCTTTTGGGATAGCAGACAAATCCTGGAGAATGGAGCCCTCAAGCAGAAGTAGAGCCTTCTATTAACGTAACAGTACCCTGAGCATTTTCATAGTTCATGCATACTAGGAGCACAATTTCATACCGCAACCACAGAATAAAGGCAGCAATCTAGCTTCAGTCTGGAGGCTTTCAAGCATCTTTCCACACGGCGATCATAAGTGCAGTAATCCACAAATGCCAGCAAACACCACAAAGTTTAAGATTGTTTGATCCACACGTGAATGCAAATGTAAAGTGCTCATAAATGTTTTCGTGAAGTCTTACAACACTGAACCTCTGGAGATTCTGAAGACTTACCTTGGGAATTGCTGCAGCCACAGGTCCTATATATGCTATTATAAGAGGAAGGAGCATAGAAAAGAGACTGGAAGAGCTGAGCAGTTCCGGAATGTCTTCAGCTAAAGGAAGACAGCACAAGATTTAGATATTCTTGTATGTACAAATATACAACCACTCACCTAAACAGCTATATTGCAGCAGCTGTGTTGGTAAACAAAAAGTCATGATTTTTAAGGTTAAGCATTGCTAAGTTCCATTCAGTTCAGTGCGGTAGTCAACTGTGTGCTTAACTCCCCCACAAAAACAAATGGAAAGGACTCAACTCTGGCCAGGCTGCATCCTGTAAATTTAGTCGGATCACATTTGGTGCTATTTCTACAACTATATTCAAAACAATGGTGGTGGTGGTGATGATGATGGAAAGTGCCATCAAGTCACAATGGACTAATGCAACTCCATAGCGGTTTCAAGGCAAGAGACATTCAATAGTCTGCCACTGCCTGCCCTTGGACATCCTTGATGGTCTCCCGGGCTGACCCTGCTTAGCTTCCGAGATTGGGCTACCCTGGGCCATCCGGGACCGGGCATTTAAAACCATGACTATTTTCAAATCGATATAATCAAATACTGCTTAATATGCCAGATGAAGGACTGTTCAAATGCTGTATCTCACCCTATACACAACATGCTGAAGGTCTGAAGTTCGTGCCCCCCTCCCGGAGGACTTCATAAAGTTACGCTGAAAACATTCCTGCCTTAATCGTTACAGTGTATGGAGAACAAATCAAGACCCGCTCTTGTCTCACTGCGCACAAAGTTTGGGGAGAGAAGGGCATCTAGAAAGGCGCTAATGCTAAAATATCATATGTGTAAAAAAAAATAATCAGATATTGATTTTTAAAATATTTTGACAGTTTCTAATATTACTTTCACATCACCTTAACAGTATGTAAATACCCAACAGTGTATAATAGTTTTGCAGGGCAAGAGAATGTGCTTAAGGCAAACAGCTGCCATACAGGGCCTCACCACCTCAAATGGCGCCTGGACGAGGGGAACACGTTGACCTGTTTTGTGCCTTGTTCTTACCATCTACAGCGAGGGCCCTGTGCAAAAGATCTTTAGCAGCTCGCACCACAGCCCCCACGACAGAAAGTGCTCTGCTGCAATTTTTATCTTCTTCGTTGGCTTTACTTAAGAGCTGTGACTGGAGATCACCGTCATACTCGCTTCTGGAAAAACAGAACGGTTAATACACAACAAGCTCATAAGGCGCTCGAGAAACATAACATCAAATCAAATTTAGAAGCACCATGAGGTGCATTTCCCCCCCAAACTTTTATTTGAGGTTGTTATTAATGGCCATTACTTTTCTATTTTCTGTAACAGAACTGTGTCACAATAATTATTATATCCAATTCTGAACGTGGTCCCAATGAAGACTGCAAAAGTCAGAGAACGGGGCCAGCTACCAACACAAGACATTTTTCTATGGACCTGGTGAAGCCCCCGGGTCTGTAGAAAAATTCCAGAAGTTTTTTTTTTTAATGGAGGATGGTGAAATCCCCCTCCAACAGAGCAGCATAAAGGTAAAGGACTCTTCACAACATTATCTGAGGCTGCACAACAATCCAAATAAACGTAGTTATGGACAGCAGGTAGATGTAAAGGCGGTTACTGATGGCTGTGAAATGGGGTGAAGAAGAAGTAAGGGCCACACCAGCAACAGCAGAAAAGAAGGAGGACGATTTATACCCCGCCCTTCACTACCCAAAGGCATCTCAGAGCGGCTTACAAGGGCAGGCAGTGTGACTGCACAGATGAGCACTCAAAGATCCTCAGTTACAGGTAAGCAACCTGTTTATCTTCTTCGTGGTCTCTGTGCAGTGGCTCATCTGGAGGTGGGTGCTGTTGGACATTCAGTGCACCGCAGAAGACAGGATTAAACTACCCAGATCCAATCTGTGCTGCGCACGAATGTCCAGTGCATAGTGCTTGATAAATGTGGTCGGAGTGGACCACACTGCAGCCTTACAGACAGCTGACAGGGAGGCGCCCTTCAGGAACGCCGTAGAAGTTGCCACAGATCTGGTAGAATGCACCCTTAAATGTGAAGGAAGGGGACACTTTGCCAAAAGGTAACACAACTGGATAGTACCAACAATCCATTTCGATAGGCATTGAGCAAAAATTTTTGAGCCCAGAGAGTGACAGGAATGTGAGACGAACAGGCGATTTTCCCTTCTAGTGGACCACATCCGGTTGAGATAGAAGAGTAGCCCTTTTAATGTCGAGGGTATGCAGAAGACGTTGTTTATCATTCTTAGGGCATGGAAAGAAATCAGGCAGAAATAGCTCAGAGTGCAAATGAAACTCAGATATAACTTCGGGCAGGAAAGAAACATCAGGTACCAAGCGCACTCCATTCGGGAGGAAGACCAAGTAAGGGGGATCGTGGCGAAGGGCCATAATTTCGCCCACCCTCCAGGCAGATGTGATTGCCACCAAAAACACAGTCTTCCACGCGGCATACTGTAGATCACAAGTCACCATAGGTTTCTAGTAAGATGGCACAGAACCATGGGTAGGTCCCATAAGGGCGGTGGAGAAGTAACTGGGGGATACAGCCAAATGGGACACTTCAGAAACCTTTTAGAAGTCAGGTGTGAAAAAACAGAAACCATCAACTACATCATGGTATGCTGAGATGGCGGACAAATACACTCTAATCGAGGAATGGGAATGACCCTAGTCAGCCAGGGAGAGTAAGAAGTCTAAAATCTGGTCAAGGCAAGCTGACACTGGTGAGGTGGTAGAAGGTCGCAGGAAGGATGTGAAATGGGACCACTTCCCTTGGTAAGAACGGCAGGTCAATGCCTTCCTTGCGTTCAAGAGAACCTCTGAGACTCTTGAGGAGAAAGCTATGGGCTGACCCGCCAGGCCATCAGTTTTAGCCTGTCTACCCCAAGGCAGAGCAACGTTCCGCCTTCTGCCAGGAGCAGATCCGGCACTGTCGGGAAGAAATGGTATTGACTCTCGGACAGGCTCAGAAGTATGGGGAACCAGGGCTGTCTCTCGGATTAGAATGCAATTTGCTCTGACACAGGCCAACCTCTTGACAACTCTCAGCAGAAGAGGCAGAGGAGGGAACATGTACAGCAGTGTTTGCCCCCAATGATACAGGAGATCGTCTCTCAAGGAGAGGGAGTCTGTTCCTCCTCAGCAACAGAAGCTAGGGCACTTTGATTTCCTTCTCGAGGCTAACATAACGATCTCCGGAGTGCCCCATTTCAAGAAGACTGGGCGAACATAAGTTCAATTCAACTCCCAGACATGGTGCTGGGTGAGACCCCTGCTGAGGAGGTCTGCCTTTACATTGTCTGCCCCTGGAATGTGAGTGGCCACAGGAAAGATGTCCATGGCTATACACCAGTCCCACAGATCGAGGGCCAGACGACACAGGCTCCGTGATAACAGTTCCTCCCTGACGATTTACATGGCTGAGTGCCGTGGTGTTGTCCGTTATCACCGCTACACAATTTCCTTTCAAGATGGGCTGAAAGCAGTGTAGGGCCTGCTTTATGGCCAAAAACTCCAGAAAATTGATGTGGCTGGTCGTTGTAAGAGCATCCCAGCTGTGTCCAACACATAATCATTCAGATGTGCCCCCCCGATCCCTCCAAGGAAGCATCAGTGGTGAGTGTGAATTGATGTGTGGGGGGATGGAAAAGAGTGCCTTGTGCAAGGTTGTTGGGTATAGCCCACCAAAGGAGTGAGTCCTGAACATTCCCCGAGGGCCGGAGACGTATGGACTGGTTCATCTGAAGTGGTTTGAAATGTTGAAGAAACCACATCTGCAAGGGCCTCATTCGTAGCTTGGCTGACATGAGCCCTAGAAGCCACTGAATGTGAAGAGCTGAGGATGTGTTGCATGAATGAACCTCCTCTGTGAGTGATGCCAGAGTCATTGTCCTGTCCTCCAGGAGGTAAGCTCTGCATACTGTTGAGTCCAGAACAGCTCCTATGAACTGCACCCGTTGTGCTGGCTGCAGATGAGACTTCTGTTGATTTACCTGAAGTCCTAGTGATTGCGGAATAGATAGGGTCTGGCAAATGTGGCTGGACAGTAGACCTGGGGAATTTGCTACCAGGAGCCAATTGTCTATATAGGGGAAGACGATGATTCCCCACAGACGAAGATGAGCCGCTGCCACCACCATGGTTTTTGTAAAGACCCTTGGAGCCGTGCAAAGGCCAAACGGTAAACACTTATACTGGTAGTGGAGGTCTCCTATGGCGAACTGCAGGTACTTCCAGTGAGATGGGTGGATGTTCAGATGGAAGCAGGCATCCTGGAGGTCGAGGGTAGCCATCCAGACCCCCGGGCATACAAGTGGGAGTATAACCTGTAACTATGTCATTCTGAATTTGTGGTAATCTACAAAGATGTTGAGACCCCTCAGATCTAGAATCGGATGTTGGCCCCATCCCTCTTGGGGACAGCAAAGTAGCAGGAGTAAAAAACAGGTTCCCCAGTATTCCACAGGTTCTATCGCATCCTTCGCGAGGAGGGTAGAAACCTCTTCGAGAAGAAGTGGAGACAGGGGGTGGGGGGTGGCCACAAAGACAGGAAGGGAAGGAAAATCTACATTGTGGGGAATGAGAGCAGTAAGAACAATGGTCCCAGTCACTGAGCCTGACCAGTGTCAGCCATGGCATCGATGTCGACAGGGGATAAGAGCTGAACCAGCATGGCATCTGGTGGTGATGATCCTAGGGTGGAAATGCTGACGACTGAGAATGTTAGCAAGAGGAAGAACCAGCCAATGAGTCTTGTCGAAGCGAACGGGTCATTCTACGTCTGGAACGGGAATGGTCCAGATAATTCTCCCATCTATATTGATCGTCCGTGTGGATGGGCAAGCAGGATCTATTGCGGGGTGGGTATTCATGGCTGGGGTCTGGATGGAAAGCATTCCCTTCCTGGCGACCTGGTGAGTATGCATTGGACGCCGAGATTGACAAGGGCCTGGTGATCAAATCTACTTCCGATACCAGGGGGTTCAGCTGCCTGATGGGTGAGTCCAAGAGCTCATAGGAGGCGCAGGTTGTACCTTAGGCAGCTCTGATATGGAAGAGTGCCCAGCCATGGGTTGAGACTGCAAAGTAGGGGGCACTGCAGAGCCCTTAGGGACCACCACGCTGCTCAGTGTGTGAGGCTTGTGCGTGCTCTTCCCTGAGGATTTATAGGATTTATCTTTGTCTACCTTATCTTTTTTCTTTTTAGCTGGAGTGGAAGTGAACAAAGTAGACTTTGATGCTTGTCTCTTGGAAGGAGGCGACCTGTATCCGATGCCGACTTTGCTTTCCAGGGCGCAGCCGACACCCAAGGAATAGTTGACATTGATGGAGGCATCGTCGACAGTGAAGACTTAGGCAGAGAGTCGGTCGACATTGTTGTTGGAGCCGAAGGAGCTAACGCCGATTCCCAAAGTGCCACTCTGCCTCGCTGCTCTATTTTTATGCTTTTAGTTAGAAAATTTTGCACAATGAGCGCAGGCTTCAGGGTGATGAGATTTTCCCAAGCACAAAATACAGAGAGTATGCCCATTACGAGGTGCAAGTTTGTTCCCACAGGTTGACACACCTCTTGAAGCACCCCCACTTCTTATCCATAAACTAAAGGTAAGAACAAAGAAAAGTTCGTAGTTGAGTGAAGAATTTCCTCAGATGAAGGAGAAGCGGGGGGGGGGGGGGTGAAGCTTAAGAAGCCCAAAGAAAAGCTTTCTTTTTCCCCCCTTTTTTTGTTTTATAGATGAAAAAGGAGGAAGAAATAAATCGAAGAGAAGACCCAAAAAAGGATCCCGACGTGAGGAGAGAAGTTATCTTCACTGACCGGCAGACAAGCTGTTAACAGTGTGGCGGTCAGAAGAGAGCTGGTGGGATGTCCACATTCCACCCCCCTGGGCATGCGCAGTGGGGTTCCTGCGCACGCTCAGGGTCGACGTGCAAAAATCCCGTTGTGAGCTTTGTACAACACCGATCGGATCAGCGCAGGCGCACTAGATCCCATAGGTGTGACTGCACAGAGACCATGAGGAAGATCTATTTATTCTTTCTTGATTCCAATGCGTTTCTCCTATGGCCATAGGTGAAACACATTGGGATCAAGAAAGAATAAACACTTTTTCTATACCTTGTTTTTCTTTTCTGCTGTGAAATGGTGTGGTCAGAGAGGAGGCAGGTGGGTGGTGCTTCCGCCATAGGGTAAAGGGAAGGGAAGAAGCCAAGTGGGCACGCAACAAGGTGGCAGCTGCCACTATCAGGAGGAAAAGAAGTCAGCTGGGTTCTGAGAGCTGAAGGTGTTTGGGCTGGGAGACAGAGTGAGAGAGCTGCAGGCTCCTTCCGAGCTCAAGAAAGACGGGGAGGAGGAAGGAAGTGGCCACACGCACACGTTGGCAAGTACCCAAGTCGAAGAGGAACCCTAGAAAGTGACTGTCCTCCACCTCATCCTACCCAGCACACACTTTTTTCCTGATCAGGGTGTCTCTTTCATCTCACCATTTTGCCGAGATAATCCACAGCTGGGCTGGGATGGGGGTCATAATCCTACATGCAGCTTCTCCTCTCTCTCTCTCTCTCCAAGTGTGTGTGCGTTTGTGTCTATGACTCTGTCTCTTCTCTGTAGGAAGGGGACTGGCCAAGACTACAAATTTCAAACTCAGCTCACCCACTTCTAAATTACCAAGTACTTTTCTGAGTTAACATCTGTCAGCACAAAAGGGAAACCCTCCCACAAATTCCATTTTGCTCTTCTGTAATAAGCAAAACAAAAACAAAATTGGGGGGGGGGGAGTGTCAGACAGCTTAGAGGGGGAGTGGTTTTCTTGCAAGTTTCTTGTGTTATTTTAGTGTGGAAGTGCACTGCTTTTCCAATGGTGGTGAACAATCTGCTTCATAACTGAAATTGACTTTACAGCATGGAAGACTTTAAAATTGCCCAAACTGTTACAGCTACAAAACAATGACTAGCAAAACAGTGAGCGAGCAGTTCTCTGAGCCCTGCTTGGGGAGGGAGGGGAGGGGAGGGGGAAAGCCACACTGGCAGCACCGTGCCCGCCTCCAGCCAGACCTCTGGGCCTGCCAGGAATGCACCTCCCCTCAGTGCTGTGTGCTCGAGGGGGAACAGGGAAGTGTTCCCAGGGTGGTCCAAAGGGAAAAATCTTCCTTCCTTCTACCTCAATCATGTTTATATTGGGCCTGAAACCTGTGCTTGGCTGAGGCTTAGAAGTCTTTGTAAGAACGCCTGAAGTTACACAACGCTCATCTAATCCATTTTCAACTGCAAATTCCTTGTTTATTATACAGTGGGTGGGAGGCAACAGGCTGGCTTGAGCTATCTCCACATTCTGTTCACGTTTTGGGATGAGGTAACACTTTTAAAATTGGAATAAGCCTCAGTGAAGCAACAGTCATCATAGCACAGAAGCTGATTTTTTTCCCCAGCCGCCAGTTCTCCTCTCCCTACAAAACTGACAATAGTGGGATCGAGAGAACAACCTGGATACATTAGAACAGATACAGAAGGTTTGTATGGTTCTCAGAAAACTGGTAGGTTTCCCATTCCTTGTGTGTCCTCCAGCTTTTGCTCTTTTGTTTGCCACCTCAACTGGCAGAGATAATATCTAATAAATACAAAATTCAATATGCAATGCAAATGTCTTCTCAAAGAACGCGACCCTGAGCTCCTTGAAGGATGAGCGGAATAAAATGCAGTAAATAAAAGCACTGGAGAATGAATACAGTCCATGTACAATATTGGCGATTAAGTATCTACCAAGCTGAAGGGCGGCAAGCTCTGTAAGAGCCAAATAATTAAGTTTCATTGCCATTGTTTGGCCTGGAACTTAACATTTGAAATGAACATGAAAGTAAAGCAAGAGTACACATAAGGGAAAGCCTGATTTTAAAGAACAGATCAATGACTATGACGAGGTCTCCTTAGGCGGTCACTGGATTTGCATGGTTTTACCTGCTTTTCAAATGAAGTCCTTAAACAAAACTCAGTTGGCCCCAAAATCCAATTCATACCTGTAGTAGAGAATCTGTGGAATCTGGCCCCGCGTCTGATTCGTGCCATTGCTGCTCAGACTACATGTACTGAAGGTAAATGTCACGCTATCTGGGCACTGGACAGTGGTCATTCCTCCATCTCCATTGGCTGTGCGGCTTCCATAGTTCCTCAAACGGACGGCGTATTTCACATTTTCCTTCACAATGAAAGCCAGGAAAGAATGCAACATTAAGAATGTTCACTTGGTTTTGCATTTTTATTCAATATCATGTTCAATGCTCAACTGTATTTATTATAAACTGCTATACTTACACTTGTGAAATACACTAAATCTACCAGTTTCTGCTTTTATGCCTGGAAATCTAAAATCATTTGAAATAAAAAATGGGGTAACAGAGGCTTTTTTAAATGTATTTTTTTTACACAGACAATCTGTCCTCAGTTAACCCGCACTGCAAAAGCACTTTTCAGATTCATCAGAGAAATAACAGCAAGTTTCACCTACCTTCAGGGGCACAACTTTGTCAAGTTTGATTTCTGCAATATCGCTCAGGGAATCATCTGTTGTATACGTTCCTTTAACCAACTCCAAGGATGTCCATCTATGAGAGTGAGTGGAATCTCCCGTATGATCACTCTGGATCCAAAAAAGCAAGAGTCAGTTCTTTTAACACTCAGGTTGCCCTGTTTATGTATTGATAATGTGCACGCAAGTAAATCTAAGCAAAAAAATCAATCACAGCTCTCTCTGTCTGGTCTACTGACCAACAGGGCTTCTAACCACCAAAAGAGAAATAGGAAATAATTACTTAAATAAAGTATGCTGCTCCGTTTTATGCCTCTCCTGTCCCCCCTTCTGCCAGGACAAGGCAGTCAGTACAAAAATACGAATGTAGTTTAGGAAAAAAGTGCTGTTAAATTACCGGCACAGAGTGTTATTACTAGGAAACCTAACGTACAAAGAGTTTTATGTGGGATTTTGGAGCAGCAGCAGTAACGAAGGGAATTCATTACTGCGCAGAGATTTATGAAATTATTTGCCACTTCTACAGACAACACATACATCATCCACGAGCACTTCCAGTTCATATTCATGGATTCCTCCTCCTCCATAGACCGAGAACCCTACAACGATGACGCCAGGTTTATCCACAGAGAAGCAGATGGCATCAGGGGACCCGTTCCCAGTATTCCAGCTTCTTCCTTGGCTCGTTTTAGTGAAGCGGTTTGGGCTGGACTTGACAGAATGCAGAGAGTTAAGCCCATCAGCCTGGGAAGAAGCATGAGGAGCAGTCAGAAGGTGAAAGAACGCCAGGTCATATTATTCTGAATTAGGTCATTGCTTCTAACAGTAAATGTATAAACTTGGAATTTGGGCATGGCAAATCATGCTATTTTCTGAAAAAATGTATATTAAAAAATATCAGAAGTCCCCCCCACAAACACACTGAAACCCAATTCCAAGCATCAGGAACCGTGTAGTAGCATCAGGAACCTCCTGAAGGCGAGCAGGAGTGCAACAAGGGTTCCAATCCTTTCGTGCCACGAGCCTCCCAGCCCACCAGGAAGGCCTCTCTTTGGCTTTTTGAATACGCAGCAGCATTCTACAGTCACTCCACAGCTGCCCGTCAGTTACTGGGCTCAATTTAAGGTACTGGCTATCATATACAAAGCCCTTCATGGCCTTGGATCTTCATATCTGCAAGACTGCCCCTCTCTCCCCATGCACTGCCACAACAGCTTTGCTTGTCTGATCAAGGTTTTCTGCAGGTGCCAACCTGCAAGTGGGCAAAGCCAACACCTGTCCATACACAGGCCTTCTCCATGGTGGCCCCCACCTTACGGAACAGCATGCCCAAGGAGGTCAGGAAGGCTCCCATTTTCCTGGCTTTCTGCAAACTACGCAAAAGTGAACTATTCAAGAGAGGTTTCTCTATGGAAGCAATAGAGTTGCACTGGACTAAATGATTCACAAAGTTACTTAGATAAATTATTAGGGACTGTGGTCTATTCTGTGGTATTCAGCTCACTGAAACTAGGATCCTACTATGTAATTTTTGTGCAATTTAATGTGTCGTCTTAAGACTTATGCTTTGCTTCAGTTCTGTTTTCAGATTTCTGATTTGTTCTACAACTCCAATCCTAGTCTACTGTTTACTGAATACCCCATCTCATCGATTATATTGACTCACTCTGTGTAATTAGCCTTGAGTCCAAGTGAGAAAGGCGGACTATAAACAATGTAAATTGTTGATAATGATGATGATAATGATAATAATGATGATGATGATAATAGTAATAATAACCTCAGACACCCAAGACCCCAGGAAATATAGTTCTCCTGGGAACCTGGTTTCCAGGGGCTGGGATATTGGAGTAGTAGTGTCTGTGGCAGAAAGAGGGGTGTTTTTCTCCCCTCCCCCCAACAATTTGATGCTGGGGGGGGGGAGAAAAACACCCTTCTTTCTGCCACAGACACCAATTAAGCAGGCGGGTTAGTTTTAGGAAGAGGAGAGAAGGAAGCCGTTATCTCGATCTCAGATTACGTTCCAAGGTGCAGAAGAACCCTCAAGTCATAATGCTCATCTCAGGTTGCAAACAAGACCCAGTTCGTTTAAATAGAAAAACAGCCCAAGAGTGATTAACTTCTTCACCCAAAGAGTGATTAACACAAGGAATTCACTGCCACAGGGGATGGTGGCGGCTAGAAGCCTTGACGGCTTCAAGAGGGAATTGGATAAACGTATGGAGCAGAGGTCCATCAGTGGCTATTAGCCACAAGGTATAGAGAGGAACTCTCGAGACCAGTTTAGCACTAGCGTTTGCCCCAGGTTTGCCCTCTTGCTTGCACCGGAGCTTCTGGTCGATTTCACACCTGTTGCTCCGGACTCAAGTTTTGCTCTGGAGTATTGTTGTGCTGCAGCGGAGTTTCTCTGGAGCAAACAAATCCTGTTTTTAGAGGATTTTCCTGTTTGCTCCAAGGAGAAGCTGAAACGAAAACACGCCCACTCGCCCGCCTTCCATCTGGCCCGCCCCATGGTGGGAGTTCCTTCCATTTTTTTTTTTATAAAAAGAACCCCTTGTTACATTAGATCGAAATGGTGAGGCAGCGAAGTGAGTCGGCGAGGAGGATTTGCTGGGCTTTTTGGGAGCAAGAGCCGGGTGTCACTGGCTCGAGAGCGAAGGAAGACTGCACCATTGTTTTCCTTGTATAATACACATGTTCACATTTATTTATTATGTATTTTTGCGGTGGGGGAAACTTTTTCTTCTGGGTTCCAATTCAGGGTGCTGCAGCCAGGTGCGGAGCGAGGTGACCGGGCTGCCATTGCTGCCGCTCCTCCTCGGATGCCGCCGCCAAGTGCCACCACTGGAAAAGAAGCCTGGAAGGAACTGCAAGCAGGAAGCCAGGAGGTGTCAGGGGTGACAACAAGTGGGGAGGCAGTGGTGGGGTGAAGCGGCTGCTTGGCGAGCCATGGAGAGGGGGAGGAGGAGGGGAGGGGGAGAGGGAGGCAGAGGAGGAGCGGTGGCGGCGGCGAGCAGGGCTGGCGAGGTAGGGGCCAGGCGAGGTGAACTGAGTGCCCGCACAGGAGAGGCAGGCGCCCGCAGATCGCCGCATGGGAGAGGTGGGTGCGGCAATCATGGCGGATGCAGGGGTGGGGAGCACTCACTGGGGGCGGCGGCGAGCAGGAGCAGCAAGAGGAGGAGGCGGCGGCGAGGATCAACAGCCGCAGCAAGGCCAGACAGCAGGCGCCTCCCCGCGTCTCCTGCCACCACCTCCGCCACCCAGGCCACTGCTGCTGCTGCTCTTCTTCTTCCTCACCACCATCTTCGTCTTGGTTGCTGTCCAGCAGGAGGACCACCAGGAGGGCCAGCCAGTGGAGCGGGTGCCCCCAGGTGCAGGGGGAGCAGGCCTCCTCCAGCCGGGCTGAGCCATGACACCCTCTGCCACCTCCCCAGGGAGGGTGGAGGAGGAGAAGGCTGGAAGAGCCGCCAGCCCGGCCAGGCTGACATCATCCAGGGAGGAGCGGATGCCAGGGGATGGACGGGCAGACCAGGGGAGGGGGACAATATGAGAGAAGCCAATGTGTGATCAGGTGAGTGGGCCATCCAGTCCAACACTCGGTCACACACAGTGGCCAAAAACACCAGGGGGCATCAGAAGGTCCAGCAGTGGGGCCAGGACACTAGAAGCCCTTCCACTGTTGCCCCCCCTCCCCCCAGCACCAAGAATACAGAGCATCCCTTGCCCCAGACTGAGAGTACCTATCTAGACTTTGTGGCTGATAGCCACTGATGGACCTCTGCTCCAGATGTGTAAGAACATAAGAGAAGCCAGTGTGGAACCGTGATTCCCCCCTCCCCACCCCCCTGGCTCACACTCGCATCCAGCACTCAGAATGCTGCTGCTGCTGCTCCTGCTGCCGGTGGCATGGTGGATGGAGGACAGCGGCCAGAGTGTGCGGGAAGGATATGGGAGGCTACTATGGACATCTCAAGCCAGACACCATTAGGTGCATATCGGCTTGCAACAGCAAACTAGTTTAAATTTCATTAACGAATAGTGTTCCCTCTACTACCCGCATGACCTTAACCCCTCCCCACCCCCATTGGCTTTAGTGCCTGTTCTTGGCTGTCGGGTTTTATGGAAAGAAGGATAAGCTGAGTTAATCAATACACAGGAAAACTTTTTAACTGAAGTACGAACAGTGTAATCCTTCCTATTTATGCAAAGGAATAATGGTGTATGGCTTCTGAAAACTTGCCACTGAAGTTGAGGAGGGAAAAAGAGCACGGAGATGCGCACCTCTCCTTCTGGATCTGTTAAAATATTATTTCAGGGGATTGCTGGTGGAATTTAGAACCAGCAGCACCAACTCCATAAGTGAACTCAAAGTAGCAAGCGCTCTCCTCCAAAGATCCTCCATCATTGCCGAAAGACTGTAATTGGGAAAATGGAGATTCTGTGTTTGTGCTTGCAAACAGTTTCAAATTACCCGGTGCATAGGAAGAGGAAGAGGGTCCAATCAGGAGGCCCCAGCGTGACACATGATTTCTGTTACTGCATTATGACAAAATAATGCAAAAATGGGGAGGGAAAGAGAGAGGGGCTAGGAGGGCAAAGGGAGGGGAGTGGAAGGGCGCAGCAGCAGGAAGCCTCACGGCAGCCCCGGAGCAGCTGGTAATGAGAAATGGAACATGCGGGGCAGATTAAGAGCTGTGGCTCCAAGTGTGAAATTGACAAAAATGCTCCAGAGGAAACTTGGAGGAGAAACTCTGGAGAGAATGAGAGACAAGTGGCCTGTGCAAAATCGGTCTCGGTCTGCCACAAGTGATGCTCTGTATTCTTGGTGCTTAGGTGTGTGTGTGTGTGCAACAGTGGGAGGGTTTCTAGTGTCCTGGCCCCACTGGTGGACCTCTTGAGGGCACATGGTATTTTTGGCCACTGTGTGATAGAGTATTGGACTGGATGGGCCACTGGCCTGAACCAACATTGGCTTCTCTTATGTTCTTATGACCATTTAAACAAGCAGAGCCAAACCTATGAAGGGGCTATCAAAAGAGAGTGGGTCCTTCTTCTATCCCACCATACTACTGAGCAGAGTTTGAAACTCTCCTCCGCCTGAGGAGGCTTTGTCCTACTTAAGTGGCTCTTCAATTGAAAGAAGAGCCACTTAAGTTGGAGGAAGACTCCTTAAGAGTTAAAGAAAGGCTCCTCAGAGAGTGGCTAGATTCACCCCACTGGGTTTTATCCTGCTGTCTCTCCAAGGTGCTCAAAGTGGCACAGTTCTCTTCTCTCTTCTTCTTTGTTTTTATCTTCACAATCACCACGTGAGCAAGCTCAGCTACTAAACTTCATGGCTTAATGCAGACTGCAGCACTCCCACCCCTGGTCTTAGCGTAACATGCTGACCACTCTACCACGGAACGAACCACTTTACCTCAGATCCCAGTGCAGAAGCAGTAAGTTCACTCACAATACTTGCAAGTAATCCACAGGTGTTAGAAACCAAATGTGCAGAAAAAAGTTCATTTTCACGCCTGAGGCTGTTTCGCACTGGTAACACCACAATAACCAGCATCTTCTCCAGCACTTCGCGAAAGCTTGTCATGCCTGAAATATTTTCCTCACTCTGCAAAATAAACTGGCACGTTAGATGCAAGCTTGCTCGCATATGAAGCGAGAAAAGAAATCAAGTCTGATTCACACATGCATTTACTACCTCACACAGAGTGTGTATATACACAAAACAAATTTAAAAATGTATCAAAAAGTAGGGCATAGCTTACAAACTGCAGCTTCCTTTCTGGAACACAACTGTTCGGGTTTAATGGTGGGGAAAACCAAGTCCATGAACAGAGGGAAAGATGTCACCAAAAAATCCAGCTCTTGGATATTTTTTATATAGATGCATTTTGTGTTTCAAAAGGATGCTCTCTCTGATATCAAGAGATTGATTCTGAGGGTTTGCCTTGAGTACAGCTTTCCAATATATTTATTCAGTCCCAGATCATTTACTGCGCTGCAAAAGGTGTGTTCCCCCCCCCCCCCCCCCCCCGCTGGTGCTCACCTGACTAAGTTTCTCCATGTGTGCAACCAGCAGAGGGAAGCGGTGGGCCAGTGCAGAGTCATTCTCCGTGCTGACCTGTTTCACCACGGAGCGCAGTAAGACCTCCCCATCATAGGCGATAGGGAAGATGGAGGTCAGTCTCACAGAGGTATGGCACAGGGCTGACATTACAGCGGCGAGGAGTCTGCTGCTGGAAGTCTTAAAGTTTGCTTCCTGGATATCCTAACAAGCAAAACAAAGACAGACCTGTCAAAATGACATCGCGGAAGACTGGTAAGAATGGAAGGATCCATGGCCTCTCGTGTTGTACTAAGGTGATTTGTTACTACTTCATGAAAATCCACATTGTGACCAAGAACAGCATCTATTGGTAACCTTTAGTGTCCGTGAGCACATGCTGATAGCAAATAATAAGGTAACAAGTAGACCAATATGGTTTTTACTGATGGTAATGATTCACTGTCCACCTCTGCAGAAAAATTATAAGGGGTCAGAATCCCCCCCGCCCATTAAAGGGTTGCTTATGCCCACTTTCCTTTATGCCACTGGGGAACACCCGTCAGTAGTGTGTTGTACACAGCCATTAGAACTTGGTCCTGCAGGGAAAAGAGCTCTGTTGACTCAAGAGGATGTAAGAGACTTCCTGCGTGCTTCCCTGCAGCCAAGCACAAACCCTCCAATTATTTGCCGGGGGGGGGGGGGGTCTAGATTGGCTGAGCTTCAGGAGTTTGAAAGTGGAGGGCAAGTCAAGGACTGCGGGTGGCAGCGTTAGCAAGCGACTGAGTTAGAAATGGAGAACAAGAGACCACACGAAGGGGAAGCAGGTGAAGGGGGAAGGCAGAAGATTTGGTCTCTTCCCTTTGTCCCTCATCCCTCCTTCCATAGTTCCCCGGCAGTTCTAAAACAATAAATAAGACCTTTTTGCAAGGTATCTGCGCCTAGGATTTAGGGTGGTACCCCAGTGAATACTGGTGGCATCAATCACTGGAAAGATGCATATTTACAAGGCCCTTTCAAGGTATACAATGGGAAACGCAGGCCAAGCTGCCACACATCAAACTGCATTTGTGGGTCTGATATGTAAGATAAAGAGCAGCACTTCTGGACTGAAAAAGAAGCATCATTTAACAGGAGAATGACTCTTTGGTACCTGATCCAAACAGTTTAGCAAGTCACAAAGGCACGCCCACTGCAGAGCCGGAGTTGGATAGAAAGAGTGAAAGCAGGCTGTGAAAGTGTTATGACACTCCTGAAGAACAGCTTCCAGAAGACTCAAAGGCTGAGTAAGATATCCTTGGGGGTCATTATCCAGTTTGATCATACAGTGATCGACTCCCTCGGACAAGACTTTTCTTAGAAGAGTTCTGGTCTTCCCAATGCAGTCTGCCAGCTTGCTAGTTTCCTCGACGACAGCTTTAGTTGTAGCTGGAAAGAGTTGGAAGAACATTCACAAGATTAACAATGATTGCTAATGACAATTCCGTTAGAGCTCACAGGAAGAAAAATAAACTTAAAATATGTGGCCTCCCAGAACTTTTCCCTGAAGACTCACCAAGGTTTGCACAGGCTGGCATTTACCGTATCATGTTGAATCATCTTTTACAAATGGTTACATGCAAATTTCACACTAATGAAATAATATGGTGATCAGGGGTCCTTTCGTAGAAAAAGAGGTGCAGGAGCTCATTAGCATAACTCATTAGCATATGCCACGTTTCCCTGAAATCACCAGAAGTGTGTCAGAAAGGGAATGTCAGTTTCAGCCCCATTATCTCCTATGGGCCACTGAAATCAATGGCAAAAACTCATAGGGTATATGAGGGGCTGGAGGAAAGGGGGGTTGAGGGAGAGGCTCCAAACTTGCAGGGTAGCTGCTGGGGCCTCTCCTCGAAATACCCACCAAGTTTCAAGAAGATTGGACCAGGGGGTCCAATTCTATGGGCCCCCAAACAGATGGTCCCATCCCCTCCATTGTTCTCTATGGTGGGAAAAAATGTTAACTTTTTTCCTACAATGGAGAACAATGGAGGGAATGGGGGCAACCTGTTTGAGGGCCTGTAGAATTGGACCCCCTGGTCCAATCTTCTTGAAACTTGGTGGGCATTTCGAGGAGAGGCCCCAGCAGCTACTCTGCAAGTTTGGAGTCTCCCTCAAACCCCCTCCCCTCCAGTGGCTTTTAAAGTTGCCGCCGAGCTGAATCAGATTAGAGAATCTGATTCAGCCCGTGGCTGCCCTACTGGCCAGTCCTGAGCCAACGGACCCCTGATGGTGATCTATGGTATGGCCTCACTTGGAACACTGTGTATAGTTCTAGTCACCATATCTCCAAAAGGACACTGCAGTGCTGAAAAAAGTACAGAGGAGGGCAACCAAGATGATTAGGGGGTTGAAGGGAGCACCTTCCCTATAAGAAAAGGCTGAAGAGTCTAGGGCTTACCAATTTAGAAAAGAGACTACTATGTGGGGACATGAGAAAGGTTTATAAAATTATGCACAGGGTAGCGAGTGTGGACAAAGCAATTTTTTTCTCCCTCTCCCCAAAAGACTAGAACTTGAGGGCATCCATTGAAGCCAATGGGCAGTAGGTTCAGGACAGACAAAAGGAAATATTACTTTAAACACAGAGTGATTAAAATGTGGAATTCACTGCTAGAGGATGTAGTGAAAGCCACAGGAATAGACAGCTTTAAAAGGGGACTCGGTAGATTGGTGTCTGTTGTGGGGAGGGGAAGGGAAAGGAGTTTGTAAACCGCCCTGAGACTCTGAGTGAATGGCAGGGTATAAATTCAGTCTCTTCTTCTTCATAAGCAGGGCTCATTTCATAGCAGGAGCTCCTCTGCATATTAGACCAACCCCCCTGATGTAGCCAATCCTCCAAGAGCTTACAGTAGCCCCTGCAAGAAGAGCTCTATTCATAAGTCTATCAGTGGCTACTAGTTATGGTGACTGAGGGGAACCCCCACTTTCAGAGGCACTAAACCTCTTAATCCCAGAGCCAGCAGGCCGCCTGAGGGGAAGGCCTCGGCCTCCATGCCCTGTTGTTGGCCCTCTAGAGGAACTGGTTGGCCACTGTGTGAGACAGGATGCTGGACTAGATGGACCCCTGGTCTGATCCAGTGGGGCCCTTCTTATGTTCTTATTAGAACTTAGCCTATTACCTGACACTGGGTATATCTCACACGTGTAGACGCGCAGTAGCCTTAAGCAACAAGTGCCAACAAACCGCAGCCTTTCCAAGTCCAAAAGCGTGGCTGTATACTGGAAACCTTTCAAGCCGCGGAGTTCTTCTACTCCCAACACTAGGGTTGTCCAGCTCCAGTGAAGAATGCTCAGTAATGATTCAAAGCACTCCTGTTTCAGAAAGATGTAAAGGCAAAATGACAAAAAGAAAAAAAATGTAAAGCTTGTTTAAAAGTATTAATAAATGTAATGGATCCCAAATTGAGGGACAGGCCTCCCGGGGAGTGTGGGTCACCTAGTTCTAAGGGGGCACTGACTTCTTAGCCAGATCCCCCCGCCCCCTCCTTAGTGGTTGGGGGGGATGTTTGTTGGTATTTTTCATATGTGTGTGTGAGTGCACCTGGAAGTCATGGTGACCTCTGGTGACTGCCTGTGGGTGCACCTGGAAGTCATGGTGACCTCTGGTGACTGACCACTACTGGGGACCTGGAGGATACTCAGAGAGGGGGCTGAATAAAGCCTGCCCCTGCCTCCCAACTGCTGGTATTCCAAGGAGGTCTCCCATCTAACTACTTCCCAGAGCTGACCCTGCTTAGCTTCCAAGTTCTGTTAAGATTGTGCTTGTCTGGGCTATCCAGGTCAGGGCCCTCCTTAGTGGTCTGAATGACTCCAGGCACGGGATTTCACTGATCCACACTACACTTGTGGAGGCAACAGCATCCCAATTTGGTTTGCAAGGAAGTTCTGGAAGAATGGTAGCTTTTTCCTTACCTCATGAAATAGAGTAAGCATTTTCTGTGGTGATATTCCACCTGGTGAAATCACCTATCCAACAATGTCCAGAAGATGCCCAGGCTGTTCCGTAAAATGTGTGAAAACGGAACACTTCAAGATGGCATTTCTACGAAAGGTATATTGTTGTGGTGTTGACAGTTTATTAATAGTTTCTCTCTCTCTCTATTTTTTTTATTGCCCGGTTTTAGCTTCTTGCGGTTTCCCCCCATCTAAGATGACCCTTGTATATAAAAAATACACAGACAATGGGAGTTACAGCCATTACTCACCACTGAGACAGTTCTTGCAAAAGATCGCTTTAAAATGTGCACAGGCTCACTGGTTTGCTGCTTCCCTTTTGAGGCACTGCCATCGCTTGTTGGCAGCCTGGTAGAAAAATAGGAATGAAATATCAGCCCATGGTTTTTTCACTCTAAAAGCTAGTTTTACAGAAACAAAACATTTGTACACTACATCTCTCTGGAGAACTTTCACCTATAATAAATTTGGCCTGTGACATTCATGGCCAAATAGGATTTGTACTCAGATCTTCCCAGTCAAAGACCAACACACAAACAGTGCAATGGTATGCTGGGATATTGCCTGTTGTGACAGACTGCACTTCTAAAAACTTAGAAGTGCTGTACAAACATGTAAAGGACTGTGAAGGGTTAATTCCTCACAGAGCCAGAGAGCCTTGAGTGACAGGCTGCTCCAAGAGATCTGATTGGTTAGCATCAGTTGAGCAGAGAAAGACTTCTGAACTGGATGCTGAGGAGAATTCAATCTGAGACTAGCCCTGACTGAGTTGGGTCTAGTATTGAGAATTCTGAATTTAGCCCTGCAGACAGAGAACTGGGGGAGATTGGCAAGGACCAGTGGGTAGTTAGGCAAAGACTCCCATTCAGGCCAGAGTGATAGATCTTCTCATGGCTTTTTTTCTGGGGGAACGCACTGGAACGGAGTTCTGGAACCTCTTCAACAAAATTCTTTTAAACTTTTTAAAAAGTTTGTGAGTTTTCAGTATACAGATCAAAAACTTCTTTTCCCTCTTGAGAGTTCAGGCACCTCTTTTTCCAGAAAAAAAAGCCCTGGATCTTCTAGAGACAGAAGAATTTTCCCAGTTAAAACAGGGAGATAGCTCTGAAGAGGGAGATAGCTCTGAAGAGTGGAGTAATTCCTGGTCTGGAGTGGTTAGAGACTGCCTTGTGTAATCTTAAGAGTAAATTAAAACTCAAGAAGAGTAGTAGTGTGTTTAGAGAAGGGGTCGGGGCACTGGATAGAGTGTACCAGCCTCTGGAAACCAAAAGAGTCAGTGAATACTCAAAGGAAGTATACTGGAGTGTTTGAGAAACACTGGAACAAAAGCCTCTCATCTTATAGATCCTACGTCACTGGGGAAAACTTATAACACTTTTAATAGACTGAAACGTATGAACTAAAGTCTGTGCATATACTGATTTATTTCAGAGTTCTGTATTGAGTTACCTCAGAAATGTTACCCCTGATTTCACCTGACCTTTCCCCTCTATGTTGAATAAAATATTTTGTTAATTTAGAATTTCAAAAGACCTTATCATTTAAGTTAAAGTTAAAGGGTGTTCTCGATCCTTCCCTCAGGTTCTGGGGATGAGCAAATAGCCAAAATACAGCCAGAGTTCTTCAGGGGAAAAGAAAAACAGATAATTAGGGTGGCTCAGTCACAAAGGGAAAGAAAAATGGAGGGAAAATCTTGCCTCTGGGAGAGGGAAGTGGAGGGGAGCATCGTATATGTCAACGCTCACTGAGCTTAGACTGGAGGAACTGGATGTAGAATGCACTCTTTATGTGTTAATCCTGGAATATCTCAGTCCTACAGAGCCTTGAATTTTAATATGAATTCGGATGAGCTATCCTCTGGCAGCCAAAGTTAGTTCACAAACTGGTGGGCAAAAATGAATGATGACTCCACATCACCCTTGCAAGAAGGATACAAATGTAATCATGGATATAGCAAAAAAACCAAAGCCCTGGTTGAATGGCCACTGCACCTTCATCAAGGAGGAAATTCTGTTGTGCTGAACATTGGATCCAACCCCCCTTCCTCCATTGCTTTCTATAAAAGAAAAATTACCTGTACAGTAACTGTGGAATCTGCCCTGCATTAACATCTGTACCATTATTTGATTTCTTGGAACTCTTAAACTGGAAGACAACCCTGAAAGAAAAAAGAACCACCAGAAAACAGTTTACCTTCAGTTTCAGATTCCTAGTCCCTACACAAACTCATACATACACATAAACAAAGTAATACTTTTTATACAGACACTTGGGAACTAAAAGAACAAAGTTTGAGCCCAGTGGCACATTTAAGACCAACAAAGTTCAATTCGGGGTATGAGCTTTTGTGTGCATGCACACTTCTTCAGATACACTGAAACAAGACTTCCTCGACCATTATATACAGGTGTGAGGGGTTAGTTGCCAGGAAGGGCTAATTAGAGTCAAGAAGCATAAGTAACTGAGCGATAGGTATAGCTAGGATTGGATTAAAGCACTTGGTAAGACTCATGAATAGCAGCAAATTTACATACAGATAATAAATGAGTTAATACATGGATGTAAGAACTAAGTTTGAGTCCAGTGGCACCTTACAGACCAACAAAGTTTAATTCTGGGTATAAGCGAGAACTGAGTGACTTAGCATGTGTAGTGAGATAAGAACCCAAAGTAACACTCACCCATCATCTGTCGTAATAGAGGCTTGTCCGTGGGACCCACAGTCACTGCTGGGGCCAGATACTCGAGCCCAAGCCACATACCACCAGCCAGCTTGCAACAGAACAGGTTCATCAAACATCATTGCGTATTTTTCCCTGCAAAAATCAAAGAAATCTAATCCAATGATAGTCAAACCAAAGATGTTACAACAGTGGCTCTGGTTCTCTTTTCATAATGGACGTGGAACAGGATCCATGAAAACAACGAGGGGGTGCCCTTCTTGCCCCTTAGATACCACTTCATTAGATCTTAGCCTCAGAGCTTCTTCAGAAAGAAAGCACAACGGGAATACGTTCAGTTCAGAATAAGGAAAAGAATGAGAGAAAGACCTACCCATATGGTACATCTTAAATGATCTGACATCTTAAATTTCTCTGCACTGACTAACGTTTTATACTCCTTCTCAAAGGAACATTTTGTGTTATCACCTATCAACTAAAGTTAGGCTCACTGTTATATACTTAAAATTCTTTAGCAAAAGTAACAGCTCTCAACACAAGTTTAAGGAAGGTGTTTTTTTGTTATTAGTTTTTACCTCGCAGCGCAATCGTAAGCCAAGACATCAGTTTCTGCAAGAAGGTCACCGTCCGTCTCATGATCACCTCCATCTGGGCCCAATTCAAACAACTGAAAAGAGACGTCTTTAAGAGTTTTACTTTCCTGCCTTATTTGTGTGTCGTTTTACCCACCTGCCTTCCGAGCCAGGGCAGATTATTAATGAAGTATAAGCACAGCTACACAGAGCTCAAACTGTACAACAACGAAGGATCCTCAGAACAAGGCAAAGGTAAAGGTTTCCAACAGCATGGCAAAAATCTTTATAAGACAATCCCATCGAGCCATAAATCACCAAGTACACAGGAGGAAAAGAATTCCGTAACAGCAGTACATTGCAGCAGTGGAAGAAATTTTTTTAACAAGGAACACTGCACGGTTTTTAACACTGCAGGCCTACATGGCCTTTGACCCATGGAGGCAAACACAGTACACTTGCCATGGATAGTCACCTGCCCGTGGCTTTTCAGTCCCCCATTTGTGCATCCCAAAGCAGGCAACAAAGACAACAGGCTTAATAAGTATCAAGATGGGCTGTGCTTTGTTTGGAAGAGTCATGTCATGCAGGCCCGCAACAGTGCAAGAAATAAACAGTGACTGCGATCCATAAACATTTAAATTTAGGACACTACTGAGTTTCTGGAGCCCAACTCCACTCATATGATCAGTGCAGTCAGTTCCAGTTGCCTCTGTCAGGGAGAAAGGAGGGTCATCTAGATTGTGTGTGGGCTGATAAAGGACGGCAAGTTTCACTGGATGCAGATTTTGGATTCAACAGCCTTTTGTGCTCTCAGCAGGTCTAACGTGCACAAATTTATTCCACACAGAAACAATATGGGTGTATAAATGTGTTAAATGTGGTTGTTGTTTTTAAAAAATCATGACTCAAAATGTTAAAATTTCACATCGAACATATGGCCTAGTTACTTACTTTGTCTTTGACAAGAGGAGAATATAGTATATCTGTATTGCCTTTTCAAGTCTTAATTAAGACTGAAAAATGGAAGTTGTCAAAAACCACCCACCAAAGTTGTATCTGAAGTAAAAGAGGTCCTCCCCCCACAACTTACAGCCAACATTTTGCCTTCTCGACAGCATCTTGCCTTCTCGACAGAATTAAAACATGGATTTACTTAAAGTCTACATTATACTAACTCCTTTGAAACATATGAATGATACAGGCAAAAGCTAAAAAACTGAACTACAAATTTCCCATGGTACTTCGCGGCATACCCAATATTAAACATATATCATTACTGCATGAGTGTTTAAAAAGTATATTTTATACATATGCTTAAAAGTAACATGCTAGGTACATTTTTCTACTGTTCTCAAGTTTGTTTTTTAAAAAATACAGTGACACACACGCACACAGACACACACATTTCCTACATTGCGTGACAAAGCCTAAAATATTGATCTCTACATCTGCTTTCCCCTCATTTTACAATTTACCACTCCAACCTCAGATTACAGTAACATGCCCCCAAATATTCCTTTCCTTACCTTTATTTTAGCAGTGTATTCACCTCTACCCCCAAAGAGCCCAAGACCACCAAGCAAAATGTCAGTATCAGCACAGAAGCGGATGGCTTCCACTGAGTGAGCTGAATAGCCCCAGCCTCCACCATGACCTGAAAGGGGGGGGGGGGGAAAGTTGCAAATGTTTATGAAAGAAACTTCATGTACTACATACGGGGTGGGGGATAGGAAAAATCTGAATCTGATAGATACTTTCAAATCTGTTGACAATACTGTAGTCTTCTTTGGAATATACTTTCATCACAGCTTGAGTTTCTTCTTCTGTGTTTGCAACACCCATTTTTAAATCCTGCATAGCAGCCAAGGTATCAAGGCAACCTAAAACAAAACCAAAAAGGAGGAACTGGGCGTCAATTATGGAAAATAAGGTATTGTTGGAACACCTTGTTTTTTTATCCCAAAATGTACAATTCAGAATAACAGTAGAAGTCAAGTAGATAAAATATCCATGACAGACCTCTGATTAACATCTCTTTTAAACACTCAGAAAAGATATAAGAACATAAGAAGAGCCCTGTTGGATCAGGCCAAAGGCCCATCAGATCCAGCATTTTGTTCACACAACGGCCGGCCAGCCGCATGGCCAGCCAGCTGCCTCTAGGAAGTCACACACAGGATCACAGCAACCGCATCTGCCTGCCCACACTCCTCAACAACTGATACAGAGAGTCATTATTGCTTCTGGGACTGGAGGGAGTCGATATCCATGACTTGTAGCCATTGATAGCCCCATCGTCCATGAATCTGTTCATTAAAAATATAATCATTTCAAAAGATGACAACACAAAATAATGCCCCAGGGCAGCCATATCAGTCAAGATGAGCAGGGAAAGAGAGAGAGGGAAAGCACACCAAGTTTAAGCAAAAACATCTGCCACAAATCTGCAGGGGCTCCTCAGAATATCCTAGTGCTCCTGGAGAGGACTGGTAAACTGGATTAGGTTATTTTATACCAGCCCCATCTCTGGCAATAAGCTCACCGTAAAAGAATTCTGTGAGTTGCTGACATCACCTCCTAGGAAAGTTATCTGAGAGCAAAAGATTCAGATTATCAACTATAGTGATTACGTCATATGTGAGTCCTACCCAGTGATTACCAAACTGACTTTCTGGCATTCCAGTCTATTTCCTAATAATCGTAGAACACATTCTCCGTGGTTTAACCAAACAAGAAGGCACCATTGTGGATTTTTTAAAGAGCCTGACAGAATTAATGATGTCACCAAAGCTGGACAGTTAGATTCAGTCCAGTAGCACCTTAGCGACCAACAAGAGTTTCAGAGTATAAGAGAAGAGAAGAGATTGGATTTTACCCTGCCCTTCACTACCCAAAGGAGTGTCAGAGTGGCTTACAAACTCCTTTCCCTTCCCCTCTCCACAACAGAAACCCTGTGAGGTAGGTGGAGCTGAGAGAGCTCTGACAAAAGTGCTCTTTTTCAAGAACAGCGGTGCCAGAACTATGGCTTGCCCAAGGTCATCCAGGAGGTGCAAGTGGAGGAGTGGGGAATCAAACCCCGTTCTCCCAGATTATAGTCCGCACACTTAACCACTACACCAAACTGGCTCACTTCGAAAGCTCACACCCTGAAACTCTTGCTGCTCTCTAAGGTGCTAGTGGACTCAAAACTAGCTGTTCTACTGCAGACCGACGTGGCTACCCACTGAAACCAGAGCTGGAATACAGGCCAAGGGGTAAGACTTAGGGTTAAATATGGAGCAAGTATTAAAGCCCAACTTCTTTTCCAACTGTGGTTTTAATCCAAGCCAAACTCCTCCTTCCCACCCACCTGGATCCTGAAAAACAGCAGCAGGAAAACAGGTCTTCCGCTTCTCCCCAGCACTTGGGAGGCTGCTGCAATGGCAACCGGGGTGCTAGGAGCCGTAGGAAACACACTTGCACTCAGGTTACTGTTCCAGCAGCATTATGTCCTGGGGGAGTGGAAAGAAGAGGAGGGGCAGCAACTTCCTCTCTCTGTTTTCAGAGAAGCTGCCATTTGAACCTAAAAATCATCAGGCGTTCAACAGGATCCGATCTTATTCTGTAACTGTCTCAGAATACAAACTAAGCTGTTCCTTCACCTAGGGGGAAATGGCTTGTATGCTGCCTCCTTGTTCAGCAATGATTAAAGCCTTCCTCCAGCCTAAGGAGCCTTTTGCCAGTGGAAGAGCCAATTAAAATGGGAGGAAAGCTCCTTAGGCTGAAAGAAGGCTTCAAAGGATACAGGCCAGAAAGTCAGTTTCTCAAGCACAAATTATGGATCAAACTACTGGGGCCATAAGATCTCAACCACCACCAATTAGAATACGCATGAATCAGAACACAGATTGACGTAAATGGACTGGGTAATGCTTTAGAGAACACAGATAAACAAATGTGCTGCCATTCATCATTCAAAGCCTTTAATAAATATATCAGACCAACCCCGCCCCCCCCCGCCCCCCCCCCCCCATATTTTGTTAGGAAAAGAACTGCTTTTCAAGTTGTGATTGATACCTAGAATGTGCAAAGATGCATGCGATCTTGTTGTAAGAGCTTTGGACCCCGTTGGAAGAGCAAGTTCTGGACTTAGGATACTACAGCGTAATTGCATGTCTGGAGCAGAGGGAAGTCTGGAATCAGCCACAACAGCATTGTAACTCCACAGCTCTCTTGTATTTGGTCGAAACCTGAACAAAGGATGTACAATTTCACTGTAGCAGATTTTGGGACCACAGAGATGCAACAGGCATTTTTTCATATTGATTGGTACAGCATGAACAATGAATACATTTAAGTTTTATTCACTCCCTGTGTAGATAAGGGAGATGGCTGTAGAAGTCTGGGGAAGCAAAAACACACCTTTCCTGTGATGAGAGAATCTCAAAGTGACAGCTGCTCACACTCAGTAACCCTTGACACAGGGTGGGAATTTCTTTTGGACACAAAAACTGCAGTCACTGGCACACTTAGCAGGCAGGAAGCCCCACTTTACTCATGAGGACTTACTCCAGAGTAAACAGGCACGGGATCAGGCTGGCTTGAAGACCCCTGACACATCAGTGCCCACACTGGTATGGGCGTGGCTGCTACAAGAAGAGATGTGTACTGCATTCTAAGAGGTACTGAATGCCTTCACTGTGCCCTTCCTCGCAACACGCTGTTACATACAAAAGCAAGCACTTTAATTCCAGCTTCTCAATACTGTGTGTTTTACCCCATCTGATCTCATATTCCCCTTTTAACCCGGATGCCCATTTTTCCTATTCTATTCTCTTTCATTATTCTCTTTTCCCTCCATCATGTGTCACCTTTCTCCTCCTCCACTTCTTGTGCTCAGCTTCGTCTCCCCTTTCTCTTCCATCAACTCTCCTGGTGTGATTTCCAGAAATGCCATATATATATATATACTAGTTTTACCCAACACTTCTTCCAAGTGGCTGACCATAGTGCTCTTCCCCATTTTATTCTCACAACAAACAAACCTGTGAAGTAAGCAAGGGTGGGAGCATATGACTGGCCCAAGGTCACCGAGCAAGCTTCCATGGCAGTCTGGGAACTTGAAACACTGTCACCCAGATGCCAGTTCAATCCCCTCACCACTTCACTAGTTCTACATTTACTTCATAACTGTGAGGACCAGGAACTAATTTTTAAAAGTTTGAGAAAGCAAGATTTATCATTCTAAATATTGTAAAAATTCCAACTCCAGGGGAAGATCAATTCAAAATTCATGACACTGTCATTTGGAAGTTCCCTCCATCCTGCAAACAATGTTTGGTTCATTCCAACACCTATCCCCAACCCATACGTACCTCCAAACAACATCATAAACAGGATCTAAACACACACCAAATCCTTGAAGATCCTCTTGTTCAGAATCATTAAATGTCTTACAACTTCCATCAACTTTATTTATCAAGAGACATTTAAATGGAGGAGGCTCAGATATAGAAGAAGGTACCAGGCCTGGGGGTAAAATAAGCCAAAGTTACACGTTTATTCTTCAATTTTTATTGAAAATGATTATTAGAAAGCGTATGAGGAATTTTGGTTCAAGAAGGACACTGCAGCAGCACACAGTTAAGGTAACTGGTTTGTTTCAAATTATAATTAAAGAGGAAATGAACCTTGCCTATTATATGTCTGCTGGCAAAGATCTCTGACGTAGCAAGCACATGAGAGTTGATCAGAGCTTCGTCAATGCGAAGGAAGGTCTGGTCGCCGCTGGCTCCAATCCACGTAGCCTTCCGCCCGTACTTGGATCCTATGTTAGGCATGGGTGCTGGTTTTGCATTCCAGTAAGGAATATCCAAAATGGGCCTGCCAAGTTGCCCTTTCTGAAGATGCAAGTTAGAAATTCAAGCAACAAATGAGAATCGGAAAACATTCTTGGTGTTGCTAAAATCAGTTGTGGCTTTTAGAAAGATAAACGTAGAACACAGGATTTTGTCAACAGACATCGCTTACACTTTCTATGCCTTCATAAACCTACTGTGTTTCAGTTCAACAAATATCGAAGACCTGCACATTACATAACCAATATTATCAGGATATAGATTAAAATTCCCTGACCTGGATGGCCCAGGCAAACCCAATCTCATCAGATCTTGGAAACTAAGCAGGGTTAGCCCTGGTTAGTACTTAGGTGAGAAACCACTGAGGGAGTCCAGGGTTGCTATGCAGAAAGAGGCAATGGCAAACCACCTCTGGATGTCTCTTGCCTTGAAAACCCTAAGGGGTCACCATAGGTCTGCTGCGACTTGATGGCACTCTTCACCACCATCAGAGTAAAATGTTAATTAGTAATTGCTGATTGGTCTTGACCGAGAATGGGCTGACTTAAATGAGTTAATATGGAATCTACCCAGATCAGACCTAAACCAACATATTGATGTTTAGCCCAATTAAGGTCTCTGCCTGCTTCCCAGTGAGCCCGCCACCAGCACCTGTCAGCCAGCCTGACCCTTCTCCCATACAAATGTATATGGCATTGGCAATGCGGGAGAGTGATGAGGTGGGTTTCCAAGTAAGCTTAGGCAGGGAAGAAAAGGAGGTGGCCTCTGTTGGGAAGAATCATGGCAGACTAGGTCCAACTTCAGTAAGATTCATGCTCACTTCACATACTTGTTGGGAGTTTGCTTTCAAAGTTCGGCAGCATCCCTAATTTTAATGTTATCCTATCTTAACTATTGCAGATACAATAAATACTAAGTACAACATATGAAACAAGCAGCTTGTCTTTTGTAAAAGAAAACTCTTACAGAGAAGCTTCCAAATGTGAAGACTTGCCCGTCCATTAACAGAATCGCTGTATGGTTGCTGCCAGCAGTAACTTGTGTGCTAGGTCCAGATAATGCCTGTACCAGAGTGGGACATCCCCTAGATCAGAGAAAGCCACTTGTAAGTGCATCCATTCTTACCAAAGTATTAATGCTCTATCAGAAACACGCAATCCAGATATATCATACATGATAAGAAGAGTGAATGTGTTGTACAGTTAAATCATGAACATGTAATAGTCAATACCATACTGAGCTCAGCTTGCAGTGAATAAAAGAAAAGGTTAATGCCATTAGCAGAGTGAATGACAGTCATTAGTATAAGATAGGTAAAGGTAAAGGTTTCCCTTGCTCAAAAGCCAGTTAAATATGATTCTAGGGATGCGGTGTTCATCTCTATTTCCAAACTGAAGAGCCAGCGCTATCCGAAGATGTTTTGTGGTCATGTGGCCAGCATGACTAGACGCTGAGCAAACGGAATGCTGTTACCTTCCCACTGAAGTGGTACCTATTTAACTACTTGCAATTTCTTGCTTTCGAACTGCTAGGTTGGCAGGAGCTGGGACCAGAGACGGGAGCTCACTCTGTCATGCAGCACTCAAGTTTCGAACTGCTGAACTACTGACCTTCCGGTCTGCAGTGCAGCGTCTTAACCACTTGAGCCACTGCAACCCCTTAAGTATAAGACAGGACTGCACAATTAAGTGGTTTGAATGCTGCTTTAATATTTATTGTCAACTGAGTCGCTAGACCCCGCCTCGCTGTCGCTCGAGTCCAGAGTGGCGCCGCCTTCCGCCACTGTCAATTTGAACCCCGTAGGGCAGCCAGGGCCTCAGTTGCAAGGACAAGGGAGGGGGGTTACGTCACCACACCCTCTCCTAGTCCCTCCTGCGCAGACTTGGGTTTCACTCTCTCTCTGGAACCATCAATCAGTCTCACGTCAGGGCATCCTCCTCGGCCCCTTCTGGCTGCCCTCTTTTATCCCTCCCCCCTCCCAACATCCCCTTCCTGACCCCTCCTCCCTTCTAGACTCCTCCCCCCTTCTTAACTCAAGACGCCGAGCCTCTGGAGAGGCCCCAGCATCCTGTCTCAGTGCTCCTCCCCCTTCCTTCCCCTCTGGCCAGCCTAGCCACGGAGCAAGCTGCGGGCTCTCCCTCCCGGCTGCTGCTGTCTCTCTGCTGTTTCCCCTCGGCTCTTCCCTGCCGGCCCCTCCACACTCCACGCTGGCTGGGTGAGCGGGGAGAGGATGTTTGTTGGTGGGGGAGTGACGAGGGAGGGGGTTGCCAGTCCTCCTGGCTCCCTGGGAGTCCCGTCGTCGGGACATTTATGTAATACTCCAGTTGTGAGGAATACTATCATGCTTTTGATTGATTTTCCCATAACTATGACTGGTCAAGATGCGTTGGTACACATTAACAATTGGCATGCCTACAACCCACAACTCAACAACGATGTACACCAGGTGGTTCTTAAGGTAACCTTTGTTCACTAGGGTACCTGAAGCAATATTAACAGCCCCTTTTGCTTCAGCAGCCTGTTACCACGCACTTTTCTACCCCAAAACCTCTGCCATCAAAAGAACAGTGTACATCCTTCAGGTATGCAAATCTCAGAAACACAGAAGCAGCTATCAAGTTATTACTGACAATGACAATTTGATAATCAATGTTCCCTTAAAACTTTGCTGCCGGCATAGCTGCAAAAATGAGTGAAGTCACCCCGTCTAAGATTGTGCCCCAAGAGTCAAATAAGAAATCAACTGAGGCGGTTCATTTTAGTTCTGTTCAAGACACTACCATGAACATTCTGCTAGTTGCCCTAACGAGAACACACGTGAAGCTGCTTAATACTGAATCAGAGCGCTGGTCCAGTAGGTGAGTACTGCCTACTCAGACTGGCAGCAGCTCTCCAGGATCTTATGCAGAGGTCCTTCACATCACCTACTGCCTGCTCCTTTTACCTGGAGATGCCGGGGATTGGACTTGGGACCTTCTGCATGCCATACAGAGATGCTCTGCCACCAAGCCACAGACCCTTCCCAGAATGAACACTCACGTATCTGGTGCTATGAAGGCTGCTCCCGACCACTACACCAAACTGATGGGGTGGAAGCTGCTGAAGGGTTGGTGAAATTTCTCCAGTAATTATGTGCCATGTGCCCAGATAAAAAATGCTATACTTAGAAAATTTATATGCCACTTTGAGCAAGTCTCTGGAAAAGCAGCACACAATCATAAAAGGAACAATGATAAAATTATCAATATTAAAACAGAACATTAAAATCAATAAAGACCCTAGCAGGGCTTTCCCCGGGGCGCTGCGCCTCTGTTCTGCTCGGGGAAGCGGAGGAGGAGGGGGTGGGGCTTGGTCATGTGCCCGCCCCCTGGGCTCCTCACTCCCAGAGCTGCGCTCCTGTGCGCTCCCGCTCCAACGGACCCCTGGCCGCTACTAAAAAAAAAGGCCAAAGGGATTTATCTTACTTGAAGTTGAATATAATTTGGATTTATTCTGAGGCACAGGCATTTCCTAGAGTACTAATATTTATGCTATGCAACTTAACCTAGTATGCTGGATCCACTTACATATGTTTGCTGTGTATATATCACTCAGAGAGGGGCTGTGGTTCAGTGGCAGAGCATCTGCTTGGCATTCAATCTCCGGCATCTCCAGTTAAAAGCAACAGGCAGTAGGTGACGTGAAAGACCTCTGCCTGAGACCCTGGAGAGCCCCTGCCAGTCTGAGGAGATACTACCGACTTTGATGGTCCAAGGGTCTGATTCAGTATAAGAGAGTTTTGTGTGTTTAAGACGTAGCATGAAAGTTCAAACATCAGATGACAGATTCTTATGGCATGGATACACCTTCCATCCTAATCTTCCAGAAGCTCTCTTGGAACAGAAATCATGCCTTATTTAAAGAGAGTTAGGCCAGTTTAGGAAGATTATTTCCCCCCCAGTCCTTGCAAACAGATTAACAAAGATCCAATTATTCCATTTAAACTACACACATTTAATATTAAAGTATCAACATACCTGGAATTAACATCTCCATGTCCAAGCTGCCCATGTTGCCCATATCCAAATGTATAAACATCGCCATTCTCCATTAGGACAACTAAGGGTTAAAGTGTGGCATATTTCAGTTTATGGTTTTTATAAGACTTCACAAAAGGAGTTCATTCTGATGAAGAACAATGTGCCACTTTCTTTGATCAGAGGCACCGAGTGTCATTTTAAGGACTGCAGTTATACGTTTTCCTTACGATATAAGTATGACAAGACTTCCCAAAAGCTTTTAGAACAGGAAGTTTAAATGACCCAACAGCACAAACAATAAAATGGTAAGTTATAAGGTATCAATATGTTAACGCTATAATTCTTTACCTGAATGGTGAAATCCGCAGCTGACTTGTACTGCTCGGAGTTCACAATCGAAGTGGACGGCCCCAGGTGGGTAGGTTGTGATTTTGCTGGCATCCTTCTCACTCCTGTCTCCACTTCCATCTACAAATGTAATTTATAATTATACCATCTCCCATTAGTCAATGTGTTTCACAGTAACTAATTGTGATCAAATTAGGCTGAGGGAGCAGGAGATTACTGACAACAGAAATGAGATATTTTAAAAGTGGGCGTCAAAATTAGTAGTAGGTGAAAAATTTAGGAGACAGATCTTCAATGACAAACTGATATTCTGCTAAAATGAGATTTCTTGATAAAAAAGGAGCATTCACCCAGTTTGTAACAATCAGTGTTTCTTTAGCGTTAATTCAGCAATGTTAATATATACTAAGTTTTCCAACACACACGGAAAGAAAATAAGAGCAATCGTTAAGGATCTTAATTTGTACACAAATTGTATTTTATATGTTGGCTAAAGTCATTTTTCTAAAATATATGTATGTGAGAAGATGGATATGTCAGCCTACTTCTTGTGTTTGGCAAATTCTACAGTTTAAAAAGCTGCAGAAAGACCTTTCACTATCTATTTATATGGCTTCTGCCACACCAAGTTCACACACTCTAAAAATATTTTTTCTAAACAAATGAGCAGTATTATTAGTTGCAATGAACATTTCATCTGCTTTCCGGAATGAGCATACTAATCCACTGTACTGCAGAACACCAATTTTTAAAAAGTGCAAATATCCATCTTAACTACTAGATATTTTTCGGAGCATAAAATTTAGAAAAGAGGATACAGTTCCATGCTTTCTAAGGTTGGGGGAGGGGATGCCCACTATTTCCCATGACACAGTTAATAGTTTTATATCCTGCCCTCCCATGATTTCTTTTACCCAAAATATTCCTGCCATTGTTCCAGAGACTAACATAGTTAGTGCAAAAATGGGCTGAATTATGCCAAATCCAATGTTGAATTAAATATTGGCAAATACTAGAGCCATGTTTGTTTACTGCAGTGAAAACCTGAAATATAAACACATTTTTTTTTTAGCATAAGGTTTTGTGGATAAACTCACTTGCATAGGAAGCAGTGGGCATTAACCCACAAAAGTTTATACTTTTGTACTTGAAAGAGCAGAGGGTTGTGGCATGGCACAGGCCAATCTTGTCAGATCTTGAAGCTAAGCAAGATCAGTACTTGGAAGGGAGACCACCAAGGAAGGCTCTGCAGAGGAAGGCAATGGGAAACCACCTCTCCTGTTCACTTGCCTTGAAAGCCCCTTGTTGGGGGTTGCTGTATGTTGGCTGCAACTTGACGACACTTTACACCCAAACACACACACTTACAAGCAGTGTTCCCTCTAAGCTGAGTTAGTGTGAGCTAGCTCACAGTTTTTTAGCCTCCGGCTCATATGTTATTGTCTTAGCTCAGGAAGGATGGCTCCAGAGCAAACTAATTTATGCAGTAGCCAAATCGCTCGCTCACAACTTTAATGCCACTAGCTCACAAAGTAGAATTTTTGCTCACAAGACTCCACAGCTTAGAGGGAGCATTGCTTACAAGTGCTTGGTGCTTATTAGTCTTTCAAGTACCATAAGAGTCTTACCTATAAATTTTCGCAGGTATACCAATACATCTACTTGATTCTGAGCACAAAAATTTGGGGGTTGAATAACTGGAATTCCGTGACACAACAAACTCAAGCTCTGAAGATCTCAGAATAATAGGGAATATTTAACACACTGAATTAAAATCCAAAGCTCAACTTGAATGTCCTGTTTATGAACATAAATTCCTGTGAGAATGTCCCAATAGATATAGTCCACAACAGGTCTCCTTAAGCAGTAAGTCCTTTATTTGTAGAAAAGATCATTGTAGTCAAACACTTTTCCTGTTAGTAATGCTGTGCTTAGGGATTACATGTATTGATATACTGGATACGAAATATGGCTTCAGAGCTGTCTACCAATCACTAGACAGGATTTTAGGCACTCAAATATACTGGCCTGAAGTTCCCATAGAAAACGTGGGAAAAGGAGTTCTCAGAAAATAATGATGTTGAACATTTCTAAGTTCCCAAGATATGAAGAAAAGGAATACATAACACCGGTGAGTTTGGCTCACACAAAATAGGAGGCACTCCTGTTCAAGGATGGGATGCAAGAGATAACACCAGGGAAGCAAGTAATTGAGTCAGGGCATGCGCAAGCGAGGCGAGTGAAGCAAGCAGGCAAGCGAGTGGAGCACACATTCCAGAGGAGGGAGTCATGGCCCCGTTGCAAACTCCCGGGCGGGACCTGTCACCAAACTTCGGGGGGAAAATATATGTAAGCCTGTGACCTTTTCAGAGACCATGTAAATACACCTTGTAGCAGTCATACAGTTATTGAAAAGAATTCATGGCAGTTAACTGACATTTCCATGCTTTCACAGGGATGTGGGTGAATGGTATTTAATTGAATGGTGAAGGCAGCCAAAACAAATGTCCTGTCATGAAAAGGTAGTATAGCCAAATTAACAAAGTTCACCAAGGGTGGCATGACGTACTGCCTCAGTTTGTTAAATTCCATCACAGGTACTTTCAGTCTTAATACATTCAAAAAAATAAGGCAGAAATGGCTTCCAATATTCTTTTTGTTCATACCACATAGTCCCCTTAATCTTTTGAACTGTGCAATGAGAGATCAGAATTGAAACAGCCTGCCCTCTCACCCCCCATATTGATCTTATTATTGGAACGCCTCTATTTTGTACTGCATACAAGCAACCACCTGGTAGGAACGGATGGGCTCTGGAAACCCCCATTTCCTGTATACTTGGAAAGTCTGGAAAGGGCCAGTGCAATACTCCAATATTCCGCAAAAGCCAAAGAGCCTGGCTTATAGAATTATACAGTATTATTTAAGAGGACAAGCTGTTGGGAAGGAAAATACAGTAGAGTTCTCTCTCAAAGGGCATGAACCTAAGTGTCAGATTGGCATTCTCTCTTCCTTACTACTCTCTTGTGTGGAGCAGTATGTAATAGCCCCAAATTGTCCATACCCATTCAGAAGTCACAACTAGGCATGTGCCTTTGGGTTTACCGATCCGAACCCACCCACCCACCCCCTGGAAAAAAAAGTCTTTTTGGGTTTTTGGATGCCGGAGCCTTTTTGGATATCCAACACCACCACCACCCCGCAAAAAAAAAAAAACTTTCAAGTTTTTCTGGGATTCCCGAAAAACAGTTGTTGGGGGGTTTAAAGTTTAACGAGCACCAGAAAACTGCATTTCCCCACCGTTTCCCCCTTTCCTGCCTCTTGCTCCTGTTTCCAGGAGGGAGGGGGAAAGAGGGACCTTCCAGACATCCAATCACTGCAATGCGTTTCAAAATGCACTGCAGCTTGCAACTTTTTGCAAGGCTGTTGTTGTTGCTGGCAGCCCAGCTACTAGCTTGCTCCTTTCCCAGGGAAGGAGCACTGGTGGCCAATAGGATTTTGGCATCTGCTCTCTGGCCAATCACAGAAGGTTGTTCCTTTCTGAAATCCTTCTGTGTATGCCTAGAGAGCATAAAAGCAGACTCTCTGACTGCCTGACTCCATTGCTGTTCTTGGTTCTTGGTTCCTGCTGCTGCTGGTGAGAGAGAGAGAGCTTGGCTTGGAGACTGTGCGTGGCTGGCTTCTGCTGCCCCTGCTCCTTGAGCCTCCTTTCCTCCCAGTGCTGCCTGCCTTGTGGACAGTGATGCTTTGTATTCTTGGTGCTTGACGGGGAGGGGGGGGCAACAGTGGGAGGGCTTCTAGTGTCCTGCCCCCACTGCTGGACCTTCTGAGGGCACCTGGTGTTTTTGGCCACTGTGTGACAGAGTGTTGGACTGGATGGGCCACTGGCCTGGTCCAACACTGGCTTCTCTTATGTTCTTATGACTACAGATCAAGAGACTGAAGACTTCAGACTGGTTTGCATTATATTAGGCAGGGGTCATTTCGTAGAAAAAGAGGTGCAGGAGCTCATTAGCATAACTCATTTGCATATGCCACACCCCCTAACATGCCGGAAGTGTATCAGAAGGCAACACCCACCCCTCAGGCTCCACTCCACAGGTGAATGAAACTGACCTGCTCTTCCTCCATTCCCTTCCCCATCCAATACTTTGTGCAATAAAAATAAGCATAAAGAACACACCCTCATTCTCTTCCTGCTCCCTTGAAACCACCAAGTTTCAAGTAGACTTGAGATACCCAGGACATGTGCACCACCCATCCCTTCCCCTTCCCCTCCCCACAACAAGACACCCTGTGAGGTAGGTGGGGCTGAGAGAGGTCTTTTGAGAACTGCTCTTGAGGGAACAGCTCTGGGAGAACTTGTGACTGGCCCAAGGTCACACCAGCAGCTGCATGTGGAGGAGTGGGGAATCAAACCCGATTCTCCCAGATTAGAGTCCAACTCCCGACCACTACACCAAACTGATGGGGTGGAAGCTGCTGAAGGGTTGGTGAAATTTCTCCAGTACTTATGTGCCATGTGCCCAGATAAAAAATGGTATACTTAGAAAATTTATATGCCACCTTGAGCAAGGAGGTGGGGAATGAACAGCAGTGGAGCTGCTGACACCCTCCTCTCCCTCGGCTTGTGGCAACATGGCCCTCTTGGCTCACATGCACTCAACTCTCTGGGAGAGTATATCTCGCCATTGAGTGAATTTGTTGGCCCGCTCAGCGATCCTTCCCTTGATGCACGGGTCACACATGGTCGCCATCATGTAGACCTTTTGCCAGAGGATAGACCAAAAGCGCTTCTCAGGTCCAGCCTTCTCACCAGCGTGCACACCGCTGGAACCATGTCTGCAGGTCCTGTGGCTGGCTCCAGAAATGAGGCCAAGTCCTTACAGGCCATGTTGGGACAATGGGGATGACCAGAGCCAGACTCGCCGTGTCAGACAAGAGCATTTCTGTGTAGGTCTTAAAGGGCTTAAGTACTTCCACAGTCTGAGAGATGGTCAACCAGTCCTCGCAGTTGAGCCAGCTCTCTTCCCGAATGACCCTGCTCTCAGAGACCAGGGCAGTCAGGGCATTCTCCTGCTCCACCAACCATTCAAGCATGACACAGGTGGAGTTCCAGCATGTGGGGACATCGCCAAGCAGGTAGTACTCTGGCACACCTGTCAGTGCCTGTTTCTCCCACAGAGGTCCTTTGTACTGCGAGAGAAGTGACTTGTGAGGTGCAGGCATTTCTGGAGGAAACTCATGAGTCGCAGCGTTCAGATTGGGATTCTCCATAGAACCCAACCCCAGAGCATCCTTGACTACAAGGTGGGTAAGTTGAGCTGCACAGTAAATGCACGTCAGGCTCAGTTGCTCTGCTGCTGCCCTAATGTTCTGGCCACAGTCAGTCACCATGAAGCCCATGGTGATGTCCCTGCCTACCCACCCCACTGTCTCTGGATGGAGGCCTTGAGGTTGTCCACCATGTGCGACCCATCAACTTTCTTGATGTGGGGGTGTGGAGGGGGAGGTATCTGTGAATGTCCTGCATTGTGCAGGGGGTTGGACCAGATGATCCTGGAAGTCCCTTCATTCCAACTCTATAATTCTAACCACAGAGTCACATCAGAGACAAAAAATGTGTATTCTGAGGTAAGCTGACATGATGAGACAGAGGCTGCTTGCTTGGCCAGATGCGTGAGGAGTCACCTTCTGCTCTAACTAGATGTGGTCCTTCATGCATCTGACAAAGCGGGCTGCATTCACAGTCCAAGCCATGGTTTGGGCAAATCATTGCTTAGAACAGGGGTCCCAAATCTTTTGGAGCCTGTGGGCACCTTTGGCTTTCCAAAATAGGCTAGTCATCTTCTGGGCATGGAGCGGGGGTCACTGGGGGTGTGGAGGGGGAGGTATCTGTGAATTTCCTGCATTGTGCAAGGGGGTTGGACTATTTACTTATTATTTCTATTTATATCCTGCTTTGCTGGAACAAAACTGACTAGATGACCCTGAAGGTCCCCTCCAAGTTCCAACTCTGTGATTCTAGCCGCAGAGTCTTGGGGCACATCAGAGACAAACAAATGCATTTTCTTGAGGTAAGCTGACATGATGAGACAGAGGCTGCTTGCTTGACCAGATACGTGAAGAGTCACCTTCTGCTCTAACTTGATGTGACACTTCATGCATCTGACAAAGTGGGCTGTATTCACACACCAACCCAAGGTTTGGGCAAATCCTTGTTTAGAACAGGCTAGTCATCTTTTGGGCATCTTCCATCTTCCAACTCAGTTTATGCTGCAGAGATCCTCTGAGTTCTCTTGAGCACTGACTGGCATAGTGGCACGGGTTCTGGGGGGCAGACTGCACAGGTTCTACTGCTGGCCTGGCTGGCAAACATGCTCCCTCAGTCAGTTTGTGCTGCAGATATCCTCTGAGTTCTGTTGGGTTTGGCACTGACTGGCACAGTGGCAAAGGTTTGGGGGGGGGGGGGGCAGATTGCATAGGTTCTGCTGCTGGCCTGGCTGGCAAACATGTTCCCTCAGTCAGTTTATGCTGCAGAGTTTCTCTGGTTTGACTTGAGTTATTGAGGAAGCACGGGTTCTGTAAGAGAAGATCTTGTCTCACTAACCTGTTAGTGTTCTTTGAGGGAGTAAACAAACATGTGGACAAGGGGGACCCAATAGATGTTGTTTACCTTGACTTCCAGAAAGCTTTTGATAAAGTTCCTCATCAAAGGCTCCGAAATAACCTCAATAGTCATGGGATAAAAGGACAAGTCCTTTTGTGGATCAAAAACTGGCTAATTAAAAAGAAACGGAGAATGAGTATAAATGGGCAATTTTCTCAGTGGAGGGAGGTCAGCAGTAGGGTACCACAGGGATCAGTACTTGGTCCAATGTTTTTTCACTTGTTTATTAATGATTTGGAGTTGGGAGTAAGCAGTGAAGTGGCTAAATTTGCAGATGACACAAAGTTGTTCAGGGTGGTGAGAACCAGGGAGGATTGTGAGGCATTCCAAAGGGATCTGTCGAGGATGGGCGAGTGGGCATCAACATGGCAAATAGGGTTCAGTGTGGCCAAGTGCAAAGAGATGCACATTGGAGCAAAAAATCCTAACTATAAATACACGTTGATGGGGTCTGAACTGGTGGAGACGGACCAAGAGAGAGATCTTGGAGTTGTAGTAGATAACTCAATGAAAATGTTGAGACAGTGTGCGACTGCAGTGAAAAAGGCCAGTGCTATGCTGGGGTTTATTAGGAAGGGAATTGAAAACAAAACAGCCAGTATCATGATGCCCCTGTATAAATCGATGGTGCGACCTCATTTGGAGTACTGTGTACAGTTCTGGTTGCCACACCTCAAAAAAGATATTATTGCGTTGGGAAAAGTCCAGAAAAGGGCAACTAGAATGATAAAAGGGTTGGAACACTTTCCTATGAAGAAAGATTGAAGCGCATGGAGAAATGACGGCTGAGGGCTGACATGATCGAGGTTTATAAGATTATGCATGGGATAGAGCAGGTAGAGAAAGAGGTACTTTTCTCCCTTTCTCACAATACAAGAACTCGTGGGCACTCCATGAAATTGCTGAGCAGTGGGGTTAGAACAGATAAAAGGAAGTACTTCTTCACCCAAAGAGTGATTAACACATGGAATTCACTGCCACAGGAGGTGGTGGCGGCTACAAGCATGGACGGCTTCAAGAGGGAATTAGATAAACATATGGAGCAGAGGTCCATCAGTGGCTATTAGCCACAAAGTATAAATAGGAACTCTCAGTCTGGGGCAAGTGATGCTCTGTATTCATGATGCTTGGGGGGGCAACAGTGGGAGGGCTTCGAGTGTCCTAGCCCCACTGCAGGACCTCCTGAGGGCACCTGGTGTTTTTGGCCACTGTGTGACACAGAGTGTTGGACTGGATGGGCCACTGGCCTGATCCAACATTGGCTTCTCTTATGTTCTTATGAGTTCTGTTGGGTTTGGGCACTGACTGGCACAGTGGCACAGGTTCTGGGGGGCAGATTGCACAGGTTCTGCTGCTGGCCTGGCTAACATACAGGCTCCCTCAGTCAGGTTCTGCTGCAGAGATTCTCTGGTTTGACCTGAGTTATGTTCGGTTTGGGCACTGACTGGCACAGTGGCCCTGGTTATGGGGGGCAGATTGCACAGGTTCTGCTCCTGGCCTAGCAAACATGCCCACTCACCTCACTTACTTTCTTAGAGAGATTCTTGGGGAGACACTGTCTGCTGCCCAGCTTTAGTTTTTTTCCATAGGAAACAATGGAGAATTGGGAGCACACTCTTTGGATGCCCCTGGAATTAGACCCCCTGGTCCAATCTTTTCAAAACTTTGGGGGTCTTTTGGGGGGGAGGCTTCGGCAGCTCAAGTCCCAATTTGGAGCCTCTACCTCAACCCCCCCCCCCCCAGCCCCATGCAAACGTTTCAAAAGATTTTTGCCATTGACTACAATGGCTCCATAAGGTACAATGATCCCAAATTTTGGGAGAATCCCGAAAATGTTTGGATATCTATACCATACCGGTATAGATATTCAAGGTTTTTCAGATTTCCCAAAAAAATTTCGGTTCAGTATACTTGAATCCGAAAAATACTGATTTTTCCCCCCTGCACACTCCTAGTCACAACTAACCTGAGTTGAAGACTTTGTCTTCAGTCCTGGGATGCTGCACAAGGAGGAGGCAACATCAGAGCCAGGAGGCAACCTCAGGGGAAGGCCTTGGCCTCTATGCTCCATTGTTGGCCACCCAGAGGAACTGGCTGGCCACTATGTGAGCCAGGATATTGGACTAGATGGACTTCTGGTCTGATCCAGCAGGGCTCTTCTTACGTTCTTATGATGAACAAGAGAGAGCATATGACTCAAATTTAACCAGGTTTGTGTTTGCCACACACTAACTAAATTTTATTCTTGATTTCTGACTGCAGCCTAAGAAACCTGTTCTAGCTGCATGGGATTTTTCCCAAGCGATGACTCTGTTGGCCTGAGGCAACAGGTACCCGTCAGGAGACGATTCAGATACAATATAAAAAGGAGAACAGATAGGAATGGGTTGAGGGGGGACTATATATTAGCAGTATTATATTAGAAGCATGCCTGCAACTTAGAAGTCCGCAATGTTATGACCCACTGACAGGAGAACAAATCTTTTTTCTCTCTCAAGGTGAAAGAAAAAGAGCACAGGCAATAAGAGTCTCTCAGCTTTGATTACAGTCGGAACCCAAAGGAGCCAGCACTGGGAAAAGTTCGACCTTTATCAAGACCAAAGCCGCAAATGATGAGTTGGTGGGCTGATGCATGGGAAGCTGCGTCCTATGTCACAGCAATACATGAGCGGCATTCCATCAACATTATTATTTTTAAAAAAGCTATTTTAAAGTTAATAGCTTTAAAATGAAAGAACAGCCAAACAAAGGATATTCTTCTGTATGAAAGTTAGAAATCCTTCTAGTTGGTCCCATTATTCCCCAAAACTAGCAAGAGTAACAGCTTGCTTGATAGCAAGGAGAAGAGTCCAGAAATAGACGATTTTGTTCTGAACACTCAGCAAGCATGATTTTCAAAGTTCATCTACCCAGCTCCGTGTTAATATGCCTTTCAGGAACTGAATGTTTTCTAGTAATAATCAAAAAGAGGGAGACGGTGGGAGGCAGGTTCTGTGTTGGACTTGGATGTGACTGGGCTCAAAGATATGGATTCAGCCATGAGGCATGCTGGGTAGGCCAGGCTTCTCACAAACAACTACTGCAAGGGCAACACAGGATAACACCACATACACTGCACTGAACTCTTCAGAGGGAAGCCAAATTAGGATATTAAAGAGACAAACTTTAAGATGTAAGCAAAAGGATGTTACTGTTATAGGAACTGATCAGTCATTTCACATGTACAATTTTAAGTCATGTAAAAGACAAGAACTAAGAAACAGCCTGCTCTGAAGCTATACCCTTAAAGTCCCGTTGAACCAATACCACATATTAATAAATAAATATATTAAATGGTTTGAGGCTTGCCATGTTATGTAACATACCCTTAGAGGTAATGTTGCTCTGCAAGGCATTTATGCGCTCTTATAGACATAAAGTCTATAGGTATTAATAATGTGCAAGTAATGTGTTACTAATTGTGCAAGAGGGACTGAGATGCAATATGACCAGATCGTGATGCCAGCTGTACACACACACCAGCCAATGCCTGAGATGATGTGCCAGTGGTTCCCGAGGTTGCCAGCTCCCAGAGACATTCCTTGACACAGAAACACGCACAGTAATAGCCACTCGCCATTGTGGCTTATACATGTGCTTCCAGATGCCATCAGAGAGGCCCTTCTTCATGTGCTTCCAGATGCCATCAGATGTGGCTTATACATGTGCTTCCAGATGCCATCAGAGAGGCCCTTCTTCATGTGCTTCCAGATGCCATCAGAGAGGCCCTTCTTCATCATGCAGGTAGCCTCCCCCCCCCCTTGTACAAAGGGACAAAAGACTTTTCCTGCCTTCCATAGACAATGGACTTGGCCAGTCAGGAACAGGATCTGCAACCCTGAGAACAATAAGACTCATCTGCACCACAAAAGAGCTAGCTGATGAGTCATTCCGACCCTCCAGGTAACTCTGTCATAGTTCAGGTAGAGTTTAACATTGCCCAACTCCTTAAGTCCCCTCCCCGTTGCGGAAGAGACTTTTGGAGCGGACCACCCAGGGGTGGTCTCAAGGGAGGTGTCCAGTCAAGGCCTCCCCCAGAGCCCCCTAATAAAAGAGGACATACAGCAACATGTTCTTTCTCTAGCTTCTCCTACCTCTGACCCTACCCTACCTCCATGGCTCTTGGTTGCGGAGCCAGTCTCCACGTGTCGCTCAGGTTCAGGACACGGTACCCTAATTTCCTCATAGCCTCCCCTTATTTTTCCAGCGGGAACGCAACATCTCTCTGGACAGGTAAATATTGCCCTCGACGGACACCAGCGATAATCCTGCTAATGCAATGTCTTTGCTCTATTTTTCCTAGTCTCTGTATAAGTGAATGAGTGATTGTTGTATTGTTTGCCTGAGAAAGATTCCTCGGTAAAAGAAACTATTTTATTACTGAAGCCAGCCTCCTTGTCTATTTTTGGTGCCTCTGGAAGAGGCGGGACCTCTGTATATATTGGTGGTGTCCCCTTTTGCCTATTGCCATATTAATAATAATCTCTAATTCCCCAGTATTGTTGAGAAATCAAGGCAATCAGGCTAACACTAAGAACAATATCAACCCGGGTCTTGTGTTTATTAATACAGAAAGAAAATTGGGTTATCTGTATACAAGTTAAGGGTTATAATACTCCAGGGACTTTCTCGGAGAGAGTCTCGGGCAAGGTCTTTGTCAGGCAGTGGCAGCGTCAGGCGGCGGCTTGCGCTGTCACCCAGGACTATGGCCAATGCAGGAGGTTGGGACAAGAAGATTCAATGTTCCACATTGAATCCCAGCTGTGACCTACGAACCTGAGGCAATCACCCTTGACCACCAACCTTTCTTGGAGCAAAACGGTAATAAAAGACTCTTTTACCTTTCCTGTAGTGAAAATCCATTTTGGGAGCCAAAGGACAAGAGCGAGCGAGAAAGGCACTCAAGGCGTCCAAGCTAAGCCCCGAGCGCAGGGCGGGGCAAGCCACGGGGCTGCTCCCTATACATGGCTTTGTAAGAGCTCAGCTTGACTATGGAAGGCAATATTGCATTGGCGTGCTTGCCAAGCATTCCTGAAGCCCCGGAGTATAAAATTGTGCAGACAAGTTTGTTATTTTTGGCAGCGCAGGCAGGATTGACCTGTCTATCACTTCAAGTTCTTGCAAAGAATATCAATGAGAGTGGAAGTTGGCTGGAGTTGTCTGACTCTATGTGACTGACTGTGCTACATGCTGGATTGGTGAGAAACGGAGAAGGGCAAAAGAAAGAGACAATTAATAAGTGAGTTAGGAAGAAATGTGAAGAGGAAGGGAAGAAAGGAAGAATACGAGGCAACGATCAGAGCACAGAGACTGAGAAAAGAACCTTTACCCTTCAGTGAGCCCTGCCATTTCTAGGCACTTTGGAAATAGTGACATTGGTTGCTACTAACCACTTCTGCATTTCTTTATTTTGCCCTGGTTGCTATCGTTTCCTTGGTGGGTTGTGTTTCTTTTTGTGAATCTACCTGTTTTTGCCATCCCCTGTGGTAGCATATTTGTTTTTGGGGGGATGTATTCATTGGTTGATTGGCTTAATTGTTTGAACTTACACCTTTTGGATTGTGAATTGTGGGGTGTAAGTGTATTTTTCTTTTTGACATAGCTTAAAAGATTATATATTAAGTAACTGTACTGGGGACAGTAATATTTTCAATAGGGTTAAGAGTAGAGAATAGGAGTAGGTAGGATTAATTGTAAGTAAGTTAGGACTTAGTCTAAGTATAGATCTAGTGTAAGGTTTAGGCTAAGTTAGGTTAAGTGTAAACTAAATAGGCTTAGGGAAATTAGTAACTTATGGTAGTTTAAGGTAGGTAGGCTAAAACAAACTTTATTAAACCCTCAATAAAATTTTTAGTAAGTTCAAAATACAAAATGTCAAGTGGGGCTAGAAAGGGCTCAACTTCTGGTCCATCTCCAGGCCAAATGAAAGCGCCTCAACTCCAGGCCTCAACTCTAGCCCAATGTGTGTGTGTGGGGGAAATTTCTGATTTGCTTAATTCTATCAAGTCAAGCGCAGACTACAAGACATTAGTCTGGCACAACAATTCCCACCACCTCTACCAAACTTCGTAATTTAATTGTTTCAAGTTCCTTCAGACTAACTACAGAAGAGATAAAACCCTGAAACATTCATATTCATGGAACAGATTTATGAAAAGCATAACATACCAAAGTCTGTAAGCTGGCCCAAATATTACAGCTAACTAGCAATTTGTATTTCTCCCATTATAAACACAAAACCATTTATACTGCAATAGATTTAAATCTAATTTGTGCCCTTTGCCTGTTTTGAAGAAAGCTGCATAGTTATAGCTAACCATCAAATATAATTACTTAGTTTAATTGTGTAGTTCTCATGTTTTAAAACAGAAAAAGTGTTAACGTTCATGTTTGCCAGGAAGCTTTTCCATTTGCTAGGTCTTATGGCATTCTGTTTCTCAACTCCTACAGATTTTGGTCACTTTTTTTGGTATATTCAATATAACAGAGATACAGTGCAAAAATTCACGCATAATTTCTTTGAAGAACATGATTTCCAGAGCAGCCCATTTGAGATAATTCTGCTGAGTCTCTGTTACTGCCATCTTTAGCTTTCTACAGGTAAAACTAGACAGTTTTTCCTTAGAAGCTTCCCTACTGTGGGTGCCAACCCTGAAAGCAGACCCTTCAATCAACATCCAGGACCGTTGTTTAGACTGCAGGACATTCAAAAAGGGGTCTTACCTTACAAGAAAGATGCTTCAATTAAAGATTCCTAAAGTTACTAGATCAAAAAAGGTCACAAAATGCGAGAGTTCAGTGATGGTTCTATGTGATTACCTACCAATAGTCCTGGCAGTGACAGTCTTCCTAGTTTTGTTAAGCTAATTTATGACCTCTAATGACCCCAATTCAGACCTAGATGAATAATTCAGCAATTTCACATTGAACCTTCTTTTGCCATTTTTTTGTCAGATTTGCGTCTATTTATTCTTTTGCACAGAGGTTACCTAGAACAAATGAGTCAGACAACAGATCACAAACCAGTAGAACATTTCATTCCCTAGGTACACTTAACTGGTGATCTGAATGTTACCAGCATTCAGTGAAGCATTCCAGCTTAGAACTGAGGGCCAATCCTTGAACACAAGGGAATTTTCCATGGCAAAAGATGTAATAGCTGAACTTCATACTGCGGTGCAGGACAGGAATGAAGGATGTCACACCTGTAGAATTTCAGTACAATTTGGAAAAGCAGAAGAGTATCCACAGAGGTCAGAAGGGATGGTCAGTTTCCCACCCCTTTCAGCCATTGCAGAAACACTTGTTTTCCCAGATTTTGGCCGTGGTCACACGGCACCCAAATCCCAGATAAAGTCCTGCTGGACTTTAATCCAGGATTCTTTATTTCGGGTTTGGATGTTCACACATCCCAACCCCAGCGGCAGCGGCGGCAGCTGAGGGAGGCAAGGCGAGGGCTGCAACTTTTCCAAGTCTCCCTCTGGCACTTCTCCTCCCCCCCGTTCTTTTTTCCGGGAGGAGGGGCTGCGGCGGTCGCCACTGATGTGACCATGGTTGTCCTGGCTCCTCTCAACCCCCCCGAGCCAGCTGGTGCCCTCGCAGCCACCTGTCTCCACTTCGGCCACCTGCACCACCACCACCGCCTTGACTGCCCGCCGGCACGTCTTTTTCCACTGCCGCCGCAGCTGCCGCAGCTGCCGCAGCTGCCTCTTCTTCTTCTTCTTTGTGGAGCAGCCTATTCTGGCCGGAGCCCAGTGTCACAGCAGCTGCAGTAGCGGCGGCCGGAGCCCCTTCCAGTGGCAAGAGTGGCTACAGTGCCAGCTTGGACACTGGTGGTGCTCCCAGCACCCCTGCTGGCGTTGTTGGCAGCAGCTCGGGCGCCGGGGCTGTGGGAGGCGGCGTCGGCCTGTCCGCCCCGGTGGCCGGTGGGGGCAGCGTGCTGGGCAAGCTGGTCTACTCGACGAATCGCTCGCTCACCACTTTAATGCCGGTGGGTCATAGGAGGAACTGGCGGGGCGGGTCTTTTCCCCTTTCTTGCACTTGGGCCCTTGAGTGCCCAAGCGCCCAAGTGCAAGAAAGGGGGAAAAAATGGGAGGGATGATCAGACAGCCCTCTCTCGCAATCATTGCGAGAGAGGGCTGTCCAGATCGGCTTAATCCCGGGTTCCAAGCATGACCTCCGGGAAAATACTTGATTTTCCTGGGGTCGGAAAACGCGTGAGGAACCCGTGATTGAGCCCGCTTCGGTGCAGGAGTTGTTGCAGCCGGTCTGATCGGTCCCTTTAAATGCGGGAGGAAACAGCCCTGACTCCTGCTTTAAGGGGCCGTGTGACCGCGGCCTGACAGGTGTGATTTCCCTTCATTCCTGCCTTGCAGTACAGGGCTAAGTTCAGCTATTCCTTTTCCTTTAGTCACACAAAATTCCTTTGTGGCCAAGAACTGGCTCTCAACTCTAATCTGTTAGCTGAACATCTGGAATTCCCATCTGGTAAGGATCATATTAGTGGTTCTCAGGTTCAGAATTCCAAAGAACAACAAATAAGGGAAACCTCGCAATTTAATTTCGAGACACCGATAACACTAGAAAGGATAATTTGTCCTAGCTCTTACTTGCTTAAGAATATAAAAAGCAATGAAAAACAATGGCGTGCATTAAAGAAAAGGAAAATTAAAATAAAGGCAATTTTTTTTCACATATTTACAGTTCAGGCAGCTCAACACTGAAAATGTGTTTTCTTTCTCCTCAGGGTACAGAAGATTAGCAAGAAGAAACCTTAAATGTTGTATGCTTCTCTAAAAACACCCATTGGATGGGGGAAAAAATAACTTTTAGGATAGGTGTAAGTCAACCCCAGTCAATAAGGAAGACCAAATACCTTTGCTCTTGTCCCGCTTATGCTTTAGCTGTGGAGGATGGGGTCTTACTCTGGCTAGAGCCTGCTCTCGGTGGTTCATAAAAATGGGACCAGGAAATACAAGGGGGCCTGAGGAGAAAATTTTTTGCACATGCATAGGAAAGCTCACAAAATGGAAACACAGCTGTGTTCAACAACAAAAAACAAATTAAGAGCACGAAAAAGGAGGCAATATTCAGTAGTCGATACTTTACATTTCAAAGATAAGGCGCTAAAATTTAATCACTATCCAAGTGCTTGTTAATTATCTAGCATAATTACACAATAATAAATGAATGATGGTATTACAGGGAATCAAAACTGGATCTCCAATGTGATTGTACACATCAGTATACTTTCTCAGCAAAAGCCATTATGTACCAATCTTAAGTATGAGCCTGCGTGCGGGAAGGGCGGGATAAAAATGTGAATAAATAAATAAATAAATATGTAAGCCATTCTATCACACTAGATATTTATTTAAAATATTTATAATCCTGCTTTTTGCGGTGGCACTGGAACACAAAGCAAGCAACAATCGCAATTAAAACAACAAATCTAAAAACCTACACAGCACAAAATGCGTCCTAAATTTTAAAAACTGAAGATTCAGTATTTCAAGAACCATCATAGTCTTCCTAAATAACCCAGCCCTTCCTGAATGTCATAAATTTCAGAGGGTAGCTGTGCTGGTCTGCCGCAGATCAAGATGGGTAGCCGTGTTAGTCTGTTTGTAGCAGTAGAAAAGAGCAAGTGTCCAGTAGCACCTTAAAGGGTAACAAAATTTGTGGCAGGGAATGAGCTTTCGTGAGTCACAGCTCATTTCTTCAGGTATCTGAAGAAGTGAGCAGTGACTCATGAAAGCTCAGACCCTGCCACAAATTTTTGTTAGACTTTAAGGTGCTACTGGACTCTTGGTCTTTTCTAGGTCTGCAGTAGAGGAGCTAGATTCAAATCCTGTAGCACCTTAGAGACCAATAAGGCTTTGGGGGTTTACACTTTCAAGAGCCAAAGCTTTGTCAGATATGCAATGAAGCGAGCTTTGGGTTCTGAAAGCTTATATCCAGATAATCTTGTTGGTCTTAAGGTGCTATACTGGACTCCAATCTAGATACAAGAATGAGTCTCCTCACAGGAAGCTGTTCCATAGTATAGCACAGGAGAAAGCCCGCGAACAAGCTGAGGCCGTTCTCACCTACTTAACTAGAGATGCAAAGGAGAATCTTTTGGGATGATTGATAGGAAGATGATACAGATGCCTGGATGTGGTGTGGGGCTGGGACTGCAGCGGACTCAGCTGGCTTCTGCATGTTGGACATCCCTTAGAATATAAATGCAGATCCAGTAATATGATCTCTGACCCAATTTGAAGGTTATCACTCGCATGATCCCCTAAAATCCACATATGGACATTTGAACCAGAGCGCCTCCAAATGATTTTAAAAATTTAAAAAGTAGAACTGAAGAGCTATTTGGGTTAAAAAGTGAAAAAGGAAAGAAAAAAGAAAAAAAATTCTGGCTCAACTAAAAAGGGTACATGCCCCTGACCCAAGCTTCATGCAGCAAATCTGAATGAAACAGAACTAGGACATGAAGAACACAGTAAAAAAAACATTTGGGTAAGAGAACTTTGTTCTATCAACAGCTGAAAATAAGCTCCCTTGCTGAGAGATAAAATGTTCCTTAGAATTAACCCACTCCCTTGCAATATAACAGACATGACTAATCCCTTCCCTTGATATGGGGCAAAAAAAGGGACATTTGGAAATTGAACTAAATGAAAACGAAGTAACTGTTTACATATTTTTAAAATTTCAACAGACAATTTAAACAACAACTTAGTTCCATCTAAAGACATGTTTCTGCTGAGTGAGGAGTGTTCCTCCATTAGGGGAAAGCTGCTTCGATTGGAAGGAAACCCCTCTCAGCAGAAGGGAGGAGTCTTGGCACTGGAAAGGTATAGATAAGGGTTCTGAGGTAGTTTTTTTGTTTCTGCTCTGCCTCCTCTGATTCTCCCAGTGCTATTTTCTCTCTCTGCAATTTTTCCTTTCAAAGACTAATTGAAGTAACTTATACATTCCGCCAGTGTCTCTTGAATAGGTCACCTGCCTTCTGGCACATTTCGATAACGACAGATTTGTCACCTCACCAAACATGACAACCTAGTATCTTCTTACTTATCTTCACTTCACACGGCTGTGCAACTTTGACCAGTGATCTTCCTTTGTTATTTAAGAGGCAAAAGTTTACTGTCACTAGCCCTGTGCCGCAGTTTGTCCATCACTGTGATTCATACAACCTCTTTAGGTATACTACTGTTTGACATAAATCTCCCATTCACCCATTCACAGATTTTCTACCAAGACAATCTGTAGATATCGGGTCTGCTAATAAGAAATATCATATAAGGGCTTGCCTAGTGGCTTTTTCGCTGGGGAAAGGTCTTTTTGTCTGTGCTCTTCAGATCTGGTTTAGTGTGCTGTTGCAATTAGTATGCTTTCTTTTGATTTCACATAGAAACTGGACAGTCTGACTTAAGACTGATTCTGAGTACACATTCTTCTGCATGAGCACCTATGACAATATGATACAAGGAAATCCTCAAGTGAAAACAGTGACATGCAAATTGACCCTTGGCACTTACCGTGAGGGGTCCTTCTACGCTGAGGAAAGGAGGACATCTTGGGTTATTCTCACCCTTCTATCAGGAAGAGGCAGGATTTATTTTTCTTCCTCTTCCTGTGAGGCTAGGGACCGCCCACTTCTTCAGTTTAGGTCAGGGGTGGGCAAATAGCGGCCTGCGGGCCACATGCGGCCCGCCACAGAGTTTGCGGCCCGCCAAGACAATTTCCAACTTTAGTAAAAGCATGAACCCTCCGAAAAAACGTAAAATCGATGATGAATGTCGATTTTAATGAAGAATGGACAAACAAATATTTCTTTGGTAATACAGGGAATAAAGCAGTGTGTTTACTGTGTCATGAAAGAAATGTTTAATGCTGTGACATTAGTTGACTTTTACAAATCTTTGTCTGCTGAAAAATTTCCATGTATGAAGAAATTTGCTGGGAAAATGTTCTCTATATTTGGGTCTACATATATTTGTGAGCAAAGTTTTTCTTGCATGAAGATCGACAAGAGTAAATATAGATGCTCTTTGACAGACATTAACTTGCAGGCTGTGATAAGAATCTCAACAAGCAATCTCACTCCTGATTTCAAAAAAATTGTAGAAAGGTGTGATAGGGTACATTTGTCTCATTAAACTGATTCTAAAATTAAATGTGCTTGCAACTATAGATGACATGAAATTAGCACAATAAATAAATTGAATAAAACTACCACTATTTAATTTAATTTATATTTATTGATTTTTATGATACAATTTATACCTTTTCTGAAATGCAAAGTTAACTAATGAATGCAATCATTTTAAAAGGTGCGGCCCTCCGCTAACCTCCGCTCCCACAAAGTGGCCCCCAAGCCAAAACAATTGCCCACCCCTGGTTTAGGTGATTCCCAGTAGCAGTATCGAACTAGAACAACTTCCTCCTATTAACATGGAGAAAAAACTACAAGAAATACAGTCAAAGTGAAGAACACAACTAAGGAAGTAACGTGAGAAGATACTTTATGAGAAAAAACTATATGCAGTCTAGCAGACAGTAGAAATCAGTCAGAATAGCCCAAGGAGGCAGATTTCATAGGTATGCGAGGAGGAGAGGAAATAAGATAAGTGAGATGAGAAAGGAAAAGCATAGCCCTGAGTGGGGCAAGATGTCCTCCTTTCCTCAGAGTAGAAGGACCCCTCACGGTAAGTGCCAAGGGTCATTCTCACTCTGAGGCAGAGGACATCTTGGGTACTTACAAAGCAGTAACCTACGCCATGGGTGGGAGAATGGTCTCCTCCTCCACAATGTGCTGTAGCACCCTTCTTCCGAAGGAGGCGTCAGTCGAGTTGAATGTATTCACCTTGTAAGGCCTGATGAAAGTAGAGATTGAGGACCAGGTGGCAGCTCGGCAAATCTCTTCAATTGAGGCATTCTTAGAGAAGGCTGCGTTGGTAGATGCGCTTCTTACAGAATGGGCTGTAATTCCTGGTGGTACTTCTAACTTGAGAGATTTGTATGCCTCTACTATGCAAGCCTTGATGGTTGAATTTATTGCAGATCTAGACATTTTGTTCCCCATATTGGGTGGGGAAATGTTGATGAACATCGTTTCTGTCCTTATCTTAGCAGTCTGACTTAGATAAGCTTTAAAAGCTCTGCGGATGTCCAAGGTATGCCAGATCTTCTCCCGTGGATGTTTGGGGTCTGGACAGAACGATGGGAGGTAGATTTCCTGTGACTTCTGGAAGTGGGAAAAAACCTTTGGAACAAACGTCGGGTCTGTGCAAAGAATGACTTTGTCTCTGTGAAAGACACATAGTCCTGAGTTCACCGAGAGTGCTCTGAGCTCTGACACCCGTCTAGCAGAGGTGACCGCCACTAAGAATAGGGTCTTCATTCGAAGCCATTTCAGTGGTACCTCCTGGATAGGTTCAAAAGGGGTTTTTGTGAGAGCAGAGAGAACAGTATGCAGTCTCCACATAGGAAATCTGTGAACTGGAGGGGGACTGATCGACGTCGCTCCCCTTAGAAATCTGTGTATGTGTAGATGAGTGGTGAGTTTGTCCCCTTTGGAACAGGACAGGACTGAACCCAATGCAGTAACTTGCTTTTTGAGAGTGTTAGGCTTTAGACCAGCTTTGAGACCATCGTTCAGGAACTCCAAAATAGCATGGATAGGGGGATTCATGGAATTCACGGATTTTCTTCTACATCACCTGTGGAAGGCCTTCCAGGTAGAATTGTATATTCTAACGGTGGAACTCTTTCTGGAAGCCAAAATTGTGTCTGTTACACTTGAGGAGTAACCAAGTTTTAGGTAAGTCAACTGTTCAAGCTCCACGAGGTCCGAAGCAGGTGCTCTGGGTCTGGATGCCACACTGGGCCCTGAACCAGCATGTCCGGGTATACGGGTAGACATAGCGGTGTGGTCTCTGACATCCGCTGTAGAGTTGAAAACCATGGGCGTCTTGGCCACCACGGGGCCACCAGTATGGCAGTGGCCTTCTGCTGTTTGATCTTTCACAAGACTTTCGGGATGATCGTGATTGGGGGAATGCATAAAGCAGGCCCTGTGGCCACGCTGAGGAGAGTGCATCCGTGGCAATGGCATCTTTGTCCTGAAATCGCGAGATGAACCTGGGCAGTTGGTGGTTCTGTTGCGAGGCGAATAGGTCCACCGTCGGTGTCTGGAAATGCTGTAGTATCCAGTTGAAGACTCTTGTTCAGCATCCATTCCCCTGGGTGGATTGCCTGTCTGCTGAGCCAGTCCACCTTGGTATTCTCCAGGCCTCTGATGTGCTCAGCTCTGATGGACGCGAGGTTCTTCTCCGACCAGAGCATCAGTATCATTGCTTCTTTGTATAGAGCGGATGATCTGGAGCCGCTCTGATTGTTTATATATGTCTTTGTGGCCACATTGTCCGTCCTTACCAAGATGTCCCTTCCTTTGGTCTCCTTGCTGAAATGTAGCAGGGATAATCAGACTGCTCTGAGTTCCAACAGATTTATTGGCAAAGATGTCTCCCGGTGGGACCACTTCCCCTGCGTTGGACATTTGGACAGGGTTGCCCCCCAGCCCTGTAGACAGGCATCCATGAAGAGTTGAAGTTCGTCGTTGTGTACAAACTTCTTGCCCTGACAAAGGTTCATCTCCTTCATCCACCACTGGAGGGAAAGTTTCACTGACCTGGGAACTTGAAGAGTCATTGTCCGTTTTTCCATGATTTGTAATTGATATGGGTGCAGGAAAAGTTGTAGTGACCTTGAGTGCATTCTGCCCCATTGTAATGCGTCCAGGTTGGAGATGAGTAGGCCCATGACCTTGGCTAGTGTCAAGAGGTGTGAAGACGGACTCTCTATGATGAGTTTCACTGCTGATCTGGTCTTCAGCACCTTCTCGTGTGGAAGAAACAGCATAGCTCGCTTGGTGTCTATGAGCATGCCGAGATGTTCCAGAGTCTGCGATGGTATCAGGGAGCTTTTGTCTCTGTTTATTAGAAAGCCATGAGCTTGTGGGCAAGTGATAGTCTCCTGGATGTCGAGAAGTGCCTTTTTTCTGGATGCTGATCAGATAAGTAGGTCGTCGAGGTAGGGGTGGATGTGAATTCCCCTCCGCCTCAGGTATGCTATGAGGTTGATCAACACCTTGGTGAAGACTCTTGGGGCGGTTGCTAGTCCAAAGGGTAGAGCCCTGAACTGTAGGTAGAGGTTCCCTACGCAAAACCTGAGATATTTCCTGTGCATAGGCAGGATCGGAATGTGTAGGTATGCCTCTGTCAAGTCCAGGGAGGCCAGATACTCTCCTTGTTGTAACATTTCTGTGATGGACTTTAATGTCTTCATGTGGAAGTGCTTCAGCTGTATGAACCTGTTGACCAATTTTAGATCCAGGATGGATCTCCAGTCACCATTTTTTGGGGGCACAGTGAAAAAAATTGAGTAAACCCTGAGGTCCTTCTGATCTTTTAGGACTGGTTCTACTGCATGGATGTCTAATAGATGTTGAATGGCGGCATAGGTTATGGATCTTTTCTCGGGGTTCTTGCGCAGTGGGGAGATGACTAATCAATCTGGGGGTAGACTTCTGAACTCTAAGCAGTAACCTCTGGAGACAATTTCTAAGGTCCAGGCATCTGCTATGGACTCTATCCAGGATTGTAGGAAGTGTGTTAGTTGTTCCCCCACTGGAATTTGATCTGAGTCATGCTGTGTTGGGACTACTTCCCCTGTTCTTGTTGTCTCGGTCTGACTTGTCGGGTCTGTTGAATGGTTGTTTCCTGAAGCATGAGCCGGGGAAGTTCTCCTTGAAAGGTTGCGTGGAGGAGCCCCAGGAACCACTCTTATGGTACTGTCTGGGTCTATATGACGCGCTTGAAGGGCGAAAGGACTGCACCAAGGAGCTTCTTTTATCGGTGTGACGTACATGTCTGGGCATAGCCTTCTTCTTATCTCTGGTTTCCACCAGAATTCTGTCCAGATGGTCTCCGAAGAGTTTTTCCCCTTGGAAGGGATAGGCCATCACGAAGGCTTTCGATTGTAGATCGGCTGGCCACGCACGCAGCCAAATGCCCCTTCTGGCCACTATGGCTGAAGACATGGCCCTGGAAGAAAAGGTTAAGGTGTCCAGGGAGGCGTCGGTGGCAAATGCAGATGCCTTCATCAGTCTGGTCGCTCCTTCTAAGAGGCGTCTACTGTCCTCTGGGAGTAGTTGAATGAGTTTTCTGGCCCATACCAGCATAGCTCTTGTGGCTATGGCTGCAGACGCAGAGGCTTTTATAGCCATTGCCGTGGCCTCGTGTGACCTCTTCAGTGCCATGTCAATTTTCTTGTCCAGGTTATCTTGGATGGAGCCATAGCCGTCCTCTGATAGCAGGCCAAAGGACTGCAATGCCGTAACTGGTGCGTCTACTAGAGGTACCTGTAGCATCTTGTTAGCAAAGGAAGGTAAATCATACAATTTTATAACAAACCCAAGGGCCTGCCTATTAGAAGTAGGTTTGGTCCATTCAGCTTTTAATTGTCTCTCAAAGAATTCATGGAATAGCATGACCTTTTCTGAGGCATAGTATCTGGGAAACAATTCCTCGGTACCCTTAGATTTATTTCTGGGGTTAATGCCTGGACAGACCTTGTCCTCGTCCGCTGGGGAGTCATTAAGGTCTAGGGCATGCAGGAACTTGGAGAGGATAAATTGATAGTCCTCAACTTTAAACAATTTGGCTGAAGGCTGAGGGACGCTGATGTCCTCCTCTTCCTTGTCAGAAAGGAACTCATCCTCCTCCCTGGGGACCACTTCATGATCTGGGGACTGTTCCCTATCAGAATCGGAGTGAGGGTGGCTGTAGGTCTGCTTCCTTGCCGCCTTGGTAGGCCAGCGTGCTCCCAATGACCCATCTATTGGGTAGTGCAGTGGGGGGGCTTCAGGGGAACTGGACATGGAGGAGATGGAGGCTAACTCTCCCGTGCGGCAAAGGCTGAGAAGCTCTGCCCTCATGGCGCATCTCATGGAGCAAAAAAGATCTTGGGAGACTGGTTCCCGTCTGACAGGGGTACTTTACCAATCTGGAGTTTGCCAGCTTCCTCCATAGTCTCCTCATCGCTCCTGGACTGTTCACCCTGATCTCCCTGTGGGAGATTGGTGTCCGGGGTCTGAGGGCCTCTTGGCACACTCAGGGGAGACTAGTCAGATCTTCCCGCCAAAATTGTGGCACGAAAATGGCCGCCACCACCAGTCGCGGAGGGAAAGGAGCGAGACTCCACTGCAGCGTCTACGGAGCGATGGCGTTTCCGGCCCCTCTTCTCCCCGCTCAACTCAGGGTTGTTGCCGGCAGCCACAGCAAGCCTGCTGGTCATGCTGGCTCTGGGTGACAGCCTCTGGCGCGAGGTGTAAGCGGAGTCTCTCTCTGATTCAGAGAGGAAGCCGTCTTCTCGTTGTCCCGGCATCGATGGACTCCGGGGAAAGAGAAAGTAAAGTAAGAAAGGGGGGGGGGGATTTGGAGACTGCTTTAATAAGCATCTTCCGGCCCTGGCTAGAAAATAAGGAATTAGAATAGGAGTAAGACACAGTAAGAAATAAGAAGTAACGAAGAGGAAGAATCAGAAGAAAAGGGATAGATTTATAACTAATTACTTCGAAAGGACTGGAGGCAAAGCCTACAGCATCCTCTCCCTATAGAGGCAGGAAAGAAACTGAAGAAGTGGGCAGTCCCAAGCCTCACAGGAAGAGGAAAAAAATAAATCCTGCCTCTCCCTGATAGAAGGGTGGGAATAACCCAAGATGTCCTCTGCCTCAGAGTGAGAAATGGATCAGATGCCCTGGCACATCTTCACCAGAGGTGGCACATTTTCTCATGGGAAAAAAATATCTGTTTTGCATTATTCTGCTATGCATCTTACTGTCTCAGCACAGCAAATACAGCTAAGCCACTTACAGAGTAGCTCATGAACCACTAAGAACTCCAGGGAGCAGATGAATAATCAGCAGTGGGGAAAGGGATGAACTTCTGAACTGGTGACAACCCAAATGTGGAAGATTTTTGCCCCCTATATGACGTAGCATCCAAGCTTCTTAAAGTTGTCGCTGACCAAGGAGTGATTGGATGGGTCTAGAATTCCAGTTCTGAAGTTGTGAAAACAACTCATTCTACAATTGCAAGTGATCAGTTAGCACTAGCTCTTGATCAGCCTTTCAATGGATAGTCAGTCATAGTAACTGCCACCTTAGTTGTTCAGAGACTAGCCATCTTCAAAACAAACAAAATATTCTCATTTGACGTTTTCCCTACCTCCCCAATATTTTCAGAAAGAAAAAGGACTACTATCAAGGCAAAAATGATCAGTTCAAAAGCTTCACTTAGGCTACCTGGACTAAGGCATACTATCAGCTATACTGCCAATTTCAGCTTCTTTAGTCAAATATACCTTCAATGCCAAACGAAACAGACCAAGACAAATGAAAATCATCTCTTTAACTAGAACTTACTTTAAAATTAAGCCAGTGGATTCAGTTCTCTCCTATAATGTGATGTTTATTAAAGAATCTGCATTAAAATAAAGACTGGAATGCTGAGCACCTATCTAGTACATGAAGAAGAAGAAGAGACTGGATTTATATCCCGCCCTTCACTCACTTAAGAGTCTCAGAGCGGCTTACAAACTCCTTTCCCTTCCCCTCCCCACAACAGACACCCTGTGAGGTAGGTGGGGCTGAGAGAGCTCTTTCCCAAGCTGTCCTTGAGGGAGCTGGTACAGAGCTATGGCTTGCCCAAGGCCATCCAGCCAGGTGCAAGTGGAGGAGTGGGGAATCGAACCCGGTTCTCCCAGATTAGAGTCTGCGCACTTAACCACTACACCAGACTGGCTAATATTAAGCTCCAGTACGCCCAGTTCCATACCAACTGGTTTCTGATCTCTGCAGGTGAGAAGTGTCAGCTCTTAGATGCCAGCATCTTGCAATATGCATTATTAGGTCAGGGGGTAAATTCATATGCACTTGCACAGATGTTACCAGAATACAAAATATACTTGTGATTTGCATACAAGTATCTTTCTTCTTTAAAATACACAGAAACAGGTTCCAGTCTCTCCCACTCATCCCCTCTTTACATTTAAAGGGAAAACATAAGCACCTGCATTTATCTAACTAGCATAGTAGCCATCATCATCATCATTATTATTATTATTTTATTTTATTTATATCCCACCCTATTCCACGAGTGGGCTCAGGGTGGCTTACAACATGAAGCCTACAAAACAATAAAAGCAATAAAGTGAATAAAACAGTATACAATAACAGAAAAACCTGTGCCTCATGTCAGGTGTCTATAGGTACCCCAGGAAGCTCCAGTGCCCAAATAGTATTGTCTAGAGCAGCAAGACCATGAGAAGGGGCCATGAAGAGGGGAGGCCAGAATAGTTGAACAAACCTGGTGCCAGCTCTGGTGGAACCAAAAGCCTGGTGGAACAGCTCTGTTTTACAGGCCCTGTTTCAATTGTATACTCTACTATCTATACCCAAGAACAAAATATAGCACTACAACAAGTGACACTCACATCTTCACTGAGAAGGGAAATCCTCTGAGGACATCTAAAGACTTTTGGCAAGTTTCTTTGCCATTATGCAAGGAGGACGGGTACTTTGCTCCAAGTTCTCATCTGACAAACCCATTCAACTTTCTGCACTTTGAATAGTGCGGGTTTTTTGCAAGTAAAATTCATTTGTGCCACCACAACTCTGCCTGTTAAGATTCAGAACTCACTCAGGCCTTACAACATAAGTAATATAAACTACTGAACAAATCATGCCAGCAATGCCCTTTGGTTGATTATGTTGGCCTAACTGGACAGACTCTAGACAAGAGAATAAATGGTCACAAATCACACATTAAAAATGGAAACAAGCCAGTAGGGGACCATTCCATCCCCCTTGGACATTCACTAATAGGCTTAAAGGATGCAATACTTCAAAGGCAGGCTCTAGCTAGAAGGTGCAGATTTGATACTATCTTGGACTCAACAGGCTTTTGAGATGATTAGGTCACTACAAAAACTAATTGTTCCTATTTGCAGGTTTACATATACCATTCAGAGTTATCCTATTTTGAAAATTCATCAACAGGAGCGGATCGTTTGCTCTTTGACTGGACTGTGTTTTCACCTTGGAAGAGTTAAATCCCAGATTATTCTGGTACTTCAGAAGAAAGCAAGCATCCCAAACATCAAGAAAGCAACAGAACATCTAAAGTAAGGTTGTTAATACAAAATACACTCTCACAATTTATTTGTTAACCTGTTAATTGCTTTAAATTTCTCAGAATATTGTTTATTCATCAAGCCTGATTTTGTGGGGGGGGGGGGGGGGAGGAATAGATCTTGCATACCTCTCCCTTCTTCCAACCTGTGTCTCCTGTTCACTCGCTGTCGTTTCTCTTCTTGCCGTAACTGGAGGTGTTCTTCAATATTAACTCCAGGCACAGGGACAGCTGTATCAGTTAAGAGGCAACAGCAGTCAACATCCACATATAGGTGTGGTTGACACCGATGTATACACAAAAATGCATCTGTAAACGATTTCTAAAACACTTTCAAACTGAAGCACTGGGCAAAAGGCATCTGTATCAAAAGGAAAAACAGGTTGCTTACCAGTAACTGATGATCTTCGAGTGGTCATCTGTGCAGTACCACACATGAGTTGGGCGCCTGCGCACAACCTCGACCTCAACTGGAGAACATTCCAGAGCTCGCCACAGAAAAAGTTTTTGGCAGGCTCTCTTCCTGCTCTGGGGAGCAGACATGCACTGCACATGCCTGGAGTGGGGGAGAGAGCCACCTCCCATTCAGTTCCTTCAAACACTACTGGTAAGTCCCATCAAAAATGGTAAGTGATCAGGAGATGCCAGCAGTGGGGAAGGCCAGGTGGGACTGTGGAACTGCACAGATGACCACTTGAAGACCATCAGTTACAGGTAAGCAACCTGTTTATCTTCTTCGTGGTCTCTGTGCAGACCCACACATGGGTGATTAACGAGCTGAACCAGATGGAGGAGGGAGCTGGCAGCTGTAATAAAGAATAAACAGGTTAGAACACAGCACTACCATTTCAAGTTACAGGTCCTACCTGAGGATGCAGAGACTCATGTGAAGAGAGATTGTGGGACAGCCTGGCTGAAAGCAGCATCCTGTCAAGCTTGAACATCGAGTGCATAACAGGACACAAAGTTCAAGGCAGAAGACCAGGTGGCAAACCGGAGAAACCATCGATGCTGCGGACGAATGGTGACGTGAAAATAAGCCTCTTCGAGGCCTATCAACGCTAGCCATCCACCCTTCGGGAGGAGGGGGACAAAGGATTGCAAAGTGACCATTCTAAACTTCTGACAACGAATGAAATGGTTGAGAACTCAAAGGTCCATAATTGCTCGAACACCGCCATCCTTCTTGGGGACTACAAAATACTTGGAGTAGAAGCCTAGAGTACATTGCACCTCTGGCACGACTTCGATAGCTCCCTTGTCGAGAAGTTTCTGTACTTCGAGGGAGAGAGATGGAGTCGGAGGCGTGACCACAAAGTGATGGACTCTATGGCATACCTGACCCATACAATGGTGAGGACCCAGGTATTGGTGGTAATTTCCTCCCAAATGGAACAAAAGGGAAGAGCCGGGTCCTTATAGGAAGGGTGAAAGAAGGAGGTGGCGGCAGGCAAGCGAGGTGGTCAAACAGATTGCTTAGGTTGTGGAGGTTTCCTAGGCGCTGGAGACTTAGATTTTTGCAAACCCTGATGGTAATCATATGGGCAATGCTTCCACTGTGAAACAGTAGCAGGAGAAGGTTGCCGTTTTGAATAGTAAGGTTTCAATTGTTGATATCGCGGACACTGTGGAGGTGGAGACACCAAGATTTCTACCCTTCTTTCTACTATCATCACAGGCTTTCAACATCTCATCAGTAGATGAGTGAAAAAGACCTTCACCATCGAATCACAGATCTTCAATTTTGAATTTAACATCTGGTTGGAGAGATGTGTTTCTAAGCCATGCATGTTGACGAAGAGCAATAGAAGAGGCTAGAACTTTTGAAGAACAGGTGACAACGTGTCTGATGGAATTAATCTGCTGTTTAGAGATGGTACATATTTCAGAGAGCGCAGCAGACAGAGTGGTCCGACAGTCTTCCGGTACTGTATTGAGGATCGGACAAATAGCAGTCGCCACACTGAAGGTGTATGCAGAAAGGTAGGAAAGATAAGTATCCAAATATTCATGGCAGCCACAGAATAGGTCTTCTTAGCTATGGGGTCAATTTTACGACCTTCTCTATCCTGAGGGACAGATTGTCGAGACTGTTTCAATCTCAAAGAGGAGTGAACAGTCATAGAATTCGGTGAAGGATGATTAAACAGGAACTTATCCGATGATTCCTGAATCTTATAGATAGCCTCGTACCTTTTTGATAGTGGAGACATCGAAGCTGGGTGATCCCAGGAGTCTTTCAAAGCAGAAAGGTGAACTGGGAGCAATGGTAGAATGGTGGATGGCAGCAAATCTGCTTGTACTGGCTTGTGGACCACATCAGTGATCGCAGGGGTGTCAATGGTACCTTGAACTTGATGCGTAGTCGCCATTCTTGTTATAAGCTCTAAGTAAGCCTTGGGGCCTTCAGTAGGCAAGAGAGACCCTTGACAAGGGCCATCATCCTCGATCATAAGGATATCGGGGTCAAGATCATCAAAGACAGAGCAGTCAGAGACCGAATCCGGAGACAGTGAGCGAATACTTTGGGAGACCTCTAAAGGTGGCTTGCTCTGAAGAGGAGGACGACCACGAGGTTCAGATGGAGAACGCTTCAGTGCATCCGCAGAAGTATCAATTGGGCAATCTAACACCAGGGAGTGCATTGAAGTATCCGATCAGGAGTGTCTACCATGCGAGATTGTTGAGCGACATCGATGAACATACCGGCTCAGCGATGCAGCATAGTGGTGTCAACGAGGAGTCAGGGACCTTGAGTAAGAATGAGGACGGTAGGGTCAGCAATGTCTGAGATCTGGAGATCAGGATCTATAGTCCGATCAAGAATGAGATTGGGACAGCGATCTGTGATAGTCATAATCCCTGCGTTCATAGTGTGATCGAGGCGAACGAGACTGATTTCTCATAAAGTGCTCCTCATCATCCAAAATGTGGATAGGTGGTTGGGAGTCATGAAATACACATCGGCATTTAGAAGCCAGGGCGGAGTCATGACGAAAGTCTGAAGGGCTTCTCACTGGAGGAGAAGTACGTTGACCTGGTGTGAGATAGTCCACTGGGGACGATAAGTTTGGCATCAAGATAGGAGGCTTTGTTTTGACTTTATGGGATGATGACAGAGCTAATGCAACCTTAAGTGTTGATGTCGATAAACTCGATATCACCAGCAGATCGAGCTTCGGAGTGGTTGATGTTGATGGTTTTAATTTGAATGATGAAGAAGCCTTGTCCTTGTCTTTAATTTAGGTTTCAAGGATTTCCCATTACCTCCGTGAGAAGAGGAGTTCTTCGGGGTAGAGGAGGTCTGCAAAGCCACCGAAGACATAGCTGGGCGAAGGGCAGCTTCTAATAGCAAAGTTCGAAGATGGGCTGCCCTGTTTCTATGTGCCTGCTTAGTAAAGCTAACACAGTGAGGGCACAAATCCACTCGATGAAATTCCCCCAAACAAATTAAGTCGTGGCCGTCATTCGAGGGGAGTTTAGCCGGGCAACGGCAACATGACTTAAAAAATAGAGTATGGCCCATGCAAACACCTTCCCAACCAGGGGAAGGGAGAGAGGAGAAGGGAGGAAAGGAAACAGAAAGTGAGAATAGTAGACTAACTCTTTTTTTTAAAAAAACCCAGGAGACAAAGAATGAAGTAAAGATGAGAAACAGCTGAAGAGAAAAACAAAGAGAAACAACTCAGCTGAGGCGATTTGAAGAGCGACCATTGAGAGGTGTGAATGTGAGGGCGGTCGAAGAAGAACTGAGTGGGAAGTGGCTCTCTCCCCCACTCCAGGCATGCGCAGTGCATGTCTGCTCCCTGGAGCGGGAAGAGAGAGCACCAAAAAGTTTTTCTGAGGTGAGCTCTGGAATTTTCTCCGGTTGAGGTCGTGCGCAGGTGCCCAACCCATGTGTGGTACTGCAAAGAGACCACTACGAAGATCTTAATTATTCTCTGAAAAATGAAAATGTAAGGTCTTGACAGTTCTCAGTGTACTGTCCATCAAAATTCACATCTTGTTCCATGCAAAAAAAAATGCTATTTACTATAAAATATAAAATACTGTTTTCATTTTGCGCGCAAAGTCTGCATGCTTGCTCTTTCTTACGCACACAAAATGAAATTAGGATGGCACTGGCTTGCCATAAAATCATGAATGACTATCTTAATAGTAAAATACCATCATCGTCTCCAACAGCAACGTCAGAGAAGCGCAAGACCTGACAATTTGTTTAAATGAAGGAGATAAAATGAGACTTTGAAACACGTTATCTAAAGGCATGCAGAATTTTAAACTTATGCAGTTATGCAGTCCATTTAATCCCCGGTTAATTAAACCTGCGTGGCATGCCTTCTGGGCTACTATCAAGACTCACAAAGAGGAGTGGTTTTAACATCAGCACACAGAGCTGGCTCTGGGAGGCTGGTTATCAAGTTACCAAAACAGGAGAGGAAGTGAAACAAGAGAGTTTTTTTTAATACCTTTCCCAAAAGGTTTCACACATTCCAGTTTTAGATCCCTTACCCAGCAGAAGGTCCAGGGGGATCATCTCTTTCACAGCATCCAGGATTCCTCTTTGCCTGGCCTCCTGGCCATCGAGTTCTCTAGCACAGGCTTTGCAGCACCCACACACCGCACAGCCAGACTCTCCAGAGCCACATCCACAGATTCTGGGGGGGGGGGGGGGGGGCAGGGAGGGAGAGTATTATCAAACTATAGAACACTCATTCATAGAACCGTTCTAAGGTCAGAATCATAAAGGTCTTATTTCATCACAACCACATGTCAGATCTTGCAAACGGAACTTTATACTTTATACAGAAACCTTTCTGGAAGAGTGAGGTAAAGAGGTTTCTTTCTCCTATTGTATCTGAAGAAGCGAGCTAGGTCCCACGAAAGCTCATGTTGGAATAAACATTGTTAGTCTTTAAGTTGCCACTGGGCTCCTGTTAGGTTTTGCTAAAACAAACTAAAATGGCTACTCTACACTTTTTACAAGCCATGAAGAAAATTAGTCGTACTGCTCTTGATTTCCTTTTTGCATCCCAATCCCAAACAAACTCAGCAGTTAAACACCCTCCGTTCACGCTGCTCCGCAATTTCAAGAGCAACAGGAGAGAACTCAAACCCAGATTTCCTTGTATCCTGGATTACTGTATGCAGTACCACTAAGGACAAGAACAAACTAGAGTTCACATCTCAATATTCCCCCCCTTTGATATTGGAGTCTGTCTTCCAGTATGATCTTTTTTAAAACAGGAAGACTAAAAATCTGACATCAATCCACCAAGCCACATACTCCCACATTCCATTCCCATTGTCAAGATGTTTACAAACCATCAAACTATGGTTACCATCGCTTCTGAGAAGACAAGTAATTACTTCCTCTCACAAAAGATCTTTCCCCCCCCCCGACGGCATAATGTTGAAAAGCAGAAATGAAAAGGCTACCTACAAGTACGGATATCCATAACAGATTCTCTGCAGTATAACGAAAGAACTGAAGTGTGTTTTTTAAAAGTTTGTCTCAGAAGGCCACAGCATACAACAACTCAAGACTTGCCACTTTCCACCCTACCAACTGAGCATGCAAACGTTCTATGTTTGTTAACCATAAGACTCTCAGCCTGAGGAGCCCGTATAGTTCTTGGCCCTTTAGCTCTTAACCCTGTGGCTTGCAGCCTGTGATTTCCAGCAAGCAAGCCAACAAACCCAGGACCAGCCTGAGATGTATTTGTTTGGCTTCTGTCGTCTGGTTGCTGGGCACTGCATTTTTCTTGTAAGAGGAAAAGTAGTATATAAATACCGGAATGAAAGAAAAATACAGCTGTGGGCAATTCAAAAACTGCTGTTATCGTAGAAAATACAGCTTGCTGATGTATTCATATCCCACTTATCTTCCATCAGGGACCAGAAGATGGTATCCAGAGGGATGCTGATGAGGTTTCCCAGAACCAGGCACTAACCAGACCCAATGAAGTATAGCAAGGTTGTTGCATCAGGAGCCTTCCAACCATTGCTTTAAGCAATTATGGGGTATACCTTCTGCCACTGAATGACAATATTTGGGGGCAGCCCCACTATAATAACAGTGGCAATACAAGTCAGCTATACTCTATAATAACTTTTATTCATTTGTTTCCAAGGCTAAGTATGAAGCACTTCTGCTTACCCTCCAGGGACTCTGTCAGGACGCCCACTGCTAACACAACTTGCTCCGTAGCCTGTGCAGTCCCCACAAACAGTGCATACCATACACTGCTCCAGCTTCCACTTATGCATGCCTGGCGGACACATCATGGACTTCTCATCTTTTTCATCTAGTTCCTCTTCTAAATCTTCATCCATTGCTGTTGCCATGTTCTCTACTCCAAAGCCTGGGGGAGAACCAAAAACAACTCATGGCAGACTCTGTAAACCAGGGCAGCACTACATGATTCTTATGGTGGATCTAAGCCTGGAAAGCAGTAATTCTGTAAATACCTGGCACACCTAAGACCCTAAAAACCTATTTAAAAAAAAAAATTTACAGCACACAATTGCTTGCATAAGAGTCAGGTGACTACATACTGTGACAAAAACAAACACAGAATTAATCAAAGTTTTCCCCAAGCACCATTCTAGGGGATCTTGGTGCTCTCAGTAAATAAACTAATCTAGGATCAACGTTCTCATTATTTAAAACATCTGTATCTTGCCTTTTCCAAAAAAAGGTTCAAGGCGGATTACAAAAGATTACCCCAGGATAGTCATAACAATGAACACATACAAAAAAATCTTGCAAACACACAGACACACACACACCCTAGAACAAAGGGAACACACAGCTTCAAGCTAAAATTAAACTGTGACCCTGCCCCCCCCAGCTGCCCAAAGCCTATAACTTTACAGATGCTCACCTAAGAAAGAAAGCAATCTAGTGAAAAAACAGTTAACAGTTCCTTTTAACAAGGTTTTAGCGTGGAAAGAAAAGCTGCAGTACATGAGGCAGGAAGCAGAAAAGTCTACAGGAAATAACAGATTCACATGGCAACTGAACTAGGAACAGCGGCCTACTAGGATGGCAAATAAGAACTCATAAGGACTATAATAAGAACTCATAAAGGACTATAGATGCTCATCTTTACACTGTGCACAGTTCTGTAACCTGAGCACTAGGACAAACTTGCCCCAACTAGCTCTATGATATTCAAAGAAAGGCAAGAGCGACACCTAATGCAGGCAAAACAGAAGGAAGCCTGCTGGTTCAGACATACAGATTATTAACATTTCAATTATATAGATGTACAAATAAAATGTAGATGAGAAATTGAATGGTAAAAGCCTATAAAACCAAAAAAAGGAAGTGAAACGGAAAAAATGGTGAAAAGTATGGACAAAACTGTCCTTGATAATGGATCTCCACTACAGAGAAACTATAGAAATACTAAATAAGGGCATTGCCACGAAGGAGGAAGAAACTAACCTTTCCCACCCTGGCTCATGGAACCAGTGTCTCGCCCACATTGCCCTTTGTTATTCACTCCAAATGTCCACACTTCTCCATTCTTCATTAGCACACAAGTATGAGCTTTGCCCATGGCTACCTGAGTTGCAAAATGGCCTTTCAAATCAGTCACTAAACCTGTAAGATAACACACAATGGAATGGTAAACATTTAATTTCCCACATCCAGAAATCTGGCATATTGTGATAAAATATATTTATTGTAAGCATTTATAGCCCACATTCTGAGCATATTGAGAATAGTTTCGAACACCTAGAATTATAAAATCAACCATACAGAAATCAGCAAAATCATTTTATCACTGAAAATCAGACAGAGATGACAAAATAAGGCAAGCAAAGATAGAGGAGAGAAACACAAATGAAAAACAGAAGGCTTGGTAAATAAGTATGCTTTTGCTGGTCACCTAACAGCTCAACTAACTTGGTACCAAGGCAGACTGATGCAGGGAAGGAGTGCCACAGAAGAGAACACCCTTGAACCAGTGCTTACCAACCTTTATTTCTGAAAGTGAAGACACACCATCTTCCCAACTGGTTATGTGTGTAAGTGCCATTAAGTCGCTTGTGACTTCTGGCAACCCTATGGATTAATGACCTCCAAAGTATCCGATTGTTAACAGCCTTGCTCAGGTCTTGAAAACTGAGGGCCATGGCTTCCTTGATTGAATCAGTCTATCTCATGTTAGATCGTCCTCTTTTCTTGCTACCTTTAACTTTTCCTAGCATCATTGTCTTTTCCAGCAAGTCTTGTCTTCTCATAATTTGATCAAAGTACAATAGCCTCAGTTTTGTCGTTTTAGCTTCTAGGGAGAGGTCAGGCTTGATTCGTCTAGAACCCACTTCTTCATCTATTTGGCTGTCCACAGTATCCATGGACAATAAATAAAGCCTGCATATAATCACTCCCCTTTAAAAGATGAATATTTCTCAGCCGAATGTTAGAGAACTAGACAATGGTCATAGGTTGAAGAGCATCACCTAAAGCCTATCTCTTCATGCCCTGATATGGCTTCGGATTCCACCCAATCCAACAGTTTCGTAAGTAAATAAGCAGAATATAACTCTCCCAAAGAAGAAGGGAGGCTAATCGGACGATAGCAGGATGGATCCAGTCTAGATCCCTTCTTAAATATTGGAACAATAATCGAATGTCTCTATGAATCAGGTAATTTGCCCACTGGAATTAATGTGAGTAAAAACTGGGGCCAAGAATGGGGCCCACCATTGTAGATCAGCCTTGTATAACTCATTGGGAATCAGATCAGAGCTAGGGGCTTTTCTAATTTTAATCCCTTAACATGTGAGATTGTCCCAAAAGATGCAGTCTGCAATAGGTCTTCTGAACTAGAAAGTCCTTTATTTGCAAAGAGGTCCTTATAGGTACAGTTACACTTCCTCTGTTCCTCTATGACTTTATTGTAAACAGTTAGTATTATACTAGACAACCGGAATCCCCCTCATTACATCTACACCAATCATAAAGCGTTGTAAGTGGCTCCAGCCCCCTGAACAGGTTTCACATAGAAATGGCGGCAAGTATGTTATTATGCCTTTTGTTCCCAGGGAACTTCTACTACATGTTTTCGAAGGCAGCTGCAAAAGGAATAACACAGTAGGGAGGATGTATCCCAGACCTTGAGCAAACTGGGAACGAAGCAGGCGAAAGCAGGGCATGATAAGAAAGCCAGACAGCTAAACAGCACATGAGCACATTCCTGCGGGCGGGGTCCCAGGTCGAGTCCCAACCCCCGGCCGGGAAATGGCAGCGTAGCTGACAAACATATAACTTCCTTGACTGACAGGGCAAGGGGCTGTTAAATTCCTTATTCAAGGCCATCCATCTCCCCATCTTAATCAACTCTCCAGGAGCGTAGACTTTGTAAATCCCCGGGGGGGGGGCGGGGGCTCTTTCCATGTCCCCGCCGCTTCCCCCCCCCCCTCGGCCCCAGGGAGGCAGACCCGGTTTCTTTCCGCCTGCTGCTGCTGCTGCTGCTCCGGGCAGCTCGCTGACTGGCCAGTGCCTCCTGCTGCCGTGGGCGCGTTTGTGTTGGGGAGACCGCCCAGTGCCGCGCGCCTGCCAGGCTCCCTCCCATGGAAGGCGGGGACACGCGGGCAGCCTCAGCAGGAGCAGCAGCGGGGACACGCGCTCGCCTTTGCCTCGGGGTGTGCGGGGGGGCGCAGATGAGCGTAGTCTCGGCGGTGGCAGCCAGCTGGCCGGCTGACTGCCGCGCGCGTGAAGCGTGGGACCATGTCCCCGCCGCCTCTCTTCCCCCCCCCCCGCCCCAGGGAGGCAGGAGGGCAGGCCAGGGGTGGAGGGGAAGGAGAGGCGGCGACGGCAGCCAACTGGCCAGCTGACTGGCCACCGGTGGGCGCTCCATTTTGCCGGGGGTGGCTGAGCCCCCCCCTGGAAATTTCGGGGGAGGCTCGAGCCCCCCAGTAGTTGACGCCTATGCAGCTCTCAATCCATTTTCTTCAGCTCCAACAACTCTCGGAGAGCTCATATTGTACAATTACTTTTAAACTCACATTGCTTCTGTTCGATACACCTCTTCATTATTCTACAGTCACTATTAAACTAGCTATTCTGCTTGGCTTCAAAAGATTTCTTATCAAGGTTCTTTTTCATATAAAGTGGACTAAACAGATCTAATACCTCATGCAAGCTATACAAATAGTTGGAAACTGAGTCTGACTGCAGAACCCTGTTGACTAAGGTGTACAAAGAATGGAACCCATTATAGTCTGAGCCTTATCACTAGAGTTAGAGCTCCAGAGTAACTAACAAACATTATTTTGATTTTGGGAGAAAGAAAAGCTTTGTGTTGGAACAGAATAGTGTTCCAAAGAGAAACCTGTAGAAAAAAGATTGAGAGATTATCACTTCCCACAAAATCACCAATTTTAAAGTTTTTACAGTGGGAAAGACAATCAAATAGAGCCAGAATATAATCTATTAGGCTGGCTCCTCTGGAGTTCACATAAGTAACATCACCAGCTCCATCAACCTCTAAATAATTATTCAATGGAATAAAATTTCTCTAGATTGCAAATTTAACCAACTCTAAACCACCCATGTTTATTACAGCTTCCTTAGATTTTCTGTTGTGCCATGCAGGGCTGAGAAATTCATTGTTATCAGGACCTAATAATTTGGAAAAGAAGAAGAGATTGGCTTTATACCCCACTCTTCACTACCCAAGGGAGTCTCAGAGCAGTTTACAAACTCCTTTCACTTCCCCTCCCACAACAGACAGCCTGTGAGGTACGTGGGGCTGAGAGAGCTCTGACAGAAGCTGCTCTTTTTCAAGAACAGCTGTGCCAGAACTATGGATTGCCCAAGGTCATCCAGCAAGTGGAGGAGTGGGGAATCAAACTCAGTTCTCCCAGATTAGAGTCCACACACCTAATCACTACACCAAAGAGTATAGTCAAATTTACTAGACAAGATGACTTGTGAGAGTTTTAATCTAATGGATTAAGTTAAAACCTTCTCTCCTTTGCCATCCTTCTCAAAGGACATTCAACTGGATTTAGCAGATGTGAACCTTCTTCAGTCATTTTATCCTTTACCCTTTGAGGAACAAGGCAATCTAATTGTCCAGTTTCAGAAATTACAGCATACACTAGTATAAATTAATCAGGATTAAAATCAGCTAACCAATCAAAAAGAGTTGTCATTAGTTGTTCCATACAGGTCTCTTGATAAGAATAAGAATCAATCTTTAGCTAGCCCTTTAGATGGAATCACCCTCCCCTTGGCCAGTAAGAAGCTACATGAACCAAGCCTGACAAGAGAGAAAATGTCTATTCCTCTTGAGCCAGGAATTATAACTATTCTCTTTGAATGTGTAATTTTAATTTCCTTCAGGGGACTAAGACTGATGAGTGGTTTTTTGATCGGATTATAAAGGGATTTTGATAGTTGAATTCTGTGCCTTTTAAAATAAGTGGCCTTAGTGAGCATCACTGCTAGAATCCTATATATATCCCTGAATTGGCCCTTGTAACTTTTCAGTAAATTTTAAATTGACTGAAGAAACCAGTATATTCAACAAATAAGCTAAGTGCCTTTTAGTGTTCCACTTTCCCTACCAACTTATTCATTGTCCTTTAAAGGGGAAAACAGTCACTACAATATGAAGACTATTGACCTGGAGCACATTTTTACTTTTAAAGAGGGAAGGGGAGTAAATCCTTTCTTCTTGTTGTCATTGTATAAAGGCCTTTCTCTAGATATTACATCTTTTTTAGCTAATTCTGAGTAGAGTGGCTTCCTGTGACTTTGTAATGAATTTTCCTGGTTCAGGGATTGAGTTTTAAGGAGATAATCTGTGATAAACAATCCTCCGGTTATATATAATTGTTTTCACCATGGACTCTCCTGAACATTCCACACGCTCCAAAATCAGTTGGCTCCCAGATGTGTCACTCAGAAGCTGTCCCTATCCACTGGCTTTGAGTACTCGCGTGCCATCGGCTGGGTGCTGGGTCTGCTCCTCTTCCCCGCCCACTACTTCAGCCACTCTGCCCTGTCAGAATTTCTGGCAGACCGCTTTCTCTCTTGACAAAGACACTTCTCCTGCCTGCCTCCTGTGTGGGACCAACTGTTACCTCAGTGGCTGTTGGTAGGTGTAATGAAATGGCAGTTACCTGTGTTTGTAAGACAGCTGTGATCTGTGGTTGTTTGTTTAAAATGTTCCCCCATAAGGTTCAATTAAGCTGTAGTTCCAGAGAGGGGCCTGCAGGGGTAGCACTCACTGGATTGAATGAGGCTTCCTCATCTGCTGGCCCACAGTTCCCAGCTGCCCCAAGGCCAAAAAGTGCGGGAAAAGTGGGTGACATGGCAGTCAGGGCTTCAGAGCACGGTAGAGGCTGCATCTGGGGGGGGGGGGATGGAAAGCTGAACAATGAGGAGGAAATAAAGGTAGGTTGATGCTTGGCTGGGAAGAAGAATGGGTTGCCAATGCCAGGTGGGGAATTCCTGGAGTTTTGAGGGATAGAGCCTGGAGAGGGTGAAGTTTAAGGAGAGGTGGGGCCTCGGGCAGGTACAGTGCCATGGACTCTGCCCTCCAAACCAGCTATTCCCTCTTGGGGAACCACTGTTGCCAATCTCCAAGTGAGGGCTGGAGATCACTCAGAAATACAACTGCTCTCCAGATGGCATTGATCAGTTCCCCTGGAGAAAATGGTGGATTCTGTGTCCTTACACCCTGCTGAGATATTCCCCCCCCCCCCCCCAATGACAGCCAATGTGATGTGGCAGTCAGGGCTTCAGAGCATGGTAGAGGATGCGGGGGTGGGAGATGGAAAGCTGAACAGTGAGGGGGAAATAAAAGTAGGTTGAGGCTTGGCTGGGAAAGAGAATGGGTTGCCAACTCCAGGTGGGGAATTCCTGGATATTTTTTTTTTTTTTAAATTTTACAACACTACAACAAATTACTAACTAAAATCCTCTATTCTAACCCTAAGGTATCAGGTTCTGTACTGATAAGATACTTATGCTTCAGTTGTCATCAAGAAAATAAAAAAATATCCAGGCATCTTAGACTAATCTTAGCTTCTCGCCCTAAAGCTTAAAAGTACATAAATGACTGCATTTAAAACAGGAGAATATAATCATAAATTTAAATTTTTAAAATAATAATGCTTATTTTTCCTTCTTTCTGTTTTATCTCTTGAGGGCGTGGGGGCTGCAGCTCACTCAAATTTACAACTGCTCTTCAGGTAGCAGAGGTCAGTTCCTCTGGAGAAAATGGTGGACTCTGTGTCATTATACCCTGTTGAGGTCACCATAGCAAATTGACGATGAGTGCCCAAGGCCAGGGCACTCTCCCAGAGCCTCTTTCTAAAACCTGTTACATTTATTTCCACAATGGGCCTTATTCCTAATAAGATATATTCAATATATGGACAATATGTGCTAAACTATGGAAACCAGCGCAAATCCTTCAGAACATTCACTGTAGCTCATGCCAGCAAGCAGCTTTTGTTGCTCTGTTTTGCACTAATTAAAGCTTCCAAAAGCAGTCTCCACAAGCACATGGTAATTAATCTAACCTTAAGGCAATCAAATCATTTCCTTGAGATGCACAACTGTGGCCAGATTGTGCATCTCAAGGAAAGGCTGCAGTTGGCACTAGAGACTTGCACCTCCACTTGCAAACACAGTTTGCCCAATATGTATGGCCAATATGAAAATCTGGTCTTCTAATGGAGCAACATTCAAGACATACCATCAGGCCACAGTATTGACTAACAGCACCTTCAACTTGTCTGGACTAAGCTTTAGCTTGCTGTCCTCATCCAGCCCATTAGCACCTTCAGACAATCATGTAGAACATCCAGTGTTACCCAACTCCATTGAAAGGGGAAAATCCGATTTTTATGTCATCAACATACTGATAACATTTTCATTTTTTGATTTCCAAATTAAAATGTAAATTGGAGGTTTTTGTCACTAAGCAAAAGGCAGACCTCAACAGTACATACTAAATACAACCAATGAGGGATCTCATACTGTTCCACAGTTGGTTAGCCTCCATTCCTCTGGGCGAGAGATTTCAATAGGCCAGTTATCCATAAGATACAGCAAAGCATTTGCACTTATCCAACCTTTTCTTGGAGGAATTAGGACAGTACAAGAGGCGGGACCACGGTACTTGCGGGGGTGGGGAGAGAAGGAGCTCCAGTGGAGAAGCACCCACAGGTAAGCCTTCCTCCCCTCCCCCAGGCAATGACAGCGAGACCCGGGATCTCTCCCCCCCCCCCAGTTGCAAAGACAAGGCCCGTGTGGCTCTAAGCCGCAGGGCCCGCTGATCTTCCCCCCTGCCCCTGGTTGCAAAGGCAAGGCTTGTGCGGCTCTGAGCCACCAGACCCGCTGATCTCCCCCCACCCCCAGTTACAAAGGCGAGGCCCATGCAGCTCTGAGCCACCAGGCTGCTGCAGTTCCCACAGCGTTTAAGTATCCCCCCAAAAGGGTTTTTTTTACTTTTAAGATTTTTCTGCACACATGGCGAGTCCCCCAAGGGTGCAGGAAAATCTCCCTGCCCCCCAAGTGCTCCCTCTGCATGGATTTAGATATCCGCACGGAGGGGGCAACTTGGCTATTAGTATATAGACAAGAAGGGACCTGCAACAAAACGTTGCATAATCAATGTATTGTGGCCCTACCATAGTCTTCGTTGCCAGCAGTCCCCGCAAGGAATTTGTGGGGAGGGGGCATTCCCCCACCTTTGTTTCCCTCTCCCACCTTGGTTGTCAAAATTCCCTTCTCTGTCTTTCTGTATGCACCACTTATCTACCAATCTTCCCTCCCCTTCTCCTCTCACCCCTTCTATGTCAGCTTTCTCCCGACCCCCGTCTCTAGCAATCCTTTCTTACCCCCTTTCTCCTCTCACCCCTTGTATGTCTCACCCCCTTTTACCCCTGCCCTTCTCAGACACTGTCCTCTTTCTCTCACCCCCTGTCTGCCCCCTCTTTCTCTCCACTATTTCTTTACCCCCCACACAATCTCTTCCTCTTTCTTTCTCCCTCCCTCAGGCAACCTTCAGACAATCTCCTGTTCTTTTTCTTTCTCTCTCCGCAACAGACAAAACCCTATTCTTTCTCTCTCTCTCTCTCTCTCTCCTTCTCAAAGAACTCCACTTCTTTCTGTTTCTGGCAAGGGAGAGGGGCTGACACAGGCTTCGCCTCCTCAGACTTCAGCTGACCAGTAGTAGGGCCAGCTTCCCAGTGGCAGCGTGGATGGTTATTGCTGCTGCAGTCCTAGCAGCAGCAGGGACGGTTATTGCCATGGCGACTTCCCTCGCGGCCCCAGCAGCTTTTCCCACACCTCCTGTAAGTCCCTTCTCTGCACATGTGCAGAGCTGCTGCCAGTAAAAACCCTGCCTTTTACTGACAGAAACAATTAGAAGCCCTCCCCCCCTCCCCCGAACATTCTAATCTCCTCACAGTTGACGCCTGGAGCTGATGCCATTTCAAAAGGTATTGGGGGGAATTCAACGGTCCCTGAAGTTTTTTTTTAACTTTTCAGATTTTTCTGCAGCCCGAGAAAGGGGCCTGACTATGTAAGAAAAGCTGTTGGGGGAGAGTGAGCTCTCTTTCGGCAGAAATAAGCATCCACACAGAAAAAACCCCTCTTGTAATTAGAATATAGATATGTAGTTCGCCCTACTCTATTTAACCTCACAACGATCCCAGAAGTTACGTTCAGCTGGAAGAGTGACTGACTCAAAAATCATGCAATTAACTTCATGGCTGAGTGAGAATTTTAAAATCAGGTCTCCTTAGTCCAACCACTACACCATCCTTGCTCTTCTTACCAAATTACTAGTTTCACTTGCTTTAACACACCTGAAGTCTCAACTTACTTGTGCTGTCAGAATAAATAGCATCCTTTCCAAACATGTAGAGTTCTCCGTCTTTTGAAATGACAGAACTACTCCCATTATTGCACGCAGTATACACCACAATCTTTCCTTCCATTTTGATTATTTTTTTGGGCTTGTATGGTTTAGATTGCCGCCTGCTTTTAGCTATAAAGAGGGAAAGAAAGACACATTATAGTGGGTAAGTTTTAACAAAATACTGCGGAAGCAAGTGAGTTTACACTTTGTTAGGCAAATGTTCAGAATGATCTAACTGTCACTGATATTTGAGTTGCACTTTTGCACAAAATCAGGAAAGAAGCATGCCAACATGAAAGTATGAGTCATCTGCTCCCCCCCTTCCCTTTTTCAGAGTTATGCAAACATGTTCAGATATTTGAGGGCTCAATTAAATAACTATAAACCACAGATTTCTTTGAATGTTTTCAGCCTCCCAAGATCATAAAGCAAACAATATTATTTGTTTAAAATATATGTATGCTGCCTTTCCACCCAACTTAGGGTCCCAAAGTGGCAAACATCAAAATTAAAATACTGTTTAAAACAATTTAACAGAACATTTAAACATATAAACACAAAACCGGGGAAAGTGCTAATGAGACTTGGTGAAGAAAAGGCAAGCCAAACCAAACCAAAAAGTCTTTATTGGCTGGCTGACAACAATGATAGAGGAAGACAGACAAGCCTCCTTTGGAGGGAGTTCCAGAGTTTTGGTGCCTTGACTGAGGTCCCTTCTTGGACTGCCACCCATCTAGCGTCTGGTGATGGGAGGCACCCAAAGTTGGGCATCTGAAGATGACTTGAGTAGCTGGGTGGGTTCCTATGGGAGTAGGCAGTCCTTCAGGTATGCTGGCCCTGAGCCATACTGGGCATTAAAGATCAATAATAGCATCTTGAATTGGGCCTGGGAGCAAATTGGGAGCCAGTGTGGGTGGAACAAGACTGAAGTGATATGGTCCAGTCAATGTTCTGGCTACATTCTGTACCAACTAACTTCAGGACACTTTTCAAGGGCATCCCCACATAGAGTGTACTGGAGTAGTCTAAACTACATATTACCAGGGAACGCACCATACTGACAAGATTCTTTTGTGCAGGAAGGGCCACAGCACTCCTCAGCACTCCTGTCACTGTTTGTCTTTATAGCCTTTTCACATGCAAACCTTTTGCAAAATATCTTAAAAGTAAAAAAAACCCATGAAAACAAAACACACACACGAAAAGAGTCACTGCACTTTGCTTGTATCATCAAAACTGAACAAAGTTTTGAAAACACCACAAAAGAATTAGGAAATATTGTTTACAGACAAGACTTTCACATACGTTTTTCACTCCTGTCTTTAATGGATATGATTAAAGGAGAAAGGAATACACTTCATGTATTCTAACCAAACCTGCTCTTTTTAATGTAATGGCATTACTTACATAAGTCAATGCCAGTTTGTTCATAGAACTGCATTTTTTAGTACTTGAGTCAGTTGTGCAAAAAATGCATGTCTACTGAAAAAGTTATTCACAGGAGAAGTACATCCATGTCTCAGGATCTTAAATTGAGACATAACACAAAGGGAGAAGGATGATGACTCCCAACACAAAGGACCAGAACACTAGGAGGCATCTCCATTTTCATTCAACGTATCTCTCATAGCTGTTGACACAGGTGTCGACAAATGACTGCCAAACTTACTTGATTCGCCATCCTCCCCTTTACTTGCAGAGCCTGTGAAAAATACACTTCCATCTTCCGCAACGAGCAAAGCATGCGAACCATCATGCCCAACCGAAAACTGAACAATCTTTGGAGATTTGGTAATTGGCAACTCTACCCATTTCCCAGCAGAAGGACCCCCTTGTTTGATTCCAAGGCTTTGGTATTTCCCAGTATAATAAATCTAGAAAACAAAATCCACAAAAGTTACATGAGCATCTAATATATATTACATGATTCAGGATGAAGCCATATAAATCCATCAGTACAAACAAGAAAAAAGAGCAGCTTGGCAAAAGTTGGATAGTGATCAAAATGCTACTAAAAGAAGCATTTTTCTCCCCCACACAAACACACACACTACAGTCCCTGCACTCCCACCAAAACAGTTCTTGGGGATCAGAAGACCCACAGGGGAGGAGGAAGAGATTGGATTTATACCCCGCCCTTCACTTGGAATCTCAGAGTGGCTTACAATCCCTTTCCCTCCCCACAACAGACACCCTGTGAGGTAGGTGAGGCTGAGAGAGCTCTGAAAGAACTGCTCTTTCAAAAACAGCTCTGAAAGAGCTATGGCTTGCCCAAGGTCATCCAGCAGGTGCAAGTGGAGGAGTGGGGAATCAAACCCGGTTCTCCCAAATTAGAGTCTGTGCACTTAACCACTACACCAAACTGCACTGGTCCGCAGCAACGAGAAGAGGGAAAATCAGTAAAATTTCCCACCACTACCTTGGATGCACAGAAGAGCCATATTCCACTTGCAAGAGGAGGAACTGGACCCAACTCAACGAATTTATACTGGTATTACTGGTATACACGAATTGGCCACATGATCAGGTTTTTGTTATTTCACAAAACTAGAAGCATGTACGCAAAGATGCTTTCATTTTGTGAAAGTAAGTCTGTAAATGTTGACTCACAGGGGCCACATGACGCTTAGTCACACATAGCTTTCCTTCAATGTCTTTTTCTTTTACAAAAAGCAGTTGCAGAGGCTATACCCTGAGAAAGATCAGGGGCTTCCCTCTGGTGATGTGTTCATCACAATCCCCCCCATCTCAAACTGGTTTTGTACTGCAGATCACAGCTTCCACAGCTGCATTTTGAAAAATAAGAAAATGCAGAATACATAACTCAGTATCATACGTAGTTGGCCCACATACGAAATTATGCCCTATTGCTCAAAAGTACCATCATGAAGTACCAAGTGCTAATTATCCATAACAAAGCATTTCCAATACCTTTCCACTAGCTGTTTTCATTAGTGCAAATTCTCGTCCTGCACCAAGAATAGCCGATTCCTCATCAAACCCTGTACCTAAGAGTACAAAACTACAATTAGCCATCAAAGTCCTTCAAAACGTAGGTGGTTTGAATCTCATGCCCTAATGCACCACAGTCCCAGCTCTACATAATTCATATCCATTCAAGCATTCAACTAAACACTTCAAGGAAGTGTTGCATGTTTTCAAGTGAATATCACTAGCAATGACTCGTAGGGCTAAAAACACTGAACTATTGTGCTCAGTAAAGATTCTAGCTATAAGCAAACTTATCAACAAGCCATAGGATATTAGGCTACAGCAAATCTGTACTTGGCAGATTAAAAAGTAATCATTAATTAGTAAATCATAACTGACTTACCATTTGCAGAAAGTGGTACCACTGCTTCATACACAGAGCAAATATGACTTGTAAATGCACTAAATTACATCGTATGAATGTGTCTGTGTGCAACACATCTGCCCATGACTATAACCCATGTTCTCAGTCTTAAATTTTATCCTCAGACACTTCTTCATCCTGACATGTTTTTTTATGCAAAACATCATGAAGATGGCAGAAGAAAAAGGGATGCCTTACTGATAATGTGCAAGTCTTTCTCCAGATCAAATAATGAGATACCGCATGCATGTAAACATTTTCTGGCAAGTTTGAGCTGCAGCTCTTGCTGTAGCACAGGTTCTGTTCTCGTTGCAAATATTCGAACGACAAAGCCATCCTACAACAGAGAAAATACCAGATGCAGTAATTTTAAAATGTACTGACACGGAAAGAAAGGCCAATCCCACCCTTTCCAAGCTGCACTGTGGACCTTCTGCAGTTCTTTGGAATGTGTCATTAAATAACATATACACAGGGTGAGGCGATGATCAACTCGAATAAGAGTAAAACACAGCAAGCAAAAATGACATATTGTAATGTTAATATAAATCTAAAGCATTTCATATTATTTCATATTTGCTCATCTCCCTACTGCCAGTATGAGACTGAGCTCTCACTAGATGTAATAAGAATGAAGGTTATACATGGGTGAAAGGTTTATAAACTTCAGTTCTTATTATGTCTTGTGAGACCTGAGTATCATAATGGCAGTAGAGAGATGAAGAAAATAGGGTTAAACATTTGAATCTTAAAAAGAAGCAATGGAAGGATGATGAAATTAAATCATGAGTTTTGATCCTGCAGTCTGAAAGCACAATAAATTCACAAAAATGCTACACGATGCTTCTAAGTAGCAGCCACATTCAGCGCTCTTTGTTCAGGAAATTAGCAAGAACTGCAGCATTTCCCAGGAGTTTAATAAAGTCGCAAAACATGTTAACTTATTTGTTAGTAAAATGAGGGATCCCATTTACCAGCTTCCCTCTGCTGCTCCATTTTTAGCACTTGCTCTTTGCATCAAAAGCAAACACATACCCAATCTGCTAACACCACAGACGAACCAGAATCCTGTTAAAAACCTCAGAGCCTCTCACATGCCTTTCACCTAGGCCAACATCCTTCCTGCAAGTCACTGGATAAGTGCTAAGCTTATCAATGAAATGACTGAACTTCTAATCCTGGATGCAGAGCAACGTTCTTTAGAAAAGACTGAGGGTTGGATACCGCCTAATATTTCCAGTGATGGAAGGGAGGAGGAAATTCTCCCACTTCTTCCTTCCCAACCGTTGACTTGTGAGAGTCTCTTCTCCTGCTGTTCCTGGAAGTCCTAGCCTCCCAGAAATATATGTTATGGAACATTTTAGGCTACAGTAGGAGCAGGGAGGCAGGAAAGTTGTGCTCTGCTGGCAGAAACACTTCTAACAATGAAAGTTTTCGGCAGGATCCAAGCCTGACAGAACAACCCTGTGCAGTTACTGAAGACTCAGACCACTGAAATCAGTAGGCTTAGTGGGGTTGCCAGGTCCCGACTGGCCACCGGTGGGGGGTTGGGGGGATAGGGTGGCCAGCTCCAGATTAGGAACCTCCTGGAGATTTGGGGGTGGAGCAAGGGGAGGACAGGGACTTCAGTGGGATACAATGCCATAGAGTCCACTCTCCAAAGCAGCCATTTTCTCCAGGGGAACTGATCTCTGCAGTCCCACCTGGAGGTTGGCATCCCTAGGGCTTAGACAGGAGATAGTCTGCATAAGACTGCCCTACAAAGCGGAGCACTGAGAATGTAAGTATCAGAATGTACGAGATCTGCAAAAACTGGCATGCAAAGAGAAGCAGCTTTCTGGGAAGGAGAAGAAGGAGAAAGAGATGGGGAAGAGGAGCATTTTTGTTTTAAAGTGGTCTTTTATTTAAATCAGGCTTACTTTTTAAGCACTTGTTTCATTTAATAACACTTCTCTTTAAAATAAAATCTATGTTGAGGGCAACATTTCTCATCTCTTCAAGAGTCCGGTGCCAAACACTCCAAGTAGAAGAACTTTACTTACATCTCGTGAAGCTGCTATCTGATTAATATACTCTCCATCAGTGAAAAGGATGTTCTGCCCCTCAGTCTGGCAATCTGCGTGGAACAACTGTAACTGTTAACTCACATTAACCGATACCTCACCCTCCAACTTTACACAAGTCATGTAAAAGCATCACAGAACTTCTATAAAGAAAGGAAACCTATAGAATGACGGTGGAAATGTAGAAAGGATTCCAGAGGAACAGCCGTGTTTTAGCCTGTCATAACAAAATCCAAGACTCTTACAATGCCTTAAAGATTTCCTTAATGCACATACGCTTGCTGAGCATATAGAAGCTGTTTCAGGGCTGATCAATCTTCACATTTATACTTCATTATGTAATACAGGATCCCGATCACTGAAGTTATTCCTTTAAACTACACTGCACGCTTAGATAATACATACTACAATTACCCCATACATGCACACCAAGAAACCCCATCCAAAAAGGTGAACATATCAATAGTAAGTAACATACTTCCAAGGATGATATTCCATCTAACCCTAATACATGCTATGGTAACATACTGTGGGACATAATGAAGTAATACACAGTTTAACCAACATATACATTTCTAGATTTCAGGTATCTCTAGATATTACTCTAGCTTTAATTTGCTCAAAATAAAATACATCCACTGGATTTCTTTATGTGCAAACTGAACCTAGAATAATACAGGAGCCCATTAATCTGCCACATACTAAGCCAGTGTGCCTGCTCTGACTAGTGGTATCTAACCAGGGTCTCTGCTGGGAGGAGGGTCTTTTGCATCACCTGCTGCCTGATCCTTTTAACTGGGAATGCCAGGGATAAAACCTGGGACCTTCTGCATTCGGAGCAGGGGCTCTGCCACTGAGCCACAACACTTCCTTAACCAGAGATACATTTATATTACAAATTTATACCTTTCTATTACAAATGTGCAATAGATAATACCTGAAATTCTAGAAATGTATGTGCTACTTAAATAGTAGCCTAGGTTTAACATTGGAAGGTCCATAGGCAGCCAAAGGAGGTTGACTGCAACCACCAACACCTATTCAGATTCTTCCTCAGTAATGGCTTTTGAAAACCACCATACTGTTGTTAAGAGCACTAATAGCTCTGTGGCCACCAACATGCCCAGCAGACCACCGCAAACAAGTTTCATGTTGACACAGACTGCCATTTTCGTCCTCAAGAGGGTAGAGTCCTCAATGCAGCCACCTTACTTACAAGAGGGTAGAGTCCTCAATGCAGCCACCTTACTGCCATACAGAACGGGCCAGGAGGCCACCTGCTCAAGCCTGAACATGTTCCTCAGAAAGAGAACGCTCTTTCTCTTTCAATCTGCCGTCTCACACTTTATGCCTAAAACTCTTACATGGCACAACTTCCCCCTCCTTCCCCCATAAAAATGCTCCCATGACACGAAGACAACATATCAGACCATTTTTGTTTGACAACACAGTGCCAGTTCTTTGCCCAAGTGACCAAGGTGAGCCCTTGAGACTCTGGCGGAGACAGCGAGGCTCTGCTTACTCTCAGTACATCTTGCCAGATACCACCCACTCCCGCTTCTCTTTGCTGCACACCAGAAGATGGTGCAGTTTGTGTAGCATTTGGGCCAAAACGCTTGCCTATTCTGCTCTAAGACCGTCTGTGACTGCACACTACAAAATGACTGTCAGCAACAGCCAAGGGTTCTGTGCAGGCACTGAAAGCCATTCTCTTTCTCTACACACAATTATTAAACTACAAGGCCACACCTATCTGTGTGACTGAGCACACGTAGCTCACCAGGTGGGGGGAGGAATATTCAGAGCTGTGCTCCACAGAGCCAACAACCTGCTGAAGCTACTTAACTCTGTTATCACCTTTAACTGGATCTTGAATGGGACATAATAGCTTTGATCTTCCAAAATAGCATTCCACAACACTGACGGCAGAGGCCTCATTCTGTCATATAACAACTGCCATCCCACTGTCAGTTACTTAATTTTTTACCAGGTGTCGGCATTCCACACACTGACTGCAGATGTGGCAGAACCTTTTAGATAACACAGCAGTCTGCAGTAGCAGAAGCCAAGTGTCACCTCTGGAATTCCATATACACTTGCACTTCAGTAGAAACAACTGGGAAATGGAATTCAATGAGTTTGCGCTCCATGAAATTGCTGAGCAGTCGGGTTAGAACAGATAAAAGGAAGTACTTCTTCACCCAAAGAGTGATTAACATATGGAATTCACTGCCACAGGAGGTGGTGGCAGCTACAAGCATGATCAGCTTCAAGAGGGAATTAGATAAACATATGGAGCAGAGGTCCATCAGTGGCTATTAGCCACAAGGTGTAGACAGGATCTCTCAGTCTGGGGCAAGTGATGCTCTGTATTCTTGATGCTTGGTGGGGGGGGGGGGAACAGTGGGAGGGCTTCTAGTGTCCTGGCCCCACTGCTGGACCTCCTGAGGGCACCTGGGTTTTGGCCACTGAGTGAAACAGAGTGTTGGACTGGATGGGCCACTGGCCTGATCCAACATTGGCTTCTCTTATGTTCTTATGTTCTTAATTATTTGTAGAAAGTTGATACATGGGTTCTGATAATACCTCTCCCCTCCCTTCAGCAGAATACATCACCTAATGACCTATTACATTTTCTGCTGCTTAGTACCTTAAACCCCAAAGTTAACCTTAAAGGATATGTTCTAATATAGAGTTCCCCAGCGTGGTGCTCATGGGTGCCCTGGAGCCTGCTGATACCTTTCCTGGTGCCTGCCAAATGTTTTTGTAAAGTGGGTATGGCCAGGTGGGGCTTTTGCCCAGCAAGTCTTGTGGCTGGACACTGGAGATGTGATGGGCTGTACAGATCTTTAAAAACATTGCTTTAGCAGCAGCTGCCACCCCAGCACAAATATGTCTACTGTGTGATTGAAGGTAAGCTGTCGCAGCCATTTTGTGGCTACACCCACCACACTGTGTCAGATTTCCAAAAGTGCCCACAGGCTCAAAAAGGTCAGGGACTCCTGTTCTAATAAGTCAGTTGCGAATCAAAAAGGTTCTGTGGTTCGGTCATTTCTAAAAGGCTAGTGAAAATTACATTTATCAGGTCCTTTGCCTTTCTTCTCATTAAGGAACCGCATTGAAAGAAGCCTACTTTCCCATACCTGGCAAAGTGACCGTGCCATCTTGCTCCAAGGATTCAGGATTTATTCTTATGGCAGTCATGCTGTGATTGTTCATATCTCTATATAACAAGTAACCCTGCAAAAATACATCAGACCAAATATAACCACACAAGTTTCAGAACTGTGCTCACAGTAAGATAATAGCTTAATGTTTTATTCAGCCTTTTCTGCCGTACCTATTTTGAAAACCCACATGCTTTTACACCCAATTCCTCTTTTTAACCAAGTGTTTGAACTAACACACAAGCTAAACCTGATAACTTAATATACCCACACATGACACCATAACATCTCCATGCACTTCTGTGTATTTGCAGTATGTGTGTGTTTATCAAGTGCCATCAAGTCGCAGCCAGCGTACGACAACCCCATATTTACGATACGACATGTTACAACAACCACTTCATGCTATGGCTTACATCTGTCCAAACTGCTCACTTTATTTATAAGCTGCTGGCAAAAGGGTTTTCACCATCGGAGAGGAACTTCCCCCCCTCCTCCCCCTCCCTCTGCAGTTCAAAGAGGCCCCCTGAAATTCTGTTCCTGGAAGGCACAGGACCTCCAGGGAATGAAAGGGAAATCAAAGGCCTGCCATGGGAAGGGGAAATTGGTGGAAATCATCCCCCTTCTATCCATGCAAATACCTATGTGCAGAGTTATAAGGGCAAATATGCATTCTAGAATATTAAGAATATTTAAATATAACCACAACTGTTATATAAATATAAATATAACTGTTGTAAACTGCCCTGAGGGGCTCAAGTGGGGAAGGGCGGTCAAGAAATCTAAATAAATAAATAAATAAATGAACTCCCAGTTGACTTAGAAGGGCTTATTCCCAGAAGGTAAGCCACACCAATACCCCTTTTTGACCTATATTACAGTATTTGCCCCCCACCCCCCACATATAATAGCTACCAGGACTCTGATGCTGAATGCACAGAAGAACAGACAAGAGTAATACTAAGCAATGTGAGCAAAGCGCTTGGCCTACACATATAATCCTGCTCTTGTTTATACCAGGATCAGTGGCTGCTCATCTTTGGCATATGCAATATAGCCACAGATGAAACTACTCAAGAGGGATCAAGATGGGTAGCTGTGTTAGTCTGGCTGTGGCAGTAAAAAAAGAGCAAGAGTCCAGTAGCACTTCTATAGATATAAAAGAAAGTCCCCTCACCATAAAATCAACGCCCAGGCCAAAATGCTGGACCTAGAAACACCAAATTTGGGGAGAGCGCTCCTACCATGGCATAGGTGCTCACTAAGAAGGGATTTTTAGAAATTCGACCCCTAAGGGGGTCACAAAAGGGAAAAAATGTGCTCCCGCATTGATTCCTATGTGGCTGCCTCCTTGCACCCCCCACTCTGATTGGTCAGCTGCAGAGCTCAGCATTCTGAGGTAAAAAAAAAACAGTAACATGAAACTGCAGAGAGCTAATGACAGTTGAGGAAATCAGGAATGGTCAACAACCACCTGTCAGATGCAGTAATGCTGCTGGCCCAGCCTCTCTGATGGCTTCCAACACACTCCCACCACCTCCTACACCTGACAGGTGGTTGTCTGTCAGGTGCAGCAGTGGTTGCATGATGCTTAAGGCCACGAGGGAGCCCACCCCAGCTGTAACGCCTTAGTGATACTGGCAGCCCAGCCTCCACAGTGGCTTCTAATAGTCCTCCCCTTCCTACACAGGACAGGCAGCTGCCTGTCAGGTGTAGGAGAGGAAGTGGGATGCTTACAGCCACCCGGGAGGTTTGCTCAGCAGGACTGCCTTAGCCCTGGTGCTGGCCCAGCCTCCTGGATGCCTTTAAACATAATTCCCCCCCCCCCAAACACCAGACAAGGAGGAGGCAACTTAGGAATGCAGCAAAGACATTTGCACATAGTACTCCTGTGGGGCACTGAGTTGTGCAGGCCAAGTACCAGCAAGATTGCCCTGAGGTGCTCAGGGTCTCCCTATGAGCAAAACAATCCAGGAACACCAGGAGAAAGGCCATCACTTTTGTGGAAGGTGGCAGGAGTTGACTTAACAGACGACTGCTTCTTAAATGGACAGTTTAATGTTGCCTGCTCCAGAGTGAGCTCACCAAGCAGCCTGGTGATCCAAGCACCTGAGGATAGAACCACCAACGTGGTCTACAGAGAGGTCCTTCAGTAGAGAGGGGAAAACGTACATATGTCTCACTTCATTTTTTACACTACAATCTTCTCCATTAGCATTCCTACAACAAATGTTACATTTCAAACTTCACATCATCAGTATTATAACTGGACTGACAGAACTTAAATACTGTAGCGAAGCATGGGCATCAGGCTAGTTAAAGACTAACAAAACTTGTGGCAGGATGTGAACTAGTGAGCGGTGACTCACGAAAGCTCATACCCTGCCACAATTTTTTTTTAGTTTTTATGATGCTACTGGACTCTTGCTCTGCTCGAGAGAAAGGAATTCTAAGGATGGTTATACAAAAACTGCCATGGAGACAACATTTTGATTTCTTTCCATGGCAGCTGTCTGGACACATCTAGACACATGGACATGCCTTTCTCTCACTATGCTACCGCAACTACAAGTGTGGAATTATAACAGAGCGATAAAAGTAAACACTGTCACATCAAGACCACTCAAGACAAGCAACTTCTCAAGCACTTTACATTCAGACTGGCTATGCACAAACACCCTTCATCTTAAAAGTAAATTAGGGTATTCAAAACAGAGCATGTCTCATTCCCTGTCCTTTCTCAAACTGTGAGCAGCATAAACCAAATGCAGCTGCATTGTTCGACAATCAGTAAGCTACCCTTTGTATTTTAGGCAAGGCTCTTTTTCTAGCAGGAACTCCTTTGCATATTAGGCAACTGTGATGGAATTAAAGGTTTGTGTACTGCAGCAGGTAAACACAAGAGCTGCAGTCATGTGATTGAGAGAGGTGGGGGCCAGAGTGCTCGGAATTCACAGTGAGTGACAGATAACTGTGAACAGCTGACAGTTGGGAGAGTCAGTTGGAAGAAAGTGTGCAGAAAGTTAACTGGAGAGTTCTGAGGAGAACAGAAGCCTCTGGGCTCAGTGAAACCAGCCAGATAGCAGTTTGTGTGGAAAACTGTGGCTGAATAACCCTCTGGTACCCTCTAAGTATAAAAAGGAGAGTGACTAGAGAGGGGAAAGTATAAGACCTCAGTAGTCACAAACATTAGTTACACTGCTCCAGAGGAACTTAAAAAGCTGGCTAAGGAAGGGCTAAGGGTCTAGAGGAGTCTGGAAAGCTGAGGTTGTCGCATCAGTAGACTCAAGAGACCAGAAAAAGCCCAAAGGCTAACCACCAAACAGTTATTGGAGAGTGGAGTCAGAGGAGGGTTTTGTGAGCTAAAGAACTTCTGTGTTACACTGAGAGTGATAAGCCTACAGCCTATGTGAAGGCAAAGTAAAGTGTTTATTGAACAAAGAAACAAAATATCCTGTGCAAATATATCCCATTCCCCTATTGAGTTTTCTGTGCAATAAAGAACTGTGCTGTTTGACTTTTACAAGCACTGGTGCCTGACTTTCTGATAAAGAATTATACTGGGCAGTTGTCCTCACTATAACTATGTGTTACATCAAACCCCGAAGAGACTATTTTATAGAGAACTGGTCAGCCTTCAGAAAATAGAACTGATCAGTCAATTCATAGAAAAATAAACTGAATCCTGGACAAATAAAGAAATATAGGCAGTGACGCCACAGCTCAGTCACAGCAACAACCGGGGAGAGGTCGTTGTGTTATAGTGACACACCCCTAATGTAGCCAATCCTCCAAGAGCTTACAGTAGCCACTGTAAGAAGAGCACTGTAAGCTCTTGGGAGGACTGGCTACATTAGGGGTGTGTCACCTAATATGCGTTCCTGCTAGAAAAAGAGCCCTGCTTTTGGCATAACATTCAAAAGCAGTGTGGGCTAAGGCAACACTGCTTCTTTACATTTGCACCAAAATAATGAACAACTTATAAGTGGTTTTAGGCCATGTTTTATTGCAGGTTGGTTCAAACTAATCCCTTGGAATTGCTTCAAAAGTTTCTCTTACCTGAGCATAACCCAACCAAGACTTTTTCTCTTTTCTGTTTTTGATGCGAGACGTAGAGTTGTATATATGACCCTGTAATATAGCAGTATGGTTAATCTGACAACTGCTCTAATGGTACAAAAAGAAAAAAAATGCAGAATACAGGTCTTATTATTATACTGTTACTTATTTTTAAACATTTTAAAATCAACTTCGGTCCAAGTGCAAATTCTACATTACCCTGACTGTTCCACTGTATCCAGAACCGATTTTGTAAAGACCATCTTTGCATAATAAATACAGGAAGTAACCATCACTCTGGAGGAGACATTGGTCATCTTCATCCACAGAAATGTCCTTAAATGACCACTTGTGCATTAGGGCTGCTTTTTTAATCCCATTGCTAAACCAATCCTGAATTTGTATTTTGCCCACCAAAACTGCCTGCACGCTCCTCTGGAGGGAATTTAAGATAGTTGGCACCTAAGAGCAGAAAACATAACAAGTAACTGTCATTTATTAGAAATTTCACCTACCGACATGAAGAAACAACATCCTACATGCATTAATGTAAATTTATTTTGTTTATTGTAAGAAAGGGAGGTTACAAGCAACAACTTGCTCAATGCTGTGAGCAGCACTTGTGCACTATAAGCTTCTATCCTTACCAAAAATTAAGGCTAAAGGCACAATGGAATTTATTTTTTTCCCTTTAACAAAGTGATCTACATTCAAATCCTAATTTAACTTACTTTCCCACAATCAGAGAACACATGGGGAGGTGCAGCTGCTTCGTATGCAGACAGTCCCATGTTCAACCCCTGGCATCTCCAGTCAAAAGGACCAGGTAGTGGCTGATGTGAAAGATTTCCACCTAAGACCCTGCAAAGCCACTCCCAGTCTGAGTAGACAATACTGACTTTGATGGACCAATGGTCTGATTCAGTATAAGGCAGCTTTCAATTGTCCATGCATTCAGATGTCCTGTTATGTATGTATTTAAGATTATTTAAAATTACAATCCTAGAGGCTCAGAGAAAATATATACTGCAGGTTAGGAAAGGCACAAATAGGTATAGAAAAAAAGCTGCATGGTTAACAAACAAAGTAATGGAAGCTGTAAAAGGTAAGAAGGATTCCTTTAAGCGGTGGAAAGCTAGTCTCCGTGAGGCTGATAAAAGGGAACACAGGCTGTGGCAAATAAAATGCAAGTCTGTGATCAGGAAGGCAAAAAGGGAATATGAGGAGCATATCGCAAAAAACATAAAGACCAACAATAAAACTTTCGTCAAATACATTAGAAATAGGAAACCAGCCAGGGAGGCAATGGGGCCCTTGGATGACCAAGGGGTAAAAGGTGTACTGAAGGATGATAGGGAAATGGCCGAGAAGCCGAATGCATTTTTTGCCTCTGAATTCACTGTGGAAGATGAGAAGTGCTTGCCCACTCCAGAACCGCTAATTTTGGGAGGGGTGTTGAAAGACCTGAGTCAGATTAAGGTGACAAGAGAGGAGGTCTTACGACTGATAGACAACTTGAAAACAAATAAATCACCAGGCCTGAATGGCATACATCCAAGAGTTCTGAAAGAACTCAAATGTGAACTTGTGGATCTCCTGACAAAAATATGTAATCTTCCCTTAAAATCTGCCTCCATTCCTGAGGACTGGAAGGTAGCGAATGTCACTCCCATCTTTAAAAAGGGTTCCAGAGGAGATCCAGGAAATTACAGGCCAGTCAGTCTGACGTCAATAGCGGGTAAGTTGGTGGAAACTGTTACTAAGGAAAAAATTAGTAGGCACATTGATGAACAAAATCTCTTGAGGAAGACTCAGCATGGGTTCTCTAAGGGAAGATCTTGTCTCACTAATCTGTAGTGTTCTTTGAGGAAGTAAACAAACATGTGGACAAGGGGGACCCAATAGATGTTGTTTGCCTTGACTTCCAGAAAGCTTTTGATAAAGTTCCTCATCAAAGGCTCCTAAGTAACCTCAATAATCATGAGATAAAAGGACAAGTCCTTTTGTGGATCAAAAACTGGCTAATTAAAAGGAAACAGAGAGTGAGTATAAATGGGCAATTTTCTCAGTGGAAGGAGGTAAGCAGTGAGGTACCGCAGGGATCAGTACTCGGTCCAATGCTTTTTCACTTGTTTATTAATTATTTGGAGTTGGGAGTGAGCAGTGAAGTGGCTACATTTGCAGATGACACGAAGTCGTTCAGAGTGGTGAGAACCAGGGAGGATTGTGGGGCACTCCAAAGGGATCTGTCAAGGATGTGCAAGTGGGCATCACTGTGGCAAATGGGGTTCAATGTGGCCAAGTGCAAAGTGATGCACACTGGAGCCAAAAATAGTAACTATAAATACAAGCTGATGGGGTCCGAACTGGCAGAGATGGACCAAGAGAGAGATCTTGGAGTTGTAGTAGATAACTGAATGAAAATGTCGAGACAGTGTGCGACTACAGTGAAAAAGGCCGATGCTATGCTGGGGGTAATTAGGAAGAGAATTGAAAACAAATCAGCCAGTATCATAATGCCCCTGTATAAATCGATGGTGCAACCTCATTTGGAGTATTGTGTACAGTTCTGGTCGCCACACCTCAAAAAAGATATTATAGCATTGGAAAAAGTGCAGAAAAGGGCAACTAGAATGATAAAAGGGTTGGAACACTTTCCCTATGAAGAAAAGTTGAAGCGCTTGGGGCTCTTTAGCTTGGAGAAACGACGGCTGAGCGGTGACATCATCGAGGTTTATAAGATTATGCATGGGATAGAGCAGGTCGAGAAAGAAGTACTTTTCTCCCTTTCTCACAATACAAGAACTCGTGGTCACTCCATGAAATTGCTGAGCAGTGGGGTTAGAACAGATAAAAGGAAGTACTTCTTCACCCAAAGAATGATTAACACGTGGAATTCACTGCCACAGGAGGTGGCGGTGGCTACAAGCATGGATGGCTTCAAGAGGGAATTAGATAAACATATGGAGCAGAGGTCCATCAGTGGCTATTAGCCACAAAGTATAGATAGCAATTCTCAGTCTGGGGCAAGTGATGCTCTGTATACATGGTGCTTGAGGGGGGGGGGCAACAGTGGGAGGGCTTCTAGTGTCCTGGCCTCACTGCTGGACCTCCTGAGGGCACCTGGTGTTTTTGGCCACTGTGTGACAGAGTGTTGGACTGGATGGGCCACTGGCCTGATCCAACATTGGCTTCTCTTATGTTCTTACAGGCATGTGGTGCTACAGTGAGACTTCTTTACAGTCTGAAAGTTTTCTAGAGAAATCCCATGTTATAACAGTACTGACAAGCAGATGTAAGACTGCTTTCACTTCTGCAATATCTGAACAGGACCTTCAGGGGTGTGTGTGTGTGTGTGTGTGTGTGTGTGTGTGAGGGTGGGGGGGGGGTGTAAGCTCCAGATATGCCTACGATTTCTTCTTTGCAATACGTACAAAAAAGCAGGCACGAAAAGCACACACATACATCTACTAGTTCTTCTTATGCTGTCTGAAGCAGCTCTTGGAATCTGAAGAACCACTGCTTTCAGACAGAAGCCTAAAACAGTGATGTCAAACAAGGAAGAATGAACAGCAATGCACATATCTATTATAGCTTTCAAAGAGCTTCTTTAGGAATGACCAACGCTTAAGAATTTATGACTTCAGTTTTTCTCTCTGAACATCACACCCTTTGCCGTAAACTGGTTATCAAAACTTTTCTCAGTTTCAAAAGAAGTTTTTCATGCCGCAGAGGAGACAGTTGCATGAAGAACACAAGTTCAAAGCTCCCTTGGGCCACAGAACTGTCTGTGCAGTTCTTTGGATCGAGGCTAGAGTGATTCAGCTCAGGATTTCAAACCAGATTCTGCAACATTTCTCAAGAGCTGACTCAGATATTTCATTGGGAATCGTCTCAAAATAGGATGACACGTGACCTGTCTATTTTTTTAAGGCAACTGTCAAGTTCATGAAAATAATAACTCTATTTATAAGCCAATTACACTGAACTCGCTATACCATATGAGGACTTCTGTCTCATGATACTTCCGAATCAACTCTTAACCTCAGAAATTGTCCATCTCAGAATTCGGGAAATAGCAAGCATCAAATGAACATGAAATTCTGATCGCTAGGGCTATAAACGTTTTGCAACCAAACAATATTGCAACCAAGAACTCATTTTATCAAAACACCTGGATAGTTTGACAAGCATGGCTTCCATTGTTGGTGAGAATAGCAGAGATTGCTTGAAGAGTTCTTCCCGTTTCTCCCCAGGCGGCCACCAGACTGAAGAGGCAAGCACATGAAAGTGCTGTCAAAGACTGGCCCGTGCTGTCATTCATTCCAGTACTTCGAACAGTTATTTCTAGAAGAAGCTGGAACAGAGACTCTGAAGATAAAACAAAAAGTTACTTGTGCAAAGCAGGGATTGCTGAAGAGCTAAAAAATACCAACTAGCACAAAGAAATGCTTACTGATATATTCCAAGACCGGAGCTTTGTTAGAGAAATGAAAGCATTGACAGGCAAAACAACAATCTGGATAATGTTGCCCTGCAGGAATTACCAAAGAGTTTTTCACCAGATTAACAACCCTCAATTACTGACTGATATTCCAAAGAAGTGAACAGGCATCCAAACCACAGTGTAAAAAACCCTAATTTTCAACAGAAACTGTTCTTCAACTCCTCAACCCCAAATCAAAGGAATAAACAATGAGTAAAAGACATACAAGTAAAAGCAGTGATGTGTCCCATATAAATACCCACAAGACAGAAGACTCCTGCCTTCTGAGTGGAGCATGATTCACAGCACTGCACTAAGAAAGGCCCCGGCACACCATACTCAGGTTATGTGCCTTATTATTTAGACTGTGAGAAGCAGTTGCAGCATAACAGTAAATAGCCATAGTAAATACAGTACAAGATTTGTTATGTCCGCGAGACCATGTCTTTTATCTCTTTACATATAAATATACTGACAGAAAACCTTGCACCTCCGTGAGACAAACTGAGTGTTATAGTGGTAGTGTTCTGATTAGAACCCAGAAGCAGTCTGGGGTGACCTCCATAAGAAGGATGTCATATAGCATTTCAGTTGGCTTGAATGTCTTTCTTTCAGAGCATCAAGGCAGTAAATTATCTACATGTTTGTCAGATTATTTCCATTTTGTTCCTCTCTGCCCACCTCCACAATTTGTATGAGTGGGAGCTATTTCTTAAAAATACATATATAGTTTTGCATGGCCGGGTGGCTCAACTGCTCAATGCAGCCGCTGCAGTGCCTTAAAAACTAGCAGCTGAAAACCACACCCTTTTTTCTTTACCTCCAGTATTGTTACCAGTGCCAGAAATCAGTAGTTTTTATACCCTTATCAGTGTGAAGAATTTTGGAACACAGTGAATGCAATGCTGTTCTTATAGCAAACTGATCCTTAAGACCCTTCTAGTCAGAGGACAAATGCAGAGTATGCATCCCATAACCAGCTTTCCACTCTATCTCAACCAACTCCTGCCCTTACTACAGCATGGTTTCCTCTAAGCTGAGTTAGTGTGAGCTAGCTCACAGTTTTTTAGCTTCTGGCTCACACATTTTTGTCTTAGCTCAGGAAGGATGGCTCCCGAGCAAACTTAAATTTATGCAGTAGCCAAATTGCTTGCTCACAACTTTAATGCCAATAGCTCACAAAGTAGATTTTTTTGCTCACAAGACTCCACAGCTTAGAGGGAGCATTGGCAGTGTTCCCTCTAAGCTGAGTTAGTGTGAGCTAGCTCACAGTCTTTTAGCCTCCAGCTCACACATTTTTGTCTGAACTCAGGAAGGATGGCTCCAGAGCAAACTAATTTATGCAGCAGTCAACTCACTCGCTCACAACTTTAATGCCAGTAGCTCACAAAGTAGAATTTTTGCTCACAAGACTCCATAGCTTAGAGGGAGCATTAGGATCCCCATCATAACCCTTTTGTGCGGTTAAAGGGAGACCCGTCCTCTCTTTTTTATCAGCAGAAAAGTTAGCTGGGATCCACTCCAATATCTGAAAAACTTGGTGGTGAGTGGTGAAAAGAAATCACAGGAAAGCATTACCGAGAACTTCAGGAGGTTCTGACTGGAGACCTTCTGGTTGCTGGCCCTGAAGCACGTTAAGAAGAGCTTGTAGGCTTCTTAGACAGAGAGAAGGATGAGAAAACCTTGTCTCCTTGATAAGTTCAAAAACTTCACACAGTCCAACTTCAATGATCTAGAGAAAGATGTACTATTATACAAGGATGTCTTGACTTCTGTACTGCAGAACATTTAGTTATCCCAATTCCATTGGCAGACTGAAAGACTGCTCTGGTGTTCTTACCTTTGGAAGCTTGATAGGGGGCTCTTTCGCCTCCTCCTCTTCATCACTATCTGAATCACCACTCTGCACAGTATTTTTGGAAGCCAATGCTAAAGAGATTTCCCTTTTTTGCCACTCTAGAACACAATGCCGCACATTGCAGTAGACATTGAATGCTGAAGGGTTACTGTGTAGTTTGATATCAGGTATGGTTACCATGCTATCCAGGTTGTCACTCTGATAAAAATAAGAGAATCTGTTTCAGTCAACAGTTCAGCAAAATGTTCCTGTTCTATTAATATTAGGGAGACACATACATGCACTGCTTAAGGAACACGTTCTTTCCCTTTTATTTGGTCAAATAGCTGCAGCAGCTTTAAGGGCGACAAGGATGCCCACCTGCAACTACACTCCACCTATGCCCACCTGAGAGCCAGTTTGGTGTAGTGGTTAAGTGCGCGGACCCTAATCTGGGAGAACCGGGTTTGATTCCCCACTCCTCCACTTGCACCTGGCTGGATGACCTCAAGCAAGCCATAGCTCTGTACCAGCTGTTCTCTCAAGGACAGTTGTCTCAGAGCTCTCTCAGCCCCACCAACCTCACAGGGTGTCTGTTGTGGGGAGGGGAAAGGAAAGGAGTTTGTAAGCCGCTCTGAGACTCCAAGTGAGTGAAGGGTGGGATATAAATCCAATCTCTTCTTCTTCTTCTCTTCTTTTAACACGAAGGAAACACCGAGAAATCAGACCAAACTCAAGGCCATGTTTAAAACTGAACACAATCACAATCTTCAGTATACACAAAGAACATAAAAGTGGGGATTTATCTAATCCCTCCATATTATGTCTAGCATTGGTGGGAGCCTGACACAATCTACACCGGAGAGAGAACTTTTAAAGCTAGCTTCCCTGCAGGAATCACTTATGAATTAAAGGATGCGAGGATGCCAAGCCGTAACATAGCGTGAGCTTGCTCGTTAAGCAAAATTCACAGCCAATTTCTCCAGGGCCATGGCACCAAAAATTTAGTCAAACAGCTACAGCAGCTTTAAGGGCGACAAGGATGCCCACCTGCAACTACACTCCACCTATGCCCACCTGCAACTACAGCTCCACTGCCATCACAAGATGTGCAAGTGTAAAGGTGCATTTTTATAGAAACCATGCTTTAAGTGTGCTTGCAAACACTACAGTGGTGTTACGCCAATGTTTAAGTATGTAAAATATAAAGGGCAGATATCTATATTCTAATTCCAAGAGGATTTTTTTTTCTGTGTGGATGCTTGTATCTGCCAAAAGAGAGCTCACTCTCCCCCAACAGCTTTTTCTACATAGTCAGGCTTCTTCCTCAGTCTGCAAAAAAATCCAAAAAGTTTTCAAATGGCATCAGCTCCAGGCATCAACTGTGAGGAGATTAGAATGTTCAGGGGAGGGGGGGAGGTTCTAACTGTTTCTGTCAGTAAAAGGCAGGGTTTTTACTGGCAGCAGTCTAGGGTTGCCAAGTACCACCACCCCACCCCACCCAGCCACCAGCAGCAGATCCAGATCCAGGCTGGGAAACTCCTGGAGATTTGGGGGTGGAACCTGGGGATGACAGGGACCTCAGTGAGGTACAATGCCATAAACTCCACTCTCCAAAGCATCCATTTTCTCTATGGAAAGTTATCTCTGTAGTCTGGAGATGAACAGTAACTCCAGGGGATCCCCAGGTCCCACCTGGAGGCTGGCACCCCTAGGCAGCACCCTCTGTGTGACTTGATACCACCTGATTTGCAGAAAGAAAGAGGAGGGTACTCTGACAATAAAGGTGGGGGAGAGGGGAAAAAAGGTGGGGGAATTCCCCCTCCCCACAAGTTCCTTGTGAGGACTGCCTGCAACGAAGACTGCAGTAGGGCCACAACACATCGTGCAACATTTTGTTGCGGGTACCCTCTTGTGCATTCTAAATGCTCTCTGGCAGTGCCAAGCTGCAGATCCCTGGCTGTGCCTAGGGATGAATGTTTAGCACTGCATATTGAGTGATGCATACACTACTTGTATACTGAGGAGGTGCTAGGTACCGGCTATGGGAGTCAACTACCAATCTGAAAAATCCCCTGGTGAGATTTCTTCCATGAGCTTGCAGTGTCAGGAAAACCCCTCTCTCAGTTATCCACAACTTATCAGTAATGTAGGCATCGTTATTAACCCTGTAGGGCTATTTGTAAGGAACGCAAGGTAATGTATGTGAAGCACTCTGAAACATTCTAAAGTGCTATATAAATGCTAAGTGTTATTATGTAACACCTGAACAGCCATGGCAAGGATAATTAAGTGTGATGAGAATCTGATCAGGGGACAGAATCAACAGGAAGAGATGATAAGGTTCTTCCTGCATTCTCTCCCCCACTGGTACAAGAAAGCAATACTGAATCTGTACCGGGCCCAGAAAGTTGTTTAGAAACTTTGTATTTCCACTTTACACAAGTTCGGGGGGGGGGGGGGCATCTGGAAAAGAACAAATAGGTACAGTGCTGCACCACATAAGGAGAAGTTCAGACTCTGCTGGCCATTCTTAAGCAAAGAGGGGGGAAAGTCTCTCAGACTCAAACATATAGGGCTTATTAATGATGCTATACATTGAACAGGATTATAATATTCAAGAGCTTTCAGACTCAGATCTCCTTTGTACCCCATTACAGAACTTATTTGCGACTCTGGAGTACTTTTATGCTAGTCACTCAGCCTAGCAACACAGGTTGCTATGATGACAAGAATGCTTTCTATCAATCTATATATCTAATTCCCAAGTGGCCCCCTGTGTGCGGATATCTAAATCCGCGTGGGGGGCACTTGGGGGGAGGGAGGTTTATCTGCACACGTGGGGGGGGGGTCCCCACATGTGAAGAAAATATAAAAAGTTTTAAAAAATATTCGGGGGATATTTAAATCCCCTGAAAAGTTAAAGAGCGCTCCCTGCCCATGCGCAAGGAACGCTCTGGGAACTGCTGGGGCAAGCGGGGGGCGGGGGGAGAGAGATTGGCGAGGCCCGCAGCTCTACACCATGCGGGCCTCGCCGGGGCAAGCGGGGGCGGGGGGGAGAAAGGTTGGTGAGGCCCACGAAGCACAGAGCTGCTGGCCTCGCCAGGACAAGTTGGGGCAGGGGGGAAGGTTGGCGAGGCCCACACAGTGCAGAGCCGTGGGCTTCACCGGGGCGGGGGGCAAAGAAAGGTTGGCGAGGCCCGTGGCTCTGCGCTATGCAGGCCTCGCCAGAGCAACCAGAGGCTGGGGGGAGGAGAGAGGAAGCCTTACCTTGGGCTGCTGCTCCACTGGTGCTCCTTCTCTCCTCCCCCCCCCCCCCCCCCGTGGGTCCTGCCTCTTGTTCTACCTGAACATCCACACAAGCGCACACCCCAGTCTGGACACAATGACCACCATCACGACATTGTAACCTTCAGTCTAATCTAGTCCAATATTCTATCTGTGGGCTTGTCAATATCTGAAAGTTCTGCTTCTTTAAAAAAAAAAAGCCTTCTAGTACACCAGGACTAAATTATTTCCTGCCTTCTTGGAACAACTGAAGGTACCAATTTTAATCTAAACAGTTTGGGCCTTGTAGACCATATTATCTCCTCTTCCATCACCATCTTTAAGAGGGTATCATTTGCTGCCTCACAAATGCGAACTCTGTTTTTAAAGCAAATCTTTAAAGCCCAAGTCTGAATACTTTCCAAAAGCACCATAAGCCTGCAAATATAATGATCAACTGGCTCCTAAATATGCCAGCAAAACCATTTATGAATCTCTCCTACTGCTCATCTCCTCCAAAAGATCAAACTTCCCAAGTTTACCACACATATATCAAAGGCAGAAAGGCTTAGGCGAAAACTTTCCTACACCAAAATTTATGATACATAAGTGGTCCAGATCAATATGTTAATTCTTTAAAAAGCAGACTTATTCCATTTAAGAGCATAAATACCATGTAAACACAATGTCTATACACCTATGATGAAAATGCTGATACTGGAATCAAGCACAAATGGAAGACAGACTGTAACATGTTTGTTGGATCATTTCCATACTGCAAATATGTATGCCTATTTCTGGCTGCTCACCTATGCAAAGCAAACAGAGAGAACCCCTTTGTTTCAAATACCCAGTGAATGACTGTCTCAGCTATGACTTTCTGCTAGAAACTTTTTTTATATACTAGAAAAAACTACTACTACTACAATCTTACAAATTATACAAAAATCTGTAATAATGAAAGAATCATGAGAAACACTGATGTTCTGATTAATAGTTGTTGACAAAAGTTGTTGGCAGAAGAGAATCTCCAGAATAATGTCCTGTTTTGAATCACAAGATCTTCATCCGAACCATGACATAGAAAACCATAGTGTAGAGAATTGTTCATACATCAGGCATGGAGTGAAAACGGCCCACCTTCATATATTTAACAAGGTATTGGATGACCCAACTGTAATTGCAATTATGAAGTAAGACTCTATGATTCCCCGGGGGAGCCCGGGGGGGAAGGAAGGCTTACCTGAGTCTGCTTCCTCCTCCGCATGGAGCTCCTCCGGAGGCCAGGTCTACCAAGCCCTTTCCACTCTATTGGCAGACTTGGCTCCAGCCCTAGCCACTCTATTGGTAGACCTGGCCTCCAAAGGCCAGGTCTACCAATAGAGTGGAAAGGGCTGGGTAGACCTGTTCTCCGGAGGCCAGGTCTATCTGCCCCTTTCCACTCTACTGGTAGACCTGGCCTCCAGAGAACAGGTCTACCCACCCCAGTCCACTATATTGGAGCCAGGGGCGGCAATCACCGGGGGGGGGGGGAAGAGGACTTACCTGGGGTTGCAGCCTTTAGGAATCCCCCCCACATGAGTATCGCGGGTCCCCGCCTCTTGTCTTGTCAAAATGCCATGTATAGAAGCCTGAATCCCCACCTGTTCCCACCCCACTACAGCACAAAATGCTCCCTAAACTTCTGCTTTTGGAGGGGGCAGGGGCTCCCCAGGAACAGCATGAGTGCAAGAGCTGCAGAACTATTACCAAAGGGGTAGAGAAACAGCTGAAATCACACCCCTCCTCATTGTGTGTGTGGATCTTTTACACAGGATCCAATCCATATTTTTAAGAAGGCTGCCAGTGAACCAATTACTACAGCTTATCAATCTGATACTTGACCACATGTCTAAATGACTGGAGAACTCTTCCAGGTGCAAACTGGAGAAACCCTGTAAAATTATAATCATCAGAAAGAAGTCCCACCCTTCAAGAGTTCTTAAATGACTCATAACTCCTGGGCTCTCTTTGTGAGCTCAGAAGCAGCTACAAGGTAAATGACGGTTTCAGAGGGTAGCTGTGTTGCTCTGCAGCAGAACAGTTGTTTCAGGGTAAACAACAAGAGTTTCTTGAAAGCTTCTACCTTGAAACACCTGTTGGCCTCTAAGGTGCTAGTGGACTTGAACCTAAAATTAAATGATATTACAGACAAATGCTTCTTCCCAACTTGCATATCTGAGCCATGGGACTTAACGCTCATTGTCATGCTGAAGAATTTCTACCCACAAAAGTGGTTGCTCTCAGCACAACAAATATTAATTCAGCTGTCACCTTCCTATCTTACATGCAGTAGTATTTCATACTTAACAGCTGAGATGAGATTTTGCATTTCACACCAGCAAAATTCAAACCCAGCCAGATGCCACCAATTGGCCAACACAGGCCAAATTTCACACTGAAAAGGTAAAAAAAAGAAAATAATTTTTATTTCAGTTAACATAGTTAGAAAAGACTGTAATGAATTCCTATCTGAACTGGTTTTAGTGGGCAAATTAAAACAGAGAGAGACTGTTGAGATATTTTAATAATGCTGGATTTTGTGAACGGATGTTCTATACATTCAGTTTTTTAATGTTGTTTAAATGTGATGCAGTTTGCCCACAGACCTTAGGATAGAGCAAGAACACCAAATAAAATAATACCTTTTGATGTGGCAAAATAAAACTGTAAGCCCATGCAACTGAGGGATGGATTTCCAGGGGAAAACGGAATGGCCTTTAAAATATGCAAACTCAAAAATCAGTTGTTTTGAATATCTTCTGCTTCTTCAAGCTATGGCTATTAAGCAGCCAGCCTTTCACCCTCTTTATTAAAGCTCTGCTTAAATGTGCTACATTTGAACTCTAGCTGAAATGGTCCAATATGGTATAAAGTAGTGTAATATAAAATATTATTTACCTTGCTTCTTGTTTTTATTTTCAATTTAGTCTTCTGCTTTCTTTTCAATTTCTTCTTATTTAGCATTTTTTTACACCTAGTATAAAAAAGAAATATAAACATTACTTCACAAAAAAGACAAATACAACAGGTGTCATGGCCTTTAGATTCCATTTCTCCATTCAGAGCGGAAACAAAAGTACCCCATACTCTCCACAAAGCTATTAAAATCAACCTGACAAAGGCGCAAAATAAAGAGACATTTTATATCACTATTAGTTCCTAACATGGGGATTTCACATAAAATACGCTTCTGTGTTTAATCATTCTTTTCACCCCACTCTGAACAGGGCTAGACAAGTACCTTAGTAAACCTTCAACTTTTGTCTGGAACAGAGGTGGGCAAATTGCGGCCCGGGGGCCACATGCGGCCCGCCACAGAGTTTTTTGCGGCCCGCCAAGATAGTCGGCCACGTGGTTTCTCAACAAGCAATCTCCTGATTTCAAAAAAATTGTAGAAAAGTGTGATAGGGTACATTTCTCTCATTAAACTGATTCTAAAATTAAATGTGCTTGCAGCTATAGATGATTTGAAATTAGCACAATAAATAAATTGAATATAACTACCACTATTTTATTTAATTTATATTTATTGATTTTTATGATACAATTCATACCTTTTCTGAAATGCAAAGTTAACTAATGAATGCAATCATTTTAAAAGGTGCGGCCCTCCGCTAACCTTCGCTCCCACAAAGTGGCCCCCGAGTCAAAACAATTGCCCACCCCTGGTCTGGAACATTCCAATAACGAATACCTCATCATTCCTTAACAAGCAAGAAGCTTGCTACAACCCCCAGTATAAATGGCTAATGGGATGCAAGAAAGTTCTACAATGCATTTGGACAACTTAAAAAATAAATTTTAGACCATCTGGAAAAAAATTGCATTCAATATTCATATTTCTCAGTCTCACTATCATTAATCTAGAAAAAGTTAAGCAGATGATATGATCACATTTCATTTTCTTGTTGCCCAGTACCTCATGCCAACAAAGAACGATCATATTCCCATAACTTTGTCTTCACTCCCTGGGATTAAGTCTGATGAAATATTTTATTTATTTTATTTATTTGTTGAGATTTGTATCCCGCCCTCCTCGCCGTACGGCGGGCTCAGGGCGGCTAACAACAAGCCATTATGGCAACAATAACGTTTCTTAAAATAGTTAAAAACATATTTAAACACACATTAAAACGTATCAAAAACACATAGATGGCGTATCTTCAGTTCGGAGTATCAAAGCAGCATCGAGATGTACCCATCGTATCTGATCAGACACTGGCAGATGGAAATCGGGCCAGGGACAGGATGTAAATGTTAGGCGGCCCCTATTTGAAAGCCTAGTGGAAGAGCTCTGTCTTACAGGCCCTGCGGAATTGTAATAGATCCCGCAGGGCCTTGATGTTATCTGGGAGCTCGTTCCACCAGTAAGGGGCCACCACAGAGAACGCCCTGGCCCTTGTAACTGCCAGGCGGGCCTCCTTCGGCCCTGGGATAGTCAAGCGGTTTTGGGATCCAGACCGAAGTGCTCTCTGGGGAATATATGGTGAGAGGCGGTCCTTCAAGTAAGTAGGTCCCGGGCCATATAGGGCTTTATAGGTAAGCACCAGCACCTTGAACCTTATTCGGTATGCTATAGGCAGCCAGTGCAGTGCTTTTAAGGCAGGCTGGATATGCTCCCATAACAGGAGGCCTGTCACCAGCCGTGCTGCAGCATTCTGCACCAGCTGCAGCTTCCGAATTTGGCACAAGGGCAGCCCCATGTAGAGGGTGTTACAGTAGTCCAATCTCGAGGTGACCAAAGCATGGATCACTGTAGCCAGTTCGTTGCGTTCAAGGAAGGGGACCAACTGCTTGACCAGCCGTAGATGATAAAAAGCTGACCTCACAGTGGCTGCTACCTGGGCCTCCATTAATGAAGGGTTCAGAAGCACTCCCAAACTCCTAACCTCCGATGCTGGTACAAACGGCACCCCCATCGAAGGCCGGGAGTGGGATCCCCACCCCGGTCCACTCCGACCCAGGCATAGGACCTCTGTCTTCGTCGGATTCAGTTTCAGTCGACTCTGCCTGAGCCAACCAGCTATGGCTTGCAACACCAGGTCCAGATTACCTGGACTGGAGTCCGACTGGCCGCCCAACAACAGATAGAGCTGGGTATCATCCACATATTGATGATACAGTGGGGATTAACCCTCCTTTTAAAAAAAAACAACCAGAAGCAGCACCTGTAGCTTTAAGAAATTAATGCCTTGTCAGTGGTTGTTAGTTGTTGCTAGGAAACCACAACAGTACTGTCAGCCTCTAAACCTTGGTTTCTGTCAGTAGAAGATATGGCCCTTTCCCGGTCGGCAGTGTCCACCATGTGACCGGCTACCATCCAACATCTATGACTCACCCAGCTCTGCCTGCTTGCTACTGTTTCAACAGCAGCCACCCAATGAAAGCCACTTTGGTACAGTGGTTAAAGTTTCAGACTAGGATCTGAATCGAGGTTTGAATCCCCATTCTGCCACAGTAGCTCACTGGGTGACCTCAGGTCAGTCACACACACTCATCCTCATGTACCTCACAGGACTGTTGTGAGGATAAAATGAAAGAGAAAAATGTAAGCTCCTCTGGGTCCTTATGAGGCAGAAAATTAGAGTATAAATTAAGTAAATAGTAATAAATATAGCTGAAGTATGGTGGGGAGAGATAAAAGGTTGGTGGGGTAGTGTGAAGGAGAAAAAGAAGAGAAATGTGAGGCTATTGGGGCTGAGAGGAGAAAGAAAAGAGTTTTCTGATGGACAGGCTGCCAGACAGAGGGAAAGAAGGAAAGCTGAAGATGGGATGGGCAAACAGAGGTAGGTTGGGTGGTGGGTGGGAAGGAAGGAGAGCAGGAAAGGGGAGCTTTCAGGGAAGCTTCGCAAATGGCTATGTCAACCCAATTATCTTGTTGATAGTTTGAGAAACAGCATAAAAATTTTTCAACAACTTGATTGACTCTTTCGGTTTGGCCATCAGTCTCTATGTGACAAGCACTGCTGAGTGCTTGCTCCACTCCCAATACTCCCAATAACTCCTGCCAGAAGGTGGCAATGAACTGCGATCCGCGGTCGGAGATTATCTTGCACGGGATTGAGTGCAGTTTGATGATATTACTCATAAACATTTTGGCCAATGCCTTTGCCGTAGGTATTTGCTTGAATGGAATGAAATGGGCTTGTTTCGTAAACAAATCCACCACCACCCAGATCACTGTTTTCCCCTGACTAGGGAGCAGATCTGTGATAAAGTCCATAGAGATCACCTCCCAAGATCGGCTAGGGGTTTCTTTTTAAAAAATATATATATATATATATTGGTTTTCTAACACTACCGCCGCCTAAAAACCCTACACTAACTAAAAGCAGAGGTCCTACCTACCCTAAGGTATACAGGAGTCAAATTGTAATACTGTTATTATTACCTTCTTTCAATACATTTAAGAGAATGTTAAATTCTACAGGCATTTAAGCTTGCTATGTAAAACTTATTAAAGAGCTAACAACATGTTACATAAATGGCTAAAATTCAAAGTAGAAAGCAATACACGTATATATCATATAAACTTTTAACCAAGCCCAGTTTTAAAGTTATTCTATTTTTTCTTCTTCTTCTCTGGGGTTTTGGTGCCGCCGCACCCAGCTCCGCATCCAAATCTTCTTCCTCTGAACCTTTACTTTCCGAAGCATCTGAACTGTCCAGACCGTAAATGCTTTCCTGACCCTCTAACAAATCCTCCCCGGACCCTTGTTCTTTCCCTTCTTTATAATAATCCAAAATAAAATTGGCTTTAGCAACAGAGTCAATCCTTTGCTTCTTCTCTTTGGAGTTAAAAACCAAGCCCTCAGGTGTTAACCATCTGTACATGGTATTCCTTGCTTGCAGAAAAGTGGTTAAATTCTTATAGGGTTTCCTCTTCTTCCTGATTTCAAATGGAATGTCTTTTAAGACTTTAATTTATTCTTCTTGGATCTTCAGGGTGACTTTATTTGTGGCCCTTAACACCACATCTCTTGTTGATCTTTTGGAGAATCTCACCATAATTTCTCCTGGCAGGTTTTTTTATCTTTACAAATTCTGTATTGGTACAATATACCATATCCATCTGGCTTTGTATTAAATCTGCTTGTAAACCTGTCACAGGAGCCAAAGCCTCACTCAACATTTGCTTGAGATTCTCCCCTTTGCGCTCGGGAACACCCTAAAATCTTTTTTTAAAAAAAAGATGAACGTTCCATCTATTGTTTCAAAACAGTGTCCTTGTCAGAGGTCCTTTCTTTCTCCACCATGTCCAGTCTTTTATCAGTCTTTTTCGCATAGATTTTAACTTCCAGCAACTCTTTTGCAAATTTTTCAGATGTAGCATTTACTTCTGCAGCCTCCTTTTGCATAGAATCCAGCTTAGAGTTCACAGCATTTAATTGGTCCATAAGAGGACACAAAGCAGTAGCTAGAAGAGCAGATAGATCTGTACTCTGTTCTGGCTTGTCTGCCGGAAGGTTAGAAACAGCTTTAGGAGATGGTCTCGTTCTCCCCACCATCTTGTCTCCCCTTCCCGTCATTATTTTTTTATTTACCAGTACTGAAAAAGTTCAAATAAGTGGTTAAAAGTTACTTCTTTATAGCCAGGTAGTTAAGATTGCTCCCCAGTTGAGCCTTCAGCCACTCTGCCGCCTCACAATTCTCTGGTACTAATATAGTGCCACTCCTTTAAAACAGGGGGGGTTAAACTTTAAATCCCCCTCTCTCTGCTTTACGTCCTGACCGGAGAATCCCTTCAAAAATCGCTCACTCACAGTTTAGCCATGCGTTTCAGGCAGGCAATTCTCTTCTTAACGCATTTCCAGCTCCTACAGCAGTCCAGTGTGCACTCGTTCGTGCCTGGAGGCGCTGCGGCAGCCAAACCTATAGAGACAAAAGGGAGCCTCGATCCCAGAATCGCCATCCCAGGAGAGGCCGCCCTTCAGGCCTCAGGCAGGGTCCCCCTCTGAGGGTCCGAATCCAGTTCAGGACCCCTTCAGACCACCGAGTCTGGGTCACTTCTCCTGGAGCTCCAGGAGAAAGTGCCCGCCATCGAGTCAGTCAAAACCGGAAGCTCTGGTTAGGAGTTTCTAATGGTTTCAAGAGACCAGGGGTTTCCTCCTCCTGGCGTTTACACATTAAACAGGTTTGGCAGGAGCTCACATAAGATGATACATCTCCACGCATGTGTGGCCACCAGAATTGGCATTGCAGCAAATGAAGCGTTTTTAAATATCCAAAGTGGCCCGACAGTTTAGACTCATGAGCAATCATCCATTTCAGGATATACAGTTACATACATTTAAAAATTCTTTTACCTTTTAAATATGTGCATTAGCAAAACCTTAAGAAATTATTTTATGAGATAATTAATGGGATATGGTTAAACATAGGCTCACTGTCAAAAGCAAAGACAATCTTCAGCCTTCTTTTCTCCTACTACAATACAGCAAAACAAAAAAAGCACTCTTGTTTTATGAGATTGTCGTTAATCTCCCAATTAAACCTTGCATCTCTATCCATTACTCTCTTTTGTGATGCCCTTTGCAGTACTAAGCATCTGCAACACTCCCTGATTGGATAACAGTCAATGGTATCAAGCTCTGCTGAAAGATCTATCCAGATCACAGCACTGTCTGCCTGGTGGACAGCAGTCAATATTTTAAAAATAAATAAATAATTCTCCAACACTAGCGTCACTGTTAAGGGGACTTACTTGGAATAAGTGATTTGCATGTACACCTAGCACTATTTTAAAAGCATGGAGAGAAAAATCGTCACATGAGGTCAATAAGCATGCACAATGTGACCCTATCAACAGCCAGTTAACCACGAGAGTGAGCAGAAGAACAACGTAAAGATCACAGCAGAAAATTGCAAGTGATAACTAGACAGAGAAGGATTGCCCAGCCACCATGAGAAATCAAGAAAGAGACTACACGGAGAATGATAAAAAAAAACTAATGCATCATTATTCCACAGTGATTTTAAAAGTGTGTTTCCCACACTCCTCAGCCAATACAGGCTCTCAGGCAGCTAGCAAATCACAATACACATTAAAAATGAATAGTATCTTCAAAACAACAGGAAAGGACATAATATCCTGAGCAAATGACCAGGCATTGCAATCTTAACAAGGCTGGCACCAGATGGACAGATGAAGGAGAGCCTGCTCTGTACTCAGGGTGGCACAACTGCACAGTCCTCTCTTGAAATGTTCATCTCATCTCCAATACCAGAAGAAAATGGGAGGAGGTCCTTAAGAGATGGGTATCTATAACAAGCAATCACTTAGGTATAGTGGCATTACCACCTCCACTCTCGAACACCCTTTCACATCAGTTTTCATTGATCTGAGGCCTTAAATGCTACAGCAATGGCTTGTAGACAGCACAGGTGTCACCTCCCCTTCTTACCACAGCCTTCTGTCCTTCAAAGCAGCCCACAGAGTTGTTCAGGAATGGCACAAAATGCAGAGCAGGGGACGCAACAAGAGGGAATCAGTAGGCACTGCCCCTCCCTACGCTTTCTTAAGCTGTTATGCAAAAGGAGCAAGTGCTCACACAAGAGTGGGAAGGTGATTTCTGACGCTGACTCCCTACCTATGGCAACGTTCATATGCACCATCATGAACCTTTGGTAGTCACAACCTTGAGGTTGATATAGGGGCCAGAAATTTTAGGGCTTGTTGACATGGGTTCAAGGGTTTTCACTGTTGTTTTCATAGGCAAGAAAGGCCTATTGCTGAGAAGAGAGCAGAGGAAAGTGAGAGTTCTCCAAGTAAGAGGTGCAAAGTCAGCGAGAGCTAAACTATGTTTGGTATTTTGCAAGACGTTAAAGCTTTATTCTGACTCAGCACTTTTCCCCCTGGAATTCACAAGACAGAATAGGGAGAGGGAAGGCCTAGTTAGGAGCAGGGTGGCTTGAGTAGCAATGGTTTTCCCCATTTCTCGTCCTTCTCCCATCAAACAAAATTCTACTTGCCATGTCAGTAAACCATTACAGTGACGTGGGAGCAATCCAGTTCCAGATAGTCTTGGACAAGAGATAATCTGAAGCCACTCCAGCCTGGGTTTGAGACTGAAACTGTTTTAATAATTTGGTGGGTTACCTGTGATAGGACAAAACATAGCACTCTTGAAAGCTACTGAGAGACCTAGAAGAACCCATACTATCAGCTACAGACTGTCCACAGGACTGGAACTAAGGAATAATACGCTATAATGATTTCATTCTACTTGGAAAACTGAATGGGGTACTGTGAAGAAACTATTATTGTTGCCATGGTATTATGCAGGATGCTACCCATGCTATTTCATATCTACATTAAACTCTCAGGAAAAGGTCTTCTTGGATACTTGGGGTGAGGCACCACCAGATGACACCAGGCATCATTTCTCCTTTTCATCTGGTGCAGGTGAGATAGTAGAAACTGAATCTGTGTATGGAGTCAGTGACAGCATGAATGAAGTTAATAAACGGAAGCAAGGCAAGACAGGGTACTATTATGCAATTCGTCACACCAATGAAGGTGGTGTTCAATCAACTGTGCTTCCTCGAAAGACCACTTTTGCAGCCTGAGAGCTGCATACTAAGCAGTATGTATGCACAGGAAGTATTTGCAGCTCAAAGCACCTTATACCAACTTGGTTTGGCACACCAACTTTTTCCCTCTTAGAAAAAGAAGGATCTTGCCATAGCCATCCATGTTACATTCAGATTTGATTACTATTAATGTGCTGTCTTTCATGTTGTCAAAAACAGTTTTTGCAACCACACTGACTCAGGCATACAATAATGAGAACATCTGTGAAGTACGCTTCCAGACACAATTCACAGTACTGGTGATAAACCTTTAAAACCCTAAAAGGAAGGAGACCAGAGGACCTCTGAAATAGGACCTCTGTTACAGGAGGGAAAAACAAAGTAGTATTCAGCAGGTGGAAATCCTTCTGCTCATGGAAAACCTCTGATGCATGTAAACCCAAGCCTGTCCTACTTGTTCTGCTATCTGTTTTTAACAATGCTGGGTTTTTTTAATGCTGAGTCCTTTCTAAATGTGGCTCTCACTGTTTTTATTATTGTGTGATTGTTGGTTGTTACAGTAAACCAAGATAAGATGTGCCTAAAGATAAGATAGCCCCAAGTGAGAGGAGAGGCAAAAGGTGTTTTGAGTGCAAAGGGAAAACCGGCAAAGGGGATCTATAGATGGAAAGTAATGATGATAAATACAAACTTAAGGCAATGTGAGAATTGACATTTGTATCATAGATTTATGTTCTTCGGCTAGTCCGGCACTCAAGATTTATGATCACAGAAACACAAAACAGAACATGCTCTTTGATGGAGCAGAAATGTAAACTTCAGTTTCTAATTTGTTCAAATTGTAGGATATTGTTCAAATTAATAATAATGTGTCATGAAGTCACAACCAACGCAATAATAAAGTTGATGCATTGTACAAAAAACTAATGCATACATATGCATGTGCTAACTGCTTAACAGCTACCAAAACCTATACGAACTGGCTATAAAGCATAAGTAAATATACACATTTAACACCATGAAGTCACTTAAAACTGAAGATGAAGGGATTTTTCAGCCTTGTAAACTTTCTACTGTATTGGAAGACAACCGTTCACCACAGGGGTCCGTTGGAGCGGGAGCGCACAGGAGCGCAGCTCCGGGAGTGAGAAGCACATGACCAAGCCCCACCCCCTCCTCGGCTTCCCCGAGCAGTGCAGAGGCACAGCGCCCCGGGGAAAACCCTGCTAGGGTCTTTATTGTTTTTAATGTTTTGTTTTAATATTGATAATTTTATCATTGTTCCTTTCATGACTGTGTGCTGCTTTTCCAGAGACTTGCTCAAGGTGGCATATAAATTTTCTAAGTATACCATTTTTTATCTGGGCACATGGCACATAAGTACTGGAGAAATTTCACCAACCCTTCAGCAGCTTCCACCCCATCAGTTTGGTGTAGTGGTCAGGAGTTGGACTCTAATCTGGGAGAACTGGGTTTGATTCCCCACTCCTCCACATGCAGCTGCTGGTGTGACCTTGGGCCAGTCACAAGTTCTCTCAGAGCTGTTCTCTCATGAGCAGTTCTCAAAAGACCTCTCTCAGCCCCACCTACCTCACAGGGTGTGTTGTTGTGGGGAGGGGAGGGGAAGGGGAAGGGGAAGGGATGGGTGGTGCACATGTCCTGGCTATCTCAAGTCTACTTGAAACCTGGTGGTTTCAAGGGAGCAGGAAGAGAATGAGGGTGTGTTCTTTACGCTTATTTTTATTGCACAAAGTATTGGATGGGGAAGGGAATGGAGGAAGAGCAGGTCAGTTTCACTCACCTGTGGAGTGGAGCCTGAGGGGTGGGTGTTGCCTTCTGACACACTTCCAGTATGTTAGGGGGGGTGGCATATGCAAATGAGTTATGCCAATGAGTTATGCTAATGAGCTCCTGCACCTCTTTTTCTACGAAATGACCCCTGGTTCACCACAACCTGGAAAACCCCTGAACAGTGGGCTAAGAAATGGGGATTACCAAGATCTTGAAGGATCAGCATGCTAAAAAGACTAATTCACCGGACTGAAATCCTTCAGAAAGGTAAAGTCAAGGTGGATACACTGCACTAAAGGGGGCATGTGAATCGATTCCATGTGCCGATCAAAGCCAGCTTATTTGTACAGAGGTCTGGAAGATGAAGGCTGTACAGAGGTCTGAAAGATGAAGGCATGGACACACGATGAAAATACAGCAGTATGATACAACTCCTCTCCACACAGTTGGCAGACGGTCTCAAAGTCATTTCAGACTTCAGCCTCTCCTTCGTTCTGTGCAGAGATTATTACAAAAATGAAAATCACTATATAAAAAATTATTTGTCTTTTGAAATGAAACCTAAAACGTAAGCTTTACAGTCATGATTCAGCTTATGGGAATCTTACTGATCATATCGTATCTGTAACAAAAAGCCTCTTGCTGTTCTACAAGTCTACCAACAGCAAATTAAATTCTTCATTTCCTGTTGGTATTTCTAGCATTTACCTTTGATATTTCCAAATTTTTAGATACAAAAGCAGGTGTTAAATAATATTACATCATTTCATAGCAACTTTCCCTCAGTGATATACCGTGTTTATTTCATAGATCAATAAATATTAACCAGAAATCTCATTGTTAGGCTTTTTTCCAGTTTCTGCATATAACCTGGATGACTTATTTTATCTACCTGTAACAAAATGTGCTACGTATGAACATAACTAGTTAAAAGTTTTTCAGTACTGCACTGTCAAACCGAACTATGATCATGAGGGAGACAAACGATGTTCCCAGCTTCCTTTCCCAAAAATCCTAATTTCAAATATTTCAACAGCAGATGGACCTCCCCACACTCCTTTCTAAATAATGATTACTGCACTTATCTATTTATTAATTGATTTGATTTGTACCCTGCCCTCCCCACTGAAGCAGGCTCAGGGCAGCTTACACAAAATTACAGGAGCTAAAAACAATAATATAAATATCAAGATAAAACACTGAAACTCAAGGCAGATTACACAGGGAAGGGTGATGCAATCAACAGGATGAAACATTTGATAAGCAATATAAGAAGATTAACAAAACTGAAACAAGCAAAGAATACTAGACATGAGAGAGAATGCAGATACAATGAAGAAAAACAGAATTACATCAGTAGAAAACAATGCAGTGACAGCAAGATAATACACAAAGCAAACAGACACGTGCTATACACAGTAGTACAGTTCAGTCCCATTCACTTAACAAAAGCAACCTGCTGAGCCATTCCACTTGTCGAAATGCCCTCCTGAAAAATTCTGTTTTACAGAGGCTGTGGAATGACAGAAGCATGAGAGCACGAAGTGGGGGCCACAACACAGCATTCCCATGTACAGTTAGCTGTCAATTTTGCCTGTTTGCAGGGCACTACCTACAAAAGGCCCTGATCAGATAAGGGAAGTTGTCATGTCAGAGCACAGGAGCAGCAGTCGTGCAGATGTGAGGCTCCAAGGCCATGAAGGGCTTTAGATGTGAGAGCCGGTACCCTGAAGTGAACCTGGTAACTGATGAGCAGCCAATGAAGTGACTGCGGAATGGGTGCTGATATGCATCCCCCCCCCCCCCAAGCTCCGGATAACAACAGCGCTGCAAGCATTCTGTACCAAGTGGAGCATCCAAGTTGACTTCAAGGACAGACCCCTATAGAACGGATTACAATCGTCCAGTCTCAGGGTTACCATGGCATGGATCCAGGTGGCCAGTCAAAGCAGGGAGCTCCCTTCACACTCACTTTTTTACTGGATTGTAGTTGAAATTAGGGTGAATAACCTAGACCAGTGATGGCAAACCTTTTAGAGATCGAGTGCCCAAACTGCAACCCACAACCCACTTATTTATCGCAAAGTGCCAACACAGCAATTTGACCTGAATACTGAGGTTTTAGTTTAGAAAAAGCAACTCATACATTAACATCTTTTGTCTTAAAAGAAAAAACACGATTAACAGAGCTTTCAATGATACAAACAACTTCTTATTGAAAGGCAAAAGTTTGCATTTGGCATGCTTTTGAACAATTGATGTGATCTATGCTGTCGTATGCAGGCTGATCATTTGTCTAACCTTGGTTCATACTTTGTAAGTTTGAGAGGAACACATGAAGCACTCAGGTCATCTGTTAGTCTGTTTCTGGTGTCAGATTTGATATAATTCAAAGCTGAAAACAGCTGCTCACAAGCATAAGATGATCTGAACAAAGTAAGGAAAGCAATCCCAAGTGTTTTAATTGACTTAAAATTATTGGCAGAGAATTCCACACCTTAAGGATTTCATTTTCAGAACTAACTGTGCTGCCCTTTGTCATCCATTCTATCCTCTCAAGTGTTTCACGCAGGTCCTAGAATTTATTTTTCCAGATAGAGCTTTCTTGAGATTCCAATAGGTCCATTTCCAGATTTCCTAAATCTAACCAGTGTAAGCAGGAAATATCAAGTTCTTCAAATTTGGTTTTATCTGGAGAAGTAAGAAAACACAGAGTTGTCTCCATCTTGCTACAGTATAATTCAACAACACTGGAACTGCATAGAAAAGGTGAATAGTTCAAGCATGTCTTAATTTTGCATTTTGCATTTTACTTCATGTAATAATAGATCTTTAACATAATTTTGCTTACAAAGGCATAATTTATATCATGTGTTTGAACAAGTCCAATGTTCAAATACAGACTGCGTTGAAACCTTACCATCCCTCAGCAGGCATACGGCAACTGCAGACACCTTTTCCCCTTGCGCAGAACATCCTTTGGAGTTCACCTTGCCTAATTGCTGTGTTAAAATTCAACACTGCTTGTGTATACTTGGCATTTTGGGGGGAAAGGAAAGTTAGCTCAGCTTCTCTCACACAAACACTGACGGAGTGTCATGTGAACAGCAAAAACTGGGAACGGCAGTCATTTCTGTTGCGTTAATCTAAAATGGAGATGCTTGTGCCGAGGAACATTGTTGCTTCATTAGAAAACATTAGCTTGTTTTCAGGCTGCTGAAGGTCTTATGCACTAGAGTTCAAGCCTGGTTCATACATATAGGAGAGGTCAAAACGAGCCTTCGAATGTGTTGGACGGCAGTTACTACGGCAGGCGAAGCTCTGGGAGGCCCAGGCTGGGATTTCTCCTCTGCCCTGGAAGCTTGCTTGGATGATCCTGGGCCAGTCACCCATGCTGAGCTTAACTTACTTCACAGGGTTGTTTTGAGGAGAAAATGAGAATGAGACAAGCTTCTCCAGGTCCCCCACTGGAGAGGAGAGTGTGTCACTGGGATATAAATGAGGTAAATCCACGTTCAAAGCTGGCACCTACCAGTGGCAAGGGGAGTCACTCAGCTGGTTTCACCCTCCCAGCAGGCATCTTCCCGCCTGTATGCCCTGAGTGTTGGAGATGCTGTGCAGCCAACCGCACTTACGCACAGTTGCTGCTTCGCCAGTCATCCTGTTGCCTTCCAGGGGGGCTTGCTCCCAAGAAAGCATGCCCTGAAGGGCGAGAGAAAAAGTGCCCACCACAGCCAAAAACTCTGGCAAGAGGCAGAAAGGCAAGAAACGCCCCGGTGAGCCAGCATCCCTGGCCCGGGCCAATGAATGCAGTGGAGAGGGGGAAACCAAGGTGTGGCGTGGGTGGCCTGGAAGCCTCTACCTGTTGGGGAGGGGGCGAGGGGCTGCCGCAGAGGCGCTTTGCTTGGTGGCCGCAGCAGTTGCTTCTCCTTGGCGGGAGGGCAGGCGGCAGCCTCAGCTGGAGTTCTCATTGCCTCTCCTGGCAGGACTTTCTCTTTTCTTCCCTCGGCTCTCTTCCCTGCCTGTTCTGCGTGCGGGCTTCTCCTCCCATTTCTCCCTCCTCTCTGCGCCTGGGTCTCTCTCTCACACACACACCATCGCTCAGTTCTCGTCCCCTCCTCCCTGCATTTTTCTTTCTCCTCCCGCCCCCCCCCCATCCAGTTTCCTAGAGGGAGAAGCCCCCTTTCCTCTCCCTCCGCCGCCTCCCCTCATTGTCTAGTGGAGCCTGTTACCCAATTTTGGGGCGGGGGGAAACAATGGGCAAGGGGAAGCCTGTGCTGGCTTCTGCTCCTCCAAGGACCACATAGAGGAGGCGCCCCTGCTCTGGTGGAGTAGCCCAAAGTGGGAGCGTGCAGAGCCCGTCCCTGGACCTTTGGCCGACTGGGCGTGTGTGTTGGGGCAATGGCACACGTGCCCACAGAGAGGGCTCTGAGTGCCGCTTCTGGCACCCGTGCCATGGGTTTGCCACCACTGACCTAGACATAGTAGATTTGAGATTTCCAGATCTTCAGTATGGTTTTCAGAACTGTGTTCTGTTCTTTCCTTCAGCAATGTTTGCAATGCTACACATTATGGGATTTTATCCATTAATTTAGCTATTTTACTAGAAGCCTTTTATGGTTTACCTAAATATACTGTTGTCCATCTCTAACAGCAAATTCAGTAGTTCGAAATCCCAGTGCTGCATGACGGAGTGAGCTCCCGTCTCTGGTCCCAGCTCCTGCCAACTTAGCAGTTCAAAAGCAAGAAACTGCAAGTAGATAAATAGGTACCGCTTCGGTGGGAAGGTAACAGGGTTCCTTGCGCCTCGGCGTCTAGTCATGCCAGCCACATGACCATGGAAACATCTTTGGACTGTGCTGGCTCTTTGGCTTGGAAATGGAGATGAGCACCGCATCCCTAGAGTCATATTCAACTGGCTTTCAAGCAAGGGAAACCTTTACCTAGTATGTGCATATGTGACAAACCAATGTTTTTAATATACTGTCCTATATTCACCTAAAGAAAGGAATTTATTAAATAATTTTAAGGTTGATTTCAAACTGGAATAACTCTTACAAGGAAGACAGATTTAACAGGACTGTACGTTAAGACCAACCTTTATTTTCTTCATTAAAATATCATTTTTAAAAGACTATTAATAATTCCAATTAAAAAAAAAAGGTGTTGTTGTTTACACTGACATCCTGCTGATGGAAAAGGCCCTTCTTCATCCCCTTCTTCCCCTCCCCCCTCCCCAAACCCACATGACTTACCCCCGTAACCCTAGGAATCAACATCCATGCAACGGTCACCTTGAGGTTAGACTATTGTAACGCTCTCTACATGGGGCTGCCTTTGTTGCAAGTCTGGAGGCTGCAGCTGGTGCAGAATGCCGCAGCGAGGTGGATGATGTGTCTCCCTAGACGGGAGCACATCCAACCGACACTTGAGGCACTGCACTGGCTGCCTATAGTGTACCAGATTCGCTTCAAGGTGCTGGTGCTTACCTTTAAAGCCCTAAATGGCCTGGGTCCGACTTACCTGAGGTACCGCCTTTCCCCATATAGATCCCAGAGAGCACTACGGTCTGGGGCGCAACACCGGCTGACCATCCCAGGCCCCAGAGAAGCCAGGCTTACTGCTACTAAGGGGAGGGCTTTTTCAGTGGCGGCCCCTTTCTGGTGGAACAAGCTCCCGGAGGAGATCAGGGCCCTACACGACCTTATGCGGTTCTGCAGGGCGTGCAAGACAGAGCTCTTCTGCCAGGCTTATAACTAGGGGCTGCCACCTCCCCCCCCCCATTTTATGACCATCAACGACCACAGCCCAGATGGGCGGCGACCAGCTGTGGTTATCACCATCTGGAGTGGAAGACAACTGACACCCGAAGCCGGAGAACATGGGGTTCATATATTACGCCATCTGAAAACTATTGAGCACTTTATTTTTATTGTTATTGAATGTCTGTGAATGTGTTATTATGTTTTAGTGGATTTTAATTGTAATTATGTATCTTGGTTTGCCAAGTCGTGTAAGCTGCTCTGAGCCTGCGCAGCAGGGAGAGCGGCCTATAAGTCAAATAAATAAACAAACAAACAAAATAAATACCTGACATCATATGGGCCTACTTGGGGCAAGGGAAGACAAGCAACAGTCAGCATCTGTCACTGGCCAATCACTGAATCCAACCCTATTCCTGCTGCTGAGCTCCAAACAGAAAGACTCTCATACAGTAACAGTTGGTAGGGCTACCGGCACATTCGGATATTAAGTTAAACTTTATAAAACTGAAAACACTGAACCCTTTCAACAATGTTAAACACCATTAACCACATAGCATATTAGCTGTTGCCAATATTATTTGCATTTTGCTTCTGTCCAGCTTTGGCTGGTGCATCAGCTCCATCCACCCGTTCCTGGGTCAGTCATACCCAGCCACAGTGTTCCATGCCTTAGTTACATCTGGACTAGACTGGACTACTGCAATGCGCTCTGCTTGAGGCTACCCTTGAAAAGCATTCAGAAGCTGCAACTAGTGCAGAATGCCGTGCCTAACCAGCTAATCAGCAGCATATGACCCCAATACTGCAGCCATTACACTGGCTACTGATCCATTCATGAGTCCAATTCAAGGTGTTGGTTTTGACCTTGAAAGCCCTATATGGCTTGGTAACCGACATATCTGAAGTACTGTCTTCTCCCAGATGTTCCAGCCCAGGAGTTAAGATCACAGGCAGAAGATCTTCTGACTGTCCCATCAACCAAAGAAGCTTGTTTGGTATGTACACAAGAGAGGGCCTATTTTGTGGCAGCCCCACAATCATAGAACAGCCTCCGAAGGGATATACACCTGGCCCCACTTTCAATCTTTAGCAGGCAGTTGAAGAACATTTTATTTAGGATTTCATCCTGATATTGCAACCTGTATTTTTACAATTATATCCTGCTGAAAGACAGGGTTGAACACAAATAACCTCTGTATGCTAACAGTTGTATTCCAATCCAACATTTGAATTAGTCTTCCTTCATTATTTGTTCTTAAGTAGTCCTCAGTAGCAACTAGCACTACATTACATTTCATCAATAATGCAGTCTTATCTATACAAAACTATTCAAATCTTAGCCCACTTATTTCAAATTAATTGTCTTTACTGTTTTTGCAACCGGAGTCATAACAGCAAACACTCATCCCACAATAAAACTCGTTCCACAGGAAAACATGGAAGAATTTAAAGGTTGCTACTGCAAGCCCACTGATTTCAATAGATTTAAACTGCACAAAATTGCACAATGCTGACTTTGTTTAGTTCAAAGATTTTCTCTATTTACAAAAGAAAAATTCCAACTTTCAAAGAATTTGGAATGGTGGTAAAATTTAAAGATTTATGAACAGCCAATCTCAGAAAATAGGACTATACGAAAAAGCTGTGTATCTATAATGCCATTAATCCAGGAAAAACATACAACAAAAATGAAGACCACAAAGCTGGACTTATAACTGGACTGGTACATGAGAGGTCTTCATTTCACTGTGTCTTCATTTCACACATGCTAAATAATGCAGTTTCAGTCCGCTTCCATGACCGTTTGCAAGTGGATTTTGCCATTTCACACAGTAAAATCCACTTGCAAAGTGCACTGAAAGTGGATTGAAAGTGTCTGTGAAAGTGTCCCCTCTCTCCACTTTGTTAGAAGCATCAGTAGAACAGGTATACCAATGAATATTGATCCAAACTTTCATTATATCCTTATGAAGCCTAGGAATCACAACAAATTGTATACACAAACTGACAAAGATTCTCAGTTAACTTATTTGTAAGCTTCCTGCAGCAATAAGCAAAAAGCTCAACAGTTTTATTTAAACTGCGTTCTTATCATTATGGCTGCAAAGTTCACTTACTAAATAAGCCTAAAGAACTCGGCATGCCTTGCTCCTAAGAAAACATCCTTGGGATCAGCGTGTTAATCTGTTAACAAATGACTTCTATTATTAGCAATGAAGTGTCATATACAATCTTCAGTTAAATGGCATTAGTGTGGTATCAATAAATTAAAAGGTCCTGAACGAAATGCAAATCATCTTGAGATTAAAGAATGAACTTGTTAAGCTTTTCTCTATTATTAACTCATTCAATACTGTGCATCATCAGTAGCACTTTTAAAAAAACAGACTGAGAAAGTGAAACAAATGCAAAATTTTCTTACCAAGCCTACTTAATTCCTTTTTCTTTAATTAGTGCATGAAATAGACTATATGGATTGCTTATAAAGTATTAAGGAATATATATTTTATTTTATCTAAACAATCACAAATACTCCCAACACTGAAGACAGAAATTGCTATACATTACCAAACTATGCTCTAATTTTTGCCAGTTGGGAAAATAGAAAAAAGCTGAACATAAAAGCCACCAACTCTGCTGTAAACAGACTGAGTTCAAAACACTGTGCAGATCTTACAATTACAGTGCATAAAGAGAGCACTCATATTTTTAATGAAAAGGAGAAAAAATCCCATAGTAGGGGAACACTTAATAATGATAGCAGTAATAAAATTTATATGTCAAGTTAGACTTGATGTTCTGTTGAAGAGTTCAACAATTTTAAGGTCACACAGAGGAAAGTGTATATAGGATTGTAGCCTATTGGGAGACAGCGCCATTGAGGATTAAGATGCAAAGTCACATTTATTTAGGTGGTTTCTAGGCCATCAGAGTCCTGCTTGAGGCGGCTTACAATTAACAATGTCACAATAACTGTAGGCAAAATCAACTCTCCATGTTTTATTTACGCCCCACTCCATCTCAGCAAATGTATATCCCTGAAAACACAGCCCTAATTGAAGTTTATCAAAATCCTCGCCTACGATTCATTCTTTCACACGGAGCTCCACAGATTTCAGAAACTGAGTACCGCCTTAAACAGACATGAATCTCCACTCTTCCACATATCGTTGATCCCAGAGAGAAACCATATTTTCAAAGTTTCATCTATTTATTTCATTTGATGCATCGGTCAGAGGAACCCAAGCAAGTGAAAAGCACAAGGAGTCAATGGTACCAAAGCCAGGCAACCAGGCTGCAGGATCACAACACTTGGCCAACATCCAGACTGTACTCCTGGACACAATATCTGCAGACATTCTATGTTCTCCAACATTTGAAAATACCTTTCCAACATTAAATCCTAAGGCAGGCGTTCCCAGTGCAGTGCCAACACCTTTCCAATGTTCCCTCTAAGCTGTGGGGTCTTGTGAGCAAAAATTCTACTTTGTGAGCTACTGGCATTAAAGTTGTGAGCAAGTGATTTGGATACTGCACAAATTAGTTAGCTTTGGAGCCATCCTTCCTGAGCTAAGACAAAAATGTGTGAATCAGAGGCTAAAAAACTGTGAGCTAGTTCACACTAACTCAGCTTAGAGGGAACACTGCCCAGCACATATCAAGTGTTTTTAGAAAGTGGGCAGGGCCAGGTGGAGCTTTGCCCAGCAGGGCTTCTGACTGGCTATGCAGATTTTTACAAAGTTGCTTCACCAGCAGCTGTCACCATGGGCTGGCCCAAGGATCTTCACTGTGTGACTGGAGATAAACTGTGTGTATCCAAGAAAATATTTTAAACAATATGTTCATTTTAAAAGGCATCCTCTTAAAAAGAGTTTCTGCTTAAAACATGAGAAAGATACTATTACAGCTATGCATGACTTCACTCCCTTATATTTTGCAGTTGGCTCTGCCCCTTCTGGCAGCCATTTTGTGGTTGCACCTGCCACTCTATGTCAGAACTTTGTGTCCAAATTCCAAAGGTATCCACAGACTCAAAAATGCTGGGGACCCCTGCTTTAAGGCATGGTTTAATGCAACAACAATTCACAGTTTGCTGCTATGTGAACAACCTTTGAAGGTGATTCCTCATGAGAGCTGTCCCTTCCCTTGTACACAGCGAATTGGTTACTCCAGCATCACATTACACAGCATGTTTTGCAAGCTCTCGACAAACCAAGAGTCCAAACTATTGTTCCCTCTAATTTCACCCCCCTACTGAATGTAGCAGTTCTCAGCAGAATATAACTGCTGTAATCTTAAAATGAGGAATGGGCAGTGCAAGACCCTGCATGGCTACAGATTGCTACTGAGCAAGGGCTTCCTATGTTAATGAGCAGCTGCTTAGAGGGAACACTGGGTCAAACCAGGATCAAACCACCATTTGCTATCCAGGTCTGCAGGAAAAGTCCAAATCTGCCAGTTTGCATACAGTGGCAAAAATGGCTTATCAATAAAGTAGAAGTAATTAACTCATTCACAAACAAGAAAAGGGAATTTGGGGGGGGGGGATGACAGAAAAACAGGGACCACATGAATTAATGCAATAGTTCAAGGCTTGTTTCCATACAAGCAAGCAATGATTCCCCATAACTGAACCATACATGAGCCAGAGAAACCCAGTAGCAATGCAACCTTTGAAATCTTAAGATTTGCACCCATGTGAGTTGCCTATAACATTTTAAAATACTTTTTAAAGGATTATTCTATTCATGATTCTGAAATATAGTATTCCATAATGGGGAAAGGGGGAGGGTTAACTTTCCCCAAAAGTTTCCAGTTTTGGAGGGAGAACTGGGGACACCTAGGAAATCAACTCTAAATGTTTCCTTATTCTTTCCCTTCCCTAGACCTATGCATCTCTACCATTCATAGAGTGTACAAATACTAATGTCACGTAAGCAGTTTTGCAACAAACCTCAACACTTAAGACATCTATATACTAATAGCCAAGGCGCCCCCTCTGTGTGGATATCTAAATCCGCATGGAAGGGGCACTTGGGGGAGCAGGGAGATTTTTCTGCACACTTAGGGGACTCTCCAGGTGTGCAGAAAATCTAAAAAGTAAAAAAAAACTTTTGGGGGGATATTTAAATCCCCCGAAAAGTTAAAGAGTGTTCCCTATGCATGCACAGGGAATGCTCTTGGAACTCTGCAGCGGCTCGGCGGTTGGGAGGTGTCCAAGCCTTGCGGCCGGTGCTGGGGGGTGGGAGGGGAGATCGGCAGCCCGGCAGTTGAGAGCCGCTTGGGCCTAGCCACAGGAGCCGGGGGGGGGGGGGGGGATCGGTGGCCCGGCAACTGAGAGCCACTTGGGTCTCACCGCTGGAGCTGGGAGGTGGGGAGAATTGGCGGCCCGATGGCTGAGAGCCGCTCAGGTCTAGCTGCAGGAGCCAGGAGGTGGAGGAAGAAGACTTACCTATGGAGTGGATCCTCCTGCCTCGTCTTTGGTAGCAGGGGGAGAAGGATTGACGGGCCCGGTGACTCAGAGCCGTGTGGGCCTCACCATTAGTGGGGGGGGGGATTGGCGGGCCTGGGCCTCACCATCAGTGCTGGTAGGGGGCGGGGGAGAAGGCTCACCTGTGGCAGCTTTTCTTCCAGGTGAAGCTCCTTCTCTCACCCCCCCATGAGTATCGTAGGTCCCCGTCTCTCGTCTATATATCTAATAGCCAAGATATCTAAATCCGCACGTCAGGGGCACATAGGGGGCAAAGAGATTTTCCTGCACACTTGGGGCACTCCACAGGTATGCAGAAAAATCTGAAAAGTTGAAAAAACTATATGGGGGATACTTAAATCCCCCCAAAAGTAAAAGAGTGTTCCCTGCGCATGTGCAGAGAACGCTCTGGGAACTGCTCCTTGCCACCGTTGTGGGTGGGGGCGGGAGAAGGCTCAGTGGACTCAGCAGCTGGGAGCGGCTCAGGCCTTGCCGCTGGTGCCTGGGTGGGAGAAGGCTTACTTGCAGCCACTTCCTCCTCCTCAACAGAGCTGCTTCTGCAGGCTGGGAGGCTTTGGGAAAACTCCCCTCCCCACAAGTATCGCAGGTCCTGCTTCTTGTAACATTATACTGTATGCGGGTACTGTAAATTAGGTAATTATAGTTTTACCCTAACACGTTAAATACATGCTTGAGCAGATTTATTTTAAACATTAAAATATCAAAGGTGTTCTTTAAGAACAACTGATTTACACTCAAAGATGTCTTAAAAGTTTTGCATTCACTTGTCACGTGTGCAATTAATTCAAAACTATTCAATTCCAGTTGAAGATGTATGATCAGAAAGCAGAAAGAAAAGCAGTAAAAATGGCAGCTAAGAAAGTTACACAAGAATATTCAGAGACCATAAAAGAAATCAGAGAAAAAATCTGTACATCTACTCTAGACTAACACAAGATATTAACCAAGCATGCCTCTTCATTAATCTGTGCAATCCCATATTACATTAAAAGAAAGATTCGTGTTAAAAAAAACAGAGTGCAGCATCACAGAAACAATCAAGGAGTTGTGCACAAAGCTTTTATATTAGAATAGCATCTTACGATGACGTCATCTTTGGCCATATAGTTTATAAGTATACGAAGCTGCCTTACATCCAGTATTGTCTCCTCTGACTCACAACAGCTTCCTGGTGTCTCAGGCACCAAAAGGTCTTTCTAAACACGTTATCTGAGTTCCTTTTAAAGTGGAGATGTCAGGGACTAAACCAAGCGTGCAAAGCAACAATTTGGACAGAGCCTCCAAACTTGGTTAGGAAAAAGGGACACACACAAACCTACCTGACTGATCAGATTCATCTCGGAAACAAATTCAGAATACCAGGCTGTTACTAAGTCAGCATTGTAGACTTGGAATTGGCTGCAGAGTCTTTGACAGCCCAGCCCCTTTTTCCTTTTAAAATGAGAAAGTGATCACACCAGGATAAGCCTGTGGTCATGCCTTTGAGCATCTGTCAAATCAAGGGACAAAACTGTTATGTACTGACCATGCGGTCGCCATGTGCTCCCGTAATGGCGACCGCCATGTGGCCAGAGCACATGGCCAAGAAACTACCTGAGCTTCAGCCAGGTAGAACAAAGGCCAGGTGGATTCGAACCGGCCACCAATCATGTACCCAGGTTTCTCCCAGGGAACCTATGAGATGTAAATAGACTTCTAATAGCCTATCAGGCCAGTTGGGTGAGGTCAGGGGATTGTCCCTGACCAGCATAAAAGGAGGGCTCGGAGCCCTGGGTTGTATGCTTCATCCGGACCAGCAATAAAGATCTAGCTGTTTCACTACTCCATGGACTCCCGACTCCAATACCTATCAAAAACCATGCTACTTTCAGGAATTTAGCCTGTGCTGCACATAGAGAGCAGGCACTTCTCTAGCAATCTGTGGAACTTTTGCCCCCAGGTGATAAGGCAGAGGAACTTTATAGGTTAGTTCTCCCCCTCACCCAAGCTAAATTAGAAAAAATACCTAGGACTTCGCCAGTTCAGCGAACATTTGCTAGGCTGATATAATTAAGAAAATACAACTTGATGCAGCTTCTGCCAGATAAACTATGAACAGGGTGTGAGCCCTCAGCACTCTTATTCACAGCAGCAGGAAACTATGTCAGGGTGGAGAACAAGCACCGACCTTCTAGTGCAGACAAAGATCGTCCAGTTCCATTTCATATTCATTCTCATTTTTTGTTACGAGCAAGAGCAGCACAAACACAAAAGAAGGACCCCTCCTCCCCTCCAAATCATTTTGGGAGAAGACAACTAGGAGCTTCTACGTAGCAGCCTTGCCACTTCCGGCTCAGGAACAAAGTGCAGGGCTCGGTAATTGACAAAGTGTCATCTTGCATTCTGTCACTCCTATCTATCCCTGCTCAGCAAACAGCTCTTGTCCTCTCTACTAGGTTCTGAACAGAAACTGGGCACTGTACTATCCACAGGTAGGTACCACAAGACACAAGCAGAGGTTGGCTCCTCAGGGATGGGCACATCCTGAACAGTTCCCCTGCCTTAAGTCGTATTTAGTGTTTCTGTGAACTCCACTTCTCTTCAGTCAAACACTAGGCCAGCCCTGCTACACAGCTTTTCGTCTTGTTCATAAAGGCATGCATGAACCTGCATCGCCATTTGTCGGTTGACAAGAAACCTGACCAAGACCAGGCTACTGGGATGGTAATTCCTGCTCAAAAGGAGGACTGCAAGACACCCATCTTTCAAACTAGTGAATGAAAGGCTGACCAAACCCTATGAAGCAACAAATAATGCTGTTCCATAATCCTCAGATACAAAAAGGCAACTGACAAATAACTTCAGATCACGAAGAACCACTCAAAACAAGTTAAATTAATCACAGCAGTTCAGGAGAAAGTCAATAAAGTACTATATTTATACAACTCCACATTACACAAAGTCAAGACATTCCTTGTCTTGAGGTTTCTAGATAGTCTCTAGTGGTCTATAGATATACATTAATGTACAGTTAGCCCAGCTACTAAAAATAGTAATTAAATTCAGATACCAGCCCAGCTGAACTACAGAAGGAACAGGTAAATCATTATTTCTGTCTGCACTAACTATATCACTATCATCGAAAATTTACAAACTGTTTCTATACAGTAGATCATCCTCTTCCCTTGCAGTGCCACAACACTCTCAGCATCTCTGTAATATCAGGGGTACCTTAAGACAGAGCACAAACCATTCAAATGGATGTTGAACTCCCTCTTAAATACCTTCCATTCCTAAATTAACAATTTTTAGGCTCATAAAACATTAGCATCCCCTTATTTCCTTGTTTGACCACAGTCTCACTGAAATCAGCTACCCAGTACTTATGAATCTTGACTCTAAATGGCACTTCCTGACAACAAACCCCACCCCCTATAAATAATGGTTGAGGAAGTTCTGTTCCACTGTATCTGATGAAGTGTGCTTGCACACAAAAGCTTATACCATGAATAAAACTTTGTTGGTCTTAAAGCTGCCACTGGACTCAAAGTTTGCTCTGAAAGCAGCTATAGTGAGGGAAGGACCCCTTCCGTATCTTACAACGTAACAAAGCTAAACCTCTACCTTTGCCAGATTACTCACGTGGCCTTCAGCTGATTTACTTCCATCCTGCGGCATCTCCATTCTCCTGTCTCCCCCCCCCCCCCCTTGTCGACAGCAAGTTCCTCAGAGAGGCCTACCATTTTATTTTTGCTTATTTTACTCTTTTTTATATATAAAGGGTTTTTTTACTCTCTAAAGCACTATGTACATTGATAGCACTACATATATAAATAATATGCACGTCACCTGACAGTAGCTGTCCCCATTACACTGTCATTCACTATGTTTGGCATGGCAGCAAATAAAGAAAGGGGTAACATAACCCAACTTCCAGTCTGGCTTCCTATGGGTGCGGTTTAGTGCCCAGTAATAAGGGTAAATACTCGACAACTACTCATCTGTTAATTGATAATTAAACTGCAGATGTTCAGGCAATTCAGTGATAGTGTTATAACTGTAGTCTAACCAAACACGATCTTACTCTAAAATAAATAGTTCATTCTACTCTGGAAAGCGCTGCCATCTCCACACTGTTGAAGAAAGAGAACCCATTTCTAGATGCCAGGTCTCTGCAGCCAACGTGTCTGAATGCACTTTTTAAAATTATCTGGTAAATACCTACCCCACAACCCCTCACTAGGCACCGATTCTAAAATACCTGTGAAAAAAATCATAACCCATACTCTGGAAGCAAAATATATTCCTTTTGTAGCCATCTAAACACAACCGAGCGTTCTGTTATCTGTTTTGACACTTATTCCTCAACAGGTGTTGATGGGAAGGACTTGTATTGAATTAGCACCCAGGCCTCAGGCCTGAATTCAGGAGAATCCTTACTACCTTTTTCAACAGTGGTGACAGAAGGCACTAATATTTATTAAGAACTGTTCAACAGCAGCTCCCAAACCACCCCTAATTCTATTCTCTTCCCCCCAGCCCTAATCCCCACACACCGGACAGCCACAGGTTAAAACGCTATTCGGAAAGGAAGGCAGCGGTGACAAATACCAAAACATTATTACCTTGTTAACCGGCATGAGGTAAGTAGCTTGCTGATGAACACAACCTGCTATAGTAGTGTAAGACATTGTTCCAAGACAACACAGGGGGGGAAATTTTCGCTTGCTCCGAGATGTTTTGCTGCCTGCCTAGATTTTTCTGTAGAATCGACAGGGAAGTAGCCGATTCATGAAGGGCCCTTCCCAAACAACCCCCTCCCCCCCCCCCCCCCAAAAAACACAAACCCAGTCTCCTAACCCAGATATCAGGGGCGGGGGGGGGGCATGTTTACAATGAGGAACAAAGCCCCTTCCTTTTGCCAGCTGTTTATATCCACAGGGCTATCCCCTTCTCTGTTGTTGTTGTGTTACAGCTCATTTGTGTCGCGATAGGTAGCCTCGCCGGCCCAAACGGGAACAAAACGCAACGTTAAGCGAGAACTGCACTCGTCCATAAGGAAAGGCAATGACAAAGGTGCGGGCCCGGCCAGGATCTGGCTCCGGAAGGCTGGAGGATTATTATTATTATTACTATTATTATTATTTTGTATTACATTTTACGTGCAGGGCGTGGAGGGAAGCCGAGGAAGGAGCCGGGGGTCCAGGGCCGGCCCCCTCCGCCCGCGGGTTCGCCTTGGGCCGGCGGCGGGGCGTGTGCGCAGCAAGAGCAGCAGCATCATTACCTGCCCGGGTGGCCGGCCTGCTCCCGCTCGCTCAGCGCCGCCGCGGTGTGAATCCTCCGGTAGCGCTCGGCCAAGGCCCGGCCGGACAGCAGCAGCTGGTAGCGACCCCGGCAGCCGCCGCCGCCGCCTCCCGCACCGGGCGGGGAAGGCAGCCCCGAGGAGGCCATCTGATGCGGCAGCAGCGCCCCGAAGCCGGCCGCGCTCTCGCCAGGCCCCATGGCCACGCAGGGCTCGTCGCCGGTGCCGCTGGGGAAGAGGAAGAAGCCGCCGGCACCGCGGGGCTCGGAGCCTGTGCAGGACGCGGCGGCGGCGGCGGCGGCGGCGGAGGCTCCCGCGCTCATGCCGCCTCCCCCCCTCCCTCCCCGGCCCTCACACGCTCCGCCCCGCGCCCGGACCCTTCCCTCCGCCCCTCAGCGCCTCAGCGGCCCAGCCATAGGGAGGAAGAGAGAAGGAGCGAGGGAGGGCCGCCGCCGCTGCTGCTGCCGCCGCGGACAGACACGACCGGCCCACCTCGGCCGGCGGCGCCTCAGTGACTAACTGACTGCCTGACTGACAGCCGCTCTACCCACCCCCTTGGGCCCTCGCGCGCACCCGCGCTGGAAGGACTGAGGGGAGGAACGGAAGCTCGCGGGACCCTGAACGGGGCGGGGCGACGTCAGCCAAGCGGGCGGGAGCGCTCTCTCTCTCTCCCTCGTTTCCTCCTTTCTACCTATCCGCCCCACACCCCTTCCGTGTGTCAAAGCCCTGACATCGGGACGCGCCTGCGCGGCGAGGCTCCCGTGCTCTCCCCCCCCCCCGAAACATATACATGGTCCCACCCTGAGGGAGCGCGGAGAGCGCATGCGCGTTGGTGGAGTGCTTTCCTTTTCGCTCAGTGTTTCTTGAGTGGGGTTTCTGAGTGGGGAGGGGGCGCCTCCGTTCGCTTATTGCGGGGGGTGGGGGGAGATAGACGTAAGAATAAATAGCAATGGTGACCAGCTTAGTAACAGAGGGGATAACTGTTGCCAGCAGGGTTCCTAATTAATAGGTTTAGGCTCAAACCTTCAGTTGCCATAAGAATGGCTGGGTGGTCACGCGGGGGGGGGGGCGTCGTTTCAGCCCAGCCTACCTCGCAGAGTTGTTGTGTGGGGGGGGGCGGGGTTGGAACTGGCACAGGGTAGAGGCTGTGCGCGGGCCCTAGGGATCCTTGGAGAAAGAGGCGAGATAATAGAAGCGTATCCAGATGGTTTGAAGGAGGAGAAAGGCGGTGCCGACAGTGGCCGGGAAGAGTAAAGAAGGGAGAGGTTGTGTGTAAGGTGCAAGGCGTGTGCGCTTCTGGCCCGGACAGAATTGCCCGCGACATGCCCGTGTTTGGGGGCGGGCGGGGGGACACCCTGGTAGTGCATTGCTCCTTTTATCTCAAGGGGAAGGCTGCAAAGAGACCGTCAAGTAGAGGTGACGTCATCGCCCTAGTATAAATATTATGGGGGGGGGGGGGGGAATAAAAGATGCATACACCGTTGACGTGCTCTGACTAGTCTTGTTAGATCTCGGAAGCTAAACAGGGTCGGCCCTGGTTAGTATTTAGATGGGAGACCAACAAGGAAATTGTAGGGCTACCACGCAGAGGAAGGCAGTGGGCAACCACCACTGAACGTCTCTTACCTTGTAAACCCCACGGGGGGGGGGGGCTATCACCATAGGGTTATCGCCATAAGTCAGCTGTGACTTGATGGCATTTTCCACCCCCCAAAGTGTTAATGTATATAGGGGGGGAGGGACAAGAAGGGATTACCTTTGGGTACCACTTTGCACAGATCGGCTATCTAGCAAATAATTGCAGGAAAGCCTTTGTCCACAAGCTGTCAACTTCGCCCTCCTAAGGAAAGCAGTTGGAGAAAGATGATGTTCCAGTGACCCCTCTGGCCAACAATATTTTTACAACAACTCTTGGCACACAGTAAGGGAGAGAGTGGTAAGGGAACATCTCAAGAGCAGTATTCTTTCCAATCATGTACTTTAAAAAGGCAGCTGCTTTTTTGTAAGTGCCTCATGAAGATTCCAGCCAGTGTGTGTGCACAGGAAAACTTATACCAAGAATTAAACTTTGTTGGTGCTGAAGGTGCCACTGGACTCGTACTTTGTTCTCATGCTCCCAGTCTTCTGGAACAGGAGCAAGTTGCAGAGATACGCTTCTTTTGTTGTGGCACTTTTATTTCTTTGTTTGTTAGATTTTTATTCTGCTCTTCCCAAAAGTGGGCTCAGCATGGTCCACAACATAGCTTTATAAAACATATAGAATCCAATGAAGTCTAAAATACAAATCTATAAATTAAACCCCCCACATGGCGCCATAATCCAATTCTAGTCCCCTAATTTATATTAGCAATGGGGGAGGGGGATTGAAGCAGGTAGTGGAGCAGCTAGTTATTAGAGCTATTAACCATTAAAACCATTGCTGTCCTCAATCATATGCTTGGTGGAACATCTTTGCCTTGCAGGCCCTGCGGAATTGTAACAGATCCCACAGGGACCTGCTTTTAGTAGGCAGAGAGTTCCACCAAATTGGAACCAGGGCCAAAAAGGCCCTGGCTCTGGTTGAGGACAGCCAGACACTCTTTGGGCCAGGGACTTCCAGTAGATGTTGGTCATTTGAGCCAGTTTAGTGCAGTGGTTAAGTGCGCGGACTCTAATCTGGGAGAACGGGGTTTGATCCCCCACTCCTCCACTTGCACCTGGCTGGATGACCTTGGGCAAGCCATAGCTCTGTACCTGCTGTTCTCTCAAGGACAGCTTGGGAAAGAGCTCTCTGAGCCCCACCTACCTCACAGGGTGCCTGTTATGGGGAGGGGAAGGGAAAGGAGTTTGTAAGCCGCTCTGAGACTCCAAGTGAGTGAAGGGCGGGGTATAAATCCAATCTCTTCTTCTTCTTCTTCATAGTGCTTTCCTGCGGACATACCAGGAGAGGCAGTCCTGCAGGTAAGGCTAATAGATTTATTGAAGCATAAAAGCTTTGCTGATTGACATCTCACTTTGTCAGAAGCATGAAGTTGAGTTCCCAGTCATCAGACAGAGAAAGAGAAAATGGTTCGTGACTCACTGTTTTCTCTCTGTGTCTGTATTTGCCTACTGAGGTTTCATTTCATGCATCTAACATGCATTTCCATAGCTGGCTTGATGAAAAAAGATTGGTGCCTGAAAATGAACCCTGGAGAAAACTGGCCCCAGATCTGACCCAGCCCTCAGACATGCTGGTGCAGCAGATGGCACCTTAAAATAGATTGTGAGGAAATAGGTCTTGTCTGAAGAGTAAGAAGACTAATAGTAAGGAGATCTGGCCCACAACTACAGTGGGGCTATTAGGGGCACTGCCCCCTTCCTTGAAAGGCCTCCACTTCTTAAAGGTTCCCCCTTCTTCCCCAAAGCATTTAAAAGGATCCTTTAAATGCTTTTGAGAAGAAGTGGGGGTGGTGCATGTCCATCTCCCTCCCCTCCTGCAAGATTTAAAGGGCCTTTCAGCTTATCAGGAGGGAGCACATAGTCCGTTGATCAGCTGGAAGGCCCTTTATATCTTGCAGGAGGAAGGGAGAGGGGCACATGCCATCCCCCACTTCTTCTCAAAAGTATTTAAAGAATCCCTTTAAATGCTTTTGAGAAGCAGGGGGCCACAGGCATGCACTCTACCAAAATAATGGCAGCCCCACCAGAAAATGTTTTCCCTGCAAGCCACAAAATCCTGGCTATGGGCCTGAAAGAGATATGAAGTAGAAATCTTGAGGACTGAGGGGGTAATAGGAACAAATGTCTTTACTGTTTTGTGTAAACAGGTAAGTGCCCAAAATAAACTTCCCAAAGGCCATTCAATGTCCAGCAGTTTAATACTCTGTTTCTTATTCCCCAGTGCCTGATTGTTTAGTATAACTCTGTGTGCTTTAGTGACCTCAGCTAGGAAGCATGGACAGATGCGCTGCTTGATCTTATACATGTTAATGGATGGCAGCCTTATTCCAAATTCCTAAATTTGGTTGGGACCCTTTTTATGATTGGCAGCCATCAAAACCCATGGTGGGTCAATCTTGAAAATCTACTTCATTAAGTAAGTATTTCAGGGCCACTTTAAATAATACAATTTATATATATATATACCCTATTGCAATACATGAATTCTTGTTGTTGAATATGGCGGCCTGTCTATAGATCTTTGTTATGCCTTGCAAATTCTCATAGGAATTTATTTTTCCTGTTTGAAGAATAATGATTTGTTAACTGTATACAGACTTGTCCACAAGTAGAAAAAATGGTTTTTGCAGATTGAAGTTATATATGAATGCCAGTCTGGTGTAGTGGTTAAGTGTGCGGACTCTAATCTGGGAGAACCGGGTTTGATTCCCCACTCCTCCACTTGCACCTGGCTGGATGACCTTGGGCAAGCCATAGCTCTGTACCAGCTGTTCCCTCAAGGACAGCTTGGGAAAGAGCTCTCTCAGCCCCACGTACCTCACGGGGTGTCTGTTGTGGGGAGGGGAGGGGAAAGGAGTTTGTAAGCCGCTCTGAGACTCTTAAGTGAGTGAAGGGCGGGATATAAATCCAATCTCCTCTTCTTCTCTTCTTCTGTATTGGTCTTTCTCAGAAGAAGACTCACGAAACAAACATATTATCCAGAAATTCCCTCATGCTTTCATTCAACTTTGGACCTTTATTGTTGTGAGGGTCAAGAGATTTCAAACTACAAACAAAGGGTCTTAAACAAGAACTTCTTTTATTTGATAGTGGATCATCTGGTCTTACACTTCTTGAGTCAGTAATGGGGGAAGAAGGCATGTTAGGGTACAATTATAGTGTATTCAAACTATGGTGTAGCAAATAAACCCCCCAATCAACAAGCCAGAAAAAAGGCGCCCAAATACATCGGCCCATTAGTTCTCAGACAAGAAAGCGGGAAGGAAAGCGGTTTGCACCTGTAGAAAAAAATTAGCAACAAAGTCTGTGAGAAGACTCAGCCAAGGTTACAGATAAGCGCAGGTGAGAGAGCGGAGGGAGAGGAACACATTCCAAAGGAGCGGGGGAAACGCACTCAGACTGCCGTGGCACATCCCACCTCCCGACCGGGAAATGACAGTCTCACTGACAATTGTATGTGTTACAAAATAGTTTGTACTTATTCACATTTCATTGTATCATCAAATACACACTTTGTATACATATTTTGTAAATCGTTTTTGTTTATTCAGTGCCTATACACTGCCTTTTTTGGACTGTTTTTGGCATTTCAGCGGCTGTGGTTCTCTGTTGTGGCAATACATTATATGGCCACAATTTAGCTTTTCTAATTATTTCTTTTTAAAGTCACTTCTACAGAACACAAGTGGAGAACCCAAGCTGAGAGGCATCTCATTTCTGCCCTGCATCCTCCTCCCCATATTATTCTTTCGTTTCCCCCTGGCAGCTCTCCACATTACTTGCTTTCTTCTTTCCTTCCCACCCACCAACTTACCTATCTACCTTTATCTGCTCTCCCAAGCCTTCAGGTTTTCTGCCTGCCTTCTCTCCTACCCACCTAACTACCTTTTTTCTGTTCTCCCCTTCCTCCTGCTTCTCTTTTTCTCCCTTTTCCCTGCTTCCTTCTCTCCTTTTCGTGACTTTCATCTTTTGCCATCTCCAGTCACCTACATGCCTCCATTTTGACTGACAGAAACCAAGGCTTGGAAGTCTTGAAATAGGGTGGTGGTTGCCTGGCAACCCCACCAAATGCCTGCAGAGATCAGGGAGCACCAAATGCCTGCAGAGATCAGGGAGCACTGATCTCTTTCAGCTGAGAGCCAGTGTGGTATAGTGGTTACAGTGCCAAATTACGATCTGGGGGAGCCAGCTTCAAATCTCCACTTTGCCGTGGAAGCATGCCAGGTAACCTTGGGCCAGTCACATACTCTCAGAGTAACCTACCTCACAACATTGTTGTGAGGTTAAAGTGGGAAAGGGGAGAATTGTAAACCACTTTGGGGCCCCATTGGAGAGAAAGGCGGGGTGTCAATGAAGTAAATATATAATTTAAAAACCATCGCTTTTATTATTTGGGGTTTTTAAATCCCCCCCATGTCTATTGTTGTTTTCAGTTTCAGGTTTTTCTGCAAAGCTGGGAATTTCATTAGGTTTGCAAAACAAATACTCCGTCTGTCCCTGGCCCCATTTATGGATTTTTGGATCTATGTTCTGGGGCCCAGTTCAGAATTAGATATAACAATTCTCTCTGTTGCCTAGTAAGTGAGGTATTGATGAGGTTGTAGCTTTGGGGGGGGGGGTCCCATTCAAATGACTATGCCGCTGCCTTAGTAAATAATTTCTGTTCCATTCACAGCTAATTCATTTATTATACCCATTTGGAATATCTACCCTTAAAATAGATTGTTGGGCTATATCCAGTGTATTGATTATTCTTGATGGAATCCATGAGAATCACATACATTGATTTTATTTTTTTAGTCGAAGAGAGGTTCTGCACTATCAGAGCGATGGAAGCTTTTCTTCTCTCTCTCTCTCTGTACTCCTGAGTTTTCCTCAGATCTAAGTAGCTTTCATGCCAGGCTGCCATTTGCTGCTTATTTGATGACTAAGATATTGCTCAGCAGTCGAGCTGGTTGAGGCAATACTCACAGTCCATCTTATAGTGCAGATTTATGACTTACTTTAATCAGGAGTCATATCTATGGGAGACATGCCACCGAGTCCATTGACAACAGAACTGGAATGTGCTTTGGCTGAACAACATTATAAGAGTGAAACATTCTATGTTTGTCATGCACTAAGCTGTCAGGCGCTTGTCAACAAAACAGAAGGCAGGCAACTGGTTTGTAGGAAGAAAGGGAGAAATATATTTACAGCACTTTGTCTCCACATTCCCAGGGTTATGCCCTAGCTTAGAAAAGTCCTTTATCAGCCGTCAGCACAGCTGAGGACTCCCATGAACTTTTCCGTGGGTACGTGGCTTGGACAGTTCTTGGGGTCCTAGAGTTCGAAGGCTGCATTTGATATCTAAGCATTCTTCATATTTTAATGGTATGAGTTTTGTTATAGCTGGCAAATCTTTAATTTTGCATGCCTTGATTTTTTTTGTAGGTTCTAAGAACAGTAGTCACTGCTTTTTAGGCATATTGAGGAATGGGACTGGCAAGCATGTTTCAGCCAAGCATTGTTCCTTCATCCAGGATCCTGACAACCAAGTTCCTTCATCCTGCCTGACTGCCAAGTGTTTACCAGCATCTTTCCAAAGTTTTGTATTGGCCACCCGTCTTATCAGACTGCAAAAGCAGGCATAATTCTCTTAGGGTTCTTTTCAAACTAAATTCTATGCAATTGAACTTACTTCCTAATAGAATTGCCAGGTCCTAGGGGAAACTCCTGGAGATTTATGGATGGAGCCTGGGGAGGACAGGGACCTCCAAAGCATCCATTTTCTCCAGGGGAACTGATCTCTGTAGTCTGGAGATGACATATAATTCTGGAGGATGCCCAGGTCCCACCTGGAGGCTGGCATCCCTACTTCTAAGTAAACCTCTGTAGGATTGTGCTGCATAGTTTCGGCATAAGTAATTTTCTTAGTTTAGTCAGACTGGCATCCAAGAAAATATGTTTAGGGTTGATTCCACTTACAGATGTTTCTTGGAGGGGGGGGGACTTAAAAGCCCAGTACTACACTTTGAAGCTGTTTAACTAGTGTAGATGAAGGAATTGTTTTACCAGTTTAAGATTTGCAGTCTTTTATGGTGCCTGCCAGCTTTCCTAAATAGGGAGCAAATCTGACCCATATGGCACTCTTATGATCAAGCCTTAAGTGGGTCTACTCAGGAGTAAGCCCAATGTTATTCAGTGGGACTTATTCCCAGGAAAGTGTTTCTAGGATTTCAGTGTTACTTTCCCCAGCTGTTTCCATCCTTGCAAGGAGTAGTTTGCTGGAATAAAGTCCCAGGATCCAACATTCTGCTGAGTCATGCAGACTGAGGAAGTGGATGACATCACCCTCTCTGGAAACCCCAGCTGAGCAGCGGCACGGTTTCTGTGAACTTTCTGTCTAATGGATGCTTGTTTACAATATATTTCAGCCATTCTCATCTCTGCCTCCCTCCCCCCCCTTTCTGTTATAAACGCACATATGCCCATCAGCACAAATTGTCCCCTTCCTAGCCTGTTTTACTGGGTGTTTGCCAGAAGTTAGAATGGCAAAACGGGTTGCTGGTTATATTTATTAATTTTTTTGCACACAGCTACTTAAACCTGAGAGTCACTAATGGAAAAGCTGCATTCTCTTCCTCTCTCTTGTTTCTTTGCTTTGCATGTAGAACTGCTTCTTCCTTTTGTGAAGGCTTTTTTTGTTTTGTTCAGCATTCACTCACTAACTCATTAACCTTCCTCCCCGTTTATGTTTTTAGGTCTGTATATTATGGTTTATTTAATTGTGTAATATATATTTGAAATGCCTTTTTAATGTCTGAAATGTTTTAATTATTGAAATAAGGATGGCAGCCTCCAGGTGGGACCTGGGGATCCCCCAGAATTACAGCTCAGACTACAGAGATAAATCCCCGGGAGAAAATACTTAGGAGATTGGACTCTGTGGCATGGTACCCCACTGAGGTCCCTGCTCTCCTTAGGCTCCACCCTCAAATCTCCAGGAGTTTCCCAACCTTGAGCTGCAACCCTTACCCCCCCCCCCCCATCCCCTGCTGGTGGCCAAAGGGGACCAGGCAACCCTCATTTGAAATGTTTTGATGTTTGCTGTCTTGGGGGTCCTGAATTGGGTATGGACAGGTGGCTCAGAAATGTTTTAAATGAATAGATAAATAATAAACCAAAACACTGTCAGCCTTGCCCTGCTTGAAATACAAGGACACGGTGCTTTGAGAGCAGAGGGTATGATGAAGTCAGAAAAATGTGAGACCGCACTCAACTATATTGCTTTCTTCTGACCTTGGATCAGTCATAAGTTCTCTCAGAGCTGTTCTCTTAGGGGCAGTCCTCAAGAACTCTCTCAGCCCCACTTACTCCACAGGGTATCTGTTGTTGGGGGGGAAGGGAAAGGAGATTGTAAGCCATTCTGAGGCTCCTTCGGGTAGTGAAGAGCGGGGTATAAATCCAATCTCCTCCTCTTCTTCCTCTTCCCCTTCTTCTCCTCCTCCTTTCTAAATTGGTTTATAAAATGAAATGTATCTATTAAAGGAATTGGTAGTGGTGGAGGACATCGCTGCTGGACATTAAGCAAATCTTTCACATGCATTTGCCCAGTTCTGTGTTGTTACAGAGTTTTGAGCAGTGGACTTCAACCGTTCCAGAACTAAGGCCTGCCTTCAAAATCCAGGAGGCCGCATAGGACACACAGAGTGGGCAACCAAGTGACAGGGAGAGGAGGAGCCAGCATGATGACCTCATCAGCATGCAGCAGGTATGGAAAGAGGCACAGGATGCAAAGCGGTCTGGGCTGTCTAATTTTACATATACACACCAAAGGGAGGTCCTTCCAAAAACGGTTACTAAAATGGTAGCTCTAAAGGAGCTCATGACTGTTGTGTATCAAGACCACAGTCGCCAGGGACTTTCGTAATGGCGACCACCACGCAGTCATCGCACATGGCCAGAATCTACCGGAGCTTTGGCCAGGTTGAACAATAGTCAGTCAGATACTAAATGACCACCAGTTACGAGCCTAGGGTTCCCGCAGGGGACCTATGAAGTGCAACCACTGACTTAAGGTCCTATCAGGACATTTGGGCAAGGTCCGACCAGCATAAAAGAGGGCTCTGGGCCCGGGGTTTCTCATGTTCCATCTTGACCCACAATAAACTATCATGCTGATTTCACTGTTACCGGCCTCCCAACTCCAGTACTTTCCATTGGCGATGAAGGTGGGATCCCGATGAGCGACTCATCAGCCGAACCAAGCAGCCCCGTGCCGAGCACCGACCCGCAGGCACCAGGCACTGCCAAGCTCCAGCGCTCTGAAGCACTGCTGCTAGCCCCCGAGGGCACTGCTTGCCGCGTTGTTCCTGCACCGGTAAATATGGCTGACACTCCGGGACCAAGACCCCCTTTTGATTCATCTCATCCAGAGACCTGGGAGGCATGGATCAAGCAGCTGGGCAGTGCCTTCATCGTCCGGGGGATCACAGATGCGGACATGAAGCGGGCCTAGCTCTTGAGCTCTTGCGGGGTGGACACGATGTGAGTCGCCCCTCAAGATCCCCTCAAGGCACCTTACAACATCGTCACCAAGGCCCTCGGGGACTACTTCGCCCCCAAACCCTCAAAAATGGCCCTGCACTTGGATTTCATCTGGCGCCAACAACAGCAACCTTCCTGGCTGAACTCCGCCACATGGCTGTGGGCTGCGAATTCTGCCACGTGATCGACCACGTGGAGACAGGGTTCATGGGGGGAGTGCAAGAAGCAAAACTACGGTGCTGGCTGATAGCATTTACCGAGCCAACCCTCAAGAAGATGCTACAAACAGCCATGGCCTTCGAGGCAACTCTAAAGGACAAGCTGGCCACCAAGGTCCATCGCACCGCAACCTCCGAGTCCAAATCATCCGAGGATGAGGACGTCCACTGGCTCCAGTAGCACTCGCAGAAGGGTGAGTCCAGCTCCTCCCGGGCCCACTCTCGGCACCCGGCATCTGCCACCATGTTTCCCTCTTCTTCCAAAAACAGGCTGCCCCCAACATACGCTAGCTGCGGGGACCCCCACGAGCGACGTTCCTGCCATTTCTGGGACGCCGTCTGCTGATCATGCAGTAAAACAGGGCACATTGCAAAGGCCTGTCACACCCAGACCAGCCGCTGCTCAACCGCCACAAACTACGAGATGGTGGATAGCCTTACAACAGCAGTACTGGTACTGAACTTACCCCAGCCCCTTCCCGGAGCGATTACAGTTGACCTACAGATTGAGGGTACCCCCTGTTCCATGGAGTTGGACTCCGGGTCTGCGTACTCCATAGTCTCTGCAGCAACCTTTAAACAGCTCTGCCCGTGGGGGGGACCCCGGCTATGCTGGCTGACGGGTCTAGTTCTCCGGGATTTCCAAAAGAACCTGGTTGCAGTCAAGGGGCTGGCCAAGGTCAAGGTCCAGTACCATGAATTCAGTGGCCCCCTCAACCTCCTCATGGTGGAACGAGACCTCATCAGTCTCCTGGGATGTGCATGGTTCAAACCCATGGGTTTGGAAGTCACAGGGGTGTGCCTCTTGGGTTCTGCAGACTAGAAAAAGAAGAAGAAGAGGAGAGATTGGATTTATATCCCGCCCTTCACTCTCTTAAGAGTCTCAGAGCGGCTTACAAACTCCTTTCCCTCCCCCTCCCCACAACAGACACCCTGTGAGGTAGGCGGGGCTGAGAGAGCTCTTTCCCAAGCTGTCCTTGAGAGAACAGCTGGTACAGAGCTATGGCTTGCCCAAGGTCATCCAGCCAGGTGCAAGTGGAGGAGTAGGGAATCAAACCCGGTTCTCCCAGATTAGAGTCCGCGCACTTAACCCCTACACCAAACTGGCTCTACACCAAACTGACTACACATCGGTCTGTGCGGAATTCCCGGCCGTTTTCTTTTGTTTTCTTTTTAAAATAAAAATAAATTTTATTAAGACTTTTTTTTCGTTTTACGAACATAGGACCCAAAAACAGTGAGAAGAAAAAACCCCATAAGATTACCAGAAAACACATTCAACATCAAATAAACATTAGCTAATCAAAAAATATCATATTTTGGTATACAGGGTTTGTCGGAAGAATATTTTGTTCCTCAGGATAACTTATAATTGAAAACCATACCTTTACAACTTTATTTTGGTATTGAGCTGGAGGACTATTGCATAGAGTATGACAACTTAGTCAGAATGAAATACTCCCAAATTTTCATAGACCCAGTTTTGCTTAGATGGAGCTTGTGTATCTATCCATTTAACTGCTATTAAATTCTTTGCTATTGTTAATAATATTGAGATACCTTCCCTTTGTCCTTGTGGTATATGTAAAATTTTCCAGTGTTCCAATAAGATCGCTTGTGGTGTCATTGGTAATGTAATGGAGGTTATCTTTTTATTTCCTGTTTCTTTGTGTGTGTTTTTCCAGATTAGATATTTTATTTTGCAATATTTTGATGTTATCTTCTTTATCTTTTTTTTTTTAAAGCTGCTATGGAGATTAGATGACCTCTCATTACAGACTTCAATGTGTCCCAATTGTTATGGTATGATGTATCTTCAGGTCTATTTATCTCTAGGAAGTTCTTAATATTATTGGTAATTTGTTGTTGTGTGTCAGTTTTCAATAAAATTGATTTATTCAAAGTCCATTTTTTGTTTTTGATCTTATTCTGTAATTTATCTAATTTGCATGTTACTGGGGCATGGTCCGACCAGATTTTTAGTTCTATATCTGTTTGGATTGTATTTGAGAGTAGTGTGTGGGATATTAAAATGTAATCTATTCTTGTGTATGAATTAAACCTGTAAGAATAAAAGGTGTAGTCACGTTCACCTGGATGTTGTATTCTCCAAATATCAAATAAACCATGTTTTCTGAAAATATCTTGTAGTTCAGTTTCAGAGTGTTTTGAGCTGGATTTTTTCTTTTTAGTTTTTGATCTGTCCAATTGAGTATTTAAAATACAGTTGAAATCTCCCCCTAATATGATTTTCCCTTCCTGGAATTGTCTTAATAATTCTAAAGTTTGCTTAAGAAATTGTATTTGATCTTTGTTAGGCGCATAAATTGTGCCTAAGGTTACTTTTTCACCCTCGAGATTACCTTTAGCAAAGACATACCGGCCTTTCTGATCTTTCAGAGTTTCTCTTACAGCAAAATGAGTGTTCTTTGCTATTAAAATGGCAGATCCTCTGGCTTTCGATGATCTAGGAGATACGAACTGTTGATTGTACCACAAAGTGGCTAAGACTGGATCTGTCTCATTTTTAAGGTGTGTTTCTTGCAAAAAAAACTATTTTTGGTCTAGATTTCAATATTTGTGTTGTAATTCTCTTTCTCTTAATGTTGTTATTTAAACCATGTACATTTCAAGACAAAACTGTATGCATGTTATTTTTGTCAAGTCTACCAAAATAAGTGATTAAATGATTTGGTTATATAAATATAGCAGTATTAGTATAGAAATTAATATAGAAATTAAAAAAGGTATCTACCTGGTAACCCTCTTACAATGATCCAATATAAAAACTTAACCAAAACAAGACAACCAAAGACTAAAAGAGAAAACAACTCCTCCTAATCTTGCCTATAGACTATCTAGTCTATTGAGTAGAGTCCCCTTCAGTTAGAAAAAAAGTAACCACAATCTTATCTAAAATTCCTAAAATTCCTATACCCAATCTCCAACCCTACCCCCCTTCTCCTCCCTTACCCAAACTTAATCCTAAATTATAGAACTCTAACCTACCTTCAGATTAAAAATCGATTTTAGTCCCTTATACTATCCCTATTATTTTAGTTATTTAAAATAACCACAACAGGAAAGCAAAAAAAGAACACCTAAATTACTCCCCCCTCCCCTGATTTATCTTATTACAACCAGATTTTAAAAAATGGAAATTATTGCCTTTACATTATTTCCTTTTTATACTGTTAATGGTCTAGCTTTATAGTTAATTACGAGTCCTCTGTAGCGTCTTTAAGTTGTTCTTTCCCTTGCAGGCAATGAAGTATGTCTGCGTTGTCTTTTCTTCTTGTTTCCCAGTGTCTTCCCTTCTTCATCTTTTTTGATTGCTTGTAACAGTTTTAATCCTGATCTTTCATCATATGCAGAGTAGGTAGAATCTTTATGGATTACTACCAATCTTCCTGAAGAAGCCCATTTATATTTTTGTCCCATATTTTGAAGTTTCATTACTGTTTCTTTAAGAAGTTTCTTTCTATGCAGAGCTTCTGCAGGGGTGTCTGGGAAGATTAACACTTTGTTATTCTGAAGTCATGGGGCGTTTTCTCACTAGCTTTCCCCCGCGGTTTACACCGAAGCTAGCACCGGAGCTTCTGGTCAGTTTCCCACCATTTGCTCCGTGCTCACAATTTCCTCCAGAGTATCACTGCACTGCTCCGGAGCTTCCCTGGAGCAAGAAAATCCTGTTCCTAGCGGTGTTTCCTGTTTACTCTGGTGGAGAAGCCTAGATGAGAACACACCCACTCGCCCACCCTCCATCTGGCCCGCCCCGCGATGGGCGTTTCTTGAATTTTATTTTTTTTTAAACGAGCCCTCCTAACGTTATATCGAAATAAGGAGGCAGGGAGGCAAGATCCCACCACAGGGACTGCGTTGGCGAGGTGGATTTGCCGTTTCTTGGTAGCAGGAGCCGGGTGCCATTGGCCCGAGAGCTCCCTGTGCTTGCTCCCAGGTAACTGCTGCCCTTTGTATGGGCTTCCCCGGCAACAGCCCGTGCAGAGCTGGCAGTGGGTGCTTTCCTCTAGAAACCCGCGGAGAAGCCGCGGGAAGCAAGCGGGCGGGCGGGCTGGGGACGCAAGTCTTCCTTCCCGCTCCCTGTGTGCAGTCCTATAATCCTGAAGCCTAACTTCCCCGCCTCTTTTTTTTTTAAAGGCCCTTATAACGTTATAACATCATAATGAAATTTTGATGCAGCATGGGAAGACGGCACAATTGTTGTCTTTTTATAATACACACACGTTTACATCTGTTATGGGGGGGAATGGATTTGCCGTTTCTTGGTAGCATGAGCTGGGCACCATTGGCCCGAGAGCTCCCTGTGCTTGCAGATGAGCGCTGCCCTGTGTTTGGGCTGCTCCGGCAACAGCCCGTGCAGAGCTGGTGGTGGGTGCTTTCCTCCAGAAACCCGCAGAGAAGCCGCGGCAAGCAAGCGGGCAGGCCGGGGACGCTTGCCTTCCTTTCCGCTCCCTGTGTGTGGTCCCACGATCCTGAAGCAACATTTCCCCCCCCTCCTTTTTTTTTTAAAAAAAGACCCTTATAACGTTATAACATCATAATGAAATTTTGATGCAACAAGGGAAGACGGCACAATTGTTGTCTTTATATAATACACACACGTTCACATCTATTATGGGGGGGGGTTAATTTGCCATTTATTGGTAGCGTTCCATTGGCCATTTGGGAGCCGGGTGCCATTGGGCACCAGCAGCAGCCCCCACAGAGCAGGCTGGGCGCGCTCCTTTGCAGAAAAGTCACAGAAATGGGTTGAACTGTTTTCTAGGGGCTATAACTATTCCTGTGGAGCGGGGAGACTGGTCTGTGTGTCATGCTGCTCCTCCTCAGTTGCTGCCACCACCACCCCATTTATGTAATTTTTTTTTTTTTACTTTACACGGGCCAGCTGACGCCATGTTGCCCATCCTCCATTTTGTTGCCTTGATCGGGTTAAGCACACGACATTTCAGTTCACATCAGAGAATCCACCCATGGGGGGGTCCTCCAGTGACATTGGAAGTCCGTGTAGCCCGCCAATCGTTTTGCACCAGCCCAGAACGGCAGGAAAATTTGAATACTGAGGAGGGACTTGATGAATTCTGGGAAGAGGAAGGCGGGTGATGCGCTATCGTCATTCCACTATGTCGTTATAACGTTACCACGCATGCGTTTTTTTTTTAAAAAGGAAAAGCGGGGAATGAGGGAGGAGCAGGGGGGAGGGAAGGGGAGGGGAAATGGACGGGGCAGCAGCAGAAAGCCTCGCAGCAACCACTACTGTGAACAGAAAACTGCGGGGGGGGGGGGGGGAAGAGGAGCTGATTGCTGTAGTGGAAAATTGGAGACGGTTGCTCAGGAGGAGTCTCACAGGGGGAAATGAGGAGGAAATGAGAGGCTAATGGCATGTGCGAAAACGCCCATGGTGTTTTCCCTTTCCTTGTCAGAGATAAAATTTCATCCCTAATAGAGTTGTTATTGATCTGTATTATTGTATCTCTTGGGTCTTTCCATCGTTGGTTTCCCACCCGCTTCCCAGCCATTTTTGACAGCACATGTGGCTCCTACCGGGGGGCCCCAGTCTCCCTGCACTTGGATCCCACAATCTGCCCCATCCGCATGGCGGCCCGGCGGCCCCCGTGGCCATCCAGCCAAAAGTAGAGGCAGAACTGGACAAGCTTGTGACACAAGGCATGCTCAAGCCAGTCTCCCATGCTAGGTGGGAAACACAGCTAGTCACCCCCATGAAGACAAATGGTGAGATCCGCATTTATTTATTTATTTATTTATTTATTTATTTATTTATTGTATTTATACCCCACCCTCCCCGCAAGCAGGCTCAGATTGCGCAGATTACAAATGTACTTTGAACTTGGCTCCGCAAGACCACACATATCCAGTGCCCGTGGTCAGCCACATCTTGGCCTCCCTAGCCGGGGCCAAGGTATTCAAGAAGCTGGACCTGGCACAGGCCTACCAGCAGCTTCCTGTGGACGATGCCACGGCAGCGGCACAGACCATTGTCACACACAAGGGAGCGTTCAAGGTAAAATGGCTCCAGTTCGGGGTCAATGTCGCCCCTGGTCTTTTCCAACAACTAATGGACTCTGTTTTACAAGGCATTCCAGGCATGAAGCCATTCTTTGACGACGTCCTGATTGCAGCCCTGGATGTCGCCACCTTCAAGACCAGGCTGCAGGCCGTCCTCCAGCAATTCCAGGATGCCAGCCTAAAGGTGCGCAAGGACCTTTGTCCCATCTGTGACATTCCTGGGCTTCACCATCGACGCCCAGGGCATTCACCCCACCCTGGAGAGGGTAGCGGCCATCACGGAGGCGCCCCAACCCACATCGAAGGCAGAGCTACAGGCATTCTTGGACCTCCTGAACTTTTATCATGCCTTCTTTCCCCACAAGGCAGCGGTCGCTGAGCCCATGCATAGGTTACTGGACAAGGGGGCCAAATGGGTCTGGGGGCTGCAACACACAGCAGCATTCCAAGCGGTGAAAGACTTGTTAGTTTCGAACACTGTCCTGGCCCACTTTGATGAGTCATTGCTGGTCATTCTGGTGTGTGATGTGTCTCCATATGGGGTGGGGGCATTTCTGGGCCATCGGCTTCCCAACGGGCAGGAGGTGCCGGTGGCCTACTACTCCAGAACACTGTCATCAGCAGAGCAAAACAGATCGACAAGGAAGCCCTGGCCATCATTGCAGGGGTTAAAAAAAATCATGACTACCTTTACAGTAGGGCATTTATGGTGGCCACAGACCACAAACTGCTCCTGGGTCTCCTCGCTCCCCACCACTAGACCCCACACATGCTGTCCCCGTGGGTCCTGCGGTGGTCAATTTTTCTTGCAGGTTACCAGTATGAGCTGGTGCACCACTCCGGAAAGGCCATGGGCCACACCAACACCCTTAGCCATCTCCTGCTGCCATCCTGTGTCCTGGACCCGGCTCCCACATTCCATGTTGCGCTTATCAAGGACCTCCCAAACCGGCCTGTCCAGGTATCCGATGTGGCCCGCCACACAACCCGGGACTGAGTCCTCTCCCAGGTCTCGGACTGGGTGGGGAGGGGGTGGCCCGACCATCCGGGCCCTGATTTCGCTGCTTACACAGCAAGGCGGCACGAACTGTCTACCCACAAGGGATGCCTGCTATAGGGCACGAGGATGGTTATCCCAGGGCTGCTCCGCTCTAGGGTCCTAGCAGCCCTCCATGAGTCCCATCCTGGAATTGTCCGGATGAAAGCCCTGGCCCGCAGCTATGTGTGGTGGCCAGGCATGGACAAGGAAATTGAGGATTGGGTGCACCGGTGCAGCAAATGTCAAGAGTCATGCCCCGATCCTCCTCACGCTCCCGTCCAGCCCTGGGAGTTGACCCACAAGCCCTGGTCTCGACTCCATCTGGACTTTGCAAGGCCAGTCCAGGGCCAGTTGTTTTTTATTGTTGTAGACAGCTACTGTAAGTGGCTGGAGGTAGTCCCAGTGCAGGCTGCCTCGACCAAAGCGGCCGTCCGAGCTCTGTGGCACATCTTCGCCACCCATGGGCTGCCCAACACCCTCATAACGGACAACAGGACAGCCTTCACATCTGGGGAGTTCCAGCGCTTTGTGGACTCTTTCTGTATCCGGCACATCTGCTCGGTGCCCTTCCATCCCGCAACCAACGGCCAGGCGGAATGGATGGTAAGGACCACCAAAGATGCCCTAAAGCAGATGGAACAAGGGGACTGGGAGCTCCAGCTGATAAAGTTCCTATTCAGCCAGCGGAACACCCCACACACCAGGATGGGATGCCGACCGGCAGAGCTACTGATGGGTTGGCACCTCGGCTCCCTGCTGGATCGCCTCCACCCGGACCACGCCATCAGTGGCGATGCCAAGCCCGAGTCCCAGCCAGGTGCACGGGTTTTCGCCCCCGAGGATCCCATCTACATCCAGAACTACACATGAGGTCTTCATGGAAGACGGAATGGTGTGGCAGCGCCATATTGACCAGCTCTGGCAGCATCTCCCAAGCAACACACCGAACGTCCCCGAGACTCCTGCTCCCACTGAACTGGTCCTGACCCCGCTCCAGGAACCCAACCCAGATGTGGAGCCTGTGGAACCCCTGCCTCTAGGCCATCCCAGTGAGTCTACACCGCCCAAGCCACCACCGGACATTCCCACAAGCAACCCCAGCCAGCCGCCAGCAACCCCGCTCCCTGAGCCAAACAGCACCCCGCAGCCAGCAATTCCCCAGTGCTCGGAACGCGAGCGTCGCCAGCCGGGATACTTGAAAGACTATGTTTGCAGGGGGGGAACTGGACTATGAGGGGAGGGGTGTTGTGTATCAAGACCACAGTAGCCAGGGACTTTCATAATGGCGACCACCACGCGGTGATCGCACATGGCCAGAATCTACCTGAGCTTCAGCCAGGTAGAACAATAGCCGGTCGGATCCTAAATGACCACCAATCATGAGCCTAGGGCTCCCACAGGGGACCTATGAACTGCAACCACTGATTTAAGGTCCTATCAGGACATTTGGGCGAGGTCTGGGGATTATCTCCGACCAGCATAAAAGAGGGCTCTGGGCCCAGGGTTTCTCATGTTCCATCTTGGCCCACAATAAACTATCATGCTGATTTCACTGTTATCCGTCTCCTGACTCCAGTATTTCCCAATGACTCAGAAGGGTCCTAGGATTTCCAGTTAAAGGTTGGGGAATTCCTGAAGATTTGGGTGTGGAGCCTGAGAACCGTGGGGTTGGGGAGGGGAGGGACCTCAGTAGAGTATAATGCCTTAGAATCCACTGTCCAAAACAACCATTTTCTCCGGGCGAACTGAAGTCTGCAAATGAGTTGTAATTCCAGGTGATCTCCAGACTGCACCTGGAGGCTGGCAACCCTATCCAAGACCCACCTGGGGGGTCTCGGCCAATTTGTTTATTCATTTATTTAACATATTTATACCCACCTTTCCACAATGATCAAGGCAGATTTAAAAAAATATAAACGTACACAGTTAAAAATTAGTTAAAACACATTAGTTAACATGCACTGAGTTGAAACTGCAACACAGATCATCACCGGCTGCCAAAGGTGCATCAAAATAATTCCCTGTTTTACCTTTTAAGGAAGAGAGGGCATGGGAGCTTTCTGTACCATATCCAGCAGGCTATTTCAAAGATTAGAGGCAGCCGCTGAAGATAAATACACATGGGCCGTGGATGGGTGGACCTCCCAAATAGAGGAGACTGTCAGAAATAAAATGTGTGATGACTTTATGTGGCTCATGGCATCATATGGGAAAGGTGGTCCACTAGGTATGTTGGTCCCAGGCCAAGAAGGACTTTAAATGCAGCAAATAGCACCTTGAATTGTGTCTGGAAATAAACAGGTAGCCAGCAAAGCTGCTGAAACGTGGTGTTATGTGATGGAGAAGAAGAGATTGGATTTATACTTCACTACCTAAGGGAGTCTCAGAGCGGCTTACAAACTCCTTTCCCTCCTCCTCCCCACAACAGACACCCTGTGAGGTAGGTGGGGCTGAGAGAGCTCTGAGACAACTGTCCTTGAGAGAACAGCTGGTACAGAGCTATGGCTTGCCCAAGGTCATCCAGCAGGTGCAAATGGAGGAGTGGGGAATAAAACCCAGTTCTCCCAGATTAGAGTCCGTGCACTTAACCACTACACCAAAGTGGCTCACAGTTACATGATCATGCTGTCAATAAACCAGTCAATAATCCTAGTGGCCACATTCTATACCAGCTGAAGTTTCTGAACTGTTTTCAAGGGCAGCCCTATATTATAACAGTCTAGCCTTGAGATTACAAGGCATGGAACTGGGCTGAAGACCACTGGTTTAGAACAGTCCTGGGATCCATAGATACACAATTAGGAAGTTAACAGATTCAGCAAAAATAAATCGAGTGAGGGTAAAGCATAAGGTGTTGTGTATAAGAAAGAAGATGTTTACTTCAGTCCTGTGTGTCCTTCCCTGAAGGAAATCCCATTGAACTTGGTGGCTAAACTGTTCTAAACTTTATGTAAGTATTATGAAATAAGAGCAGCTGTGGCACTTCCAAGAAGGATATGTTTGGTTCAGTGAATAACAAACCTAGCATGAGTCAGCAATGTGATGCTGCAGCACAAAAGGCCAATGCCAGGTTGTGTCAATAGAAGGGTTTTTCTAAGTCTTGAAAAAAAATATCCCCAAAACACTCCATTATGCTGAGCTATAAGATATCCCATCTGTCTCCCTTTGCAGACCGTAATTCTGTCTTCTTGAGCTATATAGTGCTGTCTGGATTTCCTCCAACTGAACATCTGCTCAAGTTCAGAGAATGCTGCAAATCTTATTTTCCATTGCCGAAGTTTTTAAAAGTTATATTCAGAGCTGTGCAGCAACAGGTTTAAGATTATTGTCAGGGGAAGGACATTACAATGATACTTTATGATGAGTCATTATGCAGTGAAGCCGATTACTCACCATTGATTCAGCCCAGTTTAAGTTTCTGCTTCTGAATGGGAAGTGATGTACAATTATTGAGCACATGCAACACAGAAGACTTGTGGTTCACACAGCCTTATTAGTCTGATGCTTGCATTACTCGACAGACATATTTATTGCATGTAGCCTATTAAGTATTGAGTCAGAAGGTGATGAGTCAACTGCAGGCTTTTATTTCTGACATCGTTCAGCTCAAAGGACAGCTCTGACAAGAGTGGCGCTTAACTTATAGTGTTCCAACACATAACTATATACATTGTAACTAAGGATACGAAGTCTGATTGGACCTAAGCAGGGCTTTTTGATTGGTTCCTAGGTTTGGCTTAAAGACCAATAGGAAGTCTTTATTCAGCAGCCAATAAGAATGAGGGAGTTAGGATACCAGAGCTCTAATGATGCAGTGTAAAACAACATAAGAGAACATAACATAGCCAAAGGCCATCACAAAAGAAAATTAAGAATATATAGGTAAAGCAGTGTTCCCTCTAAGCTGAGTTAGTGTGAGCTAGCTCACAGTTTTTTAGCCTCCAGCACACACATTTTTGTCTTAGCTCAGGAAGGATGACTCCAGAGCAGACTAATTTATGCAGTAGCCAAATTGCTCGCTCACAACTTTAATGCCAGTAGCTCACAAAGTATAATTTTTGCTCACAAGACTCCACAGCTTAGAGGGAACATTGGTAAAGAGTCAAACATGATTACAAGAGGGGTGCTTGCATTACTAGCTTCACTGCCAACATTTTATTTTATGTTTCACTTCTCTCTGTACATCTCTATGAAATAACTTAAGTGACCACTTCGTTTTATCCGATAGAGTGGAACCTAGCCCACAAAAAGCTTTCACTGCAGAATGTTGGCTAGTCTTTAAAGAGATGCCGCAAGATGGTAGCATTTGCTGCAGCAGAAACATGTCTTCTCTCTTCTCCAGAAGAGATTACATTTTGCCTGGTAAAGTAATGGAAAAGCTGGCCCAGAACTGATGATTGCCTCAGGTGGCTAGAGGCCTACCTATTTTATTCTTTGGTGAGTTTCTGTATAGTTCACAGTTGTTACTCAGGGCAAGCCTTTAGGCGGGAAACCATTGTAAATCCATGACACATGCTTCCTTCTGCAGGGCATGCGCTGGGGAGAAATTAAGAACCAAACTAGACGAGACGGCATCCCCATGTCCACCACGAGGATGCCACCACCATTCAAAAGTAGTTTAAAAATCCAGATAGGGCTCGCAGTGCAATGGGCTTGACCATCCCTCCCAGCTTTGCAAGTATTGAAATGGCCAGGGCCCCCCCCCCCCTCCACATAGTTTAGACGCTTGAAAAAGCAGAGGGGGTGGCATTTTTAAATCACTTCAAAATGGTGGCAGCGTCTCTGTGACAGACCCAAGGACACCATAAGGTTGTCAGCTCTGGGTTGGGAAATACCTGGAGATTTGGAGGTTGGGCCTGGGGAGGGCAGGGTTTGGGGAGGGGAGGGATCTCAGCAGGGTATAATGCCACAGAGACCAACTCCAAAGCAGCCATTTTCTCCAGGGGAACTGATCTGTGTAGTCTGGAGATCAATATCGGGAGATCTCCAGGCCCCATCTGGAGGCTAGCAACTCTAGGACACCACCGTGTCTAGTTTCACAGAAATTGCTTCATTCAGCATAATGAGCCCCGTTCATTGCTCGTCTCAGAAAAGGGTTCAAGTAAATGGCAACATGGGCTGTAATATATCTGCGTATATTTCCAGGGACTCTGTAAATGCCACATCTATTTTTAAGGAATCTTACTGCCCCTTGGTGTCTTCTGAGCCTGGTGTGAAGCAAAAGACCACTCTGCCTTTGGTGGTGTCTGGTATTGGATGATAGGGGTTGACTGGGAAGTTAAAATGGACCACAGGTTAGGCAAGCTGAGCAGACCCTGTTTTCATCCGTCAGCATTGTGAGGGCTGCTCTGGGCCTCAGACACAAACAGCAGCCCCAGCAATGGGCATCAGGTCACCTGTGGTCTGCCACCTCCTACAAAGTGGCCCAGGCATGGGAGGTAGGGTTGCCAACCTCTAGGTGGTGGATGGAGATGTGCCCCTATCACAACTGGTCTCCAGATGACAGAGATCAGTTCCCCTGGAGGAAATGGCTGCTTTGGAAGTTGGTCTCTATGGCATTATACCCTGTTGAAGTCCCTTTGCACTCCAAACTGGAGCCAGTTTGGTGTAGTGGTTAAGTGCGCGGACTCTAATCTGGGAGACTCGGGTTTGATTCCCCACTCCTCCACTTGCACCTGCTGGATGACCTTGGGCAAGCCATAGGTCTATACCAGCTGTTCTCTTAAGGACTTAGATGTCTCAGAGCTCTCTCAGCCCCAACTACCTCACAGGGTGTCTGTTGTGGGGAGGGGAAGGGAAAGGAGTTTGTAAGCCGCTCTGAGATTCCAAGTGAGTGAAGGGCGGGATATAAATCCAATCTCCTCCTCCTCCTCCTCTTCTTCTTCTTCTTCTTCCCTTTGGAATTCTGGCACAGTATGGAGGGCACAGCCACAAAATGGCTGCCACAAAATAGTTGCTGGGAGAGGCTGAACCAGCCACAAAATGTCTGCTGCAACTTACCTTCAGTCACACAGGGAAGATCCTTGTCCTGTGGTGGCAGGTGCTGCCCAAGCAACATTTTTAAAAATTTGCACATCCAATCAAATCTCCAGTGGCCATTCGGAAGCCTTGCTGGGCAAAAGCCCCACCTACTTTCTAAAAACACTTGAGGGGACCAGACAAGATGTTGGCAGGCACCATATTGGGGATTCCCTAAAGTGTCGTGTGGACGGAGGACCACTGCTTTCTCAAATGCATCCAAATGCCTCAGCAGCTGGGATGTTCTTCCTGTCCTTTATGAGCTGTTTTATATCCTCTTTCAAAAGGATGCAAACATACAAACAAACAAAAACATTGGAAAGGGGAAGTATGTTTCACAGGGGCTCAGCACTATCTTTAGCTGGGTTATGCTCTTTCTTTGTTTGAACCCTACATTTGAAAATAAATATATCCTGAAAGACAGATTATCGTATTTTTCGCTCCATAAGACGCACCTGACCATAAGACGCACCTAGCTCTGCTTGGTGACGTGGCTTGGGAAAGGTGAGAGGGGTTTAAGACGCACACACTTTCCCCCCCACTTTTTTTTGGAGAAAAAGTGAGTCTTATGGAGCAAAAAATACGGTAATTTCAAATGCAAAACCATGGGAAGTTATTTTTGAAACGAAATTTCCTGGGCTTGCTGAGGAACAGAATTTTTCGATCTGATTAGCCGCTACAGAAAATGGACGAGATGGATGCCACGGCCATAATTTGTCCTGGGTGCCAAAAAACCTTGGGCCGGCCCCAGATGGGTCACCATACCAAAAAGGGTTGAGAACTGCTGGCCGAGCTAACGCTTTCCTTGCCACCCCAAAACTATAGTCATTGTCATTGGGACCGAGACGTGGATGTAGTTCCCGCTCAAGCATGCCCCAAATGTATGGGCCCTTCTCCCCTCAATGGAAACACTGACATTTTGCTAATTTAGAGTCCAGTGTTCTACTGCTTCAGATCAACACAGCTGACCACCTGGAACTATCTTTGTGGATGGCATTTTACTAGTTACATTATATCTGAAAGCAGGTCTGTGGAATGAATTAGATTTCCATACTAATTCCTCTTATTAGTCTTTGGCAGGATCAGCACAGACTCTTTATTCCCCCTTGCTGAAGAATCTGTTCCTGTGCAGAAATCACCTTTCAGACTTCTTAATTATTCTGGTGACAAACTGCATCCCCCCCCCCCAGGCAGCACAGAACTTCTCAATTATTTCCTAAGTGAGGAATAAATACACCTCCCAACAGTACTGTCAATTGTAGAACTGCTTTGACAACAACATGCAAATATTATTTAATCACCGTTCATTATCCTCTTGTCAGATTCAATGGGCTGACCAGTTTTTCTGGTCTTCTGAGAGTTACTTGCCAGAATCCGTATCCTTGTGTAAAGCCAGCCTTTGCATATTCCCTCAGGGATGGGTAACAAGCTGGAGAAGGCAGAAAAGACAGTGCTTGTTACATCAGAGTACCTTCGGTATTGTTAAAGCAGCCTGGCAATGTCAAGCATTGATCCTTTTTTAAAAAAGGTAATGTTCTGCAGAAGTGAAGTGAAAATTGACATAAACGGATAGCAGAAGGGTTGCCAGCTTCAGGTTGGGAAATTACTGAAGATTTGGAGGTGGAGGGGGCAGGGTTTGGGGAGGAGAGGGACCTCAGAGGAGTATGATGCCATAGCACAGAGTCCACCCTCCTAAGCAGCCATTTTATCCAGGAGAACTGATCTCTGTGGTCTGGAGCCCTGTTGTAAATAGCAGGCAATGAAGAGAATTTTCCTGCAGAAATTAAATGCAAGTCACTGCAAAGCAGGTATGATTGATACCTACCCTGAGCATTCTTGTTGCAGAGCAGTTGCAGCAGGGTTGTTGCCAAGCAGGTAGCCTATGGCAACTGTGGGACAAAATGTTGGGGATTGGGTCCTAAATGGTAGGATCTCCAGATGACAGAGATCAATTCCCCTGAGAAAATGGCTGCTTTGGAGGGTGAACTGTATGTCATTGTGCCCCACTGAGGTCCCTTGTCCTTCCACAAACCCACCCCACCCCAGGCTCTACCCCCAAAACCTCCACGTTTCCCAGTTTGGAGCTGGAACCACTAGGAGGACACACAGGGCCAGGGCAGTAGGGTTGCCAGGTCTTCCCTGGCCAGGCCACCAGTTGAGGGTGGGGGAGTAGAGTTCCCAGATCCAGGCTGGGAAACTCTTGGAGATTTGGGGATGCAGCCTGAGGCGGCATTTGTTCCAGTGTTTTCCCCAAATACTTCAGTACACTTTCTTTGAATATTCTCTGACTCCTTTTGTTTCCAGAGGGCTGGTACATTCTTTCCAGTACCCAAACCCATTCTCTTGAAACACCAGTACTCATCTTGAGTTTTTAACTAGCTATTAAGGTATTTAAAGGCAGTTTCTAACCACACCAGACCAGGGATCTGTTCACTTTGCAGAGCTAACTCCCTGTTTGACTTGGTAGGGAAATTCTCCTCTCTCTAGATCTGTCCCCTTTCTTTGGTCCAAATGGGAGTCTCCATCTAATTATCCACTTGTCCTTGCCAACTTTCCCCAGTTCTCTTGACTATGTTAAAATGCTCTCCATCAGGGCTAAATTCAGAATGAACTCCTTCCTCAGCATTCAGCTCTAAAGTATCTCTCTGCTCAGCTGATGCTAACCAACCAGATCTCTTGGAACAGCCTGTCAGTCAAGGCTCTCTGGCTTCTGTGAAGAATTAACCCTTCACAGTCCTTCAGCTGTTTGTACAGCACTTCTAAGCTTTTAAAAAGTGCAGTCTGTCACACCACAACAAAAAGGTTTTGTGTAATCTACCCTTGAATGTACATACAGGTAATTGTGGCTCCCCATGTACCACTATAGATGTCCATGTGCCAATGATGCATTCATGCTGTAGCTTTTCACATGGACATCTAAAATGTAATGTGGAACAAGGTCTATATACCTACATTTTAAGATGATAGCATTTCTCAGGCTTTGTGGCTGAGTGAAACCTTGTCCTATTTTATTCTCAGTATTAAAATAAGAGGGAGAATTGCATGAATAAAAATTCATGCTTTAGTTGGATATGATTCAGTTGTCTGTCTCCATCTCCGGCATTCAGACACTTAAGCAATGTTAATTCAGGATGTGCACAGATCTGGCTCATCACAGGCAGGTCTCCTTCTTTCCTCTACAGAGAATCCAGTTCAAAACTAATTCTGGTTTACCCGTATCTTAGGCCGCGGTCACACTGGCCTTTAAATCCGAGAAGGCTCCCAGATTTAAAGGGACTGGGTTTTTTTTTCCAGGTTGGGATCCCAACCCCGGAATGGGCAGAGGCGGCGGCGGCGGTGACTGGTGGATGAGGTGAGTGGCGGCAGCAGACAAGGCAGGCAGCAGCCGGGGGCACCCTTCCCCAAGCTCCGCCGGCTGCCTGGTAAGTTTGGGGTTCCCCCCCCCTTTTGCACTTGCGTGCTTGAGTGCCCAAGTGTAAAAAGGGGGGGGGGGGAATGGAGGGATGCGATCTGGACAGCTCTCTCTCACAATCATTGCTAGAGACAGCTGTCCAGATAGGCTCAACTGCGGCTTCCTCGTGCGACCATCGGGAAAATAGTTGATTTTCCCAGGGTCGGAAAACACGGGAGGAACCCACAATTGAGCCTGCTTCGGCGTGGGACTAGCCACAGCCGGTTTGAATGGTCCCTTTAAATGCGGGAGGAAACAGCACTTCCGCATTAAAGGGCCGTGTGACCGCAGCCTTATTAATGTAGAGATACGGGTTAATGGGGATTGGTTTTCCCCATGCAGAATGCGATTCTAAACCTTGAATTTAGAATCCCAGTTTAGAGGAGGGGAACTAACTCTGGTTAACCTTATTTGCAAATCATGGGCTGTGTTCCCTCTAAGCTGTGCACATGAATGGCCACTCACTATCACAGGAAGCCTCACTCAGCAGCAACCTGGAGCCGCGCAAGGTCTTGCACTTCCTGTTGCCTGTTTTAAGATTACAGCTCAGGATGTGAACTGCTGTACTCAATATGGAAAACAAATTAGAGGGAACATTGATTATGGGTAATCCGAGTTGGTTTTTAACTGGAATTCCCTGCATCAGGAGGGAGGATAAATGCATGCATACCAGCGAGGCAATAAGTTGGGTTCGTGCACATAGTGTTGGTTAAAAGGGATACCTGAATGCAGCCTATATAATTACCAGGTTGTTTTTTGCAAGAGCTTCTTATTGCTGTATTGATTAGCCTTTTTGGAGCTACTCAGGGGTCATTTCATAGAAAAAGAGGTGCAGGAGCTAATTAGCATAACTCATTTGCATAACACATTTGCATATGTCACACCCCCTAACATACCGGAAGTGTGTCAGAAGGCAGCACCCACCCCTCAGGCTCCACTCCACAGGTGAGTGAAACTGACCTGCTCTTCCTCCATTCCCTTCCCCATCCAATACTTTGTGCAATAAAAATAAGCGTAAAGAACACACCCTCATTCTCTTCCTGCTCCCTTGAAACCACCAGGTTTCAAGTAGACTTGAGATACCCAGGACATGTGCACCACCCATTCCTTCCCCTTCCCCTCCCCACAACAAGACACCCTGTGAGGTAGGTGGGGCTGAGAGAGGTCTTTTGAGAACTGCTCATGAGAGGACAGCTCTGAGAGAACTTGTGACTGGCCCAAGGTCACACCAGCAGCTGCATGTGAAGGAGTGGGGAATCAAACCCGGTTCTCCCAGATTAGAGTCCAACTCCTGACCACTACACCAAACTGATAAGGTGGAAGCTGCTGAAGGGTTGGTGAAATTTCTCCAGTACTTATGTGCCATGTGCCCAGATAAAAAATGGTATACTTAGAAAATTTATATGCCACCTTGAGCAAGTCTCTGGAAAAGCAGCACACAGTCATAAAAGGAACAATGATAAAATTATCAATATTAAAACAAAACATTAAAAACAATGCACCGCTCGGGAAAGCCGAGGAGGGGGCGGGGATTGGTCATGTGCCCGCCCCCTGGGCTCCTCACTCCCGGAGCTGTGCTCCTGTGCGCTCCCGCTCCAACGGACCCCTGGAGCTACTAGAAAATACATTTCCATTTGCATCATCTAGCTAGATATTAGCAGCCTTAATAACTCAGACTGGCCTGATCTAGTTAAAGCTTGGAGGATGGGAGACCACCACGGAAGTCCAGGGTCACTGTGCAGAGGAAGGCAATGGCAAACTGCCCCTGAAAGTTTCTTCCCTTGAAGCCCCATGAGGTGGAACTTCATGAGCCCACCATGAGTCAGTTGTGATTCATGGGCACGCTTTACCATAGTTAGATGTTATTTCATTGGCTGCCATTTCTGATATTACCACAGATGCTATGGTATGGAGTCATATGCTGAAGGTATTTTCATATACCCTGGGGGGACTCACAAGGAGAAAGCAGTGTAACGATGTTAATGTACAAAGGTCATACACCACTGTGACTTTTCTGAATCAGGGTGGAGATTGGCGTTTTAATAGGCAATAACTAGGAAAAGTGATTTATAGGTGACTTTGTAATGACTGAGAGAATGGAAAAAGTTATGTTATACACAGAAAGCGGGGTGAATCGGGGGTGACAGGTTGGAAATCCATCATTTTTATTGTGTCTTGGCTTGTACAGAATTACAGATTATTGTTGTAGGTCATCCAGCCGACCCACTTTATTGAGAAACCTTATTGCCTGTAGGATGCTTAGCAGTGAACTGCCATCGACTTAAATTGTCCTGTTCTCACCTCCCTTGGGTGATTATTCTGGTGCCTGCTAGATTTCCCTTCAACCAAAACCTTCTTACCTTTTCGTTTCCTAATCCCTTCGACATCAGTGAGGCTATACACATGAGAAGGTGTGAAATCATTTTCCAAGACGAACTCAAGAACTGGTCCTAAAACTGATCCTAAAATATGCCAAAACATGGGGAGATTCAGAAGGGGTTTGTCCCTGGCCCATCATGGTATTGTACGAGGCCGGTTTTGCAAGGGTGCTACTGCAGTGTAACAGGCAAATACTCTAGGGCCCTGTTTATTTTGTACATTTTTATCCTTTCCTTTCTCCAAGTAGCTCAAGGCTGCATACATGGTTTCCAGTCCCTCCCCTCCATTTTATGCTCGCAACAACCTCATGATTTTTTTTCTGAGAGACGATGATGATGATTATATCACCCTATCCCAGCTTATGCCGGGCGATATACATGAGGGCAGAATGCCACAAAAACATATAAAACATTAAAATTCTACAAGAAGGTTTAAAAAACTAAACACCCAAATAGAGTCCATAATGACGGCGTCCTGGAAATTTCTACCCCAACTCTGGACTACCAGCCAGTTTCTGGGCGGGGGGAGAGGAAACTTTGTTGGTCTTGGAGGTGCCGCTGGACTCTAAATTTGTTTAACTGCTGGGAACTGTTTATATCTTGATGTATTATATCATTGGTGTTCATTGCTCAGAGCCCTGAGCATCTGGTCCCCTCAATTTCAATCTTTAGGAAGCAGTTGAAGATGGTTTTATGTAGGACTGCATTTGGTGATTTTATGTAGGATTGCATTTGGTGATTTTAAATTTTTGTTTTTTACATTTATGTATTTCATGTTGTGCATTTTATTTGTGTTGTAAGCTGCATTGAGTTCCATGGGGAAGAAAGGCAGCTAATAAATGTTTTAAATTGATTAATCAAAGGGATAGCTGCAGAGCAACAGAAAAGAAAGATGCACAGGGTCCTGACCTATCTATCTCTCTGGCTTTCTATGACTGAGGACAGACTGGCAATCTAAAGCGGGGCAGGCACGCTTCGCAAACGGAGGAAAGGAGCACGTTCAGACATGCGCATCCGCCCGTCGGCTCCGTTGCGTACTTACCCGTCTCCCAGTCGCTTTCCTTCCGCTTTACCCGGACACCGGTTTTTCCCGGTGTTCAGGGGCCTTCCTCCGCATGCCTCCCGCTTCCAAACAGTGTGAACTGGAAGAAGCGGGAGGCATCCGGAGGAAGTGTGAACGCACCGGCAAAAAGTTTTGCGCATGTGCGCATGTGCGCACATGCGAAAAACATCAAAGGAAAACAAAAAAAAAGTGCAGCGGCGCGCGCAAGCCGCGCGCGCTGGCTATGCGGCAGTCTGAACGCTCCGTGGCAGTCTGAACGCTCCGTATCGCCGCTGATCCGCATTGCTCTGGCCAGTGTGAACGGCCAGCTCCATGGGTTTTTCCCCCCGCTTCAGTTCCCTCCGCTTTGCCTCCGCTTCAGATTGCCAGTCTGTCCTCTGCCTATGATCCCCCTCTGAACGCTGAGGCTAAGCGATGGTATAAAGTCCTTCTCTTCCAACCTGGGCTGTAAAAGATGTTATTTCCGCTGATGACCACGGGGCGGCAGTGACATAAGGCTCGAGCTTGACTCCTGAAACAATGGGAGTCAAGGATCCTAGACACTCACAAGCCCACAAATAAGATCTCTGGTGGGAGATTCAAACCTGCCCATAGGACCAGGGGGAGGCTGGGGTGACTGTATATAGTTGCCCTCGCAGCCAGAACTGCATGCTGTGTTGTGTACCAATAAACTAGCTGATAGCTATGTCACCGTCCGCCTCCTCAATGCCTCGAATCCAGTGCACAATAAAAGACCTTTAGTATGCTGCACCACAACAGCTTCACTCATCTGAGCAAAGATGTCTGAAAGGGCCACCCTGTAAGCCTTCCGTTTTTCTGTCATTCTGCAAATTGTGAAAGATAGAATTGTTCAGGAGGGCATTTCTCTAAAAAGAATGCAGCTATACTATAATGGAACAGTTCAGAAATGTGCTTTTACAAAGGAAACAGGATCGTGGACTATACCACTGTGTATAACTGTGAGAGCCTCTCTGGTGTAGTGGTTAAGTGCGCGGACTCTAATCTGGGAGAACCGGGTTTGATTCCCCACTCCTCCACTTGCACCTGGCTGGATGACCTTGGGCAAGCCATAGCTCTGTACCAGCTGTTCCCTCAAGGACAGCTTGGGAAAGAGCTCTCTCAGCCCCACCTACCTCACAGGGTGTCTGTTGTGGGGAGGGGAAGGGAAAAGGAGTTTGTAAGCCGCTCCGAGACTCCCTTGGGGAGTGGAGGGTGGGGTAGAAATCCAATCTTTTCTTCTTCTATAATATGTATGTTTTCTGTAGGTATTATCCAGCTCTCTCTGTTTTGTTTTCTAATTATGTAATACCATTTCCCACTTTGTGTAACATATCATGTAGGGTTACCTCTTTTTTTGTGTGTTCATCCTCTTTTGGGCTCTTTTTTAAAAAAAGGGATGAAAATGTCTTCTTTGAGGGGTTGGGAAGTTAGGAATGTTCCTAGTTAGTAGCAATTATCACAACTTAAATAGTAGGGGTATTTAAAATGAGATTTGTCATAGTGATCATTGCTTGTTTGAAGTAGTAAATTGGGAAATGTGTTTTGGGGTTTTTTTGCTGTTCAAAATATGGTAACCCTAATGTTGTGTCTAATAAATTTTGCTTGTTGCCAATTTCTGTAATCCTAGTCCTATTGTATTGCTTATTAGACATCTCATTCTACTGATTGTATTGATTTGCACGGTGTTATCCGCCTTGAGTCTCAGTGAGAAAGGTGGACTATAAATAAAGTAAATAAAATAAAATTTGAAAATAAGTTATCTGTTAGCTAGAGTAGTGGTGGTGGAAAGTGCCGTCAAGTCACAGCTGATTTATGGTGATCCCGTAGGGCAAGAGACATTCACGCAAGAGACATTCAGAGGTGGTTTTGCTACTGCCTGCCTCAGTGTCACGACCCTGGTATTCTTTGGAAGGTTCCCATCCAAATACTAGCTGGGGCGATGCTGCTTAGCTGCTAAAATCTGATGAGATCAGCTGAGCCTGGCCTATCCAGGTCAGGGTATGAGCTAAAGTATGGCCACTTACGCACTGTCATTTTGTCACTCATTTGTCCCTTTGCTTTGGGTCCCCCCCCCTTTTTCCGTTTGGGACTAATAAAGAGAGCAAAACACACTGGGGGGGGGGGGGACCCCTGAAGCAATAGGGACAAATGAGTGACAAAAATTACAGTGCAGAAGTGTCCTCAGTTTCCACAAAAGAAGCTACCTGTTGTGTCTGTGCATAGTTTACTCCATTGGTCTTGCTTCCTTTCAGTCAGCCTTGGCTGAAAGTGGGCAATTTGTTTTCATTTATATTATTTGTTTAATTTGTATCCCACCCTCCCTGCCAAGGCAGGCTTTTTAACTTTAACATTTTCATATTTTTTAAAACTGTAACTTCAGAGTTTTGAACTCTCCCTTCCTTCCATTCAAGATGAGGCACTCAAGGGGATATAATAAAAAGATTTCCTGCCTTGTAATCTTATTTGCTAGGGTTGCGTATAATGATAGAAAAAATAATGGGCCAAAATAATTACTCATGCTTTGATAGGACCTCTGGTTTTAGTTAGTGATCCACCACAATCTTTTAACTCTCCTTTAATAACAATTTGATATTAAATTCTTGTAATTTTTATTGTTGACTGATCCCTTTCTTGATTACAAAGCGGGATTTCCACACACACACACACACACCATTGCCGGGAAAGCTAAATTGTTTTATATTCTACCTCTGATATGAAGGGAAAATGTTTCAACGACCAGGGGATTAATTAGTACAGATAATTCCTGAATTATTAAAGAACATTTCTCTCTATGCCATGGAGATACTACATATCACAGTGCTCTCCTGGGCTCTGTATAGTGTACATTATATATGTGTTATAATTAGAGACCACCCAGCTAATTAGCAATCAAAATGAGAAATGATGGCTGAGAATAAGATGCTTAGACAGTCATAACAAAATACCATACAGGTAAATACAGATAAGTTCCTAATGTTACTGAATAACTTGTAACCACTCTTTATTTATTCTTTATTTATCCCAGGAGCCAAGACTAAATAGACACATTGACACAGGATTATATGCTTGTGAAGAAGTTTCTCAAAACGAAACGAAGGAAATAAACCGGTGTCTTCGTTGGCAGCTCTGGCAACTCTCTTTAGGACTTCCCTGAGGCTTGGCTCCTGGAATAAATAAAGATTAGTTAGTCGTTAAGTGTGTAATTAGTAACAGTTATTAAGTAACATTAGGAACTTACCTGTATTTATTTGTATGGCATTTGGCAAATCTGGCAACTCTCTTCAGGACTACTCAAGAGAGTTGGCTCCTGGAATAAATAAAGAGTGGTTACAAGTTATTCAGTAACATTAGGAACTTATCTGTATTTACCTGTATGGTATTTTGTTATGACTGTCTAAGCGTCTTACTCTCAGCCATCATTTCTCATTTTGATTGCATTATATATGTGTGCCAGAAAGGATACTTATTGATTGACTGTTCTGCAGGGATAAAGATGACCCCAGCAGTTCCAATGTCCATGCCTCCAACAAACCATTTGCCTCCCATAGCCCATGTGGATTTTTCCTCCTTAAGTTATGCAGATGGCATCTTCCTATCCGCTTATCTACCTTTTTGAGCATGCACATCTATAATTCATAGGGATACATATGCAACTGGGTTTTTTTTTTGTAATCTTCTCTGGCTTAAAGCTCTCAGTATGGATTCTTTGCGTAAATTGTGAACCCACTTGTAACCAATGTGTTTCAGAACCCAAATAAGAGCCACATTAATGCTAGGGAGCAGCAAGTGTGGGTGTGAGGGGTGTGGGTGTGAGGGGTGTGGGTGTGAGGGGTGTGGGTTTTGCTTGCACGGACTCAGAGCCTTGGGACTAGAGCTTAAAAATGCACCCAGGCATGTTTACTGAGAAGGTCCACTGTTTTCAATGACGCTTGGAGCTTAGCTGCATGTTCCTCGTCAGCTACAGCAGATGACAAGCACATGCACAGATGCTGGAGAAAAGTGTGTGCTTCCCCACTTGGCATGGGTGACCCAATCTGGAGACTGACCACACAATTTGACAGCTTCTACATGTCTGTTCTGATTACAAATTGCAACCATATGCGGACATCTAGTGGTGTCATTGGAATCGAGTAGGCATAACAGAGGTGCAGGATCGCTTTGGATTCCTACTACATATGGAGCACTAATTGGTCATATATCATCTGATTGGGTCCAAGCTCATTCTCACTTCTAGTTTGACTGTGGCTGCCAGGTTGCCCATTCTGGCAACTGCCCTTTGCCTCCCACTGCCACTCGAATGGCATCACCCAATGTGTCAATGTCATTTCCGGTCAAAAGTGACATCACCATGTCATGTAGTGTTCTATGAATTTACCAGATTTCTATGGTAAAGACCTTAGAGATCTGGTAAATTCCTAAAGCGTCACACAACATGGTGACATCGCTTCCCAATTTTCAAGTGGAAGTGGCATTGCAGTGTTGTGTCTCCACCCCCTGGCTCCCCCTGGTTGCCAGCTAGGGTTGCCAAGTCGTAGGGACTCACCGGCGGGGGGGAGTCCTCCTCCGGCCAGGAGTATCTCCTGGCGCGCACGCTTTGTGCACCAGCGACGTCACCGGAAGTGCACCAGCGACGTCACTTCTGGTGACGTCATTACGTCGTCCTCGCTGGATGACTTCGGGCGTGGGGTTCCCCCCGCCGGCCAAATGCTGGCCGGCGGATCGGGAACCCCTTTAGCAGGGGATCCCCCGCCCCCCAGGCTGACTTGGCAGCCCTATTGCCAGCAATGGGCTGGCAACCTTAAATTTGACCCTAACATGCTAAGAAAAAAATAATACCAGCATAGATGAACAAGGAAGGGCCAGAGAACAGTCAGCTCACCAGTAGTCTTTTCTGCCTATATCCAATGGAATCTCTAGAATAAGGAGTGCTCAGTCATACAGCATCTGCTTTGCATGCAGAAGGCCCCAGGCTCAATGTACAGTAAATCCTTACAAAAAAAAAGAATTGGGTGGTGGGTTATATGAAAGCCTGAGCCCCTGTAGAACCCAGTAGACAGATTGGTCTGTTTCATGTGTTCAGTTCTCTGTAGTCAGTCCCTGGCTCATCCATAGCTTCTTTTCATGTGATGACTGCAATTTGTAAACAGGCTCTTGCTTCTTAAAAGGGTGTTTAGAATTGCAAGCTGCAACCCTTGCTCACTTGGATGTGAGCAAGTGGATCAGTGGAAGTACTTCTGAATGATGTATACGATCAGTGTGCTTGCTTTCAGGTTAGAGAAATATTAAAATTTCCCACATGGCTTAATACACGCAATGTTATTAGTCAGGAATTTGCAAGTACTGGGGAAGGAGGGGGCAGTTATGTCCCGGCTTCCCTCCCTTCTCCACAAACACAACTGGTTTGCTTTGTTTATCCAAGTGTATATAGCAGTGTTTCTCAACCTTTTTCCAACCATTGCCCCCTTCCGACCTCGTTTCCTTCCTGTGGCCCCCCTGTCCTACCAGTACAGCTTTGGGATAAAGCAAAATTGTTTTTCATGGCATTTCCAACTTCGTACTTGGTAGAATCAGGTTTTAATCATGTGAATTATTTACTCAGCCTAACGTGGAATCGCCTTAACATAATGGACAGAGGTGATGAATTGAAAGATGATGAAATAATTGTGTATGTGGCATATAAAATAGCTACCTTTATTTGCTGTGAATGCTGCTGCTGATGTTGATGTTTCTTTGCAAGAAGCGCTCACAGAGCTACAGAGTGGCATGGCAGCCAAATTAACTTTCAATCAAGGAAAACACCATTTTTGGATAAAGAAACATCAACGTAAGCAGCATTCACAGCAAATGGATCAACTACCAGGCCGGAATATCCATGCCCAGCAGATCACGGAAACGAACTTCCATGTCATTATAAAGCTGCTTCAAATGATTCACGTACACAATTATTTCATCATCTTTCAATTTGCAGATTCTCAGCGTCCAACATTAGTGGCATACAGCTTGAGTTTTCCAAGAAACCCTGTCATAATCTCCTTGCTTGAAAAAAGGTCACAATTTCTGAGCCGAGCCCTGACCCGACCTTCAGCATTGCACTGCACAATGATCTCCAGGACTCCGCACATCGCATCGCTCCATGGGTCATGGCTGCTGCTCTGGGAATCATTCCTGCATTCTACCCGGCTCACTCTGGTCTGTGGGAAGCATGGGTGGAACAGCTGGAGTACTTTGTTCAATTCCAAGGCATAGATGACGCCAATAAGAAAAAATTGCTCTTGCTCAGTACATGCGGCATTGCCACACTATGCCTAGTCCAGGGCCTCATCGCTCCTAAAGCCCTGGAAGAAGCCACATATGATGAACTTGTCTAGGCCTTCACTGGCCATTTCACACCTCAACCAACTAAGATAGCAAAACGCATGGACTTCTTGGCGGGCCACCAAAAGTCCGGTGAAGTGGCCACCAACTTCATGGCTGAGATCCGCAGGCTGGCCATCAACTGCAAGTTCCGAGATCTTGAAGATGCCCTCTTAACCCAGTTCGTTTGGGGCATCCAAGAGCAGAAACACCACCACAAACTCATCAGCACTGACGAACTCAAACTGAACAAGGCACTACGCATGGCCACGGCTTTTGAAAAGTCACAGTGGGATCACCAGGTCCAATCCTCACATCAGGCCTCTGCTTCCCTGGTCTCCAACACCTCGGATGAGGAAGAAATACTGCAGGGGCGCTGCCCAGCTTGCAGGAACTCATGCCCACTGTCCTCGACTGCCCCACAGCCCATGAAGACCCTCACTCAAGTGCCGTACGCCAGCTGCGGTGAAGAGCATGAACGCCACTCCTGCTGTTTCCGCGATGCGACCTGCTGAATCTGTGGTAAACAAGGCCACATCGCATGTGTCTGCTGCTCCCGAGGACTCCGGCATTGTCCAACTGTGCACCAGAAATCTGCAGAGCTCCACAATACAGCCGTCCCCCAACACCAGGTACTACACTTGCCCCAGGACACCCCTAAAAAAATTAGAGTAACTGTGTACACAGAGGGAGATGGAGTTGGACATGGGGTCCTCCATCTCCATCATCTCTGAAGAGACTCTCCAGAGGCTCTGCCTGCGAGGGGTCCCCGCCTTAAAACAGCTGGCTTTACCCTCAGAGACTTCCAGAAGAACCCAGTGGCCATTAAAGGGTGGGGCAAGTTCCATGTGTGGTATAAGAACTTTGAAGGACTTTTGGATTTGTTGGTGATGGAAGGATGGCTTACTAGTTTACTGGGACTGTCGTGGTTTGCTCCCCTGGAGTTTGGGGTGATGGGGGTGCATCCTGTGCAGCCTACAGACTTCAGTAACGTGTGTGATGAGTTCCTGGCCATTTTTGATGAGATGCTTGGTTGCTAGACCGGGCTGCCGGTCGCCTTAGAACTCAACCCCGCAGTACGCCCCATCCGAATGAAGGCCAGGCGTGCTCCATTTGCATTGTGGCCCAAGATAGACGAAGAGCTGGATTGCCTAATAGCACAAGGGGGTTTAGAGCCAGTGTCACACACCTGCTGAGAGACCCCCATCGTCACTCCCAATGGGGACGTCCGTATCTGCATGAACTATAAGTGCACCATAAACAAGTACCTACAGGACCACGCTTATCCCATTCCAGTAGTCAGCCATGTTTTAGCATTCTTGGCGGGTGCAAAGGTTTTCGCCAAATTGGATCTGGCCCAGGCATACCAGCAGCTCCCCGTAGACGATGCCACCATGGAGGCCCAGACGATCGTGACACACAGTGGTGCGTTCCAGGTACAGCGGCTGCAATTTGGGGTCAGCGTGGCCCCAAGAATCTTTCAAAATCTAACGGACTGTCTCCTTAAAGGGATCTCTGGGGTCCAGCCATTCTTCAATGATGTTTTGATAGCTGCACCCATGGCTGAGGTCTTCGCCGAGCGGCTGCATGCCATCCTGCAATGATTCCACACCACCGGCCTGAAGGTAAAGAGGGAGAAATGTCTCCTGGGGGGTGCAACGAGGAGTTCCTGTGATTTTCGGTCAACATGCAAGGCATCCATCTGACACCCAACAAGGTCAGGGCCATCATGAATGCTCCAACCCCCTTTTCTAAGCCAGAGCTCCAGGTCTTCTTGGGCCTGCTGAACTTCTATCATTCTTTTTTGCCCCACAAGACTGCGATTGCTGAGCCCCTACACCACCTTCTCAATAAAAAAGCTCCTTGGGTGTGGGGCTGGAAGCATGCTGCCACATTCCAGGCCATCAAGGACCTGCTCACATCCAACGCAATCCTGTCGCACTTCAATGAGATGCTCCTCATCCTCGCCTGTGACACTTCCCGGTATGGTGTGTGGGCTGTCCTGGGACACCAGCTGGCCGATGGCCGTGAGGTCCCTGTGGCCTACTATTCCCACACCTTGTCTTCCCACACCTTGTCTGAGGGCCAGACAGATGCCCTCAACTGCCTTCCGTTGCTTTCCTGTGACCCGGACCTAGTGCCGGCAGATCCTGCTCCTCAACGACCTGCCCGACCACCCCATCCAGGTGCCCGAAGTGTCCTGCCACACTGCATAGTATCACATGCTCTCACATGTTTTGGACAGGGTGGGGAGGGGTTGGCCCTCCAGCCGGGGGTGTGTGGAGTTCACCGCATTTTTCTCACGCAAAGATGAACTGTCAGCCCACAAGGGCTGCTTGTTGTGGAGAAGCTGAGTGGTAGTGCCCACTCTGCTGCACCGGTGAGTCCTAGCAGCCTTACATGAAATGCACCCAGTAATCGTGTCTATGAAGGTGCTAGCCCACAGCTACATTTGGTGGCCCAGCATGGACAGTGAAACTGAGGACTGTGTTAAACGCTGCCAGATGTGCCAAGAGTCCCAGCCAGAGCCACCCAGGGTCCCGGTGCATCAGTGGGAATCTTCCCACAAGCCATAGGCCCACCTGCACCTCAACTTTGCAGATCCATTTCAGGGCCAGATCTTCTTCATCCTGGTGGATTCGTATTCCAAATGGCTAGAAGTGGTGCTGGTCCCCTCCACCTCACCCCAAGCAGCAATTTGCGCCCTATGGAGGATCTTCAGCACACATGGCATACCAGACACCATCGTAATGGAAAATGGGATGGCTTTCACCTCATCAGAGTTCTGGGAATTCACAGAATTCTATGCCATCCGACACATACGCTCCGCTCCCTTCCACCCCGCAACCAACAGCCAGGCGGAGCAGATGGTGAGGATAATGAAGGAGTCCCTCCACAGGATCATCCAGGGGAGCTGGGATCACCGGCTGGCAGCCTTCCTCTTCAGCCAGAGGGTAACCCCAAACACAACCACCGGCTGCAGCCCCACGGAATTCCTGAAGGGAAGGTGCCTCACAACCTGTCTCGATCGATTACACCCAGACCGTGCTCTGGAGCACAGCTCAGCTACAGAGAATCAAGCCACTTCCCACGGGTACTTCCTAGGTGATCCTGTGTGTGCATGCAACTTCTCCTGCAGCCCGGCCCAGATCCCTGCCAAGGTTGTTGGGGTGACCAGGCCTTGGTCATATGAGGTATCCACAGATGATGGCCAGAGGCTCTGCCAACATATTGACCAGCTCTGCAGTCGCCTCCTCCCCATGGAACCCAGGATACCCACACCAGATGACAGTGATGAAGACCTGCTAAGCCCAGAGGATTCAAAGATAGAGGAGAACATGCCCACTGGCAGTGCTCAGCAGGAACTCAGTTATCAGCCTTTGGAGGCTACCGGCAGAATGCCAGTGCCAGCTGCCTACGGGAGCCCAGACAACATCCCAGCACTGCCACCTGCTTCCAGTCCAGCAGCGGGTTGGCTCCTGGCACAGCTCCAGAATCTGCAGCCCCGGCAGCAGAACCATGCTGCTCGAACCGTGAGTGGCGCTGACCAGTGTACTTAAAGGACTTTGTCAGTTGAAGAGGCTCCGAACTTTGGAGGGAGGGGTGTTATGTATTGAGCCTGAACTTACTTGCAAAAGGACTGAGCTTGGGATGCATAACAATAGATAGCTAGGATCCTAGAATGGACCAGAAGGGAGACAGGGATCCTAGAGGAAACCAGTCGGGAAATAATAGAGTGTAAACAGCCTATCATTGGGAGTGGGGTGTGTTTGGGTTGTAATCCTTTTCAGGCATAAATACCACGCTTCAGCCAGGCATAGCCAGTCTTCTTTTCTCCTTGCTGAAATCACTAATAAACAGGGGTCATTTCGAGCAGGAGCTTGGGGGAGCTCAGCTCCGGGAGTTGGTGCCAGCCCCCCCCCCTTCAATAAGGGAATGCCTGCTTGTGTCATGGCTGCAGCAAAATGACCCCATCCCCTGGAAAGGTCCTTGTTTCTCCAACCAGCCTTCTGAAGGCTTCAGCCACCACTGAAGCTATCCTCCCAGAATAGTGGTATTTCTGAGGCTTGGATTAGTAGCTGTCCCCTCCTCTCTGCCAGCTCTTTCTTTCTTTTTCTTTCTTTCTCTCTCTCTCTCTCTTTCTCTTTCTCTCTCTTTCTCTCTCTCTCTCTCTCTCTCTCCCCCTCCCTCCCTCTCCTTCTGACATACTTCCGGTGATGTCAGGTGGTTTAGCATGTGCAAATAAGTTATGCTAATGAGTTATGCTAATGAGCTCCTCCACTTCTTTTTCTATGAAATGACCCCTGCTAGTAAACTATGAGCTGATCACTCTATGCATCTGAACCCAGTATATTTCATGCCCTGTAGTTGTTTGTTTAACAAATTGAGCTTTTCAAAGACATCACTCCAGTAAAATATATTACGTTTAGCAGAGGTCATCTTTTCTTCCATTTCCTTGCCTCTGAAAAATGTCACAACTGAGTCCCACAAAACAACAAAATGACAAAGGCCTTTGGACAGCCAACAGACTTCTGTATGACTAATGTGCATCAGTAATTTCAATGGAAACACCACAATTTCCTTAGTATGATATCTAGAATATCCAAAGCATATCACAGGAAGTCAGAGCATATTAAATTGGCACAATTAGCTTTCAAGAACAAAACGAACTTCTTTATAAAGAACTCACTGTATATACGTGTACTGCTGCTACAAAATGCTTCCAGCTTCTTACAAAACACAGCGAACAAACACTTTGGCAAACAACAACTCCGAAAACTATGCACAGACAACAGGAAGAAAATAGATTTATACAAGTGGAACTGTTTGGCAACTTTAAAAGAAAAGTAACTTTTTCCTGTCATTGACCAAAAAAATGAACAGAGAGTACTCAGGGAAACATATACTACAGTGCTAGTCATTAAACATACAAACACTTTTCAGTCTCTAAACTGGCTTGGTCTTTACACCTGAATTGCGTATTGCCTGTAAATACTGGGCAAATGCTATTAAGATGTTTAAATATAGTTTTTTAAAATAAATGTTAAAAGGGGGATTCTTTACGATCCCCACAAACTTGTACACATTAAAATTATGTTTATAAAATTTCAAAGGTTTAGCAATCTAATTATCAGATGCAAACCCTTATAGTCCTCTTTATTATGTGATTTACAAAAATTAGACTGCATTCATTCATTTTCAGAGGTGGGAACCGTCGTCTTCTCTTGTTCTCTTCCATCACCAGGCATTTTTTTTCTTACTGCCTGCATCAAGCTTCTCTCTTTTTTTCCCGCTGTGCCACCTCCATTCTGTTGTAACTGGTTTGCATCTTGAGCATCAGAACCTCCACTGAGTCTTTTTGTACCTGTTTGCTCTCTATCTTTTTCTGATTTCTTGTTTGACCCTTTCTTCCACTGTTTTTTGGTTTTGTTCACTTCTTCATGCGGTTTCTGCTCAGCAAGTGACTTATGCAGCCCTTGTGAAAGCACAGAGTCCCCTACTCCAACAAGAAATGTGGTCTTGAATTTATTGTAGAGCATAGTGGACTTCTCCATGATAACTTGGCTGACCTTGAACTTTCATATTTTCTTGAGGGTCAAAATCATCTCTCAGTGCTTCTGAACTTGCTGCATTGTTACTTGAAGTGAAGCAAGTTCATCCAAAGCCTCAATGCATCTGTTTACATCAAGATGGTCAATTTTGAGTGAATTTTTTATTACTGCATGTATCCTCTGAAGATGAGAGTCCATTGATGTTTCTCGCTTTTTCTCCATATTCTTAGCTTCCAGTTTCTTGCCTTCTTCTTTACTTTGTAATTCTGTTTCCATTTGCTCTTTCTGATAAAGTTTTCTTTCTGCTACTTCACACTCATGCTGAGCTTTTAAAATATTCCTTCTGTAAGCCCCTTGAACATTTCTTCCTCCTTTTTTCATTTTCTTCCCACCCTTCACCATCTTTAGAATCAGGCTGCGGTCACACGGTCCTTTAAACTGGGATTCAGTGCTGTTCCCTCCCGCATTTAAAGAGCCTGATCAAACCGGCTGTTTCTACTCCCATGCCAAACGGGCTCACTCCTGGGTTTCTAGTGCATTTTCCGACCCCAGGGAAATCAACTACTCTCCTGGTAGTCGCATTTTCAACTCACAATTTTGCTGATCTGGACAGCCCTCTCTTGCAATGATTGCAAGAAGGGCCGTCTGATCATCCTTCGGGTTTTTTTGGGGGGTTGCTTCTTGCACTTGAGCACATGGGCACTCAAGTGCCTGGCCGCTGGCATTCCTTGAAATGCCCCGCGCTCCGCTCTGGGCCCCGAGCCCTACTGGCCACCACCGCAACCCCCTGGCATGCTTCTCCCTACATCAGGCAGTGGCCGGCAGGGCTTGGGGCCTGGAGCGGAGAGCGGGGCGAGCCAGCTCTCCCTCATGGATATGCTGCAAAGGTTCCTGCAGAGGACAGGCATGTTTCGGAATCATGCTGCATGCCTCTTTCGCTGCCCGGGGGGGGGGGGTGTCAGCATCCCAGCCCTTACTTGGTGCCCACGGTCTCTCCAGTGATGCCCTTGCCTTGCCTCCCCCAGCCGCTGCCACCAGGTTGGGATGTGTGATCATCCCAACCTGAATGAAAACATCCTGGATTAAACTCCAACGGGAGAAAATCCAGGATTAGGATGCCGTGTGACCACAGCCTTAGAGGCTGATCCTACTTTCGCAATGTTTTTCCTTTTCGTCTCAACTTCCTTTTTGCCCTCTTTTTGTCTGCATCTTTCCTTAGTTTTTCTGTTGTTTTTTGGATGGTTTTTCTTCAACTCCCTTTCTTTTATTCTTCTCTTCCTCATGAAAATGTCACTCTCAGGAGGAGGACAAGTTGTCTTCACCAATTTGGGTCTCCCTCTAGGTTTTGGAACCTTTACTTCAGTAGCAGCTGGCCTTCCTCTTTTAGGACTTGCTTTAGGAGCTGCAGCTACTGCTGTTGTTAATGCTCCTGCTGCCCCCCCCGCCCACTGCCCCCTCCTCTTCAGCTTCCGTCTGTTTTTCAATCTTTCTTTTTCTCCCCCTTCTAGCAGCCTTTGGAACTGGTACATCACTTTCTTTTTCTACATCTTCACTGTTAGGTTTTTCTGAAGGATCTTCTTTTGGTGCATCCATTTCTTTTCCTTCCATTTCAACTTCAGTGGGTATATTATCCTGTTTAGTAGATCCTTTAAGAGCTGCAGATTTTCTCTGTTTAGGACCCATCTTTTCATTCTCCTCTGTAACATCCGGACTGCTTTCTTGAGCAGTTTCTTGAACAACTGCAGCATCAATAGCAGGATGGAGCTGCTGACTGGAAAACTTAACTTTGGGGTTGCTGTCAATTTCCCATAGTCCTTCAGTAAAGCCTTTTCGCTTCTTTGGTTTCCCATACTTCTCTTTAATTTCATCAGAGGGGAATAGATCTTTTGGTCCCAAAAATGCTGTTTCATGAGTGCCAATATATATATATGTATATATATATATATACACACACACACACACACACACACACATATATATATATATATATATATATATAGGCATTTTATTGGTAGGTGGCTTAACTGCTCCATCAGGAACTTCATCCACCCGGGCTGGCCAATGGGGATAGCCTTTCATCTTGGTGAAGATCAAGTCCCCAGGTTTGAAATTGCAGGTCATGCTGTGGCTGGCTGTGGGAGAACTGCTCGGAGTGCCTAAGCATTGTTCTGAAGGCAAACTCTGCCCCCTCCTGTGTACGCATGCCAGTGTGCAAGCCCCCCAACCCCACAGCACAGCTGCCCGTTGCTTGTTCTCCCTCATGCACCTCCCTACTTCTTCTACACCTCTCTCTCTCCCCCATCCCCATTGCCGCCTTTTGCAACAGCAAAACAGCAGCCACTGCAGGCTAAAGACGGCTCACGTGGGAGCCTCCTTGCGCCAGTTGCCTAAAAAGCTCTAACTTCTATAAGCAATAATAAGCATGTGAAGTCTTCGTTATTGTCCTCGCAAAGCTGTTGAAACAAGCAGTCTTGAAGTGCATCTGACTGAATATAATTTACTGGTTTTATTACAATCTGTAGAGACTCATGCACGCACCCTGCTAGTCTTTTTGAAACCAAGTGTTGTCGGTGAACAACACAGTGAATACAGAACTCTTCTGGCACAACACCTTTCAAATATGCATTAAATCCTCTGTATCTACCTGTCATAGAAGCACCACTGTCAGCAGCACAGGCCAGAATGTTCTCGAGAGAGTTTATCTTTCTAATTGAAGTACCTCTTGACTTCTTCAAAAATTGTTTCACCTTTAGTATCTGTTTTAAGCTTTTGAGCAAATAGCATTTCTTCTTTCAATTTGTCGTCGTGCAAATATCTAACATAAACCATCAGTATTGCTGTGTTATCTGGTAAACACGATTAATCAATTTGCAAATCAAACTTCTGAACTTTTAACTGTGAAACTAGTTGGTTTTCAACATCTTCTGCCATTTCATCAATACTCCTTGACACCGATGAATTGCTCAAAGGGATGGATTCGATAATTTCACAAGCATCTTGGTTCATGACAGTTGAAATAACAACAGACACTGCTGGCAAAATCAAGGATTTCCCCACAGTGTGTGGTTTGCCTTCCTCAGCTATCATTTTGGATATCTCCTACGATGCATTTAAACCTTTGTCTTTTAAAACCAATTTCTGAGCAAACATTTTCTTTAATGCAGGTCTAGTTTCAAATTTATCTCGCAATGCTTGAAAATATTCCAGTGGTTTATCCTTTTTTTTATGAGGCGTTTGCAGATGCTTCTGCTACTTACATGGACGCATACTCTCTCATTGGAAAGTGCAGCCATACATATCAAACACATAGGTTTAGTGCAGTCTTGTGGTGATGGAATAAATCCATAGCCAAGGTACTCAACTGAGTATTGTTGACATTTCTTTTTTGCAGAGGTAGCCATAGGGTTTTTTAAAAATAAAAATAAAAAAGTCGATACAGATGGAGACTAATTTTACATATGTTTGCAACTACAAACTAATAAGGAAAATCACTTCTCAGAAATAAAACAGTGTCAGAACATCTGAAATGAAAACTTACGTGTGATCCCAATAGATCTTTACAATGAGAAGCAACTAAACATGGCAACCGCAAAAGGAATGGCAAACACAATGGCTAAAAATACCTGAAGATTACATGCAGCACTCTTGCATGCAGCAACATACTTCTTTTCACAGTAATGCTTGTGTAATTCTAATTTAATTAAAAGAGGGGTACCAAAGAAAACTTTTCTTTTCAGTTAAGAACTAAGGGAGTTCAAGTCTTTGACAATGTGATCCCACCTTGATTAACATGTAACAGTTCAGGCCTGCTGTGTTTAACCAGACCAGGGGCTCAGTCCTTTCTGACTTCTACAGAACCTTAAGATCATAAGAACATAAGAGAAGCCAATGTTGAATCAGGCCAGTGGCCCATCCAGTCCAACACTCTGTCACACAGTGGCCAAAAACACCACTTGCCCTCAGGAGGTCCAGCAGTGGGGCCAGGACACCAGAAGCCCTCCCACTGTTGCCCCCCCTCAAGCACCAAGAATACAGAGCATCACTTGTCCCAGACTGAGAGTTCCTGTTGATACTTTGTGGCTAATAGCCACTGATGGACCTCTGCTCCATATGTTTATCTAATTCCCTCTTGAAGCTGTCCATGCTTGTAGCCGTCACCCCCTCCTGTGGCAGAGAATTCCACGTGTTAATCACTCTTTGGGTGAAGAAGTATTTCCTTTTATCTGTTCTAACCTGACTGCTCAGCAATTTCATGGAGTGCCCACAAGTTCTTGTATTGAACCTTGAAGGTGAACACACTTGCAGCTTTGCCCTGTCTTGGTCTGCCTGTTCCTCCTTTCAAGAGTTCCATGCAGCCCTGGCCTATGAATATATGCTTTTATAATAAAGCTGGAGGGTAGTTCAGCCCCTCCAATAACTCTCAGAAGATTCATATAACATCCATTACAAACATTTACAACAACAATCAAAATACAAACTGATAGCCAATTAACATAAGTATAAGGAATTCACGTATGTAGATTTTAGGGCTGCCAAGTCCCCCGGTAGGGCGGGGGAAACACTGATTTTTAGTCCTTCCCTCCCGCTTTTCCAAAGTTGCCCACCGGGGGGACAAAATGGCTGCCTTAAAAGGGAAATGTCTGCAGAGAGCCTACCCTGCAGTAAAAAGCCTCGCCAGACATTTCCCCTTTAAGAAGTCAGCAAGAGAGCTTCCACAGCAAGAGAGGTCCGCCCAGAGATTAAGGAGGGACTGAAGGAGCTGCTTTTGCATGTGGCTGGCAAAGTAAGTTTCTCTTCCAGCTCTTTTCATTCTCTCTCCCTCTTTCTTTTTTCTGTCTGTCTGTCTGTCTGTCTCTCTCTCTCTCTCTGTCCCCATCCAGCAGAGGTCTATCAGTGGCTATTATAGCCACAAGGTCTAAATGGAAGTAAGTGCCTCTGCCAGTTTTTTTCCCTTCTCTCTCTCCCTCTTTCTTTTTTCTGTCTGTCTGTCTCTCTCTGTCCCCATCCAGCAGAGGTCTATCAGTGGCTATTATTAGCCACAAGGTCTAAATGGTACCCTTTGTCTGGGGCAGTGAGGCTCTGAATTCTTGGTGCTTGGGGGGCAACAGTGGGAGGGCTTCTGGAGTTCTGGCCCCGCTGCTGGACCTCCTGAGGGCACCTGGTATTTTTGGCCACTGTTGTGACACAGAGTGTTGTACTGGATGGGCTGTACTGGATGGGCCGATCCACTGTGGCTTCTCTCCTGTTCTTATGATATGAAAATCATATTTAGCACTTGTGTAGCACTTAGTGCTTCATATTCTGCCGAGAAGAGGAAGGATTCAGTAGGGCCGTTGCTCAGTGATAGAGCATCTGCTTGACATGCAGGAGGTATCAGCCTCTTCAGCTAAAAAAGGATCAGGTAATAGGTGACATTAAAGATCTCAGCCTGAGACCCTGGAGAGCCACTACCAGTCTGAGTAGTCAATACTGACCTTGATGGACCAATGGCCTGATTCAGTATTAGGAAACTTCATGAGTTCATGTGTCAGCATGTGGAAGCAACATCACAGGATGTGACATCACAAAATGATGTCACTTCCTTTCTCCTGGCTCCACCCCCAAAGTCTCCTGGCTCCACCCCCAAAGTCCCCAGATATTTCCCAAGTTGGACTTGGCAGCCCTAGTAGATTTATAACAAAATCTGGAGTCCTTCAGGCCTCCCAATAACTCTGGGGAAATTGTGCCTTTTCTTCCTTATATGGAATACCCCTGCTCTTTAGCTCCCCTAGTGGATTCAGGGTTACACTTTCATGAAGAAACAGCACCCCACACACGGTCTTTTCTCAGTCACTTCTCTGTTTTCTTCACTTCTTGAAATATCCTGGGGCCCCCCAGGGGGCCATATGGCCCCAGGTTAAGAACCACTGGTCTATAGCACAGAAGAAATAAGTTTCTCCCAACAGCTGTCTAAATATTGCATCCCATTAGATATAGGCTCTTTCTGCCGCTCTCCTTTTAATCCATGTTCACCACGGTGTCCTCCAAGCAATTCTGCACTAAAATCGAGTTTGACCTTCTTTTTCTTCTGCCCCCCCCCCCCTTTCTGCATTATATTACCTACCTTCAGTAGTCAGCCTGGTTTCAGCTTGCTGTTGCCCCAGGTTATTTGGATATTTGTATGCTGTTTTTCTGTGAACTTAAATCGCCTCAAATCGAACACTGAGAAAATCTGGAGTGGAGGGCAAATGCAGCAAGGACCATAGACCACCCATGTGGTGGTGTCATTGGCATTGGACAGGCAGACCAGGAGGACACAATTGTTTCAGATTCCTGCCACATATGCAGCACTAACCAGGCAAGTATGTAAGAATGTCTTCTGTTTGCTCTTCATGATCATTTAATGCTCCCTCCGAGTTATCCATACTATTGTAATGAAAATAATTTGGGCACTCAGCTCCAAGTTTTTAATCACATTAACAGCTATTCTCTGAACTCTTCACAGTTTGTCTGAATTTTCCTGGAAATATTAGACCCAAATCAACTTTATGGCAACTGCTTGTGCTTTTAATGCACTGCATGGTTGTAACACGGGTTAGCTGCCAAAGAGTATCTCCCCCCCCCCACCCCCAGGTGCAACAGGGCTATCTCAAAGGTCATCCCAAAGAGGGAATGAAAGAACACACTTTGTATTTGTTTCAAATACATCTACAGCAGGAGTCCCCAATATGGTGCTTGTCAAAATCTTTCCTGGTGCCCACCAAGTGTTTTAAAAAAGATGGTGGGCCTAGGGTTACCAGCCTCCAGGTGAGGCCTGACAATCTCCCGCTTTTACAGCTGATCTCCAGCTGACAGAGATCAGCTCCCCTGGAGAAAATGGCTGCTTTGAAGGGTGGACTCTATGGCATTGTGCCCTGCTGAGGCCCCTCCCCTCCCCAAACCCCACCTTCTCCTGGATCCACCCAAAAGTCTCCAAGTATTTTCCAACCCAGATCTGGCAACCCTAGGCAGGCCCATGTGGGGCTTTGGCTCAGCCGCGCTTATGATAAGCTACTGGAGATTTGATTGGCTGATCAGATTTCTAAAAACATTGCTTTGGCAGCAGCTGCTGCCACATCAGAAGGATCATCACTGTATGACTGAAAGTATGTATATGACTGAAAGTAACCTACAGTCGCCATTTTGAGGTTTGCTCTGCCTTCTGTGGTAGCCATTTTGTGGCTGCACCCACCATGCTGTGTTAGAATTCCAAAAGTGGCTACAGGCTAAAAAAAGGTTTGGAATTCCTGGTCTACAGCCATGCTACATCTCAGGCATAAGCAATTTACAGTGCAGTCCTATGCCAGGCTACTTCAGTGTAAGTCTATTGAAATCACTGGGCATAGATTGGAGTAATTTTGCATAGAATCGCACTGGTAATATTTAAGTTTTCTTATTACAGAACAGCACTAAACTAAAGCTCTGATACTAGACAACACTGGGAATTTGTTACTTCTGTTGTCTAAATCAGTGGTTCTCAACCGGTATATCTACCATCAGTGGGAGGCAGAAGTAGTATAGGTGGGATGCAGGGTTTTCATAACAATTACTAAGAATTCACTCTCCCTCAAGTCTCATGTCCACCTGCAAGAGTGACTTGCTGTCTCCTACCAACTCTGCCTGCCACACATTATCCATCTGTGATCTTTCGGTATGCTGGTAAGCAGGGCTCTTTTTGTAGAAAAAGCCCAGCAGGAACTCATTAGCATACTAGGCCATACCCAACAGCAGAAACTCATTAGCATATTAGCCCAAACTCCTGACAGCACAGCTCATTAGCATATTTGGCTAATGAGCCTAATATGTTTAAGTTTTGAGAAGCTGCGCTCACCACTTGCCACTGACATTGGATAATATTACATCCTCTTATTAACTGTAGCTCATCCACTGGCAAACTGGATTGCAAAAGAGGATCTTCCATCAGTCTCCTCTCCTCTTCCCTCTTACCATGAAGTCAAGTTCTGCAGCAGTGGTAGCTGAACTCAGCTAAGCTAGTCAAAAACACATCTGTCTTCTGCCCACAGAAAAGCAAGGCAAGGGTTGATGTTGTTTTTAAATGCTTTCAAAGCATTTAAGCTCCTGAACATGCAAGCCAGTAGATTTTGGAGTGCTCCCTCTAGATTTATTGAAGTTCCTAAGTGGTTTTACAAATCACTGGCTGTTTATCTTTGCCACTGCTCACCAGGTTTTTGCCTTAATACTCATTTCAATGCCAGGACCCTGTCAGGAATGCATGAGGTTAAAAAGAATGCCTAGGTGCATGCACAAAGTACATTTGCTCCTGGAGTCAGAGCTGAAACTTCTAGTTCTGAATGAGAGTTTTCCAAACAGGCTTGAGTCCCAACATCTCTTCATTTAGAAACATTCCAAGTGAAGAGTACTTTTTAAATACTACTGAGCCGGGATGTACTAAAAGGAAGGACAGGATTGCCCATTGGAAACAATGGGAGAGACTTGAAAGCCCATTGGAAATAATGGGAGCCGGGAATGCCAACTGACTTGCATAGGCTCCATTGAAATACATTGCAGCTCAAGAAAAGTTGCAAAGAAAATGCAGAATAGATTTTCCATTAAGGTCTCTGATCTCAAATGCACTACTCTGGGACTGGAATGACAGGCTCCAGAGTGGAATGACAGCCTCCGGGGGATAGCAGGAGTGTCCTGGGTGTGGAAAGACAGGCTCCACAGTGAAATGACAGCCCCTGGAGGTAGCAGGAGTCTTCTGGGACTGAAGTGACAGGCTCCAGAGTGGAATGACAGACCCTCGGGGGAGCAGGATTGTTCTGAGACTGGGACCCTGTCCCTGTCCCCATCTGCTACCCTGGGGGCTGTCATTCCTCTGTGGGGCCTGTCACTCCAGTCCCAGAATACTCCTGCTACCCCCAGGGGCTGTCATTCCACTCTGGGGCCTGTCATTCCAGTTCCAGGACACATCTGCTACCCACAGGGGCTGTCATTCCTCTCTGGGGCCTGTCATTCCAGTCCCAGGACACATCTCCTACCCCCCAAGAGTAGAGATGTAAAATTTCTGGAAATTTTGAAGCTCGGAAAAAAACCCTGTTTTTTTCTGGAAAAAAACAGAAATTTTTGGAAAAATTGAAAAAAATGCTACATTAACACTTCTCTTTTTTTTCCAGATTGAAAGTCATTCTGTTACTTTAGGAACATAAAATATGACTATGGACAATTTTACTTGGCATGAAATGATCACAACTTGCATATTAAAAATATAGTGTATCCAAACAATTATTACAAACAGAAATTACTTTTTAAATTATATTTATTTGTAATTGTAACAAATGGAGCAACAATCTCCTGAATTGTTTACTAGTTTATGTGGAACAGACAAAAAACCCTCCACAAAACAATTTCCCATTCTCATAAAAAGAATTGAAGAGGGGGGAAGTGTATAGAAGGGAGTGTGGGACTAAGTTTCAATGAATGGGCATGAAGTTTAATCAGAATAATTTTCTGAGCTGTAATAATCAGTTTCAGTCTCTGCTTCTGCAGCTACTCTGTTGTGTTTGTCCTCAGGGGTCCTTTCGTAAAAAAAGAGGTGCAGGAGCTCATTAGCATAACTTATTTGCATATGCCACACCCCCTGACGTCACCGGAAGTGATGACGTCATCGCCAGTGTGTCATAAGGCAAGAAGGGAGGGGGAAGAAAGGAAAGGAACAGGAAGGAAGGTAGGTAGGTGGGAGAGAGAGAGAGAAGAAAGAAAGGAAGGAAGGAAGGAAGGAGGGAGGAAGGGGGGAAGGAAGGAAGAAAGAAAGGAACAGTAAGGTAGGTAGGTAGGTGGGGGGAGAGAGAGAAGGAAGGAAGGAAGGGAGAGGGGAAGGAAGGAACAGGAAGGTAGGTAGGTAGGTGGGGGAGAGAGAGAAGGAAGGAAAGAAGGGGGAAAGGAAGGAACAGGAAGGTAGGTACGTGGGGGGGGGAGAGAGAAGAAAGGAAGGGAGAGGGGAAGGGAAGGAACAGGAAGGTAGGTAGGTAGGTGGGGGGGAGAGAGAGAAGAAAGGAAGGAAGGGAGAGGGGAAGGAAGTGGGAAAGGAAGGAACAGGTAGGTAGGTAGGTGGGGGGAGAGAGAGAGAAGGAAGGAAGGGGGAAAGGAAGCAACAGGAAGGTAGGTAGTGGGGGGGAGAGAGAGAAGAAAGGAAGGAAGGGAGAGGGGAAGGAAGGGGGAAAGGAAGGAACAGGTAGGTAGGTAGGTGGGGAGAGAGAGAAAGAGAGAAGGAAGGAAGGAAGGAAGGGGCGCTTCTCCCCCCACTGGGGCCAGCATTTCCCTCCCTCCCCCCTCTTGCTTGGGCCCCAGGGGCTTCATGCCACTGGGGCCCGGCTTCTCCCTCCCTTGCACCCCCCTCGGGCCCAGGAGTGTGAGCGGGGGGGGGAGGGAAGGAGGGGGCTTCTCTCGGGGCCGGCGGCGCTTGCCACGGCCCCGGGAGTGTGAGTGGAGGAGGGAGGGAACAAGGGGGCTTCTCCCGGGGTCGGCAGCACTTGCCGCGGCCCCGGGAGTGTGAGTGAGGGGAGGAGAAACCCCTGGCCCGCGCGCCTGCCTGTGCCTCCCCGGCCACCCGTGGCGCTCCTCCTGCTGGCTTCCGCCGGGCCAGACTTCGCAGGGGGGAGCAGGCCCCGGCAGCTTCTGTGCCCCGGACGCTGAGCCTTGCACGGGAGGGGAGGTGCGGAGGGCCGAGTTCTCCCCTCCCCCCCAGCCAACCATGGGCCGCCGTTGCCGCCGCCGCAGGAGGGCCTTCCCTCTCCTCAAATACCAAATTGGGAAAGTTTCACCCACCAAAGCTTGGCTACACTGGAAGGAGTCGTTTTGCAAAGTTTTCCTCCACTATCGATCGACGATTTGTAGCCCGCAGCGTCTCGAAGGATGGAAAATCAAAAGATGCCTCCCCCCACTTGTCTGGATATTATGCAGGAAGACTTGGGAGAGGGGAACTTGAATAGAGCAAAACTGGTTTTGTGGTGGTCTCTATTTTTTTTTTGGAAGCAAAGTTCTCCCTGCCATGACCTTATGCTCCTTTTAGAAGCAAGAGAGGGGAGGGGTCAGAAGTGCCAAATAAATGCTTTCAAAACCCACTGAAACAAGAGTGAATTGTTTGGTCGGGGGGGGGGGGGCATTCCCCTCTCCTCCTCTTCCCTGGCCCCTGAGTTCTCCATAATGCCGGTAAAACCATCTGGAGTCACACCTAGTGAACATCCACGTTCAACATAACTGCAGTATTCCGGGCTCGCAGCACAGTTTTAAATCCCTTCGTTCCAGCGACTCCGACTAAACATTAGCTATTTCAAACGCCATCCTCCTCAGCTGGAATGAGGATCGACGAGCGTTGGAAGCTCTGTATGGGGGCCGGGCCGGGCCGGGAGGAGGGCTCTGTATGGGGGCCAGGCCGGGCCGGGCCAAGCCGGCCTTGCTCCGTCAGGAAGGAAGGGAGGGAGGGAGGGGAGGAGCGGGCGAGACTCACCCAGCAGCAGGCCCTTGTTCAGCAGGTGGGAACTGCCCATCGAGAAGGCGGCGGCGCGCGAGATCAAACACTGCATCAAAAACGCTGGATGCAACGCTGGATCAAAAAGATCTTGCTCAAATTAGAGCTGGGCCAATGGCAGGATTAGCTGCCCATCTGAACACACCCTAGGAATGCCAACCTCCAGTTGGGACCTGGAGATCCCTTGGAATGACAGCTTATCTCCAGAGTACAGAGATTCAACTCCCCTGGAGAAAATGGATGCTTTGGAGGGTGGACTCTGTGGCATTGTACCCCATTGAGACCCCTGTCCTCTCTAGGCCCCATTTCCAAATCTATCAGCTGACTGGCAGGGGAACTTACCAATAGAAAGAGGAAAACCCAAACCATGATGCTGGCATCACACAGGGAATGACATCAAGCAACAAAATCAACTAGGCATAACAGACAAGGCTAGAAACTAGGGATGCCAGCCTCCAGGTGGGACCAGGGGATCCTCTGGCATTACAGCTCATTTCCCTCTTCATGAATACGCAAACCATTTTATTACTTTCAGCTCTTGTTCTATTCTGCGCTGCCTGTGTTTAGGTGCAGGCTCTGAAAGGAAATGTTAGTTTGTATGTGTATGTGGGGGGGGGGTTATTTTCTATTTTGTTTATGTTCATTAATAAAGCTTTCAGAACTTAAACTCATGTAAAACTCATCATTGACTGGGTATAGATGCAGGCACCACTGAAATGGGGGGGGGGGGAGGCTCCTTAATGCGAGTTCTCCAAAGAATGCAAAAGTATTCTAAGTCACTGCCAAATGGGGCACCTACAGAAATCTTCCCCTGGAACTGCTACTCGAGTGATTGAGCAGATTGCTGAACAGATTGAACAAATGGACAATTAACATTCGGCTAATGTTCAGACTCGACTACTCCTGGGCTCTTGCCTTCCCTCTTCACCCACCCTACAGCCCCCACCCAGAGAATGGAAGCTGCACCTCAGCTTGAGGAGGAGGAGGCAGAGATCATCAGGACGCCGGAGGAGCTGTGCCCGCCTCGCGCGCCGGGCCGGGCCGGGCCAAGCCGGCCTTGCTCCGTCGGGAAGGAAGGAAGGAAGGGAGGGAGGGAGGGAGGGGAGGAGCGGGCGAGACTCACCCAGCGGCAGGCCCTTGCTCAGCAGGTGGGAACTGCCCATCGAAAAGGCGGCGGCGCGCGAGGCGGGCACAGCTCCTCCGGCGCAGGCAGCCCCGTCGCTCCTTCCCCCCCGCAGAAGCTGCATGGGCAGGCAGATCGGGCCCTGCGCGGGGGGGAGGAGAGGGAGGGAGGGAGCGGAGCGAGCGGCAGCAGCAGAGCCCCGCCTGGACTGCCCCAAACGCACTCGCTGGCCCCGCCCCCTGCCCTCCTCTCTCCCGGAGCGGCGCTCCGGCGCGCCCCGCCCCCAACGGAGCCCTGTTTGTCCTTATCACAGTTATTATGGACCTCTAAAAACTGAAGGTTCACCGGGATTGAAACAGAAATTAGATTAATCTGATACCATACATATTTTTTAGAAATGATTTGGAAAATATTTGAACACCTTGTCAAAATATTTTATTCAGCATGTTAAAATAAAATATTCTATAATCAATTTCTTTTCTTTTTTCAATTTTTTGGAAAAAACAAAAAAGGCTTCAGAAAAAAAAAAGTTTCCCCCCCAAATTTTTCTAGTTTTTTCCAGGCCTTCACATTGCTACCCAGGGGCTGTCATTCCACCCTCATAACACATTTGCTATCCCCAGGGGCTGTTATTCCACTCTGGGGGCTGTCATTCCAATCCCAGAAGACCCCTGCTACCCTAGGGGCTGACATTCTACTCTGGGGCCTGTCATTTCACCCTCAGAACACATCTGCTACCCCCAGGGGCTGTCATTCCACTGTGGGGCCTGTCATTCCACATTCATGGTCAAAAGGAGTGTGTTAATTACATAAGTCGGCCTGGAAACATTTATATGTATTTCCATATTCTGATATATTTGTACTGCAGCATCTCAGGCAAAATGAAATTTACAACCCCACCATGTCACAGAGTGTTATATACGGGCCTTTAAGGCAGCCAGCTTGGGGCAAAGGATAGTTATTTTACCACCTCGACTCCACCCTCAGATGAAAGAAAGGAAATCATTCGATGTACTTAGGCTGTTACTTTTTGGCCTTACACCCCAGATCACTGGGGATCAGTCAGTTAGGGGGCCATGGCGAGCCAGCAGAAAGCCGTGGCACTTTCAACACACAGACTGGACCGCAACAAACCCGTCCAAAACACTAGATGGCGGTTCTGTTTCTGTGAGGGCGCCATGGCAGCTACAGGCAGACGTGCGCCCACAGGAAGCCAACCAGCCCCAAGGCCCTTGAGGGCTGCGAAGAACGTCTGGCAACTCTCCTGCTCCTCCCAAGCTCTGCCTGCCTGCGCCACTGCCCGACCTGCAACACCCCTCTGCTGGGCCCTCATCTCCTCCATTTGCATCCCTCGAGCCCCTCATGCAGGAAAGGGTGGGTGGGAGGCAAAGCAATGCAGTGTGTTCACTTCCGTCAAGTCGCGGTCGCTTCAGCTTCACCTCATCTGCTTTGCCGTCCGCAATTTTCCCTCACCAGCTTCTCCTTGTTGGTGAATTTCGAGCATGCACTGAAGCATGGCTCAGTCCTCTCAGCCCAATGCTGTATGTGAAAGAGAGGCAGGAGTCTCGTTTTTCCCTGTCATCTCCCTTACATCTATAATCTGCACTCCCCGAGTCCTCTCGCTTCTGGGACAATTGTGATTTCTGGTTTGCTGCAAGCCGGTTTTAGTGTCATAAATGCGAATGGCAGAACGGATGTTTGGGTTGTCTGACTGTCCACTGATGCCATAGTGATTGTCCTTTCATTTTGAATTAAAATGTCAGGGCGCATGGTTTTAAGAATATTCCGCTATCTCCCACTTAAATACATTCAGGTGGGTAGCCGTGCTGATCTGAGGCAGCAGAACAAAGTTTGAGTCTAGGGTCACCATAAAACACTTATCTCCCACTTAAGGAACTTTTCCAAAAATGACCTAGGCTGCAGTCCTCTGCATACCTGACTGGGGCAAAACTCAATGGAATACAGTGGGCGTTAATTACGTCTGGATGAGGGCATGGCATTGGCTTGTAACATGGCGGACACCTTCTGATCAAGCTCCGGCTCCCCTCTCTCTCACCCCCCTGATTTTTAAGCTTACTGGAAAGGGGCCAGCTACAAAAGATGGGTAAAACTGGCAGAAGCAAAGCTAAGATTCCAGTGCAGTGGTCTTGCTTGTTGGAGTGTTTTTTTTCGCCCGAACTGCCGGAGACTCAGGGTGTTTCGGCCAACAAGACACTTCCAGGATGGTGACTGATGATGGCACCAAGGACCCCACTGAGGAGGTATTAACTAAACACGGCCTTAAAGATTTATTGGTCTCTTTCAAGAAAGACATGCTGGGTGAAATTGGAGACCTGCTAAAACCTTTAGAGGAACAGCTGGCAGGGATGCAAATTTCAATGACAAAAATCTCCCAGTCAGCTGAAGCGGCTCTCAAGGCTTCTATTGCAAACCAAGAAGATATCAGAAAACTGCAAAACAATGAAACATGGACTAAAGAAAAAATACTTATGCTTGAACATCGGTTTCAAGAGCGATTTTTGAAATTCCATGGATTCCTGGAGCAGGCAGAGGGCAACACAGAGGTATCTATTTTTATCTCTAATTGGCTGGCAGCAACCCTTGAGAAAGGCATAGCGCCATTAGTAGGGCGTGCCTTTAGACTGGGCCCAAATGTAAAGGAAAGGCATCGAGGCCCACGAGATATCTTAGTTGAATATATGGACTTCAGGATGGAGTCATATTTTGCAAGAAGCAAGGACAAAAGGGGGGCTAAAATTCAACTCTGAGGAAATACTTGTTTTTTCAGATGTTTCCCCTGAGACCCTACAGATTTGCAGATCACTTAAACCGATAACAGAACGACTAATTGAAGCTGGAATGTGGTACAGGTGGTCGCCTGCTGCTGCTTTGACTCCAAGGCACTACTTATCAAGCGGACGACGTGGAAACGGGATCCTTTTTACTTAAAGCAGTGGGCCTGGATCCTGGCCAAGCTCAGTCTGGGGCAACTTTGAAGAAACGTAAAAGAGACATCCAAGTGTCTCCTATGAAATGGAGCAGGATGTCAGTGATAGCAGTAGCAGAGTAGCGTGCACTGGTGAACTTATAGCAGTGCTCAGACCCAAGAAGTCCACTGTCCACACAGTCCTTCATAGGAACTATATACAAGGTTTATTTACAAGAAGTTACTGATGCCGGTATACACTCCAACAAAATGCTTCGCCAGGCAATCAAATAGCAAGGGGGGGAGAACATACTGTACATTGAATACATATATACATAACATTGTCCAATCAGCTTACAGTGCTGAGTCACTCTGACACCAGACTCCAGTACTGTACAGATCTGGTTTGCTCCTGCTGAGACTGCCAGCCAGGATCTGTCAGCTGTCAGAATTAGATGGAACTGGTCTAGCTTATGTCTTACATACTGACACTCCCCCTAAAACACTAAGCTATGATCCCCAGTTTTCGTTTCAATGTTACAAACTTGTTTGCATCCAAACACTTTGTGACAAATTCAACACTTCTTGATAACTCTGTGGTTCTTTTACATACACATGATTTACATCAGAATAACCATATTTGACTGGTGGTATCCCTTTTGTGCTTCGAGAAGACATCCTTGGGATTTCTTCCTCACTCTGTTCACCCTCAGAGGACTGGTGACTTGTAGAACTAGCTTCCTGTTTTACACTTTGTTCACCCTCTGATATTGGTAGTGCCGCCTGTGCTGGCAACTCGTTGGCATGTGTTTTACTCCAAGTACTGTGCTCACAGAAATTGGCAGACCTACTAAAGCTTAATCTCTGATGCTCATTAGCAAACTGGTCAGCTTTCGTCCCAGTCTGATAGCCGAGGAATAGGAGCTTTTTCGCACGTGCTCCCCCTTTCCTCCTCTGACTCAAGGGAATGCTAATCCATGCCTTTGTGCCAAACACTCTTAAATAATCCAGCTTTGGAATTTTGTTATATAACAACCTATAAAGGATGTCATTTATGGCACTTGACCAGATTCTATTGCTGATATAGCACGCAGCTTTAATTGCTTCAGCCCAGAATGTAATGCTTAACCCTGCATCTGTTAGCATTGACAACATCATATTTTGCAAAACACCATTTTTTTGTTCAGCAATCCCATTCTCATGTGGAGTTGCTACATTTGCGAGTCTGTGATTTATTCCCTGTTTTACCAACCCGTTTTGGAACTCAGAGGACATAAATTCTCCTCCTCTGTCAGTTTGAAAAGAACAGACCTCACCCAATTGTTTCTGGACCCTTCGGAGCCAGTATTTTACAGTTGCGAATACATCAGACTTTTGTTTTAAGACATAAACCCAAGAAAATTTCAAGTAGTCATCTGTTAATACCAAAGCATATCTATTTCCAGAACGGCTTTTTGAATAAGGACCTTTTACATCAGCATGAACCAACACCAGTGGTTTGACAGATATTCTGTCACTCTTTTTAGCAACAGGAAACACTTTTGTTTTGGTACTTTTGCAAACCTCACAGTCAAGGAAATGTTTACACTGCTTTATATTCTCCTGACCTGTGATTTCCAAAGTTTTTTGTATCGCATGAAAACCTGCATGCCCAAGCCTTCTGTGGATTAAGTGTATACAATTATCATGGGGATTTACATTTAACATTGCCTGAGCCATTAACATTTTCTAAGACATAGACATTATTATGCAGTTTTCCTACAGCAAACACTTTATCCCCTTTCATTATCTCACATGATTTGCCCGCAAACAAAACTCTGAATCCTGCTTTATCTAAGGCAAGAACACTCAGATGATTGTTCTCTAAAGTTGGCACACACAACACGTCAGTGAAAGTGTGCTGGAGAGCCGGAAAAACAACACTCCCCTGACAAGTTACCTGTGAGTTTCTACCATCAGCTAAGCTGAAATGGTTCATAGTAGACGATTGTCTGTCTTGGAGCAAGTTCTCATCTCTGCAGAAATTCAAAGATGCACCAGAGTTGAGTATCTATTTTTCTTCAGTTGCTGACTCACTTGCAACAACCAAAGAAGCTGTCTGGTCGTTTGTTGCTTTGGGAGATGGACCTCCAGGCCTCCCCCTGCCTTTCCTCTCAGGACAGGCTCATTGTAAATGTTTTGTAGATCCACAGCAAAAACATTTTCTGACTTTTAAGGCGACCTCTGAAACTTCTCTGCGTTTTTTCTTGCCGTTGCCTGGAACACTTCTGCAGCTGGACAAAGGTGAGTCCCCCGGTCTGTTGGCCGACAGCCATCTCTCTGAAGAATGCAAATCTTTTTGCCTTACTTCTTCCTCCAGTAGCCTCCCAGTGACGTACACCAAAGTGAGTGTTGCTGCGTCTGCTGTTTCCAGGGATGTTATTAGCATGTTATAGTCCTTGGATAAGGAACTGAGGATAATGTAATGTAAACTGTTTTCCCTCTTTGCTCAAGCTGCTGGAAACAATCAGTCAACATGTTAAGGTGAGCCCTTACAGACTCCCCTGGTTTCATCACAGTTCTATACAGCCAGCGTGTGAGAGCAATTAGAGACTGGCAGTGCTCTGCACATAGAACACTCTCAACGCATCCCAAGCACCCTTAGCCGTGTTTTTGCTTGCAGTATGCACAAGCTGGTCATCTGCAACACTCAACACAATACTTGCCAGTGCTTTTTCATCTCTGGTGGTTTCAGCAGCAGTTGGTGCAGCTGGAGGGGCCTCAATACAAATCCACAAACCTTCTCTTTTAAGGTAGTGCTGCATACGAAGTGCCCACACAGAGTAGTTAGTCGAGGTGAGCTTCTCCACCACCTGTGCCATAGGTACCTGTGCCATGCTGCTTCTCCTGGTTCAGCTGCTGCTCCTCAGGTGCTCTGTTAGTAAGTCCAGTACATGGTGCAGTCAGGAGCATGGTCTGGGCCCATAACCCTGTCAGTGATAGTAGTAGCAGAATAGCATGCACTGGTGAACTTAGAGAGCTCAGACCCAAGAAGTCCACTGTCCACACAGTCCTTCATAGGAACTGTATATAAGGCTTATTTACAAGAAGTTACTGATGCCGGTATACACTCCAACAAAATGCTTCGCCAGGCAATCAAATAGCAAGAGGGGGGAGAACATACTGTACATTGAATACATATATACAAAACATTGTCCAATCAGCTTACAGTGCTGAGTCACTCTGACACCAGACTCCAGTACTGTACAGATCTGGTTTGCTCCTGCTGAGACTGCCAGCCAGGATCTGTCAGCTGTCAGAATTAGATGGAACTGATCTAGCTTATGTCTTACATACTGATACAGGATTCCAATACATGGTGACAACAGATTAGAAGATGGACTGTGATCAGTCTGGTTGCTCGCCTAGTGAACTTTATCTACCTTTCAGTATTGCTAATTTAAAGTTAAGCTGGGGGATCGGGGGGGTGTTGTTTTGATTCAGGTTTTGCCCAATGGAGGTGGCTCTATATTTTCTATTTTTGGTTGTTCTGGTTTTCCTCGAGGAAGAGCCACATTGGCTCTGTGGGGACTTGCTCTCCTCACCAGGAGGAAAGAAGGGTGTGTGTGTCGAAGCCTGTTTTTGTTTGTTGGATCTAAATATTGGTTTAGGCTTTTTGACAAGTCTTCTCTTTATTTGGTATTGGGGGTGGGGGGGAGGTGGGGGGGTTGGTTTGGGGAACAATATGTTGTTTATTTTTTCAATGGCATGAAGTTATCATTGGCTTGATGTTTAGATCTTAGGGCCATAAAAAGTTCAAATATTGTTCTTCCAATACACCTTTATAATATCATACATGGTGACTCCCTTATTTATAGGGTGTATATTAGAACAAGATTTCTTAGGGCTCATTTTGGGACAAGGTATCAAATCTGGCTTCTGACAAAACCTAGTATAAAAAATGGTGTTACCAAATTTTAAGGTGCTGACCTTAAATTGCAGAGGTTTGAGAAGCAAAGTCAAAGCTAAACGTATTTTCACTACTTTAAGACAACAGAAGGTAGATATAATCTTCCTTCAGGAAACACACCTAAATTCAGGCTCTGGAGCCTTTCCCTCTAAGTGGTTTTCATTCCAATTTTCAGCTTTTGGTTCTAATCGTGCCAGGGGTATAGCAATACTTTTTTCTAAGAATGTACAGTTTTGCAAGGAAGATTCTGTGTCAGATAACGCAGGTAGATTTTTATTTTTGAAAGGGCAATTGAATGGACAGTTAATTACATTAGCTTCTATCTATGCACCTAATCAGGGGCAAGAAAATTTTCTAATAGAGGTATTAACCAACCTGGTTAAGTTCAGCTCAGGTACAACAATTGTGGGAGGCAATTTCAATTTACTTTTAGACAAGCATTGGGATAGGTCCAGAAGCAGGACCACTAACCTGAGAAACAAAGCTACCCATACCAAGTCTTTGAGTTGCTTACACTTGGTAATTGCTAGCCTGGACCTAGTGGATGTTTGGCAACACTGTCATCCAGCTGAGCGTGATTATACATATTACTCTTTGAGGTACAATACTTATAACCGGCTAGATTATGTATTACTTTCAACAGATATACTTGCTACGATATGCTCATCTGATATCAGAGTTCGCCTTTGGTCAGACCATGCTCCGGTGGACTGTATAATAGGATACAATCAACATAACACCAAAACAAGGTACTGGAGACTTAATAATAGTTTATTACAAAATGATTTTACTTTAAAAGAACTTAAATCCTTATTGGTTGAATATTTTCAAAATAATAGGGAATGTGGGGTCTCACTTCCAACAGTTTGGGATGCTTCCAAGGCGGTACTGCAGGGCAAATGTATAGCTTTGGCAGTGGCTTGTAAAAAGCAAAAGAAAAAGGTGAAAACAGAAATACTTTCTAATATTGCTCAGTTAGAAGGAAAACATAAGGCAACTGAAAGCCCTAAAATTTTAGCACAGCTTTCACAACTTTGAGCACAATTGGAGAGTTTAGAGGTGATATCTTCGACGCATAAAAAGATCTTGACTAAGCAAAAATTCTCTACTCTTGGTCCTAGAATGCTTAGAGTATTATCCTGGAAGCTCAAAAAAAAAGAAAACAGATCGGTTTATTAATTGTATCAGAGACTCCAATGGTAATCTGCATAATTCTACATCACAAATTAAAGCTGTAGTAGATAAATTTTATGCTAATCTTTTCTCCTCTACTAACCCTTTGAAACAACAAATTCAACAATACCTCTCCTCTAGGCAGGAGTTAAAAAGTTTATCTAATGATCATAAAGAGTTTTTGGACCTCCCGATAACTGAAAAGGAAGTCACACAAGCAATTCAATTTAACGGAATTATGGCAATGGGTATTATACCAGAAACATGGAAATTAGCAACAATGGTACTTATTCCAAAAAAAGGATTAGATTTTACAGATCCAAAGGCATATTGGCCTATATCATTGATCAATGTTGATTATAAGATTTTTATGCAAATTTTAACTTAAACACCTTATCCCAATTTATATAGGAATGGACCAAATGGGTTTTATCCCCTCACAGGACATAACAGATAACATTCGGAAAACACTAAATCTAATCCACTATGGTAGGCATCATTTACAACATGATTCAGTAGTGCTTTCAATTGATATAGTTAAGGCGTTTGACATGGTAGAGTTTCGATATTTGGAATGTCTTTTGCAACACCTTCAATTTGGGGACTCATTCCACAGGGCTATTAAGGCAATTTATTCTGAACCCAAGGTGAAAATTTTAATCAATGATATGGTCACTAATGATATTATCTTGCATAGAGGCACCCGTCAAGGGTGCCCGTTATCGCCACTTATGTTTGCTTTGGCCACAGAGCCTTTAGCTAGTCAACTGAGATCATCGCCATTAATTAGAGGTATATCGGTAAGGGATAAGGAATATGTTATAAGCCTTTTTTGCTGACGATCTTGTAATTTACGCACTAGACTCACTTAGAACTATACCTGAAATAATGAACATCCCGCACTCCTTTGGCGAAATCTCAGGTTTAAAAGTCAATGTAGAAAAATCAGTACTTTATCCTATTAAACTATCAGAACAGTCAATAAAGTTAATTAAACAAAAAATTTCTTTTCTGTGGCCCTCACATAGTTGGAAATATTTGGGGATCCAAATCCCTCTGGATTTGGAGAATTTAATAAAAGATAACCATATGGAAGCTTATCAGTCTCTTTCCAATTTACCTAAGAAATGGGATGTAAAAATTCTTTTGTGGATGGAAAGGATACAAATAATTACATCATTTATTTTACTTAAATTTATCTATTACTTTAGAGTGATTCCGATCTCTATCCCCTTTAAGTTGTTTCGGAGATGGCAAAGAGACATTGAGTCTTTTATTTGGCAATTTAAAAGGCCCCATATCAATTCCAATGCAATGAAGAGACATCCAAAACTAGGAGGAATGGCTGTCCCAGACTTGTACACATACTATTTAGCATCTAATTTAACAAATTTAATTAGACATTATCATTCTGATGGCACAGTGGCATGGCTGAAAATGGAAGACAGCTGTATTAGGTTGCAGTCTTTCAAAGAGACGTTATGGCAACAATCTTTTAGAAAGGTAAACCTTTCTAGAAACAACCCCTTTTTGGAAAACGATTTTAAAATATAGTGTAGGATTAAGGATACACTACTGCCCAGTTCTTCTTTGCTACGTTCCTTTACAGGTCAGCCATGGTTTAGACCTGCACAAGCTTTAACCTCTTTCCACAATTGGAGGAAGGCAGGTATTACAAGGCTGATAGATATCACAAGTCATGGTAGAAAACTCTCTAAAGCTAATCTGGAACAGAAATATCATATTGAGCTGCAGTGATATGAATATTTGGAAGTTAGTCATGACCAAGATTTAACTTGACATCAATTATTTTTTGAATTAACTGACTTTGAAAAATTATTAGCAGACGCTACTCTTTCTAAGCGAGGTTTAATCTCCAAAATATATGTAATACTTTGCAAAAATGACTGTAAAAAAGAAACGTTTTATCAAATTGCATGGCAACACGATTTAAGGGAATCACTGACATCTGAACAATGGAAGGAGGTATGGAACAATACTAGGCATATCTCCCATTCTCAATCAGTTCAAGCCATAGCATATAGGTGTTATTATGCTGGTATCTTACCCCAGTTCAAATAACATATATGGTCCCACGGTCGACACCTCATTGTTGAAAACTTTGTGGGGGAAAGGGTACATTTTTTCACTGGTGGTGGGCATGTTTGTATATATCCCAGTTTTGGGCATCAATTTCAAGGGCAATCCAAAACATAACAGGGCTTCCTATACCATTTGACCCTAAGCTTTTTCTGTTAAATCTGTGGCCACTGGAAGTTAATCAAAAGTCCAAAAAAGAGTTAGTGTTGATATTAATCACAGCCGCAAAAGGAGTGATAGTCCAGTGCTGGAAAAACAATTCTCCTCCAACTATGGATATGTGGTACTCAAAGGTGTGGACATACTTTATGCTAGAAAATTTTTTATTGTATACTGATAAAGAGGCAATGATTATGGATCTAACAAACCCACTGGATAAATGGTTCCCCTTCCTGGAACAGATGGACATTGAACAGGAAATCTGTGAAAAATGGTTCTTGTTTAAGCTTCAAATGTTTAAGAGGTGTATGTAATCTGTTGTTGCCGGACCCAAACTATTTAGCGATTGTAAACATATTTCGTGTTATTGTCATTCGTTAGTAGGATGTATTTCCCCAAGTTGTTAAAGGGAAAAAAGGCAATAAAATGTTTCCCAAAAAAATGAGTGGTTACAGTTCATAGGTCCCTTGGAGGAAACCTAGGCTCATGATTGGCGGTCGTTTAGGTCCGAACGGCTATTGTTCTACCTGGCTGAAGCTCAGGTAGATTCAGGCCATGTGCGTTCTGGTGCATTCTGGCCCAAGAAGAGCCCTGGGTAAACATAACAACAGAATGCCTCTAAACATGTATATAAATTAGTAGGGACTGTGGTCTGTATTTAGCTTGCTGAAATAGGATTTTTTTGTTGTTCGGGCGCATAATCGAGTCCAACTCTTTGCGACCCCATGGACTGCATCACGCCAGGCCCTCGTGTCCTCCTTCGTGCTCCGGAGTTTGTTTAACTTCACGTTCATTGCATCAATAACACTGTCTAACCATCCATCCTTTGCTGTCCCCTTCTTTTACCTTCAATCTTTCCCAGCATCAGGGGCTTCTCCAGTGGGTGCTCCCTACTCATTTGGTGGCCAAAGTATTTGATCTTCAGCTTCAGTATCTGGCCTTCCAGGGAACAGTCAGGGTTGATTTCCTTTAGGACTGATTAACTGGTAGTTATCAAAAAGTGGATTTATGCACAAGCTAAGTGTGCCTCAGATTACAAAGGGCCTCTACATAAAAAAATTACTGAATTTCAAGTTTTATATTATGGGGAGCAGGCTTGCCAGTGCCCAAGTCAGGGCGGGTGAACCCTGGCCCCCAGATCCTATTGCCCATTACCACTCCAAGCAGTGGCAGACAGGGGAAAAATAGTGACATCACCTGTGTCTTTATGTCACCTCCTGAAAGAAACCTGGAAGTGATGTAGGGTTGCTCTAGGAATTGCCAGAGACTCTAGGGTTTGACCATAGGGTTTCCATTGATTCCTAGACTTACCCTAAATCACTTCCAGGTTTCTTTCCAGAAGTGATGCAGGATGCAGCTGACATCACACATGTCCCCATGTCTTCATCCCCAGTCCTCCAGTTGCCAGGATCAGCCTGGCAAACCCAAGGAGACAATGTCTTAAACTTGACATCATTTAGGCCCTTGGGATATCTTAATCCAGTGCTGATGGAAGGGCAGCAGAAGCCTCCCATGCTCAACTGTGCTCAGCCCCCTTCTCTTTGTGCACCAAGTAATCGTGGCTTACTTAAAGGAATAAAAGCAATATCATCAAGGGAAGTAATTGATCAGATGAATACTTTTAAGCATAGGAGTAGCCTGTGATGGGACAGGTGGCCTTAATTAAACTGATACAGTTAGGATGTCTGAGAACAAGAGTTCTCTATGAGCCATTCAGTAATTGACTGGTTGGGTCAAAGAAGCATTGATAAATGTGCATGGGTCACACACCTGGTACTACTTGCATTTATGCAGCAGCTAAGAGCGTTCAAAACATTTCACATACATTAATTCGTTGTACAGCAACCCTGTAAAGTATGTCAGTAGTATCATGCCTACTACCTGGGATCCATGAGGCATCGAGGGGAAAATGAATCCTACCGGAGTGCTATAACATGACATCACTGAGCTCTGGGATAGCTCAGCAGGGTATAATGACACAGAGTCCACCATTTTCTCCAGGGGAACTGATCTCTGCTACCTGAAGAGCAGTTGTAATTCCACAGGCAGCAGCCATCTTATAAACACAGGTAACTGCCATTTTGTTTCACCTATCAACAGCCACTGAGGTAACAGTTAATCCCCCACAGGAAGGAAGCAGAAGTGTCTTCGTCAAGAGAGAAAGCCGTCTGCCAGAAATTCTGACAGGGCACAGAGGCTGAAGGAGTGGGCGGGGAAGAGGAGCAGCACCCAGCAAATGGCATGTGAGTATTCACAGCCAATGGATAGGGACAGCTTCTGATTGACAGGCCAGGGGACCAAATGCTGGGGTGGCGTGTGGAATGTTCAGGAGCGTGCCACCACCAACAGAGAATTATGTATATGAGAGATACTAAGTTTTGGTTTTGCTAATAGGCTTTCTGGTGTAGATTTTGTGCTCTGAATTTTGACACAGTTTGGATCTTTAATTGCAGAGGGCTGCAGAGCTCTTGTCTAACACTCTAGCCCAACTTCCCAGACTGCAGGGGACTGAGGCTAAATAAGCAGAAAAGCACCCCTGAATGGTAGAAGACAAAATGTACAAAACGGATGCCTTTAACTTCTGTGCTTTATAGGACAGTTTGGAAGGGAAATGGGAAGGAGTTGGGAGAATTCACAAATAGAGGTTTGTGTTCCCTATTCCAGGGTAGTAGAAGCTGCTAGATCCTCTGCCCTCTTTGCTGTGTAATTAATTAGGATTGGAGGAAGTGTTTTTGCAAAGTGCCAAGATCCCTTAACATCGTTGTTGTTGTTGTTGTTGTCGTCATCATCATCTTCATTTGTACCCCACCTTTCTCCCCAATAAGGACCCAACATGGCATACGTCATTCTCCTCTTTTCCCTTTTATCTTCACAACAACCCTGTGAGGTGGGTTAGACTGAGAGACTGGGCCCAAGGTCACCCAGAAAACTTGCATGGCAAAAGTGGAGATTCAAACACAGGTCTACCAGATCGCAGTCCAACACTCTAAACCACTACACCACAATGGCTTCAATACATACTCCTGTACAGGCAGAATTAGAAGAATTAGGGTTAGGGGATAAATGCTTCATAGCAAAAAACAACAACAACCCAACTTTAGTCTGTTAGAAATGTTTGTGTTTGCAAGATTGGGCATTCCAATTATCAGGGGTCCTTTCGTAGAAAAAGAGGTGCAGGAGCTCATTAGCATAACTCATTAGCATATGCCACGTCCTCTGACATCACCAGAAGTGTGTCAGAAAGGGAATGTCAGTTTCCTATGGGCCATTGAAATCAATGGCAAAAACTCATAGGGTATATAAGGGGCTGGAGGAAAGGGGATTTGAGGGAGAGGCTCCAAACTTGCAGGGTAGCTGCTGGGGCCTCTCCTCGAAATACCCACTAAGTTTCAAGAAGATTGGGGGTCCAATTCTATGGGCCCCCAAACAGATTGTCCCATCCCCTCCATTGTTCTCTATGGAGGGAAAAAATGTTAACTTTTTTTCTACCATAGAGAACAATGGAGGGAATGGGGGCAACCTGTTTGGGGGCCTGTAGAATTGGACCCCCTGGTCCAATCTTCTTGAAACTTGGTGGAAATTTCGAGGAGAGGCCCCAGCAGCTACCCTGCAAGTTTGGAGCCTCTCCCTTAAACCCCCTCCCCTCCAGTGGCTTTTAAAGTTGCCGCCGAATTTCGGGGGCAATTCGGCAGCGAGCTGAATCAGATTAGAGAATCTGATTCAGCCCGTGGCTGCCCTACTGGCCAGTCCTGAGCTTTGCTCCGCCTCACTCCGGCCCCAACGGACCCCTGCCAATTATTATAGCGTTAACTTGTTTACTTTCAGTGCTATTGTTTAGACTGACCTGGAAGGGAAACCTGGCAGACAGCCAATGTAAGAAAAGCCGGGGAAAGTAAGAGATATCTATGTATTGATTGGTTACTGTGTTCAGGTGACTTTCTTCTAGGGGTCAAGAAGAAGGAGGAACTCTCCATAGTTGTTCTCACCATGTCTTGTGAAGAGTAAGATGTAAAAATGTAGCTGTTAGAGATGTTATTTTGTAGCTCTCCTGTGAACCTTCACCCTTAGAAATAAAGTATTTTTAAACTAAAAGAAATGTCTCCTCTCCAGTGAAGCGAAGATCCATTGAAGCCTCTGAATATTTCAGCATTTTGACTATTTTTCTCTAACATAGTCATCCTATAAGCACGCCTCCTAGAGAACAATGAGCATGCTCAGTCCTCATAGAGCTCTATACCCGACTGGGTTGAACTCCCGCCCCCTTTTAATTGGCCAAGTATTTTTCTGCATTGAGGGGGCTTTCTGTACAGGCAATAGGGTTGCACAGTACTAAATGGTTCACAGGGTTACTTGGATAAATAATTAGAGACTGTGGACTATATTGCTATGTATAGCTTATTGTAAGTAGGTTCCTATTATGTAATTTTTTTGTACCATTTAATGTGTCATATGAATGGTTATGCTACACTTCAGTTCTTTCTGGTGGTTTCAGGCTTCTAAAATCCTAATCGCAATGGTTACTGAATGTCCCATTATGTCGACTGTTCTGATTTCACTCTTTGTAATCTGCCTTGAGTTCTTGTGAAAAAGGGGGACTATAAATAACATGAAATAAATAAATAAAAGTATTGGGAAACAACAGAGTATGCAGAAGCCCTTGTTTGTGGGTAGTTACATTTCATTGCCCTACAGACAGGCAACCGACCCTCGACTTTGCTATTAGAAGGATGGATGATATGATATTGTGTTTGTCTTATAATGCTAACTCATGCGGTGTGGACTGGAGTAGTTGCAGGGGTGAAGTGGAGGATGGTATGATACACTCAATCTTCTTTGCCTGCCAGTTCTCTTCTGTGGATGCTCCACCAAATATTTTAAAGGGGGGGGGGGTCCTCTCTGGCTGGCCTGCAAAATTAAGGAAAATCAGCCTCAAGAGGCATTTTAGTGAAAATCAACAGGTGCAGGGAAGGTTATATATCCCACTCTCTAGTTCCCCAGTGACTGTTTTCTGCCCCTGCATTCCCCATTATCTCAAGAGACTTGGCATCTTACATTTCCAGAGAAAACAGCTGATTCAACTTGAAAGTCGTCTATTGTGCTTGAGAGCCAGTTTGGTGTAGTGGTTAAGTGCACGGACTCTAATCTGGGAGAACCGGGTTTGATTCTCCACTCCTCCACTTGCACCTGGCTGGATGACCTTGGGGAAGCCATAGCTCTTTACCAACTGTTCTCTCAAGGACAGCTTGGGAAAGAGCTCTCTCAGCCCCACCTACCTCACAGGGTGTCTGTTGTGGGGTGGGGTGGGGAGGGGAAGGGAAAGGAGTTTGTAAGCCGCTCTGAGACTCCAAGTGAGTGAAGGGCGGGATATAAATCCAATCTCTTCTTCTTCTAAAATAATCTAGATTTGAGCTGGGGCTTATTTTTAAATGTATTGGCTTCCTCTTCAGAGATCTGCTCTTCGACAGTCCACAAAGTGAAGGAGGAGAAGGAGGAGATTGGATTTATACCCCGCCCTTCACTTGGAGTCTCAGAGTGGCTTACAATCTCCTTTCCCTTCCTCTTCTCCCAACAGATATCCTGTGAGGCAGGTGGGGCTGAGAGAGCTCTGAGAGAACTGCTCATGAGAGAACAGCTCTGAGAGAACTTGTGACTGACTCAAGGTCACACCAGCAGCTGATTGTGGAGGAGTGGGGAATCAAACCTGGTTCCCCCAGATCAGAGTCCGCGCTCTTAACCACTACACCAAACTGGCTCTCACCCTGGAAACAGTATCTTCCATGTCATATATTGGTTGGTATTCTTTTCTTCACCCCAAGTACATGTTGATCAAGTAAAACATGTCCTGATGGTTACAAGAGTGAGTTTCTCAGAATCTGAGGGGGGATTGGAGGGGGTAATGGAGAAGGAGATGGGGGGGGGGGTCAAAGGCTGGAGTGTATCCTCCAGATGCAAAAGCTGTGTATGTTGAAATGCCAGTTGCTGGGGGTTCATAGTGGAGGCAGCTGCGCCCTTTGTGCAATGTTTGTTGGTTTCTCAGAAACATCTGGTTAGCCAGTGTAAAGAATGGAATGCTGAACTAGATGGGTGTCAAGGTGATAAATTGTCTAAGGTGCCAAAAACAACCTTGGGCCAGCCCTGGATGGGTCACCATATCAAGTCAATTTGGACTTGTGAGTCACCATACTGAAAAGGCTGGGAACCACTGTTCTATAGATGTTAACCGTCTTGGCAAAACCTGGGACTCGCCATTCATGACAGGAGTTAACTAATTTACAAGAGCTAGGCAACAGTCCCTGCATTTTTCTTGATTAGGCTGGAAATGGACACAACGGCATTTCAAGCTTTCAAGGCCCCCGGAGCCTGTGGTGCGTTGTTTTTTCATGCCTCCTACATAAAAAGGCCTTGCGAATGAGGATCCACTCACTGGACCTGAAGAAGTGGGCTCCAGCTAGGGTTGCCAGGTCTGAGTTGGAAAATCCTGGGAGACTTTGGGGGTGGATCTGAGAGAGGGTGGGGTTTGGGGAGGGGAGGAGCCTCAGCATGGTACAATGCCATAGAGCCCACCCTTCAAAGCAGCCATTTCCTCCAGGGGAGCTGATCTCTGTCAGCTGGAGATCAGTTTTAAGAGCGGGAGATCCCCAGGCCCCACCTGGGGGTTGGCAACGCTAGCTCCAGTAGTCCATGAAAGCTTGCACTAGAATAAAATGTTAATCTTCCTGAGCTGCTAGAATCCTGTTTGTTTTCGCTGCAACAAACTAGCGAGGCTGCCTCTCTGGGACTGGAGATATTAAGCTGACGTGCATTTGAAATCTTCCACCCACTGTTTTTTTCTTCCTGTAGAGTGGTAGGCTTTTAAAACATTTTAACAGCATGTTCTTGTACTGAAGTACAGTTTCACAATGACTCCGCTGCTCTCAGAGTGAAAATGACAGTGGTTTCGACTCTCTGAAAAGTATTGGAGTCGGGAGGCTGGTAATGGTGAAATCAGCATTGTGGTTTATTGCGGGTCAAGATGGACCAAGGGATGGGGAAGCCACTTATATTTACAGGTAAACCACACTTTGACCGTGTCCCCCCTCAAGGGGATTGGTCCAACAGGGATTAGTCTCCCGCCAGAGGCTGTCATAGGTCCATTCAAATATCCTCAGCCTCTGATAGGGGGACCGGCAGGATCCCTAGGTCCATTGTTCTCTGGGGAAGGAAGCTCTGTTGTTATCACATCCCACTACAGGTAAACATGCCCAGACGTGTTCCCTGGCTGCAGACAAAGAGTCAAGCACCAGACATAACACTCTCATTCCAATACTTTCTTTAAAGAAGCGATGTAAGGGGGGGTGGAGAAACAGTGAATGGCAGGCAGGGTGTTTAATTCCAGGTTTGGAAATTATTCGATATTTAAGAATGGAGCCTGGGGAGGGGTGGGGTTTGTGGAAGGGAGGGACTTCAGTGGGGTATAATGCCACAGAGTCATAGAATCATAGATTTGGAAGGGACCTCCAGGGTCATCTAGTCCAACCCCCTGCACAAATGCAGGAAATTCACAAATACCTCCCCCTCCACACCCGCAGTGACCACTGTTCCATGCCCAGAAGATGACAAAAAATCTCCAGGATCCCCGGCCAAACTGGCCTGGAGAAAAATTGCTTCCTGACCCCAAAGTCACAATCAGCATTTCCCTGGGCATGTAAGAAAGGGCCACAAGAACAAAGCACTGAGACAACCCTTCCTTCCCTCCCTCTCATGATCAGTCCACCCTCCAAAGCAGCCATTTTCTCCAGAAGAACTGACCACTGTTGTCTGGAGACCCGTTGTCATTCCAGAAGATTGCCAGGTTCCACCTGGAGATTGGCAACCCTAGCAGAGTCCCTACCAATGCTCCCTCTAAGCTATGGAGTCTTATGAGCAAAAATTCCGCTTGGTGAGCTACTGGCATTAAAGCTGTGAGCAAGCCATTTGGCTACTGCATAAATTAGTCTGCTCTTGAGCCATCCTTCCTGAGCTAAGGCAAAAATGTGTGAGCCAGAGGCTAAAAAACTGTGAACTAGCTCACACTAACTCAGCTTAGAGGGAACCACACCCCCTCCATCCCATTTGTTAGGCCAAGGGTACTCATTCTATGGCTCATGGAGAGCCACAATCAGTTATTATCAACTAAGAGATTCTAATTTACTTTCCTCCCTGGCATGAGGCCTGCACCTCTGCTAACTACCATCAGGCCATGCCCTTACCAGCTTATCTGAAACACAGGGCATTTTAAGTATTGAGAGTCGGGAGACGAGGAATCGTAACAAGGCTTTTATTCTGAACATCGCTCAGCTCAAGACAGGCCTAGCAGAGCGGCACACAAACTTATACGTTCTCAACAGTGAACTATATCCAAAGTAGCGATATACGCCCAGTCCTATTGGACCTAAGCCAGGCTCTATGATTGGCTCTCTGGGATGGCTTCAGGACCAATGGTTGGTCTTTATTGTGCAGCCAGTCGGAACGAGGGAATTATGAAACTATGGCTAAATCAAACTGCACAGAATGAACTCAAAACATAACACTCCTCCCCCCCTTGGTTTAGACAACATAGACTTTTAAAAACAAGGGGGGCCACCTGGCCTGGCCGGACCATCGCGGCAGTGGAGTACCCCTCTGAGACTGTCCGGTCCGGGGACTGTCCTGACATAAGCCAAAGTCTGGAAAATCCTCGGGCTCTGCAAGCCCGTTCCAGTCCAAAACTGGGTCAGAGTCTAAGCGGCACAGTGCCGGCTCTACCTGTGGACTAAAAGTCCCAATGCCCTGAGCAGGGGACTGTTCGCCGGAGGAAGGTGGTACCCTCGGCCCGGGGGGAATGACCGGACTCAGCTGGCTCATTGACATGCCATCTGTCTCAGCAACCACTAGCTTCCTGGGCAGGAAATGGTATCTGGTGCTCCTCTAAGGGCTGCATCTCCCAAGTGCTGACATTGTGCTGAGACGGGAGGTTTCCTGGAACTGGGGCGCGTTGTACTGACTCTGGATCTGGGGAGCGTTGCAATAATTCTGGAACTGGGGTGCATTGCAATGTCTCTGGAACTGGGGTGCATTGCAATGGTTCCTCCCTGGCTAGCCAACCATGACTGAGTTGGGCCAGGTGACGGTGGCAGACCTGCCCTGTCTCATCCTGTACCTCGCAAGAGATAGGCCCTGTTGCTCGAAGGATGATGGCTGGGACCCAGTGTGGGCCATGGCCATAGTTCCAGGCATAGATGGCATCACCTGGGGTGAAGGAGCATGCACTCCCAGAGACGATAGGGTCACGGTTGGCATTGGGTGCCAGGTCTGGGTGGATGTGGCTCAAGGTTGTGGACAGCTGACATCCCATTAGGGGCTTGGCTGGTGACTTCCTGATGGCTGAGTGCAGTATAGTGTGCTGCTGGAGTAGGAAGCTCATGAGGTTGGTGAGGAAATTCCCTCCACTGAGCCTGCAGAGCGAGTCCTTCATAGTCCAAACCATCCGCTCTGCCTGGCCATTTGTCTTGGGGTGGAAAGGTGCCAATGTGACATGCCGGATGCCTTATTCATCCAGGAACTGCTGGAACTCCGCAGATGTAAATTGAGCCCCTTGTCGGACACGACCAGGTCCAGCAGACCAAAGGTGGCAAAAAGGCAGTCCAGGCAGCGGCCAACAATGGCCGAAGTCATGGAGGTGACGGGGAACACTTCCAGCCACTTGGAATTCACATTTACGACCAACAACAGTGTTCTGCCCTGAAAAGGGCCAGCAAAGTCCACATGGATGCTAGACCACGGACCCTGCAGCTTCTCCCAAGGGTGAACAGGTACTGCGGGAGCTTCAGGCCTCGACTCCTGGCAGGGCCGGCACGTTCGGACCCACTGTTCAATTTGCTGATCCTGCCTGGGCCACCGCCTTCATCTTCACGATCGCCTTCATCTTTACAATGCATGGGTGCCCCACATGTAAGGTGTCTAACACCTGTTCTCTGAGTGGGGAAGGGACGATGACCTGATTTCCCCACAGAAGGCAGCCCTTACTCACTGACAGCTCCGTTGATCTTGACTGGAATGGCTGGAACTCAGCCTTGAGCTTCCCAGATGGCCATCCCTTCCACACATGGTGATAGACACGGCTAAGCATCTGGTCCCGGTATGTGTGGAATGCAATGTCAGCAATGGAGAGTAGAGGCTGAGGCAGTTCCTCAACAAGGAGTGTCTTGTACGGTTTGGGCAACGGCAGGTGGCTGAGAGCATCGGCATGCCCAATAGTTTTTCCGGGCCTATGGACAAGACAAAAGGTATAGGCAGAGAGAAGGACGGCCACACCATCATCCTCAGTAACAAGATCTGCGAGGTTTGGTGATTGGATGTGAAGATGCTGAGCAGTGGTTTGTGGTCTGTGACAATCTCGAACTCACAACCGTAGATAAAATCATGGAACTTTTTAACTGCTGCGATAATCGCCAGCACCTCTCGGTCTACCTGGGCATAGTTCATTTCTGCTGTAGATAGAGTTCGAGAATAAAAAGCTATGGGGGCTTCCTGGCTGGATGGCAACTGGTGACTTAGGACAGCCCCAATCCCATAGGGTGACGTGTCGCAAGCCAAAACTAGAGGCTTCTTATTGTCATAGTGGACATGGACCGCATTGGAAACTAGAAGAGCCTTGATAGCCAAGAACGCTGCATGCTCACAGTGGCCTCACATCCACGGAGCTGCTTTGTCCAATAGCTGATGGAACGGCTCAGCGATTGCTGCTTTGTTTGGCAAAAATGAATGGTAAAAATTCAGGAGTCCTAAAAAGGACTGCAGCTCTTTCTTTGAGGTCGGGGTGGGTGCGTTGCGGATGGCAACAAACTTGTCTGGTGCCGGGTGGATGCCATCTTTATCCAAAAGGAAACCTAAAAATTGAACGGTGGGGACAAAGAACTCACATTTCTCCTTTTTTATCCGCAGGCCTTGCAAATGACGGAGCACCTCTCGCACACGAGTAGCCAGCTAAAGTTCAGAGGCCCCTGCAATCAATATGTCATCAAAATATAGCACGACACCTGGCAAGTCTTGTAAAAGGCACTCCATTAGTTCCTGGAAAATGCTGGGGGCAACACTTACCCCAAATTGCAGCCGATCTACCTTGAAGGCACCATGATGTGTTACAGTCGTCTGTGCCTCGGCCGTGGCTGCGTTGACAGGCAATTGCTGATATGCCTGGGTAAGGTCAATCTAGGCAAATACCCACCCCCCTGAGATAGACGCTAGGAGGTGGCTCACCACAGGAACTGGGTATGCATGCGGTTGCAGTATCTTGTTGAGGGTGCACTTGTAGTCAGCGCACAGCTGGATTGAGCTGTCTGGTTTGATGGGAGTGACAATCAGAGTCTCCCATTTGGCATTAGGAACCGGCTCCAGGATGCCTTGAGCTGGCAGCTTATCAATTTGCTCATCAATATGCGGCTTGAGAGCCATGCGGCAGCGTCTCAGCTTGAGGTGTATGGGCTAGATGACAAGATTCAGGGTAAAGGAGACAGGTGGACCTCTGTAACCGCCAAGGTCTGTGCTGAAAACATCTGGGAACTCTTCTTCAAAGTCAACGATGCTTGGTTGCCCAATGTGACGCCAACCACGTCAATACCCAGGGTGGCAAACCAGTCCAACCCGATAAGACTCATGTGGTGACCCTCCACGATGAGTAGATTCACGTGACCGTTGAATTTCTTGTATTTGATCTGGACCATGGCAATGCCAACGACAGGGACTCAGTGCCTCTGGAAATCAAAAAGCTGTAGACTGCACTTCTGAAGGCGGTGTGCAGGAAAATGAGGACAGACTTGTTGGAAGGTGTTCCAGGATACGATTGACAACGCAGACCCAGAATCGACCTCCATCTGGCAAGCACGGCCTTCGATAAACACGGTAACCTTGATTTTAGGACAAGGGTGCAGACCTTGGTGGATATACAGGCGATTTGTGTAGTCCTTGGCCACACTTGCTTCGTTGTTGTATTTTGGTCTTTGATTGAATGCTCCAGATGACCGTGGACAATACGATTGGCATGGTATACTGTAAGATCTTTGTGCCTGACAAGAATCTTCAGGTGTGGCATGGCCTTGTGACGAGCGGCAGACTTTGGCAAAGTGGCATGACTTTCCACAAGAATGACATATAGCATCACGGAATTGACAGTCTCTATGCGCATGTGTGCCACTGCAACCGACAGGTATGTTTCTTTGCGGGCATTTTTGAGAGCGGCGTGGCCTCCGGCTGGCTCCGGTCCTGTGGACTCCATCATCAGACACATCTGATTGGTCATCTTGGGAGTCAGGGAAGTCAGTGGCGTTGCCATGGTGAACAGCATCTGCGTGGCATGACATGTGGCCTTGGGAACTCAACTGCAGCTCGTGAAGAGATATGTTAGCAGCCTCCACTTGTAACACTTCTTCAAGGGCCGACTCATACATAAGAGTCTTTTGTAATAAAAGTGCTCGCCGGATGCCGTCGTCTCTGAGGCCACAGAGCAATCAGTCTAAGAGGACTGACTTTAGGCTGGGAAACTGGCAGTCTCAAGCAACCCTTCTTAGCACAGCGAGGTGCGCAGTGACAGACTCACCCTCTTTCTGGTTACACTGATGAAACGCACAGTGATGTGCGGCAGCCGACGTCTTTGGTGAGAAAAACTCCATCAATCATGCCTTGATGATGCTGAGAGGGGTCTCAAGTAACTTGGCGGGAGCTACTAAATCTCGAGCGATGTTGAATTCGGCCTGGCCGCATATACTTAGAAAAGTGGCATGTCAGACATCATCTCCTTCAATACTGTTTGCTATGTGGAAGCATTCAAAATGGTCGAGGTATGATTCCCAGTTCCCAACCTTGGGGTCAAATGGTTCGATATGGCCCTTGGATGCCATGCCCGTAGTGATTCAGCTCTAAGTGCCCTCAGTGATTTCAGCTGGGCAGGCAGAGAGTGATTTCACCTGTTCGATTAAGACTAGAATCCCATCCTCGTCACCAGTTTTAAGTATTGAGAGTCAGGAATCATAACAAGGCTTTTATTCTGAACATCACTCAACTCAAGACAGGCCTAGCAGAGCGGCACACAAACTTATACGTTCTCAACAGTGAACTATATACAAAGTAGTGATATACGCACTGTCCTGTTGGACCTAAGCCGGGCTCTATGATTGGCTCTCTGGGGTGGCTTCAGGACCAATGGTTGGTCTTTATTGTGCAGCCATTCGGAATGAGGGAATTATGAAACTATGGCTAAGCCAAACTGCAGAGAATGAACTCAAAACATAACAGGGCAAGTGCCTCATTGTGGGGACAGTGCTCAGAAGAGCTATAGGTGGCATGACTGCATTAGACCTTGGGCTCCACAGCATCAGCTAGTTGCCATTGAGGCACTGAGGCAAACTCTGGCTCTGCTTGCCTTTAATCCACCCAGTCTCCTCCTTTCCTCCTCCTCTTCTAGTCTAGTGGCAGGAGAAGACTCTGAACCAAACTTAGGGATGCCAGCCTCCAGGTGGGATCTGGGGACCTCATGGAATGACAGCTCATCCCCAGACTACAGTTCCCCAGGCTAGCCTGATCTCATCAGATCTCCAAAGCTAAGCAGGGTTAGCCTCGGTTTGTATTTGGATGGGAAACCACCAAGGAAGTCCGGGGTTGCCATATAGAGGCAGGCAATGGCTAACCACCTCTGAACGTCTCTTGCCTTGAAAACCCCTTCAGGGTTGCCATAAATCAGCTGCAATCTGACAGCACTTCCCACCCCCACCAAAGGAACCAGGACATTTTTTTTTTGTAAGAAATTTTATTATTTTCAAACATTCTAATACATTTTTCTTATACAAACCCTTTTTCAGTTATTATGTCCATTTGCTTGTTCTATTGTATAATCTTGTTATCATCTTATATTGGTGGTTTCCCACCACATCTGAAGCATGAAACCTTTTCAATTTTAACCATACTTTAAATGTATATATATGTTTTTACACTCCTGGTAACAGAACCAGGACATTTTTCTGCTGGCCAGTTGGCACTGGCAACCCGAATTGTGGGCACCATGCCGGTCTATATAACTCACTTGATGGAAACCCCTTTGAGACCCACTGGTTACAGCAAAAGGAAAATGTAAGTATTTAAAGGTCGATAAGAAATGCCAGCTCTTGCCAATGTAAGGACTTGCAGGGGGATTTTGAAGTTGAGCCCCTACATATCAGCCCCTCGTCTCCCTCAGATCAAACCTGACCCCAGTCAAATTGAGTGAAAACTAGATAAACCATTGCATGGAACCTGCACAGCATATCACTTGAGCCGACCCTAGCAAGGAGGAAATAGTTAATAACTGTTAACAATGTGTCTTTTATTCTGTAATGATAGCAAAGGAAAGTACCTGTGTAGAATTTTGTCCTATCAAAGTACAGCCTTGTCTTTAGGGTTTGTTTGTTTTTTAATTACCTTTTCTTCCATCCCGGCTTTCATCCTAGACACTGTAATCTCTCTGATGATATCTGGGAACATGAGGTGATGCAGAAAGACCTCCCTGAGCGGCAGGTATTTATTGTTGCTGAAATTGGCTATGCTTTTCTTTGTGATCAACACGGTGAAGGGTTTTGTGTCAAGCTCTCATTTTTAGCCACAGATTTTTTGGGACCTAATATATGTATGTATCTTTCAAAGCTAAACAAGGGGGGGGGAATAGTATGGTAAAATAAACACACACACAGTGTTCAGCCTACATTTTCTGTTTCTTGTTGTCAATGGCAACCTCACAAGAATTGAATGGAGGCAGCCATGTTTGTTTTTCCGGCTCCTCTAATAAGACTCTAGAGCTTTTTGCAGATTTCACTAAGGAGAGACAGGTGGTTTTTCCACATAAACTGCCAGTGGTATAGTTAGGTAATGTTAGACCCTCAGCTTAAGAGTCACACATCTCTCACCACCCCACTGCTAGCTTCATCACTAGATCTGACTCATCTGAGAGACACAGACAAAGGCTGTATTCTTTTAGCTCCAACTAACTATTCTTTTAGCTCCTAGCTGGTATTGGAGGGAGAGATGGATGTCAGCCTATGAGCCACGGACCTAAACTCAGACTGGGTCTGGTACTAGTCCGAAGAGGCAGACATGGCAAGCTGGACTGGAGCTGGATGTGTTTTACCTTGGGTTATCCAGCCAGGATAGTAGGGCTCAGATTGGAATATAGAATTAGAATAGGATAGGAGTTAGTAGTTAGGTGTTAGCAGTCCTCGTTCCCCCACCCTTAAGTAAGTAGATAGGGAACTAGTTAGTATTAGGATTTAGGTGCGGGGTACCGCACATAAAGAGGTTGGGGTGGGAGGGGTAGGTAGAAGTAAGTAGAGTAGGATTTCTGGCCTAAATTTTTAGGTTGTAGGACAACGCTAACAAGGGGGCAGGGATTGTTAGTGCCGGGCCATTATGGATCTGAGGCCTTGTGCAAAAGATCCTGGCAGGCTCGAGTCTGAAATTCCGGTGCTCCTGGGGAGGAGAAAGAGCGGTGGGTCCAGGCATAGGAAAATAGGAAGGGCACAGAGAAATGGGAAAGCTTGGCGCCCTTCTAGCCTGCGACCCATCCCGACGGATGTTGGCAGTGGGGCTAGGAGTAATCCCCCTCCATCATTGGTGTTGTGTAACGCCAGGTCAAGCAACAACAAGGCCATGGTCCTCTGGGATTTCCTGGAGGACCAGAAGGCTGACCTGGCGTGCGTGACCGAGACCTGGGTGCGGGAGGGGGAGATGGTTTCGCTCTCCCAAATGGCCCCCCCAGGTTTTGCGGTCCTTCACCAATCATGGACGAAGGGACGGGGGGGTGGGGTGGCGATCTTCATACGGGAGGTTTACTCCTTCAGGGCGCTCCCGGCGGTAGAGATCACAGGCATAGAGTGTGTCGACCTTGTGTGGGAGGCTGAAGAGAGTCTGGCTATATGGCTGGTGTACCGACCGCCTAATGCACCAGCCAGCAGCCTGCCATCCCTGCTGGAGGCGGTATCAGGCTGGGCGTTGGAGTACCCTAACCTTATGGTTTTGGGCGACTTCAACATCCATGCTGATGACGCCGCCTCGGGCCGAGGGATGGACCTGGTGTCATCCATGGCGGCACTAGGACTCTCCCAGTACATCTCGGCCCCTACACACCGGGCCGGACACACGCTCGATTTGATCTTTGCCGCGGGGGTGGTAGTGGACCGAATTATAACTGCAGTAGTGCCATGGTCGGATCACTTTACCCTGGGGGCCCGTCTGAACTTCCCACCCCGGCACCTAGGCGGTGAGCCTATTTTGGCTCGCCCGCGAAGCCAAATGGACCCTGAGCGGTTCCAGATGGCCTTGCGGGAACCGATGCCCCCTGGCAGCTCGTTGAATGAGCTGGTTGACGATTGGTACAGCCGGCTCGCTTCAGCTATCGACGAGATCGCTCCGAGGCGCCCTCTTCGCCCTCGCAATAGACTGGCTCCCTGGTATACCCAGGGGCTATGCCAAATGAAGCGGGAGCTAAGACGGCTAGAGAGACGGTGGCGGCGCGCTCGCGACGAAGCATCAAGAACATCTTATAGGACGTTTATGAAAGCCTATGAGATGGCAACTAAGGCAGTAAAGAAAGAGTTCTTTGCTGCCGAGATTGCATCCGCTAGCTCACGCCCAGCCCAATTATTTAGGACAATTCGGTCGCTTACAGTACTGCCAGATGGCAGAGCAAATGCTAGGGAATTGGAAATTGGCTGCGAGGCATTTGCGAGCTATTTTGCGGAGAAAGTCTTGTCGCTCCGCCGGGACCTCCCCGCCACAAGTGATACAGTAAGTGAACTCGAGGCCCCTTGCACGTCTTCGTTTCCGGGGTTAGATGGGTTCGACCTGCTTGACCTTGAGGAAGTTGACAGACTGCTCTTGACTGTTCGTCCAACCACGTGCATCCTTGATCCGTGCCCCTCCTGGCTAATAAGGACTGGCCACGAGCGGCTACGAGGTACCGCCCGGGAAATTATTAACACCTTCCTTGCTGAAGGGAAATTCCCAGGGGCTCTCAAGGAAGCGATGGTCCGCCCACTCTTAAAAAAAGTACACCTGGACCCGGCAGATCTGGCCAATTATAGGCCGGTGTCCAATTTGCCCTATTTGGGCAAATTAATAGAGAGGGCGGTGGCGTTACAGTTACAGAGGTATCTGGATGACGCTTCGGTTTTGGACCCCTTTCAGTCCGGCTTTCGCCCGGGATACGGGACGGAGACTGCTCTGGTCGCTCTAACTGACGACCTCCGACGACATCTGGATCAGGGTGGTGGGGCAGTGCTGCTGTTGCTCGACCTGTCGGCCGCGTTCGACACAGTAGATCATCAGCTGCTGTCCCGCCGCCTTGCCGACGTGGGGATAGGGGGACGGGCCTTGCAATGGCTCATCTCATTTCTCCAGGGTTGGGGACAAAGGGTGGTACTAGGGGAGCAGCAGTCCTCGAGGCACCCACTTGATTGTGGTGTGCCGCAGGGGGCAGTGCTCTCCCCGATGCTATTCAACATCTATATGCGCCCCCTTGCCCAGATTATCCGGAGGTTTAGGCTGGGATGTCACCAGTATGCGGATGACACCCAGCTCTATCTGATGTTGGGCGGCCAGTCGGACTCTGGCCCAGACGATCTAGACCGGGCATTGCACGCCGTGGCTGACTGGCTCAGGTCGAGCAGGCTGAAATTGAACCCGGCGAAGACGGAGGTCCTGTGCCTGGGTCGCTGCGGCCTGGGGCGGGGGGTCCCGCTCCCGAGCTTCGGCGGGGCACCATTGGTGCCTGCGTCGAGGGTTAGGAGTTTGGGAGTGCTCCTGGAGCCATCCTTATCAATGGAGGCCCAGGTAGCAGCCACTGCCAAGTTGGCCTTTTATCATCTGAGGCTGGCGAGGCAGTTGGTTCCCTACCTCGACCGTGATGACCTAGCCACAGTGATCCATGCGACGGTCACCTCGAGGCTAGACTACTGCAACGCTCTCTACATGGGGCTGCCTTTGGTACAGACCCAGAAGCTGCAGCTAGTGCAGAATGCCGCAGCCAGGCTTTTGATGGGTCTTGCTAGGCGGGACCACATTGGGCCTGTGCTAGCGGCACTGCACTGGCTGCCTATAGCATACCGAGTTTGTTTCAAAGTGCTGGTTCTGACCTATAAAGCCCTATATGGCCAGGGTCCAACATACCTTAGGGACCGCCTTTCTCTGTACGTACCCCAGAGAGCACTACGGTCGGGGTCGAAACATCGACTGTGTGTCCCTGGCCCCAAGGATGTAAAGCTAGCCAGTACAAGGACCAGGGCATTCTCGGTGGCGGCTCCTATCTGGTGGAATGAGCTCCCGGAAGAGATCAGGGCCCTGCGGGATCTGAGGCAGTTCCGCAGGGCCTGCAAGACGGAGCTCTTCCGCCAGGCTTTTGAATAGGAGCCGCCGCCGAAACTACTTACCACCTGACATCAGTGTTGTAGCCCTGGTCCTGTCTGGTTCTGGCACGGGGGGGGGGGGCGTTAAACCTGCCATTAAGTGGCCATCTGAAGGATTTTATGGAATTTTACATGTATGAACTGTATTTATTGTATGTTTTATTGGTTTTAATGTTTTAATGTTTGACTAGGCCTTGGGCCCATGTAAGCCGCCCTGAGCCCGTTCGCGGGGAGGGTGGGATATAAATCGCAAAATAAATAAATAAATAAATAAGAGACCAGCTTCCCAGCTGCTGAATTCAAATCCGAGCCAAGGAATAATTTCCCTCCTGCTTCCACCTCACTAGTGTTACCAGCCTCCAAGTGGGACCTGGAAATCTCAAGGTATTACAGTTGGTCGCCGTCAGAGATCAGTTCCCCTGGAGAAAATGGCTGCTTTGGGGAGTGGACTCCATGGCATTGTAGCCAGCTGAGGTCCTGCCCCTCCCCAAACCCCACCCTCCCCAGACTCCACACTCCCCAAATCTCTAGGTATTTCCTAACCCAGAACCGGCACCTCCCCCCACTATGTACCCTGTTAAGAAGAAGAAGAAGAGATTGGATTTATACCCCGCCCTCCACTCCCCAAGGGAGTCTCAGAGCGGCTTACAAACTCCTTTTCCCTTCCCCTCCCCACAACAGACACCCTGTGAGGTAGGTGGGGCTGAGAGAGCTCTTTCCCAAGCTGTCCTTGAAGGAACAGCTGGTCCAGAGCTATGGCTTGCCCAAGGTCATCCAGCCAGGTGCAAGTGGAGGAGTGGGGAATCAAACCCGGTTCTCCCAGATTAGAGTCCACGCACTTAACCACTACACCAAACAGAATAATGCAGTGGATAGAAAATTCTTGGAGTGTCTTCCAGTGTTCCCTCTAAGCTGAGTTAGTGTGAGCTAGCTCACAGTTTTTTAACCTCCAGCTCACACATCTTTGCTTAGGAAGGATGGGCTCCAGAGCAAACTAATTTATGCAGCAGCCAAATGGCTCGCTCTCAACTTTAATGTCAGTAGCTCACAAAGGAGAATTTTGGCTCACAAGACTCCACAGCTTAGAGGGAGCACTGGTGTCTTTCCTCCCTCCATCTTTTAATTCCTCCACTGTCCTCCATGTTGTCTGGAAATTGTAGTTCCCAGAGCACTTGATATTAATCATCATGTGTTATGAGGCCTACATTACCAGAAGGCGCCATACAACATGTGTATGTTATACACACACTTCCTCTCCCCTTGACTCTTCTAGAAGTTGTTTCCAGAATGTCTGGTTGTCAGTATCTTAAGTTCTAGGAAAAAACTACAGTTCCTAGAATGGACTGGGGGGGGGTGGGCAGAGAGAAGTGCAGGGATAAAGTGAGCTAGGGAGATGAGGATAGGGTTACTTACCAGGTCTGGGTTGGAAAATACCTGGAGACTTTGGGGTGAATCTGGGAAAGGGTGAGGTTTGGTGCGGGGAGGGGCCTCAGCATGGTACAATGCCATAGAGTCCACCCTCCAAAGGAGCCATTTTCTCCAGGAGAGCTGATCTCTGTCAGCTGGAGATCAGTTGTAAAAGCAGGAGATCTCCAGGTTCCACCTGGAGGCTGGCAACCCTAGATGGGGAGTGTTGCCCGGCAAGGCACTTACGCGCTCTTATAGATATGAACTCTATAAGTGATAACCATGGACTGTGTTGCTAAATGTGTATGAGAGGGACTATGATGCCAAGTGACCAGAGAGATGCCAGCTGCAGACATACACCAGCCAATGACTGAGACGGTGTGCCAGAGGTTCCCAAGGTTGCCAGCATCCAAAGCTTTCCCTAGTGCAAAGACACATACCCAAAAATAGCCATTTGCCAGTGTGGCTAAAACATGTACACTCAAACGCCGTTAAACACATGTTCTCTTCCACGTCGCCGGCAACTTCTCCTTCCCTCCAACATTCCTTGCTCCAGAGAACAATGAGGATTGTTCCCAATTCCACATGGACCCTGGACCTGCCTAGCTAAGACCCAGTTTCAGCTGCCCAGAGAGACTAATCCCATCAGCGAAACAAAGACTCTAGCTGCTGAGTCATCTTCTTATCTGGTATCTCTAAAACCACCAGGTAGAATCCAACACTGACCATCCCCACGTGTCCCTTTCGTAGTGGACAGGACTTGTGGGGCGGACCAGCTAAGGGGTGTTTCCAGGGGAGGTGTGCGGCCAAGCCGGCCCCCAAGAAACCCACAATAAAAGAGGGCTCCCAGCCACCAGCTCTCTCTCTCGCCTTACTATCTCCTATCCCATCCTCCCTCCACGGCTCTTGGTTGCGCAGCCAGAGTCTAACATGCGTTGCTGCTGGTTCAGGACATGTGCCCCTGATGAGGATTTTGAGGGGGTTTTTAGGCTGAATGGAACATAAATGGATAGCAACCAAGTGTACCAGTCCGGCACCAATATGCAGGATCAACGAGTTAATATGAAATACCAGATTTGTGCATATTGAAGCCTACAAGCAATCTTAAGCAGGATTTTAAATGGGGGATAGTAATGGAGACAAATATTCATAGGGTTGCCCTGCCTGGGAGGCCACCACTTTGCTGAATGTTTCTGCACAGTTTATTCCCCAATCTCCCCTGGCAGCACGCCTTCCACAAGGTGGGTGTGCTCAGCTTTTCAGTCCCAGTCCCCCTCTATGCCATTTGGGACTTTTTTCAAGGTTCTTTCTCTTTAAAGTCAGTTCCTACCACCACAATTCATGACCTCCAAACCATCCTGTCATTAACAGCCATGCTCAGGTCTGGCAAACCGAGGGACATGGCTTCCTGGTTTGAGTCAATCCATCTCAGGTTGGGCTTATCTTTTCCTGCCGCCTTCAACTATTCCTAGCATTGTCTTTTCCAGTGATCTTCTCATGACGTGACCAAAGTTTGATGGTCTCAGTCTAGTCATCTTAGCAGCTTAGTCATTTAGGAGCCAGTTTGGTGTAGTTGTTGAGTGCATGGACTCTACTCTGGGAGAACTGGGTTTGATCCCCCACTCCTCCACTTGCACCTGCTGGGTGACCTTGGGCAAGCTGTGGCTCTGGCACAGCTGTTCTCGAAGGAGAGTGGTTTCTGTCGGAGCTCTCTCAGCCCCACGTGCCTCGCGGGGTGTCTGTTGTGAGGGGGGGGGAGGGGAGAGGAGATTGTGAGCCGCTCTGAGACTCCCTTGGGTAGTGAAGGGCAGGGTATAAATCTAATCTCTTCTTCTAGTTAGAGTTCAGGTTTGATTCAATCTAGAACCCACGTATTTGTCCTTTTGGCATGGTACGCCAGTTGTTTAGGCTACCGTTGGACAAGCTCCAGGATTTGTGACACTTTATAGATCACACGGTTTCCCTTAGGAAGGTTTCCCTGGTGGAACTCCAATGTAGTGTGGCAGGAATTTTTTTTTTGTATCTTATAATGGTGTTTCATTTTGGCGTGAAGGCCTTCTGGTCGAGGCTGAGTTTCAGGTCGCTTCAGACACAGCAGGGTCCTCCGGATTTGGCATCTACTTTAGGGGCCATTGGTGCACCGAGGACTGGCCGGAGAGTTGGCTTCAGGCAGGTTGAGGCAAGGACCTGATCTTCTTTGAATTTTTCCCGCTTGTAATAGCAGTGGGACTGTGGACAACCAATTTTGTGGGGTGCATGTCTATTTCTGGTGCGACACTCTCGGCACAGTACAAGTTATCCATTCATTGACTCCTAACTTGGTGTGGGTTATGGCATTTGTTAGGGCATTCACGTTAATTTGTTTAAAGCATAATATCTTGTTTAGAACGAGGCACATTCCTGGTTCAAATATCGGGGCCGCCTGTTGGCCACGGATGCAGCTCTGGCCTCGGTAAGGCTGCCCATGAGTTTCTGGGAGATGGGCGGGCTGAAGCAGACAGGGCACTTGGATTAGCCCTGGCATCGTCAATCTGTAGGGCCTATAAGCGTTCAGGTCAAGGCTTTGTTTCCTTTAGGTGTATGGGTGGTCTGTGACAGGTGTGGCCTATACCTGTCCCCCAGCTCATCCAGTTTTGTGTTTATTTGGAGATGAAGTGACTATCTGTTAGTTCTATATGTGGCAAACTGTCCTCTTTGGCTTATGCCAGTAAGGCAGTGGGTCACGAAGATCATTCAGGGGACTTTCGGATCAGGAAGATCCTCGACGGTTAGTCCCGTGAGGACCCAGCCAGGATGGACAGCAGGGAGCCATTGACTCCGGCGGTACTCAAGAGCCTCTCTGGCCTGGCCTTTGCGCTGACACCTACAAGGCTGCCCCCTGTTTTCATGCGGCAGCATTGGTTGCCCTTTTTTCGGAGCACTGCAACTTAGTGAGCTCGTGGCAGCCTCCAAGCAGGACAATTCGGGCTGTGCCCTCTGTTTGTGGGATTTCACCCTCACAGGGAATAGGGCTACAGTTGTGATCCGCCAGTACAAGATGGACCAGATGGGCAAGGGCTCTGTGGTGGATCTTGGACAGGGGAGGATGAAGAGCTTTGTTCTATCCTAGCCTTATGGCACTATTTGTCCTGGCGGTGGTCTAAGGATGGCACCTTATTTGGCCATCATGGCAGCTCCCCACTTATGAAGTATCAATTTTGGTCACTTACGCAGAAAGCGCTACAGGACTTAGGCTTGGGGGGGGGCTGTCATTTTGGAACCCACTCCTTGCGTATTGGGGCAGCATCAACTGCAGCCGCCATGGGATACTCTACAGCTGGGATCCATGCCATAGGCCGCTGGTGTTCACGCCGTTCTAAGGGTTATGTTAGGAAATGTAACTTTTGAACAGTTGTATTTACATAGTTCTCATTTGAGGTTTCGATGGCCAGCGGGCAAGATGAAGAGTCCTGGACTGCAGCCACAGGTTTTTGGGCCGCCCACCGAGCCAAGAGAACACTGTGGGTTCTCAGTTGGGGCTCAGCGAGTGGGACGAAGTTGAATGGCTGGGTAGGAGAGGCATGAGATGGCCTGGTCTCCTCACGCTACTGTTTGGGGTGAGGTGTGTGCCCCCCTTACATGTTTTAGTTCTCCACCTCAGTGGAAATGACCTTGGCTTGTTGAAATGCATCGCGTTGGTGCTGCAAGTCAAAGCTGATTTGGCCCGAATCCAAACACACTGGCTGGATACACAGGTTTGGACCGCAATGTTGCTATGTTGGGTGCAGCATGGCTTGGGGGACTCCTTGGGTTTGGATCAGGCCCAGCAGAAAGTCAATCGGCATATGGAAAAAGCCATGGAGGGAGGTTTGGGACAGTATTTGCCTCATCCCGGGATATGGGTCGATTTGGCGAACCTGTACAGGGATGATGGGGTACATCTTTCAAGCAAGGGCAATGTTTGTTTTTAGAGAATTTAAGGCAAGGGATTAGGGCAGCCTTGGGCTGTTAGATGGCCGTGTCGGCCAAAGCAGAGGCTTGGCCTTGCATGTGGCAGAGTTATAGGGTAAGGAGAACAGAACCGGTAAGCACTTTCAGCCAATCCCCATTTGGGATAGGGGTTTATCAGGACTGGCCCCTGAGTTTTAGGGCCTGGGGCTGGGAATGTGATCTCCTCTGGGAACCTCTTGGGTAAGCGTCTCCCTGCAGGCTTTAGGGCTTCGGGGGTAGGCGCCCCTGAAGGGGGACCTATGTGCTGTGCTGCCGGTGGTGGGCCAGAGCAATGGCCACAGACCGGGGCCGGTGACTTGCCCATATCTAAGGCCCAAGAGGTTTGCTGATTCGACACCTGCCTGGCCTGTTCTGCTCCCAACTAGTTCCCTTGCCATTGTTGTTGACAGTTAAATAGTTAATAAAGTGGCTCTTGCTTGATATCAAACACAGTTGTCCGTCTCGTTATTTCCGGATAGGGGAGCAATCTACACAAGCCTGTCCCCTTGTGAAAGACACTCTTGAGAGTGCAAAACAAATATATTTAAGTAGAACAGAAAAAAAGATACAGGATGAACAGGAGTAGATGCCAAGATGTCCCCCAAGCTGACAATATTGACCCACCACCCCAAAGTCTCCTGGTACAAGGTGACCTTACACACCAGAGTCTTACTCATCGAGTGGAAAGCAGACAATAAAAATGGCTGCCAGGGATGCTTCAGTAAAAAAGTTGCCAACCACCACATGGTGGCTGGAGATCTTGGATTATAACTGATCCCCAGGTGAAAGAGGTCAATTCTCCTGGAGAAAATGGCCACTTAGGAAGATGAATTTATGGCATTATACACCGCTGAGGTCCCAGAATCCTGTCCTCCCATACTCTACCCCCCAAATCTCCAGGCATTTCCCAACCCAAAGTGGACATCCCTATTCTGTAAGCTGGGGGCATGGAGATGGGGGGCTTTCCAAATTTTTGCAGAAAGCCAAGGCTGGAGAAGAGAGACCTATAATAATAAGACATTCTCAGCTCAGTAGTATCAGCCGATGATGATAATAATACTGATTTAACAGATCAGCACAATAAATAAAGATTGAAGTTCAGAAGAAGCCTAGCATTAGTCACAGTGGATCGGCATCTTACTGATCATGCAGCATCAGAAATAAAGTAAGAGAGAGAAGTTTTGTTTGGAGTAACAAGTGAATGTATGTTAGGTAGGATTCAAAAAGCAGAGTCCGGCATTTTAAACTCCAATTGGTCTGAGCAAAAGTACTGTCTCCTTTGTTCTGTCTTCAAAATATATAAAACTGAAGGTTTGCCCTTAAAACCCCCCCACAAGAAACAATCAAACAAATCTCTACCCAGTCGCAAAGGTTTTAGACAGCAATTAGCTGTTGTTTGTTTTCTTTAATTGGTTTTTGCATGTGGACATTCCTGGCATGATTCCTGTTTGCCCTGGCGTGTTGCTTTCTGCCTCCTAGCAACTACACCAGCTGTCTTTGTTCAGAAGGTTGAGGACATCCTTGAGATATTTCTTTTTGTAAAGGAAAGGCAACCTTGCCTTCTTCCTCACCTGGTGTAACCCCCCCTCCCCAAATGTTTAACTTTCCTCTGCATGGACCATTCCAACATTCCCACCACAATGCCCTTTTTAGCTATTCTACCAGGTGCATCACAAACATTTACCCAGTCCAGCTTTTAAAACATTCGTTGCTCCAGATAAAAATTCTGTGTCTCTGGCATTATTTCTTATTCAGTGCAATCACTAAGATGCTGATCCACTCTGGAGAGCGCAGCAATAAATAGATTTCCCTGGCCTTAAAGATGCGAGTGGAAAATGTCATGTATTTATTTATCAAAAACATTTCTAACCCACTGTTCTCCCAAAGGGCTCAAAGTGAAAGTGCAAAAGGCTAAGAACACTTAAGAAAGTGCACAAGGCTAAGAACACTTTTCTGGCAGTGTAAATCCCATTGATTAAAATGGGACTTACCGTATTTTTTGCTCCATAAGACGCACCTGACCATAAGACGCACCTAGCTCTGCTTGGTGCCATGGCTTGGGAAAGGTGAGGGGGGTTTAAGACGCACACACTTCCCCCCCCACTTTTTTGGGGAGAAAAAGTGAGTCTTATGGAGCAAAAAATATGGTACTTCTCAGTAAACCTGCTTAGGATTGCTCCCCAAAAGAACTCAGAACAAAAGGCATTTTAAAAAATTGTAATAGGTATCTTTAATGCAAGGTCTGTAAATAGAGTTGCCAACTCCAGGTTGAGAAATTACCTGGAGATTTGAGGGGTGGGGCCAGGGGAGTACAGGGTTTTGGGAGAGGAGGAGTACAGTGGAGTACAAATCCATACAGCCCACCTACCAAAGCTGCCATTTTCTCCAGGGAAATTGATTTCTGTGGTCTGGAGGTTGACAACCCTATCTGTCCTTATTACATAAAGTCATTTTCAAGTGGCAAGATTCCATGGGGCGCCAAAATCAGTTGACTGGAAGGACTGCCACTCAAAAGGGGGTCCCTGGCCACTGGCTGCATTCTCTCCCTGCTTTGCCTCAGTCCCGCCCACAGAGCCACCAGCCAGCGTCTTGGCCTCAGTCTGGAGACAGCCAGCAAAGGGGAAGGACTGGGTGCTGGGTCCACTCTTCTCCTCCACCCACTGCCAGGTGGGTCTAACTGTCCCCTCGGTGGCCTGCTTCTGTCAGTGAAAAGACAATGGACTTTCAGTATAACCCCCTCCCCCACCCACTGACTTTTCTGTCAGAATAAACTGTAGAAACAGCTCTCTCTCCCGGGCTGTGATCAGGAGTCCAGTTTGATCCATTGCTATTGCTGTTCCCTGATGGATTTAAAGTGCATGATCAGACAGCAATATCTGTCTGTCGTGTCCCAGTCGTCTGTGTCCCGTTCCCCCCCCCCCTTTACTGTGTGTTTATTTGATGCCTGTTAAAGTCCAGTCTTTTTGGCCTAAGCTGGTTTCAAACCGGATTTCCTGTTGTCTGATCACCCAGTCAATCAGGCAGCTCTGACAGGGCTCTTTTTTTCAGCCTCCATTTTTTCCAGTAGTTAGCGAAGTGCACACAACTGCTTATTCACACCATTCTCTCTCTCCCCCTCTCCCACAGGGGCTGCTCTAAACATTGTTTTCTGCATAGAAATTTTCAAATAACAACACCCCTGTACTTCAGCTTTTTCCTGTGCTTTGGGGAAGGGGTACCTAGAGAGTAAACTTTTTAAAAATGGCTGATGGCCCCATGAACTACATATCCCAGAAGGCATTGCAGTGCTTCTGGGCATGCTTGAGGGAAAAATTATTTTTAAAAATGGCCGGCAGCAACACTCCTTGGCTGCAGAGTCTGATATGCATCTGATCGCTCAAGAATGGCACAAAAGTGCTTTGAAGAGTGCTAAAAGGGGTGAGTCTGATCAGTATTCTGTGTAATAAAATACTCTGGATCAATTACAGGCAGGGCAACAGTGGATTAAATGCACGTCTGACAGCAGCCCAGTTTAGCTTCACCATGGCCGACTGGCTTGCTGGCTAATGAGGTGGGCCAGTGACCATAAAACCATTCTCTTCAACCCCCTACTGTGTGGCTGACTTCCCCCTAGGGTTGCCAATCTCCAGGTGGGACCTGGAGATCTCTTGCTGTTACATTTGATCTTCAGATGACAGAGATCAGTTCCCCTGGAGAAACTGGCTGCTTTGGAGGGTAAACCCTATGACATTATACCCCGCTGAGTCCTTCCATCCCCCCAAATGGTGCCCTCCACAGGATCCCCCCCCCAAAAAAATCTCCAGGTATTTCCCTAATCAGAGCAAGCTTGGTTGCCAAGCTTGCAGTGGGCGTGGGAGGGGGTTATGCTGAAAGTCCATGGTCTTTTTACTGACAGAAGCAGGCCACTGAGGGGACAGTTAGACCCACCTGGCAGTGGGTGGAGAAGAGTTGCCAATCTCCAGGTGAGGGCTGGAGATCACTCAGAATTCCAAGTGTTCCAGGGCTTCAGAGCATGGTGGAGGCTGCGGGGGGGGGGGGGGAAGAGATGGAAAGTTGAAGAGTGAAGTTGATGATTGGCTGGGAAGGAGATAGGATTGCCAACTCCAAGTGGAAAATTCCTGGAGATTTGAGGGATGGAGCCTGGAGATAGTGACGTTGGAGGAAGGGTGGGACCTCAGACAGGTACAATGTCATAGACACCACCCTCCAAGCCAACCAGTCTCTCATGGGGAACTGTTGTTGCCAATCTCCAGGGGAGAGATGGAGATCACACTGAACTACAACTGCGCTTCAGATGGCAGAGATCTTCCCCTGGAGAAACTGGTGGGCTCTGTGTCATTATACCCTGCTGAGGTTGCCACAGCAAATTGACGCTGAGTGCCCAAGGCCTTGGCACTCTCCCAGAGCCTCTTTCTAGAGCCCATTGTATTTATTTCCACAACAGGCCTTATTCCTAGTCTTTAATTATTCACTACATTGCATTGCCTTACATTGCTCATACCTCTCCTCTCTTCCCACTACCTTTGGAATGAGAGGCAGAGGAGCAAGAGATGCTGTGGCCGTTATGATGACGGAAAGGGGGCCATGCATCTTGGTGGCTGGGAAGAAGGTGCTCTTCCTGGATAGAGAGCATCTTTTCCAGCTGAGAGAGAAACACACTAGCCCTTTGATGTGTTACCTCTTGACTGGAAGGTCCAAGTGTGGTGATGGGGGCGTGTGTTTGGTATCCATTGTTGGGAGTGGTTTTGGGGATGCATTTGCCATGAAGGATGACAGATGGGAATGATGCTGTAATACAGGTGCTCCAGGGATGAGGGCATCCTGCAACTAACAAAGCTCATAGAATCACAGGGTTGGAAGGGGCCATACAGGCCATCTAGTCCAACCTCCTGCTCAATGCAGGGTCAGCCTAGAGCATCCCAGGCCAGTGTTTGTCCAGCTGCTGCTTAAAGACTGCCACTGAGGGGGAGCTCACCACCTCCCTAGGTAAGTATATCATGGATTGTAAGTACCTTAGTTAGTAACTGTCTGTAATGTATGCAATGGTGGTTGCTGTGTGCTCCCCATAATGGCGACCACCACATGGCCAAATGCACATGGCCAGTCCACGTACCTGAGCTTGGGTCAGGAAGAACAATAGCTGGCCGGATCATAACTCACCACCAATCTAGTGCCTAGGATCCTCTAGGGAACCTATGATCTGTAACCACAATCTTAAGGTCCTATCAGGACATTTGGGTGAGGTCGGAGGTGTGACTCCAGCCAGAATAAAAGAGGGCCCTGAGCCCTGGTGGTCATGCTTCATCATGACCAGCTAATAAACATGCTTGCTGATTTCACTTCACTGGAGTCTACAGGAACAGGTGAGTATATGGGATTTATTTAGAGGTAGGGAAACCCCTCTGGCGTGAGGGAAGGGAGGACTTGATCACCCCTCCATAGGTAAAGGCAGATAGGTGGGTGGTGGATCTAGTGGGGACCACACCAAGCAAAGCCTAGTCTTCCTTAAGGATATTCCCAGGCAGAGCAGACTAGTGGGGTCCTGTTCTGATCGGGTGGGAATTGTTGTCATGTGTGAAAGTGCGTGAGTGAAGCTGGACTGAGTGGGATGGTCCCCATGTTTTCTAGCAGTGCAAGCTCACTAGACCAGATCCACTCGAAGCGATTGGTTTAGGGTTAACCCTCTGTGTACCAGGACCAACAGACCCCATACTGTTGCCTCGTATCCCTCCCTTGTGTATACCCAGCTGTCTGTCTCTTGTCTGTCATGGGTGGGTGTCAGTCAAAGTCAGTTACCCCCTTCCAATATATGTTAAAGAACTCTGAAGCAATTTATGTCAATGCAGGATACTCAGAACCTCTCCAAGCAATAGACTTACAGCAATTCTGTGAAGTCAATTGGCCGGCTTACAATGTAGGATGGCCTGCAATTCTGTGAAGTCAATTGGCCGGCTTACAATGTAGGATGGCCTGCAGCCAGCTCCATGAACATAGCCCTTTTAAGGAGAGTGCTGCTGTCACAGATCCCAGAGGAGATCATCCAGACCAATTTCCCTATGTGGATACTTGGTATGAGTATGTCAGAAAACATCCAGACATAGCCCGCAAATTCCAAAAGATGTAGCCCCGGTCTGCTGCAGGGCAACCTGTAATTCGACCCATTCCCAGAGCAGTCCCCACGATCTGCCCAGTGTTGCCCAAGACCCCAGAGAAAAAGCTGCCACAGCCCCAGTTATTCCCTCCGGAAGAGGAAGACTGGTCGCCAGCTTACAATGAGGGCTTAAACCCAACAGTGCCTAGGGTTCCGGAGCCCCCAGCAGAAGCTAGGATTTCACCAAGGCAGACTAGAAGCATTACCCATCAGCAGGAAGAGGAACTCAGAGGGTTGGAAGAGAGACTAATTAGAGAGAGAGAAAATGAGCTCAGGAGGAGGGAGGAAGAGGCAGCTAGAGAAGGAGAGAGGAAGACCCGAGAAGAAGAATTGAAGAGAGAGATAGAAGCAAGGGAAACAGAACTTAAAGCCAGAGAGGAGGAATTAAAAAGGTTACAGCTGGAATCTAAGGAAGCAGAGTTAAAGGCAAGAGAAGAGGATTTAAAAATTAAAGAGACAGAGAAAGCTAATAGTGAGGACAGACCAGAGAAGCAAGACCAAGAGAAAACCCCATCCGACCTTATATTATGCCAGGACCCAGACACTGGAGGGTGGTTAAAGAAGAATCCCCAGATTCAGGAGTGGGAACCATTCCTACCCACACCCCAGAAGACAGCCACAGTATGCCCCCTCAATTAACCTTATTGCAGTACACTGATGATCTATTATTGTGTGCCCCAGACCTGGGAAGTTGTAACATCGGGACTTTAAATTTGCTACACCTCCTAGATGGTAGTGGGTACAAGGTTTCCTGGAAGAAAGCACAAATCTGTCAGCGCACAGTGCACTTTGATATCTCACAGGGAGAGAGGTCTTTAGGACCAGCACGGAAAGAAGTCGTCTGCCGAATTCCAGAGCCCAAGTCCCGAAAACAACTCCATGCGTTCCTCGGAGCTGCAGGCTATTATAGACAATGGATTCCTGGGTTTGCCCTTATAGCAAAGCCACTGTACGAAGGAACCAAAGGGGGGGGTCAGATGCCCCTTTCCCATGGACAGAAGAACAAAATCAGGCTTTTAAAACTCTAAAACAGAAACTCATCCAAGCCCCAGTGCTAGGACTCCCAAATCCAGACAAGACATTTTTCCTTTGCGTGGATGAGCACACGGGAGTTGCACAAGGTGTTTTACTTCAGGCTCTAGGCTCACACAAACGCCCTGTAGCCTACCTAAGCTAGAATTTGGACAAAGTGGAGCAAGAACTCCCTCCCTGCTTAAGAGCAGTGGCAGCATGCTGTCGTCTAATAGAAGCTGCTGCCAAATTTATTTGGGGAGGAAAACTTACAGTGTTTGCTGCACACCGAATAAAGACCATTTTAGAGGCAAGGGGGCACAAGTATTTGACTGTGTCTAGAATGGCTAGATACCATACTGTTTTACTGGAGAACCCTGGAGTTACCCTAGCCCCAATCACAACTGTCAATCCAGCTACCCTGTTACCTATTCCTGAAGATACCCCAGAGCATGACTATGTAGTTACAATGGATGATATTTTTGCCTCTCGTCTTGATCTTAAAGAGAAGCACTTCCCAGCTCCCGACTGGACTCTTTATTGCGATGGGAACAGTTTCTTAGATGAGCAAGGAATCAGACACGCAAGTATGCTATAGTGGATGACCAAGATGTAGTGAAAGCCCACTCCTTACCTTCAGGCACCTCTGCCCAACTTGCTGAAATAATTGCCCTTACAGACGCTCTCATCCTAGGACGTGATCTATGTGTGAACATTTATACAGACTCAATGTTTGCTTTTAAAACTGCTCATGCTCACGGAGCCCTCTGACAAAATAGAGGCTTCATTAATGCAGGAGGGAAGGAAACTAAGTATGGTCCTAATCTCCTAATGGAAGCTGTAAACCTTCCCTCCCAAGTTGCTATAGTTCATTGCAGAGGACATCAAAAGGGACTCGATCCTGTTGCCCGAGGCAATGCTAGAGCAGACACCATGGCAAAGCAGGCTGCAATAGACTTTACCCCAACCAGGCAAGCTGCCCTAGCATGCCCTGTTTATTCCACCCCAGTTTCTCAATGGACTCCCCGCTACACAGCAGCAGAAGAAATGTGGTTGGAGTCTCAGAAAGCAACTAAGAATGCACAGGGGGGGTGGATTCTTCCTAAGGGAAAAGTGTGGATTCCCTCAGCTTTAGCATATGAAGTAGTTAAAGCCCTCCACAGCACTTCTAAAGTCTCTTGACAGATGGGCTCACATTGACTGCAAAGTAGCCCTAGCAGACCTAGTTTGCAGGCAGTGTGTGACTTGTGCTCAGAATAACCCCCGAGAAGGACCAAGGAAGCCCTCGGGACATAAACCCTCAGGGCCTGCCCCAATGACGCATTTAGTTGTGGACTTTTCAGAGATGCCTCGAGTTGGGCATCACAAATACTTGTTTTTGTCTGTACTTTTACCACATGAATTGAAGCATTTGCCATCGCCACTGAGAGAGCTTCTAAGGGTCCTAGTGCGAGACATTGTGCCAAGATTCGGGCTCCCACAGACTGTTTACTCAGACAATGGGGCCTCATTTGTTTCTGAGGTGACCCAGCAGATAGCAAAAGCCTTAGGGATCAACTGCAAACTTCACTGTGCTTACCATCCCCAGTTGAAAGAGCCAACAGAACTTTAAAAGCCGCAGTCTGTAAATTCACCCAAGAGACTGAACTTCCATGGACTAAGGTTTTCCCCCTAGTGCTTTTTTTTTTTTTTAAATAATTTTTATTAATTTTCAACAATAACAATAAAACATTACTAAATAACTTAATAACTTTACAAACCAACTAATAATATAAACTTGTGTACAGGTCTATGAAATACGCCTAATCAATAAACATTAATAAAATACAAAATTCAAGTATTTCTTTGGTAGAGTACAATATTGTTTCTTAGAGTTTGATACATAGTCAAAAAAGGGAAACCATTTTTCTAGAAAATTGTTTTTAGCTGAAGGGGTCTCCATTCTGGTAATGTGTATTGCCAGTTTGTCCATAACAGCTAAGTCCCATAGTTTCGTGAACCATTGCTGTATTGTCGGGATGTCTTTCACTTTCCACTTCTGTGCTAACAAAGTCTTTGCTGATAGCAAAAATAATGAAGCTAGTTCTTTGTTCTGTTTTGATGTACATAGATCTGGCCAGTGGTTCAGAAGGATAGATTCAGGAGAAAAAGGAATTGAACAACCCAGAATAACATTTGTTAAATTAACAATTTTTGACCAAAAAGCAGCTACTACAGGACATGACCACCAGCAGTGCTTAAAAGACCCTATTTTGCCACAACCCTTCCAGCAGTGTGAATTGACTGAGGCTTTCATGTGAGATAAACGTTGTGGTGTCAAATACCAACGGGAGTATAATTTAAAATTTTGGAGTTTAATATTTAATACATTTGTTGAGTAAAGGCTAGAGGACCAAATTGCTTTCCATTGTACATCGGACCATACAATATCACAGTCCCTGTGGCAAGCATGTTGTATTGATGAGACCTGGTCCCAGGATTTTTTACTTATGATTTAATATAACAATGAAATTAAGCCTCTAGAAGACTGGGATTGTTCATTTATAATAACTTCAAAGGGAGATAACGGTCTACTTAACTGCGGTATAATGTTGGGGTTCTTCACAAAATGAACTATTTGCTGGTATTGTAACCATGGAATACCAAAATTGTATTTGTTTTCTAGTTGTTGTTTGGTAAATATGCCTTGTTTATTGCATAGGCTTCCCAATCTAAATAGCCCGTTTCTTTCCCATTTTCCAAATTCTGGCGTATTCCAGCCTGGTTTAAACCATGGTTGGCCCAAAAAGACTGTCATTGGAGATACGTCTGGTGCCAAAAGAGATCTAAATCTATCCCATATCTTCAATGTAAATTTCAAATAAGGATTATTAGGCTTTAAAAAAATTCTTTCATTTTGTTTGTTCCAAATTGCTTCATATATTTTGTTGGTACCTAAATTTGCTTGTTCTATATGGACCCAAGCTTTTGAGGGCAGGGGCTGAGTTTAAAAAATTATATTTTTAAGTTGAGAGGCATAATAATAATTTTCTAGGTTAGGTAAGCCCAACCCTCCTAATTTGGTAGGCCTTAATAATACAGAGTATTTAATTCTTGCTTTTTTGTTTGACCATATAAATTTAGAAAAGGTTGTTTGCCATTTATGAAAATCACTTATCGGTATTGTAATTGGCAAATTTTGAAATAAAAAAAGAAATTTTGGGAAAATAAAAGTTTTGATTGCCTCAATTCTTTCCAAAAAAGATAAGTTAAGCTTGGTCCACTCTTCCAAGAGGCGTTTGCACTCGAGTTCTAGGGCTTTATAATTACTGTTATAAAGTTCATTAATGTCTACAGGGAATTTTATACCTAGATATTTCCAGTGTTTCATAACCCAACGAAAAGGGTATTGTTTTCCTAAATTGGATTTGTCTAATAGGGACAGGTTAATTGGGTATAATTCAGATTTTGAATAATTTATTGTAAAACCAGATACTTTACTAAATAGATTTATTTGCTGCATTAGGAAAGATAGTGAATGTTCAGGTTGTGTGACAAAAAAAACAGCATCATCTGCAAAAAAACTTGTTTTTAAAATGTGCTCTTTTATTTTGATGCCTTTAATTTCAGAGTCATTGCGAATGGCAAAGGCTAGTGGCTCTAATGAGATCGCAAAAAGGATGGGGGAAAGGGGATAGCCTTGCCTCGTGCCCCGTTTGAGATACAAAGTGTCAGATCTATAGTTGTTTGTTTGGATTTGAGCAGTGGGATTGCTGTAGATAGCATTGATTGATTGCAAAAATCTAGGGCCGAAGCACATGTGTCGAAGTAGCGTTGTCATATACGGGACTTCTAACTTGTCGAAGGCCTTCTCTGCGTCTAAGGCCAAAAAAGTTGCTTTGATATTTTGGGAGATACAGTGGTCAATAAGGTTTAAGTTTTTCCTGATATTATCCATTATTGATCTATTAGGCATAAAGCCTGATTGGTCTGGGTGAACATAATTAGTAATGATTTTATTTAATCTAGCTGCTAATACTGAAGAAAAAAATTTAAAATCGTGATTTAATAGCGCTATAGGCCTATAAGAGGCCGGGTCCAGTTTGTCCCTACCAGATTTATGGATAACTATGATTTTGGCTTCTGCCCAAGTAGGAGGGAAGCTCCCTTGAGTCATTATATTGTTGCATAGATCACTTAGGACAGGGGAGACCAATTCTCTAAATCTTTTATAAAATTCGCACGGAATGCCATCTAGGCCTGGGGCTTTGTTTGATTTGGAGGATTTAATAATATTGCCAATTTCGGACGCTGTAATAGGTTGGTCTAAGAATTCTCTGTGTGTTTCTGACAATTTAATGTCGAAGTGGACTGAGTCTAAGTAATTTTGAATAGCCTCAATGGATGGGTTGTCTGATTTATATAAATTGTAAAAAAAATTATAAAAATTTGAATTAATATCTTTGGAAGATGTAGCTATCTGACCCAATGGGGTTTTTGTAGCATGTATCAGGTTTACATTTTGTCTTTGTCTTACTCTATGTTTCAGAAGGGTCAGAGACCGTGGTGTTTTAGTAAGAAATTTTTGTTTGAGTAATAGCAATTGCTTTTGCACTGCAGAAGTTTCCAAAAGTGCTAGCTTTTGCCGTTCTTGAGTGAGTTTTCTTAAAGTTTTGTTACCTCCATGTTTAGAATGCTTTAATTCTAAAGCCTTAATGTTGCTTTGGAGTTCTAATATTGTTTGTTTTCGTTCTTTTTTGTAAGAGGATGAAAGGGAAACAAGTCTGCCTCTTATCACTGCCTTAAAAGCCTCCCACACTGTTTCTTTAGGAACACCACAATCTGCGTTGAAATGGAAATATTCTTGGATCGATTTTTCAATCTCAGCACAAAAAGCTTCATTTTGTAAAAAAATTGTATTAAATTTCCATTCAAGACCTTTCCCATCTGTAGTATGACTAAAAAAAGTGCAGTCCACCCATGAGTGGTCAGATATTGTTTGGGATCCTATCGTTGAAGTAGTTATAGAGTTCAATAAAGGTTTTGAAACCAAAATAAAATCAATACGTGTGTATACATTGTGTAAAGCTGAGTAATAAGTGTATTGCCTGTCGCCTTGGTTTAGTGCTCTCCAGGCATCTTCCAATTGAAAATGGTCAAATATTTTTAACAGTTCTGTAGTTTTAAGGTTTTTCTTTCCTGGTTTTGTTTGTTTATGGGTTTTATCTATTTTAGGATCTACAATCATATTCAGGTCACAGCCTATGATAACTTGCCCTATCTGAAACTCTGATAACAAATGCAGAGTTTCTTTAATAAAAGGTATCTGTTCTGTGTTGGGTGCATAAATAGAGGCTACAGTGATTGGAACACCGTCCAATAAACCCTTTCCAAAAAGGTATCTACCTTTGGTGTCGATCTTCACTTGTTGGCTCTGGAAAGGGGTAGACTTAGAAATCAGAATGGCCACCCCCCTGGCCTTAGATGTCCCTGGAGCTTGAAAACATTGTGAAAACCATTTAGATTTCAAAATATTTCTACCTGAGTTTTTCAAGTGGGTCTCCTGCAAACATACAAAGTTTGGTTTTTCTTTATATAAAGCATTAGAAATCCTTTTCTGTTTTATGGGATTTTTAAAACCCCTACAATTCCAAGTGATACATTTAAATTGAGCTGGCATCTCTAGACCCACACACTTGAAATAAAAATTCAATCAAAAAACAAAAAACTCAAAACAACCACACTTGCCAACTGGGCTACAAAAAACCTTACTACTATTATTACTCTATACCAAAATCTAAACAAAAAATAACAACAAACAAAAAAAAACTTTAACAAAAAGCTATGAAAATATTTATACCACAACCCTACAAAGGGGACCACCTAACTATGTGGTCTGACTAAACTTCTTATCCACACACTATATCAAATCAATAATTACAAAAATAACTCTGCTCCACAAGGAAGCTTACTTCTAGAGGCTCTCCAACTATTTCAGTTGAAGAGAAGGGAGATTACAATTTCTCCCTGTCTAGAAACCCTACACTGTGGGGGGAAGTTTTCTAGTAAATATTCTACTGGGTTTTCCCCTCCTCCCTCTTCCATTCTGTAGATTTGCAATATATATCTTTACTTGCGTAATAAATAAAGGTTTTTTGTATTAATAATGTATCAACAAATACTCTATACAATATATAACAAAAAACTTAAAAATTGGTTATTATATTAAAAACAAAAAGTATTTGAAATAGGTAACAATAGGCCTTACAAGGTCTTACTTATATTTTATATTATGGTTTGTAATTTATGCTACCAAACAATAATAAATTCTTATAAGAGATCATAATACCAAAAGCTCCATAAACTATTTTAAAAAGGAAACTTAAAAAAATGGGTGTATTATCAAGCCTTATTAAAGTACTATAATAAATTCCTATAAATATTGAGCTTATCAGCAGTATTCAATTATTTTAACCTTTAACATTTAGCTAACACAATATATAGTTTTTGACATAGTAACTGAGTTTTGCAATACAATAAACCTACAAAAACAGCAGATATTTTATACCAAGCTATAAGTCTTTTTGAATGCCTTCTTCCAACTTCCGTCTGTGTAAACCAACATTCAGGGGTCCTTTTGTAAAAAAAGAGGTGCAGGAGCTCATTAGCATAACTTATTTGCATATGCCACACCCCCTGATGTCACCGGAAGTGTCAGAAGGCCACACACCCCTGACATCACTGGAAGTGTGTTAGAAGAAAGGAAGGGAGGGAGGGAGGAAGGAAGGGAGGGAGGGAGGGAGGGGCGGGGAAGGAATGAAAGGAATAGGAAGGAAGGTAAGTAGGTGGGGGACAGAGAGAGAGAAGAAAAGGAATGAATGAAGGAAGGAAGGAACAGGAAGGTAGGTAGGTAGGTAGGTGGGGGAGAGAGAGAGAGAGAAGAAAAGGAGGAAGGAAGGAAGGAAGGAACAGGAAGGTAGGTAGGTAGGTGGGGGAAGATAGATAGATAGATAGATAGATAGATAGATAGATAGATAGATAGATAGAAAGAAAGAAAGAAAGAAAGAAAGAAAGAAAGAAAGAAAGAAAGAAAGGCTCCAGTCTTGTTTTAAAATTTTCTTGATAATCAGCACTCTTTCCTTCTCTACCAAGGAGGCCAGAGACCTCAGAGGAGCCAGTTGTGAAATTCTGAAATCTAGTTTTATTCCACCAAGACCCAGCAGCGTTTATGAGCCACCAATCGAGTAAGCACTGGAAGGTTCTGAGCATAAAACTATGTGTAGCCCTGGCATAGGTTGGCTGCCCAGGTTCATGCTGCCCAGAAACAGCATGACTGAAGTGAGCCTGGAACCTGGGTATGATGCCATAGAGTCCAGCATCCAAAGCAGCCATTTTCTACAGGGGAGTTGATCTATATAACCTGGAGACCAGTTGCAATGTCAGAATATCTCCAGCCGCCACCTGGAGACTGGCACCAGCCCCATTTCTGTCCATCTGTAACTTGAATTGACTGATTTTTACATTGGAGTCGCCCTACATTTTCTTTCCATTCCTTAGTAAGCCCCGTTCACACTACAAACTGAGATGTAAAAGTTTCCTGGAGTGCCACATTGCCCTTGAATCCATTCACCTGTGAAAACAGCATATTTTTAATGCTGTTTTGCCGTGTTAATTATCAGATAACGACGTCCCAGAGCGAGCAATGAAGGGACATGCTTCGTACATGCCCAGAGGCCCCCTGTTCTTTCCTATTCCCCACCTCCTGAGCAATGCTCCCTCTAAGCTGGGGAGTCTTGCGAGCAAACTTTCTACTTTGTGAGCTCCTGGCGTTAAAGTGGTGAGCCGGCGATTTGGCTCCTGCAGAAAGCAGTTTGCTCTGGAGCCTTCCTTCCTGAGCGAAGACAAAAGTGTGTGAGCCAGAGGCTAAAAAACTGTGAGCTGGCTCACACTAACCCAGCTGAGAGGGAACACTGCTCCTGCGACAACCATAAAAACGCTTTTCCGGGGAGTAAGCCCCATAGAACAGACTGGAGTTAGACTCTGAGGAGACCCACCTGAGCCTGTCCGTCTTCGCCTTCCAGGGGAAGGCTGCTCTGCTGGAGTGACCTGGTTTGAGGCGCTCCACCTTCCCGGCCGGGCGTGGGACCGCCACCGTCCCTCTGCTGCTCCCGCCCGCCCGCGTGTGGCGAGCCCTGGGGGCTGGCGGGAAGGCACGGCGGCGGCGCCTCTTTCCTGCTCGCGAGTAGACGGCGCCTCTTTCCTGCCCACGCCTTCCTCCTCAGGCGACAAGGCCGGGGACATTGACAGGGGGCCGGGGGTTTCTTTGCGCCGGGGGGGTAGGTGGGAAAGGATTTTTTCCCCGGCCGGCGGCCTGCCGCCGGCTTGGGGACATTGAGTGGGTTGGGAGGGAGGGAGGGGGTTTCTTTGCGCGGGGGGCGGGGGGGGGGTGGGAAACGATTTTTGGAGGGTTGGAGGGTTTTTCTTTCCCCGGCCGGCGGCAGGCCGCCGGCTCGGGGACATTGAGCGGGGTGGGTGGGAGGGAGAGAGCTTTTTTGCGCGGGGATGGGGGGTGGGAGAGGGTTTTTTCCCCTGCCGCCGGCTTGGGGAGATTGTGTGGGGGTGGGTTGGAGGGTTTTTCTTTCCCCGGCCAGCGGCCTGCCGCCGGCTCGGGGACATTGAGCGGGGTGGGTGGGTGGGAGGGAGAGAGTTTCTTTGCGTGGGGGTGGGGGGTGGGAGAAGGTTTTTTCCCCGGCCAGCGGCCTGCCGCCGGCTCGGGGACATTGAGCGGGGGGGGGGGTTCCGACCCAGCTGCGGCCCTGCTGGGGGGCGGGGCTTTGTAATGTGCCCGCCCCCCAGCGTCTTCACTGGTGGAGCGGCGCTCCGCCTCGCTCCGGCCCCAACGGAGCCCTGCCAACATTTAAGTAAACAAAAGAGTCAAGCTTCGTCCCTGGGGGCTTCAGGTGTCAGCAAGAGTTCTTCCTCTTTAGTTAGATGTATCCCCAGGGATTTCAGTAAAACTCTGCCAGAGGAAGCATCATGGGCTAGAAGTTGTGAGCCATTTTTCTACACAAAAATATCAGAAGCTGGACTCCATCTGAATCTCACTTTCGCTTCAAACAACTTGGAGGTAAAAAATTTCAAAGACCTTCTTTTTTCTAAGATTTCAGCTGAAAGGTCCAGTAATACAAGGACCTTTTTGTCTTTGTGCAACAGGTAGCCCCGAAGTCTGGCTTCTCTCAAGACTTTTTCCCTGGATCTTGGATAAATAAAAGTAGCTAACACATCCCTGGGGCGGTTCTTGCTGGCTCTAGCTATTGGGCCAAGTCTATAAGCTTTTATAATGGCTGGGGCAACCCCATCTTCCATTTTAAGTGCTTGTGCCAGCCAAGAGGAAATAAAGGAGGCAAGGTCAGTATTTTCTTCTATGCCCTCCTCCAAACCCCGAAATTTAAGGTTAAAAATTCTCCAGCGATTTTCCAAAGCCACTAACCTGTTGTTGGCTGTGGATTCAAAAGATTGTAAATGTTGAACCTTGTCTTGCAAAGTTAAAGCAAGCTCAGAGGCATTTTCTGCTACCTTGGAAGTGTCTTTAAGTTCCTTTGCTAATTCATTTAGTTTAGTATGTACTGGCTGTAAGAGGTCTGCCATTGTTTTGGTAATTAGCTGATGTAGGTCTTCACGAAGGGCCATTAAATCCTTTTTGCATAGAGGCGCATTGTCGTCTGCAGCCGTTTTGTGCTCCGTAGTTGCTATTTCCTCCATTGTACCATCCAGGCTGAGTGCAGCATCTTTTAGGCCCGTCGACTTTTCCGGAGTGAAAAAGGTGTCTACTGTCGTCGTAGTCGTTTTACTTGGAAGTGGTTTGTTTTTAGATGTACTGCCCATAGCTTGGAGTCATCAAGAGTTGTTGTAAGTAAAGGTTTTCTTCGATTTTCAGGGAGAGGGAGTCGGGAGCTCTTTTAGCAGACGCCCGCCATCAAGCGCCGTTGCTCCACCCCCCCCCCAGTGCTTTTTAAAATACATTGTCTCCCCTCGAAAAGCACCTCAATCTCCCCTTATGAAGTATGTTTGCATGCCCCCCTCCGCTGACTTTGGGGATCCAGACAGATGCCTACCAGGTTGGACATCTCATCACTGCTGCTGAACTTCAAGCCCTTGGGTGCCAGGTCTAGGAGCTTCAAGCCCACTATTCCATGAGTCTACCCCTTCCAGTGTTTGACTCAGTGTGTCAGTTTAGCCCTGGAGACTCTCTATGGGTTAAGAATTGGCGACCTGATCCCTTGGGACCTCGGTGGGAGGGACCATTTACCATTCTGCTTAGCTCTCCTACAGCTGTCAAAGTCGCAGAGCAGAAGCTGTGGATCCATTGGTCGAATGTAAAGCTGGTGTACGAGAGATGGGAAGCAGCCCCAGGTTCTAATCCCGGTAAGACTTGGCAACCCTAGTGGACAGCCACTGGTGCCTGAACTCCAAGCAGTGACTCCTTGGAGAGCCCCAGACCATCTATATTGGATCTGTGGAACTATTACTTATGCTGTGTTACCCTACAATTGGAAAGGTGCTTGTGTGCTGGGTACAATCAGGCCCAGCTTTTTCTTGTTACCCATCTCTACAGGTGAGTGATTAAGTGTCCCTGTTGTCAGTTAGCACTGCCAATGATTCCTGTTGACTGTTATTGTCCATGGTTCTATTGCATTCATGTCAATTACCACTGCTGATGGTTCCTATTGTCTATTCTAATGATCACTTAATATTGACTTTATTTTGAGTTCCATATTTACTCCTCTATGTCCTGGGTGGGAGATAGCATCGGGAGACTCCCACTGCAGGAATGCGCTTCTTGCTCACTCTGCGCATGCTTGCTGCTTATTAGCCTTTCTTCCTCCTTATCTCTTTTTTGCTTCTTGCTAGCTCATGGCCCTGAGCTGAAAGTCTCCTGCTACATGTTATGTTATTCACAGGTGCAACTTGCTCCTTTGCTTGACTTTATTCTTGGGAACATCTGCCTCATAAATCCTAACAGTGTCTTTGCCTGGGAACCTAATTTACCGCGCTTTCCTTGGGAACAGTGGGCCGGTATATTTGGGCGCCAATAATTCTCTCAATTGATTGGTGGGTGTCATGAGGGGCTTATTTCATATCAAGTATAATTTTTATTTATTTATTTATTTGAGTTTTTGAATTATACAGTTCATATAACATAAAGAAATAAGAAAACAATATTTACATATATCCGAGCCTAACCCTTATTGTCTATCTAACCATATATACATTCTAGACCATTTATCGTCTTCTTCGTACAATATCAAGTATAATTATAGTTGTATTACTATGCTTGGGCATTACTAACAGAAGAAGTGTATTTGACTATAAAGATCTTTTCTGCAAATAAAGGACTTTCTGTTTAAGAAGACCTGTTGTGGACTACATCTACTGGCACAATCTCACACCTGTATATGACACCCTTGGCCAGTCAAAGAGAGCAACATGTGTTAATACCTGGCAAGGTAATGAGTGGCCCCCTGAACAAATCATACAAGTTTATGGGCCAGCCACCTGGGCAGCAGATGGTACCTATGGCTATAGAACCCCCATCTATATGTTGAATCGCATTATTCATTTGCAAGCTGTCTTAGGAATCATAACCAATGAAATTTCATTAGCACTAAACCTTCCCGCTTCTACCAACAGGCAGCTGCACACAGCAGTCTACCAAAATCGCCTGGCCCTTGATTTCCTCCTTGCCACAGAGGGAGGTGTCTGTGGAAAGTTCAATCTTACCAACTGTTGTCTCCAGATCGATGACAATGGAAAGGCAATAGAGCAAATCACCGACAAAATGAGAAGCCTTGTGCATGTTCCAGTTCAAACATGGACGGGCATACTGGATACTGGAGGGTTTCTGGAAGGTCTTTTCAGTAATTGGAAGTAGGGCTGCCAAGTCCCCCGGTAGGGCGGGGGAAACACCGATTTTTAGTCCTTCCCCCCCGCGTTTTCAAAGTTGGCCACCGGGGGGACAAAATGGCTGCCTTAAAAGGGAAATGTCTGCAGAGAGCCTGCCCTGCAGTAAAAAGCCTCACCAGACATTTCCCCTTTAAGAAGTCAGCAAGAGAGCTTCCACAGCAAGAGAGGTCCGCCCAGAGATTAAGGAGGGACTGAAGGAGCTGCTTTTGCATGTGGCTGGCAAGGTAAATTTCTCTTCCAGCTCTTTTCATTCTCTCTCCCTCTTTCTTTTTTCTGTCTGTCTGTCTGTCTGTCTCTCTCTCTGTCCCCATCCAGCAGAGGTCTATCAGTGGCTATTATAGCCACAAGGTCTAAATGGAAGTAAGTGCCTTTGCCAGTTTTTTTTTCCTTCTCTCTCTCCCTCTTTCTTTTTTCTGTCTGTCTGTCTGTCTCTCTCTCTGTCCCCATCCAGCAGAGGTCTATCAGTGGCTATTATTAGCCACAAGGTCTAAATGGAACCCTTTGTCTGGGGCAGTGATGCTCTGCATTCTTGGTGCTTGGGGGGCAACAGTGGGAGGGCTTCTGGAGTTCTGGCCCTGCTGCTGGACCTCCTGAGGGCACCTGGTATTTTTGGCCACTGTGTGACACAGAGTGTTGTACTGGATGGGCTGTTGGCCCGATCCACTGTGGCTTCTCTCCTGTTCTTATGATATGAAAATCATATTTAGCACTTGGGTAGCACTTAGTGCTTCATATTCTGCCGAGATGAGGAAGGATTCAGTAGGGCTGTTGCTCAGTGATAGAGCATCTGCTTGACATGCAGGAGGTATCAGCTTCTTCAGCTAAAAAAGGATCAGGTAATAGGTGACATTAAAGATCTCAGCCTGAGACCCTGGAGAGCCACTACCAGTCTGAGTAGTCAATACTGACCTTGATGGACCAATGGCCTGATTCAGTATTAGGAAACGTCATGAGTTCATATGTCAGCATGTGGAAGCAACATCACAGGATGTGACATCACAAAATGATGTCACTTCCTTTCTCCTGGCTCCACCCCCAAAGTCTCCTGGCTCCACCCCCAAAGTCCCCAGATATTTCTCAAGTTGGACTTGGCAGCCCTAATTGGAAGCAGGTTCTCTTAATGATTGGGATTGCCTTGGGAGGGCTGTTGCTCCTACCCTGTCTTATTCCGTGGGTCAGATCTATGGTCCATAAGGCAGTGGAAGCAGCGGTAGGAAACATGGATGCCACAAAGCTTCTGTACATGGAAACTGCCAGACAATGCTACCACTACTTAGAACTATCACAGACAGACAGACATGACACCAGCAAGTAGGCTGAACAATTTCCCTTTCAGGAAAAAGCCCCAAAGGGGGGAAATGAAGGAAGAAATTCAAAAAGCCATACTAATGAGCCATAGTTTACTAACCAGCTGAAATTGCAAGGCCAAAGACATGCACTCATACACAAGTTTTCTGATGTCAGATTCTCGGTTGTTACATTGTATGTATGCGCTTGAGCGAAGATACAAATGCTTATTGTATTACTGCTTTCATTCACAGATTTAAAGAATAGCTTAGCCATGAGAAAAGCTGTGAGAACTTTCACAATATTGCAACATTACTTGAAGTAGACATTCCTGTTGTTCTGTTTGTAACTGACTGTGAGATTGTCCCAAAAGATGCAGTCTGCAACAGGTCTTCTTAACTAGAAAGTCCTTTATTTAGTATAATACTAGTATAATACTAACAAACAGTCCTAGTATAATACTAACAAACAGTTAGTATTATACTAGGCAACCAGAATCCCCCTCATTACATCTACACCAATCATAAAGCGTTGTAAGTGGCTCCAGCCCCCTGAACAGGTTTCACATAGAAATGATAATTTCTCTCTGCCTCAGCCTGACCCACAAATCTCAACCCAAAGAATGTTGCGTGTCACATGGGGGAGCTCAGCCCGAACAAGAGCGGAGTTGTATGCACTGACAGGGGCACAAAAATGGCCACGCGGGTGGGAGGGAGGCGGGCCAGACAGGAAAACCTACAAGCAGCAGGGACTTCTCACCAAAAAGAAAAAAAGAAAAAACACCACACTCAAACATACATGTCAAGGCAACCAGAGGAAACGGCTTTTGTTGCCTTCCATCTTCCTCCTACCTGATGCTGATGCTGAAGCAGAACTGAGCAGCATCCCTCCCACTCCTGCAGCAGCCAAGCAAGTACCCCCCAGTTAACCCCTCCAGCCCCTCCACTCCCCTGCCCGCAGCACACATCTCCTGCTGCTGGAACTTTGCCACTCCAACCAACTCAAGGAGCAAGAGGCAGCCTAAGGGTCATTTTACACCTCCCCTCTAAAGTAGTTTGACTGCTGTCTTTTCCTGTGCTGATTTCACAGTGGTGTGATATTTCACTCCAGGGGGTCTAAGTGCACTAATCAACAGCAATTGTTTAAAGCAGAATCAAGCCGGTTGAATACTAGCTTGACCACAGGAGGGCAATTAGTAGATGTGGACATTTCAGTAGCAGCACGGTTTCACACCGCACAGACAGCTGGAACAGTTCACACACACCCCTATGCCACAGACAGACAGACAGACACACACACACACACACACACACACACACACACACACAGAGCCCAGTGCAAGGCCTGCATAGCCATTGGCAGCCCCCTCCCCAAAAAAGAGGGTGGTGAGCGATCTCTTTTCCCTTTCCCCATCCCCCCCCCACCCATCCCCCCCCCACCCCCCTTGGGGGGGGGTAGTAAAGGAGAGCGTGCACAACCCCCTGCACTAATGGTCCCTCTAAGCTGTGGCATACTGTGAGCAAAAAAATCTACTTTGTGAGCTACTGGGATTAAAGTAGTGAGTGAGCCATTTGGCTGTTGCATAAATTAGTTTGCTCTGGAGCTGTCCTTCCTGAGCTGAGACAAAAATGGGTGTGCCGGAGGCTGAAAAACTGTGAGCGAACTCACACTTACTCAGCTTAGAGGGAACACTGCCCTGCCCCCTCCCTAGGGAGAAAAATGCTTTGCAAAGCGCCTCACAGCAGCTGGAGCAAAAGAGAGTGCAGTGGTCTCGAGGTTTGTCCCAGGAGGAGCCTCTGTGCTGCCATGGTGGTTTCTGCATTCCAAGTGGCCTTTCAGCCTCTCTCCCACTCTCCACCCCCGCCCCCCTTGGACTTGCAGCCCTGCCATGTGAAGCTTACTAAGGTTGGGCCACTTCTCCAAGGATGACCTCCCCTCCCCCCTTGAGTTCAGCTTCCCCCCCCCCCATGGAGGTGGAGAAGTGTGCATCTCTTAGCTGAGGTGAGGCTGTCTTGCTGCCCCCCTAAGCCTTTTTCCTCTTCTCCCTTTCTCTTGAAATAATGGCCCTGAGAGAAGAGCGGTGGGATAACTCGCAGGCTACCATGAAACTTAATCCTGCCAAGCCATCAGGTGGTTGGATGCTGAGCCTCTTCCCCCCTCTTTCCAGTTGCTAGACATTCTTGAGCCAAGCCTAGCAGCAGGAGAGAGAAGTGCTAGTAAAGGAGGAACCATAGCAGCAGTGAGCGGCAACAGGAGGGCCCCAAAAGGTGCCCTGCCAATTGCTAGCTCAGCTGTTTGGGCTGGAGACTGTTTGTGCTTTGGCAAGTGGGCCGGGGAAATCAGGGGGGACATGGCCACCTTGAAAGCCAGTTGGAACGGTGTTCTGGTGCGTTCCTGCCGAAAAATAGCTCTGGCTTTAACCTTTCTTCATATTCCCCTGGACTACAGAAATCAGTTCCCCTGGTGAACATGGCTGCTTAGGAGAGTGGACTCTGTGGCATTGTACCCCACTGAGGTCCTTGTCCTCCCCAGGCTCCATCCCCAGATCTTCAGAAGTTTCCCAACCTGGATCTGGCAACTTTACCACCCACCACCCGATGGTGGCCAGGGGAACCTGGCAACCCTATCAGGTTTAGGGGTGCCAGTCACCAGGTGAGGGCAAGGGATCCCCTGATTTTATAGGCCAACTGCCAGCTGGCTGACCAGCAGGGGGAAACCCTACCCCAAGCCCCACCCCCCAAGAGTGACCACCAGCAGCCACCCCTCTCCCTCCCTTCCTGCAAGATTTAAAAGGCCCTCTAGCTGAATGGCTGGAGCACATGGCTCACCGATCAGCAGGAGGGCCCTTTAAAACTTGCAGGAGAGGAGGGAGAAGGGCAGCTGCCAGCCGCATGCCTGAACTGCAAAGTGGCAAATTCACCGCTTGGAGTGCAAGTGGCTTGTAAAAAGCATTTAAAAGGTCCTTTCAAATGCTTTTTACAAGTGGGCAGTAGGGTTCCCAAGTCCCCCCAGCGGGGCGGGGAAACCCCTGCTCCAGCGGCCCACTTCCCACCGGCCCGGATTGGGCTGCTGGGGGGAACCCTGCCCCCAAATTGCCGGGATGCAAAGATGTGCCCGCCATGATGACGTCACTCAGAGGTGACGTCATCATGTCATAATTCGAGGGAAAACTCTATGGTTTCCCCTCAAATTAGAGAGGTCCTGCCCCAACGTGCCCAGCAAGGACTCTCCCCCACCGGACAGCCGGCAAGACTTGGCAACCCTAGTGGACAGCCACTGGTGCCTGAACTCCAAGCAGCGACTTCACTGCTTGCAGTTCAGGCTGCCTCCCTAATATGATGTCGTCACGTTGGTACATCCCCAGCTCCTCCAGGGATGCCCCCCAAAGTCCCCCACTGGTGAGTGGACAGGATCTGGCAACTCTAATCAGGTTGCTAGACGTTCTAAGGCCCAGCCTACCAATCTCTGCTGCTCCTCCACTTTTCAGATGACTCACCGGGAAATACAAATTCTCCAAATATAGCAAGAGCACAGCAGAGCCCTCAGCACAAACTCCCAAGTGCCCAGACTATTGAACCACTTATTTTAAAGCTTTTTAACCACTTTTTGTTTTTAAATTTTTGCTATGGAGACCTTCTATATCCTGCATCCAGTTCATTGCTGCTGTCTGGTGCAGCAGCAGGAGAAACAGTGTGAACACAACATCACTTCCAGTTACATGACAGGATGTGACATCATGGCATCACACGGTGCCTCACAATGCCCATCCCATCCCCAAGAGTTCCAAGTAACAAGGGGATTTTAGGTTCAGGTTCAGTTAAGGTTCACTGAAATAAATCAAGGAAAACTTACACATGGGGTTAAATCTCTCCCTTAGGAAAGAATTGAATCGAAAAGAACTAAATTTGGGCTACATTGTCTCCTTGAAGTTTGTATTTAAGATAACCTCTAGCAATTATACTAAAATTGCCAAAAAAAATAGCTTGGATCAGGATTGCCCTCTCTTGGTTGGATCCTACTTGGAGATTTGGGGAATGACACCTGGGGAGGGCACGTTTGGGGAGTGGAGAGACATCAACAGGCTACAATGTCATGGAGTCCACCCTCTAAAGCAGCCATTTTCTCCAGGGGAACTGATCTCTGTTATCTGGAGATGAGCTTTAATTCTGAGGGATCCCCAGGTCCCACCTGGAGGCTGGAAAACCTAGTTTGGATCTAACAGGATTGTTGCAGATGAAGGGGAGGCAATTTTTGTTGATTCCCCATCATGCTGATCGGGGGGGGGGGGTTCCCTTGTCCCTAGGAGCAGTATTTTGAAGGCATGCTGGACAGCAGAGAGAGGGGGGAGGTGAGGAAGTCACACTCTGTGGATGGAAATCCTTTGCATCTACAGAAACGAGTGGTGAATCTAGACCCTTCTTGTGCTAGCATGTCCTCACAGTTGTATAGATTCTGAGAAAGCAGTTTTCACAGTTCTTACATTCACAAAGTTCAGGCATGTGAGGGCACAATTTGGAGTGGGATTGTGGTGCAAGTAGGGTTACGAACCTCCAGTTAGTACCTGGAGATCTCCCACTATTATAATTTATCTCCAGACGACCAAGATCAGTCCCCCCCGGGAGAAAACGGCTGCTTTGGAGCTTGGCGGGTGGAATCTACAGCATTGTATCCTGCTGAGGCCCTTCCTCTTCCTAAACCCCACCCTCCCCAGGCTCCACCCCCCCCCCCAAATCTCCAGGGGAGAGGGGGTTAAACCTCCTCCTTTATCATTTTCCTGGCCTGAATTGGCCTGGCTGGAGAGACATACAGGTATTGATTCAGAACAAATTTAAAGTCTGTTGGCACCTGTAAGACCAACAAAGGTTTATTTAAGGTATGAGCTTTCATGTGCATACACACTTTATCAAATACACTGGAATGGCAGGTAAGGTTCAAACTTATAGCCAGAGAATGAACAGCAAATTAACATGTAACATGATAATGGTCAAGATATGCAAAGTGAAAACTAAATAACAAGTTAAAGTTATAAGGTCAACAGTTGCAAAGCAATAAATATGCCAAACTAGCAGATAAATGTCTAAAGGGGTCTTTTCTAATTGTGGGGAACGACTGGGAATCTTCATTCTCTCCTCTCAGGCGTGAAGGGCACTTAACACTACATCCCCCTCAAAAAATGCTGTTATGTCAGCAGACGTCCCAATACCCCTTGCATTACATTCAGTATTCTAATATACTACTCTGAAAAAGAAATACACTAAAATACACTAAAAAGTAGAAGATTTATAGTCCTTCTTGTTGAGAATATGCATGTGAAAACTGAATGAGTTAGCATATGTAATGAGATAAAAAAACCAACATCATCATGCTACATGTTAATTTGCTGTTAATTCTCTGGCTATTAAGTTTGAACCTTACCTGCCATTCCAATGTATTTGAAAAAGTGTAACATGCACACAAAAGCTGATGCCTTGAATAAACCTTTGTTGGTCTTACAGGTGCCACTGGATTCTAAATTTGTTCTGCTGCTCCAAACATAGCTGACCAACTGGAGGTATTGATTCAGATATTGCAAGGGTCCATCTACACACTACAAAGTCCTCATGGTCGCTGGGGAACAACACAAGGACTTTGCATCAGATGGACAATGAGAGCTTTCTGTCTGCCACATAACCCCACCAGTGGTTTTCTGCTTCTCCCTGCTGCTTTCACATCAGCAAACCACTTAGTGGAGCTGCTGTTGGCTGCTTGATTTTAACAATGAAATGTGTGGGAGGCAGAGAACTCCCATTGTGCCTCTGATGCAAAGTCCTCATGTTGTTCTCTAACAAACACGAGGACTTTTACATGTGTTGTTAAGCCCTTAGTTAAATAAATAGCGGCTCGAGGGGGGTGGGAGCGGGTTTCAGGTTGGAAGCAGTGCTCCGTTTACAGAACTCCTTGTATAATGTGACATTGAGCCTTGACCATCTCAAGAAGGTCATCTAGACCTAAAACTGTCTACAGCTTCAATTTACATATGCTTAAGTATCACCAGGGGCTTACGTACATGATCCAAAGAGAGATTTGGGGGTTCTGTTGGACCAGAAGCTTAATATGAGCCTGAGGTGTGATGCAGAGGTAAAAAAAAAGGCTGCAGTTTTAGGCTGCATAAACAGAATTGTAGTGTGGCAGGCCCATGGTGTATTGGTGCCACTGTATACGGCTTTGGTTGGACCTCACTTGGAGTACTGTGTTCAGTTTCACTTTGGAGTAGTTTAGGAAGGATGTCAGCAAACTGGAAAGAATCCAGAGTAGGGCGATGAAGATTGTGAGAGCGTTGGAGACATTGTCCTATGAGAAGAGGCTGAAATGGTTGGGCATCTCTATGTTAGAGAACAGATGCTTGCAAGGTGATATGATCGCGACCTTCCAAAACATAAAGGGATGCCATGAGGATGGGGCGAACATGTTTTCAGTCATGTTGGATGACAGGATTTGGACTAATGGGTATCAACAATGGCAAAGGAAGTTTTGTCTAAATTTGAGGAAGAACTTCCTGATAGTGAGGTGTGTCTGACGCTTGTGAGGTGGCAGATTCTTCATTGTTGGACGTTTTAAAGTGTTGACTGAAGACTTACTTGTTGAGGATATTATAACTGTACTTCCTGCACTGGCAGGTGTTAGACAAACAAACAAATAAAACTCTACAGTATTGGCTGGAATCATTCTCTCTTCTAGCAGTTTTGAATATAAATTTGTTTTCTTATAATTGAACAATGGGGAAATCTTTTACTGTGATGGAACTGTAGTTCAGGGCCAAAGAACACTCTTTTGGGGTTGAATCTAGCCTGCTGGCCACCAGTTCTCCAACCCATGTGATGTCTAGATTCTGAAGGACCTTTTTGTTTTCCAAGGAGGCCAATTGCATAAAGGTTTGAAAACAGAATCTTTTTTCTAAGTCAAAGGGCATTAGAGACCAATTTAAAAACAGCGCCAACAACTATATAGGGTTCTCAGCTCTGGGTTGGGAAATACCTGGGGATTTGGGGGGGTGGAGCCTGAGGATAAAGGGTTGGGGGGGGGAGGAACCTCGGCAGAATACACCCTCCAAAGCACCCATTTTGTCCACAGGGACTGATCTTGGTTGTTTGGAGATCAGTTGTAATAGCAGGAGATCTCAAGGTGTCACCTGGAAACTGGCACCCCTACAAATATAGTGCACACAAAAATTCAGCAAGAAACTTCAGAAAGTTTCAGAGGGTAACCACAGTCTGCAGGAGAAGAGCTAGATTCGAATCCAGCAGCACCTTAGAAACCAACAAGATTTTTGATTTACCTCGACAACCTGGTTCACCTTGAAGGTGATACTGGACTCCAATCTAGTTCTTCAAGGAGAGAACAATCCTAGCAGGGCCAACCCTTCTATTAGACAGGGATAACCACCTGCTTCAGGTGGAAGATTTTAGGAGAACGTTGAATAGCAGCCAAAGGGCACAGAGATCAACTGTGTGCACTTTGACTCCTTTAGTCAACAAGTAATTAACTTATGGAATTCACTTCCAGTGGATGTAGGGATGGCTATGGGGGAATTAGACAGATTAATGGAGGAAAGGTCTATCACTGGCTACTAGAAGACACTTCTGCATTCAGAGGCAGCAAACCTCAGTTCTAGGAGGCAACAGCTGGGGAAGGCCTTGGCCTCTATGCTGTGTTTTAGGCCCTCCAGAATAACTGGTTGGCCACAGTTGTGAGATGGAATGCTGCCTGGATCAGTGGTTCCCAGCTGTTCTGGTATGATGGCCCACAAGTCCAAATTTACTTGGCATGACAACACATTAGGGCTGCCAAGACCCCTGGGGGGCAGGGATTTCCCCACTAAGGGGTCCCCAATCCGCCAGTCCGGATCTGGCTGGCAGGGGGAATCCCATCCACGAAGTGGCCTGATTAGGCCCACGTGCCCAGTGTTATGACATCACCTGGAAGTGATGTCATCACGCTGGGCACGTTGCCGGGGCTACGCTCTAGCAATCACCCTGAAAACTCTATGGTATCATAGAGTTTTTGGGTGATTAGCAGAATGTTGCCCTGGCAACATGTTCAGTGTGATGACGTGACTTCCGGGTGGTGTCCTCTTGGCATGCGCTTGCCAGGTGCATGCGCCGGACTCCTGGAGAGGGGCCAGGACTCCCCTGCTTTTTCAAAGGTAAGGCTTGGCAACCCTACAACGCATCCAGGGCTGGCCATAGATTTTTTGGTGCCTAAGGCAAACTATGATCTTGGCACCCATCTAGTTCAGCACATGGAGGTTAATTTCAAGCCTTTGACCACCCTCTTGTTCTCCACTGTTCCCTCTAATTCCCCCTAAGAGTCTAAGAAACTCACTCTAGTAACTGGCAGGACATGTTTTACTTGATCAACATACATGTTCACTGAAGAAAAATAACCAATTAATCTATGACATGGAAGATACTGTTTCCAGGGTTAGATTTCCAAAATACAAAAGAGAGCAATTAAATGGCAGTGGCAGCTATCAGGGAGGGCTGGCCCATGATCCACTTTTAGAGCTTTGCAACCTGCTTTTGGGTCTAGGGTTGCTAGGTCCCTCCTGGCAACCAGCGTGGGATGGGCGGGGGACTTACAAGGAGAAAGAGAAAGGCCTAGGCCTAGGCCTTGTTGTTGGCATCGCACAAGAAGTGATGTCATCAAGCCAGTGATGGCCAAGCAACGCTCTGGTATTTGGACAAAAACTTTATGGTAAAAACAGCTTCTACCATAGAGGTTTTGCCCAAATACCAGAGTGCCACCTGGATGTCACTGGTGTGATGATGTCACTTCCTGCGCAATGCCAGCAACAAGGCCTAGGCCTTCTCCTTTCTCCTGGTAAGTCCCCCCCACCGGCTAGCTGATGGCGGCTGGGGTAATGCCTGGTAGCAGAGGACCCCTGCCTCCCACCAGGGAATCTGGCTGTCCTGTTTGGGTCCCAACCTATAGGCTGGGAAACACTGGGCTAGATGGACCACTGGTCTCCTCCAGCATGGCTCTTTCTATGTTCTTTAATTGTCATGTATTTTGTTTCTTGTTGTATCTTTACCACAGGAGTGGGGATGCCGTGTGAATTGTCTTCCCCAGCCACTAAAAGGTCTTGAGCTGCCTTTGTCCTGTAGGATGTGTCTCGGGTACCTTTCTCATTCCATTCTGTGCCTTTTCGCAAGGTGTCCATCAGTTGAGCTGGTGTAATATCAAGTTCCGCTCATTCCAGCTGTGAAGAATGAGTCATATGTCATCAGCACCTGCCAGCTAAGTACTCTGAGTGAACTCCCTCACCCTCATGAATGCTAGCTGGACTGAATTCAAAGCAATGTGATTATGGGTTTTTTTCTCCCCCTTCCCTTCCCTTTCTAGGGCTTTCCACCTGTTTAAAGTTTAGCTTCCCTGGGTTCATTAATTGAAGCTTTCCATCATTTGAATATAGATTATATTTAATAAGATTGTATGCAGTGAAAGGAAGGTTTTGTTATTTTGACAGGGAAATTTTCTGCATGCATTGTCAGACACAAAAGATATATTCTTTTTCTTGTTTTTAACAGTGATGTCAATAAGGAACCTGTAAGTCAAGGGTAGGCAAGTGCCAAAGCCCTGGCAATGACTACCTGTGACAATGTTGATGTGCTGGCAAATAAAATGGGGGTGGGAAGATTAGCACTGCTCTCAGCCAGACACAGTGGAGCACTCTGAGTCTTGGGGACTCATCTTGTTCCCTTGGCTAGAGAATTGGCCCTGTATTCTGAGCAAAATGGTGTGGTGTGCTACTGCTTTGAACATGTAGACAGGTTACCTGCTTTGCTATAAGACATACCTCTGGGCAGACACTAGGGTTGCCAGCTCTGTGCTGGGAAATACCTGGAGCTCAGTGTCACGGCAGAGCCCAGTAGTCCAGCTGGACAGACAGGCCGGCAAGCACGCCCTGGGTGTGACTTGGATGGGGAAAGTCAGCAGAGCGTTGCGGCAAGTCCCAATTGCAAAGCACAAGCGTAGTCAGAACGTACCGGAAGTCAGAGTCCGTAAATCAAGCCAAGGTCAGTCAGAGTCAGATCTGAAGCCAGAGTCAAGGAACGCCGAGGGTCACAAGCTGGGGTCCAGGATCAGGAAGCAGAGGTCGGGAAGTCCAAGAAGCAAGCCGGGTCGGAAGCCAGAGAATCAAACAGGATCAGAGGCAAGGTACGCACGGAACGGATGGTTCTGCCAACGATGTTGCCAGCACGAATTGCTTCAGGCCGGCAGCCTTCTCAAATAGCGTTCCGGCTCATTAGCCACTTAGCACTGCTGTGCGAGGTCCTGGTTTCTGTCAGTACTCAGGACTTAATGATCTTTGCCCTTGCCTGCGTGCTTCCTTGCATCGCCTATTCAGCTCTTGACGTCTCCTTTCACGGAGCCTGCTGACAGGTGGAGGCAAGTCAGGTGGTGAATTGCTTGGTCCAGCCACTGCCTGATTAGCCTCAGGAGGGTCTTGCTGAGAACTTGGCTGTGGATCCTCTGCAGGACTTAAGTTTTCCTCAGTTAACTGAACCAAGTCCTCCTGTCCTCGGCTGTCAGGCACTGGGTCTGGGGCTAAGTCAGGGGCAGGCATGACACTCAGCAGGGTACAAATGCCACAGAGTCCATCTTCCAAAGCAGCCATTTTATCCAGGGGAACTGATCTCCGTTCTGTGGAGATCAGTTTTAATAGAAGGTAAGCTCCAGGGCCCACCAGCAGGTTGACAGCTAGAGTCGCCATCCCCCCAATGGGCCCAGGGTTTCCCCCCAATTTTGGGACCCCCAATTCCCATCCCCCAAAAGCCCCATCCCACCCAACATGCCCAGTGTGATGACATCACCCAGAGGTGACATCATCATGACAGGCACGTTGTGCAGGGGATGCTCTCGCATTTGGGCAAAAACTCTATGGTGACCATAGAGTTTTTTGCCCAAATGCTAGAGTGCCCCGCCTGATGTGTCCAACGCAATGACATCATCTCCGGAAGAAGAGACAGAAGACTTCCCAGAGCAAGGCTGGACCCCCCCCCCCCCGCCAGCAGCCAGGTAAGACCTGGCAACCCTATTGACTGCCCTAGCAAATACAGATAATCATTTGCCAAACGGTACTGTAGACCAAAGAACACCAGCCTTGCTGATTTTAAGAACAGGCAGTGGGCACCACAATAAAATGGCTGCCATGGGGGGGGGGGTAAGATAACCAAATGGATTAACACTTAAAAACTGATAGTAATGTTTCACTTCATTTGAAATGTAGTGCTGGAGAAGAGTTTTATGGATACATGGACTGCTAAAAAGACAAATAAGGGGATTCCAGATCAAATCAAGCCTGAGCTCTCCCTAGAAGCTAAAAATTGAGGGTATTATACTTTAGTCCCATCATGAGAAGACAAGAGTCAATGGAAAAGACAATAATACTAGGGAAAGTAGAAGGCAGCAGAAAAAGACGAAGACCCCACAGGAGATGTTGGTCTCTCTTGCTCTGGATTACAAGACTAGATCTAATGGGTGGAAATTACAAGGGAGTCGATACCGGCTAAATATCAGGAGAAACTTCCTAACTGTAAGAGCGGTTGAGCAGTGGAACAGACTGCCTCGGGAGGTGGTGGATGCTCATTCGCTGGACGTTTTCAAGTGGAGGCTGGACGACCACCTTTCGGGTATGTTGTAGGGGCTACCTTTTGGCTATGCTCCTGCAGAGTGCATGGGGTTGGACTAGATGACCTGCAAGGTCCCTTCCAACTCTAACATTCTATGAGATGGATTGACTCTCTCAAGGAAGCCACAGCCCTCAGTTTCCAAGATGTGAGCAAGGCCGTTAACAACAGGAAACTTTGGAGGTAATGCATTCATAGGTTCACCATAGTCCAGACGCAGCTTGACAGCACTTAACAAACACACACACACACAGAGTAGTTCACTATCATTTTTCCTGAATCCATTAGTCAGGTAGCATTTCCTTCCACCCCATGTTTTATGTTAGTCCATGTGCAGGATAGTAACTCACCAGGGAATGGTGTGCTTCTTTCTATTGCCTGTGATTCTTTTGATCTTGAACAAATGCCTCTTTTTTTTTTTTGCAGTACTAATTGAAAGGATGGATTGGAAAAGGGAGGGTGGGGGACTGATGTCATCCAGCCAGTATGCTCTGAATCGTTATGCTGGTCCTGCGCTCATTCTCAAGAGGAAAGGGGTCAGCCTGCAGAGAAAGCCTCTCATTAGCTGGCGGTAAAGAAACGGCTGCAGCAGTTGGCTACGTTATTCAGACCGGCGGCTCCTACTAGCTATTTAAAATCTCATGTCTTGCTCTAATGCTATTTTAAGAGAGGGTTTTCTGAAATCTTAACTGAATGCATTAGGAGACTCAGCCTTCAATTTCAGTTAGTAGGTATTCTGGAAGGGGTTTTTTTGTGTGTTTTTTAAAGAGAGCTCACAGGGATTAAGGTGTTACATAGATAGCATTAATGTAGGAAGAAGAACCAAAATCAATGTAACTTAAAAACAGGCAGAGAGGTGCTGGAGCAGACCAATGGCCCAACTTGTACCACATGCTTTCCCCCCCACAGCAGCCAATCAGATTCCCTGGAAGTCATATCACCAGGAGCCTATTTTCGTTCAGGCAGACGCTACCTCCCAACACTGAAGTTCTTTTAGCCACGATGGCTAACAGTCTAATCTAGGGGTTTCAAACATGCAGCCTGGGGGCCGGATGAGGCCCCCAGAGGGCTTCTATCTTCCTTTATATCGGATCTGGACCTCATAACAAATGAGTTTGACACCCCTGGGCTAGAGGCTGCTCCGTCACTGATTTAGTTCACGCGTAGGCTCTTGCTGCAGTTTCATTCTCTCCCCACATAACATACCGCTCTCCCAGCCCCAGCAACAGGCAAGTAGCGGCAGTGGCCGACTGAGAGGGAGAGGAGCCAGCCAGGGTGCAAGCGCTGCCAAGCATGCCTCCTCAGCACTCCTCTCACCCTCCCCCCCTTCTCCCCCCCCCCCCCCGCCAGACTCGGCTGCAGAAGGAAACCCAGGCCCCCCTCATGGAAACAACTGAGTGGGCTGAGGGAGAAGGGGAAGGAGGCGAGCACGAGAGCCACAGTGGTGGTTTTCTTCTCTCTCAGCCCTCTGCAGAGGCAAAAATCCATGCCTGGGATACTAAAAATTTGTGCGCCAATGCACGGTAGCACAGCTTAGCGGTAACCTTGACAACAGCGATTCTCCCCGTTCCTCCCCACCAGCCAGTCAAGTGGGGGGGGGGGGGGAAGAGGGCTGCCAGCAGGTAGTCTCCTATTAATCCAGGAGGCCTGGCAGCTCTAGGGGCAGGGAAGGCAGGCCAGGCCTGTCTACCACGCCCACCACAAAGAGGGAGGGAATGGAACTAGGGATGCCAGCCTCCAGGTGGGACCAGGGGATCTCCCAGAATTACAGCTCATCTCCAGACGACAGAGATCAGTTCCCCTGGAGAAAATGGATGCTTTGGAGTATAGACTTTGTGGCATTGTACCTCACTAAGGTCCCTGTCCTCTCCAGGCTCCATCCCCGAATCTCCAGGAGTTTTCCAACCCGGATCTGGCAACCGTCCCCTGCCCCCAAATGCTTTAGTTTTTTCTTGAGGGAAGGTGGTTCTCCAAAGGTATCTTTTCTGCATTGTTTTTTAGTTTCACAGTATCCGTTTTTGGGAGAGGGAGTGACCAGAACTGTGCACTGTACTCCACAACCCATGTCATTGTGCTCTTATTTTATTTCTATAACAAGAAAGGAAGCTTGCTCTCGAGTTGCATACTTTGATCTAGCGGTCCTTTTACTCTAGGAATACCTGGTGGCTTTTCACCTTCCTAGGCCACTTATAATTTTGCCACTCCCCTAGTCATTTATCATAGCATAGCAATAGCATGTTAAGTAATCAGGAGCTGGCTTTCAATCCCAAAGCTTTCCCATCTTTTACCCCAACCTCTTTACAACTGTGTCTATACCCTGGGCAGTCAAGGGGGCCACAAGGCTGTAGACAGCCTCCCATATAATGCAAGGCATTTCTCCCCAAAAAGGGCAGAACTGCGAAACTCTGTGGGTTCCTCCCAAGGTTCCTTCCACATTGCTAATGTTAGTTCTGTGTCTTGCATCTGTGGTTGGGCTGGTACTGTTTTCCTCCCAGTTTCCTCTCCTTTCTGCCAGTTTGGTGTAGTGGTTAAGTGCATGGACTCTAATCTGGGAGAACCAGGTTTGATTCCCCACTCCTCTACATGCAGCTGCTGGTGTGACCTAGGGTCAGTCACAAGTTCTTTCAGAGCTGTTCTCTCATGAGCAGTCTTTAAAAGAGCTCTCTCAGCCCCACCTACCTCACAGGGTGTCTGTCATGGGGAGAGGAAGGGAAAGAAAATTATGAGCCGCTCTGAGACTCCTTCGGGTAGTGAAGGGGAGAGTTAAATCCAATCTCCTCCTCCTCCTCCTCTTCTCTGTCTCTCTCTGTGCCTGTGGATGCCATTTGTGTGTGTGTGTTTGTGTGTGTGTGGACTCCATTCTGTACATATTCAAGGTATGTGTTAACACGTTAGAGCTGGCGACTCGTTCAGCTGTGCTTTTTAGTACTGGCAATATTCTTTGTTTCTTTACATTTCTTTAAAGCAATTTAATGCTGTTCTTATGCCTCTGTCTTATTTTATTATTGGCAGTTCTTATGCTGTTGTTTTATGGGTTTTATTATGTTGTTTTTAGGGTTGCCAACTCTGGCTTGGGAAATTCCTGGTGATTGGGAGGCAGTGCCTGGGGAAGGTGGAGAGGGAGGGAACTCAGCAGAAACATAATACCACACAGTCTGCCCTCCAAAGCGGCCATTTCCTCCAGGGGACCTGATCTTTGTAGTCTGGGGATCAGCTGTAATTCTGGGAGAACTCTAAGTGGGGTTTGCCTTCTCCAAGTTGGAAATTTCCTGAAGATTTGGCAGTGGAATCTAGGGAGGGTAGGGTTTGGGGAGTGAAGGGACCTCTAGAATCCCCCTCCAACACAGCCATATTCTCCAGGAGAATTGATCTATGTAGTCTGGAGGTCACTTGTAATTCTAGGTGATCTCCTGCCCCACCCAAAGCTTGGCAACCATAACTCTAGGCCCCACTTTGAGGTTGGTAACCTTAATTGTTTTTACCTTGTGAGCAATGCCTTCTCTATGCTGTGGAGTCTTGTGAACAAAAATTATACTTTGTGAGCTACTGTGAGCTAGGATGGCATTAAAATTGTGAGCGAGCTATTTGGCTACTGCATAAATTAGTTTGCTCTGGAGCCATCCTTCCTGAGCGAAGACAAAAATGTGTTTGCCGGAGGCTGAAAAACTGTGAGCTAGCTCACACTAAATCAGCTTAGAGGGAACACTGCTTGTGAGCCATCTGGAGCAGATCTTTGGAAAGGCAGCATATAAAGTTTCCAAACAAATCAGTAAGAATGCTCCAGAAAGCTTGGGGTCTCCTGAGGCTGTACTATAATAAAATATTGTAAAGGATCTAAACATGTACTGCCAAATGACCACAAAAATTGGCCTGGTCTGTTCTTGTGCCTTTTTACAATATGTGGAGGAATTAGACTATCATGGCATCTAGAGATGGTATTGTCTACTAGTGGCTGCAAATCAAACAATTGTTAAATTATGGGCCGGTTCAAAAGTTGACAACCCTAATTTTAAAAAATGAGGAGGGGAGTGTCTTAAAGGGCAAACAGTGCAATCTTAAACTGAGTTTCACCCGTCTAAGTGTATTGAAGTCTTAAAAGGGTGTCACTCCTTCTTAAAAGTAGTCCACATTTCTAAAGGAAGATTCATGTAATTATCACTGCACCACTGGTAATTAAAGAAAAATAACACCCCTTTTTTCGTAGGTATCACCCTAACATCCTGGGTATTTTTTAATCAACCTTAAAAAAAAATCCTTTAATTAATATCTCCACTCGCCCATTAATATTATGCCATGACTGAGCAAAGCTCCGCTTTCATTTCCAGAAATCACAAAAGTAGAGTTGTCAACCTCCAGGGGGCACTTGGTGATCTCCTGCTATTACGATTGTTCTTCAGATGACTGAGATCAATTCCCCTGGAGAAAATGGCTGCTTCAAACCTCCACCACATGTGGAAGAATGTTCCTATGTTTGTCTTGCATTTCCAGCATCTATTAGACTCATTGGGAAAACATTTTGAGATTTTGCTTGGCGACCAATGCCATCTATAAAACATCTTATAAATATTTTCTTTATAGGATGTTGATCTCGTATATTTTGCTGAAAGCCATATTTTAGACCATGCATCTGTGTCTATGGTGTAACCTATATCCTGCATCCATGATATCATCGGTGTTTTGATCATTTCATCTAGCATATAATCCTTAATGAACCAGTTATATATTTTCTGAATCATTTTGTCACTGGAAGACAACCAAATCTTATCTAGTTGACTTGGACTATCATAAAAACCAATTTTTAAAATCCTCTTTCAACCTTGAATTTAATTGAGCTTTTCCCCACCAAGACAATTTTATTTTTTGTTTTATTAATGTTTCTTCTGTTTTTAAGTCATTATTTTTATCTAATAATTTTTCATAACAACCTTTGTTGTTCTCTGATAGTAAAGACGGTCTGATATATGCCTCCAGTGGAGAGACCCATTTCGGAATTTTATTATATACCTTGTCTTTTAATTCCTTCCATATTTTAATCAAAGCACTTCTTATAATATGGTTATGAAAAGCAGAATGGATTTTATCTTTCCCATACCATATATATGCATGCCAACCCACTGCCAAATCATGGCCTTCTAACTTTAAAGTTCTTACATTTTCTAATTTTACCCGATCTTGTTTCCAACCTAGCGTTGCAGCAGTGTAATACAGGTGCCAATTTGGAATGCCTAGGCCTCCATTATCTTTTTTACCTTGGAGGTTCTTCCATTTGATTCTTGCTCTCTTATGTTGCCATATGAATTGTCTGCAATTTTTTTCTAAATCCAGAAGGTATTTAAAATTTTTAATAATTGGTAGGTGTTGTGTTAGGAAGAGAAATCTTGGTAAAATATTCATCTTAATAGTAGCTTCTCTTATTAATGTCATATAGTTATCTTCAAATAACATCAATGTTTTATTAGTTATAATTATTCCAAGATATTTTACTTTCTTTGTTGCTTCCATTAATGAGATTTCTCTAATTTTTTTGGATTTGAGATTGTGTACAGTTCTTAGTTAAGATTTTAGTTTTCTGGAGATTGACTTTTAAACCCGCCATCCTACCATATTCCTGGATTTCTTTTAAAAGGTGCGGAAAGGCTTTAATAGGTTCTTCTAATATAAATACTAGGCCATCTGCAAATGCTTGAAGTTTAAAGCGCTCTCCTTTAACCTGAAGCCCTGTTATTCGTTCATTGTCTCTAATTCTATCATTCAAAGTTTCTAAGATGAAGATAAACAACAAAGGTGATAAAGGACACCCTTGTCTAGTTCCTTTCTGGATTTGTATATTTTGTGTAGGGTCTCCATTTATTATAACCCTAGCTTCTAGCACTTTATAAATTGCGCTAAGCATTAAGAAAAAAATTTCTCCACATTCCCATGCTTTGAATTTCTATAGCAGCTTATGTTATCGAAAGCTTTTTCCACATCTAAAAATATTAAAGCAGCTTCTTTACCTGGGTGTTGTTCATACTACTCCAATACTTTTCTTATTGTCCTAATATTATTTTTGATTTGTCTTTTAGGAAGGAACCCAGCTTGATCTTGATTAATTATTTGGGATATTTTTTTCAATCTGTTTGCTAATATATTGGCAAATATTTTGTAGTCTGCATTCAGTAGGGATATAGGCCTATAATTTTAAATTTCTGTTGGGTCTGTATTTGGTTTGTGTATCAATGTTATCAAAGCCTCTTTCCATGAATCCAGTGTTTTTCCTGTACTTTTATTTTTTTGTAACACTTCTTTAAAAGGTAGCATGATTTGCTCTTCGAATAATTGATAAATTTCTGAAGGTAATCCATCTGGGCCTGGAGTTTTCTTCTTCTTTGCATATTTGATTGCTTCTACTATCTCGCAGGTTGTAATTGGACCGTTTAATAATGTTATCTGTTCAGCCAAGAAGTCTTTATGTTCCATTTGGAAAGATATTCCTGAGTATTCCTCTGGTCTCGATCCAATTGTCGATATAAAGTGCTATAATAGTTTTCTACTATACCTTTAAGATCTCACATATCAAATTGTTCCATACCTCCTTCATTTTTAAGTGATTTAATTAAACGTTTTTCCTTTTCTTTTTTTAATTTATATGCTAGCCATCTAGTTGGTTTGTTGGCATTTTCAAAGTAATATTGTTTGGTATTCTCTAATTTTTTAGCCAATTCTTGCGTAAGCAATAGGTTCATCTGATGTTGCAATGATGCTAATTTTAATCTAAGATTTTCTGACTCATCAGATTTTTTCATGGCATTCTCTTGCTCTCTAATTTTTTTCTTCAGAATCCCATATTGTTTTCTGCCTTGTTTCTTCTTCCAAGCTCCCTGGCTTATAAACCAGCCTCTTATATAAGCTTTGAAAGTGTCCCATATTATTTCAATAGGCATTTCTGCTTGAATATTGTCTTTACAAATTTTCTTGATTTCCTTCTTTATTTTTTCTAAGAAGGTCTGATCTCTTAGCAGGTATAGATTCATTGTCCACCTATGTCTCTTCTGTATATCTCTCAAAGATAACTTTATGGGGCTATGGTCCGCAAATGTGTTTGGGAGGATTTCAACATCAACTATTTCTTGTGTCATTGTACTTGTTAACCATACCATGTCTATTCTAGTCCGTGAATTATACCTTGCAGAAAAATATATAAAGTCTTTTTTGTAAAGATTCCTCACTCTCCAGGCATCTGTTAAGTTAAGTTCATCCGCTATTTGAAGAAAAACTTTGGGTAATTTATTTCCGGGTTTATTCTCTTTAACTTTTGGGTTTCTCCTATCTACATTAGGATCAAAGACTGCATTATAATGACCTATTATACAGATATCCCCAAAACTGTTTTTCATTAAGAGTTCCTGAAGTCCTAAATAGAATTTTTCCTGGTTCTGGTTGGGAGCATATATATTGGGCCTGCTAATGCAAGGAAAGTGGCCTAAAAATCAAATAAATAAACAAACTATTAACACTTTTTAATTTTGTTTCAATATTGAAATTGCAATTATCTGTCCATCTTCTGTTTGAAATTGTAGCTCAGGAGATAAGTTTTCTTTAACATATATTGCTATGCCTTTTTTCTTTTTCTCTAAGTCCGAAGCGGCAAACAATTTCTTAGTTTTTTTTTTAGTAATTAAGTACTTTTCTTCTTTTTTGATGTGTGTTTCCTAAAGACAGATAACGTCAGCTTTTCATTTTCTAAATTGATAGAATATTCTAGATCTTTTCTGTGGGCTGTTAAACCCATTCACGTTCACTGACAATATATTAATCATTTTGTTCTCCATTCTTTCTATTGATACTATCTTTTTCTTTTGCTCTGTATTGGAATCTGGTGAGAATATCTGAGGGTATCCTTTCTACTTTCTTTTTCTCCTTTTTCTTACTTTTAGTTTCTGTCTCTTCCATGACTTGTTCAGTAGATTCATCCAAATTTTCCTCTTCAGAAGACATTTCACTTCTTTGCCAACCTAAGTCTTTTCTGTGTTTATCTAAAAATTTTTCCACTTTAAATATAGAATTTAGATTGTATCGTTTCTCTAGATAATTGAATGCCACTCCTTCAGGATAGAGCCATCTATAGAAAATATTGTTAGTTCTTAAAAGATTGGTCAACTCCGTATAGTTATGTCTTTTCTCTCTTACCCTCCACGGGGTATCTTTCAAAAATTTAATCTCTGTTTGGCCTAACATGATTTTCCTTGCATATGATGTGTGAAGAATCTTATCTTCCATCTCTTTTCTGCACAATTTAATGGGAACCTCGCTTGGTGTCCTATTCCTTTTTGCAAATACTGAATTTGTCCTATAGATTGAGTCTATTTCTCTTCCTATTTCATCTTCTGTGCCTACCTCTAGTTGTTCCGCAATAAGTCAAATTACTTCCTTTTTTAGGTTCTTATCCATGGACTCTGGAATATTCTGACATTTAATCATTAAAGCCACCTTATCCATCTCTAAAGATATTAGCATTTCTTCCATTTTATTATTTTTATTTTTTTAACTCTTTAAATTTTTTCTCCATATCTTTCATCTTGGTTTCTATCTTTAAATTATCCTTGGTAATTTTTCTAATCTCTTGTTGGTTTTCTATTATTTGTTTTTTTATTTCTTCCATTTCTGTATAGATTTGTTTTGTAATATCTTCCATTTTTTGTGTATTGGGTCTATTCGCTTTTAGAAGTGTTGGCAGGGTATTCTCTACAGTTTCCTTCACTGTTTGCACCACAGAATTTTGTATTAGCACTTTCAGGTCATTCAGAGATAATTGGACAGTAGCACTTGGGTTAATTTTCAAATTCATTAGCGATCCTGGGGAGGGGAGTGAGGATTTCTTAGGTTGCCCTGAGCCTGAGGCTATATTAAAGATACATGAGAGGCTTATGTACAAAGTTGGAGTTTTTTTAAAAAAAAATGTGGGGTCCTATTTATAGTTGTGTAGTGAAGCACTATTAAACCAGAAAACAGAACCAACCCAAGGATGAAGGTACTCGGACACCAGGATCAGGAGAAGCTGTTTTATTGACATCAGACTCAGCCTAATAAGATTTGCAAAAACAAGTGCCGAGCCCCGATTTTATGCGGGCTTGACCTTAAATACCAGTGGGGCTGGAGTTTACAGAAGAGAAGTGGTTAGTGTGATTTGTGTACATTCAGCGTCATATTTGTAAGCGAAGCATTCAATTACAATCCCGCCCATGCCTATCAGAGTCAAGCTAGTAGGAATGTTTATTTCAGGTAATGTTGCGAACAACCAGAATTCTCACAGTCTCCTGGCTTAGGCTATGTTAAGATAGTTGCAAGCAGAACAATGGGTGCTTGTGTGCTTTTGCGCTCTTATGCATGTGTCTCATGTAACATTAGAGAATCTTATGTTTTGGCCTTGCAGTTTCTTAGCTTGCTAACTAAACAGTGGTTCATAATATGGCTTTTTGAAATTCTATTCCTTCAGTAGTTACCCCGTTAAATATTTATTTTAGTTTTAAATGAAATCAGGTTTGCTTATTCAGTCCAGTAGTCCTATTTTATTGTATTTATGATTTACTGTATTTATGAATCTTGGTTTGGCCAAGCAGTGTTAGCCGCTGTGGGCCTGCAATAGCAGGGAGAGCAGCCTAGAAACTGAAAATAATAAATAAAAATAAATAAATATTTTCAAATATATAACAGACTGTATGGATACACGATTTATGTCCTATATCCTATATCCTTATATCTTTTCTCTCCTTCTATTTCTGGACCTCTAGCTCTTAATTATTTTAATACAGATGCTCTCTTATTTTGTTTATCACAAACTCTCCCTTCTGTCTCATTCACTTCCATTTTCCCTTTTGTTTTGTTTGTCACCGTCTTTTCCGTCTATCTTAACCCCCCCTTTTTTAGACCCTCCCGCTGTTATTTCCCTGCCTCCCAACTGTCACTTCTTCCTTCTAGGCTCTAATTCTCTTTCTATCTCTCTTTCTCTTGTTTACGTTGTCACTCCCTGACAGTTCCTTGTTAGTGCGCCTGTGCGATTCTTCGTTCCTCCCTGTCCACGTCAGCACGTCTCTCTGTTGCCACCTCTCTCCATCCACATCAGCACGTCATCCTTCTTTCTCCTCCGTCCTCCTAATCTCCTCCTCCTCTCCACTTGTGTCACCGATTCCTCCTCCTGAGTTGCCTCACCGCTGCAGCTGCATCATGCCCAATGCCCAGCACAATGCCGGGGATCCTTTTAAAGCGCTTCTATCCTACCAAGAGAGCAGGAAAACAGCGGAAAATATAAAGAAAGAGAAAAGGCTAGCAATTTAATTACTTCCCCTTTCTCTTCTATATTTTTAGTTCTTCAGCTTCTGTCTTGAGCATTTTATACTTTCTGGCCGGTTTCTTTCTTTTGGGTTTTGCTCTTTTAAATCCCCCCAAGGTGGCTAATGCTATTTTTTATCAACTACAGCTCCTAAAGCCCTTCGCCTCCCCCCCCAACAGGAGAATACTATTCCATAAAGACTTATCTTTTAGCTTTCGCTGCAGTAATGTTCTCAGACTGCTGGTTTGCCCGTATTTAAGGCTCAGGTGGGTCTTTGGAGGTTCAACAAGTCACCTGCTCCATCTTGCATGTAGCTCCACGTCCTTGCAGTTCCCCGCTCTGGAGCATTCCCCAGCAAAACAAGTGGTTGCCGAACGCTTGAATCCTGGGCTAAGCTTCTTGCTAGTTCACCACTAACATGGTGAGCTTCTAAAGATGGAAATTAGTTTGGAAAGCTGTAAGAAAGGCAGAAGCGGATGGAGGAGCTCCACCACACGTCTGCCTGCATCAAACCTCAGACCGGAAGTCCTCCAAAATTTTTGGAGAAAAATACATAAAATAATTCTAGAAATATTTAATGTTGATTTGCCAATAATACTGGAGTTATTTCTACTAAATATCTTTCCAGAGACTATAAAATCAGATAGACATATATTAATGTATATTTTTACAACTCCTAGAATTCTAATAGCTAAAAGATGGAAATCCAAGTTAATTCCAACAGAAGAAGAGTTTAAGCATAAGCTGTTTGAGATGGCGGAAATGGATAGACTAAGTATGGTTTGGCATAATAAACCAGAAGAAAAAATTTGGAAAAACTGGAATAAAGTTTATAATTGGATGAATGTTAAATTTCAAAATAGGGCTCAAAATGTTTAAATGCAAGCTTTTAAACCATATGTCCTGTATAAATAGATAGAAGCTTGAAATATTTGCTTGTTACTTAATCTTGTATTTTATAGTTATGTCTATAAAAAACTTAATAAGAATGTTAAAAAAGAGAGAAAATGGCTGCTTTAGAGGGTGGACTCTACAGCATTATATTCCACTGAGGTACTTTCCCTCCATAAACCCTGCCATCTCCAGGCTCCACCCCCCAAATCTCCAGGTATTTCCCAATCCAAAACTGGCAACTCTATAGGCCGATTTCGCACTAGCGTTTGCCCCAGGTTTGCCCTCATGCTTGCACTGGAGCTTCTGATCGATTTCAAACCAGTTGCTCCAGGCTCACGTTTTGCTCTGGAGTATCGCCCTGCTGCACCAGAGTTTCCCTGGAGCAAACAAATCCTGTTTTTAGAGGATTTTCCTATTTGCTCCGGGGGAGAACCCAAAATGAAAACATGCCCACTTGCTTGCCTTTCATGAGGGCCGCCCCATTGTGGGAGTTTCTAATCTTTTTGGGAGAAAACCCTTCGACACGCTATATTGAAAGGGCTGAGGTTCCAAGTGGGAAAATGAAGAAAATACTCCGGAGGAAACTGGGAGGGGAAATTCCGGAGAGAATGAGAGGCAACTGGCCAGTGCAAAATCGGCCTATGTGAAAGATGTTTGCTGGCCATGAGGAATCCTGAGACAGAAAGGATTTTATTTTTCCTCCTTTGCTTCCATCTAGTGGCGCAATCCATAAATTACACTAAGTGGTGACTTCTGCAGGTTGGCAGAGTCTGGAAATAAATGGTGATATTGCTCTTGTTTTATTGACATTCTTACCTTTCACCAGTAATTTTTGATTTAGAAGTAGATGTGTTCCAAAACTCTCTGTCTTTAGCACCCCGGAACTGTCAAACTCCAGAATATGGCTCTTGAGTGAACCAGGGACGTCCCCAAAGAAAACACGACATGTAGTTAGGCAATACCCTTGCCCATGGGAGCAGAGAACTTGTCTTTGCCTTCTTCTTTGCCACCTACCTCACTGGGTTTCTGTTGTGGGGAGGGGAAGGGAATGGAGTTTGTAAGCCACTCTGAGACTCCTTTGGGTAGTGAAGGGCAGGGTATAAATCCAATCTCCTCCTCCTCCTCCTCCTCCTTCTCTTCTTCCTCTTCCCCTTCTTCTTCCCTTCAGGTATTTGAAGGGTATGTGTTCCCTCAGTCTTTGCCCAAATAAAGGTAGTTCCTTCAGCTTTTCTTTGTACAACTTGTGGGGTTTCATTCAGCATACTGTATCAAGGAAGCCAGACTGCTCCACATTTTACAAAGCAGGGTTGCCAGACCCCACGGTGGAGGCGGGGGTCCCCCACAATCAGGCCCCACTGCCCCGCTGCTGATCAGCTGGCCAGTGGGGGGGACTTACCTGGAAAAAGAGCAAGACCCAGTCAACATTACAGTGACATGTCTATGTCACTTCTGATGTGACCCGGAAGTAACAACATCACATTAGGGCAACACTCTGGTATTTGGAAAAAACTCTATGGTAAGCCAAATTTACCATAGAGTTTTTGCCCAAATATCAGAGCATTGCCCCAATGTCACTGCGTGATGACGTCAGTTCCAGGTCACATCAGAAGTGACACAGACACATCGCTGCAACGTCAGCTGGGCCTCCCTCCTGTTCCTGGTAAGTCCCCCTCCATTCCTTGCTGGTTGTCATGAGGGACCTAGCAATCCTATTACAAAGTGGTATTAAGGCAGTTTGAAAATGGCATAATAAAATAACCATATAGATCACGATAATAAAAGAGGTTAATATGAAACCCCAAAGGTATTAGTTCTATTGATTTCAGTAGCTGTGACTTCCAAGTAAGCATGCAGGGTTGCAACCTAAGAGTTTTCTATTGTGGGCATACTAACCACCTAATAGGATAGGAAAGTTACAACCTGAGACCAATTAAACCTATTTATAAGCTGCCATCAGCTATATAGGTGCCCAATCTGGAAATACCTAGAGGATGCAAAAAATGGGGGCAAAGATTAATGTACCTTTCAGGTTACTTTATGACCATACATGAGTTGGTCACCAGATGTGCAGGCCTGAAATAGAGCAAAGTGTGTGGTTAGGGTTGTCCCCTCCGGGTTGGGAAATACCTGGAGATTTTGGGGGTGGAGCCTGGGGAGGGCGGGGTTTGTCAAGTGGAGGAAGCACAGCAGGCTATAATGCCATAGAGTCCACCCTCCAAAGCAGCCATGCGCTCCAATGAAATGGATCTCTGTCATCTGGAGAGCAGTGGTAATTCTAGGAGAACTCCAGCCACCACCTGGAGGTTTGCAACCATATTATAATGCCACTGCGTCTACCTTGCAAGGCAGTCATTTTCTCCAGGGGAATTGATCTCTATCTGTCTGGAGATCAGTTAATTCCAGAAAATATTCAGGCGCTACTGTGAAGGACTTGCACACGAGACAAGTGAGTTTGAAGGGGAAAACTCAAGTCTGCCCCTGGCAGCGAGCAGTTTATTTTTAAACATACCCAGACTTACACGCCACGCCCTTAGGTTGCTGCGTCAGCATTCAGTAGACAATAGGGTCAACATGGAATCAACATGAAAGGATAAGACAACTGTCTCAGGAACCTGCTGTTTGCAGAAGGGCTTTACCAGTAACCAGCTTCAAGAGAACAATGCTCATTGTGTAGCAGGGAGGGGAAGAAGCATGGACTTTGACCCCTGGCCAGCATTCCAATCTTAGATCTTCCCTATACTACCGGGAGGTTGGCAACCCCATCAGTTCTGTGCATTCCTCACCTTACCACAGAAGCCACCGAACAAACCCTGTGTAGCTAGCTGTCTCATTTTCCTAGCCACTATTTCTGGTGAGGTAGCTGTGTTTGTCTATTGTAGCAAAATAAAACAAAGTTTAAGGTGCCACCTGGACTTCTGTTTTGTTCTCTTAACCAGTAACCTTCTTTCAGGCATTGACCACAGCCTAGTACAGCATTATGTGAGTTTAAGCACATTAATACTGACATTTAGAATTAGTGTGAACAACCATGTTTGGGATTTGTAAGTAGTCCCAAAAACCAGTGATTTGCAACAGTGCTTTCATACTCCCATTGATTTTTTCCCCAAGCTGTAACTTACTGGTGGCAAATTGCTTTTGCTTTTGAACTGGAGGGGGACTTTGAAAGCCCTGGAGATTTGCCATTCAAAGTTTACTGGATACATCGATGTCTCTCTGGCACAAAATGTGCACCAAAAATATATGTGCAATTATTGCTTACAAAGACTGATGGAAAATTCCCATAAGAATAGCATTTAAAAGGGCCATCTAGTGAGCTGCCACTTAGAATCTATCATTGGCGACATCCGGAAGAAATGCGCCTAATGGCGGACGCCTCTCTCCGCTCGAGCGAGAGAGGCGGTCCGTGCCCGGTGGGGAGAAGGGGCTCTGGACTGGTGCCGAGCCCCCAGAAACCTCAGTGAAGGGGCTCTGCCTGGGGTGGCACGAGAAGGGATCTCTCCCAGCAGTGGCGACCGCGGGATCAAGGTCCCCCTCATCACCCCCGTAGGTTCCCCCACCGTGGAAGCCTTTATGGCTGCAAGCGCAAATCGAGAAGCAGCAGAGAATGCGAAGCAATGAAACCACAACCCTCCCAATACGCAAGGTGAAAACGTGAGTCTCAAAGAAGGACTGTAAAATAAGCGGGGAAGGGGGTGGACTGAAAATCCCCCCCCCCTTCCATTACCGAAGCGTACTTACGGGACTTTCCCACGGCGTTACTGAGTGTGTAAAAGCGTTTGCAAGTTGCTGGAGGGCAGGATCGCATGCTTGAAGATAAAAGCTTTAAAACGATATAAGTGCCGTTAAGAAAATCACTTCTTTGATCCATCTTATCTAACTGTAAACAATAGTGAAGAAGCAATAATGGCGGGGAAACCAAAACCTTTTTCCGAAACTAGGAAGCACTGCTCCGAGTTCAAAGGCTGATACCACAGAGATGAGCGCAATGCTTTTCGCGTTATTGTGACCCCTGGTGGACCAAATGACTACTCTCAATGCAAAAATGGATACAATGCAAAAGGAGCTGAAAGAGTCAAGCAAGAAAACAGAAAAACTGCAACAGGACCTTATGGAGGTGAAAGCATCTACAAGTAAGCAGGACTTAAGACTACAAAAAATAGAGAAGGATAAGGCTCTTCAACATGATACCCTTCTGAAACTACAGATGGAACATTCAATTTTTTTCCTACGACTTCAGAATGTTCCTGAAAAAAAAGGGGAAGATCTTGAAAAACTGTTAAGTGAAGCACCAGCGCCTTTAACAGGTTTGAAAGCAGAAGAAATAATAAGTGACATGGATTTGGTCTATAGGACCTATCCAGTATATATTAAAAAGAATAAACTGCCTGGCGAAATAATGATAAGATTCTCCAAAAAATCTACAAGAGATGTGGTGTTAAAAGCCACCAACAGAACAACACTGAAGATCCAGGAAGAGGAAATTAAAGTTTTGAAGGACATACCATTTGAAATAAGAAAAAGAAGAAAAGCCTACAAAAAATTAACGATATGGCTTCAGTTTGAGTCAATTGTATATCGTTGGAATGCTCCAGAGGGACTAAGTTTCAGTTTTAAAGGCAAAAATTATAAAATTGACTCTGTTGAACAAGCAAATAAATTCCTCGAAAAAGGCAAAGAAAAGAAAGCAGAGAGAGACTCAGATGACTCACAAGTATCGCAAGAAAGTGTTTATGGCTTTGACAGCTCTAAAAGTGAAGAAGAATTATCGGACTTGGAAAAGGGAGCTGCTGCTCCCAAACCAAAGACTGAGACTAAAAAGACAAGAAGAGGGCAGAAGAAGAAATGATTGTTAAAATGTTTTAATAAGCCTGTGCATTATATAAGAACTTAAAATCTTCGTTAAGCGTTTCTTCAATAGCATGTGTACTAGCCAAACAGCTTTTGATTTACTGAAGTAACAAAGTACTTGAATAATTGAACCAAGGTTTACTTTGGGATGTTTCAGAATTTTTGTAACCTGATATAATTAAGCAATTTACACAGTATTCTCTGTATAAGATAATGTAGCTTAGTATGTAGCGTGATAGATGTAGAAATAGATAAAAATCAATAACAATTTTATATAAAAAAAAGAATCTATCATTGGCTGTATGCTGATGACACCCAGTTCTATCTGAGGTTGGGCGGCCAGTTGGGCTCCAGACTGGAGGATCTCAACCAGGCATTGCATTCTGCAGCTGGTTGGCTCAGACTGAGTCGGCTGAAGCTAAATCTGGTGAAGACAGAGGTCCTGGGCCTGAGTCGGGGCAGCTTGGGGTTGGGGCTCCCACTCCTGACCTTTGATGGGGCACTGTTGGCGCCTGCACCAGTGGTTAGGAGTTTGGGAGTGCTCCTGGAACCCTCCTTTGCTATGGAGGCCCAGGTAGCAGCCACAGCTGAATCAGCCTTCTACCATCTTCAGCTGGTTCAGCAGTTGGCTCCCTTCCTTGATCACGACAACCTGGTCACAGTGATCCATGTGATGGTCACCTCAAGACTAGACTATTGTAATGCTCTTTACATGGGGCTGCCCTTATTGCAAATCTGGCAGCTGCAGCTGGTACAGAATGTCACGGCTAGGCTACTGATGTGTCTCCCTAGATGGGAACAGGGGACTCCCAGTGGCGAAAGGACTCCCCCCCCCCCGCTGCACTGCCGTAAGTACTTGGCAACCCTAATGGGAACACATCCGGCTGGTGCTGAAGACACTGCACTGGCTGCCAATAGCATACCAAATTCACTTCAAGGTGCTGGTACACACCTTTAAAGCCCTAAATGGCCAGGGTCCAACATACCTGAGGGATCGCCTTTCCCCATATATACCCCAGAGAGCACTGTGGTCAGGGGTGCAACATTGCCTGGTAATTCCAGGCCCCAGGGAAGCCAGGCTCACTGCCACCAGATCAAGGGCCTTTTTGGTGGTGGCTCCTTACTGGTGGAATGAGCTCCCAGAGGAAATCAGGGCCCTGTGGGACCTTGTGCAGTTCTGCAGGGCCTGTAAGACAGAGCTCTTCCACAGGGCCTTCAACTAGGAGCCCCCCCCCCCCCCCACTAACATCAATGGCCACCATTAATTTGTCTGGAGCTGTGGGTGAGTCATACTATCTGTAGAATGGGAGGCTGCTGGGTACTATATTGCACACCATCTTGTTTTTTGTCAGCCACTGCGAGCACTTTAATGTTTATTTTAACTGTTAATTGCTGATGTTTTAACTGATTTTAACTGTTTTATATGAACCTTGGCGTATTCGCCAAGCTTGGTTAGCCGCTCTGAGCCTGCTTCCAGAGAGAGCGGCCAATAAATATAATAAATTAATTAATTAAAGTAGGTTAGTTGAGAGGGTGGGGCTATGTTGAATCATATCTGGGGGCCTTATACATTTCTGATCCATGTGCTGTGCATTACATCCTGTTGCATTTGAATGGCTGGACAGAGCAGGCCAGCAGACAAAAGTCTGGAGAGAAAAAACACAGCTATATTCTGTCCCAGTTTGGTGTAGTGGTTAAGTGCGTGGACTCTAATCTGGGATAACTGGGTTTGATTCCCCACTCCTCCACTTGCACCTGGCTGGATGACCTTGGGCAAGCCATAGCTCTGTACCAGCTGTTCCCTCAAGGACAGCTTGGGAAAGATCTCTCTCAGCCCCACCTACCTCACAGGGTGTCTGTTGTGGGGAGGGGAAAAGAAAGGAGTTTGTAAACCGCTCTGAGACTCCCTTGGGGAGTGGAGGGCGGGGTATAAATCCAATCTCTTCTTCTTCTTCCCACAGATCCTCTAATCCTGACCTGGATGGCCCCTATCGAGGACATTTTGGCTCCGATTAATTGATTACATTGTTACTTTCTGGACCAGAATTGGAAGATACACAACAGTGACATCTTTTACCACCTGTGCATCTGCACTGGACACATGACTTTTTCCTAAGACGCCTCATAAACATTCCGGTCGTGTATCTATTATCTTGCTTTGGAACATTCCTTTTTTGGTCCAGTATGGACATATTCCTTGCCAGTTCTTTGCAATATGAGCTTCTTTGTACCTCAGATTAGTTGACCTCTGAAGAAGGCCTTATTGGGCCGAAACACATTAGGTCACAATAATGTGTCCTTGTGTGTATGTTATTTGTGCTTTGTAATGAGGCTTTCATTGGGTTCTTATGGGTTTTTTCACTTTTCTCAGAATATATACATGTATTTTTACTTATAACAAGTATATGATATTTTCAGTATTGGCCCTCTATTAATGAAGAGTACTGGACTCGGGAGACCAGGAACGGTGAAATCATGAAGCCTTTATTGAGTGATTCAGCATGCCCAGTAGATGGTCAGAACAAGCAGGCTTCCAGGGCTCCAGGGCCCTCATTATATGCTGGCCAGAGCCACACCTCCGGCCGCACCCAAAGGACCTGATAGGGGCTTAACATATGCACATGTTTGTCATAGGTTCCCTGGAGGAGCCTTTGATTGCATTGGCTCCCCAGGAAGAACCTAGGTCCCACATTGGTGGAGGCTTTGAATCCGGACGTCTATTGTTCCTCCAGATTCAAGCTCCCCTCTCTGCCTGACCATGTGCTCTGGCCATGTGGCGGGCGCCATTACCTGGGAGCACATGGCAGGCCGGTTGTTACACAGAACATACTACATTACAATTAGGTTTCTTTCTTACCTTTTTGGTTCTTGATTCGGTATTCGGCACTTTACACACATACACACACACAAAATTCTCTAACGTGTTGGGAGCTGACCATGAAGGCTGGAGTATGAACTTCTTTATTGTCAGAAATGTTGCTAGGTTTGCCAGCTCCAGGTTGGGAAATACCTAGAGATTCTGGAGGTGGAGCCTGGGGAAGGCAGGGTTTGGGGAAGAGAGGAACCTCAGTGGGGTATAACATCATAGAGTCCATAGGCGTCAACTACAGGGGGGCTCAAGGGCTCAAGCCCCCCCCGAAATTTCCCGGGGGGGGCTCAGCCTCCCCCGGCAAAACGAAGCCTCTACCAGGCAGGCTCGCTTGCCTGCCTGCCGGCCCACTGGCCGGCTGCATAGGCGTCATCTACAGGGGCTGGGGAGCTTGAGCTCCCTCCCTCCCTCCCCCCCCCCCCCGAACCTTTTCAGACGGTGCTGAGCCTCCCCCGGGGCCCAGGGCAAGTTCCAGTTCATTTTGAAAGCGAGGGTTTTTCCCCTCCGCTTTCAGAGACTCCGTTCTTCTGCTAGGTGAGAGAGGGGGGGGGGGGAGGAAGTCACAGGAAGCTTGGAAGCTAAGCTCCACCCCCTCTCGGATCAGCCTACAGGAGCCTGGAGGCTGCACATGAAGATTGATCCTGGTTGCCTGGGGATCCCGGGCTCACCAAACAAAGTAAGGAAGCCAGTGCTGTCTTTCTTTCTCCTGCAGCCCCAGGAACTCTTGTGCTGCAGGGAGCAAGCTGGAATCCTGGGCTCACTTTCTTCTGTGGGGGTGGGGGTGGGTGGCTGCACTCTCTGTCCCTCTCTCTCTTTCTGTTACTCCATCCTGGGAGAGCTGAAAGCAAGGAGAGACTGGAAGCAAGGATAGACTTTCCCTTTCACTTTTCTTTCTTTCTCTGGGATACGACATGGAGGCTACCCTCCAGAAACTTGATTTTTTTTCCTAGGGGAAAAATCTGGAAGTCTGGAAATGAGCTGTAATTCCAGGGGATCCCCAGATCCCACCTGGAGGGTAGCATCCCTAGCTCTTGTGCTGAAATTGGAAGCTCTGGTTCTGCTGAGTGAGTTGGTGCATGCAAACCACTGGCATTGGTTTGCATTTGCTAAATCACCCTTCGTGGGTGGAGGAAGGGAAGTTGAAGGAAGGGAAGGGTGTCATTCTACCAAAAATGGAAGGTTTGGGTTTCTCTGTGAATTTGAGGACAGGAACTGGCACTAAAGTGAGATGAGAAAAATGTGTGGCTTTCTGAAAAATCTTGTGCTACAGTAATAATTATGCTACAATACAGTCTGTTTATATTAAAGGAACTACTGAGCTTTTTACTATTTTGTATGTTATGGTAGTGATATGAGAGCCAATTGAGCTGTGGGTCCATCTCATGCTACTGACAATAGTTACATATTAGGCCTTGCCCAAATGGTTCTGGGCATTAAAGCGCAGTTGCCCTGTGATTATGGAAAGTGATAGCAAGTCAAAGTCAACTCATGGTAACCCTGTAGGGTTGTCAAGGCAAGAGATATTCAAAGGTGATTTGCCATTGCCTGACTCTGCATCATGTCCCTGGTATTCCTTGGAGTGAATAAATGTCACTGCTGGGAGACAACAGGCTCTCTGAGTATTTATGAGGGAACAGTGTATCTTGCTTGCTGCTTAGTTCATGTAATTAGGCTCTGAAGGACTGTTTTGGAAATGATCGGCTTAAAGACTCTGATGTGGTGGAGATGGTGTTCTATGTTTCTTATAGGTAAAGGTAATAGTTTCCCTTGCTCGAAACCCAGTCAAATATGACTCTAGGGATGCGGTGCTCATCTCCGTTTCCAAGCCGAAGAGCCAGCGCTGTCCAAAGACATTTCCGTGGTCATATGGTCGGCATGACTAGACGCTGAGGCGCACGGAACGCTGTTACCTTCCCACCGAACTGGTATCTATTTATCTACTTGCAATTTCTTGCTTTTGAACTGCTAGCTTGGCAGGAGCTGGGGCCAGAGATGAGAGCTCACTCCATCATGCAGCACTCAGGTCTCGAACTGCTGAACTACCGGTCTGCAGTTCAGCATCTTAACCACTTGAGCCACTTGCTTCTAAAAGAGATAGGTTTTGAGTTACAGTTTGGTGTAGTGGTTAGGAGCATGGACTAATCTGGGAGAACCGGGTTTGATTCCCCACTCCTTCGCTTGCAGCTGCTGATGTGACCTTGGGTCAGTCCCAAGTTCTTTCAGAGCTGTTCTCTCAAGAGCAGTCCTCAAAAGAGCTCTCTCAGCCCCACCTGCCTAGTCACAGGGTGTCTGTTTTTAAATGGTAAGCCCATCTGCATGAACAAGATGGGGGGGGGGGGACATGCAGATCAACGTCCTTTTAAAATTTCCTTTTGCTGTGTGCAGCCTGGAGAGAACACTGGCAAGAATTGTGCACTCTGTATATGAAGCTCAATAGTCATGGGACAGAAGAAGAAGAAGAAGAAGAGATTGGATTATACCCCACCCTTCACTTGGAGTCTCAGCGGCTTACAAACTCCTTTCCCTTCCCCTCCCCACAAGAGACACCCTGTGAGGTAGGTGGGGCTGAGAGAGCTCTTTCCCAAGCTGTCCTTGAGGGAACAGCTGGTACAGAGCTATGGCTTGCCCAAGGTCATCCAGCCAGGTGCAAGTGGAGGAGTGGGGAATCAAACCCGGTTCTCCCAGATTAGAGTCCGCACACTAAACCACTACACCAAACTGGCTCTCTTTTGTGACAAGTCCTTTTGTGGATCAAAAACTGACTAATTAAAAGGAAACAGAGTGAGTATAAATGGGCAATTTTCTCAGTGGAGGGAGGTAAGCAGTGGGGTACTGCAGGGATCAGTACTTGGTCCAATGCTTTTTAACTTGTTTATTAATGATTTGGAGTTGGGAGTAAGTAGTGAAGTGGCTAAATTTGCAGATGACACAAAGTTTTTCAGGGTGCTGAGAACCAGGGAGGATTGTGAGGCACTCCAAAGGGATCTGTCAAGGATGGGTGAGTGGGCATCAACATGGCAAATGGGATTTAATGTGGCCAAGTGCAAAGTGATGCACATTGGAGCCAAAAACCCTAACTATAAATACACATTGATGGGGTCCAAACTGGCAGAGACTGATTAAGAGAGAGATCTTAGAGTCGAAGTAGATAACTCAGTGAAAATGTTGAGACAGTGTGCGACTGCAATGAAAAAGGCCAACACTATGGGGGTTATTAAAAAGGGAACTGAAAACAAATCAGCCAGTATCATAATGCCCCTGTATAAATCGATGGTGCGACCTCATTTGGAGTACTGTGTACAGTTCTGGTTGCCACACCTCAAAAAAGATATTATAGCATTGGAAAACATGCAGAAAAGGGCAACTAAAATGATAAAAGGTTTGGAACACTTTCCCTATGAAGAAAGGTTGAAGCGCATGGGGCTCTTTAGCTTGGAGAAACGACGGCTGAGGGGGTGACATGATCGAGGTTTATAAGATTATACATGGGATAGAGCAGGTAGAGAAAGAAGTCCTGTTCTCCCTTTCTCACAATACAAGAACTTGTGGGCACTCGATGAAACTGCTGAGCAGTCGGGTTAGAACAGATAAAAGGAAGTACTTCTTCACCCAAAGGGTGGTTAACACGTGGAATTCACTGCCACAGGAGGTGGTGGCGGCTACAAGCATGGATGGCTTCAAGAGGGAATGGAGCAGAAGTCCATCAGTGGCTATTAGCCACAAAGTACAGATAGGAACTCTCAGTCTGGGGCAAGTGATGCTCTGTGTTCTTGGTGTTTGATGGGAGGGGCAACAGTGGGAGGGCTTCCTGCCCCCACTGCTGGACCTCCTGAGGGCACCTGGTGTTTTTGGCCACTGTGTGACAGAGTGTTGGACTGGATGGGCCACTGGCCTGATCCAACATTGGCTTCTCTTATGTTTTTATGTTCTTATGTTCATGCTCTTCATTTTGCTGTTACTTAAAATGGTGTGGTATAGTTTCAAAGGGACAATTAACTGGGATGTGTAAAAGGAATGACAGGATTGCCCATTGGAAACAATGGGAGAGGCTTGAAGGCCCATTGGAGATAATGGGAGCCAGGAATGCCAATTGACTTGCATACTGAAATACATTGCAGCACAAAAAAAGTTGCAAAGAAAATATGGAATGGTTTTTCCATTAAGGTCTTTGGGCCCAGATAGACTACTCTGGGACTCGAATGACAGCTCCCAGAGTGGAATTACGGTCCCTAGGAATAGAATCTGTGCTCTGGGACTAGAATGACAGCCCCCAGAGTGGAATGACAATCCCTAGCAATAGAATCTGTGCTCTGGGATTGGAATGACAGGTCACAAAGTGAAATGACAGCCACTGGGAATAGGTTCAGTGCTCTGGGATTTGCACTCACTCCTAGGATATGAGTTTGAAGTGAGAAGAAGAAGAGATGAAGAAGAAGAGATTGGATTTATACCCCGCCCTTCACTTGTAGTCTCAGAGCGATTTATAAACTCCTTTCCCTTCCCCTGCCCTCAACAGACACCCTGTGAGGTAGGTGGGGCTGAGAGAGCTCTGAGACAACTATCCTTGAGAGAACAGCTGGTACACAGCTATGGCTTGCCCAAGGTCATCCAGCAGGTGCAAGTGGAGGAGTGGGGAATCAAACCCAGTTCTCACGGATTAGAGTCCATGCACTTAACCATTACACCAAACTGGCTCTCAAGATTGCTGCTATTCTGAACTCTGTACATTGCTCAGAAATAGAGTGCGCAGCAACTGTTTGGTATTCTGTCCTGGCTCAGAGATTTCAGCCATGCATTTACCAAATAAGTTAGTACATTTCAGTACAACGTCACCCTTACAAATAAGACAGAAACAAGACTCCTCTAAATGAATGTCCAGGAAAACTTTTAAAATATTCCCCTACAGGCTTTTCTGTGTTGTCTTCCTTACTGTCAAATTTGTGACCATTACTTTGTCTGATGCACATGGTATGTATATTTGCAGATCTATTCTAAAAGTGAATTTAAATAAAGGACACCGCAGAGACCGCTACCACTATAACCACTGGCCAACTCCCACCTTTTCCTGGGTTTGGCCCAGCCCGGGGGCATTGCTGGGGGTTCCCAGGCTCCCCTAAATTTCTGGAGAGCCCCTCCCTAAATCCCACATGGCTCTACCTCCATAGATAGTGACAATAGCCTATGATGTCACTGGCTCCTCCCTATGATGTCACTGGGCCTCGGTTCTTTTAAGGACCTAGCATAGCGACTCTGGCTCAGCCCCAGCCCCCCCCGGAAAATTGAAAAGTCTACGCCCTTGATAGAGTCCACCTTCCACAGTAGCCATTTTCTGCAGGTGAACTGATCTCTGTCGCCTGGAGATCAGTTATAATAGTGGGAAATCTCCAGCCACCACCTGGATGTTGGGAACTCTGTCACCTATGATAGGATGAAATAATAACAATAACAATACTGCCTTAAAGGAAAAGGAAGTTGGGGCTTGAATTCACAGTCAGAGAGAGAGTGAGAGAGAGAGAGAGAGCTCCCTTTCCTTCCCAGCTAATAAGCAAGCTAGATGTTTCTTCATCTAATTACAGATAACGTTCCTACCAGGGAGGAGGCTTAAAGACTCCAGGAATAGCATAAATATGCTGAGATGTCGAATCAGGTTGCGGAAGCACACTTGGATTACTTGCCAGCTGGGAGTATGCACACAGAAGCCACCTTCCACGTGTCAAAGGCATGGGATTAGCAAGCTTTTGGGCCTGAGCGCCGAATGCAAAGGTGCTGTTGCACCAACAACCAAAAGAGGCCAGGGAAGAGATGACGCCAGATGTACCAGGCATACGATGAGCCCCAGTGGTGCAACCAGCACCTTAGGGCTTGGCTTAGACTAGGGTGGTGAACTCTGAACTGGGAAATTCCTGGAGAATTTGGAGGTGACACCTGGGGGGTGGGCAGGATTTGGGGAGGGGATGGGAGGGACCTCAGCAGGATATAATGCCATAAACTCCAGCCTCCAACACAGCCATTTTTCTCCTGGGCAGCTGATCTCTGTCTGCTGGAGAGCAGTTGTAATTCTGGGAGGTCTCCAGGCCGCACTGGAAGTTGACAAGCCTCCCTAAGATCCAGCTTGGGGCTGTGTGGGTCCAGGAGTCCCCCTTCCCTTATGCTGTCCTGCCCCAGGAAGTGCCTCAGAGTCTTGTCCTGGTAACCTCCCTGCTGCTTTGTTAGAGGTTGCTGCCTTTGTTTGGTGCCAGTTTGGTGTAGTGGTTAAGTGTGCGGACTCTACTCTGGGAGAACCGGGTTTGATTCCCCACTCCTTCACTTGCAGCTGCTGGATGACCTTGGGCAATTCATAGTTCTGTCAGAGCTGTTCTTGAAAGAGCAGTTCTCGAGAGAGCTTTCTCAGCCCCACCTACCTCACAGGGTGTTTGTTGTGGGGAGAGGAAGGGAGAGGAGTTTGTAAGCTGCCCTGAGACTTCGAGTGAAGTATCTTCTCTTCTTCTTGTTGTTAAATGCTCATAAGCATAGAGTTGCCAGCCTCCAGGTGGTGGCTGGAGGTCTCCTGCTATTACGACTGATCTCCAAGCAACAGAGATTAGTTCACTTGGAGAAAATGGCTGCTTTGAAAGGTGGACTCTATGGCATTTTACTGCACTGAAGTCCCTCCCCTCCACCAAACCCCATCCCCTCAGGCTCCAACCCCCAAATATCCAGTATTTCCCAACCCAGAGCTGGCAGCCCTAATAAGCTACCAGTGGCTCAGTGTGTGAGAGTAAATTGGCTTGGTTGTTTGTCTGTTTCTCCCTCCCTCCCCACCTCTTTAATTCTTTCTTTTCACCTCTCTCTCTCTCTCTCTTTCTCTCTTAGACAAATAAATATTATTGAACAAAGAAATATCATTATCAATATCCGTTTTTACCCCCTTTGAGTTTATTTTTGGCAGTCCCGTTTAATGTTAATAAGAAGCAAATTTGCCTATCTCCCAGTAAAAACCTGTGTGTAATATTTGTTCACGTCTTGCGGTTCTCAAACATCTGATGTTTATTCTTATGTGGCTCTTACATTAATCAAGTTTGGCCACCTCTGCTCTACACCTTATTGAACATTACGCTCAAAAATGTGCCTCCTGCCAGGTCTTGTTTCCAGAAGTCACTGTGACTAACATGCGTTTTGTCCCCCAAACTGACACCCAGCTGAATTGTCTGCACACTGGTCCTTGTTCCCCCAGTGAAGCTTCGGTGAAAAATATGGGATTGCTCCTGAGGAAAGAGAGATTCTTTCCTGTTAAGGGAAGTACCATCACAGGAACAGCCCAGGTGCAACAGTCCACTCTTTCAACACAAAATGCTGTCTTTCTAAAGTTGGTTTCACCCTGAACTGGATGGCCCAGTCTAGATCGATCTCAGATCTTGGAAGGTAAGCAGGATCCACCCTGGTTAGTATTTGGATGGGAGACCACCGAGGAATATCAGGATTGCTACACAGAGAAGAGAAGAGATTGAATTTATTACCTCATGGCTTACAATCCTTTTCCCTTCCCATCCCCACAATGGACACCCTGTGAGGTAGGTGGGGCTGAGAGAGCTCTTTCCAGGACTGCCCTTGAGAGACCAGCTCTGAGAGAACTTATGATTGACCCAAGGTCACACCAGCAGCTGCATGTGGAGGAGTGTGGAATCAAACCCAGTTCTTCCAGATTAGAGTCCGCGCTCCTAACCACTGCACCAGACTGGTGCTCCAGAGGAAGGCAATGACAAACCACCTCCATTTGACTCTTGCCTTGAAACCCCAAGGGGGTTCATCATAAACCACCTGCAAGTTGAGGACACTTCACACGCACACAGTTAGTGGCACTGCGCCGAGGTGTCAGTAAAGGCTAATATTCTCGCTATGTCCTAAAGTTCAAGAGCAGCGACTATTAGGTCAGAGGAGCAGAGTGGAAGATACATTTCCTGATGGCAGAGAATTAGACAACAGTGGCTCATTCAAAGGTTAAAATGCAGGTGTGGGCAAGACACAGTTCATTTCATTGGCACTCATAGTTGTTTTGTGTGGGGAGGAGGAGAGCGTGAATCAAACCTTGCATCTTAAGCTTGACAGTAAAATGCACTTCAACCTGTTTTACCCCTCCCAATTTTCACCACTCCCTGAGAAACATGCACCCCTAATAGCAAGCTGAAAATCAAGTAAAACCAATCTAGGTGATGTATCCTGAAACATGCTGTGAGGCTTTTCAGACACACCCATGACAGGCTGGGATTTTTCTCGTCTCCTGGAAGGTTGGCTAAATGCTCAGGAACCACTTAGGGGGAAGCTTCCAAGTGAAGGAAGGGCCCTGTCACATGGTGAGCCTCAGCTTCAGCTCTGCTCCAGACAAAACCCAACGGTGGCGGCATAGCAGCAGTGTGGCGGGAGCACTATCAAACACTGAGCTCTCTGCAAAAGTCTGAAACAGTTACCCACCACTGCATGTACCCTGACTGCTCTATTGTCATAAGGTCGTCGTGAGTGTGTGGTGTTGGTGTTTTGGTTTGGTTTGGTTTGGAATGGGGCACAATAAGCCCCTGGTGCTGGAGAAGACTCTTGAGAGTCCCTTCGATGACAAGGAGATCAAATCAATCAAGCCTAAAGGAAATCAACCCTGACTGTTCCCTGGAAGGCCAGATACTGAAGCTGAAGCTCAGATACTTTGGCCACCAAATGAGAAGGGAGCACTCCCTGGAGAAGACCCTGATGCCAGGAAAGACTGAAGGTCAAAGAAGAAGGGGACGGCAAAGGATGAGATGGCTGGACAGTGTCATCGATGCAACGAACATGAAATTAAGCAAACTCAGGAGCACAACAGAAGACAGGAGGGCCTGGCGTGATGTGGTCCATGGGGTCGCAAAGAGTCGGATTCGACTGTGCGACTGAACAACAACACAATAAGCCAAACAGTTCCCCACCCCCACTGGGAAATGGCTAGTTTCCCCATCCCCTGCACTGAGACCATTTTTAATATGTGAAGCCTGTCATGTGCCAAGGATGGTATCAGGAGTGTGAGGAGCAAATCCCTTGCCACTGCCTTAAAGGAAAAGGAAGCTGGGGCTTGAATTCCCCTTGAGAATCCCCGGACCCCGCCACTCCTCACTTCCCCCCCCCATTCCATTCCAATTTGCCAACTTGCAAGAAGCTGTGCCTCACTGGTAGGGTGCCTCCATCCCAGGTTCATTCCCTGGCACCTCTAGGTAAAGGACCTCAGCGAGCAGATGTTGGGAAAGACACTTCTGTACCTGAGAGGTTGGAGAGATTCTGCAGGTCAGAACACTGAGGAAGATGGTTGCCAGCTCTGGGTTGGGAAACACCTGGAGATTTGGGGGTGGAACCTGGAGAGGGTGGGGTCTGGGGGAGGGGAGGGACCTCAGCATGGTACAATGCCATAGAGTTTACCTTCCAAAGTAGCTATTTTCTCCAGGGGAACGCCAGAGAAGAAGAAGAAGAAGAAGAGAAGAAGAGATTGGATTTATACCCCGCCCTCCACTCCCCAAGGGAGTCTCAGAGCGACTTACAAACTCCTTTTCCCTTCCCCTCCCCACAACAGACACCCTGTGAGGTAGGTGGGGCTGAGAGAGCTCTTTCCCAAGCTGTCCTTGAGGGAACAGCTGGTCCAGAGCTATGGCTTGCCCAAGGTCATCCAGCCAGGTGCAAGTGGAGGAGTGGGGAATCAAACCCGGTTCTCCCAGGTTAGAGTCCGCGCACTTAACCACTACACCAAACTGGCTCACCAAAACTCTGACCTCTGTTGTCTGGAGATCAGCTATAAAGGCAGGAGATCTCCAGGCCCCAACTTGAGGTTGGCTACGCTAGTATGGTTGCCAGGTCTCCCTTAGCCACTGGCAGGTGATGGGGGGTGGCCAGACCCAGTCTGAGAAACTCCTGGAGATTTAGGGATGGAGCCTTGGGAGGACAGGGACCTCAGTTTGGTAAAATGCCATGGAGTCTGCCCTCCAAAGCATCCGTTTTCTCCTGGGGAACTGATCTCTGTAGTCTGGAGATGAACTGTATTTTTAAGGGATCTCCATGTCCCACCTGTAGGCTGGCATCTCTAGCAGGACAACAGCCCAGTGGTTCTAACCTCAAATGAAACTTGATTTCTAAAGACCATCTTATGTACTTTGCTGCCTCCAAAACATAGGCATCCATCTTGTGTCTTCTCTCATCCGTTTGGGACACAAGTTCTGGAGAGGAGCACCATATTAAAACAGGGTTGACTCTGGCCTCCTCGAAATTCCAGAGGCAGAAGATGGGGGCAGACTTTATTCAGCTACCTCTCTAAATATTGTTCAGGCCTCAGAGGTCACCATGACTTTCAGGTGCACACACACACACATATAAAATAGACAAAAACCCCACCACCATTGGGAGGAAAACTAATTGAATATTCAAGGTATGGTTTAGGAATCTTGGTTTCTGAAAATGTCCAGAACCAAGTGTCTCATGAAATGGATGCCTGCAAAACTACTAATGAAATAGGGCAGGGTATGCATGCCTGATAAAAATAGACTCCATGCACTAATTTGTTCTATTAAAAAGTCATTTGTATAAACTGACCCTATATACTTTAACATCTAATCTAGATCTGGGTGTGTTGCCACGTTAGGTGAAGGCATTTTGAACAGTTCGTGTTCCGTAAAAGGAGCAATCAAAGTGACACGGGCTAGATATCCTCATTACAGTAGGAGCATATTCCGTTTGGGATATGCTGAGAAATGACAGCACTTAATTAATTAAGCTAGGCTTCTAATTGTCTATGAATTAATAAACATGATTCACATGTTTATTTGACAGAGAGCAGTCATGCTTACGCCCTTCACTTCCATATTTTGCATAAACAAAGAGATGGATCCAGAGGATGCCTGAGTAGAATTGTTAGCCGAATTGCTTTAATTTATGTTTAGCAATCAGCGAAATACACAGGTTCTTGCCAACTATACCAGGGTCCCACCCCTCCCGGGAGTTCTCAAGGAAAGAGGCACATGAGACGGATTCCAAGTCAATGTAGTTTACTGGATCATGTAATCAAGCATAGCAAAAACGTAATCACACACACAATCTTACAGGCCTAATAAAATAAAGAGAGAAAATAGCACTATTGCATGAGCAGGTATCGTTGGTGGGGAAAGCACATTACCTTAGTTGCGTTGTCCGATGTCAGGATGAGTTGGATGGGGGAGAAAGGTATAAAAGCTATGGGGCCACGAGGCTTGAACCAGCAAGACCACGTGGTTCTCCTGGATCGCGAGTCCAGTGAGAGAAAAAGGGGTTCAAAGATGGAGGCAAGGGTTGGGGACAGAAAGCTGGACTGAAGGGTCAATAGGTTAGATAGAGGGCGACGGCTCAAGAGGCCAAGTGACTCTCGGTTTGGACTTTTATTGGGGGTCTTGGGGCGGGCTTTGAAGACCACAACCCACTAACACACCTACTAGGTGGTCCGTCCCTCTTGGACCTTGCTATAGGTTAAAGGTGAACAAAGGGAGGAGGTCCAGGGGGTGGTCAGTATTGCAAGAGCATGATCTCATCAGGAAACAGACACTGAGTCTGGGGTACGATGACTCACCTGGTCATACCTATTGTTAGTTGATGGTTTTAGCCAAGTATCTCATGGCTGGCACATTAGTTGCTAGGCAGTCTAGTTAGCATAACTATCCAGATGTGTAGTGGGGAGTGGGGGTCAGCCAGCGGATGTCTGACAGAAGGAAACCTCATGGCAAGAGGAATCCTTTGTCTTTGTCTTGGGTGAACTGCTTAGGGTGTCAGCCTCCTGGCATGGGCTGGAGCTGGCTCCTATTCAAGAAGAAAGCGCAAGACCCTACCACTGTTGGTGACACAGAGTTCAGGCTTATGGATATGAAAATCCATAAGAGCACAGAAAGTGCCTTGCTGGCTAACAGAATAGAAATTATTGATTTGCTACCTTTTTATCCCCTCCTTCCTCCAAGGAGATCGAGGTGGCATGTACCAGCCTCCCCTCCTCCATTCTAACCTCACAACCACCCTGTGAGGTAAGTTAAACTGAGAGAGTGTGACCGGCCCAAAGTTACCACCGCGAGCTCCTATGGCAGAGTGGGTGAGCGATCTCTCAAGGGCTGGAGCAACACATTGGGCTTCAATAGAACGTTAAATACAAATAACTATGTACATCCAGTGTGGCGGAATGCTGAACAGATAGTCCACATGATTACATTTAATCTGGGTTTGAGCTTGTATCAGAAGACATGCAAAATGCTACGTCCTGTGAACACTGGACAGATAGTGGGGATACAATTGAGTTCGCTTAGTGGGAACAGATAGCGAAGAATAGTTTTAGCATTTTCACTTGCCCAAGGACTGTTGTGTGTGCAGAAATCTTTCGTGGCTTCCACTGCATTGACTTGAATGTCAGAAAACACTTTAATGTCGAATAGTTTGTTCTCCCCCTGCCCCCTTTCTAGTATCTGGGCTATTTGCTGAGATGGTGGCATTCCAAAGCGATCTTGCAACTGCTGTCATATCCCGCCCGGGAGTTGAGACTCGACCAATGACCCTGCCCGTTGGAATGTACTCATGTACTGTTTAGCTGTCTGGCTTTCTTATCTCGCCCCACTTTAGTTCGCTACGTGCCCAGCTTGCTTGCTTCACTCCCAGCTTGTTCAAGGCCTGGGACAAATCCTCCCCAATGATGTTACTCCTTTTGCAGCTGTTCTCGAAAACATTTAGTAGAAGTTCCCTGGGAACTGAAGCATAATCAGGGGTCCGTTGGGCCTGGAGCGAGGCGGAGCGAAGCTCCACCAGCTCAGAAGTGGCCACTAGGGCAGCCATGGGCCGAATCAGATTCTCTAATCTGATTCAGCCTGCTGCCGAATTGCTGCTGAAATTCGGTGGCAACTTTAAAAGTGACTGGAGGGGAGGGGGTTTGAAGGAGAGGCTCCAAACTTGCAGGGTAGCTGCTGGGACCTCTCCCCCAAATACCCATCATGTTTCAAGAAGATTGGACCAGGGGGTCCAATTCTACGGGCCCCCAAACAGGTTGCCCCCATTCCCTCCATTGTCCTCTATGGTAGAAAAAAAGGTAACATTTTTCCCACCATAGAGAACAATGGGGGGATGGGACAACCTGTTTGGGGGGCCATAGAATTGGACCCCCTGGTCCAATCTTCTTGAAACTTGGTGGGTATTTCGAGGAGAGGCCCCAGCAGCTACCCTGTAAGTTTGGAGCCTCTCCCTCAAATCCCCTTTCCTCCAGCCCCTCATATACCCTATGAGTTTTTGCCATTGATTTCAATGGCCCATAGGGTATAATGGGGCTGAAACTGACATTCCCTGTCTGACACACTTCCAGTGATGTCAAGGGATGTGGCATATGCTAATGAGTTATGCTAATGAGCTCCTGCAGCTCTTTTTCTACAAAAGGACCCCGGAGCATAATAACCTGTTTGCCGCCATTTTCGTGTGAAACCTGTTCAGGGGTTGGAATAACCTTTTACGTTTTATGATTTGTTTAGATAAAGTGAGTGGACTTCCAATTGCTTAGTATAAAACTAACTGGTTGTTTACAATAAAGTCATTACTAATAGGAAAAGTGTAACCATTCCAATAAGTAACTCTTTGCAAATAAAGGACTTTCTGGTTAAGGAGACCTGTTGCAGACTGCATCTTTTGGGACAATCTCACAGTTGCCAACTCCAGGTTTGGAAATCCCTGGAGATTTGAGGGTAGAGCCTGTGATGGGTGGCATTTGGGAAAGGCAGAGACTTCAGTGGGGTATAATGCCATACAGTACATGCTCCAAACAGCCACTTTCTTTTTTTGGGGGGCGGGGGGCCCTGATCTCTGTAGTCTGGAGATCAGTTGTAATAACAGGAAATCTCCAGACCACACCTGGAGGTTGGCAACCCCATACCAGCATGTTGAAAAGACACTCAAAATTCAGGGATGAAATTCCTGCTACCTCCTAAATGAGGCTAGTAGAATTTGACATGATGGCTTGGATGCACCAGAGTATTTTACAGGCACAAACATTTCAGCCAGTGGAGTAAGACTTTTTTTGTCTTCTACATCTTATGGGAGCCAGAAATGCCCCTCATGGTCTTCCTGGGGGACAGAGGACCACTCCACCCAAACAGGATTTCATGGGGTATTTGGAGCTGCTGTGAGAGGCGGGAGGTGAGAAAGTCATGGCCTTTATGTGGAAGGAAACAGTTGCAGCTGCAGAAAAACGTGAGGATCCTAGCTGAGAGCTGCTATAAAAGTTCAACAAATTGACTGATATTTGGGGTTCCGTGACCGTCAATGGTTCCCCCTAGCAAATGAATCAGTCCTGATTAAATTTTTCAGTCCTCAGTTTGTGAACTTTTGCTGCAACCTGAGGAAATAGTATGCACTGCCAAATGCCTTTTCACCATCTCTCATGGCTTTCTTGGTATCCGAAGTATGTGTTTGCCAACCTGTGACCACTCTCTCTCTTTCTGTTCTCGTATGTACTAAGGTGTGGCTCGAGGTCATACCATTGTTGCATACCTGAAACTAAAATCCTAGCATATCTCTCTTTCAAGACAGCACTGTAGAAAATAAATTTGTTCTTGGGGCAAAGCAGCAGACACAGAGCTCTTGCTCACGGTGGCCTTAATTCAGATTTGTTTGTTTGTCTGTTATCTCAGAGTTCTGTCCCAGCTTGTAAAGTTAATGTGTGTGCAGTAATAGTGCCATGGTGTGTGAATGTTAGGTGTACTGCTACCTGGAAATTGACGTTTTGGTTTTCAGACTCACTCACCCCTTAGAGAGCCAACTGGAAATGGAATCACGGGCCGCCTAGGCTAATCTTTTGTTCACCGCAGGAAATCCAAACTACAATATCCCTAAATAGATAGTAGTCCGTACTCTGCTTGAAAATCTCCATTGAGGGAGAGCCCTCCACTTCCCTAGGTAATTGGTTCCATTCATAGGCGTAGAGTACGGGGGGGCTCGAGGGCTTGAGCCACCCCAAAATTTCCTGGGGGGGGCCTCAGCCACCCCTGGGAAAAGGGAGCACCTGCCGCCACGCCTCCCTGGGTCCTTCCGAGGCCCAGCCACTGCTGCTGGAGAGGGAGAGTGAAGGGGTAGCGCGGGGGGGGGGGGAGAGGCACCGGCAGCAGTGGCTGGCGGGCCTCGGAGGGGCCCGGGGAGGCGGGGCGGTTTCTCAGGGGAGGGAGGAGAACATTGCCCCAGCGAGCGCGTGCACTTTGCGCGCGCGCTAAGGAGTCCCTGCTCCCCCCCCGGGATTTCCAAAAGTCTACACCCCTGGTTCCATTGTCAAACTGCTCTTACTGTTCGGAAGTTTCTCAAAAAAAATCTACCTTTTTTATGACAAGTCCTTTTGTTCTAGCAATCCTCTACCTCAAATAGACAAACACTCCCAGGGGAAAAAAAGGAATGGGGTTTTAAATATTGACGGGGGAAAGGAACTGTATAAATGCAAGGAACAATCCATGCTCAAGTGGAGAGATAGTCACCAGACAAAAGACAGCCGGCTGGTGAACTGATGACATACTTCACAGCAATCAGCATCTGAAGAAGTGTGCGTGCACACAAAAGCTCACACCTTGAATAAAACTTTGTTGGTCTCAAGGTGCCACTGGACTCAAACTTTGTTCGGCTGCTTCAGACCAATACAGCTGCCTACCTGGATCTAGCAATCAACAAGATTTGTGTTAAAGACCTTTATATACAAAACGCCTGGCTTTGTTCTTCAGCTGGTTTCACGGCAATTAAGAAGTTTTTTGTTAAGACAAGAGGAAGGGTTGTACATGAAAGAAGTTCTGTGCATGCATCTGCAGAACTCTGGTTACTGTGGCTGAGGACAGACTGGCAATCTGCCCTCGGATAGGTCCGCATGGGAAGCGGTGGAAGGGAGCCTGTTCAGACATGCGCAGCTGTCCCTCGGCTCCCTTCCGCACTTACCCACTTTGAAGCCGGTTTTCTTGCGCTTTAGAAGGACACCGGGAGAAACCGGTGTCCGGAGGCCATCTTGCGCTTGCCTCCCGCTTCCAGGCAGTGTGAACCGGAAGAAGGCGGGAGGCAAGTGGAGGTGGCAGTGTGAACGCGGCGTTTTGCCAGTTTGTGCATGAGCACTTATGCGCACATGAGTGCATGTGCACATGCGCAAATTGCCAAAACAGCCCTATCACGAGCTGCAAAGGCTGGCCCACCTGGGGCCACTCTGCAGCAGTCTGAACACTCCGTAACGGTATCCTTGTGCAATACCCTGGCCAATGTGGACAACCAGCCCCGGGGGATTTCCCCCCCGCAGCTTTTGCCTCCGGATTCATCCCACTCCAGATTGCCAGTCTGTCCTCAGCCACAGTTTCAGAGGGCAGCCATGTTAGGCCCATTCTGCATCTAGCATTTGCTCTGCTGTTTTACCAAACCCACGTTGGAACAGAAATTCCATTCTACATTTGCATGCCACTTTCACTTTCTTTGATTGTTGGATTTTTATGGTAGCCTCCACTGTCCACACTGCATGCCAGTTTCACTTCCTTTGATCTCTCCGGTTTTATGGAACTGTCTGCATAGCTTTATGGCCATTTTATGGTTATTCAGGGGGGACTCTGCAGTCAGTACAGCGTTGGCCTGGGGTATCTGAATATGGTTTTGAGCTGCATCTTTTTCTGTTCCAGTGTGGGTTTGCTTAAACAACAGAGCGAATGCTAGATGCAGAATGGGCCTTTAGTCTGCAGTGCAACAGCTGGATTCGAGTCTGGTGGCACCTTAGAGACCAACAAGAGTCAAAGGGGGCTTTGGCTCTTGAAAGCTCATAACCCCCAAATCTTGTTGATCCACAAGGTGCTACTGGACTCCAATCTAGCTAGTCTGCTGAACATTGACTCTGTGCGCTCAGTAGTCTCATTTAATGCTCTGATATAGACAAGTTTGTAGAAAAGGAAAAGTTTATAGTATAGCTGACCATTACCAATGGGACAAATATGTGTACTGAACCAGTTAGTGATAAGTTTCAGTGACATCACTAATGTGGAAGAATATAAACACAGTTTTATTTACCGCTGCTTTCTCAGTTGCACTGGTCACTTTGCAGCTTCTTCAAATCAAGAATAGATTCAGAGAGTATTTATTGATCACGTTTGTATCCTTCCAGTTCCCTAAAGAACTCCAGGCAGATATAATTTCTCTCCCCTCCCCATTTAAGCTTCACGTCAGGTTGCATCCAACTCATGGCAGCCCCATGAAGTTCCACCTCCTGGGGTTTTTCAAGGCAAGAGATGAGCAGAGGTGATGGTTGGCCACTGCCTTCCTCTGCATAGCAGCCCCGGTCTTCCTTGGTGGTCTCCTATCGAAGTGCTGACCATGTCTGACCCTGTTTAGCTTCTGAGCTCTGATGAGATCAGGCTAGGCTAGGCTATTGAGGCTACACGTATACTCTGTGAAATAGATTAGGCTGAAAAGTAGTGATGCTCCAAGGTCATCCAGTGACCCCACACACCACCATTTGCCTGACCTCGACCTGAAATGGTCCATATGGGGGTGCTGTTTGGTCTGTTGGGGGAGTCTTTATGTCTGACTAGCCAGGACCTTGACTGTCAGGAAAACTGCATGTGGGGAGGATTAAGCCCTTTCTCCGTGCTTGTCACAGTAATCTTCCAAATTGGGCACTGCACACAGGGGGACTGAGGAAAACCCACAACTCATGTTATGCGAGGTGGGGACTCCAGACCTAATCTGTGTTCTCTGTAATGTGTGAGTCACTTAGTTGCTTATGGGAACTCCAAACTTGTTCTGCCTCTAGACGACATCTGATCTGCAGTTATATGACAGTGAACAATAACTACTGTTTGCCCAGGCAAAGGAAGAAAATGACTACAGCACAGAGAACTGAAAAGTTTTGAAAGCATTTTTAATAATATTGAAGAAGAAACCAGGCTGGATTTTGCTGGAGTCCACAGCAAAGGTCCATCTCAAAACTGTTTTTTAAAGCAAAGCGATAGAAATGGGATTGCTTCCACATCTTTTTAAAAATGATTACTTCCACATGTGGTCTGGAATACTGAGGAAAAGGGCAGCCTGAGTTCTCAGTATTTGTTCTTTCTTATATGTATAGAAACTGCAGCTCTCAAAGTTTTTAGATTTATTTTTAGTTTTCTTTGTTCTGTAGGGCCAGGGCAGGAAAGAAGATTATATTTTGTTTTCAACTCTTACTCCGTGAGTAAAGTTAGGACTAGTGACTTCTCAAGGCCACTCCATAGCTTAGTAGGAATTTGGCTTGGATTTTCCACAATCAGTTGCTTCTGGAGCTTCTCCATCAGGTTCCAAACACAACATAACTAGTTGTAATACTGTGACTTTTGGGTGACTTTTCCCTCACAGTTCCTCATATCTCTGCTTGATTTAAGTGCTGAGCTAAAATCAAAGGTAGCACATTTAGTGAACATTTTCTGCTCCTGTGAAATTTGTTCACAGGAACAGATTTGTTCATCTTCTGGTGTGTTTTTTAGGCAACTACAATATAAGGCAGGAGGAGGAATTCCCCCCCCCCCAAAAACACACCAGATTGGGAAATTCCTGGAGAATTAGGGTTCTCTAAGGTGTGAGAGTCTGTAAATTTAGAATGAGCTTGGGGAAAGTGGGGTTTGGAGGGAAGGACCTCAGAGGGGTATGGTATAACGCTATGGAGTCCACCTCCAAAGCAGCCATTTTCTCCAAGGCAACTGATCTCTGTCATACGGAGAGCAGTTGTAATCCCAGGAGATCGCCAACTCCCTCCTGGAGGTTGGCAACTATACCTCGTGCTATGATTTGGGTTGCCAGCTCCAGCTTTGGAAATGCCTGGAGATTTGAAAGTTGTGCCTGAGGGGGCAGAGGTCAGTGACCGATGATAACTCAGCAGGGACATGTTTCCATAAAGAATGCCCTCCAGAGCTGCCATTTTCTCCAGGGGAACTGATCTCTTTAGGCTGGAGCTCAGAGTGCAGAACTCCAGGTTGCACCCTGAGACCCAAAACAAACTCTTTAGTGTATCAATTGGCAGTTGTTGTTGTTGTTTAAAAATGGGCCTTTTCTCTCTTAATAACTAAGATCAGGCTGGCTATGCAATAACAACAACAACAACAACAACAACAATAATAATAATTGTTATTATTATTATCCCGCCCTCCCCACCAGGGCAGGCTCAGGGCAGCTTACAAAATGTATTAAAACAGCAAGATATGTTAAAACACAAGTTTTGATAAAATCACAACACAAGATCATAGGTGCTAGTAACATAGGCTATCGGAAAATTTGGTAAAAAATAGTTAAATATTCGGAGTTTGCAATGGATCTTTGTTCACTGGAGAGGAGGCACATTCTTTCTATGTAAAAATCTTTTTTTCTAAAGGGAAGGGTAGACAGGAAATCTACAAAACAACAAACTCTTAAGGCTACATGCTTACTGTTACTAGCACAATGACAGACACAAAGATACTAATGGAGATTCTTCCTTCCTTCTTGACCCCTAAAAGGAAATCACCTGAATGCATTCACCAGTGATTGTTAGTAAACAGGCTTCAGTTTCCCAGCTTTCTCCCCTTTGGCTTTGTGCCAGATTTCCTTCCAGGTCAGGCAAAACAACCGCACACAATAACCCTATAATGACTGAATTTAGACCTTGCAATACACGTATTTTCAACAATAACATTACAGGTGTGAGGGAAAAGGTGTCTGATTTTGAAATAAAAATGGTGCTGAAGCCACAGCTTGTTGGAGCACTAAATGGTAGTGAGGTCTGAAAGAAGCAAGAAGTATTTTTGGGGGGATTGGGAATCTTTCAGGAGTGACTGAAAGCCCCACTTTTTGTTCTACACCCAAAACATATATTCTCATCTTTACAGCTTAGGACTAGTCGAGGTCTGTTTTATGAAGCGGTGGTAAGGGAGGTGGTAGAATGGGCTGTATCGCCTTGCACTTCAAGCAAAGAGATGGGAAAGGGCATGCAGACAGGCGGCAGGGAAGGTGTGGAAGCGGGGTCAGCATCAGTGGGCCCCAGCAGGAGCCCTGTGCCCAGGATAGGGTTGTCAGCCTCCAGGTGGGGCCTGCAGATCTCTCACTTTTACAACTGATCTCCAGCTGACAGAGGTCAGTTCCCCTAGAGAAAATGGCTGCTTTGAAGGGTGGACTCTATGGCATTGTACCATGCTGAGGCCCTTCTCCTCCCCAAACCCCGCCCTCTCCCAGATCCACCCCCAAAGTCTCCAGGTATTTTCCAACTTAGACCTGGCAACCCTAGCCCTGGAAGCTGTCCCACTTAAAGGTTATGCTGTGCACAGTAGGTTCTTAAGAACTTCTAGTTGGTTCTGAACCACCTCTTTAAAGCAGTCCTACATAACCACCATGCTGAACATTTCATAGGGATGCCAACCTCCAGGTGGGACCTGGGGATCCCCTGGAATTACAGCTCACCTCCAGACTACAGAGATTAATTCCCCTGGAGAAAATGGATGCTTTGGCTGGTGGACTCTATGTTACTGTACCCCACTGAGGTCCCTGTCCTCCCCAGGATCTATCCCCAAATCTTCAGGAATTCCCCAGCCTGGATCTGCTAACCCTACCCTCCCAATTCCCTGCTGGTGGCTGGGGGAGGGACCTGGCAACTCTATGTGTCCTGCTAGCAGTTCAATAAACTTCTTGTTTTATCATGCTTAAATAAGGGGTTTGTCAAGAGCTTTGAAGACTGCAGTATGAGGTTGGTGAACTGGGTTTAGAATGGCAGGTTAGAAGTCGCAGAAGCAAGGATCTATCAAATGATCTTGGTGAATTAGCAAGAATGCCGTGTGTCACCCAATATCCAACCTATCATTATTACACAATTACAATAGATTGCATAACGTCAATATAAAAGCATCTGTATCTAATAATACATCACGAAGCTGCAGCTTGTTGAGCAGTTTAGAATCGATTTGATGCAGTGATCCCCAACGTGGCTCCCGTGGGCACCGTGTGGTCTGCCAGCGTGTTTCTTGGCACTCACTTTGTCCTCCTCCAAAGCAAAAAGCCAATCTTGCTTAAGAAGACCCCAACTGGCAGTGCTGCTGGATTTTCAAGGAGAACTTTTCACTGCTCCCATCACAGTAGTGGAGCCTTGGTTTAGAACCTCCGAACATTTTGTAACTTCATTTTTCCAAATTCCCCTCATGTTAATATCTCCATTTAAGTGAAGAGCTAGTACAGCCTGTGAAAGGTTAGTCTTTGGTGTAGTGGTTAAGTGCGCAGACTCTAATCTGGGAGAATGGGGTTTGATTCCCCACTCCTTCACTTGCACTTGTTGGATGACCTCGGGCAAGCCATAGTTCTGGCACAGGTGTTCTTGAAAAAAAGCAGTTTCTGTCAGAGCTCTCTCAACCCCACCTTCCTCACAGGGTGTCTGTTGTGGGGAGGGGAAGGGAAAGGAGTTTGTAAGCTGCTCTGAGGTTGCGTTCATACAGGTTTTTTGAGCCGCGCCAAGCATGAGTGTCTGGTAGATTTAAAGGGCACGTCCAGACAGCAACATCTGGGGAACATGCCGCTTCTGTGATCAGCCTGTTGATCCCCGTCAAGGAGCTGTACTTAAAAGATAGTGGTGAAAGTCCGGTCCAAAGCTTGCTGACGGGCCAATGGCAGACTTTCACCCATCAGGTCATTCTCCAGACCATCCCGAACGGCCGCCATTTTAAAAAAGTCTTAGCGATGCACACATAACCGCTTAAACATGCAATGTCTGCAGAGCTCTGCTGAAATGATCTGGACAATTTTATGTTTCTGACAGTCCCATGAACTTTATCAACTTTATTAACTGTATTGGTATCTAGAGGAAGGTACTGCTGGCAGTGCTTTTACCATTTAAGTCCGTGCATGCGCGGAAAAACAAGTACACAATGAGGCACATATGCACATGCGCAGACAGGATTTTTTTTAAAAAAGCCCACTGCACAGCTCCTTAAGGTAGATGCCGTCTAGACATTCCACCGTGGAGTCATGCATGGTAAAGCGCTTCACAGGGAAGCTGTCTGGTCGTGCAACACTGGATAAAAAAAGATCTAGATCAAATCTGAGCAGGGCCAATGGCGGGATTAGCTTCCTGTCTGAACACACTCTGAGACTCCTTTGGGTAGTGAAGGGTGGGGTATAAATCCAGTCTCCTCCTCCTCCTCTTCTTCTTGTATATGTTTTCTCTCTGACATGGTCAATTTTTATTTATAGGAAGTCTTTTTACTGGGGGGGGGGCACTGAGGTTGCCAACTGGACAGGAAAAAAAAATCTTGTCCCTCTAGTAGAAGTGTAATAAGTGGAAATGAGCAGTTGAAGTAAGTAGCATCACCTGGTAATTGCTTGCAGATCAAACTGATATTAAAGGGACAGCTAGAGGGACCAGTTTAAAAGCTGATAATCTTAGGGGAATATTACAAAGGTGTTCTTTCCCCCTGCACTCTGAAGTGGCATGGCCTATTCTGTCACCTCAAGATTCTGACACCCCATTAGTAGACCGGAAATTACACTTACCTGTCCTTAAAAAAAATACACTGTACTCATTCACTTTACTACTCAGAAGGCTGTCATATTACACTTGTGACAGTTCTGTGGCCAGACACGTTTAGCAAGAAAGAAGAGGTTTTTTTTAAAAAAAAGCCATGACAACCTGTTTGTTGTTTCAGTGTTGTTGTTCTTTCGTTCTCTCTGCCCCAGCCCAGTTGTCTATTATAGGAAAGATTCAAGTACCAGAGTACAAAAACTGCAAGTGGATTTTAACTGAATTGGTATTTGTGGAAGGTGAACTCCCTCTACCACACCTCTCTTCTCCTCCCTCAGTGACTCAGACGGTGGTGAAGTTGGGGAAGCTGCTAAAACTCTCAGATGGAGGACGATATTTCTCTCTTGTAAGCCGAACTGCACAGCCGTAAGCACCAGGGGCCAGATTCTAGAGTGTCTCATTCATTGTATAAGAAGGTAAGCACTGATTTAATATAGGCTGAGATTATCTATATGCCAAATGATTCAGAAGTTGTGATTTTATCTACAAACTCGAGACGTATTCTGAGGGGAATACCTTTATGATCTTTTCCTCATCGTTCTATTTTACATGCCACTGTTGTGGGTTCTGAAAAATCTTCCAGAAAGTACTTTGCAAATGGTGGGCTTTTGAAAATCACAACGGACTTTTGAAAAGCTTGTTTGTATAATTCAACCATGTGCGCTTTTTAAAAAAACACCCTAAATTGATTTGTGGGGTGTTTAAGAATGTAAATGGTATTCTAATGCCCTATCAGCCTAGAAGGAAAAGCATGTAATCTTCCCACAGAAATGCTCGGGGAGAGGGGAGCTCACCTCTTACCTTTCTTCTAGGCCAATTTTCAAAAACCCAGGTGTTACATCTTTTTAAAAATTGTTACATGAAACAAAGAAAGCAAAACTATTTGGAGATGGAGGTAACTACACTGTTATAATATTGTTGCAACAAAGAACACATATTTTAATAAGGAAATTTTCTTTGTTACTAATTGAGAATTGTACCAAAATTGCACTGTACAGGAACAATTAACTTTTGTTTAGTGTTTAAGGGAAAACAGAATTTGCACCACACAAAAAATGTGACATGGCAACTCTCTGATTCCATGCTACTGACAATTTTAGGGATTAATTGGTTTGACAATAATCTTCTCCACCCTAATCCTGAAAAACCAGTTCTAGTAGCTTGCTGTGCTATGAATAGGTAAGTGATTTTAAGTTTTACATGCTTGTGCACAGTAGTTAAACCTTCTGTTTTGTGTTTGTAATCTTCACCCATGATTGGCATATGCGAGGGCAATCTTCTTCCACAGAAGTAACTCCTAAATCCAGATGCAATACCAGTCTGGGAAAAAAATATTATTTATATAGTTGAAAGCCTGCAAAACTAGATTTAAGCCTGCAGATCTGTTTTGGTGTTGAGACATGAACGATGGGGGGGGGGGGGGGGGCAGAAGAAAATTATGGTTAGTCAGCAAAGTACAATATTTACTTAACAGGAAATTACCAGTATGTTTCACTGATTATCTTCTGGGAGAATTTATTTAACATTTAAATAAACACATTTGTCTGTTTAAACCCCCCTGAAGAAGAATTGTGAATTGTGCTTGGCATTTTCTATAAAAATAAATATCGCCTCTCACTGGGTCTGCCTTTTGGTATATTTTTATGATTAAAAATTGTGGATTTGATACCATTTAAGTATTGCTTTGACCCATGCCCACTGAGGATTTTTAAACTCTGGGCCAAGGTAGATGTGAAAGCCACAGAACTATGCGTCAGAATTGGGTTGCTGCTGGTTCTCTATAATACACACACATCTTACTGCAGATTTTCAGAGCAGTAAGCCTTTAATCTTGACTTCAGATTCTGTGCCTGCCTTACTCACCATTCTTTTTCCTCTGGTGTATTTATTCTGTAGCTACAATTAAAAAAAAACTGCACTTTTCTAAATTGGGGTAGAATGTCACTTGTGATATGTGTGGGGTGGCATCCAAAGCTTTTTTTTTTAAGTGCAATTGCCCTGTCGCAGCTGCACAGTAGCATCCAGCAAGCACCTTTCATTTAAATCCATGTGGTTCAGGTTTTGAGCATGCATTTTAGTGTTAGTTTGTTGAATGAAGGGGGGGGGGGGAGAAATACAGGCAAAGGGGGAAAACCTACTGTTAAAACTGACCAGACCTTTCCTGAAACTGACAAGCAGCTGTGAAGCCCCGAGATTCTCTGCTGTGTTATGGGCCACTGTGAAAAATGGGGAAGAGTCACATGATCTCATAATATGGGGGGACATGTTGAGTGTATAGGATGCATGGTATAACCCACTGACACTGGCATTGCAAGCTGTGAACATTGTCAACATATGTGTGTGTGTGCCTGCGTGCGCCTGTGCAAAGTCAGCTGCAACTCCATCACGCTTTGCACATGGCTGCAATTTTTATGGAGAAGGAGTCCTCTGGCAGAAGCTCTGGGCAGCTTTTTTAATTCATTTATTTATTTTATTTATTGAATTTATATCCCGCCCTCCCCACCTCTTGGCGGGCTCAGGGCGGCTAAAAGCATTTTAGTTTTGTGCCACTAAACTGGAAAAAAAATTCACTGAATGGTCCAAGATATGGAAAACATTGAAGTATACAAGTGCCGTTTCATATAAAGAGAACTTATAAAAAATGTTTTATAGATGGCATTGGACCCCGGACAGGATAGCCAAATGTTACGCAAACACATCAAACTCCTGCTGGAAATGCGAGAAAAACATAGGAACGTTTTTTCATATGTGGTGGAGATGCTCGAGAGTACAAGAGTATTGGAGGAAAATATTAAAAATGATTCAGGAAATTTTAGATATAGAATTACCATTGATACCTGAAAGTTTTCTACTAAATATGCTCCCAGAATACTTAGATAAAGTGGACAAAATTTTTATAATCTACAGTATAACAGCTGCTCGCATTACATGGGCTAAAAGTTGGAAACTTAAAAATAGTCCCATGATAGAGGAGGTAATATTTAAACTTATGGATCTAGCTGAAGCGGAAAAATTAAGCCAGACACTAAAAATAAAAAAAATTGAAATTTTGAAGGAAAAATGGTCGAAATTTTACGACTGATGTAAAAATAAAACAATGACTCAAAAGAAAGACTTTAAAATATAATTTATATATAAAACTTTATTTTCGGTACATTTAAACTTAGTGGAGGTAATAATAAATAACAGATAAAGTAATATCATACAGTTTTGCATATTAAGGATACTAGAACAATTCTAGTATATTGGTATATTTGTGTTTTTTGTATAGGAAATATGGAGAGTATGTATACTAGGTAATGATAGGTTGTATAATTATTTAAATTTGATTCTTGCCCTTTTGGTAATCAATTGGAATTATATCTTATATATGTAAAATATATCTTATATGTAAAATAAAAAAAATAATATAAAAAAAAATCACTGATGCCCTAGCACAGCTGCATAGTAATGCTAATTTCTTGCCCTTCTTTGCAAATTTTTTTGGTTTTCTCTTGTGATTCTTGAATTTGATCCTGCATACTGGTCGTGATCTTGACAATTTTTTAAAGCCTGTCCTGTGCAGACTGCACTCTATCTCCAAATGGATTGATCCCAAGCGATTCTTAAGTTCAGCAGTTCACAGAAGGTCCATGTGGCTCAGCTGCCATTTTAATGTCAGGCTTTCAGAGACTGCCAAAATGGTCCCCCCCCCCCAAAAAAACTTTGTTTACTAAAGCATGAAAGGGGAAAAATGTTCCTTAGTGGTTCCACATCTTTAGGATCACCACTATTGTACAAATCTGGTTGAAAGAAAGGAGAACATGTCAGTGGGGCAATGGGATTTGGAAAACCAGTTTAAGGAGAATTGTTGAATCCTCAGTTCACTTCACAGCTAAAGAGTGCCAGCTATCTGAGGGAGCAGAAAGCGAATGCGGCATTGAAGACAGCCGTGCATAGCTGCTAGTCCTAAAGATGTGGAATCTTTGTCCTCCTGAAGCTCTTTATACCTTGGATTTGTGGACTTGTGAACTTTATTTAGAATTTTTCCTTTGTATTAAGTACTTTTTTGATCCTAGCTCTTTAAGAATATACAAGGGTCTGTTGAACTATAACAAAGGTTTAGAACTGTTTGAATTGTTTGGTACAATATAATTTGCCTGCTTTTGTTCGTAATTCATTCATGGAGTGTTTTTATATTGATACAATCTCCTCTCGTGAACTTTCATTTTGATATACGACCCCCTGGAGATTGGTAAACCCTGCTCAACCACCATGCTAAGTAAACTGCAGAGCATGCTCCCAGACAACCTGGAGTTCCTGATCTTTTGGGAGCTTCCCTATTGTGGAATATACATTTCAGCTTTGTCCGCCACCTTGGCTGCTCCATATTGCTATACAGTGTGGCCTGTGAACATTCAACATACTAGCAAAGTGCTGTCTATATGGTAAAGGACTGGGCAGCAAAACAAGCTGAACTGGATGGAACTAAATAGGGGTTGTTTTTTAGTTCGTTGGTCAATGTGGGGTGGGAGAAAGCTGCATTTCAGCAGGGCAACCCAATGCATTGTATCCCTAATAGCCTGGGTGAGGCTGATCTTATCAGAGCTTGGAAGCTAAACAGGTCTGGTTCTGCTTGTTACTTGGATGGGAGACCACTAAGGAAGACCTGCATAGGTGATAGAGATGCGTGTGCACAAATGTGTGGTCCCTATTGCATGCGGGATGCAGGAAACACAGGTGTGACGCCAACAGTGACTGATGTTCCTTTTTAAACCTTGGTAATTTATAAAAGAGATTCCTTTCTTTGTTCAGGGGTTCTTCCCAGTGCATTCTGCAGTGCTCTAAATCTGCATGCAAACCTTTAAGGAAACTAATATAGTATTAATATAATAGTATATTAAGCCTTTATTGCATTTAATTTTGAATGCAATATACACACTGTAGCAATTAGCATCTCTCTCTCTCTCTCTCACTTTAGAGTGTTCAGAGCACATCACATACATTATTTCAATAATCTTTACAGCAATTCTTCAAGGTAGTTCAGCATTATCATCACTCTGAGATAATACAGTGGCTTGCGAAAGGCTACCAAGTGAATATATTGCAGCAGGGAGATGTAGTTCAAAGACTCTTGTCTTCAGCTTGTATGTCTCTCGTATAGGTATTATTACCTCTACCACAGGGCAGAAGTTTAACCCTAGGCTCAAAAGCTAAGGACAGACTTCAAGAAAGAGATGGATCTGCTGTTGATCCATATACCCCCCCCCCTTTCCTCATAATTTTTAATTTAACATGACACATGATGTGACGTTCTCATGTTATGTACTACCCTGCCCTCCACAATCCTCAACTAGGACAGAGAAGTGAAAATATCCTTGGAGCAAGCCAAGATGAATGGCATCTGTGGCCCTATAAGCCAGCACCACATGGGGTGCTCAACAGCCCCAAGAGCAATGCTCCCTCTAAGCTGTGGAGTCTGATGAGCAAAAATTCTGCAAAAGCCCAGCTGCAGGCCTGGTTACTTCACATGTTGCTTTTTCCTGAAAATCAGCAGCTGTGTGGAAAGAGACAACTGGTGAGCTGACACCAGTTGGCATTGACAGTGAAGGATCATTGGCTAAGTAAGTGGCCCCTGAGGTGTTGGCAAAGATTCTGGAATTTGGCTCTGTTTGCTGCTGACCAGGGGAGGACTGGGAGCAAAAACCATCCAAGGAAAGAGTCTCACCTTTCAAAGAGGGAGGGAGGGAGGGAGGGAAAAAGAGCCAGCCTATCTGCCCAGCCAGCTGCAGCTGTGTGTATTTTGGCCAGGTGCTGCCTTTCTGATTGAGGCCTGGGCACCATCTTCCCCACATGGCCCTTCTCATCACTGGGCTAGCCTGGCTCAGGTGTGGGCGGCAGGCCTTCGGCCCTCTCAGAGACATTCCAGGGCCCACTCACAGACATTCCAGTCTGCCCCTGTTCCTGATGACCCATAGTCCTCTGAGGCAGTGGCCCATTGGGAAGTTTCCCTGTGGGTTACATGGCCAGTCTGCCAATGTGAGTTGAGAATGGGAATGACGAGGCAATGTGCAGTGCAACAGTGTCACATCAAATGCTGTGTTTCACAAGATGTCACAAGGAAGACAAGGAAGATGTGGAACCACAACGACTTCATGCCTCTCCCAATATCTTATTCTGCCACTTGGCAAACAGGTTGTTGTTGTTGTTTTTTAAAAAAAACCACACACCTGCTTTAGCATATTAACAACAAAAGCTGGATTTTAAAAGTCACCCATAACTTCTCCACAGAAAGGCAGGATAAAAATGTGATAGGTAGACAGAAAACCTGGCCAGAGCTGCCCCAGTGATAGAAGACCAGTAAAATGCAGGAAAAGTAGGTTAAGAACATAAGAGAAGCCAATGTTGAATCAGGCCAATGGCCCATTTAATTCAATACTCTGTCACACCGTAGCCAAAAACACAAGGTGCCCTCAGAAGATCCAGCAGTGGGGGCAGGAAGCCCTCCCACTCTTGCCCCCCCCCCCCCCAAAACACCAAGATTACAGAGCATCACTTGCCCCAGACCGAGAGTTCCTATCTATACTTTGTGGTTAATAGCCACTGATGGACTTCTGCTCCATATGTTTATCTAATTCCCTCTTGAAGCCGTCCATGCTTGTAGCCACCGCCACCTCCTGTGGCAGTGAATTCCACATATTTATCACTCTTTGGGTGACGAAGTACTTCCTTTTATCTGTTCTAACTCAACTGCTCAGCAATTTCATTGAGTGCCCACAAGTTCTTGTATTGTGAGAAAGGAAGAAAAGTACTTCTTTCTCAACCTGCTCTATCCCATGCATAATCTTATAAACCTCGATCATGTCACCCCTCAGCCGTAAATTCTCCAAGCTAAAGAGCCCCAAGCGCTTCAACCTTTTTTCATAGGAAAAGTGTTCCAACCCTTTTATCATTTTAGTTGCCCTTTTCTGTACTTTTTCCAATGCTATAATATCTTTTCTGAGGTGTGGCGACCAGAACCGTACACAGTACTCCAAATGAGGTCACACCATCGATTTATACAGGGGCACTATGATACTGGCTGATTTGTTTTCTATTCCCTTCCTAATAACCCCCAGCATAGCGTTGGCCTTTTTCATTGCAGTCGCATACTGTCTCCACATTTTCATTGAATTATCTACTACGACTCCAGGATCTCTCTCTTGGTCAGTCTTCACCAGTTTGGACCCCATCAACGTGTATTTATAGTTAGGATTTTTGGCTCCAATGTGCATCACTTTGCACTTGGCCACATTAAACCCCATTTGCCATGTTGATGCCCACTCGCCCATCCTCGACAGATCCCTTTGGAGTGCCTCACAATCCTCCCTGGTTCTCACCACCCTGGATAACTGCGTGTCATCTGCAAATGTAGCCACTTCACTGCTTACTCCCAACTCCAAATCATTAATAAACAAGTTAAAAAGCATCGGACCGAGTACTGATCCCTGTGGTACCCCACTGCTTACCTCCCTCCACTGAGAAAATTTCCCATTTAGACTCACTCTCTGTTTCCTTTTAATTAGCCAGTTTTTGATCCACAAAAGGATTTGTCCTTTTATCCTATGACTATTGAGCTTACTTAGGAGCCTTTGATGAGGAACATTATCAAAAGCTTTCTGGAAGTCAAGGTAAACAACATCTATTGGGTCCCCCTTGTCCACATGTTTGCTTACTCCCTCAAAGAACACTAAGAGGTTAGTGAGACAAGATCTTCCCTTACAGAACCCATGCTGAGTCTTCCTCAATAGATTTTGTTTAGCAATGTGCCTACTAATTTTTTCCTTAATAACAGTTTCCATCAACTTACCCAATATCGATGTCAGTCGATGTACAGACCTGGCCTGTAATTTCCTGGATCTCCTCTGGAACCCTTTTTAAAGATAGGAGTGACATTCGCTACCTTCCAGTCCTCAGGAATGGAGGCAGATTTTAATGAAAGATTACATATTTTTGTCAGGAGATCCACAAGTTCACATTTGAGTTCTTTCAGAACTCTCGGATGTATGCCATGTGATTTATTTGTTTTTAAATTGTATATCAGACGTAGGACTTCCTCTCTTGTCACCTCAATCTGACTCAGGTCTTTCAACACCCCTCCCGAAATCAGTGGTTCTGGAGTGGGCAGGCACTTCTCATCTTCCACAGTGAAGACAGAGGCAAAGAATGCATTTAGCTTCTCAGCCATTTCCCTATCATCCTTCACTACACCTTTTACCCCATCGTCATCCAAGGGCCCCACTGCCTCCTTGGCTGGTTTCCTACTTCTAATGTATTTGAAGAAAGTTTTATTGTCTGTCTTTACGTTTTTTGCGATATGCTCCTCATATTCCCTTTTTGCCTTCCTGATCACAGATTTGCATTTTATCTGCCACAGCCTGTGTTCCCTTTTATCAGCCTCACTGACACTAGCTTTCCACTGCTTAAAGGAATCCTTCTTTCTTTTACAGCTTCCATTACTTTATTTGTTAACCATGCAGGCTTCTTTCTATACCTGTTTGTGCCTTTCCTAACCCGCGGTATATATTTTCTCTGAGCCTCTAGGATAGTAATTTTAAATAGTCTCCAAGCTTCCCCAATGGTTTTGACCCTTTCTACTTTTCCTTTCAGTTTTCTCCTCACATATCCCCTCATATCAGAGAAGTTACCCCTTTTAAAGTTAAAAGTGGTTGTGTCAGTCTTTTTGGGCAACTCCCCATTTATACAAATGCTGAACTCAGTAACATTATGGTCACTGTTCCTAAGTGGTGCAATCACTTTAACATCTCTCACCAGGTCTTGGGCGTTACTTAGGACCAAATCCAGGATCGCCTCTCCCCTGGTCGGTTCTGTAACCATCTGCTCCATAGCACAGCCATTGTGAGTGTCTAGAAACTCAATCTCTTTTTCCCAACCTGAACACATATTGACCCAATCTATGTGTAGGTAGTTAAAGTCACCTATTACAACACAGTTATTTCGTCTAGCCGCTATCTTGAATTCATTCATCATTTTATAATCTTCCTCTATCTTTTGATTTGGTGGGCGATAACAAACTCCCCAATGTTAAGCTTCCTTTTGGGCCCACTAATTCAACCCACAGCATTTCCAGAAGTGAATCCAATTCTCCTACCCTCAATCTTACTGGACTGTATACCCTCTCTGATATAAAGAGCCACCCCACCTCCAACTTTCTCCCCCCATCCTTCCGATATAATTTATAACCAGGAATCACTGTATCCCACTGATTTTACTCATCCCACCAAGTTTCTGAAATACCCACAGTGTCTGTGTTTTCCCCCAATACCAAGCATTCCAACTCCCCAGTTTTACCTCAGACACTTCTAGCAATACTCCCTGAACAATGAAGGAATCCAGGAAAAGTTCAGGCTTAGCAACCTAGGCCAAGTCTAAAACACTCAGGGCAAGCTTAGGAACTATACAGAATATACAGAATAAGAAAAAGGGCACAGGATATAGAATAGGGAGCATTAAGAAAGACAGGAAGAAGAGAAGAGATTGGATTAATACCCCACCCTTCACTACCCGAAGGAGTCTCAGAGCAGCTTACAATCCCCTCCCCTCCCCACAACAGACACCCTGTGAGGTAGGTGGGGCTGAGAGAGCTCTTTTGAGGACTGCTCTTGAGAGAACAGCTCTGAGAGAACTTGTAACTAACCCAAGGTCACACCAGCAGCTGCACCTGGAGGAGTGGGGACTCAAACCCAGTTCTCCCAGAGCTGTAACACAGGCAAGGCAAGTGAGACACCTGCCCCGGGCAGCACACAAAGCTGAGGGGCGCAGAAAATCTATCATGACTAAAATAAACATGTTATTTTTACTCTTTATGTATTTACTTTTTTACCAAAATAACTACTATGAGTCTACAGGGGCTGCAATTTTATATTCTTGCCTCAGACACAGAATGAGCTAGTCATGGTTCTGCAGAGAAGTCTGCAAGAAGCCACAAAAGTCACCCCTCCAGAATGTCTAGACTGCTGGGGACCTTGAAATATCTGCAAGCGTTCAGATGGCCCTCCCGTACATTCTGCTGAATTCAGACAGATTCCCGCTGGCACAGAAGGAGTTTCCAGCTGACGTGACTGGCATGCCGGTTAATGCCCTGCCTCATCTCTGGAACTCTGAGACAGCTGATGTGACTTTCCTGTAAAACACATTCAGCAATCTGGTTTACATTCAGCACTCTTTGAGATCTGAGCCTGATTGTGGGGAGGGCGGGGTAAAAATGTGAAAAATAAATAAATAAATAAATTTCTAACTCCGTGAAATTGGAGAAACTGGTGAAATGGGTCCAGATTATGGGAAGAAGAACCAGTTTGGTGTAGTGGTTAAGATTTCCCCACGCCTCCACATGCAGCTGCTGGGTGAACTTGGGCAAGCCACGGTTCTCTCACAGCTGTTCTCTCAAGAGCAGTTCTTAAAGAGCTCTCTCAGCCTGTTTTGTGGGGAAGGGAAGGGAAGGACATTGTAAGCTGCTCTGAGACTCCAAGTGAAGGGCGGGGTATAAATCCAATCTCCTCCTCCTCCTCCTCTTGGGACTTCTTTGGAAAGAGCAGCACCATTTTTCTCTCTGTATAGCTATAAAGAAAACAATAGTTTTAAGATGCTAAAAAGGTGGTGAATTTCTCCTGTAATCTTAAATATGATCAATCAAAACAGCAGTATAAAATGTTGGAGATATTAGAATGTTGGAAGTCCCCCCCCCCCTTTGGTTGTGGGAAAAAATCTGGAGCTAAGAAATTTTGCAGAGTTTGCAGATGGAAGAATTTAGCCTAGATCTATTGCTCTGCCGGTAACCTACATTAAGAGTAAAATAGAGTAAAACAGAGTTACACCCTTTGAACCCATTCACTTCAGTGGACTGAGAAGGGTGTAACTCTACTTATTCTTCACTCCTACGTGGTTTCTCCACAAAGAGCAATTTAAGCAAGACAGTGGACACAAGGGACATTTCTGTCACTGTAGGAATGGTTAGATAAAACATGGAACCATATATTGATGCTGACACTGACCAATTTCATAAAAGCAAAAGAAAAAAGACAATAATTTTGGGGAAGAAATTGTCCCCATGTATTAGGTTCTGTGCAGATAATTCATTTTACTCTTAACAGAATGTTTTAAAAAGCTATGAATCTAGACAAGGTATGTGGTCATATATTCTTGGAGTTTTACACATCTATGAATTTGAGTATAGTCCACGATGTTGTCTAGCATGGGGGCTTAAGGAAATGCTGTGTGCATTTTTGTTCTTTCTTTGTTGATACCTGAAAGGTATTTGAGCCTTATAATAAAAGGCAGGGCTTTTTTTGTAGAAAAAGCTCAGCAGGAACTCATCAGCATAATAGACAACACCCAACAGCAGAAACTCACTAGCTTATTAGGCCATACCCCAGGATCAGCTTCCCAAGGTGCCCCGCGGCTTGTGGGGCGCATGGGGAACCCGAGGAAAGGAAGGCAGTTTCTGGATTGGCTTTCCCAGGCGGGGAGGCAGTTTAAACTGCCTTCCCTCCCTGGATCGGCTTGGCTTCCCCAGGCACCCTACAGGCAACCCGAGGTGGGGAGGCTGTAGGCGCGGCCAACTCAGAAGCCAGCTGGAACTCCGTTCCTGTGCGTTCCTGCCCCAAAATAGCCCTGATAAAAGGTAAAGGTTTTCCTTGCTCAAAAGCTAGTCAAATCTGACTCTAGGGGGCGGTGCTCATCTCTGTTTCCAAGCTGAAGAGCCAGTGCTGTCTAAAGATGTTTCTGTGGTCATGTGGCCGGCATAACTAAATGCCGAGGTGCACAGAACGCTGTTACCTTCCCACCGAAGCGATACCTATTTATCTACTTGCAGTTGCTTGCTTTCAAACTGCTAGGTTGGCAGGAGCTGGGGCCAGAGACGGGAGCTCACTCTGTCACACGGCACTAGGGTCTTGAACTTCCAAACTTACAGACCTTCCATCTGCACCTCAGCGTCTTTACTTCTGAGCCACTGTGACCCTCTTTGTTGATACCTGAAGGGTATTTGAGTCTTATAATAAGGTTAGCTTCAGTGATATATAATACCATAGAGTCCACCTTCCAAAGTGGTCTTTTTCTCCGAGTGTCGCCTGGAGATCAGTTGTAATAGCAGGAGATCTCCAGCCATTACCTGGAGGTTCACAACCCTACCTAGGGACTAGCGAGGAGACCAGACAAAACAATGATAGAAGAAACAGGACAGAACGAAGCAGGCCTGAGATAAGGAACGAGGAGGAAGAAGCTTACAATAGATAATCACAGTTTACGGCAGACCTGTGTTTTCTTTCCGCAGGCCTTGCTGTGTACTTCATGAATGCCTTCTGGGTGACTGCATAAGTTGGTAGTACACCATAAAACGTTGTAGCTCCAAAACAAAAAAAAGGGAAGTTGTTATTCCTTAGGGGGAGGTGGCCATGTCCATGCTTATTGAGTTGGCTTCAGCCAATGAGAGGCGGCTTTGAGGTCTGGAGACGGGTTTGGATGCAGTGTGTGGAAATGAGCATAGAGACAGACGTGCTGGAGGAACTACAGCTGGTAGCTCCAGGCTTGGCAACAGGCAGGAGAGCATCACGATGTCATTTCCAGCTAGGGTTGTCAACTCTGAGTTGGGAAATTCCTGGAGATTTGGGGGTGGAGCCTGAAGAGGGAAGGATTTGGGAGGGGGCACCTCAGCACAGTATCATGCCATACAGGTCACCCTGCCAAGCAGCCATTTCCCCCGAAGGAACTGCTCTCCATAGTCCAAAGATCAGTTGTAATTCTGTCATCTCCCCCCAGAGGTTGGCAGCCCTACTTCCAGCATGCACTGGAATTAACATCAACAGAATGGGGTGGTGCTCTAGGCAAATGCTAGAGTGTTGCCCTGACGCACTGACATCACTTCCTGTTTGTACCAAAAGTGACACTGCAGAACTGGAGCAGACACCCCTATTTCCCCCCTACAGGCCTAGCAAGTGGTGTCGGGATCTTTGTGCTGCCACCAGGAGGTCTCCTGTAACAGCAGGTGACATGGTATAGCTAAGGATAACATGTCTCTTGGTTTTCAGTTCGATTTGTGAAATCTATGCAGCAGCAGCAAGAAAAGTGATACAGTATGGTGGGTGGGACCAGCCACAATTGGTGGCTCATGCTATAAACTTGGTAATGAGGGGGCACTGCCGTCATTATTGATGCCCCACCTCTGAGTCTGTGTAGCCACCATGCACTTTGCTAAGGCAACATGCACTTTGCTAAGCCTAGAGATATGGTAGCTTGCCAACAGCTGGAATCGAAGACAAGTGATTACTGCAATGAAGACATCGGCCTTAAGCCTTGAAGAGCCAGGAGCCAGTTCCTCATGGTAATTACACAGATTTCGTGAAAAGGAAGAGGTGATTTTGGATACCTTACAGTCTTGAATCTGGTGATTCAATTATCTAGTCATTTAGGGCAAGGAATTTCATTATAGTTGCCTCATGGTATATAAGCAGCTCCCTCTCCCCCATCACCGATATCATGTTTACAGGTTCTGATCACACCACCAGCTCCTGTGTACTGCTATTTAGGCAACGGGGGGGGGGGGGGGGGGGGGCGGGGATGAATGTAGAAGAAGAAGAAGAGATTGGATTTATACCCCGCCCTTCACTACCCGAAGGAGTCTCCGAGTGGCTTACAAACTCCTTTCCCTTCCCCTCCCCACAACAGACACCCTGTGAGGTATGCGGGGCTGAGAGAACTCTTTCCAGAACTGTTCTCGAGAGAACAGCTCTGAGAGACCTTGTGCCTGTCCCAAGGTCATCCAGCAGCTGCAAGTGGAGGGGGGAATCAAACCCGGCTCTCCCAGATTAGAATCCACGCACTTAACCACTACACCAAACTGGTTGCAAATTTGATTGTAGGAAGGGGTGCCTAACCCTTTCCTCTTTTTGCTCAGGATGCTCTTCCTCTCAACTGTGGTCTTACGGCTTAACTGTGGTAAAAAGTCAACACCCCCCCCCCCCCCAAACAAACAGCCGTTTGCATGGCTGGGTTGTTCCAGAAGAAAGATTGCTTGGTCTGGGAAGACAGCCCATTTTCTGCAGTGTCATTGCGTGAATATAACTGTGATATGACCCCTATTTCCCCTGTGCTTGTGATTCCATGCCATTTTTAGAGCCTCTTTGTCCATGTGATAACTACTGTGCTTTTCCTTTATCTTGGCTCATTTCTTAAAAAATATTTGAACATGCATGAAACTGCCTTATATTGAATCAGATTGTTTCCCCATCAAGGTCAGTATCGGCTGCTCAGACTGGCAGCTGCTCTCCAGGGTCTTAGGTAGGGGTCTTTCACATTACCTCCTGCCTGGTGTTTTTAAATTGCAGATCCTAGAGACTGAGCCTGGGGCCTTCTGCACGCAAAGCAGAGGCTCTTCCACCCTCCCCTAAATAAAGCAGCATTTTCCCATTAAACTCTAGTATTTGTTGCCACTCCCTAGCCCAGGGGGGGTGGGCAAACTTGCTCAGCGTAAGAGCCACCTAGAACAGGGGTGGCCAAATTTGCTTAACGTAAGAGCCGCATAGACTAAACATCAGATGTTTGAGAGCCACAAGACGTGAACAAATATTACCTGCTTTCATTGGAAAATAAACAAATCTGCTTTTTATTAACATTAAATGAGACTGCCAGAAATAATAACAAAAGGGGTAAAAGCAGATATTGATAATGATATTAATTTGTCCAATGATATTTGTTTGCTAATGATATTTAGCTTCCCCAGCCGCTCTGCCAGGAGCCACATAATATATGTGAAAGAGCCGCATGCGGCTCCCGAGCCACAGTTTGCCCACCCCTGCCCTAGCCTAAACACATGGTGAGATTATAAAAAATTAAGCGAGAGAGAGAGGGAGGGAGGGAGAGAGACCAAGGTAGTAATACAAGTTGACTCCCACTGTGTTTCTGCCATCACCTTTGTTTTGTGCTTTTGGCACTGTGATAACTTGGGGCTTGTTCATAAGAGAGAAGGATGCAAGCATAGCCACATAGTTTTAGATTCTAGATGATGTTCTTTGAGTATCTGTGTTGAACCAGTTATCTGAGCATTAATACACGTCCATGCACTCAAAACTTTGGTTCCCTTAACTCTTCAGTACCACAGAGTTGGACACAGACTTTTGTCAGTGGTGTATAAAAGTACAGTCTGTTTGATAAAGTATTGCTAGAACCAAATGCTGGTCAAAGTCGCACTCTTCCTCTGATTCAGAAACCGAGTAAAATAGAGAGCACAGGAAACAAGTTGATCCCACCCTTTGTGGTTTTTAAAATGCTCAAGCATATGGTTTTAAAAAAAAAATCCTGGCAGCTACTCTGATATCTTAAACCAGAAGAGAAAATTTGGATGTTTTCCAAGATACCCGTCTGATCCTTTAAAAATAATGGTTTCCAGTCTGTGCTGGGATAATGCCCAAAAATCATTTAATAATTTCTTTTTAGAGAATTTTACTGTAGCCTTGAGCTTGTTTGTTGTTGTCGTTGTTGAGTCGGTACTAAAAGCTTGAAGTCATTCTGTACATTGCACTGTGCCAGTGGATGATTTGTATCCAAAGATAAATCAAAAGGACCAGGATTCTGTAAACGTTTGTATTACAGCATGAATTCTTTAGTTTGGGTAGACTTGATTCAAATCACTTTGGAAAGTCCAAGGCTTTTTTGTCGCAACTTGATTTTGCTGTCACAGTGTTAGCCGAATTGCTTTAATTTAAGATCAGCAATTGGCAAAATACCGGGTTCTTGCCAACTATACCAAGGTCCCGCCACTTCCAGGAGTTCCCAGAAAATAGGCAATGAGGCTGAGTGGTTTCTTTGAATGATGTTTACTGTAAAAATGTTGTTCAAGCATACAAAACTGAATCATACACGCATACACACAAGCAGTGTCCCCTCTAAGCTGAGTTGGTGTGAGCTAGCCCACAGTTTTTTAGCCTCCAGCTCACAGATTTTTGGCTTAGCTCAGGAAGGACGGCTCCAGAGCCAACACATTTATGCAATAGCCAAATCACTGGCTCACAACTTTAATGCCAGTAGCTCACAAAGAAGAATTGTTGCTCACAAAACTCCAGGGCTTAGAGGGAACATTGCACACAAGATCTAGGAAACTTAGGTAGAAAAATAGCACTGTTGCATGGGCAGGAAGTTCATTGGTTGGGTGATACTTTACCTATCCTGGAAATGGGTGGTCCTTTTTCCAAAAGAAGATTTGAGGGATAGAAAGGAAAGATGGGGAGCGTGATCTGAACCAGCAGAAACATGTGGAGGGTTAAAAGCTAGAGCTTGAATAGTGTGTAAGAATTTTTAAAAGGTGGTATTGGGGCGAGTTGCACTGACCACATCCCATTGACACTCCTACTAGTTGGTCTGTCTCCACTAACCCTACCATTGGTCAGTGTAATAAGGAGGAGGAGATAGGAAGGAGGGGTCAATATTGCAAATCTGGGTGCTAAGCAGGAACTGACACCTGGGCAGCTGTTAGGATTCATGGCGCCAACCCTTTGTCTCGTGATGGTCACTTGATGGCCGACGATTAGTTGCTTGGTAACGTCACTTAACATAATCTCTTACAGGAACTTTGGGGGAAGGTGTGAATTGGCCAGCGTGAGGAGACAGGAGACTCTTTGAAATGGAGTCCTGGTCTCCATGTTAGTGTGAACTCTGGAGGAAGTTTCCTGCTGTGGGCTGGAGCCTCTCACTGCAATAGAGAGTGCATTTCGCCTTTTGCAAGATAACAACCCAAAGTTCAAACTTATGATTTTAACAGTTCATAAGAGCATATAATATGCCTTGCTGGCTTACAACAGTGGGGTGATGGGGGAAAGGGCCCCCCACAGTTTTCAAGGCAAGAGGCATTCAGAGGTGGTTGGCCATTGCCTGCCTCTGTGTAGCAACCGTGGATTTCCTTGGTGGTCTCCCATCCAAGTACTAACCAGGGCCAACCCTTCTGAGCTCTGACGAGAACGAGCTATCCTTGGCCATCCACATCAGGGCTGTCACACTGCTACATGTAATAAGTACTTATTTTTTTTCTTTAAAATATCTTTTGATTTTCTGGATGCCTGAAAACCCTCCTGTTTTGCTGTCCTTGGCTGGTTTATTATGGTCTGTCACACAGGGTGTTTTTATACAGAGGCTGCCCCATGGTTTGAGCGCTGCCCTGTAGTTGTTTTTCTCCAAACTTCTTCACACCCTCGTTTCCCATTAGTTGTGTTTTCATGTTTGTTTGTTTGGCTCAGGGCGGATTCCAACAGTGTAAAATACAATGAAAACCTGATTAAATACAACAGTATAAAATAACATAACTCTTAGGTACCATGTCAACTCTTACAGGAACCATGTCAACCATAGTGAAAACCAGATATCTCAGTGGGCAAGTTGGCATTAAGATGTTAAGGATTTTAAGGATCCAGGCTGCTGATGGGGTCGGCCACCGAGAGTGGGCACCCACTGCCTCAACCAAAAGCCCGGTGGAAGAGCTTCGTCTTACAGGCCCTGCAGAATTGTAATAGATCCTGCAGGGCCCTGATCTCACACGGGAGCTCATTCCATCAGATAGGAGCCAGGGCCAAAAAGGCCCTGGCCTTGGTTTTCTGTGTCATTTTTCCATGCTGTCTCAAGCTATGTCGAATCCTACATGATTAAGGACAGAAGGACAACAGATGGGAAATAAATTGGATTGCCAGCTCTGGGTAGGGAGACACCAGGATATTTTGAGGGTGGAGCCTTGGGAGGGGGGGTTTGGGGAGGGGAGAGACTTCATGAGGGTTCAGTGTCATAGTGTCTACCCTCCAAAGCAGCCATTTTTTCCCAGGGGAAATGGTCTCTATCAGCTGGAGATCCATTGGAGTACTGAGATATCTCCAGGCCCCACCTGGAGGCTGGCAACCCTAAAACAAAGGCATGAGGGAGGAGGGAATCGCAGGAGGTTGGCAACCAAAACACCGGAGAACCTGACTGTGAAAAGATGCATGACGCTGGGCTTGGTGGGTGGCAAATCATTCCAGCCTGTTTTGAACTATGCCTTGGTTGTTGCAGTAATTGTGATTTCTTTTTAAAGATAATACAATTTTTCTTATTAATTATTGTGCTGGTTGCTGCCCAACTCGCCTTAAAATGGCTCATAGCAATGGGGAAGCTTCCAGGCAACTCACCCGTACTTATGCAGTTACTGACTCAACGCTGGTTTTGTGGAATGTCACTTTGCTGTCCTCCAACAAAGGATGGGTTGTTGCAAAGGGTAACGAACACTGGATTACAAAAGGATTTTGTCTTGGCTAATTCCTTACATGGAACACTAATTAACAGCACACAAACAGCCTGAGGTGTGTGCATGACAGTTTGCTTCAGTACAAAACTGGAAGCACGAAAAATAGACGCTGAACAGTGTTGGTCAGTGTTTGGCAGTGTTTGTGTCAGGGGTCCGTTGGAGCGGGAGTGCACAGGAGCGCAGCTCCGGGAATGAGGAGCCCAGGGGGCGGGCACATGTCCAAGCCCCGCCCCCTCCTCAGCTTCCCCGAGCAGTGCAGAGGCGCAGCGCCCCGGGGAAAGCCCTGCTAGGGTCTTCATTGATTTTAATGTTTTGTTTTAATATTGATAGTTTTATCATTGTTCCTTTTATGACTGTGTGCTGCTTTTCCAGAGACTTGCTCAAGGTGGCATATAAATTTTCTAAGTATACCATTTTTTATCTGGGCACATGGCACATAAGTACTGGAGAAATTTCACCAACCTTCAGCAGCTTGGTGTAGTGGTCAGGAGTTGGACTCTAATCTGGGAGAACCGGGTTTGATTCCCCACTCCTCCACATGCAGCTGCTGGTGTGACCTTGACCCAGTCACAAGTTCTCTCAGAGCTATTCTCTCATGAGCCGTTCTCAAAAGACCTCTCTCAGCCCCACCTACCTCACAGGGTGTCTTGTTGTAGGGAGGGGAAGGGGAAGGGATGGGTGGTGCACATGTCCTGGGAATCTCAAGTCTACTTTAAACCTGGTGGTTTCAAGGGAGCAGGAAGAGAATGTGGGTGTGTCCTTTATGCTTATTTTTATTGCACAAAGTATTGGATGGAAAAAAGAATGGAGGAAGAGCAGGTCAGTTTCACTCACCTGTGGAGTGGAACCTGAGGGGTGGGTGTTGCCTTCTGACACACTTCCGGTATGTTAGGGGGTGTGGCATATGCAAATGAGTTATGCAAATGAGTTGTGCTAAGGAGCTCCTGCACCTCTTTTTCTACGAAATGACCCCTGGTTTGTGTCATAAATCAGATGATGGACATCACTGGACTGAAACTGAAATCACCTCTCTTGTCTTTATGACAAGCTGTGCCAAGACACACATAAGTGTTTACTAGATCTAGAAAAATCCTCTTTTTATTGTTACCCAAATTTACATTTACTTAACCAGCTAGGGGGTCATCCATTGATGAGCGGGGCACCGCCGCATGGGCCTGAATCCCAAGCAGTGAATTGTCACTGGGAAATCAGCCCCATACATGCCACTGTCCCCACCCCACTTGCAAAAAGACCCTTTAAAGGGTCTTTTTGCAAGCAAAGCTGCATCTGGTGATAGCCCCTCTCCCTCCCTGCTGAAATATTTAAAGGGCCTTCCAGCTGATTGGTGGGCCACATGCTCCCCGCCAGTCAGCTGAAGCCCTTTAAATCTCTGTTGGAGGGGAGGGAGAGTTTCTGGGGGTGGGGTTTTGTCCTCAACAGGTCCTGCTAGACCAACCTCATTTCCTTCTTTGATCAAGTGATGAGTTTACTGGATCCAGGGAATGCTGTTGATGTTGTTTACCTGGCTTCCCCCCTCCAGTCAGCTGGCTGGGAGCAGATTGAAGCCCCCAGAAGTGGGGGAGCCCCTACCCAGACCTGGGAGCTAGCAACCCTAGTCTTCATGGATCACCATCAAAGTTTTGGTTGTGGTTGCAGTGGTATAGAAGGCAATAATAGGTCCCTTGTGCTATACTGCTTGCTTTTTGGGCAGGAATCAGGCAGCCGTTGATTTCTCTGTAGGAAAAAGCAAAATATTCCAGAGGAAATGAGAAACTGTTGCTTCCTGAAAATTCACTAGAGTTGCCAGATCATGCCTGACAATCGTAGGCAGTTTAACAGCAGAGAAATGGAGGTTGAGGGCATTGCATGCACCATGACATTACTTCCTGGGTGGGGGGGAGTGGAAGTGATTGATCTAAGAATCACCAGAAACTCAGTGGTAAAGCCATAGGGTTTCTGGCAATTTCTTGAGTGATGTGACATCACTTCTGGGTTTTCCATGGAAGTGACATCATGATGTGCGCAATGCTGGCTCCTCCACTCCTCCTAGACCTTTCTTGTCTCTGAGAGGTCAGGGTAGGGTTGCCATCCCCCTGATGGGGGCAGGTTTTTCCCCTGCATTTGGGGCCCCCAATCCGCTGTTGGCCAGCTGGCCAGCAAGGGGAGCCCTGCTCCCAAAGAGCCCCATCATGCCCTATGTGGCCAGCATGATGACATCACCCAGAGGGTGGGGTGGCCTCTAGCATTTGGGTAAAAACTCTATGGTGACCATAGAGTTTTTTACCCAAGTGCTAGAGCATCCCCTGAATGACATGGCTGATGTGATGATGTCACTTCTGGTGATGTCATTGTGGAGCCCCCTCTGTGAGAAAGTCTCAGTGAATATAGTCCACAACAGGTCTTGTAAATAAAAGTCCTTTACTTGCAGAAAAGATTATTGGAGTCATACACTACTTTTGTTAGTAATGAATTGCTTTGGGTTACATGCATTGATATTCTAAACTCATAAATGGCTACAGGTGTATTTATTTCCACAACAGGCCTTATTCCTAGCTGTACAATAAAACCCAGGACATTACACTGTGATTCCAGGGGAAATCCAGGGCCCACCTGGAGGCTGGGATCCCTGCTTTGCACTTACCTGCACAGAAATTCCTTTGGCATTTTGTTATCCCTTAACCTAGTCTGAAGAGGTCCTTTCAGAGCACCTCACAATCCTCTTATGTTTTCACCGCCCTGAATAACTTGATACAATCCATATAGCTACACTAACTCCCAGTGGAGTACCGAGACAAGTTCAGGGTTTTGGTACTGATCTATATGGCCTTGAGCAGTCAGGGACCAACGTATCTACGGGACCGTCTCCTTTGTTATGTCCCCAGGAGAGTGTTGTGCACTTCAGATAGCACAACACTCTCCTGGGGGTGTCCAGCCCCAAAGACATCTGGCTGTCCTTGACCAGGGCCGGGGCCTTTTTTGCCCAGGCCCCAACCTGATGGAGCTCTCAGCCAAATACCATCAGGGCCCCGCGGGACCTTAGGGAATTCTGCAGGGCCTGCAAGGCTAAGATGTTCCACCAGGCCTTTGGTTGAGGACAGCAACCGTTTCCCATCTTGGCTGGCACCCTCTTTCTCTATATATATTTGCCTTACCCCTTCCCCCCCTGCCCATGAAGCAACCAGCAATCTGAAATGGGATTAATTTGTTCAACATGTTTCAAAATGTGTTGTTCGATTTTAGTGTATGTTGTCATTCATATTGTACATCGCCCAGAGCCCTGCACTAGTGAGGATTGGGCAATTAAGAAATTTAATTAAATAATAATAATACTTCACTGCTTCATTGTTCACCCTCCCCCCCAGTTCAAGGTCATTTATGGATAAATTAAGTAGAATCTGCCCCAGCGCAGCTCCTCAGGGGACCCCACTGGTTTCCTCCCTCCACTGTGAAAACCATCCATTTATTTCCACCCTCTGCTTTCTTTTTTAAGCCAGTTTCTAATCCATGAAAGACTTCTGAGCCCATAATGGTTTTGTTCACACAGAAGCCTTCATCCTGGTACCTTGTTGAATGCTTTCTGGATGTCCCAAGTATAAAAAGTCTATCCCAGTCTTCATGCTTGTTCACACTGCTAAATACTGGTTTCTTGGATGTAGAATCAGTGACCCAGCATAGTGAACAGCTCAAGTTTATTACATACTAATACAAGACAAAGCACATGGCAAACGGCCAACATATATATGGACCTACAATAATGCTTAACCACACCCCACGGTCCTACTGGAGGGTTTGAATTTCCCATTGGCATCCTATTGGTGTTTACTAGGATCCTTGGCCCCTATTGTGTTCAGGGACCAAGCTCAGGACTAAAGTCGCTAGCCCCCTAGTGGTGCTCAGTGGACACAACACCCCTCCCCCCATAGTTCAGAGTGTGCCTATGGTACATAGTCCTTTAAGCAGGCAGGGGGCTGGCGCTCCCGCGGGGGACGCCAGGTTACCTGGACCAGGGCTTCAGGAACTTCCTCTGGCGGACTGTCCGGGTTGCACAGAGGTGGCATGGAATCTTCTCCAGTCTTGGGAGTGGAGGGCAGTGCTGTGTCACTAGCTTCTGGAGTTGGAGGCAGTGAAGGCTCATTGACTCTCATGTTGGGGAGGTCTACTCCAATGTCCGTCTCCTCTGGAAGTTGCTCTTCGGGGGCCACTGTCTGCTGTCTCTCCTGGGACGTAGGGAGCAGGCACCTCCACAGCTTGTCCACATGTTTCTGCAGGACCTGGCCATCCTCTGTGGAGACCTCATATGAAACTGGCCCTGTTGGATGAATGACCTGGCCTGCCAGCCAAGGAGGCCCCTTCCCAAAGTTCCTTATGGTCTTCTGGAAAGAACCCCCTGGGAGCCTTGACATGCTCAGATAGCTGCTGTGACTCAGGGGCTCGATCTGGGTGCAGCCTGTCTAGTAGGATGGCGGGCCGCTGGCCCATCAGAAGCTCGGCTAGGCAGCGGCCACTGACCAGGTTCGGAGTAGTTCTTTGGGACAGGAGGAATCGGGCCAGTCGGTACTCCCACTCTCCCTCCGTGATCATGCTGAGGGCTTCTTTAGCGGTCCTCACCATTCGTTCTGCCAGTCTGTTGGTTGTGGGGTGGAAAGGTGCTGAGCTCACATGCCAGATCAAGTTTCCCTGGAGGAATGCCTGGAACTCCTCGGATGTGAAGGCAGTTCCGTTGTTGGAAATGATTGTGTCCGGCAAGCCATGGGTCGTGAAGATCCAGTGGAGAGCTCAGATGGTAGCTTTAGAGGAAGTTGAGGTGACGAGGGTGACCTCCAGCCACTTGGAGTTTGAGTCCACGATGTCTAGGAATAGTAATCCGTGAAAGGGCCCAGCAAAGTCAATATGTAGCTGGGACCGCAGTGTGCAGGTGGAGTCCTAAGCCTGTGTGAGCGTGCTTGGAGAGTTCGGGTGGACAGCCTGGCATGCTTCACCCATGCCAATTTCCGCATCGATCCTTGGCCACCATACATAACTTCAGGCCTTCATCTTGACGATTCCTGGGTGAGCCTCATGGAGCGCCATGAGGATGCGGTGGCGCAGGGCGCTGGGGACTACTACTCTGTCCCCCCCACAGTAGACACCCCTTGTATGCTGAGAGTTCATCTGTGCAAACTGAAAAGGCTGTGAACCCATCTCACCCATCCAAGAACCCGGGAGATGACAGGGTCCCTGGCTGAGCAGTGGGCGACATTGGTTGCCTGTAGATGTTGCTCCTGGAGGCCCTCGATTAGCAGGACATGGTGCGCTGGAGCCGGGTCCTGGTCGATGGAAGGCAAGGACAGGTGGCTTAGGGCATCCATGTGTCCCATCGCCTTCCTGGGGTGGTGCTGGTTGTAGCCTGCCAAGAAGATGGACCACCGAAGGACTCATGGGGAAAGGACCTGTGGCATCTGTTTTTCTGCAGTGAAGAGGCCGAAGAGGGGGCAATGGTCCGTCATGATGGTGAAGGGCCTCCTGTACAGGAAGTCATGGAACTTCTTCACCCCAGCCACAATCGCCAGGCCCTCATGATCTATCTGGGTGTAGTTCCTCTTGGCGGCCAATAGGGTACAGGAGTAGTAGGCCACCGGCACTTCTTAGCCATCAGGGAGTTGGTGGCCCAGCACAGCGCCCATGCCATAGGGAGAGGTGTTACAATCCAGAATCACCAGCAGTGATTCATCAAAGTGGGCCAGCACCGAGTTTGCGATCAGCAATGCCTTGACGGCCCGGAATGCTGCTTCCTGGCGGGGGCCCCAGACTCAGGGGGCCTTCTTGTCTAACAGACAATGCAGTAGCTTTGCTACCACTGCCTTGTGGGGGAAGAATGGTGTGGTAGTAGTTGAGAAGACCGAGGAATGCTTGGAGCTCCACCTTGGATGTGGGTGATGGGGCCTCCATGATGGCATTAATCTTGTCCTGGCCGGGGTGGAGACCATCCGCATCTACTGTGAATCCCAAAAATTCCACCCGGTCTACCCTGAGAAGGCACTTCTCCCATTTCACCTTGAGGCTGGCCTTGTGGAAGCAGTGGAGGATGGTGCACAGGCGGGTCGCCAACTCTTCCCTGTTTGCTGCAGCAGTCATCACACCACTGAAGAATGGGGTGACCCTGGGTATCCCTTTCAAGAGCGAGTCCATGAGGTGTTGAAAAATTCCCGGGGCCATGCTCACACCGAACTGGAGCCACTTCACCTTGAACGCCCCTCGGTGAGTGATGTTTGTTTGGGCCACAGTAGTGTCCTCATCTACTGGCAGCTGCTGGTATGCTTGGGCAAGGTCCAGCTTGCCAAAGACCTTGACCTGCCAAGGTGGCTAACATGTGGCTCATGACTGGGATCGGGTATGTTTGGTACTGTAGAACTTTGTTAATAGTGCAATTGTAGTCCACACAGATGGGTACATCGCCGTTGGGCTTCACTGGCCTGACTATAGGGGTCTCCCATGCCACTTGGGAGACCAGTTCAAGGACCCCTTGAGCTACTAGGCAGTCCAGCACTGCATTGATTTTTGGCTTAAGGGCTAAAGGGACACAACAGGCCCACATGCGTATAGGCGCCACCTTGGGGTCAAGTTGCAGCGAGATGGGGCCTTGTGTAGCGCCCCAGGGACCCATCAAAGACGAACAGGAATTCCCTGCAGACATCGCTAAAGACATCCGGTAGGTCACATTGTTTGACCCCCTCAATGGTTATTCCTAGGGGTGCAAACCATGCGTGGCCCAAGAGGCTGACCAGGTTCCTTTTGACTATAAGGAGGTCTAAATAGTAATCAAAATCCTGGTATTGGACCTGGAACTGGCCCACTCCCCTTATTGGGACGCTGTTCTGCTGAAAGTCCACCAATTTAATGTTGGAGGATCTAAGGTGGGGCCCCCCATTGGGACAAAGTTTTTTGAGAGTCTCTACCATCTCCAATGGCCTGGGAACAAAGTGATCTTGTAAAACCTTTGTGATCTGCTCGAAGGTGGCCTCATCCAAATTAGTGGATGAAAGTAGGTTCTGCGCCAGATTGATGGTGGCGGGGCCGCATGAACCGATGAGGAAACCCTTCTTCCTCTCCTCTTCAGTCACCTGGTAAAAAATCAGGATGGACTTGAGTCCCACGACCCACGCTCCCCACTGCGGCGAACAGGCTGGATCAAATGGAGGAGTCCCGATCCCAGAGCGACAGCCATTGTGCTGCTCGGTTGAGATGGGGAAGCGGATTGGGGTCCAGCAGTGCTCACCTGCGGGAGTGGCAGATGACGTCCTTCTTTCCTTGGGGGCCCGGCAGCCCGGCTGGCTCAGTGGGATCCCATCCCATCCTCATCACCAGTGCTAAATACTGGTTTCTACAGCTCAAGTTTATTACATACTAATACAAGACAAAGCACCTGACAAACAGCCAACATATATACGGACCTACAATAATGCTTAACTACATCCCACTGTCCTATTGGAGGGTTGGAATTTCCCATTGGCATCCTATTGGTGTTTACTAGGATCCTTGGCCCCTATTGTGTTCAGGGACCAAGCTTGGGACTAAAGTCGCTAGCCCCCTAGTGGCACTCAGCAGACACAACACCACAGATTATTCTAAAAAGGATTGGTAAGGCAGGACTTCCCTTTACAGAAACCACACTCATTCTTTTTCAGCAAGGCTTATTCTTCCTTATGTTTAAAAATTCTGCCTTTAACAATAATGGGGTGTATCTAAGCACTCATGAAATTGACAGAGCATGGCAGGACTTTCCCCACTTCTCTGTTATGCTGTAGTCCACAGAGGCCCTTGAAATATTGTTCTTGGGAATCAGAAGACTATCAGAAATGGCATAGGGAGGAAATCTTCTACAGAGGAAGAGAGAATTGGTGAGAATTGCCACCCCATCTTCCAAAGTGTCATTAAATTTTGGGGGACTGCATGGCTGGATACATGCCACTTTCTGCCAGTTTGCCCTGGACACCTGTAAGCTAACTTATCTATAGTTTCATTGGATTCACTTCTAAAAATCAGCACTGAGACTAATGCTAATGATCAATTATGTATTTTTGGTAGATCAACAATTTTATTTTTTTAGGGTCATTTTACACCTCCCCTCTAAAGTAGTTTGACTGCTGTCTTTTCCTGTGCTGATTTCACAGTGGTGTGAAATTTCACTCCAGGGGGTCTAAGTGCACTAATCAACAGCAATTATTTAAAGCAGAATAAAGCTGGTTGAATACTAGCTTGACCACAGGAGGGCAATTAGTAGATGTGGACATTTCAGTAGCAGCACGGTTTCACACCGCACAGAGGTGTGGGCAGGTTTTTTTGAAACTAGAATGATTCCAGCGGGAAAGTCAGATGTAAAAACAGCCTTAGTTCTTTAATAACCCATCTGTATTCAGTGATTTGTTAATTTTAAATTTATCATTTAGCACTTCAGTTTCTTCTCTGGACATCTCTGTTTGGCTCAGTTGTTTATGCATCCTGCCTGGAAAATTTGGTTCAAGAACAGGTACCTGCCCAACATGATGAAGAAAAGAATTCATTCCATTTCTCTGAGATCTCCCTATCCCCCTTCTGTAATCTTCTCATACTAACGGTCCAATAGCTTCCCTTAGTGGCCTTCTGCTTATAATATAGTTAAGGATGATCCTGTTGTTTGTCCTACCTTAAAATCCCCTCCTTAAAATCCCCTTTTGGTTTCTTTCCACAGCCTTGCATTTTGTTTGCCAGAGTTTATGCTTCCTTAATTTTACTCATTTGGGCTAGATTTGTTGGTGGAAGAGAAAGAGTTTCCCTTCCACACATCTGAGCAGTGTGTGACTGAACTCTCGCATAACTACTAGAAAGAAAACCATAAGCTGGAAATTGGGGAGTAAGGAATACCTACATTCCCATTATCCTGCTGTTTTTAATTTTGGCCAGTTCAGAATCCCTTCGCATAGACTGACAACGCTTTGATATTTTTTAAAACCTTTTTTTTCCAGAAGATAAGAGACCTGTGAACAAGATGACAACATTCACCGTTGCAAAATCATCTCCTAACAAAAGTGGTAATGTTGATACTCTTCTTCTTCTGCTTCTTTTCAGGAGGTCAAACAACAGGGGAAATAACGTAGCTCTTACTACAAATGCAATGATGTACACATTTACTAAAATGCCTCTGGATCCTTTGAACTTAAAGCAGGATTTCAGATTCAAATACATGCTGGTTAATTTTGTTTTTATAATAAGTTAGGAAGGCCCATTCAGTGGACGGAGGCAGCAACAATGATTTTATATGACAGTTGATAAGCTGCCCATGTACCTCTGCTTGTACTGGTGCTAGTATTCTATGTTCAGCCTGAAGTATCCACAGTATCCACACGAAAACACGTGGAATTCACTGCCACAAGAAGTGGTGGTTGGGTGGATAAGTTGCAGACAATAGCTAAACATTGTCTTAGCAAGCATGTTATCATTTCTGCACTGGGGCTGCCACCCACTCCCACCCTGATAGCCCCAAGTTCCCACTGTCACTTGGGGTTAGCGGTGGGATAAATCTTTTAAAAGGCTTTTGTTGTCTATGCTGTTACATCACCATAAAGTTTCTGGTGATTTCTAGAGCTACCCCATGTTGCTTCCCGGTTCTCCCTGAAACTGACATAGCGATACAGCTGACATTTCACCCCCTCATTTTCCCACCCATGACCGTCCTGCATGGAATCTGTATGGGATTTAAAAAAAAAATCATTGTAAAGGAATTAAACGGAAAGAACAATGGTAAACCAAAGCTAGGGCAATACTGCATCTGGCATTCGCTCCACATTTTCTCAACACCGAGGAAAAGGTGCAGCTGTTGGTTTTCCTCATCCCTGGACACAGTCTTTTATTCTCTGCAATATTCTCTTTCATTTACAGTTGTTTTAAATGGAAGAAAAACTGTATAGGAAGCAGTATTCATACAAGGGATGTTTTATTTAAGTTGGTCAATATTCTTTAATTTAATCATGGGGAATTTTTAGTTTACTGGTATAGTCTCTTTCTCTGGAACAGATAGAAGGCAGTTACAGCTAGAAAGACAGCAGCAACCATATTATTTTGTTATGTTCTGTACACAATTTTCTAGTTTGAACTTAAAGATTCCCTAGAGTCAACGTTCTTCCTGTATGCACCCTGTGACATGTCTGGGTGTGTCACCTGTAAGGCCAAGCGATACCTGCCTGAGCTTCAATCCCAGAGAACAATGGACACTCAGATCCTGATCATCCCCCTATCAGAGGCTGAGGATATTCAAATGGACCTAAGATAGCCTCTGGCGGGAACCGAATCCCTGTTTACCCAATCCCCCGTGGGGGGGGGGGGGAAGTCGGGGGTACGGTTTACCTGTAAATATAAGCAGGCTCCCTGACGACTTTCCCTCATGCTTGTTCCTGACCACTAATAAAAAGAGCTATGCTGAAAATCACTTCACCGGCCTTCCGCGTCCAGTACTCTTCAGTGGCGACGAGGATGGGATCCCCATGAGCGACTCACCGGCCTGCAACTCCAGCACCATTCAAGACCAGTTCATCAGCCGCACCCGGCATCACTCGGCCCCCTGCACCGCCTCGCCACTCCAGGCTCCAGAGAACCAGGTTCCTCGCCTTGCTGAACCAGACGTCGCCGAGATGGCCGCCACTCTGGGACATCGCTTAGAGGTATTTGACCCAGCGAAACCAGAATTCTGGGAGGCCTGGTCCAACCAGGTAGAGTTCTTCTTCAAGTCTCAAAAGATCATCGATCCCAAAGACTGCAAATTGTGGCTGCGAAGTTCATGCGGTATGGCTACCATGCACTTGGTAAGAAGTCTGCTTTCACCCCGTACCCCTGCAGAGGCTTCTTACGCTGAAATCATGGAAGTCCTTAATAACTATTTTAATCCCAAGCCCTCAAAGTTCACCCAGTGGGTGACTCTCCTCACCCATGTCCAGCAAAAGGGTGAGACCGTGGCCATGTATATGGCTAAGCTCTGCCGGCTCGTGGTGGGGTGTGGGTTCAGGGAAGTAGATGAAATCCGTCTATCCATTTTTGTGTGTGGGGTACAGGAACCTGAGCTGTGCACAGCAATAACAGATGCCACCCTAAGTAACGTTTTCCAGACAGCATACACTTTTGAAGTCTCCCAAAAAGACAGGGCCACCAGCAGCAAGACAGCCGCACACCGCACAGCTTTCACTTCTGAATCCGAGGCCTCAGACAAGGATGCCATACTCCAGGTCTGCCGCCGACCAGATCATTCCAGTGCTTGCCTGGCGGCCAAATGAAGCAGCCACTACAAATACAGGTCAGCCTATCAAACCCCGGCAGCCCCCAGAATGGCGCCCCAGCTTGTGCTAGCTGTGGCGATCCACATGACTGCCAGTCTTGCAGAAAGAGGGGGCACATCACCTGGGCCTGCCGATCCAGAAACAACCGCCTCACCCAAGCCACACACCTCAATTCCGCGGAACTCAACTCAATGGATATCTCGCGCCACCAGGTACTGGACTTGCTCCCAGCCAGCCCCAATAAGATTAAGGTCCCTGTCCTTATAGAGGGCTCCCCATGCTTGATGGAACTGGACACCGGGTCCTCGTATTACATCATCTTAGAGGCTACTCTCAAGAAACTCTGCCCAGGGGGGCCCGCCTGCAGAAACCTTCGGGGCTCACGCTCCAGGATTTCCAGAAAAATTCCATAGAAATCAGGGGGATGGGCAAGTTCATGGTCAAATTCAAGGACTTCCAGGGGAAACTGGACCTCCTGGTGATGGCAGCCAACCTTACAAGCCTGTTGGGACTGTCCTAGTTTGAATCACTGGGACTAGGAGTGATCGGGGTGAACCACATCAGCAACACAGACTTCCAGGATGTCTTTGCAGAGTTTCCTGCTGTCTTCAATGGAGCACTAGGCTCCTATACTGGACCTCCCATTTTCTTGGCTCTCAATCCCTTGGTCTGTCCTGTCCGGATCCTGGTCCGTTGATCTCCGCTCGCTATGCAACCCAAGGTCGAGCGTGAGCTGGACAAACTCGTGGCTCAAGGTGTGCTAGAGCCTGTGTCTCATGCAAAGTGGGAGACTCCCATTGTGACCCCACTTAAGTCAAATGGGGATATCCACATCTGTGTGGACTATAAGTGCACACTAAACAAGGCACTGCAAGCACACGCCTATCCTGTGCCGGTGATCAGTCATGTGCTGGCCACCCTTGCAGGTGCCAAGGTCTTTTGCAAATTGGACTTGACTCAAGCTTATCAGCAGCTGCCAGTGGATGAGGCCATGGCAGAAGCTCAAACAATCGTGACTCACAAGGGGGCTTTCAAGGTTAAGCGGCTCCAATTTGGGGTCAGTGTGGCCCCAGGGCTTTTCCAGGAACTAATGGATTGTTTATTAAAAGGATTACCAGGTGTCCAGCCCTTTTTCAATGATGTCCTGATCGCTGTGCCGGACACCCAGGCCTTCAAGCAGTGGCTCCGGGCGGTCCTTCAACGCTTCCAGGACACTGGGCTGAAGGTAAAACCAGAAAAATGTCTTCTGGGCGTCCCGTCTGTGGAGTTCCTGGGGTTTACCATTGATTCCTATGGAATCCACCCCACACCCGACAAGGTGAAAGCCATCTCAGACGCTCCGCCCCCTACGTGCAAGGCCGAACTACAATTGTTTCTGGGACTATTAAATTTCTACCATAATTCCCTGCTCCACAAGACTGCGGTGGCAGAGCTGCTGCACAGACTCTTGGGCAAAAATGCTAGATGGGAGTGGGGCCCCCGCCACGCAGCCGCATTCGAGGCCATGAAAAAACTGTTAACTTCCAATGCCATTCTGGCCCATTTTGATGAGTCCCTTCCCATGGTGTTAGCCTGCAGTGGCTCTCCTTACAGGGTGGGGGCTGTGTTGGGTCACCGCTTGCCCAACAGTCTGGAGGTCCCGGTCACATACTACTATAGGACCTTGTCATTGTCATGCCTGCTCCTGACCCTGCTCCTGACCCAGCCCCTGCAGAACAAGATCAGGCTCCTTTAACGGACCTGGACATAAGTCCTGAGGAGTCAAGCCGGCAGCAAGAGCCACCTGAGATTGATCAGGCTATACCTGGACCGAGTGAACTCCCTGAATCTCCACCACCTGTCAGCTGGCTCCATGAAAGGAGACGCCAGGAGCTAAGAAACAGGAGGAGTGAGGCACGCATGCGGGGGAGACGAACTCTAAGTCCAGAGTATTAGCAGAAGCAGGACTGTGTCTGACAGCTGCTAATTGTGTAACAAGCCGGCACGCTATATCAGCAGATCACTGACCCCTAGCAAAGCATGCTGGCAATGAATGATTGTCCTTGACGAGACCTCGCCCTGCACCCTCCTGACTTCTGTGCGTTTCTGTGGACCCTTGACCCGGCTTTGGACCTCGGACCTCGGACTCTGGACTCTGGACTTTGCTTTATGGACTTTGACTTCAGCGTTCTGGCTCTGTTCCTGTTGCTCTCTCCGGCTATCTGACTCTTGGCATTCCTGTGACGACGCCTCCCCACTTTGTCCTTCGGCTCTGACGGTAATTTATGGCTTGATTACTGGACTGTTGAATAACCTTTGCTTTGCAACCTGTTTAACTACCTGCCTGCTGAGAAACTCCAGGCTGACTGCCTGACCGGTTGCATCTTCTGCCTCGACCCAGAGGTTCTGTCGTGACAGTCATTTGCAGAGAGGAACTATGCACAGATTGACAAGGAGTCTCTAGCTATTGTGGCAGGGGTTAAAAAGTTCCATGACTATCTCTATGGACGGGACTTCATGGTTGCCACTGACCACAAACCCCTGCTGGGGCTCCTCACCCCGGACCGCCAGACCCCTCCGATGCTGTCTCCTCAGCTTCTGCGGTGGTCTATCTTCCTCTCCGGCTACCAGTACTCCCTGGTCTACTGCCCAGGCAAGTCCACGGGGCACGCTGACACCCTAAGTTGCCTCCCGCTGCCCAGCTGCGAACATGACCCTGATCCTGCCTACCACATTGTGCTCCTGGAGGAGCTTCCTAATTGACCTGTCCAGGTAACGGACGTCTCCCAGTGCACGGCCCGGGATTGTGCACTCTCGCACGTTCTCGACTGGGTGGGAAGGGGATGGCCCTCGTCTCCGGGACCAGACTTTGCAGCATTCACAGCCCAGCACAATGAACTGTCCGCTCACAAGGGGTGCCTGCTATGGGGATCCAGGGTGGTGATTCTGGAGCCCCTCCACACCCGGGTGCTCTGCCCTCTCCATTAGCGCCACCTGGGGATGTGTGGATGAAAGCCCTGGCCCACAGCTACATATGGTGGCAAGGGCTAGACAAGGACACAGAGGAGCGGGTCTGCCATTGTGCAAAATGTCAGGAGTCTTATCCTGATCCTCCCCATGCACCAGTCCGCCCCTGGGAGTCGGCTCAAGGGCCATAGTCCCGGTTCTTCCTCCTTGTAGACGGTTACAGCAAATGGCTGGAGATCGTTCTTGTAAAGTATACATCATCTGAAGCTGCCATCCGCACAATGTGGTGCATATTCAGCACTCATGGGCTGCTGGACATGCTGGTCTCCGACAACGGCACAGCCTTCACCTCCTCCAAGTTCCTGTGATTCACAGAGCTGCATGGCATCAGACACGTAAGGTCTGCTCCCTTTCATCCAGCTGCCAACAGCCAAGCCAAGAGGATGGTTCGCAAAATGAAGGAGGCGCTGTGGAGGATGGACCATGGGGACTGGGAGTATAAGCTGACAGCCTTCCTTTTTGGCCAGCACGCAATGCCTCACACTGCCATGGGTCACAGCCCAGCAGAACTCCTCATGGGATGACGGCTGACATCCCAGCTCGACCGCCTGCACCCAGACCGAGCAGCAAGCGGCACAAAGGAGCCCAACACGCCCCAAGCTTCAAGAGGTTTCTATCCTGAAGACCCCATGTACATGAGGAACTATGCATGGGGTCCCCTGTGGGTTCCAGCCCGGATCACCCGTGTCAATGGGCCTCTCTTGTACGAGGTTGCCACTGAGGATGGGCAAGTATGGCAGCATCACGTAGACCAGCTACAACACCGCACAGACTCTCCCCCTTCTACAGGTTGGTCCAGGGCTGACATTCCGGATCCAAGCATGGACGATAAAGTCTGGCATTTAGATGGAATAGAATTGGATCAGCTTTGCTAACTTTGAGGTAGCAGTCACAGAAGGCCAGGGTTGTTTTCTCTTCTATGTATGTCATCCGGAAAGTTCTGTTTTATTGGATTTCTTCATTTAAAGACCGCAACTAAGTGAGGTTTGATGAAATCATTGTTCATAAGTCAGTTTATTATTATCTGAAAGATTTCCCAGTTATCTGTGACTAGGGAATCTTTTTGTAAGGAGGAACATACAAATTACCATAACAGACAAAATGTGCATGTGAATGGGGTCAGTTATCAATGGCGAAAACCACAACAGCTGTCAAACCACTCTGTCACTTGCACCATGGTTTCAATTCTAAGTTGATTTCCCATGTGGCTATTTCCCTTTTAAAATCTTGGGAAGATCTGGGTGTTTTTTTCCATGCAGAAACAATTATTTTTATAACTAATGCACATAAAATACATTTTGAAAGTGAAAATTTTGGCTGAAATCAGATGTGCTGTTTGATCTAGTGTTGTTGCTGTACCCTTCTGGATTTAAAATGCACGTCCAGACAGCAACATCTGTCTTCCATTCCCCGGTTGTTGGCACCCCATTCTCACCTCTCTTTGAGCTGGAGTTATTTGGCACCAGGGAAAGTCTGGTTTTTCTTGGTGCGTGTGGTTTCACCCCACATTTCTGGATGTCTGATCAATCCATTACACTCTCAAGCCACTTGGGAAGTCTAAACGTTCCTTCCAAGTTTGGGGCTTTTAAAAAAAAGACAGCAAGGTGCACATAACTGCATAGCTGCACCCCCCCCACACACAGGAGCTTCTCAAAACTCTGTTTTCTTAAAAAAAGACAAATGATTAAAAAAATTGCCCACCACCCCACTACATGGTTGCCACGACTGATCAATCCACTGCAGGGTGAAAGCACATTGAAGTGGGTTTTTTTGGGGGGGGGTCTGATCAAAACTCTCCATTATGGAAAAACCTGGATCAATTAGAAGCAGGGCCACACTGGGTTGAACTGCATGTCTGACTGCAGCCTATGTTATGTTTGACGAGTGTCCAATGGCAAAACTATTATGGCCTGAAATTTCAGGGATCAAGTGCTAGAAGTTAGCTGGCTGATCAGGTCTGATTGTCCAAATTCATATTCTGTGATTATACTGTGCTATACTAAAAGCACATACTAAGCATTTGAGAAGAGAAAGGAAACTTGCCTTACAGACTAACTTGAGCATTGTGCCATGAACTCTGGTAGGCAAGAGGCACATACTTAGTGGACATATTTCTATCAAGCTTGATAGCCCAGGCTAGGCTGATCTTGTCAGATCTTGGAAGCTAAGTAGGGTTGACCCTGGTTAGTCTTTGGATGAGAGACCACCAAGGAATACCAGGGTTGCTATGCAGAGGCAGGCAATGCCAAACAACCGGTGAACATCTCTTGCCTTGAAAACTGTACAGGGTCACCATAAGTTGGTGCTGACGATAGCAAAGAGAGAGAGAGAGGGAGGGAGTTGAGAGAGATTTGTCATTCAGGCAATTGCCTGCCATCCTGATTTCCCTTGAAAGGGAAATGAAAAGCTTTCCCAATTTCCACACCCTCCTTGATACATGTATGCACATGCCCGGACTAAAGGTAATTGTACAGGCTAAAAGGGAACACTTAATTACTATTTTAGATGAAGGTTTTATTAGCAACAATGGCACATTATTATTTTGGCAATGTAGATGTTGTCCATGTTTTGCAAGGAAACTCCCAAGGGAACAATACCATAGCTCTTTGGCGTCTGTGGTTTGATACTTAGCATTTCCAATTAAGGGAGCTGATCACGGAGCACTGATAGGCCAATGCCCAAGGGCCTAACCAGACACGACTTTATCTTCATGTATGCTTGCAGGCACCAATAAGTGTTGTGTTTCGTCTGTTTGCAATAGCACATTTTCATGTTATCCCTTCTCTTTTTTCCCATGTTTCCTCTGTTTGCTCATGCTCTTCTTGTTAGCATGATTACACACTCGTGCACTGCACTTATATAGCTCCAGCTCACTGAGAATGTGGAAGAGAACAATAGGACTGCGATCACACACACTAAATAATCCATTTTCAATCCACTTTCAATGCCCTTTCCATCTGGATTTAGCCAATTCACACAGTAAAATCCAGTTGGAAAGTGCATTGGAAGTGGATTATTTAGTGTGTGTGATTGCAGCCTAGGTTATGTTTATGGTGGTCAAATTATACTTTTGCATTTCATCGGGGGCATCACGGGAAGGCACTGTATGCCATTTGTTGCACTTTCTGGCTTCCCTATGGTGTGTGGGAGGGTTGGTATTGCTAGTTCTGTTGGCACTGGGTAACAGATGTAGATGCACAAACTTATGAACATGCAAACTGACACATAATCATTTATCTGAATGTTTGCACATAACAGGCTTCAGTTTTTAAAAAAACACTCAGAAACTACAATCAGCCGTGTATGAGTCCATCTAGGGATACCAGCCTCCAGGGAGGAACTAGGGTTCCCCTGGAATTACAACTTATCTCCTGACTACAGAGATCAGTTCCTCTGGAGAAAACGAAAGCTTTGTATGCTGGACTCTGTGGCAGAGGACCCCACTGAGGTCCCTGTCCTCCCCACGGTCCATCCCCAAATCTCCAGGAGTTTTCCAAACTGGATCTGGCAACCCTACCCCCATGTCCCACCCTATGTGGATATCATCACCATCACCACCACCACCTTGTGGCCATTTTGTGATGCCAAAACTAATAAGCCCTTTGTTTTGAAGGAAGTTAAGGGACATGCTCAAAATGGCAACGAATCATGGAATAGCATCCAGATGATGAAAGCCCCATACCGATATGCCAACAAAGATAGATGTTTGAGTAGTGGCAAGGAACCATGAGAATAATAGCAATTGTGGCTGGCAAGCCCAGGGCTATTGGCACAGCCTTGGCAAATGCTGGGAGATTCTCCCACCTGCAGAGGGAGGAACTTGGTGAGTATTTGACATTCACCGCAATTATGCAGAGCTTATCTGCTGGCTCGGTTCAATGTTCTCCCATCTGCTATTCTTGAGGGGAGGTATAAGAAAATTCCTTATGCACTTAGGTACTGCCAATGCAATAAGAAAGAATTAGAAATGGTTGAGCATGCACTCTTACATTGTAATTTGCTAAATTATATTTGAGCGAAATTTCTAGGAGTCCCTCTTAGTAAGGTAGCAGGCCAACCGGACGGAATCAAGCCTCATTACCTCCTTACTTCTCTAGATCCGGAGATTATTGAACTGACTGCTAAGTTTCTTCATGGTCGTATAAAACAGAATAATCTTCCTGATCATTTTAACCGAGTTTAATAAAATTGTAAAATTTAATTTTAAGGCTTTTAGAATTTAAAGATTCCTATGATATGGCTGAATTTATCCCATTATAATTTAAGTTTATAAATTCGATACACCTCTGTAATGGTTTTAGGGTTAACTATTTTCTACAAATTTTGGGACTGTTTTATCTTAATGGGAATTGCTTTTAATATTTTATGCCAATAAAAGGTATTTGTTGTTGTCGTTGTTGAGTATTTGACATGACTTCCTAATCTCTGTGGTAAAGACCACAGAGGGAATTCCTAGAGCATCACTATGGAAGCCATTTCCCAGCTATTTTTTTTTCTTCTGCTCCTCAGTTTCTTGAGGGTGAAGGATTGGACCTGCGGGGGCAGGGGAGGTCTATGTGCTGCGGGTTGGCAAATGTCAGGCCTACACAACACACTTGTTATGTGCACAAAGTTACACTTGGGTAAAGGAAATGTTCGTTTACAAAAGAATAATTTCATGTCTGGTTAGGTCCTAAGAATATAGTAAGTCCAAGTCTACTGCTGGTGAGGGCTGACAGTGAACCCCTTTGTGCTTTCATATTGCAATACAGAGTTTCTCACTCTTTGCTTTATGCATTGGTAGCTACTTTAAAACTAACACTACATATCTGATAGAATCCGGTGGGCAGCCGTGTTGGTCTGAAGCAGCAGAACAAAGTTGGAGTCCGGTGGCACCTTGAAGACCAACAAAATTTAATTCTGGGTAGAAGCTTTCATGTGCCTGCACACTTCATCAGATACAATGAAATGGAAATTACCAATCCATACATATAGGTAGAGGGTGAGCAGTAAATTAGCATACAGCATAATGAAGATGTTTAACAGATTCATGGACCAAACAGGAATAACAAGCTTAGTTTACATGGATACCATTTGTTTGGGTTTAATTTCCGGGGGGGGGGGGGCAGCATAGTGAAGGAAATAAATATGCTTTGACACGTTTTTGTTGTGCAACTTCCAGTATCCATGTCTTTGCACTAACAGATGTCAAGAATGCTTCCCTAGCCATGAAGAGCAGACAGCAAGTTCTTACCGAGGTCAACAAGCGGAGGACACTCTTGCAAGATAACAGCTGGATAAAGAAACAACCAGAAGAGGAAACGTAAGGAAGGGACACACTTTGGCTTTTGCCACGGAGGTTGTTGTCAGTGGTTTTGCTTTTTGGGATTCACTTATTACATAAATCTAGACTTTTGGCTTTTTTTTTTTTAAAGGTTAATCTCTTGCAAGTGCAGCTTTTATTAGCCGAGTTTCCCTTGTGAACCCTTTTGAGGAAGACTTGTGCAAGTTGTGACTTCCCAAGGCAAAGCCAGCCAGGAAGCCATGTATCACAGCCTACCAAGGGCTTTGCTTATTTATTTGCTTAATAATCCCCTTGTTTTGGAGTCTTGCGTAGACAGCAAAAACAGGACACTTGTGGAGCCCCAGGGATGGGGGCGTGAGGCACAGAGGGTATGCTGTGTTCAGTGTGTTGTGCGGGCCCACGGGAAGAAGGTTTTCTGAGCCTGCTGCAAGTCTTTCTCTCCATAAAACTTCCTGGCAGATGCATCCTCTTTGCAAAGCTTTCTTTTAAAGGAAGCCAGGATTAAAATATTTCTCGGGGGCAGCCCCAGCCCCTAGTCAATAAGTGCATCTCCACAGAGGAACACATGCCTTCCTCATCCCTGGCCTTATCTAGGGATTTGAGCCTCCAGGTGGGACCCCTGGAATTACAGCTCATCTCCAGACTACAGAGATTGGTTGCCCTGGAGAAAATGGATGCTTTGGAGGGTGGACTCTGTGGCATTATACCCCAGTCCCTGCCCTCCCCAGGTTCCATCCCCGAATCTCCAGGAGTTTCCTAACCTTGATCTGGCAACTCTAGGCGCCCCATCCCCCAATAGTGGCCAGGGGGGACCTGTCAACTGTACTCATCGATGGGTTGTACTTGCTACTTTTGCCTGACTCTGTGAATGGAGGATGTTTCCAGACTGCCTCCCTGCTTTGCTTTGCTAGGGATGTTCCCAGATGTTTCAGCTTTGAAGCCGCTGCTTCTTCCTTTCTCCTGCCGCCTTTTAGTCTGATGTGGAAGGAACAGCAATGAAGCAGGGATAGTGTTTGATTCAGGGACCCTGTGCAAAAGTCAAGGATGGGCCCCCAGAACCACAGCATGTGACGAGCTTGGAGGCAACAGCCTGAGATTCAGTCAGCTCAGCTGTAGGCAGTCAGGGAGGTCTCCCCCCAGCTTAGATCTGATTGCCCCAGCCATTCCCTGAGTGACTCTCCTACTTGCCATCATCATCTCTGTAGCCATGACAGTGGCTGAGAGGGAAGCAGGACAGCTCAATAGTCAGGGGCACCTCCCATGCAGGGGCATAGCCTCATTGCTAAGACCTCTCATGTGATGGAGAGCTCCCTGCCAGCCAGGGCAACTGTCCAGCCCTGTATGTTGCTATGTGCCTCCTTGAAAACAGGCTTCTCTACCTGATGCTGCACGATCACTCCACGTGCAGCCCATTGATGTCACTTCCTGCACATGCCACTGCGCTTCCTGTTTCTGGGGCGGTGGCTCAGGCAGCTTTGCTGGGGCTCAAGGTGGTGGTGTGAGACAGCGTCATTTCAAAGTTCTTTAAACACAGTTCATTTATTGGTTAAGAAAGAGGCCATTATGCTTGATCGTATGGATGCAAGCTGTACTGGACTGCTGCCCATTAATATATGGTATGCCTAATGCCTTTATGCACATAAGAAGAGTCCTACAGGATCAAGCCAAGCATTGGTTTAGGCCACCATCCTGTCTCCTACAGCTGCCAGCCGCATGCTTTTAGGAAATTTCCAAGCATGAAAGCACTCCCCCCCCCCGCGATCTCCTTGAATTGGATGCCTCCCTTTGTCTTAACCTGGGAGCTGCCCTGTGACCCCTCTTCTCTCACTTTGTCCTCTCACTTTCTTCACATGGCCTTCCATGGAGACACCTGGTCATTTGTGATAGGGAAAGTACTCTTTAGTTTAGGCTTCTCTCTCTCTTTCCGACTGCAGCTTGAATGGATCTACTTGAATAAATGTGAAGTTTACCTTTTTTGCAATGCACTTCTTGGGAGCTTTATTTACTGCATTCAGGATCATGCATCTGTGACTGGGCAAACTCTGCTGTATTAACCGAATTTCCCAATACCCACCCCCAGGGCTTTTTTTTGTAGAAAAAGCCCAGCAGAAACTCATTAGCATATTAGGCCACACTCCTGACAGCACAGCGTATTAGCGTATTAGGCCACACCCCCATGTTACCAGAAGAGTGGTCATCCAGCCACACCCACCTTTTGCTTCTTATTCTGTTTACCTTGTTTGTTGTCAAAGCCCAGGGCTTTTCTTGTAGCAGGAACTTCTTTGCATGTTAGGCCACATACCCCCAATGTAGCCAATCCTAATGAGTTCCTGCTGTTGGGTGTGGCCTATTATGCTAATGAGTTCCTGCTGGGCATGGCCAACTCGGGAGCCAGCCGGAACTCCGTTCCTGTGCGTTCCTGCCCAAAAATAGCCCTGCCCACCCCCATTGTTTGTATCTAGAACTATGTTTTCAGAGAGAGATTGCCTCCAAATATCAATTATTACATTTAGCTATCATGGCTCACAGCCAATGATAAATCAGTCCTCCAGAAACTGGTCCAGCAAACAGCAATCCTCTTTTCTTTGGTTGTGTGGGCTTCTTTGGGATTTGAATCTAGGATCCGAAGAGAAAATCGTCTTCCTAAATCAATAAGCCTGTCATTAAATAAAGTATTGAGGATTTAGGTACTAGACCAGTTGGGTAGCCTTCATTCTTCACGCAAGGGCTCTTGACTCTGCTTGCTCCTCTTGATAAAGCCAACAGCTGCAGACTGAAGAGGGATGGAAGGCTGGTTACCATGGGTGTGCATGTGCATGTGTGTCTGATTTTGTATGTAACATTAATGGGAATTCTCCCAGGGGAATGTGCCGAAGATCAAAAGAGATCCAAGCACTGCAAGAGAAGGTTTAAATCAGGCACAGGTAACTCAAGCGATTGGATGTTCAACATTGCTTTAGAGAGAGTTTGCAATGTGAAGTATTTTGCAAGACACGCAGACCACAGGGTTTCACTGCAGATGGCAGATTGCTTATTAAAAAAGGATAAAACAAATGTAGATCTGGCAGGCATCTGTTCCTTCTCCCACACCCAGGAAGCTTGTGTGATACGCAATCTGTTTCTCATAACAGAAGGCTTCTTCAGAAACTTATTGGGGGTTCCTCAATGAGAAGCTAGAAAGGCCTACCAAAAAGGCATCCCTTAATGACTGATCCTTGCCCTGACCCGGATAGCCCAGGCAAGCCCCATCTCGTCACATCTCGGAAGCTAAGCAGGGCTGACCCTGGCTAGTATTCGGACAACGTGTAGTGAGTGTTATGCTTAGTTCGGGACACATGCTGTCTTCATGCATTGTGACAATGGGGCCCATCAGGCCTAGCCTGCATAAACAGAGACTGTGTGAACACTTCCCAGAATCCTCTGCAGCACTGAGGGATTCCATGCCAGGAGAACAAGGATATCTCAAGATACAGGATTATGTGGAAGGGGTTCCCATCCTCCATTCATGTGTCACAGATGATATACTATTAGCCACCTGTGCCCCCCATCTGCAGATAGCTGAATCTATGGATCAAGGCCATGTGGAGGCTAAACTCCCCAGGTTTGCAAAAAAATCTGATTTTGTAAAAAAAACCCTATATGCGGGGGTAGTAATTCCCCCAAAGTAAAGTTACCTCCAGCATTTGTTGATGGTACAGGGGAGCTGCACTGGGTTCAGCAGTGAGAGTGCAGCCCAGGAGCCCTGCTGAGTCTGATGGTGGTGGCTGCACAGCCTAGGAGCCTCACAGGGCATGCCGCCAGCAGCAGCGCAACCCATGAGTTGCAATGGGCCCAGTGGCCATCATGTAGCCTGGTGGGAGCCCTGTGAGACATGCTGGGCCTGGCATGAAAGTGGGGGGAAGGAATCCCCCCACAAGTATCACAGGTTCACACGTGAGCGGCTCCCCAACAATCCTGAGGGGGGGGGGAGAAAGCCTCGGGGAGCCTGCCTGGAGCAGACTTCCCCATGAGTATCACAGGCTCCTACTTGTATGGAGAGAGAGGATGGATGGATGGATGGATGGATGGATAGATACATAGATAGATGGATGGATGGATAGATAGATGGATGGATGGATGGATGGATATACACACATAGATATAGATATACAGACAGATAGATTGATAGATGAAGAGAGAGAAATGGATGGACGGATGGACAGATGGACAGACAGATAGATAGATAGATAGCTCTCCCAGCTTTCTTCCAACATGAAACGACTCTAGGCCTGCTTAGTTTCAGCAAGGTGCTACATCATGTGATCTCCTGTGATGCATGTATAATGTATCAGAGCTTGTCAGTGAATCATGGGGAAAAAATCTGAACAAACCCTTCAAGGCTCAAATATGTGAACCTTTTCTACACATGTTGGGACCAGCTATCTTGCATACCGACAGCCTTCATTCCACAGTTTCTTGTTCTTTGGCATTTGTTTGCTGTACATTAATGACTAGAAGCCCAACGACACTGAAACGCAGCTGAAGGATTCCAACTTCCAAGAAGCCAAATTATAGGTCATGTAAAATCATAGCATATCCTGATTTTGCTGTAGGTCCATTAAGTGCACCAAAAGCATTACAGCATTATGAGCCCCGTGAAAAGCTCCATGTGTACTCCTCAAACGTGCAAAAGTGCTCCTTGGGAGAGTTCCATCCGAACATCTGCCCAGCGCATTATCATACTGCAGGGGATTTAGACTAGATGGGGAAAGGATATTAGAAAAATTAATTTCTCACTTTTTTGTTTTTAAAACTCTGTGGAAATGGTGCTTTAGGAAGCTTGTAAACAATGATGATGACGTCAAATGTGTCTTTTATTGCAGCGCTGAAGAAAACTATGGCAGGGTTGTCCTTAACCAATACAAGTCACAAGACAGTTTACACAGGTACAGTAACATGTTAATCTGTACCGCCCTACCCGTTTTTCTAAACTGTAGCAGAAATATAGCCTACACAAGTTTGCTCCAGATATATCCGGTTCTGGGACACTTGCTCTTAAGTCAGTACCCGTGCCTTGTCTCTTTTACATCTAATTTGCCCTCATTCAGTCCGTCGCTGAACTGAAACCCTAGTAAAGTACCCCAACTGCTATTATTTCATCTGTTGTGAAAGCTTGTTATACCTCAGCAAGCTGGCTGAATCAATTCAGGAATCTGGTTTAACTAAGATTTTTCTGCTTGACTTCGAAATAGTATTTGCCTTGCCAATCAAGATGTAGCTACAAAACGTGAGAGAAACGTTCGTGATCCAGTTCTACATTTCAGGCTAGGGATGCCAGCCTCTGGGTGGGATGTGGGGATCCACCAGAATTACAGCTCATCTCCAGATGACGGAGATCAGTTTCCCTGGAAAAAAATAGATGATTTGGAGGGTGGAGTTAGGGTTGCCAGGTCTGGGTTGGAAAATACCTGGAGACTTTGGGGGTGGAGCCAGGAGAAGGCAGGGTTTGGGGAGGGGCCTCAGCATGGTACAGTGTCATAGAGTTCCCCCCTTCAAAGCAGCCATTTTCTCCAGGGGAGCGGATCTCTGTCAGCTGGGAATCAGCTGTAAAAGCAGGAGATCCCCAGGCCCCACCTGAAGGCTGGCAACCCTAGGTGGGTTCTATGGCCTTGTACACCACTGAGGTCCCTGTCCCTCCCAGGCTCCATCCCCAAATCCTCAGGAGTTTCCCAGCCTGGATCTGGAAACCCTATGGCCCCGATCCCCCACCAGTGACCGGGGGGTACCTGGCAACCCAGTTTCAGGCTGATAATAGGTCTGTTCTACCTACTGATTTTTGAGGGGAGCAGAAAACCAGGGGGGAAACGATATTTCCATGGGAGCTATAGGAATGCAGATTTATCCTATACATCAGATTTGAAAAGCCTGATCCAATGTCTCGTTTTCAAAGAAGTGAGACAGGCTGAAAATGGTCTTGCTCATTTGCCCACGATCCTTTTCAATCTGGCTTCAGGCCTATTTTAGGATGGAAATAGCCTTGGTTGTTCTGGCGGATGATCTGGATGAGAGTAATGTACGTCTTTTGATTCTGTTGGATCTCTTCATGGCATTTGACACAGCCAATTATCTTATTAGAATTTGTTGGCTGGGTAAACCGATTTGAAGATATTATGCCTGTCTTGGAACATCTACCTTGATTTCCAAGTTCAATTCAAGGTGGTGGTTTTGACCTTTCAAGCCTTATAGGGCCTTGGGGGTGGGGGCATATCTGAGGGAATGCCTCTTCCTGTGCAGACCCAGACTTCAGCTCTGCTCCTTGGATCAGCTCCTGTTTAATGTACTTCCTTCTAGAGCTGTTCAGTCTGTCTCTGCCAATGCGTGGACTCTTTCAGTCAGTGCATTCAGTCAGAATGGCCTACCTGAAGAGGTAAGGGGGCACTAATACACCTTAGAAAGAGGCGTAAGGCATCCATATTTCAAGAAGGCATTTTATTGATTTTAGGGAGCATGGCTGATTTATTTGGGGTTTTGTCGATCGGTTGCTGTGGTTATTGATTGCACATTATTTTATGGGTTATTAAACTGCCGAGAATGCAATGAAATTTACACACACACACACATTTGTATTAGGGATTAGGGAGGGAAGGCACCATGGTATAGCCTTATCTTGTCAGCTCTTGGAAGCTAAGCAGGGTCGGCACTTGGGATGGGGGACCATCAAGGAAGACTCTGCAGACGAAGGCAATGGGAAACCCACCTCTGCTTCTCACTTGCTTTGGAAGCCCCTTGCTGTGGTCACCGTAAGTTGGCTACGACTTGATGGCCCCTTACACATATTAGGGGTTGATCTTCATGGTTAAATCAGCCCATGTTCAAATAGGTTAATTTGGATTGGACAACTGTGGTAGAATATTTAATAGGATATTACTGTGTGCCCACATGGACAAACTTGATGATTTTGTGGGAGCATGAAGACAGTTTCCCATCAGTCATTTAGTTATTAATAGTACTTAGTCAAGAAAAACTATAACATTTATTAAATATCCTCAAATAATAATCTCAGCTAAGATGGTGTAACATATTCATTAATTCACAATGTCAGAGGTCAACCCGCTGGCAGATTAATTTGTTTACTTTGGTGGTTGAAAGTCATCTTTAATGTCTTTAAAATTCTACCGTTATGATAATTAACTCATCTTTCTTATTGACAGGAATGTGGATGAAAAGGATGAAAAGAAAGATTTGCTTAGCCATTATGGATCGGATACTACTCTAAATAGGTATTGGACTTAGAGATGCAATTTTGTTGCCTTGCATTTGCTGGTCTACATTACTGTGATTGGATATAATGAGGCTCTTGGTTGGCTTAAATAGGCTATGCTTGTTATTTCAACCAGACAGTATACCTGTGGTGTGGGGAGACCCAGGTAGAGCAAATATTTGCATTTGGACTGGTTAGACCTAGGTTCAAATGTGCATTTGTTCATGAAGCTCACTAGATGACTGGGCAAATTGCTACCTCTCAGCCTAACAATGCAGTCATATATAGAGCTACACCCTTCTGAGCCCTTTGACTTCAGTGGACTTGAAAGGGTGTAATTGTGCTTAGACTGAACATAGTGGTGTTGCAGTCATACAACTGAATGATCCCATGTCTGAAGTTCTGAGCTCCTCAGAGAAAAGGTGGGATACAGACGTGATAAATAGTAAGTGCCTTGCAAAGATATTTTGCCAGTTTAGAAGAAGAAAAGAGAGAAGAAAAGGAGGAGAAGGAGGAGGAGATTGGATTTATACCCTGCCCTTCACTCAGAGTTGCAGAGCAGCTTACAGTATCCTTCCCTTCCTTTTCCCACAAGAGACACCCCGTAAGGTAGGCGGGGCTGAAAGAGGTCAGCGAGAACTGCTCGAGTGAACAGCTCTGTGAAAACTGTGGCTGACCCAAGGTCACCCAGCAGCTGCATGTGGAGGAGTGGGGAATCAAACCTGATTCTCCCAGATTAGAGTCCGCACACTTAATCACTACACCAAACTAGTTTATCTAGAAGAACTAAATTGTGGTTTTGTGTAAGGTGGTGGCAGAGTGACTTCAGGATTTTCTGAATGACACCTCCGCCCATGATCCATTTCAGTTTGATTTCAGGCCCCGGTTGGGACATCCAACCTTTGGATGACATCCACTTGGCAGATGAGAAAGCATAATGCATCTTTATTGATCCTTCTATATCTGCCAGCTGCCTGATATGATAGACCATTATATTTTGTTGAGGTGGATCAAAAACATGGTGGGAATTAGAGGGATGGCTGATAGTTAGTTTTCTTCTCTTATATGGCCATCAGGTGGAAATGCTGATTCTCTTTCGGGGATTATTTTATTATAGTATTTTATGATTCAACCATAGAGTTTTTGACAAACCCTAGAGAATCTCCCCTGATATCATGACACCACTTCCAGTTTCTGCTGGAAGTGACATCAGGTAATGGCTCAGTGCTGGCCCCCCATTTCCCCCCTTTTCCTCCTGTCATTGATGTGCCCAAGGGCAATGGAGTGGGTGCCTGGGAAGTCTTCTGCCACTGTGGGAGACCTGGCACCCCTAGTTGTGTGTATTATCTTATAGAGGTTATTTTTCATTGTAAATTACCTTGAATGCCCTGATACCAAGAGCTGGATGATGGAACCATTTCAGTGGAAGTCAGGAAACGGTTTTTTCAACCGTGATATAAAATCTATAAAGGCCAGGAAAGGGCACATGCCTTTTCTTTAATGTAAATCTAATGGCTTAATGAAATCAATGCTGAGCACTCTGACTCCACCTTCTTTGACTGTGAACCCCTCAACTGTGTTCCACAAGGAATCGTATATGAAGAGCTTCTTCCAATTATATCGATCTCCAAAAACCATGGTGGAGAAAAAGAACTGTATTCCATACGGAGCGACGAGGGCTTGTTTTGATTGCATAAGACGCTTTCCTTCTTCATTAAAGGACTTGCCAAAAGTACTTGATATCTCTCCCTGTCATGCAAGACTCATTTAGAAAGGAATGTACAATAATATTGGGACATTGAATAATTCATTGGCTTTTCTTGTATAAAAAGCTTCATTAAAATAACTTGGAAAGCTAGCAAACCTTCCCAAACAAATAAGTAATAACGTTGTACTGAGTCAGCTATTGTTGTAGCCCATTCTCATTATCATTGTACAATTGCGTGCTGCAGTTAAGGCAAGCCTTTTCTGCTTTGCTAGGATATATCTAAAGTTGACATTTTAATTCAGGCATTTTTAAAAGATAGTTTCTGCTCTTCAGTTAAAAAAACACACCCTTAATTTTGCTACTTCTCTTTGTTTAGAATTTCTGACAGGAATAATGCTGACAAAGCAAATAAGCTTCCCACCTTGGATAGCAGACCAAATAATGGGTATGTACCAGCATGGCTTCAGAGTCTTCGATCTAAGCAGCGTCACCAGGTTTGGCGTAAAGATACTGGCCTCTTCCTTTGCGATCATCTTTCTTTCCTGGTGGCCATTGTTGCTTGCCATGGAAGTACCACATGGTGTAATCACCCTACCGCATGCGGAACTTTCAGGTGGTGTTGATACGGCATGGAAGCTAGCCAGGGAGGCAGGACCAGTGCTGTGCAAAGAGAACATATGAAACAGACTTCACTGATGCCAGGTGTTGGCCAAGCCTTATAACAAGAGCACCAACTCTTGAATCTGGCATTACTTACCTTGTGTAAGAACCACAGAATCTCTTTGATCCTCTAATCATGGTCAACAGAGGTGCAAGCAACCTTTCCCCAAATATAGATGTACATTTTCCCAAATTGATCTATCTGTTAAAAAAAACCCTATCTAGATCACTCATGGCATAATCCATCTCTTCATGGGCATGCAGAGGGATTTGCATAAGTGTCAACAGAGCCCTTCTTCACCATCTGAGGGTTCATCTGGCTGAATGGGTCAGCATCAGAAAGTGGGGTGGGTGCATGTAGTGATGAAAAGTGCCATCAAATCACAGCTGACTTATGGCAACCTCTTGTGGGATTTTCAAGACAAGAGACGTGCAGAGGTGGTTTGCTGTTGTCTGCCTCCACATCATGACCATGGTATTCCTTGGAGGTCTCCCATCCAAATTCTAACCAGGGCTGACTCTGCTTAGCTTCCGAGGATGGGCTAGCTTGGGCTACCCATGTCACGGTGTGGGTCTGAAGATACCTCCCGTTTCCCAATCCAGCCTTTCCACCAGGTTATTGGAGAAACACATACCCACTCAAGAGGAATCTTGATGGGGATACGAAATGAGCACAAGGGCCTACGATTTCCAGTAATGGCCCAATACACTGAGACATATACATTCCAAGAGGCAGTAGAATGAATTCAGAGTCCAGTGGCACCTTTAAGACCGACAAAGGTTTATTCAAGGTATGAGCTTTCATGTGCAAGGTGCCACTGGACTCTAAATTTGTTCTACTGCTTCGGACCAACACGGCTGACCATCTGGATCTAACTCCAAGAGGCAGGGAGTGAGAGACAAAAACACAGTTAAATCATATAAGAAGAAAAGAAAAGCCCGGCTGGGTCAGACGAAAGGCCCATAAAGTCCAGCATTCTGTTGACACAACGGCTGACCAGCTGCCTCTAGGAAGCCCACAAGTAGGATGACTGCAACAGTGTCCTCCTGCCGCTGCTCCCCAGTAACTGATTTATACTGCCTCTGGTATGGGAGGGAGTAGATACCCAACATGACTAGTAGCCATTGATAGCCTCGTCCTCCCTGAATTTGTCCACTCCCCCTTTAAAGCCTTCCAAGTTGGTGGCCACCACCACATCCTGTGGCAGCGAGTTCCACAGTTTAACAATGCTCTGTGTGAAGAAGTACTTCCTTGTGTCTGTCCTGAATCTCCCACCTTTCAGTTTCAGTGGATGACCCCCAGTTTCTAGTATTATAGGAGAAGGAGGAAAGCTTCCACCTGTCCACTCTCTCTGCACCATGCATAATTTTACAGACAAAGAGAGCACCTTGGTGATGATATTTAGAAGCATTTGGCCATCAGGCTGGGTCCCCTTACTAGATTCGAAGAATATATTTAATTCTTAAAGAGACCGATCTATTTCAAGATGTGATAGTCCCAGTGTACCACTGCATTGGTCAGGCTGCACCTGAAGTATTGTGTGTCATTCTGGAGGCCTCACTTCCAAAAGGACGTTGACAGAATGGAGCAGGTGAAAAGAAGGGCGATGAGGATGGTCAGATACCCAGAGACCAAGCCCTATGAGGAAAGGCTGAGGGACCTGGAAATGTCCAGTCTGAAGAAGAGGAGGCTGAGGGGGGATTGCTCTCTTTAAGTGACTGAAGTGTTTGAAGGGCTGTCACTTAGAGGAGGGCAGGGAGCTGTTCCTGTTGGCGGCAGAGGACAGGACTCGCAAGAATGGGTTGAAACTGAGGGCAGGAAGATACTAGCTGGATATTTGGAAAAAACTTGTTTACAGTAAGAGTTGTGCAACAGTGGAATCAGCTGCCTAGGGAGGTGGGTGAGCTCCCCCTCCCTGGTAGTCTTTAAGCAGAGGCTGGACAAACACTTGCCAGGGATGCTCTGGGGGCTGATCCTGCATTGAGATGGGGGTTGGACCAACTCTGTGATTCTGTGATTGTACTCTTATCAACAAATAATAGCCAGAATGAATACATTGTAGGGAAAACGAAGTTCAATAATGCTAAATTTGACATGTTTATAACAAAACGAAGTATATTTAATATTAACTGTTTGAAAAACCCAACTAGGAGGATTTCTAGTTTGTGCCATTGCTTTTGAATGCATTAGTTACATTATCAAATGAGGTGCATCATTAGTTCTTGTAAAGGAAGGACTAATCTTGTGGTAAGCCATGTTACTATCTTTCTGTGATTTTAAATTGTGCCTTTCTTTCAGCAAGGGATTTTTTGTACCTGGGAACACGGACAATGCTTCTCCTGTGAAGAAGAAAAGGTATTTAATAGGACTTCTTTATTCTTACTGCTGTGGAATATACACTGTGCACAGGAACATAAACGTTTTTGTACTGAAGCTGACCCAGGGAGACTACATATTAAATGGCACAGAAGAATTGCTCCTTATGCCAGAAAATTATATAGACTTGGGGCCAAATTAGAGGTTATAATGTCCAAATGTGGCAATTTTGAAAATGCCACAAGGGCCCAACCCTGATTGGGTGTGCAACGTGGTGGGACCAGCTGGTCTTGTCACCCCCACCCACACACTTTGCCAAATTCTAAAATAATGGTAGCTTCAGCACTTGATAAGGCACATGGGGGGAGGATATAAGATCACCAGTGGCCCATCCAGTCCAACACTCAGTGTCACAAAGTGGCCAAAACCCAGGTGCCTTTAGGAGGTCCACCAGGGAGGCCAGAACTCCAGAAGCCTTCCCCCCCACAAGCACCAAGACTACAGAGCATCACTGCCCCAGACAGAGTGCTCCCTCTATACATGTGGCTAATAGCCACTGATGGACTGCTGCTCCATATATTTATCCAGTCCCCTGGGGACAGCCTACAGTTCTCTCAGAATTCTCTCAGCCCCTCCTACCTCACAAGGTGCCAGTTGTGGGGAAAGGAAGGGAAAGCGATTGTAAGCCACTTTAAGACTCCTGAAAGAAAAGCAGGGTACAAAAACATGCTGTTCTTCTTCTTCTTCTCTTATTGACAGAGAACTGACTTATCCCTAAGTTATAATAAGGGGCCTTGGAAAGATATTTAGTCTCTGAGATTTTTATTAAGAGAAGAAAAAAGCAGAAATAAATGATGGCAAGCTCTGAATCTTGCTGAAATGCAGGGCTATTTTTGGGCAGGAACACACAGGAATGGAGTTCCGGCTGGCTTCTGAATTGGCCATGCCTACAGCCTCCCATCCCCTCGGGTTCCCCAGGCACCTCACAAGCCGTGGGGTGCCTGGGGAAGCCAAGCCAACCCAGGGAGGGAAGGCAGTTTAAATTGCCTCCCCTCATTGGGTTCCCCAGGTGCTCTGCAGCTGCGGGGCACCTGGGGAAGCCGATCCAGAACTGCCTTCCTTCCCCCGGGTTCCCCATGCGCCCCACAAGCCTCAGGGCACCCGGGGAAGCCGATCCTGTGAGGGAGCTGCGCAGTCAGGGGTGTGGCCTATTATGCTAATTAGTTCCTGCTGGGCTTTTTCTACAAAAAAAACACCCCTGTTGAAATGAAAAACCCAATCGGTGCAATCTGGCAAAAGTTGAACATTTTAAAGTCACATTGATGGGAGGGTTGAAGTGGAACTTAAATTGACCCACAGGCTGCAAAACATCATAGATTTTTTCATTCACATATGAAAGAGCTCACAAAACAAGCAATTGTTCATTCATTCTGAACAGGCAGTCATGGATGCCTCCCCCAGTTCCAGGTCAGAAGTTTGCCACTGACCACACAGAACACCGCAAAATGTAAGAACTATAATTTTTTATCAATGTTTTTGTTCACTTCTAAAATGTTAGGAAATGCATGAGCGCAATTTGTCCTTAAGTTGGTTTAACTACTTCTGTGCAATTGTTTGAAATCTCATGGCTTTATATCTGACCAACAAATATGGAACAACTCTACTAATTTTTGGCCCAGGCTCGGAAGACTGACTTTTTTGTATATTTGTAAACCACAAGAGGAATCTCTGCTTGAGCTAAACATTGTGGGGTAAAAAAATGTCAAAGTGTGTAAATACATCCAGGTGGGCAGCCATGTTGGTCTAAAGCAATCGAACAAAGTTAGAATCCAGCAGCAGCCTCTAAGACCAACAAAGTTTTCATTTGCATGCACACTTCCTCAGATACATTGCAATGGAAGTTAACAATTCACGTAGAAGCATTTGACAACATGTGTGAACTGTTAACTTCCATTGCAATGTATCTGAGGAAGTGTGCGTGCACACAAAAGCTCATACCTTGAATAAAACTTTGTTGGTCATAAAGGTGCCACTGTGTGTAAATAAAGCCACAGATATTATCTCCTGCAATTCAGCCAAAGTCATGTTCACTTCAGCAAGAGAAAGTTAAAATGCTAATATGCTTAATTTTGGCTGGAATGTGCCCATTATTTGTCTTTTGCATTGAGTCAGGCAGTCGGCAATAAAAATAAGGTGGAGGCTCATGCCAACACAGTAACAGAACAGTCCCAAGGAGAGTTACACCCTTCTAAATCCATTGACTTTAATGAGCTTAGAAGGGTATAATTTTGCTTACTGTTGCACTCTAACACTCTCAGATGGGCTATAAAGTCAGTGAATGAGGGGCGTAGTATTTAAATACTTATTATTAGGATGGTCAACCAATCAAAAAATTTCATCTTACCAAGACCTGAAAGTTGGTACCTTTTTGAGGTATTGCAGAGAGTAGCAAGATAGCTGATGTTTTAATTTCAAGGCTAAACAAAGCAGAAGTCCAATGGGGGCAACTTAAAGGCTAGCAACATTTATTCCAGCATGAGGTTTCATGTGTCAGATCTCACTTCTTCAGGTGTAAATTACAAGGCATCCAAAGAAGGGAGGCTAGGGTTGCCAACTCCAGGCTGGGAAATCCTTGAAGATTTGGAGGTGAGGAGTACAGTTTGGCGAGAGAAGGGAACTCAGTAGTGATGTGATGCCATAGACTCCACTGTCCAAAGCTGTCTCTGCTTTCGCGAGAACTGATCGCTGTAGATTGCAGATCAATTGTAATTCCAGGAGAACTCCCAGCCCCACCTGGTGGTCAGCAGTCCTAGCTCTTGGGTTTTCCTTGTGTGTTATTTCATCCCTTGTATGCCCCTGTTGCATCTGGGTTTTTTTCTTTTCCGCGTGTGTTTTGCTCCCGCTAGTGGTCATTTCAATATTTCAGTGCTGTATCACCAGCTTATTCCCTAGTACTTTAAAAGTGCAGGGAAATAAGCTGGAAATAGAGTGACAAAATATCGACATGACCACTAGAGGGAGCAAAACACAGGCAGGAAAGGGGGGGAAAACCTGATGCAGTATGGGCAGAAAAGCAATAAAAATAAGAAGTGCGGAAAACTCTCTGTCTCACAAAAGCTCATGCTGGACTGTTTTGCTTTGCTACAACAGACTAACATGGCTACCCTTCTTGAATACAGAAAGGCTATTGCACTTTTTAATTCCCAGCTGTATTAACTCTCCAAAACCCAAATAAACATACCCTTATGTCTCAGCTGTTAACATTGCCCCTGCCTCCCGGTTATACTTTAGTAGATTAATCTACCAGTTAAAACAGTTTAATTCTTTAAGGCCTTTAATTCTTTAAGGCCTTTGAAAGAGGCTGGTGTATCAAGCAGGATGTATGGATGAGAAGAAAAAGGAAACAAAAATGTACATAGACTGAAGAACAAATTAAACAAGAAGAGGAAAAATTGAAAATAAACCCTTCAATGGAACAATCAAGGATTAGGATAAAAAATCTACAGCATCAATTCAACTGTCTATTAACACAAGACATTGCAAAGAAAATAATGTTTGCCAAACAGAACTATTTTGAAAATGCAAATAAGCCGACAAGATGGCTGGCATACAAATTAAGAAAAGAATCAGAAAAGAAACATAAAGATATTGAAAAATGAAAGAGGAGAAGAAAAATATACATAAAGACTTAAAAACCATAATTGAAACCTTTTCTAAATACTTATACCAAGAAAGAAATATTAAACAAGACCAAATTAGAGATTTTTTAAAGAATCACAATAATAAAGTATTTTCAGAAGAGAAAAGAAAAACGTTAAATGAGGCCATATCTTTCTCCAAAGTGCCTGAAGCAATTAAAAAACAAAAAAAGAAGACTCCAGGACCAGATGAGTTCCCAGCAGAATTTTACCAGATATTTGAAGACCAAATTGCATTACCACTGAAACTCAGGGGTCCATTGGGGCCGGAGCGAAGCTCAGGACTGGCCAGTAGGGCAGCCACGGGCTGAATCAGATTCTCTGATCTGATTCAGCTCGCCGCTGAATTGCTGCCGAAATTCGGTGGCAACTTTAAAAGCCACTGGAGGGGAGGGGGTTTGAGGGAGAGGCTCCAAACTTGCAGAGTAGCTGCTGGGGCCTCTCCTCGAAATGCCCACCAAGTTTCAAGAAGATTAGACCAGGGGGTCCAATTCTACAGGCCCCCAAACAGGTTGCCCCCATTCCCTCCATTGTTCTCTATGGGAGGAAAAAAGTTAACATTTTTTCCCTCCATAGAGAACAATGGAGGGGATGGGACAATCCGTTTGGGGGCCCATAGAATTGGACTCCGTGGTCCAATCTTCTTGAAACTTAGTGGGTATTTCTAGGACAGGCCCCAGCAGCTACCCTGCAAGTTTGGAGCCTCTCCCTCAAACCCCCTTTCCTCCAGCCCCTCATATACCCTATGAGTTTTTGCCATTGATTTCAAAGGCCCATAGGATATAATGGGACTGAAACTGACATTCCCTTTCTAACACACTTCTGGTGATGTCAGGGGATGTGGCATATGCTAATGAGTTATGCTAATGAGTTATGCTAATGAGCTCCTGCACCTCTTTTTCTACGAAAGGACCCCTGCTGAAACTTACCATACAAAACATATCTGAAAAGAAGAAACTCCCAGAATCTTGGAACCAAGCAATAATCACACTAATCCACAAACCAGAAACAGATGAGAAAGAAATTAGAAATTATAGACCAATCTCTTTATTGAATATTGATTATGAAATTTTTGCATCTATTTTGGCTAATAGATTGAAAAAAGTTTTGATGCAGACAATTCATCAAGATCAATCAGGATTTTTACCAAAAAGACAAATGAGAAACAATGTGAGAACTATTTTAAATGTATTAGAATACTTTGAAATGCATCCTGAAAAACAATTGGCACTGATAATTTTAGACACAGAGAAGGCCTTTGACAACCTTACATGGTCCTTTATGTTGGAACAACTACTAGCTTGGCAATGTGGTGACTTTTTCTATACACAAAACAAATTGCCAAAATTTTGGTAAATGGTGACCTTTCACAAAATATCAAAATTGAAAAAGGAACCAGACAAGGATGCCCATTATCTCTTCTACTATTTATTTTTGCTTTGGAAACATTATGTAACATAGTAAGAAGAAATGTTGCAATTAAAGGACTCAAGTGAAAAGGAGAAGAATATAAACTACAAGCATTTGCAGTCCATCTGGTTTTCATATCGGGAGATCCCCAACTATTTACTGACCAACTTTTACTTTCAATAAGAGACTACGGATAATATGCAGGATTAAAAATTAATCTTAAAAAAACTAAAACACTAGCTAAAAATTGTACTAGAGACCAAATTCAATTGCTCCAAGATTGCTGAGGGATTGAAGTACAGAAGAAAATAAAACACCTTGGAATTACCCTAACTAATAGGTGTAGTTCACTATTTCAGGACAATTACTCAAAGCTTTTACAGGAAATCCAGAAAGATCTAGAAAACTGGAAGCATCTACAACTATCTTTTCTAGGAAGAATAGCAACAGTGAAGATGAATGTAGTACCAAGACTTATCTTCTTATTCCAAACAATACCAATCATAAAAAACCAACAGTACTTTAAAGAAATTGACAAACTTATAAGACAATTTATATGGCTGAGGAAAAAACCCAGAATTAAAATGAAAGCTCTACAAGATTTTAAAGAGAGAGGAGGCTTTGCATTACCAGACGTATTATAAAGCCGTTGCCTTATCATGGATGAAAGAATGGATTTTATTGGAGAATACAAGACTTTGAAACTAGAAGGACACGATTTGAAACTACGTTGGCATGCTTTTGTGTGGTATGGGGAAAGCAGTAATCATAAATACTTCAAACAACATATGCTAAGAGCAACCCTATTAAAGTCATAGGAAGAGATACAAAAACTGTGCTATACTAAAATACCTAAATGGGTCTCACCATTAGAGGCCTTCATAAATCCTATGGTATTTACGAAAGACCTATTGTGGAGATATGAAGATTTACTAGACAACCAAAATAAAATACTGCGGCAAGACAATCTTAAGGGAAAAAAAACATTCATTTGAACTGGTGGGAAAGGGCCCAACTAGATTCTAGATATATAAAAGATCAGGTTACAGGATTCTATGATACGCCTATAGATTTGGACAAAATTTTGTTTTGTGTAAAAGGGAAACTTATAAAGCCTTTTTATAACTTCTTGTTAGATATGAAAATGCAAGACAAAATCTTACAAGACTCAGTGGTTAAATGGGCACAAAATATAGGTCATAACGTCCAACTAGACCAATGGTCTCAGGTCTGGGAAGTAAACTTGAAATTTCCTAAAGCAGTTTCTTATAAAGAGAATATATATAAGATGTTTTATAGATGGTACATGACTCCAGAAAAATTAGCTAAATAGTACCCTACTATGTCTAATTTATGCTGGAAATGTAAATTAAAAACAGGTTCATTTTATCATATGTGGTGGACTTGTAAGATTGCTAAAACATATTGGACATGGATACATGAGATATTACAAAAAATACTGGACATGAATGTTTCATTTATACCAGAACTTTTTAAATTAAATATTGTACCACAGAATTTTAAGAAATTATATGGCAAATATTGGAAGAAGGAAGAAAAACCAACAAAAGAAGAAACAATATGTAAACTTTTAGAAGCTGCAGAAATGGATAAAATTGACTTTACAATTAAGAGACAATAAGGATGAAACATTTTTAAAGAACTGCTTGAGACTATATAAATGGATTGAAATTTATCTTGGAAATGTATCAAATAAACACTAAACAATGAATGTACTGTAACTGGTACAAATAACTTCTATAGGTGGATAAGAATCTAATTCGATCATATAGACTTAAATTTACCAAGTACATGCTCCATTGTTTAGCGTATATATCTTTTATGTTTTGCTTCGTAATGTACGTCATGTCTCTTTTTCTGAAAATAATAAAAAATTATTTTTTAAAAAGAAGAAAAAATAGTTTAATTCTTATTATGGTCGTTAGAGGAACTACGCTTCAGAGGGATACGCAAGTGTTTTCAAGGACTCAGTTCTTGCTAGTGCTAATCTGAAATCAGGCACTGGGTTTGCTTTAAAAAGAAACACTAAAAAAAAGCCTGTGGAGAGAGACAGGGTCACGATAGAAGCCATTGATGAGCTTTCTTGCAGATAATGCTTTTTAAAGCCCTGCAGACTGATTTATGGACAGGTTGGAGTGGTTCAAAAGAAAGAAATCTTCAGTGACTTCAAAGGCTGAGCTACTTTTCTTTCTGTTTCTATCTCATTATCCCGTTTGAATGCTAAAATTGCCAATGTCTGTATGTCCTTCATTGGAGGGTAGGTAGGCCATGCTTGTTGCATGCAGAAGGTTCACAGGTTCAGTTCTCACCAGGCTCAAAGGACCATAAGGAGTTGTTTTAGGGAGAGGCCCTTCTCTACCTGACATCCTGTAGAGCAGAAGTTCAGCCCCACAAACAGGTAGACCAAGATGAACAGACAGACAAATGACCTGGCTGGCCAAGCACTGTGTAATGTGGTTGGCAGAACACCCCTGAAGCTGCTTTCTGCTGAGTCAGACCACTGGTCCATCAAGGTCAGCACTGTCTGCTCAGGCTGGCAGCAGCTTCCCAGGGTTTCATGCTGAAGTCTTTCACACTGCCATCTACCTTGTCCTTTAACTGGAGACGCCAGGGATTGAACCTGGGACCTTCTGAAAGCCAAGCAGATGCTCTACCACTAAGCCACCATGGCCCCTCCCCCCAAACCCTCCATGGTTTACAGAATTTCTTCTAATCCTGCTATGCTATCCAAGACCTTTTAGCTACAGATGGGCAGGATTGCTTGCAAGTGACTATTTTGCTTGCTCAAATGCTTCTGCTTGTGGTGAAACAGTCACATCCAGGGCTATTTTGGGGCAGAAACACACAGGAACAGAGTTTCAGCCGGCTTCCAAACTGGCTGCACCTACAGCCTCTCACCCCCTTGGGTTCCCCAGGTGCCTCGCAAGCTGCAGGATGCCTGGGGAAGCCAAGCCGACCCAGGGAGGGAAGGCAATTTAAACTGCCTCGCCTCCTCGGGTTCCCCAGGCACCCCGCAGCCGCAGGGCACCTAGGAAAGCCGATCCTGGGACGGAGCTGCGCTGTCAGGGGTGTGGCCTAATATGCTAATGAATTTCTGCGGTTGGGTGTGGCCTATTGTGCTAATAAGTTCCTGCTGGTCTTTTTCTACAAAAAAAGCCCTTGGTCATATCTCCTTGAAACTAAAAGCTGAAATGCTAGTTGCTATGAACAGGGGCATGAGGTGAAGCAATACTATTTTATTATGTTTTTTTCACAGTGAACCCAAGTCATGACTTTACACTGTGGATGGGCATTTTACTTGAATGTCTGCAGAATAATTTCTAGCAAATCTTTGCAGTCTGTGCATCCTAAAATTTCCCCAGTGTTGTAAAATCGAGCCTCGCATTGTGCACCCAGGCCACAGCCCCCACTCATGGAACCTTTATTTCTGCCTCCTCCTTTCAAATCGTGCCACTTATTAGCTGCATTTCTGCCTGGTAGTAAGCCTAACTGAACAGAGCTCCAGTGGCACCTTGAAGACTAGCAGCATTTGCAGTGGAATCCTAAAATAGCCTTCTAAACCCATTGACTTCAATGGAATTAGAAGGGTGTACCTGTGTGGGGTTACACTGTAACTCCAGCATTAATTTTAGTGAGTCGGAGCTCACTTCAGCAGAAGCTAATTAAACCTGGAATGTGGTGAGCTCTGACTCATGGAAGTTTATGCTGAAAGAAGTTTTTGTTAATCTTTAAAATGTCTTTGGCCTTCTGTTAAACTGTACAGAAGTAGGTCAGCGTGCCTTGACCTGGGTGGCCCAAGCTAGCCCCATCTTGTCAGATCCTGGAAGCTAAGCAGGGTCAGCCATGGTAAATGCTTGGATGGAAGACCACCATGGAAGTCCGGTGTTGCTATGTAGGGGAAGGCAATAGCAAACCACCTCTGCTCATCTTTAGTCACCCTGACCTGGATAACCCAGGCTAGCCTGATCTCAGAAGTTAAGTGGGGTCAGTCCTGGTTAGTGTTTGGACGGGGGACCACCAAGGAAGCCCAGGGATGCTATGCAGAGGCAGGCAGTGGTAAACCTCCTCTGATAGTCTCTTGCCTTGAAAACCCCACAGGTCGCCAGAAGTCAGCTGTGACTTGGTGGACCTTTCCACCACCGCCAGACCAATAGGGCTACTCCTCTGAAAATAACCTTTTCAGTTTTTTGAGACTTACTGGATACAGATTTAAAACTGCATTTATAATGCTACACATGTGTTTGAGATGCGTGTGTCCTCGTCGTTATTTGATGAAAGGAACAGACATATATAAACAACAGGGTGTCACCGAAGTTGTTCCGTGCATAAAATGTCCAAATAACACATAATGGAGAGCAGTATGAGAAGCATACTCCCTCAAGCAAATCTTCTGACATGTTGATTGTATGTTATTGGCTCTGGAATTTTTTTTAAAAAGTGTCCTGAAATCTTGGCAGTAACTGTGGTTTTCTCAGTCGCGTCAATTAAATAGTGATGTTGGGTTTTAAGAATGTTCACGTGATTTTCAGGAACACTTCTGCATTGCCACTTAGTGAGAGACTTCACCAGCGCTGTGAACTGTTTTAGATACAAATAAATTACATATTTTACATCTTTGGCCTTTTTTTTGGGGGGGGGGGGTAGTATGGAATCTAAATATCTAGCTGTCAAGAAAATCCATTTAAATTTCAAATGACTTTTATGATTTACTCAGAATACTGAGGGTATTTTGACCCATGGAGAATTAATATGGTGTAACCTTGTATAGATGCTTTGCAACCAGAGTCCACCCTCCATAGCATCCATTTTCTGCAGGAGAACTGGTCTCTGTAGTCTGGAGATGAGCTGTAATTTCTGATGATCCCCAGGTCCCACCTGGAGGCTGGCATCCCTATTTCAGCCCATGAGTTGGGACTCTCGGTTGGGCCTCAGAGCCCTACCTGCCAAGCCATCAGCCCTTACAGAAATGCTTTTGGGTCCATTTTTGGAAGGACCTGCTCCTAAGGCCTGTGGGTAAAGGACCAGGGGGCCATACCCTTGTGCATATTCTAAGAGTAGCAATAGAACAGCAAGGCAACGCCGCTCAACAGTAGAAAAGATTCTTTTTTTTTTTGCTCAGGCAGGGACAGAGACTCTGGCTTCTCCTCTTCCTGTCACATGATTCTGATGACACATGCTTACAACTTAGGCCCAATTTACACCTCCCCTTTGAAGTAGTTTGACTGCTGTCTTTTCCTACGCTCATTTCACGCTGGTTTCGAATTTCACTCCCTGGGTCTGAAGAGTACTAAGCAAAAGGATCTGTTTAAGGCAGTAAAATGCTAGCTTGACCACAGAGGGGCAATTAACGAATGTAAACAGTAATTTTTAAACTAGAACAAGTATGGTTTAAAACTAGAAACAGGTATAGATGGAGGTTTTTTTTTTTGAAACTAGAAAGATTCCAGTGGGCAAGTCAGATGTAGATTTGACCTTAGACAGTCGCTGATGCTATCAAGGAAGTGGTGGTGTTAAATGGAGTTATCAATTCCATGTTTGGAAATACCTGGAGATTTGATGGTGGAACCTGGGGAGGACGGGCTTTAGGGAGAGGAGGGACCTCACTAGGGTATAATGCCGCAAGTCCACCTTCCAAAGCAGCCATTTAGTCCAGAAGTTGATTAAATGCCTTAAATAAATAATCTATGTAGTGTGGAGATCAGGCCTGTAACCATGGAGGGCATTTGGGGGCAATGCCCCCACAGATGAGTGCTGCTCCCTTAGACAAGAAAATCAAAAAGAAATCCGGATTTTTTTTAAAAAAATGTAAGATGCATGTGGGTGTTCCAAAATGACCCCAGACACACCCAGGGAAGCTTCGGTCTCATTTTTCCCCAGGCTGAAAAATAAATACGTTTTTAAAAATGCAGAAATAAAATGAAATGAAAAAAATAAAAATAAAATTGCAAAATGCAAAATAGAGAGAGCTAGAAGTCTCTCCCCACCTCCAGCTTACAACGAAAGGCAACCCAGAATTGGGTCTCTCCAATCAAAAGGACTAGAGGTCACAGTGGAGCTGGAGCCATTACCGAGAGAAGCAGCAGGTGCGGCCAGGGTGCCCCCCCCCCCCAATTTCCCCATGCCCCACCAACCAAAATTTTCTGGCTATGCCCCTAGAGATCAGTTGTAGTTCTACAAGATCTCTGGCCCCCCACCTGGAGGTTGGCAACCCTAGGGTTAAAGCTGGGTCCTGCGTCTGAAAAGGTTAACAGCCACTAGCTTAACAGGCCAGGCTGTAAACTAAAAAGTTCTGAGTTCAGATTTTGCCTGCAACATGAACCCACTGGGTGCCTTTATTCAAACCGCTGTCTCTCAGCCTCAGCGCTTCAGTACTGTTGGGGTGAGTTGAAAGGACTGGTGATATAATAAAGTTCCTACAGCACCTTATAGTGTTACCTATGCAAATTGCTAAGTGTTATGTATGTCCATGTGTGCTTGTAGTTTATTATATTTTCATCATACTGTTCAATGCAAATTTTACTCCTGAAGTGGCTTAACAACTCTTGACATGCAAAGCAAATATCAATCAAAATATAATCAGTTATTACCGGTGGCTGGGTCTTTGGTATGAAAAGGCTTCTGCCTTCTCTGATGTCCTTGGGGTGTGTCTAAACAACGCACACACATTCTCGTTCACAATTCATATCTCCTGAAAAATATTCGTGTGTTCAGTGTGTAAATTAATTCATTGCTTCTGTTTCTTTGTCTAGGCAGTCCTGGACTCTGCCAAATACAGCTGCAGCAGTCGTCACAAACGATAAGAAACAGTAAGGACGAGCATGATATTTGTGTGTTTATTTAAAAGAAAATAAATTTGTGGCAGATTCCCACGTCATGTTATCAAGAGTACACCAAAGCCATTCTTAAGTGGGCACCTAAAATGTAATGTGTGAACGCAACAAACCTGGATACCATATTTGTTAGGGAGCCCTGGCTGGCTGGCTGCATTTCATTACCAAATGTACACTTGGTGGCAAACCCTTTAGTATGTAAACTGAATCACAGACAGACTTTGAAGGACTGGGCATATTAATGGTACTTTCAAGTACAGGAGCTGCAAGTGGGTCAAGAGGGGTACTCACCTCGTGCTGACCTGGGTAGCCCAGGCAAGCACAATCTCATCACATCTCAGAAGCTAAGCAGGGACGACCCTGGCAAGAACTTAGAAGGGCGATCTCCAAGGAATACCAGGGGTGGGACGCAGAGGAAGGTTGAGTTGTTTGGGGCTAGAACTTCTGTGCTGAGTACAGTTTCATTGGTGCCATTTTTCAGCTTTGCAATTATGTCAAATACCCTGTCTGTGGTCTCTGACTCTGGAAATATCGCCTTGAACTTCCTCACTGTTATGGACAAAGGGAAGAAGTAACTCCTACTGTTTGAAACTGAGAAATACATTATAATTTTTGTGCTGTGCAAGTTTGTGATTACTGGATTTTGCTCTAGATGAGAAGACAAGATGCTGCTCTGGGGTTTATGTCTGACTGAACTTCAGGAATGCGTCAAGATAGCCGTTGGTGTTGAACTCAGCCCTAGAATTAGGGAGGTTTGAATGGGCTGTTGCTTAACTGTTCTTAATTACATGTTTTTAAGCTATATATTTTTAAATTTATTTAGTTTTAATATTTTAATTATATTTATTGTCGTCCCCCTTCTTGAATATTGACTGTCTCCTTAGAAAGATGGGCTATGTCAGTGTTGTTAAGTAGGTCAACTGAGTTGTGAAAATTGAGAACTGCCTTGGGGGCGTTTGAAAACAGAACATGACTGAAATATTGTAATGACTATTTTTAATCAGGATTTTTCTTCTTTCTGCAGAGTGCCCTCTGCTTCAGACAAACCTGGAGGACCAAAGATGTACGTATTTTGTTTCATAGTATTTACACTTTGAAATTATCGGGACCTTTTCCCGGTCTGGATGCAGGGATACTGCTCCCCCATCAGTGGATCATGGTATGGAAACCGGTTTGGTTACCCAGTGAGATGATCTACACTGATCCACTGATGGGGGAGCAGCATCCCTGTTGGTTCTCCTGGATCTCCGTGTGACATTTGATACCATCAGTCATGTGGTAATCCTCTGGATTGACTGACAGGATTAGGTTTCAGTTTCAGTGGTATTGTCCTGTTTTGACTTTCTGTCTTTCTGGGAGGGGAGATTCCAAAAGGTGTTACAAGCATGTCCCTGCTATAATCTGTGCCCTGTTGCAGGATGTGGGGCAGAATATCCCACAGCTCTGATGCAGCCACTGAGAACACTCTGTCATGCACACGGCTAGTTTTGAAATCCTGAAGTAATAGCAACCAGAGCAAGTTCACCGCCCTAGTTGACAAGGTACGGGGAGATTCATAGTGGAGGAAACATTCCCAGTTGTTACCCAAGCCCAGATCACATTAATTGTGGGGTTGTGCTGCTGCTGCTGCTGCTTGTGGCATTCTTGGCAGTGGAGCTTGATGGTATACCAGTGGCAGAACTGAGAATGCTAGTTCGTCAAGGAAGCTGCCAAAAATAGAAGCCACACTATAATGGCAATCCAGCCACACGGTGCAACCAGGCCGGTGTTAGAATACCTACCAACAGAAGGCTGGGATCATACCATATAGGAAGCTGCTTATACTTTTAATTTAAAACAGGAAGTGACATCTAGGTACATGTGAAATTGCCTTGCACTAGGACATATTGTTGGTCTCTCTAGATGAGTATTTTCTTCTCTGACCAGCAATCAAGGATCCTGGAAAGAGGCAATTCCCCAGCCAGATACCTTTGTGCTCTATGTTGAATTTGCTCTTGGGGGCAACAATTCATACCAAAGTAGGAGAGAGATTAAGTTTAGTGCTAGAAAATGCCATCGAGTTGCAGACCACTTATGGCAACAACACCATAGAGTTTTCAAAGCAAGAGACCTTCAGAGGTGGTTTGCCATTGCCTGCCGCTGCATAGTGTGGGGTTGCCAACTCCCACCTGGCCACCAGCGGGTGATGGGGGGTAGGGTTGCCAGATCCAGGTTGGGAAATGCCTGGAGATTTGGGGATGGAGCCTGGGGAGAACAGGGACCTCGGTGGGGTCCAGTGCCATAGAGTCCACTGTTCAAAGCATCCATTTTCTCCCAGGGGAACAGATCTCTGTAGTTTAGAGATCACCTGTAACTCTGGGGGATCCCCAGGTCCCACCTGGCAGCTGGCAGGGTAGTGACCTTGAACTTCCTTGGTAGTCTCTCCCCCAAATACTAACCAGCCCTATTTAGCTTCCAAGATCTGATGAAATTTGGCTAGTATGGACTATCTAGGTCAGCGAGGTTTAAGTTTAAGGACTAATTAAATATCACTGTTTTGAAAACAATCAGAACTTCAGTCTGGATGTTTATAGTGGTGCCAAGACTTTTAAGATATTCAGGAACAGCAGGGGTCATTTTGAGCAGGAACGCACAGGAACGCCATTCTGGGAGTAACAAGCCCAGGAGCGGGCACATGTGGTGATGCGCTGTGGGAAAAAAGCAAAAGCTCACTAACTTGATCTGTATTTTCATGCTTGTTGTAGGGGAGCTGCCCTGCAAGAGCAAAGGAAACCTAAAGTGCCTTTAGTCAAAGTGTAAAGCTGGCTCACCAGCTCTGAGTTGGGAAACACCTGGAGATTTTTGGGGTGGAGCCTGAGCAGTGAGTGTTGTCTTCTGACACAATTCCAGTGATGTCAGGGGGTGTGGCATATGCAAATAAGTTATGCAAATGAACTATGCTAATGAGCTCCTGCACCTCTTTTTCTACGGAATGACCCCTGAGGAACAGTCAATGAAAGATGTAATTAGCTTGTTTTCTGTACATGCATACACAGCCAAAGGAACCTGCTCCCCCACCCCAGCAATAAGATTGCTTTTGAATCCCTGATAAGGAAATGTTATTCCTGCATTAAACGAATGTTCAACTTTCTTTCACAGGACTGTACACTCATCCAGGCCAATTACACCCCCAAAGCCCAATAATAATGCTGTGAATGACCAGCTCAGAACAAGGTAACATGAACTGATGATTAGTGCTTTATGGAGTAATATAAATAGCCAGTGTTCCCTCTAAACTGAGTTAGTGTGAGCTAGCTCACAGTTTCTTAGCCTCCGGCTCACACATTTTTGTCTTAGCTCAGGAAGAATGGCTCCAGAGCAAACTAATGTATGCAGTAGTCAAATTGCTGGCTCACAGTGTTAATGCCAGTAGCTCACAAAGCAGAATTTTTGCTCACAGGACTCTACAGCTTAGAGGGAGCATTGGCCCTGACCCAGCCTAAAGGAAGCTCTGGAAGCTTTCAGTGTGATGATTAGAGGCTAAAGCCAGGAGAGTTTCAATGACGCTAGTGAAGTTTCCCAGAAGCATTTTATGTCTCTTGTGATTTGTGGCCTAAAAATCAGGGGCAAACTATATTAAGTGCATGTAATAAAACCCCAACTTCTGCTATTTCTAAGCCAGTGATGGCGAACCTCTTAGAGACCAAGTGCCCAAACTGCAACCCAAAACCCACTTATTTATCGCAAAGTGCCAGCACGACAATTTAACCTGAATACTGAGGTTTTAGTTTAGAAAAAAGAACTCATACATTAACATCTTTTGTCTTAAAAGAAAAACACAATAACAGAGCTTTCAATTATACAAACAACTTTTTATTGAAAGGTAAAAGTTTGCATTTGGCCTGCTTTTGAACAGTTAATGTGATTTTTGCTGTTGTATGCATGCTGATAATTTGTCTAACCTTGGCTCATACTTCGTAAGTTTGAGAGCAGCCCAGCCTCGAGTCTGTGTCATCTTTTTCCTTTTAGAGACTGAGTGCCCAAACTGCATGTGTGCCCACAGAGAGGGCTCTGAGTGCCGCCTCTGGCACGTGTGCCATAGGTTTGCCACCACTGTAATCTAAGCAAAGCAATTTTGGGAGAGTTTGCCTAGCCCTTCCCCTATGCCTTGCTCTTCCACTGTAACACCCCCTACCCATGTTGTTTGGCTCTCAGCTTAAATTAGTCCTTCACCTTGACCCCAGTTCTACAAAGACTTACCACTGGAGCATGTTGCAAGAAGGGCTGTTAATTACAGTCAGGACGTTGTGTTAGTATTAGGTCTTCTACCTTGTTTTACGCATTATACATTCCCTCTATATTACGCACTCATTTGAGTAGAAAAGCATCAAATGTGAAATGCAGCACAGAATATCTGTAATTCCTCTTATTCGCAAGGGGACCTGAGATGCTCAGGAGGGAGGCAGGCTTATAGATATTGAATAAATTAATAAATACAAATGAGGGTTAAGATGAAGAAGAAGAAGAGGAGGAGAAGGAGGAGATTGGATTTATACCCCACCCTTCACTACCCAAAGGAGTCTCAGAGCGGCTTACAAACTTCTTTCCCTTCTGCTCCCCACAACAGACACCCTGTGAGGGAGGTGGGGCTGAGAGAACTCTGACAGTGAGAGCTGTGCCAGAACGATGGCTTGCCCAAGGTCATCCAGCAGGTGCAAGTGGAGGAGTGGGGAATCAAACCCCGTTCTCCCAGATTAGAGTCCACACACTTAACCCTACACCAACCTGGCTCTCCACCAAACTGGCCTTCATGTGAGTCAGAAAACATCCAAGAAGATTTCTGCTCTGAATTAGAGCCAATTCACACATCACAAAATTCTTGTATCCCCCACAAAGGGATGCCAGCCTCCAGGTGGGACCTGGGGATCCCCTGGAATTACAGCTCATCTCCAGACTACAGAGATCCATTCCCCTGAAGAAAATGGATGCTTTGCAAGGGTGGACTCTATGGCATCGTTGTATCCCACTGAGGTCCCCTGTCCTCCCCAGGCCCCACCCCCAAATCGAGGAAAAAAAGGGGGGGACTTAACCCAAAATATAGCTGTGATCTAAGAGGGTCAATCTAACAAAATAAGTTATTATAAATACATAAATATTTATTATGGTGTACACATTAATAAAAGATAAAATAGATTAAAAGAAATGGTCCAAATATCAGACTCTTAAAACTTTTGATACACAGAGCAGATAGTTTTACATATACAATTGATGGGTATATCTTATGACCTGTAGACCATATGCTTTTCGGTTCCTTAGGGCCTTCCTCAGTGGTCAATATTACTATTGTAAGACAACACACATCCCGAAATAAATATGTGAAAAAAGATTTTCCTTTGAGCCAGGTGAAATTATCAAAAGGGAGAGAAAAAAGCCAAATTATTATATACCAAATGCACATAATAATAAATTTTAAAATAACAGGAAACGTTTGTTGTTGTGATGTGCAGTTGCTAAAAGTTTACACAGTGGGCCATGGATAATCTCTCATGGTAACTGCACATGGTCTCCAAATTGTTCTACCCAAAATGGAAATTATATAATTGTTAGAATTTATAAATAGTATAATTATACAGATAATTTTTAGCCATAGAGTCTTTAAATTGGTTAACCAGCCTGGTAACAAATATCCAATGTGTCTTCCATCAAAGGTAGTAATCAAGTTGCATACTGCTAACCAGGGCTCTTTTTGGGCTGGAACGCACTGGAACGGTGTTCTGACTGGGGTCTGAGCCTGCCCCTCTCCTCCCCACCAGCAGGAAATGGCCCCGCGCTCCGGATCTCCACACGGAGATTGAGCGCAAGGCCTGGGCTCCCAGCTCTTTGCAGTCAAAGGGAGCTTTCCCTTTAAGTGCAAGGAGCAGGCAGGAAAGGGCTCCGCACTCTGGATTTCCGTGCAGAGATCGATTACAAGGCCTGGCCTCCCAGCTCTTTGCACTCAAAGGGATATTTCCCTTTAAGAGCAAAGAGCTGGGGGGAAGGGGCCCCGGCTGTCACAGCTCTCTCCATTGGGCTTGTTGCCACGCCTATACTCTCCCTGCTCCCGGTAAGTGCCTCCCCCCATCTCTTCTCTCTCTCTCTCTTTCCCTCTCCCTTCCTCTTTCTTTTCTCTCTCTCTCTCTTTTCCCTTCCTTCCTTCCTTGTTGTGTGTGTTGGCAGAACACTTGACTGTTTCATGGGGGACTTTGGGGGACATCTGCAGAGAAACAGAGTTGTAACTAAAAATGAGCATGGTCATTGGAGATTGCCTGTTTTGGGAAATTTAAAAAGTGGACAGAGTTTCTGAAGAAGATGATTATCCCTCTTCTCCTGCCACTGGGCTGATATCTGTCTTTAATGGGCCAGCAAAGTTGATGTTCTTAAACCTCCTAATAAGAGAAATTTCTGCTTCTGAGGAGTTGACTTCCAACAATTGGTGATCTTGTGATGGTAGTGACACTTTGATGCGGTAAAGACCACCTGTTCACAGGATCATTTTACCTGTGGGACAGACTCTGCGTGGTACATAGTTGCTTGTAAAAAATATTATAGTGTAATAATTCAGGTGGGTAGCTCTGTTGGTCTGAAGCACCAGAACAAAGTTGGAGTCCAAAGTTTCATCCAAGGTATAAGCTTTTGTGTGCATGCATACTTCTTCCATCTGAAGAATTGTGGGTAGCACATGAAATCTTATACCTTGAATAAAATAGTCCACAAACTACTCCCGTCCAGTGTATCCACAAACCTAGGGTTATTCTGCCAGTGAACTAGGATTGCCAACTCCAGGTTGAGAAAATCCCTGGAGATTTGGGAGTGGAGCTTGAGGAGGGTGGGTTTGGGGGAAGGAGGGACCTAAGCAAGGCATAATGCCATGGACTCCACTTTCCAAAGCAGCCATTGACCTGATCTCTGTAGTTTGGAGCTCAGTTGTAATTCCAGGAGATCTCCAGACCCCACCTGTAGGTTGGCAACCCTAAAAATTCATATTTAGTGCACTAGTTCTGCAGGAAGGCAAGCTGATTTCCATGGGAACCTAACCTTTAGGAATTGATTCCAATCCAGTGTGGGAATAATTGTTGGGATATAAGCTATTGGTTCAGGCAAGATTTTGTATAGATGGGGCAGAAAATAATGTTTTTATTGGTTTTGACAAAACCATTTTGACAACAAACAAGGTAAACAGAATGAGAAGCAAATGGTGAGTCTGGCTGGATGAGCACACTTCTGGTAGCATGGGGTGTGGCCTAATATGCTAATGAGTTCCTGTTGGGCTTTTTCTACAAAAAGAGCCCTGCTGCTAATGTTACATCAGTATATAGTAGGACCCAGGGATGATGCAATCACCCACATGCATTGCATAATACTGTTGCCAAGTGAGGGGATTTTTAAATTTTCCATAGTGGGAGGGGGTAAAGAGAGAGCCAGCAAAAAAGAAAGGGGGGAATTACAAGGTCAGCACTACCAAATACAGAATGACAGGTATACATTTTCTCAAAAGCAGCAGGTCTAGTCAACTTCTTCATTCAGTCTTTGAGAAGTCAATGTCTGTAGATGATGTGGGTGAGGCGGGGAGCTTCACGATTGGTGCATAGACTTCCCACTCTTGACATGGCACCACTAATGCCGGCACAATCCATCAGGAGTTTGGGCGTGATCCTGGATGCCTCCTTAATCATGGAGGCCCAGGTCATGAATATTACCAGGCTGGTGTTTTTCTGTCTACATCAGGCTTGGCAGTTAGCCCCTTTCCTCTTGCGCCCTGACCTAGCCATTATAATCCATGCAACAGTCACCTCCAGGCTGGACCACTGTAACTTGCTGTATGCTGGCCTGCCCTTGAGACTGACCCAGATGCTCCAACTGGTCCAGAATGTGGCAGCACAAGTCATGATGGGAACACCATGGATGGCACATATACAACCAGTGCTACACCAGCTCCCAGTAGAGTCCCAAGTCAGGTTCAAGGTTTTTGTATTGATCTTTAAGGCCTTGAGTGGTCTGGGACCTACATATCTTCGGGACTGCCTCCTCTGGTATGTCCCCAGGAGAGCGTTACACGCAGCATAAAACAATCTACTGGTGATCCTCAGCCCCAAAGACATCTGGCTGCCCTCGACCAGAGCCAGGGCTTTCTTGGCCCTGGCTCCAACCTGGTGGAACTCTCTGCCAAATACCACCAGGGCCCTGCGGGACTTAATAAAATTCCACAGGGCCTGTAAGGCAGAGATGTTCCTCCAGGCCTTTGGTTGAGGACAGCAATGGTTCCATCATAGCTGGCACCCATCTCCTCTCGTCCACCTTTTTGCTTTGGCCCACTCCTCACCAATGCTCCCTCTAAGCTGTAAAGTTGTGAGCAAAGACTCTACTTTGTGAGCTACTGGCACTAAAGCAAGTGATTTGGCTCCCACATAAATTAGTTTGCTCTGGAGCCATCCTTCCTGAGCTAAGACAAAAATGTATGAGCCGGAGGCTAAAAAAAACCTGGTTTTTTATCAGTGAACCTGATAACTCAGCTTAGAGGGAACACTGCTCCTCACCCTACCTGCGAAACAACAACATAGTCTGGAGTGGGTCAGGAAGAAATATTGACACCATCTGAGTCACCATCTGAGTTAACGTATATCAATTTTATTGATTTTAACATTGTTTTTAACTGCTGTACATCACTGAGAGCCTTGTGCTCGCAGGGATTGGGCATTTCATAAATCCAATAAATAAATAAGTAAATACAATTGGCCATTGTGTGGAGCAATTCCACTGACCAGGATCACGCAGGCTACCCCGATCTCATCAGGAAGATAAGCAGGGTCAGAAAGCAGGGTGGGAAAGCACTTAAATTTTGGATAATGATAAGAAAAATGATATTTGATATTATAAAAGTTGAACTGGACTTGAAGCCAGAATTTTTTTTGTTAAATATGCTTCCTGTAGATATGACCAAAAAAGATGTAATCTTCTTAATATATGTGCTTACAACTGCGCGAATTTTATGGGCAAAAAAATGGAAATCAGACAGTGTGCCAACTCAGAATGAAATTGTAAGGAAACTGCTAGAAGCTGCAGAAAGTGACCGAATGGGTCAAATGCAACTAAGGGACAAGGAAGGAGTATTGTACGAGGAAGATGACAAGTGGTCGAAACTGTATATATGGTTAGGTAAATATTAGTGGTTAGGCTTGAAAATATGTAGAATGTTTTTTCTTGTGGAACTTATAATTTATAAATGCAAATAAATAATATTATAAAAAAAAAAAGCAGGGTCGGCCCTGGTTAGTACTTGGATGGGAGACCATCATGGAATTCCAGGTTTGCTAGGCAGAGGCAGGCAATGGAAAACCACCTTTGATTGTCTCTTGCCTCGAAAACGCTATGGGATGGCCATAAGTTAGCTGCAACTTGGGCTGCGGCCACACGGCCCTTAAATGCGGGAGGAAGGGCTATTTCCTCTCGCATTTAAAGGGGCCATCTACAATGGCCGCAGAAAGTCCCACGCTGAAGCGGGCTCAAATGCAGGTTCCTCCCACATTTTCCGACCCCGGGAAAATTGACAGTTTTCCTGGGAGTCACGGGAGGAACCCGCATTTGAGGTATCTCAATCATTGCGAGAGCAGGGCTGTCCAGATGGTCCCGTCAGCCATTTTTTCCCCCTTTTACACTTGGGCGCTTGGGCAGTCAAGAGCCCAAGTGTAAAAGGGGGGGGACCCAAACTTACCAGGCAGCTGGCGGGTCCTTTGCTGCTTCTTCCACCGTGGCCACTTCTTCCGCCGCCGCGGCCACCTCTTTTGCCGCCTCTTCTGCCGCCGCGGCTGTTTCCTTTGCCACCTCTTCTGCCGCTGCTTCCGCCACTGCCGCTTCTGCTGCCAGCGGCACTTCTGCCGCCACCGCTGCATCCTTCCCCACTTCTGCCACCGCCTCCTTGCCTGCTTCTGCTGCCACCGACGCTTCTCCGGCCTCCGCCGCCTCTGGCCGCTGCCACTGGCCGCTGCAGGGGTTGGGATATGTAGACATCCCAACCCGAGGTAGAAAAATGCGGCCCCTTTAATCTGGGAGGGCTCCCGGATTTAAAGGGGCCGTGTGACCGCAGCCTTGGTTGCTCTTTCCACCACTGTTCAGTGGTTGATTTCTAAAATCAGGTTCACTGGCAAAATGAAATAAGATTTAACATTCATTATTGTGTTTATACATAATGGAACGTAACGATAAAACAAAAGGCCAAAGATTTCTTTTGCCTCGTTTGGGATCGCCATCTGGAGTGTTTACCTTTTATATTTAAATCGGCTGCTGAAGTGAATTGGGAGGTGAAACAGTCACACCTTCTCCTGTTACCTGACTTCCCTGCCTGCTGGTACAAGGAGGAAATTGGGGTGTGCCACAAATACAAGTGAGCGAGGAGGGTGGGTGACAGGATTCGAGCAGGAATGGGGGCCCTTGTTTCCTCAAAGCCAGTTTGGTGTAGTGGTTAAGTGGACTCTAATCTGGGAAAACGGGGTTTGATTCCCCACTCCTCCACTTGCACCTGCTGGATGACCTTGGGCAAGCCATCGTTCTGGCACAGCTGCTCTTGAAAAAGAGCAGTTTCTGTCAGAGTTCTCTCAGCCCCACCTTCCTCACAGGGTGTCTGTTGTGGGGAGAGGAAGGGAAAGGAGTTTGTAAGCTGCTCTGAGACTCCCTTGGGTAGTGAAGGGTGGGGTATAAATCCAATCTCTTCTTCTTCTCTTCTCTTTTTCTTCTTTTCATTTCCCTCTGAGCTGCAGGCTGACAGCTCTACCCATCGCTACGTAATTTGGGGGATATGTGGTTCTTCAGCATCTTTGTATATAGTCTGAGGACAGTGCTAAAAAATCCCACAGCATGTGCTAGTGCACTTAAGAGTAATGAAGGAGCATCCCACCCCCCTCCCCAACTTCACTCCTTCACAGACTTGGCACTGCGCAATATTATTTTAGGAAGAAAACATCGTGCGGCTGTCACATTTCTATTGTCAGATCTGGAGATCTTAGAGAATAAAATATCAGTGTGCTAACTGGGGAAGCTACCTGCCTACTTAACAAAGGCTTCTTTAAATCCTTTTCCCAATCTTCTCTCTCATTCATTGCATATTCCCCCTCCCCAGTGGTTCTTATTATCATATCAGGCTTTCCGTTTCGGCTGCACCATTGGTAGAGCACCATAGTAGCTGCACCTGACTGAGCTACAAGTTGCTATGGTAACCTTGCTCTATGCTATTTTCTGTCAGTATCTCAACTATAAGCAGCTTGAAAAAGCTTAATTGGGCAGATTCGTTATCCTGGAATAGTATCGTTGAATTTGGCCCGGGGGGGGGGGTAAGGGGTGGGAATGAGGCCAAACCTGACACCTGACTCAATGGGCGGAGAGAGTTCAAAGCCGATAAATGATCCCAGAATGACAGGCCCTTGTAAACTTGAATGTCACAAGACACCTCCATTTTTTTTAAAAAAAACGCGACATGTATATTAAGGGGATTATTAAAATATATTTTAAGGAAGGGAGAAGGAGGAAGTGCTCTCTGAATTTGCACAAAAGGAGCGTGGATATGTAGTTTTCTGGCATTATTCCCAACAATTCAATCTGAATTTTTCAAATACCTGTGAGGAATCATTTGCACAACCTGGGCATTTGATAGGACACTTGTCGGCTCGATGGACTGTAGCCCTCACCCAAACACTTTGTGTTAGCTATCCGTCTGGATCTGCGGTCAATGTTTCCTGTTCCGTCCCAGCCTATCTACCTTTGTTAGTAGAGAATTAACAACATCAGCACTAGAAAAAGTATGGGATAAGGGAGAAATGAAGCAAAGTACGTCCTGAAAATGCAAACTTTGCTGTGCGTATGCATGTTCTTAAGAAAATGATGCTCTCTAATGAGGAGCCAAGAACCTGGTGGGGGAGCACATTTCCTTACTATAGCACAGTCTTGATGCACAGATATAGACATTTCCAGATTGCCCTATTGTTCCATTTTCATTCCCCGGTGTTACCGGGTTTTTTCTTGCGTCCAGACAACTTCGTTAACATTCCCATGCTGTCCCAGTTTTTACTTATCCCCCAGTTCTTTCCTAAACTTGGGTTTCCTGTACTTTCCCCCCCTATTGTGGAATGAATTTGCTAGATAGCCTCTTGCTCAGAATCTGAACAATTCTTTCCACCTTGTGGATTGCTGCCAAACCCGCTCAGAAAGGGTTCTCCCTATGAGGTGGAGGACATCGCCATGGGTTATTCTCATCGTGCCTTTAGGGAGGCAGGAACTAGTTTTTTCCACTTCCTGCTGGCGCCATCAGAATAGCCCATCCCTCAGTTTTTGTTCCTGCCTCATAGGGAGAAGCAGCATAAAACCTTAGCTAAGCTTTTAGCCTCTGTTACTTATTCCTTTGTTCCTTCATTCCTTTTTCAAGGAACATTCCACTTTTCTCTTAGTTTCCGAACTTTACGTTTCACTTTAATTACTCTACTTAAGCTTCAGCCTCAAGGTTCCCCCCCCCCTTCCCTCTCTCTCTCTTCAACCCCCTCCTCTGCTGGGCTCCGCAGTTGGAGCAAAGTCTTTTTGACTGGCGAGGGATTTTTTCAAGCCAGTCACACATGGCGACAAGAGGAATCCCCAAGGAGTTCTCCTCGGGGGAGGAGGGAGACCCGTGCGCCACACAGCCAGCGGCAGCATGAAACAACTTTGTGGCCGATCTGTCTTCGCGGCCAGATTGCGGACCCCTGTCCAATCCAGCCAGCCAGGTGGCGGCACCACATGCCAGCAAGCACCACTGGCAACCAGAGGAGGATGATCCTGCCGGCACAGAAATGCGGCCGAGGGGAGCCAGCGGCCATTTTTGGGGTCTGGAGTTTGCCTCCGAGACCCTGCCGGGGGCCTCTTCAACCCCTGTGGGGACCAAAGCCCCCTGCCCCCTGGAGACTCTGGATGGCAGTGAGCAGGAGAGGGGTAAGAACGCAGACAGGGAGGGGTGCTGATTCGCCCCATGGAGCTGATGGCCGTAATCAACCAGGCCATTCAGCAGGAATTAGCCTTGCTCCGGCCCAGACCACCACCTCCAGTCCCCAAGGATTTTTCCTCCCTGCTGCCATCCCCTGCAAATTGGCCCACCAAAGTGGCACGGAAGACACCCCCCGCTTCCACATGAAAACCCTCAAGGCCATCACAGACGCTCTGTCTCCAAACAAGTTCCTGACATCCATAGACCTCACAGAAGCAAACCCGCACATACCCATTCACCTGACACACAAGCGGTTCCTGTGGTTCTGCGTACACAACCAACATTTTCAGTACAGAGCGCTTCCCTTTGGTCTGTCCACGGCACCCAGACTATTCTCCAAGTTGGTCATCAATCCGGTTGTGCAGCTCAGGTGTTCAGGGATTCATGTTCATCCATACCTGGACGACCTGCTTGTTTGAGCCAGCAGTCAGATGTAGGCAATCAAGAACACCAGGGAGGCAATCCAATGCCTCAAGGACCACGGGTTCTTGATCAACTTCAAGAAGAGCTCCTTAATGCCGACACAGCGAATCGAGCATCTAGGTGCGGTGATCGACACCACCCACAACGCCCTGTTCCTCCCAGCTCCCAAGGCGTGGAAGCTCAGGGAACTGACTGCAGAGGTATATCGCAGCAGCTCTTCACCCCTGATGACTCTAGCCAGACTCTTGGGACTGATGATAGCCTGCATAGACATGGTTCAATGGGCTCACCTCCACACCAGACACCTGCAGGGCTTCCTCTGCCCCTACATAGCAGAGAAGCGAAACATCAACCTACAGGTTCCCCTCAGGGTCAGGAGCAGCCTGCGTTGGTGGCTGGATTCCGCCAACCTGTCCAAGGGCAAGGCCTACTATGTCAGCTCCACACTGGAGATCTTCACAGATGCAAGTCTGCAGGGCTGGGGGCAACCCTCTTGGAGGCACCAGTTCAGGGGACCTGGCTGCCTCACGAGAAGACCCTACCTATCAACCTCCTGGAACTGAGAGCGATACGACTGGCATTGACACACTGCCTCATGACTTCACAAACATCACGTCTTAGTGAGGACAGACAACATGTCCACCAAGGCATATATCAACAAACAGGGTGGCTCATGCTCACCCCGCCTGTACCGCGAGGCAATGAAAATATTCGACTGGGCAGAGAGACACGTCACCTCCATAAGGGCAGAACACATAAGAGGAACCGAAAACACACAGGTGGACTGGCTCAGCAGGGAGACCATTTTAGAGGGAGAGTGGACCCTTCATCCCAAGGTCTTCGAGATAATCGTGGGACACTTCGGTCGGCCGTCAGTGGACCTCTTTGCATCACCAGAAGACTGCAAGGTACCACGATTCTTCAGCAGATACTACCACCTGGAAGCGGAGGCGACGGATGCCCTGACGTCAGCTTGGCCCCGGGACCTATTGTTTGCCTTCCCTCCATTTGTGTTGATATTCAGGACATTGTGCAGGATAAGGGAGCTCTGGGCCAAGGTCATTCTAGTGGCTCTGAGGTGGGCGCGACGTCCGTGGTTTTTGGCGCTTCAAGCGATGTCCCTTCTACCACTGCTGACTCTGCCAGTCAACCCGGACATGCTGTCCCAGGGCACCCCGATCTGGATTGGTTATGCTTGACCACCTGGAGATTGAGCGGCGCAACCTCGCCAAACTAGGATACTCTACAGAGGTCTTGGACACCCTTCTGGCCTCTAGATGACCATCCACGATCCGTATATATAACACCAAGTGGAAAGCCTTGGTAAGATGGTGTTGGTGCAAGAAGGTTGACCCCCTCTCACCCTCTATGACGGGTGCAAGAAGGTTGACCCCCTCTCACCCTTCCTGCAGGAGGGCCTGACCTCCAGACTATGGCCATTCCCTCTTCATAGACAGGTGGCAGCTCTAGCATGGTGCTCCCCCCATGGAGGGCGTCAAAATTAATAGACACCCACATGTACAACTCTTCTTGCAGGGAGCCATAGTAAAATCTCCGCCACAGGTTCATCGCTTCCCGACATGGTGGCTCAACACGGTACTTAAGGTTCTCACCAAGGCCCCCTTCGAACCACTCAGAGAAGTGGGACTGAAGTGGCTTAGAATGAAGATTCTGTTTCTAGTGGCCATAACCTCCGCCAGAATAGTGTCAGAACTGGGAGCTCTATCCACCAAAGCATCTCTCTGTATCTTCCACAGAGACAGAGTGATCTTATGACCCGATCCTACCTTCCAACCAAAGATCTCCTCATCATTCCATCGTTCACAGGAGATCTGTCTACCCACCTTCTGTCCACAACCCAAGCATCCCAAGGAGTTAGAGTGGCATTCTCTGGATGTAAAAAGGGCCCTCAAGATCTACATCAAAAGGACAGAATCCTGGAGGAAAACAGAGGCCCTTTTTATCTGTATTGTCCCACCTCACAAGGGACATGATGTGGAGGCTGGCAATTTTCACACCAAGGACTATTTGAAAGCCCTGACCAGGATGGACCAGGCTAGCTGGAACTGGTCAGATCTTGGAAGCTAAGCATGGTCAGCTCTAGTTAGTACTTGGATGGGAGACTGCCACAGAAATCCAGGGTTGTTACACAGAGCCAGGCAATAGGAAACCACCTCTGAATGTCTCTTGCCTTGAAAACCCTATGTTGGCTGCGATTTGCCAGCACTTTCCACCACCATCAGTGTACACAGATAGCTCAAACTCCTGTTGAAACAGAGCAGGGGGCATTGTAACAGTTGACAACTCTCAGCTTCTGGTGTGAAAAGATGTAAACCATTTGACTGTGGATGCATTTTGTTTAACTGAGATTCTGGTTCATCATGTCATTAATTAACAATTAGTTATTATGTCATTAATTAACAATTAGTTGATGTGGACTATCAGGAATAGCGTGGAACCACTACTCCTTACTTTAACCTCTTTTAAAAGAATTGGAAGGTTAAATCCTTAACTTTCTTAGAGTGGCCAGCTCCAGGTTGGAAAATACCTGAAGATTTTGGGGGTGGAGCCTGAGAAGGGCGGGGCTTGGGATGGGAGGGACTTCAGTGAGGTATAATGCCATAGAGTCCACCAGCCATTTTCTCCAGGTGAACTGATCTCTGTTGCCTGGAGATTAGTTGCAATCCCAGGAGATCTCCAGCCGCCACCTGGAGGTTGACAGCCCTGAACATTCTTTATATGGGAAGGGCTGGGAGACAGCTCTGATCTAAATATGCTCACTGAAAAAGTCAGACTGCCACGAACTCAGACCGATATAAAACCCAAAGTAACATAACTGATCAGTCCTTCTTCTCTCCATTTGTTGTGCCTGTGTCAATTATCACTGATGATTAAATTAATTATGAGTTTGATCTATATATACCTGGTACATCCTGGGGCATCCTTAATTATTCTGATGCCCGTCGAGGAAATGCAATTACATATCCAGCAATTTGGAAGCTGTAATGGAAAGCTTTAGAAGTGCTGAAGTTAAAAAGGCATTTAGTGGTAGTAGGAGAATGCGACATTTTAAAATACTGACAGTGCTGGATAAGTTGTAGATAAATTACATGGCCGATACTGGCCATTCGTTGGCCTTACTTGGGCATCCATAGCTGTAGGGTATGCACCTGCACAGGCCAGCCCTTCATACAACAGTGTAGTCTATTGTGAAGAGCATTTGAGAACCACAGAATGTGATGTACGTACCTGTGTTTTGTATCAACATATGGTAAAAACAGCTTCTTGCTAAAAAATCAGAAAGTGAGTGCTGCTTATTATTACCTAAGTATAGGTCTGATTAGCTACTTTTATATCTATCTTTCATGCAAGTATTGCTAACGTCTATGAAGACATAGCCTTAAAGACTGCAGACATATTTTGGCCCTGCAGATGAATCCTTCCTGTCCTGCAAGTTGCATTACAAAACAAGGGAAGAGAGGCTGCATTTATCCAACATCACGCGGAAAGAAAACTTTTGAACAGCTTTCCTCCTTGCCATTTACGGTTGCCAGCTGGTTCAATTTGCAGCCAAGTATCCTAGCGTTATTTCTTTTCTTCTGTGCAAGTAATCTACTTGTGTATGTTTTTGAGAGCTATTCAGGAAAACACAGGCCTGCATATTAGCTGTAAAAGTCAATAGCGAGTTTAGGGGACTACGTTTATACCGAAAGCACAGCCGAGCAAGTTGGCATCACTTTCCTGGTAATTCTTTTCTCATCCACTTCTTTTCAAAACATCCTGAAAGATGGCTTCTTCTCCGCCATTTAATCCCCCAAATTACTGTACTCAGCAGTTCAGAATATTTTTGGCAGATTGCAAAAAAAAAAATGCTTTAATGACTGGCTGCAGAACTGTTTAGCTTCTAATTCATGGGCTAGGCTTCAAGTGAGATGAATTTAAATCAACTTGGCACTCTCTGGCCAATGCCTTGGCGAAGAATGAAGTCATGTCCTAAATCAGAACAAATGCTGCTCCTGTCTGAGCTTATTTACTGGCTAGTATACAAATTACCCATCTGAGCGCTGACCTGAGCAGAAATTGCCCAAGCCTAGCTGATCAAAACCAGGCAATCCTGACAGACTTTGATGACACAATCTTAGAATGCGGTCCTATTTTTTTTACTAAGATTCTGCTCCAGGTTTTATCTATCTATCTATCTATCTATCTATCTATCTATCTATCTATCTATCTATCTATCTATCCATTTTTATCCCTCACTCCCCACTGTTCGGTGGGCTCAGGGTGGCTACTAACATAATAAAACATACATACAATAAAATTCCAGATAAAACTGTCAAACAATTTAAAATCATATTATAGAAAGCTAATGTGCAATACAAGATGGCGATCTTCCTACATCACTGAAGGCATATTGGTTTTTTCATTGCCAATCCTCCATCTCCACAAGAAAAAGAGATACTGCTCTTTTGGGGGGGTTTGGCTCATGTTAATTCATGTATGCAAATTTTCTGTTGCCTAGCATTTAGAAGACTTACAAGTGCTAACAACCCCCCCCCCCTTGTGTGGTTCAACAGAATGCATGCATGGAACTGTTTGCGCCATTGAATAAAACTGGAAAGCCTTGTATGTGTGAGAACATTGGTGTGCACACCCATACGCACAAGGAGTTTCAGGGTGATGCTGAATATTAATTGTGGCTCTAGATCTGATGATTGGCAACACAACTCGTTGAGTAAAGGGAAAAAATAATATACAATCATTATTTTTATTCATACAGTGCCATGAACATACATGGCACTTCAGAGTTTCATAAGTGAAAAAGTGAAGTCCCCACCCTCAGGGAGCTGATCATTTAAATTTGTTTGTGGAGGAGAGAGAGGGAGAAAAGGATGAATATCTGAGTGAATGCAAGCACACTTGCTTAAGCTTGATTATGATTTGAGCGAGCCAAAAGCTTCATGGGAATGAATGGATTGATGGTTGTGGAACCCTGCTGGAGGCTTTTAGATTGGACACGAGAACAGCTAAGGGAGGGTTAGACAGAGTATGATGAAATGGTGCGGAGACAAAGATGATTTTGTTGTGCTCTGTTGTAACACTAGAAGTCTGGGGTTATCCACAGAAATTAATTCTTGTTCAGGAGAGTCTGTGCATTCACCCGATACATAATTAACATAGAACTCAATGCTGCGATATGTGTTGAAGGCTACTGAACTAAACGGCTTTTACAAAGGATTAAATCAAGTTACAAAGGAAAAGTATACAGATCATGATTAACTGTGATACTTATATGAAACCTCCATGTTTAAAGGCAGTATCATTGCCATTATCGTCACTTTGATAGTAAAGTGACTGGGGCCTGGTATATTAAGCAATAAAACTGAGTCACCCAAAAGCAAGGTAGGATTTCTGTATACTTGGGGGAACCCGTAGGGATGCAAAAAAAAAGTCGATGTAAATCAAAAGACCCTCCCCCCCCTATCTCCAAAAGAATGGAATATAATCTAGGAGACAGAATATTGATGGCAGCTGAAAATCAGTTAAAAGGGGAAAAGAAAGCAAGAACTGCTGTGCAGGCCAGCAATTCATGGAATTGCAGTCTTTTTTTTATGGGATTTCATGTAGAAGGGACACACAGTCTAATTTTTGTATTGAACAGTTTTATGTGTTTGTGTATTAAGCGCCATGTTATGAATTCAGTTACTATGTTATTACTTGTGAGCTTAGAGTACAGCTCCACAGAGGCCCCAGTATCCTAAAATACACAATCGGATTGGTCACTGTTGCAAACAGACCAATCTAGAGAGACTTAGACTTTCAACGGGAGCAGTTCTCATTGATCCCAAGCACTGTTTGATGGTTGGACGTTATTGTTTCTGGAGGTGTGGTTTGTCTGGCTCAGATTGTATATAAACTGGCTTGTTCTGTGTATTGGTTGTTATGTTCTGAGCTGAATAAAGAAATCACTGATTGAAATGCTTCCTTGATCTCAGTATTCAATACTGGCAATGAGGATGGGATGCGGTGGGTAGGCAGCTCCACAGAACCATAGCTGATCACTACAGTGGGCAAGGAATTGTCACCTTGACCCCGAAAGCAAAACCAGCGTACTGATACCATGGCCCCTGAGCAACACTAAGATGGCCACCAAGGGCCAATTCAAGCTGTTTGACACAACCACTGAGGACTGGGACATGTTTGTCTCCAGATTTGACTTCTACATCACCGCTAATGAGATCATCGATCCAGACATAAAGAAAGCCACATTTTTTAGCATCTGTGGAAAGGACATTTTCGATGTAGCTAGAACATTAGTGGCGCCAGCCAAGCTCAAGGCAACGATGCTCACTACAATTATGGATAAACTGCAGGAATATTTTACACTCAAGCTGTCTGAAATTGCATGTCGGCACGCTTCCCACAAGGGCGACCAAGCCCACATAGCCAAATATGTGACTGCACTCTGGAAGATAGTGCAGCAGTGTAATTTCACAGACCTATGCGACAGACTCCATGACAGGCTAGTACGTGGCCTGGTGAACGAAAAGCTACAGTGCTGGCTTTTTGCAAAAAAGGAACTCACATTTCAGTCAGCATATGAAGAAGCTGTAGCTGCAGAAACTGCTGACCAATCAACCAAAGCGGTGTGACTGTCCAGAACGCCACCTGAGTCTTATAAGACACAACCAGTGCATCAAGAGAGCATGGAAGACACTGACAGCGAGGACGACGGAGTTCAGCGAATGCAAGCCAAGAGTCACAAATGCTACAATCGACAGCCGGATACTAAGACAACTTGCGCTGGTTGCAGGGGCAACCATGAATGCCGGAAGTGCCATTTCCATGAAGTCCAGTGTTGTAACTGTGGAAGAATAGGATACATCGCCCAAGTCTGCAGTTCTGCAAAAGCCAAGGGGTCACCTCATGCATCGCCATGCAGACTGTGCCCTCCACCAAGGTACCCTTTCCAAACCAGCTGATTGCCATTCAACATACAGATGTCTCCACCACTTGTCAGTGGCAAGTACGCATCTACAAACAAAGAACAAAATCAAGGTGACAGCTGTCCTTGACAACGTGCCCTTCAAGATGGACGTTGATTTGGGAGCGGTGCTCACCATCATTGCAACGCAGACACTACGCTGGTTGCTTCCCAGATGGAACAGACGATGGCTGGAGCAGTGCGACCTCCACTTAGTCGACTTCCAGAAACAGCGCATCCCGGTTGCAGGAATCAGCAAATTCGTGGTGCGCTACAAAAAGTTCTATGGCCCCCTAAGGGCCACAGTGGTCTAGGGACACCGTGCTAGTCTCTTGGGACTCGATTGGTTCGAAGTGCTAGGCATCCATGTAGTGGGAGTGCAACAAGTCTCCCACGACAGCTTGGACTCTGTGTGTAAAGATTTTCCTGTGGTATTTGATGGTTCCCTGGGTCACTACACAGGACTCCCAGTTTTGTTCGACCTCAACACCAACATCACACCTATTCGCATGAAGGTTTGCCGGACGCCCTTCACCTTAAAGCCACATATCGAAGATAAGCTTGACCCCCTCATCACACAGGGAGTACTGGAGCCAGTATCGTATGTGAGATGGGAGACCCCTATCATCACGCCCATCAAACCTAACGGGTCAGTGTGAATCTGCGCAGATTACAAGTGCACAATAAACAAGGCTCTGCAGCAGCATGCATATCCAGTACTGGTCATCAGCCATCTCCTAGCCTCACTGGCCAGGGGCAAGATCTTCACCAAACTTGACCTAGCACAGGCTTACCAACAATTGCCTGTCACTCTAACAAAGGCCGAAATAATTGTCATGCACCACGGGGCATTCAAAGTTAACTGCCTACAGTTCGGGGTGAGCATAGCCCTGGGACTTTTCCAAGGCCTTATAGAAGGTCTTCTTCAGGACATTCCAGGCACCATCCCATATTTTGATGATGTCTTGAAAGCCGGTGTGTCCACTGAGGAACTGGCTGCACACCTTCGGCAAGTCCTCCACTGATTCCAGGATGCGGGCCTAAAGGTGAAGAAATGCCAGTTTGGAGTTCCACAGGGTTTTTAGGGTTCCTCATTGATGCTGATGGGCTCCACCCAACGGAGAGCAAGGTCAAGGCAATCCACAATGCACTGACCCCTACTTCAAAGGAAGAACTCCAATCATTCCTTGGCTTTCTCAATTTCTAACACACATTCCTGCCGCATAAAGCATCCATTGCAGAACCATTATATCCCCTGTTGGAGATGAAGCCACAGTGGAGCTGGGGGCCAAGTCATGCCTGAGCATTCGCCACTGTCAAGGACTTACTATCGTCCAACTCAGTCCTCATGCGTTTTGACAAATGTCTACTGCTTATCATGGCTGCTGACGCCTCCCCCTATGGAGTCAGTGTGGTCCTAAGTCACCGTTTGCCTGAAGGTTGAGAGGCCCTTATCGCATATTTCTCCAGAACATTGTCGTCCACTGAGAGAAACTATGCCCAGATTGACAAGGAAGCACTCGCCCTTGTTGCTGGAGTAAAAAATTCCGGTTCGCCTACATCTACGAACTGGCCCACCGGCCGGGAAAGGCCATCAGCCATGTGACGCACTCGGCCACCTGCCTATTCGGGCCCCGGCACTAGATCTCTCTTTGGTCTATGACATAATAGCTCTCGAGGAGCTGCCACAACCTCCACTCCATGCGTCCAATGTCGCCACACAGTCCGCCAAGGATCCCACCATGTCCCAGGTCCTAAACTGGGTGTGGAGGGGGTGACCAGCCAGCAGTCAGACTACTGAGTTCTTGGACTACAAGTCATGGCAACATGAACTGTCAGTCCACAAGGGATGCCTTCTATGGGGGAACTGTGTGGTCATTCCCCCCCGCTTCGCCGCAGGGCACTAGAGGCCTTACATGTGGGACACCCTGGAGTGGTACAGATGAAGGCATTAGCACACAGCTATGTCTAGTGGCCACACCTGGACCAGGAGATTGAAGGATGGATCTGTACCTGCCAGCCCTGCCAAGAGTTGCGACCAGAGCCGTCTCAGGTGCCAGTGCAACGCTGGGAGACCACCTGAGTGCCCTGGTCCTGCCTGCATATTGATTTTGCTGGCCTGTTTCAAGGGCAAACATTTTTGATTGTCGTAGACTCATTTTCCAAGTGGCTAAAAGTAGTCTCAATGTCTGCAATGACACTGGCATCAGTCATTAGGGCATCGCACCATATCTTTAGCACACATAGACTGCCCAAGGTTATCATGTCTGACAATGGGACACAATTTACATCGACCAAATGTAAAGAAATCACTGATTGAAATACTGCCTCGATCTCAGTATACAATAGGTCGTCAAGATGCTGCCGACTCATGGCGACCCTATGAATTAATGTCATCCCAAATGTCTGATTGTTAACAGCCGCGCTCAGGTCTTGCAAACAGAGGGCCATGGCTTCCTTGATGGAATCCTCTTTTCTTGTTGCCTACAACTTTTCCTAGCAGAGCATTTGAGAGCCAGTGTTATTTCATACTTCCTGCTGTCCTCTTATGCACACACACGCACACACACTGATGAAGATATTCTAAAGAACAACTATGTTCTCCAAAAATTAAGGTCCTGTAAGCAGTCAGTGTGCTAATTTGCATACATTCTCTCTGAGCAGAGGGCAGAATGTTAAAAAGAACTAGGGTTGCCAGGCCACCAGGGAGGACCTCACCCCCAAAGTGCCGGCATTGTGGCGACGTGCCCAGTGTGATGACATCACCGAGAGGTGATGTCATCACGCCGGGGCACATTGCAGGGATGCTCTAGCATTTGAGGGGAAACACTATGGTTTTTCCTCAAATGACAGTGCTCCTGCCCCCAATGTGCCCAACACAATGACATCACTTCCGGGTGATGTCATCACAGCGCACACGCTTTGCCAAAGAAGTCCCAGAGAGGGACCAGGACCACTACCCCCGCCGCAAGCCAGGTCAGACCGGGCAACCCTAAAAAGGCCAATTGGGAATGATGGTTGGCCTGTCTTTTTCATGAGTCATTTTACCTGAAGGGTTTTATCTGAGGAGCCCTGAAGACTGAGGGAAAGCACTCACACTAAGTTTGGGTGACATGGGTGAGAAAGATTTTGTATGTGAATTAAGATAAGAGATGTCACATCGGAAGAACTGAAACCACACCAGTTTTGAAAGAATCGGAAAAAAACCATGTAGCCTGAAACTTAAAAATATAGAAGAAGAAGAAGAAGAAGAAGAAGAAGAAGAAGAAGAAGAAGAAGAGATTGGATTTATACCCCGCCCTCCACTCCCCAAGGGAGTCTCAGAGCGGCTTACAAACTCCTTTTCCCTTCCCCTCCCCACAACAGACACCCTGTAAGATAGGTGGGGCTGAGAGAGCTCTTTCCCAAGTTGTCCTTGAGGGAACAGCTGGTACAGAGTTATGGCTTGCCCAAGGTCATCCAGCCAGGTGCAAGTGGAGGAGTGGGGAATCAAACCCCGTTCTCCCAGGGTTTGATTCCCCACTTCTTAGAGTCCGCGCACTTAACCACTACACCAAACTGGCTCTCTATATAGGTGGTTATTAACCAACTTAGGCCAAAGCCTGAAATAATATACATCTGATCACTGTATTCTTTATTCATCTATGGAGACTACACCTTTATCCTGCTCATGGGCTTCATAGAGGCAGCTGGCTGGGCACTGTAGGAACAGAATGTTGGACTAGATGGGCCTTTGGTTTGATTGAGTAGGGCTCTTCTTGTGACACAGGTTCTCCTCCTCACCATTCACGTGGAAAGTTGGGTTCTTGCTTGTGCCCATCTCTTCTTACTATGTTTTTGTGTTCTTATGGTTGAGACTGAGAAAATCCTATTCTGATCATTGGGCCACTTGGTTGGAAGTTTGTGTATTTATTTTATCATATTTCTTAAAGACTGGAGGCAACCATAAAGATCGTTTTTTTCCTTAAGTTATTACATAGTAATAATTAATTCAAATAGTTTTGTTTGATAATGTGTATATTCTCCTGTGAATGAGCAATGTGTGTTTTTATTTTGCTTTTGTCCAAAGATAATTTTTAAAAAACCCACCTTTCCTAAAAGGGTTATTCCATTTTTAGGAATGGAATAATATATAAAAACATTAGAGGTACATATGTTATAGAAAAAGAGCTAAATAAGCAATCTTTTAAAATTAGTAATCTACCTGATAATCTAAGTTTAAGTACAGGTGTGGGGTCTGCTGGAAGCCTAGAAGGGGGGAGGAGGAGGAAAAATAAAAAGAGGTCGATAAAAAATAAGATGAATGTACTGTCTAATGAAAAAGGTGACTTCAATAAAAAAAATTTTTGGAAAAAAAAAAACCCTGTCAGGCTAGGGGAATTATGTCATATAATTAAACTCATGCTACCTTGCTATGACTTATTATATAGCATTTGTGTTACACATAATTAAAGGATACCGAAGTTTGGGAATTTCCCTAATTTTAGCTACAGACGAAGTTTAAGTGCCAAGATGATTTTCTCTAGATTACCCAGAAGATTGTTACAGTTTAGGTCTGTCTGTTGCTCTAACCTAGTTAAGAACGGGTACTTTTATGAGATGAAACTGTTCTGTCTCTTTTGCAGGCAAATATGTCCAGCGAAACCCAGTGAATCAGATGCTAGCAAAAACACTACTACAAAGAAGACTGGGAGGTAGGATCAATAGGACTGAATATTATATTATAAAGATTAAATAAATTTTACCTGAATTGTTTAGTTCTTCAAGAATCATCTGCATACTAAAGAATTAAAAATATGATCCAAGTTCTAAGTATCTCTAATAGTTGTTCTGAAGTAGCTATTCTGTGGAGAGGAGGGGATAAGAGTTCACTGGGGTGGGGCCGATTTCTGGGTCCCCAAACCCTGAGACCACGTTCAACAGCAGTAATTGGTTATAACGCAGTCTTCCTACTTTTGCTATGCTAATTTAAAAACTTTAGCAGGAGAACAGTTCCTGCTGTCAATTATGCTAAATGAATACAACCATATTTCCTACTTCTTGGTTGTTAGCAAACCATAGTTTGTGGTTCTGTCCAACCTGGCCCACTGTAGTTTGTTGTTTCCCTCCAAACCAGAATTTCAAGCCAACATCAAACCATAGTTCACAGTTTTGGTTTGGAGGAGGATTGCAAATCACCATTTGCTGATCTAGATAAGATAAAATGGCAAACAGTTGCTTCCTGACCACCGGGAGGTGCTCCCATAACCCCAAACCAAGACCTGGCATTGAACCATCCCACAGTGTTCAGTGAGAGATGAATTATTAAGACTGATGAGCATTTTCTTGGGTTAAAAAAAATCACTCTCATCCAGCTGTTCAAATGCTTGAAAATACAGAAACTTCAGTTACAAAGATTCTATGTGGCTTGTTTGCTTTCAGCATCAAATTAATAATTTAGGTAACTTGAAGTTGTATTTTTCTGTGCTCCACTGATGGTGTTTTGTCTCCAAAGAAGCCAAGACCTGGACAATCTCATCCAAGTCAAAGCTGCAGGTGACAAAAGTGAAAAGGGGTAAGTCTCAGAAGGCTCTTTCTCATCATTTGCTTCCAATATGGTATATGAGCATGGAAGTCTGGAGAGGGCAGAGACTTGGACTTCTGGAATGAGTTCATTTCCAGTGTAATCACTTGAGATGAAAACACAGGATGTCATGAACAGCATCAGATGAGAGAGCCCCGGGTCTATTCAGGCAACAGCTGTTCTCCCTCCGGCCCTCCCTTCCTGGAGCCCATGGCATCTCTCTATATAATATTTGAGTTTTTGTGTCCCTCTTGCCTCAACATTCCACATGCACCCTCAGCCTTTGGTCCCCTGACCTGTCAGTCAGAAGCTGTCCCTATCCACTGGCTGTGAGTACTCGCGTGCCATTGGCTGGGTGCTGGGTCTGCTCCTCTTCCCCGCCCACTCCTTCAGCCACTGTGCCCTGTCAGAATTACTGGCAGACAGCTTTCTCTCTTGATGAAGATGCTTCTCCTGCTTCCCTCCTGTGTGGGACTAACTGTTACCTCAGTGGCTGTTGGTAGGTGTAACAAAATGGCAGTTACCTGTGTTTATAAGATGGCTGCTGTCTGTGGTTTGTTTAAAATGTTCCTCCATAAGGTTCAATTGAGCTGTAGTTCCAGAGAGGGGCCTGCAGGAGTATCACTCACTGGGTTGAATGGGGCTTCCTCATCTGAGAGCCTACAGTTCCCAGCTGCCACAAGGCGAAAAAGTGCAGGAAAAGAGGGACCGTCCCAAGGTGGGGGGGGGGGGGGGGCACCATCAATATAGACTCCAACCCATCCAGGGAGGATTGTGTTTAACCCCTGTTGATTTATGCCCTGTTGGTTCATAGTGTGTGCTTACTCCTACAGTTGTGCCTTATTCATTTAGTCTCTCTGTGTGTGCTCCATAATGGTGTAAATAGTAAAATAAATTCTTCTATTTGGGCTAATAATCTGTGTTGTGCTCTGACCCCATAGTCTCCCCCACTCTGCACAATACCAAAGGGAGGGGGTAGCCCAGGGAAACAAAGAAAGGCCAGACCTTGGGTTGCCAACTTTCCAGGAATCCCCCAAAGATTGGGGATTCCATCTCCAAATAGGGAGATTTGGCCACAGGGGTCTCACTGTCCCTCTAAAAAGGCAGTGACAATTCAGTGACTGGTGGCAGGGAACTTAAGGAGTGAGATACTCCCACAGGACGAGGGTGGGAGGCAAACAGCTGAGTTGTAAACTGGAGCCTGTTTTGCCACAGTAGGCAACCAAGCTTGGTTCAAACAAAGAAAGGAAACCCTTTGCAGGCCTTTGTGAAGAACTCATTAGGACCAGTCCTAACTAGGTTTGCCAGCTCCAGGTAGGGAGATTCCTGGAGACTTTCTGGTAGAGTCTATGGAAGCCAGGGTTTGGTGAGGGGAGAGGCCTCAACTGAACAGAATGCCATAAAGTCCACCTTCCAAAGCAGTTAACTAAATGGGAAGGGGGAAGCAGGAGTGGATGTTATTATCTTCTGAAGGGTTCCATCAAGTGAGTGCCTTGATTGGGTTTGGGAAACCACCTGGTGCCAGATGGCCAAAGATTCTAATTAAGCCATAGGCAAGAGGGAAGCCATGATAACTTTGCGGTTCGACTAGGCAGTGTCTCTGATTATGTCATGCTTCATTGCAATGGATTGCTACATAGAGAATGCTTAAGCCTCTAGCTTGGACTCTTATGTTCTAAGAAGATACGCCACCTAATACCAGGTACTGAAGTATTAGGTCGAAAGTTAGCCTTTGTTTTCTTGCTATTAGATTGCAGAGACTGTTGCCTAGTGATACCTTATATCTTAAAGTATTTAATAAACCTTTATATTTTTTACAAAGGGCTGGTTTATTGTTTCCTCGAGGACCCACAGGTCTGAGCACTGCTCACCTGCCCAAGGGGGAACCAGGCTTGGGTCCTTGACATAGGTATTTGCAGGGCTCGATTTCAGCAGGAACGCGCAGGAATGCTGTTCCGGCTGGCCTCCGAGCCTGCCCCGCCCCCGACCTGAGCTTTTTATACTTAAAGGGAAAGTTCTTGCAGAGAGCCAGCAGGAATAGGCTCCACCGGGTGCTTTCCCTTTAAGAGCAAAAAAAGCCAGCAGGAGAAAGCCCCGCCCAGAGATTAAGCACAGGGGCTAGGCTTTCTGCATTTGGCTTGCCGACGTCCCGTGGCTTTCCCAGCACCAGTAAGTTCTCTGTTCTCTTTTCCCTCCCTCCCTCTCTCTCTCTCTCTCTGCCCCCCCTTTCTTTCTGTCTTTCTTTCTGTCTTTCTCTCTCTGGCCCCCCCACCTTTCTTTCTGTCTGTCTTTCTGTCTCTCTCTCTCTGGCCCCCCACCTTTCTTTCTGTCTTTCTTTCTGTCTTTCTCTCTCTGGCCCCCCCCACCTTTCTTTATTCCTTTCTCTTTCTCTCTCTCCCTCCCTCCCTCCTTCCTTTCTCTCTCCTCCACCTACCTACCTTCCTTCCTTCCTTTGTCTGTCTGTCTACCTTCCTTCCTTCTTCCTTCCTTCCTTTCTTTCTCTCTCTCCCCTCACCAACCTCTTCCTTCCTTCCTTCCTTCCTTCCTTCCTTCCTTCCTTCCTTCCTCTGTCTGTCTGTCTACCTTCCTTCCTTCCTTCCTTTTCTTCCTTCCTTTCTTTCTCTCTCTCCCCCCACCTACCCCTTCCTTCCTTCCTTCCTTCCTTCCTTCCTTCCTTCCTTCCATTCTTTCTGTTTTTATTATAAAAAATTGAAAGGGGGGGGATGTAAAAAAGCAGAGAGCCCAGGAAATGCTGGTTTTGACAATATCTTTAATTTTTGAGAATCTCTTTAGTTTTCTCATAGCATCTTCTGCTTAAGAAAAGTAACTTTGAAGCCTGAGTTCATTGTTGTGTCTTGTTGGGAATGGCTTGCAAATATATGTGTGTTTAAAGTCTGTATTAAAGTGGTTTGTTGCTTACTGCCATGTAAGAGAAAACATCTGAAAAAGTAGCTTCATTGTTGTGTGTGTTGTCAGAACACTTGACTGTTTCATGGGGGACATCTGCAGAGAAACAGAGTTGTAACTAAAAATGAGCATGGTCAGCTGCACTTTGGAGATTGCCTGTTTTGTGACACTTAAAAAAATGGGCAGAGTTTCTGAAGAAGATGATTGTCCCTCTTCTCCTGCCAATGGATTGACATCTGCCTTTAATGGGCCAGCAAAGTTGATGTTCTTAAACCTCTTAATAAGAGAGATTTCCGCTTCTGAGGAGTTCCAACGATTGGTGATCTTGTGATGGTAGTGATACTTTGATGTGGTAAAGACCACCTGTTCACAGGATAATTTTACCTATGGGACAGACTCTGCATGGTAACCACTCCACTGGTACATAATTGCTTGTAAAAAGTATTATAGTGTAATAATTCAGGTGGGTAGCCGTGTTGGTCTGAAGCAGCAGAACAAAGTTGGAGTCCAAAGTTTCATCCAAGGTATAAGCTTTTGTGTGCATGCACACGTCTTGCATCTGAAGAAGTGTGGGTGGCACATGAAATCTTATACCTTGAATAAAATTTTGTACCTTGAATAAAATACTCCACAAACTACTCCCATCCAGTGCATCCACAAACCTAGAAGAAGAAGAGATTGGATTTATACCCCGCCCTTCACTACCCAAGGGAGTCTCAGAGCGTCTTTCAAACTCCTTTCCCTTCCCCTCCCCACAACAGACACCCTCTGAGGTAGGTGGGGCTGAGAGAGCTCTGAGACAACAGCTGGTACAGAGCTATGGGTTGCCCAAGGTCATCCAGCAGATGCAAGGGGGGAGTGGGGAATCAAACCCGGTTCTCCCAGAATAGAGTCCACGCACTTAACCACTACACCAAACTGGCTCCTAGCGTTGTTCTGCCAGTGAACTAGGGTTGCCAACTCCAGGTTGAGGAAATCCCTGGAGATTTGGGAGTGGAGGGTGCAGTTTAGGGGGACCTCAGCAAGGCATAATGCCATGGACTCTACTTTCCAAAGCAGCCATTGACCTGATCTCTGTAGTTTGGAGCTTAGTTGTAATTCCAGGAGATCTCCAGACCCCACCTGTAGGTTGGCAACCCTAAAAAATCATATTCAGCGTACTAGTTCTGCAGGAAGGCAACCTGATTTGGGAAGGAAAAATCATATTCAGCGTACTAGTTCTGCAGGAAGGTTCCTGATTTGGGAACCTAACCCTTAGGAATTGATTCCAATCCAGTGTGGGAATAATTGTTGGACATAAGATATTGGTTCAGGCAAGGTTTTGTATAGATGGGACAGAAAATAATGTTTTTATTGGTTTTGTCAAAACTGTTTTGACAACAAGGTAAACAGAATAAGAAGCAAAAGGTGGATGTGGCTGGATGACCACACTTCTGGGAACACTGGGTGTGTCCTAATATGTTAATGAGCTGTGCTGTCAGGGGTGTGGCCTAATATGCTAATGAGTTCCTGCTGGGCTTTTTCTACAAGAAGAGCCCTGGGTATATGTATTGCAAAAGTTAACTGACAAGGCAAGCTGTAGGTTCGTGTTTGTAATTATGTTTTTAACTCCTTAAATGGTTATGTAATCATGTTGTATAATTACTGTTGTAATCCTCCCTGAGCCCTGCTGTGGAGGTGGAGGGTAGACTAGAAATTAAATAAATAAAATTGGACAGAGAAACTTTTGATCTTATAACTCCTCCCATCCCCTTTGCTCCACTTTCTTATGCTTTCAGATTTGCCCTAGTGCTAGGAAAATGTAGTTGCTCTCATAGCCATTGTTATGCTAGGAACATGCAACATCTTCCCCTCCTTGTTTATCTAATAAACAAGGTCAGGTACATTGCATGTAATTCTTTCCCCTTCTTATTCTCTGAAGAAACCTAGACGATCTGATCAAAGTGAATCCTACATCGAATGGACATAATAAGGGGTAAGTCTTGCAATTGAGGAGCATATCTGCGGTACAAACATAACCTGATTTTGAAACCACATTCCCTTTAGTCCATTAGTTTATAATCCATTTTTATATAACCATTCTCAAGTCAGGGAACTCAGAAGACAATTTAAACATCGATAAACCTATCTGAAAGGGACGTTCGTTATGTGTCTTATATTGTTCCTGTTGCACGGTTGCATGTTGTGATCACTCAGCAAGAAAGGCAGACTACAAATAAAGCAGATAAAGAGATAATGTGAGAAAAGAACAAATACAGCAGCCAATCACCAGGTTGCCACCTATTAATTAAGTTGGAACTTTCAGGTCTGTCCTCCTCCAGTTTGGTTTGAACTTATTGTTGTGTCCTCTGACCGCCACTAGGCGCCAGCGCAAAGAGCCCAGAGCTTGGCTCCTAGGACAATAGAAGCCAAGGATCCAGGAGTCCCACTAATCCTCCAATAAGACCTAGGTGGGAAATTCAACCCCCCCAATAGGATCATAGGTGGGACCTGGGGTGTGTCCTGGGTGTGTATATGCGTTGGCCCTGTGGCTGGTTAAGGCATGCTTGTTCTCTCTAAATAAACTTGAGCTAATCACTTCGCCAGCTTCGTCCTTGTCAATGCTGCTGAGAACTCAGTACTTTACACTTATGCTATACGTTTTCTATTATTTAGTATTTGAATTAGACCCACATCTGTGACATTTTCCTGGGTTAGTTTATCACAGGCCTGGTTAGTTTCAGTTAATTTCCTCAGAAGTTCCTTAATTCTCATTTTGGATTTCTGTTGTATCTTATTGGTTCTTCTGTTTCAGTTCTCTCATTAATCAGTTTGGATTCCAGGGAGTTATTTAAATTTATTAAGTCTTATACTTTGGGATTGGGCTAGTCAGCAGTTTCTTTTAATTCAGTAACGGTTCCTATATGTACTACTATTTTTTGGCGTCAAGTGGTAGCCGACTTATCATGACCCTGTAGGGTTTTCAAGGCAGGAGAGGTTCAGAAGTAATTTGCCATTTCCTGCCTCTGTGTAGTGGACCCTGGTGTTCTTTGGTGGTCTCCCATTCCGATACTAACCAGGGCGGACTCTGCTTAGTTTCCAGGATCTGACTGGATTGGGCTAGGCCAGGCCATACAGGTCAGGGCTATGTACGACTAACAGGGTTGTTATCCCTGGATTTCTCATGTTGGCTGTAATCATGGGTCTTCCTCTCAGCTCATCTTCATTAGGAGGACCCAGTGGATGCTGAGCGTCCCTATGAAAGGCTGGAGGTAGCATCAATAAATGCTGGCTGCTCCTGCATTTAGGGAGCAGGCCTTGAAGCAAGGGCTTGTCCTGAAGCAGTGGGTCAGAGAGAGGCACCTTGTGATGCTTCTTCCCATCTCTTGGAAGCACATTAGTGGGTTGGCATGGTTATGCCTTTCCCTGTTATCCCGGAGAGTTCTCCAGAGAAAAGCATGGAGAGTAAGATTTTCCTTGTCTCTTAAATTTCTTTCAATTGGTCTGGGGAAGAAAGGGAGTTGAAGTTGCTGGATCCTCTTTTTCTCTCATTCCCATGGCCAAAAAAGCATCTCAGCCAGGGCAAGAGTACAGGGAGGCACTAAGGGCAGAGGGGTGTGCAAAGTAGGGGTTGCATGAGTCCCATTGGCATACTTGCAGAAGCCATGGCCCACACCATGCCTAGCTTTGCCCCATCCCCTTTCTTTTGGCTTGTGCATGCCCTCCTCCACCCTCCCCACATTTCCTAGCCACAGGATGCCATAATTTGCAATTCTGGCTTTGTGGAAAGCTATGAACAGAATGGCAAACAGTTGCCGACTAATGACCAGAAAGTATGGGATGGCCTGAAAGCAGGAGGGAGTGGGGAAGCCGGAGCCTTACCTGACCTCAGGCCGGGGCTTGTCTGAGCCACCGCACAGTGTCCCATGCAAAGCAGTGTGAGCACGTCATTATGTATGATCAGGGGTCCTTTCGTAGAAAAAGAGGTGCAGGAGCTCATTAGCATAACTCATTAGCATAACTCATTAGCATATGCCACGTCCCCTGACAGCACCAGAAGTGTGTCAGAAAGGGAATGTCAGTTTCAGCCCCATTATACCCTATGGGCCATTGAAATCAATGGCAAAAAACTCATAGGGTATATGAGGGGCTGGAGGAAAGGGGGTTTGAGGGAGAGGCTCCATACTTGCAGGGTAGCTGCTGGGGCCTCTCCTCGAAATACCCACCAAGTTTCAAGAAGATTGGACCACGGGGTCCAATTCTATGGGCCCCCAAACAGATTGTCCCATTTCCTCCATTGTTCTCTATGGAGGGAAAAAATGTTAACTTTTTTCCTACCATAGAGAACAATGGAGGGAATGGGGGCAACCTGTTTGGGGGCAGGTAGAATTGGACCCCCTGGTCCAATCTTCTTGAAACTTGGTGGGCATTTTGAGGAGAGGCCCCAGCAGCTACCCTGCAAGTTTGGAGCCTCTCCCTCAAACCCCCTCCCCTCCAGTGGCTTTAAAAGTTGCTGCCGAATTTCGGCGGCAATTCGGCGGCGAGCTGAATCAGATTAGAGAATCTGATTCAGCCCGTGGCTGCCCTACTGGCCAGTCCTGAGCTGGCGGAGCTTTGCTCCTCCTCGCTCCGGCCCCAACGGACCCCTGTGTATGATTAGCATTATCGCTGGTATAAAAAAAGTCAATCTAATTTATCACTTGATTTGAAAATAGAGGAACTTTGTTTATAAAGACTCCATATGGTTTATTTGCTTTGAATATAAAATTAATAATTGTAGGTAATTGATCATTGCATTTTTCTGTTTTTCTTTTCACTGATGATGTTTCATCTCCAAAGAAGCCAAGACCTGGACAATCTCATCCAAGTCAATGCCGTGAACAACAACAGTCAAAAGGGGTAAGATTCAGAAGACTCTTTCATGTTGTTTCTTCCAGCTGACAGATGAACGCAGAATCCTGGAGAAGACAGAAACTTGCAATGCAGTCCTAAGCAGAGTTATACCCTTCTTAACCTACTGAAGCCTATTTAGGATTGCACCACTGGACATCTAGATGGAGCTCATTTCCAGGGTAGTCAGTTGTGAAAAAACACAGAGGCCAAGAGACACATAATGAGAGGGAACCCTGGTTCTATTGAGACAACTGTTGTTCTTCCTTCTCCCCTCCCTTCTTGGAGCCTGTGGCATGGTGAGATAAGGGATATGGATGAAGTAGGGTTGCCAGCCTCCAGGTAGTAGCTGGAAATCTCCTTGAATTACATCTGATCTCCGTGGAGACAGATCAAGATGAGCAGCCGTGTTGGTCTGTCTGTAGCAGTAGAAAAGAGCAAAAGTCCAGTAGCGCCTTAAAGACTAACAAAATTTGTGGCAGGGTGTGAGCTTTCCCGAGTGTCTGAAGAAATGAGTAGTGACTCACAAAGCTCATCCCCTGCCACAACTTTTGTTAGTCTTTAAGGTGCTACTAGACCCTTGCTCTTTTCTACTGATCTCCAGGTGATAGCAGTCAGTTCACCTGGAGAAAATAGCCACTTTGGAAGATGGATTCTGTGGCATTATACTCCATTAAAGTCCATCCCTTCCCCAAACCCTGCCCTCCTCAGGTTCCACCTCCCAAATCTCCAGGTATTGCCCAACCTGGAGCTGGCAACCCTAGGACCAAGAGTTGGGCTCATGAGCTTCCTCCCATACCAGACTTCTTCAAGGGGCCTAGAATGTTGCTACTGTACTAGGAAATCCTGTGCCCATGTAAACATACCTCCCTCAGTCTGCGATCCAAGCTCTTCGTCTATCCTGAGATTGCATTATGGAAAAGTCCAGTCATAGTAGATGTGTTTGCTGTAGAAGTAAGGTGGCTTATTATGCAAGGCAAGTGGGACAGACCAGCTTTGGATTTTAAAATTCTACCTTTCCCAGTTTGCCAGACTTTCTATCTTATGCAAATCAGTTCTGACAGTAAAAAAATAAAGCTGATCTATTTTGATGCCTTCCCCTCCACTGCCTCTCTATCTAACACACAAGGTCAGGTGTACTCACTGTAACTCCCCCCCCCTTTTCTCTCGAAGAGACTTGGATGAGCTCATCAAAGGGAAACCTGTATCTAATGGCTGCAATGAGAGGTAAGTCAAGGAGTACATCTGTGTTAGAAATTTAATCCCATTTTGAATACATTTTATGTATTTAGAGTTTATACTCCCCCTTTTATGTAACAATTCTCCTCTCAACTCAGGGAAGTTGGGACGGGAACTCAAAAATGTAGGGAAGTAGGGAAACTCAAAGGGAACTTTGAGTAAGGAACTAAAAAATGTAATTTAGACATTAGTAAAACTGTCTGAAATAGATTTGGTAGGAAAAGAACAAATACAGTGGCCAGTAAAGGCAAATAAGCAAGTTAACCATCATAAAGCTTGTCTAGACAATCATCTGCCCCTGTTGATGGGGTTTGTCTGCCCCCACATGGGTGCCCATCATTACTTAACAGGATAGAGGAAATGATCTTTCCGTTTCTGGACCGAGTGTTTCTAGTACATTTGATACCTTATGCCAATTTGCCTTGGTGGTAGGTAAATGGAGTCGATTTTCTAGTCATTAATATGGTAGGAACACACTGACTCATTCCCCTGTCTTTGTGATCTGAAAAATAACAAGGTCAGGTACACTGACTGCAACCACTTTTGTTTCTGTTTCATCCTCAAAGGACTCTTGATGATCTAATCAAAGTGAATCCTGCATCTAATGGCTATAACAAAGGGTGAGTCTTTGTTATTAATTTAGTTTAGTTTGGAAACCAGCGTTACTTTCTTTGTTTAGAGAATTTACTAACCACCTTTCAATTTAAAACTTCTCAAGGCAAAGAACTCAAGATTAGGGATGGTCATGAACCAAATGACAAACTAAAGTTTGTCATGAATTTTGGGCAGTTCATGGGTTGCAAAGCGATGTTTTCAAATTGAAGAACCGCCACAAACTTCCATGGATTTTGATGCAGTTTGTGGTGGTTTGTGAAGAGCAGAAAGCAGGGGTCTTCATGAAAAGCAGCTGAGCTCAGCTGTTTGGTTTAAGTGGCACAAAGCCATTTAAAGCCTCTACTTTCTGCTCACTGCAAAAACCCGCAGGGAGCAGAAAGCAGGGGTTTAAACTTTAAACGGCTCACGGACCAATACAAACCAGTTCAGTTTGCAAACTGGCATATTAGTTCATGGTTCAGTTCGTAGTTCAGCCATGAACTGAACTGCAAAAATGTGGTTCATGCCCATCCCTACTCAAGATAGTGAAAAAAGTGATTTAAAAAATTCAAAAACTGCAAGTTAATGATAGAAATCTGTCTAAAGAATGAAGTCCTCCAAGTATTAATAGAGACAAGGTCTTGAACATGGCAGATCTCACTAGGCGATTTCCATTGTAGTCCTATAGAGATTACAGTACAAGACAGTAATACATTACCTTATCAAACTCCATATCCCAGGGTTCCTTGGCTAGCAGCCAAAATAGATTGCAAAATCTGAAACATGTTTAAATTCCAAGTAAACAAATTCAAAGACTGATGGCAGAATTAGTACAAGGTCCTGTTTCTACACTGGCATACATTTTTTAACAAGTAGAAGGAACAGAAACAACAGCTTTAGTTTTTCTGTTTCTATCAGCATATTGATGCATTTTTGTCTGGGACAAACAGCATCATTAGGTACGTGAACTACACAATGAAAGTATTGTAAAAATTATTTGCTTCTCTGAACAAATTGTTTTAGCAGTTGATGTTAGATTTTGGAGGCTAACATGGGTCAGCAGGACCTTCAGAATGAGACTTTTTTTTTCTGTTCTACTCATTCTTCTGTTACAGGCATGGAAATGGATATGTAAGCATGTCTCCGTATATGATTCTTATGAATGAGGCAGTGGACTGTGAGGTCTTGTGCCACACCAAAGCAAATGTATCATAAATTATGATGCTGGCAAAAAACGATTCCAAGTCCATAGATTCACTGCTTAGAGGTCAAAAGAGTAAACTGAAAGGTTGACATTGTTGAGATCATAAGAGCATAAGAGAAGCCATGTTGATTCAAGCCAATGGCCTATCCAGTCCAACACTCTGTGTCACACAGTGGCCAAAACCCAGGTGCCATCAGGAGGTCTATCAGTGGGGCCAGAGCTCCAGAAGCCCTCCCACTGTTGCCCCTCATGCACCAAGAATACAGAGTATCAGTACCCCAGACATAGTGTTCCCTCTATACCTTGTGGCTAATAGCCACAGATGGACCTCTGTTCCATATGTTTCTCCAATCCCCTCTTGAAGCTGTCTATACTTGTAGCTGCCACCACTTCCTGTGGCAGTGAATTCCATGTGTTAATTACTCTTTGGGTGAGAAGTACTTCCTTTTATCTGTTTTAAGCCTACTGCTTATTAATTTCATTGAGTGCCCACGAGTTCTTGTATTGGGAGAAACTGAGAAAAGTACTTCTTTCTCCATCTCATGCATAATTTTGTAAACCTCTATCATGTCCCCTCTCAATCATCATTTCTCCAAGGTAAAGAACCCTAACCTCTTTAACTTTTCTTCATAGAGAAGGTGTTCCATCCCCTTAATCATTTTAGTTGCCCTTTTCTGCATCTTTTCCAGTGCTATAATATCTTTTTTGAGGTGCAGTGGCCAGAACTGTACACAGTATTCCAAATGAGGCCACACCATAGATTTCTACAAGGTCTTTATGATACTTGGTACTGGTTGAAATGCTGCTGTTTTCCATTCAACATAAGACACTTGGCTCATTCTTATGTAGAACCAGAGGCTGGGTGAGTTTTGGAAAGCACCGGCAAACCAACTAGAAAAACTCTTGCCTAAAATTCCGCTTCTTTCATTTGTCAGTGCCCCACAGGTCGACCTACCTACATAATGTAAATATGGAGCAGCTCAATGCAGACACTTGTATGCAGGTCAGATTGTCCAACTATGTTTTCAAATGGATTATCTGTTCCATAGCCAGAAAGTCAGGGGCCAATGAAAGTGTAACCAATACACTTTTCTACCTAATTTTTCTGCTTCTACAGAGGCACTAATGGAGGGCTGACAAATTTGAAAAGCCTTATGTCCCATGTACATATTCAGTTCCAGCATTTAGAAGCCTGTTTGAGCTACTCATATGGCTCAAGTGGTTAAGACACTGAACTGCAGACTGGAAAGCCAGTAGTTCAGCAGTTCGAGACCCGGGTGCTGCGTGACAGACTGAGCTCCCGTCTCTGGTCCCAGCTCCTGCCAACCTAGCAGTTTGAAAGCAAGAAATTGCAAGTAGATAAATAGGTACTACTTCGGTGGGAAGGTAACAGCATTCTGTGCACCTCAGCATCTAGTCATGCCGGCCACATGACCATGGAAACGTCTTTGAACAGCACTGGATCTTCGGCTTGGAAACGGAGATGAGCAACGCATCCTTAGAGTTGTATTTGACTGGCTTTTGCCTTTACCTTTACCTTGAGCTATTCATATGGCCAGTTTTCTCTCGGGGCATTGCTCCCTACGGGTGCATTCATTCAGTGGAAGTCATTCTTGGACCACAGATACAGCCACTGCTTCTCCACAGCAATTTGAGTGGTGCTGAATAAAGTTCATCCACAATTATAGAAATGTCTGTTGGAAAGTGCTGGCTGTATTCACTGAGATCCTGATTTATGCAAGACCTCCATACAAATCCATTCTTGGCCACACTTGAGCAACATGGCCCGGAGACAGAAACCAACCATGTGTATTGGCACTTGGTGGAGCGTATATAGTATTTATGGTCGATATAGATTCCTAACTCTAGATCACAATAGTAGGGCTCCATCAGAAGTTTCTTTTCCAGTGAGAATGACTTTGTTGAACAGCGGGCACAAGCCTCTGAACCATGCATAGTTTCCCACTTGCATATGAGCCAGGTTGCACCATGATTAGCGCAGCAGGCTGTCCCAGACCTTGCAGTCCCATCCTTAGATGGTGGGGTACAGATTGTGGGGTCAAGGAGACCCCCACATGCAGATAAAAGAAGTATAGTCTGGCTTAAAAGTTGCACGCTTCAAAGGTAAAGGGGACAAGGAGGTGCCCTGCAAGCATGAGATTTATTGTTTTTTTGGGGGGGGTCCCTTCCAGTGTTCCCTCTAAGCTGAGTTAGTGTGAGCTAGCTCACAGTTTTTTAGCCTCCAGCTCACACATTTTTGTCTCAGTTCAGGAAGGCTGGCTCCAGAGCAAACTAACATGCAGTAGCCAAATGGCTTGCTCACAACTTTAATGCCAGTAGCTCACAAGGTAGAATTTTTGCTCACAAGACTCCACAGCTTAGAGGGAACATTGGACTCCCTTCTACTGCCTCCATGTTTGTGGTTCTCTCAGTAAAAGTCATGTCCCACCAGACCAGGAATTATTTTCTTGGTGCTGTACCAATACAAGGTCTTCTCCATTACGTGTTCCTCTAAGAAGAGAGGACCAGAAAAGCACCCATTTGATGGAGAGCCTTGGGAAATAGTTGAAGTGGGAAACAAGTTTACATATGACACTAAGAAATGATCAAAACAATGTTTAGGCAGGGACTAGTAACAGGATTTTCCAGTTATAAGATGCTATCTATAACCGTTCCGAAAGGCTGCAATATGTTAGTACAAAAAGGCTGGGCTCTCAACTGAGCTGCAGAACCATCTGTGTGACTCTAGGGCCCACGTCGGGCATCAGCTTCAGGAGTTCCCAAAAGCAGGTGAGAATTCGTCACTTTTTTGCTATGGGTCACATATCCAGGAACACATTATTTTATATTAAAGTATGGGATAAAAATGTACTGTGTGCATATTATGTTATGTATATTGTGGTCATATAATGATTTTAAGACACAGCTGATCATATGTATATTCTGCTCTTCTATTAAATTATATCTGCTTATTAGGAGAATGTATATCTCACATTTTGACAGTTCACTCATTTACTTTCTTACTTGCTTCACCCTGGTTCAGAATTCTCCCAGAATGTAACAGCTGGCCAGAGACAGGAAAAGATAGGCATGTATAGAAGTAATTTTCACATAGTTAAAGGGTACATCCTGCTACTGGCCCTTTCTCTAGAAGTAGAGAATCTGAGCCACTGGAATACCAAGTTAATTTGCTGTCTCAGTAAAGAGGGAACTGAAGTGCAACTGTTTTCATTTCACCCCATCAGTGGCTACATTGTGCTAAGAAGGACTAGTAGAGGCTAAAAAAAAAAGATGTGAGGAAATGCATTCTTGTGGTAGAGGTCTGACCAGAGTAAAACCTTTACCAGGAGGTTTAAACACTCCCCCCCCCCCCGGTCCTCTCTCTGGGCAGAGAGCAGCCAGGAAGAGACAGCAGGAGAGACAATGGGTGGGTCTAGTGCCTCCCCCCTTCTCCAAGCAGGGAACAGAGATTTGGAGGACTTCAGACTAGAAAGGCTCCAGGAAGAATCTCCAGGAAGTGGAAAAGAAAGAGGTTTATTTATTTATTTATTTATTTTCGCATTTCTATCCCGCCTTTCCAGCGAAGTTTATCAAGGAGGTGATAAAACTCCTGAGAGCAAGGAGGGAGGTCTCTTTTGTGTTGAGTCCAACTCTCTCTCCCTCCCTCTTTTTTCCAAAGAAGGCATATCTAACATCTTCCTGATGCTTATCTTCTTTTTTTCTCACAGAAGAAGATCTCTCGATGACTTCATTGATGTAAATAACACTGCATCACAAAACAAAAGGTACTACCTCTAACTCTTGTTCTTATGCACCATGCAAACCTGCCCAAGGGTAGATGTCACTTGTGCTTTTACATATTCCTTTGTGCTGAAAAGACATGTGCCATAAGTGCAGCAATGGTGTATGGTGCTTCTGAATATGAAGCCCACTCCATTCACTTCCACGCAGCAGCCTGGCTTCTACCAAAACTACATGCGCTGTCTCCTTCCTCCCCAGAAGTAAAGGTGGAGGACAGGAAAGCTTCTGGAAAGTTTCCTGTGCATGTCGAGGTTATCTTGGGGCAAGGGTTATCAGCCTCCTGGTGAGGGCTGGAGTTCTTCTGGAATTTACAACTGATCTCCAGACTACAGAGCTCCATTACCCTAGGAGAAATGGCTGCTTTGGAGGACAGGGTATGGCAACACATCCCTGCCGAACTCTCTCCTCTCCCAAACTTTGCCCTCCCCAGGCAGCACCCACACATCTCCAGGCATTTCCCAATCTGGAGTTGACAACCCTACTTGAAGCTCTTGAATCCGCCTCTCATGCCCTTCCCTGCCTGCCAGGAAACTTCCACTTCCTTGCTCAGGGCATTGGCCCTTGGTAAATTGTATCCACAGTAGTTAGGATGGAAGGATAGTGAATGTCCTTCTAGGGAATCTAACAATTACTTTTACAGAATGCATTTGAAGGCCAAGCTAGACATCATGGCAGCCAAAGGGCCAATGTCCTTTCAGAGGAAAACTTAAAATTTTAGAATTCCCGTGGGGGCTTGATCCTGATTGGGCTTGCAGTGTGGCGACAACTGATGATCTTGTCCCCTTCATGCCTTTTAAGTGCCAAAACAGGGTCTGTTTAAAAGGCACAGAGGAGGGAGATGAGATCACATGTTTCCACTGTGCTGCAGGCCCAATCAGGATCGAGCCCCCGCAGCAATTTTAAAATGCTAAATTTTCCTCTAAAAGGACATTGGCGGCCAAGGGTTGGCCCCATGGCTGGTGTCTTATCTAGTTTGGCCCTGAAATTAGGGTAGGGTTTGCAACCTCCAGGTGGGGCTTGGAGATCTCCTGGAATTACAACTGCTGTCCAGATAATGGAGATTTGTTCACCTGGAGAAAATAACTATTTTGAAGGGTGGACTTTATGGCATTATATCTTACAGAGGTCCCTCCCCTCCCCAAACCCTACCCTCCTCAGACTCCACCTCCAAAATCTCCAGGAATTTCCTAACCAGGAGTTGACAACCATAGATTAGGGTATTACTGACATGCTGTAGTCCTGTGTACTTTTAATTGGAAACAGACCCAACAGAACACAGTGGAACTTACTTCTAAGTGGATGCGCAGAAGATCCACTATTAGCTGTTCAGAAGAAATACTGTTAAAATGACTCAAAAGAAAAGATTTCAGTCCAATTGTTAATTTCCTCCCTTAACAATATCAGTCTCAGTATCCAATAAAGGAGTGTTTGGGGGGTCTTCATATTAAAATATATTCTCTCTTTGACAGAAGCCAAAAGCTCGATGACCTCATTGTAATAAAATCATCTACTGCGGATCAGAATAAAAAGTGGTGAGTCCGAAATCCAGTTTCTTTCAACCAGTATAGCTCTCTTGACTACTTGCCATACATGACTCACTGAAAACAATGCATCTTGTGTCCAAGAAAACTAGGTAGCTCTCCAACAATTCTGTACTTTTCTGGCCCATCATAATGGCTTCCTTCTCCCAGCATTCTCTGATCAAGCAGTTCAGTGTATGAGGAAGTAAGGAGGGCTTCACCTCTGATGACATTTCTAAAGAAGTGCAAAGCAGAACCATTTAGGAGGGCTTTTCAGTGTCAGGAGAACTGTTACTTGGGTGGCTGGTCCATCTAGTCCAGCATCCTGTCTCACACAGTGACCAACCAGTTCCTCTGGACGGCCAACAAGGCATAGTTGCCGAGGCCTTCCCCTGATGTTGCCTCCTGGCTCTGGGATTCAGAGGATTATTGCCTCTGAATGTGGAGGTTCCCCTCAGCCACCATGGCTAGTAGCCACTGATAGACTTATCCTCCATGAATCTATCTAGTCCCCTTTTAAAGCTATTTATTCCTGTGGCCATCTCTACATCCTGTAGGGTTGCCAGGTCCCTACCTGCTGCCGGTGAGGGGACGGAGCTTCCTTACTGGGATCTTCTGGTGTGCTCTAGTTTTTAGGCTGAGTACTAGAGGTACATTGGTGTGATTCTGGCACTTTGGGGGCGAGGTTCCCCCAGCGGCCAGATCTGGGCTGGTGGTTTGGGGGCCCCTAAAGCGAGCAACCTCCCGGGGGGGGGGGGGGAATGGCAAGCCCGACATCCTGTGGCAGAGATTTCCACATTTTAATCACTCTCTGTGTAATGTAGTATTTCTGTCCTGAACTTTCTGCCCATCACCTTCATTGGATGCCCCCAAGTTCTGGTATTTTGGGAGTCTACTGGTTTCTGTGGAGAAGTGAGTTAAGGCCTGATTTAAATATGAGGCCAATGAGGCAAAATGGCTTCCCTGTGTGACTTTGCATGAGCACAGCATCTTGTTGAAACTGGGCCACAATTCATGTAATGCTGCAAAACGTGCTTAGTTTGCACACCTAAGATCCATATATATGTGTGTGCCATCAAGTTGCAACTGACTTATGGTGACCCCAGCCAGGGGTTTTCAAGGCAAGTGATCAAGCAGAGGTGGTTGGCCATTGCCTTCCTCTGCAGAGTCTTCTTTGGTGGTCCCCCATCCAAGTACCAACCCTGCTTAGCTTCTGAGATCTGATGAGGTGGGGCTATACCGTACCATTGGAAAACAAGCACTGCACTCAAACGCAAACAATACACTTATGTGAATATAACTACTGATATATTATAACATATCATATCATTATCACTCTTATTTTACAAGAAGCAATGAAACTTGTTAACAGAAGCTAATAAAGCCAAAAGTATAAATAACATAGCTGAATCCAGCTCAATTCCAATCCAACGAAGACTCCGGATTGTATCTTCGTTTCGATTAATCTTTGTCAGAAGACTTGAAAATAGAAAGCACATTAATAAACAATTACACACTTACAAAAATATGAAACAGAAATTACAAAAATTATATGAACTTACAGGCATACCTTATATTAGATTCATAGAATACTACATGTAAATTTCACCAGTTTCACTAAGGTGAAGAAACTCCATGAGCATAAATATTACATATTCACTGAGCAGAAATTGCTTCATCCTATCATTTTAAGAGAACAAAATACCAAAAAACAGTGAGTCAGAAAACATATAATACATTGCAAAATTTGCCATATGTGCTTTCTATTTTCAAGTCTTCTGACAAAGATTAATCGAAACGAAGATACAATCCGGAGTCTTCGTTGGATTGGAATTGAGCTGGATTCAGCTATGTTATTTATACTTTTGGCTTTATTAGCTTCTGTTAACAAGCTTCATTGCTTCTTGTAAAATAAGAGTGATAATGATATGATATGTTATAATATATCAGTAGTTATATTCACATAAGTGTATTGTTTGCATTTGAGTGCAGAGCTTGTTTTCCAATAGTCTTTATTACTGCTGTTTATCAGCTATACCGTACCATTCCACATACCCAGAGATGGATAGCACTTGCGAATCCTGTGTACACACAGTGTACACAAGATACTGAGTTTGTGCCAGTAGCACAGGGAAGGTCTTTTGACTCATCCGCTTTGACTCCTCCACTTTCTAGTCAGTTTGGTATAGTGGTTAAGTGTGCAGACTCTAATCTGGGAGAACCGGGTTTGATTCCCCACTTCTCCACTTGCAGCTGCTGGATGACCTTGGGCAAGCCACAGTTCTGTCAGAGCTGTTCTTGGAAAGGCAGTTTCTGTCAGAGCTCTCTCAGCCCCACCTACCCCAAAGGGTGTCTGTTATGGGGAGGGGAAGGGAAAGGAGTTTGTAAGCCGCTCTGAGACTCCAAGTGAAGAGCAGGGTATAAATCCAACCTCCTCCTCCTCCTTCTAAACTGGACCAAAGAGAAGGCACTCTGTTCTGGATTCCTGCCCCTCCATCTCCTCTAATCTCCAGGGCCCTGTGCACCACAGCTGCTCACTTCCCTTGGCCATGGTAGACCCCTTAGACTGTTGGCTGTTTGAAAGAACAAGACCTTTGGGGGACCACTTCCACTGCAGGTGTAAAATCCTATTTGACTTCAGAGTGAGTCACCTCAAGCCAGGAGTAGGAATGCTGCCAAAGACTGTATATGCAAAAGAGCGGTCTTCATTCTTGGCTCTCCGCTTAGCCTCTCTGCACTAGACTGGAGACACAGTGACGAGGCCTAGTTCACTCAGAGTACACGTTGTGCATATAAAATCATAGCTGGCACCGAGGACCATTTGCTGAGCCCAACTTACAGACCTGAGCACAAAAACGACAGACATTCAAGGCATAGTAGCCAGCGTGAGAGTCTGTGGTGACTACATGCTCTTGGGAAATTTTCCATCAGTTTCCCCCTGTCTTCCTTAAATGTTTTTTTGGATACAAATATTGAATGTGCATAAGAAGGTAAAAATAAGGAATACATTTGTCTGTGTTTTCTCACTCACAATTCCACCCCCCACCCCACCCCAGGATATCTGAACAAGACTGTGAATCAGCCAACGCTCCAGACAAACTTGTGGACATGAACCATTTGTATCAGGTCACAAGAGGATCCAGGTACCATAATTTAAAGTGATAAATTGACTGGCTGGATTTTCCTACAGCTGCAAAACGCTGCCCTTGGTGCAGACACACGGGGATTGTGCAGGGGTGGGAAATGGCCAGCAGAAGTCAGTAAAAGTCAGTTTTTTTGTCTTGGTCAGTAATTTGTCAGCTGATTTTCTTTGATCCTTGTGAATGCAGTTTGTTTGTTTGTTTGTTTTTAATACTGCATTTTGGGGGAAACATGATGACTTTCCAGTGAGAAGACAGATAGTTTTTAGCTCAGTTATGAAGTACTTTAAGGACTTTGCTCCTAAGAGTAAAAGTGATTTGATGAAATCTTCCACAAAGTATAGAAACATAATTAAAACATGAGACAATGAAAGCAGAGGTGATATTTTGTTGCACAAGTGCCCGCTTATTTACAAAGTTCACCGGAGTATTCCAGGAAGAAGAGCTTGTGGTGCATGTGATGCAGAGTGAAGTAAAAATAAAAGAACCATAATAGCACCATTGTCTCTTAAAGCCTTCAGTGATGAGCAAAGCATACCTGTGAGAGAAGTAATTAGTGAAAGTAGAATCTGTGTAACTGAAAAAACTTTCTGAAAAGGAACAGCTACTCTTTTTAATGGGAGCACAAAAAAATTCACAGCAGCCTGCAAACACCTTTTACTCCAGTCATCTTTGAACAAGCCCATCCTCAATTATCTTCAATGTTTAGCTCCAGCACAGAGAGTCAAGGAAGGAACCCACAAGGATATAATGAAAGTAGCAGCAGAACTCCCAGTGTATATTCCACTGGATATGATTGTGGATGAATGGAAACGTCTTAAGACTTGAAGATGAAACTGCCAGTGACACTTGCCGCATAGATACGTACTGGAATCAGTTCTTTGAAAAGACAAACCCATCTGGAGATGCAAAATACTCCACTGGCTAACAAGGTTTAAAAGCAGCAGTATCATTATCGCATGGTACTGCAGACACAGAAAGAGGGTTTTCAAAATCTGGACACATTTTGACCAATGAAAGGGCCAGCATGTCAGAGAGAACTTTGAATGCCCACCTGATGATCAAAGAAACTTTATATCATGTATACAAAAACAAAGTATACCATGTTAATATCACACAGGAGCTTTTACAGATGGCAAGAAGAGCTCATGGTCATTACAAGCAATATTGTGATGAACAGCATGTCATTAAAGAGAAGGAGCAAAAAGGAAAAGAAAAGAAAGACAAAAGGCAGAAAGGTTTAAGAAGACAGACAGTAAAAAAATTCCATAATTCCAAAAAAATTCCATAAAAAAATTCCATAAAAAAGTGTTATATGGGGATGGTGGAGGCCAGATGATGATCATGTTTAATGAAGTCCTAGTTTTACTTTTAAAATGCTAACTTATCATTAGGCTGACATTAAATTGTTCAGTATTTTGTCAGTTTTTTGTCAGTATTTAGTCTGGGTTTTTTTTGGAATTTTGGTCAGTAAAATCAGTATTTTTGACCCTCTGACTAGTTTCCACCCCTCATTGTGTAGAGAAAGTCTGGAGGAGGGGCCCTTAACTGGACAGGATGGGAGGAGGCTGTCCTTCAGGTACCCCGCCCCCAAACCATTTAGAGCCTTAAAAGTAAGCACCAGCACTTTGAATTGTGCCCAGAAACCAATAGGCAGCTGGTGCAGGTCTTTCAGAACTGTATCCAACCCCTGACAGGAGACTGGCTGCCACACTGTGGACCAGCTGAGGTTCTCAGACTGTTTTCAAATGCAGCCCTACATAGAGCCCGTTACAGTAATCTGACCTGGGTCTCCCTGGCCCGATCACACTTTTCAAGGGAGGAACATAGTTGGCTTATCAACCAAAGCCTACAAAAGGCACTCCATGCCATGGAAGAGACTTGAGCCTCCAGCTGTAGGCCAAGATCCAGCAGTACTCTGCAGGAACCCACAGCATAAATGTTGCAGAGCTGAGCAGAAGTCGTCCTCCAGCGCCACCTTTTGGAATCAGCCAGGCAAGGAAGAGCAAAACCACTGAAGCATGGTGCCCCAGCTCCCATCCCAGCCAGAAGGAAACCACGGTCAGTGGTATCGATTTCAGACCTGACTCTGGGGACCTTGAGGTTGGTGGTCCTTGGGGACTTCAGTGCTCATGCCGAGGCTACCCTAACGGGAGCAGCTCAGGACTTTGTGGCTGCCATGACAGCCATGTGACCATCCCAGGACATTCTGGTACCTACACGTACAACAGGTCATACACTTGGTTTGGTTTTCTTTGGGAATGAGGTCTCACTCTGCCCTTGGCATGGACTGACCATTACCTGGTGAGATTTAAACTCACCGATGCTCAGAACCTCTGCAAGGGTGGGGGGGACAATTAAGATGGTCCGCCCCAGGAGGCTGATGGAGGGGTTCTGGATATCCCTGGAGGATTTCCCAGTCAGCAAGGCTGGTATTCTTATTGTAGCTCTGGTTGACCTGTGAAATGTGGAGATGACCTGGGCTGTGGACACAATGGCCCCTGAGCTCTTTCTCTCTCTCTGCAATGCACTCTACTTGGGGCTGCCTCTGAAAATAGTTTGGAAATATGGTGGTGTGAAATTGTGCCAGTAGATGTAGTCCACAACAGGTCTTCTTAAACAGAAAGTCCTTTATTTGCAGAAAAGATCTTATTGGTCAAATACACTTCCTCTGTTAGTAATGCCCAAGCATAGTAAAACAACTATAATTAAACTTGATATGAAATAAGCCCCTCATGACACCCACCAATCAGTTGAGAGAATTATTGGCGCCCAAATATACCGGCCCACTGTTCCCAAGGAAAGCATGGTAAATTAGGTTCCCAGACAAAGACACAGTTAGGATTTGTGAGGCGGATGTTCCCAAGAATAAAATCAAGCAAAGGATCAAGTTGCACCTGTGAATAACATAACATGTAGCAGGAGGCTTTCAGCTCAAGGCCATGAGCTAACGAGAAGTGAAAGAGAGATAAGGAGGAAGAAAGGCTAATAAGCAGCAAGCATGCGCAGAGTGAGCAAGAAGCGCATTCCTGCGGTGGGAGTCACTCTCCCGATGCTACCTCCTGTCCAGGGCCTAGAAGAGTAAATATGGAACTCCAAATAAAGGTAATATTAAGTGATCATCAGAATATACAATAGGAACCATCAGCAGTGGTAATTGACATGAATGCAATAGAACCATTGACAATAACAGTCAACAGGAATCATTGGCAGTGCTAACTGACAGGTGGCCAGGTTGTTTTCAGAGGTTGGATACAGGTATCATATCACTCCCATGCTGAAAGATCTGCACAGGCTACCCTTCTGTTTCTGGGCACAATTCAGTGTTGGTTGTTACTTTTAGGGCTCTAAACAGCTTTGGGCCAGAGTTTCTGAAGGACCGTCTCCTCCCATAATACTCAGCATTGCCAGTTAAGATCTGCCTCTAAAGCCCTGCTCTCCCCCCCCCCCCCACACACTAGAGTTGCCAGTTCTGGGCTGGGAAATACCTGGAGATTTGGGGGGTCAAGCCTGAGGGAGGTGGGGTTTGGGGAGGGACTTGAGTGGGGTATAATGCCATAGAATGTACCTTCCAAACTGGGCATTTTCTCCAGGTCAACTGATCTCTATCACCTGGAGATCAGTTGTAATCCTCGGAGATCTCCAGCTACCACCTGGAGGTTGCAACTCAAGCACCCATCTTCAGAGGTGAAGGGGGTGGCAACTAGAGACAGGGCATTTTCTGTGGTGGCTCCTTGCCTTTGGAACACCCTCCCCCCATTGAGGCTCACTTGGTGCCTACATTACTTTCTATTAAGTACCAAGCTAAAACACCTCATTTTGCCCCAGTGTTTTTTTTTTACTTATCAGCTTTTTAATGGCCTGCTTCTGTATAGGTAGTTTTTATGCTGCTTATGTATAATGGCTTGGATTTTATATGGCAGTTTTTAATTGTAAGCCACTTGGAGCAGGACTCTGAAGAGGCAGAATAGAAATACTTTTAATGAATAAGTAAATATGAAAAGTTGCCAAGAGGTCCAGGAGAATCAGCAGTGGTGGACTCCCCCATTGCTCTCCTGGAGAAGACCGTCAGTCAGGGCAAACAAGTCCATTTCAGCCTCAAAGCCAGGCCTGCATACAGATTGAAACGGGTCTAGATTAGGGTTGCCAGACCCCTGGTGGGGGTGGGGGTCCCCCACTGACAGACCCCACTGTCCAGCTGCCAACCCGCTGGCCGGTGTGGGGAACTTACCTTCAAAAAGAGGAAGGCTCTGCTGAGGCCAGTGATGCGCCCGCATTGCTGCCCACATGACCCGGAAATAATGTCATCACTTCCAGAATGTTCGGGCAATGCTCTGGTATTTGGGCAAAAGCTCTATGGTAGAAGCCAAATTTACCCTAGGGTTTTTGCCCAAATACCAGAGTGTTGCCCTGACCATGGATGTCAACTACAGGGGGGCTCGAGGGCTCGAGCCCCCCCCTGAAATTTCCCGGGGGGGGCTCAGCCACCCCCGGAAAAATGGAGCACCCGCCGGTGCCGGCCGCTGCCGCCTCTCCTTCCCCCCCACCCCTGGCCTGCCCTCCTGCCTCCCTGGGGCGGGGGGGGGGAGAGAGGCGGTGACGGCCGGCTGACTGGCCACCGGCGGGCGCTCCATTTTGCCGGGGTAGCTGAGCCCCCCCCGGGATTTTGGCGCACGAGGCGGAGCGGGAGCCGGGGACCCGCAAGGGCGACCCGCCGGCCCCCAGCTGCAGGCAGCAGCAGCAGCAATCGGTGAGCGGGGAGAGGGAGGGAGGGGGGCGGGGAGCACGGCGGGCGGCCGGGCAGGCATGGCCCGGGGGAGGGAAGCGGCGGCGGCGGCTCCCTGGGGCGGGGAGGAGAGCGGCGGGGACATGGTCCTGAGCGCGCACGTGCACTTTGCGCGCTCGCACGAGAGAGCCCCCCGGGATTTAAAAAGTCTACACCCCTGGTCCTGACATCCCGGAAGTGATGGCTTCACTTCTGGGTAATGTGGGCAGTGACATAGACATGTCGCTGTACATCAGAACAGCCCTCCTCCTGCTTTCAGTAAGTTCCCCCCAATGGTTTCCAGGATGGACCTGGCAACCCTAGCCTAGATAATCCAAATCCTCCAAGATCATCCGAAGCCGTGTGGCCACCTCCCACCCAAGCACTTTGCCCAAAATAGGAACGCTAGCCACCGGGTAGTACTTGCTTCAGTCATTAGGTCTCATGACCACCTCTTGCAAGGCCATCGGAATTATGCCCTCCTGCAGAGTTAGTGTTGTTTGTTACCTCCCAGACCCACTTGACCAATGCAGCCCAACTTGACACCAATGGCCACGGAGGCAAGGGTTATGTGTAGACATGGCGGGCCACACATTTCATTCAGCTTCATGATATATGCATGCATAGGGTTACCAGCTCTGGGTTGGGAAATGCATGGAGATTTTGGGTGTGGAGGTGTGGTTTGGGGAAGGGAGGGATCTCAGCAGGGTACAATGCCATTGCGTCCACCCTCCACAGCAGCCATTTTCTTTGGGGAAACTGATCTCTGTAGTCTGAAGATCAATCGTAATAGTGGGAGATCTCCAGGTGCCACCTGGAGGCTGGCAACCCTATGTACCATGTACAGGCAAGTATTTACTACTAATCCCATTCTTCTCATCAGTGCAAGTTTCTAACTGGTTATATGCATGTTGTGCTGTGTAAACATCTATCGATATTTATCCAGGTAGATCCAGGTGGGTTGCCATGTTGGTCTGAAGCAACAGAACAAAGTTTGAGTCCGGTGGCACCTTTAAGCCCAACAAAGTTTAGTTCTGAATATAGGCTTACGTGTTCATGCACACTTCTTCGGACGCAAACTTTGTTCCGTATTTATCCAGTATTTCGAAAAGGAGTTTCGTTTAAGCAACTGTGAGGCCTAAAATAAGTAATGGAAACTTGTTCAGGAAGTAATGCTACTTAATGTCATCTCTTTTGATTATTTGTGGGGGTTTGTTTTTAGAGAATGAAGTGCTTTGTTTGTATTTATTTGTATGTATTTCAGCTATAATGCCTCAAGCAGTTGCTCACATCCAAAGGACACTATTGTGTACACAAGGACATATGAGAATAGGTACCTGAAAAATACACAGTATTTTTCTCAAATATTGCCTTGCTTACTAATTTTAAAAATAACTGTTTAAACGCAATTGTTTAAACAATAAGTTATTTTTCCGCTGTGGCTGGGCTAACCTGATTTCTTCAGTGTATAGAAAACTTTGGCTGAAGGTTTTTAAATTTTATGATATCCTAGGATCATAAAATACAAGAGCTAAATGCACACCCAAAGAGATGGTTTTTTTTTTCAATATTCAGAGGCTATGGCCGGAGTGCAACATACGATTAAGTTATGGGTCTGTGCATGCCTTAATTCCACCCTGAGTTTTGACTTCAACGATGTAAGGGTTTCTACATTCTTGGGATAACAGGATTATCAAACAAACAAACAAACCCAGATAACAGATATGTCCCCCAAGAGACCACATAACAAACAAATAAGAACATAAGAGAACATAAAAGAAGTCAATGTTGGATCGGGCCAGTGGCCCATCCAGTCCAACACTCTGTCACACAGTAGCCAAAAACACCAGGTGCCCTCAGAAGGTCCAGCAGTGGGGGCAGGACACTAGAAGCCCTCCCACTGTTGTCCCCCACCCCCAAGCACCAAGAATAGAATCACTTGCCCCAGACTGAGAGTTCCTATCTATACTTTGTTTCTAATAGCCACTGATGGACCTCTGCTCCATATGTTTATCCAGGGGTCATTTCGTAGAAAAAGATGTGCAGGAGCTCATTAGCATAACTTATTTGCATATGCTACACCACCTGACATCATTGGAAGTATGTCAGAAGGAAGGAAGGAAGGAAGGAAGGAAGGAAGGAAGGAAGGAAGGAAGGAAGGAAGGAAGGAAGGGCTGGCAGAGAGGGCACAGCTACTAATCCAAGCCTCAGAAATACCACTATTCTGGGAGGCTAGCTTCAGTGGTGGCTGAAGCCATCAGAAGGCTGGCCGGAGGAATAAGGACCTTTCCAGGGGATGGGGTCATTTTGCTGCAGCCATGACACAAGCAGGCATTCCCTCCTGGGGAGGGCTGGCACCAACTCCCAGAGCTGAGCTCCCCCAAGCTCCTGCTCGAAATGACCCCTGTGTTTATCTAATTCCCTCTTGAAGCCATCCATGCTTGTAGCCGCCGCCACCTCCTGTGGCAGTGTATTCCATGTGTTAATCACTCTTTGGGTGAAGAAGTACTTCCTTTTATCTGTTCTAACCCGACTGCTCAGCAATTTCATGGCGCGCCCATGAGTTCTTGTATTGTGAGAAAGGGAGAAAAGTACTTCTTGGAATATGTTCCAAGACCATGGAATATAGAGAGTGGTTGAGTCAGTTAAGGGAGTGTTCCGCATGCGGCAAGCAGGAAAGGTCCTTAGCACATCCCAAATCACCATGCCTCAGGAGGCAAAGGGATCCATTACAGGGCCTGACATATCAGTGATCACAGAAATCCTTACAACAGCCCTATAAGGTGGGCCACTATTATTATATAAGGGAAGCGGAAGCTGAAAGAATAGTGCTTAGGGCCACTAGAGCTCATTGGCTAGATGTGGACTGGAAATTCCAGGTCCAACGCCTATTTGCTATCTTACATGCATGAAAAGGCGTTTGGGGAGGTATTTCATTTCCCTGGAGGCCAAAGGGTCAAACTAGCTGCTGTTCCCATTTGCATCCAACCCTTTTTCCTTAGAACATGTATTTGGAACTCCTCAGGTTGCCGAGCTCCAGGAGGGGTCTGGAGATCTCCCGGTATTTCAGTGGGTCTCCAGACTACAGAGATCAGTTCCCCTAGAGTCCATGACTGTTTTGGAAGGTGGACTCTATGGCATTGTACCCCACTGAGGTCCACCCCTCAATCTTATCCTCCCCAGGCTCTACCCCCAAGATTTCTAGGAATAGCCAAACCTAGAGTTGGCAACCCGAGAAACTCTGCAGAGGGAGGGAAGCAGCTTGTAGGGACAATAAGTAGCAGGAAATAGCAGGAAAGGTGACTGCCTCTCTCTGTGAGTGTATCTCTGCCGGCTGCTTTTCTGTTCGGAATCAGCCCTCCGGAGTGGTTTCCCCCATTTTAAAAGGGCCATTGGGTTAATATTATGGGCAACTGTATGCAATGTCCAATTAGGATTTGAGATGGCAGAGAGACAAAAAATATCTGTACATTCAGCTATTCGACTGAATGGGGACACCCTTTCTTTAGCACTACCCAAATTCTAAATAATGCATAGGGAACAAAGACAAAAATGCAGCATCTTCTGGCTGACTCTTCCATAGGGTTGCCAAGTCTGGGTGGGAAAATACCTGGGGACTTTGGGGGTGGAGCCAGGAGAGGGGGGGTTTGGGGAGGGGCCTCAGCACGGTACAATGCCATAGAGGCCACCCTTCAAAGCAGCCATTTTCTCCAGGGAAACAGATCTCTGTCAGCTGGAGATTAGTTGTAAAAGTAGGGGATCCCCAGGCCCCACCTGGAGGTCGGCAACCCTACTGGCAACCCTACTCTTCCCGGTGGCAGAGTCCTTACATGGGATTGTACCAACTCAGTTTCATGAAGAGGGGTGTTAAATATGTACACGGGACCTCGTGTGCCTTGTTCAGTATTGATCTTCCTTCCATCTTTGCATCATCGGCAAGGGCGTAGACTTTCCAGTTTCCCAGGGGGGGCTGGGGCTGGGCAAGAGACATCACAGGCCATTGTCACTATCTATGGAGGTGGAGCCATGTGGGATTTAGGGAGGGGCTCCCTAGAGCTTCTAAATTTGCAACTCTGGTTTTGGTGTGTGTGTGGGGGGTGAGATGCTCCCTGCCTCTCCTCTTCCTCCCTCTGGGGCCTTCTTGGCAGCCTGGGTTGGCAGGTGGCGGCTGGAGATCTCCCGCTATTACAACTGGTCTCCAGGCGACAGGGATCATTCCCCGTGGAGAAAATGGCTGCTTTGGAAGGTGGACTCTCAGGCCTTATACCCTGCAGAGATTCCTCCCCTCCCCCAATGCTGCAATCCTCATTCAGGCTCCCCACCAGTGTTCCCTCTAAGCTGAGTTAGTGTGAGCTAGCTCACAGTTTTTTAACCTCCAGCTCACACATTTTTGGTCGTAGCTCAGGAAGGATGGCTCCAGAGCAAACCAATTTATGCAGCAGCCAACTCGCTCGCTCACAACTTTAATGCTAGTAGCTCATGAAGCAGAATTTTTGCTCACAAGACTCCACACCTTAGAGAGAACATTGCTCCCCACCCCAGGTATTTCCACACCCGGAGCAGGCAACCCCAGGCAAAGAGACAGGGAGGAAAGAAGGAAGGAAGAGAAAGAGCTCTCCCGCCCCCCATCAAGCTTTTTGCTTCCCTTTTCTTTAGCAAATTTTGTAACCAATTCCTTCAGGTCAAGCACTGATGCTTCATCCACAGTAGAAAAGAGCAAGAGTCCAGTAGCACCTTAAAGACTAACAAACTTTGTGGCAGGGTGTGAGCTTCGGTGAGTCACTGCTCACTTCTTCCATGACTCACAAAAGCTCTTCCCCTGCCACAAATGTTAGTTTTTAAGGTGTTGCTGGAGTCTTGCTCTTTCCTGCTGCTACAGACAGATTCACAGGGCTACCCGTCTTGATCTGCACCCACAACGGTTCTGTTGGGAGAAAGAAACCAGTGCTGGCCTCCTTCAGTCCCAGACGCCCTCGGAGGCATATGAGTCAGGGAGGGGTGCTTGTCCCACCCACTTTAGTGCTGGGAGGCATCTCCATCAGCACTCTCCAGAGGAGAGGCAGACACCTCTGAAGATCATTGCAAGCAAAACTCCTGTAGATTCTTGGCTTTAAAGTCAGATTTTACAGTGGCATCCCAGGAGGATGGGACACACTGTGCATCCCCCCTCCCTAAAGCATTGCTTGATGCACATCCAAAATGACAGCTCGGGATGGAAGGCGTGGGTTGTAGCCCAAGAAGCGCACAGGCAGGTTTCCTCCTGTAAGGGAAAAGCAGCTCCGCTTGGGGAAAGTGCCCAAACCCCCTAGAGGCCCAGGTGAGTTCACCCTGTTTCTCTGGAAGAAGTGGGGGGGGGGGATCCTGAGGCCAGGGGCATTGGCAGATCTAGGATTTTCTCCCCCACACCAGCCCTGTAGCTAGGGATTTTGGGGGGAGAGGACCTGGGGGGGGGGCTCAGCTAATTCAATAAAAGTTAAATACATTCAGGGCTATTTTTGGGCAGGAATGCACAGGAACGGAGTTCCGGCTAGGTTCTGCGTTGGCCACGCCTACAGCCTCTTCCTCCCCTCGGGTTCCCCAGGTGCCTCGCAAGCTGTGGAGTGCCTGGGGAAGCCAAGCTGATCCAGGGAGGGAAGGCAGTTTGTAATGTAGTATGCCCTGTGTAGCAACCAGCCTGCCATGTGCTCCCAGGTAATGGCGCCCGCCGCATGGCCAGAGCACACAGTCAGGCAGAGAGGGGAGCTTGTATCTGGAGGAACAAAGACATCCGGATTGAAAGCCTCCACCAATGTGGGACCTAGGTTCTCCCTGAGGAGCCAATGCAATCAAAGGCTCCTCCAGGGAACCTATGACAAACATGCGCATATGTTAAGCCCCTATCAGGTCTTTTGGGTGCGGCCGGAGGTGTGGCTCCGGCCAGCATATAATGAGGGCCCTGGAAGCATGCTTGTTCTGACCATCTACTGGGCATGCTGAATCACTCAATAAAGGCTTCATGATTCCACCGTTCTTGGTCTCCTGAGTCCAGTACTCTTCACAGTTTAAACTGCCTCCCTTCCTCGGGTTCCCCAGGCACCCCACAGCTGCGGGGTGCCTGGGGAAGCTGATCCAGAAACTGCCTTCCTTCCCTCAGGTTCCCCATGTGCCCCACAAGCCACAGGGCACCTGGGGAAGCCGATCCCGGGAGGGAGCTGCACTGTCAGGGGTGTGGCCTAATATGCTAATGCATTTCTGCTGTTGGGTGTGGCCTATTATGCTAATGAGTTCCTGCTGGGATTTTTCTACAAAAAAAGCCCTGAATACATTATTTTAATTTGGGGCCAGCCTGAGGAAGGGCTGGAATCCTGGAGCAAAGCAGAGCTGCTCTAACCAGTCTGTCAGGTAGGGAGGCTTGTCAACACCGTTATTTTTGCAGCAGGCATGCTCCCTGCCCCTCGCTGTCTCTCTCGCCCAGCCAACCAGCCAGCCAAGTTTCCTGGTGGGGGCAGCCGGGAGGGCAGCCGGGCTCCGGTGGCAGACGAAAGTTGGGGCTGGGGGCCAGAGCCTAGGGGGTGCCCATCGCCGAGGCGCAGGTGGAGGGATGCACGGCCACTCTGCTGCCGTCGGGGCACGCAGCCCCGAGCACGTGCCCGGCCTCGACGGGCCCAGAGAGGGTGGCCATGCACCGCGATGTCCTGGTGAAAAGGACAGCGCTCTCTTGACTGAGGGGGGAAGGATGAAAGAGAAGCCCACTGCCTCCACCTGACAGAGCCAGCCTGGCCCGCAGTTCTCCCTCCGTCCCGCTGTGCGGACTAGCTAGAGCAGAACAGCGAGCTGAGCAGGGCTGGCGAGGCGACTCAGGCGAGGGAGGGGAGAGGCGGGTGGGGCAGCAGGCAGGCCCTGCGGCAGCCCAGGAAAGGTGAGCGGGGGGGGGGTGGCGGTATGCAGGGAACTTATCTTCCTTCTTCTTTTGCCTCAAGGCCCAACTGAGGGCTGCAGGGGGCAGGGCTTCCTGCATGTGCCCGCCCCCTGGGCTTCTAACTCCGGGAACTATACTCCTGTGAGCTCGGGGAGCAAATGACGCCTGCTTCTAGGGGAGGCTCAGCACCTCCTGGAAATGTTCGGGGGGGGGGCTCCAGCTCCCCAGCCCCCCTGAAGTTGACACCCATGAGCATGTGTACAGTGCAGGCAGTGAGTACTGCCCTTGGGTAGACCAGTGTCTGAGCCAGAGGAATAATGCAGTATGTTGTAAAACATAAAACAATACATTTTTATGTTTTCTTAAGCTGAATTGTGTCTTGCCTTGTTCTACACTGCTTTCTTTTGTTCTGAAATAAGATCTGACGTCTTCCATCCCAAGTGGTGTTTTTAGAGGAGTGTGAAATACGCTTTTTGTATGTCAGTGTATGGTTTCAGCCTGCCCTTGGGTTTGCATAGATGGCTTTTATGTTGATTAATGATATTCTCTCTGAAGCGCAAAACGGAAAAGTGAAGCTTGTCATTCATCGCTTGGCACTTCTTCATTGTATTGCAGCAAATTTCCCCATGATGCTTATGAAGACAGCTTCCATGGCAAATCTATTAAAACTGTTTACTCAACTTCCGACAGGTAGGATATTGTGTGGTGTGTGTATGCACCATCCCTAGGGGAAGGGGGAAAGCAGCGAGCAGGTAAACTGTGAAAAAGCCCTTTGCCGATTGACCTTAAGACCCTTTCCTGGTGTGCACATGAGTGTAAATCCCTTGATTTCCCTACGACTATATACTTGATGATTGGCTGGGGATGTGTGAATTGAAACCCGGGGGATATGATGACCGTTCTGCCCATGTGTTAGGTCTGGGTGGCCCATTCACACATGCCTGTAGTCACCCCATGTGACTGTGCACGTGTGAACTGGCACTTTAGCCGGATTTCCTTCTAAGGTGAAAGGGAGGAAAGGACTTCTCTAGGGGCTCTGTGAGGCCAGTCAGGTTCACTCCACCAATTAGAAGAAGAAGAGATTGGATTTATACCCCACTCTTCACAACCCGAAGGAGTCTCAGAACAGCTTTCCCCTCCCCTCCCCACAACAGACACCCTGTGGGGTAGGTGGGGCTGAGAGAGTTCTCTCAAGAACTGCCCTTGGGAGAACAGCTCTGAGAGAACTTGTGACTGACCTGAGGTCACACCAGCAGCTGCATGTAGAGGAGTGGGGGATCAAACCTGGTTCTCCCAGATTAGAGTCTGTGCTCCTAACCACTACACCAAACTGCAAGCCAAGCAGTACTCCTTCTTTGTCCCTCAGCCGCTGTCCTCCAGTTTCTTGACATGGGGGAGAAAGAAAGCAGCAGCTCAGCAGGTGGCAAGGCACACCCTCAGTGGTGAAAAATGGAGCACCACTGCTTTTGTTCATTTTAAAAAGTATATCCCAAACACTCAGCCTTTCTGGGTTCACAAGGCAGCTCATTCATACAAGACAGAAAGAAGGAATACCCTAAGAGGCTTAAAAAATATAAATCTAAACCATAACAGTAAAAAAAAAATCCCTGTTAAAAACACTCAGTTAGAAGCCTGGTTGAAAAGGAATTTTTCAAAAGCCGGGTAGACCTCTGCTGGAAGCAAGTCTCAGAAGCCGGGCATTCTATCACCCCACGCTGGCTACAATGCAGTAGAATGCAGCATACTGTGAACCAGCCCTACACGACCCTAAATCTTCCTTTTGGCTCTTTACTGATGGTCTACAAAATTAGCAACCGCCTCTCAAAGTGGTAATTTCCTCAGCAGCAGAACAAAATATCTACCCATTGAACCAGAAATGGACACACCACGTTGGGCTTTGGCATTGCTCCACCTGGAAGATCTCCTGCCCGTGTTGGGTTGAAATTAATCGGGGCTGAGCGGGAGTCAGTGATGCTGTATCCCATTCATTCTGATGGGACTTGTTCAAGAGAACTTCAAGGGGGGAGGGGTTGTGCCCTGTGCCTTCAGGTGATTCCATATCGGAGCATTCTTGCGAGCCTCGTCTTTGCAGGCAGAGGAATGTGTGGCACGAGAGAGTGGAGTGTCGGGTGGGAATGGCGATATCCTCCCTCACCAGTGGAACCCCAAATGCTTCTGTCCTCGCTGTGTAATCTGCTTAATGAATTCTGTCCTTACGCAGGAGCATTATTGAAAAAGAAATGTGCACGTTCTGCCGGAAGCCCTTGGGCACAGACACGAAGATGGTTCTCGATGCCTTGCAGATCAGCTGTCATGCAACTTGCTTCCGGGTAGGAAGGGCTTTCATCCACTGCTGTAAAATATTCTCGGCTGTACATTATTGAGGTCACACGAACTGTTATCTATTGCTTTTTCAAAAAAATGACTGTTCCTCATATTGATCCTTAATTGACAAGGTCCACACTTAGTTTCAGCAACGCTGTAGAATCAGGTAGATATGGCCAGGGGCTTGCATATCTGTGCGACCGCCTCTCCCCCTATGAGCCCCGAAGGCTTTAGAATCTGCTAATCAGCATCTCCTGGTGATCCAGGGACGTCTGTCTTGCCTTGGTAGAATGAGCACCCATATGAGATCAGGGCCCTGTGGGACCTTTTACAGTTCCGCAGGGCCTGTAAGATGGATCTCTTCCGCCAGGCTTTTAGTGGAGGCAGTGGGCATCCCCCCCCCCCAATGGGCCTCCCCTTCAGCAGGTCAGATCTGTGTTACTATTTGAGAACCTCAATCTGAAATAGACCTCATCTGTTGAGGCTCTGACTAGAAATATAGGGATATTATTGTATTTTATCTGATGTAATTTAATTGTTTTTAATTGTTTGTATATTATATTTGATGGAACGCACCTTGGGCCTGCAATGTGGGGAGGGCAGGATACAAATCTAATAAAATGAATGAATGAATGAATGAATGAATGAATGTTCCATGCCTGGGTTCCCCCCCCCCCCAGCAAAATGCTAATTTGTTTGTCCACTTAATTTTTAAAGAATTAAACTGTTGCACTATGATATCAACAAAATTAGCTCCAGGGAGTTGGGGAAGAATGTCAATGCCAGGACCAGAAGTAGCACCTCCCAGAATCAGGTTTTTCCAGGTTCTAACTGAACCATACTGTAAACTTTCAGGACCAGGTTTTTTTAGAGTTTTTTGAGGGAGAGAAAAAGATTTCTGAAAAAAAGAATTCAATGCTGCAAGCAATGCTCCCTCTAAGCTGTGGAGTCTTGTGAGCAAAAATTCTACTTGGTGAGTTACTGTCATTAAAGTTGTGAGCGAGCGATTTGGCTACTGCATAAATTAATCTGCTCTGGAGCCATCCTCCCTGAGCTCAGACAAAAATGTGTAAGCTAGAGGCTAAAAAACTATGAGCTAGCTCACACCAACTCAGCTTAAAGGGGACACTGGCTGCATGGGCACTTCTGAATCACTGCTCCAGCAATATTGCATGCCCCTACCCCTAGAATCATGATATGATGGGACACAGTAAAGATACAATGGGTAAGAAAGAATTTGGGAATGGTTTAAACTGATTTCTATATGAAAGCTCAGCAATAAAGGGGAAAAAAGTATTCACACAGGACTGGATTTGTCCGACAGCTCTCGTTCTGTTGTACCAAAATTCTAGTGAGATTTCCATGTTTTGTGCATTTTAAAGTCTTGTATTAAAGATGCCTATGTATTGGGCATGTTCTCCTCTACTGCCTTTTATAACTAAAGGTTTGTGGTTTAACTCTGTGTGTGTTTCAAGTGCGAAGTCTGCAAAGGCCCTCTGGGAAGCCTGAAGGCAGGAGACAGTATTTGGATTTACAAGAACACAGTGCACTGCGAGCCCTGCTATTCTGAAGTGAAAGGTAAATTTCACAGAGGGGGAAGACACGTTCTTGTATGTTAAGATGCTGTTAACTGAAGGAAGGAAACAACCAGAGAAGATTAAAGGGCCTCTGAAATGCTGCCACCTGGTTCTTGTTTATGGTGACACTAGTACCAAATTTGGTGGGTAGATGTTGACATCCACCAGGGCATTAGTGGCAGTCCCTGATGGAATTCAGAAATGTCTGGAAATAAACATATGCACAATCTGTCACTTCCTGTGTTGGGGCTCTCTGACTTTGTGTCCTGGCAGTGTAGACTGATTTTATATAGTATATATTTTTTTAAAAAAATTATGGATGGGCATTTTGCCAGTTCGGTTCATGGTTTGTGGCTGAACAAGAATATGAACTAGGAGGTTGGTTTGTGAACCAAACCAATTTGTAGCAGTTTATGACCACTGCTTTCTGCTCCCTGCCGCTTTTCACGGGGAGCAGAAAGCAGGGGTTCTCTCTGTAAAAAGCAATGGGGATCAGAAAGAAGTTGAAATGTGCGGAGCCATTTAAATCCCTGCTTTCTGCTTCTAGTGAAAAGCAGCTGAGCAGTGGGGAGCAGTAAGCAGGGGTTTAAAGGGCTCCGATCAGCGGTCATTTGGGGCCGGAGCGCATTGGAGCACCGTTCCGGGAGCCCAGGAGCAGGCACAAATGGTGGCAGCGACAAGCCCCGCCCCCAGCTTCCTGCCCCCGCGATCCTTCTCTCTAGAGTCATGCCGCAGCAGCAGCACGATCTTTCCATTGTATATGGCCCCATAGAATACAATGGAAAGATCACGCCGCCACTGCGGCACAACTCTAGAGACAAGGAAGAAGCCCCGCAGAGCCCCCCCGCACCATTCCTAGCTTGCCTGCTGAGGTGCACAAGCTAGGAAGGGCCCAGGGGGGTACAGGGAGGCATTTAAATACCTCCCCCTGGCTTCCTCTGCCTCAGCTACCTAGACTTAAAGGGAGCTCCCTTTAAGTGCAGGGAGCCAGAGGGAAAGGGCCCTGCACGCCTTCTAGCTTTCTGCACTTAACCCCCCCCCCCCCGGCAGCCCTCCTTTAAGTGCAGAGAGCCGGCCTTGCTGGTGGGGGGAGGGCGGCAGCAGCAGCTTGATGGGGGGGGGGACGCGGGGAGGTGGTTGCAGGGCCTTGAGCAGGGGAAGGGGAGGCTTTTGAAGATGCCTCCCCCCCTTTTGCTTCCCCTTCTGACATCACTATTAGGTATGGTAATGAGTTCCTGCAGCTCTTTTTCTACTAAATGACCCATGGCTCCGATCCATTTCAACCTCTGCTTTCTGCTCTTCACAAACTGCTATGAACTGCCTTAAAATTTGTGGAAGTTTATGGCAGCTCTTCATTTCGTGAACTTTCATCATGCGTTTATGTTTGTGAGCCAGTTCGTGTCCATCCCTATTGAGAACTATTTGCTTTGTAAAGTGAGTAAAACATTTTCTAAATAAATACATTTCTTCCATAGGAGGATGTTTGGTGCCCCCAATGTTGGAAATTTATAAAACAAAAGTTCTTCCTCAGTTGTTATAAAAAGTGCCAATTTAGGGGGTTGGGAATTTATAACCACTAGAAGTGGTTGGATAGCCCAGGCGAGCCCGATCTCATCAGATCTTGAAAGCTAAGCAGAGTTGGCCCTGGCTAGTATTTGGATGGGAGACCGCCAAGGAATACCAGGGTTGTAATACGGAGGCAGGCAATGGCAAACCGCCTTTGTACATCTCTTGCCTTGAAAACCCTACAGGGTCGCCATAAGTCAGCTGTGACTTGATGGCACGTTCCACCACCATCAGAAGTTATTGAAGGTTCCCTCACTTGCTGGGCATAACACCTGTGAATCCGACAATCGCATCTACATTATTGTCAACTGGCGTAATCCTGCATTTTTGTACATTTGCAACCTTTCCTTGGGTTTCTCAATGTCAACATTTCAGTGTCAACATTCAGAAGATTTTTGGGGACACACAAATCAGATGTCATACATTTATTTTCATTTTTCTTTAGGAAGTTACAAAGATGCTTATGTTGATCTTTCTAATTTCTCTTTTCTTGCCTCACAGCATCATGGATCTACTAATTTTGATTTACCATGTTAGGTGTGATCTCATATGATTAGCTACGCACATTTATCTTTGAAAATCATACTCTTTCGGGGAGGGGATGACTGATGTTTCCTACAAGCAATTACAAACTGTAGTCAGTTGTAGAGAAGAGGAAATTGAAACTATATCCAGATTCTGAAAGAGAAGAAATGATACGGAGGCACTTGGGAAGAAGATGTCTGCAGTTGCCACAAGAAGAAGATGTCTTAAGTATATTGTATGAAGATACCTGATTAAGCTCTGAAGAATATGTGTTTTGTTTTCTGTTCTTTCATGTGTAGTTCATGCATACATGATGACTGTCCTGTGTGAATAAACCACTGTAGATCTGATACAACAGACAGAGTGCTATCACCTTCGGCACAGTCAACCCAATACAGTCCATTGCATTTAAATCCTCAGTGGATCAAGTTTGTTGTTTCAATTAACTTGAAGTCAGCTAACTTTTACATGGTGCTTAAAATATGGTCCGTGAGGTGAAACCTCACCATACTTAGGTGAGTCCTGATTTTCAGGCAGTTGCACTGTTCATAAAATGAATAACATATTATTCATGTGCATCCACAAACATTCCTCCTCTATTCATATCCTCTCCGCCAGCCCCTTAACAGAGCCTCCTTCCCCCCCCCCCCCGAAAAAGCAGGAGGAATGGTGGAGGAAACAGTAGCTCTGACAGTACAGTTTGCAGGGCCATAAGGTGGGAGACTGCTGGTAATGAGTTGTGGTTGTGGATGGAGCTATGGGTGGCACAGTGGCGGAGATGGAAACAGTGGTGAATATGAGATAGCCAATAGGGGGAGTTGAATGGTATGTGGTTGGGAGTGGTTGAATGGTATGTATTGGGAGTGTTGGCTACATGGCGTGGTTGAATGGTATGTATTGGGAGTGTTGGCTACATGGAGATTTTGCTATAAGAACATAAAAGAAGCCATGTTAGATCAGGCCAGCAGGCCAGCCAGCCCAACACTCTGTGTCGCACAGTGGCCAAACCCCAGATATGCTATTCTATGGCTTAGAAACATTAATTGCATCCTGCCATGTAGAGAATACAACAAGACAATTGATCCTTCAAGTACGTATATGAGTCTTCTGATGCTAGTGATAAATATTCCAAAAGTGAGGGCCCTTAACACTTTTGCCACTGTTGTAATCATAAACATCGCCACCTGTTTCCCCCTGTCTTTAATCAAACCATCTGTGAACAGCGTAGCACCATTAAAAACACAGAACATTTTCCTTGGCATAGAGAAATATATTAAAATTAAACGTGTAAAAGGTAAAATTAAAATGTAAGAGACTAAAATAACAGTTGGATGCATTGTGTAGCGTAGCTCTTTGCAAATAATCAAAAGACTTAAAAACGTATGCAATAATTCTAGAGGGATTGCTGTGTGGAGCAACAAAATAAAGGAACAGTCCAGTGATGCCTTCAAAGAGCAACAAAATTTATTACAACAGAAGTTTCTCATGAGCCAGAGCTCGCATGGCCAGATCCATGTTTCTGAAGAAGTAACTCACAAAAGCTTATGGCGGAATACATATTCATCCTCTTTAAGTGCCCATGGACTTCTGTCTTATGTAGAATAATATTTCATTGACCTACAGTGCCAATATTAACAAAGTCATGCCCTTCTCTTGAAGACAGTGATTTTAGAAGGATGTAACTCTGCTTAGGACGGCCCTGTTAATGAGTAACATTGAGGAAATGTGGGTGTCCACTATGTCGCTAGATGTCTTCATTCAGTGATGTCATCTGAAGTTGATTTCTACCCTTCTTGGATCATGATAATAAAGAACCAAACAAGTATGACAAGCAAATGGTACACTTTTTTTTTAAGGCAACGAAAATTAAAAGCGTGCAAATAATGGCCTGCTAATCAGTATTCACATGAGAGTTCCTAGGCGGAAAACCAAGTCGAATAGTTTGTATGCTACATTTTCTTTTTCATTTGCAAGATAATAACTGCAAGATATAAATATAATAAATGAGTAAAACAATGTCTGGTGTAAAGGGTGAAATACTAGTAAACAAATGCATGCCAAAATATTCAGAATCAGCAAAATTGTGTTTTAAGGGTACACACACTGAAGTTATGGTAAGAGGAAGATGTATCTTGCCACCAAGCATGTATTACACAACCTGCTGAGCACAACGGCCTTGTGTGGTTCTCATGAGCTTTTTCACTTCTGAAGTCTTCCACTGAATTGGATCTGTTCACTCACTGGTATGACACACTGAAGTGTTCCATTTCCTATGGAATGACAAAATAAAATATGTATTCATAGATACTTCTGGCAATAGTGTCTGATTGTAGTGGTCATTCAGCCAAACACACGTGAAATATGCTGTCCAATAGCCAAGTAAAATGTCTGTTTGAATATGTATCTCTGGATGAATGGAACTGCAATGGAGTCAGGGTTTTTTGCTCATCCTTTTCAGGGATCCCTGTATTTTCAGATCATGCGATCATTCCTTAGGAGTTTATATATTCTTGGCTTACTGGTTCTACAGACTGCATTATTGAAGCGTACCCCTATCAATCTACATTCTATAGCAGCAATTGAGTGATTATGGCTGGAAACCATTTGCAGTGGTCAAAGGGTGACCAAGAGCCAAGACAAAGCTTAACAGTGGTAGCCAAGGTTGTTAACATGTCTGCTTAGCTGAAAGACTACTTCATGCTCATTTAACTCCCTGGTATTCCATTACCACAGCGCTTGCTCTCCCAGCCTGATTTTGATACTATACTTTACTCATACTTCCCCACTCATGAATAAGCAAATATGGTTGCCCCATCTGGGGACCTGGGGACATAGGTGTAGACTTTCCAATTTCCCGGGGGGTGGGGGGACTGGGGCTGGGCCAGAGGCATTGCTAAGTCATTAAAAGAACTGAGACCCAATAACATCATAGGGAGGAGCTAGTGACCTCACAGGCCATGGTCACTATCTATGAAGTTTGAGCCATGTGGGATTGAGGGACAGGCTCCCCAAAAATTTAGGGGGGCCTGGGAACCCCCCTAGCAACGCCTCTGGGCTGGGTTAACCTCAGGAACAGGTGCCTTCTTAGCACACTGCTTAGAAACTCCATCTTAAAATGCAGACATTCAAAATAAATTATTAATTAAAAAAACCACATTTGGTTTCAACAAATGATCTTCAGACAGCTGAAATACAACTTTAACTTTTAAATAGCAATGCAAACTGTTTTTTTAACATTTTTAAAAAATTACAATAAAATACAGATCGCCTCACCTAAGTACAGCCCACTTGTTGATGCAACAATTCAGAAAGTTTAGAACCTAAATGACACTGAATGTGTTTCTTCTTACTGAGGTCCTTTGAATGAATTCATTGGCTATAACATTAAGATCAATCTCCTGAGAGATCTCTTTATGTCCATGAAGAAGAGCCACATGATTGAGCCTTGCCTGTCTCATGCTTGACCGTAGAAAGGTCTTTATTCTACGGTGTATCAGAGCGTATCAGAAGATCGTCGAGATAGGGATGGACATGGATTCCTCTTTCCTGGAGCAGAGAGATTGGATGTATGAGGATCTTGGAGAAGGCTCGCGGGGTGGTTCATAGGCCAAATGGGAGGGCCCTGAACTGCCAGTGTTGGCCTTGAACTAGGAACCTGAGAAAGCGTCTGAGCGGAAAACATTGGCACATGCAGATATGCCTCCATCAAATCGATAGAAGACAGGAATAAAGACCGTAGAAAGGTCTTTATTCTATGAAGGCCTGAGAATGACCTTTCTGAGCTGCAGGAGGAAACAGGAATGGTCATGCCTATCCTGAGAAGTTTGGCTAATTCTGGCAGTGGCTGATGCAGACTTTTTCCTTGTTCTCCACTGAACAGATCAATTACATCACAAAGACCTAAAAGTTTAAAGTTCTGCTGCCTCGCAATATCCAAAAACATATCCTGATGAAGCTGTAGTCGGTTAGCATCAAAGTCAGTTTTGTAAAATTTTTGAATGTATGTACTATCATCTTCTCCTATGGCAGACTTTTCAGTTTTGCTCATGGGTTGGGACACATCTGAGGAAAAGCGATTGTGTAAACTGTTGTAGATGTTATCTGTGATTTCATAAAAGATTTTCCTGTAGAAATCCTCAGGAGACTGAAACTGGTGAGGATCACGCCCAGCATCAACACGTCGCGCAGGCTTTCTGTACCTAGGAACAGTAGGACTTTCTATATCTAAGTCTTTCACAGTCGTGACTGTCTGTGATCAGAACTGTTCAATGTTGTTCCTCAGTTGCTTTCTACTCTCCTTGCAGAAGCAAGAAGAATTGGTGCCTGATGGAACTGTAAATTACTTTTTTGAAGAGCTGTGTTTAATGTGTCCAAACGACCAAACACAAGCAGCAGTAACTGTAGCATGAAGTAAGAAGCAAACCTCCACAAGCTTTGTGCATATCCGTCTGCTTTTGCCCCAGGATCTTCTCTCTCCTCAGAAGACACATTTTCAAAAAACTGAATTGACTGAATCAAACTTTTCAAAAAACTGAAAACAGACACATTTTCAAAAAACTGAATCCCTATAATTTGAAGCCACTGACTGTAAGGAGGCTGCTCTAACAGTCCACCTGGTGGGGCAAAATTGTCTCAGATTTATGCTTTCTGACTGCTGAAAGTGTTCAAACAAAGCAAGATGTTTTGGTGAAGTTTTCGCAAAAGTGATCGTGTCAGATAACTCACGCAGAAAATTTCTGCACATAATAACATCTTCTGACACATCTTGTACCACCAAGTTCCCAACATGTGCAAAACAATGAACATATAGTGCTCTTGGCTCCTCAGCCTTTACCAGAGCCTGTACTCCATTCAGATGTCCAGCAACATTTGATGCTCCATCATAGCATTGGCCACGACATCTGTCAAGAGGCAGATCAAAGCAACAGAGTACATCTTTCAAAACAGAAAAGAGAGTTTTAGCAGTGGTGGATTCAGTTTTGTAAAACCCAGGAAATAATTCCTCCACAAACATATCCTCTGTAGCAATGTGGAAGCCAAATGAAACCTGTTCTTGTGTGGTGATATCTGTAGTCTCATCAGCAATTACACTGTAATAAACAGCTGCTTTAATCTTTGTCACTAATGTACGTAGAACATTGTGAGCCATGATCTCAGTCATTTCGTTCACAGTGTCAGGTGAAATGCATTTGTAGCTTGTGTGATTCAACCATGATTTCAGCTGTGGAACATCTTCAGCATGTAGCAGCAAGAGCTGTGTCAGGTTTGACTCTTCCTCATCATGGCCACGTATTGCACTGCCCTGACAGGCAAGGTACCTTAGTGAAATCAAAATTGTCAGCAGTGCTTTTCTAGCATCTTGCATTTGCTTCTGATGGCCTTCTGAAAGCTTGCTATGTACATTTACCCCTGCTTTAACAGAGGCTATTGCTTGGATGGCTGCACAGTGCAAGTTAGAATTCCGATGGCTCTAAAATCTGAGCAGTGCCGTCTTACAGTTTGAGAAGCCATTTTAAATAAAAGTGTCACGTGCATCCTTGTCTCTTGATGTGTTTGGAAGATGAACATTCATGTCATTTTTTGCTGAGCGACAGATGTCACAATATGCTTTTTCCGTAGCCACATCATAAGAGAGCCATTCATAGGTTCTTTTCCAACTATCTTAGAATTGTCGTCCTGGCTTTTGCTTCACATTAGGAGTGCTCATCTCTGAAGAGTCTCCCTCCCCCTTGGTTCAACTGCTTGTCAAGGAAATCGTGGCAGAGATCCCTCCAGGCCTCTCATTCAGGTATATACTGCAGGATGTTGCAGGTGTATAAGAGGAATCTTCAGCATCAGAAGGGACCTTCCATTTTCTGATTACAAATCTATCCATGGCAAATTGAATGAAATGGTGGACTGAAAATAATTCAAACAAAAATATCAGGATTCTGAAGGAGGAGAAATTACAAATAATAAAATAGGACCACCAGAACCAGGGCCCTCTCAGTGGTGGCTCCCCACTGATGGAACAAGCTTCTGAAGGACATCAGGGCCCTGCAGGACCTTTTGCAGTTCCACAGGGCCTGCAAAGCAGAGCTCTTCCACCAGGCCTTTAATTAGGAGCCGCCACTGGGGGGAAATGGCCTCTGGAAAAATGGCTGGTGGAATTTCTGGCCCAGGGAAATCAACTGGTGGAAGTTTCCTGGCCTGGGACTTCTAGGCTGCTGCTTTTGCTTTTGTGTTGGTTGTTCTGTACTGCCTCTCTAACTATGGATTTCCTGTATTGCCGCCATCTTTTTGTGGTCTTAGTTTGTTAATTTTATATAGATGGACTCTTTATCCTGTGTATGAATGTTGATTTTAATGTTGTTAGCTGCCTTGATCCGGCTTTGCTGACTAGGCGGGATATAAATTTAAACAAACAAACAAATAAATAAATGACCGCCTCAGGGAATAGGCTCAGGCTGTTTTTACATCTGACTTTCCCGCTGGAATCATTCTAGTTCCAAAAAACCCTGCCCATACTTCTGTGCGGTGTGAAACCGTGCTGCCACTGAAATGTCCACATCTACTAATTGCCCTCCTGTGGTCAAGCTAGTATGCAACCGGCTTCATTCTGCTTTAAACAATTGCTGTTGATTAGTGCACTTAGACCCCCTAGAGTGAAATTTCACACCACTTGGAAATCAGCACAGGAAAAGACAGCAGTCAAACTACTTTAGAGGGGAGGTGTAAAATGACCCTCAGTGTTCTACGACTGGAATGACAGCCCCCAGAGTGGAATGGTGGCCCCTGGGAGTAGCAGAGGTATTCTGAGACTGGAATGACAAACCTCAGAGTGGAATGACAGTCCCAGAATGCTTCTACAACACCCAGGGGCTGTCATTCCAGTCCTGGAACACTTCTGCTACTCCCAGGGGATGTCATTCTCCTCTGTGACCTGTCATTCCAGTCCCAGAACATAGATTCTATTGCTAGGGGCTGTTTTTCCACCGTGGGGGCTGTCATTACAGTCCTAGAGTAGTCTATCTGGGCCCAAAAACCATATTGGAAAAATCATTCTGCATTTTCTTTTCAACTTTTTTTTTTTTGCTGCAATGTATTTTAGCAGTGCCCACGCAAGTCAAGTGGCATTTCTGGCTCCCATTATCTCCAACTGGCCTTCAAGCCTCTCCCGTTATTTCTAATGGGCAATCCTGTCATTCCTTTTAGTACATCCCAGTTGGTGGCCCCTTTGAAACTACCACACCATTTTAAGTAACAGCAAAACAAAGAGCATGAACATAAGAGTGCACATCCCTTACCAATGTTCTCTCTCAGCTGCACGCAGATCAAAAGGAAATTTTAAAAGGCCTCTGATCTGCATGAAAAATGAAATGGAGACTGAAAGAAAAGCTATGGAGTGGCTGAAGCAGCCACCCCCCATTACCATGGGGAAAAACAACTGCTCTCAATCAAGGATATACAGACCTAAGTAAAATACACCCCTCCCCTCCTCCACCTGGCTGCTGTGCAACCTACATGAAGCGGGTGATTCAGCAGATGCAAGCCAATGCCAGTGGTCTGCACCCACTAACTCACACAGCAGAACCAGAGCTTCGAGTTTCAGCACTGGAGCTAGGAGTGCCAGCCTCCAGGTGGGACCTGGGGATCTCCTGGAATTACAGCTCAGACTTCAAAAATTAGTTTCCCTGAAGAAAATGGATGTTCTGGAGGGTGGACTCTATGGCATTGTACCTCACCGAGGTCCCAGTCCTCCCCAGGCTCCATCCCCAAATCTCCAGGCGTTTCCCAACCAGTATTGGGCTACCCCTTCCTCCCATCCAACAGAGATGGACAGGGGGAACCTGGCAACCCTAATGATAAGTATTGGAGTCGGGAGTCCATGGAACAGTGAAACTGCTAGATCTTTATTGCTGGTCCGGATGAAGCATACAACCCAGGGCTCGAAGCCCTCCTTTTATGCTGGTCAGGGATAATTCCCTGACCTCACCCAACTGGCCTGATAGGCTATTAGAAGTCTATTTACATCTCATAGGTTCCTGGGGAGAAACCTAGGTACATGATTGGTGGCCGGTTCGAATCCACCTGGCCTTTGTTCTACCTGGCTGAAGCTCAGGTAGTTTCTTGGCCATGTGCTCTGGCCACATGGCGGTCGCCATTACTGTAGCACATGGCGACCGCATGGTCAATACATAACACCTAACTAGGGATGTTTTAACAAGGGAGGGTGGTGAGAGATGGAAAGAAAGCAAATAGATGGGGAGAGAGGAAGGGAGGGAGGGAAGAGATGAAAAGAAAGCAAATGGATGGGAACAGAGAAGTGAAAGACAGAATGGAAGGGAAGAAAGAAAGGAGAGTCAGGATGCAAGGGAAGCAGCCTGGCGTATGTGTGTGGGGGGGGGAGAGCAGCTCCCCAGCCTCTCCTCGCTTCCAGCTCTCACAAACCTCAACAGAAAAAAAGAGAAAGGATTGGAAGAGAGATGAAAAGAGAAAAAGACAGGAAGAGAGAGAGAGAGAGAGAAAGCACCCCTCTCTGCGCTGACGGCAGGAGGAAGTGAGCCCCAGGATTTTCTTTGCCACTGGAACAACACACTCCCTGTGGCACAAAAGCTCCTGGGGCTGGCTGTCTCCTGCAGCCCACTTTAAACCATAGGACGGCACAGAATGGCAGCCAACCAAGTTACCCTCAGATGTTCCCGAGCATGAAACTGACTGTCGGAGCCCTGGGCTTTTTTAGCAGGGACCTGGCTGTTTGCTGAACTTACCTTTCCTCCAGTGGTCAAGTCACAAAATCGAACTTCAAGTACGAAGCAGTCAATGAAGCTTTTTGCAGTCTGTGTTGCCTTGAGTTTCCCAGCACTAACCAAAATGGAAGAAATCAAAACTTAATTACTTGAAAGAAATCCCCCTGCATAATTTATCCAGGAGTCTTCCACCTTCATCTCTCCCCACCCCCCTAGATGTGCAAAAACAAGTGGCATGAGGCCACAGAAATGGCGCCATGGCGCCCAGCACCCCAAAGCCAGCCATCCAGGATGGAGGCCAGCCTCCTCCACCTCCCCGGCCCACCCATAGATGTGCAAAAACAAGCGGCACAAGGCCACAGAAATGGCGCCATGGCGCCCAGCACCCCAAGGCCAGCCATCCAAGATGGAGACCAGCCTCTTCCACCCCCCCCCCAACAGATGGTCAAAAAACAAGCAATACGAGGCTTCTTACCTTTCTGTGCGGGAAAAAGGAAACCATGTGCACTGCAACAGCTCCCAGCTTCCCGCCCTAATAAGGGCTTTTGGGAGCTGGAGGTGAGGCTTAGCTTCCAGGAAGCAAGCCCTGAAGCAATCCCAACATCTTAGAAAGAGGAGGGAAAAATCCCACAGCTTTCAAAATGGGGTGGGGGTGACAAAGCTTGCGAGCCTGGTTGCGGGGGGAAGCTCAGTCTCCCTCGGGAAATTTCAGGGGTAGCTTCAGCCCCTGAGCCCCCGCAAAGTTGACGCCTATGCCTGAGGATGTCCTGGAATCACAGCTCATCTTCAAACTACAGAGATCAGTTCCCCTGGAGAAAACGGATGCTTTGGAGGGTGAACTCTGTGACATCATACCCCACTGAGGTCCCCTGTCCTCCCCAGGCTCCACCCCCAAATCTCCAGGAGTTTCCCAACCTGGAACTGGCAGCCCTACCCCCCATCTGCCACTGGTGGCCAGGGGGGAACCTGGGAACCCTAGCAGGCCTTATATGACTATGTTGATAAAAACCACAACAAATCCTCTTAAGATGCCTTTTTAAAAAAACATTTTACCTTGAAAATATTGGAGAATGTGTCTTTATAGAGTTTAAGGAACTTTATCTCCCTACATAGGAAATTACTCCTCACCTGATGGTCACATGACAAACCCCATTTTTGCCACCCCCAGACAGGGTGCAAACAGGTTACTCAGGCCTCTGGTGGAGTCTGCTATCCAGAAATATTGGGTTGTCTCTCTACTGTAAACTCTCTACTCTAAACTGCTCCTTGCTTTGTTCTTTCCCCCCCACACCCTTCACCCTGGGATGAAACCTTATTTCAGAACCATCAGGGAATGTAGATTTTGGAGAATATTTTGATCTCAAGTTCTCATGAGGTTCTCCAGGAAGGAAACGTGCTCCCTCATTCCTCTGGTTTGTTCAAAACTTAAAAGATGTTCAGGGCAGCATCTGCCATGTAGGTTTGATTCGAGACCATCTGTACTATAATGGGGTTATAACTTTACCCAAGAAAACCGCAAGGCATAAACAATAAGGACCGGCGCTGAACAGCTGTGGACATCGTGGTGTGCGTTTTATTGCTCTCATGAAAGAATGAGGTGGAAAAGAAGGAACACTTTTATGGATTTCGGAATATAGCACATAAAAGGATGGGCGGTGATACTGACTCTCTTAATCCTAAAAAAAAAATTTACATTTCAAAGCTGATGTGACTCTTTTTTGAGTCACGCATTCGGTTTCTGTTTGATGGGTGCTCGGCAGAAACATCCAAACGGACGGTTTGCTGGCAGCTGTTTTATTGAAAGGGCTCTATTAAGTATTGAGTCAGGAGGCGATGAATCAAATGCAGGCTTTTATTTCTGACATTGTTCAGCTTAGAGGACAGCTCTAACAAGAGCAGCACTTAACTTATAGTGTTCCAACCAATAACTATCTACAATGTAACTAAAGACACGCAATCTCATTGGACCTAAGCAGGGCTCCGTGACTGGTTCCTAGGATTGGCTTCAGGACCAATAGGGAGTCTTTATTAGGCAGCCAATAGGAATGAGGGAGTTAGGATACCAGAGCCCTAACATTACAGTGCAAAATAACATAAGAGAACATAACAGGCCCGTCTTCAATAATGCATTAATTTGGAACCGACGGCTGCATGGAGAGGGCTGCTTCCATAAATTATAGGGATATCTGTGACTCATCAAGTCCATTTTTCCAACTGCATAATGAAAGCACTTCGTTTTGCAAAGCAGGTGGACACTGAGAGGAAAGGGAACCATTTGGATAGGAACAGGCGCTGTAGCCTGCCCCTGGACCAGCCGGGTGAGGGGAGGAGACAGGCCCGGCAGCTGTGAGCACACAAAGCATCCTAAATTTTTGAAAGGAGCCTTGGGAAACAAAAGAATTGTTTCTGGCAGTTTCAGTCAATCACTGTTAATAAATCTGTTTGGCTAGTCATGACCAGTGTTCCCTCTAAGCTGAGTTAGTGTGAGCTAGCTCAGTTTTTTAGCCTCCGGCTCACACATTTCTGTCTTAGCTCAGGAAGGATGGCTCCAGAGCAGACTAATTTATGCCGCAGCCAAATCGCTCGCTCACAACTTTAATGCCGGCAGCTCACCAAGTAGAATTTTTGCTCTCAGGGCTCCACAGCTTAGAGGGAGCATTGGTCATTACCCACACATAACTTTTATTGTATTTTTCATATGTGTGTGCGCGCATGTGAGTGAATGTGCACCTGGAAGTTATGGCAACCTGTGGTAACTGACCCCTACAGGGGGCCTGGAGGATATTGAGAGAGGTGGCTGAATAAAGCCTGCCCCCACCTCCTGACTGCTGGTATTCCAAGGAAGTCTCCCATTGAAGTGCTCGACAGAGTCAACCCTGTGTAGCTTCTGAGATCTGATGAGACCGGGCTTGCCTGGGCTATCCAGGTCAGGGCCACACACACATCTTTACAGATTACATCTGCATCTTGCCCAGCCTCTAAACAGCTCAGGGTGGCATGCAGGGTCCCCCCTGGACACTAGAGGGAGGATGAGGGGGTAGGGTTCCAGATCCCAGGTTGGGAAACTCCTGGAGATTTGGGGGTGGAACCTGAGGAGGACAGGGACCTCAGTGGGGCACAATGCCATAGAGTCTGCCCTCCAAAGCCTCCATTTTCTCTAGGGGAACTGAACTCTGTAGTCTGGAGATGAGCTGTAATTCTGGGGGGGTCTCCAGGTCCTGCCTTGGAGGCTGGCATCCCTAGTTGAATGCTCCAGTTCTGTCATTACAAATACCCAAGGAGGAAGGCTCGGCTGAGAAAAAAATCAGTGGTCAAAGCCCCCCAGCAAGCGTTATGGCCAAGCAGGAATCAAGGTAGGATGAACAGTTCTGATGCCAAAGTGTACTTCTTCCACTTGTGAGAGCCACAATCATTTCAGAAATGTCATTAAATTCAGCGGAGGGAATGGCCAGTTGCAGAATGGCTCATGGACTGCTTGGAGGTCTGTGGAGCTGTGTGGGGGGAAAGTCATACTTGTCCAGAAGCAAGCTGCTCAGATGATTTTGGTAAAATAGTCCCAACAGCTGATGCTTTTCAATAAACAAGAGTGGTTAGGGTCTGACAGCATTTAATGACACCAAGGAACAGGACAGATCTCATAGACGCAGGTTGCCATTACAGCATGGATATTTAATATACCAGGATAATAGTGCTTTATGTTGTTTCCCATTTCTAATTGGTTCTATGATCCATTCTTACCAGGCTTAGTTTTCATTTGGATCAGAAAGCATTGAGACTTATGGGCCCTGTCCACATGAGCGAGATAAGCCAGACGGGAAGTGATACAAATTTGTGCTGGCGCAATTTGCGCCGCTTTTGCAGGATCACACAGGTCCATGGACCTGTGAGGGCGAACTGCCGCTGCGTGATCACACGCAGCTGTGGGAGAGTTGGTTTTTTTTCCCCGGCCATTTTCAGTGCGCTTATCTGCTTTTACAAGGGATCGATGACTTGCCTCTCCACCCTCGGGATCATCCAATGATGCGCATACCGGGATGGGAGGGAAAAAAAACAAAAAGCCCGCTCCCCAAAGCCACTTGTTTGCACTGGCGCGATCACACCAGGAAAGGTCAGTTCTGGGCCGTCGCAAACCATTTGAGACTGCCTTTTCACTGGTAGCTAAATAAGCCGATTCCCCACCGGCTCAAAGCAGTTTGCGACACTTTGACACCGGCTGCAGGACGCTTCCCAGATGTGCTTGTGTGATCACGCCACTTTGAGCTGGCGAGGAATTGCCCTTCTTGTGTCGCAAATGGGTGCGTATGATCGCACCCAAAGAGTCTCTGTAATATTTATTTCATTTAAAACATACAGAAACTATTGGAAACAATCACAGCAGAGGTAGCATATCCTCAGACAGCAACTTGGGCACTTCTCTCCAAGGCTGTACTCCTAGTTCCAGCTAATTCCACTAGGAACTTTGGACTCCCTCTTACTGCCTCTGTCTTGTTCAAACTGCAGTTTCATCCAGACTAATGCCTAGAGTCTGCTGTGTGCTGTTCTGAGATCCTATTCTTGTCAGCGCATTGCCCTTTCAGGAAAAATCTACATCCATTCCTTTTTTGGTGTGTGTGTGTGTGTGTGTGGAATAGCTGACTGCTATTAAGCAAAACTTGATGCAAACCCTAAACGACAGATCCATTCACCATAATCACACTGCCAATAAGGACTGTTTAAAAATTACTTAACACGCGTGTTCAGTTTAATTTTTTTTTTGCTGCTGCTGCAACAGAGCCATAAAGAAATAAACTAGAGGCCTCCCTGGTATCACTCTGGAAATGGCCACTGTTCCCAAAATCCTGCTCCCAGAAAGGAGCAAAAATGTGTGTGAGAGAGAGCATGCATGCAGCCTCACATAGCAGACACTCTGCATTCATGGGTTCAGGGGTGGCACACCCACTAGGAAGCCCTAGGCAGCCCCCTAGGGTGCCAGAGGTGGAGGGGTGCCAACCAGCTTGGCCACACACCCTGCCCACCAGCAGCATCAGGGTCTACCCTGGAGGCAACCCAGCCCCTGTAGGTGGTTGGCAGAGAACCTGCTCCCCTTCTCCCTTTATCTGAAGGTAGGGCAAGGGTGGTGGTGGGCCTCTTCCTCTTCCCCCTCTGCCCTGCCTCACCAGCTTGCCTTCCTTGACCATGGGGGTTGAGGAGGCTGGTGGTGTCTTCGTGCCATGCCCTACCATGCAGGGTGAGGATTTTAGACTCGGGTGCATCCCAAAACTTTTGCCAGGACAGGAGCCTGTTACAAAACGAACACCTGTCTCATCTGAAGCATGTCAGCCTTGCCGATGGGAGTAACTCTGCAGTACTATGTGAAGGGAGTGTTTCCTTTCCTGCCTTGGGATATACTTTTGATGATGTTCTCTGTGTGTCTACTTTGGAGAACAATTTGCTGAGCATATACGCTCTGGATAAAGCTGGTTTTACAGTGTGTTTTGCTAACAAATCCTGTAAAATCACCAAGGACGATCAGGTCCTGGTGGTGGGTAAGTTACTGAATAATGTCTATATATTAGAGAGAATCAGCCAGTGGAGGCTAGGTCCGTGTTAAACAGTAGCCCCCACGACAGGTGTGTACACTTGTTGCACCGTAGGCTGGAGGATGCAAGTTACAGCACTATCAACAAAATGCTGGCACTGTTGGGAAAAGAGACAGTGCAAGATTGTGACAAATACCTTGACTGTCAGGTGTGTAAAAGTGTCAAGTCAAATGCATACCCTGTTGCCAATAAGAGGGATGAGTGTCTGATAAGCCTTTAGCTTTAGTACATGCCGATGTCATTGGGCCTTATGCCAAGAGCCATTCACAGAACCAGTTTGCCCTACTAATTGTGGATGACCATTCTAGGTTTGCCTGGGTTTTCACCCTCAAGAGGAAGGCAGACGTGTTCCAAATGTTTAAGTACTGGGCTCGAAGGGTACAGAAACAGTTGGGCCATGACTTATGCACTCTACAAACAGACATGGGTGGTGAGTTCATGTCTAACAAATTCAACCAATGGTTAAGGGTACAAGGGGTGGCACATCGTGTAGGCAATGTCTCTACGCCACAGGAAAATGGTGTAGCAGAACACTGAGCAGGTATATTGCAAACAATGATGCATGCTATACTAGCAGATGCAGGACTCCCAATTACCTATTGGGCAGAGGCAATTACCACAGCTTGCTATGTATCAAATAGAGTGTGGACAAAAGCAATAAATGATATATACAGAGTGCTGTATAACAAGGATCCCAGTCTAGGATACCTCAGAGTATTTGGGACAAAAGCTTGGGTTAATATTCCCTTAAGCCAGAGAAGGAAAGGAGGAGAAAGATCCAAAAAGCTCCTATTCCTTGGGTATCAAACAGGCATGAAAGCCTATTGGTTTGCTAATCAGCATTTAACACTAAGCTTTAGCAGATCTGCCAACTTTTGTGGGAACAGTAATTGGCAGAGAATACATGGGACTGAAAAGCCCTCACAGGTGTTATTTCCTTTAACTGAGAATGCTGAAACAGGTGTCAAACAGGAGGAGGACTGTTCTGAGAGTGTGCAGAGTGCCTCTAAGAGAGTACAAAGTGGGATGGAAGCCCATAGTGTGGATACCAATTCCAATAACTTTTATTGGCATGACAATAACTTTAAAAAGAAAAAATAGCAATACAAATCAGCTGATATGCCAACAAAGAGAAACAATCAGAGTACAGTGATTTGTAACATTGTGTACTGTAATAATAATAATAGGGCAAAGTGATAAAAGTTTGGAACAGTAATCTCGAATATTCCAATAATTAAAACAGTTGCAGTAAGAAACTAAACTATCCAAAAAGGATAGATCTACATTTCTCTCTCACTCTTTATCTACCTCCTTTCCTCTTTTCCTTGGCCCCTAAGTACATTTGCTAGGAACTCTGCCACCTGCTCAGTAACTTTGGGGGTTTCATCTGCTAGCAAGAATTCAATACCTCTATTGGTTACGGCCTTAGACAACTGAAGGAGAGGGCTAATTAATTGTAAACGTAACTGAGTAAACAGTGGGCAGCTTAAAAGGATATGCTGAACTGAGTCAGGTTCTTTGCAGAGACATCTGCAGAATCTTGCCTCATAGGGGATATCCTTGTATCTGCCCATGACCATGGCCGAGGAAATATATTGAGTCTGGCCAGCATGAATGCTCTGCATTGAGAAGGGATTGTTAAGCTTGAAAAATACTGAGCCATAGAGTTCTGCGGGAAATTAAGACCCAGGAAATGGGGGGAACAAGTCCCCTTTGCTCCAGCTTTTATTAGTTGTAAATCAATATCCTGAATTCTCCTTTGAATTATTTGGAATATATAGGTTTCATTGGAATTGGCCAGGGAGTCTAAATCAATACCTTAAAGAATTAATTTTCTCCTATATTGATTGGGACCATTTGGAAACATATGGATCAGCAGTTAAAAAAGCAATAAGACTATTTGAAGGAGGTTGAAAATAAAGATGTAACCCATACTTGATGGTAGCAATCCAAGCTCTAGATTCTATGGTATAGTGACCCAGCTCAGCACACAAAGTAAAATAACTAGCCAAGTTGGGAATGCCAAGAATACCCAAGTATCTAAAAGATTTAACTTGTTCAATTTCTCTTCCATCAGTCTTCCAGACAGAATGCCTCCATAATTTAGAAAATACCAAAATTTTAGTCTTATCAAAATTAATAAGTAAGGAGTTCTGGTTACAGAATGAGATAAATGCTGATAGGGAGCGATTTAATCCTACTTTAGTAAAAGAAAGAACCGCTGCATCATCCACACATAATAAGACTGGAACTGTGGTTGAATTTAATTTGGGAGCATGTCCATCAATTTTAGCCAAATAGGAAGGGAGATCTGAAAGGAACAAATTAAATAAAGAGGGGGCTAAAATGCAACCCTGCTTTACACCATTGGTTACAGGGATTTTTTGTGTTAAGGAACCTCTGTCATCAAATCTAACCTAACAAGTGTTAGAGAAATAAAATTTATGCAACAAAAACAGAAGGTGTTATATATTGGCTATGGACACTGCGACATGTCTGGGCATGTTCGCCTGTAATGGTAACTGATACCAGCTGAGCTTCAGTCCCCAGAGAACAATAGACCCTAGGATCCTGATTGTCCCCCTATCAGAGGCTTAGGATATTCAAATGGTCCTATGATAGCCTCTGGTGGGAAACTAATCCCTGCTTACCCAATCCCCCACGGGGGGTGAGGTTAGGGTGCAGTTTACCTGTAAATATAAGCAGACTCCCCAATCCCTCTCCCTCATGTTCCATCTCGACCTGCAATAAACTACCATGCTCATTTCACTTCAACCAGCCTCCCGACTCCAGTACTTTTCAGTGGTGACGAAGGTGGGATACCGATGAGCGACACATCAGCCGAGCCGAGCAACGCTGCACCAAGCACCGATCCTGAGGCACCTGGCACCAAGAATCTCCAGTGCTCCGCTACTGTGCCGCCTGCCCAAGAGGACTCCGCTCACTGCCACAACACTCCAGGTAATATGGCTGCCTCTGTGGGAAGCATTCCCCCATGTGACCCTTCCAAACCCGAGACCTGGGACACATGGGCAAGGCAACTCAGGTTTCTGCTCCTAGTATGAGGGGTCACCAAGGCTGATATGAAGCAGGCCTGGCTGCTGGGTCACTGCGGCGTGCAAACCATGTGCCTGGCCCAGAGCCTGATAGCTCCCTAAGACCTACTGGACGTCTCGTATGACAATCTGGTCAAGCAGCTGGGAGACTATTTTGCACCCAAACCCTCTGTGTTAGCACTGTGGGTGCAGGTCCTCCAGAGGACCCAGCAGACGGGCAAGAGTGCTGCCGCTTTCCTCGCCGACCTCCCCTGGCTGGCAGTCAGGTGTGAGTACTGGCACATGGAGGACCATTTGCTGGCCAGCTTCATGGCTGGGGTACGAGAAGCCAAACCACGGCGACAGCTTATCACACTCCCCGAGCCCATGATTGAAAAGGTGCTCCAGACGGCGGTCATGTTCAAGATGACCCAGAACGACCGCCCGGCCACCCACACGCACCGTACTGCGACCTCTGGATCAGATGCATTGGAGGAAGAGGACATCTGCCAGCTGCAACCGTGCTCACAAAAAGGTGCATTCTGATCCTCCAGCTCCTGTTCCTGGCACCCGGCCCTGGCTGCTGCCTCCACTCCCATTTCCCAGCACAGGTTGGCCCCTACGTATGCTAGCTGCGGAGACCCCCACGAGCGACGTTCCTGCCTTTTCTGAGAGGCGATGTGTCGTTCCTGCAGAAAGACGGGCCATATTGCCAGAGTATGTCGCACTCAGACCAGTCGCCACTCCCCAGCTGCTCACCACGAGACGGTGGACAGCATGTCAACCCCTGCATGCAGCCAGGTACTGAGCTTGCCCCAACAAACCCCAGGGAAAATATCAGTCCACGTTCAGATTGAAGGGGCCCCTGTAGCATGGAACTGGACACCGGGTCCTCGTACTCAATTATATTGGTGGACACATTCCACACACTGTGTCCACGGGGGGGGGGGGTGAGAAAACCCACGGGACTTATACTCTGGGACTTTCAGAAAAACCTGGTGGCTATCAAGGGGTTGGGCAAGTTCAGGGTCCAGTTCAAGGACTTTGACGGGTGTCTGGACCTCCTGGTGGTGGAGGGCAATCTCACCAGCCTTCTTAGACTCTCCTGGTTCAAGCCTTTGGAACTGGGAGTCTATGGGGTGAACAAGATCGGCTCTGCAGATTTTGAGTCAGTATGCACAGAGTTCCCCACCATTTTCGACAGCAAGCTGGGCTCTACCGGGGACCCCCAGTGTCGCTGGACCTAGATCCCAATGTCCGGCTCATCCGTGTGGCAGCTTGGCAGCCTCCACTTGCAATTCACCCTAAGGTAGAGGCTGAGCTGGACAAACTGGTCTCACAAGGTGTGCTTGGACCTGTCTTGCATGCCAGGTGGGAAACCCCAATTGTAACCCCATTGAAGGCGAATGGGGAGATCCACATCTGCGTGGACTACAAATGTACAATCAATCTAGGCTTGCAGGACCACGCATAACTAGTACCCGTGGTCAATCATGTTTTGGCCTCCCTAGCAGGGGCCCAGGTGTTCGGGAAGCTGGATCTGGCACAGGCTTACCAGCAACTCCCCGTGGACGATGCCACAGTGGAGGCCCCAAAAATAGTAACCCACAAGGAAGCCTTTAAAGTGAAGCAGCTCCAGTTCAGGGTCAGGGTCACTCCCGGGTTGTTCCAGCAACCAATGGACTCTGTACTGAAAGATATTCCAGGTGTAAAGCCCTTCTTTGACGACGTCCTGATTGCAGCGCCTGACGTTGCCACCTTCAAGACCTGGCTGCGGTCAGTCTTCCAGCAGTTCCAGGACGCCGGCCTCAAGGTGAGCAAGGACAACTGCATCTTGGGAGTTCTGTCAATGACCTTCCTGGGATTCACCGTAGATGCACAGGGCATCCACCCCACTTCAGAAAAGGTGTCGGCTATTACGGAGGTGCTTGCCCCTACATCAAAGGCCAAGCTGCAAGCGTTCCTCAGCCTCTTGAACTTTTACCATGCCTTCCTTCCACACAAGGCGGCAGTGGCAGAGCCCCTGCACAGGTTACTGGACAAGGGGGCTAAGTGGAAATGGGGGCCGTGCCATGGGGCCACTTTCAAAACCATTAAAGACTTACTGGTGTCCAACACCATTCTGGCGCATTTTAACGAGTCCCTGCCAGTGATTCTGGCATGCAATGTGTCTCCTTACGAGGTGGGGGCTGTCCTGGGCCATCAACTTCCCAACGGGAACAATAGAACACTACAGAGGTCATTAATCCATAGGGTCTCAGAAGTGACTTGTTGGCACAACACACACAAGCAGTTCGGGCCAGTGCTCCCTCTAGGCTGTGGAGTCCTGTGAGCAAAAATTCTACTTTCTGAGCTACTGGCATTAAAGTTGTGAGCGAGTGATTTGGCTACAGCATAAATTAGTTTGCTCTGGAGCCATCCTTCCTGAGCCTAAGACAAAAATTGTGAGCCGGAGGCTAAAAAACTGTGAGCTAGCTCACACTAACTCAGCTTAGAGGGAACACTGGCCATGCTGAGAATTAGCCATAATGATGTGCCTAATTTTAGAGGGAAGATGCTTTGTGTGAGGGATGCAGTCCGTGAGACTTTTGTCCCAACTGGGTAGAAAACAAAAAGGAGCAGTCAGTACGAACGTGCCAGCAGGCGCATATATTTTATAGATAAAGTCCGTGAGACTTTTGTCCCAATTGGGTAGAAAACAAAAAGGGACATGGAAAAATGTGTTTCCTATTGAAGCAATGTAGAAGGAGGAGGAGGAGGAGGAAGAAGGGGAAGAAGGAGGAGGAGGAGGCGATTGAATCTATACCCTGCCCTCCACTACCCGAACAAGTCTCAGAGCTGCTTACAATCTCCTTCCCCTTCTCCTTCTCACAACAGACACCTTATGAGGTAGGTGAGGCTGAGAGAGCTCTTTCAAGAACTGCTCTTGAGAGAACAGCTCTGAGAGACCTTGTGACTGACCCAAGGTCACACCAGCAGCTGCATGTAGAGGAGTGGGAAATCAAACCTGGTTCTCCCGGACTGGAATCCACCCTCCTAACCACGACACCAAACTGGCACCAAACTATGCACAGCAGCTTATTTGGTACTTGGGGCTGGTTGACAGGACCAGGTTACTCCTGTTCTGAGGTCCCTTCGTCGCTTGCTGAGTTGTTTCTGGATTCAGTTCAAGGTGTTGGTGCTCCCCTTTAAAGCTCTTTATGATCCGAGGCCCACATACTCGAATAACTGCCTCTCCCTACATGTTCCCATGTGGTAGCTCTGATCTTCCCAGCCCGGGGAGGTCTTAGTGATTTGGGGGCCCTGGGCAAAAGTCCAGGAGAGGCCCCCAAAATTGCTGCCCCTGCTGTGCCCCCCTCCGGGGGGCAGTGCCTGCTGGAGCCAACCCAGCCCAGATTGAGAGGTGGCCTCTACAACTGCTGCAAGGAGGGCAGGTGAGACCAGCCATGGCCTGAGCCCTGGATGTGTGGGCACCAACAGGCGCTGCCACAGCAGGTTTTCAGGGAAATGTACCCATTGCGGTAAATGTGCCAGGGGCAGGTGGAGCAGTCAGTACGAACATGCCAGCAGGCATATATTTTATAAATAAGTCAACAAAACACTAAAGACATAGTGCATATAAGTTATAATAAAGAATACGAATGAGAATATTTAAGAACAAGATTACCTGAAAGCAACTTGAGCACTCTTACTGTGCACATCCCAAATCCATTTCCCCCTTCACTTCCGTTCAGATCTTTGTCTGCTCAGATCCGAATGCAAACTTAGAATGTTTTCCAGCACTTCTTTGTCTACAACGGATTCATCTTTGCATGTTAATTCATATGAATGACAAGTAAACCTCTCCCTCCCGAACCAAACCATTGGGTAAAGGAAGCCCACGTGCCGTTCTCATTAGGCGATCCGTTGTTTAAGCAATCAACCTCCCTGGCGACTTGCACTTCAGCAAGGTGGAATTTGCATAATTACAACCCTGAAATTAACAGTTTCAGTCTGTAATTATATGGTTTGTTATTGTTTTTTAAAGGGATTCTAGGAGCTCCCTAACTCAAGAGTTGGACACAGCCTACCTTTTTTGTGTTGTGTTCAAATCACACAGACAAAGTTTCATGCCTGGAGGAACCTGAAGGTCATCAAGACCTCTGGTCTTCTACCCATGGGATGGGTTTCTCTGGTAGGTCACTGTGCCCTTCCTGCTGGATAAAAAGAGTGGCCAATTTTTACTGCTTTTTGGAAGGCCCAGTTTCACAGAGTACAATAGCTTCCTGCTTCCCTTTGCATACACGCTGAGAAGAGAAGCAGGACTGTGAGGTGAGGTTACTCAGTAGTGGCAGAGAGAATCCCTCCAGGGCTCTGACCCTTGGCTTCTTCCTCACAACGGCTCACCTCCTGCTTTTCTGTCCCTGGGTTGCTTTGATCTGCTGCTCACGGTCCTTGTTTGACCGTGGTGATGTCATAATGCTGCTTCCCTCTCTTCCTGTCACATGACTCTGATTACTTGATTACTACCTTTGGTGGAAGAGACACACATCCAGACACACTGGATATTTGTTACCAGAACAATTTGGAGACCGTGTGCAGTTACCATAAGAGATTATCCATGGCCCACTGTGTAAACTTTTAGCAACTGCTCATTACATGAGAAAGCAACACCTGGCTCCAAAGAAAATCTTTTTTCATATATTTATTTCTGGATGTGTGTTGTCTTACAATAGTAATCAGGGGTCCTTTTGTAGAAAAAGAGGTGCAGGAGCTCATTAGCATAACTCATTAGCATATGCCACGTCCCTTGACATCACCGGAAGTGTGTCAGAAAGGGAATGTCAGTTTCAGCCCCATTATACCCTATGGGCCATTGAAATCAATGGCAAAAACTCATATGGTATATGAGGGGCTGGAGGAAAGGGGGTTTGAGGAAGAGGCTCCAAACTTGCAGGGTAGCTGCTGGGGCCTCTCCTCGAAATACCCACCAAGTTTCAAGAAGATTGGACCATGGGGTCCGATTCTACGGGCCTCCAAACAGGTTGTCCCATCCCCTCCATTGTTCTCTATGGTGGGAAAAAGTGTTACTTTTTCCCTGCCATAGAGAACAATGGAGGGAATGGGGGCAACCTGTTTGGGGGCCCGTAGAATTGGATCTCCTGGTCCAATCTTCTTGAAACTTGGTGGGTATTTCGAGGAGAGGCCCCAGCAGCTACCCTGCAGGTTTGGAGCCTCTCCCTCAAATCCCCTCCCCTCCAGTTGCTTTTAAAGTTGCTGCCAAAATTCAGCAGCGGGCCGAATCAGAGAATCTGATTCGAATCAGAGAATCTGATTCGGCCCCTGGCTGTCCTAGTGGCCACTCCTGAGCTGGCGGAGCTTTGCTCAGCCTCGCTCCGGCCCCAACGGACCCCTGATAGTAATATTGACCACGGAGGAAGGCCCTAAGGGGCCAAAACGCATATGGTCTACTGGTCATAAGATATACCCATCAATTGTATATGTAAAACTATTAGCTCTATGTGTCAAAAGTTTTAAGATTCTGATATTTGGACCATTTCTTTTAAGCTATTTTATCTTTTATTAATGTGTACACCATAATAAATATTTGTATTTTTATAATAACTTATTTTGTTAGCTTGACCCTCTCAGATCACAACATGTCACATGGCTTCCTATCACATGTTTGCAGCTTAGTGGGTCCAGAGTCCGGAAAGGCGGAAGGCCAGTCCCAGAGGTGGAGCCAAGAAGTACCCATCAATCCAAACGGATTGGCTTACAGTGGAAGAGAAAAAGTAATTCTGTATAACAAGTCCCGCAGCACCATAGAGACCAACAACTTAGAGACTACATTCAGAAAGCTGAAGGACAACTCTCCTGTTCTACAGTAGGAATGACTATCCTCAGATCCCACCCAGGAATGCTAAAAAAACCCTAAACAGGATTATGAATGAATTAGGAATAAGGCCTGTTGTGGAAATAAATACAACTGGCTCTAGAAAGGCTCTGGGAGAGTGCTAGGGCCTTGGGCACTCAATGTCAATTTGCTGTGGCAACCTCAGCAGGGTATAAGGACACAGAGTCCACAATTTTCTCCATGGGAACTGATCAATGCCATCTGGAGAACAATTGTAATTCTGAGTGATCTCCAGCCCTCACCTGGAGATTGGCAACAGTGGTTTCCCAACAGGGAATAGCTGGTTTGGAGGGCAGAGTCCATGGCATTCTACCTGTCTGAGGCCCCACCCCTCCTCAAACCTCACCCTCTCCAGGCTCCATCCCTCAAATCTCCAGGAATTCCCCACTTGGAGTTGGCAACCCCATCTCCTTCCCAGCCAAGCATCAACCTACCTTTATTTCCCTCTCACTGTTCAGCTTTCCATCTCCCCCCCCCCCATCTGCAGCCTCTACCGTGCTCTGAAGCCCTGTCTGCCATGTCACATTGGCTGTAATGGGGGCATCTCAGCAGGGTATAAGGACACAGAGTCCATTGTTTTCTCCATGGGAACTGATCAATGCCATCTGGAGAGCAGTTGTAATTCTGAGTGATATCCAGCCCTCACCTGGAGATTGGCAACAATGGTTTCCTTGGCCGGGCGGGCAGGATAGAAATTTAAATAAATAAATTTCCCAGGAGGAAAAGTAGTCTTTCTCTGCAATGGGGACCAAAGCAGCTTACATCATTCTCCTCTCCCCCTTCTGACTTGCACAACAATTCTGTGAGGTAGGTTAGGCTGAAAGTCTGTGACTGGTTCAAAATCACCCACTCAACTTCTACAGCAAGAACCTGGATCTAGCAGATCCTGCTCTGAAGCACTGATTGCCACGCCTAGGGTACCCAACCTCCAGGTAGAGCCTGAAGATCACCAGGTATCACAACTGAAACTCTGGGGGCGATTGCCAGAGCGTCGCCCTGGCAATGCCCCCAACGTGCTGATGTCACTTCCAGGTGACGTCATTACGTGAGGGAAGTCGTCCAGGCTGGACGTCTTCGGGGGCGGAGTTTCCCCCGCCGGCCGAATGCTGGCCGGCGGATTGGGAACCCCTGTAGCGGGGGATCCCCCGGCCCCCGGGGCTGACTTGGCAGCCCTAGGTGTGTTAGAAACACCAAACTCACAGGGAATTTCTGGCCGATACTCCTCTACGTCCATCCACCCCCACCCCCACCCCCACCCCGTTTGGTGAGGACTGAATTTACAGGGCCTGAGTGACAGCACCTGTCATGATCCTGGGCTTATACTGGTGCAGCCTACAGGCTCTAGGAAGGCCTAGTGGCTCCAGGGAAGCCTGTATTGGAGTAGTCATTAGGGCCTACATTTCCCAGGTTCCCTCTGGACCCTGTGATTGGGTAACAGGGGATTTGGAGGAAAACTGCACCAGCAGGGGAGCAGAGGGTGGTGCCGGGAAAGAAGGGATAAAAGGCCTTGCCCCAAAAGTGGGAGGGGGTTCTGGTGAGGCTGCTGCAGGAAGAGGGATGAGTCAGTCTGAGACCAGGTACGTAGGGAAGGCTAGGACCATATAGTCAGACATGTTAGGATTTATTATTTTGCTGGTTTACCTATCTTTGCTGTGTGCATTTTTCCTGCATGTTTTTGAACTACAGTTGTTATCAAATCTCTTTAATAAAACTGGTTTCCTACTCTGCCTGGGTCCTCATGCCTCATTTGGTCACTTATAAGGGGAAACCACCTGAAAAAGTATTGTATAAAGGGGTTGGGTGGGTGCTCTGGGCCCTCCCGAGGAGACCCATACCAGAGTGGTGGCAGCCAGTAGTGAACCTTCCTAGCCAGTGCCTGCAACACCCCCCAAAGAAGGTACCCCTAGGAAAGTACTTTAACAGATGGACTGTATGGACTAGAAACTTCCATTTCAATGTATCTGAAGAAGTCTGTGTGCACATGGTAGCTTATACCTGGACATAAACTAAGCTTGCTATTCCATTCTGGTCCCTGCATCTGTTAAAACACCTTTATTATGCTGCATGCAAATTTGCTGCTCAGCCTCTCTACCTATACGTATGGACTGGTAATTACCATTGTATTTGAAGAAGTGTGTGTGCACATGAAGAATAAAACTTCATTGGTCTTCAAGGCGCCACAGGGCTAAAACATGTCAGGCGGTTATCAAGGAACGCAGAAGGTTTTAGAACAGAATGTGCCACACTTGTACCAAGTGTGCCGCTGCACACTTTCTCAATCTTGTTGGCCTCAGGGCTGTTGATTGTTGTCCAGTGGCAGTATTCTTTTTTCTCAACAGTCCAGTTATTTTATATATTTTTCTATGTCACAACACACAAGGTGGGCAGTTCTTAAAGCATATTTGGGCAACGATCGTATGTTGAAATCTCTTTCTCATCCTCATTGGGAGGCACCGGCAGTGGCAGCCAGCACAATTCTGGAGTCCTACTCAAAGACTGTGGTTGCGTTAGAAAGCAAAGATGCAGACCAGTCACAAAAGCGAGAAACTGTACAACAGGTAGAAAACATTACACATAAAACACAAACGCTAGAGTTTATATTCTTCTTGAATGAAATTTCACAACAGGGGTCCCCAGCATGGAAACCATGGGCCCATTGATAGTCGCTAACTGCCCCGCAGCATGCTCTTTAATTCAGCTGAGAATAATTTTTTTTAAAACCCTCAGGATGAAAAGCTATTTTAATTTCAGCATACGTGTACGTTTTGTGTAGTTTTGAAAAATCAAATAATTTTTATTGTGTATTGTTGTTTTTAGTTCGAATTGCATATTCAGCAGTGGCATTTTCTGACCTGGAGAACCGGGTTTGATTCCCCATTCCTCCTCCCCATGCGGCCAGCTGGGTGACCTTGGACCAGTCCCAGTGCTCTCAGGACTCCCTCAGCCCCACCTGCCTCATGAGGTGCCTGTTGTGGGAATGCGATTATAAGCCGCTTTGAGACTCCTTGACCGAGAGTAAAGCGGGGTATAAAAGACGCGGTGGGAGGTCCCGGGGTGGTAGGACTGATGGGAAGTGCTGAAGCCCAGGACATCCTAACCCCCCCTCCCCCGGGACAGCGCCTCTCTCTCCCTCCTCCTATTGGCAAGGGCTGGCGGACCCCTCCCGCAGGGATCCCTCGAAGCCCCGCCTCTCGCCCCGCCGCTCCCACACCCCCCTGCCGATTTCGGCTGTCCGTCAGCGACTCCGCCCCACCCCTGTTTGAGTCCAGCGCGGGGGGTGGGGCCTTGGCGGGGCCCGGCGCCGGCTGCTGGCCGGGTTCGTCCGCGTCTCCCCGCCCCGCTTTGTTCCCATTGTGCGGCGGCGGCGTCGCGGCGGCGGCGGGGGCGGTCGCGCTCGGGCTGGCTCAGAGGCTGCTCTGCGGGGCCCCTGGCCGGGCCATGGAGGCGGCCTTGCTGCAGCCCTTGCCGGTGGCCGAGGTGAAAGCGGCGGTGAGCGCTGAGCTGGAGGTGAAGAAGCTGCAGGAGCTGGTGCGCCAGCTGGAGAAGCAGAACGAGCAGCTGCGCAGCCGGGCGGCCGCCACCACCTCCTCGGCGGACCCCGCCAGCAGCAGCAGCCCCCTCCAGCCGCAGCAGCCCCCGCCGCCCCCGCGCCTGCTCTCCCCGGCCCAGCCCGCCATGGCCGGCCCGGCCGCCGCGCTCCTGTGCGCCGCCGAGCCCTTCGTCTACTTCAAGCCCTCGCTCGCCGCCCAGCCGCCGCCGCAGCACGAAGCCGCCGCCAGCGTCCCCCCGGCCACCGTCTTGGACGAGGTGGAGGTGCTGGACCTGCAGGGGGAGCCCGTCGGGCAGGACGCGGCGGCGGAGGAGGAGACCTGGTCAGTGCCCGTCGCCCGCGCCCCCTTCCCTCTGGCCCTTTGCACGGCCGCCCGGGAAGCTCCGGCGCCGCAGCCCCCCCCCCCCCCCCCCCCCGGAACCCGCGCCGCTACCGCTGCCGAAATCGGCCTTGTCTGGAACCCCGCCCCCCCCGCGCGCGTGCTTGGCCGCCTCCCTGCCCGGAAAGGCTCTCTTGCCTCCCCCCCCCCCCTTTAGAGACTTGGAGGGGCTTCAGCCCGGTTCCCGGCTCCGCTGCTGGAAAATGGGGGGGGGGGGGGCGAGGGGGTTGCAGGGTTGGGCTTGGCCCATGATGGGGCTCGATGCCCGGCGCCCAGCCCGGCTGCCGTTCCTGGCCTGAGCTTTTGGACCCGGTCGAGTCCCGCTTGGTTCGTTCCACGGCTCGAGAGGAGAGCGCCGAGGCAGCCGCTTCCTCGAGAGGGTCTCGGCCACTGCGCGATCCACCGGGCTTTCCGCGGGGCGTCTTTTCCAGGCGTCGCTTGTCGAGCCGGGATTGCTGGGAAAGTGGTTCGGCGGTCCCTGCCTGCAAACGGGGCCGGGGATTTCAGCACCACGGTCAGCGCCCCGCGTCTCCCGGGCGGCGGATCTTTCCCCTCCGGAGGGGCTGCTCGGGAGAGCCAATGGGGAGGGGAGAGGGGAGCGCCCGTGATTTATGCCGTTGCAGTCGATTGCAGGAAGGAGCTTCCCGAAGCTGCCTGCAGAGCTAGTGTAGCCCCCCCCCCCCCCTTGCCTGCTTTCCTCCCAGCTTGCATCGCCGGAGCCTCTTTTTAATCTTATTTATCCCACACTTCAGCATTTGCATTTGGCTGCCCGGAGGCTACACAGATGACTGTTAGGAAACCCCCGGAGGGGGCTGCTGCTGCCTCAGCCAAGACAAGGCAGCTGTTCGGGGGGGGGGGGGTAGTATGCCTCCCCCCCCCCCCGCGACTGGACCATTGCAGTTCTACCGCCCTCTCCCCCCCCCAACCATTTTCCCCTGTGGTTTCCCAGATGTACCTCTGGAGGAAGCATTGGGGATGAGTTGTGGCAGAAAAACAGCCAGTGAAGGAAAGCCAGGATTGCTGATCGGCTGGGAGTCTGATGAGGTCTGGGAGCCTTGGATCCAGCCTCGCTTTGGACCCAGATCCATTTGAGAGGAATGGCTTACTGATAGAGTGCCAACATTTGAATAAAACATTTCATGTTGGCTAGAATGGCCCACTGTGACCAACGTTACTGATATGCTTCAGGGTTGGGTGAGCATTTTTGGTATCCTGATACAGATTATTTTGCTGCGTCCCTCTGAGGGCTGTTGTACGTGACAGCAGCCCTTGTAAAGTTAAGCACATTTAAATCCCTGTTGGCGTTTGATTGGGTGGCATTTGATTGATTTCTTGGGAACATTTGTGTGTGCTTGCTTTTGGCTGGCCCATGTGCAGTGTGATGAAAAATCCTGAATGCACCCATTGATTTCATTGAGACCTATTTGGTGGCTATTTAAGCTTTGTAAAGCTAAGCAGTGCTGTAATTGGTGGTCGACTCGGTAAACAACCACCCCTGGAGGATCTGTCGCTCAGTTTTTATCCTGTCCTTTCCCCATTTTATTGTGAGAACATTGCGTAACATTGTTAGAAATTTTGAAGGAGGGGAGGACATTTTTTCCATTAAAAAACCCAGGCGTTTGGGTTGAAATACTTACCTTTTTATCCCGCCTAAAATTAATTTTCTGTTTTAATCACAGAAAAGGCATTGTTTATAACAGCCTATAAAAATGGTACTCTTTGGCATATTTATATAATTTAAAAGCGTCAGTGCCTTTGTTTACTGCAAGCAAAATTGCAAATATATTGAATGCAAGGGAGAGAGGGCTGGAAGCTGCTGCCCCTTGTTTTATCTTACAGTGTAATCTGACAAACACTTCCTTGGGAGTAAACCCCCACTGGGTATACTGAATAGGATTCTGAGTAGACCTGCGTAGGATGGCATCGTTAATATCTTAGTTTTTTGCTACATGAGAGAGGTAGGGAAAAAAGAATGCTAGGAAATAGAAAACTAATATTTTGTACTAAAGAAAAGAAAGTGTGTTGTTTGGACAGAACTAGAAGCCATTTTGGGGATATCATTACATATTATAATGGCATTGCCTTACATTAAAACCTTCGTGCTGTATATTTTGAGCAAAACTCTGTAAAGCATAATTTCAAAAGTTTTTTTTTTAAAAAAATCCATAGGAGTGTTTCCCCCCCAGACCTTTCCCAAATTTCCAGTTTTTCCATTGAAAGGAAACGTGAGGGAGGATGGAGGGGGAAGGTTCCTGATTTTTTCCAGGTTTTCCCCCCTGTGCCTTAACCTTTTGATACCATCACAATAGAACTTGCATTCCAAACGCGGGAAGAAAAGGGCATTTTGTAAGGGTTTTTTTTTTGTCAGTACTGCTTAAATCCCCCCCTCCCCGGTTTCATTTTCATCCACTGAGGGTTTGAACCCCAGTGTCCCCCATCCTCGCCCAACACTCTAACCGTGACATCACCTTGCCTGTCATCTGCTTGAAAGTGTGCTCATGAATGATGAACTGAAGTAGTGCCTTTAATTTTGAATGGAAACTGAACGGCCCATCAATAAAAATAAGCCAGGGATTCTCCTCATGCTATAAAGGACCTATGTGTAAAGCTACATGCATGCACACTTTAAATGGAGTTTGGCAGTAACAGACGCTTAAATGGAGTTAGACAGAGTTTAAATGGAGCTAGGCAGTAACAGACGCTCAGACCTGGAACTTAGTAGCAAAAAGCTCCATCCAGCTGATCCCTTTTCTTCACCACTAAGTACCCATAATCTGTCTCCATCTAACCTTGCATATGAAGCTAACTTATAACAAACTCTCCCAGGTGAGCATGCAGGAGTACTTGGGTAATTGGAAGAGAACTGGCGGTTTGATTGATGATTGAGTCCAGTGGCACCTTTAAGCCCAGCAAAGTTTAATTCTGCATATAAGCTTTCATATGCATGCACACTATTCAGATACAGTGAAGCAGAATTTCCTCAACCATTACTGATAGGTAGATAGAGGGTGGGAGGGTTGGTTGCTAGGAAGGGCTACTTAGAAGATGCCTAAGTAACTGGGCGATAAGTATAGCTGAGACTGAATTAAAGCAGTTGGTAAGACCTGTGAACGGCCGCAAATTAGCATATAAATATAAGACTAAATAGATGTGAGAACCCAGAATTAAACTTTGTTGGTCTTGAAGGTGCCCCTGGACTCAAACTTAGTTTCCACATCTGTTTGTTAACTCTTTTTTTGTATGCTAATGTGTGTGCACACAAAAGCTTATACCCAGAATTAAACTTTGTGTGTCTGAAAGGTGCCACTGGACTCAAACTTTGTTCTGCTGCTTCAGACCAGCACGGCCACCCACCTGAAAATTTTATTCTTTCTCTAGCTGTGTCCTACAGATGACTTGTCAAAAAGAGAGGGACTGTTGGCAGAGCAGGTGCCTTAGATGCAGAAGGCACCTGGTTCAATATTGGGCATGCCTGGTGAAAGGAGAGTAGGGGTTGCAGGGCTAGGAAGGATGGTTAGATAGACCGGTGGGTGAACTTGTTATAAAAGCACCAAAGGAGGAAAACAAACCAAGATGCTGCCAAACTTGAGCAAAAACAAAGTTGAGAAAGGCACTTTTAGGGTCAGTTAATTATAATACAGCAACATCAAATCCAGACATTTTTATCTTTTAGATATTTGTACTCCACTTTTCTCCCCAGTGGGAATCCAAAGCAGTTTACATCTTCATTCTCCCTTCACCCATCTTATCCCTACAGGAGCAACCCTGTGAGGTAGGTAAGGCCGAGAGAGAGGGACTGGGCCTTGGTCACCCAACAAGCTTCCATGGCTGAATGGAGGAATTTGGACCTGGACCTCTCAGTCACTCTAACCACTACACCACACTGCATTCCTCCACCAATAGCATGTCCTCCTAAAGCCCTGACATGGAAGTGGAGTAGCTGACAAATGGGATTCCAAGGACCCGGTCATGACATTAATGTCTAGTTCAGTTCAGTTTGGCTCAGGTGTCTGTTTTGGTAGGATGTCAGCTTATCTGTAGCATATTGTGAGGGCACCACCTCACCTGTGGGGTATTTTTTTGCCTTCGACTCCATATTAGGTGGCTTCATACAGCCAGTGTAGACATATGTGTGAGCAGATGACTTATTACAAGTTTTTTGAGGGGGAGAGGCTAATAGCTTCTGGGAAGGAAGTTAATATGTTGGTCCATATGCCCCTGAGGTTATAGAGAAGAACATCCAGATCAGCAGGCACCACTTCCAGCTTTGGCCTTCTCTTTTTTGGTGGTGTCAAGTTCCCGTCAGCTAACTTATGACCATCCTTCAAGGAGTTTTCAAGGCAAGAGGCGTCCAGAGGCGGTTTACCATTGCCTGCCTCTGCACAGCAGCCCTGGACCTCCTCGATGGTCTCCCATCCAAGTACTAACCAAGGCGAATCCTGCTTAGCTTCCAAGATCTGACAATATTGGGCTAGCCTGGGCCATCCAGATCAGGGTTCTCTTTTTAAGAATACAGATAATACTTGACCATGTATATTGTACATTTCAAGGTTTCCGGGTGGTTTGTGTGTTTTCTTGGAAACCCTGAAAAAGCCCTTCATTCCAATATAATGGAGGGTGGTTGTTTGAGGTTGAGAGGGAAAGTGTATAACTTAAAAGATGCCCCCAAAATTTGTGGTTGATAAGACTTGAACTGGGAATGGCCCCTAGTTCAGCCTCTTAGAAGAAGAGGAGGAGATTGGATTTATACCCTGCCCTTCACTACCTGAAGGAGTTTTAGAGTGGCTTCTCCTTCCCTCCCCTTCCCCCTCCCCACAACAGATACCCTGTGAGCAGTGTTCCCTCTAAGCTGAGTTAGTGTGAGCCAGCTCACAGTTTTTTAGCCTCTGGCTCACACCTTTTTGTCTTAGCTCAGGGAGGATGGCTCCAGAGCAAACTAATTTATGCAGTAGCCAAATTGCTTGCTCTCAACTTTTAATGCCAGTAGCTCACAAAGTAGAATTTTTGCTTATAAGACTCCACAACTTAGAGGGAGCATTGCCTGTGAGGTAAGTGGGGCTGAGAGAGCTCTTGAGAGAAGAGCTCTGAAAGAACTTATGACTGACCCAAGGTCACACCAGCAGCTGCGCGCGGAGGAGTGGGGAATCAAATCCAGTTCTCCCAAATTAGAGTCTGTGCTCCTAACCACTATACCAAACTGGCTCTCTTACAGTGCCATGCTATGTAGAAAGACCCTTCTGAGACCATTGGCTTTCGTGGACTTAAGACAGTTATAACTTTGCTTAGGAGAGCACTGCTGGTTACTGTGTGGCCTCAAATCTCCGGTTTGGCACCACTTGGAAGTAGCTTCCATTGAAATCAGTGGGACTTCTGAATAAGTGTGGTCGGGATCTTTCTTACTTGTATTACTGTTCATCCAACTGATGTCATGAACAGGATATGGTCAGGATTGCGCCTCAGGCATGTTTGTCTCTTGTCTTTTTCTGTACAGAGGAAAGGGGGCTAGAAACTGACATAACCGAAAACTGTTCCTCAGCTTGCTTATTGATCTGTTCCGTCAGTTTCTGCAAGGCCCTTGGAGGAACGGCCTGGTGTCATTTTGTCTTTAGGCTCAGGCATCTTGCAAGGTGATGGCATAATTTTATTTATTTATTTTATTTGTACCCCACCCTTATTCCCAGTGGGGACCCAAGGTGGTTTACATCATGCTCCTCTGCTCCATTTTATCATCACAACAGCCCTATGAGGTTGGTTAGGCTGAGTGAGGTCACCCAGCGAGCTTCCATGGCACAAATGGGGATTCGAACTTGGGTCTCCCAGATCCTACTCCTACACTCTTAACTGCTACTCTCAACTGCTGTACTGGTTTAAGACTTCCTAAATATAATTAGACACCTCCTAAATAGACTATTTGGGGGGGGGAGCGGGAACACAAATAGTTGATCTGGTAAATATATTCTAGGCCCTGAGAAATGGTGGCTAAAAAGGATATCCCCCCCCCCCCCCCCCCCCCCCCCCCGATCTGAGCTCTTTATTTGCTGAAAGGTTGTAATTTTGACAGACTTGATCTGAACCAGCTGGATTGCTGTCTCGAACTGCAGTGGCTGAATTCCAGTTTGATTCTAGTGCTGAAGCCTCTATGTTATATCACAGCGATTCAGCTGTGGTTTTATATTGCTGATTGACTCTTGTTTGTTTCAAAGGGTTATCAGTCTCTCTTCATAACAGCTGATTAGAGGGTGGCTGAAATATACTGAGTTCAAACGTGTGTAGTGATCAGCTCATAGTTTATTAGTGAGTTCAGCCATGAGAAAGAAGACAAAGACTGTGTGGCCGAAGCTGGGTATTTATGCATGCAAAAGGTGACACCCCAACACACCTGTAACCAGTACTCTTCAACACCCCACTCCCATTGTTTCTTGACTGATTTACTCTAGGATCCCTGTTTCCCTACTGGTCCTTTCTAGGATCTTAACCAGCTATTGCGTCCTCATAGTCTTCTCAATAGGATGGTCTCAGCTCAATATATTACACCCCTCCCCCCTAAGTTTAAACTGCTTAACAAACAAAGTCTCTTAAGTACACTGGTTGGCTTTCTCATTTTGAACAGCGAGGTTCTTTATTGCGGGGCTGGGGTTCCTGGCGCGGAGGCTGCTGGCGCTGCCAAGGTGCTCAGGGGAGATGGCGGTATTGTTGTGGCTACCAAGTTTCCTCTGGACGCTGGTTCTGGTGCACCATCAGCAGGGTCCTCTCTCTGCTCACTGGCTGCTGGTGGTTCAGTTTCGCTTTTGAGCACCGGGTCTGGTGGGTGCGGCAGCACTGCAAAATCATCTTTAGGCTCCATTGGGGGAAGAGGGCACCGGAGCTGGTTGAAGTGTCTGCACAGTATGTGGCCCTCCTCAGAGGACACCTTGTACAAAAGGGGACCTGTTACTCTGAGAATCGTGGCGGGAATCCAGGCTGGTCCACTGGAAAAATTCCTGGCATATAACGGGTCACCAAGGAAGAAACCATGGGGTGCTGTTTGGCTCTCGGGCGATGTACCAGTGCCCGATCAGGGTGTAACCTGTACAGGTGGGTGGTGAGGCACCCATGAGGAGTTCTGCGGGGCTGCAGCTGTTGGAGGTGCTTGGGGTCACCCGATGGCCAAAGAGGAAGGTGGCGAGCCTTGGATAATCTGCCAGAGGGACTCCTTGGTAATCCGCACCATCCTTTCAGCCTGCCTGTTGGTGGCTGGGTGGAAGGGAGCAGATCATACATACCAGATCAGGTATCGGCCCATAAACTCCTGGAACTCTCCTGAGGTGAGCGCAGTACCATTGTCCATCATCATGGTGTCGGGGAGGCCGTGGGTGGAGAATATGCGTTGCAGGGTACGAATGGCTACCTTGGAAGAGGTGGGAGATACTGGTACCGCTTCCAGCCATTTGGTGTAGGAGTCCACCAGTATAAAAAAGATCTGTCCTTGGAACGGCCCCACAAAGTCCAAAAGTAGCCGGGACCATGGTTTGTGGGTGGACTCCCACTGCTGCACGAGTGCCCTGGGAGATTCCGGTTGGGTTTCCTGGAATGCCTGACAGAGTTTAACACAGTCCTCAATTTTGCTGTCCATGCCGGGCCACCAAACGTAACTGTGGGTCAGTGCCTTCATCTGCATGATCCCCGGGTGCATTTCGTGTAAAGCTGCCAGCACTTGGTGGCGTAATGGTGCTGGTACCACCACCCTGCTTCCCCACAGCAGGCAGCCCTTGTGTGCCGAAAGTTCATCCTGGTGGAAGGAGAAAACCATGAATTCTGGGCCCACTCGGCCACTGGCCCATTCCCTTCCCACCCAATCCAAAGCACAGGAGAGGACGCAGTCCTGGGCTGTGTGCCAGGACTTGTCAGATATCTGCAGGGGGCGGTCGGGCAGGTCCTCCAGGAGCAGGATCTGATGCACCAGCGCTGTGTTCGGGTCGCAGGAAGGCAATGGCAGGTGGCTGAGGGCTTTGGTGTGACCCATCGCCTTCCCAGAGCAGTGGACAAGCAAATACTGATCAGGAATATAGACCAGTGCTGCACCCTAGGAGACAGCATTTTTGGCGTCTGACGATCCACAGCCAGCATCCCCAGCAAGGGCTTGTGGTCAGTTGCAATGGTGAAAGGCCTCCCATAGAGGAAGTTGTGGAACTTCTTGACTCCCACAATGATTGCCAGCGCCTCCTTGTGCTCGGCTGAGGACAGGGTGCGGGAGTAGTAAGCTACCAGCACTTCCGGGCTATCAGGTAACTGGTGCCCCAGAACTGCCCTGACCCCATAGGGAGAAGCATCGCACACAAGGACGACAGGCAGCACTTCTTTGAAATGCATGAGGATGGCATTGGAAGTGAGCAGTGCCTTGACCCCCTGGAACACACTGGTGTGTTTCTGGGTCCAGATCCAGGGGGCCTTCTTGTTGAGGAGCCGGTGCAGGGGTTCTGCGACTGCAGCCTTGTGGGGCAGGAACGAGTGGTAAAAGTTTAAGAGGCCCAAAAAGGCCTGAAGTTCCAGCTTGGACTTGGGTGTTGGAGTGCTGATGATGACGCAGACCTTGTCATCTGGCACACGGTGTCGAGATAGACTCAGTGGCTCGTGGTGGTGCGGCTGAGTGTTGCAAGGTGGGCAGTGTTTGGCGGCGTGTTGGGCACTGCAACTGGTGTACCTCATCCTCTTCTTCCTCGGGGCTGTCCACGTGGTGGGTGGCTGTGGCCGGCCATTGCAAAGATGGCGGACCTTTTCCACACTGGACTTCAGTGGTGAATTGCTTGACAGATTCCACAGTGAGAGCCACCTCCATGGATTCCTTGAAGGATTGCCCTTCACAAGGATCTTCCTCTGGATTTGCTCATCCCATTGGCCACAGACCAGCCAGTCACAGAGGGCATCCTCCAGTACAGGAAAGTTGCAATGCCGGGTGATCTGATGGAGTGTGGTGACGAACTCAGAGATTGTCTCTGTCGCAGACTGGTTCCTTGTGTGGACCGATGGTTTGGGTGAGAAGTGCTCCTTGAGCCAGTCCATTATCACCTGGTAGTCAGTGGCCTTGAGCTTCACCAAAGTGTGGAGCAAGCGGGTGACCTCGGAAAAATGTGGTGCGCTTCATCTCTGCTTCCTGAATGCCAGATGATTCCGGAAGAACTCAAACTGGCCAAGGTAGGACTCCCAGTCCTCTGCGGTGGCATCGAATGCATAGAAATATCCAGGAGCGGCAGCCATCGTCTCCAGAGCTGTGCAAAGCACGGGGTCTTGGGCCTTGTGCACAGTGTGGTGCTGGTTGAAGCCAGCTCGCTCATCTGGACCCCATCTTCATCGCCAGTGAAATATACTGGGTTCAAACATGTGTAGTGATCAACTCATAGTTTATTAGTGAGTTCAGCCATGAGAAAGAAGACAAAGACTGCGTGGCCGAAGCCGGGTATTTATGCATGCACAAGGTTACACCCCAATACACCCCACTCCCAACGATAGGCTGTTTACATTACATTGTTTCTCAGTTGGTTTACTGTAGGATCCCTGTTTCCCTACTGGTCCATTCTAGGATGCTAGCCAGCTATTGTTATGCGTCTTCAAGCTCTGCCTAGTTTAGTCATCCCAATAGGATGGTCTCAGCTCAATACATTACAATGGCCTTCTCTGATGTGTGGGGATCTTTTGTCTCCTAGATTGGCACTTGACCTATATATGCTAATGGGGCTTGCAGTGGAGCAGACATACCAATATATCAGTCTGCCTGAAGTTAGCCTAGAGCCACCATGTTTAATGGATGAATTGGTGTCGTGAGTAAATGGATAGCAGATTTCTTGCATTCCCACTCAATGTTTTTACGTGAAGACATAAAACAACTTGTATGTGTACCTAAAAATGTAATGGGTAAAGGTTCTGAAACATCTAGGATACTCAGAATGTGTGTCAGGTCAATTCTCTTTTTGTGCGATGAATTTGCAACTCTGTAGGAAATGGCTAGGATTGCCAGGTCGTCCGCCTCCCCCAGCAGGGGATGGAGAGGTAGGGTAGCCAGATCCAGGTTAGGAGGACGGGGTCCTTAGTGGGGTACGATGCCACCCTCCAAAGCTTCCACTTTCTCCAGGAGAACTGATCTCTGACATCTGGAGATGAGCAGTAATTCCTGGGGATCCCCAGGTCCTGCCTGGAGGCTGGCATCTCTAACAGAAGTGGGAGTGCTGGGAGTGGAGGAGGAATAGCCCACCTCAGTGAAGGGGCCTCCCCCTCAGCCACCTAATAGTAGCCATTTGCTTCAGGCCCTCCTGGGTTAAGCACGGTCTGCTTACATGTATTGACATTCTGAACAAACAGAGTTTCTTTCCTTGGGCGCAGTCCAAAGGATTCTTACCTTGCACGGAAATCGAAGTGACTTCAGTGCTTCACTGTGGGCTTTTCTGCATATTAAATGAGAAGAAACGACGGATCTGGAGGTCTTTGTGCTTGACAGGGAATTGTAGCTCGTCTTGCCTTTTTCTTTTCCTGTATGAATTCTCTCAGGGGATTCTTCTTCATAGGGTGTGTGTGTGTGTGCACGTGCGTGCACAGTGCAACTTCTGGAGCACGGGGCAGAGGAGGGATGTTTGAACATTACACCTTTTCTCTGCTGAAAGCTTCCCCCCCACACACACACACTTTTGGGGGAGCCATGCATATAACCATATGCCTGGCCTTGTTCCCACAACCTCATCCCTGGGTCCTACTATATATTGATGTAATGTTAGCAATATGCAACTTGATTATTACCTTCGATGGAAGAGACACACATCCAGACACACTGGATATTTAATTACCAGGTCTGTTGGCTAAAAATTATCTGTGTAACTATACTATTTATAAATTCTAACAATTATATAATTTCCATTTTGGGTAGAACAATTTGGAGAGCATGTGCAGTTACCATGAGAGATTATCCATGGTCCACTGTGTAAACTTTTAGCAACTGCACATTACATGAGGTAACAACAGTAAAAATTTCCTGTTTTTTAAAAATTTATTATTATGTGCATTTATTATGTGCATTTGGTATACAATAATTTGGTGTTCTTTTTTCTCTCTCCCTTTTTGCTAATTCCAGAAAGCAACACCTGGCTCTAAAGAAAATATTTTTTCTTATATTTATTTCTGGATTGGTGTTGTCTTACAGTAGTAATATTGACCACTGAGGAAGGCCCTAAGGGGCCAAAATGTGTATGGTCTACTGGTCATAAGATATACCCATCAATTGTATATGTAAAACTATCAGCCCTGTGTGTCAAAAGTATCGCTTAAGAGTCTGATATTTGGACCATTTCTTTTAACCTATTTTATCTTTTATTAATGTGTACACCATAATAAATATTTGCATTTTTATAATAACTTATTTTGTTAGCTTGACCCTCTTAGATCACAGCCATCTTTTGGGTTGAGTTCCCCCCTTTTTTTCCCTCAGTTCTTGTTCCCACAACACCAGTTCCAGCTGTTTTGTTGCCCAAGCTCAGTGTTGCCCTGACCTGGATGAACCCAGCTAACCTGGGCTTATCAGATGTTAGAAGCTAAGCAGAGTTGGCCCCGGTTAGTTACTTGGAGGGGAGACCACCAAGGAAGTCCAGGGTTGCTACGCAGACGTGGGCAATGGCAAACCACCTCTGAACGTCTCTTGACTTGAAAGCCCCATGAGGGGTCACCATGTGGCAATGAAAAAGTCAGTGTTTCCCGACATGTGGTTCCCAAAAAAATGGCTCAAGAAATTTGTGAAAGTGGCTCCCAGGGTTGTGCAGTTTTATTGTTACCATCTGTCACTTGCCTACTGACCACCGACAACTGGCCTTTAACTTTTGGGCCAGAACTTTATAGCCAACTGATGTTGTTTCAAGCTGTACCCATTGTTTTAGTTGTTATAATGTTTTAGCATGTTTAATGTTTTAAACGGAAATTGTTTTTATACTAATGGAGTTACCTGCCCTGAGCCCGCCTACAGGATGGGCGAGATATAAATGCAAATAATAAATAAATAAATAGATTTGTGCCATATCGAGTAAATTTGGGTTGCCATATCAAGGTGGGTTGCCATATCAAGTAAATTTGGACTTGTGGGTCACTATAACAACAACAACAACAAAAAACCCTTGGGAACCACTCCCCTAGGTATACCAGCCTCCAGGTGGGACCTGGGGATCCTCTGGAATTACAGCTCATTTCCAGACTACAGAGATCAGTTCCCCTGAAGATAATGAATGTTTTGGAGGATGGACTTTATGGCATTGTACCCCACTGAGGCATAGGCGTCAACTTCAGGGGGGATTCAGGGGCTGAAGCTACCCCTGAAAATTCCCAGAGGGGACTGAGCCCCCCCCCCTCCCCGGGAACCAGGCTGGCAAACTTTGCCACCCCCCCAGTCCCATAATCAGCCTCTCCTTAGGCTAAAGCGGAAAGGAGCCACAATAAGACCCCATGAATCTCCCCTCCAGGATGCTGCCAGCTCCTCCCCTTCCTTCCCAAGGGAAAAAGCTCCCCCCTTCCCACGGAAGTCTTGCCCTGGTGGACCACATGTCGGGGAGTGCAGCGAATGGCCTTGCTCTTCCGTACACGTGGTTCTCTCTCCTGCACCCAAATCTATGGCAGGGGTTCGTGCCCCAACGCGCATCTCCATCGACGGTCCTACATTGTTGCCTGAGCTCCGCCAACGGGCCTCCCGCGAGTAAAGGAAGGGCTCCGCATGGGAGGGAGGAGGGGGGGAGGTTGTGGATTCTGCCTTCCTGGCTGGGAGGGCCAAGGGAAATCCAGCCTAGGGTGGGGTGGGGTGGATGACTGTTAGGTGGATCTGTAACTGGCTGACAGATCCCACCCAGAGAGTGCTTGTGAATGGTTCCTCACCTTCTTGGAGAGGAGTGACAAGTGGAGTGCCTACTGGGCTTGTTACTATGCTGAACTGCTGTCTTCCAAGACTGAAATGACCTACTTGGGAGGAAACTTTTGCAGAATTTGGTTGCAAGGCTTGGCCCTTCTATTGTGAGCCTGCAACCCTTCCTGTTCTCTTCCCCAGATCACGCTCGGCCTCTCTAGCAAACAGCCTGGCTGTTTTAACCCTTTCCAAGCTGCAGATACAGGGGAAAGGCTTCCTGCCCTTCCCATTTAAGGGTCATTTTACACCTCCCCTCTAAAGTAGTTTGACTGCTGTCTTTTCCTATGCTGATTTCACAGTGGTGTGAAATTTCACTCCAGGGGGTCTAAGTGCACTAAGAAACTACAATTGTTTAAAGCAGAATGAAGCCAGTTGCATACTACCTTGACCACAGGAGGGCAATTAGTAGATATGGACATTTCAGTGGCAGCACGGTTTCACACTGCACAGAAGTATGGGCAGGTTTTTTTGGAACTAGAATGATTCCAGCGGGAAAGTCACATGTAAAATCAGCCTAAATCAGCGCCCAGATCCCCCTGGAATGGACTTTAGCCAGGCTACCTTCAGCGACGCCTCCTCGGGAATCCTGCAGACACGGGCGGGGGGAGCAGCTGTCTGCCCATCCCAAGGCAGGGATTTCCCTCCTTCTCCTTCTGTCTCTGGAGCTGCAAATGTAGAGTTTATTCTGGGGGGGGAGGGGACAGGGACACAGTGAGCCTTTGAAGGGGGTGGGGGTCCAAATGCAGCCTCCTTCTCGGGAACCCGGGCTCGTCCCTTCCCCCTCCAAAGCTATACTGTCCAAAACTCCCACCGGGGTGCCTCCTGGCCGCCTTTGAGGTCCTGAATTTTCTGTCCACCGCGGGCAGCGCATTCCTCTCATCTATGTGAAAAGGAGCCTGGTGATCATCTTGTCTCACCCCCCTGCCCCGCCTCCCCTCCGCTGACTTTCCTGGTCTTTATGGGAGGCAGATGAATAAGGAGCGGTGACCCAGCGTCAGCCTCCTTTGACAGCACGGGCTCCTCTTTCAGTTCTTGTAAGGAAGGAAGGCGGGGATCATGCCAGGCCGTGGCTGTCCTGGGGTTGCCGTCTCCCAGATAGCAAATGTGAGATTTCTGCTCAAAGTAGTCAAGGATCAGATCCTGGTTGGTGAAACACAGTTCTTTATTTCCAATCTCTACATTGGTACAGCTTCTCGGATTATTGTCAGAGATAATACATATGATAGATGCAGGTCTATTATACCTTTCCAAGCAGTTTGAATTACCCATAGGTAGCCAATCACTACAAGGGAAAAACGGCGGGCAAAAGAGGCTCTGGCCGTTTGCTTCCCACAGGAAAGAAAGTGAGGTGTCAAGCTGTAAATTCCCTTTCCCAAACCAGACCCCTCAGATGTTACCATTTCACATAACAATCAATGGCCTCAAGGCTTTCGCATGTTGATAAGAGATGAGACTCATCCTCCCTTGAAATCCCAGCCGAGACGAATGGAATGCGGAGGCAGGAGTGTGAGAGGCCCATTGTTCCCATACATTGCAGGTGTCATCCTCCCACTCTGACAGTTACACAAACCAGGCCTGGTCAGGCACTGAAACCTGGGGTCACACATTCTACATACATACTGGCCAAAGTGAGGGTTCACCTAAGGGCGTAGCAACTACAATACATACATAGCAATAGGGTATAAGATAGCATAACACAGAATACATAGCTGTAAGAAATAGAAATCCTTTGTCTGAATCAGCAGATTCTGACAGCAAATTCCTGGACATTTGGGTGGGGGTGGAGCCTAGATGTGAACCAGAGCAGAGAGTCCTCCCTCCAGTGCAGCCCTTTTCTCCCGGGGAACTGATCTCTGTCTGCTGGAGGTCAGCTGCAATTCTGAGAGAACTTCAGGCCTCACCAGGAGGTTGACAACCCTGATAGGCACCAGTTCAGCACCGCTCTGTAATCAGACGGGTTTTTTGGGGGGGCGGGGAATGATAATCAGTGTCTGTCAGTACAAGAAAAGTTAAATGTACAAAACTGATGTTCTCTTGCTGATCACTGGGTCTCTGTTCTTTTAAGGACCTAGCACAGCAATGCCTCTGGTCCAGCCCCAGCCCCCCCCCCCCCCGGGAAATTGGAAAGTCTACGCCCTTGCATGACTGAGGTCCCTGTCCTCCCCAGGCTCCATCACCAAATATCCAGGAAACCTGGATCTGGCAACTCTACCCGCCCCATCCCCTGCTGGTGGCCTGGGGGGACCTGGCAACCCTATCTGTGTTTCATACAAAAAAATAAAACGTTAACTAGCCAGTTCACATGCAAGTATGAGCTTTAAAAGGGGTGTAATCATGAAAAAAGATTGGGGTTGAGAAAGAATGGTCCTATAAGAATATTTTTTAATTTTTAAAATTGAAGTATTTGATCCTGCTTCCATATAACTCAAACAATACACAATATAGCACATGTTACATACCTCAATACACTGAATGTTTTTTTCCCTGTTCCGTTTTCCCCCTCCCTCAAAATGACCAGCAAAAATTCCTTATTTTATAACTGTAACCATAAGCACACCTTTTGGAGTTTAATCAGTATATCCAGGGCTCGATTTCAACAGGAACGTACAGGAACGCCATTCCGGCTGGCGTCCAAGCCTGCCCCGCCCCCTCCCTGCCTGGCCTGAGCTGTTTACACTTAAAGGGAAAGTTCCTGCAGAGAGCCGGCAGGAAAAAGCTCCACTGGGTGCTTTCCCTTTAAGAGCAAACAGCCAGCAGGAGAAAGCCCCGCCCAGAGATTAAGCTCAGGGGCTAGGCTTTCTGCATTTGGCTTGCCGACGTAGCTTTCCCTGCTTCAGTAAGTGCCTCGTGTTCTCTTTTCTCTCTCTCGCCCGCCCACCTTTCTTTCTGACTTTCTTTCTCTTTCTCTCTCTCTGTCCCCACCTTTCTTTCTTCCTTTCTCTTTCTCTCTTTCCCTCCCCCTTCGTTTCTCTCTCTCTCTCCTCCACCTCCCTTCCTTCCTCCCTTCCTCCCTTCCTCCCTTCCTTCCTTCCTTCCTTCCTTCCTCTTTCTGTCTACCGTCCTTCCTTCCTTCTTCCTTCCTTCCTTCCTTTCTCTCTCTCTCTCTCTCCCCCCACCTACCTCTTCCTTCCTTCCTTCCTCTCTCTCTCTCTCTCTCCCCCATCTACCTCTTTCTTTCTTTCCTTCTTTCCTTCCTTCCTTCCTTCCTTCCCTTCCTTCCTTCCTTCCTTCCTTCCTTCCTTCCGTTCTTTCTGTTTTTATAAAAAAAATTATTGTAAAGGGGGGGATGTAAAAAAGCAGAGAGCCCAGGAAATGCTGGTTTTGACAATATCTTTAATTTTTGAGAATCTCTAGTTTTCTCATGGCATCTTCTGCTTAAGATAAGTAAGTTTGAAGCCTGAGTTCATTGTTGTGTCTTGTTGGGAATGGCTTGCAAATATATGTGTGTCTAAAGTCTGTATTAAAGTGGTTTGGTTCTTACTGCCATGTAAGAGAAAACATCTGAAAAAGTAGCTTCACTGTTGTGTGTGTTTGCAGAATACTTGACTGTTGCATGGGGCACTTTGGGGGACATCTGCAGAGAAACAGAGTTGTAACTAAAAATGAGCATGGTCAGCGGCACTTTGGCGATTGCCTGTTTTGTGAAATTTAAAAAAGTGGGCAGAGTTTCTGAAGAAGATGATTGTCCCTCTTCTCCTGCCACTAGACTGGCATCTGCCTTTAATGGGCCAGCAAAGTTGATGTTCTTAAACCTCCTAATAAGAGAGATTTCTGCTTCTGAGGAGTTCCAACGATTGGTGATCTTGTGATGGTAGTGATACTTTGATGTGGTAAAGACCACCTGTTCACAGGATAATTTTACCTGTGGGACAGACTCTGCATGATAACCACTCCACTGGTACATAATTGCTTGTAAAAACTATTATAGTGTAATAATTCAGGTGGGTAGCCGTGTTGGTCTGAAGCAGCAGAACAAAGTTGGAGTCCAAAGTTTCATCCAAGGTATAAGCTTTTGTGTGCATGCACACGTCTTCCATCTGAAGAAGTGTGGGTGGCACATGAAATCTTATACCTTGAATAAAATTTTGTACCTTGAATAAAATAGTCCACAAACTACTCCCATCCAGTGCATCCACAAACCTAGAAGAAGAAGAGAGTGGATTTATACTCCGCCCTTCACTCCCCAAGGGAGTCTCAGAGCGTCTTACAAACTCTTTTCTCTTCCCCTCCCCACAACAGACACCCTGTGAGGTAGGTGGGGCTGAGAGAGCTCTGAGACAACAGCTGGTACAGAGCTATGGGTTGCCCAAGGTCATCCAGCAGATGCAAGGGGGGAGTGGGGAATCAAACCCGGTTCTCCCAGATTAGAGTCTGCGCACTTAACCACTACACCAAACTGGCTCCTAGCGTTGTTCTGCCAGTGAACTAGGGTTGTCAACTCCAGGTTGAGGAAATCCCTGGAGATTTGGGAGTGGAGGGTGGGGTTTAGGGGAAGGAGGGACCTAAGCAAGGCATAATGCCATAGACTCTACTTTCCAAAGCAGCCACTGACCTGATCTCTGTAGTTTGGAGCTCAGTTGTAATTCCAGGAGATCTCCAGACCCCACCTGTAGGTTGGCAACCCTAAAAAATCATATTCAGCATACTAGTTCTGCAGGAAGGCAACCTGATTTCCATGGGAACCTAACCCTTAGGAATTGATTTTAATCCAGTGTGGGAATAATTGTTGGACATAAAATATTGGTTCAGGCAAGGTTTTGTATAGATGGGACAGAAAATAATGTTTTTATTGGTTTTGTCAAAACTGTTTTGACAACAAGGTAAACAGAATAAGAAGCAAAAGGTGGATATAGCTGGATGACCACACTTCTGGGAACATTGGGTGAGGCCTAATATGTTAATGAGTTGTGCTGTCAGGGGGGGTGGCCTAATATGCTAATAAGTTCCTGCTGGGCTTTTTCTACAAGAAGAACCCTGAGTATATCGTTGTTGCCTCCCCCGCTTTTACCCATCTTATATACTCTAACCACCTCTTCTTGACTTCCACAATCTTATCCTCACCTAGTTTTTCCTGTTTTAATATCATTAGTATGTCCGACTGTACCCATTTATATAAATAACCATTCCATCTGTCTATAGTCCATTTTGTAGCATTTTTCCAGCCAAGCGCTATAACCGCATGGGCAGCTATAATCATAGCTTTAAAAAGATCCTGATATTATTTATCTATTTTATAGTTCCCTAAAATTCCCATGAATAATACCTTCCCCGATAATCCCACTTTAATCTTACATACTTCCTCCACCTTTTCCAAGATCTTTTGCCAGAATTTAACCACCTTAGAACACTTCCACCAAAGAGGTACATAATATCCCTTTTCCTTTTTACAATGCCAACAATCGGGTGTCAATCCCTTGATCATATAAGATAGCTGAGCAGGCGTTCTATGCCATTTCAATATTAATTTCGTCTCCGTTTCCCTAAATTTTTCCATTTTTATATCACTAATACCTCTCATTAATTTATTTATCTTGTTTTTTGATAATGTTACATCTTTCTCCCATTTTGACTGTATTATAGCAATCATGTAATTTTTATCTTCAATCAATCTGCTATATATCTTTTTTAAAATGCCCTTTTTATTATACTCCTTAATTCCATACAATTCTTCCATTGGCGTGTTCACCTCATTTAGTATTCCAGACCACTTCATTTGTTTCAAAGTATTATATAAACTAATAACCCTTAACCAATATTGTCCTCCCACTCTTCCCATTACTTCTTGCATCACAATTAAACTTCCTTGAGCATTATACATATCTTTCACTCTCCATGGGTCCTTTCACTTTAGCTCCTTCCAAAAAGGTTGCCTCAAAATTTTTAAATTCCTCATTTTGTGATTCAAGTGGGGCCCACTTTGAAAGAGGAGGCATCCACTTAACCTGTCCCCCCCCCCTATTTTTAATGCTGTCCATCTTGGGCCTATTGTATTCTCAATCTCTTTTTTAATCTTTGTGTAAATATTCCAAATCTGCCTTCTCTTCCGTTTATACAATCTTCCCATTGGGCCCATTTATTCTTACTTTTACCATCCATTTCCAACAACATTTTTATTTGAAAAGCTTAATAATATCCTTCCAGTTGTGGCATACTCCAGCCTAAGTGTTCCTTTGATGAATATATCACTTTCCTTGGTATTCTAGCTTGTTTCTTTCCAAAGACCCAATTTTTTAATTCCATATCCCACATTGCTAACTGTTTCTTAGATGCCCATTCTGGAAGAACCTGAAACAAATACATCAGCTTAGGTATTATAAACATTTTAAGTGTCCTAATCTTTAAGTGTCCTAATCTATTTGAGTATAATAGTATACTCAAATACTTATTGTTCCATTGATTTAAGGTTTTTTGTATCTTCTTCCATATTATTTTATAATTTATCCCCATCAAATTCTTGACATTTCTTGTTAATATTACTCCAAAATATTTCAGTTTCTTATTCCCTAGCTTCATACTTGTTAACTTTGCTATTTCTTTTTGTTCCTTTGCCTCTATCTTGCTAAACATTATTTCTGACTTCTCAAAATTTACTCCCAATCCTGAACATGCTTTAAAGTCTTCTAAAATTATTACTCTTTCATCACTTCTAAACGATTCTCTAAAACCAATATAATATCATCCGCAAATAAATTCAATTTAATTTCTTTCTTTCCTACTATTTCCTATGATACACTATTTCTAGTTCTGTCTGCCAAAGGTTCCATAGCTATGACAAATAGCATCGGGGATAAGGGACACCCTTGCTTAACTCCTCTCTGAATCAATACTTCCCCAGTATGTCCATAATTTATATTAATCAGTGTTCTTCCTTCTCTATGAATGTCTTTTATTGCATTCACAAAAGGTCCTTCAAAACCAAATTTGTGTAATATTTGGAATAAATATTCATGATTCAATGTATCAAATGCCTTATATAAGTCCAATTTCAAAACAGCAATCTTCCTATTATTATTTCCATGATATAAAGCATTGATCCCATTCCTTATAGGGTGACCTATATACCTTCCTTTCACAAAACTGTATTGATCTTCTCCTACTAGACTTGGTAATAGCTTCTCCAATCTATTTGTTAAATCCTTTGCAAAAATGTTATAATCCTGATTTGCCAAGCTTATCGGTCCATAAGAATTAGGATCCTCCAGATCTCTCTGTTGTTTTGCAATTGTGATAATTTCTGACCTCCTCCCTTTATTCAAAATTTTATTAAATAACCTTTGTAATTCTGGAACTATTAAATTTCCCACCATTTTATAAAATTCTGATGTAAATCCATCCAAACCTGGTGATTTTCCATTTTTAAGTTATTTATGACATTTAAGATTTCTTGTTGTGTAATATTGTCATTTAGTTCTATTAACGCTTCTTCTTTGACTTTGTTCCTTATAACTTCATCAAATTGTTTACTTTCCTCTGCTTTAAATTACCTTTGGTAATATTTAGTGAAAATCTTATCTGATTATCTTTAAGTATCCTATTTCCCTTTTCAGTTTTCATACACCCTACCCTCTGCCTTTCCCTTCTTTTCTTTAAATAATTTGCCAACCTCTTCATTGTATTTCTATTATTCCTTTGATACTCGTTCTTCACCAGTATATCTCTTTTCCACATAGAGGTAAGGTCCATTTCCTGTAATTCATTTTTCACCTCATTTAGCTGTTCCTGAGTTTGTCTTTTGTATTTCTTTTGTAACTTCCTCTGAAGGTCTAACATCTTCAACTTTTGCTCCCTTCTATTATTTATTTCCTTCTTAAACTGAATTTCTTTCATAATACATATTCCCCTAATAACTGCCTTTGCAGCATCCCATATTATATCTTCATCTGCAGATTGCCTGTTTTCCTTAAAATAATACTCTACCCCCTTTAATAAATCCTCCTTATCCTTCTGTTGAAAGAATATTTTAGAATTAAATCTCCATCGTTTAATCTTCCTTTCCTCATTCAGTTCTACATCTATGGTAATTGGTGCATGATCAGAGATCCATATCAGCCTTGTTTCCACCCTTCTTATTCTCATATCATTAGATTCTTTTATTAATGTTTGGTCTAAAGGTAGGTTACTTTTCCTTTTGCAAAATGTCATGTATCTCTCTAAGTCTCCATTTTCTAAAATTCAATTTCTTGTTCTCCAAAATATGTCTTAAAATCTCCCACTATTAATAATTCCCCTTCATAGAAAGATTGCAGCCTTTGAAGTAATGTGTTCAAAAATAAGTTCTGACCTTTGTTAGGTCCATAAATATTTGCCAACATATATACCTTACCATTCATGCTAAATTTCAAGAAAATAAATCTTCCCTCTCCAGGGCTCCGTTGGGGCCGGAGCGAGCCGGAGCACCGCTCCGGGAGAGAAGGGGCCGGGGGCGGGCAGAAAGCCTCCCCCGTTCACCCCCTCCCTCCCCCAGTCACCTTCCGCGGGGCCGCGGCTGGCCGCCGGCCCCGCCAAACAGCCCCGTCCCGCCCCCAGTCGCCTTCCCCGGGGCCATGGCTGGGAGCCGGCGGGGGGAGAGGTGAGGACTGGGACGCAGAGTGGGAGGGGGGTGTGGGGGGGCGGGCGGGGGCGGTGGCAGTCTCGGCTCAGGCCCGGCCCGGCGAAGCGACGCTTCTTTTGTTTAGGAACTTCTCCGGGCCCTACGAGTTTGAAAGGGGGGTGGGGCAGGCAGCGACAGTTGTTCAGGAGGGAGGGAAGGAGGGAGGGAAGGTGCTCTGCAGATGCCCAGAGGCGTTCTCCTGCCAGCAAGCTCGAATGGCCAGCAGCGCTTGCTTGGGAAAGAGAAGATCCCTGCTCTGTTGGAAAGAAGAGGTCTCTTGCTGGCTCAGAGCCCTTGGGGAGGTCTGGCGCAGACGCTTCAGCCCGGAAGGCGGAAAGAGCGAGAACTTCACACGTTCCTGGAGTCGCTTCGATGGGAGAGGTGAGGGCGGGAGGGAGAGACGCGCGGCTCACCTGCTTCTCTGCCTCTCCATGCCCCCCCCTCCCCGGGAGGCAGGAAGACCTGAATCTTCCGCCGGTCATCTCCGGACCCTAAATTGCGCCCGGTGTCCGTACTGACTCCCCTGAGCGTCGTGTCTCATGTGGCGTCCTGGTCTCCATCACGGGTCTGTTCGACTGAGTTCAGCGGCAGCCTCCATTCCCTTCGGTTGTGCCTTAGGTCCCGCGAGCGGAAGTCTCCCGCTTTCTCGCTCTCCAGGTAACTCCTGCTGACTTGAAGGAACAGCCTATTGCCTTGTGGAGTTTGGAAAGGTGAACATGCTGAAGCTCTTGCTTTTGTTCTTGGAGTCTGGGGTATTTAGACAGACAGACAGACACTAATAAGTTTGATCTGCTTGTGTTTTCCCCCACTGGAATGTCGAGTTATTGTGGGCTGCCCCATAGAAGTGAGTTAAGTCCTGGTGAGGAAGCTGGCTGCCGGCCCCGGAAAAAAACCCCTCCCTCCCCCACTCAACAGTTCCCCGGGCCCAAGGGAGGGAGAAGCCGGGCCTGAGTGGCTTAACGCCACTCAGGCCCAAGCAAGGGGGGGGGAGGGAAACGCCAGCCCCAGTGGGGGGAGAAGCGCCCCTCCCTTCCTTCCCTCTCTCCCCCACCTACCTACCTGTTCCTTCCTTCCCCTCTCCCTTCCTCCCTCCCTCTCCCCTTCCTTCCTTCTTTCCTTCCTTTCTTCTCTCTCTCTCCCCCCACCTACCTACCTACCTTCCTGTTCCTTCCTTCCCCCTTCCTCCCTCTCTCCCCCTTCCTTTCTTCTCTCTCTCTCCCCCCAACTACCTACCTACCTTCCTGTTCCTTCCTTCCCCCCTGCCTCCCTCTCTCCCCCCTTCCTTCCTTCCTTTCTTCTCTCTCTCTCCCCCCACCTACCTACCTACCTTCCTGTTCCTTCCTCCCCCCTTCCTCCCTCTCTCCCCCTTCCTTTCTTCTCTCTCTCTCCCCCCAACTACCTACCTACCTTCCTGTTCCTTCCTTCCCCCCTTCCTCCCTCTCTCCCCCCTTCCTTCCTTCCTTTCTTCTCTCTCTCTCCCCCCAACTACCTACCTACCTTCCTGTTCCTTCCTTCCCCCCTTCCTTCCTTTCTCCTCTCTCTCCCCCCCAACTACCTACCTACCTTCCTGTTCCTTCCTTCCCCCTTCCTCCCTCTCTCCCCCTTCCTTCCTTCCTTTTTTCTCTCTCTCTCCCAACTACCTACCTACCTTACTGTTCCTTTCTTTCTTTCTTCCTTCCCCTTCCTTCCTTCCTTCCTTCGTTCGTTCCTTCCTTCCTTCCTTCGTTCCTTCCTTCCTTCCTTCCCCCCTCCCTCCTTTTCTTTCTTTCTTTCTTTCTTTTCTCTCCCCCACCTACCTACCTTTCTTCCTGTTCCTTTCCTCCCTCCCTCCCTCCCTCCCTCCCTCCCTCCCATCTGGCCTTCTGACACACTGCCCATGACGTCAGGGATGTGTGGCCTTTTGACACTTCCGGTGATGTCAGGGGGTGTGGCATATGCAAATGAGTTATGCTAATGAGCTCCTGCACCTCTTTTTTTACGAAAGGACCCCTGTCCCTCTCTATCCTTATATTGTTCCAAAATCTTAATATTCAGTCTAGTATGAAACAAGATTGCCACTCCTCTTGCTTTTTTGTTCCCCTTGATTCTATTTGCACACCCCACAGTTGAGAGTTTAATAGTGGTCTCAAGTCCCTCTGGCTTTTGTGCATTTCCTGAATGCATAATACCTCTATTCCTAAATCCTTTAGCTGTTTATTTATTCAGAACAGTTTATGTCCGAGGCCAACCCATTTACATTCAAAGAGAGCAACTTAATCACCCTTCCCATTTCTTATAACAACCCCTCCCTGGTGTGCTCTTTGGTCCTTATTTCCCTTCTTTTCAATTTCTCTTATTACCTGGTCAAACCCTCCCCTGTAGCCCGAAAAACCCCTCCTTGAGGGTTTAGAAAGGGATTCCATTTCTCCCTCCTGTTTCAGTTTTATAAATGAAATCCTGCCTACTTCTATCCGCCCCCCCCCCCCCGGTTCATATTCATTTTCTCATTCAGCAACCATCTCTACCTCAAACATAACCTTAAATACAATAAATCCATTATACTCTTAGGGAGTTGTAAGCCTTTAGTTTTCTTAAGGCTTTTCTCTCAAGAAGGCAGTAATAACATCCCTTGGATTTTCTCCAGCTTTGGGTTTAGTTTTTAAACTTCTGTGGACGCGTTCCAAATCATTTTCCATAATATTTATCCCAAGCTTTTGAAACCATTCAATTAAAGTCTTTTCAAGTCCTCTAATTGGGATACTCTCCTTTATTCCTGAAAGCCTGAGGTTCCTTCTGCGTTGTTGGTCTGATAAAGAGGCAACCCTTCTCTTACGTTCTTGTAACGCCTTCTCATTATGTTTTGTATTTTCCAGAGCCTTATCAGCAGTTGACTGAACTGCTTTAATTTCCTCAGTTAAATGTTCCACTTTACTTTGAAGCTCTTTAATATCACCTCTGATATTTGTTTCCATGTTAGCTATAAGTGCTGACAACTCTTTAAGCTCTTTCTTTGCCGCCATTTTATCTTCGCTTTAAGTGCAGCCTTAAACACGTCTTTTAAAAAGATTTTATATACAAAATAACTCACCAAGCCTGGCCAATAATTATTCTTCAAAGCTTCAGCTCCCTATAGGTTCTGTTTTTATTGTTTATCTTCCATTGACTCTGGTTGTTATTACATTTTATCTTACTGTTTTCTTGGAGGAGTAGTTTGAGGCATCTATCTCTGTTGACACATGTGCAGAACTCCTTTCCTCTATAACTATGAATATGTTGCCTCAAAAATTTGGGGTATGTGGAAGCAGGAATTTTCTTCCCACTGAAATCTTTTTAGCTGATTACTCTGGGGCCTTCCTTGGTATCAGTTTCCTGTTGGGTTAGATCTTGTGACTCGCTTCTGCTAAGTCTTCCTTCAAGGGAGAAAGATTTCCTCCAATGGATGATTTTTTTCCCTGATGGAGGAAGGCTTCCTCTGAAAGAGAAAAGTCTTTGTTTCTTGAAGGAGTTCTTGGTGGAAAGGAGTCACAAAGTCCAATCCCTTGACTCTAAGGGGTAACCTACACAATACGCATGACACATTTTGGGTCACAGGTGTGCTGCTAGTCTTGCAGTCAGTAGTACAAATGGGGAACTCACCTTAATTAGTGGTCTTCGCTCAGCATTGCAAGAGGAGAGCAGCAGTTTCTGTTTCCCCCCTACCCTTCTTTTGTCAGTGGAAAGTTCAGTCATGGTTTTCCTCCCCTTTTTTCCAGTTCCACATGCCAGGGCAAAAAGCCCTCCCTGGATGCCCTTTCCACTGGCAAAAGTGGGGTGGGAGGGAAAGTGGAAGCGCCTCCCGCCTCTGTGCCAAAAGAATGAGTGCTTTTTAAGGTGAGTTCTCCTGATGTACAACTGAGTGCAAATCGGGTAAGCACACCCATGACTCAACATATGTTGGGCCTATGATACAGTTACAACCTAAATCCAGTAAAAGAGATGAAATTACCCTGGATGTATGGTTGCTGTGAGTTTTGGGGACAATACCTCCTGCTTTAACCAGCTTACCTTTAGCTCTGGAATTCTATACCCATGTAGCTGTTGGTGGTTTTCTATTGGGTTGGGCTGGCTTAGTCTTCACACATGGTGTTTATAGGTGGACACCAAAGATTTATTTGTTTTAAAATATTCACTCAAAATGTAATGTGTGAATAGATCCCGTTTCATTTGACCCACTGAACTCTACATTGCAAACTTTGGTTATGAAAGCTTCTTCATTGTATTCAAGGAACAATGGTGTAGAGTCTTCAACGTCAGCAACTATAGATATTCACAGTTTCTTTTTGGAATTCCAAGACTACATCTGTAATAAAATTGTTGCTTGAGGAATATAGAATGGCTTAAGCTACAGGGAATAATAAGATATATCTAAATAGCAGTCTGTATCATGTGCAGGCCATTAAACTCACAGGAAGTGATGCAGATTCCATCCTTCGATTTTTAGGCTGCAAACTTAAGTGTACTTATTAGGAGGTAGATTCAGGTGGGCAACCATGTTGGTCTGAAGCAACAGAACAAAAGTTTGAGTCTAGTGGCTCCTTTAAGACCAACAAAATTTAATTCTGGGTATAAACTTACGTGTGCACGCACGCTTCTTCAGAAGTTCTGAAGAAGCATGCATGCACACGTAAGTTTATACCCAGAATTAAACTTTGTTTTATTAGGAGATAGTGGTGCGATCCTAAGCAGAGTTAATGCACTTCCAAATCCATTGCAGTCAGTGGACTTAAAAGAATGTAACTTTGCGTAGGATGGCACCGTCTTGCCCAGGGTTTTGCTGTAAAGGTCATGAGAGTTGTACAGGTTTATAAACCCTTGACAAAAATAAGATCATAAAATAATATAATAATAAAATAATATTAATAAAATAATATCACCATAAAATAATCTTTCAAAGGGCAAAAAAGTAGAAAACACATAGCTTGAATGAAAACTCCCACTGGTGAGACAAGTACGTTAAACTGGATTTAAGATTATTTCATTGTGCTGAAGGCTTTGGTGCGGCATTGTTTTAAGACTCTGGATTCTCAGCTGTAGAGATGGCAGCTTCTTTGTGCTCTGTCACAACTTAGGTGTAAATGTCCACACAGATTTCGTTATTACAAAGTTAAAACATAGATGGTACCCTGCTTTCAAACATATTACATGGCATGTGATAAAGCACAGAATGAAATCTTATTTTTTCAGTTTGGCCTGTAGACAGCGACCCCAAGAACTTACCTGGAGATCCTATCCAAGATGTGCCTTTCATTCTTTAATGTATTGTGGAAATGGCCATCCTTATGGTGGACATGCAGGCAAAATGGGAGCTGCAAAGGGGAGAGACCCCACTCCCTGTCCTGGTTTGCAGTTTTACTTGATTGGTCCTGTAGAATGGAGCCTCGGTCTGTCGTCAACATGTGGATACTGGCTTTGCATCCCACTAAAGTAAGAGAGAAATCCAGAGTTGGCACTGATATGTCTTCATATTTATGCCAGCCAGTGAGGTGGATCCTACCCTATCCTGCCTCTCCACTGAGCCTTTCCACCTTCCTGCAGTGGAAGAACCACAAAAGCTGGAGGAAGGCTTCTTGGAGTATGGTTGGGTCCACCCTGGTTGGGTCCACCCAGAAAAGGACAAAACAAAACAGGTGGCTCATTCTGAATAGAATCTATTGTTCCAACAGAGTTATTCACCCAAAAGTTAAGAACATAAGAGAAGCCATGTTGGATCAGGCCAATAGCCCATCCAGTCCAACACTCTGTGTCACATGGTGGCCTAAACACAGGTGCCACCAGGAGATCCACCAGTGGGGCCAGAAGCCCTCCCACTGTTGCCCCCCAAGCATCGCTGCCTCAGAGGGTTCCATCTGTACCTTGTGGCTAGTAGCCACTGATGGAGCCTCTGCTCCATATGTTTATCCAATCCCCTCTTGAAGCTGTCTGTGCTTGGAGCCACCGCCACTTCCTGCAGCAGTGAATTCCATGTGTTAATGATTCTTTATTTCATCTTTTGGTACAAACTGTGGTAGAGAGTAACAAGAACAGTGGGGATACAAACAGGTTGGCTGTTCTGGGGTGGGCTTCAGAAACCTCTCTTGGCACCATTTTGCCTAGAAATGTGCTTAAAAATCACTTCCTAGGTAGCCAGCATTGGTGCCAGAGGAGAGAATTTGTGCAGAACTGATTTTGCCACGCCTGTGTGGGAAACACCCTTGTACCTTGACAAGAAAGAGGGAGGAGAAACAGTCTGATGTCATGGAACGTTCTGGCCATGGGTCAGGTAACTCAAGCCAGATCAAGAAAAGCTGTGCTCTTCAAGTTGCAATGCCACCCCCATCATTTATTTCTCAGATTAACTGAGCTGGATATTGCAGCCCCACCTACAAGAAACTGGGGGGGGGGGGGTGTAAGTAAATGGTAAAGGGATGGAGGGATGGCAGCTTGGTACAGCCCGATCTCAGAAGATCTTGGAAGCTAAGCAGGGTCAGTACTTGGAAGGGAGACCACCAAGGAAGACTCTGCGGAGGAAGGCAACGGCAGACCGCCTCTTCTCACTCACCTTGAAAGCCCCTTGCTGGGGTTGCCATAAGTCAGCTGCGACTTGACAGCACTCCACACACACAAATTTAAAGGGATTTGTAGGACAGGACTATATCCAGGGCTCATTTCATAGCAGTAGCTCCTTTGCATATTAAGCCACACCCCCTAATGTAGCCAATCCTTCAAGAGCTTACAGAGCTCTTCTTACAGGTGCTACTGTAAGCTCTTGGAGGCTTGGCTACATCAGGGGTGTGTGGCCTAATATGCAGAGGAATTCCTGCTACAAAATGAGCCCTTTCTATATCCTTAACCACTACCAAGAATGTAATCAGACTGATTCCTCCAGGTACCTAGAGCTGGGGTCTCGAACTCATTTCTTATCGGGGCTATGCTGGAAGGGCGGGGTAAAAGTTTAATAAATAAATAAATAGGACTGTCGGGCTGGGCCATGTGTGTCAGAGTTAATATCTCTGCTACCTGGCATTACATTTTTTGATAACACATGGCCCAGCCCTACAAAATCCAGTTTATGTCAAATGTGGCCCTCATAAGAAATGAGTTCGACACTCCTGACCTAGAGGCTCACACTAGGAAAAGAAGCACTCTTCCCATAACTTGTGTGGCTGCTTTAGTCTGTATTCACTCCGATTGTGAGACTGCTGGCATGAACCTGAAGGGAGGCTATCAGTTGATGTTGAGTAAGGAGAGGAGCTCTTCCATGGGAATTTCATCAGGGAAATGGATCGAGGAGTTAGTGAAGGTGTAGTTTCCTTCTTTATTGGATTGCTTTGTGTGTCTTCTGTTTCCCTGTCATCCACACCTTATAGCTTTGCCCCATCTTCCTTTTGCGTGCCACTTACAAGGGGAAGCACCGCATGCTTCCTCCTCTGTGGTGCCACCACACGTAGACCTTCAAGGCTGCATTGCTACGTCTAGGTTTTTGCAGAGCTGAAGATGAAGGCTGCGTTTGAGCCGGACCAATCCTGGTATGGTGGGCCCTCTGCTCGGGGGAAGCTGTAGTCCTCCAGTGCTGGCTTTGCTGATTTCCCGGTCTCCAACGCTGGTTGGCAGAGAAGCAGCAGAGGAAATGGTGTTCACCTCAGGTGGCTTTTTACCTGATGGGGAGCCTTTAGTTGGGCCCTTAACGAAAGCTAGAGTCAGCATTAGCTGTCCTCAGGTGTGAAGTGGAGAGAGCTGATAATTGAGGGACTGAAACACATAAAACGTTTAATGGCTCATCATTTCCCCCTTTGACTGCAGTGGGACCAGTCACAGTTTTATGTCTTAACATGCAGGTAAAGGCCTTGGAGGATCTGTGCCTGACTTCCACCATGCTGGCTCCTTAAGTAGCGCTGTAGTTTCCTCTGCCAGTCACTTATCCATGTACAGTTCTAAGTGTTCTTGGTGTTTACATGTGAGGGAACTTCTAGTTCCTGCTGTAAGTTTACCATTTGTAACACACAGCACTGGTGTGAAGAAAAATAAGTGCTCTAAACTGTAATTTACAGCGAATGACAGTAATTTTGGTCTGAGATGATCTGTGAGCCTCTGCTATGGTGGTGGGAGAGTAAAAAAATGTATGCATCAGATTGCTTCTGTATTATGGTAAAGATTTGCATCTGTTCTGTTTAGGTTGTATGTTGCGCCTGCTAAGAGCGGCATGTCCCAAGAAAAACCGTTGAGTCCTCTGGAATGGTGCCGACGTGTTCTGGACCATCCAAGCCCTGAGATGGAGGCGGCAAAACGCTCGCTCTGCTTCAGGCTGGAACAAGGTAATGTGGAGCGTTTGTTCACTGCATTTTGGTATCTCTTGCAGCTTTTCTTATTGGCTGGCCTGGAACCAACCAGCTGGCAATACCTTTTACTGAGACAGAAGAATCCAGTTGGTCCTATGCTGAATTTTTGTAATCAATAGAATTTGTGTAAGGTCTTTGCAAAAGCTGGCCCTCTATTTCTGCTGCATTTTCTGTTTTTCCATCTCAGTGTCTCAGCCACAGAGATGCCACAAACTGTCTTGGATATCCTTGCTTTTCAGAACTTGGGGCATAAATTGGGTGCATATCTGAACTTGGATGCTGCCATTTGCTATCACGTCGATGTGCACTGGGATGTACCACTCTGTGGTTAAAACCAGTGAGTAGCTCTGAAAGAAGTTTATGCCTCCAACCAACAGAAAAAGAGGGCGAGAGATAGGGGTTGGATACATTCTGTATGTTTGTGTGTGTGTGTGTGTAGCAATAAAAATAATATAGAAGATGGGTTTTGGATAAGTCACCTGTGCTAAGTCTGGATAATTCACCTGACCTGAACAGGCTAGCTTGATCCTGGCTGATCTCGGAAGCTAAACAGTGTCGGTCCTGGCTAGTATTTTGATGGGTGACCTCCAAGGAATGCCAGGAGCATGACACAGAGGCAGGCAATGGCAAACCACCTCTGAAACATCTCTTGCCTTAAAAACAAGTCTAGCTTGCCGCCTAGTGGTGACTGACGCTAAAAGAGCTAGAATTTCTGGCTGCCAGACAATCTGAGGCTCTCCGTGCTATTCTGCACACAATGCCATACCATAGTTATAATTAATTATTACCTATACTTATGGCAGAGCTATAGAGACAGTGTGGTATAGTGGTTAGAGTGTCAGATGCAGATCTGGGAGACTCAGATTCAAATCCCTTGTCAGCCATGAGTTTGCTGGGTGACTTTGGGCCAGTCAGTCACACCTTCTCAACCTAACAGGGTTGTTGTTGTGAGGACAAAATCGAAGAGAGGAGAATGGTATAAGCCACTCTGGCTCTGTGCTGGGGAGAAAGGAGGGGTATAAATGAAAAATAACAGTGAATGAAATAAACAAATGACGCTGTAGGGAGCAATCCTAAGCAGGTCTTCTCAAAAATAAGGAAAGTGTTTTTAGGATTGCAGCTGCATTACAAATGAAACCTGCCAGATTACCACAGCATTACTCCCCACACCCCCAAATGATAAGAGAATATGGGGGCCCATAACAACTCCTTAAGCTAGTACAGTAGACTCATGGAGTTGGAAGGGACCTCCAGGTCATCTAGTCCAACCCCCTGCACAATGCAGGAAATTCCCAAATACCTCCCCCTCCACACCCCCAGTGACTCCAGTTTTATGCCCAGAAGAGGGGAGAAAAAAACCCTCCAAGATCCCTGGCCAAACTGCCCTGGAGAACAATTGCTTCCTGACCCCAAAGTGGCAATCAGCATTTCCCTGGGCGTGTAAGAAAGGGCCACAAGAACTAAGCACTGAGGCAACCCTTCCTGCCCTCCCTTCTCTTGAACTGCCGAAGTTCACAGAATCAGCATTGCTGTCAGATGGCCATCTAGTCTCTCTTTGAAAACCTCCAAAGAAGCCCACCACCTCCTGAGGAAGCCTGTTCCACTGAGGGAACTGTTCTGTCAGGAAGTTCTTCTGTATGTTTAGCCAAAAACTCTTCTGATTCAATTTCAACCTGTTGGTTCTAGTTGAAACAGGCAACAGAAAACGACTCTGCACCATCCTCTCTATGACAGCCCTTCAAGTCCTTGAAGATGGTTATCCTGTCTCCTCTCAGTTGTCTCCTCTCCAGGCTAAACATCCCCAGCTCCTTCAACCTTTCCTCATAGGACTTAGTTTTTAAAATTAAAAGTACTGAGCTACCTGATAGTTAGCAAAGCAACGTGTAGCAAAGCAAAGACATGGCCAGCTGTTCCTAGAACAGGAACCTAAGAGCTACCCAGAAATCCCCAACAGATTCTTCACATTGAAATGGAGATAATTTTTCTTCTAAATTTCCTTTGATATTTAAGAGTCAATCTCTTGTTATAGCTCCTCCAACCTCCTCCAGCAAAGGCTGAAGGACTGAAGCCAATCCTGGTGTGCCGAGATCCATTATTATTCAAGTGTTCCTGTTTCCATTTCACTTATTTTTTTCTTTTGCAGTCAGTATTTGACTTTCACCCCAGGATGCTGAAGTTTCAGAAGCAGTTCTTGAACACGAATGCCTGTTACCCTTTATTAAGAAAACTAGACATTCAAAGGAGGAAATGTTCCCTTCAGGGGTTGCCCACCCACACACCTCTTGTTTTTCAGATATTCTGACATGGAGGTGTGGTATTCCTAAAGGATGGGCATAGCCTGTAGCTAAGATAGATATCGATACACAGCCACCACATAAAACAATGGCTGGCTGAGCACATGAATCTGCATGGTCATGAATCATATAGCTGAGCCCTCAGACTCGGTGTTGTCTCCTGTGGTTAGGATTGCCAGTCCCCAGTTGGGGACAGGGGATCCCCTGGTTGGGAGGCCCTCCCCCCTCACTTCAGGGTTATCAGAAAGCCGGGGGGGGGGGGAATGTCCAGTGGGTGCTCCTTTAAATCCTATGGAGACCAGTCCCCATAGTGTATAATGGAGAATTGATCTGTGGGTATCTGGGGCTCTGGGGGGCTGTTTTTTCAGGTAGAGGCACCAGATTTTCAGCATAGCATCTGGTGCCTTTCCTCAACCCCCCCCCCCCCAAGTTCCAGAAAGATTGGACCAGGGGGTCCAATTCTATGAGCCACAGAAGAAGGTGCCCCCATCCTCCATTATCTCCATTGGAAGGAAGGCATTTAAAAGGAACACAGTCCTTTTAAATGTGATGACCAGAACTCCCTTTGGAGTTCAATTGTGCCTCTTTCCTCCCCTCTCCCAGAGGGATGTCACATCCTGTCTCCTGGCTCCACCCCCAGAGTCCCCAGATATTTCCTGAGTCAGACCTGGCAACCCTACCTGTGACTGGCAGCATTTCTCCAGAGCATCAGACAGAGAGAAATCTTTCCTAGCCCTCCTTACATGAAGAGACTTGGATTTGCTGCCTGTGAAGCCTTTTCTTTGCTGTTGTTCCGGGAGCCTAATGATAAACCCTTTAGTGTTTGGTTGCAACAAAGGAACAGTGTTGTCATGACCGACAAGCCATGCTCTTCCAGTGTTTTATGAAAACACTTGGTCATGAACTTCTCAGTGGGTCACTGAACTTCAAACCCATTATCTTTCTTATAATATGGTGGTGCTGAATCAGAGGATCCTGGCATGTTCTGTCAATGTGTGCCCGGTGTTAAGCATACCCATCTATCGCCACAAGATAAACTTTTCAGCCTGAGGTGATACTTGGAACAATACAAAGTTCACAACTGTCATGGAATTATAGTGATACATATTCGTTATGATGGAAACTGAAGAGTAGCTTGGCTGGAGGGAAAACATCACAGAGGTCTAGTAAGAGGAATTTCTTTATGCTGTGAGGTGTGCGAAGTGTGGAGAGTGTTGAGGACATAAGGCAGTGATCCCCATCATGGGTGCCATGGCATCTGCAAATGTGTTCCTTGGTGCCCAGTTGCTTCTTCCTCAAAGCAAAAAAGCCAGTCCTGGCTTCCCTCCATTTCAGAGGTGTAGGAGGTGCTTCAGAAGAGCCCAGAAGACATCATCTTGGTTTCTACAGAGACCACCCATTTGGATACAGCTGTCTTCATCACAGGTGGATGCTGTGCTAGGAACCTCTGAACACAATGTTGACCTTTCCAACATCTGCAGCTAGAAAAAGCCTCTGTAGCAGCCATTTTGTTGTGGTGTCCACTACCTGTTCTCAAAATTTCAAGAACCCCCTATAGGTTAACAAAGGATAGGGTCCCCTGAATTAGGGCATGGAGGCCTCAAACAAGCAGGTTTGCTGAAGTAAGAGTGGTGTAAAATCAGGGTCCTAAGAAATAAAGACATGGGAGTGGAGAGGGTGGAAGAAGCTGAGAGCTTGAGAAGGAAACTCAGGGGTAATGGCAGACTGGATAAAACTCTTGAGAGGGACATGTGCCGTTCATGGGAAAGGGATGAAGTGGCAGGTGGCAAGGAGACAGCAGATGCTGAATTTCACATATGGGTTTGAAATAATCGCTCTGACATTTGGCTGCGGGTCTGAATTGCATTTAATCCTTTTCTGGGGGGGAATGCAGTGCAAGATTATGTAATGAGTGCAGTTCTAGTCAGACTAAGTAAACAACTTGAAGCCCACAGTACAAATGTCAGTGAAGAAAAATGGCAGCAAGGAATTTTCTTGACATCTCAGGAAGTCTTTTCAGAGGTAGTTAGCATCCTTACTGACATCTGGGCTTTAGTGGGGACCCTAAAATTACTAATAGTTATTACTGGCTGCCTGTGAAATCATTACACAACCCATGTGTTTTCTGTCAATCTTTTTCTCTTATTTGGTGAAGAGAGGATCCTCTCATATTTGGATTAAGAGGCTGACAAGAACAAGGAAGGCTCTCCTCCCTACTGTCTCCTCATGTTGCCAAGCCAGAACCAAAACAGTTTTTAGCAGCAAATATAGAGATATAAAGATCACATACAGATATATTCTTTAAAATTCTTTTTTAAATAAAATGATGCTTAGCGTCCAAATACAAGACCACTGGCAGACAAACAGGCCGATAATTAAACTCCGTAGTAACAAGTCCCCTCCATGTCTCTAATTATCATATAAATTGCCAATAATTAGAGAGTAGTTAAAATGATGGCCAGACCAAACACAAGCATTAAATTTGATCACTCATTACTCAAGTTCTTATAAACAGGAGGCCAAGTGCAGTGCTAGAAACAGCCACACAGTTACAAAAAAAGTTGTCAGGATCCTGGATAGCACTTCATATATCTACAATTTGACATGCTAAGAACTACAGTCTTGTAGGTAATGCAAACAATTATTCACAGAGTTTTGATTTGGTAAAACTGAAGCCAAACCCCTGAAATTACAGATAGTAAGCAAGTGAAAACAGTGGAAGGAGAGACCATTGGCTAGTGGATGCTTTAATTTAGTTATTATTATTTTTTAATTATCAACTATTTTTCCAAAAATAACTGCCCAGGGCACTGTACAAGAAAATGTATAAAACCAGTACTATAAAATACTGTAAAACTGGACAAAAGAAGTCTTTCCAGCAGAGCACTGAAACCAGTTCTCAGCCTAACCATTTGCCTAGAAGCCACCCTGGAGAATTTGGTCAGCATTGCATTTGTATCCAGAGTAGATGTAACCCAAAACTAAGCTGCTTTTGTTGGCTTTGTGAGGCATGTAGTAGTGCATAGGGCAAATGGGGTGCTGCTTGAGAGATGGAATTTTTTGTTTATGGACCAGTGTTGGAGAACCTGTTTTACACAAAGAGGATTCCAGATCTGGGTGTGGATTTTGATAACAAGTCTGGGAAGGACTCATCCAAAGCTTAGGAGAGCTGCTCTCATTCAGAGTAGGCAATAGAGTAGAGGTCTAAACAGACCTAAGTGTAAGATAGTGCAGTTTGGAACAAAACATATCCTAATTTTAAATGTCTGCTGATAGGAGCTGATCTGGTCAAGACTAAGAGGGAAAGAGATCTTGGGGTTGTGGTGGACAGCTCAATGAAAATGTTGTCTCACTGTGCAGCAGCAGCTAAAAAGGCAAACTCCAAGCTGAGAATTATCAGGAAAGGAACTGAAAATAAAATGGACAATACTGTAATGCTCCTGTATAGATCTATGGTACAGCCTCACTTTGAATACTGTATATAGTTCTGGTTGCCGTATCTCAAAAAGGATATTGCAGACCTGGAAAAAGTACAGAAGGGGACAACCAATGTGAGTAAGGCATTGAAGCACCTTTCCTATGAGGAAAGGCTGAAGAGTCTGAGACTGTCTTGTCCCACCTTTGTTGTAAGTTTAAAAGCAAAACAGCAAGGGGGTGGGGGTGGGGACACAGGTTTATAAAAATATGCTCAGTGTATAGAAGTTGAATAGAGAGCTCTTTCTTGGGCACCCAGTGGAGCTGACTGGCAATAGATTCAGGGCTGACAAGAGGAAATGCTTCTTTACTCAATGAATAATTAAATTGTGGGATTCACTGCCAGTGAATGTAGTGATGGACATAAATATATGTATATGCATATAAATGCCATCAGATTCAACTGACTTAGGCTGACCCCAGTAAGGAGTTTTCAAGGCAAGTGAGAAGCAGAGGTGGTTTGCCATTGCCTTCCCCTGCAGAGTTTTCCTTGGTGGTCTTCCATCCAAGTACCGACCCTGCCTAATTTTCAAGATTTGACTAGATTAGGCTATACCCTGCCACCTTCCCACCATGCCTCAAGTATAGATAGCTTTAAAAGGCAGTTAGACATATAAAAGGGGACATCCATCAATGGCTACTCTCCATGGTGGCTAAAGGGAACCTCCACATCCAGAAGCAGAAACCTTCTGAATACCGGTGCTAGGAGGCAACGCTCAAAGGAAGGCCTTGGCCTGTATGCTGTTTGTTGGCCCTCTAGGGCTCCTGGTTGGCCACTGTGTGAAAGAGGGTACTGGACTGGATGGACCACTGGCGTAATCCAAAATGGCTCTTCTTATGTATCAAATAACAAGCGGATTGCACAGTAAATACAATAAATCATACAAAAAAGAGCTATGCGACAAGACGCCGAAACGTGAACAAAGCTGGAAAATGCTGCCACGCTCAGTGTTGTATTTGGCAACAGCGTGGGAATAGTGTAACACAGAAGAATCACACAGTTACAATCATTAATATAACATCCAAAGAACTTTACAAAGAATTTTCCAGAAGTTCCTTGCTGCCGCACAGTGTTGTAATAAGCAACAACATAGCAATAGTGTAACATAGAAGAATCACACTATTATTATCATTAATGTAACATCCAAAGAATTTTTCCAAACATTTTCCAGAAGTTTCCAAGCTTCCAACAAAGGATCTAGATATGAACTTCATTTCAATGTTCTTTTTCAAGGAAACTGTGAATAGCATAAAATAAACTAGTGCACTAAGCATACCCACAAACTTACACCAATATTAATTTCATTCTACACCCACCTAATCCAGCTACTGTTTAATACAGAACCTCATTCACTTAGTCCACAGACTTCACAAGAATATTCCTAAATGGAAATACACAGTAAATATCAACCCCAAAATTATGCCATATGAATCTAGGCCAAAACCAGAAACATCATTAAAGCCCACCATAATCAAACCTACTTATTCATTGAAAGGCCACCTTGAAAAAATTCTAAGACGGGAACTTCTCCTCACTATAATACACATCAGGTATTCCTCTGTGTTTTACATCTCAATGAAGGGTTATATACTGCACGCTGAGTTCCAATCCACATAACTTCCAACCCCTTAAAGGTACGCTAACCTAAGAAGCTAGAGTATTCTAAACCCTGGTTGAGATCAAATGGATGCTGAGACTGTGTGCGAAAGATCCAGTAACTTTCTCGCTGGCTCAACCATTTCTGAATATTAACCCTATTATATCTTTCAGCACTAAATGATTCCAACACTACGAACTTAAAGTCCTGAAGTGTGTGATTTTTGGCCATAAAATGCTGCACCAGAGGGGAGTCTACATGTTTATGTTTTATGCGGGAGTGGTGTTCCACTATTCTAGTTTTAACCGCCCGCTTAGACATCCCAATATAATTCAAAGAACATACACACCTGACCAAATATATTACTCATTTTGTAGAGCAGGTATAAACACCTTTCAATTTATGAGAGAAATTAAGTTCTTATGTATCTTCATATAATTGGTTGAATGTAATAGAGATGTAATAGTTCTTTTATGTCATCAGGAATGTAAAGTTTTGCAGCATACTGGTTTGGTTTAATCCTTGGGAATGGTTTGCACACTTGCCTGAGTGATTGTTCTTTTCTATTATGGAACAAATAGGTCACAACGTGCCATAATGCCAGAGTGGTGGTGTGACATTATTCTGGCTTTTATCCAACCGTGCCCATATATTTTCTTTAGCTGGAGTGTGAGCACTTCAGATTTCTCTCCTCCCTGCATAGACCATTGAGTTCCTTGAAATTCAGTCCACTGCAGGTCTTCAATATGGGGAAATAGGTTGAATCGCCACCCCCTCTTAGAACAACCAGGGGCACTTAAGTTTTCTTAATATGTTGATTAAGGTCTCCGACACTTGAGCCCTCCAAAATAGTAGATGATGTTGCAGTTATCCTGATGTATTCTGAACAATGTGCAGTATGCCATAGCTGTGATAGAGCACATGCTTTGTAGGAATATATTTATTTGCTTGGTCCCACCTAATTATCTGAAGGGATTAGCACAGGAAGTTCTAATGTAGGAACATCTGCTTGGTGTGTTGGAAAGTTGCTATGTTAAGATCTTTCTTACTGCCGACTTGTGTCACAACCAACTTATGGAAACCCTGTAGGGTTTTCAAGGCAAGAGATGTTCAGAGGTGGTTTGCCACTTCCTGCCTCCGTGTCACGACTCTGGTATTTCTTGGAGGTCTCCTATCCAGGGGGGCTGACCTTGCTTAACTTCTGAGATCTTTGGATAAGGGCTGTCATATAGGTGATGGCACAGAGTTGTTTTCTGTTGCCCCAGAAGGGCAGACCAGAACCAAAAGGTTGAAATTAAATCAGAAGAGTTTTCAGCTAAACTTTAGGAAGAACTTCCTGACAGTTAGAGGGGTTCCTCAGTAGAACAGGCTTCCTCGGGAGATGGCGGGGTCTCCTTCTTTGGAGATCTTCAAAGAGAGGCTCGATGGCCATCTGACAGCAATGATGATTCTGTGAACTTAGGCAGATCATGAGAAGGGAGGGCAGGAAGGGTTGCATGCAATGTTCCCTCTAAGCTGTGGAGTCTTGTGAGCAAGAATTCTACTTCGTGAGCAACTGGCATTAATGTTGTGAGCGAGTGATTTGGCTACTGCATAAATTGCTCTCTGGAGCCATCCTTCTTGAGCTGAGACCAAAATGTATGAGCTAGAGGCTAAAAAACTGAGCTAGCTCACACTAACTCAGCTTAGAGGGAACACTGGTTGCATCAGTGCTTAGTTCTTGTGGCTCTTTCTTACACACCCAAGGAAATGCTGATTGCCACTTTGGGGTCAGGAAGCAATTGTTCTCCAGGCCAGTTTGGTAGGAGATCCTGGAGGTTTTTTGTCATCTTCTGGGTGTATAACTGCATTCAGTGGTGGGTGGGGGAGGTAGTTATGAATTTCCTGCATTGTGCAGGGGGTTGGAGTAGATTACTCTGGAGGTCCTTTCCAACTCTATGATTCTATGATCTGACAAGATCGGGCTAGCCTGGGGCTATCCAGGTCAGCGATGCGATACCATAGTACCACCATAAAGGACTGTTGCCTAAATTGAGTGAAATTGTTACATTATGTGATGGAAGACAGGAATCAGAGTCTTTAAAAAAAACACTGGCACCCCTTTATTGACCTTCAGAAACACAAGTATAATAACATTCCTTCAAGAAGCAGAATCTGAGACGAAAAATAAGCCCTTTTCCTTTGTCCTGGCAGCTGGGTTCCCCACAGACAGCTCTTACATTGGCACTGGAAGTTCAAGATGCATCTGGATGGCACCCAAACTGTGATCTCTCAATCCACCTAAGAGTGCAGTCCTACACCCTTCTGAGTCCTTTAAAGCCAATGGGCCAAGGAGGGTGCAGTGCTGCTTAGGACGATACTGGCACTTTTCGAATGCCACTCAAGACACATAATCCCAGGGCACCATTTTGTGTCTGACACTGACTCTCTGTTTAGTACAGCGGCTTCCTTTGTATTTGTAGAAGTCTCCTCCATTTGTCCCCAAGATCTCTTGCTCCCGCTCTCCTTCCTTTGTCCATTTTTCCGAGAAACCGGCATGTCATTCTGTACAAACTGCCTGGGTAGGGGCTTACAGCTTGCCTATGAAACCATGTGCGCGGGCAACATATACAGCTGCTGCAATATGATTTTGGTTTCCAATGTGAAACGTCAAGATGCTAGATTGTTTTGGACACAGCTCTGCAGGCTCTTGATCTTTCTCTCTTGTTTCTGCCTGGCCCAAGTGTCTGGGGAAGTTATATTTTCACGGCTGCACTTCCATGCTTGAGCTGGCCCATCAGTTCTCATCAAATGTTGGCTGAGCAGGAGTTGGCCTGGCAAGGATTTCTGCATTCCCAACGATTCCTTTGCCTTGCGGGGGGGCGGGGGGTGGGATGAATATTTGTGCACTTGTCCTTTTTGTGCGACCAATCATCAGGAGCACTGTGGAAATGGGTTTTTTTCCTTGAACCCTCTGGGTCGTCTTTTGAGCAGGCAAAATATAAACCAATAAATTAATGAGGTTTGTAAAAGTTTCAAGAATGGGCATCTTCTAGTCTGTAACAAGTATAGAATTTAATACACAGAACGTTATGGTGGAGATTGGCTGGGAGAGAATCCCTGCCCTGGGATATGCCTGAGTTTAGGCAAGAACTCATGGACCGAACTGGGATCCTCATGTCTTTGGCTAAGAGCCAGCCCAGCAGTGTGCTTAACTGTGCATAGTTGCTCGAAAGCCAGTTGAATCCTACTCTAGGGGGTGGAGCTCATTTCCATTTCCAAGCCGAAGAGCCAGCGCTGTCTGAAGACATTTCTGTGGTCATGTGGCCGGCATGACTAGACACTGAGGCACACAGAATGCTGTTACCTTCCCACCAAAGTGGTACCTGTTTACCTACTTACAGTTTCTTGCTTTCGAACTGCTAGGTTGGCAGGAGCTGGGGCCAGAGACGGGAGCTCACTCTGTCACATGGCACTTGGGTCCTGAATTGCCGAGCGACCTACCTTCCAGTCTGCAAGACTGAGTATGGCCTTTATACATCCACAAAAGATAGGTTATAGCAGTGCAATCCTAAACAGAGTTATATCCTTCCCAGCCCATTTTCAGTGGGCTTAAGAAGGGTGTAACCCTGCTTAGGTTTGCATTGCAAATTCTTTAGGTATTCAGCAATACGGTTTGTTGCTTTTGGAAATTGTAACATACATTTCTGTTACTTGCCACCTAGTGGCTGATTGGCAGATACTTTCTGTTGAGCAGTCAGACTTGACATAGGGTTGCCAGGCGTGGCCTGGAAGCTAGTGGGAGACTTAGAGGGGTGAGGGGGCTCACAGGTGATGTAGTGGTGCCACTGGCAATGGGCTGACATCACTCCCCTTGCATCTGAAAGTGGCATCAGTGCATTGTCAGGGACGCGCTGGCATTCTGCAAAAACTCTGTGGTTTACCATAGAGTTTTTGCAGAATGCTAGAGTGTCCTGTGTCACATCTGGTTTACCCTGGAAGTGACATAGGCACACCGGGTCACCAGGTCTTTCCTCCCCCTTCCCAGGCACTGGTGAACATCAAGGGAAATTACTGTGAAGCCTCCCCTTATATCAGGAGGCCTGGCAGACCTACACGTTCCTGAGGAAGGCGGAGTTAGTTTAGGCCTGGATTTAAAGATGGATGCTGTGTGAAGCTCTTACTTTAGCTGGGTTTGCTCATGAATGCCTTCTTCCTGCTGCCCTCCAAGCATTTGAAGTTGGGGCTCTTGAGCTGAAGAGTGCCCATTCTAGCTCCAGGTTTGGGTACAGCCTGGAGAGTTCTGGTTATGATGAAAATTTCAGAAAATGGGGTGGTCATGACCAGTGTTCCCTCTAAGCTGAGTTAGTGTGAGCTAGCTCACAGTTTCTTAGCCTCCGGCTCGCACATTTTTGTGTTAGCTCAGGAAGGATGACATCAGAGCAGACTAATTCATGCAGTAGCCAAATGGCTCTCTCACAACTTTAATGCCAGTGGCTCACAAAGTAGAAATTTTGCTCGCAAGACTCCACAGCTTAAAGAGAGCATTGGTCATGACTGGTTTTGATTTCAGTCGAGGAGGGTAAAAAGAGTAGAGTGGTGGCAAGAGGGAGGGGGTCAGGATTCAGGAAAGTCCTGTTCTTAGAGGCATTCTGCATTCCATATTAAAAATGCAGTATGTATTCAGACCATACGGTGGCGTGGCTCCACCGGGCTGTTTTGGCGGATGGAAGGATTCCTGCCAGTGGAGCATGACTTTCTAGCCTTCCCCTTCCCACTGAAGACCAAAGTGCCCCCAAATTGCTACTGTTGAGGGTCTGCTGTCCCCAAGGAACAGCGTTTTGGACAACATCATGGGCTGCAGCCTGACAGGTAAGGTGGGAGAGTCACACTGTGTGGGTGGAAGAACTTCTGTCCACAGAAACTCTGCAGTGGTATCAAGCCATTGTAATTATTTCCATTACCTCATAAGAACTATAGTGATAGTACCAAATGCAAATACTGTTATATCTGAGGCAAAAAGAGTTGTTGCCTTTTGACATGTACATCTACACAGGCCCAGTAAACTGTTTATGCCAAAAGCTAATCATGATGCGAAGCACTGATACTAAGCAGTCACCGGTGCTTGTCTGAGCACTATTCCCCAGTTGGGCACCATCCTCAGGTTTCAGGGAAGTGGGCGAGGCCCTTGCCCAGTGGGGCTTCTGACCGGCAGGTGGTTCCTACCTTAAAACAGCTGCCATTGGAGGAACATAGGTACGCTGTGAGCCTCTCTGAGGTGCAGGCCTCAGTGCCAGGAATGGAAGTAAATGTGGATCTTTTGGTTGATGGTAATTGCAAATGTGGGTCCCTGTGAGCTGTGGAGTGAGAACCACTGATGTAAAGCTAATGATTTGGCCATACATATCGGTTAGGGCTGCCAAGTCAGCCCGGGGGGCGGGGGATCCCCCACTACAGGGGTTCCCGATCTGCCGGCCGGCATTCGGCTGGCGGGGGAAACCCCACCCCCGAAGTCGTCCAGCCTGTACGACTTCCCCCACGTAATGACGTCACCCGGAAGTGACCCCATCACGTTGGGGGCGTTGCCAGGGTGACGCTCTGGCAATCACCCCAAAACTCTATGATACCATAGAGTTTGGGGGCGATTGCCAGAGCTTCGCCCTGGCAATGCCCCCAACGTGCTGACGTCACTTCCGGTGACATTGCCCGGGGCGCATGCTTCCCCCCCGCCAGTAAGTTTAACAGACTTGGCAACCCTAATATCGGTACTCCTGATCATTGCCCAAGTTACACTGATACCTAGGAGTTATCAGCTACAGCTTGCAACCTAGCTGGAAAATTTGGGAGGCTGGGACCATCTCTTCGCTACTGCAGCAATGTGCAATGTCACTTCTGGTCCAAACCAGAAGCGCTGCCATTGTGTCAGGGTGATGTTCTAGGATTTACCCAAAACTCCATGGTTAAAGCATAGAGCTCTGTTCTCTTATTTGTTTAAAGAATTTGTAGCATGATTGAACAAGCAGTGAAGCTTTTACCTTTCCTAGGAGCTGATGATATTACCATGTCTGAGACTCATAGCTCTAGGGTATGTTTTCACCTCTTTCCCTTTTGCTTCCTTTACCACAAATACCATGTACCCCCTTTGTGTGATTCTTAGTCACAGCTGCAATAACAGGAGCTTTGTTCGTGGTGGCTCTTCCCACAGTAGTTATTGTACGAAATAATGAATGCTCCTTTGCGCTTACATTGTTGAACGCATCTGTGGGTGCAAGCATGCTGACCATTAGCTGGCCTGGGCAAACGATCAAACTGTTACAAAACAGCATCTTGTGTTTAAAAAGCAGAAAAGAAAGTGGGACCACAAAGGCCCTTTCAAGGCAATCATTTTTTCTATTCCACAGTGATGTATAAGAAATACAAGATGTTAGTTATGGTTTTTAAAATGTGAGCGCTGTTTCCTTGTGTGTTTTCTTTGAAGACGGGTGCTGCTTGCCATTTATTGAAACACTAAACTGGTTAATTCTGCCAGTCATCAACAGCACAATCCTAAATACAGTTGCACTCTTCTGAGTCCATTGAAGCGAATTGGCTTGGAAATGATGTAACTTGGCTTCGGATTGCACAGTAAAGCTGGTGTTGCAGTGGTCGTTGACTGAGGTAACAACAGCCTGAGGTAACTGAGGTAACAACAGCCTGTACCACTTGTGTACTGCCAAGCTGCAAAAAATAGGAAGTCTGTGGGCGCCCCCTCCCTCCCTCAGTGGGCTGTGTTCTTGATGCCGGCAAGATGATAAAACGTTATTGTTGTGGTGATTGCTTGTCTCACTTAAAGGACTGCCATTCCAGAACTTCAGAAGAGAGAAACAATAACTCAGAGTTTCCGTTTCCCTGTTCACTTGAGCTGAATGTTCTAACAACATGGCTGCGGCATTCCATCCGGAAAAAGTTTGTGTTGTCACCACTTGAGTATCAGGGTGTTATAGGACCCATCGGTGTAGAAATGTTACAGGTTTAGGAATATCTTATGTACCTTGTATGGTATGCGTGGTATTTTTTTCAGTGCTTTGTGGAATACATGCTCTTTATCAAAACTTTTTTTTGCTATAATCTAATAGTCCACAGTGGCCTGAACTGCGGATAACTAAATCTGCGGATCAGGACCACAGAAACACCCCCCCTGCCCCAGGTTTGCAGGAAAATCTGAAATTGTTAAAAAGGTTACACTGAAGGGATTTAAATTCCCCCGTTAAAAAAAAGTGTTGTCTGTGCACAGTCGGACAGCGCACTTACCTCCTCCTCTTTCAGTTGTTTTGGACCTGTGTCAGATTGTGTGTCAATAAGTCTTTGATTGGGACACTACATACTGGCACAACCCTCCCTGCTGCTGGAGCATCATTGGCACTTGCAGGGGAAGGCGGTGACCCAGATGCTTGCCTCCTCATCTTGCCCACATGTTGTCAGAGCAGTCAGGTAAGTTCTGTCACTTGAGACCATAGAAGTATGGATCCGTGCTGAGCCAGATCCACCATTCCTGACAGAGGAGATACATGCAGGGGCCTTTGAACTCCCCTTATGACGGTGTCAACATCAGCATTCTGTGAACAGTCACAGGCACATAGACCATCTAGCAGAGTTTTCAGTTGCCTATTCAGTTGCCTGATCAGCAATGATGTCTAATCAAGGCAGGGATGAATGGCCAACAATAGACGTAACATCATAATGTAAGTACATGAGAGCCCTGCTGGATCAGACCAGTGGTCCATCGAGTCCAGCAACCTGTTTCACGCAACTGCCAAACAATTGCCCTGGAGGGCCAGCAAGCAGGCCAAGGCCTTCCTCCAATGTTGCCTCCTAGCGCTGGCATTCAGCTGTTTACTGCCTCTGAATATGGAAGTTCTCTTTTCTACCCATGACTAGCAGCCAGTGATGGACTTCCCTTCCATGAATCTCTCTAACCCCCCTTTAAAGCCATCTGTGCCAGGCCCGTAGCTATAAGAACATAAGAGAAGCCAATATTGGATCAGGCCAGTGGCCCATCCAGTCCAACACTCTGTCACACAGTGGCCAAAAACACCAAGTGCCCTCAGAAGGTCCAGCAGGGGGGGCAGGAAGCCCCTTCTCAAACACCAAGAATACAGAGCATCACTTGCCCCAGACTGAGAGTTCCTATCTATACTTCGTGGCTAATAGCCACTGATGGACTTCTGCTCTATATGTTTACCTAATTCCCTCTTGAAGCCATCCATGCTTGTAGCTGCCACCACCTCCTGTGGCAGTGAGTTCCACGTTTTAATCACTCTTTGGGTGAAGAAGTACTTCCTTTTATCTGTTCTAACTCAATTGCTCAGCAATTTCATGGAATGCCCATGAGTTCTTGTATTGTGAGAAAGGGAGAAAAGGACTTCTTTCTCGACCTGCTCTATCCCATGCATAATCTTATAAACCTCAATCATATCACCCCTCACAGCTGACGTTTCTCCAAGCTAAAGAGCCCCAAGCGCTTCAACCTTTCTTCATAGGGAAAGTGTGCCAACCCTTTTATCATTCTAGTTGCCCTTTTCTGCACTTTTTCCAATGCTGTAATATCTTTTTTGAGGTGTGGCAGCCAGAACTGTACACAGTACTCCAAATGAGGTTGCACCATTGATTTATACAGGGGCATTATGATACTGACTGATTTGTTTTCAGTTCCCTTCCTAATAACCCCCAGCATAGTGTTGGCCTTTTTTACTGCAGTCACACACTGTCTCAACATTTTCATTGAGTTATCTACTATGACTCCAAGATCTCTCTCTTGGTCAGTCTCCGCCAGTTCGGACCCCATCAATGTGTATTTATAGTTAGGATTTTTGGCTCCTATGTGCTTCACTTTGCAGTTGGCCACATTGAACCCCATTTGCCATGTTGATGCCCATTTGCCCATCCTCGACAGATCCCTTTGGAGTGCCCCACAATCCTCCCTGGTTCTCACCACTCTGAACAACTTTGTGTCATCTGCAGATTTAGCCACTTCACTGCTTACCCCAACTCCAAATCATTAATAAACAAGTTAAAAAGCATCGGACCGAGTACTGATCCCTGCGGTACCCCACTGCTTACCTCCCTCCACTGAAAAAATTGCCCATTTATACTCACTCTCGGTTTCCTTTTAATTAGCCAGTTTTTGATCCACAAAAGGACTTGTCCTTTTATCTCATGATTATTGAGCTTACTTAGGAGCCTTTGATGAGGAACTTTATCAAAAGCTTTCTGGAAGTCAAGGTAAACAACATCTATTGTGTCCCCTTTGTCCACATGTTTGTTTACTCCCTCAAAGAACACTTAACAGGTTAGTGAGACAAGATCTTCCCTTACAGAACTCATGCTGAGTCTTCCTCAAGAGATTTTGTTCATCAATGTGCCTACTAATTTTTTTACTTAATAACAGTTTCCACCAACTTACCCGGTATCGACATCAGACTGACTGGCCTGTAATTTCCCAGATCTCCTCTGGAACCCTTTTTAAAGATAGGAGTGACATTCACTACCTTCCAGTTCTCAGGAATGGAGGCAGATTTTAAGGAAAGATTACATATTTTTGTCAAGAGATCCACAAGTTCACATTTGAGTTCTTTCAGAACTCTCGGATGTATGCCATCTGTGCCCAGTGATTTATTTGTTTTTAAGTTGTCTATCAGTCATAGGACCTCCTCTCTTGTCACCTCAATCTGACTCAGGTCTTTCAACACCCCTCCCAAAATCAGTGGTTCTGGAATGGGCAGGCACTTTTCATCTTCCACAGTGGAGACAGAGGCAAAAAATGCATTCATCTTCTCAGCCATTTCCCTATCATCCTTCAGTGCACCTTTTACCCCTAGGTAAAGCCGTACTAGGTGTTAACTGACTTTGTCATGGAGCCTAAACACGGGAAGACAAAATGCACTTCCAGTCTCAGCATAAAGTTCAGGTCCCTGAGACCATAGAATTTGTCCCTCCCTGTTTTAGCTTTCTGAAGTGGGAAGGGCTATGGTGTAGAGCTAGAACATCAGCTTTGGATACAGAAAGAAGAGATTGGATTTTATACCCCACCCTTCACTACCCGAGGAGTATCAGAGCAGTTTACAATCTCCTTTTCCTTTCCCTCCCCACAACAGACACCCTGTGAGGTATGTGGGGCTCAGAGAACTCTGAAAGAACTGCTCTTGAAAGAACTTGTGACTGACCCAAGGTCATGCCAGCAGCTGCTTGTGGAGGAGTGGGGAGTTGAATCCAGTTCTCCCAGGTTAGAGTCCGTGCTCCTAACCACTACATCAGACATGGGGCAGATGGTGCTAAAGACCTCAGCCCAAGACCCTGGAGAACTGCTGCCAATCAGAGTAGGCGATACTGACCTTGACCGACCAATGGTCTGCCTCATTGTAAGGTGGTTTCGTGCGTGTTCATTTTGCTGCATAGTAAGGACTCTTATCATACTCTTGAAGAAAAACAGCTCTGTGGTTTTATGGATGTGACTTTGATGAAATGCGTTTTGACGGGGCATATTTCACAGTAATGCAAGATGCCCATCTCAGACTGTGGATAGGCATGGAAAATATTTGTGCTTATGTAACTCAGAATTTCGTGTTGGTATAAGGAAGAAATATTTATGTCTGCTGGCTTAAAGGGGGATTATGAAAGGGATTATGTTTGTTTTTAGCACTTGACGAGTGAGCCAGTGCTTTCCTAGCCTGTGGCACTGAACTCTCAGCTGGGTTACTCTCACCAAGTCCACTCATTATCTATGGAAAAGCTGGATAGCTGCCCCCCCCCACTTCCGCATTGTCATTTTTGGCCCTTTCTGTATGAGATCTTAAATCCTGGTTCAACCCTGTCCCCGAACTTACATTCTACACGACACTCGAGTTCACCCCTGTAATTATCTCAGGGTATTTTTTTGGTTTCACATTACATTGAGGTCACCCCGGTTTTACCCCACACTTGTCCCGGGATAAACAGATGCTGTTATAACCAGGGTTAAATGCAAGGTACTGTGTCGCAAGCTGAACTCTGATAAAACCAAGTGTGGAAAAGACCAATGTCACTTTTTTGTCCCTATTGCTTCAAGGTCCCCCCCCCCCAAAATGTGTTTTGCTCTCTCTAGTGGTCCCAGAGGGAGCAAGACACATGTGGTAAAGAGGGGGGGGGGACCCAAAGCAACAGTAGGGACAAACGAGTGACAAAAATGATAGTGCGGAAGTGGCCATTTAGTAGGCACAGCAACTCCCCTTGTAGTGGGCAATGGCTCCAACTGACTCACATTTTCTAGTGTGTGTTAATTTATTAGCACTTTTGTTTTTATATTTTAGCATGTCTTGTGTTTGCTGCCTTTTCCAGCATTGAGGGGCTTGTACAAGTATAGAAAAAGATGACCTTTTAGAAGTCACTGCAGGAGGTGACTCACAAATTGTGTCAATTTGCACCCTGTCTCCTCTTCATGTTTCTCTCTAAGCTCTGGCTAATTTTTTCCCCTTTCGTGTTTGCAGCAACCAAAACACTTACTAACACATGCGTTATTGTTTGATTCCCCCCCCCCCCCCCAGCTGTGACTTTCTAATAAGTGAGTGTTCTGTTGCCAGTAATTTTTTCTCTTCTGTGTCCATTAACAGCTAGCCGATGGCGGAGTCTCTTCTCTTCGTCTGTCTCCTTGACTTTCCCTTATAGCCCGGTTGCAAGGCTTACTCCATATAGCAATGGCTGTAACACCCCTGCCTTTTCTAAAACCTTCAGTAAAGCAATATTAACACCTGAGAAGACAGGTAATGCTTGCCTTACTAATTCCTAGTGCTGCTATAAGACTTATCATAAATACTGAATGTGTTTCTGCCATTAGGATGCTTATAATCTGTTACCTTACTGGGGTAAGTCCGAGCCACACTTCACTGGATATGATGCTATTGTAATTGCTCACCTCCAAGATTTCTCTGTCTGCATAGGATATGAACAGTTACCGTAGCACATTGGTCCTCAATTTGGTGTAGTGGTTAGGAGTGCAGACTGTAATCTGGGAGAACCAGGTTTGATTCCCCACTTCTCCACATGCAGCTGCTGGGTGATCTTGGGCAAGCCACAGTTCTCTCAGAACTGTTCTCTCACAAGCAGTTCTCGAAAGAGCTCTCTTAGCCCCACCCATCTCACAGGGTGCCTGTTGTGGGGAGAGGAAGGAAAGGAGATTGTAAACTGCTCTGAGACTCCGAGTGAAGGGCAGGGCATAAGGCCAATCTCTTCCTCTCCTTCTCAGCCTGTGGGCATCTTTGGAATTCTGACACAGGGAGGTGGGTGCAACTACAAAATGGCTGCCACAGGAGGTGGAGCTAACCACAAAATGGCTCCCTCAGTAAGCAGAGCCATATGCACAGAGGAAGCCTGAGTGGATGGGAGAAGAGGAATAATTTTAAAAAATACACTGGGGAAGAAGAATGGTTGAAAATAAAATCAACACTGTGGTGGCAGTTGCTGCTGAAACACCATTATTTTAATGTGCCTATCCAATTGGATCTCCAGTGGCTAGTCAAAAGCCTTGCTGGGCAAATGCTTAAACTGGTTCCAGTCACTTTTAAAAACACTTGGTGGGTGCCAGGAAGGGTGTCAGTGGACACCATGTTGCCCACAAGCACCACATTCGGGACCCATGCCCTAGTGCAATGTGTGGACCCATCCTTAATGTTTCAGAGCCTGGGGGGCTGAACCACTCTTGACTGAGGCTGAAAATCCTGATTTGTGGAGAGCTGTCCATGCAGTCTTTTACCTGAAAATGGTTGCTTGTTTTTTTACCATTTCCTCACATCAGTTCAGAGATGCTTAGCGATGGAGGGTGGGTGAATCTGTTTTCCCTGGGGATCAAGCAATAAACGACTTCTTGCTTCTGTGTTAAAATCTTCATACACATTAGGGCAAGTTATTTTGGTCTGTACCAGTTACAATCTGGGCAAGAATCTTAAGCAGCATTTGTGGACGGGACATGCATTTGTTATCCCAAGAGCTGGGTACCATATGGTGACCTTTTTCCAGCCTCGGGAATAAAGATCTTGGTGTTCTGAAGCAAAGGTATCGGTAAGCAGTAAGACGCATTAGCAGATAAAATGGATTGTCATAAGCTACAGGTTGGCAAGGATGATACTTAAAGGCAAAGGAACTGTGCTGTTGAAATAAAAATGTCACATGAACATATGGGCTGGAGGAGGAGCTATGGGATAGATGACCTTTGATAGGACTGTAGATCTTCTGTAAAGAATGTGGCTTATAATTCGGACTAGAACGCTCTTGATGAAGGCAATGCAAACTGTGGCCCTTTTCAAACTGCCTTCGTATTCCGTAATAGGAACTGGTTCCTAATGGATTTTTTCTGTCATTTCAGACAGACCCATTTTAGTAACTGGCTGCTAGCAGAATTTATTTACCTGTTCATACAAACCCGCTTGTGTCATTTAATTTCATTTATTATTATTACGGCCCATGGCTAGCATAGATGGGAGCAAACTAGTTTACATAAAATACAGAAAGTGCACAGCCATTTGTATGGGAATATTATAATAAAATGTACAAAGACTTAAGAAAGAAGCATTTAAAAGAAGAAGGAAAAAAAGGTGCAAAGCCTAAGGGACATTTTATCACTCCTTTATATAATCTTTGCAGATTCTAGAGGCTGCAGCCAAAAATCTGGAGCAAGCAAGTGTAACTTGAGGGTTAGGATCTGCCAGAAGTATATTCTTTAATTCAGAGCCTGGGAAGCCCATGAATTTTGCCAGTATAGGTTGAATAAATTTGGCTCGTATTTCTTTGTAAAGACTACACCCAAGCAAAGTATGTTTGATCGTTTCTACTCTGCCCGTGCCACATGGACAAACACGCTCAGCCATAGGCACCTTTTTGTAATGACCCTCTATTACTGCAGAAGGAAAAGTGTTACATCGGGCCATAGAAAAGGCCCTTCTGTAGGATGGAATTGTCAGATTCGATAGATAGGGGGCTGGGGAAACGACATATCTTTTCTGGAGAGGAGCATAAAATCTCGAGACCTTGGCAATATCATTCTCTCTCTCAGTGTCTAGCATTCTCTGCTTGACTATGACTCTTGCTTGGTCTAGGGCCATTATCTGTAATGACTCAGGTGAAAAGCCGAGCATAGACACCTTCTGATGAATAGCCTAAGCTAGGCAGAACAATACCTATCCTTTAGAATTAATGAAGTGATACCTGAGGGACAATGGCTAAGTTTAAGCCATGCGTCAAGGCTTACTTGGCCTCCCGCTTGTGTCAGGTTAGCAAGGCGTAGTCGACCCACTTTTGAGGGAAACTACTTTCTTCCATTTTCTATCCCTTCATTGTGCTTCTGAATCGCTGTGGTGTGTTGTTTAAAATGTCCATAGCACTTTCTACAATGCCGCTTCCCCCCGCATGATCTTCCTCTGACATTTAAAAACGTTTTAAGTTGAGCGATATAGCACTAAACCAGGGGTGGCCAAACTGTGGCTCGGGAGCCACATGCAGCTCTTTCACACATATTGTGTGGCTTCAGGCAGGGTGGCTGGGGAAGCGAAGGGAAGCCATGCCTTTTTTCTCCCTCTCTCCCTCCCTCCTATTTGCTTTCTTCATTTCTCTCTTTTTCTTTCTTTCCACTGCTTTCCTTCTTTCTTTTCACCTCTCTCTCTCTCTTCTCTTAGACAAATAAATATCTTTAGCAAACAAATAAATATCATTGGACGAATAAATATCATTATCAATATCTGTTTCTACCCCTTTGGTTTTTATTTTTGGCAGTCTCATTTAATGTTAATAAAAATCAAATTTGCATATTTTTAAATAAAAATGTGTAATATCTGTTCGTGTCTTGCAGCTCTCAAACATCTGATGTGGGTCTTACAGTGAGCAAGTTTGGCCACCCCTGCACTAAACCAATATAGCACTTTAGTGCTATAGTGGCACCACATAGATACCTTGATGAGCCAAGGCATCTCAGTGGTGCCACTATAGCACTGAAGTGCTATATTGGTTTAGCACTGTATCGCTCAACTTAGAACGTTGGGATGAAAGTCTGAGGAAGATCACACAGTGAAAAAGGGTGAGGGAAAAGGGGCACTGTTTGAAATTACCATGGCTCTTCAGAGACGGCTCTCTAACTGAAGGAAATAAGCTGTATGAAACCCCCGACCCTGCATCGGTTTGCTCAAAATCAGGCCTACAACAAATAACATCCAAATGTGAAAAGGGCCTGTAATGTGAAAAGGGCTTGTATCATTTTTCAGGGTTGAACCAACCTTCTCCGTGAAGAAATGCAGGTTTATTTGGATAAAACAAAGCTGGTTCAATCAAGTGGACTGGCGATCTCTGCACCTTGGTGCCGGATTTGATATTTTTAAAGCAGAATATAAACATCAGTCCCAATACTTAGGATAGTTTTTTTGCATAATTTTTTATTGATTTTCTACAACTACATACACTCTAAAACTACTACAGTAACTACAAAAACCTAAACTACCCTAAGGTATACAGGAATCAAATTTCAATGCTGTTATAAAATCCTTACTTCAATTATTTCAAGAAAATAATAAAATATTGAGGCATTTAAAAATGCTAAATATTAGAAATCTCAAAGTTTTAAAGAATACACAAATGGCTAAAATCCAGAATGGGATACAATAAACAAATATAGTTTTTAACACATCATGGTTATTTCTTCTTCTGTTCTCTTTTTCTTCTCTTCTCTCGGAAGTTTTGGTGCTGCCACTCCCAAATCTGCATCAGATTGTTCATCCCCAAATTCTTTACTTTCAGTTGAATCCGAGCTTTCCACACTTCTCTGTGGATGCTTTCTCTTTTCCTTCTTTAGAATAATCCAAAAATTTCTTTGCTTTTACAGCAGAGTCAGTCTTTTGCTTCTTGTCCTTGTAGTCAAACACCAAACCTTCAGGAGTAAGTCACCTGTACATTATGCCTTCTGCTTGCAAAAACGTGGTTAAACTTTTGTAGGGTTTCCTCTTCTTCCTGATCTCAAATGGAATGTCCTTTAAAACTTTAATATCTTTTTCTTGGATCTTCAGGGTAGTTCTGTTTGTGGCCTTGAGCACCACGTCTCTGGTTGATTTTTTTGAGAATCTCACCATAATCTCTCCTGGCAGTTTTTTTCTCTTTACAAATTCAGGATAGGTTCTATAAACCATATCCATATCACTTTGTAGTAGATCCACTTGCAAACCTGTCATTGGAGCTAAAGCTTCATGCAATATCTGCTTGAGATTCTCACCTTTTTGCTCAGGAACACCCTGGAATCTTAAAAAGAATGTTGACCGTTCCATCTGTAGTTTCAATAAATTGTCCTTATCAGAGGCCCTTTCTTTTTCCATGACATACAGTCTTAAATCAGTTTTCTTTGTTTTGGTTTTAAATTCTGCTAACTCTTTTGCTGTCTGATCAGATTTCATGCTTGCATCTGCCACTTGTTTTTGCAAATTATCCAGCTTAGAGGTAACAGCATTCAGTTGATCCATCAGAGGGCGCAATGCTGTTGCCAGTACAGCAGACAGGTCTGTACTTGACTTGGGCTTAGCTGCCGGAAGTGTTGATACAGCTTTAGGAGAAGGTCTGGGTTTCCCCACCATCTTTTCTCCCCATCCAGTTATTGTTTTTTGTTTACACTTTCAAAAAGTTCTCAAAAGTTAGTTAAAAGCTACACTTTTATGGTTCTCTGTTAGCTAGCTTGCTCCCATTTAAGCTCCAGCCATTCAGCAGATAGTCAGGTTCTCGGTTGTTAATACAGAGTCACTTCTTTAAAAGGGGGGATTTAAAGATTAAAATCCCCTGCTCCATGCTTCAAGTTCCAACCAGAGAATCTCTATGGAGATCAGACACTTACAGTTCCGCTGTGCATTTTGGGTGCATTTTTTCGGGTGCATTTTTTCTTGTTGCTCATTTTGATCCTGCAGCCATCCAGTGTGCACTTCAGTGTGCCTGGAGGCGCCGTGGCACCAAAACCTTTAGAGACAAAGGGGAGCCTCAATCCCTTGGTTGCCACCTCAGGAGAGGCTACCCCTTGTGTCTCAGGCAGGAGCCCCCTCAAAGGGCTCCTGGGAGTCCGAAGCCTGTTTGGATCCCCTTCTCACTGCCAGGTTCGGGTCATGCCTCCTGGAGCTCCAGGAGGACACACCTGCCATGAAGCTTGCCAAAACTGGAAGTCCAATATTTAGGATAAATTATGACATGTTGAGTGTAAACCTGCACAGTAGGCATCCTTTAATCAGGATGTGTTATTTATTTTATTGCAAAATGTGCAGTGATTTTTTCATTTAGTAGTGGGGTGTAGCTGCTGAAGATGAGATATTAGGAAGGTCTGATTATGTGACTAAAGGATATGAAAAACAACAAGCTGTACAAGTTACAGATAATCCCTGAGGATTTACAAATGTTGTAGTTTTATCCATGGGGACAAAAAAAAACACCCTTAACTTTTAAAAATGGAAAGTGTATTGTTTGTGTGTTTAAAATCTGCCCCATACATCAGAATTTGTACTGAGAGTTTTTTCCTCCCACCAGCTGAAAGGAAAGAAGAAATTTGTAGGTCAGGACAGGCTCACTCTCTCTAATGGAGTTGCCCGTACATTGTCTAGTCATAAGGACAACTAAGCTTAGAGGGAGCATTGGTTAGGACTCAGCTTCTTGTGTCTCTTAAAAACTAAATTAGCTAGCAAAACACTAATATTAAATTAGCTAGCAAAACATAGCTTTTAAATGAAGAATTTTCAAAAGAAACTATTGGCTTCTTCTTAAAAAAGGACATTGAATTTAGAGCCATGTCTTCCAATTTAGCATCGAATGTACTGTCTTGAAATACTGCTTTAAAAGTAGAAAGCATCCATATGTTGTCTAGTAGCTAAAGGATGTGTATTTTTACTGTCTCACAGGTTGTATTTCTAGAAGCTCTCCTCTCAGCCCCCAGTCATCAATAGACAGTGAACTGAGCACCTCAGAGCTAGAAGATGACTCTATCTCCATGGGATATAAACTGCAAGATCTCACGGATGTCCAGATCATGGCTCGGCTTCAGGAAGAAAGTAGGCTGTCTTACCTTCTTCTCTTTCTCTAAACAGTTGTATGCTACTACTGTCGTCTTGGGGAAAACTCTTTTTCCTAACCGCGTGTAAGTTGCTCAGTTCATCCGAAGAGCTGTTACACCTAGATAATTCCAGGTGGGTCTTCCGAAATTCCCACCATGAAGTATCCTCGAATACTAGTGAGAATTCCTGGGCTGGCACTAGATGTACTTCGAAAAGTGGGATATGAGGTCATCTCAGACATCAAGAGCAAATGCTTGTGCTCTCTCTCTCTCTCTCTCTTATTATGAAACTGCTCTCCTGATCTGCACCAGATTGCTCAAATGCTCATGCAAAGTTCACAAACAACAAGGGGCTCAGTTAACTGTGCTGTAAAATGACCATAAGGACAACTAGCTTAGAGAAGAGAACTATGAAGCATGGCTCTGTCCTTGCATGGGTTGTCTAACTGTATTTTTTGGTAGATTCATCTGGGTAGCCATGTTGGTCTGAAGCAACAGAACAAAATTAGAGTCTAGTGGCACCTTTAAGACCAACAAAGCTTTATTCTGTCAGAAGCTGACATTTCCCGCCCGGGAGGTGGGATGTGACTATCTGACTACGTGCTTTCTCCACCCCCTCCTGCGGAATGTGCTCCTTTCCCTTGCTCTTGCCTCTGCTTCTGTATCCTTCTTATCTATGGCCTTGGCTATGTCTTCTCATGGGCTATGTTGCTAATTAGAAATTTTCCTGCAGGTGCAAACCACTTTTCCTTCCTGCCTTTCTCTCTGGGAATAAGCAGACCGGGAGTTTGGGCGCCTTTTTTCACTGTGTAATGATTGGTAGATATCTTTGCTACACTGCAGTTTGAATACACTATAACTGTACCAGTGCCCACCTCACCCCTCCATTACTGACTCAACAAGTGTGTACCAGTGGATCCACCAACAAATAAAAGAAGTTCTTGTTTAAGACCCTTTGTTTTTGGTTTGAAATCTATTGGACTCTCACAGTTCAAGGTATAAGCTTTCATGTGCACACACACTTCTTCAGATACAGTGAAATGGAAGTTACCAATCCATACATATAGGTAGAGGGTGAGCAGCAAATTTTTGGACAATGTTTTAATGTATTTTGCAGACAGGGGAGCAATTCGAAGAAGGACTGCTGCTTCCAGTATATTGTGGCACAGGGATGAAAAATATAGTGTGATTCTGTTTTTCACTCAAACATCTTTTCCCCCCTTGCAAACTGCTCAGGTCTGAGGCAAGACTATGCGTCCACTTCAGCATCTGTATCCAGAAACAGCTCCAGTGTCTCTCTTCACTCTGGGAAGAAAGGGACCGGCAGTGATCAGGAATTCGATCGCTACAGTCTTGAGGATGAGGAAGAAGAGTTTGACCACCTGCCACCCCCACAGCCACGCCTCACCCGTTGCACCCCGTTCCAAAGAGGAATTCCCCACTCACAGACTTTTTCCAGTATTCGGGACTGCAGGAGAAGCCCAACCTCCCCATATTTCCCTTCAAATAATTATCATCAGCAACAGTATTATTCTCCTCAAGCCCAAAGTCCACTTGATCAACAACCAAACAGGATTAATGGAGGTAAGACAAGTTGGCTTTTTTGACCATGAGACTTCACTTCCTCCCCTGCCACCAATACTATGAGAAATCATCTATATTTTACTTCAGAGACAGACAGATTTTGTATTTTTGTGGTGTGTGAAGTAGTGTGAAGCCCAGAAATGTTTTCTGCCGCACCAACTGACCTCTCATTCACTCGCGGGTACAGTAATAAAATTGCCACCTAATAGCTGTAAAACTTCACTGGTCAGGGGCTTCTGACTTTGACCACCGAAGAGAGAAATAACATTAATGTGTGGAATCACCAGCAGACACACAGAACACACTTCATCTTTGAAAATGGCTGTTTTCAAACTGCCTTTTTTGTCCATTTTAGTAACTACTTGCTAATGTGTTTTAGTAACTGGTTGCTAAAGTTTTTTTTCCTGTCATTTCAGATAGACCCCGTTTAGTAACTGGCTGCAAGCAGAATTTGTTTAACTGTTCATACAAACTGATGTGCATCTGGTTAGCAAAGCATGGTTGAGCCACTTTTGAGGGAAACAGCTTTCTTCTGTTTTCTACCCCTTCGTTGTGCTTCTGAATCACTGTGGTGTGCTGTTTAAAATGTCCATAGCGCTTCCTACAATTTTGATTTTTTTTCTCCTGCTGTTTTTCACTATAGCACTCAATTGAGAATGTTAAAAAACCTCACCAAACTCCAAGGAAGATTGCATGGCAAGGGGGGGAGTGGCTCTATTTGAAATGACCACAGTACTTCAGAGACAGCTCATTAACAGAAGGAAATTTGCTGTATGAAACCCCTGACCCTGTATCAATTTGCTTGAAATTGGAACAACAACGAATAACATCTGGTTTAGAGTGGTCATGTGAAAAGGGCCAATAACTTTCTTTTTCTGGTGGGTAGTCACATGTTGGTCTGAAGCGACAGAACAAAGTTGGAGTCCAGTGGCACCTTTAAGACCAACGAAGTTTAATTCTGGGTGTAAGCTTTCGTGTGCATGCACACTTCTTATACGGATACCTGAAGAAGTGTGCATGCAAATGAAAGCTTATACCCAGAATTAAGCTTTTTTGGTCTTAGAGTTGCCATTGGAACCAAACTTTGTTCTGTTTCTTTTTCTGATAAGTGAAACTGTGAGCACACTGCTTATCACCCTGTGATTAAATTTAAAGGTGGTGGGGGCCATAGACAACACACAGGATCCTAGGAGGCCTTTCATAATTTACCAAAAATCCCAAGAAGAAATTCATTAACATATGGATTTGTATTGCATTTCTAAACGATAGTATTCAAGAACTTTGCAAAGGCAACAATATGAAAAAATAATATAATGAATAATATAAAACCATATATAACAGTGAAAGAGTAAAGCACGACCAGCGTGACTTGAAAACCATCCTGCCATTAACACTGAGCCTGAAACAAAATAAAAAGGCTTCTGAGGTAAAACTTTGTTTAGGTAAAGGTTTCCCTTGCTCGAAAGCCAGTCGAATCCAACTCTAGGGGGCGGTGCTCATCTCCATTTCCAAGCTGAAGAGCCAACGCTGTCCGAAGATGTTTCCATGGTCATGTGGCCGGCATGACTAAATGCCGAGGCGCATGGAACACTGTGACCTTCCCACCGAAGCGGTACCTATTTATCTACTTGCAGTTTCTTGCTTTCAAACTGCTAGGTTGGCAGGAGCTGGGCCAGAGACGGCAGCTCACTCTGGCACTTGGGTTTCAAACTGCCGAACTACAGGCCTTCCGGTCTGCAGCTCAGCATCTTATCCTCTGAGCCACCTCCCAGGAAAAGATGGACAATGTATAGGCCTTAGAATCAGCTGAAAATTGATGTTGTCTATGATATAGTTCTTTTTATCACTGTATCCTGAATTAACCCAATTAAAAAGGGACAGGTTTTTGGAACCATTTCTCCTTTTTCTTTGTTTTTCTTTCCTTCCTTTTCCCCTCCCTCCCTACTTTCCTTCCATAGAAATATAAGAGCCCTCTTGGATTTGGTCAAATGTTTATGTGGTCCAGGTATGCCATTTCAGTAGCGGGTGACTAGTTTCTTCTGAAAGCTTGTGAACTCAACAGTCCTTCCCTGATTTTTGTCCCCAGCATCTGAAAACAGAGACTTCCTTCAGCTGTCAAAGCTTCCTCTTCTAATCTCACTCTCATCCCTTCTGCTATGTAGCTATAATGGTGGTATTTTATAACATTTTTTTTTAAGAGTACAGGGATACTAAGGTTTTTATGCATAACAAGAATAACAAGTTGGGTAGCAGTATGGGAAGTTGGATGATAAGCCATAAATGAGTCGAATGTAAGAGAATGGGAAAAGGGAAAAGAAAGGGGGATAGGAGATCTATATGGATGTGACAGTAAGTTCCATAGTGTTTCAGACACTGGTTCATTCAGGAAAATGTCTCTATCTAGTGTGTCATTGAAGTATGAATCCATCAGGTGTTGTCTGCGACAGTTGACTAGTTCTATGTGGACAGGAGAGTTAGTCGGTCTTTGGAGGGTCTTTTGTAGTGCTGTAACCAGAGACATAACACAGATTGATGTAACGTTGGACTAAAATTTGCCTGGACCCCTGGAAATCATTCCCATGTGGTGATGGCCATGAATTTATAACACATGCGCATTCTCTTCTGTTTTTCTCACCCGCTTGAAAATGACAGGTGTCTACTTTCAGCAAAGTTCTTATTTGTAGTTATACTGTGTGCCAGTATCTCTTGGGAAAGAAAACACATCACCTCTAAAACAGTTTGTCTGTTTATAGTTATTGCAGTTTTCCTGTTATGCATTCCTGGCAAATAGTTTATGGCAGGGCCCTGATGCAAGCCTGTGCAGTTAAAACTGACTCCAGGGTAACAAGTGGAGGATTAAGGTTAAGAGAAGGAATAAGGACAAACGTTCACATGACATACGGCAGTAGTGCCACTTGTCCCTGCGCAACCAAGCACATTGCATGTGGCAAGCTCACACACAACTTGTAACCCGCCATGTTGAACACTGCCTATCAGCTGTGTGCAGCAGAAGTTTAATAAATCTTATATGTTTACTGCTTCCTTGGGATTGCAAAACAGGGGTGGAAGAGTGGGCCAATTACATAAAGAGCATGGATGCTAAATGGTGCAGAGCCCACATCCAAGTCTCACGTTTTCATGCCAAAATCACGGGGGACAATAGAACTAGGAAGCTGCCATTCACAGATGATTCTAGAACAGGAGAGTTTTTGAGTCTCTTTCTTTCTCGCTATTCCCCAGAACACGTTTGCAAACTGTTGTTATTGATCACAGGCCCACTGCCAGGATTTTGTGGCTTGTAGGGCAGATTTTTTTTCCTGGTGGGGCTGAACTTCTCAGTGCAGAAAGAAAAGCCATTTAGCCAATAGAAAGCTGTTACCAGGATAGTTCTCTAAATTGCAGTTGTCAGCCACTTTAGATGATAGTTCTCAGCTGCTGCAAGTTAATCACTTCTGCCAGCCTCAGCAACAATTCTGATATCAAGCCTCCAGGTGGGGGCAATGACTTCTATAGTCAAGAAAACTAACAGGTAGGAAAACTCTCTTAAAGGAGACCAGTTTCTTGACACACAGAAGGGATCCCAGAGGTCACCTACTCCAACTCCCTTGCTCAGTGCGGAAATTAGTCAACTACAGCACCCCACTCTGCTTAAAGGAGCACACACCTTAAAAAAAATGTTTTTAAATGATTGGAAAAAAGCATTTATAGGAGAAATTATTGTGGGGCTGTGCCTTGAAGAAAGGGGGCAGAGCCCCTAAAAGCCCCACAGTAGCCTGATTGATCATGATTCCTAAGAGGGGACGAAAGGCTGCTTTATACCCCAGTTCCTAAAATAAAAGAAGAACTGGAGATAGAGAGAAATGTGTGGCATCAGGAACCTAGTGTTTATATATAACAGGTGATCTGTACTGTTCGCTTCTGTGATATCCAGGACATTTGGCTGTGACTGCTTTACACATTGCAAAGGGCCTCTGCGGATGGTCCTAAGTCTTGCAGGAGAGCGGACATACTTAGCTAAGGAGCTTAACATATCTGTTTGTCTGCACTGATACATACTGATGTTACATTGGCCCTGATAAGGTGATTGTACTTGTAATCTTAGGATCTAAACTGGAAGGTACATATTGGCAAAATTACTTTCTCCAGTATCTGCCACTGACACACAGCTAGATACATTTGTGGCTTCACATAACTTTTTGTGTCATTCAGTTCCAGATTGGAGCATTCCTGTTTGGGTCCTATATCAATTGTTTACTACCTTACAGGTGTAACAGGGGCTTTTGTTGCATGTTGTATTCTGTACTATTTGACCTCTGAAGAAGGCTCTTTTGGGCCAAAACGCATCCGGTCATAGATAGCTTCTTTTGTGTCTTTGTCACTTTGGTTACATTATGAGGCCTTACTTGGGCCCTTATAAGGTTTTTAAACTGTTTTTGAAATAAGCATGCGTACTTTTGTCTATAATCATTGACATTTTTAACTTTTGGCCCCTTACTAGTTTTCTAAACTTCCTTTGGGAGTTTTGGGTCTTCACTGTTGCCCTGGATGAACCACAAGTAGAGCCCAGGACATATCCAGGGGCCCTGTAGCTGGGGGAAGATTGGCTGTGGTACACCAGCAATCTTCCTTGGACACTCGTCCACCTTTCTTGATATTCCCACCGTGGAATCCCATGGTTCCCAGAACACAGTTAGAAGCCCACTGTTTTTACAGATTGCTCTAAAAAATGAGGAGTTTTATGGACTTGAGTATGCTCTGTGCCTTCTTCTGTGCTGCTGTAAGAAGAGAGGAAACAAATGCTCTTCTGTGGTTTTGTGCTGGTGCCACCGCCAAGCTGGATTTTAACATTTGATGCTGTCTGATGCAGCTTAAGTTTCCTCAACACCCTTTGAATCTCATCAAGTAGGGGTCCCCAACCTTTTTGAGCCTGTAGACCTCTTTGGAATTATGGCAGACACAGAATGGCCAATATGGTAAGTGGAGACACACACACACACACACACACACACTGGGATGCTGGGGACAAATAAAAGAAATTTCTAAAAATGCACTGGGCAAGAGGAGTGAGGGAATAGGTCTCCAGTGGCCAATCGGAAGGCCTAGGTGGCCCTGTCTGCTTTCTACAAACATTTGAAGGGTGTCAGGAAAGGTATTGGGTGTCCTAGCAAAGGGAAAGGTGGTATAATAGGGGGAGGTGGTGTAAACTCCCTTTTCTAACATTAAAGGTAAAAGTTACCCTTGCTCGAAAGCCCATTGAATCTGATTCTAGGGGGCAATGCTCATCTCAGTTTCCAAGCCGAAGAGCCAGTGCTGTCCAAAGACATTTCTGTGGTCATGCGGCTGGCATGGCTAGACGCCGAGGTGCACAGAACGCTGTTACCTTCCTATCGAAGCGGTACTTGTTTATCTACTTGCAATTTCTTGCTTTCGAACAGCTAGGTTGGCAGGAGCTGGGGCCAGAGACGGGAGCTCACTCCATCATGCAGCACTCCGGTCTTCTGGTCTGCAGCTCAGCATCTGGTCTGCAGCTCAGCCACTGCGGCCCCTTTCTAACATTACAGAAGGGCAAAATGACTGTGGCTCCCTCGTGGCTTCAATCAATCAATTAAAAAATCAATCAATTAACCAATCAAATTTTTAATACAGTCAAAGACCCATCAAATAATCATCAAATCCATAAAACAGACAGGGTATACAATTCAGCCAAACACCTGTTATAAAATCATAAACATAAAATTATTTTTTTTAAAGATTTTATTGATTTTCCAAACTACACTATCACCTGAAAAAAAACAAAACTACATAACTAAAATCTAAACTACCCATATAATGACAGGTGTCCAGATAATTATTAATCTATGTTTAACAAAACTTTCTAAAAAGAATAGTTATACAATTCAGGCTATATCTATATCTTATTCTTTTCTAAATTCTATTCAGTTTTTTTAAAAAACCCTTTGAGATTCAGTGTATACTTAAACAAAACAATCAAACTTTAGAGAGATAAACATAACCGCTTATTTAAAACTATTTCTTCTTTGGTTTTTCTTTCTTCTGCGTCTTCTTCTTCCCCTTTCCCGGGATCTTGGGACCTGCAGCACCCAGTTCAGACTCCGAATCACCTTCTTCAAGTCCCAAATTTTCTGAGGATGAGCTTTCTAGTCCATAAATACTTTCTTGCTGATCCAGTGAGTCCTCTGATGAAGATTCTTTACTTTTCTTTTCTTCTTTCTTCTTACAGTAAACCAGGAAAGCATCTGCCTTGGCAACAGTATCTATCTTCTTCTTGTTGTCTTTAAAGGTGAATGTTAGACCCGCTGGATAAATCCAGCGATAAGAAATATTGGCAGATTGTAACCAAACAGTCAATTTTTTATAAGCCTTTCTCTTCTTCCTGATCTCATAAGGAATGTCCTTTAGCACTTTAATCTCCTGCTCTTGGATTTTCAGGGTGACTTTGTTGGTGGTTTTGAGGACCACATCTCTTGTAAATCTTTTAGAGAATCTCACCATTACTTCCCCAGCCAGGTTTTTTTTCTTCAGGTTTTTTCTGTAGATCATATCCATATCGCTTTGAAAATCTTCCGCTTTCATCCCTGTCACTGGGACCAGTGATTCACTGAGTAACTTTTTAAGATTCTCCCCTTGTTGTTCCAGAACACCCTGGAATCTCAAACAATAGTCAGAACGTTCCAATTGCATAGCTAATAAGGCATTTCTGTCAGATGATCATTTTTTCTCAATTTTGGACAATCTTAAATCATGCTTCTCTGTTTTGATCTTAACATCCAACAAATCCTTCTCCACTCTCTCAGATTTCCTGTTTGTCTCTGCAGCTTCTTTTTGCAGTGAGTCTAATTTCTGGTTGACTGTAGACAGCTGATCCATCAGGGGGCGCAAAGCAGCTGTTAGTGCCAAATTGAGCTCTGTTGCTTCGCCTTTTGAACTAGGAAGAGAACTGGGTAACGTAGAGCTTGTTTTGGGAGAAGGTTTAGTCTTTGGCGCCATTTTCTCTCCCCTCCCGGCCATCACATCTTGTTTACCAGAAGATAAGAAAGTTCAAAGAAGTCAACAAGTCACTCTAAAGTTCATTAAAGTACTGCTGAAGCTTCTCCCACTGAGATCTCAAAAGCCATTTCAATCCGCAATTCTCAGATTTTAACACAACACGATTTTTCTCTTCGCCGAAGTGGAGAGTTGAAAGGAGGAGGGGATTTAAGTCCCACAATCACATCTGAGAATCTTGCTTTAAAACTCACGGTTGTCGCCATGCGTCTCCGGTAAGTTGCTAATTCTTTTTAACTCTGGACTCCTGAAGCTGTCCGGTAACCGCTCTTAAAAACCCCGAGGGTTTCTATCTGAGGGAGGACTATACAGGGCATAGAGCAGCCTCAATCCTGGGATCGCCATACCTGGAGAGGCAGCTCCGTGTGCCCCAAGCAGGGCCCCCTTTCTGGGGGTCCCTGAGGGGTCCAAGCCAGCCTGGAATCCCCTCCTACCCCCAGTAGTCCGGGTCGCTGGCTCAGAACACCCGAGACCAGCGCCCGATTCAGAACGCCATTAGACCGGAAGTCCACTCATAAACATAAAATTAAACTAGGCATTTCCATCTAAAAATTGTTGGTGTTATCTTATGGCCTCCACAGCAGACATTGCCACCATTAAAGTAATTTCTTGATTCCTGTCGGCTAAACGCTTGTCTAAATAGAATCTTACATTTCTCCCCAGGAATTGGAGACAAACTGATGCTAAATGAACAGAATGAAAGCTCTCGTAAAGTTTACGTTCAAAAAGAACATGTTCCCTTGACTCAATCCCTTCCACCCCCACAGATGTGCTACATTCTTCATAGGGAAGCCTTTTGTATTTACCCTCTGTATTTGCTGAAGAGAGCATATTTCCTGTCACAAGAGTCAAAGCTCTTCTATACTCAGCTTTATCTAAATTCTGTAGGTATGGCATCAGTGATATTTGGATCAAGTTCTCTCTACCTGGAAGATAGCAGTTAATCTGGGACTGATCATGCTGTCTTTCAATATCCCTTGTGGCTTTTTTCTTAGCACTTTACACTTAGCTAAGCTCTGAGGCACTAGATGAAGAAACTTCTAAATCTCAGCCCTTTTCCATCCGGTCTCCTCTTAGGGCAGAACCTGGGGGTGGAAAGACCACTCCTGTTGAGTCCCTGGCAGGGGGGGAGACTTCATCTGCCTACCTGTCTCCCCCTACATATAGTGGAGAAGCAAGATGATGCTTGAATCCCGGGAGGACTGGGTTCTTATCAGTTCACTCTGAACCATGCCTGTTTAGGACCAGGACTTGGACCATGTCAGAAACAGGATATCTGGAAGGCACCATGGAGCCACTCTGTGACACTCTCTTTGAAAGAAACCAGAGGTTTTTCGTGAGCAGATTTTTTGAAATACTTAAGTCAGGGTTCTTTGGAAAAGGTAGAAAATGTTATCTTTGCTTATTGCGTGCAGTGCTTTGGTGATCACAGCAAGAAACACGTGTTAGTCTAAAAACGATGTGTGTGGTGTTCTTTGAAGAAATTATTTGTGCCTAGCAAGCTTAGCAGTAACTGAAGATGTTCGGTGCCTTGCCTTACATAAATTTGTCACAAAAGAGGCTGCATGTTCTCTACTAACAAAGAAACACCTGTGGCCTACTGTCTGTTTCAGGCCCTGTTTACATGATTAACTCACAGCAGTTTTGTGCCAATTTAATTACGAGGGCATCTTCCACAGAGTTCCAGGAGAAAAGAGAACGAGTCCAGTAACACCTTAAAGACTAACAAAATATGTGGCAGGGCATGAGCTTTCATGAGTAACTGCTTACTTCTTCAGTGAGCAGTGATTCATGAAAGCTCATCCCCTGCCACATATTTTGTTAGTCTTTAAGGTGCTACTGGACTCTTGCTCTTTTCTACTGCTACAGACAGACTAAGATGGCTACCTGTCTTGATCTATCTCTATGGTGAGTTCCAGGGATTGTCATTTAGTAAGGTGCCTTGAACCCCCCTGAATTACAATTCCCAAAGATGTCTGCAGTAGGGTTGCCTGCTCTGGGCTGGAGATTTTGGGGGTGGAGCCTGCAGAGGATCGGGTTTGGGGGGGGGATCTCAGCACAGTACGGTGCCATAGACTCTGCCCTCTAAAGCAGTCATTTTCTCTAGGGGAACATTGGAGATAGAAGAAGAAGAGATTGGATTTATATTCCGCCCTTCACTCACTTGGAGTCTCAGAGCAGCTTACAAACTCCTTTCCCTTCCCCTCCCCACAACAGACACCCTGTGAGGTAGGGGGGGCTGAGAGAGCTCTTTCCCAAACTGTCCTTGAGAGAACAGCTGGTACAGAGCTATGGTTTGCCCAAGGTCATCCAGCAGGTGCAAGTGGAAGAGTGGGGAATCAAACCCGGTCCTCCCAGATTAGAGTCCGCGCACTTAACTACTACACCATACTGGCTCTCTACACCAAACTGGATAGTTGTACTAGCCGGAGATCTCCATGTACCACCTGGAGGTTGGCAGTCCTGTTCTGCAGAGAGCAGGATTGCCAGCTCTGGGTTGGGAAATACCTGGAGATTTTGAGGGTGGAGCCTGGGGAAGGCTAGGGGAAGGGAGGGAGCTTGGCATGCCATACAGTCCACCCTCCAAAGCTGACATTTTCTCGGGGGAATTTATCTTGATTGTCTGGAGATCACTTGTAACTGCAGGAATCTCCAGGTGCTACCTGGAGGCTGGCAATCCTAGCAGAGAGGGAGTGTTTATGTCAGCAGCATGGATACAGGCTATAAATTTGTGAAACTGCAAGGCTGTGGGGAGAGGAGCTAAAGGGAAAGATATTGCTTTTTGGTGTGTTTTTACGTCAAGCCTGCAATGACTGTGGTAAAAAAAACAGTGAAGTTGTGTTTTCATTGCTATGAGTAAAACAAAGAGAGAGAGAGAGAGAGAAAATCCCTGGGTACCATTCGAAATATTTCTGCCTGGCAAAATGGAAGTTGAAATACAATCGAGACTGTCTCCTGTTTCTAGATGACTACGCGTGGAAGAATTTAGATAAGCATGCTTGTCTGGATGTTTTGTGTTATTTTCAACAGATTGTTACCTCAGCCTTGAGTCACTGAGCAGCGAAATCTGGTCAACATTATGACTGGATGGATCATTATGAATACTTGTGTACACAACATGAGCATAATCACCGGAATACAGTAAAATAATTTCATTTTTTTTAAAATGAAATCATTTGAATAAACTAAATTATGAAAATGACAAATTGATGCAATAATCCTTAATAATGGGCCAGGATCTATACTATCTTAGACATGTAACGAGTTAAATGTATTAATGTACATATTTATACCCTGCTTTTCTCCCAAATGAGAACTGAAACCAACTTACAACATCTTCTCCCCCTCCTCCATTTGATCCTCACAACCATCTTGGAGGATAGGATAGTCTGAGAGAGTCAGACTGACATGGCCCAAGGTAAAGTTCCATGGCGGAGTGGTAATTCAGATCTGGGTATCCAAGATCCTAGTCCATTACACAGAATGCAAGATTCCCACTTGTACCCTTTTCTTAGAGAGAGAAGTGTGTGATTTGTAGTGTGGAGAGGCAGTTTGGTACCATGGTTAAGAGTGGCAGACTAGTATCTGGAAGACCCAGGTTCGAATTCCCATTCATGCCGTGGAAGCTTGATGAGTGACCTTGGGCCAGTCACTCTCTCTTGGGCCTGTGGAGAAAGGTAGGGTATAAAAGAATTAAATAAATATATAAGATTTCCCTCTAAGCACAATAGCCAGAAGTATAGAAATTATGTATGCCGCCTCCACATCTTCATTCACTGTTGCCTCCTAACGTGAAGCAGCTCTTAAGTGGCCTGAAATTTTGATTTCAAATGACTCTGCGACACTTTTGCCCCCACTCCTGGCAGCCAAAATAGAGGTGGGGCAGGGAACAGAGTGAGGGTGGCCTCCGGGGGCAGAAGTGTGATAGACCCAAAGTCATTCCCTGCTTACAATTAATGCTTTAAACGTTGCGTGGCAGGATATAAAACTGAACTGTGTATCATGCGGAGTTCCGTAGTAATTTCTCTGAAGTCCCTTCAGTGAGGAGGAGTCACCGGAGATGGTAATTGGTAGTCGAAGAGCTGTGACTTTTGCCTGTTTGTGGGTGACAGAGTGAGGGTACTATTTAGAAACAGAAAACTGCTGGCATGGAAAGGATCCCCTCCTCACCTGCTGTTCCTCTGAGGCACCGAGATGGGTCATGAAGGACCTGGCAGGCTGTGTTTGGCTTGATAGTCACCAGCAGTGGAGGCCTATACTGAAGTGGAATTTGTATTATGAGACTGCAAATTACCAGACTGCAGACCAGAATCTTGTTTTTCTGCTATGGTGCGATTCTGGTACCATCTGTATGTCAGAGTCCTGTAGGTATGGCTTCTCTCCATGCAAATAAATTCTCCAGATAATGTGATGCTGATGGAACAATGACATTGGCCTTTCCTTTATGTCTTCTCCATCCAGTGTCCCTACAGTGGTTTGCTTGTGGCTGCAACAGTGAATTGTCTGTATCTGGGACAGAAATCACGATTAAGGATGGGCGTGAACCGAAAAAAAATGCAGTTTATTTATATTTATGTATTACTTCAACTTTTACCCCGCCCTCTCTGTCGAGGTAGGCTCAGGGCGGCTTACATAAAACCAATAAAACAAAATACATCTCACAATAAAATACATAGAACATAATTGATATATCGTTGATATATCAATGGCGGTACAGTATAGTAAAGTGCAATTCTGAACACGTTCAGTGGTGAATACCATTCTAGGTAGCTTCTAGCTCTAGGAGGCACAGGGCTGATGAGATAAGCTGCAGCTCCTAGTGGAATGCCTGCCGGAAAAGCTCCGTTTTCATGGCCCTGTGGAATTGTGAGAGGTACCACAAGGCCCTGATCTCGCCAGGGAGCTCATTCCAGTAGGTTGGAGCTGCCAAGGAAAACATCCTAGTCCTGGTCGGTCAACCTGGCGTCCTTTGGACCAGGAAGGGCCAGGCAATTTTGTGATCCTGATCTCAGTGCTCTCTGGGGAACATGTGGGGAGAGGCAGTCCCTCAGGTAGGCAGGTCCCTGACCATAAAGGGCTTTAAAGGTCAAAAACAGCACCTTGAAGCGAAGCCGGTATGCTATTGGCAGCCAGTGCAGTGTCTTTAGCACAGGCTGGATGTGCTCCCACACAGGGAGACCCATCAACAGCCTGGCCACCACATTTTGCACCAGCTGCAGTTTCCAGAGTTGCACCAAGGGCAGCCCCATGTAGAGAGTGTTGCAGTAGTCTAACCTCGAGGTGACCATAGTGTGTATCACCAAAGCCAGATCATTGTGTTCGAGGAAGGGAACCAACTGCCTGATCAGCTGAAGATGGTAAAAGGCTGTCTTGGCAGCAGCTGCTACTTGGGCCTCTATTGTTAAGAAGGTATCCAGGAGCACTCTCAGACTTCTGCCCTTCAGTGCTGGCACCAGCAGTGCCCCATCAAAGGCCGGTAACGGGATCCCTACCCCCGGACCACTCCGATTCAGGCACAGGACCTCTGTCTCCGTCAGATTCAATTTCAATCGGCTCAGTCTAAGCCATCCAGCCACGTCCTGTAACGCCTGATCCAGGTCTTCTGGGGTAGAGTCAGACTGACTGCCCAACAACAGATAGAGCTGAACTGAACCTAATCAGGAGGTTAATTCATGAACTGAACCAGTTTGTGGCCCTGCAAACCCCTCTGAAAAGGACCACAGTCCCTTTAAATGGGGTTTGTTTTTGTAGCTTTCATGGGGGAACAAAAACCAGGGGTTTAAAAGAGACTAGGGCCGATTTCGCACTAGCGTTTGCCCCAGGTTTGCCCTCATGCTTGCATCAGAGCTTCTGGTTGATTTCACACCAGTTGCTCCAGGCTCACGTTTTGCTCTGGAGTATCGCCCTGCTGTGCCAGAGTTTCCCTGGAGCAAACAAATCCTGTTTTGAGAGGATTTTCCTGTTTGCTCCAGGGGAGAACCCAAAATGAAAACACACCCACTCGCCCGTCTTTCATCAGGGCTGCCCCATTGTGGGAGTTTCTAATTTTGGGGGGAGAAAACCCTTCATCACGCTATATCGAAAGGCCTGAGGTTCCAAGTGGGAAAATGAAGAAAATACTCCTGAGAAAACTGGGAGGGGAAATTCTGGAGAGAACGAGAGGCAACCCGCCAGTGCGAAATCGGCCTAGGAGTCCCTTTAAACCTCTGCTCTATCCACGAACTGCCACGAACTGCTTTGGAGGTTTGTGACAGTAGCCCCTCATGAACTTCAGTTCGCGAACCACAAATGGCTAAATTCATCACAAGTTTTTGCTTTGTGGTTCAGTCTGAGCCCATCCCTAATCATAGTCTTGAAGTAGCCTGGATGTACTTTTTTTGAAGTTAACCTGGCTTGTGTCTTGGGATGTGTTTAACAAATGTTAATTCCACAGTTAGGGTTCCATCTTTTATTAGATATCAAAGCTGTTCTGTCCTAACTTTAAGCTGGTGCTTATTTAGGCAGAATACATTTTAGTGCTTGACCAAGAGCAGCTCTTCTTGAAGGATTGCCAGGGCCTAAGTGACCGCAACCATTTCCTGATGCTGGCCATAATTGGTTTCATTGCAGACAAACTCCGACGGAGCATGCCCAACCTAGCTCGGATGCCAAGCACCCCCACGGTCAACGCCAGCATCGGCTCTGCGGTCACTGTGAGGAACAGCCTCAGCTTTGACTCTAACTTGCACGGAGCTGGTAACGGGATGGCAAGAATTCAATCTAGCAGTGAGTGTGAAATCTTTTAAAAAATATTTTACCTGGCATGCTTTTCAAGCGACAAGGGCCTCAAGGTGGTCCACAGACTAAACCTTGGGCATTTCCACACATGCTAAATGATGCAGTTTCAATCCAGTTCAGCGACCATTTGCAAGCGGGTTTTGCCATTTCACTCAGTAAAATCTATTTGCAAAGTACATTGGAAGTGGATTGGAAGTGCATTATTTAGTGTGCATGAAAGCGCCCCTTGTTTCTTTATTTCCTTCATTTCTAACTCATTTTTCTGCCTGATCTAGACCCAGCACTCTGACCACTCTAGTTAAAAAAAAATGCAAAGCAAAATAATAAAGGAACTATGGGTGGTCTTGTTGTAATGATTTTTTTTGAAAAAATACTCCTAGTTTGAAAAAGTACTCCTAGTTTTCTTGTCATGGCTTACGTGGAATTGCTTTGCCGCTCTCTAGGAGCAATCCTAGGTGGGTCTACTCAGAAGTAAATCCCCTTTTTTAACCCCTAAGGGGGCCTTATTCCCAGGAAAGTGCTAGGATTGCAGCCTCTCTCAACCTAACTTAATGTCCAGGGTTACTGTGAGAATAGAACGCTGCTCCTCTTGAAGAAGGGCTGGGTATAAATAAGCTACCTGTGGGCAGAATACTTGAATTCACTCAACATGAATTTCACTCGCACACAGTTCCGTAACTCTGTCATCCTTGTCCTCCTCCATTAGTTCCTTCTCCAGGACAACTTCAGCACCGAGTTCACAGCATGGGACACTTTCCAGTCTCCATCAGGCAACCTCTGAAAGCCACTGCCTACGTGAGTCCGACTGTTCAAGGAAGCAGCAGCAGCAGCAGCAGCAGCAGCAATAACACACCACTGCCCGGCACCTTACAGTTACACTCTAATTCTGGCATCCCGATGCCAAACAAGACTGCAAACACAGGGGTTATAATGCGCAGTGGTCTTCCGAGGCCCTCCTTGGTCATAAGTGGGAGCAGCATACCTAGGAGCAAGATTGCACAGCCCATTCGAAGGTAAGAGTGGTTTGGCTGGAGCAAAGAGTTGGGGCACACCTGTGGTACAGACTTAGAGTGGTTGGGCAGTCATTCCCTTTGCCAGAGGATCCCGGGAACCGTAGGAGCACTAATCTATATATCTAATAGCCAAGTCGCCCCCTCCGTGCAGATATCTAAATCTGCACGGGGGGGCAGGGAGATTTTTCTGCACATGTGGGGAACTCCCCACGTGTGCAGAAAAATCTAAAAAGTTTTAAAAACTTTTGGGGGGGATATTTAAATCCCCCCAAAAGTTAAAGAGTGTTCCCTGCGCATGCACAGGGAACTCTCTGGGAACTCTGTGGCGGCCCCGTGTCATAAATCCGGTAGCAGCCGCTCCCAATGCCCCATTTCTCCTCGGTCCAAGATTCACCACTGGGGAACCTGCCTCCTCCGGCTTCAGACAGACGGCTTGGGAGAGAACCCTCCTGCTGTGTCCGACGGATAGTCAGCCTTCCGGGGAAGCTGCCGGAACCTCCGGTCCAGCCCACCAGGCCTCACCTCCTTCCTTCCTTCGTACTTCCCCTCAGTCCCTCACACTCGATGCCCCTATTCTACACCCCCCCCCCGGCTGTTCCTCCCTTCAGCAGGCTCACTGCTATAGCCGGGGGGGGGGGGGAATTGGCTGGAGCCGGGAGGGGAGGAATCGCCGCCGGAGCCATTCCTCCCTTCAGCGGGCTCGCCGCTATAACTGGGGGGGGGGGGGAATCGGCAGGCCCAGGCCTCACTGTGGATGCCAGGGTGGGGTGGGGTGGGGGAGAAGACTCACCTGTGGCTGCTGGCTCTGCTCTTCTCTCTCCCCCACCATGAGTATCGCGGGTCCCGTCTTTTGTGATCTCTAAAGAAAGCTCCCCATCCTGGGCACAATGTACTTCCTAGATGTTCTTGGGGGAGTCTGGGGTAAAACTGATATTCGTCTACCTTAGTGTATTTCTTGCTCGTAAGGTACAAGTAAATTCTCTACGCTGCTGCAGAGTGATAGCTTTTCTTTTCTTTAATCTGTGCATGTGGGTGCACCTGGAAGTCATGGCGACCTCTGGTGACTGACCCCTATTGTGGGCCTGGAGGATATTCAGAGAGGTGCCTGAGTAAAGCCTGCCCGCACCTCCCACCTCTGGTATTCCAAGGAGGTCTCTCATCCAAGTACATACCAGAGTTGACCCTGCTTAGCTCTCGAGATCTGATGAGACTGGGCTAGCCTGGGACATCCAGGTCAGGGTAGACGGAGCATTATTATCCAATCTTGTCATATCTCAGACGAGCTATGCAGGGTCAGCCCAGGTTAGTCCTTGGATGGGAGACCACCAAGGAAGTCCAGGGTTGCTATGCAGAGGTAGGCAGTGGTAGAACACCTTTGAATATATCTTGCCTTGAAAGCTCTGCAGGGTAACCGTAAGTCAGCTGTGACATTCCACCACCAGTGTTCAGTCTACTCTGATACAGAGGACAGAGAAAATTACAGAATCCCAGGACTTTACAGGAACCTTCCACCAAAAGCCCCTTAATGTTAAAATCTGAACCTTATTGTTTTCATGTAGTTTGTGTGTGTGTGTGTGTGTGTGTGTGTGTTTAATTCATGGATTGCCACACAGGATTGGTGGGTATTTTAGCCCAGTAGGTGACAAGCTGGTAACCACCCTGCCAAATAACCCGCCGTTCAAGTCTGGCAGTCTGCTCCCTAACTTCCTGGCAGGCCTCCTCACCTAGCTGAAGTTCTGTATTCGGGTTGGTGGGTAACAAGTTGTGCAGACCTGAAAAACTGATAGAAGATGTCGCTGAGCCAAAAGCAGATGAGCTGTTCACGCACAGATCCTACTTTTCAGGGTGATACAAGACTTGTGCAAGGAATGACCTTGTTATTTGGTAGTGAGGACATGGCTTTTAGTTTGGGTAGGGCTGCCAAGTCCCCCGGTAGAGCGGGGGAAACACCGATTTTTAAAGCTTTCCCCCGCTTTTCCAAAATTGGCCACCGGGGGGACAAAATGGCTGCCAGCAGGGGAACCTCGGAGCCTGCCCTGCTGGCCTCTTGAACTTCTTAAAAGGGAAATTTCCCCTTTAAGAGCTGAGCCAGCAAGAGAGCCCCGCCCAGAGATTAAGGCGGGACTAAGCTCTTTCTACTGCGTGCAAGGTTGCTGCTGGAGTAAACTGCTCCGGTAAGCTGCTGGCGTCTGCGAGCTCTTTTCCTTCTCTGTCTCTCCCCCTCCCCCTCTTTCTTTTTTCTGTCTGTCTGTCCACTGTGGTTTTGTCAAAGGAATAAACTGTCACTTCCAAAGAGGTAAACATCACAAGGAGAGGTTGCCTGTAGAAGGTCTGGGAGTGGGATTGTTTAAAATGTCTTGTCGTGGCTGCTTGGGTCCCCCCAATCCTCATTTTCCTTCTGCAAATAAAAGTTGGGATTCCTCATTTTTATGCCAATTTTCTGTTTCTTTCAACCGTGTCCCCCCCCCCCCCCCCAGTAAAAATCTGCATTTTTAAAAGCATTTGTACATCAAGTAACCGGTATTTTAAGTTAGGGATGGATCCAACTAGCTTTTCTGCTGGCTAAAAGGGGAGGACAAAGGTCCTCTTTAGCCACCAAAAAGCCTATGCTGGGGGGGGGGAAGGAGAAGTTATGGGACTTACATGGACAACAGCTGGGTGAAACAAGGGCCAGAAATAAAGCCTGGGAATTGGGCAAGAGTAAGTGAAAAAGCTGTCTGTCTGTCTGTCTGTCTGTCTCTCTCTCTCTGTCCCCATCCAGCAGAGGTCTGTCAGTGGCTATTATTAGCCACAAGGTCTAAATGGAGCCCTTTGTCTGGGGCAGTGATGCTCTGAATTCTTGGTGCTTGGGGGGCAACAGTGGGAGGGCTTCTGGAGTTCTGGCCCCGCTGCTGGACCTCCTGAGGGCACCTGGTATTTTTGGCCACTGTTGTGACACAGAGTGTTGTACTGGATGGGCTGTTGGCCTGATCCACTGTGGCTTCTCTCCTGTTCTTATGATATGAAAATCATATTTAGCACTTGTGTAGCACTTAGGGCTTCATATTCTGCCGAGATGAGGAAGGATTCAGTAGGGCCATTGCTCAGTGATAGAGCATCTGCTTGACATGCAGGAGGTATCAGCCTCTTCAGCTAAAAAAGGATCAGGTAATAGGTGACATTAAAGATCTCAGCCTGAGACCCTGGAGAGCCACTACCAGTCTGAGTAGTCAATACTGACCTTGATGGACCAATGGCCTGATTCAGTATTAGGAAACTTCATGAGTTCATGTGGAAGCATGTGGAAGCAACATCACAGGATGTGACATCACAAAATGATGTCACTTCCTTTCTCCTGGCTCCACCCCCAAAGTCTCCTGGCTCCACCCCCAAAGTCCCCAGATATTTCCCAAGTTGGACTTGGCAGCCCTTGGTTCAGGGGCAGAGCTTATCTTGTCCGGCATGGAATATCTTTTCCTTATGCTTGTCCAGTGTGTTGTGGTCAAGGAGCCATCGAGCAGCATCTGAGGTGTAGACTAGCAAGGAACACAGAGGCCAGAGGGTGAGAAAAAAAAGCGGGGAAACACAAAGCAAAGCAAATCTTGATTCAGCTGGCTTTGCTGAAGCAGTCAAACCAGTCAGCTCCCAGGGAAGTCAGAGACTGTTCCACCACCCTCTGGTTTAACCTCAACTGAAACTTGGTGAAGCTCGGTTCCAGAACCCTGCAAGCTACTTCCACCTCCAGGGATGTTTTTGAATGGCCAAAGTTTATAAAACCTGAGATTGGCCATGCCTTTTAAAGTCTTCATCTTGGATCTGCTAGTAGGTTGTGTTATGAAAGTTTTGGCAAGAGAGAAGGTCAGAGGTCTTTTATGAGAGGCAATCCAGGCGAGATGTTTTGACTTTTATTTCTTAAGCATACCGAGCATTAACTAAAACACTTTCAGAACCAAAATCACTTCAGCACTGAAGTCTGCTAATTACTGTCTCTAAGTGATGTGTCCAATAACCAGTAACCTTGTGTATAGTGTTGTGCTAGGCCCTAATAGTGCTCAGGTTTTAGCCGAGACCCTGAGACTGCAAAATCGGGGGGGGGTGTGTGTGTGGCTCATGTGCAGAGTAGGCCGTAATATATGGCTAGTTGGCTCTGTGGCTTGGTGGGCCACTTATTTTACAGGTTCGAGCCCAGCCGGAATCATCCTGATGCACTTCTGGTAACTCACTGCACTGTTCTTCCACCTCTTGACCTTCAAGAGGTGGCGAGTAGCCACCCTTGCTCCTTCGCCATTGTCTTTGCTGCCTGAGTACTGTAAATAATGCAAAAGCAAGAGAGAACAAAAGAGGATATAAGCCAGACTGGCATCATTTGTGTCCAATCAAACTGGATGCAGTGTGAAAGTGACCTGTATTGTTGCCAGCCTCCGCCACCCCTTTTCAAGTCCCAGGCATGGAACAACAATGACAAGGGTTGTTGTTTCTGGTCCACTTTCAGACCTCCATCCACGGCTGATGAGCTGTGTTTAGATTTGAAAGTTAAAAGTTGCAAAGGCCAGAATTTTTTAAAACAAATTGGTTGAGCTGGCCTGCCTTCGGCTGCTTCCATGCAATTTCCCTTGGAGAGAACCTTGATTAAGTGATCGGTGTAGTTCAGCCAAGTGCTGTTGAATAACTCCACATCCATTTTTAATTGTGTTGATAGTGTGATAATTAAGTGTTGCCAAAAATTGGGTTTCTGTAATTAAAGATTAAGCCCAGAGGCTGAAATCCAGCATGCTCTTCAGCTGCTTAAATACCTTCAGCTTCACTGGGATTTGAGTGACTTAACTACATGCCAGGATTGCCGCCCAAACGGGTTCAAGCGTTCACTGGGGAAATTGTCCACATCTTTCTTAAAACAGTAACATGAGGCATATAGGAGAATGCTCATTAATCTGGGGTAAAGTATGCTTAACTGAGTTGCAATCCTAAACAGAGTTATACCCTTCTAAAGTCCATGATGGCAGTTGGTTTGGAAGAGGATAACTTTGTTGAGGACTGCACTTTGAATCGCTTTGTTAGGCTATGTTTCTATCTTGAAATCTGCAAAATCATTGGAAATCCTCCCTTGAGGTATGACAAAACTATGTACTATGCAGTATTATAATAATATGTATTGACTAATATGAAAAAATGCATCAACATCCCTTATCTTTCTATTTGAAAGGAGCACAAAACCAACGATGTGGTTTGATGATAGTCATACGTCATCTTTGTTTCCTTTATAGTGAAAACTAGAAATGCAAATTTGTTCATGATTTAGGACAAGGAATGTACAACTTCAGCTGAAAAATTGTCATCTTAGAGGTGCTACACACTTTGGTTTTAGCATGGACCTGCAACATACATGATGAAATTGTTTTGTGAGGGAGATTGGGTATATTGAAAGATAAGAGTGTTTGCCATTCGATCTGGTCTTCTAGTGGCTGCGTGAATGTTCAGAACACATGTTTTTATTTCCCGTAATGTGGGAAGCTACCCTTGAATATCCAGCAGAGTGATGGAATTACCCGCATTACACCCTAGAGCAGCATCATGTTCTAGACTAGAACAGTGATTCCCAATCTTTTTGATATGCTGGCCCACAAGTCCAAGCTGACTTGGTATGGTGACCCATTTTTGTCACCCTAGGTGAACTATGACCTTGGCACCCATCTGGTTCAGCATTCTATTTTCCACAGTGGCTAACCAGGTGTTTTGGAGAACCCAACAAACATTGCACAAAGGGTGCATCTGCCCCCACTATGAATCCCAAGCAAGAGGCGTTCCAACATACACAGCCAGGTTACATTCCAGCCCCTGACCACCGTCTTCATTACTCCCTCTAATCTCCCCTAAAATTCTAAGAAAAGAATTGTAGTAACTGGTCAGGCCAGGTTTTACTTGATCAACATGTGTGTTCAGTGAATAAGAATTTTTTTTTTTAATCAGCTAATGTATGACATGGAAAATCCTGTTTCCGGGGTCAGACCTTGGTTTCCAAAATACAAAAAAGAGTAATGGAAAGGGAGGGATGGCCATTAGGGAGGGTGAGTATGTGACCAGTGCTCCCTCTAAGCTGTGGAGTCTTGTGAGCAAAAAAATTACTTTGGGGGCTACCGGCATTAAAGTTGTAAGCGAGTGATTTGGCTGCTGCATAAAGTGCATTTGCTCTGGAGCCATCCCTTCCTGAGCTAAGACAAAAATGTGTGAGCCAGAGGCTAAAAAACTGTGAGCTAGCTCACACTGACTCAGCTTAGAGGGAACATTGAAAGGCTTTCAGAGGCTTTGTGACACACTTTTTTCAGATCTACATTTTATCATGAGGAAATTAGAATACGAAGTTGCATAAAAATGTATTTTTACAGAAATAGTAAACAACAGAAGGAGTGAGGTCATTAAAACAGAAACATCTCTCAGGGGTCATTTCGTAGAAAAAGAGGTGCAGGAGCTCATTTGCATAACTCATTTGCATAACTCATTTGCATATGCCACACCCCCTAACATGCCGGAAGTGTGTCAGAAGGCAACCCCCACCCCTCAGGCTCCACTCTACAGGTGAGTGAAACTGACCTGCTCTTCCTCCATTCCCTTCCCCATCCAATACTTTGTGCAATAAAAATAAGCGTAAAGAACACACCCTCATTCTCTTCCTGCTCCCTTGAAACCGCCAGGTTTCAAGTAGACTTGAGATACCCAGGACATTTATATGCCACCTTGAGAAAGTCTCTGGAAAAGCAGCACACAGTTATAAAAGGAACAATGATAAAATTATCAATATTAAAACAAAACATTAAAATCAATAAAGACCCTAGCAGGGCTTTCCCCGGGGCGCTGCGCCTCTGCACTGCTCGGGAAAGCCAAGAAGAGGGCAAGGCTTGGTCATGTGCCCGCCCCCTGGGCTTCTCACTCCTGGAGCTGCGCTCCTGTGCGCTCCTGCTCCAACGGACCCCCTGATCTGAATCATTCAAAGACTGAGGCCAAGTCAAACAAAGAAAATGTATACATTTATAAAACAAGTATAGAACTAGTATATTCTTGTAACTAAAGAACAGTTTTTAGCATCAATATTTCTAAAGACTAAAACTTGTAAGTCAAATCAAAGAGAGAAAATGTATAAATTTTAAAGAGAAGTATAGAAGTGACTCACTTTTTGGGTCTCAACCCATGGGTTGTGAAAACCCTGCTCTAGAGCAGTGGTTTCTAGATGGCTCAGAGGTTAAGGTCGGTTGCTTGGCAGTTGAAGATCCGAGTGCTGCATGGCGTAGTGAGCTCCTGTCTCTGGCCCCAGTTCCTGCCATCCTAGCAGTTCGGAAGCAAGAAATTACAAGTAGATAAATAGGTACCGCTTTGGTGGGAAGGTAACAGCGTTCCGTGCACCTCGGTGTCTAGTCATGCCGGCCACATGACCACGGAAACATCTTTGGACAGCTCTGGCTCTTCAGCTTGGGAACGGAGATGAGCACCACCCCCTAGAGTCGGACTCGACTGGCTTTTGAGCAAGGGAAACCTTTACCTTTAGGAAGAAAGTAGAGCAATCTGAGCAGCTTTGGGTTCCCGCTGGGGAGGAAGACGGGGGTATAAATGAAGTAAATAAATATTACAGAGCCGAGAATGATAACAATAGGCAACCCAACTAATTATATAGTAATTCTACATCACGTGTGTTTCACAGATAAATGTTAAATGCTTGAATACTCCCCCCCTCCCTCTCTCCCCCTAAAAGAAGGAAAATCCCTACATATCTAAGCAGAGCTAGAACCCTTCATTCTTGTGTTCAAGAAACAGGGACGGGATGCTCTGCCCCAGTGGCAGAGCATCTGCTTGGCACGCAGAAGGTGACTCAGCCACTTCACACAGCTCTGTCTCACCAGGAGCCTGGAGAGCCAGTTTGGTGTAGTGGTTAAGTGCGCAGACTCTAATCTGGAAGAACTGGGTTTGATTCCCCACTCCTCCACATGCAGCTGCTGGTGTGACCTTGGGTCAGTCATAAGTTCTTGCAGGGCTGTGCTCTCAAGGGCAGTTCTCGAGAGTACTCGCTCAGCCTCTCCTACTTCACAGGGTGTCTGTTGTGAGGAGGGGAAGGGGAAGGCGATTGTGAGCTGCTCTGAGACTCCTTCAGGTAGTGAAGGGCGGGGTATAAATCCAATCTCTTCTTTGTCTTCCATTTTATTCTCACAATAACCCTGTGAGGTAGGTTAGACTGAATGTATGTGACTGGTCCATGGTCACCCAGTGAGTTTCCATGGTACAAAGGAGGGTTTGAACCTGAGTCTTCCGGATCCAAGTCTCACACTCTAACCACTACATCACACTTGCTGCCTCCACAATTGGTATGGTAGTGGAGAGCAGGGAGTTGCTTGGGCTATTTTTCATCAGTCCGAAGTTTCTCTCATTAAAGGTTGGTGACACCCCCCCCCCCCGCTCTACCCACTGCACCCCATTGTCTGTCAGAACTGCTGGGCCTTTAGCCTGCATTCAATCCAATTTAGACATCCTGATAAAAATGAGCTGCCAGCCGTAGATGTTACACGAATGAGCTACTAATGATGCCTTTGCCTGGGGTTAGACCTAACCTGGACAGATGCCTCTTTTAAGCTGACCAAATTGGGAGTCAAACAGTGTCTTTGGCAACTCAGTGTTCTGTAGAAAAGAACAAGAGTCCAGTAGCACCTTAGAGACTAAGGCTGGTTTTACTTCTGCCTTTCCTGCTGGAATCATTCTACTTCCAAAAAAACTCGCCCACATCTCTTTCAAGTGTGAATCTGCATTCCTTCTCAACTGTCCATATCTGCTAATTGCCCTCTAGCTCTCAAGCTGGCTTCACAACTCTGTAAACAAATCCTGTTCTTAACAGCACTTCAAAAGAATGACCCCTTTCACTCCAGTTCAATCAGATGTGGGCATTCCCCTACAACAGCTTTGACACCAATGTGTTACCGGTGCAGGGAGCGCTGGAATGAAGCTGTTAGAAAAATGCACATGTAAAATCAGCCTGAGAAAATTTGTGGCAGGGCAGGAGCTTTCGTGAGCCACTACTCACTTCTTCAGATACAGCGAGAATGTGAGTCCACCTGTCTTTCTGTCTTGGAGAGCGGAGTGATTTCCGATGCCGAATGACAAGCGCAGGTGTGATTGGATTAGGTGTTCTGTATTCTGCTGGATTTTAGTCTCTTCTTCCGTTCTTCCCTTTTCAGTATGGCTTGTTGTTGTTCGATATGGCTTGTTTCAATATGTTGTTTCAATATGGCGTGTTGTTGTTCGATATGGCTTGTTTCAATATGGCTATGTTGTGAGCCTGCCATTCGGCGGGGAAGGCGGGATATAAATCTCAGGAAATAAATAAAATAAATAATTAATAAATTGTTTCTTCAAACAGTTTTCTGCAGCCGCCAAAGCCACTTTCTTCGCTTAGTACTCTACGAGACGGCAACTGGAGAGATGGCTGTTATTGAAATTGAAGGGACCCGAATGGCAGGCGGGACGGAATCGATCCTCTTACCCAGCTGGCTGGGTAATTTAAGACTGCGGGCAGGGGAAATGGCTCACACGACACTGTTTCTTTTCTCTGTCTTTGGTTACCGAACATATGCAAAGCCTACATCCTGCACTTAGTTGTTTGCTTGGGAAAACCTCAGTGTTGTCCAATTAATGTTAAAAGAATTATTGTTTTGACCTTTTAAAATACATCTGGAAAGTACCAGAGGTAGCCCACTTGAGGGCGCCAAAAATGTGGTTTCTGAATGCTTTTGTCATAAAGAGATTTTTCAGAACTGTTTCGTCTGTGTACTACTTTAAAAGGCAATGTTTTGATGAGTTAATTGCTTTCTTGAAAAATTTACGAGACAGATTCTTCTGTTACTGCCTGACCTTTTCTTTTTAGCCTTTCTAAGGGTGCGTTCAGACGGGCAGCTAATCCCACCATTGGCCCGGCTGTAATTTGATCTAGATCTTTTTAATCCAGCATTGCATGACCAGACAGCTCCCCCGTGAATCGCTTTACTGCGCGTGACTCCTTGGTGGATTGTCTAGACAGCATCCACCTTAAGGAGCCATGGAGTTGGCTTTTTTTTTAAAAAAAATCTTGTTTGTACATGTGCATATGTGCATATTTGCATATGTGCCTCACCGTCTGTGGACATCGCATGTTTAAGCGGTTATGCACGCATCGCTAAGAGTTTTTTAAAATGGCGGCCGTTCAGGATGGTCTGGACTGGAGACTATCCCTACGGGCTGATTGCACGCTGGTGGAATGACCTGATGGTGGAAAGTCCGGCATTGGACCGGACTTTAAGCGCTATCTTTTAAGTACGGATCCCCGACGGGGATCGATGGGCTACTAATGAAAGCAGCACGATTCCCAGATGTTGAGGTCTGGACGTGCACTTTAAATCCACTAGGCACTCGTGCCTGGCGTGGCTCAAAAGAGCCGTCTGAACGCACCCTAAGGTACATTGTTTTGTACTTAATGTGTTTTACATTCACTTGAGAGTCATAGAATATTAAATTTTTGTCTGTGCCATAATATTTTTTCTAATGATAACGACCTGGAATACATCTTACAACATATATGTCCCAATCCAGCAAGGGCTCATCTGCCCGCAGAAGCAGATGTTTACCTGGGACTACCTGGGACTTTTCAGCATCAGGACCTGAACAGATTTCAGCACCCGGATCCTAATGAGGGTGCTGAAGTATGTGCAGTTCCTGATGCTGAAACCCCCCTGTAAGCAGCTGCCCGAGTTTCAAGGACAAGATGGGGAATGCAGGGCCATTGCACTCCCCTTCGGGTGCTTGGGATGCCAAGGGGCTTTTTAGCATTAGGAACTCTGCCCCATCTTGAGGCTGCACAGAGTTGGATCAGGTCCCATCCACAGGCACCATGACAGCTATGTTGTAGGCATATGTTGTGATAACATACAAGTGCATGCGCACACACAAACACACACACATTCACTTAACACTGCCATGCCTTTGGGGGGGAGGTTGACCTGAGTCCATTCTCTCATCTTGTTCCAGTGTTAATTTATTCTCCCAGTGGTCTTGAATTGATGAAGAGGGCATATGTTAATGTTGCACTTAAAAGAGGCAGTGATCTCTAAATGATTGGATTTCAATACTTTATTATTAAGAATTTTAAAAAATTGGGGGGGTGTTTTATTAACAGTTGCATAGGGGGAGAACTGATGGGTTTTCATGGAAGTAAATCCTTTTTTTATAGATCTTTTACAAAACCCAGTTGCACTAATTAGCGGTTTCTTACGATGGATTATGATTTTAATACTTGACTACAACTTGTATTCTACTGATCTGGAATGTTTTGGGAATAAAGAGATCTATTTCAGCAACCTCACGCTGTTCTTGGATGTGCAATCGAAAGAGAGTCTGCGTTCTTTATTTCTTTGGCTTGTGTAGAGAATCCTGGTGGTGGCGAAAACAAGGGAACAAGATGGCACAAGATGGCAGCCTAACTTAGGTGGCTGGTTGGTGGTCTGGTTGGTGGCTGGTTGGTGGTGGCTGGTTGGTGGTGGTGGTAGAGAATCCTGGTGGTGGCGAAAACAAGGGAACAAGATGGAACAAGATGGCAGCCTAACTTAGGTGGCTGGTTGGTGGTCTGGGGTCTCCATCTGCTGTGCTCCTGGGGGAGGAGCAGAGTCATAGGCTTAGCCTTGTTAACAGCGTCTTCCCCCTGGTGTTGAAAGCAGTTGAGTCTCTGTCAGGGGCCTAGCCTAAATGTGGCACAGGCATGAAAACACACAACCACACACAGGTTTCCCAACCTCCAGATGGGACCTGGGGATCTCCCAGTGTTTATAACTGATCTACAGACTACAGAGATCAAGTCCCCTGGAGAAACAGATGCTTTGGAGGGTGGGCTCTGTGGCATTATACCCTGCTGAGGTTCCTCCCCAAACCTTACTACTCCCAAATCTCCAGGAATCTCCCACCCAGAGTTAGCAACCCAAGCCACCCTGAGCCCTGGAAAGGAGTGAGATACAAGCTGAATAAATAAAATAAACAAATGTGTGCATGCCCACACACACAGTGCCCATTCAAGGCTGCTGATCCCTGGTGTACTAATGATGATGCATGCCTATGCACAAGAGTCTGGTATAACTGTGACCCTCAGCATCAATATATCTAATAGTGACAGGTGGCCCCCATCTGCAGATATCTAAATCTGCAGACTGGGGCCACGCAAACACTAAATGGGTTTTCCTGCAAACTTGCGGTACCCCCAGGTTTGAAGAAAAATCTGAATCGTTAAAATTTAGGGGGATTTAGATTTTCCTCAAAATAAAAAAGCATCTGAACATGCGGAGACTACACACTTACCTTTAACCTCCAGAACTGGCGACGGGTAAGGCTGGCAGGCACTCTGGGCCTGATTGTGGTAGCAGTGGACTCCCAGATACTGCCAGGGTTGAAGGTGGGTGGTGGAGCTTGAATATGAGCAGGGGAACAAGTATTTTTATTGTCTGCTTGAATAACGAGTCTATATTTGTCTAGAACTCGAAATGTTACCCGTCCTTTAGAAATCCAGAAGTCCCAGTCTCCAATCTGTTTTAAACAGACCTGGAATATTTGAGACGATTGCAAATTTTGGAGCATGCAGAGAGTGAGTTCCTTTCCTTTCCTATTGAATAACAGCAATGGAATCAAGGAGCTGGTCATACAGGGCATACGGCATGGTTCCCCAGCATGGTTCCCCATCATGTTTCAGTGGGCGCAATCCCTTGTCTCTTTTTAGAAATTAATCGCTGAGGCGATTCTCCCGTCTAAGTGGTTTTTTTATTCAGGTTGTAGTGACACATGAGCATTCATAAGTGAGACGAAAGGCACATGTAGAAACTGCTTCTAGGGCCAGCTTACCCCCACTGTGCACACAAAATGGGGGCAGAGAATATCTAGATGCATTAGCATCTGGGTGGCTATACAACCACCACCCCAACTTAGAAGTCTTAATTCAGGGCATGATGGTCTTCAGGCCTGCTGTGATAACTGTATGACTATAAACTGCTTGGAAGCTGCGTACTTGAGAAGATCCGCGTATGCTCTCACAGTCTCTGAGCTCCACCTGAGAGGTGCATCCCCTCGGCAAAGGTACAAAGAGAAGCCTCTCAGTGGCTGACCTCTCACTTACGAAGCTCTTGTCTGGGGCTTTTTCACGTGTCTTGTTTTGTTGATTGTGTGCCCTGTACGGCATCTCTTCCCCGCCCCCACTTTCTACATGTGTTTTGCTCCCTCTGGTGGTCACTGACATTTCATCACTGGGCTGCTTTTCGTGACCTTTCCACCCTTTAAAAATAATTTTCGTTTAATTATTAAAGGTTTTTTTTTAAATCCATGCAACATTGCCACTTAACAAGCAGCCGTTTGCTTCTAAATAACATATATAAAAAAGAAATGGGGGGTTAAAGACTGGCGGTGCAGATATGGCAGATGAGAAACAGGGATGGAGAAGAGAGAGACAAGAAACCAGGAAGTGCTAAGGACAGCATGATATGAAACAATCCCATTTCAGAGGGTGACCGTGCTGGTCTGCAGGAGAACAAGTAGATTTTGAGTCCAAGAGGGACTAACAAGGTTTGGGGGGGGGGGGGCATAAGCTTTCAAGAGCCAAAGCGCCCTTCGTCAGGGTTTGTCATAGCAGGAGGTGGGCATCTGAGCGTGCATGACATTGAGAGCGGGACAGAGCAGATGGGCCACATCCACATCCTCATAGGGTTGCCAGGTTGACTGGTAAGGCTGCCAGATCCAAGCCGGGAAACTCCTGGAAGTTTGGGGATGGGGCCTAGAGAGGACAGGGACCTCAGTGATTTACAATGCCATAGAGCAGGGGTGTTGAACGTACAGCCCACAGGCCAGAACCAGCCCGCCCAGGGCTTTTATCTGGCCCGCAAGAAAGTGGCTTGTATTTTGAGTAAATCCTTACTTGGGTTTGCCTGTATCCTTTATAAAGTTTATATCTCTGGTTCCTAGCATTAAATTTTATGGCACCCGACAAAATGACATTTCTGTCAGATCCGGCCCTCATAACAAATGAGTTCAACACCTCTGCCTTAGAGCTCTCCCTCCAAAGCGTCCATTTTCTCCAGGGGAACTGATCAGTTCAGTCTGGAGATGAACTGTAATTCCAGGGGATCCCCAGGCCCCACCTGGAGGCTGGTATCCCTAATATTTTGAAGTGCAACTCATCTGGGTCTGTGGCTCCCAATCCAGACAAGTTATCTCTAACACTCTTGTCTGGGCAGTTTCCCCTTTTGGGCCAAAGCTGTACACGACTGCATTATGCTCATTATGGTAACATGGGGGGGGGGGGGGTACCATCACCTTCCCTGCCATCCTTCCACCCCATTTTGAGGGAGGAACACATTAGGTACATGTGTATGCACGCTACACCTTCCATGTGGCTCTGCTGCTCCGATTTGTGTGAAGGGTTTTCCAGCTGGCAGGCATGTGAAGCAGCCCGATCCTACTACACTGAGATTCCTGAGAAAAATCAGCCCAATTTTGAAACCAGTGGAATTGGTAATTCTTCTGCTGTACACTTGGGGGCAGTGTGCGCTCTGAACTTTGCGCTGCAATCAATAATGCCAAATGTTTCTCATACCCACTACTAATGAACCCGCTACTATAAGTAATGATTCCAAACAGTAGTATAAACTTCATTACATTCATGGGGAAATAAGTAGTAAATGTTTTAAGCCTGAAATCAGGGCTTTTTTTCTGGGGGAATGCAACGAAATAGAGTTCCGGAACCTCTTCGACAAAATTCTTTTAAAAATGTTTAAAAGTTCATGAGTTTTCAGTATGCGGATTGAAAACTTCTTTTCCCTCTTGAGAGTTCTGGCACCTCTTTTTTTCTTTTTAAATGCCCTTGCCTGATCATAGGGTTGCCAGTCTTCAGATGTTACCTGGAGATCTCCCAGAATTATCTCCAGACTAGAGATCAGGTCTTCTGGAGAACATGGCTGCTTTGGTGGGTGGACTCTAGGGCATTATACTCCACTGAGGTCCCTCCCCAAACCCCACCTTCCCTAGGCTCTACCCACTAGGCGGCTGCCTAGGGGCGCAGCTAGCCAATGGGGCGGCGGAGAAGGGACGGCCAGCAGGTGAGGAGGGCACATTGTGGAGGGCGAGAAGGCAGCGAGCCTAGCTGCATGTCGAACAGAAGGGAGCAGCACCTTCTGGGAAAGGAGTCCCCGCCCCCAGGCCTCCTCCAACCTTAGCCCCATCTCCCCCCCCCCTTCCTACAAGCGTGTGAGTTTCCTCCGGCTCGCAGTGGCTGTTGGGGACCAGCTTTGTTTGATGCAAGGGGGCGAAAGACGGGCAGGCAGATGCCCCAGATCCCCCCCCTCTATCGTGTAAACTGGAGTGCCACTGGGGGGGGGAGTGGAAGGAAGCAAGAGGGAAGGCAGGCAAGAGAGGGGTCACATCAGTCTGGTGCTTCGGGTTTTCCATCCAAACTGCTCCTCCCCCTCCTCCTGATCAGGAAAGATGTTTTGGCTGATCAGAAAAGAGCAGGAAAGGCACAGAGCACATGCCCCCTCCCCTCCTCCACCTCTCCCATGCCACCCCGCCGCCACTCACCCCGCCCCTGCTCCTGTGCCCACTGGCCACCATGCCTCTCATTTAGCGGCAGCCTGCGGGTGAATGGGAAAGCCAGCCAGCCCCCCAGGAAGGACCACACCCCTGGGCCTTTCTGCACCCCGGAATGTCTCCATGATGGCTTGCACACAGCCTCATGATGGGATGCCCCAGCCGGACTGGGGCCTCGGCCCCCACTGCGCACCCCTCCTCAGCCTGCTGGCCTCTCGGGAAGTGCTAAGGCGCCCCGACCGGCTGGCTGGTTGGCTCCGAGGGCGAAGAACAGCCCGGCAAGCAGGCTCCCTGGGCTGTGGTGCCCCGTCTCTCACTGGGCTGGCCTTCTCTTGCTTCCCCCTTCCAAGCTGTGTCTCCCGGGAAAGGGGGGGGACGCAACCCAACACCTCCCAGTGAGGCTGCAGTCATCTGCAGTTCTGTTTCAGTTTGCTTAGGGGTTGGCTACAAAACAGAAGAGGGTCCTTGCATGAGGGGAAAACACTGCTTTGGAGTGCAAGGGATCCAAGCCCTTATTCTTCCCTCCCCAGCCCACAGTAGCTTGGAAGCAGCAGCCACGTGGCTGTTTCCGGGGGGGGGGGGGGAATGGTTTACCAGAGTTTAGTCTTTGTTTTTATCAAATTCATTCCCCCCCCCCGCCTTTCTCCTCAATGGAGACGCAAAGTGGCTTATTGCAGCCTTCTCTCCCTCCATTTTATCCTCACAACAACCCTGTGTAGGTGAAGAAGTGTGCTTATGCTGAGTCTCTGTTCTCGCATGCACACGGGGTTGAGCCTGCTTTGTCTTGGGCGTGCTGTCTGCTGGAGACCTCCAGACCCCATCTGGAGGTTGGCACCCCTTTATGTTTGAAAATTGGTGGGCGTACAGGGGGGGGGGGGGTGGCACCAGAAGGTATCCTTGCCTAGTGTACAAAAAAACCTGGGGCCAGCCCTGGCTCCGCCCCCAAAATCTCCACAAATTTCCTAACCCAGAGCTGGCAACCCTACCTGACTGAGACATATGCAGGAGAAAGATGCAGGGAGGGGGTGGCAGAATAGGTTGCCCCACATTAGAATGCAAGTAGACGGTCATATTTTGGAATGTGCGCTGCCAGAAAAGTGATTGGTAAGTATAAATATTGTAAAAAACATTTTAAATGTTAACAAATGCTCCCCTATGTTGAAAGCTTCCGGCAAACACAGACCCACAGTTTTCTGTATGCATGAAAGGTTTTTATGAATGCAAAGAAATATTCAGGGCTGGAATCCATTGCCTGCAGTCCAAAGTGTTGCCATCCATCCATGGACTGATGTGTAAATTGGGCCGTCATTGACAATATTCTCAATTCTGTTTCAGTGCCTCCCATTTAAAACTACTCTCATTCTTGGCTGTCTGTCTCATGTTGCTAACCTTCAGCAAGAAAAATTGAGCTGATATCAAAGATCCCAGTTTATGAGATTCATTATGAAAGACCATCATAGGCAGACACGAGTTGAGCCACTCACAAGAGAAGGACCTAGGGCTGCCAACTGCCAGGTGCAGTCTGGTGATCTCCTGGAATTACAAGTGATCTCCAGGTGACAGATCCTGGAGCAAATGACTGCTGCAGTAGGTGGGCTCTATGGCACTGTACCCTGCTGAGCCCCCTTCCCCAAAACCCACAACCCCCAGGAGCCACCCCCCTAATCTCCATGAATTTCCCAACCTGGAGTTGGCAACCCTAACCCATGTGGGTGTTATTTGCAAAAGGCCATAGTGCCTGAACTACAAGTGCCAACATTTTTTCCCTCTACTACTAGAAGAAAAGCAAAGCTCATTTCTGACATCACCTTACTTTGGGGACGACAGATCTTAAACAGATTTGGGCCACAAGGTGGAGCCCTGCACGTGTGGAGCCCCCAGTTGCATCCAGTTGCTCATGAGAAAAGGCAACGTGTTCACAAAGCAGCCTGTATATTGATGTGTGTTTGTCGTCAGTCCCGAAAACACCACCTCGGTGTTGGAAATATATGAGCTAACAAGACCTGACTTTCCAGCCATTATAGGGTTAACTTGGTTACCTTGCAGTGCTATTGTTTAGACTGACCTGGAAGAGGAACCTGGCAGCTGGCCAATTGAAGAAAAGCCCACGAATCTACAGGGGTATTGCTCTATTGATTGGTTACTGTTCTCAGGTGACTTATTCTCGGGGTCAAGAAGAAGGTGAGGATTCTCCATTGTGATCTAAGATGTCTTTGTAGATCAGTGGTTCTCAACCTTTCTAATGCCGCGACCCTTTAATACAGTTCCTCATGTTGTGGTGACCCCCAACCATAAAATTCTGCCAACACACACAACAATGAAGCTACTTTTTCAGATGTTTTCTCTTGCATGGCAGTTAGCACCAAACAACTTTAATACAGACTTTAGACACACATATATTTGCAAGCTATTCCCAACAAGACACAACAAACACTCAGGCTTCAGACTTACTTTTCTTCAACAGAAGATGCCATGAGAAAATGTAGGTAGGTGGGGGGGGGGGAGAGGCTATTGCAGGTAGGGGAGAGAGAGAGAGAGAGAAAGGGGGACAAGAGAGAGAGAAAGGGAGAAGAGAGAGAGACAGAGAGAGAGAAAGGGGGAGAGGGTGGGAAGGAAGGTAGGTGGGGGGGCCACTTTTGCCGCTTTTCCTGGGCTCTGCGCCTTGGCGCAGAGCCCAGGGAAGGAAGCCCAGGAGGGGAGGCTTTTGCCACCTTTCCTGGGCTCTCCTGCTACCCCCCAGGGGCTGTCATTCCACTCTCGTGGTCTCTTGTTCTAGTCACAGAACAGTCCTGCTACCCCCAGTGGCTGTCATTCCACTCTCGTGGCCTCTCATTCTAGTCACAGAACTGTCCTGCTACCCCCAGTGGCTGTCATTCCACTCTGGGGCCTGTCATTCCATTCCCAGAATACTCCTGCTACCCCCAGTGGCTGTCATTCCAGTCCATGGTCTCTCATTCCAGTCCCAGAACTCTCCTGCTACCCCCAGGCCCTGTCATTCCAGTCCCAGAACTCTCCTGCTACCCCCTGGGGCTATCATTCCAAGCTGGGGCCTGTCATTCCAGTCCCAGAGTAGTCTATATGGGCCCAGAGACCCTAATGGAAAATCCATTCCACATTTTCTTTGCAACTCTACTAGTACTGTAATGTATTTCAGTGGAGCCCATGCAAATCAATTGGCATTCCTGGCTCCCATTATTTCCAATGGGCCTTCAAGTGTTTCCCATTGTTTCCAATGGGCAATCCTGTCCTTCCTTTTAGTACATCCTTTTGTTTTCAATGGGCAATCCTGTCCTTCCTTTTAGTACATCTCTTTCTGGCATGAGCAGTCAGAAACAGAAAAAAAATGATTTCTTTCTTTTTAAAAGTAAAAGCTAAGAAGTAACAAAGAACGGAAAAGCTGGAGAAATTCAAAAAGGACTGGGGGTGGGGGAGTGGAGAGGAGAGCTGGGTTGGAATCAAACTTTGCTGTTGGAGCAGGAGGGGGAAACGGAAGCCACATTTTTGCTTCAACTTTTTGGGCACTGAAAATAGTAAGAAGCCTGATTAAAGATACATATTGTTTTTAATCTACAGTTTTTTCTACTCCTCTCTCTTTCTCTCTCTGTCCATACACACACACACACACACATACACACACACTCCACCTTGCTTTCTACTTTGGTGTTCAAAATAAAAGGGAGGGGGGGGGGCGGCCACCGGAGGAGGGATCTCACCCTGTTCCCCAAGGATTTCTACATTTACAACACAAAAGCTTACCAGAAGAGGCAGAAGTTGTGCAACCTGGAGGAGCAAAACTTTTAGACAGAGGACTCTGAAACCCTGCCCCCCCCCCCACTCTGTAGGAAAGCTATGGCGTGCTCTGCTCGGACTTCTGGGTGAGCGGAGCAGGGTTTTTGGTGAGGGAGGGGTGGGGAGGGGCTCGGATGCCAGAGCTGTCCCTGAGCTGTATGATGTTTTGAATAAAAGCCTGCATTTGATTTATTGTCTCCTGACTCAATACTTAATACCCCCTCTTTACCTGACATGGGTGGTTTGTTTGTTTTTCCCCACGTGTGCCATCAGATAGGCTCACCAGCTCTGACTTGGGAAATACCTTGGAGATTTTTGGGGTGGAGCCTGAGTGGTGGGTTTGGCCTTCTGACACACTTCCAGTGATGTCAGGGGGTGTGGCTTATGCAAATAGGTTATGCTAATGAGCTCCTGCACCTCTTTTTCTACAAAAAGACCCCTGGGCAATTGTATACATCACTTTACTCACAGGAGTAACAGTCTGCTTTATTTCAACCAACTTCTTCAGAATAACACAGAAAAACAAAAGTAAGTAAGAGGGCAGTTTAGGAGGTGGAGCTTTTCCATATCCCATAATCAGGTTCTAGTTAACTCTTTACTATCCATTTTACTATACACACGACTTCTGAAACAAACGCACAAACAGAGGGACTGTGCTCTCTTCTTGTCTCACATGCTTCACACACTTACTGGGAAAAACCACATGGCTCGTGCCTCCCCCCCACCGGCAGCCTTCATCCTGCTGAGATTTAAAGGCACACACACATTCCCAAACACAAACAGTTTGCAAGCTTCTTCTAAAATCTCCTGCTGAGATTTAAAGGCACATCATGGCTGTTGAGGTGGGATGGGGAGTAGTCTGCAGAATCAGGGGATCTCCCACTCAGACCTGGGGGCAGCAAACCTATCTTCAGCTGAGGCTCTTGTTTCCTCTGCCATTAGAGCTTCTGCTGACGCAAGGTCAATGTTCTTCAAGGAGTCTTTGTGCAGGCCAGGATTGCTAGCAAATGTCATGGCAGAAGACAGCCTGCACAGTGGCCAGAGAGATGCTCAAAGGGAACAGTGTCACAGGATCCAGGCCATTTTTGTCTGATGGTATCAGAACATTCCTTCTAGGTACTACTTAATAACATTTATAACAGGAGTTCCCAATGTGGTGCCCGTGGGTTGTGTGATGCCTTCCAAAATCTTTCATGTCACCCACCAAGTGCTTTTAGAATGTGGGTGGGGCCAGGTGAAAGTTTTGCCCAGCAAGTCTTCTGATTGGCTGTGCAGATTTTTTTTTTAAAAAACTACTTTTTAAAAAAAACTACTTTGCCATCACAGCATAAGAATCTTCACTGTGTGCCTGAAGGTAAGCTATGGCAGTCATCCTGTGCTTTCTCTTAAGACTTCAGCTTCCCGAGTTTGTTCTTTTGAAAGTTGTCATTTGTCTTCGGTGACTGACAAATGTCACTATCAAAGCAGTCGTGACAGACAGGTCTCACCGGTGCTAAATGGATCCCATTTAATCACTCGATGATACATGTAAAACACCACTACTTGCTATCGTTTATTACCAGCTAAAAATATGTAATGCTTTAATGGGGCCAATGTCCTTGGGAACAGAAGCTTGACAAAGAAACACATATTGCCATTATTTTTGTTTTTTGGGGGGAAAAGCATCCAACACTGGCCTAGCCAAAGGTAAATACCCCAGCCTGAGGAAAAGATAACTCTAGTCCCAGAATAAGGGCTGTGGATTCCATTTGCCTTTGTTTTTGTATTAGTATTGTGGCAAAATGGCAGTTGGAGCCCTTCTGTGCTAAGAAGGGAGTACTTCGGCAGCCTGCCCCGGTAGAAGTGATGGCGCTTTCCTAGGCCTGAGCCAAGGTGGTAGTAGAAATCTCTGGCCTGCAAAGGGCCAAGAGAGCGACTGGAAGGAAATGAGCTCCACCCAGTTCGATAACTGCTTGTGATAGAATAGGCAATCTCTCTGGAAGAAGCCCCCAAAGGTATAGAGTGGGGGTCCCCAACCTTTCTGAGACTGTGGGCACTTTTTGAATTCAGACACAGGGTGGTGGGCACAACCAAAAAATGGCTGCCATGAGAGCCCCATACACATGCTTAGAGGAAGTCTAAATGGAGGAGAGAAGAGGAGTAATTTAAAAAATACACTGAGAAAAAGGAGTGAGAGGAGAGAGTAAAACCAATACTGGTGGCAGGAGCTGCAAAAGCAACATTATTTTAACCAGCACAGCCAATCAGATCTCTAATGGCCAATCAGAAGCTATGCTGGGCAAAAGTCCCGCTCAGTTTCTGAAAACATTTGGTCAATGCCAGGTACATAAGAACATAAGAGAAGCCATGTTGGATCAGGCCAATGGCCCATCCAGTCCAACACTCTGTGTCACACAGTGGCCGAAACCCAGGTGCCATCAGGAGGTCCACAGAATCCCCTCTATAAATTTCATTTCCGATTCTGTGTAGGTTCTATGTGTAATTCTTGACTCCTTCAAGCCTTGTGACAGTTCACTGCAACCCAAGTTTATTTCTGGTGGCCATCCTTGCCCTAAGTATGCAAGTACAGTACTACTGGACATTGGGAAGCATTTAGGAATATCATTCTCAAAACCAATAACCTACACTGTCCCCAGTGTTGAAATCCAGGTTGGCAGTTCAGCCAACAGGGCCAGCCCCAGGTTTTTTTTATACACCAGGCAAGGATACCTTCTGGTGCCCCCCCCCTGTGCGTCCACCAATTTTCAAACATAAAAGGGTGCCAACCTCCAGATGGGGTCTGGAGGTCTCCAGCAAGCAGCACGCCCAAGACAAAGCAGGCTCAACCCCGTGTGCATGCGAGAACAGAGACTCAGCATAAGCACACTTCTTCACCTACACAGGGTTGTTATGAGGATAAAATGGAGGGAGAGAAGGCTGCAATAAGCCACTTTGCATCTCCATTGGGGAGAAAGGCGGTGGCGGGGGGGGGGAATGAAGTTGATAAAAACAAATAAAGACTGAACTCTGGTGAACTATCCCCCCCCCCGGCAGTAGCCACGTGGCTGCTGCTTCCAGGCTACTGTGGGCTAGGGAGGGAAGAATAAGGGCTTGGATCCCTTGCACTCCAAAGCAGTGTTTTCCCCTCGTGCAAGGACTCTCCTCTGTTTTGTAGCCAACCCCTAAGCAAACTGAAACAGAACTGCAGATGACCACAGCCTCACTGGGGGTGGTTGGGTTGTGTCCCCCCTTTCCCCGGGAGACGCAGCTTGGAAGGGGGGAGCAAGAGAAGGCCAGCCCAGTGAGAGATGGGGCACCGCAGCCCAGGGAGCCTGCTTGATGGTGCTGGAGAAATGAGTATGAAAGATAAGACCTGGGATTTCAGTCATTATAGGGTTAACCTATGCAGCTTGTTGTGTTTCTTAGTTTAACCTGGAAGTGCCTGGCAGCTGGCCAATTGCCTGTCAGCTGGCCAACTCTAAGACGGGGAAACCTAAAGGTGTACTGTCTTGCTAATTGGTCAATGAAATCAGGTGTTTCCTTTCAGGGGTCAAGAAGAAGGAGAGATCCTGCATTGTAATCTCTCTCTCTGTAGCAGGATGTCTTAGTGTGCAGATGTAGCACAATGCTGCTTAGTAAGCATGTTTTGTTTATTTGTAGCTAATCCTGTTTCCCTTTTTCCTTTAGTAATAAAGTTTCTTTTAAACTAAAAGAAGCAATCTCTTCTTTCCAGAAAAGCAAGATCCATTACCCTGAATTTTCTTGAATATTGGACAAAAGTCCTAACAAATGGTAGCAAGACAGTCTAGTTCTTCTTAAAGCTTTCTGGATTGATTGAGAAAGAGAAATAGGGAATAAGAGCTAGAGGCTTGGATTTTTTAAAATGACTAAGTTTTTTCCTTCCAGCTCACAGAGCAATTTTGCAGCCAGAAAGGCCCAACCCTGTTTCCTTGCTGATCAGGGGAAAACCTATGCTGGATTGCAGTTTGCCAGGAGCAAAGGATCTTTTTGACTGGATTAATTTTTGCCTGCTGTGAATGGAGAGACGCTGTTGGGAGAACAAAGGAAAGGGAGGTGAGGTGAAGGAGCCTTTGAAATTTGCGCTGCTGCTGCACAGAGAGAGGAAAGATTAACCCTGTGAACTCCTGAAGAAGTAGATGAGTGAGCCGGATTCCAGTGAAGAGGCCAACACAGCACCAAAGACTTCCCCTGCTCAACTTGTGCTTCTACCTCAAATCCAAAGGGACGTGAGTAACAAAATGGCTTTTAATGCCCCATCCCAAGAAATGTCAAACCTCAGACTTACAAAGGCTAACTATCAGTGGTGGGAGGAGTATTTGAAGAGTCGCCTGCAGACTCACAATGCCCTTCAAGTATTAACAATTGAAAATCCTCCAGAAACTGACCCTGATAGGACACAATTCCTTATGATGGATGGTTTTGCTAAAGCCCTGATTTTAGGGAGTATTCCCTACACAGAGGTACCAGGATTAAGAGGGCTAGCCATGTCCAGATTGATGCTTAAACACCTAAAGGGCAAGTTTGACAAGCACAGCAAGAGTAAAATCTATTCTCTCAAGGGACAGATTTTTGATTTCAGGATGAAGGAGGGAGACTGCCTTCCCAAAGAGATGGACAAATTAATGGCCATTTACACACAGCTTAAAGATCTGAATGAAGCACCCTCTTATACAGATATGATTTCTTCAATTCTTAAGGGTCTGCCTGGCTCCTATAAGTCTGTAACCAGTATGATTAGACTGAAAGATGATCTGACTTTAGAAGGTCTTTTGTCTGCACTAACTGAGGAATATGATTTGAGGAAATTTGAAAGACAGTCTGTCTGATGAATTGTCTGTTTTGAGCCTAAAGCATGGACAGAGATTTAAAAGGAGAGTGGATTGTTTTATATGTGGGGAAAATCATCTAGCAAAATACTGCTCTTCTAAGTATCCACCTAATGATGAGCCCCAAGAACAAAGAGCCACAGGCGCACATGGTTCCACTAACAAAGAACCAGCCAGTGAAAGGGGAAGCCATTATGGGAGGAGCAGAGGTCATGTTTCACACGCACAGCACAGCGGAAAGAAGTTTGCAGCACAGACACAGGACAAATGCCATAATTTTAGAATCACTGATGAGTTTAACAAAGATAATAAGAAAATATTTTTAATCGATTCTGGTGCCTGCACTCATATATGTAAAGAAAGGGAATGGTTTTGTGACATGGATGTTGAGAACAAACCAAGAATTTACCAAGCTAACAGGGAATTATTGAATGTAGAAGGTGCTGGAACTGTAAGATTACAATTGTATACTACAGATAATCAATTAATTGATGTTGCATTGTGAAATACAGCTTATGTGCCCGAAGCTGTTGAGAACTTAATTTCAACAAAAAGCCTTATGAACACTGGACATATTGTACTGCTCAAAGCAGAGCAAGGAAGCAAGGCCTCTACCAAGGATGAAGAGCTTGAATTTAAAGTGGAAGAGAAAAATGGCTTTCATTACCTTGTAGCTTGTGATGAGGAAATTGAGACTGTTGATGATAAGGAACAGATTTGCCAAACTACCAGTGATGCTAAATGTAAACATGTAAAATGTATGTATTCATGGCATATTAAAATGGGACATAGAAATTTGAAATCTGTTAAGCAGTTGTTAAAGCAATGTGGAATACCTGTTGTGCATTGTGAAAAGAGTGAAACTAGATGTGAGACATGTCTCAGAGCAAAGGGAGACGCCCCAAGTTATTCTGGGAAAACTCCAGCGCACAATCAAGAATTTCTGGAAACTGTATACAGTGAACGTGTTGGGCCCTTACCTGCATCCCTAGGTGGGAGCAAATATTTTGTGACTTTCACAGAGAATAAAACAAAATACACTTATGTGTATAAGCTGAGAAGTAAGGATGAAACACTGCATGGATTTAAAAATTATGTGGCTATTGTTAAAAATAAATTTGGCAAAGCACCTCAAAGCTTACTCACAGATGGAGGTGGTGAATATTGTAATGCTGAATTCAAACAATTTCTACAAGAGCAAGGAATTCAACATAAAGTATCCATTGCCTATTCACCCCAGCAAAATGGAGCTTCTGAGAGATTAAATAGAACACTGTAAGGGATGTGCAGAGCTATGCTAATGCATTCTGGACTGCCAAACGGTTTATGGGCAGAAGCCCTGAACACAGCAGTGTATTTACACAACAGATTACCCTCAAAGATTATTGGAACCTCTCCTTTTCAGGCCTGATTTGGGAAACAGCCTGGTCTAAAACATATCAAAGCTTTTGGTGCAAAAGGATATGCACACATACCAAAAGAAAAAAGGGGAAAACTTGATTCCAGAACTGAACCTGGAATTATTGTAGGCTACCCTGTTGGTGGGAAAGGGTACAGGATATATGATCCCCAAACCCACACAGTTGAAGAACGCAATGTTGTTTTTGTTGATGAGACTGTATTGCCTAGTGTTTCCACTGCAGCTGATCCAAAGATGTCTGGGACTGCACCTGATGAGTTCGTTGCTTGGCTACCTGTAGTGACCGCTGGTGAACTTGCTGGAGAACTGGGAAGTGAAGCAGCAGGTCCACCTTCTGAGGAAACTACTGAAACAGAAGGGGAAGCAGAGGCCACACCAGAGGAAGTGGCTGAACCACGGCAGAACCCACACCCGGGGTGAGGCAATCAGAAAGGAGCACTAAGGGAAAACCTGCAATGAAGTATGGATTTTGTGAACTTGTGCAACCTGCAAAGGAACCCAAGAACTGGAAGGAAGTTTGCAACTTACCTGTGAGTGAAAGAGGCAGATGGCTTGAAGCAATGGAACAGGAGCTGCTGTCCATTAGTGAAAAAGAGGCCTGGACTCTCACTCAACTACCTCAAGGCAGAAAGCCTGTTGGATGTAAATGGGTCTTCAAAATAAAGCACAAGGAAGATGGAACTGTGGAGCTATACAAAGCACGCCTAGTAGCTAAAGGTTACTCACAGCAATATGGGACTGACTATTTTGAAACTTTTGCTCCAGTTACTGACCAAGCAACATTCAGAACACTTCTAAGTGTTGCAGCATCTAGGAACATGATAGTAGAGCATCTTGATGTAAAGACTGCTTTTCTCAATGGAGAACTATCAGAGGAAATCTACATGGAACAACCTGAAGGTTTCAAGGTCAAAGGTCAAGAAAACTTAGTCTACAAACTCAATAAAGGACTCTATGGTCTAAAGCAAGGAGCAAAGGCCTGGTATGACAAACTTACTGAACTTTTAAAGAAGCAAGGCTTCAAGCAAGGGAAAGCTGTACCTTGTCTGTACGCTAGAATCAGAAATGGACAATACCAGTATGTTCTTGTTTACGTTGACGACTTGATCATGGCTTGCCAAAACAGAGGAGACATCAAAGCAATAGCTGATGGACTGAATAAGGAAGTGGAAGTAAAACAGCTAGGAGATGTTCAGCAATACCTCGGAATGCAAATTGAGAGACTCAAGGATGGAACTTTTCTTTTATGCCAGAAAAGAAAGATTATGGATTTTATAGAATCTGTTGGCATGAAGAACTGCAAAGCTTCATCAATCCCACTTGAACCTGGATATCTGAAGGAGAAGGACGGCACACCACTAAAGGACATAGGAGGATACAGAGAGGCTGTCGGAAAGCTCTTGTACCTGAGCAAATCAACGCGTCCAGATATTAAAGCGGCAGTTGGATTTCTAAGCAGAAAAGTAAGTTCGCCAAATCATCATGATTGGAGTGCAATAAAGAAGATGGCACGTTACCTAAGAGGAACAATGGACTTAAAACTAAAGATTGCACCAACTGAACAACCAAGACTAGTCGGCTACATGGATGCCAGTTGGGGAGAAGAGATGAACAACTGCAAGTCTACCAGTGGATACCTATTCTTTTATGGAGATGGACTGATAGACTGGACTAGTAGAAAGCAGACTGTTGTAGCGCAATCCACAGCAGAAGCTGAGTGCATTTCAGCAGCAAGTGCCTGCAGCAGACTTGAATGGATCTTTGAGATGTTGAAAGATTTTGGAATAATTGAAACTGTACCTATACTTATGTTAGAGGATAATCAAGCTTGTATAACTATATGTAAGGAAGAGAGCACAACTGCTAGAAGTAGATCTATAGGTATTAAATGTGCATTAGTTAAAGATTTGTACCAGAAAAGGCTGATAGAGATTAAGCATTGTCATACAGAAGAGATGGTGGCTGATGTCCTGACTAAGCCACTGACCAAAGACAAGTTTGAAAGACTTCGTGAAATGTTGAATATGCTTGATGCTAATGTTGAATAATGTTTTGTTTATGCATGTATAATGACTTGCATTTTAGGTCTTGAGAAGGGGTGTTGGAGAAATGAGTATGAAAGACAAGACCTGGGATTTCAGTCATTATAGGGTTAATCTATGCAGCTTGTTGTGTTTCTTAGTTTAACCTGGAAGTGCCTGGCAGCTGGCCAATTAACTCTAAGCCCGGGAAACCTAAAGGTGTACTGTCTTGCTAATTGGTCAATGAAATCAGGTGTTTCCTTTCAGGGGTCAAGAAGAAGGAGAGATCCTCCATTGTAATCTCTCTCTCTCTGTAGCAGGATGTCTTAGTGTGCAGACGCAGCACAATGCTGCTTAGTAAGCATGTTGTGTTTATTTGTAGCTAATCCCGTTTCCCTTTTCCCTTTAGTAATAAAGTTTCTTTTAAACTAAAAGAAGCAATCTCTTCTTTCCAGAAAAGCAAGATCCATTACCCTGAATTTTCTTGAATATTGGACAAAAGTCCTAATAGATGGGCCTTTCTTCACCCTTGGAGCCAACCAGCCAGCCAGTCGGGGCGCCTTTGCACTTCCCGAGAGGCCAGCAGGCTGAGGAGGGGTGCGCAGTGGGAGCTGAGGCCCCAATCCGGCTGAGGCATCCCATCATGGGGCTCCGTGCAAGCCAGCATGGAAGCAGTCCAGGGTGCAGAAAGGCCGGGGGTGTGCTCCTTCCCGGGTGGGGGGCTGGCCTTCTCCTCTACCTGCAGGCTGCCGTGAGGTGAAAGGCACAGTGGCCAGTGGGTGCAGGAGCAGGGGTGGGATGAGCGGTGGCAGGGTGGTGTGGGAAAGGTGGAGGAGGGGAGGGGGCGAATACGCTCTGTGCCTTTCCCACTCTTTTCTGATCAGCCAAAACATCTTTCCTGATCAGAATGAGGAAGGGGAGGAGCAGTTTGGATGGAAGACCCAAAGCACCCGACTGATGTGACCCCTCTCTTGCCCTCCCTCCCTCTTGCTTCCTTCCACTCCCCCCCCCCTCGTGGCACTCCAGTTTACAGTTTGGAGGGGGGATCTGGGGCATCTGACTGGCCGTCTTTCACCCCCCCCCGGAAGAAACTCACACTCTTGTAGGAAGGGGGGGGGAGATGGGGCTAAGGTTGGAGGGGGCCTGGGGGTGGGAACTCCTTTCCCAGAATTGTGCTGCTCCCTTCTGTTCGACGTGCAGCTAGGCTCACTGCCTTCTCGCTCTCTGCAATGCGCCCTCCTCACCTGCTGGCCATCCCTTCTCCGCCACCCCATTTGCCAGCTGCACCCCTAGGCAGCCGCCTAGTTGGCCTAGTGATAGAGCCAGCCCTGTCAGCCAATGTGATAAACTGACCAGACTGTTAAGACTAGAATCTTGGAGACACAGGTTCGAATCCCCCCCTCTGGCATGGAAGCCTGCTGGGTGACATTGCTACAGTCACACACCCTCAGCCTAACCTACCTCACAGGCTTGTTGTGTAGGGAAAATGAAGGAGTGAAGAATGATGTAAACTGCTTTCGGTCCCTAATATGGAGAAAGATGGGGATATAAATGAAGTAAACAAATAAAAAATAATTAAGAACTGAGACACTGCAGAGGGAAAGTAGTTTTTGTACTCTGGTCACATTCCCATGGAGACATGTCGAGCGACCAGGTATGTTTGGCTAAATGTGGAACAGGATTCTAATTGTCTGATGGATGGCATTACTATTGATAGAATAGATCTACTGCCAGTGAAATAAATACATAATATATGGGTATTCCTGAAATATTCTTTCTGCTAATTCAGGAGATTACCTGGAGTGCCTTTTACTCCATGGCTGCTGCTTCTTAATTGTAAGTAGTATAACCCACACCTTGGCAACCTCAAGTCAAGTGTGCGCTATTTGAGGCTTTAAAAGACAAATGGAAGCTAAAACTACTACAAAACGAATCAGCTGATGTCTTGATTGGCATTGCCTTGTCTATAATCATCTCTAAGAGCTGCTTTGTTTCATCTCAACACCGTTCAAGGGCCCCTTATGACCTGCAAAGTCCTCAATTGCCTAGGCCCAGTATATTTTAGGAAGCGCCTCTCCCCACACGTACTACACATTCTTTGAGGTCTTGGAATGATTGCCAGCTCTGGGTTGGGAAATATCTGGAGATTTGGGGGGTGGATCTTGGGGAGGGTGGGGTTTGGGGAGGGACTTCAATGTCATAGAGTCCGCCTTCCAAAGTAGCCATTTTCTCCAGGTGAACTGCTCTCTGTCGCCTGGACTTCAGTTGTAATAGTGGAAGATCTCCAGCCACTACCTGGAGAGTGGCAACCCTAGGTCTTGGGGAGAGACACCTTGCACCAACAAATAAGATTGGCTAGACCACAGAGCAGGACCTTTTCTGTAGTGGCCCATGTGCAGTTGTGATGCAATAGAGTCCACCATCCAAGCAGTCATTTTCTTCATGGTAATGTCAGAGTCTCTAGTAATCAGCACTCAACAACGGTCCTTTAAGCAGGTTCAGTTTATTGTAGTCAGTTTACTATACATTCTCTAAACATTTCTGTGTTAAGACTGAAGAGGGAAAGCGGGAAAGGGATTTTATACTGAATATGATGGATGCATGGAGAGTAAGGAATGGCAAAAAGAAGGATTTCACATATTATTCGGCTAGACACAATACATGGTCTAGGATAGACATGGTATGGACATCATTAACATCAATATTGAATGTCGCAGAAGTTGAAATATTGCCTAATACCTTTGCTGACTACAGTCCGGTATTGATATCGTTTTTCAATCATCGTAGAAGAAGGAGATGGATTCTGAATTTAAATCTAATCAAAAATTAACTAATTAGAGAAAGAGCAAAAGTAGAAATTAAGGAATATTTAAAAAATAATATACGTCCAGAAACATTGATTAATGTAATGTGGGACACCTTCAAGGCATATATGAGAGGTTGGTTTATTAGCCAAGAGTCGTGGAAGAAAAAACAAGAGAGAAAAAACTATGAAGAACTAAGGAAGAAAATAGCGGAACAAGAAATTAAGTTGAAAAAGTTGGAAGAAGTAGATAAAGTAAAGAACAGAATGGCCATGTACCAACACCAGTTAAACCTTATACTTACACAGGAAATAGCATCGAAATTAGAATATATGAAGCAGTTTCATTTTGAAAATGCCAATAAACCCAATAGGTGGTTAGCTTATAAATTTAGGAAAGATAGAGAAAAAAGAGTGATTCAATCATTAAAAGATGAGAAAAATGAAGAAAATTTTTTATCCCAAGATCTCAAGTTGATAGTGGAATTATTATAATTTATTATATAGGCAAGCTAATGACAACCTAGAAGGGTCACAGTCACAAACAAGATGGGGTCAGAACTGCTTACCATTGGCAGCGCCTGCGACTCCTAGACCTGTTGTTTTGCGCCTCTTACAACAGGTCCCTGCCTTTTCCCGATAGCTCTTGTGTTTCTTCTCCGCTTGACGAAGTGCTTTACAGTTGCGCTGCCAGCTGCAATGCTTTTGGGAACTTTCCTTTCCCACTGCTTGGTCTCTTTGGGGTTCCCAAAGCTTTCATCTCTCCAGCTTTTGGAGGTGTTGGAGTCGGACTCACCGGGCAGGCCACTGCAAAATGATTGGCATCTCCACATTTAAGACAGAACCCTTGTCTCATCCATTGCTCTTTAATTGGGTCTTTTCCTCTGGGTTGGGTCATCTTCTGGGGGACTCCCAGGGTTTTAGGGTACATCCTGATCATCTGCAGGTGGTTCTCCGCATCATCTGCTTCTCGCATCCAGGCAGCCAGGGTAAGGGGTTACACATTACGCAGAACCATGTCCAGAATCTGGTGACTGAGCTCTGTCTGGAAATGTTCCATCAGCATGGGCTCTGGCCACCCCTAGATCTTCACTGTGATCCTTTTTAACTCTTCTGAGTACTCGTGCACCATGCAGTTGCCTTGCTTCAAGGTCTGGAGGTGCGCCCTCACCTTCTCACCAGCCAGTGGATCTTCATACTGCCTTCTAAGCGCCCACATGAAGGCCTGCACATCCCGTAGCTCAGGGCCTTGGATCTTGTGCAAACCCACGTACCAGTCTGCCACCCGATCCCTCAGCTTCGTGCCAACAAACTCAACCTGGTGCTCATCATCCAGGAACAGATGGCCCCAGTCTCTTAGAAATCTGCATACCTGCACTAAAAAGAATGCTAACTTCTCAGGGGTCCCATCGAATGTAGCTTCCAGCAACTCCTTGGGTTGTTGCAGTCTGGGGACCCTAGGCATCGGGGTTTGAGCTGGTTGCTCTGGCCTCGCAGGAACCCCAGGTGCCCCAGTGGGTGCCGTAGGCTCCACAGGAAGAGCTCCTGGTTGCCCAGCTGGCGGCCCCATTGGCACTGCAACTGCCCCTGGCTGGAGGGGAGCCTGTTGCCTCTGTTCATCCCACACCACATCCGAGATTATTTGGGGTAATCTAATCATTAGTTCAAAAATCTCTTGCTGCACTTGTTCCCGCTAGCACATTCTCATGCACTCTACTAGCACTTTGACCTCTTCACCTCCACCCCGGTCCAGCGTCTCTGGGCAGTTGGGGTGCACTCGGTCATAGAGGCTTGGCACAGCCACCCGAGGAGTCAGCATCCACGACTCCTACAGAACAGTAGAGAGGTGCGCCCACAAATACAGGTCTCTCTCCTGGGGCTGAGCACCTCCCACTGGCCCCCACTCAGGAACCGGTGCCTGCATCTCCGTCGAGGGGATCTCACTCACCGTGGTGATGGGAATCTCTGCCTCTGTGACTGGCGGGTCTCCACCGTTCCTTGCACTCATGTTGAGATTCGGGATGGGGAGTGCAGTCCAGTGATGAGGAGTCTTAACACTCTTTCAGAGTCTCTACTAATCAGCACTCAACAACGGTCCTTTAAGCAGGTTCAGTTTATTGTAGTCAGTTTACTATACATTCCCTAAACATTTCTGTGTTAAGACTGAAGAGGGAAAGCGGTAAAGGGATTTTATACAGAGTTCAAATTGGGGTGTCAGATGGCTACAAGCCAATGAATGCCACGTTACCCTCACGCAAAAAAAAACGGCTTTTACCACCGAGCAGAAAACTTGTAAGAGAAACCCAAGATCTTAAGTAAACAGGGACAAATGCTAGAGGAGCATCAAACAGCGACAAATGCTAGAGGAGAATCGAAAATTACAGAGTTTACAACAGTATTTACAACTTTCTCTCCCCCTCCCCCTTTCTTCATAGCGGCCTCTCTCTCCCCCCACCTTTTATTTATGACAGCCTAGCTGACAGGTAACTGATCTCTGTCATCTGGAGATCAGCTGTAATTCCAGACCACATCTGGAATTTGGCTCCTAGGACTCCTTTGCATATCCAATAGGCTGTGCTAATGAGGTCATTTTGGCAGACCAGACTATTGTAAGCTCTGTATATAAGCAGAAGGTGTCCATGTAGATCTCTAGTCCCTCTCCAACTATTTCAGTGGTCACATTTTGACCTCACCCTTCATCCCTAAGAGATCAAGCTTCTCTTCTCCATCATTTTATCTTCATAACATTTTTAGCAGACAGGGCTGAGAGAGAGTGATTGGACCAAGGTCATCCAATAAACATTGTGGTAGACTAGTGATTTAAACCCAGCTATCCCCTTCCTATATGCTTTTTATACATATTCAGAGTTAAGAGGATAAACACATTATTATTTAGCTTATTAGGTACCAATGTCGTTATACTCTAAGAGCTTTAGAAGTTCCAAATCTTAAACTCTTAATGACCTTGAGTAGAAAACTTGGAACCCAGTTCTAGGAATGTTTATACAGAATTAAATCCCACTGATTTCCATGGGTTTACTTCAAAGTAAGGGCACCTAAGACTACAGCCTTATGTATCTAACAATCACAAGAACGAATCACTTTAGGGATGGGAAAACATACCAAGTGGGATTCAACTGTCCATTCTATCTTTCACAGTCAATTTGACTAGCATTACTTATGGGGCCATGAAAAACCTTAAATTGATGGGTTACAGGAGTGGAAACTAGTCAGAGGGTCAAAAATACTGATTTTACTGACCAAAATTCCTAAAAAACTGACCAAATAATGACAAAAAACTGAACAATTTAATGTCAGCCTATTGATAAGTTAGCATTTTAAAAGTAAAATTAGGACTTCATTAAAAAAAATTATTATCTGGCTTCCACCATCCCCATACCACACCCTTTTTATGGAATTTTTTTTAATGAAGATAGGACAATGTTTTCATTATTGTACCAAATTTAAGGCAAAAAGGGATTCCCTTTTAAACATAATCGTATACCGCAGATAATAAAACAGCAAAACATATTAAAAACCATACATTATGACAACAAAATATAATTACTGTTAAGTAAGATTTGTCTTTGCTTTGACTTTATCTTTGGTTTTTTTGATGAAAAAAGAAGTTGTTAATGAACTTTTTCTTTTCTCAACAGTTTTTTTCACTGCATCTGCAAGCATTTTTTCTTGTCTTCTTCCATTGTTTTCTCCACTCCTTCTAGCATGAGCTGTGCATGCTGAATCCCACAATCTCCTTTTTCTCAGCAGCCTCCCTTACATGTTTGGTTGCATCACTTAGCAATGTTTGAGCAATCATCCCCTTCTTGTTCTGTTGTCTCAGCTTTTTCAGTTTTGTTTCCTTCTCTTGTAAACTATCCTTTTCACTGTCTATCTTCTTAAACCTTCCTAACTTCTCTGCCTCTTCCCTTTTTCTTTTCTTTTTTTTTGCTCCTTCTCTTTAATGACATGCCGTTCATCACAATACTGCTTGTAATGACCATGAGCTCTTCTTGCCATCTGTAAAAGCTCCTGGGTGATATTAACATGGTATACCTTGTTTTTGTATACATAATATAAAGTTTCTTCGATCATCAGGTGGGCATTCAAAGTTCTCTCTGACATCCTGGCCCTTTCATTGGTCAAAATGTGTCCAGATTTTGAAAACCCTCTTTCTATGTCTGCAGTACCTTGTGATAATGATAATGCTGCTTTTAAACCTTGTTAGCCAGTGGGGTATTTTGGATCTCCAGATGGGTTTGTCTTTTCAAATAACTGATTCCAGTACGTATCCATGTGGCAAGTGTCACTGGCAGTTTCATCTTCAAGTCTTAAGATGTTTCCATTCATCCGTAGTCATGCCCAGTGGAATATCCACTGGGAGTTCTGCTGCTACTTTCTTTTTTTTGTAAAGAAATTTTTATTTTTCAAAAAAAAAAAACATCGAAAATAATACATTTAACCTTATACAAATCCCTTTTTCCATATTAGATAACATTTTGTTCTATTTGTACATTCTATTTTTATCTTGTTTTGGTGGTTTCCCACCACATCTGAAGCATAACACATTTTCCATTTTATTCAAAATAGTAATACTTATATCTATGTTTCGTTTCTGGTAACGGTTATATAGCTTTAAAATACTTATACTTATACACCAATTCTTATTTTCTATACTCTTATGTATTTCTAAATAAAAACAGTTTCATTGTCTAATTTTAACTAAAACATTCATATAATATATTTCTATTCCTTTATGCTATTATAACCATGTATAGATATAGTTTTTCATATCCCAATACTTTTCAACATATTCTTTCAAATCTTTCCAGTCTTCCAGAAAGGTCTCTGAGTAGAGATTATTCAATTTTCTAGTCCACTTATCCATTTCAGCCATATATAACAGTTTTTTCAACCATTCCCACACCTCTGGTATTTTTTCATTTTTCCAGTTTTGTGCATACACCATTCTTGCTGTTGTAATCATATACCATATTATTGTCCTTTTCTTTACATTTATCTCTTCTAGTTTAAGTCCTAGCAATAACATTTCAGGCAACTTCTTAAATGTACATTTCAAGATTTTTTCCATTTCTGCATGTATTTTTGACCAATAAGTCTTTGCTTTATCACAAGTCCACCACATATGATAAAAAGACCCTTCTTTCTTTTTACACTTCCAACATTTGTTAGACATATTTTGACCAATATTTGCAATTTTTTTTGGTGTCATATACCATCTATACATCATTTTAAAACAATTTTCTTTTAAGTTATAACACGTAGATATACTCATAGCATTTTTCCATAAAAATTCCCAAGATTCCATTTCAATGTCTTTGTTAAAGTTTATCGCCCATTTTACCATTTGTTCTTTTACCATTTCATCAGCATTAAACCATTTTAGCAAGACTTTATACATTTTAGAAATCATTTTTTTCCCACCTTCCTCCCAAACTTGTTCTATTTCATTATTTTTTTCCCTGAAACCGTGTTTTTTATCACTTCTATACAAGTCATATATTTGTCTATATCTTAACCAACCATAATCAAAATCAATCTGATGCTGCTCCTTCAGTTTGAAATCCTTGCCATGTCTTATTAATAAGTCTCTATACTTCAGCCAATCTTGTCCTTTATATCTTGATATTGGATGTAAGACTTCTGCGGGTACAATCCACATGGGTATCTCTTCTGAAAAAAAGTTTTTATATCTTGTCCACGTATCCATTAGTGTTCTTCTCAAATAATGATGTTTAAACATATTGTCCATTTTTGTTTTGCCATAATACAAATATGCATGCCACCCAAATCTACAATCATGACCTTCCAGGGACAATAACATTCTATCTTGTAACATAGTCCATGCCCCTACCCAGGTCAAACATATTGCATCATGGTATAACCTTAGATTTGGTAGTTGAAACCCTCCTCTTTCTTTGGCATCACACATTATTTTCATCTTAATTCTTGGTTTTTTCCCTCCCCACACAAATTTAGACAGCTCCTTCTGCCAACATTTGAATGTTTTTACATCTTTCACAATTGGAATAGTTTGAAACAAAAACATTAATCGTGGTAACACATTCATCTTGACCACCGCAATTCTACCCAGCAATGACAAATTCAATACATTCCACTTTTTAATATCCTGCATAATTTGCAACCATAATTTTTCATAATTATTTTTATAAAGATCAATATTTTTCATAGTTAGGTTTACACCCAGATATTTTGTCTTTTTCACCACCTCACATTCTGTAAGTTTTTGTAACTCGTTTTGTTTCTTATTTGACATATTTTTGCACATTACTTTCGATTTGTTTTTATTTACATAAAATCCTGCTAAGTCACCAAACTCTTTTACTCTCTGTAACAAATGTGGTAATGTGGATAAGGGGTCTTCCACTATAAACATCACATCATCTGCAAAGGCCCTATATTTGAAAGAAAAACCTTTAGTTGTTAAGCCTTTAATATCTTTGTCTTCCTTCACATTTAACAGTAGAACTTCTAAAATCCAAATAAATAGCAGCGGCGAAAGCGGGCATCCTTGTCTTGTTCCTTTTTCAACTTTAAAATCGTCTGTCTTTTCAGTATTAATTATTATTGAGGATTTCTGTTCTTTATATATTGCTTTAATGAAGTTAAGCATATATTCACCGATCTCAAGATGTTCTAAAACTTCAAACATAAAATCCCAGTTTAAATTATCAAACGCTTTCTCCGCATCTAAAAAGAAAAAGCCCACTTCCTTTTCAGGATGTTTGTCGTAATATTCTATAGCGTCCACTACTACTCTTAGATTGTCCCTTATTTGTCGATTAGGTAAGAACCCTGCTTGTTCTGTTTGTATAGTCTCTTTAAGGTGCTCTTTTAGTCTATCCGCTATAATCTTAGCAAAAATCTTATAATCATTATTCAGTAAAGAGATCGGTCTATAGTTCTTAACATTGGTCAAATCCTGATTTTCTTTCGGGATCAGTGAGATGGATGCATCTTTCCAGGTTTCTGGTACCTCTCCAGTAACTCTTATATTGTTCATCAATAGCAGTAACACCGGTGAAACTGACTCCTGTAACGTTTTGTAGAACTTCGCTGTAAATCCATCCGGTCCAGGTGCTTTACCTAATTTTGAGTCATTTATTGCATTTTTGATCTCTTGTAATGATACTGGATTATTAAATAGTTCTTTAATTTTCTCTGTTGGTTTTGGTAGCTTTAATGTTTGCAGGTATTCTTTAATCTTTCTTCTGTCTTTGTTTTCCTTCTTAAAAAGTTTTGCGTAGTATTTAAAAAATTCTCTTTTTATTCCTTTGTTATCTATTATCTCAATATTATCTCTTATCACTTTAGTGATAAATTTATTTTCACGTTTTTTCTTTAATTGCCATGCTAAGTATTTTCCGGGTTTATTTGCACCTTCAAATGCTTTTTGTTGAAGTTTTTTTAAGTTCCAGTACATCTCCTGGTTCAAAATGGCTTTTGCTTGGTCTTGTAGCATCCAAATTTCCTTTTGCAGTTTCTTTTTCCCTGGTTTCTTCTTCAGTTCTTCTTCCTTTGTTTTAATGGCTTGTAAAATATTTTCATATTGCTCTTTTTTCTTTTTATTATCTTTAGCATTTAACGATATCAATAGTCCTCTCATCACTGCTTTATATGCATCCCATACGGTTTGAATTTTAACTTCTTTCTGCATGTTTACTTGGAAGTATAGGTCTGTTTCTTCAAGTAATTTTTTAATTATTTCTTGATTATCTAATAAGTCCTCGTTTATTCTCCATCTCTTTTGTTTTTTAATCTGCCCAGCTGTCCATAAACACGGATTGTGATCTGAGATTATTCTGGGTAAAATTTCCACTTTTCTTGTCTTGAAGGTTAGGTTAGTAGTCATCCAAATCATGTCAATTCTTGAATGTGAGTCATGTCTGTTAGAGTAAAAGGTAAAGTCTTTTCCTTGTGGGTTAGCTTTCCTCCAAATATCTTCCAACTTTTCTTGTTTTATCAGTTCAAAAAAGTTTTTTGGAAGCTTCCCTAACGTCTCATCCTTTCTTTTAGAGCGCCTGTCTAGTTTATTATCTACAGTTCCGTTGAAATCTCCTAACATCATAATTTGATCATAGTTTACATTGTCCAATTCCATTTGAAGTTCTTTAAAAAAAATTTCTTTAGCTCCATTCGGAGCATAAATGTTCACAATCAAAGTTTTCACTCCTTGCAGTAAAATTTCAATAGCTAAATATCTTCCATCTTTGTCTTTGAATATTACTTTGGGTTCCAAATCTTTTTTGACATATGTTACAACACCATTTTTTTTATTGCTTGCTAATGAATAAAATTCCTCTCCCAATTTTTTCCTTATTAAATATTTATGGTCTTGGTTTTTAAGATGAGCTTCTTGCAAGCAAACTATATTACATTTTTGTTTTTCCAACCAGTGACCTACCATTCTACGTTTTTGGGGTGAATTTAGTCCATTTACATTCCATGTAAGTATTTTGTAATCCATTTTGATATATTCTTAAATATCTCCAAAATCGTCTTTATTCTCTCCCAGGAATGCATACATTTCTTCTGTGCTTTTAATCACCACTCTGGAGCTGCCATAATAAAAACTTAGTCCTTGAGGTATTTCCCAACGAAATCTGATTTTTTTCTCCTTCAGTTTATCCGTCAGACGCTTGATTTTTTTCCTTTCTTGCAGTATTGCTCTAGGCAATTCTTTCATTACTATGATTTTCTTTCCATCTATTACAAAGGGGTCAGTAAAGCACTTCCTGTAGATTTGTTCTTTTGTTCTTTTCATTGTAAATTGGACAACCACGTCTCTTGGTATGTTTTTGTCTCTTGCATATGTAGAATTAACTCTATAAACAAGATCCATGTGTTCTTTAACAACTTCTTCCTGTTCTTGTAAAAAATCTGCTATTGCTTCTTGCATTCTTGTAAAAATATCCTCATTCATTTTTTCCTCAATCCCTCAAAATCTCAAGTGGTTTTGCATATCTTTATAATGCATCATCTTTTCCATCCTCTCGTTCTCTCTCATTGTCTTATGGGTGTTTTCTTCCAGTTCTTTTACTTTAGTTTCTATATCTTGTGTTCTTGTGGATAATTTTTGAAATTCTGCTTTTAATTCCATGCAATTTTTATCTGCTTGAGCCGCTATATTATTCATTTTAACATTTACCTCTCCTATAGCGTCTAACATTTTCTTTTCCATTGCTTCCATAACAGCTAGTAGCTCTTTTTCTTTTTTTGCTGCCATTGTAGGAGAGGACCATGTGGCTGCTCTCGATCTTAGTCCTCGGTCCGTTTTGCCTCTTTAAAAGGATCGATTTTATCTTGTCTTCCAAATCAAACACCAATTAGTGCATTCAAACAAGCTAATCTTGCCAAGTCAAATTATGTTGGTTTCAGCCTTCTACGTTATATAATCTTTGAGATATTGCAGTTTAAAAATTTTATAAATCCAAAATGGCGGCCGCGACTTCTCTATGGTTAATGTCAAAGGTTATAGTCTTTTTACCTTGCTTCTGGCTTGCCGTAGTTTCCTTTTGTCCCTTCCTTTTCTTTACTTGTCTGCTCTCTGCACGTCACTTCCTGTTATGGTCTTTCTGGTCCGGCAGTATTTAGAGTCCCCTTTACCTTCTTCCGGTTCTTCTCCTTTTTCCTTCTTGTCTGCTCTTCTAGCCGTCACTTCCTGATTCAGTCCTCACGTCTTAATCTCGCGATGCTTGGTTCCCTTCTCCCTCTTTGTCTCGCGATGCTTGGCTTCCCCTCCCGACTCCTTTTAACCGCAGGAATGTTAAACAACTTGTTTTTTTGGCTTTTTAAGTTCAAATTCGGTTTTTTAGCACTTCAAAACTGCTCTCATCCAATCAACATCAGTCTATTGCTTCACCCGATCTGTTTTTCATCTTTCAAAACGCGGCAATGGTAAGGCAAAAAACTTTTTTCCGTTACCTTTTGTTGTTACTTCGCTTCAGATGTGGTCCCAACGTTTAAACTTTGTCTTCTTTGTTAAGGAATCAGGGGAATTGGAGGTTTTATGCTGAATTTTTCAGCTCAGCTCGGCTCCTTAGAGATACTCGCAAGAATCCTCTTCGGCTGCAGTGCTCAAGGTGTCGGAAAAGTCTCCTCCGAGACTTTCCCTTCACCGAGGTTGCTCAAACCTGGATTATATTGCTTGCTGGTCCTCACACTACCTGTGTGAGGTTGCGTCGGGTGGATTAACCCACCCAAGCTGTCAGGAAGAGCCGCTGTCCGCCTTGCGCATTTGCAAAGCGTGTCAGACCTCCATTCTCCCAACTGGAAACCTCTGCTGCTACTTTCATTATATCCTTGTGGGTTCCTTCCTTGACTCTCTGTGCTGGAGCTAAACACTGAAGATATCTGAGGATGGGCTTGTCCAAAGATGGCTGGAGTCAGGGGTCCGCGGGAGCGCACAGGAGCGCAGCTCCGAGAGTGAGAAGTCCAGGGGGCGGGCACATGACCAAGCCCCACCCCCTCCTCGGCTTCCCCCAGGAGTGCAGAGGTGCAGCGCCCCAGGGAAAGCCCTGCTAGGATCTTTATTGATTTTAATGTTTTGTTTTAATATTGATCATTTTATCATTGTTCCTTTTATGACTGTGTGCTGCTCTTCCGGAGACTTGCTGGAGGTGGCATATAAATTTTCTAAGTATTCCATTTTTTATCTGGGCACATGGCACATAAGTACTGGAGAAATTTCACCAACCCTTCAGCAGCTTCCAACCCATCAGTTTGGTGTAGTGGTCAGGAGTTTGTTTGGTGTAGTGGTCAGGAGAACCAGGTTTGATTCCCCACTCCTCCACATGCAGCTGCTGGTGTGACCTTGGGCCAGTCACAAGTTCTCTCAGAGCTGTTCTCTCATGAGCAGTTCTCAAAAGACCTCTCTCAGCCCCACCTACCTCACAGGGTGTCTTGTTGTGGGGAGGGGAAGGGGAAGGGATGGGTGGTGCACATGTCCTGGGTATCTCAAGTCTACTTGAAACCTGGTGGTTTCAAGGGAGCAGGAAGAGAATGAGGGTGTGTTCTTCACGCTTATTTTTATTGCACAAAGCATTAGATGGGGAAGGGAATGGAGGAAGAGCAGGTCAGTTTCACTCACCTGTGGAGGGGAGCCTGAGGGGTGGGTGTTGCCTTCTGACACACTTCCGGTATGTCAGGGGGTGTGGCATTGCAAATGAGTTATGCAAATGAGTTATGCTAATGAGCTCCTGCACCTCTTTTTCTACAAAATGACCCCTGGCTGGAGTAACAGGTGTTTGCAGGCTGCTGTGAAATTTCTTTTGCTCCTGTTAAAAAGAGTAGCTGTTTCTTTTCAGAAAGTTTTTTCAGTTAGTCACAAATTCTACTTTCACTGATTACTTCTCTCACAGGTATGCTGTGCTCATCACTGAAGGCTTTAAGAGACAATGGTGCTAAACTCTTACACATGCGATTCATTATGGTTCCTGTGTTTTTACTTCACTCTGCATCACATGCACCACAGGTTCTTCTTCCTGGAGCACTCTGGTGAACTTTGTAAATAAGTGGGCACTTATTATCACCTCTGCTTTCATTGTCTCATATTTTAAGAGGTTAATTATGTTTCTATACTTTGTGGAAGATTTCACCAAATCACTTTTACTCTTAGGAACAAAGTCCTTAAAGTACTTTATAACTGAGCTGAAAACAATCTGTCTTCTCACTGGGAAGTCATCATGTTTTCCCCAAAATGCAGTAATAAAAACAAAAAACCCCACAAACTGCATTCACAAGAATCAAAGATATACTGTCTTTACTGACCATTTTTTTAAAAAACAACTGACAAATTACTTACCAAGATGAAAAAACTGACTTTTACTGATTTTATTGATGATTTTCCAATTCTGGGGTTATAATCAATTGGATATTTGAGATGGGAGCCTGAAATAGAAAGCTTAAAATCCCTCTGAGCTAATAAATTCATAGTCAGTAAGTCACACCATTAATATAACAAAATTATTAGAAATTCACGTGGGAGAGGAGAAGATGTGGTTTCTAAATCTGCCTCCTACACCCCCCAAATATTAATATAATTGATTTACTAATATCTTGGTTGCCAGGCTATGCAGACGGGAAAGAGCTGTCAAATTCTAATAAAGTGGTAACAAGATTGTGGGTGTCTACCATTTCCAGGCATAAATATCCATGTACACCCATATGGCACATTATGAGTTTGCCTTCCTTTATTTGTAAAATGAACACCTTCTTGTACTTTGTAGAAGAGATTGTCAAGGACTGGATTGAAAATGGTTCGTGGAATGACACCTTCCATTATATTTCCAATAACTTCAGAGGGAAACCATGTTGGGCTGCAGTAGCACAACTAGATTTGATTCCAGTACTACCTTAGAGACCCACAATATTTTGGGGGTATAAGCTTTTGACTCTAGAAAACACATACCTCAAAAATCTTATTGGTGTCCAAGATGCTACTGAACTCGAATTTCTGCTAACTGAATTTTCAATTAATGGTGCTTCTGGACTCAAATTTCCAATAACCTTTTTCTAGTTAAGAGGACCTCCCTCATGGATCACTGCCTTGTGTGGTTCAATGAGACTGTGGGCTATGCCATGGAAGGCCACCCAGGATGGCCAGGCCACAGCAGAGAACTCAGACAAAGTGTGATCCACTGGAGAAGGAAATGGCAACCCACTCAAGTATCTTTGCCAATAAAACCCCATGGACAATAACAAAAGGCTAAATGACACCAGAAGATGTCCAATATGCTACTGGGGAAGAGCAGAGGTCAAGTACAAGTAACCCCAGAAAGAGTGAAGCTGCTGGGCCAAAGTCAAAAGGATGCTCAGTTGAGGATGTGTCTGATGGTGAAGGGAAAGTCCGATGCTGCAAATAACAGTACTGCATAAGAACCTGGAATGTAAGATCTGAATCAAGGTAAGCTTGATGTGGTCAAAAATGAGATGGCAAGACTGAACATCGACATCTTGGGAATCAGTGAACTAAAGTGGATGGGAATGGGTGAATTTAACTCAGAGGACCATTATATCCAATACTGTGGCTAAGAATCCTGTAGAAAAAATGGTGTGGCCTTTATAGTCAACAGTAATGAGATACAATCTCAAAAATGACAGAATGATCTCAGTCCGAATCCAAGGCAAACCATTCAACATCACAGTAACCCAAGTCTATGCCCCAACCACTGACGCAGAAGAGGCTGAAGTGGACCAGTTCTATGAAGATTTACAACACCTCATAGAACTACTCATAGAGCCGCTTTGTGCTGGCTAGGCAGGATATAAATTCAAATAAATAAATAAATAAATAAAATAAACTAACACCAAAAAAGATGTCCTCATGATCATAGGGGACTGGAATGCTAAGGTAGGAAGTCAAAAGGTAACCGAAATAACAGACAAGTTTGGCCTTGGAAAACAAAATTAAGCAGGTCAAAGGCTAACAGAGTTTAGTCAAGAGAACACGCTGGTCATAGCAAACACCCTCTTCCAACAACCTAAGAGGCAACTCTACACATGGACATCACCAGACAGACAACACCAAAATCAGATTGATTATAACATTTGCAGTCAAAGATGGAGAACCTCTAAATGGTCAGTAAAAACAAGATGGAGCTGACTGTGGCTCAGATCATGAGCTCCTCATTGCAAAATCCAGACTTAAACTGAAGAAAGTTGGGGAAACCACTAGGCCATTCAGGTAATCACATCCCTTTTTTTCCCAATTAATTTTTTATTTTTCAAAAATACAACCAACAACAAAAAACAAAATAAGCTTAAACATTGTAACCAGAGCATTATACAAGACCAAGGTACATGTTACAATCATTTCAAACTGCAACTTGATTTAAAATCTTTTCAAAACAATTAACGTCTTAAGAATACAGTAAGTTTCCATAAAAAGGGTTTTTAGGAACTATCTTGCATTCTGTTAAATAACCTATAATAAGGAACCAAGTGGCTTGAAATTCTTTCTGCCTTTTTGTTTCATTTATTTCTGCTGCCGCAGCAATACGACTGTATACAAAATATTCCCACAATTTGTTTTGCTAACAGTATAAAGATGGTGCTTTTTCATTTTTCCAGAATTGTGCAATCAATATTCTTGCAACTGTTATTAGTATAAATATTTGTAACTTTGTACTTTTGTCTTCAATAGAAATCAGACCTGTCTCTAAAACAATTGACTCAAGTGATGGGACCAGCCTGTGTCCAGTAATTAAATGAATTTGTTCTATAATGGTTTCCCCAATGGAAAGAATGGCTGGGCAATACCACCAAGCATGAGCATAGTCTCCCAACGGTCCACATTTTTTCCAGCAAATAGCTGGAATTTTAGAATTGATGCGATGAAGAGCTTCGGGGGTGTAATACCACCTGCTTAAGACTTTAAACGTATTAAAACAAATAGTAAACACATTAGACATATTATTAGGCAATGACCAAATTGTATACCAGGTTTGATCTGAAATCACCTGCACACAGTCTGCATTCCATTGTTTTTGCATAGGCAATATTGCCATCTTACATTGATCCAGCACAAGTTTATACATCTTAGAGATTAAGCCTTTTAACTCTCCTTGTTGGTTTTTTAGAATTATTTCAAAATCTGATAATGACCTAGGAAATACCTCCTGTGAACTAAGATTTTGTAAAACGTTATTAATTTGAAAGTATCTAAACCAAGGAATAGACTCTCCCACTTTACTTTCTAAGTTTTCCTTTGTACATATATTTCCTTGTATCAAGAAATCATTTAGTCGACGTTTACCTGCTGCTTCCCAACATCCAAAATAACTTTTCTCTTTACCAGGAATAAACCAGTCTTGATTAATATAAGTTGAGAACTGAGAATTTTTTGGAAGTAAAACATCCTTATATTTAATCCACTTACTAAGTGAATTTCTTAAAAACTCATTTTGTATAGCATTAATTAGTGTGTTTTTGGGAGGATTCCAATATAATTCTGATAAAGACTTGTCCTTCAGTTCAGTTTCCTCAATTGACTGCCAAATTATTTTAGACTGTGTAGTAAATATTCTGACTATATTTGAAAGAATGGTTGCCTCATAATATAGTCTCAAATCAGGAAAGTCTAACCCCCCCCCTTTTTAGCTGTATGTCTCAGCATATAAAAATTTATTCTCGGTTTTCTAAAATTCCAAAAAATTCAGTTAATTGTTTTTGCCATTTAGTTAGGTCCTTAATGTCGATATACGCTGCGATCGCTCTAAATAAAAATAAATATTTTGGCAAAATAAAACTTGATAAGATTAAGTTTGTCCGCCCAAGAGTAACCTTGTTTTAGCCATTGTTTTGTCTGCCTTTTTGTCTCTTGCATTAACTCATGGAAATTCCAATGTATTAAGTCTTTTAAATCCTTAGGAATTATAACACCCAAGCATCTCCAAGAGGAAAAGTTCCATTTATATGGAAGTTTCTGTTGTAACTTCTTTATGGAGATGCTATTCATACAAATGGGAATAATTTTGGATTTTTCAATGTTTATGTTCAAACCTGTAATTACTTGCATTTGCTGAAAGACCTCCTGTATTGCTGTTAAAGAATTTTCTGGGACTGTTAGGTAAATTAACAGGTCATCTGCATAAAGGCTAATAGTATGGACCTGCTGGCCCATCTGAATACCAGTAATTTTGGGGTGAGCCCTGATAGCATTGGCTAAAGCAGGGGTGGCCAACCTGTGGCTCGGGAGCCACATGCGGCTCTTTCACACATATTGTGTGGCTCCTGGCAGGGCGGCTGGGGAAGCAAAGGGGAGACATGCTTTTTCTCTCTTTCTCCCTTCCTTCCTTCCTTCCTTCCCTCCTCCCTCCCATCTATTTGCTTTCCTAGTTTCTCTCTCTCTCTTTCTTATAACTGGTTTTCCTCGTGTGTTTTTATTTTTGGCAGTCCCATTTAACGTTAATAAAAAGCAAATTTGCATATTTTAAAAAATAAAAACGTGTGTGTGATATTTGTTCCTGTCTTGCGGCTCTCAGACATCTCTATGTGGCTCTTACGTTTATTCTATGTGGCTCTTACGTTAAGCAAGGTTGGCCACCCCTGGGCTAAAGGCTCAAGGGCAATAGCGAATAATAAGGGGGACATAGGGCACCCCTGTCTCGTACCCCTAAGCATTTTAAAAGAATTATTTAGCATACTGCCATACTAGCTGAGGGGTTAGCATAGATTGAGCTTATCGCATTTAGAAAGAATTGTCCAAAGCTCATTGTAATAAGTTTTTTTAAATAAACAATATCAATACTATTTTAAAGTTTTTTAAAATAAACAATATCAATATTTAAATAAACTATATCGATACTATCAAAGGCCTTCTCCAGGTCTACAGTTAATAAAATGGACTCTTGATTAGTATTTTTACACAGGGAAATAATATCTAATGTCCTGTGAATATTGTCCATCATGGACCTATTTGGAATAAACCCTGTTTGATCAGGGTTTATATAAGCAGGTATTATTTGTCTGAGCCTTGTTGCTAGGATTGTAGAGAAGATTTTGGAGTCACAATTTAATAAAGGATGGTAGTTCTCTATCTTTATTTTCCTTAGGAATAGTAATAATATGTGCTTCCTCCCAAGAGGCAGGCTGTTTTCCAGTAATTAGAATACTGTTACAAACCCTGAATATTGTTACAAAGAGGTTCTGCCAAATCTTTCTTAAAAGTTTTAAAAAATTCAGGCATAAAGGCATCATTGCCTGGAGCGGTATTTGGTTTCAAGTGTTGTATAGCATCATTTAACTCTTGTTTTGTGATTTCTTTTTCTAAAATTTGTGATGTTCTTCTGTTAATGTTTTACAAGGTTTGTGATCTTTAAAGAATTTTTCTAAACTTTCAACAGTGGGAGAGTTAGAGGTATATAGTGTTTTGTAATATTCAGCAAAACAATTAGCTATTTCCATACAATGTGTTAATCGGCGGTCATTAGTGTATTTTAATGCAAAGACTTTACGCTCTGCCACTTGTCGGCTCACTCTCCACTTTAAGATTCTGAGCAATTTGGGATTTTTTTGCCAAATTTTTTGTTTTACATACAACTTTTTTTTGGATTTGAGAAGTTTTCATATTATCTAACAGTTTAAGAGTGGCCACTAATTCTTTATATATTTTTTTATTGCAAGTTTTCTTATGTATACTTTCCAAGGAGTTGATTTTTTCCATTAATTCTTTTGCCTTTTTTTGTTTGCCTTTTTTAAGGAAGGAAGTCATAGCAATCAACTTTCCTCTGAGCACTGCCTTAAATGTGTCCTAGAGGATCCTATCATCTACTCCCCCATTATCATTGATTTGAAAATAATCTTGGATAGCCTCACTTATTTCAGAACTATTAAGTTCTCCCAATAAAATGGCATTATTCAATCTCCAATTTCTATGTTTTACTTCACTATCTTTTTTAATTAACTGAAATTCTCCAAAGGTGTGATCCAACCATCTAAAAGGGCCTATATAAGAATTATTAATCCTATCAAGCATAGTATCTGAAAGAAAAAGAAAATCAATACATGTATAAGTGTGAAATCTGGGTGAAAAATAAGTATAGTCTCTCTCTGTTTTATGCCCAGTTCTCCACACATCAGAGAAATGAAATTGTTCTAAAAGATCAAAAAGTTCAGTATGCCTTCCGTGCCCCCCCCCCCGTAGTTTTGTAGTTTTACTCCCTGATCTATCCAATGTTTTATCTAAAATGAGATTGCAATCCCCACCTATAATGACCAATCCTTCTTGGAGTCCTTGAGATGGGAGAACACAGTATTAAGAAATTGGGCTTGTTGAGTATTTGGCGCATATAAAGAGACCAATGTCACCTGTTCATTATCTAATTGTCCTTTTATAAACAAAAATCTACCGTGTGGGTCTACTACCTGCTCTTTAAAAACAAAATTTACCGTTTTTGCTAACAGTATAGCTGTTGCTCTTGCTTTTGAGGAGCCTGGAAATTGGTATTGCTTGGATACCATTGTGAATTCAAAATTGCTTTTTGCATATTTTTTAAGTGTGTCTCCTGCATAAATACCATGTCTGGTTTAGTTTTCAATAGTTCCTTCAATACTCTTCTATGTTTCATACAATTATTCAATCCTTGAACGTTAATCATTCTGATTTTATAAACCTCCATAACGCTTAGTTGGTTACACTTTGGTGTGTCAAGCTTAAACTATGCTAAAATCAACAAACTACCTTATCCTAATTACACTCTATACTAACCCTACCCACCCTTACCCCACCTCCCGTACCCACCCTTCTCTTATAATAACTTAGTACCTTGTTACCTTACTTCAGCCAATAAACTAAGACTTTATAGAACAGAATTCAGTGACCCTCTCTGTTGAGGGCAAAGCAGAACACCTCCTGCCACCTGAATCTGTACCTGAGGGAGCTCACTAATCACTGCCACCCCCCTCCCTCCCCTGCTCCTTATTATTAAATAATACAAATCACCCATAGTTATGTATATATACCTTGTGTTTACAAGTTAACAGATATCAGAGCTCAATAGAACATATCTCAGCAAAGACAACTGTCTATATTTTCATTCCTGAAAAGAGTCTCATCCAGAACCTGCATGTATTGGAATTTTACTGGACTTCATTGGAGACATAGGGAAAAGGTTCTTCCACTTCGCTGATCTTTTCTCTTCTTGTTCCATTGGAGTTTCACTTTGTATAGCTGAAATAAGTTCTTTTCCCATTTCTTCATCCCAAGCCAGAAGATGTTGACCCTGGTGATATACATAAAGCTTCCCTGAGGGCATCCATCTATATTTCTGATGTAGTTCTTGCAATTGTTTAGTGGTTGTTTTCAATTTTCTATGAATCAACAATGCTTCTTTAGGCACATCAGGAAATACTGTAATTTGTTCATCTTCAAAAGCAAAGATACCAGGCTTTTTTGCTTCTGTTAAAATGTGTTTTCTAACTCTGGCATCTGGTATGGTAATCACAATGTCTCTAGGCAAAGAGCGTTTAGCAGCAGATTTAGAGCCTATTCGAGACATATTTGAAATCACAGGAACTAAGCCTTCTTCCAGCTTCAGGGCATTAGCTATAAAAGTTGCCATAAAAGAGATTAGTTCTATTTTGCTCAGCTTCCTCTCTTATCCCACGAAATTTTAAGTTCACAGATTTAAGTTCAGATTCTATGCATATCATTCTATCATTGTGCTCAGATGAAACCTCAGAGAGAGTTTGAATACTAGCCTGATTTGCTGAGCTTCTCTCCAGTGTGGTTTCTGCTTTTGCAACTGCTTGAGTCACAGAGAGTTTTATTTCTTCTACATGCATTGTTAGTAAAGAAATTCTTTCCAGTAGGCTTGCTTCCATTGCTTTAAGGTAAGTTATTACTGCTGAGTCAGAATCATCTGAAGGGAGTTTCTCTGTCATCAGAGTTCTGGCCGCCATTTTATTTTCCTTCGAGGCTTGCGCCTGCCGGCAAGAATCCAGCTCAAAGTGCTCTTTTATCGAGCGCAGCATACCCAAAGTTGACCTCTGCTTAAGCAGCTTGCTTTTCTTGATTATGTATAGTATTTTGCCGTTGCGTTTGGAGTGAATAGATGCTTAATTAGCAGGGGAAGGATTAGCGGGGGTAGGAGTTACAGGATTATGTGGCCGCCATCACCGACGCCTTGCCACCCCCCCTCCCTCAGATCATATCCCTGATGAATATACAGTGGAGGTGAAGAATAGGTTTATTATTTATTTATTTATTTATTATTAGATTTATAGGCCGCTCTCCCCGCAACACAGGCTCAGAGTGACTGACATGGCTTGGCAGAGTCAAGATACATAAAATACATTAAAATCAGTTAAAACATAAAACACTCTCAAAACATAACAATAACAGTAAGAATAAAATGCTCAGTGATGTGTCAGATGGCGTAATAAGTAAACCCCATGTTCTCTGGCTCTAGAAGTCAGGTGTCTCTAGCTCCAGATAATGATACCCATGGCCAGTCATTGGTGGTCATGAGATGGGGGGGAGGCAAGGAGGTGGCAGCCCCTATTTGTAAGCCTGGTGGAAGAGCTCCATCTTGCAGGCCCTCCGGAACTGTATAAGGTCCCACAGGGCCCTGATCTCCTCTGGGAACTTGTTCCACCAGTAAGGAGCCACCACCAAAAAAGCCCTCCCCCGGTAGCAGTGAGCCTGGCTTCTCTGGGGCCTGGAATAGCCAGACGGTGTTGCTCCCCAGACCATAGTGCTCTCTGGGGCATATATGGGGAAAGGCGGTCCCTCAGGTATGTTGGATCCAGGCCATTTAGGGCTTTAAAAGCAAGCACCAGCACCTTGAAGTGAATCTGGTACGCTATAGGTAGCCAGTGCAGTGCCTCCAGTGTTGGTCGGATGCACTCCCATCTAAGGAGATACATCAATAATCTCACTGTGTCATTCTGCACCAGCTGCAGCCTCCAGATTTGCGACAAGGGCAGCCCCATGTACAGAGTGTTACAATAGTCTAACTTAAAGGTGATCATTACATGGATCACTGTAGCCATGTCTGCGTGGTCCAGGAAGGGAAACAACTGCTGCGCCAGCTGCAGATGATAAAAGGCCGACTTGGCAGTGGCTGCTACCTGAGCCTCCATTGTCAGGGAGGGATCCAGGAGCACTCCCAAACTCCTAACCACCAGTGCAGGTGCCAACAGCACCCTGTCAAAGGCTGGGAGTGGGAGCCCTGCCCTTGGACCACCCCGACCCAAGCACAGGTCTTCCGTCTTCACCAGGTTCAGCTTCAGCCTACTCAGCCTGAGCCATCCAGCCACAGCGTGCAATGCCCGGTCCAGATCATCCGGTCTGGAGTCCGACTGACCGCACAACATCAAGTAGAGTTGGGTGTCATCAGCATACTGGTGACAGCCCAGCCCAGCCCTCCAGACAATCTGGGCAAGGGGCACATATAGATGTTGAAGAGCAGTGGGGACAAGACAGCCCCCTGGGGCACTCCGCATTAAAGCAGGTGCCTCTGGGACTGCTGTCCCCCTAGCACCACCCTTTGTCCCCGACCCTGGAGAAAGGAAGTGAGCCACTGTAAGGCAAGCCCCTGTATCCCCACGTCAGCAAGGTGGCAGGTCAGCAGCTGGTGATCAACCGTTTCGAACGCAGCCAATAGGTCTAACAACACTGCCTCAATCCAGATGTCTCTGGAGGTCATCAGTAAGGGCCACCAGAGCTTTCTCCATCCCATACCTCTGGCAAAAGCCTGACTGGAAGGGATCTAATACAGAAGTGTCATCCAGAAAGGTCTGCAACTGTATCACCACCGCCCTCTCTATTTAATTTGCCCAAATAGGGCAAATTGGAAACTGGCTGATAGTTGGCCAATTTGGCTGGATCCAAGGATGGTTTTTTTCAAGAGAGGGCGGACCATTGCTTCCTTGAGTGCACTTGGGAACCGCCCCTCCGTGAGGGACTGGTTGATAATCTCCCTTAGTGCACCTCGAAACCCCTCGTGACCAGCTTTAATCAACCAGGAAGGGCACGGGTCAAGGTTGCATATGGTTGGATGTACAGTCATGAGCAACCTCCTCAAGGCTGAGCAGGCCAAAGGAATCCAAACCTGAAAACATAGACATGCAAAAGGCCTCAAGTTCACTCATTGTATCAACTGTGGCAGGGAGGTCACGGCAGAACACCAAGACTTTATCCGCAAAATAGCTCGCAAAAGCCTCGCAGCCAGTGTCCAATTCCCTACTATTTGGTCTGCCCTATGGCAGAGCTCTTATAGATCAAATTGTTCTAAATAATTGTGCTGGGCATGAGCTAGCGGATGCAATCTCGGCCACATAGTAATCTTTCTTAGCAGCCTTGACTGCCACCTCATAGGCTTTCATAAACGTCCCATAAAATGCTCTTGTTGCTTCGTCATGAACCCGTTGCCACCATCTCTCTAACCGTCTGAGCTCTTGCTTCATAAGCCACAACTCCTGGGTAAACCAGGGAGCAAGCCTAGGAGTACAGAGGGCATCTGGGAGCAATCTCGTCGATGGCTGCAGAGAGTCAGTTGTGCCAGTCCTCCACCAGCTCATCCAATGAGCCGCCAGGGAGCCTCGGATCCCACAGACCCAACTGGAGCCACCCTGGGTCCATCAGGCTCCGTGGATGAGCTAAAATATGCTCACTACCTAAACAGGGTTGGAGTGGGTCATTCAGACGGGCCTTCAGAGCATGGTGGTCCATCCATGGTACTGCCAAAGCAGTAATCCAGTCCACTGTTACCCCTGCCGCGAAGATCAAATCGAGCATGTGTCCGGCCTGGTGAGTGGGGGTCGCTACAAACAGGGAGAGTCCCAGCGCCACCATGGACGACGTCAGGTCTGCTGCCTTTATGGAAGCTGCATCATCAGCATGGATGTTGAAATCACCCAGGACAATCAGCCTTGGCTGTTCCAACACCCAGCCTGCTACAGCCTCCATCAGGGGCAGCAGGCTCCCAGCCGGTGTGTTAGGCGGTCAGTACACCAGCCAGATCGCCACACTTTCCCCGGCCTCCAGCACCAAGCCTACACACTCTAAGCCTGTGATCTCCAATGGCGGGAGCGCTCTGAAGGAGTAAGCCTCCCGAATGAGCATCGCCACCCCTCCCCCCACCCCCTAGTCCATGATTGGTGCAGGACCACAATCCAGGTGGGATAAGTTGGGAAAGAGCCACTGTTTCCCCCTCCCACACCCAGGTCTTGGTCACGCAAGCCAGTTCTACTTGTTGTTCCGCCATGAAATCCCGCAAGACCATGGCCTTATTGTTTATAAATCTGGCACTGTACAGCACCAATGCCAGAGAGGGGTTCTCCATCCTAGCCCCACTGCCAACCACCTTCGAGATGGGTCTCAGGCTGGAAGGGTGCTGAGCTTGCTTATTTCTCTGCATCCTTCCCTTTACTTCCTGCCTAGACCCACCACTGTACTTTCCGCAGGAGCACCAGAATCTGCTGACCAGGCATCGCTTCCCCCCTGATCTCCGCATAAGCCTCAGATCGTTAGGGTCTACTATCGTTAATTAATTAATTAATTAATCATAGTTGCAGTTCTCCTGGCAGCAGATGTCCTAGATAACATTCCCCAATTATCTTGCACAATATACTCGGAACAGCTAGTTTCCCTTCACTGGCCAGTGAAAATATAAAGGCCAGAGACAATCCACCCCCACCCACTAACTGAACCATACCCCAATTTAACAGTACCAGTTCCAATGACACTAGGATAATTAGTCCTTGGGGACCACTGGTTCACAATAATCCAATCAATCCCTATCCTACTTTCAGTGGTCACTCTTGCTGCTGTCAGGCCTTAACTAACCATGCTAATCACCCCCACCCCCACCCAAGGTTGGACACTAACTGACCTCAAAATCTAGTTAGTTTCAGCCTGACATTCCAGGACGTCTTGGCTACACACTCTACTCGGCTGTTGATATGACCTCAACTGGTCCTCATATGCACCCTCTTTAGCTATTACAGGCTTCTTTTTTGGTCCACAATGGTCTTCCTCAGTCCTGGCCTCCTCTGATGTTTCCACAGCCTCTCTGCACTTCTAAGACCCTCCAACCATCCAGTGGCTCTTGCCTGTCCCAAGGCCTCTCCCCCTGTCCAGCAGACACTGTCTGTCTGTAAGTTGTTAAGCCTGGCAATCTGACTAGTTGCTGGCATTTGTACCCAGTCCGCGGTGGGGAGAGAACCGATCTCCTCTCTGCTCACCATCCGGTTGGTCTCCTCCTGAGATTTGGAGGTCACTGCCCGGAGCCAGGCCACTCCACTCTGGGTTGGTCCCAAGACAGGGGCCAGGCTGGATCCAGTCATCAGGGGGGTGCTCCACTCCCCCCCAAGAAGGGGTGGGGATCCACCACTCACCCCCACTCTTCGCATTGGTGACTCACCCGCCGCTGCCACCACCTCTGCTGCCTCTGCTGTAGCCACCAGTCTCAGGGAGGTCGCTGCCGCCTCCGCTGCCTCCACCACCTCCACCACTGGTCTTAGGAGGTCCAGGCACAACGTCAGTGACAACCTCAGTCGCACCCACCATGTCCGCACCAGCAACAGGCCAGGCACAGAGACCCCACACGGCTGCGCTGGCAAGCAGTCACTGCATTTGGGGCTGGGGATGGGTTCAAGATGGTGGCTGCAGGCAGGAGGCAAGCCAGCAGAGGGACCACCACCTGTCTCAGGAAGTCCAGGCACAATGTAGGTGACAGCCGCAGTCACACCCACCAAATCTGCGCCAGCAACAGGCCAGACACAGAGACCCCATGCAGCCGTGCTGGCAAGCAGTCACCACGTTTGGGGATGGGGATGGGCTCAAGATGGCGGCTGCAGGCAGGAGGCAAGCCGGTTTAAGGGACTAGATTTGATATATAGAGTGCCTGGAGAACTATGGGCAGAGGTTCGTGACATTGTACAGGAGGCAGCAATCACTACCATCCCAAAGAAAAAGAAATGCAAGAAAGCAAAGTGGCTGTCTGATGATGCTTTACAAATAGCAGAGGAAAGAAGGAAAGTGAAAGGTGAAAAGGAAAGATTTACCCAACTGAATGCAGATTTCCAGAGAACAGCAAGGAGAGATAACGAGGCTTTCCTGAATGAACAATACAAAGTAATAGAGGAAAACAATAGAATGGGAAGGAATAGAGATCTCTTCAAGAAAATTGGAGAAATCAAGGGAACATCCCATGGAAAGCTGACCATGATAAAGGACAAAAACGGTAAGACCCTAACATAAGCAGAAGAGATCAGGAAAAGATGGCAAGAATACACCGAAGAACTATACAAGAAGGACCTCAATGTTCTTGTCAACCATGACAGTGTAATCACTGACCCCGAGCCAGACATCCTGGAATGCGAAGTCAAATGGGCTTTAGAAAGCATTATTAACAACAAAGCTAGCACAGGGGATGATATCCCAGCTGAGCTATTCAAAGTCTTAAAAGATGATGCTGTTAAAGTGCTGCACTCAATTTACCAGCAAATTTGGAAAACACAACAGTGGCCACAGGATTGGAAAAGGTCAGTTTACATTCCAACCCCAAAGAAGGGTGATGCCAAGGAATGTTCAAACTATTGCACAATTGCACTCATTTCACACACTAGCAAGGTCATGCTCAAAATCCTACAAGCTAGGCTTCAGCAGTATGTGGATGGAGAACTGCCAGAAGTACAAGCTGGGTTTCGAAGAGGTAGAGGAACTAGAGATCAAATTGCCAACATTCGCTGGATTATGGAGAAAGCAAGAGAGTATCAGAAAAACATCTACTTCTGCTTCATTGACTATGCTAAAGCCTTTGATTGTGTGGATCACAACAAACTATGGCAAGTCCTTAAAGAGATGGGAGTACCAGACCACCTCACATGTCCCTTGAGAAACCTGTATAAGGGTCAAGAAGTGACAGTTAAAACTGGATATGGAACAACTGATTGGTTTAGCATAGGAAAAGGAGTATGACAAGAATGTATATTGTCACCTTGTTTATTTAATTTATATGCAGAGTACATCATGCAAAATGCCAGCCTGGATGAATCACAAACTGGAATTAAGATTGCTGGGAAAAACATCAACAACCTCAGATATGCAGACGATACCACTCTAATGGCAGAAAGTGAAGAGGACCTAAAGAGCCTCTTGCTGAGAGAAAAAGAGGAGAGCACAAAAGTTGGCTTGAAACTGAACATCAAAAAAACTAAGATCATGGCATCCAGCCCATCACACCCCAAATAGAAGGGGAAGTCGTGGAAGCAGTGACAGACTTTATATTCCTGGGATCTAAGATCACTGCAGATGGTGACTCCAGACAGGAAATTAAAAGACACCTGCTCCTCAGGAGGAAAGTGATGGCAAACTTAGACAGCATAATAAAAAGTAGAGACATCACCCTGTCAACAAAAGTTTGTTTGGTCAAAGCAATGGTATTCCCAGTAGTAATGTATGGCTTTGGGAGTTGGACTATAAGGAAGGCCGAGTGCCGAAGAATAGATTCTTTTGAATTATGATGCTGGAGAAGACTCCTGAGAGTCCCTTGGACTGCAAGGAGATCATATCAGTCAATCCTAAAAGAAATCAACCCTGACTGTTCCCTGGAAGGCCAGACACTGAAACTGAAGCTCAAGTAATTTGGCCACCAAATGAGAAGGGAACGCTCAGTGGAGAAGATGCTGATGCTGGGAAAGACTGAAGGTCAAAGAAGAGGGGGAAGGCAAATGATGACATAGTTAGACAGTGTTATCGATGCAACAAACATGAAATTAAGCAAACTTCGGAGCATGACAGAAGACAGGACGGCCTGGCATGATGTGGTCCATGGGGTCATGAAGAGTTGGACTCGACTATGCGACTGAACAACAACAAAGTTAAGAAGATAAAGTTTTTTGGCTCTTGCTAGGATGGCATTGCCTTCCCCAAGCGGTGGGAAGCTCAAAGCAACCCTTGTAGGACCCAGTTGCCTCTTGATACCATGTGACCACAAAAATCATCCATCACATCCTCAAAGCTCCAGTGTTATGTGGGTTCTTGTTTTAACTGATATGTCATCAGGGCAACTCAATTTTCTGTGCTGTTGTCTCTCTGTGTGTTGTGGAAGGGCCTTTCCAGGCCCGCAGAGTTTGCTAATGGACTAGCCAGAAGCTGTAACAACACCAGAGACAACTGAATGAAGAATAGGGAATAATACAATAATCCTCAAATGGCATGCCGGGGCACAGTAAAGTGCTACAAGGAAATGGCTGCTGTGCTTCCATTAAATAATTAAAAGCCCAAGTAACCCACCTACAGAGGAGCTTGCCTGCTGGGCCTGCAGCATTTACTGCTCCCCCCATCCGTCCTCACTTTGGCCTTTGCTAGGCAGGATAATTCAGCCACTGAGTGTAATTGGGCTATTCAATCAGTCCTGATACATAGAAATCAGCAGGATTATTTGTCCTCAGAGAGAAATCTGCCTGTGACATTTCTACATGAGTCATCACTCTGGGCTAATCATTCCAGGCTACCCATTCTTAGCTTATAGATAGACCCCTCCAGGACTTTTTTGGTAGGAAAAGCCCAGCAGGAACACATTAGCATAATAGGCCACACCCAACAACAGAAAATCATTAGCATATTAGGCTACACCCCGACAGTGCAGACCTGCCCTCAGAGAAGAGGGAGAGCTTGTACCTGCCTTAAAGGTGCCACTGGACTCTTTTGGATTGCTAGCTATGGGATGGAGGGGGAAACACACAAATTGGGAAGGAAGGAAGGAAAGAAGGAAGGAAGGAAGGAAGGAAGGAGGGAGGGAGGGAGGGAGGGAATGGAGGGAAAGAGAGAAAGAGAAAAAAAGAAAGAAAGAGTAGTAGTAGAAGAAGAAGAGAATGGATTTATATCCCGCGCTTCACTACCTGAAGGAGTCTCAGAGTGGTTTACAAACTCCTTTCCCTCCCCCTCCCCACAACAAACACCCTGTGAGGTAGGGGAGTTGAGAAAGCTCTGACAAAAAACTGCATTTTTTCAAGAACAGCTGTGCCAGAACTATGGCTTGCCCAAGGTCATCCAGCAGGTGCAAGTGGAATGGGGAATCAAACCTGGTTCTCCCAGAACAGAGTCTGCGCACCTAACCACTACACCAAACTGACTCTGGAAAGAGGGAAGGAAAGAAAGAAAGAAGGAGGGAAAGAAAGAGGGCAAAGAGATGGGGATGAAGGGAGGCTCTCCCACCACCCCCATGGCTTTGCCACCCATCAAGGTCCTGCCCATCAATGCCCCGCCACCCCCCATGGCCCACCCCACCCCAATCAAGCCCCACTAAGTGTGGAACTTATGAGAAGCTTCTGAGGAGGCTGTGGGAAGGCTGAGATGGTGGCGGCGGCAAGAGGAGGCGACTCGGAGAGGTGGCAGCCCCAGGGCTGGAAGGTGACATGTGGTCAGACACAGAGCCAGACTTGGAGGTGTTCTTGTGTGGGGTGCATGGCTCAGAGCTGGTTTGGTGGCAGAATGAGCAGCGGCAGCTGGGCCTCTTCTGTGACACGCTTGCCTTTGGCAGTGGCGGGCACACAGATGCAGGCGGGGCCACCTCCTCCCCCTCCTTCTGTGCCATGAGCCACACCCATAGGAGTTCCACACCCACCACTTGGTCCTGGCAGCCGCCACCAAGTACTTCGTGCCACTCCTCTCAGGCGACTTCGCCGAGTCCCGCTTGGGCTGCGTGGAGCTGCACAACTTACCTTCCTTTTTCTGGCTACTCATGGCCTGACTGAGGGCAGCTGGGAGCAGGGGGTGGGACTTGCTGCATGTGCCTACCCCCTGAGCTCCAGAAGCCAACCAAAACACTGTTCCTGTGCACTCCGGCCCAAAAATAGCCAGAACCTAACCTAAACCAGCTTCTTAACAGCAACAAAAGGCCATCTAATGGAGACATACATAAATGCAGGGATCAGATCTTGCAATAAACCCAGATGGTCCCCATCTACAATTGGGCAATATACTAAAGAACCTGATATCAGCTGTACCATCTTGGGCTCACCCTCCAATGGGAGATGGGCAGGCCCATAGCTACAGTGGGCCCCAACTTCCTGCCATTCCCCCCTGACTTCCATGCAGCCCCCAGGCCCCCTGGCTCTCTGGGCTGCCCAGAGGACTCCCAACTTTCTGGGCCACCTGGAGGACTCCCCACCGCCACCTCTTCCCCAAACGCAGCTTGTTTCCCTCCGTAGGCAAGCAGAGTGTGAATGCTGCAAAAGTGAGTTTTTAACATTTTAATTTTATCTTTTATTTTGTGATGTCAGTGCCCCCTGACTTATTTAAAGCCCCCCAAATTACAAAATCCTGGCTACTGCCTTGGAGATGGGCCATCTTGTGTCAACAATTTCCTTCTGCTCTCTACATAGTACAAAAAGTCAGCCCCTCCCTATGTAAAAGAATAAATAGACACAAAATGCAGGATTCAGAAACCAGCAGGAGAATACTCCAGTCTCCCTGGATATTCCAGTTTCTAGACCAGCTCTATATTTCTAAGGCCAAAGATCTCAATTTTTGAGTTTTCTGTTTGCTGATATGGGAATGTGAGATTTCCTTTGTGTTTCTCACATAAAAACCTATGAAGCTGCCTTATGCTGAATATGACCACTGGTCCATCAAGGTCAGTACTGCCTACTCAGACCCGGAAATGACATCATCGCGCCGGGCACATTGCACAGGGGACTCTCTAGCATTTGGCTAAAAACTCAATGGTGACCATAGAGTTTTTAGCCAAATGCTAGAGCGTCCCCTGTACAATGTGCCCAGTGTGATGATGTCACCTCCAGGACCAAGCCAGGAGCCTCCTGCCAGCAGAGGGGTAAGACCTGGCAACCCTACCTATCACCTGATCCTTTTAGCTGGAGTTTGTGGAAACTGAACCTGGGATCTTCTGCATGCCAAACAGAACAGATGCTCTACCACTAAACCACAGCCCATAACCAAACCACTCAAAGCACATTCCATTTCCGTTCTTCCAAACAACTCCATAGATGGTCTGACATGACTTCTAGTGACTTAGCATTGCACAAACACTAGTTCAAAGTTACTTTCGTATTTGCTGGGTTTCAGAACCTTGTGCAAATATCTTTATGCAATTGTTCCATTGCCCTATCCTTAACCATTTCTCTTCAACACTTTATCATCATTGTTTTTACTTAACATAATGGGAGGAGCCCATAGAGTCAAACATACTGTGTTTCCAATGAGAGAGGAGGGGGTTATGTTGCTTGCTAAGAATTTGAACAAGGGGATGGGGAATCTAGAATTCCACAAGCATGCCAAAGCAAGCTTGTGATAAAATGAAGTATTTGTGGGTAAATTAGCAAATGCAGTTACAAGGAGAGCTTGGGAGGGGGCTTGTCTAATAGCTAATATGGACTTTGGTTGGATCAGGGAGACAAACTGGAAGCACATGGCTGGAACTGAAACAGAGAAAACTCTGGACAGCTTCAGCAGTGTTTCTCCACAAGGCTCAGGTAAGAAAGACATTTGGGCCCACAGTTTCACAGGTGCCACACTCATAGCAGATCCTCGTGGGCTACACTCTTCTTTCTAAACTCAGTGCCTATCCTATCTAGTAAGTGCTCCTTCATCACCACATTTCCTTCCTTCAAGAAACAAGCTACTCACTAAATCCTTAGCCCAGTGGCCCTAAGGAAAGACTGAGAGCTCTAAGGTTAGATACTACTCCTATGGTGTTCACTAACACAGCCAGGTCATTCAGCAGGTTCTGTGGTAGCAAAAATTCTGGATACATTGCCCAGTTTCAGAAAACGGAGGAGGACTTTATGCTGCATAGTTTCCTCTAGTGCAATTGTGGCCTTAGAGCTTCTAGGCTCAGTAACATGGCTGTGGAAGAAGGGAACTGAAGGCAAGAGGACAAGGGCAACCTGGATGATGGATGAGATGAAGGACATAGATTGGAGAGGAGTGTCACACACAGATGGGGTCATGGCTTTGAGAATCCTACTCAGGTCTATTCAATGGGGCTTACTCCAAGGAAAGTTGTTCTTAGGGCTGCACTGTGAAGCACCCCATGATATCCAATACAGCTTGATACATGAATCATAGAATCATAGAATTGGAAGGTACCTCCAGGGTCATCTAATCCAACCCCCTGTACAATGCAGGAAATTCACAAATACCTCCCCCCCCACACACACATCCACGCCCAGGAGATGACAAAAAAACTCCATGATCTCCAGCCAAACTGGCCTGGAGAAAAATTGCTTCCTGGCCCCAATGTGGCGATTAGGATTTCCCTGGGAATGTAAGAAAGGGCCACAAGAACAAAGCACTGAGGCAACCCTTGCTGTCCTCCCTCTCATGATCTGCCAATGTTCACAGTATTGCTGTCAGATGGCCATCTAGCCTCTGTTTGAAAACCTCCGAAGAAGGAGAGCCCACCACTTCACGAGGAATCCCGTTCCACTGAGGAACCACTCTAAGTTTCAGGAAGTTCTTCCCAATGTTTTGCTGAAAACTCTTCTGATTTAATTTCAACCCGTTGGTTCTGGTCCAACCTTCTCAGGCAACAGAAAATAACTCTGTACCATCCTCTATATGACAGCCTTTCAAGTACTTGAAGATGGTTATCATGTCAGTCATCTCTCCAGGCTAAACATACCCAGCTCATACCCATGTACCCGGCATGATACGTGCCATATACTGGCATTGTTCCATCAAAGTTAGTATTGTCTACTCAGACCAGGCTCAGTGCTCTCCGGGGTCTCAGGCTGAGGTCTTTCACATCACCTCTTAACTGATCCTTTTAACTGGAAATGCCAGGGACTGAAGCTGGAACCTTCTGCATGCTAAGCGGAGGCTCTTCCATTGAGCCACAGTCCACCCAGCAAACCAAGGTGGGCTTCAGAACAGCATCAGGAGGCAGGCCACTGAATCCCAGCTTTCTAAATGTCTCAGTATTGTGTACTTTCACACCCTAATAGTTCAAATAACAAGGGTAACTCAGGGTAGCATTTTAGGACCAAATAAAAACCACCAAGTAGCATGAAATTTCAAATTTCACCAGGGGTCCGTTGGGGCTGGAGCGAGGCGGAGCTAAGCTCCGCCAGCTCAGGAGTGGCCACTAGGGCAGCCATGGTCCGAATCAGATTCTCTGATCTGATTCAGCCCGCTGCCGAATTGCCGCTGAAATTCGGCGGCAATTTTAAAAGCCACTGGAGGGGAGGGCGTTTGAGGGAAAGGCTCCAAACTCGCAGGGTAGCTGCTGGGGCCTCTTCTCAAAATACCCACCAAGTTTCAAGAAGATTGGATCAGGGGGTCCAATTCTACAGGCCCCCAAACAGGTTGCCCCCATTCCCTCCATTGTTCTCTATGGGAGGAAAAAAGTTAACCTTTTTTCCCACCATAGAGAACAATGGAGGGGATGGGACAACCTGTTTGGGGGCCCATAGAATTGGACCCCCTGGTCCAATCTTCTTGAAACTTGGTGGGTATTTCGAGAAGAGGCTCCAGCAGCTACCCTGCGAGTTTGGAGCCTCTCCCTCAAACCCCCTTTCCTCCAGCCCCTCATATACCCTATGAGTTTTTGCCATTGATTTCAATGGCCCATAGGGCAGGGGTGGGCAAATTGTGGCCCGGGGGCCACATGCGGCCCACCACAGAGTTTTTTGCGGCCCGCCAAGAAGATTTCAGGACTTCAAGAAAATTGAGCCTAAATTCAATTTGCTCTCTTATCCCATCACTGCTGATATTGATACAGCACCTGAGGAGCTGCAGCTTGAACTTATTGACATGCAGTCAGATCACACTGTGAAAGAAATGTTTAATGCTGTGACATTAGTTGACTTTTACAAATCTTTGTCTGCTGGAAAAAATTCCATGTATGAAGAAATTTGCTGGGAAAATGTTCTCTATGTTTGGGTCTACATATATTTGTGAGCAAAGTTTTTCTTGCATGAAGATCAACAAGAGTAAATATAGATGCTCTTTAACAGACATTAACTTGCAGGCTGTGATGAGAATCTCAACAAGCAATCTCACTCCTGATTTCAAAAAAATTGTAGAAAAGTGTGATAGGGTACATTTGTCTCATTAAACAGATTCTAAAATTAAATGTGCTTGCAGCTATAGATGATATGAAATTAGCACAATAAATAAATTGAACAAAACTACCACTATTTTATTTAATTTATATTTATTGATTTTTATGATACAATTTATACCTTTTCTGAAATGCAAAGTTAACTAATGAATGCAATCATTTTAAAAGGTGCGGCCCTCCGCTAACCTCCGCTCCCACAAAGTGGCCCCCGAGCCAAAACAATTGCCCACCCCTGCCATAGGGTATAATGGGGCTGAAACTGACATTCCCTTTCTGACACACTTCTGGTGATGTCAGGGGACGTGGCATATGGTAAGGAGGTATGTTAATGAGTTATGCTAATGAGCTCCTGCACCTCTTTTTTTACGAAAGGACCCCTGAATTTCACAGCACTCTTTCTATGGCAGGTAGCTAAAAGGATGATAAAGGGATCAACAGGAGTCTCATCAACAGCTTGCCATGGTCTTAAAATGGTGCTTCACTAACATCTTTGCAGAATAATTAGCTGAGCTTCTGTCCATTGCGAACTATCTCAAGAATACCTGGATGATGGACAATGATCATTCTCCCTTTGAAAATAAAAAAGCCAGTCATTATTTAGAAATGTCTCTAGCATTCAGAAGAACATTTGGGACTCTTATAAAATAGGGAACAGCATTACAGAGCAACATATTGAGATTATAAAGTTGAAGTCCAGTAGCACTTTTAAGACGAATACAGTTTTATTCAAGTGTAAACTTTCATGTGCACACACACTTCTTCAGATACGATGAAGTGGAAGTTGCCAGTCTGTAAATATAGATAGAGGGTGAGCAGCAAATTAGCATAAAGCATAATCAAGATATTTAACAGGTTGAAGGACCAAACTGGAATAACAAGCTTAGTGTATGTGGTCACCATTTGTTTGGGTTTAATTCTGGGGGGAAACGTAGTGAAGGAAATAAATATATCAAAATCAGAGATTGATGAGCAGATGTACCCTTCTTAACTGTGGAATGCTGAGAGTAATTGAGATCCAGCTATCATGTTCCATCTGTCTCCTCTCAAGCATGGGGGCTACAGTATAGCATCCTCTTCTTTGAGGTGGTATGATTGGCTGTGCAGTATATCTCCTCTGTCTCCAGACCAGAGAAATACATTCCAAGCTACCATTCCAAATTACATTACATTCTACTATTTGTTACATTACAATCTACTATTCCAATCTATTATTCCAAATAAGGAATAAAATAAAGAGGATGTATAGCCTTTCTGCGGGATTAATGAGAATACAGATGTAAGGACTGAACGATGTATATAGTATATAGCATATGTAGTGAGATAAGAAACCAATATCCCTGTTGATTCCTGGGGGTTCCATTGTTCTGAGTGTTGCAATAATTTGTAACTCAGCAATTTCCCTTTCTAGTTTGTTCCCAAAGTTCCTTTGCAATAAAACAGCTACTTTGAGGTCACCCATTGAATGTCCTAGAACAGTGTTTTTCAACCACTATGCCGCGGCACACTGGTGTGCCACGAGATATTGTCAGGTGTGCCGCGGGATTTTTTCAATGAAAGAAATGTGCCTTCCGGGCTGACCTTCCGGGACGCGTTTGCGCATGTGAGAAAGAACAGTGGCGTGCTCTCGCTGATTCCGCTCGCACGCTCTGTGGCCGGCCTGAGGTAGGAGGGAGCCGCTGTTGAGGCGCAGCTCCCCTTGGCCTTGCGAGGACTCGAGGGAGGGAGGGGGAGTGCCGAGGGGTTCTGTCTGTTCACCCACCCGACCTGCCAGCGCCACGATGGAGGCAGCAGCCATGAGCGACTGGGAGCAGCTGCTGCAGTGAGCCCGCCTGGCCGAGCAGGCGGAGAGATACAATGACATGGCGGAGAGATACAATGACATGAAAGCGGTGAGTGGCTGGGGGGGAGGAGGAGGAGGAGAAGGGGGGTCCTCCTCAGGAGATGCACGGCGCCCCCCATGGGCCCCGCCGTCACAGCCTTTGCTTGGCCGTGATGGAGCCAATGCCCTGGCTCGTCTGCGCCGCCCCCGCCCCCCACGAGCCTCGGAGGGGGCAGCTGAGCCTTTCCAGGTGAGGGCTGTCTTCTTCTGCGTGGCCTCTCAGCCCGGAAGGTGGAGGTGGGCCTCTGTGGGTCCCGCTTCATGGCTGCTCTTTTTCCGTCTCTGGCCCTGGCGCTGATGTTGGCCGCCTCCAAGCCGTGTGTCGGCGGCGGCAGTCGGGTGATGCCCGCCTGCGTGTTGGAGAATGAGCAGGGTGAGGCGGTGGACTCGAGCGGCATCCAGTTCGTGGGGGCCGGAGGCAGGCTCGCACACAGCAGATGGTTTTAAATGAATGAGGAGGACTCATGTGCTGAATCAGAGTCATGCTAGACCTGTGGATGTTAATACAGAGGACAGGAACATTCGGTACCAAGGGCATTCACTCCTCCAGCATAGTAAGCTGGTTTCTTCCAGTGCCTGGCTCCTGGGTTGTGTGTGTGTGTGTGTGGGTGATTTGCACCAAGACATTCCAGTAAACATGAATATGTTTGATGGTAACAGCTAGCTGTTTCTGTCAGGGTGGGGTTCAAATCAGTAACTGTCCCTCAGCGAAGAATGGGTGTACTGTGTTTCTCTTCAAATCACTTATGGTCAACGGAATGCCGTTCACATAAGAGTAAGAGTTCAAACTCTCTATTTGAAAAACTTTAGCAGAATCACAGTATTAAAATACATCCACATTATATTTCTTCTGAAACTCAGGTCAGTGTTATGGGAAGGAGCCATTACACTTTGGATCTGTAACTTATGATTTCAAGTTGAGTGGCTATTACGTGTACCTGAGCCCGCTCGTGGGGAGGGCGGGATAAAAATCCCAAAAATAAATAAATAAATAAATAAATAAATAAATATTTGTAATACTGTCATAGTTAATACTTGAGCTGAGGCAACTAATGGCCCATTTATCTTGTATTTCAGTGTTTTTCAACCACTGTGCCGTGAGATATTGTCAGGTGTGCCGCAGGATTTTTTCAATGAAAGAAATGTGCCTCAGCTTGAAAAAGGTTGAAAAACACTGTCCTAGAAGGCTGAAGAGTTCTCCTACAGGTTTCTCAGTCTTGTGATTCTTTGTCAAATTTGTGTCCATTTATCCTTTGGCAAAGGGTTTGACCTGTTTACGCTATGCAGAAAACCAGCAGGCATTGTTGGCATTTAATGGCATAAACAATGTTAGAAGATGAACAAGTGAATGAGTTTATAGCAGTAAACCCAGATGCCAACTTTGCTGCCACATACACCCAGACAACGCAATCACTGGACCCAACAACATTCACAACACTCTGTGTCAGATCAAATGTAGTAATTTTTTTGTTAGTTATTAACTGACATACATGTACCAATCTTTTGAAAGGGCCTTTCAGTCCACACTAGATGAGCATTATTTGTAATTAAAAGGATATAAATTCATTAAATAAGTAAATACATAACTATGGATGCAAACCAAAATGGTAACTTCATATTCATTTTCTACATCATCTCCTCTAAGACAGCTTTCCTTTGTGCTGATCTCACAGCAATATTAAGCGCTCCTCCATTGCTCCTCCCACTTCACTGGTTTTTGTCAGGGAGGGGGAGAAACACAACATTATGATGTCAGGACACGGGTAACGTCTTAGATGTTTTAGAAAGGAATAGGACAATTGTGAATTTAATGCAGGGTTTCCTAACCTTTTAAGCCTGTGGGCACCACTGGAGTTCTGACAATGGGCGATAAGCAGAACTACAAAATGGCTGCCACAGAAGGCGGAGCCAATGACAAAATGGCTGCTGCAGGAGGTGGAGCCACACAGACAGAGGAAACTGTAGAGCAGGGGGAAGAGGGATAATTTTTAAAAATACACACAAAAGAGGAGTGAGACACACAAAAGAGGAGCTGTGGAGGTGGCTGCAACTGGAACAATGTTATTTTATTCTGCATAGCCAAATAAATCTCCAGTGGCCAATCAGAAGCCCACATGAATTCACCTACTTCCTGAAAACACTTGGTGGACACTCAGGCCGAGGACAGACTGGCAATGTGCCCCGCTCTGCCTCCGCTTCTAAAGCTTCTAAAGCGGGGCGTTCACATTGCCGCATCTGTCCTCCGGCGTCGGCGTGGACTCACCCGTCCGCGAGGCGCCATCCATCCGCTTCAGCCGGAGACCACTTCTAACTGGTCTCCGGCTGGAGTGCCGCGCATCCCTGCCGCTTCGCGGCAGTCTGGACGCGTCGGCAGCATGCCGGAAGCGGGGGCGGAAGTCTGGACGCCCCCACATCAGCGCGCCTCCGCCCCGCCTCCGCCCCGGGACAGCGCAGCCTGTGGGAACAGGCTGCGCCGGGCTGCTTTTCGCGCGGGGCTTTTGGCCCCGCGTCTGTCCCAGGGCGGATCAGCAGTCTGTCCTCGGCCTCAGGGTAGATGCACTGGAGGACAACACTTCTGTATCCTTCAGACTGCCATCTTAGTTTATTTTGAATTTCTGTTCATTGCGCCTCAGCAGTCATCTGATGAGTGGTTGTGACAGCTGGTTAACCACAGCTGTTAATACGTTGTCCGCTTCCTGTTTTCTCAAAGGCAGCAGCATGACTTCTCCAACACAGTCAGACTTGTGGTGGGCCAGAGCAGTTATGAAATTTTTTGAAAAAACCATTTAGTTGATAATTTATTCGGGTAGCTTTGTCCATGGATTTATTTATTTAATGAAGAGGGAATGCCTGTCAAAGAAGATTTGAACGACTGCCATTAGAATTGTCACATAAGGTAAATATTCAGGGTCTATCCACGAGGACAGCGGTTTGTATCATTTTAATGGTGGAGCAAATTAATAGTTTAATACAAATATTCATAAGGAATTGAAGGAAGGATGTGATTCATTTCCTCCTCTCTGGAAAGTTCAAAGAACTGCCCACGCAGTAGGGGATACCTCAAGCCCCAAATTACTGTTAAAACGATTTCTCAGTTCTTTTTGTGGATAACAATACTTGGGGGGGAGGGGAGAGGGAGGAGAGGGAAGAGGAGGAGAAGGAGGGGAAGAAGAGACTGGATTTATACCCCACCCTTCACTCTGAGTCTCAGAGTGGCTTACAATCTCCTTTCCCTTTCCCTCCCCACAACAGACCCCCTGTGAGGTAGGTGGGGCTGAGAGAGCTCTTTCAAGAACTGTTTTTTTCAGAACAGCTCTCAGAGAACTGTGACTGACCCAAGGTCATGCCAGCAGCTACATGTGGAGGTGTGGGGAATCAAACTCCCAGATTAGAGTCGGCGTTCCTAACCACTACACCAAACTGGCTCTCGCTACGCCAAACTGTTTTTGTCATTGCTGTTATTTTTCAGAAGAATGAAAGTACTGCTGAATATACTTATGAAAGACAAGTGTTTTAGTAAGCCTTTTAAAGCACAAAATCATAACCCACACACTGTGACATTTAAAATATTTCTGTTCCATCCAGCACACCCCAACTCTAAGGCATGAAGGGCTGTATCGGATGATATGGTCAAAACAGCAACCCAGCCAACAATCTGGTTGCTGTGTCCTGGAACAACTGAAATTCCGAACACTTTTCAAAGACATCCTCATGTACATTGCTTCAGAGGGTAGCCACGTTGCTCTCCAATTGAAGAGCTAGCTTTGAGTGTGTTAGCTTCTTAGAACTCAAACACGATTTCCCGGGTGTAAGCTTTCGAGAGTCAAAGCTCCCTTCGTCAGCTCTTCACAGAGTTCACACTGAAATAATCCAATCTCAAGGTTATCAATACATCAACCCATGCAGCAAGCTCTATTTCTCCAAGAGAGGTGGCAGCTGGCACAACAATAGAAGGGAAAGGAAAAATGCTTCTCACTACACATGCCACCCACTTGGGCATCCATGTGCAGAGCTGAACCTAATACCACCCTGCCAAGCAGGAAACCCGATCCCGTAGGAGTATAACTTGATCTAGTGCAGGTGGAACACCATTTCCCTGGTCAAACAGATTGCTATGCGCATCTCCATCTTGTCTGTTTGTGAGCTGTGTGTGCCTGAGCGGCTGCTCATTCACACTGGAAGCCGCGCTCAGTGGCAGTCTGGAGCCACACTGGGTCTTGCACTGCCCATTGCCCATTTTAAGATTTCAGCAGTCATATTCTGCTCAGGATGGGAACTTCTCTGCTCATAGAGTTTTTCCTTGAATTTTCCTTGACACAAACAGGGTACTTTGGGGGTGAGGTTCCCCGCACCAGCCGGATCAGGGTGAGCAGATCTGGGGGCCCAAAAGTGGGCAACCCCCACTGCCATAATTCAACCTGGAGGCTGTTGGGGGGGGGGGAACACATCTCCTCTTCTGGGCCAATCTGGCCTGAGGGGAAATTCATTCCTACCCCTAAAGTGGTGATCAGTGTTTCTTACATGCCTAGGGTAACACCGATGGCCACCTTGGGTCAGGTAGGAATTTTCTTCCAGATGAGATTGGCCCCAAAACCTGGAGGGTTTTTTGCCTTTCTCTGCTTGTAGAGCAGGGGTCATTGGAGGTGTGGGGGGTAGTTGTGAATTTCCAGCAATGTGCAGGGGGTTGGACTTCTAGCTCCAGGTCCCTTCCAGCTCTATGTTCCTATGTTTCTTTTGACATATGCCTGCCACGGAGGGCAAAACACACTAGAGCACAGGGGCTCCAATCCCCAACCTAAACAGGTGATCCAGAAATACACAATGATTATCAAAAACTGCTGAGGGGTCTCAGTGGGAGAATCAATGGGGTCACATTCCCACTGTCCATCTCTTGGTGAATGTCATAAACCAGGGCACCAGAGGTGGTTTCAGTTCCAAAATGGAAGCCAGATTGAAATGGATTCAAATAAACCATGTAAGCCCCAATTGCTTGGGCAGTTACCACATGCTTGAGCACCTGACCCACACTCAAGCACCTGACCCATAACAGTTGGGTGATAGTTGAACAAATCATCTATGGTGGTGGAAAGTGCCATCGAGTCATAGCTGACATATGCTGACCACGTGAGGTTTTCAAGGCAGAAGACATTCAGAGGGTTTTCTACTGCCTGCCTCCACGTCACAACCCCGGTACTCCTTTGGAGGTCTCTCATCCAAATACTAGCCAGGGCCAAGCCTGCTTAGCTTCAAAGCTCCAATGAGATAGTGCTAGCCTGGGCTATTTGAGTCAGGGGTAAATCATAGGATGGTACAAATGGCAAATGTAGTCCAATACCTGTGCGGGAGGGGGGGGGGACACCAAAAGCAATGCTGTCAGGAGTCAGCAGTATCAGGAAAGCTCTCTACATGCCCAGGAGCACTCTTTTTCTGCAGACCATCTGGGGGACTCCAGATTTCCTGATCAAGAGAAGGCAACAGAGCAGTTCAGGTTTGCCTGGGAGAGACCTGAGCAGGGCTGATGCCAGGGTTTTTTCACACTAGGCGAGGCTACCTTCTGGTGCCCCCCCCCCCCCCGTGCGCCCCCTAATTTTCAAACATAAATGCATTTTAGGAAGAATGAAAAACACAAAATTTGAAATTGCTAATTTCTTCTTTTTTAAATTGTGAGAACAAGTAATACAATCTCTGATTTTCTCTCTCAAACAGAAAAACACAAACACTGAGGTGCATGAAACGCTGTCACCTTCCCACCGAAGCAGTACCTATTTATCTACTTTCAATTTCTTGCTTTGAACCGCTAGATTGGCAGGAGCTGGGACCAGAGACGGGAACTCACTCCAACACACAGCACTTTGGTCTCAAACTGCCAAGCTACCGACCTTCCAGTCTGCAGCTCAGTGTCTTAACCTCTGAGCCACCCTGGCCCCTGTATTTCTCGGGGCATACACCCAATTACACATGCACAAGCTGTACACATCCCCCTACACAAAAATGTTTAAGCACTGAGGTAATGTGTGTGTTAAGTGCTGTAAAGTCGCTTCGGATTTCTGGTGACCCTATGAATTAATGACGTCCAAGGCACAAGTTTGAGTCCAGTGGCACCTTTAAGACCAACAAAGTTTAATTCTGGGTATAAGTGCACATGGAAGCTTATACCCAGAATTAAACTTTGTTGGTTTTAAAGGTGCCACTGGACTCAAACTTTGTTCTATTTTTTCAGACCAACACAGCTACTCACCTGAATCTGACCTCCGGGCAATAGAGCACCCCAAATCTACCCTCCTACAGAAATATACCTCCATGCTCCCCCCCCCCCCCCAGCACTCAAATGGTGCACTTCTAAGAACCGTTTATTATTCATTTATTACAACGTTTGGACCCCACCTTTCCTTGTGGTTCAAGACAGCTTACAAGTAAGCCCCACTGAATAGACCTAGTGAGTAGGATTCTGGGTAGACTTGCTTAGGATGGCACCAAAACCGTCTCACTCTATTAGTTCCCTCAAGACACCACCTGCCTTAGTGGGCAACACCTTATGCTGCAACCACCTTATGCTGCAACACCTTATGCTGCAACTCACACATGGCCACGTTGTACCCGATGTACTCCCTCCCTAAATACTCTTCTCCAGGGTTGCCATATTTTGAAAGGCAAAAAAGAGGACACATCTCCTGACTACTTCAAACAAGTGATCAGCGTGGCAGATCTCATTTTACATACCCCTACTATTTAAGCTCTGTTAAGTTTTGGAGAAGCGCCCCTTGCTTCTGCAGAAGGCGATCACCCCAAGAGAAGGGGAAGAGAAAAGACTGGTTTTCTTCTCTCCCCCCCCCCAATAACGGACGAATGCTTGGATGTGAAAGGGGGAGAGAGAGAGGTGAGGGTATAGGAGGTACGGAGGGGAGTGAGTGCTTGGTTTGCTAATTATACTGCAAGCTGGAGAGTCAGCTGCTCTGACTTCACTGCAATGGAAATGCTACCTCTGCCAGCTGTTTCCCCCCTGCCCTCGCCCAGGAAAGTTGCTGCAATAATCTTATTCTGGTTGGATTTCCGGCGGCGCAATGTGGATGGCGGCTGCGTGATCCCGGGGCTCCCGATCCTTCGCCCGCTCTCGCCGTGCTTAAAGCCTCCCCCAGACAACAAAGCATTCCCGATGGGTCCTAAACCAGACCCAGCAAAAGGAAAACTCTTACCAGCCCCCGCAAAGCACTCAAAGGACTCCCTGGAGGCAGCTTTTCAACGCGGGACAGCCGCTCGGCCCGAAAACAAAATGGCGGCCGCAACTCCTTCTCCGGACCCGGTAGGCCCAGAGACAACTTCTGCAGCGATTTTGGACTATCTCAAAACTATGGAGGCAGGTATAGTTTCTAAAATATCCTCCCTCTCGCTCCAACTCACTGACTTGCAAACAGAGCTAAAGCAGACAACCCTTATTGCCTCTGAGGCCAAGCAGGCAAGTTCATTTAATCATGTAGAGATAAAAAATATTCGGGAGACCGTTGAATCTCACACAGATCATATTACCTCTTTGGAAGCTGACATTAAAATTACCAACTTAAAAGTGAGAGGGCTCCCTGAACAAGCAGAAAAAAAACAGGACTTAATTGCTTTTATGGCCCAACTTCTGGCATCAGCTTTAAAATTGGAAGAAGGGGTTTTTCCCACCTTAACAAATGCTTACAGAATGGGCCCGACTCCCAAACCAAATCGTCTTTTACCAAGAGACATTTTAATCACAGTTCCTGATGCACGGGTGCGCCAAAGAATTCTACAAGCAGCTAAATCCCCAGAAACCTTTAAGTATGATGGTGAACCATTACAAATCTTTCCAGATATCCCTAAACAAGCAATACTGATTAGATGACTATTAAAGCCCATAACAGCGAAGTTACAAGCCCAAAATCAAAAATATAGGTGGCTCCCCTCTGGTAAGCTATATGTTGCCCATATGGGCCAGAAATTATATGCATGGGATGAGGAGAGTGGCAATGATCTATTAAAAGCATTAGATCAAGAAGCTGTTATGGAATTTGAAGACAGGAGATCTTTTAAACGCAAAAACCTCTTCCCAACCACACCTTTAAAGGCCAGTAAGATTTCAGCCAGGCACTCTGAAGACACTTGAAATTAGTTTGCTGGTTTGTTCTTTGTAACTCTTAATATGTTGTTGCTAAAGATATAACCTGTTGGGATTTATTTCATAGAAAATAGCCAGGGGGATTTGAATTTTAAAATTATTTGGCGAGGGCTGGGGGGGGGGGGGGGAGTTGGGTTCTCTCGAGTTCTGTTAGTCCTCTGTAGTGTTCCCGGACGACTGCTTGACAGTCAACCAGGTTTTTTTTCTTTGGGTTTTCTGGGTGCACGCGGTAGTTACATTAACTAAACAATGGTCTATTTGACCCTTATTTCGAGGGGAGGGGGACTAAGTTGGGTAGGGGAGGGGGGGAGGGGATGGGAAGAGTAGGAAAGGTTAATATAATTTTATTTAAAGTGTGGGGGGGAGAACTATCTGGGAAGGTAATCTTGTTTACTGTTTTATTGTTTACCTGTTAACAAACTTTGGAAGTGTTATAGCCTACTAAGACTGCTTAACTACTTAACTTGATTAATATTACGTATAGTTGACTGTGAGAATTAATCAATATGTATACTGTGAGATCTCTTAATTTAAGAGGAATGAACAACTGTATTAAACGTAAACAAATGACCTCATTCATCCTGAAATCAAAGCCTGAGATCCTCCTGCTGCAGGAAACTCATCTTTCAGCAACAGCCACTTCAGTATTGAACACCAAATTGTATGACCATCAATACATGGCAGCAGGTAATTCAAAATCCAGAGGGGTAGCGATCCTAATTTCTAAACATCTACAATTTTTATTTGAGGATAAAATGGTAGACCCACAGGGAAGATTTTTATTTGTAAAAGGCATACTAAACCAGCAACCTGTAACGCTTGCCTCCATTTATGCTCCTAATGATCAACAAGAGCAATTTTTGGACAAAACATTTTCATTACTCCAGCCCTTTGTTCAGGGCCACCTTATACTTGGAGGTGATCTCAACTTAATTGTAGACCATCAAATGGATAAATCCAACACACAGAAACGCTTTAACAAACGGTGAAACAGATATACTAAATTATTCGACATATTGGCTAAATATCATTTAAACGATGCCTGGAGAGAGACACATCAGGGAGAAAAAGATTTTACATATTTTTCCCCAAGATTTCACTCTTACTCTAGAATTGACTATCTTTTGGTCTCAGACACTTTGTTACCCAATGTGAAATCTACGTTGATAGGTCCGATGATGTGGACAGACCATGCCTATGTTGAGATGCAAATCCAAACAAACTGTGAAAAAAACTACACTAAAACTTGGAGATTAAATAAATCCATTTTATTGTAGGAGTAACTTAGGGAAGAAATAGCACAAAAAATTAAGTTTTATTTTGATGACAACAATAATGGAGAAGTTGGTGCACATATGGTCTGGGACGCTTTTAAGGCCGTCATTAGAGGAGACTTGATTGCCATGACCTCTCATCTAAAGAAAGAGAAACAACAGAAAGTTAAATCACTACTAGAAGATATCCACCTTCTTGAATCTTTACATAAAAAAACAGGAAACAGAAAGACATATAAAAAACTACTTGCCACTCGGAAAGTCTTAGAAGCCACAGAAACCTCACAGATACAAAAAAACATTTTATATTTGAAACAATTGAATTGGCAAAGAAACCCTAAAAGTTTAAAGCTTTTAATGTGGAGAGTTAAAAAACAACAGACAGAAGGATCTTCCAGATGAAAGATGAAAACAATACGAAATGTGTTGATCCCCAACAGATCAACGAATGTTTTACTAAATACTACGAAAAGTTATACTCTACAACTAATCCTGATACACAAAAGATTCAAGACTTTTTACAAACAAACAACCTGGTAACAGAACTCTCCCCAGAACACCAACACTATTTAGATGAGTCGATTACAAAAGAAGAAATCACAGCGGTAATTAAGCAAATAAAATCTAATACCTCACCGGGCAGCGACGGATTTGGCCCAGAATTTTATAAAGTTTTTTCCTCCCAACTAATACCACATCTTTTAAAAACCTGCAATTTATTATTAGATACGGGAAATATGCCTCCGTCGTGGAAAGAATCACATATAGTTACCATCCCTAAAGAAAATAAACCTAGGGACCTGCCTTCGTCATACCGACCAATAGCTCTCTTAAACTGTGATGTAAAAATCTTGGCAAAAATACTGGCAAACAGATTACAGACTATCATCCCACATCATATTCATCTGGACCAAACAGGATTTATTCCCAAGCGTTCAATGATGGACAACATCAGATGCACCCTAGACATTATTTCATACAGCAAAAAACTGGGAGAAGAATCTTTAATGCTCACGGTCGACCTGGAGAAGGCCTTTGATAGTTTGGAGATAAAATACCTGAAACAACTTCTGCATGCAATGCACTTTGGAGAAAAATTTCAAACTGCAGTAGCATTATTATATGCTAACCCCACAGCACGTATCCAAACAAATAATTTTTTGGGAAGAACTCTTTTAATGCAACGTGGAACTAGACAGGGTTGTCCCCTGTCCCCTTTTTTCTTTGCGCTTGCAATGGAACCGTTGGCAAGATTAATACGAGCTAATCCCAATATTGGGGGAATACAAGTGGGCGCTGCAACTCACAAGATCAGCCTTTATGCAGATGATTTGGTGATATTCCTCTCAAAACCACTTTCCTCCTTATTGGAACTTCAAAATTTATTCCAAAAAATACAACCTTTATTTGGTTTGAAAGTTAACATGGAAAAATCAAAGATAATCCCCTTGGTGGTTTCCAGTAAAAACAAAATAGAAATTCAACGTCTATTTCCTTATAAATGGTCCACGTCCAGCTGGAGATGTTTAGGGGTATTAATCCCTCCAGACCTTAAAGACATTGTTAAAGTCAATTTCCAAAAACTCTTTAATGAAACGAAACAACAGCTGAAACAATGGCATGTTATGGATTTGACATGGGCAGACAGACTTAATGTGATTAAATCACTTATACTACCAAAATATCTGTTTCTTTTCAGAGCACTTCCAGTACAACTCCCAACAAAAGATCTACACAAATGGCAAAAATCGCTTCTTCAATTTTTCTGGGGATACAAAACCCCCAGAACAAGGTATTTTAAAATCCCAAGCTCAATGGCACTTGGATTGCGAAGGTAGAATCGCTTCGACGCATTGGGACCAAATTTGGGCTTCCTCAAGTTTATCCTCAACTGTTTTTTCTATCAAATTTAATTTTTTTAAAATACTTCATCGATGGTATTTTACCCCAAAAAGGCTACAGAGGATATTCCATACACCAAATAATTTGTGTTGGAAGAAATGTGGCCAAGTTGGAGATTTCCTGCATTGTTGGTGGGCTTGTCCACATATACAATCTTTTTGGACCCAAATTGTGCTTCAAATTAAACTAATTACAACTATTCAACTACCTTGGTTACCTGAGGCAGTATTGTTAGACATGTTTCCAAAAGACAATTTATCGAAATCACAAATAACTTTGCTTTCCACTTTGCTAAACTTACCATAGCCCAAAATTGGAAATTGCTAACATCCCCCTCTTTGGAATCTTGGCAAAATAAATTGTGGAACCATTTTGTTCTTGGCAAAATAACTTCTCATACTTTATCTCAAAATCTGATTACTTACCAAAAATATTACCAGGCCATATGGTTTCCAATTACGGTGTATCTGTCCAATTCGGGTATTATTCCTAAAAACAAAAGTTATCAAAAGTTACTATATTTTTGATTAAATAATTAAGATGTAGATACCTTTGCTTGTGACAGGTTAGTAGTTTTAGATGTAGTTGTAATTTTGATTAATAGAAATTTAGATAAACCTTCGAAAATGGAGTGTATGTAATCACCTCACAATATTAATGTAAATGATTTTTCCTTTTTCCTTTTATTACTTGTAAAGTTGTTGGTTATTAGAGAAAAAATTGTTCAAAATAAAAAATTTTTAAAAAAAATCTTATTCTGGTTGCTCACCATGGAGGAGGAGGAACCTTGACCTTTTGGATAGGTGCTGGGCGTGCAAGAAGGGAAGGAAGGAAGAATGTTGGGAGCTGGGGAAAGGGGGGGGGACACATCCGGTTCAGGGAACACTGACGCTTTCCGAATCCAAAATGATGCCCCCTTTCAATCACAAAAGGGGCAACCCCTTCACTTGCCATAAACGCTCCCTCCCACCACCCCAATCCTCTCCCCCATCCCTTCCCTTGGCATCCCCCCACCCATTTCCTCTCCCCAAGAGGGCAGCAAAAGGAGGCACCTGCTTCCCTCCTCCACCACAGCTGGTTCCCTCCCGCCCGCCTTGGTATCTGGCCATCCTAGACACAGTCAAGTACCTGTGCCCCTTTGCCTCTAAAATGGTTTTTACTCTGTGTGCAGCAAACGCTGTGAGTTCTCCTCCCCAAGTAAACTTAGCAGCAGCTTCTGTTAGGTGACAGCACACTGCCACTGCTCACAAACAGGGAGGGAGTCCTTGCTCCACTTTGTCCAAATTCTGGCTTAGGTAGGCTACAGGGCACTTGTGTGAGCCTAGAGTCTGAAGTAAAATGCCTTGTGCCACCCCCATGTGCTCATCCACACAAAGGAAAAATGGCTTGTCTGGGTTTGGGAGTCCTAGTGCAGGGGCTTGGATGAGTTTCTGTTTCAGAGTTTTGAAAGCCTGATTCTGTTCTTCTGTCCATGGAAAAGGGGCATCTGACCCCCCCCCCCTTTGGTACTCTCATACAGTGGTTTTGCTATGAGAGCAAACCCGGGAATCCATAGTCTGCAATAGCCAACTGCTCCGAGGAACGCATGGAGTTCTTTACAGGACTTGGGCTCTGGAATTTGGCAGACAACTTCTTTCCAAGCTGGTCCTAAAGACCTCTCTCCCTGTGAGATATCAAAGCCTAGGAAGTGCACTGAGCGCTGGCAAATCTGTGCCTTCTTCCAGGAAACCTTATATTCGCTACCGTCCAGGAGGTGTGGCAAATTTAAAGTTCCGGTGCTACAACACTCCAAATCTGGGGCACACAAGAAAAGATCATCAACGTACTGAAGTAAGGTTAATTGATCCTCAAGGTTGTTAAATTTCTCAAGGTCTGAAGCTAGTGCTTGGCCAAAAAGGGATGGAGAATTCTTGAACCCTTGGGGTAGCCGCATCCATGTATACTGCACTGGATTTTTTGCCCCTGGGACCCTCCATTCAAAGGCGAATATTTCTTGGGATTGGGGGTGTAACAGTATTGTAAAGAACACATCCTTTAAGTCCAAAACAGTAAAGAATGTAGCTTCTGGAGGAATCAGGGTCAGAATGGTGTATGGGTTAGGAACCAGGGGATGTATAGTCTCTACTCGGGCATTCACAGCACGAAGATCCTGCACTGGCCTGAAGTCTGGTTTTCCGTCTGGGGTTGTTTTAGGAACAGGCAAGATTGGGGTGTTCCAGCTTGATTTGCAAGGCACAAGCATCCTCACCTGTAACAGTCTTTTAAAATGGGCAGTAAGTATTCTCCTTGCATCTTCTCGGATCGGGTACTGGTGCTCCCGAATGGGACTGGCAGAAGGCTTTAGTTTTACAATCACTGGGGGATGGTGGTCAGCAAAACCTGGTGGGTTAGTTTCAGACTGTAGGAACTGAGAGGGCATAATACTCCTTTTCCACTGAAGTAACCCCTGCCCAATCCTGCCCATCGTAAGAATCCAGCCAGTAATCAAGATTAAGGGGACTGAGTTCATCTGAATCAAAATCATAATCTCCCTCTGCCTCTGCCTCCTCTCGCAAGATTCTCTTATCTTCATACAGTCTCCATTCCTCCTCTGGATCTACTAAGAGACTGCAACACACTTTGGCATCGGGGAGAGTTAGGGACATGGTTGCCTGTTCTTCATTGAAATGAATGCTAGCTCTAAGTTTAAAGAGCAAGTCTCTCCCCAGCAGGTTAATGGGGCAATCGGGATTCAACAAAAACTGGTGGTTAATTTGATGTCCTCCTAATTCACAGGAATGGGCTTGGAGAAAATGAAGGAGGCGTTTACCTGCCATCCCCACTACAGGCTGGACATCTCTGGAAAGAGTGCAATGGGTGTTGTGACTGTGGATAATTTGGCCCCTGTGTCTATCATAAAGTCCACTGGCATTCCTCTGACACTTAATTGGACCATGGGTTTCCTGGGGCCACATCTAAAGGAACCCGGTCTGTCCTAGTCTTCCTCTTCCATGCTTGCAAGTTCGATCATCCTGTCTCTACCTCCTTCTGTTTGTGAGGCTAAGGAATATCTTCCATCCTGAACCCATCCTCTTTGGGCTCCTCTAAGACCTCTCCCACATCCTCTTCCTCTAAAAACCCTGGGGAGCTGTGCTTGGGGCTGTTGGGACTGTTGAATTTGTTGGGGCTGTAGGATCTGTTGAAATTGTTGGGGCTGTTGGAATTGTGGTGGCAGGTAGAGCTCACACTCATTTTTCCAGTGCCCTTCTTCCCCACAGGCTGCACACTGATTTGGCCCTAAGGGAGTGGAGTACTGCCTGCCTCCATATGGTTGTGCTGCTGTAGCTCCTGGTCCATGGATAACTGCGGCTAAAATTGCTGCCTTTCTTTTCTGCTTGGTGGCTTCCTCTTTCCTTTCCTCCTTATCACAATTTACATAAACTTTCTGGGCCACCTCTATCAACTGTGACATCACCATGCATGGGAAACCATCTAACTTCTGAAGTTTTTTGCGGATGTCTGGTGCGGCTTGGCTAACAAATGAGGTATTTACCATAGTCTGATTTGCCTCATCCTCTGGATCAAAGGGAGTATAGAGCCGGTAGGCTTTGTAGAGTCTTTCTAAAAACTCATATGGTGGTTCTGTTGGCCCCTGAATCACTTCTCTTAACTTAGCCATGTTCATGGGCTTTCTTCCGGCCATGGCAAGTCTGTTTAAAATTGCAGTGCGGTACCCTTGTAGCAAAGTCAGGGAAGGGGCATGATTTGCGTCCCAGTTGGGATCGTTCTCGGGAAAATGTTCTTGTAGCCATACAGTTCTTTCTGCTTGGTTAACTGGGCCCCCCCTTTCCATATCTAGTCTAGCTGCGGCCATCACTCTCCTGCATTCTTCCACGGTAAGCAAAGCTGACAGCAGTTGCTTAGTCTCTCCAGGTGGGAGAGTGAGTTGTCATAATAGTAGTTATTAAGTCAGTCATAGGTCTGGGGTCTTCTGTGTATGGGGTAATTAGTGTCCTCTAGTTACAGAGGTCTACCGTACTGAAAGTGGTGTAGACATAAGTAAGGTTCCCATCCACACCTGCCGGGATTCTTCGGAGGGGGCATACTGTAGCTTTTTGGGTGTGGGAAGGAACGGTTCCCGTTCCTGAGTCTGGGGATTTTTCTTCAACCACCCCCCTGTCTTGGGATCCTGGCACAGTACAAGATCAGATGGGGGATTCTCTTGGTCTTGCTTCTCTGGTCTATCCTCGCTGCTAGCCTTCTCATTCCCTTTAATTTTTAAATCCTCTTCTCTTGCTTTCAACTCTGTTTCCCTGGATTCCAGCTCTACCTTTTTAAACTCATCTTCCCTGGCTTTAAGTTCCATTTCCTTTGCTTCTATTTCCCTCTTCAACTCTTCTTCATGGGTCTTCCTCTCCTCTTCTCTAGCCGCCTGCTCTTCCCTCATTTGCAGCTCATTTTTTTCTCTCTGTCTTTCTTCCAAAGCTCTAAGTTCCTCTTCCCTCTGACGGGTTGTGCTCCTAGTCTGCCTTGGTGAAATCCTTGCTTCTGTTGGGGGCTCTTCTACTGGTGGCGATGTTGGGATCGGGCCCTCACAATAAGCTGGCGGCCAGTCTTCCTCCTCCGGAGGAAACAACTGGGGCTGTGGCCGCTTCTTCTCTGGGGTCTTGGGCAACACTGGGCAGATCGCAGGGACTGCTCCAGGAATGGGCCGAATTATGGGTTGCCCTGCAGCAGACTGATGCTGCATCTTTTGGAATTTGCGGGCTATGTCTGGGTGTTTTCTGACATATTCATACCAAGTATCCACATAGGGAAATTGGTCTGGGTAATCTCCTCTTGGATCTGTGACAGCGGCAAAGACTCTCCTAAGAAGGGCTATGTCCATGGAGCCAGTTACGGGCCATCCTACATTGTAAACCAGCCAATTGACTTCACAGAATTGTTGCAAATCTATTGCTTGGAGAGCCTCTGAGTATCCCGGCTGGCCGTAAACTTCTTCAGAGTACTTCAACATATATTGGAGGAGGGTAACTGACTTTGACTGACACCCACCCATGACAGACAAGAGACAGACAACTGGATATACATGAAGGGAAGGACACGAGGCAGCAGTATGGGGTCTGCTGGTCCTGATACACAAGGTTTAGCCCTAAACCGTTTGCTTTGAGTGGATCCGGCCTAGCAAACTCACGCTGCTAGGAACTGCGGGGACCGTCCCATTCAGTCCAGCTTCATTCACATACTTTCATTCACAACAACGATTCCCACCCGATCAGAGCAGGACCCCTCTGGTCCACTTTTGCCCTGCCTGGGAATATCCTCTAAGGCTGACTAGGCTTTGCTTGGTGTGGTCCCCACTAGATCCACCACCTGTCTATCTGCCTTAACCTCAGAGGGGTGATCAAGTCCTCCCTTCCCTCCTCCTGGAGGAGTTTCCTTACCCTTTAATACCTTAACCTTAACCTTTAATAAATTCCATATACTCGCCTGTTCCTGTAGACTCCGGAGTTCTTGTGTATGCATGCAAGTGTGCTAGCTTTTCTGCCTCACCAAGATTCTTCTGGGCAAGCAGCATCCCACAGGAGTCACAGCAACCTCTCGACAGCAGACCTTCCGAAATCAAAAGTTGGGCCCTTGTCCGCTAGCTCAAGAACGGCCTGGCGACACCCGCTGGAGCTGTGGCCCCAAGAGGGCTCCAAAAGCCCGCCTTACCATTGGGCGTGGAGCTTCTCTGGTTCCCAGCCAATGCACCAAATGAAGCACTTTAACCTGAAACCAGAACCATCCCAAGACGAAGGTACTCGGACACCAGGATCAGGAAAAACTGGTTTTAATGGTATCAGTCTCAACCTGAATAAGGTCTTCAGAATCAAAATTGCCAAGCCCCATTTTCAGTCGGGCTCAATCTTTTATACTAAGTGGGTGGGGAGTTACAGGAAGACGAAGTCTACTGTCATTTTTGTACATTAAACGTCATTCTCATAAGCAAAGTATTCAGTTACATTCTTGCGCATGTCAGTTACACTCAGAACAACAGGAATGTCTACTTCAAGCCAAGGGCGTAGACTTTCTCAATCCCCGGGGGGGGCGGGGGCTGTCTTTCGTGCGTGCGCGCGAAGCGCGCGCGCACGCTCGGGACCATGTCCCGCTGCTCTCCCCCCTGCCCCAGGGAGCCGCCGCCGCCGCTTCCCTCCCCCAGGCCGTGCCCGCCCGCCGCGCTCCCCGCCCCCCTCCCTCCCCCCGCTCACCTTGGGCGCCGGCGGGGTAGGATCGCTGCTGCTGCTGCCTGCAGCTGGGGGCCGGCGCGTCGCCCTTGCGGGCCCCCGGCTCCCGCTCCGCCTCGCATTTCCCGGGGGGGGGCTCAGCCACCCCCAGCAAAATGAACACCCGCCGGTGGCCAGTCAGCCGGCCATCGCCGCCTCTCTCTCCCCCCCACCCCGCCCCAGGGAGGCAGGAGGGCAGGCCGGGGGTGGGGGGGAAGGAGAGGTGGCGACGGCCGGCTGACTGGCCACCGGCGGGTGTTCATTTTGCCGGGGGTGGCTGAGCCCCCCCCGGGAAATTTCGGGGGAGGCTCGAGCCCTCGAGCCCCCCCGTAGTTGACGCCACTGCTTCAAGCAATGTTGCAATACAGTGAAAGTTCCCACAGCTTCTTTTCAGCTAAAGCTATCCTTTGTAGTAGCGAGCAGTAGCGGTTGAAACAATGAGTGTTTGTTTGTATCTTCGCTTATGCATATGTGTCAATGTAACACCAGAGAATTGTGTATGTGCGTTTCTGTTCTTGCAGTTTCAGCATGTTAGCTCGCTAGCTATTGCTCATTAACAGGGCTAATTGATTTTTCTCTCTTCAGTAGCAAGGATTTTACCTGATGAAACCAGAAGACATGCAGGTGGAGAGTAACCCAGAATCACTTACCTTCCCCCCATTGTCCTACCCCCAAATGAATCATGTTTAACAGGTATCACATAATTTTAATTTAGAGCATCTACAAAGGATTAATTTTTCTTCCTTTGGACCCCAAAAAGCTCCAGAAAGAAAAATAAAATGGAAGGAGACAGCCTGATTAAATACAAAGAAGATTAAACTGGGTTACTGAATGCATTCTGATATGTTTGAACACCTTTAGTGGCAAACAGTAAGTCTAAGTACCAGAGAACAATGATGGCTTTAATAATTATCGCTCAGGGAAGGTCCCGCTCAATGTCATAAAAGAAAAAGGGAAATGAAAAGCAGAGTTCTTGGGCCAGATTTGTACCAGTGCTTAATGAGAAGTGGGAAAGAGTTACACTGGCCAGAGCCAATTATTTCACTGTGCCATTTCATGTCTGGGATGTATTCCATAATGGCTAATGGACAAGACATATAGCTCTCTCTCTATAGCAAGTCACAATGTAAACGGCATATGGGGTGGGGATGCAATTATTTTTGCCTTGAATCAAAAGCAATGGAGTCAGCTCAGCAAGGTGGCAATTTTGGCATCATTTATCAAGGGGAATGGTTAAAAAAAAAAGATTCCTTTCCCTTAAATGGAAATTGAATCTGCCATTTGCCGTAATAGAAATGCCGTTTCAACAGAGCTCATCAGATTGCCATTAAAGCACAGTCCATAATATTATCTACATCATTATGATCAAATTTATCAGTGGCTCTGGGGAAGGAAATACTACTCTGCTTTGGGGCTTTTTTTTCAAGTTTAACCATTTAGGATGTACATAATGTAGTGTTCTTCAGTAACAATTATCTTCACTTCCATGTGTGCTACTCATAGATTGGACTGTTGCACTTCTGGCCAAAAATGGCCACTATGCCATACTACAATCACAAAGAGGGACAACTGTTGATGTCTTTTTTTTATTTTAATAGATACAAAAGACCATTACAGCTGCAATAGATAAACCAAAACAAATGTCAGTATAACACAAATATATCACTAAATTTCCATTATGCACAGAGGAAGTCTAGCATGTCTGCTAAAATACGTTGTTCATGTGAGAGTCCAGCAGAGTTAATCAGCAACAAGTGTTCTTTAACAAGAAGTCTTTATTGAAGAAAGGTCTTAATGGTCATCCACACATCTTGTGTTAGTAATAACAGGTAATCATCAGACAGGACAGTTATACACTATTCAAAAGGTTAGTTCATGACAACACCTCCAATCATAGGGGAGATAAAAATGCGCTGAAAATACTGGCTAATTGTTCCCAGAGTAAAAGGTGGGAATAAGGCAGTCTTGCTCCTGAAATAAAACAGCAGCTGGTATACAGACACTCAAGGTCAGCAAAGCAGGTGAGCTGATAAGCGTGCATGGGAAGGAGGCTGGAGGAGACATTCCACAGACATGAGGCCCTCTTGACTAGAAACCACCTCCAGCCCAGGGGATGGCAGCATTAGCTGACAGTTCATAGGCTACACTTGACGGCAGGCTTACTGCTGCACTGAGGAGTAATTGAAGTCTTTGAACAGTCTTCAAGGACAGCCCCATATACAGTGCATTGCAGCAATCTAACCTGGAGGTGAATGAGAGCACGCTTTACTACCTCCTAATCAAATCTTGAAAAATGGCAAAGTGCAGTCAGATAATGTCCTAGTCCCTTTGTGTCCAGCTGCAAATACAAATGTAATCTAGTGTCAAGAGCAACAATGTAGTACTGCTTTGGTTAAAGAGATTCATACTTTAATAGCATGCTTCCTTCAAGTTAGGAAAATATAATGGTTATTAGTAGCTCACTATTCCTGCCATGTAGCTTTCCACACTTTCATTTCAGCTGCTATAAAAATTATAGTTTTAATGATTTATGGGATAATAAAAGAAATGCACATTGATCAAATAAAGTCTTTCGAGAGGCTCTGCATTCCTGATGGAAGCATTAAAAAATCATTCTGGTTCCTATTTAATGATACTTAGACCTGTCCCCTTGCAGCCTGGAAATCAAACATAACCCTTCCACTTAGATTGACAAGACAGCTGTGTCTCCTCCCATCCATTCTTTCTGCGGTCCTGTCATATTCATCCTGTGTAGCACACCAGGAGATGGATGACAGGGCAGACAGAAGGAATGAGTGGAAGAAAGCAAGCTTGTCATCTCCCAGTCAGAGATCTGAAGAAAACTGGTCTGTGTTTTAAATCCCTCTGCTCAGCCAAATGTGGAACCTTCTTCTTCTTTCCCCCCAATTCAGGGGCGTAGACTTTTGTAAAATCTGGGAGGGGGGGCGGGGGCTCTTTAGTGCATGCGCAAAGCACGCATGCTCACTGGGGCAATGTTCCCCCCGCCGGAAAATCTCCGCGCCTCCCCGGGCCCTTCCAAGGCCCACCAGCCACTGCTGCCGGGGCCTCTCTCTCCCCCCCACTCCTTCCCTCTCCTTTCACTGGGAAAAGAGGGAGGGAGAGGGAAGGATGGAAGAGTGGCGGGGGGAGAGAGGCACTGGCAGCAGCAGCTGCTGGCCTCGGAAGGGCCCTGGGAGGCACGGCAGCAGGTGTTACATTTTCCTGGGGGGGGCTCAGCCCCCCCCCGGGAAATTTTGGGGGAGGCTCGAGCCCTCGAGCCCCCCCCCCGTAGTCTACGCCTATGCCCCAGTTTTATTTACCAAGCACAACAAGACAATATATATAAGCTCCATACAAAAACAATGTGCTAGCCCTTCTAAGTACAATTAAACCATCAAAAACATTCAGCCTTCAACAAAGGAAAGAAAGATGGGAGGCCAAGAAAGAACTAGAAAAGATCATATCTTTGTAAATTGGATTGTTTGGAATGATATCCTGTTCAGACAGAAATTGCATTAGCAGAAACCAAGTTGTAACAAAATTATTGTAAGCTTTCTCAGAGCATGGTTGCATAGTGCTGACAGTAATCTTTACCATAACAAAATAAGACCAAATTCTAATATACCAAGTATTGGGGAGGTAAAGGATTTTTCCAATGAGCAGCTACAGTATTTCTTGCTGTAGAAAGTAAAATAGAGATTAATTCGTTATGCTCTTTATTTCCTACTGGGGGGGATGTATTTCAATAAAAAGACTTCAGGGAGAAAATTTAACTTTACACCCGTAATTAAAAGTATAATTTGATTAACCTGTTTCCAAAAAGATGCAATGATTGCACAGGACCACCATATGTGGAGGAAGTCACCCATCTGACCACATTTCCTGGTACAGCAAGGGGAGTTTATCGAACTTATTCTATGGAGTCAAGTTGGCGGTAAATACCAACAGGCCATGATTTTTATCATTTGAGATTTTACATTAAAGTTTGGAGACTTAAAAGAATGGGATTCCCAATTCTTTTCACAATCTTTTGGCTTAAATCTATTCGAGAGTTCTTGTTACCAGTTCTTTTGAAAGGGTAAAGTTTCAGAACTAATGTTTGTCAATAGAATTTTATATAATTTAGAAATAAGACCTTTTGAATTTTGTTTAATGTTTAAGAAGACGTTCGATTCTGAGAGAGGTCGTGATAAAAATGTGGAGCCTTCTGAAGGATAATTCCTCTACTAGAAGAAGCTCTTCCTTCAGAGGTCTTTGGTTTGTAGAACTCTACAATACACCCCTATGTCTCATGTTCCAGATTGAAAGATGGTCTAGGCCTAGGAGTGAAATAACAGGAGCAGAGAAAGGGCTGCCATTCTAATAAGAACTAGTTCTGTGTAGACTGGAAAGGTTAGAAATTGTGTTCTTCGAATGACAAGCTTTTATCAGGGCATAGAAAAGCACTATAGATGTTGCAGGGAATCTTATAAACAGCTTGAGGGCCTGCTGATCAAACTCAAAGGGTTGGATCCATCCAGGTTTTCCACTCCTCAAATTATCCTTCTTTCTACAGTCCCCACCGCACATGATTTTTGTCCATACAGGTCCCTTGATCCCTAGTGAAGCTTTTTTGGGTCATCTTTGGTAACGAGGCTGCTGAATTGCAACTGATAATGAAGCGCCAGACAATGCATCCACCTGGATTGAATCGAGATCTAGGTTTCCTGTCTCATTACCAATGCTGATTTCTCCATGCCTATTACCCCTTTGCATATCTCACCTAAATCCAACCATGCCTGCTATTGTCATTCATCTGCTATTGTCATTTGCCTGCTAATGTCATTCAGCATTTGAAATCACTCTACTTTCCAATAAATAGGACAGATGGACTCCCATTCTAGCTGTATCTGAAGGAATGAGCAGTGACTCACAAAAGCTCATACCCTATCACAAATTTTGTCAGTCTTTAAGGTGCTACTGGACCCTTGCTCTTTCCTTTTTTATCACAGGAAAAGCTGATTGGATCCAACCCCATAATTATACCTTTCCTGCAGTTGGGGTTTTTTTTGGTCCTGAACAGTGAAACTGCCTAAGAATCTGATAATTATGACAACACAAACCTATGAAATGATTTTCCTTTGAGTCTACATGATTTACTCAAATGACATGGAAGGCAACTAAAGAATTAGGATGATTTGAGATGTAAACTGTGGGCTGTTTATGTAAATTTGTCATTTGACACAAGGAATGAATTTGGATAACTACTTCTTAGATGAGAATTTCACTGTATCTCAGGCTCCTCCCTTAAATTGTTGTTAAATTTACATAAAAATAAATAAAATTGCTCATAATGTTGTTAGACAGTGTGTCAAAATGTTACCAAATTAAAAGGTGTTTATTTTTACTTAACAGCTACTTTTATACTGTTTCTTATAAAGTTACTATTCTTGCAACAAAGTACAGCTTCTTTAGAGAAACGTTTTTGTTGCTTTAGATGCAAAGCGGTAAGTTTTGCATAATTAACTATAATTAACTATTCAAAATGTGTCTTAATATATACCGATTAACTGAGTCAATTCTGTTATGCTGAATATTCTCTGTTTTGACCCAAGAGCCATTATGCAAATCAATAGAACTTTTAAGCTGTGATCTTAAGCATATTAAGCGGAAGCAATTTTTACCGAAATCAATGGGACTTTTCCCAAGTACATTGTCCCCAGTCCAATGGATGTAATTGGTTTGCACCCACACATCTGCTAGAGATGAAGTGGTGCAAATGTCTGCTTTTGGAAATAACTAGCTGAATACTGCATTTAGATATCGCAGTAAGCCGCAGTTTAACTGATTTATCATGGTGTCTGAATGGAGGCCGCCCAACAAGCCATGGTTTGTCGGTGAGTACTAAATAGGAATTCTAAACCTCAGTTTGTACCTTGCTTGTTAATTACAGTTAGCACTAATAATGTTTTCTCATTATGTCTGAATTCAAAATCCCAGCTTGTTCAATAACCCTTCCTCTCTTAACATCCTGAATACAAAGTCAGCTACACAGAGCAGCAGAAAAGATATCCACCCTGCCTCCTTCCCTCTTCTTTCTCCACATCCATCCCTGGGTATCATGGAACCTGCATGATGGAGCAGAGGTCCATCAGTGGCTATTAGCCACAAAGTATACTGGAATTGTGATGTTTATCGACGAACACCAAATGACAGCCCCAGGAGTAGACAAAGGCCGAGGACAGACTGCCAATCTAAAGCGGAGGCAAAGCGGAGGGAACTGGAGCGGGGGGGAAAACCCACGGAGCTGGCCGTTCACATTGGCCAGAGCAATGCGGATCAGTGGCAATACGGAGCGTTCAGACTGCCATGGAGCATTCAGACTGCCACGTAGCCAGCGCGCGCGGCTTGCGCATGCCGCCGCACTTTTTTTTGTTTTCCTTTGATGTGTTTCGCATGTGCGCACATGCCGGTGCGTTCACACTTCCTCCGGATGCCTCCCGCTTCTTCCAGTTCACACTGTTTGGAAGCGGGAGGCATGCGGAGGAAGGCCCCTGAACACCGGGTAAAACCGGTGTCCTGTTAAAGCGGAAGGAAAGCGACTGGGAGACGGGTAAGTACGAAACGGAGCCGACAGACAGATGCGCATGTCTGAACGTGCTCCTTTCTTCCGTTTGCGAAGCGTGCCTGCCCCGCGTTATCATCTGTGTTATCTCTGACAATCTGTGAGAGTTCTGCTCAAAGTAGTCAAGGATCAGATCTTGGTTGGTAAACCACAGTTCTTTATTTCCAATCTCTACATTAGTACAGCTTCTCGGATTATTGTCAGAGATAACACAGATGATACAGGCAGGTCTATTATACCTTTCCAAGGAGTTTGAATTACCCATAGGTAGCCAATCACTACAGGGGAAAAACGGCGGGCAAAAAGGGGCTCTGGCCGTTTGCTTCCCACAGGAAAGAAAGTGAGGTGTTAAGCTGTAAATTCCCTTCCCAACCAGACCCTTCAGATGTTACCAGTTCACATAACAATCAATGGCCTCAAGGCTTTTGCATGTTGATAAGAGATGAGACGCATCCTCCCTTGAAGTCCCAGCCGGGACCGATGGAATGCGGAGGCAGCAGTGTGAGAGGCCCATTGTTCCCATACATTGCAGGTGTCACCCTCCCGCTCTAATAGTTACAAAACCCAGGCCTGGTTAGGCACTAAAACATGGCATCTAAAAGCATATATCTGTAATACATACATGGCAATAGGGTATAATATGACCGAATTGAAAATTAGACAGAATGCATAACTGTAAGAACTAGAAATACTTTGTCTGAATCAGCAGATTCTGACAGATTGCCAGTCTGTCCTCGGCCAAAGACTGTTTAATAGACAGTAGCTGAACTGGCCAGCAAGCACAGAGTAACAACTAACAGTAGGGAGGGGTCATACCATTAAAACACCTTTACAAAGAACACAGAACAGGTGTGCTAGAACAGAGTGAGTTCTTTTAAAGGAACATTACCTCACATCTCCCCTTCTTATAAAAACAACAAAATAATATGAAATAAATAATCATACAAATTATCCAGGTACAAATCTCTCTGGCGAAAACACTGGTCTTCCATGAGATGTTACACATCTTGTTTGTCTCTCTTCAGACTGTGATCCATTTGTTTCATTGTTTACATTTTCATTGTTTGTTTCATTGTTTGCACTTGCATTTTCAACCTCTCCCACATCTCCCTCAGTTTTAGAGAGCACATTTCCAGAGTCTCCCTTTCTCAAGCCTACTTCACCTTTTTCAACCGTAGTCACTTCTCCAGATCCAGATCCATTCTTCTCAAGTTCTTTGTGCCTATACTTAAGCTTGTGTCTATTTTGCCTATACATAGACCCATCTGAAGTTTTCACTAAATAAGTTCAAGGCTGATCACATTGTTCTACCACTACCGCAGGGACCCACCTCTCTTTTGATTCTACCCACACTAGGTCTCCCTGTTGCAGTGGTTTTAGAGGCTTTGCTGTCCTATCATAAAAATATTTTTGTCTGTCTTGATTTCTCTGAAGATCTTTCCTCACCTCTTCAGGTACCTTAGGCTGCAATAAACTCATAGTCACTGGCAGTTTGCTCCATAGCATCCTGCCCATCAAAATCTGAGCTGGTGAATACACTGTTCCTGTGATGGGTGTATTCCTATATTCTAATAATACCATATACAAATCTCTCTTTGCTTCATCTGTTTTTCTTATCAGCTGCTTTGTGGAACAGATTGCTTTCTCTACCATTCCATTCGATTGTGGGTAACCTGGACTGCTGAAGCACTGTTCAAAACCCCACTCTGAAGCAAACTGTTTAAATTTTCTACTTGTAAAAGGCATATTGTCACTCATTACCACCTTATGTATGCCATGTCGAAAAAATATAGTCTTAAGTTTGTCAATAACAGCCCCTGCAGTCTTGTCAAGCAAAGTCACTACCTCTGGATATGTTGAGAAGTGGTCAATAACAATAAGAAATGGAGAGAAACTATATTCAAAAATATCTATTCCAACTTTTTCCCAGGAAAATTCAGGAACCTGATGTGATATAAATGGTTCTTTTGGGGGGGTTTGGTGCAAAATGAGCACATATAGAGCATCTTTCAAGAAATGCTTCAATGTCCTTAGCCATACCTGGCCAATACATTATATCCCTTGCTCTTGCCTTAGTTCTCTGAATACCTTGATGCGAGATGTGAAGTTGACTTAGCATGTCATGCTTTTGTGCTATTGGAATAACTACTCTTTCCCATACATAGAGAACATCATTTTTGCCGTGTAACAAATTCTTAACAGACCAAAATGGTTTAGCTTCCAAAGGAACATCTTTCAAGTACTGTGGCCACCCTTGATTTATCAACGTTGCCACTACTTGAAGTTGACAATCTTTGGGAGGTAGCCTCTTGCAAAGCAGTCACTCCTTCAGAGTGCATCACTAATGTACACACCTGATGCACCCCTCTTTCACCCTCCATAGTATCCTCATTACTTATAGGCGGGTCTACAGTGGCTCAGGAGAGTGTATCAGCCAGGTACATCTGCTTCCCAGGGGTATAAACTACATTAAGTTGATACCTTTGTAGTTGTAGCAGCATTCACTGCAACCTTCCCGGAGCACTGCCTATTGGTTTCTTAAAAATAATCTCTAGAGGTTTTTGATGAGTCTGAACTAGGACAGTCTTACCAAATACATACTGATGAAATTTTCTCATGGCATACAATACAGCAAGCAGTTCTTTTTCTATTTGGGCATAATTTTGCTCAGATGCACTTAATGACCTTGATGCATATGACACTGGTCTGTTCTCTTGGAGCAAACATGTTCCGAGGACATTCTTTGTCGGCCTGCACCACCACTGGCTTCATTGTGTCAAAATATTGAAGCACAGGTGCCTAACATAATCTCTGCTTAACCATATCAAATGCTTTCTGATGTTCAGGCATCCACTGAAATAATACATTGCTCTTAAGCAAATTTCTCAGGGTTGCAGTAAGTTCTGCTTCTTGAGGAACATACCTTAATAAATATTGAACTGACCCCAAGAAATGAAGGACACCTTGTGGAAGTGGCATATCTTGAATGGCCTTCACTTTTTCATCATCTGGATGCACCCCTTGAGCAGTAACTATCTATCCCATATATTTTACAGAATCAACTTTAAACTGAATCTTATCCTTATTAAATTTAACCTTTTTAGACCTTGCTGTCTCCATGACTTGATTTAAAATCTGATCATGTTCCTCAGCTGTTCTTGCTGCTACGATCATATCATCTGCTATCATGTATACACCTTTTAAAAAGGCTGGAAACTCCTATTGTTAAGGGAGGACAATTCATTAGAATATTGTGTTATATATTCATTAAAATCTGCTAAATTGATATGGCTAACACCTATAATATCAGAACTATTAATGTCCGAGGCCTTAATAACTGTATCAAACAAAAGAGAATGACCACCTTTATTTTGAAATCAAAACCTGATATAGTCCTAATGCAAGAGATTCATTAAAAAACCCAGAGCAAAACTGTATTGAATACCAAATGGTATGACCAACAATTTCAGGCTGGCGGATCCTCAGAATCCAGGGGAGTTGCAATTCTAATTTCTAAAGCTGTTCAATTCTCATATGAAGACAAATTGGAAGACAAGGATGGCAGGTTTTTATTTATAAAAGGTAAACTAGACCAGAAACAAGTAACATTAGCCACTATATACGCTTCAAATCAAAAACAAAAGCAATTCCTAGCCAGTTTGGTGTAGTGGTTAAGTGTGCTGACTCTAATTTTGGAGAACCAGGTTTGATTCCCCACTCCTCCACTTGTACCTGCTGGATGACCTTGGGCAAGCCATAGCTCTGTACCAGCTGTTCTCTCAAGGACAGTTGTCTCAGAGTTCTCTCAGCCCCACCTACCTCACAGGGTGTCTGTTGTGGGGAGGGGAAGGGAAAGAAGTTTGTAAGCCACTCTGAGACTACAAGTGAAGGGTGGGGTATAAATCCAATCTCCTCTTCTTCTTCTTCTTCCTAGATGACACCCTAGCCACACGCCTCAGTTTTGCAGAGGGGCAACTTATTATTGGTGGTGATTTTAATATAATTGCTGACCACCATCTGGATAGATCTGGAAATGCACATAAATCTTGGTCAGATAGTAAAAGGTACACAAGACTATATGAAATTCTGGGAAAATATCATCTATGTGATGCATGAAGAGAAACACACAAGGGGGAAAGAGATTACACATACTTCTCCCAGAGATGCCATACTTACAACCATATAGACTACCTGGTGATCACAGCTACGCTTTTACCCAAGGTTGAAAACATGCTAATAGGCCCATTTGTATGGACTGACCATGCATACATTGAAATGCAGTTAAAGAAACACTCTGAAATAAATAGAACCAAAACACGGAGACTAAACAAATCCATTTTATTACAACAGCATCTCAAGGAGGATATTAGCCAAACCATCAAATTATATTTCAAAGAAAAAACCAATGGAGAAGTAGAGGATCACATGATTTGGGACACCTTCAAGGCAGTTATAAGAGGAAAATTGATTATGGTGGCATCTAAGCTAAAAAAAAGACAGAAAACAAAAAATTAACACTTTATTGGATACAATCCAAACCTTAGAAGCGATACACAAAAAAAGGAAGCAAAAAGATTTATAAAGAGTTAATTGCAACAAGAAAACTTTTAGAATTGATAGAGGCAAGCCAAGTACAAAAAAAATCTTATACGTAAAACAATTATACTGGCAAAACAACCCTAAGAGCATCAAACTTTTGGCATGGCAAGTAAAAAAAAAGCAAGCCAACCAAAAAAATTTCTCCATAAAAGACAACAATAACATTAGACATACCAATCCTTTGGATATTAGTGAATGTTTCAGTAAATTTGACGAAAAGTTATATAGCACTAATAATCCCAATCCAGATGATATACACGAATTTTTGCAAAAAAAATAACTTGGTATCTGAACTAAACTTAGAACACTGACAATACCTGGATGCACCTATTTCAACCGAAGAAGTTTCTGCGGTTATAAAACAAATCAAGGCAAACACGGTGCCTGGTAGTGATGGCTATGGCCCAGAATTTTATAAAATCTTTAACACCCTGCTTGTAGAACACCTGACAAGAACCTGCAACCTTCTGTTGGATACCGGGAAAATGCCACCTACCTGGAAAGAATCACATATAGTAACTATTCCCAAGGAAAACAAAACCTGAGACTCTCCAGCTTCTTACAGGCCAATTGCCTTGCTGAACTGTGATGTCAAGATATTTGCAAAAGTATTGGCTAACAGACTTCCAAAAATAATTTCAATTTATATAAATCCCGACCAAACTGGATTTATTCCTAAAAGAAGAATGATGGATAATATCCACCGTCCGAACTTAATCTTTCACTGTAAAGATCAAAAAGAAGAAACACTCCTGCTAACCATTGACTTGGAGAAAGCCTTTGACAGTTAGGAAAAAAGTTTGGAAAAAAATATTTAACACAACTTTTAAGAGTAATGAACTTTGGTATAAAATTTCAAAATGCTGTTAACGCTTTATATGCTAACCCGACAGCGAGGATTCAAACAAACATCTTAGGCAGACCTATCTCCATGCAAAGGGGCACTAGACAAGGCTGCCCATTGTCTCCTTTATTCTTCGCCCTGGCAATCAAACCATTGGCAAATGCGATAAGAAACAACTCAAAAATTACGGGAAATCAGATTGGTAATACCTCTCATACACTCAGTCTCTATGCTGATGATTTAGTCATTTTTTTTACTAACCCAATATCTTCTCTACTGGAGTGTCAACATTTATTTCAAAAGATCCAACCACTATTTGGCCTGAAAGTAAATCTGGAAAAGTCAAACATAATTCCTATCAAGGTCAATCCTGATACCAAAACTAAAATTCAATCACAGTTTCCGTATAAATGGTCATATTCTCCCTGGAGGTATTTGGGTATTCAGATTCCCCCAGACCTGAACAATATTATATCCTGCAACTTAAAAAAAAAAATTCCAAGAAGCAAAAAATCAGATGAAGCAGTGGAACGGTATGGGCCTTTCATGGGCTGACAAGATCAGTATTATTAAAAGCCTCATTCTGCTGAAATTTTTATTCGCAATAAGAGTATTACCTGTACAAATTTCATCAAATGATTTAACACGTTGGCAAAATTGATTGTCGCAATTCTTCTGGAATTACAAAAAAAAACAGAATAAAATTTTCCACGTTAAAGCGCTCTAAAAAGGAAGGTTATCTTTATATTATGAAGCCATTCATCTTTCTTCAATAGTAAGAATTCTGACAACGGACGCCCCACCAACTTGGCAACAAACAGGAAACCAAATGTGACTCCTTACCATTACCTGATGTTATTTGGCAACAACCTAAAGAAAGAGCTCCAAGTGCTAAACTTAATCCTTACTTTAACACAGCCTTGGAGGTCTGGGACAGACACAGGAAACTACTGTTACCAGGAAAATCATTATTAACATCTTACATGAACCAAGATTGTTTTCAACCAGGAAAAGAAGATAAAACCTTCTGGAAATGGAAGCAGGCTGGACTTACACATAATAGACCATATGGACAAAAACAAACCTTTAACAAAGGCACAGTTGGAGAAGAAAATTGAAGAACAGATTCCCTGGTTTGGTTATTTCCAGGTTCATCACCTGTTACTAGACTGGCAACCTAGGACAACAGCTACAATCCCATTCTCTGACTTTGAATTACTACTTAAAAACAAAAATACAGAAATTAAAGGCCTAATTTCAAAGATTTATAAAATATTAAGTACAAACCTGAAGCAAAGTACTCTGAACTCACAACTTCAATGGCACATAGACTGCGAAAATAGGATTGCAACAGAAAGCTGGGAGGAAATTTGGAGCTCACCTAGTCTATTATCAAAAAAAATGCTATTATCTATTTCTATTATCAAATTCAATTACTTTAAAGTTCTACATCGTTGGTACCTAACCCCAGTATGCTTACAAAAGATGTATCCAAAAGTTAACCAATTCTGCTGGAAAAAATGTGGTCAGAAAGGAGACTTTCTGCATTGTTGGTGGTCTTGCCCAGTGATACAGAACTTTTGGTCTTAAATATTATCACAGATTAAAATCATCAAGGATCATAACTTACCTGCACTACGTGAAACTGCCCTAATGGATATATATCCAAAGACCTGCATAAACAAGACAACAAACACCTTAATCTCCACATTGCTAGTGATTGCAAGACTAACATTGGCTCAAAAATGGAAGGAAAAAACTAGCCCCTCTTTGACGAGTTGGTAAAACAAAGGCCGAGGACAGACTGGCAATGTGCCCCGCTCTGCCTCCGCTTCTAAAGCGGAAGCAGACGGGGCGTTCACATTGCCGCATCTGTCCTCCGGCGTCGGCGCGGACTCACCCGTCCGCGAGGCGCCGTCCATCCGCTTCAGCCGGAGACCACTTCTAACTGGTCTCCGGCTGGAGTGCCACGCGTCCCTGCCGCTTCGCGGCAGTCTGGACGCGTCGGCAGCGCGCCGGAAGCGGGGGCGGAAGTCTGGATGCCCCTGCATCAGCGCGCCTCCGCCCCGCCTCCGCCCCGGGACAGCGCAGCCTGTGGGAACAGGCTGCGCCGGGCTGCTTTTCGCGCGGGGCTTTTGGCCCCGCGTCTGTCCTGGGGCGGATCGCCAGTCTGTCCTCGGCCAAAGTGTGGGAACACCTTGTTTATGGAAAAATAGTCAACCTACAACTGCAATGGAATTTTAATACTTACCAAAAGACATTTCAATCTATTTGATTCCCGGTAACTAATTATTTGGCAGAAGGAGGAGTGATTCCAAAAAACAAACAATATCAAGAACTTTTATACTTCTGACTAGTTAAACAATTGAAAGAAAAGTAATAAGCAGTTTACAATAGGCTGGATGCACAATGTACCTGCTTGTAAAAATCATACATGACTTTTGTTAACCCACTCATATGTGGTTCATTCAAATATCAGTTTCTGTATTGAATTTTACTCTATTGCTTTGTTTGTTTGCTAGTTTTGTTAAAAGAAAATAAAAATTAAAAATTAAAAAAAACTAACAATAGGAGACCCAGATGTGTGTTTAGGCCCTAAAAAGCAGCTGTGGAAGGTGAGGGTGAAGACATGGAGAGGGAGGGTTTCCCCATGCCATCCCCCCAGTTGAAAATGGACCCCCCCCCAATTTTATGCCCTTATGGAGGAAAAAAGGCAAGTATTGATATTAGGGTTCCAGGACTCCCTGGGTACTGGATGGGGATGGGGCGATAGGGTTGCCAGAGCCAGGTTGGGGAACTTCTGGTGATTTGGGGATGGGTTCTGAAGAGGACAGGGACCTCAGGAGGGGGTCTACCCTCCAAAGGATCCATTTTCTCCAGGGGAACTGATCTCAGTAGCCTGGAGGTGAGCTATAAATCCAGGGGATCCCTAGGTCCCACCAGGAGGCTGGCATCCCTAACTGCTATTGTGCATGGCTTTTTTTTTTCTTTATCAGGGCTTAAAATGGCCACATTGGGAAACAACATGGCAGCAAAGCTAGCATCCCCAGTTCTGAGTGCCATAGTCTCAATCCAAATCATCCCCCATTTGCAGCTTTTAGAGTAGTAGTAGTAGTAGTAGTAGAAGAAGAAGAAGAAGAAGAAGAGATTGAATTTATACCCCACCCTTCACTACCTGAAGGAATCTCAGAGCAGTTTACAAACTCCTTTCCCTTCCCCTCTCCAAAACAGACACCCTGTGAGGTAGGTGGGGCTGAAAAAGCTCTGACAAAAACTGCTCTTTCTCTGTGGGGATGCTGAGATGGCGGTGGCAAGAGGAGGTGACTCGGTCACCGGCAGCAGCGGAGGTGGCAGCCTGGAGGGTCCCGCCCAGGGCTGGAAGGCGACGCAGGGCCAGATGCAGAGCCAGACTTGGAGGTGTTCTTGTGCAGGGCACACGGCTCAGAGCTGGTTCGGTGGCAGAACGAGCAGCAGTGGCTGGTCCTCTTCTGTGACGTCACGCTCGCCTTCGGCAGCGGTGGGAATGCTTGCCCAAGGTCATCCAGCAGGTGCAAGTGGAGGAGTGGGGAATCAAACCTGGTTCTTCCAGATTAGGGTCTGCACACTTAACTACTACACCAAGCTGGCTAAAAGAGTAAAATAGCATGTCTGGAGTTCCAGCATCAGATGGAGTGAAAGCCTTGTGTGGAGTAGAGATAAAGGAGGGTCAGAAACAGATAATTAGGAAGAAAAGGGTGACTAGGAACTGAGATGGCACTATGGTTCTAGGAAAGTTCTGGATTGAAGAGAAAGAAAAGGGACTTGATGGTGGAGGAAAAGAATTCTAAACATGGAGAACAATAAAGAGGGGGTATTGCAGGAATGGGACTGCAGAGAGCCCTGTCAGTAGGGGAGAAGGTGAAAGAGGGGGACTAAGTGAGAGACGCATGCTAACAGCTCAGGGTGCAGAAATAGAAATGAAGTGCCATGGGTCCCTCTACCCTCCAAGTAGCTTTCCTCTAACTTCGCTCTGATGGAAAAGCCACTTAATTCAGAGGGAACTTCAGCTCAGTGCACTGGAATAACGGGGTAGGATCCGCTAGAATGGCATTTAAGAGATGTGGGTACAAACCTTTTTGTGGTATGGAGAAAGGGAGAGGAGAGAGCATGCAGGTAAGAGAGCTGTAGGTAGAGAGGGGGGGTGCAGAGATACAAAGAGAAGAGTGTGGGGGAGGCTGTAAGGGGCAAAAAGCAAGAAGGGAACGGAGAATGGGTGCAGAACAATTATTCGGTACATTTTTATCCTGCCTTCCCTCCAAGGAGCTCAAGACAACAAGAGAGCCAGTTTTTTCTCTAATCTGGAGAACGGGGTTTGATTCCCCCCCTCCTCCACTTGCAGCTGCTTGGGTCAGTCAGAAGTTCTCTCAGAGCACAAGAAATCCTCCCCTCAAACTCATCGTACCATAACTGGCTAACCCTATAAAACACACCTAGCTGAAACAAAAGTTAACAAAAGAGTCTACTACTCCAAAACTATACAAAGCAACACGCAGACATGCATGAACAACACCACATTTTAGCTCCGAGACTATCTTGATAAGGACAGGCTCACTTTTCCTCAACATATCTACAACTACAATCAAACCTTACCTAGTGTAATCCAAAAAGCAATGTTTAAGTTAAAAATACTTTGCAATGTATTTCATTGTATTGTATTTTACTTATATTTGAACTTACCTGTTTAAAACGTTAACTTGAAAAGAAAAAACAATAAAGGTTAAAAAAAGAGCTGTTCTCTCAAGAGCAGTTCTCGAAAGAGCTCTCTCAGCCTCAACTACCTCACAGGGTGTCTGTTGTGGGGAGGGGAAGGGGAAGGAGATTGTAAGCTGCTCTGAGACTGAGTGAAGGGCGGGGTATGAATCCAATTACCTCCTCCTCCTCCTCCTCTGCATCATTCTCCCCTTCCCCATTTATCCTCACAACAATCCTGTGTGTTAACTTAGGCCAATAGAGAATGACCATACCCAAGCCAAACAGTTTCATGGCAAGTTGGAGCTTGAAACACCCCCCCCCCCCCCCCAGTCCTAGTCCAGTGATCTAATCGGTACAACACACTGCTTCTCAAGCAGGTGATGAGCCAGAATGGTAATACAATTATTTTTACAGTTAATATAATGATAAAGACTGGTCAAGTAAATAAAAAAATGTAAAACTCCACCCCCACCCCCCGGTGATTGCAGTTGTTCAACACTGGCATCAACTTTACTAAGAGGAAACAGAGATTTCCTTGGACAAGAAGCAGAGATCACCCTGACCTAAAATGGCACGTCGCTCTTAAGCCGTTTCGACCTGTTCTGGGGCAGTCATGTTCTGATTCTCTGCTACAGCGATGACATGTTGAAAGAACAAAGGAGGGTGCCAGATTTTGCAGGCCTGAATTCTCTCGAGGTTGCATTTCTGAAAAAGAACGAAGGCTGGGCAATCCGATCCCATCATTCCATTATTTGCTGGATGCTCCCTGTGCTCACCCGGTCATTTATTGGATGGATGGCAAGCGTTTGGGCGGCTGCAGAACAAGATGAATACAGCAGGATGTTTGATAAAAGTTAACTGATGAGACAAAGCCAAATTAATTTAGTAATGGGTTATTATAAATAGAGAGTCTGGGGCTGCAATTCTCAGGCCCAAACACTTTTATCTTTTAGTGCATGGGCAAATATGTAGGAGAAGTGTGATGGATGGAACCAGGGGTCCTTTCATAGAAAAAGAGGTGCAGGAGCTCATTAGCATGCCTATTAGCATAACTCATTAGCATAACTGACCGAATGTCAGTTTCAGCCCTATTATACCCTATGGGCCATTGAAGTCAATGGCAAAAACTCATAGGGTATATGAGGAGCTGGAGGAGAGGGGGTTTGGGGAAGAGGTTCCAAACTTGCAGGGTACCTTCTGGGACCTCTCCCTGAAATACCCACCAAGTTTCAAGAAGATTGGGCCACGGGGTCCAATTCTACGGGGCCTCAAACAGGTTGCCCCATCCCCTCCATTGTTCTCTATGGTGGGAAAAACGTTACTTCATCCCTCCTTAGCAATCTTTTTCCAAATTGAAAAGTCCCAGACTCTTCAGCATTTTCTCATAGGAGAGGTGCACTAACCTCTTCATGATCTTGGTTGCCCTCCTCTGTACTTTTTCCAACCATAGGGCATTACAGTATTGGCTTTTACTTACAATCCCTTTGCTAATAATCCAGAGCATGAAGTTTGCCATTTATTTCATTGCTGCCACACACTGAGTTGACATTTTCATCCAGCTTTTCACTATAACTCTAAGATCTCTTTCAGTTTTCAGTTTCATCCAGTTCTGACCCTTGCAGCATATATTTCAAGTTAGGGCTTTCTGTACCAGTATGCATTGCCTTAAATTTATATGGAACTTAATTTCCCACACTGTTGATCACTCACCCAATTTAGAGAGGCCTTTGTATAGCTCTTCACAGTCCACCTTGGTTTTCACTATCCTGAATAATTCTCTGTCATCTGCAAACTTGCCCACTGCAGTGCTCAGCCCTAGTTCCAAATCATTTATGTTTAAATCCTTGCGCAGCCCGACTTCCCTCCACTGTGAGAACTGTCCATTTATTCCTACACTCGCCTTCTTGCCAATTTAACCACTTTTTTAATCCATAAAAAGATCTGTCTTCCTATTCTATGCTTGCTAAGCTTACTTACTTCCTTATTAACCTGCCCAAAAGACTGGTGAGGCAGGGCTTCCCTTGCAGAAGTGATGCTGATCCTTCAACAGGCTTTGTTCCTCAAAGTGCTTAACAGTTCTCTCTTTAATAACAAGTTTCTACTAATTTACCTGGAACAGATGTTAGGCTAACTTGGCCTGTAATTCCCTACATCTCCTCTGTCAAGTATTGGTGCAACATTTTCTACTTTGCAGTGGTCTGGCACAGAAATCAGTTTCAGTGGCAAGTTACTTAAACAGGTTAGTAGACCAACAATTTCACATTTGAGCTCCTTAAGAATCCTTGGGTGGATTCCATCTAGACACATTATTCTTCAGTTTTCAGAGTAGTCATCACCTCTATTTGACTCAGTTTTTCAGACACTCTTCCTGTATGAGTTTCCCCATCGCTCCGGGAGCAGTCCGGAGGCAGGGTTGACATCTCCAGATATCCTAGAACAGGGGTCCCAATCTTTTTGAGCCTGCAGGCTCCTTTGGAATTCTGACACAGTGTGATGGGTGCAGCCACAAAATGGCTACTACAACATAGCTTCTGCAGGAGGTAGAGCCAGCCACAAAATGGCTGCTGTGGCCTCCCTTCAGTCACACGGTGAAGATGCTTGTACTGTGGTGGCAGCTGCTGCCAAAGCAACATTTGTTGCTAAAGCAACAACACAATCAGTTCTCCAGGGGTCAGTCAGAAGCCTTGCTGGTCAAAAACCTTACCTGGCCTTGGCCACATTCTTAAACTCTCTGGGTGGGCTCCAGGAAAGGGGTCAGTGGGCACCACATTGGAGACATCTGCCCTAAAAGCATCTCCTCTTGCATGGGTATATGCCTCCACATTTTCCAACTGGCCTCACCCCCAGATGTCCACATCTACTGACAAACATCTTCAGGGAGGCCTGAGTGAGAAGAACTACTGTATGAACATAGGCTTTGTATCCTGATCACATGTACAAAGCATGAGTGCATACACTTGTACCTGCAAAGGGCTTCCTGCTGACATTGTGTACTGCATGCCCAGTCTTGCTCCTTTGGACATATGTAGAGTTCTATGTCCATGCAGTGACTGAACAGAGCTCAGACATCAGGAAGGTTACTTCTAGCCCAGCCATCTTTTGTACGTTTTCCTAAAGAGCAATGTTCAGTCAGGTGAACCCGACAACATTCTAACAGCACAGACCAGACTCATGTTTACCACTTCAGTTTCAGAAAGAATTAGTCCAAATCAGCCACCAGAGGCAGTGCCAGAGCAAAAGAGATTCTGAAGGAACAAGCTGTGTTTCACATATTAAATCATCCCAAACCGAGACAAATCTATGTTTGACTCTGGTGCTCTGATCCTAAACACATTTACTAAGATATTACACTGATTTGACAAAGATTGCATTCAAGTAAATGGGTTTAAGATTGCCACTTAATTAAAATTCTAATTTAAGATTCTGTTTCATTTTTAGTTATAGTGTGCAGGTGCTGGCAAAGTACAAAATTCCCTTTCTGCTCAGGGAACAGAAAAACAGCAAAAAGATTTGCCTTGTTAAGCAACATGACTCGAATTTGGCAAGAAAAGCTTTCTTCAGCATTAAGGATGAGCAGGGGAGAGCTTCACCTGTTGAATTTGTCCTTGTTCTTTTATATGTTTAAAACATTCCTATTCCCCCCCTTCCTAATGATGTCAGCCTTCAGGTGGGACCTGGGGATCCCCCTGGAATAACAGCTCCTCTCAAGACTACAGAGATCAGTTCCCCTGCAGAAAACGGATGCTTTGGAGAAGTGGACTCTGTGGCATTGTACCCAACTGAGGTCCCTGTCCTCCCTGGGCTCCACCCCCCAAATCTCCAGGAGTTTCTGAGCCTAGAGCTGGCAAACCCCTGCCAATGGCCAAGGGGGACTTAGCAACTCCTTCCCCATTAAAGGAATATCAAGGAGACTTCTATTTTTTTAAAATGTAGCTGTTAAAATCCCTGGCATGCAGTAAGTGGCCAGCGCACATTCCAAATAGCATCAGGTGTCTTGAGAAATTATTTGGTGTTGTTACTTTGTTCTTTTAAGCAAGCAAGCCAATCAACATGCATCTCAAGGTAACAGCAGGGCAAATATATAAGGGAAGCTAGACATGAAAGAGCAAAAGAGATAGTGGCAGAAACAAAATGGAAGAGGTTAAGTGTGCATTGAATGGGCAGGAAGAATCCACCTCCTAACAAGATCATTTCCTCTATAGTCAGCTTGGAACAATTCTCCTCACTGTGGCGCACAGAAGAAAAGGAAGAGGAGAAGGAACTTGGATTTATACCCCGCCCTTCTGGCAGAGTCTCAGAGCGGCTTACAATCTCCTTTCCCTTCCCCTCCCCACAACAGATACCCTGTGAGCTAGATGGAGCTGAGAGAGCTCTTTCGAGAACTGTTCTTTAGAGAACCTCTCTGAGAGAACTTGTGACTGACCCAAGGTCATCCAGCAGCTGCCAGTGGAAGACTGGTGTTATGTCCGCTGACCACCACCAGGTACCAGCAACAGGCAGTCCGAGCTTGGCTCCGGAAAACAATAGGGGCCAAGGATCCTGGACCACCTAGAATTCACCAATTGGAACTTTGGCGGCAGATTCAAACCCTCCAATAGGACTGTGGGTGTGTCTTAGGTGGCTGTATATAGTTGGCTGCATCAGCCGGTATGTTGTTGTTGCGCAGAACCTCCTCTCACCAACTACGTTGGAGGCGGCGACCTTTGAGCAGATCGTCACTGCCCTACAGAACCACTTCGTTCCCCAGCTGTCGTTCCCATGTGGCCGTTCCAGCTACCACGGGAATCAGTCCCCGACTTCTTGGCTGAGCTTCACCGGCTTGCCTCAGAGTGCAAGTTCGGGACCCAGTTGGATATGGCTCTATGAGACCGGTTCATCTGCAGCCTACAGGAGGAGAAGCTCCAGCAATGGATAATGGAGGCGGAGACCTGCACCCTTGCTTCTGTCCTCTCTACTGCCACTGCTTGGGAGAGGTTGCATCTGTCCATGACCAGGTCCCTCGCCAGTCAATGCGTGTCAGCCACACATCAGGTGAGCGCTGACCCCATCAACTCCGACAAGGAAGAGGTCCACCGGACTCAACAGTCCGCAAGAAGGTGAGATCCAGGGCTTGCACCACGTTCCATCCCAGTCCAGGAGTCTGCCAGGCAGGAGTGCGTCAGCTGCAGGGACCAGCACGACCAGAAGATGTGCCGGTTCTGGGATGCCACTTGTCAGAGCTGCAGCTGCTCTGGCCACATTGTGCATGCTTGCCATTCCAGGGGGTTCTGAGCCCCGTCGACACAGCCACCTCAATGCCACCGGACCTCAACTCACTATGAAAGTGATGCAATCCCAGAAGAGCTCTACCTCCTCATGAGTGAATCCCCACAACAGGTACTGTGGCTTCCGAGCCAGACCTCAGCCCCCAAAATCCAGGTCCAGGTTAAAATAGAGGAGTCCCCCTGCTCTATGGAGTTAGACTCCAGGTCTGCAGCCTCCATCATCTCGGTGGAGACCCTAAAGAGACTGTGTCCTCATGGGGGGCCCCACCTGCAACCCTCACCCATGACCCTGGTGGACTTCCAACAGAACCACGTTCCGATACAGGGTGTGGGGAGTTTTTGGGTCCAGTACCCAGGTTTCAATGACTACCTGGATTTAATCGTTGTCGAAGGCAACCTGGTCAGCCTTTTGGGCCGCATGTGGTTCACCCCTTTGGGAATAACCATTGAGGGAGTAAAGCAGTGTGCCCCACGGGACTTTAGCGAAGTCTGCAATGAATTCCCGACCGTATTTGACGGGACCTTGGGCTGCTACATGGGCCCTCCTGTTTCTCTGCAACTGGACCCTATGGCAGCACCCATCCACACGTGTTCCCAGAAGGTTCTGTTCGCACTGCAGCTGAAAATTGATGCAGAGCTGGACTGCCTCGTGGCACAAGGGGTCCTGGAGCCAGTCTCCCATGTGGCTTGGGAGACCCCTATAGTCGATCCTGTGAAACCAAACAGGGATGTCCACATCTGTGTGGACTATAAATGTACCTTGAACAAGGCTCTGCAAGACCATGCATACCCAGTCCCAGTTGTGAGCCATGTGCTAGCCACCCTTGCTGGGGCAAAGATTTTTGGAAAATAGGATCTCGCTCAGGTGTACCAGCAATTCCCCATGGACGAGGCCACTGCTGCCACCCAAATCATTGTTACGCACCGGGGAGCTTTTAAAGTAAAGTGGCTGCAGTTCGGGGTGAGTGTCGCCCTTGGTCTGTTCCAACATTTAATGGACTCTCTTTTGAAAGGGATCCCAGGCATCACATCATTATTTGACGATGTGCTGATTGCCATGGCCATGCCAGATGACTTTGTGACCTGACTGCGCACTGTTCTCTGCTGCTTCCACAAGGCAGGGCTCATGGGGAAGCGGGAGAAGTGCCTTCTCAGGGTTTCCTCCATCAACTTCTTGGGTTTCATGGTTGATGTGGATGGCCTTTATCCAGTGATGGACAAGGTAAAGACCATCCTGGAGGCTCCTCCTCCCAAGTCCAAGGCAGAGCTCCAGGCACTCCTCAGCCTCCTGAACTTTTACCACACCTTCCTACCCCACAAGTCAGTGGTGGCTGAGCCCCTGCACCACTTGTGGGACAAGCAGGCCCCCTGGTCTTGGGGCCTATGCTAGGCTGCAGTGTTCAAAGCACTCTTGATTTCCAATGCAGTGCTGGCCCATTTTGATGAATTACTACTGGTGATTCTGGCCTGCAACACCTCCCCCTATGGCGTGGTCATCGTATTGGCTCACCAACTCCCAGACGGGTGGGAGGTGTCAGTCGCCTACTACTCCCAGACACTGTTGGCTGCAGAGAGGAATTACGCCCAAATCAATCGCAAGGGCCTGGCAATCGTGGCCAGCATAAAAAAATTCCATGATTTCATGTATGGCCAGCCCTTCGCTATTACGACGGACCATCACTCGCTTCTCAGCCTCTTTGCGGCGGACAAGTAGACACCTCAGGTTCTCTCCTCGTGGGTCCTCTGGTGGTCTATTTTCTTGGCAGGCTATAATTACAGCCTGCAGTATCATCCCGGGAAGGCTATGGGACATGCCGATGCCCTCAGCCACCTGCACTTGCCTTCCGTTGAGGAGGATCTGGCTCTGGCACACTGCGTGCTCCTGGTAGCAGAATCCGCCGAGCGCACAAAGCCAGGCTTGGGAATCCACCCACATGCCATGGTCGAGGCTCGACATTGACTTTGCCGGCCCATTCCATTGACTATTGTACCTGGTCACTGTGGACTTGTATTCTAAATGGCTGGAGATAAGCCCCGTCTCAGCCACGTCCTCCAAAGCACTATGCTGGAACTTTGCGACCCAAGTCTCCGACAATGGGATGGCTTTCACATCGGAGGAGTTTCAGGAGTTCCTTCGAAGCAACTTGATCTGACACGTGAGGTCTGCACCATTCCACCCAGTGACCAATGGGCAGACAGAGTGGATGGTGTGGACCACCAAAGAAGCCCTCAGCTGCATTACGAAAGGTGACTGGGAATTCCTTCTGGCCCGCTTTCTCTTGGCACAATGGACCACCCACAACCCAGTCAGCGGGCACTGCCCAGTGGAACTTCTGATAGCCCGACGGCCCACCATCCTATTGGACAGGTTACATCCCGACAGGGCTCCAGAGTTGCGCAGCCGGTCTGAACACAGGGAGGCACCAAGGGGGTTCTTCCCTGAAGACCCCATGTACATTTGTAACTTCGGGAAAGGCCCCCTTGGCTGGCCGGTCGAATCATTCACCTGACAGGACCCTTGTCATGAGAGGTCTCAACTGAAGATGGCCAGGTCCTGTGGAAACATGTAGACCAGCTGAGGAGGCACCTGCTCCTTGCCTCATCAGATGCCCATCCCCGGGGGGACATCAAAGGAATGCTGCCGGACAACCCTTAACTCAACCCTCCTGACAAGATGATCTGGGAACAGGCTCCTGTTCTGGCTGCCGAATTGGGCGACAGGAGACCGGCTTCCGTTGGTGTGCCTGATAAGGATTGTCTGCCCCACAGCTGAGTATACTGGCAGGTCTGCCTGGCAGGACTCTGGAAGCCCCAGTTCCTGCTCCATGGGAGCACCGGCCCCCAGTCTATTTAAAGGACTATGTCACCTAGGTTGATTTCGAACTATGGGGGGAGGGGTGTTATGTCCACTGACCGCCACGAGGCGCCAGCGCCAGGCAGTCCAAGCTTGGCTCCAGAAAACAATAGGGGCCAAGGATCCTGGACCAATAGGAACTTTGGCGGGAGATTCAAACCCTCCAATAGGACTGTGGGTGTGTCTTAGGTGGCTGTATATAGTTGGCCGCATTGGCCGGTATGTTGTTGTTGTTGTGTATGAATAAACTATGAGCTGATCATCATGCTGTTGTCCAGCCTTTCCATGTGTCAAACCCAGTATGCAACAAGTGGGGAATCAAACCTGGTTCTTGGAGTCTGCACACTTAACCACTACACCATATACCCAGGTGCAGCTCGTAGAAACTGTCTGTGCCATATACCCAACCACCATCTCAAGAGCTGGGGTGATCTGCAGATCACTAAGCCAAGTCCTCCCCCAAAAGCCCTTTTCTAGATGTATATGAAAAATGAGCATCTTTGTACTGTATTGTATACTGTTAGTAGTGGTGACTCTCCAGGATCTCAGGTCTGGCCCCTTTCCACATTACTGTTGTTGCTGTTGTTATTTTAAATTTATTAATCACTCAGTCCCTGCTATTGCAGGGCTCTGGGTGATGTACAATATGAATAACAACATACACTAGGTAAAACAATTAAAATCAAACAACCCATTTTAAAACAGATGGTGAACTAATTAATCCCGTTTCTGACTGCCGGACACTTTGCGGGCGGGGGGGGGAAGGGGGAAGGCAAATGTAGAGAGCGAAAGAATACCAATATTCTGCCAGACTGTTTTGCAAAAACTATTTTTTACTGCTCCTATCTTATTAATAAGGCTTCCTTTCTTTTTTTCCTTTATGGATTTGTTGTTCTGTTCGGTTTCCTGCTTCCACAGCTGTGTTTTGCCTAAGCAGAGTTGGGCTGAAGACCTGCAGGAGCTGTGAACATCCAGCCCAATGGAGATTTCTGAAGAACTCAGAGGCTTGGACACTGTTTTGTGATGCTTTGGATGGTCCAAATAAAAGGTATTTGCACAACTCCTTTGGTACAGTTTTTTGTGGACCAACAAGGCAGCCTATAATCTCTCTCTGTCTGGAGGACAGTGGTCATTTCAAGCAGGAGCTTGGGGGAGCTCAGCTCCGGGAATTGGTGCCAGGCCCCCTCCCAGGGGAATGCCTGCTTGTGTCATGGCTGCCGCAAAATGACCCCGTCCCCTGGAAAGGTCCTTGTTCCTCCGACCAGCCTTCTGAAGACTTCAGCCACCACTGAAGCTATCCTCCCAGAACAGTGGTATTTCTGAGGCTTGGATTAGTAACTGTCCCCTCCCTCCCTCCCTCCCTCCCTTTCTCTTTCTTTCTTTCTTTCTTTCTTTCTTTCTCTCTCTTTCCTTCCTTCCTTCCTTCCTTCTGACATACTTCCGGTGATGTCAGGTGGTTTCACATATGCAAATAAGTTATGCTAATGAGTTATGCTAATGAGCTCCTGCACTTTTTTCCCTATGAAATGACCCCTGCTGGGGGAAATACAGAATCTAGCCATTGGAAAGGGTGGGGGGGAGCTGATCTGGAATGGGACATTGCTTATGGGGAATGTTTTGGTGCTTCTAGGCAATATTACACAGTTTGGCTTCCACTGACACTTAATCCAGTGCATCACCTAAATCTCCAGTTTGTATTAATATCGTATTTACTCTAGGCCTTTTAAGCCAAAGAGTCAGAGTGGAACAGTAGCAAGTGTGTTGGGTGAAGATCTAGGAGACCCAAGTTCAAATCACCACTCTTATCATGGAAGTTTACTGGTTGACCTTAGGCCAGTCACAGTTCAGCCAACTTCACAGGGCTGCCAGGAGGACAAAATAGGGAAGGGAGAACAATGTGTGCTGACCAGGGCTCCTTGATTAGAAGATCAAGATAAAAAATATCCTGGATGGAGAGATAGACAAAGGGATCTCTGTGTTTTGCTTGGGGCAGAAGGGTTAGCCCAGTCTTGTCAGATCTCAGAAGCTAAGTAGAGTCAGCCCTGGACAGTATTTGGACAGGAGACCACCAAGGAATACCAGGGTTGTGACGTGGAGGCCAGCAATGGCAAACCACTTCTGAACGTCTCTGAAGTCAGCTGTGACTCCCACCAACCTCATTTTTGCCTTCCTTCATCCCAGAAGGCTTAAATGCAACTTGAAACCAGTCATGTCCAGCACCACCTAATAATCTAATTAAGTCTGAAATGCATCTTGTAAAAGCTGCTGACCAGGGACCATTCCATTCACATTTGTCTTCCCTTTTTATTATTTAACTAGGAGTAAGGTCTGTTGTGGGAAGAAATACAATGGGCTCTAGAAGGAAGCTCCAGGTGAATGTCCCGGCTGTGGCTGGTGGGGCAGCAGAGGGAAGGGGGAAATAGAGGGAAGTGAGCCATGTTTATTTCCTTCTGGTTAATTATAAGGCAGGGCTGTCTCAAGTCATTTTGCTGCCCCAAGTGGGTAGTATGGGAGGACAGCCTCATGGCAACAACCTCATGGTAACAGGTATGGTTCCCTCCACCCCTGACTTATGTTGATTTGGGGTTATGCAGTGGCAGCTAAGATAGAAAACCAACTCCTATGCCATGTCTTCTGGGTTCCAAGGGTCTGGAAAGTGGTTCCATAGCCAGTTACAGGGTTGCCAACTCTGGGTTGGGAAATACCTGTAGATTTGAGGGGAAGAGCCTGGGGAGATAAGGGGTGGGGAGAGACCTCAGCAGGGTATAATGCCAAAAAGTCCATTGCCCAAAGCAGCCATTTTCTCCAGAAAAACTGATTTTGGAGATCTCCAGGTGCTGCCTGGAGGCTGGCAATACTAAAGAGAGGGCCAGACCTGTAGATTTGAGAGGTAGAGCCTGGGAAGGGCAGGGTTTGGGGTGTGGAGGGATTCAGCAGGGTATAATGCCACAGAGTCCATTGCCCATAGCAGCCATTGTAATAGCTGGGAAATTTTCTGTAGGAGAAATGATGTGCTGTGGCTGGGAAACACAGTGATTTCTGGGAGCTCTCCAGGCCCCACAGGCAGATTGGCAACTCCAGTGACTGTTTAAAAGAAGATTGGGATATGTATTTTGGCAACTCCAGTGGCCGTTTAAGGGAAGATGTATTTTACCTCAGGACACTTTCAATAACCCAACAGCAACAGCAAACTGTTTAGAATGTTAGAGGCAAAGGCCAATCAGGCCACATATGCAAATGACTTCTGTGCTCCAACTGGCTATTGGGGGGAGAAGAACAGCAAACTGTTTAGAATATTGGAGGCGAGACTCAGGCAACGCAGCCAGTGGATAGGGACAGCTTGAGTGACACATCAGGCAGCCAACTGATTTTGGCAAGCATAGAATGTTGCCACCTGAAAATACAATTATATATAAGGACCGGCTATCCAACCTAATAAGAAGGCTTGACTGCTTGCATGTTGTTTAGTAATATTTGGATCAGTCCTAGCCACGTTTTTGTTTTTGGGATTGTTTCGTAGCCAACAGCAATCACCACCTATGTTAATGGTGGAATATTTTAATCTTCCTTATTTTCTGGAAGCTAGCCTGTGTCCTCAGTGGGTAGGCCATGATAGAAAGTTTTTAAAATAATCCAGTGAATCAACTGTAAAACAATTTCTAGAAGCAACATTAACACATCTTCTGATGTAAGTTTCAGGGAGCATAGAATCTGGGCACCAAGAGCGGTACTAAGACTGTAAATAAGTGCACATTACATTCTAGACTTAAGCAAATGGTCTTTATGCCTGACATTATTCAGTAAGCTTAATCCTTCAACCATTCTTTGAGTGGCTACAACTGAGTGCGTTCCTGCTGTTTAAGCTCCCACTTCCCTTGACCAACATGCCTCTTGACTAACCTGCCTCCCTAGCAACCTTTTCTCCCTTTCCTAGAATATGGTGGCCTTCTCATTTATGAAACTCGGTCAAAGCTCCTTCCTTGCTGCTTCAATTCCTTGTCTTGTCTTTTCCTTCCAACCTCTTTTCCCCTTCTCACCTGTATTTAGGTTCCTCTTTCCAAATCAATTCTCTGAATCTTTTGTCCATCTGCCTTACCCTGACTCTTAGAGTCCTTAATTCCCAGAACCCCTCTCAGTTCTCAGTCATTCCCATGTGACTACTCCTCTGGATAATGCCTTAATCCCAGCCAAACTGACCACTTCCCTTTTCCTGCTAGAAAGTGGACTGCAGCTTCTTTGTTCCCTGAGCAGCTGAATGTTCTGAGATGTCATTCCCCTTCAGCCAGTCATTGTTAGAGGCTTCACGGCTACATGCACAGTACAATAAGCAGTTATAATTGTGATTGTAAATGCCATGCACTTGACAGCCTTTTTCAGCAAGTGGCTGAAGAATCCAGTGTGCTCACATCAGAGATGAAGTCTGATTTCAGTCTCTTGGACTGACCCAGAAGCAGTTACTGATCTTATGCTTGGATCTACATTTTGCATGGTACTGGAATAATCAGTGAGGGTGCATATATGCTAACAGTCCCAGCTGGTGACATTTTATGGGCTGGTTCAGCAATCAAGGAACAAAATTGCCATCAAGTGCAACCTATAAGATGATCCTGTTGCAATGTCACACAGAAGACAGCAGGTGGCAGCTGAGCATATCATCAGATGGGGATGGAATTGATGATCAGCAAAGAGAGGTGCATGTTAGTGTCAGCTAATTGCTGCCATTCCCGGGCAGGAGAGAGGTGGATTCCTCATGGGGTTCACATCACGGCCCTCACCCCCACCTTTGGAATGTATCTCTCTTCTCACAGAATGTATCTCTCTTCTCACAGTCTGAATGTTATCTCCCTAACCTTGGAAAGGGGGAACATTCTCAACATCTTTGCTGCTTCTGCTGCAGGTGTTTATTGTAACTTTCCCGCCTATAGCCTGAGAATGAAATGTCTAAAATGTATTTTGCAAGCTCCAGGTGTGGAGTCCCCCCCCCCATCACCAGGTTGAATGCACTATAACTGTAACCCCTCAACCCTTTCCTTTCATTACTGACTCAAGAACGTGTAGACGACTAATAGATCCACTGGAATAAAGACTTTTCTAGTTAAGAACTTTGTTTACAGTTTGAAATCTTTTAGACTTCCACAGTTAGTCAAGTTAAAATAACGCAAGAGGTTTGAAACTCTGAACTCCTGCTTTGGAGAATAAGCAGCTGTACACGGGAGAAAGGCAGGAGAGTGGGAGCTTTCCTAACCTCCTCAGGCAGGCTGTTCCATAAAGTGGGGGGTACAACAGAGAAGGCACCTGTACAGGCAATTGTGGATCTTGCCCATTTGCAGGTTGGCACCTGCAGAAGGCCCTGCTCAGAGGAGCGACACTGTCATGGCGGAGTGCATGGGGAGAGGCGGCCTGGCAGATATGAGGGTCCAAGGCCATGAAGGGCTTTGTATGTGATAGCTAATGCCTTAAACTAAGTGTATGGTTCATAGAGTGGTACTGAAAATTGTGTGGGTTAGCAACTAAGAACATAAGAACGCAAGAGAAGCCAATGTTGGATCAGGCCAGTGGCCCATCCAGTCCAACACTCTGTATCACACAGTGGCCAAAAACACCAGGTGCCCTCAGGAGGTCCAGCAGTGGGGCCAGGACACTAGAAATCCTCCCACTGTTGCCCCCCCACCCCAAAAATACAGAGCATCACTTGCCCCAGACCGAGAGCTCCTATCTATACCTGTGGCTAGTAGCCACTGATGGACCTCAGCCATGTGATGCATTTGCTAAAAAGGCAAATGTGATTTTGGGCTGTATCAACAAAAGCATAGTCTCCAGATTACATGAAGTGATGGTATCACTTTACTCTGCCAGTGTGAATGATCCAGCCTTCGGGCTTTGCAGTAGTGACTGCAATGCTATGGTGCGGTCTTCCTAGTTCAAGACAGAATGGTTTGTAAGTAACAGCAGTGATAGACCCTTTCCTCTTGTTCTGGGGTTCACCATTCATTGTCAGGAGTTATCGTTTTTAGAACGGTTGTTCTTAGTTTTTGTCAGGAGCAGGTTTGGGTCCCTTTGGGACAAAAGCAGGCTATGAATGTTTTAACTAAAGAAATATCCATTTTGAAAAATAATCTGCATGGTTAAGTTATGAGTGGAAGGTAGACCCTCACCAAATACCTGAACAAAACTATCTGAGCTAACAGAGAGCACAGAGAGCCCTGGAGGGCCAGTTCTCCAACCAAAGCACCCAAATGACTGCTTGGTAGGGTTCAAAATAAGAAGTAATGGCTGAGAGTGAGACGCTTAGAATAAACTCATTTATATCTAACAATGCTTATTAATTAATTATAAATAAGCATTGTTAGATATAAGTAAGTTTATTCTAAGCGTCTTACTCTCAGCCATTACATCTTATTTTGATTGCTATTTAGCTGGGTGGTCTCTAATTATGCTTGGTAGGGTTGCCAGCTCTGAGTTAGGAATACGAATGGGCATGAACCAGCTCACAAATGAAAGTTCGTGATGAATTTTGGGTGGTTTGTGGTTCACAAAGTAAAAGTTCATGGCAGGTCAATCTGCCCAAACTTTCCACAAACATTCCAGCTGTTTGTGGAGGTTTGTGCTGGTGTGTGAATGGATACTTTTCCAGACAGACAGTCTCCACTCAGTCTAAATGTTTACCCAACTTCAAAGCAATTGGGGGGCAGAACTTGGAGGTCATATAGAGGAGCATCTGGGGAAGGTCCCCTGCAGCTTTGATGTCCCTAGCTTGTGCAGGATCCATTCTGTACACTCTTGAACCTGACAGGAAAGGTTTAGGAGGTTCAGGAGTGTATAAAATGGATCCTGTGTGTGCTAGAGACACCAAGCTTGCAGGGGATCTCCAGCTGACACTCCTTTACTTGTTCTCCAAGTTTGGTAAGGATTGGATGTACAGGGTCTGAGTTATCCCCCCCCCAAGAAGGTGCCCCCAGGAAAGTGATTTCTGGAGAAATGACAGGTGGTCTTTCCCCAGAAAGCAGTTTCCTGAGAGCACCTTCTTTGGGGGACTGTAACTCAGACTCTGTAAATCTAATCCTCATCAGACTTGGAGGGCAGGTAGAGGAGAGGCAGCTGGAGATTGCCTGCAAGTTTGGTATCTCTAGCTTGTACTGGATCAATTCTAGAGTTACAAACCTCTATATAGTCACAAGCCCCTAAAACAGTGGTTCTTAACCTGGGTTCGATCGAACCCTAGGGGTTCGGCGAGTCAGTCTCAGGGGTTCGGCGGGGCCTCCGCCGCGGAGGGCAAGACACACTCGACTCATTTTATTTTTCACTAAAGAAGGGTTCGGTGAATGCGTATATGAAACTGGTGGGGTTCGGTACCTCCAACAAGGTTAAGAACCACTGCCCTAAAAGTTTGTCGTGGTTCATGGTTCGTGAACCAGGCATATAATGAGAACCACATTTTTCCAGCTTGTGCCCATCCCTAGTTAGGAAACTCCTGGATATTTTGGGGTGGAGGATTAGGGGAGGGGCCTCATTGGTGTATAATGTCTTAGGGTCCACACTTTGAAGCTGCCCTATTCTCCTGGGGAACTGATCTCTGTACTCTGGAAATCATTTGTAATTCCAGAAGAACTCTAGGCTCCACCTGAAGGTTGGCAACCCTACTGCTTGGGGCAACACAGTGAGAAGGCTGTGATCTGCCATCAGCAGCATGGGAGGTGGGTGGCACCACCTCCAGAGCCCACACTTCCATGGGATAGGTCCAAACAAAGCCTCCATGATGGGTAGACACATGTACATAAGGACACAATGCCCTGATCCTGACCCCATAGCCTGGTCTAGTATCTTGCAAACATACTGACCAACTGTTTGGCAGGGAAAACACAGCTTCCCACTATCCCTCCTAACCTGGGCAGTCATGTGAGCCAGTCATGTCTGCATGTCAGACATCCCATCCAATGAAGGAGACACAATAAAGGTGTAGTGGTTAAGAGCGGCAGGACTCTAATCTGGAGGACCTTGCTTGATTCCCCACTCCTCCTCCACATGAAGCCAACTGGGTGACCTTGTGTCAGTCACAGCTCTCTCAGAGCTCCCTTAACCCCACTTACCTCAAAGGTTGTCTGCTATGGGGAGAGGAAGGGAAGGTGATTGTAAGCCGCACTGAGACTCCTTCGAGTAGTGAAAAGCGGAGTTGTTGTTGTTGTTCTTCTTCTTCTTCCATTCCCATGTGAGGCTGGCCTCTGGCTAGATCAGGATACCTTTGAGCAATTCTGAATTTAATTTAAGAGTTGGTAGCACAGCCAATGGTATTGTGAAGCCTGGTTAGCTAAGAGGACTGCTGAATAGATTTGCCAAACTCCAGGTGGTAGCTGGTGATCTCCTCGAATTACAACTGATCTCCAGATGGCAGAGATCAGTTCACCTGGAGAACATGTCCACTTTGGTGTTTTTTTTTAAAAAAAACAACTTTATTTATAATTTTACAAAGAACTTTCAACATGTTATGACATTCACATGTAATACATTATATTAGAAACCCATACGTTAACGTTATTTCCTAACTGGTTTACACGTTTAACCTATTACGAGTCTACGATTTAGTCACTTACTGTACCCATTCGTATACATTTGTCCATCTGTTCCAAAACAACATTTCACCTTTGTTTACCCAGACTGCATTCAACCTGTCCATCTCGGCTAGTTCCAACAGTTTATTATGTCTTCTTTTGTGGGGAGTATCTCTGATTTCCAGTTTCTTGCAAGTAAAATCCTTGCAGATGTCAAAATATATGTTATCACATACTAGGAATAAGGCCCGTTGTGGGAATAAATACAACGGGCTCTAGAAAGAGGCTCTTGGGAGAGTGCCATGGCCTTGGGCACTAAGCATCAATTTGCTGTCGCAACCTTAGCAAGGTATAATGACACAGAGTCCACCATTTTCTCCAGGGGAACTGTTCTCTGCTCCCTGAAGAGCAGTTGTAATTCTGAGTGATCTCCTGCCCTCACCTGGAGATTGGCAGCAGTGGTTCCCCAAGAGGGAATAGCTGGTTTGGAGGGCAGAGTCTATGACATTGTACCTGTCTGAGGCCCCACCTCTCCTCAAACCTCACCCTTTCCAGGCTTCACCCCTCAAATCTCCAGGAATTCCCCACCTGGAGTTGGCAACCCCATCTCCTTCCCAGCCAAGCATCCACCTACCATAATTTCCCCCTCACTTTTCTTATTTCCTCCCCTCCCCACCTGCAGCCTCTACCGTGCTCTGAAGCCCCTCTTATAAACACAGGTAACTGCCATTTCGTTTCACCTACTAACAGCCACTGAGGTAACAGTTGAACCTTATGGGGGAACATTTTGAACAAACCACAGGCTGCAGCCATCTTATAAACACAGGTAACTGCCATTTCATTTCACCTACCAACAGCCACTGAGGTAATAGTTAATCCCCCCACAGGAAGGAAGCTGGAGAAGTGTCTTCGTCAAGAGCAAAAAACTGTCTGCCAGAAATTCTGACAGAGCAAAGAGGCTGAAGGAGTGGGCGGGGAAGAGGAGCAGACCCAGCCAATGGCATGTGAGTATTCACAGCCAGTGGATAGGGACAGCTTCTGATTGACAGGCCAGGGGACCAAAGGCTGGGGTGGCGTGTGGAATCTTCAGGAGTGTGCCACCACCATGCAGAGAATTATTATATAGAGATATGAGCTTGTCTTGAAGTCACCTGGAATCATATTTAATAATTAAATCTCTGGTTTAAATTGGACATTAATCTTACATATTTCATAAATGATTGTACCAAAATTTCTGGACTCTGGGGCATTTCCACCACATATGAAAAAAGGAGCCTACATTTATTTTACATTTCCAACAATTTTTACTCATATTGGGGAAGCGTTTTGCGATTTTTTTCTGGACACCAATGCCATCTGTAGAGCATCTTTAAGATGTTTTCTTTAAAAGGAATTGACCTCATATATTTTACTGACTTCCAAATTTTTGCCCACTCATTGATATCTATTGTGTAACCCAGGTCTTTCATCCAGTTTACCATTGATGGTTTAACTATCTCATCAGTCATATAGTCCTTAAGTAAGAGATTATACATTTTTTAAAATAATCTTAGTAGTATCTACATATAGGATTTTATCTATTTCTTTCGGTTTGTTTTGAAAGCCTATTTTTTGTCTTCTTTAAATCTATACTTTGTAATATTTCTAACCAAGTTAGTTGTAGATTTCGTCAACGTAGTGTCTCTTGTTTTTAATTCTTTTTTAAATTTTTATTAGAGGCCTTTATAAAACTATCGTTGTCATCATTAGATAAGGAGGAGACTTATGAAAATTTGTTGGATAGAAAGAATGAATTAAGAACAGGAGAACATGTCCACTTTGGAAGGTGGACTCTATGGCATTATACCCCATTGAAGTCCCTCCCCTCCCCAAACCTCTCCCTCTCCAGGCTCCACCCCCAAAATCTCCAGGTATTTCCCAACCCTGAGCTGGCAACCCAACCACTAAAATCCCTGCAACTGGAAGCCCACTTTGAATAGAGACTATATAGAGACTATAGCTCTGGGGGTGGAAAAGGGGAGGAGACAGTAGATAGCTGTCTCTAAGGCTGAGGCACTGAAATTCTTTCACAATTAAAACCTCTCTCTCTCTCTCTCTCTCTCTCTCTCTTTGTGTGTGTGTGTGTGTGTGTGTGTGTGTGAACAGCTACGTCAATTCATTTCAGATATCGGCTGACATCAGAATGACACCCATATTTCAAACACCATATATAAATCACATTGTTGAAGTCCTTTATTTTTAGGTTGTTTCATTGACCTGGATGGTTCCAGAGATATATTTATCAGACCAGCTTGTGCTATGTTACGTTCTAGTGCCGGTTGCCATGGAATACCAATGACTTCTCTTAACCAAAAATAAACCTCCAGTAACAGTGTATTAATCAGGAGAGAAATACAACTGAAGCAAGGAACAGACTTCTCTTCTGTAAGAGCTGCATCTTAATCCGGTCTTCAGAACAAAGCTAACCCATTGCAATGTTAGGGTGTTGGCATAATTCATCACTTCTCCCATTTATTTCCCAATTATGGCCCCAGGAATCTCCTATCTGCTAACTCTAACTCAACTTTTTGAGGACTGGAGTTCACAAGATTGTCATGGGGGAGGTTGAGATTGACCAATGTTCTGTAAGTCCTATAGTGTCTATCACATTCCACAGTATATTGCATGGGTTTAGAAAGTTATGATAATATGCCTAAACTGGATGGTGACGCAGCAGAATTAGGAATGAAGTCACACTGACAAACCTCTAAGGCCGGATCTGACATAAATGAGACCTTGTTGGGCTGGGCCACGTGTGTTATAAAATGTAATGCCTGGTAACGGAGATATAAACTTTATAAAAGACACAGACAAACACAATTAAAAGATTTTTTAAACTTTAACAAAAACATGCTTAAAACACTAGCACTCTTGCAATATTTTGTCTGTTTAACTGTCTCTGATAACTGACACCTCTTGCTCTGAATTATTGCATCAAAATATCTGTGCTGTAGCAGTCTTGAGTATGCTGTTCAGGTGTGTATCTGTAAGCTACAAACCTACTTTTGATTTATTGACGTTCATTACAGAAATCTCATGCTCAGTGCTCTGAGCCTAGGACCCAGGGGAAAACATTTAATGGCTGGGCATTGCAAGCTTTTGTACATAAATTGCTGCAAGTGCTGGTCAAAAACATGAGAAGGCATCCTGACACAGACTGAGGGCTGTTTGTTTGTCTACTGAACTATAGTTTTCCTCAGAGAAATAACTACAACTTCCTACAAAGGAAATGTGCTGGGTGAACTTAGTCTGGACACACTCTCAGTCTAGTCCACCTCACTAGCTTGTTGTTATTCCTCCTCTAAAATTAGGGTTGCCAAGTCCTACCTTAGCTGCAGTGGGAGGAGTCCTGGCTGTCTCCAGGAGTTCTTTGGTGTGCGTGAAAAGTGCACGTGCCACAACGACATCACCCAGAAGTGATGTCATCATGTCAGACACATTGGGGGCAGGATCACTATCACTCGAGGGGAAACCATAGAGTTTTCCCTCAAATGATAGAGCATCCCCCTGCAACATGCCCAATGCGATGATGTCACCTCTAGGTGTTGTCATCATACTGGGCACATCGCCGTAATCCCAGCAATTTGGGGGGGTTCCCTCTGGCAACCCTCTCCGGGCTGGTGGGTAATGGACCCATTGAGCGGGGTTTTCCCCGCCCCCTGGGGGGACCTGGCAATCCTATCTAAAATAGTTCACATTGCTTTCTTACTGAGAAAGACTGGATCATGAGGCATGAATACAGTGAAAAGGGGGAGGGAACCCAGTTGCACCCAGGAAAGCCCTGGGATAAGGAGCCCAACAAAACACAGCATAAGGAGCCCAACAGAATACACTGTAGCAAGGCACACAAAAGCTCATAGCTTGAACAAAACTTTGTTGGTCTTAAAGGTGCCTGGTATTTCTCCCATGTGATTGAGGCAGCCAGCTCTCCCTCATCCCCTCCCTCTCTTCAGGGAGAAGCCTCAGCTAGTGGAAGGAAAGAAAGGCTTCCCTTTGTCTCCTGTATACAATTGAGGCAGCCTGGCCAGGAAGCAAGCTCTGGCTGGTTTCCTTACTCCCCCTGTGAGGAAGAGGGGGAGGAGCCTCAGCCAGTGCTTTACCAGACTCAGTCGCACAGGAGAAGCTTGCCTATCTATCTCTCCTGTGCAACGGAGAGAGTCTGGTAAAGGAAGCTGCAATGTAGCAGCAGCAGCAACAGAACTAGAAAAGGAAGAAGGAAACAGCCAGGGCCTTGCAGGCTGAATTGAAACCCTCCAAAGGCCTGATGCAGCCCACAGGCTGCATGTTTGACACCCCTGTTCTAAGGCTTCACTATTGTTTTGAAGTCCCTTGGGTCAAATTACAAAACTAACACTGATTTGTAAGGGCAGAGTTACATAGATATACTGCAATCCTGAATAGTGTTACACCCTCCATAGAAGCCTGTTTACTTCAATGGACAAAGAAGGGTGTAACCAGCAGGAACTCGTTAGCATATTTGGCCACACCCCAACTGCACAGCTCACTAGCATATTATGCCACACCCCATGTTACCAGAAGTCTGGTCAACCAGCCACACCCACCTTTTGCTTCTTATTCTGTTTACCTTGTTTGTTGTCAAAACGGTTTTGACAAAAGCAATAAAAACATTATTTTCTGTTTCATCTACACAAAATCTTGCCTGAGCCAATATCTTATGTCCAATAATTATTCCCACACTGGATTGGAATCAATTCCTAAAGGTTAAGTTCCCATGGAATTCAGTTTGCCTTCCTGCAGAACTAGTATGCTGAATATGAATTTTTAGGGTTGCCAACCTACAGGTGGGGTCTGGTGATCTCCTGGAATTACAACTGAGCTCTAAACAACAGAGATCAGGTCAATGGCTGCTTTGGAAAGTGGAGTCCATGGCTTTATGCCTTGCTTAGGTCCCTCCTTCCCTGAAACCCCACCCTCCTTTGGAATGAAAGCCGGGTCCGGACGAAGGACAACCCTATCATTGTGGAAGGTACACAAATCCTTATGTATAGAGAGGGCTCTAAGCTCTGACACCCTATGAGCCAACGTGATTCCCACTTGGAAGATCGTCTTTAGGGTCAGTTCCCTCAGGGGACAGGAAGACAAGGGCTCAAAGGGTTCCTTGCACATTGCTCTAAGAACCTTATTCAGATCCCAAGTAGGGAATCTGTGGGCCTGCGGTGGATTCAACAGGGAAACCCCTTTTAGGAAGTGTTTGATATGTGGGTGACTTGAGAAGGATCTACCTTTCCCCACTCCCCAGACTGCAGAGAGTGCTGCCACCTGCATTTTTAGTATGCTAGTACTAAGTCCTTTCCCCATACCTTTCTGGAGAAAAGCCAAGACCTCCCCCACTTGTGCTTCCAAGGGGTCCAACCCCTTAGATTCACACCACACAGAAAAGGCTTGCCAAGTTCTATTGTATAGTCTGTTGGTGGAGACCTTTCTAGAGGCCAGCAAGATGGAAATCACCTCCGACTCACAGCCCATGGCGACTAACTGATGCCATGAGCCAGTTTGGTGTAGTGGTTAAGTGCACGGACTCTAATCTGGGAGAACCGGGTTTGATTCCCCACTCCTCCACTTGCACCTGGCTGGATGACCTTGGGCAAGCCATAGCTCTGTACCAGCTGTTCCCTCAAGGACAGCTTGGGAAAGAGCTCTCTCAGCCCCACCTACCTCACAGGGTGTCTGTTGTGGGGAGGGGAAGGGAAAAGGAGTTTGTAAGCCGCTCTGAGACTCCCTTGGGGAGTGGAGGGCGGGGTATAAATCCAATCTCTTCTTCTTCTCTTCTCTCAATCTGCACGCTGTTAGTTGAAAATGTCTGGTCGTGGGTGGACAGTTCTCCCTTGAGTCAGTAGGTCTCTTCTGACTGGTAGCTGCCATGGTTCCATTATCAACAGTCTCATCAAGTCCTGGAACCATGCCCTTCTCGGCCAAAAGGGTGCCACCATAATCAGATTCACTCTTTGCTCTGTGACATCCAGTAGCACTCAAGGAATGAGTGGTATTGGAGGAAAGGTGTAAAGAAAGGCCCGTGGCCACTGGAGGTTCAGGGCATCCATCCCCAGTGCCCCCTCCACGTATGTCTTGGACAGAAACGTTCTTAATTGTCGGTTCCATCGCGATGCGAAGAGATCCACCTCCGCGTTTCCGAATCTTTCGCTGATCTGCAGGAACACCTCCCTGTGTAGTTTCCATTCGGCCTGGTCTACTGATTGCCTGCTCAGCCAGTCTGCTAGCTCGTTGTCTTTTCCTGCTATGTGGACTGCCTTGAGGGATAGCACCTATTTCTCTGCCCACAGCATTACCTGTATTACCTCTTGATGCAGGCGTTTGAATCGTGTGCCTCCCTGTTTGTTGATATAGGCGTTGGCTGTCATGTTGTTGGTCTGCACCAGGATATGATGGCTGGATAGTTGACTCTGAAAGTGTACTAGTGCCAGTTTTATGGCTCTGAGCGCTAGAAAATTGATGCTCCTGGCTGTTTCTGCTGTCGACCAGGTCCCTTGAACCATGTTCCGCAGGGAATGCCCTCCGCCCCCGAACAGGCTTGTATCTGTCGTTAGGACTATCATCTGGGGATCCCTGAGGGACATTCCTTTGGAGAAACGCCGTGGGTTGAGCCACCACTGCAGCTCCTGTTGTACCTCCTGAGGTAGATTTACCTGTTTGTTCATTTCATGCGCTATATCTGCCTGATATTGAAGGAGAAATCTCTGTAATGGTCTTGTGTGGAACCTGGCCCATGGAAGTAGATCTTGGCATGAAACTAACATTCCCTGCAGGAAAGCTAGTGTGAGAATCTTCTGCCTCCATGGTTCCAGAACTGTCTTTAGTAAATTTGTAAGCTTGTCCCATCTTTCCTTGGACAGGAACACCTTGTCTTGTGCTGTGTCTATCTGAACTCCTAGGTGAGTGAGTACCTGGGTTGGTACTAATGTACTCTTCTCTCTGTTTATCATTAAACCATGGTCCTGTAAGACCTGAATCGTCAGATCCAGGCTCTGGCACGCCTGTGGACGTGAGTCCACCTTTATAAGAATATTGTCCAAGTAAGGGAATAAGGCCATGCCCTTCAACCTCAGGAAAGCTACCAGTGATACAAACACCATTATGAAAACCCATGGCAACGATGTCAGGCCGAATGGGAGGGCTCGATACTGAAAGTGTTTGCCGTTGTACGCAAAGTGAAGAAACTGTCAATGATTGGGTCTGATCGGTATGTGAAAGTAGGCCTCTGCCAGGTCAGTGGAGACCATGAAGTCCCCTGCTTGAATGGAAGATAGTATAAATCTCAGGGTTTCCATCTTGAATTGTCTCGTCTTTATGTGTCTGTTGAGCCACTTTAGGTCCAGGATGGCTCTTTTGGGGGACCGTAAAGAAGACAGAGTATACTCCTTGTGATTTCTCTGTCTCTGGAACCTTCTCAATCATGCCAATGTCCAGTAGGTGTTGTATGGCTAACTCCGTTATTCTGTGTTTCTCCACTAATTTTTTCTTTGGCATCTCCAGAAATCTGTGTCGTGGGGTGGTCTGGAACTCTAGGGAACAGCCATAGGTCACTGTTTCCAGTACCCATCAGTCCATCACCATCCGGTGCCACTGTCTGGAAAAGAGCAGGAGCCTGGCCCCCACTCCTGTCAAGGTTTTGGCATAGTCATGCCGAGGAACCTCTCTTGGGGCCCTTGTTGCCTTGGCCCCCTCTTCCTGTGGAGGTGTGTAATCTTTTATCCTTGAATTTGTTTTGCCACCTACCCTTGGTCAGTCTGCTGCCGTGTGGCCACTCGTGACGCCTAGGGTTTCGAAAGGACTGAAAACGTCTGTTCTTTCCCTCCTTTCTTTTGGAAGGTAGGACCCTTTTCTTGTCCTTGTCTTCCACTAAGTAGCGTTCCAGACCCTTGCCAAATAGGTTAGTTCCCTTAAATGGTACTGCAGCCACCATGGCCCTTGCTGCTGGATCTGCAGCCCAGTGCCTTAGCAAGGTATTCCTCCTAGCGATCACACTACACACCATAGTCTGTGCAGTGAGTTGCATGGCATCCAGGGAGGCATCTGCTACAAATGCTGTAGCTAAGGCTATCTTCTTTAGTTCCTCCTTGAGCCTCTTGGGTATATCGCTCTCCCCTGTGGATAGCTCAGATGCCCAGGTATATGCCGCTCTGGCAAACAGAGAACCTGTGGCTGACGCCCGAAGGGAGGTCTCTGCATAGTGCCTTCTCAACCCTCTTGTCACAGTTGTCTTTTGGAAGCCCATCAGCATCCATGGGCGAGACAGTAAGTGGATGTCAGTGAGTTTATGGGGTCATCCACAGCTGGCAACTTGAGTTTCTTAGCTGCTTCTGGAATAAGAGAGTATATTTTGTGAAAAAGAGGGTTACCGGTCTTTGGGTTTGCCAGGTGTTCCCATTCAGCCATCATGATGTTATAAAATGCAGCTGGAAGTGGGACGCCAGTTGATTTGGTTGTGGTTCTGGGTATGGCTTCAGTGGATCCCACCAGAAGGCCTGGATCCTCCTTATCTTCCTGGACTTTTGGAGTATAATTTAGCTCCAGTGTCCTAATGACTTTGGGTAGAAGCTTGTTGAAAAGGTTCTGAGGGAACAGTCTGGACTGGACTGTAGGTACTGCTTCCTCCTCTTCCTCTGACAATTCCCCTTCCTTCTTTTCTGGAATTGAGGATACAGAGTCTGAGTCCTCATCAAAGTCACTGACTAGGGGAACAAAACCCTTGTCTGATGTGGATAGTCTCTGTCTCTTACTAGGGGAACCCATATCGCTGGTACTAGGGTTCCTGTCCCTGGAATGGTCCTGCATTTGGGCCTGAGTAGAAAATTACTGTTGCCATAAGCCTTTAAATTCTCTTTTTATTTCGTCTCTAAGCCATGAAAGTAAGTTCTGTTTGGCTTCTTCACCAGAGGGCTGTCCAGAGAGTGTCTCAGTATTAATGTTTTGGTGGGGCTCCGGGTCTGCTGAACCCAGTGAGCTAGAAGTTCCTGCCTGGTTGGCCATTTTGTGTAGATCTAAAAGTGAAAGCACAGCTATCACTCTGGAGGCTAGACCCACAAAATGGCATCTTCCCCTGCTCTATTACCCCCCTCAGAGGGAAAGGGGGGAGAAGGGGGGCAGATTGTAGCCTGCCCCTTGATTCTACTTGAGGACTATATGAGGCCCCACCTCCTACCACTCTAGATACAAGGGTGGGGATGAGGAGGGGGGTGGGAAGGCTAGGCTGTTTCTCCCCTGAGGGAAAAAGGAGAGGGTGGGTGAATTCCCCTTCCTCCTGAGTGGGGGGGGGGCGTTCGGAAGTCTTCAGTGCTGACCTTGGCTCTCCCCCCCACTTTGGATGTGCAGCCACTTCTTTCTCTGTCTACCGGGATTCAGTCGAATATGCTGCAGTCCTGGAGCCTCGTGCCTCCCTTCTACTCCTGCAAGGGAAAGGGGAGAGGAGCCACTCCAGCGCCGAACAGGATGGCAACGGCGTTCCAGAGCCTCCCATGGCCTCTGCCAGACCCTTTCTCTTCCCCAGCTCTCTCCAAGCCGCGCGCCACCTTTCCAAGTGGGGCAAAAGGGGGGGGGAAGAGGACGTAGTGCAGTCACACATTTTCCAGGGTCCGTGTGTTCCACCAGCACTGAGACCGCCTGGGAGCCTTCCAAGTCTGCCAGTGCCAGGCTTCAACTCTGGGGCTTGCTGTTTCTCCGGCCCTCGGGAGTTGAGAAGGGTGGGGTGGTGGAGGGTTTACCTTCCCACTGTTCCTCTGTCGTCATTTTAAATGACTCCCTTCTCCCTCCTTCCTTCCTTCCTTCCTTCCTTCCTTCCTTCCTTCCTTCCTTTCAGGATCTTCATGCTCTGCAGAGCACAGCCAGCACCTCCTGCAAGGAAGCAGGGCCGGATAGACTGGGGACTCGGTGGTGAAGCACCGCCCCTGCAGGATCTAAGATTGCCGCCCTGCTTTTGGAAGAGGGAGGAGCTTCCAAGGAGTAAGGAGTCAAGGACTGCCCAACTCCTGGACCACCAGAGAATTGGTGGGGCCTAACCAAGGGCACCTTCAGTATCTTAGCCAGAGATTGCCAGCTCGAAATAGCCAAGATACCACTGTGGAAGAGCTGAGGTGGAGGACGCAGTTATGAACACAATGTCCTTTTGTGTTCCCAGCAAACTGGAAAAAATATCTTCTGCTTTTGTCACTTGTGTGGGCTGCAGACAATGGAACAGACTCATCTGATTGTCTTTGCACAGCCTTCAGGTGGACACAATAACACTCACGCATTGATGCATTCAGTCTAGCATTCCATGAAACAAAGATCAGCTAATAAGAAACATAGGCTAGCACCTCATGTTGGTTAAAAGAAAGGATCAATCCAAGCATGGATAATTCTAAAAAAGCATAAATTCAGTAAGCCCCACCAGTTAAAAACTCCTAATTTCACACAAAAAAATGTAATCAAAAGGTACCTTTTCAACATTCTTCTGATGTAATAAAAACAACCAATGTGTCATAAATTTTATTTGGGGAAATGCTGAGTCCCACCCAAAACCACAACCAATTCCCAGGGGTTGCAAGAGTATATTAGAAGTCTGCTGCACTATTCCACTGAAAGTGGGACTGCAACCCAGAAATCAGAAGGAGATTGGGACTGGGACTGGCAGCTGTGAAGGAAGTAGGAAAGATCCTTAAGTGTAAGGAAGTGTATCTAGCAACCAAGATCAAGACCATTCATACCGTAGTATTCCCCATTATTATGTATGGGTGTGAAAGTTGGACAATGAAGAAAGTTAACAAGGAAGAAAATTGATTCATTTGAAATGTGGTGTTGAAGGAGTGTTTTATGGACAGCCAAAAAGACAACAGAGTGGGTTCTAGATCCAATCAAGCCTGAACACTTCCTAAAATGACCAAACTGAGGCTATCGTACTTTGGTCACATTATGAGAAGACGAGAGTCACTGAAAAAGACAGGACTGCTAGGAAAAGTGGAAGGCCAGCAGGAAAAGAGGGGTCCCAACATGAGATGGGTTGGCTCAATCACAGAAGCCATGGCCCTCAGTTTGAGAGAGCTGAGCAAGGATGTTCACTATGGGACATTTCAGAGGTCATTAATTCATAAAGTCGTCATAAGTCGGAAGCAACTTGAAGGCATTTCACACACACAAACACACTGCACTATGTGAATATTGAGGAATATCGAGGATAAACAACACACTGCAGTGACATTCTACCACACAAAAATCGTGTGACTTGTTTTACAAAACTGTGTCCATTGTTGACTCTGGAGTCTTCAAAATAATCTCCAAACAGTCACAACGACGGAAGGCATTTCACTTCATCATTCTGTTGCATCTGCATCCAGTTTGGGGTCCACCAAAAAATGCCCCTTTGAGTCAGTCTGCTGTATGCTGGAAAGGGACAAGAGCAGTGTGCCCTCTAAGCTGAGGTCGTGTGAGCTAGCTCACAGTTTTTTAGCCTCTGGCTCACACATTTTTGTCTTAGCTCAGGAAGCTCCAGAGCAAACTAATTTATGCAGTAGCCAACTCACTCGCTCACAACTTTAATGCCAGTAGCTCACCAAGTAGAATTTTGGCTCACAGGACTTCACAGTTTAGGCTGCGATCACACTGTGAGACTTCTGATTAGATCCAATAAGTTAGGCCTTGTATTTCAAATCAAAGTCTTTATTCTTAATGGTCTTTCAGGAACACACTTGCATTGTTAGTGATACTAGATACAGAGAAGGAGGAATTGACATAGTGAATTCAAACTAGAGGAAAAACGCGGGTACCAATGGCAAAAGACTAAACAAGTGCCAAAATGTACTACCATTACTTTCTCAGGAAAAAAGCACATAAGCAGAGCTACATTCTCATCCCCGGCCCTGTGATTTCCCTACATGCAATCCCCCGCAAAAGATACCTGGAAAAGCAGAGGCCCAGTTGCCCAAGGTTACAAAAGCAGCAACAGAGATAACATGAGTCTAGCAAAACATCTGAGTTAATTCCGAAGAAGGAGGGGTGAGGAGGGGAGGGGGGGAAGGAACCGTCAGAGCAGAAGCTGATGCCGATCTCCCGCCGGGACCTGCAACCAGGATAAACACAGAAAAGCAAAACATGACAGGGAACTCACACTAAATAATCCACTTTTAATGCACTTTTCAGCTGGATTTTACTGTGTGAACTGGCAAAATCCAGGTAGAAAGTGGATTGAAAGTGGATTATTTAGTGGGTGTGATTGTAGCCTTAGAGGGAGAATTGGACAAGAGTTCTAGAAAGTATTGGTCAGTACGGATTCAGGTGGGTAGCCATGTAGGTCTGAAGCAGCAGAACGATGTTTGAGTCCACCAAAGTTTGAGTCCAAAGTTTAACTCCAAAGAAGTTTTATTCAAGGTATAGATATCTGAAGAAGTGTGCATGCACATGAAAGCTTATATCTTCAATAAAATTTTGTTGGTCTTAAAGGTGCCACTGGACTCAAACTTTGTTTTGATCAATATGTGTTACGCTGCCCTCTGCTGGTAAATGTGGAAGAAAACTCTAACTTCAAAGACACAAAGTTTACTGGCACATGGGTGGCCATGGGTGGTGGGGTGGCCATGGGTGGTGGGGCTTGGAGCAGAGCTTCCCCCAGCAGCCAGCTGGCCAGCGGCAGATTGGAGCCCCCAGAAATGGGGGAACCCTTGCCCGGACCTGGGGGCTGGCTACCCTAAATGAATTTCTTCTTTGTATTTGTCTGCTGGATGTCATGATGGAGGTGGAGAGATGGGGGAGGCAAAACTGGCCCTTTCCAGGGATGACAAAATACCACAAGCTGGGTCTGAAGGCCTTAAACCCTCCCTGCTTGTTGCAGAATATCTCATGCGAGTACTGCTAAGTTCATGCAGCTTGACTGCAGTTTTGAAGCACTAGGCTGCGGTCACATGGTCCTTTAAATCGGGATTCACTGCAGTTCCCTCGTGCATTTAAATTCACTGATCAAACAGGCCGATCCGCCTCCCACGCCGAAGCGGGCTCACTCCCGCAATGTTCCCAGGTCCCTAGTGCATTTTCCAACCCCAGGAAAATCAAGTACTTTCCCGGTAGTTGCGCTTTAAGTCCTCATTTTCGCTGATCTGAACAGATCAGTGGAAGCAGTGGAAACAGCCATTGCAAATCCTCCCTCAGCCAAAGAGCCAGCCAGAGCAAACAACAATATCTATGGGGGGGTCCTCATAAAATTACTTACTTTTAAAAAATAAAATGCTATACTGGCTGCTGCAGCATGGCTTGGGGAAGGGGGGGGAGACTTTCCTGACGGTCTTGTCAACAAAATGATCCCCCGGGTGCTGGGAAAGTGAAGCGTTGGGCTGGCCAGCCGGGAAACAGGTGCCCCAAGGGGGGCTGCGTATTCTGGCTGTGGGTTTTTTTTTTAGTTCAGCGGCTTCAGCCATGCGCACCTGCACATGCACGAAGCACTTTTTAAAAAATTTCATGCTGCCACGCCAAAAAGGCAGCCCAGCTATCTGAACACTGAACCTGCAATGGTTGCGGTTCGGGAGGGGATGTATGATCATCCCCATCCCGGAATTTTAAAAAAAATGGCCGCAGTTCTGTGGGACATATCTCACAGTTTCCTTGCCGTGTGACCACAGCCTTAGATTCAGGTGGGTGGCTGTGGTGGTCTGAAGCAATAGAATGAAGCCTGAGTCCAGCAGCGTCTTTAGGACAAACGAAGTTTAATTCTGGGCATCAGCTTTCATGTGCATGCACACATCTTCAGATACACTGAAACATACTTCCTCAAGCCTTACATATGGGGGGGGGGGGGGTTAGTTGCCAGGAAGGGCTAGTAAGAGTCAAGATCCATAAATAAGTGGGGAGTTCCGGTTCCGCCCACCTCCGAGGCAGACGCAAGGAGTGAGAGCTCCGTGAGTTTGCCCTGAAACTCCACTAGAACTACCAGGCATAAGATTTGCCTTTCTTTCTCCTTGTTGGGCAGAGAGAAGCTGAGAGCTTGGGAACTGTCTTAGGGGGGTTGGCAACCTCCCTGGACAGGGGTTTTCCCCCCCTTTTGTCCCTGAACTTTATGCGGAGCTCTAGGTGGAACGCCGACGTCGCGGAAGCGGTCCCGGCTGAGAGGTGGAAGAGGAAGCCAATAGAACCAGCGAAAAGACCAGACTGGAAGGATAAAGAGACTAAGTAGCGAAGTTAAGTAGGATTGGGTTTTGCTTCTAATTTTTGGTTATAAGTCCAAACTATTTACTTTTGGGTATTAAAAGTATTTGTGGTTGTTATTATTCGTTCCCAGCAGATTGGCCAGGAGTTAAAGGGATAGACGCGTGGTCCGGGTAGGAGAAGAGCTAGTTGGAGGTAAAAAACATGCTGCACTAACCTTTCTTTTTCTTTGTCGTTTTGTTTGCTTTTCATATCGCGATTTGCTGGGCCTCGGAGTTTGAATTCCCAGTGCACGGGCAACAGCGGAAAAAGGGTCTCCTGGTGAGAAGGGTGTCACGGCGTCGGGTGTGTCTGCGGCGGAACACGCAGGCGCGGAGACGGCATCGCGAGCGCAGGGAGGCGCAGGGAGGCACCACGTGACTACAGGAGCCTAGGAAGACAGCGTAGAGCTACGGAAACGGCGTTCTAACTGACGGAAGAGGAGCATCAGAAGTCGGAGAGCCGGAGATCAAAGAAGAGGCCGAGAAACGGAAGCGGACACTGACAGAAGCGGCCGAAAGGAGAAAGCTTGAGTAAAGTCAACAAACTTTAAGTGGTTTGGAAACTTTAAGGGGCTAAACCAAATAAGCCTGGGAGTAGTGGATTAAGTTTGAAGTGTTTTGTTAATGGTGAAGGAGGAAAGCTAAATAAGGTAAATTGGTGGGTTGTTGGGCTGCTTTTCTTATTCTTTTGGGTGTGCAAAAGAAGGGGGAAAGCTGTAAATTGGTAAGATTTCTTGTTGTACAACTGCAAGTAGTTAGTTATATTGTTTAATTGAAGGTATATATTGGAAAGATAATTAATAATTTTGTAAGATAACTAGTAATCTTGGTTTAGTCGAATAATTTAAAGTGTAGTTAATAGATTAATTCTGTAAATAGGAATAATTAATTAAAGAGCGGGCCAAAACTAGAGCCAGTTTAATAACAGCTGAAAATCAATAGTTCCTTATAGTCACATATAATCAAGCTAGAAAATCTGAAAAATTAAACCATTAATTAGAGAAACCGGATCAGAATAATTAAAATCAGCCCAGATTAATAGAAATATATAATTGACTATTTGAGTATTTATTTAGGTTAATTCATTTGAATAGATAAATAGTTTATTGTTTAACTTATTTAAATAATTAATTCAAACACTTAATCTAAAAATTTGAAAACCAATTATATTGCACTATCAGGGTAAAGATATTAAGGTGATAAAGTTTTGAGTAAAGCCATAACAATATATCAGTTAATATACGAGCAGCTTAGAGAGAACAACAAGGTCCAAAGAGAGAACATCAAGGATAGAGTAGAGTAGGTACATGGCATCTGGCAACTCAGGAATTCCACGGAAAGGCTCACTACCATCGCCAGCGCATCTGAACCTGATGAGCCAAATGAAGGCATCAAGCAGCAACCCAGCTCAAGGCAACAAGGAAATCAAGAACATGATAGACGATTCGGTTGCAGCAGCCGTCAAAGCTGTATTAGAAAACACACTACCGGTGCTGATGGGAAAGGTGGAAGAAAGGATCCCAATCATTATGCAAAAAGAGCTCGCACCGATGTATGGAAAGTTTGACGAATTAGCAACCCAAATAAAAACGGAAATAGATGAAGTAAAGACACAGGTTGCCACAAATAAAACAGATATCCAAGGGCTGATAACAAAGGGGAAACAGACACATGCAAGGCTGAGAGAAATGGATTTGGACGTGCAGGAGTTAAAGGCGAAAAATGAAAGTTTAGAAGAAGCGCTAATCGGCCTGGAGATGGACAGAGCGGCATTAATGATAAGATGCCAAAATGTGCCAGAAAACCTGACGGATTGGAAAGCAGAAATCATCACAGCAATGGCAGACCAGCTGAAAGTAGGCTATGAGCAAGAGATAAACTTGGAGATAGAGACAATGTTTAGGCGGAATACAGCCTATGCCAAAAAATTTAAGACCCCAAGGGAAGTTCACATCAGGTTCAACAAAAGGAATATTAAAGATAAAATCCTCAAAGCAACATATGATAACAAAGTCTTTATCCAAGGTGCGGAAATAAAATTTTTGCGGGAAATTCCATGGAGAGTACGGGAGAAGAGGAAAACCTACCAACATCTAGCAGCTGTACTACGTGATAAGAATATTCTTTATAGATGGAATGTTCCAGAAGGTTTAATCTTCGAATACAAAGGGCGAAGATTTAAGTTAGACTCAACCTTTAAACTGGATAACTTCCTGGAAACACATGGACCGGAACTGGGGTTGGAAGAAGAACAAGAAGAAGAGGAAACAACATCAGAGAAAGAAGGGGAAGAGGAGGAAGAAAAAGAAGAGGAAAAAACAGAAAGAAAAGAAGGGAAAAAGAAAGATAAGAAAAGAGATACCAGAATCCCGTCTCAGATCCAAACTAGAAACCAGTTAAAGAACAAGACAAAAGGTACAAAAGAGTAGAATGGAACAGACATCTAAGGACTTTAAATTGGTATCTATTAACGTGAATGGCTTGAACTCACCTCAAAAAAGGAAAAGAATATTTCATCAACTAACCAAACTTAAAGCGGAAGTAATCTGCCTCCAAGAAACCCACATTAAACAAGAACATATAAAATATATTAGTAATAAGAAATTGGGCACCATGTTTGTATCAGCAGATAAAGAGAAAAAAAAGAGGGGAGTGGTAATATATATTAAAAATCATTTGCATCCAAAGTTGATACACGCGTCGGAAGATGGGAGAATTGTTGCTGTTTCAATAACTAGGCAAGGTAAGGAATACGCTATTATTAACATATATGCCCCCAACACAAATCAACAACCCTTCTTTAAGGAGGTCGCAGAAGTGCTGAAAAAACTAAATAATAACATCTGTCTGATTGGAGACTTCAATGCGGTAGTAGACTTAAGAAAAGATAGGAAAAGTTTAAATAAAACTAGGAAAAAGGGTAAAAAGTTGCCAAGTATTTTCTACCAAATAGCAGAAGAATACGACATATTAGATGCATGGAGAACCAAGTATAATAATCAAAATGTCTACACATACTACTCAGGGAGACATAAATCTTGGTCCCGGATAGACATGGCCTGGTCATCAAGAGAGATATTAATGGAGTTGAACGACATAGAAATATTACCATTAACTTTTGCTGATCACAACCCGGTGCTGCTATCACTTAGAGAAATAAGGAAAAGCCCTAGGTGGTCAATGAATAAATATTTATTAAAAGACACCACTTTGGTGGATAATCTGAAGAAAGACATTAAAGAATTCTTTAAAATAAACTTGCAACACAATACCCCGATTAATATAGTATGGGACGCATTTAAAGCGTACGTGAGAGGCAAGTTAATTAGTTATTCGGCTTGGGAAAAAAAACAGGAAAGTAAAGAATACAATTATCTGGTTAGACAAATTAAGTTAGAAGAGGAATTTAGGCTTAAAACACAGGGTGATCTTAAAAGTAAACAAAGATTATTATACAGGCAGCATAGATTAAATATACTTTTAAGTAAAGAAATAGGGAAGACAATACAATTTAATAGATTATTCTTTTTCGAAAATGCCAATAAGCCATCAAGGTGGCTAGCATATAGATTAAAGAAAGAAAGGGCAAAAAGGGCAATAATCTCATTAAAGGATGAACAAGGAGAGAGTAAATACCTTCAATCAGAATTAAAAGCAATAGCAGAAAGGTATTTTGGTAGAATATATAAACAAAAGGAGGAAAACGTACGGAACATCGAAACTTATGTGAAAAATAAAGATAATGGTAAAAAATTCTCAGAAGAGCAAAAAAGAAGCCTAAGTGAACCAATCTCAATTTTTGAAGTGGTGGAGGCCATTAAAAAGCAAAAGAAAAATAAAGCCCCAGGCCCAGATGGTCTCCCAGGGGAATTTTACCAGGTTTTTGAGGGTCAGGTTTCGATCATTTATAAAGATCTACTAAAATATGTTGGTCAAAATAGTGTAGTACCAGAGTCTTGGAATTCAGCCTTAATAACATTAATCCCAAAAGATAAGGAAAATCTAGATCTAATTGACAATTATAGACCCATCTCGCTTCTAAATGCCGATTATAAAATATTTGCCAGCATATTAGCAGACAGGCTTAAAAAGGTCTTAAATCAGATAATCAACAGAGACCAAGTAGGTTTTCTCCCAAGGAGACAGTTAAGAGAGAATATCCGTACTCTAATTAACGTATTGGAATATTATGAGCTTCACCCAGGAAAGGCTGTTGCGTTGATGTTCATGGACGCGGAGAAGGCCTTTGATAATGTTTCATGGAAATTCTTACTGGCAAAACTAAGGCATTATGACCCAGGAGAGCACTTCATAACACTGATAGAGGCAATATATAAAAAACAATCGGCAAAAATTAGTATTAATGGGGATATCTCAAGGGAATTCCCAATAGAAAAAGGCACTAGACAGGGATGCCCGTTATCGCCATTGTTGTTTATTTTTGCCTTAGAATCACTATGTGACCAAGTTAGAGAAGATGGGACAATTAGAGGAGTAAGATGTAAAGGCAATGAATATAAGCTATGTGCATATGCCGACGATTTAATGTTTATCTTAGAAGAACCCGCAAACTCAGTAGGTAGAGTGTTAGAAGTTATATCCAATTATGGCAATGTAGCAGGCCTTAGAATCAATATCAAAAAGACCAAATTCGTGGTTAAAAATTGTTCTGAGTATATAAAAGCTGAAATCCATCGACTATCAGGAATTGAAATAGTCAAAAAGATAAGGTACTTAGGAATAGTTTGCACCAACAAGACCAGCTCACTAATAGAAGACAACTATATAGTACTATTAAAAAAGATCAAAAATGACCTGGTAAAATGGAAAGACCTTAACCTATCTTGGCTGGGAAGAGTCGCAGCCATTAAAATGAATATCTTGCCGAAATTTTTATTCTTGGCCCAATCAATTCCCATTTTGAAAAGGAACTCTTACTTTTATAAAGAATTAAATAAGGCTGCAAGAAAATTTATATGGTCCGCTAAAAAACCGAGAGTTAGATGGAAATTGTTGCAAGATGTAAAAGAAAGAGGTGGAATAGGCATTCCTAATTGGGAATTATATGGTAAGGCAGCGGCTATGATATGGCTGAAGGATTGGTTGACATTAAATAACCGGAGAGTGCTCGCGTTAGAAGGCCACGACCTATACATGGGCTGGCATGCCTATGTATGGTACGGGAAATATAAAATCCATGCAAATTTTAACACGCATATGTTGAGAAAAGCCTTGTTGGCAATATGGATAGAAGTAAAAGAAAGAAATTATACTAAGATCCCTAGTTGGGTCTCTCCTTTAGAAGCTTTTATTAAACCAACATTAATAAGCTCCCAAAATATAGCGAGTTATAGTAACTTGCTTGATAGCAAAGGAAATCTTAGAAATGAGGCAAAATTAAAGGAAGAGATAGGACTGCAGTTATCTTGGTGGGAAAACATGCAACTTAATTCCAGATACCAAAAAGACCTAAAAGAGGGAATTAATAACAAACCTCATGAATTAGATGAGATCTGGTTAAAAAATAATGACAAAGTAATAACTAAGCTTTATAAATATTTGTTGACCCAAGACATGCAGGAAGAAATCATAAAGCCAACAATGATTACCTGGATGAGGGATTTAGGAAGTAATATTGATACAGAATATTGGAATAAGATCTGGAAATCGATTAAATTTCTGAAGGTAGCAAATTATAAAGAAAACATCTATAAGATGTTCTACCGATGGCACTGGCCCCCAGATAAACTATATAAATGTTATAAGGTCTCGGATAAGTGTTGGGCATGTGAGAAGGATAGAGGGACATATTGGCATATGTGGTGGGCATGTGGGAAAGTGGAGAAATATTGGTCTATGGTTAGAAAGATGGTGAAAGATATTATGGATACGGAGATTCCATGGGACCCAGCGCTTTTTCTTTTGAATATGATGCCAGAAGGCATGGCAGAGGTGAACCAAAAACTACTGTCATACATAGCGACGGCAGCACGTATTCTAAGGGCTAAGAAGTGGAAATCACAAACGATGCCAATTAAAGAAGAACTGATTAAAATGCTACTGAACTGGGCAGAGATGGACAAGCTAGCATATTTGTTAAATCCATATGCGAAAACGGATACTATTGTAGTTTGGTCTAAGTTCTATGATTGGATAAGCTAACTGGAATTAATGTAAGGTTCTTGTGATGTATAAAAATGTATTGTGTAAAACTTATTTATGCAGCCATTAACAATTTGGTAAAATAAAAACTATTATAAAAAAAAAAAAAAGATCCATAAATAAGTGAGCGATAAGTATAGTTAACATTGGATTAAAGCAGTTGGTAAGACCTGCGGATAGCAGCAGATTAGCATACAGATAATAAAAGAGTTAACAACAGATGTGTGATCTAAGTTTGAGTCCAGTGGCACCTTTAAGACCAACAGAATTTAATTCTGGGTATAAGCGAGAACTGAGTTATTTAGCATGTGTAGCATGAAGCACTTCGGTTCCTGTTCTGGAAGCAACACCTTTGGGCAATGCTTCAGAGCTGCATCATCAACACAAGAACAGGCATGTTTGAGCCGGGCCCAAAAGACTAAGTGCAAGATTAAATCTGGTGATAAATAACTAGCGCCTCAAAGTGCTGATTTTGAACTTTCAGGCTCTGAACAGTCTGGGAAGAGGCTACAGACTGTCTTCTATCAAATGTGCCTTATCAGCTTCCCAGTCAGCATCTGGGGCTCTCCGGTACTTCTGGCCCTTTGTCATCTGAGATGCAGGAGGGCTCAAATCTGAATTTCACAATGCAGCTGTTGACGTTGTGGCCCCACATGTTTTGTGACCTGTACTGTCACGGGGAATCTGCCCAGAAATTTTATTATGAAGACCACACAGCCTGAGGTGACATACACATGTTTTAGGATTGCCGGATCCAAAAAGTTAAAAGATGAGTAATTTTATTTGCACAAAAAATTAAGTCTTAATAACAGAAAAATAATGTAGCAAAGTTTGAATCCAGTGACACCTTTAAGACCAACAAAGTTTTATTCAAGGTATAAGCTTTCATGTACATGTACCCTTCTTCAGATACATGCAGATACAAAGTACATGCATGTACAAGGTATAAACTTGCATGTGCATGCAAACAAAAGCTTATACCCAGAAACTGAACTTTGCTGGTCTTAAAGGTGCCTGACTGGACGCAAACTTCGATCTGTTGCTTCACGGCTACCCCAGCTGAATCTAGAAACATAATGTGTAAGAATACCTGCAAACTGGACCTATATAATAAAGTTGTTGTTGGAGTTGTTGGAATAGGTAATGTCTGGTGTACAAAAAGAAGAGAAGAACCCTGCAGAGGACAGCAAGAGAAAAGGCTAGTAAGTTAGACAGGATACTGAGGTCAGCACCTTCTTTCCTGATAAGTGTCACTCGTCTGTCTCCAGATTGCTACTCTTAGGGGAGTATTCTGCGCCTTCTCAGAAGTTCCAGAATACACACTCTCTCTCTTTCTCTCTCAGCTAGTGATATTGCTTGAAACCTGTCTCTCCCTCTCCCCTCTTCACTATCTTGTTTGTTTGGTGTAGTGGTTAAGAGCAGCAGACTCTAATCTGGAGAACCGGGTTTGATTCCCCACTCCTCTGCATGCAGCCAGCTGAGTGACCTTGGGCCGGTCACAGTTCTTCCAGAGCTGTTCTCTCGCAAGCAGTTCTGGAAAGAGCTCTCTCAGCCCCACCAAGCTCACAGGGTGTCTGTTGTGGGGAGGGGAAGGGAAAGGAGTTTGTAAGCTGCTCTGAGTGAAGGGCAGGGTATAAATCCAACTCTTCTTAATTCCTAAATAAAGCTTTCTCTGCACTGTAATCTGTTTGTGCAGCTCTGTTGTGTGATCACTCAGCTAGCAGTTGTTACACAGCACACAGTGGAACACCACACAACCTAGGGTTTTCCTTTCTTTTCTAAACAGAGTTCACATGTGCAGAGTTCCCCAAAAGTGTCTGCTTCGTGTGTTTCCAAGTTCACCTGGATTTGCATCAGAGCAACTAAACAGCTCTTTTTTTAAAATACTCAAGACTTACAGTGTGTGGCTGCTTCCCATTTAGTGTATTGGGTTACAGAGATATGATGTTCAACACGTCCTGCAAATTAAATCAGCCTGAGTGTTTGTAAAACCAGCAAAGGGGCTAACAACTGAGACACAAAGGCTGGGAACAAGTCAAACCAGTGATTAGGGATCCGTATGTGTAGCCTGTTTTTGTTGATATGGAATTGGGTGCTATGGATTTGTTCCACAAATGGTGGCACCCTCATTCACAGCCAAGTGCTGCCCACCCCCCATACAAGAGGCTCTCCTGTAGAAGAAGGGGCTACCATTTGCAAAACAAATCCCTAGGAGCCAACCCATGATTTATCCACTAACACAGGAAAATGGTGCACAGATCATGAGGCCAGAGCATGCGTTAGGGTTGCCAGGTCCCCATGAGGGGCAGGGAAACCCCCACTCGATGGGTCCATTACTGCCAGGGGGAACCCCACCCCCAAATTGCTGGGATCATGGAGACGTGCCCAGTGTGATGACATCATCCAGAGGTGACATCGTCACACTGGGCATGTTGTGGGGGGACACTCTATCATTCGAGGGAAAACTCTATCGTTTCCCTTGAATGATAGTGGTCCTGCCCCCAACGTGATGACATCACTTCTGGGTGACATCATTGTGGCACGCGCACTTCCCACATGCATGAAACATCTCCAAGAGACAGCCAGGACTCTCCCTGCTTCTGCTAAAGTAGGACTTGGCAACCCTAGCCTGTGTGCACAGAGTCTAGACTGCTGGATCACATGGCATTTTTTTAGGTTGCCAGGCCTGGTGGGAGGGTTGGAGGTGGGGACATGCAACATGTGCTGCACTTTTATGTCACTTCCAGGGAAAACCTGGAAGTGATGTAGGGTAGCTCCAGGAATCCCGAGATGCTCTATGGTGAAAACATAGTGTTTCTAACAATTCTTAGAACTACCAACCATCACAGCTGGGTTTTCCCTGGAAGTGACATAGTGACGCAGCAGATGTTGGTAATTTTTATTCTCCCAGAGTGGTGGTGGGTAACCAAGGGAGCCGGGGGGGGCTGGCAGCCCTACATGTTTTTCTTGCAGGTTGGAGCACGTAACACTTGCTACTGTATTTCTACAGCATGTAATTTGCACACTTTGGGCTGATGTGAACCAGCCTTCGTAGAGAGGCCTGTTTATTAATAAAACATTACCAAATTACTCTGCTGAATTCCTACTCCCCCCCCCACACACACACACACACTGAGATCTAATGGATCTATATGGGAAAAGAGAATATACATAGCACTATGCCCGATCTGCACCCCTCTCCTCATATCCTGTTCAAGATAAGATATTTGGCAACCTTCAGGGTTTCCCTTTCAAGATTTTTGTTGTCCTTTTTTCTCTCCTCATCCTGGGCACTGCAGAATCAATGACAACATGCACAGAGGTGAGTTTCTGCTTACTCGCTCTCTCTCTCTCCCCCCCTCCCTCTGCCACCAGCCCTCTTGTCCCCAGGGAAGGGATGCCAAAGATAGCTGCCTCCTTGCAGGCGTTGGAAGGGCTGGCATGGCACATGCTGGGCCCGGCGACCCCCACTGGGAAGCTGCAGCAAGCTTGGAAATCAATAGCACAAAGCAGCTAATTGGCTGGGTTTGGGGAAATTATGAGAGAAGAGATGCGGAGATTAACTGGCAGGGACTATTACTGGCTTGACATTAATCATGCCTTGAATTTAGGTAGCTCTGCAGGATCAATGTCTTGTTTTCTTTCTTTTCTCCTTCTTTAAAATTTTGTTTTCATGAGACTTTGGGGAAGAGGGGGTTTAACCCTTTCCTCACAGCCTCTTCTTTGGATTGACCTGTCTCCCCGAAGCTTTGACTTCTTGGGAGGGACTGGGGGGGGGCTGAGTCTGACTAAAGTGGGAATACCCCTTTAATCTGGGTTCTGGTGCCTTTTTGAATCTGGTGCTTTAATGTTGGTAACAGTGATTCCCCAGGAGGGAATGGCTGGTTTGGAGGGTGAAGGGGCATCTCAGCAGGGTATAAGGACACAGAGTCCACCATTTTCTCCAGGGGAACTGATCTCTCCCATCTGGAGAGCACTTGTAATTCTGAGTGATCTCCAGCTCTCACCTGGAGATTGGCAACAGTGGTTACCTAGGGGAATGGCTGGTTTGGAGGGCAGAGTCTATGGCATTGTACCTGTCTGAGGTCCCACCCCTCCTCAAACCTCACCCTCTCCAGGCTCCATCCCTCAAATCTCCAGGGATTTTCCACCTGGAGTTGGCAATCCTCTTCCCAGCCAAGCATCAACCTACCTTTATTTCCCCCTAACTGTTCAGCTTGCTATCTCCCCACCCCCACCTGCAGCCTCTACCGTGCCCTGAAGCCCTGATTGCCATGTCACATTGGTTGTCATGGGTGGGGGGCATCTCAGCAGGGTATAAGGACACAGTGAGTTTTCTCCAGAAGAAGAAGAGGAGGAGGAGGAGATTGGATTTATACCCTGCCCTTCATTACCCAAGGGAGTCTCAGAGCAGCTTACAAACTCCTTTCCCTTCCCCTCCCCACAACAGACACCCTGTGAGGAAGGTGGGGCTGGGAGAGCTCTGACAGAAACTGCTCTTTTTCAAGAACAGCTATCCCAGAACTATGGCTTGCCCAGGGTCATCCAGCAGGTGCAAGTGGAGGAGTGGGGATTCAAACCCAGTTCTCCAAAATTAGAGCCCGCGCACTTAACCACTGCACCAAACTGGCTCTCACACCAAACTGGCCAAAATAGGTATGGAAAGGGCCCTTTACTGACAGAAACCAAGCTTGGTTGACCAGCAGCAGGCACCGAGAGGAAAGTAGAGTTCCCAGCTCTGAATAGGGAAATACCTGGAGATTTTGGGGGGGTGGTTCCTGTGGAGGGTAGTGGGTGGGGGGGCCGAGAAAGACTCAGCAGGAATTTCCCAACCTGGAGCTGGCAACTGTACTCAGGACTGGCCCCAATGAGTTCCTCACAAAGGCGTAGAAAGGGTTTTGTTCCTTTGTCTTTTTACTGACAGAACCAAGCTTGGTTGCCTACCAACAGCCACTGAGGGAAAAGTTAGAATGTTTTGGCCACTGGCCTCTATCGCATTCTATTCAGCTGAGGCCTCTCCTCTCCCCTCCCCAAACTCTGGCTTCCTTAAACTGGCTTCCTTACCTGGAGCTGGCAATCCTATGAGTTCCTCACAACAGCCACTGAGGTAAAACTTAGTCCCACACAGGAGCTAAGCAAGAGAAGTGTCTTCATTGGGAGACAGAGCCATTTGCCAGTGCTTCTGACAGAGACCAGTGGCTGAAAGGGGAGTGGGTGGGGAAGAGGAGCAGACCCAGCACCCAGCCAATGGCATGCAAGTACTCTTGAGTGGCAGCTGATGGGCCAACGGCTGAGGGAGGGTATTGCACAGCCAATGGGAGCACATGGAATGTTGCCATTTGAAAACAGAATGATTATAGAGAGAGATATCAGACATCTTGTACTAGACATCCTTACCTCCTTTCTTGTTCAGCTCTATCAGCAAAGGGCCCTCAAAATCAATGCCACAAACTTCCAAAAATGATAACCATATGTGCCTTCAAAGAGGGAATTTTGGCAGAAACCATGTATAGGAGTGTATTAATTATTACTTCATTCATGACATGGCATACCTGTCAGAGTCCTTTCTCACCACTGTTAAAGGAACAGAAGATGTATAAAGCTTGTGAAATAAGAAGGCAGGAACCCTTTTGAAAGCTTTACGGGAGGCTCATTCAGAAGGGCTGTGGTAGCTCAGAGGTTAAGATGCTGAGCTGCAGACTGGGTCAGTAGCTTGGCAGTTCGAGACCCAAGTGCCACATGACGGAGTGAGCTCCCGTCTCTGGTCCCAGCTTCTGCCAACATAGCAGTTCAAAAGCAAGAAATTGCAAGTAGATAAATAAATATTGCTTTGATGGGATGGGATGGCATTCTATGCGACTCGGCGTCTAGTCATGCCAGCCACATGACCACAGAGAAGTCTTCAAACAACACTGGCTCTTTGGCTTGGAAACAGAGATGAACACTGCCCCCTAGAGTTGGATTTGACTGGCTTTCGAGCAAGGGAAACCTTTACCTTTACATTCAGGGGGCAGTGTGGTGTAATTGTTAGAGTGCTGAACTAGGAACTGGGAGGCCTGGGTTCAAATCCCCACTCTGCCAGAGAAGCCTTCTGGGTGACCTTGGGTCAGTCACATGCTGTCAGTCTAACCTACCTCACAGGGTTGTTGTGAGGATAATTCTCACAACAACCCCATGAGGTAGGTTAGGCTGAGAACATGTGGCTGGCCCAAGGGCATTCTGCCAGCTTCCAAAGTAGAGTGGGGATTTGAACCTGGGCCTGCCAGATCCTACTCCAGTGCTCTAACCGCTTCAACATAAATACACAAATCAATAAAAATTGCCCAAGCAAATAGATTTGATTTTCCACAATGAATATACATTTGACCATGGCGGTAGACAAGACTATTTATCCCTTTTACATCTCTGAAGGTGACAGAATTCCCTCAGTGCTGTTTTCCCCATTGCGGGAATGTAGAATATGCCCTGCTTCCACTCTATGATGCAATAGAAACCACTTTTCTTGAAATGAGTCCCTTTTCCTAAAAACAGAACTTTGCAAGTCCATATGGAATCTTGCCATGTTCTCTGTCAGCTTGTGGGGCCAGTGAGCATCGGTCGGAACAATAAGAAGTGCTCATTTGGTTGTCACCTGGAGGCCCTTCCTCTTCCTGTTTCATTCCTGGCCAAATTAGGAGATGATGTAGCTGATCAACCTCCCGGTCCCTGCCTTCTCTCTCCCTTCTCTGTAGCACAGGAAGACAGACTGGGGATTGGGGGGGGGGGGCTGCCACCATCTTGTTCTCTGCAGCTAGTAACAAATTTTAAAATACCGGGGGTTTTCTTTGGGCTGCAACCTACACCCCCCCAAGAAAATCCTGAAAACGGAGGTGTTTGACTTTCCGAAAGCTGCAAGGGCAAGCCACATTTGGCTAAATGTGGCTTGCCCTTGCAGCTTTCGGAAAGTCAAACACCTATTTTCAGGATTCCCTGTTGACTAGGGAAAACAATGAGGCGGTCCTGCATTGGATTCCAGTTCTGAGTTCTAAATCAGTGGGTAAAATCGTGGCACAGAGATAAACTGTCATCTGCCAATTGCTGTGGGTCACACTGCCATTAAAAGCACAGGAACAGGCTTGGATGTCCTCTTCTATTTATTTTCACCTTGGAAACACTGTGTGATATGGTAAAAAGAAGCAACACAATTAAAGGACTTAAGGAGAAGAATATAAATTGCAATCATTTGCAGATGAGTTGGTTTTCATATTAGAAGATCCTCAAGTATCTATTAACGAACTTTTGTACTTAATAAAAGAATATGGTCAACATACAGGGTTAAATTTAATCTTAAGAAAACCAAAATAATGATCAAAAACTATACTAGAGAACAAATACAAACACTCCAGGATTGCTCTGGTATTGAAGTTCAGAAAAGAATAAAATATTTAGGAATAACTCTAATTAACAGATGTAGTTTTTTGTTCACAGAAAATTACTCAAAACTCCTACTGGCAACTAAAGAAAACTGGAAACACTTACAACTATCTTTTATGGGACGAATAGCTACTGTGAAGATGAATGTATTACCAAGACTTATCTTTCTGTTCCAAACAATACCAATAATTAGAAATCAATAATATTTCAAAGAAATTGATAAATTGGTGAGGTAATTTATATGGCAAGGGAAAAAACCCAGATTCGAGATGAAAGCCCTACAAGACTCAAAGGAAAGAGGAGGCTTTGCATTACCAGACTGCCAATTGTACCATAAAGCCGCAGCCTTGACATGGATGAAAGAGTGGATTACATTGGAGAACCCAATATTATTGAAGTTAGAAGGGCATGACCTAAAATTAGGTTGGCACACCTTTGTTTGGTATGAAAAAGCAGTAATCATAAATACTTTTAGAAACACAACTTAAGAGCAACATTATTAAAGGCATGGGAAGTTGTGTTATACTAAAATACCAAAATGGATTTCCCCATTAGAGGCCTTTATAAATCCCATGACATTTACAAAAGATATACTGTGGAGATACAAAGATTTGCTAGATAATCAAAAATAAAATACTACATCAAGATGAGCTCAAGAAAAAAGCCATTTACTTGAACAGGTGGGAAAGCGCACAATTAGATTCCAGGTATGCAAAAGATCAAACTATTGGGTTTCATGATACATGTGTAGATCTGGGTAAGATTTTGTTGTATTCAGAAGGGAAATGTATAAAATTGTTTTATACTTTATTACTGCATATGAAAATGCAAGATGAAGTTGTAAAAGATTCAATGATTAAGTGGGCACAAAATATAGGTCACAATATACAAATGGAGCAATGGTCTAAGTTATGGGAAACAAATATGAAATTTATTAAAGCCGCTTCATATAAAGAAAACACATATAAAATGTTTTATAGGTGGTATATGACCCCAGAAATTTAGCTAAATGGTATCCAAATATGTCAAACTTATGTTGGAAATGTAAACTAAAGACTGGTTCTTTTTATCATATGTGGTGGTCTTATAAGATAGTTAAAACATTCTGGGTATGGATACATGAGGTATTACAAAAAAATCCTAGGCATAAATATACCATTTATACCAGAACTGTTTTTATTAAATACTGTACCACAAAATTACATTAAACAAGATACCTATATGATCATACAAGTTATAACAACTGCTAGATTACTATATGCAAAATATAGTAGCCTAGTATATTGTATGTATACTAGTATATATACTAGTATATACTAGTATATATATAGTACATATATAGTATGCAAAATATAGTATAGGAAGAAACGCTAACAATAGAAGAAATAATTTACAAACTACTGGATGCTGCAGAAATGGACAAACTAACTTTATAGTTACAAGACAAAAAAGAAGAAATCTTTGAAAGCAGTTGATTGAGACTATATAAATGGATTGAGAAAGATTTTGGAAAACTACTCAATAAACATAAAAACTCAACTGAAATACTCTAAACTTAATCATTTAACATAAGACTGGTGTATAAGAACTCGATTCATTCTCATAGAGTTGAACTTAAGCAGGGATAGGAGTATATGCTTCATTGCTGTTGTTCGTTGTATGTTTTTTTCTTTGTAATGTCTTTCTTTGTGATCTGAAAATAATACAATTATCTTAAAACAAAAAAAGCACAGGAACAAGGAATGATTAAAAAAATGATTTAATACTTTAAAAGGATCCAAAGGAGGGGGGGGGGGGGGGAACCACTCCCGGACTCTGTACTGTTTCATCTCAGTTTATACCTACTAAACATTTGATTGAAGCTCTTACTACATAGTGTTTCGGATGTCAGCATCAAATGTGCTGTCGAGAACTGAAGTTTAATTTCTGGCTCACTTTCTGGGGCATTCAGCCTTAGCCAATCACTCACGTAATTGCTGTGTATTTAAAGATAAAGTTTAATACACTCCAGGCCAGCCCTTTGGCTGGATTCAATCATCTCCATCAGAGTTGTCTGTATATCACTCAAGCCAGGGAAATAGAGAGCAGAAACATCTGCCTTGGTTATGAAAAGATCTGCCAAGCCCAACGTATTCAGGCTTTAATAGCTGGGTGTTTCAAGCCCTCAAGAACAATATAATCTGTGTCATTAGAGCCACAAAAGCCAGCTTTGTGATGAGGCCTTCATCGGAGTTGCCTAAATTGTTAATGAAGGAAGGGTGGGGGGAGAAAGCAAACATTTCATGTTTAAGAAATCACAGCAGATTAACCTAGTTTTCTTCTCTCCTAAAGTAGCTGGTTTATTGCAGGCAAGTATGCTTAGCAGGTTTGTGGATGATACAAAAACGTAGAGGGACTGTGAACAATAGAAAGGATGTGCAATTTTTTTTAAAAATGTAATAAACTGGAAAAGAGTTAGAATGGAATTCAGCAAAGGCAAATGTAGGAGTACTGTAATTAAGGACCAGTAATTATACGCAGGGACAGGCTATTATTTGCAGTAATCCCAACAGTCTTGGCAACTCTACAAACAAAAAATATTAGTCAATTGTCTATGCTGTGATACTTTGGCATAAAAAGAGCGCTGTTAAGATTCTCTTCCAAGATTCAGAAACAGCAACATGTTTTCATTCGGTGTTGATACATTTTGAATCCCGGGTTCCGTTTGAGGCATCACATTCCAAGGACAGTCACAAACTGGAAGCCATTAAAAGAAATTCATGCAGGACAATAAAGGTTTCCGAGGCAAGACACAGCAGGAAAAGCTGAAGGAGTGCTGCATGTTTGGAATGTGTCCAGAATGGCATTTTGTTGCCTGTTGTTTCCGCTGGTCTTTTCCTGTCCCACCACTAATCTTAGCCTCTTGGTACATTTAGTTGTCAGCTAATGCTGCCATCTCTTGCCTGGGAGGTGGGATGCGTGCCCCTTATGACGTTGGGAGTGTGTAATGTTATACTTCTCATGGCTTATCACTCCCTGTGCCGTTCTGACCTTGGAAGACTGCTGGTGCCTGCCTATGTAACGTTTCTTTTGTCTGCCTCTGGTTCTCCCCACTTTTTCCTTGGGAACCTCGGGCCAGTATTTGAGCGCCTTTTTATTCAATTGTATGATTGTTTACAAGCCATTGCCAGACCCCTTTTGAATTTTGTATAACTATCCTACTTGGGGTCGTGCCAGCCATTACTAACACAAGAAGTGTAGATGACCATAGCAGACCTTTCTCAATAAAGCATTCCTGTTTAAGGACACTTGTTGATGACTGACTCTGTAGGACTCTCACAACAGTGCATTTGTTCTTTTCTGGCTCAGATGCTTGAACATCTCCTAGACACCTCACAAAACAGGACGTGTGAAAGCACATTTGTGCACCCCTTGTCCAGAAGAAGAATAAAAGCAGTGCGCACACACACACCCCCACCCCCCCCCCACATTGAGTCAGACCACTTAGAGAACGGGTCTCAAACATAAGGCCCGAGGCCTGGAACTGGCCCGTCCAGGGCTCTTACCCAGCCCGCAAGCAACTGGTATATATGGAAACATAAGGTACTCCTCCTTTTATGGTATCCCTTGGAAAAACCTAGACTTGCATATGATTAAATACATTTATTGGGGATTTTATGGGTTCCCCAGTAAACCAATAGTTTTCATTGCTAGGATTCAATTGCTTTTGTTTGTATTTTGAATAAAAAAATAATATTGTTAATTGGGTTTGCCTGTGACCTTTACAAAGTTTATATCTCTGGTACCTGGCTTTACATTTTATGGCACACATGGCCTGGCCTGACAAAGTGACATTTATGTGAGGTCCAGCCCTCGTAACCAACGATTTTGACAGCTCTGACTTAGAGTATGCCTGCAAAGAAAACATGCAACAGGTGCAAGGCACTGGCTTCTGCTCTTACCCTCAGCATCCTGTAGCCTAAATGTATATCTTTCTTGACTAGGCTAAAGTTAGCCACTGGTAACTGTAGTGGTGGTGAAAAGTGCCATCGACTCAAAGGCGACTTATGATGACCCCAGAGGGTTTTCAAGGCAAGAGGCATTCAGAGGTAGGTGTTCTTTGCCATTGTCTGCCTCTGCATAGCAACCTTGTACTTCCCTGGAGGTCTCCCATCCAAACCCTAACCTGGGCTGACCCTGCTTAGCTTCTAAGATCTGAAGAGATCAGACTAGCCTGGGCCATCTGTGTCACCCAGGTCAGGGCACTGATAAGTGTAGCTTGTATTAATTTGTCTCTAGACAAATGTCTCTCTCAGTCTCACCTCCTCACAGGGTGGATCTGAGCACAAAGTGGCGGGCGGGGTGGGGTGGGGAGAGAATCACATATACCAGCATGAGCTCCTTTGGAGAAGGGGAAAGTCCAAAGGCACTAGCTGGACAGGCAGATGCTCTGCTGCAGCAGACATTTTTGTAGGCCTGGAGTACAAATCTGATCCTGGCCAGAAGAAGAGTGTGTGCTGGGGGGGGGGGGGGGCGGTTTGCCTTGGTCCCATGAGGATAGCTGTGTTGAATTAGGTTCTAGCTTTGGACCAGAATGTCCCCACAGACAGTAGCCGATATATTGATTTTATCTATCACAAGGCTCCTGAGGTGTCATTTGCAGATGAAGCTGAGAGGTCACCCAGCTTCAGGGATACACACACACACACACACACAGAGGGGTCATTTTGAGCAGGAGCTTGGGGGAGCGCAACTCCGGGAGTTGGTGCCAGCCTCCCCCCTTGTGGGGGAATGCCTGCTTGTGTCATGGCTGCCGCAAAATGACCCCGTCCCCTGGAAAGGGCCTTGTTCCTCCGACCAGCCTTCTGAAGGCTTCAGCCACCACTGAAGCTATCCTCCCAGAATAGCGGTATTTCTGAGGCTTGGATTAGTAGCTGTCCCCTCTCTGCCAGCTTGCTTTCTTGCTTTCTTTCCTTCTGACATACTTCCGGTGATGTCAGGGGGTGTGGCATATGCAAATAAGTTATGCTAATGAGTTATGCTAATGAGCTCCTGCACCTCTTTTTCTACGAAATGACCCCTGTACACTCTCTCTCTCTCTCTCTCTGTGCTGCATCCCAGCTGTTTAACCACACTTGCACTCTGTTGTCCTCTCTCTTGCAGCACAGTGCTGGGAAATGCTGACCTTGAAGGGCGGGGGGGGGGGGAATGCTGAGGCGGCAGCCTGGTGCTTGCTGGATACTGATGAGCTGGCCAATTTTAAATTGCACCTTCTCATTCTCCCAACGGTCACCTGCAATACTAAAACCACAGTGGGTAAAGCAGGCAGCAAAATTTAGGGCTTCCCTTTTAGCCCCTTTAAAGCTGAAAAGATAGAGGTTTCTTTACTAACATTTCCGGGGCAATTTCCCCCTCTGCTTTGGTTATGCTTTGGCAGCACAATGAATCCTGGTATTTTAGAAAAGTGGTGGTCTGTTATAAAACATGGATTTTGCTGTAGTGTGCCTGGGGTATTCCTGTTTTTGATTTGCGCTGTCTGCCTGAACAGCAATGTCTGTTTATGGGGTGGAGTGTTTTTATAAGCCAGGTTTCTCTGACATCGGAGCAATTCAATTAGACCCGATTGCTAGCACATCAGCCTTGTTCGTTCCGCAGATGGCTGCTGCCAGCACTGCAACTTTATTTTCATAATCAAGCTAATAAAAATCTGTCTCTCCTTGCGTTATGGCAGCTAACCTAATAGTCAGCAATGCATACATGGGCTTGAGCTGTGTTCTGAAGGTTGCTAGCCTCTGCTTGCCTGTTTGCATTCTCCTCTTCCAGCTAAATACACAAACAGCTGAGGAAAAGAGAGACTTTGGCTGATTATTCAGGGGTCTTTTCCCTTGCTTTCACCGTGCATGTCCGTCAGGTTTTCTTTGTCGTTCTGCATTGATTTTCCTCTCTTCAGCTCTCAGTTTGGTTTTTGGTCGCTGTTTCTCTGGGTTTTCTGAGAGTGCTTTTGTGCCAATTTTCCCCTTGTTTTGCTTCCAAGCCAAAGGTAATTCAAAAGCATACAGATTTTCTGGGATTTTCTCCCTTTTCCCACCCCTTGAAGGTCACTGCCCCCACATCGAGGTCATTGCACCCACTCTGAACCTTCTGCCATCCTCCCCCCTTCATCAGTGTACAAGCTCCATTTTTCCAGCAGTTTTAAATTTAAATTTGTTTTTACAAGTGACATGAGTCTAGCGATATGAGACTATTGCTCATCTCGGATAGCCAGTGCTGCATTCAAACAAAATGGGGGGGGGGGGGGAATCGTCAGTGCAGAATGAAATTGACATGAGCTGTAAAGAGAGAGAGACTGGGACGGGAAGCCTAAAGCTTTGGAAACATTCCCCTCTTTCATACTTTAGTGAACAAAGTTGGGGGGTGGGGTGGACAATTCTGGCAGTCTCCTGAAACCTAACATTAAAATGGTGACTGAGCCATATGGACCTTCTGCAAACTGCTGAACTTAAGAATCTCTTGGGATCGATCCATTTGGAAGACTGAAAGCAATCAGCACAGGACAGGCTTTTAAAAACTGCCAAGATTACGACCAGTGTGCAGGATCAAATTAAAAAATCACAAAGAGAAAACCAGGCAAATCTGCAAGGAAGAGCAGGAAATCAGTGTTACTATGCAGCTGCACTAGGGCATAGGAGAAAATACCAAGAACATTATTTTTTCAATTTAGTGGCACAAGATTAAAAAAGCTCTCCAGAGCTTCTGCCAGAGGACTCCTCCTCCATACAAATTGCAGCCCTGTGCAAACCATGGTCGAGTTGCAGCCGACCTCAGACAAGTGCCCGTGCACACACGTTGCCAACGATCACAGCTTGCAATGCCAGTATCAGTGAGTTCTACCATGCATTCTGTACACTCAACATGTCCCCCCCCCCATTATGAGATTGTGTGACTCTTTCCCATTTTTCACAGCAGCTGATAACACAGCAAAGAATCCTCTAGTGCTCAGCAATATGGAAAATGGGGCTTCACAGCTGCTTGTCAGTCTTGTCAATTTCAAAAAGTCTTGTCAATTTCAACATTGTTTTCCCCCTTTGCCTGTGTTCCTTTCTGTTCTGCTTCATTTAGTGAACTAAGGCTAAAATAAATGCACAAAACCTGAACCATGAGCAGTTAAATGGAAGGCATTTGCTGAATGCTACTGCACAGCTGTGATAGGGCAATTGTGTAATTAAAAAAACAACAACTTTGAACACCACCCTTCCACAAGTCACGTGATGTTCCACCCTGATTTAGAAAAGTGTGTTGTTTAATTGTAGCTGCAGAATAAATACACTGAAGAAAAAAGAAGGGTGTGTAAGGTGGACACAGAATCCGAAGTCAAGATTAAAGGCTTACTGCTCTGAAAATCTGCAGTAAAATGTGTGTGCGTAATGGGTTTTCAGGATTTTCAGTTTGGGAACTTTATCATCACATGACTTGAATGAAGATATTGACTGGTTATGTATGTACTGATTCATGATGCATTGATTCATTGACTGATTGATGACAATGTTTTGCATTCAGGTTCCCCCCTCTTCTCTCCTGCTCCTCCCTTCTAGAATTTTCAGCTGTTTTCTACATTCATCAGTGGGAATGCATAATCTTTCCTCCACTCCAGCATCTATATTAGGCCTTCTAGGACACACCCACACACCCAGATGCCCTTCAATTTTGATTGACACAGGGACGCACCATGTGAATAGAGTAACGGACAAGAGCGGGTCTGTATGTGAAAATTTTGATTTAAGTTTTTTTTTTAAGGATTACTCTGGGCTCTTAGTTGTGTGCATACTCAATACTATAGCTTAATTACACATTGATACTCTGCCATCTTTGTTTCACAGAACAGTTGCACAAATTTATCATCTCTGATGGGTGTGGGCTCCTCAGTATATGCAGGCCTGATTGACAGCCAAACTTTGTAACTATTATTTGAAGTTACACTATTCCATTGTGAGTAGCAACCATTCTTTATTAACAGCTTTTTGGAAAAACATCTCTCTTTTGGACAGTTTGCATGTTACATTTTGATAATATCCTTACATGTGTATTAATTATTCTTAGGATTCATATAGAGGATTCATATATAATTCATTGGCCACTTACCCTTGCAGACTATAATATTCCAGTATTTCAGACTTATGGAACACATTTTATCACTGTAAATGCTCTGTGCATTTAATCAGAAGAAATATCATTATGCTCAGGTGTCTTAGTCCCAAAAATGTGTATTCATGTCCTGGTCTTATTGGGGAAGTGTGTTCCATTTAGGTCAGTGAAGTTATTTCTAGAGGCTCCCTGAGGGCTGTTCCTCATGGCTCACACGCACCCCCCCCCCCCCGGACGATAGTGCTGGACAAGAAGTACTTTGAAGAGGTACCAATTGGCATATAGCTGCTAGCTTTGTAAAACAATATCATCCAAGGTTGATCTCTATAGTCTGAGTCAAACTAGCTGCCATTCAGTGTAAGGTTTGGCACAGTCTCCTAGTGCATTGTGGGTCTTAGGCAGAGCTCCCTTTTGAAGCACCCCTACGTAAATGGTTTAGAATATATCAGACTTAACCCCCAAAAACACACACACTATTTTTAAGCATTCTAGGCCAGGGGTCCCCAACCTTTTTGATCCTGTGGGCACCTTTGGAATTCTGACACAGCATGGTGGGCACAGCGCAAAATGGCTGCCTTAAAACAGATGCCCCTGGAGGCAAAGCCAGCCACAAAATGACTGCTGCAGCTTAACTTCAGTCATACAGAGAAGATCTTTGTGCTGCGATGGCAGCTGCTGTCAAAGCAACGTTTAAAAAAATCTGCACAGCCAATCAGATCTCCAATAGCCAATCAGAGGCCTTACTGGGCAAAAGCCCCACCTGGCCCCACCCACTTTCTAGAAACTCTTGACAGGCACCAGGAATGGTGTTGGCAGGTAAAGTTGAAGCATGATAGGCCCATAACCTATCGGGGGGAGCTATGAGGGGGAAAGCCGGAGGAACTGCCTTAAGTGTCTGGGAGGCACCTGCCAAGCTCCTGCCCCACAACAGCCCCATGAAGTAGGTCTTGAATCTCAGTTCCTCAGAGCCCTGTGTGGTAGGCTTCAAATGCTCCAGTGTGTTGACTGTCACTGATTTCCCACGAGGCGCTGCTCTGGCGTCGCTCTTCCCTTTCCTCCGACTGCATGTATCAATCCTGTTTTTTGAGGATCGCGAAGCCACGGGGAAAATCAGGCAAAGCCGTGGGTCAAAATGCAGTGCGGGGCAAACAGTGGGAAATTGATGCATGCAATCAAAGAAAAGGGAAGAGCGACAGCAGAGCAGTGCCTCGTGGGAAATTGGAGACATGCCTTTCTTGAGCGCATCAAATAGAGGCCAGCCAGCAGCGATGCTTTGGCTTCACCTGGCAATGTGTGCTCCCTCACCCAAGGCAGGGTGCTGGCTGTTCCCGAGAGCGGCGCTGCTTGCGGTTCTGCACCCCACGCAGCTGCTCCACTGCCAGACCCAGGGGACCCATGCCAGGAAAGTACTGGCTGCAACCTGGAGGGTGGCAGGAAGGAACAACCCGCAGCCCCGAGTCTGCCCCCTCCTCTTGTGCACAGGACTGTTCCCCCCCCCCCCCAGCCTAAAATGGTGTGTGAAGCCAACAGGCAGGCAACAAGCGCTTGCGTGTGCCGCACAGGGCTGATTAAAGTGTGAGCAGTGTACTTTTTGTATAGGAAACCTTTCAGCCACTCTTTTGCAAAAAGGGGGCCGCATTTTATCCTAAAAGAATCAGCGAGCTGAGAGGGAGGATGACAATCAATCCGGAAGGCGGGAAACAGACAAACAAAGCTCTTCCTGAGACGTATTATGGAGGCCTCCTCAGTTAGGATCCGTCCTCGTCTTGGAGCATTTCCAGACACATCAGTGAAGCAGCTAGACATTTATCATCTGGAAGGGAAGCAAAGATTTCTGACAGTTGTTCCCACAGGGTGTATTGATAGCGGCTCATACATGCTAAATAATTGGTAGTTTTGAGACCGTGCACCTCTAGATGTCGAGACAACTCTGGGATTGAAAGAGGCTTGTCCCACTGAGATTTAGCCGCCTGTAAAAGGACCAATGACATGGGTAAGGCGATGGATGTAGACATATCAAGTTGAACAATGTCAAAAACTGGGTCAGTCACTACTGGTTTTGGCTGGATCACTGAAATGTTAAGGTAGTGAGCCATTCTTTTGATCAAATCCTCGTATGAAGTGATGTCCTCAGACAGAGATATTTATTTATTTATTTATTTTGTGGGAGTTATATCCCGCCCTCCCCGCAACAGTGGGCTTAGAGCGGCTCACAACATAAAATCAATACATACAATATCCATTAAAATAATTAACTTCTACCACAAGATCAGCAGCATTACAAATTTTCTTCACAGGTGTATCAGAACAGCACACAAATATAACCCCTGTGTGCATTCGCACAGGCTGGCAGATGGAATTGCCGGCAGATGGACTTGGGCCAGGGCTAAAATGTATACATTAGGCGGCCCCTACTTAAAGGCCTGGTGGAAGAGCTCCGTTTTGCAGGCCCTGCGGAATTGTAATAAATTCCGCAGGGCCCTGATGTTCTCCGGGAGCTAATTCCACCAGTATGGGGCCGCCACTGAAAAAGCCCTGGCCCTTGTAATTGCCAGCTGCGCCTCTTTCGGCCCTGGCAGGACCAGTCGGTTTTGGGATCCAGACCATAGTGCTCGCTGGGGAACATATGGAGAGAGGCGGTCCTTCAGGTAAATAGGTCCCAGGCCATATAGGGCTTTATAGGTAAGCACCAGCACCTTGAACCTTATCCGGTATGCTATAGGCAGCCAGTGCAGTGCTTTTAAGGCGGGCTGGATATGTTCCCGCACAACAGCCGCGCCGCAGCATTCTGCACCAGCTGCAGCTTCCGGATTTGGCACAGGGGCAGCCCCATGTAGAGGGCATTGCAGTAGTCCAATCTTGAGATATGGGCAAATTGTCCAAAACATCAGGCTTACGAGAGGGATCCTTGGGGGAGCTGTGGGCATCCAAAGCCTCTCCCTCTCAGAAGAGTCTGAGGAAGCAGAAAGCGAGGGATGCAGTGCAGCTGAAATGCCAGTGTCAGGTAGATGTTGAGAGGGTGTTGGTGTTGGTATAAACTGCTTGGTAGGCAGAGGGGAGGCCGGTCAATGTTGAGGGCTTGGCAAGGGCGGAGTTGTTAGTGGTGGGATAGCTTCTGGCATCGACAGAGGTGGTGATCGGTGTTGAAATTCTGCTGTGGCTGAATCCGGAGGCCTAGAGATAGTGGCCGAAGGTGGCATACGGGATGGCTGTGGTGATCTTGATCTATGAGCCGATTGATGGTCCCAATCCGAGTGACTAGCAGGGGTTAGCCAAGGCATAGTTGCTGACAGCGGGTATGCTTTGTACAGATAGTAGTGGTGTTGGTTCCAGGCAACCATCGGAGGAGGTGGGGGTGGATAGCCCCAATGAGAGGGGACCGGTGATCTGTGCCTCAGGAATGCATCCAAACAGTCAGCGCGTCATCCCATATCCATGGGAGCACGGTGGGATGGCGGATCTTCAATCCCGAAATGTTGATGTTGAGGACGGCGGAACTCCAAGTCAACCGGAGAAAATGAATGGTCAGAGAAGGGGGACCTGGACGGGGAACGATCCCGACGAGGTGAGTGGGCCAAGATGTTGATGAGGTCAGCCTCGGAGAACTCCTGAGCCTTTATGAGTCTGGTTTGAAAACTTGGAACAATGAATACAAGACTTGGGGTGATGGGACTCTCCCAAACAAAAAAGACAGAGGGAGTGGCCGTCAGGGGGGGCAAGTTTGCTGCCACAGGCTGCAACGCTTAAAAAATTCCCAGTTTCACCATACAGTGAAGGCAAAAGACAGGAGGGGGGTGCGCCTGAAGGGCGGGAGAAGCCCAAAGTTCCCTGAAGGGAGACTTTCCCCCATTTGTTTTTTTTTAAGAAGCAGAAAAAAACAAGAAGAAATAAAAGACCAAATGTAGAAACCAAAAAGGCTTCAATGAAGACGAGCTTTCCATAAAGAACTATTCCAAACTGACGGAGAGCTGTGAGCAGCATGGTGGTCAGAAGAGAACTGGCGGGATGTCTGCGCCCTGCTCCTCTGGGCATGCGTGCTGGGGCCCACACGCATGCCTGGAGGCACTGGGTGCATTAAAGCTTTCTACAATACCAATGGATTTCCGCACAGGCGCAGTATACCCATAGGTGTGAAGCACAGAGACCACGTCGAAGATCTGTTTGCTCTGGAGCCATCCTTCCTGAGCTAAGACAAAAATCTGTGAGCTGGAGGCTAGAAAACTATGAGCTAGTTCACACTAACTCAGCTTAGAGGGAACACCGAGAGTGACATATTTAAAATTGGTAGTGTGATATAACATACCTTTGGCCTGGCTGCCAAAGTATTATAGGCGTTGTCAGGTATAATTTATGACACCAAATTCACATAATCTCTCTATGGTTCCCTTGTCACATGATTGTGTGACAGACTATTCTTATCGTTATCTTGAAACCTGGTCTATTTAAGAAAACGCTCTGTTCTAAGAGGAACAGAACTACTTGCAAGAACAGGGTGTGGCTTAGCGGCTGTATATGACAGTCGCATAAAGGCTTCTCGTTTTTAATCATTTAAACCTCCACATATGGACCCCAAAATATAAAAATATTAACCATGGGAAAAACAGGAAATGCCAGGACGAGGAAAGAGAGGCAGACGCCTCAGCAAATGACTAAATTTTTCGTGAAAAATGATGGCAAACAGTTATTGCCCTCACACAAGCTCACAAAATGGCGGATGAGAACCTGATCTTCAAAGATGATGGTTCGACCCTCTCTCATTACGATTTCTTCACAATGATTAGACGGCTAGAAGATACCATCACAGACCAAATCCACTCAGCCATTAAACCTCTATCTGACGAACTAAAGTCTATTACAAAAACTCTTGCGGACGTATTGCAAGCTGCCAAATCTGACCTAGAAAGTGCAACGATGGCACAAGATGAAATTCAGCAGCTTCAAAAGTTGGAAGACTGGGCAAGATCCAAAATCATGGCATTGGAGAATAAACTCAAGGAACAAAATTTGAAATTTTGTGGACTTCCGGAAGCCTCGGAGAGTGAGTTGGAACTGAAAATATTCCTTGCCAATTGGTTAGTGAAAGTTTTAGAGTTAGAAGACAATGCAGCCCCACTTATAGATAAGGCCTTTCATCTGGGTTTAAGTGCAAGGTGATCGAAATCTTTCATGCTGGATATAGTCGCTATCTTCCCAGACAGTCATACTAAGGACACCATCTTATGCAAGTCGAGAGCTGAAGGGGGCCTCTTATATCAAATCGTTAAGGTGATGGTTCTACTTGATTTATCTTTGGAGACCTTGCAACATAGAAGGTCCCTCAAACCGATCACCCAGAAACTGATAGACAACAAAATCTGTTTTTGGTGGTTTTCTCCTAATGAACTACTTGTAATTAACCAAGGGCAAAGACTGCATGCGTATGATCTAACAAATTACTCTAGGCATTGACTTCGACCCCCCCGACCATCTTCTCCCGATGGCCATTCGCCACAAGATCTTGAGAGTTCGCATCGTTGGATCCGTGTTAAACGTCATCCCGATCCATAAATTGGCCCTCAAAACTTTGTGTCTTTACAGGAAGCAAAACTAGTTTGAATCATCTGTGTTTCTCAACATTTTGTATGGTGAAATTAACCTGAGTTCAAGATACATATATATATTATTACTATTATTATTATTATTCTCCTTCATTCTCATTTAATTTTTCTATGCAATCTAGTTGATTGACAAATGAAAGGTGATGTTAACTTGATATAGAAATAAGTTAGTTTTATTCTTTTAGGAAACAATATGGTGAAGCTAACCTATCTTAAGTTTGAATTATCTCTACCTTTTTCATTCTTAGACAACTGAATGGTGCAATTAACCTTCTTTAGTTCATAATGCACTTAATTATAAATCTTAATATACCTCTTGTCAAGGTCTAGGAAGGTGACGCTAATTTAACTATACTAATTTGGGGGGAAATCCAAAGTCTTTTTCTTTTTTACATCCATACTGGAGGTTGAAAAGTAAAACACTTAATACTCTGAGAGAGAAGGGTGTGGGAAGTCAATTCCTACCCCCCATTTTAGTTTTTAAAGTGAACCAGGTTATTCCTGACTTACTAGCCAGAGCCCTCTTAGGTTAGGGCCGGCTTAAATAAAGAGCCCTCAATAGAGGGTACTCTGGTTTAGACATCATATTGTTAGGTTGGAAATGTTGCAGTTGGAGTTATGGTTAAGTTTTCTTTGGTTTGTATTCTGTTTAAGGTTGGTGATAGTGGTAACACATGCAGGTGATATTCACCTTGCAGTTGATTCATATTTTTCACCAAGGATTCTTTTTGTGATATTAGATATCTATGCAATATATATAATTATAAAGGAGATCAAACAAAATACTGAATAGTTTAACTACTTTAATCTCTGCTTAAGAATAAGACAGAGTGCTGTAAGAGATCCTTTTCAGAATATTTTTTTCAGATTCCCGAAAAAATGAATAACACATTAAAAATAATTTCATTAAACTGCAGAGGCCTAAATAACAAATCTAAATAAAAAAAACCTGGCCTCCTCATTATCTAAAATGTGCCCTGACATCCTGTTTTTACAGGAGACACACATAAGGAAATCTGACCATTCAGTCCTAAGGTCCAAATGGTTTGCTACACAATACCAAGCGGTAGGATCATCAAAATCCAAAGAGGTGGCTGTTCTATTTTCTAAAAATATTCACTTTCAAATTCAGACTAAATTGGTAGACTCAAAAAGGATGATATATTTTTTAAAAGGTTTATTAAACAATTCTCTCACAATATTGGCCTCAATTTATGCACCTAATTCTGGACAGGAGGTATAGCAAAATTTGAAAATTTCCAAGATGGTCACACCTTAATAGGCAGGGACTTCAACTGCATAGCAGACCCCAAGTGGGACAGATCTTACACTTCAGAGACAGGAAAGAAACACAAGCATAAAACAAAACTCTTCAGCTCTGCAACAAATCTTTGAAAGTCACAATTTATGTGACATATGGAGGGTAAAACACTCTGGAGTCAAGGACTGTACTTATTTTTTTCCCAGGCACAACATTTACACCAGAATTGATTACATTTTAATTTCTAACTCCTTTATCAATCAGGTACAGCATACAGACATAGGGCTCAGAACACTTTCAGATCATGCCTGGAATGAGTATTTATTGTCCTAGGACACTGAAGAAATAGACATCCCCACGTGGTCACTTCATAAAAACATTTTATTTGACCCTCTCATATGCACAGACATAGAAAATACGATCAGGACTTCCGGCAAGACTTGCGAGCATGGCGGACGTGCTCCTCCACAACTGCGGGGAGCGCGATCCGTACCCGGCGGGAAGGGGCTCTGGACTGGTGCCGAGCCCCCAGAGACCCCAGTGAGGGGGCTCTGCCTGGGGTGGCCCGAAGGGGATCTCTCCCTACGGTGGCGACCGAGGGATAGAGATCCCTTTTCATCACCCCCATAGGTTCCCCCGCCGTGGGAGCCGTATGGCTGAAAGCGCAAATCCGAGAAGCAGCAGAGAGTGCGAAACAATGAGGCTGGAACTGACAGTTACGCATGGAGAAAATGTGAGTCTGAAGTAAGAAAAGCAGAACACAACGGGAAGACGGCGGGAGGAGTGAAACCCACCCCCCCTCTCCAGGACTAGCATACTTACGAGACTCTTTACGTGGCGTTACTGCAGGAATAAAAGCCCATCCGCCTTGCTAGATGGCAGCATCGCTCACTTGGAGATATAAACTTTAGAAGGACATAAGTGCTGTTTGAAAATTTGATCCTTTCGTTCATCTTATCTATCTATAAACAAAGAGCATAGTCTCAACAATGACGGGGAAACCGAAACCTTCCCCCAAACTAGGAAGTACAGCTCCGAGTTCAAAGGTTGATACCACGGAGATGAGTGCGGTGTTCTCCTCGTTATTGCGACCTCTAGTGGACCAAATGACAGCTCTCAACGTTAAAATGGACAAAATGCAGCTAGAACTAAAAGAGTCGAATAAATCCACAGAGAAGCTGCAGCGAGAACTTCTGGAAGTAAAAACTTCAGTAAAAAACCAAGACGCAAGACTACAAAAGGCAGAGAAGGAAAAGGCCTTCCACCACGATCAGCTTTTGAAATTACAAATGGATAGATTGAATTTTTTCCTAAGACTTCAGAATGTGCCAGAAAACACAGGAGAAGACCTTAAAAATTTGCTAAGTGAAGCACTTGAACCAGTGACAGGCATGAAAGCAGCGGATATAAAAAGCGATATGGATATGGTTTACAGAACCTATCCAGATTACACTAAAAAGAAAAGCCTGCCTGGTGAAATTATGATAAGGTTCTCCAAAAAATCTCCAAGAGACGTGGTGCTTAGGACCACAAACAAAGCAGCTCTGAAGATCCTGGGAGAAGAAGTAAAAGTGATGAAGGATATCCCATTTGAAATAAGAAAAAGAAGGAAAGCCTATGGAAAATTGACATCTTGGCTCCAGTCTGAGTCTATCATCTATCGTTGGAATACTCCAGAAGGACTATGCTTCAGCATCAAAGATAAGAAGTATAAGATTGACTCTGTTCAACAAGCGGAAAAATTTCTGGAAAAAAGCAAAGAGCAGAAAACTGGGAGAGACTCAGATGGTTCACTGGCCTCGCAAGAAAGCATGTATGGATTTGATAGCTCAAAGAGTGAAGAAGTGTCTGACTCGGAAAAGGGAGCTGCAGCTCCAAAAATAGTTGAGACTGTTAAGACAAGAGGAGGACGAAAGAAGAAATAGTGATTAAACTGTTTTATTAAGCATTGCACTTATGTATTATAAATGGTTTAATTAACCGTATTTCTCTAGGTGGGCGTGCCTGCCAAATAGTTTTTGATAACTTTTATAGTAGCAGTAACAAGTAATTGAAATTTATCCAAGGTTTTAAATGCTTCATAATTATTTTATGTAACAAGGTAGTATTAAGCAAATGATAAAGTACTCTCTGTATAAGGTATATGTAGCTTAGATTGTAGCGTTATAGTTGTAGTTATAGAGAAAAATCAATTAAAAAAAAAAGGAAAAAAAAGAAAATACGATCAAAGAATATTTTAATTTCAATTCCTCCTGTGCTGTTCCTATGAACGTGGTCTGGGATGCAATGAAGGCTGTTCGAGGGGGAAAGTTTATTTCGATAACATCTTCCTATAATAAAACCAAAAATTTAGTTAAAAATGAACTTATAACCAAAATTAAATACTTAGAGGACAAACACAAAAAAAAAGGTTTAAAATGAAATTACAAACGATTACTCACTGAAAGGAAAAAACTAGACGCTCTGGAAACTACTCAGATCCAAAAGAATCTTCTATATTTAAAACATAAATATTGGTTCCGTGACCCCAGAACTCTAAAGTTACTCAACTGGAAATTAAAAAAACAGCAAGCTAATAGAAACATCAATGCTCTCAAGATACTTATGGTAATTTAACCAATTTGACAAAAGAAATTCTAAAAATATTTGAACACTATTATCTAAAATTATACTACTCAGATCAACTCTCTCAAGAGGACATTACATCCTTCCTTAACTCTAATGTTTTAATTAAGAAACTAATGCATGAGCGCCGTCAGATAATAGAAGCTCCAATTACAAATACTGAAATATTGGAAGCAATAAAACAGATAAACCCTAACAAGGCGCCAGGGAGGGACGGCTTCCCAGCTGAATTTTATAAGAAATTTGCCCCTCAACTAGTACCCTCATTACAAGAAACTTGTAATTTTATACTGCAAACTGGCAACATCCCAAAAACATGGTCCCAAGCAAAAATTATTAGAATGAATGGGTCAGTTATCAGTTGCAAGACCAGCTGACGGCCACGTACAATTAGCAGCATTTGTCAATCTTCACAGCGCTAGCTATGGAAGACATAGTTCTCACAGTGTGCCAGCCTCTAGTCTTTGGCACCTGAGGACCCACATGGCATAGGAACAAAAACCACGCAATACCCATTTCTGTCATCAACAATGGTGTATTTTATCCACATTGGCAGGACTACAATGCAACCGCTAATCACTGTCAGTTGGCTGGAACAATCGTGTTAACATGAGCAGCACGACTAAACAGCATTATCAGATTCAAACTAATGGACATTCTGCAGAACAACAGAAGCTTAAAGGCTTCTGAGTAGTAGATCTGATGGGTAATGTTTTATTAGGACCCAATGCATCTTAGATCAGTGTTGGATCGCTATTAATACCTGGATTTAGTTTTATTATATACCTGATGTGTAGTTATAGTCCACTTCACAGAGGTTTAATTCAACCTGTTGTATTGCTTGGAAACAGGATGCTTTGCAAAAACATCACCTATCAGCTGAATATGCATGAATGGGGATTTAGAGTTTCTCACCAAGAATACATGACAAATGTGTTCCTTTACAGAACCAGTTTGGTGGGGCCGACTCAATTAAAAATATGGCAGAATGAGTTCTGTCTTCGAGCAAGACAAATAAGGAGGGGATAGGAAAAGGAAACCCAACAGACATTTCATTAAATAAATTTATTTGTTAAAATAATTTAACTCCAAATACAACTGCTGAGTTTGCTTTGAGTTCTATGTACAATTTGATTTTCTTTTTGAAACATCATGATTTTAAACAACTGACCCCTTACAAAACTTGCTGCGTTGTTGTTGTTTTTTCTCCCAGTTATCAGTTGCAATTGAGCTCAACAATCAACTGTTAAATCTCTTTATTCAACTATTAGGAAATCCCAAATTGTCGATGGCGGGTAAGCCTGGTCTCAAAAACCACACTGCAATCATTTGAAACCCTGATCGAGAACTGACAAAGGGGGAAATGCACATGAAAATTCCTGCCAAATGTACTTCATCATCATCACAGAGCTTTACCATTAACTGCTGCTTTGAGCACGTGCGGAGGGGAAACCATACATCTCCCCAACCTGAACAGAGGATGCTTGCATGTGTGTCTTTTTTTTTAAGCAAATACCAGGAAGTTTGCCCACAGGAAGTTAATAGCATCTTTAGAAATGGAGTGTATGGAGAGGAGTGAAGTATTGTTGGTCCTGCCGTGAAGAGGAAGTCTCTAAAAGCTGCTCTCGATACAGGAAGAAAATCTGGAGAAAAAAAATCCTTACCTTGAAAGCTTTTAGAGTCGATGATGGCTTGAGTAGCTCCCGTGAAAAGGAAAAAGGGCAATTAACACATTTCCAGAAGGAGCTGTGACATTTTACGATATAAACATAAAAAAAATGCCCTCTGAAGAAAAGTACAGAGCTCTACAAGAACAGCTAAAGGATAAGCGGATCTTTGGATCAAATGATAATATTTTAAGGCATTTCATACCAGAATGAAAATACTATCATTGGAATCTGATCAGGATATAAAATAATGCACTGATCCTGATAAGTAACTTCCGGAATGTGGGATGGCACTGATGGGCGCCAGTGTGCTGCTCTTGTGCATACAGTGGGAAAGCACTGCCGTTGCGCATTATGAACACGGCAGGGTACACCCTGCATTCCCAGTGCCATAGAGCTAGGGTTGCCAAGAGGCTGGCTCAAAAGCAGGCCGCTGCCCAGCTTCGTTCCTTGTAATCTATCTCCGGCCAACAGAAAACATCTAATACAACAGAGCCACAGCCACAAGACAAGCCACCACCACCACTGGCGGGAAGGAGGGAGGAAGGAATCAACCACAGGAGCCGTGGCACCTTTGGAATTGGCACTAGACAACTGGATGTCACCTGTTTTTCCCCCATGGTTCCCTTTGCTGGCCTAAACACATTACACAGAGGTAAACTCAATTTCGGGGGGGGGGGGGGGGATCCATGTAAATGTGATTAGACTGCAGCTGGACTATCCCTTTTGCTGATTAAAAAAATTAGGCCAACACACCCTTCACTATCTCACTAGTAATGTCTGTAGAATCCAAACAGCACACAAACTACCTCTTTAGAATTACACATTACATAAAACCATTACACTTTTGCAACAATACACAGTGCTTTGTCTCCAAAACCATAGAAAGCATTATCTAGGAAGTATTTTTCTTTCCTGTTCAGAACATGGCATTGCAATGACTTCTGTGCCCGCTTTTATCATAAATGCTATTTATTTCCTTTCATTCATGTTATCCATGTCACTCTTACAGGTGCATAAACAATCTGCTGTGCAAGAGACAGGGACTATTTTTTGGAATTGCTCAGATCAATATTCAAAATTAATGGTATGTCGGGGGAGAGGAGAGAGCAAGTTATTTCAATTCTGCAGCCAGTCCTTTTCCTAACAGACCAAGCTACTTCTGCAGTGACATTCCTTCTAAAACATTTTAGGTATTGTTGAACTCATGACGATTCCCCCCCCCCCCCCGATACATGCAGGTTATCAACAGCAGGGGCCACAACTTCAAAGGCCGTGCAAGCTGGTTGGGAAGGCGCTACATTTCCAGAGTAGGACATCGTATTTCGCGTTATACTCTTTGCTTCCTTGGTTATGGGAAAACATGCAAGGACTAAGGCAACAGTGGCCTCTACTCATCCGCTGTCTTTAAATTGTGAACTTAATTAAACATGGAACGTTGTCCAAGAAATAAAGTGGCCGAGTGTTGTCAAAGTTCAAACACACATTTTCGAACACAGTTTCTTTAAACGTGCTTTAGATTGAAAGGTGTATTTCTGCTGATGGAGGCAATTGCCTCAGAACGCAACTTCATTACAGCATTTGTAGAAAGTCACACACACACACACACACACACAGTCCCACCAACATACATACACGCCTCTCCACTCATTGACACAAAGGAATTATATAGCTATTTTCACAAGACTGAGAAGCCAAACTCCAGGGTGGCATTTGGACCACAGGCTCAATGGTATTGCATTTAAAGGCCAAATGTTTCCGTAAAGGTCCGTCTCAATATGATCGATTCCAGCATTTCAACCCTAGACATTCCGACTGGAAGATTGTAAGACATTAGAATAGATATAACCGGTGCTGTTAAAGTCATGCAAATGATAAGTATTTCAACTGCTATGAAAGTTAAGATCAGAGGCTGAGCACCATTTCAAAACAATATTTTCACTCACTGTCACAGCAACAACCAGGGCAACAGTATCACTGTATGGCAGCATCTGACTAGTGGGGGGGGGGGGGGGGGACACACCAATCTTTCCCCTCCCTCACCTGTGGAACTACAACACTGTGTATTCAACTTCTGAGCCAAAGTAACTTCAACACAGCTAATTCAATTAACCAGGTTGCCAACATTAAAGCTATCAAATGGCAAATTTGACTTTCAAAGGTTAATTGGAGTATCACACCAAAGACGTAGCCCTTAAAAAGGCAAGAAATAAACCGGTACCCTTAAAACTTAAAAAAAATGCAAGATGCTCAGACTGTCCCCTGTAAGGTTTTTGCAAAAAAAGGAACATCTGGAAACAACATGGCTTCGTTTTCCTTACAAGATGGTATTTGTTAATGTGCTAACATTTTCCTCGTCAGTAAGGCTAAGCGATATTTTCTCCCCCCCCCATCGTAGTTCCTTCCCTCCTGGTTCAGGAAAGAGATGAACGCGTTTCCTGCTTCATAAACGAAGGGTTTGGTTTCTTGACCGAACAGCATCTGAAGTGATCCATGCCATTTCTGAGCAGCAAAGCAGAGTATCTAACACATTCCAACGTCTCACTGTTCTCTTCACAAGCCTTTATTTTTTTCAGAGCTCCTCTCTTTACTTTCAAGTACTGATGGAATTATTTTCCTTTTCGCATGATGGGATAATAGAACGGAATCGAATTAAAGGGTGGGAGGAGAGAAACAGAATGACATCTATTTGCCGATAACACCACTAACACTTGTGTCAAAGGTAAAGATGGATTTAGCATATCTGACTGAGTAAACTTGGCCACAAGTGACAAGTCCTGAAATTCAGTATACAGAAAATTAAAGTTCCATTCAATTGTATGCACCAGCAGAGACTACGCAGTGTGCAAGGGATCTTTGCTGGTGCTCTCCTTTTCACCACCATCCACAACTCTTGACTGAAAGAAGTCAACTGCTGTTGCTTGCCGAGGTCAACAAACATTGCTCGTGCTCACCCTGTAAAGCTGTTGGCTGCACTACAGATTTGCAGGTAAAGAAGATGTGCTCCAGATAAGTGACTTTCAGAAGCTCGCACCCACCAACATCAGTGTTCTGCTTGGAGCTGATGTTGCTGCTCCACTTCAGATTTATCCCAAGGGACCCAACTTAAATCACAAAGTGAAGCAGTCAGTCCTGTTATACCAAAAATACAGCAAATCAAGGTCCAATTCCATCATTTGTACTGCTACTGTATATTACATGCAGAACAACACGGGTCGTCTTTATCCGGCTGAGAAGCATAGTTCATTTGTCTGACGATTTCTGCAAACAGCTCATCCACCATTGTTTTGCTTTTTGCGGAAGTCTCCATAAATGGACAACCCCATTCTTCGGCCAGAGCTCTGCCTTCACTGGATGATACTTCCCTCTCACTCTCCAGGTCCACTTTATTCCCAACCAAGATCACAGGGACCTTCTCGTACCTGCAATTAAAACCAAAAAAAAAAACAGTTTGAAAACCTTTGCTAGTAAATAAATCCCCCGAACAGTAGATCTCAAGATGGTGCAGTGTTTAGTGAGTTTTGTCCAGCCATTTGGGGGTGGAGGTGGGGGGGGATATGCTTAAGAATCACTGTCTCGCAATTGTAAATCTGCTTCACAAGCTTCAAGATGGAGGCCAGAAGGCCATCCCATACCTTGAAACAAATTCTAAGAATGCAAAATCAGGTGCCATTTTGAACCTGTGTCAAGCCAGGATTCCAACCAACTCAGCTTATCGTGGGGCATGTGAAGGTGCTTTGCTCCTCTCTCATTCCCCTTCCCTTCTGGCCCAGAGAATTCCAATCAGAAGATGACACTTATTACACAAGAAATATGAAATGTGGGCACATAAATTAATCAGATTTAGTTTCCATCCACAAACTCAAGTAACCCTGATTAACCCTAACAGCTGTATCCGTGCATCACAAGCAAACAGTTTCTAACTGGAGAAAGGAAGGCATGTTCACCACAATGCCAACCAGTCTGTGATCATGCCCAATGCAAACAAATTTCTGTCTCACTAGTTTCAGAAGGTAACGGAGTGCGTCTGCAGTAGACCGATTAGATTAGAGTCCAGTAGCACCTTATTTCGCACCAACAAGAATTTCAGGGTGTGAGTCAAGAGTCAAAACTCATTTCATCAGACATGCGTAGGAATGGAGGTCGGAGTCTTTATATCCTAGTCAGAAGGTGAGAGGAGCGTGCTAAAGAATGCTTGTCAAGGTTGCAAAGCTACAACTGCATATTGTAAGCAGCTTGCTTAGAGCACAGAAGAAATGCCAGAAAGCAGATTAGCATCTGTAGTGGGATAAGAATCCTATGTCCCTGTTCCGCCCTGAGGGGGTCCATTGTTCTGAACTTGTGAATGAACTCAAGTTCAATGATCTCATGTTTTAATTTCTCTTTGAAGTTTCTTTGATTGAGGACTGCCACTCTTAGATCAGCAATGGAATGACCTGGAAAATTAAAATGGTATGTGGCTGGCATCCAGGGTTGGGGGGGGGGGGGGTTGGGTTTGGAAAAAGAGGTGCCAGAATTCTCAAGGGGGAAATTAAGTTTTCAGTCTGTATACTGAAAACTCACGGACTTTTAAACATTTTTAAAAGAACTTTGTCAAAGAGGTTCAGGAACTCCATTCTGGTGGACAGGAGATGGGGAGGAGTCAGATGGAGTGTAACAAAAGTAAAAGAATAGTTTTACACAATCAGTCTCCTATTTTGACATATTTACTGTGTTCTCCCCATAATTAAATCCAAGCAAACTTAACTTGTTGTAACCGTTTAGTTTTTGCATCTGTTAAAACCAGGGCTTTTTTTGTAGAAAAAGCCCAGCAGGAACTCATTAGCATAATAGGCCACACCCAACAGCAGAAACTCATTAGCATATTAGGCCACACCCCGACAGCGCAGCTCCCTCCCCGGCTTGTGGGGCACATGGGGAACCTGAGGGAAGGCAGTTTCTGTATCGGGCTTCCCCAGGTACCCCACAGCTATGGGGCACCTGGGGAACCCGAGGAGGGGAAACAGTTTAAACTGCTTTCCTTCCCTGGATCGGCTTGGCTTCCCCGGATGCCCCGTGGCTTGTGAGGTGCCTGGGGAACCCGGGGGGGGGGGGGAGGCTGTAGGCGTGACCAACTCGGAAGCCAGCCAGAACTCCGTTCCTGTGCGTTCCTGCCCCAAAATAGCCCTGGTTAAAACACTGTCATTATGCTCTATGCCAATTTACTGTTCACCCTCTCTATATATCAACAAACAGTTACCTTCCATTTCAATGTATCTGAAGAAGTGTGCGTGCACACGAAAGCTCATACCTTGAATAACACTTTGTTAGTCTTAAAGGTGCCACTGGACTCAAACTTTGTTCTTCTGTTAGTTAGTGAAGTGCTAATGTATCCTGCCTTGATGTGGACAATAGCCTTGACCTGATAGAGCAGGGTAGCCTGATCTTGCCAGACCTCAAAAGTTAAGCAGGTTCGGCTGTGGTCAGTATTTAGATGCGAGAACTCCAAGGAATACCAGGGTCGTGACACAGAGGCAGGCAATAGCAAACCACCTCTGAACGTTGCTTGCCTTGAAAACCCTCCGGGGTCATCCTAAGTCAGCTGTGACTTGATGTCACCTTCCACCACCAGTGTTCTGCTACAAAAGAAAAGTTCTCTCTCAAAGCATTATAGAGGATATAAATAGGGAATAATTTTCTCTCATATTCTTACAATATTCATAAAAAATGGATAAGGTTTTGATGCACAGCATATGGAGAACCCTGAAGGCCCAATTCAAATCTTTTAGCAAAGGCCCTGTGCCCCTATCACTTGCAGCCCCCCTCCCTAAACATCATGCACACAGATATGATGTGAACAGCCACAAGCCAGACTCAGTCTAAGTCAAAGGCAGGATATTCACTTCGCTTTCAAAACCTTTAGAATTCCAGTGTGGCTACGATGTGCAGCTTCAACGTTTCACAAACTAAGTTTACCGCAATGAGCTAAATAAAGGGGTTGCTGCCAACACCTCCTTACTAAGGGTGCACTTAAATAAATGTTGTAGGACAAACACTGTGTTCAAAGGTACACAAATTATTATCAGCAAAAAAATAAAACCCACACCACACTCATACACAAAAAAATTAAGTGTTGAGTGAAGGAAAAGGAGGAAAAAAAAATAATTTCCTCTAAATGGCTACACTAATTTTATTTTTGTCAAAGCTCATGGCTGGGTGTTGCCTTAAGCTTGCGCTAGCCATCGTATCAAGTGTGCAGTTTTGCTTGGTGGCACTACTTCTGTTATAAATGGTACTGTAACAACTGAAGCATAATTACATCTTAAATTATCCCAATGAAAAACGGTTAGACTGATAGGCATCATTATTATATTCCAATACCACAGTCAATCTAAAGAAAGCCTCCAGAAACACAGTGCTAGAAATCAGGCCGTAGATGCAATACATTATGGTCGTTGAAAGCCCATTAGCAACTCATACGGTTCCTATCACTCTAGGATTCCAAGATGAAAAGTCTACAGAAAGACCTGCAGCTCAGGAAAAAAGGGTTCATGAAGCTTACACTGCATTACATTGAAAAGTTTGGAGCTTGTTATCTTTTATTTTGCAGTCAGATAATAAAGCTACTCCTAGGAAAGGCTTCCCTGGACCCAAATAACTACCCCCTGACCATCAGCATCCCATTTCTGGTGGAGGTGCTTGAGTGCATGACAGTTGTTCAGCTTTGAGGGGTCTTTGAAGGGGGAGATTATCTAGATCCATTTCTATCTGGGCTTGGGACAGAAATGGCCTTGGTCACCCTGATTGACAGTGTTCATTGGGAGAGGTATATTTTTGTTAGTTCAGAAGAAGAGCCCTGCTGGATCCACTGAGTCCAGCATCCTGTCACACACACAGTGGCCAACCAGTTCCTCTGGATGACCAACAACAGGGCATAGAGACCAAGGCCTTCCCCTGATGTGGCCTCCTGGCTCTGGGATTCAGAGGATTGGTACCTCTGAATGTGGAGTTCCCCTCAGCCACCATGGCTAGTAGCCATTGATAGACTTATCCTCCATGAATCTATCTAATCTCCTCTTAAAGCTGTTTATTCCGGTGGCCATCACTGCATCCTCTGGCAGTGAATTCCACATTTTAATCACTCTCTGTGTAAAGTAGTATTTCCTTATATCTTGAACCTACTGCACATCAATTTCATTGGATGCCCTTGAGTTCTAGTATTTTGGGAGAGGGAGAAAAATTTCTCTTTGACTGGATTCTCAGTAGCTTGCAAGACCACGGACCATAGCTTTCTTGAAAGGCTGGTTGGTTGGAGGCTTGGGGGACACCATGTAACTTTAGTTCCTTCCCTACCTGGCCAAGTACTTCGGGGAATGACACTGCTCAATGCCCTAGCATTTATTCGGTGGCATCCCACAGGGTCCCACCTTGTCTTCCATGCTGTTTAACCACAAGAAACCACTGGAAGATATTGCTTGGGGGTCTGGAGTGAGGTGCCACCAATACGTGGTGGACACTCGACTCCAGTGGCAGAATCTGGAGGGTCCATGGGAAGCCTGAACAAATGCTCAGAGAATGCAGTGGGATGGTTAAGGCCAATAAACTGAAGCTCAGTCCTGATAAGACCAAGAGAGCTGCTGGTCAAGGATAAAGCCACATAAGGATTCAGCTTGTCTTGGAAGAGGACATAGCCCCCCTTAAAGAACACATCTGTAGTTTGGAGGTGCTGCTAGATCCTGGCCTACAGCGGGAGGCTCAGGTCTCTACTAGGGCAGGCAGCATCTTTTACCAGCTGTGGCCATTCCTAGAAAAGCAAGATTTGGTTAAGATGGTCCATGCCCTGCTCACATCCAGGTGTGATTAATGTAATGTGCTATTTATTGTTTCAGTGGCTGTGAAGCCTGGAAACATCTATTAGCCCACAATGCAGCAGTCAGACTGCTACTGGGGCTAGATACAGGGTCATTCTGGAATTGAAAGGTTGCTCTGTCTGTCACTGGGTGCTATTCAAAGTCTTCAAGTGGCTTGGCAATGGAGTAGCTGAAAGATTACCGAGAACCAGTTTGGTGTACTGGTTAGGAGTGTGGACTCTAATCCGGGAGAGCTGGGTTTAATTCCCCACTCCTCCAAATGCAGCTGCTGTCATGACCTTGGGTCAGTCACAGTTCTCTCAGAGCTGTTCTCCAAAGAGCTCTCTCAGCCCCACCTACCTCACAAGGTATCTGTTGGGGGGGGGGGGGAGGAGATTGCAATCTCTTCTTCCTCTCACATTGTCCTGCCCACAAACTAAAACCATCACCAGAAGCTCCACAAACAGTGACCTCAGCCACAGGAAGTGAGATAAGTGGTGACTAGGGACAGAGTCTTATGACTGGTGGCTCCCTGACTGAGAAAGACCCTCCTCTTAGCTCACCTGGAGCCTACCATATTAGCTTTCAGGTGCTAGGAGAAAACATAATCCCTTATCCAAATTTTTACATTTTTTTAATAACCACTTTTGGTGTTTAACCCATTCTCTATCAGCTGCCTCCAGTCTATATTTTATACTACTCATTTTTGGAACTTCAAAACTATTTTATTGTTTTACTTTTGTTAACTGCTCTGGGCAAGATTTCTTAGGACAGGCAGGATAGAAATATTCGGTATAATGCATGCCACATTAGTACTGAGCAATCCACAAACAGCAAAATTAAATAATTGACATATGGTGCAGGGTATAAGAAAAGAACTGAAGCCAATGCATCTATGTCAGTTTTATTTTTGTCTCACATCAGTGGTTCTAGCAACAGGCATTGCTGCTATTTGCACCAAGTAATCCAGATGTTTTATTAAGTACATACAAATAGGGGAAGGCAGCACTGACCACTGCTAAGAAATCAGAATTAAATTTCAGAAGGGAACTTGCCAACTATTCTAATTGTTCAACAGAAAGAGTGGTCTATCTTTTGATATGTCCTTGTGGGTTAAAATATGTGGGAGAATCCACACGTTCCATAAAGACACGCATCCTGGAACACAGGTCACAAATTAAACATGGCAATATGGAAGCACCACTTACCCAGCATTTCCTAGACGCAGGACACAAATATGACGACTTTAAGTTTGTCGTTTTGGAAGTACTTCATTCTAGTAGGTACAATAGGATTGACATATGGAAGAACTTATTAAAAAGAGAGGCATTTTGGATATTCAGATTGAACACCTGTCATCCGAATGGCTTATGTCCCTAGACCTCTCATGTTTTTTGTAAATAGTGCCTCCTATACTTGGCAGTCTCTTGTATCAGTCGGTCATGTCCTACATTTTTCCTTCTTTGTATAACTGGTTATTAAGGTTTGGAACTGTGTGTGAATTAAGGTTGAATTAAGGTTTGTGAATTAAGGTTTGGAACTGTGTTAATTTTTGTTCGTAGTAACATTATGCATATAAGTATTTTCTGGATATTTTCCTGTCAGGCTGTTAGAAAAGTAGAAGCATTCACATGTAGTTCACCTGTTTTGGTACCTTGTTAATCCATGTTCTTATTGTTAAGTAGCATTGTATAGAAGTATTTTCTGGATACTTCCTTTGTTAGGCTGTTAGAATCATTGTTAAGCAGTATTGTATAGAAGTATTTTCTGGATACTTCCTTGTTAGGCTGTTGGAATTATTTAACTGTGACAATGAAGTTTACCTGGTAAGGCAAGCTTTCCTTCACTTTGCCCGTTTGGAGCGTAGAGACCAGTAATGCAACTTGGTATTGGTAAGCATATTAACTGACTATGCAGTTTTTTTATAAAACAATTTAAATGTATACATGGCGCAGTCAGTGATTTTTTTGTCAATGTTGCATTGTAGAACATTTTTAGGATTCCCCTTGATAATTCCTGTAAGATGTGAAGAACATCAAGACAACTTTTTGTATGTATGAAATGTTATTAGTATAATTTTGATTATTCAGAGGTACACTGCCTTTGCAAATTTTTGTATTCTTATACGTGTATATTTTTTGTTAAAGCTGTAAGGTTTAGTTGGCCTGGGGCCTGCCTACCTAAGGGACTGCCTTTCCCCGTATACACCCCAAAGAGCACTGCGGTCAGGCACTCAACATCGCCTGACCCTTCCAGGCCTGAAGGAGGCTAGCTTGGCAACCACCAGAAACAGGGCCTTCTCAGTGGCGGCTCCCTACTGGTGGAATGAGCTCCCAGAGAACATCAGGGCCCTGCGGGACCTTTTGCAGTTCCGCAGAGCCTGCAAAGCGGAGCTCTTCCGCCAGGCTTTTGGGGCCGCCACCGGAGGGAATGGCCCTTAGTAGATGGCGTGATGATCCATCTCCAGAACATCTACGGTGGAAGCCTCCTGGATGGGCTTAAGTTAGTGGCTAGGATTCCGTGCTGGTATGTTTGCTGCCATCTGTGATCTGATTGTTTGTAGTATTTTAAAATGAGTCAATTTTATGCTGTGTTTTAACTTTGTATTTGAATGATTTTATGCTGTTAGCCACCTAGAGCCGGTTCGCTGGCTAGGCAGGATATAAATCGAAATAAATAAATAAATAAATAAATTTTGAAGAAGTTTCATCGAAATGATTTATCATTCCAGAGAACATCGTTAACAAGGGCTATGAAAACAACTATGGAGTGACCAGATTCTTCCATTTTTGTTACTCTTTTGTACTTTATCATTGGTCACTATTAATACATTGTTTCAGTTTTCTGGTATTTTAGTGTTTGAAGAAATCAGAAGTGGCTGGAAAGAGGACTGTGGCATCCCAAAGACAGGACCATCATTGCTTCATATCTTGCTTTCCAACCTCCGGAGCCCCAAAACTTGACAATGTAACTGTTTCACCACTTTATGAGAGGAGAGCTGAAAGAGGTTCATACCCCCTTCCCCGCCGTACTCGCTCCAGAAACAAGGACACGTTGTCCAAAAATTTACCAAGTGCGTGGTGTTCTCGCAGCATTTCAAAAAGCAGGAATGTCAGAGACATTTTACATCTGCAATCTATGATTCATACTAGAGAAATATTTTTATTTTAGTATATTGCTGCAATGCGGGCGGGGGGGGAGACCCACGCCAACCCTAACAAAAGAAACCAGGCCATATGTCCCCTTACAGCTAAGCCATTTTATGCAGTGCTTACATGTTTCACTACAGAGTTTGATACTCCTCCATGATGCAATACATTCAACACAAGTAGTATTTTACCATTTCCAAAAATTACACACACACTTCGCGTGCCTGCACGTTTGGGATCGGCAGGTGGCAGGAGACCTGTACGTTCAGAGCAATGCCTGCTCGTCTTGAATCTACAGCTGCCTCAGTTTCATCTTCGTTTACACATTAGACTTGAGCTTAAAGTGCTGATTCATTTTTCACATCTAGCAGTCACGATGGCAATTTGGATATAACTTTCTCTTTATTTCACAAACTAGGGCACCCTCCTGAGACCAAACTGAAGACAGAGTCTCAGCTAGAAATATTTTTCTATCACAATTCCATCCCCTACACTTGAAAGAGAACGTAAGGAACACAGTCTGTTTACAAAAATAATATCTTAGGCTGAGGACAGACTGGCAACCTAAAGCGGGGCAGGCACGCTTCGCAAACGGAGGAAAGGAGCACGTTCAGACATGCGCATCTGTCCGTCGGCTCCGTTGCGTACTTACCCGTCTCCCAGTCGCTTTCCTTCCGCTTTACCCGGACACCGGTTTTTCCCGGTGTTCAGGGGCCTTCCTCCGCATGCCTCCCGCTTCCAAACAGTGTGAACTGGAAGAAGCGGGAGGCATCCGGAAGAAGTGTGAACGCACCGGCAAAAAGTTTTGCGCATGTGCGCACATGCGCAAAACATCAAAGGAAAACAAAAAAAAAGTGCAGCGGCACGCACGAGCCACGCGCGCTGGCTATGCGGCAGTCTGAACGCTCCGTGGCAGTCTGAACGCTCCGTATTGCCGCTGATCCGCATTGCTCTGGCCAGTGTGAATGGCCAGCTCCGTGGGTTTTTCCCCCCGCTCCAGTTCCCTCCACTTTGCCTCCGCTTCAGATTGCCAGTCTGTCCTCAGCCTTAGAAGGCACAGGAGGTGGAATTGAAAGACCAAGGTTCCACAAAATGAACACGATCTTGTGAAACTTATAAAAAAAGCCTACTATATGATACTTTGAAGTCCTTTAGAAAACACCCACTGATTCAGGTTCTGTTTGACACCAACCGCTTTCTTTGAATCGCCAAACCCGTTAGGAAAGATGGGGATCCAGATCTTTTCTATCAGTGCTTTCTACCAGAAATTTGGAAAGAAGACCGCAGCGATCCTTAAAAATGCTAATTCCAATGCAAAGCATTCACTCCGGAAGAAATCCTGTCAATCGTAAGAAACAGCAGTATTGCCTTCCCTCCTCAAAATACATTTTATAAATGGTTTATAAACATCTTAAAAATAGCAGTGGCACCCTTCCTGCCTGCCTGCCTGCCCTCTATCAGTAGGTAACCCAAGCCAAATGGGAGTTCCACAGGTTGGATCCAGACAGCTTTTTCACTCTAAATCTCCTCCTTAGTACAGCCCCTGTCCCATACGCCTTTTGTCCATGCAGGTCCCGTGATATCCCAGCAGAGCCTTTTTAGTGATCAAAGGGGACCCCCCTTCTCCCCTTTTCACCAGTGGCAAAGCTGGATGGATCCATCTCCATGCATGGATTTGCAAGTCAGAGACAGGCTTACACTTCTGGCCATTTCTGCTTACGTGCCATGAAGCACAGAAATACTAAAGCTGTGAAAAGATACATATTTGCTGTCTGTACATGCAAACCCAATTTAAGAATGATTGTTAAGCCTCAGATGACAGACAGCGCTTACAGAGAACCAACCTGACAACAGCCTGAAAGAATGAGCTGTCTTCTCTTTATCAAATGCTAAAATGGAGATTCTCCCAACAGCACAGGGGCTGACTGATTAAATTTTTATTTAAGAACATTTTTACTTTCAGGTACGTTTATCGCAAAGGCCTGCGTCAAAACCTCTCGGGCAAGCGAAGAAGGAACAGGGTATGTATTAAGTGCTACTTGATGACAGATGTCTCCCTTCGATATCAGAACTTACATCTGTACAAATATTAATACTGAAATAAATTGCCACAGGGTAGCCAGGAGCTGTATGGGTGGGATGCCCTGGAGAGCATCAGATATTCGTAATATACGAAGCCTACCACCCACTAATAAAAACAGCTTTTATAACATCAGTACATTTGGGGGGGGGGGGAGTCCTGAAGGTTCTAGCCTGCCTTGAGGGCCTGTCCTGAATAGCAGGACAGAGACGGAAACAAATTACATAGCTAGGAGAGTATATTCACACAGGATCCTGTGCCACCTGGTCTTGGTGACACCTGGAGCGCAGGTGAAACAGGACAGCCCACAATCACAGAAGCCAAACTCTCATGCTGAGGGACTGATTGCCAACAGCTGAAGCACAGCCCCGCAAGCCAGTGTGGCTGGAGATCCTGGGGGGTTTTTTTTGTCATCTTCTGGGCATGGTGTGTATGTGTGGGGGAGGTATTTGTGAGTTTCCTGCATTGTGCAGGGGGTTGGACTAGATGACCCTGGAGATACCGTCCAACGCTATTATTCTAAGCCTAAAGTATTTCCTTCTTCTAGTTGAGACAGCATGGTTTGAGGTTTCAGCTCTGCTCATTATTTCCCACAGTAGAAGGGTGGTACCGGTTTCTAACATGCTTTTCAAGGTCTTGGCAAGCCTTCCGGGAAACACGTCATGATGCCAAATCACACTTTCTGCCTGTTTTAAACATACCGCAACCATGTCTCTCTTACAGCGAGCCAGGCTCAAGAAACTGCAAAGGGCTGTTTATTTGACTGTCAGGGGCTTCTTCACCTGAGTAGCTACAGAGTGTGTGTGGGGGGGGGGGGGGTCCCAGCTCTTCCACACATGGTAGAAACAGGGTAAGGCCTAGACCACCTCAAGCCTTCCACTGCTGTACGGCTGCCTTTCTTTAGTCTGTGCCCCTCTGACTCCAGGGCAAGAAAACGATGGAGGGAAAAACTTTGCAGAGCAGTTTTTGGAGGGATCAGATGTGCTTTGAAGGAAGGGAGGTCCTTAGACAAGTGGAGCTCAGTATTCAGTTCTCCAGATTCAACCTGAATTAAGGTCCCTTCAGAAAGCAGAGTGCAGCCAGAAGCCCCTGCCCCCCAAAAGCCAGAGGAACTCTGCACTTAGAATCAGTGCATCCAGAACAGTGATTTCTGCTGAAGACGGTATTCCAGTCCAAAAGAACTATGACATCCTTGGACCCCTTTCCTCCAACCCTCCCGATTTTTTTTTTAAAGAGCTGCTATGAATTAATTCAGCCATATTTTAAAATCATTGTGAGGTGAAGCACACAGTGCACACGAGTTGGCCTCTAGACAATCTGTCTGCCAAAAGACAGGGCCAAGGATTTGACTTCCCCCGTGCAACCTGCCTCCATGAACATGGATTAAGAAATTAACAGATAAAGAACGCATTAACCTCGGTTACTGTTTAAAATTTAAATTCATTCTTTAATATTTATTACAATTATAGCAAGCTGCTTTAAAAAAAACCCCTCATAACTTTGTTAAAATAAAACCTGAATACAGACACAATCTCTTAACTGTTCACTGTGTGGAAACACTTCTCGGGGAGGGAAAAACAGTACCCAAATTTCTTGAACAAGCACAAATTAAAACAATCTACAACTCAAAGTCAAAACTAGTGACTTCAGGATACTCTGATATAAAAATCCAGGGGAGGAAAAAACAACTTTGAGGTAGAACACTGACAAAATGGTGTACAGTGGAGCTGATAACTCTGAGTCAGGTGCTGGGCAAGTGACTACAGGTGCTATGATGCAGCTCCTACCTCCCGGGAACTCTCCCGTCTGCAAGGATCACTGACTGGGCCCCAACTGGGTGATCTTTCACCCCCATTTCATGACCACTGCCCAAGGATGACTCAGTTGAGCAGAATGTTTGTAATTCTGCTTAGTAAACATGGATGGCTGTCCTCACCTGGTGGCCCAGACTAGCCCGTTCTCATCAGACCTCAGAAGCTAAGCAGGGCCAGCCCTGGTTAGTATGTGGATGGGAGACTTCCAAGGAAGCAGAGTGTCGTGTCGCTACGCGGCAAACCATCTTTGATTGTCTCTTGCCTTAAAAACCCTACAGGGGTTACCGCAAGTCAGCAAAAATTTAAAATCCCCATAGAACAGCAGCCGCAAACACCCTAACAAAGTGAGTCCAATTATGATGAATACAGATGAAAGAGCAGGTGTCAGATACTTGCTGCCATTCCCAGGTGGGAGGTGGATTCCTCACTGGGTTCACATCACGGCCCTCACCCCCACCTTTGGAATGTATCTCTCTTCTCACATTATCTCTCATGCCTCCCTAACCTTGGGAATGGGGAACTTTCTCAACGACTTTGCTGCTTCTGCTGCAGGTATTTATTGTAACTTTCCCGCCTATAGCCTGAGAACGAAATGTCTAAAATGGAACTTTCCTGCCTATAGCCTGAGAATGAAACGTCTAAAATTTATTTTGCAAGCTCCAGGATTGGAGTCCCCCCCCCCCAAATCAACCGTTTTGAATGCACTATAACTTCAACCCCTCAACCCTTTCTTTTCATTACTGACTCAAGAACGTGTAGACGACTAATAGATCCACTGGAATAAAGACCTTTCTAGTTAAGAACTTTGTTTACAGTTTGAAATCTCTTGGACTCTCACAGCAGGGCAGGTGAATAAATAGTTTAAAAAATCTGAAAAGGCTGATTTTTCCTGACCTCATCCTGGCTTAGATTCACTGGTAATGTTTGCAAGTAAAAGAGACTTCCATTTACAGAGAGCAAAATTACTGACCCCACACTCCTGCTACATCCCAAAATGCTGTTCCTGGGTGACTGAAGCCCCCAGGAACAGTATGAGGGGAGAGTGGTTGATCTGCAGAAAAAACCTATCCTCCCACCTATCTGCAGAAATCCTCTCTTGAATCCAAGTCCTATTTAACTCAAAGCTGAGGTAAACAGAACTCTCTCAATCTGGCAGTTGAAAGTTGCCAGACCAACTTTTGGGGAGACGACATTCCACAAAGAGATGCCACCACTAAGAAAGTCCTGTTTCTGGGTGTCATCTACCTCCAGGGCCTAAGAAGCAGGTATAACAGGCATACATTTCCAATACACATCAAACCTCTGCCTCAGATATGCCTTGAGCTTCTAGAGCTAATCCCACTTTTAAGCACACAACCACATATCTTCTGTCACATAAACCAAGAGACTCGATTTTAAGACCTGTAAGGTGGCTCAAAGGTGAAGACACTGAGCTGCAGATCGTAAGGTCCATAGCTTGGCGGTTCGAGACCCTACTGCTGCATGATGGAGTGAGCTCCCGACTCTGGCCCCAGCTCCTGCCAATCTAGCAGTTCGAAAGCAAGAAATTGCAAGTAGGTAAATAGGCACCACTTCAGTGGGAAGGTAAGTGTCCCATGTGCCTTGGCGTTTAGTCACACCAGTCACATGACCACGGAGAAGTCTTCGGCTTGGAAACGGAGATGAGCACTGCCCCCTAGAGTAGGATTCGACTGGCTTTCGAGCAAGGGAAACCTTTACCTTTAAGGTGTGTGTGCATATATATCTTTCCCTGGCATGCAACACAGATGCCCAATTTATTTATAATTCATGGTTTTACAAATATTTAATGAAAGAAAAATCTATTAGGTTTTTTTAAGACTTTGTTCAGTTAATGCTATATTATTCCACCAGATATTGATGCAGAGAACATTTCAATTACAGCTTCAAGGCACCAGCACCCAACATTTAGGTACACCCAATTTTTCCAGCACAGACTTATGCTTGGATGGTGTGCATACTAATCAGATACAAATTTGCTATGTTTTTCACATTATAGTTTTGTCCAATATTAACAGCCTGATTTTGTCAGAATCTGCTAATTCAGACATCGTAATCCTGCCTGTACCCTCTGTGTTACTCTATGTTTTATTCTGTGTTTGTAACTGCCATGTTATACTGCTTGACCAGGCCTGGAGTTTGTAGCAATTAAAGCGGGAGGGTGACATCTGTAATGTATGAGAACAAGAAGGCCTCTCACATCGCTGCCTCCGCATTCCATCCGCCCCGGCTGGGACTTCAAGGGAGGATGCGTCTCATCTCTTATCACATGCAAAAGCCTTGAGGCCATTGATTGTTATGTGAACTGGTAACATCTGAGGGGTCTGGTTTGGGAAGGAAATTTACAGCTTGACACCTCACTTTCTTTCCTGTGAGAACCAAACGGTCAGAATTCCTTTTTGCCCGCCAATTTTCCCCTATAGTGATTGGCTACCTATGGGTAATTCAAACTCCTTGGAATGGTATAATAGACCTGCCTGTATTATCTGTTTCATCTCTGACAATAATCCGAGAAGCTGTACTAATGTAGAGATTGGAAATAAAGAACTTTGGTTAACCCACCAAGATCTGATCCTTGACTACTTTGAGCAGAACTCTCACAGATTTCCCTGCTCTCTCAAGATAACAATGAATACTGTACCACAGAAATAAAACAACCAAATCTAGGACCTTCCCTAATCCAGGCAACCTAGACCTTGCATTTCAGACTATTGTCAGCTAATGCTGCCATCCCCTGCTCAGCAGGTGGCTTGGACTGCCTTGGAACATAGGCTGCTTGGAATGTGATGTTTTGATTCCCTCCCTGCTTGCTTATCACTTGCTGTCTCACTCTGACCTTGGCAGCTGGTTAGTGCCTGCTGATTCACCTTCATTCTCTTCTGAGAACTTGTAACCAGTATATTTGTGTGCCTTTTCTGATTTATGTGATTGGTTGCATTCCATTGCAAGACCCTTTTTGAATTCTGTATAATTGCTCTGGCTAGAGAACCTTCTAGCCATTACTGACACAGAACGTGTAGATGACCACAACAGACCTTTCTCAATAAAGATCACCCTTCTTTAAGGATGCTTGTTTGTGACTGACTCTGTAGGACTCTCACAGAGTGTCAGTGCAAAGTCTCCGCCACCCCCCGTTTTTGTGAGTCTCAGTAGTTAACCCAGACCTGGGGATGCAGGTCCGAGTCTGTGCCTTCATTGACTCAGGATGTGCCAGAGACCATATCAGCCCCATAGTAATTACAGGGTTGGGGGCAGGGGCAACGAGACTACCTGAAACCTTGCAGTTCTCCCAAATGGATGGCTCAGAGATGAAAGAACCTTGCCAATATCAGACTGAGCCTCTAATTATTGGGATGGATGATCATTGGGAGAAGACGGAGTTCGCGATCAACCCCCATGCCCAGTTCCCCATGGTCCTGGGAAGCCCCTGGTTGGGGACGCATGATCCCTACATTGTGTGGAGCGAGGGAAAGGTGCGATTTTTAACACCCTGTTGTGCGGACCACAGATGACTGCCTGACTGGGGAACTAAGCCCACGTAACCCCTGCTCAAAGCGTGCCTGGCAGCCAAGGAGTTTGAGGCCATCCCTTTGGAATACCGGGACTTAAGCGAAGTTTTTGAAGAGACTGAGGCTGATGAACTTCCTCCTCATAGAAACACTGACTGTGCGATCGAATTGTTGCCGGGCCATAAATTACCCACAGGGAAACTGTATTCCATGAGTCCAGCTGAGAAGGGGGAACTGTGGAAGTTCATAGATAAAAACTTGGCTCGTCGTTTCATTTGGCCAGCCACTTCTCCCCTGGCAACTCCGGTGCTGTTCTGGAAAAAGAAAGATGGGGAGCTGAGACTTTGCACTGGCTATCAGGGCTTAAATGCCGTCTCAACCTCCAACACCTACCCCCTCCCTCTCATCAAAAACTTACTAGCGGAGGTGGCCAAGGGGAAAATATTCTCCAAACTAGACCTCCGGGATGCCTATTTCAGGGTGCACATCCGAGAGGGAGATGAATACAAAACCGCTTACAATACCCTGTTGGGCCAATTTGAGTACTTGGTAATGCTGTTCAGGCTTCAAAGAGCCCCTGGAGACTTTATGAATCTGATAAACAAAGTGTTGCACAAGCATTTGTTCAATGGGGCCCTATGTTGTCTAGAGGATATCCTTTTGTACTCCCCAGATAAAGAATCCCATGTGAAGTTGGTAAGGGAAGTGCTGACCACCCCCCACTCCCATAGGCTGTTTGCTAACCTGTCTAAGTGCGAGTTCCATAAAACAGAGATCTATTTCTTAGGGTACTATATATCCCACCGGGGGTTGGAAATGGACCCTGCTAAAGTGGCCATGGTGATAGATTGGGAAGCCCTGCAGACCCATAGAGAACTCCAGAGCTTTTGGGGGGCAGGGGCATTCATTGCCAATTTTGCCCAAGTCAGCCTACCCCTTACTGATTTGTTAAAAACCAAGGGAAAGGGTCTGGAATTCCCTTGCCGACACACACTCCCACCTTCCACAACACGACAGTCTACGCGATGAGGTCATCAACTCTATGTTCACTCCCTCCAGGCTGAGAGAGGCAGTGGTCACCCGCAGTAAAAGCTGGGTAGACTGCAAACCACTCGAAAATGCTTGGCGAGTTAAATGTGTGCAAGCCTTTACTGACTCTGATCGTGCTGAATTAGAGGGGGAGCCAGATGTGTCGAAATGCCCCGATGATTGTTGGTGTAAAGGGGATAAACTGGTAGTCCCAAGCTCCTGTGGGGGAAGGCTATGCATGCAGCCCATGAATCGAAATTCTCGAGCCACTTTGGGTTCTTGAAAACTCTTCACTTATTTCAACGTTAATACTGGTGGCCCCGCATGAGGGGTGATGTGTCCAAATATATGGGGTCCTGCCAGACATGTCTTATGTGCAAACGCCGAGGGGGAAAGACCCCACATCTGCTAAAACCACTGGAGACCCCCAGTTGACCATGGGAAGTGATTTCCATGAATTTTATCACAGATCTACCACCCAGCAAGAGAAAGACTGTCATCTGGGTGGTAGTCGACCTGTTTTCCAAACAAGCTCATTTTATCCCATTCAAGCAGAAGCCCCCTGAAAAAGTATTGGCCAAAATGTTTATCAGTAACATTATTAAACAGCATTCAGTCCCACGGAAGATCATTTCTGACCGCAGAGCTCAATTCGTTGCCACCTTCTGGCGGGAGCTCTTACAGGTGTTGGGGGTGGAACAGGCTCAGCAGTGCCTATCACCCAGAGACTGATGGACAAACAGAACGAGTTAACCAAATGCTTGAACAGTTCTGGCGTGTTTTTCAAACTACCAACAAGAAAACTGGGTGGACTTATTGCCTTTTGCGGAGTACAGCTACAACAATGCAGTTCACTCCTCTACAGGGGTTTCCCCCTTCATGGCCGTGTATAGGTATAAAGGAGGTCCCCTCCCACAATTGACTCTTACATCGTCTTGAGGGCCCGACTCCCAGGAGTGGTGGAAATCTTTGCAATATTCTTGGCTACTGATTGGAAAAACTTTGAAAAAAGCTAAAGTGGACTATAAAAAACAAGTGGACAAAGGGCGGGCTCCAGGGTGGTCTCTTGAATCTGGGGACTCTGTATACTTATCTACTAGGAACATCTGTGGGTTTCAACCCAGTCGCAAACTGGGCTGGAAATATGTTGTCTGTTCCAAGTGGTGTGCAAAATCAATGAGGTCGCGTTCGAACTTGCATTACCCAAATTATTGAAATCTTTGCACCCCATTTTCAATTTCAGCCTATTGAAACGGGACCCTGGGCCGAATGTGTGGAGACCTCATCCATCAGCTCCGCCTCCTCTGATGATGAATGGTGAACCACACTATGAAATCTCACAAATTCTGGATTCTAAAGTTAAACGGGGTTGACTGTATTATTTAGTCCAATGGAAGGACTTTGGGCGTGGGGGAAATGAATGAGTGGCTGTTGAACATGTTAACGCTCCTGCATTACGTCGTGCCTTCCATAAACCATATCCTATGAAACCTGGTGGTGGTGGGGAGGGAGCTTTGGGGGGGCAGGATGTCAGCTAATGCTGCCATCCCCTGCTCGGGAGGTGGCTTGGACTGCCTTGGAACGTAGGCTGCTTAGAATGTTATGTTTTCTGATTTATGTGATTGGTTGCATTCCATTGTAAGACCCTTTTTGAATTCTGTATAACTGCTCTGGCTACTGGAACCTTCTAGCCATTACTGACACAGAACGTGTAGATGACTACAACAGACCTTTCCCAATAAAGATCACCCTTCTTGAAGGACGCTTGTTTGTGAGTGATTCTGTAGGACGCTCACAACTACCACTTATTTTATGTTGTACATTATCTGGGCAGATATTCCTTGAAGCACTGTCTAATGTATGTGCACTAAGTGGAAGTGTCTTTTCCTTTAGTTGAAGCAACTGGCATTAATTTATTCTCTACATATAATTCAAAGACTGTTTACATAATCCAGTTTCCCCCAAAGCAATGTCTGGATTTGCAATCCATTAACTGTTGTTTCAATGTGTGTGTTCCAGTAAAAATTAACAATTCTACTTTTCCACATTCTTGTTTGCTATTAATTGTTGTGCTACATCTGGCAAAGATTTAATACCCATATATTCATTCCCTAGCAGTGTCTGTGCAGAAACGGAACTGAACCCACATACTTCAAGTTTCCATTCTTAAAAAGATATCGATCCTGAATACATAAACTTTTGAAATCCAAGAGTTCTCTTGACCTCACAACTGAGAAAGCTCAAATGAAAATCCACACTGAGGAGTAGGTAACGCTCTGAGCCCTAGTTGTTGTTTAACAGGAAGCACAGCTGCCCCAGTGATGTTCTGAAATCATCCTGGGAGCATGTGAAAGAATTAGACAGGACTGGTTATCAGAATCTTTCCCAAAGATGAACCAACAATTGGGACCCAGTGGGCATCTAAGATGCACCATATGAAACACTGATGGGAGATGCTGTATGATTAAGCAACTTCCATGCAACTTTCCAAGGAGCATGCATGAAGCCACGGCAAGAAGTCTTAGAGCCAGAGGCACGTGACCTGGAAAAATGTAAGGCACGTCCACTCTCTGTTATGCAGCCATAGCACTAGTAGGTGGGACTAGTGAACAGGAGTTCCCTATGGAAACTTCTCCTTCCTTCACTCAGATTAGTGAAAGAATACCCAATGAACTTATAAATGCATTTGGCAGAAGAGCAGAACCAATATATTAATCTGGACATTTCAGCCCTTTAAGAATTAATCATTTTTAAGAATGATTCCAGGAGGTGTTTCTGTTGTTTGTTTTTTACATCTCATAGTCAGGACAAGTGCTGTCTGTTTAGATAACAGACTGGAGACCAGTACAAGCAACATGTGGTAGAGGCACTGCTCATTAACAGGAACTGTAGCACAAAACACCCATGGACATTCCCGGCCGTTTGTTAGCATCAAGAGATGCTAGACCCGCAGTAGGGTACAGTTGTCATTTAGATATGCCCTTGCTTACAGAATAAGTGAATCTACTCTGTTTGAACCTGTGAACCATCAGAGGTTCAATGCGCTAGCTACCCAATCATTTTCAACAGCGGATATAGCAAGCCGATCTAGTCTTAAGGGGTGCTCTGTATTCCAGACAGTAATTTAGGGACCAGAAGTATACTCTGGAATACAAACCATCCCCTATTTAATCAAGAGTAATTACTGCTTAGCAGTAATGGCTTCCTAGTTATTGAGGGTATGCACTCAGATAGGTACAAATATGCATTTCTATATATTATATCCCAGTAGGGCTGCCAGCCCCCAGGTGAGGCCTGGGGATCTCCTGCTTTTACAACTGATCTCCAGCTGACAGAGATCAGCTCCCCTGGAGAAAATGGCTGCTTTGAAGGGTGGACTCTAATGGCATTGTACCCTGCTGAGGCCCCTCCCCTCCTCAAACCCCGTCCTCTCCTGGCTCCACCCCCAAAGTCTCCAGGTATTTTCCAATCCAGACTTGGCAACCCTATATCCCAGTTGCACAGAAAATTTAAAAATCACAGACACATCACGGTGGCAAATCTCTATTTCTAAGAACTTGAAAATATTTATTTTCCTTAAGAGTGAAACAGCAGGAAATTTTTTTTATCATCACGCTTCTACTGAAGTTTGGTAGGACTACTAGGGGGTGAGACACAATTATCTTGAAGGTCAAACCCGGCCCACGTGACTCCAGCTGGCAATCCCTGTTCTAAGTTTTACCACCAGCTTTTCTCCAGTTCTAAGTCTATATCCTTGCTATATCCTTGTCTTTGGGAAGAAAAGAATTCTGTTTCAGAAGTCAATGTTATAATGACTTCGTTCCATAATATTTGTTGTACTTTATAATCCAGTGGGGACAAAGCTGTATTGTCTACTTTGACTAGACCAGGTGCTTGTAAACTTAATGGTACAAGTACAACCATAAAAACATCACATAGCTAGCAAACTAAGCCAGGCATAAACTTTTAGAATACTGTAATGGCAAGTTCCAAATAATTTCTAATATTTCCAAATACGCTGAGCCTCAGAAGTAACATGGATTATTTGCAGATCAAGAAGGCAGCAGCACACCAAGAAAATGGGCAAGCATCAAACACACATCACCTGTCTGGCACGAGAGGGAGAGAGAGAGAAGCAGAAATTCTTTACTAGCACACAAAAAAAGAAAAAAATGTCTTGAACCATCACCAACATAATTTCTGGACAATTGGGAGACGTGAGAGGTTTTCTCCCAACAGTACAAACAAAATTTTAAAATCCAGTTTCGCTGCAAATACTTCCCAGCACGCAAGTAATGCATCAAACTCCACCTATTGATAAACTATAAACTATATCAAATGTTTCTCAACACAAGAACAAGTTTTTTAAATCGGTGCCTTTGCAATCAGACTAGCCCACTTTTAATTCTTGACAGTACAAGGGAGAATCATTCTCTGTTAAACTAGCAACAGGCTGTTTATGACCCCTCCCCCCCCCCCCACACACACACACCACCACCACAGTTCAGCATTAGTGGGCTAGCCGCACTTGAACCAAGTTGGTTTAAGAGGCAGAACCTTTTAATCCTCTTATGGACAAGTTCTGGCAAAAAAAAAAATGCTGACTCATTTTCATGGCGTTTTAATTCCCCCTCCCCCACTCCGTCGTTCAAACCTGTAATGATATTGAGGAAAATCTGATATAAAAATCAGGCATTTGAAAATATATTTGATAAGGGAAATACAAAATATAACCCCCTCCCAAATTTGTACGCAACATTTCAGAAAACTGGAAGAACATAAAAACGTATTTTCCACATTATGAAAAAACACTGAGCGCAATATCAGGTCTTCATATTTTCAACATGTGGAATTACGGGGTGGAGGGTTTTAGGAACAACATAAATACAGCTGATCTATGCTTTATGCTAGAGATCTGTGGTGGAATTCCCAGACATTCTCATTTTTACTTGAATAGCAGCTGTGAGGTGCCACTCACTAGATGAGTAGGGATGGGTGTAAGGGAAGTGAGTCCCCTCAACCATTTTCCTGACTGCCCTCACCCCGTGCCAATGAGATGCCCTAGCTTCATGTGTTACAGCAGCGGCATAGTTGCTGCTGAACGACACATAGAAGGCATCGTGTGCCTTCCACGCACAGTTTATCTATCTGTAGTATTCCGTGGCAAGCCTTCATTCCAACTTGAGAGGCAAACCCACCTCTCCCAAAAAAGTAAGCAATTGGGCAGATGTAAGCGTGGAGGGTACCATAAAATCCAGTGGTCAAGGGAAGTGAAAGTAGCATGCAGTGCAGAGGGGAATTTCTGTTCCATCGTGGATTTTGTAAAACAGAATCCGCCTGTGATACAGGTGGCTGACCAAGGTCAAAGATGCTATTGTTCAATAAACTTCGATTCCTCCAAGCATTTAGGAATTAAAAAATGCTTCACTTTGACCTATATCTATTTCCTTCTCGTTGAAACGAGGAAATCAGAAACACTTTTCTAGCTTTGGTAATGAGAACTATTTTATATATCAATCACCCAAAACGTTTTTACTCTCCCTTTGTGCTCATAAAGAATACTTAACTTATAAATTTTTGGGACATCAAGAGTGCTGTTTGCAAGAGAAAATGTAGTCTCAGTGAAAAGGACAAATTATAAATATTGGCTCAGATCCTATGAACAAGTTTCACGCATGGTAGATAGTCTCTGCCACGGAACATGCTTCTTCCTGAGCTAGCACTTCTATTTGTGCAAAGGTTCACTAAAAACCACTAATCTATCCAGAGCACATGAAACTTCTTCACAGTATCCAAACCAAAGTAAATAAACAAGCATACTGCCATGAGGACATCAACACCGCCCAATCAAGTATGGAAAAAGTAAAAGTAAACTCATTTCTCTCAAACTTTACAGAGCTTTGATGTCAGCAGAATAATGCTCATAGTTTTGATACACCAGAACAGTGGCCACAGCTATTTCACAGTCTGATGTGTTTGTTCTCTTGCAGAACTGCAGATTCTTATAAAACCAGGAATGATCACTAGGTTGGATCCAATATCAGTTTCTGACAGGGGAAGGGGAGGGGCAATTTTCACTAGCTTCCCCCTCTCATCACAGGCCACCAATTTGCCCCTTGTGCTGTTTCTGCGGGTCCCCTGCCCCCCCCCCCCCAGCAGCATTTCGGGAAACTCAGCAGGCTGCTGTGGGAGAGGGGATGTAGGACAAGAAGCACAGAATTAACTTTAATACAATCATCCTTCTCATGCAGTTGAAACTGGAAGAGACAGGTAGAAGGCCCTTATTTGGAATCCGCTCCAAGGTGTAAAAGGGCAGTACTAGAGAAGCCAAGAAGTGCCAGTTTGTAATCTACTGTGGAAACCCAGCTTGAGCAGAAACTATCTGAAAGGATTAAGGGGGTCAGCCCTGATGGAAGGAGTTTTAATTTAAGCCAAAAACATATGGCATAAAACCAGACCTAGGTTTCTAACGTAACTAGGCCAGTCTCAAGCCTAAGCAGAGCATTGGGAACACATTTTGGTACTCCAAATAAAGATCTCAAAAATTTTGACTGAATTGTTTCAAGTTGGTGTATTTCTTATGCACGGATATTTGTGCGCCATTCATTAGCTGAGGTTTTGTCTTACCAAAAAAAGCAAAGCATAAGGAATGTAAGCTCCTCCTTTGGTGTGAAACCAATGTTTTTAAGGAGCCTCTGAGCAAGCAGAAGTGCTATGGCAGCGGAAATACGTGCCCCAATGGAAGATGACTGCTTGAGAGATGTATGAAGGGAACAAGATCATCGGATCTAAGCTACTGTGATCAGATTCAACAATGGCAATCTTGTTTAGCTTCTCAACCCTTGGGGAGTCAGGGCCATACCTGGTGGAGGGAGAGCCCTGGGTGCCTAAAACGTTGATGCTGGTGCATACCAATCCAGTTAATGATCCAGCCAAACAGGGATCAAAGTCTACTAGATACCATTTTTGCTCAATTCCCTATATCCGGCATTAGCAAGTTTTTTTTCTGGTTTTATAAGCCCTCCCCCCGCAATTTAGGAGCCAGGCTTATTTTCTGGCCTTCTGTTTTACTTTTAATGTCCATGCTTTCTCATTATTGCCACCACAAAACCTAAGCTCTTCACAGTTCCTTGTCAATTTTAAAAAAGCTGTAACAAAGGTGTTGCAGTGTATAAGAAACCCGGGGTAACCCCGGATGCCATCGCAATAAAAAAAAGTTAACCCCTAAATAAGCTTGGTACTTCTGCTGAGAATCACCAAGCGGCACTTACAACAAATGACAGCTGAAAATACTAGGTCCCAAAATGCAATTTCTAGGTGCCATAGCAGCTGGGCTTTTGTTGAGGCCTGCTCTATATGGTATGCAACCAAGAAAATTAGGCGCTTCACTGGTAATGTCTGGCTACCAGTTCTCTACCGAGTTCCATAATGAGGGAGAGGCACAGGTATTTCCCCTCACTCTGAATTTTTATTCTTCTTGCTAACAGCTGTGCTACTGACATATTTTCTGCCCCTGATCATGGGGTGCTTCCAATCAGACTGCATAGCTCATTAGTGAGAACAAAACACCTTAAGGGAAATATGCATCTCACTTTTGGTCTTCGACAGGAGACAGATTTGTTAATAATTTATCTGTTAATAAAATCCCACAAGCTTGAACAAAGACTTGGAAATATTTGCGACAATATTTGCAATTCACTCTCAGTCCCCAAGGTCCCGAGGTATGAAACTGCAACATTATCTTAGCAAACTTAAATACTCCAAGCTATTAGAATCTAGTGTGTGATGGTTAAGGCTACACTAAACACCATCAGCATTTACATCAATGGAACTCCAGTGCTGATTTTAAAAAAAACAAGGACAGATCAGGGAAACAGGACAGTAAGCAAATCTCAAAGGACCGGCGACCACAAAGCATTCTGGGTCAGGGCTAGTCAATTCCAGAACAGAATCACTAGCAGAACTGCAAGAGCAGAGAAGTTTGTTACTTTTCAAAGTGGGCTGGCATAATTGCTGACTCAAATCAAGAAAATAATAATAATAATAGAGATTTTTCTCTTCTACATTAAGAGATCAATCCTAAGCGGGCATAGGAAAAAATTCTACTGTGCTCTATTCATTGGGACTTACTCCCAGAAAAGTGTTCTTAGGACTGCCCTGTAAGACTCATAGATGGTTACCAAAAGACGCAACATTATAAGAAAGACAATCATTGACCAGTGATTAAAGCAATACCCGCCCCCGTAACCAGTGTTCCCTCTAAGTTGAGTTGGTGTGAGCTAGCTCACAGTTTTTTAGCCTCTGGCTCACACATTTTTGTCTTAGCTCAGGAAGGATGGCTCCAGAGCAAACTAAGACATGCAATAGCCAAATCGCTTGCTCACCACTTTAATGCCAGCAGCTCACAAAGTAGAATTTTTGCTCACAAGGCTCCACAGCTTAGAGGGAACATTGCCCGTAACTACTGTAGCTGAATAATTACAAGAGTTACATGGGGGGGTGGGGAAAGAACCTTGGGTTAGTCTGTATTTCTTTATCCAACTTATTCATGCCAACTATGAAGCTAAGAATGTTTTCTTTTAAGGAAGCTTAGATTGTGAGAAGTTTGGCAAACTGAAAGTCTAATTCTCCACTGTTTAATGTTAGGAAAAATATTCTCCTAAAGCAGATGGAATTCAGATTTGGATGGAGCCACTCCTCCCCTCAGTAAATGAATGAGCCAAACTGGTTTATTTAATGTACTCCTTAGCTAACAGGCACTTTGACTTCAGTCATACACCACTACAAACTGGATCACAATCTCTGTGCTCACTGGGCTCTTCTCAAGCATTCTTGGCATTCCACGTCCACATAAGATCAGAGCTGTGGATGTAAGAAGTAGGACTTTCTCTAGGGCTGTACTGCCCGCCTTCCCCAGAGAAGACCACCAAGCACTGATCTTATATGCCTTCATAAGCTTTCTTAACAGCCAGATCACTAGTGAATTGTCAGGGGTTGGACCCTTTTATTTTGCTAATGAGCCTTCCTCGTTTTCTGATGATGCTTGTATTAGGAACCAGTTTTTATATTTTGCAATTATATGATTTTACTGCAAATTATATGAGTTTACTGAGCAGCCTGACTAACCCAAGCTTGTCAGATCTCAGAAACAAAGTGTGGACAGATGTAGGTTGTACTTGGACGGGAGACCACCAAGGAAGAGCAGGGTTGCTATGCATAGGAAGGCAATGGCAAACCACCTCTACAAGTCTCTTGCCTTGAAAACCCAACAGGGGTTGCCATAAGTCAGCTGCAAGTTATTATTATTATTATTATTATTATTATTATTAGCTTTCATGTTTTAGTAATACACTCTACATAAAACCAGTAGGGCAAGGTTATATGGAAAAGTGATGTAGAAATGGTCAAACATGGCTAAATCGGTGAAACTTTGGGAACAGAGTGACTCCACCATAACTTAAAGGCTTCTCAGGACTAGAATCCTATAATTGTATTTGCTTACAAAGATGCACGTTGAAAAATATACTGCTAGGAACATAGGGTTTTTGCATCGTTCTTATACATGTTTACTCAGAAGCAACTCCCACTATGTTCAATAGTGCTCACTCCCAGGTAGGCATGCATAAGAAATACTAAGGATTGTTAAAAGATGCCATTTCCTGAAATATTTTTTCATAATCACTCAGTGGGATGACAAACAGGTTGCTTGAATCACTCAAGTATGAATGAGAGAACAAAGCTTTTGTAACACTTGTCTGTATTCAACCTTCCAAGACAAGTCCCTACTCATACTTAATGGGATGGGCAAGACCTTGAAGATCTGAAATCTGCAACCAGAAGAAAAAAGAATCAAGAGTATATCTCAACAGGGGAGAAAACAACATCCCACCAAACTGCTTCTTCCAACACTGGAGTGAAGACAACATTTATTATGGGAATGCAACTCATTCTCAGGTAAGCTGCCCTTATATGGACAAAAGGATAAATCCAAAATAGCCTGTCCCACACAGACCTAGGGCACGTGGGTGAGGCATAAAATAATGTCAATAAAGATGTGCAGAATGCTGGACACGTCTAAAAAGAGAGGAAAATGGCCCTCTGAAGAAAGCATAACACTTTGTAGTCTTGAGATTAAATGAAATTGTAAGGGTGTGATGTTAAAGAATGTACGTATATGAACTGAGAATTGAGAGAACTACATGAACAAAGAATAATAAGATTCTGAGATTAAAGAAAATTGTAAGGTTGCAATGTTAAAGAATGTGTGCATATGAATTGAGAGAAGTGCAAAGTTATGAATGCTGAGGAGCAAAAGTGCATGAAGCTGCAGATGAAGTAGGCAGGGGTCAAAAGTCAGAGAAGTTGCACAGGCTAAGGGAGACACCCAACAGAGTATCACAAGCAAAGGAAAACTGGGGGTGCAAAAAGCATAGTGCAAGGCCCCCGAGAACAACTAGGTCTAAGAGTAAGGCACTACTTGTAGGTGCTTCAGGATAGCCACAAGATTTGTCACAGGGTCACCAAGTTCCCTGGGGAAGGCCCAGATTTAGGGCAGTAACTGGCAAGAACTTGTTTGGGGCGTAGGCAGGGCTGCTACAGGTTAGGCATAAAAGGCCCAGAAAATGCAAGTCTGCAGGCAAGAAGGCAAGTCAGGTAGGGTGACCTGCAGGAAAAGGACTGGATGATCTGGAACAGGAGGAGTCAAAGGGCTCGGCCAAGGGGTGGTGCAAACCAATGGGGCTCAGCCAAGGGATGGGTGCATGCCCAACTGGTTTTTGATCTACAGCCAAAGAGGGAAGCCTGCAGGGCTGGCAATGCCCGATGGAGATGAGGGTGGACGGGCTCTTTGCCTAACCCGGTGCCAGCCCCCAGAAGGTACTTCTACGCCCCCTCCCCGGTGCCCTGCACCCAGCCCCCTCCCCACAAAGTTGGCTGCCTCGATGACAGCCCTTTCCCCACCCCTCCTCCCTCCATCCCTCTAAGCTGAATAAGCGTGAGCTAGCTCAGTCTTTTAGCCTCGGGCTCACACACTTTTGTCCAGGCTCGGGAAGGATGGCTCCAGAGCAAACTAATGTATGCAGCGGCCAAATCGCTCGCTCCCGACTTTAATGCCGGCAGCTCACCAAGTGGAATTTTTGCTCTCAAGACCCCACAGCATAGAGGGAGCATTGCCCTCCGCCCCAGCGCCTTGCACTCAGATGTGGTGCGGCGAGGCTGGCTTTCCTGGGGAGAGCAGAGGAAACGGAGGCGGCTCTTTGAGGGAGGGTGGGCAGGGGGGCGGGCTGGGGGTGATCGGGGGTGGGGGGGGGTCACCTCTTGACGCGGATGATCTGGTCCCGCATGGGGCGGATGTCCTGGAAGCTCTGCTGGTTGACGAGGCTGTAGACGAGGATGAAGCCCTGCCCGTTCTTGATGTAGAGGTCCCGCATGGAGGCGAACTGCTCGGTGCCGGCCGTGTCGAGGATCTCCAGGACGGAGGGCGAGGCGTCCACCTCGATCTCCTTGCGGTAGAAGTCCTCGATGGTGGGGTCGTACTTCTCGATGAAGGTTCCGGTGACGAACTGGACGGTGAGCGCGGACTTGCCCACCCCGCCCGAGCCCAGCACCACCACCTTGTACTCGCGCATCCTCCTCCCCCTCCCGACCGCCGGACTCGCCCCGCAGCCGCCGGCCGCCTCCTCCTCCGGCGCTCACCCGCCGGCCGCCACCGCGCCAGCCGCCTCCGCCAGCGCCGCCATGGCTCTGGCAGGGAGGAAGGGATGGGCGGCGCTGCCGGTCGCCGGGCCGCCTTCACGGGCCGCCACTGATGCGGCGCCGCTGCTCCTGCCGAGGCGAGGCCGCCCCGCTACCCCGCCCCCTCATTCCTCGTAACCAAGGAAACCTCCAACCAGGCGGCGCCTCGGCTTTCCGTCACGTGCTCGGGACGGCGCCCGCCAATCGCCGTACCTGGAGGCGCTTGAATGACACGCTCGGTCTTCCCCCCCTCCTCCCCCTTCCTGCTCCACGTGACAGGGCTTCGTTGCTTTCTCGTCGTAGCCTAGGAAACAGCGTAGGCCCGCCTTGCCTTCTCCTCCCTCCCTTGACCGAACCTGAGGGCGTGGGGTATGTGGCCGAAACAGACCAATAGGCTCGGGGTTCCCGGTCACGCGCGTCCCTCAGCGGGCCAATCAGCGGGCGGAGGGGCGCTGTTGCCGCCGCTGAGGGAAGGAAGGAGGGAAGGGCGGGGTTGGGGCGCTAACTCGAGCTGTTCTGTCAGGCTGAGGGAGGCGTCGTTCAAAGCCGGGGCAGGGAAGCTCTGAGGGCGGCTGCGGTTGAGGGAAGGTCGTAAAGGGAACGGCTCCTCTGGGGCGTGCCTGTGATGGCCCCTGGGGCGAAGGTGGCGCTTTGTGGATGCTTCTCTGCCACGGCTCGGTCGTCTGCCCAAGCCTGGTTGGTCGTGGGTCAGACAGACGGTTGACTAGAATTGCCAACGGGCCTGGAGAAAAACGACGTTTAGATAGGAGCGTAACGTCCTCGTAGATGTGGAGTTGTTTAGAATATTTGGTTCAACAAGAAGAAATGCCAAACGAAGTAACCTTCAGCTACGGCGAAAGGAATTTTTTTTCTGTTGTACATAGTTGCGTTCTATTATTATAGTTTGGAAATACAGTCTTTAGTATTTGATGGGGGGAATCGTGAAAAATTGGTGAAGTTAATAAGTTGTAATGTTAGCTAATCTTCATACTAGGTAATCTTGGGCCAGTCACACAGGCTCAGCCTCATCAACCTTGAATTGTTGTAAGAATATAATGGGGGAGATGGGTGAAAAATGTATGCCATCCCGTCACTTGGCAGAAGAAAAAAGAACTTTAAAATTATAGGGGGAAGGGGGTGGAATACCACATCTTCCACCAAAGTAGTTCAACATACAACTTTAAACCCTGTGCAGATCTGTCTACCTGCAGGTATCTTGTAGCAGCTCGAAGAGTAACAAGGTTTTATTCCAATATAGGCTTTCATGGACTAGAGCAGGGGTGTCGAACTCCTTTGTTGTGAGGGCCAGATCTGACATAAATGAGACCTTGTTGGGCTGGGTCTTGTGTGTCATAAAATGTAATTCCAGGTAGCAGAGATATAAAGTTTATAAACATTATAAAGGACACAAACAAAGATTTTTTAAAACTTTAAAACATGCATTGCTCCTGTGTGACTGAGAGACTGGTAAAGCAAGCTATGACATGGCAGCAGCAGCAGAACTGAAAAAGAAAGCAGGAAACAGCCAGGTTCTTGAGTGCCAGATTGGGGTTCTCCAAGGGCCTGATCCGGCCCTCAGGCTACATGTTTGACACCCCTGGACTAGAGTACACTCCTTCAGATGCAACAAACGGCATCTTCCCTAGGCAGTCATTTATGCAGGGCTATGAAAAGATTAGTGCAATTTGTACAGCGTGCACTTTTGTGGGCTATACCCCATTATATGTAATGAATGGATCATCACTAGGCCATAATTTAGCATAGAATGTTTGAGAAAAACAAACAGCAGGATAAAGGCACAATGAAATGTAGGACTGCGACGATACCTCTCTTATTTTGTGTGGTTAGGTGTGAAGTAGTTTTAAATTTCTTGTTGTTTCTTTCTCTCACACAAAGTATCTATCCTGCCACCAGGAATTTAATTCCAGTCTTTCATTAACCTTTCTCACAATATTGTGCCTGAGTTCTAAGGCTCCTTCGTCGGACTATGCGGTTCTGAGGATAAGATTCTGGGTTAACAGTAAACTAGATAAAACTTTATTGGTAAAGGAAGTGTATTGGTTACAAGATGTTTTGTTAAGTTGCTTAGTAAAATCTTTTCCTTTTTTCTTAGGTTTCTGTCAGCCTTTTCCCTCACACTCTTAAAATCCTCAGACAATATTAGATTTTGCCTGAAATGCCACTTAAGTATCTGTTCTTTCTCTTTTAGAATCTTAATGCCTTTCACAGCACCTCTATATGTTCTGTTTGGAAAACTCAGCTAATCTATAACTAAGTTGCCATGGTTTTAACGACATCATTTACTCTTCCAGTTTGTAATTGTTAATAGAATAAAGCCTGTTGCCAAACTCAGACACCCTTCCCCCGTAGGAACTTACAACTAAGAAACATAAGAATGCAGAAAAGCCCATTTCAAAGCTGACCTCTGCCCCAGCTATTTCCATATTGTCCTCCTCTGCACTGAAAACTGACTGGAAAGTGTAAGAACCCATATCTCTCAGCATGACACAAAGACCAGTGTGGGCTAAGGAATTTAAGGGGTGCTTGAAACACGAATGCATTTTTTGCAACCAGAGCCTACTTCATCGGATGCATGGACTGGACAGAGGTGGTACCAGTAAAAGTGTATATGCACACATACAGGCTGTACACAGAGCAATGTGCCACACTATTTCATTTGTCAGGTCTGGCAGTCTAGAGGCAGGTATCAAGGCAAGTTCAGTAATGTTTAGGCAAGGGCTTCAGGAAGTCTAGTCAAAGCACAGATTGAGGACCCTAGCCAGAGTCAGCAGCTCTACGAGGCCAAAGTGGACCTGGTTGCTTACTTCATTTCCTGTCTTTGGATACTTGCTGTGTGTTTTTTAATTAATTTTTTTATTGATGAAGATTTAAGCAGTATAAACATAATATGAAAAACTTTGTTACATTGAGTTATAATATTATTACATATATAATCAATATAAGTTACTTAACCATATGTCACCTTGTTTATGTCTTATAGTGTTCATTAATAAAATTATGTATGTGTGTATTAAGTGCTCAAATAATTTAGGAAGCCTAAAAATAAAGCCATTCTATATTGGATCAGAGGGAACCATGTACGGACAAATGTTGAGTTTGAGTTCCCCTTCTTGCAAAATCTGTCTTCAGTGGTTTCCGCTATCTAATCCATCACGAAGTGGTCCCAGCATTTTTTTCCCCACATTACTAAGTCCGGGGGGCTGCGATGGTCAGTCTTACTTACAACAAAGTAGAGATGAATTTTGACATTTTCAAGTCTGGGTTTTCTGCATCAGCCATGTTAAGGAGTAAGGTGGTTGGATCTATTGGCACTTGTTGAGACGTGATTTTATTAATTTTTTCTATGACTTGCTTCCAAAAGGACTGAATTATCAGGCAAGACCACCAACTATGGTAGAAATCGCTGACTTCACCACACCCTTTCCAGCATAGAGGGCTATTATTTGAGTGCATGTGGTGCAAGCATGCTGGAGAAAGATACCACCTTGTGTGAAGTTTGAAAAATTGTAATTTTATTGAGAAGATTTTTGATTTGCACGTGTGTGAGTCCCAAATTGTTGCCCATTGATTTGGTGTTAGTTCTTTTCGTAAGTCCTTATGCCACACAACTTTATTAGTCATTATTTTTTTCTTTTTCAGAGTCCATCAAGGTTTTATAAAGAATTGATAGCAATCCCTTCTGATGATCTGTATTGAAGGCTCCAAATAACCCAAGGTCATCTGTGGTGAGGATGCTAAAGAATTCATGTCTGCACTTCTCTCTGTTTCTAAAGGCCAAACTGCACACAACAGTGAGATATCCATGTGTGCTTCCACCACTATTTACACTTTAAACTTCAGCTTCAGGGTGGAGCTACTGCATGGGGGAGGGGAACATTTACAATGTCCTTTCATAATCTGAATAGGCATCTTTGGGAATGTTATTTCTCCTCCGGGGGGGGGGGGGGGGGAATTAGGTGCCGTATCTAAATGTCTTTCTTCTGCAGGGCAAACAACCACCCAGGGTGGGAAGATTCAGATTGTGGAAATGGCATGGGTGGAGCGTTAAATCCTATTCTCTCGTGCTGTGCTTCTGATCAGAACTGAGCCCTGCACAACTCCATTTAAAGTTTTCTGTTTTTTTCCCTGGTGACTCATTAGTCAGGCAGCTGGGCTTTATGGCCAGAGAACCCGGTTTGATAAAGAACCACTACCATGGGCATGAATTCTCCACTCAGTAGGAAGTTCTAGGACAGTATTTCTCAAGGTCAGTTTCTCTGTGAGGAGAGAGCACTGGAGACTTGGGATTCTTTTTGTAATAAACTTTATTTATACATGTGCAAGCTAAAAATATGGGAACCAAGTTTGTATGTGTATGATAGAAACTGTCAGCTAAACGCTGCCATTCCCGGGTGTGAGGTAGATTCCTACACGCCTTCACGTCACAGCCCCTCACCCCCACCTTTGGAATGTATCTCGCTTCTCACAGTCTGAGTGTTATCTATCGTGCCTCCCTAACCTTGGAGATGGGGAACTTTCTCAACAGCTTAGCTGCTTTGCGTTTGTAGGTGTTTATTGTAACATTTTCCCACTTTTAGCCTGAGAACAAAAAGTCTCGCATATCTAAATGTATTTTTATGCTCCAGGATTGGAGGGCTTCCCTGCATACCCAGTTTGAATACACTATAACTGTAACCTCTCAACTCCTTTCTTTCATTACTGACTCAAGAATGTGTAGACGACTATTTGATCCACTGGAATAAAGAACTTTTGGTTAAGAACTTTGTTGACAGTTTGAAATCTCTTAGACTCTCACAGAGAGTCAGTAATCTCCTTTGCAGTGATCTCCCTGTTCCTGAAATGGCAGAAGACGGGGAAGAGCCTCGTACGACTCAGGGCTCGGAAGTACCGATATCTGTGAGATTGTCCCAAAAGATGCAGTCTGCAACAGGTCTCCTGAACCAGAAAGTCCTTTATTTGCAAAGAGGTTCTTATTGGAATGGTTACACTTTTCCTGTTAATAATGACTTTATTGTAAACAAACAGTTAGTATTATACTAAGCAACCAGAATCCCCCTCACTGCAACTACACCAATCATAAAACATAAAAAGTTGTTCCAGCCCCCTGAACAGGTTTTACACAGAAATGGCGGCAAACGAGTTATTGTGCTTTTTGTTCCCAAGGAACTTCTTCTAAATATTTTCGAGAGCAGCTGCAAAAAGAATAACATGGTAGGGGGGGATTTATCCCAGACCTTGAGCAAGCTGGGAGCGAAGCAGGCAAGCTGGGAGTGTAGCAGACAAAAGCGGGGCGTGATAAGGAAACAGCACATGAGCACATTTCAACGGGTGGGGTCACTGGTCAAGTCCCAACCCCCAGGCGGGAGATGGCAGCGTAGCTGACATATCCACAGCCTAGGAACCGTTGGTGGTGCCTACGTGCAGTTGGGTGGATGTTAGACCCAGAGGTCCTTGTCAGTCATGGGTAATCTTCGGGTCCGAGACTACCGAGACTTGGACTCCTCGGCAGGGGCCAAGTAGGAGTCTGGTTACGGCGGCCGACCCCTGGGAGGGGTATTGGCCCCAAGAATGTGCACGACCCCGAGACTCGGGTCAGCCTCAAGGGCCGGAGTTCACAGATGTGTGGGCGCAGATGGACCAGCATTTTGATCTTATCCAACAACTATTGGAACGCCAGATGACCACCATCCTGGAGGGACTCCCGGGAGTGATTCAGTTGCTGTTTGAGGAAGTCCAGGGTGCAGGAGGGGGGGCTGGCAGTGGAGGAGCTGGTGCCGGGGCAAGAGCAGGGCAGCAGCAATCAGCCCAACCAGCACCCACAGTTGTACCTCCTTTTCCAGCCCCAGCAGCTCCCATGGGCCCCGCAACAGGGCCTGGAATGGACCGGCGTCCTTTCCCCCACAAACTGCTGGGGGTGATGTTCGATGGGAACCCGGCCAAGCTACAGTTTTTCATCATCAAGGCTGGCAGGTTCCTACAAACATGGGGCCACCTATTTCCCATGGAAGGGCACTAAGTGGGCTACATCAGGTCCAGGCTCTGGGAAGAAGCGGCGGACTGGTATATAAGCCTCCACAATCCCCCCGGGCCAGAACTGGAACGCACTGACGACTGTATGTGGGCCCTGCACAGACAATACGAAGACCCAATGAGTGAGGAGAAGGCTCATAACCAGATCCGGCGGCTGACCCAAGGGAAGGATTCAGTGAGGGAGCATACAGTGGTATTTAAACGCCATTCTGCAAGGATCCGGGGGTGGCCTGAGGAAGTCTTTGTGGAGCAATACTGTCAGGGGTTAAACATGGACTTATACGAGACTATTTTACAGAATGTTAACCCCACGATGTTAGTGGCCTGGATCCGAGCCGCATAGGAGGCCAAAGCCCGATTTACCCTCATCAAGATATGGGCTCTGGGGGGGGACCCGACTGTCTACTGCCACGATGACCCCTCCCCCTAGACCCAAAATGAAACCACCCCCGAAAGAGCTACGAGACTTTCGCATGAAGAAGGGGTTGTGTACGTGATGTGGGGAGACCGGCCACTTCGCCTCCATGTGCCCAGCAACCTCTCGCTGAGGGGCCCAATCCTCACCAGGGTCAACTCTGAAGCAACCGAAGGGGCCCCAAGCCATGAAACCATGAGCCCTGCGATTGGATACTTCAGGAGAAAGTGACAAGATAGCAGTGGTGGAACATCCCCAGCCAGCAGGAAATGCTAGGGACCTGTTCTAGACGGCACGACACAGCAGGTCCCCACTCCAGCAGCACCAAAAGCGGTGAGCTCCCCTGCCCCCCTTCTCTATGTAGTAGTGACTCTAATCAACCCAATGTGAGACTTCCTGGATGAACTCACCCCACGCAAAGGATCTTAAACAAGACTTTCTTTATTGGGGAAATTTCTTTGGGTACACTTGTTGAGTTAGTAATGGAGTTGAACAATAGTGTTAGGATAGATATAGTGAGTTCAAATGTGTGTTGCCAACCAGGCTCCCCCAATCCTCGCCCTGGGGTGAAACCCGCCTAAAAGCTTTCCCAGGCTAAAGTGCGGGAAGACATAAATAGATGACACCTGCAAAAGAAACTAAAAACACTAAACATGTCTGTGTGAAGTTACCAATAGCCTTGAATCGAGATAACAACTCTGCGAAGCCAGCAAGCGCAAGGAAGGGAGTACATTCCAATGGGAGGAGGGGGAAGGAGTGGTGTTGTCTCATCTATTCCAGTAACTCCCATCTCCCACCCTGGAGAGTGGCAGGACTACCTGACACACTCCCCGTTCAAAAACCCTTTCAACCTCTGGGTTTCAGTGGGTAAAGTTTATGGAAGGCACAAAGTTTTGCAGAAGCGTTAACATGCTCAGAAGCGACCCATTCATTATGTTCACGGCCAAAGTCTTTCCAACTAATAAGATAGTATAGGTGGCCCCGTTTAAGTTTGGAGGATCTGATCTATTTCATAGTGGGGTTCTTGCCCCCTCATGAGAGGAGGTGGAACTCGATGACGAGGTCTCCACGAATTCAATCCAGGGTCCTTCTTCAGTAAACTGAAATGGAACACAGGGTGAACATTTTTAAGAGACTTAGGAAGTTCGAGTTCAAATGTGACTGCATTGATTTTCTTTTTCACTTTGAAGGGACTTACATATTTCCAACCCAATTTACGGCTGGGTTGTAATCCTTTGATGTTTTTGGTGGATAAGTAAACAGACTCCCCTTCTTCCTGAGTCCAACCCGGGTCCCTGCATTTGTCTGCATATTTTTTATAGTCAGTTTTGGCCGCTTCTATATTCTGCAAAGGGCAACAATTCTATCCAATCGTTCTGCTGGTAATTGGTATAGCAGCAGAGGAACTGTTCTAAGATTTGATTAACTCTTTCGGTTTGGCCATCAGTTTCAGGGTGGTAAGCGCTGCTCAAAGCTAACTCAACTCCCAGAATGACCAGGAGCTCCCGCCAAAAGTTGGCAACAAACTGAGTCCCCCTATCGGAGGTAATTTTCTTTGGAATTCCATGTAAATGGATGATATTTCCCATGAAGCTCTTGGCCATAGCTTTAGCTTTGGGAAGTTGTTTGAAGGGGATGAAATGGGCTTGCTTAGAGAACAGGTCTACAACCACCCAGGTGACCATTTTGCCTTTACTTGGGGGAAGATTGGTGATAAAATACATGGAAATGGTTTCCCAGAGCTGTGAGGGGTTCTCGAGTGGTTGTAATAGCCCCGGGGTTTCCCCCCCCCACCTTTTGCACATCAGACAGACTTGGCAAGTGGAAACATAGTCCAAAACATCTTGCTGCATGCGAGGTCACCAGAATTGTCTTTGTAAGAGGTTTAAAGTTTTTAAGTAGCCAAAATGCCTTGCCATTTTGGACTCGTGTGCTGAGTGCATGACTTCCCCCCTTAGGGTTTTGGGGACAAACAGTTTTGTGCCATGATACCAGCAACCATTAGGATTCTTTGCAATGTTGTCAAGGTTGGCCAAGGAGGCTTCTTTCTCCTGGCAGTAAGCTTTTGCGCATTTCGAAATCCAATCTGATTTGGTAGGTTCTATGTGACTATGTGCTTGGCTATGGGTGACTACTACCTATCCCCAACTGTTCAGGAGTAAACATGGAGTCTATAATGGGTTCTTTTCGACAGTCATATTGAGGAAGGCATGAGAGGGCATCCGCCAGTGAGTTAGACTTCCCCAGGAAATGTCGAAGGGTGAAGTTAAATTTGGAAAAGAAATCAACCCAGCGCAATTGTTTGGCGTTCAAAGTGCGCTGAGTGCGGAGGGCTTCGAGATTTTTATGATCAGTCCAGACTTCAAAAGGAACCCTTGTCCCCTCCAACCAGTGTCGCCAAGTAGTGAGGGCAAGACGGATAGCCGCGGCTTCCTTGTCCCACAGTGTCCAATTTTTCTCCGTGTCACCAAATTTCTTGGAGACATAAGCTAATGGGTGTATTTCCCATCTGTCCCCTCTTGCAGGATAGCCCCCCCCCCCCCGTTGCCACATCTGAGGCATTCACCTGCACTATAAATCATTTGAGTTTGTTCGGGTGGGCTAGGATGGGCTCTGAGGTGAACAGGGACTTCAATATTTCAAATGCAGTTTGACACTCAGCTGTCCAGTGCAGTTTCGCCCCCGGTTTAACTGTTTCATTCCCCTTCCCCTTAGTCTTTAAGAGCTCCGTGAGGGGGAGACTACATTCAGCAAAGTTGTTGATGAATGCGTGATAAAAATTCATGAATCCTTAAAAACTTTGAAGCTGTCGCTGGGTGCGGGGCACTTCCCAGTCATTGACAGCTTTCACTTTCGCGGGATCCATTTCTAACCCATGGGGGGAGATGTGGTAGCCCAAAAAATGAATGTTTTATGAAAGTCACATTTAGATAGTTTAGCAAAGAGTTTGTGCTCGCATGCAGGAGGGTGGTCAGTACTTCCTGCACCAGCTGTACATGGGATTCCTCATCCGGGGAATACAGTAAGATACCTAGATAACATAAGACCCCATTGAACAGGTGCTTGTGTAATACTTAGTTAATTAGGTTCATAAAAACGTCGGGGCTACCCTGGAATCCGAATGGCATGACCAAATATTCGAATTGGCCCAAGGGGGTATTAAAAGCAGTCTTATACTCATCCCCCTCATGGATGCGAACCCAGAAATAAGCATCTCTAAGATCCAATTTGGAGAATATTTTCCCCTTCGCGGCCTCTGCTAGCACGTCTTTGATGAGGGGGTAGAGGGTAGGCGTTCGACACTGACACGATATTTAAGCCTCTATAATCCGTGCACAAACGCAACCCTCCATCTTTTTTCTTTTGAAATAGCACTGGTGCTGCAAACGGGGATTGGGCCAGTCGAATGAACCCTCTTTGCAAATTTTTGTCGATAAATTTGTGGAGCTCCGCCTTTTCAGAGGGGCTCATCGAATACAACTTCCCTTTGGGTAATTTTACTCCCAGCAATAGTTCAATGGCACAGACAGTATTCCAATGGGGGGGAAGCTTCGGTTTCGCCAAAAACCTTCACTAAATCCCGATATGCGGGAGGTATTTGTAACAAATCCTCTTCGGCCAGGCATGCTTGTGCCTTGGATGGCTCGGTTCCCCAAGCTGCTTTTCAAGTATGTGTTGGCACGCCAGGGCCACCCAACCGGATCCTTCCTTCACTCCACCTGATGTATGCATCATGTCCACTCAGCCAAGGGCTGCCGAGCACCATGAGGAACTGGGCGTGTGGGGTTATGACAAATGCTTGTTCCTCCCAATGCTCCCGCACTCCCAAAATCAAGGGGAGGGTCTCGAAGAGACAAGGTTCCTTCATTTCTGACCCATCCATTTGGGTGAATCGCAAGGGTTCTTCTAGGGAATTCATCCCCACCCGAAGACCATCAACTACTATCGGGCTGATGAGGTCACAGGCGCACCCTGAGTCTATTAGAGCCCGTACCCTCATATGAGTTCCTGTCTGAGGGGCAACAACTGTCACAACAACATACAACAAAGGGGCAGGAGAGCTCACCACTTTCAGTGCTGGGGAGACGGGGACCTGTTGCTTCGCGCCCTTCAGCACAGGTCCTTCTCGTTTCCCACCGGCGAGGGAAGTTCCCCCTTATCCTCCTCGGAAGCGAGCTCAAGTTGCAACACTTGTGGCTTTGATCCCTGAATCGCTTTCAGGGGTTGGGGGTTGGGTGGGAGGTAAAGCTTTCAGGGCAGCAACTTGTAAGCCAGCAAGGCATATTATATGCTCTTATGAACTGTTAAAATCATAAGTTTGAACTTTGGGTTGTCATCTTGCTGAGGGCAAATGCACTCTCTATTGCAGTGAGAGGCTCCAGCCCACAGCGGGAGACTTCCTTCAGAGTTCACACCTACATGGAGACCAGGACTCCATTTCAAAGAGTCCTTATCTCCTTAGAGCTGGCCTCTTCACACCTTCCCCCAAAGTTCCTGTAAGAGATTAGGTTGCTTAGCAACTAATCGTCAACCAGCGAGTGACCTGGCTGAAGCCATCACGAGACCAAGGATTGGTGCCAAGAAACCCACCAGATGGCCCAGGTGTTAGTTCCTGCTTAGCACCTAGATTTGCAATATTGCCCACTCCTTCCTGCCTCCTCCTCCTTATGACACTGACCAATAGTAAGGCTAGTGGGGACGGACCAACTAGTAGGTGTGACAAGGCCACCCCAATGCTACCTGATAAAAGATCTTGCACAACAGAAACACATTGCTAGCCACCTTCGACCCCTATCTTCTTACCAACCTCTCAAGTCCAGCTTTCTGTACCCAACACCTTGCCTCTATCTTGAATCCCTGGTTTGCGCAGCCAGGACAAGGGTGTATCTGCAGGTATCTGCAGGTTCAGATCACGTCCCCCATTTTCCTTTTATCTCCCCTCAATTTTCCTGTGGAAGTGAACCACCCATCTCCAGGATAGGTAACGTATTACCCCTCAACGAAACTGCTAATGCAACAGTGCTATTTTCTATCTGATTTTCTTAGATCTTGTGTGTATGGGTGTGTGATTATGTTTTTGTATGCTTGAATAACATTTTATAAGTAAACACCATTCAAAGAAATCACTCAGCCTCATTGCCTATTTTCTGGGAACTCCCGGAGGGAGCGGGACCTTGGTATAGCTGGCAAGAACCCGGTATTCTGCCAATTGCTAATCTTAAATTAAAGCAATTTGGCTAACAAACTGAGCATGACGAAGCGTAGTGCCCAGCTTTGCCACACCACGTGCACAACCCCTTCTTCAATCGTAGATCACGGATATCTTTGAGGGGCCTTTTTTGACTTTGCCTTCTGTGCCAAAGGTCCTGATCCCTTGGGCCTCTCTGTCTCAGCTCACATCTTTATCAGTGTGAAGCGCAATTCAGCTTCTTCGGCTGCCCGAATCCAGGCCACCAGAGTGGTAGGGTTGACATTACATAACATAGTCTCATACAAGTCCAGATTCAACCCTTGACGGTAATTTTCCACCAACACTTCCTCAGGCCACCCCCTTATTCTGGCTGCAATTCATTTGAAGGCTGCCGTGTACTCATGTACCGAACCTCGTCCTTGGGTGAGCCTCCTCATCTGGTTCTGGGCTTTTTCTTCGCTCATCAGGTCCTCAAACTGCTTCCGGAGGGCCCACATGAAGTCTTTGACCCAATCCAGTTCAGGCCCCAGGGGGTTATGGAGGCTCATGTACCAGTCAGCAACTTCTCGCAATCAAGAGCCGATATATCCCACCCAGTCGCCCTTGTTCAGAAAGAGGTGGTCCCAGGTTTGCAGAAACTGTCCGGCTTTGATGATAAAAAATTGTAGCTTTGCCAGGTCCCCATCTAACGTAGCAACCAGTAGTTCTTGCGGGACCAGCTGATGATCCACTGGTGCTAGGGGTCCTGCCAGCATGGGTTGCGCGGGCACAGGTGTTGGTGGCCCCACTGGAACTGGCTGATCTACAGGGATCTGAGCTGGAGGAGCCTGACCCCCAGCATCTCCAGCGCCACCGCCTGAGTGTCAACTACCCTCTGGACAATTCTGGGTAATCCTTCCAGCAAGGTGGTCATCTCTCTCTGCAGAAGGTTCTCCATTGCTTCCATGCAGCGATCCACATGAGACCACAAGTCTCCCAACTTGGGTCTTTTGGGATGGCGGGAGTTGCTGGATCTCACACCCTCTCCCAGTTCTCAGCCCAGTTCCATCCCTAAGGACATCCCCTGTCAAGAGGTGGTCCAGGTCTCAATCGGCTCGGTTCCAAATTGAGTCCATGAGTACCTGGGACCCCTGGGCTGGCAATCCACCCACAGGGTGGTGCGAGGAGGCACGGCATCCTCCTCCATAGATATGGGGACCACTGTGTCCCCCAAGGTTGCTGAGGGTTCACCACCGTCTTCCAACATTGTCAGGAATGGGTGGGCCTCCCCAGAGAGAAATGGGGATAACTAACTCTCTGTGAGACTTCCTGGATGAACCCACCCCACGCAAAGGATCTTAAACAAGACTTTCTTTATTGGGGGAATTTCTTCGGGTACACTTGTTGAGTTAGTAATGGAGTTGAACAATAGTGTTAGGATAGATATAGTGAGTTCAAATGTGTGTTGCCACCCAGGCTTCCCCAATCCCCACCCTGGGGTGAAAGCCACCTAAAAGCTTTCCCAGGCTAAAGCATGGGAAGACATAGATGACACCTGCAAAAGAAACTAAAAACCCTAAATATGTCTGTGTGAGGTTACCAGTAGCCTTGAATGGAGATAACAACCCTGTGAAGCCAGCAAGCGCAAGGAAGGGAGTACATTCCAGCGGGAGGAGGGAGGAGGAGTGGTGTTGTCTCGTCTATCCCAGTAAATCCCATCTCCTGCCCTGGAGAGTGGCAGGACTACCTGACACCTGAGCTCGGGCACCCAAATGCAGGTTCAAGCTTTAATAGACTCTGGGTGTGCTCGGGACTTAATAAGCCCGATAGTGGTAGGTGGGCATGGGGTGGGGGTGAACTTCCTAGACAAACCCTTAACCTTCACCCAGATGGATGGGTCAGAAATGAAAGAACCTTGCCTGTTTGAAACACAACCCTTGTGGGTAGGCATAAGGGAGCATTGGGAACAAAGAGCCTTTGTCATTACCCCCCATGCTCAATTTCCCATGGTGCTGGAGAGTCCCTGGCTAAGCAACCACAACCCTTACATCAAGTGGAGTGAGGGGAGGATACGTTGGGTGGCCCCAGATTGTGTGAAACATACATGGCAGAATGACTGGGGGGGCCCCATGACCTCATCCTTTGCGTACCTCACAAAATGGGAACTTTTATCCATACCTACCACATACCGGGATTTAGCAGAGGTGTTTGGTGAGGTTGAAGCAGATGAATTACCCCCCCCCCCCATTGTAACACCAACTGCACTATTGATCTGTTACCTGGATGTAAACTCCCAAAGGAGAAACTATATTCCATGAGCCCGAGCGAAAAGGGAGAACTCCGTAACTTCATTGATAAAAACCTCCAACGAGGTTTTATCAAATGGGCTAAGTCCCCATTTGTAGCCCCCATGTTGTTCCAGAAAAAGAAAGACAGGGGTTTAAGACTGTGCACTGACTATAGGGGGTTAAACGCTGTGTCCACCTCAAATGCTTACCCCCCTCCCCCTAATCAAAGATCTGCTAATGAAGGCATCCAAAGACAATTTTTTTTTTCAAAATTGGACCTCCATGATGCACACTTTTGAATGTGCATAAAAGAGGGGTACAAATACAAGACAGCATTTAATACCCCCCGGGGCAATTTGAATACCTCGTTATGCCGTTCGGACTTCAGGACGCTCCAGGTGTCTTTATGAACCTGATAAATGAGGTTCTACACAAACATTTATTCAAGGGGGTCTTATGTTTTTTAGACGACATTCTGTTGTACTCCCAGGATGAGACCTCCCATGTACAACTAGTCCGTGAAGTGCTGGCTACTTTAAAAGACAATAAGTTATTCACTAAGCTGTCCAAGTGCAAATTCCACAAAACTGAAATAGACTTTTTGGGGTACCATATGTCCCCACAGGGCTTGGAAATGGATCCCTCAAAAGTGACTGCAGTAGCAGGGAGGGAGGTGCCCCGGACTTGGAGGCAGCTACAAAGTTTTTTAGGATTCGCCAACTTTTACAGATCATTCATGAACAATTTTGCTACATATAGTCTCCCCTTAACTAACCTCCTTAAGAGGAAGGGGAAGGGACCTGAGTCTGTGAAACCGGGAGCCCAGCTCAGCTGGACCCTGGACTGCCAAGTAGCGTTCGATACCCTGAAAACACTGTTTACATCTGAACCCATCCTAGCACATCCCAATGAAAATAAACCTTTTGTGGTACAGGTAGATGCCTCTGCTGCAGCCATGGGGGGGGGGCAATTATGCAGGAAGGGTCAGATGGACAATTACACCCCTTAGTGTACATGTCAAAGAAATTCAGGGACACCAAGAGGAACTGGGCGGTCTGGGACAAGGAGACAGTGGCTATCCGCTTAGCTCTCACTACTTGGAGGCATTGGTTGGAAGGGGCCAGAGTACCTTTCGAGGTCTGGACAGACCATAAGAATCTTGAGGCCCTACAGACTCAGCATACGTTAAACGTAAAGCAATTGCGCTGGGCTGATTTCTTTTCAAAATTCAACTTTACCCTATACCATTTCCCGGGAAAACCTAATTCGCTTGCCAATGCACTATCCTGTCTCCCTCAGTACGAGTGCCACCGAGACACGGTCATCGATTGTATGTTTACTCCTGAGCAATTGGGGGGGGGCAGTTGTGATACGCAGCCAAACCAAAGAGAAAAAAGACAATAGCCCCTCTAAATGGACTGTTAAATTTGCTCAAGCTTATGAGGAAGGGGAGCAGGCAGAATTTCGGAAAGATGAGACCATGAAACAGAGCCCTGATTAGAGCACTGATTAGTGCTGGTTTCGCAATGGCAAACTGGTGGTGCCCAAATCATTGCGGAGGGAGGTAATGCATGCCGCCCACGAATCCAAGCTATCTGGCCATTTTGGGTATCTTAAAACTTTGAACTTATTGCAAAGACAATTTTGGTGGCCATGCATGAGACAGGAAGTGTCCGATTATGTTTCGGCATGCCAAATGTGTTTAACTAGGAATAAGGCCCGTTGTGGGAATAAATACAATGGGCTCTAGAAAGAGACTCTTGGAGAGTGTCAAGGCCTCAGGCACTCAGCGTTAATTTGCTGTGGCAGCCTCAGCAGGGTATAATGACACAGAGTCCACCATTTTTTCCTGGGGAACTGATCTGTGCTACCCGAAGAGCAGTTGTAATTCTGAGTGATCTCCTGCCCTCCCCTAGAGATTGGCAGCAGTGGTTCCCCAAGAGGGAATAGGTGGTTTGGAGGGCAGAGTCTATGGCATTGTACCTGTCTGAGGCCTCACCCCTCCTCAAACCTCACCCTTGCCAGGCTCTACCCCTCAAATCTCCAGGAATTCCCCACCTGTAGTTGGCAACCCCATCTCCTTCCCAGCCAAGCATCAACCTACCGGGCTCTGAAGTCCCTCTTATAAACACAGGTAACTGCCATTTCGTTTCACCTACTAACAGCCACTGAGGTAACAGTTGAAACTTAAGGGGGAACATTTTAAACAAACCGCAGGCAGCAGCCATCTTATAAACACACGGAACTGTCATTTCGTTTTACCTACCAACAGCTGCTGAGGTAACAGTTAATCCCCCCACAGGAAGGAAGCTGGAGAAGTGTCTTCATCAAGAGCAAAAAAACGTCTGTCAGGAATTCTGACAGGGCACAGAGGCTGAAGGAGTGGGTGGGGAAGAGGAGCAGACCCAGCCAATGGCATGCGAGTATTCACAGCCAGTGGATAGGAACAGCTTCTGATTGACAGGCCAGGCGACCAAAGGCTGGGGTGGCCCCTGGACTACTCCAACCCCTCGAAACCCCCAATAGACCTTAGGAAGCCATTTCAATGGATTTTATAACAGATCTATCCCCCAGCAAAGGAAAGACAATATGGGTTGTGGTGGACATGTTTTCCAATCAAGCCCATTTTACCCCGTTCAAACAACTTTCTACGGCTAAAGCTTTGGTGAAAGCTTTTCTTGCCCATATTATCAAATTGCACAGAACTCCACAGAAGGTAATCTCCGACTGCGGTTCTCAGTTCGTTGCCGACTTCTGGTGGGAGCGTTTACACGTCATGGGAGTAGAACCAGCATTAAGCAGTGCTTATCATCCAGAGACTGATGGCCAAACAGAACGTGTTAATCAAATCCTGGGACAATTTTTGCACTGCTATACTAACTATCACCCAGATGACTGGGTTGATTTACTCCCTTTTGAGGAATACAGTTACAATAATTCAGTGCACTCATCCACTGGAGTTTCTCCCTTCATGGCAACTGCAGGCTATGAAGGAATTCCACTGCCATCCTTGGGGCCAGCCACTCCGGGTCCCAGTGGCCTCACCCAGTGGTGGAATGTGCTTCGAGAATCGTGGCCTCTCGTTGCTAAGGCTTTGGAAAAAGCTAAAGCAGACTACAAAAAACGTGCTGGTAAGGGGAGGGGCCCTGGGTGGAGGTTACTTCCAGGGGACTCAGTATATGTCTCTACAAAGAATATCAGAGGTCTCCAACCCAGTCGTAAATTGGGGTGGAAATATATAGGCCCGTTTTAAGTCAAGAAAAAAAAATCAACGAAGTGACTTTTGAATTTGAGTTGTCTAAATCACTGAAAAATGTCTATCCAGTTTTCCATTACAGCCTCCTGAAAAAAAGATCCTGGGCCAAGCGAGTCGAGGATCCAACATCCAGTTCCTCCTCCTCTGATGAGGGGGCAGTGAGCCCCACTTTGAAGTGGACCAAATCCTTGACTCCAAAATAAAGAGGGGTTGCTTATGGTATCTGATTAGTTGGAAGGCTTTTGGTCCTGAATGTAATGAATGGGTTGACTCTGTGCATGTAAACACACCTGCAAAGCTTCGTGCCTTCCATAAATTGTATCCATTAAAACCAGGGGGTTAAAAAGATCGGGGGGGGGGGGGAGTATGTCAGCTAAACACTGCCATTCCTGGTGTGAGGTGGATTCCTACACGCCTTCACGTCACGGCCCCTCACCCCCACCTTTGGAATGTATCTCACTTCTTATAGCCTGAGTGTTATCTATCGTGTCTCCCTAACCTTGGAGACGGGGAACTTTCTCAACAGCTTAGCTGCTTTGCGTTTGCAGGTGTTTATTGTAACATTTTCCTGCTTTTAGCCTGAGAACAAAACATCTTGCATATCTAAATGTATTTTTTATGCTCCAGGATTGGAGGGCCTCCCTGCATACCCAGTTTGAATACACTATAACTGTAACCCCTCAACCCCTTTCTTTCATTACTGACTCAAGAACATGTAGATGACTATTTGATCCACTGGAATAAAGAACTTTTGGTTAAGAACTTTGTTGACAGTTTGAAATCTCTTAGACTCTCACAGAAACTCTAAGATAAAATTTGCATAGTTAAGTGTGATGATCACTGCCTCTTTCATTGGTTAATCTTCCTGTAGCCAAATAAGCCCCTCTTTTTCAGTCTCTTTTGCCACGAATTAACTATCATTATTGTGTATCATTTCCTCCCTCCCTTCCTTTTCCGCTTGCTTTGTTTATCCTACATAGCAACAGTAGCATGGTCATGCTGCATTTGTGACCTGTAAAAAGTCTAGCTAACTAAAATGTCTGAATCAGTGTTAGTTGGCAGTTGTTGCAATGGTGGTTATAGTCAGGACTTCCATACAATGTACATGTACGAGAAAAGCCATGGGAAACTCTGCAGTCTGCAGTGCCCACAAGGAATGTTACATGTTTCAGGCAACGTATTGGAACAAGTTTTGTTGATTGGTTTGGAAGGTTTTCCTGTGATCAGATAATTTCCAAATAGCTTTCTGCTCCCTTAAGCAAAATGACACATGGAAAGGGAAATTTCTAGTCAGCTTGACTGTCCTCGTGGCAGTCAGTCCCGTTTATAATTAAGGAACTGGTTCTCAAGAATTGTCTCAACATACTTTGCATTTCTCATTTACTTTGAATCTGTTCTAGTGGACACCCGTATTAGAATCTCATTGGCAATGAAATGTAGTTTAAATTAAGACTGGCACCACGCAAGCAAAGCCATACCCAAAGTGCATGCCTTCCTCCAACGCCCTGCAGTAAGAGAAGTAGAAAGGCTGGTTAGGGTTGCCACTATGTGGGGATGATTCCCTGCTCTGTTCCCATCACCGCTGCGAATGCAGAGGCGACTGCAGAGGCAATGGAGCCTCCATACAAAGACAACCTTAATGCTTTCCCCTTGTGCCCACCATTCTACCACCACTGGTGGGCTTTTTGCAGGTGGGAGAGAAATGGGGAGGAAATGGTACCAGAGGTTTATAGGGAGGCATAGAAATCTGTCCACATAGGTCCCAAATCTGCTTTGAATTTGATCTTCCAAAAAGAACCTACCAAGCAAGTTTGAGTGGGGAGATGCAGTGAAACTGGGGAGAAACCTGGAAGGTGGACGGATTCATGATGAAGTTGCATAGAAGTCCCGTCCCCCCCCCCCCCCCCCCCAAAAAAAACCCTGCAGGAAATACGGCAAAACCTCTGTCTAGAAGAACATTGCCCACATCAGCCAATGAATGGCATTCTTTTGGCTGGAAATAAAAGCAATTGAAAGAAAAATACAAGATGCTTTCTCTGGTGTATGCAAGCAAAGGGGATGAAATCACATGTTCTGCTCTCTTTAGTCATTCTAACAGTTTGGTGCAGTGGTTAGGAGCGCGGACTCTAATTTGGGAGAACCAAGTTTGATTCCCCACTCCTCCACATGCAGGGGCTGGTGTGACCTTAGGTCAGTCACAAGTTCTCTCAGAGCTGTTTTCTCAAGGGCACTTCTGGAGAGAGCACTCTCAGCCCCACCTACCTCACAGGGTATCTGTTACAGGAAGGGGAAGGGAAAGGGATTGTAAGCCACTCTGAGACTCCTTCAGGTAGTGAAAGGTGGGGTATAAATCCATTCTCTTCCTCCTCCTCCTCTTCTTCTATATATATTTTCTTTCAAATAACTTATTTCAAAATATCTTCCAAGGAAGGTGGTGTGGATCCAAGATCTTCCCAGCGTCAGATTAATATCACCCAGCTGTCAGGCACTGTTCAGCTGGGAACAGAGAGAAGAAAAACGGGAAGTTCAACCGCCCAGGACTGAAAGACAAACTGTTTATAACACGATGAGTAATTTTAAAGGCTTGTTAGATTGTGGAGGGGAGTGATCATCTAAAGATTCAAAGAAAACAGTTTGTGATTAAAAAATAATTTCCAGAGTGGACGCTGCTTAGCCAAAAGCACACCTCTGTAAGCTAAAGCTGTCAGTGGCTGGAACAAAAACATTTTCTTTCCATCAGGAAGCGGGTCGTGGTTTTCATTCACTTCCCTTGATGCAGGTGAGAGTATCCCTCTGCGGACTGACAGCATGCTATGGAGCCTATTCTGGTTCTGTGGAATAATCTGGGGTACAATCTTTGTTTGCATGTCAACACACCAGGGCCTTTTTTCTGGAGGAACACATCAGTTCTGGAACCTCTTCGACAAAATTCTTTTTAAAATGTTTAAAAGTTCATGAGTTTTCAGTATACAGATTGAAAACTTCATTTCCCTCTGGAAAGTTCCGGTACCTCTTTTTTGGGAAGAAAAAAAAGCCTGCAACCAGCCATTTGGGACATACACTGGAAGGAGGTTGTGAGGATCTTCCAGTGTCCATTCAGCAGTAGCTCTAGCAAGAGAGGGATGGAGTTGTCTGGGTTCGCATCCCACTGATACCTGCTGGCCTGTGAAAAACCATGCAGGCCTCATGACATACAGAGGAGACAGTTTCCTGGTATGAATTGCAGCAGGAACTAATAATGAACTACAGTGGGCATATGGCTACACGGGTATTACGTACTGAGATCGAGGTAGCGTTGCAAATAAATGATTACTTTATTCAGCTCAGAACATGACAACGAACACACAGAATGAGCCAACTATATACAGTTTGAACCAGGAAAACCACACCTGGAACAATAATGTCCAAGCACTGATCAGTGGGAATTGTTCCCGCTGAAAGTCAGAGTCTCTCCGGATTGGTCTGTTTGCAACAGCATCCAATCCAGTTGCGTATTTTTGGATGCATTGCAGCCTATGGAGCTGTGATCGAAGCTCATGCTTACAGTAGTACATTTAACCTAATACATAACACACAAGCTAATACATAACAATGGGAAAGCACTAAGCAGCCAATCAGCATGGGCAGCCCATCCCAAATGACTGGTCTGAGGGTGAAAAACCTCAGCTCTACCTGGGATTTATTTCAGGGCTTTCTAGTAGGTAACTAAATGCAGGTGTCAACCATACTACGAACACTGGAGGGGAATTTTTGCTCCCTTTACGCTTTTGTAGCTGAATGCATACAGAAGTGGCACTGCAGCTTTGTCATCTGTGTATCAGTAAACTGTCCCCGGAGTACAGCCACTTACTTCCAGAGGATGTATTGATGGCCTGCCAGAGAATTCACTGAATTCGCTGTCAGAGGATGTAGTGATGGCCACAGGAATAAATAGCATTAAAAGGAGATTAGGTAGATAGATTCATGGAGGATAAGTCTTATCAATGGCTACTAGCTATGGTGATTGAGGGGAACCTCCACATTCAGAGGCACCAGTCCTCTGAATCCCAGAGCCAGGAGGCCACATCAGGGGAAGGCCTCGGCCTCTATGCCCTGTTGTTGGCCATCCAGAGAAAAAGGTTGGCCACTGTGTGAGACAGGATTCTGGACTAGGTGGACCACTGGTCTGATCCAGAAGGGCTCTTCTTATGTTCTTAGTACTTTCAGTATTATTTTTATTTTAAAAAAAGCATCTGGAGTACAGAACAGCTTCAGAAATCTACTAGTTTTTACATTTGAGGTGTTTTTAAGCACCACTCCCTGTAATGTGTAGGGATACAAAAATGCTGTGTGCATTTTTTAATAGGCAACAATGATCTAAAGGAAGTATTTTCAAGTGCTATGGTGCTATACAGGCCCTCCTGATAACCTGATGACCCTTCCTCAGAACATAGAGAACATTTACCTCACCACAGAGAAATATCCCACGATACCAACAATACAAGGAATTATTAATTTTGGATGTGTTTCTTTATAATTTATGAAAGTGTATGTTAGTTTTCTAATATCTTTGATTCAAACCATAGTTTTTCTTCTTTGAAACTGAAAAAATAGTATTGCTTTATAAAGGAACTGAAGTGGTATAAGTTATTCAGTATGCAACAGGGCAGGAGGTATTATACTCAGAGGAAACATTCTCTCATGTCAAAGTATGGTTTCAGGCTCTGGGTACTATGAAACACAATGACCGTTCCTATTGCAAAAAAAAATATTGTGGGACATTTTTTATTCCAAGATGCACCGGAATTTGGCTTGAGGTAAAAATACAAATGGAAAGAGGTTTTTCATAGCACTGTAACAGTGTTAAATCAGGGACCTCTGCCATGCTGGGCATTAGGTGTTTTCCACAATTTTTCCTACCCTTGTTTTTGATAGCAGGCTGGTTTTGATAGCAGGGCCAATAGAAAATTCCAAATGCCACAGGAAATGCTCCCTTCCCCCCCATATGGGGTATGTGACCAGAAGAACAGTCTGCAGCATACGAACTATGGGTCCTAGTCCTGCCCTGTCCTTGTTTTTGCTACTAATTGGCTTGTTGCGGACAAAAGGTTAGGTTTGTCCCATCCCCAAATCTACCCTTATGGTACTTTTCCCTAGGGAAGTCTTAGTAGAGCAACAGGAAGGCCTTCTGGTAACGTTCTGTTGTACACTCACTTGTCCTGGGTTGCGGTCACATGCACCAGATAAAGTGTGTGTGTGTGGGGGGGGGGGAAGTGAGGCTATTCCCTCCGGAGGAATTTGACCCGCAGTTGCGAGATCACACCTCCTTTTGAAGCTGAGGGTGCAGCTTGTCAGTGTGTGATCAGACACAACTGTGGGTGAGTCGTTTTGGGGGGTTTTGCCGTTTGTTTCCCATGTGCTTAAACGAGGAATTGATTAATCGCACCTCCACACTGAGGGCTTTCTATTGGGTTTGTGATGATGCGGATACTGAGAAGGGAGGGGGAACAATGCGCATACTGAGAAGGGGCACGGAGTCGGGATGGCCTGATCAGACCATCCTGATGGCATGAGAGCACGCTGGAGCAACCAGACAGGGGAAAGTCCATCTGTGGCCCATCACAATCTGTTTACCACCAGATTTTCCCTGGTGTCTTTTAACTCTGTTTCTGCAGCGGAGCAGAACGGGTTACTGACAGCTGCAGGACGCTTCCCAGATGTTGTTGTCTGATCACTCCTTTTAAATCTGCCGGGCATTCACGCCTATGTTGGGTCTAATTGTGTGTATGATTGCAGCCCTAGTATTGTTTTTCCTCCTTGCCTTGCAAAAAGCTGCTTCTCAAGGGATTCTCCCCCTTCCCCCAGGACCTGAGCCCATGCCTGGCAGAGGCCCTGGCCTTCCCATGAGGCCTTCTGTAGAGTGAGCAGTGGAAGTTTCTGAATGATAGAGGGCTCCTTTGGGGCATCTCATGGCCCTACCTACAGTGGAGGATGCCATGTAGCCTTCATTCCTTCCCTCACTGTATACTTTATGTGGCTGAGAACAGAGTGATGATAGAGATACATTCAAATGTTTGCATGCATTTATTGGCTGTTTCCAAATCTGGCTGACACAGAGTGCTATCAGCATGCTGCTTTGTGATTGGTGGATGTCAGTGGTCTTCTTGATTTGGTTTCCAGCATAGGCGTCAACTTCAGGGGGCTTGGGGGCAGGGGCCACCCTTGAACTTTTCCAGGGAAACTCAGCCCCCCCCCCCCCCCCCCGGGCAACCAGTGCAGGCAGAGCTGCTTGTGATTCTTGCAAAAAAAAACCATGCGTCCCCTCCCCGCTTTGAAAGTGGAAGGGATTTTTTCAGAGATCATTTGGGTCCGGAGCGGGGCTGTGCTCCGGCAGTAAAGCAAACAGTGAAGCCCCGGCCCCAGCAGCCCTCAGTGGCAATAGCTCTCACATGCTGGTATCGCCTCATGCTGCCGCCTGGAGCTAGAAAGGTAAGTTGGGCTGGGTGTGGGTAGCAGGGACTGCTTGGGGGAGACTGTATTGGGGAGGGGGAGTGCCAGGGCAGCAGGCAGTTTGTGTGCTCCGGTGGGAACTGTTGGGGGGGGGGGAGTGGGCTGGTGGTGATTGTTTTTGTCGGGCTCAGGCAGGCAGCCAGGGACTGTTTCTTGGGGGGTGGCTGCGAGCACCCAAGCCACATGGAAGCTCCAGCGTCGGCTGGCAGGGACTACTTTTGTTGGGCTGGCAGAGACTGTGGAGCAGGCTTCCCTCAGATGTGCGCAATTACTCACAGATTTAGCACAGGGGTGCTTCCTCTCAGGCAGCCCCGCCCTCCACTTGCCTGTGCCTGCCTGCCGGCTGGCATAACATAAAAGCTGCCTTTCCCTTGCTCCTCTGAGGCTGCAGCCTGTGTGTGTGCGAGAGAGGGGGGGAGGGAGAGGGGGAAGGGAGGCGGGACTTTGAATCTCCCAAGGGAAGCAGGAAGGAGCAATTGAGGGAGCGCTCTCTCTCTCTCTATAAGTAATAGAGGCAGGTGGGATTTTTAAAAAGTGAGGGGGGGCGAGTGTGTGTGTGAGACTGCTTATGCTTGCTTGCTTCCTGGGAAAGGAAGTCTCCTGGATCTCTGCTCTGGGTCTTCTCCTGAATAGGTCAAAGCTATTGGGGGGGGGGGGGGTGCAAGGAAATAGCCTTTCTGAGTTTCTTCTCCTTGGGGAAACCTGAGCAAGAAACCTCACATGCTGAGGTGACCTTGTTTCTGGCAAGCCCCCTTTTTTCTACTTTTCTCCTGCGATCTCCTCCTTTCTCTTCTAAAGCCTTGGCAATTCGCTAAAAGTTGAGAAGCAGACTGGGAGTTTGGGGTATCTGTTCCAGGAAGGGAGAATTGGGCTTGTGGATCAGTATTTGAGTCTATCGGGTTTTTTAAAAACAAAGAAACAAGTGGTGAAGGAAGCTACAGCATTGGCTGTTAATATTTTGTAAATTTAGCAAGCCATTTACTTCAGTCTGATTTTCACAAATGCATACCCTGCTTCTAAGCGTCTGGCACCATAATTTTATCTTTGCATGGATAAGTGCATGCATTGCCTAGTCAGCTTGCTAAAGCACTTGCCTGATGTTGCTGTTAACTGCCTCTCTCAACTTTTGTAGAATTTGTTTTGTTTTGCTCCTTAGCCAGGACTCTGCACATGCTTTCAGCATGCTTTTTTTAAAGCATGTTCATTTTGTGTGAAGCCATTTTGACACACTATAGCAGGAGTGTATAGAAGTGAGGGCATTTGCTGCTTCTATTGCCTGTAGATTACAGATATTCTTATCTAAAGCAAGATTTCAGAGGTGGTTTCTCTTGCCTGCAGTTTTCTGGTTATACACTTCTGGAGCTGGCTCAGCTGTCAACAGGCTGTTAATTTTTTGTGGCTTGTGTTCTTTACAGTTTTTAAAATTTGTGTTCAGAAAGAGATATGTGGGCAGAACTGTCTAGAAAACTTCATTATATTCTAGTGTTTCTTAAATCCTAAATAGTAAATTTGACAACAGATACCAAAGCTTTAATTTCTTTTGCATTCCCACTTTGAAGTTGTAACTGGAAAAGCATGTCTTGCACTGTACTTCCTCAGGATTTGTCACTTTAACAGAGTCCAAGTTGTAGTGTACAGTTGACTTGTGTCCCTGAGTAGTATATATATTTTTTAAAATCTTACACAACTATTGCTGTCCACGGTTTTAATTTGGTGTTACTCAGATATCTGAGGGAGTGAGCAGTGACTCAGGAAAGCTCTTAATTTACCACAAATTTTGTTAGTCTTCCAGGTGCTACTAGACTCTTGCTCTTTTCTACTGTTACTGACAGAATTACATGGCTACCCGTCTTGATCTGTTTACAGTTGTGTTTAAGTCATTCCTAAAATATACTTTAAAAGAATTACTTAAGTCATACAAATATAAGACCCAAAGCCATGAAATCTGACCAATTCTGTTACCATTAGTCCAATTCCCATCTTGATTAAAAATAAATGCTGGGCATTTAGGAAGCACTTTGAAGTGCCTGAAGCACTTTGGCACATGTTGTCAGTCATTCTCAAAACAGTCCTATAATGTCGCTTAATATAGTCCTGTCCCCCATGGCAGTTGCAGGGCTGAGGCCAAATGCCTCTAGCTTGTCAAAGAACACATACTCAGGTCATTGCAAGCCAAAACCCATCTTCTGGACGTGGAGCAGGGGTCACTGGGGGTGTGGGGGGGGAGGTATTTGTGAAGTTCCTGCATTGTGCAGGGGGTTGGACTAGATGACCTTGGAGGTCCCTTCCAACTCTATGATTCTGTTCTGATTCGGACCAGAAGGGAAGTACCTAGCCAACTGCCATCCATCATCGATGGCAGCTGAAAATACATTGGGTCAACCCTCACCCATAATAGAAGAAGCACCTGTAGCTATATTCAACCCAGGCTAACCCCACCTAAGAAACTTCTATGCTGTTTCTATAATTTCTAAAATGTACTTCATACCAACTGTGCATCTCCATTCCTTTCTAATTCCTCTCAACTATGCACAGCTTTCTATGTCATGCTTCATTTGGACTGCTCAGGTCCTAGCTTCCTTCTTTTCTATAACCATGGATCTACATCCCCTTCCTCAAGCCTTGCTTCTTGTCCCAACTCTCTAAAGTCAGACCAGTTCGGCCAGTGGCAACCCAAAATACATCTGCCTGTCCAGGAAATTCAACTAAATACCACTAGAGGTTTTGTCACCACTGCTACATCACTTAATGCATTACAATATAGGTTCATGTTCAGGCTACAATTTATGATGCTTTAGTTTGGGAAGATCTGTTTCCTTGGTCACATCAGCTGGTGCTATTTTTTTCTGTAAACTCCTCTTCAGTCACAGTGGACTCTGCTCACATGTTGTCGGTCAATCCCCTCTTTAACCCACCCTTCCTCCAGTCTCCCTTCCCTTGTACTGACCTCACAACAATGGCAATATCACCCAGCCTGATGAAGGGAGCTTTGACTCTTGGAAGCTTATTCCCTGAAACTCTTGTTGGTCTCTAATCTGCTACTGGACTCAAATCTAACTGTCCCAGTACCACCGAGTAAGCATCATGCAAAATGTAGATCTGAACATGGGTCTCCTCAATCCACACTGGACATCATGTCATTGGTCCATCTACTTCAGCATGGACTGCTCTGACGCAGGTGAGCTCAGAGACTTAGATAGAGAAAGATCCTTTCCAACACCTGTTCTCTTAGACCTCCTAGGTTTATACCTTTATCCCTTGGCACACAAAGCATGGTCTCTCTACCATCAATCCGTTAGCGTCATCATTGTCTACTCAGACTGGCAGTGGTTCTCCAGGGCTTTATGTAGAGGATTTTGCCCGTGCCATGCTTTGTTTCTGAGCCATTGGGGCCTGGCTAGGGGGGTTCCCAAGGGTTTCCAGGCCCCCCTAAATTTCTGGAGGGCCACTTCCTAAATCCTACATGGCTCCGCCTCCATAAATAGGGACAATGGCCTGTGGTGTCACTGGCTCCTCCCTATGATGTCACTGGGCCTCGATTCTTTTAAGGACCAAGCACAGCAATGCCTCCGGCCCAGCCCCAGCCCCCCCCCCCCGGAAATTGGAAAGTCTACGCCCTTGGTCTCCAGTGCAGCTGCTGTGCCTTCACCTCCTGGGAATTGCATCTCTTTGAGTATTTCTTTACTGAAAGGGCATTGGACACTGATCAACCACTCCACTACCACCATTTATGTACGTGTGTCCAGGGACTGAGCTGTCCATGTTGCAAAATGTCCCTTAAAATCATTCATTTGCATCAATGCAGCCCTTTTTAATTGCAGACAATGGGAGCATAACACAGCAGCCAGATGGACAATACATACTTAGATCCTGCCCTGCTTTCTCTCCTGCTGGAGAACAGAATGTGTTTTGTCAGCAAGAGAATCCACAGCAAGGAGCTGACATCTTCAGTTTAAGTGGATCGCTCAGAATCAGCGTCTTAACCTGGTAATTGCAGCAGCTGAATATGCTAAACTTGACCACACAATGTTCTTTCTTGTTAAGCGCTTTAGATTTAACACACACCCCATGTACTGTACACTTTCAGTAATTTGGGAATGTATAATACACTCTTTAGGATGCCATGAATCATATTTTTCACCTTCTTCCTTTGAAATCCCACATAAGTACCATGCGAATGTGTGCAATGGCTGCTCGCCACGTGCTTCCGTAATGGCGACCACCACGTGGCCGAGCACGTGGCCAGGCAGTGACCTGAGCTTCAGTCAGGGTAACAATAGATGGACGGATCCTAAGTGGCCTCCAATAAGGAACCTAGGTTCATTCAGGGGAACCTATGAATAGCAATGTAAATGTAAGACCCTATCGGGTCGTTTGGGTGTGGCCAGAGGTGTGGCTCCGGCCAGCATAAAAAGCAGGCCCTGGAGCCCTTTTGGCATGCCTCATCTGACCATCAATAAAGCTTGCTATGCTGAAATCACTACCACTGGTCTCCCGACTCTAGTACTTTTCAGCCCATAATAAACTCACCTTATGTACAAACCTAGCAAGTTAAGTGCCTTTTTGCTGTCATTTTTCATACCTACAGACATGATTTTTCGATGCCGTCTTGCTCTCTCCTCCTGATTTCCTCCCCCACATCACCCTGTGGTTGTACCCAGGTATCCACTAGATTGTGCCTACATGTGATGGGTATGTTTATGACCAGCCCCTTCCCAAGTGCTGTGGCTCTGCTGGGCACCATTCCCCAACATGGCATCTGCCTCCTGCTCCAGGAAAGTGAACAAGGCTGTTGCCCAGGAGGAGCTATGGTTGGCTGGTGGTTCCCACTTTGCACAAAGAAAGATTCTAACCATCCCATCTCTTGCAGCCCTAGAGGTCGACTTGAAGGGTGCTTTTAACATAGAGAAGCCTTTATCTTTTAACAGCTAGCCTAATGAAGAGTTCAGGAGAACTCGAATGCTTACATGTGGCTTTGTATTATAAGTCTGACTTGCAAGCCCATCCCATAACTCCAGATACAGAAGGGCTGGCTGAGGTCCAACAGTGATGGGGAGAGACAGCCTTGCATGCTCAGAGGCACTGATCACTAAAAAGCTTTTAGTTATACATATTTAATATTAACACTTAGAATTTATTGTGTGTGTTTTTCATTGGGTGGTGCACGGGGTGCACAGTAATCATGTGGCTTTTCTGGCTGATGGTAATTGCAACTGTGGCTATCTGTGAGTCATATAGTGAGTACTGTTGTGATTCAGAGATGTAAGATGCTTCGAAGCACACCAGGGAGTTCCTGGGATCCTGACAGCTGTTTTTTCCCCAGTGAAGAGAGCCATAAGATGCACCAAGAGGTCAGAGAGCAGAAATGTATTTCTGCAGAGAGAGAACCATTTTCCCGCTTGCTACGGGGGTTAAGCTGGATAGGTGTTGTAAAACATCTGGGTATTGAGATGTGTGGGACATGTGCTACAGGTTGATTGGGGGGTTGGGGTTCACTTTCACACATGAGGCAAGTTCCCTAAAACTGGACTGGGAGAGGCTTCCCCCCATCAAAGACAGGAAGGGTTAAAAGACTAAAACATCCATTCAGGCCCATAGCCAGGATTCTGTGGCTTGTGGGGCAAAAATTTTTCTGGTGGGGCTCCCATTATTTTTATGTCAGCTCCAGTACACCCCCAAGCCAGCAGCCACCCCTCTCCCTCCCCTCCTGCAAGATTTAAAGGGCCCTTCAGCTGATCGAGGGGGGAGCACATGGCCCGCCAATCAGCTGGAGGGCCCTTTATATCTTGTAGGAGGGGAGGGAGAGAGGCGTGGTCCATCCCCCCACTTCTTCTCAAAAACATTTAAAGGATCCCTTCTCCCTTTGAGAAGAAGCAGGGGGCCATGCATGCATCCCCATTCTTCTAAAAAAAAATCTTGTGGGGAAGGGGTGGAGCCCCCAATAGCCTGATGGGCTATATAGCTATGAGCCAGCATCCATTAGTCTTTGTTCAAATGCTGGAAGTTGGATTCCCCTGCATGGATCAGGTGAGGGTCAGGATGTGCATTTGTTCCCTGCCTTGTGCTCTAGTATAATTTATAGCAATAAAGTCTTTCCCTGCTTAAGAGAGCAGACTGTAATCAAATCCCTCTCTGTGTGCCTTGGATCACTTGCTGATACACCGGAGTGGGGGGGGGGGCTGGAGTTAAACTCTGCCGGGAAAGTGAAGCTGACGGGGGTGAGCGGGATGACATCGGTGATCGAGCTCGATGGGAGTAGTGATCCCAATCGGAATGGGTGGCCGGTGGAAGCCACGGCATCGATGAGGAGAGCGGGTATGCCCCATACTGATAGTGGAGCTGCCAGTGATCCCAGGGCATCATGGGATGAGATGAATAGCCCCATGAAGATGGAGAGCGGTGCCTAGGAGAACCATATTGAGGAGATCTTTGTCAGGGTGACCAATATTGGGGAGAACGATCGCAGTACTCCCGTCGATGATCCCCAGCCAGGGAGTAAGCGGATGGAGCTTCAACATTGAACGGACGATCGGAAAGATGATGACGGTCGATGTTGACTGGGGAGAAGGATTGGTCTGAGAGTGGAGACAGACCGCTCTCTGTGAGGTGGCCGGGTATAATGTTGGGCCCGGTCTGGCTCAGACACCTCCTGTGTTTCCAGAATATGTTCTGGCAATGCAGGATTGAGTTGCCGAATGGGCGAATCGAGGAGGTGGATAACAGGTAGTTCAGTCGACACCAGTGGAAGAATCGAAGCCGTCATCCCCAATGAGGCAGTAGTAGGCGGCGGTGGGGGGGCAGAGGTTGATGGCTTCTTTGGCGGCTTACCAAGGCCAGAGGCCAGCGCTTTGTGGTGCTTGTCTGACTTGCCCTTTTTTTTCTTTATAGTTATCGATGCCGCAGACTCAGCAGGAGCCGGGTGTTTAGAGGCCATATGCACGATATCAGAGGCTCGACTGTCCAGGAAGATCATCCATCAACAAAAATGGTCGGGAAGGAGGTGCGGATGCCATCGGCGAGGTGGTCGACGCTGTGAGCAAGGCGGACTCCAATAAAGCGACCTTGAGACGAGCCACCCTGTTTTTTTGAGTCTGATTGTTAAATTTAGCACAGTGAAGGCAAGAGTCAGGTCTATGACTTTCCCCCAAGCAAAAGATGCAGAGGGAATGACCAGCAGGAGCCGCTAATTTGCTGCCGCAAGAAGAACAGTGTTTAAAGCAACCCTGCTTTTTAGCCATACAGAGGAGCTAAAAAGTAGGAAATAGTGACGTTAAATGTAGGGGGGGGGGTGCCTGAAGGCAGAAGGAAAGAACCCCCCCCCCACCTGAGAGAGGAGAGCAGGCTTTTTTTTTTTAAAAAAAAAATGATAGAAGAGAAAGAAGGAAAAGCTTAAGAGAATTTAAGAGAAAAAAGTGAGCAGAGAAAGAAGAGAGAAGAGAGAGAAGAGATTGGATTTATATCCCGTCCTTCACTCACTTAAGAGTCTCAGAGCGGCTTACAAACTCCTTTCCCTTCCCCTCCCCACAACAGACACCCTGTGAAGTAGGTGGGGCTGAGAGAACTCTTTCCCAAACTGTCCTTGAGAGAACAGCTGGTCCAGAGCTACGGCTTGCCCAAGGTCATCCAGCCAGGTGCAAGTGGAGGAGTGGGGAATCAAACCCGGTTCTCCCAGATTAGAGTCCGCGCACTTAACCACTACTCCAAACTGGCTCTCTGTGGAAGAGCTTTCCACAGAAAAGTACTCAGCTGACAGAAAGAGCTGCAAACAGCGCGGCCATCAGAAGAGAACTGGCGGGATGTCCGTGCCCGCTCCTCTGGGCATGCGCGGTGGGGGCTCCATGCATGCCCAGAGGCACTGGGTGCGAAAATCTGTTAGAGCTTTCTATGATACCGAAGGATTCCAGCGCAGGTGCAGTAATAGGGCTGCCAAGTCCAACTTGGGAAATATCTGGGGACTTTGGGGGTGGAGCCAGGAGAAAGGAAGTGACATCATTTTGTGAAGTCACATCCTGTGATGTTGCTTCCACATGCTTCCACATGAACTCATGAAGTTTCCTAATACTGAATCAGGCCATTGGTCCATCAAGGTCAGTATTGACTACTCAGACTGGTAGTGGCTCTCCAGGGTCTCAGGCTGAGATCTTTAATGTCACCTATTACCTGATCCTTTTTTAGCTGAAGAGGCTGATACCTCCTGCATGTCAAGCAGATGCTCTATCACTGAGCAATGGCCCTACTGAATCCTTCCTCATCTCGGCAGAATATGAAGCACTAAGTGCTACACAAGTGCTAAATATGATTTTCATATCATAAGAACAGGAGAGAAGCCACAGTGGATTGGCCCATCCAGTACAGCCCATCCAGTACAACACTCTGTGTCACAACAGTGGCCAAAAATACCAGGTGCCCTCAGGAGGTCCAGCAGCGGGGCCAGAGCTCCAGAAGCCCTCCCACTGTTGCCCCCCAAGCACCAAGAATTCAGAGCATCACTGCCCGAGACAAAGGGTTCCATTTAGACCTTGTGGCTAATAATAGCCACTGATAGACCTCTGCTGGATGGGGACAGAGAGAGAGAGAGAGACAGACAGACAGCTTTTTCACTTACTCTTGCCCAACTCCCAGGTTTTATTTCTGGCCCTTGTTTCACCCAGCTGTTGTCCATGTAAGTCCCATAACTTCTCCCCCCCCCCCAGCATAGGCTTTTTGGTGGCTAAAGAGGACCTTTGTCCTCCCCTTTTCGCCAGCAGAAAAGCTAGTTGGATCCATCCCTAATTTAAAATACCGGTTACTTGATGTACAAATGCTTTTAAAAATGCAGATTTTTACTGCTGGAGGGGGGGACACGGTTGAAAGAAACAGAAAATTGGCATAAAAATGAGGAATCCCAACTTTTATTTGCAGAAGGGAAATGAGGATTGGTGGGACCCAAGCAGCCACGACAAGACATTTTAAACAATCCCACTCCCAGACCTTCTACAGGCAACCTCTCCTTGTGATGTTTACCTCTTTGGAAGTGACAGTTTATTCCTTTGACAAAACCACAGTGGACAGACAGACAGCAAAAAGAAAGAGGGGGAGGGGGAGAGACAGAGAAGGAAAAGAGCTCGCAGACCCCAGCTTACCAGAGCAGTTTACTTAGCAGCAACCTTGCACGCAGTAGAAAGAGCTTAGTCCCTCCTTAATCTCTGGGCGGGGCTCTCTAGCTGGCTCAGCTCTTAAAGGGGAAATTTCCCTTTTAAGAAGTTCAAGAGGCTGGCCAGGGCAGGCTCCGAGGTTCCCCTGCTGGCAGCCATTTTGTCCCCCCGGTGGCCAATCTTGGAAAAGCGGGGGAAAGCTTTCAAAATCGGTGTTTCCCCCGCTCTTCCGGGGGACTTGGCAGCCCTATGCAGTAACCTATCGGTGTGAAGCACAGAGACCACGTCGAAGATACACAAGATCAGAACTGGCTTCACTTCCTAGCAGATCTGCAATGTCTGCCTGAATGTGGATTAACATTTTTTTGTAAAGCTACCCAAATAAATTTCATCATGATATTTTCAGAAATTTCCCCACAGGCTACAGCTGAGTATAAAATAATTGATTTTAGAATTTCAGTCACCTTATGTTGGGTAGAAGAAAGGAGAGTAATTTTCGAAGACATCTGGGTGGTGTGCGGTGTTTAGGAGGAACCGATGAATAGCTCTGCCAGGCTCCTTTGTTTGAGGGAGCTATAATTATAATTCCAGAAGAAATTTGGATTTGAAAAGTAGCTCAGATGATAATTAACCTCCTGAAAGGAACACAGTTGGTACCTTTGCCAAAGCTTTTAGGCTGGTCAAAATGTTGTTACAATTTTTTTCTTTTCATTGGTCTTCGTCTCAAACAAGAGAGGCCAGTTTACATGCCAGCAAGCTATGCTACTTGGGTGTTCGATGAACATGTTTGCAGTGTTCCCTCGAAGCTGAGTTAGTGTGAGCTAGCTCACAGTTTTTTAGCCCCCGGCTCACACATTTTTGTCTTAGCTCAGGAAGGATGGCTCCAGAGCAAACTAATTTACGCAGTAGCCAAATAGCTCGCTCACAACTTTAATGCCAGTAGCTCACAAAGTAGGATTTTTGCTTACAAGACTCCCCAGCTTAGAGGGAGTATTGGTTTCAAGGCTTCATTTCCACACCTCTGGGGAGACAATAGAACAAAGTTTGAGTCCAGTGGCACCTTTAAGACCATGTTTAATTCTGGGTGTAAGCTTTTGTGTGCATCCACACTTCTTCAAATAATTCTGGGTATACACTTTTGTGTACATGCATGTACACGAAAAGCTTATACCCAGAATTATCTGGAGAAGTGTGTATGCACACGAAAGCTTATACCTGTCAGTGAACTGCCATAGACGGGTGACTGCACCAATATTACAATGTTACATCCAGCTAAGCCTTTTTGTTTAACTTGCATTGTTTTGGGTCTGAATGTTTTACTCCATACTTATAGGTCCTGGCCGGGAGATAGCATCGGGGACCTGACCCCCACCACTGGAATGCACAACTTGCTTCACCTTGCTCGCTTTGCTTTGCGCATGCTCATTACTCATTCGCTTTTATCTCTAGCTTCCTCAGCTAAAGACCTTAAAAGAAAGTGCCTCCTGTTATGTGTTACAAGAACCACAGGTGTTAAGTATTCTATTTTCTTAATTCCTCTGGGAACTATTCTTCCCAAATGTTCAACAGTATTTCTCCCTGAGAACTCATTTTGCCAAGATGAGAGGGAGATGACTGTGCTGATGACTGACCGCCTGAACATGGTGGCCCAGGCAGTCCAAGAGCAATTGGTGGGAGCTGGAGCCGGAGCACCGCCAGCAGTGGTTCCGCTGCCCGCGCAGCCACCAGCCCTGCCTCCCACCCCCTCGGGACCTCCTGTAGCACTGGTCCTGGGGCCTGCGCAACCAGCAGACAGGTGACCTGTGCCACATGAGCTGATGGGGGCCACCTTTGATGGGAACCCCACAAAGCTGCAATTCTTCATAATCGAGGAAGGGTGGTGCATGCAGAATTGGGGCCACCTGTTCCAAGATGAGGGGGATTGAGTGGGCTACATCGGTTCCAGACTGCGAGAGGAAGCCGCGGATTGGTATGTGAGCCTTCACAACCCTCCAGGTCCTGAGTTGGATACCGTGGAAGAAGTTATGTGGGCCCTACATCGGCAGTATGAAGACCCGATGAGCGAAGAGAAAGCCCGGAACCGGGTGCGCAACCTCTCACAAGGGAGATTGTCAGTTTGTGAGTATACCGCTGCTTTTAAAAGGTTGGAAGCTAAGATTAGGGGTTGGCCTGAAGAGGTCTTCGTAGAACAATATCGCCGGGGCTTGAATGGGGAGTTATACGAGACTATTTTGAGAAATGTGAATCCGACCACCCTGAATGGGTGGATCAGAGCCAGTGAAGACGCCGAAGTGCGGTTTACCTTGATCCGCATGAGGCACTCAACTAACTCCCCAAAAACCACTGCCCCCCCCCCCCGGCCACCCCTTTCAAAGCAAAAGCCAAGTCGGCTGGCCGCGATGTTAGAGAGTTCCGGATGAAGAAGGGATTATGCACCTGGTGCGGAGAATCGGGCCATTTCGCTTCAGCCTGCCCCACCACTTCACTGAAAGGCGGAGCACCTGCATCCCCGCCAGCCAGTCCCAAGCCAAAGAAAGCATCCACCCCAAATCCTTTGGCACTTCAAATCGTGGAGGCCAGATTCCCGGAGACGTCACATGGTGAGATGACTAAACAGCCGCAGGGAAACGACCAGGACCTGCTCTGAACGGCGCAACGCAGCAGGTCCCTCAAACCATCATGCCTCAAATGTCTTCTGAAGAAGGCACCCATGTGTGAATCAGAAGGTTCTTAGTTCATGTCCCAGATGCCTTTGACAGCATGTTTGGGAAGGGGGAGTGGAAATGCTCAACTGTGCTAATTATTGGGATCCTGAGAACAAGTCTCACAAAGTCTCATAATCCCAGTAATTCTGGATGGATGAACATGACTAAGATCTTCTGTATGTTGTGGGTGGGTGGGTGGGAACGAATCAGTGCAGTGATTTCTATCTATGTATTTTGGCAGAGCTTAGTACCGCATAACCTTTCCTCAAACAGTGGTACATATGGTTAAAGCAAAAGTCAATAAAGACATTAAATCAAGATTAATTAATTTAGTAAATTTGTATGACACCTCTCCAGAGACCTGTTCAAGACAGCTGGCAAATAAAATAAATGTAAAACAAGGCAATGATCAATAAAACCAACACAATAAAATTAACCCCAGCAATAAAAACTACCCCCTACTCAGCAGTATAAAACAATCTGAAAAGCAGGTTGTAAAAACATCAGTCTCAGCAGCTGGGAAATAAGGCCATAAATTTACTAAAACCGATGGGATAAAGCTTCAGTTAAAAGCCTGAGTAAGCAGAACAGGCTGGGTCTTAATTCCCCGAGTGGCTTTATCATTGATCAGCAGTAAGCACCTCGGTCTTGTCTAGATTAAGCTTCAGTTTATTGGCCCTCATCCATCCAATTATCTTATTCTTATATTTGTTCAGAAGTCCACCTGTTAGGAAGAAGCAGAGCTGGGTGTCATCCACGTATTGGTGGGACTTCCCTCAAAACCCCTCTTCCAGTGAGTTTCAAGTAAATGTTCGCATGGGAAGGGAGGTGGATCTTTGTGGAAGGACATTGTAGCATAGATGCCATAGGGACAAGCAGCTGTCCGTCCCCCCCCCCCCCGCATTCTGGGAACAGCTGGCCAGGTAGGAACCACAGAAGCATAGTGTCCCCCACTACCGACTCAGCTAGCCTGCTCAGAAGGATACTATGGCTAATGGTGTCAAAAGCCACCGAAAATCCAGGAGAATCAGCAAGAGGTGCACTGCTCCCGTCACTCTCCTAATGAAGACCATTAGAGTGACCAAGGCCATTTCAGTCTCCAGCCTAGGCTTGAATCTGGATGGATTATTCGGGGGGGGGGGGGAACAAACCTAATCAGTGTCATCCAAGACCACCTAATGTGGTGTGACTGCGTGCCACCCATTCAGGTACCCTACCCGAGAACAGAGCACTGGGCACCAGATAGGGTCCAGGGATGTCTTCTGCCTCCTTCAAATGAAGAAATAGCCAGCAAGGGTTCAAAAAAAACCTAAAATGGAAACAAAAACTCAAGACACACCACGCTGCCTCTTTTACCCGAGAACACAGTATTGTATACTGCTGGCCAGTCGGGGAGAGACAGCCTAACAGTATCTGGGGCGGGGGGGGGGGGGGGAATAGTGCCTCAAAGGACCAGAAATGAAACAGGGAGGGGGGGAGGGGGGAGAAGAATTGCCTTTGCACAGTGTACTTCAATGCATTTTTGCAAAATCACTTATTTAAATAGAACTCCAGCTAGAGGATTCATTCAGTTCCCTCTAAGCTGTGGAGTCTTGTGAGCAAAAATCCTACTTTGTAAGCAACTGGCATTAAAGCTGTGAGCGAGCAATTTGCCTGCTGCATAAATTAGTTTGCTCTGGAGCCATCCTTCCTAAGTGGAGACAAAAATGTGTGAGTTGGAGGCTAAAAAACTATGAGCTAGCTCACACTAACTCAGCTTAGAGGGAACACTGTCCCCAACCTTTTTGAGCCTGTGGGTGCCCTTGGAATTCTGACACAAGTTTGATGGGTGCAACCACCAAATGGGGGGCACAGCAGGGGGCGGAGCTAACCACAGAATGTCAAGGAATGAGGCTATGTGTAACTCTAAGGGTTACTCTAAGGGCATTCAGATGGGTAGCTAATCCTGCCATTGGCCCGGCTGGAATTTGATCTAGATCTTTTTAATCCAGCACTGCACAACCAGATAGCTCTCCCGTGAATTGCTTTACTGTGTGTGACTCTGTGGTGGATTGTCTAAACGGCATCCACCTTATGGAGCCGTGCAGTCGGCTTTTTTTAAAAAAATCCTGTTTGTGCATGTGCATATGTGCATATCTGAATATGTGCTTATCTGCATATGTGCCTCACCGTCTGCGGACGTCACATGTTTAAGCAGTTATGTGTGCATTGCTAAGTTTTTTAAAATGGCGGCCGTTTGGGATTGTCTGGAGACCATCCTTACGGGCTGATTGCATGCTAGTGGAATGACCTGATGGTGGAAAGTCCGGCATTGGCCCGTCAGCCAGCTTTAGACCAGACTTTAAGCACTATCTTTTAAGTACGGATCCCCGACGGGGATCGACGGGCTACTAATGAAAGCAGCACAATTCCCAGATGTTGAGCCCCTGGACGTGCACTTTAAATCCACCAGGCACTCATGACAGAACAAAGTTTGAGTCCAGTGGCACCTTTAAGTTTTAATTAATTTAATTAATTTAATTCTGGGTATAAGCTTTCGTGTTCATGCATACGAAGGCTTATACCCAGAATTGAACTTTGTTGGTCTTAAAGGTGCCACTGGACTCAAACTTTGTTCTGCTGCTTCAGAGCAACACGGCTCCCCCACCTGAATCTAGAAACATAATGTGGAACAATACCTGCAAACTGGACCTATATAATAAAAGTTGTTGTTGGAGTGAGCAATGTTTGGATAGGAGGAGGAGAAACTCCTTTCCCTTCCCCTCCCCACAATAGACACCCTGTGAGGTAGGTGGGGCTGAGAGCTCATTCAAGAACAGCTCTGAAAAAACTATGGCTTGCCCAAGGTCACACCACCAGCTGCATGTGGAGGAGTGGGGGAGGGATCAAACCTGGTTCTCCCAGATTAGAGTCCGCGCACTTAACCACTACACCAAACCCTGCAGGGGGCAGCAAGAGAAAAGGCCAGTTAGGTAGGATACTGAGGTCAGCACCTTCTTTCTAATAGTAACACTTCCACATTTCAGGCAGAGGCTCGGTTTAACAGGCTGTCTTTTAAAATGAACACAGCCAGGGGTCCGTTGGGGCCGGAGCGAGGCGGAGTAAAGCTCCGCCAGCTCAGGAGTGGCCACTAGGGCAGCCATGGGCTGAATCAGATTCTCTGATCTGATTCGCCCCGCTGCTGAATTGCCACCGAAATTCGGCGGCAACTTTAAAAGCGACTGGAGGGGAGGGGGTTTGAGGGAGAGGTTCCAAACTTGCAGGGTAGCTGCTGGGGCCTCTTCTCGAAATACCCACCAAGTTTCAAGAAGATTGGACCAGGGGGTCCAATTCTACAGGCCCCCAAACAGGTTGCCCCCATTCCCTCCATTGTTCTCTATGGGAGGAAAAAAGCAACACTTTTTCCCACCAGAGAACAATGGAGGGGATGGGACAACCTGTTTGGGGGCCCGTAAAATTGGACCCCCTGGTCCAATCTTCTTGAAACTTGGTGGGTATTTCGAGGAGAGGCCCCAGCAGCTACCCTGCAAGTTTGGAGCCTCTCTCTCAAACCCCCTTTCCTCCAGCCCCTCATATACCCTATGAGTTTTTGCCATTGATTTCAATGGCCCATAGAGTATAATGGGGCTGAAACTGACATTCCCTTTCTGACATACTTCTGGTGATGTCAGGGGACGTGGCATATGCTAATGAGGTATGCTAATGAGTTATGCTAATGAGCTCCTGCACCTCTTTTTCTACGAAAGGACCCCTGAACACAGCCTTTTAAAATATTTTCTTGCATGTACCTTCAGTCACCCAGTGAACATCCTTGTGCTGTGGTGGCAGCAGCTCTCAAAACAACATTAAAAAAAAATCTGTCCAAAGAATCATTTCCAGAGGCCAATCAGAAGACTTCCTGGGTAAAAGCCCCACCTGGCACCACTGTTCCCTCTAAGCTGAGTTACTGTGAGCTAGCTTACAGTTGTTTAACCTCCGGCTCACAGAATTTTGTCTTAGCTCAGGAGCAAGCAGCAGCCAAATCGCTTGCTCACAACTTTAATGTCAGTAGCTCACAAAGTAGAATTTTTGCTCACAAGGTTCTGCAGCTTAGAGGGAGCATTGGCTGGCACTGCCCACTTTGGTAGGCCGCAGGGTGCCCATGGGCACCACATCAGGGCCCATGCAGTACATCACAGGGAGATGATCTAGAGAAGGAAATTATGGACCAGTCCTCTTGCTGTAGCTTTAAAGTTTATGAAATATAACGAGTCCTTTTAAAAATAATTGAAATAACAAATGTGGCTCTGACAACTGTAACCTAGGAAGCACACCCAAAAAATGTGTAGCTGAAAATATAGATCAGTGTACCATAATATGTACCAGATTTTGTTACAACTTTCTCGAACATCAAAACTAAGATTCATTATCCATTAAAAAAGCTAGATGCCCCGGAGAATCACCCCAAGGTGGCAGCGTAACAAAATATTTAATCACATTGCCCCCCCCCCTTTCTTGGGAGGACAAGAAAGTATCAATACAAATAATTTAATTATGAAAATAATTTTTTAAAAAACCCAGAACATCTGACACTAAAAATTACTTTAATGGCTTTATTACACGGCTTTCTGCAGCTATGTCACATAATGCACTTTCAATCCACTTTCGATGCACTTTGCAACTTGGATTTTACTGTATGAAATGGCAAAGTCCACTTGCACATGGTAGCTGAAGTGGATTGAAACTGGATTATTTAGCATGTGTGAAAGTGCCCGGGTGCTTTCACACATGCTAAATAATGCAGTTTCCATCCACTTCAGCGACTGTTTGCAAGTGGACTTTGCCATTTCACATAGTAAAATCCAGTTGCAAAGTGCATTGAAAGTGGATTGAAAGTGCGTTATTTAAGTGTGTGTGAAATATTAATAGTATATGGACGTTGCTAACTGTGGTGTGCAAACTGTTGAGAAGCTGAATGTGTAACTGTGCAGAGCAAGAAACAAAGGTTGACAGATCAGTTCTGAAGCCCATAAGTATCCATCCCCCCCCGCCCCCCCCCCCCGGGAGTCTTTAAAATACAGGCAAACCTAATGTGGGAAATTTTATACCAGCAGGGTAGGGATTGCTTCCATCTCTATGTTGCAAACTTCCATTCCATTATGATCACTTGCATGTTTTCACCTTTTAAAACTACCCTTGTACCACAATGTTACTAGCCTTGGAAGGAAAACATACTTGTCTCATTTCCTCTTGCCCAGCTAATATAAACCAGATAGAGGGAGTTCAGTTTCAAATAGCATAACCGTGCAGGGACTCTGTGGATCAGGACCCATAAACACACACCTATTTCTACTTTTAAAATGCTTGGAATATCTGATCATGGCTCTCTTAGCATCTTGTGTAGTTAAGAAGCCAAAATGCTGGGATTACAGCAAACCCAGTTTAGCATGCAAAGACCTCTCACTTTATTTATTATTTAATTAATTTATACCCCGCCCTCCCCACGAGCGGGCTCAGGGTGGCTGACATGATTGGCCTGTAGTGACCATTAAATATGCATAAAATCAGTTAAAATTTTCCAATACAATAAAATACAATACAAGATACAATGAAAACATTGAATCACAGTGCTAGTGCTAATACAATAAATTAAATAAAATGGTGTGTTGGAGTAAGCCTACTGCCAAACAGTTTGCCACTCAAGAGATCTTCCAGGGCACAGTGGTAAAGGCCAAACATTAGGGCTATGGGTCAGGCTCATTGGTAGCAGTGGGGGCGGCTCCTAGTTGGAAGCCTGGTGGAAGAGCTCCATCTTGCAGGCCCTGGGGAACTGCAAGAGATCCTGCAGGGCCCTGATCTCCTCTGGGAACTCATTCTACCAGTATGGAGCCACCACTGAAAAAGCCCTGGCCTTACTGGTGGAAAGCTTAGCATCCTTGGGGCCAGGAAGGGTCAGTCGGTTCTGAGACCCCAACCTCAACCTGCTCTCTGGGGTATATAAGGGGAAAGGTGGTCCCTCAGGTATGTCGGACCCTGGCTATATAGGGCTTTAAAGGTAAATACCAGCACCTTGAAGTGAATTTGGTATGCTACTGGCAGCCCGTGCAGTGCCTTCAGTACAGGCCAGATGTGCTCCCATCTGGGAAGACCCATCAAAAGCCTGGCCGCAGCATTCTGCACTAGCTGCAGCTTCCGAATTTGCGACAGGGGCAGCCCCATGTAGAGAGGGTTACAGTAATCTAGTCTTGAGGTGACTGTTGCATGGATCACTGTGGCTGTCATCGCGGCTGAGGAAGGGTACCAACTGCCTAATCAGCCGAAGATGGTAAAAGGCCAACTTGGCAGTGGCTGCCACCTGGGCCTCCACTGTTAAGGAGGGGTCCAGGAGCACTCCCAAACTCCTAACCTCCTGCGCTGGCACCGGTGGCAACCCACCGAAGGGCGGGAGTAGGGGCCCTCCTCCCAACCTGCTCCGACTCACACACAGGACCTCCGTCTTCATTGGATTTAACTTCAACTGGTTCAGCCTAAACCAACCAGACATGGCTTGTAATTCCCGGTCCAGATCTTCTGGTCTGGAGTCCAACTGGCCGCCAACGTCAGGTAGAGCTGGGTGTCATCAGCGTACTGGTGGCATCCCAGTCTATACCTCCGGGCAATCTGGGCAAGGGGGCACATAAAGATGTTAAACAGCATCAGGGACAGCACTTGCCCTTGAGGCACTCCGCACTCCAGCAGATGCCTTGTGGACTACTGTTTCCCTAGTGCCACCCTTTCTTCCCGACCCTGGAGAAAGGAAGCAAGCCATTGCAAGGCAAGACCCTGGATCCCCATGTTGGTGAGGCGGTGGGTCAGTAACTGGTGGTTGACTGTGTTGAACGCAGCCGACAGGTCCAACACCAGTACTGCCGAACCACCCTGGTCCAGATGCCTCTGGAGGTCATCAGTAAGGGTGACCAATGCCATCTCTGTTCCATGTCCCAGGCGGAAGCCAGACTAGAAGGGATCTAAAGTGGAAGAATCATCCATGAAGCCCTGTAACTGTAACGCCACCTCCCTATCAATTAACTTGCCCAAATAGGGCAAGTTGGAGACTGGCCGATAGTTTGGGATGGTTTTTTTAAGAGAGGGCAGACCATTGCTTCCTTGAGTGCCCCTGGGAATAGCCTCTCGAAGAGGGACTTGTTGATAATGTCCCTTAGGGTGCCTCGAAACACTTCGTGGCCAGCTTTACTAAGCCACGAAGGGCACGGATCAAGGCTGCACGTGGTTAGGCGAACAGTCAGGAGCAATCTGTCAACTTCCTCCAGGCTGAGGGGGCCGCAATGATCCAAAACCGAAATTGAAGGTGTGCTTGGGGCCTCGAGCTCATTGACTGTTTCAACTGTGGTGGGGAGGTCACGGCAGAGCGACAGGACTTTATCCACGAAATAGCTCACAAAAGCCTCACAGCCAATATCCAATTCCCTAGTGTTTGGCCTGTCCTGCGGCAGAGCTGTTATAGACTGAATCGTTCTAAATAACTGGGCCGGGCGTGAGCTCGCAGATGCAATCGTAGCTGCAAAGTACTCTCTCTTTGCGGCTTTGACTGCCATCTCATAGGATCTCATAAACATCCTATAGGATGCTCTTGTAGCTTCGTCATGAACGCAGCTCCACTGTCTCTCTAGCTGTCTTAGCTCTTGCTTCATAAGCCCCAACTCCTGGGTGAACCAGGGAGCCAGCTTGGGGTGAGAGCACAGAGGACGCTGGGGAGCGATCTCGTTGATGGCTGCAGAGAGTCAGCTGTGCCAATCCTCCACAAGCTCATCCAATGAGCTGCCAGGAAGCATCGGATCCTGTAGAGCCATCTGAAGCCGCATAAGATCCATCTGGCTCCGTGGGCGAGCTAAAATACGCTCGCTGCCTAAACAGGGTCAGGGCAGGACATTCAGATGGGCCCCTAGGGCATGGTGGTCTGACCATGGTACTGCTGAAGCAGTAACCCGGTCCACTGTGGCCCCCGTCACGTGTGCCCTGCTTGGTGCGTGGGGGTCGTTACATATTGGGAGAGTCCCAGCGCCACCATGGACGACACCAGGTCCGTTGCCTGAACGGAAGTCGCATCATCAGCACGGACATTGTAATCGCCCAAGACTATAAGTCTAGGGTGTTCCTGTGCCCAGTCTGATATGGCCTCCATCAGGACGGCAGGCTATTGGCTGGTGCATTAGGTGGTCAGTACACTAGCCAAATTGCCAAACTCTCTCCAGCCTCCCACACCAGACCGGCACACTCAATGCCCGTGATTTTTGGCAGCAGGAGCACCCTGAAGGAGTAAGCCTCCCGAATGAACAGAGCCACTCCTCCCCTCTGCCCTGTAGTCCATGACTGGTGAAGGACCAAGAACCCAGGGGGAGCCAACTGGGAGAGAGCTACAGTCTCTCCGTCTCATACCCATGTCTCAGTCATGCACACCAGGTCTGTATCTTGCTCCAGCAGGAAGTCACGAAGGACCACGGTCTTATTATTTATGGACCTGGCATTACACAACACCAATGTTGGAGAGGGGTTCTCAATCTGAGCCTCACCGCCGACAACCTTTGGGATGGGACGTAGGCTGGAAGGGGGCTGAGCCTTCCTGTTTCTCAGTCCTCTCAGTCCTCTTCCCTTGCATTTCTGCCTAGTCCCACCACTATACTTTTCCCAGCCCAGGAGTACTGGTATCCCTTGACCAGCCAACGCCACTAATGGTCTTCACTACGCTACAGACCACTAATAGACTGTTGGAAGCGGAAATGTAGGGATTCTATAGCAGTTCTCCCCGTAGTAGTCGTCCTAGAAGATCTCAGCAACCCAATTTATCCTAATTTTAATTAATTAAATTCTAATGATCTAACAATTTGGTAAAGAAATCACTCTCTTACACTGGCCAGTAAGAATATAAAGACCAATATTATCATCCCAATTTACCCCAAGATTCCAACCTAATTTCCTACCCCCAATTTGTTACACACAAAAACAACCAGAAGGATAATTGGTATCTGGCAATCAATTAATTAATCACGTACAAATTTGAGATTCATCCCATCAATTAATTGCTCCCACAATAAGACCTCAGTCAATTATAACAATTTGCCCCTCCTATGGATACCCCCCCCCCCCACTAACATCAACTTCAAATTAATTTGGTCTAACTCTCTGGAGCATCCTGACTCCAGTGTCTTCATAGCTGCTCATCCCTTCTCCGCTCCATATGAGCACTCCCCTGCCTCTGGTCTCTCTCCAGCACTGCGATGAAACAGTTCCTTGTCTTGGGTCCTGGGAGTCCTCCTCGACCCTGGTCTCCCCCGACTTTGCAGCACTTGTATCATTTACAGCTGTTCCTGATGCTAGATGGAAAGGGGTTAGGGAAAGGGTTGCCTCCAGCCAGAAGAGCCATCTAGTATGCAGGAATCTGGCACTACTGGCTCTGGTTCTATGCACTGGTAGCTGTGCCCATAATAGTGATGGAAACGCAGTTGACACGGGGGTCAGAACTGCCCCCATAAGGACTGTCAGCGGCAAGAATGATAATCCAGCAAACAAAGTTGTCTTGTCTCAAGCCATGTTTTATTACTTGTCACTTTAGGAAAAAAAGTAAGAGTCATTCTGCTGCTGCTGCTATTATACAATCACTTTTCTTCTCTCTTGTCTAGCCATGAAATACCACCAAAGTATCAGGATAATTTTAAAATGCTCCTTTTTATTTCCATGGTTGCACATTTGGTAATTAAATAATATGTCAACAAAGTCATATATGGATTTTTTTTAAAACAGGCTGCTAGATGAGTTACAATATATGGAGTTAAGAGAAGAAATTTATTTAACTGTTGGTGAGAATGTGCAGTGTAAAAGGTTCGCCACTGGTCGTTTTGTATGGGCAAATTAAGGTATTTTGGTGAAGTGCTTTTTATAGAAAATAAAATTCTGAGACATCTCAAGTAACTTGGAAGTTAGGCTCCCCATTTATTCACCTTTTTTTTTGTACTAACTATCTCTCTTGGCCCATTTCATGGTTCTTTTGAGGGAGCGGCTTGAAATTAAAAAATAAAGCCAACTTATAGTTGCTTTTACCGTTGGATATTCTTTTCCAAAATATAAATGAAGTTTTGGCAAACAATATTTATACAGAAAAATAGTTTTAGATATTCCCAAATTCAATGAAATTCTACAAAATTACTCTATAATAAATAAATAAAACCATGCTCTGGTACACTTAGTGTTTTTATATTTTACTGTGAACACAGACTGGAAGCAGGAGCAACAGAGGCTAAGCAAAGGGCAGTTCTGCATGGGCAGGGAGGAGTGAGGATCGGCGGTAAAAGTTTTGCTTTCACCGCAACAGCCACAGAGGAACAGGCTGGTTTTGTGTGCCCAGTTTGCTGGCCCCTCCACGGCCGCTATATGATGCCGGATGCTGGAGTAGAAGGACCACTGGTCTGATCCTGCAGGAATGTTCTTTGTAGGTTGGTATTAGAATACCACCCAGCATGCCAGACTGGGCTTATATTGTTAGTTCTTAAGCGAGACACATTCTAGTGGAAGCTAAGCCTAGGCTAAGGCATTCGAATTGGGCCAAGAACTGATGCCACAACAAGAGGCAAACCGGTGAAAGGAAGCAGCACATTTGGGGGGTTTTTTAGATGCCAAAGAGTTGAAAGGAAGAAACCGGTCCTTTGGAAGGCAAGCCAGGATATGCACATAGTTTGAATGTTAGAATGGCAGGGGCGGGGATGGAATGGAGCAACACTGTATGGAAAGCTGTTGGATGGCTGGACAGCAGATGAAGAAGAGGAGTTGGTTTTCATACCCCTCTTTTCGCTACCTGAAGAAGTCTCAGAGCATCTTACAATCGCCTTCCCTTCCTCTCCCCACAACAGACACCCTGTAAGGTAGGTGGGGCAGAGAGAGCTCTGAGAGAACTGGGACTGACCCAAGGTCACCCAGCTGGCTTCATGTGCAGGAATGGGTAATCAAACCTGGTTCTCCAGATTAGAGTCCACCGCTCTTGACCAATACTCTAAACTAGAGGAATTAGGTCTGGTATGATGCATAAATAGGGAAGTAGCAGGAAGGTAGGTGAGCAGGGCAAAGGTAGGAACAGACTCTGGAAGGAATTGTCACGCTTAATGGCTTGTTTACTGTGCAGGGGAGAAAACACCAGGACCTTGGAAACAAAAATACAAATTGGCAAATCAGGACATGCCAGGAATGAGCAGATTACTGCATTCTTGGGACGTTCCAAGAAAACAGATAAGAGCTCATTCACCGTGATTAGACAGCTTGCTATGAAGGGGCAGTTACATTCAATGGGCTTTGTCCCTGCAGATGCTTGTACCTCTGTTTGCGCAGCCTCTGTCTCATCCTCTGAAACTGTGATCCTCAAAATGACTCTTTCCACTGTCTCCCCATTGTCGTCAGTGCAGCTATTCTGGAGCGAATGATTTAATGACTGACGGAAGCGTGTTAAGAATTTGTAGGAACAGAAGAAACTTATATGCCAATACAATGGATATCTTTTTTAAAAAATACATTTCTCTCTTTGTCCAGGAGTAAAATTTATATATATTGATATCTGACCACCAATGGGCAGAAAATAATACTAGAGTGATTCTAAGAAAATAATATGTTCACTAAAATGTTTGCCTTCTACAGTTTAAATATTTAAACATACATAAATTACCATTTAGTATTTTTCAACAAACTACCAAATGTTTAAAATGGTTCATTAAAAAAACCCAAAAACCAAACCTACTGGTGTAGGTGAACTGCATATCAGAAACCTAGTTATCCTTACTGAGAAAAATTTACAAGTAAAAATAAAAGAAGATACATATTCTTCACAAATTAAAAGAAATGCAAGATTACAAGCACTATATTTACCATTAGATTTTGGGTCTTTCACCCTTTTAGGTGATCAAATCTACAGTTTTAATATAAACTGATATTAGACATTTGAAAAACAAATTTAACATTGGAAAATAATTTCATTAAACAAATAATCAGTTAGTGCTTATGGTCTTTTGAAACAGGCAGGCTGAAGAGCTTAGAATCAATCTGAAAAGGCTAAGTTAAAATACTGCAATCATTCGTAATGTTCACATGGAAAAAACAGATGTTTCAAACAATTATACATATTTCCATAGAACAGCTGTTTTTTTGTTTTATAAACAATAATTTAAAAACTATGATTTTCTGTGAGAGATATATATATGCAACATATAAAATGTGAAATGACATATTTGGTACAACAGTGTAGGAAATAAATCTTAAAAACAAACCTTCTACATTAATCATGTAAATAATTACCTTGTAAATCAACACGTATTTAAAAAAGTAAACATTAAATCTGTTTTGTCCATATATATGTATGTGTATATATATATAATATGTATATAGCTGTATTAAAGATATCTTCATTTTCTGTGACATAAAATAAACTTTTAAAGGAAAAAAAAGGTTAAAAGAACTAGTTTCCCTCTCTGTGCTGTAATCCGGTTACAACTTCTTTAACCCAGTTTTAAAAATACGGCAACAGTAAGAATGAATACATTGAAGCTCTCTCTATATCATGTTCTAATTCTCCTAACCTTCTAGATTAAAGTCACTTATCAAGTTTTCAATGACTGCAGCCAGTTTTAATTAAATTAGATTATCATGCTAATCTCTTCATCTATAGCCCCGTTCTCTTTAGTTGGGAAGAAGTTATTTCATAACAAGTTCTTTTTGGTAACCTGATTGTAAATCTGAAAAGTTTAATCACTTGGTATAGATTCAATTAGAGACCTCAGGATCACTTACTTTTCAAGTCTGACGTGGCAAAATTTAGGCACTTCTGCAAAGGCTTTTTTTTAAAAAATATTTTCTCTCTTTGTAAAATAACGTAGTCAAGACTTTGTTAGGGGTATGGAAATCATACCGTGCAAAGGAGGTTTAACTTTAGTCCTAGAATGCCATGATTCCGATACCGCTTCTCCGTACAAGTCTAATATCATCTGTGCATCTCAGCAATTTGTGCTTTACCTTGGATTCTCTATTGGGAATTTTTAGGTGGCGACATGCAGGAATCGAGGGTTTTGCCTTTTACGTCACCTCTTTTATCTTGGCATCAACTGCCTAGCAGAGGAGTGAGCTTTTTAAGAGAGTACAAAAATTGTCAACGGGTTAAAAGGTAAAATCTCTAGTTTATGTATATTGGCCAGGATCCAAAGAGTTACCCTGGTGCACCCAAGTGCTTGCACATGCCCAGTGTGATTTTTTAAAACTTAACACCCCCCCACTCCCCAATTCAAGCAGCAGATTCCTTTGCTATTATCATGGAGTACTACTGAAATTTTCTGCAGTTTCAAAAGTGATTTGTCCAGTGCAGCTGGCCAAAACTGGCTGTCGGAGAAAGCGACCTTGGCCGTGTGGAACTTGTTGTGTGGTTCTTTGGATCCTGGGCTTAGTGGCCAATGTAAATCGTTTATTGCTAACATTGAAAGATTCATAAAGTTGTGAACCCTACAATAATACATGAATAGGACTACTTACATTAGCTACAGTTATGGTGGCAAGACAATACTCCTAAGAAGTAAACGGTGTCATATAAAACCTTTGAAAATTAAAACATTACCCTTTTTTTATGTCTTGAACCATCACAGCTAGCATCAGGTAGTTAACTAGATTAGTTTGGAATATACTAGGCATACCATATTTAATATTCCTATATGATATAGCATCACTAGTTCCTTAGTGTTTGTGATTTGTCCGGACGAACAAACTTGTTACTCAGCATGCAGTTTGTGGCAATTCTATCGAGGAAGAGACAGGGTAGTATGTACAGTAACAATGCTTTGCTGTTCTCAACGAAGCCTCTTGACATTCCATTCCATTCCTGTTGGCTACTTGAGGATTATCTGTTAGAAAAAAAGAAACACTATTGGGATGTGTGGCAGGACTTAAAAGAAAAACACACCCACACACCCTGATTATTAGCGTTTTCTCGTGTTATCTAAAAATGAAAACACAGATTCACCTGAGATATTTTTAAACTAAACTTTTATCACATGCAGGCCTTTCCCAGTGGCACTCGTCTTTTCCTTTTAATTGCACAACCTCAAGGAACCAAGAAAACCTAAGATGAATAAGCACACTCCAAAATGTGTCTTGCGTTTAAAGAGAGCTGAATTTTATGGGAAGAGAAGCAAGTCCCTACCAAAGGCATCAGGAACACCCATTTTCTCCTTCGATGTTCACTGCAGTCTCTAGATGGAGGGACAGCCCCCGTATAATGTATGAGATGAAATCAGGAGGATGAGTGGTTATTGCAAAACCGAAGCTTAGCCATCCTCTTGCTGAAGTCAGTAAGGGACACACACCGATAGTTCAAAAGCATCTAAATTAATTGGTAGGTATGGGCTTTTTCAATAACAGTTCATGTTCCAGTAATAACGTTTTATTTATCTATTTTGCAAGCCAGGGAACTCTGCGGAGGCAATCATTTTTTTCTGAGGATATATCAGAACAGCGGTTTCTCCGGAGATTGAGAGCACAACCCTACCCTAAAATTTGGGTAGATTCAGGCTGTCCTCTCTCAATGATTCAATGTACCATGTTAACCTGGGATTTTCCTGTCTAATTCCTTCTCTGACAGGTAGTCTTCAAACCAGAAGTTGGACAGGATTCCATAAATAGCTCCTTACTATGACACTTAATATGCTCAGCTAGTTGTTGAGAAACAAGAAAGTATTTGATTCTATGATCCTATGCGGCTGGACAAACACAGGATTGCTCTAGGCTGATCCTGCACTGAGCAGGGGGTTGGACTAGATGGCCTGTATGGCCCCTTCCAACTCCGTGAGTTTCTATAGATTCTATGATCATGTCTAAAAGGTGAGGACCAGTACTTAAGGATTTATTTCAGGTCTGTATACTCATCAGATTGGTTGTGGTAAGAACTGACTACAAGTAGAAGCAGAGAAGGTATTTACAATCGATGGTTCTTTTCTTTCAGGTAGGCTAGTAAAATCTTGTAGGGTCATAATTTTGTGGACTTACTTGCTGGGTTTATTTCTTTTCTAAGAAAGATATTATTTGGGGGGGAAATGAATGTGTCGTTTTTTTAAATAGCAGCTGGTGGTTTCATGCACAAAATTCAGTTGTACCAACTGATACCATCAGCTACTAGAAATCATGACACTCTATGCTAATATAGGGCCTACACGTCAGTCCTAAAAATAAACAGTTAACTGCTGTTTCCCCCCCTAAACAGTAACAGTGTCTAGCATATAATCTGGCTAAACTTTGAGACTGCCTTAATAAGAAATCTATCCATTTACTGCAAATTTTCACTACAAATGTGTGCAATATGTCTTGCGAATCACAACAAAATGTTACCTCTGACCTATAGATGACCCCACCCCAAAAACTCTTTTGCCGTGTACTGGAAGAGGGCTTATTTCGACTGCTACAGAATTAGTGCCTGTATATAAAAAAAGAAATTACAAATGACTGCTACAGCCAAAACTGGTCCCTCTAATCCAGCATCCTGCTTCCCATCATGGCCAGCTGGTTGCCCTAGAGGGCCAGCCAACAGGGTATAGAGGCCAAGGCCTTCCCCCTGATGTTGCCCCCCATCACTGGTGTTCAGAGGTTTACTGCCTCTGAATGCATTGATTCCCATTAGTCCCCATGGAAAGTAGCTCTTGATAGAACTGTCCTCCGTGAATCTGCCTAATCCCCTCTTGAGGCCACCACTGCTGGTGGCCATCATCACATCCATTGGCAGTGAATTCCAAAAAGGTAATTACTCTGGAGTGTAGTACTTCTCTGAGCCTCCCACTTGCCCATGAAGTAGGATGAGGGAGCACACAGTACACGTCTTGTGCTCCGTCTGCACAAGTAGACTAAACTAGCTGCTATCTACATTCTGCTCCTCCTGCTATACTCAAGTCCCAACCCAGTGAAGAATGTCTGTTCCTATGAACAGAACAATGAGCAATCACTAGGTAAAGGTAAAGGTTTCCCTTGCTTCAAAGCCAGTCGAGTCCGACTCTAGGGGGCGGTGCTCATCTCCGTTTCCAAGCTGAAGAGCCAGCACTGTCCAAAAGACTTTTCCGTGGTCATATGGCTGGCATGACTAAATGCCAAGGCGCACGGAATGCCGATACCTTCCCTGTTTTTCTACTTGCAATTTCTTGCTTTCGAACTGCTCGGTTGGCAGGAGCTGGGGCCAGAGACAGGAGCTCACTCCATCACGTGGCACTAGGGTCTCGAACTGCTGAGCTACTGACCTTCCAGTCCACAGCTCAGCATCTTAACCTCTGAGCCACTGCGGCCCAGAGCAATCACTAGATCATTCTAATTAAACACATTTCACTACAACCAAAAAGGGGCATTGCTTGGGTTTTGCATCTCATCACCTATCAAAATTAAACCTTCCTGTAGTCATCCTTAGAGTCTTCTGTGAATGAGATCCAGTAGGGATCTGTTTCCCTCCACTCTGCTACTGCCACTGCCAAGTTATCATGCAGGGTACCAGGATAATAAGCCCTAAAATATGGTGTCTGGCAGTGACTGGCACAGGAACTGCTTCGCTCAGTTGAAGACAATGAACAAGGCAGATACTTATCTCATCTAGATTAAAGGAAAAATGCTCCTCCCACATCAGCAGAACAGCTCTATAGGATCCAACCCAAGGCATGGTTAAAAGTGGTAGTAATTTCTGGTTTGAAAACAGATTTGATGGCCAAAAACACAGACCTGTTCAACTGACATTTCTTCTTAATCCACAGAATTTATTAACAGACACATTAAGAGGCTTCACTTCTTGACTGCATTTACTAAATGACCAAATTTCATTTTCATTATCAAAATTTACAAAAAAAAAAGCAAATGTAACCGAGCCGTGAACTTTAGCTAGAGAGAGTTTTTATATGGCTTTCCTTGACTGGTATATTAACAATGCAGTCCCATTGATTCTTCAAGGTAGTCTGGAGTAACTCTGTTTAAGATTGTGCCACCGGTGTGTTTAGGGTTGCCATCTGCCCTGTGGGGGGTGCGGATCCCGTGATTTTGTGGGCTCCTGCCCACCACCAGAATCCCCCCCAAACAATGGGGGGTGATATCACTTCCCACTCCTGGAACATCCCCCAATCCCTCCCTACCAGCAGGTAAAAGGGACCTGGCAACCCTAAATGTGGTCAATTTGATTCAAAACCTCACTCGAAAGTGAAGCCCTCCTTTGACTGCAATAAACCTGTTATGGGTGTGCAGAAAGGTTCGATTTTCCAAAAAAATCCTCAATGGTATCCTTGAGTTCCTTCCTGAGTCTAGTTAATGTCTTACTATATAGTACTTCAGTTTTGCCTCTTTTTTGCCTAGGTGACAATGTTCATCATCTCCACTCGTGAACACTGTCAGTTTTAGTTTACTACTACTGCTGCCAATAATAAATTACTATATTGCTCTACCAACCTATTCTCTACCCCTAAATGATGGATATAGGCCATTAACTTTCAGATGGAGGATTGATTTCATTTCATACCCCTTCCCCAGTAGGTAGCGTTATCATATAAAGGAAGGCACACATTGACTGTATCCTTTCAAAAATCATTTTAGTACACACGTCAGCCAATAAAATTAGTTTTAAACTATTTCTATTTTTCCAGCAACTTCACTGCCTAGCTCTTCAACACAGGCCCTGCAGTTTCAAATCAGCTGTAGAATTCTTTCACAGTAAAAAAACAAAAAAACCAGGATTTAAAATAAGTTTTTTAAAAAATTAAGCACCATTCATGCTTCGGTACATTAATTTTATCTTGAATCCGTAGCAATAACAAACACTTTCAGACAGCCCTGCCTTTCAGTAGGTATTGTTATATACTGGAATGCAGAAAAGGGTCAGGTACTCCAAGTTTTCTAAACTAGATACTACAATGGACTCTCTGTGGGCTGCTCTTGAAAAGAGTTCAGAAACTTCAGTTGCTGCCGAATGCTGCTCTCAGGATGTTGTCCGGAGTGGGTCAATCAGGGCCATATCACTTCCAGTCTTGGCCTGTCTACACTAGCTCCCAATCTGTCTCCAGGCACAATTAAAGGTGCTGGTGTTGACCTTTAAAGTCATAAATGGTTTGGGACCGACATACCTAAAGATCGCCTACTCCCTTATGAACCTACCCAACCACTGCAAATATCTTCTGAGGTCCTGTTTCAAGTGCCTTTGATGGTTAGGTGGACAGCAACCCAGTAGAGGGCACCAAACTGTGGAAATCCCTCCCCAGGGAGCCTCATCTATCTCCTTTTGTTGTCACCTTCTGCCAGTGGGCGAAGATCTTTTTAATTTTTGTTTTGTTTAATTTTTGTTCTTGTTTGTTTGGCATTCCCTCAGTGATCTCTCTTTACTGCCCAATGTTTTAGTTTTTTACGTTTTTATGTGCACATTTTAACTCTGGTGTAAACTGTCTTAATGGTGCACGTTTTTAATGCTTTTTAAATGTTATTTTATTATGTATGTCTTAATTTGTTAGTCACCTTGGAGGCCTTTATGAGGGCAGAAAGGTGGTATATAATTCTTTGAAATGCATCCCACAATGTTGTGGTCAAAACTGAATAGCAGAAAAGACAACAAGAAAATCAAATGTAAAGAAAAGCAGAAGCATTTATGAATTCACTGATCATAATGAAAAGCCTTTCAATATGCCTGCAATTATATGTTAAATGAGAACACAAAAATCCATGTATAGGGGCTTGGGGGATTGAACGGTTTCGAAACACAAGTCCATATTCAACCTAGATCTTATTATTCCACCCCCTGGGCAGGCTGTCACGAGTGGTCAGCCTGCAGAGCACAGGTTCCTCAAGCAGCACCAGAAACAGAAGTCTGTGGTACAACTGAACAGGAGTCGGATGGGACAACCGGCCTGACTAGGAAACAGGAACTTCTACTTGCCTTGGGTTTCCAGATTCTGCCTCCTCCCCAGCAGGGGACTTTGGGAGGCGTTCCTGGAGGGGACACACCTCAATCTGAATTCACTGCTTGGAATTCAGGGGCCTGCCCCTCCCTCCAAAAGCATTTAAAGGGACCCTTTAAATGCTTTTGGAGAATGGGGGCCGCACGAGCCTGAATCCTAAGCAGCGAATTTGCCACCTGAAGTGCAGGTGTGTGGTTGGCAGTTGCTTCTCTCCCTCCCCTCCTGCCAGATTTAAAGGTCCCTCCAGCAGATTGGTGGGCCACGTGCTCCCGCCAATCAGCTGGAGGGACCTTTAAATCTGGCAGGAGAGGAGGGAGAGGGGTGGCTGTGGGTGGTTACTCTTGGGAGTAGGGCTTCTCCCACCAGCCAGCTGGCTGGCAGCAGGCAGGAGTCCCTGAAACTGAGGGATCCCCCACCCCCACCTGGGGACTGGCATCCCTATACTTCTCTCTCCTGTAGGGCCCTGTTGCTTCCACCACTAGGTCACTAGTCTAGTAGCAAAATGACTTTATATTAGAAAACTGCCTCCCTGAAATACATCCTCAACCAAGCCTGGTCTGCTGGCCGTACATTTTTGTAGTTCTGTACTCACAGGAATGCTTCCTTGGGTTGGAAGCTGGGGATCTCACTAGCTCACTGAATTGGATCCAATGGGTATGTTCTTGCAAGTGGCAGATAACTTCCATTCATAGAAGGATTGCTTTGTATCTCCAGTACTGCATACGAAATGTGATACTAAATGCAAACATGTTTTGCTTGTGCAACAGTACTTGCAGACGCTCGTACAAGCCGAAGCATGACAACTGTTACACAAGCAACATTGTGTGAGCTATGGTGTGGAATAGCACTAGGTCCTATTTCTCTTCCACTCACTGTTCTTTGGATTCAGCCAGATGCTACTAAAGCTACCCTTGGTAGTATTAACAGGGGGAGGAAACCCCAACCCTTCTACTCTAATACATCCACTGAGCTATGTTCCGCAATGTTGTTTAGGTTAATTCACACTGTATCGACTCCTAGGAGGAAATTTCTAAGTGATAGGAATATGGCCATAAAGCTGCAATGATAATGTGTGCTTATTCACTGATAATATTTTTCTGATCTGATACAGCTTAGATGCTGCTTCGGAGTCAAGTCAGGTAGGAGAGACGTCAGAAGCACCATCTGGCTGCTAAAGTTACTTCATTGATCAGAGAAAAGACATTATCTGCATTCATTGTTTACTGGAAAGCCCTGATAGACTCTTTGCATGAAACAGGAAAAAAATGAACTGATGATTTGTGCATTTGATGATTAAGGGGGGGGATCAGATAACAGAAAAAAGAGAGCTTTTTATCTTTTGTAACTGTAGAGTGTCTAGTTTGTAATTTTACTTGTATTTGTCATAGAAAAAATAGGAAGCCATTTCTTTATATTTCCATATTTTTCCTTATCTTTTTTCATTTTCTTTTTTCCCCCTTAAGCTTTGTATTTATTATTTATTATTATTTATTACTTGTATTTCTACCCCGCCTTGTCGGACAAGTTGGCTCAAGGCAGCTTCCAACAGTTAAAATACTATAAAACAATAGTTTACAAAGTTTAAAACACAACGTAATTTACAAATAAAACAGACAGATGTAAATGGCGGCAACCAGAGTCACAACGGTGAAAGGGGCAGCATCCGATTAAGCCGCCTCTGGCAGGGTCTCAGCCAGCAAGTTTCAGGGGCATAGTTGTCCTTAGTCCCCTGGTGGCGGCTCCTAATTGAAGGCCTGGTGGAAGAGCTGTTTTACAGGCCCTGCGGAACTGTAAAAGGTCCCACAGGGCCCTAATGTCCCCGGGAGCTCATTCCACCAGTATGGAGCCACCACCGAGAAAGCCCTGGTTCTAGCGCTGGCCAGCCAAGCTTCTTTCGGACCAGGGAGAGTCAAGCGATGTTGTGATCTCAGTGCCCTCTGGGGCACATATGGGGAAAGGCAGTCCCTCAAGTAGGCAGGCCCCAGACCATATAGGGCTTTAAAGGTCAACACCAGCACCTTGAACCGGATCTGGTATGCTATAAGCAGCCAGTGCAGAGATCTCAGCACAGGCTGGATGTGGTCCTGTATAGAGAGATCCATCAACAGCCTGGCTGCGCCATTCTGCACTAGTTACGGATTCCGGATCTGAGACAAGGGCAGTTCCATGTAGAGCGTGTTGCAGTAGTCTAATCTCGAGGTGACCATTGCATAGATCACTGTTGCTAAGTCATCGTGTTCGAGGAAGGGAACCAACTGCCTAATCAGCCGTAGATGACAAAAGGCCGCCTTGGCAGTGGCTGTTACCTGGGCCTCCACTGTTAAGAAGGCATCCAGGAGCACTCCCAAGCTCCTGACCCTCGGCGCTGGCACCAGTGGCGTCCCACCAAAGGTTGGTAGTGGGATCCCTGCCCCCGACCCACTCCAACTCAAGCACAGGACCCCCGTCTTCATTGGATTCAATTTCAATCGACTCAGTCTAAGCCATCCTGCTACATCCTGAAGCGCCCGCTCCAGGTCCTCTGGGGTAGAGTCGGACCGGCCGCCCAACAACAGATACAGCTGGGTGTCATCTGCATATTGATGACACCCGAGCCTATGCCTCTGGGAGATTTGGGCGAGGGGGCACATATAGATATTAAATAAATATTTATATTTTCTTTTTCAGTATTTTTTGTGAATTTTTATCTTTTGGTTTAAAAAATTCTCAATAATTTTTTTTAAAGCACCATCTGGTCAATGTTACATGGATAGTTTTGAACTGCTCTCCTTGAACGATGTTGACATACTCCTGGCCTGCAGTCTGGACCCTTGCCCTTCTTGGTTAATTAAATTTTGTAGAGACAAAGTGAGGGCTCCTCAATTTCTAAAAACGTTAAGGGTAACAATAAAGTGTCCTCTCTTGAAGGCAGCATGTGTCAAACTTACAATTCTCGGACAAAACAACTGTGAGAGAGGTGGCCCAGCAACTCCAGAGTTCCATGGATGAACCATCTGCTGTTGACTCATTTCAGCCAGGCCTCAGACCTGGCTTTGGGACACAAACTGCCCTAGTGGATGGTTTCTGGTTGCAGCTGGATAAGGGAAATATGTTCCTTTTAATTCTGTTACAGCTAACAAGCCGCAAGAAGCAGCACTCTCGCTGCTGGGCCTTTATCTGGAGGCTATGGTCAAGTGTTTGAGGAAGAACAAGCTAAAGCTGAATCCAGACACTATGCTGGTTGGTAAGGTGGGGACTTCATCAGGGATTGCCCTGATGGGGTGAAGTTGAATTGACAACTTTTTTAAAGAGTTTAGGTTCATTATTGGCTCCTGCATTTGTGTCCAAAGATCATCCTGCATTTGGTTTAGAAATCATCTTTGCTCTTAAGCTCTATGGATGATCACGCTGATCCATGTTTCTGTAACCCTGAAGCCTGACTACTGCAATGTGCTCTACGTGGGGCTGCCCTTGAAGACTGAATGGAAGCTATCACAGGGGCAGAAGAAGGCTGTTATTCTACACTGGCTATCATTGTGTTTCCAGATCCAATTCAAGGTACTGGTTTGCAATCTGGAGTCCGTTTATATGAAGGATGGTTTCTTCCATTGGGAGCGTGTTCATCAACTCAGATTGTGCCAGAACCTCTTTCTGGTTGACTCCTCCCTTCAAGCTCTCCATTTTGGCCACAGCATAAGTCTGCTTTCCCCCCCGCTAGGATCTCTAGCATTATGGAAAGCCCTCCAGTTTTATAGAATGTATGTGTGAATGAAGCCCAAGTTCTCTCATGGGAAACTTCACAGGGCACAAGTCCATGCTATCTGACATCCTGTATCTGATGCCTACTCGCACCACCAAACTGAAGCATGAGGACAGAAATCACGCCATTCTGACATCATCTTGAACTCAAGTGAGGATTTTTCCCCTAGGGCAGGGGTGGGCAAACTGTGGCTCCAGAGCCACATGCGGCTCTTTCACATATACTATGTGGCTCCCGGCAGGGTGGCTGGGGAAGCTAAAGATCATTAGCAAACAAATATCATTGGACAAATTAATATCATTATCAATATCTGCTTTTACCCCTTTTGTTATTTTTTTTGGCAGTCTCATTTAATGTTAATAAAAAGCAAATTTGCTTATTTTCCTATAAAAGCAGGTAATATTTGTTCATGTCTTGTGGCTCTCAAATATCTGATGTTTATTCTATGCGACTCTTACATTAAGCAAGTTTGGCTACCCCTGTTCTAGGTGGCTCTTGTGCTGAGCAAGTTTGCCCACCCCTGCCCTAGGGCATTTTCACACTATTCCCTTATCCTGATTTTTCTCTTTTGCTAACTCATCATTCTCTGAAGCAAGGTGGGAAGATTTCAGACAGCATTTAAATCAGTTTCCTAATAAGCTGGAAATTGGTATTGTAAATTGGTGCTTCCATTTTCAAAGAAAGGAGAGGACAGTTGGAGAAAGACAAGGAGTGAGAAGAGAAAATGGAGGAAAGGAGAAAGAAACAGGATAAAAGAAAAGTCAAACTGCTCTACAGAAAAACAAGAGACTGAAAATGTTTCACTCACAGCCAGTCAGTAATTGGAAGTGGAAAAAAACTAAAAGAAGGTGGAGGGAAAGGAAGAGTCAGCCCTTAAAAGGAATGTACTGCAAAAGTCCCAGCTTAGCCTGCACAAGCAAAGCAACCCCTTGCAGTTATTTTGTTGTTAAGATGCAGCGACTCTGCACTGGAGCAACAGAGGTTTCAAAAACTGTGGATAAAGACTTCTGAAAATGCGGTAGGACAGCGATTCAAAATGAAATATATAGAAAATGCCTTAAATAACCCACAGCTATGAAGAGTCCAAAATGTTTCAAAAAGGGTGTCTGAAAGCAGCCTTAGAGAAAATGCTGCAGAAATTTCAACTGATTCTCCACCCATAAGGAACCGACGTGATTTTTCTGAAGCATCACTTGGCAATGCACGTGCACTTAAACTGTGGTTCGTTTGTGAGATTGTCACAAACCGATTTCCCACAGGTGCCAGGTCCTCCGTTTGCCCCGATTGCCTGCTTGAATTTCCCACTATTCGCCGTGGGGCGCATTTTGACCAGGGGCTTCGCGTGATTTCCTCTGCACCTTTGGTGATCCTGTTTTTTGAGGCAAACGGAGGACCCAACGCCAGGGCAGTGCTAGTGGGAAATCGGTCACAGTATGTACTCCGCTTTCAATGCTTCCCTCTTGCTCCTTTTAGGGTGCTGGACCCAAACTTTTTTGGAGTTGTGCCTTCTCTACAACTTGCAGTGGCATTAGAGATGCTCCTGAATGCCACAGGACCACTCAAGTATCATCTATGATGTGACAATAGGTGATGTAGGCTCATATGGGCACTTCACACTAGTGATCCAGCTAGGTACTATGAATCGACACAACCAGCACAGTACTGGATTACGTTGAATAAGTTCCTCACTACTTGACACAACTAAACTTACTGAAGGCTGGTGGTATTGACAGCGCACAGAAATTATTTATTTACTTCATTTATACCTCACTGTTCTCCCCAGTTGGGCCCCTGACCTGTTTGCATCATTTCCCTCAAAACAACTTCAAGAGGTGGGTTAAGCCCCCTGGGTGTGACTGGCCCAAGGTCACCCAGCAAGTGTTCATAGCAGAGTGGGGATTTGAACCTGCGTCTCCAGATCCTAGTATGACACTGTACCAACTAGGCCACACCGGTTCTGACAGCGCCCAGAAAGAATCTGGATGTGGGAGTGGAAGTATCTTGTTTTCTATACTTTCTATGAAGGGGGTAAAAACACAAGAAGAACTCTGCTGGATCAGACCAGTGGTTTATCTAATCCAGCATCCTGTCTCACACAGTAGACAACCAGTTACAAAGAAAGGCCAATAACAGGAGACAGAGGCTAACATCTTCCCCTGATGTCACCTCCTGGCACTGGTATTCAGAGGTTTACAGCCTAGGGCTGCCAAGTCAGCCCGGGGGGTGGGGGATCCCCCGCTATAGGGGTTCCCGATCCGCCGGCCGGCATTCGGCCAGCGGGGGGAACCCCACCCCCGAAGTCGTCCAGCCTGGACGACTTCCCCAGCGTAGTGATGTCACCCGGAAGTGTCGTCACCACGTTGGAGACGTTGCCAGAGCGTCGCCTTGGCAACGCCCCCAACGTGGTGACGGCACTTCCGGGTGACGTCACCGGGCGCGCACGCTTCAGGGAGGCTCCCGGGCAGCAAAGGACTCCCCTCCGCCAAATCGTAAGTTCGACTTGGCAGCCCTATTACAGCCTCTGAATGCAGAGGTTCCCTTTAGTCACCATAACTAGTAGTTGCTGGTAAACCTGTGTAACCCAGTAAGATCGGATCTCTAATATTTACATTAGTTAACAGCATTTACCTGCAATAATTCAAAGTAGGCTTTCAAACAGAAAAAACTGTGCAGGCCTTTTCTCACCCTCCTCGTGCTGTTGCCTCTTCCTGGGCCAGGTTGAACTGCTAGGCTGCTGGGAATAGCCAGCCCACTTTAGGGAAGGCTACAAACACTGAGCATGCTCCATTAACTAAGTATAGGAGGGGGAAGGGGAGTTAATTGCCACACCACCTATTGGCAAATGCAGGCATGCCGGATCCCTGTATGCTGTTAACAGCTACAAAACTGCATGGGTTACACCTGCACTCCATGAATCTGTCAAATCCCCTTTTAAAACTGTCTATACCTGGGACCATCGCTCTGTCCTCTGGTGGTGAATTCCAGATTTTAATCACTCATTGAGTAAAGAAGAATTTCCTTTTGTTTGTGCTGAATCTACTGCCCACGAACTTTAATGTGTGACTGGCCTGGAGTTCTAGCAGTTTGGGAGAGGGGGAACAAATGATCTCTGTCCACCCTCTTTATCCAGTGCAGAATTTTATAAACCTTTGTAATGTCCTCCCCTTAGCTTGTCTCTTTTCTACAAACATAGGCTTTTCTGGTATCTGGCTGAAGCTACTCCTTGTTTTAATATAAGACTGGGTGATTAATTATCAAGGCATCCCTCTTCAAAGAACTGCATTGAAGTAGTATGGACAGGGACCAGAACAAGGAAAAATCTTGGTTAGAGATGGTCTTGTAAATGCAGACTTACTTGGGTCACGAAGAACAGGTTTTTTAAAAAATCAGTTTTCTTTAGCACACTTGCTGCTTGAAATTAACGATTCCATAGTCTTGCATTTTTAAACATAATCTTTTAACAACAGCTACAGTTGCCAATAAGCACATAAGCAATTTAAGTAGTCCTGTGATGCAGGGAAGCCAATTCTGACCTGCAACCTTCAGCTGTTTCTGCTGTTAGCAGTCTTTCTTCCTCCACTCCATGCACTGGAGCTATTTCTCTAGCTACCACGAGGATTTGGAGGGGGGGAGCACTAAGATGGCAATCATGGTACCAGACAGAAGGGAACAGAACTTACAGACTGTATCAGGGGTTGCTTCACTACGTCTTGTGTGCAATCTAGCATTCTCACTGACAGACGAAGAAGAAGAAGAAGAAGAAGAAGAGATTGGATTTATACCCCGCCCTTCACTCACTTGGAGTCTCAGAGCGGCTGACAAACTCCTTTCCCCTCCCCTCCCCACAACAGGCACCCTGTGAGGTAGGTGGGGCTGAGAGAGCTCTTTCCCAAGCTGTCCTTGAGGGAACAGCTGGTACAGAGCTAGGGCTTGCCCAAGGTCATCCAGCCAGGTGCAAGTGGAGGAGTGGGGAATCAAACCTGGTTCTCCCAGATTAGAGTCCGCGCACTTAACCGCTACACCAAACTGGCTCTCAAAAAAGCTCACAAACAATGGTCATACTGAAGCATTTATATAGCACTTTCAGTGTCCAAAGTGCTCCATACACATTCTGAAATCATCCACACACATTCTAAAATGAACCTATGGCAGAGGAGAGATTTGAACATCTCCCTGATCTCAGCGCATTCTCTTAGCCACTGGGCTACGCCAGCTCCTGATACTAAGCTGCTTCCTATCTTCTGTATCTGTCTGGATGCAAATCCTGCATGGGGCACCTTGAAGGAGTTACCGGTGAACATGTTTTTGCCATGTATGGATCTATTACAAATATGCAAAGTGACAGAATACAAAACAGCAGTGATCAGCAGTCTTGCGGATTACTTGCAGATGAAAAAATGGACAGAAAATTATGATTTTTCAAGCTTGAGAGAGCTCTCTTAACATCTTAGGACAATAAAAGTACAGCTTTCCACATTGTCATGCTAAGCACAAATATGAAGGGTTCCCTGTCCTCCTGCTGTTATCTTCAGCTGACCGTATCCATTTGGAGCTTGTTTCAGCATTCGGGAAAAGACCAGTTAGTTTTTTATATGCATCAGATGAGGAAAACAAAGTTAACATTTGAAACCTGGTTTAACAAGTTTGTCCCTCCAGAATCCAGAAATTAATCGGACGATTACTATATAACTAGATCACCACTAAAACAACTCTTATCTCAGTAGGGTTAATTACATAGTGTTAGGAAACATAAAAAGAAAACAAATAGTGCAACACTACCACACAGCTACACCATTATTTGCAAATAAATGTTAACTCTAAATAAGTGCAACCTGCCCATAAATACTTGCTACAGAACTGTTTCAAAATAAAGTTTGATGGGTAAGAAACATGAAGGGGGAAAAAAATTCTCTGGGAGAATTTTTTTGGGGGGGTTGTCGTTTTTGTTTTAAATCGGTACCAGCACTCATTTAGAGTTTGGGATTTGTGAAAGAAAGCTTTAAAAAGGAGCAAACCTGATTGGCTGTGGCTGTTGCGGCGAAGGGGACACTTGTTGCAGGAGTTGTTGCTGCAGAGACAGTGGCGGACGTAGCGCTGTGCATCATGGGTACTTTCAGGAGGGGAGCCATGGAAGCAATGAACAGGAGTGTGTAGCATTATGGCAATGGAAGTGGCATTTTTGGCATGGTGAATATCAGAGCAGCAAGCCATCATGGGTTAAACCAGCAGATGGCATGCAACCACAATGCAAAGCAAGGAAGCATGGCAGAGAAATAAAACAAAAGGGAAAATAGCTTATTACAAGTACAATTTAAAGGAAGTTTGTCACAATTATCAGCGGTTCCCAGAACAGAAGCAATTTTTTTTTGAAGTCATTATTTGCGGAGTGTTTTTATTTAATATTGTAATGTTCAAATGGTGCTTTCATGAAAACGGATGGATAATGTGTAAGGGGGGAAAACCCCTGACAGGCATTATTCAATTTATATAAGTTAGACTTCCCTACCAAATTGTAAAAGTCATATAAAGTAGAATTACTGATATTTGAAATTCATATTTAAATCCTTGTTTCCTGAATTCACAGTGTTTATATCCTGCATAGTTTTTTTTTCTCTCCAGACATTTTCTTTTCCCTTGTGATTATAGTTTCGTCAACGGACTGATGAAACCTTTCTGTTGAAATGTTGGCCTTCCTTCCAATCTTGTCTCACTATGGCTGAGGACAGACTGGCAGTCTGGCCCGCTCTGCCTCCGCTTTAAAAGCGGAGGCAGAGCGGCAGTCCAGACTGCTACATCTGCCTGGAGGAGGCGGGCCAGACGCAACGTGTCTGGCGCCGCGCTCCTCCCGCAGCAGCTGGGCACCACTTAAAAGTGGTGTCCCGGCTGCTGCGTGCATGTTCCACCCGCTTCCGGCAGGTGTGAACGTGCGCCAGGCTGGGGGAGCCACACGGCGTTCGCCACCGGAAGCCACCCACAGTCTGGACGCTGCAGGAGGCAGAATACCAGTCTGTCTTCGGCCTATGAGAGACATGTTTTCCCCTGAATTTCTTCTTGTTTCTTCTACTGAACTACTGGCAAGCCCTCCAACTTCTGGCATAGTTCCCTCAGTCTCTCTGCCACCGTTGTACACATTACCTTCCAAGACATTTAAAACTTGGGCTCATCAAGCCTGGACTTTTGCCTGGCTGCATAGGGGACAAGTCAATCTCCTGACACTGGTTCACCCGTTTCCTTCAGCTGCTACTGAAGCCCCTCAGGCAATTCCATGATCCTTTCCTCCTTAGAAGACCGAAACCTCCTTCTTACTCACTCCATGTTCATCTGTCACCACTTTTCAACTGCAGTCAATTAAGGATATTCTGCTAAAATAATCTCTTCCCAGTTACTGTGATCATGCCTCTACTTGAAGGGGGGGGGGTCATATTATTCCTCACTATCCTCCATTGCTTTAAACTATTCCTGCTATTCTCAACTGGTTTAAACTAATGACAAATCCCACCAGTTCGGCGGGTCTTATAGTAAGAGACTCCACTACACCATATTGGATTAGATCCTCACTATGGGTTGGATCCCATCTGAAATTTCTGTATATGGCTGCATGCCATCTCTGCCTCCCGCCTCCCAGTACAGCCAGAAAAACCACTCTAAGGGGGATCTAGGGATGCCAGCTTACAGGTGGGACCTGGGGAACCCCTGGAATTATAGCTCATCTTCAGACTACAGAAATCAGTTCCCCTGCAGAAAATGGATGCTTTGGAGGGTAGGCTCTATGGTATTGTACCCCACTGAGGTCCCTATCCTCCCCAGGTTCGATCCGCAAATCTCCAGGAGTTTTCTAACCTGGAGCTGGCAACCCTATCCTCCTCACCCCCTGCTGGCGGCCAGGGAGGACCCGGCTACTTGAGGGGGACCCCCAGGAGCAATGTGAGAGGGAAGTTTGAGGGCTGCCACAGGAGTGGGGAATTGGGTCCTGAGGTGCTCAGGAGAAAGGCAGGCATAGAAATATTTTAAATAAATAATTGTGCATGCATGGATCGGCAGGATTCAGCTGCCTGGAATATCCGAAGCAACGCTGGGCATGCCAATCAGCTTCTTGTGTTCTCCACTCCTACACTATACTCTGGTAGCTTTTCCTACTGCTCACAGTGGCTGCTCTGATCCTAACACCAATACTTCTTTAAAGCACTGCACGTGCATATTCCCAATAGGCAGGAAAGATGAGAACCAGGCTGGCTGGCTAGGCAGTGGATAGGCCTCATTTCACAGGTCTTTTTAAAAACATTGTTCTTGGCCTTATATTTTAAGCTTCTCCAACACATAAGCTTCTCCAAATCATAAAATTATAAGGTGCTAATGCTGTTAATATCCCTTGAGATGGGGTTAAATTACTTAAGTTGGTATCCTATAACTCATGGCAGACAGGCAGTTACCAGTTCCAATGGTCTTCCTGACTCCTGATGGAATAAAGCCACTGTTGAGATCGAGGGCCAGGGCTCGTTGGTAGTGATGGTAGGGCGGCTCCTAGTTGAAAGCCTGGTGGAAGAGCTCTGTCTTGCAGGCCCTGCGGAACTGCAAAAGGTCCCACAGGGCCGTGATCTCCTCTGGGAGCTCATTCCACCAGTATGGAGCTGCCACTGAAAACGCCCCGGCCCTGGTAGTGGTAAGCCTGGCCTCCTTGGGGCCCGGGAAGGTCAGTCTGTTCTGAGACCCCAGAGAGACCCCAGAAAGGCAGTCCTTCAGGTATGTCGGTCCCTCTCAGCAGATTCTTCTGGCTACTTAATTCCCTTCCCCTACTCCCCCCTCTGCACCTTCTTCCAAGATTCTTCCAATCATTAATCAAATTACCTGCCTCTTTTAAATCCTCAGAATATGTTTCTTATATAAACATATTTCTTCCTGTTGTGGAGTTAGGGATTGGATTGAGCCTCAGAGCTCTGTTAAACCTATGTTACTTTGGTCATGGCCACACGAGCGAGATAAGCTGGACAGGAATCGACGCAAATTTGCGCCGGAGCAACTGCGGGCGACTGGGTTTTTTTTGTGGTGGGTTTCCGAGGCGTTTAAACGGGGGATCGATGAAGGGCTTCAACAGGGGAAGTGGGAATTGATGATTTGCTTAGACAGGGGGCAGGTGGGAGAAGAATTGATTATTTGCCCCAACGGGGGAGGAGGATTGATGAATTGCGTCTCCCCCTAAGGGGGCCTTTGATGATGCACAGATGGAAAGGGGGCCCAAAAAACCCACATGGCGTCGGGATAGTGTGTGATCACGCTATCCATGACACTACACTTTCGCGCTGGTGCGATCAAACAGAGAAACTCCGGTTGTGAACTGCAGCAAACCATTTGCTACTGGTGTTTCACCCTCCTAATTTCCCCAACACTTTCTACCTTTGATGATATTGCTAAGCAACCTATAACACACCTTCCATCTATAAAACACATCTAAACATCTGAGCATTTTCCTGGTCATTTGAACTAAATCATTTTATTGCCCCATTTTTGATGGGCGGCTTCTTATAAGAATAGAGTTGGATCTAAACATGCCCTTCATGAGCAGAAGAGCACCTCTGGATCCAAACCATTGTTTTTTTAGTCCACCACAGTCTGCATATACCATATGCATGGAGAATTAACTCCCATTGGCCATTTTTGGTCTACTGTTTGCTATACAGTGAAACCGCTAAGATTACCATTTATATGAGACAGAATGGGTTTACACTGTTACAAGCCCCCAGTGGGGTTGGGGGATCCTCATGTAAGCCTTGTGTACTTACCGGAAGTTCTTACTGGAAGTGACAAAGGATAGCTCTAGGAATTGACAGGCACTCTGTGGGTTTATTCTACGAGTTAACCTGGATTCCTAGAGCTACAATTTTTCACTTCTGGTAAGAACTTCCAATAAGTACAAGGGGTTGTTTTAAAAAACATTCTCCCATGACTCTGTGCCCCCTAACCTTCCTATTCTAATACACCTAGATGTAAGTACAATGCACTTCTTTTCTTAATTTTGGGAAATGTAAACTATTGTTAATTTCCTACTTCAGATTAACTTTTAAATTTCTGTTTTACTTCTGAAAAGACAAGGGATACGTATCCCATTAATTTTGTATAACTCTTAGTCATAATATAATTTATTTTATGGTATGTTCTGAAACAAAATCCATAGCTCTTTCCCTAATTTAACAAGTAACTTATTTGATCCCTAGAAAGAGATATTTTGCCCTGGTCATTCACTTCAATTCAGTTTTATTTAACTTGATGTTGTATTTACTGTGAACATTCCTACAAGCACAAGAAAAATCTGTATTGAAAAAAAAGATTACTTCAAAAGGTCTCTCAAAGACATGAGAGATATTAAATTAAAATAAATCTGTCTGAATCATCTGAATATACAAATTCCTAATATTTCCTTTAATCAGGAAAAAAAAAAACAAGTTTTCAAATATTTTCACTTGAAAGGTGGCTCTGATGTCATTTAATACGAAACATAATTCAGACCAAAGATTTGTTAATACTTTCTACTGCAAGAGTGCTTCTGGGAAACGCTGATAAAAAACATTTTTTTACAGCACAGCAAAAGGGAGAAATAGGCACACCACTATGAAACTTCAAAACACTGATGAAATTAGCCTGCTTTTCAATATTTTATGATTTAATAATGCTAGCAATATAAAATATAGCAAGAGAAAAAATTTGGAAAACAGAAAAGCAGTTTGGGATTCATGGTATTTGTGCTTTTTCGCAGTGGGATCGTTATAGCAAGTGATGCTGCATCTAAGCGGCAGGTTTGTTTTGTTTTTATTTCTCTTTTAAACAAACGGAATATTTTAACACTTCAAGCAAAAGTCCAAATGACCCCCATCAAATTAAAGCAATTGCCTACGTTTCAGTTCCTCCAAACAAAGGAAGGTACAGAATACAATAAAAAAAAAAAGAGATCAATAAAGAAGTTTGAAACCTACCAATACTGGTAGCAGGTGTCATGCACAAAACTGACCCTGGTGTGTCATGCAATGATAGATGGGGAAAAAGTGGATAAAGGGAAGAAACAGGTTAGCTGTTTAGAGTTAACATTCAAAGTGAGATCCAAGCATTCCCAAGGAGAAGCCAAAGTAAGTTCAATAACAACTTCAAAAAGGTCATTCATAGCTCCGGTATAAAGCATTTGGTCTCATAACACTAACATCATATTAAGCATATGGATCCAAACACAAATAATTAAGTGATGGGTAAGAGCCAATCCAGAAACCTTTGCCTTTTTTGTTTTGTTTTGACAGTTCTTTCAGCTTTGTGAGATATGGAAAAGAACACTGGCGTCTCGGTTGTTTCCATTCTCTCCCCCCCCCCCCCTTTTAAATACCTTATTTTAATGCAAATTACAGAAACTTCATTCTTTGCAAACCAGTCTTACAGTATGTTTGCTACCAGTTTGTTCTGTTGGGAAACAAAAATGAGCCTGGGCCATGGAATTGGGAGATATGTTTCCTGGGTGAAGACTCTATAGAAAGCTGAACAGAGAGGAGCACAGACTTGGAGAAGAGAGAATCATAGCATCATAGAGTCACAGAGTTGTAAGGGGCCATCCAGGCCATCCAATCCAACCCAACCCAAGCCAACCTCCTGCTCAATACTAATGCTCAAAACACATGCTCGCATATTTGTAAATAATTAAACATTTGTTTTGAAAATATGTCACATACCGACCCTCTGAGGAGGCACCGTGCGACACTTCATTTAATATATTTTCCCGGCAATAGGATCTAGCCCTTAAAAAGCTTTCCTCCTGAAAAGTCTGGATCATATAACAATAACCAGTACTGCATCCTGGGTTGGATCCTATGGATTTTTTCTGCTAAGGATAGCACCTTTCTCCAGAGCAAGATGTCTTCCCCCCACACAAGAGAAGAGCCTCTAGTGTTGTGGGAAGGCACCGTGTACTAGAGCAAGGTGCTACCCTTAGAGGAACAGATCCATGGGATCCGACCCACTATCTACAGCTCAATTTTTAATTTTTTTACTCAGAAGCAAATCTTCCTAAGTTCAATGTATATCTATTTTACAGCAAATATGCTTACAACAGCACCTCTGTTACCTCATCCTATGCAGGTTTTCTCAGAAGTAATTTCCACTGCGTTCAAGTGTGTGAAAGATTTTAGCATAGACGACAATCATATAGGGAGGGAAGGGAGTATGGCATAGCCTGATCTTCTTTGATCTTGGAAGCTGAGCAGGGTCAGTACTTGGAAGGGAGACCACCAGGGAAGGCTCTGCAGAGGACAGCAATGGCAGACCACCTCCGCTTCTCACTTGCCTTGAAAGACCCTATGGACTCGCCATAAGTCAGCTGCTGCGACTTGACAGCAGTTTACACACACAATCAGATGCACCATCTTTGGGAATCAGCCCCATTCAACTCACTGTGACTTACTTCCAAATCGAGACTAATAGCACTGAGGTATATTTATATTACACACTGACAACGCAAAATTAGGTTTTGTACTTATTTCCTCTTGGCAAAGCATTTCTGCCGACAGGATTTCTGTCAGTGAAGTGTAACTTCCTTAACTTTCCTGTCCTCTTGGAAGTCCAAAATCTTCCCCAACTATGATGCTCCTTGGGGTCAAAGGACCCCTAGGAACAGCATTTGGGAGGGGGCATTTGGGACTGCAGTCAAAGAGAATGATGAGATAGGGAGGAGGGTGGGGTATAAATTAAATCAATAAATAAAAATAAAATACAATAAAATAAATGCTCTGTGGATAGAAGTCTTTCCATTAACAGAAACCAACCCATGGATCCAACCCATAATCAAGATGTTACTGGCTACCGAATCTAAAAACGTTAGCACAAGCAGTCAATTTTTTTCAGTGAGTGTTTTATATCTCTGATCATATATAGTGATTGATACACCACTGTTTTTCTTACATGCTTTGAAAACCTTGGAATCTACTCTACCTTCAGTGTTCCCTGGGACGTGATGGGGGGAAAGTGTTCCAAATATATAAGATGCTTTGCAAATGATAGCCTATTAAAGGTTTGGAGTCTGACTAAGTTTCCTGCTTTCAGAAGGCATTTCCACCAGCAGAATGAGAAAGGCAATTTTCACCAACTCCCCTCTCCTGCAGGCCTCTGCTTTGTTCCCATGCTGTTCCTAGGAGTCCGCCAACCCCCCAAGGGCAGGATTTCAGGGAGTGTGGCAGGCTGCAACAGGAGAGGTTTGGTTGGAAAACTCCTTTCCACGAGTGTGGCTGCACAGGCTCCAAGCTGATGTGTTTTGCAAATTGTAACAGGTCAGGATTAAAAAAACACACACACAACCCCCCCCCCCTCAAAAAAAACTTTTAATCATCTTCCTATTTAAGTGGAAGAGAAACATAATGAATAGCCAGCAAACTATGAATGACCTTATAATGAATGAACAACTTCCAGAGAATTAACCCAATAATTGCCATCACTAGGCTCACTTAAGGAATAAAATAAGCATTTGCATTTTTAAAAAATGCTTGTTCCTGAGACGATAAAACCACTAGGCACCACATTACCAAACCGTTATTCTAAACGCATGCTAACTTAGCCTACAATCCATAAATCAATTACTTTGCAATAATTCTGAAAGAATCAATGGCGGAGGACAGACTGGCAGAATGAAGCGCACAAGGGAAGCAAGGCAAAAAGATTCTGGGCCAAGTTGTTGCAGGGCTTTCCGGTTGCACTGCATGGACTGATTCAGGACCATACAGGGGAGGAGGCGGAATGGAGCATTTGCACTGCGGGGCGCTGGTGGCGCTGCCCCAGTTGCACGCGGCTTTGGTCCGTTTTGCCGACCTGTGCTCAAGCGCACAGCACGCGTGGGCAGTTATGCCAGATCAGCAGGTTCACATTACCGGCGCCGCTTGATTGCAGCTTATTTGCGTCCACACTTCCAGGAAGTGGGATCGATGTGCACCCAAACGGCTTGACACAGGTTTCACCAGGTACCTTTTTAAAGTGGGATCAAAACGCTTCAGGATGGGGTGAGTACGGCACGGCAACGCCAGACAGCTGGGGCTGTGTGAACCAGCCCTCTTAATCTGCTTGTGAAACGTACCTATATCGGGCCAAACTGTCAGTCTGAACTCGACCAGTGTGTTTGCAGGCTGTGGACTGTGGCAATAGCATGCAATGTATGCAAGAGAAAATCAAAAACAAGAGAAAGCTACTCCAATATTCCCATATAGGTTAACTGGGAATTTCAGTTAACAACACCACAAAACAAAAACATACATGCATTTTCCCATATGCCCATCAATAAAGAGATAATTAGGAGTAATTCTTCCCACTTTCATGTGGGGCTAATACATAAGTATTAACTGGTCACGGACATCGAAGAACCCACCAATGATACCAAAGCACTTTAAAAAGTAAGGAAGATGCAAGTATTGCTAAATCTTTGCTTCACAAACTTACCACTCACTCCTGTTTACTGTTATTTAGTGCCAAAAATGTGCTAGGGTGAATAAGCTTTCATTACATTGCTCATCTGTAGGTTTTCTGGCACCTATGTTTATCACTGCAGAATGAAAAGCTTTGCTACATTCAAAACCTTTCATAACTTAGGGTATGAGGAGCTCAAGGGACATTTCTGGCACTGAATTCTACACTGTTTTCTCTGTTGGGAACCAACGTTATAAAGATAAGTACATAGCTACTTATTTGGATTCCCTGCCCCTTTCACATGACGATTCAATATCCACATACAGGAAGCATATCTGCTCCATATAAAGGAGGCCTGAGAAGACCCAGGGTGGAAGCAGAGGCCCTGCACAGGATGAAGCAAGGCTATGTGCTTGAAGGCTGAGCACTAGAACTTTACAAAACCAAAGACTGGCAGTTACTGCGGCAAACATGATATGGAAAGTACCCATCCATGCTTGGTGGTGGTTGGAAAGTGCTGTCACGTCACAGCCAACTTATGGCGAGCTCCTAGTTAACACTCAGAGGTCATTTGTTATTGCCTTCCACTGTATAACAACCGCAAGTCCTCCTCGGTGATCTCCCATCCAAGTACTAACCAAGGCTGACCCTGCCTAGCTTCTGAGATCTGACAAAATCGGGCTAATCCGGGCCATCCCAGTCAAGGTGTGAAAAGCTTTAGGAGTCACTATACATAGGAAACATGCTTAATGATGGTAAATTAGATTGGTGAGGACTTTTCTGTATTACGACGCCACAGTCTGGGGGTCTCAGGAGATAGACTCACTACCTGCCTCCTACACTGTTCACTAAACATTGCAATGTTTTCCCAACTGTTTTCATTGACGGGGCCAAAGAACAAAATGACGTGTTCTTGGGCTCACAGTGAAAAACGCAGAGCAAAGCAAAGTAAAATACTTCTGCATTTCAAAGAATATCTTAAAAGGTACTACAGTATCATAAAAATCAGTAGAGATTTACTGTAACGCACATTGTTCCCATTCACGCAACCACGTTTTGAGAACTTTGGTAATCTGAGGGCTGGGAGTGCTAGGCTATATGGGATAGCAAAGGAAAACAGATACCTAGTTCTATTCTGGCCTGCCTGATGAATAAGATTAAAAAATACTTGGGACATGCAGAGTGTTTTCCCTACAATAAAGTTCAAATAAACCTAATGCTTTATGAATATATGGATATTTATATTCATAAGCCGTTGTTGCATCAGACAATGGTCACAAGTCTGCCTTCTTTATGGTGTCTTGACTGAAGCCATGCGTAGCTGCAGTTTCACTTTAAAAAGTGATGGGAAAATCTGTCCACAGATTTCCCGGTATCTTGACTAGTTTAATCCTGAGGTAGATACAAAGGGGGGAGTCCTTCAAATTTTTGCAGCACCATCACCCAAAAATGTTTACTGCTTGAATTGCCGTTTTGACATGTGCACAGGTTATACTAATAGCCAGTTAGGGGAGTGGTTCTATCTATATGAAAGTATGATTTATGAGTTATGCTGTCCTTCTTTTCTCCCACAAATAAAACAAAATACACTGCCAGGAGAAACTCCTGATGATATTTTCTTAGTTAACTTCATTCTGAGAACTGATGGTGTCACTGGTTTGGTTTCAACCAGTTTTTCCTCTGGTGGAAACAGGTGCAGGTACCCAAGTACCCAAAAAGACTGTCCTAAGGATCAAGGGGACATGCATGGACACAAGTTGTGAGGGACAGAGGTTGTAGTAAGAAGAATTCTGCGACTTGGAGTGAGAAAGCTTAGTTCAACCCAACCTAATAATTTTTGAAAGATTTTCGTTTATTTCTCCATGTCTGAAGAACATGCAATCACACAGGGCTATTTTTGGGCTGGAACACCCCAGAACGGCATTCTGGCTGGCTTCCAAGCCCACCCCACCCCTGCCCAGGCACCTGGATGAAGGGGCGCGGAAGGGGCGCCTCTTCCAAGGATTCGCCGGGGTCCCAGGTCAAGCGGCCGCTCCTCTGGGCTGCTGCCCCAAGTCCTGTCTAGGGGGGTGCCTCCTGTGCCACCGCCAGCCTCTGCTGGCTGGGGCCGCCACTGGGCCATGACTTGGTGGGAATCCCCATCCAGAGGCCGGCCAGGGCCACCAGCAGCGCCTCGGGGGCAGGGGGCGGCGGTGTTCGACAGCCAGGGTGGGAAGAAGGGCAGGCAGCAGCACCCCTGCGAATGCTGCGGCCCTGGTGTGCTGAATGGTGGAGCAGTGAGGCAGATGAGGAGCCGGCTCAGGAATGCCGCGGCGGTAGCTGGGGCCTGATGGCAGGGAAAGGAGCCCTTTCCTGCTCCTGCTCCTGCTGCGGCTGCACACGCAGAGCCTGGCAGGAGCCGCAGCCCAAGGTAAGCGAGGCCCGAGACAGCGCGGTGCCTCTTCCCCTGCCAGGAGGTGGAAGATGTGCCAGGACTCGGGCACCTGGCCTCTGCTTCACTTTTGCTTCTTGCCTGGTGCTGCTCCCGGCTCTCCAGCCACTCTCCCCCTGCCTGCCTGCTTGGGGTCGCACCGCAGCAAATGGGATGGTGGGCAATGCCAGGGGCACCACTGGGGAAACTGCTGCACCTGTCCCTTTGGCCCCACTGGGACTACCACACCAGCCTGACCCCCCACCCGACCTGAACTGGCTTCTTTGAATGTTTCCATTGTGATGGTGCCTAAAAAAAAAAAAAAGTGAAGCTGCTAAGGCAAGCCCAGGCAGGCAGTATTAATATCTCTGCGGGAAACCTCTAGGGTTTCCCTCTGGGACATAATGAAAGGGAGGATTGGCTGCTGGGGTGGATTCCGTGTAATCGTTCTTTCAGGAGGGAGTTTTTCTGAATCCCCCATTTTTCACTGAGGAACTGCTCAACAGGAGACGGAATCAGCATTTTGTGATGTCCTTAGCATTATCTTGATAGCTGGTTACCAAGTTCTCTAAATGCAGACAAAATTCCTTGCAGCGTCATGTCTTATCTCCAGGAGAGAAGGGAACATCTTTCTCCACCTTACGGGCACCACGCAGCATCCCGGGCGGAATGATCAGGAGGACCCCGAAGCAGCCCAGCCCCGCCCCGCTCGGCAGGCAGTGCCCCATGCACAGCCACCCGCAGCAAGGCAAACAGGCAGAGCGACGTTTGCCTTGCCCTGCCCAGCGCCCGCTCAGAGGCTGGCCGCCACCGCATGCAGCTCCAGCCTTGGGACTCCCACCTTCCCTTCCCACCCTCAGAGCTGTGGAGGTTGTGGCGGCGGCAGCAGCAACACATGCCAAGCCACTCCCCCATGCTCACAGGGGCCCAGAAAGAGCCAGGAGTTGAAAAAAAAGCTGACTGAGCCGAGAGCAGAGGTATGGGAGAGCAAATGGCCTGCAAGCCCGCCCTCTCCTTGCCCCCTCTCCCTCTCTCTCCTGGGGCTGCTGTGCCAGGGGGGCTTGCGGGCAGGGGGTACTGTGATGGGTGCCCCCCCCCCCAAAGCTGGGTCTTTTGGGCTGCTGGTTGTGCTTCATAAACAGGTTTTTGGACCTAGCTCGTGTTGATCTGTTTCTGTCTGTCTTTCTGTCTGTCTATACTGGTCTGTCATCTACCTGTCTGTGTCTGTCTACCTACCTATCTACCTACCTATGTTGGTCTGTCTGCCTGTCTATCATCTGTCTCTGTCCCCCTGTCTCTCTGCGTGTGTTGGTCTGTCTGTCCATCTCTGCCTATTTATCTGTGTCTGTCTGTCTATGTCTATCTATCTTTGTTGGTCTATCATCTATCTATCTGTGTCTTTCTGTCTATATACCTACCCAGCTGTGTTGGTCGATCTACTTATCTATCATCTCTGTATCTATTATCTCTCTGTGTCCATCTGTCTATCTGTGTTGGTCTGTCCATCCCTATTTATCTGTGTCTATCTGTGTTGGTCTCTTAACCATCTATCTCTATCTATCTGTGATGGTCTATCAATTGTCTATCTACCTGTTGGTCCGTCCATCTGTCTATCTATCTTATCATCTATATCTGTGTCTGTCCATCTGTCTGTCTAGCTTTCTATCTACCTATCTGCCTATCTATCTGTGTCTGTCTGTCTGTTGGTCTGTCTATCTATCTGTCTATCTCAGTCTAGTTATCTGTGTCTGTCCATCTGTCTTGCTTAACGAAGTTTTGAGTCTAGTGGCACCTTTAAGACCAACAAAGCTTTATTCATGGTATAAGCTTTTGTGTGCAGGTCTACTTCCTCAGATGTCTCTCCATCGGTCAGTCTGTCTATCTTTCTGTGTTGACCTGTCTTGTCTATCTCTTGTCTGTTTATCTGTGTCTGTCTTTCCGTCTGTCTATCTATCTAGGTTAGTCTATCATATATCTACCCTGGTTTCCAATGCTGAAATCGGTAAAATTCACTATAAAATCAAGCAAAATCACTGCTCTCTCTGTTGTTCTAGATATCTCATTTGTATCCCATCCTTTCTCCAGGAAGCTTGGGGTTCACCATCCCCACAACAGTCCTGTGAGTTAGGCCACGGTGAATGACAGTGATTGGCCCAAGGTCACCCAGAGGGTTTCACAGCTGGTGGAGGCTTGAGCCTGGTCTCCCTGCTCCATGTTTGACACTCTAACCATTATACAACACTACCTCTGTTTGTGTGTGTGCTTGCATGTCTGGAAGTCATGGTGACTTCTGGTGACCCCTGAGCAGGGTTTGGACGTTTCAGAGAGGTGGCTTGATTGCATCTCAGTCCTGGTATTCCTTGGAGGTCTCCCAAGTATTTGCCAGGGTCGGATCTGCTTAGCCTCTGAGATCTGAGGTCAGGGCAACACTCCCTCTGTTTTGAGCTGTTATTCAAGACGAGGGGGAGGCATTGGGCCTGGCCCCAAGATGAAAAGTGGCCCCCAATTTAGACACCTTTATGGTGGGGGAGGCATTTGATATGTATTTGGTGTCTTATTTTTTTATGTGTCATCCCACACCAAAAGAGCCAGCGTGGTGTAGTGTTAAGAGTGCCGTGCTAGGATCTGGGAAGCTCACCGTTTTTTAGTCTCCGGCTCACACATTTTTGTCTTAGCTCTGGAAGGGATGGCTCCAGAGCAGACTAATTTATGCAGCCGCCAAATTGCTCACTCACAACTTTAATGCCAGTAGCTCACACAGTAGAATTTTTGCTCACAGGACTCCACAGCTTAGAGGGAACATTGGGCAGCGATTGACCTGCCTTTACAAAATATTAAAAGTTTTCTTTTAACATGGAGGTGTTGCCTAATATGCTAATGAGCTGTGCTGTCAGGGGTGTTGCCTAATATGCTAATGAGTTCCTGCTGGGCTTTTTCTACAAAAAGAGCCCTGCGATCACATGAACTTTTTCTGCAATCACAAAAATATGCATCCAGTCATGGAATCTGTAGTCTTCCATGCGTCCTCAGTTTCAGACATTACGTTACATGAGTAGCTATACTACTAGAATACTCAGTTTATTATGGGGCTTAACTGACTGCAACAATGCCCACACTAGCTCTAAAGTCTAACAGTGCTTTTCCTGAGCAGAGTTACAACCTCCTAAGCTTCAACTGAAAGGTGTAAATCTGCTTAGTATGGCATTGGGAAGTTCAAAGTGACAATGCAACTCTTATCTTGCTAGCATTCCATTCCAGATGAACCACATTTTAATGCATTTAAACACCAAAGAACCAGGAGAGATATCTGCACAACAAACTACGCAGTTAGAAAAATGAACACTGCCACACAACTTAGCATAACTCGCCACATTAAAAGCACCTTTCCATCAGGTGTATTCTACATGAAAGGAGTCTGGATTTTGTGCCAACAAAGCAACTCAAATTATTCTCTAAGAATAAATTATGCAAAATGGATTATCTCCATAATTTATTCTGCTTCTGCAATTTTGTTTTGGATAATTTGAAGCGCTGTTGACAAGAATAGAGGAGGCAGAGGGCAAAGAGGAAGAGGAATGGAGAAAGGGTATAGAACAAAGTTTTGTCTAAAGAGGGTAAGAGATTCTTCACAACCTCTGCTTTCTGCTGTTGCCTGATCACAGATTTTGTCTTTGGGCAGTGAACTCACAAACATGGAACTCACACGCTGTTCCTGCCTCTATAATTTTTTGTCTGAGGGTAGCTATCACTTTGATACTTTATAGGAACATCATAAGAGTTAAAGTATTAGCAGGGAGATCTGTGTGGCGTTGGCTCAGAAGCAGAAAATATCATGCAAGATACACTTGCAAGGACAGAGGTAGTAATTACAAGCACTTAGTGTACTCCTAGCAAATCTGACTAAGTCTGCGTTTCCCCTCGGGGTCCTTTCTCCTCGATTCCCAATAAACCTGTGGTAGAAAGGTGTGTTGTAGAACACACTTCGAGCAGACAGAAAATCTGTCAAAAGTAGAACAGACAACAGCTTAGCTTGGATCCAGTGATGCACAAGTGGAAATGTAAACAGACCTGGTGCAGTTCTGTTTGTGTTAGATCTTTTGCAAGAACTAGCACTTTCCTCCCTGTATCTTAAACTGCCCAGAAATGGATTGCACAATGTCTTGCCCAAGTGGAAAAACAGTTCAGGATACGCCACATTTAACTTAGTGCAGGGGGCTAGAGTGAGGTTCCCCCCCACATTTCCACTTGCGCATGCAGAAATCTTCCAGGAGATCCAAGTCCCATGTTCAAGAGGCTGTTACAACACATGAGAAAGAGCAATGCTTTCTTAAAACAGACAAAGCTGCCTTATACTGAATCAGACCCTCGGTCCATCAGAGTCAGTAGTGTCCACTCAGACTGGCAGCAACTCCCCAAGGTCTCGGGCTGAAGCCTTTCACATGACCTACTACTTGATCCTTTCAACTGGAGATGCTGGGGCTTGAACTTGGGGACTTTCTGTTTAGCATTCTGGGAATGTTCAAGGCCTAATATTCTTCAGAAGTACTAAAAACAATTTTTTTTTGCTAATATCCCAACCTAAACAATCCTGTGCCAATTTACTCAGTCAGGTAACACAGTGAATTGGCAACACAGAACTTTTTTTGCTGTGGAAGTTTTATGGTTTTGTTTTGTTTTTTTTTACTCTGTAAAATGGCATACCTGTTGGAATAAATGCTGCGTGTTGCTGCAGTTGTGCACTAGCTAGAGCCTGTTGGTAGTGCAAGAAACTGGGATTAAAAACAGCACTGGCACCATTGCTTTTCTCAATAGCTTGCCTCTTTGGTAAAGGGTGAAGGACGCCGGGAGGAAAGGCCTGTAAATGGGAAGGGGATAAAAACACAGTGAGGTGAATGGAGCCGACAAGAGATGGTCTCTAACTTTAAAATGTTTTCTTTAAAAAACATGGTAACTGTTTTTAAAATCTGTTGGAAGATGCCTTGCCATGCACATTAGTTCAAAACAGCAGCAATGGCAAATGGATAGCACTTTCTTTTGTTATGGATAGTAAAAAGCATGGTACAATTGAACTAAAAATTATAGCACCACAATAACTGGGGGGGGGGGAAATCTTTTCAAGACAAAAGGGAGCTTAAAGAAAACAAAAGTTCTGTCTTAAAACAGGACTTAAAATTGTAGGAGAAAAACAGCACTTGTATCACATTACACAATTTTTTTTTTAAAAAAGGAGTTAAATATCTCTGCATTGTTAGCTATGTTAATTAGTATAGCATGAGCATCTTCAATTACAAAGGCAGTTTTTTTCCTCATTTCAACTTTTATATACTTAAAAAATGAAACCACGTTAAAGGAAGAAGTTAAGCTGCTTTGGAACAACTACATATGAAAATGAGATGGCTAAATACTGATTCTTTAAAAAAATAAAATTACTAATACAAGAGAATTCAGTTAACATTAAAAATTATTTGCATTTTGGAAAAAGCTACATGCAAAGCAAAAGGTGAAAGGTCAAAGTACCAGATCTACAGTTGCTTCGAGAGGTCGCTTCATTGCTTTGGCAGTCGACTGAGTCTTTTAATAACAGGCAGCGAGCACATGATGGCAGTGGGCCAATGGGATTCAAGCGAATTAACATACAGGTAAACAGCAAGCAGAGGTGCATCATGGGAACGGCATTGCATTGTGGATAGGTGAGAAGGAAAAAAATATACTGAATGCAATATACAACATACAAAACACTAGGCATGCACAACAACAAAAATGTTTTTTTGTTTTCTAAAGAGATGAATATTACACCTTGAATTAGTACTGAAGCAAAAATGCATCTACTATACCTTAGTTAAAAGCATATAAGAGAGTAAAATATAGATGTTTGAAATTTAGGAAAGTTGATTAAAAACAGCAGCTTGCAGACACCATTAAGCATTTATAAGCACCAATAAAGCTGTACTGCTACATAGAAAAGCATAGTTATTTCAGAGTTTTCCTAAAAGAATTTCTGATAAGTTAGTTATGCCATATAAAAATGCTTAAATTAACTTTTGAAGACTAACATTCAAAATCCAAAGAACTGAAGATATTTTCTTATTTAATAGAATGAGCACAGGTATAAACTTAAGAGGGTTAATATTACTGGGCGCAACTATATTAACAAAAAGGTACATGTGAATAAGCTCTAACATAACATCAGTTTTGTTTTTGGTACATTGATTTAGTTATCACTAACTTATCATCAAATTCAGTTTGAATTTTTTACAGTGCTACTGAACTTAGGTTTCTTTGAACGAACTTACCGCATTGAGTTGAGGAGGAATGCACATTACATTTAATTTGTATTATTTAGTTGGGGGTGTTTCATCACAAAATTTATCCCAGTTTCTCAGTAAAAGATACTAACAGAAAACACCACTCCACGCAAATGAAAAATTTTGCTTGATGTTCAAAACTAAAAGTCAGGGAGCTAATGATGGCACATACAATACCTCAAGGAAACAAACTTCTTAATGTACAAAGTCAAATAATACTTCTTTTATTGTCTGCTCTGACAGACAGAGACTCTCCAAGATTTCAGGCAGAGTATCATAGAGTTTTGGGGCAATTGCCAGAGCATCGCTCTGGCAACGCCCCCAATGTGATGGTGTCACTTCCGGGTGACGTCATTACGTGGGCGAAGTTGTCCAGGTTGGACGACTTCGGGGGTGGGGTTTCCCCCGCCGGCCGAATGCTGGCCGGCGGATCGGGAACCCCTGTAGCGGGGAATCCCCTGCCCCCCAGGCTGACTTGGCAGCCCTACTCTAGCCCTGGTAAATAAGATGCTTTGACCGAAGATGTTGGGGGATTTATCTGTGGTACAAAGAATCTATATGGGCTTTCCACTGCTACACAGGGCTATCCTACACCTTAAGGAACAGGGAAAGAGGACAGTGACGATGGTCTCTGATAGAAAGCATTTGTTTGGCATTAAAATTATATTTCTTGAGAATGTGTGGAATAGTTTAATAAATCAATAAGCAATTTTTACACAGTCAGCACAATAGGTTACCCCCTCAGGAGAAGTTAATATTCAGGACTGCAAGAAATATACTCTGATCCTTGAGGCACAGCTAGAACAAAGTCCCCTAAAGTAACGAAGACATTTGAGGCTTGCACCTTAAAATAAATATGAAGAAGATACTCTGGAAGGACCATGGTGAATAGCTGGATCCCACCTCTTGACGGGGTGGTATCATCACCTGCACCAACAGTGAAGAGTTTGGGTGTGATTTTGGATGCCTCCTTATCAATGGAGGCCCAAATCACAAGGGTGGCCAGATCAGCATTTTTCCACCTTCAGCAGGTAGGCAACCATTTCCCTTTCTATCTCCCCACGACCTAGCCACAGTGATCCACACAATGGTCACCTCCAGGCGGGACAACTGTAATGCACTCTAAACTGGGGTATCCTTGAGATTGACCCAGAAACTCCAGTTCAGAATGTAGTGACGTGTCCTTACAGGAACACCATTAAGAGCGCATAAGCAACTGGTGCTCCACCAGCTGCACAGGCTTCTGGTTGAGTACCGGATCAAATTCAAGGTTTTGGTTTTAAACTTTAAAGCCCTATGCAGTCTGGGACCAACATAGCTTCAGGACCATCTCTCCTGGTACACCCCTCAAAGAGAGTTACACTCTATGGACCAACATTTGCTGGTGATCCCCACCGTGAAGGAAGTCCGCTTAGCCTCAACCAGAGCCAGGGCCTTTTCAGCTTTGGTTCCAGCCTGGTGGAACACTCTCCCAAGAGAGATCTGGGCCCTGCGAGACCTAATGCAGGGACTGTAAAATGGAGATGTTCCCCCAGGCCTATGGTTGAGGTGGTGGTGACTTATCAGTATTGGCCTCCCCCAGCGTGTTTCCATCTTATATTGTTTTACTCGTCTACCCACCCCCGTATTATTAGTTACCATCTACTGTGCACAGATGTGAAACTGATGCAGGAGTGGTGGTCTTAATTGGTGCTATAAATGATAACACATTTGGAATTTAATAATTGTTGATGTTAACGTTAAATCATTTTATTGTATTTTATTATATTGTTGTAACTCTGCAATGCAGAGCAGGGCAGGATAGAAATCCAATAAATAAATAAATAAATAAAGCCAAGAGCAATTGCTGCATTTGTGCCACTACAAAATCCTCGTGTATATATTTTATCTTTTTTTCCCCTTTGCAAAATTTCATGTTCAAAAAAAGCAGTTCAGAATTGGTGCAAGAATAGTTAAAGGAAATGGTTGTCCAAGAAAGGCAGTTAAGTGGGTGGGATGGGTTGGCCTATGTGACATCTGATGTCTGCTTCACATTTCAGTCACCAAATCCTTATAATGTCCCTTATTATATTAAAGCAAAGCTAGACTCAAATTTCAATACAGCAACATGAAAGCCCTTTTATAGTCTACATTTTACTTCCAAACTTTTGACCATGATTTTTTTTCTTTGATAAGCATAGGTAGAACTTCACTGAATTCAAGCCTTCATTTACAGTGCTATGTTTCTTCTGAAAGGCATCATAGTGAAACTGGATGCACTGTCTATACAATGGCCACTACTCACATTTGTTTAATTACTTGGCCAGTGCCAGGAATTAGGACAATGCTTCTTTGATCTGTATGCTGAGCAAGCTCTTCATGAGATGAAAATTCTGCTTGCTTCTTATTTATCTAACCCTATAAATACCACTTGGCTACCATCAGACACCATAAACATTGCTAGAAAAACTAGCACATTCCAAAAGTAGTAAGAAACTGCTAAATGGGGATGTGCATTTGGATATATCCGGTCCAAATATATACCTGAAAAATAGTTTATCAGTGTTCCTGAGTATATTTGAGTATCCAGAGTGACATTCAGGATTCTTGGGAATACTGGTATCTGGGTCTCACCTATTTCCAGAAATATTCAAAAATATTAGGGGTTGGTATTTTAAGGACCCCATGCTTGTTTTCCCCCCTTTTAACAGGTTTCCTGGGCAATGGGACAGTGGCTCATGGACAGCACAAGCCATGTGTGGTACCCCGCAGAACTGTGAGTCTGGCTGCCTCCTTCTTCCCTCCTTCCTTTGTGGAGGGCCATTTTTTCCAGGGCCATTTTTTCCTCCCAGTCTGCACAGCTGAATGTAGGATGGCTGGGCAAACCTTGCTCAGGGCCCATGGAATTGTACCCCTCGGTCCAGTTTGCTTGAAATTGGGGAGGGGGGTGTCTTTAGTGGAGAGGGAGCACTAGCTGTCCTGCAATTTCGATGTCCTCTGGTTGGAAAAAACAGCTATTACACACACGGACGGACGGGAATAACGAAACAGAAATAATTCCGGAAGCCCGGAAAAAACTGAACCCAAAACAGTACTGGGGAACCTGAAAAACAGTATTTATGCCCTTCCTTATGTACTTTCAAGGGCCTCTTTTTGGAACTAAAGGATTTTTAAAAATAATAATAATTTATTATTGTGATATTTCTGATAGCCTTAAGAATGTCTTTGCAGAAAGGAATCTGATAAGAAATTTACGCAGGTCAGTGCTTTTGACTTTACTTTTAAAACCTGGGAGAGTTTCGAATGATGGGTTGTGATACAGTGCAAAGAGCGAGTCAAAAGCCTTCTACACAGAAGCTTTTCTTTGCACTTAAAACGGCTCTTAGAGTTATGTCAAGATGCCACGTCAATTCATCAAGCTATTCCACAACTTTATGAGGTAACAAAACACTGGGCAGGATCTACCTTAGACTGGAGAATTTCCTCCAACTTAAATGACTCTTCCATTGAAGGAAGGGACTCTTCCATTAGAAGAAGAGCCACAAATTTGAGGGAATCTCCTTAGGCTGGCAGAAGATTTCAAATATTGCTTACTGGGGTGAGAGGCCACAGGCCACTCTAATGTCGATGGCCTAGGCTAGCCCAATATTGCCAGATCTCAGAAGCTAAGCAGGAGGGGTGGGCCTGGTTAGGTATTTGAAAGGGAGACCACCAGTGTTCCCTCTAAGCTGAGTTAGTGGGAGCTAGCTCAGTTTTTTAGCCTCCAGCTCACACATTTTTGTCTTAGCTCAAGAAGGATGGTGCCAGAGCAAACTAATTTATGCTCACAAAGTAGAATTTTTGCTCACAAGACTCCACAGCTTAGAGGGAGCACTAGAGACCACCAAGAGATTCCAGGGTCACTAACAGAGTTGCCAGACTCCCGGTCTGGGCAGGGGTTGCCCTGATTTTGGGGGCTTAGATCCACTACTGGCCAGCGGGGGAAGCCCCACCCCTGAACAGGGATGTTGCCAGGTGATGTCCCCATCGTGATAACGTCACCTGTAAGTGATGTCATCACATCGCTGATGTTGGGGCGGGAGGGTGACGCTCTAGTTTTTGAGCAAACTCTACAGTTTTGAAACCAAAAGCCCCCTGCCAGCTCACAGGTAGGACCTGGCAACCCCAGTCGCTATGCCACCACCTCTGAACATCTCTTGCCCTGAAACCCTACAGGTTCGCCATAAGCCACTTGTGACTTGCCAACACTTTCCACTACCACCACCAAAACACAGGCCTTTCTCTATTCCACTATTAAGAAATGTCAGTGCACAAGATCATTCTGGTAGGATAGAGACAAAGCGTATCCACCAAACATTTTTATGATTGTGAAAACTGGTCACCATGTAGTTTCATTTCTCCCCTCCAGAGAACTCAGGCTATGTCAGTTTAATCCCAAGATACCATTCCAACTCATGTAATTTTAATCACGTTACTATTAAACCTGTAGTGTGAGTTCACTGTACACACACACAAACAGAGCCGGTCCCTCAGTTCCTCTTCTCTAACTTTTTATTAATTTTGCCAGGAAAAACGAATCAAATATCTGACCTTCCTTTGAAGTCACATCATGTCATGGCTGGAATTCAAACTGCCATGAACAGAATGAAGTTGGAAAGGATTTTTGTTCTGAAGAAGTGACTCACGAAAGCTCCTAGCCTGCCACATATTTTGTTAGTCTTTAAGGTGCTACTGGATTCTTGCTCTTTTCTACTGCTACAGACAAACATGACTACTACCCATCTTGATCTTTGCCAGTCTTCCTTTCCAGCAGCAGCTCTGCCCCCCCCTCCCCAAAAGTCAATATTGTAGGCACTACCCTCAAGCACCACATGGGATGTGGTGCACCGGGCAGGAGGAATGAGCTGACATTTCCCCCCTCTCTTGTGCAAGCTCTTGCTCCAGTTCAGAGAGGTCTGGGGCTATATATTGCTGATGAGGGTCCCTTACCTGCCAACTTTTCAGGTGGGAGTTTACAGCTGCATTGGGAGATCAGCAACGACCCCTTCCCCGAACTCCCTTCCATTCACAGTAGTCTGGATCCAAGCCCAGAGATGACTATTCAAGTGTTGCCTACATAAATGAGCAGACCTGTTCATTCTAATTTCTGAGCACTGAAATATGACCCAGAGCCATTTGTTAAAGAAAGATGGTCAAGTTATCAGGACAAGAGTGTAAAGTGACAGAAATTTAGCTCACTGTGCACCAAGAAGGTACCTATTGTGCTGAAATAACTGGGGGGGGGGGGGTAAATTGGTTTGCGGGGAGCTGAATTGTTCATAACAGAAAATTATATTTTTGGGAACGGAGTTAAGCTAAATAATACTCCAAAGCAATGCAGAAGCCGTAATTACGCAGCCTGGCACTTACCATCACTGTGGCAGCGGCAGCGGCAGCCTGGGCCGCCACTGCGGCCTGGTTGGCTTGGTGCTGAGCAGCTTTGATTTTGGCCTGCAAGTGAGCAGGAGGGTGAAAATATTTGCATTTCTCCCTCATGCAGCGCCCTTTTATGTAATCCATACAAACAGTTACGGTGTTGTCATTTGTATCAATCATTGTGCTGTCTGCTGGATGTGCAAAGCGGCAGTCAGTTTCACCCCGTGCACAGTTTCCTCGCTGGAACTCCCTGCATACCTGGTGCACAAAACAACATTTATTATGCATACTCAATCAGCAGGGGAGGGGTGGGGCAGTCACAGACAGAACAAAAGGAGAAATTAAAAAATAATATTTTTCGGACTGTATTCCACATTAATTACCTTTAGAGCAAGGGTCTCCAACATGGTGCCCACTGACACCTTTCTTGGTGCCCGCCAAGTGTTTTTAGAAAGTGGGGCTTATGCCCAGGAAGTGGGGCCAGGTGGGGCTTATACCCAGGAAGGCTTCTGATTGGCCACTGGATATTTAACTGGCTGCACAGATTTTTTTTTTAAATGTTGCTTTGGCAGCAGCTGCCACCACAACACAAAAGGTTCTTCACTTGGGTGACTGAAGGTAAGCTATGGCATCCATTTTGTGACTGGCTCCACCTCTGGTGGCAGCCATTTTGAGGCTGTGCCCAGAACACTGCGCCAGAATGCCAAAAATCCCCACAAGCTCAAAAAGGTTGGAGACCCCTACTTTAGAGGGAGTGCTTTTATACCCGACTTGTGATAGAGGACCCAATTTTCGGCTTGGATTCCACCTGCAATTTCTGTGCAGGGAAGCATTTCCATCCATGGAAATAACATTTTCCTGCCTCCCCCTGAAATCCCACCTATTTCCCCAGATATGGTGCTCCCAGAGCACACAGAATCCCTAGGAAGGGGGGAGGTAGATAGGAGGTCTGCCCCGAAAGGGAGGATTGGGGGGGGGGGGGGGGGGCACTAGGGTGGAAATTTTGTGTGGGACTCAACCCTTAATTAATGTTTCTCCTTCTCTCTTTTCATCTGTTTTGTCTTTACTCGCTTGTAATCCTTCTTTTCTGAGTGATGGTAATTGTGCTGTCGGTTCTACCCACCTTCGGTAAGGTCACGGTCCACCAGTTGAAGCCTAGCAGCCTACACTATTCTTCTCACTATCTGCATTCTTGGCATACTTTAGGAGATTTAGATGTTTTAATATTTACTCACAAACTTCAAGACCATTTAAAGCTGTCTAAATATGACTTCCCCAGATTAGAAAATTTCTTGTTAAAAGAGATATAGAAACTGAGTTGCTGTACAGGTGGCCAAATATTTGGCAGCATATTTAAAGAGCCACCTGTCTGGTTTGTTTTACCTGACTGTGTGCTCCTGTTCATGACAATGGCCGAAGGCATCGTAATTGGATTGGTATATGCCCCCCCCCAAGTCCTGCTACCCACTGGCTCACTTTAGGACATTCACACTACTCCTCCTATGTTATTTTTATCTACATCTAAATGTTCTTGATCAGTTTACATGCCAAGAGGTTGGGTGGAAGTGTCAGACCTTTCCAAACACATTATTGTTGTTCTCCTCCCACTCGAAGAAACCACTTTGCAATCTTGCTAAGCAGACTTAACGAAGAGCCAAAGTGCCAAAAGTTTTCCCTTGTCCTTACTTTCTGCATTTATTAGGCACATTCACCGTAAAGGACCCAGCTCCATCAATGCAGCCTGGGACCCACATACCTAAGGGACTGCTTCTCCCCATATGTGCCTCGGAGAGCCTTACGCTCTGCTGACCAAGAACTGCTGGTTGTCCCCAGCCTGAGGGATGTCCGTTAAGCCTTGGCCTGTTCCTGGTGGAACATGCTCCCACATGAGATCAGAGCCCTGTGGGACCTTTTACTATTCTGCAGGGCCTGCAAAATGGAGCTGTTCCACCAGGCCTTTGGGTGAGGTGACGGGTGTCCAGGAAAAAAGCTGACCCCCCTGCTGAAGGTATCTTATGTGGCCCAGACTATACAGCCTTGGAATCCAGTGACACCAGTACTGGGGACTGTACAAAACTGATGTATATTGTTTTAATGGTTTTTAATTAATTATTATTATTATGTTGTTGCTGTTGTTGTTGTGATGCCATAAGGCCTAAGTTTTGATTGTAATCTGCCCTGAGTCCATTCACAAGGAGGGCAGAATATAAATGTGAAAATTAAATTAAATTAAAATGCAATCCAAAAATCATATAATATTTAAAAATATAGCATATACCAATCCAATTACTATGCCTTCAGCCATTGTCATGAACAGGAGCACACAGTCAGGTAAAACAAACCAGAGAGGGGGCTCTTTAAATATGCTGCCAAATATTTGGCCACTTGTACAGCAGCTCCGTTTCTATATCTCTTTTAAGAAGAAATTTTCTAATCTGGGGAATCAAAGCCAGCTCCAAGTGACGGGAGAATTAAGTTTGAGCTTAAATCTGAAAATACGAGACAATCTAATACTATGTGGTCAATGGAATCTATTCAGTCTGAACTGCAGGTACATAATCTAGCCAAAAATAGTATACCTTGGTATCTTCCCATTAAAACTGCAGATGGCAGTGCATTTAGCCATCCTAACTTCAATGCCCTTCTATACCTTGGTGTTGTAAATATATCATATACAATGATACAGTTATTTCCCACTGCAGAACAAAGCTTGAGTCCAGTGGCACCTTCAAGACCAACAAAGTTTAATTTATACCTAGAATTAAACTTTGTTGATCTTAAAGGTTTCCACTGGACTCAAACTTTGTTCTGTTGCTTCATCCAACATGGCTATCCACCTTATTTCCTGCTAGTACAGGATAGGCAGTGTATTTACAATTTCTATGATGAGCAGAAACAGAGGTTAGGTACTTGTTTCTGTGTGCCAAAAAAACGTTTTATTCTTCTTTGCCTACCAAGTATTAAATGCATTCATCAGCCAAGTGACGCCTGCCATACCTCCAGTTTGTCTGTCCTGAGGAGCTTTTGTGTCGTAGTGGACCCAGGAACTGTAACAGGGGGACTTCCAGGAACAATGACAGGTGGCGTGGGAACAATCTCAGTAGGAACTAATCCAACCCCAGGAGTGACAGGTGTTAAATATGGTGCAAAGCTTAATGCTGTGTTGGATCCTATTGTCGGCCCTACAGGAAAGGAGGGCTAAGAAAGAGAAGAGACAGAGACAGAGAAAAATGGGTAAATCTTACAGGGAAGCAGAGTTCTCTCTTGTCATTTAATCGCTTTAATTTTTCCACACCCACCTATTGAGTTGTAAAGCCGAGTATCAAATGAATGAAGTAAACATACTAAATAAAGTTCATTAGTCTAAACTGGCTGCATTTTGAGTCTGGATACTGATTTTCAGAACAGCATCTCTGTTATGGAGATGTATTATCAGCACAGGTATTGCGGGTCTCCAGCAATGAGTACTTCACATTGCACACTTACATCTACACTGCTGCAACAGTTCACACCACTCAGGAGAAACATTTTGCACAAACGCAGTTCAGACAACAGCAGGAATACATGTTGCAGCAAAGCAGTTAGTAAGCCTACAGGCTGCTACCTATCAGTCAGACAAATTATCGTTCTTAAGGAGGAAATATCCAGAAGACAAGGTAGGGTCAAAACAGCATGGGATCACTGCAAAGTTTAAGACATCCTGGGCATTTGCTGTAGAAAAAATGATTGAACAATATGATAGAAATAAGTACGCAGCTGCGATTTCCAGAAGATAGATCCAACAGTTGCTGGAAGAAGGTATTACATGGTGCATGTAACGTCAGGGCTCAGCATGCAAAATTGCTGGGTGTTTCCAAGCAGATATAATTTCATTGGTAAATCCCTTTAATAAACAGTTTGAAAATCATTACTAGCATGTCTAACATTAGAATATATCACATTCTGCTGACGTGGTGGTTACTGTTACAAAATCTAAAATAGACATGGAAGAGTAAACTTTGACCTCTTCTTATTATATAAACAGTTCAGATTGCAAATTCTTAGAGCCACGGGTGGGGGAAGGGGTGTGTGCACAAACACCAAAATGTACAATAAATATGGAGAAAGATAACACAATCAAGGGGTGAGCTGCTGTTTAAGGTTATATAAAGTGAATAGAATATTTACAGTGCAGTCCCCTAAGCAGAGTTAAACCCTTCCAATTCCACTGAAGTCAATAACCTTCCAAGGATGTAACTCTACTTGGGATGGAACTGTTAATGGCACATAGTTGGCATGACCTTTCGTGAAATCAATCTTTCCAATCTGCCTTCCGTCCAGAGAATTACAGTACAATCCTAAACAGAGTCACGCCCTTCTAAGCACATTAACCTCAACAGACCTAGAAGAGTATAACTATATGTAGGATGGCTCTTTTAATGTATTGAGAGGCAGAGACTATCATCAATAACAAGGCTTTTATTCAAGACGTTACTAAGCTCTGAACAACTCTGCTAAGAGTGGCACCCAAACTTATACTGTTCCATAACTGAACTATATGCAATGTAACTATTTTCATGAGGTCTGATTGGGTCTAAGCGGAGCTTCATTATAGGATACTCCGTATGGCTTTAGGACCAATAGAAGGTCTTTATTAGTCAGCCAATCATAACACAGGGAGCTAGGATACCTCTGCACAAATCATAACCAAACAGCTTTGAATTAACTCAGAACATAACAGCTCTATTAATCAGAACTACAGTTCACTGTATATGACGGCACACTAAGCTTGCATGATTTCAATTAGACTAGAGAAGGGATAGGTGTAAGCTACATACTGAGAAATCCATAGGTGTTATCCAAACTTTATTGCAGGTACCCCAATGACTGGAGCTTTTGGGGGGGGGCAGATTAACAATTATGCATTTTTCCTATGTGACTCCAAAGTTAACTTTTTTCTCCTGCAGAAACAATATTTTTTTCTGTTAGCCCTGCAGACATCTGTTTTACAGATATGTCTGAAATTATGATAATGAAATTGTAAAGGATTACTGACAAAGATGCCAATATGAAATGCAAGTTCATTGCATCTTCATCTATTACGACCTCTACATGTCAACTGTTTTGTAGTCTAATTTAAGATTTTCACACATTTGGACAATAATTTCAGAACGTAACTAGAAAAAAAACCATCCTTCCATGCTCACTACTTCTACTAAAAATCAATTCAAATTATGTTAATCGTATTAATTAAACTTTGCAGACTGTCAATGTATTTTGCAGATCAGCTGCAGTACTGTGGGTAAGATCATATGTTTTCAGCAACAGCCTTAATCATGAATAAATTGCCTGGCCCTAAAAGTATTACAGAATCCCCAAACAGTTGCAATAGTTAATATATACAGAAAATGCTGAGCTTTTCCTTTTTTTAAAAAAAAAATCATAAAACAGCCTGTTAACACTTCATAAACGCAACCCAAAGGTAATGTACAAGTGACGCTGAAAATACTGCATGCTCACAATACCTCTGACAGGTTAGCTGAGACCGCCTTATGAAGCCAGCACAAACTGGCTATCATTCCTTGAGAAGTACTTACCACCGGCTGAAGTGGTGTTCCTGGGAACATAAATTGCATCTGCTGCGCTAGCATTGCCGCCGCAGTTTTCTGTTGGATCAAGTTGTTCCTGCCATTAATTTCTAGCTGAGTTTTCAAATGTGTTGGTGGATGAAGGTATTTGCAGTTCTCTCTTGTGCAACGGCCCTGCAAAATGGTATGTTATTACCTGTTTTTGTCATTTTTTTTTTAAAAGCATCTGCAGTGGTTTAGTGTTAAAGAGGAATCAGATGGCTGTCTGGACAGCAGTGGCTTTGTTGGCTTATATCCAAGATGGCACATCCCTGTTTAATCACATTACACAGAAACTGGTCCAAATGAAACCAGTAAGACTTATTTCACCATACTGCGTTTAGCATCATGATCATCAACTTCATAACAAAGTGATACTTCTGCCATCAGGTAGAGTCTCAACTGTGCACTGTATGATAAAGAGGGAGAGATGTAAAGTTACAAGAGAATGGCTTGGATCAAGACAGCTTTTTCCACTCAGTCTCACCCAGTTCCACCGTGTGGCGGTGCAAAATGCCGTCGAGTCTCAGCCAACTTAAGGTGACCCTGTAGGGTTTTCAAGGCAAGAGACATTTAGAAGTGGTTTGCCGTTGCCTGCCTCTGGGTATCAACCCATCTAAGTACTCACCAATCCAAGTACTGACCCCGTTTAGCTTCTGATATCTGACAAGATTGGGCCAGTCTGGCCCATCCAGGTCAGTGCTTTGTCCACATGGGTCTCATTATTCCATGCAGAGCCTTTAATAAGTGACCCTTCCCTCCTTTTTCCACCAGAGACAAAGATGGCTGGATCTCTCATTATGTCTGGCACAGAAATGCACTTTCCTATGCCAATGGCACTCAGTGAGAACTTACAGGAAACGAGACATGGTGGGCTGATTTCTCAGGTGTGGCCTTGGGCTTAAACAGAGAAGAACCCAAGGCCTATTGTGACAACTCTTTGAGGCAGCCTCCTATAATTTTTTTTGGGAGGAGGGGATAAGGCTTGTTACAAGAAAGTTGCCCTATACCACCTCCCCAGCGTGAAAATATGGGTAGGGTGTGTATGGCTGTGATCACACGCACAATTAGCCCCGACATAGGTGCGAATGCTGGGCGGATTAAAGGAGTGCGATCAGACAACAACATCTGGGAAGCGCCCCGCAGCCATCAGCAACCCGGTTTGCTCCACTGCAGAAGTGGAGTTAAAAGACACCTCGGAAAGTCCGGTAGCAAACGGGTTGCTACAGGCCACAGACAGAGTTTCCCACGTTTGATCACTCCAGTGCACCCTCATGATCCCGACTCCATGCCGTTGTTTTTTTCCCTTCTCAGTATGCGCATCATCACATACTTCATAGGGAACCCTCAGGGCTGAGGTGCGAATCATCAATCCCTTGTTTAATCCAAAATCTCTGGCCTCTGGCAGAGGTCTGGCAACCCTACCTCAAATGGAGGGTCTTTTTTAGGAATCCTATGAAATTTGCAGTGCCCCCAGCCAGTCTTGAAACAGAGAAGGGTCAAGATCCCCAGACATATGCCTAAGAGCAGTAGTTACTAACCCACGTGGAATGCTGCCTCACATCTTTCTCAACCTTTACAATGCTCCAGCAGACAAGCTGAAAGCTGGTGTTTCATCACCAACTTTTTTGGAGATTTGATAAAGTTGTGACCTATCTTAGTCCCAGCTCCATGAGTTGGTTGCAGAGCCACAACTGAAGAGAAAATCCACTGTTGATTCTTTGGTAAAGAAGAGCTAGTATACATATTACCATTAAAAACAGCAGAGAAGGAGGGGCTGAGTTAAATAAAGACTGCATACAACACTAAATTACATATTAAAATCATCAAAAAGAAGAAAACCCAACAAATCATGGATTTAAATCAAGCTTCCAGTGTTTTAATTCATATATTTCCTGAGCCAGCATGCCTAGCAATTGATTGTTTTAACAACTAAAGACATATGACATTGCCAGTAAGCACAGCCTTTATATCATCAAGCAACCAAATTCAATACTCTTGTAATGCAGTACAAATGCTTTTATGTTGGTTATTTGTTGATAGCTTGCTCTGAATACTAATATAGTTTTGCTCTTTAATTACAAGAGACCCCTGGCTTAGGGACAAGGGAACAGCTGTGAAATTAAGAATTCCTGTTTGGCACCCTCTGGACATACGCAAGGACACTAAACAGGGACACTTACTTGAAAACAGAGTATTGGATCCAAACCCATATTGTACAAGCTGCCATAGACAGACCACTACCTGTATGGGTTTAGACTTACAACAATACCAAGACAATGCAGGGATGGGGGGGGGGGTTCTATTAAGAAGATCCACCCTTGGAGCCAGATGCATCCAAATGGCTTTTGATGGCTCTAGGGGATTTTTCTGTTGATACAGCTGGTGCTCTTGTCAATGTCCTGGCTGACCACTGGAATGACGGAATGACCTGGGCAGTTGCCATAATCACTCCCAAGCACCCTCTCTCAGGTGTTAAAGCCCAGGAAGCCCCTTGGCCTACTGAGGGACTGCAGGCAATGAAAAGACAAGGGAGACAGATGCAGCAACAGTGGAGGAAGACTCGGCCTGAATCCAATAGGATACGAGCAAAAGCTCATTTTAAAGCATACTCTTTGGCGGGGAGGGCAGCAAAGAAATAACACTTTCGTGCCACCATTGCGTCTGCACACTGTTGGCCAGCAGAGCTGTTCTGGGTGGTCAGAGGCCTGTTGGGATCTAGCCTGTAGGAGGAGGTGGGCTGTGACCGTTTTGTTCAGCACTAGGGGTGTGAACGGGCGACAAAATCAGTATTTTTTGGATTCAGGTAAACCAAACCCCCAAAATATTGGTAAATACTGATATTCCCAAATCCCAATATCGGTATTACACTGGGATTTGGGAAATACTTGGCATTGCCACAAATATTCTGTCAGCCACTAGAGCTGTGTCAGTTTGTAAGCTGCTCTGAGACTCCCTTGGGTAGTGAAGGGCGGGGTATAAATCCAATCTCTTCTTCTTCTATGTTTCTAGACCAGCTAATCTGGACTGAGATTGGGAGGCACCATTTTGCGGTGGTTCCAGTCCAATCTGGAGGGTAGGTTTCAGAAGGTGTTACTGGTGGTCTGCTGTTCAGCTCCTTGCCTTTGGCCTATGGAGTCCCACAAGTTTCCATCTTTTCCCCTGTGCTCTTTAACATCTACTTGAAACTGCTGGGTGAGGTCACCTGGAGATTTGGGCTGGGGCATCATCAATATGCAGATGACACTCAGCTGTATCTCATGCTTCCAGGGGAGGCTGCAGAAACCCTGAACTAGTGTCTGGAGACAGTTTTGGAGTGGATGTGGGCTAATAAACTGAAGCTTAACCATAACCAGACGGAAGCACTACAGGTGGGTGGAAGGTCTGATCCAGGATTTAAGGTGTCACCCTGTTCTGGATGGGCTGCACTCTCCTTGAAGGAACAGGTCTGTAGCCCGGTGGTGCTTTCGGACCCAGGCCTACTGCTGCCTAAGCAGGTGGCAGCTGTGGCCACAAGTGTCTTTTACCAGCTTCAACAGGTTAGCCAGCTGTAGCCTTTCTTGGACAGAAAAGATCTGACCACTGTGGTCCATCTAGATTAGATTACTGCAATGAGCTCTATGTGGGGCGGCCCTTGAAAAGTATATGGAAACTTCAGTAGGTACAGAATACTGCAGCCAGGATGTCGACTGGAGTGGGCTCTAGGGGCCCTATCACTCCAATCTTGGCTCACATACACTGGCTTTCAATTTGTTTCTAGGTTCAATTCAAGGTGCAGGTCTTGAGCTTCAAAGCTCTATATGGCTTGAGACCAACACACTTGAATGACTGCCTAATCCCTTATGAAACTGTCCAACTTTATGGTAATCTTTGGAGGCCCTGCTTTGGTTACCTTTGCCTTCTGAGATTAGGCAGGTGGCCACCTGGGAGAGGGCTTCTCCGTCATTGCACCAAAGCTCTGGAGTTCTCTCTCCAGGGAGATTCATCTGTCCCTTTCTGTTGCCATCTTCTGCCACCAGGGAAAGACTTTTTGATCCACACTTGCCAACCAATGTTTTTGTTTTGTGTGTATTTTAACTGTTTTATATGTCTTTAACTGTTTTATATGGAAAGCAGGATATACATTTGACAGATAGTAGGACATCATCCAGTGTCCAGTTCATAATGCTTGACTTCAGAAAGTCAGGTCTTTGCTTAGATAGCGAATACAAATTGATTGTTCTACAGCCTAAAGCAAGGTCTCTACTTTTATTATGTGTGTACTAAGTGTCTGGCACAATGGGAGTCTGATTTCATCTAGAGCTTGTGAGTAATACTGCTTTATGAACAATCTGACCTTGTTAATTTGGATTTGCATTACTTAATTTTACTTTTCCGGGTTTTTGGGGAAAAGTTCTGCCGCATTCCCCACGAATTCTCTACAAGGTTTGTGACTTGCGCAGACTGTTCAATCCCCCACCACCACGACCATTGTCTTATGGGTGAAAAATCCATTAAATAAATTGTCTTAAAGCTATACATTATATATAAATAATGTGATTCCCCCCCCCCCATTATTTTTCTTTTATACAGACACTGTTCTTGGTAATTTGTCACACACTAAAAAATTCCAGGGTGACTCTTGCAATTTATGAATAAGCACAACCAGATTTCAAACTGGCACCAAAATTAAGGTAGCTTCCTTTAACTTACCTCTTTCTGTTCTCAGGAGAGCAAGAATTCCTGGGAACTTACAAACGGGCACCTTCCCTATTTAGCTCAAGTAGTTTTTCTCCTGAACCAATGTGGGACTATAAACACAGTATCATATTCGTTTACATGACACAGAGTATAATAGCCTCTAAGTAACATGGAGGCAAAAGAAAAAGGCAGTTTATCAAGAGCCGGCTTGCTGGCTAGGCGGGATATAAGTCGAAATAAATAAGTAAATAAAGTATGATTTCTTTAGGAAAAAGTAAACCTAAGTTCAAGGATATAGGAAAGTATTATTTCTAATTCTACGTAGTGTATTATGTATTAAAGGTCTGAGTACAAACCTCAAGAGTTATATTTAAGAACAGCAAAAAACCGAAAAGTTTAAATCCTCTGAACAGAATTAATATCTCAGTACCCCATGTGAATCCAATAAGTGTACTCTAAAGGATATCATATGAACATTTAAGCTAATTAAATATGAATTTTGCGTGTTAATTTTTTAACAATGGAAAATAAACAACACAAAGCAAAACATCAGTAAATTCAGGACAAAGAATATAGCAACAGGTAGTAGTGAACCTGACCTGACCTGACCTGGACGACCCGGGCAAGCCCAATCTCATCACAGAAGCTAAGCAGGGCTGGTCCTGGTTAATAGTTGGATGGGAGACTACCAAGGAAGTCCAGGGTCACCACTTGGAGGCAGTCAGTGGCAAACCACCTCTGAACATCTCTTGCTTTGAAAACTTTATGGGATTGCCACAAATTGGCTGTGACCTGATGGCACTTCCTACCCCCACCAGTACTGAACCCAGTCTTCCATAGAGACTGGTCATCTATGAAGGTTTTGTAAGTTTGGTGTTCATAACGAGTATCTGAAAATCATCAACTTCTTCCCCGACCTGGATAGCCCAGGCAAGCCCGATCTCATCAGATCTTGGAAGCTAAGCAGGGTTGACTCTGCCAAGTGCTTGGAAGCGTGACTCAAGCCACCAGTCTGAAAAATGTCCAAGCCCCCAGTAGTACTAAAAATTGAAATTCATCACCTTCCAGTCAGCTATGCATTGGCAGAGTTAATCTTAAATGCCATCAACTGCAACAGTAAGCCACACATTGAATTTTGAACCTCTAATCAAGGACAGAATTGCCAACATTTTCAGGGATCATTAAAAAAAAAACTTACCATCACCCACAACGAGTCCATCAACCTTAACTGACTTAGAAGGGTGCAACTTTCCTTATGATTGCAGTGTTAATCATGGAATGAGAGACTATTTTGTTTCTGTTTTAATGTACTCTGCATTATTCAAAACTAACCGTTTATATCTTATTAGCATATGTATTTACTCACGGACCTGTACCTTAGTGAGTTAAGGGAGTATTTACCTTTTCCGTCTTTGATAGTCCGAACCCTTCCAGTTAATAACAAACTACTCAATCAGCATTCCTATTCATATGTGGCTCTATTTGCCTAGGGGTGATGGACAGTGGAGGATCAAGATTGCCTAAGGTTGCTATGCTTTAGGTGGGGCTTTGAGTTCTCCTGGAAGTACAACTAATCTCCAGACCAAATCAGTTTCCCTGGAGAAAATGGCAGCTTTGGGGCGTCAGCTCTATAGCACTGCATCACTGCTGAAAATAAGATTTATACCCCAATCTTCACTACCCGAAGGAGTCTCAGAGCGGCTTACAATCTCCTTCCCTTCCCCTCCCCACAACTGACACCCTGTGAGGTGGGAAATTCTGCACCAAAGTGGAGTGAAACATGGAATGTGGATGCTTAGGAGATGATGTTATGCTCACCACTCCCCCAAAAAAGTTTAGACAAGAACAGTGGACCAAAACTTCTATGTAGAAGCAACCCTAGGCTGAGGACAGACTGGCAATCTGGAGTGGGATGAATCCGGAGGCAAAAGCTGCGGAGGAAAAATCCCCCGGGGCTGGCTGTCCACATTGGCAAGGGTATTGTGCAAGGATGCCGTTACGGAGCATTCAGACTGCTGTGGAGTGGCCCCAGGTGGGCTGGCCTCCGCAGCTCGTGATAGGGCTGTTTTGGCAATTTGCGCATGTGCACATGCGCTCATGTGCGCATGAGCGCTCATGCGCAAACTGGCAAAACACCGTGTTCGCACTGCCGCCTCCGCTTGCCTCCCGCCTTCTTCCGGTTCACACTGCCTGGAAGCGGGAGGCAAGCGCAAGACGGCCTCTGGACACCAGTTTCTCCCGGTGTCCTTCTAAAGCGCAAGAAAACCAGCTTCAAAGCGGGTAAGTGCGGAAGGGAGCCGAGGGACAGCTGTGCATGTCTGAACAGGCTCCCTTCCCCCGCTTCCCATGTGGACCTATCCCGGGGCAGATTGCCAGTCTGTCCTCAGCCCTAGTTAGGATAACTAGTCAGATCTCCAGGAATCTCTCTCTCTCTCTGTGTCTCCCTACCTACCTACCTACCAGGAAGTCCATAATATGAAATGCATAGCAACAAGTACAGTACTCATTATTCTCAATGGACATCCACAAACAAAGACAAGAATAGTCAGGAAATCAAATTTTCTCGACCAAATTCAAGACTGGCAACTACCTTTCCTTTCATTGGCCACAATACTGTTGTTTTTCTTTCTCTCTACCACAGAGCTGTTCTCTTAAAACTAGGAAGATTTAATTATTTGTTCCAAGTTTCTCTTTCTGTCATTCCACAGCTAAAAGAGATTTTGGTTAAAAATATAATAACGTTTGAACTGTGATTCATCTCAGCACTTTCAGTTCACAATGTTTTTCACGTTTTTTTAAAAAATTATATTTATCTTAAAAATAACTAATACTTTTTCTTTTTCCTATCTTCCACCAGCATGTTGTAGTGAAATGGTGATGGTTGAGTACCATCCAGCCGAAGAAAATATTCACACGATCACTAAGCAACCTTGGATTTGGAGGGTGAAACCAACTCCCTGCTTCAAGCAAGGATTTTAAGGAGTTTAAATTTTCAGAAGAATAATTATGCCCGGCATTCCTTTGAGAGTGAGGAACAGCTTTCAGTGACATTTAATTGCAGATAATTACTACACATTTTTTCTAACGATACTGAGAGAACTGTCTCAACAAAATTTTATTTCACATATGACCACAAAGCTGCTCTGTTAGCAGACAGAAAACACTGGCAACATAAATCAATCTATAAGGCACCACTTTAAGGCACCCTGAGGTGTTTGAGTCTTGAAATATTTACTGAGGCTGGTGAAATTTATTTACTGCTTGATCACTGATTATACATCACTCACGTCAGCAAACAAGAACCTGGAAATCCACAGATCGTAACAAGTCCCCAAAACATTTAAACTCATCTAACTCTTTGAATAAGAGGAAGGCCATTTTTGTCTTCTATCCACAAATGTTTCCACACAGATTTGCTCTAGAAAAAAAAAAAGTACTACCTCAAATATTTGTTTAAATCAGTAACTGGGTAATGAGGGAAAATATTACTCAATGGGCAGTGTCATTTGACATAACAAATAGGTTAAACAAAAAAAAAGCTGCAAACTCAAATTTAAACAGAGAAGCAAAAAAGAATGTAATGTATTTTTGTGATTTTCTTTAAACAATCAGCTTCACTATATTACACATTTAATTGTTCTGTTCAATTCAAGATGACAGCGTCTATGGTTAGCAGAAGACTACAATTTGAAACAAATCTATAATTACTAGGACAAGCTGTTACAAGCCAGTGAATCCTGAATATCCTGAAGTTTCTACTTCAAGAGCTACTACAGCTGCAAAAAGTAAAGGGGGTGGGGGGAATAACAGCATAAGAAATAATTCTGCTACTTAATGAGTGATCTCATTTGTAGATCTATTCCTGCAAGAGAACGCAATCCACAACAGTATTTGGAGTTGGATCTGACAGTTCCCTTCCACAATTTCTCAGAATATGTTTCTACATAAGGTTTGTGATGGAAGTATTATTAGTACAGATTCTTTATACTTGCACTAGCCAATTAAATTCAAGTTCCACAGGGGTGTAAGACAGTTAGAAAAGGGCCAAGCAGTGAGTAAGACCAGGTGAAATACGCTCTCTCTGTGTCTCTCACCTACCTCCTCTCACTCCCATTTCAGAAAATTCCCATATTCACAGGGACACGTGCATACAGATCATATGGGCTGGACCATATGTGGTAGCAATGTAGCATCACAATGTAGCATCACAGGGGCCCCTGGAGTCTTTATGAATCTGATAAACGAAGTTTTGCACAAGCATTTGTTCAATGGGGCCCTATGTTATCTAGATGATATCCTTCTATACTCCCCGGATAAAGAATTCCATGTGAAGCTGGTGAGGGAAGTGTTGACCACCCTCCACTCCCATAAGCTGTTTGCTAAACTGTCTAAGTGTGAGTTCCATAAAACGGAGATTGATTTCTTAGGGTACCATATATCCCCTCGGGGGTTGGAAATGGACCCTGCTAAAGTGGCTGTGGTGCTAGATTGGGAAGCCCCGCAGACCCGTAGACAATTCCAGAGCTTTTTAGGATTTGTGAATTTCTATCGTGCATTCATCGCCAATTTCACTCAAGTCAGTCTACCCCTTATTGACTTGTTAAAGACTAAAGGGAAGGGTCCCGAAGGGGTGAAACCCAGGGCTTGGCTCCAGTGGATCGCTGAATGCCAGCAGGCATTTGAGATTTTGAAAACTCTGTTCACTTCCGAGCCCATGCTAGCGCACCCCGATGAGGAAAAGAAATTCATTGTCCAAGTCAATGCTTCTGATGTAGCCATGGGAGGGGGGTGATCTTGCAAGAAGGGTTGGATGGTAAATTACATCCCCTTGCCTATGTCTCTAAAAAGTTTGGGAACACTGAACGCAATTAGGCAGTGTGAGACAAGGAGGCTGCTGCAATCCAGCTGGCATTGACTACTTGGCGCCATTGGTTAGAAGGCGCGCGCCTCCTGTTCGAGGTCTGGACTGATCACAAAAACCTCGAGGCACTTAAAACTCATGGGACCCTTAATGCCAAACAGTTGAGATGGGCTGAGTTCTTTTCCAAATTTCAATTCATGCTCCACCATTTTCCAGGGAAAGCCAATTCCCTTGCCGATGTACACTCCCACCTTCCACAACACGACAGTCTACGCGATGAGGTCATCAATCCTATGTTCACTCCCGCCCAGTTGGGAGGGGCAGTGGTCACCCACAGTAAAAGCCAGGTAGACTGCAAACCACCCGAAAATGCTTGGCGAGTTAAATGTGTGCAAGCCTTTACTGACTCTGATAATGCTGACCTAGAGGAGGAGCCAGATGTGTCGAGAGGCCCCAATGACTGGTGGTGTAAAGAAGATAAACTGGTAGTCCCCAGCTCCCTGCAGGGGGAGGTTATGCATGCAGATCATGAATCTAAACTCTCGGCCCACTTTGGGTTCCTGAAAACCCTCTACTTATTACAACACCAGTTCTAATGGCCACGCATGAGGGGTGATGTGTCCAAATATGTGGGGTCCTCTCCAGACATGTCTTATATGCAAACACAGAGGGGGTAAGACCCCGGACCTGCTAAAAGCACTGGAGACCCCCAGTTGACCATGAGAAATTATTTCCATGGATTTCATCACAGATCTACCACCCAGCAAGGGAAAGACTGTCACCTGGGTGGTAGTTGACCTGTTTTCCAAACAAGCTCATTTTATCTCAGTCAAGCAGATGCCCACTGCAAAGGCATTGGCCAAAATGTTTATGAGTAACATTATTAAACTGCATTCCATCCCATGGAAAATAATTTCCAACCGGAGAGCTCAATTTGTTGCCACCTTCTGGTGGGAGCTCTTACCTGTGTTGGGGGTGGAACAGGCTCTAAGCAGTGCCTATCATCCGGAGACTGATGGACAAACGGAATGAGTTAACCAGATACTCGAACAGCTCTTGCACTGCTTTTCGAACTGCCAGCAGGATAATTGGGTGGGCTTATTGCCTTTTGCGGAGTACAGTTACAACAATGCCGTCTACTCCTCTATGGGGGTGTCATCTCTTCATGGCCGTGTCTAGGTATGAAGGAGCTCCCCTCCTGCAGCTGACTCTTACCTCATCCCAGGGGCCCAACTCCCAGGAGTGGTGTAAATCTTTGCAAGACTCTTGGCTGCTGATTGGGAAAACATTGGAAAAAGCTAAAGCGGACTATAAAAAACAGGCAGACAAAGGGCGGGCTCCGGGGTGGACTCTTGAACCTGGGGACTCTGTATATTTGTCTACTAGGAACATTCATGGGTTGCAACCCAGTTGCAAACTGAGCTGGAAATATATCGGTCCTTTCCAAGTGGTGTGCAAAATCAATGAGGTCACGTTCGACCTAGCATTGCCCAAATCATTGAAATCTTTGCACCCCATTTCCATTTCAGCCTATTAAAACGGGACCCTGGGTCAAATGTGTGGATACCTCATCCATCAGCTCCGCCTCCTCCTCTGATGAATGGTGAACTGCACTACGAAATCTCACATATTCTGGATTCAAAAGTTAAACGGGGTCGACTGTATTATTTGGTCCAATGGAAAGATTTTGGGCTTGGGGAAAATGAATAGGTGGCTGTTGAATATGTTAATGCTCCTGCATTGTGTCATGCCTTTCATAAAGCATATCCTATGAAACCTGGGGGTGGAGGAGCTTTGGGGGGGCAGAATGTCAGCTAATGCTGCCATCCCCTGTTCGGGAGGTGGCTTGGACTGCCTGGGGACGTAGGCTGCTTGGAATGCTATGTTTTGATTCCCTCCCTGCTGGTTTATCACTTGCTGTTTTTGCTCTGACCTTGGCAGCTGGTTAGTGTCTGCTTATTTACCTTCCCGCTTTTTTCTATGAGAACTTGTAACCAGTATATTTGTGCACCTTTTTTGATTTATGGGATTGGTTGCATTCCATTGCAAGACCCTCTTTGAATTCTGTATAATTGCTCTGGCTAGGGATCCTTCTAGCCATTACTGAAACAGGACGTGTAGATGACCATAGCAGACCTTTCTCAATAAGATTACCTTTTTTAAGGATGCTTGTTGTGACTGACTCTGTAGGACTCTCACAATTACACTCATTTATGGATAATTTTCTTATCTCATGGATGCTAGTTAAGAAATCTAGCAAATGCAAATTTGAAACAAGGCTCTGCAAGGGCTTGATAGGACAGTATTACTCTGAGTCTTGATTTTAACATTACCCTGGCTGACTTTGAGCTGCTTTCACTTGCTGAGGTCTTACATGGCTTCAGCAATTCTGAATTCACACAGGTAGTGCCTACAAGGTACCCACACAATCCAGACCAGAGCTGTTAGTTTAGGTAGTGCCTACATTGAATACCTGCACTGCACTCTCAGCACCCCCCCCCGGACTTGAGCAAACAGGCCTTAGGGAAGTGGTGAGGGATCTTGCTATGGCAACACTTGCGCTTCACAAAAGTCATTTTTTACTGGGCCTGACAAAAATTAAAACTAAGGCTTGCAATCCCAGAAAGTATACAATATTGAAAAGAAGTCATTGGGACTTACTTTCCAAATTACCACGTGTGTGGAAAGTGCTGTCAAGTCACACCTGCCTTATGGCAACCCCAACAAGGGGCTTTCAAGGCAAGTGAGCAAGAGAGGTGGTTTTCCATCGCCTTCCTCTGCAGTGTCTCCCTTCCAAGTGCTGACCCCTGCTTAGCTTCTGAGATCTGACAAGATCAGGCGATTCCATGGTGCCTTCTGTCCCCCCAATTACCATAGTACAAAAAAGGATTATGGTTTTGCCACTTCCCTGTGCATATGGATATAAAAGAAGTTCATCAAAATGGTCACCGTTTAACTTTAACTGAAATATCCTTTTACTGAAGTCCACCAGCACCTCACTCTGTTACTGCCTATTCTGCCTTGCTAGCAGACCCAGATAAAGAGATTTTAAGGTTGTCCTGTCAGTTCCGGTAACAGGAGGACTCCCTCGGCGTCTGGTTTTCGGCGACTCAATGGCGGGCGCATCTTCCCACAGCTCGGGGAGACGCGACCTGGACTCAGTGGTTCCGGGAGACGTGACCCAGACTCAACTGTTTGAGAGGGCTCCGAACAGGTTTCGGACCCCCATGGACCCTTGTAGGGGGACCCTGCCTGAGGCGCTTGAGGGTGGCCTCTCTCTGGGATAGTGATCCCGAGATAGAGGAAACCCCTCTGCCTCTATAGGTTCAGATGCAGCAGCCACCAGGCACGATCATGCACACACCGGATGCCTGCAGAAGTCTGATCACTACAAGGAAAAGATAACTTACCTGAGATGCCTGGTGAAATGTGAGTGAAGGGACTCCTTCTTTTGTTATGCGGGAAGATTCTCTGATGTGAGCTTAATTGCTCAAAGTGAAGGGGGGGCTTTGAAGCTTAAATCCCCCCCAACTCCTCTTAAAGTTACAGAGCTACAGAGAATCAAAGTGCTGGGAGAGTGGCTGAAGACTGAACGATACTATTTTAAGCGATTTAAAAGAAAAAGGAAGACTTTTGACTAACTTGTGGGACTTTACTGTGAATGTAAACAAAAAATGATGACTGGATGGGGAGAAAAGATGGTGGGGAAACCAAAACCTTCTTCTAAAGCTCAAACTACTCTTCCAGGCACAAAGGCTGAGTCCAGCACAGACCTGACTGCAGCTTTGGCAATAGCACTATGCCCTCTGACGGACCAGCTGAACGCTGTTAATACTAAGCTGGATTCTCTGCAACAACTGGTGTCAGAGGCAAATAAGAGGTCGGATCAGATTGCTAAAGGGTTGGCAGAGGTTAAAACCAAAGTTGAAAAGACTGACTTAAAGCTGATCGTGATGGAAAAAGAAAGGATTTCTGATAAGGATAATTTGCTGAAACTTCAGATGGAGAGGTCTTCCTTTTATTTGAGATTCCAGGGCATACCTGAACAAAAGGGTGAGAATCTCAAAAAGATCCTCAGCAATGCTATAGCTCCAATGATGGATTTGCAAGCGGATGAATTACAAAGCGATTTGGATATGGTCTATAGGACCTATCCTGAATTTGTAAAGAAAAAAAATCTGCCTGGAGAACTTATGGTGAGGTTCTCCAAAAGGTCAACCAGAAATGTGGTGCTCAAGGCCACTAACAGAAATGCCCTGAAAATTCAAGAAGAAGATATCAAAGTGTTAAAGGACATTCCATTTGAGGTGAGGAAGAAGAGGAAACCCTATAAAAATTTGACTGCATTTATCCAAACAGAAAACATCATGCATGGCTGGCTTATTCTGGAAGGTATGGGTTTTACCCATAAAGATAAGAAGCAAAGAATTGATTCAGCTGCAAAGGCCAAGAAATTTCTGGACTTTTGCAAAGAAGGAAAAGATAAAGTGCCATCAGAGGATTCTTTGGACTTACAAGAGAGCATTTATGGTCTGGAAGGTTCGGACACATTGGGAAGTAAAAGCTCAGAAGATGAAGAGTCAGATTCAGCATTGGGGGCAGCAGCACCGAAACCCCAGAGAGGAAAGAAGAAAAAGAGAACTAGTAAAGGAAAATAAGTTGTATTTGTTGAAAGTCTTATGTATTTTTACCGTTCATTCGGAATATCAGCAACTCATGTATTTGTAAGTTTTTAAATTAATAATGATATAATTTTAAAGCCTTGTTTAGTTTAAGTTTTCCTTGAACAGATAGTAGCAAGATATTAAATAGGGTTTTTTAAGACTTCTGTATACCTTAGGGTAGTTTAGTATTTTAGTTATGGTAGTGGTTTTAGTTGTTGTAGGTATAAAATCAATAAAAAATCATTTAAAAAAAACAGGAGGACTCCCTCATTTTCCTTTGCTCTCAGCCTTTTGAGAGACCCATATGTTCTGTTTGATGTCTCAATTCAATCTGCCTTTATTGCATCAGTGGATATGTGGTAGCAACAACAAAACGATTCCATCAAAATAAAATGAGGAATTCCCACACATTTTCATAGGAAAAATTAAATGTATAACGATCACTTGAAATATCTCAAAATAAAATCACCTTACAATCTAAATGGATAATGTTCTAGAGTGGAGCCGCTTCTTGGCTATCTGGTTAAGATCAACTTTTGCTTATGTTTTCAGTTAGATGGCTTCCATTTTTTTGCTTCTTATTCTAAGCATACCAAGGGGACAGCCTTAATACCAATCACATTCTGTGCCCATGGAAGTCAATAAAGCATCACACAGAGGAAGCTGAAGAAGAGACCTTAAGATCATGGTCTGAAAGATTCCCCTACTCTCCCATACACAAACGTTTTCTCATTTTATTTTAATTTTTAACATCCTTCATAACGAAAAGTTCTGGAGGACTCAAAAGTTTGCACTCTGAGTATGCAGTGCCAAGTTTACTCAAGCTTACAGGAAAGTCCCCATTAAGGACAAATCACTTCCTGCCCTACTGTCCTGCTAAGTGGATAATAGGTGTGATTTTAAAGTTAACATCTATTTAACAGACTAAATGAATAGTAACAGATCTCAAAAGAAATGTCACTGAGAAAAACGCCATTATTTTGCACCCGGGTTTGGGGTGGAAAATTTTCTGTGACTATTTAAGTTTGTCTCAGGTGGGCAGCCATATTGGTCTGAAGCAACAGAACAGTCTGAGTCCAGTGGCACCTTTAAGATCAACAAAGATTAATTCTGGGTAGAAGCTTTCATGTGCTGTGTGAATTCATTTCATTTTCCCACTCTCACAGTTTTCCCTTTCCACTGAAAACTCTGTGTTTCCCTCCTTGTTGTGGTCTGTTTGTTGTTTGCTTCATTTCACAAGGTTCCTTTGCAGAAAACCTCCCATCCCCTTCCCCAAAGTTAAAGCAGAAACACCATCTGGGGGACTTTTTCACTGGAGTGGCTGTTTTTCAACAAAATGACACCACAGTTGCTGGGGAGCTAGTGCTTCCTGTACACTAAAGACACCCCCCTCCCAAATTTCAAGTGAATTGGACCAAGGGGCCCCTGAACAAGGTGCTCTCAGTCATCCTGCCTGCAGAACTGTGGCTCCACCCTCACAAAGGAGGGCGAGAACAAGGCAACCAGACCTGCAGCCTTCTCTAGGCTGGGAGGGACTCATGCCTGCCAGAAGCCCTTCTCCACAGGCCAGTTCCAACCAAATAAAAGGGAGAAATGTCATGCCTGGGAAAAGAAAAACAAGAAGGGTGATGATGATGATGATGATGGTAAGCACCCAAAGACAGGGCTGCCAACCTCCAGGTGGGGACTGGAGGTCTCACAGAATCACAGTTGATCTCCAGACTGCATAGATTGCTTATTTACTTAAAACATCTATTCCACTGTTCCTGGAGAAAATGTCTACTTTGGAAGGCAGACTGAAAGGTATTATACACTACTGAGGTTCCTCCCTTCCCATAAGTCCACCCTTCCCAAGCTCCACTCCCAAATCTCCAGGTATTTCTAAACCTGGAGTTGACAAGCCTACCCAAAGATGAAAATCAACACAGATTGTTCTAGGATGGGGGTTCTATAATACCTAAGAATCCCAGATTTGTATTACCATTACCAGGGCTCTTTTTCTAGCAGGAACTCCTCTGCATATTAGGCGACACACCCTAATATAGCCAATTCTCCAAGAGCTTACAGTAGCCCCTGTAAGAAGAGCTCTGTAAACTTTTGGAGGATTGGCTACATTAGGGGTGTGTCACCTAATATGCAAAGGAGTTCCTGCTGGGAAAAGAGCCCTGACCATTACGGGAAATCACTGTAATGACCTGAACCAGAAATTTCCATGTATATCTTCAGCTGAGGGATCTCATAATGCACACCTCGAGATTTCAGTGCTCTTAAATTCTAAGCAAACTTTTTTGTTCCATATTAAGTTGACAATAATACCTCTATCTTTTTCCTTCCTAGACTTCAGCACTCTTTTCAGCCTAACTTGTATGCTCCCCAAACCTTGCTTTTCACCAAGATTCTAAAAGAGGTTTCCCTAACTTTGTTCAGGATTACCCATTCACCCATTCGAATATCTATCTTTTCACCTAACGGACTCTTGTATTATTATTTATTTATTTAAAATATATGTTAGCCACCTTTTTTCCCTATGGAGCTCAAGATGGTATACTATCATACATAAATCACAAAGAATCAAATACATTAAAAACATAAAACCAAAATTTATAATCATTACTCAGGACTGCTAATAAACTTAACCAAATGCAGGCCTAAATAAAACTTTCATCAGCTGCCTCCTAAAGACTGAAAGTGAGGAGGACAGGTGCACCTCCCTGGGGAGACAGTTCCATATTCGTGGGGCTGCCACTGAAAAGGCCTTCTCTTGTGTATCCACTAGAAGACTATCTTTGATTGATGGGGCGGTCAGGAAGGCCTCTCCCTGAGATCTTAATTCCCAGGCAGGAAAATATGGAAGAAGAGGATCCTTTTCCCAATTTCGATTAAACAAAGATAGTTACACCTCCCAAATATACATACTTAAATCCAGGGGTCATTTGGGGCCGGAGCAAGGCGGAGCAGTGCTCTGCCAGCCCAGGAGTGGGCACTAGGGCAGCCAGTAGGGCAGCCACCGGCCGAATCAGATTCTCTGATATGATTCGGCCTGCTGCCGAATTGCCACCAAAATTCGGCAGCAGCTTTAAAAGCAGCTGGAGGGGAGGGGGTTTGAGGGAGAGGCTCCAAACTTGCAGGGTAGCTTCTGGGGCCTCACCCGCAAATACCCACCAAGTTTCAAGAAGATTAGACCAGGGGGTCCAATTCTACAGGCCCCAAAACAGGTTGCCCCCATTCCCTTCATTGTTCTCTATGGTGGGAAAAAAGTAACATTTTTTCCCACCGCAGAGAACAATTGAGGAGATGGGGCAACCTGTTTGGGGGCTTGTAGAATTGGACTCCGTGGTCCAATCTTCTTGACACTTGGTGGGTATTTCAGGGAGAGGCCCCAGCAGCTACCCTGCAAGTTTGGAGCCTCTCCCTCAAACTCCCTCTCCTCCAGCCCCTCATATACCCTATGAGTTTTTGCCATTGACTTCAATGGCCCATAGGGCATAATGGGGCTGAAACTGACATTCAGTCAGCCATGCTAATGAGTTATGTTAATAGGTATGCTAATGAGCTCCTGCACCTCTTTTTCTACTAAATGACCCCTGCTTAAATCCTAAATCACACATCCAACACTTTGTGGCAAACTTATGTAGTCACACCTGTACAAAATTAGTGAAGTCTTTCACAGAAAGAACTGTTGGATTCCAATGATGTGTTCCAATAATGATGACAAGTTACCCCATCCCAAGGAGAGTTCCCTTTCCTCTCTCTTCAAGCTCCATGCATCAGGGGAACACTCTTTGAGCTTGGCAGAAAACACCATGGTTATCAGAAAAGAGACACAGGAACCAATCCAATATTGGTTCTACAGACAATATTGGTTCTACAGACAATATTGGTCCTACAGACAACTTAAAAACAAATAAATCACCAGGCCCGGATGGCATACATCCGAGAGTTCTGAAAGAACTCAAATGTGAACTTGTGGATCTCCTGACAAAAATATGTAATCTTTCATTAAAATCTGCCTCCATTCCTGAGGACTGGAAGGTAGCAAATGTCACTCCCATCTTTAAAAAGGGTTTCACAGGAGATCCGGGAAATTACAGGCCAATCAGTCTGACATCAATACTGGGTGTGAGAGTCCAAATGATTTCAAACTGCAAACAAGTCCTTAACTAGAAGATTCTTTATTTGCCAGTGGATCAAGTAGTCGTCTACATGCTTTGAGTCAGTAATGCTGGGAAGGGGTAAACGGGGTTCAGATATAGTGTATTCGAACAGTGTAAGGCATAGTTGAACGTCCAATCACTACATAGAGAAAATGGCACCTAGATATGCTGGACAGTTTGTTCCCAGGCTTCAAGAGGGAAAAGACCAAGGAAAATGTACAGTTAACACCTGCAAATAAGAAGCAGCTAAGACTGTGAATAGCAACATTCTCAAGGTTACAGAAGCATAGCCATATAAGCCCGCGCTTGTGAGAGTCAAGCTACATTCCAATGGTGGGGGTATGAGGGCCTGACATGGTAGGGTGAGAAGTCCCAACTCCCACCCAGGAATGACAGCTTTAGCTGATACCAGGTAAGTTGGTGGAAACTATTATTAAGGAAAAAATTAATAGGCACATTGATGAACAAAATCAGCATGGGTTCTGTAAGGGAAGATCTTGTCTCACTAACCTGTCTCACTAACCTGTTAGTGTTCTTTGAGGGAGTAAACAAACATGGGGACAAGGGGGACCCAATAGATATTGTTTACCTTGACTTCCAGAAAGCTTTTGATAAAGTTCCTCATCAGAGGCTCCTAAGTAAGCTCAATAGTCATGGGATAAAAGGACAAGTCCTTTTGGGGATCAAAAACTAGCTAATTAAAAAGAAACAGAGAGTGAGTATAAATGGGAAGCAGTGGGGTACCACAGGGATCAGTACTTGGTCCAATGCTTTTTAACTTGTTTATTAATGATTTGGAGTTGGGAGTAAGCAGTGAAGTGGCTAAATTTGCAGATGACACGAAGTTGTTCAGGGTGGTGAGAACCAGGGAGAATTGTGAGGCATTCCAAAGGGATCTGTTGAGGATGGGCAAGTGGGCATCAACGTGGCAAATGGGGTTCAATGTGACCAAGTGCAAAGTGATGCACATTGGAGCCAAAAATCCTAACTATAAATACACGTTGATGGGGTCTAAACTGGCAGAGACTGACCAAGAGAGAGATCTTGGAGTCATAGTAGATAACTCAAAGAAAATGTCAAGACAGTGTGTGATTGCAATGAAAAAGGCCAATGCTATGCTTGGGGTTATTAGGAAAGGAATTGAAAACAAATCAGCCAGTATCATAATGCCCCTGTATAAATCGATGGTGCGACCTCATTTGGAGTACTGTGTACAGTTCTGGTCGCCACACCTCAAAAAAGATATTATAGCATTGGAAAAGTACAGAAAAGGGCAACTAGAATGATAGAAGGGTTGGAACACTTTCCCTATGAAGAAAGGTTGAAGCGCTTGGGGCTCTTTAGCTTGGAGAAACGACGACTGAGGAGTGACATGATCAATGTTTGTAAGATTATGCACGGGATAGAGGAGGTAGAGAAAGAAGTACTTTTCTCCCTTTCTCACAATACAAGAACTCGTGGGCACTCAATGAAATTGCTGAGCAGTCCGGTTAGAACAGATAAAAGGAAGTACTTCTTCACCCAAAGGTTGATTAACACATGGAATTCACATCTTTGCTTCCTCCCTTCTCCCCCTACCTCTCTCACACTCTTTCTCCCTTCTGCCCCCCTTTCTTACTCTCTCTTTCTCCTCCATGTATTTTACTTCCTCTCTCTTCTGACCCGTCATAATTCTCTTGTTTTTCTGCCTCCCCACCTCATCACTCTTTCTCTCTCTTTCTGCCTCCCACCTCAAATCCCACCCTCCACAGGCATTGTACCTCACTGAGGTCCCTGTCCTCCCCTAGGTTCCACCTCCAAATCTCCAGGAGTTTCCCAGCCTGGATCTGCTGCAGGTACTTGGCAACCCTAGACTGCTGCCACTAAAAACCCTGCCTTTTACTGACAGAAACAGTAAGAACCTCCCCCACTCCCCTGAACATTCTAATCTCCTCACAGTTGATGCCTGGAGCTGAGGCCATTTCAAAAGGTATTGGGGGAAATTCAATGGTCCCTGGATGTTTTTTTTTTTACTTTTTGGATTTTTCTGTAGACCAAGGCAGGGGTCTGACTATGTAGGAAAAGCTGTTGGGGGAGAGGGAGCTCTCTTTTGGCAGAAATAAGCATCCACACAGGGAAAAAAACTCTCGGAATTAGAATATAGATATGGAGAAGATCCATCAGTGGCTATTAGCCACAAAGTATAGATAAGAGCTCTCAGTCTAGGGCAAGTGATGCTCTATATTCATGATGCTTGACGAGGGGGCAACAGTGGGAGGGCTTCTAGTGTCCTGGCCCCACTGCTGGACCTCCTGAGGGCACCTGGTGTTTTTGGCCACTGTGTGACAGAGTGTTGGACTGGATGGGCCACTGGCCTGATCCAGCATTGGCTTCCCTTATGTTCTTATGTTCTTAATTTTCAGTAGCAGTTTTAAACATGAATGCATTATGTCATATATATCAATGTTCACAATTATATCTGAAATGCCACCTGAACCATACAATGAAATGTTCTCTTCTACTGGGAAATAACATGACTATCTGCTAAGTTTAGTATTTCTAACCTATTCTCTGAAGAACACGTCAACATAGAGCTGAGCTCTTAGTTGCCAGTATACCACTTCTGCTGCTAAGCAACAATGCTAAGGAACATTATGCATTTAATCCCCAACTATTACATCTCAAATACTTGGGTGTCCATTTTGTGTGTGTTGTGTAGAATTAAAAGTTAGCATACAAGACTCCTCAATCATTCATTCTGTTGTAGACTCAGTTAAGCCTTATTGTAATCAGTGCAATTATTCTGGAATTAGACTGGAGGAACTGAGAGGAAATGAGCCGCGGTGGCTCAGTAGTTAAGATGCTGAACTGCAGACTGGAAGGTTGGTGGTTCAGCAGTTCGAGACTCGAGTGCCACATGATTGAGTGAGCTCCCATTTCTGGTCCCAGCTCCTAATTTGATCTGTGTTTTCATGCTTGTTGTAGGGTAGCTTCCCTGCAAGAGCAAAGGAAACCTAAAGTATCTTTAGTCAAAGTGTACAGCTGGCTCACCAGCTCTGAGTTGGGAAATACCTGGAGATTTTTGGGGTGGAGCCTGAGCAGTGAGTGTTGTCTTCTGACACAATTCCAGTGATGTCAGGGGGTGTGGCATATGCAAATAAGTTATGCTAATGAGCTTCTGCACCTCTTTTTCTATGAAATTACCCCTGCATATAACCCAGTACAGTGTAGTCTGACTGGTAACAGCTCTCCAAGGTCTCAGGTGAAGTCTTTGTCTTTGAAGTGGTGGTGTAGAAACTGAACCACCTGGGACCTTCTGAATGCAAAACATATGCCCTAGCCTCCACCCTTGAGCTATGGTCCTCCATCATAAATTAATTTAGCGGAGTGATCAGATAGTTTTAGCATCATCTTTAAGAGCTTCGATAAGGTGGACTTGCATCTGTAAGACACAAGGGTCAAAAAGCTTTTCAGTTTAGCAGTCCCTTTAGTTTTGAGTTCTGATATTTTCATGCATGCCACTGCTTTCAAAAGCAAAATCTCACTGCAGCTGAATTATATAGAACTATAACTACTTCACCAGATTACCCAAGATAAGAGGAGTTTGAAGGCTCAAACTGAGAATGTGATGAAAAGTTACTATCCTCAATTTCTAAAGATATCTCAGGATACTTAATGCTCAATTCACACAGAAAATGTCCAATTTTTATCCACACCCCCGCCTCCCCCCAAAAAGTGCTCTCTCAACCCAGTAGTTTACAATCTTCAGTAGACGCCCAAAACAGCAGTGGGAAAGAAGTGAGAGGTTTTGAAAGTAACCCGGAAGGGAACATTTGATATTGTTAATGAAGCAGGAAGTTAAGTAGGGCTTGAGTAAGAAGGCACACCACACGGGGGAGCAAATGGCTTAAACACAATTCATACATGTTAAGACCAAAGGGTTAGAATGTGGTGTGATAAAAATATACTTATTACCACTGTCCTACAGAACAAAAGAATCTCCAGAGACCCTATTACATTCAATATGATAATCCAGGGATTAAAGCCATTAATAGGATGCAGGGCCATGACAATTATTTGTGTGAAGGATTTGCAGATAACAAAGCCAACTTATTTTTCCTGAGCCTTTCTCCTTCTGAGGGCCAATTCTGAGGTTATTTTTTGCTCCTTTTAAAGGCTATTTCTCTTCAGATCTTTCTGTATGTTTAAAGACCAAATTTTTTTAAAGGAAGGTTGAAATTGGTGCTTATTTCTCTGCCTTGTAAAGTCTGCTTGACTTGCTTCCAACATTTTGCTGAACAGGCATCTCGGCACTGTGACACATGCTGTCTTTAAGTGCCTTCCACGCACCTAAACATTTTACTTGTAAGAAGCACTGAAGGGGAAGAAAAACATATCATAGAAGGAGCTTGAAACATGAGCTTCTGGCAAAGAGAAGGCATGGAAGTCAAGTGCATGCAGAAACACATCTAGATCTTTCCTATTGTATAAAGCCGTTTTCAAGATTCCAAGGGGCAAGATTCCATGGGGCACCAAAATCAGTAGGCTGGATGTACTGCCACTCAAAAGAGGGAACCCCGGCCACTGGCTGCATTCTCTCCCTGCTTTGCCTCAGTCCTGCCCACAGAACCACCAGCCAGCGTCCCAGCCTCAGTCTGGAGGGAGCCAGAGAAGGGGAAGGACCGACTGGGTGATGGGTCCACTCTTCTCCTCCGCTCACTGCCAGGTGGGTCTAACTGTCCCCTCAGTGGCCTGCTTCTGTCAGTGAAAAGACAATGAACTATCAGCATAACCCCCTCCCCCGCACACTGCCAGCGTGCCCAGAATAAACTGTCAGAATAAACTGTCAGAAACAGGGGGCATTTCACACAGCACACCGTAATGCTTCAGGACCGGTACAAAGAACTGAAGAACGCTAGGGAGGAGGTTTCAAGGTAAACTGGCTCAGGAACACTTCCTCAACGGGAGAGGCATGTTTCTGTGTGAAAGTGCCAATATGTTCCGTTAGGGAACCGGTACTAATACGGTTCTGTGTAAAATGCCTGACAGAAACCGTTACTGAAGAGTTTCTGAAATGGAACATATCCACTGCCTGTTGCTAGGCAACCAAGCTTGCTTCTCTGAAAGCCCCTTTCCACACCTATGTTGGCTTTTAGGAGAAAAATCATTGGGGCAGCTGAATAGAATGCCATAGAGGCCACCCTCCAAAGCAGTCATTTTCTCCTGAGGGGGGGGGGGGAATCTATTGTCTGGAGTTCAGTTGTAATACCTGGCGATCTTCAGGCTCCACCTAGAGCTTGGGTACCCTAGGCATAGCAGTCAGTGCTTTAGAGCAGGATCTGCTAGACCCAGGTGCTTGCTGAGTGAGTGATTTTGGGCCAGTCACAGACTTTAAGCCTAACCTACCTCACAGGGTTGTTGTGCAAGTCAAAAGGGGGAGAGGAAAATTATGTAAGGTGCTTTGGACCCCATTGCAGAGAAAGACTACTTTTCCTCTAGGGGACGTATGGTTGCCAATTTTCAGGCGAGGGCTGGAGATCACTCAGAATTACAAGTGCTCTCCAGATGGCAGAGATCAGTTACCCTGGAGAAAATGGTGGACTCTTAAGTCCTTATACCCTGCTGAGATGGACCCTTTATGAAAGCCAATGTGACATAGCAGCAGGGGTCCATTGGAGCAGGAGCGCACAGGAGCGCAGCTCCAGGAGTGAGGAGCCCAGGGGGTGGGCACATGACCAAGCCCCGCCCCCTCCTTGGCTTCCCTGAGCAGTGCAGAGGCGCAGCTCCCCAGGGAAAGCCCTGCTAGGGTCTTTATTGTTTTTAATATTTTCTTTTAATATTGATAATTTTATCATTGTTCCTTTTATGACTGTGTGCTGCTTTTCCAGAGACCTGCTCAAGATGGCATATAAATTTTCTAAGTATACCATTTTTTATCTGGGCACATGGCACATAAGTACTGGAGAAATTTCACCAACCCTTCAGCAGCTTCCACCCCATCAGTTTGGTGTAGCGGTCAGGAGTTGTACTCTAATCTGGGAGAACCGGGTTTGATTCCCCACTCCTCCACATGCAGCTGCTGGTGTGACCTTGGGCCATTCACAAGTTCTTTCAGAGCTGTTCTCTCATGAGCAGTTCTCAAAAGACCTCTCTCAGCCCCACCTATCTCACAGGGTGTCTTGTTGTGGGGAGGGGAAGGGAAAGGGATGGGTGGTACACATGTCCTGGGTATCTCAAGTCTACTTGAAACCTGGTGGTTTCAAGAGAGCAGGAAGAGAATGAGGGTGTATTCTTTACGCTTATTTTTATTGCACAAAGTATTGGATGGGGAAGGGAATGGAGGAAGAGCAGGTCAGTTTCACTCACCTGTGGAGTGGAGCCTGAGGGGTGGGTGTTGCCTTCTGACACACTTCCGGCATGTTAGGGGGTGTGGCATATGCAAATGATTATGCTAATGAGCTCCTGCACCTCTTTTTCTACAAAATGACCCCTTCATAGCAGTCAGGGCTTCAGAGCATGGTGGAGGTTGCCGGGGGGTGGTGGGGAGATGGAAAGTTGAAGAGTGAGGTTGATAATTGGCTGGGAAGGAGATAGGGTTGCCAACTCCAGGTGGAAAATTCCTGGAGATTTGAGGGATGGAGCTTGGAGACAGTGAAGTTTGAGGAGGAGTGGGACCTCAGACAGGCACAATGCCACAGACTCCACCCTCCAAGCCAGTGAGTTCCTTATGGGGAACCATTGTTGCCAATCTCCAGGTGGGGGCTGGAGATCACTCAGTATTACAACTGCTCTCTAGGGGGGAGGAGATGGAAAGCTGAAGCCAGGGGGCAGATAATGATACATTGATGGTTGGCTGGGAGGTAGGGTTGCAAACTCCAGGTGGGGAAATTCCTGGAGATTTGAGGGGTGGACCCTGGAGAGGTTTCAGCAGGGGTGGGACCTCAGACAGGTTCAGTGCCATCGACTCCACCCTTCAAACCACCTATTCCCTCTTGGGGAACCATTGTTGCCAATCACCAGGGAAGGGATGGAGATCATGCTGAATTACAACTGCTCTTCAGATAACAGAGATCTTCCCCTGGAGAAAATGGTGGACTCTGTGTCATTATACCCTGCTGAGGTTGCCACAGCAAGTTGACGCTGACTGCCCAAGGCCGTGGCACTCTCCCAGAGCCTCTTTCTAGAGCCCGTTGTATTTATTTCCACAACAAGCCTTATTCCTAGTATATATATAAAAGAAAGACCCCTCACCGTAAAATCAACACCCAGGCCAAACCGCTGGACATAGAAACGCCAAATTCAGGGAGAGCGCTCCTACCGTGACATAGGTGCTCACTAAGAAGGGATTTTAAAAAATTCAACCCCTAGGGGGGTCAAAAGGGGTAAAATGTGCTCCCCTCATTGATTTCTATGTGGCTTCCAGGCAGCTGCCTCCTTGCACCCCCTACTCTCTGACTGGTCAGCTGCAGAGCTCAGCGTTCTGAGGTTAAAAAAAAACCAATTACAGGAGACTGCAGAGAGCTAATGACAGTTGAGGAAATCAGGAATGGCCAACAACCACCTGCGAGGTGCAGGAATGCTGCTGGCCCAGCCTCTCTGACGGCTAATACACTCCCACCTCCTACACTGGACAAGCAGTTGTCTGTCAGGTGCAGCAGCGGTTGCAGAGTGCTTAAAGCCATGAGGGAGTCTGCCCCAGCAGTGATCCTGCCAGCCCTAAAGCCTTAGTGATCCTGCCGGCCTTGCCTTCACAGAGGCTTCTAATACTCCTCATCCCTCCCCCTCCTGCACTGGAAAGGCAGCTGCCTGTCAGGTGTAGGAGAGGAGGTGGGATGCTTACAGCCGCCAAGAAGGTTTGCTCAGTAGGACTGCCTTAGCCCTGCTGCTGGCCAAGCCTCCCTGATGCCTTTAAATACAATCCCCCCAACACCAGACAGGCGGGCATCTGTCAGGTGTAGGAGCAGGACCAGGGTATTTTAATCCATCAGGGACGCTGTCCCAGCAGGATCACCTTAGCAATGCTGCTGGCCCAGCCTCTCTGATGGCTCCTAACACACTCCCCCCACCTCCTACACTGGACAGGCTGTTGTCTGACAGGTGCAGCAGTGGTTGCAGGATGCTTAAAGCCATGAGGGAGTCTGCCCCAACATTAACGCCTTAATGATCCTGCAAGCCCTGCCTCCACAGTGGCTTCTAATACTCCTCACTTCTCCCCCTCCTACACTGGACAGGCAGCTGCCTGTCAGGTGTAGGAAAGGAGGTGAAATACTTATAGCCACCGGGGAGGTTTGCTCAACAGGACTGCCTTAGCCCTGCTGTTGCCCAGCCTCCCCAGTGCCTTTAAATACATTCCCCCCCAACACCAGACAGGCGGGTGTCTGTCAGGTGTAGGAGCAGGGCCAGGGTACTTTAATCCATTAGGGACGCTGTCCAAGCCAGATCACCTTAGTGATGCTGCTGGCCCAGCTTCTCTGATGGCTTCCAACACACTCCTCCCACCTCCTACACCTAATAGGCAGTTGTCTGTCAGGTGCACAGTGGTTGCAGGGTGCTTAAAGCCACAAGGGAGCCTGCCCCAACAGTAATGCCTTAGTGATCCTGCCAGCCCTGCCTTCACAGTGGCTTCTAATACTCCTCCCCTCTCCCTCTTCTACAGTGGGCAGGCAGCTGCCTGTCAGGTGTAGGAAAGGAGGTGGGATGCTTACAGCTGCCAAGAAGGTTTGCTCAGCAGGACTGCCTTAGCCCTGCTGCTGGCCCAGACTCCCTGATGCCTTAAACCCCCCCCCCCCAACATCAGACAGGTGGATGTCTGTCAGGCATAGGAGCAGGACCAGGGTACTTTAATCCATTGGGGGCACCCTCCCAGCAGGATCACCTTAGCAATGCTGCTGGCCCAGCTTAGGCACACTCCCACCCACAATGGAAATATACCCCAAATGTGTAGAAAACTGGTTTGCACCCACCTCCCTCTAATTGTTCAGCTGTGGATCTCAATGTTCTGAGGTAAAAACACAGTTAGAAGAGACTGCAGACAGTTGACGGCAGTTACAGAAATCAGCGATTCAAGTTTCCTGAATAGACATTTTTCAAAAAAGCAAGCTGTGACAGGATTAAAGAAAAAAAACCCTACAACCAGCAGAGTGTGTTCATAGAACCCTGCTGAGTCACATGACAGAGTGAGGAGGGGGCCGTTTGGGCTCAGAGCTCTCGGTTATTGTCGGTTAACAGACTCAGAAGGGAAGCGCTGAGGGAGTGAAGCGACTTTTGCCTTCTGAAGAGACTGTGGAGAATTCTGTTTCTAGGAAGGAACAGACTCAATCATAGTGAACTAAGCGAACACAAACACTAACATACATCAATCCTGGCGAGCCTGTGAGATGTGGTTGTGGGAGGGCTGAACTCTGGCAGGGTCTAGACAGCTGTGTAGAGGCCACCTGGGACTCAAAGAGGCCAGTAAGACACAGCTATAGAGGAACGATAAAGCAGGACAGGAAAGAGTATAATAGAAGAGTTGAGTGAATGTGTAACTATCTGTACACAATAAAAAAAACACATAAGCATACGGCCTGAATGTAGTCTGAGGACCAGTGCCAGCCCTTTCAGCAACAAAGAGTCCTCTGTACAAACAATCGATATTCCCCTGTTGTGTTCTGCCAATAAATTACAGTTTTATTTTATCTTGAGAAAACCTTGGTGCCTGACTCATACTTTACAAACCAATCCCCGAAGAGACTAGTTAAGAGAGGGACCTGAGTAGTATTCATAAACCGCTGTGCCGATCTGTTCCCTCAGAGGGAAAGTTAAAACTACAGCTAAAAAAGAGGAGTAGGGTCATACAAGCATGGCAATTGAGTTAATGAATGTCCATTGGGAGATAGTAAAGGACCTTTCTAGGAGCCATTTTGATGCATGGCTCCCTCATGAACCTGAAGAAATGTCCACCATATCACCACTCCCTCACACCAACTCCCCCTCACACCTTTCACCACTTACTGCCCCCAAGAAAGCTCCTGGCAAACATCGAGCCAGATACACCAATGCTACAAGGAAGAGGCAATTTAGGAATGCGCCAAAGACATTTGTACATAGTACTCCTGTGGAGCACTGAACTGTGCAGGCCAAGTACCAGCAAGATCACCCTGAGGCGCTCAGAACAACACAGTCTCCATATGAGCAAACAATCCAGGAATACCAGTAGAAAGGCCATCACTTTCGTGGAAGGTGGCAGGAGTTGACTTAACAGACGACTGCTTCTCACATGGAATGTTTTATGTGGCCTGCTCCAGAGGAAGGTGACCGCGCAGCCTGATGATCCTAGCACCTGAGGGCAGAACCACCAATGTGGTCTACAGAGAGGCCCTTCAGTAGAGAGAGAAAAAACAGTACGTGTGTCTCACTTTGTTTTTTACATTACAATTTTCTCCATTAGAATTCCTACAACAAATGTTACATTTCAAACTTCATAGCATCAGTATTATAACCGGATTTACGGAACTTAAATACCGTAGCGCAGCATGGGTACCAGGCTAGTTATAATACCACCACTAAACCTGAAATCAGTCCTGTTCTCTTATCTTCATACAACATTTTTAAAAAGTAAACAGAAAATGTAAATAGCAGAAGAATTTTAACAAGCATGTATCAAAAAACCCAATTCATAATAAAAGAACATTGTCAAAACACTTATTATTCTTACGCTGCATCTGAATCAAAGCCTGCAAGAAGCAGGACAGACTGACCAAGGCTGACCTTGCAAGTTGCGGACACAGACAATGCTGAGGGTGTGATCTGAAAGCCTTGGTCGGCTGGCAGGAAAAGCTGTAGGAGATCAATGACTGAAAAGAAGATTCGTGAGCCCCTTTCGAGGTCAGTCACCAATTGATGCGAGCCAGAGTGGTGCAGTGGTTCAGAGTGTCGGACTAGTACCTGGAAAACCCAGGTTCAGATCTCCACTTGTGCCATGGAAGCTTTCGGGGTGACTTTAGGCCAGTCACACACTCTCAGCCTAACGTTGTTTTTGGTAATTTTGGTGTTACTTGTTAAGGCTATGAGCTAGTGCATACATATGAATGCAACACCAGTTTGGTAGTATATCTGAACCACAAACTATAGATTGCTCTCTTCCTTACAAACCATGACAAAACTAGAGCTCGTAATAATGATTTCCAGGGAACACAACACAGTTTATGGTTCAGACACACCTCACTAACAACCTATGGTTTGGTACTAAAGCAAACATCTTTAATTAGACAACTATATGCAAAGGAAGGAGGGGAGAGAGTAAGTGTACACAAATTCAAAGTTCATTCAGGTAGCTACAAACCACGCTTTTGTTTGTAGGAATAAGACTGTCATTTCGGAGGATTGGATCACATATACTTACAAGAGTGCGGTGAGGAAAACCCACGCATTCAGTATTCAAGATCTCTGACCCTGATCAGGAGAAGTTCATTTACAGAAGCAAGTTGTGTGCTTGCTGTTGTGAGAGGCTCTTACCTGTCTCCCTCATCAGCTCACCTACTGTTGGGAAGGTGAGCATGTACCTTAGGATCTCTGGATCAGAGACCACGATTGGCTCTTGATGAATTTGAAAGAAAGTGTTTCAGGAGTTACCTGTGTTGGTCTGCAGTAGAACAGCTAGATTTGAATCCAGTAGCACCTTAGAGACCAACAAGAGTTTCAGGGAATCATATTTCAAGAATAAAAGTTCCCTTCGTCAGACATGAGTAGAAATGGAGATATCTGTCTGATGAAGGGAGTTATGACTCCCGAAAGCTTATCCCCTGAAATTCTTGTTGGTCTCTAAAGTACTATGGGACTCAAAGTTAACTGAAACAAACATCTTATGAGGTTAACCTTGTGGGTACATCATACCTGCCCATTAAGGGAGGTTGAGACTTCAGAGCACAGGTTTTTTAGATGACGATATTATAAGGTGGTGCGTAATAAGATCATCACTCCGTTGACTGAAGAAATTCTGGGCCTTTCTGAAAAAGCTAGACTTGAGTTTCTTCTATCTGATAAAAATCCCAAGATTACCCACAAGTAACCAGTTTCTGTACGGTGATACTCAGATTACAGAAATTCTACGGTAGCTAGGTAGTTATGGCAGTTAGATATTAGAATAAATTTTAATCTGTTTTTAATGTTTTACTGATGTATTTTAAAATCTTGGAGTACTGTAAAGGTGTGTTTCTTCTTGTATGACTGGTCTAAGGACTGTAGAAATAAACTGAACTGAGTACATCATACCATGTATGACTAGTTATTTTTTATACACCAACACCTGATGCCAGCAGTGCCCTGTGGCTGCCTAACCTCCAAAGCACAGACAGAGCCCCCCCAAACTTACAAGAACTTCTCCTATGGATTTCAGTGGAAGAATTTTGTACATATTCCTTTTGTGGCAATATGTCCCCTTCACTGAAATGCAGGAGCTGGTCTCAACTGCAGCTGATGTTGGACATTTTTATTCCCTTCTAGGGAGACACATCAAGGTGGGTAGCCACGTTAGTCTATCTGTAGCAACAGAAAAGAGCAAGAGTCCCACAGCACCTTGAAGACTAACACATTTTGTGGTAAGGTATGAGCTTTCGTGAGTCACTTCTCACTTCTTCAGAAGTGAGCAGCGACTCACAAAAGTTCATACCCTACCACAAATTTTGTTAGTCTTTAAGGTCCTACTGGACTCTTGCTCTTATCCCCTTCTGTACTTGAAGAGGGGTCTGAGGCCTAAGCACCCACAGTAAAGTTGTCAAGGCAGCACCTGGAGATGTCCCACTATTTCAACTGATTTCCAGATGGCAAAATGGCTGCTTTGGAGGGTGGACTCTATGGCCTTAAACCATTCTGAGGTCCCTCCTCTTCCCCACACACCATACTCCCCAGGCTCCACCCACCAAATCTACAAGTATTTCCCAAGCCAGAGCGAGCAACCTAGGCCCACAGTCTAAGACAGCTCAACAAAACAGGTCCCGGCCTCAGACCATGGCAAATTCCTCTGCATTCATCTACACATGGGCACAGAGTATTTTCTTAATACCATCAACAGTGCAACACTTTTCAGGATTTAATGATCAATTAGATCTCAGTTTCTAATGCAAATAACATCTTTAAAACATTTGCTATAGACCTCCCATCTGCCACCACAACTGCATGCAAATCTTCATTCTCACCTTTAGAGAATCAAAGCAAGCAATAACTCTTCCATTTTCAACCTGGCAGCTTTTCGGGGGATGTGCAAATTTACATTCCTCATCAGAGCGTGAACAAGTTCCTCTCTGAAACTGTCTGCACACTTCTAACATCAGCCATTTTGTGTCTCTGACAGGAGCGACATTCAAAGCCATGATGCAAAACTGATTTGAGAGTGACTTGAAATCACTCCAAGACTGAAAGTCTTTCAGAGACAATAGCTCCCAGAGATGATGAAGTAAGAAATGTTCAGCAGAGCCCAATATGCAGAGAGCTGAATGAGCAACTATTTATCAGAGAGTCTGTCAGTCAATCAATATGTGCCACTTGTAAACTTTTGGCTGCAAAATATTCATGCTCTGTAGCATTTCTGACCAGTTGATTGGCTTCGTCACTACACTTGTGTTCAGCTTTGTTTTCATGCAACGATGCTCCGCAATAACATCCAAGCTTCTTGTGTCCTCTGCGTTGGCAACAATTATATATGAAGAGCTATACATTCAGCGGTTTTTGTGCCCGACCTAATCTTTTCCTCTGGCTTTTCAAATGCTGGAATCATTTTCCCATCAAGCGGCTGGTAAACTGCCACGGATGACATAGAAGATAAGAGCAATGTTCAGCTGGCAGAAATCAAACCTTAACAATGACAGAGAAGTTGTCTCTTGTACAAGTGACTTCACAAAGGCACTTTCAATTCATCAACCTGTCGAAACAAAACAAAACAATTATTCCAGCAACATTCAAAATTACTGGTTACCCCCCACCCCCCGGGAAAGCTGTTATACTTCATTAGCAGAACACTTTAATGGGCTACACTTTTTAAACGCCATATATGAAACTAGGAAATAGAATACAAGCCTTAGGAATAAGGCTGCTAGATCTGCAACTCCGGCAGGAAACCTCCAGATGGGCAGCCCCGTTCCCCCACCATTGTTTGGTAGGGTAGCAGGGGAGAAATAGTGAGAAATCACCATTGCTCTGTCACTTCTGGTGCCAATCCAAAAGTGACATCATTGCACCAGGGCCACATAAGAACATAAGAGAAGCCAATGTTGGATCAGACCAATGGCCCATCCAGTCCAACACTCTGTGTCACACAGTGGCCAGAAACACCAGGTGCCCTCAGGAGGTCCAGCAGTGGGGCCAGGACACTAGAAGACCTCCCACTCTTGCCCACCACCCCCAAGCACCAAAAATACAGAGCATCACTTGCCCCGGACTGAGAGTTCCTACCTATACCTTGTGGCTAAGAGCCACTGATGGACCTCTGCTCCATATAAGAACATAAGAGAAGCCAATGTTGGATCAGGCCAGTGGCCCAGCCAGTCCAACACTCTGTCACACAGTGGCCAAAAATACCAGGTGCCATCAGGAGGTCCACCAGGGGGGCCAGGACATTAGAAGCCTACCCACTGTTGCCCCCCCCCAAGCACCAAGAATACAGAGCATCATTTGCCCCAGACCAAGAGTTCCTATCTATCCCTTGTAGCTAATAGCCACTGATGGACCTCTGCTCCATATGTTTATCCAATTCCCTCTTGAAGCTGTCCACGCTTCTGGCTGCCACCACCTCCTGTGGCAGCGAATTCCATGTGTTAATCACACTCTAGGATTCCACTGGAACTCTATGATTTTACTATAGAATGTTTGCATTGGAAGTGGCATCATGCTGTTGGAGCAACAGGAATTCACATATTCCCCCCCGCCCCGGTCCCCCGCCAGTTGTCACCACTGAATGAACTAATTTGCACATACTTATATGGCTGGTACAAGTTCTGCCTAAGACACCAGTTCACTTTGCCACTTCCACCATAAGTATTTGCAACTGATGCTTCCTTTCTTCCAAATAGCTTCCCATGATACTATTGTTGTTGTTGTTGTTAATAACAACAACAACATAATTATATCCTGCTTCCTCAGGACTCAGAATGGCTAATGGCATATAAGAAGGAGAAGAAGAAGAAGAAGAGATTGGATTTATACCCCGCCCTCCACTCCCCAAGGGAGTCTCAGAGCGGCTTACAAACTCCTTTCCCTTCCCCTCCCCACAACAGACACCCTATGAGGGAGGTGGGGCTGAGAGAGCTCTGAGACAACTGTCTTTGAGAGAACAGCTGGTACAGAGCTATGGCTTGCCCAAGGTCATCCAGCCAGGTGCAAGTGGAGGAGTGGGGACTCAAACCCGGTTCTCCCAGATTAGAGTCCGGACACTTAACCACTACACCAAACTGGCTCTATTGAGCATATAAAATATGCTCAATAAAAACAACAAAAAAGACACAATAAATAGACTTCAAAATATAAACCAACTAAAAAGCTATCCCCATTAAAATCTATCCACTACCAAGCAGGGTAGACTGACTGGATGGTGAAGACACTGCTGAAGTATACCAGCTGCCTGATAGATTAGAATCACCCAAAGGCCACCTGGAAAAGAGCAGCTTTTCATGCTATGCAGAACCTAGGGAGGTTCCTCAAGGCACGCACCTCTTTAGGCAGCTGGTTCCACAGGACAGGGGCCACTAACTGAGAAGGCCCCCGCCCTTGTTGACACAAGGTGGACAATTCATGGACCAGAGACCTTCAATAAGTGCTGAGATGAAGATCAGAGAAGACAAGGCGGATCATGCCAGGAGAGGGTCCCAGGTATGAGGGTCCCAGGCCATTTACAGCTTTAAAGGTAAGTAACAACACTTTGAATTGGCACTGGAAACTAATTGGGAGCCGATGCAGTTGCCGTAGGATATAATAGCTGACCAGAACAGTCCTGTCAGCACACTAGCAGCTGTGTTCTGGACCACTTGCGGTTTTTCAAGCACCTTCAAAGGTAGCCCTGCATGAAGCATGTTACAGTAGTCCAGTCTCTTTCTGTTCGTATGTAACTGTTTGGGTTGGCTTTTTAGATGAAAGCTTAACTTGGCAGATTACTCTGGCTTTGATCGGAGATTTCCAGGAATTTTGGAGCCACGGTAAAAAAAAAAAATCAAGTTTGTTTTTTTCTGTGGGATGGCAGAGGGCAGGATGAACATTTAGGGAAAAACTGAAATATATGCAACCCTTATTTCCTTATCAAGTTTCAACTTACTTTACTGTGTTAGCAGCATAAAATGTACTCTTTATAAATTAGTTACCATACACAAATGTACTGCTTGGCATATTATTAAAGGTATAAATGCCTTACTTTTCTAGAAGCAAAATGACAAATGCATCGAATACTAAAGAAAGAGAGAGCTTCAAACTGCTGCACCCTGTGCTGCCTTAGCACACATAGCTTTGTGTTTGCAGTGTAAGAGATAGGGAGGAAAGATGAACACAGAAATTTCATAATAAGCAAAAGTATGTTATTTGGACCAGGACTATCTCACGCAGTCATGAGAGGGCTAACCACATATTTAGATATTTTTAAGTATTGAGCAGGAGGCAATGAATTCAAACAAACAGGCTTTTATTCAGTGACAGCTCTATGAGAGCAGCACTTTCATTTATACTGTTCCAACACATAACTTTCAACAATGTAACTATATACAAGCAATACTATTGGACCCAAGCAGGGCTCAGTGATTGGGTATCTAGATTGGCTTCAGGACCAATGGGAGTCTTTATTAATCAGCCAACAGAAATTGGAGCTTTAGGATACCAGAGCCCTTTTCAAGCTATTACTGCTTCATATTCTAAACAAACACAACAGATATCAACTTCCTTACACTGAAAACAGTGTACTCTTCAATAGCTTGTTATTTTCATACACATTATACCAAATTAAGCAGGTTCATGACATTCAATTTGTGACTAACAAATATATCCTTGAAACTATTCTGCATATGTGCGGTATAGACAGGAATTATCATTATCTAATGCTGTAGATTACGTGACAGAAAAATCTTCATAATATACATTCACAGCACTTGCTACCTGACCATTTGAACTGGAGATGCCCAGGGACTGAAACTGGAACCTTCTGTATGCCAAGAAGATACTCTAATATTGAGCCACAGCCCCTCTCCATGACTCTCCAGAGTCTCAGGCAGAGGTCTTTCACATCAACTAGTGCCTAGTCCTTTTAACTGGAGATGTCCAGGATTGAACCTGGGATGACCAAGAAGATGGCTCTATCACTGAGCCACAGCCCCCCTTGCCACATTGTGATTGTGTAAAACCTTGCCTTCAAAAGTATTTCCAAAAGAGAAAATATATCAAAGGAGTTTTTCCCAATGCTCCCTCAAATGCCCAGTTTTTCTAGTGAGACAGGAGACCTTTTTCTCACTTCACCTTGAAGCCAGCAGCATGGAAGCATTGGAGGATGGTGCACAGTCTCTCAGTGAAGTCCTCGGCCGTGGGTGCAGCGATTAGAACATCGTCAAAAAACGGCTGGACCCCAGGAATTCCTTTAAGGAGAGAGTCCATGAGATTTTGGGAAATCCCCAGAGCCACACTGACCCTGAACTGTAGCCACCTCTTCAAGGGTCTTTGGAGCGACGAGGCCCTGGATGAGTCGCAGTGTGGCAATTCCACATGCGCTGAGCAGGAGGGCCTTCTTCTTTTCGGTGTTGCCGATGCCATGGAACTGGATGAAGGACTTCAGCAGCTCCACCAAGGTTTCCCAAAGGTCTGGGTGAGCAGGGTCAAATTCCAGCAGATGTCCCAGAGTGGCGGTGTGGTGCTGGTTGGAGTTGGCTCACTCAACGGGATCTCATCCTCATCGCCAGTGAAATATTCCGGTGTTCAGACACGTAGCGTGATCAGCTCATAGTTTATTGTGATTACAGTTCAGCTCAAAGGTAACCCAAGCAGGGTCGAAACCCCGCTTAAATGTGTGCAATAAACCACACCCGACACACACCTGCTCCCTGTGATTAGCTATTTACATTTTGCTGCTATACTATAGGTTCCCTTCAGGATCCTATCTGTCTATTGTTTTCAGACTCCAAGCTCGGTCCAGTTAACAGTACATTTTCTGCTCAATACATAACACTCCCCCAACAAAATTTCCATTTCTCTCCCCCCCCCCCCTTGTGGCTTTGAAATTTCTGGAAATTTTGTATCTCTAGAACTTTGCCAAATACTTAAGCCAAAAAGGGTTGTATGCCTTAAACAACACTTCATTTTACAAAGACCAAAGGTGACAAAATATGTACAAGGAATCAAATAGACAAAGTCATTTGATAGACTAGGTTACTTCAAGTTTGAGCAAGCCTTTCTTTGTTCCCTTCCTTTTTGAAAGAATGGCCTGCAAACAATCATTTCATTAAAATGAGCCTTGTCTTCCTTGCCTGGATTACTTAATCTGATATCCTGAGCTACTAGCTACTATAAGCAAGGTTTAGGCTTTGTCTTGCCTCATGCTATTTACAGGATAGCAATGAGCTTATTAAGGAAATCTGAGTTTACTCTAAAACTGGCTTTATATGATAACGGCTCTGATGGAGATTAGGCCATACAGGAAAGCAGATGGAAACCACCGGTTGCAAACAAAGTAAGCCTTGCTGCTACAATAGCAGAGGCACTCCAGAGGAAAAAAAGTCATTAATGGAAGGCTAGATAATTGTGTATTAGGTCAGCTAATTTACTGTATTTTGAATCTGCTGTGTGACAAGTGTAAGGCATCCGCCGTGCCCCCGTAATGGAAATGCAGACAAACCGCAGGAGGGTAGCCTTAATGACTTCAGAATGACAACACATTGGTTCTCTAACTGAGCAAGAACAGGGAAGATTGAGTGTTCTAGCCCACAAACTTTATAATCACATCGCCCCTGAAGCTCCTTGTTTCGCAAGAGCCAGTGTTGCATAGTGGTTAGAGTGTCAGACTAGGATATGGGAGTCCCAGGTTCAAATCCCCTTGCTGCCATGAAAACTTGCTGGATGACCTTGGGCCAGTCACGCTAAGAGCCAGTTTGGTGTAACGCTTAAGAGCACAGACTCTAATCTGGGAGAACTGGGATTGATTCCCCACTCCTCCGCATGCAGCTGGTGGTGTGACCTTGGGTCAATGATAAGATCTCTGAGAGCTGTTCTTTCACGAGCAGTTCTTGAAAGAGCTCTATCAGCTCCACCTACCTCACAGGGTGTCTGTTGTGGGGAGGGGACGGGAAAGGAGATTGTAAGGCACTCTGAGACTCCTTCAGGTAGTGAAGGGCAGGGTATAAATCCAATCTCATCTTCTTCTTTAGCATAAAGTACCTCACAGCATTGTTGTGAGAATAAAATGGAGATGAGGAGAATGACGTGTATGCTGTTTTAGGTCACCAGTGGGGAAAAGGCATCATATAAATGAAGTAACTAATGTTCCTAACAACATGACTGTTGTGTGATCAAGTCCATCTGAGGGTCTTGACTTCACCTTGTTACTTCCTAGTATTTTAATACAGTGCTGGTAGTAATAGTGTTGAGAGATCTAGCATGAATTATGCCTTTTCATCACAGAAGAATTTAAAAGATTACTGAGATCTTTATGTTTCAAAGCAAGCATAAAAGAAAACATATTTGGCAAATGAAGTGTGGTTCTTCCTTTTACATCAAACTAAAATTATGCTTTTGTTTGCTGTAACGATTCAAGAGATCAGATAAAACAGACAACTAAGTGTGAACAAAGCATCCCTAACTTTCCTGAAGTACCACAGTAGGTTTGGCAGAGTGATTTTTAATGTTTATATTGTTAAAGGCAGTTTGACTCTTACAAAACATGGGAAAGAACACAGCACAGCATTTCCTGTGTTATTTTAGGTCTCTCAATTTCATCTTGCAACATGGGCAGGGGCAAAGCCAGCCCCGCAAAAGGCAGGGCTCCGTTCCCACCCAAGACAGTTGCTCTGCAGGTTTTGTGGGGGCAAGAAAGCGGAACCCGTGAGCACCTTATGGCATTTTCCTGTTATGGAAGAGGGGGTCATCAGGAACTGCCTTCAGATTTTAGGGACCAGGGTGGGAAATGATGATCACCTCTGGGAACCTCTTAGGGCAGGCTCCTCCCTGCAAGTTGTAGGGCTTCAGAGGTAGGCACTCCTAGGTGGCAACCAGTTGCTGGGCTGCTGGTTGCGAGCCAAACCATTGGCTGAAGACCGGCGCTGGGTGACCTGCCCATGAAGGGGAAGGAGGTTGGTCAGGGAGTGACACCTGCCTTGCCCGTTCTGTGCTCGCTTAGCTATCCCTTAAATAGTTAATAAAGTGGCCCTTGTTTACTTCCAAACTGTTGTCTGCCTCATTATTTCGACTGGGGGGGCAACACACAGTCACACCCAACGTGCGCCTCCATTTTCAAACCTTTACCGGATACTGCTCACACATTTCAAATGTTTATGTACTATCCCTAAGGCTAGACACTTGCTTCAGAACAGGGGAGATGACAGACCCTAGATATGGGACTCAACTCAGTGAATGTGTGGGAAATATGCAACTTATACTCTAAGTAAGGTAAAGTCTACTGTCGAGTCGCAACCAGCTCATGGCAAAGTTCTACCTCATGGGGTTTTCACAGCAAGAGATGCCCAGAGGTGAGAACCGTGGCTCAGTGTTAAGAGCACCTGCTTGGCATGCAGAAGGTCCCAGATGTTGGAAGTCAAGGACTGTACGCTGTCTCTTTGCCTCAGTGTTCAGAAGGGGCTACCATAGAGAGGTCAGGACACACATAGCATCCTTTCCTTCTGCTATCTAGTATTATCCCTTTGAAGTATAATGCTATTCTAAGGGAAGGACTTCCTTCACTTCCTTTCTGACACCTCTCTTGCACACACTTTGCCATCTTTCTCCAACTTGGCATCATAGAGGCAGGACATGCTTCGTGCATCCCAATCCATCCTAGCTGGTTAGAATAGGTTACTATCCTACCTCTACCCTTTCCTGTCTAGAATGTTCTATGAATAAAGGAACTCTTATTAGTCTGGAAAATTAAAGAGGCTCCATGTAACTTTGTTCTTTGCCAGCACACACGTGGAGACTGGAGAAGCTTTGCTGTGTGATATGCCTTTGTGCACTCTGTTAACTTAATGCTAGAGATTCCTAGCTATACCAAACCAGAGAATCTAATACCAGGTTCAATTCCCAGCTTCTCCAGTTAAAAGGATAAGTTAGTAGGTGATGTGAAAGACCTCTGCCTGAGACCTTGGAGAGCTGCTGCCAGACTGAGTAGACAACAATGACTTTGATGGACTAAGAGTCTTATTCAGGATAAGGTGGCTTCATGTGTTCATGTGCACTTGCCTTCATCTGTGTAACAACCCTGGCCTTCCTTGATGATGTCCCATCCAAGTAATGACCTGTGCTTAGCTTCCAAGCCCTGAGAAGACTGGGCTAGTCTTGGCTAAAAGGGTAAAGGTAAAGGTTTCCCTTGTTCAAAAGCCGACTCTAGGGGGTGGTGCTCATTTCCAAGCCGAAAAGCCAGTGCTGTTCGAAGACATCTTCCATGGACATGTGGTTGGCATGATTAGACACCGAGGCGCACGGAACGCTGTTACCTTCCCACCAAAGTGGTACCTATTTATCTACTTGCAGTTTCTTACTTTCGAACTGCTAGGTTGGCAGGAGCTGGAGCCAGAGACGGGAGCTCACTCCGTCATGCTACACTAGGGTCTCGAACTGCTGAACTACAGACCTTCTGGTCTGCAGCTCAGCGTCTTAACCTCTGAACAACCATGGCCCACAATCTTGGCTATTCATCCTCTAATACAATAGCTCTCAAACTATGTGCCATAAGAGACCTCAGGCCAGTCAAACATTCTCAGCCTAACCTAACTCATAGGATTGTTGTTATGAGGTTAAAATGGAGGAAAGGAGAATGATGTAAGCTGCTTTGGGTCCCCACTGGAAGGAAAGGCAAGACATGACGTTTGTTATAAATCTAATTTTGGCTACAGTTTGCAGGAAAGGGTGAGCGCTCTTACTGTTGCTTCAGCCTGTAGAGCTGCCACGGTTTTGGCAGGAGGCAGAACTGTTCATTCACTGTTCAAACTACACTAAATACTGAAGCGCAGCAAGCTATGGGGTTGGTGAATGGAGCAGGCAGGCACACTTCTGTCCTCAATGCAGACATACACCACATCAAATTATCTTATAGGAGCATTATTAGACAATAAGATCAGAACAGATAATAGGGAAACTCTGTTAGGATGCACTTGAAAAAAACCTAGAATATTCTAGTCAATTCTTTTTATTCTGTCATTTCCATATTACACTAGCCCATTTTACAGGTCAGATTGTCAACCATCTTTTAAAAACTAAGAAACTACTGCAGGCTCATAATTTCCCTGTTTCTCCATCTTCCCACAGATTTACCCCTCAGTTCCACAGTGTAGCATGATGGGGGAGGGGCTGGGGCCTTATTGTGTATGTATCAACGTGATTTGTAGGCCGCCTTCCACCAAGAGGGAAGGTAACATATAAATACTTTGATTCAATAAATAATAACATGAAAGCTGGGCAAGGGATGGTTAGTATTACTCACAAGTACCACCAAATTGTGGTTTGCGAACTGATATCAAACCATGACCTCCAAATTATAATCTGAGGCATTTTCCATCCTTTGAACCAGGCCATTAAGAGGGGCCGCCACTCAGTGGTACAGCATCTGCTTGGCATGCAGAAGATCCCAAGTTCAATCCTGGGCATTTCCAGTTAAAAGGATCAGATAGGAGATGGTGTGAAAGACCTCAGCCTGAGACCCTGGAGAGTCACTGCCAGTCTGAGCAGACAATACTGACCTTAATGGACCAATGGTCTGATTTGGTATAAGGCAGCTTCATGTGCTCATTGAAACTGAAATGACAACACACCCAGAATTACAGACCAATCATGCAGTTTTCACTGAAAGTACATCTTACTCCAGTAGGCTATGACTGCTAGCTAAAACTGTATCTTATTAATAAGGAAGCCTCACTGAAATCTATGGGAACTGCTTCCACACAAACAGGCTTAGGATTGGTTTCTAAGGCTGTGATCCTAATGCACAGTCTAAGGCTGTGATCCTAATGCACAATCACCCATGCACTGACAAAACAAAGTAGTCTGTTGCTCGCATTGTTACACATGTAATATGAAACCATGGTTAATATGAAGGAAAGGGAAGAGGAAAATCCAGGAAATGAAGAAGGGAAAGGGGGGGGACAATGAATTGATGAGGCTTGCTCCTGACAGGCAAACTACGATTACCAGAAAGCCTGCATTATATCTGGAGCAGAAACACCAAGATGAATACTACATATAACCTCAATTAATATACAATAAAGCTCAATTTTTACATTAAAAGTGTATTATTGTATTTCTTATTATGACATCACAATCTTGCAACAGCTTCCAGATTTGTTACATATATTCCATAAATTCACATAAATACACAAGCAGCATGCAAATGAACTGAGGCGAATGACTTATACACAGTATTCATCTTGGTGTTTCTACTTTTTATACTGTGTCCCTTTATTTTTGTTATATCTGGAGCAGGCCAATGGCGGCGACCAGGAAACGACAGAACAAAGTTTGAGTCCAGTGGCATCTTTAAGACCAACAAAGTTTTGCTTTCATGTGCATGCACACTTCTTCAGACACATTGAAATGAAAGTTACCAGTCCACACATAGAGGTAGAGGGTGGAGGAAATCAATATTAAATTAGATTAGAAAAGGAGAACATAATGTAATTTGGAATAGTTGATTGGAAAGTATTTCTCTGGTCTGGGGACAGAGGAGATACACTGCACAGCTAATCATGCCACCTCACAGAAGAGTTTGCTGCACTGTTGCCTCCATGCTTGAGAGAAGGGAGTGTAATGGCAGGGTCTCAGTTAATTACTCTCAACATTTCACAGTTAAGGAGGGTACATCTGCCCATCAATCTCCGATTTTGATATATTTGTTTCCTTTACTATGTCCCCCCAGGAATTAAACCCAAACAAATGGTAACCATATAAACTAAGCTTGTTATTCCAGTTTGGCCCTTGCATCTGTTAAGCTCCTTTTATTATGCTTATGCTAATTTGCTGCTTACCCTCTACTATAAGTATGGACTGGTAACTTCCATTTCAATGTGTTTGAAGAAGTGTGCATGTACATAAAAGCTGATACCCAGAATAAAGCTTTGTTGGTCTTTGTTGGAGAGCCAGTTTGGTGTAGTGGTTAAGTGCGCGGACTCTAATCTGGGAGAACCAGGTTTGATTCCCCACTCCTCCACTTGCACCTGGCTGGATGACCTTGGGCAAGCCATAGCTCTGTACCAGCTGATCCCTCAAGGACAGGAGCTGTTCCCTCAAGGACAGCTTGGGAAAAAGCTCTCTCAGCCCCACCCACCTCACAGGGTGCCTGTTGGGGGGAGGGGAAGGGAAAGGAGTTTGTAAGCCGCTCTGAGACTCCAAGTGAGTGAAGGGCGGGGTATAAATCTAATCTCTTCTTCTTCTTCTTCTTCTTCTTCTTCTTCTTCAAAGGTGCCACTGGACTCGAACTTTGTTCTGCTGCTCCAGACCAACACAGCTACCCACCTGAATCTATCTTTAGGAAATGACAGTCTGAGGTAGAAAAAAGAGAGAGTGATAACCCAAGCAGGAAACATTATAATAATGAGTAACTTTTACCCTTACACCAATCAGGGAAACACACAATCCAGCTGCAACAAAATTTCCAGATGTCATGAATAATGGTGCTTTTAGTCACAGAACTGACTAAAGGGGAAGCAATCCTGGAATGGCCTGGCATGAGATGTAAGCACTGCTGAACCAGTTAGGAACAGTGACCATAAGACACCATTCAATATAATGAAAAAAACTGCTCAAAAAATAAATCAAATATGTCTACATTTGATTTCTATAAGAGGAAACTTTTTTAATAGCAAAAGGATGAATAAAAAGCAAATTGAAAGACAGAGGGAACAGACAGGATCAAATCTCTTCAGGAAGTTTTCAAATTATTTACATCCAAAACAACTGAAGCTTATACCGCATATTAGAAAAATGACTGTCAAAAATTACAAAAACAACAACAGCGTGGTTCATGAAAGAAATCAAGGAAGCCATAAAAGGCAGGAAGGCTTTCTTTAAGGAGTGCAAGGCCTTGCCCCAAAGGAGGAAAACAAGAAACAGCACATAAAGTATATACTCTGAAAATCTTGTTGGTCTCTAAGGTGCTACTGAACTCCAGTCTGCAATCACACACACTAAGTAATCCACTTTCAATCTACTTTCAGTGCATTTTCCAACTGGATTTTACTGGTATGAGCTGGCAAAATCCATTTGGAAGGTGGATTGAAAGTGGATTATTTAGTGTGTGTGAGCGCAGCCTAAGTGTACTATTGCAGACCAACGCGGCTACCCTCTGAAATTAAGCAACAGCACAGTCCCTTTGGCAAAAATATGTGATCTGCAAGTAAGGAAAATGAAACCAAAATCTGAGCAATATTTTGCTGAAGACGACATTGAGCCAAACGATGAGAATTTCTTTAAATACCTCAAGAATGGGAAACCAGCCAGGGACTTGGATGGGCTACTAAACTAGAAAGGCATGAAAGGATTATTCAAGGAAGACAGGGAGATTGCGGAGAAGCTGAATGAACTCTTTGCATTGGTCTTCACTGTGGAATACATGAAGCTGCCTTACACTGAATCAGACCATCAGTCCATCAAGGTCAGTGTTGTCTACTCAGACTGGCAGCGGCTCTCCAGGGTCTCAGGCGGAGGTCTTTCACATCACCTACTGCATGATCTTGTTTGACTGGAGATGCCGAGGATTGAACCTGGGACCTGCTGTGTACCAAGAAGATGCTCTACCACTGAGCCACAGCCACTGAGCCACTGCCCCTACCCAGGGAAAATAGGGGCTACAATGCTGGAACTGCTGTTTTCGAGGATTGTGTCTGAAGAACAGATTCAAGGGGAGAGGACAAGAAACTAACTAATTAAAACTAACATCACAAGATTCAGAGGGCATACATACAATAATTCTTAAAGAACTCTAATCCAAAATGTTAAAGGATTTCTAATAACAAAATTGATCTCCTACGTTTTTATCCCTTCTTTCTTCCAAGAGATCAGCCAAGGTCTCCCGATCAGTGATCCACGCAATGGTCACCTTGAGATTAGACTACTGTAACGCTCTCTATGTGGGGCTGCCCCTTTCGCAGATCCGGAAGCTGCAGCTAGTGCAGAATGCTGCGGCCAGGCTATTGATGGGTCTCCTGAAATGGGAGCACATCCGGCCTGTGCTGAAGGCACTGCATTGGCTGCCAATAGCATACCGAATCCGCTTCAAGGAGCTGGTGCTTACTTTTAAAGCCCTATATGGCCAGGGTCCAACATACCTGAGGGACCGCCTTTCTCCAGAGAGCACTGCGGTCAGGGGCGCAACATCGCCTGACCATTCCAGGCCCTAGGGACACCAGGCTTGCAGCCACTAGAGCCAGGGCCTTCTTGGTAGCAGCTCCCTACTGGTGGAATGAGCTCCTGGAGGAGATCAGGGCCCTGTGGGACCTTTTACAGTTCCGCAGGGTCTGCAAGACGGAGCTCTTCCACCAGGCATTCGATTAGGAGCCGCCACACCATCAACATCACTGCTATCGACATCTGTGGCATGGGTCGGCCCTGGCCTGGAGAGTGAGCAACACCATCATGCAAGCCTGAAGTTCAATGAACTTGTTGAAGATCATACAGTACGCCATCGTTAGAACTGGATGAAGACCACTATACTAGCACTTTAAGAATTTCTGTGATGTTTTAATGTGATGTTTTAAGTTTGTAATGTTTTTTACAGTACTGGTTATTGATTTTTGTAAGCTGCCCTGAGCCTGTTCGCGGGGAGGGCGGGGTATAAATAAAATAAAATAAATAAATAATAAGATAGGTTAGCGTATGAGAGAGGGGGAAGGGGAGAGAGGGGGAGAGGGAGGGGGAGAGGGAGACTATCTCAAGGTCACATTATACATAACTGGATCCTTATCTATATGTCTGCAAGTGCTAGATGACTGACACCCTTGCAACTACACCACTAATAACAACATATAGCTTGTCACTAAAACACAGCTCCCCACAAGGGAGCTGGAAAGCCAATTTATTAAAAAGGACACTAGAGGGAAACTGGGGAAATTACATGTCAATTAGCGTCTACTCCAGGTGAGTTGGTGGAAAATGTTATTAAATAGAGAGGGTTGGACAACACTAGTCTTCTTAGGGTTGCCAGCCTCCAGGTGGGGCCTGGGGATCTCCTGTTTTTACAACTGATCTCCAGCTGACAGAGATCATCTCCCCTGGAGAAAATGGCTGCTTTGAAGGGTGGACTCTAAGGAACTGTACCATGCTGAGGCCCCTCCTCTCTCCAAACCCCACCCTCTCCTGGCTCCACCCCCAAAGTCCCCAGGTATTTTCCAACCCAGACCTGGCAACCCTAAGTCTTTTGATGGTGAAGACATTCTGTATCTCATGAACCCCATCAAAGCCGGGGGGGGGGGGGGTCCCAAGGAATCTTTTCACCCTCTTGCATCAGCAGATAAGCTGGTGAATTATTAAACACATATACATGGTCTTCTGAAGAAGAATCTTCATGGCTTCTGCAAGAGGAGGCCCTGCTTCACTAATCTTTGGGAGTTCTTCGAGAGCCTTCACAAGCACGGGGATTAGAATGACCCAGAAGGCTTTATATACTTGAACTTCCCAAAGGAACCTTTGACAAAGTCTCTCACCCAAAGCAACTAAGGAAATTTAGCAGTCCCTGGATAACAGAACAGATCCTCCCACTGATAACTAACCGGCTAAACAAGAAGAAGCAGAAAGCAGAAGTAAACAACTTTCACAGTGTAGATAAGCATAAGTTAAGCAGTGGAGTCCAGTCAGTATTAGGATCACAGATATTTAATTTGTTCATAAATTATCTCAAATCAAGAGCAATGCAGAGGCCAAGTTTACAGTCAACACCAAAATACACAGGATGCTGAAAGGCAAATATATTTGTGAAGAGCTTCAGCAAGATCTCTCCAAACTGGATAAATATGCAAAAACATGGTGCATTAGGTTGAATATAAATAAGTAGAAAGTGACACACAATGGGAAAAATTCAGAATGTTATAAATAGATAGGATCTTAACAAGCAGAGAATACACCAAGAGATACATGGAAGATATTGGGATAAAAATGTTGACTCTGTGTACAGCACTGGTGATAAAGGCAAAATCTATGCTAAGAATTATTAGAAAAATCACAGAAAACAAAACAGCAAGTATCATAATGCCCCTGGAATATTGTGTACAGTTCTGGTCACTGTATCACAAAAAGAAGATTGTGGGGCAAGAAAGGGTAGAAATAAAGGCAACCAAAATGCTCAAGGGACTGGAATAACATGAAGGCCTTTCACCAGGAAACACTAAAAACGTGGGCCTTTTTGATCTAGAAAAAAATCAGTTTAAGGAGTGACACAGCAGAGATTCACAAAACTACATGTGAGAGAGACAGACCTTTTTCTCCAAGTGCTGGAATTTGGGACACTCAACAGAGATGATGGGCAGATAAAAGGAAGTACTTCTTGACTCTCAGCTTAATTAATTTAATGAACTAACATGTAACAGTGACAACTACCCTAAATGCTACAGAGGGATTAGACACATTCATGGAAGATAATGGCTATTAGCCATGGAAGCCAAATAAGACCTCCATGTTCAGAGGCAACAACTCCCTTGAATGCTTATATTCTTATAAAAGAATTCTGGGTTTAAAAAAATAGGCTAAAAAAACCAGAAATCTGTTGTTTGGGAAGAAGCAACACAGCTGCTAACCTGCTCCTGCAGTCTGAGCATTACAGTAGTCACTGCTGAAGATTTTTGCCATAACCTTTAGAACAGCGGTTCTCAACCTGTTGGTCGCGACCCCTTTGGGGGTCGAACAACCCTTTCACAGGGTTCACCTAAGACTATCGGAAAACATATATTTCCGATGGTTTTAGGCAGGGCTATTTTGGGGCTGGAAGGCACCGGAACGGCGTTCCGGCTGGCGTCTGAGCCCGCCCCTCCCCTCCCTGCCTGCCCCGCGCACCAGGGCTGAACAAGAGCGCGGCTGCCACTCCCCACCCCTGCTGGCCCTTGCCATCCTCTTCAGCCTGAGGCAGGCTGCTACTCCACACAGAGCCCCCATCTTGGGCCCTCTCCCACTGCTGTCCCCCCGCTCACATGTGCTTCCTGGCCCACACATTCCAGCACCTGCTCCTCTGGGCATCCGGCCACTGCGGCACCTCCCCACCTGGCCTCCGATGTACAACAAAACAAGCAGTAAGTCCCCCCCCACCCCCTACCAAGCCCTCGCGATGGGGGCACCTAAGAGGCTTAAACCGCCAGTGTGTATGTGTGTGTGAGAGAGAGAGAGAGAGAGAGGTTGAGAGTCAGGCCAAGTCTTAAAATGCGGGGGGGGGGGGGGGAGGTAGAGATCGAGATCCAGGCTCAAAGAGTCTTAAAACACTGTCTGTGTGTGTGTGAGTGAGAGAAAGGGAGCGAGATCCAGGCTAAGTCTTAAAACGCTGGGGTGGGGGGTGTTGAGAGATTGAGATTGAGAGCCAGGCTAAAAGAGTCTTAAAACACTGTCTGTGTGTGTGTGTGTGAGGGAGAGAGATCCAGGCTAAAATAAAGTCTTAAAATGCTGGGTGTGTGTGTGTGTGTGTGTGTGTGTGTGTGTGTGTGTGTGTGTGAGTGAGAGAGAGAGATCCAGGCTGTGACGTCAGAGGAGACTGGGTTTAATTGATTAAAGCCCCCCCCCCCCCCCCAATCCAGTGCTCTTTCACCTGGATTTTCTGCCCTTCCAGGAGTGCCGCCATTTCTTTGTACTAATCAAACAGTGAGGTCTTTGCTGTTCCTTTAATCTTAATTTCTCTCCTATCTGGTCTGAGTTTTCCCTGCTAATTGAAAAGGCGGTTTGGTGGGTGCTGGTGCATTTCTGTACATACTGCCAGCACGTAACGCTGGGGGGGTTAAAGCTGAGTTCTGACCTAGCACTTACTTTTTAAAAAATCACCAGAGTTACCAAACTCCAGGTGGACCTTGGAGATCTCCTGGAATTAACTGATCTCCAGATGATATAGATCAGTTTCCCTGGAGGAAATGCCTGCTTTAGAGGCTGGACCCTGTGGCATTATATTCCACTGAGGTCCCTCTTCAGGATGAATCCCCCAAATCTCCAGGAATTTCCCAAGCCAGAGTCTGGAAAGCTGACATGCAAGTCACAAAAGCAATGCCCCAGCATCTTGTACTTAGTGGTGTTACGGTCTCTTAAGCACAGAATATTGTTTTTCACAGAAAAAAAACTTAATAAGCCTGTTAGTATGGAGGAGTCAAAAATAACAGAATCTGGTGCCACCTTAAAAGGCTAAAAACTTATCATGCTGTGGCATAAGAGATCATGAGCCAGAGACATCTTCCATGGTATTAGATTCAGAGAATGTACATTGAAATCACATGGGTTATAGACTGATGTGCATAGTACATTACCAGAGTTTTAGATGCTAATGCTGCATAGGTCTCTGATGTTAACCACCACCAACCTAGTTCAGTTGTTAACTGAAAAAGTTTCAACCACTGACAATATGACAAAAGTTTAAACACTACACCCAATACTAAAAAAAGAAGTGAAACATCATATGTGGAAATGTGTTCACTGTTTTGATCACAGTTTACCAATTCAAATTGGAAGTATGCAGGGGTAGGCAAACTTTTTGAACTGGGTGTTGGGAAAAAATTCAGTGTCTGCTTATGCAGTTGTTGGGAGTGTTGGCAGACCAGAAAGAGGTGGGGAGTGAATAAGGGCCAGACACACTGCATAGGACACATGTATCACATGCACAGAAATATGGAACGAAAACTGCTTTAGAAATGTCAGTGTGCAGAGCAGCGGTTTTGCTTTGGATGCACACACACCGGAAGCTGATTGCTTTGGATGAAAATAGTATCTGTGCAATGCCTGGTCCTCAGAGATGCTTTGTGAGCCATATCTGAGCTGGGGGACAATGTTATGCAGTTAGAGGTCCTCCGAAATAAAAGTACCAATTAAATTTCAGCATCCCTTTATGACTCAGTCCATCTGGCAAGCCTGAGCCCTGATCCACAGTGCAGTATAGTTGGCAATTGCTTAGACAACAACAGCATGGAATGAGCATCAAGTAGGAAATTATTTGTATAGAGTGGCTTCCTGTGTGGGTTGTAGCACCTTTCTTCTCTTGCCAGTTTGGTATAGTGGTTAAGTGCACAGAATCTAACCTGGGAGAACTGGTTTTGACTCCCCACTCCTCCACTTAGAGCTGCTGGATGACCTTGGGCAGCCATAGTTCTGTCAGAGCTGTTCTCTGTCTCTCAAGGACAGCTCTCTCAGAGCTCAGCCCCACCTACCTCACAGGGTGTGTGTTGTGGGGAGGGGAAGGGAAAGGAGTTTGTAAGCCACTCTGAAACTCCAAGTGAACGGCAGGGTATAAATCCAATCTCTTCTTCTTTTTCGTCTTGATTACAACCCCTTGGCTTATAATTGTATTTTCAAATAGCCATCCCTATTAGAACTTTACACTTCAGAATCAGCGTGCCTGTGTACTGGTGTACTGTGTACTGGTGTACTGGTGTGTACTGGTGATCAGTGACTAGATTTGCTGGTGAGGCAACTTATCTCTTTCTCCCCCCACCAAATATTTTTGTTCTTGTGCAAATGGTAAAAATGGATGTTATAAAAGGCCAGATGGGACTTTGATTAGTTTAGTTGAGCACTAAAGTTTGGTGTAGTGGTTAGGAGCACGGACTCTAATCTGGGAGAACTGGGTTTGATTCCCCAGTCCTCCACATGCAGCTGCTGGTGTGACCTTGGGTCAGTCGCAAGTCTAAATACAGAAGTAGACTTGTTGGGGAAGATGATCTTCGTTGTGCTCTTGCAAAGACTGCCCTGAGAATTTCTGATCCAGTAAGAAAGAAGCAATCTCAACCTTCGCACTGACGTTGGCTTTTTACGCATACTGTCGTAAAATGTAGCAATGTAGTTTACTGTTGTTCTGTTAAGACTGTTACCCATGCTACACCATACTTCAAGACAAAATTTCATTTATTTGTAATTAGAAATAAATATTTCACAATATATAATCACATTGTTTTTGTGATTAATCACTATGCTTTGATTATGTTCAATTCATAACAATGAAAATACATCCTGCATATCAGATATTTACATCATGATTCATAACAGTAGCAAAATCACAGTTATGAAGTAATAACGAAAATAATTTTATGGTTGGGGGTCACCACAACATGAGGAACTGTATTAAAGGGTCGCGGCATTAGGAAGGTTGAGAACCACTGCTTTAGAAGAAAAGCTGGATAGTAATTATGGGTTAAGAGAGGGTAAGAGTTTAAAATACTTATTTTAAGCATGGTCATAAATCAGGAAGCATTGAGGGAAGAGATGTCTTCAAAGCACCACACCAGACTCTAGGAGACAGATCTGGTAATAGACCTTCTGGGCCATCTTAAAAACAATGCGGGAACACAGAATACACTATGAACTTGGTGTTAGCCACTAAATTTGCGTTAGCAAGTCATAGGAGATATAAGTTCAGTTCACTCAAGGAAAGAATGGCTGGGGGTACTGTGGCACAGCAATGGGATAACACTAATGAATGCAGAACTTGCAACAGTAGATAAGTTTATCAATAACTGGATAAAGTGTGTGGAATTCTGGAATGCACCTGGCAAGTTTCAGGTCATGGCTTTGCAAGAGAGATAATTATTTGTTGAAAAATACAATTTATTATACTAATGCTAGACCTAAATATCTATACCATACACCCTGTTTCAAAGTCAGAATCATAATAATAAAACCACCTATACATGAATCCGTATTTATATACAGATCTATATGTTTGTAATCCTCAGGATCAATAGGACTTAATGTATTTAAGAGCTTAATGCATTTATTAAGAAACAGAATCTTAATTCTAAGAAAACGGAAAACTATAATTATCTGGATTCTGTTATGTTCTCTTATGTTGTTTTACATTGCGTCATTAGGGCTCTGGTATCCTAACTCCCTCAATCTTATTGGCTGCTGAATAAAGACTTCTCACTGGTCCTTAAGCCAATCCTAGGAACCAATCAAAGAGCCCTGCTTAGGTCCAATCAGATTTCATTCATATCCTTAGTTACGATGTATATAGTTATGTGTTGGAACAGTATAAGTTAAGTGCCGCTCTTGTCAGAGCTGTCTTTTGAGCTGAACGATGTTTAGAATAAAAGCCTGCATTGCATTCATCGCCTCCTGACTCAATACTTAAAACTGGCAACGAGGATGGGATCCCAGTCCTAACCGAACAGCTGAAATCACTCTGCCTGCCCAGCTGAAATCACTAAGGGCGCCTAGAGCTGAAACACTACCATGGCATTCAAGGGCCATATCGAACCGTTCAACCCAAAGGTTGGGAACTGGGAGTCATAGCTCAATCATTTTGAATGCTACCGCATAGCAAATAGTATTGACGGAGACGATGTCTGCTGCGCCACTTTTCTCAGTACATGTGGCCAGGCTGTATTCAACATCGCTTGAGATTTAGTAGCCCCCGCCAAGTTACTCGAGACCCTTCTCAGCATCATCAAGGCTCGGCTGACCGAGTACTTCACACCGAAGACGTCAGCTGCCACCCACCGATGCGCTTTTCACCAGCGGAACCAGAAAGAGGGTGAGTCTGTCACAGAGTACCTCACCGCACTCAGACGGGCTGTTCGAGACTGTCAGTTCCCTGATCTGAAGTCCGTCCTTTTAGATTGGCTGCTCTGTGGCCTCCGAGATGAAAGCATCAAGAGGGCCTTACTCTTATTAAAGACTCTCACATATGAAGAGGCCCTCAAAGAAGCCCTGCGAGTAGAGGCCGCCAACCTGTCCCTCCGCAAGCTGAAATTGGGTCCCCAAGGCCACACGTCACACTGCGATGACGCTGTACACCATGGCAGTACTGCTGATTCCGATGACGTCCAGGACGACCAATCCAATATGTCCGATGACATATATGTTATGTTCTCTTATGCTGTTTTACACTGCATCATTAGGGCTCTGGTATCCTAACTCCCTCATTCTTATTGGCTGCTGAATAAAGACTTCCTATTGGTCCTTAAACCAATCCTAGGAACTAATCAAAGAGCCCTGCTTAGGTCCAATCAGATTTTATATCCTTAGTTACAATGTATACAGTTATGTGTTGAAACAGTATAAGTTAAGTGCCGCTCTTGTCAGAGCTGTCTTTTGAACTGAACGATGTTTAGAATAAAAGCCTGCATTGGATTCATTGCCTCCTGACTCAATACTTAAAAGATTCCAAAAAGGCTAATACACTCTAGTATAAAAACAAAGTACACAGGCCATTCAAAGCACAGCACTTTTAGGTTCAGCTGATTAGAATGGAAGATGTTTAAGCAGATAATCATCTCTCTCATTCAAATAAATAGGATCTAAAAGTGTTTAGTTTAGACTGCATCAACATGGCCCAAGACTCTACACAGCACTGAAGCAGCAAACACACCAAATTTCTAACCCCTTTTCAAATAAATCAGAAAGATGGAACATTCATATTCCCATCACACTTTTCTTTTATATGCAGATGACTGAAATTATGATATTCAACTACCTATCCCCACTCAGAATAAGAACTGCAATCGCATGGACAAAGGCAAACAAAACTGTACGTAGAGCTTGTTGAGGATGGCATGCCTTACTTCAGTACTAGGCATACAAGTAATTTATAGGAGTACATACAGAAGTTCACATCTTCCTTACAAGGTGGATCCCATTGTATGAAGACATCTGAGCCTTGTCCTGCACTCTACAGGTAAAGCTTTCCTTTCTCCTGTGGCTGAACAAGACACCCTAGGAAAGGATCGCTATCTTGGTAACCAAAGGGATGGAGATCACCAAGGGGGTTCTAACCCCATCTCATGCCAAGGGGCAGGCCCACCCATCCACCATTCTAGGCAGTCTAGACGACAATGCCCCATAAGAGAACTGATGCGCTGCACAAAACTACTTACAGAGCAAATAGCTGTTGACAACTCAAGCAAAAGGATGGAGGCACATTCAACACAGGAATGCAGTTCCCACCCATTGCTATGAAGCCTGTGTAGGCCAACTGATTATTCCTTCCCAAACCACACGAGAATAAAATCCTTCCATACCACCACCCCCAATATTTTGCTTGCTCTCATCTCCTAATAAAAACATTTGAATTTATACTGTGCAAAATAAGCATAAATTGAATATGGAAGTTGAAATCTTCCACTCAAGTCTGGTTTTTTTGTTAAAAGCTTCAATTGAGTTGTGATTATACAGAGCTGGTAGTTAATTCACACAGCTACATACAGGGCCTTGATATTACTTTAATTATTGCACAGTATTCAGGGCACATTAACAGACAAACTGATAACAGGTGACTGATAAACAAAAAAAAATATTTCCTAGCTAAACAGATATGCCCAGACACCTTTAAGTTAAAATATGATTACTAATAACATTGATGCTGCTCAAATAGTATTGATATAGTTGTACTACTTTGAAATGGGCAGGTCTGTTTTTTTAATACATCACAGTCTACAAAGAGACCATCATCCAGAGGGCTGCTCCTTGCACACAAGGAGTCCTCTTCTTTTTTGTCCCTTTACAGCAGTCTTGCCTGATGCTAGAGTAGAAGCTTCAAAAACAAGGGGAAAATATAGAAAGCAGACTGTAGTGCACTGCAATGAACCCTCTGTTAAGGGAGTTCTCTGTACCTTGGCAATTTCAAAAAGGTGCAAAATTAAACCAGAAAAACCACAAAGAAAATCAAAATTAACCTTCTAGGCACCTTTCCCAGTCATTAAGGAGACATATTCACTCGTTAGACCTGTTCCCATCTGCACGTGACCAAAAAAAGCAAAAGATAGGTCTGGTAAATGTGATGCATTCCTATTTTAACTGGCACATAAAAGTTTGGATTGGCTAAAATCTGTGAGTGTGTACAGACACTTTCCAGAGAGACAAGCTCCAAAAAAGTTGTTGCAAACTGCAGTAATGTTGCAGTGTGTACAAACAACTTAACCTTTCCTTAAAAACTAAACAAACCACTATTCTTGCTTTCCAATATTGGTTTCTCTAGCGAAGTTTAAATACTAATTTACAGTGCAATCCTCAAAGCATCCTGCCAGTTAGAAAACCAGACCCTCCTGTAGAAGAAATATTTACAAAACACCATGAACCAGGCCCAATTCATTCTTTATAATGAAAATTTTTTTCTGTACAGTGTGTACCCTGGAAAGGTGGGGGGGGGGATCACAGGAGGCAAGTTTTGACAAAAAGCAAATAAAATTTCTGTTTGAAGGCACAAATGCTGAAGCCAGCAAAATGAGCTACAGACTCCAGCTTTCTAAGTCCGACTTTCATCCCAACAGCATCTTTCCCCTCTCTTATAAGAGTATTTATCATAAATCTTCTTTTACTTGCCACTAGTTCTTATCAACTTAAGCCAACACATTTCAACATTACGAAAGCACCATTTTAAAAGCCAGCCCTGCTCATTAAATTATCGTACTGACTGTGCATTCTCATTAAAAATGGATATAGATCAGATATCTGCAGTAACTATTACTAGCCTAGCCTTCCCTGATTTTATGTAAGGGCTCAAGAGCGATGCCAAGTTTGAAAATGGCAAGGGGGAAAAAGATATTTCAAATAGACCACAGTATGAGCTTCTCTATAATACACATTTATAACTTCCTCTGTTCTTTTATAGATATGGATATATCAGAAACTGGCAGTTATTTTATTTTACTACAGAGTTTTGCTAAAACCATCACATTTAGCTTATAGTGGTTTAGTAGGCCCATGGGACAAAATATTCTAATTCCATGATCTCCCTTCCAATATATCTACTGCAAAGTTCATTAATTTTTCCCTCCGAGGTACAAAGTTCTCCTGATTTATTTAGACAAGGAATACTTTTTAGAAGACACTGCCTCCTTTTTTCTTTACATAATTTTTTTGGATATGTGTATTTTCTTTTAAAATGGGAGACTTAACCATCCTTGCAATCTGTACAGACAGAAGCATTTAAATTGCTTGGGAGCTGGATTTGCTTAGACAATAAACAAGCTCACCTACACAGATCCTTTGTGCACTGGAGAAATCTCATTTCCTTGACTCCCCCTAAGCCACACATATGGTATGCAGCACACTGCAGCAAACTCTTTAAACATTCAGTAAAAAAAAAACAACCTCCTACCTACCTTGTACAGCTTTGTCTATCAGACACTTCTATCACACCAACAGAAACCTCCAAATGTAACAGCAGCCTTGTATTTTCGATTGCATCATAGTGACAAATAAAGTCTCCTGTGGAACAATTATCACTGCTTATTTTCTCCCGCCTCACTGAAAACACTGTATGCCTGATTTGGGGATTTTCCTTTAGATGATGAAGCAAAGACAGCCTGAACTCTGTTGGTGAGCGACTGCAGCCCTTCTTTCTAGCGAAATCCCTCCCAGAATACTGTAACCAATCACACAAAAGTTCAGCAGCTCTACTGGTCTTAAACTGGTTGGAGAGCCGTGATTGACAAGGCGGCAGGGCTTGCCTAAATGTACAAAAACAATACATCCATGCCAATGAAAGAGGGATCTCCCTCGCCCTGGAAAATGGTGTTTCTGGGAAGGTAAAACGACACCTACAAAATACCCCCAGAAATTTAAGACCAGCGATGCAATCTGAAGCTAAAGCCCTGATTCACTGGCGGGGAGATTTTAGACAGCTTTAAAAGGAGACACAGGAGGGCAGGCATAGTCTGAGGGAAATAACCTGAGGGAAATGTCTTAAACCTGGAGCACTGATCCAAATGCAAAACACTAGTGATTTTTTCTCAGAAGGAGCCCATTAGCACTAATGGGTCTACTCTGGGCTGAACAGACTGAGGTTAACAATACGTTATCTGTTGATGCTGGGAGATTAATATGCACGAGTCCATCAAAATATTCTAACCATCCCTTTCTGAAAAGAGTACCTAAGATGATTTGAATGAATTCAAGCTACAAGTTGCTGTGGCAAATGCATTTCAACAAGAGCCGTGTATACATACATTAATTAATGCCACAAAAAGGTCATATTTCCAACTCCTGTCATTTATTTCTTCTCCAAATTTTAAAACAAAGCAGATTTTTAAGAGCCTATTTAGCATGCATGAAATAGGCACCGGTAAGAGATGAGCTTTCAAACAGAATTCAGTACGGAACACTACTGTATATCTGGAAATATATATCCAAATATATATATCCAGTATAACATTTGGATCATGGCCGATTCCTTCAGAATGTGCAGGTTGTTTTTATCCTTTATCCTATGCTCAAAGCAGTACTGCAAAGACATTAAAAACACACAACAGCCCTTCTCAGCATGTACTACAGTCAATTTGAGTCTGAAGGTTTGCATTCCCCCCCAATACATCCTGTCAAAATTTGCTTGATCAAAACAACCTGTGCAAAAAACCAGCTAAGAACTTGCTAAAAAACATGGATTTGCATATTGTGTGAAATGGCCCTGATTAATTCCAGTCCATTCCTATAATCTTACCTGACTGATGGTTTTATGTGTCTCTCGGGGAGGTCCTATATGCACCCCCTTCCCCAGCTGGTCTGGGGATTTGGGCTGGGCTGTCACCAGTACGCTGATGACACCCAGCTGTATCCGCTGACGGACGGCCATCTGGACTCCACCCCAGATATTTTAGCCAGGGCACCGGAGGCTGTGGCCGGTTGGCTGCAGCAGAGTTGACTGAAACTAAGTCTATCTAAGTCGGAGCTCCTGTGCCTAAGCCATGGGAGGAAAGAGATAGCAGGAATCCAGCTCCCAACCCTTGGCGGGGCATCCTTGATGCCAATGCCGACAGTGAGGAGTCTGGGCATGATCTTGGATGCCTCACTTTCGATGGAGGCCCAAGTCACGAATGTTGCAAGATCAGCTTTTTACCATCTTTGGCTGATCAGGCAACTAGGTTTTTTTTTGGGGGGGGGGGGTTGAAATTTTTTATTGAAGGGTTAAAAGGGTACAGAATAAAATTAATGCAGAGAAAAACCACATAGCATGTTAAACATTGCTAACTTGAGTGTCAACATATATATCATGAAATTCAGTCGTTTTACATTTGAAAAGTAGCATATAACTCAACCTTGTTTATCTTATTTAAACAGTAACTATTGTGTTCATAACACCGTTTATAACCGTAAGAATAATGTAGAATCTTTTATCCAATTTTTTGGAAGATGTTTATTGCTTGGATTAGGGTTACTATCTAAAATCGGTTCCCATTTAAGCATTTGGCTTTTGGTGCTTTCCCCCTTGTCTCTATTCTCAAACTTATCCGCTATTTTATCTAAGATAAAATAGTCCCATATTTTGGCATGCCATGTGCTCAATGAAGGCTTAGAGGTTTCTTTCCAATTTACCGCAACTGTATACTTTGCTGCTGTAATGAGTATCTCAATTAGTTCTCTTTGGTCTTTATTAATTTTCGTTAGGGTCTTTGGCCAGAGATTGAGCAAAATTAAAGTAGGGTCATAAGGTACAGAGACTTTTAACATAGAGTTGATTTCTGTTATGATTTGCTTCCAGAATAAGGTGATGACTGGACAGGCCCACCATAAGTGAATGTAAGTCCCAACTTCTGACTGACATTTCCAGCATTTGGGTGACTGAGTGGAATATATGTGGGAGAGTGCCATCTGTAAAGTGTCTTTAGTGCCTGTAATCTAACAGGAGTGGATCTAGATTTGTAGACTTTAGATGACCATATTTTTTCCCACTGGTCCTCTGCAACATCAAGAGAGATGTCCAGTTAAGCCCTCCCCCAGAGCCCCCTAATAAAAGAGGACACCCAGCAACGTGTTCGCTCTCTAGCTTTTCTATCCTGAACCCTACTCTGTCCCATAACTCTGCACAGCTAGGGTTTCCACGTGTCTCTGCCAGCTCAGGACACAATCCCTAAACCCTCTTAGCCTCCATTATTTTTTCCCACTGGGACACATCATCATTATCGCCCTCAACGTGGATACCAGCATTTTTACCTGCTAATGCAAATGTCTCTGCTCTATCTATTTTTCCTAGTTTCTGTATAACTGTGTGTGTGATTGTGATATTGTTTGCCTGAGAAAGATTCTTCAGTAAAGGAATCATTTTACTACTGAAGCCAGCCTCCTTGACTATTTCTGGTTCTTCTGGAAGAAGCAGGACCCCTGTATATATTGATGATTGTTCCCTTTTGCCTATTGCCAATTTATAATAAGCTCTAATTCCCCAGTATTATTAAGAAATCAGGGCAATCAGGCTAACACATTTATAGCCATTCACCACTATGCTCTGGAGATGAACTAAAACCTTTGTGCTGTATTTTTCTGATATGTTCATAGTAGACTTCATCAGGACAAACACAGAAATCACTCCCGAAAACCCCAGAAATGTTTCAAATACATTAGCAAGTAAATTAGTAAAGGTTTAAAGGTAAAGGTTTCCCTTGCTCGAAAGCCAGTCAAATCCAACTGTAGGAATGCAGTGCTCATCTCTGTTTCCAAGCCGAAGAACCAGCACTGTCCAAAGAAGTTTCTGTAGTCATGTGGCCGACATGACTAGATGCCGAGGTGCATGGAACGCTGTTACCTTCCCACCGAAGTGGTACCTATTTATCTACTTGCAATTTCTTGCTTTCGAACTGCTAGGTTGGCAGGAGCTGGGGCCAGAGATGGGTCCATCATGCAGCACTCGGGTCTCAAACTGCTGAACTACCGAACTTCCGGTCTGCAGTTCAGTGTCTTAACCACTTGAGCCACTGCAGCCCATAGCAAGTAAATTAGAGGGCATCAAACCAGTAACAATACACAGATCATAGCCACAATTAAGAAACAGAACCAAATTAACCAGAGCCAAGAAAAAAAGTTTAACCTCTAACGGTGCAGTCCTAACCAAGTGCAGTCCTGACAAACGGAGCTTTGACTGTCAAAAGCTTGTACCCCAAAACTCTTCGTTGGTCTCTAAGGTGCTCCTGGGCTCAGTTCCAGCTGTTCTACCACAGAACAACACAGCTGCCCTCTGAAACTGTCTTCCTGAAAGGAACCACATTCAGCCTCATGGAGTGGAAATCCACCTAACTCACAGGTATCTGACGAAGGGAGCTTTGACTCTCGAAAGCTTATACCCTGAAAATCTCATTGGTCTCTTCAGGTGCTACTGGGCTCAAATTTATCAGTCCCAAACAGATTTACACCCATCCAAGGCCACTGATGTCAATGGGCTTGGAAAGGTTTAACTCTGTTTAGGATTGCATTGCAACTCAGTTAACTGGATTCTTGCTTTCAGCTTGTATAACTGTTGCACATTCTTTGGCACTGTCCTGCACTACTGTCACAGGCTTGCCGTGGATGGTTCCTATTGCATCAGAGGTAGGCACATCACCAATCGCTCCCTCACATTCCTGAACTATTCTGAACACTATACCGCTGGAACGTGTTTCTCCCTCAGGTTTTAATGTTTTTCCTCAAAGGCTGCATCCTCTTCAGTGCCCAACCACTCAACTTAAATTTAAAGAGTCGTCTGTCTCTCTCCCTGCAGCAAGGCTATTTCCAGCAGAAGTCTTAAGTCTGTTACTTTTCATTGAGGCAGAACAGAGATATCACTGTTGTTGGTTAATGCTGATACAGCGCAAACAGCCAAGAGCAAGATCCCTGCAGGGCCTGCCCAGGCCTAGGTCTCCAATCCTACACCTATCCATTATGAAGTAAGTCTCAGTGGCTAAATTTAGCCCTGGGGCTAAATCCCAAGAGAGTGTTAACTTCTGTCCCTCCCTCAAACTACCAGTCCATTGAGATACACAAGCCCGATGGCGAAATAGTTGAACATTCATCACAGTGTGCTGAAAAAGACAAGCTTTGCATAACTTTTAGTCCAGTAGAATCTTAGAAACCAACAAGAGTTTCAGGGTCTCAGCTGTCAACAGTTAAAGTTCCCTTCATCGCAGCAGAGTAGAAATTTAGATTTTTTTTCCTTCCGTTGCAGTTGTCAACACATGAAACAAACTTTTATATGTTATTTTAAAAGACTCTGTGTGATCATTTTAGAATCTGATGCACATTCAGCTGCTAAACCGTGATTCTGTGCAAGTATAAATATACAATAAGCCAATACAGGAACACTGGAATCAGTTGTAACAGAAATGTAGACTCAACTATGCCTAACAAAAAGAGCTCTGAATCTCAAAAGTTTACACCCCAAAACTCTTGTTGGACTGTAAGGTGCTCCTGGACTCAAATCTAACTGTTCTACCATAGACCAATTGGCTACCCTCTGAAACTATTTGCATAGCTTTGTGACCACCTGAAACAGCTCTGCTGAATAGCACTTTGACAGCAACCTCCACCCTCCCAACCCCCTTCATCACCACTGTCATAGCTATGGCACAGTACCTAAATCACAGTACGGTGTTGACTCCACTAGGTGTCAAATGCCTCTTGCAGTAGGGTAAAGAAGAAGAGAGATTGGATTTATACCCTGCCCTTCACAACCTGAAGGAGTCTCAGAGCAGTTTACGATCTCCTTTCCCTTCCCCTCCCCACAACAGATACCCTGTGAGATAGTTGGGGCTGAGAGAGCTCTTTGGAGAACTGCTCATGTGAGAACAGCTCTGAGAGAACTTGTGACTGACCCAAGCAGCTGCATGTGGAGGAGTGGGAAATCAAACCCAGTTCTCCCAGATTAGAATCCGCGCTCCTAACCACTACACCAAACTGGCTCTCACAGTTCTCTGAGATCTGTACCCACAGAAGACAACAGTACACATTTGCCAATACTATTTTCTCTATGTTTGGGAATCAGGTTTGGGCTCCCACCAAATGGCATCTAATTACAGAGCACCTGTTTCCGCGGGTGTTCAGAGCACTGGGTTTTAAGGAAACAGCATTTGGAAACGGGATAGGACTACTAGGACTATGAGGGGTTTCCAGCCTCTTCAGATTGACATCCAGGTGTTGGTTCAAATGTCCAAACTTGACTCCCAGCCTGAGAATGTAACACATTATTAACACGCAACAGTTTATTTATTAAATAAACAAAGGGGTAATATGCAAGACTGACACAGGCCTTTTGTTTTATCGTACAAACGCTTCAGCCTTACTACACACAAGCAAATCCTACTGAAAGTGATGGGACATTTCTGAGTAATGCTGTTAGGATCAGATTCTAAAATAAGGTACAGTGTGTCATCAAGTCACAACCAACTTATGACAATCCCATGAAGTTCCACCCCGGTGGGGCTTTCAAGGCAAGAGACGAGCAGAGTTGGTTTGCCGTTGCCTTCCTCTGCATAGCAGCTTCACTGCTCCTTGGTGGTTTCCCATCAAAGTACCAAGATTCTTAGACACTGTGGGGGACCCTCTTCCCTTGAGCATCTGACACATCTGTCAATCACAGATTCCAACAAAGAAAAATGTTAATGTGCGTGGAGAGAACTAGACTTGATTGGTGCTGGATCTTCCTCATTGGACATTTTCTTCTGCCAACTAATAGGGTGTGTTTGTGGTTTTAAAAACTCACTGAGGAATCTGGGAATGTGTGCAAGAACAGTAAACCTATGAAGCTAGGAATGTAAGAAGATCATTGCTAGATCGGATCGAGGATCTGCCTATTCCAGCATCCTGTTTCCCCACAGCGACCTAACAGATGCCTCCAGGAAGGCCACAGTCAACCCCTGCTGCTGTTGACAAAGCACTTTTTACACTCAGTAAGATGACATTTAAAATGCTGCATTCAACTCTATGCTGGGCACTATATTTTCATTCTGTAAAACTGACACAACCGCATCACTCTGAGCTGAGTCATCTTAAATTAACTGACGTAATGGCCATACATGGTTACCAAATACACTTATTTTTGCAAATTTTAAGTTGTAATCCATCTATTATTTCTATACCACTGAATTCCATGGGATTTCCCAAAAGCACTCTGAAACATCCCAGAGAGTATTATCGCATTTAGGCTTATGGACGACAGTTCAAATCCTTTGCATATTTATTCAGAAGCAAGTCCCCAAGTTCTACAGGATGTATTCCCAAGTACACAGGGATGCAGAATACAGGCTGAAGTATGTTCCGCTCAGTTCAATGGGACTTAGTTTCCGTGGTATTAGCTACCCACCAGCTGCTCAAAGTTTTGTCTCACATCATAACACACCAATTCCTGGGTTCCCATACTGGCCTATATTATACTTGCACAGAATCACAGTTTGGTAGCTGAACTGGTATCAAGTTTTAAAATGGTGACACAGAGTCTTTTAGAATAACACGCAAGTTTGTTTTACATGTTGACAACTGCAGTGGGGAAAAAGTCTGATCATTTCTGTTTAACAATCTCACACGGCAGCAATCTTTTAAAATTATTATTATTATTATTTATTAGTCTTATGAACTGCCCGCCCTGCAAACAGGCTCTGGGCAATTTACAGTCATTATAAAACAGTTAAAGTTACAATTAATGTATAGTTAAAAAACAAGAAACATCTTGTTCTAGTCACATCAATGAGAGTTTTGCAGTTCACTTCAGCAGGGACAAGATGGCACCCTTTTGCCCAACTCAGCTACAGTCAGAGAAACATGCTTCTGCCTATATGGACACCCGCTTACGCACACCTTTGTTGTACCAGGAACCATCATGCAGACTGGATGTAAACTCAGCACAACCATTGACCACAACACACAGGTTAGATGGGGTGTGTCCAGTTTTGCAACACACATGACAAAGCACATCTGCCTCCCCTGTCTCAGGCCATTCATTAGTTGCCTACAACTCCTGTGCTTGACTACATCAGACTAACATGGAGAGACACTGTGGTGTAGTGGTTAAGAGTGCTGGACTGATATCTGGTAGACCCAGGTTCAAAACCCCACACGTGCCATGAAAGCTCACTGGGTGACCTTGGATCAGTCACAATCTCTCAGCCTAACTTACTCCGCAGGATTTATGAGAATAAAATGGAGGAGAGGAGAACCATGTAAGCTGCTTTGGACTCCCACTGGGAAGAAAGGCACAGTACAAACGAATTAAAACAAAAAATTAATGACATGCATGGCCTTCATATTTAATATTGATCGGCAAACCGCTTCAGGAACCATCAAGTTCCCAGTGCCACTTTTTGCACCAATTTTACTAGCCAGCTGGAGCTGCAGAAATTTGGGGGGGGGGGGGGGGAGCTTTAAAGGAATACAGAGGATGGCATACCTTACAGACAAGTTCTTCCCTTGCTAGAAAAACTCCCCTCCGCTCTCTGCTGCAGTCTACCAAAAGCCCCAGGTCGCCAAATTGCTGAGTTAACAAAACTATGAATCAGCACTGAACCAAGCGTAATAGGGAGCAGGTTGCTTTCCTTCTCCACATTACAAGAAGAACCCAAAGCGAAGCTACCCTATCCTATCTATCCTTTACAGGCAGCAAGTAACTTTCCTTCCCCCATTACACAGCAAAGCCTGTAATCTTTTTTTAAAAAACACACATCTGACCTCAACAAGCGAGCCTCCCTCAAACTAGGGGAACCATCTCCCCTGCCCCCCCCCCGCCCCCCGGCTTTTCGTGCCTGGGGCAGGCTTCAGAAGCCTTCTTCTGCGGCTACTTCTTGCAGGGAAGAAGAGGTGGCTAAAGGTTCGGTCACAGCAGCTTCCCTCTCCAGAAGAGTTGGATGTTCTTGGGAACCAAGTCCAATGCTCTCTCTAGGCTGCGGAGTCTTGTGAGCAAAAATTGTACTTGGTGAGCTCCTGGCATTAAAACTGTGAGCAAGTGATTTGGCTACTGCATAAATGAGTTTGCTCTAGAGCCATCCATTCTGAGCTAAGACAAAAACCTATGAGCCGGAGGCTAAAAAACTGTAAGCTAGCTCACACAGACTCAGCTTAGGGGGAACACTGGAACCGACCCCTCCGAGAGGAGGAGAAAGGGGGCCTCATTCCGGAAGCCTTGCTAGGGGGCAAGGGGAAGGCTGGGTCCTCTCCTCCCCCCCCCCCCCCCCGCAAGCGAGCGGCACGGCGCCACCCTCCACAGGTTCCCTGGGGGGCGAGGTCTCCCCGGCTCCAGTTCATTCTCTGCCCAGCTCTCCCAGTTGGAGGCGGCCCTGCCCTGGCGAGGGAGGGGTTAAAGGCGGCAGCGGCGGCCCGCTGGGCGCGAAGTGTTCCTTCCTCGTCCCCTCCCAGGCCGGCAGCGGCACGACCCGCCAGTGCGAAAGCAGCGTCTGGAGGGTAAACAGGACGCCTGGCAACGCCGCTCGCCCGCGCCACACAGCCCGGACGCGCCGCACCAGCGCGCCCCTCGCGCGCAGACCAGACCACCACCACCCCCCCGGGGCGCGCCGGCAGAGCAGCGGAGCCGCGATCCCCCCGCGGCTCCCTCTCAGCCCCGAGACGACCCCCCCCCCACTCACCCCCCTCCTCCCCGCCCCTGAGGCGCCCCCCCCCCGGAAACCTCTCCAAGGGGAACTCGGGAGGAGCGGGCGCGCCGGAGGCGCCCCCCGTCGCCCGGCTCTCACCTGCTGGGGGGACGGAGCGGGGGCCGCGCGGCTGGGGCTCGGCGGGAAAGGCGGCGGTAGCAACTTGGCAGCTCTCCTGGCGCGGCCGCTGAGGACAGTCTGGACCGGCTCCTCCCCGAAGGGCTGAACCAAAGCGGCGGCAGCGGCGGCGCCGCCTCTCCCTCCCTCCCCTCCCTTCGCCTCCTCACAGGGGCCGCCCAGGAGCTGCGGCGCGGGGTGAGCCAGGCACGGCTGCTTCGCCTTCCCCTGCGGCGGAGGCAGTCCTGCCGCCCCTCGGCTCGTCCTCCGGGCACTCGCCGCCTCCCATCCCCGCTGGCCACCCGCGCGGCTGCGGAGACGTCGCGCCGGCGGCGCGCTCAGGCCCTCACGCGCATCCACACGCGCGTCTCGGGGCTCTTCTGGGCGCGAGTCGGAGGGATTACGTGTTCGCCGTGTCCTGGGCAGAGACGCCAGAGCAGAGGGCTGCCTCTGCTGCGGCGGTGCTGGCGGCTTCTCGGGCCTGCGGCTCAGAGAACGTTTTGTTGGGGGGCGGGGGGGGGGGGGGGGCTGTGAAGGAAGGCTGGCGTGACTCGGAGCTCCTCAGATCTCGGAAGCTAAACAGGGTTGGCGCTGGCTAATGTTTGGGTGGGAGACCTTCAAGGCATACCTGGGCTGCAACGCAGAGGCGGCCCAAGGCAAACCACCTCTGACATGTCTTTTGCCGTTGTCGATTTTCCAGAAAAAAAAGGAGGGGGAGGGAGATCTTGCTTCAGGCTCTGTTTCTGGGAGCCTCTTCCCACGCCTGGTTCTTATCCTGCCTGGACACTTAGGCATGAAAAGCTGGTGGAGAGGTGATGGAACTGACCATCTTGCTAAAAGAGAAACCTGGGCTGCCCTCACACACCCTAAATAATCCACTTTCAATCCACCTTCAGTGCACTTTCCAACTGGATTTTACTGTGTGAACTGGCAAAATCCAGCTGGGAAGTGCAGTGAAAGTGGAATGTTTAGTGTGTGTGACTGGAGCCCTGGTAGCCTTTTGGTTTATAATTTAGCTTTCACACCTTTTATCCCTGGCACTGTCACTTTTGTCACTCGTTTGTCCCTACTGTTGCTTTGGGTCTCTTCCCCCCTTTTCCACATGTGTCTTGCCCCCTCTGGGACTACTAGAGAGAGCAAAACACTTGGGGGGGGGGGGAACCTGAAGCAATAGGCACAAACAGTGACAAAAATGACAGTGCGGAAATAATGTCCTCTCCTCCGCATGTTATGCTCACTATGATAGCCTCATGAGACAGATTAGGCTGAGCAAGAGAGAACGGGGATTCGAATGGAAGGCTTTCAGAGCCTAGCCTACTCGGACTCCTACAGCGCCTTGGCTCTCTTTTCGGTAGGTGCACGAGTCATATCTAAGCCATATTGGGGAAGTAGAAAAGAGCAAGAGTCCAGTAGCACCTTAAAGACGAACAAAATCTGTGGCTGGGTATGAGCTTTCCTGAGTCATGTTAGCTCATGTGTTATCTGAAGAAGTGAGCAGTGACTCACGAAAGCTCCTACCCTGCCTCAAATGGTGTTAGCCTTTAAGGTGCTACTGGACTCTTGCTCTTTTCTACTGCTACAAACAGACAAACACGGCTACCCATCTTGATATAGGGGAAGTGATCGCTGTCTGGGCAGGCAGTGTTTTCAGAAGTACCAACAGAGCACTGGGTTGGAGAGGGCTTGCTTCAGACTTCGCAGGACAATGTACTTTGAATCCCCCCCCCCCCCCCCCTTAAGGCAGATGGTGGCATTTAGGCAGGTACTTAATTTTGAAATTGACTCTTAAATTTATTTGTTTGTTTGTTTGTTTATTTATTCGATTTATACCCCGCCCTCCCCGCGAACGGGCTCAGGGCGGCTTACATGGGCACACAGGCCAAAAGATACTACATTAAAATGACTAAAACGTTAAAATAAATTCCTATGACTAACAACATTACAAACAGCTTCCTATAGCGTATTATCAAAGTGGCGACTCAGTGGTAGGTCTCCATATCCCCCCTGCCACCAGCCAGGGCTATTTCGGGCCGGTTGCATTATAGATGGTATGCCTGATGGATGGAATTGTCGGTGGCGGCTCCTATTCGAAGGCCTGGCGGAAGAGCTCCGTCTTGCAGGCCCTGTGGAACTGCACAAGGTCCCGCAGGGCCCTGATCTCCTCTGGGAGCTCGTTCCACCAGATGGGAGCCGCCACCGAAAAGGCCCTGGCCCTCATTCTGGTGAGCCTGCCGGCCCTAAGGCCTGGAACCTCTAGACGATGGGTTGACCCCGACCTCAGTGCCCGCTGGGGTATATATGGAGAAAGGCGGTCCCTAAAGTATGTTGGATTAAAGCATGCACAACCAGCTTTCACTCTCTAATAATTATAATTAAAGAAAAATAAGTCACAGATGACTTACGGCCACCCTGTAGGTTTACAAGGGTAGGACATTCAGAGGCAGTTTGCCATTGCTTGCTTCTGTATAGCAACCCTGGACTTCTTTGGTGGTCTCCAGTGTTCCCTCTAAGCTGAGTTAGTATGAACTAGCTCATAGTTTTTAAGCCTCTGGCTCACACATTTTTGTCTTAGCTCAGGAAGGATGGCTCCAGAGCAAACTAATTTATGCAGGAGCCAGATTGCTCGCTCACAACTTTAATGCAACAAGATTGGGGTAGCCTGGGCTATCTGGGTCAGGGCAATAGTAAATTGTTACGTGCTTTATATCTTTCGTTGCACCCTCAAATCTGAAAATGGCTGTAGGGGTCAAGCATATGTTCAGGCGGGTGAATGGCCTCCGGGATGTGCAGACCCATTCTCAGTCTGATGTTTCACTCTTTGGGATGCATTGTGGCACTTTTTGCTGATTTCCTGGCCTCTTTTTTAAAAAAACAACAATGAAACAGGAAGCTGAGTCAAACTTTTGATCTGTCTAGATGAGGGGTGTCAAACATAAGGCCCGGGGGCCAGAACCCGTCCAGGGCTCTTATGTGGCCCACGAGCAACTGGTGCAAAGGAGGGAACAGGAGACTGCTTGGGGAGGGGAATGGGTGGAGCCACTCCAATTGTAGCTTCAGTATGGTGGAACAACCTCATCTGCAGCAGTCAAGCATCGTGGGAGCATCTGCTCAGTGCTGCACTGCTGGCTCTCCAGTCCACCCGTGTTGGTTTTCCTCTGCAACACACACCCTACAGCCCACGGGGCCTTGCAGTGAGGATACACCAACTCCGAGCTTAGAAGCTGCTGTCCTTTATACAGTTTATATCTCCGGTACCTGGCATTAAGTTTTATGGCACACATGACCCGGCCCAACAAAGGGACATTTATATCAGATCCAGCCCTCGTAACAAATGAGTTTGACACCCCTGATCTAGATTGTCTGCTGTAACTGGCGGGGGCTCTCCAGGGTCTCAGGCAGGAGTCTTTCATATCGCCTGCTACCTGATCCTTTAAACTGGAGATGCCAGGGATTGAGTTTATATGGAAAGCAGATTGCTCTGCCACTTCCCTGAATTACAGAAGGACTGGACTGGATTCTGGCTTAGACTGTGGTCTTCTGAATCTGCACACCAATTAGGATGGTGATGGGCAACACACTGTTTTGTTGTGTTTCTGCCTGTTCTTCACACAGAACTTTCGTAGTATGAATGAGAAGAATACAGTCACAGCATAAGCCTTTTCTAACGTTTACCACTCACCATTCTTAATTCATATTTCATTTGAATTTCTGTTTGGCATTTTGAATAATATACTTCAAGATGGGTTCATTCTAGCTTGATTAAAAGGTCTGAGAACCCAAAACACGAATTTGTGTGTTTTACTAGTACATTGGTTCAATTTAAAAAATGGTATATTGACCTGCATTGTGACTCTCTGTAAAAGATTTTAAAAATACGATATTTATTTATTTATTTATTTTTCATATTTATACCTCACCCTCCCCGCAAGCGGGCTCAGGGCGGGCAAGTAAAAACTCAAAACATGTCAACATACTAATTCGTTGTGTTAGAATACTGTTATTTTTGCTCTGGGAGAACTGGGGATTCAGAGAACCTGATACACACATTGTTAACACATTGTCTCAATAGAACAGTAATCAGTTGCTGATTTTAAAAAGCAAAGGTGGAGGTGGGGGGGAGGAAATGGCTGTCATGGGGTCAAGGAAAATGGCTGCCACATTGGGGTGGAAAGTTCACATTTCCTCACATGACAGCCAGGGCTTTTTTTTTCTTTTTTCTTTTTAAAGAGGTGCTGGAACTCGAGAGGAAAATGAAGTTTTCAAGATGTATACTAAAAACTCATGAACATTTAAACATTTTTTAAAAGAATTTTGTTGAAGAGATTCCGGAACTGTGTTTGGGCATATTCCCCAAGAAAAAAAAAACCCTAGGCAGCCATTCATGCTTTACTGCAACCTTTCCCAAAATTCTGCAGCAAAGCAGTTTTGAGAAAGTCCCGAGAAAAGTCTTGGGATGAATGCACCACGATGCTGGAGAGAAGCAGAAACACCCCCCCCCCCAAAAAAAAACCTACTTCCCAAAAGCGTCGAACCAGGGCAAATAACTTGTGGGGAAATGGACCTAGTTACTGTTATAATACTGCTGCACTCCATTAGAAGAAGAGAAGAGATTGGATTTATACCCCGCACTTCACTAACCAAGGGAGTCTCAGAGCGGCTTACAATCTCCTTTCCCTTCCCCTCCCCACAACAGACACCCTGTGAGGTAGGTGGGGCTGAGAGAGCTCTGACAGAAACTGCTCTTTTTCAAGAACAGCTGTGCCAGTACTATGGCTTGCCCAAGGTCATCCAGCAGGTGCAAGTGGAGGAGTGGGGAATCAAACCTGGTTCTCCCAGATTAACCGCTACACCATACTGGCTCTCATGACCGCTTAGCTCCTGCAGCGGTACATTTTGCCACCTGCACTGCCCTTACCAGACCATTCCCACCTCCACACCCTAAAGAGTCACTTAAGGTATTGTAATATGACGCAGCTCTCATCATGCGGCAGTCCATTGGAGTCTAGACATAACGGCATTTTATTTCAGGCTGTGGCCCATATGGTGTGAATCTACAAATGGGGACCCACAAGATTTGCATGGTGGGGGCGGTTCTTGGTGGCAGTGGTACCCCACTGCTTTCTCATTCACTCACACACACCCCACATACTGCTCTGCCTGGTCACTTGCTCTCATGTCTGCCTGGCTGATGTGGCAGTGCTTCAGGCTCTCACTCTTCCCCCCACAAAAACTTAGGGGAAGGGAAGATCTTGCTTGCCTCCTCCTCCACTCTGCCTTTCTGCCTCCAGCTACTCTGTTTGGCCACTCCCCATTTCCCTAATCCCTCTGTCTCTCCACCAATGCTCCCTCTAAGCTGTGGAGTCTTGTGAGCAAAAATTCTACTTTGTGAGCTACTGGCATTAAAGTTGTGAGTAAGTGATTAGGCTGCTGCAGAAATCAGTTTGCTCTGGAGCCATCCCTTCCTGAGCTAAGACAAAAATGTGTGAGCCGGAGGCGAAAAGATGGTGAGCTAGCTCACACTAACTCACCTTAGAGGGAACACTGCTCTCCACTGCTTTTCCTGGCCCCCTTTCCCCTGCCACTCTGCCCACCTATATGTCCTCCTCCCTGGTGTTCTGCAGGAAGCACTGGTGGGATGGGCAACTGTGATTCCTGTCCTCTCCTTCCTATCTGCCTCAAGCAGCTGCTTCCCCTCCCCCAATGCCTCCCACATGCAGCAAGGAGGGTGGGCCAGCAGAGAAGTGTTGTCTGCTCAAGCACAGACAACATGCCTCCATTTTGAGGAAAATTTCCCAGTTTTTAAAAATAAGTGTTTGTATTTTCCCGCAAACCTGGGGACGGGGTCCCTTGAAGTTGCAGACATATTTCCTTTCTCTCTTTATGGCCCTGATCCATGGATTTAAGCATCTACAGAAGAAAAAGAAAGAAAAGGCTGCTCAGCTAAGAACAAGATAAAGGGAAGCCATGTGAGGGAGGGCGAAAATGACATAGAAGTCCAGGGTTGCTACGCAGAGGCAGGTAATGGCAAACCACCTCTGAACATCTCTTGCCTAGAAAAAACCCTATGGGGTCATCATAAGTTGCCTGTGACTTAACAACACTTTCTACCACCAATAACTTTTCCCCCCAACTTCTCTGACCACATGCTACAGGAATTGCTTCTCCTCACTACCCATTTTTAAAAGGATTGTTTAGAAACTGTAGATGTATGTTCTTGCAAATTATCAGAGATTATTTCTATGATGTTAAAGTCATTTCATGAATTTTAGAACATGAGGGATTCTATTAAACAGTTTTATCTCATCTCAAATCTTAAATCTGGCTTCCACTTTTTTTTACTTAGAGAAAGCAAAACACTGACCAGTTTAATTGAACCTAAGACAGTGTTCTCTATTACCTTGTAATCATTTCACACCGAAGTTTTAAAACTTCAATAGTGGTTGATTACATGATGAAATATTAAAGTATATCTGTACAATTCTACGTGATGATGAATAGGTATCTTTCATTCTTTAACTGAACACTATCACAGGAAAGCATATTTTCAAAATATTTTTTTAAAAGTTCTTCTTTGATGTGTTATAAAGTAGTCATCACTTGAGAAGGAGAACCAAAGAGTCAGATGATTGCTTTCTAACCGCTTTAACAAGTAAGTCCCAGGACCAGATGGTCTCAGCTATGGATGTTCCCTCTGCTAGGAAATATCACTGGCTTTGGCTGGGAATTTAGGAAGACATTAATTTGTTCCCCATGGGCAGCTGACGTTCTCAGTCCAACAGTGGATCAGAAAACTGTTCCTTTCACATCCCTCAGCCTGCTTGCTTGCTTGCTTGAAGTCCAAGAGATACTTGCTGGAAAGGGCTGTTCTGTCTCTTGGGTGGGATTTGAAAGAGCACCTCCTGGGGCACCAGGAAATGTGTATCTCAGACAGCCCAGGAGGTAGAAGATGGGATTATGCAAAGTGATTGAAATAAAAATGCAGCATCCATTTTCTTAATGGTAATTTCCAATGTGCTCCAAATGATCAGGAGCCCAGTAGGTGGGTTTTGAAAGAGCAATCTCTGGAATGTTTCAAGCCGCACCACATAAACTGTGCTTACCGTTATACCACATCACACAGCAGTTTGCACAAAATAAATACATTTTAAAATGTTTCGGGTAACCAAAGAAGCCAGAAGCAACTCCTTCCTTTATTTTATTTTATTTTTTTATAAATTTTTATTGATTTTTCCTATATCTACAACTAATACGCTACAATCTAAGCTACATATACCTTATACAGAGAGTACTTTATCATTTGCTTAATACTACCATGTTACATAATATAATTATGAAGCATTTAGAACCTTGGATAAATTTCAATTATTTTGTTACTGCTACTATAAAAATTATCAAAACTATTTGGCAGGCACGCCCACCTAGAGAAATACGGTTAATTAAACAATTTATAAGACATAGGTGCAATGCTTAATAAAACAGTTTAATCACTATTTCTTCTTTCGTCCTCTTCTTGTCTTAACAGTCTCATCTACTTTTGGAGCTGCTGCTCCTTTTTCCGAGTCAGACACTTCTTCTTCACTCTTTGAGCTATCAAATCCATACATGCTTTCTTGCGAGGCCAGTGAACCATCTGAGTCTCTCCCAGTTTTCTTTTCTTTGCTTTTTTTCCAGAAATTTTTTCGCTTGTTGAATAGAGTCAATCTTATACTTCTTATCTTTGATGCTGAAGCATAGTCCTTCTGGAGTATTCCAGCGATAGATGATAGACTCAGACTGGAGCCAAGATGTCAATTTTCCATAGGCTTTCCTTCTTTTCCTTATTTCAAATGGGATATCCTTCATCACTTTTACTTCTTCTCCCAGGATCTTCAGAGCTGCTTTGTTTGTGGTCCTAAGCACCACGTCTCTTGTAGATTTTTTGGAGAACCTTATCATAATTTCACCAGGCAGGCTTTTCTTTTTAGTATAATCTGGATAGGTTCTGTAAACCATATCCATATCGCTTTTTATATCCGCTGCTTTCATGCCTGTCACTGGTTCAAGTGCTTCACTTAGCAAATTTTTAAGGTCTTCTCCTGTGTTTTCTGGCACATTCTGAAGTCTTAGGAAAAAATTTGATCTTTCCATTTGTAATTTCAAAAGCTGATCATGGTGGAAGGCCTTTTCCTTCTCTGCCTTTTGTAGTCTTGAGTCTTGGTTTTTTACTGAAGTTTTTACTTCCAGAAGTTCTCGCTGCAGCTTCTCTGTGGTTTTATTCGACTCTTTTAGTTCTAACTGCATTTTGTCCATCTTCACGTTGAGAGCTGTCATTTGGTCCACTAGGGGTCGCAATAATGAGGAGAACACCGCGCTCATCTCTGTGGTATCAACCTTTGCACTCGGAGCTGTACTTCCTAGTTTGGGGGAAGGTTTCGGTTTCCCCGCCATTGTTGAGGCTGCGCTCTTTGTTTATAGATAGATAAGATGAACGAAAGGAGCAAATTTTCGAACAGCACTTATGTCCTTTTAAAGTTTATATCTCCAAGTGAGCGATGCTGCCATCTAGCAAGGCGGATGGGCTTTTATTCATGCAGTAACGCCACGTGAAGAGTCTGGTAAGTACGCCAGTCCCGGAGAGGGGGTGGGTGGGTTTCACTCCTCCCGCCGTCTTCCCGCTGTATTCTGCTTTTCTTACTTCAGACTCACGTTTTCTCCATGCGTAACTGTCAGTTCCAGCCTCATTGCTTTGCACTCTCTGCTGCTTCACAGATTTGCGCTTTCAGCCATACGGCTCCCACGGCGGGGGAACCTATGGGGGTGATGAAAAGGGATCTCGATCCCTCGATCGCCACCATAGGGAGAGATCCCCTTCGTGCCACCCCAGGCAGAGCCCCCTCACTGGGGTCTCTGGGGGCTCGGCACCAGTCCAGAGCCCCTTCTTCCCGCCGGGTACGGATTGCGCTCCCCGCAGTTGCGGAGGAGCACGTCCGCCATTATCACAAGTCTTGCCGGAAGTCACAACTCCTTCCTTTATTGAAGTAGTCATCTAATGTTTGTCCCACATGAAAGACTAAGATTTACATTAATTAATTTTAATTTAAAAATAATTTAAAAAATGAGATTGACATTTTTAATGCACAAATATAGCATGCAAATGTTTGAAATTGCCATGATTATTCTTTGTTTTTCCCGTGATTGAATCAGCATGACCCACCCTCACTGTAACTTATTCCAGCCAATCTGTATTCTGGCCTTTTACCAAGTGAAACCACATATGGCATTCTGTTCACCTTTAGAGGTATACAAGTGCGGGCCCACAATATTTGTGGGGGGGATTACCCCCACTTTCTCATGGGGCCCAACCCGATTCCTGGGTTGTGCCACGAGTGCCAGGCCCAGCATCGCCTCCGGGCTGCTTTTTCAGAGCCTCGGGCCCAGTGCAGACCCTGGCCTCTCCTGCAGCCACCTCCAGGTCTGGCGTCTGCAATTGATCTGTCATCTGGAGAGCAGTTGTGATTTCAGGTGATCTCCAGCCCTCACCTGGCGGTTGGCCACACTAGTTCCCTGTAAGAAATAGCTGTTTTGGAGGCTGGAGTCTATGGCATTGTGTCTGCCTGAGGTCCCTCCCCTCCTCAGACCCCACCCTCCCCAGCTTCACCCCTCAAATCTCCAGGAATTTCCCAGCTTGGAGTTGGGAGCTGAACAGTAGCAAGAGGCTAGGCCTACTTGACCCATGAAAATCAGGTAGTGTCAAACCACCTTTTGCTGCCAGACCTAGGGTTGCCAGCCTCCAGGTGGGACCTGAAGATCCCCCCAGAATTACAGCTGAACCCCAGACCCCTGTCCCCCGGATAAAATGGCTGCTTTGGAGGGTGGACTCTGTGACTCTGTGGAAACTTATTTTTCCCAACACCCAAATATTGTGGCTTACTTTCAAATGAAAGATCACTGAAGCAAGAAGTATCCACAGGCCTTTACTGTAATAATAAAAAAATCTATAAAAGCCCTAAATCACCTGAAACGTGCCAGTTTAACAGCAGTGATGTAATTTCCCTTTTTATTGTCAAATTCTCGAGTCTTTGTACCACCAGAGTAACATAGACATCTGTTGCAGTCCTATAGACAGAGATTCTCACCTGAGGGATCTACAACAGACCTTTTTGGAACTAAAATATCTACCTGATTATGTCAAGAAACAGATTAACAAAGCCAAAATGGTACCCAGAGAAAACCTGTTGCAAGACAGGCCCAAAAGAGACAATAATGGAAAACCACTAGGGGTCACATACAGCTCTCAACTCGAAACAGTTCAATGCATCATCAGCAACGTACAACCTCTACTGGATAATGACAGTTCTCTTTCACAAGTACTGGGGGGCAAACCTTTTCTTGCCCACAGACCGCCTTAAACTACTCCTCACCCACAATAATACAACATCTGATTTGGAGACAGATGCCAGATGCCAACTTTGCTGCCACGTACACCCAAACCACACAATCACTGGGCCTAACAACATCAACTACACCATCTCAGGCCCATTCACTTGCTCATATTCTAACACTGTAAATGCCACTAAATGCCAACAGCGCCCTTCAATTCTCTACGTAGGACAAACAAATCAAACCCTATACCAAAGGATAAATGGACACAAATCTGACATCAAGAATCACAAAACGGAGAAACCTGTAAAACACTGCAGCCTTCCAGGACACTCAATGGGGGACCTCTTGTCATTTATGTTTAAGATATGGTTTGGCTATTCTAGAAGATTGTAGAAGATGATTATAGTAGATGATTATAAATGACTACGTACTTACATTTTATATATGATTTAGAGATTGTTGTAGATTTTGTAGTTTATGTTTTGTCTTTGTGTTGTAAACTGAAAATAATTTTTTTTTAAAAAAAATGTGGGACCTCAAAGTAGCTGTTTTATTGCAAAGGAATTTCAGAAACAGGCTAGAACGGGAGACTGCTGAGTTACAAGTTATTACAACACTCAGGACAATGGAACCCCCAGGGCTTACCAGAGATATCAGTTTCTTTTCTCATTACACATGCTAATGAAGATAGATTCAGGTGGGTGGCTATGTTGGTCTGAAGCAGCAGGACAAGGTTTGAGTCCAGTGGCTCCTTTAAGACCATCAAAGTTTTATTCTGGGTATCAGCTTTTGTGTGCAAGCACACGTCTTCAGATTCTTCTGTATCTGAAGAAGTGTGTATGCACACAAAAGCTTATACCCAGAATAAAACTTTATTGGTTTTAAAGTTGCCACTGGACTAAAACTTTGTTCTACCCATGCTAATGTCGTTCAATTTTTGCATCTGTTTATAAACTCTTTTGTTATGCTATATGCTAATCTGCTGGTATTCACAGGTCTTACCTATTGCCTTAATCCAATTTTAGCTATATTTATTGCTCAGTTACTTATGCATCTTGACTCTAATTGGCCCTTCTTGGCAACACTCTGCCCACCCTCTACCTTTATGCAGGGGTCCGTTGGCGCGGGAGCGCACAGGAGCGCAGCTCCGGGAGTGAGGAGCCCAGGGGGTGGGCACATGACCAAGCCCTGCCCCCTCCTCGGCTTCCCCGAGCAGTGCAGAGGCACAGCGCCCCGGGGAAAGCCCTGCTTGGGTCTTTATTGTTTTTAATGTTTTGTTTTAATATTGATAATTTTACCATTGTTCCTTTTATGACAGTGTGCTGCTTTTCCAGAGACTTGCTCAAGGTGGCATATAAATTTTCTAAGTATACCATTTTTTATCTGGGCACATGGCACATAAGTACTGGAGAAATTTCATCAACCCTTCAGCAGCTTCCATCTTATCAGTTTGGTGTAGTGGTCAGGAGTTGGACTGTAATCTGGGAGAACCGGGTTTGATTCCCCACTCCTCCACATGCAGCTGCTGGTGTGACCTTGGGCCAGTCACAAGTTCCCTCAGAGCTGTTCTCTCATGTACAGTTCTCAGAAGACCTCTCTCAGCCCCATCTACCTCACAGGGTGTCTTGTTGTGGGGAGGGGAAGGGGAAGGGATGGGTGGTGCAAATGTCCTGGGTATTTCAAGTCTACTTGAAACCTGGTGGTTTCAAGGGAGCAGGAAGAGAATGAGGGTGTGTTCTTTACGCTTATTTTTATTGCACAAAGTATTGGATGGGGAAGGGAATGGAGGAAGAGCAGGTCAGTTTCACTCACCTGTGGAGTGGAGCCTGAGGGGTGGGTGTTGCCTTCCAACACACTTCCGGTATGCTAGGGAAGTTGGCATATGCAAATGAGTTATGCAAATGAGTTATGCAAATGAGCTCCTGCACCTCTTTTTCTACGAAATGACCCCTGCCTTTATGTAATGGCTGGTGACTTCTGTTTCAATGCATCTGAAGAAGTATGAATGCACATGAAAGCTTATACCCAGAGTCAAACTTTGTTGGTCTTGAAGCTGCCACTGGACTCAAACTTTGATAGACTCTCATTGTTTTCTGAGCCTGCATTACCAAACTTCGGGCTGGATCCAGCCAGATTTATCTCTTATTCTCATTACAGCTCCCATTCCACACAGTTCGTGTCCACAGAGGTCCCATGCTCCCCAGCACAGTCTTTGTGGGTAGTCAAAGGGGATACCTCTTCCCTTTTCCACCCACAAAAAGCTGGTTGGATCCCACCCTTTGGTTCACAGCAACCATGAACACTCAAAAATGCTCAGCACCATGTGAAACTACTAAGGTTTCACAGAATGGGATGTTTTCAGTCTTCCTTTCAGTCCCTCTGTTTTCCAGTTTTTTAAAAAGGCATTCTCTTTAGTTGGTATTTGGACTTTAAAGACAGACAACACATAATAATACAGAAACAGATTACATTTATGGCAATGAGAATGTGGAACTGTTAGACAACATTACACTGTGTGTCATGTCAGCACATAACCAACATCTGACCTCTAATCGGTGCCTATTAAGCAAACACAAGAGAACAGGAAACTATAGTGACAAAGGCAAGTTCATTTACTTAATGCAAACATACCTTGTGTTAATGTATGCTGGACTACTGTTTATTATTTTTTGCCACCTCAGGTGTTGACATATACACAGTATGAGGGTTGCCTAAGAAAATATCCTGTCTTCATCAGACCGTTCTGGGTTATGTGGGCAAGCCATAGCTCTGTACCAGTTGTTCTCTCAAGGACAGTTGTCTCAGAGCTCTCTCAGCCCCACCCACCTCACAGGGTGCCTTTTGTGGGGAGGGGAAGGGAAAGGAGTTTGTAAGCCGCTCTGAGACTCCAAGTGAGTGAAGGGTGGGGTATAAATCCAATCTCTTCTTCTTCTTCTTCTATATGTGTGGTTGGCAGGTTCCCAGAGCCTAAGGACTAAACCTGGGGGGGGGGGGGGGGGGGAACCTTCTGCAGATAGCAGAGATGGCTCTACCACTAACCTTCCTGAGATTTTGGAGGTATCTGGCTTAAGCATGACCTGTTTTAATCTTAGCTCTAGACCAAGCTCTTCAAATAAGGGTCTCAATAACAGGGAGAAGGACAGGTAGGCGTTCTGTTTCTACAACTGCATTGGAGATCCAAGGAAGGGCTCCAAAAGAGCTTCCCATCCCCGCTGCCCTGCTGGCTATGGCACAGCACCTCCCATTACTGCTGTATTATTTAGACAAATTTGAACCGCGATCCAGGCTCAACCAACCTTGGACTGATCACTGTTGGCCTACACTACTCTGCTAGGGGTTCGATTTAGACATCTCGAGATTAGCTTTGCATCAAGTTAAAATCTACTCTCTCCTTATTTCCTCGCAGTTCCTGGACTTTGTTTTTATTTTGATCAAAAACCCGGTCACCACAGGCATGTCTTCAGTTTGCTCTGAAGAGCCCCCTCTCCTGAACATTAAATAACCCATAAAGCTTTTATCTGCTAGCTTGTCGTCACTCTTTGTGCCCCCCCCCCCTGCCCCCATGATTCATAGGAGATTTAAACGCATTAAAGTTCTCATATAATGGGCATAGGGAGATTGTTACAAGTAGATTGTTCTCGCTCATTTCTTCCTTCTTCGTACAGGAAAAAGGGAAACAGAAAAGATATTTGATTGTTTCAGTTGGTAAGTAATGTCTCATCCACCTTTTTCAGTGTTCTCAGATGTTTAATTTGTGCTACCATTTTAGCAATGGCACCACTTACATCTTTACAGTTCATGCTCAATTCTAGATAGGCCATTCAAGCCAAAAAAATTTATCATCTTGTCATTATTCTGCATTGCAAACTGCTTTCAAGTATCCTTTAGGAACGGGGAGACAGCACTGCAGATCGACTACAGAGTGCATTTGACTAATGTTAAAGCTTGTTACACTACAATATTTTGAAATCAGTCTAATCTAATTGCAAATAAAAGGAATACTTTGATCTGCACGCACGTCAAAAATATGTTGGGCATAATCCATTTTAACACACACTTTGAAGCCCAGTGGCTTCAATGGAGAGTCAGGCACTTGCTTGATTATTGAAATCAGTGGGGATTAAAACAACACTCTAGACAAGATACTTTTATTTATATGTAAGTACACTGAAGATATGTACATGTGATACACAGAGTGCAAGCATGGCTGGATCATGGCCCATAACCTTTATTTATTGTATATCTGTTCGGATGTCAGACAGTCGTCTCTCAAAGCAGCTTATGCTAGTCAAGAGACACAGATCTTGCCTGCAGGCTTAGAGACTAAAAAGGCCTCCCTAAGAGGAGGGAGAAGGAAAAGGAGATCAGTTTGACAGTGTCCATTTGGGGCTAGACAGATCTTCCAGAGGTAGTGAGATTATCTTGTGGCGTTAGTCAGGGCAGAGTGCTTTCACTTCCTCAGTCTTGGGGCAGCTGGCACAGCAGAGGTCTCTGTGGCAGGGAGAGGAGACACAAGTTCGTTGCAGTTGCTCATTCTCTGTCCAATAGTAGGTGCCAGGATGCTGTACCCTTGGTGCCTGTTGTGCTGGTTTGGTGTAGTGGTTAGGAGTGTGGACTTTAATCTGGGAAAACTGGGTTTGATTCCCCACTCCTCCACATGCAGCTATGGTGTGACCTACTTTGGGGGGGAATTTAAATATACCCCAAATATTTTTAAAACTTTTCAGATTTTTCTGCACACCTGGGGAGTCCCCCAAGTGTGCAGGAAAATCTCTTTGCCCCCTAGGTGCCCCAGATGTGTGGATTCAGATATCCGCAAGCAGGGGGCACCTTGGCTATTAGATATATAGATAGAAGTGCTGTGAAAGGCATTAAGATTCTAAAGAACATACACTTAAGGGGCATATCAGGCAAAATCTAATATAGTCAGATATTTTAAGAGTGTGAGGGAAAAGACTGACAGAGACCCGAGTAAAAAGGGGAAGATTTTACTTAGCAACTTAACAAAACACCTTGTAACCAATACGCTTCTTTTACCAATAAAGTTTTATTTTGTTTATTGTTAACCCAGAGTCTTATTCTCAGAACCACATAGTTCAATGAACGAGCCTTAGAGCTTGGGCACAATACTGTGGAAAAGGTTAATTAAAGACTGGAATTAAGTTCCTGGTGGCAGTAATAGATACTTTAAGTGAGAGAAAGAAACAACAAGAAATTTAAAACTACATCATACCTAACCACACAAAATAAGAGAGAGGTACCATCACAAAGGCCCTGCGGAATCTGTTACAATTTCAAAGGGCCTGTAAAACAGAACTGTTCCACCAGGATTTCGGTCGAGGCATGAGACATCCAAATCTAGCCTGGCCTCCCCTGCTGACAGCGCTGATTTTCTTAATCTAGCGAATTATCCAGATGTGCCACTCTAAAACGCTTCCATCCAAGCTTTGTTTTCAAGGCAAGCTTGCTCTGATTTGCTGCATGCTTGATTTTAATGTTAATTTTATTGTTAAATTTCTATTTATTGTTATTTTAACCACAATCTTTATGTAACTTTGTAACCCGCCCTGAGCCTGCTTGTGGGGAGGGTGGGATAGAAGCCGAATAAATAAATAAATAATAAAGACAGTCAGATGCCCCAGTCCAAAGACACGCTGGGGCAAACCAACACCTTGAATTAGGCTCATGAGTGGTTGAGCAGCTGAAGCTGATATGTGCATGGTCATGGGCAGCCCGTGGCTGGGGACCCACGACCCTTACATAAAGTGGAGTGAGGGGCAAATTCGATGGGTATTCCCCCTTTGCAAGGACCACCTCTGGCAGTCGCTCCAGGGGCCCATGTCGACCCAGGAACGTGATTGCCTTGCACATGAGGAACTGTTATCGATACCTACTGTGTACCGGGATTTAGCAGAGGTGTTCAGCGAGTCTGAGGCAAATGAATACATTGGAATACCGATTGTACTATTAAACTTTTGCCGGGCCAGAAACTCCCGAAAGGGAAACTTTACTCCGAGAAGGCTGAGCTGTGCAAGTTTATTGACAAAAACTTGGAGCACGGGTCCATCTGGCCAGCTACTTCCCCTTTTGCGGCCCCAGTGCTTTTCCGGAAGAAAAAAGATGGGGGTCTGAGACTTTGCATAGACTATAGAGGTCTGAATGCAATGTCCATGTCTAATGCCTACCCCTTGCCTCTCATAAAAGACCTCTTAAGTGAGGCTTCAAAGGGGAAGATTTTTCCTAACCTGGATCTCTGCAATGCCTACTTCTGGGTGCACATCCACGAGGGCGAGTAGTACAAAACAGCCTTTAATACCCCCTTGGGACAATTCAAATACCTGGTTATGCCCTTCGGGCTTCAAGGGGCTCCAGGCATTTTTATGAACTTAATAAATGAGGTGTTGCATAAGCACCTGTTCAAGGGGGTCCTCTGTTACCTTGATGACATCCTTCTGTACTCCCAGGATGAGACTTTGCATGTAAAACTCAAGCGTGAAGTCCTTGCCACCCTTAGAGAACACAAGCTGTTAGCAAAACTGTCTAAGTGTGAGTTCCATAAAACTGAGGTAGACTTCCTGGGTTACCACATCTCACCACGAGGGCTTGAGATGGATCCCTCCAAAATTGCAGCAGTGATAGCCTGGGAACCACCTCATACCCGGAGGCAACTTCAAAGTTTTTTAGGATTCGCTAATTTCTACTGCACATTCATCAATAATTTTGCCAAATATAGCCTTCCTCTGACCGATCTCCTAAAGACCAAATGGAAGGGGCCCAATTCTGCCAAACCCCACTCCCGGCTGGCCTGGACGGTGGAATACCAAAGGACGTTCGATTCCCTGAAACGCCTCTTTACCTCAGAACCAATTTTGACTCACCCGGATGAGAATAAAAAATTCATTGTCCAGGTCGATGCTTCCAATGCAGCCGGGGGGGGGGGGGCTATTCCGCAAGAAGGTTTGGATGGGAAATTGCACCCTCTAGCTTATGTGTCTAAAAAGTTTGGCGACATTGAGAAAAATTGAGCGGTGTGGGACAAGGAAGCTGCCGCAATTCGGCTGGCGCTAGCGACTTGGCACCACTGGTTGGAAGAGGCTAGAGAACTTTTCAAGGTATGGACTAATCATAAAAACCTTGAAGCCCTCAGGATGCAGCGCTCATTCAATGCCAAACAGTTGAGATGGGCTGATTTCTTCTCAAAGTACAACTTCTCACAACGTCATTTTCCGGGCAAAGCAAATTCATTAGCTGATGCTTTGTCCAGACTTCCACAACACGATTGTAAGAAGGATGAAATAATAGACTCCATGTTCACCCCAGAGCAGCTGGGGGGAGTGGTCTTAACTAGGAGTCAAACAAAAAACTACACAATCCCCGAACCTACAGAATGGAATGCAAAATGTGCTTCCTCTTATACAGACACTGAACAAACTGAATTTAAAGGAAACAGTTCCCTAACTCAGGGACCAGATGGACGTTGGTTTAGAGACCAGAAACTGGCAGTGCGAAAGGCATTGCAGAAAGAAGTAATGCATGCAGCCCATGAATCTAAGCTCTCTGGGCACTTTGGCTACCTGAAAACTTTACACTTACTTCAGAGACAATTTTGGGGGCCAGGAATGCCAGGGGATGTCTCAACATATGTATATTCCTGCCAAATGTGCTTAATGTGCAAGAATAGGGGGGGGAAAGCCTCCCAGTCCACTGCAACCTCTGGAAACCCCTAGCAGACCCTGGGACGTTATTTCTATGGACTTTATCACTGACTTCCCGCCTAGCAAAGGCAAAACGATAATCTGGGTAGTAGTGGACGCATTATCTAAGCAAGTCCATTTTGTCCCGTTCAAACAGCTACCAACGGCTAAGGCTCTGGCTAAAGCCTTTTGTGCAACATCATTAAATTGCACTCAATCCCGCGTAAGATAATTTCCGACCGTGGATCACAATTTGTTGCCAACTTCTGGCGGAAGCTCTTGCAAATCATGGGGGTTGAGCCCACCTTGAGCAGCGCCTATCATCCTGAGACCGATGGCCAAATGGAACGTGTCAATCAAATCTTAGAACAATTTTTGCGCTGCTATACGAACTACCAACAGGATGATTGGGTTGACTTACTCCCATTTGTGGAATACAGTTATAATAATGCAACCCACTCATCAACAGGAGTCTTTCCTTTCATGGCAGCGAGTGGATTTGAAGGGATCCCCCTTCCCTCTCTGGGACTTGCAGCTCCTGGGGCTAGTGGTTTTGCAGACTGGTGGAATGCTTTGAGGGACTCATGGCCTCTTATCTCTAAAACTTTAGAGAAAGCCAAACAGGATTATAAGAAATATGCAGACAAAGGGCAGGGTCCGGGGTGAGATCTGTCCCAGGGGGACTCCGTCCATGTGTCAACAAAAAACATTAAGCCACAAACTGGGGTGGAAGTATGTGGGTCCTTTTTCAGTGCTTAAACAAATCAACAGTGTGACTTTTGAACTGCAATTGCCTAAATCACTGAGTCTTGTGCACCCCATTTTCCATTACAACCTTTTGAAGAAAGATCCTGGACCGAACCAATGGAAGTCCCAATTGTCGTCTCCTCCTCCTCTGATGAGGAATGGTGAGCCCCATTATGAAGTGGATGAAATTCTGGATTCTAAACATAAATGCGGCCATTTGTTTTATCTTGTTAAATGGCTAGATTGGCTGAGGCCAATGAGTGGGTTGAATCTAAGCATGTAAATGCACCCGAAAAGCTTCGTGCCTTCCATAAGTTGTTCCCTCTGAGGCCTGGAGGGAAGGTGGGAGGGCTTTCGGGAGGGCAGAATATCAGCTAATGCTGTCATCCCCCAGGCGGGAGTTAGATTCCTCCGAGTCATCCCTCCCCTTGGAATGTGCTAACTATTCTCAAGCTCACTGCTTACCCGCTTATCGCTTCCTGTGCCTCCTCAGCCTTGAATGCCTAGCTCCCAGCTACTTCCTCCACTCAGGTGCAATTTGCAACTTTTCACGCTCTTAGTCTGGGAATGAATGTTCAGTATATTTTAGGCGCCTATTTTATCCTTTTACGATTGGTGGGTGCATAGAGGGTTGCCATTTTGAATGCCCTATGTCTATTCTGTATGTATGAACCTCAGGTATTACTAACATAACCAGTGCAAGTGACCAACAAGACCTGTTATGCAATAAAGATATTTCTGATTAAGGATCCCTGTTGCTGACTGACTCTTTGGGGACAATCTCATACCTACATGCAGTCTACATTCTGCAGAAGCCAATGATAATGTTTCTATTTATCCGAACTGTTCCAGATTGCATCAGAATGGGGACAGAGCCTGATTCCAGGATTTAAAAAGACTTTCTCAGAGGACAGACAGGATATTCTGGCATGCAAAACCAACCATGAGAACAAGGTCTCTAGGCTCAGTGACAGAGTCATACCATGTGACGCTTCCAGGATTAAGACTCTGGATTTATTTTTATCTATGAAAATATTTGTATTTTCCACCTTGCCTTTACCCTTGGCTTGAGGCACCTTGGACCCTAACCCTTGCTTCCATTTGTACCTCATCTATTGTGGAGACAATCTTCCACTGTGCAACACTTTCCTCTTGCTGACTGGAAAATGTTGGAGGGATATCAGGCAAATATGCTCTGCAGTGGAGGACCAACCCCCACAATGGAAAAGGCAAAGCACGGGCACAAACAAGGCTTGGAATTTAAGTCTCTGTCTCTTTGAATGTGGCCTCAGTTTGGTGTAGCCTTTTATGTTACAAGGGAGAACTACAATTCTGTGCGAGTCACCATTTTAGATAAGGAGGCAAGCCCAAAGCAGCAACTCATGCAGAGACACAGCAGTTGCTCTCTGAGGACAGGTAATTCTGCAGCGCTTCTGTATCTGTAGTGCTTGAATGATGCAATGCCCACTCCACCCCCCACTTCAAACAAAGTGGGAAGGAGGGGGCAGGGTTTGGCCATGGCTGGTGGGAAGGGAGAGCCAGCTAAAACTGACACCACGTGCCTGTTGGGGCAGCCCAGGGAAAGGACATATATTGGCTAACCTCAGATCAGCCCACCCTCTTTGGCCGCAGCAAGTAACAAATTATAGTGTGATGCAATGAGCAGATGGCAGAAAAGGTGGGTACTTGAATTTCGCTCTTCATGCTATTAATGACACAGTTTGGGAATTACTAGGATGGGTTACAATTCTTGCGCAGAAGGAACCTGGTTTCACACCCTTGCTCAGTGGGTGGGGATGGCCCCCTCACTTTGTCTTTCCACATGGTTTTGATCCTGCTACTGCATATGTCGTGAAGCCCCAACCTGCCCACCCCAACTGCAAGAAAAGTGTAAGCATGATTGTCTATAATTTTGAATAGGATACCAGGGATTATAAAACCTTTGAACATGAGTCATTTGGGGTTCCTAAAAAGTTCACTTTCACTTTCTGCTGAATCTTATCTCTCTGGCCTTGCGATTTTAGGTAAGTCCAACAAAGGTGTATTAAAATTTTTCTCAAGGTATGTCTTGAAAGAGGAAACCAACTTGTCAAGCTGCTGCCTTTATATGAAGGAGGAACAGGCAGTAAACACTTAGCCAGCTCATGTGGCACGCACATGCGGCACAGTCAGAAAGGAAATGAAGGCAAGGGCTTGGCTTTGAATAAACACATCCCTCTGGTTTACAGACTCTTGCCCTAACTCGAGTCAAGGTTCTTTATCACAAAGAAACATTTTCAGTGTGGTCTTGTTTCTAAGGATGACTGCTGCTCCGTCCTTAGATTACTCTCCCCACATGCGCTACTTGTTAAATGCCTTTGGAGAAAGTCTGGAGGCCTTGCCAACTTCCTCCGCTTTAAGCTTGACTCTCAACTCTGCCCTCTTCTTTTCTAATCAGCTTACTGGCTATCTCCTGTCAACTCTCTCTATATGCCGTTTCCTTCTTAAGCTGCTCCTCCCAGTCTTTCTCTTTGTCCTTTCCAGAGGAGATTAACCCAAAACAGAAAATAAATAGTGCCCCCCCCCGCCCCGTTACCAGTAATATGTTCTTATTCCCTGTCTTCTCTCTATACGCATCTTTCAGCCCATTTCATGTGCTGATTTATCTGGAAATTATCTGTGCTGATTTATCCTATGCATGTTTATCAGGAAATAAATCATATGGATAGGGTTGCCAACTCCAGGCTGTGAAATTCCTGGAGATCGGGGGGGGGGGAGCCTGGGGAAGATGATTTCTAAGGAAGAGAGAGACCTCAGTGGGATGTAATCCACAGACTCCCCCTTCCAAAGCTGCCATTTTATCCAGGGGAACTTGTCTCTGTAGTCTGGAAATCAATTGTAATTCTAGGAGATATCCCAGCCCCACCTGGAGATTGGCAGCCCTACTGGCAGAGGACCTCCACAAACTGGGTGAGTGGGCAACAATGTGGCAAATGAAGTTCAGTTTTGGTAAGTGCAAAGTGATGCACATTGGGACAAATCCCTTCAGTCTTTACTCCCAATTTTTCCAGAACTCGAGGCAGTATGCCTTTGATTCAAATCATTTCCTTTCATTCTGTATATGTAATTATTCTTCAGCACTCTGTGCCAGAAACACAAGTCTCTGTGGATCATGCCTTCTGCGTACTCACGGAACAAAGTGTGTTTTGAGCCCTGGCTGCTCTTATCCTTTGCAGAAGGAGTAGCCAAGGTGCCAGCATGATAATTCTCGCTTCCCTTCAATGCCCCTTCAGTGTTCCCCTTTTCACAGAGCCCTGGATGGTGGGAGGAATTCTTCCAGGAAAATCAGAACGTCATTGAGTGGGTGAGGCATTTCAGTGTTGACAGGGCAATGTTCGCTAACATTATGTAACGGAAATAACCCAAGGATAATATACAATTATCAATGCCTCAGGATCAAATCAAAATGGAAACCATCAATCTGTGCATCCGTTTTTGTTCTGAGGGAATCGTTTGTGATTGAAGTCTGTTTGGCTTAGAAGTGCTTCTTGAAGAACTGGTTTTTCCGGTAGCTCTCCCAGCCTCCAAACTGCTGCAGACTCTAAACAAATGTAAATGTTCAGCAATTGCCCATGAAGAAACCTGATATTGTGTAAATTGGCCACCTAACATAGACCAAAGAGAAAGAGGCTGAAACAGGTGAAGGCAGTGGGTGGAGCTTAAATATTTACAGACACAATTCTACTTTAAAAAGTAGCATTGATTTCAAAATGAAGCAGAACAAAGGGTCATGGCAAAAGCAGTTTTGGGAAGTGCAGGACAACAGTGTGCTGGAAGCAGTCTGAGTGCTGATCCCCCTAAAATAAATGCAGAACTAAGAAGCCCAAACACAAACCGGCAGTGAAAGCGGGGGGGAATGCAGAACGGAAGATTGAGATGCACTCAGAAACTGAGGAAAAAGACAGATGTAGAAAGGGTCTGAGAGGGGGAAAGATCATCGGGGTTATAGTGAATAACTCAATGAAAGTGGCAACTCAGTGTGCTGCAAGTGCAGGGCCGGACCATCCATAGACAAAACTAGGCAGTTGCCTAGGGTGCCGGCGCTGGCCTGCCTGCTGCCCCCGCCCTCCCTTCCCTTGCCTCGCACCCTTCCCTTGCCTCGTGCCTGGGGGAGAAAGGCTCTTGGAAGAACATGCTGCCACTGCCCCCCTTCCCTTGACGAGCACAGGCTTTTTCACCCTCTTCTGCAAGGAACCGGGGGGGCATGCCCGGCTGTCCCCATGGACCGGACCTGGCTTCCCATCAGAGCTGCACAGAGATAACCAGTTGCAGGCTGGCTTTCCCTTGATCCAAGGTCATCACAACCCCGGCTTTGGCCAAAATCAGCAGAATGTTGGAAGCCCATGCCTCTCCCCTTCAGCAGAGGAAGAAGAAAGGTCTTCCAAAGGCCATGGAGAAGAGGGGAGGATGCTAAACTACACTTACGGGGGAGGACTCTTTCAGAGGTAGGAGCTGCTTGGGGCCTCGTGCCTCTCCGAGCCCGATAAACGTGGCACCCTCACTGATCTCCTCCTCCTGGCAGGGGTTTTTTCCCCCAATGGAGCAGCACAGTCTGCCTCGACTGGCACAGGTGTCTCCTTTCAGGGGCACCTTATTTAAACTCTTGATCTTGGCGCACACGTGGGAAGGAGGGAGGGCAGCGGTGGGGGGCTCTGGCTAAGCCACACAATGGGAGGGAGAGCCATGGGCCAGGCTGGCTCTATCAGGTGGAGGCAGTGTATTTCTCTTTCACCCCCCCCCCCGAGTCAATTCAGAGCTGGGGGGGAGAAGCAAGGAGAGGCAGAGGCAGCGGAGTGGGAAGAATGCAGCGGGGTTGGTCAGTGCAGTGGGAGGCCGGCTCTGGTGCTTGCTTGCAGCCTGCCTCGCCCCCCACCCCCCACCATTTCAAAACCAGTGTGCGTGTTGGGGGGGATTTGGAGCAGCTGCTGGGCTTCGCCACACACTGCTTGCACGCTATTCCCTTTTGATTGGGGACTTTGAGGAACCAGATTCTTTTTGAAAAGCCAGTAAAAGCCAACATTTTAAGCTGAGACAGTCAACGACCTAAGAAATGCTGTTGGTTTTATGAAAATTTGCCAAAGGAAGGCTTTCTTGGTAGAATGGCAGCTTAGTGAGATGACTTTAATGTACAACCTGAAGGGAGTGCAGTTTTGAAACTTAAAACAAACCTCTTACCGTATTTTTCGGACCATAAGACGCACTTTTTCTCCCCAAAAAAGTGGGGAGAAAAGTGTGTGCGCCTTATGGTGCGAAGACTAGGTACAAGGCTCCCCTTGCTGCCGAGAGGTTGCCGCTGGCGGCTTGTGCGAGGCCGCCGCCGCCGGGCCGCCACTAGTGCTGGCGGCTCGCGCGTTGCCGGCGCTGCCGTTGCTGCCACGAGGTCACCGGTGGCGGCTTGCGCGAGGCCGCTGCTGGTGCTGGCGGCTCGTGCGAGGCCACCGCCGCTGCCATCGTTGTTGCCGGCGCTGCCATTGCTGCCACGAGGTCACCGGTGGCGGCTCGCGCGAGGCCGCTGCTGATGCTGGCGGCTCGTGCGAGGCCGCCACTGCTGTTGCTGCCGTTGCTGCCAGGGGGTTGCCACCGCTGGCGGCTCACACGAGGCCGCTGCTGGTGCTGGCAGCTCGCGCAAGGCCGCCGCTGCCGTTGCTGCTGCGAGGTCGCCGCTGGTGGCTCGCACGAGGCCGGCGCTGCCAGCTGAGGCCTCCTGACCAGCGCGGAGGGTGCGATCCTCCCCCCGCGTCTTATGGTCAGGTGCGTGCTATAGAGCGAAAAATACGGTAATTTCAAATTTTAATCTAAGATTGTAACAGCCTTCAGCCATTTGCAGTTAACTATTACTATTTTTTATTTAGCCCCACCCCTCCAAGTTTGCTAAAAAGAGTAAGGACTGAACAAGTATCTTCTCTTTAACAAATCTTATTGCTAGATATTAAAAACCAGATCAATGCCAAATTTTAGTTTTATTTCTTGTTTATTAAACATAATGAAAATTTTATATAATTATTTCCAGGCTGAGTAAATAGGCAAATGTTAAAATGTAAGCAACTATATGTTGTAATACAATTAGGTTTGAGTCCAGTATTACCTTAGAGACCCAACAAGACTTTCAGGTTGTAAGCTTTTGAGAGTCAAAGCTACCTTCGTCACTCTCAAAAGCGTATTGGTTTCTAAGGTGCTTTCCCTATTTAGCATTCTTCTTAAAATGGTTTCTAAGGTGCTTTCCCTATTTAGCAATCTTCTTAAAATGGTTTCTAAGGTGCTTTCCCTATTTAGCAATCTTCTTTGAAAATTGGTGGGCGCATTTGGGGGGGGGGGGGGGCGCCAGAAGGTAGCCTCACCTAGTGTGCAAAAAAACCTGGCACCAGCCCTGTGCAAGTGGTGAAAAAGGCAAACTCTCTGTTAGGGATTATTAGGAAAGGAACTGAGAATAAAATGACCGATATTGTAATGCCCCTGTATAGTTCTGTTGTGTGGCCTACTTTGGAATACTGTGTACACTTCTGGTCCCCGTATCTCAAAAAGGACATTACAGAGCTAGAAAAAGTACAGAGGAGGGCAACCAAGATTATTAGGGAGGTGGAGCACCTGCCCTATGAGGAAAGGCTGAAATGTCTGGGACTTTTCAATTTAGAAAAGAGATGTCTGAGGGGGGACATGATAGAGGGTTATAAAGAAGAAGAAGAGGAGGAAGAGGAGGAAAAGGAAGAGGAAGAAGAGTTTGGATTTATTCCCCACCCTTCACTACCCAAAGGAGTCTCAGAATGGCTTACAAACTCCTTTACGTTCCCCTCCCCACAACAGACACCCTGTGAGGTAGGTGGGGCTGAGAGAGCTCTGACAGAAACTGCTCTTTTTCAAGAACAGCTGTGCCAGAACTATGGCTTGCCCAAGGTCATCCAGCATGGGGTGGGGAGAGTTGAGAATTTTTTCTCCCTCTCCCAAAATACTAGAACTCAAGAGCATCCAATGAAACTGATGGGCAGTAGGTTCAGGACGGACAAAAATAAATACTACTTTACACAGAGAGTGATTAAAATGTGGAATTAGCTGCCAGAGGATGTTGTGATGGCCACAGGCATAAACAGCTTTAAAATAAATAAATACAAAATAAAAATAAAAAGGGGATTAGATAGATTCGTGGAGGATAAGTCTGTCAGTGGCTACTAACCATGGTGACTGAGGGGAACCTCCACATTAAGAGGCAAGAGGCAACATTAGGGGAAGGCCTCGGCCTCTATGCCCTGTTGTTGGCCCTTCAGAGGAACTGGTTGAGGCCACTGGGTGAGGCAGGATGCTGGACTAGGACCGCTGGTCTGATCCAGCAGGGCCTCTTCTTATGTTATTAAATTGGAATAATCTCCTTAGGCCAGAGGAAGTTTTGCCAGACTGGATACCACCTAGTGATTTCCTTGTAACAAGCTGGAACTTCTGTGACTCTGTTACCAAGACCATTTCCCCCCATGTAAGCATTTACAAGTTACAAGAGGCAGGACCTGCGATATTCGCAGGGGGGAGAGAGAAGGAGCTCCACGTGGAGGAGGAGGAGGAAGCAGCCACAGGTGAGCCTTCCCCCCGGCAATGATGGTGAGGCCTGGGCCCGCCAATCCTTCCCCCCCACCAACGGTGAGGCCCACATGGCTCTGAGCTGCCAGGCCTGCCAATCTTCCCCCCGGCACCAACAGTGAGGCCCAGGCCCACCAATCCTTCTCCCCCCTGCACCAACGGCGAGGCCCACATGGCTCTGAGCTGCTGGGCCTGCCAATCCTCCTGCCCCCAGTACCGATGGTGAGGCCCAGGCCCACCAATTCCCCCCACATATGGGCACTGGTGGCGAGGCCTGAGTGGCTCTCAGCTGCTGGGCTGACCAATCTGCCCCCTGGTACTGGCAGCAAGGCTTCAGTGGCTCCCAACTGCCAGCCTGCTGCAGTTCCCAGAGTGTTCTCCGTGCATGCTCAGGGAATGCTCTTTTACTTTTGGGGGGATTTAAATATCCCCCATGTAGTTTTTTTAAGTTTTCAGATTTTTCTGCACACCTGGGGAGCTCCCCAAGTGTGCAGGAAAATCTCTCTGCCCCCAATGTGCCCCAGATGTGCGGATTTAGATATCCACACAGAGGGGGTGCCTTGGCTATATAGATTAGCATCCATGACACATAAGTCAAAGATGAACAAGCATTTTCAGCTGTGGATAGTCTTATCCACATAAATCAACTGTGTGCGTCTTATGTGCCATCAAGTTGCTTCCGACTATGGCGACTCTATAAATGAATGTCCTCAAAACATCCCATTATTAACAGCTTTGCTCAGGTCTTGCAAAATGAGGGTCATGGCTTCCTCTTCTGACAGACTTATTACTTTGGTGTCTGTGTATGCACCTAATAATGGACATATTGAATTTATTAGAGACACCCTACGAAAACTCCAACATTTTCATCAAGGCCAGATTGTTATGGGGGGGGACTTGAATTACTTAATGGACAAACAAATGGATAGGTCATCACCAAGAAGCAATGGCACACGCTTCAACTCCCCTAGTGTACTGAAAGACATCATGGATAGTCATGACCTACATGATATGTGGAGACTCCAGCATCCAAATGAAAGGGATTATTCCTATTATTCACCAAAATATAAAATCTATACGAGGTTAGATTATCTTTTTGCCTCCAAAACTCTACTTTTGTCCATCAAACCAACTCATATTGGTCTCCAAAGATAGTCAGACCATGCACCTATTAATTGTGTACTCTTAAATGAGAAGATTAACAATTCTAGACCTGAATGGTCTTTTCATACTGCTCTACTGGTAGATCAGGACTCTAATAAGGAAGTTAAGCAGGCGCTCCAGTAATATTTTTAATTGAACCAGCATTGTGGAGTCTCTAGTAAAATGGTGTGGGAAGCCTCTAAGGCAGTTATCCATGGCAAGTGTATTGCACTACTGGCAGCCTGCAAGAAAGAAAAGGCAGAAAAGAAATTTCAGTTGCTAGCCATAATAAAGATGTTGGAAACACAACATAAAAAAACTTGCAGCCCCAAGGTCTACCAAAGACTATTGAATGTTAGAAAGCAGCTGGAAATACTTGACATCGATACAATAAATAAGCAAGATCTGGTGAAGAAATGGGATTTCACCTTCAAGGGGTCACTCAAACTGAGAACACTGTCCTGGAAATTAAAGAAGAAACATGCTGAAAGATTTATAGCAAATATAAGGGACTTGACGGGCACGCTACAATTCAAACCAGAAAACATCATCAGAACCCTGGAATCATACTATACCGCTCTTTATTCATCATCATGTCCAAAGGCTGAAGCAATAAAGGTATATTTACAATCTAATCCAAGGGTCCTATCTATTTCAGAAGACCACCAGGCCCTCACTGATGCACCCGTTACACTTGGGAGGTAGAAATAACAATAAAAAGCCTAAAAAACAACAAGGCCCCAGGCCCCGATGGTTACCGCTCAGAGTACTACAAAGAGTTTTTATCAGTCTTAGCACAGCCCCTCCTGGAAATGGTCAACAAAGTCATGGAAGAAGGAGTGCTACCCAAGTCTTGGACAGCAGCTAATGTGATACTGGTACCAAAAAAAGGTAAAGATACAATGGACCCCAAATCATATTGTCCAATTTCACTGCTCAATACAGATTACAAAATTTTTGCAACAATACTGGCCAATCAGTTGAAACAAATTATTGGTACATACATCCATGGAGACCAAACGGGTTTTATCCCTGCGCAGGATATAACTGACAACATACGTAAGACACTTAATATTATTCTTTATGGTCAATTGCAACCATGAAACGAGTCTTTGATACTAACCCTTGATATTGAAAAAGCTTTTGATACCATTGAGATTCAATACCTAGATCGTCTGTTACAATATATGAATTTTGGATAAGATTTTGCAAGGCGATTACAGCAATCTACTTAAAGCCCACAGCCAAACTGTCGGTGAATGGAGCCTCTTTGCTGCGGCACCAGACAGGGCTGGCTGCTCTCGCCCTTGCTCTTTGCAATCTCGATGGAACCTTTGGCCTCAGCAATCCATCAAAACTCAAACATTAAAGGTGTCAACACTGGAGATAAGGAATTCAAAGTCAGCCTTTTTGCTGACGATCTAACACTATATGTGTCAGACCCCGAAGTATCGCTACCTGAGATCCAGCAGACCATGGAGGCATTCGGACAGGTGACAGGACCAAACAAAGTCTTCAATATTCGCGATACATCTTTCCGCAACCAGGACACAAATATTACAAAACAAATATTCATTTCAATGGACTAAATCGTATTTGTCTTACTTAAGAATTAAAATTCCTTTAAATCTAGCAGAACTTATTAAAATTAATCATCTGCAAATAGACAAGGAAATTCAAACAATGCTTAAGAACTGGAACTTTAAAAAGTTATCCCTGTTGGACAGAATTAGTACTTTCTGCACATTTATATTTCCTAAATATCTCTACTGCTTTTGGGCGATACCAGTAGAATTGCCGGAATCTATGCTACATAAATGGCAACGTAATGTCACCAAATTTCTATGGCATCACAAAAAGCCATGGATCAAGTATGAGACCATGTGAAGACCCCTCCGAATGGGTGGCCTGGCAGTCCCTGATCTTGCCACTTACTATACAGCTGCGAATTTAGCAAACTTGCTACGTCAATACCATAGCTCACATAGACCGAAATGGTTGCTGATCGAAGAGGCATCAGTCCCACCTCACGAATTCAAGGAACTTTTGTGGCATGAAAACCTGAATCGGGTGTTGGGAAAGCTACAAAATCCTTTTCTTCACACGACCATTAAGATCTGGTCCAGAACAAGGCCAACCCTAGTGAAATCCAGATCCCTACTCAGTACCTTCACGGGTCAAAATTGATTTCTGCCAGCCAAGGATGGTGACTCCTTTAAGGAGTGGAAATTAGCAAAACTGGCTAGACTCATAGACATAATCGAGAAAGGTCAGCTAATATCCAAACTGGAATTGGAACAGAAACATGGCTTCAAAAAAGCTTGGTATGAATACCTGTAATGTCAATACTTGATAAACAGCCCTTCCATTAAGCCACACATTAAACAGCCTTTAACCAAATTTGAGCAGCTTCTACAGTCGCTACACAATAAGAAAGGCTTGATATCTAAAATCCATCAGATATTATTAGGTGTAAAAAGCACCACAATACTCAGCTATCAAAAGGCATGGATGACTGACATCAAACAACCCATCATGCAACATCAATGGGAAGACATCTGGAGAACGCATGCTTCGATATCGCAGTCCCAAACAGTCCAAGAAACAGCTTTTAAAATACTGTATAGATGGTATTTGACACCAGTCAAGCTTGCATGAATATATCCTCTGACATCCTCAAGTTGTTGGAAGAGATGTGATTTAAAAGCCACTTTCTTCCACACTTGGTGGGAGTGCCCATCAATACAGTTTTTTTGGACTCAAGTCAACCAGCAAATCAAAGTGTTAACAGGCTGCAACTTACCTCTGGATCCCACGTTGTTTCTCTTGCATCTGTGGCCGGACGTCAGTCTCCCAGCAAAGAAAAAGCAACTAATCCATACTTTAATCATTGCAGCAAAGACAGTGATAGCCCAACAATGGAAAGCAAATGCGCCCCCTACAATCAGTCAACGGCTTCATAAAGTATGGGACTTATTCATAATAGAAAAAGTTGAGACTTGTACTCATGTTACCTGCGTTGAAAATGCAAAACTTAGCTCACTCGATAAATGGTACCCGATACTTGAAAAACTTAATATCGATAGGCTTGACTGGGAAACCCTAAAAGACTCCAAGTTTAAACTTCTGGTATATGGGTAATTCAGATTTCCTAAAATTAGTTGACAAAAGACTTTGAAAACAAATGGCCTGAATAAAGGCTGAAGTAGGTGAGAGAATGTCACAATTCCTACAATTTCAGGAAAATTATATCCACCTCCCTCACCCCTACCCCCTTACTAAATTAATAAGAGTGTCCTTTGTGTACCCTTGTTGCCATCTTGGTTGTTATATTTAACCTTTGAAACTTCTTCCCCCGAGAGATCCATCCCCTGAGAAATCTGTACTCCTTATGAAAGTAGATTTTCGCCCCTGTTGTTTTAATATGTTTGGATGTACATAAAATTATTAATAATAATTTTTTTAAAATGGCTTCCTCTTCTGAGTCAATCCATCTCGTCTTGGGTTTTCCTCTTTTCCTGCTGCCTTCAGCTTTTCCTAGCATTATTGTCTTTTCCAGCGACTCGTATCTTGTCATTATTTTTTTTAATGTGACCAAAGTACAACAGGTGCAGTTATTTTTGAATACCTTCCTTTAATAAATAAATGACAGGTTTATGGTTGTGAACTATCTGAAGACCTTATTTCATATCAAATGTGAAGACCATCTCATTTTATGTAAGGGGGGGGGCACTTCAGGCTAGAGGGCTAATCACTCTTCAGCCAGTGTGCATGGGGAAAGAAACATTCCCCAAGAAGCCGGGGTGAGGAGGATCCAACTCCAGGCCAAAAAAGGCACCCTCCCTGCTTTGTGTCACATCTTATCCCTTTAAGCACCTAGTTTACTTACAGTCATTGCAGCTAAAGGATAATAATTTTTTTCTGGATAGCTTAATAGGGATGCCAGCCTCCAGGTGGGACCTGGGGATCTCCTGGAATTACAGCTCATCCCCAGGCTACAGAGATCAGTTCCCTTTGTGAAAATGGATGCTTTGGAGGGTGGACTCTGTGACATCATACCCCACTGAGGTCCCCTGTCCTCCCCAGGCTCCACCCCCAAATCTCCAGGAGTTTCCCAACCTGGATCTGGCAGCCCTCCCCCCTCCCCCGACGGTCGCCAGGGGGGATCTGACAACTCTATAACTTAAGTACGGCAGGGCCGTTAATGGCCTTGAAAACCCACCCTGAGCCAGGAAATCTTGGTCAGATCACAGCCTCCACTGAATCATTTCAAATCCAGAAATTTCCTGTTACAAAAAAACAACCACCACCAAGCTTTTGTGGCATATATTTAGAAATCTGTGTATGTGTGTGGGGGGGTGTTAGATAAAAAAATCTAGGTCAGGTGAACCTGTCTTCGGGGGGGGGGGGTCTGCACCAGTGGCCTAACCCTACCGACTGTCCTGCGCACACAGAAGGTATCACATTCAGTCCCTGGCATCTCTCCACTGTAAAATTATCTCAAGCAGCAGGGCTGGCAAAGGCCACTGTCCGGCCTCCATCTTGCAGAGCATATGTAGTGATGACTCATGCACCCCAAGTGGTTTCAATAGCACAGAAGGACCAGCTGTCCAGAGGGTGAGCCCTCCCAGGAAGAAAATATCAAAGCCCTCTTAACTCACGGAACAAACAGGGAGAGCCTAAAAGAGAAGCCAACCTAATTCAAAGACTGCTTGGTAACACCCGTTCGTCACCTGAATCAATTACCACATGATAAAGCATGAATCATACAAAGCTCTTTAACAGTAAAGGGGTTTTTTCACAGTGTACATCTGAAAACAATCATGCCAAGATTCTACAATATAAAACTGTATTTAAGCAGTCCTTTCCTCCTGGAAAATCCAAGCTCCTTTCTCTAGTCTACCCCAAAACCGAATACTTTGTCACCCCCTGGTCAGGATACACTGTTTCCCCAAGATCCAGATTAAAAACAAATACCAATATTAAGTGGAAGTTACCATGCAGCTCTTTGCCTTATCCACCCACTATCCTAATGTTTAGTAACTTCTTTCATAAGCAAGGTCACATCAAACAGATGGTAGGGTCTTAGAGCTGTTTTACTTCTCTTCTCATCACAGCACTTTTTTTATCGTACACCACCCTGAGCCCTGTTCTTTACAGGGGAGGGTGGACTAGAAATTTTCTTAAATAAATAAATAAATAGATGTGCTTGGGACTTTATGAGGTGGGTGGACAACAGACATCACTGACCCCTGGACCTTGTCTTGCTTCACTGGATTGTATCCTACAACTCCACTAAGCAAAATTTGAATACTTCCTCCAACTTAAGGGGCACCTTCCGCTGACAGAAATGCTACTTCATTTGTAGCACTTTCACATATGCTGAATAATGCACTTTCAGTCCAATTTCAATGCACTTTAGTGATCCTTTGCAAGTGGATTTTGCCATTCCACACAGGAAAATCCAGGTGCAAAGCGCATGGAAAGCAGATAAAAAGTGCATTATTCACCATGTGTGAAAGTCTTATTGGAGAAAGGCCCTGTGGTTGGAGGACATTATTCCAACTTATAGTAGTCAACCACCCACTGAACTCACAAACTGCTCTTCCTGACTACAAGATCTAGAAACATACCAAGTCAAGCAAGATTATAAAAAGTTATTTCATTTCCATAGCAAAGCCACCAGCATATTGGATTGGGAAGCTGAGTACTGCAGTATGATTCACCCTTCCATGTTGATTTATAGATGGTCCAAATGTTACCAGTGAAGGACACCTGAAGTCTGTATTTGTGAGTTTTGACCTTCGCTAATGCTGCTCTTCATTCTTAGACACAAACATGGTCTCAATAATTGGCAACTGTGTGGTGGTGTTCTTCAATGATCCTGCTTTTGTTGACAGGAATGGATTGTTTCCCACTGACCTGAATACCTGCTGGACAAAGCACTCAGTTTGGAAACAAAATAATGGATTGTAAATTCTGCACAAGTACAGTCTGCCTTTGAGAGAGACATTTACACTTCCAAAATCCACAGAGAACTGAAATTTGATATGCAGACACATGCAGTTCAAGATACCCTAGCTCTAACAAGACAGTGTGGTCAATTCATCTGGCCCTTACTGAGGTCACTCCTGCTGCCCCTCTGCTATGCGTTTGCAGATCAGATTCCAAAAGAGCATTTGAAGAGGAAGCTCATATATTCAAGGGTCATATTTTCACCCTACAACGTGTAACATCCTGGAGATGCAATTCATGTGGAAACGGGAAGGGGGCCAGCAGATATGACAAGAAGAAGAAAAAGAAGAGGAGGAGGAGGAAATTGGATTTATACCCCATCCTTCACTATCCAAAGGAGTCTCAGAGTGGCTTACAATCCCTTTCCCTTCCCCTCCCAACAAAAGACACCCTGTGAGGTAGTTGGGGCTGAGAGAGCTCTCTCAAGGATTGAGAGAACAGCTTTGAAAGAACTTATGACTGACCCAAGGTCACACCACAGCTGCATGTGGAGGAGTGGGGAATCAAACCTGTGTGTGGATAGCTAAATCCGCAGGGAGGCACCTGGGGGGCAGGGAGGTTTTTCTACACATGGGGGGCACTCCCCCCGTGTGCAGAAAAATCCAAAAACTTAAAAAAAAAAACCCTCTTGCGATCCTCCTCCATCACCTGATAGAATATCAGGGTGGACTTGAGTCCCTCGACCCAGGTGTCCCAGTGTTGGGGCCACATAAGGTTGAACGGCGAGACAAGTCCCACTCCCGGAGCGACTGCCATTGTGCTGCATGGAAGCGGCACCCTGGTCACCTTCAGGGCTCATGGCTGGAGCAGTGGCAGAGGTCCTCATCTTCCTTGGGGCCGCGGCAGCCCAGCTTGCTCAGCAGGATCCCACCTTTGTTGCCACTATTGTGTACTGAGTCTGACGCATGGAGGAGCAGGACAAAGTAGTGAGAAACAGCTCAGTTTATTGACAAGGAATACCAGCCAAGGACAACAAGACAAGGAATACTAGCCTGGTGGTGGTCAGTGGACACCGTGCCAGACTTGGATCTCTATGAGGATGAGACCCAAGTCCCCGAGACCGCGCAGCACATGCCTCCCCAAGACCTGGCCCCACCGGACATGATGTCTGCTCTCCCCTGGACAGACGCAACCACCGACGCCCCAGCACCAGCACCAATCCCGGCGACCAAGGTTCCCGCTTCTACGGTGCCTGCAACGGTCCCTAGGTGCTCCGACAGGGAACAAAGACAGCCCACATACTTAAGAGACTTTGTCTGCTAGGGTGGTCTGGACTATAGGGGGAGGGGTGTAATGTTCTGAGTTTTATTGTACAATATCGCTGCCATGTGCTCCTGTAATGGCGACCACCATGTGGCCAGAGCACATAGCTAGGCAGCGACCTGAGCTTCAGTCCAGGTGAACAATAGACACCTGGATCCTAAGTGGCCACCAATAAGGAGCCTAGGTTCTCCCCGGGGAACCTATGACAATTCAGGTAAATGCAAGACCCTATTGGGTCAATTGGGTATGGCCGGAGGTGTGGCTCCGGCCAGCATAAAATTAGGGGCCTGAAGCCCCATAGGCATGCTTAAACTGAACCACTAATAAGAGAACTATTCTTGAAATCGTATTGGAGGACTTATGGTGGTCTAGGATCCTTGGCTCCTATTGTTCCCAGGAGCCAAGCTTGGACTCTATGTCACTGGCGCCTGGTGGCGGTCAGCAGACATAACACCTCACATCTGGTCAGTTGTAGGGCAGGCTGCTTCAGGGAGTCCTGCTGGATTCTCCTTTCAAGATGATATCAAACCCCCCCCCCTTATAGTAGCTGAGAGAAGCGGGATAAATAGGGCAAGGAGCCTCCCTTCTCAGGTTGGCACAAAATGATGTTTGAATCTCCTTGAATCTTGAAGGCTTGAATCCTGAAGGCTCTTTCAACCCATCCCAGGGCACATGATTGGGGCAGGGGAGTATTAAGTATAACTTCTCTAGATGAGTACCAGATCTGTTCATTTGCAAAGAACATGGACGTTCAGAATGCCTGTATGCTCTCTTTTCCAGTTGTATAACACGAATTTCATTTTTCTAGCATTATAACTAGTGCAGGCATCGCTAACATGTTTTGTAGGTAAAAGAGATCATCTATTGCCAGATTAATTGACACTTCATATAAGTGCTGTTGTTTCTCTCAACAGTAAATACACAGGCAACTAAAACAATAGAAGCAAATTCTCTTCCATGTGGATTTATGAGCTGTGTTGAAACAGGCAGCCTCAACATACAAACAGAGCTTTAGATGGACAGAGAAGGTGTGCAAAACTGATGGTGTTTCATTTCTCTAGGCTGGATTACTCACAGCAAAATCCACTGCAAATCACGAAAATGCTGATAAACAGGAAACTTTTTAAATTTACCTCTTGGGAAACACTGATCACAATTTGTTTAAAAAATCATAAAACCAATGTAAACCAGGGCTTTTGTTGTTGTTGTTGAAAAAGAGGTGCCAGAATTCTCAAGAGGGAAATAAAGTTCTCAATCTGTATACTGAAAACTCATGAACTTTTAATTAAAAAAAAAAAAATTGTCCAAGAGGCTCCAAAACTTTGTTCCGGCGCATTCCCCCCTGAAAAAAAGCCCTGACGCAGACTAAAAAAGTTTTGCTATATGCAATCGTAGTTTGTGCCATCTTTATTTCTGTCCCACGCCCTGGCCCCACAGCCACTCCCCTGATTTATATTCTGAGGCTCATTCATTACAGCATTTAAAATATCAGGCTCTGTTCCCGTGGAACATCAGCTGCCCGGTTCGATTCTGAGTGACACGGCTGCCACTGCAGGGTCGGAGCCCCTGGGCTTATCCAAAGAGACATGGCATCGAAAATAATTTTAAAAACCTCAATATGAAGCAAACTGGATTGCCCATCCTACCTCTTGAGAATGAAGGACAGAACAAAACCAGAGAATGAATGGGAGAGGAGAGATGCTGCTGAATGTTTGGGGCAGGGCATGGTAGTGTCAGAGGCCAAAGCTGTTAAACACAATCCCCATCTGTGAAAACACACAAACCAGCTAATTAAGCAACAGCTCCATGTATACAAATCAATATTCAGTAGTTGCTTGAAAAACTTCTGCAAACGGCTGCCAGCATCTTAAAAAAGCGTTTAAAATGGTATGGTCTCGTAATCTTTGATAACTAGGCCGCATCCCATATATGACATATCCATTTTCGTAGATACACTTCAGAAAAACACCATTTCACAGCTATCATAATTCTTGTGGCTGTTAACAGGTGACATATTAGATTATGCTGATCTTGAGCAGTTTTATCTGTGTGCACCCAGTAATATACAGAAGGACTCAAATGGAAGATACACTTTGGTGACTAATGGGCAATCCTGATGCCAGTGCATCTCTAAGATATGCCCACATAGGGGATTCATCACCATCCTAAACCCTTTCAAGGCAGAGCTTAGGCATGGGCTGTTCATCCCCCCCCCCACCCAAAATGTGGACTTCAGAAATTGCAACCACATACAGTTATAGTCCACATACAGTTTATTACATCTCCAGTATGTAATTTGACAATGATGTATCTTACCCAGTTTAGAAGAAGTAAAGTACCAACAATACAACCTAACACATTTATAACACGTTTTCTTTGAAACAAATGAAAGGAAATGCTGACAGTCCATTTACAAAGATATAATGCTAGACATTTCGGGAGGATTTCTCCATTCATCATTTTTTCCATCTGGCTTTGAAATTATTTCTTTTATTATCCTCCAAACTAATTCACTGCTAAAACTTTAAAAAAAACCCAAAAAACATAATAAAACTGCTTTCCCTGAACCTCACACAATATTCTAGCCCTTTCCTTTGGTAACCTTGACTGAGAAATAATCAGGACTCGAAGTGAGACCTGGAAATGGAAAAAGAAGACAAATGAAGTGACCAAAGCAGGTAATAGTGTAATAACAAGCCATTTCAGAGACAACTTGGAGAGACGGAACATGATCGATCCTGCGCCTGGTTAACGTGTGCTCAAAAAAGGACTTGTTTGCAAAACAGGGTGCCTACAACTGTAGCCTTAATCTTTCTTTACAGTGTAAGGCTGTATTGTTTCCCAGTAAATCTCAGTCTTGGTCCTCTTTTTGATAAGGATGCTTTAAGGAATGGAATCAAGATATCTAAGTCTGCTGAGCTTCTAGTATACTTTTAACAACCTCTATTTTTTCTTTCAGAAATACGAACAAGCTTATTGTTGTGCCAGATTTTCTACCCATGTATCATTTTCTGCTGTTCACTTACACCACACAGAATCTGATTAGAATAGTGGTGAAGAAGACCTTTCTTAAGGCTTGGATTTGGGAAGAAGCTCAGATATAAAATTTCAGATAGGGGTCCATGTAGTTTCAGGGAATTCTTAAAAACAGCCTTTTGCTAATATAAGGGCGCGATCATACACACCAATTTGCCATGGAAGAGGGACGATTCACCACTGGATCAAAGCGGCGTGATCACACCAGCACATCTGGGAAGCGCAACCGTTGTCAAACCGTCGCAAACCATTTTGATCCGGTGGGGAATCGTGGTAAAAAGCTACTAGTGAAACTCCAGTATAAAATGGTTTGCTGCGGTTCACAGCCGGAGTTTTCCCATGTGATCACTCCAGCACCGGAGTGTGGCATTGCGGATAGCGTGATCACACACTATCTCGATGCCACACTGTTGTTTCCCCCCCCTTCTCCATGTGCGCATCATTGAAAGCCCTTAGGGTGGGGAGGCAATTCATTAACCCCCCATTTAAGAACATAAGAACATAAGAGAAGCCAATGTTGGATCAGGCCAGTGGCCATCCAGTCCAACACTCTGTCACACAGTGGCCAAAAACACCAGGTGCATTGGGGCCAGGAAGCCCTCCCACTGTTGGCCCCCCCACGCCAAGAATACCGAGCATCACTTGCCCCAGACTGAGAGTTCCTATCTGTACTTAGTGCCTTGGAAACCAACCACACACACAAAAACCAACTTGCCCACGGTTGCGTCTGATCACACAGTGGCAAGTTGCCCCGGCAGGCCCACAGACCTGTGTGATCACGCAACTGTGGGGCGAATTGCTCCGAAGCAAAAAAGCCTCGCTTCCCCTCCGGATTATCTTGCTCGTGTGGAAGGGACCTAAAGTTACCATTATATTTCCCCAGTTTTTTTACACTAGTGAATATATCTCAGATTGTAAACGGTGTAATTATAGCTACAAAATATTGCCTCCATAATGGCCATCTCAGATTCCCTGCATCATTCATGTATCTAGCATGAGATAGTAACAATAATCATGTCTGCTAAAAAGATACCAGACAGATGTTATCAATATGAGAGGCCTAAAATTCAGAGATACCTTCTCTTGTTACACCTGGCTGAAGAGAGGGAGGAATGGAGAGAGTGCTTTCCAAGGACAAAAGGGAAACAAGCCCAGACTAGCTCAGAGATGCAAAAGCTATAGTGCTTCGTAATTGGCCAGTGGCCCAAAACCTTAGGAACTTCTTGAAATAGGCTGATGTTCAGGAGTAGATTAATTAAAGGGTATATGAGGACAGGGGACAAAATCTACCCAGTATTGCAGCTGACTATCCTTTATTCTTTGGGAAAAAATGGATATCAGATTTTGTAACCCAGTGTGAATACAGAAAGCAGGCAGAATGCTCTTTATTCATTTTCGTGAATTCGCCTCCTGCTATACCCTAATTGAAACTAAGGCAGGGTGAACAGCAACCATGTTTCGTGGGTTATTCTCAGGCCCATAGCCAGGATTTTGTGGCTTGTGGGGCAATTTTTTTCCTGATGGGGCTGAAGTTCTCAGTGCAGAAAGAAAAGCCATTTAGCCAGTAGAAAGCTACACCAGAAATAGCTTCAACCTGCTTTTCAGTCAGTTAAAGAAGGATCCAAGCAAACTCTCAGACTCAGCACATGATCTGCTAATGACAGCATTATTGCATCCTAAATTGGTAGGTCAATAGCCTCTAGGCCATCAGCTTCCCCAGCTAATGAACACCTCCATCTTACCTGAGTTCAGTTTCAGCTTGTTCACCTTCAGCCATGTGAGCACCACTTCCAGGCAGTATTTCAGGACTGAGACAGCTGCTTCTGGAGGCTTGGTATCCAAACAACAATTGTCCAGGTGATGTCATTAGGTGGCACATCATAAATATTTGAAAAATATCTGTGAAAGCATTGAGGGACTCCAGGTCTTGTACTGATGACTTAGCACCCCCAATGAAATCTCTTTATATCTTTTAAGAAAAAAAAGAACAAAACAATCAAAAGATGGTCTTCAAAAGCTCACTCCGTTTTCCAAGCATTTCAGGGAGAATGAAAGATCCACAGTGTGAAAAGCTGCAGAGAAATCAAGAGTGATCGATAACAAGGCATTATCTTGTTTTGTTTCTAAAACAGCTGCATCCACCCATGCTGATTTGGTCTCCAAGCCTGGCCTGATGACTGACTGAAATGGGTCAAGGGCCAGTGTGTCAATCTCATAAGCCTGAAGTCGTTGCAGTGATTTCAGAGATCATTGTGAATCTCTTTGAACATCTGAGATATGGGGTTGGATTCAGTGATCAGCAGAGGCAAGGATGCAAATCATCCCCATGCCTCCCTCCCCCTGCAGTCCTTTCCAATCCTGGGGAAGTTTATTCCCAGGTCACAGGACTCATGTGGACTAAGAGCCATGTGAACTGGGAGGCTGCAATGGGAACTGGGAAGAGGGCAAAGCAATCCTTCCTCTTCCAGCCACGGATTTGCACAGGGCCGGCTCTCTCACTAGGTCAACTAGGCGTCCACCTAGGGGCACAGCTGGCAAACAGGGTAGCAGAGTGTGAGAGAGAGACTCCAACAAGTCCACCCCCACCTCCCTGCATGCAACTTGGGCGCCCAAGCAGGCACAGCGGTGCGCCAGAATGGAAAGTCACCTGCAGAGCATGGCCGGGCACAGACTTCTCCCCCTCCCCCCCCCAAAAAAACTTCTGCTCGCAGCTGGGGTCCCACCTGGAGGGTGCCACGCTTGGCCCGGCCACCAAGCCCCACCAAGCAGCGCTGCCTTCTCAACCCAGCTTACAAGGCAGCGCCTCCCCCCCCAATCTCCTGGAATTCCCCAGCCCAGAGTTGGCAACCCTAGCTAAGCATGTGCTTGAGTGGAGACTAGTAGTCTGCATGGGGTTGTTAAAATGCATTTATGTTTGAAAATTGGGGGGGTGCACGGGGGGGGCAGAAGGTAGCCTCGCCTAGTGTGTAAAAAAACCTGGGGCCGGCCCTGGATCTGCACTGAAGGAAGATGCAGAAAGGATGGGTTTGGTCCTTTCTGCACTAGGATCTCATCCCTGGTTTTATCCGAGTTCAACTCATGACACAATGGTCCTTTCTGCACTAGACCTTAAATCCTGATTCAACCCTGTCCCCAAACTTACATTCTACACTACACACAAATTCACCCCTGTAATTATCTTAGGGTATTTTTACATTCTACACTACACTCGAGTTCACCCCTGTAATTGTCTCGGGGTATTTTTTGTTTCCACATTATATTGAGGTCACCCCGGTTTCACCCCACTTGTCCCGAGATAAACAGATGCTGTTATAACCAGGGATAAATGCAAGGTATTGTGTCGCGAGTTGAACTCTGATAAAACCAGGGATGAGATCCAAGTGCGGAAAGGACCAATACCTTGCAATACCTCCCCAGTGTGGCTTCCTAACTTGTACAGCTGGTAGTTCATGCAGGTCCCTGCTGCCACACCCTGGGGGAAGAAACTTTCCAAGGGTCAGAAAGTAATGTGATAAAGAAGCATTTTGTGCCACAGATCCTACTCAGCCCATCGGTATCTGCAGTTCACATCAGGCAGAGGACAATCAATAGGGTAATAATAAATATTTACAGAAGCCAGCACCCAAGGAGACCAACTTGCCACTTGCAAACTGCTACTAGACAAGTCTGGCTTGAAATCGGCAGCCTGCGAAACATGGTTGATCAGGTCAAATCAGGACATTCATTCTGCGCCCCCTTCTTGGCTCTTGTTCCTCCTTCAAGTTGCCAGGTTACAATGCTGCAGTGACCGTAAAAACCACAGCTGGAAAAATTCCTGCCCTATGCATCTCCTTCAGCTGCTCTTTCAGGTCCTCAGCCCTCCAAACCTGCCACACTTGTCTATATCCTTCCTGCCCATGGTCCATCAACCATCCTGCCCCTAAGCCCAATCTTTTCCGCCTTTCTTTCTTCAGGCCACTTCCCCCCCCCCCCCCACATACACCGTTTCCTCAGAAAACTGCTGTTTGGGTCACTGAACAAACACATTTAAGGATTACACTGTACATTCTTGTATTCCTTTGGGAAATTTTTTTTTACTATCATTTTACTTTATGGAGGATGTTCTTTGCATGCTCAAGAAACTTCATTTGCAATTTGTATTAGCAGTTAGCTAATCCTATCAGAGTTCATTGAAAATTCTTGATCTGGGTTACAATTTTGGGTTAAGTTTTTTGGGAAATCTGGCTGTCCAAATGTATAATCATTAGTTTTACATTCAAAACTAAACATTTAAAATTAAAACAACCTCATTTTCAAATGTGCGAAGAACTAATGTTCTATTAACAACATAAATGAAAATACCATTTGAATTAATCCCAGAAATGTCTTTGCTTTATAATGTCTGCTGTTTGTAGTCGAATAGTTAACTTTCCACTGAAGAGCTCAACTGTATTGTATAAACTATGCTGATTCTATAATTTTGGGGACTTTTGCCAAAGCATTATCCTGTCTTTGGCATGAAGCTTCCTTTTCACTGCTGACTCGTAGACTCTTCACCATAGTTCTCTATGGAGTTTTCAGTTTTCTAACCCAATTCATCAACATATTCCAGGTACAGAAGTTTTGACATGTGAGTATCGCGCTCCCCTCTGCACTGTGATGGACCACACTATAGCAGAGGGAAGCTTAAGTAACTGATACTTGCACATCTGTTCCTATTGCCTTGCTCATTAATATCTACGCAGTCGAAATAAAAGAACAGATTTGCAAATTTGTGTGCACATGGGTTAGGATCGAGTCACATCCTTAAATATGGAAAGTAAATCGATCAAACTCATATGGACATTTTCCTAACTGCACACATTTAAGGCCAGCGAATGAGAGAGCAAAAGAGTTACTCATGGAGGACTGGAAAAAAAAACCCAGAAAACAAAAATGTACTGTAGCTAGGAAAAAAAATACGGCACTATTAAAAAGAACAATACAATTTGTGGTAGCATTATTCCAGGCAATGACAAAAGGAATTAAATAAAATGCCTTGAAATGTTTATTTGCCTCTCTAGCTCTAATTTTTAATGAGTAATGCGCCCTCTTTGTAATTTGATAGTTTTAGCAGACAGCGCTATGGCAACCGGGCTGCAGAAGAGGGTGGAGGAGAGAAGTTGCTAAGCAACACTGAAGCTTTAGTCAGGCGAATGCTGGTTTCAAGCACAGCAGCATCCCCCCCCCCTTTCTGTTTCAATATGTCAGTTTCTAACATCTGAAAATGAAGATGTCATTAAAAACAACAACAACAACACAGGTATAATTTGGGAAATGATGCCAAAAAAGAAACAGGTATAAGCTATCTTTCTGGTCGGCTTTCACAAATATGCACGTTCAGAAACAAGAAAGGACAGAAGGAATCATCGTTGATAAATCTCAAATATTTTAAATCAATATTTATATTTTGTGAGTCCATAGGCTTCAGTCTAAGGTTTGAACCATAATGAAGAGAACAGTTTGGCCTTGATCCATGCATACAGCTTTAGGCTGAGCAATTCACACACCCATATCCCAGACTGTTGATGCAGTCAGCTCTGATATCATCTAAGCTGGACAGAAGGGGCTTGTGTTTAATCCCTTTACACTCACACACACACGCATGTGCGCGCACACATGCACACACACTCCTAATGCTGTCTGAAGTGCCCCATCATTTGGGGGCACTTGATAATACAGCACAAATCTTAAACAGTCTTGGATACTGGTATTGCTATATCTTTCCTCTTTGCAGCATCAGTTTTCATGTGCAGAACCCAATCTGGAGGATGATCCCACACGGAAAAGCTTACTTCCATGTACAAATTGACTGTGGATGGTGCAAGGCATTTGTTCAACTACACGTTTTCCTTTGGGGGGGGGTATTTGTTTTGTAGTGTGTGTGTGCTCATGCATACCTGGAAGTCATGGAGACCTCTGATGATTGTGTGCACCTGGAAGTCATGGCAACCTCTTGTGACTGACCCCTACTGGAGGTGTCTAAATAAAGCCTGCCCCTGTCCCCCCCCCCAACTGCTGGCATTTCAAGGAAATCTCCCATCCAAGTACTTGCCAGAGTTGATCCTGCTTAGCTTCCGAGATCTGACGAGATCAGACTTGCCTGGGCTATCCAAGTCAGGGCCAAATATATATTTTCTATCAGCTTGGACCTATTTTGCAGTTTCCCCTTGTATTTAATACTAGACCAGAAAGCTTTCTCCTCAGTTCAAAAATAAGCTGATCAGACACGACAGAAATCACATGATGATACAGAAATCCTAAAACTGGGGAAGGGGAAAAACAGATCTTCTGAACTGACCAGTGATAGTTCTGTATAGCTTCCATTTGCTGGACATTCTACTATACACCAATCTAACCCTTAATGTAGGGTACATACATTATATGACTGGAAAGCATCCTGAATGTGTGCCCAGGACACTTTTTGTCCATAAAAATGCCATCCCATGTGAGCCTATTCCCATTATTTCTCATAAACATATTATCTGTGAAGATATAGCTAGATCTAATCTGACCGTGTCATAGCAAAGGATAGCTTTAAACAGACGTTCATTTTCTGGGACATGGTTAAATACAGATCTGAAGTCACGAACAAATGAGATCCAAGTATAGCCCGAGAGTTCAAGTGAGTGCACAATGCATACCTTTTGCAGGTATGTTGTGCAGCTGTTGTACGGCTCCACTTGGAGGATGCAAAGCATTTACTAGGATCACTTTGTGCCATGTCTAAATATAGGTCCGAGCTACATGATACACGTTCACAAGAGAGCTTCCCAATTCCCATTACTGGGTAGATCAGTGAAGAGTGAGGACCAGATATCACACCACTTCCACTCAACAGCCACTCTCCAGGGCTCTTCCAGAGCTCAGGAGATGAGATCAGGAAACCATTAAAAAGGCTTCATTAGGGAATCCCAGAAGTTAATGAGTGGCACACATCTAAGGAAAGAGGGGTAGGCCCCTTGCCTGGAGAAGCAAGGAAACCTGTGGATCTGTAGAAATGTTCTGGACGGTGAAAATCCACAAAGCCTTGTTTATCTTTTTGGACCTATATAAAATTCAAATGAAATAACTGAGCAGGAGACTGGACTATTTGAGGAAGTGATTAATTGGAACATATGCTGATACAGGTAAATCCAGAGAGGTTTATCTACCTTGCGAAACACATTCTTTTCTTCCAACCTGCCCTCTACATATTCCACACCGCTGGTTAAGGAAGTTATTGCTTATGGGGGGGGGGGGGGGACCCTGCCAGAAGAAGTGTGTTAGTCTTCATGGGGTTATTCCAGGTTGAAAAGAATGTGTTGGGGGAGGGCAGAGGCGGAATGGTGGGAATGTCTCTTTCCTACCTGAATGAGATCTGGTCTGAGCTTCTGTTCCTCCTTTATCTCAGGTATTTTAGCCTGGGGCATGGCAGGAGGTGTGAATCTTTGGCATGAATCAAGCAGCAACAGCCAAGGGGCTCTTTGCCCTTGGCTAGTGGCCTGTGGCTCACAGCTTGAGGCTCTCATGAGTAGGATGAGCCCAGAATTTGGAGTAGAAGAAGAAGAAGAGATTGGATTTATACCCCGCCCTCCACTCCCCAAGGGAGTCTCAGAGCGGCTTACAAACTCCTTTCCCTTCCCCTCCCCACAACAGACACCCCGTGAGGTAGGTGGGGCTGAGAGAGCTCTTTCCCAAGCTGTCCTTGAGGGAACAGCTGGTACAGAGCTATGGCTTGCCCAAGGTCATCCAGCCAGGTGCAAGTGGAGGAGTGGGGAATCAAACCCGGTTCTCCCAGATTAGAGTCCAGGCACTTAACCACTACACCAAACTGGCTCTCAAGTACTGTCTTCATGTGTGTGTGTGTGTGTGTGTGTGTGTGTGTGTGTGTGTGTGTCTGTCTGTCTGTCTGTCTGTCTGTCTGTCTATCTAGATAGATAGACAGGCAAGCAGGCAGGCAGATAGGCAGATAGACACACATATACATACACATATCCACGCACACACATATACATACACACGCACACACAGAGAGATTGTATTTTAGAAATGCTTTGAGTGTGCAGGAAACAAAATGGATAGAAAGATACAAACAAACAAATGAGGATGGGGGATCAGAGACTTGCCTTTTGATCCCACCCTCAACCTCTACCCTGACCTGGACAGCCCAGGCTAGCCCAGTCTCATCATAACTTGGAAGCTAAGCAGGGTTAGCCCTGGCTAGAATTTGTATGGGAGACCTCCAGGGAATACCAGGGTCATGATGTGGAGGAAAGCCACTGCAAACCACCGCAGAATGTCTCTTGCCTTGAAAACCCTACAGGGTCACCATAAGTAAGCTGCGACTTGACAGCAACAACTCAACCTCTACGTGCGCACAGAGCCAATATACAGATATACAAATATGCATTATCTTCCATATGAGTAATTCAGAGCTGTTCTCTCAAGAGCAGTTCTAGAGAGAGAGAGAGCTCTCTCAGCCCCACGTACCTCACAGGGTGTCTGTTGTGGAGAGGGGAAGGGAAAGGAGATTGTAAACCACTCTGAGACTCCTTCAAGTAGTGAAGGGTGGGGTATAAATCCAACCTCTTCTTCTTTTTCTATTTTTCAAGGTTAGAAATCACATGTATGGAAGTGCACATGTGTAGGCTTTAGGCCCAAGTCCCAGTGAGTACACAAGGCAAGAGTAGATCTAGAGGACTCATCCACAATCCATTACTCCATTTGTTGATTTCTACCTTGAATGAAAACCTGAACAGGGCTTGAACTCTTTTCCTTGGTAAATGTACACAATGTGTTACTTTAAACATTGATGAACCTTTAGTCACCCCAGGGGATTTGCGATGAGTTAAGTTCTTCCCTTTTCCAGCATTATGGGACAGTAGTGAAAATACAGTCAATAAAAACTTGGCAATGCCAAAGCAAAAGCAGCTAACAGCCAACAATGGATGAACGATGCCATCTGCTGAAAATTTTAGCTATAGCAACAAACAATTTATTTATTTATTTCTTGAGATTTATATCCCGCCCTCCCCGCCAATGGCAGGCTCAGGGCAATTCACAACAGAAGTTAAAATTACAGTCAATTTAAAACAACATTCCACATTAAGCATTAAAAATACCTTCCACACATTCCACATAAGATTGGCAGCATTTCAATTTTACCCAATGCTGTTTCTTTACATCTGACAATAAATAGAACTCTCCTTTACTGTAAGAAAAATAGGGAGGTTAAATCAGAAGCACGACACTCTATTAGAAATTTAGAAACGTGAAAAGTACTGGAGTCGGGAGGCCGGTGGTAGTGATTTCAGCATAGCAAGTTTATTTCAGGTCCAGATGAAGCATATGAAAACGGATGTCAGGGGGCCTGCTTATATACACAGGTAAGCTGCACCCCTGACATCGCCCAAACAAGGCAGTTGGATAAGGTAATTGAATAAGTTTCAAGGTAATCCCAGGATAATAATTGGATAATCCCAGGGGCAGATAAATCTCAAGGTAATTGAATAAGGTTCAAGGTAATTGAATAAGGTTCAAGGTAATTGAATAAGGTTTAAGGTAATTGGATAATCACAGATTTAATCACAGAGCATAACACCCCTCCCCCCCATAGTTCAGGCCCACCCTAACAGACATAGTTCTTGAAATATGTCGGCCTTCTTCGTTCCCTGTCTGAATGTTTCAGAGCTGCAACATGCGGTAATGGAACCGGAGTCTCGGCCTTGGTAGTGGGAGTAGAAGTTGGGGTTTTGGAAGCTGTGTCTGGCAAGGGCGGCCTCTGTGGTTGAGTCCGATGGAGATGGATGTTGGGGTGCGATGGCTGTTGCAGGGCCAGGTCCCTGGTCCTCCTCCTCGTCCAGGACCGAGTCGGGAGTGTCGTCCTCATGCTCGCTTGTATAGTTGGGAACACAGGAACGTAGCCGGCATCAGAGCTGGTGCACATGTCCGGTGACCTCGTAGGAGAGGGGTCCGGTAATACAGATGATCCGGCCTGGTAGCCAGAGGGGGCCCCGTGCATAATTCCAGACATACATGGGATCTTCTGGAAAGAACCCTTGCGGACCCCGAGGAATGTCAGGCTCCTTGAGGCCAGTTGCCGCTCGGTCAGGGTGCAGGTGGTCAAGTTGCAAAGTCAACCAGCAGCCCATTAGGAGTTCAGCAGGGCTGCATCCCGTGGAGGAGTGGGGCATTGAGCATTGGCCGAATAGAAAAGCAGTTAGTTTAAACTCCCAGTCCCCCTGGTCCATTCTCCGCAGCGCCTCCTTGGTCGTGCGGACCATCTACTCAGCTTGCCTGTTGGTGGCTGGATGGAAGGGAGCAGATCTTACGTGTCTGATACCATGCAGCTCCATGAATCGCTGGAACTCTACGGAAGTGAAGGCCATGCCATTGTTGGAGACCAGCGTGTCTGGCAAGCCGTGCATGCAGAAGATGCACCACATGGCACGGATGGTGGCTTCAGATGACGTTGACTTCACCGGCATGACCTCCAGCCATTTGCTATAGCTGCCTACAAGGAGGAAAAAGATCTGCCCCTGGACTGGCCCTGCGAAGTCTATGTGGAGCTGGGACTAGGGCCTTTGTGCCGATTCCCAGGGGTGGATCGGAGCATTGGGGGGGGGGGGGGTCAGGTCATGACTCCTGGCACTTACTGCAGCAGTGGACCTGGTCTTCGATGTCCTTGTCCAGCCCCGGCCACCAGACGTAACTTTGGGCCAGGGCCTTCATTCGCACAATGCCAGGGTGGTGCTCATGGAGAGCGCTAAGTACCCAAGCATGGAGTGGTTTGGGAATCACTACCCTTGAGCCCCAGAGCAGGCACCCCTTGTGGATGGATAGCTCATTGCACCATGCTGAGAACACAGCAAATTCTGGCCCCGGGCAGGTGGGCCACTCCCTTCCCACCCAGTCCAGGACCCGGGAGAGGGTGCGATCCCTAGCTGATATGGTAGGTGGGAGCTGGATCCAGTTTGCAGGCGGGCAGCGGAAGGCGACTCAGGGCATCAGCATGACCCATGGACTTGCCAGGGCGATAGACCAGTGAGTACTGGCAGCTGGAAAGAAAGATGGACCACGCAGGACCCGGGGAGACAGCATTTGGGGGGTCTGGTGGTCTGGGGCGAGGAGGCTCAAAAGAGGTTTGTGGTCAGTGGCAACCGTGAATGCCCGGCTGTACAAATACTCATGATTTTTTTTAATGCTGGCCACAATAGCCAGCGCCTCCTTGTCGATATGTGCATAGTTGCGCTCTGCAGATGATAAGGTTCTTGAATAATAAGTGACCGGAACCTCCCAGCCGTCGGGTAAGCGATGCAATGCCCCAGAACCACTCCCACCCCATATGGGAAAGCATCACAGGCCAGGATGACAGGGAGGGACTCAAGTGGGCGAGCACAGCATTAGATGTAAGCAAGTCCTTCATGGTCTGAAAAGCGGCTGCATGGCAAGGGGCCCAAGCCCACTTCGCGTTCTTGTCCAGGAGCTGGTGCAGTGGCTCCGCCATTGCCCTGTGGGGAAGGAACATGTGCTAGAAGTTCAGGAGCCCCCAAAATGACTGGAGCTCCGCCTTGGACTGAGGGGCCGGTGCCTCAGAGATAGCCTTTACCTTGTCCGGTGTGGGGTGGATTCCTTGGGCGTCCACGATGAAGCTGAGAAACTCCACAGATGGAACACCGAGCAGACATTTCTCCCTCTTGACCTTCAGACCAGCATCCTGGAAGCGCTGGAGGATGGCACGGAGACGCGTCGCGAAGCTCTGGACGTCCAGGGCTGCAATCAGGACGTCATCAAAAAAGGGCTGGACACCTGGCAACCCTTTCAACAAACGGTCCATTAATTCTTGGAATAACCCCGGGGCTACACTGACCCCAAATTGGAGCTGCTTTACCTTGAAGGCCCCTTCTGGGTCACGATGGTCTGGGCCTCGGCAGTAGCATCATCCACAGGCAGATGCTGATAGGCCTGTGCCAGATCCAGCTTCCTGAAGACCTTGACACCAGCCAGTGTAGCCAAAACTTGGCTGATTACGGGCACCGGGTAAGCATGCGCCTGGAGTGCCATGCTTAATGTGCACTTGTAATCTGCGCAGATGCGCATGTCTCCGTTGTGCTTAAGCAGAGTTACAATGGGCGTTTCCCAATGCACGTGTGGTACCGGTTCCAAAACCTCTTACTCAACTAATTTGTCCAGCTCCTGTTCAGTTTTAGGCTGAACAGCTAGTGGAGGCCGGCAGGCTGGAATGTGGATGCGCCGGTCCTTGGGGTCATGGTCCAAAGATACCGGGGAGGGGCAGTGTAGGAGCCTAGTGCTCCGTCGAAAACTGTGGGGAATTCTGCACAGATATCTTGAAAGTCTGAAGAACGTCACTCGCTGGGCGAGTTTTGAGGGCTTGGGGGTGAAGTAGTCATTGAGGGCCCCCATGATCTCATCGAAGGATGCCTCTGTGGGAGTTCGGGGAGAAATCAGGCTTCTTACCAACCGGAGGGTGGCAACCCCACATGTGCTCAGCAACCTCGACTTGTGCTTCCCAGCATCCGTGATCCCCTGGACGTCGAAGAAGAAGCCGAGTTGGCTGGCCCAGGCCTCCCAGAACTCGGGGCTAGAGGGGTCATAGGGTGCGATCTGATGTCCCGGAGTGGTGGCCATCAGGACTTGTGGAGCAGCGGTGCGGAGAGCGGGATCCTCGGGAGCCTGGAGCAGCAGCGATGCAGGGTGCTGGGGCCGTGTGGTGCCGGAGGCTGGCGGATCTGGGCTCGATGCGGTGCTGGAGTCGGCCAGAGAGTCACTCATTGGGATCCCACCTTCGTCACCACTGAAAAGTACTGGAGTTGGGAGGCTAGTGGTAGTGATTTCAGCATAGCAAGTTTATTTCAGGTCCAGATGAAGCATATGAAAATGGACGTCAGAGGGCCTGCTTAATATACACAGGTAAGCCGCACCCCTGACATCGCCCAAACAAGGCAGTTGGATATGGTAATTGAATAAGCTCCAAGGTAATTGAATAAGTTTCAAGGTAATCCCAGGATAATAATTGGATAATCTCAGGGGTGGATAAGTCTCAAGGTAATTGAATAAGGTTCAAGGTAATTGGATAATCACAGATTTAATCACAGAACATAACAAAATTCTGCAGGGCCTGTAAGACGGAGCTCTTCTACAGGGCCTGTAAACTGACCTTTTCCAATCCTGTGGCCACTGTTGTGTTTTCCAAATTTGCTGGCAAATTGAGTGCAGCACTTTAACAGCATCATCTTTTAAGACTTTGAAAAGCTCAGCTGGGATACCATCACCTCTGCTAGCTTTGTTTTTTGTAATGCTTTCTAAGGCCCATTTGACTTCGCATTCCAGGATGTCTGGCTCGAGGTCAATGATTACACTGTCGTGGTTGTCAAGGACATTGAGGTCCTTCTTGTATAGTTCTTCTGTGTATTCTTGCCATCTTTTCCTAATCTCCTGCTTATGTTAGGTCCCTACCACTTTTGTTCTTTATCATGGCCAGCTTTGCATGGAACGTTCCCTTGATTTCTCCAATTTTCTTGAAGAGATCTCTAGTCCTTCCCATTCTATTGTTTTCCTCTATTTGCACTGTTCATTCAGGAAAGCCTCGTTATCTCTCTTTGCTGTTCTCTGGAAATCTGCATTCAGTTGGGTAGATCTTTCCTTTTCACCTTTGCCTTTTGTTTCCTTCTTTCCTATGCTATTTGTAAAACCTCATCAGACAGCCACTTTGCTTTCTTGCATGTCTTTTTCTTTGGGATGGTAGTGATTGCTGCCTCCTGTCCTGTACAATGTCACAAACCTCTCTCCATAGTTCTTCAGGCACTCTATCTATCAAATCTAACCCCTTAAACCTATTCTTCACCTCCACTGTATATTAATCAGGGGGTGTTCGCCATGACCAGCATGTTCTCTTGACAAAACTCTGTTAGCCTTTACCCTGCTTCATTTTGTTCTCCAAGGCCAAACTTGTCTGTTATTCCGGTTACCTTTTGACTTCCTACTTTAGCATTCCAGTCCCCTATGATGAGGAGGACATCTCTTTTTTTGGTGTTAGTTCTATGAGGTGTTGTAGGTCTTCATAGAACCGGTCCACTTCAGCCTCTTCTGCCCCAGTGGTTGGGGCATAGACTTGGATTACTGTGATGTTGAATGGTTTGCCTTGGATTTGGACCGAGATCATTCTGTCATTTTTGAGGTTGTATCCCATTACTGCCTTTTGCACTCTCTTGTTGACTATAATGGCCACACCATTTTTTCTGTGGGATTCTTGGCCACAGTAGTAGATATAATGGTCTTCTGAGTTAAATTCGCCCATTCCCATCCACTAGTTCACTGATTCCCAAGATGTCGATGTTCAGTCTTGCCATCTCATTTTTGACCACGTCAAGCTTACCTTGATTCACAGAACTTACATTCCAGGTTCCTATGCAGTACTGCTCTTTGCAGCATCAGATTTTCCTTTCACCATCAGATACATCCACAACTGAGCGTCCTTTCGGCTTTGGCCCAGCCGCTTCACTGTTTCTGGGGTTACTTATACTTGACCTCTGCTCTTCCCCAGTAGCATACTGGACACCTTCCAACCTGGGGGTCTCATCTTCTGGCATCATATCGTTTAGCCTTTTGTTACTGCCCATGGGGTATTATTGGCAAAGATACTTGAGTGGGTTGCCATTTCCTTCTCCAGTGGATCACACTTTGTCTGAGTTCTCTGCTGTGGCCTGTCCAACCTGAGTGGCCCTCCACGGCATAGACCACAGCCTCATCGAATCACACAAGCCCCCTCGCCATGTCAAGGCAGTGATCCATGAGGGAGACTGAAATAGTACAGCCCACTAAGTGCTCTATCAACACATTTAACTTTGTGGATCAGCCTAGGGTGTCATCACTGTGCTTCAACCTGATGGTTTTAGAGGAGCTGAGAAATGCTTGTGGAATTGCTGGCAAGGACAGGAAACTTCTTCCCTCAACCCTTTGCAGCTGAGCTTTGCTGTCATTGGAGCCAAAGGCCAACAAGTTGATATAAAATAGAATGAGTGTTTTTTTAATTTGGTCAGCTTTAGAATATTTACCAGTTTTTGCTCTCTAATATCTAAAAAATGCACGGTTAAATACACTCTAGGAGCCTGAATAGCCCTTACCAGCCTGACTTCATTAGAGCTTAGAAACTAAGCAGGGCTGACCCTGGTTAGTACTTGAATGGGAGACCAACAAGGAAGACTGGGGTTGCTGTGCAGAGGACAATGGTGTCACACCACCTCGGCTCTTCTCTGGCCTCGGAAATCCCATGGTCCTAGGCAGTGTTCCCTCTAAGTTGAATCAGTGTGAAGTAGATCACAGTTTTTTAGCTTCCAGCTCACACATTTTTGTTTTAGCTCAGGAAGGATGGCTTCAGAGCAAACTAATTTATGCAGTAGCCAAATTGCTCACTCACAACTTTAACACCAGTAGCTCACAAAGTAGAATTTTTGCTCACAAGACTCCACAGCTTAGAGGGAGCACTGGCTCACCACAAATAGGTTTGGACTTGATGGAACACTACTGTGTTTTTTTTAAATGCAGCTGCTGGTGTGACCTTGGGTCAGTTACAAGTTCTTTCAGAGCTGTTCTCTCAAGGGCAGTTCTCAAGAGAGCTCTCTCAGTCCCACCTACCTCACAGGGTGCCTGTTGTGGGAAGGGAAGGGAAAGGAGTTTGTAAGCCACACTGAGACTCCTTTGGGTAGAGAAGGGCGGGGTATAAATCCAATCTCTTCTTCTCTTCTTCTTCTTAAAAACAAGTGTGCAAGGGACTGCATCTATCTTTAATATATTCTTTCAAGAAAGAAAATGGAATGACTAGTTTCCCATGGTTATGTGATTAACCTATCAAAAAACAAGTCTGCTAATCGGCTCATTTAGACCTTGAATCAGCAAAGAATACTAGAAGAAGAAGAAGAAGAGTCTCAGAGCAGCTTACAAATTCCTTTCTCTTCCCCTCCCCACTACAGACACCCTGTGAGGTAGGTGGGGCTGAGAGAGCTCTGATAGAAACTGCTCTTTTTTAAGAACAGCTCTGACAGAACTATGGTTTGCCCAAGGTCATCCAGCAGGTGCAAGTGGAGAGTGGGGATTCAAACCCGGTTCTCCCAGGTTAGAGTCCGCGCACCCAACCACTACACCAAACTGGGGTAAAGCACTCATAACATTTAGAGCACTGTCACATTCTTTCCATGAATCAACTGTGGCCAAAAGTTCAAATCCTCTTTGACAAGTCAATGCCATCTCTGTGGGCTCTGGCATGGGCTGAGGGAGAAAGCTCCCTATGTGCTTAGATGGAAGGCAAAATGAGAAATTGTAATGCTTCCAGCAAATACAGTTCAAGGTGTTTTAATAGATCTCTCTCTTTTTCAAATGTCACAAACTGGTTTCTTAAAAAGTTTCCTAGATTCTATTTAGTTTCTGCTTCCTATATTGAATGAAAAGAGTGAAGACTACAGTAGTAATGAAAAACTCTTACTGTGACTATGAGTTAGAAGAAAGTGTCAGGATTTCGAGCCTCTACAGAAAATGCCAAAATGGCGATTGCACAAAAATCTCTGATCTTTCTAACTCTCTGTGAAATATGGGATTTTTCACTTTGATTGACTGTGATAAAGTGTTAAGCTTCCAGTACCTCAGGGATTAGTCTGAAATCCTTTATATTAAGTACTTGTCTGTAGATTGGTGCCAAGTGCCAAAAAGGGTCCTAGTTAATAGATATGTCCACCACATATGTTGAATTTAAAGGGAAGATAATTTATGCAAGGATTACTTAAACTATGTAGATCATCTGAAAACCCATCTCCATTTCATTCTGTTTGATTTTAAAATCATAAAGATGGGAAGACCCAGTCCAGCAAACAGCAAAATGCATGACAACAGATCCACCAGTCAAATGTTTTGCTACCAGAACAGGACCTTTTGCGTTGTGGCCCGATTATTTGAAAATGCCTGAAAAGGCACCAGTGCATCTATGCGTTCATTCCTGTTTATCTCAGGGAGTGGCTTCCTGCAGCCAGACTTCAGTACTTTATTTCCTGTATCACCAGTAGTCTGTTTCCTTTCCAGCACAACAGGTTTCACTAACTCGGGACTGTGCTTCAAGGGTTTCTACCTTCAGAAGTGAGCAGTGACTCACGAAAACTCATACCCTGCCACAAATTTTGGCCCCATCACACGCAGAATTAGCTGCACGATAGGCACGAATGCCATGTGGATTTTAAGGATGCAGTCACACCAGAACATCTGGCAGGCGTCCCACACCCATCGGCAACCCGTTTCTCCCCACTGAAGAAGTGGAGTTAAAAGATACTAGAGAACGTCCAGTATCAAACAGGTTTGCTACGGGCCAAAGACAGACTTTCCCCGTGTGATCGCTCCAGCACGCACTTATGGCGTCGGGGATAGTTTGATCAGGCTATCCCAATGTCATGCCGTTGTTTTTTCCCCCTTCTCAGTATGCGCATCATCCCATACTGCAATAGGAAGCCCTCAGGGCAGAGATGCAATTTATTGATACCCCATTTAAGTGTATTGGGAGGAAAAGGCAAAAAAACTCCAACCCTGACTCACCCACGATTGCGTCTGATCACGCAGTGGTGGGCTGTGCCCGCAGCTTCACAGAACTGTGTGATCGCGCAACTGCAGGTCAAATTACTCCAGAGCAAATAGCCTCACTCCCCCTCCCCCCGGATTATCTCACTCGTGTGACCGGGACCTTTTTTAGTCTTTAAGGGTCGTGGCGGCTCAGAGGTTAAGACACTGAGCTGCAAACTGGAAGATTGGTAGCTCGGCAGTTCAAGAACCTAGCGCTGTGTGATGGAGTGAGCTCCTGTCTCTGGCCCCAGCTCCTGCCAACCTAGCAGTTCGAAAGCAAGAAACTGCAAGTAGATAAAGACATACCACTTCAGTGGGAAGGTAGCAGCGTTCCGTGCACCTCGGTGTTTAGTCATGCCGGCCACATGACCACGGAGAAGTCTTCGGACAGCTCTGGTTCTTCGGCTTGGAAATGGAGATAAGCACCGCCCCCCTAGAGTCGGATTCAACTAGATTTCAAACAAGGGAAACCTTTACTTTAAAGTGCTCCTGGACTCTAACTTTTTTCTTTGCTGTGTCTTCTTCTTCTTCAAAGTTTAAAACTGAGCGTCTATCCCTTCTAAGAGTGCATTAATATCTGCAAGGCCATCCAACCTTGAAAGGGTCACCTCTCATTCCGACTGAAGAGGGCTTCTCTGATTCATCTCTGTTTGCTGCAAGGACTCAATTCATTAAGCAGCACTTACAGAGCCATTCTGCCATTTCCTTAGCTGGAGTTTTATGCTGGCAGCCTGCTGAGCACTGAGCTCTGTAAGCATTTCCGAAAATAGGTGCCCGCTGAGCAGGAAGGTCTCCTAGTAAATAATGTTCCAATTAATAAGATAATTATACAGCCAGGGAAGACTTTATTGATGGGCTCCGCAAGTACACAGCTATTCTTAAGACATCTGTGAAGGCTGCATTAACCTTGTCTCTTTGTCTTTAAAAGTTTAAAGTTTAGAAATGCATTATGGGCTGGAAAACAGTCTGGTGATGACACCAGTGTTCACAGCAAACTCGAGGGGACTTCCAATATGCCTTTGTTTGCTGCACAAAGTGGAAAAATAAAAGCCATTTTTTGAATTTACACATTTCTTTAGGCTGGATGGGAAGAGCTAGAGCAAATAAACAACAGTTTGACAGAAACGAAACAGACACCAAAAGTTTTCAGTGTAGAGTATTTTCTCATCATTTTAAGATTAGTTATGTAGGACCAACAGCAGGTGTGCTTCCTAGGGATGCCAGCCTCCAGGGGGGCCTTGGGATCTCCCAGAATTACAGCTCATCTCCAGACTACAGAAATCAGTTTCCCCTGGAGAAAACTGATGCTTTGGAGGGAGGACTCTGTGGCATTGTACCCCCCCTGATGTCCCAGTCTTCCCCAGGCTCTGCCCCCACATCTCCAGGAATTTCCCAACCTGGATCTGGCAACCCTACCCCTCTGACCCCCCCCCCCAGCTGGTGGCCAGAGGGGACCCGGCAACCCTATTTGGATCTGGCATGGCAGTAGTAGATAGAACGCCTGACTGAAATCCTAGGAGACATGGGTTTGAATTCCCACGTCTACCATGAAACCTCATTGGATGACATTGGCTAGGGTTGCCAGGTGGGGTCTGGAGACCTCTCAGAATTACAATATACCACCAGACTACATAGATCAGTTTCCCTGGAGAAAATGGCTGCTTTGGCAGCAGCGGGGGCGGGGTGGTGGTGGTTCTATGGCCTGATATCCTGCTGAGGTACTTCATCTCCCCAAACCCTGCCCTCCCCAGGCTTCACCTCCAAGTCTCCAGGAATTTCCCAGACCAGAGTGGGTAACCCTCCCTTGGTCCAGTCACCGTCTCTCAGCCTGCCTGACCTCATGGGGTGGTAGTGGCAGCTGTGAGAAAATGGAGGAGTGGGGAACATTGTTCTAAGCCATTCTGGGCTCCCATTGGAGAGAAATGCAGATACAAGTAAATAAATTCCAACACACGAAGGAAGAGTTTGGCTCTGGGAAGGGTGCTTAACACATGTGCTGTTTTGTCCATAATCTCAAATAAAGAATTAAAGCAGGTCTGGTTCCAGGTTTTGAGGTGCTTCAGGCTGTCAGTGACCAGGGACCCTCTCTTCCCCTCCACCCCCTACCAGTCCCCCCCTCATGCCCCCTTCTCCCTCTGCTTCCCACCAGCCTGTGTGTCCTTCTCTTGGATGCTTGCAGTATTTCCCTGACAACACTGGGTGGTACATGCAAGTGAGAAGGTGTGGGAAAGGTGTGGGCGGGGGCAGCAGTAGGCCCCACACCTTGGGCCCCAGCAACTACCCCACCACAAGATACATTGGTGCTGGCCCTGAATTGGCGTTGTTCATCCAGGAGAGTTACACCTTCAGGACGCTCCCGCCGCCGAATCTTGCGGCCATAGAGTGTGCCAGCTTTGTCTGGGATGCCAGGGAGAGGTTGGCTGTCTGGCTGGTGTACCAACCACCCGACGCACTGGCGAGCAGCCTGCCATCCCTGCTGGAGGCCATATCAGGCTGGCGCTTGAGCACCTGTGACTTTTAGTCCTGGGTGACTTCAATGTCCATGCCGAGGACATGACCTCCATGCAGGCAATGGATCTGGTGTTGTCCATGGCGGCACTAGGACTCTCTCAATTTGTTACGGCCCCTATGCACAGAGCCGGTCACACCCTCGATTTGATTTTTGCGGCAGGGTTATGGTGGACTGGATTATGACTATGGTCGGACCATGGTCGGACCACCAAGCCCTGAAGGCCCGGGTGAATATGCTGCTCCAACCCTGTTTGGGTGGCAAGCCTATTTTAGCTCGTCTGTGAAGTCAAATGGATCCCATGTGATTCCAGGTGGCTCTGCAGGATCCGAGGCCACCTGGCAAGTCGTTGGATGAGCAAGTCGAGGACTGGCAACATCGTCTATCAGCGGCCATCAATGAGATCGCTCCCTGGCACCCTCTGCACCCCCGCTCATGGTTCGCCCCATGGGTATACATGGGAGCTGAGAGTGATGAAGCGGGAGCTCAGACGACTAGAGAGACGGTGGTGTTGCGCTCCTGACGAAGCAGCAAGAGCATCTTATAGGACGTTTATGAAATCCTATGAGATGGCTGTTAAGGCCGCGAAGAAAGTTTTCTATGTGACTGAGATAGCGTCCGCGAGTTCCCACCCAGCGTAATTATTTAGGACAATTCGATCTTGGACGACACTGCCAAAGTGCAGACAGAATGATAGGGAGTTGGATATTGGCTGTGAGGCTTTTGGGAACTATTTTGCGGACAAAGTCTTGTCGCTCCGCCGGGACCTCCCTGCGACAATTGATACAGTAGCGGAACTTGAGGCTCCAAGCACGTCTTCTGGTCATATTTTGGATTATTTCGATCCACTCTGCCTAGAGGTCGACAAATTGCTCCTATTGGTCCACCCAACCACCTGTAGTCTTGATCCGTGCCCATCATGGCTAATTAAGGGTCATTTTACACCTCCCCTCTAAAGTAGTTTGACTGCTGTCTTTTCCTGTGCTGAATTCACAGTGGTGTGAAATTTCACTCCAGGGGGTCTAAGTGCACTAATCAACAGCAATTGTTTAAAGCAGAATGAAGCCGGTTGCATACTAGCTTGACCACAGGAGGGCAATTAGTAGATGTGGACATTTCAGTAGCAGCACAGTTTCACACCGCACAGAAGTGTGGGCAGGTTTTTTTGGAACTAGAATGATTCCAGCGGGAAAGTCAGATGTAAAAACAGCCTCAAGCAAGCCGTGAGGGGGTACGAGGAGCGCTAAAGGAAGTTATCAACACATCCCTGGCAAAGGGGATGTTTCCTAGCACTCTAAAGGAGGCTGTGGTACGCCCCCTGCTAAAAAAGTCAACAGCGGATCTGGCCGAATTGGCCAACTATCGGCCAGTATCTAATTTACCCTATTTGGGTAAATTAATCGAGAAGGCGGTGGTGGACCAATTACAGGGCTTTTTGGATGACACCTCCATATTAGATCCCTTCCAGTCCAGCTTCTGACAAGGCCATGGGACAGAGACGGTGCTGGTCACCCTCACAGATGACCTCTGGAGGCATCTGGATCAGGGCAGTATGGCAGTGCTGATGTTGTTAAACCTGTTGGTGGTGTTTGACATGGTCGACCATCAGCTACTGGCCCACCGCCTCACCGACATTGGGATTCAGGGGTTGGCCTTACAGTGGCTTTCCTCGTTTCTCCAAGACTGGGACAGAGGGTGGCGATTGGGGAACAGCTCTCCCAAAGACACCCGCTGGTCTGCAGAGTGCCACAGGGGGCAGTACTTTCCCCAATGTTGTTTAACGTCTACATGCACCCCCTTGCCCAGATTGCCCGGAGGCATGAGCTGGATTGTCATCAATATGCTGACAATACCCAACTCTATCTGTTGTTGGGCGGCCAGTCAGACTCTAGTCCAGGTGATCTGGACCTGGCGTTGAAAGCCGTGGCTGGGTGGTTTAAGCAGAGCCAATTGAAATTGAATCCGACAAAGACAGAGCTCCTATGCCTGAGTTGGAGTAGACCAAGGGTAGGGATCCCTCTCCCGACCTTCGATGGGGTGCTATTAGTGCCAGCATCGGAGGTTAGGAGTTTGGAGTGTTCCTGGACCCCTTGTTAACGATGGAGGCCCAGGTAGCAGCCACTGCAAGGTCGGCCTTTTACCATCTACGGTTGATCAAGCAGTTGGTTCCCTTCCTTGAATGCAATGACCTGGCTACGGTGATCCATGCTTTGGTCACCTCAAGATTAGACTACTGTAATGCTCTCTACATGGGGCTGCCCTTGTGCCAAATCCGGAAGCTGCAACAGGTGCAGAATGCGGCGGTGAGGCTGTTGATGGGCCTTCCCATGCAGGAGCACATCCAGTCCACCTTAAAAGCGCTGCACTGGCTGCCTATAGCATACTGGATAAGGTTCAAGGTGCTGGTGCTTACCTATAAAGCCCTATATGGCCAGGGACCTATATACCTGAGGGACCATCTCTCCCCACATGTACCCCAGCGAGCACTGCGGTCGGGGTCCCAGAATCACCTGGTTCTTCCAGGACCGAGGGAGGCCCAGTTGGCAGCTACAAGGGCCAGGGCTTTTTCGGTGGCGGCCCCATGCTGGTGGAATGAGCTCCCAGATAACATCAGGGCCCTACGGGACCTTTTGCAGTTCCACAGGGCTTGCAAGACGGAGCTCTTCCGCCAGGCTTTCAAATAGGGGCCGCCCCGACACTTTTAGCCTGGCCCTTCCATTGTAATCTGTCACTCTGGACCATCTTGCACCTACCGGTTGGTTACCACTCAGGACGTTGCTCAGATATAGATAATGGAATGGGGGCACAGTATGGTTGTAACCACTGTGCAGTGTAAGTTTTATGTATAATATTTTGTGTTTTTAAATTTGTATCGAACCTGTTGGTAGCTGCCCTGAGCCCGCCGTAAATAAATAAATAAATAAAGACCTAAACCTTCCATCTGAAAACTACGCCATCTTGTCAATAGTGATGGGTGGAGCCTTCTGGTGATCCCTCCCACTCCCCTAATCAGTTTGCAATGAACCTTTCTAAAATGGATTAGCCAAGAAGAGATCTCTTGGATATCCTAGTTGAATCTGTTCTTTAAATGAATGCATTTATTTACATATTTCTGTAACCCCTTGTTTCTCCCACCAAACCTAGCTGCTGGAAGAAAGCATACGGGTTGCCAACCTCCAGGTGGTCTCCAGGCTACAGAGATCCGATCCCCCCAATCCGGGCCCCATTGAAAGAAAATGGCTGCTTCTGGTAGGGCTGCCGGGTCTCCCCTGGTACTCTTCAGACTTGGCCCAGTGCTCTTGCACCCTTGATTTAGTATGATGAGCAACACAGCCTACAGCTGGAACCCCAGCGGGGTTTTAATCTCAGAGGCCATCTGCCAGTCTCTTGCCCTCAGTCTCTGCTGCTACTGGCTGCGGTTCCCAAACTCCATCTGAGCAGATCTTGACTGCAGATTTCCAGGGGCTGCAGCTCTGCTTTAGGTTCCCCCACAGACCCTGCCTGCTCCTCCAAAATCTATTCTTTCCTCTATCTCTCAGAAAAACCCTCCCCCCTTCCTCAGACACTTCCTGGGGCTCCCCCACAGGGACTCTGGGGGACAATCAATCACTGAGAAACATCTGGGCAATTGGGTTTGGGGCTCTGTTTGATTAAATATGCTCTATAACAATCCAGGGTGTTCTTTCACGTTTCTTCTTTTAGGTGTTTGTATGTGGTTTCCTGAATGTATTTTAGCTGTTGGTGTGTAACAGAATTATGTGTGCATCCCTCATTTAGGGCTGGTAGCAGAAACAGAGGTTTCAAAAAAAAATGTAGATATATGAATTCATGGGACCTCTAAGAGATATCTTGGCTAATCCATTTTAGAAGGATTAATTGCAAACGGATTAAGTTTATTTACTTACTTTTGTCATTATTCATTCTGTTTTTATAGTGTTTTTGGGGACAGAAGCCTTCATTGGTAGGCTATAGGGTGACAGAACTCAACCCATCTGTTTGCTATGTTTAAAATAGTATTGCAAAGACTTTTCAGCACTATCCTCCATTCCATAAAGATAGGTTTACTTATTTTTTCACCGCTGTTAAGAAATGTATGCTAGATACAGGGTGATTCTGCATTGGCTTTTCCCGCCATTGTTTTACCAAACCCACGCTGGAACAGAAATTCCTCTCTGCATTGCACGCTGCTTTCACATTCTTTGATCATTGGATTTTATGGTACCTTTTGCATAGATTTATGGCCATTTAGGGGTGACTTCTCAGTCAGTACTTTGTTGCCCTGGGGTATTTGAATGTGGTATTGAGCTGCACCTTTGGTAAAACAAGGGAGGGAAAAGCCAAAGCAGTCACCCACAGAAAAAAGATAGCTTTGTATTCACTGTCCAACAGTACCATCTAGTGTTGAAGTTTTATACCCATAGTGATTCGGCAGCTATAGCTGAATTGTACATGGTATAAGGTTAACTTCATCCGTGGTTATACTGTTTTGATGACTTACAGGTCTCACACAGGGGTCCGTTGGAGCGGGAGCGCACAGGAGCGCAGCTCCGGGAGTGAAGAGCCCAGGGGACGGGCACATGATCAAGCCCCACCCCCTCCTCGGCTTCCCCGAGCAGTGCAGAGGCGCAGCACCCCGGGGAAAGCCCTGCTAGGGTCTCTATTGTTTTTAATGTTTTGTTTTAATATTGATAATTTTATCATTGTTCCTTCTATGACTGTGTGCTGCTTTTCCAGAGACTTGCTCAAGGTGGCATATAAATTTTCTAAGTATACCATTTTTTATCTGGGCACATGGCACATAAGTACTGGAGAAATTTCACCAACCCTTCAGCAGCTTCCACCCCATCAGTTTGGTGTAGTGGTCAGGAGTTGGACTCTAATCTGGGAGATCCGGGTTTGATTCCCCACTCCTCCACATGCAGCTGCTGGTGTGACCTTGGGCCAGTCACAAGTTCTCTCAGAGCTGTTCTCTCATGAGCAGTTCTCAAAAGACCTCTCTCAGCCCCACCTACCACACAGGGTGTCTTGTTATGGGGAGGGGAAGGGGAAGGGATGGATGGTGCACATGTCCTGGGTATCTCAAGTCTACTTGAAACCTGGTGGTTTCAAGGGAGCAGGAAGAGAATAAGGGTGTGTTAGGGGGTGTGGCATATGCAAATGAGTTATGCTAATGAGTTATGCTAATGAGCTCTTGCACCTCTTTTTCTACAAAATGACCCCTGGTCTCACATATTATGAGTAAAGGTAGTGTTCTAAGAAGTTTTTTGGATTATTTGGCTTTTGGATTATTTTAAACTCTATAGTGTTTGCTTATCATTTGCTAATGGCCATCTTTGTTGCTTCAGTCTCTTGCAGGGGGGCAGGAATCAGTGGTTTACATCTGTTTGCTATCAAATTTAGTTCCTCATTTTTTATGATCCAGGGAGGATAATCTCTCTTATATATAATTCTCTGCATGGTGGTGGCACGCTCCTGAAGATTCCACACGCCACCCCAGCCTTTGGTCCCCTGGCATGTCAATCAGAAGCTATCCCTATTCACTGGCTGTGAATATTCGCATGCCATTGGCTGGGTGCTGCTCCTCTTCCCCACCCACTCCTTCAGCCTCTGTGCCCTGTCAGAATTTCTGGCAGACTGGCTTTCTCGCTTGACGAAGATGTTTCTCGAGCTTCCCTGCTGTGGGGGAATTAACTGTTACCTCAGTGGCTGTTGGTAGGTGAAACGAAATGGCAGTTACCTGTGTTTATAAGATGGCTGCTGCCTGTGGTTTGTTTAAAATGTTCCCCCATAAGGTTCAACTGTTACCTCAGTGGCTGTTAGTAGGTGAAACAAAATGGCAGTTACCTGTGTTTATAAGATGACTTGTTAGCCTGTCTGCTCTTTTATATTATTAATATTTGGGGGAATAGTAGCTCTTAACAATTTGCAGCAGGCATTGCGGATCTCCACCTGTGTCTACAGAGGTGCACTTCACCAAGACTTCCCAGGAATTGACACGAGACTCGAGTTAAGAGTTAAGATAAATTGTTTACTATAAAAAGAATAAAAGATTCATATGCAATATTACACAATCATACACACAGTTACACAGATCTAAGAATTTAGGTAGAATTACAGAGACGTTTGCATGAGCAGGATAATTGATGGTGTCCATCAAGGGAGATATTTACTTCTAAAGGAATCTAACAAAGTCCGTCTAGAAAAGAGGGGGGCTGAAGAAGTATCTTTGGACAAAGGAGAAAGGATTGTGGTTCTGAACCAGCAGAGGCCACGTGGCGGATCCAAGTGGTGCACCCAAGAATCCGTGAGGAAGGGAGGAAGAGCAAGCAGGAGCAGGGAGGAAAATCTGATCTGTGACTCTTGGGGAGCAGTATTTATTGGGGGGTGTTCCCGGGAAGTTGGCACGGTATGAGACCTTCTCAGGAACGCCTATAGATGGTCCGTTCTCTGTCCCTAGCCACTAAGAGGGTCCTATGGGAGTGGTCAATATTTAGATCTACCTGATGGTCAGGACAGGATGTTGACGTCAGCTGCATCTGGCATGGTCTTCTAGATGAAAGGGGTCCCGGGTGGCAGAATCGGTTCATCAGGAAGCATCCCGCTGTTTTCGTACCCTTGTGTGAAGTCCTTTGATGTGCCAAATGGAGGGGGGAAGTTGCAGGAGGGGGTTCATACACTGTGTACGTGTATGGAGTTCATACTTTCATGGAGTTAGTGTTATGTGTCTCTAGCCAAACAGCTTCACATGGCTTTGTGTGTGTGTGTGTGTGTCTTTGTGCTTTGTGATAACCTCCAGGCTGGAGGTGGTAACCTCATAAAATGGTGCTTTAAACTTCCGTTGGAAGCATCTGCTATCATTTTCCCACGGGTCACCATGTGCACTATTTTAACTCACATAACTGGCAGCATAGTCCATTCACTGCTCTCATAAATCATCAGAAAAGTCCAAAAGAACGTTGCTCTGGCTTACAGGATGCTGCCTGTGGTTTGTTTAAAACGTTCCCCCATAAAGCTCAATTGAGCTGCAGTTCCAGAGAGGGGCCTGCAGGAGTATCACTCACTGGGTTGAATGGGGCTTCCTCATCTGCTAGCCTACAGTTCCCAGTTGCCCCAAGGCCAAAAAGTGTGGGAAAAGAAGGACCCTCCCAAAGGGTGGAGCACCATCAATATAGACTCCAGCCCATCCAGGGAGAATTGTGTTTAACACCTGTTTTATTTAGTTGTCCCTTATTCATTTATTGTGTGTGTGAGATCCATAATTGTGTAAATACTAAAATAAATTATTCTATTTGGACCAATAATCTGTGTTGTGCTCTGACACCATAGTCTCCCCCGTTCTGCCAATACCAAAGGGAGGGGGTAGCCAGGGAAGCAAGCTGAACAGTGAGGGGAAAATAAAGGTAGGTTGATGCTTGGCTGGAAAGGAGATAGGGTTGCCAACTCCAGGTGGGAAATTCCTGGAGATTTGAGGGGTGGAGCCTGGAGAGGGTGAGGTTGGAGGAGAGTTGGGGCCTCAGACAGGTACAATGCCATAGACTCTGCCCTCCAGACCAGCTATTCCCTCTTGGGGAACCACTGCTGCCAATCTCCAGGTGAGGGTAGGAGATCACTCAGAATTACAATTGCTCTTCAGGTAGCCAAGATCAGTTCCTCTGGAGAAAATGGTGGACTCTGTGTCATTATACCCTGTTGAGGTTGCCACAGCAAATTGACGCTGAGTGCCCAAGGCCTTGGCACTCTCCCAGAGCCTCTTTCTAGAGCCCGTTGTATTCATTTCCACAATGGGCCTTATTCCTAGTATGTATGTGTGTTTGTGTGTGTGTGTATATATATCTATATATCTATAAAGGCACATGCACAATTCCCCCACAACCAGGAACTAAAATTGTTGTAGCATATCTGGGCTTATAGTTCCTAGAGATGATTAACTGCATCCAGCACTTGAGGCCATGTGAAACTCTATAGGGGACGTTATATCAGCTGCATCAGAATTGAAAACATGGTCTGTGTTGTCACTTTCAAGTTAATTTGAGTCAGGGATCTACACAGCCAGCAGTGAAGCAAAACACTCAAAGGAAACATTTCAAAATTACAATAATATCTGGCAGGTGGCCTAGCAAGAATTTCCAAGATACTAGCTATGGTTGCCAGCAATGGGTTGGGAAATTCCTGGAGATTTTTGGGGGAGGACCTTATGGACAGTGGGGTCTGGAGAGGGGAGGGACCTCAGCAGGGTATAATGCCATAGAGTCCACCCACCGAAGCAGCCATTTTCTCCAGGGGAACTGATCTCTATAGCTAGGAGATCAGCTGTAATTCTGGGAGATCTCCAGCCACCACCTGGAGGTTGGCAGCCTTATTAGTAGCATTATATGGCAAAGATATAGATATGTAATAGGGGAGCACAAATGTGGGGGGCTTCTTTCCTCCCCAAACATTCAGAGACTTCTATTTAATTCATTTGTGCCTCAATTCTTTTTCATTTTAATTTCTGCACAGGGCCTGGTGGCCAGGCATTTTGCTCAGGATCAGCAGGCAGAATGTTTAAGCAGAAGATGTACCATGGCCCACTTGGTCTTTCTGAAGCCCAGATTTCCTTCTGCCAAGTTTCCGGTATAAACTGAACAATTGTGGGGCAGGTGATCAAGTACTGCTGAGGCTGAAGACCTCCTCTGGCACCTTAATAAGAGTGCAGCAAGATCTTTTGGAGGGGCACAGCAAGTTATGGCCAGGAAGCCAAGATTGTTCAAGATGGAAGGGCAGCGGGCATAGCCAGATCTTTCCTAGGAGCATTGCAACATATAGCAAGAGAGGCATATCAAGATCTTTTCAGTGGTCCTTGTACAATGTGGCATGGACCCAGGATGTTTCCAGTAACCATAACAAGACAAAGCAGGATCGGTACTTTCCACTAGGAGTAGGATAGCAAGGTGTGGGCAGCTGGTGTAATAGAGTTCAGTGTTCCCTCTAAGCTGAGTTAGTGTGAGCTAGGCTCACAGTTTTTTAGCCTCCGGCTCACACATTGTTGTCTTAGGTCAGGAAGGATGGCTAATTTATGGCTAATTTATGCAGTAGCCAAATCGCTTGCTCACAACTTTAATGCCAGTAGCTCAAAAAGAATTTTTGCTCACAAGACTCCACAGCTTAGAGCCAGCGTGGTGTAGTGGATAAGTGCTCGGACTCTAATCTGAGAGAACTGGGTTTGATTCCCCACTCCTCCACTTGCACCTGCTGGATGACCTTGGACAAGCCATAGTTTTGGCACAGCTGTTCTTGAAAAAGAGCAGTTTCTATCAGAGCTCTCTCAGCCCCACCTACCTCACAGGGTGTCTGTTGTGAGGAGGGGAGGGAGAGGAAAGGAGTTTGTAAGCTGCTCTGAGACTCCCTTGGGTAGTGAAGGGTGGGGTATAAATCCAATCTTCTCTTCTCTCTAACACCACTCCCAGTAATTAGGGAGTTATTAAACAGGAAGTCAGGAAAGCCAGTGTGGGTATAATGCAGGGGTGGCCAACCTTGCTTAACGTAAGAGCCACATAGAATAAACGTAAGAGCCACATAGAGATGTCTGAGAGCTGCAAGACAGAAACAAATATCACACACACGTTTTTATTTTTTAAAATATGCAAATTTGCTTTTTATTAACGTTAAATGGGACTGCCAAAAATAAAAACAAACGAGGAAAACCGGTTATTGATAATGATATTACTTGTTTGCTAATGATATTGAGAGAGAGAGAAAAAAAGAGAGATGGAAAGAAATAAAGAAGTGGAGAGAAAGAAAGAGAGAGAAACTAGGAAAGCAAATAGATGGGAGGGAGGAGGGAAGGAAGGAAGGAAGGAAGGAAGGGAGAAAGAGAGAAAAAGCATGCCTCCCCTTTGCTTCCCCAGCCACCCTGCCAGGAGCCGCACAATATGTGTGAAAGAGCCGCATGTGGCTCCCGAGCCACAGGTTGGCCACCCCTGGTATAATGGGTTACAGTACTGGACTAGGTTCAAATCCCCACCACTTGCCATGAAACTTTTCGTGTGACCTAGGGCCAGTTAGTCTAATTTACCTCACAGGGTTCGTGTGAGAATAAAAGGGAGGAGTGGGCATCCATGTATTTGGCTCTGAGATTCTTGGATAAAGGGTAGAAGTACACTAAAATCAAAATTTTTATAAAGTAGCTAGGTAGACCAGTGGGCAAAACCTCACCCAGCCATGAAGCTTGCTGAGCAACCTTGTGTCACTCCGTGTAACCTATCTCACAATGCTTTTGTGAGAAAAAACTGGAGGAGAGGAAGGGAGAACCCTGAATGCTGCCCCAAGTCCTTGGAGGACAGGAAAAATAACTGATCCCCCCCCCCCCCCCAAAAGGGGGCGAAGCAGCATTTATGACATTTTCTCAACAGTACTGTTGTGTGGATCCCTCATGCGTGTGGCAATTTTAATTATTTTTTCTGTCCTGCATTATAGGTCATCACAGCCTTCAAGGTGGCTCATGTCATAAAACAATTTGGTCAAAACACCTCAGACAGTAAAGACACAACATGTTAAATTAGGCCTTTGACACAAACACGATCACCAAGCAAACATACCTCGTGCTTGGACTCCCTCAGTTACATGCGAGGCGAGCACCTGACTGGATGGCCTCAGTGCTCCCTGGTTACGCTCATCTCATTTATCAGGGAAGATGCAATATTCCCCTGATCACGGTTGGATCATTAAACTGACAACAATTGTAAAATATGGAATCGTTTGCAGTTTTTCCTTGTATTTGTACTGGCATAGTTAGATGTATCCTTTAAACAACTGACAGGGAAAATCCCACTGGGCTCGTGGCCAGGGGGAGCCTCTTCTGAGGTCCCCTACCTGGTACTGAGGCCAGCCTTGCCCAGGCCCGTAGCCAGGAATTTTTAAGTTGGGGGGCATTTTAATTTGGGGGGGCACTGGTTAATTTAATTAATACTCCCGCTCTGTCGGGGCGCCGCCAGCCAGGCCCCCCTCCTTTCTCTGTTGTCATCAGTGGTGCTGGGTTAAAGGAGGCAACCTCTGGCTTTGCAAGGCAATGAGGGCATGAGAGAGCAGAGCACACTATGCCTGGAGGAGCCCCCGGTCGGCTAGGTCAGCTCAGCACTCCTGGTATGTTCCCTCAAGGCTCCTGCCTTCCCTTCCCTCCTTGTCACTCTACTGCTGGCCCAGCTGGCCTTGCAAAACCAGAGGGTGCATCCTCCAACCTGGTGCCACTGACGATGACAGAGAAAGGTGGTGGGGAGGCGGTCTGGCTGGCGGTGCCCTGATGGAGCGGGAAGATTAATTAATTTATCCTGAGTTGTGGGTGTGGGGAGCCTCTTTTCCGGGGATGGTGTTGGGGTCATTTGAAGGGGCCTTTGAGGTAGGTCGGAGGGCCCAGCCCGCTAATTCTCCACTGTAGCTATGGGCCTGGCCTGGCCAAGCGTAAGTCACAACCAGGTGGCAGCCACACGCCAGACCAGATGGCTCCTGGCCTGCCTTACCCGGGCAACTTGTGCAACAGCCACTGCCTCACCTCACTAGCCCAGCTCAGGTGAATTACCTGCCCAGTCTGGGCAACTTACATGGCAGTGTCCCCCTTGGCAGCAGTAACATCACAGAATGGGGAGGCAGTGGTTATTGCTGCATGATTCACCCAGACTTGGCCTCTCTCTGGGGGAGGGGATGCAGGACAGGTGGGGAGTGGCCCTTTTCTGGGCCACTTGGCCTTCCAGCCCACCCTCATGATGGACATTGGATAGATTACATTGCCTGCTTTTTGTACCTGCATGGTTAGCAGCATATATCTGAGAAGTGATCACAAGAACTGATTGCAGGATTGGCTGGACTCATGGGCGGCCATGAAAGGTGCCCAGAGACATCTAAGTAGTAAGTCTTATCTAAAAATCTCAAACTTTCCCCCACTTTTTTACTGTGCATCTTTTAAAACTGGAGGTGGTAGAAGCCGACAGGTGCCGGAAGGTGGTTGATGCAATAAAGCACTGTAATTGTGCAAATCACAAGCATCCAAAACAGTTTGCCAAACAATTAACTCCTTTCCTCATGCCTAGTGAGGCAGTTCATCACAAGAAGATATAACAGGGTGGGAAATACAGAGATGTATCAGTGGGCAGTCCAAGGGAAAGAAATGCTGAAGAGGAGATTAAACCTTGACACTGGAGTGGAGCAGAAGAGAGGCCGTGTGATGTACACCGTCCCACATACTTGTGGGAGGGTTATTAAAAGGCTACCTGGCCCAACAAATAGCAGTGCCGCACAAGTTCATACAGAGAGGGGCTGTCTTTCCGGACCCAGATCATTTAGAGCTTTAAATGGTACAGCCTTTGAGGAGGGAAAGGTGATAACCTGAGGAAGCTCTATAAAATCTATCTTTAAAAACAAATTTACAATTGGATTGAACAGTACCGTCTGTTTGTTGTTATAATCATCCAGTGGTTAAACAATCAAATAAAAACCACATAAGTAGTTTACTGTTCTTAGTATAAAACTGAGTAAAGTCTTCACACACCAAGCAGCCCTTCTGAATGTTTACCAGAACATTCCGGTCTTTGCCAATCTCATGAAATTCAGTATAGAGTGCCCCTGACAGACCTGTCCCAGAGAAGAGAGTTCCACAGTGAGTGTGCCATCACAGAGAAGGTCGGGCCCCTTGTACCTTTGATGTCAAATAATGCTTCCATACCAGCTAAAGTTCCTCCCCAATTCAAGGTGTCTGCTCCCAAGAAGGGGGGGGGGGGGTAACACCAGTATGTTGTGTGTAATCATGCAATAAGTCCTTGCCTGTTTTCCCCACTATACACATTACCAAAACAGTATGGAAACCAGCCAGTTTTTTAAAATTGGAACCATACAGCTTTCATGGTTTATAAATATGCTCTCTTGTTATTGTTTGAATAATTTGTTGTCACCCAAAATAGCAGCCACCGGACCATTCACTCTGAACTCCAGGGTTTATATACAATAAGCAGGGAATCTGTAAAGACTCACAGGGGAAGGAAAGATCCCACCCACTTCCTCTGGCTCCCTTCCCTGCAATCACTCCACCATCCAAAAGCACCCACCCCCACCCCCAGATCTTTAGAAATTTTAGAGCTGGCACCCCTCAGACTCAATAGGCATAGTCCACAGTTTTACCACCTCAGTAAGAATTCAGTCTCTTTTGGCCAGAGATGCTCTCTAGCCAAGGAAATGCAGCCAAAGATTCACCTTAGGCAGAGAACAAAGTAAATGTATTTTTATCACTGGATTCAATAAACAGAGGATGGTTTTGGCACCGAGGAAATTCCAATCACATATAAAATGTGGAGGTGTCAGGCAGGCAAGGGGTACACCTTGCAAGGGAAGAATGTGCATGAAAGAAAGATAAGAAAACTATGAGGAAGTGTGCAATATAAACAAGGGAAGGGAAGGGTTTAACTCCACCAAGGACACATTTAAACAAGGTCAATATCAGGAACTCCCAAAGCAGAATAAAAAATTGTCAAAAGAGTGCATATCCCAAATATGTGTCTGCATCTTGTTCAGCTTAAAGCTTACATTTAAAGTGCTGAAATAGCTTTCTTTCAAAGTCGTACAGCAACATACCTTTATGACACCAGTCCAAATGTCCCAGTTGGTTTTAGTCTCAAAGAAAACTCACTTCTGGAAGTCTGCTGAAGGAGGGAAAAGCCTGGAAGATCAGGGATCTTTCGGGGGATTTTGCGAGGTCCTTGTGCTCATGTACAGAAGTTGCACGGTTGCCCTGAAACAAAATCCAAGATTTTGAGAAATCTCAGATCCATCCTCATTGCTGATGTCTCCCTCCCATCTTGTCTGGTTTGCTGTGACCTCAGTCTCTCTCACTCTATCCCTCCATGTTGTGTTACTGATATGGACTGCAGAGCACAAAGACAGCATGATGTGAGAATGTCCCAAAAGATGTAGTCCACAACAGGTCTCCTTAAGCAGTAAGTCCTTTATTTGTAGAGAAGATCATTGGAGTCAAACACTTCCACTGTTAGTAATACTGGGTTTAGGGATTACAGGTATTGATGGTTCTGGATTTGAAATATGGCTTAAGGATATTCTACCAATCACTAGGCAGGATTTTAAGCCCTCAAATATACTGGCCAGAAGTTCCCATAGAAAATGCGGGAAAAGGAGTTCCCAGAGAATAATGATGTTGAACATCTCTAAAGTTCAGTTCCCAAGACACGGGTAAGAAGAATACAAAATACCGGTGAGTTTGGCTCACACACAACTGCTAGCACTCCTGTTCAAGGACAGGGCAAAAGGGATAACAGGGGAGAAGCAAGTAACTTAGCTGGGCATGCGCAAGCGAAGCAACCAAGCAAGCAAGCGAGCCAGCGGAGTAGAGCACACATTCCAGAGGAGGGAGTCATGGCTCCACTGAGAACTCCCAGGTGGGACCTGTCACCAATCATGAGGGTAAAACACATGAAAGCCGATAACCTTTTCAGAGATCATGTAAATACACCTTGTAGCAGTCATACAGTTATTGAAAAGAATTCATGGCAGCTAACTGACACATGATAAGATACAGCTTATTGCTGTCTGGAACTGTGCACACACACACACACACATATGTTGTGCTGCCTGTCTGTACACGAATGTTTGCCCCTGTACCTACGAGGAAACATAGTGTTTAGAAAAATCAGTTCAAAGTCTTTCCTCCAAATATGTGCTTGGTGTAACCATGCTTTAGAAAGACAGGGTAATCAGCACAATCCTCTTTGGTGGTAAGAGCTGGGTGTAATTTCACTGACTGGAAACCATCTCTGTCATGCATTCGTTTCACTCAAACCTCCCCCTTTGCCCATCCTCTGAACTTCTTTAACTCTAAGACAGACAGGTGCCTGGTCAAAATGTGTCCAGTCATTACCAGTGTTCATGTATTCTCCTATTCAGACTAGTTATACTGATATTATAGAATGGAGTATATTTAGCATGGGTTTTCATTAGTTGTGGTCTAACTGCACATTCTGAGTACCATTTTATGCTGTGGAAAAATTCTGATCTGCAATTGATTTCAATCACTGGAGAATGTCTGGAACTTGTGTTAATGATCTGGCAAAGAGAAGACAGTAAGACAGTGATATACTAATGTGATCCCAATTTAACCAAACCACAAGAAAGTATTTTCTAATATAAATATATCAAGCAGGGCATAAAACACGGCTCCAGATCTATGCTGAAAATGGAACTGGATGCTGAAAAAAAAATGCAAGTATGACAATCTGGTTTTGCATTCCTCTCGTGTAAACTGAAAGGGAATGTGTACAGACACCTTGAGAGCAGATGGATGGAAGTATTTTGGAAACAATCTTTTAGAAACATTAATTTTGAGATTTTGCCATTATTAATGTTTAGAAACTGCTGACAGAAAGAAGTGCTTTGGAGGGATTCATTGCTATTCAAAAGAGGACTTGGCATCTGATCATTTTATGGTGAATGCTGATCACTAGTTTCAGTGGAACAAAGTTTGAGTCCAGTGGCAACATTACGACCAACAACGTTTAATTCTGGGTATAAGCTTTCATGTGAATGTACACTTCTTCAGATACATACATGCGTGCACACAAAAGCTCATAACCCAGAATTAAACATTGCTGGTCTTAAAGGTACCACTGGACTCAAGCATTGTTCTGCCGGTTTTAATGGATTTGCTTCTCATTTCTTTGCTAATATCATAATCTTCCTGGGGTTGCCATTTACAAAGAGAAAAGCAGGACTGAAATACCGCAACACACTTTTAAAAAGACGTTAATCGTGTCAGACGTGTGTCTGATGAAGGGAGCTTCGACTCTCTAAAACTAATACCCTGTCACTCTCTGTGATGCTACGGGGCTTGAATCTAACTGTTTTGTTGCAGTCAGTGGGACTGCTCTCTGGATCTTACTGGCAATAGGACTGCTTCCCTCCTTACCAAGTTGTCCCATTTCTCCTCTCATTACAAGAAGGAGGGAACTTCGAAGAAGTGAATTCCCGGTGGGGACAGATGAAAATCTTCTTGTTGGGAACCCCCGGAGATCAGAGGAAGGAGGCAGAAAAGAAAACAAAATGATAACCAGCCAACTGTTCCCCAAGACTGGTGTGCCAATTAGAATTGACAGCATAACCTTGACAGTAAAAGCCATGATGAATTCATCCTCAAATTCATATGCTGCAAGAGGAGGAGGAGTTGGTTTTATACCCAGCCTTTCACTACCTGAAGGAGTCTCAGAGCGGCTTACAATCACCTTCCCTTCCTCCCCCCACAACAGACACCCTGTGCAGTAGGTGGGGCTGAGAGAACTTGTGACTGACCCAAGGTCACTCAGCTGGCTTCATGTGGAGGAATGGGGAATCAAACCCGGTTCTCCAGTGAAAAGTACTGGAGTCGGGAGGCCGGTGGTCGTGATTTCAGCATAGCAAGTTTATTTCAGGTCCAGATGAAGCAGAAGAAAATGGAGGTCAGAGGGCCTGCTTATATACACAGGTAAGCCGCACCCTTGACCTCGCCCAAACAAGGCAGTTGGATAAGGTAATTGAATAAGTTTCAAGGTAACCCCAGGATAATAATTGGATAATTCCAGGGGCGGATAAGTCTCAAGGTAATTGAATAAGTTTCAAGGTAATTGAATAAGGTTCAAGGTAATTGGATAATCACAGATTTAATCACAGAACATAACATCCATATTAGAGTCTGCCACTCTTAACCACTACACCATGCTGGCTCTCAGAGAGACGCTAATGTGCCTCAAGAGTGTGAAAGCCAGCATACGGTAGCGGTTCAAGTGTCAGAGTAGGCCCTGGAGTCCCGGGTTCATATCCCCACTCTGCTAGGGAAGCTTGCTGCATAACCAGTCACTCTCTCTCAGTCTAGCCTACCTCACAGAATTGTTGTGAGGGTAAAAGAGAGAAGGGGGGCAATCTACGCTGTCCTGAGCTCCAAGGAAAGGTGAGATCAATGTGTACTAAATAAATAAATAAACATAAATATCAAGCAATCATCAAAAGACTTTGGCATGCCCAGATCATCCATCCACAAAGGATTTTGTTTGTTGCGCCTCTCCATGTCCTGGCTTCATATTCTTTCCATCAGCTTCCACTAGCCTGTGTAATATTGCTATGTGATGAAATAACCCGATCCCTCCTTATGCAGAGACCCAGTGGAAATACCCCTCTTCCAAGAACAACGTCACTGCATCTGCACGTGCTTCCATTCAGATCAGGAGGCACACATCAGAACCAGGGCTGGTGTCAACATACCTATAAAGTACTCAGTTCAAGTGAAATCAGCTCATGGTTCATTCAGAGGTTCTGGAACACATGTCTGAACTGGGCTCGGGAGTCTGCTTATATGTGCATCTAAACCACTCCCCCAGCCTCGACCACACACTCTGATAGGATTACAATTAAGTCTCTCCAGATCATTGGCCCCTATTTGCATCCTGGCTGACTGATAGGTCTAAATCACAATCCAGCCAGTCTATTGTGTTCTGGAGCGAAGCTCTGACTGTGCCTGGCCGTGTGCTTGTCCCGGATCGCATGGCCTGACCACATGGCGGTCGCCATTAGAACACAACAATACCCTCAGGTGGGGCAGCTGCCCAGACCTGGGGCATCCAGCAGGGCCCACTGCAGCCGGCCGACCCAACGTGCCATTTCTGCTACAGATCACTTGTCAGTGCTTCGCCACCCATGTGTGCAGCTGTACACACTGCCCAGTGCCATCAGGGAAAGGGCTGTGGGCAGTGCAGGTGGCTCTGAGCGTCGGCAGTGGGAGGGCTTGTGAGCAGGGCAAGGAGAGGTGCACAGGCAGGTCGTGGGACACGGGGGTGGGTGGGTGAACTCTCTGCTCAGCCCCCCCCAAAAAAATCTGGAACTGACCCTGCTCAGAACAGTGACTCATACAGACACACAGGAAATGGGCTCCTTAGCTAGTGCATAGTTTGTACTGCTTCTCAGCCAGAATGAAACTTTCCTGAGGCTAAGAATGGAGCATGCCTCCCGTTTTACTTTTGGAAAACAAATACATTGACAGCAGCAATTTGGAGGAACACTGTTCTGCATAATATGGTACTGGCTTCCTGAACACAAATTCAGATGTTGCTCCACCAGTAACATGCCCCACATGGATAACTCAGCATGGTTTGGGGGTCTGTACTGAAATCGACTGCCCTTTCCTGGTAAGCTGTAGGATCCCGTCATTCCATTCCCTGCAGTACGTGAGAAAAACCAAAATGACAGCAAAATGTAGCAAAAGAAGAAGACGGGAAGTGGCCTCTTGCTTGGAAAGAAAACTTGAGTGACAGATGCAACTAACCACAGTCACCTCAATCCCATAAGGAATAAGAATTTCACTTTGTTTCAGCAGCAGTGATCCTTGTTGCAGAATTACTTGCATGATCCCACTTCTTACAAAGGGGTGCAATATCTGGGATATATGAAAGATCTATTTAAGCTTTGGGAAGCCTTAAGGACATAAGAACATAAGAGAAGCCAATGTTGGATCAGGCCAATGGCCCATCCAGTCCAACACTCTGTCACACAGTGGCCAAAAACACCAGGTGCCCTCAGAAGGTCCAGCAGTGGGGGCAGGAAGCCCTCCCACTGTTGCTCCCCCCCAAACACCAAGAATACAGAGCATCACTTGCCCCAGACTGAGAGTTCCTATCTATACTTTGTGGCTAATAGCCACTGATGGCTGAATTGCCTGTCACAATCCTAGGAGCAGGCAACCCCCTGGCATGCAGGCTTGCCAACTCCAGTGGGGGATTTGTGGAGATTTGGGGGCAGATCTTGGGGAGGGTGGGGTTTGGGGAAGGGTGGAACCTCAGTGGGGTTGTGATGCCACAGACTCCACTCTCCGAAGCAGCCATTTTCTCCAGCAGAACTGGTTTATATAGTCTGGAGATCAGCTGCAATTCTGGGAGATCTCCAGGTTGCCCCTGGAGGTTGGCAGCCCCATTGGCCTACCGGCATGCCGAAAGGCAACATGCCTTACCTTGTTGCTCATTGCAATGGCTTCCTTGCTTCACCCCATGACCAGCCCAGGCTGAAGAGCAGTTTCAGGAACAGAAAAGAGCAAGAGTCCAGGAGCACCTTAGTAAAGGTAAAGGTTTCCCTTGCTTCAAAGCAAGTCGATCTGACTCTAGGGGGCGGTGCTCATCTCCATTTCCAAGCCAAAGAGCCAGCACTGTCCAAAGATTTTTTCCGTGGTCATGTGGCTGGCATGACTAAACACCAAGGCGCATGGAATGCTGTTCCCTTCCCACCAAAGCGGTGCCTATTTATCTACTTGCAATTTCTTGCTTTCGAACTGCTAGGTTGGCAGGAGCTGGGACCAGAGACAGGAGCTCACTCCGTCATGCAGCACCAGGGTCTCGAACTGCCGAGCTACCGGGCTTCCAGTCTGCAGCTCAGCATCTTAACCTCTGAGCCACCACAGCCCCCAGTAGCACCTTTTTATTACTATTATTATTATTAATTTCTTATTTTACAATATATTAATCCAACACACAAAAATTATAAATAACAGAAAAGAAGACCAAACCAGTTATTGTCCACCTATAGTGCCAAATGTTAAGACACTTTTAAGTAATGTTCGTCATACCAATAATAAAATTTGTCCCACATTGGCTTGAACGACTCCTGCCTAGTGGCACCTTAAAGACTAACAAAATATGTGGCAGGGGACGAGCTTTCGTGAGTCACTACTCACTTCTTCAGCATCTGCTGTATCTGAAGAAGTGAGCAGTGACGCACAAAAGCTCCTCCCCTGCCACATATTTTGTTAGTCTCTAAGGTGCTACTGGACTCTTGCTCTTTTCTACCATTGCAGACAGACTAACACAGCTGCTACCCATCTTGATCTAGTTTCAGGAATGTGTTTGGACCAGAAACAGTGATGGCATCAACTGGGACTTCTCTTGGCCTCTCTCCCAGTAAGCGCCTGCATCCCTGGCCCAGTGGTTGGTGTGGTGCTGCACTGATGCTTGATGTCCTCAGATTGTGAAGCAGGTGCAAAAAGTGGCCATTTGCACACACAGGATTGACACCTCTCTGCAGAGCAGGAGAAGCCATTGCTGCAGCTTCCTCCCACCCTCAGGTGGAGCCAACTCTGTGTGGCCAGGACATCCCTCATCCCCTCCACTTTGGTTTGCCAGCACACCTACATGGTCACAGGCAGATGTTGCGCTTCATTCAGCAGTCAGTCAGGCCAAAAAGGTTTGTTTTTTTCCCCATCAAGTCACAGCTGTCTTATGGTGGCCCTGTAGGGTTTTCAAAGCAAGAGGTGTTACAAGGTGCTCTGCCTTTGCCTGGCTCTGCATAGAGACCCTGGACTTCCTTGGTGGTCTCCCATCCAAGTACCTTGACTGTGCTTAACTTCTGAGATCTGATAAGATTGGGCTAGCCTGGGCTATCCAGGTCACGGAAAGGTAGCCTGCTATGGGTTGGGAAATACCTAGAGATTTGGGGGTGGAGCCTGGGGAGGCTGATGTTTGGGGAGGAGAGGGACCTCAGCAGGGTATAAGGCCACACAGTCCACCCACTAAAGCACCCATTTTCTCCAGAGGAACTGATATCTGTACTCTGGAGATCAACTGTAATTGCGGGAGATCTCCAGGTACCACCTGGAGCTTAACAACCCTAGGTTAGGGCCCCACATTTTGCCTATACCCCCAATACATGGTATAGAATATATAGTACATATGTATGGAGGATCCCAACTGTTTATGAAGAAACATCCTTTAGAAAATCAGTCTGGGAGAAAACCTGCCCTCAAAAGACTGAGAACCAGAACATCACAGAGAGAAATAATATAAAGTATAAAAGATATTACAAGAATTCCATGGATTTCCTGAATGGATTTTCTAGGGAATAACGAACAGTCTCTTAGAGATGGCATGTCATTGCTACTGTAATCTAATCCGGATGAGGTTTTTCTTTAGGCTACAGCTATCACAAACCATGGATGCCAGATGGAAGTAGCTCACAGAAAGGGTAGCATGCCACCCAGTAGAACAGGGTCTTCTTATTTCTCCTAGGTACAATTCAGTATGCCCTGACCTGAGTAGCCCAGGCTAGACTGAGTTCAATAGATCTCGGAAGCTAAGCAGGGTCAGCCCAGGCTAGTACTTGGATGAGAGACCACCAAGGAAGGCCAGGGTTGAGACGCAGAGGCAGGCAATGGCAAACCACATCTGAACGTCTCACCCTGAAAACTCCATTAGGGGTCATCGTAAGTGAGCTGTGACTTGATGGCACTTTCCACCACTGCAATTCAATATGCTGTTATTCATGTACAGAAATCCCAAAAGGTTTGTACCATAAAGCCTTTACTTACCTACTATCATCATGGAAATACTGTGCCAGGAACAATGCTATCTGTGCACTATTCAGGAATGCAGGGATGATCAGATGAGTACATTGATGTTCTTGGTGGCGGTTCTCCACTTCTGTAGCTCACCGTCATTGGCTCTCCACTGAGAGAATAGAATGGAGAAGAGGAGAATGTTGTAAGCCACTTTGGTTCTCGATAAGTGGGGTATAAATGAAGTAAATAAATTAAGCATTTTCTAGAGGCAATGGGTTATTCCCCCCCCCCCCCCCAATAACAATGTATGGGCATTTCAGAAAAGATGTTTCAGGAGTGGATAAGGCAATGAATTCATCTAAATTACACAAGAAAGCAACCCGAGTCACAGCAATAAGTCCAACACATCTGAGTCATTATACTTATCTCTAGTTCCACAGGGCCTGTAAGACGGAGCTCTTCCGCCAGGCCTTCGAATAGGGGCTGCCCCCCCCTTTTTTCTCCCCCATGTTATTACCATCTACAAGGGGCCTCAGAGAATACCATCTGGCTCCTTGTCATTGCCACTGGGGCCTTGAAAGGCTGAGGCATGAATCTTGGCATGTCCGTCTTGTAAGCCGCTCTGGGCCTGCAACAGCGGGAAGAGCGGCCTAGAAATCTAATAAATAAATAAATACATACATACATACATAAATGTTACTATAAAACAGAGGTAATTGGGGTTATCTATGTTATGTCTATATACATATAAAAGTTGTGTCCCAGTCTGAAACTTCTCTTTTCTTATGACTTCAAACAGATACAAAAGACAATATGCAAGCCAATGGGGACATAGCAATGTCACTGGGTTGGATCCTGCAGCTGTATGAGAGAAGCCGTTTCATGCAATACAATCTCCCCCAGCCCCATTTGTGCCCTAAAGATGCTCTGCTGAAGGTCAGGGAATGCTCACGGACAAAGTGCCACATGGCTTTGGAGCTGTAGGGTTAAAACACACTAAACAAGGAAATCTTTGTTGACATTCTAAGCAAGCTTTCTGGGAAATAAACCCCACTGGACTGAATGGGTTTTTTTTTCCTGAGTAAACATCTCTAGTAAAATTGTCCAGACTCTTGCATGTGGGGATGAGAATAGCAAGGTTATCACAGGGGGATACAATGCTACACTAAGAACCACATGGAAGCACATTTAATTCAGCAGTGTGCTAACTGCAAAAGACTAGTGCTATGGCAATGCAAAAGGATCCCAGCTCCCAACGTAGAAAGATCCCATACCTTAAAAAAAAAAGATGGGAGGACAACAGGGGAAACAATGGAATGCATCTGTTTAATCGTCTGTGTTCTTGGTAATAACAAAGGGCTAGATCTTAAGCCTTTGTTCTGCTAATGGTAGTACCTTGCTCCGACATAAGGTGCCAGCTTTCCTCCAGTGTAAGAGAAGAAGAAGAGATTGGATTCATACCTGCCCTTCACTACCCAAATGAGTCTCAGAGTGGCTTACAATCTTCTTTCCCTTCCCCTCCCCATGTGAGGCAGGTGAGGCTGAGAGAGCTCTTGAGAGAACTGCTCTTGAGAGAACAGCTCTGAAAGGACTTATGGAATGCTTATGGCATGCTCACCCAAGATCACACCAGCAGCTGCATGTCAAACCCAGTTCTTCCAGATTAGAGTCTGCGCTCCTAACCACCACTCCAAACTGGTTGTTAGACAAACCCTTAGGATCCAACCCTAACTGAACAAAGGATGGCATTTTTAAAAAAAGGTAGTACAGAAAGATCTCATGTACTAGTAAGAAAACCCCTTTTCCAGAACCAATGGATTATTTCCTTGCACAAAAGGTTTTGAGCGTTTTTGCACCAGATATCACACTGGCTGTTTAGAGGAAGTGTTTGGCGCAAACATTTCTACAGCATTTCTCTGAAATGGATCTGGAAGGGAAATGCCAGCCTGCAGCACCTTGTTCTCATCCTTTCGAGGACGAAACCTATCCTCCCCTAGGGTTACTAAGTGTTCGCAGGATGGCACTCCAAGTCGCTTTCCTGTTAGACAAACCAGCCTTGATGGATTGCTGAAGCCTCTGGGAAGCCTGGCTGGGCAGTCCTCAGGCACCCACGACAGCTCAATCAGGCTGTGGGCAGTTTTGGCTGCTAAGGGTGGGACAGGAGTCAGCCAGACACAAACAGGCACTCCAGGAGCTCGCACAGCACTCGGTCAGGGCAGAACTCTTCCCCTCCCCGGCTGCACTGCATGAACTTGTTTCTGTCTTCCAGCAACCGTGGAAATGGATCCCTTTGCAATCGCTGAGTGGCATCAATAGGTGAGAAGCATCGTTCCAGCCCTTTCCCCATGTGATGTAATAATAAGTTTCTTTGTGTGTGTAAAGTGTCATATGAAGTCACAGCTGACTTATGGTGACCCCAACCTGCCTTGGGGTCTTTCTAGGAAAGTGAGAAGCAAAGGTGGTTTGCTGTTGCTTTCCCTCTCTGCAAAGTCTTCCTTGGGGGTCTCCCTTCCAAGTACCGACCCTGTTTAGCTCCTGAGCTCTGACAAGATTGGGCTATACCCTGCCACCTTCCCTCCCTAGAAGCTTCTTCACTGTCTTCTAATTTCCAGATATAAAGAGAAGCACTGGGGGTGCCAAACAGGCAAACTAAACTTTAGGATACTGCATAGTTTCAGAGACAGTTCAATAGCAAAAGTCACACGTGGTTATTTATCATCAATTATTTTTGTGCCTGCCAAGCATACTGTTAAAATCAAACCAGACGTCGGTGTTTTACAGGTTAGTGAAATCGGCACAGCAGCGCTCGTTTGCCAGGTGCAAAAATGTCCCCAGGTGTTGCTATAGTTCTCTCTAACCCAACTATGTATTCCATCTAAGTTGCTGCCAGTCCAAAGGAACGATGATATGTGTTACAAGTTTTAATTAATTGGTTAGTTGATTGATTATCCCCGTGCATATGAGTAAAACAGATTTAAGTGGGGGGAACACACTTTGTTTTTACACAAGGCAAGTATCTGCCAGCAGCTTAGAAGAGGTATGCCTCCAATGTGCCTTAGAAAGGAGGGATGCATCATTTTATTTATTCATTTATTTGGTTCAATTTCTATCCCAACTTTCCTATGAACAGGTTCAGGGTGAGTTACAACATTGGTTATAAAACAATAAAATGAGACATTAAACACTGCAAAATCTCAACCTCCTACAATGATGGCGTTCAACTACTTCTAACTGTTTCCAAGGTGTCCTGATACAGTTCAGTTAAAAACCAGAAAGGGCTAAATCCCATAAAGATTTCAGATGGTAAATGCCCTAACCTTGGGTAAACCAAGGCGGGTTGTTGTTTAGAGTCCTCAAAAATGGAAGACCTTGTAATAAATGAAACAGACGGTAAGAGAAGGGTAACAGGAGGGGTCAGACGATATTTGACATCCTCTGCCTCACCCAAAAGCCAGGCGGAAGAGTTCTGTCTTACTGGCCCCGTGGAATTGTAAAAGGTCCCTCATCTGAGATGTAGCCTGCCATCTACAGCTTTTATGAATAGGCAGGCCATTTCAGCCAGTCTAAATGTTGCACTGCTAAATGTTGTTATATGTGTATTTGTGAACCTGCACTGAGAATTTAGCTAATACTGCATATTGCGGGGGTGGGGGGGGGAACACTAGCAAAGATTCCACAAATACTGGGAGGAGTCAACAGCCTCCCAAAACAGTGATGGCATGTTAACCTATCCTGGTACCAACATCCTGGCAGGTGAGACCTCTGTCTGAGGAACTGGTGGTGGAAGCAGAGGGTCAGCTGTGGAAGGAGGAAGAGCACGGAGTGGGAGAGCGGGAGGGGGCAGCAGAGAATGCCGGGTATCTTCATTCACTCACTGGACTTGTGTGTGTGCATCTTTGTGAGGGAATGTGAGCATGCAGGCGTACAAGAGCTGTGTGAGTAAAGATGAAAAGAAGTCTCATGTATCTTGAGTTTCAAGCCCCATTCAGCTGCCTTGCAGAACTTGCACAGAGAGGCATGTGGTGTCCCTCTTGGTTTCCTAGAAATTTCTCAAGGTTTTACTGTTTCATTATCCTGTCTCTTCAGTAGCAGCTGCTGGCTCTTAATTGAACCTCAAAGCTGGGCCATTTAATAATAAAGGGGTGCCTCTGGGCATGTGCAGAATGCTCTCAACCACAGTGTATCTGCAACTGCCTACACACGTTTGGCAGTAGAACAGACGTTGTTCAAATGTTTGCTTTATTAAGCTGTTTTGTATTTTTTACATTGCTACTACATGCTTTAGGCCCAGAGAGAAAGGCAGAGCGTCCCTGAAACACATCTAATCCAAGCTAACCTCTTCTTGTTTTCATCTAGAAGTCTTACAATGATTGCCACGGACATAGCTGCATCGGATGATGTAGCAAACATAACCAACACGCTCCTGAATTACAACATAGCTGTTCTCGGGAACTGCACCAACAAAGTGGAGGATCTCAGAACATCCTACCTGCCCCCGCTATACGGCTTGATCTTCATTGTGGGCTTTCCGGGCAACATCATCGCAATTTCTGTGTACGCTTTCAAGATGAGACCCTGGAAGAGCAGCACCATCATTATGTTCAACGTGGCCTGCACAGATTTACTGTACTTAACTAGCCTTCCTTTCCTGATTCACTACTACGCCAACGGGGAACACTGGGTCTTTGGACACTTCATGTGCAAGTTCATCCGCTTTGGTTTCCACTTCAACCTATACAGCAGCATCCTTTTTCTAACATGCTTCAGCGTCTTCCGATACATAGCAGTCGTCCACCCCATGAGGACTTTTCACTATCAGAAGAGGTTGTGCACTATTGTGGCCTGCGTCGCAGCTTGGGCCATTTCGCTGGCAGTTGTGATGCCTGTCAACTTTTTAATTACCTCAGCGGATCAAGAGGACAAATTTATTTGCCTTGACCTTACTAGTTCCGATGACCTGGATGTTATTCGGTGGTACAACTGGCTTTTAACGGGCTTGATTTTCTATGTGCCTTTAATGATTGTGACCACTTGCTATGCCCTGATAATCTACACCTTGGCTACGGGCCCCCACACTCAAAACCCTTATAAACAGAAGGCTCGTAAACTCGCCTTGCTCCTCCTGGTGGTCTTTTACGCGTGTTTTCTACCCTTCCATGTCTTTAGGATTGCCCGGATTGAATTAAGGCTGTCTGCAGTCAGCTGTGAGATTGAACACCAAATCCACGCCATCTACATTATTTGTAGACCGTTGGCTGCCCTAAACACATGCGCCAACCTGTTGCTTTACGCCATCATCAGTGATAATTTCCAGCAGGCTATTCAGTCTCTTGCAAGATGCAGGTTTAGCAACTACCTACAACAAACAGGGGGTAACAGTGAGCTGAACAAACCTGGAATGATATTAAAATTATGAATTGATGCACATCCCTTCCCAAAACTCTGTTTGGCTCATAATAAAATAACTATCTTCATGCTGAAAGCCAGTGTGGTGTAGTGGTTAAGAGCAACAGACTCGACTCTGGAGACCCAGGTTCGATTCCACACTCCTCCACATGAAGCCAGCTGGGTGACCCTGGGTCAGTCACAACTCTTTCAGAGCTCTCTCAGCCCCCCCAAAATAAGTCTAGCTTGCCACCTAGTGGTGCATAATGCTAAAAGAGTTAGAACTTCCAGTTGCCAGACAATCTTATGATCCCCTGGCTATACTACACACAATGCCATATAATTATTATATTTATTAACTATCTTAGTGTAAAATGCCATACACACATCTGTCAAGTGTCACAATGATGTATATTTATGAACCACTGAAGCAAAGTAGATTAATAGGAAAGGCATCTTTCACCTTTGGAAGGTCCTAGGAATCACAGAACTCTTAATTCAGTGTACAGAATGCTTGGCTGGCCCAGACTTCTTTGCTATCCAGGAGAAGTTGAATGCGGTTGCCCCAGCTCCCATTTATCACCCACCTTTCTCGCCAAGACTCAAGGTGGAATACAGAATTACAAAAACCATGTCTGCTCCATCTTTACTTTCTCTGATTTATAGAAGTGTTTGTGCCCTGGGTGACTGCTGGAGCAGATAAAATCCTTGATCCCATTACTGGAATGCAGAGGGTATCAACCAGTTTAGGAGCTGCTGGGCTATCTTTGGGGCCCTTCTCCAAAAACGGAGACAGCATCCCTTTCCCTGATATTTACAGACCCACGTCAGGCACCCCTGGAATTTTGGAATCTCATTCACCTTTATGATTAGCCCAGTTCCCCCCCCCCCCCCCGGCCTTAAAATGTGCATAAAATGTTGTTTCAGGGACATCAGGTTACATTAAAGTAGAAGACTAATTCTATTATTATGCACAAAGTTCTGCTGATAATTGATAGATTTAAGTGTGATTCTACTAAGGGGCATGTGAAGGTTGCAAAGTTGGACTTTCTGTAAATCAGACAAACACCAAACAGCTTGCAGGAGGAGTCATTAAATATACAAAGACACAGAGCCAGACTTCACAGGGATGTGATGGGTTGGCTCTACCCTGCTTTTTTGCTTAATCTTGCCCAGTAGAAGTTTAGAATTGTAAAACATCAGCGAATCAATAAAAGATGCTGGCCATGACAGTGGTTTATATTTAAAAAGTAAAGATTCCACCCGCAAAAGCTTTCAGATGAAAAGCATGAGAGTTGTTAAGTGTAAAAGCACAGCTCTGTGTGACACATTCCTTTCATACATTGTCAATATAGTTCTTTTTTAGTAGCTCTGATTTTCTGCAGAAGGCAAGGAACATTGTATTGACTGTAGGAGGAGGCTATTTTTGTCTCTATATTTGCCAGAATATTTTCTTCCAAATTTAGTTATTCTGCATTATGATGCATGGAAAGTCACTTTTTAAAACATATTTTTGTGTGTCTGCAGGAATACTTGTCACATATTTGATGCTACTATGAACAAAAAATGGAAACAAACTTAACCCTGAAAACTAGGATCAAGAAATGTAAGTCAAACGGAGTAGAAGTTGTTTGACCTCTGAAGAAGGCCCTAACAGGCCAAAACGCATCAGGTCAAGTCCATTTGGCCCTTGTATATATATTAGGGTTGCCAAGTTACTTACAATTCCCAGCGGGGGAGTCGCAGTCCCAGCCTGGGGCCCTTGCATGTGCGCTTTGTGTGTGTGCAGCGCAATGACGTCACCCGGAAGTGACGTCATCATGCCAGGCACGTCACTGGGCGATGCTCTGGTAATTGGCCTAAAAACTCTATGGTACCATAGAGTTTTCAGGGTGACTACTAGAGCGTCACCCTGCAACATGCCCAGCATGATGATGTCACTTCTGGGCAACGTCATCTCGAAATGGTGTGGCCATTTCGGGGGTGGGGTTCCCCCCACCAGCTGAATCCAGATGGCGGATTGGGGACCTATTTAGCGGGGAAATCCCCACTCCCCGGGGGGACTTGGCAGCCCTAGTATATATGGAATTTTTACATGAGGCGTGATTGGGCACCTATATGTTTTTTAATTCTTTACAAATAAATGCATGCATTTTTACGCATTTATACTTTAAGTTTTAATTGTTAGCCCTCTACTCAGTTTGACTTACATATTTGGTGTTAACCAGATATCATTACCTCAAAATTTATTCCAAATGAGCACTAAGTCCAAACTAGCAAGTGTACTAGATGCAATAATTGAACACAAACTAGCTCCATTCAGAATTAGTCACCTGGATTTCCGTTTCTGTTCTGTCTAACTGCATCGAAAGGTTAGAAGTTGTGATATTCTCTTTCTAAGTATTTCTAAAAAGCAGGAGACAATGGAGGCAAAAGGGCTAGCCTAGCCTCAAGGTTCTGGCCCTCTTCATTCATTGGTGATCCACCTGTACATAAGGGAAGATTATGTTATATGCAGTCCACTCTGTGTATGCAAATAGTATTTTCAACTTGTAAGTAAGTACTATTGGAAAGCTAGTTTTGAGGATATGAGTTCGTGCATACCAAAGCTGGAAAAATATCCACGCTGCCCTATGTTGGATTCTCTGGACTAAGTACTGCCAGGGAACCACGAGAAATATAGCAGAGTGCTCAAAGGCTTAAACACAGCAAAGCCTGGGGCTTGGTGTGGCAACAGACTTACAAAGTCACACAGAGTCTGCAGTCAGTCTAAAAACTAATAAGTAACTTTTATTAAAGGCAATACATGCCTGAGAGTGCAGGTAGGAGATTGATATAGATTACCTATTCTAACTAGCTGGATGGTGTTGGATGCTGGAAGCATGTCCAGCCTCCATGGTGCAAGATGGAGATCAAGCACTTTCTTCTTGCGTGCGTGAGAGAGGAGAGAGAGTGTGTGTGAGGGGAGGGGGGAATGGAAGCAGAGGAAATTGCCCCTAAGAGTAGCGTTCTACTTCAAAGGAAAGTATCAGATAGCAGGAAGGAAAGGATGCTCTGTGTGTCCTGACCTCTCTATCTGTCTAAACTCTCTGGTGCCATCTTCTGAAGTCTGAGACAGGAGACAGTGCCAAGTCCTCCACTTCTAAAACCCCCTCTTGATGTCTCATGGCTCATCCGATGAGATTCATCTTCTTTCTTAGAGTCTCAAAGCTTTCTCTAAGGAGTGGCTTGGTAAGAGCATCTGCAATCATCTCCTTCGTTGGTCAGCTTGATAACTTTTTCCTTTTGCAGTTCTCTTACCAGGTGGTACTTCATTTCAATGTGCTTGGTGCGCATGTTCACACCTTCTTGCTTGGACATTTGAATGCAGCTTTGGTTGTCTTCATACATTACTGTGGGTTTTGGTACATGTAGTCCCAGATCTGTTGGCAGACAGTGTAGCCACTTTAGCTCTTGACAACATTGGGCAGCTGACACATATTCAGCTTCAGCTGTAGACGTTGCTACTAAGTCTTGCTTCTTACTCATCCAGCTTATGGCTCCTTCTCCAAAGAAGAATATGTTTTCACTGGTGGCTTTTCTGTCTGTTAGATCTCCTCCAAAGTCAGAATCTACATATGCCACTAACTGAGGATCGCCACTGGCTGGTAGTTTGAGGTCTTTAGTACCCTTCAGGTACTTCACAATTCTTTTAATTGCATTCCAGTCTTTATTTGTTGGTTTCTCATTCTTTCTACACAATAGTCCCACTGCTGAACTTATATCTGGTCTGGTTAAGTTAGAGAGATATAAAAGTTTGCCCATGATCTTGTGGTATCTGTTATTGCTAGGCAGCAGTTGAATGTCATCTCGTTGTTTGGTATAGTTTTGTTCCATGGGAGTAGGAGCTGGGTTAGCTTCTTCCATCCTCATAGATTTGATCAGTTCCTCGATCTTTTGTTCTTGGTAGATGAGAAAACTTTCATCTTCTTCACATTGCACTTGAATTCCTTCCTGAAATAGTGTGTAATATTTCCTAGTTGCTTTACTCCAACTTGTTTACTCAGATGATGCACTATTTCCTTGCTGTCATCTGGATGTTGGTAGGCTAAGAGCAAGTCACCAGCATAAGATAGAAGGCAAGTCCATCTGCCATCCTTGCATTTGGTATACAGGCAAGGGTCAGAAGCACTTCTCTTGAAGTCTGCTTGAAGCAGCATGTCATTCAGTTTCTCATCGGGTTCTCCATGTAAGAATGCAGTCTTGACGTCAAGGTGGTCCACTTGTATTCCTTTGCTTGCAGCCACACTCAAAACTGTTCTCACTGTTGTATGTTTGACAAGCTCCTCTCTTGCAGCTTGCTTCCATGTCTGTGCCTCTGGGGGTGGAAGTTGAGATATTTCTTCCCATGTTGCTGGTTCTGGTGTTTCCACTGTTCTTGTGAGGTAGGACAGCTTAGGTGGTGGTACACCTCTGTTTGAATGCTCTGATCACCTCACTGGAACCTCTGTGGTCTCCCCTTCTTCTTCAGAGTCATCTGGCAGATCACTGGAGGTCTCTTCATCGATCAGGCCTGTCTCTTCCCTTTTGATGGTGATCACATATGGCATCTCAGGATACGTGATCTGGCTCTTCACTTCAGCTTGAGCCCCCTCTGAAGCCCCCTCTGAAGCCCCCTCTGAAGCCGGTGGTTCTGCAGATTCAAGAAACTGCACAGATCTACTGATGGTGATCTCATATGTCTTTGGATCTAAGATTCTGTAGTTTTTGCTACTGGCTGAGTACCCTACCATAATGCCTTCAGCACTGGTGTTGTCCAGCTTGGACCTCTTCTTTTTTGGTATGTGAGAGAAGGCTTTATACCCAAACACCCATAGGTGCTGCATGGATGGCTTGCGGCCAAACCATAACTCATATGGGGTACAGCCTGCAGCTTTTGTAAAAAGTCTATTTTGTATATACACAGCTGTCATCAGGGCTTCACCCCAAAATTTGTCAGGTAGCTGAGCATCTGTAATCATGCTTCTAACCATTTCAATGAGGGTTCTGTTCTTTCTCTCTGCTACCCCATTCCATTCAGGGTTGTATGGTGCTGTTCTCTGGTGCTCAGTTCCTTGTCCTCTGCGGAATTGTTGTGTTGCACCTGCAATGTACTCTCCCCCATTATCTGTTCTTAACACTTTGGGTTTCATGCCAAATTTGTTGCTCACCATTGCTACATAGTCCTTAAGTCTTTCCAAGACTTGTGTACGGTCAGTGAGCAAAAATACTATAGCATATCTTGAAAAATCATCCAGTGAGCTGACAAAATATCTGCCTCCCCCAATTGTGGGTGTCTGCAGAGGCCCAACCACATCTGAGTGAATGAGCTCAAGTGGTTCCTTGGCTCTGTATTCAGCCTGCTTTGGAAAGGATTTTCTTGTGCTCTTAGCTAGGACGCAGCAAGTACAGTTAGTTTGGCTGCATTCCCTAAGATCAAGGCCATTTGTCATCTCTCTCCTTTCCATCTCATTAATGGCTTGTGAATTTGCATGTTCTAAGTGACGATGCCAGAGAAAGATGCACTTGTCATGTGAGCAGAACTTTGTGAGATTGACTGTGTGGTTCATCTCATCTGGTACATCAACATCAGAATAACATTCAGCTTCACAATCTGACATCAGAGCATCACTTTCATTTTTCACACTATGAAGTCCATTAATTTCATTTGCAATAAGACATGTTTGCCCTTTTTTCAAAATTTGGAGACTCTGGCATCTTCAGTGTCTGGGAAGAAGAATGCAAGATGGAAACCTACCTGCTGCATTATGGGTAAAATCCAAGGAAACACACTGTGACAGGTCACCCCCTAGAGGAGAAAGGAGACATTTCTGCACACTGTAGCATCCACCCCTGTGCTCTCACTCTCAGCCAGTTTTCGTAGCTGTTAAAGCTGTTGTTGAAACCATTAAACAGAATAAGCATGTCCTTAGGGCACCAAGGGAAGGGGGGCACCACAGAGTCCCCCCCCTCAGCTATCATGCCCGTAACTCTTTCATTGACACACTTGACTTTAGTCCTTGTCTGCCATGTTCAACTTTAATCTGCATCTGAGCACTTATTGAGTCTTAATGTCTTGTCAGTGAAGCAGTGGAAGGGCCAAAGGACACCATTGTTCAGCTGTCCTTAGGGCATCTGTTGGCCTTAATCCAGCTGTGTCCCCAAAGTAAGGATGTATTAAAACCTGAGTTCCAGGGCAACACAATCTAGATTAAAAAGAAAGTGTGTGGCAATATGAGAGTGCAAGTGGGGAAGAGAATTGATATATTCTTTTAAATGCATCTGTTTTCCCATCATATTGCATATTTCATTTTCAAGTGAAAATCCAAGATAAGCCTGTCAGCTTTCCCTGGGTTTCTTCCCAATTTCCCTTCCCTTCTCTTTGCATTTCAGTCCTCTGTGCCTGTGAAGGGCTCTAGTATGTTTAAATATCTAGTCACACATATAAAGATGCTTGGAGTTCATTGAGGGGGGAAATCAACATCTTCATGCATAATAGATAGGAAGTTGAATCTTGGTACATACATCAAGACGCTCTGAAAACGGGACATTTGTACATCTCTCACTTGAAGCCTGCCTCAAAAGACCGCAGTGAGACAGCAATCCAAGCCACGCATCCAGCACAGTCAGGTAATGGGGTCACACTTGTGAGCTTGCCCGGACTTGGAGAGAGGTACATTGCAACAGCATCTAGGAACATAAGTCTGAAAATGGAACAAGCTACAAATGCGACAGGCTAGAGAACGTATTGGACTTACACCTGAACAGACTTTTGATCAGCGGAAGAGACTAAGCAAATTAGCTAAGTAAATGAGTGAATGCATACATCTCTTATAGCATTCAGGAACACAACGATTTTGCACAATGTAAGCTGCAGTTATGAGGACAATGATATAATATTCAAGTACCAGTAATCACCTTATCACTAACTGTAACATATCTAAATTCAAAATAATGAAACAAATGTAACACATCGATTCCACGCGCACAAATTGATGCACCAGGGGGGGGGGGGGCTTGCAGGGAGCATTTTATTTCCTTCCCCCACAATTTCCTCTTTCCCTTTCCTGCTTCCTTTTTCCTTCCCACTCATCAGCCATGCTACCTTTATCTACTCTCCTTTCTTCACCTTTCCCTCCTTCCCTGCCTGGCTGCTGCTCCCTGGGAAATCTATGGCCCAGTTGCACTGTAGGAAACCTGCAAGAACTTGTGGGGTACACTTCACCATCCTCTGTATCCATCTCACAGAATCATGGAATCATAGAGTTGGGAGGGACCTCCAAGGTCATCTAGTCCAGCCCTCTGCACAATGCAGGAAATTCACAAATACCTCCCCCCCACACCCCCAGTGACTCCTGCTCCATGCCCAGAAGATGACAAAAAACCTCCAGGATCTCCAGCCAAACTGGCTTGGAGAAAAATTGCTTCCTCACTACAAAGTGGTGATCAGCATTTCCCTGGGCATATAAGAAGGGCCATGAGAACTAAGCACTGATGCAGCCCTTCCTGCCCTCCCTCTCATGAGCTGCCTAAATTCACAGAATTAGCATTGCTGACAGATAGCTATCTAGCCTCGGTCTGAAAACCTCCAAAGAAGGTTAACCGGTTAACTGATATAGTTATTCCAGTTGCCACTGACTAGTTTAGCAGAGTGCTTTAAGCATACACACAGCAACGTCTTTGTTCCCAGCTAACTTACAAAGTTATGCAGAGCCACCCTTCAAGTTGAAGATGAATAATAGTTTCTTGATTTAGGAACTACATTTTAGATAGGAAAGCTTAGCAATAGGACAGTATTCTAATCTAACTTACTATGGATGGATGTAGATGGTGAGAGGGCCATCTGAATCATAGTGCCAAGATGTGGACTGTGTGCCCTCTCTCTTGGTGTGAGTGAGGAGAAGTGTGTTCTGGGAGAGGATGAATGAGTCAGGTCTTGAACAGAACTAACTCCCAGCAACACTCACTTGGCAGTGATTTGTTTATTGAGAGATAAGGAGGTTTCAAGCATAGACAATTCTGTGTCAGAACTGGCTCTCTTGGCACCAGGTCACATATTAAACCTGGTTTGAACAATCCCCCTCCCAGTGTCCAGCCCAATCACACCCCAACATCCAGCCTGCCAAAATCTACTATGTGCCCTTTAGCCCTCCTCCAACACCTGCAAGCATCTGGTTACATTATCTACCAGGGCCTGGTACTCAGGGGTCCTTTCATAAAAAAAGAGGTGCAGGAGCTCATTAGCATAACTTATTTGCATATGCCACACCCCCTGACGTCACCGGAAGTGTCATAAGGCCACACATCCCTGACGTCAGGTGTGTCAGAAGGCAAGAAGGGAGGGAGGGGGAAGGAAGGAAAGGAACAGGAAGGAAGGTAGGTAGGTGGGGGAGAGAAAGAGAAGAAAGAAAAAGAAAGGAAGGAAGAAAGGAAGGAAGGAAGGAGGAAGAAAGAAGGGAGGAAGGGGGGAAGAAAGAAGGAAAGAAAGGAACAGTAAGGTAGGTAGGTAGGTGGGGGGAGAGAGAAGGAAGGAAGGAAGGAAGGAAGGAAGGAAGGGAGGGAGGGAGGGAGGGAGGGAGGGAGGGAGGGAGGGAGAGGGGAAGGACAGGGAAAGGAAGGAACAGGAAGTTAGGTAGGTAGGTGGGGGAAAGAGAGAGAAGAAAGGAAGGAAGGGAGAGGGGAAGGAACAGGAAGGTAGGTAGGTAGGTAGGTGGGGAGAGAGAGAAGGAAGGAAGGAAGGAAAGAAGGAAAGAAGGAAGGAAGGGAGAGGGGAAGGAAGGGGGAAAGGAAGGAACAGGAAGGTAGGTAGGTAGGTGGGGGGGAGAGAGAGAAGGAAGGAAGGAAGGAAGGAAGGGAGGGAGGGAGGGAGGGAGGGAGGAAGGAAAGGGGAGAGAGGGAGGAAGGAAGGAAGGGAGAGGGGAAGGACGGGGAAAGGAAGGAGCAGTGGGAGGGGGGAGGGAGCAGTGGGAGGGGGGAGGCTTCTCCTTCCCGGGGCCGGCGGAGTGCCGCCGGCCCCGGGAGCATTGACGGGGGGGAGGAAAGGGGCTTCCCAGGGCCGGCGGTGCTCTGCCGCGGCCCCAGGAGCAGTGGGAGGGGGGAGGGACAGGCTTCTCCCCGGGGCTGGCAGCGTGCCGCCGGCCCCGGGACTTTTGACGGGGGGGAGGAAAGGGGCTTCCCAGGGCCGGCAGCGCTCTGCCGGGGGCCCCAGGAGCAGTGGGAGGGGGGAGGGACGGGCTTGTCCTTCCCGGGGCCGGTGGAGCGCCGCCGGCCCCAACACTATTGATGGGGGGGAGGCCGAGGGGGCGGGGCTTTGTTAAGTGCCCTCCCCCCCGCCTCCTCTCTCCCGGAGCAGTGCTCCGGTGCGCCCCGGCTCCAACGGAGCCCTGCTGGTACTCAAGGTCAAGCACGCATACTTCACACAATGGGGAGGCCCCGGACAGACCCAGTTACAAGCCAGCACGACTCCCAGCAAAGCAGCTCCATGCACACACTCACACACTCTCCCCCCCCCCCAATTCCCAGCAGGAAAAGAAATACGGCATTGTTTCAGATACCAGTGCAGACCAAGGAAAAATACATGGCAAACAAGGGCCGAGTTTGACATTACGGAAGGAAGAGAAGCAATTTCCCTTAGAGTAGCATTCTACATATCAAAAGGACAGTGGCAGAAGAGTAAACACAGGAAAAGAGTATAGTCTGTCTAGCCATCTGACTCTCTTGCCACGTAGTCTGGAGGTTGAGATTAGGTTTTTTCCTCTAATGATAGAGCATTCCCCCGCAACGTGCCCTGTGCAATGACGTCACCTCCAGGTGATGTCATTGAGCCAGGCACACTGGCACAAACGGGCACTTTGGGGGCTGGGTTCCCCTCACTGGCTGGATCAGGGCCAGTGGATCGGGGTCCCAAAAGCGGGCAAACTTCCACCTGGCAACCCTAGCCTTTCCCCTAACTTTTACTGGCAGAAACCAAGGCTGTGGTTGTATTTTGTTGTTGTTAAGATTTCCATTTTTTCTATACAACCTGGGCTTTTTTCAGGCTCGCAGAAAGATTTGTCTTGGCTGTCCATGGTTCTAGTTTCCAGAGTTAAGTGCCCACAGATGGGTCCATGTTGAGAATTTGCTATATTGAGATGAGATAGATATATCACAAAACATTTTGCAGTCCTTACTTGTGGAACCTCTAAAGGTGAGTTGGAAGGCATTTATCTTTTCTGATCTCATTTTGAGGCTTTGTGTTTATGAAACATCAGTTATCTCTAACACTGAAAACAGACCATCAGGAATGGAATCCCCACAAAATGGATGACAGAAATGTTCTTAGTTTATACAGAGTGGTAGGGAGAGAAGCCAAGAATCCTGGTGTCAGGTTTTTGAGACCAAGTGTAAAAGAGACGGGAAGAATATTTAGAGTTTTGGAAATGGCACCCTGCTTGAACACAACTCAGAGAAAATAATTAGCCAGGAGGATTTTGACCTCTGAGAATAGTGGAGGTGCCATAGCTCATGGGTGGAGCATAAAAGGAAGTACTTCTTCACCCAAAGAGTGATTAACACATGGAATTCACTGCCATATGAGGTGGTGGCTGCTACAAGCATGGATGGCTTCAAGAGGGAATTGGATAAACATATGTCCATCAGTGGCTATTAGCCACAAGGTATAGACAGGAACTCTCAGTCTGGGGCAAGTGATGCTCCGTATTCTTGGTGCTTGACGGGGCAACAGTGGGAGAGCTTCTAGTGTCCTGGCCCCACTGGTGGACTTCCTGATAGCACCTGCTATTTTTGGCCACTGTGTGACAGTGTTGGACTGGATGGACCATTGGCCTAATCCAACACTGGCTTCTCTTATGTTCTTATGTTCATCTGTTTAACACGCAGAAGGTTCTAGGTTCAGTCTTCAGTACCTCTAGTTAAAAGGCAGGCAATCAGAAAAACTTTGACCTGAGACACTGGAGAACTGCTACCAGTCTGACACTCTTGAACTTGATGGACCAATGGTCTCATTCGGTATAAGGCAAATCTACGTGTTCATTCAAGATTGGCTCTTATTATAGAGGTTCTGGCAGCTGAGAGGGGAAACTCAGACTCTGATCCTTCATAATACAATTAATGCATTTCTTTGAGCAGCTGACTCATGAGGTGAAACACTGAACCATCATTCAGCAACCATACAATGGGCTTTTCCACATGTGTATTTTCATCAGTTTTGGCCTCATACTGCTTTGGTTCATCCTCTTACTTCTGCAGGTATTTTTGTGCCTTTATTTTCACTTTGGGCTTTTTTGCTTTGTTTCATTTTCTTCATGGTTTTTTTCCCAGTTCTTTTGAGACCGGTTTTATGTCTATCTTTTTCTGGAAGCTGAAAATGTGTAACATTGTCATGAGTAACATTTCTACCTGTTTTCTCTGTCTCACCCACACACACACACCTCCAATCCACTTTTCAATAATTGGACCGTCGTAGTCAAACCACTCCCTCTACTCCCTGCCCTAAAGATGAGTGATTTCGTTTACTCTTTTTTTATGGCACTAAAATATCTATACAGTGCTAGAGTATTATAACAATAGACTTAGGAGGTTCTCTGGATTTCCAGCTTTTGTTTTTAAAAAATTGTCTCTAGCCCTTTCCTTCACAGAGATGCACATTTTTCTGGAGGAGGCTAGAGACTTCAAGTGGGAATTCAAAGAACCCAGTAAGCCTACTGTTACAATGCTCTAGTGATATATCAATGTTCTAGAGTCATTTGAAAAGTGGGGGTGCTGTGACACCACCACTAACACCACTGACGATGACCGCACCCTCCCTTGAAAATCCTCATTATTGAAGGTGCTTGTGGAAGAAAATGAACTGACTCTACAACTGTGATAATGCAGAGGGAAGGCAGATATGTAGAAGAACTACATCCAAACTGATGCCAGTGCTTTTGGATTGACTGCGAAGACAATCAGGAGTAAGTTGAGCATGTAGAAAAGCCAAACGCTGATTCAGTGGACCCAGTCAGCACTGTGGGCTCCAGTGCAGTCCCAATTTCCCCTTGTCAATAGACTGGTCCGGGTACAGGCTTCTATCCAACATAACTGGTTCAGGGTTACTGGTAGGTCAGGCCATCACCTGTTGCTACCCTCTTTTAAAATCTCTAGACAGCCATGACCATTTCACCCCTCAGGTCCTCTCTTTTACTCACAGAAACTGAAAAGTACTGAATTCTCGATGCCATGGATGAGTGAGTCAGCTTAGTGATCAGCTCTTAGGTTTATTGGGCTACAACAAAGCATGGCTTAACCGGCCTAGAGGCCAACTATATACACACCCCCGGACCCGCCCCGGTCCCACCTACAGTCCTATTGGGGGGGTTTGAATTTCCCGCCTAGAGCTCATTGGTGGGTTCCACGGATCCTAGGATCCTTGGCCCCTATTGTCCTAGGTGCCAAGCTCAGGTCTGTTATCGCTGGAGCCATGTGGCGGTCAGTGGACACAACACCCTTTCCCCCATAGTTCATACAATACCTAGGGCACATAGTCCTTTAAGTATGCTGGGGGGTGGTGTTTCCCACCTAAATCTCATTGGCGGGTTCTGCGGATCCTAGGATCCTTGGCCCCTATTGTCCTAGGTGCCAAGCTCAGGTCTGTTATCGCTGGCGCCATGTGGTGGTCAGCAGACACAACACCCATTCCCCCGTAGTTCATACAATACCTACGGCACTTAGTCCTTTAAATATGCCAGGGGGTGGCGTTCCCGAAAGGAGCACTGTGGTGACGGGGCCGGTGGCTCCTGGCTCTCGGAAGGGGAACTCTCTCTGGGACTCAGTGCTTCTTGCGGCTCACTGACAGCCTCTGACACAGGCAGGGGATTTCCTTCTTCTAACCCCTGTCCCGGGAAAAAAGGAGAAAAAGGAGTGTTACTTCCTGGGGAAGTTTGTCAGGCAGCCATCTCAGGGATGGTCCCTTGGGGGTTTGTGCGGGTACAGAGTCTGCGATGGTGGTAACTTGACAGCAGAGTAGTTGGTCCACATGTTTTTTAAGGACTTGGCCATCTTCAGTGGCAACCTTGTAGGAGACTGGTCCAGTGGGATGGATAATTAGTCCCGCCAACCACTGCGGGCCCCTGCCAAAGTTGCATAGGAAGAAACCTCATGGGGTTTCTGCCTGGTCGGTTGGTTTTTGCAACTTCGGAGCCCTATCTGGGTGCAGTTGATCTAGTACTACCGTTGGTCGTTGGCCCATCACATCATCAAAGAAGGATGTGACCCCAGGAATCCCTTTTGAGAGTGAGTCCATTAAGTTCTGGAATATCCCCGGGGCCACGCTCACCCCAAACTGTAGCCGTTTCACTTTGAACGTCCCCTGGTGTGTGACAATCATTTGGGCCATGGCCATTGCCTCCTCTACAGGTAATTGCTGGTAAGCTTGGGCATAGTCCAGTTTGATGAAAACTTTGGCCCCCGCCAGGGTCACTAACACATGGCTCATGACTGTGACCAGGTAGGTGTAGTCCTGTAAAGCTCTGTTTAGCGGGCACTTGTGATCTGCACAGATGCAGACATCGCCATTTGGCTTTACTGGCGTTACAATGGGGGTCTCCTGGGTTGCATGCAGCACTGGTTCTAGGATTCCCTGTGCCATTAAGCGGTCCAACTCCACGCCTATATTGGACTTCAGCATGAACGGAACGCTCCATGCTCACATGCAGATCAGCCAAATGCTGGGGTTGAGTTGTAGGGAGACTGGGGGTCCAGTATAGTGCCCCAGGGATCCGTCAAATACGGATGGAAACTCTTGGCAAACAGCATTACAGTCACTTGGGGGTACACGAGTTGATGCCCTCTATGGTGATTCCCAGTGGGGCGAACCAGGTGCAGCCCAAGAGACTAACTAAGTCCCCTTCAACTACAATGAGTCTGAGGTTTCTGTTGAACCCCCGGTATTGGACTCTAACCCGCCCCTCTCCCCATAATGGCACAGGATTTCTTTGAAAGTCCACCAATTTTTGGCTGGAGGGTTTCAGGCGGGCCCTCCCTTAGGACATAGTCTCTTAAGCATTTCTACCAATATTATGGTAGCCCCAGACCCTGAGTCTAGCTCCATGGTACAGGGGGACCCCTCTATTTTAAGCTTGACTTGGAAACTGGGGGTCATACATTGATTGAGGAGTCTCAGTACCTGTTGCTGTGATTCTGCTGCGATGAAGTATAGGTCCTTGGATGTGGCATCCATCTTGTGGTGGGCAGCAGTCCGAAGGCGCGGCAGCTGTTTTCGGGCTGGCACCGTTGGTCCTCACGATCAACAGGCACGGGCGATGTGCCCCTGCTTCCCACAGGCATGGCAAATGGCTTTGCAGAAATGGCAAGACCGCTGCTCATGGGACTCCCCTCAGCTGCTGCAGGGGGTTGTAGGGTTGGATGGTGTGGTTGAGGGTTGAGGCTCTCTCTGAGCCAGGCAGTGGGCTTGCCTCGCTTCATCCTCTTTGGAGTAGTCAGAAGCAGAGTCAGCTGAGGCCTGGCGTGCCGCCGCTGTGGCCTGGTCCTGGTGTGACCTTTTGAACACCGTCACCACATGGAGGGCTGCTTCCGGCTTCAAATCAGCCATTCCCATCAGTTTGGGGTCCCGGACCGCCCAAACAAACTGGGTGAGGATGATGTCTTCCACCTCCCGGAACTCGTAGTCCATGGCCAGCTGACGTAGCTCGGCCATGTAAACTGTGGCCAACTCACCCGATTTCTGTTGTCGCACCCACAGATCCATATGCCTCACCATCTTAGTCAGCTTCGGTGCAAAGTAGCCATTTAGGACCACCGTGATGTTCCCGTATGTAGCATTCGCCAGCTTCTTGGGGGCAAGCGATGCCTGGGCTAAACAGATGGACGCTACTTTGCACGTACTTAGCAGTAGAACGTTCTTCTTGACCTTGTCCGTCACCGCTTGGTAGCTGAAGAAGTTACTCAGCTCTCCACCCATGCTTCCCAGAACTCAGGGTGCACAGGGTCAAATGTCTGGATGTTTCCCGGAGCGGCAGCCATGACTCCAGAGTGATGCGGTGAGCAGTATCCTGTGGGGCAGTTGGCGGTGCCAGGTGGCGCCGGAGCCTGGCGTTGCTCAGGTGCTGGAGGATCAGTGCTCGATGCGATGCTGGAGTTGGAATCGGAGCCGCTCATCGGGATCCCATCCTTGTCGCCAGTGAAAAGTACTGAGTTCTTGACACCATGGATGAGTGAGACAGCTTAGTGATCAGCTCTTAGATTTATTGGATTACAATAAGCATGGCTTAACCGGCCTAGAGGCCAACTATATACAGACCCCTAGACCCACCCCTGGTCCCACCTATAGTCCTATTGGGGGTTGAATTTCCTGCCTAGATCTCATTGGCAGGTTCCACAGATGCTAGGATCTTTGGCCCCTATTGTCCTAGGTGCCAAGCTCAGGTCTGTTATCGCTGGCACCATGTGGGGGTCAGCGGACACAACAGAAACCTCAGTAGACAGGGTAGCCCAGCCCTCTTTAGTAACAGGCCCGCACTCCAGCACTGCTCTGAATTATGGGGGTTGGGGTCTCAAACACTGTTCCATTCATATGCTGCCACCATTTATTCATATCATAAAACATACATAGATGGAGATCTTCACTGGTGTGTGTGTTTCTTTCCCTGAGGCACACAGCCCACAGGGTTAAACAAACAAGGAGTTAACTTTTAGTTATGGTTTGAACATAACACTAAAAAAAGTAAGGTAGAGGTTACAACTTTTCTCCTCCTTTGAACTTTTGAACTGTTTTCCTATTCCAGCATCTGGGAACTTTTCTGACAAACTAAGTTTTCTTTCCATTTAGCTTTCAGCTGCTCTTCACCTCAGCTTCAGTCAGTCATACTCTTTACCCTTTCATTCCCCAGCCACCAGCTCTCAACTGCTCTCTTAGCTACTGTTTTCCAACTCTCTCTAACATTCTGTCAGCTCCCACTGGTCACTCTTAGGACTGGTGGAACCTAACCTGTCTGTCACAACTGGTTTCAGAGAGTAGTTATATTGGTCTGCAGTAGAACAGTTAAATTCAAGTCCAGCACCTGAGACAAACAAGATTTTCAGGGTATACGATTTTGAGAGTCAAAACTCCCTTGTTCAGATATGAAGGTATCAGGTATCTGTTGAAAGGAACTTTGATTCTTGAAAGCTTATACCCCCACTATCTTGTTGGTATCTAAGGTGCTATGGGACTCTGTCTAGCTGAGAAACTTGTTTGTGACACTTGATCTCATTTGCATGGCAACATGGCTACCAATCACATTATATTGTTGATCTATATTTGTACTAAAGTAGAACAGTTTGGTGTAGTGGTTAAGAATAGCAGACTCAAATCTGGAGAACCAGGTTCGAATACCCACTCCTCCACTTGAAGCCAGCTGGGTGAGCTTGGGTCAGTCACAGTTCTCTAAATCCAAAAAATGAACCTAGTTCACCACAAAAAGAGCTAGAGTTTCAGGCTGCCAGACAATCTTCCTGGCTATATTACACACACTGCTATGTTACACCTGGCTATATTACATCTGGCTATATTACACTATATTACACAATGATAATTATTACTAAGGTACTCAGCTGTGTTGGTCTGAGGCAGTAGAGCAAATTTAGAGTCCAGTGGTACCTTCAAGACCAACAAAGTTTTATTCAAGGTATGAGCTTTCATGTGTATGCACACTTTTTCAGGTACATTGGAAGGAAGGAAGCGCTAAGGAGATCACAGTGATATTAAACCTGGTGCTTTCTACTGATCACCAGAGCAAAACTGAGGGGAAACCCTCAGAAAATACCCTTCAGAGGCAAAGTTTGAGGACAGCACATGGTGCTGGCCATATATGGCCAGAGAACCTTGGCATCAAAAAGGAGAGTTCAGACACCAGCCCATGAACAGAATGAACAGCATCCATCAGCCTCATCAAGGGTGTGGGGAGAGAAACATCCCAAATGATGCTTGGAGGGGGGTGATAGCCTCTTCCTCCCCTCAACCCATGATTTTGCAAGGCTGAAGAGAAGAGTTTTTGGAGGTGACATTGCTTAGAGCTTTTTGTGCCCTCTACCCCACCCCCACAACAGCACTAAGGGCAAATTGTCCCAAGGGTGGCTGTTGAGGGAAGGGAGAAGAAGTCTGCTCAGCTACCCCTCTAGTGACATTTACCTTAAGTGCTACTGTTTGTGTGCCAAAAGGAAGTAAGCAGCTTGACCCTCATCTACCACCCACCTGGCCCAGCAACAACACCATGGAGAAATGTTACTTTAGAAGAAGAAGAAGAAGAGATTGGATTTATACCCTGCCCTTCACTCACTTGGAGTCTCAGAGCGGCTTACAAACTCCTTTCCCTTCCCCTCCCCACAACAGACACCCTGTGAGGTAGGTGTGGCTGAGAGAGCTTTTTCCCAAGCTGTCCTTGAGAGAACAGCTGGTATAGAGCTATGGCTTGCCCAAGGTCATCTAGCCAGGTGCAAGTGGAGGAGTGGGGAATCAAACCCGGTTCTCCCAGATTAGAGTCCGCGCACTTAACCACTACACCAAACTGACCACAAAGCTTAGTATGAGGCTAGACATCACAAGGTTCCCTTCCCAAAGTCTGGGGCCGAAGACAGACTGGCAATCTGAAGCGGAGGCAAAGCGGAGGGAACTGGAGCGGGGGAAAAACTCACGGAGCTGGCCGTTCACACTGGCCAGAGCAATGCGGATCAGCGGCGATACGGAGCATTCAGACTGCCACGGAGAGTTCAGACTGCCGCATAGCCAGCGCGCGGGGCTCGCGCGTGCCGCTGCACTTTTTTTTGTTTTCCTTTGATGTTTTTCGCATATGCGCATATGCACATATTTGCATATGCGCATATGCGCATATGCGCAAAACTTTTTGCCGTGCGTTCACACTTCCTCCGGATGCCTCCCGCTTCTTCCAGTTCACACTGTTTGGAAGCGGGAGGCATGCGGAGGAAGGCCCCTGAACACCGGTTTTACCCGGTGTCCGGGTAAAGCGGAAGGAAAGCGGCTGGGAGACGGGTAAGTACGCAACAGAGCCGATGGGCAGATGCGCATGTCTGAACGGGCTCCTTTCCTCCGTTTGCGAAGCGTGCCTGCCCCGCTTCAGATTGCCAGTCTGTCCTCGGCCTGGGTCTGGTAGCTGAAAATCATATTTCTCTATAGAACAGTTACGTGTAGGAGGAGATTCAGTGTCTTCCCTCCTGTGTTTCTCAAGTCCACCATGTTCTTTATATGAATACTTATAGAGGGAGGGCAAACATTTCCCTCATTTTATTCCATCCCATCTCTGATTCCTCACTTCTTGTATTCTAATCATAGTTTTGTTGTTGTTTCCATCAAGTCTCAGTTGACTTATGGCAACCCTGCAGGGTTTTCAAGGTGGTTTGCCACATTCAGAGGTGGTTTGCCATTGCCTGCCTCTGTGTCAGGATCCTGGTATTCCCTTGAGGTCTCCCATCCGAATACTAGCCAGGAACGACCCTGCTTAGCTTCTGAGATCTGATAAGATTGAGCTAGCCTGACCTATCCATGTCAGGGTTTAATCATAGTACTAAATGATTAAAGAGGCCTACGACATGTTGAAATATTTTGGGGAGGAAAACAGGAAGAAAATCCCTTGGGAGAACAAGCACAGATTACTAATACTGAAAAACATAATATGAAAACCCTTTTTTAAAATCCAGCTCTTATTGTAAATTGGTGACCTGCTTCACCCCTTTTAGATTCTTCTCCTGAGATCAGGTGGCTTTCATTTTAAAGAGCCTACTTTCAAATAAATGGTTACAGTTTTAGTCCAGATGGAGAGGGGAAATATATTTATGCAAATAGTTAATATATGTGTGGATAATATTTGTCTCTTCATACAGAAGGAAGATAGTGAGGAAGAGTCAAAGTGTCTTCTTAAAACCATGTCTCTATATATCTAATAGCTAAGGTCCCCTCTGTGTACGGATACTTATTTCCATGGATTTGGGTCACATGGAGGGTAAACAGATCTTCCAGCAAACTTAGGACAGTCCCCGTGTTTGCAGAAAAATCTAAAATGTTTTTAAAAGTATACGGGGATTCTTAAATCCCTCCAAAAGTAAAACTGCTTACTCTGCACAAGCACAGAGAACGGACTTACTGAGGTGTGGGGAAAGCCATTAGAGCCATGAGGGAAGCCGCCAACACAATAGCTGTGTGCCCCGCCACTGGGACAGCCCCCACCAGGACCTCCAGCAACTAAGACTGTAGCTTCAACCCGCAGGTTTGGGCACGGGACTGCTGAGAAAAGGCAGCAGAAAAGGGAGGGCAGCTGGTTGGCCAAGGGAGGCAAAGGGGCTGCAGTGCCTCTCTGGGAGCCAGCTTGTCTGCCTTCTGCTGCTGCTGCCGCTGCCCAAGCTGGCCCTGCCGCTGTCAGTTGAAGCGCGAGGAGGTGAAGCCTGCGTCGTTGGCCCCCCTCCCTCCTGCAACCGGATTGGGGACATTTGCTGGCCTGCAGCTGCAAAAGGAGAGAAACAGGAAGAAGTGGGGTTCTGTGAGAGGGGAGAGAGGCAGAGAAAAAATAGTGAATTGTCTGTTGGGGGGAGAGAGAAAAAAGAATGGGAGACTGAGGGAGAAAAAGAGGAAGGGGAGCTTGGGGGTAGAGAAATAGTGGAGAGAAAGAGAGGGGCAGACTGAGGGGGTGGGGGGAAAGGATATTGGGAAGGCTAGGGTAAAGGAGTGAGACATATAAGGGGTGAGAGGAGAAATGGGGTAAGAAAGGAAGGAAAGCTGACATAGAAGGGGTGAGAGAGAAGGGGGCGTGAGGGAAGATTAGTAAATAAGGGGTGCATGCAGAAAGAAAGATGAGGGTACTTTGACAATAAAGGGGAGGAGAGGGGAGAAAAGGTGGGGGAATGCCCCCTCCCCACAAGTCCCTTGTGAGGACTGCCTGCAACAAAGACTACAATAGGGCTACAACACGTTATGCAACATTTTTTTGTGGGTCCCCTCTTGTCATTTCTATATTCCATCTTCTAGGAGAAAGGCTAGCAGAAAACTGAAGGAATCCAAGGAGGGTCAGACTTAATACTTTATCATGACTGCATTAGCAGTTTACCCTATCGTGGTCAGATGAAAAATAGCAGAGTAGAAACAGCAACTTTTCATAACCACAAAGAACAAATCACAGTTTCTATCTCCCTGAATCACAAATTAACATTTCTAATTCAGACATTTTCTACATTTTAGATAGATATTCTCTATGTTTCTACTTAAGCTTGTCTTCTTATGTTTCACAATTGAAACTGGGCAACCAAATGTGACTATTTTGAATGGTCTAAACAAAATTAATAAAATATATACCAAATCCTGCTGTAAATCATATATCAGTCAGTAGTCAATGTTGACAGCTACCACAAAATCTTTAGATATCACATATTGATTTTCCATATAAAATATGCATTCAGCATGAGAATATTTGCTATCAAAATTCAAAGAGGTAGATACTGAGCAGAACTCAGGAAAGAGGAATGTGTTTCAGCTAAAAAAAGAGGCATTTCACAACTAATATCCTGTATAATATAAGAAAATTGCATGGTAGGCTTGAATGGAAATATGTTAAAATAAAAAAAAATGAGAGATCGTTCTCAAAATATTCTACAATAGGTAAACATATGAGCAGAAAATTAGTTCACACCCAATAATAAGTCCTTAAACTATGCCAGGACATAATGAGATTAGAATCCTTCTCATATTGGCTAAATAATACATTATTATTTTTCTTTAAACAGGCATCCTTACATCTAATTTTTGGGACTAGATTTAGATACAGTATGGGCACACACTTAGTCAAGATTAGGATCCAAGATGCTAAACATTCATGGTAAGATGAACTTTGAAGGGTTCATTACTAGGGATTGACATAAATTGAACCACAAAGCAAAGTTTGTGTTGAATTTTGCACTGTTCATGGTTCGGGAACAGACGTTCGTGACAGGTTCACCCTCACAAGCTTCCACAAACTTTCAGAGCAGTCTGTGAGATTTTTGGTAGCCACAAAAACAGCTAAGGAGTAAGAAGGTGCTCCCCACCACTCAGCTGTTTTGGGCTGTCTTGTGCAGTCCCTCTAAACTTTAAAAGGACTGCACAAGACAGCATGGAAAACAGCTGTGCATGGGAAGCCTGCCTTCTGCAGTCCTTTTAAACTTTAAAGGGACTGAATAGACAGCCAAGAAAGCAGCTGTATGGTTGGGAGGCTGTTATGCAGGGGTCATTTCGTAGAAAAAGAGGTGCAGGAGCTCATTAGCATAACTCATTTGCATATGCCACCCACCCAACATACCGGAAGTGTGTCAGAAGGCAACACCCACCCCTCAGGCTCCACTCCACATGAATGAAACTGACCTGCTCTTCCTCCAATACTTTGTGCAATAAAAATAAGCGTCAAGCACACCCTCATTCTCTTCCTGCTCCCTTGAAACCACCAGGTTTCAAGTAGACTTGAGATACCCAGGACATGTGCACCACCCATCCCTTTCCCTTCCCCTCCCCACAACAAGACACCCTGTGAGATAGGTGGGGCTGAGAGAGCTCTTTTGAGAACTGCTCATGAGAGAACGGCTCTGAGAGAGCTTGTGACTGGCCCAAGGTCACACCACCAGCTGCATGAGGAGGAGTGGGGAATCAAACCCGGTTCTCCCAGGTTAGAGTCCAACTCCTGACCACTGCACCAAACTGATGGGGTGGAAGCTGCTGAAGGGTTGGTGAAATTTCTCCAGTACTTATGTGCCATGTGCCCAGATAAAAAATGGTATACTTAGAAAATTCATATGCCACCTTGAGCAAGTCCCTGGAAAAGCAGCACACAGTCATAAAAGGAACAATGATAAAATTATCAATATTAAAACAGAACATTAAAAACAATAAAGACCCTAGCAGGGCTTTCCCCGGGGTGCTGCACCTCTGCACTGCTCGGGGAAGCCAAGGAGGGGGTGGGCCTTGGTCATGTGCCCACCCCCTGGGCTCCTCACTCCCGGGGCTGCGCTCCTGTGCGCTCCTGCTCCAACGGACCCTTGCTGTTATGTCCTAATGGCAACCGCAGACACGATCAGAGAAATGCACGTGGCTGGGCTGGCTACCGGAGCTTGGGTGGTTGTCCCTGAGCTGCTTTGCAAATGGGTGCTCGCAGCACCACCAACCGTCCCAGAGGACATCACTCACTGCACCGCTCCAGAGTCATGGCAGCCACTCTGGGACAACTCACCACATTTGACCCTGCTCACCCCAAGCTCTGGGAAGCATGGGTAGAACAATTAAAGTACTTCTTCCTGGTCCAGGAGATGGCCAACGCAGGAAAGAAGCTCCAACGAAAGCTAGTAGCAATTGAGGAACTAAAGCTGGATGCTACTTGCAAAGCAGATGCTGCATTTGAGAAAACCCATAAGGATCACCAAGGATCCACGATGCACTGCCTGGCAACCACCAGCAGCCCATTGACATCGGACGAGGATGAAGAGGTCCTTCAGCTCCACAGACTGGACCAGCGAGGACCACAGTGCCCAGCCGCTGCACCAGTGCTAGCCAGCCAGCAGACCAATGCACCCACACTGTGTGCTAGCTGCGGAGATCCACATGACAGCTGGACCTGCTGCTTTCGTGAAGCATCCTGCCGATCCTGCGGCAAGACAGGACACATCATCCAGGTTTGTCATTCCCAGGGCCCCCGACGCACACAAGCCGCACACGTGGAGTCATCAGAACTGCACTCCACAGCATCCACCCACCACCAGGTAATGAACTTGCCCCAGGACACCCCCAACAAAATTTATAGCTACATGAAGTGGCTAGAAGTGGTGCCAGTGTCCTCCACCACATCACAGGCTGCCATCCATGCTGTGTGGCACATCTTCAGCTCCCATGGCATCCCCAACACACTTGTAACCGACAATAGCTCAGCCTTTACATCAGGAGAGTTCCAGAAGTTCATGGGCTACTATGGGATCCAGCACATCCGATCCACCCCGTTCCACCCAGCCACAAATGGCCAGACTGAATGCATGGTGCACACAGCCAAAGAAGCCCTGTGCCGCATGGACACCGGCGACTGGAATTACAAACTGGCAGCATTCCTATTTGGCCAGTGGACAACCCGACAGACCACAACCGGGCACAGCCCCGCAGAACTCCTCATGGGTAGGCGGCTCACAACCAGGTTGGACTGTCTATACCCAGACCATGCCCCAGAACATAGCGTGGCCCCAGAGCAGCAGAAGGCTCCACAGGGGTTCTTCCCGGAGGACCCCCTCTATGTAAAAAAAATTGCTAAAGGTCCCACCTGGTTGCCAGGCCAGATACTGCGGGTAACAAGACCTCTATTCTACGAGGTCACAGGGGAAGGTCAGCTGTTGAGAAGACACATCAACCAACTGTGCCACCAGCTCCTGCCCACAGCATCTGATGCATCCGAAAAGAGTGAGGATGAAACCCCTGTTCCTGTGCGAGATGAAGACAAGGACCACGAGACATCCACACCGGAGACTCACCGACTGAACACATCAGCAAACACACACATGGACATCCCTCCAGCACCAGCCCTGATGGATGAACCAGAACTGCCCCCAGGACCAGCTGAGGCTGCCCCTGAGCAACCTGCCGCAGAAATGGGAGTACGCCACTCGACCAGGGAACAGCAAAGGCCCACATATTTAAAAGTCTTTGTGTGCTAGGAAATGTCTGAACTATGGGGGAAGGGGTGTTATGTCCTAATGGCAACTGCACACACGGTCAGAGAAATGCACATGGCTGGGCTGGCTACCGGAGCTCCACTTCGGGAGACAATAGCCCGGGCGGATTGTAAATTAGATCAAGTGGCCACCCAGGTTCCACCAGGGGACCTATGGTTTAAGGTAACTCATGACTAATCCTATCAGGGAGTAATCCTATCAGGGAGTGGGCATAATCTTATCAGGGTAATCCTATCAGGGAGTTTGAGCAAGGCTGGGGGTGCGGTGGTGATATAGACATGTATTTAAGCAGACCCCCAAGCCCCATTCAGTAGCCTGGAATTGTACCACCAATAAACTTATGAGCTGATTTCACTGCAACGTGTCTCTGGACTCAGTATTTTACAGAGGCACTCCCCACTGCGCTGCTCTTTCTGGCTGTCTTCTGCAGTCCCTTTAAACTTTAAAGGAACTGCACAAGACAACCTGAAATAAGCTTGCTCCCCACTGCTCAGCTTTTGGGGGGACTTTCTACACATGAAAGCTCATACCTTGAATAAATCTTTGGTCTTGAAGGTGCTACTGGACTCTAAATCTGTTCTACTGCTTCAGGCCAACACAGCTGACTACCAGGACCCATCCCCATTTAAAGGGACTGCAGTTCCTTTCAATGGGGTTTGCAGGGCCATGAACCAGTTTGGTTCATGAATAAGCCTCCTGGTTCAGTTTGTGGCTCAACCACAAACACCAAGCCAAATCGCATTTTCCTAGTTCATGCCCATCCCTATTCATTATGTCCCCCCTCCTCCTGCCACACAATCCCACCACTTCTTTAATATTAGCCCACACTGTCCAGATCAGATCACAGTGTTCTTAGTAGAACCAGCACCATCACAACAAAGTGCCTGAAGCTCAAAGTGATTAATATGAGAACTGTACAGGTCAATACAGTGGATGGCAACCTCAGTCTGACTCACTGATTATCAAATATAAGAGTTGCCCAAATGCTGAGCTCTCTGGTAAGACTTCTCATGGGAAATTTCATTTGAGGAGCAAATTTACATCACCCAACGCCACATATTTTCCCTCAGAAAACTTCTCTGACAAGGAGGAGGAGGAGGAGGAGATTGGATTTATACTGTTTACTCAGAATCACAATCTCCTTTCTGTTCCCCTCCCCACAACAGACACCCTGTGAGGCAGGTGGGGCTGAAAGAGCTCTGAGAGAACTGCTCTTGAGAGTAAATCTCTGAGAGAACTGTGGTTTGCCCAAGGTTACCCAGCAGCTGCATGTGGAGGAGTGGGGAATCAAACTTGGTTCTCTCACAGTCCTAACCACTATACCGAACAAGGGCCATTGGAAGGGAAGGGGGGCAACAATCACCCTGAGGGCTGGTAGAGCTGGGTTTGTCATGTGGATTTGTTTTTATGTTTGTGTTGCCTGTGGATGGTTGTAAGGGGATTCCAGCACGAACCTGTCTGAGAGCCTGTGGTAGCTCTTGGCAGGCATACAGCCATAAAGAAAGATGGATGCACACCTCTTTTGTTCCCATCACTCTTCTTCACTACATTCTGCTTCAGCAAGCAAGACCAGGAGAGAGGGGTCAACACAGAAGCTGCAGCTGCATTCTCCTTCACCGCTGTGATACTGTTGAAGAAACAGGAGGATTTGCAAGAACTGCACAGATCACAACCTAGGTAGCACAACACACATTAGCACTAGCTACCACGCCAAGCATTCAAGTTTTTGCCTTGCTAAATCAGTGTAACGAGTTATTTACATAACTGGGTCAGGCTCCCAGCTACAGGCATACACCGCTTTGTTTGAAAAATGGCTGTAGACCTCTTAAGGCAGGGGTGGGCAAATTGCGGCCCAGGGGCCACATGCGGCCCGCCACAGAGTTTTTTGCAGCCCGCCAAGACAGTTGGCCACTGTCAACACCTGAGGAGCTGCAGCTTGAACTTATTGACATGCAGTCAGATCACACTGTGAAAGAAATGTTTAATGCTGTGACATTAGTTGACTTTTACAAATCTTGGTCTGTTGAAAAGTTTCCATGTATGAAGAAATTTGCTGGGAAAATGTTCTCTATATTTGGGTCTACATATATTTGTGAGCAAAGTTTTTCTTGCATGAAGATCAACAAGAGTAAATACAGACACTAACAGACATTTGACAGACATTAACTTGCAGGCTGTGATGAGAATCTCAACAAGCAATCTCACGCCTGATTTCAAAAAAATTGTAGAAAAGTGTGATAGGGTACATTTGTCTCATTAAACTGATTCTAAAATTAAATGTGCTTGCAGCTATAGATGATATGAAATTAGCACAATAAATAAATTGAATAAAACGACCACTGTTTTATTTAATTTATATTTATTGATTTTTGTGATACAATTTATACCTTTTCTGAAATGCAAAGTTAACTAATGAATGCAATCATTTTAAAAGGTGCGGCCCTCCGCTAACCTCCGCTCCCACAAAGTGGCCCCCGAGCCAAAACAATTGCCCACCCCTGTCTTAAGGGAATTGCTGATGACAGTCCAATTCCTTGCTTCTCAGACAAACAGCTCCTGCTAGGAAGGTGGAGTGCAAGAAACCTGTTGGCTGCTGCTATCCAATGTCACTGGTCTCCAATTTTCTCTTTCCAAATCAGCATTTAGGGCTGGCCTTCCCTACTCCTCTCATTAGGCTGCTGAGCAACCTGGTGTCTTTACTATCTCCAAAACCATATGTGAATATTCCACAACAAATTGAAAATGGGACAATACAACAACTGACAATATACTACATAATTTGGCGTGTCTTTTATGCTCCTGTCCAGACTGTGTCTAGAGCTGACACTCCCTCCTTCCCTGCCCTTCAATTCAATTCAATTTATCACGATCAAAGATCAGCAAATACGTTAAAATATTACATATAGCTAACCATGAAATACAGCCAGACAGTTGGTACAGGTAAAATTTTAGTTAAGATAATGTGGATTTTAAAGTTTCCTAAGAATTAAGAGTCTTCTGTCTGGTTAGGATAGCCAAAGAATAAAATCTTGCTACCTTAGCAGTAGTTTCATTACAAATATCAGCTAAAAGAAGAGTAGAATAAAACTGGTTAGTCCTGCATGGGTAGATGACAATTATTGGCGTAATATATTTAGGATGAATCTCGTGATAAAATTGACAAGATAAAAGAACGTGCTCAATTGTCTCGACCTGTCCAGAATTACAAGGACAGAGTCAGCTTGTGTATGGGGTATGAGCATATCTCCCTTGCAGGAGGGCAGATGGGAGAACATTTAATCGTGCTAAAGTGAAAGTCTAAGACAGAAACCCTGTCTCTGGTTGTGTTTCCCCCAGGCCAATTTTAGAGAACATGCATCACAATTCCTGTGGAGCAGAAGAAACCTAGAACTTTATTAATAAAGGAGGATATAATAAAGGTATAACAAGGCTTGGACCCTCAAATACCCATAAGATTACAATGGGAGACAGAGGATTTTATATTCAGTATGATGCTTGCAAATAAATCAAGATTATTAGTTGCATCAAACATCAGCACTCTGACCTAACAGATCTCAGACTGGTGGAAAACCTTTTGGGCCAGGCTTTCCCAAGTAAAGTTTTTTTCCCTTTAGCTAAACAATAAGTGCTTCTTTCTCTTAGACTGTGATATTCTTAAAGTATCTATTTAGCTGATATGGTTTACAGGGTACCATTGTCCTTTGTTTAGCCAGAGACATACACAATTATAGCTGGCCTGCCAAGGCCATAAACTTTAGCAGAATAGTAGCATGTCAGCAATTAGCTATTTCCCAGAATGTGTTTAAAACATAAACCAAAGTGAATATCCTGAATATGTATTCATGATTGATTTCTGTTTCGGTGATTAGGATCATCAGTGGCACTTAGCAAATGTATGTCTGTCTATGCCAGAAAGATGCTAAGTGTGCTCACTAAGGTTAATCTGCTGAGTCAGTGGCAGAGTACCGAGTGTATAACAATGTTTCACAAACTGTGCGTACAACAAAAGCTCTGCGGTGCTTCGGGAGTTCTAACGAATAAAGGTAACTGGATGGAGCACAGTTTAGGTTTTTATTTCTCACCACTGAAAAGTGTGAGGCTCGGGCTCTGTCCATTTGGAGAGAAGTGTCCCATGATCTTTGTTCGACAACAGCTTTGTCGAACAATCCAAGGTGCAAAAGGGCAGTACTGGAGAAGCCAAGAAGTGCCAGTTTGTATTCTTTTGTGGAAACCCAGCGTGAGCAAAAACTATCTGAAAGGATTGAGGAGGTCAGCCCTGATGGAAGGAGTTTTAATTTAAGCCAAAAACATATGGCATAAATCCATGCCTGGGTTTCTAATGTAACTAGGCCAGCCTCAAGCCAAGCCCTTGCCCTTCTGTTATAGGGAGACTCATGCCATTAATGGACTACTGTGCTTGTTACCCTAAACCCCTTCCCACCATTTTGTTTTTTATCTTTACTGTTACTGGGCATGCATTAGAACATAAGCCTTTTGAAATGGGTGCTATACCTAAAATGCCTGCATTGGCATCAATTGGTCAGAACCAGTATGGCTGCAAAAGCCGCAGTAACCGTAGTGTCTGCCAGGAAATCTTCTGGCTAAAAGCCACTGCTGTAGTCTGCTTAAACCGCATGCATCGCAACAGCAACCCTGAAAGTTTGTCCTGCATTTAAAAGGTTCATGAGGATAAAACTCTTTTATTTTGATGATGCAATGAATTCATTCCTTAAGTAAGCATTTTTTTGGCTCATGCTATCTTTCTGACTACCATAAGAGGGCAGCAACGAAACGTCACTGGAAGGAGTAAGAAACGCAAAATCCTGAAATTCTTTTAAGATTTTTTTTAAAAATTATTTTCTCAGAAAAAAGTGGGATACAGAAGGGAAGAAGGGATGGGGGAAATATAAATTTGTCAGGTTAGTAAAATATTATGAGTTGTTACGTACAACAGGTAAAATCAGATGTATTACCAAGTGTATTACATATTTCAAATATAGAAGCAGACAATAAAACATCAATATTATAGAATTTTAGGACAGATTCTCTCTATAAAGAATAAACAAGAACAAAATCCTGAAATTCTTAAAGTCACTCCCTTCATTTGGGGAGCGGGGCACAAGGGTGCAGTGGGAAGGTGGGGAAAGTCCCCTTCCACGAGTAGAACTTCAGTTGAAGTTCTCTGGTTCCCATGCAGAGTTTGGGGGGATTTTCTCTGAAGGGCTGAAATGAGAAAGTACTTCTCATACAGTCCTTTGCTTTGTAGTAGTGCAAGAGCTGACTGAGGAGGGAAACCTGGCTTAATGCTCTTGCTCAAGCTTGATTCGAGTGACCAGTTAGTGACCAGTGACCAGTAAGCTGAGTTAGTGTGAGCTAGCTCACAGTTTTTTAGCCTCCGACTGACACATTTTTATCTTCACTCAGGAAGGATGGCTCCAGAGCAAACCAATTTATGCAGAAGCCAAATCGCTCGCTTACAACATTAATGCCAGTAGCTCACAAAGTGGAATTTTTGCTCACAAGACTCCACAGCTTAGAGGGAGCATTGCTAGTGGCTGATGGTTGCTCAGTCTGTGTCTGACAAAGGGAACTTTGACTCTCAAAGGTCATATCCTGAAACTCTTCTTGGTCTCTAAAGTGCTACTGGACTGAGATCTAACGGTTCTGCTTTGGGGGAGGGTATTTGTATATGTGTGTGCATGTGTGCACCTGGAAGTCATGGTGACCTACTGGGGGCCTGGAGAATATTCAGGGAGGTGGCGGCATAAAGCCTGCCCCCGCCTCCCAACTGCTGGTATTCCAAGGAGGTCTCCCATCCAAGTACTTGCCAGAGTTGACCCTGCTTAGCTTCCGAGATCTAATGAGATCGGGCTTTGCCTGGGCTATCCAGGTCAGGGTTAACTGTTCTGCTTCAACAGGGTTGTTGTGTGGATAGAACAGGAGAACCTCATGTGCCACCCTAGGTTTACTGAAGGAAGGGCAAAATAAAAATATGGTAAGATAGATGGAGAGAGACAGACGGGTCACTGTGTGGTTCTTGCAGGCAGGCAAACTGTGCCCTAGCAATGCTCTTTCCTTAACAGTACCACAACTGAGGTTTCTGCCATGAAGGCTTGGATACAAATCTGGTAGGCATAATTTTAAGATGGTAAATAAAATTCCAGAGGACATATATATTCTAGACCTTCAGCACTGAAGACAGATCAATAAATACTCAGGCTGTCCCAAATCAAGAGTGATTTATAACTCCAGAAAGGTTTCAGCTGAATATTCTCAGCTTAGTTTATATTATATTAATTATACCAGAGGAGGATGCACTGAGGTGCTTTCTCTGGCAAGGTTATGGAAGTTGTGCAAAACACACCATGTTCTGAGGAGCCTTTGGGAGTTTCCTCTCCATCTGGAGAGTTTTTATTATAGCTGAGATGTGTGATTGTGAAGTTTCCCCCAGCGGGTTCACAAGGAAGACAGGGTGATTTGAGGGCCTCGTCTGTATCAGTAAGTGTTGCTTGTTTAAAGTTAAGGCTGATTGGTATTTTATTGCAGCCTGAATATTTTATGGTGTATTGTTGTTTTCTTCTCTGTAAGCCACCCTGCTCTGAAGAAGTGGGTTAGATAAATAAATAAAATTATCTATATCAACAATCTGGCAAGAGCTATGGGAGAAATTGCATATCCTCAGCATTTAGAAAAATTGTATATCCTCAGAGGACCCTACAGACTTATATTCCAGACTCGCCCTATTCACCAGAGTCGCTTCTCATTTTATGAAGTCTGTATCTGTCCCTCTAAAATGGTTTTGTCTGTTTTCTCCCTATTTTGCCTGGGGAGGAGATGATGAGAATGCCATTTTGAAATAAGTATGAAGAGATACATTCAAAGAGATACACACTGGCAGCTTCCTCCCTCAAGGTGAAAACTTTCAAAAAAATGACTGATGGTGGTAGTGCCAGCATTTTGATTCTGATACACATGTATCAAGGGAAGACGTTGGGGAAAATCCTGCTAGCTTGGTTGAAGTGACTGAGTACAGTCTGGACAAAGATTTTTTTTCTCCTCTGCTTCCAGGCACTTAATCCTAGGCATGGTCCGAGGCACTTCTAACAGGAAGTAGGGAACATCCTGCTAGCTTGGGCTGAATTTGCTTGCAGGTATTTAAGCCTGGGTATGGCCAGAGAGTAGGGGCTGTGGTGGCTCAGAGGTTAAGACACTGACAAGAAGGTCACTAGGTCAGCAGTTCGAGACCCAAGTGCCGTGTGGTGGAGTGAGCGCCCGTCTCTGGCCCCTGCTCCTGCCAACCTTAGCAATTCAAAAGCAAGAAACTGCAAGTAGATAACTAGGTACCAGTTTGGTGGGAAGGTAACAGCGTTTTGTGCATCTTGGCATTTAGTCATGCCAGTCATATGACCACGGAAAAGTCTTCGGACAGCGCTGGCTCTTCAGCTTGGAAACAGAGATGAGCACCGCCCCCTAGAGTCGGATTCGACTGGCCTTCGAGCAAGGGTAACCTTTACCTTTTTACTATGGCCAGAGAAGAGCTGAAGGGCAAAAACCAAAGGCCTTTGGAATTGTGGCTTGTAACTTGGGACCTATGCTAGCCAGCCCAGTCCAGGATGCCTATTTTCTGTTGCTCTTCTTTAAATTGTCTTGTTTAAATTGGTTGTCTTGTACTATAGGAATTTCTGTAAGCCCCAATGGGTCCCTTTGTGGAGAAAAGCAGCACAGACATGTCCATGTAAATAAATAAAAATGAACATAAACATGTGTACCTGGACGCAAAATGCTAGCAAGGCTACTTTCCTTCCACTGTTCCCATAGTACAGGTTTCTGAATGTGTTAAAGTTACAGTTCTCTGCTGTGAGATTAAACATAATACGGCCGAGCCATAACTGAGTGGCAGACCACAGCTTCAATCCCCAGGCACCTCCAATTAAAAAGGATTTCAGGTAGCTGGGCAAGAGACTCAGCTGGGGACCCTGAAGAGCTACTTCCTGTCAGAGACTACTGTAGCAAGCTTTGAAGGGCTGATTACTGGATACTATAAAGCAACATCATATTTCATTGTTAAGTTTTGTGTTTTTTTAAACTGAAAACACCTTTTTCTAACACATATGCTTCAGGAGCCATTTCTGGACTTACTTCTGCAGAATAAATTATTACAATATATAGGAGATGAAGAAGGACGTATTTATGCTATTCTGGCTTTGCCCAATAATCCTTGCCTTTCTTGGTGCACATTTGCATTTGGAATACAGCAAGTGTTTAGGATCTACAAATGACATTTAAAGGCAAGTTTTTAAAAATGATGGTTTGTTCACCTTTTTAAGGTGCTTTTAACGCCACTGACAGGGCCCTTGTTGCAGAAAAGGTTTTTTAAATGGTTTTTACGATGCTTTGTATGCGTTCTTTTAGGTACTTCTAAAAACCACAGAGATAGGTTATTGTCACAAGAAAAGCTGTCAATAAATGCAAATTAGCAAAGATGGTGGGGATGGGGCCCTGGACAAGAATTCCAGGTTTCTCAGAAATCCCAGGGAAACAATATGCAAGTCCAGGTTTGTTTACAATAAAGCATCAAACTTACAGAAAAAGCAGGCTAAGCTCCCAGCCGCTGGGCCTTGAGTACGCACATGGAGAGAGCGAAGCATGTCGGAATCCGAGATAAGACACATAGCTAAAACTAAGTATCTTATACTGTAAGTGCTGGTTACTAGTCAAGAAATCATTAATCAGGCTTTTCCAAACATTGAGATGAGCCAGGCCATCTCACACCTGATGTCTAGTGGTGAGAGGAAACAAATCAAGCTTTGAAGATAAGAGCTGCTAACAAGCATGAGAGAGAGAAATATTCTCTTGTGAGCAGTCTGATGGCTGTACCCTCACAAAACTCAAGGGAACTGAAAGGTCAAGTACAATCCTATAACAAAGGTGGAGTTACAAAGGCTATACAGATGGGGAAAGGTACTGAGTTAGACTAGGGTTGCCAAGCGTCACCTTACTTGTAGCGGGGGGGAGCCCTTGCTGCTCCAGGAGAGTCCTGGCATTCGCGTGAAGTGCGTGCACCGCAATGACATCACCCGGAAGTGACGTCATCGCATCGGGCACATTGGGGGCGGGAACTCAGTAATTCGAGGGAAAACCATAGAGTTTTTCCTCGAATTACAGAGCATCCCCCCCCCCGAAACGTGCCCGACACAATGACATCACCTCCGGGTGATGTCATTGCGCCGGGCATGTCTCCTCGGCCTGGCAATTTGAGGGTGGGGTTCCCCCTGGCAGCCTGATCCCAGCCGGTGGGCAGTGGGCCACTGGAGCAGGGGTTTCCTTGCCCCCCGGGGGGACTTGGAAACCCTAAATTAGACCCAAACTGCCAGAAAATATAAATCACAGAAAAAGGTGAGTTTGGCTAAAGAGATTCATATTATTTTAAAAAAACACATGCCCACAGTGTACTCATGACTGAATTGGACATGACCTATGAACAGAGAGATAGCTGGTTCAAACTCAGGAGATGTGCTCTTCCCCACCTGCCTTCTTCCTGCCCTCCTCCACAACTGCTTTGTTCTCTTCTCCCAGATGATAGAAGTTAATAAAGCAGCCGGATTCCTGAGACAGAAGATGTTTTGCCACTCTTATCTCAGGCCTGGTCTACACATGCAGCAGAATGTGCTGGTAGAATTCAGAGGAGGTAGAATGGGCCATGCCACTTCAGACTGTAGGTTGGGAGAGCCACATTTTGAATTTTATCTCATTTGAAAGCACCCTGCTTATTAAAAATTAGCATACCAGGAAGGAAGATTTTAGTCTTTGCATGCTGGACAAAATTTCTATTTGCAAGGTATTGGTATTATAGGGGAGCGGTGAAAAAAAATGTAAGGGTGGTGAGGTCTTCTGCTATAGCAAGAAACCTCCTGCCCCAAGGAACCCACCACTCCAGGCTCCTGCTGCTGGTTGGTGGAGCAATGTTGCAGCATCATACACCATGTTGTCAAGTTGCCCCATCCCCAAAAGCTCCCGGTGGAAGCCCTGTCTCTTACCATCCAAAGCGACACAGTCCATCCTCCTAATGCAGAACTATACCACCTCATTACCATCTCATTCTGCTTTGGGTCCCAGCTGGGGGAAAAAGAGAGACAATGAATGAATGAATGAATGAATGAATGAATGGAGTAGAGTGAATTCCTCTGAATGTTTATACCAGCCCTGTATAAGAGGTAGCTGTGGCAACAAGTGGGAGGTCATGAAGGGGCAATCACTGTTATATGCTAGTAACAATTTGAGCAGGTGTGTATCACGTGCCACAACAAGCGTATCCAAGGCTGGAGCAGGCCTTTAGTTAAGCACATACTACAATACTGGGACACCTGAAAGAGTATAACAGCCAGAAATAGTCAGGATTTAAGTATCCCCCTCCCTTTAAGCAGCTCACGGAATGCACAGAGGAAAGTGACTACACCTTCATTAGTGCAGGAAGATTCAAAGTTCTGATTGCCTGGCTGGCATGTAAGTGAATATATACTCCAGAATCCTTCTGAAGAGGATACTGCAGCATGAACAGGAATGAGGGACAACATGTGGTGGAACCCATGGCTACATTTGTGCATGACCCTCCAACAGTGCTGGCCTTTAGATTCAGCATCAGGTCATACATAACGCTGTAACATCTTTAAAATACCTACATATTATTTTACAATCTGAAACCTCCCATGATTTCACAATATGCTCTGTTTTGTCAGTAGTGAAGAAAGACAGGGATATTGGGATACATGCTGTGAGGAATGTATTTCATGAGATAAACCACATCCCACCTTGTGTACTTATTTCAGTCTTGCCTGCTATTTATTTATAGTATTTTTAGGCTACCTTTCCCCACAAGCAGGGCTATAATGCTGAGACAACAGCTTAGAACTTTGGCTGCTGATGCATTAAAGCCTCAGAGGTATCAGCTGGGTGTACGCCTTCAAGCAGCCATCAGACCTCCTCGTTGTCGCTGGACTGTTTTCCTTTTTCTGTTTGCTTGTGCTTGTTTTATGGTGCTCATAAAGTGCTCCAGCACTAATTACTTCTTCTTTTTTCTTTCTCACCTTTTAAGTGAGGCTGAGTTCTCAGAGATGGCAAGTAGTTTACTTCCCCATAGGCTAGAGGCTCAGGGAAAAGCATCAACCAAGACCTGTCCAGGCAGCTCCCCCTGAGAGCTGGCATGGCTTATTTGTTCAAGTGTCAAACTAGGGCATGGGAGAGCCAGGTTCAAATCCATGCTCTGCCAGAAGCTCATCATGAGACCTCGAGCCCATCACAATTTCTCAGCCGAAGGTTTTTATTGGGGTTTCCGGTCGGAGGAATGGAGGTCTGACACGCTTTGCAGATGCGCAGGGCGGACAGCGGCTCTTCTTGACAGCTTGGGTGGATAAATCCACCTGACGCAACCTCACACAGGTAGTGTGAGGACCAGCAAGCAATATAATCCAGGTTTGAGCAAGCTCGGTGAAGGAAAAGCCTCAGAGGAGACTTTTACAACACCTTGAGCACTGCAGCCAAAGAAGATTTTTGCAAGTATCTCTAAGGAGCCGAGCTGGGCTGATTAATCAGCATAAAATCTCCAATTCCCCTGATTCCTTAACAAAGAAGACAAAGTTTAAACGTTGGGACCACATCTGAAGAGAAGTAACAACATAAGGTAACGGGAAAAAACTTTTTGCCTTACCATTACCGTGTTTTGAAAGACGAAAAGCAGTTCTGGTGAAGCAATAGACTGTTGCAGATTGGATGAGTGCAGTTTTGAAACGTTAAAAAGCTGAATTTGAATTTAAAAAGCCAAAAAAACAAGTTGTTTAACATTCCTGCGGTTAAGAAGAGTCGGGAGGGGGAGCCAAGCATCGTGAGACAAAGAGGGGAGGAGGGAACCAAGCATCGCGAGACCAAGCTGTGAGGACTGAGACAGGAAGTGACGGCTTGAGGAGCAGACAAGAAGGGAAGCGGAGAAGAACCGGAAGAGAGCAAAGGGGACTGTAAAAACTGCCGGACCAAAAGGACTACAACAGGAAGTGACGTGCGGAGAGCAGACAAGTAAGCAAGAGGAAGGGACAAAAGGAAACTACGGCAAGCCAGAAGCAAGGTAAAAAGACTATAACCTTTGACACAAACCATAGAGAAGTTGCGCCCGCCATTTTGGATTTATAAATTTTTTAAACAGTAATATCTCATAAACTATATAACTTAGAAGGCTGAAACCAACGAAATTTGACTTGGCAAGACTAGCTTGTGTGATTACACTAAACGGTGTTTTTTTTGAACTGATAAAACAGGAAAAGCTGGAGGATATTTGGAGGAAGGTTAACCCACAAGGGAAAGACTATACTTTTTACTCTAACAGACATGATTCACATTCAAGAATTGATATGATCTGGATGTCTATTAATCTAACATTTAAGACAAAAACAGTTGAAATTCTACCTAGAATAATCTCAGACCACAATCCTTGTCTATGGACTTCTGGGCAAATAAAAAGGCAAGGGAGATGGAGAATAAATGAGGACTTATTAGACAACCAATAAATAGTTAAAAAATTACATGAAGAGACAGATTTATATTTTCAAGCGAACATACAAAAAGAAGTAAAAATTCAAACTGTGTGGGATGCGTACAAAGCAGTTATGAGAGGATTATTGATATCATTGAACGCTAAAGACAATAAAAAGAAAAGAGAACAATATGAAAACATTGTACAAGCCATTAAAATAAAAGAAAAGGAACTGAAGAACAGACCAGGAAAAAAGAAACTGCAAAAGGAAATTTGGATGTTACAAGACCAAGCAAAAGCTATTTTGAATCAAGAGACTTACTGGAACCTGAAAAAATTGCAACAAAAAGCATTTGAAGGTGCAAACAAACCTGGAAAGTATTTAGCATGGCAATTAAAGAAAAAACGTGAAAATAAATTTATTACTAAAGTGATACAGGACAATATTGAGATAATAGACAATAAGGGAATAAAAAGAGAATTTTTTAAATATTATGCAAAGCTTTTTAAGAAGGAAAATAAAGACAGAAGAAGGATTAAAGAATACCTACAGTCATTAAAATTACCAAAACCAACGGAGAAAATCAAAGAACTACTTAACTGCCCAATGTCACTACAAGAGATTAAAAATGCAATAAATGATTCAAAATTAGGGAAAGCACCTGGATCAGATGGATTTACAGCTAAGTTTTATAAATCACTACAGGATTCGATCTCACCAGTGTTATTGCTATTAATGAATGACATAGGAATGACACAGGTGAGGTCCCGGAGACTTGGAAAGAAGCAACCATTTCACTCATTCCGAAAGTAGGTCAAGATTTAACCAATGTTAAAAATTATAGACCAATTTCTTTGTTAAACAATGACTATAAGATTTTTGCCAAGATTATAGCTGATAGGCTTAAGGAACATCTTAAAGAGACTATACAGACAGAACAAGCAGGATTTTTACCTAATCGCCAAATAAGAGACAATATAAGAGTAGTAGTGGATGCTATAGAGTACTATGATAAACATCCGGAGAAGGAAGTGGGCTTTCTTTTTTTAGACGCGGAAAAAGCGTTTGACAATTTAAATTGGGATTTTATGTTTGAAGTGTTGGAACATCTTGAAATTGGAGACTATATGCTTAATCTTATTAAGTCAATATATAGAGAACAGAAATCCTCTTTAATAATTAATACTGAAAAAACGGATTACTTTAAAGTGGAAAAAGGAACACGACAAGGATGCCCACTCTCGCTGTTGCTATTTATTTGGATTTTGGAAGTCTTGTTACTAAATTTGAAAGAAGATAAAGAAATTAAAGGCTTAACAATAAAAGGTTTCTCTTTTAAATATAGAGCCTTTGCAGACGACGTGATGTTTATAGCTGAAGACCCTATGACTACACTACCATATTTGTTGCAGAAAGTAAGAGAGTTTGGTGATTTGGCTGGGTTTTATGTAAATAAGAACAAATCGAAAGTGATGTGTAAAAATATGCCAAATAATAAGCAAATTGAATTACAAAATCTTATAGAATGTGAAGTGGTGAAAAAGACAAAATATCTAGGTGTAAACCTAACAATGAAAAACATTGATTTGTATAAGAATAATTATGAGAAATTATGGCAGCAAGTTATGCAAGATATTAAAAGGTGGAATGTATTAAATTTGTCACTGCTGGGTAGAATTGCAGTGGTTAAAATGAATGTGTTACCAAGAATAATGTTTCTGTTTCAAACTATTCCAATTGTGAAAGATGTAAAAACATTCAAATGCTGGCAGAAGGAATTGACTAAGTTTGTGTGGGGAGGGAAAAAACCAAGAATTAAGATGAAAATAATGTGTGATGCTAAAGAGAGAGGTGGGTTTCAGTTACCAAACTTAAGGCTATATCATGATGCAGTATGTTTGACTTGGATAGGGACATGGACTATGTTACAAGACAGAAAGTTATTGTCCCTGGAAGGTCATGACTGTAGGTTTGGGTGGCACGCATATCTGTATTATGGTAAAACAAAAATGGACAATATGTTTAAGCATCATTATTTGAGAAGAACATTAATCGATACGTGGACAAGATATAAAAACTTTTTTCCAGAAGAAATACCTATGTGGATTGTACCTGCAGAAGTTTTAAATCCATCATCTCACTACAAAGGACAAGACTGGTTGAAATATAGAGACCTGTTAACAAGACATGGTAAAGACTTTAAATTGAAGGAGCAGCAGCAGATGGACTTTGATTATGGCTGGTTAAGGTACAGACAAATATATGATATGTACAGAAGTGATAAAAAATCTGGTTTTAGAGAAAAAAGCAATGAAATAGAACAAATTTGGGAGGAAGATGGGAAAAAATGATTTCTAAAATGTATAAAGTATTGTTAAAATGTTTTAATGCTGATGAAATGGTAAAGGAACAAATGATAAAATGGGCGATAAACCTAAACAAAGACATTGAAATGGAATCTTGGGAATTTTTATGGAAAAATGCTATGAGTATTTCTACATGTTATAATCTAAAAGAGAACTGTTTTAAAATGATGTACAGATGGTATATGACACCAAAAAAAATTGCAAATATTAATCAAAATATGTCTAACAAATGTTGGAAATGTAAAAAGAAAGAAGGTTCTTTCTATCATATGTGGTGGACTTGTGATAAAGCGAAGACTTGTTGCTCTATAATACATGCAGAAATGGAAAAAAAATTGAAATGTACATTTAAGAAGTTGCCTGAAATGTTACTGCTTGGACTTAAACTAGAAGAGATAAATGTAAAGAAAAGGACAATAATATGGTATATGATTACAACAGCAAGAATGGTGTATGCACAAAATTGGAAGAATGAAAAAATACCAGAAGTGTGGGAATGGTTGAAAAAATTGTTATATATGGCTGAAATGGATAAATGGACTAGAAAGTTGAGTAATCTGTACTCAGAGACTTTTTTAGAAGATTGGGAGGATTTGAAAGAATATGTTGAAAAATATTGGGACATGAAAAACTACATTTATACATGGTTATAATAGCATAAAGGAATAGAAATTGAGTATATGAATGTACTAAGGATAATTAGATAATGAACTTGTTTTTTAGAATTATATAAGAATATAGAAAATAAGAATTGGTATATAAGTATTTTAAAGATATATAACCGTTACCAGAAATGTAAACATAGAGATAAATATTACTATTTTGGATAAAGTGGAAAATGTGTTATGCTTCAGATGTGGTGGGAAACCACCAATACAAGATAAAAGCAAGACTATACAAATAGAACAAAATGTTATATAATATGGAAAAAAGGATTTGTATAAAACAAATGTATTAATTTTAATGTTTTGAAAAATAAAAACTTTCTTACAAAAAAAAAACAATTTCTCAGCCGAAGCCACTTCACAAGGTTGTCAGGACAGAGTGGAAGAAGAAGGCACAGTGTAGTCCTGCTCACAAGTTACAATGAGCACACATACCGTCAGGGCTGGCCCCAGGTTTTTTTGTACATTAGGTGAGGATACCTTCTGGTGCCCTCCCCATGCACCCACCAATTTTCAAACATAAAGGGGTGCCAACCTCCAGGTGGGGTCTGGAGATCTCTAGCAGGCAGCACTCCCAAGACAAAGCAGGCTCAACCCCGTGTGCATGCGAGAACAGAGATTCAGCATGAGCACACTTCTTTACCTACACAGGGTTGTTGTAAGGATAAAACGGAGGAGAGAAGGCTGCAATAAGCCACTTTGCATCTCCATTGGGGAGAAAGGTGGCAGGGGAGGATGAAGTTAATAACAAAAAGACTGAACTCTGGTGAACCACAGGCTAGTGCGGGCAGGGAGTGGGGGAGAATAAAGGCTTGGATCCCTTGCACCCCAAAGCAGCATTTTCCCCTCGTGCAAGGACCCTCCTCTGCTTTGTAGCCAACCCCTAAGCAAACTGAAACAGAACTGCAGATGACTGCAGTCTCAGTGGGGGTGGTTGGGTTGCGCCCCCCCTTTTCCCAGGGGACGCAGCTTGGAAGGGGGAAGCAAGAGAAGGCCAGCCCTGCGAGAGACAGTGGGCTGCAGCCCAGGGAGCCTGCTTGCTGGGCCATTCTTCGCCTTTGGAGCCAGCCAGCTGGTCAGGGCACCTTTGCACTTTCCAAGAGGCCGGCAGGCCAAGGAGGGGTTCTGCAGTGGGGGCTGGGGCCCTGATCCAGCTGGGGCATCCCATCATGGGGCTGCGCACAATCCAGCATGGAGGCAGTCCGGGGTGCACAAAGGCCTGGGGATGCACTCCTTCCCGGGGGGAGCTGGCTTTCCCCTCCAGCTTCAGGCTACCGTGGGGTGAGAGGCGCAGTGGCCAGCAGCTGCAGGAGGAATGGTGGCAGGAGGAGCGGCAGCGGGGTGGCATAGGAGAGGCAGAGGAGGGGAGGGTTGTGCATGCTCTGTGCCTTTCCTGCTCTTTCCTGATCAGCCAAAACATCTTTCCTGATCAGAATGAGGAGGGGGAGGAGCAGTTTGGACAGAAGACCCAAAGCACCCCACTGATGTGACCCCTCTCTTGCCCTCTCTCCCTCTTGCTTCCTTCCACTCCTCCCTGTGGCACTCCAGTTTATGGGTTGGAGGGGGGATCTGGGGCATCTACCTGCCCATCTTTCACCCCCTAAATTGGGCAAAGCTGGTCCCCAACAGCCACTGCGAGCCGGAGGAAACTCACAAGTTTGTAGGGGAGGGGAGCTGGGGCTAAGGTTGGAGGGGGCCTGGGGGCGGGAACTCCTTTCCCAGAAGGCGCCGCTCCCTTCTGTTTGATGTGCAGCTAGGCTCACTGCCTTCTCGCCCTCTGCAATGTGCCCTCCTCACCCACTGGCCATCCCTTCTCCACGGCCCTGTTTACCAGCTGCACCCCTAAGCAGCCGCCTAGTTGTCCTAGTGATAGAGCTGGCCCTGCATACCATCTGTGTACAGTGTTCATTAGATTTTTTCTTTATACATATTAAATTATCCTTGCTGCATTCACCATGCATACAACTGAGCATGTGACTTAAGCCCCACATTCATCCAGGTACTGGCCCCCGTTTTCATTTGTACAGTGAACATGTGTTCTCTTTCTTACAAACAGATGTACACATGTGCATGCAGGATGAACATGCATTCATTGCAACCTGTGAACAGAGCTCGTGATAAGTGGCTGTGGGTCCTCATAGGGGAGAAAGGTGGGGCATAAATATTTTTATACTAAAATAAGCTGCTACCAGAGTGCCAGGATTTGCTTGCATTGGCTTTTCCTGAGTATTTTTAAAGCATTTATGGGAGGTGGCGGTACACTCTTTCTTCGGGGACCTATCGGCTGCTGTCAGCTCCCTCACTCAGCACTGTATTGCATCTGGGCGTGTCTGTGCTGCCAGAATCCTTTGCCAGCAGCATCTCCCCACACATCCCTCTCCTTAAGTCTGCACATCTGCTTCACTCCATCCAGGGGTCTGTCCCCACAATCCATCTGCAACTTACAAGCCTGACAGAAAACAGGGAAGTGGTAAGGCTGCAATGCCAGAAGTCACCTTTGTACTTGTGCATTATGCTTCCGCACGATTTGGTTGATTAGGGAATTTAGTTTTTAGCGAGAGTAACTTGGGACCTTTTCCAGTTTTGTATACCAAGATCCTTCCTCCAGAGAACTCTCAAATGAACCAGGCAGAAGTTCAACTCATAGAGTTGTTATTAGAACACAATACAGGAGTAAATATGCACACAGTAGAACACACTTGCAAGGTAAACAAAGAAGAAAAAGGATGGAAAATGGGGATGGAAATAGACTTTGGGGAAGATGTTATATCTACCAGTCTTAAAGAGATTCAGGTCTGTCCAGAAGGTTAGAGGTCTGTTGAAGAAGAAGAGAAGAAATTGGATTTATACCCTGCCCTTCACTACCCGAAGGAGTCTCAGAGTGGCTCACAATCTTTTTCCCTCCCTACAGCAGACACCCTGTGAGGTTGGTTGGACTGAGAGAGCTCTCTCAAGAACTGGCCTTGAAAGAACAGCTCTGAAAGAACTTATGACTGACCCAAGGTCACACCAGCAGCTGCATGTGGAGGAGTGGAGAATCAAACCTGGTTCTTCCAGATCAGAGTCTGCGCTCTTAACCACTACACCAAACTGGTTCTCACATCAGCATCTTGGGATGTGAAGTTACACACACACACACAATGTGGGTAGCTTGGGTATATTTATACAAAAAAATGATACCTGAGGGTATGCTGATGTGGTTGCATCAAAGGAACAATAGTGTTGCTATGTTTAGTGGAAGGTTCCCAAGAACAAGGACAAATGGTTAATGGCATCCCCGGAGTGAGATCAAAGAACTGGACAGAGCTTGATTACTTTCCCAGAGCTGATATTATCTGTGGATGCCCCTTGATGTACAGGATGAAGAGGAACTTCCAGGCATTGTAAATATGCTAAATGGGCAAATGGGGGAAGCAGGACGGGGATAAAAGAGGTTACCATAAAGTGTGATGCTGTTTTTCTGAGAGACCCTAGTGTTGTAAAATAGACATTACTTTAGGATGTGTGAGAGCTATTATCAAGCCAGCCTCCTTTGATGAACTTCCAGATACTTTTTCCCAGGCTGTGCCTGCCATTCCTTGTCCTAGGCCAGGCTTATGCGATACATTTAATTTCTATCTGGGATAATTTTTATATGAAGGGTGTATGGCATTACTTCCTATTGGAAAACCAGCTGCCCCTCTGTGAGATGGCACTGACTGGCAACACAATCACCCCCTTTTTCAAAATGTCCAACCACCACATAACAGAATAAAACACCAATAATATCCTGCAAGTCCCAGTATTTGTTACATCTGCTTCTTCACAGTGGGCTGGGTAGATTTTGTAAGTTTGTGGTTTACTAACTATAGGATGCACTTCATCTCTTCTGATGATGTATCCCAAATATGCCAGTTGTTCTTGCTAAACACATTCCTTCGGATCCAGTATTCTTAGTGATGCTATTAGTGAGGGCATTAGGGCACTGCAGAGGGCTCCAAACTGAATACCAGCATGTCATCTACAAATACTGTGATGTCCATCTTACTGGGGAGACTGTTTTCCCTTTAAAAACACTATCCTGTCCTTATATATAATTGTATTTTCCGGTGGCAACATTCTATGCTTGCCAAAATCAGTTGGCTGCCTGATGTGTCATTCAAGCTGTCCCTATCCACTGGCTGCGTTGCCTGCGTTTTGCCTCCAACATTCTAAACAGTTTGCTGTTCCTCTCTCCCCAGTAGCCAGTCGGAACACAGACGTCATTTGCATATGTGGCCTGATTGGCCTTTGCCTCTAATATTCTAAACAGTTTGCTGTTGCTGTTGGGTCATTGAAAGTGTCCTGAGGTAAAATACATCTCCCAATCTTCCCTTAAAGGGTCACTGGAGTTGCCAATCTCCCTGAGGAGCCTGGAGATCTCCCAGAAATCACTGTGTTCCCCAGCCACAGCACATCATTTGTCCTACAGAAAATTTCCCAGCTATTACAATGGCTGCTATGGGCAAAGGACTCTATGGTATTATACCCTGCTGAATCCCTCCGCACCCAAACCCAGCCCTCCCCAGGCTCTACCCCTCAAATCTACAGGTCTGGCCCTCCCTTTAGTATTGCCAGCCTCCAGGCAGCACCTGGAGATCTCCAAGATCAGTTCTCCTGGAAAGAATGGCTGCTTTGGGCAATGGACTCTATGATATTATACCCTGCTGAGGCCCCTCCACACCCCAAACCCTGCCCTCCCCATTGTATTTCTTCCCACAACGGGCCTTACTCTTAGTGTTCACATAAACTTGGTATATTACTGTTGCCACCAGGAATTAAAAATTCCACATTTCTCTATTATAGTAGAATGACCCTGTGTCTGGGCACTTCAGAGGACTATGTGGCCCTGAGGAAGGACTGTTCTGACTGCTGGGATAAGTTTACATAAATAATGATTTATTTATAAAGAAATAAAATATGTTTCTAAGTATTTTGAACTGTTGTTGAAGAAAGGAACTTATAAATATAACTGATAAAGCTGGGCATCACACTGTCTCTCAAAACAGCAAAACTCCACTCTGACAGCCTTAGCCACTGAAATGTACTGAAGTCGGAGATGTAGTAAAGTGAAATTAGCAAGCATAGTTTATTAGGGTTCAGATGAAGCAGGACAAACAGAGGTCAGGGGGCCTGCTTATATTCACAGGTAAACCGCACCCTTGACCTTGCCCAAATGGTCTGATAAGTGTGGTTTCCCACCAGTGACAATCATAGGCCTGTTTGAATATTCAGAACCTCTCATGGGGGGGGGGGATTAGGATCCAGCCTGGCCACTGTTCTCCAGACCAAAGCTCAGACCTTTCCTGGCCATGTGCTCAGTGGTGGCCATGTGGCCGTTGCCATTGCATACATTACAGCCACTCAGGCTAAACTCTTTCTCTCTTAGCCACACAGGTTAAATGGTTTGTCTTAGCCACACAGGATAGACTCAAATGGCTTCTTCTGCCATGCAGGATAAAAGCTTCCTTTCCTCTTCTCTCCAAAACACAGAATCTCCTCCAGGACACCCCCCCCTCCCACATTCTCTCTCATCAGCCAATCACATCACACTCATCTCTCTCTATCACTCTCCTTACATTATTGTGATCAGACTAAACATTTAAAGAAACACACACCCCAAAACATGAAATCATTACATATACTAACACAAAGTTTGGAAAAGAGGCTAGGATATCACTGAAATGTTACAGCCTCGCCATATAACCAAGACAAAGTTCACTTTAAATTATATAGTCCTGGGGTCTGGAGTAGGAAAGGCAGTTTCTCACAAAGAAAATAAGCTCCCCCAAATGAAGTGCCAGTGGAAATTCTAGTGCTCCCTAGAATTCTAGTGCCAGTGGAAATTCTAGTGCATGCACATTTCCTCAGATACACACACACACATCTTCGGATGCATACATATGAAAGCTTATACCCAGAATAAAACTTGGTTGGACTTAAAGGTGCCATTAGACTCAAATTTTGTTCTGCTGCCTCAGACCAACACGCCGACCCATCTGAATTAATCTTACTACGTATGTGCAAGGGCCTTTTTGACTAACCATGGAAGAAGGACCCTCACTGTACTGGACAAGTCCCCTCTGGCTATGGATTTGTGTACCAGCACTAGAATCGCAGGTCTGAAAATCAACACCTTTGCCTTTCAGTTATAAAAAGCCTTCTGCTTCTTCTGAGCCTTAGCCAGATGTTTCTGTGTTGCAAACCGTCCCACTGGTCATGAACATAAATGGGCAACTCTTCCTGGTCCCCGAACTTCTGTTTGCATATGGACCACGTCTGCTAATGAGCTAGGGGGAAAACCTTTGCGCAGAAGATGAAATACAGAATCAGCACCAAAGACTTGTGGAACTTCTTGAATGGCAAACCATGGCAGAGCCATCATATTGTCCCATTTACATGGTTGTTCTCCAATTTACCCGCCTGATTTTGGCTTTCAGAATGAATGCTCGAGTCCATCAATCCATTAAATAGTTATATGAAGCTGTTTTATTTGCAACAGATACACAATTGCTGCATACTTGGTCAATATTTCTTTAGGTAACCCCACTTGAGAGAACAAATTCACCAACACCTGAAGTATGGCTGGAGTTTTCATATTCCTCAAATGGTAAGCCTCTGGGAACAGAGCAATGCCCTTTCACCATTTTTTAGTCTATAAAACCCCTTGCTGTCCTCTGGAAGGGGACTCTGTGCTGTCCAGGGGATAGATTGCAAAGGGACCGGGAGATGCACACATTTGTCTGTTTATTGACAGATCTCACAGGTCCGATGATAGTCTTTCCTATCCACTGTTAATGAGGGCCACAATACTCACAATACCACCTAGGGCTGTCTTTGGTGCCCAGCCCAGGGACTACCAAGGGCCAAACAGAATACTGCCACATGACACTGTCTTACAATCTCCCCTGAGCCTGGGGCTTAGATCACCCTCCACAAAATGCCTCTCAACAGTTCAAGCCAAGGCAGCTTCCCAGCACATCAACTATCTTTTAGGCTGTGGTAACACACAAGCAGTTTGTGGCACTATAATAGCATTACCGGAGCAGAATAAATTGGCCCCTCCAGATGAGGACATCTGCCTCCCATGGTGCAGTCATTGGACACCCATGCTGTTCTTCAATGGAAGCAGAATAAACAGATATCAGGGAAAGTCCAGTATTAATGGGTTGTTCGGGACGTCTGAACCTGCACATCCATTTCCACTGCTTGGTTGTTGTTTTTTGCCTATATATACATGTGTGCACATACACATGGGTGCATATATGCATGAAAAAGCACATATGTGCACGCATATCTGCCCACCTGCATTTTAAAAATGACCAGGCAGCAAACTCCATGGCTGAGGTGCTGCAGTAATGTGGATGCTTGACCCGCAGCAAAGTGTGCTGTCTGGATGATATGCCCCACAACACTTTAAACCAGTACAATTAGAGGCACCACCATACCATGCCAAACTGCCCATGTGACCGCAGCCTTACTTAACCCTCATCATGGGCCACTTTAATGATAGATCAGCCACTCTGGGGCTGCAGTCACACACACTAAACAATCCACTTCCAAGGGTGCATTCAGATGGCGTGCTTGCAGCAGTTTAAATGGCCCTCATGCTGTTGTGGGTTTTTTTACTCCAGACAATCGTGATCACATGGAAGCGTGGGTCCCCCCCCCCCAAGTTTGCACATGCACATTGCTGCTTATCTGTAGAACTGAAAAAACTATCATTGTGCATGCACAGAACCACTAGGGCAAATCACGGCTTTCATTTGACTGTTCCGCAGAACACCGTGATTTCACCGCTGTGACAGAAGACTTCCCTTCAAACTTTTCACCTGAAACTGGCCTCTTTGGGATCCTATACTCAAAACTAGTGACCATTTAACATTGTTTTTATAAACGCTGGAGCGGAGCTCCACTTATGCGCATACCACTGATGTACAAAAAAAAGGTGGGCAAAAAGCGGAAGCCTTGGGCTTCTGAGCAGGGAAGGGGTTTAAACAGTTGGAAGTGGCTTGACAACGGTGGAGCGATCACACAGGAGAAAACTGCAGCTTTAACCGGGAGAGCTGAGAAAACACCACTTGGGACCTGGTAACAAAATACTCCAGTTTAAAGGGGTTTTTGAGCCGGAAACCAATGGCTAGGAACGGGACGCAGTTGTTGCTGTCTGAACGCGCTCATAAAATCCGTTATTGAAGAGTGACAAAACCAGATCAAACACTGCATCTGAACACACCCCCAGTGTACTTTCCAACTGGATTTTACTGTGTGAACTTGCAAAATCCAGTTGGAAAATGCATTGAAGGTGGATTGAAAGTGGATTATTTAGTGTGTGTGACTGCAGCCTGAATGGGGTATCCAGAGCAACTTGAGGCTGTGGGCCAACTGACATCAAGGGCTGTTCTTCTTTCTTCTTTGCTGTCTTGGTACCCTCATCCTTCCATTGAAGAAAATCTCACCTAATAAGAATAGGTTAAAGCAAATAATCAGCAACTGTAACAAACATTTTTTTTGGCCACTCAGCAGCTACTATAAGTCATTTTTCATGGGCCACACCTCAGGCTTCAGCTTTGGAGGAATCACTGCTCACCATTGCTAGTGCTTCCAGAGGCTAATAGTATATGAAACTCACACTAGCAGAGTCCTGACCATTAAAACGTTACTCTCTATTTTACCTTGTTCCCCTGGATCAGCTCCTGCCAAGGTCCAAGCACATTCCATATATGGACAGTCTCTCTGGAGATGACCTGGATCTCCACAGGTAAAGAGCTTCACAGGCTGGGATGTGGCTTTGAAGCAGTTACTTTCTACCTTCTTTGCCCTCTTCACAAGCTCACCTTTCTTCTCAACTGTCAAGCTCTCTGGGAACGGTTTCCCTGCTGTCATAAATAGACATAGTCATCTCTACCGCTTGTGATCATTTCACTGGGTCTTCCTTCTCTCATGTTGTTCTACTGAGTGAGAATAGTGTCCTCCTAAATTGTCCATACCAGTGGCAGGCTCCTTAATTCTCTGGCCTGTTCCCTTGACACATTAAAACCTCAGAGGTATCAGCTGGGTGCCTTACTTCAAGCAACCCCAGGGAGCAACAATTTAGCAGCCATCAGACCAAATTTACCTCATTGCCAGCCATTGTTTTCTATTTGCTTGTTCTTGCTTTCCAGTGTTCATGAAGTGTTTCCAGCACTAATTATTTCTTCCCTTTTCTGTCTCCTTTTAGGTGAAGGTGAGGGCTCAGCCACACAACAGGTGTGACATTAGTCGGGACAGGGATCTCTCAGCCCTACTTGCAGTCACACATAACATAGGGGAACTAAAGTTCCCAAGTGCTCTGGGGCCCGATGGTGCAGTGGGAGAAGGGGCTTCAGCCTTCCTTCCCACACTTGTTTTCCTGAGCCAAAATAGCACCCCATAGTGCAATCAGTTCACATGCGGCAAACAGGGCTCCCACACAGCTGTTCTGGCTCAGGGAAACAGTGTGAGAGGGAACCCTGCATAATGCTCCTGAGCTACATCAGGTCTCAAAGACTTTGTTCCCTGATGTTATGCATGCCTGCAAGTTGAGTCAAGAAACCACTGCACTGAATGAGAACCAGTTTGGTGTAGTGGTTAGGAGCGTGGACTCTAATTTGGGAGAACCAGGTTTGATTCCCCATTCCTCCACATGCAGCTGCTGGTGTGACCTTGGGTCAGTCACCAGTTCTCTCAGAGCTGTTCTCTCAAGGACAGTTCTCCAGAGAGCTCTCTAAGCCCCACCCACCTCACAGGGTGTCTCTTGTGGGGAGGGGAAGGGAGAGGAGATTGTAAACTGCTCTGAGACTCCAAGTGAAGGGCGGGGTATAAATCCAATCTCCTCCTCCTCCTCCTCTTTGCTTACCTTTCAGTTCAGTCCTGAGCTCCCACAGAAGGTAAGTGCTTTTCTGCTCTATAGGCTGGGGGCTCACCATGGAGGAAAGCATCAACAGAGATGTGCTCAAGCAGCTCCATCTTGCAGCTACTACCAGCACCGGCCTTTGTCTGTGTCTGCTGCTCTAGGCAACAGTCTCTCTTTCTTCTGGGTCCTTGGCTCACTGTCAGTTCTGCCATGCCTGTGTGTATGTCTGAGTAAGGTGGTGTTGCCAGTAACCTGCCAGCTCTATCTCATCACAGCAGGCGGTAGCAGCAAAAGGTTGGATCCAAGCGCTGCCATTGGAGAAAAGCTGTTTGGTGGGTCTTCCCTACATCCTGCCTCCTGCTACAGCCCATTGAGACCTCTGAAATTCTGCTCCCTGGGAGGGGGGGGACTAAAGGACCTTTGGGACAGGCAGAACCAGAATGGCAACAAAGTGGGAGGTCTGTAGTAGGGTGGAGGAATGATCAAAAATCCCCCTGGCTTCCCTCACCAATGAAATAGCCATTCCACTGGTGTAACCACCATAATAATTTATCATCATAACCATCGTAGATTAGTGTTTTTAGTATAGCCAGGAGATCCTAAGATTGTCTGGCAGCCAGAAATTCTAGTTCTTTTTAGCATTATGCAGCACTAGGTGATGAGCTAGACTTTTTAAAGGCAAGAGACGTTTCAGAGGTGGTTTGCCATTGCCTGCCTCTGCATCATGCCCATGGTATTCTTTGGAAGTTGCCCAATATTTATTTATCCCGCCTTATAAATTACAGGTGTATGTTTCCCAAATAAACTTTGTTTTCTTTAAGAATATTATCTAGGTCTGCCTTGTGGCTTTAAACAGCCTAGCATAAGCTTGGATAAATCTTGAACTACGAAAAGGCGGGATAAATAAATATTTAGTAAATATTACATGGTCCTATAGTACTTTTAAAAAATTCTAATGGACCTTTTAGTCCAGAAGTAGGAAACATATAATATGAAAATAAAATAGAAGCTTATGGGAGGGGGGGAAAGTGTTACCCCCCTACACTCATTGACTTCAGTGAACTTTACAGGGGCGTAAATCTGCTTAGTATGGCACTGTGACTCAGACACCTTTGGGCCAAGTGTCCAGCCATGTGTCCTCACACTGGTGGGCCCTATATTTTCACCCAAGATTGCCTTCAGACCATGTACAAAGCAGATATAGGCAAACAGAAAACAGGGGTATGAGTTTTCATAGCAAAGCTAACACAGTGTGGAAGAAATTCCTTTTCACAGTGCCTACGTATCTTTGTAGGTGCTTCTAAAAACGAATGAGATCACATATCGCCTTTCTATTAACTAAGACCAATGTAATTAAATGCATCTAATTGTGTATTAGATTGTGACTATAATATCAGAGAGGAAATTACAACAGAAAATAGCTGCCTCTCTCTCCCCCTTTCAGTTTCTATTCGCTTTAGAGGCTCTGGGAGGATGTGGATAAGGTATCTTTTTCTATACATTATTATGTGTGAGGTTTTCATTGTGATTACATGTTTTAATATGGCTGCATGAGGATTTGAGGCCTTCCTCAGTATAAGGAGGAAACAGAACACCCTAATTTAATACCTCCTCTAAGTGTCTGTGTGGAGCTATCCTGGACGAGCGAGTACACGCTGTGGAGCTGCGGGAGGCCCCGAGGTGAGTGCGGGACCATTGGATGGCGATGGGCAGTGTGACGTGGAGGGTGTACAGCTGTTTTGCAGGTGGAGCCCACAGCGACGGACCCCAAAGCTGTGTGCGTGTTCGGCGGGGAGTCCCGGGAGCCTGCAAATAGAGCTAGGGCCCACAAAAACACTCCGGATAGCATGATCGGAGCAGGGTCCCACCCCTTTGCAATGCAGCCTGAGGGAACTGACCTTTGAAACAATGGAGATGCCCAGGCCTGAGAGATGGACGAAATGGAAGGGAGCAGTCGGGAGAGCAGGGTTGGGCGCTGGGGTGAGGTGAGGGACTCTTCAGTGGCCCAGGAGAGAGGGCCTGAGATCAGAACTGCTCTCACATGCACTTATGTATGGGACACTGGGCACAGAGAGAACTATTGGACTGGCCGGGCTCTTCCAGCTGGCTTGGAGTGCCAGCTGGCAACAGGCAATAAGTGCTGGCAGCTAGTTTTAAATTGATGAATTGGGTTAGGGTAAAGGGATTATATTTGATTATTGTTATTTCCCCCCAATTAACTAAGGAGTGATTGACAGCTCATAAATTGTGTATTGATTTATTTAATTGATTTGTTATTGAATTTGATTGACAAATTGATTGATAAGAGGTCTCTAGCTGCTTAACAGGAAATGGACTGCTCAATTGAAAATGGATTTGCTAGTCCTCCCAGCAGTTGAAAGGTTGGGTTGAGGTTAATTTAAAATAAGAAAAATGGTGGGTAAAGTATGCGCTTAATGGAGGACGCTTCTCTCCGCATCTGCGGGAGAGGCGATCCCCTCTCGGCGGGTTAGAATGAGTCCTGGCTGGTCCGGACCCTCAGAGACCCTAGCGAAGGGGCTCTGCCTGGGGTGCTTGAAGGTAGCCTCTCCTAGCGGTGGCGACCGCAGGATCGAGGCTCCTTTTTACCCCTGTAGGTTCGCTCGCTGCAGAAGCCGCATGGCTACAAAAGCGCAACCGAGAAGCAGCAGAGAATACAAGGCAGAAAAGCAACGTAATTCCAGATACGCAATGGCAAAACTGTGAGTCTCAAATAGTAGAAGCAGCAGGGATGGGTTGGAGGGACGAACTTATGGCGCGAGACTTTCCCACGGCCTTGTTGTGATTACGGAGTGTAATTTGAGTGCTGGAGGGCAGGATCGTGCAGACAAAGAAGAGAGCTTTGCAAAGCCATTGTTTTCTTCGGGACTCCTTCTCTAACTGTAAACAACTGAGAAAGTAAGCAAGAATGGCGGGGAGAAAACCGTCCTCTAAAGTTGGAAGTTCAGTTCCGAGTGCAAAGGGCGATATCACAGAGCTGGATACAGTGCTGACAGCGATGCTGCGACCTCTAGTGGATCAACTGGCTACTCTCAATACTAAAATGGACTCTATTCAGAAAGAAATGACTGAGTCGGGGAAGCGATCGGAAAAACTGCAGCAGGAACTCTTGGAAGTCAAAAAAGTAGTTGAAAAACATGACTGTAGACTGCAAAAAATAGAAACTGATAAAGCTCTGCAAGGAGACAGTGTTTTAAAACTTCAAATGGACCGCTCAAATTTCTAGAAATTCTTGGCCTTTGTGCCACTTGCTCTCTCACACTCAGAACTAGGACTATAATTAGCTACACTGTTTGCCTTGTAAGATGTCCTCATGTGCCATGAGGAATAAATTATTGAAGCCAATAGACTCCTCTGGACCCAGCATAGACATATCTACAGCTCTGGCCTTGCCTCCTCCCACTCAGCCCCTCTAGGGATGGTTGCTTCTGCCACACCTCAGCAATGAGCACAACTGGCTCATTTCCTTGCTCCTGAAACAAAAGTGCAGCAGAACCACCGACCCTCAGAAGAGGCTCAACTAAGTGGGCTTCTCTGAAAGTTACAACTTACTATGTCTAAAATATATCTTTTGTGGGCAAGAATTTTAATTCAGAAAAGGTTCTAGGTGTCAGAATTTTGGGAGACAATTGTTTAGGGATTTTCTGCATTCTTATTTTTGTTGCGTGTGGGCCCATATTGTGTATTTTTTCTTTTCCACATTTGATTTCCTCTTTCTAGTGATCACTTCAATATTTCAACGCTGTATCTCCAGAGATACAGAGATACAGTGATGAAATATTGAAGCAACCACTAGAGGGAGGAAAACACACAAGGAAATGAGAAGAATGATGCAATACAGGCACACAAGTTATAACAATAAGGTGCAGAAAAGCCCTTAGAAGGAGCAGAAGACAATTTTGGTCATTTAAATGGCCTTGTGGAACAGGAAATTACTGCAGGTGAGGCTTTTCTCATAACAGCATGACATTTTTTCTTAAACAAAATCACATTTCTTTTTTTAGAAATAATGGAGCAACTTTATTAAAATGTACTCTATACCACACAAGAGGCACACGTTGTAACCATGGTAAATCTAATGGGGTTTGCACAAACCTCAGTCACTCATGGACTTCTGTATCTGTCTGTCATGGGGTGGGTAGAGACCGGTGAGCGTTACTCAAAGGGTGTGAGAGTCTAAGCATGGGTAGCAAAGTCAAGAGTCCAGTCCAAGAGTCAAAAAGCCAGAGAGTTGGTACCAGAGAGCTGTACAAAGGGTGTAGTCACACATGAGCAGGAGTCATGCAGAGCTGAGAAATGAGGTCAGAAGCTGGTCCGAGGGTCACCTGAGCAAGGCAAGGTCTAGGGCAGCAGTCACAGAGTCAGTAGTACAGTGACTTGTTGCTTCCACACCTACCCCACCTTCCACTTTCACATTTATGCTAGGCGTACAGTTGGATCATGTTGAGCTAGTGAGTGGATGAGTCTTGGCTTTTTAGCCCCAGGTGCTGCTGAGCTGCTAAACATACACTGTGCCTCTGCTCCTGTAGTTCATGCCATGCCCTTCACTGCTGGTGTTCCTGCGGCTCTGGGGACAAAGGGGGCAAGGTGGTCCAGGAGACCTCACCTGAGCTTTAGGCCTGAGCCATTGGGACACTATCTTCAGATGACAGCCCCTCCATTGGAGGGGCAGCTGCAGTTTCCGAAGCCCCTCCATCATCAACAGGTCTCAGCAGGGGTGCCCATCAGATGTTTCCTGGTCACTGAAAAAGAAGAGTTGTTTTTTATACCCTGCTCTTCCCTACCTGAAGTAGTCTCAGAGTGACTTAAAATCGCCTTCCCTTCCATCCCATGAGGTAGGTGGGGCTGAGAGAGCTCTGAGAGAACTGTGATTGTGTGAGATTGTCCCAATAGATATAGTCCACAACAGGTCTCCTTAAGTAGAAAGTCCTTTATTTGTAGAAAAGATCATGTTGGTCAAACACTTTTCCTGTTAGTAATGCCCAAGCATAGAAATACAACTACAATTATACTTGATATGAAATATGGCTCCTCTACCATCTACCAATCAATAGTGAGAATTATTGGCTGCCAAATATACTGGCCCACTGTTCCCAAGGAAAGCACGGCAAATTAGGTTCTCAGGGATAAACACTGTTGAGGGTTTTGGAGAAAAGGTTCCCAAGGAAAACTAAGCAAAGAAATACATAACACCTGTGGCTCTTGTAACACATAACAGGAGGCTTTTCTGTTCAAGGGCGTTAGCCAGGGAATAGCCAGCTACAGATAAGATGGGAGGAAAAGCAAATGAGTAAGAAGCATGCACAAAAGCGAAGCAGGCAAGCAAGGCTCGCATTCCAAAGGTGGGAGTCCGGTCTCCAATGCTATCTCCCGGGTGGACCTAAATGAGTCGGAAGAAGGCTTGGAACGAAACGCAATGTTAACAGGTCATCAAACCAGATGGTAAAACGGCAAGTATTGATACATGTAATATGTTTAGCAACCTTATTGATCGTGATAGGACAGTCAACCATGCCTATGGCAGTGCTAACTGACAGATTGACCCAAGGTCACCCAGCTGGCTTCATATGGAGGAGTGGGGAATAAAACCCAGTTTTCCAGATTAGAGTCTGCCACTCTTAACCACTATACCACACTGTCATCATTCTCAACCTCAGCAGGACCAGTTTGATCAGGCTGATCCACGACACTGTGGTACATCATGCTGTGCAAAATTCTGCTGGCCAAAATGGAACCCTGTAGCCCATACATTCATTTACTGGCTCATCCATTTTTTTTATTTGGCCAAAATTATTTTAGGCAGGCTAAACGATGTCTTAAAAGTAAACTGGACCCAAAGTATAAATCCAACTATAAAGTAAATAGGTGAAGCCTCAGTCCAAATATGATTTATAAAGGTGGGTAATTCTCCAAAGTTCCCCTTTGTGTTCATACATATCCCCATGTAAGCTGCCCCCAACTAATTTCCTTGGATTTGAAAATTCGCCCAAACTGTCCTAAGTCAAAAGTAACGTTCACTGCAAAGAATGTCAAAGCATCTCTTCCCTGTTGCAGCTAAAGCATCTGAATCCTGGGAGATACAAGAGTAACAAAAAAGTGTTTGACCTGTGCCCCTCTTTCAAAAAGGCTACACTCCCCCATACTTTACAAATAGGTGGGTTTGAGGTACACGTTCTTCCCGTGAGCAAGAATTTCTTGGTCGGAAGCAGGACCTGGCATTCCACTGAGGGATCGCAGCTCCAAGAACGGCGTCTGGCAAATGCTTTCCGTTCATTGCAACCTTCTCAACTGCTTCCACAATTGCTTGCACAAGCTTTTGTGGATCCATAGCACAAGCTTTCATGGCCCACATGCTCCAGTGAGGACGCATAAGCCCATATTTAAGAAAGCATATTTTGGATGCACTCTTTATACGGGGGGGGGGGGGGGACCACTGTTGAGGGCTTTGTCGTGTGGGGAGCAAAAATAATTTTGATTGATACAACCTTCCATTATTGAAATATATCTTAATATCATAAAAAGCATTTTTGTTAGCTAAGGGCATATTAGTTTGCCTAAACTCGTTTGCAGAGAAAGATAGGAAATAACAGGCCAAACCGCAAAGGCAGAATTGTTAAGAAACAGATACCTGTTACAAGAAAAGGGAACTAAATGGAGCTAGCCCCAAGACAAATTAGGAAAAAAGCACCCAACTTTTACAGGAAAACAAGAAACTAGCTAGCCTTTGCCACTTAGATTGAAACCACACAGCGCTTAGTACAGAGGGTGGCTTACAGGTACAAAGAAGTTTTAAGTAATGTGGGGAGGGGTGGTTAGTTTCAGTAGGCGTGTCGGTTTAGATTGTAACTCTGGATGCCTTTTTCACCAATGAGGTAACGAAGAGGGTATTTGTAGGTCTCTGATAGGGTTTTTGTTTTTACATGTAATTATATGATGCTGTATATAATGCCACGACAGCAGTTATTATCTGAACTTCTGTCTTGGATGTTCCCTGCACAGTAAAGTTTACATGCACTGTCTGAATTTGCCTCTTTATTCCTTGGACGAGTTTTGTCCCTAACAGTCACTTCTACTGTAAATTTTCTTTCCTTACACCCTCATGCATTAGGACATTTCTGTCTTGTTTAAACAAGATGTATTCCAACAAAAGGTGCTGGAGTACCACATCTTTACAAAAGGCAACTAATTTGGCAATAAGGTTACCAGCCATCAGAGAGCCCGCTACCTTAACGGCCCAGGTGACAGCCATTAGTTGCCTAATTGAGCAATCAGCCACACAGTAATCCATTAGAATGCAGGGAGAGATGGAGGCTAATGAGGGCAGGATTGGCCTCTGGGTTTCTGCATGTGTTAAAGCAAGGATGTGAATTAATCAGGACGAAGGGCGGTACATTTGTACTGATAAACTGTCTGTGAAAGTGACAGTTACTTCTGAGCATATGTTTTATTTAATCAGGGAGTTTAAAATAACAACTGGCATTTTTCTCTCCAAACCAAAGTGTCATTTAACTGGTCTCTTTAATCCTCTCATAATATAATTAATTATGCTGAAATGCCCAACGGTTCAGCTCACGGCCTGTCAGCCTGTCATGAATGGAGAAGCCAAATGTTTGGAGGCCTCCTGGATGCATGCAGTTTGCACAGCTGCACTGTTTTCCTGCATGATTTGATGGCTTTCTTGCAGCAGCAGCTGCCCCCCCCCCCAACACACACACGCACACACTGTCTGCTGGTGCCACCTCCAATTTTTAAGACACAAAGTAAAAAAAGGAAACCATTAATCTGAGATTTGTGACTTGGGCATCGCTGTTTGCCCACGAACCTCACTGATCCTGCAATCAAGTCTTGCGATCGCTCCTCAAACAGATCACTCCTTGAACAGACGACGTTGAGCTCACGGGGCCAAAAAGCAGGCAATACATTCTAATGTCAATAATTTAAAGGATGCATCGGAGTGTGCAAACACAAAGAGGGGACAAAGTGCACACCATTCCAGGCTTAATACAAGCTAGTCTACTTAATGACCAGAACAGCATGACCCCCAGGAGACTCTGCCTCTTCTCTAGTACATGAAATGATCTCGTTCTTGGATAGTCTAAAAGCAACTAAAGGCTAGTATGCAGGCACAATGTTCTTAGAATCACAAAGTTGGAAGGGGTCCTACAGGCCATCTAGTCCAACCCCCTAGAGCATCCCTGACAAGTGTTTGTCTAACCACTGCTTAAAGACTGCGAGTGAGGGGGAGCCCACCACCTCCCTAGGCAGCTGGTTCCACTGCTAATCTGCTACTGCCAACAGGAACAGCTCCCAGCCCTCCTCTAAGTGACAGCCTTTCAAACACTTTAAGAGAGCAATCCTGTCCTCCCTCAACCTCTTCTCCACACTGAACATTTCCAAGTCCCTCAGCCTTTCCTTGTAGGGCTCAGCCTCTGATCATCTTCACCACTCTCTTCTGTACTCACTCCATTCTATCCACATCCTTTTTGTCTTTTTTTCCCATATGTGCATGTGTGTGTATGCATGCGTGTGAGCATCTGGAAGTCATGGCAACCTCTGGTGATTGACCCCTACTTGGGGCCTGGAGGTGGCTGAATAAAGCCTGTCCCTGCCTCCCGACTGCTGGTATTCTAAGGAGGTCTCCCATCCAAGTACTTGCCACAGTTGACCCTGCTTAGCTTCCAAGATCTGACGAGATCGGGCTTGCCTGGGTTATTCAGGTCAGGGCATCCTTTTTGAAATGAGGCCTTTGGAACTGTACACAGTACTCCAGGTGTGACCTGACCAATGTGGTGTACAGTGGGACTATGGCATCTTGTGATTTGGATGTTATGTCTCTGTTGATACACTCCAAGACCTCATTAGCCTTTTTTATTGCTCATATTTATTTTATTTATTTATCTTTGTTTTTATACCCTGCCCTCCCCGCGAGCGGGCTCAGGGCGGCTTACAAGGGCGCAATGCCAGTTAAAACATCATAAACAGATTAAAATCAACAATAACAATAAATAACAATAAAAAATTCCAAGGTTACAAAATATTACAGTGCATTTCCAATAAAGTGCATACCAATTTCCAATAAAATGCTTCCAATCTTACTGATCTGATGGCGTCCTATCAGGTTAGGGACCTACCAACCATGCCCATCAGGTCTGGACTGCGTTCAGGGCCGGCTCACACTATAGATGTTACTGCAGTGGATATTACTGGAGTTACTATTGGTGGCGGCTCCTAATTAAAAGCCTGGCGGAAGAGCTCCATCTTGCAGGCCCTGCAGAACTGCATCAAGTCCCGCAGGGCCCTGATCTCCTCCAGGAGCTCGTTCCACCAGGTTGGAGCCGCCACCGAAAAGGCCCTAGCTAAAGTGTATTTAGCTTACACTCCACCTGTACCTCAAGATCTTGTTCACACACATTGCTACCCAGAAGTGTGCGTGTTTCTCATTTTTGTTACCCAAATGTAGAACTCTGCATTTATCTTTGTTGAATTGCATCTTCTTCATATCTGACCACTTTTCCAATGTGTTTGCTCACTCTGAGCTTTGGCATCTCTGATGGCCAACCTACAGTGCCTAGCAGCCCTCAGGTACTCTTCTTTAGAGGTATGTCCTTCCCTCCATTTCATGACGGTTTCCTTTTTCTTCCTTGGCTCATCATGGAGTTCTCTGTTCATCCACGGTGGCTTCTTGGATCCTCTACCATGTTTCCCTCTTGGGACAGTGATGGCTTGAGCTTGCATGAGTGCTCGGATCAGTGCTACACTATGCTCAAGATAAACTTTGCCTCAGGGAACATGAAGACAATCCAATCATGTAATCAAGGGAGTTCAAAGCAGGTACTTTCGCCTGGGAATTGTATAATGACAAAATGCATCTGCATCTTCTCATTGAAAGAATGATTAAAATAGGAGGACCATACATGTCAAGCATTTCCTGGCATCGCTTGCCTCCCTCCATTTCTTTGCCTTCATTCCCATTATGGTTCTGGTGATCCTTCACCCCACTTTTTCACCCTCGGCAGCTGAAAGGACTCCTAATGTTTTCCCATGTTGATTCTTTTCCAGAAACTTCCTCCCTCTCATCTCCCACCCCCCTTGTGGTTTCATCTCTTTCCTCCTTGGAAGCCCACCTCTTCTGTAAAGTCTTTGGGCTTCAGCCCTCAATCCTGGAGTGGCCAACTAACAACAAAAACCCACTCAGGTCTGCATTCATACTTTTTGTGGCAAAGTGTTCAACAGAAATCAGCAGGCAAAGCTTTTCACAGTAAGGAAATTGTTGTGTTCTAATGGTGACCACCATGCAGTCCAGCCATGCGGTCTGGCCATGCAGTCCGGAGCAAGCACATGGCCAGGCGCAGACAGAGCTTCGCTCCACAACACAATAGACTGGCCGGATTGTGATTTAGACCTATTGGTCAGCCAGGATGCAAATAGGGACCAATGATCTGGAAAGACTTAATTGACTCAAATTGTAATCCTATCAGAGTGGGTGGGAAAGGCTGGGGGCGCGGTTTAGATGCGCATATAAGCAGACCCCTGAGCCCAGCTCAGACGTGTTCCAGAACCTCCTAATAAACCATGAGCTGATTTCACTTGAAGGTGTCTCTGGACTGAGTATTTTATAGAAATCAACATTATCGCCTGCTAATTCCTAAACTACGATTAAAGTTAGAGCTACAGGGACCTTCTGGTTATTGTGGTCAGTTCTTGGCCCCAACCAGAATAAAGCCTAAGGACACTTAACCACGTCTGCTCGCATTCATCCCTTGTTCCCTTCTGGTTTTCCAGCTTTCATTTTGTTATTCTGTAATACCTACCTCTGTTTTCTTCCCCACCCATTCAGCAAACTGAATACAGACACACTGGACACGTGAAAGGGGTTGCTTCCTTGATTGTAAGCAGCTTGGAGCAAGGATTTTAGCTCATATTATTCTGCAAAGCTCCATCTACACTGATCGTGTTATATCAGTATTAATGATAATAAAGGTCAGATCTGAATCCATTAACGATTGAGTCGCTCTTTGCAACGTGCAAATAGCTGTTTATCAGAGAGTGATTGCCAGTTCCTGCTTTTGCAGACTGGATGCAAACAGTGAGAAGGAAGACCATGCAAAAAAAGGCAGGCCTAGCAGGTGATAGATAAAGCTTGGCAACTCACTCACACTTCTCTTTTGCGAGCTCTCAATTTACATGAGTCTGGCATGCTATATAATACCTGTAGCTACAGCGATAGAGGGGCTGCACTCAACCAGGTCATTAGACCATATGGATTGCACATCTGGGGAGGTTCATCGGATGTTGCCAAGCCAATGGAACAGAGAAGCAAGTTTATAATGAATTCCCAGGTAACTGGACTTCTTCCTCTGTCTAATTTTGGACATTTATTGTGTGAGAGTGTGACCTGATATATGTTATTAAATGAATCAGAAATACTGTAAAGAGGGAACAATTCTGAGATGGGGTGATCATCTTCCCCCAGATTTTTAACTTGCAACGAAGGGGGCAACAAAACAGGAGGAAAATCAGACTTTTGTTTTTCACAGAAATCTCATAATTTGACTCAACACAACTTGAAAAACTTTCCTTTTTATACAGTAGCTTTTACATTATGGTAAATGGAAGCAATTGAACTGAAAAGACTTTTAATAACAGCATGAAACAGCGACAGTTCCATTGACATATTCCAGTGTCATAATGTTGGCACAATATTCCAGATTTGATAGTTCTGTGTGCTTTTAAAAGGGAAGGTATCATATTGTTCTGTCTTGTCTTTCCTGTGTACTGTGCCGTGACGCTTCTTGGTTTCTGAGAAAGGCTTGGCCAAACTGTAACTGATCAGTGATAGCAGACCAATTGTGAATTTTTTATCTTAAAAACGGATTAAAGCAGAGATTAAAAATAACAAATTAACCACAAAGCTTATTCCATTTCCTTTCAGAAAATCTGTAGACTTCTAAGAGTATATTATAGCCTGGTGTAAATGTGAAATCTGTATCGGGTATTGATAGTCTGGGGAGTGAAACAAATGTTAATTTCAGAATCAATATTGATTTCAGAATCACACCCTGGCATAGTTTATTAGAACTGGACAAATGCCATCATAATGGCTCAGAGAGCCTTTTGTTTGCTCGTTCATCTCCATGAAAACCTTGCAGGAGTTATTCCTGTTTCCCAGATGGAGAACTGAATCTGAGAGCCAAGGACTTCCGGGAAGGGGGTCACTACATGAAGTTGTGTAAAGTTTTATTGCCCCTGCACTTGTGCCTTAATAGCAACGTGGTGTGCACGCCGATAGCAGGCAAAAGCTTTTTCTTTTTTCTTTCTTTCTTTTTTTTTTTGAATTTTTTTATTGAAGGGTTAAAAGGGTACAGAATAAAATTAATGCAGAGAAAAACCACTTAGCATGTTAAACATTGCTAACTTGAGTGTCAACATATATATCATGAAATTCAGTCATTTTACATTTGAAAAGTAGCATATAACTCAACCTTGTTTATCTTATTTAAACAGTAACTATTGTGTTCATAACACCGTTTACAACCATAAGTATAATGTAGAATCTTTTATCCAATTTTTTGGAAGATGTCTATTGCTTGGATTAGGGTTACTATCTAAAATCGGTTCCCATTTAAGCATTTGGCTTTTGGTGCTTTCCCCCTTGTCTCTGTTCTCAAACTTATCCACTATTTTATCTAAGATAAAATAGTCCCATATTTTGGCATGCCATGTGCTCAATGAAGGCTTAGAGGTTTCTTTCCAATTTACCGCAATTGTATACTTTGCTTCTTTTTTCTTTCTTTCTTACAACAAATTTTATTGGATTTTCAACTGTTAATAAGAAAACAAGTTGAGAACAACAGCATGACATAAACCATCACCATAAATACACAGAACACATTCAGGAACATGATACAAGAACAACAGTATGTAGAAGTAACAAGTACAATATCATAACATTTAAGGGATGTAGTGAACAATAGTAATGCACAAAGATGCCATATCAACTATTAGTCCACAAAGCTAAAGCTTAAAAGTATGCAAACAAATTATAATATCGATTTTTAGGATGTTTCATATATGAACTGTTTTTAGTAGTAAACAATGAAAACCATTGTTCTGCAAAGTTTTAATTAAAATTTGGTGACTCAGAGAGATGAATTTGATTAGATAATTTAGCCCTTACAAAGAAATCCCACAATTTATTAATCCATTGAGTAACAGTGGGAGGTTGTTTATCCTTCCGCTTAGATGCCAACACGAGTGTTGCTGCTGTCAAGAGAATAGAAATCAGATCCGGTTTATTTCTGAGAATACTGTGATCATGCCAAAAATTAAGAAGAATAGTTTCTGGAAGAATAGCTTCCGGAAGAATAGTTACTAGAAGTTTCAGTAACAGAAGGAGATAAACCTTAAATCCACGAGTAATCTGGGTTCTGAACTGAAATCTTCCAGGTTCAATCCCACTAGACTGACCAGTTGCATATAATGACAGCAACGACCGTACCTGAGAGTCAGTGTGGTACAGTACAGCATTGCAATTCCACTATGTAAGTAGGAGCTAGGAGCCCTGAGTTCCAGTCCCCCCTTTTGGCCATGAAGCTCACTGGGTGACCTCAGGCCAGCTGCTCCCTCTCAGTGTCACTGACCTCAGAGGGCTGTCGTGAGAATAAAGTGGGGAGGGGAGAACCAGGTGTGTCATCCTGAGCTCCTTGGAGGTAAGGCAAGGGAAAATTAGACAGTACGTGCATAACAGAGGGATTTCAATAGGATAATCAGAGTTTAAATTCTAAACATTTTCCCCATTGAAGCAGCCAGTGCAGAGCTCCCCCCTTCCCCTCTCTTGTCTGTAAACACAGCACTGAAATGTGTGCTAACTAGAAGCAAGGGAAAATGATAGCAAAGAAAAGAGAATATTGGAGGGGGGAGGTGAAGATGATAGCGAAAAGGGGTGGTCTTAGTGACTCTGGGGCCCTGGGCAAAAGCCCAGCATGGGACCTCAGAATCATTCCCCCCACTGCCGGGGTCAAGCAAGGAGTAGGCTTTTCCCCATGTGATGGGAGCGACAGCCGCCCCTTCCTCCAGGAGCCAGCTGCCCAACCCCCAAATGGGCAGGTGCAAGTGGTGGCAGAACCCTGCTGTCTCCTCCCACCTCCTTTAAAGGGCTGGGGCTATAGGCAGTCCCCCTCCCAAGCACATGGCCTGGGGCAGCTGCCCCTGTCACCCATTGGCTAAGGCCACCCCTGCTTTTCCTCATCTATTTGTTGTTGGAGGGAAACCTACCTCTTATTCAATCCCATATACCCAGCAGCTCAAAAACTACATTCTCCCTGCATGACTTTTCCCCTTCTGCACAAAATGTGTCCATCGGCACCCTTAGAGAAGTGTCGGTGGTTTGTCCAAACTTAAGATTCTTTCTGGCAAAGGTCCTTCTCCTCTGCCATTATTAAAGATACCTGAGGCATGTTTTCCTTTGCATATGACTACACCAACAGTATAGCCTCCCCATCCAGTCCCTTCTCCTGCTCCCCCAGTCTCTTCCTCTTCTCAATAGCACACCATGGGAAACAGACCAGAACTAAAATTTGGTGAGGAATAAGCTTCATAAACACCACCAGTTTGAAAGAAGTATTCTCCCACAACTCTGATACCAAAACAGAAAAGCTATCTCTAAATGATGAGAAACTTTGGTCTGTTCTTCAATCCAAATATATCTGAGAGAACCAGGTTTGAATCCCCACTTCTCCACATGCAGCTGCTGGTGTGACCTTGGGTCAGTCACAAGTTCTCTCAGAGCTGTTCTCTCACGAGCAGTCCTCAAAAGAGCACTCTCAGCCCCACCTGCCTCACAGGGTGTCTGTTGTGGGGAGGGGAAGGGAAAGGAGACTATAAACCCCTCTCTGAGTGAAGGGGGAAGGGATAAATCCAATCTCCTCCTTCTAAAGAATACATGACATCTGCATTGCCTTCGCATAAGGGAGGTCTAAGTTTTCTCACTATTTCTATACATCACACAGGAAAAGTTCTACAGAGCCCTTCTGTCTCTGCCCAGCCCCAGTTCTGCTAGGCTGCATATGCTGGAACCTGACCGTCACCTGGACTGCATTTCTTCAGTCAGAACGAGAGGCTTTGCTCGCAACTGCATCTAAAAATTAACCTCTTTTTGTTTTCTCCTTAAAGAATTAAATGAGACAGCCATGGATATGAGGTCTGGAGGCCTGGTCAACTTCTCCTCTTTGCAAAACCAGATGACTGCTTTCAGGAACTGCTCGGATGAAAGCCTCTCATTTGAGAAGTTCTATATCCCCATAATTTATTGCCTTCTCTTTCTGGTGTGCTTCCCAGGGAACATCATTGTCATTTTTGTATATATCTTCAAAATGAGGCCCTGGAAAAGCAGCACCATCATTATGTTGAACTTGGCCATCACAGACTTGCTGTATGTGTCTTGCCTTCCGTTCTTGATACATTACTCATTCAACGGGGACCACTGGATCTTTGGCGCCTTCATGTGCACATTCATCCGCTTCACCTTCTACTTCAACACCTACAGCAGCATCCTCTTCCTGACTTGCTTCAGCCTCTTCCGTTTTTCTGTCATTGTCTACCCGATGAACTGCTTCTCCATTCAGAAAAAGAGATGGGCCGTCATAGCCTGTGCTTCAGTCTGGATAGTTTCTCTGTTCATGGTTAGCCCGATGATCCGCTTCATCACTGTGAAAGAGAGAGAGAACAGATCCCTTTGCTTGGACCTGACTAATTCGGAAGACCTGGACTCCATCTGGTTGTTCAACTGGCTCCTGACGACTTTCGCTTTCTTTTTGCCTTTGGCTCTCGTGACTCTTTGTTATGCTGTGATTATCTTCAAGCTGGCCAGAGGGCCTCACACTCACACCTCGGTCAAGCAGAAGGCTCGCAGGCTGGCCATTGTCCTCCTGGCTGTCTTCTATCTGTGCTTCTTGCCGTTTCACATCTTCAGAGGCATTCGCATCGAGTTAAAGATTCATCCAGTCAGCTGCAAGATAGAGAAACAAATCCGGGATGTTTTTACTGTGACTAAATCCTTGGCCTCGTTAAATACCTTCGGTAACTTGATATTTTATGTGGTGCTGGTAGATAATTTTCAACATGCCATTCTTTCCATCTGCAAACTGAACATGCAGAAGACTAAGAAATAGAGATGGATTTAAATGATGTTATTTATCAAAAGACCTGAAAGAATAGGTTACAGTTGAAGCTTGTCTAAACCAGTGAAGTTTCAGCAGAGGAACAAGGCCTGTTCATGTGCAAGGTGTTTAAGGTAATCCTGGAAATAAAAAATTCTCCATATTCTCTTTGGTTTCCCCCAACTGTCATGTGTGGTTGTGGCTTTGGATTCCAGACATTCGTCTTCTCATACACTTCTGTTGCGATTTGTGTCAGACACAGTTGCTGATTCTTTACTCATTAATAGAAGAAAAGCTTGCAGAATAAAAGAGCTTTATAAAATTATGCATGGTATGGAGAATGCATACCGAGAAAACTTTTCTCCCTCCCTTGTAATACTAGAACTTGAAGTCACAGAATCAAATGGATTGGCAATAGATACAGGGCAGATTAAAGACAGCATTTCTTCTCATACAGGATAATTAACACTGACTTTGCTGCCACGGTTTTTAGCAATGGCCATTAGCCTAGCTAGATTTAAAAGAGAATTACACAATGTCACAGAGGAGAGATTTATCCACAGTCATGACTCGTTAGCCACAATGGCTAACTGAAACCTTCATGTTCAGAGGCAGTGTGCCACAATTTGAGCTGCTGAGAGGGTAACGGGAGGGGAGGGGGCTTGTAGATTTCTTGCCTTCTTGTGGGCCTCCTATGTCATCTTGTTAGCATCTGTCAGAAACCGGGTGCTGGTATATATGTCACCCCTTGAGTCCCAAGGGCCAGGCTCAAAGTCTAGGGTAATGTCCCTAAACTCAAAATGTAAATCCAATTCATTTAAATACAACAGAAAGCTACTGTGGAAAACATTCCCAAAGATATCAATACTAGCTCACTATTGTCTCAGAGCAGAGTCCTGCTCACAATCCACTTTGCAGAAGGCACCGGACTGCACTGTATGTTCTTCCTGAGGCTAAGCCTGAAGCAGAGTCCCGGATGTCAAGAAGGCCTTCTTGCAACAGCAGCAACTCTTCCTGCGAAGATGCTGGATGAGTCTTCAAGCTTGTTCATTGCCCTAGGAGCAGTTCCCCTTTCCTCCTGGCAAGACGAAGCGGGGCAGCTCTGTGCTAGGGTGTTGATTCCAGTGCAGTCAATGAAGGGTTTCGCTGTCAGCAATTCCTGCTCTTCAGCTCTTCCCAGCTACTGTAGCTCTCCCAGGGAGGATGGTTCGAGTCTTTCCAGGCAGCAGTTTCAGCTTTGTCTTCTCTTTCCTTTTTGAATCGAAAGCTTGTAAAACAAGCTTTGGCCTTCAGAGAGCACTACCTTCAGCGCTTCTCAATCAATCTACCCTTCTCGTCCATTCTCCTAGCCCAGTCCTGTTTTATACCACCTCTCAGTGTCGTGGTGGCTCTTTCAAAAGCATACCCCATGAGCCTGAAAAGTACTGGAGTTGGAGACGCGGTGAAGTGAAATCAGCAAGCATGTTTATTAGTTGGTCACAATGAAGCATGAGATCCAGAGCCACACCTCCGACCTCACCCAAATGTCCTGTTAGGACCTTAAGATTGTGGTTACAGATCATAGGTTCCCTAGAAGATCCTAGGCACTAGATTGGTGGTGAGTTACGATCCGGCCAGCTATTGTTCTTCCTGACCCAAGCTCAGGTAGCTGGTTTGGCCACGTGGTGGTCGCCACTGCATACATTACAAGCCTTTGCTCAACAGGCAGATTAGCACAAACCTATTTGCTAGTCCAATCTGGCCTAAGGTCTGTCTAAGTATCTGCAGTCTACTAAGCAGTCCTAGGCCCAAACCCTGTTTTTTCTGGGACAGGCTTACATTCATGATGTAGGGTTGCCAGCTCTGGGTTGGGAAATACCTGGAGATGGGGTGGTGCCAGAGGAGGGCTGGGTTTGGGGTGGGGAGAAACCTCAGTAGGTTATAATGCCATAGAAACCATCCTCCCTCCCAAGCAGCCACTTTCTCCAAGAGAAGGGATCTTCGTTGTCTGGAGAACCATTGTAATAGCAAGAGACCCCCAGGTGCCACCTGGAGGTTGGCAACCATAATATATGAACCCATGGCCTGATCCAGCAGGGCTCTTCTTAACTAAACAATCCACAGCCTTGAAGCCTATTTGGTGGTGGTATACATATATCTCTGTGTTCTCTGACCATCTGTCAGTAGCATCCAGCAACATCTCCTAATGAATATGGCTGTTCCAGCCAGAATGTGACGTGGAAGCTTCCAGGTCTGTTGAATGGTGCCTTCCGCAGCAAGCCACTAAAGGCCTGAGAGTAGACAAGGGGGTGGTATTGTCCTTTGAGGACCCAGCATGGCTCCGCCCTGAGGCACCCATTGGTTCCTCCTGGCCTGGTTATATATGCTTCTGGGTCCGGCCTTGCTGCTGTTTGTCCCTAGTCTTGCCCCAAAAGTCTGCTCCCCCCTGTCTTTCTACTTACCTAGTCCTTTCTCAGTTCTACCAGCTTTCTTGTCCATTTACCTGACCTTTGGCCTGCATCTTTATTCCAGCCTGGCCTGTCGCTATGGTGGGGCATTTCGGGGCTCCACCCTTCAAATGAGAGGCACGCCCACAGAAGCTGCTCTCCCCCCCCCCCACCCCGTGGCATTAAAAGAGCCCTCCAGCTGATCAGCAGGAGCAAATGGCCCACCAGCCAGCATTTAAAGGGAAGGCATGCAGCCAGCAATCGCCCCTTTCCCTCACCTCCTGCAAGGGAGAGGCCACATGCTTTCCCTGAGCTCCAAGCCACTTGGAGATCACGGAAGGCACGCCACCACCCCTCTCCCTCCCCCCTCCTTCCCCCTCCCTTGCTGCCCCACAAAATTTCCCCATGCCCCACCAACCCAAAATTACTGGCTATGGGGCTGATTCCAACTATCCCTGCCAGGATGGTTGTATAGACCATGGCTTTCCACTGACCCAGCCTCTGAGCTGAAATTCAGCCTCCCAGGAATTTGCCCCTGTGCTCCATCCAACTCCAGCTACAACCCTTCTAGGACTTCAGCTTCATCTTCTGCTGTGCAGAGGCCTCTGGAAGCTAGTACTGGTCAAGAATGACATCAGCTGGTGCAGTCCCATGGAATCGTCTTTCAGAGATGCAAAACAGAAATCACAGCAGAATGCAAACGATGGTTGCCCGTTTTATTTGTTGTTGTTGTTTTTACCACACCCGTGCTTTTAAAACCACACTGAAACAATGGCATTAAGTAGGTGAAGCTCTCCCTTTGGCTTATCTCTGTGGCAAGAAAAAGTTTCACCCATGGCTCAATGGTAGAGCGCCTGCTTTGCATGAAGGACCTCCCAAGTTCAGTCCCCTGGCAATTCCTAGTTTAAAAGGATGAGGTTGCTCCCAGAGACCCTGAAGAGGCTCGGGCAATCACAGCAGACTATGCTGACCTTGATAGACCAAGGGTCTGTGTCAGCAGAAGGAAGTTTCCCTGTGTTCAGCCTGTGCAACAAGAATGTGTGCCTATGGCATATGCAGGGCTAGAATGGCCATTTAACTTAACTAGCAATTGTGTGGGAGGAGATAACCGGTGAGATGACACAGATCATCATTGCTGCTGAGAGGCCTCAACCATGGAGCACATGCACTGTTGACAGAACAAAAGGCCCATGGCAACCAGAAGTAAGCAGAGCCAAGCACCAACAGTTCTGACAAGCCTGCAGGGGCTGCTTGGTTTGGGCCCCTCAGCTGCGGTGATGATCTGGATCAGCTCACCTGTTGCCTCTATACGCTTGGCTGCTGGGTGGTGGCTGCAGGATGGCCAGCTTCCGGGTTGGGGGGGTGGAGTTCTCGTGGAATTACAGCTGATCTCCAGACTATGGAGATCAGTTCCCCTGGAGAAAATGGCTGCTTTAGACAGTGTACTCTATGGCATGAATCCTTCCTCCTCCCCAAACCCCACCCTCCTGAAGCTCCACCCCCAAATCTCCAAGAATTCCACAAACCGGAATGGGTAGCCCTAGGTAGAAGTGCAGACGCAGGTGATGGGTGAACCAGAGCCACGGTTAGTTTTGTGGGCTGAGTCTGGGGTGAGGGGCTCCAGCAGTACTGGCTGCCAGTGCTGAAGGGGGCCACTCAGTTTGGCTTGCTCTCAGTCTGGTCTAAATTCCCAGTCTACTCTTGGTGTCTGCAAGTGGTTAGAGTATCAGACTAAGATCTGGGAGGGCCTGGTGTGAATCCCCACTCCGCCATGGAAGCTCGCTGGGTGACCTTGGGCCAGTCACTCTCTTTCAGCCTGACCTACCTCACAGGGCTGTGGTGTGGATAAAGTAGAGGAGAGAATTATGTAAATTGCTTTGGGTCGCCATTGGGAGAAAGGTGGGGTATAAATGAAATAAATACTTTTTTAAAAGTTCCACAGATGCAGCTGCTGCTCTTAAGCACAGTTTTTTTTTAAAAAAGAAAGAAAGAAAGAAAAAAGCCCTGTCTGGCATAGTGTTTACACTTGAAAAACCAGAAACTTAGCGAAAGCTCTAGATAACATATTGGAGGACACAGATTGAACATTTCTGTGGCAGATAGCAAAGCATAACTCATCCAGCCATTTGGGGTATTTACAGCCCGACTTTCTGCTTAAAACTTTTTGAAGTGGCTAAGAGACAAATAAAACACTAAGATAAGAGAACATAAGAGAAGCCAATGTTGGATCAGGCCAGTGGCCCATCCAGTCCAACACTCTGCGTCACACACTGGCCAAAAACACCAGGTGCCCTCAGGAGGTCCAGCAGTGGGGCCAGGAGACTAGAAGCCCACCTGTTGCCCCCCCCCCCAACACCAAGAATACAGAGCATCACTTGCCCCAGACTGAGAGTTCCTATCTATACTTTGTGGCTAATAGCCACTGATGGACCTCTGCTCCATATCTATATATCTAATAGTGAAGGTTCCCCTGTGCATGCGGATACTAGAAGCCCACCTGTTGCCCCCCACAAAGCACCAAGAATACAGAGCATCACTTGCCTCAGACTGAGAGTTCCTATCTATACTTTGTGGCTAATAGCCACTGATGGACCTCTGCTCCATATCTATATATCTAATAGTGAAGGGTCCCCTGTGCATGCGGATACTTATTTCCGCAGATCTGGTGCACATGGAGGGTAAAGACGTTTTTCTGCACATTTGGGGCAATCCCCAGGGGTGCAGAAAAATCGAAAATGTTTTAAAAAGTGTATGGGGAATACTTAAATCCCCCCTCCAAAGTGAAACTGCATTCTGTGTGCATGCGTTTTTACTGAGCTGCGGGAAAAGCAACTGTCTGTTGCTGCCTACACCGCCACTACCAGGAAAAGGTAACTCACGGTGGCAAAACTCATCCCAGCTGCTGCTCAGCCTGTCACAGCAAGACCCACCCGCCACCAGGACTGCCAGTAAACAGGAGGATGGTAGGGGGACTCCCGGGGCTACTGTTTGTCTCCCCCTCACTGCCCCGGCTTCTGGAGTCCCGCGCCCCATCAGTGGCTGCCACGGGCTTCTATTCAAAGGGGCAGCAGCACTGGAGGAGTGGCTGGGCACAAACAGAGCAATGAGCAGCTGTTTGGTGGGCTGCCCCACCAGCTTTTTGCCTTGCATACTCCCCCCCTTCCCTTTTTAAGCCGCAACTTTGTTAGGTGAGGGAGAGGAGGAAGCAGCATCGGCAGCAGGAGCAGCAGCACACGGGAGGAGGAGAGACCAAAGCCAGCAAGCCACCAGCTCCCCCTCCCCCACATCAACCATTTTGTTGCGGGTCCCCTCTTGTGCTTATCTAATTCCCTCTTGAAGCCGTCCATGCTTGTAGCCGCCACCCCCTCCTGTGGCACTGAATTCCACATGTTAATCACTCTTTGGGTGAAGAAGTACTTCCTTTTATCTGTTCTAACCCGACTGCTCAGCAATTTCATGGAGTGCCCACGAGTTCTTGTATTGTGAGAAAGGGAGAAAAGTACCTCTTTCTCTACCTGCTCTGTCCCATGCATAATCTCAGAAACCTCGATCATTTACTCTCAAATAAAATCAAATACTGAACCATAAAATCACAATATTAAAATAGCTGCTGAAGCATTAGCAATAGCAGTAAGTAGATACCATTCAATAAAAGAATAACATTGTTTTTACTAAATCACCTAAAAGTCAGTCAGGCTGATGCCAAATTAGTGTCTCTGGGAAGGGGATCCCTCATGAAGGAGGCACCACAGAAAAGATCTTATCCCCATTTGCTGCCTGCCTCTAAAGCCAGGGGTTCTCTGAAGAGGATCTCAAAGGACAGACAAATTTATATAGGAACAGGAGGTCCTTCAGAGGCTGGGGGCCCTTATTCACTACCTGCACAACCCAGGGGGGGGGGGGGAGAGAGAGAGACACAGGATCTCCAGCAGGCAGCTGAGACCAGGCCGGGCTGGAGGAGACGCCCAGTGATGGGGCTGGGCAAGCTGAGCTGGAGAGCTGTTGGCCTAGCAAAGGTTAGAGCCAAGACAGAAGGCTGACACAGACTAACTTGGCCCCTCCTTGTGACTAGAGCTTGGTCCTGGGCCCTGTGTAGATGTAGAGAGTGGTGCCTTCCTTGCGCAAGAGACTATAGTGCAGGAGGCCTGAGCTGCTGGGCGTGTGCTCCTTTCACCTGGGCCAGGCTTTGGCTCTGGCTCTCCACCTGCTTTGATTCTGGGGTTCTGAGGGGGGCTGCTGGAGACAGAGGGTTCCACTCAGGTGGCTGCTGAGTGCTTTCTTCCACTGAGTCTGGAATGGAAGCTTGCTGTGGCAGAAAAGTCTCTGGAGGAAGAGTTGCCACGCCGCAGCTGGCAACCCCTGAGACTATTTAGGGGGTGGGGACTGGTGAACTGGCATCATGCCAGTGCAATAACATCATGGGGTGCTCTAGGATTTGCAAAACTCTATGGCTTTCACTGGCAGTTCTGGCAGTGTGCTGCCACAATGCCAGCATGCACCGCATTCCCACACACACACACACACACACACACACACACACTTCTTCTCACTGGTGCTTCAGGTATCAGTGGCCAAAAATCTGAGGGGCCGGGAGCAGGCCCATAGCCAGGATTTTGTGGCTTGTGAGGCAGATTTTTTCTGGTGGGGCTGAAATTCTCAGTGCAGAAAGAAAAGCCATTTAGCCAACAGAAAGGTGTTACGAGGATAGATCTCTAAACTGCAAGCTGTCGACCACTTTAGATGACAGTTCTCAGCTGATGCAAGTTAATCACTTCTGCCAGTCTAAGCAACAATTCTGATAATTAGTCAGCAGGTGGGGGTGATGACTTCTATAGTCAAGAGAGCTAACACTTAGGCAGAAAAATTCTGTTAAAGACCAGTTTCTTGACACAGCGTCAGAAGAGACTCTAGAGGCCACCTACTCCAACCCCCTTGCTCAGTGTGGGAATTAGTCAACAACAGCACCCCATTCTGCTTAAAGGAGCACACACCTTTTAAAAATGTTTAAAGCATTTACAGGAGAAATTCGTGTGGGGCTGTGCCTTTAAGAAAGGGGGCAGAGCCCCCAAAAGCCTCACTGTAGCTAAGGGCCTGGCCAGGAGGTCTTTTGCTATAGTAGGAGACCTGGCAATCCTATACAGGTTTTAGGGTACAGGGAGCCTTCAGTGTAGCAAGAGACCATGGGAGACTCCTCAGCCCTAAATAAATATGAAATATTTAATCAGGTACACTTCTGGGAATGGCTTCTACAGAAGAACTCTTTGCCTTGAGGACAGAGACTGTTTGTCAAGCCCAACAACCATAATGAAATCATCTAAATAAGATAAAGGCACGCCAGCACAGCATCAACAGTGTGTAGCATGATCCTTTTGCACTACCAAGTTTATAATGCATACCTCCAAGGACAGCCATGTGTTTTTTCCCCCTGCTGAGGAACTACAAATCCCATTTATTTTGTTTGGATTTTGAGCCAAAGGCTGCAGTTAGTGTTATGGTACTTCATCAGCTTAACACTGGAAATGCTATTGGGATGAATGAGCTATACCAGTTGTACTTTTTTGATAGAATTCAGATCAAGTGGCTTTAGAACCTTTTCCTTTCAGGATTTTGTCACCTGTACAGTGGTAAACAGGAATAAACAATGTCTCCAAAATACAATGTCCCCAGTTACCACATACAGTTTACTGGGCTTTAAAAAGTAGTACCTGAGCAGAAAATTAAATGCATATAATCTATGCATTTTTCCCATTAGGGCATCTTTTTTACCCCATGGGTTCCTAAAATACCCAATGGAAGTTTTTTCCTACCACATAAGTTTATTAAGTACGCAGTCATCCAGGGAACTGTTTTTAAGTGCTCCGGAGAGATACAGCTCTTTATGATGACCATAAACACAACAAAACCTTGTGGGACATTTTTACCCCTAGATACAGGGGGAATTTAGTTTGGGGTGGATATATATCCCAAATGCAAAATGTGATGTTTTTCTTTTCTTTCTTTCTTTTTGGAGGATGGTTTAAAGGTAAAGCATGGGGTCAAGAACCTAAAAAGGTAAGTCAAACAGAATAAAGCAGAGGTGTCAAACATGCGGCCCGGGAGCCGGATCAGGCCCCTGGAGGGCTTCTATCAGGCCCACACTAGAACTGGCCATCTCCTGCTTCCAGTTCTGTTGCTGCGGCTGCATCATAGCTTGCTTTGCCCAACTCTCTCAGTCGCTCAGCCATTTCATGTTTCCCTCTGGGTCCTAGACTCAGAACTTTGAGCATGAGATTTCTGTGGTGAATGTCAATAAATCAAAAGTAGGTTTGCAGCTTACAGATACACACTTGAACAGCATACTCAAGATTGCAACAGCACAGACATTTTGATGCAATAATTCAGAGCAAGAGGTGTCAGTTATGAGACTGTTAAATAAACAAAACATTGCAAGAGTGCTAATGTTTTAAGCATGTTTATGTTTTCAGTAAAAAAAAAACCCTTTCTGTTTGTGTCCTTCATAAAGTTACCTGGCATTATATTTTATGACACACATGACCTGGTCCAACAAGGTCTTATTTATGTCAGAACCAGCCCTCATAACAAATGAGTTCGACACCCCTGGAATAGAGGGCCAACAATAAAAAACTTAATGTGTATAGTATAAAAAGATACATGTATTTATTAAGAAAGAATTAAAAAAAAACATATAAGGGCCCAATCACACCTCATGTAAAAATACCAGAATTTAGCACACAAGGGCTAATGGACTTGACCTGACGCATTTCGGCCTGTATAGGCCTTCTTCAGAGGTCAAACACAAAGAGGTAAAGCAGTCACCACATATCCCTTTGAGGGCATACGGAGCTAAGTGAATGATAACTTCCCAGGTGCATAGAGGAGGATCGCTTCCCTGCACATAGGACATGTAACACCTGCTCTGCTTTGTGATGTGCTACTCAAAACCCAATCATGTGCACACAGAGTACATTTTTTTTCATTAAAGAGAGGAAAACCTCCAAAGGCGTGCAAACTGTCTCTGTACAATCTAAGTCAAGCAGGACCGCAAATAAATACAGCAGAGATTTTAAAAACACAGTATTTGCAAAGGGTCAGTGTCAATAAGGCATACAAAAGGATAAATTCCATGCAAATATCTGGCTAGCACACCCCACACAAATTCAGTGGTATCTATCACAGAGCGTTAAGGAGAGTTGCATCTGCAGTGCAAAACCACTGCATGGAGTACTCCCCCCCCCCTGCACTGGTTGATGACAGATTTACATAAACAAAACCGAAGGAACAGCAAGCATGACTTTGTATGCAAGAAGGATGAGGAGGGAGAGGGAATCCAAGGCCATGCAGTGTCTGGACACAGAGTTCTGTGCGTGTCTGGGGATTTTCCACAAGCACATGACGCTGTGGTCAGCCTCTGGGGTGAGTGAATGCCACACAACAGGCAGTACTCAGTTTGTGATAAGTGTTGCAGGGCCATCGAGTGTTGGATCAAGGTAGACAATTTTTTTGGCCCAGGTGCTGAAAAAAATGCAAAGTTTGCCTCAGAAGATCTTGGTGTGCTGGCAAACAAAATGGCAGGGGGACAAGGGTTATCCTTGGCCAGACACACTTGCAGCAAGCCAGGCCCCAGCTGCGGTGTCAGCATTTCAAGGATTCACCTTGGATGGTTGCTGTGCAGGTCTGGGAGGCAATGATGGGCATCCTTGCCTTCTCCTATACCACTGGTCCCAGCAATGCAGTGCCTTGGTTGCTTGGGCAGAGAACTGACTTTGGGTGCCAAGCAAAATGGTCTGGTAGGCTGCTGTTAGCATATGTGTCAGGGGTTGCCTCCCTCCCTGTGTGTTAGAGCAGCAGTTCCCAACCTTTTCGGTTTGGTAACCCACAAATCCAAATTTACTAGGTATGGCGAGGCGACCCATACCAAGAAACTCACTCTAGTAACCACCATCAGAACACATTTTACTTGATCAACATGTACATGGCAGTGAAGAAAATATATCACCTAATCTAAGACATAGAAGATATTCTTTCCAGGGTCAGATCTTTCCTTCCAAAATGCAAAAGAGAACAATGGAAAGGGCAGGGTCAGCCATTAGGGAGAACTGGCTCACAACCCATAAGAACATAAGAGAAGCCAATGTTGGATCAGGCCAGGGGCCCATCCAGTCCAACACTCTGTCACACAGTGGCCAAAAACATCAGGTGCCCTCAGGAGGTCCAGCAGTGGGGGCAGGAAGCCCTCCCACTTTTGCCCCCCCCCCCAAGCACCAAGAATACAGAGCATCACTTGCCCCAGACTGAGAGTTCCTATCTATACTTTGTGGCTAATAGCCACTGATGGACTTCTGCTCCATATGTTTATCTAATTCCCTCTTGAAGCCGTCCATTCTTGTAGCCGCCACCACCTCCACTTTCAGAGGCTTTGCAACTCACTCTTGGGTCCCGACTCACAAGTCAAGAGCTGAGCTGGGGATTTCTCCATGCCTAGCTTGTTTTCCACATGGCAAAGGCTAGCACAGAAGTTGGTGCTGAGCAGCCCCGTAGCTAGACGGTTTTTGGTGGTGGGGGGCAGTGGGGGGCATGACCTCATTTCTGATGTCACAAAAATAATAAAATAAAAACACGGGACAGCCCGGCTGTGCTGGGTAGCTACGGCCCTGGTACAGGCCTAACAAATAACAATAATGCTGCATAGGCAATGGATAGGGCAGCAGATGCCAGGCAGAGGGAAGAGGGGGGTTTCATGCAGGAAGAAGGAGAAGAATGGGAAGGGAGATGCAGCTGGGCAAAGCTATGGAGGATAAAGGCAGCCCAAGCGGGGAGGAACTAGAGAGGAAATATGACTGCAAAGGGGGGGGGATCTTTGGATACAATGGAAATTGGGGTGGGGGGAAGGATGGAATCCCCAAAAATGGGGGAGTAAAGGAGGAGAGAAGGTGCAGAGGCCCATACACCTGTACTCAGGCATTTTTTTCCAGTGATTCTGCTGCCAGCTTTTTGCTGCTGTTTAAGTATCTCCAGACAGGGGCGTAGACTTTCTAAATCCCCGGGCAGGCAGGGGCTCTCTCGTGCACACGCACAAAGCGCGCGCATGCGCACGGGACCATGTCCCCGCCGCTCCTCCCCCTCCAGCCCCAGGGACGCAGACCCGCGCAGTCTCGGCGGCGGCAGCCAGCTGGCCGGCTGACTGCTGCCCGCACGAAGCGCGGGACCATGTCCCCACCGCCTCTCTCCCCCCCCGCCCCAGGGAGGCAGGAGGGCAGGCCGGGGGTGGGGGGGAAGGAGAGGCGGCAATGGCCAGCTGGCTGGCTGACTGACCACCGGCGAGCACTCCATTTTGCCGGGGATGGCTGAGCCCCCCCCCGGGAAATTTCGGGGGAGGCTCGAGCCCTCAAGCCCCCCCGTAGTTGACGCCCATGTCTCCAGAAACTCCTGTAGGCAGATGAAGAAGAAGAACAGTTGGTTTTTATACCCTGCTTTTCTTTACCCTAAGGAATCTCAAAACGTCTTACAATCTCGTTCCCTTCCTCTCTCCACAATACAATAGTCACCTTGTGCGGTAGGTGAGGCTGAGTTCTGAGTAGGGATGGGCACGAACTGGGGAAAAGCAGTTCGCTTCGTGGTACATAGTGTGCGCGATTTGCGAACCATGAACCATGATAAACTTTTAAGAGCCAAATGAAACGCTTCAGTTCGTGAGGTTCGTAGTTCACTAGAACGCTCCCCCCCCCCGGGTGGGCTAGAGACACCAAACCACAGGGGATCTCTAACTGATTCTATCAATCTAGGTCATCAGACAGGCCCTGACAGAGGCAATTTCACTTTGTGCCTGTAGCAGGCATGGCGATACAGGTCCACAGACTGGTTAGAGTCTCCAGAAAAAGATTAAAACCAAAACCAAATCAAGACTTCAGCTGTCTATCGATATGCCAGTAAAGGCAACACTGTCTACCTGTATATGAAGCATGCCCCCCCCCCCCGTCATTTGGGAATGCCAGCTTATCCAGAGCCAGTTCCAAGGTTTTCCAGGGGGGCTGCACAAGCATCTTACCCAATAGGAACCTAAATTGCATCACCAAACATGCATATATGAAGTAAAATTTCAGGGGTAGACCAGGATGTTAAAATTAGCCCTGGGAAAATAGCACCACAGTGGCTTCCATGCATGCTCATGTTCAAGTTGAAGAGTGGAGCCAGCAGATCAAAGGACACAGAACTGCAAGGCACCAGGGGTTTTTGTGTGTTCTGTTTCCCTTGCACATGTTGTGACATTCTTGCTATTGGGGAAAACGGCTTTACTTTTAAACACTCTATTTATATAAACTTGATAGTTTTCTTGCTGCCACAGGGAATTTAAAATTCCAAATCTCTCTCTCTTGGTAGTATGACCTAGGGTCTGGGCACTTCAGAGGTCTATGTGGCCCTGAGGAAGGACTGTGCGGATTCCTGGGATAAGTTCCAACAAAGACTGATTTATTGAATAAAGAACAAAATAGGCTTCTGTTTATCTTGAACTGCTTCTGAAGAAAGGAACTTGTAAATATAACTGATGATGCTTGGTGCTACTAACAGTCTCTCAAACTCCAAACTCCACTCTGACAGGCTTATATTTCTCTCTCTCTCGTATAAGTAGCCACACAGGCGAAACCCTTTGTCTTTGGCCACAAGATAAAACCTTTGTCTAACCACACAGTTTAGACACAACTTGTTTCTTTGCCATATAGACTCTCACAAAATTCCTAGTCACGCAGACTACACACACTCTTCATACTTCGCACACAGAAATTCTCCAGACATCTCACACACATTCCTTTCAGAACATCTCTTCTTCCACTCAGTCATCAGCCAATCAAATCATACTTGTCTCTCCCTATCACCCCCCCTACAGTACTGCAGTCACGCTCAACATTTAAAGGAACACACACACCAAAACATGAAATCATTACACATGTGGTTTTTAGAATTTAAGACACCAAATGGATCAATTTTGTAACAATGGATAATAGCTCCAGGGAAGAATGCATTTTAATGGGTGTTACAATTGCCTTTATCCCTATACACAAACAACAAAAGGTTTTTCCTTTCCTTTTCTTTAATCTGATTAAAGCTCCTTGACTAAAAGTTTTGAGCAGTCAAAAACCCTTCTGCTAAGTAGCATGATCTGGTCACAACACTAAACCAATGGAAAAATCTCGCAACAGCAAGGGCGAGGTTAGTGAATCTGTCAGATAAAAGGAGTAAAACTAGCTTGTGATGAGACAAAAATGAAAAATTATCTAGGTGCTGTGTTAAGAACCCATTTCTAAGGCTAACATAAAGAGGACACTCCAATAAAATATGTATTGAGGTACCAATTTTCCCCTGAGAACAATCCCAAAAGAATTCCCTGCACAGCAAAAACCACATCAAAAAACCCTAGCAGATCTATTGTAGCACATACTGCAACGTGAATTAGGTTTTAATAAATAATTTAACAATTTAGGCAGGATTTAAACTCCATTATGGCTTTTGTAAATGGTCAGTTTTGAGTTTTTGTACTTGTACTTCTGAGTTTTGCATAGAAAAGTCAATAACTATACCTCTCGATAGGGTTTCCCACTATGGGTTGGGAAATTCCTGGAGATTTAGGTGTGGAACCGGGGGAAGGAGTTGTTTAGAGAGGGAAGGAACTCAGAAGGGTATAACGCTGTAAAATCCACCCTCCAAAGCAGCCATTTTTTCCTGGATAAATGGATCTCTGTAGTCTGGAAATCAGTTGCAATACCAGCAAATCTCCATATCTCACCTGGAGGTTGGCAAGCCTGCCCCATATTCCATGGCCTTTTCCTGCCAATGGTCATAACATTTTCCATGTAGGCAGCTATAGCTGCTGACTGAGAATTCATTTCATGTGTTGCATCTGATGAAACAGGTTCTGCCCACAGAAGCTTAAACTACAATGAATCCCGAGCCCAGAGGCCTCTTGAAGACCTACAAAGTTTTATTCAAGGTATAAGCTTTTGTGTGCATCCACACTTCTTCAGATACATTGAAATGGAAGTTACCAGTCCATACATATAGGTAGAGGGTGATTAGCAAATTAGCATACAGCATGATAAAGGTGTTTAACAGATGCAAGAACCAAACTGGAATAACATGCTTACTATGCTAATTTGCTGCTCGCCCTCTACCTATATGTATGGACTGGTAACTTCCATTTCAATGTATCTGAAGAAGTGTGCATGCACACAAAAGCTTACACCCAGAATTAATCTTTGTTGGTCTTAAAGGTGCCACCGGACTCAAACTTTGTTCTGCTGCTTCAGACCAACATGGCAACTCACCTGAATGTACAATAAAGCTGTCAGTCTGTGGTGGCACAGGATTCCTTTTCCTTCTTGTCTCAACAGGTTAATATGGCTACCCCAATGCTCCCTCTAAGCTGTGGAGTCTTGTGAGCAAAAATCCTACTTTGTGAGCTACTGGCATTAAAGTTGTGAGCGAGCAATTTGGCTGCTGCATAAATTAAGTTTGCTCTGGAGCCCTCCTTCCTGAGCGAAGACAAAAATGTGTGAACCAGAGGCTAAAAAATTGTAAACTAGCTCACACTAACTCAGCTTAGAGGGAACACTGGCTACCACCCTCTAGAATTTGTCCTGAGGATTAACTGCTTATTATGATGAACAGGATAGAGTCCTGCCCTCTTTTCTCTCTGGTCAGCATGGACCAATCAAATTCAAACAGGCTGAACAGAATGCTGAAGCGTGGAGGAAAAACCAACCAACCAACCCCACTCCTGAGGGGAATTCAACAGTCCACAACCAACGGATAAGTTGGGCAGTTGGGTTTTGGTGGGAAAACAGATTGGAGGGGTCCTAGACTGGGCAGGGAGTCCAGTAGGAACCGTAGTGATTGATTTTGCTGTTCCAAGATAAAAACAGTTAACTTGATTAAATTCAAGCTGTTGCTGAATTTAAGGCAGAACTGCTGAAAGGACAAACACTGTAACTTTTAAGTATAACCCACCTTCCAGTAATGGTACTTGTCAGCTAGCAGGCTGGAGTGGGAAGGAATTACAAGTCATGCTTACCAACTAAATAAACTTATTTGTTTTCTTATATATGATTCCCGTGTTCTCCTGAACCCAGGTAACCCAGTACATACTTAGTAAGATTCAAGGCAAAGAGGTCTGGACCAATGTTCCCTCTAAGCTGTGGAGTCCTGTGAGCAAAAATTCTACTTTGAGAGCTACTGGCATTAAAGTTGTGAGCCAGAGATCTGGCTGCTGCATAACTTAGTTTGCTCTGGTGCCATCCTTCCCGAGCTGAGACAAAAATGTGTGAGCTGGAGGCTAAAAAACTGTGGGCTAGCTCACACTAACTCAGCTTAGAGGGAACACTGGTCTGGACTCAAAACTGATATGGTTTCTGGTACAGAATTAAGGAATCCTGTGCATGTGCACCAAAGAAAGCACGCTAACTTAACTGAAAATTCACTTTACCTCACGCCCCTTAGGTCGACTGAGGACCTGGTACAGTAAACATAACAAGAGGGTATAGGTGGTGAGGTGGGGCACAACTCTCCAGCCTGAGGGTTTTGTTATTGGCAAAGTGGTATAAAATAACAAGAGAAAGCCCCAAATGTGCCAAAATTTCACTAGGGCATCTCAGTATTTCTGTCTGTAGCCATGTGATACACTCTTGTGTCTGATGAAATCAGCTCCAGTTTACAATGGCTTCACGGCCCAATAAATCTTTCAGTCATTAATGGAGCCACAAGACTCGATCCAGATTTTGTTATAATAGGAGGACAGTACAATCCTGTGGAATATTTACATGGGAGTAAGTTCCATTGAATTCAGGAGGGTTTACTGTTGAGTAAACATGCATAGGATTAGGATGTGAGACAGGACACATCTGATTATCTGGAACATTTCCTTCTTTGAGCCCCATCCTGTGCACGATTACACACAGAGTAAATCCCATTATGTGCAATGGGCTTACTGTGAAGAAAGTCTGCATACAATTACAAAAGGATGTTCCCTTTGGCATACACCCATGCCTACCTCTGACTCGTAAGCTTAGTGGAGGGGCAAGCACAGAAAAGCCCCATAGGGCTGGGCAGAACTCAGCAACTCGGAGCAGGGACTCCTCTCTTCATTGGGGATGGTGCCCTTGCTCTGGGTAAACACACAGCCTAAGCTGTGAATTGCCGGTGCAAGATCAGACCTAGGCTCTGCCACAGATGCCCTTGGCAGTCCCAAAGTATGCTGATCCAAGCAGCTTCACAGTTGTACCTAGGACATGGCAATAGAACAATGGTGTAGACCTTGAAGACATCAGTCCACTATGAAAGTTCGATGCTCAGTCCAGTTCACCCCTGGAAGATTTTTCACTCAAAGGCTACCAGCACAAAGACCTTGAACACACAATCCTGATTGCATCTCTTCACAAATATCTGTATGGGCATTGGCAAATATATACAAAAATGTTCTTCAGATCTTGTCCTTGTTCTTTTCGTGCTTTGTAGATCTGAATAATGGAGCATGTGACTGAACAGGGGGAGGGTTTGTCTAACAATTTTATATTATGAAATCTGCAATGGGCTTCTCAGCCATAGCTCTGGCTGTCCTAGTTTAACTATAATCAAACAATGGTTAAAACACCTGCCTCGTGGGGTCATAGTGCTCCATGGAAATGTTGTTTCTATTTGCCTATATGGGGGAATGTTAATACTGTAACCTAAAAATGGATGGAGTGAAGCATACATAAGGGCCATAATTTATGCAATGATTTGTTTGTGTACATTTTGTTCTAAATAATGAGTCAACAAGACTGCATTAGAAAACTGGATGAGAACTATTCCACTTTCCCCTAGATGAGGTAGGATGGAAAAATTTGGGGGCCTAGATGTAGGACCAGGAGATGTAAAATTTCCAGAGAGCCAGTGAAGTGTAGTGCTTAAGAGTGGCGGACTCTAATCTGGAGAACCGGGTTTGATTCCCTGCTCCTCCATATGAAGGCTACTGGGTGACCTTGGGCCAGACACAGTTCTCTCAGAATTCTCTCAGCCCCACCTGCCTCACGAGTTGTCTGTTGTGGGGGGAGGAAGGGAAGGCAATTGTAAGCTGCTTTGAGACTCCTCAAGATAGAGAAAAGAGGGGTATAAAAAACAATTCTTCACATGAAGCCTGCTGGGGGACTTTGGGCCAGTCCAGGGGCATAGAGTTAGTAAATCTCAGGGGGAGGGGCTGGGGCTCTTGCACGTGCATGCACGCAGAGCGCACGTGCACGCAGGGACCATGTCCCTGCTGCCGCCGCCACAAGAGCCTCCCCCCCGGCCCGCTCGCCCACCTGGCCAGCTGGCTTCCCTAAACCCACTCGCTCGCTCTCTCCCTCCCTCCTCCCTCCCAAGACCATCCAGGGACCGCCCAGAGTGATGGCGTCACCCGGAAGTGAAGCCATCACGCCGGGCACATTGCCAGGGCGACACTCTGGCAATCACCCCAAAACTCTATGGTGCCATAGAGTTTCAGGGCGATTGCTAGAGCATCGCCCTGGCAACGTGCCCTGTGTGACGGTGTCACTTCCAGGTGACGCCATCATGCTGGGCGGTCCTTGGATGCCCTGGGAGGGAGGGAGGAGGGAGGGAGAGAGCGAGTGGGTTGGCTGGCCAGCCAGTCGGGAGGTTCTTGCGGTGGCAGTGGGTGGGAAGCAGTGGTGGTGGTGGGTGGGTGGGCGGCAAGGGAGGCACAGCGGTGGCAGGGAGCAGGCGCCCCATTTCGCCGGGGGGGCTCAGTCCCCCCTGGGAAACTTTAGGGGTGGCCTGAGCCCCCGAGCCCCCCCGTAGTTGACACCTATGGGCCAGTCTCAGTTCTCTCAGAGCTCTCTCAGCCCCACCTACCTCACAAGATGCCTGTTGTGGGGAGAGGATAGGAAGGAGATTGTAAGCTACTTTGAGACTCCTTAAAAGGTACAGAAAAGCAGGGTATAAAAACAGCTCTAATATGTGTGTGTGTGTAAGCCATAGGGAATGTTTTTGTTTTTCATTTTGTCCTGGAAAACCCTGGATTTTGGGGGGGGGGGGGGAACACTAAAATATATGCAAGACTTACTTTCCTTCTAAACCTAAACCTATTTTGCTTCCTAACAACATAAAATGCATCATATCTAACTCAGTATGTAAAATTGTATTAATTGGTATTATTTATGGAATTTGTTCATGGATTTATTTATTTATGATACATTTGTGGAATTTAAAACTTTTAACAAGCCAAACTGGAAATATCCACAACACTAAAACAAGAGTGAAGTGCAAACTTCTACACCCTAGTCTAAAGTACCAAAAAAACATCAGAAGATGTTTCTGTCCTACCAGTGGTCTCTATCCTACCAGTGGTCCACCTAGTCCAGCATCCTGTCTCACCCAGTAGCCAAACAGTTCCTCTAGATGGCCAACAACAGGACATGGAGGCTGAGGCCTTCCTCTGAGCTTCTGGCTCTGAGAGGATTAGTGCCTCTGAACATGGAGGTTCCCTTCAGCCACCACTATCTAATCCCCTTTTAAAGCTTAGTTCTTAGTACATTGCACTCATTTCAAAAGAGAAAAATCTATTTCATAGGAAAGGAAGATTCAAGTCCAGTCAGTTACCTGACAAAGGGAGCTTGAAAGTTTTGTTGTTGTTTTTTGCCATCAAGGTGCAGCTGAGTTATGGCGACCCCACAGGGTTTTCAATGCAAGAGATGGTCAGAGGTGGTTTACCAATTGCCTGCCTCTGTGTCATGATCCTGGCATTCCTTGATGGTTTCCCAGCCAAATAGTAGCCAGGATTGACCCTGCTTAGCTTCTGAGATCTGATGGAATCCGGCTAGCCTGGGCTATCCAGGTAAGGGCAAAGACTCTGGAACTCCTGGTGGTTTTTAAGGTGCTACTGGACTCGAATCTTGCTGTTCTACTAGAGACCAACAAAGCTACCCACCTGAAACTATTTCATGGGAGTTTTCTTCAGTGCTCCAACACATTTCCAAAGTTTTCCAATGGAAACACTGGCTGTGGTCACACACACTAAATAATCCACTTTCAATCCACTTTCAATGCACTCTCCAACTGGATTTTGCCAGTCCACACAGTAAGATCCAGGTGGAAAGTGCACTGAAAGTGGATTGAAAGTGGATTACTTAGTGTGTGTGACTGCAGTCATTGACAAAAAGTTCATGCGATATATTGTGCGTGAATAAACCTTGGCACTCATTTCAAAGAAAAAATCCATAGGATCCCCCATTTCCCATCCCCCCCATTGGAAACACTGAAAAAACAACATCCCTTTATTTTTTTCCCCTATCCTCCAGACCTTTACATTTCTATCTATGACCGTGAGCATTAAATCCAAACGTATCTCGAGGTGGCCTTGGAGAAGTCCTGAAGGTTGGCTCAAGGTATTTTGTCACCCCACACAATATGCTCACGGCCTATTTATTTACTTAGATTTATTTAATTTATGTCCCACTTTTCTCTCAAATGAGGACCCAAAATGTCTTACGTCATTCTGACCTTATTCTCACAACAACAACAACAACAACTCCGTGAGGTAGGCTGGGCTGAGAAAGAACGGCTGGCCCAAGGTCAGCCAATGAGCTTCATGGCAAATTGAGGGATTCAGACGTGGATCCCCCCCAGATCATAGTACGACAATGTAAGCACTACACCATGCTGGCTCTTACGTTTTCTGGCCCCTCCTGTGCCAGCCAAGCCAAAGTCCTGCAGTGCTCGTGTGGGAGCAGAAAAAAACAGGGGAGATTGTTTCAAATGGTGGTTTGGGTGGCTGGCCTGGAGAGCCAGCCCTGGAAGCACTAGATGGCGACCCTTGGCAAAGCCACGTGGCTTCCTAAGGATGTTACAAAGATAAATATGAAGAGCTCTCTAAAACATTTGGTAAAATCCTTCATCTTGATCTCCCTTACATTCTCTTCACTGTCGTTGCTAATCTTTGATCATCTTTCCTGAAGCCACACAAATCGCAGCACCGAAACAAACAAGAGAAAGGAAAAACGAGGGAGGCAAGCATCAGTGCAGGACAGAAGGGCTCTGGTGGTGGTGGTGGTGGTGGTGGTGGTGGTGGTGGTGAGCGCCGTCAAGTCTCTGCTGCCGTATGGGGACCCCATAGAGTTTTCAAGGCAAGAGACTAACAGAGGTGGTTTGCCATTGCCTCCCCCTAGGACAAATTATCCTTCATTTATTTCTCACTCCAGCCCCATCTCAAATCCCATGATAAATCTGTGCTTATAGAAGGCACTCCCCATCAGCAGAATGGGACTTCCTCGCAGCCCCCTGGACTGCTGCAACCCAAAGTACTCCCCCAAACGCTGCACCTGGAGGATGGGGACTTTGAGAAACAGCACTTGGGGGGGGGGGTGAACTGGGGGCCTGCAGTGGGAGGGGGGAATCAGTGAAAACCACTCCCTCTTCCATTTGCTGAAATGTTTAGCACAGGATCCAAGCCCTTGTTTATTATCTATTAATGCAAACAGCAGAAGCAGAATGAGAGAAAGGTAGGGTTCCCAACTTTCTTTCCTTTTTTTGGCCAAACCTTCTATGTTTCTAATACATGCTTGATAAACCAAATCCACAGGTGAAACTTTCCCCCATTTCTTGGTGGTATTTCTATTCTGTATTTAAAGAAATGGAGGCTCTGCTTCACATCCAGAGTTGGACCTTTTTGGGGGTGGGTTTTGGGGGGTTTTGCATTTGTGTGTATGTGTGTGTGTGCCTGTGCCAGGAAGTCATGGCGACCTCTGGCAACTGCTACATGGAGGCTGTTCAGAGAAGTGGCTTGATAACCTGCCTCTGGCCTCCTGGCCCTGGTATTCTCTGGAGGTCTCCCACCCAAATACTTGTCAGGGTCGGCCCTGCTTGGCTTCCAAGATCTGACGAGATCGGGCTTGCCTGGGCTTTCCAGGTCACGGACAGAAGAGAATTCTATAAAATTATTGCCCATTGTTAGACATGCAGTCTTATTCTGTGTTTAAGAACATAGCTCAAATAGAAAGGGTTGAGTATTAAAGGTGTTGAAAGGCAGGTGAGCAAAGAGGCAATGCAAATAGCCTCTTTCATATCACAGATAACTTGACCCAAATGTTGCCTCTTATCCGGCTTTCTTTCATCATCGCATCTATCAGCGGAATATTTGTTTCTCCACCTGCAGAGATGGTATTATACAAAACAGCTCACTTGGGGATCCTACTGACACAATTCTGGGTGGAGCTGTATTTTGCTCAGCCAAGCTGCAGCTGTCACCAAGCCATTCACCTAGAGAGACAATTTACGGGCTACAGCCTCTCATTTGAATAAACATCTGTGCTTAAAAAGGGGAGGAGGGGAATAAAAACTTCCAGTCAAACCACAGTGGGATAAAGAAATATGTGGCCTGAAAACAGGAGCCAAGGATTCACCTTAATCTAGTGTCCAAAACTGAACGTTGCTGATGGTTAAAGTTGCTCAGATACTGATGACACTAAAAACCGGTCTTGTAAAACCTCAAGATGAAAAGCAAGTTCATATAAAAATTCCTCTTAACTGGGCATATTGGCATGCACAGTGTTCTCATTGGATTATGGTTGTGTTAGCAATGCATAGCCTAATGCGGCCAGAACTCATCAGGAGTTGAGAGCTTAAGCAGAGTTAGCTTGGGATGCCAGCCTCCAGGTGGGCCCTGGGGACCCCCCAGAATTACTGCTCTTCTCTAGTCTACATAAGGATCAGTTCCCCTGGAGAAAATGGATGTTTTGGAGGGTGAACTCTATGGCACTGTACCCCACTGAGGTCCCTGTCCTCCCCAGGCTCCATCCAGGAGTTTCCCAGCCTGACCCCCATCCATTGCCAGGGGCTGGGGGGGGGGACCTGGCAACCCCAGGGTTGGCCAGAGTCAGTACTTGGATGGGAGACCACCAGGGAAGAGTGGGGTTGCTGCCCCGAGGAAGGCAAGGACAAACCGCCTCTGCTCATCTCTTGCCATGAGGCAGTTGTGACTTGACAGCACATTCTTCTTTGTGTGTTTGACAGTCTGTGTGTTTTGCAGAGTTCAGTGTGCTTTTGGGTTTTGGTGGTGGTGATAAGAATAAAGCTAACTCTTCCGTGAGCAAACACCAGAGAGAGAAAGAAACTTGTGAAAGAGCAGGTTGGGTTCCAACAGAATTCTTTCCCCTGCCACTCCTACAATGTTCACACTCTGGATCCAGTTCCTATACACCACAGTAGGAGTCTTCAGTCAGTGACTTTGAGCCAGCATGGAGTCATGGCTGTGGTGGTGGCCCCTGGGATCCATTATCATTCGTATCCCTACTCTGCCATGGCAGCTTGCTGGGAAACACACACTCTCAGGTTAACTGGCCTCCCAGGGGTGTTACAAGGATAAAATGGAGGAGAGGAGAATAATGCGAGCCATTTTGGGTCCCCATTGGGAAGAAAGGCGGGGTATACATGAAGTAAATAAAGAGACGATTTGCCAGAAGAGGAAATCACTTCTACCTTAAGCTTGTTGCTCTTGTACCACTTGAGGTGTCAGTGAAGCAAGATGGACTTTTCCACAGGGGGAAGTCTCAGACCCAGAAAAGTATCATGCGAGCGGGTCAGAAGAACCCTGCTTCTGACCTCTAGTTTCCACATGCAGAGAGATTTTTAAAAACAGAGATTAGGTCAAGCCATCCCTCATCTGTAATTTGAAGGGGTACGGTCCTGAAACAGTTTTACCACCTCATTGTACAGACCAGGCTGGTGTCAGGATTTCAGGTGACATGATCACAATGATGAGAGAGAAAGATGCCCTTTTCTGGAGTGGAAAGAGCTAGACGGTGGGCCAATCATGTTAGGCCCCATGAAAGAAAGCCGGAACTGAGCCCTTGCCACTGGCAGAAGAAGTCACCAGCTATTCCATTTCACTTGTTCTCCTTCCTCTGCTGTGCTGGGCTCATTGAGCAGCCAAATCAGCAGTTTGAGGAAGGAGAGGACATATATCCCCATGTGTCAGAAATGACAGCTGTACCAGATCTCAGGGAAACACCATTTCCAGGCAGGGCTGTTTATTTTTGCCATCAGCACCATGACAGTAATGAAGGGGTATATTTCTTAATGTTATGTATGTGTTTATGTCTTGCATCTTCTATGGCGGATGCTCTTTGGTTGTATTTAAAGGCCTGACTACATAATACGTTTTTCTCAGGTCTGTGCAATCAGACATGGATGTGCCTGGATTTCTGCACAAGAAACTCAAGACCTTTAATCCCAAGAGCACATAGGCCTAATTTGGACCACAACCACAGCGCATAATGAGATGGGTCATCAGCCTTCCCCCGTGTTGTTTTCCTAACCTGAAATGGCCATGGGGTGCTGTTTGCCCTGTTGGGATAGTCTGGTCCTTTTTCTGTTGTTAACTTTAGCTTGCTATCCCTGAGTGATATCAACAGCATCCTGGGTCTTGTTCACTGGTCCCCTGCCCCTCTTGGTCGTTAAGACCTTAAACAGGCAAAGGGAGGGATGCTTCCTTATCAGTTCCTTAGGCCCTAAAAGAGTCTGTTTTTCATCCATTCTTAGAAAAACCCTGACTTGAGAAGCAGGTTTTAATCTAGGGTTGCTAGGCCTTTCCTGACCACTGGTGGGGGATGGGGAAGTAGGGTTGCCAAATCCAGGTTGGGAAACTCTTAGATTTTGGGGGAGGGAGCCTGAAGAACTCAGTGGGGTACAATACCATAGAGGCCACCTCCAAACAATCCATTTTCTCCAGGGCAACTGTATTCTGGAGATGAGCTGTAATTCCAGGGGATCCCCAGGTCCCATCTGGAGGCTGCCATCCCTAGTTTTCACAAACTGTAGGCCAGTTTCTAACTTACCTTTCCCAGAGAAGGTTACTCAAGAGGCCATGAATGACTCAACTCCCCTTGACACATTTTAGCCTGGCTTCAGCTCTAGGTAGAACAAGGATGGTCTTGGTACTGCTGTTGGATGATCTTCTTTTACAGATTGAGAAAAGGAATGCTTCCATATCAGTCCCTGTTCAAGGAAGGAAAGCAAAATGATAAATGTTTTAAATAAAGTAACAGACCATTGAGGAGCTGATAAGATCCTGCAGATATGACAGGATTTGGTGACCGCTTGATCGTGGGAAATGTAGGCAGGGATGGTCTTAGCTACTCTGCAGCTCTGGGCAAAACTCGACATCACAGAATCACTCACACAAGGAGGAGGCTGATCAGCTGAAGGTGGTGAAGGCCCTCCAAAATCCCATCACTGATTGTCCTTCCCACCATACTTCCTGAGACTGAGGCAGCGTGGAATATCAGTGGTGACTGTGCAGTGGCAGAGGCTTTAGGGCAGTGGCTGGGGCAGCTGGCTGTAGGATGGTGGGGGTTCCTGGCACACAGCACCCCCCCCCCACAGCATGGGGCTCAGGGCATCTGTCCCAAATGCCCTGTGACTAAGACTGCCCCTGAGGATAAGGATCCACTGTCTTAGAAGAAGTCAAAACAGTCAGCTACTCTGCAAAGATAGATATAGATATAGAGAGACTGATAGATCATAGAGAGAGATGATAGATGGATAGATGAGAGAGAGAACTGGCACAAAGGAACCAGGGATGTCATTAAGAAGACATTTCTAAAAGCTCAGACGTTAGTTTTCCTTCTCAGCTTTAGAGTACCATTCCAGATATCTGAAAATAAGTCTGTTCTGTAAAGTAAGGAGCTCTAGAGTTACACTTGACTGACTCAGCGGCCAATCCTTTGCTCCAGCCCTCTTTCCTATTTGCATGTTTGAAAATCCAGAGCTCTAAATGGCAAGCAACACCACACTGCAGATTTCAGACATTCCCGTCCTTCAACGGATACGTTGTTATTACATCTTGATTTCCATTTGAGCATATTTGATTTACAGTTTGGCTCAGTTATGATATAACCAAACTTTATCAACGGATTATGTAAAATCATGGACAAATCTATTTTTTAATTGCTTGCTCGATGGTTATTTTTTTTACCTTATGACGATTATTGTAGTCATGCTTGGTTAGACATGTTCACTTCATTGTTACAACCTCCAATGAAACCAGTTAAAGAATATTGCCTTGTAATCATAATTTTCATTATGACATGACTCCTCGGCAAAAAGTGATCTATAAATAACATTTCATCTCGACAGTCTGTGATTTATGTTGTACCTGGGAGGCTGCCCAATGCTACATCTGGGAGCAAGTGACTTTTTATATTATTTTAAAATGCTTGAAGAAGGAATCCATCATGAGCGGTGCCTTGAGCCATTAAAGAATTCTAGCCACCCCCCTCCCAATAGTCCAAGTAATATATATTTTAATGTTTATCCAGCTCATACCAAAGGGGCCTGAGGCATTTTCCACTGGATAAACTTTATCCAAGTAACAAAAGGCCAGTGACTGATTCAGAACTGAGCTCTGATGAACAGGAGACATACCACTGGATTTCATTTGGCTTACTAATGGCATTGCTGTGAACACCAAGACTTGTATGATCCTCATTAAACAGTTTCAACGTGTATATCTTGAAGAAGTGGGGAGATGGAACAGAATACTGTAGTGGGCCATAGAAAATGTCCCAGTTTTTTAATCACAGGAATCTGTAGCTTTGATGTGAAAGCCTAATGTTTAGATCTGTTCCATCGAGTCGGATCCAGCCAGCTTTTCTGATGGTGTAAGAGGAATGAAGGGATCCCCTTTGATCACCACAAAAAAGCCCAATCAAACAAAAGCCCTATACTGGGGATCATGAGAACTGCATGGACAAATGCCATGTAAACTGAGGGATGAGTGGAAACGTTGTCTGGAATCAACATACTGTTTGTAACAATGGTTTGCCTGGCCAATGACTTAGCCAGAAATAGAGGTACTCCTGAGGAATAATCACAGTGATCTGGAGATGGGGACACTCCTTGTTATGACCGCTGACTGCCACCAGGCACCAGCGACGGAGGCCCCGAGCTTGGCTCTGGGAAACAATAGGGGCCAAGGATCCTGGACCACCTAGAGTCCACCAATAGGAACTTTGGCAGGAAATTCAAATCCCACAATAGGACTATGGGTGCATCGTTGGTGGGTGTATATAGCTGGCCACCTCAGCCAGTAGGGTTATTGTGTTGTGTACCAATAAACAAGAGCTGTTCAATAATGCTGTAGTCCGGACTCTCCCTGCATCAAACCCAGTATGCAACATTGGCGATGAGGATGGGATCCCACTGAGCTGGCTGGGCTGCCAGGGCATCTGAGGAAGACAAAGGACAGCTGCCGCCACTCCCCCCCCCCATGAGCACCGAAGGCGCACAAGTCACTTCCTCACCTCAACCACACAGTACAATGGCAGTCACTGTGGGAACAGGGCTGGTTCCAACATTTGATCCAGCCCATCCACAGCAATGGGGAGCCTGGGTCGCTGGACTCAAGGCCATCCTGACCTTCTATCAGGTAACCAATGAAGAGAGTAAGAAAGGTCTCCATTGTAGATCTGGCACAGATCCTCCTCTCACCAACAACATTGGAGGAGGCCACTTTCGCACAGATTGTCATGGCGCTACAAGAATACTTTGTTCCCCGGCCATCTGAGATGTCACGCCAAGTGGTTTTCCACTGCCAGTCCCAGCGACCAAGGGATTCTGCCACAGAGTACTTGGCTGAGCTTTCCTGTCTTGCAGCCGAATGCAAGTTCAGGACCCATTTGGAGATGGCCCTCCATGACCGGCTTGTCTGTGACCTACAGGAGGAGAAGCTCCGGCGACATATCATGGAAGTGGAGACCTGCACCCTAGTTTCCATCCTCTCCACCGCCACCACTTGGGAGAGGTCACATCCAACCACAACCAGGTCCCCTGCCAGCCAACATGCATCAGCCACACACCAGGTGAGTGCCAACCCCAGCAACTCAGACAATGAGGAGGTCCACCGGACCCTACAGCCCATGAGAAGAAGAAATCTGAGGGTTGCACCATGCTCTGCCCCAATCCAGGAGTCTGCCAGGCAGGAGTGCGCCAGCTGCGGAGACCAGCATGACCGGAAGACATGTCGGTTGTGGGATACCACTTGCTGGAGCTGTGGCCACTCTGGCCACATTGCATGTGCCTGCCATTCCAGGGGGTCCCGAGCCCTGACTACACAGCCGACTCCACGCTGCTGAACCTCTGCTCATTATAAAGCCAACACGGTCCCCGAAGAGCTCTACCTACTAGCGAGCGAGCCCCTGCAACAGGTACTGCAGCTTCCGAGCCAGACCTCAGCCCTTAAAATCCAGGTTCGGGTGAAGACAGAGGGGTCCCCCTGCACAATAGAGTTAGATGGATGTCCGCGGCCTCCCTCATCTTGGTGAAGACTGCTCTCACAGGGGGGCCCACCTATGACCCTTACCTGTGAGCTTGGTGGACTTCAATGGAACCGTGTTCTGATATGGGATGTGGGGAGTTTCCAGGTCCAGTACCGGGATTTTGACAACTACCTGGACTTGATTGTAGTTAAGAGAAACCTAGTTAGCCTTTTGGGCTGTGCGTGGTTCACCCCCTTGGGCATCTCCATTGAGGGAGTCAAGCAACAAGCCCCTCAGGATTTTGGTGATGTTTGTGGAGAGTTCCTGTCTGTTTTCGATGGAACCTTGGGCCACTACATGGGTCCTCCTGTTTCCCTACAACTCGACCCCACGGTGGCACCTATCTGCATGCGTTCCCAGAAGGTCCCGTTTGCCCTGCAGCAGAAAATTGATGCAGAGCTGGACCACCTCATGGCTCAAGGGGTCCTGGAGCCGGTCTTCCATGCAGCTTGGGAGACCCCCATAGTCATTCCTGAGAATCTGCGTGGACCATAAATGTACTCTGAACAAGGCTCTGCAGGACCACACATACCTGGTCCCAGTCATGAGCCACGTGCTGGCTACTCTGGCGGGAGTGACCATCTTTGGCAAGTTGGATCTCACTCAGGCCTATCAGCAACTCCCCATGGATGAGGCCACTGCTATCGCGAAACCATAGTGTCACACCAGGGAGCTTTTAAAGTAAAGCGGCTGTAATTCGGGGTGAGCGTTGCCCCAGGTCTTTTCCAACATTTAATGGACTCTCTTTTGAAGGGATCTCAGGAATCACACCATTCTTTGACAATGTGCTGATCGCTGCGGCCACCCCGGATGAGTTCGCGACTCAACTGCGCACCAAGGGACAAAGTGAAGACCATTGTGGAGGCTCCTCCGCCCAAGTCCAAGGCGGAGCTCCAGGTATTCCTTGGCCTCCTGAACTTCTACCACGCTATCCTACCCACAAGGCGGCGGTGGCCAAGCCCCCACATCACTTGCCGGACAAGCAGTCCCCCTGGTCTTGGAGCCCATGCCAAGCCGCAGCATTCCGGGGGGGAGGGTCAAGGCACTCTTGATCTCCAACATGGTGCTGGCCCATTTCAATTAATCACTACCTGTGGTTCTAGCCTGCGACGCCTCCCCCTATGGCGTGGGTGCTGTGCTGGCTCACCAACTCCCCGATGGGAGGGAGGTGCTGGTTGCCTACTACTCCCAGATGTTGTCGAACCCAGTGCGCAACACTCCTGAAAAGAAGAATTGAAGAATGGTCTGGAAAATAGGAAGATAACTTCGTGTATTAGGTCCCCATAGCTCCTTGCCTTGGATCTGCAATCATTGCAAGACTTTAATTTGCATATTTTTGAAAAAAACCAGTAACACAGAACACATTGTAAGCTTTAGAAATGCATAACAACAAATGGAGGATTATTTTAAAAATAGATATAGAAGATGCAGAAGTGTATTATGTTTTGTGATCCTGTTCAGAGATGAGTATAATTTGGTTAAAAATAATGGAATTACAAAGGGTGTGTGTGTGTGTTCTTTCACATTCCTTTTCCCAATAGAACTGCTAGTTTACTACCTGTACCTAACTGAAATTCTACCCCTTTCTGAGAGCAATTGTGACATCCTGTGGTTAATCAGGGGAATGAATGTTGCTTCAGCTTTGTTGTTGAGAAAGTAATCATAGTAATGATGTTTCCTGCTTTACTTCATAAATGCTACTAACTTTCAGAAATGACAAAAAGCTGTAACGGAACAGGACCTCAAATGTTTACCAAAACAGCAGCTGGAGGAGAGCTCTATCCTGTTTTTAGTTTAGTTTTTAGTCTTTCGTAGTGGGTGTCATGACCAGCTGGGGGGGGGGGGGGGGTTTCCTGTAAACAGATGACAGACTCCAGCAGGGGCCTATCTTTCCTTTAAATTACTCTTTTTAATCTTTCCCAGCATGTGTGATCTGGTACTCACCTTAAAAACAGTGTGTCAGGGACAGACTGGCTCTCAGCATTCCCTCTCTTCCACCCACATCCTTTCACTAGAAAACAATGGCCATAGGGTGAGGTTGTTTTCCCCACTGCCAGTTCCATGTGTCATCCTGCCCCCAGGGCTTTTTTTGTAGAAAAAACCCAGCAGGAACTCATTAGTGTAATAGGCCACACCCAACAGCAGAAATGCATTAGCATGTTAGGTAGGGCTGCCAAGTCAGCCCGGGGGGCGGGGGATCCCCCGCTACAGGGGTTCCCAATCCACCGGCCAGCATTCGGCTGGCGGGGGGAACCCCACCCCTGAAGTCGTCCTGCCAGAATGACTTTCCCCAACGTAATGACGTCACCCGGAAGTGATGTCACCACGTTGGGGGCGTTGCCAGAGCGTCGCCCTGGCAACGCCCCCAACGTGGTGATGTCACTTCCAGGTGACGTCACCAGGCGTGCGTGCAAAGCGCGCGCACCGAGGGAGCTCCCAGGCCAAGGAGGACTCCCCCCCACCATTAGGTAAGTAGGACTTGGCAACCCTAATGTTAGGCCACACCACTGACAATGCAGCTCCCTCCCAGGATAGGCTTCCCCAGGTGCCCCGTGGCTTGTGGGGTGCATGGGGAACCTGAGGGAAAGAAGGCAGTTTCTGGATCTGCTTCCCCAGGCACCCTGCAGTTTGTGAGGCACCTGGGGAACCCGAGGGGGGTGCTGTAGGTGTGACCAACTCAGAAGCCAGCCGGAACTCCGTTCCTGTGTGTTTCTGCCCAAAAATAGCCCCCCCCCCGACCATTGTTTTCTAGCAAAAGCTTGCAGGGTGGAAGGGAGGGAGAGCTGAAGTGCGTCTTATTGCTTTGTTCAGGAGTCAATTCCTCCTGCCTTTAAGGTGAGACCTGGGTTACATGTGAAACCAGAACTGAGTCAGGGTTTCCCTCAACTCAACTTGCATTTCACATATCCTATAATCAGACCCTTGATGAAATGACAAAATGAAAATTGATATCCTGTTACCTGCCCTGAAACCCTAAGGACAGGGTGGTTCTAATTGTGTTCTCCTGAACACAATGAATGAGTGGGCAATAAACACATTTCCAAATAAGTACAATTGCACCAGATGTACTTTTCTCTTTACATCTTCTCTGTCTGAAACAAACTTAAAGCCTGTTGTGTGATCTGCTGAAAGAATTGTACTGCCTGCTGTGACAAATGTGTGTGTGTGTGTGTGTGTGTGTGTGCACGTGTACTAAGAATAAGGCCAGTTGTGGAAATAAATAAAACGGGCTCTAGAAAGTGGCTCTGGGCAGGTGCCCTGGCCTTGGGCATTCAGCACCAATTTGTTGTGGAAACCTCAGCAGAGTATAATGTCACAGACTCCACTATTTTCTTCAGGGGAACTAATCTCTGCCATCTGAAGAGCAGTTGTAATTCTGAGTGATCTCCAGCCCTCACCTGGAGACTGGCAACAATGGGACCTCAGTAGGAAATGGCTGGTTTGGAGGGTGGAGTCTATGGCATTTTACCTATCTGAGGTCCCGCCCCTCTTCAAACTCCACCCTCTCCATGCTCCACTCCTCCAGGAATTTCCCAACCTGGAGATGGCAACCCTATCTTCTTCCCAACCAACCATCAGCCTACCTTTATCTGCCTCTCTGACTTCAGCTCTCCATCTCCCCCCCCACCCACCTGCAGCCTCTACCTAGGAAAAGTACAGTCTTTCTCCGCAGTGGGGACCCAAGCAGGAGGGAAGCAACCTCAGCAGGGTATAATGACACAGAGTCCACCCTGCAAAGCAGTCATTTTCTCCAGGGGAACTGGTCTCTGCCATCTGGAGAGCAGTTTTAATTCTGAGCCCTCACCTGGAGATTGCCAGCAATGGTTCCCCAAGAGAACACAACTGCTTTGGAGGGTGGACTCTATGGCATTATTTTCAGGTGAGGCCTTTCCCCTCCCCAAACTCTGGGAAGACTGGCCCCAATGAGTTCCCCACAAAGGCCAAAGTAGGCCTAGAAAGGGCCTCCTGCCTTTGTCTTTTTATTGACAGAACCATGCTTGGTTGCCTAGCAATAGCCACTGAGGGGAAATTTAGCCCTACATCAGGAGGAGAAGAGGATGATTTGACGGCCACTGGTTCACCTCAGTAGCCAGCCAGCCACAAAGGAGCCAAGCAGGATAAGTGATTTTGTCAGGAGAGACAGCTGTTTTGTCAGTTTATTCTGTCAGGGAAGAGTGGCCAGGCTGACAGTGAGTGGGACTGAGGAGTGAACCCAGCACGTGAGTACTCTTGAGTGGGGGTTGACAGGCCAATGGCTGATGGAGTACACAGCACAGCCAATGGGAGAGCTGGAAAGTGCCAATATGCTAAGGCTCTTGTATATATAAGAGGCGGGGACCCACGATACTCGTGTGTGGGGGGGAGAGAATTCCTAAAGGCTGCAGCCCCAGGTAAGTCCTCTTCCCCCCCCCCGGCAATTCCCCCCCCCCCCCCGATTCTTCCTCTGGAGAACAGGTCTACCCACTCCAGTCCACTGTATTGGTAGCCCTGGCCTCCAGAGAACAGGTCTACCCAGCCCTTGCCACTATATTGGTAAACCTGGGGGGGGGGGAAGGGGCCTGCCGATCTCCCCCTGCCCCCCCCCCGCCCCAGCAACAGCAAGGCCCGGCAAGGCTTCTCCACCCGCCACCACCCCCGCCAGCAGCAGCATCAGCAGCCATGGATTCAGAAGGTAAGTGCATTCCCTGTACATGTGCAGGGAATGCTGTTTTATTTTTGGGGGGATTTAAATATCCCCCCAAAGTTTTTTTTTACTTTTCAGATTTTTCTGCACATGGGGGGAGTCCCCCAAGTGTGCAAGAAAATCTCCCTGCCCCCCAAGTGCCCCCTATGCGGATTTAGATATCCGCATGGGGGTGGCCACTTGGGAATTAGATATATAGATATGGGGGGGGGGGGGGTTGTGTACACACACATACATACATACATACATACATACATATATATATATGTGTGTGTGTGTGTGTGTGTGTGTGTGTGTGTATATATGTATGTATGTGTGTGTGTATATATATGTATGCATATATGTATGTGTGTATATATATATATATATATACACACACACACATATACCTGTGTATTTGGATATCTGGGTACCTGCTTTCCCAATGCTGTTTGGCACAATCCGTTTCTTTGACATGTCTGTTCTGTCAAAAGATTTGAATTTGTTCCTTAATTGTCCTTTCTCTCTTCAAAGGGCTTTGCCTGCCACGTTTCACTCAGCTCCTCTGAACGATATGCCCTTTTCCCAGCAGAGACACAATCTTCCCAAATGACAAATGGATTTATATTTCCCCTCACTTACACTCACTTATTGCCTAGAACTGATATCTGAGAAATGCACACACGGTTCTCTAATCCTTATAATCTATAATCCTTTACCACCCACACGTATTTCTTTTCATAAGGCAAACTGCTAATTAGAATGCAGATTAGTAGAGCTGGAATTTGTAGCTGCAGAATATCAATGAAACACAAACTCTTAGCTGAAATATGAAACCAAGCTCTCCTTGAGAACTTCTCTACGTGAGATAATTTTCTAATCCTTCCTTAAACCCTTCCCTCCTATAGTTGGGCCACAATCCAGCACAGAGTTAGGTGCACTTAAGATAATTGAAATTAATTGGTTTAAGCACGCCAAACACTGACTTGGATTGTGGCCCTGGAGTACTCCCCCCGCTTCAGTAGACTTTCTGGAGGCTTTCTTATTTTATTTCTTATTTCTATTTCAGGAGGCTTTCTTATTTTAATGAGAAACATTATCCTTTTATATTAGTATTTATTACATAGTGTCTTTTATACCAAATTGGCTTTTAAAAGAGCTTTGTGAACTTTTGTGGCAAAATGCACAAAACACTCTGCGATACTTGAGCCTGAGATGCAGACATTTTAACAGGGGGGAGGTGTTTCCTGCCATCCAGTGACTGAGAAGGAGAGAGTAGGCCCAGGGTATCAAGAGGCCTCCCAAGGGGACGCAACCATTCATAATAGTTGTATGTTGCTTGTACTTCAGGACATTGTCCATAATGAGTAGAAAACTTAGGTTTGGATCCTGCAGCAACTCTCTATGCCTCCCCCCTAGGGTTGCCAGGTCTGGGTTGGGAAACACCTGGGGCTTTTTCCCACTCACATTGTGCCGGCGTTCTGCCTCCGTTTGTCCCGGCACTGGGTGTCAATTTCACACCCTTTGCTGCGGCGCGTGTGTTAATACGGGGCTTCGCGTCATTTTCTCCGTGCCTTCAGTAAACCTTTTTTTTTAGGTTTACCGAAGGTGCGGAGAAAATGGCACGAAGCCCCATATTAACACACGTGCTGCAGCAAAGGGTGTGAAATTGACACCCAGCGCCGGGACAAACGGAGGCAGAACGCCGGCACAATGTGAGTGGGAAAAAGCCCCTGGAGATTTTTAGGGTAGAATCTGAGGGGGCTGGGTTTGAGGAGCAACTTCAGTGGGGTATAATGCCATACAGTCCATTTTCCAAAGCATCCATTTTCTCCTGGTGAACTGATCTCTGTTGCCTGGAGATAAGATATAATCCCAGAAGATCTCCAGCCGCAACCCTAGGCTGTTGCAGCTCAACATAATCCCTGAAACACTCCTTCTGGGGGATATGGGACTCCCCAGAACACTATGAGGGGGAATTTGCAGTGAGAGGGAGGAACTGGCAAAAATCTACCTCCTTGGTTCGTGGAAATTTTCCATGGGATCAAGTGTTCATAATTTAACAAAACAGAAATCCAACATGAGCACCTGAAAGGCTTAACGACATTCATACCAGCATGAGCTTTTGTGGATCAGAGCATATTTCCTCAGGTGCGATGGGAAGAAAGAAATTAATTTTCCTAATTTTTACACAGAAAATTACAGAAGGCGAGGGGGGAAAGGGAACGTTGAGCAAAGAGAGGCTTGGTATCATAAATCCAGTGCGGTTAAATGGCTTTGGCTGTGACACGTAACTAATTTGGAGGTTCTAGCTTCTCTCTTGTCCAGTGAAAGAAACCAATGGAGGTAATGAGGAAAATAATTTCCTTTCTTTCTATTACATCCGAGGCTGTGAGCTCTGGCTCATGAAAGTTCATGCTGGAATAAATGTTGTTAGTCTTTAAGGAGACATCTGTGTTGTTTTGTTACAGTAGACTGACACAGCTATATAATTGGAACTGTCCATAATTTTCCAGGCTAAACAACAGCTGCTAGAGCACTTCCTGGTCTCCATCACTTGGAAGGAAGGAAGGAAGGAAGGGAAGGAAGGAAGGACAGCTAGACTGGAGCCCAGCAGCACCTTAGAGACCAACAAGATTTTCAGGTCTTCTGCCAGTCCAAGCTCTCTCCAGTTGACAAAGGCTTGTCTCTCGAATACTTATACCTCCAAACTCTGGTTGGTGCTGCTGGACTTAAATCTAGCTCTTCTACTGCAAACCAACACGGCTGCCCTCTGAAACTATCTGCACAGAAGATAATCCTTTCTGTCCCATCTTATTAGCATTAGTATTTTCTTCTCTGCTTTCTCAAACAGTTGCCTCATTCACTCTCACCACAACCCCACGAGACGTGAAATCCCGCAAATGTAAAGCTTCAAGGGAAATTCAGTCACTTTCCAGAATTCATATTAAAACTGAAGGGGGGGGGGGGGGACCAGCAACCTTGTTTCTGAACTACACATTTCTTAAAACTGCTTAAAAGAAACAAAATGATTATTTAGTCCAGGTTAGAACAAGAAATAGGGTCTCCTAGGATTTTTGTTTTTTAAAGCCAAACGTGAATATCATGTTTCCTCTCCTTTGGCTATCCAGAACACATGGAAAGGAAACTTCTGCCCTAATTATAGTGATAATTATGCAGAATTATCGTTATGCAGAAGTGGGCTTCAGATAATGGAAAGTTTCCTAACCTACAGGCCAGTCGAAAAATAACAGTACTTCAAGAAGTGAGGTGGAAAATGAAGGCTTGGACTGATTTGGCTGCGTCCCATGGGCACTATGCCCTGGTGAAAGAGTGCCTCCCTTTCTCTGCTGCTAGCATTTGCTTTTGCACAAAGTAGAGTTGCCAACTCTGGATTGGGAAATACCTGGAGATTTGGGGGGTGGAGCCTAGGGAGGGTGGGGTTGGGGAGGGGGAAGGACCTCAACAGGGTATAATTCCACAGTGTTCACCCTCTAAAGCAATAATTTCCACCAGGGGAAATGATCTCTGTTATCTGGAGCTCAGTGGTAATTCCAGGAGATCTCTAGGCCCCACCTGGAGGTTGGCAATGCTAGCACAAAGCCTCCTGGAAAACCATCGACCTTGGACAAACAGAAGTACTAGCAGCAGAAGAAGGGTGTTGAGCTTTGGGTGCAGTGGATCATGTGCAGAAGGAGATCACAGAATCCCAGCCACACTTGCTTTTTGTTTCTATGAGGGGACCAAACACCTTTTAACAATTAGAACCTGAACCTTTAAACGTAAAGACAGAGCAATTATAAACAGGGAACAACATATCTGCAGTACTCGGTGTGTGCCAGTGTGTATAAATGCTATATGTTAATTGTTTTATAACCTGTTTTTAGCCTGAGGACTATTGTGAGGATCATTTAGGCTGACAACTATCTTATGCTGCTGGGGTTTTATGCTGCTTTTATGATCCTGGCTGTGAATTTTAATGATTCTGTATTTTTATTTTGAGTCACCTCAAGCAAGTCTCTGAGAGGCAAAAAATAACAGAGCAGTCTTAAGCAGGTCTACTCAGAATCCTACTCAGGTCTATCCGATGGAATTTATGGCCTTGAGAAGGTTGAGTGGTTGAGGCCACTGTGAGAGACAAGGATGCTGGACTACATGGATCATTGGTCTGATCCAGCAGGGCTCTTATGTTCTTAGGATTGCACTGCAAATGGTTTAAATAAAGAATTAAAACAATGTCAGACATGTCTGGATCTATATCTGAAGTTTTTACAGATGGTCATATATGAATAAATTTCCCTACAGTGGTTACTATCTAACTTGGGAAATTCTAAAGGTTATCATTTTTCCCTCATGATCCCTTTTCAACACATGGAGGCAGAAAGAAAAACTTACACTGAGCTTGTCATTATGTAAATGGTTTGAGTTCACCAAAAGATTCTGCTTAACAGCTGAACAGTGCACTGTAAGGTTGTTATCCATATGGTACTTCCCATAATCTGTTTTGTTATAGGTTGCTTCTGCGCTAGTTGGTCTGGATTTGGAATTACCATAATTCCTTTGCTTCATATGATATCTCTGGCAGACATTTACAGGCCCTGCTGTTTTTCTCAGATTTCAGTTGTTACAATTTTTTTAAAAAAAACAAATTTATAGCACAATTGCCACATAAGGATGTTCAGATTGGACAGTCAAAGCGCTATTCAGTTTTTCCTCAGGGATCCCGCTCCTTTAAATGTCGCTCTTTCCCTTTTGCTTCCATCTTTCTCATTAATTACTCCTCATAGTTTTCCTGAATCAATAATAAAATTTGGTTTCGGTGGTGGAGATGGGATGAAGTATTGCTTTTCTCCTTGCAGTCAAAGCCACTACCCATTTTGTAAAAAATTATTATTGTGGTTTCATAATTGTGTCATTACAATAACCAAATAAAAAGGAGCACTTTGATTATAAAGGGGGGAGAGTGGATACCCCTCCCCACGGGAACAAGAACTGGCAATTAACAATCGATTTGGGAAAGCTATGATCACAGGAAATGACAGAGAGTGATCAAAGTGGCCCTTTAACTCGGATCCCACGAAGCACAAGTTGCAGGACAGCATGGACCAAAGGAGGATACAGTATGGAGGAGGAGGAGGAGGAGGGCAGATGGGTGCCCCTCTGGTGCCAACAGAATTCCTTGCAGCACTGAGGATGGAGGAGTAATTTCCCCTGCTTCCCCGTACGCCCAGGGCCATATGGCTTTCTGTTGATGCAAGTCTTGCAAACCAAGCATTAGCATTTTGGAAGTCAGACAACCAGTTGCGCTGCTTGCACAGATTCTGCTTTTTGGACTAGCAGAGAAGAGTTGGGAGGGTGGCACGCTCTTACAAGTGGCACTTGAGAAAGTCAAGCTGATGGACTCAAACTACCCCCCTGCCTGGAAGCATTCTTGCACTTGCCGTGCGTAAGATTCATGGCTTTTGTCAGCCAGTTTGGTGTCAGTTTGGAGAGCCAGTCTGATGTAGTGGTTATGCTCCCTCTAAGCTGTGGAGTCTTGTGAGCAAAAATTCCACGTTGTGAGCTACTGGCATTAAAGTTGTGAGCAAGCGATTTGGCTACTGCATGAATTAGATTGCTCTGGAGCCATCCTTCCTGAGCTAAGACAAAAATGTGTGAGCTGGAGGCTAAAAAACTGTGAGCTAGCTCACACCAACTCAGAGGGAACACTTAAGCGCAGCAGACTCTAATCTGGAGAACCGGGTTTGATTCCCCACTCCTCCACATGCAGCCATCTGGGTGACCTTGGATCAGTCACAGTTCTCTCAGAGCTCTCTCAGGCCCACCTACCTCCCAGGGTGTCTGTTGTGGGAAGAGAAAAGGAAAGATTTTAAGCCACTCCGAGTGAAGGGCAGGGTATAAATCCAATCTCTTCTTCTTTAATCTGTGCCCCCGCCCCCTTCCAGTTGAAGTCACATAAGCTACCTTGGACTCTGGAACAAAGAGGAGGTTGTGGGGTAGAGACCATCAGGTTTAGGAGTATAGGTTAGCAAAATCTCCCCCATATTTGTTAAGCCAAAATACAAAATGAGTATTCATTAACTTTGCTGCTGTTTAATGAGTAGTACTTTTGTGAGGGTTTTAAAAAAAATCTATATTTATAAATAGTGTTGATCTGAAAAGTGTGGCAGTTAACAGTATTCTAATTTGTCGCTTTAATGTGATTTGTTTGCAGAGTCGGAGTCCACTGTTTCATTTCCAAAACATGGTAATGTATTACAGGAAAAGGCTTATCCATTAGTAACACTAATACTTCTTATGAATATTTAATACAAAATGTCACCGAACAAAATTGCCATTAAATATTTAAATTAGGTTTGCATTCTCATATGTATGCAGATGATTCATTTCCCATAAAACACTTCTCCGTGCACTAATATATCACTCAGAACCTGTCAGTATAAATCAGATGTTTAGGACAACTTGCTCCATCAGTAAATGAATATGAAACACTTCTTCAAATATTAACACTCCATTTGACGCTTGCCTCTGCTGAGACCTAAACACAAAAGAAAGAAAATATTGAGATAGCAAAATGAACAGGGCCAAGGAAAGCACCTGAATTTTACATATGTGGGGTAACTGCTTGGTACTGGTGTAAACAGCATATCAAAGGATTACATAGCTCATGACAAGGTAATCTGGTGGAGTCTAGGAGGAAGATGCAGCAGCACACGTTTGTAAAATGGCTGCTGGAGCAGTTGTAGTTGAGACTTTTCATCCCAAGGGGTATAATATTAAGTTCCTTAAGAGGAGGCTAGGGGAACCTGGAGGATCTTTCTAAGTCCCCATTACAGGAGGAACAAAATACAGCAGCTCGCCTATTGGTAGGGTTGCCAGTCTTCAGGTGTGGCCTGGAGATGTCCCAGAATTACAACTGACCTCCAGGCTACAGTTGCCCTGGAGAAGATGGCTGCTCTGAAACTGGACTGTGTGGCATTATACCCTGCAGAGGCCCCTCCAGTCCCAAATCCCACCTTCCCCATGTCCCAACCCAGAGTTGGTAACCTTATATTGATGGGAGCACGTAAGTTATAGCAGGAGACGGGGGAGAGATGGGAACTTACTGAGGGGGTCATGATCATCATCATCCCAGTGCAACGATGCAACTTCCTGCTCAACCTGGAAGGGATGGCATCGTGCAGCAGGCAATGCTCTAGCATTCACCAAAACTCTGTGGAAACCATAGAGTTTTGGAGTAAATGTTACAGCATCACACACATGGCACCACTTTCAGGTCGTGCTACAAGTTGCTTCATCGCTCAGGGACAACATCACCCCCCCCCCCCCATTTTGCTGGCCAATTTCTTCCTCCTGCCCACCTGAGTGGTGGCAGGCAGAGGCAGCGGGCAACAGATCTCCTGCTAGAAGTGGGCACAGGGTGACCCTATGTAGGAGTGATCATATTATGCCCATTTTAAAACTGGTTTCCTCTGTGCTTCCAGGCTCAATTCAAGGTAGCTCTTACCTTGAGAGACCTTATCGATCTGGGATTCATATGATTTTGAAAACACAGCCACAAAAATCTCCCCCTAATGCAAAACAGGGGTGTTGATTTACTAGGCAAAGACAGCAGAAAACTGAGTTTGCCCCTGGCAAAGAGAGAGAGTTTGTCTCTACACAACAAATGTGAGGGGCCCTTTGCTCTCTGGCCTGTGGGATTAGATATCTTATGAAAAGAAGAGTCACTTCAAGTCTGGAATAATGATCGCTTTCTTTAGCTGGACCGTTCATGGGTACTGCAGGAGCTGTTGCTACCCTGATTGGATAACAACTGAAGGTGTTACGTTCTGTACACGATTCTTTAGTTGAACTCAAAGACTCTCTAGTGTCAACTTACTTCCTGTTATGTACCCTGCGACATGTCTGGGCCTGTTCACCTGTAATGCTAAGCAATACCAGCCTGAGCTTCAGTTCCCAGGGAAATATAGACCCTAGGATCCTGATTGTCCCCCTATCAGGGGCTTAGGATATTCAAATGGACCTATGAAAGCCTCTGGCAGGAACCTAATCCCTGTTTACCCAATCCTCCATGGGGGGCGAAGTCGGGGGGGGGGTGCAGCTTACCTGTAAATATAAGCAGACTCCCCGACCACTTTCCCTCATGCTTGTCCCTGACCACCTAATAAAAAGAGCTAAGCTGAAAATCACTTCACCAGCCTCCCGAGTCCAGTACTGTTCAGCAGGGGTCCTTTTGTAGAAAAAGAGGTGCAGGAACTCATTAGCATAACTCATTAGCATAACTCATTAGCATATGCCACGTCCCCTGACATCACCAGAACTGTGTCAGAAAGGGAATGTCAGTTTCAGCCCCATTATATCCTATGGGCCATTGAAATCAATGGCAAAAACTCATAGGGTATATGAGGGGCTGGAGGAAAGGGGGTTTGGGGAAGAGGCTCCAAACTTGCAGGGTAGCTGCTGGGGCCTCTCCTCGAAATACCCACTAAGTTTCAAGAAGATTGGACCACGGGGTCCAATTCTATGGGCCCCCAAACAGATTGTCCCATCACTTCCATTGTTCTCTATGGAGGGAAAAATGTTAACTTTTTTCCTACCATAGAGAACAATGGAGGGAATGGGGGCAACCTGTTTGGGGGCCTGTAGAATTGGACCTTGGTCTGATATCATGCATACCATATCTGTAATGTCCTGTGGACAGTGATGCTTAATTCTTTGCTCCATGTGTTGGTGCATCTTCCAGAGTGACAAACATAGCTTTGAATATTGGCCTCCAGTCTACGATTCTCAGGGTTCCTACCATATGCAGGAACTTCCTATTTTTTGACTGTTGGTGCTTTAAGTTATTTTTACAAATGGCTTTATAATAGAAACTTTGGACGCAGTGGTGGATGGAGGGGCTACCCTGCAAAAGGGCCCTGACCTCAGCCTGCCTCTGACCCAGCCCAGCCCCTCCCCCCAGGAGAGAGGGAGAGCCTGCCTGTCAAGCCATGAGGAGGAGGTGCCCAGCCAAGCTGGGTGGCCAGCTAAGGCCATTTCTTGCTGTAGTGAGGCTGGGCTGAGCAGGCATGTCCCACCCCTCAGCCTAGATGGGGAAGGGTGAGCTGGCTTGTGCCCACCCTTCTTTTTGGTCTCGGGTGACCACTGGGTTATGGTGGCCCTTGTGGGAGAGGGGTAGCCCACTGGGATTCCTTCCTGTGGCCTTAATGGCCAATCCGCCTGTGTGGACAATATATGGTCTCCTGGCATGATTACATCATCAGAGAGCATTGAGTCTTCCATCTTGCATCCTGCATCCATGTCAGGCCATCTAAGACTAATGATGATGTTCAGCAGACTGATGAGGTGGTATGGCATGCCAGCACATTGACAGCTGGGAGCTGTCAAGTATTGTGGATGACTTATTGTCTAGTAAGATCTCATGATCCCTATTGGAGACAGCTCTTCAAGCCTGCAGGCTGTTACCTTCCTACAGACAATACCTGCTGAAGGTTCCCTGAAGACTTTCACCTGACATAGAAATAACTCTGAATGTATTGGAACCCTTGCATTTCCTTGCAATCTCTGGGAAGAGAAACCTTGAGCCAAGCCCTTCTGGGCCTTACACTACATCATCTCAGGTAGCTGATCTTCCACAGGAATTAGGTAGGAATGGAAAGTCTGGGAAGAGAAGGCAAGAGCAGTTGAAGGGTTGAGTTCTAACTCAGGAAGGTAGTAGGCCCCCTTTAGATGACACCAGGCTACGGCTATTATCAACCATAATCCATACTAAAAAATGTGCCAGAACCACAAAACAAGAATCTTCTGACTAAAATGAAATTGACTGAAATTTAACTTGGTTATTATACCTCTTGCTTTCTGTTTAACCTAAAAGAGCAAATACCGAGAACCTAACAGAACTAAAAGGCCCAATGAGACCCCAGGTTAACTAGATAGTCTGGGCCCACCCTGAATTCCACCCCCATGCAAACATTTCAAGCCCCACCAGCTTTCTTGGCATGTAGACAGGTGACCTTTGAATCTCTTAACGGGCAAATTCAGGTCGGTTCCCATGGGGCAAAGGTAAGATGTTGCCTAGCTCCAAATACACTCCTCTCTGTGGTTTGCTGCATAGAATTAACCTTGCCCAGCATGTTTCAACCGAGTAGGCTGAGTAATTACAAATTTGCTGAATTTTAGTAATGAATAAATTAATCATACTGACATTGCTAGTTTTAAAATTAAAACCATTGAAAAAACCTTATTTATTCACAAATGCAATGTTTAAAGGCCTAGATTTCCATTGCAGCCAGTAAGACTTTTTTCTGCTGCTCCCAAGGAAAACATATCACCCATTTATTGATTTCCCAGTTGAGTCAGATCCTGTTGCAAATTCAGCTGCACATAGAACAGTCAGAAATTTCTGTTAGAAACCAGAGACTGCTCTGGAGCTAGAGCTGTTCCATCTGACCAGGCTTAGACGACATAGGAGTTGCAATTTGGGCAGGAAATAGGAGCAACATGCGCTTACTGCTAGATTCTTGCTTGGTTGGATTGTTCTTTCAAAGAAGGGTTGGAGGGCTACATGTTTTCACGGGCAATTCCTGGTGCTGGCCTCTACCCCCCCCCCCCAATTGCTGTTCAAATGAGGAGTAGGAGAAAAAAGGGAGGGGGAGCAGCACCACAGGAGCAGCACCTAGCAGTGATGTCATCACATTGTGGGATGCTCTAGGAATTCCCTCCTTTTTTACCATAGAGTCCTTACCTGTTTTTAGATACAAAGACTGGGGAAATTCCTAGTGTTGTATGATGCAGTGAAAACACTTCCAGGTTCTTGCCTGGAAGTGATGTTGTGGCATCATGCGAGACTGTTTTGTCAGTCACACACACCTCCATCCCCTCTAGTTGCCAGCAAAGGGCTTTCAACCCTATTTCAGAGACAGGGTGTAAACCATGAACAGTACTTCTCAGAAGCTGAAACACTACTGGTTTCTCATTCTATATTTAGAATCTAATTTCAGTACAAATCAGATCCCTGTCTCTTTTCTCCTCAATGCCAAATCACCCATAGGACTTGGGATGCCCATTGCAATGTGCTCTCATAAAAGGTCTATTCCAAACCCAGGGAATTAATCATTCCAAATGATACTTCAGCTGGGGCACGTCAGGGAAGCTCGTAACAATGTGCCATCCAAACCACAGTCGAGATCTGGTCTTGGAGAGAGATCAATGACTGACTGCTAGCAGATACCACTGTGAAATGAAAGTATTAATAGGCTGTTTCTATGCCTTGGGCACTCTGAAATACCTGCTGGAGAAAAATGCTTTCATCAGACAAAATGGTACATCAAACCACAAACCAATGAATTTGTTTTCCTGGCGAGGGGGAACAATCTGTTTTTTATCTTCTAGAAAGTCATCAGTAGAAAATGATACAGCATGCACACACTATCAATTACCCTCACCAGGTTGCTTAATAAGCCCAATGACTGGGATAGCTGTTATGGTGCATCACATGATGGTATGTGAGGAACACACACTTTTTGTAGCCTGGGCAGTAGATACTCACCTCTGCTATACACACACTGTGCATTGGACAATTTCTAAACTGGCTGCTAGGTATAGCATTATTTTGTTATTCTGATTCAAAGGAAGATTTTGAAGCCAATACTGTCCTCCTTTTTACTCTCAGAGATTTTTACGGCTAAATGCTTTTCATGTCCTGACCTGGATAGCCCAGGCTAGCCTGATCTCACCAGATCTCAGAAGATAAGCAGGGTGGGCCCTGGCTAGTATTTGGATGGGAGACCACCAAAAAAGTCTAAGGTCACTACGCAGAGGCAGGCAATGGCAAAGCACCTCTGAATGTCTCTTGTCTTGAAAACCCTACGGGGTCATCATAAGTCAGCTGTGACATGATGGCAAAAAAAAATGTTTATACTGAAAAGAGGTTAAAAGATCAGGTGGTAAGTGATGTGAGAGATGTCTGCGTGGAATCCTGGAGAGCCCCTGCACACAAAAGAGACAATACTGACTAGGGATGGGCATAAACCAGCTCACAAACTAAAGTCTGTGATGAATTGTGGCCACTTCATGAAGTCAAGTTCATGACAAGCAGGGGTCCTTTCGAGCAGGAGCTCGGGGGAGCTCAGCTCCGGGAGTTGGTGCCAGCCCCCCTCCCCTTGCGGGGGAATGCCTGCTTGTGTCATTGCTGCAGCAAAATGACCCCGTCCCCTGGAAAGGTCCTTGTTCCTCCGACCAGCCTTCTGAAGGCTTCAGCCACCACTGAAGCTATCCTCCCAGAATAGTGGTATTTCTTAGGCTTGGATTAGTAGCTGTCACCTCTCTGCCAGCTTTCTTTCTTTCTTTCTTTCTTTCTTTCTTTCTGTCTTTCTTTCTTTCTTTCTTTCTTTTTTCTCTCTCTCTCTGTCTCTCTTCTTTCTTTCTTGCCTTCTGACATACTTCTGGTGATGTTAGGGGGTGTGGCATATGTAAATAAGTTATGCTAATGAGTTATGCTAATGAGCTCCTGCACCTCTTTTTCTACGAAATGACCCCTGGTGACGAGTTACCTGTTAGTGGAGGTTCATGATGGTTCATGACATTTCCAGACATTCTCTGCTAAATCAAAATGTTTACATAACTTCAAAGCAACAATTTGGAGGACATGTAGAGGAGCATTCGGGGGAAGTCCCCTGTAACTATTGTTTTTAGCTTGCTCTGGATTTGTTCTATACATTCCTGAACATCAGTCATTTTGACAGGCACCGGTTCAGGAGTGTATAGAATGGATCCTGTGCAGGGTTCAGGAGTGTATAGAATGGATTCTGTGCAAGCTAGAGACCCCAGACTCACAGCAGAGTTCACTACCCTCCAAGTTTGATGTCTCTAACTTGCACAGGATCCATTGTATAAACCCCTGAACCTCCTGAACCAGAGCCTGTCAAAATGACTGCAGCAGTTGCAGGTTGAAAAGTGTACAGAATGAATACTGTGCAAACTAGAGACACCAAACTCACAGGAAATTTCCAGCTGTCTCTCCTCTACCTGCCCTCCAGGTTTGGTGAAGATTGAGTTTATGGATCCATAAACTAAAAACTATGTATCCAGGAGGATTAAATATGGAGTTGGATCTCTCCTGTTATCTATAGACATGGGTCCTTTAAATCCTGGGAGTGAGGACTGGTGTGTTTGTATTTAAACAACATTAGGAGGGACTGTAGTAAGGCACACAGGAGAGCAATTGGAGTCGGATGCCCACAAAATAATTTGAGGAATAGGACCATATCAATGACGGTTGGTGAGTAGGCACTTTCAGCCAGAATGGGGTAATATGATAATTATTAAACAAATGTTTAAATAATGAAACAAAATATTTTGAATTTTAGAATGGGGGACTAACCACACCCATAAAATAAGGATATGAAATAAGTACAAAGGATACTAAGTAAATAATTACAGTAAAAATATTTTATTAAAAATGGTTTGTATATTTAAGCATGATATTAAATGATTGATGTATACTGTATAACAGCTACTGAAGAAGTGGTAGCAATGAAATGAAGGACAAATCCAGAGGACTTCGTCTCAAGCTTTGTCAAGCCTTCAAAAAGCAAATGTTTAGCTTTGTTAAGCCTTCTAAATAATTAGTTATTGCAAACATTGGAATGTAATCAGCCTTTTGTTTTGTAACTAATAATAAGATAGAGAATTGTTGTTAGTTAGGAGTACAAGTTACTATCAGAAGTAGTAGTTGTAGTAAATAATTTTAGTGCATCTGCAACCACAGCTGCAGGTCTCTTTGTTATTTTTGTACTTATCAGGGCCATGACACAGGCAGGCAATGGCAAACCACCTCTGAATGTCTGTTGTCTTGAAAACCCTACAGAGTGTCTCCATAAGTCAGCTGTGATTTGATGACACTTTCCACCACCACTGACTTGTAACTGCTGTTCACCAAGTGGTCTTCTGTACGGGCACACATCAGGACTGTGCATGCAAATGCCAACTGTAGAAATGCTTTCTAGAACTTTCTGCCAGACTAGGAGTGCCCCTCCTTCTGATCTTCTGCAGAATTAGTTTGTCATACTTCCACCTACAACACTAGATGTACCTTACTTTTATTTGTCTTTTATTTTAGTGTAAACACTCTATTTTGTCATGGAATGCATTGCTATTATGTTTTCCTCAGTTAATGAGTGCCAGTTCTTTGCTTGGAGGCCCAGAAGCTCATCTTGAAATAAATGTTAATCATTAGAGTATCACTGGGGTGTTGTTTTATTATACACAGAGACAGATTGTAAGCAGAGATATTGAATGGCCTGAATTTATAACTCTTTGGCCAATACCCTTCATGCTCCAGGATAGGGTTAAAATGATGTGTTATGCTTTCTTCAAAGGGGATAGTAAAAGGATCTTAATGACCTGTTGATTAGCAACTTAAAGGGAAATTGGAGCAGGAAAATCCTGCTTCCCACCCAGGCTAACAGTTTATAGCACTCACACTCCACAGAGGCTGAATCAGAGAAAGTGCTATTTAACTTGCAGGCCATCAACAACAATAAAGGTGACTGATCAGTGAAGTCAAGCATGTATTTGCTACAAGATTGTAGTAGAGGCTGTAATAGCAGGCAGTTTAATGAGGGTTTGCATGTCAAGGATTTCCTTCCATGGGGCACCTGTTTTGAGTAAAAACATAAGATGTCCTTTACAAGGTGTGTGTGGAGTTTATCTTACCCCACCTTGCTCCCCAATGGTAACTGAGTAGCTGATAATATTTTACACTTTCCCATTTCAACCCCACAACAACCCTGCAAGGCACTTCAGGTTGAGAAAATGAGTTGGGCCCAAGGTCACAGGCAAGGCTTTCAAGGAGAATGGCTTTTGAACTTGGGTCTCCCAGATCCTAGCCCAGGGCTCGAACCACTATACCGCACTGTCTCTCATTACTAATGGTGTCATCTAGGAATGGCTCCAGGGACAGGCTGAACAGAATTGAAATAAGCAGGGTTATTTTGGGGCAGGAACGCACAGGAACGGAGTTCCGGCTGGCTCCTGAGTTGGCCACACCCAGCAGGAACTCATTAGCATACTAGGCCACACCCAACAGTAGAAATTCATTAGGATTAGCTGCATTAGGGGTATGTGGCCTAACATGCAAATTAATTCCTGCTACAAAAAAAGCCCTGGGTTTTGACAATAAACAAGGTAACCAGAATAAGAAGCAAAAGGTGGGTGTGGCTGGATGACCATGCTTCTGGTAACACAGGGGTGTGGCCTAATATGCTAATAAGCTGTGCTGACAGTGGTGTGGCCTAATATGCTAATGAGTTCCTGCTGGGCTTTTTCTACCAAAAAAGCCCTGGAAATAAGAACTCTCTCCCAGAAGCAGCAGTGAAACTGAAAACCATAGGGAGAGTCAGTGTCATTCCCTGGGAGGAAGAAAGGAATTTGAACATACATTACACAGACAAGAAAAACTGCCTACAAAAGGACTGGGCTTAGAGGTGCCAGTTTATCATCTCTATTGAAAAGCAGCCAAGGAGCCATTAACCATCACTGATGGTTTCGTATGTACATTTTTATAAGTCTGAGCTTTGAGAAACTGCGTCCACCACTTGCCACTGACACTGGAAGTGTGAGAAGGATCCTTAGAGCAACGGAAACGTTAGGCACACTATCCAGGAGTTTTTGTTGCAGTATGAAGAGAAGTACTCCTTGTGGTCGCATAGACTTTGGAAGCCTTCAAGCTATTGGTAGAAGTTCACAGCACAGATATTCAGCACCAGTATCTTTGTTTCAATTGTGCATCAATGATTTTTCCAAAATCCTTGCAGGCCTTAAGTACATCCTCACTAAATTTTTTGTGGATACTGTATATATCATACAAGAAGCCAAACAGGGAATTATATTGTTGCAGCTCTTGGGATCTTTCTTCAACAGGTTGTTGGGCCGTATTTAAGACAGGATAATAGAAATCTACTTTGAATTTCTGCTTTAGGTCTTGTGGTACCTCTTCTTGGGCCTCATGCTCAAACTGCTATATCTTTCTCCTTTTTCTAACTTGTTCTGTCTCAAAGTTTGGTAGTATTTCTAGCTCCTTTGCAATCTCAGTAGCATCTATCAAAACTTGTTGAAAGCCCCCGTCACACTTACAGCCCATAGGGTAATTCTTGGTCACTGGCAATTGGTTTGTAGTTGAATTTAAATCCGCTTCCTTATTTTGTAATAGCTTGCTTTTAAGATTAATTTCAAAAAGGATGTTGTACCATGTAACAAGGGATACCACGAGCTTTAACTTACAAATTGCATCAGCAATCTGAGAAGTGTTTCCAGATAATTTTTTTAGGCTCACGTCATCAACGATCTCCATTAAAGCATCATATATACTACCAAGATGATATCTCAGTGGTTTCAAAGCATCAATCTGACTCTTCCATCTTGTTTGACTCAAAGGAATCTTATTCACGTAGGGAAGTGTTGTGGTGTTTTGTGTTTCCTCCTAAGATTTAAAGTTGCTGGGAGAGGATCCCACCTGTCGGCACCTCCGGGATCATGCCACTGTTGCTTGAGCCAATGTTTGTTTACTTAGAAAAGAATCCTACTCGCAGCCTGATCCTGTGCACTTTATTTATTTTATTTACTTTATATATGGTCTACCTTTATCTCTGAGACTCAGAATGGGTTACACAGTGTAAGTCAATGCAATAATTCACATGAGACATCTAATAAACAATACAATGAGATTAGTATTACGACAATTTGAAACAGAACAAAAATAATTATGCTTGGTGTGTCAAACAATGCAGAAAATTATATTACAAAGGTAGAAAGCAACCTAATCCTAACCCTCAAGACAAGACAAGGTCAACCTTGGGTACATGCGGGAACAGGGACTCAGCATGTGCATATTTCTTCACATACATTGAAACAGATTTCCTCAAATATTACATGCAGGTAGGGGGAGTTAGCTGTCAGGAAGAGATTATTAGAATCAAGATGCATAAGTAACTGAACAATAAACACAGCAAGAATGGAATAACAGTATAGTAGGACACGTAAATAGCAGTTCTCTACATAGGACAAACAGGTCAAACCCTATGCCAAAAGATACATAGACAGAAATCTGACATCAAAAATCACAAAACTGAGAAAACTGCAAAAGAGACTACTTGGTTTGGCAACAATATCAATTGAACAAGCTGAAACATCAGCACTTGATCTGAAGGAATTGGTGATCAAATTTGCAAAGGAGAAGGCATGCAAAATGATGTGCCTGAGACTTAAATTTTAACATCACAGTTCATGGGGTTATTCAAAATGATTTGTGATTTGTGTGCTAAAACTGTTTTCTGTTTGAGAAAGAAAACCGGAGATTGTTGTATTACGTATTCTCACATTTTTTAAAAAATAGCAATTTCAAGTTTTGTGCTTATCATTTTTGCTTTCTACCTTGATAATATCATTTTTTGTTTGACATACTGTAGGTTAGCATATATTTACTGAAGAAGATTTGTGCTCACTTACCTCTGGAACTAAATTCCTTTTTATGTGTCTCCTGTTCTGTCGAAAACAATTCCCCCAGCAATAAGAGTTCTACAGGACTACTGTGAAACACTGTTCTGTTCTTTCTCTCTTTTTCTTTTACTTTCTTCTGAGCCTGCCACAAACATCTTTCTTATCCCTTCATGCCTTAATCTCACTACTCCAACATGATTTCACTCTCTCCTCTCCTGCTAACTGCTAATTCTGTTCTAGCCAATTGCATAGAGAATTCACCCTTGGAAGATTTATGACAGGATTCCCACTGTTTACCTCAACTTTCTCCTTTTTTAATAGAAAATTTACACCCGATAGATGTGTGACAGGTTTCACAACCTAATGCTGATTGTCAGTTCTGCACCCCTCTGAGGTCTGTGTTCTAGGTGGCCGCCTAGTTGGCCTAATGGTGGCACCAGCCTTGTCTGACTGAGCCATTTTTAGACTGCATTCAACACACTTTTAAAAGAGAGCCATAGCTCAACAGTAAAGTTCTCCTTCCAATCCTCTCTTTTGTAGGAATAAAGCAGGGTGAAGAGGCAAAGGGAAGAAAAGTGAATGCGGGGAGGGGAATCAAGGGAGAAGACCTGTGAGAATCAGAAGAGAGGAAGGAAGACCTGTCTACACAGTGGCTAAGGGACTGAGGGAAGAAGTTCTCACACCGCCCTTTCTGGGGGGAGGGGTCTGAGCACCCTGAGCATTCTAGAGAGCTTTAGAAAGAGAACTCCATGGCAGGCCTGTGCAAGTGCAGTCCTCATGCAGGACTGCACTGAAGCCATGAAGATGAAGGGGGAAGATGCCTTTATTCAGGCTGACACACAGCCAAAGCCTTTGAAAAAGAGTTCTTTTGAATCCAGCTCTCTCAAGCCATGCCTGCGGGGTAAATTGGTGACAGAAAGAGGAGGCAGCTCTGTTGTGTAGTTCCCCGGGCAGATAAGGCACAGAGAATGGATGTTTATCACCAACTTTTAAAACCACGCTCAACACAATCCCGAGGAGGCGCTTTTTGAGCCATAGCGACAAAGTGGAAATCCAGAAATGTTTCTTCTTTAAATGTAGTGCAGTCATCATTAGAATGACCATTAATGACAAATAACTTTTAAGAGAAACAAGTCTCTGCAGCCTCAAGAATGAGGTGAGGAAAAATCAGAGAACAACAATGGAGATCATCCCTTCCTGGCAGCAAAAGAAGGAACTGAGGGAGTAGAGTCCCTCCTCCTGGTTATGTGATGGTTTTGGCGGGAAAGCACCAGAGGCAGGAAAGGAGGGGGCACTCCTAGTTTGTGAGAAAGCTCTGGAAATCTTTTCTATGACTGGCTCACACACATATAGTCCCAATGTGGGACTGCACAGAAATCATGATGATGTACAACCTTTGCATCCAACTTGATATCTTCTTTTTGTAAAAAAAACACATTTTTTTGTTTTTGAAACTTTAGTGTCGTATCAAATTATATTTAAAAGTAGATTCAGAATGTCAACATAATTCTTAAATGATCAAATGAAGACTTTCTGAAAGTGTTATTCTGAGGCACATAAATAATAGTTTTTAAATTGGTTCACTGATTTTTTTGTTCTTTGTTTACGTACACACACACACACACACACACACACACACACAATCTAGTAATATACTAAGGCCAAGGCTGCTATACAGTTACCCTGCTCTGAACACTGAACTGCGATTTCATTGAACTATTATCAGTAATGCTGCAGAGGAAAATTTGTATCAAAACATGTCTTGCATATTTTAATAATCTGAAACTAATCTGAATTATTTCTTAACTATTACCTACAGTAGTTTTTATTTTCAGAGACTGTGAAATGTGCATTGAAAATTAGGAACTATAATGAAACATTCATCTAAACATTATAAATGGCTATGAACTGAACTACATTAATGCTTAGTGGTACCATGATAAAGTGGTAATCAGACACAGATTGCATGTTACCACTTTTAAATCAATCTTTTATATTTCATTTAAAAAATTTCTATCCAAACTATCCATATAACTTGCTTCATAACACAACAAATGACACTACAATACAGAACACATTAAAACATCATATAAGATATAAAATTAGCAAGAATATAGGATAAGTAAAACAAGACCAGGTGAGTGATCCCCCCCCCCCCAAATCATGGTGGGAGCCATGCCTTTAGCATCCAGAGCTTTAAGATTGGGATTCCCAAATGCACTTAAGGAAGCAGTGGTGCACCCGCTCTTAACAAGGCCATCATTGGATCCGGCCAAATTGGCCAACTATCGGCCAGTTTCCGACTTGTCCTATTTGGGCAAATTAATACAGAGGGCAGTGGCAATGCAGTTACATGGCTTCCATGTTAGATCCTTTCCAGTCCGGTTTCTGCCCAGGTCACGGGACAGAGACAGCACTGGTTGCCCTCACGGATGACCTCCGAAGGCACCTGGACTGAGGCGGAATGGCGGTGCTGTTGTTAGATCCATCAGCCACGTTCAACACGGTCGACCACCAGTTATTGATCCGCTGCCTCACCGACATTGGAGTTCAGGGGCTGGCTTTGCAGAGGCTGGCTTCCTTTCTCCAAGGTCAGAGAGTGGCGCTAGGGGACCAGCTGTCCCAAAAGCACCCCCTTGAATGTGGTGTGCCCCAAGGGGCAGTATTGTCCCCGATGTTATTTAACATCTATTTGCGCCCTCTTGCCCGGGTTGCTCGGGGGCATGGGCTGGGCTGTCACCAGTATGTGGATGACACCCAGCTCTATCTGATGTTGGGCGGCCAGTCCAACTCCAAACCGGAAGATCTTGACCGGGCGTTGCAAGCTGTGGCTGGTTGGCTTAGGCTGAGCCGGCTGAAATTGAATCCGATGAAGATGGAGGTTCTGTGCCTGAGTCGAAGTGGACCGGGGGTAGGGATTCCACTCCTGGCCTTTGATGGGTCACCATTGGTGCCAGCACTGAGGGTCAGGAGTTTGAGAGTGCTCCTGGATGTCTCCTTAACAATGAAGGCCCAGGTAGCAGTCACTGCTAAGTCGACCTTTTATCATCTACGGCTGATTAGGCAATTGGTTCCCTTCCTCAAACGCAATGACTTGGCAACAGTGATCCATGCGATGATCACCTCGAGACTGGATTACTGTAATGCCCTCTACATGGGGCTGCCCCTGTCCCAGATCCGGAAGCTGCAGTTAGTGCAGAATGCAGCGGCAAGGCCATTGTTGTGTCTTCCTGCGCGGGAACACATCCTGCCCACCTTGAAAACACTGCACTGGCTGCCTATAGCATACTGGATTCAGTTCAAGGTGTTGATTCTCACCTTCAAAGCCTTTTATGGCCAGTGAACTGCATATCTGAGGGACCACCTTTCCCCATATGTCCCCCAGAGAGCACTGCGATTGGGGACCCAGAATAGGCTGGTCCTCCCAAACATCAAGGAGGCCAGGCTGGTAACAACGAGGGCTAGGGCTTTCTTATTGGTGGCTCCACTTTGGTGGAATGAGCTCCCAGAGGAGATCAGGGCCCTGCGGGACATGTTACAGTTCCGCAGGGCCTGTAAAACAGAGCTCTTCTGCCAGGCCACCACCAGTACCACCACCACCGTTACTGTCACTACTGACATTTGACGGTTATGATGAGTGAGCCCAACCTCTCCGGGTCCCCCCCTTTTACTTTCATCCTTTCTTGTCTAACTATAACCCGGTCCGAGCATCGCATCTATCCGATGGGAACCAAGCAGCTGACTGCACTGAGGAACTAATGCCAGCACTTTATATATCATATTTATGGTTTTAATTTTTTTATTACAAATTTTATATTGTCTATAGTATTGTTCTGTTGTATTTTTTACTGTTGCGAGCCGCCGTGAGCTGGCTTTGCTGGAAGGACAGGGTAAAAGTTTAATAAACAAACGAATAAATTCATTTATCTGTCCCAAGAACCACCACTGATTCTGCTCCTGTGTGAAGCAATGGAACAAAATTATACAACACTACAACAGCAAATGAAAATTAACCTAAGCTGATTAACCCCAGCCATTTAAAAGCCAATCCAAATAAGAACAATAACCACCTCTTCCGAGAAACATTTGGCTCTGGCATTGGGAAGTTTCCAGAATCTCCTTTTTTAGTCCCTTAGAGATAGGACTATGCTATAACTCCAGTAACAGTGTCCCCTAACATTTTATTAAAAATTGAAACTGAGAAAAAGTACTACTGTGTTGCCAGACCCACATTTTAAACACACAGTGGGACAGCAGCTCCTGCATTCAGCTCCACCTTCTGCAGCAGACTGGTATCCCTCCTCTTGGCCTGGGATAGGATCACAAACGAAAGCATTAGATCACCGTCCTAGTGCTACCCCTTCTGTACCCAGCATAAGGCAGTGCCTCTGCTGCCTCTCGGCCACCCATCTTGGCGCTGCAGGAACTGCTGGAGGTGAGGCAGGGCCTTTAAGTTTTCATGGGCCTACGATGCTAAGGCCCCACCCAAAGCAACAGACCTGTGAAGGGGCAGGACTGATCAGCATGGAAAAGCCCAAAGGAATGGAAAGGCTTGGGGAAGGAGGAATGGGAGTTGGGTGCAAGGAGGTGGTGATGAGACCTGTTTTTGAAAAAACCCTCCCTGAGCCCTACTATGTTGGGAAATTTCAGGCCAGTCTCCAGTCTTCCATTCTTGGCCAAGATACTACAGCAGCAGCAGCTGCAGCAGCAGAGACTGGATTTATACTCCGCCCTTCACTCAGAGTCTCAGAGCAGTTTACAATCTCCTTCCCTTCCTGTCCCCACAACAGACACCCTGTGAGGTAGGTAGGGCTGAGAGAGCTGCTCTTGAGAGAACAGCTCCGAGAGAACTGTGACCGACCCAAGGTCACCCAGATGGCTCCATGTGGAGGAGAAGGGAATTAAACCCAGTTCTCCAGATTAGAGTCTGCTGCTCTTAACCACTACACCAAACTGCTTCTCCAGGGGCTCTTGGAAGAGTGGTTTTCTGGACCCATTTCAATTTGGCTTCAGCCTGGGGTTTGGAATGGAGACTGTTTGGGTCTCCTTGGTTGATGACCACTATCAAGAACTAGACAGGGGTATGTGCCCTTGCTAATTCTGCTGTATCTCTTAGTGGCCTTTGATACTATTGACCGTGTTATCCTACTGAGCCACCTCTCAGCAATGGAACTAAGGAGTACTGAGTTATAATGGTTTGAGGTTGGTCTCAGAAGGTAGTGTTGGGAGATTCATGCTCTCCCCCAAGTTTGTTGGCCGGTGGGGTGCTATCTTCTCCCCCATGCTATTTAATGTCTATATAAAACCACTGGAAGAGGTCATCAGGTGTATGGGCTGCAGTGTCACCAATATACAGATGATACCAGCCCTTCCTTTCTTTCCCACCTAATTCCATAGATACTGTTGATGTTCTGAACTGGCGCTTAGAGTCAGTAATGGGCTGGATGAGGATGAACAAGCTGAAACTTAATCTGGACAAGACAGAGGTTCTCTGGGTTAGCTGAAAGGCAAACCAGAGACTCAAGATCTTCTATCCTAGAAGGGGTTGAAAAGCCCAGTTTGCAGCTTGGGGGTGCTGCTTGACACAGTGGTCACCTTAGAAAACGAGGTGGCTGCAGTGGCTCAGAGGGCTCTTGTCCATCTGAGGCTGGTGCGTCAGCTGTGCCCATTCCTAGTTCAGTCAGATCTAGCTTCAGCAATCCTTTTCGTTACATCTGGACTGGACTATTGCAATGTGTTCTAGTTGGAGCTACCCTTAAGGAGTGTTTGGAAGGTGAAACTAGTGCAGAATACCAGGACTAGACTACTGGTCAGGGCCATCTGCCAGGAGCATATGCCTCTGTCACTACAGCAATTACAGTGGCTACTGGCCCGCTCCCAAGCCCAATTCAAAATGTTGCTTTTGTCCTTTAAAGACCTGGCTTGGAACCAGGGTACTTGAAGGACCATCTCCCTGATGCTTTTGCTTGGGAATTAAGACTGAAGGGACTGAAGCTTGTCTGGTGGGCACGCGAGAGAGGGCCTTTTCAGTGGTGCATCTGGCCCCTTCACTTGATCTTTAGGAGATTAAGACAATTGTATTTAGGACTACATTTGACCAATTTAATTTTTATTTATTAGCAGTTATAATGGGTGTTTTTAAATTGCAACCTTTTATGTGTTTTTATCATTGTTGTTTTATTTACGTTGTGTTTATTGTCAGGGGTCATTTCGTAGAAAAAGAGGTGCAGGAGCTCATTACCATAACTCATTTGCATATGCCACCCCCCCTAACATACCGGAAGTGTGTCAGAAGGCGATACCCACCCCTCAGGCTCTACTCCACAGGTGAGTGAAACTGACCTGCTCTTCCTCCATTCCCTTCCCCATCCAATACTTTGTGCAATAAAAATGAGCGTAAAGAACACACCCTCATTCTCTTCCTGCTCCCTTGAAACCACCAGGTTTCAAGTAGACTTGAGATACCCAGGACATGTGCACCACCCATCCCTTCCCCTTCCCCTCCCCATGACAAGACACCCTGTGAGGTAGGTGGGGCTGAGAGAGATCTTTTGAGAACTGCTCATGAGAGAACAGCTCTGAGAGAACTTGTGACTGGCCCAAGGTCACACCAGCAGCTGCATGTGGAGGCATGGGGAATCAAACCTGGTTTTCCCAGATTAGAGTCCAACTCCTGACCACTACACCAAACTGATAAGGTGGAAGCTGCTGAAGGGTCGGTGAAATTTCTCCAGTACTTATGTGCCATGTGCCCAGATTAAAAAATGGTATACTAAAAAATTTATATGCCACCTTGAGCAAGTCTCTGGAAAAGCAGCACACAGTCATAAAAGGAACAATGATAAAATTATCAATATTAAAAAAAACTTTAAAAACAATAAAGACCCTAGCAGGGCTTTCCCCGGGGCGCTGCGCCTCTGCACTACTCGGGGAAGCTGAGGAGGGGGTGGGGCTTGGTCATGTGCCCGCCCACTGGGCTTCTCACTCCCGGAGCTGCGCTCCTGTGAGCTCCCGCTCCAACAGACCCCTGTTTATTGTGTTCTTTCTGATAATAATCTATTTACATTGTAAGCTACTTTGAGTTCTTCCAGAGAGAAAGGTGGCTAACAAATGTTTCAAATAAATAAAATAAGTAGCACAGTGCTTGTTCTTAGAATCTCAGCCTGTGTGTCTATGTGTGCTTTATTTTAAAAGCGGAATACTCCACCACCCCCAAATTGGGTGCATACAACTAAAGTAGTAGATAGATTGAATCCCCCTCAGACAAGAAATATGTGATTGATCAATATAAGGAAATAACAATCTGATATCCCTGGTTTTGTCGAACAGCTTCATTATTAGATGAAACAAGAGGCGGGACCCATGGGGAGGGGGGGAGGAGAGAAGGAGCTCCAGTGGAGTGGCAGCCCAAGGTAAGGCTTCCTCTCCCCTTCACCTCTGGTTGCCAAGGCAAGGCCCGTGTGGTGCAGAACTGCCAGGCCTCGTCAATCTCTCCCCTGCACCTCTGGTTGCCTCAGCGAGGCCTGCACAGCACAGAGCTGCCGGGCCCACTGCAGTTCCCAGAGCGTTCCCTGCACATGCGCAGGGAACACTCTAACTTTTTAGGGGATCTAAATATCCCCCTCCAAGTTTTTTTTAACTTTTAGGATTTTTCTGCAAATGTGGGGAGTCTCCTATGTGTGCAGAAAAATCTCCCTGCCCCCCAGGTGCCCCCCCATGCAAATTTAGATATCCGCACACAGGGTGCACCTTCGCTATTAGATATATACAGGGGTCCTTTCGTAAAAAAAGAGGTGCAGGAGCTCATTAGCATAACTTATTTGCATATGCCACACCCCCTGACATCACCAGAAGTGATGACGTCATCGGCAGTGTGTCAGAAGGCAAGAAGGGAGGGAGGGAGGGGGAAGGAAGGAAAAGAACAGGAAGGAAGGAAGGTAGGTAGGTGGGGGAGAGAGAGAGAACAAAGGAAGGAAGGAAGGAAGGAACAGTAAGGTAGGTAGGTAGGTGGGGGGGAAGAGAGAGAGAAGGAAGGAAGGAAGGAAGGAAGGGAGAGGGGAAGGAAGGGGGAAAGGAAGGAACAGGAAGGTAGGTAGATAGGTGGGGGGGAGAGAGAGAGAGAAGGAAGGAAGGAAGGGGGAAAGGAAGCAACAGGAAGGTAGTTAGGTGGGGGGGAGAGAGAGAAGAAAGAAAGAAAGAGAGAGGGGAAGGAAGGGGGAAAGGAAGGAACAGGAAGGTAGGTAGGTAGGTGGGGGGAGAGAGAGAGAGAGAGAAGGAAGCAAGGAAGGGGGAAAGGAAGCAACAGGAAGGTAGGTAGGTGGGGGGGAGAGAGAGAAGAAAGAAAGGAAGGGAGAGGGGAAGGAAGGGGGAAAGGAAGGAACAAGAAGGTAGGTAGGTGGGGGAGAGAGAGAGAGAGAAGGAAGGAAGGAAGAAACAGGAAGGTAGGTAGGTGGGGGGGAGAAGAAAGAAAGGAAGGGAGAGGGAAAGGAAGGAACAGGAAGGTAGGTAGGTGGGGGGGAGAGAGAGAAGAAGGGAAGGAAGGAAGAGGGGAAGGAAGGAACAGGAAGGTAGGTGGGGGGCGAGAGAGAGAGAGAAGGAAGGAAGGAAGGAAGGGGTGCTTCTCCCCCCACTGGGGCCAGCGTTTCCCTCCCTCCCCCCTCTTGCTTGGGCCCCAGGGGCTTCATGCCACTGGGGCCTGGCTTCTCCCTCCCTTGCGCCCCCCTCGGGCCTGGGAGTGTGAGCGGGGGGGGGGAGGGAACGAGGGGGCTTCTTCCAGGGAGTATGAGTGGGGGAGGGAGGGAATGAGGGAGCTTCTCCCGGGGCCAGCGGCGCTTGCCGCGGCGCCGGGAGTGTGAGAGGGGGGAGGGAAGCAGGGGGCTTCTCCCCGGGCCAGCGGCGCTTGCCGCGGCCCCGGGAGTGTGAGTGGGGGGGGAGGGACCCCCGGGCCGTGCACCTGCCCACGCCTGCACCTCCCCAGCCGCCCGTGGTGCTCCTCCTGCTGGCCCCCACCGGGCCGGACTTCACGGGGGGGGGGAGGCCCCAGCAGCTTCTGTCCCAAGGACTCGGGAGGGGCGGCCGGCTCCTCCTCCTCCTCCTAGAGCCCTGCTGCTGCGCCCCGGACACCAAGCCTTGCGCGGGAGGGGAGGTGCGGAGGGCTGGGTTCTCCCCTCCCCCCCCAGCCAGCCTTGGGCCACCGCTGCAGGAGGGCCTTCCCTTCCCTTCCCCTTTTCTCCCCGGGAAGAGGGCTCTGTGTGGGGGCCGGGCGGGGCCGAACCAGCCTTGCTCCGTTGGGAAGGAAGGGAGAGAGGGGAGGAGCGGGCAAGACTCACCAAGCGGCGGCGCGCGTGGCGGGCACAGCTCCTCTGGCGGCGGCGGCATGGTCTTGGGCGCAGTCCGGTGCATGCGGCGGCCCAGGCGGCCTCGTCGCTCTTTCCCCCCTCCTTCTTTTCCAGACGAGGCTGCCATCATTCCTGGTGACCGTTTCGGCCTAGCTGAGCCAGAGCAGCCTGGTGCGGAAGTCACAGCGGCAGGCATGAGGGAGATGGGCGTCCCCTCAGTGTGTGTCGCACTGGTTGACAGAGTCAGGGCCACCCGACCCCAGAACGAGCCCCGTGACGTCCCAAATAGCCTCCATGCCTCCAAGCCGGACCTGCCTGATGAGCACAGCGCCTGGGCTGACACCTTCCGCCACCTCAGCAAGGTGCCCCAACGCAGCCTGAAGCGCTTCACCCTCCAATTCCAGCGGATGTCGTCCCAGCCGAGCGAGGGGCCAAACGTGGCTAGGCCCAAGCGGAAGGGGGGACGCCGTTTTGGCTGCTCCTTGAGCCACGAGAGCGGCCTACCCTTGCAAGCAGAGGAGGAGGCCGGCTGAGCGGCAAAGAAGGTCGGGCCCTGCGCGGGGGGGGAGAGGGAGGGAGGGAGCGGAGTGAGCGGCAGCAGCAGAGCCCCGCCTGGACTGCCCCAAACGCCCTCGCTGACCCCGCCCCCCACCCTCCTCTCTCCTGGAGCGGCGCTCCGGCGCACCCCAGCCCCAACGGAGCCCTGGATATATAGATAATATGAGAGTCTATGGTCTGCTAAATCAGGGCACTCTGACAGCATTTTATTTTTTTTAAAAAAAAAACATGATAAAACCTTGGTGAGCTTTTCCTTTGCATATTCGTTAGCCACAGAAGAGAAGTTACCGTTTCACAGTGAAAAGTACCAGAGTTGGGAGACCAGTAGTAGTGATTTCATAGCAAGCTCTTTATTAGGTGGTCAGATGAAGCATGGTAACCTGGGCTCAAGGGCCCTCTTTTAGTCTGGCCGGAGCCACACCTCCAACCTCGCCCAAATGTCCTGATAGGACCTTATGATTGCGGTTACATGTCATAGGTCCCCTTGAGGACCTAGGCACTAGATTGGTGGCAATTTACAATCTGGCCAGCTATTGTTCTACCTGACTCAAGCTCAGATAGCTGGCCTGGCCATGTGTGTTGGCCACATGGTGGTTGCCATTACTGGAGCACATGGTGACTGCCATTACATACATTACACACAGCCTGCGGTCTGATGGGATTTCACTGATCTTCTAAACAGACCCTTCCATCTCATCAGCAGCCCAGGGCTGTCTTGGCCAGGTTCAGTGCCAATGTGAAGAACAGACAGCAACTGTAGATAGGCAAAGAATAGCGGCTCACATACATGCCAAAGACAGCGTGGCGCAGTGTGGTTAAAGTGTTCCACTAGGAGGAACCCAGGTTCATATCCACACTTGCCATGAGACTTGGTAAGTGACATGGGACCAGTCACTCTCAATCAACATAACCTGTCTCACGGGGCTGCTGTGTGGATAAACTGGAGGAGTGGGGAACTATGCAGGCAGCCCTGAGGCAGCTGGAGGAAGGGCAGGATAAAAGGACAACCAATAGACAGATCTCTTAGAGGTAACTTGAATATTGGCCCAGGGAACTCGATTGATCGTTGCCTCTGTTTCTCTGCCCACTGAATGACGTACATGCCATTGTTCTGGACTACGGATAGCACTGAAAGCATACATTAATTAGTTTACATGAGGAGTTGGAATTTTGCATTGAGGCTCAAAGGCTATTCTCAATATACCTGCAAAATATTATTAAATGCACTCATAAGACTGACGGGGAGTGGGAGGCCGCTGAAGAATTAAAAGATTAATAACTCCAAGCCTTCTCACCACTCTTGTTGAGAGATCCCTGTATTGTCACAGAAGCACCCAGAGTTTCTCTCTGTTTATCAGAATTAAATTACTCCTTTCCCCAAACGATAAATTTAAGCTGCTCAGAGCTCCAAGCTGCACTAATTTATTTGTTCAGTCAGTGTGCCATTCATCTTCCTGCTGAAAGTTCAGAATTAAAGTATGTCAGCTGCCATCCATACCTGACCTCCTCTTCCAGGAAAGTTCAGAATCTAGTCCATGGGGCCTGCAAAGGAAACCTGCCGACAGCAAGTTCTCTCCTCAGAGAGTTAATACAAGTTTTCAGCAGGTAAATCATCACTCCAAGGCCACAGAGAAAAATACCACAGGCTGAGTGAGACAATGAGATGTCATGTACAAAGAAAATTAAAAGGGACCGTTTCAAGTAAGCCACACTCCTTGAGGGAAACAAAACATATCGGAGACGTGCCAGCTTCAATAAGGCTGGAAGTGATTGTTCTGTGGCGTGTTCATACATACAGTGCCCGTGGGTCACTGACTGGGAATCATGCTTATCTGTCAAGTCTCCCACAGAGACTCTCTGCTGTGAAACTCTTACCACTGGGACCAGCAACATGATTTGCCATTGATCTCCCACTTTTTTTGTGTTCTATGGATGCACAGCTGTAGTTTCCTGCCCATTTATTTAGAGCAACAGCAGGAGAAATGGTCTTTGCATCATAGGCATAGACTTTCCAATTTCCCGAGGGGGGGGGGGCTGGGGCTGGGCCAGAGGTTCACTCATTTTTAAAAAATGTGTCCAATGACTAAATTACACCTGTATAGTTTTCCTTTCAGATCTTGAGTTACATTTTGATGAAAAAACCTGAATTTAAGCAATAATGGCATGGAGGAAAAGTTGAAATCTAAAGAAAATCCTCTTACTTGCATTTTGAATTAGAGGTGTACATTCAAATACAACTGAGCTGAAAATATACCTGGAAATAATCCTTGTACTGCAAGGATTCTCTGGTTTGACATTAGTCCTTTTGCTTGATTGCCACAGTGGCACTGGTTTCTGCTGGGCATTCTGTACACTGAACTGGTTGTGCTGGGCTTGCAAACCCCCTCCCCCTTGCTTGGATTGTGATTCTGTTCTTTACATCAGTCCCGTTGAGCTGACATTTCCATGATGGTACCGGGTTTTGCTGGGCACTATACATTGCATTGGTTCTGCTGGGCTTCCAACCCCTCCCCATCTGGATTCATTGTGGGAGTTGGCATTGCCACAATGGTGCTGGGATCTGCTGGGCACTCTGTGATTGCACTGGTTCTGCTGGGCTTGCAAAAATGCGCTCCCCATCTTCAGTTTCTGCTGCAGAGATTCTCTGATTTGACCTTAGTTCTGTTGGGTTTGTAGTCCCACAGTGTGACTGGTTCTGCTGGGCTTGCAAAATGCCCTCCCTTCAGTTTCTACTGCAGAGATTCTCTGGGACTTTGGTTCTGTTCTTCTGGGCTTCTATTGCCTTTGCTTTTTTGGCTATTTTTTTTTCTCCTTTGGAAACAGTGGAGAATGGGGCACCTTCTTTGGAGGCCCATAGAATTGGATGCTCTGGTCCAATCTTTTTGAAACTTGGGGGTCCTTCTGAGGAGGGGTGCTGACAGTTATGCCTAAAAAACCCAGCCCTCTAGACTGACTTGACTTCAATGGGTTTAGACTGGAGTAAATCTGCATAGGATTACAAGTCACCTACCTGGAGGTATAGATCTAAATCCTTCCTTTCCAAAAAGTAATGAGACCCTCCAATTCCCCAGAATGTCTTAAGGAAATTCTTTAAGATTTTTTGCTGTCCTGTCTCACTTACCCATTTCTTTGTAAGACACTTGCAGCAATGTGACCAAAGAATAATACATACCAAATACTTTCAGTATCAAATACTGTCAAGTGAAAAATTTAACAAGCGGCGGCCTCTCAGGACAAGATGAAAGACTTGTGGATGGATGGAAAGACACGAACCAACTTGACTGATTCTGGCCCTGGCTTCTTTTTATAATCTTGGAGTGGAAGCTACAGCTCTAATTTGTGTCCTGACACTTGCATTACTCGCCGTTGAAAACTGGCTTGATGCCAGCCGGGGCTGATATTGTTATCACATAATACAGCTGGGGCAGGAGGTTCAGCATTATAAGTTCTCACTTTCTTGTTTTCTCTTTCTTCCTCTCTGCCATATACAACACTGAAAGGTGGAAGCTTGTCCTTCACATCTAACTATAAACAATTATTTTGGCTAAAGTCTTGCTTCTGGTTTGTAGAAGGCTTTTTTTTTTTTTGGCATGGAACATATCCCCACCAAACCTCTTTTGTTTCTGGCAGTTGGAGAAATGAGAGAATGTGTTTGGAGCATGCAGCTAATTAATGAAAAAGTAGGGAAACATTTCTGTTTACAGTAGGATTCTGTTCACAGCAAACATAAATGTGCCAACGAATACCTTGATGTGTGCCATTTTGTTTTTGTTATGTTGTCTTTTAGAAAATAAGCCGAATAAGATAATGCTTCAGAGAGCAGAATGACTGGGAAATGAAGCATCATCTACAGTGAGGCATTCATCAAATCATGAAAAACCAAGTCATATTTGCAGACTTGGAATCAGCTAGAGTGGGCCTTGAATAAGTGGTTAAGTCAGAATCAAAGTATTTTTAGCAGCATCATAAAATGCCTTTTGGTGATTTTGGCAGAGTTCGCATCAAAAAGGAAGAAGAGTGTTCACCTGTTAAGAGTAACAATCATGCTTCTTGAAGGCTGCTTGCTTTGTCCTTGGAGTTGTCAACTTGAACCCAAACCTGACAGGGTAAATATTGACATGGCAGTATCAGGATCTGTCTTGCCCAGCAGCGGGAGATGGAATTTTCTCCTCAGGGGAAGGATATCCCCACAGTCTATGCCAGGTAGGAGGTCCTAGGCTCAGAAGGTGAGTTTATCTAGGACTCTGTTGAACAGTCAGAAGTCTCCTGATTAGACTTGTATATGTCTGGAATTTTCACAGCTCCCTGGGATCCCAAGAATGCAGAAGATAGTAGGTCCATGCAGAGCAAAAGGATGAATCCACACACGGGTGTTAAGGATATCTAGTCACCCAGTTGACCTCTTAGGATGCTGCTGAGCTTTAAGCCTTGACTGGATCAGAGGTCCCACTCAAGCAACAGGAAGAGTGAAACAAGCAGATCCTCCCTCCCTCCCTCCCTCCCGAGGGGTGGAAGGCCGGGTGCATGGGAAGGCTGGGTGTCTCCTTGACGGGACCCGACGGGCCAGCCCCCAGAAGAGCCACTGAGCCAGGACGCCTCCTGCCCTGACAGGACTCCTCTCAGTGCTCCCGCTCCAGCAGCGGCCGTGGGCTTGGCACAGCCCACCTCTCCTTCTCCCGGGTGGCCATCCGAAACCTGACGGGTGGCCGCTCTGCTGCAGGAGGCACTACGGGACCTCCTGGGTGGTGGGGAGGAGGGCTAGGGTTGCTTACCTCTGCTGTTGCTGCAGAGGCACCGCTGCTGCTGGCTGGGCTGCGTGCTCTGACACTGTTGCCGGGCAATGGGATCTGCCCCTCCGGCCGGCCTGGCCCAGCCTCTCAGTCTCCACAGCGCCAGCTTGGCTGCTCGGCACTTGGCCAGCCCCCCCGCTTTCAAAATGGGGAGTGGCAGTTTTGCCAGCCTTGTTCCGAGGGGGGGCTCAGTCCCCTCTGGGAATTTTCAGGGGTAACTTCAGCCCCTGAGCCCCCCCCCCCCCAAAGTTGACGCCTATGCTTTGCACATTCCCCCAGGCTGTTTTCCTGATCAAAAAATGCCCCCTCTCTCAAACTGCTCTTTGTTCCCTGGTGGAAATATTTGGGAAGTGGCTGGCTCTGACGATGAACTCAAGAGCTCATGGAATGTACCTCTGTAATCATGGGCTCCTCCATCACCAGCCAAGTTAGTTAGTGCTATAAACTCTGATCCCGATGTGGCTCAGTCAGTTCACTACTAGATAATAATCTCATGAGTTCCTCATCAGACGGAGTGGATCATAGACTACCACAGGGTGCACAGCAAGAGAATCTCCCTGACCCCTATCTGATGTGCCTGGTGTGATGATGTCACCTGGAGGTGATGTCATTGTGCCAGGCGTGTCATGCGGGGAACGCTCTATGGTGACCATAGAATTTTTTTTTACCTAAATGCTAGAGTGTCCCATGAATGACGTGATTGGTGTGATGATGTCACTTTCGGGTAATGTCATTGTGGCACATGCACTGTGCGCACACACCAGAAGAGCCGGGCTGGAGCCCCGCACTGGGACACAGGTAAGACCTGATAACCCTAGGTACCAATCAGTGCATGACTGAAGGAAAGGAATTCTCTCCCATACAAACAGATATCTCTTGATGCAGCCCAGGCAGCTCTTTCCACATGCTAGACATGCCTCCACACCCCTTCTGCAGTTTCCAGTCTCTTGCTTCGCAGGCTTTTTTGGAGATGGCCTAGTAGTCTGCTATGCTGGCCACTGGCAGCTTCCACCTTGCCTTCTAGCTACATGGACTTTATTTTCGTTTGTACTCAGGATATCTCAAATGCTACCTATGGCTATTTTTATTGCTTCCTCTAAAAATCATCCTCCTGCACTTATCTTTCCTAAATCTCTTTTGAATTGGACCCCATTAATATCCTTGCCTTTTATCGTTCCATGAAAAGCACCGTCTTTAGCTATTAGGCATAACTGATGACCTGCTCATCCGCGGATTCCATTGTCCCTTGCTCAGCTGCCTTTTCTTTCAACAGTCTGCATTGCACTGAGACTCCCCCCTCCCCCTGCTGGATGTTTCAAACATTGTAAACAACACCATCCGCTTCTTTCTGTCCTCTGGAGATAGCATGTCACTAGCACTGCAGGCTCTGCAGATATCGCTACCTTCCAGCCCAGTGGTGGTCTGGAACTGTGGAGCCTTTTATTCTTCAGATCATTTTTTCTGCTTCTGGGTCTGCAAATTCAATCCCATGCGCTCCCAATTTTCGGCTGCATTCCCATTATCAAAGCCCAGAAAAGGTACTGGGGGGGGGGGGGGCATTTTACTTTCTTTATTGGGTTACTTTCAGTTTCTCTCACAACACCACGTGATATCCTCCGTGTCCCACAAATAAGCCTGTGCCATCTTATCTGTAGCAATGTTTGTTTGGCATCCTAGGTCTTTCCACAAAGCTCTGGAATGCACTCTATTGCTCTCCCGTAGGAGCCAGTGAGAATCCATTCCTGCAGCAGCAAGCATCCAGTGTGAATGGAAGAGAAATGCCCTTCCTGCTAGAAGATGGAGAATGATTGTTTGCACAAAGAGAGGAAAGATGAAGGGAGAATGAGGTCTGGGAAGATGGCAGGAGACACAGAGTAATCTGTAACCTCAGAGAAGGTACGCTAGCAAGAGGTAGCAGAATACAGAGAAGAAAAGACCAGTCAAAAAACTTCATAGAACTGGCATGTTGTTGTTGGCAGGAAGAGCGGGGAAAGAAACAGCAGTGCCAGACAAGCAAGCAGGTGAAGGGTTAGGAAGCTAACCAAAGTGAACAGAGCGGACAGTGGACTGAAAAACATCTACGATGTGATGGGTGAGAGGAATGGGGTCTATATTATACTTACACTGCACTTTCTTATGGAGAACTTAAACCGGCATCAAAAGCATAATAACTGGGATGGAAATGACCGGGGGGAGGGAAGTTGTATAAGGTCTAGAAAATTTTAATTAAAATCAGAATGTAGTATAGTTTTCACTGTCCTGGAACATCTGATTTAGTAAAAGAAGCATGAGAATTTGATCAAGTGTCCCTCCATCACAACAGAGCAGCCATAATCTAGGTGTACGCAGAGTTACTTGCTACAACCTCCTGCGGGCAGACAGAAAGCTATGGTCCATTTGCAGGATTTTTCTATAGGCACCCTGGCATTGTGGAATGGCCCCCTTGAATAAAATATTGCAAAGGCTAGGAGGGCCTTTCAGCTGTCTGAGTGTGTTAATATTAGTTATGATGTTCACAGATTTGTGGCTAGGGTGGGGAATTAGGGGGGCATTCCAGGGGTGGGCAGGGATGCCCCCAAGCCCTGCTTCTCAGAGCAACTACTGGCCACCCCTCTCCCTCCCCTCCTGCCCGATTTCAAGGGCTTCAGCTGATTGACGGGGAGGGAGAGGAGCATGCTCTACTCACAAAAGACCCTTTGAAGGGTCTTTTTGTGAGTGGGGTGGGGGCCATGGCATGCAGGGCTGGGAAATTGGTCCCCACCAATCAGCTGAAGCCCTTTAAATCAGGCAGGAGGGGAGGGAGAGGGGGTGTCTGGGTGAGTGGTTGCTCTCGGGGGCAGGGTTTGGGGGCAGAGCTTCCCCCGCCAGCCAGCTGGCCGGGGATAGATTAAAGCCCCCAGAAGCGAGGAAACCCCACCGGACCCAGGGGGGCTGGTGACCCATTCAGGCACGTCCACGGAGCCTGAGCAGTGTTGGTGCCCTCCAGCAGGCTCAAACAGCTGGAGACATGGGTGGGCCAGAGAGCCAGGCATCTGCGGAGAGGGCAGGGTCGTCCCTGGTGAGGCACAGCAGTAAAGATGGCAGAGAGGCCTCCAGGTTGGAGGAGGAAGGAGACAGGTCTCCAAGGCCAGAAAAGTGCTGGGGGAGATGATCAGCTGGGGAAGTGGAAGAGCTGGAGCCCACAGTGAGGGGCAATGCAATTGGCAGCTAATAGGAAGTCAGGAGGAAGGCACCCAAAGTGAGGGAGAGCAGAGATGTGTTAGCAGAGACCCTCTAGTGCCACAAGAAGAGGCGGGCAAGGAGTTGTGTGCAGGGAGTGGAGCCAGGGTGCAGCTGAGGTGCTGGGTGAGTCTTCTAGCAGGTACAGAGGTGTGAAGGGAACATCAGGAAACTGGAGGAGGGTGAATGAAGCTCACAAGTGAAGGCCATGGAGGTTTCCCAGGGGCCAGCCTAGGCTAAAGGGACTGACACCTGGTCTGAGGCCAATGGTGAAGGTGACAATGTTTTATTGGTCATTGTAACACACCTTGACCGATTTCCCACAAGGCGCTGCTCCGCCGTCGCTCTTCCCTTTCCCCCGATTGCGTGTGTCAATTTCCCACTATTTGCCCAGCACTGCATTTTGACCCATGGCTTTGCCCAATTTCCCCCACGGCTTCGTGATCCTGTTTTTTTTACAGGAAACGGGTCAAAATGCAGCACGGGGCAAACAGTGGGAAATTGACGCACGTGTGTCTGTAGAAAAGACAGGTTAAAAATAAAGAAACAATGGCTGCCACACAGGTTCTGGAGCTACAGAACTGATTGTTTTGAACATGGAGGGAAGGGAGGAGAACAAGCTAACATTGAGCAGGGAAAGAAGAAAGAAGTGGGAGACTGAAGGGAAAGCATCAGACTGAGTCTAGAAATGGATGGTATTTTGTTGGAGGAAATGGGAAGCAAAGGATTTGACTTAAGATAACGCAAGCTTGACTACATATAATATGGAAAAGTGAGGTTCTAGATTTCATTCTGGACTCCCCTAACTTAGTCATGCTGATCCACTGTATTGTAACCAGATTATAGGTTGGATTTCAGTTAAGCACTCTACATGAGGTTGCCCTAGAAGACAACTCAGAGACTTAAGCTGGTACAATTTAGCAACTGGGTACTCAGTAAGAGAGTACATTCATATTATACCTTTGTTGAAACAGTGGGGGGTTAAGAACATAAGAACATAAGAGAAGGCAATGTTGGATCAGGCCAGTAGCCCATCCAGTCCAACACTCTGTGTCATATAGTAGCCAAAAACATCAGGTGCCCTCAGGAGGTCCACCAGTGGGGCCAGGACACTAGAAGCCCTTCCACTGTTGTCCCCCACCCCCAAGCACCAAGAATACAGAGCATCACTTGCCCCAGACCGAGAGTTCCTATCTATACTTTGTGGCTAATAGCCACTGATGGACCTCTGCTCCATATGTTTATCTAATTCCCCCTTGAAGACGTCCATGCTTGCAGCCGCTACCACCTCCTGTGGCAGTGAATGCCACGTGTTAATCACTCTTTGGGTGAAGAAGTACTTCCTTCAATCTGTTCTAACCTGACTGCTCAGCAATTTCATGGAATGCCCATGAGTTCTTGTATTGTGAGAAAGGGAGAAAAGTACTTCTTTCTCTACCTGCTCTATCCCACACATAATCTTATAAACCTCGATCATGTCACCCCTCAGTCGTCATTTCTCCAAGCTAAAGAGCCCCAAGCGCTTCAACCTTTCTTCATAGGAAAAGTGTTCCAACCCTTTTATCATTCTAGTTGCCCTTTTCCGTACTTTTTCCAAAGCCATAATATTTTTTTCTGAGGTGTGGTGACCAGAACTGTACACAGTATTCCAAATGAGGCCACACCATAGATTTATACAGGGGCATTATGATACTGGCTGATTAGTTTTCAATTCCCTTCCTAATAATCCCCAGCATAGCGTTGGCCTTTTTAATTGCAGTCGCACAGTTTTGATTTGCTTCTGGGTTTAATTCACTGTGCTGCTGGTTATTACTTCTAAAGTTCTTCACAACTTGGGACCCACTTAAAGCCCTGCCTGTCCTGTTGAACCTTCTTAGTTCTGCTCAAAAATTTGGGGTGACTGGTCCCTCAGTCTGAGTACCTTGTTAGGCTTCTGCTATAAGCCAGCTGTCGCTCTTCCATTACTACTGGAACAACTACCCAGAGATTGTGTGCCAAATTTTACCCTTTCTATCCAGACCCTTCCAGAGGTATAGAAAGGCCCAGGCAACTTCCAATTTCTGAGGCCCCTAAACATGATAAAAATAAAAACTGATGACACATGAAAACAAAACAAGGCACCAAAAAAGTGAGACATACTTGGAATTTTGAGAGTGTCACATTTTGGTCTGATGTGACGTGCATAAAAACAAGTAGCATAAATGTCAAAAAAAAAGAGAACCACTTGAGGCTTCCTGGTAGGGTTGTCAGACTGCAGCTGGCAACCCCTGGGAGCATTTTGGAGGGAGGGAATAGCACTGACATCACTTCTGGTGAAAACTGCCAAGGGATGCTGGGGAACGATCCTAAGACACCACAAAGGCTTTTGACCATGTAGAACATCCTTTCCTGCTGAAGAGTTTGACCGCTTTTAGTTTTGATCAGTTTTTTACAGACTGGGCAAAAATCATTTACTCCACATCCCATAGTGAGCCTATTCATACATTACATACTTTTGCCTCCAGTTGTATTAAACACAAGGCTATTTTGGGGCAGGAACGCACAGGAACAGAGTTCCGGCTGGCTTCTGAGTTGGCCACGCCTACAACCAAAACCTCTGGCATGCGTGGCTACAGAGCACGCTGCCCTCCCCACGTTACACACAAGAAGAAAAGGCGGCATGTTAAAATGCCATACTTCCCACTGGGGAGCACTTTGGGATTTCCTTGTTAATTTCACTAGGCACCAGTCAGCTGAGAGTGAAATTGACAAGGAAAAGCCTCTCTCTGCCTTCTCTTCTCTAGCTGACATGTGGCAGCTGGAAAAGTGCAGGCAGGGAACCCAGGCATGTTGAAAATGCTTTTCTTTCCCTCTCCTATCTGGGGGAGGGAAAGAAAGGAATTTAACCATGCCCCCCCCCCCGCACTTCCCCAAGTCTCTTCGCAATAGCAGAGAGGCTCAGGGGAAAAAAGGGGCATGTGTGCATGCCTGCCTTCCTTTCCCCAGCCTGTCCACTGCAGCAGACAGGCTGGGGAAAGAGGGCAGGCATGCAGACATGCCTGGGTTTCCTTCCTGATCTTCTCCAGGTGTGAGAAGGGGAACCCAGGCATGTTGAAAATGCCTTTCTTTCCCTCCCTGGTCTAGGGGAGGGAGAGAAAGGTATTTACCCATGCCCCTCCTTCCTAGAGTCTCTCCGCAAAAGTGGAGAGGCTCTGTCTTCAGTCTCCCCAGCCTGCACATCTTGGCAGGCTGGCTGGGGAGACCGAGGGCAGCCAGGCAAAGATGCCTGCTTCCCTTCCCGATCTTTCGGAGGGGGGGTAGACTAGAAAGGCGAAGCTGAAGTGGGGCGGAGAAGCTCGGGGGGGGGGGGAAAGCAAGCTTCCATGCCTGCCCTGTGCTTTTCCAGCCCCCTGCCTCATATGCTAATGAGCTGTGCTGTCAGGGGTGTGGCCTAATATGCTTACAAGTTTCTGCTGTTGGGTGTAGTCTATTATGCTAATGAGTTCCTGCTGGGCTTTTTCTACAGAAAAGCTCTGATTAAACAGATGGATCAAACAAGGCTGCCCTCTCTCAGCTTTACTTAGCTCTAGCACCTCTTTAGTTCGAGAACTTCTTGCAATAGCAGTAAGAAATTCAGATAGGATTAGCAGAATTAAAGTAGGTATGCATCATTTCTTTAAAATCAGTCTCAGGCTGATCATATTGTTATAGTTTTGTCCAATGTAGAGCAATTGAGAAAGGAACTCAAGAGATTATAAACTCTGCCTCAGAAGTTACAGATTATAAACAGTACATAAATAAAACTGAAGCTCTCCTAATAAACACCAAGGTCTCTGATTTTATCAGATCAAAATTGTATTGCTGAAATAACATAAACAAACAGGTAATTACTTGTTGGGGAGTAAAAATAGGCTTGGACAATTGTAATATGGTAAACTGCAATTTTAATATAGTAATAAATGACATTAAGGGGGGGAAATCACATTTGGGAATCTTTAAATCTATCCATACTGGGTCAGGTTAATGAGATTAAAATGTGCATAGTTCCAAAATTGAAGATTTGCTTGCAAATCTCCCATGTGATTTCCCAATCATGTTTTGAAAGAATGGCAAGCTTTGATCAACAGTTTTCTATGAAAGAGCAAGAAATCTAAGGTTTGATGGTTTGTTGCTCAAAGTGGGACCTGTGGTGGTTTAGGTGTTTTGAATATTCACAATTATCATGATGCTGCAAGACAAAAATGGCTTGTGGCTGGCTCCTGGCCAATAATGAAAATGCTGAAATCACAGTAGAACAGGTATATTTTCAAATGACATGACAGGAAAAAGGCATGGGGTAGGACAACTTTATTTATTTGTTTGTTTGTTTTTCGCATTTATATCCCACCCATCCCACAAACGGGCTCAAGGCAGGTAACATCATATTTCAATAAATAGAGTAAAATTTAAAACACAGTATAAACATTTAAAATCAGTAGTTGCAGCTTACAGTTGTGAGATTCTGGCCCATTGATAGAGATGGTTATGGCTGGTTATCAGTGGGTGGGTGACAGCAACCGTGGGGAGGCCATGGGTGGACTCCCGCTGCCAGAGGCCTAGTAGAACAGCTCTGTCTTGCAGACCCTGCAGAACTGAGGAAGATCCCGCAGGGCCCTGATCTCAATGGGGAGCATGTTCCACCAGGCAGGTGCCAGGGCAGAAAAAGCCCTGGCCCTGGTTGAGGCAAGACAGATGTCCTTTGGGCCAGGGACCACCAGGGAATGTTGATTATTAGAGCATAAGGCTCTTTGAGGCATATACAGGAAGAGGCGGTCCCTTAGATATGTTAGTCCCAGGCTGTATAAGGCTTTGAAGGTTATTACCAACACCTTAAAGCAAATCCGGCACTCAACTGGTAACCACTGTAGTTGGCGGAGCATATGCAGAATGTGAGCCCGCACAGGCATCAATGTCAACAGGCTGTGGTGACCTCAGCAGGGTATAATGACACAGAGTCCACAGTTTTCTCCAGAGGAAGTAATCTCTGCTACGTGAAGAGCAGTTGTAATTTTGAGTAATCTCCAGCCCTCACTTGGAGATTGGTAGCAATTGTTATCCAGGAGGAAATGGCTGGTTTGGAGGGTGGAGTCTATGGCATTGTACCTGTCTGAGGTCCAACTCCTCCTCAAGCCCCACCCTCTCCAGGCTCCACCCCTCAAATCCCCAGAAATTTTCGAACCTGGAGTTGGCAACCCCCCCTCCTTCCCAGCTAACCATCAATCTACCGTTATCTGCCCCTCTGCCTGCCACTGACTTTTGCCCTCCCTCCTGGAGATCAGTTGTAATTTTGAGTGATCTCCACCCCTCACCTGGAGATTGGCAACAATGGTTCCCCAGGAGAAAATGGCTGGTTTAGAGGGTGGAGTCTATGGCATTGTACCTGTCTGAGGTCCTACCCCTCCTCAAACCTCACCCTCTCCAGGCTCCACACCTCAAATATCCAGGAATTTCCCAACCTGGAGTTGGGAACCCTATCCCCTTCCCAGCCAAGCATCAACCTGCCATTATCTGCCCCTCTGATTTCAGCTTTCCATCTCCTCCCCCTTCCTCCTGGAGATCAGTTGTAATTCTGAGTGATCTCCAGCCCTCTCCTGGAGATTGGCAACAATGGTTTCCTTGGCCAGAAGGGCGGGATAAAAATTTAAATAAATAAATAAATTTCCCAGAAGGAAAAGTAGTATTTCTCTGCAATAGGTACCAAAGCAGCTTACATCATTCTCCTCTCCCCCTTTTGACTTGCACAACAACCCTGTGAGGTAGGTTAGGCTGAAAGTCTGTGACTGGTCCAAAATCACCCACTCAGCTTCTACAGCAAGAACCTGGATCTAGCAGACCCTGCTCTGAAGCACTGACTGCCATACCTAGGGTAGCCAACCTCCAGGTGGAGCCTGAAGATCACCAGGTATCATAACTGAACTCCAGACAACAGATTTCTCCTGCCTGGAGAAAATAACTGCTTTGGAAGGTGGGCTTTATGGCATTCTTTTCAGCTGAGACCTCTCCCCTCCCCAAACCCTGGCTTCCACAGACTCTACCAGAAAATCTCCAGGAATCGCCCTACCTAGAGCTGGCAACCCTAGTCAGGACTGGCCCCAATGAGTTCCTCACAAAGACCTGCGAACGGTTTCCTTCCTTTGTCTGAACCAAACTTGGTTGCCTACTGTGGCGAAATGGACTCCAGTTTACAACTCAGCTGTTCGCCTCCCACCCGTGGGCGTATCTCACTCCTTAAGTTCACTGCCACCATTCACTGAATTGTCACTGCTTTTTTAGAGGAACAGTGAGACTCCTGTGGTCAAATCTCCCTATTTGGAGCTGGAATCACCAATCTTTGGGGGATCCCTGGAAAGTTGGCAACCCAAGAGTCTCACCTTTCCTTGCTTCCCTGGGCTACTCCCTCCCTTTGGTATTGTGCAGAGTGGGGGAGACTATGTGGTCAGAGCACAACACAGATTATTAGCCCAGATAAAAGAATTTATTAACTATTTACACAATTATGGAGCACACATACACTAAATGAATAAAGGCACAACTGTAGGAATAAGCACACACTATGAACCAACAGGGCATAAATAAACAGGGGTTAAACGCAATCCTCTTTCCCTACACACAATACTGTCTCTATCTCTGGAGGTTGTGGGCTCAGGATAGGATCTGTCCTTGGCCAGCAGATGAGGAAACCCCATTCAACCCAATGAGTGATACCCCTGCAGGCCCCTCTCTGAAACTACAGCTCAATCGAACCTTATGGGGGAACATTTTAAACAAACAACCACAGACAGCAGCCATCTTACAAACACAGGTAACTGCCATTTCATTACACCTACCAATAGCCACTGAGGGAAAAGTTAGTCCCACACAGGAGGCAAGCAGGAGAAATGTCTTCGTCAAGAGAAAAAGCTGTTTGCCAGAAATTCTGACAGGGCACAGTGGCTGAAGGAGAGAGTGGGGAAGAGGAGCAGACCCAGCACCCAGGCAATGGCACGTGAGTACTCAGAGCCAGTGGATAGGGACAGCTTCTGAGTGACACATCAGGGAGCCAACTGATTTGGGAGCGTGTGGAATGTTCAGGAGAGTCCATGGTGAAAATAGAATTATATATAAGGAGGATTTTTGTCCTGCGTGGGATTTATATCAAAGAAAATTTTCACCAGATATATTCATCTTTTGCCTTAAGCACTGGGGACCAACACTCCCTCTATTCTATCACTCATTCGCAAGTGTTAGTATTTAATGACCTCAACAGTTACTGCAAAGCCAGTGGCTGAGGGACCAGTCAGATCCAAAGAGCAGAGGGGGCTTGAATTGTACATACTGGTGTGAAGCCACTGACTAAATCTTTGGCAGAGCATCTCTAATACTTGTAAGACGTTATTAGACAATAACTTTTTACTGTGCAGTGGGCAAAATAGCAAGCCAATGGCTTGGATATATAAAGAATTTATATACTAGTGACAAGTCGAGAAATACCTGGCTCCCAAGGTAAGCCTGCATTTTTAAGTAGAGCTCATCAACATAAACTGTTTATTTATAGCCATGACATTAAAGTACATATTCACACAACTGCTGGATTATTTATAGGCTAGATAAAATGCCAGCATGTTAAAGCTGGGTATAGGATTTTCACTTCTAAAGGTGGAACATAAATAAGAAAGTAGGTCTTATATTTTGAGGAGAGCTTGGGTCGTTCTTGTCCTTGAGGATAAAAACCAAATGAAATGTGTTCTTCAATACAGTTAAAAACCTATGAATTTAGTTCTCTTCTAACTTTCAACATCTTTTTATCACTTTCCTAAAATCTTTTCTCTTAGCAATGCAGGTCAGCCACCAACTGTCTGGCCCCAAAACATTGTACGGGCCAGAGAGAGAGATCTATTCATGGATTGGTTTGAGGTTTAAATCAAGAGAAAGAAAAATCCTTTCAGTTACTCCTCTTCAGTTACTTCAGTTAATCCTCTTATTACCCCAGGATCCAATAATGAGACTAGAGCAATAAGAAAACTGCTTCACAGATTTTCTGGAGAGAATTTTTCAGCCCAGAAAAAACATATGAGCTACCACAGCCTGTCACACCCTATGAAAATTGACTAGCCAAAACCAATCAATTATGGGCAGGTCTATACGTGCAGCAGAATTATATGGTAGAGTCCTGAGGAGATAGAATGGACTGTACCATTTCAGACTCCAGGTGAGCAGAGCCACATTTTTCATGTTCTCCCACATAAAAAAACTCCCTACAAATAACAATTAGCTCAGGCCTTTATAGATGGTACTAGTTTCCCATTTATTGGAAATTATTAAAGCAGGGGATCTGCAAAAAAAGAAAAAGAAAAAAGTAATCTCTCCCCCGCAACGTGAAGTGGTACAGTCCCTTCTGCCACCTCACTGCTCTGCAACCTTATGGCCATCTCATTGTGCTGCAAACACTAATTGTTGAACCCCATGATCATTTGAGGGGATAATTTCTTACTGAGTGTTCTTCTTGAGATGGGCTTAGACTATGTCAGTGTGTACTGGCATGGGACTGAAGCTTTATATGGAAAGAATATGGTTCCATTTTCTTTCATTTCTCAACACCTCAGGAAGACTGTCTAATATAATATGTATTTTATTTTGAGTATGTACACACTCTGAATCAAAAACACAATGCATTTTAAAGAAGAACATTAATCTGCACACTGAAGGCTGGCTTTGACTTTTAATTTGCAAGATCAAAACAACAATCAAAGCTCTGGAAAACCAAATTATCCCTTCACAACAGTAAAACTTTCTAAATATACATAACTTGTGTTTTTACCTATAAGATTGTCAGTTTTTTCTTGACAGTTTTTCCATTTCTAAGAAACTCAGTGGGTCAAGCAGAATTTTTCTTTTTGCTACGCTCTTCATCATGTATCCTCAAGCCCAGTCTCATAATAATTCATTGTTCATAAAAATGTATTTATTAGCTGCCAACCTCACAAACACCCTGTAACAATTAATATTTAATTATGAATACATGGGGAGGCGGAGAGCTCAACTGCATATATAAAAACTGAAAATATATCTGTTTGCCACAGGCATGGATATTCCAAAGCATCTGAGCATGGGGAGCTGTATGTCTAAATCTATAGACACATTTATTTAGTGAAATAGGAAAATACAAGAGGCGGGACCTGCAATACTTGCGGGACGGAGAAGGAGCTTCACAGAGCAGAGCCAGCAGCCGCAGGTGAGTCTTCTCCCCCCACCCCACCCCACCCCAGCACCCATGGCGAGGCCTGGGCCTGCCAATCCTTCTCTCCCCCTGCACCGATGGTGAGGCCTGAGGCTTCTAGTCACTAGGCCCACCGATTCCCCCCCCCATGGGTACCGGCGAGGCCTGAGCAGCTCTCACCAGGCCTGCCACTTCTCTCCCCCCCAACACCGGTGAGGCCTGATCAGCTCTCGCCAGGCCCGCCGCTTCTCTCTCCCCCCCCATGGGCACCGGCGAGGCCTGAGCAGCTCTCCCGCCAGGCCTACCGCTTCTCTCCTCCCCACACAGGCACCAGTGAGGCCTGAGCAGCTCTCACCAGGCCTGCCACTTCTCTCCCCCCCCCCCCATGGGCACTGGCGAGGCAGGCCCATCGATTCCCCCCCACCCCTGGCACCGGCGGTGAGGCCCAAGCGGCTCTCAGCTGCCAGACTGCCGATTTACCTCCCCCCCACCCCCCGGCACCGGCAACAAGGCCTCAGCACTTCTCAATCACCAGGCCGCTTCAGAGTTCCCAAAGTGTTCCCTGCACATGCGCAGGGAATACTCTTTAACTTTTGGGGGGAATTTAAATATCCCCCCAAAAGTTTTTTTTAAGTTTTCAGATTTTTCTGCACATGTGGGGAGTCCCCAAAGTGTGCAGGAAAATCTCTCTGCCCCACAAGTTCCTCCTCCATGCAGATTTAGATATTCGCATAGATGGGGCACCTTGGGAATTAGTATATAGATATTTATTTTGAGAAAATAAGTTACATGGCATTCATACACAGCGGATTCTCTTTGCCTAAGGAAAATAAAAGATACAAGGTTGTACTTGCCCTGTAACAAGATTTTAGCTCATTTTCCCAAGCCAGATCCAGGCGGAACAGGGAGAGAATGACCTACATTTTTTGCCTGAGCATATGTTGGTCAGTACAGAGGAGAAGAAATCCTGTACCAGGAAAACTTCAATCGAAAATTTGATCTGTGATCTCTCTTGAATCTTCCAAGTCCTATCATTTAATATAGAAAAAGCTGTCAGGGTAGGAAGAAGGGATCACATCTCTTGTGATGTGGACTAATCAATAATGCGCACAAGGACAAGGTTTGAGAAAAGTGAATCACAGAGCCTTATGCTAACATAATCTCCTTCTCCCCCGTACAAATAAGGCTCAAGCATTCTTAAGCACTGAGCTATTCAAATAGAACCAGCAAGGTGGCTACTTACCTGGGGGGTAGTCTGACAGGAATTAGGAAATTCCTGCAGAATACTCACAGGACACTTACAGTTGACTCACAGCCTTCAGCACAATGAGCTGTCAGATCATAAGGATCTAGAATGACAGGTAACAGAGTCAGGTGACTGAGGCAAGTGGTTACTGTACTGGGACATGTACGGGCTTGTTCTGTAAATGTGACATTGATTGATGTACTCACCATGACTCAGCAGCTCACTCATTGGTCAATGAGTAGCTACATTACTGTATATATGTAACTGTGTACAGAGTGTGTTTTTTTCCTTCTCACAAATCAGTTGTTTGGCGTAGCACTTTGTTAGTGAACATCAGTATTTATTATAGCACTGTAAATAAACTGTAAATACACTTCGCTGGTGTGGTACAGTTTGGTGTGGTCTTGTGAACTCAAGTCTCCAGAGTTGGTGCTGTGTGGTCAAGCACGTCACACACACCAACAAATGGCAGCAGTAAAACAAAGGAAGCTTAGATGGCAAGGCAGCTAAACAGGCCATTTTGTTTCTGAAAGGGAGGAAAGTAGTATGCCAGAGGACATGCAGAGAAAATTATGAGCAAAGTTTGTGTTTATATGCAGCAATTCCATGGGAAAGCAGAAATCAGGTTCCTCGTGATCTCAGCTAATTTTTAATATTTGTTTTAGCTCACCATAGGATTGCCAGTTGGCTATCCCTGAGAGCACTGGGGAGCAGAGACTTTAGACAATGCTCTAGGAATTTTTCAGACATTCCCAGATTGTCGTGACATCACTTCCTATTCCAAAACAGTAAATTATGTCCAGGTGTTCATTTCCCTGCACTGCTCCTTTGAATGAGGGTGAGGCATAGGGAGCATTGCTATGAAGTTATACTTGTAGGTGAGTGAGCAAGGTCTGCTGTATTCTCAGAAGCAAGACATGTGGATGAATAAGATTTCCAGTGGCTGGGGATGAGTTCTCAGTACTCCACAGAATTTCACGTTCCTTCTCAGGATCAGTAACACCAAATAAAATTATAAACAAAAGTAAAAACAAATACATGACTTGCTGTCAAGTGCACATGGGGAGATGTGTCTGAGTCCAGGCAGGATGGAAAAATCCAAAGTCAAGGATAAGGTAGGTAACAAATCCAAAATCCATAGCAGAAGCATGGTCAGGGTCAGTCAGTGACACACATGGCAATCCAGGACACACGCAAGGTAGAAGTCATGGACCAACATCAGTAGAATTAGCACCTATATTGCATGTTACCTTTTTTGTGGCACTTACACTGGCATTATGTTTTTTAAAAAAAAATGTGTTGCCAGGCAAAGTACAGTTTGTCCCCTGAGTACCTACTACAATCCCCCCCTTCGTGTCTATTGTGTTTATGAACTTATACACATCTCTTTGTAGCATCCAGTTATCACAGGGATGATCTCATTTTGCAGGTAAGGAAGCTAGATTCCTAAGCAATTGTGAGAGAACTGTAGCACTGCCAACTAGTCTGGATTATTATATCAACACACTTCATTTTAATTTGTCCCTGGTTTGATTTACCCTGTCCACTAGGCCTCATGAGGGAGGAGTTTTTTGCAACGCCAGGGTCCTCTTCTCCACAGACCTGTGCTCCTCAGCACCCAGGGCAGGATTGGCTACCACATCCCTGGCCCACTTCTGGGCCCTCTTTAACTAATTTTGAGCCCTCTTGGCCACTTTCATCCCACCTAGGTAACCTGGAAGTTCTTGAGATTGATGGGAATGTCTCATTAACCTGAGCAGGTTCCTCCTGCACCCCTTCATTTGCCCTTATGCTAGACACCCTTCCTTATCACCCACATCTTACTTCAGAGGTGCCTGCCTGCTGCTTACAGCCCCATGCCTGCTAGGTTGTTTCTTTCCTCAGGAGCCACCTTGCAGCCTGTCTGCTGCCCCATCCCCCACAGACCCAGGCTGAGGCGGTTGACACCAGGGCAACCCGACCCCTGACCAAGCAAGGACAGGCTGATGCCATTCCAGTGGAGCACAGCCTGGCTGATGGCACAAGGGGTGTCCTGGCTGTCTGCTGACATCATGGAAGAGAAAGGGGGAGTTTACATTATTGCTGTTGAACCCTGCCTTCCAGCTGATCACATTGGTCCTGACATAGGACAGCAATAAAGGAGGAACATGTCTGGCTGCCAGTGGAATATAGGCAGCCCCTGGATAAATCCAGTCTCTTCTCTTCTTCTCCTTTAAAGGGACATTTATTCCATTTGCTGAATAAAATTCATCTGATCAGCAAAATCTCTGCATCAGTTTGCCTCCCCCTTACAATAAATACAAAATCTGCGCTACTTTCCAAAAGCACTGAACTCAAGGCCGATAACCCATGAGGAAATGGCCATAGTTTCCTGCTGAGACCATTTCCAGCAGCATGGGCAGGGCAGATTATGTGTTGCAGGAGCAGGGGCTGGTTTAGACTGCAGAAGATAATTTTATTATTGCCAGAGCTGAAGACACTTCCAGGCCTGCTTGTTTATTCAGGCAGAAGACTCATGACATTCAGTGGGGCTCACCAACAAGTGTGCACAGAAGTGGAACGTGATTTTCCTTAAGCAGTTGGACCTCAAAAGTTCTTTCCAGGAAATACCACGGTTTCTTTGATTTTGTGCAATTGTCCTACTAGTCCTCCTGCTCAGGAAAACAGTGTTGCACATACCTGTAACTGTTGCTCACTGAAGGGAGGAGCACTCCCACCCCTTGGTCACCCATCGGTTTAGGCAGGAAGAGCTGACATGAGCCAAGGAGAGGCGGCACACTCCTCCTAGTGCTGTAGAAAGCTAAAGAAGTTGCACCTCTGTGGGGCTACCCAGAAGCCACAAAGATGACCTCCTTCTGTTGTGTCATTGTGTCATGTAACCTTTGTGTTTGCAGCTCAATACCGGAGTGCACAGACACTATGAAATCACCATGTGTCTGGGAACCTGGGCCCAATCAGATTTCCCAGACATGTGCATGGCCTCTATTTCTTAAAGGCTCACTGTGGAAAATAATGGTGTTTCATCCAAAAAAGAAACAGTAATGCGTGGAGCTGCCCTCATAAAAAACTGTTTCTCCATCTGCTGCAGTACTGTCTGTCCCTACTAGGGCTGCCAAGTCCAACTTGGGAAATATCTGAGGACTTTGGGGGTGGAGCCAGGAGACTTTGGGGGTGGAGCCAGGAGAAAGGAAGTGACATCATTTTGTGATGTCACATCCTGTGATGTTGCTTCCACATGCTGACACATGAACTCATGAAGTTTCCTAATACTGAGCTTCTGCTGCTGCCTTGAGCTTTATAGGCTTGCGAGCAGCATTACCCAGACTGTGACTTTTATGCCACTGTTTTTTGTCGCTGAACAAGAGTCAGTGTTATGTAGCAGTCAGTTTCTTTGGCTGGGATCTGGGAGAGCCTGGCTCAAAACCCTGCAGTGCCATGGAATCATTTTATTTAATACTGAATCAGGCCATTGGTCCATCAAGGTCAGTATTGACTACTCGGACTGGTAGTGGCTCTCCAGGGTCTCAGGCTGAGATCTTTAATGTCACCTATGACCTGATCCTTTTTTAGCTGAAGAGGCTGATACCTCCTGCATGTCAAGCAGATGCTCTATCACTGAGCAATGGCCCTACTGAATCCTTCCTCATCTCGGCAGAATATGAAGCACTAAATGCTACACAAGTGCTAAATATGATTTTCATATCATAAGAACAGGAGAGAAGCCACAGTGGATCGGGCCAACAGCCCATCCAGTACAACACTCTGTGTCACACAGTGGCCAAAAATACCAGGAGGTCCAGCAGCGGGGCCAGAACTCCAGAAGCCCTCCCACTGTTGCCCCCCAAGCACCAAGAATGCAGAGCATCACTGCCCCAGACAAAGGGTTCCATATAGACCTTGTGGCTAATAATAGCCACTGATAGACCTCTGCTGGATGGGGACAGAGAGAGAGACAGACAGACAGACAGAAAAAAGAAAGAAAGAGGGAGGGGGAGAGAGAGAGAAGGAAAAGAGCTGGCAGACCCCAGCAGCTTACCCCAAGCAGCTTACTCCAGCAGCAGGCCACATGCAAAAGCAGGCCCTTCAGCAGAAAGAGCCTCTCTGGGCGGGGCTCTCTTGCTCTCTCTTAAAGGGGAAATGTCTGTTGAGGCTTTTTACTGCAGAGCAGGCTCTCTGCAGACATTTCCCTTTTAAGAGGCCAGGGCAGTCTCCGACGTTTCCCTGCTGGCAGTCATTGCCTCCCCCGGTGGCCAATTTTGAAAAAGCGGGGGAAGCTTTAAAAATCGGTGTTTCCCCCGCCCTACCGGGGGACTTGGCAGCCCTAGTACTGGCAGTGACACCTCCAGGACTTCCTAGCTCTGCTTTATCTGAAAATGCTGGGGACTAAATCCAAGGCCGTAGGTATGCAAAGCATGCACTCTGCCACTGAGCTATGGCCCCTTCTCCTTGTACTAAAAACCAGATCAAGTTCAAAGTGAACTGTCAGGAGCTGGCCCCTGGCCCTGGCTCAACCCCGTCCCGGATGTCCCAGCCATGACTCACCCATGCAAGGAGGGGTAGGAGAGGGAGATGGCCAGGATCTGGGCAGAGTGCTCCAACCTGGCTCAGAACAAGGCCGGGAGCCAGGCAGCAGCGGGGAGGGGTGTGGCCAAAAGGCAAGGCAGAGCCCAGACTTGGGAAATGCCAGGATGGGAGAGAGTTAAGAGGCAGCCCTGAGCAGCAAGTGGAAGGAGTGGGGCAAGGGGTCAGGCAGCAGAGGGAAGAAGTGGGGAAGGCTGTCAGTTAGCACTGCCATAGGCATGGCAGTGATCAATAAGGATCAATGTCCTGTCATGATCAATAAGAGTGCTGAATGTATTACATGTGTCAGTGCTTACCGTTTCGATCTGGTCAGATGTCCTATTAATATTGCATTTCATTCCAAGCCATTTTTCGGATCATCTAGGTCCCGCCCGGGAGATAGCATCAATGACCGGACTCCCACCTTTGGAATGCGAGCCTTGCCTGCCTGCTTCGCTTCTGGGCGTGCTTATTAATCTTTTGCTTTTCCTCCCATCTTATCTTTAGCTGGCTATTCCCTGGCTAACGGCCTTGAACAGAAAAGCCTCCTGTTATGTGTTACAAGAACCACAGGTGTTATGTACTTCCTTGCTTAGAAAACTTTGCTTAGTTTTTCTTGGGAATCTTTTCTCCAAAAACCCTCAACAGTGTTTTTCTCTGAGAACCTATTTTGCCATGCTTTTCCTGGGAACAGTGGGCCAGTATAGTTGGGCGCCAATAATTCTCACTATTGATTGGTAGAAGGTAGAGTGGCCATATTTCATATCAAGTATAATTGTAGTTGCATTTCTATGCTTGGGCATTACTAACAGGAAACGTGTTTGACCAACATGAGCTTTTCTGCAAATAAAGGACTTTCTGCTTAAGGAGACCTGTTGTGGACTATATCTGTTGGCACATTCTCACAAAGGCTTCCATTTCCTTTTATAGCCTCCTGGGTAGAGCAGATGGGACTGGATCCAGGCCAGGTGGGGTGGGGCCAGGGACTCCCATAAAAAAGAAAATGGCGCACCCAGCCAAGGAGAAAGGAAGGGACTGAACTCATCCTCCTTTTATCTGGGGAAACAATGGAGGGCAGGAAGCCTGCCCTGGGTACTGGGTGGGGGGGCTCACACAAACAAAACTTTGTGGTGTGGTTTCCCTAAATTTCTCAGCTGTTACAAAACTATGGTTATTGAAAGCTGATGTTTGCTGGGTGCTGTGTTTGGCTCAGGGCCATAATTCAAACTACTTTGGATCAAGAACCAAATGCTTTGAGCCCCATAGTTTGGTGTACTGGTTAAGTGCGTGGACTCTAATCTGGGAGATCCAGGTATGATTCCCCAGTCCTCCATTTGTGGCTGCTGGATGACCTTGGGCAAGCCATAGTTCTGTCAAAGCTGTTCTCTCAAGGACAGTTCTGGAAGGAGCTCTCTCAGCCCCACCTACCTCACAGAGTGTCTGTTGTGGGAAGGGGAAAGGAAAGGAGTTTGTAAACTGCTCTGAAATTCTGAGTGAGTGGGGGTATAAATCCTCCTCCTCTTCTTCATCATAGCTTTATAGGCACCAGTTCTCTGGTAAGGGAAAGACAATAATTTCTTTAGTGAGTGGAACGTAGAATGATATAGAAGCATCATTGCCCATGATGGGCACACTTTCCAGTCTCCATAAGGTTTTCAGATGTTTGTGGTGCCATGTCTTTTTTTAAACAAAGGAACAGTGGGACAAAGGAAATGAGTATGTACTCCGCTGGCAACAATTGTGCTTTCCAATTGCCTTTGAGTACCTTAGAAACTATTGTCCAACTTCAGACAACATGGGCTTCTGATATGCAAAATACTGCTAACTTGGGACTTCCGGCAAGACTTGCGACCATGGCGGATGCGCTCCTCCGCATCTGCGGGGAGCGCGATCCGTACCCGGCGGGAAGAAGGGGCTTCGGACTGGTGCCGAGCCCCCAGAGACCCTAGTGAAGGGGCTCTGCCTGGGGTGGCACAAAGGGGATCTCTCCCTACGGTGGCGATCGAGGGATCGAGGTCCCCTTTCATCACCCCCATAGGTTCTCCCGTCTGTGGGAGCCGTATGGCTAAAAGCGCAAAACCGAGAAGCAGCAGAGAGTGCGAAGCTTTGAAGCTGGAACTTATAGTTACGCATGGAGAAAACGTGAGTCTGAAGTAAAAATAAACAGAACACAGCGGGAGCAAACCCCCCCCCTCTCGAGACTGGCGTACTTACGGGACTCTTTACGTGGCGTTACTGCATGAAAAAACGTACGTTCGGCTTGCTAGATGGCGGCATCGCTCTTTAGAGGATATGAACTTTAAAAAGATATAAGCGCAGTCGTAGAATTTGCTTCTTTTGTCCATCTTATCTAACTATCAACAAAGAAGCTCAGCCTCAACAATGGCGGGGAAACCGAAACCTTCCCCCAAACTAGGAAGTACAGCTCCGAGTTCAAAGGTTGATACCACAGAGATGAGCACTGTGTTCTCCTCGTTATTGCGACCTCTAGTGGACCAAATGACAGCTCTCAACGTCAAGATGGACAAGATGCAGCTGGACCTGAAGGAGTCGAATAAAACTACAGAGAAGCTGCAGCAAGAACTTCTGGAAGTTAAGACTTCAGTAAAAAATCATGATTCAAGGCTACAAAAAGCGGAGAAAGAAAAGGCCTTCCACTCTGATCAGCTTTTGAAACTACAGATGGAAAGATCGAATTTTTTCCTAAGACTTCAGAATGTACCAGAGGATAAAGGACAAGACCTTAAAAATCTGTTAAGTGAAGCGCTTGAACCAGTGACGGGCTTAAAAGCAGCGGAAATAAAAAGCGATATGGATATGGTTTACAGAACCTATCCAGACTATACTAAAAAGAAAAGCCTGCCTGGTGAGATTCAGATAAGGTTCTCCAAAAAGTCAACAAGAGATGTGGTGCTTAGGACCACAAATAAAGCGGTTCTGAAGATCAAAGGAAAAGAAATTAAAGTGATGAAAGATATCCCATTTGAAATAAGGAAAAGAAGGAAAGACTATGGAAAACTGACATCTTGGCTTCAGTCTGAATCTATTACCTACAGATGGAATGTTCCGGAAGGACTGAGCTTCAGCATCAAAGACAAAAAATATAAGATTGACTCTGTTCAACAGGCAAAAAGTTTTTTGGAAAAAAGCAAAGAAAAGAGAAAAGAGAGAGACTCAGATGGTTCGCTGGCATCGCAAGAAAGTATGTATGGATTTGATAGCTCAAAGAGCGAAGAGGAAATTTCTGACTCGGAAAAAGGAGCGGCAGCTCCAAAGGTACAAGAAGAGACTGTTAAGACAAGAAGAGGACGAAAGAAGAAATAAGGGTTGAAATGTTTTTTGAAATCGCACTTATATATTATATATAATTTGTATAATTAAGCATTCCTTCAAAAGAACATGTCTGTCAAACAGCTTTTTTATTTTTCATATATCATCAGTAACAATTTTAATTGAATATTAACCAAGGTTTAAAATGCTTCATATGTATTAATGGTAAGGTAATATTAAGCAAATGTTAAAGCACACTCTGTATAAGGTAAATATAGCTTAGAAAAGTAGCGATGTAGTAGTAGAAATAGATAAAATAAAATAAAAAAAACAAAACAAAATACTGCTAACTTGTATCCAGGGCTCCGTTGGGGCTGGGGTGCGCCGGAGCGCCGCTCTGGGAGAGAGGAGGCGGGGGGCGGGCACTTAACACAGCCCCGCCCCCCGGCCTCCCCCCCGTCAATGCTCCCGGGGCCGGTGGCGCTCCGCCGGCCCCAGGAAGGAGAGCCCTGTCCCTCCCCCCTCCCACTGCTCCCGGACCGCGGCAGAGCGCCGCGGCCCCGGGAAGCTCCCTTCCTCCCCCCGCCCCTAAATACTCCCTCCCCCCTCCCACTGCTCCCTTCCTCCCTCCCGCCCCCTCAATACTCCCGGGGAGGGGGAGCGTGCGCCGCCTCGCCTCCCACCCAGCCAGCCCAGCAGACTGGAAGTCAGTGGTTGAGATGAGCCAGTGTGTGAGGGAACGGGCGAGGAAGGAGCTGAGCCTCGCGCAGCTGGAAGAGCACGCCTCTTTTCTTTCCCCCGCCTCCTGCCGCCACTCCAGCCTCTCAGAGCGCGGGGAGAGAAATGAGGGACAAGGGCCGTCCCACCGGGCCAATCACCGGAGGCCGAGGTAGGGGTGGGGGGAACAGACGCGGAGCCAACCAAACGGCTGCGGCTCTGGGCCTGGGGCGGGGTTCTTGCCTCTTGGGCGCACGCGTGAGCGCGCAGGGGTGAGGGGGGGAAGAGCGAATACGAGCGCAATGCTGGAGGGGGGGAGAGAAAAGGCTGTGCACGCGCAGGTTGGCGCTCCCCACTGCCTGCCTGTCCTCCGTCCACACGCCGCTGTTTCTCGAGTGCATGCGCTCTCGGCATTCGTGTTCCCTCAGAGCGGAATGTTCTTGAGGGCAACGAAGCGCAGGCCTTTCGGGGGGGGACGTTCCCTGTTTACTCAGGAGTAGACCCTTTGAGTTACGTTGGGAGTTACCCGTAGGAACTGAGGATGACAAAGGATGACTCCCCCCCTTATGTTTTAGAAACAGTGTTGTGTGAAAAATAATAATAATAAATTAAAATTATTATTATTATTATTATTAGATGATGATGATCAATACTCCCGGGGCCGGTGGCGCTCCGACGGCCCCAGGAAGGAGAGCCCTGTCCCTCCCCCTGCTCCCTGGGCCGTGGCAGAGCGCCGCGGGCCCCGGGAAGCTCCTTTCCTCCCCCCCCTCAATACTCCCTCCCTCCCTCCCTTCCTTCCTTCTCTCTTTCTCTCCCCCCACCTACCTACTTACCTTCTTCTTCCTTCCTTTCCCCCTTCCTTCCTTCCTTCCTTCTCTCTCTCTCCCCCACCTACCTACCTTCCTGTTCCTTGCTTTCCTCGTCCTTCCCCTCTCCCTTCCTTCCTTCCTTCCTCTCTCCCCCTTCCTTCCTTCTCTCTCTCCCCCCCACCTTCCTACCTACCTTACTGTTCCTTTCTTTCTTCCTTCCTTCCCCCCTTCTTTCTTCCTCCCTCCTTCCTTCCTTTCTTCCTTCCTTTCTTTTTCTTTCTTCTCTCTCTCTCCCCCACCTCCCTCCCTCCCTTCCTGTTCCTTTCCTTCCTTCCCCCTCCCTCCCTTCTTGCCTTCTGACACACCTGACGTCAGGGATGTGTTGCCTTATGACACTTCCGGTGACGTCAGGGGGTGTGGCATATGCAAATAAGTTATGCTAATGAGCTCCTGCACCTCTTTTTTTACGAAAGGACCCCTGCTTGTATCCTTCAGCCCCTTCAGTCAACAAAGCAGCATTATTCATTGGTTAGAGGATGTTAACGATACATATTCTATCTGGTAGCCAAGTCTAATGTCATATACAGATGAACAGTGTGGCTCAAACTGCCTAAACCTCATTCTTTCCTTAGCACCTGCTCATTCCTTGTGCACGGCAGACCCACCACCCACCATCTAATATCACTGCAATTTACTTTCTATAACAATTTTCCTATTTTACAAAGGCAAACAATATTTATTTTTATTAAGTCACACTCCAATTATACTTGATAAAATGTGTTCTCCATAATCATGTTTACAGTTTCCTTAAAGGTTTTCTAGCGTCTCATTTTTTTTTACTGAAAATACTGACAATTATGGGGAAACATTTCAGATATCACCATAATTTACCATGAAAAAGATTCATCAGATTGTGCTTCACATCTATGAAAATTCTCAGTCTTGTAAACTATCTTTTGAGAGTGGTAGAAGTGTCCACAATACAACCTCCTAGTAGTAAAATCTATATATACTATTGCACATGAACAAGAGAAGAGTCCCAAAGGAAGAATTAATGATTTATTAACTTCATCTTTCTCCTATATACCATGACAACAAATATAAAATCCTGATTTTCCTTTCCAGTACTTACATGGCACAGAGAAAAAGGGTAGAAATGGTGGGAAAGTTAACTAGGAAGTATACACTGACAAATGAGACTGTGAGCAAACAAAATCAGAAATTTGTAAGCATACAAACAGCATATCTGTACAAAAGTTGAGTGATGAAGCATGCTCTTTTTCACACCGAACCACCCTCTGCAATATCAGGGGGGCTGACGACAGAACACAAACATTTTCTTGTGTATATTAATTGACACCGTAACTCAATTTTGCCTCCTTCACACAGTCTTTAAGGGTTTTTTTTGCCTTTTAACTCTCCTTATTCGATGACTTTTTCTTGTCTAGAAAAAGAAGAAGAGATTGGATTTATATCCTGCCATTCACTAACTTGGAGTCTCAGAGTGGCTTACAAACGCCTTTCCCTTCCCCTCCCCACAACAGACACCCTGTGAGGTAGGTGGGGCTGGGAGAGCTCTGAGGCAACTGTCCTTGAGAGAACAGCTGGTACAGAGCTATGGCTTGCCCAAGGTCATCCAGCAGGTGCAAGTGGAGGAGTGGGGAATCAAACCCGGTTCTCCCAGATTAGAGTCCACACACTTAACCACTACACCAAACTGGCTCTCTAGCCATGATTCTCAACCTGGGACCAGCAGATCAACAATATTTTGCAAACTCCTGGTTGTGGTGGAGAGAAGATTGCTAACAAACCTTTAGAGAAGTATTGCCTCTTGGCATCAGAGCTCTTATCCACTGGGAACAGTGACAGTGCTAGGTTTGTGAGAAAAACAGGGCCGGAAGGTTCTGGCTGGATCTTAGGGAAACCCTTTTTACAGTAAGAGTTGTGCAACAGGGGAATCAGCTGCCTTGGGAGGTGGTGAACTCCCACTCACTGGCAGTCTTTAAGCAGTGGCTGGACAAACACTTGTCAGGGATGCTCTAGGCTGATCTTGCACCGTGGAGGGGGTTAGGCTAGATGGCCTGTATAGCCCCTTTCAACTCTGTGATTCTAGGCATAGTAACCAGCAAAGGAAAACTGTAGCTAACTTACAGGAAGTGAGGCTCCCTCTTGGGAGTGTGACATAGACAGCTCTGCCCCCTTCTGGCTGGGCTAGAAAGATATCTTTGTGACAGGCTATGCAGCTGAAATGGATTAGGAGATCAGATTATGAAGTCTCTACACAGTTACCAGGAAAACAAAATATGCTGGGAAATTTCACACTACACCTTTAAAAATGTTACTGAACCGGCTTGGAATAAACCAGTACAGTGATGGCCATTTCAGAGAGCCCTTCCCCTACCATTTTGGAGCCATCTTCGAAGTGGTTTGCTATTTCAGACTGCCGCTTTCTTTTCGCCCGTGTGGGCGATCTCCTTCAGTTTTTTTAAAGAGCCGATTTAGAGCGCTATAACGCTATAGTGTTATAGCAACCCCATTGGAATGCCTGGGCTCCAGTTGGCTCAGTGGAGCCCAGGCATTCCAATGGGGTCACTATAATGCTATAGCGTTATAGCGCTCTAAATCAGCTCTTTTTTTAAAATGACGGAGATCGCCCACATGGGTGAAAAGAGGCGCAAAACCACTCATCATCGGAGGAAGCACTTTGGGGACATTTCACACAGCACCCCGTAGCACTTCAGGACCGGTACAAGAACTGAAGAACGCTTGGGAGGAGGTTTCAAGGTAAACCAGCTCAGGAACGCTTCCCCAACAGGAGAGGCACGTTTCTGTGTGAAAGGGCCAGTATGTTCCATTAGGGAACCGGTACTAATATCGGTGTGTGAAAATGTGTGAAATGCCTGACAGAAACCGTTACTGAAGAGTTCCTGAAACGGAACATATTGGCTGTGTGAAATTCCTCACTGTGAAAAAGCAATTTCTAACTATTATATGTAAATAAAGACTTATGCAAGCTATTTGTCTGATAATTATTTTAGAGTTAAATACAGTATCAGTAGAGGAAGAGCTTTTACCAATCTTTCTGAGTTTGAAGCAGTTTGCTCCTTGTGTATGGGAATTGGTGTGAGTTTTCATGACATTTGGAAGCTCCATATGAAAATGCTTATTCTTGACTCTGATGAAGACTGGAAATGTGATCTTACCTGGGAGGCACGTTAGTTTGCTGGAAAGTCATATCATCCACAGAAAGATATTGATATACCTGCTGTTAAAATCATTGCTTGCCAAAAGCACAGAAAAAAACAAGTCATTTTGGGGTCTAAATTTTTCTTTGAGTTGTTTTTTATGATGTTTGACTTGAATTCTGTTTTGCATTTTGTTTTAGCTTGTCTTTTGTCCTTTGTCATGGTACACATATATGTTTAAGATTTATTTCAGAAGTCATGTTGTACAGATTTGTTTAAAGTTTCACTTTATAAAGTTTCCTTCTATTGATATTGTATTTAACTTTAAAATAATTATCAAATAGCTTGCATAAATCTTTATTTATATAGTAGTTAGAAATTGCTTTTTCACAGTGTATTTGGTCTTCCTGGTACCTGCAGCACTGTGTTCCCTTATTGACTTATGTCTCTACATAGTTAGCTTTCCATTTAAGGATTGTAATTTTTTTAAAAGAAAGTTTGCTCTAGAACAGAATAGCAAGTCTTGAAATCTGCCTGGGGACAGCAGTCTTCCCTTTCCTTGTCACCAAGGGTTGTGAAGGGTTGTGAGCACATAGGGACTGGAGCTTGTCAACACAGTTAGAGCTTGAGTTCTACTGGCACCAATGGGATTTCTACAAGGACGCTTATTATGAATAACAATACATCAGAGATAAATATAGAAAGCCAATTATTTTACAACACTGGAAGGCCAATAAAGTGGTAAAATAAAAAGTAACAGAAGCATCACTTAGTGACAGAGCAATTTGCATTCACAGCTGTGTTCTGGCACTAATCAAAATCAAGTCCTGCTGGAGTCAAGAGTCACTGCTGAGTGGGGACTGGAACAGGAGCATGGAGCTAAAGCAATTACTTGAAAACTCCCCTGAAAGACATGTGTTTTAAATGTATCTGAGCTGATTCCATTGCCTCTTTCCCCTCTGAACCCTAACCCCTGCCCTAAATCCAACCCATATGCTCACTGGCAGATGACATGGCTTTCTCTTACAACCAGTCAGACATCAGATGGGAAATTTGGTTTGTTGCCTTACTAGGGACTCGTTTCCATAAAAAACCTGGTACCATAGGACTTTGAGGAGCAACTTTCCAGTCTCATCATTAACCTGAAGTCCTGTGAGGAGCAGCAGACTGTACAACTCTTTGGATAGAAAAATGTGGGTTTGCATGACAAGACATACATTAGAATAAATTGACAGCTTGAGAGAAACCCCAGGCTACAAAGGATATTGATTCATTTGATGCCATATATCACTTACTGAGAATGCCTACAGGCTGGAGAGCTTTTTGCTCTGTGGGAACCTCCAGCCAATTACAACTGAAAACATACAGCCCTGTCCCGGGCATGCCATCTATAAGAGTAAGAAGCACGTGGTTCCTACGGGGAAGAGACCAATTGCTAGGTTATTGCTTCAGCAATAACCTAGCAGCAGAAACACACAAGCCTTATTCTAGTATCAAAATGACTTATTAAGAGCCAGACTTTCTATATTATTGAAAATTAAACCTGATGTATGTTGTATAAATTGAAATTTCTTGCTCATTTCTGACCTCATTTTAAAGTATACTAAAATATCAACACTGAAATGGGAGTTGAAATCTGGAAGAAGCAAAGTGTGAATCCGGCCCTGTGTTTATAGTTAAGCCTAATTTTTCTTAATATGACACATCAGAATCTATCAACAAATTCTGACAGCACATCAAATGACTCAGAAACTCTTTGTAGCTTTTAAAAAGGGGTTGATGAATAATAATTATATAACAAATGGGTTTTTAAAGAGTTTTTGCCTAAGGCTTGTAATGCTAAATTAGTGAAACCGCTTTTCGGTGGAATAAGCAAAATGTTGCTCCATGTTATCAATTAGGCAGTGCCTTTTGATAATTTTTGAATTAATTTGTGAAAGTGTAGACACCTCTCTACCTGAAATTGCATGATTTATATGAAATCTGCCTAACACAACGCTAGCAACCTCTCTGTCTAATTTGTGAAATAAGCAAAGGTTATTCAGGTTTGTGAAACTGAATGAATGAAGCAAGACCTCTGGCCTGACTTATTAATTTGCCATGGCACCGCCTAATTAGTTAAATAATACACAGAATCAGGCAGCTGAGTTTCATCAAATAGAAAAGCTTCATGAATTAGACAAAGATGCTGCTGATTTTATGAAGCTGATCAATTTCTGAAAGTTTCATGAGTTAGGTATGGTATTGCACTTCCACAAGTCAGGAAAAGACTTTGCTTCCCTTATGAATCAGGTAATGATGCTGTGTATTTTAATAATATGAAGCAGACTGAAGCATTTTGATTTCCCTCTGGAAGTCCTTGCAGAATTCAAAGCTTCAATGAGCAAAGTCCATGAATGAGAAGGATCTTGTGGGTCACGGGAGAAAAGACAGCGGAAGTAGATGTTGAGAATAAAAAAGCCGGAAAGAGTGACCCGAAAAGCATCCTGATAAAGGTAATAAGCACGCACACACACACAACCGGAGCAAAGGTGAGGTGCAGCCAAGATTAAAGTCAGGTAGGAAGCTAGAAAGCAGGCAGTGCAATAGCACAAACAGACAGGAGCATGGGCTGGAAAGCAAAGGACAAAAACACTGCACTAGGTAGACTGTTCTTCAAGCCAGAGTTGGGTTTGACTTGGAAACATTTATGTTCAGGACATTTCCAGTCAGGAGATCCATGGGAAGTTCTAACAAGGCTGGTGTTCAGGACCAGCCTTGGTATTTTATGATCACCCTTGGCAGAGGTGTAACTGATTCACACACCAAGCAGTAGTTTGCTTTTTTTTCATAAGTCAAAGTTGTTCTCACTGCCTGGTAACTAGGGCCACTTCTAGCTATCATCGGCTGAAGACAGACTGGCAATCTGCCCCGGGACAGTTCTGCTTGGGAAGTGGGGGAAGGGAGCCTGTTCAGACATGTGCAGCTGTCCCTCGGCTCCCTTCCGCACTTACTCGCTTTGAAGCCGGGTTTCTTGCGCTTTAGAAGGACACCGGGAGAAACCGGTGTCCGGAGGCCGCCTTGCGCTTGCCTCCCGCTTCCAGGCAGTGTGAACCGGAAGAAGGCGGGAGGCAAGCGGAGGCGGCAGTGCGAATGTGGCGTTTTGCCAGTTTGCGCATGAGCGCTCATGCGCACATAAGCACATGCGCAAATAGCCGAAACAGCCCTATCACGAGCTGCGGAGGCCGGCCCACCTGGGGCCACTCCGCAGCAGTCTGAACGCTCCGTAACCGCATGCTTGTGCAATACACTGGCCAGTGTGAACGGCCAGCCCCGGGGAGTTTTTCCCCCGCGGCAGTTGCCTCCGCATTCATCCCACTCCAGATTGCCAGTCTGTCCTCAGCCATCGAAAGACCAACATGAACCTGCCCATAGGAGGACCCAGGGGAGAAAGGAAACTAACAGGTGAGACCTGCTTGTGGTAGAAACTGATGGAACAGTAATAACGTCTCCTAATTCCTTGGTGCTGTGATTATTCCATCATTCCATTCAATTTACTCAAAAAGTCTACATAGCACATTGGCTTTTAGACAGTGACCTATTCCATCAGTGACTCTGGGTATCTGTCTCCAACTTCCTTAAACTCTTTCAGTTTCCTGTCCCTTCCTTGCTTTCTGAATGCTTCTCTTTGCCACTGTAGTAGTATACAAAAACAACACAGAATTTTGTTTTCCAACTATGGCTGGTAACCAACAATGACACTGTTAGCTGTTAAAGCAAGATGCTTCGCATCAAATGGAAAATTATTGGGATTTCATACAAATACTTAACATTAGCATGAAAGTGGACCCAGACTTTGAAAAAAGCGGGGTAGTTCATCCCAAAACTTAGTTCTGCAAGCTACAGTAAGGATTTGCTTATCCTGATTTCTTTGTTTTCTACCCAATTATCAGACATGTGCAAAGTCACTCAAATATGAAAGCTAGCATTTTCAAACAGAGAGTTAAAAATGAGTAAGAGTGCTTTGAAAATGAGGCTTTAAAGAATTATGGGGTAATCCTGAAGACTTTGATAAAACAAATGAAAGCAAGAAATCATGTGTAAATATTTTAAACCAATGGAGTCAAAAACATTCATGTAAATTTAAATTTCACATTTTGTTTACATCTGAAGGCAATGCATTCATATAAAAAAGAAAGGTTCTTAGTTTTTGTTTTTTCAAATCACTGAAACTGCAGTGACAGTAACCGAAGCTGGGTGGCAGAATTTGATCACTGACATAAATGTTTGGGCTTTTATTACCTGTGCTTCAAGGCTGGCCATAAAAATTAAAGATTTATTACTGAAATCCACATTTTCATCTGAATTCCCAATAGAAATCTGTAAATACAGCCTTCTACATTCTTTTCAATACTGAAGAATCTCCCTACCGATGCAACATGAAAGAATTAAAAGCTCAAGATCTTTGAGGCACAGAAAGATCCATGATCTAACACTATAATCTTTCATGATTTATCTCTGCATGAGGCTTGCATGTTTTCAAGACATCCTATGGAAGGGAACTATGTCTGTATTGCTCAAAATATCTACCTTGGAGAAAAGTTTTGCATTCAGATCTGAGATACAAAGATCAATGTCTTACTACTCCATATTCTGGATGGACTGTACATTGGAGATTAAATAAAAATGTTATCAATACAACATGGCCTGCTGCCTTAAATTCTGTTTTCAGAATCCCCAAACCATCTAGAGGACTTCCCAAAAAATAGACTAATGAGTGTGTCATCCTGTGCGGATGACTTGACAAAGGGCATAAACAAGATTAAGGCTGCCGGTAAACTCCTGTCAACTTCATTTCTTCGTATCCCATTATTACACTAGAAAACTGTCCTTACACGAAAGCCTGCCTAAATAATTGAGAAACAGCATGTTTTCCCCTGTTACATTCATCATAAATGTACATAGTACAGTTTACAAAGAACAACATGACCAACCTCGGCAAATTATTACATATAAGTGAAACAAACAATGCGACAGGAGTTTTAATTATCACCATGTTTCCAAATTTTAGTAGTGCATTCTGCCATAAGAAAAACCATCAACACTGAGGCGAGAACCATGTACTAACAGGTCAGGTCTTTTAAAGGTGGCTTGTTCTAAATAATGAATTATTGAACAGCCAATTGAATAACACTGCTTTAGGTGCATTGAAAAACTTAAAATATTGTACCCTTAAAAGACAAAAATCTACAAAAACATAAAATGTTGAAGAGCAGCTGAGAGATGCTCTTTTATCAGAACAAAGGGAGTTTCATTCACCAGTGAGTAATTAAGAGAGCAATCTTAAACTGATCTACTCAGAATACTACTCAGGTCTATTCAGTGGAATTTACTCCCAAGGGAAGTGTTCTTAGGATTGCACTGTAAGTTCAACAAACTGTTGATACATATGGGTACACAGAAGGCAATTCACCAGCGTTCCACCTGACTGTTATAATCCTCAGTAACAGTGATTTCTTCTTCTCCCGCCTTTTGCCATCCACGAACCTTTTGCTCACGCAATGTTTTCCGCTCTTCCCGTCGTTTTTGACGATTTTGTTCATGTTCTTCTTGTTTGGCATATAGAAATCGCTGCAGAAAGAGGTCTTTAGCAAACTCATATAGCTGCATATCCAGGAAGTTCAGCTCTTCTATGTGCTTCCTCACGGACTCACTGATGTCCACATTAGAGGCGCGTGTGATGTTGTACTGAGTGAAAGGGGAGATAAACTCCAGGTTGAATGTCCTCTCAAAAAGATACTGAGTTTTTCTCTGAAACTCTGTGAGCCCAAAAAAGGCCATGTTTTTCAGGTTGTTCTTGGCGCTTTGTAGAAGGATCATATTTCTTTCACTCTCATTCATAAAGGTCAAATTATAACACCCAACTAGGCTGAGGTCTGCCAGCATGCGCACCTGGCGGTTGTTAGCCAGATTATGACTACAGTTCATGAACTCCTGTAAACTGACCCCAGACCAGTCATCTCCTAGGTAACACATAGGCAGTTCCTCTGGTGTGGGGCTCCTCCCATCACACATATGAAGAGAAGTCTTCCATGTTGCACCTCTTTGGACATGCTTCCACTCACTCAAGTAACGTGATACAGGGTCCCTCAGCATAGTGATGTAGTAGAAGTTCCTGAAATATGGAAGAAAGTGCATTAGAAAACAGTGTTTTTTTGTTTGTTTTTATCAGTCAATTATTAATTAAAGAACCTCAAACAAATGCCTGTGATTTGCTCTGTTCTACACTGGGTTGTGGTATCACTCCAGCACAAAGAATTTAATCTGTAGAATAGGGGGCAGTATTTGCTTTGCTAACTTTGGCTCTGCTCAGCCTTCCAATATAGACTTTTCTCTAAGATACATTTAAGTTAATTCTTGTAACACAAATGTTAGGGCCTATTCTCCAGCATTTAATACCTAGCCGGGCAATCTATTCATTAAAATGCTATTTGTTGTTCCTTTTGCTTTCATAATTGCCCGGCTTGTGGCTCTACTTTTCTTAAATGAATGTTAATTTTATATTTTTAAAAAACTCTTCTGCTATGAGATTCTGAACTCTTGTACCTATTAAAAAAAAATCTAGCAGTTGATATAACACAAAGAAATATATGTTACAAATTGAAAAACCACTACAGCTAAACAGGAAATGTATACCATGTAGTGGCTCTGTAGATAGGGTTGCCAAGTCTTCAAAACTCACCGGCGGGGGGGGAGTCCTCCTCTAGCCAGGAGTGTCTCCTGGTGCGCGCGCTCGACGTCACCGGAAGTGACATCAGCACGTTGGGGGCGTTGCCAAGGCAATGCTCTGGCAATCGCCCCAAAATTCTATCATAGAGTTTTGGGGCGATTGCCAGAGCGTCACCCTGGCAACGCCCCCAACGTGCTGACGTCACTTCCGGTGACGTCATGACGTTGTCCTCACTGGATGACGTCGGGGGTGGGGTTCCCCCCACCGGCCAAATGCTGGCCGGCAGATCGGGAACCCCTTTAGCAGGGGATCCCCCAGCCCCCGGGCTGACTTGGCAGCCCTATCTGTAGAGGTAGTCATCAGTAGCCTCTGCCCATGAAATACTCCAAGCATTACAATATTTTTCTACTCCTGCCTTAGATTCCTTTTTACTAGTACAGTTTTTTTTTCATGAAGTCATCAGTCTTGCCCGTCCACACACCTACAGCTCCTATTTCACATGGCTTTTGTCTATGCAGGTTCCAGGATCTCCAGCATAGTCTTTTTGTACAATCAAAGGGGACCCTCTTCCCTTTTTAATCAGCAGAGAAGCTGGCTGGATCCTCCCCAATATACCAGCCCTTTTTTATTGATCTCCTCCAATTTTAAAAAACATCCTCATACAAGATACAACTTCTGCTGATTACAATGAGAATGATATAGTGTCAGTAGGACTGTCATTTCCCAGTTGGGAGGTGGGATGTGCCACTGTACACTCTATGCATCTTCCCCCCTCCTTTGGACTGTCGCTCCTCTCCCTTGCTCTTGCCTCCACTTATCTTGCTCGGCTGCTGTAACCTTGACTGTTTCTTCTCCCAGGCTTTGTTGCTAATTGGGGGTTTTACAGGTGCCAACTGCTATTTTTCCCGCTTACAGTCTGGGAACCAACGGGCCGATGTATTTGGGCGCTCTTTTCTCTGGTTAGTGATTGGGAGTTTCAATTGCTACAATATGGTTTGAATACACTATAACTGTACGCCTGTGCCTCCCCACCCTCGTTACTGACTCAAGAAGTGTAAGACCACTTGATCCACTATCAAATAAAGAAGTTCTTGTTTAAGACCCTTTGTTTGGTGTTTGAAATCTCTTGGGCTCTCACATATAGTCCTATTGTGGAATCTAGTACTGCCTCAGCAAGATTTTGTTTTCCATCATATGGGGCAAAAACTGAGGCAAAGTATCAACTGCAAAGAATAAAGAAGAAGAAGAAGAAGAGAGAACAGCTGGTACAGAGCTATGGCTTGCCCAAGGTCATCCAGCAGGTGCAAGTGGAGGAGTGGGGAATCAAACCCAGTTCTCCCAGATTAGAGTCCGCACACTTAACCACTGTACCAAACAAATAAAGAAGACTGAAGTATGGTGTATGCTATCTTCATCAAAATTTGGTTATTTGAGGACAGAAAACTTTAACTAACAAGGGAGTGAAACTTTATATAGTTTTAAAGATAGGGCGCCAGAATTAGAAGTTCTCATTCCTAATACTTTCACCATTTGCTTCCCTTCAACCCAATGATCTGAGTATTATTTTACCCCCTTCAGAGAACCATCCCTCTGTCCACTCTCTCCAGTCTTTTTCTTATGTATCTTTTGATGAATCTTCCCAGTCCTTCCCCAGCCTTCTGTAAAAAGTCTATGTTGGTGCCAAGGAAACTTGAATTATTTTATGCAGAATATTTTTTAGGGCAACTATGTAAAAAGCAATCTATTATGCAAAATATGGCCCAAATGAAGAAATTTTCATTAAGGTAGGTATGAATATTCTCCTTTTCTCAATAGTCTATATAAACACTCTATAAAAGGAAGTAGAATACAATTGGGACCCATTTATATCTCCTTACAAAGCACAACTCTTTGATTGTCCAGCAGGGCTATGGTTAGGGTCATATATTTTAACCATCTTACTGCCATCAACATTCACTTATTTACAGTATGATAATAGCACCAGAAAATATCAATCAGCATCCTCTGGTTAGCACTCTGTCACACAGTGGCCAAAAATACCAGGTGCCATCAGGAGGTCCCCCAGTGAGGCCAGGACACTAGAAGCCCTCCCACTGTTGCCCCCCCTCCCCAAGCACCAAGAATACAGAGCATCACCTGCCCCAGACCGAGAGTTACTATCTATCCCTTGTGGCTAATAGCCACTGATGGACCTCTGCTCCATATGTTTATCCAATTCCCTCTTGAAGCTGTCCATGCTTGTAGCCGCCACCACCTCCTGTGGCAGTGGATTCCATATGTTAATCACTCTTTGGGTGAAGAAGTACTTCCTTTTATCCTTTCTAACCCAACTGCTCAATAATTTCATTGAGTGCCCATGAGTTCTTGAATTGTGAGAAAGGGAGAAAAGTATTTCTTTCTCTACCTGCTCTATCCCATGCATAATCTTGTAAACCTTGATCATGTCACCCCTCAGCCGTCATTTCTCCAAGCTAAAGAGCCCCAAGCGCTTTAACCTTTCTTCATAGGGAAAGTGTTCCAACCTCTTAATCATTTCAGTTGCCCTTTTCTGCACTTTTTCCAATGCTATAGTATTCTTTCTGAGGTGGGGTGACCAGAATTGTACACAGTATTCCAAATGAGGTCGCACCATCGATTTATACAGGATCATTATGATACTGGCTGATTTCTTTTCAGTTCCCTTTCTAATAATCCCCAGCATAGTGTTGGCCTTTTTCATTGCAGTTGCACACTGTCTCGACATTTTCATTGAGTTATCTACTACGACTCCAAGATCTCTCTCTTGGTCAGTCTCTGCCAGTTCAGATCCCATCAACGTGTATTTATAGTTATGATTTTTGGCTCCAGTGTGCATCATTTTGCACTTAGCCATACTGAACCCCATTTGCCACATTGATGCCTATTTGCCCATCCTCAACAGATCCCTTTGGTTGTCTCAGAATCCTCCCTGGTTCTCACCATTCTGAGCAATTTCATGACATCTGCAAATTTAGCCACTTCACTGCTTACTCCCAACTCCTAACCAGTAATGAACAAGTTAAAAAGCATCACACCCAGTACTGAGCCCTGCGGTACCCCACTGCTTACCTCCCTCCACTGAGAAAATTGTCCATTTATACTCACTCTCTGTTTCCTATTATTTAACTAGTTTTTGATCCACAGGAGGACTTGTCCTTTTGTCCCATGACTATTGAGCTTACTAAGCTTACTAAGCTTAATTTATCAAAAGTTTTCTGGAAGTCAAGGTAAAAAACACCTACTGGGTCCCCCTTGTCCACATGTTTGTTCACTCCCTCAAAGAACACTAACAGGTTAGTGAGACAAGATCTTCCCTTCCACAATCCGTGCTGAGTCTGCCTCAATAGCTTTTGTTCATCAATGTACCTACTAATTCTCTCCTTAATAATGGTTTCCACCAACTTACCCGGAAATAATATCAGTCTGACTGGCCTGTAATTTCCCGGATCTCCTCTGGAATCCTTTTTAAAGATGGGAGTGACATTCGCTACCTTCCAGTCCTCAGGAATAGAGGCAGATTTTAATGAAAGATTATATATTTTTGTCAGGAGATCCACAAGTTCACATATGAGTTCTTTCAGAACTTTTGGATGTGTGCTGTCCGGGGCTGGTGATTTATTTGCTTTTAAGTTGTCTATCAGTCGTAGGACCTCCTCTCTTGTCACCTCAATCTGACTCAGGTCTTTCAACACCGCTCCCGAAATCAGTGGTTCTGGAGTGGGCAAGCACTTCTCATCTTCCACAGTGAAGACAGAAGAATACAAAAAATGCATTCAGCTTCTTGGCCATTTCCCTATCATCCTTCAGTAATCCTTTTACCCCTTGGTCACCCAAGGGCCCCACTGCCTCCCTGGCTGGTTTCCTGCTTCTAATGTATTTGAAGAAAGTTTTATTGTTGGTCTTTGTTTTTCACAATATGGTCCTCATATTCCCTTTCTGCCTGCCTGATCACAGACTTCCATTTTATTTGCCACAGCCTATGTTCCCTTTTATCAACCTCAGTGAGACAATGAATGTTACAAAGCCATTTTCTCTGTCCCTCTTTAATTAAAGTTTTTGGTTTTTATTCAGTGTCTAGCTTGAAGAAGAGTTCTAGGAAATATGGAAGTTTTCACATTGCTTTGTGACATTATAAAGGAATAATGGAAATAATTTCACTACTATTATTTTTGGATCGTTATACCTTATTTAAAAATAAAAATAAATGATTGGGTGAAACTGCACCCAATCCTGAGTGGAGGCTTTCTTTAACCAATAGAGGGATTTTCTTCAAAGCCCACTTACATCCTCTAATTTATACAACAAAGCACAAGAAATGGAAGAGGACATACATGATCCCTAGGATTCAGCTAGACTGAAAGACAGGAAAGGGGTTGATGGTAAATTGATTTAATCTGCCTTTATCTTCCCTGGCTTTCTGCGGTTTGTTTGCTCACCTGCTTGGCAGGAAGATTTCTAAGATTAAACAAGAATCTGGGGGAAATTAATGAGTCTGAATCAGACTAAGAAAAGCCAACTGAGACAGCAAAGATAACTTTACAGGAAGTTTCAGTTCATTTTACATGCAGAAATACTTGCTGGAAACTGAGTATACCAGAACTGGCAATTCTGGCAGAGACAAAAATTTGTCACAGATTACTTGGAACTCCTGCTTAAAAAATATTAATTTTCTTGTTAGTAGTACTCAGGTGCAGAATTTAAGGAAACTTCCTAGAGAAAAGTCCCACTAAGGTGAATATTTAACACTAAAAACCCACAACTGTATCCTTTCTGGTCTTCACTTTCCACTGTCAGGTGAGCACACTGTTTCATAGAACTGCTGTCTATTATTTATTTTTTGAGCGGCCATGAGGAACCCTGAGGATACAAATAAAGAAATCAATTTTACAAATTCTAAGTAGGAAATAACATATATTAAATTGCTATTACGAACAGCCAGTGTAAACATTTTTATAGAGGTCCAGAAGTCATCTAAGTGTTCCTGATAATATAGTTTATTGCCAAGCCAGATGCTACATTTACTTGTGTATGCCAACTTGACAAATAGCAAATCTCTCTATATAACAATTCTCTGCATGGTGGTGACAGGCTCCTGAAGATTCTACATGCCACCCCAGCCTTTGGTCCCCTGACCTATCAATCAGAAGCTGTCCCTATCCACTGGCTGTGAATACTCGCATGCCATTGGCTGGGTCTGCTCCTCTTCCCCGCCTACTCCTTCAGCCTCTGTGCCCTGTCAGAATTCCTGCCAGACAGCTTTCTCTCTTGACGAAGACACTTCTCCAGCTTCCTTCCTGTGGGGGGATTAACTGTTACCTCAGTGGCTGTTGGTAGGTGAAACGAAATGGCAGTTACCTGTGTTTATAAGACGGCTGCTGCTTGTAGTTTGTTTAAAATGTTCCCCCATAAGGTTCAACTGTTACCTCAGTGGCTGTTAGTAGGTGAAAGGAAATGGCAGTTACCTTTGTTTATAAGACAGCTGCTATCTGTGTTTTGTTTAAAATGTTCCCCCATAAGGTTCAATTGAGCTGTAGTTCCAGAGAGGGGCCTGCAGGAGTATCACTCACTGGGTTGAATGGGGTTTTCTCATTTGCTGGCCTACAGTTCCCAGCTGCCCCAAGGCCAAAAAGTGTGGGAAAAGAGGGACCCTCCCAAAGGGTGGGGCACTATCAATATAGATCCCAGCCCATCCAGGGAGGATTGTGTTTAACCCCTGTTTTATTTAGTTGTCCCTTACTCATTTAGTGTTTGTGTGTGCTCCATAATTGTGTAAATATTAAAATAAATTATTCTATTTGGACCAATAATCTGTGTTGTGCTCTGATCCCATAGTCTCCCCCGCTCTTCCAATACCAAAGGGAGTGGGTAGCCCAAGGAAGCAAGGAAAGGCCAGACCCTTAGGTTGCCAACTTTCCAGGGATCCCCCAAAGATTGTGGATTCCATCTCCAAATAGGGAGATTTGACCACAGGGGTCTCACTGACCCTCAAAAAAGGCAGTGTCAGGGCTTCAGAGCACAGTAGAGGCTGCAGGTGGGGGGGAATGAGAAGATGAAGAATGAGGGGTAAATTAAGATAGGCTGATGCTTGGCTGGGAAGGAGATGGGGTTGCCAACTCCAGGTGGGGAATTCCTGGAGATTTGAGGGGTGGAGCCTGGAGACAGTGAGGTTTGAGGAGAGGTGGGGCTCAGACAGGTACAATGCCATAGACTCTGCCCTCCAAACCAGCTATTCCCTCTTGGGGAACCACTGCTGCCAATCTCCAGGTGAGGGCAGGAGATCACTCAGAATTACAACTGCACACCAAATGGCATTGATCTGTTACCCTGGAGAAAATAGTGGACTCTATGTCCTTATACCCTGCTGAGATTGGCAGTCAGAGCTTCAGAGCATGGTAGAGGCTGCAGGTGGGGGGGAGATGGAAAGCTGAAGAGTGAGGGGAAAATAAAGGTAGGTTGATGCTTGGCTGGGAAGGAGATGAGGTTGCCAACTCCAGGTGGGGAATTCCTGGAGATTTGAGGGGTGGAGCCTGGAGAGGGTGAGGTTTGAGGAAAGGTGGGGCCTCAGACAGGTAGAATGCCATGACTCTGCCCTCCAAACCAGCAATTCCCTCTTGGGGAACCACTGCTGCCAATCTTCAGGTGAAGGCAGGAGATCACTCAAAATTACAACAGCTCTTCAGGTAGCACAAATCAGTTCCCCTGGAGAAAATGGTGGACTCTGTGTCATTATACCCTGCAGAGATTGCCACAGCAAATTGACGCTGAGTGCCCAAGGCCTTGGCACTCTCCCAAAGCCTCTTTCTAGAGCCCGTTGTATTTCTTCCCACAACGGGCCTTACTCCTAGTCTTCAATAAAATAATGCACAAGCTAGCCCTAAAAACAGTGAATGTAAGAACAAAGCTGTGAAAACTTGCATTGTTTGAGGCATTGGGAAGAAAATATGAAACAGATTGGAAATCCAGGAGGAAGGTATCACAGAAAATAGATGGCATGAGGAAGAAGACACCTTTTAATTAATAACAAAGTTTCTTGTATACAACTAAGAATAGATTGCACCAGGGAGTCTGTTAGGAATAATTACTGAGGAAAAGAGATTCAATGCAGTTAATAGGCAAGAGGATGCAAGACCTACCATGCTCATACTACTAAGACAAAAGTGGAAATAAAAGAAAAAATGTATTTTGTAATGTGATTATCATAACCTCATTGCCTAGATCACATCTAGGCACAGATGTACATTATTTTTAGAAAAATGGAAAATTAGGGAGAATTTCTTTGTATAGTTGTTGAGCAAATCGAGCCAAATTATGCACTTTAAAATTCCATTGATATAAATGGATGAAATTCAAAAACATGCTTAAGTTTTCCATTAGAATCTCTGAGACCTAAAACTGCTTAACTTCGGTTACACTGTGCCCATTAATTTTACAGTGTTTTAGTATCTGGCCACATCCAAATAAGTTAAAAACTGTGTTATGAACAGTTTGGAAAGCTTATAGTCAGAAAGATTTCCATTAGTGGCAAAAATCTGACATTATTAAAACATTCTTGGATGTTGATAATACACGTTCAGTGGTGACCCTACTAGGACACGCAGAAGAAATATCACCTTAAGTTATAACTCAAGTTAGAATCAACAAGAGGCGGGACCCGTGATACTAGCGGGGGGGGGGGGGGCGGGAGAAGGAGCTCCACACAGTGGACCCAGCAGCCGCAGGTGAGTCTTCTCCCCCACTACGGCACCCAGGGCGAGGCCTGGGCCCACCTAATTCTTCTCCCCCCCCGCACTGACAGTGAGACCTGAGCCAGGCCCACCGATCCCCCCCATGGGCACCAGTGAGGCCTGAGAGGCGCTTGCCAGGCCTGCAACTCTTTCCCTGCCCCCCCATGGGCACTGGTGAGGCCTGAGAGGTGCTCACCAGCCCACAGCTCCTTCCCTGCCCCCTCCACAGGCACCGGTGAGGCCTGAGAGGTGCTCGCTGGCCTGCAGCTCCTTCCCCGCCCCCCCCCCCCACAGGCACCAGCAAGGCCTGAGAGGTGCTCGCCAGCACACAGCTCCTTCCCGCACTTCCCCCCACAGGCACCGGCGAGGCCTGAGAGGCACTCGCTGGCCTGCAGCTCCCTCCCCGCCCCCCCCCCCGGGCACCAGTGAGGCCTGAGTGCTGGCCCTGCCAATCTTCCTCTCACCCCCCGGCACCGGGGGTGAGGCTTGAATGCCACCCAACTGCTGGGCTGCCGCAGTTCCGAGAGCATTCCCTGCGCATGCCCCGGGGGATGCTCTTTTACTTTTGGGGGGATTTAAATATCCCCTCTAAAGTTTTTTAAAGTTTTAAGATCTTTCTGCACACGTGGGGAGTCCCCCACATGTGCGAAAAATCTCCCTGCCCCCCAGGTGCCCCCCTGCGTGGATTTAGATATCCACATGCAGGAGGTGCCTTGGGAATTAGATATATAGATGGTTCCCCAATGTAACTCCCTTATCACAGCCCTGGGGATGGTTCTGAGAAGGATAGCATGGTTGAAAATATGTATACAGTTCTGTAACGGACACATTTTGAGGTGGGCAAATTGAACCACTAAAAGATTTTGAATAGTAATAGGTCTTTGAAATCGACTTGAGATTAATTGATTGGCCAAACCCATGATGGTTAAAGCCTTATCTTGTGGCAAGAACACTCGCGCTGCTGTAGAGTCTAACCAAATTCCAATAAAGGAAGCTTATTGAGAGGGAACCAGGCTTGATTTCTTCCAATTTATATATAATCCCAATTTTGGCATGTCTCCAGAGCTAGAAACAAGTGCCTATGAAGTTCAGAGCTAGAAGGGGCAGTCAGTAACCATACATTTAGTAAAAACTCAAGGCACAGTGGCTACGCCAAAGGAGAGGGCTGTGTATTCATATGTGACTCCTCAGAATTTAAAATGTAAATATTTCCTGTGATAGGGTGAATGGAAATGTGAAAATACGCATCTTGCAGATCCAAGACAGTGAACCAGTCTCCTGGGTTAAGGAACTGTGTCACTGAAGTTAAGGAGACCATTCCAGAGCTCGGACTGGTAGACCACCCCCCAAAAAAGAGAGAAAAGAGACTAAAATGGCAGGAAAAGAGACTGAAAAGAGACTAAAGAGACCAAATCACCAAGTGCTCCATATGGTTCAAATGTTTGATGTTCACATGTTTTTGCACTAAAAATTCTGATAAATAACAAATATGTATTTTTCAATAATCCCTAACCAAAAAAAGGCCAGTGTCGGTACCTGGGTTTTGTTGTGCCAAGAGCGGAGAGGACGGTCGCTCCAGGACAATTATTCTTAGAGGATTCTAGTCACAGGATGAGCCTCAAAGAAGGGGGAGGTTACTCCTGACCTTCGTCCCCCTCTTCGCTGTCTCCCACTTTCTCCCTTTTGACCCTCCAGGTCTGCACATGAAGTCAAACGGGTGTGTCCTCCCCGGCTCTCCCTTGCCTTCCCTCTTAAATAATCAACTCCCAGGCTTCCCCTCCCCTGCCAATCATTGAGAACTCACTCCGGGTATGTTTCCACCTTTCTGCCCAGGTGGATCTTTGTCTACAGGACATCAAGGTTGCATCTTCATCTCCATGGGGCTCAATCTCTCTTCCTCTTCTCTTCATCTTGCTTCTTTTGGGCTTCAGACTGTCTCCAGTTCTCAAACCTCTGTCAGTCCAGCCCTCTTGGGTGAATACTTCCTGGTCTTCTTGTCTGCTGTATCTCTCCTTGTCTTCCACACCCCCATCTCCCCAGCTCTCCTCCGGCTTGATGGTGGCCTCCTTGCTTAGAGATGGGAGGTAACTCCCATCTTCCACGGGGGCTGGAGAGTCCAAACTTGGACACCCAGTTGAGACCAGAAACAAATGTGTAAGTATACACATTTTGTGTAACTACAAAATGATAAAGAATATAATTTCCTCAAAACTTGAGTGGGATGTAAAATTACTTCAACAGTCACACTAAAAAAACTGAAAAAGTTCTTTAGCTTGACATTAAATGATTATCATTTATGATAATATCTACCTAGTGGTTTTCTACCCAATCAAATTTTTCAGTTTGTTAATCAAGCTATTTTTAACTCCATAACTTCCAAAAAAAATATGTAGTATATCATACAGTAGAATATATTATTTGTGTGTATATATGAATATATATTCATGCACCTTATATCACTTGGTGCTTAAGGCTAAGTTTCATTTGTTTCTGGTCCTGGATGGGGTATGGCTTGTTCATTTATTATTGAATAAAAACAAAAACCACACTAAAAAGTATGATTAGGATTTTTTTTAATTAAATAGAATGCTAATTCAAATAAAAATAAATTAAGAATTTTTAGGGTTTTTTAACCAAAGAAAGCAGTGTTCAAACTATTTTTTTCTTTTCTCTACTGTTTTCTGAAGTTTCTACTTCTTTAAATTTTTGCTGCTCAGTTCCATGCATAACAATATATAGCCTTCTGTGGGAGTCTAAGAGATTTCAAACTGCAACCAGAAGTTCTTAACCAGAAGATTTTTTTATTGCCAGTGGATCTTATAGTCATCTACACATCTTGAGTCAGTAATGGAGGGGTGAGAGTAGAATGGGTACAGTTATCATGTATTCAAATAGGGTAATGCAAAGTGAAACCTCCAATCACCACCCAGATAAAATCGCACTCAAATATATTGGACATTTCTTCCCAGGATTAAAGTGGGAAAAATTACAGTTAGCACCTGGAAAAGAGAAGCGGCTGAGAAGCAGCGGAAAGCAACACACTCAAGGTTATGGAGGCACAGTGGGATAAGCAGCTGAGAGTGAGAACAGAGGAGACATTCCAATGGAGGGGGTCAGAGGCCCATGGGTGAGGAGCTGATGTGCCACCTCCTGCCCAGGAATGGCAGCCATAGCTGACATACTGCCCTATGGCAGCCATAGCTGACATACTGCCCTCCCAAAGATCCCCAGGTTTCAAAGGGTACATTTTATGGAAGGCACAAAGCTTTGCAGGAGCATTTACATGTACAGAATCAACCCATTCATTATACTCAGGACCAAAATCATGCCAGCGAATAAGGTACAGTAGCTGGCCTGGCTTATATTTAAAATCGAGGATTTGGTCCACGGCAAAGTGAGGTTCACCCCTCTTCATCAGAGGAGGAACTGGAGGTCGGGATCTCCACTCGTTCAGCCCAGGATCTTTTTTCAGGAGGCTGAAATGGAAAATGGGGTGAACGAATTTAAGCGATTTAGGCAAATCAAGTTCAAATGTGACATCACTGATTTTCTTTATCAAAGTGAATGGCCCCACATATTTCCAGCCCAATTTGTGGCTGGGCTAAAGTCCCTCAATGTTCCTAGTAGAGATGTAAACGGAATCTCCTGGGGAGAGATCCCAGCCTGGGGCTCTCCCCCTGTCTGCATATTTCTTATAGTCAGCCTTGGCAGCCTCCAAAGTTTTTGCAATAAGCAGCCAAGAGTCATGCAAAGAGTTCCAGCAGTCCACAAAACCTCCTGGGCCTGGGGAGGCTGGCCCCAATGACGGAAGAGGAACACCCTCATAGCCCCCCACCGCCATGAAAGGAAAAACCCCAGTAGATGAATGTACAGTGTTATTGTAACTATACTCTGCAAATGGGAGCAAGTCCACCCAGTCATCTTGCTGATTGTTCGTGCAGCGCTGCAAAAATTGTTCAAGGATCTGATTAACATGTTCTGTTTGACCACTGGTCTCTGGATGATAAGCACTGCCCATAGCAAGTTCCACCCCCATGATGTGCAAAAGCTCCCGCCAGAAGTTGGCAACAAATTGCAAGCCGCAATCGGAAACTATCTTTCACGGGATAGAATGTAATTTAATCACATTGGCTAAGAACGCTTTCACCAGGGCTTTAGCCGTTGGGAGGTGTTTAAAGGGTACGAAATGGGCTTGCTTTGAAAACGTGTCCACCCCCCCATGACCATTTTCCCTTTGCTAGGGGGTAGATCAGTGATAAAGTCAATGGAAATGGTCTCCCAAGGCTGACTAGGGGTTTCGAGGGGTTGGAGTAGTCCCGGAGTCTTTCCCCCTTGATTCTTACACATTAAACATGTTTGGCAAGCTGACACATAGCTTGACACATCCTGCCTCATGCACGGCCACCAAAACTGTCTCTGTAATAGGTGTAAGGTCTTAAGGTAACCGAAGTGTCCTGAGAGTTTAAACTCATGGGCTGCATGCATCACCTCCATCCGCAAAGATTCAGGAACAACCAATTTCTGGTCTTGAAACCAACAACCGTCAGGACCTGGGATATAGCCCCATCCCCCTGGAATTCTGTTAATTCCTTGTCCCCATAGGCTTGAGGACATTTAATATTCCACTCAGTAGGTTTGGGCAGTTCTTTTCTTTTTACCTGGCTCCGAGTCACCCCAGCCCCCCCAGTTGTGCAGGTGTAAACATAGAATCTACAATATTGTCTCTTTTGCAATCATGCTGCGGGAGGCGGGACAACGCATCAGCCAAGGAGTTGGCTTTACCAGGGAAATGGCATAGAGTGAAATTAAACTTAGAAAAGAAATCTGCCCAGCGCAGTTGCTTAGCGTTTAGAGTACGCTGGGTTCAGAGGGCTTTGAGATATTTGTGATCAGTCCAGACTTTGAAGGGCACCCATGCCTTCTCCAACCAGTGCCGCCAGGTACTAAGCGCTAACTGGATAGCTACCGCCTCTTTGTCCAAGACCGCCCAGGTTTTTTTCAATGTCTCTGAATTTTTTAGAGTCATATGCTAATGGGTGCAGTTTGCCATTGGATCCCTCCTGCAGGATCGCCCCCCCCCCCCCATAGCTGAATCTGAAGCATCAACCTGCACAACAAATTGTTTGTTCTCATTGGGATGTGCCAGAATTGGTTTGGAAGTGAATAGAGTCTTCAGGGTGTCAAATGCCACTTGGCATTCCAACATCCAAATTAAACAGGCACCTGGCTTAGCTGATTCCGGATCCTTCCCCTTTGTTTTAAGCAGGTCGGTCAGGAGGAGGCTGTAGGTCGCAAAATTATTGATAAATGAGCTGTAAAAATTCGTGAATCCAAGAAAACTTTGGAGCTGCCTATGGGTGCGAGGGACCTCCCACTCCATCACGGCTGAGATTTTTGAGGGGTCCATTTCTAACCCGCGAGGGGATATGTGATACCCCAAAAAGTCAATTTCAGTCTTGTGGAAATCACATTTAGACAGCCTAGCAAACAGTTCATTTGCCCTTAACGTAGCCAGGACTTCCCATACCAGTTTGATGTGTGACACTTCATCAGGGGAGTATAATAAAATGCCATCCAAATAACAGAGGACCCCTTTAAATAGGTGCTTGTGCAAGACCTCATTGATCAGGTTCATAAAAATGCCTGGAGCCCCTTAAAGTCCAAACGGCATGATCAGGTACTTTAATCATCATGACCAGGTACAGCATACCCTGTGCAACACTAACTTCCTGCCAATTTCCTTTCTGTATTGCTCTCTTCAATTGTTCATTGGCTTCTTTGACGATCAGATGCTTCTGAAGTTGCCTCATGGTGGTCCTTTTTTGTCAGTGATGTCTTACTTTCTATCTCAGCAAGTTTTTCCCCTAGACTCTTCTGCTTGTTTAACCCTTTCTTCCATCTCTTTAGCTAATTTTTTCCTCCTCTTTCTTTTTTTTCTTCCTCCTCTTTCAATCTTTTTTGTTCCTCTAAGTACCTTATGTATTGCTTATGCGCACTTTGTCCCATAGCAATAAGTTTTGATGTCATGGGAACCAGTTCAGGTTTATTTCTGTAGGTTTTCAATGTATCTTCGATCAACAAAATTGCATTCAATGTGCATTCACAAGTGGAAGCCTTCTCCTCAGTCAAAGCCCATCTTGACACAGAAAAACGCCTCTCAGTGTCTGCATTTCCATGTGAAAAGAGGCAATGTAGTCTTGGTAACTTTTGCCAACTCTTGATATCCCCCCCCCCAGCTACATTAGTTTTTTTTTAAATTTCATCCCAAAAACTATGAATTCTTCCTTCAAAAGCTGGGTGGTCTGTCTCCATCTGCAACATTTTCCATTCATCAATGAGAACATCTTCTTTTGTATCAATAGGGATTCTCTGGCAACTGAAACTACATCTTGACAGCTTTTCTGGGTTTTCACAAGAGCAGAGTTTAAACATCTCAGAGCTTTCAGCAAACTACAACCTTTCATTGCCTTTTCAATCAAGTATTTGCATCCAGCAACATAATGTTCTTTAGCATTTTTCATAAACACCAAGAAATCTTTTTCTGGAAGATGTGAAAGTTCCTTTTTAATTTCCCATGAAACAACAATATCTCTCATGGGTAATATGGTTTTCAAATCAAATAACTCATTCACATCATAGTTATCTTCAGAAACAGGCTTGCAAACACATCTAGCCAGGATCCCTAACAGTTCTTGTAGCTGAGGGTACAGGATGTGAATTAAAGGTTCATCTCGTTGGAATCTTTCAGTGAAGCTAGTGAAAAGTTCTGCAGAAGATATAGTGAAGTACAATTCTGCTCTGATAGATGAGCAATGTAAAAGTTTGTAACACAGCCTGATTCTTTGTTGATGGAATGAATTTAAGAAAGTAATTATTTACTCCTTCTCACTGTTCGAGCAGTCTCTCGGCAGCAGAGCGAAATGTAAGCCATCTAGAAGGAGAATGTTTGAGGAATTTCTTTTGAGGTAATTTGAGATCTTCTTGTATCTTTTCATATTCCTCGCTGGCCACCCCTCAAAGTAGTGGTAAACAGCAATAGCTAATTCAGATGCATATTCACCAAAAGTCTGCAAGGCTTTAAGATTTTAATTTCTTGAGCACTTGAAGGAACAAAAAAAGAGAGAAAAGAGACTTATTCTGAAAAAAGAGACTTTAAGAGACTAACCCAGAAATAAGAGACAAAGCTTAAAAAGAGACCCGCTTCTAGGACTGCCATTCTGAATTTATGAATCCTGAGAAAAACATTGAGACCCCTTAGATCAAGAATAGGGCATAAACCACCATTCTTTGTATTAACTAAGAAAAACCTTCAGTAATAACCACACACAGGATTATTAGAAGTTAAACTTTGAACTGCACCCTTTTCTAACAGGGTATTCAATTCTGAAAACAACTCAGGAAAAACATTATCAATGGCTTGGTCAATTGGTGATAAAGGTGGTAACTGTGTAAATTCAGGATGGTAGCCTTTCTCAACAGTGGCCAAAACCCATGAATCTGAATTTTGAGCCGTTCAGGTAAAAATCTGGACAAACTGTCCTGAAAAGAGTGGTTGGCTGTGATGCCAAAATTGATAGAATGAAGGCTTGGGGGCCTGTATCTGATCCTTGGAAAGGTACTGAGTGGGACCGGGCCTGGGTCTCGATCCAGGTCTACACCAAGCATGCTATGTAAGCTGGGAAGATCTTTGGTGAGGATACTGAAATGCCTGTTGTGGGTAAGGAACATTTTGGAAATCTTATGGTCAGAAAGATTTGCATTAGTGGCAAGAATCTGTCATTACTAAAATATCCTTGTATGTTGACAATACAAATTCAGTGGTGATGCTGCTAGGACATGCAGAAGAAATATGACCTAAAGTTACAACTCAATGAAGATGGCTATTGATGAATTCCCTCTCTTGGCCAAACACCTTAACATGGTAAGGGAGTTTGTGAAGCTGAGAGTGATATCAAAAGGAGTTCAGACTCTGTCAAGAAGCTAAACTCCTAGCAGAGTCACCCAAGAATGGTCACAGTTGAGACTCCAGACTAAGATACCTGCACCCCCGTCAGGAATCAACTGCCACTTCAGCAGAAGAGAACAGGAGATGGAAGCAGAGGAATCCTTGAAGGGAAGCTATTGAGCAGAAGCAATAGTGAAAGGTGACATGGGCAAAGATTTTTCATTGACAACAGCAGTGACACTTAAACTAATTCAGGTTAGTACTGCACAGAAGGTAATGGTAAACCACTTCTGATAATCTCTTACCTTGAAAACTCCATGATGAGAAAATCCAAACTGAAAAAGATATAGTGCTGAAAGAAGGAACCTCCAGGTCAGATGGCACTGTCTCAGAGCTGAGGACAAGTATGAGCAGGGGTCCGTTGGAGCGGGAGCGCACAGGAGCAGAGCTCCGGGAGTGAGAAGCCCAGGGGACGGGCACATGACCAAGCCCCGCCCCCTCCTCAGCTTCCCCGAGCAGTGCAGATGCGCAGTGCCCCGGGGAAAGCCCTGCTAGGGTCTTTATTGTTTTTAATGTTTTGTTTTAATATTGATAATTTTATCATTGTTCCTTTTATGACTGTGTGCTGCTTTTCCAGAGACTTGCTCAAGGTGGCATATAAATTTTCTAAGTATACCATCTTTTATCTGGGCACATGGCACATAAGTACTGGAGAAATTTCACCAACCCTTCAGCAGCTTCCACCCCATCAGTTTGGTGTAGTGGTCAGGAGTTGGACTCTAATCTGTGAGAACCGGGTTTGATTCCCCACTCCTCCACATGCAGCTGGAGGTGTGACCTTGGGCCATTCACAAGTTCTCTCAGAGCTGTTCTCTCATGAGCGGTTCTCAAAAGACCTCTCTCAGCCCCACCTACCTCACAAGGTGTCTTGTTGTAGGGAGGGGAAGGGAAAGGGATGGGTGGTACACATGTCCTGGGTATCTCAAGTCTACTTGAAACCTGGTGGTTTCAAGGGAGCAGGAAGAGAATGAGGGTGTGTTCTTTACACTTATTTTTATTGCACAAAGTATTGGATGGGGAAGGGAATGGAGGAAGAGCAGGTCAGTTTCATTCACCTGTGGAGTGGAGCCTAAGGGGTGGGTGTTGCCTTCTGACACATTTCTGGTATGTTAGGGGGTGTGGCATATGCAAATGAGTTATGCAAATGAGTTATGCTAATGAGCTCCTGCACCTCTTTTTCTACGAAATGACCCCTGAGTATGAGTATTGCTATTCTTAATGATGCAACTGGACTAGTTAAAAGGCTGTTCAGTTTTTGATGCTATTGACATGAATGGATGTAAAAGAAAAGTCCGAAGTGGTTCAATGCATATAATTGGAACATGGAATCTGAGAAGTATGAATCAAGGTAAGCACGAAATCTTAAAACTAAAAATGGAACGTTTAAACATTGTGATTGTGGGAGTGAGCGAACTAAAGTGGACTAGATTAGGACATTTTCAGTCAGAAAATTACAAAATGTTTTACTCAGGGAATGACAAACACAGAAAAAATGGAGCTGTGGTAATAGTGAGGCAAGATGTAGTGCAGGCACTCAGGGGCTATAATGCAAGGTCTTACAGAATAATATCAATCAGACTACATGGGAGGCCTATAGACATAACCAAAATTTAAGTTTATGCCCCAAATACAGATGCTGAAGAGAAAGAAACTGAAAATTGAAATCTTTTATGCAAGTGTCCAGGTAGAAATTGACCCAAACAAGATATGTGACTGCAATGCAAAAGTAGGAAACAAAAGTTGGAAATATTGTTGGAAGGTTTGGGTTAGGAATATGAAATGAAGCAGGAAAGCAACTCACAGAATTCTGTGAAGGCAACAATTTGTTCACTGTGAACACATGTTTCAGGCAACTGAACAGACAGTTGTATAAAGTTCTTCATCAAAGGCTCCTAAGTCAGCTCAATAGTTATGGGATAAAACGACAAGTCCTTTTGTGGATCAAAAACTGGCTAATTAAAAGGAAACAGAGAGTGAGTATAAATGGGAAATTTTCTCAGTGGAGGGAGGTAAGCAGTGGGGTACCGCAGGGATCTGTACTCGGTCCGATGCTTTTTAACTTGTTTATTAATGATTTGGAGTTGGGAGTAAGCAGTGAAGTGGCTAAATTTGCAGATGACACGAAGTTGTTCAGGGTGGTGAAAACCAGGGAGGATTGTGAGGCAATCCAAAGGGATCTGTCAAGGAGGGGCGAGTGGGCATCAACGTGGCAAATGGGGTTTAATGTGGCCAAGTACAAAATGATGCACACTGGAGCCAAAAGTCCTAACTATAAATACACGTTGATGGGGTCTGAACTGGTGGAGACTGACCAAGAGAGAGATCTTGGAGTCATAGTAAATAACTCAATGAAAATGTCGAGACAGTGTGCGACTGCAATGAAAAAGGCCAATGCTATGCTGGGGGTTATTAGGAAGGGAATTGAATACAAATCAGCCAGTATCATAATGCCCCTGTATAAATCGATGGTGTGACCTCATTTGGAGTACTGTGTACAGTTCTGGTTGCTACACCTCAAAAAAGATATTATAGCATTGGAAAAAGTGCAGAACTGGGCAACTAAAATGATAAAAGGATTGGAACACTTTCCCTATGAAGAAAGGTTGAAGCACTTGGGGCTCTTTAGCTTGGAGAAACGACGTCTGAGGGGTGACATGATTGAGATTTATAAGATTATGCATGGGATAGAGCAGGTAGAGAAAGAAGTCCTTTTCTCGCTTTCTCACAATACAAGAACTCGTGGGCACTCCATGAAATTGCTGAGCAGTCAGGTTAGAACAGATAAAAGGAAGTACTTCTTCATCCGAAGAGTGATTAACACGTGGAATTCACTGCCACAGAAGGTGGTAGCGGCTACAAGCATGGACAGCTTCAAGAGGGAATTAGATAAACATATGGAGCAGAAGTCCATCAGTAGCTATTAGCCACAAAGTATAGATAGGAACTCTCAGTCTGGGGCAAGTGATGCTCTGTATTCTTGGTGTTTGGAGGGGGGAAACAGTGGGAGGGCTTCCTACCCCCACTGCTGGACCTTCTAAAGGCACCCGGTGTATTTGGCCACTGTGTGACAGAGTGTTGGACTGGATGGGCCATTGGCCTGATCCAACATTGGATTTTTCTTATGTTCTTATATTCTTATATGTGGACATCACTGGACGGTCAATACAGAAATCTGATAGATTGCAACATTGGAAGCAGAAGATGAAGAAGCTCTATTCTGTCAGCTAAAACAAAACCAGGAGCTGACTGTGGTACAGATCATGAATTGTTAATATTAAAAATTAGAATAAAGCTGAAGAAAACACTAAAACATTCATAGTTCCAAAATATAATCTAAGCAATAAGAGTTTAAAAAACATATAAAGAACAGATTTGCAATACTAATTTCAAGCAAATAGGAACTGGAAGAACTGTGGGCTGAAACCAGAGCTATTATCAAAGAAGAATGCACAAAGACTATTCCTGTAGCCAAAAGAAATGAAAAGTCTCAATGGATGACTGATGAAACTCTTAACATGGCTAAAGACAGAGGAAAAGTAAAAGGTGACAGAAATAGAACCAGCTACTGGCATGCAAAGACAAAGAGAACTGTTATAATAACCAGTGTAAAGAAACAGAAAAGAACAACAAAAAAGAACAAGAGGCCTGTTCCACATGATCCAAGAAATCAAAGGGAAATCTAAAGCATGGTTAGGCATGTGGAAAAATCTACATGGCAATATGTTAACTGAACAGGACAAAATAAAGAAAAGAAAATAGAAAGCTATACAGAAGACCTGAAAGGATGGCAGATACCTTCAAAGCAGAATCTTCTGAAGAAGAACCTGCACTTTTAGAATGGAAAGTGAAAGCTGCAGAAAAAGAGGAAGACACAACATGATGGATTGACTCAATCATGGAAACCATGATCCTCAGTTTGAAAGATCTGAGCAAGGCTGTTAATGATAGGGTGTTTTGGAGGTCAATAATTCAAAGAGTTCGAATACGTTGGAAGTGACTTAACTGCATGTAACACACACATTAATTTTTTATCTTCTACAAAAAACTGGATAGTCAATATTGGGGGGGGGAGAACAAAACAACAACTAAAGACAAAAAAGATTTATAGTGCCAATATGTAAATCAACTAATTTCCTAAAACTCATCAGTAATAACTGTTTATATTTTAGTTTCTGTGAGACTACCTTTCAACTTACTGACTTCCTTGTATATTCTACAGAAATCCATAAGAGTTTTTTTAATATAGATGTACCTACTACAAGGTACTACTTACTATGTGACATCATTAAGAAGAAGAAGAGTTGGTTTTTATACCACACTTTTCACTACCCAAAAGAGTCTCAGAGTGCCTTCCCTCCCTCTCTCCACAACAGACACCCTGTGAGGTAGGTGGGGCTGAGAGAGCTCTGAGAGAACTGTGACTGACCCAAGGTCACCCAGCTGGCTGTATGTGGAGGAGTGGGGAATCAAACTTGGTTCTCCAGATTAGAGTCCACTGATTTTAACCACTCCACCAAGCTGAAAAAAAACAGGTTGCTTACCTGTAACTGATGATCTTCAAGTGGTCATCTGTGCATTCACACCTATGGGGGTTTCTGCGCCTGCGCTGGAATCCATTGGTATCATAGAAAGTTTAATGGATTATCGTACCCAGCACCTTCGGGCATGCATGGGGGCCCCAATGCACATGCCAGAGGAGCAGGGTGTGGGCATCCTGCCAGTTCCTTCTGACTGCTGCAAACCAAACCAGATAAGAGAAGAAGACCAAGCCTGGCAGCAGAGGCGAAAGATGGGTGGGTGGTGTGACTGCACAGATGACCCCTCAAAGATCATCAGTTACAGGTAAGCAACCTGTTTATCTTTGACGTGGTCTCTGTGCTTCACACCTATGGGAGATTAGCAAGCAGTGGCCTAACTGGAGAAGGGTGCTGGCAGGCTGTCACTGAGAGGTGGAAGAGACGATAAGGTGGCCCATTGCTGTACATCTGGAAGCACGAATGTCAAGAGCATAGTGCTTGATGAATATATTAGGCGTTGCTCATGTCACCGCTTTGCAGATGTCAACAAGGGAGACACCCTTAAGGAATGCAGTAGATGTCACTATAGCCCTGGTGGAGTGGGCTCGAAGCTGTCCTGGGAGTGGAGTCTGAGTCAGGAGGTAGGAGAGATGAATGAGCTCAACAATCCACATTGAGAGTCTTTGGACTGTACTTTTGGTCACCAGTTTATTGGCCGCATAAGAGATGAAAAGACGAGGGCTTCGCCTAGTGGGCTTAGTACGTGTGAGGTAAAATAACAGAGCACGCTTGACATCCAGAGTGTGCAAAAGATGCTCCTCCTCCAATGTATAATTTGGAAAAAAGTCCGGAAGGAATACCTCTGAGTGAAGATGGAACTCAGAGAGAATTTTGGAGAGGAAGGATATGTCAGGAACCAGATGAACCCCACTTGGCTGAAAACAAAGATAACGGAGGGTCGTGCCTAAAGGCCAGGATCTCACCGACTCTCCTCGCTGAGGTGATGGCAACCAAGAAGGTCATTTTCCAAGTAAGGTGTTTTAGATCACAAGTTGCAAGGGGCTCAAAGGGTTTCCTGGTGAGTTGATGGATAACTTGAGGAAGATCCCATAACTGAGTAGGTTCTTTAAGTGAGGGATATAAATGTAGAAGGCCCTGCAAAAAACACTTTGAGAGCGAGTGGCAGAACACAGAGAAGTTATCTATTCTATCATGAAATGCAGAGATGGCCAACAAATACACTCGTATGGAGGAGTGTGAGAGTCCAGCATCAGCCAAAGACAAGAGAAAGTCAAAGACTAAAGGTAATCCTACAGTAGAAGGTGAGGCTTGGGTCCGTCCCAAGAAGGAGCAGAATTGCGACCATTTATAGTGGTAAGACTTGTGAGTGGAGGCCTTATGCGAGTTCAAGAAAACCTCCGCTACTTGATTGGAGAAGATGAAGGGAGGAGTCTTCATGCCATGCATTTCAACTGTGGAATGTTGTGGTAGAGGAGAGGGCTGTCAGATAGACAGAGCAGGTCCGGATTCAGAGGGAAGTGGTAGTAATGTCCCCTGGCTGGGGAGAGTAGCACTGGGAACCAGGGCTGCCTAGGCCACCATGGGGATACCAGGGTGCAATTTGCCTCATCCTGAACTATTTTGCAAACTACGCAGGTGAGTAACGGTAGTGGAGGGATGATGTACAGGAAATTGTGAGTCCATGGATAAAGGAGGCCATCTCCAAGGGAAAGGGGATTGACTCCCCCTTGAGTGCAGAATAGAGGGCACTTTCTGTTGCCTCTGGTTGCAAAGATGTCAACTTCTGGAAAAACCCATCAACAGAAGAGAGGGTCTAAGTGAGGCCAGGTGAGTTCCCAGTAGTGGAGGCGAACATGCCCTCTGCTGAGGAGGTCTGCTTGGATGTTCAGGGAGCCTGGGATATGTGTGGCACAGAGGAAGATCCCATTGCTGATGCACCAATCCCAGAGCTGAATAGCCAAATGGAAGAGATGACAGGATACAGTGCCCCCTTGGGGATTTACATAACAGCGCAGTGGTGTTGTCCACTCTCTGACAAGCGGTAGGAAGGCACGGAGGGCGAATTGTATGGCCAGAAGCTCCAAGTAGTTGATATGTTGGGAGCACAGGTGGTATTCCACTTGCCACCTGTGCTGAAGCCCCTGAGGTGTGCGCTCCATCCCCATATGGAGGCGTCCGTTGTCAGTGTCAACTGTGGAATGGGTTGATGGAACGGAGCCCCTTGAAGTGGGTTTGACTGCAGAATCCACCACTCCAGAGATTCTCTGATGACCAGAGGGGGTGAAAGGAGGGTTGATTGTGGTTTGGAGTTCGGACAGGAGGAGCAGAGAAACCACAGCTGCAGAGGTCACATTCTTAATTTTGCAAAGACCAGAACTGCAGTTGTAGCTGCCATGAGGCCCAGAAGGTGTTGTATGCTAAGTGCAGTGGAAGAAGGTAGGGAGCAGATCTGTTGGGAGAGGGTGATGATAGGCAGTGTCCTGTCCTCTGGAAGGTAGGCAAGTAAAGCCACAGAGTCCAGGTCGGCTCCGATGTACTGGACCCGTTGTGATGGGCAAAGGTGAGACTTGTCCTCATTGATCTGGAGGCCCAGGTTGTTCAGCAGGGACCGTGTGATCTCTAGGTTTCGGAGGAGGGTGTCCCACGAATCTGCCACTAGGAGCCAATCGTCTATGTACAGAAAGATGATAAGGCCCTGAAGGCAGAGAAAAGCTGCAATGACTACCATGGTCTTCGTGAAGATTCTCGGGGCCGTAGAGGGGCTGAACAGGAGCATCTTGTACTGGTAGTGGTTCTGGCCGATAGAAAAGCGCAGATACTTGCGATGGGGAGGACAGATGTTTAAATAAAAATAAGCCTACTGGAGATCAAGAGTGGCCATCCAGGCATTCCTGTGGAGGAGAGGAAGTATGGAGTGAAGAGAAGAAGAGATTGGATTTATATCCTGCCCTTCACTCACTTGGAGTCTCAGAGCGGCTTACAAACTCTTTTCTCTTCCCTTCCCCACAACAGACACCCTGTGAGGTAGGTGGAGCTGAGAGAGCTCTGAGACAACTGTCCTTGAGAGAACAGCTGGTACAGAGCTATGGCTTGCCCAAGGTCATCCATCAGGTGCAAGTGGAGGAGTGGGAAATCAAACCCGGTTCTCCCAGATTAGAGTCTGCACACATAACCACTACACCAAACTGGCTCTCAAGAAGAGTGACCATACAAAAGCAATGGTATTCTATAAAGTGTTTCAGCCCCCAGAGGTCTAGGATAGATCTGGTGCCACCGTCCCTCTTGGGTACTAAAAAGTATCAGGAGTAGAAGCCCATTCATTGTTGTTGAATGGGAACTTGCTCTATAGCATCCTTGCAATGCAGAGTGGTAACTTCTTTAAGAAGGATGTCTGAGGGCGGGATGGAAATGAACACTAGAGGGGAAGGAGGGTGAATGAACTCTATGAAATATCCTTGCAAGATGATGGAAAGGACCCATGAGTCCATTGTGATCAAGTGCCAAGACCGGAGGAAGGGGCCTAAAAGGGTGGAGGCTCCAACTGGGGAAAGGAAGTCAAAGACCCTGTTTAGGCAGTCTTGAAGTCTTGGAGCATGCTGACTGTTGAGCAGGAGAATACTTCTGCTTGGTCGTATAAGGTGGTCTTTGGGAGCCTGGAGACATACGCGGGCACCAAGAATGGTCAGGCGAGCTTCTGCTGGAGGACCTTCTAGACCAGGGTCTGGACCAGGTGAAATGCTTAAAGGGCCTTGTAGAGACGGAGACTCCCAAAGTATGTGAGGCCTTTATACTCTTGTCCATATCCTGCAGGACGTTGTCTGTGGTGGAATGGAAGAGACCCTGGCCATCAAAAGGGAGATCCTCAATATAGGCTCCGGTGTCCATTTGAAGGTTGGTTGTATGAAGGCAGGAGTGCTATAGCAGATATTGTCTTAGAGAAAGTATCCAAGGCATGCTTGGAAGAATTGATTTGTTGTTTCGCCAGTATAAGTCCCTCTTTTTGGATTTTCCTGGCTGCTAGACGCTTATCCTTAGGAAGAGAGATGAAGAGCTCCGTGAGTTGTTTCCAGAGGGCATATTGATAGCGACTCATACAGGCTAAGTAATCCGTGGTCTTGAGACCTAGAGCTCCTGCCAAGTAAAAATGTCTTCCAAAGGCATCTAGTTTACGGCTTTCTTTGTCAGAGGGGGCAGAATGTGCCTTGTTTGATTTGGAAGAAGAGCTGACTACCATAGAGTTAGGTTTTGGATGGTTCATTAGAAATTCTGCACCAGAGTCCTGCACTCTGTACATGTGGTCCAGGCGGCAAGATGACACTGGTGCAGAAGAAGCCTTGTCCCATGGAGACTTGGCTGCCTGAAGAAGAACCGATGACATAGGCAGAGCAATAGAGGCTGACCTGTCAAGCTGGACGATATCAAAATCTGTGACTACCAGTTTCGGTTGCATCACAGAAAGGCAAAGGGAGTGAGCCATTCTCTTTACCAAATCTCCATAAGAAGTGAGGTCCTCAAATGGTGATATGGGTAAATCATCCGCGACCTTGGGCTTGGGTGAGGGGTCATCTCGGGAGCTGTGGGCATCTGAAGCCTCTCCTCCAGACTCCCTCTCTGAGGAGTCGGAAGAACCAGAGAGTGGAGGTGGAAGTTGAGCCGAAATTCCAGCATCCTGCCTCTGTTGCTGAGGTGGGGGAGGAGGCGTCGATATAAAGCTGCTTGAGAGGCGTTGGAAAGGCTGGTTGATGCTGAGCGCCCATCAGAACTGGAGATGTCAGCGGTAAGGTGACAGTTGGTGTCAACAGAGGTGGCGAGCGGTGGCGAGGCGGTGAGCGGTGGCGAGAGTCCACAATGCCGGAATCCAAAGGCCTGGAGAGGGAAGCTGAAGGTGGCACATGGAATGACCTTGGTGAATGGGATCTGTGCATTGACAAATGGTCCCAATCCAAATGGCCAGCAGGAGTCGGCCAAGGCATGGTCTCAGACAATGAATACGCCCCATACGGATACTGGTAGTGATGCTGGTCCCAAGGAGCCATAGGGTGCAGCAAAGTTGGATAGCCCCAGTGAGAGGGGACCGGTGACCCAGGCCTGGGCAATCGATCCCGACAATCGGAGCACCCTCCCCATCCAAGGGGGCCTGATAAGGTGTAGGCTCATCAGCGTCGACGCGTTGGTGTCAAGGACGGTGGAACTCAGTACTGATCAGAGAGTATGAGTGGTCAGAGAAAGGCGACCTAGATGGAGTGTGATCTCGGTGAGGTGAGTGGGTAAAGACTTCAATACGCTCGACCTCGGAGAACTCCTGAGTCTCAAGGATGTGGTCCAGCACTAGACAATATAGCTGTTGTATGAGTGTGTCCAGCAGATGAATAGAAGGTAGTACCACCGACATCCTCTGTACCTCCATAACTGCAGTCTCAAGAGTAGGCGGTGTGACAGGGAGATCGAGCAGCACGGGAGCTGCAGGTCCAGGCACTGAGCCCTTCTTTGGGGGCTTACCGGTGGTGGATGCCAAACTTTTGTGCCGTTTCTCCACCTTTTCCTTCTTCTTCTTCACGGGTGTGGAACAGGAAGACTGTGTTGGCACAGGGTGCTTCGACATCACGTGGATGATGTCAGAAGGCGCCTTTGACATCAGTGCTGCTGAAGGGTTTGCCTTGACGTCATCAGAAGTGTGGTGGTCGATGATGAGGGCATTGGCAAGGTGCCAGAGTCCATAGAAGCAGAGATTGAGGTGTTAGGAGGCAGCAACGCCAATTCTAGAAGAGCCACCCAGAGACAAGCCGCTCTGTTCTTGCGAGTTTGGTTCGAAAACTTCGTGCAGTGCACCCAAGACTCACCCAAACAAAATATGCATAAAGAGTGTCTGTCTGGAGGGGCAAGCCTGCTGCCACAGGAGGTGCACCTTTAAAAAAACCCCCCACTGTTTCGCCATACAGTGGAGGCACGAAGACCGGGGGGGTGCCCGAAGGGCGGGAATAAAGATAATTCCTCCCAAAGCAACCCCCCCTTTTTAAATAAAGCAAGAAATAAAAGAAATAAACAAGAAAGGAGGACTTCAGAGAAGAGCTTTCCACAAGGAACTAGCCAACTGACAGAGAGCTTTTAACAGCGTGGCAGTCAGAAGAGAACTGGTGAGATGTCTGTGCCCTGCTCCTCTGGGCATGCGCGTTGGGGTCCCCGCACATGCCTGGAGGTGCTGGGTGTGAAAATTTGTTGAGCTTTCTATGATACCAATGGATTCCAGCTCAGGTGCAGTAACCCTCATAGGTGTGAAGCACAGAGACCACATCGAAGATCAGAATTATTCATAGAAGTAGAGAGGACTTAGCAGCTGAGGACAATAAAAATAGTTACTCATCAGTTATTGCCTGCCTGGAATGTGAGAAGTGTTAAATTAGTTTTTGTGCCACTTTTACATTTCATATGCTGCCCTGAGCGTTTGCAAATCTGCTGTTGCTAATTGGGCATGAAGTGAAATTGAATATCCCTGAACACTCTCTCCTGGGCTCCTTGTTACTAAAAAGATTATTCAACAGTAACTTGCTATAAATCACAGAGCTCAAACAAAAGCACCAGAGAAGAACAGCCAAGGAAAAGTTCATGCCTGGAGTCAACCCAGATGGGACTGCACTGAAATAGACCTCCGCATGAGTCATGTCTCTGAAAATAATAGATGAATAAATTACGAGTACCTCGACATCTGATCCATTGATATTATTCTTCAACTGTATTCTGAAACTCCTGACATCAGGTTTCCTGTGGGACGACTGGCCTGACAGTGGGGGACAGGGCACAGTGCTGGACAATATCCTAAGGCTAATAGCTAGAAAGAGACAATGAGACTGTATAATTCATGTGGTGCAACTGGTCTGAGCTCATTAACACTCCTGCACAGTATGAAACCCACCAAATTGAATGCTGCTTACCGGATGCCCACTCTGGCTTCTCAGGCGCTCCACAATCACTGTTGTGCCACCCAAGGCAGCCAGATTAAACAGGATCTACATCGAGCCTCTGCTATGCTTGTGGACTGCTTTGGCTGGGCTGTAATTAAAGGTTCACCAATGGGTGCCGAACTCCTGTGTGCAGGCCTCAGTCTATTTTGCTTGGTACAAGAGTCTCAAGTAACTGTTCCTCAAAAAAGTGTTCTTCAGTGTAACACATGTTGAGAATGGTTCAGTGTATGTCTGTTCCAAAAACAACAGAATGTCTTTTACTGGGAACTTTTTAGCCATGCACCTAACACCAAAATAAACATGTTCCTAACCATGTGAAAATCAGGGTATGTAGTGGTTAGAGTGCTGGACTAAGCCTGGGGGGACTCCAGTTGAAACCCCCAATCAGCAAAGAACTCTGGGCCACTTATTCTCTCTGTCAAACATACCTAACAGGGTTGTTGTTAAGAAAAAAATGAAAGGATGGTGATGTGAACTGCACTGAGCTCCTTGTAAGAAGAGTGGGATGGAAATATACAAAATAAATGTATACATGCTTGCTGTAAATTCAGTCCTAGAGCACACAGTGACTCTATTTGATTGCTGCTATCTTTTCCTTTTTTGTGACTGAGACATACTAATGATTAATGTTCACAAATAACATTTTGCAGTGGTGCTGTCCAAAACCCTGTCCTGGCTCCTATTTGATGGGAAATACAATACATCCCATCTTCACTTTGATCCAATCAGGAGGAGACTGGCCATTATGGCCACTGGGAAAAGTTCCATTGGGCCAGTGGCCTGGGGGCTTTCATGCCCTGGAGCTGTAGGGTAATTTGAAGCTCACCAGGGGCTCTCTGGGATCTTGACAGTCACAGTGCCTTCCCATAAAATGTGCCAAGAGATCAGAGACAGCGGAGATGCATTTCAACAAAGAGATAACCATTTGCTCTACTTGCCAGGAAGGGCACGATGGATAGCTGTTGTAAAACATGATATGGAGATGTGTGGGATGTGTGCCCTTGGTTGACTGGGAGACAGGGGTTTACTTTTCCACATGGGAACAAGACTGGGTAAGAGGCTTCACATCCACCAAGGCAGGAAGGGTTGAAAGGTTGGAAACATCCTACAATGTGCAAACGCTAGAATTCAGATTTCCCTGCATGGAGATGGTTGGGGATTTTCATTTGCTCCGTGGTCATCCAGGGAAGGATGGTGGAGGTAAACCTTCTATATAGTTTGGTTTAGTGTTATGTCTTCCAGTTCTTTCCCTTAGATCTGGAACCCAGCAGGCATGATAGTTATTTTCTCTGTCTTGAGCTCTAGCTTAACTTGTACCAATAAAGTTTTTCTGTTTCAGAGAGCAGATTGTGTTTCACTCTCCTCCCCATGTGACCATGGCTCACCCTGATGCCTGTCAGAATCTCTAGTAATCAGCACTCAACAATGGTCCTTAAGTAGGTTCAGTTTATTGGATTCAGTATTACTAAAGCATCCTCTAAACACTTCTGTGTTAAGACTAAAGAGGGGAAGTGGGAATGGGATTATATACAGGGTTCAAACTGGGGTGTCAGATGGCTACAAGCCAATGAGTGCCCCATTACCCTCGTGCTGAGAATAACGGCTTCAACATTCAGGCGGGAGACTTACAAGAGAAACCCGAGATCTTATGTAAACAGGGGCAAATGCTACAAGAGCATCAAAGGCAACATTCCAGAGTTTGCAACACTCTTTACAACCTTCTCCCCCCCCTTTTCTTCATAGCAGCCACTCTCTCTCTTTCCCCTCCTCTTATTTATGACAGCCTAGCTGACATTCTGAGGTTCCTCCTGGCTTCAAAGGGTACAAGAAGTGGAAAGCACGTAATAAATCAGGGGCATCGACATGACAATCCTGGACCCATTCATTTTCTTCGGGACCAAAATCCTTCCACCTAATCAAATAGAAAGGATGGCCACCCCTTATTCTAGAGTCCAGAATCTGAGCCACCTTGTGATGCAGTTTGTCATTCAGAGTCAGAGGTGGGGGGGGGGGGCAGGGGAACAAGGATGCCAGGCATTTGGTCCAGGATCCCGCTTCAGGAGGCTGAAATGAAAGATTGGATGAACACCCCGAAGGGATTTAGGCAAGGCCAATTCACTTCGTTGATTTTACGCACAACTGGAAAAGGTCCCACATAACGCCAACCCAGCTTCCTACTGGGTTGCAGCCCTTTTAAGTTCTTAGTGGACAAATACACACAATCACCCAAGTTTATGTCCCAAGGTTCTGCCCAGTGCTTGTCAGCTTGAGTCTTATAATCGGCTTTGGCTTTATCAAGAGCCTCACAAATCACTGGCCACTGGTCCTGCAGACTGTGCCACCACTCATGCAAGTCCCCCCCATTCCCAGGGATGTCATCAGATATCATGGGGAGGGGCATCCCCTCGTAACCATACAAAGCCATGAAAAGAGAGACCCCAGTGGAAGAATGCACTGAGTTGTTGTAGCTGTATTCTGCATATGGTAACAAGTCCACCCAATCATCTTGCTGATAATTGATGAAACACATGAGAGATTGCTCCAGCATTTGGTTAATTCTCTCTGATTGGCCATTGGTTTCTGGGTGATAAGCACTACTGAGTCCTTGTTCAATGTCCAAAAGGAGCAAAAGTTCTTTCCAGAACTTGGCAACAAACTGCGATCCTCTGCCTGAAATTACCTTCCTCGGAAAACAGTGTAGTTTAACAATGTGGTACATAAACATCCTTCCTAAAGGCTTAGCAGTGGGCAGCTATTTGAATGGAACAAAATGTGCCTGCTTTGAGAAAGAATCTACCACCACCCAAATAACAATATATCCCTTGCTGGGGGGCAAGTCAGTGATGAAATCCATCGAAATCACCTCCCAAGGTCTAGATGAGGATTCTAAAGGTTTCAACAGTCCAGGGGGTTTACCCCCTCGTTGTTTGCACATGAGACAGGTAGGACACAAGGTAACATATTGGGAAATCTCCGCCCTCATGCGTGGCCACTAGAACTGGCATTGTAGTAAATGCAAAGACTACAGAAACCCAAAATGTCCAGCTAGTTTGGATTCATGGTCCCAGCGTATTACCTCCCCCCACATAGCAACGGGCATGAAGACTTTGGACTCCTTATACCAGCAGCTGTCTTTGTGTTCTTCTACCCCCTGCGTACAGGCAATTTCCTCCCGGTCTTCGTTAGACACAGCTGCCTTGAATCTGGTGCTCCATGAAAGCACCTCCTTCTCTCCCCCACTTTCACCTGATTTCAGGTCAAGACTGTCTCACCCAACTGTGAGGGTGTGAACATAGAGTCAATCATGTCTTCCCTCTAGCTTGTGTGTTGGGGTAGGCGGGACAGGGCATCAGCCAAAAAGTTGATTTCCCGGGGAGATGGTGGAGGGTAAAATGGAACTTGGAAAAAAACTCCACCCACCTGAGCTGTTTGGCATTGAGGCTTTGGGGGGTGCGCAGTGCCTCTAGATTCTTATGGTCAGTCCAAACCTCAAATGCAACCCGCACCTCCTCCAACCAATGATGCCACATTGACAAAGCTAATTTAATAGCCACGGCTTCTTTATCCCACACTGACCAATTTCGCTCTGTAGTGTTGAACTTCTTAGATATGTAAGCCAGGGGGTGGAGTCACCCATCTGCCCCCTCTTGCCAGATAGCCCCTCCCATTGCGACATCTGATGCATCCACTTGGACAATGAATTTCTTATTCTCGGCGAGGTGGGCAAGCACTGGCTCAGAAGTGAACAGTTTTTTAAGCGCCTCGAATGCCTACTGGCATTCCTCAGTCCAGTTTAACTTAGCCCCGGGCTTTGTACTCTCTACACCTTTCCCCTTTGTTTTCAGCAAATCTGTTAGTGGGAGAGTTACCTGAGCAAAGTTAGAGATGAAACCCCTATAAAAATTATAAAATATGATGAATAATTGGAGATGCCGCCGAGTGGTGGGTGCTTCCCACCCCACTACGTCTGCTACTTTCTTTGGATCCATCTCCAACCCTCTCTGGGAAATGTGATAGCCCAGGAAATCCACTTCCTCCTTGTGGAACTTGCATTTGGACAATTTAACAAATAGTCTATGCTCCAGAAGAGTCTGGAGAACCTCCTGCACCAATTTGACATGTGATTCCCAGTCAGGGGAATAAGAAGAATGTCATCTAAGTACAGTAGCACCCCCTAGAATAAGTGCTGGTGTAGCACTTCATTGATCAGGTTCATGAAAACTCCAGGCACCCCCTGGAGGCTAAATGGCATAACCAGGTATTCGAATTGCCCCAGGGGTGTGTTGAAAGCCGTCTTAGGTTCATCCCCCTCCCTTATGCGCACTCTAAAGTAAGCATCCCACAAATCAAGCTTAGTGAAGATTTTCCCTTTGGAAGCCTCTGCTAACAAGTCTTTGATCAGTGGGAAGGGGGTAGGCGTTGGTAGTAGACACTGCATTGAGTCCTCTGTAATCTGTACACAACCTGAGCCCACCATTCTTCTTCTTCCAGAAGAGGACAGGAGCTGTGTAAGGGGAGGAGGTGGGACAGATAAAACCTCGCGCCAAGTTTTTATCAATGAACTTACGTAGCTCCCCTTTCTCTGCCGGGCTCATGGAATACAACTTTCTCTTAGGCAACTTGTGCCCCGGCAACAGTTCAATAGCACAGTCATGATCCCGGTGTGGAGGGGTAGTTTGTCTGCTTCCACCTCCCCAAAAACTTCCACCAAGTCCTCCACTGGATGTAAGGATCGTGCACACAAAGCCAAAGGCTTCCTAACACCAGTGGGAACCGGGCATTGGGGTTAATCACAAAAGAGCAGTGCTCCCAATGTTCTCCCATCCCCATCAGCAGGGGGACCATCTGGTATTTACACGACTCCTGCATAGGGGAGCCGTCCAACTGAACAAAAACTAATGGCTCTGGAAGTTTTTGGACTGGAGTCCCCAGCCCCGTAATGAGGGAGGGGCTGATTATGTCTCTTGTGCAGCCCAAGTCGATCAGCACCCGGACTCGAATCTGTGTGCCCAGGTCTCTGTTTAAAATAGTCATAGTCATGAACAGGATGGGGTCAGAACTGCTTACCATAGGCGGTGCCGGCGGCTTTTGGATCTATTGTTTTGTGCCTCTTACAACAGGTCCCTGCCTTTTCCTGATGGCTCCTGTGTTTCCTCGCTGCTTGACGAGGTGTCCTCCAGTTGCGCTCCCAGCCGTAGTGCTTTCAGGAACTTTCCTTTCTCACCACCTTGTCATTTTGGGGTCTCCATGGCTTCCTTCTCTCTAGTTTTTGGAGGGGTTGAAGCCCCTGATAATCTGTGCACAATCTGAGCCTGCCATCCTTCTTTTTCCGGAAGAGAATGGGAGCTGTGTAAGGGGAGGAGGCGGGATGGATGAAACCTCATGCCAAGTTCTTATCAATGAACTTTCGCAGTTCCCCTTTCTCTGCAGGGCTCATGGAGTACAATTTTCCTTTCGGTAACTTGTGCCCCGGCAGAAGTTCAATAGCACAGTCACAATTTCGGGGGGGGGGGGGGGAGAATGGTCTGCTTCCACCTCTCCAAAAACCTCAGCTAAGTCTTCATACTCTTGGGGGATCCCCCCCCTTCTCCTCCACTAAGCAAGCAATCACTGGGTCTGCTGGAGGAGACTCACCCCACTCAGGTGACCACACATGGGATTTACACCCCGGGTCAACAAAATGCACCACCCCTTTGCTCCACTGGATGTAAGGATCATGACCACACAGCCAAGGGCTCCCTAACACCATTGGGAACCAGGCATTGGGACTGATCACAAAAGAGCGGTGCTCCCAATGTGTTCCCGCCCCCATCAGCAAGGGGACCGTCTGGTATTTACATGGCTCCTGCATAGAGGAGCTGTCCATCTGGACAAAAACGAATGGCTCTGGGAGTCTTTGAACTGGGGTCCCCAGCCCCATAACAAGAGATGGGCTGATTATGTCTCTTGCGCAGCCCGAGTCGATCAGCGCCCAGACTAGGATTTGCATGCCCATGTCTCTGTTTAAATTGGTCACAGTCACGCACAGGATGGAGTCAGAATTGCTTACCATAGATGGCACCTGCAGCTCTTGGACCTGCTGTTTTGTGCCTCTTACAACAGGTCCTGGCCTTTTCCCAATGGCTCTTGTGTTTCCTTGCCACTTGACAAGGTGCCTTTCAGTTGCGCTCCCAGCTGCAATGTTTTCGGGAACTTTCCTTTCCCATTGCTTGGTTGCTTTGGTGTTCCTGTGGCTTTCTTCTCTCCAGCTTTTGGAGGGGCTGAAGTCACACTCGTCAGGCAGGCTGCCACGAAATGGTCGGCCTTTCCATACCTAAGACAAAACCCTTGTCTCATCCGCTGTTCTTTAACTGGGTCTTTTCCTCTGGGCTGGGTCATCTTCTGGGGGGCTCCCAGGATTTTAGGGTACACCCATGGGGCCCGCATCTTGATAATCTGCTGGCAGTTCTCCGCATCATCTGCTTCTTGCATCCAGGCAGCTAAGGTGAGGGGTTGCACATTATGCAGAACCATACCAAGAATCTGGTGACTGAGCCCCATCTGGAAATGCTCCATCAGCATGGGCTCTGGCCACCCCTGGATCTTTGCTGCGATCAACTTGAACTCTTCCGAGCACTCGCACACTGTACAGCTGCCTTTCTTCAAGGTACAGAGGCACGCCCACGTCTTCTCGCCTGCCAGGGGATCTTCATACTGCCTTCGTAGCGCCCACATGAAGGCCTGCACATCCCATAGCTCGGGGCCCTGGATCTCGTACAAACCCATGTAACAGTCTGCTGCCTGATCCCTCAACTTCGCGCTGATGAACTCAACATGATGTTCATCATCCGGAAACGGATGGCCCCAATCTCTTAGGAATCTGTGTACTTGCACTAGAAAGAACACCAACTTCTCAGGGGTCCCATCCAATGTTCCCTCTAAGCTATGGAGTCTTGTGAGAAAAATTCTACTTAGTGAGCTACTGGCATTAAAGATGTGAGCGAGCAATTTGGCTACTGCATTAATTAGCTTGCTCTGGAGCCATCCTTCCTGAGCTAAGACAAAAATGTATGAGCTGGAAGCTAAAAAACCGTGAGCTAGCTCACACTAACTCAGCTTAGAGGGAACACTGGCCCCATTGAATGTAGCTTCCAGCAACTCCTTGGGTTGTTGCAGTCTGGGGACCCCAGGAGTCAGGGGTTGAGCTGGTTGCTCCAGCCCTGTAGGAACCCCAGGTGTCCCGGCAGGTGTTGTAGGTTGTGCAGGAAGAGCTCCCGGTTGCCTGGCTGATGGCCCCGTCAGTACTGCGGCCGCCCCTGGCTGGAGGAGAGCCTGTTGCCTCAGCTTTTCCCACACCACGTCTGAAATCACTTGAGGGTAATCTAATTGTTAGTTCGAAAACCTCTTGCTGCACTTGTTCCCACTAGTGCATTCCCATGTACTCGATTAGTGCTTCAACCTCTCCGTCTCCACCCCAGTCCAGTGACTGGACACCTGGGGAATGCTTAATCATAGCGGCTTGACACAGCCACCTGAGGAGTCAGCATCCATGACTCCCTCGGAGCAGTAGAGAGGTGCTCTCATGAGTACAGGTCTCTCCCCCGGGGTTGAGCAACTCCCACTGGCCCCCGACCGGGAGCCGGTGTCTGCATCCCCATCTTGGGGACCTCCCACACCATGGTGACAGGAATCTCCACCTTATTTATTTATTTATTTCATGAGACTTATATCCCGCCCTCCCCACCAACAGCAGGCTCAGGGCGGCTAACAACACAAATTAATACATACAATGTCAGTTAAAACAATTAGACTAATACCACAAAATCAGCAGCTTACAAATTATCTTCATAGGTGTATCGGAACAGCACTCAGATGAAATCCTGTGTGCATTCACACAGGCTGGCAGATGAAATTGCCGGCAGATGGAATTGGGCCAGGGCCAAGGCGTATACATTAGGCAGCCCCTACTTAAAGGCCTGGTGGAAGAGCTCCATCTTGCAGGCCCTGCGGAACTGTAACAAATCCCACAGGGCCCTGATGTTCTCCGGGAGCTCATTCCACCAGCATGGGGCCACCACCTCCGTGATTGGCTGGTCTCGACTGTTCCCCATGCTCATGTTGAGATTCAGGGTGGGGAGTGCAGTCCAGGGATAAGGAGCCTTAACACTCTGTCAGAGTCTCTAGCAATCAGCACTCAACAACGCTCCTTAAACAGGATCAGTTTATTGTAGTCAGGTTACTATACTTCTCTAAAAACTATCTGTGTTGAGGCTAAAGAGGGAAAGCGGGAATGGGATTTTATACAGGGTTCAAACATGGATCGTCAGATGGCAACAGGCCAATGAATGCCCAGTTACCCTCGCACGGAAAGTAACGGCTCTTAGTTCCTAGTGGGAAACTCACAAGAGAAACCAGAGAACTTGTCAAAACAAAGACAAATGCTAGAGGAGAATCGAAAGTAACATTCCAGTGTCAACAACCTCTCCCCCTTTTCTTTATGGTGGCCACTCTCTTTACCCCCACCTTTTATTTATGGCAGCCTAGCTGACAGGGACACACACTTCCATTTGCTACAATAGCAGATGTGAGTCAACATACACACATCATACTTAGCACACTGCGCGCAGATCGCTTTTTGATTTGTTGAAGTTTGTTGGAAAATGTAGAAATTAGCATTTGAAATACAAGGTTGTTTCCAAAAATAATGAAAAAGGCCACCCACACTGCATGTCAAACATTGCGATTACTTTCTATAAGGTTCTTGAATATTACCTGCAATACTGAACAATACTTTTTATTCTACAGCCTCTGAAGAAACATGTAGCAAATCTGTTAATGACTGATCTTGAAAAAGAACACAGGGACTGGTTTATACTCCTTAACCTTATACTCCAACAAAAATGTAAAAGTAAGCAGGGGGTATATTCACACCTCTAGCAGTGATAATTGCTACCCAGGATCCCTCCCCCATTTAGGCCTGTCAGTTTTAATTATTTCTATTACAAGATGGTTTTAACATTAAGGAAACTGTGGTGATGTGGGCCAAAACCTGGCTTTGATATGACTATCAGCATGCATTACACTTTCCCACTACTCGATCGTCTCAGTACATCTGTATGCATGAGAAACACTTGTACTGCATTGTGGACTCTTGCGTACTCTCGCTGCTGCTAGAAGCAGGTGTAAATGAGGCCAAAATGTAGGATTGATGGGGCAAATTTGAGCAGGTCTACTCAGAAGTAAGTCCAATTTTATTCAGTAGGGGCTTACTTCCGGGAAAGTGTTTTGGACTGTGTTTTGTAAAAGTTAATCATGACTAAAAAGGAATTCAATTCAGATTGCAATAAGGCCCCACAAAAAACAGTGAATAGGCTGACATCCCTTCTGAGTCATGCTGTCCTAAGATACACAGAGAGATCAAAAGAGTTACCGTATTTTTCGCTCCATAGGACGCACCTGATCATAAGACGCACCTTGTTTTTAGAGGAGGAAAACAGGGAAAAATGAAACAGAAAGAAAGAAAGAGAGAGAGAGAGATAAAGGAAGGAAGGAGGAGGAGAGAGAGAGAGAAAGAGAAAGGAAGAAAGAAAGGTGGGGACAGAGAGAGAGACAGAAAGACAGACAGACAGACAGACAGAAAAAAGGAAAGGAAGGAAGGAAGGAAGAAAGATAGAGAAAGGAAAGAAGAGAGACGTCGGCATGCCAAGCAAAGCCAGGCCTTTCTGTGCAAAGTAGCCATGGAGCTTAATCTGTGGGCGGGGCTTTCTGCTGCTGGCTGTCTTAAAGGGGAAAAGTACTTAAAGGGAAAGAGTACTTAGCCTGGTGGGGGTTTTCCTGCCGTTTCCCTTTCAAGTTTTAACAGCTCGGGCCCAGCAGGGAGGGGCGGGGAAGGCTGGGATGCCAGCCTGAATGGCGTTCCCCTGTGTTCCTGCTGAAGAAAGAGCCCTGTTACAGGTAAGAAAAGCTCCATATTCGCTCCATAAGACGCACACACTTTCCCCCCCACTTTTTTGGGGAGGAAAAGTGTGTTTTATGCAGCAAAAAATGCAGTAATCTCAGCTCAAATGCGTGAAACTTTTTTCTCCCCACAATGTATCTTCCAGTAGTTAGTCGGTGACACCAGACATGGGCAACACAGTCATTGTTTTTTCCACAACTGGACATCTTCAAGCTGTGTAGATGCAGGCAAACAGTATATTGAACATTCAGCTCCTATGATTGCTACCTATGAACAGGTTGTGAGCTGAGATGGCAAATGATTAACCATTCCTAGCCACATGCAGAGAAAGTTTTATTTTCAGAGGATCCACTGTCGTAATCAGAAATATTTTCAAGTTGCCAACATTAACTACTAAAGAAGGCTATGTAAGTCCAAAGGCATACCTTTTTATTTTTCTCTCAGAAAGAAAGTATGTCATTTCATTCTTTGTGTATTTCAAGGGTAAAAATGTGACATACAAGTATGGAACAACAATGGGCTCAACCACAGCCTGCAATTCACTAATTTCTCTTCTTTGCCCTTCCTAGGAACGATGCTGAAACAATTCCATTCCGGGAATAAAATGAATTCATATCAATGGAATTCTTGCCAGGACAGACTTTAGGCTATTCAATTTATTTGCTCCAATGACATATCAATAGAAATGGCCCTACTGCTTAATTTATATAGAGTCTCAAGGAAAGCTTAAGAAGAGAATGGGATAGCCTGGAGGGAATCTCTGAGCAGGATTATGGTTAATGAGTCACAGTCACCTGGAGATACCGAGCTATGCAGTATGAATCCATAATGACACACTGTCCTGTAGTACTGGGCTGGTTCTTGCCTTGGGTGTATTAAAAATGAATGTAGAAATTCTCTTGCCACAGCGCAGAAATTCAAAATGCTAGTTTCCGATACTTGAACTAATCATCAAAATTAATGAAAAATCAGAAGGTCTGAAGGCCAAAAAGAGTCACATTAATTTTATTGGCATTTCAAATTGAGAGGTTCTAATTAGCAAGAGAACACCACCAGGCTTCAATCTAAAATGGTGTATTTGTTCATATCAAAAGAATTCCTTTATATTAAATTCCAGCAGCCTAAATAGCCCAGGCAAGCCCGATCCCATCAAAGCTCAAAAGCTAACCAGCCGTGGTTAATACTTGGATGGAAGGCTGGGCTTTCTACACAGAGAATGGCAAACCACCTCAGCTCATCTCTTGCCTTGGAAACCGGCCGCAGAATAGGGTCGTGCTAGTTCGACTGCAACTTGACGGCACCCCTCCCCTTTATTAAACTCTGCAGATCTTTAGACAATTCCACTGTAGCGGGAAGGCTAGCCGGCCCCAAAACCTCCTGAATCAGCCGCACCAGACAACGTGTGAAAAGGTGTGGACAGATAAAGCTTTATTGGATCCACTCAGCACGGTGTGCAAAAATGGCTGGACCCCGTCTCTGTGCATCAGATAGTTTTTATACAGACAGGGCGTGTTAATACAGCAAGTTTAATCATTTCCTTGTTAGGTCAATTACATATTCTTATTTTATCTAACATCTGTTGAATCCCCGGTTCACCCCCACCCGTTGCCTCGAACTTCTGCTTTTCCCTATAGCAAATACAGGGACCCTTGGTCCGGGCTTCCTGCCAATTTGGTTACTTCTGCAATTTTCTCTGGCTGTCAGCAAGTTACTGTATTCCATCAGCAGAGCATTTTATCTGAGCTAAAGTTCATCAGAGGGAGAAGGGGTTGATTTTAAGTTTGGTTCATAAGCCTAGGGTCAGGCCGGGCCTGGGTCTTCTGGCCAGGCCCCGCTTCACCACAATAACGTCATATGGCTTTGTTTAAAAATAGCAAACACAAACATCTAAGCTTTTGCTGCTTTTGTTTTAACCACTGTAAGGGTATTATTGCCCTTCTTCCCTATTTACTGGGGAAAGCAGGATGTGGAAGAAGTCTGTGATGCCCTCAGAGAGCTCGAACACCATAAAATGGCAGATATTCTGTTTGCAGTCAAGAGGTCAGTGGGGATCTTATTTGCCGAGATAGATGGTCCTTTTGAAATAAAAGGACGGCACGACTTCAGCAGTTGAAACAAAGATAAAGACGTATGAGAGAGAAGGAAAGGACATCCAGGAACATTTTGCCCGGAGCTGCCAGCCGGGCAAAGGAGTAATGAATGAAATATCTCAACCCTGACTCCTCCAGCTGGAATTGGAACGGTATAAGACATAATGGGCTTGACTATTGCCACTAAATATCAGGAGCCAAGTTGAAAGAGCACCTTCACCAACGGAATGGTACCAGTTCTAAGAGAGAAGATAAGCAGGTGAAAATTAAACTGTGGGAGCTCTGATTCATAAGGGCAGATATGTATGGCTTCGTTTTCAAAATGAAAGAAGCTGGGGAAATTACATTCTCTGACCTTCCAGCCCTTTTCTGTAATCTCTGATATGTGGTGGAAGTTGCTCAGGTTATAGTTGCTCAGAGACATTCTTCAAATGTCTGGAGTGCATTAATGCCTCTCGTGATATGGGGATAAACCCTAAAGTTGAAAAACAATTCAGGGGCTCGGCCCTGTCACAAATTCAGTCTGCGGCCCTGATCCAAAAAGGCTGCTGAGGCTCACTCCTAGAACAGATGTTGGGCTGGTTTCTTCAAACAGCAGACCCTTCCCCATATTGGATCAAAATTGCTTTTCAACACAGCATAAGGAGAATTGAGAAAAAAAATGAATCTAAAGCTTATAGTATTAGAAGAAGAGAGAAGAAGAGATTGGATTTATACCCCGCCCTTCACTACCCGAAGGAGTCTCAGAGCGGCTTACAGTATCCTTTCCCTTCCCCTCTCCACAACAGACACCCTGTGAGGTAGGTGGGGCTGAGAGAGCTCTCTTGAGCACTGCCCTTAAGAGAACAGCTTTGAAAGAACTTGTAACTGACCCAAGGTCACCAAGCTGTCTGCATGTGGAGGAGTGGGGAATCAAACCTGGTTCTCCCAGATTAGAGTCTGCGTTGTTTAGATCCTGCCCATGGTGGAGATATGACTAAGTGTAAATGATATAGCAGCAACTCTTTCTTCATCTTATGAAGGAACCCCCCCCCCCCGTCAGTATAAAGTATTGTTTGGGACCCAGTCTATTATGAAAACAAGTACAAAACAAACAAATTTTTGTTCCTGGTTAATTTTGTTGGTTCACAGCTTGCAGACAGAGATCTAACATATGGTAACTGCCAAAGCTGGAATAAGTGCATGTCTCTCCCAAAGAACATGGAAGCAAATAAAGAAATTCTTTTTTGTTGTTGTTTGGTCGAGAACAAGTCAAGATAAAGCAGACACTACTCCTCTTAATGCCACAACATTGTTTGCCTAATGCTATGCTAATTTCTTTGTTTTAAAAAATCGAGGTATATATCCAGGGCTTTTTTTGTAGAAAAAGCCCAGCAGGAACTCATTAGCGTAATAGGCCACACCCAACAGCAGAAGCTCATTAGCATATTAGGCCACACCCCGGACAGCACAGCTCCCTCCCAGGATTGGCTTCCCCAGGTGCTCTGCGGCTTGTGGGGCGCATGGGAAACTTGAGGAGGGGAGGCTGCCTTCCCTCCCTGGATTGGCTTGGCTTCCCCAGGCACCCCGCAGCTTGTGAGGCATCTGGGAAACCGGGGGGGGGGGGGCTGTAGGCGTGGCCAACTCAGAAGCCAGCCGGAATTCCATTCCTGTGCGTTCCTGCCCCAAAATAGCCTTGTATATATCTTTGGAGTTTGTAATTTTACACCTTTTCAGCCTGTTTACTTGTGTTCAGCCACAGTGACATTGCGGCAAACCATATAATCATTTTTTAGAAATAATCAGTCTACAAAAAGCAAAACACATGCACACAACTTAGTTGCCAGCATCTGAGCTGACACAGCCCTTTATGATGTGTTGGAATTTGATATGCTTAAAAAGGAATCTATGGAATCTCCTGTCTCCTAGAACACATCTCTTTAATTAAATAAGCTTCGTGAATCCTGACATGATACCGCCTCAAAGGGTTACAGCATTTAGCTTTTTGTCTAGAGCCTTGTGCCTGGTCCATCAAGCTGCTATTCTTGGGGGACTTTCTGTGACATGCATCCAAGTGATGGGTGTGTGTGTGTGATAGCCCTTCCTTCAGAGCACAAGCACAAGCTGTGCAGAATCACAGAAATGGCTGACATATGGTAACAGCTTTCTGGACAACCTCCATTTTCTAATAATGGAGAATCTAGTATTAATAACTGCCCTTCACATGAAGTCTTCTTAGTTACCCATGGCAATGAAGTGCCCAAAGAAAACTACAAGCCGAGACCAGGAAGGAGGCTACAAATGGCCTCCTCCAAGTGACCTTTACTGTCACTCTCTGCTCACCTTGGCGCCTGCCCTTTGCTGCTTAATTAGCTCCAATCCACTTCTTTCCAATGTCTTTCTGCCTCCTGTTATTATGCTACTTGTGGCTATCCTAAATTTCAGTTTCTGCTATGTAAGATTTTAGACAAATATTTAAAATAATGCTGCCTTTGAAAAAAGTGGGAACACAATCATTTGTTTATCCTTTCACTTTATACAAGATCTAGAGGACAACCAATGAAGTCAATGTTTTGGATAAAAGAAAGACTTTTTTAAAAATTCAACTGTAGAGTTGAGCTGTGGAATGGTATGTCACCAAAGGTGTGAGAGACCAATCTACTACTAGTATTAATACTACTAGTATTAATAAAGGCTGCTAAGCAAAAAGTGGGATTTAGTCACTGATTTATTCATTTATAAAAATTTGCATCATGCCTTTCTGATTTTCAAGAGCCACCAAGGTGCCTGACAATGTAAAACGTACATGATAAAATGCATTTTAAAACCATTACTTTAGTCTGACTCTGCAGAGAGTTTCTGATACTCTGTTGCCTTAAAAGAGATAGTGTAAGTTACATTATGACCTTGGAGATATTTATCATTACATACAACTGGTAAAGTATAGTTACTTTAAACACAAATAATGCCTTCATCCAACCTGATGTGAGAAAGCATTGTACCTTGGGTTTCCTATATATTTGTTTCAAATTGCCTCTTAGAACATTTACTGCTTCCCTTTTACAATTTTCCTTCGTAATTCTTTGGCAGCTGTCATCGGGGTAGCTGACTAAGTAGGATAAATGACTTATTTGCGAAACAGATGCCAGAACGCCTTGGCAAATAGTTCTTGGAAACCAAGTAAGCAGGTATGCAGCATCCTTCCCAATCAAATTCTCTTTAATCTCTGCTAATACAGTCACAGAAGCTCACCCTTAAGCCTCACTTCTTTAGATGGAAACTCAATGGGACTTTTTGCTGAAGTGCATTAAAAAATGTTCTAGTGATGCTGCATAATTAATACAACCAGGGCTCTTTTTCAGCTGGAATGCACCAGAACAGTGTTCTGGCTGGTGTCCGAGCCCACCCTGCCCCTCCCCGCCAGCACCACATGGGCCCTTTAAGAACAAAGAGCTGGCAGGAACGGGCCCCGCACTCTGGATCTCCGCACGGAGATCTGGAGTGTGGGGCCTTTTGCCTCCAGCCCTTTGCTCTTAAAGGGAACATTCCCTAAGAGCAAAAAGCCGGCAGGAATGGGCGCTGCACTCCATATCTCCACACAGAGATCTGGAGCGTGGGGTCCTTTCCCTCCAGCCTCTTTGCTCTCCCTTTAAGAGCAAAGAGCCAGCGCCAAAGGGCCCTGTGCTCCAGATCTCCATGGGGAGATTGAGCATGGGGCCGCTGCTCTCCATTGTGTTGCCATGCCCTGGTCCTGATAAATGCCTCCCCCATCTCTCCCCCCTCCACTCTCTCTCCCCCACCTTCCTTCCTTCCTTTCTCTCTCTCTCTCTCCCCACCTACTTACCTACCTTTCTTTCTCTCTCTCTCTCCCACCTACCTACCTTCTTTCCTTCCTTTCTCTCTCTCTTTCTCTCCCCCACCTTTCTTCCTTCCCCCTTCTCTCTCTCCCCACCTAGCTTTTTCTCTCTCTCTCCCCTTCTCCCCCACCTTCCTTCTTTCCTTCCTTCCTTCCTCTCTCCCCCCACTTACCTACCTACCTTTCTTTTTCTCTCTCCCCCCTCCCCCACCTTCCTTCCTCTCTCTCTCCCCCCCACCTACCTACCTACCTACCTTTCTCTCTCTCTCCCCCACTTACCTACCTTCCTTCCTTTTCTCTCTCTCTCTTTCTCTCTCTCTTCCCCACCTTCCTTCCTTCCTTCCTCTCTCTCTCACTTCCCCCCACCTTCCTTCCTTCCTTCCTTCCTTTCTTCCTTCCTTCCTTCCTCTCTCTCCCCTCCCCCACCTTCCTTCCTTCCTTTCTCTCTCTCTCCCTCACCTACCTACCTACCTTTCTCTCCCCCCCCACCTTCCTTCCTTCCTTTTTCTCTCTCTCTCTCTTCATTGTTGTGTGTGTTGGCAGAACACTTGACTGTTGCTTGGGGGTCTTTGGGTGACATCTGCAGAGAAACATAGCTGTAACTAAAAATGAGCATCGTCAGCAGCACTTTGGATTGCCTATTTTGTGAAATTTAAAAAGTGGGCAGAGTTTCTGAAGAAGATGATTGGCCCTCTTCTCTTGCCACTGGGCTGATATCTGCCTTTAATGGGCCAGCAAAGTTGATGTTCTTAAACTTCCTAATAGGAGAGATTTCTGCTTCTGAGGAGTTGACTTCCAACGATTGGTGATCTTATGATGGTAGTGATACTTTGATATGGTAAAAACCACTTGTTCATAGGATAATTTTACATGTGGGACAGACTCTGCATGGTAAACACTCCACTGGTACATAATTGCTTGTAAAAATATTACAATGTGATAATTCAGGGGGGTAGCCGTGTTAGTCTGAAGCAGCAGAACAAAGTTGAAGCCCAAAGTTTCATCCAAGGTATAAGCTTTTGTGTGCATGCACACGTCTTCCATCTGAAGAAGTGTGGGTGGCACATGAAATCTTATATCTTGAATAAAATAGTCCACAAACTACTCCTGTCCAGTGCATCCACAAACCTAGAAGAAGAGATTGGATTTATATCTCACCCTTCACTACCCAAGGGAGTCTCAGAGTGGCTTACAAACCCCTTTCCCTTCCCCTCCCCACAACAGACACCCTGTGAGGTAGGTGGGGCTGAGAGAGCTCTGAGACAACTGTCCTTGAGAGAACAGCTGGTACAGAGCTATGGCTTGCCCAAGGTCATCCAGCAGGTGCAAGGGGGGGGGAGTGGGGAATCAAACCTGGTTCTTCCAGATTAGAGTCTGCACACTTAAACACTACACAAACTGGCTCCTAGGGTTGCTCTGCCAGTGAACTAGGGTTGCCAACTCCAGGTTGAGGAAATCCCTGGAGATTTGGGAGTGGAGCCTGAGGAGGATGGGGTTTGGGGGAAGGAGGGACCTAAGCAAGGCATAATGCCATAAACTCCACTTTCCAAAGCAGCCATTGACCTGATCTCTGTAGTTTGGAGCTCAGTTGTAATTCCAGGAGATCTCCAGACCCCACCTGTAGGTTGGCAATCCTAAAAAATCATATTCAGTGTACTAGTTCTGCAGGAAGGCAAGCTGATTTCCATGGGAACCTAACCTTTAGGAATTGATTCCAACCCAGTGTGGGAATAATTGTTGGACATAAGATATTGGTTCACGCAAGATTTTGTATAGATGGGACAGAAAATAATGTTTTTATTGGTTTTGTCAAAACCGTTTTGACAACAAAGTAAACAGAATAAGAAGCAAAAGGTGGATGTGGCTGGATGACCACACTTCTGGTAACATTGGGTGTGGCCTAATATGTTAATAAGCTGTACTGTCAGGGGTGTGGCCTAATATGCTAATGAGTTCCTGCTGGGCTTTTTCTACAAAAAGAGCCCTGAATACAGCAATTAACAATAAAAATGAAGCAACTGGAATCACTTCAGAAAAACAATCTTCTCTCCCTGAAGGTGGTTTTTTACTTCTGACCTTAGATTTTGAACACGCTTTAAAAGAAAAGCACCCTGCACCTGCACATTCTTCTGCTGTGGTAAGTGCAAGCCTGATCCACCTCGAAGGTGAGAAATAAGTTTCCCCAGATACCAGGCACAACTTCTGCAGAGGGAGCTGAATCATCTCTGCCTTTGTGACTTCCAAATCTGAGCTGGTTATCTCTCTGGGAACAGGAGGTGGGGGGGAACCCCTGGTTCCATTTGTTAGGAAAACAGTGCTTTCTTCTATCTTCTTCCCAACAGACCTGCTGAAATGAGTGGATGGGGAAGCAGGAGTATGCTTAGGAATAGTAACAGAAGGACTTGTAAGCACCTCCCTGAATGCTTATTTCCTGGTGTGGGAGCTGCTGCAGCACATCTACTTCCTGTGCTGTGAGAGCATGGCAAACATGTGGGAAGAGCCCATGCGGCAGCTCATCTCCATGCCTTAGGATTGCCAGGTCTTACCTGGCTTGTGGCGGGGGGGGTCCCGGCCCCTCTCCAGGACTTCTTCAATGTGTGTGCTTTGCACGCACGCAGCAAAATCACCCGGAAGTGACATCATTGTGTCAGGCACGTTGGGGGCAGGGCTCTGCCATTTGAGGGAAGAACCATAGAATTTTCTCTCAAGTGCTAGAGCATCCCCCACAACATGCCCCGGCATGATGACATCACCTCCGGGGCACGTTGCTGCGATGCCGGCACTTTGGAGGTGGGGTCCCCCCCAGCAGCTGGTTCCGGGTTGGTGGGTAAATGGCCCATCGAGCGGGCCTGGCAACCCTACCATGCCACCATGCCTGCCAGTAGCCCCACTTCTAGTCATTAAGGCAATGCTGAATGGGGAGGAGGCACAATATGGACTTAGTCATGTGGCTCTGGGTTCCTCCTGTTTCTTCTGTGGTACAGGAAGTTTTCACACTGCAGTAGAGACAAACTAAGAAGTGAGGAGGCCGAGTCATGTCCCAGCTGATGGATCTCAATATTAAGGCCATTCTGAGAAACTGTTCTCCCTGCATTCACTCTGAGTAAGCACAAGAAGTAAGCAAATAAAGATTAGTTTCTTTCTAAATTAATACCTCTATTATTGCTCTTCTTGACGGAAGAGTTCTGCATAGCTGCTTATAAAAACCTTACGTAAACTACTGGGTAAACTTTGTATGGTCTATTCTTTTCTTTTCTTTTTAAGCTAAAATAGCAATTTCCTCTGTGTTTTTTATATTTACAAGAGTGTATGCATTTACAAGAATGTATCCAAACAGATAATTTATTAATTTAGATCACTTCTATGCTGATTTTCCATGAAAAAAAACATTCAAGTGGTTAACAAAAGTATTATTTATTGGATGGCAGTTATACACAGGAAGCATATAACAATATGCTAACAAATACTTGGCTAACAAAAGTAAAATGGGTGGAAAGCAATTCTGTTAAAAAACCTTCTAGAATAAATGTGTTTTCCATTGTTGCCAAATAGGCCCATAAAGACAAAGCTCCTAGGTAAGGGGATAAAGAAAGGTTGCCATCATTCATGTGAGGGCTGGAGCTACAAGTGATCTCCAGACTACAGAAATCAGTTCCCTTGCAGAAAATGGTAGCTTGGGAAGGCAGACTCTGTGGCATCACACCCCAGCTGAGCTCCCACCCCTCCCCAAACTCTACCCCCAAATCTCCAGGAATTTTCCAACTCAGAGTGGAGGAGCTGAGCAGGCAGAGGTGAGATTCTGTATTTTGGGACTTGAACCTCTTGGGTAGTTTAATGGATAATGGGAGAGGTCAGAAGTTGTGGCCTCTCTCATATCCAGATAAGACAAGGAAAAGAGCCATACGGTAGGGTAAATAATCTAATTAAGAAAGAGGAAGTTTGAAGCATGAGAAAACTAACCAACATCAGTAAAGGGTTATGATAGGAACAGTCTATTCTAAGACTGTAAAAGAAGAGTCTTAATGGCTCCAATCATGCAGTCATGTGGGATTGGGCAGGGTGTGTGTGTGTGTGTGTGTGTGTGTGAGAAAAGAAAGTACAGTTCTGATGCTGGAGAGTCAGAACAACAAACAGTGTCCACTTTGAGTTGGCTAAAGCACTGGTGAAAGTGTGTGTGTGTACCTGCTGCCCTGAAAGAGTGCCTCTGTACTTCCACCTGCCTTCTATGGGTATATCTGTAAATAAAGCAAATGTGAACAAAAATTCCAATAGTCTCTTATGCTCTCTCCTCTGAAGGGAACTAACCAAGTGAGTACTAGCCCCTGGACATTCTCACTGCTTAGAGTTGTCAGGTTCCCTCATTGCTCCGGTGAGGGGGATTTGGGAGGCATTAAGGGCGTGGGTGGGGATGCCCCCAATCCCCGCCCCCCAAGAGCAACCACCTGCCTAGCCACCCCTCTCTCTCTCCCCCCTCCTGACCAATTTCAAGGGCTTCAGCTGATTGGTGGGGACCACGTGGCCCGCCAACCAGCTGGAGGGTCCTTTAAATCTAGCAGGAGGGAGGGAGAGGGACAGTCGTGGGCTGCATGCTTAGCTCATAAAAAGACCCCAAGGCTCACCCCCATGTGCCAGGGCCCCCACCCTGCTCACAAAAAGACCCCACGACTGCTCCTCTCCCTCCTGCTAGATTTTAAAGGGTTCTCCAGCTGGTCGGCGGGCCACATGGTCCTCGCCAATCAGCTGAAGCCCTTTAAATTAGGCAGGAGGAGAAGGAGAGGGGTGGCCAGTCATGCTTGGGGGCAGGGCTTCCCCCAGCAGCCAGCTGGCCAGGGGCAGATTGAAGCCCCCAGAAGCAGGGAAACCCCTGCCCGGACCTGGGGGATGACAACCGTATAACAGCTTGAGGAAGTGGGGGATGCACAGCAATATGTTAACATGTGTCTCCCTCATGATCTAAGTTCCTATTTCTAAAAATGCTGAAGATTTGGTACATACGTTTGCACATAATATTTAGGTAGGCTCTCAGAGGGTATAAAAATTATCTTTCTTCAGGAGAGGCTACAAGCTATGTTTCTGTATGAGTTACTTTTTAGCTTGAAGGCAAGCCCAGGGATGTGACTCACGTGGAGATGGAATGGGCAGCATCTTCTGGGGGCACATAATTCTGCTGTGTATCAGGAATGATTGAACAATCCAATCACACCCATTGCCAAGATGAGAAAGAATTTAATCATTGCGAAGGAACCTTAGATTGTCAGCAAGAATGCTGTTTCCCTATTTGAAGTCTTAACAGAGTGGTTCAAACATGCTTTCAGGCTGGTCAAGCAAGTCCAGATATATGATTATTAATAAGAGACATATACTCAGTGTTGATCATGCTGTTGGATACTGCAAATAAATCCTGGAAATTGCTACCAGTGTTTAGTGAACCAAAGAAAGCCAGATGAAACAGAATGGAGCAGATCAGAGTCAAGGGAGATGGCAAGAACAGTGATAATCGGTTTAAAAATTTGAGGATCGTGGGAATTTATGGTTGCTCTGAACATGGCATGAATTCAGTATTTTCTCTTTAAGCGAAAAACTGTGGGGATTTCTCTCTAACTTGCCTCCTTAAGGCGAAAAGGAACAATAATTTAAATCATATGCAGTTTCTTTCCCCAAACAATACGATAATGTTGTATGGTTCCATAATGCTGCAACATTTTTGTAACCAAAGGATCTCGAGTAACAAAATAAAATGCCCAAAACTCACTTTATTGGCCAGATGTTTACAGTTTCAGCACATATGCACTTGTTTTTTCCAATTTCTCATTTGGATTTCATTTCATTCCAAATTATGTAGTAAAAATACTTCATTTGGGAATTGAACAGGCACTTGAAATAAAAGTACATGCAATTAATGACATATCCAATAGCATAACCTATTGTCCAATAAATCTTTTCGGTGCCAAGCCCTCTTTGGCTTTAATGATCTATTTAAGTCAGTTCAGTCTAATTACATTTATACTCATGACTCCAAGAGAGCTAAGTTAGTTGCAAATCAGGGAGGGAACTGACAAAGTGCCATCCTAAGGAGAGTTAGAGCTTTCTAAGTCCACCAAAGTGGACTTTGTTGTGATAGCATATTTACTAAGCAGCTAAACACATGGAAAATATTTCAAGGCAATAAGCACAGAACAGAAAACAAAGTCATAGGCCACAGGAGTGAGATAAGCCGGACGGGAATCGACATAAATTTGCGCCGGCGCAATTTGCACCACTTTTGAGGATCACACAGGTCTATGGACCTGTGAGGGCGAACTGCTGCTGTGTGATCACACGCAGCCGCAGGCGAGTTGTTTTTTTTTCCAGCCGTTTTCAGTGCGCTTATTCACTTCTACAAGGGATCAATGACTTGCCTCTCCACCCTCAGGGTCGTCCGATGATGCGCATACCAGGACGAGGGGGGGAACCATAAAGCCTGCTCCCCGACGCCTCTTCTTTGCGCTGGCGTGATCACACAGGGAAAGGCTGGTTCTGGGCCATCACAAACCATTTGAGACTGCCTTTTCACTGGTAGCTAAATAAGCTGATTCCCCGCCGGCTCAAAGCGGTTTGTGACAGTTTGACACCAGCTGCAGGACGCTTCCCAGATGTGCTTGTGTGATCGTGCCACTTTGAACCGGTGGGGAATCGTCTTTCTTGTGTCGCAAATGGGTGCATATGATCGCGCCCATTGTTTCTCTAAGGAACTGACTTTTTATTATTATATTTATTTACAAAAACTAACTTGTTTATTAAAACATTTATTATTAAAACATTTATATCCTCATGGTTTAAGGCAGCTTACAATAATAGTTTTAAACATTTCCAGTTAAAACCAGAATACAATAGCAAATAGTAAACTAGAACACACTCTGCCTGCATGTTTAAAAACTGACCACAAAACAAGACATACCATGTATGTAAAATGTTGTCAAGTCACAGCCGACTTACGGTGACCCCAGTAAGGGGGTTATTTTATGGCTGAATTTGGTACCAAATTAAAGGGGGGGGGGGCTGTAAGGAAGAGACCAGCTCAGCTGCAAAAAAGAGCCAAGTGAAGGTTGGAGGGGGAGGCCTCACCTTGTAAGTTGTTACAGGAACAGCTGCTTTCCATCTTACTGGGAACTGGAAGGCCAAACTACCTAATCAACAGCGGGGCAGGATAAAAAAGTTGGCAGCTCCTTAGGGAGGAGGCGTGCGCGTCATTTTAGGGAGGATGCTATCTTTGTCCTCCCTTTGGATTAATGTATTTTAACTTTGAAGCTCAGCTGATTTAAATTGTTTTGTTGTATTCTGACCTGTCAGGGATGTTTGGCAGCCATTCTTTTGTTTTGTTATCCATTCTTGGACTTGTATTCTTTCTATTTTGTTTGGATAATAAACCCTGCGTGGACTATTGAACTCAAGTGTGGAACGTGAGTCTGTGCACCTGGAGGAGGATCCTCAGCCTCAACCCTACATGGTGGCAGCTGCGTGAGTCTGGATGCTGAGTTACGGCAAGCATAGTTCTGCACTTAAAGTTTAAACTGGCAGTAAGGAGTGCTGATTTATGGACTTACTGGAGGTGACATTATATAACATGGATCCAGTTTTATCTTCAGTGGGACCAAGAGAAACTCTTCAGCACGAAAAGCCCTTTCGAAGGTACTCCTCTGAGAAGGTATTGGACACTGGCCTAACTCCAGAGGAGTGTAAACACAATGATGCCTCCTCAAGGAGACAGGTGCCACAGTTTGAGATAGACATGAAAACTTGGCATATGGAACAGCAGAGAAGAGATAATGAATGTTTGGCAGGACTTTCACCTTTACAATTGCAGCCCAAATACTTAGTACAGCCAGAAGACTTTGTAACAAGCCCCTTGAGAGAGTCTCAGAGAACTATGGAATTCCAAAATGATAAGGGAATAGGCATAGCTGTACAGCCCGATGCGGCCACACTGGCTTCAGCTGTAGGTTAACCAGTGGACCCTGTGCAGCAGTTATGTTCCCTGATGACTCAGCTCTTGGGGCAAAATGTGCAGCAGATGAATATGATGCAGCAGCATTTAATAGAAAATCAAGGAGATAGATGGACAAAGTTAAAGTTTCCTGAGCTAAGGTCTGGAGGCAATGTTGCAACCTTTTTTTCCTTATTTGAAGCTACAGCTTGGGACTACCATTTGCCAGACACTGAATTCATGGGAGCTCTGCAAAGGTGCTTGCATGGGAAGGTTGCAGAATTACTTGCACAGCTCACTCTCCAGCAAGCAAGGGACTATCAATATTTTAAGCAGTTAGCTCTTCGGCAGTTTGGACTTTCAACAGAGCAACATCGGCTATGTTTTCGTCAGGCAGCACCTAAGCCAAAGGAATCTTATTGTTCCTTCATTAGTAGGGCACAGAGGATGTGTCTTCATTGGACTGAGTCAGCTCAAGTGCATACATTTTGTGATTTAGTAGAACTGATCATTTGGGAGAATGTTTATCAAGTTATTCCACCAGAACATGCAGTGTTAACACGTGGTCAGAGGCCCGCTACTATTCAGGAGCTGGCAAGGGTGCTGGATGAAATAGCTGCAGTGGATTATTCTACCTTAAAACAGCAAGGAATTGGAGAGCCATTAGAAAAAATTTTTAGATATCCTTCCAAGCAGTATAGACAAGAACAACAGAATGTTCCCCGGCAACAAATTCAGATGGCAGCTAAGATCTCAGTCAAGGAGGGAAAGGGGCTGGGAAATTTAATTTCACCTTGGGTGATCTGTCATTATTGCAAACAGCCAGGACACATCAAAGCTCAAAGCTCTAAGTTGATGGCTAAGAGTGACAGACATCAACCCAAAGGCCAAGTGGTTTCAAGTTGGCCCCAAGTCCATTTGATTACTGAGGATGGACTGCAGTTAGGAGATGGGAAAGTGGATATTTAGGACCAATTAGTAACTGGTGATACAGCAGAAAGAGTGCAGGTGGATAAGGGGGATAAGCTGGATCCCTGGGACTTGAGAGGTTTGGTTGGGAAAATAGGTCCAAGGAATGAGCAAAAGCAGAGACAGCCCCAAGGTTGTGAGCAACAACCCAGGAGATGCTTAGGGATTAATTATATTAAGTTAGCAGCCCTACCAAAGAAATCTATCTCCTGCTATATTAGCCCAGAACAAGCGCATTGGTGTGCTCAAAAAAGGGCCATGCAAGTAACACTGCAGGACTGTATTGATCTTCAGGCTGTATGGGACAGCGGGGCAGATTTGTCAAGCGTGTCTGAGGACATTTTTCATGGGTTAGGACTTCAGGCAGATGGTAAAACAGAAATACGATCCTATGATTCCAAACCTAAAGAACAGCTCGTTACATTTTTTAAGGTGGGAGTAGAGGACTGGAGTGATACTGTTCCCCTTCTGGTACCTAAGGGGATCCACAGTTTCTCGTAGGTATGGATATTTGATACAAAGTATTAAGACCAAGGCAAATGGTGTCTCAACTTCCAGTTAAGACACGAAGACAAGTGAAAGCAAGCGAATCCCATCCCAAGCCGTCTCTGTCAGCGAGTCTTTCAGAGCAGCTTGGAGAAAATGAAAAAGAGATGAGGGAGGGGGAAGATGGGCAGCCAACTCAAAGGGATGAATTTCTGTTTATAAGCACTGATCTAATGGCTTACAAACAGCAATTAAAAGAGTGCCCATCTCTAAAAGAATGCAGAGAGGCAGTGATGGAGGTTAACCCTTCATTGGATAAACCAGGAGATACAAGCTTTTTGTGGAAAAACGAATTACTGTACAGGGAATATATGCCAGTGAAGAAAAGCTCTAAACTGGGGTCTGAAAAACAACTTGTAGTTCCAGAAATATTCAGAAAGGAAATCCTGAGAGTTGGGCATGATCTTCCCCTGATAGGCCATCTTGGGTTCAAGAGGACGCTGGCTAAAATCAGTTCAGTCTTCCACTGGCCTGGCATACATAGGGATGTGAAACAGTATGTTGCTAGTTGTGAAATTTGTCAGAAAGTAGGCTATGCCTCTGATCATCTAAAGGTCCCCCTAGGAGAAATGCCAGTGGTTCAAACTCCCTTTTCTGAAATTCAAATTGACATTCAGGGGCCTTTTGTACCCTCTAAGTCTGGAAAGAAATTTATTTTGGTAATTATCGATAGGGCAACTTGTTTCCCGACAGCCATGCCTTTAAGGACAGCTGATGCCATGAGTGTCACTAAAGCTGTGCTGGAATTTTGTATTTTATATGGGTTTCCCAGAGTAGTGACATCAGATCAGGGCACTGTGTTTGTAAGTAAGGTAATGCAAAAGCTATATGAATCAGCGGGAGTAACTCAAAAATTAAGCGCAGCTTATCATCCGTAGTCACATGGGCAGGTTGAAAAATGGGGAGGGACTTTTACCCGCATGTTGAAAGCCTTTTGTATAGAGCATCAAAGGAATTGGGATGAGTTCTTACCAACGTTGGTGAGGACATATAGAGAAGCTGTACACCCCTCATTGGGAGGTTACTCGCCCAATGAGCTGGTGTTCGGGAGGAAACTGCCTGGGGTTCTAGAGTTGCTAAGGGTGAATTGGGAAGGCACTTGGGCCCTAGAGACATCCCAGTCAGCCACAGAGTATTTTGCAAACCTACAAAGGGTTTGGCAGAGTGTAAGACAAATAGCCAACAAAGCAATGGCAGAAGCCAGGCAAAAGCAGAAGTGCTATTATGATAGGTCTGCCAGGCCTAGGCAGCTACAGGAGGGAGATCTAGCCCTGCTATTGAAACCAGAAGGAGTGGGGAAGCTAGACCTGAGATGGAGTGGGCCATTAAAAGTGATAAAAGTTGTGGGAATGGAAATTATCAAGTGGAGGACCCCAAAAGAGGGATTTTGTTGGCCCACATTAATCGATTAAAAAAAATTGTGAGGCAAGAGGTACAGCAATTGTCAGTAGAAGGTTGGACTGAGGAGGATTTTGACATCCCCGATCTAGTAGCTGAGATTGGAAGGAAGGAGGGATTGGAAGAGGTTCCTATCAATGAGGCTCTAACAGTAGAACAGCAAATGCAATTGAAGGAGGTGCCTACAGGGTTCTACAGCCCTGTTTACAAATCGGCCAGGGAGGACTGACTTAATTACCCATGACTTAGATACAGGGGAGCATTCACAAGTTTGGTGCAATCCATATCCCATTAAAGGGCCAATGTGGGAGGTAGTGAGACAGGAGATAGAGAAAATGCTTAAGATGGCAATTATTGAACCTAGCACTTCTGAGTGGGGTAGTAATCTTGTCATAGACCCTAAAAAGAAGCTGCATGAAGGAGACCCCCCAGAATATCGCCTGTGTGTGAACTATAGAAAGTTAAATCAATTGTGTAAAACTGATCAATATCCATCACCAAATATAGAGGAGGTCTTGGAAAGGATTGTGAATGCTGAATATATTACCGTTAACAGAAAGAGCCAAAGACAGAACATCCTTTTCTTGCTTCATGGGGCAATTCCGTTTCAATGTGCTCTCATTTGGAATTAACTCGGCTAGTAAGGTGTTCCAGAGATTAATGGACAAGGTGTTGCAGGGGTTAGATTTTGCAGGGAGCTATCAGGATAACATTGCAGTGACAAGTTCATCTTGGTCACAACATTTGCACCATCTAATAGTGGTATTAAGGCGAGTTCAAGGGGCAGGATTAACAATCAAGCCTTCGAAATGTCAAATTGCCAATAGCTCTGTTGTATACTTGGGCCATCAGATTGGGAGCGGGAAAATTGCACCTCAGACTGTAAAAACTGATGCAATTATCAATTGGCCATCCCAGTTACTAAAAAACAGGTGTTGAGTTTTTTGGGAGCATGTGGATTTTACAGAAGATTCATTCCCAATTTTTCACATCATGCAGCACCTCTTACTAATTTATGTAAGAAAAGGGTACCCAGAAGAGTGCCCTGGACAGTCAAGTGTCAGAGAGCCTTCGACACACTGAAGAAGAGGCTTGCAGCAGCCCCAATACTTAAACTGCCTGATTATTCCCAAGAGTTTATCATGCGTACCGATGCAAGCCATTATGGCTTGGCCGTAGCTCTGTTGCAGAGAGGGAAAGATGATTGCCTCCATCCAGTAGTATGCCTGAGCCGCAAGCTACTGCCCAGGGAGCAGAAGTATAGTGTCATCGAGCAGGAAGCCCTGGGAGTAGTATGGGGACTAAACAAACTCAAGACATACTTAAAGGGTGTACATTTTCAGTTGGAAACGAATCATAGCCTGTTGGTCTTCATCCAGAGGATGAAAGAGACCAATGCCAGAATCCTGAGATGGGCATTGTCTTTACAAGATTTCTCATTTGACATTAGACACATTAAAGGAAAGGAAAATGTTCTAGCTGATTCCCTTTCGAGATGCTACACTGAAGTGGAATAAAGAGAATAATGATGTTCAGCTAGGGATCTTATAAGAGTTAAGGGATTGCAGTTAAGTCGAGAAATTTTAGAATAATATGGCATTGTTTTGAATTTATAATTTTTCTCTCTCTCGCTTGCAGAAAGCGAGATGGACTTTCACTCTCTTTCTCAGTGCGTGTGTGTGGGGGGGGGGGGTGTAAAGAAGAGGCCAGCTCAGCTTCAAAAACTGCAATCCTGAAGAGCCAAGTGAAGGTTGGAGGGGGAGGCCTCACCTTGTAAGTTGTTACAGGAACAGCTGCTTTCAATCTTACTGGGAGCTGGAAGGCCAAACTACCTAATCAACAGTGGGACAGGATAAAAGAGTCAGCAGCTCCTTAGGGAGGAGGCGCATGCGTCGTTTTAGGGAGGACGCTATCTTTGTCCTCCCTTTGGATTAATGTATTTTAACTTTGAAGCTCAGCTGATTTAAATTGTTTTGTTGTATTCTGACCTGTCAGGGATGTTTGGCAGCCATTCTTTTCTTTTGTTATCCATTCTTGGATTGGTATTCTTTCTATTTTGTTTGGATAATAAACCCTGTGTGGACTATTGAACTCAAGTGTGGAACATGAGTCTGTGCACCTGGAGGAGGACCCTCAGCCTCAACCCTACAGGGGCTTTCAAGGCAAGTGGGAAGCAGAGGCAATTTGCCATTGCTTTCCACTGCAGAGCCTTCCTTGGTGGGCTCCCATCCAAGCACCGGCCCGACTTACCTTCCAAGATCTGATGAGGTCAGGCAATACCATGCCACTTTCCCTCCCCTAAGATGCATTAGGAGGAAAGGAAATCAAGTAGAAGGAGGGACAAACAGGGACAACCAGAAAAAACAGAGGAGTCCAAAGAAAATGCCTGAATGTAACATGGCTCACCCACCCATGGAGCCAACCAATGTTGCGGGTATGGTGTGCACCTGACCTGTCTGAGAAGGGCAATTATATATTTTTAAGAGGACCTATGGCAAGGGTTGCAGGCTGCCTTGGGCTGCCTGGTGGGTATGGGGTCCTAAGCAGAGGGTTGGCCCTTGCTGTGGTAGATTGATGGATCAAGGTAAAGCAGGTACATTGAGCACCAGAGAACACCTACCCTGTTTGGGGGAAAGGGGGTCCATCAGGCTCTGCCTGTGGGCTTTGCAGCCTGGGGTGGGGAATGGGGGCTGCCTTCAGAGTGGTTCTGTCAGGCCTTTGCACCTCAGCAGCCCAGGGAGGCTGGACCCTTACAGGGTGGCTTCTAATTAGCTTTGTTGGCCGAGGGTGAGCCAGGTAGCATGGCTCGCACCTTGGGCAGTGGTACTCACCCAGTATAAGGCAAGGAGGTGGTCAGGGAGCTGACACCTGTCTTGCCTGAAGTCCACATCCAGATTATGCCCTTGCCACAGTAAGGTAAAGGTAAAGGTTTCCCTTGCTCAAAAGCCAGTCAAATACGACTCTAGGGATGCGGTGCTCATCTCCGTTTCCAAGCTGAAGAGCCAGCGCTGTCCAAAGACATTTCCATGGCCATGTGGCTGGCATAACTAGATGTTGAGGTGCATGGAACGCTGTTACTTTCCCACCGAAGTGGTACCTATTTATCTACTTGCAATTTCTTGCTTTTGAACTGCTAGGTTGGCAGGAGCTGGGACCAGTAGTTGTAAATAATCAATGAAGTGGCCCTTAGTTAATCCCAACTCTTGTGTCTGCCTCTTTATTCTGACTTGGGGGTGGGGGGGCAAAAGCAGGGGAGTTGAATGTCTGGCAGAAGAGCACTTCAACAGTAGGGAGATGCAAGAAAAAAGCAACCTATGTGAGGAATAGAGATGATACATCTTGGCTTATCAAAAGCATTGGTGGCTTAAGAACTAAAGCCCAGAGGGGGACCACATACAAAAAGAAGATATATAAAAACAGCATGCACTGAAAGTAGGTATAAGAAGCTTAACATAGAGATGGGAGACAAGAGTTAAGTGACTGATAAAGTTAATAGAGTGATAAAAAGGAGTAATATGATCTGAACAACAAATAGAAAATATCAAAATATCAAACTGCAGAACAGAGAAGTTAGAAAGCAGAAGCAGAAAGACCAACAAGAAGAATATTACATTAATTGGTATAGATATCTCTAAGAAGATAATGACAAATTAAGAAAAAGAGGTGGTACTTGAAAAGAAATCTAGATTGGAAAGTATCCAAAAGAGGGGTGGCAGAAAAGAAAGGAAGGCACTGGGAAGGAACAATAAATTGAAGGGTTTTAGTAATAGAAGACAGACTCGGTTATATCCAGGTAAGTTCAAAGTATCAGAAGATTTATTTTTTTAAATTAGGAGATAACAAGGATGAAAGAAAAGAAGTACAAGACATAAAGAAAAGATGTAGAATGATTATGCATGACTAATGAAGAAGAGATAACAGATGGGGTAGTATATGCTGGACTGCCTCTCCGGGCATACCCCCCAAAGAGCGCTATGCTTTTCTAACACACTGATGGTCCCGGGACCAAGGAGTATTTGCCTGGAGCTGATCAGAGACAGAGCCTTTTCATTGGTGGCTCCAGCTTGGTGGAATGCGTTCCCAGCTGAGATCTGGGCCCTGTAGGATTTGGTACAATTCCGCGAGGCTTGTAAGATGGAGATACACCATCAAGCATATGGATGAGGTCAGGAGAACTCCCATCCATTCAGATCTGCTACCTCTCCCTCCCCCTCACTCTCCCTGAGGCAGCAGTGTAGTAATTGTATGGGCTATCTTAGGAACTGTATTGCTGGGATAGTTTTTAATTGATATGTTTTAATCGTATATATGTTCTATTTATCATATGCTGGAACCCGCTCTGGGCCCCACATTAGTGGGGGAGAATGGGATATAAATCCAATAGAATAATAATAAAATAAATAATAGTAGATATCAAAAATGTAAAGGAATCCACATCAAGTGGAGAAGTAATAGTATGGGAAACAAAAAAAGCACAAGTTTGGTAAACTAATTGAGACAAAGAAGCAAAAGAAGGAGAGGATGAGAATGAAGAGCGGACAGAAGAATTCCAAAGTGATCTCGGCTTTAACTTTCTCAGGCATGCTGTGTGAAATGAGAATTGCACTGCAGTCAGCTCAGTGGGCTGCTCACAAGCCAGAGGATCTGGGGGATTTTACAATTTAATGTTCCAAGGTTTTTCTGTGGGAGTCATTGTCCTGGGTGAACCAATTCTTAAAAACCTAGAATTCAAGTCCCAAAAGAGACATGAATACCTAATTTACCCAAAAGTGACATGGATACCTAATTTACCCTTTTTGATTATGCCAAGAAATGAAGTATCTAAATCACCTCAAAAAAGATTATCCCACATTTTATTGCCACAACTATTTCTTGTTACATGGAATTCCATGTGGTAATTATCGTGAATACTTAGCTACATGAAAGAGGGAAGTCATTAGTCAATTCCCTATGAAAAAGACATGTTTTGTTGTTTATGACTCTGATTGCAAAAACAGTAAAGACAATAGAATAGAATAGAAAGACATGTTCATGTAAGGTCACTCAGGAAATTCGTGGAGTACTGAAAAACAGCTCAATTACAAATATCTGGAAACGGTATAAAGCAGCAGGTTCTCCTCTTTGTTGGCCTGCACAAAAACAAATACCAAGCTCATTGTGTCCAGTTTGGTGTAGTGGTTAAGTGCGTAGACTCTAATCTGGGAGCACTGGGTTTGATTCCCCATTCCTCTACTTGCTGCTGTTGAATGACCTTGGGCAAGCCATAGTTCTATCACAGCTGTTCTCTCAATGACAGTTCTGAGAAAAACTCTCTCAGCCCCACCTACCTCATAGGGTGTCTGTTGTGGGGAGGGGAAGGGAAAGGAGTCTGTAAGCCGCTTTGAGACTCCGAGTGAAGGGCAGGGTATAAATTCAATCTCTTCTTCTTCATATAACAGACATCATAGGTCTGCAGAAACCAATTCCAAAAGCACTGGCCTCACCTAGGTTTTGTTTGATTTGTATTGTTTTTTCTTTGAAAAAGCTACCCATTAAAATGTTGAAGGTTGACTTGCACATCTCTCAGCATTCTATTTCATAAATCAAAAACACTGCACATAATACCAATTAGGGTCAGCCTCTGGAAAGTAGGGCAAATGCAGAGTGCTATATATGTGAATAATTTTCAATATAGAAAACATTTTACAATAAAGTTACCTGTCATACACTTCGGTGCTTTCCTGAAGAACAAAAGAAATCAGAAGAGGCTCTCAGTGAGTTGTTTCTTCATGCATTAAATGTGCATGGAAATCAGGTTCAAACTGAGAGCATGTGTTTGAGCCACAGTGCTGAGACAAACAAAAACTATGGTCTAGCTTATCTAGCCATTATTCTAACACTTGGCTCAAGCTCAACAAACTTAATGGACCTCACGGTCATCTGTACCGACCTCAGTGTAGTGTGAATACTTGCCTCCATTCTCTTATTTTCTATGACTGTACAGATGAACATAATTGCAATACTAAGCACACTTCCTGCATTCTGTATTTGATTCGTTTGTACAGTTCTTAAGGACTGACCTTGGAGTTTCTTCCTGTTTGCAGCAGAAGCCAGCCACTGGCCAACCCCTGTGATGGCACATATCACTCTCCCATTTCCTGAACATGTTCTACTTTTTAAAAATTCATTGTGTTAATTTAAAAAGTAACAAAGCATTGAATGAATGTTCTTGTGAATGGATGATGCACAGCCCACCTAAAGCACAGACAAAGAAAGCTGCTGAACAAGAACTCAACTCACAGGCCAGTACACTGGCCTAATGCAATGCCATAACAGGGGTGGGTGGGGGGAGCGGATATTAAGTCTTAGAAGAAAAACTAACAGGGGCTTGATTTTAAGTTACATCAGTGTGCCACTTAAGAAACATACTGTGACTATGATTTATATTACACAGTGCCATGTTTGTTTGGGGAAAGACTGTTGTGATGGACGTCCCTCTGGCTCCTACTGGCTGAGCTGCTGTGACCATGGACAAGCGCTGAGAGAATGAAACTCCGCATAGAACATTCAAAGGCGATCTCCTCTGAGGAAGTGAAAGAATCCCACTGGAGAGATTTGTATCTGGGAAATGTTGGTGGGGAGAAGTTAACACCCATTATCACAGTATGGATCTAATACAACCCCCTCCCCAGTTGATTTTAAATAAAATCAAAGATGTCTGGAGACTGGATTATAGATCACTTAGCTTTTTTAATTAGTCAATCTCTGAATGACGAGAGATGCTAGGAGGAACGGAAACTATGGGGAAGGAGCCAATATAGCCAATGAAGGGGACAGAAAGGTCAGCTGTCTAAAAGGGGGGGAAAAACCCTTAGAGAGATATGAGGAAAAGACAAGGGGGGGAGATGGAATTGCATTATTGTTTTTATGACAGTAAGAGATATAACTCCCTACGATGTAGCAATGTTGTAGTCCAGGGGTGGCCAACCTGTGGCTCGGGAGCCACATGCGGCTCTTTCACACATATTGTGCGGCTCCTGGCAGGGCGGCTGGGGAAGCAAAGGGGAGGCATGCTTTTTCTCTCTTTCTCCCTCCCTCCCTCCCTCCCTCCCTCCCTTCCTTCCTTCCTTCCTTCCTTCCCTCTTCCCTCCCATCTATTTGCTTTCCTAGTTTCTCTCTCTCTCTTTCTTTCCACTTCTTTAATTCTTTCTTTCCATCTCTCTCTCTTTCTCTCTCAATATCATTAGCAAACAAGTAATATCATTATCAATAACCGGTTTTCCTCGTTTGTTTTTATTTTTGGCAGTCCCATTTAATGTTAATAAAAAGCAAATTTGCATATTTAAAAAAATAAAAACGTGTGTGTGATATTTGTTCCTGTCTTGCGGCTCTCAGACATCTGACGTTTATTCTATGTGGCTCTTACGTTAAGCAAGGTTGGCCACCTCTGTTGTAGTCCATCAGCTTGTTACTCATATCCCTCACATATGTTCCTTGGTGACTCCTTTACTTTCAGAAAGCTTTTGATAAAGTTCCTCATCGAAGGCTCCTAAAAACTCAGCAGTCATGGGATAAGAGGACATGTCCTCTTGTGGATTAAAAACTTGTTAATTAACAGGAAACAAAGAGTGAGTATAAATGGGCAGTTTTCCCAGTGGAAGATGGTAAGCAGTGGGGGTAACTGCATGGCTCGGTACTAGGTCCAGTGCTTTTTATCTTGTTCATGAATGATTTGGAGTTGGGAATAAGCAGTGAAGTGGCTAAGTTTGCGGATGGCATTAAGTTGTTCAGGGAAGACTGTGAGGCACTACGGAGGGATCGGTCAAGGCTGGACAAGCAGGTGTCAACTTCGCAAATGAGGTTCAACATGGGCAAGTGCAAAGTGATGCACACTGGAGCCAAAAATCCCAACTATAAATACATGTTGATCGGGTCTAAAGTGGCAGTAACTGACCAGGAGAGAGATCTTGGAGTCATGGTACATAACTCACTGAAAATGTGGACTCAGTGTGAGCCTGCAATAAAAAAGGCCAACGCTATGCTGGGGATTATTAGGAAGGGGATTGAAAACCAATCAGCTAGTATCATAATTCCCCTGTATAAATCGATGATATGACCTCATTTGGAATACTGTGTACAGTTCTGGTCACCACACCTCAAAAAAGATACAGCATTGGAAAAGATGCAGAAAAGGACAACTAAAACAATTAAGGGAATGGAACACTTTTCCTATGAAGAAAGGTTAAAGAGGTTAGGGCTCTTTAGCTTGGAGAAATGATGCTTGAGGGGTGACATGATAGAGGTTTACAATATTATGCATGGGATCGAGAAGGCAGACAAAGAAGTACTTTTCTCCCTTTCTCACAATACCAGAACTTGTAGGCACTCAATGAAATTAATGAGCAGCAGGTTGAGAACAGATTAAAGGAAGTACATCACCCCAAAAGTAATTAACACATGGAATTCACTGCTGCAGGAAGTGGTGGCAGCTACAAACACAGCTTCAAGGGGGGACTGGATAAACAAATGGAGCAGAGGTCCATCAATGGCTATTAGCCACAAGGTATAGAGGGAACACTGTCTGGGGCAGTGTTGCTCTGCATTCTTGGTGCTTGGGGGGCAACAGAGGGAGGACTTCTGGCGTTCTGGCCCCACTGGTGGACCTCCTGATGACACCTGGTTTTTGGCCACTGTGTGACACAGAGTGTTGGACTGGATGGGCCACTAGCCTGATCCAGCACTGCTGCTCTTATGTTCTCTTAAGTTCCTTTCAGAATGGATTACAGGGTGCTGGTTTCAGAAGCACATATACTAAAACTGGTTGCAGAATCACAGGCTGTGGTCACACACACTAAATAATCCACTTTCAAACCACGTTCAGTGCACTTTCCAACTGGCTTTTTACTGTGTGAACTGGCAAAATCCAGTTGGAAAGTGGATTGAAAGTGGAGTATTTAGAGTGTGTGACTACAGCCACAGTTGATATAAACATTGTATCTGCACACTAGCATATACTGTGAAAAGATTACATAATTACACAGTATAAGGAAAATAATACCCATAATTAAATTTTGTTGGTCATAAATGTGCTACTGGACTCAAACTTTGTTCTAATGCTTCAGACCAACACGGCTACCCACCGGATTCTATAAAGAAGGAGCTGCATTAGAATAGGAAATTTCTATAAGAGATAATTAATTTGTTTGTTCTAGTGGAATGAGTAGAAAATGAAAATACAAAATTGCAAGTCCCAATTCTTAAGTCCACAATTCAGGCAGCCAATGCATCTTTTTTTATTATTATTGTGAAACCTTTAAAAAGTGTCCTGTTAAAATTTGCAGTCCCCGTCTCACCAATTTGGTATCTCATGTAGTGGGTCATGCTATATATTTCATAGATGATTATTATTTATCCTCTCCATTCCCTCCATACAAACATCTCCCAATCAGGTCTATCAATTTAATCCTGAAGTAATGTTTGCTTATGTATATCTTGTCTCTGTGGTAAAACAGTGAATGCCCAAGAGCTTCAAAACATACCACTATTAATGAAAAGATTAATCTACAGAAGTCCAAAAGAAAATTACTGCACTCTCCCAATTGTCTGCATTAGTTCTGGCTGTTACTAAGTGGTGATTAACATCCTGCTGTTTGCAGCTGCATCTCTCAATATAGCCTTCTTCAGTAGGAGGGTACACAGAAGTCATCATGCAACTCAAAGAATAATGCAAAATGAATTCTTTAAACTAAAAAGCATAGACCAGAATATAATAACATGAACACTTCCATTATAGTTAGCAATAGAATTATGATACCTATTTATGTTGCTATACTGATTGGAGGCTAATAGTGCCCAATGTGATTGAGGGCCAAACTAAACACAATGCTTTTTTAAACTTAGATCTGGGTCACTTTTCCAACAGCCACACGGCAGCTATGTGGAACATCATTTTAAAAACTGTCCAAATCCTGATTTGGCTCTGAAGTGTGGCATGGGGAGAGGGAGGGTTCTTGCTTTCTGCTTGCACCATTTTCCCAAGCCAAAACATTTTGACAGTTGCATGACATTCCCTGCAGCTGAGTTGGGTTTGGGAACCTGGAATCTGACCCAATTCTTTAAAAAGTGTCACATCTGGTTTGGCCCTGAGATACCTACATCCAGGGGTCATTTCAAGGCGGAACGAGCAGGAACGGCAGGCTCAGGAGTAGGGAACCCAGGCATGCTTGCATGCCTGCCCTCTGCTTCCCCAGTCTGCCGGGGGTGGGTTGGCTGGGAAAGGGAAGGGCGGGCAGGCAGACATGCCCCCTTTCCCCCCTGAGTCCTCCACCTTTATGGAGAAACTCAGGGAAGGGGGGGATTTAAATGCCTTCCCCATCTGGGGAAGGGGAAGAAAGGCATTTTAAACATGCCTTGGTTCCCTGCCTGATCTTCTCCAGGTGTCCCACAAGCACAGGGAACCCAGGCATGTTTGCATGCCTGCCCTCTGCTTTCCCAGCCTGCCCGATGCAGTGGGTTGGCTGGGGAAGGGAAGGGAAGGGCAGGCAGGCAGACATGCTCCTTCCCCCCCCCCCCCCGAGCCTCTCCGCTTTTGCAGAGAAACTCGGGGAAGGGGGGGATTTAAATGCCTTTCTTTCCATTCCCCATTCAGAAGATGAAGATCAGGCAGGGAACCCAGGCATGCTTGCATGCCTGCCCTTTGTCAGGGGGTGTGACATATGCAAATAAGTTATGCTAATGAGCTCCTGCACCTCTTTTTCTATGAAATGACCCCTGCCTACATCTCCTGTAAAGAGAGGCATCCTATATGCAAAGAACTTGAGCCAGAACACATCAGCTCAAGAGAAGATGAAGTGTGGAAGAGAACAGACAAGGCCTACAATAGCCTTTCTTCTCACATCCTGAGTAGCCATGTTAGTCTGTCTGTAGCAGTAGAAAATAGTAAGAGTCCAGTAGCACTGTAAACACTAACAAAATTTCTGGTAGGGTATGAGCTTTCATGATTCACTGCTCGCTTCTTCAGATACCTAGTAGCACCTTAAAGACTAAGAACATTTGTGGTACAGTATAAGCTTTCTTCTTCAGTATCTGAAGAAGTGAGCAGTGACTCACAAAAGCTCACACCCTTCCACAAATTTTGTTAGTCTTTAAGGTGCTACTGGACTCTTACTCTTTTCTCTCATCCTATAATCCATCTGGTTCAAAACCTTCTGGTACAGCTATACATTGTCTTTGATTAATGCCCAGTTAAGACCCTTGGCAGTTCCAAGCAACTACCTATGGAACAGTGAGGGTCTGCTTCCAGTTTTGGTGACTCTAATGGCAGGGGTGCCTCGTCAGAGCTCTGACAGAGGTGGCCCATAGCCTGGCAGACAGGAGGGGTACCGGACAATTCCAGAACCCCCACGGAGACCTTGCAGGGAGCTCCTAGCCTGGGGTGTGAGGGGTGCCTCTCCTGAGGCAGCAGTGAAGGGATTGATGCTCCCCTTTGCCCCGACTGGTCCCACCACCGCAGCACCACTATGGCACCAACAGGCGCACATTGGTCAGGCGAGCAAGAGATTGAGCGAAATTGCAAAGCTTTCCTTACTTCTTAATTCACAAAGAATGAAGCGTGAGTTAACTTGTTAACTGGATATATGGGCAAGCGCTCCAAAACTCTGATTTAAAGTGGTGGAGGAAAAGAAAACACATTACCACCACCACCCATGTTAAGCAAACTTTAAAACCAATTTATGGGACTAGGAATACTGGCGTTTGTGAAATTTAATTGAGTAAATATGGACTTATCTAAAGCAATTGTCTAAACAAGCTTTCTCTGACTTTACTAAACTTTCTCGAACTGTAAACAATGACTGGCAGGGGAGAAAAGATGGCAACTAGATTGAAGCCCTCTCCAGGAACTACAAAATCAACACTTCCAGTTCCTAAACCTAACATGCTAGCTACAGCATTGCGCCCTCTGTTGGATCAGATGACTAACCTCAACAATAACTCTGAAGCACTCCAAAAACAACTGAAAGAGACTACGTTTAAAACAGAAGAAATGGGAAAATCTGTGAAAAAGGTTGAAGCCAAGACAAAAGCCATAAACCAGAGACTGGAAGTGGAGGAGAAAGAGAGATCCTCTGACAAAGATAAACTTTTAAGACTGCAAATGGAAAAATCAGCTTATGTTCTGAGATTTCAAGGTGCCCCAGAACAGAAGGGTGAGAATCTGAAGCATCTATTAAGTGAAGCAATGGCCCCAATGACAAGTTTACAAGTGGAACTATTGCAAAGCAATATGGATATGATCTATAGAACATATCCAGAATTTATTAAGAAAAAAACCCTGCCTGGGGAGATATTGGTGACATTCTCAAAGAGGTCTACAAGGTCACAAATGGGACAATCTTAAAAATCAAAGACGAAGAAATCAGTGTCCTAAAGGATATATCATTCAAGATAAAAAGAGAGAGGAAACAATACAAAAGCTTAACCAATTTCCTGCAGAAAAACTCTACCCCCTACAGATGGATAATACCTGAAGGACTTGTCTTCAACTACAAAGAGAAAAAGGAAAAGATTGACTCTGTTATAAAAGCAAAGCTGTTTTTGGAACAGCAATAAAGTACAGTGAAAGATAAAAAACCAACAGAGGAAGAGTAAGAAGAAGCCAGCATACTTGGAATGGAAAGTTCAGAAAATACAGCAAGCAGTACCCTGGAAGAGGACTCTGAATCAGAAAAAGGGGCGGCAGCCTCAAACCCCCTGAAAGTCAAATGAAAGTTTGAAAACTTATAACTGCATTTACTTAATCTAATTACTTAAATACCAGCTTATAATAGAAAATTAAACGACTATGCTTCATAACAGTAATTGTATTTTAGAGGAAACTTTTGCCTAAGCAAATTGATGAATCTTATATGATCCTTGTATAGCTTTGTTTTAGTTTAGTCTTTAGTGTTTGTAGGGTTTCAGTGTTTGTAGAGTTTTAGTGTTTCTAGAAGTAAAATAATTTAAAAAATTAAAAGAAAAAGAAGAAAGGAATAGTGAGGGTCTGTGATCCAGTAGAAATGGCACAGAAGCTCTAATTTGTGAATGAGATTTTTACAGTTGAAGCAGAACTGTGGCATCTTTATGGCTAAGGCCATTCAAACAGCAGGAAATGTGTGTATATGCCCCACACAGCAGTATGGCCTCAGAAAATCAGCCCTGTTAGGTACTACACAGACTTGGGCACTTGCCTGAGACAATCAGATGGTAGTTGCTGAACTAGGCCTGAGAGGAAGCACCTAAGGATTCAATAGAATATGCTCCAGTCTGAGTCTGACCCTTTTGTTTTCCCACAAACACAGAAAGCCTAAATTTGGAGAATAAGCCTCTCCAAGCAGCCACAATTCATCAGTCTGCCTCCTCAGAAGCCAAGATCTCTGATCTCCGAGCCTTTCCTCAGGCAGCACCTCAGCCAGTTGAATGGATTTTTGCTGTCAACTCCCCCCTCACATCTAGTTCCTCCAAAATTCCATGGACTCTTATTGACTGTTAACTGCTCTTCACACACGCCAACCAGGCATAAGGAGACTGGTTGTGCATAGAAAGGGGCGGGACTTTTGCCCATCCATCATGCCAGCACTGTCAGATAAAAGGGTCTCTGGGCAGCTGGTTATCTGTCAGAGACCTTGGAGTGTTCCTGCCACTCAGAGCAGCCAACACTGGGCTCAGTGGACCATCAGTCTGATTTAGTCCTGGGTTCTTATTTTTATATATAATAAAGGCAGAAGCAAATGTAGCATTCCTTCAATGATTTTCTTTTTTTGGTACCTCAGATGTGGGAAAAGAACAAAGAACATTATGGGCTAAAAGGAGACACAAACAACACTTTAGGGAAACCTCTGAGATAATGATAGATTAATGACTGAAGAGATCCAAATCCAAACATCCAGTCTTTATTGTACAGACTGCCACTTAATGTAGAGAGTTATCACTACACAATGTATGTCCATTAACAATGCAGAATCAATTTTCCACTGGTCTATCCAGAAAACTAAAAATGCTGATAGTTGTGTGGCCTGGATTCTACATCTGCCTATGCAGGACGGAGCTACGTAGTCAGCAGAATCATATAGTATAGCTTTGGCTGAAGTGTAGCACTCTGGTCAGAAAGTGAGAGGATGGAATTTTAAAGATCCTCCAATTTTTTTTAAAAAACAAAACTCTTCTGTATATAAAAAAAACCCCTAGTACCTGAAAGCAAAGTCAAAACACTTTCCCCTACAGTCAGCTTCTTTCAAAAATGCAATACCCCATCTTCAACCTGAAGTAGAACCCAGCAAAAGCTGTACCGTGTGATTTTGCTATTTGCATGGCTCAACTCCATTCTAAGGACTGTTATACAATATTGTTTTTCCAGCAGAAATTTTCTCAAAAGCTCTCTACCTCTGAATCTTTTGTTGAGGAGGCCTTGGCTCGATGCCTGACAAAAAGCAGTTATCGCAGTTAACAACCCACTGAAATAAATGAAGCAGCTCAGCACTATTGTTTCAGGCTGATTTCTGACAAAAGGGAGGCTTCAGTTGCCACTATAAAAATTTACTAAGAAAGAATGAAGGCTAGGAAATGTATTTCGAAGAGCTGAAAGAGCAAATGTTTGTCTTGTCATACTCTTATGTCATTTGTTGTCACTCATTCAGACTTGTACACATTTTCTTTATTGTACTAAAAGGAGAGATTTGACATTGATAGTATTTATTTTACTTATATTTACTAAAAATCTGACAATCATTCCATTACGTAGAGAACTTAAATGAGTAAATATAAACAGTCCTTAGCAGTCACACGTTTAACTCAAAAACTGGATAAATGTGAATCTTACAAGATACAGTAAGAATTGTACGAATACAGTAGTAGCCAGAATTTTTGTTACCTGCTTACTCCTCAGATAAGTCTGACTGCGCAAAGAGTCTGCACGCAAATGCTAGATGTTCTTTGTAAGGCACTGGAGCAGGGAGGAAAATCTTCCATGTGGTTAGCTCAATCCAGGTGCGAAACAGTTTACTAAATCTAAGGTCTCTCTGTGGATCCACTACCATGTGAAAGATCTTTTATAAGCTCTATATGGGGGCTATAACGTTTGAATCAGCCATTATACATAAATACAAAAGGATGATTAAAAACCAGATAGATTTTGAATACCTAACTTCAAAAGCCTATCGTTATTGAGTACTGGCCCTTTCTCACAATTTCATTGACCCTGAGCCTCTAATGATGAATGTTATTATATTATATAGACAAAAAACATTTAGGAAACCAATCTAACTAAGCAGGCCACTCAAGCCTGAAGTCCTGGATGGGAGACCACCAAGGAAGTCCAGGGGTGCTACATAGAGGCTTCCAGATACTTCTGTTGTCTTAGCTTTGTATATACTTGGATGCCAGATCTACCACTCACTGAATACTGTGGAAGTAGACCTAACCTCCAAAGTGCAGATGCCAGATTCGCTGCCCAATGAAAGTAGTCTAAATAACCCCAAACAATCCCCAAATTTTGGAAGCAACTTGCTTTGTTTCAGTTATTTCAAATCAAAACTAAACGGGATTTCGGGCACAGTTTCAAATCTGAAATATCCAAATGCATACCCCTAGAACAAACTCTGAAGTTACACTAATAAAATAAGATAGGGTAGGAACAGCAATTAATAACATGTGATATATCCGGAGGAAAATGAGTTAGTATTTTTCACCAGTCAGTGAAAAATGAAAACGCTCAATTTACTAGTCCAGCTGTCATTCCAGTTTAAATTTTATGTATTAAAATATTTATATCTTGTGCCAATAGTTTTGGCAACTCCATTTGTGACCTTATGCTGGTTCATATGACTCAAAAAACAAAGATCAAGAAAACGTACACACTCTTTCCATATTTAAGAGAGCAGGTTTTATAAGAGCGGTTGATGTTATACCAAGATTGTGCACTAGGTAGAGTCTGTATGCTTGACCAGGGATTCTTCTCTCAGTCTATTTAACTTGGGCCTTTTAACCTATTTTACCTCTTAGATTCTCTAGGCCCCGATCACATGCAGAATTAGCCGTGCGATAGGCACGACTCCCAGCTGGATTTTAAGGGCGCGATCACACGAGCACATCTGTGAAGCATCCCGCACCCGTCAGCAAGCCAGAGAAGCGGAGTAAAAAAACACTGGGGAAACTGCAGAATCAAACGGGTTGCTGCGGGCCACAGACGGAATTTCTTCGTGTGATCGTTCCAGCGCAGACTTGTGGCATCGGGGATAGTCTGATCAGGCTATCCCAACACCATGCCGTTGTTTCCCCCCCCCCCGTCTCAGTATGCGCATCATCACATACTGCCATTGGAAGCCCTCACGGTGGAGATGCGATTCATCGATCCCTCGTTTAAGCAAATCGGTAACGGACGACAACCCCCCCCCCAACTTGCCCGCAGTTGCATCTGATCACGCAGTGGTGAGCTGCGCCCACAGCTTCACAGAACTGTGTGATCGCGCAACTGCGGGTCAAATTGCTCTGGCGCAAACAGCCTCGCTTCCCCCTTGCTTTATCTCACACGTGTGGCCAGGGCCCTAGCCTAGTATAATTCAAGTTGTATTATTCATTTCATGCCTTGACTCCAAGATGTTCTGCTTCAGAAAGAAAGGATTTACAGAGGAATGCTAGTTTAACATCACAATCCCAGTATTACTCTGGCATTGTGGGGAAACCGCAGTGGTACAGGCTGTCGATACTATGCATTTATCTGATCGTGTTAGTTGTCTTCTTAGTCCCCTACCAAAGAATTCCAGAAGTTGAATTCAGTGATTAAAATAGGATCTTTAACAAGGAATTCTTAGCACATGATCAAAATTACAGTTCTCATAACTTTTGAAGGGAGCTACAGTGATTTATCCTAAAAGAGGTTTCTAATTGACTGTAAATCTGTCCTGTTGATATGCTCAGATACACTCATGCTAGCAGTGTGCCAAGATCAACCAATTCCGATGACGAGGAAAATTTATAGGAGTTGGCTACAATCAGTCACCTGGCGACAAATTGACAGATTAATCTGAAATGAAGTGTGAAATTTACAGTAGCTATCTGAATGGCTACTTAGAAATAAGGCATAATGAATTCAGAGTAGCTTACTCCCAAGCAAGTATGTGGAGGCCTATAGCTTTAGCCCCTCTTGAACTCTTCCTCTCTCTTTGGCCCTACAATCCATAAGCCTCTACTATAAAGAACAATGTAAAATCACCTTTCACCATACTGCACTGGCATCCCAGTAAGTTTTTAGTTGCTGGTCTAGCATGTCCTAAGATTAGGTTATGAGCAAGAAACAGGATGATTCTGAGTCAATAAATCTGATATCCAGGGTCAGGAGGTAAGCACTGTTTAATTACAAAAGTAGGGAACTTAACTATGGTTGGCTGCTCAGAATTAATATGCTTACATAGCACAACATGACTTTTACTCTATAATTAAAGTATTTATTTCCCCCAAGCTGATTTCAAAGTCACAAAGTCATCATAAGGATTATAGTTACCTGTTGTACATGAACAGTTTAAAGCCATTCCCAAACAAGCCATGCTTTAAATATGTTACTTTGAAACTAAGGGAGAAGGCAAGAATGAAGTCACATTTTTGCAGCTGCCAGTACAGAAAACAGGTGAGAGATTTTTTTCATGAGGGAAAACAATAATCTATAACTGTTTTGAGCAGGAAAGGGAGCATGCCTTTTCCCAAACATGTGAGGGAAAGGAAGAGGACGAAGAAGAAGAAGAAGAATTGGTTTTATACCCTACCCTTCACTACCTGAAGGAGCCTTGGAGCAGCTTATAATCACCTTCCCATCCTCTCCCCACAACAGGCACCCTGTAAGTGAGGCTGAGAAAGCTCTGAGAGAGTTGTGACTGGCCCAAGGTCGCCCAGCTGGCTTCAAGTGGAGCAGTGAGGAATCAAACCTGGTTCTCCAGGTTAGAGTCTTGTTGCTCTTAACCACTACAACAAACTGACTGGTGTCAAATATGGTAAACAAATTTGATGACTTCCTCAGGATACTTCCACAGTTAAAATTGTTGAGGCCCCACCACTAATTGTATTTAACTGCTATTATAACTTTTTAAAAGTCTTTGGATACTGCCCTCTTGCTACAGCTCTAATAATTCAGAATGGGGCCAATCAAATTGATAATCTACTGGGCAAGGAACCATTTTGAGATGATTTGCCTAGCTAACTTGGAGTCAGTTTAGGGAGGTGGGCTAGAAACAAATAGGTTATTTCCTACTGTGTAAAGTTACTAGAAAAAAATGCACAGGGCTGGCTCAATATAGCTCCATTTGATCATATTATCCTACTTGTACTGGATATTACGGCTCTACATCTCTTTTACTACTTGTACATATGAAAGCCAAACCCTGAAAGCAAGTGAATCCAGAGCATAGAGAAGTCAAAACCCTCGTGTGCAGACATGCACATGCACACACAGTTCTTTCTTCCTCCCTTTGATACTCTGACTGCTGGCTGCTTCTGGTCAATGGCTCTGCTTCTGCCTCTTCTCTTCCACAAGTCGGTAAGCTTGGCAGTTAGCGTTGGCAAGGTGGGCAGGCTGCCTGTGCCATTCACCTTTCCATCCCAAAAGAGGGAAGAAAAGAAGAGGAAGAACACCATAAAAACTAGCGGTGACAAGGGATGTATAGCAGGGTTGCCAACTCTGGGTTGGGAAATACTTTCGAGATTTGGGGGATAGAGCCTGGGAGGGTGGGGGTCGCAGCGGGGAAGGATCTCACCAGGGTCTAATGCAGTGTTCCCTCTAAGCTGTTAGTGTGAGCTAGCTCACAGTTTTTTAGCCTCTAGCTCACATATTTTTGTCTTAGCTCAGGAAGGATGGCTCCAGAGCAGACTAATTTATGCAGTAGCCAAATCGCTTGCTCACAACTTTAATGCCAGTAGCTCACAAAGTAGAATTTTTGCTCACAAGAGTCCACAACTTAGAGAGAGCATTGGTATAATGCTATACAGTTGATCCTTTGAAGCAGCTATTTTCTCCTGGGTAACTGATCCTGTTAATCTGGAGATCGAATGGAATAGTGTGAGATCTCCAGGTGTCTCCTGAAGCTTTGCAACCCTAATGTAAGAGATAGCAAGAATTGCAGAGAAGGAATTGGGAGGGAGACCAAGAAGAGGGAAACAGTGACAAGGGGAGGAGACAAGATCATAGGCTACAAGTAGGACTGGGATGGGCACAAGGTGGGAGTGGAAGTGGTTGCCCCTCCTCTTCTCCATTGTTGCCAGCACCAACCCCTTTTGCTCTCCAGATCTCTTTTAAAAACTGCAGCAAAGTGCATGTTCCCATTTCCATCTTTTCCCCATGACTCCTTTCTCTCATGAGAACCCAGCCACCATTTGGGTTGCCCTGACAACCCAACCAGCAACCTGAATGGTGGGCGAACCCTCATGAGGCTTCAGGATCCTACAAGAGTGTGGGAACTGGCATGCACCACGGCTTACCATGCTACTTGTAAGGAGGCCTGGAAGAGCAAGAAGCCAGAGAAGGCAGAGGTGGGAGCAAGAGGGCAAGCCAACAAGGAGTGGATTTTGACATTAACATGGGGAAATGAGTAGCTAAAACCTTGCTAGGAAAGGTCTAATCAGTCTCGCCAGATCTCAAAAGCTAAGCAGGGTCGACTCTGGCAAGTACTTGGATGGGAGACCTCCTTGAAATACCAGCCGTAGGAAGGAGGGGGCAGACTTTATTCAGCCACCTCTCTGAATACCCTCTAGGTTCCCAGTAGGGGTTGCCATGACTTCCAGGTGCACACACATACATTCACACACACACACATATGAAAAACACATTAAAAAAAACTGTTGGGAAATAATTGAATATAAAGCATTCATGTAACAAAATAATCCCCCAGCTTGGTTATTCGCTGTGAGCAAAGGGACCAGGGGGGGCATGCAGGTGTAAGACTGGTTCTTGATCCCTTCTTAGAGACAGTTCTCTGGGGAAAGTACCACCTGTGACAAGAACATTAAAAAAAACTATGCTGTAAAGCTCCATGTACAGTGAAGAATAAAAATATAACACACCCAAAAGAGGTATCTCTCTCTGTATAATAATTCTCTGCATGGTGGTGGCATGCTCCTGAAGATTCCACATGCCACCCCAGCCATTGGTCCCCTGGCCTGTCAATAAGAAGTTGTCCCTATCCACTGGCTGTGAATACTCGCATGCCATTGGCTGGGTCTGCTCCTCTTCCCCGCCCACTCCTTCAGCCTCTGTGCCCTGTCAGAATTCCTGCCAGACGGCTTTCTCTCTTGACGAAGACACTTCTCCAGCTTCCTTCCTGTGGGGGGATTAACTGTTACCTCAGTGGCTGTTAGTAGGTGAAACGAAATGGCAGTTACCTGTGTTTATAAGACGGCTGCTGTCTGTGGTTTGCTTAAAATGTTCCCCCATAAGGTTCAATTGAGCTGTAGTTCCAGAGAGGGGCCTGCAGGAGTATCATTCACTGGGCTGAATGGGGCTTTCTCATTTGCTGGCCTACAGTTCCCAGCTGCCCCAGGCCAAAAAGTGTGGGAAAAGAGGGACCCTCCCAAAGGGCGGGGCACCATCAATATAGATCCCAGCCCATCCAGGGAGGATTGTGTTTAACCCATTTTATTTAGTTGTCCTTTATTTATTTAGTGTGTGTGTGCTCCATAATTGTGTAAATACTAAAATAAATTATTCTATTTGGACCAATAATCTGTGTTGTGCTCTGACCTCATAGTCTCCCCCGCTCTGCCAGTACCAAAGGGAGGAAGTAGCCCAAGGAAGCAAAGAAAGGCCAGACCCTTAGGTTGCCAACTTTCCAGGAATCCCCCAAAGATTGTGGATTTCATCTCCAAATAGGGAGATTTGACCACAGGGGTCTCACTGACCCTCAAAAAAGGCAGTGTCAGGGCTTCAGAGCACAGTAGAGGCTGCAGGTGGGTGGAATGAGAAGCTGAAGAATGGGGGAAATTAAGGTAGGCTGATGCTTGGCTGGGAAGGAGATGGGGTTTCCAACTCCAGGTGGGGAATTCCTGGAGATTTGAGGGGTGGAGCCTGGCAACGGTGAGGTTTGAGGAAAGGTGGGGCCTCAGACAGGTAGAATGCCATAGACTCTGCCCTCCAAACCAGCTATTCCCTCTTGGGGAACCACTGTTGCCAATCTCCAGGTGAGGGCAGGAGATCACTCAGAATTACAACTGCTCTTCAGGTAGCAGAGATCAGTTCCCCAGGAGAAAATGGTGGACTCTGTGTCATTATACCCTGCTGAGGCTGCCACAGCAAATTGACGCTGAGTGCCCAAGGCTTTGGCACTCTCCAAGATCCTCTTTCTAGAGCCCATTGTATTTCTTCCCACAATGGGCCTTACTCCTAGTAAGTACATAAAAACATGAATGGTTCCGGAATCTGCATATTTCGTCTTCAGATTTCCACTTTAGTTTGCAGTTGATCTGCAAAACAAGGGTTATCCCTATGTATGGAGCAAATGCATGAAAAAAAGTAGTGAAGATGCATTTGCAAATTAATAGCATTTCACCTCTACCTTATAAGTAAACACAGAGAGAACTGAATTTCATACCCAATCGCCTGAAAATATTGTCTTATAAACAATCTACAATTCTGAGCAGTAAATAGCTAGTCCATAATTCATAGACTGAGATTTAATGAGATATTTTAACTAATACCCACAATGAAGATAAGGGCTGGTATAATGTGTTTTCCCTGGATTCATGTGACTTTCAAGGGCAACAAAGAAGGCTTCCTGACAGCAAAACACAAGAAATATTGCCCTGACCTACCGATTGCCTACTTTCCCATCCACGTGTAATCCATGTGTAGAGACATTACAGAACAATTCATCCCAAGTGACAGCTTCCAAATAACTAGATGCTTTTTAATTGCTAGTATCATTAACCTTAATGGTGTAATTGTGTAGCTCCCCAAAATAATAATAATTTCCTCTCTGTCGTAATTCTCTCCGCAGAACAGGAAAAATGATGTATAGTCAACACACTGAAAAGCAAAAACAAATTAAAATGAGAGGAAAACCGATAAGAATTGTAACGTTATCAGCTTTATCTGCTACTGGTGTCAAACATTTTGGAGAAAATATTCAAGACAACATTCCAGATAAGTAATACATATTAATGACATGCTATCTTGCAGTTTCAAATGACCTTTCGTAAAAACAAACTAGCTATTTCACTGTAGAATTATTTTATATTCAGTGATATCTTGAGCAATTCTTGTTGGCATGTTTACAGATCCCTAGAAATGAACTTCTGTGGACTGATTAGCATAACACTTTTTGAAACATGTTTCTTTATTTCTGGCTTTAAACCACTAGCCACCTAAGACAAAGTTACAGTGGGGGAACATATTAGATGAATAGGAAACACTTGGGCAAGTTTTGCTTATTTCAGTCTTAGAAAAAGATTACAGAATAGGCCAGAGTTAATATGGCAGACTGGCACCTTATTGTATAGAAACACAATTATTTAGGAAAATACCAGGAATGAAACATTGGGAATATGCCACTACAGGTGGTTCATAAGTGAAATTTTTCACCATCTCCTCATTTTCCTGTGATACCTATCCGATACACTTGGGCCCTGATCACACACAGAATCAGCCGCATGATAGGCATGAATGCCATGCGGATTTTAAGGGTGCGATCATACCAGAACATCTGGCAAGCATCCCACACCCATCGGCAACCCGTTTCTCTCCACCGAAGAAGCGGAGTTAAAAGATACTAGGGAAAGTCCAGTATCAAACAGGTTTGCTATGAGCCACAGATGGACTTTCCCCGTGTGATCACTCCAGCATGCACTCATGGCATCGGGGATAGTCTGATCAGGGTTTCCCAACACCATGCCATTCCCCTCACCCTTCTCAGTATGCACATCATTGCATACTGCCATAGGAAACCCTCAGGATGGAGATGTGATTCATTGATCCCCTGTTTAAGCGCACCGGGGAAAAATGGCAACCCCCCCCCCCCCGACTCACCTGTGATTGCATCTAATTACACAGTGGCGGGCTGTGCCCGCAGCTTCACAGAATTGTGTGATCGCGCGACTGTGGGTCAAATAACTCCGGAGCAAATAGCTTCACTCCCCCCCCCCCAGATTATCTCACTCGTGTGACCGGGACCCTGGCCAAGTATTCTCTATTCCATCAGATTACCATTCAGATCAATGTGCTAAAATTTTTTTTTAATTATTTTAATTTACAGATGCACAAACAAAAAGCATAACCTACAATAATCTATAGGCCCCGTCCACACGAACAAGATAAGCCGGATGGGAAGTAACTCAAATCTGTGCTGGCGCAATTTGCGCCGCTTTTGCAGGATCACACAGGTTCATGGACCTGTGAGGGTGAACCGCCGCTGTGTGATCACACGCAGCCACGGGCGAGTTGGTTTTTTTTTCCGGCCGTTTTCAGTGCGCTTATCTGCTTCTACAAGGGATCGATGACTTGCCTCTCCACCCTTGGGGTCATCCGATGATGCGCATACCGGGATGGGAGGGAAAAACTCCCCCAAAAGCCCCCTCCCCAACGCCACTTGTTTGCACTGGTGCGATCACACCAGGAAAGGCCAGTTCTGGGCCATCTCAAACCATTTGAGACTGCCTTTTCACTGGTAGCTAAATAAGCCGATTCCCCATTGGCTCAAAGTGATTTGCGACACTTTGACACCGGCTGCAGGAAGCTTCCCAGATGTGCTTGTGTGATCACGCCATTTTGAGCCGGCGGGGAATCGTCCTTCTTGTATCGCAAATGGGTGCATATGATCGCGCCCATACTTACCTAAATCATACATAGAACCAGGGGTCCTTTCATAGAAAAAGAGCTGCAGGAGCTCATTAGCATAACTTATTAGCATATGCCACGTCCCTTGACATCACTGGAAGCGTGTCAGAAAGGGAATGTCAGTTTCAGCCCCATTATACCCTATGGGCCATTGAAATCAATGGCAAAAACTCATAGGGTATATGAGGGGCTGGAGGAAAGGGGATTTGAGGGAGAGGCTCCAAACTTGCAGGGTAGTTGCTGGAGCCTCTCCTTGAAATACCCACCAAGGTTTAAGAAGATTGGACCACGGGGTCCAATTCTATGGGCCCCCAAACAGGTTGTCCCATCCCCTCCATTGTTCTCTATGGTGGGAAAAAATGTTACCTTTTTTTCTACCATAGAGAACAATGGAGGGAATGGGGGCAACCTGTTTTGGGGGCCCATAGAATTGGACCCCCTGGTCCAATCTTCTTGAAACTTGGTGGGTATTTGGGGGAGAGGTCCCAGCAGCTACCCTGCAAGTTTGGAGCCTCTTCCTCAAACCCCCTCCCCTCCAGTCGCTTTTAAAGTTGCCACCAAATTTCAGCAGCAATTCGGCAGCAGGCTGAATCAGATCAGAGAATCTGATTCGGCCCATGGCTGCCCTAGTGGCCACTCCTGAGCTGGTGGAGCTTCACTCCGCCTCGCTTCGGCCCCAACGGACCCCTGCATAGAACATAAACAATCATCTAAAAATTATTCCTTTATTAGAAACATTTTATACTGTTTTTCCATCTATCTCAAAATGGTTTCCAACACTAGTATAGTGTCATAAAACAAATTAAAGTTGGAAAAAACCCCAAATATTGTATTTACTCAAGTGCAAAACTAGAGAGGGTTGTCTTACAAGTTACAGTTACATCCAATAATATTTTTTTTGTGTGTAACTTTTTAAGGGGGGGGTCACCTTACATTCAGAGTTGTCTTCATTTTGAGTAAATACTGTATAAGCATCATCTGAGAACATAAAACTGATAAAATCAGTGAAAAACTCAATGAAATAGTTCTGTTGTACAAAGATGCAGTCCTAATTACACTTTCCTGGAAGTGAGCCCCATTGAATACCATGAGACTGACTTCTGAGTAGACCTGCTTCAGACTGTTGCTGAACTGTCCTGAACAACAGCAATGAAGGTGAAGTCCTTGCTTCACTGGCTGTCCATTCCAAAGAAGCATATGCCGACAGAGAGCTAACTATCCTCCGAGGAGGGACAGAAAGTATTCCCTGTTAGAAAGAGCAGGTTGGTCATATAAGGTTCTGCAGGTTCCCGTTTTCTTCAATGAAGAAAATACTGGACTGGTCACAGTTCCAGGTTACCAGGCCTTAATTAAGGGGCTTTTCTCCCCCCCCCCACCTCTTTCTCCCCACCTACTGAAAGAATTTTTTCCACCGCCACCACTAGGAAAAAAGAGAGAACTGACATCAAGACTTTCTAGCACTAAACTGTCTCTTTAAGATATTCTGCAAGCCCCCCCCCCCATGGTTCTTCAAACATCCCTGTTGCTTCCTACCACAGTCTTCTCTCCAAATAGGACAAATCTCAGAGAGTCAAGATCAGGGGTCCTTTCGTAGAAAAAGAGCTGCAGAAGCACATTAGCATAACTCATTAGCATAACTCATTAGCATATGCCACGTCCCTTGACATCACTGGAAGTGTGTCAGAAAGGGAATGTCAGTTTCAGCCCCATTATACTCTATGGGCCATTGAAATCAATGGCAAAAACTCATAGGGTATATGAGGGGCTGGAGGAAAGGGGATTTGAGGGAGAGGCTCCAAACTTGCAGGGTAGCTGCTGGAGCCTCTCCTTGAAATACCCACCAAGTTTTAAGAAGATTGGACCACGGGGTCCAATTCTACGGGCCCCCAAACAGGTTGTCCCATCCCCTCCATTGTTCTCTATGGTGGGAAAAAATGTTACCCCGTGGTCCAACCTTCTTGAAACTTGGTGGGTATTTGGGGGAGAGGTCTCAGCAGCTACCCTGCAAGTTTGGAGCCTCTCCCTCAAACCCCCTCCCCTCCAGTCACTTTTAAAGTTGCCGCTGAATTTCGGTGGCAATTCGGCAGCAGGCTGAATCAGATCAGAGAATCTGATTCAGCCCATGGCTGCCCTAGTGGCCACCCCTGAGCTGGCGGAGCTTTGCTCCACCTCGCTCCGGCCCCAACAGACCCCTGGTCAAGATGGATGTAAAGGTCTGCTCTATGTCAGCTAATGCTGCCAAGTTTCCTGGGCAGGAATTATCATCTCTCTCATGCCTACATTGCTCAGGTGGAGTGTTGAGTTTCGTTTTTGTTGCAGCTGCCTTATCGCTTGCTGCCTAGCTCTAACCTTGGTGTCTGGTGCTGTTTCTTCCCTTGGGAACATAGAACCGTTACTTTAGGTGCTTTGCTAGTATATTGTGATTGGGGCTCTTTGGCAGGTTTTTGTCTTGAATTCTATATAACTGTCCATCTTTGAAAGGCCCTTGCCATTACTGACACAAAGTGTGTACAGATGACCTACTTCTTTCTCAATAAACTACTTCTGTTTAAGTAATGTTGTTGGGACTGATCCCGTGGGACTGTGACAGTCAGTAATCCACTTCCAACGCCTATCCTCCATACCCTACGATGGATGACGGGGATCAAGGTGGGGTACCCATACCCACAACCACGGGGACCAAAGTGCCATTTACCAAGGAGGATGCTCCGGTGGTTCCTACAACCACCGTCATATTCCTGCGGTGGCAGAGGGACCCCTATTTATGGGCAAAGTTTTTGACAGTCCTGAGTGAGACCTGGTCGACTACCCCACATTCGTCGTTGCTCACCCATTATGATTTCCAGATGAGAAGAGGGTCGTCCCTTGGGGCTACCAGACCCAGTGGCGACCAGTGGGCCCAGATGGAATGGAGGTTTGCAGATTTCCAGGAAACGATGAGAGAAGTGGCGGAAATGCTCCTGAATATTCCATGACTGGTGGCTACCAATATCCAGCATGAACTCCAACTGCAAGTGCCTGCAGTCCCAGTGGTCCCACCAGCTGGGCCCCCAGCGCAACCACCCCTGGGACAGGTGCCTGCACAGGCAGCTGTACCCGTGCATGGCCCCACGGGGCCAGTTGCCCTGGCCACTCTACTGCTAGAGTGACCCATGGAACTATTAAATGCCACATTTGATAGGAACCCAGATAAGTTGTCTTTCTTTGTGTTGCAGACCCAGAAGTTCTTACAGAACTGGGGTCACCTCTTCCCTGTTAGAAGTGGAGGACTTGGTGCTGTCTCCTGTCCCAGACTTGAGAAGATGGCACCAAAGAATTTAGACAGATAGAGAGGTCAGGACACACAGAGCATCCTTTCCTTCCTGCTGATACTTTCCTTTGAAGTAGAATGCTACTCTTAGGGGCAATTTCCCTGGCTTCCGTCTCCCCCCCTCACCCTCTCTCTCCCTCTCGCACACAAGAAGATGGAGGCTGGACATGCGTCCAGCATCCAGCACCATCCAGCTAGTTAGAGTAGGTAATCTATATCTATCTCTTACCTGCACTCTCAAGCATGTATTTCCTTTAATAAATACTTGTTAGTTTTTAGACTGACTGCTGACTCTGTGTAACTTTGTAAGGCTGTTGCCACACCAAGCCCCAAGCTTTGCTGCCTTTGAGCCTTTGTGCACTCTGCTATATTCCTGTGGTTTCCTGGCAGTGCCTAGTCCAGTGAATCCAACATTCCCAAATGTGGGGCACTGGATTGACTACATCAGTTCCAAAATGTGGGAGTGAGCAGCTGATTGGTATGTGAGCCTACACAACCTGAATGGGCCAGAACTGCACAGTGTGGAAGCCTTCATGTGGGTGCTGAGAAGGCACTACGAGGACCCAATGAGAGGAGAAAAGGCCCGCAACAGTCTTTGAGCACTGAAGCAAGGTAAGCTGCTCAGTATGTGAGTACTCTGATGAGTTCAAGATGTATGCGGCTAAAATCCAGGGGTGGCCTGAAGCGTTTCTAGTTGAACAGTACCGCATAGGCTTGAATCATACTGTTCTGGACTCTGTGTTAAGAACCACAAACCCCTGAAATTAGCGGCCTGGGTGAGGGAAGTGGGGGGAGGCAGAAAGTAGACTGCAGCTGAGCTGTATGCTCAATCCCAAAACATACCCCAAACCCCCAGTGACCGCTGGGAAATCCATGGTCCAGCCCAAGCTAAAGGAACTTCTTAGGGACCTCTGTATGTGGCAAGGGCTATGCCTCAGGTGTGGAGAACCAGGCCACTATGCAGCTTCATGTCCCGGGGGAGGGCAGATATCCCCTGTACCAGGACCCCAAGACGACTTCAACACCCGTAATCAAAGGAAGCAGCCGAGCTAAACCCTGTGCACTCCAGTTGGGAGCACCACTTGGAACTTCATCATCTAGTGGAGAGGAGACCACTCAGCTGGTGGGAAAAGGTCAGGACCTGCTGTAAAGGGTGCAACCTGGCAGGTCCAAGAGCAAGCCATGTCACAACTGGTGAGCAACCCTACTCCCTTGCTCTTCGTGATCATATCAGTGATGAACCTGGACCTAGGAACTCATATTAGAGTGAGGGCACTAATAGACTCCGGGTGTGCCCATGACTTAATCAGCCCATCAATAGTCACTGGCCTGGGGGCTGAGACCCACAAAGTTTCGGAACCTTTGCTGTTCACTCAAATGGATGGGTCTTCTATGAAAGAGACATGTAAATATAAAACAGGGGCCCTAAGTATGGGGACGAGATCCCATTGGGAAACCTGGGAGTTTGTAATAAATCCATTAGCCCAGTTTCCTATGGTGTTGGGTAGCCTGTGGTTAGGAGCGCAAGATCTCTATGTGCAATGGAGTAAAGGGAAGATTTTTTTTGTGGGCTCCTGGTGTAAAGAGCATTTAAGGGAGACAGAATAAGGGGTTATGTTGGTGGAGGCCAACCTCCATGCGGGATTGGCCAAGGAGAAAATGTCCTCCATTCCCCCTGAGTACCATGACTTGGCTAGGGTGTTCAAAGAAGGCGAGGCTGATGAGTTACTTCCCCACCGGAATACTGACTGTGCCATTGAACTGTTACCTGGCTGTAAATTACTCAAAGAAAAGCTGTATGCAATGAGCCCTTCCAAGAAAGCAGAGTTGCGGAAATTTATTGATAAAATCTGGCCAGAGGGTTTATCCACCCAGCGTCATCCCCCTACGCAGCTCCCGTTCTTTTCAGGAAAAAGAAGGATGGGGGCTTAAGACTTTGTACGGACTACTGAGGGCTGAATGCAGTCTCCATGTCAGGTAATGCTGCCACTCTCCAGGGCGGGAGCTGGGATCTACTGGGCTAAGCAAAACAACTCCACTCCTCCCCCCCCGCTGGAATGTACTCCCTTTCCCTTGTTTGCTTGCTCCACAGGGTTATTATCTCTGTCCAAGGCTACTGGTAACTTCACACAGACATGTTTCATGTTTTTAGTTTCTCTTGCAGGTGTCATCTATTAATGTCTTCCCGCTTTTTAGCCTGGGAATGCTTTTAGGCAGGTTTTGCCCCGGGGTAGTGATTGGGGGAGCCTGTGTGACAACACAAGTTTGAACTCACTATATCTATCCTAACACTATTGTTCAAATCCATTACTAACTCAGCAAGTGTACCCCGAAGAAATTCCCCCAATAAAGTAAGTCTTGATTAAGATCCCTTGCATGGGGTGAATTTATCCAGGAAGTCTCACACTCTACTTCGAATGCTTACCCCCTTTCGTTAATGAAAGACTTGCTTGCTGAGGCAGCTAAGGGAAAGATTTTTTTTTCCAAACTAGACTTACGAGATGCATATTTCCGAGTGTGCATTCGGGAGGGGGATGAACCCAAGACTGCATTTAACACTCCACTTGACCAGTTTGAATATCTGGTGATGCCGCTCGGTCTTCAAGGGGCTCTCAGGGTCTTTATGAATTTGATAAATGAAGTGTTGCACAAGAACCTGTTTAAGGGGGTGTTAGTTTTTCTAGATGATATATTTTTATACTCAAAAGATAAGAAATCTCATGTTAAGTTGGTACGCGAAGTGTTGGAAACGTTACAGAAGCACAAACTGTTTGCCAAGTTATCCAAATGTGAGTTTCACAAATCTGAGATTGATTTCCTAGGGTATCAAATTTCACCCAAGGGGTTAGAAATGGACCCACAGAAAGTGGGAGATGTGTTGGGATGGGAGCCTCCCCGCACCAGGCAGCAACTACAGAGTTCGGGGATTTAGGATTCGGGGATTTCTATAGGGCCTTCATTCCCAACTTTGCCCAGGTAAGCCTTCCCCTCACGGATTTGTTAAAGACTAAGGGAAAGGGGACGTATAATGTGCAGCCCGGAGCTAAGTTGGAGTGGACTGTTGATTGCCAAGAGGCTTTTGACCACTTTGAACTTCTATTCACTTCAGAGCCCATTCTAGCTCACTCAAATGAAAATAAAAAGTTTATTATACAAGTAGCTATGGGAGGCACCATTTTGCAAGAGGGGTTGGGTGTTAAACTCCATCTGTTGGCTTATGTTTCAAAAAAGTTCAGGGCAAGTAAATGTAACTAGTCCGTCTGGGACAAGGAGGCAGCAGCCATCCGCTTGGCCCTCTCTACACGGAGGCATTGGTTGGAGGGGGCACACACTCTTTTTGAAGTCTGGACTGATCATAAGAACTTCAAAGCCTTAAAAATCCTGTGCACCCTTAATGCAAAGCAACTCTGATGGGCAGAATTCTTTTCTAAATTCCAGTTCACCTTGCATCACTTCTCCAGGAAGGCAAACTCTCTGGCTGATGCACTATCCTGCCTCCCACAACACGACAGTCTCCACAAGGAAATCATTGACTATATGTTCACCCCCGCTCAATTGGGGGGGGGGGCAGTGACCATTCACAGCAAAAGCTGCCTGGCAACCCCTACGGAGGGATGTTGGACTGTAAAGTTTTCTCAAGTTGTGACAGCTGAGGACTTGGAGGAACTGGAGGTGGAGGTTGGTCTGAACAAGGGACTAGATGGGTGCTGGAGGAAAGGTGAAAAACTATTTGTCCCCAAATCCTTGCATGGGGAAGTAATGCATTTTGCCCATGAATCCAAGACAGCTGGCATTTTGGGTTCTTGAAAACATTTAATTTGATTCAGAGACAATTCTGGTGGCCAAAAATGCAGGATGCGGTCTCCCAATATGTAGGATCGTGCCCTACGTGTAAGCGCAGGCCGAGAAAGCCGCCGGGTTATATTGCAAGGTGACGCCTGGGTGGCTGTGGGAAGTGATTTCTATGGATTTTATAACTGACTTGCCCCTGAGTAAGGGAAAATTTGGGTTGTAGTGGATTTATTTTCAAAGCAAGCCCACTTCATTCCATTCAAACAAGTCCCTACAGCAAAGGCACTGGCCAAGGCGTTCATGACTCACATTATAAAATTGCACTCAGTTCCCTGTAAGGTGTTATCCGACCGCGAAGCCCAATTTGTTGCCAGATTTTGGAAGGAATTGATGAGTGTTCTAGGCACTGAGCAAGCACTCAGCAGTACTTATCACCCAGAGAGTGACAGCCAAACTAAATAAGTAAATCAAGTAGTCGAACAATTTCTCAGATACTTCTCAAACTTTCAGCAAGATGACTGGGTGGATTTATTGCCTTTTGTGGAATATAGTTACAACAATGCCATCCACTCTTCCACGGGAGTCTCACCTTTCATGGTGGTCCATGGTTACAAGAGGGTCCCCCTGCCTGTCTTTTCCGGGGCCCTACTGAACCCGGAAACCCTAAAGACTGGTGGACTACCTTGCAGGACTCGTGGCCGTTGATTGGAAAAACGTTGGATAAGGCTAAGGCCGACTATAAGCATCATGTGGATAAGGGGAGGGCACCCTTGTGGTTGATCAACCCTGGGGACTCTATTTGTCTATGAAGAACATTCGGGGGTTGCAACCTAGTCTGAAGTTTGGAATAATGTGGGGCCTTTTCCCGTGGTGTGCAAAATTAATGCTGTGACTGTTGAGCTTCAATTGCCTAAATCGCTGGAGTCCTTGCATCCTATTTTCCATTGCAGCCTACTAAAATGGGACCCTGGGCCGAATGCGTGGCGACCCTGTCGGCCAGTCCCTCCTCCTCTGATGCTGAAAGGTGAACCTCAATTTAAAGTCTCCCGCATCCTGAATTCCAAACTCCGAAGGGGCCACTTGTATTACTAGGTTGAATGGACAGATTTCGGGGGGGGGGGGGTGAGTGGGTTGAATGCTTGCATGTAAACGCTCCTGCATTGCTTTGTGCCTTCCACAAACGCTACCTGGACAAGCCGGGAGGAAGTTCATTTTCAAGGGGGCAGAATGTCAGCTAATGCTGCCATGTTTCCTGGATGAGAGTTATCATCTCTCTCATGCCTATGTCGCTCAGGTGGAATGTTGAGTTTTGTTTTTGTTGCAGCTGCCTTATCGCTCGCCACCTAGCTCTGATCTTGGTGTCTGGTGCTGCTTCTTCTCTTGGGAACATAGAACCATTATTTTAGGCACTTTGCTAGTATACTGTGATTGGGGCTCTCTGGCGGGTTTTTGTCTTGAATTCTGTATAACTCCTGTGTATTTTGACTGATCCTGTGGGACTCTGACACTCTAGCCCAGCCTGCACTTGGGAAGAGGACCACTCAGAAGACAAGGAGCTCCCAATGTTCCTCACTACACGCGAGGCTTCATGCACACCCTCCTGACTCCGGGAGGGGAGGGAGTTTAAACTTTACACATTCTTCCCTTCACTCTGGAGGCCCAAATAAAAGCAGAATATATTGGATTTTATTCAGGCAGGGCTTTGGTAGCCAAACACAGATCTCTGGTATGTATTTATTTGGTGTGGTATATACCAAGTGCACACCTCTAATGACAACGGCTTCATCTTTGTCTGTCTCTTTAATTATAATATCTGGATTGTTCCTGAGACTGTCTATGGCCTTCCTTTCAGCTTAGTTGAGATGTAAGGCAGAACTCTTTCCCCCAGAGTCTGCATATAGAATGCTTCTGTTAGATCTTAAAATGGTATCAGCCTTTTGTGCAAAGCATTAATTGTTGATATATGACTTTTTATACAACTTGAACCCTTAACACCTTCTAGCAATGTCAATGGCAGACCAGTTATCCCACGAAAGTACCAGTGAACAGATTTTACAGGTCAAACCCACCCAGTAACAGACAGGATAATCTTAATAGGCAGGAGACTTCATATGGGAGAAGACATTACCTGTGGTGTGCTAAAAGAAGGATAATTAGGCTTTGGAGAATTGAGAGCTTTTAGAACTGAGCCTGGAAACTAATGTGTAGGCAGTGCAGTTCTTTTGAAACAGGTTTTACACAGTATCTACAACTTGTAATAATTAGAAAACAGACCTTCACATTTTGTATCAATTGAAATTTCCAAACAGTTTTTAAGGATTACCCCAGGTGAAACACATTACAGCAGTTACTCCTAATGCTACCCGACAAACGATATTTGCTAAACTCCTGCTGTACATATATATATAATGGCACTCATACATAGGCAACTATCTCCAAGAAGTAGTGGTTAGCAATAGTCTTCCTCCTCCCCCCACTGTTCAGTTTTCCTGGGAGCACTCAATACTACTAAACAATCTGAGGCATATATATTTTTAAAAATAAATTTTATTAAACATTTTCAACAGTATTACAAAAAGATTACAATGTATATTTAAAGGCTGAGGACAGACTGGCAATGTAAAGCGGGGCAGGCACGCTTCGCAAACGGAGGAAAGGAGCACGTTCAGACATGCGCATCTGCCCGTCGGCTCCGTTGCGTACTTACCTGTCTCCCAGTCACTTTCCTTCCGCTTTACCCGGACACCGGTTTTTCCCGGTGTTCAGGGGCCTTCCTCCGCATGCCTCCCGCTTCCAAACAGTGTGAACTGGAAGAAGCGGGAGGCATCCGGAGGAAGTGTGAACACACCAGCAAAAAGTTTTGCGCATTTGCGCATGTGCGCACATGCGAAAAACATCAAAGGAAAACAAAAAAAAGTGCAGCGGTGCGCGCAAGCCGCGCGCGCTGGCTATGCGGCAGTCTGAATGCTCCGTGGCAGTCTGAACGCTCCATATCGCCGCTGATCCGCATTGTTCTGGCCAGTGTGAACGGCCAGCTCCGTGGGTTTTTTCCCCCGCTCCAGTTCCCTCTGCTTTGCCTCCGCTTCAGATTGCCAGTCTGTCTTCAGCCAAAGACTGTACATTCAGTAAGGATTATAAAACATTCAAACAACCCCCAACAATAATAACAAAGAACAATAAATAAGAATAGGTTCCCAACCATGATAAAACAATAATTGCGCTCAGAGGTTGTGTTCAGTTAACGTTTGAATTGCTAGGATGATGCCTTATAGTATACTTTTTAAAGTAGTTTCTGTAATGTGCATTAAAATGACTGCAGCCACAGATAAGAGCTGGCAATAGCCAAAGTAATAAAATAATTTTTCTAAAAAAATAATAAAATAATAATTGCATCCACACTGGAAACAAACTCTTCTTTGCCTGAAAGATATTCCAAAAGGGGAAACCATGTCAAAATAAACTGAGACTGAAAACCATCATTATTCTGTTGCGTTAAAGATTCCGTTATTTTATCTAACATACAAAGCTCACAAATTTTCATTATCCAATCATTGAGCGATAATTGTTTAGAACTCTTCCACGATTTAGCAGTAGTCATCCTAGCAGCTGCACATAGATATTCCAAAAGAGTTTTCTTACCAATTAGAGAGTCCTGTCCCATCCAAGGATTAACTACTAAAGGGTCTCGGCCACATGAGCAAGATAATCCGGAGGGGATGTGAAGCTATTTTGCCCCAGAACAATTTGCTCCACAGTTGTGCAATCACACAAGTCTGTGGACCTCCCTGCGCAACTCGCTGCTGTGTGATCAGATGCAACTATGGGTGAGTTAACTTTTTTTTGTGGTTGGTTTCTGATTCACTTAAACGGGGGGTTGATGAATTGCTCCTCCACCCTAAGGACTTTTGATGATGCACACACTGAGAAGGGGGAAAACCAACAGCATGGCGTCGGGATAGCCTGATCAGACTATCCTTGATGCCACAAGTTTGCGCTGGTGCAATCACACAGGGAAAGTCTGATTGTGGCCCGCAGCAAACTGTTTGATACTGGAGTTTAACTAGTGGTTTTTTACTACACTTCCCTGGTAGAGCAAAATGGCTTGCAATGGTTGTGGGACGTGTTCCAGATGTGCTGGTGTGATTGCGCCACTTTGATCTGCTGGTGAATCATCCCTCTCACATGGCTAATGGGTGCATATGATCGCACCCAAGATTTTGGATCCATAGGTATTGTATATTGAGTTATTTGATGAATGACTAAAACCATTTCTTTCCACAATTGCTGTACCTTGTCACAGAACCACCAAACATGCCAGTACATACCTTTCCCCACACTCCCTCTAAAAATTAGGGGAAGCATTCTTTGTCATATAGTCAATTTTAGGAGGTGTTAGGTACCACTTTGACAGTGTTTTAACTGAGTTTTAACCAAAATATTTTTAGATTGAAATGAAGTAGATAACCAAATCCTTGACCCTTCCTGTTAAGTGATAGAAACTGTCTTAGTTTTCTCCCACCTGTTAACATATGAAGGAGATTCAGCAAGCATGCTTGTAATAACAGTTTATAAAGAATAAAGATGTAACTTTTGGACCCTGAAATATTAACTTTTAACAACTGTTCAAAAGGTGTTAAAGGTATCATTAAATTCTCCTTGATAGAGGGACTAACAAGGTGATTTAGCTGGAAGTAGATATACCATGGCACCTTTCCCCCCAGTACAAGTTCCAGACTAATTTTGTCCAGCAGTTTACCATTTTTTAATTATATCTATAGTCCTAGTCATATTCTTCTTTCTAAATAATACATAAGAATTATTGTGTCTTACAGGTAAAAACCAACGTTGCCCAGTGAAGACTGCCAAAGGAGAAACTGAAGGGGCTAACTTCTTACAATACTGTTCCCACACTATTAGTGTATTACATAAAAATTAGTGTATTCCATTAAAAAGCCGCTCTGAGCCTGCCATTTGGCGGGGAGGGCAGGATATAAATTCCAATAAATAAATAAATAAATAAAAATGGGTTTTCTTGGATTTCTACTGAGCATTCTGATTTAAATTGCCAAATAAGCTCTGGTAGAGATTGTTGTGTGGAGAAAGCGTGTTCTATTATACACCAAATCTGGAGCAATATGAACATTTAACATTTTAGTTAGATTAGCCAATTGAGTAGCTTCGTGATAGTATTGTAGGTTAGGATATGCTATACCCCCTGCCTTAGTGTCTCTATATAGTGTGTTAAAGGACAGTCAGTGTGTTTTATAGTCCCAAATAAAGTTATTTAATGTATTTTGCCATGATTTGATTGTGCTTTTAGGAAGGAAGATAGGCAGTGTCCTAAAATAAAAAATAAACTTAGGTAAAATGAAAACTTTTACAGTATCCATTCTTTCTACCCATGAAATATTCAATCTGGACCATTCATATAGCTGATTTTTAACTGATTTTTATAACACACCAAAATTTGCTTTAAAAAGATTTTCTAGCTGTAGTGGAACTTCAACACTTAAATGACGCCAAGTCTTAGGAACCCACTTAAAATAATATAAGCTTTTAATAATTTGCATCAAATTGTCTTGTATGTGTATAAAATATACTTTCATTTTACTGTGGTTAATCTGAAGTCCTTATATAGTGCCAAACAGGTTTAATTCTACCATTATAGCTTGTAAAGAGCGGATAGGGTCTGTCAACTATAACACTGTATCCTCAGCAAACATACTGATTTTAAATACATTTTCTTTTATGACTATACCGTGTATATGTGTATTATTTCTAATAGCTATTGCAAGTAGCTCAAGCATAACGCAAATAGCAGGGGTGACAACGGGCACCCCTGCCTAGTGCCTCTTGTAGGACTGGAGTGCGCTGAAAAGACTCCATTAATTTTCAGTTTAGTTTGTGGCGACTCATATAAAGTTGAAATGCCTTTGGAAAAACTGACTCCAAAATTCATATGACACAGTGGTTGGGAAAGGTATCATGGTTCAACTGAGTCAAATGCCTTCTGTATATCTAGTGAGAGAAGGAGCAAAGTGATCTTTTCCCATCTGCAATAACTGATTATATTAAGTGACTTCCTAACATTGTCAGCCATGTTGCGTTTCAGGATAAAACCCATGTGATTGCTGGCAATATAATTATATATAATTTTGCCTAACTGTGTTGCAAGAACAGCTGAAAAACATTTCGTATCCTGATTTAAAAGGCTTATGGGTTGGTATGAACCGGGATCTGACTTGTCTTTCTCTGGTTTTGAAATCAAGATAATAATTGCATCATTCCATGACTGTGGCATAACCACAATGCTAAAAATGTCATTACAAATTTGTGTTAGGGGTTCTACCAAGATGTGTTTATAAGCCTTATAAAATTCCCCAACAAAACCATCAACCACCTTACTAGTCTGGATGAGAGCATCTAGAAATTCCTTATGTTCCTGTTTTAGTGTTGAAATTTTCACCTTTTTTAAAAAGTAAGCATTAATGTCTGTGATATTTGGGGACACTGATTAATATAGTTTCTTATAATACTACCAAAAAAACTTTTAAAATTTGATCAGTTTTCACACAAGGATTTCCTTGCTGGTTTTTTATCATTGCAATTGGGGAATAGGGATTATGATTTTTTATCCTACATGTTAATAATCTTAAATACTTACGTGATTTTATCCATTTTTCCTGTTTAAAATGTAGCACATTTTGTTTTATTTTGGAAAGCTCAATATTATCAAGATTTTGTCTTTCCACTTGTAATCTTTGATATACCTTTTTACTAGATTTTTTTAATGTAGTTCCTCTTAATGCCTTAATTTTTTGTTAGCAGGTCAGAGCCCAACATTTCTTTTTGTTTTTTATCATATGTTGCAAAAGATATAAAGTATCTTTAATACTGTACCTTTAATACTGCTTTCAGAGTATCCCAGACCATTGCATTTGACAATCCACAATTCGAATTCTCTTTAAAAAAATGTTGAATAATAGTTGCAGTTGCAGTTTTAATGTACTCATTCAAAAGCAACCCTGGATTCAGCATCCATTGATAAGAACTGTTCTTAGTGCATGACCAATTTACTATGCCTTCCACCCATGCATTATCAGAGTATAATTTTGGGCCTATATATGAATTAACTGTGCCACGGCTTAACAAAGAGGAAATCAGTATGTAATCAATACGTGTATGTACTTGATGTCTTCCAGAGAAATATTTATAGTCCTTCATTGTTGGGTTACACATCCTCCATAAATCCACATAATTAAATTTGCTTAGTATACCAGCTAGTTGTGTTTTTGTGGTGATCAGATTTTTGTTTGGACCTATCCCAATGTTTATCTATTATGTAGTTGAGATTGATCCCTATTATCACTTGACCAGTAGCAAATAAATTTAATTTTTCCAATGTATCTTCTATAAATGTCAATTGATCCTCATTAGGGGCATATATTGAGGCTATTGTTGTAGGTTTATCAAGTACGCCTGAAACAAATAAAAATCTTCCTTTCTGATCCCTCTGAACAGATTTTAAACTAAAGTTAAATTTGTTTGAAATTAATATAGCTGTGCCTCTAGACTTAGAGGTCCCTGCAGCATGGTATTGATATGGGAATTTAGTTGTTCTAAAAAATTTCTGTATGGTGCTCCTTAAATGCATTTCCTGAATGCATAATATATCAGGTTGATTTTTAAGTATAGCTGATTGAATACACTTCCTTTTAATAATATTGTTCATGCCCCTAGCATGATAAGTAACAATTTTCAATTTAGAAGTAATCTGAGGTTGAGGACAGACTGGCAATCTGGATCGGGAGGAATCCGGAGGCAAAAGCTGCAGGGGAAAAATTCCCCAGGGCTGGCTGTTCACACTGGCCAGTGTATTGTGCAAGGATGCTGTTATGGAGCATTCAGACTGCTGCGGAGCGGCCCTGGGTGGGCCAGCCTCCGCAGCTTGTGGCAGGGCTGTTTCAGTAATGTGCGTGTGTGCGCATGAGCACATGTGCACATGAGCGCTCATGCGCAAATTTCCGAAATGGCACGTTCGCACAGCCGCCTCTGCTTGAATCCCGCCTTTTTCCAGTTCACACTGCCTGAAAGTGGGAGGCATGCGGAAGACGGCCCCTGGACACTGGTTTCTCCCAGTGTCTTTCTACAGCGAGAGAAAACCGGCTTCAATGCACAGAAGTGCGAAAGGGAGCCAAGGGACAGCTGCAGATGTCTGAACTGCAGATGTCTCCCTTCCCCTGCTTCCCAAGAGGAGCTCTCCCGGGGCAGATTGCCAGTCTGTCCTTGGCCTTAAATAAACCAGACAGATATATATAGTTGTATGTTATAGACATATTAAGCAGTTCATTCACCTGTAAGACATTTCTACTAATGTGAAGTCAAACAGCCTGGTAGCAGACACAACCAAATATGCTAACCAAATATACCCCTAGGGATGCAGAAAGAGTACAACTTCTGGGTTGAGCAATAAATTAAAAAAAAGGGAAAAAAAGGGGAAGACCTGCCCCAAAGGCAAGAGGGGACTCCTTGCCCCTTCTGAGGTCTTCCGTGTGTAAAAGAAAAATTCTTCTCTTATGAACAGACATAATAAAAAACAACCAGGAGCAACCATGGGTGAATTCCTTTCCCCCACAATCTGTTACATTGCTAATATCCTGCTCTCTTTACGTCTCATCTATCCTAAATATACAACTACCTATATGAACTTCTATATTGTCTACTAACAGAGATAATAAAAGATAGAAACAAAGGCAAACATTTTGTAAGTCACTGAGAAAAACTCAGAGTTGCTTAAAAGCCATAGAAATCAAACATTCACTGTCCTACTTGATTCCTTATTGGTATTTTAGACCAGCGTGTCAGTGAATTCTGGAATTCTAGTTTCCTTTTTGTTGATCTCTTAGCTGTGGATTCTCATGGTGGTTCCAAATTAAGCTTTTGCAATAAAGCATGTCCACTATCCAGATCCTGCACTGTTAAAATGGCTCCCTGATGACGTACTTGCATAGATCCCAATGCAAGCCATTTATAGCAGATATTAACATCTCTCAGTTGGGCAGTGACAGGTTTCAATGCTGCTTAAATCAAAAGTTTTTCCCTGGGCAAATCAGGGTACACTTGAATTTTTTGGGACTTATACTTGAGTGTGCCTTCCTTATATGCTAAGCAAAGAAGCATTCCCACTATTCTTATGGCCTGAAATTCTGTGAGGATAGCTCTAAGATGTTTCTGTGGAGAAGGAGCTGCGGAACCGATTCTGTATGCACGAGTTATAAGAGGTACAGTTTTTCCTTCGGTCTTTAAGATTTCTATTAGCCACTGTGTTATAAAAGGTATAAGTTCCATGCTTCCTTCCTCCTTCTCTTCAAATCCTCTAAATTTAAGAATTTGTTTTGATTTGGTTTCTAGCATTAAAATCTTTTCAGTTGCCCAGTCATCTTTCTTTTGCAAATATCACACTTGTTTATATTGTCTAATTGTTCTCCAAGAGGTTTCAGTTTAACATCAATATGCTCTAAAATGTCTGCTTTTAGTGCTTTAATAATGTGAACCAGTTTGTTATTTTGAGTCTGCATTTCAGTCCTGTCCATAGAGTGCAATGTGGTGGCCATTTTATCTTTCCGAGCCGACAGGACAGGGCCTTTCTCAGCCGCTGCAGACTTCCTCAATGAGGTTTTAAAATCAGCAGCTTTTAAGTTTTTTGTTGCCTTTTTATCACTATTTAGTTTTCTCATACCTGACTAGCCGTCTCAAACTGATGTTAGAGCAGATGCCAGATAAAGCGGGAGTGAAAGGGACAGAGCTTCACTGCCCCACATCTGCCATTTTTGCTGGGCCCCAGTCTAAGGCATATTGTTATGAAACAGATCAAAACAGTCTGGCTCTTGGGAGAGGGAAATCCTGCCAGGAACATTTGAAAACTTGAGGTCTCCTACAGGCAACTGGGAAGCAATATGATTGATCATTTCCAAATTTTACCCAAACCAAACTCAGAAATCTGTTGTTTAACGTAGCTTTGCCAGCTGGACTCTCCAGATGAAGCCACTATTAGCAAGGTGAACAAGACATATGCTGCTAATATTTCATGCTAGGAAAACAACTGGACTAATAAATAAATCACAGTTATTAAGAATGCTCAGGGAATTGGAAACATGCCACGTTGGGAGTTTTCTTCTTGTTAGCCTAATTCTTCTCTGATTAGAAAAATTCTAAATTATGCTTTTGCACACTGGCATGGTTTTTGCTTCTAAGTCAGAACGATCAAATTTACTTCCATTGGGGAGTTAATGTTATTTTGTTAGACTGATCTGGAAGGAGGTACAGTTTTTTTTTATGATATTTTTTAAAAACCCACTTGTCTTAATCTTCTCAATATAGCCTCAGGGCGATCAGCGAATCATCACAAACAGACTCCATCAGTTGCCTCTTCTAAAATGCTGAATTGCATAGAGGGGTTTTTTTGGGGGGGGATGTGGAAATGCTACTTTAATGCTTAGCAGCCATATATTGTTTTTTATTAGATTTGTTCTACGCATCAAATGAGCTTGTTTGTTTCTGAAGATAGCAGCCCAATGCTAGCTCACTACATGTTTAAAGGAAAATATGCGATGTAGCTCAAGAACAAATACACAGACTTTTAGAGATTCTGTGATAAATTGGTGGCATTGTCACAGGGTGGATATGCATGTCCATAGCTTTTGTTGTTGTATATGTTCCCAAAAGGCAAAGGTCTTTCATACCATTTGTTATTCAAGTGCTTGTTGCTTCTCCTCAAAGGACTGAGTGGCCATTTCCAGCATCACAAACTGTTGTACATGACAGTTTGCTTGCGATTTTTCTTTCACGTTTTAGATAGCAGTTGTGGGGACCACCAACCAAGTTTATCAACAAGGTGTCCTAACTTTGTTCTTTTATTTTGAGAAGGGGGAACCTGAGTAGAGTATTTCAGTGTATTTAGTATTACAGCCTTATATCCTTCAAGTATTTGCGGCTGCACGTGTGTGTGCTCTGTTCATGATGGACATGAAGATAGCTAGTTCGCTGTGCTACTCACCCTCTCCCTCCTCCAAACATGTGCAAAGTGCAGCTCCTTGGTTTCAGAAGGCTTCACATTCCTATTTGCCATAATGAACAAACACAGGTGGCCTGGGCAAACTAAAAAAATGATTAAACAAATCTGAATGAAGCCATCCAATCCTTTTCTTGGGAACAGAAGAACAAGTGCTTGAATGGCAAATGGTGTGTGGGAGGTCTGCTTATCTGTTTCCCCTTTGCAGATGAACCAGATTAGGATTAGTTTTATTTAGGGCTCTTCTTGTAGAAAAAGCCCAGCAGGAACTCATTAGCATATTAGGCCACACCCCTGACACCACAGCTCATTAACATATTAGGCCACACCCAATGTTCCCAGAAGTGTGGTCATCCAGCCACATCCACCTTTTGCTTCTTATTCTGTTTACTTTGTTGTCAAAACAGTTTTGACAAAACCAATAAAAACATTATTTTCTGCCCCATCTATACAAAACCTTGCCTGAACCAATATCTTATGTCCAACAATTATTCCCACACTGGATTGGAATCAATTCCTAAGGGTTAGGTTCCCATGGAAATCAGGTTGCCTTCCTGCAGAACTAGTACGCTGAATATGCTTTTTTATGATTGCCAACCTACAGGTGGGGTCTGGAGATCTCCTGGAATTACAACTGAGCTCCAAACTACAGAGATCAGGTCAATGGCTGCTTTGGAAAGTATAGTCCATGGCATTATGCCTTGCTTAGGTCCCTCCTTCCCCTAAACTGCACCCTCCACTCCCAAATCTCCAGGGATTTCCTCAACCTGGAGTTGGCAACCCTAGTTCACTGGCAGAACAACGCTAGGAGCCAGTTTGGTGTAGTGGTTAAGTGTGCGGACTCTAATCTGGGAGAACCGGGTTTGATTCCCCACTCCCCCCTTGCACCTGCTGGATGATCTTGGGCAAGCCATAGCTCTGTACCAGCTGTTGTCTCAGAGCTCTCTCAGCCCCACCTATCTCACAGGTTGTCTGTTGTGGGGAGGGGAAGGGAAAGGAGTTTGAAAGATGCTCTGAGACTCCCTTGGGTAGTGAAGGGCAGGGTATAAATCCAATCTCTTCTTCTTCTAGGTTTGTGGATGCACTGGGTGGGAGTAGTTTGTGGACTATTTTATTCAAGGTACAAAATTTTATTCAAGGTATAAGATTTCATGTGCCACCCACACTTCTTCAGATGGAAGACGTGTGCATGCACACAAAAGCTTATACCTTGGATGAAACTTTGGACTCCAACTTTGTTCTGCTGCTTCAGACCAACACGGCTACCCACCTGAATTATTACACTAGAATAGTTTTTACAAGCAATTATGTACCAGTGGAGTGGTTACCATGCAGAGTCTGTCCCACAGGTAAAATTGTCCTGTGAACAGGTGGTCTTTACCACATAAAAGTATCACTACCATCACAAGATCACCAATCGTTGGAACTCCTCAAAAGCGGAAATCTCTCTTATTGGGAGGTTTAAGAACATCAACTTTGCTGGCCCATTAAAGGCAGATGTCAGTCCAGTGGCAGGAGAAGAGGGACAATCATCTTCTTCAGAAACTCTGCCCACTTTTTTACATTTCACAAAACAGGCAATCACCAAAGTGCAGCTGACCATGCTCATTTTTAGTTACAAATCTGTTTCTCTGCAGATGTCCCCCAAAGTGCCCCATGCAACAGTCAAGTGTTCTGCTAACACACACAACAATGAAGCTACTTTTTCAGATTTTTCTCTTACATGGCAGTAAGCAACAAACCACTTTAATACAGACTTTAGACACACATATATTTGCAAGCCATTCCCAACAAGACACAACAATGAACTCAGGCTTCAAACTTTTTCTTAAGCAGAAGATGCCATGAGAAAACTAGAGATTCTCAAAAATTAAAGATATTGTCAAAACCAGCATTTCCTGGGCTCTCTGCTTTTTTACATCCCCCCCCCCCTTTTCAATATTTTTTTTATAAAAACAGAAAGAACAGAAGGAAGGAAGGAAGGGGTAGGTGGGGGGAGAGAGAGAGAGAAAGGAAGGAAGGAAGGAAAACGAAGGAAGGAAGGTAGACAGAGGAAGGAAGGAAGGAAGAAAGGTAGGTAGGTGGAGGAGAGAGAGAGAGAAAGGAAGGGGGGAGGGAGAGAGAGAAAGAAAAAGGAAGAAAGAAAGGTGGGGACAGAGAGAGAGAAAGACAGAAAGAATGGGGGGGGGAGAGAGAGAGAGAACGAAAAGATATGGGGAGGCACTTACTCGAGCAGGGAAAGCCACACTACGTCAGCAAGCCAAATGCAGAAAGCCTAGCCCCTGTGCTTAATCTCTGGGCGGGGCTTTCTCCTGCTGGCTGTTTGCTCTTAAAGGGAAAGCACCCGGTGGAGCTTTTTCCTGCCGGCTCTCTGCAGGAACTTTCCCTTTAAGTGTAAACAGCTCAGGCCGGGAAGGGAGGGGGCGGGGCAGGCTCGGACGCCAGCCAGAATGGCGTTCCTGTGCGTTCCTGTTGAAATTGAGCCCTGGTTTTATTCAAGGTATGAGCTTTTGTGTACACACACACACTTCCTCAGAAACAATGAAAGTGTGCATGCACACAAAAGCTCATACCACGAATAAAACCTTGTTGGTTGTAAAGGTGCCACTGGACCCAAACCCCGTTCTGCTGCTCCAGACCAACATGGCTACCCACATGAATCTAGGATTAATTTGTTTGCTTTTTAGAAATCTTAGTTTCTTTTTTCTTTTTCTTGGACAGTGGATAACTAACCTCAAGTGATTCTTGTCTGGAGTTTTCACTTCTTTCACTACCCCCCCTTGGTGGAATAGCTTTATACAAATGTGTTTAATTTGCTTACATTTCCCCCCCCCCCCATGGGGTCTGAGTAACTTAGCCTTGAGCAAATGAGGGTGAGTTTGAGTCCCACCATTTTCCCTCTGGTGGGCCATGAGTAGTAGCAACAATTAAAAAAACCACAAACCCTGAGACATTGAGAAATACAATACAAATTAGCTATTCTCCTGTTTATTTACCCACAGTCACCAACAAGAATTAAACAGAAATGCTGAACCTTGCTTTGACAGCTATATAGCTAAATACTTCACGAATTTCAGTAAACTATCAAGCTAGAAATAGACTGCCTCCTTCCTTCCTCCATTCTCTAACTGAAACTATGCCGACCATTTTGGGGATTCTTTTTTGACATTGGTGTGATTCCAAGTAGATGGGTCATGGAGTCCAGATGGTAACAGCTGCATCAGGAGTTTTTAATTTAGACTAGGGGTGTTGAACTCATTTGCTATGAGGGCCAAATCTGACATAAATGAGACCTTGCTGGGCCGGACCATGGGTGTCATAAAATGTAATGCCAGGTAGCAGAGATATAAACTTTATAAAGGACACAAACACAAAGATTTTTTTTACTTAAAATAAAAACATGCTTAAAACATTAGCACTCTTGCAATATTTTATTTATTTAACAGTATCTGATAACTGACATCTCTTGCTCCGAATTATTGCATCAAAATGTCTGTGCTGTTGCAATCTTGAGTATGCTGTTCAGGTGTGTATCTGTTAGCTGCAAACCTACTTTTGTTTTATTGACATCCACCACGGAAATCTCATGCTCAGAGTTCTAAGTCTAGGACGCAGGGGAAAACATAAAATGGCTGAGCAATTGAGAGAGTCTGGCAAAGCAAGCTATGATGCAGCAGCAGCAACAGAACTGGAAGCAGGAGATGGCCAGTTCCAGTGAGGGCCTGATAGAAGCCCTTCGAGGGCCTCATCTGGGCCCCGGGCTGCATGTTTGACACCCCTGATTTAGACTATAGGATAAAAATAGCTTCTTAATAAACAAAGAAATTGTTCAGTTCTCCTGATGCAATGGAGGACTAGACTGTCTCTGGTATGCAGTAAGACTCAATTCCCCAGCTGAAGTTTTGCAAAGAGACAGGGGATCAGCATAACTACTCCACTGCATCAATTCATTTGGTTACAGTACACACACTCACCATTTCCCAACTTCAAACACTTACAGAAAATACTACAGGAGTATTTGTATTTTTACTTACATGGTTATTTACCAAGCATTCTAACAGCCAGGGGTAATGGAGAGGACAAGATTGTGTATATAGGCCCACAAAACTGATAATGCTTGGGGGTGGATGGAGCTGACGATGGAGCACTAAGCATCACCGTCTTTTTGCACCTAAAGTCTATATGGTGTTTCACCAGTGCTTATAGACATACATGGAAAGAGGCAAGTTCAAGCAATCTGTTTACTTGTATGCTTGTTACCAGATATGTTTTGGAAACTGAGAGTGTACATGACTGCCTTATTTTGGTTTAAATTCAATTGGTTTTCTTTGTTAATCATTTTTTGGATTAATTAATGTAACAGACAGCTCATGCCCTACACTAGCAGTGGTCTTTCCCAAGAAAGGGACACCCCAAAACAACCTCTGAACCTCCATAAGCAGTGCCCTCATGGAGCTAGGCTTGACTTTTGCTAGGAGACAGTGGCTTTTGCTAGGAGACTAAAAAAATCTCATGCAAGCACCTCCCACACTCTTCTCCTATCAGCCCATAAGGACTAGAATAGGCAAATCTCTGCTATTGCCTCAGGCATCTCCTCCTAACCAAATGGCCCATCTTTTGTTTGTCAAATATACAGGCAGTCACAGAAAAAGAGCCACTGGTATATGTCTATCAGGAATGGAGTATGTTGCATGTTTCCTGCCCCCAAATCCTGTCACACCTGCAGGGCTGGCCCCAGGGTTTTTTGCGCACTAGGCGAGGTTACCTTGTGGCGCCCCCCCAGGCAAGGCTGCCTTGTAGTGCTCCCCCACTGGAGAACTGCCCTCTCCACTGCTAGAGACCTTCCCGCAAGGGACACCTCCCTCACCCCAGCGCCTGCCTGCATGTCCAGGCTCACGAGCGCTCCAGCCCCAGTGACAGCCACCTGCACTGGCTGGCTGTAGCGCCTACAAGTCTATCTGCATTGGCCCAAGGCTAAGTTCTTAGCCTGAATGGAAAGCTGCATTCAGACATAATGGTAAATCATGGTTTGCAGAAAGCATGGTTTGAGTGTCTCTCAGTCTCTCCACCGCTCCGTTTGCCAGCTGTGCCCCTAGGCGGCCGCCTAGTTGGCCTAGTGATAGAGCTGGCCCTGCACACCTGTATGTCAAAAAAATACCTTCTGGATAATCCTCTCATTCCTATCTCCCTATCTTTGTCTAAAATATCTGCATTGTATTTATTTATTTTTCATTCTACCCCACCCTCCCAGCCAGAGCCAGCTCAGGGCGGCTTACATAAAAACAGATAAGATATAGTAAAACATAAGTTACAATTAAAACAATTCTAAAACCATAATAAAGTGCTACTGGTTGTTGTTCATTGATGGTAACAGCCATTATTCAGTATTCTCAACTCAGTCAGCTCACGGTGTTCATTTTGGTTGTCCTTGTAGTACTTGATGTTCTATAGGCTGTAAGTGGCAGTTTCAGGAATCCAGGGCCCTCTCACATTCAACCATCCATTGTTCATTATTGGTGGTGGCGGTGGCTCCCAAAAGCCTGCTGGAAAAGCTCCATTTTACAGGCCCTTGCGGCAGAGTAGTAATGGACCGAATCGTTCTAAACAATTGGGCTGGGCGTGAGCTTGCAGATGCAATTGCAGCTGTATAGTACTACCTTTTTATGGCTTTCACTACCATATCATAGGATCTCATAAACATCCTAAAAGATGTTCTTGTAGCTTCATTGCAAGTAGGCCACTGTCTCTCTAAGCGTCTTAGCCCTCACTTCATCAGGAGCCAGTTTTGTGTAGTGGTTAAGTGCACGGACTCTAATCTGGGAGAACTGGGTTTGATTCCCCACTCCTCCACTTCCCCCTGCTAGATGACCTTGGGTAAGCCATAGCTCTGGAACAGCTGTTCTTGAAAGAGAGCCGTTTCTGTCAGAGCTGTCTCAGCCCCACCTACTTCACAGGGTGTCTGTTGTGGGGAGGGGAAGGGAAAGAAGTTTGTAAGCCGCTCTGAGACTCCCTTGGGTAGTGAAGAGTAGGGTATAAATCCAATCTCTTCTTCTTCTTCTTCATCTGCCGCAACTCCTGAGTAAACCATGGAGCAAGCCTAGAGCAAGGGCACAGAGGGCATCGGGGAGTGATCTCGTCGATGACAGTTGAGAGTTGGTTATGCCAATCCTCTACAAGCTCATCTAATGAGCCTCCAGGGAGCATTGAATCCCAGCCATCTGAAGCCATATTGGGTCCATCTGGCTCCACAGGCGAGCCAAAATAGGGATGGCAAGCTATCGGCTGGTGTGTTGAGCGGACAGTACACAAGCCAAATTGCCACACTCTTCCCAGCTTCCCAAACTAGGCCGACACACTCAATGCCCGTGATCCTCAGTGGCGAGAGCGCTCTGAAGAAGTAAGCCTCCCGAATGAATAAAGCCACTCCTCCCCCCACCCCCTAGTCCGCGACTGGTGAAGGACCAAGAACCAGGGTGGAGCTAGCTGGGAGAGGGCTACTGTCTCCCCATCTTGCACCCAGGTCTTAGTCATGCATGCCAGGTTTACATTCTGCTCCTGCAGAAAGTCCTGAAGGACTATGGTCTTATTATTGATAGACCTGGCATTGCACAATGTCAGTGTCGGGGGGGGGGGGGGTGTCAGTCGTTTTAGCCCCACTGCCTACAACCCTTGGGATGGGATGCAGGCTGGAAGGGGACCAAGCTAATCTGCTTGTATACCTATTCTTCTTAACAAAATCTGGATATGTCCTATAGACAATATCCATTTCGCTTTGTAAGTAATCCCTTTGTAAACCTGTTATTGGAGCAAGAGCATCACTAAGAATTTCTTTCAAATTCTCTGTCTTTTGTTCTGGAACACCTTGAAATCGCAGAATATAAGATGCTCATTCCACTTGCAGTTTCAAAAGTTGGTCCTTGTCAGAAGCCCACTCTTTCTCCACCACTTGTAATCTTTGAGTCAATGCTTTTGTTTGGATTTCAATTGATTTAGATGATTTAATCACTTCTTCTATCTTGCGGTTGGATTCTTTGGTCTCTTTTTGAAGAGCATCAATGTTTTGGTTCATTGCAGTCATCTGGTCCAGCAGAGGGCGCAGTGCTGCAGAAAACATGCTTGGAAGGTCTATGGTAGCTTCCTGCCTAAGAGCAGGAAGAGAAGGAGCTGTAGCCTTTGGAGAGGGTTTCCCTCTGGGCGCCATTTTTTCTCCCCTGTCAGCCATTGTTTCCTGGGGGGGGGGGAATCGCGATTCCCGAAAAGAACTTTAAAAATAGCGTTTTAACTTCAAATCCAGCTTGCCTGCATTACCGGATCAGCACCAGCGATCCTTGCCCTTCACTTACAAAGATTTTTAAAGATCAAGGTGTGGGGCGAAAACGCTTTCCCTCCCCCTCCACCGCTTTCTTCAGGGCTATGGACTGCTTAACTGCCCAATTGAGTGGGCATCGCTAACTCACAGTTTCTTGGTTCTCCTCCACAGGTAGGCTTCTTTCATTTTTGCTGGCTTCTCTGCGCGCTTTTCCGGTGTGCTGTTCTACAAGCCCGAGGGCTCCCTGGCGGCGGGACCTAACAGGACATCGAGGTGCCTCGATCCCTCAGCCGACGCCTTGGGAGAAACCCTTTTGTGCCCCAGGCTAGGAGCCCCCTGCAAGGGCTCCAGGGGGGACCAGAATTCTGCCAATCCCCCTCCCAACTGTCGTGTTTGCGGGTCATTCCATATGGAGCTCTGTTGGAGCGCACCCACCATCAAGCTGCCAAAACCGGAAGTCCGCTTGCAATCCTTCTTTGTTTGGTGTAGTGGTTAAGTGCGTGGACTCTAATCTGGGAGAACTGGGTTTGATTCCCCACTCCTCCACTTGCACCTGCTGGATGACCTTAGGCAAGCCATAGCTCTGTACCAGCTGTTCTCTCAAGGACAGCTCTGGAAAGAGCTCTCTCAGCCTCACCTACCTCACAGGGTGTCTGTTGTGGGGAGGGGAAGGGAAAGGAGTTTGTAAGCTGCTCTGAGACTCCAAGTGAGTGAAGGGCGGGATATTAATCCAATCTCTTCTCTCTCTTTTCTTTTCTCTTTTGAATGTAAATATCTAAATTATAATTTTTCTTAATAAAACTCACTTTATCTACAATTTGGACAGGTTATTGACTCGACCAGGGGTCTAAAAGGGACTGTCTCCATAAACACCAATGGCAGGTCCTCGCTTTACCCCAGCCTCTTGCTAGCCCTGCCTTTGATGCTAATTTCCCCGATTAAACCAAAGGCAAAATTTTATTTATAAAGCTGGTAGGGGTAACATTAGCATCATAACATACTGCATTTTGTGTTCTAGTGGAAGGTGGTCCTGTTGGTTTCAAAGAGAAACACATTTCAGCCTGTGAGGTTTTTTTTCACCCAACCAACTGGGATGAACTTCTCTGAGACTGTACTCCTCATACGAGAGAGCCTTTGTACTGAATTTTATCCAGATAGGAGGAAGCCTATCAGATGTCTACCGGCATAAATGCTCAAATATTGAGAATTTCATGATTTTATATTCATTCCCTGCTCATATTTCTTGTCATTGTTCCTCACAGCTTATTAAAAGAATGGTGCTGAAACAATCGGAAAGTAGTGTATGTTACTACTATGAAGCTATTATAAATCAACACTAGGATTGTGCACAGATGGTTAGCTCCTAAAACTGGTTCTTCTTATGCAAACTTAATATACATCCTTTTGCCTGGAAGTACTAGATCTTTTTTGGTGGTTATTTATGACAGTTTGAGAATTAGTGGCAGCAGCCAAAATTCTTACTCCATCCTTCCAAGTAGTAGCATAGTAACAAACCTGGTATTCCTCCCAATTTTTCCCCTCTGCTTCCTCCTGCATAAAATAAATATGAGGTTATTTCCTAATAATTATCCAGCAAGTTCTGCTTTTGCCAGTGAACACAGAAGCAGCAAGAGAACACCAAGAGGCTTCTGTCAAGCCTGACAAAGACCTCAGGCTTCCACAGGGAATGGAAAGGGGAGATGAGTGGGCAAAACATGAAGAAGGGCAAAACTGATGGCTGGGAGATGGGAAAAGCATCCTACATCATCTACCTTATTGCTCTCAACCATTCATAACTCTTTTTCCATCCTAGTTCACCCCTGCATGAAACAGTTGTTTCTGTTAAGCAGAAAGAAAAGAGTCTGGGCAAACTAACAGTCCAGGCAGCAAACAGTCTATTCAGCAAAGCAAACTTAGGGCCATGAAATGTCATTTCCTAATCCCAACTCTGATATATCCAGTTTATTCAAACACTGGGAGATGTCTCTTCTTTTAACACCTATTAACAGCTAGTATTTTTAGTAGCTGCTGTCATTATTGTAACTACCATTATTTTTATGAGGGGTCAAGGCACCACAGAAAATCAATACAATTTTTCAACCAATGAAGAACTGTCACAAGAATACAATAGCTGGTGTCATACAACCATGCTCAAAATGCGCCCAACTGAGAGCAAACTTATAATTAAGCTGTCAAGAAGCAGCCATTACCAAACCATTAACTTCTGAGTCTTCGGACTGTATTAATATTCTTTGATAAATCATAAGGGCTGAATTAAAAGAAAATTATGACACAAGTCCACTACTCTCAGCATCCCATTTCTAATCTCATTTCTAATTGTGAAACTCCCTAATGACCCAGAAAATCCCTTCTCCTCTGCCAGCCTGTCTCGTAGTTGCATATTTCAAGCACAGTATGCATTTAATGCTGTTGTAAATGTGCTCACTATCTAAATATACATTTTAAAACCTCATTTTTTCAGTTTTTATTATGGAAATTATTGAACTGGGGTAAGTATTATAAAATGTACAATAATTATATTTGAAGTGGTGCACAGGAAAATACTTCTGTTCCTTAGGTTATAACTTGCAACTTGAGATAGATAAACTGCATCTAAAATGCCCTTGTCATGCAAAGAAGAGCTGAATTAGATTCTTATCAGCATGAGCCTCAAAAACTAATAAGGTTTACATAAGGGGACCAGGTTTACATAATAAGGTTTACATAAGGGGATCATAGCCTATGGCAGAAAGAAATGGTTGTACTGGTAGAATACAAATATATACATAATTCATATAGGATGTTTCAAAATTAAAAGGTTGTCATTATTAATATAAAATGGAGATATACCAGTTTTTCTGAAGTTCAGCCATTCAAAAAGAGTTAAAGAAAATCTTTGTACAGTTTGGGCAACTGAACCCAAACCCCGTTATTACAGCTATTAGTCCATTTTCTATGTGTTCTTAGCAGACAAAATACATTTTAAAAGGCCTAACTCGAGAAACTGCAAGCATGGGAACAGTACCCGAGTCCATAGTGACATCACTGACAACCACCAATCATGGAGCAGCAGTTATTCTCCTTAGAGATATACAGGGGTCATTTCGTAGAAAAAGAGGTGCAGGAGCTTATTAGCATAAATCATTAGCATAACTTATTTGCATATGCTACACTACCTGACATCACTGGAAGTATGTCGGAAGGAAGGAAAGAAGGAAGGAAGGAAGGAAGGGAGGGAGGGAGGGAGAAAGAGAGAGAGAGAGAGAGAGAGAGAGAGAGAGAGAGAGAGAGAGAGAGAGAAAGAAAGAAAGAAAGAAAGAAAGAAAGAAAGAAAGAAAGAAAGGGGCCAGCAACTAATCCAAGTCTCAAAAATACCACTATTCTGGGAGGATAGCTTCAGTGGTGGCTGAAGCCTTCAGAAGGCTGGTCGGAGGAACAAGGACCTTTCCAGGCAGTGAGGTTATTTTGCTGCAGCCATGACACAAGCCGGCATTCCCCCACGGGGGGAGGGGGGCTGGCACCAACTCCCGGAGCTGAGCTCCCCCGAGCTCCTGCTCGAAATGACCCATGGAGATATGCAGAAGGAGCCAATCAACATACAATTCAGGTACAACTACAGCTAAACTGGCTTGCCACAAGTTAATATGCCACAGAGAATTTCTCCAACCCCCATTCAAATAAAGATTCAATGGGCCTATGACCACTCAGAACAGCTTTGCTGGATGGCAATGAACAGAAGCAATGGTACAAAGAAGTAAGCTTTCTTTACTGCCATCAACAACATGCAGTAGTCTTTAATCATCAGTTTTTATTTGTATCCATTTAGATTCATTATGTGTTTTCTGCTAGCAATACTCAAACCACTGCCATTGCTAATTCCTTACTCCTAGCTCCTCAGTATACTAGGGAACTGAATAGGATCTACACCTAGGAAAGGGCATCTAGGATAATTTGTGTGAACCTCCCTCAATCTCCCCATTACTGAGAACAACCAGAAATTGAATAGTTCTGCCAATCATCTCAGCAAGAAACCCACAGAGAACAGTAAACCCCAAGCACTCTATAATATCTGAAGGCAGATCAACCTAATGGACCTTCCATCTGTGTGGAGTTACCAGGGCATATGAGCCATAACCTCAATCAACTATCAGTTGCAAGGAAGCTATATTAAACCCTCCCATCTCCAGATAATATTTATAGCAAATGAAGGTCAATACCGATTAAGCCTTCCAAATGCATCAAGCCAAATGTAATTTGAGATAGACCTACAGTTTCCATGAAGGTGATGAAATACACCAGACTAGGAAGCTGTGGTATGAATCTCAAGTACCCTTGGGCAATCAGGAGAAAATTCATAGGGAGCTATTCACTTATGTATTAAAATATTTGAACCTAGCCTTCCCCTTGCTCTGGCGGGGGGATTGGGGGGGGGCATTCTGGGATGTCCCCAACATGATGACATCACCCGGAAGTGACTTCATTATGCTGGAGATGTTGCATGGGTACACTGGTTTAAGGGCAAAACTCTGTGGTAAAACTGGCTTCAAACCATAGAGTTTTCCCCTTAAACCAGAGCATCTTGGTGTGATGACATCACTTCTGGGTGACATCATTCCATCGGGAAGTCACATGGGGATGTGGCTGTTTGGGGGCGGGGTTTCCCCTGCTGGCTAGTGGCAGGGAGAAACCCTGAAAACTGGGGGAACCCCCGCTCCAACCTTGGAACTGCAAGCCTAGGTGTGAAACTTCTTAAGGTAGAGAAAAATGGGGTATAAAAACTTCTCATTCTTCCCATAGCTCAAGGTAACTTACAAATTCAAAAATAAATACCTAATACACTAAAACCCCACATAACTCTCTCCCCTTCTAAAAAAAGACCAGCTGCTAATACTCTATTAAAAGCCCTAGCAAACCAAGTAGCCTTGCAGTGCCTCTAAAGGTTCTTCAAACTTCTTCAAGAAGGCCATTCCACAGAGTGAGAGCTATGATGGAAAAGATACAGGCTCTAGTTGGTACTCGGTGGGCTAAGACAACTAACAAGTAGACAGCAACTGACACACAGGGACATATGGGAAGAGATGAGGGTCCTAGACTGTGAAGGGCTTTATAGATCGTAACCAGCACCTTGAACTGAAAGACAATAATCAGGCAAAGATAAACTTGTACAGCACTTGAAGCAGTCTGAAAAGCACAATCAGATGGACAATACTAAAACAATAGTCGGGGACACATGGGTGAGACAACCTCCTCAGTAAGCACGGAGGCAGCTATTTGAAAAGCATTAAGAAGAACCATTCATTTATATCCCCCCCCCCCAAAAAAACTATACCATATTTTGAACAGCAATTTATAACAAGCCTGTGAAACTGATTATGTAGCTTGAGGCAATGAACTTTATGGTTGAGTGGAGCGTTTATCCTGAGTGATCTACGTTCAGACCCAACAGTCTATCAAACATGGAATGCCAACTATAAATATTCACCCTAAAAAAATTATGTTTTTGCTTCTGTTTTAATTTTTATTTATTTTATTGCAATACATGAAAGGAGTTAAAATATAGTTCAATAAGATACAATACAAAGTTCAATGAATCAAAACATACTGTACTTAACATGTGCTATAAAATACTTTAAGCAATTGTATATTTTGTTATTAAACCTCAAAACTTCCTATTATCTTAGGACTCTTGTAGTCTGAAACTTACTATCTCTCTTACTTGTTTTCTTCCCTTGTATCCTTATCTAAGTTCTCTTATTGCTTATCTTAGTTTTAGTGAAACAGTAACAGTGAGGATTGATCTATCCAACTAGATTGTTTAGTTTTATTATTTGGCGCATTTTGTGATTCAATGAAACAAGCCCATTTCAGCATTGCACTCTCATGGTCAGTTGTGTTTTCTTTGTGAGCAATCCAGTCCGTGACTTTGTCGGATATGAAATAGTCCCAAACTTTTTTGTACCATTGTTCAGTTGTGGTTGTGACTGTAGTTTTGTCCTTCCATTTCATTGCAATGGCACATTTGGCGGTGGTAAATAAGACTGAGATTAGTTCCTTTTCTCTATTAGAGCAGGATCTTTCTGGAGAGTGAGACCCATGATCTTTTGGATTTCAGGGAGGACTTCTGACCAGAAGTTGCTGATATGAGGACATAGCCACGAGCAGTAGAAGAATGTTCCATGGTTCCCACATAGCTTCCAACATAGAGGAAGTTTATCAGGACCATATGTGCCAATTTCTTTGGTCTTAAGTACCACCTGAGTAGAATTTTCATTGCTTGCATTTGAATAGGTGTTGACCTTGAACTGTAAATTGATGAACTCCAGATTTTCTCCCATTGTTTTTCCTTGAGGGTTCTATTTAGGTCTTTGTGCCAAGCTTTTTGCGTTGAGGTAATTGTGTATTCCAGATCCATTATTAGTGTGTTATATAGTTGTGAAATTGTGCTCTTCACTAAAAATGTTTTGGTGGTCATGCTTTTTTCAGAAAGGTTTAAGGGCCTGTCAAAATTTATATTATTTTTCTGTGACTGGAACAAGTGTGAGATCTGTAGGTATTCAAACCAGGGTAGGGTAATGTGTTTATTGTGTTCCAGATCAGTTGTTTTTTCTAAAACTAAACCTCGTTTAGAGATGTCAATGAACCTGGTCAGATTTGCAGTCCTCCATTTTGGAAATGATTCAGGGCTATAACCTGGAGTGAACCAGCTTTGCCCTAGAAATGTTACAACTGGGGATTGAGGGGGTATCAAGATCCTTCTGTATTGGTCCCAGGTTTTAAAGACAGAGTTAAGAAATGGGTGGTTGATTTGATTAGTTAGCCTAGATTTGGAAGATCTCCAAATTGCTTCTTGGAAAGAGCCTGTGGAGAGGTAGGTGTTCTCTATAATCTTCCAATCCATTTTGTAAGAGTGATTGAATATTTGAGTAAATTGGAAAGGATTGTAGCTTGATAATATAGATTAAGGTAAGGAACTGCTAATCCTCCTTGTGACTTGGGTTTTCGAATTGTTTGGAAGTTCGCTCTAGGCTTATGTGATTGCCAGATGAAATTATTTAAGTTTCTCTGCCATGTTTTAAGATAGTGGGGAGGAATATATATGGGTAGAGTGCGGAAATGGAATAGAATTTTTGGTAGCATAAATGATTTTACTATGTTAATTCACTCGAACCACGAGAATGATTGGGTTCCCATGCTTTGAGTGAGTTACAGATTATTGCATTGACCTCCATATGATTGTATTTTATAATATCTTTTAAATTTAATGGGATTTTAACACCTAGGTATCTCTCTATATAATATTTCTCTGATGGCGGTGGCACTCTCTAGAACATTCCACATGCCAACCCAGCCTTTGGTCCCCTGGCCTGTCAATCAGAAACTGTCCCTATCCACTGGCTGTGAATACTTGCATGCTATTGGCTGGGTCTGCTCCTCTTCCCCGCCCACTCCTTCAGCCTCTGTGCCCTGACAGAATTCCTGCCAGACGGTTTTTTGCTCTTGACGAAGACACTTCTCCAGCTTCCTTCCTGTGGGGGGATTAACTGTTACCTCAGCGGCTGTTGTTAGGTGAAACAAAATGACAGTTACCTGTGTTTATAAGATGGCTGCTGCCTGTGATTTGTTTAAAATGTTCCCCCATAAGGTTCAACTGTTACCTCAGTGGCTTTTAGTAGGTGAAACAAAATGGCAGTTACCTGTGTTTATAAGAGGGGCTTTAGAGCAAGGTAGGTTGATGCTTGGCTGGGAAGGAGATGGGGTTGCCAACTCCAGGTGGGGAATTCCTGGAGATTTGAGGGGTAGAGCCTGGCGAGGGTGAGGTTTGAGGAGGGGTGGGGCCTCAGACAGATACAATGCCATAGACTCTGCCCTCCAAAACAACTATTCCCTCCTGGGGAACCACTGCTGCCAATCTCCAGGTGAGGGCAGGAGATCACTCAGAATTACAACTGCTCTTCAGGTAGCAGAGCTCAGTTCCCCTGGAGAAAATGGTGGACTCTGTGTCATTATACCCTGCTGAGGCTGCCACAGCAAACCGACACTGAGTGCCCAAGGCCTTGACACTCTCCCAGAGCCTCTTTCTAGAGCCCGTTGTATTTATTCCCACAACAGGCCTTATTCCTAGTTGCCAATATTATCTGTCCACTGGAATGTGTAATGCTGTTTCAGATATAATGTGGTCTTTATGCTAAGGTCTATGGAATACAGTACGGTTTTGGATTGATTTATGTAGAGTCCTGATACTAAACTGAACTTCTCAAGGGATTCAAAAAGGGCTGGAATAGATGTTTGGGGATTTGATATATAGATTGTCATATCATCTGCAAATAAACTTGTCTTAATGTGGTGGCCTTTCACTTGTATGCCAGATACTACTGGGTTATTGAGGATTGATGTTGCTAAGGGTTCTATAGAAAGAGCAAATAGTAAGGGGGACAGAGGGCATCCTTGCCGAGTTCCTCTGTTTAACCTGAGGTCTTTAGAGTATAGATAATTTATGAATAGGTTTGCCATATGTGATGTATATATAGATTTAATGGTGTGAATAAATTTTTCACCAAATGGCATTTGCTTTAGTAGGTTTAGGAGATAGTCAAATTCAATGGAGTTGAAAGCTTTTTCGATGTCTAAGGATAGGATTAAGGAGGGTTGAATTTTGTGTTGTTTACAATAGTGGATGATATCTATCATTTTACATATGTTGTCCGTTATTTCATGCTGAGGAATAAATCCTGTCTGGTCAGGATGTATATAGTTGGTTGGTCCCTCTAAACTGAGTTAGTGTGAGCTAGCTCACAATTTTTAGCCTCCAGCTCACACATTTTTGCCTTAGCTCAGGAAAGATGGTTCCAGAGCAAACTAATTGATGCAGTAGCCAAATCTCTTGCTCACAACTTTAATGCCAGTAGCTCACAAAGTAGAATTTTGGCTCACAAGACTCCACAGCTTAGAGGGAGCATTGGTTGTGATCTGGCTAAGTTGTGAAGAAAGTACAGATGTGAATAACTTATAATCATTGTTTAGAAGGGATATTGGGTGATATGATTTCGGATTAGTTTTGTCTCTCCCTGGTTTGTGTAAAATAATTATTTTGGCTGATTTCCAATTAGGAGGAATAGCATTGTTATTCAGGATGTAATTAAACAATGCTGTTAGAGGTTGGGCTAGAATGAGTTGGAATTTTTTATAATATTCTGATACAAAGCCATCAGGTCCAGGTGCTTTGTTACATTTTGAGGCTTTTATTGTATTAATTACTTCTTGTTGAGTTATTGGTGTTTCCAAGTATTCCCTGTGGTATTTAGATATGTAGTTTTTGTAGTTATTATTTTGGAAGTAGGTTTTGATTTGGTTTATTGCTGGATGAGTGGAATTATACAGAGAGCTATAATATTTTTCAAAGACTTGTACGATTTCTGGAGATGAGGATAAGAGAGACCCTTGCTGACCTTGTATACAATTGATGGGTATATTCTGCTTTCTTTTGTTTGATTTTCCAAGACAGTATATTTAGGAATTTATGGCTCCTAAAGTTAAATTTATGTTTCATTAGAAGGATATTTCTTTGGACCTGAGAAATCTCTAACTCTTTCATAATATTAAAAGGAGATGAAAGATTTTTTTACTGCAAGTTTTTTTTAATGAAGGTTCTCTAGTACTTGTATTTGCTTTTTAAAATCAAATTGGATCCTATTCTTTTCCTTTTTGTAGGTTGATGCTAATGATATGAATTTACCCCGTATCACTGCCTTTAATGAGTTCCAAATTATTTCCAGAGGAACTCCACAATCTGTTTTCAAAGAAATTTTGGATTTCTGATTCTATCGATGTTGAAATTATCAGGTCATTCAATAAAGACTTGTTTAGTGACCAAGAGTGTCTGTTATTCTTTTCCTCTCCCATGATAATACACTCTACAGGGGCATGATCTGAAATATGTCTAATGCCTATGGAGGTCGAAGTAACTTTTGGTAGTAATGAAACTGAGATTAGAATATAGTCTATTCTGCTGAATGAGTTTTATTTGGGGGAGAAGAAAATAAAGTCTCTCTCATAACCATGTTGTCTTCTCCATATATCACATAATAAAAAGTTTCTAAAGATTTCGTTGAGGGAGTCTGGTGCCTGTCTCATACATTGTGTAATGTAGGGTGGGTTGTATGCTTTGAAGCAGTCTAGAGCACTGTTTGTTACCATGTTGAAATCACCACCCACCACTATTGCCCCTTCACTAAATTAATGTAATTTTCTCAGTGCATCCTTCAGGAATTTAATCTGCCCTGTGTTTGGAGTGTAGACAGATGCTAATGTGTACTTATCGCCATTTAGAAGGCCTTTAACAAATATGTAGCACTCCATAGGGTCTTGTAGGATTTCTTGACTTTGGAATCAAACAGATTTTGCTAACAATATTATGATGCCCCTTGCCTTGGATGATCCTGGTGCAGAGAATTGATTTGGGTACCAGGCTGTGAAAAGGAGAGGAGTGCCTGTCTTTTTTGATGTGTCTCTTGTAAGACAATTAATTCTGCTGTAGACTGCTTTAAAAATGTTTGGTTTCTTGCGCTTTATGTTGTTGGTGGTGCCTCTGCAGTTGAGAGAAAGGATCTTTAGTATATTTACCGCCATAAATATTCTTTAGTATGGGAGTATGTATGGGTTATCAACTTTAAAGAACCAGCCACTTTATCATTTAACACCCACTTTGCTATATACAATAGTCCTTCTAAGTTTGTTTTGGCTATGTTCAGAGTATGGTTTTTGAACATTTCAGGTTCTTAAATGGCTTGTAAAAGGAAGTAGATTACATTCTTTCGTCTTGTGTATAGAATCATATATTTGCTTAAATTCATTCTGGTAAATCACCAAGTACAGTGAGTTAATCTTTAACCTCACAATAAATACCCCTCCCCCTCCCTCTTATATAAAATGAACTTTGTTATCTGAAATTGATCTAGTCTTGTTCCCTCCCCCTCCCTCCCCATCCCAACCCCCCCAACATTAAAACACTATGAAGAACAAATTTCATATTGTTTAAAAACAGTAATAAGTTATCTGCAAACAGGGGTCCGTTGGGGCTGGAGCAAGGCGGAGCGAAGCTCCACCAGCTCAGGAGTGGCCACTAGGGCAGCCACGGGCCGAATCAGATTCTCTAATCTGATTCAGCCCGCTGCCGAATTGCCGCCAAAATTTGGCGGCAACTTTAAAAGCTTTAAAAGTAGCTGGAGGGGAAGGGGTTTGAGGGAGAGGCTCCAAACTTGCAGGGTAGCTGCTGGGGCCTCTCCTCGAAATACCCACCAAGTTTCAAGAAAATTGGACCAGGGGGTCCAATTCTGCAGGCCCCCAAATAGGTTGCCCCCATTCCCTCCATTGTTCTCTATGGGAGGAAAAAGTTAACATTTTTCCCCACCATAGAGAACAATGGAGGGGACGGGACAACCTCTTTGGGGGCCCATAGAATTGGACCCCCTGGTCCAAACTTCTTGAAACTTGGTGGGTATTTCGAGGAGAGGCCCCAGCAGCTACCCTGCAAGTTTGGAGCTACCCTCAAACCCCTTTCCTCCAGCGCCTCATATACCCTATGAGTTTTTGCCATTGATTTCAATGGCCCATAGGGTATAATGGGGCTGAAACTGACATTCCCTTTCTGACACACTTCTGGTGATGTCAGGGGACGTGGCATATGCTAATGAGGTATGCTAATGAGTTATGCTAATGAGCTCCTGCACCTCTTTTTCCATGAAAGGACCCCTGTCTGCAAACATTCCCTCCTCTTCCCTCCCCCTTCCCCAATCCCCCAACATTAAAAAACTATGAAGAACAAACTTCATATTTGTTAAGAACAGTAATAAGTTATCTGTAAACATCAACATTAAAACACAAACTTTAAAAGAACCCTTGGAAACACGGGATGAACCCATGTTGGGCTTAATTAGCCCCACCATTGGGTTCGTAAAATAAGGAGAGCTAAGTAAGACTCTCCTGCCCCCTCCCCCCGAAGCTACGATGTATTTATTCATTAGTGCACCTACAGATTAATTGCTAAAGCTTAACTAAATATTGTGATAAGGTTTCTTATATAACTAATTAGGTATTTGATATTTGATGGCCCTCCACCTTTCATATTTATTAACTTGTTTATTAAGTTGTTTGTGATGATTTCCTCACTGGGATCTTGCTCCACTGAAGGGGTAGAGACGGGAACTCCAATTTTCTCTTGCAGGTTTTTTTCAGCGCTAGCTCTTGACTGTGAGGTAAGTTTAAAGTCCTTAAGAGGTTTTGCCCGGATTCCTCGTCGTTAGCTTGCAGGAGAGGACCTTGGTGTCTGATTTGGAGGACAAGAAAATTATGTTTGAGGGGAAAAAAATACCCACCATAGAACCAACTACCCTGGATGGATTTATTTTGTTTTAGCAGAACACATTTCTAACCATACAGTTTTCTTAATGCCCTTGCTCAACAACTTCCAAGGAGTTTAGACTTCCTCTATTACAGTAGCCCTTCAGTGGTTATCTGGCAGTTGATTGATCAAGTACTGTTTACACTGTGGCCCTTCAGCCATCTAACCTACTTACTATACAGCTATCCATCTGCTGGCCTCATCTGCCCTGCCATCTTATCCTCAAAGGAGCTGATGAAACCTTGTTACTTCTTACTAAGTCACAGAATCTTCATTTATCACACGAGCCCTTTTCAACCTGGAGTTACTTCCCATTGTACAATGCTGAAGTGCTAACAGTTTCAGTTGGAAAAAACAACAGACATCTGAAAATTATTATTCTTCCTAGCCTCACCAAAGAAAGGGTGTTTCAAACTTCCACGCTCTAGTATCTTGTAAAGCCCGCTTGTGGGGAGGGTGGGGTATAAATATGAAAAATAAATAAATAAAGGTGAAATTGCTCTCTGAGTTGTCCTGGATAGCCATATTTCAACTACTGGTTACAATTCAGTTAGGGCAGCCAGGCATGCTCCCAAGTAGTATACATTCCTGGTGACAACAGTGTTAAATAAGATACCCAAAGAGCAAATCTTGGAAGACAAACCCAAACATCAGTTTTAAAAAATCTGTATACACAATATTTTAGGTGCTTTTGTAATAAACAAGAGCTGTGTTCATGCATGAAAACGCAGGAGGGATGGCTGTTATTATGCAAATTGTGTAAATCACATGGATGATACAGAAAGGAATAGTTCTAGAAGCAATTAGTTCTATAAGGAGGAAATAAAAGTAAGAATTCAATTTATATTAGAGCCCTGTTAATAGCAACAGAAATGACAGTAAGGATACTAAAATTCTGCAACAGCAACAATAACCCACAACTATTTGCATTTTTTCATTTTCCAAGAATCCTTTCTCCCCTTCCCCCCATTCCTCCTGAAACTTTTGTCCATTTGCTGCACATCTAAAACAATAATCAAAGGATGTGTTTGTCTCTTTGAGGCAGGTATAACACAACAGCCTTGGGCTGTTGTGAGGAGAAAATGGAGGTGAGGAAAATGGTTGTAAAGCTGCTTTAGGTCCACGTGTGGAGGAAGGCAGCAGAGATGGGTGCGGTGGACAATATCCCTCCCCTCCAAAAAACAAAACAGAGGTTAAGAACCTCCCTGTGCTATCACAGTCGGCTTGGCGTGCAAGTTAGAATGCAGAACTAGGTTTGAACTCCCAATCTGCCATGGAAACTCAGTGAGCAACCTTGGGCCAGTCACATACACTCAGTCTAACCTACCTTACAACGTTGTTGTGAATAACTGTTTGTCTCGCTTAAGACTAATTAAAACACAAATGCCATATGTTTTTAAATTCAGGGGTTCTAACTTATTTAATAGAATAGTTATTTTTTGTCAAACAAAATGTATGGAACATTGGGATTGTATGGAATTGATGAGTAGAGTGAGTAGCAGTGGGCTCTTAGCACTATGCTAAATATAATACTTTTAAGAGGGAGGGAGGTATGGGGGGCTATTTATAATAAATATTCTTTTTCTTTTTTTGTGGGTTGGACCCAAAGTCCTGTCAATAGTTCAACAGTGATAGGAGGGATTTTTCCCCTTCTCACTCTGCAGCACACTAAACACCCCCTCCCATGTGCTCTAGGAGACAGGAGACTTTCAGACAGAGCAAGGGAACAAAACTGGCATCCACAGAAGGAAGGGAGAATTAGCAAAACAAAAAATGCCACAACTAAAATGAATTCCATTCATGGAAAATTACTTTTCGATCCAACCCAAAATTTTCAAAAGATTTTTTTTTTGATAATTTCATTCTGTTTTACTTCTGTAAACACCTTTGCTGTTGTCCTAAACGGTTTCTTATTCTGTAAATCTGTAGATCGCTTGCCACCAATTGCTTGCTGAGATGACTGACAAATTAGCTTTTTCAGCATCTGATAGAATGACTGTGCAGTACCCCAGGGGCTACATAACAGGCAAGGTTTTTCATGTAATGTGTCTGATTGTTTATCACACCTGTTCCCAAAATGCTCTCCATACTAGGCAGAACCACAAATGGAAGCAAGAATCCCCCTTTGCAACTCTCCTCCACAAGCATTACTCTGAGTTTATATTATATGTGGTTCAGTGTGTATAAGTACCACTAGCCATTCATTATCTCTTAGCATGTAACTGTTGAGTTATTGCAAATAGTTACCGCCTAAAGTAATTATCCTATTCTGATCTATATCTCTCTATTTTCCTTTCTAAGCCTCAGTCTCAGATGGCTGCATACTCTAGTTTGTTTCCAGACATGGAAGACAGAAGCAGCTTGTTAATGATTGCTGCTAGGCCCTTATCTACAATTCTCTGGTGAAAGTCAACCTGCTCAATATAGCATTATCATCATGGGAAGATATTGCTACTTTCTGTAAAATGCTGTACCAGATTTCATTTAGTTTATGTCTTAGAAAACCAGATTTTAAATCATTATATATAATGACAATGATTTTTCCATTACATTTCTCTTAGCAATGTTAGGTCCTTTTGGGGAGAAAAAAACTATTTTGCTTTGCCTCAGGTTTTTAAATATTTATTTTTACTTCATTTATACCCTGCTATATTGATGAAACAAACCTAAACTTTGAATGTAGCTGGCAAATTATGAAAGAAAGCCTTCCCAAGTACAAGGAGATGAGACACAGATCCAAATCTCTACCAAATAAAAGAAACTTTAAAAAGAAGAAGGGGGATTAAGATACAGGAATAAGACTGGCTTAGGGATTTTGTTATAAGATTGGAGTTTAGTGAACCCTAGCCCAGATTAACTGGCTAAAATAGGCTGAAGAACATTTATGTATGTGCTTTTAAAATTCAAGTCTACATTTAAAATAGTTATGGGAAGAAAAAAACTAATTTCTTTTTTCCCCCTGTGGTTGTTTAAAAGTTTAGCCAAAAAGAGTGTGATTTATGTAAGGGAAAATTTGGTTTAGGAAATATTAGGTCTGCCAAGTCCCCCCGGGGGGCAGGGATTCCCCTGCTAAATAGGTCCCCAATCTGCCAGTCCGAATTCGGCCAGCAGTGGGAACCCCACCCCCCAAATGGCCACATCAGGCCAATGTGCCTGGTGCAATGACGTTGCCCAGAAGTGACACCATCACACCAGGCACGTTGCAGGTTGTCGCCCAGTGACATGCCCGGCATGATGACGTCACTTCCGGGCGACATCATTGTGCTGCATGTGTGCAAAGCACATGCACGAGGGCCCCAGACCAGGGCCGGGACTCCCCCGCTGGGAATTGTAAGTGACTTGGCAACCCTAGGAAACATATATGAATGTCTACTAGAATAAGATTGTTCAAGGCTGATAATTGATAAATATGCAGAATGGAAATTTATGGAAGGCTGTCCACATTTCCTATAAAAGATGTAAGGCAACTAATTTTGTTTTAAGGATTCCAGAAGTCTTGATAATTAGTGCAAAAAACTTTTTTTTACTATGAAGTAGGGAAATTATATTTAAAGGCAACATGCAGAAGACTAACTTAGAATGTTTACACAAAAAGGCAATTAGCAGAAAACATGTTAACCTATTGAGCAGTGGAATAGCAGTGAAATAGTTAGATATAGAAAAACTAGCAGTGGAATAGTTAGATATTGCTTAAATAGTAATCATATTATGGTAGCAAGAGTGCCATTGAGATATATGAGTATGAGGCAACTTAAAGGGTACAGTGTTGGCAGTGTTACTCTCATTTATGTTTGACTGTCATGGTGTGTTGGAAAACAATAAAAAGTTATAAAAAAGGATAAAGGGCACACAAAATTCTAGTGCGAGTACTCCATGGATTAATAAAAATGCAGCGGCTTCAAGCTTGCAACTCTCAAATTTAGTTCTCTTACCATTTCTTGTATCTAGAAAACATCTTACACCGTGCACTGCCACTAAAAATCACAACAATGTCTACTACTCAACAGTGTAATCCTTTGTAGAATTATACCCTTCAATGCCCACTGAAGCCAGTGTATCTGAGGAAATGTGCTTGCACATGAAAATTTATACCTTGAATAAAACTTTGTTGGTCTTAAAGCTTTGTTGGGCTAGAAATGTGTAACTCTTACTTAGGACTGCACTGTAATTCACTATGAAGGATGGTAATAGGCTTACCTACACTTTAAGTACTACAAAGTACTTGTATGATGTTGCTTTGGACTGCCTTCATATTTTTCTACTCCCAGAGCTGCATCTTTTGTACACAGCCTTCACAGTACTTTGGCAATAAAACTGGAAAAACCATTATCTGAAATTTCTAATTCAACAGTCTTTTAGCAGGAAAATCAACTCGTGTCCTCGGCTATGCTCATTTTCCACCGTTGCCCCATGTCTGAAATCTCACCCAGATACAACAGAGGACTTTTAAAACAGTGAATTCAGCATTTTAAGCTCAGGAAACCAAAACCAACAGGACATAATGAATTCTCCTTTTCTGTAAACAAGAATAAAGATTGCTTTTGTACAAACTTAGTACTCTGTGCAGCTATAACAACCAAACACAGAATTCTCATTTCCTGAACATCAGATGATTGAGTTTATGATTGGAAATCTGACCTCCTCAAAACAAAATACCCAGGGGAACTAATCTAGCTCACAGAGGCAAAATGTGTTTTATTTTTATTTGGTAAGTAATACACATATGCAATAATCTCATGCTGTTTGGCCAAAATGGATTTCCCAATTTAAATTTAAACATCCATGATAGGGTATATACTTCACTCCATCAATTCTATCCTTGTTTGCAAGTAATGCTATGTTGTTCCTGCAGTGTAATAAAAGGATCACACATTTTTATTCTTTGTATCCGTTTCACAAATTAAAGACTTTATACAAAGACTGAAAGAATTAATTATTTTTCTTGATGTCTATGTAAATTTCTGTGAAAAGTAAAGGAAAAATTAGCATTGGGTACAATGTAATGTAATCAAGGCAGAGGACAGACTGGCGTTCTGGCTTGCATTACGTCCGCTTTGCAAGCGGAGGAGGCAGGCCCGTGCACACAGCTGCAGCTGGCTGGCGGAGCCGTGCCGTTTTTACCTGATCCTGCAGCGCTTTGCTCCCGCGGCAGCCGTACACCAGGTGGAACGGGTGGCCAGCCGGCTGGGCAAGCATTCCTCCCGCTTCCGGCGGGTGTGAATGTGCATGGAAGCGCACAGCTGCCTGCTGCACTGCTGCCAGGAGCCGCCCGCAGTGTGAATGCTGCGGGCCGCCGCCTCCCTGGACTGCTTGCGCTGCACTGCAAACAGCAAGCTCCAGGACGCTTCACCCCCAAGTTGCTCCGCCCTGCTTCTGTGGTGTGGCAGAGCGCCAGTCTGTCCTTGGCCCAAGTTTCAGTGAACCAGTTAGCATCCTACATCCCTTGAACTTCAAGAAGAACTAGAATGCCAGTCATGTGCTAGAAAGCCAGTCTTTTGTACTAAAATATGCCCGATGAAAGGAACCGGCTAAAAATCAGACAGATGATAATGCTGGAGGTGAAAGGAAGAAACAACAGTTTTGGTCTTATGAGGGCTGCTAATGGAAACCAGTTGTCTTTGGTTTGGGACCTATCTTGTGGGGTTCCACAGGGCAAAATTCTATTCCCCCATGCTTATTAATCTCTATGTAAAGCCCTTAGGACAAATCATTCACAGTTTTGAGGTCGGTTTTCATCAATATGGGGATGATACTCAGCTCTATATATACGTATACAAATGTCCTGGTGATAAAGTAGAGGTCTTGAATCAGCGCCTGGCCACTGTGGTTAACTGGCTAAAAGTCAACAAATTGAAACGAAACCTTCAAAAGACAGAGGTAATGCCAGCTGGGAAGGTGGAGGTCTCGAAGGACATTGTTCTTCTCACTTTCAATGGCATTCAGCTGACTTTTGCTGTCTCAGTTAAATGCCTTGGGGGTCATACTTTATTATTGGAGAAGCAAGTTAACACAGCTGCAAAAAAGACTTTCCTCCAATTCAGCCTAGCCTGTAAGATCTTGATACACCTGACCTGGCCACCTTGATCCATGCCACAGTAACACTCAGACTAGACTACTGTAATGCACTGTACATTGGTCTCCTCTCACATTCAATTTGAAAACTCCAACTGGTCCAGAATATCATGGCTCAACTATCAGTGGGAGCTAGACGGAGCATGCATTTACTCCCATCCTGCAAACCCTCCATTGGTTGCCCATTTGTTACCAAGGTAAGGTACTGGCTATCACATATAAAGTCTTTCGTGGTCTTGGCCCCTCTTATTTACGGGACTGCCTGTCTTTTGATGGTCTGCCACGACAGCTCTGCTCATGTCACCAAAGGTTTCTGCAGGTGCCAACCTGCAGATGGGAAAAATCAACAATTGTCCATACATGCGCTTTCTCACTTGCGGATTTCACTTTGTGGAATGGCTTGCCCGAAGAGGCCAGGAAAGCTCCCACTCTCCTGGCCTTCTGCAAAGTATGCTAAAATGAACTATTCGAGCGGACTTTTCTGTGCAGGTAATAAGGCTGCACAGTACAAAATGGTTTCACAAACTTACTTGGATAAATGATTGGGACTTGTGGCCTTTACTGCTATATATAGCATACTGTAAGTAGGATCTTGTTTTGTAATTTCTGTACTGCTTAATGTGTCATGTTAATACTTATACTATACTGTTCTTCCTGGTGGTTCCAGTCTTCTAATATCCTAATGCATTAGTTATTGAATGTCCCATTTTGTTGATTGTACTGACTCACAAGGTGTAATCTGCCTTGAGTCCATGTGAGAAAGGTGGACTATAAATAATGTAAATAATTTTTTTTAAAATAATGTAAATTATATTGCTGTGTTTTACTGCGGGAGAGAACCAAATGAAACATCAGACATATTTTGAGGAAAAAATCAGTTTCTCAGTTGTATGCTGAATATTTCAGTAAGCTGCGTAAGTTACAAACAAGATGAGAAAATCATGCAATGCCATACACACACACACACACACACACACACACACATACTCTGGAAGAGAAAGACTGATATCTTGGCATTAGCAGTAAGAGAGTATCTGTCTAACTTATTATGGTGCCCTTTCAACATGACGGGACTGAAGTGAAGCTACGCCCCACACCCATTTTAACTTGCTGTGCTTTAAAATTTATATCCATATATAATATATGATATATTGACTACTGAGTGTTTCCAGTGGACTTACCCTGTTATTTGCACATTTCTCCTTTCATAACCTTGCAAGAGCCCAAAGGGCTTTCTAGTCCAAACTGCTGCAATAGCACAAAACTATCTAAGTCTGGAAGAACCCACACAACTCAATGTGCCAAAGGTAAAGAACAGATCCATCTGTGAAAGTTATTTCATACAAAGGAAGCAAGTTAAACCACTTGCTAGCTTGGAAAGTGTGGGGGACAGAACAGGCAACCAACTCAGAAGAAGTTCTGTGTCCAAATGTCTAATGCCACCCACTCTCCTTCTTCTTTAGTGCAGAAAGTAAAATATGTGAGGCAGGGCGGGGGTCGATTTCTGTTAGGCATGAATGGGCATTCCCTCAGACTACCTACATACACCTCAGCTGAGTACATAGAAATAACTAAAAGATGATTATTACAAGAAGATCCAAGAGTGATACAGATATCCTTACTTCCTTAAAAATTACTGAGCTGGATAATTAATAAGGAAATTTATACTCCACTTTTCTACTGCATATAGCCTTTACAGGAGCTTAGGAAAAAAATTAAAATGTCTGATTAAAATGAAACAGGATAAAATCAAATAGGAGCAGTGCAGACAATAACACAGCATCAAACAACAGAACAAAACAGACTGTCTTGGAAAACAAAACCTATTCTATTCCAAATGGCCTCTAGAATAAAAGCTTCTTCATGAAATGTTGGAAGGCTGGGGGGGGTGGGTACATAGTCTTCTTGGGGAAAAGAATTCCAAAATTTAGCTGTAACTCCTGAGAAGACCCATTCCTGTGTGCCCACAAATCGTATTTTCACCAGTGATGGTTTGCACATCACGGGCAGGTTCATAACCATGGAGGTGATCGTTACAAGGACCCCTGTTCTAAGCCATTAGCACTTTACATGGAGCTTGAAAGCCAATTAATAACCAATGAAGCAGATGTAACACTGACTTTATGCGCTTCTCATGGTGGATTCAGACTTTTCATGCACTTAATTCTGAATCAATGAATTACTGAATTAAATTATGTGGCTAGCATAAGGAAACCAGGCCCCTGCATTCCTAAGGACCACCTGACTTCCTCTAGCTAACATGGTTTACACAAGAAGTACTTTTAATATTAGAGCACAAGAATATTTATTATTATTACTATTATTATTACTATTATTATTACTATTATTATTATTATTATTATATTTGTACCCTGTCCTCCCCGCAAAGCAGAAGGGTCCTAGAATGCTGTTATGGGGTTTTGAGCTTCTGCAGTGGCCAGCAGACTTGGCAAAAATCTTTGCTGGTCCTAGTTACAACCAAACTATAACGACAGCCCTACTAAACATGCAATAAGCTAAGATACATTTCTAGACTCTTATTAACAGTATCTTTTCCTTCTGACATTTCTATTTAACTTCAGCAAATTGAATCCAATACTCTTTATAAAACGGAGCAGAATCCCATTTGTGGCAGTGGCTATACATATGTTTTATATTAACAGAATGAATTGGCCCCAAGGAATTAAGCATTTATATTCATGAACTCCGTGAAGAAGTGTCCAAAAGAGCCGACAATGGCAGCCACCCTGAAGAAACAAGGTCTGTTAATGTGTTAGCAAGATTGTGGCTGGAAGACTTTTTGTGTGAAACAAACAGCACATTCCCCGCCCATCCCCCACACCCAATCCATCTGATTTTAACTACACCAGTAGGCCAGAAATTGCTTTCACCGCTGCACAGGAAAATCTGAAGGAAATTTAAACTAGGAAACTACTCTGATACTGGGGAAAAATAAAGGCTTCTTTACAGGGTCTATACTTGTATGAAACTACAGCTGGGTTCCTCTAGTTGTCTGTGCACACATGAAGTGGTCTTATACTGAGTCAGGACATTAGTCTGTCAAGGTCAGCACTGGCTATTCTGGCAGTGGCTCTCTAATCCTTTGAACAGGAGACAGAAGGATTGGATCTTGGACCTTCTGCTGGGACCACTGAGCCACAGCCTCTCTCGCTAAAGCCATGGCTCCCTTCTGATCCATGGTAGTTGGATAAAGGTGAACCTTTTCGTAGCTTACAGGAGACTGACTAGCAAGGAGAGGGGGCCTCTAGTACCACCCAGGAGGCCAGGGTTGGCAGGAAATTACCGATGAGTCTGGCTGCGGGTGCCACTAGCAACATATGGCAAAACACAATCAATATAAAACACAAAAAGGATAGCCCGATTTTATTTATTTATTTATTTATTTATTTATTTCCCCAGTGTCAGAATAGTGTCCAAAGGCTGTAAACCTTTAATCTTCCTCTCCAGTGCTATGCTGGTAGTTACTCTGACCTATTGTTCTTCTTACATTAGTCTAGGTTGCAGTCCCACAGAAACAAATAACCTCAGTGGCAGTACCTCATTTTAAAACATAAGCAAGCAATATTCAGTCAACCATTTATCACAAAACTGCTTTTTTGTTACTATAAAATAGCACTTTAAGGCTTGTAACCAATCATTGTACAGGTTTGAAATGAGAACTTTGATGGTATTTTTTCCACATGGAAAGATCCTCACAAATTGACAGTATTCTTTAGGATCCACTGATGCTACCAGCTCATAAAATAAAATCACAGTCTGGTTCCCAGTATGTGGCCATTTCACTACTGAAGCATTTTGAACAGTTCCTTGCACAGCTCATTTCTGTTGATTTCTTTAGGGTCACCCCTGAATTTGTTAAGCATATTGTTTCACATTCTTCTATAGCACTTGTCTTCTGTGTAAGTACAGCAGTGCAAGCAGTCCTTTCAAGTGTTCTGATCTCTCACAAATATAGTTCTATTACTTTAACTACCTTCCATCTCTAACATCCGTGCTTACCAAGTGCAAAGGTTTATATTCATCATATACATACAAACAATGTACTTAGCACTCTAATTGCTTGTTCCTATGACCTACTAAATTTGACATAGTTCACAGGATCTGGGTCAAGGATCCTAAGAGCTAATTCCAGCTCCAATAACACAACTGCCTTGGGCATCACTGCAACTAGGGTTACCAGCTTCCCAGGGGGTCAGGAAATCTCCTGCCCCCAGTTCCTCTTGTCCACTACAGATCAGCAGGGTGGCAGGAGGAAATGCCTGGGTGAAATGGTGGAGGAGGTGACCAGCATCTCCAGCGTGATGACAGTGCTTCGAGAAGGGAGGAGGAGTTGGATTTATACCCCGCCCTTCACTCAGAGTGGTTTCCAATCTCCTTCCCTTCCTCTCCCCACAACCGATACCCTGTGAGGTAGGTGGGGCTGAGAGAGCTCTGAGAGAACTGCTCTTGAGAGAACAGCTCTGGAAGAACTTATGACTGAACCCAAGGTCACCCAGGTGCCTGCATGTGAAGGAGTGGAGATATCAAATCCGGTTCTCCAGATAAGAGTCCACCACTCTTAACCACTACACCAAACTGGCTCCCATAAGTGACATCATCATGCTGGGTTACACTGTATCATTTGCATAAAACTATGGTTAAAATTTTTGATGGCTAATTGAATGTCACCCCTGGATCAATGACATCACTTCCGGGTTGTGCTGAAACAGATGTCATCGTGCTGTAGATGCTGACTGCTAAGCAACATAGCCCTGTCCTCTGCCAACTCTCACAGAGACTGCTTCCCTCATGTGATGTTGGGGAGTAAAGTAAAATATTGCTAGTCCCTAACAGTATCTTATGCAATTGCTTTTTATAATGGTAAATATACTGCTTAAATAATGTTTTAATTGTCTACTTCCTTTTTGCATGTATAGAAAAAATTAATCAATCATCATAGTAAAGCTCCATTAACTGGCAAGTTTGATTAATCAGCAAAACCCCATTCCCCTTGTGTGCAAGATAACAAAGCTTTAACTGTATTTCAACAACAGAAGGAAATTCACCCAGCAAAGCTGTAGATATTATTGAACAACTATTTACTTCTTGTTTCTAAAATAGTACAGTTTTCTTTACAAGATGGATATTGCTTGCATTCTCAAAAAGTTGGCTATTTATTTAATACATTTCCATTCTACACAAGAGGCAGGGTGGCTAAAACGCAATGTTTTTTAAAAAAAATAAAATAAAATGGGATTTTAAAAATTTTAATTGGATTTTGTTTGATAAACTGTTTTTAGAGGGAAAATCTATCTAAAGATAGCTTTCTATTTAAGATACATTATAACCTGCAGGTTTTTCATCATGAAAGAAGAATTAGTTTTTAAGTATGTAGTATGAGACTGTATCTTCATACAGTGTTTAAAATTTTTGTAAATGAATCCCATTAATTCATTCAATAGGGCCCCAATGTCATGCTCTCCAAGAAGTTTCTGTAAGATTATTTTGGGTAATTTTTCTATCTATTTTTTACTTATTAATTTGACTTATAGCCTGCCCGTCCCTGTACAACAGGGCTCAGAGGGGGTTACAACATTCTTAAAAATTCCTTAGACAAAGCAAAGGCATTATTATCAGTGAAATGTTTAATTAGCTTGTTCTGAAGAATGTGGTGCCTCCTGATTGGATAGATAGCAGAGGTGTGTCTAATCTCAGTTAGAATTCCTGGAAAAGCATGAATGATTAAAATTCCAGTTAATCTGAGAATGGGAAGGCTGTTTGGGTGAAATATATAGGTCTCTGTAGGAAGCAAGAAGCTCATCCTCTCTCTCTCTCTCTCTCTCACACACACACACACACACACACACACACACTTTTGACAAATGGTTGTTACTAGATCACTGTGATTCAAACAGCAATCTAAAAGATACCATCACAGATGCTTGGTTTTGCAGATATTAAAGAGAAGAGGAAGAGATTGGACTGGATTTATCCATAGAATTCTCAACCTTATATCATTAAAAACATCAGCCTTAAACAACAACGCGCCTCAATGGCAAATAATGTGGTCCTAGTCTGGCTTCCAAGATCTGCAGTCACTGAGGGGGAGGCCTAATCAGTTGGATGCCAACTAAAGGCCTGGTGGAAGAGCTCTGTTTTACAGGCCCTGTGGAACTGTAATAGGGGTCCCACAGGGCCCTGATCTCATATGGTAGCTCATTCCACCAGGCAGGGGCCAGGTTTAAAGGTACCTTTATTCCCAAATGGGTCCAGGACTTAGTTGGCCAATGGTATGGTTAGTGCTTTTGAAGGTGTGTCCTCGTGAATGTAGAAAGGTTAATGGGATATAGTGTTGTCTTTGTAGGATTGACTTGAAGGCCTGCATAAAGGCCAAATTCATGTAAAGTTTGTTCCAAAATGGGGAACGAAAGCTCAGGTTGAGAAATATACAAAACAAAGTCATCTGCAAATAAACCAAGCTTATATGTGTGTTAGTTGAGTGTCACCCCATGTATTGTGTCTGTCTTTTGAATCATGTTAGCCAGGTGTTCAATAACTACGGCAAAAAGTAATGGTGACAACGGACACCCCTGCCGGGTGCCGTGAGATAGAATAAAATCAGAAGAGTTGAAACCATTGATAGAAATTTACATAGTGGGAGAGGCGTATATTGCCTCGATTACACTCTGAAAATTTTGACCAAAGCCCATTTCTGCAATGACTGTTTTTAAAAATGTTGGTTCTACCCGATCAAAGGATTTTTCAATGTCTAAAGCCAATATACAAGTCTCAGATAGATGTTTTTTACCATATTGGATTATGTTGAGAGTTTTCCTCACACTGTCAGTAATGTCTCTCCCGGGGATAAAACCAGATTGATTAAAATTGATATAGTTTCCAATAATTGAATTGAGTCTAGTGGTCATTACTGTTGTGAACAGTTTGTAATCACTGTTCAGAAGAGAGACGGGTCTGTATGATTTTGTGGAAGTGGGGTCCTTATCTTTTTAAAGAAGGATTATTATTTTAGCTTCATCCCATCTTTTGGGTTTTTTCCCTGTGTCCAGTAGTGAGTTACAAAGGTGTGTAAAAGGTGATAGCAAAATATGTTTAAATTTCTTGTAAAATTCTGCCGGCAGGCTATCCCTGCCTGGTGTTTTGTTAATCTTCAAGTGAGAAATGGCCTTATCTACTTCCTGTTCTGTGATAGGGGACTCCATAATTTATTTATTTATTTATTATTTTTATACTGAATGCCAAGCCAGTACATCATAAAACATAAAATCACCACTATAAAACAATTCCAATAAATTACATATAAATTATCACGATTTACAATAAAATACTTCCAATTATCACTAGTCAGATGCCTTCCTATTGGGTTGGGGTCCAATCCCCTTGACCATCGAGCCTGGGTTGCGTTCAGGGCTGGACCACATCACAGATGTTGTTTGCGATGGATGGTACTACTGGTGGCAGTGGTGGTGGCTCCTAGTCAAAGGCCTGGTGGAACAGCTCCGTCTTGCAGGGCCTGCGGAACTGCATGAAGTCCCACAGGGCCCTGATCTCCTCTGGGAGCTCATTCCACCAGACTGGAGCTGCTACTGAAAAGGCCCTGGCCCTGGTTCTGACGAGCCTGGCTTCCCTGAGGCCCGGGACACAAAGTCGATGACACGACCCCAACCGAAGTGCTCACTGGGGTATTTACGGGGAGAGGTGGTTCCTCAGGTATGTTGGATCCTGGCCATTTAGGGCTTTAAAGGTAAGCACCAGCACCTTGAAGCGGACCCAGTATGCTATAGGCAGCCAGTGCAGTGCTGTCAGCACAGGTCAGATATGGTCCCACTTTGTGAGACCCATCAATATCCTGGCCAGGCATTCTGCACCAGCTGCAGCCTCCGGGTCTGCAACAGCGGCAGCCCCATGTAGAGAGCATTACAGTAGTCCAGCCTCGAGGTGACCGTTGCATGGATCACTGTGGCGAGGTCATTGCGGCCAAGGTAATTTATGCATATAGAGCAACCAAGGTGTAGGCTGTACCATTTAACATTCCTTTTAAAAATAGAAATCGACCCTCTGGGTCTATTAACTTGTCTTGACAATGAAAGTTAGTTTGTCTAGAAAAAAGTATGGCTACACCTCTAGATTTTTAACTGCCTGGGGCACAGAATTGGTCTTGATTTTGATTTAAAAATAATTTGATTTAAAAATAATTTGATTTAAAAATAATTTGATCAGCCTTTTTAATATGGGTTTCTTGTAGAAATAAAATAGAAGGTTTCAGCTTCATTAAAAAATTAGACAATCTTTTTTCCTTTATTTTGTTGTTCAAACCACGGCAGTTTAGTGATATAATTTTAACTTGGTTATCTGCCATCATGTTTATAAGATATGCTAGTCATTCTTGCTAACACAGATTGTAATACTCTAAACCCCTTAAAGACTTTTAAACGTGGGTATCCCAACTGTTTCTTGAAAGAACACACTGTGCTGTCAAACTCTTTTGTGAAGACACCTGAAAAAGGTAAGTTAGACCTTGAAAAGCTCCTAACAATTAAAATAAAACAAATTAAATACAACAATAACCTTTCTAACACTCCCTCCATAACGTACAGGAGGAATTAAACAACACACCTATACCCCAAATAGGGTTACAGATAGTGAGAAACTATTCTGCTGCTCACTATTAAAAGGAAACTTATCTAAATAGAGATCAAAAGAGGACTCTCTCCCTTTTTTGACAATAATATGATTGAAAGATCCTAGCCTAAAAGTTAAAGTAAAGAAAAAACCCACAAAGGTGTTCAAGCCTTGCTTTTGTTCTTGTGGACTCTGGTCCAACTTAACGTTGAGTCTGCATTGGAGTCTTCTGAGTCCTCAGAAGAAGGAGGTGTTTATCGCTTGAAGTCAGGTTGCAGCGTTGTAAGCAGATTATGGCCGAACTGTAGATTGTTAGCAGATAGTCTTGTTCCTTGATGTATCACCAAGAGGTCAGTGGCCGAAGTCCAGCGATAGCAAAGCTTATGGTAAGATAAGACGTCTGTAATGGGTCAGAGGGATTTCCGGTCTTGGAGAGTCTCGACAGAAAGGTCTATCAGTATTAAAATCTTAGAGTTCTGGTAAATTAAACCTTCTTCCAATCTTGATTTTTTAAGTATGGCATCCCTTGTCCTCAGGTCTGGAAATGTAGCAAGAATGTCTCTAGCAAAGGACTCAGAACGTCTGTTCAAGGGACCCACCCAGAATGCAGAATCAATGAGTGGAGCTACATTGTCTTCCAGAGCTAAGGAGCGGGCTAGCCAGGAAGCTAAAAATATTTTTAGTTCTAAGTTGCCTTCTGCTTTTTCAGGCATCCCACGTATTTTCAATTTTTGTTCTTTTAATTTATTTTCTAATGCCATGATTTTACCTTTAGACCATTTATCTGCCGTCTGTAGCTGCTTTACTTCTTCATGCGTAGCTTTTGTGGCCACTAATGCTGTGCCAGCTGTTTTTGAAATTTGCTGCATGTTGGCAGTCAAGGCTTCCATTTGGTCTTTAAGAGGTTTGATTTCCGATCGAATTTGTTGTGCTATGTTCTTTTCTAGTGTTTGCAGTAGAGTAGAAATTTCCCCTTTTGTAATGGGGGAGTTGTCTGTCTCTACTGGGAAAGTTCAGTCCGCCGTTTTGTCTCCCATTCGGGCTTCTGTCTGTTTCTTTTCACCTTGGGTGAAATAGGTGGCCAGAGCTCCCGAAGGCGCTGTTTTCGGACTTGGTTTGGTGTGGGACTTTTTGCCCATCCTCTGTAGTTCAGCGTTTAGCGTGTAGAAGAGGCCAGGATCGTTTTAAAGTTGCAAGTGTCGGGGAGAGAGAACTCCAGGCATCCGCCATGATCTGCAGCGTTGCCACGCCTCCCGCAAAAATAATTTTAAAAGATGATACAGCAATGATTATTTTTCACTACTGCATCTATTACCTTGTTTCTTTTGTCAACAATTTGACAAAATTTAATTATATTAACAGTGTAATCCTAAACAGAGCTGACTTCAGTGGACTTAGAACAGCGTAATTCTGTGCTAAGGACTCCACTGTCATTTTATTCATAAATGCCCTCTTAAAACCACATATAATAAACTAGGAATAAGGCCCATTGTGGAAATAAATACAACGGGCTCTAGAAAGAGGCTCTGGGAGAGTGCAAAGGACTTGGGCACTCAGTGTCAATTTGCTGCGGCAACCTCAGCAGGGTATAAGGACACAGAGTCCACCGTTTTCTCCATAGGAACTGATCAATGTCATCTGGAGAGCAGTTGTAATTCTGAGTGATCTCCAGCCCTCACCTGGAGATTGGCAACAGTGGTTCCCCAAAGGGAACGGCTGGTTTGGAGGGCAGAATCTATGGCATTGTACCTCTCTGAGGCCCCATCCCTCCTCAAACCTCACCCTCGCTAGGCTCCATCCCTCAAATCTCCAGAAATTCCCCACCTGGAGTTGGCAACCCTCTCCTTTCCAGCCAAGCATCAACCTACCTTTTCCCCCTCACTGTTCAGCTTTCCATCTCCCCCCCCCCCCCACCTGCACCCTCTACCGTGCTCTGAAGCCCTGACTGCCATGTCACATTGGCTGTCGGGGGGGGGGGTCTTCTCAACAGGGTATAAGGGCACAATGAGTTTTCTCCCAAAGGCCAGAATAGGTGTGGAAAGGGCCCTTTACTGACAGAAACCAAGCTTGCTTGACCAGCAGCAGGCACTGAGGGGAAAGTAGGGTTCCCAGCTCTGAGTAGGGAAATACCTGGAGATTTTTTGGGGGAGGGGGGTGGAATCCTGTGGAGGGAAGCATTGTGGGGGGAAGGATTCAGCAGAAATTTCCCAACCTGGAGCTGGCAATGGACTGGTCCCAATGAGTTCCTCACGAAGGTGTAGAAAGGGTTTTGTTTCTTTGTCTTTTTACTGACAGAACCAAGCTTGGTGGTTACCAACAGCCACTGAGGGAAAAGTTAGAATGCTTTGGCCACTGGCCTGTATGGCATTCTATTCAGCTGAGACCTTTCCTTTCCCCTCCCCAAACTCTGGCTTCCTTAAACTGGTTTCCTTACCTGGAGCTGGCAACTCTATGAGTTCCTCACAACAGCCACTGAGGGAAAACTTTGTCCCCCACTGGAGCTGAGCAAGAGAAGAGTGAGACACAGTGCTTCTGACAGAAAACAGTGGCTGAAAGGAGAGTGGGCAGGGAAGAGGAGCAGACCCAGCCAGGGCCGGTGGACCCATTAGGCAAACTTAGGTGACCGCCTAAGGGCGGAGGCCTTAGAGAGCCCAAAAATGCCTATGCCCCCCTCCCCTTCCCATGCCCGCTTCCTGCCTCGCGCTGTGCTTGGCTGCTTTGCTCACCCTGGCTGGTTGGCTGGCTTGCTGTGCTCAGCTTGGTTGGAGGATGCCGTGTTGGCCTACCACCCCTCCCCTGCCTTGCCTGAGTCACCTTGCCTCGCCAAAAGCCCCCCCCCCCACATGCTGCCTTATGCTTGGCACCACACCAGCTCCTCTTTGTTTCCCAGCACCTTGGGTGATGGGCACTCGGTCTTGGCGGCTGCAAGGCTCCCCTGGGCCTGGCTGCACTGGGGCGCATGGCTGCCTGTCTGGAGTGACACTTGGTGAGGCCACTTGCATAGTCCAGGAGCTCAGAAACGAAGGGGGGATCCCTCCTCCCAGGCTCTCTGGAGGCCGACAACGAGCCCCCTTGCCTGGGCCTGCTCCCCCCTTCTCCTCCTACTCCTCCTCCGCATTCCCCGCTCCGAGGGGCCTCCACCAAGGTGCGGGGGTGCCTTGGGGGAGTGGCAGGTGCAAGGGCAGCGCAGCTGGAGGGAGGAGAAGCCAGGATCAACAGGGACCCTCCCCCCGAGCCCTCTATGCTTGAGGACCCCTGAGGGCCACTCAGCTGCGAAGAGTGCTGGAGGGGGGAGCCAAGTGCCTCCCTGTTCCTCCTCCCCAAGACGCCCACTGTTGCACTCTAGGGAGCCCCAGGTGTGCCCAAGGGTGCTGGCACCACTGGAGAGGCATGTGTGTGTGCGGGTGTGCTCTTGGAGAAGACCGGTGGGTGCCTGAACTGAAGATTCCAGGTGAGATTGGCAAGGCTGGGGGGAAATGCTCCCTCTAAGCTTGCCACCCTGCTCTGCTCCTGCTCCTCCACTCGCCCTGTGGCGCCCAGCTACAAGGTGCTGGATCAGGCATTTTGCCGCTACTGGGAGCTCCTTTTCCCTGGTGGAGGTCAGAGAAGTTAAGATTGCTTGTGTGTGTGTGCTTGGTGAAGGATGCAAGTGCGCTCTGTGCATGCCCAGAGGCTCTCCCTTCCTTTACTTGTATTCTAGGGCAGAACGAAACCCTGGGCATTGCCTGACGACCCTGGGTGACTGATGAAGTGAGCAGTGCCTCATGAAAGCTCCTACCCTGCCACAAATTTTCTTAGTCTTTAAGGTGCTCCTGGACTCTTGCTCTTTTCAGATCTGAAGAAGTGAGCAGGGACTTAGGAAAGCTCCTGGGGGGGGGATTTGCACAGACCCTCCCCTCTTCATTGTTATTTGAAGTTTTGGTGGTGGACTATCAAGTCACAGCTGACTTATGGAGACCCTGTTGGGTCTTCAAGGCATAGAAGTGTGTCTGTGTGCATGTACATCTGTCTGAGTGGGAGACATTCTCACCCTCCGCTTTCCAGGACTAGGGTTGCCAAGTCTGGGTTGGAAAATACCTGGAGACTTTGGGGGTGGAGCCAGGAGAGGGTGGGGTTTGGGGAGGGGAGGGGTCTCAGCATGGTACACTGCCATAGAGTCCACCCTTCAAAGCAGCCATTTTCTCCAGGAGAGCTGATCTCTGTCAGCTGGGGATCAGCTGTAAAAGCAGGAGATCCCCAGGTACCACCTGGAGGCTGGCAACCCTATCCAGGACAGATCACAACACTGTAAGTACGCAAGGCTAGATCAACAATTCCACTCACAGTGCCCAGGCATGGACAGATTTTTTAAGGATATTTCATATTTTTCCTCTCCTTATAGCAACTGTTATTTAAAGAAAACTGGGAAACCTAATGCAGCCCAATGAAGTCCCTGGCCTCCCCAAACCCCACTCTCCCCAGGCTTCACCTGCAAACTCTCCAGGGATTTCCCAACCCAGTGTTGTCAATGTTGTCCCTTCATCTCTGCCTCCCCTGGTATGTGGAATAGAAATTTATTCAAGAAAATGTTCGAAAAGCTTTGTATTTAAAAGGCTCACTGTATTAGTCTAAATCCAGATGGGCAGCCCGGTCTGAAAAAGTAGAACAAAGTTTGAGACCTATAGCACCCTTAAGACCAACAAAGTTTTATTCAAGGTATGAGCTTTTGTGTGCACACATACTTCTTCAGATACATTGAAATGGAAGTTAACAGTCCATACCTATAGGCAGAGGGTGAACAGCAAATTGGCATGCAGCCTGATGAAGATGTTTTAACAAATGCAAAGACCAGGGCTCGATTTCAGCAGGAACGCGCAGGAACGTCGTTCCGGCTGGCCTCCAAGCCTGCCCCGCCCCCTCCCTGCCCGACCTGAGCTTTTTATACTTGAAGGGAAAGTTCCTGCAGAGAGCCAGCAGGAATAGGCTCCACCGGGTGCTTTCCCTTTAAGAACAAAAAAAGCCAGCAGGAGAAAGCCCCGCCCAAAGATTAAGCACAGGGGCTAGGCTTTCTGCATTTGGCTTGCCAACGACATCGCGTGGCTTTCCCTGCACCAGTAAGTTCTCTGTTCTCTTTTCCCTCTCTCTCTCCCTCTCTCTGCCCCCCCCCCCCCACTTTCTTTCTGTCTTTCTTTCTGTCTTTCTCTCTCTGGCCCCCCCACTTTTCTTTCTTTCTGTCTTTCTTTCTTTCTCTCTCTGCCCCCCCCTTTAAAAAAAATTGAAAAGGGGGGTGGATGTAAAAAAGCAGAGAGCCCAGGAAATGCTGGTTTTGACAATATCTTTAATTTTTGAGAATCTCTTTAGTTTTCTCATGGCATCTTCTGCTTAAGAAAAGTAACTTTGAAGCCTGAGTTCAGTAGTGTCTTGTTGGGAATGGCTTGCAAATATATGTGTGTTTAAAGTCTGTATTAAAGTGGTTTGGTGCTTACTGCCATGTAAGAGAAAACATCTGAAAAAGTAGCTTCATTGTTGTGTGTGCTGAATAGAAACCAGAATAGAAACCACGCACTTAACCACTACACCAAACTGGCTCCTAGCGTTGTTCTGCCAGTGAACTAGGGTTGCCAACTCCAGGTTGAGGAAATCTCTGGAGATTTGGGAGTGGAAGGTGCAGTTTAGGAGAAGGAGGGACCTAAGCAAGGCATAATGCCATGGACTCTACTTTCCAAAGCAGCCATTGACCTGTAGTTTGGAGCTCAGTTGTAATTCCAGGAGATCTCCAGACCCCACCTGTAGGTTGGCAACCCTAAAAAATCATATTCAGCGTACTAGTTCTGCAGGAAGGCAACCTGATTTCCATGGGAACCTAACCCTTAGGAATTGATTCCAATCCAGTGTGGGAATAATTGTTGGACATAAGATATTGGTTCAGGCAAGGTTTTGTATAGATGGGACAGAAAATAATGTTTTTATTGGTTTTGTCAAAACTATTTTGACAACAAGGTAAACAGAATAAGAAGCAAAAGGTGGATGTGGCTGGATGACCACACTTCTGGGAACACTGGGTGTGTCCTAATATGTTAATGAGCTGTGCTGTCAGGGGTGTGGCCTAATATGCTAATGAGTTCCTGCTGGGCTTTTTCTACAAGAAGAGCCCTGGCAAAGACCAAACAGGAATAACAAGCTAAGTTTATATGGTCACCATTTGTTTGGATTTAATTATGGGGAACACAGAGAAGCAAATAAATGTGCCAAAATAGGCGAGTGATGTGTAAACGTATCCTTCTTAATTGTAAAATGTTAAGAGTAAGCAACTGAGTCTCTGTTGTTATGCTCCATTCATCTCCTCTCAAGTATGGAGGTAATTAACAGCATCCTTTTCTTTGAGGTGTGGTGAATGGTTGTGCAGTGTTATGTCTCCTCTGTCACCAGATCAGAGAAATACATTCCAATATTCATTGCATTACATTCCAATCACTATTCCAATTGACTATTCCAAATGAAAAAATGCACTACAATAAAGAGGATGTATAGCCCTTCTTGGTGAAAATACATATGTAAGGACTGACTGAGTCAAGCATATGTAATGAGATAAGGAACCAATATCCATTATCCCTACTTCGTGATTTGTGTTTTTCTGTTTGAGAGAAAAAATCAGAGATTGTATGACTTGTTCTCACAATTTAAAAAAAAGAAATTAGCAATTTCAAATTTTGTGTTTTTCATTCTTCCTAAAATGCATTTATGTTTGAAAATTGGTGGGCACACGGGGGGGGGGGGGGGGGGCACCAGAAGGTAGCCTCGCCTAGTGTGCAAAAAAACCTGGCATCGGCCCTGGACCCAGCACCCAGCCAATGGCATGCAAGTACTGTTGAGTGGTGACTGATGGGCCAATGGCTGAGGGAGAGCATTTTATAGCCAATGAGAGCACACGGGATGTTGCCACCCCACCTGGCTTTTATATAATAGGGATAGATAGCTTTGTAACATAATTAGTTTATTTGTTGCTGAAAATGTCAATGTATTAACGTTAAAAGTTATTTCTTATAATATATGGTTTGCTTTCCCCCTTCCAGTTAACATTTCCAACTGTGATTGCTCATACATCCTTCATATATTGGAAGGAACTGCCATGTACAGACTCTAAACTTAGTTCCACCCTCTCCTACCTGAAAGATTTCAAAAAGACACTGATCTAATAGCTATCTCTGTCTATGAAACTCCTACTCCCTTCATCCATGAAAAGACACAAAGTTACCACCTACCGTACAATCTTCGGAATTATTAATTTAAAATGTCATCTTCATATTAAGCTTCTAAATCAATCCTGCTCTAGATTTTAAAACTTCAGTAACAGAGCGCAGAGTTCCTGGATGCTGGTGGCCATCCATATACATGTTAACTCAGTTTAGTTCCAGATAACAAATAATGTTTTTAGTCTATGTTCTGGGGTTGTTGTGGAAAGCTAGATGAAAATATGAACCCAGAGTGTGGCAAAAGTCCACGCCAGGGATTATTAGGAAACGGATTTAAAATAAAATGGCCAATATTGTAATGCCCTTGTATGAAGATATGCTGTGGCCTCATTTTGGAATGCTGTGTGCAGGTCTGGTCACAGTATCTCAAAAAAGATACTGCAGAGCTGGAAAAAAAACACAAAGGAAGCAACCAAGATCATGAGAAGGTTGGAGCACCTTTCCTATGAACAGCCTGGAGCTTTTCAGTCTAGAAAAAAGACAGCGAAGGGGTGATGTGATAGAGGTTTACAGAATTGTGCATGGGGCATAGAAAGTGAATACAGGGAACTTATCCTCCCTCTCCCATGATACTAGAACTGAGGGGCACCCAGTGAAATTGATGGACAATAGGTATAGGACAGACAAAAGAAATACTTTTTAATTCAATGAGTAACTGAATTGCAGAATTCCCTTCCTGTTGGAGGTAGTGACGGCCACAAGCATAGATAGTTTCAAAAGAGGGTCAGACAGATTCATGGAGGAGAGGTCCATCACTAGCTACTTGTCGCAATGACTGAATGGACCTTCCGTATACAGAGACAGTAAACTTCTGAATACCAGTCCTGAGAAGCCTCTATGCCCTGTTTGTTTGGGCCTCCAGGGCAACTACTTTGCTACTGTATAAAACAGTATGCTGTACTACATGGACCGCTGGTTTGATCCAGCCAGCTTTTCTTATGTTCTTAAATGACTGCAGTGTTGGAAATATGATATTCTTCACTTAGTTATTCCAAAATACAGAACGGAAGATTTGTATCTACTTACCGTGAAGCTTCCTTCTTGGTGGTCCAGAGCGGGGCAGTCCTTCAAACTCCTTTAGTCCTGGGAAGCTCCTCCCTCCTCTGAAGGCAGGACCGGCAGACTCTTCAGGCACAGAGGGGGAGGGGCTTGTCCACTGGAACCCAGTCATTCTCCAAGCTGCCTTCCCCCAAACTGTAAAAATAACTGACAACATACTACTCCCAAAGGGGAGTCAACCAGATAACAACGGAACTCATCCTTCCGTACCAGGAACCTCAGGTAGGCTAACCCCCCCCCCATCTGTATCTGATCCAACAGTCAACAGTATGTCAGAATCTGACATTTCCACCTGGGAGGTGAGATGCGACTATCTGACTACGTGCTTACTCCCCCCCCCCCCCCTGCGGAATGTGCTCCTTTCCCTCGCCTTCGCCTCCGCCTCTGTATCCTTCTTATCTATGGCCTTGGCTATGTCTTCTCACAGCCTATGTTGCTAAATGGAATATTCCTGCAGGTGCAAACCGCTTTCCTTCCTGCCTTTCTCTCTCTGGGAATTATTGGTAGATATCTTTGCTACATTGCAGTTTGAATAAACTATAACTGTACCAGTACCCACCATACCCCTTTATTACTGACTCAACAAGTGTGTACCAGTGGATCCACCAACAAATAAAAGAAATTCTTGTTTAAGACCCTTTGTTTTTGGTTTGAAATCTATTGGACTCTCACACAGTACCCCCTCCATTGAGGGCGCAGTTCCCCAAAACAGGGAGGGAAGGACTGCCCCACTCTGGACCACCGAGAAGGAAGCTTCATGGTAAGTGGATACACATCTTCCGTTCTCTGGGGGTCCTGGAGTGGGGCAGTCCTTCAGACTCCTTTACTCCTAGGACATAAAAAGCAGTACCCTCCAGGGCAGGTCCTTCCACTTCCCCCAACTACAGGATATGCTGTAAGACTCTATGGCCAAAGGCTGTGTTCGTTGACGCTGCCTCGTCTATCCTGTAGTACCTTGTAAATGAATGCACCAACCTTCAGGTAGCAGCCTTGCACACTACCTCCAGCAAAGGAAAAGCCCTGTACACCACAGATGTAGCCGTCCCTCTAAGGGAATGCACCGTCACTCCCTGCGGAGGGTCCAGGCCTTTAGCCTTGTAAGCCAGGCATATGCACCCCCTAATCCACCTGCTTAAGGATGAAGGTGAGACCTTCTTACCTATGGCCGATTTCTTAAATGAAACAAAAAGGGAATCAGTCAACCTCACGTCCTATCAAGGTAAAAACTAAGTGCCCTTCTCATGTCCAGACAATGCCACTCCCTCTCCTTATTGGACTTGGGATGAGGGCAGAAGGAAGGGAGGATAATATCCAAAGACCTGTAGAAGGCTGAATTAACCTTGGGTACATAGGCTGGATCCGTACGCAGCATCACTCTGTCATTGTGAAAAATACATAATTCTTTATCTATGGAGAGGGCCCCCAACTCAGAGACCCGCCTTGCCGAAGTGATGCTAACCAGAAAAACTGTCTTGAAGGTTAACTCCTTCAATGGGCAAGTGGCCATGGGCTCAAATGGAGCCTTACACAGGGCCTTAAGGACCAGATTGAGGTTCCATGTGGGAAACCTGTGAGCCACCAGGGGATTCAACAGAGAAGTCCCAAAAGGAACCTTTTGACGTGGGGATGCCTAGATAGCGAATGACCTTTCTTAACTCCCCTGATGGCTGAAAGAGCCACCACCTGTCTCTTCAGCATATTTGTATTGAGCCCTTTGTCCAAACCCTCCTGAAGAAAGGACAAGACCTCTGAAACTGGAGCCCTAATCGGATCCTGACCTCTCTGCTCACACCAGGACTGGAACATCTGCCAGGTATTATTATAAACCTTATTGGTGGACCCCTTCCTAGCCGCTAAAATGGTCTTAACCACTCTCTCAGGGTAACCTAAGCCTGTGAGCTGCTCCCATTCAACCTCCAGGCTGTGAGGTTTAGAGACTCGGGCTGAGGATGAACAATCTCCCCTTGTGTAGACGCCATGGTTCCTGCACCAACAACTTCATGAGTTCCTGGAACCAGGATCTTCTGGGCCAAAAGGGTGCCACCAGAATGAGCTCTGCTTCATGGTCTATGACTCTTTGGACCACCCTCTGAATGACTTGCATTGGTGGAAAAGCATACAACAGTGCTTTCGGCCAGAGGTGATGCAGCGCATCCATTCCCATTGCTAATGGATGCTGTAGTCTTGACATGAACAGCATAGTTTGTCTATTCTGTACAGTGGCAAACAGATCCACTGTCGGAAAGCTGAACCTGTGGCAGATTTAAGTAAACACAGTCCTGCTAAACATCCATTCCGAATGGTCGATCCACTGTCTGCTCAACCAGTCTGCTACTGTGTTTTCCCTGCCTGCCATATGGATCGCCTTTATGGACTGGATATGAGTCTCTGCCCAGTTCATCAATAGGGTTGCCTCCTTGTGAAGTCATTGGAAGCGAGATTCCCCCCTGCTTGTTTACATAGGCCTTTGCCATTACATTGTCCATCTGGATCAAGATATGACAGTCCTTTATCTCGTGCTGTAAAGCACTCAGCGCCAGTCTGATTGCCCGCAGTTCCAACAGATTCATACTGTGGGACTTCTCTGAATGATCCCAGGTGCCCTGTGCCAGTCGACCCTTTATATGGGCATCCCAGCCAAACAGGCTTGGGTCCGTCGTGATTATCACCCTGACTGGGTCTCTGAGTGGCATGTCCTCCAAAAAGCGGCTCAGTTCCAGCCACCAAGCCAACTAGTGTTTCACCTCCAGTGACAGAGTAATCTTTTTTACCTTCTTCTGGGTGATCATATCCTGAAAAGGCCAGAGAAGACGTTGTAGGGGCCGTATATGAAACCTGGCCCAACGTAGCACATCCTGGCACGATACCTGCATTCCCAGTAACTGGGCTAGAATCATAATCTCTACCTTTTGGACAGCGATGACATCCTGTGTCAACTGTATCAGTCTGTCCTGTCTCTCTTGAGATAAGAACACTCTGTCTCTCATCGTGTCTATCTGCATGCCTAGATGGATCAACGATTGAGTTGGAGTCAGTGAACTCTTGTCTATGTTGATCATGAAGCCATGGTTCCATAGTACTGTCATCATAATCTCCAAGGACTGGGCCGTCAGCTCATATGAGGTGACCCTGACCAGAATGTCGTCCAAGTAGGGGTATAACGATACCCCCTTGGTCCTCAGCAGGGTAATCAGGGCCACCAGCACCTTGGTGAATACCCTGGGTGACGATTTCAGACCAAAGGGAAGAGCCCGGTACTGATAATGCTTGTCATGATAGGCAAAGCGGAGAAATCTGCGATGAGCCTTCCGAATAGGAATGTGTAGGTACGCCTCCGAAAGGTCTATTGATGCTATGAAGTTCCCTTTTTGTATAGATGACAGTATGGATCGCACTGTCTCCATCTTGAATTTCTTGGTAAGCACCCTTCTGTTGAGCCACTTGAGGTCCAGTATTGCTCTCACATCTTCGTTCTTCTTCAGAATGGTGAAGAAAACTGAGTAGATCCCTTGAGATCTCTCTGAAGATGGGACTGGCTCTATTGCTCCAATCTCCAGCAGGTGTGCTATGGCTCTGTAGTTGGTTTCCCTTACCCATCTATCCATGATCGACTGTTGCCAAACATGTGCAAAGTTCTGAAGATGGCCCCCGATTCCGTCTCCTAACTCCATCTCGGTATAGTCATGCCTGGTGTCCTTTCTTTGTGTTCTTTCCAGCAGTGGAGTGCTTTGCAGGGAAGGTGGAAGACTTTCCATCTTTGAACTTGGGTTGCCATTTACCGTTGTATGATCTGCCAGTGCCAGCTTTTGACTCTTTCCTGGAGTCACGAAAGGACTGCTGGTACCATCTTGCTTTCCCCTCCCTCTTTTTCAATGGGAGTACCCTCTTCTCATCCTTATCTTCTATTAGATAACAATCCAAGTCTCCCTCAAATAGCTTGGTACCTTTGAATGGGACCGCAGCCACTTTAGCCCGTGCTGAAGGATCCACGTCGCAACTTTGAAGCCAGGTACTCCTCCATGCAGTAGTGCTGCATGCCATGCTCCGTGCAGACTGCTGAACTGCATCCAGCATCACATCTGCCACAAAGGCTGTGACAAGGCCGATCTTTTTAAGCTCATCCTTCAGTTCCTTCGGGATGCCACTGTTAGCCTTGGCCAGATCTGATGACCACATGTAAGCCGCCATGGCAAATAAAGAGCCTGAAACAGAAGCTCGTAGTGCGTTAGCTGATGCCTCAAAGTCCCGTTGTAATGCTTGCTCTATGCGTTTATCACTCCTCTCCTTTGGGAGACCCTCCGCCCCCATGCAAAGGACTGTTATAGAGGCCAGGCTATTGATAGGGTCATCCACTATGGGCAATTTTAGCTTTTTTGAAGCCTCAGGTATTAAGGAGTAAAGTTTTTCAAAGGTTTGGCTGGGTGCTCCCACTCTGCCTTCATTACCTTGTAGAAAGAGGCAGGAAGTGGGACTCCCACCGATTTTTGCTATGCTTAGGCATGTCTCTATCAGATCCTATGGGGAAGACAGAATTCTCCTCCTCATTCTCTTTAGGGGTATAATTCAGCTCCAGTGTTCTGATCACTTTTGGGAGCAATCTATTATAGAGGACTTGAGGGAAGAGCCGGGATTGAGAAACAGGTACTACTCCTTCCTCCTCCTCTGAAAGTTCACCCTCTTCCTTGACTGATGTAGAGGTAACAGAGGTTGAGTCAGAGTCCTGGTCCTCTAATAAAGGACTACAATTTCTCAGAGATCCTGATGCCTTTTGCCTTTTCCTGACAGGCCCTTCAGTCCCTCTATCTCCAGGACTGTGTCTCTTGCAATGCTGGTGAGAGTATGAGAGTTCTTGCGACTCCTGGCAAAAGGCTTTAAACTCCTTTCTCATCTCCATCTTTAGCCAAGAGAGAAAAGCCCCCTGGTTCTCTACAACCAAAGGAGGGTCCTGAGTTTGGATGAGGGGAGGTTGTGGAAACTCAGCCAGGTCAAAGAAGCGTGTCTCAGTGACCATCTCCTGGGAAGTGGAAGCCTTGGCATCCATTTTATGTTTTGCCTGAAAGTGAAAGTAACACTAGCACTCCGTTTCCCAACTAACCCCCCCCCCCCACTGACTAAGCCATTTCTCTCCCTTGACCCAAAAGATAGAGGGGTAGAGACAAGGTCCTTCCCTCCCTATTTTTCCCCATCACAACAACTGGGTTTGCTGGGCAAATACTCAAAACCCCATTCCATGCAGGCATTGTCAATCCCCACTCTCCCTGGAGAAGTACAGGGGGGGAGGGGAACTTGGAAAAGGACTGCTCTGTGCAGCCTTTCCTCCAAGCGCAGCCAAAGTCCCAGCCACCACTCTGGCTCCTACTCCCCCATACCTGGTGTAAGGGGGGGAAGGGAAGAGACAAGGGGTCCCAGAGGATTTCTTGGGATTTCTCCTGCTTACTGCACTGTGGCTGGGAGCTTCGATCAGTCTCCCTTGGCACAAGAACCCTGGGTGCCGACTGCAGGCAAACGGCCACAGCTACCTCTTTGAAGTTCACCGCGCCGTCATTGGAGAGCCCTCTGTTTGTCCCCGAAGGTTCCCTGAGGAAAAAGCATAGATGTGGCGCGCCGGTCCCCCTCCAAGACCAGCAGCACAGCGAGGGCCTCAGCAGCACCGCAGTTGCCCAGGGGTTGCCCAGGTCCGTTGGTACCAGTGTTCCCTCTAAGCTGAGTTTGTGTGAGCTAGCTCACAGTTTTTTAGCCTCCAGCTCACACATTTTTGTCTTCACTCAGAAAGGATGGCTCCAAGGCAAGCTAATTTATACAGCAGCCAAATCACTCACTCACAACTTTAAGGCCAGTAGCTCACAAAGTAGAATTTTTGCTCACAAGACTCCACAGCTTAGAGGGAACATTGGTCGGTACCTTCATAGTAGGCCACCCGGCAGCCCGGCCATTGAGGGAAAAAAAACGGAGGGGGTAGAGCAGACAGGAAAGCTTGGTTGCTACCTGGTGCTGCCCAGCTCCTATTCTATGCCTTCTTGCTTCTTTTCTTCTTCTTTCTTTTCTGTGCTCTCAAGGAGCACGGTCTACCATGTCCTGTTCTGAAGGCAGGAACGGAGAAACTGGGTTCCAGGGGACAAGCCCCTCCCCCTCCGTGCCTGAAGAGTCTTTCGGTCCTGCCTTCGGAAGAGGGAGGAGCTTACCAGGAGTAAAGGAGTCCGAAGGACTGCCCCACTCCTGAACCACCGGAGAAGATTAACATTCCCATTTAATGATACCAGTTTTCCAAAATATATTAAGTTGTATATTGAATAAAATAAAGCCAGTTTTAAAATTATGGTATTATGAACTATTTTTGTCAGCTCTGCTGAGTATGTAACCCACCTTCTCAAAAAGGCACAGTGTGATTATCCTTTAGGCCCTATTTGACCTTTTAAGTTCACTGTTGGTTTCTTAAACTGAGAAAGACAAGCTATATAATTTGCTTAAATCAGAGCATAATTTGGTACACAGGATGACAGGACATAATTTTTTCATTCTGTAGAAAGGTGATTTAAGTAAATTTGAAAACTTATTTTAAATACCAATGGAAAAAAGAATACAGGAAATGGTAGACAATTTACTAAGCTTTGTCTTAAATTCTGAAAGAATGGAGGATTTTTTTTATGTAGAATGAACACAGACGGAAACGAAACAAAAATGAACATCTGTTCCAGGATGAAGAAATATTCAGTGGTATTTAAATAGTTCCTTCTACAGCCTCAACATCAGTTAATTGCATTGTATGATGACACAAATGGTACATAAATGATTAGTCTTACCAACCAACATTTTTAAATTAGGAGCTAGCTATAAAACACTGAAATCATTAAAATCCCAACCTCTTCTTGATTTCAGTGGCTGTACTAACAAAAAAATATTGTATAGAAATATTCCCATTGTAATGAAATTTATTCCTTATTATAGAACTGGGGAAACAGTAGATGGTTTTTAATAACCTGAATAAACAAAACTTGTTTATATGCTCAGGGAATGGAAAGATCTTTGCTGCCCTAATGGAAACAAATGTATGAGAAGGTTGCCATTCACCTTGTCCCTCAGAATGAAGAACAAGATTCTTGGGGCAAGATTCTTGGGGACAGATCTTAATTTATTAGCGCATCAGTACAGGCACAGTAAGAACAGTGGTGGTAGTAGAAAATGCCATCAAGTTGCAGTCGACTTATGGCTACCCCATAAGGTTTTCAAGGCAAGAGACATTCAGAGGTAGTTTGCCATTGCTTGCCTCTGAATAGCTTCCCTGGAGTTCCCTGGGTCCTGCTCTCTCATCCAAGTACTAACCATACCTGAGATCTGTTGAGAACGCACCGGCCTCTACCATCTAGGTCAGGACAGTAAGGAAAATATCCCCCTCTAATTTCAAGATCTGTTAAGACCTCATATTCTACTAAATATTTTCTTTTCAACATTTCTGTTTTAGAACTGACAAGTCTTAGAAGACTTCATTACCAGATGTTCAGATGATGTCCATTATATCAAATGCAGCCACCAAAGAGGAATTCTGCAGATTTTGCAGTAAACTGTCAGGCAGTCAAAAATACCCATTTTATAATCATACTTGTCCAATGCAGGCCTCAGGAATGCACATTGTTCTACTGGTTACAACATTTAAGAACTTCTTACAGCACAATTAGCCCTTGCTACATGCAGGCCTTGTATGCCTGCAACAGTTGCCAGAATCATGCCGTACTTATGAGCACATTGTCTAACACTGTGAATTGAAGGTGTTTCTTTTTCTCTTTGCCATCAACTTGCAGCCAACTTAAGAAGACCTCTCATGGGGTTTAAAACACAAGAGACGATCAAAGGTGGTTTGCAATTGCCTGCCTCTGTGTTACAACCCTAGACTTCTTGGAGATCGCCTATCCAAGCACTAACTAGGGCTGACTCTGCTTTGCTTCTGAGACCTGACAAAATCAGGCTGCCAATGTCAGGGTGAACATGCATCTGGGAGATTTCAAATGTTCCCTTATTGTGGTTGGTGAAAATTAATTAATTATTTTATGGCATTATGTGTAGATTAGCCAGGATATCCTAAGATTAAAGGCAAGAGACATTGCAGAGGTGGTTTGCTACTGCCTGCCTCTGCGTCATGACCCTGGTATTCCTCGGAGGTCAGCTTTCCAAATACTAGCCAAGACCGGCCCTGCTTAGCTTTCAAGATCTGATGGGATCGGGCCAGCCTGGGCTATCCAGGTCAGGTGGGTGACAAAATGAACATAACATTTATCCTGGCCCTGAGAAGATTATTAGGGAGAATGGACTTGGGCTCGGATGAGGAAGATCAGTGTGCAGTAAAGCAGAAGATCTTCACTGATCTCTTTTACTGCAGTATTCATTCTTCTGAAGATGTTAAATAAGAGAACTACAATTATATTTTGGTTACATAATGACAACACTGTGGAGGCCATGCATTATTTTTTTCTTGTGGTAAAGAATATGTGATAGAGCACTGAGTCTAGTTAATTGATTGTGTAAAATTACTGCCCCTAGATGCTCACCCTTACACTTTAATTTTATGAGAATGTTTGATTTTATTTACTGTTATTTTTCTGTATATTTATGTATTGTATTACTGGAGTGTTTTGCTCTTTATGACTGTGACTTTAACACTGCATGTTTTACATATTGCTTTTTTATCACAAAGTAATTCATACTGCGAAGCAATATTGCCCAAACCCCTGGTGTACTGGATTATAAACTACAGGAAGGAAAAATAATGCTCAATAAAAATGTTTATTATAAACAAACCAGTATAGCATATTATAGAAATATATCTTTGACCTCAAGTCCTAAACTCTTCCAATGAACTTTAGCTGTGTTGATAGAAGCTGCTTTTTACTTCTATCCCTCACCTCCAGCTAAATTCTATAATCAGAATGCTTTTTGACAGAGACACATAACCCTTTGCCATCAACAGATGTAAGATGTTCATTGTAATTCATGCAGCAACAACAACTCCTTGTCCAATGTGATAAGATTCTCCCTCTTCTACAAGCAGGGCACAGTTTGTGCTTCTGCCTTACTAGGAAGGAAATAAGCATCCTCAGCACTTTTTTGGAAGCTGAAAGGAAGCACTGGCAAAAGGCACTCTGAGCTAGCTGGATTAGACCCATGGTTATAACTAAACTGTGGCTAAATGCAAAGTGGTAATGGGTAACTGTGGTTGCAATCACATGCACAATTTGCCCCAACATAGGTGCGAATGCCAGGCGGATTAAAGGAGTGTGATCAGACAGTAACATCTGGGAAGTGCCCCGCAGCCGTCAGCAACCCAGTTTGCTCCGCTGCTGAAGTGGAGTTTAAAGACATCTCAGAAAGTCCTGTAGCAAACAGGTTGCTACAGGCCACAGATGGACTTTCCCATGTCTGATTGCCCCAGAGCGCTTCCATGGCATCAGGATAGTCTGACTCCGTGCTGGTTCTCCCCCCCCCCCCCCCAGTTGCAGTATGTGCAACAGCACACATTCCATAGGGAGACCTCAGGGCGGAGGTGCAATTAATCGATTCCTCGTGGAGGCACATCGGAAACACGCAGCAACACCCCCCCCCCCGACTCACCTGTGGTTGCGTCTGATCATGCAGTGGCGGGCTTTGGCCTCAGCTTCCAAAATCCGTGTGATCACGCAACTGCGGGTCAACTTCCACCAGAGGAAATAGCCTCACTTCCCCCACACTGTATCCCACGTGTGTGATTGCCAACTGTGTAACGTTTACATCTGTAGCTGTTTATGTATACCTGATATATAACTGAAGATTAGGAATCTTAACTTTCTATGTATCAAGAACTGCTGTTCATTGAGTCTTCTGTGCAGACACATATTGCAACTACACAGGCTCAGGCTAGCCATGGAGATGAGATTTGAAGAATTCTAGAGCTTTCTGGGGCTTATCGGTGGGGGTCTCCACCACTATCCAAATGATGGAGCTTCCTGTCAAAACTGTTCCAGGTCTTGTGGGGATAGCCCTCTCTGAAGCCACTAGAGAAACTCATGTACCAGGGGAAAAAATTGGAGATCTCTCAGTGGGGCCAGGAAGAATGGAATGTGTGCCTATACCAAATTCTCTCTATTATTATAACAACAGTTATAATACATGCAAACTGATTTCATCATCAAGTCTGTGCAGCCCTACATTGGAAGAGAAGCAAACTTGCTTACCAAGGCAGCCGTTGTGAAGCCTTTCATATATTCAAATTGTCTACCTTGTCTGGGTAGAACTTCATAAAGAAGGGGTCTACATGTAAAGCAGCAAGCTCACTGGCCCTACAGGCAGAAGTGATAGCTACCACAAAAGTGAAGACATGGGATATGTGGCGAAGGGTTCATATGGCTTATACATTAATTGACACAAAACCTACCAAAGGTTCCACTGCAGTCCAGGACAAGCCCGCTGGAGAAAAAAATTAAAAATTCCTTTCAAGAAGTTTAGGAGAGATGATGAATGATAATGGGAATACCTCTGTGGCAAATTAAATTATATATAGTTTAAGGAAAACAAACACTATTTACTACTTTTAGTCAAACTAATTTTTGTTGTTCAGTCGCATAGTTGAGTCCAACCCTTTGTGACTCTATGGACCACATCACACCAGGCCTTCCTGTTGTGCTCCGGAGTTTGCTTAATTTCATGTTTGTTGCATCGATAACACTATCTAACCATCTCATCCTTTGCCGTCCCCTTCTTCTTTGACCTTCAATCTTTCCCAGCATCAGGGTCTTCTCCAGTGAGTGCTCCCTTCTCATTTGGTAGCCAAAGTACTTGAGCTTCAGCTTCAGGACCTGGCCTTCCAGGGAACAGTCAGGGTTGATTTCTTTTAGGATTAACGAATTTGATCTCCTTGCAGTCCAAGGGACTCTCAAGAGTCTTCTCCAGTACCATAATTCAAAAGAATCTATTCTTCGGCGCTCAGCCTTCCTTATAGTCCAACTTTCGCAGACGTACATTACAACTGGGAATATCATGGTTTTGACCATATGGACTTTTGTTGGCAGAGTGATGTCTCTACTTTTTATTATGCTGTCTAGGTTTGCCATCACTTTCCTCCCAAGGAGCAGGCGTCTTTTAATTTTCTGGCTGCAGTCACCATCTGCAGTGATCTTGGATCCCAAGAAGATAAAGTCTGTTACTGTTTCTACGACTTCCCCCTTCTATTTGCCAAGGAGTGATGGGGCCGGATGCCATGATCTTAGTTTTTTTGAAGTTGAGTTTCAAGCCAACTTTTGCGCACTCCTCTTTCACTCTTGGCAAGAGGCTCTTGAGGTCCTCTTCACTTTCTGCCATTAGAGTGGTATCGTCTGCATATCTGAGGTTCCCAGCAATCTTAATTCTGGCATGATTCATCCAGGCTGGTATTTCACATGATGTACTCTGCATATAAATTAAATAAACAAATATACATCTTTGTTGTACTCTTTTTCCTATGCTAAACCAATCAGTTGTTCCATATCTCATTCTAACTGTCGCTTCTTGACCCTTACACAAGTTTCTCAAGAGATATGTCAGGTGGTCTGGTACTCCCATCTCTTTAAGGACTTGCCATAGTTTGTTGTGATCCACACAATCAAAGGCTTTAACATAGTCAATGAAGCAGAGGTAGATGTTTTTCTGATACTCTCTTGCTTTCTCTATAATCCAGTGAATGTTGGCAATTTGATCTCTAGTTCCTCTACCCCTTCGAAACCCAGCTTGTACTTCTGGTAGTTCTCTATCCATGTACTGCTGAAGCCTAGCTTGTAGGATCTTGAGCATGATCTTGCTAGTGTGTGAAATGAGTGCAATTGTGTGATAGCTTGAACATTCCTTGGCATTGCCCTTCTTTGGGATTGGAATGTAAACTGACCTTTTCTAATCCTGTGGCCACTGCTGTGTTTTCCAAATTTGCTGGCAAATTGAGTGCAGCACTTTAACAGCATCATCTTTTAAGACTTTGAATAGCTTAGCTGGGATACCATCACCTCCGCTAGCTTTGTTGTTTGTAATGCTTTCTAAGGCCCATTTGACTTCACATTCCAGGATGTCTGGCTCGAAGTCAGTGATTACACCGTCATGGTTGTCAAGGACATTAAGGTCCTTCTTGTATAGTTCATCTGTGCATTCTTGCCATCTTTTCCTAATCTCTTCTGCTTCTGTTAGGTCCCTACCGTTCTTGTCCTTTATCATGGCCAGCTTTGCATGGAACGTTCCCTTGATTTTTCCAATTTTCTTGAAGAGTTCTCTAGTCCTTCCCATTCTATGGTTTTCCTCTATTACTTTGTGTTCCTTCAGGAAAGCCTCCTTATCTCTCCTTGCTGTTTTCTGGAAATCTGCATTCAATTGGATAAATCTTTCCTTTTCACCTTTGCCTTTCACTTTTCTTCTTTTCTCTGCTATTTGTAAAGCCTCATCAGACAGCCACTTTGCTTTCTTGCATTTCTTTTTCTTTGGGATGGTGGTGATTGCTGCCTCCTGTACAATGCCACAAACCTCCATCCATAGTTCTTCAGGCACTCTATCAAATCTAGTCCCTCAAACCTATTCTTCACCTCCACTGTATATTCATCAGGGATGTGATCTAGGTCAAACCAGAATGGCCTAGTTGTTTTCCCAACTTTTTTCAGTTTAATTCTGAATTTTGCAATGAGGAGCTCACGATCTGAGCCACAGTCAGCTCCAGGTCTTGTTTTTACTGACTGTATAGAGCTTCTCCATCTTTGACTAATTAGCTGTGTCCTAATAGTGTACAATGTTTCAATGTGTTATAAAGATGAAACAGGAAAGACCTTTGTAAATTCAAAAGCATAAATAAACATTTAAATGGGCTTAATTCTCAGTGGGCCTTAAATAGTAGGAAATGGCTTTGTCCAAGCACCGATCAGGGCTCGAAGGTGGTGACTCCCCATCCCAGCTGAAGGGAAAGGGCAGGATGGTATCTTTATGAGAAGAAACTGCAATTTTGATTCTAGAAAAGACAGAGAGGAGCAGACACTGCTGTGAGTTGGCTGAAGCACTTTGAGAAGCAGGGTCTCTGTATGTGGATCAGATAAGAACATAAGAGAAGCCAATGTTGGATCAGCCAATGGCCCATCCAGTCCAACACTCTGGCATACAGTGGCCAGAAATACCAGGTGCCATCAGGAGGTCCACCAGTGGGGCCAGGACACTAGAAGCCCTCCCACTGTTGCCCCCCCTCAAGAATACAGTGCATCACTTGTAGGATGACAGATCTCCTGTCTTGTTGGTATGCCCCCTTGCCTCCACCTGTGCTGTATTGTATATATTCATGCAAAAGCTACAGAAATCTCCAGTGCTTTTTCCTCCAAAAGAAACTAACCTTGCAACCTTTCCCCATTTGAATCAATGGGGACCGCATCACAATATATTGTTTGCAATATACAGTAAATGAAATAAACAGTTATGAGTGAGTGCAACCCTGTTTTCTCTTTTTTTCATCATACAATATTCCATAGGTGCAAAAACAAAACAACTTCCAGCTGTTATTTTAAACTCATATTAAAAAAATACCCAGTTTTCTTGAAATATTTCCATACGTGTATTGATATCACCCAATTGTGGAGCGTACTTCATGGTGAGCCCTTTTACTTGCTGGAATTCAGAGTCATTTTTCTCAGACAAATTTATGAATCTCTGCAAACATGTCTTTCTCTTACTACATGAAAAAGGGAGACAGTTGTGTTGGTTCCTAGCAAAATCCTAAAACAAAAGCCATTTAATATCCTTACTGATACTAACCAAAGTAGCACAACAGCAACAAAAAAGGTAGTTGTTTTGATCCATATTCAAAAACAAAAGCCACAATAGTTAACTTTTATTGTCCTCTGCTCTAGCATGTGTATGTGGCATTCACTCTTCCTATGGGATCACAGGCAATTAATTTTGTGTATCCAGAGCTAATTGTTCATTTTCTGGATTTTCCCCTGCTTTGGTATGGTCTTTCAAGATTGCAGTTAAAGGGCCTCTGCATACCTGATTGGTGTGCATTTCTGAAGGTTCCACCCACATGGGCACTATTTTTCTTGCCTCATTTCCACCCCCACCCCACCCCCGTTGTTGCCACTTCTCCCTTGCCACTTGAGGGCTTGTAAAAAAAGTGGTAATTATTAGATCACTACAGGGTAATGATGTTATAATGCTCTATTGCCACAATCTGCTAGCTCCTCTGAATTCCCAGTTTTAATTTTTTTTAAAGTAAATCTCTTTTTGTTCTGCATGGTTAGGAAATGGCCACAGGGGGCTGAGACGAAGTATGCATGGGTGGAATGCATGGGTGAAACAGCCATATGGAAGACCCATTACAGCAATGGGAGCTATACGGAGAAGCATCACTGGGTGGAAGCAGCCCTAGACAGCATATTGTAGCTGATACATACTAATATACATAAATAAAGTAAAATATACTATGTAAATATACAATAAAAGTACAACATTTACTTTTATCTTGACATGGAATATTAAGTTTCTACAAAAATAATTTAGGGCAAGAGTTTGTATATATTTCTTTGATTTATGCAAAAAGATAACGTACACTATTTTGGAAAACTTTTAAACTGGAATGCAACTGATTGCTTAAAATGTAAAATTAATCACACCTACATTTCAGGACCTTTCAGTGGGATAAATATTCTGTTAAATGGCATTAAAATGTAAAATGAATCATACCTACATTTCAAGAGCTTCCAATGAAGTAAATATTCTGTTAAACTGCATGAAAACAACACATTTACTCAATCAAATGGAAGCCAACATTGCGACAAAAAAAGAAACAACCACCATTCCTATTCATGCATTTCCCCCCAGGAAGGACTGGTAGAAAACAAACATTTCCCAAGATTTGTGAGAGTATGCAGACACAGAAACAGAGACATAATTTGTGTAATTCTTTTTGTGCTCACAGCAAGACAAATTGCCTTGTTTTGAACACCAAGGCTGATGAAAATTGCACAATGGGGTACAAAATTGTCATTGCAACAGGCTGAGTTTGTGTATAGTAAATGCTATTCTGATGATCTAACTGTGATTTTAGTGTATTTTGAACAATTACAGAACGTATTTATGCTCCATTTTCAAAACTACGTCCATTTATGCACTTTTATGAATCATATGGTAAATATACGTTTATCATATTTTCATTTATTATATTTGAGCTGAGCAGGAACATGCAAACTTCTTATTAAATGAATTAGAAAGACACACAGAATTGAACCTACAGATATTTTATTGTGAGACGCTGTGATATTTAACACGATTAGAGCGTGAACACAGCTTAGTCTCTGCAAATAACCTCTTAGTATGCACAGTTAGTTATGTTAGTTTAAAATTAAATTATTGTATGGAATTGTATGGTAAAGCCTGGAGATCCTAGGATTGTCTTGCAGCCTGAAGCTCTAGCTCTTTTTTAGCATCATGCAGCCAGTTAGGCTTAGTTGGGGGGGGGGGGGGTGGGCTGGGAGAGCTGTGACTGACCCAAGGTCATCCAGCTTGGCTTCAAGTGGAGGAGGGAAAAATCAAACCCAGTTCTCCAGATTAGAGTCTGTCACTCTTAACCACTACACCTGTTGTGCTAGCTAACCTCCCACAATAGACACCTGTGTCTAATTTAGAAACCAAAAATTAGTCCTAGGGTCAAACTGCACAATTCGTTGCCAACTTCTGGCGGGAGTTATTACAAATTATGGGCATTGAACCCACCATGAGCAGCGCTTATCATCCAGAGACTGATGGCCAAACCAAAAGAATTAATCAAATTCTTGAACAGTACTTAAGATGCTATACTAACTACCAAAAGGATGATTGGGTAGATCTCTTACCCTTTGCAGAATATAGTTACAATAATGCTGTGCATTCTTCAACTGGAGTTTCCCTCTTTATGGCTGTAGGGGGGTTTGAAGGAGTTCCTTTACCCAGTGTGGCACCGGCTGCAAATCCCTCCACTGAATTTGCTAGCTGGTGGAACTCTCTCTGAGAATCTTGGCCACTAATTGCAAAAACATTGGAAGCCACCAAAGCAGACTACAAAAAGCATGCAGACAAGGGTAGAACGCCAAGATGGGAACATTCTCCCAGGGACTTGGTTTACCTATCCACCAAAAACATTAAAGGGCTGTAACCTAGCAGAAAATTAGGTTGGAAATATATTGGGCCTTTTCCGGTGGTCCGATGCATTAATGATGTGACTTTTGAACTTAAATTGCTGAAATCATTAAGATTTGTTCAGCCCGTTTTTCATTACAGCCTACTGAAGAAAGATCCGGGACCAGATCAGTGGAGACCCTCCTCTTCCTCTCCTCCTCTTCTGATGAAGAATGATGAGCCTCACTATGAAATAGACTAAATTCTGGACTCCAAATTAAAAAGGGGTCGATTGTTTTATCTTATAAAGTGGTTGCATTTTGGTCCTGAAGAAAATGAATGGGTTGAGGCTCCAAATGTCCATGCCCCTGCCAAAATTCGTACCTTCCACAAACTGTACTCATTAAAACCTAAGGGCTAGGGGGGGCTTCCTTGGAGAGGGCAGAATGTCAGCTACACTGTCATATCCCGCCCGGGAGTTGAGACTCGACCAGTGACCCCACCCACTGGAATGTGCTCATGTGCTGTTTAGCTGTCTGGCTTCCTTATCTCGCCCAGCTTTAGTTCGCTACACGCCCAGCTTGCTTGCTTCGCTCCCAGCTTGTTCAAGGCCTGGGACAAATCCTCCCCAATGATGTTATTCCTTTTGCAGCTGCTCTCGAAAACATTTAGTAGAAGTTCCCTGGGAACTAAAGCATAATAACCTGTTTGCCGCCATTTTTGTGTGAAACCTGTTCAGGGGTTGGAATAACGTTTTACATTTGGTCTAGAAGTGGGTGTGACAATGGGATGTGGTCAGCGCAGCCCGCCCCAATGCCACCTGATAAAAGATCTTGCACAACAGAACACCTAGCCTAGCTAAGCCATCTTCGACCTCTATCTTCTTACCAACCCCTCATGTCCAGCTTACTATACCCAACACCTTGCCTCCATCTTTAATCCCTGGTTTGCGCAGCCAGGACTGGAGCGTGTATCTGCAGGTTCAGATCTCGTTCCCCCTATTTTTCTCATCCCTCCCTCCCTCATTCTTCTCGTGGAAGTGATTCACCCACCATCAAGACAGGTAACGTAACTCCCCCTCAATGATACTCCTGCTCATGCAAAAGTGCTATTTTCTGTCTGATTTCCTTAGATCTTGTGTGTATGGGGTTTTATTATTATTCCTTGTATGCTTGAACAACATCTTTCAGTAAACATCATTTTAAGGAAACCACTCAGCCTCCGCGCCTATTTACTGAGAACTCCTGGAAGGGGCGGGACCTTGGTATAGTTGGCAAGAACCTGTTATTACGCCAATTGCTGAACGTAAATTAAAGCAATTCGGCTAACATTTACTGCTGTCACTTATCACTATTTAATATGCTATAATTAGCCCCACGTTTCTTGTCATCGGCCATACTCCAATATGATAACAGCTAAGGGCCAGGCTATTGATGGGTCTCTTGGTGTGGGACCACATCCAGCCTGGGCTGAGGACACTGCACTGGCTGCCTATAGTGTATCGGATCCGGTTCAAGGTGCTGGTTTTAACCTTTAAAGCCTTATATGGTAAGGGGCCTGCCTACCTGAGGGACTGCCTTTCCCCATATATACCCCAGAGAGCACTGCGGTCAGACACTCAACACTGCCTGGCCCTCCCTGGCCTTAGAGAGGCCATGTTGTTGACCACCAGGGCCTTCTCAGTGGCGGCTCCTTCCTGGTGGAATCAGTTCCCAGATGACATCAAGGCCCTGTGGGACCTTTTGCAGTTCCGCAGGGCCTGCAAAGCGGTGCTCTTCCACCAGGCTTTTAATTAGGAGCCACCACTGGGGGAAGGGGCTGATGGCATATGCCAGGTTAAGTCTCTGGCCAGACAATCAACTGGTGAAATTGCCTGGCCTTGGGTTTGGTATTGCTGTGCTTTGTGTTGGGAGCAATGTGGGCTGCCAACTCCTGTGGTTTTCCACTGTTTTATGTGTATTTTAAGTTAACTTAGTATAAATTATATTGTTGATGTTTTAACTCCTGTAAGCTGCCTTGAACCAGCGAATGCTGGCTAGGCGGGATACAAAGCCAAATAATAAATCAATAAAAAGGGTTGTTTTGTCAGTTCAAGCTTCAACAGTAAAAAAAGGCATAAGGGCACTGAGCAATAACAGGGAAAGGAAACAGTTCATGATTACAAACTGTCTAGTGAGAGATGTAAGCTTTTTGTTTTGTCAGGTCACAGTGCATTTGCATTGATAAAGTGGGAATATATAAAAAATAAGCTATAAAATAAGATTCTATAGTACATTCGCCAACCCAGCATCTCAAAATTCTATAGTACATTCTCCAACCCAGTGGGGACCGTTTGAACTTTGAACATCAGCCAAGGCAAAACCATGCTAGCTGAGCACAGCGCTCACTATTGTATTAATTGGAGACCTAAGGGGCAAAAATACTTTAAAAATGTATTTAGTTCCCTTTTTGTTGTTGTGTTTACAAGATATTAAAATGAAAAATAAATGTTTTAACATGTATTCTGTTTTTATTTGTTTTTACACTGCAGAACAGTGTAATGCCATTTTAAAATATGTTTCTTGGCATACATAGGGTTAGTTTTGAATGGGTTCTACTTTTGGTTTTTATATTGCACAAGAATGAAATCACTAAAACAAATGGCAAAAAGAAAGGGTTAATTTTGAAATGTTTAACAGGAATACTTCTGCTCTGCAGCCCTTCTGTGGGAAGGGAACACAAAGAAAATATTCCATGAAGCCATTTTTTAAAAAAATTAAAAACATATTTATGAATGTCAAAGGAACATTTTTTAATATGAAATCCAGTATCTGCTCCCCAGAAATTCTCTTTTATCTCCAGAAGGTTACTGAAGCCATCAAAATCTGAGTGATAATGGAACTGTGCAGGGCTTTTGGGGGGGGGGGGGGAATGTGCCGAAACAGAGTTCCAGAACCTCTTTGTCAAAATTCTTTTTTGAAAAAGAAAAAAGCCCTGGAACTATGGAAAAGAAATGGAGCAAAGCTTAAGGAATCTGTTCACCCCTCAAAAACAGACCACGAGAGCCTGATGTGTGGCTTCGGGTTACAGTGGTGGTACCTCAGGAAGAAGGGCGACAACAATCCATTACTGCCAATTTAGGTCAAATTTACATCTGACTTTCCTGCTAGAATCATTCTAGTTTTAAAAAAACCTGTCTATACCTGTTTCTAGTTTCAAACCATACTTGTTCTAGTTTATAAATTATTGTTTACATTCGTTAATTGCCCTCCTGTGGTCAAGCTAGCATTATACTGCTTTAAACAAATGCTGTTGCTTAGTACTCTTCAGACCCCCTGGAGTGAAATTTGAAACCAGAGTGAAATGAGCTTGGGAAAAGACAGCAGTCAAACTACTTCAGAGGGGAGGTGTAAATTGGGCCTTATACAGAGGGGAGCTATTTGAGAAGCAGGCTCCCAAAGTTTGGTGCTATACAACTCAAAGTGAATGGAATGCAAACAGGGCTGTTCTAGTCAGAGGCCAAAAAACCAAGCAAAATAACTTGCTTACTAAATATCATATCAGAGAAATGTAATGCATTTAAGTGTGACATGAAGATGGAACAAGCTGTGTATATTTGAGGATTCATTCTGGATTACTTCAGTCAACAACTTGGTTGTATTTTAATTATTTTCTGTGTTTGCAGATATTGACTACTGCGCCAATCCATTAGGGCATATCCATGCAAAAACTAGTTTCAGCATGCATGTACCTAGCTGGATGATGAGTTGCAAGAATAAAGGACTGTTGCATGAGTGGTTCTGGCCTGTTACAGTAGCCAGGGCTACTGACAGCACTGATAACTCTTTTGAGGGGGACAGAGGCTGATATTAGGCACAGCCCCCTTTCTTCCTAAGAGCTTACTGATATTATTAGTGCAGATCTGACTTGAAGTTGGACTGTTGGATTTGAATCTGTTTGTTTCTCATACTGTGTAGCATAAAATCATAACAGAGTCTTGCAATCATCCTTGAAAATTAAAATAATGCAAATGCATTTCAGGGAGAGATGGTAACCATCAACCCTGAGAGCAACGTACAAAACCCATGACAGAATAATCCCCCCACTGTCCCTCTCAACAGAGAGAGGGAGAACTACAAAAAACAAATAGGTAAAGAAAGATCAGAACATATCCTCATTAAAACTTTTAAATCACATATCTTTTTAATGTTTCACTAAAAGAAGCCATTTCTCTAAAAAATAAATTAAGTTGGGAATCCAGCTTGGTAGGAGCTGGATAGGATTGTAAAACTACTGTAACAAAAGTAACATTGGCAGGAAGGTCTAATCACTGTTGTGTTTAAATTAAATATGGAACGCTGAAGTCTACAATTAAATTACCAACTATAATTACAACTTCCTTTCATACGCAGTAATAAATATATCACTGAGAATTCCCCAGTTATCAGCACTTCTTTAGCTTTGATTCTCAAGGAGGTGATTCTGGACAACACTTTCCTGTGTAACATTCCAAAATTCAGAATCCAAGCTACAGTCTTAGAGCAAAGCAGCCCTTTGGAAAATTACGTTTCTTTAATACAGCTTTGCAAACATATGTATATGTAGCAACTGACAAATTAAATATGCACGCCTTACTTGCATTCTTATAGTCACAGTTCTGTGCTCATGGCTGGCTAATGTGGAGGTGTGTCTATGTGTGCTGGTACACCCACATGGGCAGTGTGTCCACAGCTATTCAGATTCCTGAGACAGCAGCACTTTTTCAAGTCTTTGCTATTACAAGAATTGAGACAGCTGGGTAACAATGTGGAGATGATGGTTAAAACAAATGGCACTTCAGCCATTCTTGTGTATTACTATCACGGTCGTCATGTGCTCAGGTAATGGCGACCGCCACGTGGTCATTTGCACATGGCCTGAATCTACCTGAGCTTCGGCCAGGTAGAACCAGGGGTCCTTTCGTAGAAAAAGAGGTGCAGGAGCTCATTAGCATAACTCATTAGCATAACTCATTAGCATATGCCATATCCCCTGACATCACCAGAAGTGTGTCAGAAAGGGAATGTCAGTTTCAGCCCCATTATACCCTATGGGCCATTGAAATCAATGGCAAAAACTCATAGGGTATATGAGGGGCTGGAGAAAAGGGGGTTTGAGGGAGAGGCTCCAAACTTGCAGGGTAGCTGCTGGAGCCTCTCCTTGAAATACCCACCAAGTTTCAAGAAGATTGGACCACGGGGTCTAATTCTATGGGCCCCCAAACAGATTGTCCCATCCCCTCCATTGTTCTCTATGGAGAGAAAAAATGTTAACTTTTTTCCTCCCATAGAGAACAATGGAGGGAAAAGGGGACAACCTGTTTGGGGGCCTGTAGATTTGTACCCCCTGGTCCAATCTTCTTGAAACTTGGTGGGTATTTCGAGGAAAGGCCCCAGCAGCTACCCTGCAAGTTTGGAGCCTCTCCCTCAAACCCCCTCCAGCCTCCGGCGGCGGGCTGAATCAGATTAGAGAATCTGATTTGGCCCGTGGCTGCCCTAGTGGCCACTCCTGAGCTGGCGGAGCTTTGCTCCGCCTCGCTCCGGCCCCAACGAACCCCCGGGTAGAACAATAGCTGGCCAGATCCTAATGGCCACCAATCATGTACCTAGGTTTCCCCTGGGGACCTATGCAATGTAACCATGATCTTAAGGTCCTATCAGGACATCTGGGTGAGGTCGGAGGTGTGCCTCCGGCCACGATAAAAGAGGGCTCTGAGCCCGGGGTTTACCATGTTCCATCTGACCCGCGATAAACTACCATGCTGGTTTCACTGTTACTGGCCTCCTGACTCCAGTACTTTTCAGCCATGATCCCTGCACACTCTTGAGGAAAAGACAAATAGACCGAATCATTAAGATATAGAAAAAGAAAACAAACACAATATATCTTTTAAACACTCCAGTTTTGAGTTGTAGTACTTTAGAGCACATGGACAATGTAAGGATTTTTATCCTTTTTGTATAAAATAACCTACAAGTCAGGATATTATTTCAAAACAACAAAATGAATTCAGTTAAAACAGTAATGTATGAATAACACAAACCCAGTAGCAAACAATATAAAATGGTTATCAGAAACCATACCAGATTCAGGCACTAAAAGCATGGGTGAATAGGATAGACTTCTCATGTCACATAAAATATGAACGTATAAGCACCAGATGAATTTGAAATGGAAAGGAATTCCGAAAGTGGGGAACCACCACACAAAGGACCATTTCCCTAGTGAAAACCCACTTAAGCAGAGGAGACCATCATAGAATATCTAAACAGATATGTAGGTTCAGTGGGGAGCAAGTGGTGCTTAAGAAACTCTCAAGGGGGGGGGGTTAGATATGTGAATATTTCCTATGAAAAAACCTGTCTATCCAAGAAAAGCTAGCATGTGAGAATAATTCAATCTATTCTTCTCCCTGATATGCTGTTTTTGAATGGGTAGGCACATTCTCTTTCCCCATGGGGAACATTCAAACATGAATTTCCACTTATAGACCGGAGTAGTATAGTGTGGGAAAACTTCACTGCTAGATTTTCTAACATACTGAATACATTGGCCCAAAGAGCTGACCTTTCCAAACCAAAACAGCACATGTATGTGGAGAATTCCCTTCATGTGAAAAAACCCACCCTTCCACATAGAACACTATGCATTCATAGCATCACTTGGAAAGCTGATCCCCTTACAGTGCATCCTAAGCAACGTTACACACTTCTAAGTCAGTGGGGTTTAGGACTGCACTGATAAGATTCTTTACTTACACACTTTCTTTTCTTTTTTTTGCTGAGTTGCTATATAGATACAAATGTCCACAGGAATCCTTGCTACTTTATTTCTCTGACACCTGGACAGCAGATGGTATAAACACCTTAACATATGTTCGCTGCATCACTCTTAGGAGAAAATCAGCACATTGCTGATAACACCCTTGATGAAATCCTCTGTTGCCAGAGATCGCCAATTATGGGAAACAGGCATATCTAAAATTAACTAAATTTTAACAATTAGCATGTTAACCACATCTCTGCTTTTATCCTCTTATTTCTAGTTTTTCATGTTGGCATTTTAAAAAAATAATTATATAATCACTTTTTCAAGAAAACAGGGTTTTTATTTACCTGTAACAGTTGTTCATGAAGAGTCTTCTGCACAAGAACACACTGGGACTACACAGGCCGACCAAAGAGAGATCTTAATGTTTCTGTAGCTCTAGAGAGTGCTCAACCTCCCCAGACCTGAATATGAACCTTCCTGACATACCTGGTGTTGACTATACTTAGTATGCAATGGCATGTTTTCCATGTCATAAAAGATGAACTTTTATTGTTTTCCATTCCTGTATTAATGAATGTGATTGATGCCTTCAGACTTGTCTGGATATTCGATTAAGTGGGCAAAATCTGAGTCGATGCCACTGGAAGTCAATATATCACGGAGTGTATTCAGCTATGGACACTGGTACCCAGATGTCTTTACTTATCTTAGAATACTGATTCCTAGAGATACTACACATATGATTATGCTAAATCTTAACATGCTAAATGCAGATGTATCTTTGGATGTGGACAGATGGGCAACTTTAAATTTTAAACTTGTCTATGCTGTATATTATACCTAGGATCATTTGTATTTTGTGTGCAATTCCTTCCAATATGCCTTTCGAATATATTAATAAAATTACTACTTCACTGCAGAAATTTATGTGGGGTTTGTTACCACCTCAAATTTCTTTAAAGAGGATGCAATTTCCAGTCAATGAAGGAGGACTTGGTTACCTTGTTCTTAAGTTATATAATCGAGCATACTTCTTAACTTGTAATTCTCGGAATCGCTTCTTGCTCTTGGACTATCCATCTTGGGCTCTTTTAGAGGCTTATTGTCTGGTGCCCCTTTCTAAGAGGAATGCATTCTCTTGAATGCCAGTACTTACAATTGCAACACCTATTGGTATCTAAACATGGCCCTGTGGCATAAATGTCTCAGAATCCTCTTTGCTCCTGGAAACTCTAATTTAATTGATGCAGAAAATGAAACCTACAATATTTGTTTATAAAAATTTGATATTGATTAATAAATTTGATACGCAGAGTCTCAGGAATGAATGGAATAAGGAGCTAGATTACCCTGTTTTGCCTATGCAATGGGATACGGCCTTAAAGTTTATTCCTGCTCTCTCTATGGATCTTAAAAATAGCAACTTATTCAGCAAAAACTGTTTAGGATATACTGGATGCTACAGTGACTCTTTAGCAAAGGAATGAGTAAAGTGTCTAACTGCTGGCATTGTAACCTACAGGACACATCCCTTAAATATATGGTTTGCTTGTATCCAGTCGTTTGGTTTTCGGGGTAGAAGTTATTACTTGTATCAATTTTGTGTTAGAATGTTCATTGATTTTTCAGGATGCTTATGCACTTTTAAACAATCTGCCCATCTCTTGGAGGCTAACCAATGGTCAACAGAAACTGACCCTCTGTGTCCCTACTACAGCTAAAAGACTTGCATTACAACACTGGAGAGATAAATGCTCATCTGCAGTAAATTAATGGATCAAGGACCTAGAACTTTATCAATATTTGAACCCATGGCATATAGATAGCAACTGTGTATGGACTTCTTTTTAGATATTTTGAAACTTTTTATAGAAACTTACGTGTAGATCTCTCACCACTGTTATATTTTTGTTTCTTCTTTTTTCTTTTGTTTATTTAGTTGCTGGATTTTGATCCCCCCCCTTTCTTGTTCTTTTTTCTATGTTTTTTTTTTTTGAAAGAAAGAAAAAAAACTTTTAAAAAAGCTTTATTCTTTCATATTCAAGCTAGGGCCTCATCTGTCTGTGAACTAAATAATTATGTTCCTTAGAACAGAAAGTCTTCCATGTTCCCTTTCATTTCATTAGGGAGAAATGTGAATCATAGCCAGTAGAATCTTCAGAGCACTGTAGCAGAGGCCAGAGCATGGCTACTACAATCAGCAACATGCTTTGCTGAATTTATTTGTCATTTTGAGAGTTTTATACCCTGTGGCAAAAAGACCTTAACAAGGATCTTCTTGTCCTCTGGGAGGAGGTCAACGTAATGGGACATACTTTCCCATAGAAACATGCTGGTATCTTGTCATTATGGCTTGGTTGTGAGATACCCAACATGACATAGTCCAGGATGAGTAAATGTTGTGCCCTAAGGCATCAAATCTTCTCCCCTCCCTATCAGACTTCGGTACATGCCTTATCTTTGTTTGGACTGCGTGGCATCCGCTATGATGGAGTGTGGGATGGTTAAACAAAGCCACAGTCCCCGTCAGACTTCATATATCACCTCAATTTTCTGGAATTATGCTGGCATGGATGCTGGTTTATTCCACTCTTTGAGATCGCCAAGAAGCATTGTGAAACAGCATCACATGCCTTTTAAAGTGTTCATTACATAGCATCACTATGAAGCTCTCAAAGTATTGAATCCATCAGCTTTGGATCCAAGCACACAACATCTATTTTACCCTATCATGTGGGATGCCTCAAGGGGCAATCCTCTCCCCGATGTTATTTAACATCTATATAGCCCCCCTTGCCCAGCTGGTACGGAGTTTCGGACACCCAGCTATACCTGTTATTGGGACAGCCATCCAGATACCACTCTGTAACATCTGGCTGTGTTACCCCATTTTACATCTTCCAATCCTCAAAAAAAACCCCACCCAATTCTTGGCAGAGGCAATGAGTAAACCTAACAACAAGAATAAAAGAATGACAATGACGACACAATCAGTCAAGCACTTCTTCTCCAGGGAAGAACAGTGAACACCAACTAGCCTGGAGGCTGTCAGTAGACATAAAATGGCGGACGGAATGGCCCACCCAGACCTGGAGAAAGCAATACTTTCTTGTCAGGAGTTCTTAGACACCATGAGGAAAACCTCGGTGGCTAAATCTGTTCATCCCTTAAGTCTTTTACAGAACTAGAAACTTTAACCAAGAAACTTATGCATGTCTCCCAAGCTGCTGAGTCAGCACTACAAGGAACAATCGCAACGCAGAAGGATATGCAATGATTGCAAATGACAGAAGAATGGGCCAAAAGCAAAATAATGACTTTAGAAAGAACAGAATTTGAAATTTAAAGGACTCCTGGAGAAGGCGGAGGGTGACCTAGAACTCAAGATTTTTTATCGCATCTTGGCTGACAAAATAATTGGAGTTGGAGGGAGAGAGAGCCTCTCTTATACATAGAGCATATTGTTTGGGCCCTATAACAAGGCATATTGAAAATGTTTCGAGAGACATTGTTGCCATCTTTCCAGACTCTTGGATGAGAGACGCCATCTTAAAAAGATCACAAGTGGAAGGCGGCCTTCCATTTAATGACACCCATATCCTGGTCCTGCTGGATCTCTACAGCAAAGAAGATCCCTGAAACCTATCACCAGCAAGCTCACCAAAAACAACATCAGATTCCATTGGATTTCACCGACGGAACTGCTTGTGGTTCATCAGGGCCAATGATTCCAAGCCGCAGATTTAGATTCCAGTTATGCCCTACTCTCAGCACTACACGTCAAGTTTGATCAAACCTGCATTGCCAACCCCATCTGATCCAGACATCCGATGTCCAGCCTCCCCAGCTAAGTGGTCACAAGTCAAGAAATTTTCCTCTCGAACGAATCCTTCATAAACATTTACTTTCATTATTTTTACTACCTTTTCTTTCCTCTCTGAAGAACTAATAGGTTTTATAAATTCCTATACTGCCGTGTTTGTTCTATAACTATATCTCTCCTTCCTTTTTCTTAAAGTTAGGATTGGAAATTTTTGCTAAATGTACTGGGGACAGGGAGTGGGGGGGGGAAAGGCTACCTTGGCTCCTTATATTTTTTTCCTTTAAAAAAATAAGAGAACAATAAGTTTCAAGTACTTAAGATTTTGTCAGACCTGCTGTAGTCCTGCTTGCAGGACAAGCATTAGATACTGGTGTCATTGTTTTTATTGTTTGGGGGGGAGGTTTTGCATTTTCTTTTATTTTTACTCTAACTACCAGTTGGTTAGAGAGTGAGCCAGAGAAGCTCCTTACAAATGGATAACCAAGTAGACTTGTTCATGTTGTTGATGTTTACAGTTATAGTTATAGGAATTGTTTTAATCATATTACCAACTTACTCATATAACAAGCTTGATCTGGTACAGTACCTGAGTTTCCAGGGATCACTTGTTTTCACATTCTTAAAAATACCAAGTAGATTGTATTTTTCTACCTCAAAAGTTAAAATACATAAGTCTGTGTTACTAGAAAAAGAAAAAAAGAGTCTGGACGTGGTTCTGGATGCCTTCTTAACTATAGAGGCCCAGGTCACAAATATTGCCAGGCTGGTGTTTTTCCATCTGCACCAGGCAAGGCAATTAGCCCCTTTCTTGTCATGCCCTGACCTAGCTACAGGGTTCCATGTGACCTAGCTACAGGAATCCATGTAATGGTCACCTCCAAGCTAGATTACTGTAACTCTTTTGGGTGGCGAAACCGCGTGTTGACCGTATGGTGACTTTCCTGCCTGGTGCGAAGGTAGCAGACATCAGACGTGTTTTAGATAGGCAGGTAAATAGTGCTAGGAGGAGCCAGTGGTCGTGGTACATGTTGGCACCAACGATGTGGGGAAATGCAGTTGTGAGGTCCTGAAGGAAAAATTTAGGCTGCTAGGCAGGAGACTCAAGGCCAGGACCTCCAAGGTAGCCTTCTTGGAAGTACTACCTGTTCCATGCACAAGGCCGGAGAGACAGGCACAGATCAGGAGTCTCGATGCATGGATGAGACGATGGTGTAGGGGGGAAGGGTTCAAGTTTGTTAGGCACTGGGATGCTTTTTGGAACAAGAGGAAGCGGTATAAGAGAGACGGTCTCCACTTGTCCCGAGAAGGAACCAGGCTGCTGGCGCTTAAAATAAAAAAGGTGGCAGAGCAGTTTTTAAACTAAATGTTGGGGGAAAGCTGACAGGAGATAAAAAGTCTCTGGTTCGGGATGGTTCATCTCAAAGAGATGAAGGGGTAGCTGTTACTTTCCTACAAGGAAATGGATTAGAATTGTTCTCTAAGACTGTGGCAAATGATAGGGACTGCCTGGCAAGGTCTCAAGGCAGCAAGAGGAAGGTTGTGGGTTTAACATGTATGGGAAACTATAGATGTTTATATACTAATGCTATTAGTGTCCGAGGTAAAATCGGGGAGTTGGAATGCTTGGTGTAGGGGAAAACATAGACATTGTGGGTATTTCAGAAACTTGGTGGGATGAGGAAAATCAGTGGGATACAGTGATTCCTGGTTATAAACTATATAGGAAGGAGGAGGGGAAGTTGGAGGTTGGGTGGCTCTGTATGTCGGAGAGGGTATACAGTCCAGTAGGACTGAGAGGGTAGGAGGATTGGATTCGCTTCTGGAAATGCTGTGGGTTGAACTAGTGGGCCCAAAAGGAAGCTTAACATTGGGAGTTTGTCATCGCCCACCAAATCAGAAGATAGAGGATGATTATAAAATGATGAATGAATTAAAGATAGTGGCTAGATGAAATAACTGTGTTGTAATAGGTGATTTTAACTACCCACATGTTGATTGGGTCAATATGTGTTCAAGTTGGGAAGAAGAGATTGAGTTTCTAGACACTCTCAATGACTGTGCTATGGAGCAGATAATTACGGAACCTACCAGGGGAGAGGCGATCCTGGATCTGGTCCTAAGTAACACCCAAGACCTGGTGAGAGATGTTAAAGTGACTGAATCACTTGGGAACAGTGACCATAATGTTATGGAGTTCAACATTTGTATAAATAGGGAGTTATACAAAAAGACTGACACAACCACTTTTAACTTTAAAAGGGGTAACTTCTCTGATATGAGGGGATATGTGAGGAGAAAACTGAAAGGAAAAGTAGAAAGGGTCAAAACCATTGCGGAAGCTTGGAGACTATTTAAAATTACAATCCTAGAGGCTCAGAGAAAATATATACCATGGGTTAGGAAAGGCACAAATAGGTACAGAAAAAAGCCTGCATAGTTAACAAACAAAGTAATGGAAGCTGTAAAAGGTAAGAAGGATTCCTTTAAGCAGTGGAAAGCTAGTCTCAGTGAGGCTGATAAAAGGGAACACAGGCTGTGGCAAATAAAATGCAAGTCTGTGATCAGGCAGGAAAAAAGGGAATATGAGGAGCATATCGCAAAAAGCATAAGGACCAATAATAAAACTTTCTTCAAATACATTAGAAGTAGAAAACCAGCCAGGGAAGCAGTGGGGCCATTGGATGACCAAGGGGTAAAAGGTGTACTGAAGGATGATAGGGAAACTGATTACAAAAAAAATAACTGAATTGAAAGACTTTCTTAAGGTTCATAATTTATGTGACATCTTGAGACATAACCATGCGGGGGAACGGAATTACACTTATTTTTTGGCTGCAAATAAGGTCTATACAAAATTAGATTATATCTTAATTTCCAAGGACTTGATATCTTCTGTTATTTTATCTGATATAGGAAACATCAAATGGTCAGACCATGCTCATGTGGATTGTATTTTTAGACAGGATATAAACAACTCAAGACCATACTGGAAGTTTAATAAATCTTTAATATATGATCCAATAGCAGTGAGTGAGATTAAAAATGAAATAAAAGAATATTTTAGAAATAATGAAAAGTGCGGCGTTTCCCATCGAACGGTTTGGGATGCCGCTAAAGCAGTGGTGCGAGGGAAGAGTATAGCTCTATACAGTGCCTGTAGAAAAGAAAGACAACAAATGAAAAAGGAATTAAAACATTGCTAAGCTAGAAGCAATGCATAAACAAACCTGTAACCCAAAAACCTACAACAGGAAACAATGGGAACAAATGGAAGACTCAGCAATGAAGAAGGTTGATTTCAATTGTAAACAGGCAGCTACAACTAATGGCCCTAGGATGCTTAAAATACTTTCATGGAGACTTAAGAAAAGAAGGATGGATAGGTTTATATCCAGTATAAAAGATGAGACAGGCTGGCTGCATTTCTCAAATAAGAACATTGTTAGCACAATGGCAAAATACTATAAGAATCTGTACCAGTCTACACAACCCTCATCAGACGATATCAATACCTATTTAAAATCGAGAACTGAACTCAGACTGATAAGTGAAGAACATAGGGAATTTTTAGATCAACCAATCTCAGAGAAAGAAATAGAAACTGCAATAAAAAATCTCAAAACAAATAAGGCACTGGGCCCTGACAGGTTCAGTGCAGAATACTATAAAGCATTTAAGTTAGAACTACTACAGCCATTAGCTATTATTTTTAACTCAATTTTGCAATCTGGCACAATTCCTAATACATGGCTTAAAGCAAATGTGATCTTATTGCCAAAGAGCAGTAGAGACAAGTCCGATCCGAAATCCTATCAGCCCATTTCATTGTTAAACGTAGACTACAAAGTATTTACTACTATCTCAGCGACAAGACTTAAACATATAATAACACACTACATTGAAAAGGACCAAACGGGATTCATCCCGGGACAGGACATAGCCAATAACATAAGAAAAACACTGAATGTAATACATAGTGGAAAAATTAATAAAACTAAAAATGCTTTGTTGGTGTCAATAGATATAGAAAAAGCTTTTGACATGGTTGAGGTCCAATTTTTAATAGCTTTACTATAACACCAGTGATTTGGCAATAATTTTTGTAGGGCAATAGAGGCTATATACTCCAAACCCAAGGCGTCTCTTAAAATCAATGGTGAAACATCCGAGGATATAAGATTATACAGGGGTATTAGACAGGGTTGCCCCGTCTCCCCTGTTGTTTGCATTAGTATTAGAGCCGTTGGCATGCCATATTAGAAACAGTAATAAAATAAAAGGAATACAGGTACACAGCAATAACTAAACCTTAAGTCTTTTTGCTGATGACATGGTGGTCTATATCACAGAGCCGGAATCATCACTGCCAGAATTGCAGGATATATTGAAAACGTTTGGGAAAGCGGCAGGCTTACAAGTAAATCACCAGAAAACTCTGGTATGCCTCATTAACCTGTCAGAGTCGATGAATCTTTACATTAAAAACAAGTTCTCATTCCAATGGACTAAAAAAGAATGGAGATATTTAAGCATAAATATCCCTTTGGATCTATCGAACCTTATTAAAGTGAACCATGAAAAAATTTATGAGGAAGTGAAAACACAGCTCAAAAATTGGGATGTGAAGTCCCTCTCATGGCTAGATAGAATACATATAGTAAGAAGCTTTGTCTTTTCAAAGTATCTGTATTGTTTTAGGACATTGTCAGTTCACATAACCACTTCGAGGCTACGAAAATGGCAAAACAGCATTTTAAGAAGTCACAAGTCAGGTTCATAACTCTCCACTCCTGACCTGCTAAGGGTGGTCTTTCTATTCCAGATCTGAATTTATATTACAAAGCTACAGTCCTTGCATCTTTAATTAGACAATAAACAGAAAAAAATAAAACAGGTTGGATGATAATTGAAGAAAGTTACTCTGCATATTCGGCCTTTGAGGAACTTTTACGACACCATAGTATCCCTAAAACAGACAACCCATATTTGAATGCTACATTGAAAATATGGTACAACCAAAAAAATAAATTAATATCCAACATGTCTCCCCTTAGTGCTTTCACAGGGCAAATTTGGTTTCCTCCCGCATTAGAATCTCAGTCATATAGTCACTGGAAACAAGCAGGGATAACAAGACTTTGAGAGTGAAACAAAGTAAGCGTATACCCAAATTAGAACTAGAGAGAAAGTACAAAACTAAATTACCATGGTTTGAGTATATGCAAATCCAGCATCTACTGGACTCTGTAAAATCCAAATCCACTTTGGAATTTCAATATACCGAACTGGAAAAAATCATGTTAACAGGTAATCTAGTCAAAAGAGGTCTTGTCTCCAAAATATATCACATATTAGTAGACCAGGAGGCTAAGAAGGAACAACGTTATCAAAAAGCTTGGACAAAAGACCTGCTTACAGAACTTACCGAAGATCAATGGACAGAGATATGGAAACACAATAACAAAATATCCAAATCACAAAATATACAGATGATTGCCTATAAGGTACTATATAGGTGGTATTTAACACCAGTACGAATAGCCCACATGACATCTACAACTCCTGCACTGTGCTGGAAATCTTGTGGGAAAAGAGGCACCTTTTTACATACATGGTGGGGTTGAGAATATATAATGGCTTTCTGGAAACAAATTTTACAAGAAATCAAAGAAATTACAGGGCATGAATCCCTTACTAGCATGAATCCCTTACTAATTTTACTAAATTACTGGCAAAAGGAAAACATACCCACCAAGGGCAGGGAGTTGATTATGTTATTGCTTACAGCAGCAAAAGCTGTAATAGCACAGCATTGGAAGGATAAATCTCCCCCTAACTTGGTACAATGGGTACAGTAAAGTTTGGGACTATTTTATGTTTGAAAAATATTCTTTGTATAACGAAGGGGGAGAAGCTGAATGGGAACTGTTCAACCCTATAGACAAATGGTTTCCTTTTTTGGATAAAATGGCAAAGGATAGAGAGAATTGTGAAAGCTGGTCTCACTATAAATATTGGTCTTTTGTCAATGCTTAACCTAATATAGATCTCAAGAGTAATGAGTCAAGGGAAATATAAGAACATAAGAAATCAGAAAACCATTATAATGTTACTGTGCAAATGTTAATTGACCCAAGACTGGCATCAATACACTTGGTAGTTATTTTTAATGTTCTTTTCAAGAAATTTTGTATTGGTTATAATTTTTATACTTACGATGTTAATGTTGTTACATGACAGGGAAGTTTGTTTGTATTACGACAACATGCACATTTATCACTGTTTCTGTTAAAATAATAAAAATTAAAACTTAAAAAAAATGGGGGCAGGGAAAGTAATGGTATAACATCACATCATATGGTAGGTTTCACTATATGTTAACAAGGATGTAGGAAATAGACACAGAGCAGTTTACATCAGCAGTACAACATCTAGTATAAAATCTAGTTCAGCCCTAGTCAAAAGACTGAACTCCCCTACATGACTAAACACTATACAATTTGTATTTAACATAAAGGCACTTTCCCATTTTGGCTCAAAGGTGTTCATCAGAATAGTCAGGATGTCATCTTCCATATAAAGATACCGTTCATCTTGAATAGAAGCATACTCTAGGAACTCAACAGCAAAACAAAAACCCTCAGAATACAATACATTTCACTATCTCATAACTTTAAAAGCGACTGCATGGTTTACACTACTGCACCTGTTTGCTTCAATGCTTTATGCCAGTAATTTCCTTAATTTCAAATAACGATGCTGTTTCACTGTGCTGTACCGCCACAGTATTTCCATGTTCAGTATTTAATATTGGTCTTCTTTTTTATTTATTTGTAGCTGTCTATGAGTCAGCTAAGCCCCTTGGGGTTTCTCTGAGTTTTGTTTCATTAAATCACACACACTCTTTCCCCCAAAAGCCAGTGACCTTATTTAGACTACGCTTTCCCCTCTGCTGACCTTGATGCAAAAATTACAGCAGCAGCAGTTGACAACTTTACCAGCATTCAGCAAAGGATGAAAAGGCTAAAGGCTCTTCATTTCCCAACTTCAACATTCATCAAAGAAAGACACATAGAAAAAGAAGGGCAGATTTCAATGACATACATCCAATAAATTGGAGAGTCATCCCATCAGACATCAGTTGAGCAGTTCTTAATCACAGTGCGTATCATTCTTTAAATTGGTCATTTTTAACCTCTGGAAGGAGAGAGGATAGATACCCATACTTTACAACATAAACAAACAGATAACGTATGAAACCCAATGCAGGTCATCAAATATGGCCTAATTCATGTTCTGGGGTTTTAAAAAAGCCATTTTGCTGTTTTAAAGCAGGTATTCTTGGTGTAATAATTCTACTCACAATTTTGGGTCTCTTGGACCTTGATAGTGAATCATTTTTTCAAAGAAAATTGTTCTAACTGTATATTTTCTCTCCTAAATTTTTAATATTTGATTTTTCTGAGAACTTCTGTGTTTTCATTCTCTGAGGTTTCTTCTCTTATTATATGAGAGAGTTTGCCTTTCAAATCTGATGCTCTGTTATCTCCCTTCTTATTCACTGCTGTCTTGTTACTACCTCTCTTTAACAAAGAAGTGGAATCAAAAAGAATGACAGGATAGAATGAGGTTCGTAAATTCTCTTGAATTTGCTTTACTAAGTAGAGTTCTCCCCTGCCCGATTTAAGTCTACCAGAACCAAATGCTGGACCTCTGCCATCTGATTATTCTATCCCAGTGTTTTGCTCTTCTTTCCAAATAGCCATCTCTACATTTCAAAGAACTGGCAACAGATGAGGATTACATAGGCTCTTAGTAACAACTATTCATTACAGCACTGCAGCAGCAATTACAGTACTGCATCTTGAACACAGGATTCAAAGAAAAATAATCCAAATAATGCAGTGGGCATTACAGGCCCCAAGATTGGCACAGGGGAATCCATTGGCTAATGTTATAACCCCAAGGAATAGAAATAAATTGTCACCAAACAACATACTGAAATGATTCTAAGAGCTATTTCAAACTGGTGAATAATTGATCAGAAATCTGATGCTGAACTTGTATTTTTGCTAACATGTTTTCCACTGATATATTCAATCTACTGAAATCACAATCAAATACTATTAATAGACAGCTTTCTAATCACTTTCATTTGCAGCCAAGCATTTTATCATGACTACTTCATCATTCATGTTTTGCTTTCCTGTTAAGGCACTGGAACTGACATCTGTCGCCAAGGTAGGTTAAAAAGCTCATCCCCCAAAGACAAGTTAGACTGTAACATAATAATTTACACCTCATTTCTACCAGTCTGCACTGTACTTACAAAGCAATTCTAGTCATCATGGCTTCATCTGTTTCACTAATTATCACCAACTGGAATTCATCTCAGCTTTGTAACAAATGAAACAAAACTGTTAAGGGTTCAAGTGATATAGCGTGGCAGTCCCGAACTTTTTCGGTATGGACTCGCAAGTTCAAATTTACTTGATATGGGGAAGAGACTGACTTCAAAAAACCAAGGTTTCCCGACTATCCTCGCTTCTTTCCTTTTCCCATAATCAGTTCCAATAACAGTGGACGATCTGTGCCAAAGAGGCTGCCTGATCATGTGCTCTACACATGTGAGCAGTGTAACATCAGAATGGTAATTCTGCATGAGTTCACTGCTTCAGTGTTACACTGCTCATGCCAGTGAGAACTCCCACTTGTTCTGAGATTTGAAGAAGGTAAGCAAACAGTGGGAGTCTCCTGTCCTGCTCTTTTATCTACTTCAAACCTCAGCCTCAGTGAGATACGTTCCTGGGACAGGCAGAGGGGCTTGTGAAAGACGCAAAGCCTTCTCTCAGCCGGAAAAAGTAAGAAAAATATGGCGTTCCTTGCAACTTTTAAAACTCTCTCCATACTACATGCTATATACAAACAGAAATGAGAGAAACGTTTGTCTCTTTCCAATTCTCTACACACAAACCAATACAATGGAAGTACAGTCTCACATGCCTTGGTAATATCCATGTCAGGTTACTCTAATGGGCTTTATGTGGGAATGCCATTGAAGGGTGTCTGAAAACTTCAGCCGGTCCAAAATGGGACAACAGGGGTTCTAACTGGAACTAAGGTGACCTCAGTTACTCCAGTGCTATGTCAACCGTACTGGTCACTAATTTGATTCTGGGTTGATTTGAATGCACTGATGTTGAATTAGAAGACCATCACCAGGGCACTTGAAGGACTACTCTGTGACCCTGCTGCCTCTGGTGAGAGAGATGAGGTTTGCAAACCTGCAGAGCAGCACTTTTCAGCTGTGATCACCTACCCCTATGAATCAGCCTTGTTATGTAACTTTTGGCTTCCCAGATGCTGTGAATATTTTTGTTCTGAAGGACATTTAACAGTTTACCTCTTGAATGTTTTAGTTTTATCCTCTTCTAGCATATTTAGTTACAGCTCATATGCTTTTATTTATTGCTCTTTTAGAAGAGATTGGATTTATACCACACCCTTCACTACCCGAAAGGGTCTCAGAGCGGCTTACAATCTCCTTTCCCTTCCCCTCCCCACAACAGATATCCTGTGAGGTAGGTGGGGCTGAGAGAGCTCTTTTGAGAACTGCTTGTGGGAGAACAGCTGTGAAAGAAGTTGTAACTGACCCAACGTCACTCCAGCAGCTGCATGTGCAGGAGTGGGGAATCAAACCCGGTTCTCCCAGATTAGAGTCCGCATTCCTAACCACTACACTAAACTGGCGTATTTATTTTAGTTATTGCTTTTATACTGACTGCCATTTTGATCACTGAACACTTGAATACGCATGAAGGTGCCTTGTCCTAAGTCAGGACTTTGGTCTACCAAGGTCAATATTGTCTACTCTGACTGGCAGTGGCTCTCCAGGGTCTCAGGTGGAAGTATTGCACATTAGCTTCTATCTGATGCTTTTAACTGGAGGTGCTGGGGATTGAATTTGGGACCTTCTGTATCAAAGTATATGCTCTAACACTGAGCTGTGGTTTTTATGTTTTTATTTGTTCATGTTTTTATTCCTTTTCATTGTTTTTATTTGTATTTTGTAAGCTGCTTTGGTAGTCATTGCAGTAACAGAAAAGCATGGTACAATTTTTCCAAAACTGAGGGAATTGCAAACATATCTGTTTAAGGAGACAAGACAATCTACCCAGCCCCACTGCACTATTTTTTTCAAGTTAGATTGTTGTTAGATTGAAATGTTTTTATCAAACTTTGTAATTCATTTGCTAATTGACTGAATAGCTCTTATATTTGTAATACACCTTGAGTACCAGTGACAAAGGCAGACTGGATGATGATCATGACGAAGATCCAAAATCAAGCCAAGGGTCAAGTAGCCAGAGGGTCGGAGACACACAACAAGTCTATAAACTATTGCAGAAGAATTTTCAGGGTTGGGTCAAAAGTTAGCAAAGAACAAGTCACCTGGGGCAGAGGCAAGGCATCCAGTCAAAGTAAGCAGAAGTAAGGCACTAGGATCAGCAGAACTAGCTGTCTTCACAGCATCAACAAATTGCTGAAGCTGGAGACTGCAGCTTTATACCTCTAGACTAGGTCTTAGTGGACCCTTCAGTCAGTTGATCTTACCAGCCCTCATTAGATCCATTTGGGGAAGGGAGTCCTTCCTCAGCCATCTCAAGGAAGGTGCTGCAGGGCACTGGAGACCTACAATGCCAAAGAGGGGCTATGGCCTTCTGCCTCTATCCCCGCTGAGTCTGCAGAGTAAGGGGGCTATCTGTGGGAGAAAACTGGGGATAGTTATCATAGATTCTGCCTCTTCCCTGTATCATCTGCCTTGCCTGCTTGCCAGTGTGGGCAAGCAAGAACTTTGCCCCTACCAGGGAATGAAATAAGTCATGCAAGCCTTTGCTTATATAGAATCAGAAAGCCCTCACAATTCCTGAGAAAGTTCAATGACTGGAAGAAAGTAGAAACACCATCTACTGACCAGGGTGATGGTTGGTAGAAGACTTGCTAAATATTCTGGCTGGACAATGTCCCTGTCAGGCATGCTACATGCACACTGAATCATACTCCCCCTTTGGCGCCCCTCCCACAGCCCAGGAAGAAGAAGAAGAGGAGGAGAAGGAGAAGGAGGAGGAGGAGGAGATTGGGTTTATACCCCACTCTTCACTCGGAGTCTCAGAACGGCTTACAAACTCCTTTCCCTCCCCCTCCCCACAACAGACACCCTGTGAGGTAACCTGTGAGGTAAACTAAAACCAGATAGTGAAGTACCATAATAACTGTCTACAGCTTCTAACTGCTGGCAATAATTCTGTTCACATTCAAAGCACTTATGGTATTTACAAGGGGAGACTTGCGGGGAGGGGGCATTTCCCCCACCTTTGCTTCCCTCTCCCCCCTTCTCTGTCAAAGAACCCTCCTGTCTTATCTGTCAATCTTCCCTCACCTCCCCTTCTTTTCTCACTCCTTCTTTTAGGTTTCCTCCCCATCCCCTTCTCTAGGAATCCTTTCTTAACCCCTTTCTCCTCTCGCCCCTTGTATGTCTCACCCCTCTTATCCCAGCCCTTCTCAATGTCCTCTTTTCCTCACCCCTTCTCAGTCTGCCCCTCTCTCACCCCTATTTCTCTCTCCCCCCAGACAATCTTCCCCTCTTCTGCCTACCTTTCTGTGGCTTCTGTGTTATTTTTTCTGGCAGTGGGAAGGCTGCTTGCCTGGGAGGGACTTGGCTGTGGCGTCCCCTGCTCCACAGCTCCAGGGCCATCTTGCTGGCTGGGGGGGGGGGGGGGGGGAACGCTCGCCTGTGAGGGACCTGGCGGCAATGGCCCCTGCCCCACTTCTCCAGGGATGACTTGTGGGCTGTGAGGACACTCACCTGCTAGGGACCCAGCAGTGGCCTCCCCTGCCCTGCAGCTTCAGGGCCAATTTGCCAGCTGCAGGGAGGCCGCTCACCTGGGAGGGACCTGGCAGTGGCACCCCACAGCTTCAGGGCTGCCAAGTGAAGCTCCAAGTCCGGCTCGGGGGACCACGAGTCTGGACTGCGCAAGTGTAGACAACTCATTTTTTTTTAATTTGGGTTTTTTTAACCCCCTGTGTATTTTTTAAAACTTTTTGCATTTTTCTGCAAGCCTGGGGAGTACCCCCAAGTGTGCAGAAAAAGTTCTTTACCCTCCATGTGCCCCAGATCATTGGAAAAAAGTATCCACACACAGAGGGGCCCTTGGCTATTAGTATATAGTTGTAGTTCATGGCTTGATTAGCAAAGTTCTGAATGTATATCCTTAATGCCAGCCTTCATGTCATACATATACAGCCGCAAACTGAGCTATATTGTGACTATCTCATTCATGTCATTTCTACAGCGTTCTTTAGTGAACAAAGTCCTTTTTAATTCTCATTCCATTCATCTGCATAATAATTCTGTGATGAAGGCTGTGAGTTATTTACTTGACCAAGGATACACAAGGAGCTTTATGGCCGAGCCATAATCATCCACATTTAATGCTCAGGTCTATTACATCACACTGGTCAGTAAACCAAAATTTCAAAACCATTCAGAAATCTTAGAGCTTATTTTACAATCTATGTACCTATATAAAATGGGTTGTTTGTATTTTTTATATTCTGCTCAAACAATTACTATGTGGGAAAAAAAACCCTTGGTCTTCTGTATTACTCATTACAGACAATCTAATTTGTGGTGAAAAACTGCAAAATATGCCATTGTTAGGAAACATGCCTAGTTCCAGCATGGCCACATACATACACATACATACTATGGGTTAAAGGAGTTCCACAAATACCAATGTCAGAGCATATTAGAAAAAGGAGTACACTTCCTTAGCACGCAAGAAGCGCAGAATCAAAATGTTAAACATTCTTACATTTCATTCTTTACAATTCCTTTTCTATGAACATCTTAAAATGTGTGCTCTGCCACCATTGCTCACGCTATCAGAAAAAGACAAGCTATAAGAATTCATGTGCCATTCCTGCAGCAGATGAGATATTAAAATAAAACATATTCCAACTCTTTGATTTCAACTGATTTTGTGGGTAATACAATAAACAGAATAAGATAGCTGAAACCAATAAAATCTGATTTATAGCATTAAAGGCAATCTTTATAGCACTTATTTATGGTACATTACATCCAAAATCCAATTTCACAGGCTGCCATTTGAAACTTTCTGCTCAATCATAAATACACTACATACTGCATACCTCAATGGCATAAAGCAAGATTGCATAAATAGCCGCATTCCCAGAAGGTATGGCATTTCAGATACCATGGTGGTAAATGTGTTTGACAGTAATTTCCCTAACCAGCTTTCTAACTAAGAAATAACAATTAACACGCAATAAGCAGTGAAAATATATTTACTACTTTCACAGTAAAACACATTTATTCATATACATATATGTATGTTAGGTAGTGCAGTAAATTTAATGAGTTTCTGTAACACCCTCCCCTCAAATACCTCTATTTTGTAGCTAACAATGAATTGTTAAGAGCATTTTAAATGGTCATGCAAACCTGGTTCCAAAGAACACTTGGTATCCAAATCAATTTCCAAGAAACTACAGAAATTAACAAGATTAAATAAATCCTTTTTTTCAAAACTGACAACATTTTCCCCTTTTGCCCCAAAACCTCATGGTAAGATGGAAAGATGCAAGATCAACTCAAAAATTCCAGGACAAACTTCAAAAATTCTGAAGATGAGCAAATTTTTCCCATTTCACTCCTCCCAGAATTTCTCTCTGTACTTCATTCTACTCAATTTAATTAAAAAAATGTCTAAAACTAATTTTGGGATTGGATGGATCATGCATAGTTCCATCCATTAATTTGTTTGCATGTTACTGATGCATACACATGCATTTATACAGAAAGAATATAGCCTTGATGTGAGCATACATCTGATTACATTAAGAGATTAATTTTTACCATTGTACAGGATCACATGTACACATCAGTAAATCCCACACACAATTTTTTGGGGGCACAGCTGCACATATCCAGATCGCCTTTTCACATAGCCATTTCAGTGTACACATGCAGAATGGTAATGTAGAAGGGATTAAAAATACATAGGGGCTGAAAACTATGACGAGCTGCACATAAATGATATCGTGTTTGAACTTTTAAAGTAAAAAAATGGAAAATTTCAAATTAATTGGTTCCATTTTGAAAAACAGCAGGTAATCTGGAATGCCAAAAGTCAGTGGAAGATCAGGATGGGAATTTTGGAAGCATCCCTAAAAAATTATTTTAGTATCTTTGCAGGAAGAATTCACCCTAAAATAATGAATATATGTTCCATTAAAAGCTTTAAAAGTATCCACTGAATAATTCTAATATTCCTTGTGGTTTTGTTTCGGGTCCACAACTTATGTTCTTGAAAATAACTCAACTTCCTGTGTAATAAACAGTCTGTCAACATATGTGTTCAAAAACTACAGTTAAAAATAGAGTGGAATATTTGCAAACCTGATTGTTATCCTAAGGTTCATTTTTAAAATATAGTTCATCTGTTCCATTTGAACATTCTGAACAGCCTTCCCTCTGAAGTAGTTTGACTGCTGTCTTTTCCTACACTCATTTCACACTGGTTTCAAATTTCACTCCCGGGGTCTGAAGAGCAGTAAGCAACAGGATCTGTTTAAAGCAGTGTAATGCTAGCTTGACAACAAAAGGGCAATTAACGAATGTAGATGGTGATTTTTAAACTAGAACAAGTATGGTTTGCAACTAGAAACAGGTATAGACGGGGTTTTTTTGAAACTAGAATGATTCCAGCGGGAAAGTCAGATGTAGATTTGACCTCATAGGCATGTGTTGCTTTTTTTCAGCACTCACATCAAATAAGTTCTCTTCTCATGCTATACAACAAGTCTATTGCTTTACATGGTGCAGAAATAAAATGGGGCACACTGATGTACAGTATCTACATTTTTTTTGGAGTTTGAATGAATTTGTAATTGTTAAACTAGCTCCATATTTGCTTTAGAATTTTCTGCACTAAAATAGGAGGGTACAGAACTGAAATACAATTTTGGTTATATGTACTTGACATGGACACAAGACATGAGACTTCTATATTACACCTTTGCCTTGTGTCACTGACAGTTTTCACATTGTCTTATATGGATTAATATTTGTATTGCAATAGTTGAGCCTCTATGTAACATTTATGCTTGACCACTGAAGGCCAGTAGGCTGAAACACATCTGTTTTTGAGTCGCATGAGATCCCTATTGTGCACACTGTATGAATTGTAAATTTAATTGAGGCAATATTTGGGCCTAGAATTGTACATTTGTATCCAGTTAACCTTCCAGGTTCTTAATTCAAATTTTTTCAGGTTAAGTTTTTTGTCCTCCTCTTTTTTTCCCTAATGAATTTGTATGCAACATCAACTATCTTAAAACTCCATATTCTATTTAAACCACAAAGAGCTGCTGTCCTTTTGGGACTAAGCCTTATTTAATAAAATGGGAATTACTTCTAAATAGACCTTCTTAGGATTGCTAGCTGTGTTATTTTACTCACTACTACTCCAGATTTGCTGTTCTGTAAATTATCTGGATTGCTGACATAAATATCTATATATCTAATTCCCAAGTACCCTCCCCCGTGCGGATACTTAAATCCACACGGGGGGGGCACTTGGGGGGCGGGGTGGGGTTTCTACACACAGGGGGTACTCCCCCCATGTGCAGAAAAATCCTAAATGTTTAAAAAACTTTTCGGGGGATCTTTAAATCCCCCGAAAAGTTAAAGCATTCTCCACGCGTGCACAGAGAACGCTGTGGCCGCTGTAGGGGAGGGGGTGGGAAGCGGCATGACGAGGACTCGCCGCTGCCGTTTGCGGGGGGGAGGGAGGGAAGAGCCTCGGCGGGCAGCAGGTCTCTATGCCCCCGCCGCCGTTTTGAAAGCAGGGAGGGAGGGGGGAAGCCTCAGTGGACAGTGGGTGTCCCTGCCGCTGCCACCGTTTTGAAGGCGGGGGGAAGCCTCGGCAGGCAGCGGTCTCCCTGCCGCCACCGCGTTACGGGGGGGAGCCTCGGCGGGCGGCTATAGAGGCTCAGCACGCCGAGGCCCGCCGGGAGTCTCTGGGGGGGAGGGGGCAGAGGAAGGGGGAAGGGGGCGGAGGAAGGAGGAGCAGCTGTCAGCTTCTCCCCCCCCCGCCAATATCGCAGGGCCCCCCCTTGTTAAGATTTTAAAAGCCAAATCAAAGTATCTTGTGCAAATGAGATTTTGGAAGAAGGTACAACAGTTCTTGGCTTTGCAAGCAATGCATCCTGTAATGAACAAAACCAATGAACTACTTAGTCCAATTTGGTCTCAGCTGTGATGGGACACTGGACTTGATCATCTTTAAAACCTGGACAAGCTAGAAAATATAATAAAGGAGACTGAAGGCCTTGCTTTGAAAAAAGGAGGGTGGGGCTGTCTGGCTGGTTTAGGATTGCCAAGTCTGGGTTGGAAAATACCTGGAGACTTTGGGGGTGGATCCAGGAGAGGGCAGGGTTTGGGGAGAGGAGGGGCCTCAGCATGGTACAATGCCATAGAGTCCACCCTGTGACATTTGGTGTTCTCTCTGGATGCAAACACATCTATTGTTGGGAAACCCCACTGTTTGAATATTGGCTGAAGGTAAGTCCAACTGAGTTCCCATTCATGCCATGAGGCTCTGCCTCTGCTCAGGAAGTCCACTTGGACATTTAAAGAGCCCGAAAGGTGTGCCACTATTATGAAGGTATTCCACGAGCAGCACTCCTCCCATATTTCTAGTGCCAATCGACAAAGACTTCGGAATACCGTCCCGCCGTGGCAATTGATGTAGCACATGGTGGTTGTGTTGTCCATGAGGATTGCTACTGTCTTGTTGCATATGAGGTGTTGGAAAGAACAACAACCTGGAGTGCCAGATGGTGGACAGGGGAGGCCAGCAGTGTAGCAGGAGGCATGTTGGGTACCTTTGAAGGGTCCCGTGACCTCGGTTGAAGATTGATCCTGATCGTAGCGGCGGTTGGAGGTTGGATTGCATCAGAGGTTGAGGGTTTACAGCTTATGTTTGACCTTAGTGTGGCTCTTGTCCTTTTTCTTTTTTGGCGCCGGAGTAGATGGTGCCGATTGTGTAGCTGACTTAGTGGGCTTAGTCACAGAGGCAGAAGCCAAAGATGTAGTGGCAGACACAGCCTCCAAGGACCGAGGCCAGTCCTTCAGTATCGATTGATGTCGATCAGTCGGCATGGACAGAGGCTAATCCATCGATGTTAGGCTTGCATCGGTCACAGGTGAAGCCATCAGCAGCGGTGTGAGGGCAGACTCCAACAAGGCAATCCGGAGTCTCACGGCCCTATTTTTCCAAGTCTGGTTGGAAAACTTGGCACAGTGGACACAGGAGTCAGGTCGATGCAATTCTCCCAGGCAGTGGAAACACAAAGAGTACCCATCTGGTGGCACTAATATAGATCCACACCGGGTACAGCGCTAACCCCCCCCCCAACAATTTCCCATAGACCAGGAGACAGCGTGGGGCAAAAAACAAGGGGAGGGGGGGTTCCGATAATGGTCAGAGGAGAAACAACTAAAGTAATAACTTTTTTTTTAGAGCTAATATACTAAGAGGAAAAAACCGATGAAAACTGAAGAGAAGTATGAGAAAAAACTGAGGAGAAAGATGATTCCCCTCAAGAGAAGTTCCCAGATCGAAGCAGATCAGCTGATCAACACGGCGGTCAGAAGAGAACTGGCAGGATGAGGGAGCCCCACCCACCGGGCATGCTCAGTGGAGGCTGTGCGCATGCCTGTGGGAGGGGCCCCTCATTGTTTGAAGAGCTTTTCCAGAAGTTTTCGGATCGAGGCTGGCGCAGGTGCCATTCCCATCAGTGTGAAGCATAGAGACCACAATGAAGAGTGATTGATTGTACTTCCTCCAGTCCTTTAGAATGTAGCTTACAAAGAAGCAGACCTGAAGCATTCCCACAGGCTTTAATAGGACTTCACACAGCATAAGTTAAGAGGATTGTGAATTGCAGTTTATGTGCTATGATTTTATCTTACATGAATCATCTTCAAAATAGTGTAGGTAGTTCAACTGTAGCATGGAAGCGCCTTACTCCCTATCATTTCTATAGGTTACAGCCAACAGGAGCAGAAAGCTCAAATTCTGATTCCTTTCCCTGGTTATTTTGAGACTGTTCCAGATGAAGGGAAACAGGGTGCATTGTGATATGAGGGCCAGGCTGCCTTGGTAGTGTTTGGCTGGGTCTTTCATCCACTGCCCAGGCCTGGGAAGAAGGCTCTGCCAGAACAGGGAAGGGACAAGCAACACTGATGTGGTATTCTGACCCAGGGCACACCATGAAGACTGCACGGTACTTGACAAGTTCCTGTTGCCAGAAAAGACCATAGCCTCATACCTGCTAGCAGGGAACGCTCAGCTGGAGAAGGGAGGCTGATCCTTAAAGATATTTCTTCCCTCCCTGAGTAGGACTTTATGGTTAGAACAGGCTTTGCTGGTGAAGAGTAACATGATTAAATTGTTATTATTTTAAGACAATATGCTAAATTACTTTAGTTGAGGTCTGGACAGCCCAACCTGTTCCTGTGTCCCTGACAAGAGGAAAGGCTATTCTGGGAGATTAGGAGTCCTTCACCAGTAGGACAGTCATATTCTGCAAGTTTTCCTTGCCTCCTTTTGTCTTGGGAGAGACAATTGAAAAAAAAAATTAGACTGTTCTCCTCCTTCCACAGAAAATGTTCCATCTGTATTTTACCCTGATAAAGCAATTTACTACAAACGCAGAAGCTTGAATGTGCAAAAGGAATTTACCTGGAAGTAAAGGATTTCTTATTAATTTCAACAGAGGAAACAGTTGTGATGAGATCGATACGTAAAGCTTCCCCTTAAGAACTGCTGAGAGTTTAAGTGGGGCTCTGGTTAAAAAGGCACCATGTTGCATTACTTCTATCCTGTTCTACATGGGAATTTGCTCTGCACCAAACCTTGAATAAAATTCATGTATTGTATACAAATGCATGCTTTACTTATTTAGCATACAAAGAAACACACAAAATAATTTTTTATTTTGTATATATGTATACCTATATATTTTCTTCAAACAGCACCATCCATCAGGAAGTAAAAGATAATTTTTTAGCATTAGAAAACCTATGAGCAGATGGAATAGTACAGTACCGGTCATTAAACACTAAACCAGGTGAATTCAGCAAATATGAATAGAGCAGATGGTCGTTTACACTTTTCTTCGTTTCTGTACTAGTTCCCTCCATTTTAAATCTGTTTCTGAATTTAATTAGAAATGTTCTTCTTTCACCATATGTACATTTTGCAATCATTCATATGACCGCATAACTACTACACATTACATAATTAATTTTTTTTCTCTATTAACAAAGTAACCATTTCTGCCAAACTTATTCACAGCATCCACTTTTCCTGGGAAATATGCAATACTTACATTAACAAATGAAGGTGTAGCCTTTCTGAAGATGACTCCTGGCTCATTTCAGGTTTTTTAAAGATCTGCTGAAAATTACTGTTATCCAAATGACAAGATTTTGGATTCTATATTCTACAGCATGTATCATTACCCTACATCATACCCCATGAACAAGAGAAGGCACTACAGAGCTGCTCATTTTGCGCAGGATGAGTTGTAGGGCACCTACCACCAAGTACCGGTTAACACTAAAGACAACCCTCATATTTAGATAACGTTTCATGACAATAATGGCCCAAATCCAAGAGTAAGGCATGTATAACCTACAGATATTAGTGGGCTTACTCCGTCTTGGATTGCGGTCTGTTGGTCTGGAGATCCGTGCCCATGCTGAGTCCTGATTATAAATATAACTATATGTGCAATTATTTTTCTAGCAATTCATAAATGTTCCACCTGATTAAGTAAAAAGATCATTATTTTTAGGCATCACTGCATTCCTTCTTTGATGCTGCTGCATCTGAGATGTTGTAGTGGTGCCTAAACTTTGTGAAGACCTTTTACAAAGATGGAATTTATTCACAGTGATGAAGACTTTGCAGATAAAAAAAGCTAATCCCCAATTCCTTATGTTCTGCTATCAGTCTTTGCATATGGGAAAGAAAAGACTACAACTGAACAGAATAATGTGGGGAAGAACATAAGTATATGAAGCTGAATTTGACTATCAGGTGATCTAGGCCAGCATTCTCTGTTTGGCATTAGCTCTACTCAGGTCTTTCCTAATCTTATGGTACCCATCATTAGCCTGTTTCAAGGCAAAAGCCAGTGTACAGCCAGTGGGGGCACCACCTCTTAAAGAACCACTGGTTTGCCTACCTCAGTATCTTTCAAAATTCAGGTGTTCAAGGTTTTTTCCCTTTTTTCCGGTATTTATTTGTATTTGTGTATATGTGTGTGTCCACGCACACCTGGAAGTCATGGTGACCTCTGGTGACTGACTCCTACTGGGGGCCTGGAGGATATTCAGCGAGGTGGCCGCCCCTGTCCTCCCGACTGCTGGTATTTCAAGAAGGTCTCCCATCCAAGTACTTGCCAGAGCTGACTCTGCTAAGCTTCTGAGACTGGGCTTGTCTGGGCTTTCCAGGGCAGGGCAGGCTTTAAAGTTTTTGATGTTAGCTTGCATTTGAAGAATGAGAATACTATCAGAACTGGGACAGACATGGTTTGGCTGGTGCTCCCCCCCCCCCCCCAATGATTCAACTTCCACTCTCCCAAGGCATTCTTATTTAGCCTCCCCATGGTTTAAAGTAGGCTTTAAAAGACTATAATCTTTATTCTGAACTGATTCTGGGGGAAAAAATCCAAAATTTAATTTGCAGCATTGCAGAATACTTTAATAGGGTAAGGTAATGAAGAAATATTTAAGAAAGGTGTTTCTTGTTATTCAGTAAAAAAAGCTTCTGAATATATATTTTTTTCAAGTTGTATTTTTCTGACAGTAACAAATGAAAGACATCTGACATAGATTTCAAAGTTTGAGCTTTGCAATAAGGCTATAATAGTTTCTGCTGGTTATGAAAAAGTAACTGATTTTCCATTCATTTCCCTGAAGACCTACCTAGCAAAGAAGCCATGCTCTGAAAAAGGGAATCTTCCATTTTCCTTCAGAGAGACAGCAAAAAAACAGGTTGCCTTCCTGTAACTGATGATCTTTGAGTGGTCATCTGTGCATTCACACCGATAGGGTTACTGCGCCTGTGCTGGAATCCTTCGGTATTGTAGAAAGCTCTAACGGATTTTTGCACCCAGCACCTCTGGGCATGCACAGGACCCCTACTGCACATGCCCAGAGGAGCGGGCGTGGACATCCCACCAGTTCCTTCTGACCGCTGCAACCAAGCAAGGTAGATAGAAGAAAAGCCTGGCAGCAGAGGGGAAGGATGGGCGGGTGGTGTGAATGCACAGATGACGACTTGAAGATCATCAGTTACAGGTAGGCAACCTGTTTATCTTCGATGTGGTCTCTGTGCTTCACATCGATAGGAGAGTAGCAAGCAGTGCCCTTACCTGGAGGAGGGTGCAGGCAAGCTGTCACTGAGAAGCAGAGGAAAGGACGAGATGACCCAACGAGGAATGTCCCGCAGCCTGAGTGTCTAGGGCATAATGTTTAATGAAGGTGTTGGGCGTAGCCCAAGTTGCAGCAGTACAAATGTCAAAAATAGAGGCCCCTTTAAGAAAGGCCATGGATGCAGCAATGGCTCTAGTAGAGTGGGCATGAACTGGGCCCAGAAGTGGAGTGCGAGCCAGCAAGTAGCATAGATGGATAAGTTCCACGATCCATCTAGAAAACCTCTGAGCAGTGATTGGAGAGCCAAGCTTGTTGGAGGCATAAGAAACAAAAAGTCTTGGTGTCTTTCGGGACTGTTTCATACAGGCCAAATACAACAGAAGAGCTCTCTTGACATCTAAGCTATGAAGGAGCCGCTCCTCTTCCGAGGAATAGTTAGGATAGAAGTCCAGAAGGATAGTTTCATCATGCAGATGAAATTCTGAGACAACCTTGGGCAAAAAGGAGATGTCAGGAACCAAACAAATTGCATTAGGCAAAAAAGAAAGGTATGGAGGGTCATGCCTAAATGCCAGGAGTTCTCCTACTCTCTTTGCGGACGTGACAGCTACTAGGAATGCAGTTTTCCATGCAAGGAGTTTTAGGGCACACGTCGCCAGGGGTTCAAATGGTTTTCTCGTGAGTGCAGGACAAGCAGAAGGTCCCAGGGTTGGGCCGGCACCCTGCAAGGAGGATAGAGATGGAGAAGACCCCTGAGGAAACGTTTAGAGAGTGGGTGGGCGAACACAGAAGTTGTCAACTCTATTGTGGAACACTGAGATCGCCGATAGGTAGACCCTTAATGAAGAATGTGCGAGGTCTGCATCCGCCAGGGAGAGCAGGAAATCGAAAATTCCTGGCAAGCTGGCAGAAGACGGCGATATGGAGTCTGCAGACAGTGTTGAGCAGAAACGAGACCATTTGTAGGCATACGATTTAGATATAAAAGCCTTCCATGAGTTTAGAAGTACATTGGCTATCCGGTCGGAGAAGGCTGAGGGGTAATCCTCCATGCCGTGAGTTTCAGGCGAGGGATGTTGTGGTACAACAGCGGAGAGCTGGTGACACTCAGGAGGTCTGGCTGCGGGGGGAAGTGATGGAATTTCCCTGCTGCCAGAGACAAGAGGACTGGGAACCAGTCTGGTTGTCTGGGCCACCAGGGACATATTAATATGCAATCCGCTCTGTCGTGGAGAATCTTCTGAACGACACAGGTCAAGAGTGGAAAGGGGGGGAAGAGGTACAGAAACCCCTTGGTCCAGGGGTACAGAAGTCGTCTCCGAGGGAGAGAGGGTCTAGGCCGCCCTGTGTGCAGAATCTCTTGCATTTTGTGTGGAGTTTGGTGGTGAAAACATCTATCTGCGGTACACCCCATAGGCGGAACACTGGAAGAAGGTAAGTGTTGGTAAGTTCCCAATCGTTCATCCGTACTTGGCCTTGACTTAGGAGATCTGCCTGAGTGTTGAGGGAACCCAGGATGTGTGTCGCATGGAGGAAGATGTCATTGGCTATACAGTGTTTTCCCCTGAGAACATATTTTGCCACACTTTCCCTGGGAACAGTGGGTCAGTATATTTGGGTGCCAATAATTCTCAGTATTGATTGGAAGATAGTCAACGGGCCATATTTCATATCAAGTATAATTGTAGTTGCATTTCTAGGCTTGGGCATTACTAACAGGAAAAGTATTTGACCAACATGATCTTTTCTACAAATAAAGGACTTTCTATTTAAGGAGACCTGTTGTGGACTATATCTATTGGCACATTCTCACAGTAGGCCATTAGTAGTCTAGAATCGAGTTCCGCCCCGATATACTGGACCCTTTGGGAGGGAGAGAGGTGCAATTTTTCCCAGTTGATTCTGAGGCCCAGATCTGCAAGAAAAGAACAGGTCATTGACATATTTTCCAGAAGAGCTTGTTGGGAGTTGGTGACGAGAAGCCAATCATCGATATAAGCAAAGATGGTAATCCCCTGAAGGCGGAGGAAGGCGATAACCATGACCATCGTTTTGGTGAAGACTCTGAGGGCAGTGGAGAGGCCGAAGGGGAGAGCCTTGTATTGGAAGTGGTTCGCTCCTATCGCAAATCAGAGAAATTTGTGGTGGGAAAGGCATATTGAGATGTGGAAATACGTGTCCTGGAGGTCTAGAGTGGCCATCCAAGCATGTCTGCAGATCAGTGGGAGGAGGGAGGGCAGAGTAACCATGCAGAAGCGACGGTATTCGATGTGGTAGTTGAGCTACCTGAGATCCAGTATAGGTCTGGTGCTGCCATCCCATTTGGGCACCACAAAGTATCTTGAGTAGAAGCCCTTGCGATGGTGCTGCACAGGCACAGGTTCTATGGCATTTTTCTCAAGCAGGACAGACACTTACTGGAGGAGCGGAGTGAAGACGAAGACTGGATTTGTGGGGGCCTGAATAAATTCGATGAGGTATCCTCTTGAGATGATAGAGAGGACCCATGTGTCCGTCGTCACCATGTGCCACATGGAGAGAAACGATGCCAGCCATGTTGGAGCCGTTGAAGGGAGAAGAGAGTCTGCTTGGGCTGCTGAGACTGCTTAGGGCAGTTCAGTTGTTGGGCTGAAGAAAAGCGTTGCTTCAGGGGGTAGGAGGATCGTTGTGTAGCAGGGGAAGTGTGAGGGTGCCAGGTGCAGTCTGGGGAGCTTCTGTTGGAAGAGCGCCGGGACCAGGGCCTGGACCACGATTGGGGCTTGTAGGATCGTGCAGAAGAGGAGACCTCGAGAGTGTGAGATGCCTTGATACTCTTATCCATCTCCTGGAGAACAGTGTCAGTCGAGGAGTGGAAGAGGCCAAGGCCGTCGAAGGGAAGGTCCTCTACGTAGGATCTAGTGTCTTGCTGTAGTGTAGTGGTCCGTAGCCAAGAGTGACGTCGTAGTGCTATGGCGGATGTCATAGTCTTGGTGAAAGTATCTAAGGCATGCTTCAAGGTGTTCACCTGTTGTTTGGCCAGAAGCAGACCTTCTTTCTGGATATGCCTGGCCGAAAGCTTGTGCTCATACACGCTAGGTAGTTGGCCATCTTCATCCCCAGGGTGCCTGCGGAATAGAAGCAGCAACCAAAGGCATCTAGTTTTCGGCCCTCCTTATCTGATGGGGTCAAGTGGGTCCTTTTCGATTTGGAAAATGAACTTACGACCATAGAATTGGGTCGTGGATGGTTCATCAGGAATTCAGCTTCCACTTCCTGAACCCTGTACATATGGTCAAGACGTCTCGAAGAAACAGGGCCAGAGGAGGGCTTGTCCCAAGGAGTTTTAGCAGCTTGCAAGAGGACCGCCGACATCGGGAGAGCGATAGCAGTTGAGGTGTCAAGTTGGAAGATATCGAAGACTGGATCATTGATGGCAGGTTTCAGCTGCACTACTGATAAGCCCAGAGAGACGGCCATTCGCTTTACCAGGTCCCCATACGGTTAGATCCTCTGAGGGCGAGATGGGAAGGTTTTCTGCCACATCTGGTTTGGGAGAGGGGTCAGCGGGAGAGCAATGGGTTTCGGAGTCATCATCATCGGTATGAAGAAGGAGGAGGAATATCTAACTGCTGAGTCGGTATCGGAGTTGGTATCGAAGTGTGCTGTACCGGCAGGCGATCCTGTCGGTGTGTAGTAGGGAACTGTGCAGGCGCTATGGCTGTTGGTCGTGGAGGCGGAGGTGAACGGTGGAGGGCCTCTGGCATCCTATGGTCAGGCAGCTTAGACCGGGAGGACGAAGGAGGAGGGTGGGTCGCATGCAGTGATCTCACCCTATGAGAATAACGGTCCCAGTCGGGGTTGGTAGCCGGGGTGGTCCAAGGGCTTGAGGTCGACAGTGGGTACAATTCATAATGGAAGGAAGACCGACAGAGGTCCCAGGGCATCACCGGTTGAGGTGGAAAATCCCAACGTGACGGGCCTGGACAGTGACGTCGAGGGGGTGCGTAGCATGGCGAGCGACGGCGCAGTGATCGGGACCGAGGCGATCGAGGTCAATAGTCCTGACGGTAGTTGGTATGGACAGGATAGGGAGGAGGAACATCTGTATCAACTGGTGCTTCTGAAGGATGCCATGGATCGCTGTCGGCAGGCGAGAGAGATCTGTCCAAGAGGGGGGACCTAGATGCCAAGCCCATAGGACGAGCATACAGGTGCTGCAGGTCGGCCTCGGAGAACTCCTGCGTCTCCAGGATATGGTCTGGTAAAACTAGGTCCAGTTGCCAGATAGGAGAGTCGAGGAGATGGATGGTGGGTATCTCCTTCGACGCCAGAGGAAGGATCGGAGTTGACCCTGCCGCGGCCAACGCATCAGGCAAAGGCAGTATAGACATGGAGGCAGAGCTCTTTTTAGGCGGCTTGTCTGAAGTAGCACTAGAGTCCTTGTGCCGTTTCTGGGCCTTTTCCTTTTTCTTCTTTTTCACTGGTGTTGTTGCCACGGACTGTGTGGGAGCTGGGCATTTCGACACAGTGTGGACGATATCCGACGCCAGTCTCGACATCGAGGCTTGCTTGTGGGCAGGTTGGGATGGAGGTTTCGACATCAAAGTTGCGGCATCGGTGGGCGCAGAAGTGCCCGCAGACTCCATCATTCTGGAGGGCGACGTCGGGAGCAAAGCGGACTCGAGTAATGCCCTGTTTTTGCGAGTTTGATTACTGAATTTTGCACAGTGAGGGCAAGAATCAGGCCAGTGTGACTCTCCCAAGCAGAGGATGCAGAGGGAGTGGCCATCAGGAGCCGCGATTTTGCTTCCACAAGAGGAGCAACGTTTAAAACAGCCCCACCTTTGAGCCATACAGTAACTCAAAGGCAGGAAAGAAGGGGGGGGGGGGAACCCGAAGGCAAGTTGGAAAGGAAAGTCCCCACACCCAGAGAAAGATTTAAAAAAAAAATAGAAGGGGAAGAAATATAGAAAGGTAGACAGGAAAGGAGAGGAGCGAAGAAGATATAGTGCTGAAGAGCTTTCCACAATACTCAGCTGACGAGCGAAGCTGTGAACAGCGCAGTGGTCAGAAGAAAACTGGTGGGATGTCCACACCCGCTCCTTTGGGCATGTGCAGTAGGGGTCCTGCGCATGCCCAGAGGCACTGGGCACGATAATCCGTTAGAGCTTTCTATGATACTGAAGGATTCCAGCACAGGCGCAGTAACCCCATTGGTGTGAAGCACAGAGACCACGTTGAAGATCAGAAGTTATGCCTAGCTGTCTGTGACTGGAGAGACAATGGACAAGGTTTCCATGATATGAAAAAGCACATTCAGTACCAAAATTCCAAAGGCAAAACATGCACAGATGAAACCAGAAACTGTCCTTACACTCCACAATATTCCATAACATCCTAACTGTACCACAGCAAAATTAAAATAAAAAATCATGACATCTTTCTCAACCTTTGAATAATCTACTGATGTCACTAAGAAGATAGTTCAAAGGAGCAGCAACCCCTCTGACGAAAAACTATAACACTGTATTCACTTAGCTACCTGCTTGTTATGTGATGTGTAAATAATACTGCCTCCAAAGTCGACAGATTCATCCAGAGCACCCCCTTCTGTCAATGCATCAGCAGTGAGAGAACTCTTGGCTACATGGATTTAAACTGGAGTTGAAACTTTGCAATGCCCCTGTATAGATCTATGGTGCAGCATCATTTGGAATACTGTGTACAGTTCTGGTCACTGTTATCTCCTAAAGGACACTGCAGAGCTGGAAAAAGTACAGAGGAGGGCAACCAAGATGATTAGGGGGTTGGAGCTGAAGAGGAAAAGCTGAAGAGTCTGGGACTTTTCAGTCTAGAAAAGAGACAACTAAAGGGGGACATGATAGAGGTTTATAAAATTATGCATGGGGTGGAGAGAGTTGACAAATACTAGAACTCAAGGACAGCCAGTGAAGTTGATGGGCAGTAGATTAGGACGAACAAAAGAAAATACTTTTTTACACAGAGAGTGATTAAAATGTGGAATTCACTGCCAGAGGATGTAGTGATGGCCACAGGAATAAACAACTTTAAAAGGGAATTAGATAGATTCATGGAGGATAAAGTCTATCAGTGGCTACTAGCCATGGTGACTGAGGGGAACCTCCACATTCAGAGGCACCAGTCCCCTGAATCCCAGTGCCAGGAGGCAACATCAGGGGAAGGCCTCAGCCTCTACGCCCTGTTGTTGGCCGTCCAGAGGAACTGGTTGGCCGTTGTGTGAGACAGACTGGACTAGACGGACCATTGGTCTGATCCAGCAGGGCTCTTCTTATATTCTTATGTCTGTCCATAGCTGTACTAATATGGATTAACTTTCTTACAATCCCCCTCTACTAGGCACACTGATGAAACCTTTTACCTTGGAACCTTCTGACTGGAGATACTGCCGTTCGGACTGGAGTCCTACATAGGAAGCATGTGCTATACTTCGGTGTTACCACTTCTCTCCAGTGGTGATGGGAATATGACCATATTGCTATTTAAATGGTTTCTGCTCAAAGATGCTCAGCAATATTACTTTTAGTAACTACTTTCACAGTGTATAGCAACAAAAAAACCCAGTTCCTGCCCCCAAGTAGCTTACAAACTTCAACACAAGAAGTAGGTGAGAATAACAGGAAGCATAAGCATTAGTTTCAGTTACCTGTACTTAGATTTAGTTTGATAGAGAATGAGGCTTCCCAGAAGAGGTAAGTTTAGAGCAAGGATTTTAAAAAGAGAGAGGTAATATCATGTTTTGTGCAGAGCTCCCAGCACAAGCAAAGGAAACATATTTAGTGCTAGAGCTATGTTCTGGCTATTTCAGTCTATATAGTAGGGTTATATTATGAACTTCCATGACTGTGACTATTAGTTACATCTTTATTTTTTAAAAAATCACAAAATCATTTCAGTAAAATTGTTGCAAAATAGACAAACTGGTTGACCACTTTACAACCTCAACAAAATTCTCTGAGTTATCTTTGCTAATGAGTTCAAAGCTGGAAAAATCCTGACCACTGCAAATTATAAACTTTCTAGTGAATATCCAATTGTATACTTGGTATCAAGATGACAATATTATGAGTCGGCAATGTGAATGCAAATCTGCAAGTGTCATGTAAAAAGTGACTATAATGAGAACTTAAATGGAAGTAACGTCTTATCAGTGGAGAAAACAGAACTTCATCTCTGGGATGTCAAAAGCACTTCCCAAGAAAGATTACAGTGTTCTCCTGCTGAGAAGTAAGAGGCAAGAGCAAGGTCATAAGTCAATAACAAACCTACCATCTTCATCTGAATGCTATTCATAATTTTGCTTGCAGTTCTGGCTCTTGGTGAAACCAACTTTCTCAAAGGGAAGGTTACATAAAATATCTATGCCACACAAATCCCACTTTCTCCCTGAAGACTATCACAACCAACCTGAGTACAACCTGAAAGACAGCCTTCTGCCCCCGCCCCCTTTTTATCATAGGCCTCCCAGTAGACTTTGCCAACATAAAAGCTGATAGTGTAAAATCACAAAACAATTTTATAGAGATTACAGAATGTAGGGAGGAAGGATGTCAAACATGCCTCAACTGCATTCCAGAGTTCGCGGCAATTATTGAAAAGGCTGTAGAATGAGCTGCCACATATCTCACTCTGCTCTGGAAGGGGATCTAATATGAAGGAGTTGGTTGGAGGATTATAAATGGTGTATGGGCTCATACAGGGAGAGGTGGTCCTTTAGGTATGTGGGTTGTTGTCAGCTAATGCTGCCATCTCTCCCAGGCAGGAGTTGCCATCTCTTTCCTGCCTACGTAGGCTGGGTGGAATGTTGAGTTTCGTTTCTGCTGCAGCTGCCTTATCACTTGCCGCCTAGCTCTGATCTTGGTCCGGTGCCGCTTCTTCCCTTGGGAACCTGCAGCCATTATTTTAGGCGCTTTGCTAGTTTAATATGATAGGGCTTAATTGGTGGGGTTTTGCCTTGAATTCTGTATAACTGTTCATCTTTTGGGACCCGTTGCCATTACTGACACAGAGCGTGTACAGATGAACTACTACCTTCTCAATAAACTACTTCTAGTTAAGCAACGTTGTTGGGACTGCCTTTGTGGGACTCTGACAGTTGTATGCCATGTAGAGTTTTAAGGTTTAAAACCAGCACCTTGAATTTGGCCTGGAAACAATTTGGCAGCCAGTACAAAGGTTCAGCCATCTACTGTCAGGATTACAGTGACCTGGACAAGGATGGCTAGTTTGGATGAGTCTGAATAAGGTGATAGCTTGCATGCCAGAATGTAAATGGGAAAAAAAAAACAAATCAGCAACAATCTTTTTCTCCAATTGCAGAACTGGTTCTTACAATGCAACCAAATTCTGTATAGATTCTACCAATGATATCATGGCTCTAACCAATCTGGATTCTGTTTCTGCGTGGCACCTCTTAGCCAATTGCCCACGGAATTCCGGCAACGGTCCAGAGCCTCTAGTTGATTAGTTATTGAGCTATCGAGTTTCTTTTTTTTTTCTCTGACAAGAACCAGTTCTCTGTATAGAGAAACGTACTTCCTAATAAATGTACATGTGTTACAATTACTACCATACACTAAATGAACAAGGTAACAGGTAGGAGGGCAAAGGATTGGCCAGACATGGCCTACAGGACCTTGGACAGCTCTGAAGCAGACAACTAGGTAGAAGTGCTGCAGCCAAATTGAGCCCTAATATGCTTGAGCAGGCTCTGATATATGCCCCTGCCTTCCTTTGACAAGAACTAACTCTTTCTGAAGGGCCTGTGTCCCTACGTGAATCCTTGCATGGAAGTAGTCTGGTGTTTCATACCAGTGAGGTTGGGTGAACATGGAATCCAGGGGAGTTGATAGAGGGGCTTCCAGTGAGCTAAAGCTGCATTCTCAGGTAGACTGGACTGCTAGGCTCTGACCTTGCATCTGTTGGCATCATTTCCCCCTAATCTGGGGGATCTCAAACCTGGATCACTGGGTCTTCAGAGCTCCATTGCTCTTCTAAGCTCCCATCTGTTCTAGGGTCAGTCCTTGTTTTTATTGTTTTAAAATTTGTCACTAAAGTTTGCAAATGTTTTTCCTATACAATTTAAGGTTTAACTGGGTTTTTAAACCATGGGTTTTTTATTGTTCTCATAAGAGTTGCAATGTAAATATAAACTTGGGATACACATGGAAGCTACATATGCTGACTGAAATCATCAGTGTCCAGTTCTATTAATAAATGGACAGAGCAAACATGTTTTCCAAACAAAGTTTTGTACTCTTGTACAAAATTACTTCCTCAGCTGTTAAAATGCAGCCATATTTGGGATAGAGGCCTTTTACTCTGCCAGCCAAATGATAAACACAGTGCAAACATGTTGATGAATTATCTTTGGCAGGTAAAGTTACCTCATTGAGTAAACTTCCTCAAAAATTCCCACAAGAAATCAGAGCCAGAGTACAATCATACAGAACCATTTTCAAAGTTTGTCTTTCATCTTCTTACCATTACACCAGCTGAAAATTCTAGTAATAAAATCAAGAATGTTTGTGAAAGATTGGTAGGAAGAATGTATTTAGCAAGGGGTACAAATGTAAAAAAAACCTGATGAAATGTCTGAGGAGGATGAGGAGGAGATTGGATCTCTACCTTGCCCTTCACTACCCAAAGGAGTCTCTGAGCGGCTTAAAATCCGTTTCCCTTCTCCTCCCCACAACAAACACCCTGTGAGCTAGGTGAGGCTGAGAGGTCAAGCTATGTTTATATCCAGCCACAGATGGGTAAGAATGTGGGTATATATGAGCTAGAGAAAACTAAAAGCAAGAGTAATTCTAAGCAATCTTTACTGACTAATGGAGGAGCTAATTATTGATGGTTCCAAATCACTTTACTTGTCCCCCCGCAAGTGAACATGCATAAGAATGAACATTCAATCCAACTAAAAAATTACTTCCCCTTACAACAGTAAATGCTAAACCTGTGTCTACGTTTTACCATTTCATATTGCAGGCTAGGGCTTATGCAACTGAATGGTCCATCCCCCCCCCCTCAAAAAAAACCAAATTTCTTTAGGGCAGGAATTGTTTCAGTGTAACTTCCTCCAGACCTCTAGTATTATGTGTGGAGGACTTTTTTTAACCATGCAAGTTTATTTATTCATGTAAATTCTTACATTCCTTCCACTGTAACATCTTACCAGGCCTGTAGCCAGAAAATTTTCATGGGTGGTGGGGTGGACAAATGAGTACAGTGGTGGTGAGCACATCATTATTTATTTACTTTGTTATGAATGAGCTATGATGTCTTCACAAGAAATCATTCTACAAAGAAGGTTGAATGATAATCCATTTTGCCTGAAACCAAATATCCCTTTCCTTTATTTATACATGATGAACAGTCTTGTAAATGCATGAAGATCAAAAAATGGTCTAGAGTAGCTCTTCCCCCCTAAAACCGGTTTTTCTGTGATTAAATCTTCTTGCTCAATCCAGCACTTAAATTTATCAGAAAGGTGGCTGGCATAAAGTTTACTGATGATGCTGAGCAGGCTGATTGGTCTGAAATAGGAAGGATCATCCCTCCTCCCTGTCTTGAAGAACAGTACTATAATTGCCTGTCCCCAGTCCTCTGGAATATGGCCTGAGGAATTGATGTAAGAGAAAAGTGAAGCCAGAAGTGGAGCCCACCATTCAGTATTGGTTTTTAGACGCTCTGGAGGGATGTAGTCTATGACGGGAGCTTTCCCTCTTCTTAGTTGGTTAATAAGTGACACAACTTCTTTTACAGGTACAGGTGGTCATTCAGGTAGATCATCTATCTTTTGTAAATGAGATTCTTGGGGTAAATCTTTGTAAATCTTTTGGAAGTATGCTTCCCAAATGTCCGCCACAATAAGGGGTTCCAAAGGTGAAGAGTCCTTAAATGAATGTCTTGAAGTCATTTTCCAGAATAATGTGGATTTTTTTCCTTTGACTGCCTGTATTAAATGCTCCCATATTGCCTTGGTATCAACTTTCTTTTTGGAAACTAATTGTTTGTAAAAAAAAAAAAAAAATTGCACAAGAAAATGTTGGTGGGTTATCAGATTGGCGTTACCGGTAATGTTTTTATATGTATAATATTGAGTCTTGTAAATGCATAAAGATCCACACCCCCATATTGTCCCACTTCCACTTTCCTGGGTTGCAGTGTGCCAAATGGCAGTCCCCCCTCACCAATGTATCACCATAAAAGTGCCTGTTCCTTCCTCTGAGCATGAAATGAGATCACAGAAGAAGGTGCATTTTCTTAGATGGATGGATGGTCCCTTTGATTCACAACACCATTTTCCATTAAACTCACCCCCACCCAGAACTGCAAGTGATCACCAGAGTAAACAGATCACTTCCCCTGGATAAAATGGCTACTTCAGAGAACAGACTGTATGGCAGGGGTGTCAAACTCATTTGTTATGAGGGCTGGATCTGACATAAATGAGACTTTGTTGGGCTGGGCCATGGATGTCATAAAATGTAATGCCAGGTAGTGGAGATATAGTAAAGGACACAGACAAACACAATTACAGTTTTTTAAAAAAAACTTTAAATAAAACATGCTTAAGACACTAGCAGTCATGCAACATTTTGTCTAGTTAACAGTCTCTGATAACTGACACCTCTTGCTCTGAATTATTGCATCAAAATGTCTGTGCTGTAGCAGTCTTGAGTATACTGTTCAGGTGTGTTATCTGTAAGCTGCAAACCTACTTTAGATTTACTGACATTTATTACAGAAATCTCATGCTCAGTGTTCCTAGCCTAGGACCCAGGAACATGAAATGGCTTGGCATTGCAACCTTTTGTACATAAGTTGCTTCATGTGCTGGTCAAGAACATGAGAAGGCATCCTAACACAGACTGAGGGCCATGTGTTTGCCTACAAAACAATACTCTTCCCAAGAGAAATAAATACAACTTCCTACAAAGGGGGTGAACTTGGCCTAGACAAACACAGTCTAATCTACCTCACTGGCTTGTTATTATTCGTCCTCTAATATAGCTCCCATTGTTTTCTTATTTAGAAAGACTTGATAATGAGGGCATGCATACAGTGAATAGGGGGAGGGAACCCAGTTGCACTCAGGAGAGCTCTGGCATGAAGAGCCCAACAAAACACACACACACTGTAGCAAGGCACACAAAAGCTCATAACTTGAACAAAACTTTGTTTGTCTTAAAGGTGCCTGGTATTTCTCCCGTGTGATTGAGGCAGCCCAGCAGAGCAAACTCTCCCTTATTCCCTCCCTCCCTTCAGGGAGGAGCCTCAGCCAGTGGAAGGAAAGAAAGGCTGCCCTTTGTTTCCTGCAGCCTTGCCAGGAAGCAACCGCTGGCTGTTCTGTCCCTCCCACTGGGAGGAAGAGGGGGAGGAGCCTCAGCCAGTTCCTCACCAAACTTTCTCAATCGCACAGGAGAACCTTGCCTATGGATCTTTCCTGTGCGACTGAGACTGGTAAAGCAAACTGTAACATGGTAGCAGCAGCAGAACTGCAAATGGAAGTAGGAAACAGCCAGGGCCTTGCAGTCTGATTGGGGCCCTCCGAGGGCCTGATCCGGCATGTGGGCTGCATGTTTGGCACCCCTGCTCTATGGTATTATACTGATTAATGTCCCTCCCCAGGCTCCATCCGCCAAATCTCCAGGAATTTCCCAACATGGAGTTCACAATCCTAGAGAGTATATGCACACAAGCTTTTCCTTTTGCAGCTACAGTCTGCCTGGCATGCAGGGGAAGGGCAGCTTTTTTGCTTCACATAGATAGAAAGAGAAGCTGGGGAGGTTCCCTTCTACAGATAAAGAGATTGACTCCCCCCCCCAGCACAGTTAAAAGAGAGAGCAAAATTGTTCCTAGCATCAATTCATTGTCACAATTTTACAGTGATTTTAAAATGCTGTGGTGCCCCCAATCCACTGTGGGCTTGTGGTCCAGAACTCTTTCCCTTGCCCCAAGTGTTTTCAAAGGTCAAAACAGCTGCACCCACACACACTGTAAAATGGTCACGAGTCCACTTCTGAAAGACAGCAGACAGAGGCTGCTGCTGCCACCCACCCCCTTTGATCCCAACCACCTTTGAACACTCCCCACCCAGGGCTAAAATAGAGCCAGTTTGGTGTAGTGGTTAAGTGCGCGGACTCTAATCTGGGAGAACCAGGTTTGATTTGCCACTCCTCCACTTGCACCTGCTGGATGACCTTGGGCAAGCCATAGTTCTGTCAGAGCTATTCTCTCAAGGACAGATCTGAAAAGAGCTCTCTCAGCCCCACCTCTCTCACAGGATGTCTGTTGTGGGGAGAGGAAGGGAAAGAAGTTTGTAAGCCGCTCTGAGACTCCTTCAGGTAGTGAAGGGCAAGGTATAAATCCAATCTCTTCTCTTCTTCTATCTTAATGTGCTACAGTGCTGCAGATCAGAAAAATCCATGACTGGCATGAGCTAGCAAGCTAAGGTGGGAAAAGGACTGTGTCACGTGCTTCAGAGCACAGCCAAATCAACTACTTTGTGCCGGAAGCAAAGGGAAAGCCTGGGAAGGAGGTGGGAAGAGGAAAGAAGAATCTCTCCCTCATTGGTAAAGCCTGGGAAGGAGGTAGGAGGAGGGAAAGAGAATCCTTCCCTCACTGACAAAGCCTGGGAGGGAGGTGGAAATGAAATGCCCTCTCTCATTGACAGAAGACTTGCAACAGAGTTCACAACGACTCCTAGTGCTGATTGGAAGGGCATGAGAAATGATTGGCTACAGGCTGCATCTTACATAGGATTTGTAGAAGTCTCCCATTCAGGCACTGTCTGGAACCAAAGCTGGTTAACTTCAGCACTAGAGATGTGAAGGGGGGGAGAAATTTGGAGACTCCCAAGCCCTTTTTTCAATATTTCTGATATAAAAACTGGAAATTTGGGGGAACACTGGAAAAAAAGCCTCCTATGAAATATTTTCTCTTTTAGAATAAGTTAAATGCTTTCAAAGACAGTATGGGCATTCCATAGACATATATATTCCACTGGGAACCAGTGCAGCTGGCAGTACTGGTTGTATATGGGCTCTGAATCGTGTCCCTGTAAGGACACATGCTGCTGCATTCTGGATCAGCTGAAGTTTCCAAGTCAGTCTCAAGGGAAGCCCTACGTAGAGTGCATTACAGTAACTCAGCCTGGAGGTGACTGTTGCATGGGTCACTGTAACAAGATTGTGGGGAGATAGATAGGGAACCAGATCTGCTTAAGATGGTAAAATGGTGATTTGGCAACACTTGTGACTTGGGCCTCCATTGATAATGAGGTATCCAAAATCACACCCAAATTCTTCATTGTTGGCACTGGTGATAACAGCACCCCGTCAAGAGATGGGAGTTGGATCCCTAATCCTGTTCCCCCCCGGCCCAGGTACAGGACCGCTGTCTTTTGTTTAATGTTTGCTTAATGACCTAAGATCTAAAATTGGTCTGCACCCACCATCCTTTTTGTCTACATTGGATATTTGGACAGGCTCTCCCACAGGAATAACTGATACCCACCCATAATTGTTTGTTAGTTCGCTATGCAAAAGTTTAAGGCTGAAGACGAGTAAAAAAATTTCTCTAAAAAGTCCAGCCTCCGACTTAATCAGTCAGGGATGTGTGCTGGCCGGGTTGGCGGTGCGCTTACATGTCCCCAATAATGATGGAGGAGGGAGTCAGGTGGGTAGATAGGTATTCTGTTGATTCTTGTTTAACGCTGTAGAGGTTCTCAATTTTACATGGGCTAGCCTGTGCAGATGCTGGCTTTTCCCAAATGGGTATCGTGAGGTCAGACAAGCCTTCTAAGACTGGGAAAGCCACAGAGGTGGGGTCTCAGAGTAAAGCCTCCCGAGAATTTTGTCTTCAGGCCAGTTGTCAGAAGTCACCACACTGATCTCTAGTGTTCTGACCATTCGCAGCATCTGTTCGCTGTATAGGCACAGGTCCTCACTCGGGGAAATTGGGTTGAGGTCAGTGACGGTATTGTCCAGGAGGGGGGTCTAATGCACTTTCAGGGCTATAGTGAGAGGCAACAAAAGTGTCTTCAACCTCATGTTAAGGAAAATGAAATGGGTGCTCAGATGGGAGGTCCTGCATATACCCTATCAAAGGATCATGTTCCTTGGGAAAATCAGGGTGGTCCTGGTCCCACTGACTTAAATAAGTTGGTGACATGTAGTACATTGGTTGTTGGAGCGTAGCAGGCTGACATGTCAGAGGAGCCCTCAGTTCCATATGTGAGACCTGGCTGGCAGGGATTTCAAACTGATCCTCATTTGGTTTGATTCCTGAGGCTCTCAGCATGTGCCTTGGAGGGGAAAAGTTGCTTCCCAGTTAGTAGAAGGCACAGTAGCTGTGCGGATCATCCACTTCCTATGGCAACAAAAAAGGAACTGAGGGAAGTGGGTGGCCCGCCTCAGGAGCACGTGACGCATTTGGTGAAAAAAATTGTGCACGTGCCATCTCCCAAATGGGCAGGAAAGTTTTTAAAGCTAGAAAGAAAATGTCCATCACTGGCCTGTGCAAGCACAGTCTCAATATGGGGCCACAAAGAAGATGGAAGATGAACTAATTTACTCATTTGGTTAACAAAATTCTATTCTCACTCTTCTCTATGATACTGATTTTTTAGTCAAGCCAACACCTGCCCTATAAAGATAACCCTTCTAACATTTGCTTTACTACTCAGAGATAATATTTTATTATTAGCCACCGGTCAACAAGAGGGCAGAAAAACACAGATTTCCCCCCTGCAGTATAATGTACCTTTTAGCCCTGACCTGGATAGCATAGGTGACCCCAATCTCGTCAGATCTTGGAAGCTAAGCAGGGTCAGCCATGGTTATTATTTGGATGGGAGTCCTCCAAGGAATAATAATGTCCCTACACAGGCAGGCAATGGCAAACCACTTCTGAATGTCTCTTGCCTTGAAAACCCTATGGGGTCGCCGTGAGGCTGCAGCTTGATGGCACTTTACACACACATCATGTACGTTTTACCTGTTTGATAATCTCAGCAAAATCTTGGTCCATTATCATTTTGTGTTTTTAAACCACTCCCCGCCAGTACTGCTGCACTTGACACCTACCTGCTTACCATTCAAAGTAGCAGCTCTCAGTAAATTTTACCACACTGTTCCCCCATCCCAACTTCCTGAACTGAGAATACTTTTAAATAGAACAAAACTGATCTTTATAATTAATGTTGGAAGACCTAATATAGGAAGTATTTTTATTTTCAACAAATGTCATTAGGATTAGAGTATAAATTATTCAAAATTTGAGCTAGTATAATTAAATTCAAAATGTGAGCTAGTATAATAATAAACTATGGTTTCTCTGTAGGAAAGTTAATGATTAATTTTGGGCAAGAGGTCCTACAGATAATGGCATAAGATGGAGCAAACTGAAGTACAGTGATTAATTCTTAGCCTCTCCTTATTTTAAATACATTATCATTGCATTTTTATTCAGCAGCTGCACAGGCAGGCAAAATTAGTTTTGTTATTCTCATTACATCTTCTATTCCATTCATGCCTCTATGCTATCTTTGTTGGAAACAGTTACTTCAGGCCAGATTATTGTAACATTTTTGATCTGCTGACTCTTCCAGCAAGGATTTTATCCCCGCATCACCAAGAAACTACTTGCATATTTAGGTTTTATTAGTAAACTAGGCATCCCTCTGGAATGCTCATCTCACAATGAAAGAAATGTTCACAGAAAATCACTCTAAATATGTAGAATACCCTATTATGCTATATTTCCTTCTTGGGAACTGAAGAGAAATCATTAAAATTGAACAAAGAAAATCTCTCTCCGAAATATACCAAAACCACGTATTAGAGTAATGCAAAAGTGAGTCCTAAATAGGCAATGTTTTCTGACAGCATTTATTACAGTACATCAGGAAGACAGCAAATCCTGTTTCGTTAACCAGTTCCTCCAAAGGTGAGAGAAATAAACAGGTTAAACTTTAGAAGAAAATACATGCTCCACATCTAAGTTTACAAACTACTGGTTATTAGTCTTGCTGTTCTGTTTGGAATCCTCACAAAGTCAAGAATAGAATAGGGAACCCCTTCACAGTGTGATGCCTTTCTGGTCCTCGTGCTGGTGCCATAACAGAAGAGAGAGGGAGGTCATTCTGAGGGCCAGTTATGATACAGATCAAAGACATTTGCTGTACTACAACTATTACATCCAAACGCTTCCACTTAACCACTCTTCACAGAGCTATACTGGAGTCCCCAGTCATTTTTAGTTATACAAACATTTAGCAAAAGCTTGTGTACAGTTACAGGGCTATCTGGATGACGCTTCAGTCTTGGACCTCTTCCAGTCTGGCTTTTGCCCAGGACATGGGACGGAGACTGCACTGGTCGCTCTTACTGACAACCTCTGGAGGCATCTGGATAGAGGTGGTGTGGAGGTATTGCTGTTGCTAGACCTGTTGGTGGTGTTCAACTTGGTCGATCATCAACTGCTGACCCACCACCTCACCGACGTGGGGATACAGGGACGGGCCTTGCAATGGCTCGCTTCTGTTCTCCAAGGTCGGGGACAAAGGGTGATGCTAGGGGAGCAGTAATCCATGAGGCACCCACCTGAATGTGGTGTGCCTCAGGGGCGGTGTTTTCCCTGATGCTATTCAACATCTACATGCGTCCCCTTGCCCAGATTGCCCGGAGGTATGGGCTGGGATGTCACCAGTATGCTGATGACACCCAGCTCTACCTGATGTTAGACGGCCGGCTGGTTGGCTTAGGCAGAGCTGGCTGAAATTGAACCCAGGAAAGATGGAGGTCCTGTGCCTGAGTTGGGGCGGCCTGGGGAGGGGGGTCCCAGTCCCGACCTTCGATGTGGTGCCGTTGGTGCCAGTGCCAAGGGTTAGGAGTTGGGAGTGCTCCTGGATCCCTCCTTGACAATGGAGGCCCAGGTAGCAGCCACTGCCAAGTCAGCCTTTTACCATCTCCAGCCGGCTCAGCAGCTGGTTCCCTTCCTCAGCTGTGAGGACCTGGCTACAGTGATACATGCGACGGTCACCTTGAGGCTAGACTACTGTAATGCTCTCTGCATGGAAGCTGCAGTTGGTGCAGAATGCTGCAGCCAGGCTGTTGATGGGTCTCTCTAAACAGGAACACATCCGGCCTGTGCTGGCGGTGTTGCACTGGCTGCCTATAGCATACCAAATTTGCTTCAAGGTGCTGGTGCTTATCTTGAAGGGTCCAACATACCTGAGGGACCGCCTTTCCCCACACATACCCCAGTGAGCACTTTGGTCGGGGTCGAAACATCGACTTCAGGTCCCAAGCCCTAGGGAGGCCAGGCTCGCAGGAACCAGGGCTAGGGCCTTTTCGGTGGTGGCTCCTTCCTGGTGGAAGGAGCTCCCAGAGGAAATCAGGGCCCTGCGGGATCTTATGTAGTTCCACAGGGCCTGCACGATGGAGCTCTTCCACCAGGCCTTTGGTTAGGAGTCGCCACCGCCTACCATCATTTACCAACAACCATCACCTGTAACACCAGCGATGAGGGCCGGTCCTGAACAAAGCCCAGGCTGGGCAGAGGGCTGGAATATGAACCTGATGCTTGCACTAAGGGAGTCAGTCAGATGCCATCTAAAAGTTTGACATCAACATCATAGCGAGCACTTTATTTGCAACTGTTGCAAACTATTGTTATTGCAATGACCATATTTTAAATTATTTAAATTGTTTAAATTGTTTTATTGTGATCTGGCAGTGAGTGCCTCATTGTAAGCCGCCCTGAGCCCGTTCGTGGGGAGGGTGGGGTAAAAATGTGAAATAATAAATAAATAATAAATAAAAGGCACCACTGTGAAATGGCAGGAAGAGAGCTGGAAGCCTTCAAAGTCCAGTTTGCCCCAAGCACAAGTCTTCAGTGGCAGCAATGTCCATGATAGCTGGATTAATTTAGCCCAACTGAGTGTCACTAGCAGAAAGCACACATTTAAAAGTGCAGACAAGTTCAGATGACTCAAGCAATCAAGCCAAGCTCATACAACCAGCAGAAGTAAAAAAAATATAAGCAGCCATAATTGGCTGTTGAATATGAACTGACAGAAAACATAAAACCAAAGGGCTAAGATACAGGATTTGATTGTCTGCTGTGATTTTGTTTTGTTTACCATCAAACTGATGGACACAAAGACTGGCAAACATCTAGTGTGTGTAGTATCAGTACCAGGACAAAGCAGATACAAGTTCCAAAAGAATGTGATAATGTGCTCGTGTGGTCATTGGAAACAAGTTTAAAAACCCGTTTAAGATATTTCTGGTACAACAGTTTTGGATCATAAATCCAATGAATACAAAACAGCCATTCTATGGAGACCTGTAAATTCCATCTATGGCAGCTTTCTCCATGTATGCAAGCTATTCATGGGCTGTGGCTCGCTAGGCAGATTGGGCATTTTCTATATGCCACCTTCTAAAAATTTGTTTGCAGTGGTGTGGAAACAGTGTCCTAATCTTTATTATGAGTCACTGCACATGAACGGCTTGCTGCATGGAGACAGCTTGCACAGGAAGGAATTTAAAGAGGCTACACATGGCAGACAAAATTTAAGAAGCAGACTGAAGCCTCAGCAAGGATTACAGAGACTCTTAATTCTGAAACCCAAGAAGATCACCCTCACAATGAATCTAGTCATCATGTTAGATAGACTACATCACACCATTTATCAAAAATCTATAGTTAAATCTAACTATGGACGTGAGTGGAATACCGTAGTGGCAGCAGCACTCTACACTGCTGATCTGTACCTGCGGATGCCCTGAAGTGGAAATGATGGATGCCACATGCTCTGGCTGTGATTAAATTTGCTTTGACAAAGCAGCATGAAAATCTGATTTCTAGTAGACCCCTGCCTTTTCCCTTGTGCTGAACAAACAGATACACAGTATAATGTTACATGGCTGACAAGTCATTAGTTAATTAATTGTGCACCTCTCATCAACTTGATGTATTAACTATTGTATGTTAGTAAGAAGTTAGATTCAACTTGGAATTTATAACAAGATACAGAAAAGTCAGTCAAAGGGGACATTGGTGGCAGTCAATTATTAAGATGCTCCAAATGCAAATAAATTACCTGAAATTGATTCAATAAAACAGTGTGATAACCTAATGAGATAATACGTTTTTATAGTAAGATATGCTCTTCCTTTGATTTGTCTTTTGAAGATAACAAAATGGTCTGGAAATCTCTCTGAATTCTGGAATGTAATTTGGTTGCCTAATCTCCAAAAGACACCTTGCACTCGGTGGGTCTACTTCGACTTCTAAACAGCTGCCAGGATTACTATAAGAGCATCAATTAGAACTAAATTATGAGAAATCAAAAATCTTAGTTTTCTCAAAATCCAGGAAGCAATTTGCATGGAGGATTGGTGCTCATAAGTTTGAACAAGTAAGATACTTTAAGTATCTCGGTATTTACTTTCATGCCACCACAATCTGGTCTCTTCAGCGCAGGATAGCAATCAACAACTTCAATCAACAACCTTAAGGCAAATATCAATGCCCTTCTATGATTTTATTTTTTCAGAGAGAGGGAACCAATTTGTGCCAACTGTGTTAAAAGTATTAAATATAAAAATAGAGCCCCAACTACTTTACGGAGTCCCTGTTTGGACTGAGGCAGTTAATAAGTCAATTGAACAGGTGTACAAAAGTTTTTTATGGAAGATACCAGGTGTTCCACCTTGTGCTCCGTACGAAGCCCTCTGTTTGGAATGAGGTCAAAGTCTTATGTCTATGAGGGCGTGGCTTATGACCTTCAAATATTGGGCCTGACTGCACTATAACTCCAATTCCACCAGCTATAGCTACCAGATGTTAACTGAGACAGAGAGTTCACCCTGGTCTGCCATCATAGAAAAAAAAACTGAGATCCTTGAATATCCCTCTTGAATCTATGTTGATGCTCTCATAAACAGAGGTGTTTCACAAAATAAGGAGCAAATTACTGGAGACAGAGTTGTGGGACTTGTATAATGCAGCCAATGACTTGCTCTTTTCTGAACCATGGGATATTTCCCATTGTAGGATGCCTGCCCAGTTATTTTTTTCAACGGCAATCTTTAAAATTGCGCAGAATTTTTTCACTGGCCAGGCTTAATGTTTTACACTTGGCAATTTTATTCAGAAGATTCCAGGGTATTCCCTTTTCCAACAGACTTTGCCCTTGTACCGGTAAAACTATTGAAACAGTGTACCATGTGTTATTCGAATGTTGTTATTATTCTGGTATTAGGCAATGTATTTTATCACCAATTTTGGGTAGTGTTTCAGGTTTCTCAAGGCTGAACAAATTATTATTTCTGTTAAATAGCACTGAGGAAAACATAATTAAACCTGTGGCTAAGTTTTTACTGGCTGCTGCCTCTATATGCAGTAAAAATTTGTAAGTGTTCAACACAGGGTATTTTTTAAAGGAAATTGTGTTTTATGGAGAAACTGAGTATAATTTAATATAACAATCATAGGCCAGATTAAAAAAAATAGCTGAGGATAAAATACAAATCTGCCATAAATATACTACTAAAATGTAAATCCAGGATAAAGTACAAATCTGCCATACACATACTACTAAAATGTACATCTAGGTCATAACTGAACTGATCCAGCAATAATATATATTAATAAAATTAGTATACATTCTAAGTTTGTGTCCTGCTTACAAAATAAACTCCTTCCCCCTTGAGACAGCTGGTGCCCACCCATCCTACTCCCTTTTAGTGTGTGTTACATGCCGTCAAGCAGTCTTCTTATGGAGACCCTATAAATTAATGGCTTCCAAAACATCCTATCACTGACAGACTGGCTTAAGTCTTGTAAACTGACAGCCATGGCTTCCTTTACTGAACCAATCCATATCAAAAGACGCCAGGCCAAAAGATTTAAATCCAGGCTTTTAACCATCTTTTAAAGCTGTTTATATGTGGTCTGAGTATTGTTTTATTAATATCATTTTTAGGATTTTTTTTGCAGGCTTATGCCCCGGCATGCTTTTATATCTTGTTGCTAATGGCTTCCATAGCAGAGTGGGGATTTGAACGTGTGCGCAGGCGCAGTACCCATGTGTGGGACTGCACAGAGACCACCAAGAAGACCCCCCCCCCCCATTTCTGTGGGAAAGGAGATGGGCCTGTTATGCCCAAAATTTGCAGACTCCCGGCCATTTCTGTTCTTTAGTTGCAGTCTTCTTCAAACTGATACTAGAATATTGCCTTCTATTTCTCCTGATCTCTGCTTGGTACTGCCTGAGTAATTCTGATAACTGTCAAAGTTGCACGTTGGCATTATATACCTTGTTGTGTCTGACTGCAAGATTCATCATGCTCCTAATGAAGCAAATAATCATAGCACAACACAATTTACTTACTGATCACACTTTATAATAATAATTGCCTCAGGAATCATTCTTATGTTACTGTAGAATAAAGTACTGAAAAGAGTGTCAGCATCTATGTTAAATGGAACACCACCTTCTGGACTTCTGACAGCTGAACAGCAATCAGGATTATTTTAATGAAGTTGTGAACTGAAAACTCATTAGCCATGAGAAAGGCTGTGAAGTACACATACCCACCCCAATTCTTGCCAGCTGGGCTAGCTCATCGTATTTTGATCAAATCTGACCATTACTTCTCCAGTCAATTCAGAATGAATCTGTCACTCTTTCCAAGTAGGCTAGATAGATTATTTTAAGAATACAACTAGGCTGTCCTGAAATACCCAAACCTGGAAATCCTCACTATGTTCCCGGCCCCCTCACTGTCGCTATCTATGGTGATATTAGTACACCTCTGTTAACTGTGCCCACTTGCCTTCATGTGTGTCATTCCCACATTTACTAGATGGAACCTAGCAATAGGCACCCCTAATTGCACAACAAGTTCCACGGAAGAAAAACAAATTTTGAACAGAAGGTGCAAGAAAATGTGTACTGAAGGGGGGGGGCTGCTGTATTAAAAAGTTCAAAAAGGCCATCTACATATACACATCTTGCCTGGATACTTTTCTGGATATAGTTAATCTCTTTCTGCCCAATAGATAAATCACTTACCAAGAACAGATCTCTAAATTCAGTTCAGATATTGTTTTACAGCCAAGTAATACATGAGAAAATACTGAGATGGGGAAAATGCAATAACGGTTTATATCAAAGTCCCCCAAGAAATTCACCACCATGATACGCATCAACCTTCTTGACTTTTCAATCTAAGAAGAGAAGAATACTAAAGTGATGATAACCAGTAGAAACCCAGCAGGCTTAGCAAGGTAATTTATTTTAGCAAAGGAAAAATAGCTGAGACATCAGTACAAGATTCCATCAAGTTTTTACATCACATGTTGAAAATCAGGCCAGAGAAAAATGGCTTCTTCTCATACCAATTCTCCTTTAGTTACTGTTAATGTTGATTAATTCTCATTGTTTCCTTATTAGAGTGAAATTGCAACGTCTTTGAAACTGGGACTGTTAAACTGAGTTTTGCTATCAAGATGGAAGCACTTTTAAGATCCAGACACTAGATGTACCCCTGCACTTTCCCCACGGCAACTTAAATAAATTTGAAGCTAAACTATACCAACCATTAAAACAAATTTAATTAAAGAAAGCCATCTAACTAAAGCCCAATTAGAATGATCAATAACCCATATTTTTTTTTAAAATCTATCTACTTTCAGCTGTTAACCCCCTCAGAAGGTATGTGAAATACGAAGTGCAATGCACAACTTGCTACTGAAATGTACACTAGCATATTTCCTGTAAGAAATTATCATTTGTACAATCCCATTTCGAATTTTGGTTTCATGAGATTATTCATAAAAGTATTATTCATAAAAGTATTAAAAATCAGAAGTCATTAAAACATGCTAGGACCCACTGCCCTAACCTGGATAGCCCATCAGATCTCAGAAGCTAAGCAGGGTCGGCCCTGGCCAGTACTTCATTGGGACACCACCAAGGAAGTCCAAGGTCACTATACAGAGGAAGGCAATGACAAACCACCTCTGTTAAGTCTCTTGCTTTAAAAACCATGAAATGGCTACAACTTGATGGAACTTTACACACACACACACACACACCTTCTAATACTTCTGAATTAATCTGAATTAATCTCTCGATTTAGTACAGAGGTCTGCTTTCCAATACTAATACCTAATCCTGGAATATGAGAAGAAAAATATCTCTGAGTATGCATAAACTCCCTGTCCCATACCACTGAATATGTGCAGTCTCCTGGCTACCTGAACTATAATTCAGAAGTAGGCCATATATAGGCCATTTAGGTAGGCCATATATAGGCCATTTAGGTAGGATTCCATATCTAAAGGCTTGGCTCACAAACTCTTCCCACAACAAAATACTCTCCTGGTTTTCAACCCTTCCTTCTACTTCCACCAGCCCCAAAACAAAGATGTATTTTAAAAAAATCTACCCAGAACATGTGCAAAAAGGCACTTTCCTTTTTAAATTTTCAACCTGATGCTTTCCTGATGCTGCTCGGGATGATTCTCTCGTGGGCTGGGAAAAGGGAGTCGCCAATAGTAAAAATATGATTTACATTTAACACTAAAGCTTTTGGGAAGGAAGTCAGAAGCGAAAAAACAGCGAACTAATTTAAAAATAATATACTTTACGTCAGTTTCTTTGCATACCTCAATAGTTTTATTGTCTTTAGATGCTGTTTTTAAAATGTGGTAGATATAGCTGCCAAAAAGGGAAGTGAATAGTAATGACTAGATAAAAAGATAAACATTGGGAAAGTGCCTGGGAACACTTGAAGGTCTTTGAAAGCTCTCTTTCACATCAACATTTGACCTACAAAGGCTGAGGACAGACTGGCAGTCTGGCCCGCTCTGCCTCCGCTTTAAAAGCGGAGGCAGAGCAGCAGTCCAGACTGCCACATCTGCCTGGAGGAGGCGGGCCGGACGCAACGTGTCTGGCGCTGCGCTCCTCCTGCAGCAGCCAGGCACCACTTAAAAGTGGTGTCCCGGCTGCTGCGCGCGAGTTCCACCCGCTTCCGGCAGATGTGAACGCACGCCAGCCGGGGGAGCCGAGCAGCATTCGCACACCGCCGCCAGAAGCTGCCCGCAGTCTGGACGCTGCGGGCAGTTTCCTTGCGGCGGCATGCGAACGCCACGCAGCGGGGGCAATTCCTCCCGCCTTGTTCTGCCGCGCCACGGAGGCGCAGCAGAACACGAGTCTGTCCTCAGCCAAAGTTCTAGCACAGTCCTAGCGATTAGACAGTGCTTCAGTTCAGGCATAACACAAGCCTGCTTTGGCGGGGAGGGGAGGGTATAAATTGAATAAATAAATAAATAATAAACTATGATATAACTAAACTGTGGGTCGGGTCAGGTCATGGGCCACGCTGATAACTACAGTTAACACTTGTCAAATGAGGATCCAAAGCCATGGTTTGAAGTTGGTGTATAAACCACAAACTTAACTATGGATTTATGTACAAACATAGACATTCATGCTTAGTCCTGGCTTGTTCCCCCACAATCCCCTGTATACTTTCTGACTACAGAAATGCATGGCCAAAGTAAAGGCAAAGAAAGCAGCATTTGTCAAAGGCAACCAGGATTTCAGTGATCATCTGTAATCCAAATCCTGGTTTCAAAAAATAACCATAAAATAAGCCATGATTTTACATTATGTCTAAAGCAATCCAGTAACCCTCTAATGCTAGATTGAAACTATGGTTTTAAAAGTTATCCCAGTTTTAATGCCATTTTTAAAAAGGAGGCACATTGTAAAATGTAACATAGTTAAAATAATATCTCCCTTCGGATCACCTCTACAAGAATATATGAGTGGCTGGTCTCAGTGATGGGTAGGGTCAGACATTTGCCAGGGTCCAAAGACATTTGAGGGGCCACCATCTTCTCTCCTGTTCCATGTCAATTCATTGATATCTCACGCATCTTAACATCAGAATTCTTTGATCCAGAAACTGATTTAAAAATATGTACAGTGAGAAGTGCACTGGAAGCTCCTTCCCTCTTATGATAGATGGTTTTAGGCCAGTTTTGATTATGCTCTTGTAAGAGAAAGCACTTTGTAAAGATTTCTTTATCACAGCCCTCAGAACAAAATAGGATTAGGAGGACAGATTGATAGCGTCTTGCCCAAGGGCCCATGAACAGGACAAAGCTAAAATTCTGTGAACAAAATATCCTCATGAATATTGGAAGATCCCACTCAAGATGCTCTAAACCTAACATAGGTCCTTTTTTTTCCCTTTCAGCCACTGAAACTAGAATACACCCATGAAAATTGTTTTTCTTAAATACTGTTCTAGTGTTACAATATGCTGCCCTATTTTCTTTGACTGCAAGAAATTTCAAAATGGCCAAGAAACAGTTCCAAAGGGGATGTTGGGGAGAACAGCTGAGCAAGCAAAACATCATAGTAACACTTAAAATTGAATTGGTTTCTATAGCAACAATGTAAAGAACTCTCAGCCATTTGCACAGTCATCATCTTATATGTCATAAGTTAACTGTGTCTTTCCATCAAGGTCCAAAGCCCCAGTGTGTATGGTAGCTAGGCATAACTATAAGGAAAGAAGATGTAAACAAATAATCTATTTTGTAAACAAAGGGGAGAATGGAAGATTTTGTCTCACATACTGTGAATCTTCCTTCTCAGTGGTCCATGGGTGGGGCAGTGTCCACTTCTGGGAAAAGCTCCTCCCTACAGTCAGGCAGGGTCACCAATCTTTTCACACGATTCCTGAAGGGGAGGGGCTTTTCTCCCAGGCTCCAGTCTGGCACCAAAACAGTAACCTACCTTTCCCACAAGCCCTTCCAACTGACAGGTTAGAACAAACCACATAACAGTGTGGAGAAAAGAAAGTATAACTGACTTGTGGGAAAAACCTATGAGAGGACAGCATGCCTCCTCTGTACCAGGAGCTGAATCCAAGCAATCTTTGGATGAGATTAGACTGTCCCACCTGGGACCACCAAGAAGGAAGATTCATGGTGAGACAAATCTTCCATTTTCCAGTGGTCTGGGGTGGGGCAGTCTCCGCTTCCGGGACATAAAAAAACAGTGTGTTCCTGGGAGGCAAAAACCTGGCTCCTATACCGAGATGGCATGCTGTAGGACCCTCTTTCCAAAGGCAGCTTCTGCAGAGGACAGCTTATCAATCTTGTAATGCCTGGTGAAGGAATGGACTGAGCTCCATGTGGCAGCCTTGCCTCTGACTTCTAAAGATGGAAAGGATAGGCTGCCCAGGTTGCCGCCCCTCTGAGGGAATGAGCTGTAACCCCTTGAGGAGGGTCTAAACCTGCAGACTTGTATGCAAGAAGAATACAACCTCTAGCCCACCTAGTGATGGCAGAAGTAGAAACACTACAGCCAAGGGAAGCCTTCCTGAAAGAGACAAACATTGAGTCAGACTTATGGAAAGACTTAGTCCTGTCAAGGTAGAAACTCAGGGCCCTCTTCACATCTAAACAATGCCATTCCTTCTCCTGTGAATGTTTAGGATTAGGACGAAAGGAAGGAAGAACCAAGTCTTCCAATCTATGAAAAGTGGAATTAACCTTTGAAAAGAAAGCTGAGTCTGGGCTCTACCCTGTTGTTACTGAAAATGCAGAGCTGGGCACTACCCTGTTGTTACTGAAAAGGCAAAGGTCATTGTCTGCTGAGAGAGCTTTGAGTTCAGACACTCTTTTGGCCAAGGTGTTACCAATTAGAAAAACAGTTTTGAAAGTGAGCTCCTTAAGTGGACAAGTAGCCCTGGACTTGAAAGGGGGCTTGGAGAGAGCCTTGAGCATTATATTCAGGTTTCATGTAGAAAAGCGATGGACCTGAGGTGGATTAATCAAAGAGGTGTCTCTAAGGAACCTCTTGATATGCAGATGCCGTGATAAGGACCCCCCCCCCTTCTTATCTCCCCTAGCGGTGCAAATGGCTGCCATCTGCCTTTTGAGTGTGCTAGTGCTAAGGTCTTTCCCCAGGCCTTCTTGTAAGAAGGCGAGGACATCTCCCACGTTAGCAGATAGAGACTCTAGTCTGCAGTTAGAACACCATGTTTTTTTGCATAAACAAACTTTTATAAACCCTGTTAGTGGACCCCTTCCTGGAAGCTATCAAGGTGCTAATCACCTTGTCAGGGTACCCTAAATCTTTGAATTGCTGCTGCTCAGCCTCCAGGCTGTGAGGTTTAACAATTCTGGTTGAGGGTGAAAGAGAGATCCCTGGCAGACAAGGACCTCCCTGATGGGTAGTCACCATGGATCCATGATACACAGACTCATTAGATCTTGGAACCAGGTCCTCTACGGCCAAAAGGGAACCACTAACACTACTTCCACCTTGAGATCTGTAATTCTTTGGACTACCCTGTGAATTTTCTGTGTAGGAGGAAAGGTGAAAGCAGCTGATTTGGCCACTTACAGCTTAAGACATCTACCCCTATCACTTGTTGGGACCTACTTGTTGGGACCTTTTCCTTGAGCTGAACTGTGGGACTTGGAAGTTTTGTTCCATCGCAAAATAGGTCCACTTCCACTTTGCCGAACATATGGCATATCTGTTGAAAGGTTAATCTTGTTTAGCATCCATTCTGCACGGTCTAGAACCCATTGGCTGAGCCAGTCTGCTACAGTGCTGTGTTGTCCTCCTACATGCACTGCCTTGATTGACTTATACAGGTTGCTTACCTGTAATTGGAGATCTTCGAGTGGTCATCTGTGCATTCACACCTCTGGGATAATGTGCGCCTGTGCCGATCCCGATCGGTAACTTCAAAGCCAACAGATTTTCGCGCCAACTCCCCGATCGCGCGCCAGCTCCACTGCGCATGACTGGGGAGGGGCACAAGGATCCTGCCAGTTCCTTCTGACCGCTGCAAGCAGCCTCCAAGAAAGTACAAGGGAGACCGAAAGCAGAGGGGAAGGAGGGCGGGTGGTGTGAATGCACAGATGACCACTCGAAGATCTCCAATTACAGGTAAGCAACCTGTATATCTTCTTCATGGTCTCTGTGCATCACACCTCTGGGAGAATAGCGAGCAATAATTACACCACATACCTGGAGGTGGGTGCTGAAGGTCTCACATCTGAGCTGTCTGCAGAACTGCACGGCCCACCACCGATCGCTGATGGGTACGGACGTCCAAGGCATAGTGCCTCACAAACGTGTGAGGAGACGTCCATGTAGCAGCATTGCAGATATCTCCCAGGGGGATGCCCTTGAGAAAAGCTGTCGAGGCAGCCACTGCTCGAGTAGAGTGAGCCCACAGGGACGCCGGTAATGGCCGCTTGGCCAGGAGGTAGGCGAGCTTTATCGTCTCAACAATCCATTTAGACAGTCTCTGAGACGACAGCTTCTGTCCCTGTCTGGGAAGGGCATGAGCGACAAAGAGAGCTGGAGACTTGCGAAAGGATTTAGTCCGATCCAAGTAAAATGACAGGGCCCTCTTAACGTCGAGGGAATGCAGGCAACGTTGTGTCTGGTCCCTGGGTTCAGGATAAAACACCAGTGGGGTGATGTCCGCTTTAATGTGGAAGTCCGAAACTATCTTCGGCAAAAAAGTAATATCAGGAGTCAGGGTCACTGCGTCCTGATGAAAGGTAAGGTATAGTGGGTCACATCGAAGAGCCGACAGCTCACTCACCCGTCGAACCAAAGTGAGAGCCACAAGAAACGCTACTTTCCACGAAAGAAGCTGCAGGCTACAAGAAGCCATAGGCTCAAATGGCTTGCCCATTAGCTTATGCAGCACTAGAGGCAGGTCCCATGCTGGAACAGGGGTTTTAACTGTTGGGAAGAGACGGCACATTCCCTTTAGGAATTGCTTCATAGTGGGATGAGAGAAAACGGAATAGCCATCTATCGTTGGATGGTTAACCGAAACTGCTGAAAGGTAGACACGAAGGGATCCGTGGCACAATCCTCTGTCCTTACAAGACAAGAGGAACCCAAAGATGTCATTCAGTGTAGATGGAATGGAAGGTCGTCCTATTGAAGCAAGGAAAAACAGGAACTTATTCCATTTTGCCTCGTAGGAACGACGGGTAGACGGTTTACGGGCATTGAGGAGGACATTCGCTATGCGAGGGTCCACTTCGGAGGACGAATTCGCTAAGCTGTCAGCTTCAGTCTGGGTATGTCGTGATGCAGCACCAGACCCTTGTACATCCATAGGAGGTCTGGGTTCATTGGAAGGTGAGTGTACACCCCGTCGGAGAGACGAAGGAGGGTGGGGAACCAAGGTTGCCTCGGCCACCAGGGTGTGATCAGGATTGCTAGTGGTTGTTCTGCAAGTAGCTTCTGTACTACCCTCAGTATCAGTGGAATTGGAGGGAACAGGTAAAGGTGTAATCCCGACCAGGAGAGGAGAAGGCCATCCCCCAGGGACGTCGGGTCTGTACCTGCCCTGGAGCAGAAGAGGGGACACTTCTTGTTGTCTCTGGAAGCAAAGACGTCCACAGAAGGCTGACCCCAGAGGCTGAAGATTGGGGTCAAGTACCGCGGATTGAGCTCCCAATCGTGTAGGGATGCACCCCCTCTGCTCAAGAAGTCTGCTTGCGTATTGAGCTGACCAGGAAGATGATTCGCCACCAGATAGATATCCAGCGATTGGCATTCTGTCCAGAGTTCTATCGCTAACCGGCAAAGACTGCGGGAAACCGTACCACCCTGTCTGTTGATGTAGTACATCGTGGTCGTGTTGTCCGTGAGGACAGCCACCATCTTTCCTGACAGAAGGTGTTGGAAGGACCGGATTGCGTAACGGACCGCTAGTAGCTCCAGAAAGTTGATGTGATTGGGGGCTACTGATGGATCCCACTTGTCGCCTATGCACAGATCGCCGAGATGGGCTCCCCAGCCCCATAGGGATGCATCCGTGGTAATAGTGACTGACGGGGGAGGGCAGCAAAAGGGGGCGCCCATCTGGAGATTCTGTGGCACCTGCCACCACTCCAGGGCTTGAACCACCGAGTCCGAGAGGCGGAATCTCTTGGACAGAAGGTGTAGGCTTGGCCTGAACCGACGGAGGAACCACAGCTGCAAGGGTCTCATGTGTAGCCGTGCGAAGGGAATGACCATGGTGGTTGCCACCATGAGTCCCAGGAGTCGCAGTATCTGACGAGCTGTCGCCTCCCAGTTCCTTCTCAGATTTTTGAGGAGAGAAACGATGTCCGAGGCTCTGCTGGGAGGTAGGAACGCCCTGCACTGTAGGGAGTCGAGAAGAGCTCCGATGAATTGCACCCGTCTGGAGGGGGTGAGCATGGACTTTTTTGTATTTATTGTCAACCCCAGAGTCTCCAGGGTGTGGAGCGTTAGGGAGACGTGGTCTTGCAGGTCTGATGCTGAGGGTGTGATCAGAAGCCAGTCATCCAGGTAGGGGTATTGGTGGATGCCCTGCAGGCGGAGGTGGGCCGTTACTGTTGCCATTAGTTTTGTGAAGACACGGGGTGCCGTCGAGAGGCCGAATGGTAGTGCCTTGTACTGGAAGTGACATGGACCGATCGCAAACCGTAGAAAGGGTCTGTGAGAAGGATGAATGGTCACATGGAAGTATGCATCCTTCAGGTCCAGCGTCACCATCCAAGAACCCGCTTCCAGCAAAGGTAGAATGATCTGAAGGGTGGTCATTCGGAACTTTTTGTACGTTATGAACGCGTTGAGGTTCCGAAGATCCAGGATGGGTCGAAGGCCCCCGTCTCTCTTTGGCACTGTAAAGTAGCGGGAATAGAATCCCTGTTGGAAATGCTGGGTCGCTACTGGTTCTATTGCATTCTTGCTCAGCAGGGTCTCGACCTCGGATGTTAGAGTGTCGGATGGGGGAGTGACCACGAAGTAGTGTTCCATTGGTATCTCGAAGAATTCTATTCTGTAACCCTCGGAGATGACCGAGAGTGCCCATTTGTCTGAAGTGATGTGTTGCCATGCTGTCAGGTAGGGTGATAGACGGGTGGAGATGTCGGAGCAGGGGTGGGAGTCAAAAGTTCTGCTTGCTCGGTTTGGGGGGGTTTGCCTTAGACGTCGGAGTGGTTGGGAAACGGGGCTTGTTATTGTAAGGTTTATGTTGATAGGTAGATGGCGGCGACCTCTGCCATTGGGGTTCAGAGGGAGGCCTTTGTGGCTGTTTCTTGGACCATGATCTCTGCCATGTTCTCTGTTTCTGTTGCTTAGGCTGAGATACTCCCAGATTGCAGGAAGTCTTCATGCTCTTATCAAGCTCGTGAAGTACTGTGTCCGTTGTTGAGCTGAAGAGCCCGTCTCCTTCAAACAGAAGATCTTCCACCAAGGTCTTGGTGTCCTGAGGAAGAGAAGTGGATCTCAACCAGGCATGTCGTCTGATGGACACTGCTGAAGTGAGCATCTTGGAGGTTACTTCTGCCGAATGCTTAGAGGCCGAGAGTTGAAGCTTGGCCAAAGACATGCCTTCTTTCTGGATCTTCCTGGCATTGCGTAGCTTGTCCTCTGGGAGATGGGCGATGAGGGCAGTCAACTGCTCCCAGAGCGAGTACTGGTATCTACTCATGCAGGCGGTGTAATTTGCAATCTTTAGGCCCAATGCGCCCGCTGAATAAATACGTCTGCCAAAGGAATCTATTTTGCGTCCTTCTTTGTCCAATGGGGAGAAGTGACCACTACGACCCTTGGTGGAGGGTGTCACGACCACCGAATTGGGTTTGGGGTGGACAAACAAAAATTCTGCCCCAGGCTCCTGGATCCTATACATGTGGTCTAGGCGTTTGCTGGAGATGGGGGTAGATGAGGGATGAGGCCAGGATTCTTTGGCCGTTGTCATCAGGACCGATATGAGAGGGAGGGCCACCGGTGTGGACGTATCCATCTGTATTATGTCGAAGATGGAGTCTGTAGCCGTCAGAGTCGGTTGGGCCGTGGCCAAAGCCAGTGAATGTGCCATCCTCTTAATCAGTTCTCCGTAGGGTTTCACATCCTCGGAGGGGGAGATTGGGAGGTTTTCGGTGACCTGCGTGTCTGGAGACGGGTGCGGAAGTGATTCGTCTCCCGACACGGACGATGCCGGGGACCCCGGTGCCGAGTGCTCGGATGGTGAAAAAGGGGTCGGGCTTGACAGGTCTTGTGTTGTCGGCAACGGACGAGGATCGATGTCGGGCGTCCGTTTCGGAGGTACCGATGTAGGTGTCAGTGTCAGTACTGATGTAGGTTCTCGGTACCGAGACACTCTGGAAGAGGTGGATTGTCGATCCCATTCGGTGGGGTACCACTGGGGCGGAGGTGGGTAGGAGCCGTAGAGGTATCTCCACTGCTGGATGTCCCACGGCACCGGTGGAGCCGGAGAGCGGTAATCCTTATCCCCTCTCGGTGCCGACGGTGGTTTCGCTTCGGTGTCGGGGGTATCCCGAGGGACCTGTGCAAGGTCTATGTCGAGGTCGGAGTCCGTCAAGGTGATCGGTCGCGGCATTGGGGAGATCGATCTACCCCTGGGTCGCTCGCGATCTTTCGGGTCAAGCTGGTCGAGCCTGGACTGGGCTGAGTCGAGCGCGCCGCGCGTTGACGAAGCACTCGAGGGTTTCTTGTGCTTCAGCTTGCCCTTCTCCTCCTTGCCCTCTCTGCGCTTTTTAGCAGGAGTATCGGGCAAGGGGAGTGATCTCTTCGGTGCCGGTCTGTCGGTACTGATGCTCCGGGATGGAGACGGCGTCGGTCCCGTCGGTCCCGTCGGTGAAGATGCCGGAATTTCGGAAGAAGACATCTTCGGGGACAATGCCGACTCGAGGAGGGCAACCCGGAGCCTCGCAGCTCGATTTTTACGAGTTTGCTTCGAGAAAGCCGCACAACTCGCACAGGAGTCGACTCGGTGGGACTCGCCCAGACAAAGAAGGCACAAGGAGTGCTTATCCGGTGGGGCTATTTTACTGCCGCACTGCAGGCACCTCTTAAAGAACCCCCACCGGTGAAGTAAGGGGGGGGGGATTTCCAAAATCAAGTCCAGTTAACAGTCCGAGTTCAAATAGGGGAGAAAAATCAGCCCGAAGGCTTTTTTCAGATAGGAAAGTAAACTACCGACCGGAGCAGGAGAGAAAGGATCCTCACGACGCGGCGGTCAGAAGAGAACTGGCGGGATCCTCGTGCCCCTCCCCGGTCATGCGCAGTGGAGCCGGCACGCGATCGGGGAGTTGGCGCGAAAATTCGTTGGCTTTGAAGTTACCGATCGGGATCGGCGCAGGCGCACATTATCCCAGAGGTGTGATGCACAGAGACCACGAAGAAGATCAATTAGTTCTCTGCCCACTGTAACATCAAATTCCCGCCTCTGCATACCCCCCTCCCGGCAACTGGCATAGGCTTTGGCTGGTATATTGTCCATGTGAACTAGGACTTGCTGCCCTGTCAGGAGATACTGGAAAGACAGCATCCTAATCCTGACTGCCCTGAGCTCCAGAAAGTTGATGCTTTGACAACTCCTCCTGAGAGCAGGTGCCTTGACCCTCTGAATGGGCTCCCCAGCCTGTGAGCTGGCATCTGAGGTTCTAAGAATTCTCTTCCCCTCCAGAAACCTGAAAGGCTTTGTCAACTAGGGATCCAGGCAGTTGAACAAGCTTGCTCTGCTTTTTGGCTATGATCTCCTGGAAGTAGAGAAGAAACCTTTGTCATGGATGAACATGAAACCAAGACCATGGAATCACATACTGACAGGATACCATCATCCCTAGGAGTCTTGCAAGAAGTCACCTCCACCTGGGACCACTGAGCTAGTTCCTTCTGAGAAATTCAAATATTCTCGTGTCTCCTCTGTGACAGGACAACTGTCCTGAACTGCATCTATTACAACTCCCATGTGAAGTACCTTCTGCAATAGAGATACATTGCTCTTCTCCTAGTTGATGAACCTGTGATCCTGGAGGCATGCGACAGTTTAACATATGTCCTCCATCCCCTGAAGGTAGGAAGGAGACCTGATTAAAATGTCATCTGGATATGGAAAAATGGACACTTCCTTTGTCCTCAAGTGTGCTATCGGGGTGGGGTGGGGTGGAGCATCGGGTGACAATAGTGGACGCATGATCCCGGAGCTGCTACTCAGCCATGTCTTTCTCCCTCTAAAAGTAATTGCAACCGCACTTTACTCGAGCAAAACTACTTGCTATGTGCATCTGAGGTTCCCTGGCTCTGAGGTGAACGCTTCTGGTCTCGGCACATGCTGGTTTCGGGTGGTGACCTGATGAGATTTTTTGCTCTGTGATGTTTCCAGAAATAAAACAAAATGGCTGCTGAAGCAAAATTAAAGAAACAGGAGCAGCAGAAGGACTTTGTTACTAACAAAATCTCTCCACAATGCACTTAAACTTGCTATACAGCCTCTGGAGACTTCGATTTTGGAGGAAAATTACTTCAAAAATCAAAGCACTTTTACAACCCATTGCTGAGCAAATGATTCAAATAGCAACAATGTTAGAATCCACAAATAAAACAGCAAATACATCCTTGAATTTAGGCATGACTTTGCAAATGGAAAACCAACTGATTCAAGAACAACAGATGAATATGAAAGAGGATTTGTTAATCATAAAAGCGAAATTGCAGCAAAATAATTTGAAATTTAGAGGTTTTGTGGAAAACTCTGCTGAAAATTCTGGCTTGACAGAAACTATTAGCTCCTGGCTGGCACAAGTACTTCAGTTTCAGGAAGGATCGTTTCCAAAAATTATTAAAGCACACAGGATTGGAGCTCCAAACAAGCCTAATCATCGCTTCCCTAGGGACATTTTAGTAGCTTTTGCAGACATTCAAATTAAAAATAAAATACAAAATTTGGCAAGAGAGCAGGGTCATTTACTATTTCAAAAATCTCAGATTTTGGTTTATGCTGACTTACCTAACGAAGCCTTACAGATGTGTCAACAATTTAAACCAACTACTAAGAGGCTTCAAGAGGAGAGAATACTGTATCATTGGGCTTCCCCATGTAGACTGAAAGTATCATGGCAAGGAAAATTCTATGAAGCCTATGACCATGATTCTAGAATAAAACTTCTTCAGGCATCAAGACTGGAGATCCCAACTGACTCAACCCAGAAGTCTGCAAACAGGAAGCTTGATTTGATGCTCACACCTCAAAAAGCTACCAAGATTTCCGCACGTCTAACATCATCAATCTTTTTGATTTCGAGTATTTAAACTTTTATTAATATGATCTAAATGTTGCTTTAAGCGCACTCAAACATATAGATAAGATTTTTTGTGGTTGAGGGGGCGGTCTAAGAGGGGTATAGAAGGGATCTTTGTTTCCCACTATCTTAGTTAGATTGCTGATACGATTTGTATTTTATAGGTCTGTCTGTAAGTTTAGACCTATAGAGGGTTAGTAATCTGCCGTTTAGTAGTTATTAGTTATAGGAAAACAAGTTGTAAGGCTATCACTTTGTAACATAAGGGGTAGGCTTTTCATCCTAAAATTAGTCAATAGTAGGAAATAGAGTATTAGGTAAATTTAATTTTTTATTTAGTGTGTGGTTAAGTGAATTAAGTTTTACAGTGATACAAGATATTTTATAAGCTCATAGAGTTTAATAGTTAAGGTTCACTTCTAACTTATATTTCAGCTTGTCTTTTTAATATTGGTTATTCTACATAGTTTTAAACAATGTCTTTGTACTATAACATTTTATCTTGAAATGTGTGTGGTTTAAATAATAAGATAAAACAGAAAAATATAGCTTTCCATATTTTGAAAATGAAACCAGAGATTGCTCTCTTACAGGAAACACATGTTCATGACAAAACTATTCCTATTCTAAAAACTTCCTGGTTTGGCAAACAATATGTTTCGCCTGGTTCTTCTAAGGCCAGAGGCACGGCCATATTAATGGCAAAAAAAAAATAGATTTTAAGTTTATGGACTCTTTAGTGGATGGTGCTGGTCAATGTGTTTTTGTTAAAGGTCAAATTGATGGGAAAATATTCACTATTGGTTCTATTTATGCGCCAAATTCAAAACAACTTTCAACTTCTCATTAAGGCTTTTCCAAGAGGGGGAAGTTATCATAGGTGAGGATTTTAGTTTTGTTTTAGATACTAAACTAGATAGATCAAATGCAAGGAAAAGGAAATCTACATTTTCTTCTGAAATGGAATTACAACATATTTTTAGAGTGCATGGTTTATGTGACATCTGGAGGTTGATGCATCCTCATGAAAAGAATTTTATTTATTATTCAGCTCGATTTGATTCTTATATACGTATAGATTTTATTTTAATTTCACATTCTTTAACCAAGGTCATTGCTGGTATTGATATAGGACTTAAAGTATGGATACCATCCAACTTCTTGTAAAATAACTAATTTTAATGAGTTACAACAACATAAATTGGAACATGAGGTGTCCAAAGTGTGTTTGGATGAGTTGATTTGCTGTTTCGCAAGGACTAATCCCTCCTTTTGGATTTTGCGAGCAGCCAAACGATGCTCCTCAGGGAGAGAAGCAATGTGTTGTGAAAGTTGCTCCCAGAGGGCATATTGGTACCTACTCATGCAGGCAATGTAATTTGATGTATTGAGCCCCAGAGCTCCAGCAGAATAAAAGTGTCGACCAAAGGCGTCGAGTTTCTTGCCCTCTTTTCCAACAGCATGGAGTGGGTCAGTTTTGACTTACATGATGAGTTCACGACCATGAAATTCAGGTGAGGGTGGTTCAGCAGGAATTCCGCTCCCGTTTCCTGAACTCTATACATATGGTCCAAATTTCTGGATGAGACAGGTGTGGATGAGGTCTTATCCCAGGGGGCTTTGGCCACTTGGAATAGGACCGCAGACATAGGTAGTGCGATCGATGTGGAGACGTCAAGTTGGACCATGTCAAAGACAGCGTTTGTGATGACAGGCTTAGACTGAACTACGGACAGACCAAGGGATAGTGCCATATGTTTTATGAGGTCACCGTAGGAAGTGAGGTCCTTGGATGGGGAGATAGGTAAATTATCCTCCACATCTGGTTTTGGTGATGGTTCATCCTGGGGGCTGAGGGCATCGGACTGGTCGTCCTTGGAGTCCCTGTCTGAAGTGTGGAAGTTGGAAGTGGGAGATCGGAAGTGACAGTGGGTTTGAGGACTTGCCTCTGAATCGGAGGGGGAGGCATTGACACCAGAGGTTTCAGTGGGCAAGGTGGCTGTCGATCCCGAGCAGTCACGGCTTGTGTCGATATTGGAGCCTGAGAAGGTAATGGCAGGGTCCGCATCAGCAAAGGTGGGGAGCAATGCCTCGGGTCCGCAGAAGCCTGATCTGGTGGTCTGGACAGAGAGGCTGAAGGAGGTGGGCAAAAGGCCCTCGGGGAATGGGGCGGTGCGAAGGATAACATTCCCATTCAGCATGGGGTGCCAGAGAGGACCATGGTATGGATGAGTAGGCTCCATAGGGATACCGATGTTAGTGGTCCCATGGCATTATCGGATGAGGAGGATAGCCCCATTGTGAGCAGACTGGGGATTGATGCTGAGGTGATCAGCGCAGAGGGGACCGATCACGATATTCAGGGCAGCAGTTCCTATCATAAGTTGGACGGTAGGCCGGCGGTGGGTCAACATTGAGCACCCTATGCCATTGATATCGATACAGATTGGTGTCGATATCGATACGAATCAGTGCTGAATGGAGAGACAGAACGGTCAGAAGCTGGAGACTTCAAAGGCGATTGCTGTCGACAGGGAGAAGGGATGAGGTTGTGTTGGCAATCGATCTCGGAGAAGTCCTGGGTCTCCAGGATGTTCTCAGGGAGCAGGGCTTCCACCTGTCTGATGGGAGAATCCAGCAGCTGGATGTTAGGCGGTTCCACCACAGCAGGGACAGTTGGTGTCGCTACCTCGAGACTCGAGGAGGTGGCAGAGTAAGTGCCACTGTCAGCACTGAGGACTTCTTAGGGGGCTTGCCCAAGACGATCTCCGAAGTCTTTCGGCACTTCTCTGTCTTATCCTTTTTCTTTATCTTTTATTTATTTATTGATTGATTGATTTTATCTATTACTACTACTACATCGCTACTTTTCTAAGCTATATTTACCTTATACAGAGTGTGCTTTAGCATTTGCTTAATATTACCTTACCACTAATACATATGAAGCATTTTAAACCTTGGTTAATTTTCAGTTAACATTGTTACTGATGATATATGAAAAATAAAAAAGCTGTTTGACAGACATGCTCTTTTGAAGGAATGCTTAATTATACAAATTATATAAAATATATAAGTGCAATTTTAAAAAACATTTCAGCCCTCATTTCTTCTTTCGTCCTCTTCTTGTCTTAACAGTCTCTTCTTGTGCCTTTGGCCCTTTTTCCGAGTCAGAAATTTCTTCTTCACTCTTTGAGCTATCAAATCCATACATGCTTTCTTGCGATGCCAGCGAACCATCTGAGTCTCTCTCTTTTTTCTTTTCTTTGCTTTTTTCCAAAAAAACTTTTTGCCTGTTGAACAGAGTCAATCTTGTATTTTTTGTCTTTGATGCTAAAGCTCAGTCCTTCCGGAACATTCCATCTGTAGATAATAGATTCAGACTGTAGCCAAGATGTCAGTTTTCCATAGGCTTTCCTTCTCTTCCTTATTTCAAATGGGATATCTTTCATCACTTTAACTTCTTTTCCTTTGATCTTCAGAACCGCTTTATTTGTGGTCCTAAGCACCACATCTCTTGTTGACTTTTTGGAGAACCTTATCTGAATCTCACCAGGCAGGCTTTTCTTTTTGGTATAATCTGGATAGGTCCTGTAAACCATATCCATATCGCTTTTTATTTCCGCTGCTTTTAAGCCTGTCACTGGTTCAAGTGCTTCACTTAACAGATTTTTAAGGTCTTCTCCTTTATCTTCTGGTACATTCTGAAGTCTTAGGAAAAAATTCAATCTTTCCATCTGTAGTTTCAAGAGCTGATCAGAATGGAAGGCCTTTTCTTTCTCCGCTTTTTGTAGCCTTGAATCATTATTTTTTACTGAAGTCTTAACTTCCAGAAGTTCTCGCTGCAGCTTCTCTGTAGTTTTATTCGACTCCTTCAGTTCCAACTGCATTTTATCCATCTTGACGTTGAGAGCTGTCATTTGGTCCACTAGAGGTCGCAATAATGAGGAGAACACCGTGCTCATCTCTGTGGTATCAACCTTTGAACTCGGAGCTGTACTTCCTAGTTTGGGGGAAGGTTTCGGTTTCCCCGCCATTGTTGAGGCTGCGCTTCTTTGTTGATAGTTAGATAAGATGGACGAAAGAAGCAAATTCTACGACTGCGCTTATAACTTTTTAACGTTCATATCCTCTAAAGCGCGATGCCGCCATCTAGCAAGCCGAACGTACTTTTTTTTCATACAGTAACGCCACGTAAAGAGTCTCGTAAGTACGCCAGTCTCGAGGGGGGGGGGGTTCACTCCACCCGCCTTTCCCGCTGTGTTCTGTTTGTTTTTACTTCAGACTCACATTTTCTCCGTGCGTAACTATAAATTCCAGCTTCAAAGCTTCGCACTCTCTGCTGCTTCACGGTTTTGCACTTTTAGCCATACAGCTCCCACGGACGGGGGAACCTATGGGGGTGATGAAAGGGGACCTCGATCGCCACCATAGGGAGAGATCCCCTTCGTGCCACCCCAGGCAGAGCCCCTTCACTAGGGTCTCTGGGGGCTCGGCACCAGTCCGAAGCCCCTTCTTCCCGCCGGGTACAGATCGCGCTCCCCGCAGATGCGGAGGAGCGCGTCCGCCATGATCGCAAGTCTTGCCGGAAGTCCCTTTTTCTTTATCTTAATGGGCGTTGAAGCTGCGGATTGAGGTAATGGTGGGAGTTTCAATGTCTTAACGATAATGATCTCGGATGCGGCCTTCAATGTTGATGGCATCAACGGTCAACGTCAATGGGCGGGGTTGGGCGGGGTCCATCGGTGAAGTGGGGAGTAAGGCTGATTCTAGAAGGGCCACCCGAAGGCAAGCTGCTCTATTTTTTGTTTGGTTGGAGAATTTAGTGCAGTGGACACACAAATCAGGCCAGTGTCCTTCCCCAAGACAGATAAGGCAAAGGGAGTGACCGTCAGGGGTGGCAAGTTTACTACCATAGGAAGAACACTGCTTGAAGCAACCCCACTTTTTAGCCATGCAGTAATGGCAAGATGTAGAGAGGGAGAGAGGAGGGGGAGGCCAAAGGCCCCGGTGGACCCCCAGTAAAAATAAAGATAGGCTTTTTTTTTTTTTAAGAAGACAGAAGTATAAAAGGAACAAACAAACCATATTGAAGGCAAGAAGAAGAGTGAAGCTTTCCACAACACCAGACGACGGAGCAAGGTAACAAGCTGTTACCAGCGTGGCGGTCAGAAGAGAACTGGCAGGATGTCCACACCCTGCTCCTCTGGGCATGCGCTATGGGGCCTCTGTGAATGCCCAGAGGTGCTGGGCCAAAAATCCGTTAAAGCTTTCTACTATACCAATGGATGTCTGCGTAGGTGCAAAAAACCCATAGGGGTGAAGCACAGAGACCATGTCGAAGATTATTTGGTTTCTGCATTATGCACTGTTGTGAGGTCTGCAATCACCACCTCCTGGAAATCTCCCTCACCCCCAATTCTAAAGAGTTGGTACAGGAACATATGGGATTATCTCACAATGGAAAGGATACTGATACAAACCTCAAATAAAGACCCTTACTCTGCCTCGCTTGATTATTTTAATTTTTGGTACCCCATTTTAAATTTTATTGTTCAAAACAAAGACCTTTTTAATCAGAATTGTGTTATAGATGTTTTACTATGTTAATTTATTGATACTTGATTATTTAGTATGATCTCATATGTTTATGACAGTTTATTGTCACTGTATCTAATGTTAAATTTTCAATAAAACCTTTTTAAAAAGCTATTGTACCTACCTTGCTTGATAAGAGTTTAAACTTATGAACAAACAAGAATTTAATAGAATTTTATTTATAGAATTTTATTGTATTAGGCAGCATGTTGGTAGCTGCCCTGAGCCTGCCGCGAGATGGGGAGGGCGGGATAAAAATCCAATAAATAAATAAAATAAATAAATACAGACCTGGGATTTAAAATGGACTACATTTCCACATTCATTGTCCCTGCTCCCTAGCAGGAAAAAAACAATTTGTGTTGGTGACTGTTGTAAGAAATTGGCACAATCAAATTCCAGTCAGCCAGCTGTGCTAATCTGTTCCAGCAAAAACAAAAGCCTACTCCTGCTGCTTCTTAAAGACTAACAAAGTTATTGTAGGGCTTTAACCCTCTTGCAGTTAAGCAGAAAGAGCTAAATAGTCCCTCTCCCACCTATGCCAGTCTCCCCTTCAAATCACAATCCCCACAACTGTAATCTGTGGAAGTTAGCAGGATGAATCATCACTCTGCCTTTATAACTTCCAACTACTTCCCACAGGTAATGAGCAAAATTCTGATCCTAAGCATTTTTATTCAATTTTTGTCTGCTTGGTCAGCTTAATGTTGCTACAATGCTCCTTGTTTTGTAATACTACACAGACAAAACAGACATCACAATTTATTTTATATATTTGAACAGCATTTAAAACACATACATATACACACATATATAGTGTACATTGATGGATATGCCTTCTTTTATCATAACAGATGAGGGTCAAGCAACATGTACAGTTTTCTTCCATGATCATTTAAAAGTCTCTTTCCAAATGTAGCCACTAGGATTAAATTTTCAGGAAGGGGAAAACAGTGCAGAGGAAAAGGAACTTTTAGCCATTTCTCCTCCCTTGCCATTGTCCACTGAAAAAGCCATCCCTGAAGATCTTTTATCCCACTGGGGAAAGTTTACAAGCACCCAGGAAGGGTACAAGCAGCTCAAGGGATGAAAGGGTTTTAAAGCACCTTTCCCTCTGCATCATTTTTCCACTTGAAAAAGCAGACCCAGTGGCTACATTTGGAAAAGAAAAATAGTATTTTAAATTATAGCTTCATAAGAACGTAAGAAGAGCCCTGCTGTATCAGACCAATAGTCCATCAGAATCCTGTCTCATGCAATATCCAACCAGTTCCTCTGGATGGCCAACAACATGGCATAGAGGCTGAGGCCTTCCCCTGATGTTGCCTCCTGACTCTGGGATTCAAAGGATTAGTGACTCTAAATGTGGAGGTTCCCCTCAGTCACCATGGTTAGTAGCCACTGATAGACTTATCATCCATGAATCTATCTAATCCTCTTTTAAAGCCATCACTACATTCTCTAGCAATGAATTCCACATCTTAATCACTTTCTGAGTAAAGAAGTATTTCCTTTTGTCTGTCCTGAGCCTACTGATCATCAGCTTCATGGGATGCCCTCAAGTTCTAGTATTTTGGAGGAGACAGAAAAATGTATCTTTGCTGACTTTCTCCACCCCATGCATAATTTTATAAACCTCTATTGTGTCCCCCTTTAGTCCTCTCTTTTCTAAACTGTAGAGTCCCAGACTCTTCAGCCTTTCCTCATAGGAAAGGTGCTCCAACCCTTAATCATCTTGGCTACCATCCTCCGTAGTTTTTCCAGAGCTACAATATCTTTTTTGCGATATGGTGACCAGAATTGTACACAGTATTCCAAATGAGGCTGCACCATAGACTTAAACAGGGGCATGGTAATATCGGCCATTTTATTCTCAACCCTTTTCCTAATAATCCCTAACATAGAGTTCGCCTTTTCACCTCTGCTGCCCATTGGATTCAGTTTCATTGAGCTATCCACTATGATCCCGAGATCGTTTCCCCTTATAGTCTCTTCAGCCTCAGAGGTATGCACAGCAAATGAAAAAAGACAAGCAAGAAGCTAAGCAGTAATCAGCCTATAACCTATTTTTAATGTTTATATCCAGAATGTTCTGCAACAGTAATAAAGATGATAATGCCTCTGATTATGTACAGAATACCTTGCCTGCCAACTGCCTAACAGCAAGCAACCCTTTCACATTTTGAGTTAAGGGTAAGAGCTTCCAGTACACAAAGCATTTCTGTCTAGGGAGGCTTGACCCTTATTAACCGCTCATTACAGAAAATACACAATGCCCAAATCAGTGCCATATTACCATCCACAAATGTAGAATGAAATGTGGCTTGTGTAGCAATTCCTTCAACTAAAGTATAAAGCAATCATGAATTCTGACAACTTCAGTTTTATATGAAGCTACATTTTATAAAGGGACTGTGGTGGCTCAGTGGTTAAGACACTGAACTGCAGACCAGAAGGTCTGTAGTTTGGCAGTTTGAGACCCGAATGCCGCATGATGGAGTGAGCTCCTGTCTCTGGCCCCAGCTCCTGCCAACCTAGCGGTTCGAAAGCAAGACATTGCAAGTAGATAAATAGGTACCACTTTTGTGGGATGGTAACAGCGTTACGTGTGCCTTGGTGTTTAGTCATGCTGGCCACATGACCATGGAAAAAGTCTTTGAGCAGCACTGGCGCTTCGGCTTGGGAATGGAGATGAGCACCGCAACCCTAGAGTCAGATTCAATTGGCTTTCAAGCAAGGGAAATCTTTACCTTTGCATTTTATAAAGCCTCCTTGGTATATTATATATCCATATATGCAGGTACAAGTGTTCTATTACGTTTCAATGCACTTTATATATTTTCTCAGACAGCAGTTTATCTTGTGGATTTCAGTGCATATTCAAATACGAGTGTAAGGTATATTAAAAGCCTTCCCCAAAATTAGAGTTGCTCACAGGCTCTCCACTGGATAGCTATCATTCTGTAGGCCTATACGTTTTTCAACTCCAGTGGATAAATCAAGCAGTTGGCTGGCCTCTTCAGCACATCCACTACTGTGGCAGACCACAACTACCCAGGGAAATTATTCTGGGCATTTCACACTTTTTATTAGTTAAAAACCTCACAGGATAGCAGGAGATTGGGTTTTTCCTGTTTCCAGGTCAAATTTGCTTCCAGCACACATCAGGAAACAATCTTCAACACAGAATGATGCAAAAATATACCCCAAAGGGTGATCAGCTGTATGGTCTAGTTGGATCTTAGCTCTCTGTCTATACTTTCCTTTAACAAGAAATTTATTTTTTTATTAAAAATAACAATTTTCAATAGAATAGGAATGGGAATTGACTTCAATAATTTGAATGTTTCCTTTTACTCTGCTTGTGTTCTGTTGCTGATGGAAAGGAGCCATTTTAATATTCTGGTTGTTCTTCCTGTCTTTCAGGTTAAGGGTGCTATGATAGGGAACAAAATCATGCAGACTGCTCTTCTTAGAGCCACTACTGAAACAGTTTTAACATATAAAATGAGCAACAATATTCTCAATATTCTCACCTATCCTAATCAAAAAGCTTGGGGTAAGAAATTCCAGTCAAAACAGTGACTAACAAAAGCAAAACACTTTCTTTTAAACATTTACATTTTGTCATATCCGTTAAAACCAACCCAGGGAGTTCACGACATGATCTATAATGCACTTCATGATAAAATCTAAAAGCAAAAGAAAAGCAATGCAAAGATAAAAGCAGCTTAAATAAAACAATTTAGCAGCACCAAAATAGCATGGTCTTCCCATATAAACAGCAGTCATACAGGTAGATGAACAGAGAAAGAAAGAAAAAAGCCACCAAAAGAATTCTATAGAATGCCTTCAAGTTGAAGAACTGTGGAGAAGGCAGTGAGATGTTCAAGTGCCATCACAGCAGGATCTATTCTCTGGTCACCACACACCTTATCTGAAAAGCAGAGCCTCTGAGGAAGATCTTAAATGGCAGCCATGAGGGAGTAGATGACCCTTCAAGAATCTTGGCCTCCTACTTTTTGTGGCTGTAAAGGCAAGAACCAACACCTTAAATTGTGCCCAGAGGCAGACTGGCAGCAAGCACAGCTGTCTTAAAATCAGTAAGATGTGTTCATTATAGTCCATGCTGGTCAACAATTTTGCTGCCTCATTCTGAATTAACTGAAATTTTTGAAGAGGAGTCAAGGGTATACTCAAGTAAAGGAGATTACAGTAATATAACTACAATATGATTCAAGCATGGATGACACTAGCCCAATCTCACCTTTCAAGGAAAGGCTATAGCTGGCATATCAACTAAAGCGGGAAGCAGTGCTACCATACCACATAAGAAACCTCAGTCTCCATCAGGATTTAATAACACACCCAACTTGTAAACTTGTTCAACTTGTTAGAGCCAGTTTGGTGTAGTGGTTAAGTGTGCGGACTCTAATCTGGGAAAACCGGGTTTGATTCCCCACTCCTCCACTTGCACCTGGCTGGATGACCTTGGGCAAGCCATAGCTCTGTACCGGCTGTTCCCTCAAGGACAGCTTGGGAAAGAGCTCTCTCAGCCCCACCTACCTCACAGGGTGTCTGTTGTGGGGAGGGGAAGGGAAAGGAGTTTGTAAGCCGCTCTGAGACTACAAGTGAAGGGCGGGGTATAAATCCAATCTCTTCTTCTTCTTCTTCTTCATTTAGGGAGAAAGCAAACCTATCCAAAACAGACTAACTCTTCAATCCTTGATGACCAGTATTATTAGGCAACTTTACCTCAGTCTCATTTACACTAAGCATCTCTTTATAGGACCTAATCTGACTCATGTCTGCCTCTAGGCACTTGCTTGGAACACCCACTGACTCACCCAAAAAGAAAAACAGTGTCATGTGCATACTGGTGACATTCCATTCAGTTTCTAAATGACTGCTCTTGATGCAATCATATAGATGGTAAACTGCACGAGACGGGACAGAACCTTGCAAAACTTCACAGTAAAAGGCCTCACAGCTAAACATCTCTCCCACATTATCTTTCCCTTACAGTCAACCAACAGGAGCAGAACAACAAGAGCATGGTGCCGTCAAAACCCATCTCAGGCTGCTGATCTGCAAGTCAATGATGACTGTTAAGAACAAAAACCTCTAAGAGATCAAGAGTATCAACAAGGTCCCATTCCTCCAACTCTCTCACTTCCAAACCTAGATTAAATGACTGAGACAGCCTCCACATGAGACAGCCTGGAGTTGCAGGCCACCACCTGATCGAGCACCATCAATTTCACAACCACCCCCTTCAGTAACACCTTCTTCTTCAGTTAATCATTCACTAGCCAGAGCAACCTCCTTCAACAACATAGGTAAGAGTTAAGCAAAGACTATACCAAACAGCTTGGCAACTTCCTCAGCTTATAATAAAAAACCTCATTCAAGCAACCACAACTACTCAAGAGCATAAGATTCTAAGATTGAACTGGCAAAACAGTGCACACAATGCACAGGAAGGTGGGGGAGGGGCACTTTGAATACAAAGAACCTGACTGAACAATATAATTCCTCCTTCTCCACGGGTGGTAGAGGTAGAAGAAGAGCCCTTAAAACTCCTAGTAATGGAGTTGAGGTAATCCTATATATCAAAAAGCTGTAGTGTATTGACACTTTACAGCTCTTCCATTGGCTGTGCTGTGTGCTCCATCAGCCATTGGCCCATCAACTGCCACACAAGAGAACTCGAGTGTCATTGGCTGAGTGCTAGGCCTGCTCCTCTCCCTTGCCCATTACCAACTTGGCCACTCTTCCCTGTCTGAATAAACTGCCAGAACAGCTGTCTCTTCTGAGATGGCTGTTCCCTGCTCAGAAAGAGGCTTCTACTGCTGCCGCTTCTCCTGCTTGGCTTCTCCATGGCTGGCTAGCTACTGAGCTGAGCCACTGGCTGTCAAACCATTCTCTTCTCCTCTTGTTGTGGGGCTCACTTTCCCCTCAGTGGCTGTTGCTAGGGGACCAAGCTTGGTTCTGTCAGTAAAAAGGGAGGGGCAGGAGGCCCTTTCCAGGTCTATTTTGGCCATTATAGGGAACTCACTGGGGCCAGTCCTGACTAGGGGTCGAGGTTCGGAAATTCCTGGGGATTTTGTGGTGGAGTCTACAGAAGCCAGAGTTAGGGGTGGGAAGAGGCCGCAGCTGAATAGACTGCCACAGACTCCACCCTACAAAGCTGTTGTTTTCTCCAGGGGGGAGAGAGAGAGCTCTGTCGTCTAGAGTTCAGTTGTGCTACCAGGCGATCTTCAGGCTCCACCTGGAGGTTGGCTACCCTAGGTCTGGCAGCACCCTCTGGGTGACTTGATGACACATGACTGGCATGACTTAACTAGGCCTGGCTGCTTGGTCCTGTTCATCATCAGCAGCCCCCCTAGAACAGCCAGTGTGGAGTAGCAGTTAACACTTCAAAGCAGAGTCTGTCAGATCATGTTCTTGCTGTGGAAGCTGAGTGATTTCGGACCAGTCACAGATGTTCAGCCTAACCTACCTCATAGAGTTGTAGTGCAGTTCAAAAGGGGAGAGGAGAATGATGGAAGCAGCTTTGGTCACCACTGCAGAGAGACTGCACTTTTCCTCCTGGGGAACCAGTGCTGCCAATCTCCAGGTGAGGGCTGGAGGTCACTCAGAATTATAACTGCTCTCAAGATGGCAGAGATCAGTTCCCCTGGAGAAAATGGTGGATTCTGAGTCATTATACCCTGCTGAGTGCCCAAGGCCAGGGCACCCACCCAGAGCCTCTTTCTAGAGCCTGTTGTATTTATTTCCACAACAGGCCTTATTCCTAGTCCCATATATTGCACGAAAGAAATTGATTACATGGAGAAACTAGTTAACAGTGCAAGGCAGGGTTAAAGTGTTGCTTTTACCCACAAAACTCTCTATGCTCCTAGGACCTGATTCCATGGTATCATCTCTCACTCAGGCCAAATAGAATGACCAGTGTTTGTGGGACAAATGTGTGACAATAGTCTAGTCTTGAACTTTTAATTCAGTGTCTCACTTGTTCCCTTTTTCTTGAGTATCACTTTTTCATTTGAGCTAAAGTGTATTTTGGTTTTCCTACAACCACTTCTCTAAAGTTGGCGTAAATGAAAACCTCTGGGCAATTTTATTTACAATTTTTCCTATGCAGCATTTTGCAGGGGGGTGTGCATCAAGAGTAGAGCCTCAGCTTTGCATGCAGAACATCTCGGGTTCAATCCCTGACATCCCCAGTTAAGAGGACCTGGCAGTTGATGATGTGAATGACTTCTACTTGAGACCATGAAGAGTTGCTACCAGTCAGAGTACACAACACTGACCTAGATAGACCAATGGTCTGATTCAGGATAAGGCAGCTTCATGTACTCAGGGAGACAAAAAACAAAAACCTTGATTAACAGGCTAGAACTGTGAAAGATGAAAAGGTTTTATTCCTGATCACAGGGCAGATCTTAAGTCTGACACAGTGTGAGAGTCCAAATGATTTCAAACTGCAAACAAGGTCCTTAACAAGAAGATTCTTTATTTGACAGTGGATCAAGCAGTCATCTACACGCTTTGAGTCAGTGATACTGGTAAGGGATAAATGGGGTTCAGATATAGTGTATTCAAACACTGTAATGCATAGCTGAACATCCAATCACTATCCAGAGAAAAAGGCACTTAGATATGCTGGACAGTTTGTTCCCAGGCTTCAAGCAGGAAACAAACAAGAAAATTTACAATTAACACCTGCAAAGAAGCAGCAGCTAAGTCTATGTGAAAAGCAACAATCTCAAGCATTCTCAAGGTTACAGAAGCATAGCTAGATAAGCCCGCGCTTGGGAGAGTCAAGCTACATTCCAAAGGTGGGGGTATGAGGGTCTGACGTGGCCTGGTGTGAAATCCCAACTCCCGGCTGGGAATGACAGCTACAGCTGACATTCTGCCCTCCCCAAAATCTCTCTAACCTCCTGGTTTTAAAGAGTACAATTTATGGAAGGCATGAAGCTTTGCAGGAGCATTTATATGCATAGAATCAACCCATTCATCATATTCAGGACCAAAATCACACCACCGAATAAGACATAACAATCGACCCTGTTTAACTTTGGAGTCAAGGATTTGGTCCACTTCAAAATGCGGTTCACCCTCCCTCATCAGAGGAGGAGGTACTGGAAATCCGAGGCCTTCACTCATTTGGCCCAGGGTCTTTTTTCAGGAGGCTGAAATGGAAAACAAAATGAACATATTTAAGTGATTTAGGCAGTTCGAGTTCAAATGACACCTCATTAATTTTTCGGATAACTTTATAAGGTCCAATGTATTTCCACCCCAATTTCCTGCTGGGTTTGAGTCCTTTGATGTTCTTTGTAGACACATGGACTGAATCACCAGGGAGGAGCTCCCATCCTGGGCTCCTCTCTTTGTCTGCATTTTTTTTTGTAGTTAGCTTTAGCAGTTTCTAAAGTTTTAGCAATTAGGGGCCAGGAGTCACGTAGGGAGTTCCACCACTCTTGAAGACTTCCCGACCCTTGTGGAGCCGGTGCCAATGCTGGGAGAGGAACTCCTTCATAACCTCCCATTGCCATAAATGGGGAGATTCCAGTAGAAGAATGCACAGAGTTGTTATAGGTGTACTCTGCGAAGGGGAGTAGTTCAACCCAGTCATCTTGCTGATAATTTGTATAGCAACGTAAGAATTGTTCAAGGATTTGATTTACTCATTCGGTTTGCCCATCGGTTTCTAGGTGATCAGCAGAACTTAGCATGGGTTCCACCCCCATAATTTGTAAAAGCTCCCACCAGAAGGTGGCAACGAACTGCGAACCGTGATTGGAAATTATCTTATGCGGTATGGAATGCAGTTTTATGTTGCTAAGAAACACTTTCGCTAGTGCCTTAGCGGTGGGGAGGCTTTTGAAAGGAATAAAATGGGCTTGTTTTGAAAATGTGTTCACTACTACCCAGATGACTGTTTTCCCTTTGCTGGGCAGTAAATCGGTGATAAAATCCATACAGATAGTCTCCCAAGGGCGAGTTGGGGTCTCCAGGGGTTGGAGCAAACCAGGTATCTTCCTTCCCCGATTTTTGCACATTGAACATGTGTGGCATGTAGAAACATAGTCGGACATGTCCCGTCTCATACGTGGCCCCCAGAACTTTGTAATAGATTCTTTGTAATAGATTCAGAGTCTTTGTAATAGATTCAGAGTCTTAAGGTAGCCAAAGTGCCCCGACAGCTTGGATTCATGGGCGGTGTGCATAGCCTCTTTGCACAAGGAGCAGGGCACTATGAGTCTCTGATCCCGAACCCAACAGCCATCAGATCTTAGAGTTAAACTACTGTCTCCTTTGTATTCTGCTACCTCGCTGTCCTCATAAGCTCGGGCGCATTTGATAGTCCATTTGATAGTGCTTCTGGTCACCACTACCCCTTCCAATTGATCTGGGGTGAACATTGAGTCAATTACTGGGTCTCTCTTACAGTCATGTTGTGGGAGGCAGGATAAGGCATCAGCTAAGGAGTTAGCTTTACCAGGAAAATGACGCAGGGTGAACTGGAATTTAGAAAAAAATCAGCCCAGTGCAGTTGTTTGGCGTTTAGGGTATGCTGAGTGCATAGGGATTCGAGGTTTTTATGATCAGTCCAGACCTTGAAGGGTACTCTAGCCCCCTCCAACCAGTGCCACCAAGTTGTGAGGGCCAACCGGATAGCAGCTGCTTCTTTATCCCACACAACCCAGTTTTTTTCGGTGGCCCCAAATTTCTTTCACACATAAGCTAAGGGATGCAATTTGCCATCCATTCCCTCCTGCAGGACAGCACCCCCCATAGCCGCATCCGACGCATCAACTTGTACAATGAATTGTTTATTTTCATTAGGATGCGCTAAGATGGGTTCGGATGTAAATACTTTTTTAGAGCATCGAATGCCACCAGTGACATTCAGTAATTACAAGAAGAGAAATAATGTTGTATGGAGAGACCTGTGTTGCTTTGCACTTCCTGACTTTGAAAATTCCCCTTCTATACTTCCTCTGGTTAATATATATGCAAATATGTTCTGATGGTCGAATTGGTGAATTAAGACTTAACTTGAGAAGTGGTGAGCCTAGCTAACTCCACTCTGTATGGGCAGGGTCTGCAGCAGAAGGGATTTTGTAGAAACTTACAAAAATAGCTGGTATTGGCATGGCCTTACTTTTAACATCCAGTATAGATCAAAACTGAGGATTCAGCTAAGCTAGTGAATAAGAAAACTAATTTCATGGTAAAATAATTCTTTAATATATATTTAAGGTGTACTGGCAGAACTATTTTATTAAGAAATCTGCATTACAAAACATATAAGGATTATACAAAGATGTTCTCCAACTACTTAAATATGGTTATTTTATTACCACACTATTTAGAATAAACAGTATTCTAGGGAAAAGACTACTCTTAATCTGAAACTAGTAACTATTGATTTTGTTAGTAAAATGTTGCATTACAATATCTTATTGCTTCCTTGGCTAGTACTGTTTTCTATGGTACACAGTCACAGGAAACTGTTTTTACAGAACTCTCGCCATCATGGAAACAAGTTTATGGGTATACTGTAGGTGATGGAATGTAATGTTGTGATTTAAATACCAAGTGGATTGCACAGTAATTACAATAAATATACAAAAATGACCAGTGGTAACTTACCGTGAGGGGTCCTTCTCCTCTGAGGGTTGGAGGACATCTTGTGAGTGATTCCCTCCTATCGCCAGGGAGGCAGGATTAAGTTTACTTCTTCCTGTTTCCTCTGGTGGGAGTCACCCCCAACTCAGTTTGGGTGCTCCTAAAGCTGAAAGGAACTTCAAACTACATGTAACAATAACCATTATCTAAAAACAAAGGCATGAAATATAAAGATGAACTGTAACAGGAAGAACAAGATATAAGAACTCTCTTAACCATATAACATGCGATTACATGAGGTTAATCACTGATGAAAGGGCTAAAGCCTCTAGCTCTCTCTCTTTCTCGCTCTCTCTTTATGTTTGATGTTTCATACCTGGTAATGATGATCCAGGAGGGCCAAGATGTCTTCCAACCCTCAGAGGAGAAGGATCCCTCATGGTAAGTTACTACTGGTCATTCTCCCCCTGAGGTGGAGGCCATCTTGTGGGACCTCCCAGAGCAATGGTCCTAGTTTTTGGGTGGGGGATCGTTGTCCCCAGTTAGAATGGACTGTAGAATCCACCGACCAAAAGCGGCATCCGCAGAGGCATACACATTGATTTTATAGTGACGTATGAACGTAGACAATGGCCGAGGACAGACTGCCGATCCGCCCCGGGACAGACGCGGGGCCAAAAGCCCCGCGCAAAAAGCAGCCTGGCGCAGCCCGTTCCCACAGGCTGCGCTGTCCCAGGGCGGAGGCACGCTGGCGCGGGGGCGTCCAGACTTCCGCCCCCGCTTCCGGCGCGCTGCCGACGCGTCCAGACTGCCGCGAAGCGGCAGGGACGCGCGGCTCTCCAGCCGGAGACCACTTAGAAGTGGTCTCCGGCTGAAGCGGATGGACGGCGCCCCGCGGATGGGTGAGTCCGCGCCGACGCCGGAGGACAGATGCGGCAATGTGAACGCCCCCTCTGCCTCCGCTTTAGAAGCGGAGGCAGAGCGGGGCACATTGCCAGTCTGTCCTCGGCCAATGATGACCATGTGGCCGCCTTGTATACCTCCTCCACTGAAGCCCTGTTGCGAAAGGCTGCATTGGTGGCTGCACTGCTTACGGAGTGAGCTGTAATGCCCTCAGGGATCTTGAGATGCATGCTCTTGTATGCTTCTGCGATGCACGTTCTGACAGTGTAGCTGATCGCTGATGTGGACATTTTCTTTTCGGTATGTGGAGGGGAAATGTTAATGAATAGAGCCTCTGCTTTTCTGATGGGATCTGACCTCCGAATATAGCACTTGAGAGACCGTCTTACGTCCAGCATGTGCCATGCCTTTTCCCTTGGATGAGATGGATTTGGAGAAAAGGATGGGAGATAAATCTCCTGGGTCCTGTGAAAAGTTATATTGACTTTAGGGCAAAAAGAAGGATCTGTGCAAAGGACCACCATATCCTTAAGGAAAATGCACAGAACTGATCTTACGGAGAGTGCTCCCAGCTCTGAGACCCATCTGGTCGAGGTAATGGCCACTAGGAACAAGGTCTTCAACCTTAGGAATTTGAGTGGAATGACCTTCAGAGGTTCGAAAGGAAGTCGTGTCAGTGCCATGAGAACCAGGTTGAGTCTCCAAGTAGGAAATCTATGGCATGTAGGAGGATCTTTGTGTGATGCCCCTTTTAGAACTGTCGAATATGCAGATGTTGAGAGATTGGAAGACCCCTGTACAAGGACAAAACCTAGGCTAGAGCCGCCATTTGTCTCCTAAGAGTAGAAGCCTTGTGTCCTGTGGTTCTGCCATCTTGTAGGAAGGCCAACACTGAGCGGACTCTAGGGTGATGAGGGTCAATCTTTTTCCTTCTTGACCATCTTACAAAGGCTTTCCGTGTGACGTTGTAGATCCTAGTCGTGAAAGGTCTTCTGGAATCCAATATGGTGTTAATGACCGACTCATCATAGCCTAGTCTGACAAACTTCTGCCTTTCAATTTCCACGCAGCTAAGTGAAACCATCCCGGGTCTGAGTGTCAGATTGGGCCCTGCATGAGCATGTCCTCTCAGATTGGAAGGTGAAGAGGAGGAAATACTGCCAGCTCTTGTAGCGATGTGAACCATGGACGACAAGGCCAATAGGGTGCCACCACTATGACTTCCGCCCTCAGAGTCCTTATCTTGCGTAGTAGTCTTGGGAGGACTAGAAGCGGGGGAAATGCGTAGAGAAGTCCTGTAGGCCATGGAGACAGAAGGGCATCTATCTGTTTTGCTGATGGATGAAAAAATCTGGTATAAAACCTCTCCAGTTGAGTATTGACTGACAACATGAAGAGGTCTACCGTCGGCATTCCCAATTTCAATATGATCAGTTGAAAGATGTCTCGGTGGAGGGACCACTCTCCTTCCTGGATTGTTTGACGGCTGACCCAGTCTGCCTGAATATTGAGCATACCTTGTACATGCTCCGCCTGCAAGGAAGATAGATGCTCCGCCCAATTTAACAGGAGAGTGGCTTCTCTGGCCAGGGACGGTGATCGTAGGCCTCCCTGCTTGCTCAGGTATGCTTTGGCAGAGATGTTGTCTGTCCTTATGAGTACATGTTCCGCTTGAATACTGGGGGGAAAGTGTAGTAATGCGAGACGTATGGCCCAGAGTTCCAGCAGGTTGATAGGAAGGGCTGATTCTGTCATGAACCATTGACCCCTGTATGGGATGATGATCCAGAGTCGCCCCCCAGCCGGTCAGACTGGCATCTGTAAAAATCTGGACCTGTTTTTAAATCCAGTAAGTCTTGCCCCATGACAAATTGAGTGGCTTGGTCCACCAACAAAGGCTCATTTTTGCTTGCAGCGGTACCCTGATTGACATCTCCATCTTCAATGTTATATAGTTCTGGAAAGGTCGTAGGAACCTTTGTAGAGGTCTGGAATGAAATCTCCCCCACTGAAGAGCGTTGAAGGTTGAGACCATCAGACCCATCATCTTGGTTAGGAGGGAAAGGGATGACGTGTGTGCTGCAATGATCTGTTTTGCAATTGCCTTGATCTTCTGAACTTTGTCTGGTGGTAAAAACAGTTTGGAGGAACGAGTGTCGATTATCACTCCCAAGTGTTCCAGGCGCTGGCTCGGTCTCAGGTGACTCTTCTGCTTGTTGACCATGAATCCGTATTCTTCCAAGGACTGTATCATCATGGAGATGTCCCTGCACGACTGTTCCTCTGAAGGTGAGCAGATCAGGAGATCGTGAAGGTATGGGTGTATGTGGATGCCAAGCTCTCTGAGCAGTACCACAAGGTGTATCAAGATCTTTGTAAACACTTGGGGTGCTGAGGATAGACCAAAGGGGAGGCTGAACTGAAGCTGTGTTTCTCCCACACAGAAACGGAGAAATCTTCTGTGTGGCTGGAAGATCGGGATGTGGAGATAAGCTTCCGTCAGATCTACTGAGGCTAGGAACTCTCCCAGTTAGAGAGACTCCGCTATGGATCTTAGAGTTTCCATGCGAAAGTGCCTGAGATCTACATATTTGTTTAAGTATTTTAAATCGGGGATTGCTCTCCAGTCTCCATTCTTTTTTGGTACAGTGAAAAAGATGGAGTACACTCCGGTCTGATGCTCTTCCAGTGGTACCGGTTCCACTGCTCGGATGTGGATCAAATGGTCTAGCGCAGCAAGGATTCTGTCTCTCTTTATTGGATTCGTGTGTACTGGTGAGGAGAGGAAGCATGGTGGTGAAAAATTCTGAACTCTGTTTTGTAGCCTGAGGTGATTACGTCTGCACTCCAAGTGTCTGGATTGGAGGTCAGCCATTTTTGGTTGAAGAGTAGAAGGCAACCCCCCCACTGGTAGGTTTGCATAGTCATGCCTTGGTGGACTTGGGGTCACCCCCCTTGTCAACTCTTTTTCCGAAGTTCTTGTTGAATCTACCTGTACTGTTGAAACCTCCCTGATGAAAGTGTTGCTTGTTAGGAGTCCATGAAGGTCGTCTGTTGTCATGGTGAAACCGGTACAACGAGTTGTAGGGACGAAAGGAAGATGAGGTGCCTGGTCTCTTGTCTCTGGTTCAAATCATCCTGGGTAAGGTTTTCTTTTTGTCACGCGTCTCTACAAGGATCTTTTCTAGTGAGTCCTCAAACAGCTTATCTCCCTGAAAGGAGTATGCCGAAACCATGGCCTTTGATTGGTAGTCAGCTGGCCAGGCTCTCAACCAGAGTGTACAGCGAGCAGCTGCCACTGTGGATATTGCTCTTTCCGAGAATACCATGGAGTCCATGGTGGCATCAGCTGAAAAGGATATCACTTTCAGTAATCTGTTAGTGCCCTCTAATAAACCACGATTACCTTTGGGTAACATCTGTATGAGTCTTCGCATCCATACAATCGATGCTCTGGACACCGTGGACACTGCTGAGGAGGCCCTATTAGCTAAGGCGTTGGCCTCATGGGCCCTGCATAGGGCGAACTCTGCTCTTTTATCCAGGTTATCTCTCAAGGCCATCTTCGGAGACTACGCCTGACGATTGTAATGCCACCACTGGTGCATCCACCATAGGGATCTGCAAGAGTTCTGAAGCAGATGAATGCAATGGATAGTCTCCTAGTAGCCCCAGGAACGGGTTTGGTAATTAAGGGTCTTTCCCATTCAGCTTTGACTTTTCTGACATAGAACCCAGGAAAAGGGAAGGCTATTTCTGAGGGGTCCATGGGAGGGAAAAATTCATCAAAGATTTGAGCCCTCTCCCTGCTCCTGTGGTACAGGAGCAGGTTTCTCCAATTTCTGATTCCCTTGGACCTGTAGGGCTGCCAGGGTTTTAGATAGTAAATAATTAAGATCCTCAGGCTTAAAAAATCTAAAGGATTGGTCTTTGGCTGTGGGGGGCTTTGGAATGGTCTCCCCTTCATCCTCAGGGTTAGAGGAAAACTCCCCTTCCTCTTTCTCACTGGAAGTGTGAGACAGGTCATCTCCCCCTACATACTGGGGCTCCTGGGTGTGATGACGCTTGGCAGTGCTCTTTTAAGTAGCTTTAGTGGGCCATTTTCCTCTGCTACCTTGATGACTCGGGGAGGGGGGAACTGGACCTAGAAAAATGGCACCCTCCCAGGCTGCAGAAATGGGCTATCTCCTCCCTCATGGCCCTGCAAAAGAAGGCCACAGCATCGGGAGTAAAGAGGGGGTTCATTGTCAACATTACCCTTCAGCCTCTTCCTCCTCTGCCTCTCCGCTGGCAAATCTCTCTTAGATCTGCCTGATTTGTTCCTCCCCGGATCGGCACGCAGCCCTTGGATCGTCAGTGTGCAGGTGTGGGCGCGATAGGCTATTCCCGACTTGCTCAGTGCAATCAGATCGTTCTAAAATGGCCACCACCATCTTTTTTGTGCACTCTGGAGTCCCGGCATGGGATGTTTTGGTGCGCTTCCTAGCATCACCGCTGCAGCTCTCCCCGAGCCAGTCTTTGCTAGCTGGGTGCTTTTTGGCGCACAATCGCACCGGTCATCCGATGGCCCCACCGTTTCCATTTCTGGCGAAGGGGGCTTAAAAATAGCCTCAGGCTGGGTCCTGGCTTCAGTGGCAGGGAGCGGGGGGCTTGAGATCGTCTCCCAATAGAGGGGGGGGGAAGAGCAGAGAGAGAAGGAGCAGGCTTTTTTTTTGCTTTTAAAAATAGAGAGAGAGAGAAGAATAAGAAGTGAAGAAAAGGTCAGAATAAGGAAGGATCAATAGAGATCAAATAGGAGTAGGTGTTATGCAGAGCTAACACCTATATGCTCTCCCTTCTGAGGCAGGAAATGAACTGAGTTGGGGGTGACTCCCACCACAGGAAACAGGAAAAAGTAAAATTAATTCTGCCTCCCTGGAGATAGGTGGGAATCACCCACAAGATGGCCTACAACTCAGAGGGAGAAGAGCTATGCAACAAGACACCAATACATGAACAAAGCCGGAAAATGCTGCCACACTCAGTATTGTAATTAAGCAACAATGCGGCAATAGTGCAACATACAAGAATAAACAGGTTTCCTACCTGTAACTGATGATCTTCGAGTGGTCATCTGTGCATTCACACTGATGGGTTACTGCGCCTGCGCTGGAATCCATCGGTATAGTAGAAAGCTCTAATGGATTTTTGCTCCCAGCAACACCAGGCATGCGCGGGAGCCCGACCGCGCATGCCCAGAGGAGCGGGCGCAGGAATCCCGCCAGTTCCTTCTGACTGCTGCGACCAAGCAGAGATAGAGAGAGCCTGGCAGCAGAGGGGAAGGAGGGCGGGTAGTGTGAATGCACAGATGACCACTCGAAGATCATCAGTTACAGGTAGGAAACCTGTTTATCTTCGACGTGGTCTCTGTGCTTCACACTGATGGGAGAGTAGCGAGCAGTATCCTACCTGGAGGTGGGTGCAGGCAGGCTGTCACTGAGAGACCGAAGGGAGGACTAGACGACCCAGGGAGGAACGAGTAGCTGCCCTGGTGTCCAAAGTGTAATGTCTCATAAAGGTGGTAGGTGTGGCCCATGTAGCAGCGTTGCAGATGTCTGTAAGGGACGCTCCCTTGAGAAAGGCTGTAGACGTGGCAATAGCCTGGGTGGAATGGGCATGTATCAGGCCCAGGAGTGGCATCCACGACAATTGGTAGCAAAGAGTTATGAGGGCCACTATCCACCTAGAGAATCTTTGCGCCGTGATGGGAGATCCCAATTTGTTGGTAGCGTAGGACACGAACAGTCTAGGGGTCTTACGTGACGGTTTCGTGTGGGCCAAGTAGAATAAAAGGGCCCGTTTGACGTCCAGCGTATGGAGAAGCCGTTCCTCCTGAGAAGTGTAATTGGGGTAGAAATCTGGTAGAACTGTCTCCGCATGTAGGTGGAAATCTGACACCACCTTAGGCAGGAAAGAGAGATCCAGAAAAAGACAGACGGCGTCTGGCAGGAAGGACAGATAGGGAGGGTCGTGCCAGAAGGCTAGAATCTCCCCTACCCTGCGTGCGGATGTGATGGCCACCAAAAACGCCATTTTCCAGGCCAGAAGGTGAGGCGCGCACGTGGCTAGTGGCTCAAAAGGCTTCCTTGTAAGCATACGCAGGACTAGCGTCAGGTCCCAGGGGTGTGCTGGCAGTCTACGCGGAGGGTAGAGATGTCGAAGACCCTTGAGGAAGCGCTTCGAAAGCGGATGTGCAAAGACAGAGGAGTTATCAATACGATTATGGAAAGCTGATATAGCAGCGAGGTACACCCTAAGAGAGGAGTGGGTGAGTCCTGTATCAGCGAGAGAAAGCAGAAATTCAAAAATCGTGGAGAGGCCAACCGAGTGGGGCGAAGCACAGTCGTCCGGTAAGGCGGAGCAGAAGCGGGACCACTTGTAAGTGTAGGACTTCCTTGTAGATGCCTTACGAGAGTTTAAAAGTACGTTGGCCAATCGGTCCGAGAAGGTGGAGGGGAAATTCTCCATGCTGTAAGCTTCAACCAGGCTATGTCGTGATGAAGCGGGGGGGGGGGTTGCCGACTGTAAGCAAGTCTGGCTGAGGCGGGAAGTGATGGTACCGCTTCTGCGCAAGGGATAGGAGCGTTGAGAACCAAGGTTGGCGAGGCCACCAGGGGCAAACCAGGATGCATTCTGCCCGGTCTTGCACAATTTTGTGAACTACTTGAGTTAGGAGCGGGAAGGGAGGAAATAGGTATAGGAACCCTTCGCTCCAGGGGTGGAGAAGACCTAGAGAAAGTGGATCCCGGCCGCCCAGAGAGCAGAACCTGGCACACTTGGAATTGTGTCTGGTGGCGAAGACATCTATTTGGGGAGTGCCCCAGGTCTGGAAAACCGGTTTGAGGTGGACGTCGGAAAGTTCCCAGTCGTGGGTTTGCGCATGGCCTCGGCTGAGCAGGTCTGCTTGCGTATTGAGAACGCCTGGGATGTGCATCGCCCGAAGGTAGATGCCGTTTGTTATGCACCAGTCCCAGAGGGTTAGTGCAAGTCGACAGAGACGACGAGAGACAGTGCCACCCTGTCTGTTGATATAACTGACAGCCGTCGTATTGTCGGAAAGGACTGCTACGCAGGTGTCCTTGACCGTGGGGAGGAAGGCGCGTAGCGCGTAGAAAATGGCTAGCAGTTCGAGGTAGTTTATGTGTTGGGACTGCAGGGAGCTGTCCCAAGCTGCACCTGTTCTCATCGTGCCTAGGTGAGTGCCCCATCCCCAGTTGGAGGCGTCGGTGGTGAGAACAACCCGAGGAGTTGGGATATGGAAAGGGGCTCCCTGTAGCAAACGGGGCATTACGGTCCACCACTCGAGGGAGTCCCGGACTTCTGCCGTGGGGGAAAGAAGCATGTTCTGTGGATGCTGTGACGAGCGAAAGCGACGCAGGAACCATAGTTGGAGGATTCGCATACGAAGCTTGGCGAAAGGAAGGACTGATGTGGTTGCCGCCATGAATCCCAGCAGGCGTTGAATGGAGTGGGCTGTGGATTGAGTCTGCGCACGGATTTGGTTAGCTAGAGCGATGATGGGTAAGGCTCTGTCGCGTGGGAGGAAGGCTGTAAGTAGGGTTGAGTCGAGAACTGCCCCTATATAGCAGACCCTCTGGGAAGGCACGAGATGGGATTTCTCCACATTGATGCAAAGGCCCAGGTCCATGAGCAGGGACTGGGTTGTGGAAATGGCTTCGAGGAGAGCCTGTCTGGAATTGGCGACGAGAAGCCAATCGTCGATGTACGGAAAAAGCATAATGCCTTGAAGGCGGAGAAAAGCGACTACGACGATCATGGTTTTGGAGAAGACCCTGGGGGCGGTAGAGAGTCCGAATGGAAGGGCCTTGTACTGAAAATGTTCGTGTCCTATCGCAAAGCGGAGGAATCTGCGATGGAGGGGCCAGATTGAGACGTGGAAATAGGCGTCCTGGAGGTCCAGGGTGGCCATCCAGGCATTGCGGCGGATGAGGGGAAGGAGGGATGGGAGCGTAACCATCCTGAACCGACGGTACTCGATGAAATGGTTGAGTCCTCTGAGGTCTAGAATTGGTCTGGTTCCGCCGTCCCGTTTCGGTACCGCAAAATATCTTGAATAAAAACCTGTGCGGTGGTGTTCTGCCGGTACAGGTTCGATGGCGTCCTTTTTGATGAGATTGGCAACCTCTTGCAGTAGCGGGGCAGAAGGGGGAGTAATGACGAAGACGGGAACCAGGGGAGTCTGAAGGAACTCAATGAGATACCCTCTGGAAATTATAGACAGGACCAAGCGCCTGTGGTGATAGTGCGCCACGCTGGAAGGAAGGGTGCGAGGCGTGGAAGGTGGAACAGGACACAGTCAAAGTCCCTGTTTCTGTTGACGGGACTGTTTGGAGCGATTAGATTGCTGGGGCGTAGGGAAGCGTTGCTTCTGTTGGTAAGAAGGACGCTGATGGGCGCTCATGGGCCGAGGGTGCCAGTTACGGTCTGGGGAACTTCTGGAGGAGGACCGGCGGTACCATGGTCTGGACCAGGTTCTTGGTTTGAACTGCCTGGTAGTTGGAGAAACGCCCAGGGACCTGGAGGCCTTAATGCTTTTATCAAGCTCTTGTAGAGCGGTGTCAGTTGATGCGTGGAAGAGGCCTAGACCGTCGAAAGGGAGGTCCTCGATGTAAGATCTGGTATCCTGCTGGAGTGTGGTGGACCTCAGCCAGGAGTGTCGTCTCAATGCGATTCCAGAAGCCATGGTTTTAGAAAAAGTGTCCAGAGCATGTTTAGATGTGTTGAGTTACTGCTTGGACAGAACGAGGCCTTCCTTTTGGAGACGGCGGGCTGCTTGCCTTTGGTCGTCTGGGAGGTGAGCTAGGATGCTAGAGAGTTGCTCCCACAGGGCGTAATTGTACCGGCTCATGCACACCAGGTAGTTGGCTGTTTTGACGCCAAGAGCTCCTGCAGAATAGAAGCGACGGCCGAAGCCATCCAGTTTCCGACCCTCCTTGTCGGACGGTGTGGACAGGGCTCTTTTTGCCTTGGTGGAGGAGTTAACCACCATGGAGTTTGGTTTTGGATGGGAAGAGAGAAATTCGGCCCCCAACTCCTGGATGCGGTACATGTGGTCCAGGCGTCTCGACGATACCGGGCCAGATGCAGGCTTATCCCAGGGTGCTTTGGAAGCCTGTAAGAGAACCATCGACATTGGTAGAGCGACCACGGTAGAGGTGTCAGCCTGGACAATGTCGAATACTGGGTCATCAACCGTTGGTTTAGGTTGGAGAATGGAAAGTCCAAGAGACAGTGCCATACGCTTTACTAACTCTCCGTAAGAGGAGATGTCCTCCGAGGGGGAGATAGGGAGGTTGTCTGTCACATCTGGGTTTGGAGAGGGGTGGGAGGGCGAATCCTTGTCGGACTCGGTGTCGTCACTATCCGCTTGCGAAGAGGACGATGCTGGAGGTTCGGATGGATGTGACGGTATGGACGGGGGGTCCGTGATCGGCATCGTTTGAATCGGGATCGGGGTTGGGATCGATCCCTGTGGAGCCATAGAGTGAGGTGGCAGATGGGATTGAGGTGGCAGCTGCTGTGGTAAAGGTGCCGACGGCGGGTGAGTAGCAGACGGGCGGTAGGCCGGTGGCCTGGCATACGGAGCGGACGGCAGGTGACTTGGGGGAGAGGCCCGTGGCCGAGAAGCTGGGCGATCCCAACCCTGGTAATGTGGAGGTGACCACGGTCTCAAGGGAGCAGAGTGAGTGTCGATGTAGTAGGCTCAATGGCGGTCCCAATGGGCCGAGGGTTGCGAGGGCACATCCCAGCGCGACGGTCCCGGAGATCGATGTCGAGAAGAGCGGTGACGGTGCGGTGATCTGTACCGAGGAGAACAAGATCGGTAATCCTTGCGATAGCGTTCTCTGTACTGGGAACGTTCGGTGTCGTCGGGGAGGTTGACGGGGCCATACTGGTCAGAGGGATCCGGCGAAAAGGACCTCACCGACAGGGGAGATCTCGAGACGGATCGTGGATGTGGATCCAGGCGGCGATGCTCGACATCGGGAAACGGTTGGGTTTCCAGGATGGTATCGGGTAGCTGTGGATCAAGTTGGCGAATAGGAGAGTCAAGGAGATGAATGGTAGGAATCTCCAATGTCTGTGCCGGCAGGACGGGCGGAGCTTGCAGCACTGCCTGCGGCTCCGATGGTGTTGGAGCGGGAGGCGTAGGAGCCTTCTTAGGTGGTTTGCCAGTAAGCACAGCAGAGTCCTTGTGCTTCTTCTGGCTTTTGTCCTTCTTTTTCTTTTTTAAGGGCGTCGAAGCCGCGGACTGCGTAGGCACCGGGCGTTTCGACCCCGATTGGACTATGTCCGACGTCGGTCTCGATCCCAAGGGTCCTCGAGATGGTGTCATAGATGTCGATGGCCTGTCGGTCGGAATTGAGGTGCTGGTCGATTCCATGACCTTCTGAGGTGATGGGAGAAGGGCGGATTCAAGTAGGGCGACCTTCAGTCTCGCAGCTGTTTTTTCTTGTTTGATTGCTGAACTTTGCGCAATGCGGGCAAGAGTCGGGGCGATGGGACTCACCCAAACAGAGTATGCAGAGCGAATGGCCGTCCGGAGCCGCAAGCTTGCTCCCACAATTCGAGCACCTCTTAAAGCAGCCCCACTTTTGAGCCATACAGTAGCCCAAAGTGAGGGGAAACGGGGGAGCAGAGAGAGGGGGGAGGGGGAGTAAAGAAGAAAGAAAGAAACCCCACACCAAAAGTCACCCCTTTTTTTTTTTTTTTAATAGGAGAAGACGAGAGAAGAAGAAGAAGTAAAGGCTAAGAGTTAGGAGAGGAAGAAAGAGCTTTCCTCGACGGATTGACGGAGCTGACTGACTAAGCTGTGAACAGCGCGGCGGTCAGAAGAGAACAGGCGGGATTCCCGCGCCCGCTCCTCTGGGCATGTGCGGTCGGGCTCCCGTGCATGCCCGGTGTTGCTGGGCGCGAAAATCCGTTAGAGCTTTCTACTATACCGATGGATTCCAGCGCAGGTGCAGTAACCCATCAGTGTGAAGCACAGAGACCACGTCGAAGATCACACAGTTACAATCATATAACTTCAAAAGAACTTTATTAAAAAAATTTAAAGTTCCTTGCTGCCACACAAGCAGTTTTCAAAAGTTTCCAAGTTTCCTTGCTGCCACACAAGCAGTTTTCAGAAGTTTTCAAGTTTCCAACGAAGGATCTAGATATGAACTTCATTTCGACGTTCTTTTTCAGGGAAACTAATCCAGCTACTGTTTAATACAAAACCTTATCCACTTAGTCCACAGACTTCACAAGAATATTCTCATTAACGGGCCACCTTGAACTAATTCTAAGATGGGAGCTTCTCCTCACTACAATACACATCAGGTATGCCTCCAGATTTTCAGAGCAGTAAGCCTTTAATTTTGACTTCGGATTCTGTGCCTGCCTTAAGCACCATTCTTTGCCCCCTGAACCGGCAAGAAAGACACAGACAACAAAGTTTTTGGGTTTGAACAAGGGCCACTTTTATTAATTAATTTTTTATTCTTCACTATGGCAAGGGGTTGGGTATTGCGTACCAGATAGGTGTCCATATTCCTGACCACCTTCTTATCTTATTGGGCGATGCACCTGTCCTGATCTTGAGCCTTTTTACCAAGGCTCTTGACCAGCAGCCCGGCAATTATAGCCGCTCCACCCGGTCAACCACCCCGAGGCCCCAAAGCCTGCTAGGATAGCTGACCCAGTTTGTTCTCGAGCAGGACCTCCTTTCCCGTTCCCAAGCCACCAGGCTTGAGGGCCGTTCCTGTCTGCCTGCTTAATTATAATAATAATGCTTAGGTGCTCACCATTTTTTCTTTCTGGTCGCTCTATCCCGCCCATACGCAAGTGACCATCCAACAGCAACATGATGCCCAAAATCCATACATAACCTCTCCGCATGTAGTGCAAGGTAGGCAAAAACACCCCTTCCCATACGGCCAATCGGAAAGGGGCGAAAAAATCCTACCTGGCCCCATAAAGAAAAGGCGACCGGTGTGACCTGCACTACAGGGTGGGAGGGTGGGCCAAGCATGTATTTATTCTGCAGCTACAGTTTTAAAAATGTACTTCTCTAAATCAGGGTGGAGCATCACGTGATGCGTGAGGGGTAGCATCCAAAGTTTGTTTTTTTTGTTTTTAAATACAATTGCCCTATTGCAGCTGTGTAGTACTGTCCAGCAAGCACCTTCCATTTAAATCCCCATGGTTCAGGTTTTGTTCATGCATTTAGCATTAGTTTGTCCAATGAAAGGGAACAGAAAGGAACACAGGCAAAGGGGGGAAACCCACTGCTGAATTGACCAGATTTTTTCTGGAACTGACAAGGAGCACTAGGGGATTCCTTTGCATTGTTATTGGCCACTGTGAAAAATTGGAAAGAAATCACATGTTCTCATAAAAGAGGGGAACATGTTGAGTGTACAGAATGCATGGTAGAACCCACTAACACTGCTTGTACAAAGCTGGTTGTGATTCCACCATGCTTTGCACAGGACTCAAATTTGTATGGGAAAGGAGTCCTCTGGCAGAAGCTCTGGAGAAATTTTTAGTCTTGTACCACTAAATTGACAAATTGGGGGGGGGGGTATTTCTGCCAGTGCCCTAGCACAGCTGCATAATAACACTAATTTCCTTCCCTTCCTTGCAAATTTGCATGGTTTTCTTTCTTTTTTTAAAGATTTTGATTGATTTTATCTATATTCTACATTTGTACGCTACTTACTATGCTAAATTTATCTTATACAGAAAATACTTTATAAAATGCTTAATCTATCAATTTATAAAAATTATTATAGCATTTAAAAAAAACATGGTTAACACATGTTACTTTGTTACTTTTTCCATTCAAAAAGCTATTTGGCAGTATGTATAGTTTGGAGAAAACACTTAATAACAAAGCTTATGATTCATACTAGTGCATATGCTTAATAAACATTTAACAATCATTTCTTCTTTTGTCCTCTTCTTGTTTTCTTAGTCTCAACATGTACTTTTGGAGCTGCTGCTCCTTTCTCCGAGTCTGATATTTCTTCTTCGCTCTTAGAGCTATCAAATCCATACAGACTTTCTTGTGAGGCCAGTGAATCATCTGTGTCTCTGCCTTTTTTCTTTTCTTTGACTTTTTCCAGGAATTTTTTCGCTTGATCAGTTGAGTCAATCTTATATTTCTTGTCTTTGATGCTGAAGCTAAGTCCCTCTGGAGTATTCCAACGGTATATTATTGATTCAGACTGAAGCCATGTTGTCAGCTTTCTGTAGGCTTTTCTTCTTCTCCATATTTCAAATGGTATATCTTTCAAAACTTTAACTTCTTCTTCTTGGATCTTCAGAACCGATTTACTTGTGGCTTTTAAAACCACATCCCTTGTTGATTTCTTGGAGAACCTTATCATAATTTCACCTGGCAGGCTTTTCTTTTTGATATATTCTGGGTAGGTCCTATAGACCATATCCATATCGCTTTTTAATTCTTCTGCTTTTAAGCCTGTTAACGGTGCCAACGCTTCACTTAACAGTCCTTTAAGGTCTTCTCCTTTTTTTCTGGTACGTTCTGCAGTCTCAGGAAGAAATTCGCCCGTTCCATCTGCAATTTCAGAAGGGAATCATGATGAAGAGCCTTTTCTTTCTCTGCTTTCTGTAGTCTTGAATCTTGATTTTTTACTGACGTTTTGACCTCCATAAGGTCCCGCTGCAGCTTTTCTGTAACTTTATTCAACTCCTTCAGCTCCAACTGCATTTTATCCATCTTGATGTTCACTGACGTCATTTGATCCACTAGAGGTCGCAATAATGAGGAGAACACCGCACTCATCTCAGTGGTATCAACCTTTGAACTCGGAACTGTAGTTGCTAGCTCTGGGGAAGGTTTCGGTTTCCCCGCCATTCCCCGACTTCGCTATTGTTTACGTTTAGATAAGATGAAGATAAGAAGCGATTTTTTCAGCTGGACTTGTATAGTTTTAATTGTTAAGTCCTCAAGTATGCGATACCGCCATCTAGCAGCTCATCTAAGCTTTCCTTCCTTCAGTAACGCCGTGGGAAAGAGCCTCGTAAGTACGCCGATAATGGAGGGGGGGGGATTTCTCTCCACCCGCCACTTTTCCCGCTAAGTTGCTTATTTCAACTTCGAGACTCACTTTTTCACCTTTGCGTAGCTGGAAGTTACTGCTTCATCGCTTCATATTCTCTGCTGCTTCACGGTTTGCGCTATAGCCATGCGGCTCCTGCGATGGGGGAACCTATGGGGGTGATGAGGGGGACCTCAAATCCCGCGGTCGCCACCACCGGGAGAGATCCCTTCTAGTGCCACCCCAGGCAGAGCCCCCTCTCTGGGGGCTCGGCACCTGTCCAGAGCCCCTTCTTCCCATCGGGTACGGATCGCCTCCCCTTCTAGCGCGGAGGGACGCGTCCGCCATTCTTTGCAAGTCTTCCGGAAGTCGCAAATTTGCATGGTTTTCTCTTAGTGATTCTCTAATTTGATCCAGCACACTAGTACTGATCTTAGCAGTCTTTAAAAGCCTATCCTGTGCTGACTGCACTCTGTCCACCAAATGGATTGATCCCAAGTGATTCTTAAGTTCAGCAGTTTGCAGAAGGTTACCATGTGGCACAGCCACTAATTTAAACTTCCGGAGACTGCCAAAATGGTTCCCCCTCCCCCAAACTTTGTTCACTAAAGTATTAAAGGGGAAAATGTTTTCAGAATTTTAGACTTCCCAGTTCCCTCTCTCTTTTTTTACATCTCATGTCAATTTCATTCCACACTGATGACCCCCTCTTATTCTGTTTGCGTGAAGAGCAGAAATTGTTTTTTAAAATTTTTTGGGGATACTGCCATTTGCCTCCTCTCTGATCCCTCTTTCAAGTCAATACCAGCAGGGAAAACAGGATTGCTTACCTGTAACTGTTGTTCATCAAGTATCTTAGGTGCAGGCACAAATGAGGACTGCTCATGTGCAGGCCTGCCTACAGGTAGGTTTTACAGCTCTGCCTCCAGGGGGCACTGCACACTGGAGATGCAAACCCATCTCTGCCCCCAGCCACATCCTCCTGCACAGCAGCATCTTTTACCCTCAGTACCACAATGCTGCTGGAGAACATGTAGCAGGGCAGGATAGAGGATACATCTGCTAGCACAGAAGATACTTGATGAGCAACAGTTACAGGTAAGCAACACTTTTTTCATCATAGATCTTCTGTGCAGTCCCACATGGGGATTCTAGCAAACTAACCCTAGAAGGTGGGACATGCTCACCTTATTTAAATAACAACAGCAATAAACTGTGTAATAAAAATCACCATACAGCCATTGAGCAAATATATACCATCCATTAAGAAACAGTACTTATCAAAATAGTAGAAACTGTATCAAATTACATAAACAGAACCACTCTTTATATGTGTAAACCCTGCTGTAAACTCTTAATGACGTTCCAACTTAGATGCGTCCAAAAGGCAATGTTAACAACTGATAGGATTCTTCATCAAACCAAAGGTACTCAATACACAATGCATTCCTGAACGGCGTTAAAAGGTCATGCTGCTTCTTTAAACATCACAAAAGAGAACCCCAGTTTGACTGTAATGCAAAGAACTGAGAAGACTGAAGACAACTTGAAACATGTGGTCTTTGACATCACAGGTTCACCAGCTTCCAGGTTGCCATGTTCCACAATTGCTCTTTCAAAAGTCAATATTCACTCCTGTAATAATAAATTCAAAAAGAATTCACAACATTACAGTCAATAAAACCAGGTGCAACATACTTTCAAAAAATACAAAAACACTTATTCGCTTAAATTCCAAAAGTCTCTAATCAATGTTATTCTGTTTGCAGCTACTGCTTCTTCTATTTAAATGAAGTCAAATGCTTGCCGCATCTCTCAGACAACTTCCTCTTAAAGGAAAACCTCTTCAGACTTAAAGGAACTGTAATGATTTCATGTTTTGGCATGTGTATTTCTTTAAATGTCTAGTTGGACTGCAGTAATGTTAAGAAGAGTGATGGGGGAGACAAGTATGATTTTGATTGGCTGATGACCGAGTGTGGGAGGAGATGTTTTGAGAGGAATCTGTGTGTATGAAGGATTCTGTGTGAAGTTTGAAGAGTGAGCATAGTCTGTGTGACTATGGGATTTTGAGTCTTTTTATGAGTGAATGAGACCAACAATTTAGTCTGTGTGTCTATGAGAGTTGATTCTATTGTGTGTGAATAAAACAAAGAGCCTGTGTGGCTATATATATAAGAGAGAGAGAGAAATAAGCCTGTCCGAGTGGAGTTTGGGAGACTGTTCATAGCACCAAGCTTTGCCAGTTATATTTACAAGTTCCTTTCTTCAACAACTGTTCAAAATAACCAGAAACCTATTTTGTTCTTTATTCAATAAATCAATTTTTGTTTAAACTTATCCCAGAAATCAGTACAGTACTTCCTCAGGGCCACATAGTCTTCTGAAGTGCCCATGTCGGTTGGGAACTACAAAAAATGCTCACCTTCCCATCCATGTGGCATACCCACACACCCTGAATGTGATCTTTCCAAAAAGGTTGAATCAGACCAGGTTTGGGAAAGACTGAAGAAAAGCAGGCAAAAAACACAGAATGTGGACTGTTAAGGAACAACACTACGTGGCCTCTCCCCAAAAAGCAGCTCTGATCTGGATGTCAAACCAGATTAAAACCTGTGTGGAAGCAGCAGGAAGTTTATAAACATAGAGAGAGTTTTAAAGGAGAATCAGTCTCCCCAATAGCAAAAACCTCACAGGAACCTTAACCATTCAAAAATGTAGTATGTTGCAACTGTTACAAAAATTACAAATTTATAAGAAACAGCTATAGTCGAATTGTTGATTCAGACCATAGGGGGACATGGTATTAAATCTGTAAATTAATCTAGCTTCTTGTTGAAGCAACACTCTATTCACACCGCATCTATTATACATATGCCCTTTAAAAACATATAGCACAAAAAACCTTAAACAATCTGGTTCATGTTGGAATTGAACATAATGATCCACGAGTGTGGCTTGAATCTCTAGCCTGTGTCTTCTTGGAACCTAGAGCAGTGGAAACTGAGTTCACACAGGCATTTGGAGCCGACCAAGTACCTGTATGAGCACCATTCTTAGCACTACCCACTCTCTGCAACAGCTTTGATTCGGCCCCCCCTCTAGGTGGATAGAGCTGTCAAATCTGAGGGCTCTGACTTGGATCCAAGCCCTGTTGAGCACATGGGTGATTCCTCATCTGCATCACCAACGGATTTTAACATGTATGGGGAACAATGACCAGAATGGCACCAGTAAAAACAAGAATTTTGGAGCACCGTTCTCGCATTCGTAATCATGGGCTGAGGACAGACTGGCAATGTAAAGCGGGGCAGGCACGCTTCGCAAACGGAGGAAAGGAGCACGTTCAGACATGCGCATCTGTCCGTCGGCTCCGTTGCGTACTTACCCGTCTCCCAGTCGCTTTCCTTCCGCTTTACCCGGACACCGGTTTTTCCCGGTGTTCAGGGGCCTTCCTCCGCATGCCTCCCGCTTCCAAACAGTGTGAACTGGAAGAAGCGGGAGGCATCCGGAGGAAGTGTGAATGCACCAGCAAAAAGTTTTGCGCATGTGCACATGTGCGCACATGCGAAAAACATCAAAGGGAAACAAAAAAAAGTGCAGCGGCGCGCGCAAACCGTGCGCGCTGGCTAGGCAGCAGTCTGAACGCTCCGTGGCAGTCTGAACGCTCCGTATCGCCGCTGATCCGCATTGCTCTGGCCAGTGTGAACGGCCAGCTCCGTGGGTTTTTCCCCCCGCTCCAGTTCCCTCCGCTTTGCCTCCGCTTCAGATTGCCAGTCTGTCCTCAGCCATAACCTGGAAGCCCCAGGTTTAAAATCACAGCACAATTAAAATTTATACTTCAGTCTTTAGCATTTTCTTAGACAAATAGTCCCATTTTCTAAGAACCAGTGCACAAAACCTTGCCACCACATAAGACACAGGTTTTTGACTGTCTTCTAAAAGGTATATCCGAAGAATTTCAGGGTTAAAATCAACATAATTTTGTAATGGCTTAAATCTGGGAAGTACAATCCCTCCTATAGTCTTCTATTTTTGAGGAGTTATGCTTAGTTTGGTGCCAGTTTGGTGTAGTGGTTAAGTGCATGGACTCTAATCTGGGAGCACCGGGTTCCCCACTCCTCCACTTGTACCTGCTGGATGACCTTGGGCAAGCCATAGTTCTGGCACAGCTGTTCTTGAAAAAGAGCAGTTTCTGTCAGGGCTCGCTCAGCGTCACCAACCTCACAGGGTGTCTGTTGTGGGGAGAGGAAGGGACAGAAGATTGTAAGATGCTCTGAGACTCCTTTGGGTAGTGAAAGACAGGGTATAAATCCAATCTCTTCTTCTTCTTAATGTGGAGAAATTGCTCAGAAATTCTCCTAAAATGTAAAGGATGACAAGAACTATAATGGAATTATGAATTTCTGTCAGTTGGCTTTTTTTGAATGCAGATAGTCAAAATGTTCTGAGTGGTCCTAAGGACCATCATGTCCAAAAAAGGAATCTCCCACTTATCAAAACAACAGATTATTGTGCAAACCATTAAGCCAGCTGACAAAATCATTGATCTTACTAACCTCCTTAAATAAAACAAAAATGTCATCTATACAGTGTTTATTTAAGGAGGTTAGTATAGTTAAGAAACACTGACATGATCTAAGACAGGGGTATCAAATATGCAGCCCGGGGGCCGGATTAGGCCCCTGGAGGGCTTCTATCAGACCCGCACTGGAATTGACCATCTCCTGCTTCCAGTTCTGTTGCTGCTGCTGCATCATAGCTTGCTTCACCAGACTCTCTCAATTGCTCAGCCACTTCATGTTTTCCCCTGGGTCCTAGATTCAGAGTTTGACAACCCTGATCTAAGATATTCTGTTTCATTTAAATTTCATTGCCAACAGGAGAGTTATAGGGACATCCACAATTTTGTTTCAACAAGAGATGTCCTGGATCTTTAGAATGGGCACATTAGCCCCTGGTGGTGTGAACACAGAATGGGATCTTTCTTGTTTTCTGTAAAATAAAATGTTGTGGTGGAACTTGAGTGTACTTGACGTCTTCTTTATGTATGGAAATTATATAATGTTGTGATATGCTGATGCATACAATTTTAGTGTTTTCAATAGCTACAAATAGTAATTTAAGTATGTTTTTAATGCATTGAACAAATGCAATATGTGTTTAAACACTCACTAGCTTTAATTGATTGGCCTCCCGAGCCATGGTCTCCACTGGCAATGCTGATGCTCTCAACCAGGCATGCCTTCATAATATAATGGTCGAGGCCACAGCTAATGCACTAGCATCAGCTATATTCCTGGAGGCATTTAACTTTCGTTTGGCTAATTTCACTCCCTCAGATTATATGGCAGCTGCATTAGGCCTTTTATCTTCTAGAATAGGATCTATGTATTGTGTTAAATAAACCTGATAATGTGCCATAATGGCTTTAAAATTAGAAATATGAATTTTTAGTGCGGCGGAAGAATGTAACTTTCTGCCCAAAACTTCAAGTTTACAGCCCTCCTTCTCTAGAGGGGATGACCTAATACCACCCAGCTGTTTGGATGGCAGAACCTCTGCCACTAAGCTACTGGGCATGAGGTGCCAATAGAGGAATCCCTCCTCTTTAACCTTGTAGAGATTTTCTACTTTCTTTGTGGAAGGCTGTACAAAAGCCGGTCTTTCCCACACATTTTTAGTAATCTGCCAAATACCCTTAACTAAGGGGACCGTAATGACCCCCCGCTCCACAGATTAGAAGATATCCATAATTGGGTCCTCTTCTGTCTGTTTTGGAGGTGTATACTCAATCTTTACTGCATTCATCATCCTAACTAATTGTTCAGAATATAGACTCAAGTCCTCGTGGGAGAGACAGGTGATGGATCCCCCATAGCTTCCTCAGGAGAAGAAGCTGGTGTCACCTCAGGGTCTGTCTGACAGATGGTCCATTAAAGAGTCCTGATGGATGGAAGGAGGAGAAGTTTCCTGAGTGGACTGATGAATATCCACAGAGCACGATCTGGTATGTGAACCATATCCACTTCCTGGATGAAGGGGATCCACTTCCTGGAGTGGATGGAGGCTCCTGGCACTGTCTTTTGGAGTCCCACTGGAACCACAGTGGAATAAACTATGGAGGAATTTGACAAAGATCAGTTTACGGCTCCAGCATGCAGTGCCCCATTATCTTTTTCCTGCTGAAAATTTGCTACTCACAGCCACCTCTTTTGGTAAAAGAACCCAGGTTTCTGCACCCTGTACAAATACACAAGCTAATAACCCATGTTAATCTGAATTTATGTTCACATGGGGTTTTTTGGGAGGGTGGAGTGGTAAAAGAGACACTTCTTGTCCCTTCTTTCTCACCGATATACACATCTGAGGCTTGCTGTCGAGCTGTAGTATGACATGCCTGAAAAATGTGACATGTATTATTGTTGTCAAACTCCAGGAAAGCACCCATGGCAGTGTTTTTAGACAGGACTTTTCACCGATAGCTGCTGATGTTGCTTTATTCCCCCCCCCCCTTAAAATGAAGTCCATGACTTCAATAGACTTAGCAGAGTATAACTGATTGTTAGGATGCTGTTAAGGTGTTTGTTTGTTTGTTAAGCTATCTTGAGTTCTATGGGATTCAAATAATTTAAAAGTAATCAATTAACTAAACAATGATGCATTCTTTGTATATATTTCTTTCAGGCTCCCTGATAATAATCCAGAATAACGGCCTGAACAAAGAGCACAAAGAATAACAGATGTATCAAGTAGGTACAGCTGGAATACTAATTACTTAGACATGTACAAGTAAATCAAAGCACAAAAAAACATAGCCAGAATGCACTGTCATTACAGACACAAGATGAGTCATTTCAAATGAAAAAATGGAAGGCCTGTCATGTGCTTAAGATCCTCAAAACAAACCTGTATCTAACTACCACCACCCAACACGCACAAAAGAAAGCCCTGTAAGCAGAAAGATTTAGAACTGTAAATTGTCCTGGACAGTAGTGGGAGCTGGAGAGGAGTAGGTACCACTACTAACCATCATCCACCCACCTTAGGGATTCTGTTTTACCCATAACTATAGGTGCAGCCTTAAGTATAAGGGAAATGAATTTTTTTTAAAAGGTTGTTTACCTGTAACTGTTGTTCACTGAATATCTTCTATGCAGGCACACATGGGGACTGCGCATGTGCAAGCCTGCCTCGTGGTAGGTTTTTACAACTCTGAGCCTCCAGCGAGCATTGTGTGCTGGAGCCGTAAACTTGTATCCGCCCCTGGCCACATGTTCCCATGCAGCAGCACCTCTTGCCCTTAGTACCTCCATGCCACCAAGAGCATGTAATGGGGCAAGAGGGAGGGGATGTGTACCTGCACAAAATATACTCAATATGGTACACCTTGGCCAAAGAACACTTATCCTCTAGCAACTGTTCTATGAATGGTAATATATGCTCCCAAAGGAACAATTGATAGCCAGCCATTATAACTTTGTAATTGGCCACCTTGAAACTTAAGGATGCGGCTGCACAGACCTTCCAACCTACGGCATCTAGCTTGCAACCCTCCTTGTCAGTTGGGGCAGCATGTGTGAGGCTTCTGTACTAGCAGCAAAAGATCAGACCTTTGAAGTTAATCAGAGTTCTTTATTTCTAGTACTGGAACAGGTTCTCGGATGTTTGTTAGAGATACATGATAGAAAGCTGTCATGGTTAATATACCTTCAAGTCACAATTGAACCCAGACATGTAACCAATCAGAGTCAGTGTATTAACGCAGAAAAAAGGAAGACAACCGTTGAGGTTCCCGCAGCAAGGTGAGAAAGTTATAAAAATTCCCTTCTTGATCCTGGTGACCCGCATGTGCGAAAGTTAGGCTAAACATTCCAGATTGCAACAATACACTAGCTTCAAGGTTGTCACAACAAGATAACATTCACAGAGCCTCAAAGGGAGGAGGAGGAGAGGATGGCTGGAAAAGGCCATCTGTTAAAATGACGTGTAGGAATGCCATCCTCCCACCTAGAGAAGAGTAACATTAAACAGAGTAGGCAATATACTTCAAAGGGAGATATATGGCTGCAGGAAGAGGAGGGGTTTTTGATAAGGGTGTCAAGGCAAACACGTTATGATAACATGGAAAATGAAAGTAACTTACAGGACTGCTATTGTCAGATTCTGACAGCATGGTATGATTGTCGTCCCTTGGGTTGTATCTCCTCCACCATGAGGGAATATGGAGGTGGATGTATAGAAAAGTAGTTAAAGCAGGGGTGTCAAACATGTAGCCCTGGAGCTGGAACTGGCCCATCTAGGGCTCTTATCTCGCACACAAGGAACTGGAGTGAGAGAGGGAAGGCAGAAGGCTGCTCAGGGGGGTGGGCACACGGGCGCACATGGTGAGGTGTGTGTGGTCGAAGCTGTCAAGAAATGAAAGGAAATGGCCAGGGGCGGGTATAGTATCCCTTGGAAAAAAACTAGTCTTGCATGTGATTAAATACATTTCTTGGGGCTTTTGTGGATTCCCCACTAAATCAATTGCTTTGACTCCTAAGAATTAATTGATTTTGTTTGCATTTTGATAACAATAAAATAATATCATTAATTGGATTTGCCTGTGTCATTTATACAATTTATATCTCCAGTACGTGGCATTATATTTCATAGTAGACATGGCCCGGCCAAATAAAGTAAATTTTATTTCAGATCTGACCATCATAACAAACAAATTTGACATCTCTGTGTTAAATGGCTCTTTTTGACCCTGTAGAGTTGCTCAAGACATCTGGTGCTCAGTTGGGCTGATGCCAGGCACTGCCAAACCAGTAATGTAATGTTCTCCAATTCCATCAGAACTGGAAATGCAATTAAACTCAGAGATCCTGGGTATAAGCAGCTAAGAATCTTATCTTCAGGCTTATGTTCCATTGTGGAGATCTCTACGTCCAACAATTGTGCCATTTTGGCCATTTGTTTCCCATCAGGGCTCGGATCCAATGAAGAGCCCTTGGATTTGACAGCTCTGTCTGCTTCCTCATCAAATGTAGGAGAGGGGGGCCGAACCAAACCCAATGCAGAGAGCGGGTAGTGGTAAAGGCGGTGCCCATACAGGTACTCGGTTGGATCCACATGTCTGTGTGAACTCATCTCCCACTTCTCCAGATACCGAGGAAACATAGGGTAGGGATTTGAGGGCCAACTAGCAAGCGCAGGTGGATGAGGCCAGGGAACCATCTGCTCCATCTCAGCTCTGGCAAGAAGTTGACCCAATGGCAGCTTATGGTCAACCTCACCTTCTGAAAGCAAGGTAGGTGAGGAGCTCCGGTTTGGAGGTATTCTGGGCTCCTGTTCTAAGGACAGCCCTGGTTCTGAAGTAAGAACCCTCAGTTTCCTCTGGGAGCTCTCTTTCAACTTCTCCTTACCCTTGTCTTTTTGGTAGGGGGCTCAGAGGAGGCACACCATCTGGATGGGGAACATGAGCCTGACCGGGTTCTCTGAGACCTGGAATCGGGGGCAGAGCTGATCAGGTTGAACCCAATAAGGCAGTCGGAGCTGACTTGTCCTTAGACTTATAGGTGGGGGGATTCTGAAGCCTTGAATACCTTTTCCCACAACATTGCCTTGAGTTTTAGGGATTTCTCCTGATGAGCCTTTGGAGTAAACTTTAAACAGTTCTTACACATGGACATAGAGTGGCTTTCCCCCAGGCAGAAGAGACACAGCTCATGTTCATCCGTCTGTGTCATTTTCACACTGCACTGAGTGCATTTCTTAAACAATACCTTTTGTGCCATTTCAGGACCAACACCCTGGAAGCCAATGGCAGCAGAAGGAAGACTTCCACCGCAAAGAAACTGGAGACTTGATCGACACAACCTACTTTGTCAGTGGCAAAGAAAGAAAAACAGGTTGCCTACCTGTAACTGATGATCTTCGAGTGGTCATCTGTGCATTCACACCCATGGGTTTCTGCGCCTGCGCCGAAATTCATCGGTATCTGGAAAGCTAAACGGTTTTTCGCGCCAAGAGCCTCTGGGCATGCGCACAGCCCCATCGTGCATGCCCAGAGGAGCCCGGCGCGTGGATCCTGCCAGTTCCTTCTGACCACTGCCACCGGTAGTGTGGGGACAGCCTGGCAGCAGAGGGGAAGGTAGGGCGGGTGGTGTGAATACACAGATCACCACTCGAAGATCATCAGTTACAGGTAGGCAACCTGTTTATCTTCGATGTGGTCTCTGTGCTTCACACCCATGGGAGATTAACAAGCAGTGACTTACCCGGAGGAGGGTGCAGACAGGCTGTCACTGAGAAGCGGTAGACAGAATAACTCTCCCCAACACCATGCGGTTTGATGCCTGGTGTCGAGGGCGTAATGTTTTATGAAGATGTTTGGCGTGACCCAAGTGGCTGCTCGGCAGAAATCAGTTAGAGCTGTGCCCTTGAGGAATGCCATAGAGGTTGCTATGGCTCTAGTCGAGTGAGCACATAGGGGGCCCGGCAACGGGGTATGCGCCAAACGATAACACAGAGTTATGAGTTCCACAATCCACCTGGATAGCCCCTGGGCCATGATAGGTGTTCCCAGATGGTGGGGCACATACGAGACAAAGAGGCATGGCATTTGTCTGCTTGCCTTGGTGCGGTGGAGGTAAAAGAGAAGAGCCCTCTTAACGTCCAGGTGTGTAACAGGCGTTCCTCCTCCTCCAACGTGTAGTTGGAGAAGAAGTCGGGAAGAAACACTTCAGAATGCAAGTGGAATCCTGACAACACCTTGGGAAGGAAGGATATGTCCGGAACCAAGCAAACTCCGTTGGGAAGAAAGGAGAGGTATGGAGTGTCATGTCTGAATGCTCTGATCTCCCCTACCCTCCTGGCCGAAGTGATGGCCACCAGGAAGGCCGTTTTCCAAGATAGCAGGTTGAGAGCACACGTAGATAGTGGCTCGAATGGTTTTCTGGTCAACTGACGGAGTACAAGGGGAAGATCCCAGAGAGGAGTAGGCGATTTGACCGGTGGGTAAAGGTGCAGCAGCCCCTTTAGGAAGCGCTTGGAGAGAGGGTGAGCAAAAACAGAAAATGTATCCGCTGGATTGTGAAAGGCAGAGATGGCCGCCAAGTAGACACAGGCAGAAGAGTGAGACAAACCTGCATCTGCCAAAGAAAGCAGGAACTCGAAAATACGTGGTAAGCCCGCAGAGGTTGGTGATATGCCGCTTCCCTCAAGGAAGGCCGAGAAACGTGACCATTTGTAGGCATAAGCTCACCTAGTGGGCATCTTGCATGAGTTCAAAAGGACGTTGGCCACTCTAGTGGAGAAAACCTTGGGGAAATTCTCCACGCCATCAATTTAAGATGTGGGATGTCGTGGTGGCATATTGGAGATCCCGCGATGTTCAGCTGAGGTCTGGGTCCAGAGGAAAATGCAAATAACAGCCTAGAGCCAGAGAAAGAAGCACCGGGAACCAGGGCTGTCTGGGACACCAAAGGGCAATGAGAATGCAGTTCGCCTCGTCCAGAAGAATCTTCTTCACCACCCTGGCAAGCAATGGCAGAGGCGGAAAGAGGTATAAGGAACCTGTGAGTCCAAGGGTAGATCAGTCCGTCGCCTAGTGTCTTTCCCCCCTTGAGAGCAGAACATCCTGCACTTTGCATTGCACCTGTTTGCGAACACATCTACTTCTGGTGTTCCCCAACGAGCGAAGACTTGATGGAGATATGTGGGGGATAGTTCCCATTCGTGGGGGCAGCCCCATCCCCTGCTGAGAAGGTCTGCTGTGGTATTGAGAACTCCGGGGATATGTGTCACCCGAAGAAAGATATTTTTGGTGATGCAGAAGTTCCAGAGACACATTGCTAGTTTGCATAAGGAAAGGGATACCGTCCCCTCCCTGCCAGTTGATGTACGCCACTACGGTAGCGTTGTTCATTAGGACCGCCACACAATGGGCCTCTAGCACTGGTAGGAAGGCCTGTATCGTGAAGGCCACTGCCATCAACTTCAGAAAGTTGATGTGTCATGTGATTAGTGAAGCATCCCATGGACCTCCTGTGGTGTGTCCCGATAGGTGCATGCCCCACCCCCAACGGTGGGTGATGGGAGGTGGTTAGTGTCAGGATGGGTGATGGGAGGTGGAACGGTGCCCCTTGGAATAGATTGGGGTAAGTTGTCCACCATGTAAGAGAGTCCCGGACTCAGAGAGGAGGGTGAAGTCGGGTAGACTGTGTCTCTGTCTGTGGGTGAAAGGTAGCTACGAACCAGATTTGCAGTAGCTTCATCCTTAACTTTGCGAATGGGAGCACAGTGATGGTAGCCGCCATCAATCCTAGAAGACGTTGGATTGTGAGAGCCGAGGACGAAGGTTGCGTTTTGACCTGTTCTGCCAGGGACACGATGGGGGATGCCCTATCTTCTGGGAGATAGGCCATTAATGACTCGGAATCCAGGGTGGCTCCGATGAACTGGACACGTTGAGTGTGGCAGAGGCAGGATTTCTCCGCATTTATCTTGAGACCCAACATAGAGAGGAGGGTGAGAGTGTGAGCGATGTGGTCCAGAAGAATGGTTTTTGACTCCGCTACCAGCAGCCAGTCGTCGATATATGGGAAGACCCATATTCCCTGGAGGCGTAAGTGGGTGACCACCACTATCATAGTCTTTGTGAATACTCATGGTGCGGAGACCATCCTGAATGGGAGGACCTTGTACTGGTACTGAGTTTGGCCTATAGAGAATCTTAGGAACTTCCGGTGTGCTGGAGCAATGGTCATATGGAAATAGGCGTCTTGAAGGTCCAACGTTGCCATCCACGAGTTTCTGTGGATGAGTGGCAATATGGAGCGCAGGTGACCATGTGGAACCGTTTGTAACTAGCGTATTGATTGAGTCCCCATAGGTCCAGAATGAGCCTGATGCCTCCATTTCGTTTGGGGATGGTGAAGTACCGAGAGAAGAAACCCTTCCCTAGTTGGTGAGAAGGGACAGGTTTTATTGCATCTTTCGCCAGAAGAGTGGCTACCTCTTGCAGAAGAGACGGTGACGGAGGAGTGATGGTAAAGACTGTGGGGGGGCTGGTGGATGAATTCTTTGAAGTACCCCTTGGATATTATGGATAGAACCCATGCATCTGAGGTGATTCTTAACCATGATTGAATGAAGGGGGCTAGATGAGGCAGCTGCGGAAACCTGGACAGGGAGTCAAAGGCCCTGCTTGGCTGGGCGTTGAAATTTCTGACAGCCAGGTTGTTGGGTGGTGCTGAACTTTTGCTTAGAAGCGTAAGTTGTCCTTTGTTGCGTAGGAGACTGACGTGGGCACCAAGAGCGGTCCGGGGATGATCTAGAGTACGGTCTCCTTGACCATGGTTTGGTCCACTGACGATGTTTGTAGGACCGAGGTGGTTGTGCAGAGACCCCCAGCGTGTGTGAAGCCTTGATGCTCTTGTCGAGGTCCTGCAGTACCGCATCAGTGGTGGCATGGAATAACCTTTGGCCATCAAAGGGTAGATCCTCTATAAGAGATCTTGTGTCATATTGTAGAGTGGTCGTGCGGAGCCAGGAGTGTCGTCTCAGAGCAACAGCTGAGGACATGGTTTTGGAGGCAGCATCCAGAGTGTGCTTAGCTGAATTGATTTGTTGTTTGGCCAGAAGTAAGCCGTCTTTCTGAACCTTACAAACTGCCAAGTTTTTGTCCTCTGAAAGATAGTTCGCCCATTCTGAGATCTGTTCCCAGAGGGCATACTGGTAGCACCCCATACAGGCCAAGTAGTTGGTTGTTTTGAGCCCTAACATGCCTGCCAAGTAAAATCTCCTACCGAAGGCATCCAGTTTCTTGCTCTCCCTATCAGGGGGGGGTCGAGTGTGTTTTCTTTGACCTAGTCAATGAAGTCACCACCATAGAATTTGGTTAAGGGTGGTTAAGGAGAAATTCCACACCAGATTCCTGCAGGCAATACATATGGTTGAGCCTGTGTGACGAGACCGGAGCTGATGCGGGTTTATCTCATTGGGATTTTGTGGCTTGAAGCAGCACCGAAAACATTGGTAGTGCTATCGATGTCGACGTGTCCATTTGGACTATGTCGAAGACCGGGTCCAACACGACCGGTGTCAGTTGAACTATTGGAATTCCCAGGGAGTGAGCCATTCGTTTAATCAGCTCTCCGTAGGTAGAAATGTCCTCCAAGGGGGAAATTGGAAGATTGTCCGCTATGTCTTGTTTTGGTGACGGTAGCTCCGGTGAACTGTGTGAAGAAGTCTCTGCATCCGAATCTTCTTCCGTTGATTCAGAGTCCAGGGGAGGGGAGGCAGGAAGATTGACGTCGGTGTGTTGTGTTGGCGGTGGTGTCGGTATAGGTCTCGGAGGGGGTGGGGCCTCAGATGGTTGTCGGACGTGTCCCTTACGTGGCTTCCAAGGAGGTGATGGGGATCGAGGTCGATGAAAATCCCGATATCGAGGGTCTTCCTCAGGAGGCCTCGATACGGACTCCGCCGCACGCGAGTAACCTGGGGATCGAGATTGATGAGAAGGGGGGTGTTCCCTTACATGGCACGCTGGAGAAAGCCAAGGGACGGTGGACGACAATGGGTAGGCTCCATATGGAAGCCTGTGGCATTGATCCCAATGCGCTGGTGAATAGGAGACGGGGTGATGTCTCGCATAGTATGCCAGAGATCTGTGACCGGAGAGGTGTCGACGTGGAGACCTTGTCTAATGGGGTCAATGCCCTTCCATCTCGGTGTGCCATCCCGAATCTCTGCCGGATGAGACTGAACGGGGTGGCGACGGAGATAAGTCCTGAGAGTGATCCCGATGAGGGGGGGTCTGTAGAGTAGACCACTTCTGGGAACCTCTGCGTGTCCAGGATCTCTGCAGGGAGGTCGGTATCGACCGGATGGATTGGTGAGTCCAGCAAATGAATAATTCCTGCTTGGACCTCTGAGTGTTCTGAGGTTACTCTTGGGATCAGTGCCAAGACCTCCATCGATCCCCAAGCCAAGACCATGCCCTTCGAGCGGGACTTATCGGTAGTGGCCTTTTTTGCACGCTTCTCCTTTTCCTTCTTTTTCTTCTTCGTAGGGTAGAAGATGAGGGGGGGGGCGCAGGACGTTTAGTGTATGTACCCAGGTCGGAAGCTGCTTTCGGTACCGGAGGTTTCGATATAACTGTCGATGTTGATTTCGGTGCCGAGGTCGATATGGATTTCAATGCCAAGGTGGACGGTAATTCTGAGGACTCCATCGGTGTTCCCTCCAAAGTGGGTTCCCGCGGTTGAAGAGCTGCTTCAAGGAGTGCAACCTTGAGACGGGCCGCTCGGTTCTTTTGAGTCTGATTTGAGAATTTTGCGCAATGAGCACAAGACTCGGGGCGATGGGATTCACCGAGGCACAAAATGCAGAGAGAGTGCCCGTCTGGGGCTGCAAGCTTGCTGCCACAGGAACTACAACATTTGAAGCACCCCCAGCACTGAGCCATGCAGGACGGTCGGAGTTTGAGGGGGGGAAGGGGGGGCATCTCCACGGACAGAGACCCCTTTTTTCACCTCCCGCAGCGTAAGCTGTAATCCGAGTCGTCAAGTTAAGTCCGTGATCCATAAGAGAAGTCAATACAATCCTTAAAGTCAAGAGGAAGAAGGCTTTCCAGAGTACTGTTCCAAACTGACGAATAGCTGTTAGCCGTAAGGCGGTCAGAAGAGAACTGGTAGGATCCACGTGTCGGGCTCCTCTGGGCATGCACGATGGGGCTGTGCGCATGCCCAGAGGCTCTTGGCACGAAAAACCGTTTAGCTTTCCAGATACCGATGAATTTCGGCGCAGGCACAGAAACCCATGGGTGTGAAGCACAGAGACCACATCGAAGATATATTAGCTAAACTAATTCAGAAGTAAAGTGCAATATATTTCTTTTTAAAATACTTTTCCCATCCCTATGTTATGTTTGTAACACGTCTATGCAACCAAATTTCCACAAGGAAAAAGTGCTTGTGTGTAGGAATCTGCCAGTCTACAGATCACAACATATGCCTGTAATTCGCTGTCTGTAGATGTGCTTGGAGAATGCAATTGTCTGTAGAGTCCCAACACAAATATACTGGGGATTTACAGGAACATATCGTAACAACATAAGAGAAGCCATGCTGGATCAGGCCAATGGCCCATCCAGTCCAACACTCTGTATCACACAGTCGTCAAACCCGAGTGCCATCAGGAGGTCTGCCAGTGAGAAAACTCCAGAAGCCCCCAGTTGTGGCCCACGAAGCACCAAGAAAACAGAGCATCACTGCCTCAGACAGAGTGTTCCATCTACATCGTGTGGCTAATAGCCACTGACAGACCTCTGATTCGTATGTTTATCCAATCAGAATCCCCTCTTGAAGCTTTCTATGCTTGTAGCCAGCACTAGTTCTTGTGGCAGTGAATTCTTTGTGTTAATTACTCTTTGGTTGAAGAAGTACCTCCTTTGATCTGTTCTCCCCTCTCATCACCTCAATCCAATTAAAGTATTTTGATACCCCTCCAGAAATTGGCTGTTCTGGAGTCGGCAAGTACCTCCCATCTTCCACAATGAAGACAGAGGGGGGAAATGCATTCAGCTTCTCTGCCATTTCCCTATAATCTTTTAGTAGTCCTTTTACCCCACTGCCTCCCTAGCTGGTTTTCTGCTACTACAGTATTTGAAGAAATTTTTATTGTTGGTCATAGTGTTTTCAGCAATATGTTCCTCATTGGCCCTTTTTGCCTGTCTGATCACCAATTTGCATTTATTTGGCAAAGCCTGTGCACCTTTCATTTATCTCAGTCGGACTAGCCTTCCACTGCTTAAAAGAATCCTTTTTACCTTTTACTATTTCCATTACTTTGATCGTTACCTATTTGTACCTTTCCTAACTAGGTGTGTGCGCACACACACACACACACACCGGTATTTTTTGGGTTCAGGTTTATTGAACCCGAAAAATATCTGTATTTTCCAATATTCCTGAATCCCAATACCAGTATTCAGATTTGGTAAATATTCAGGAAACCTGAATTTTTTGGCTCCATTATACCCTACGGGGACCATTACAGTCAATAGTCCTCAGAAGGTATAATGGAGAATAGATCCAAGGGGGTCGGGTGACAGATTTACAGCAAAGCTGCTGGTGCCTCTCCTACCCCCCCCCCCCAACACACATTTCAAAAATATTGGACCAGAAAGTCCAATTCTATGGGTCCCAGAATAAGGTGCACCCATCCTCCCTTGTTTCCAATGGAGGCGGGGAAAGGCATTTAAAGGGATTGCAGTCTTAAATGCCTTCTCCAAGCCATGCCACTCTGCAGCGATGAAACTTCTAAAGCATTTAAAGGGTTTGCAGTCTGTTTCCATGCAACAGGCATGGAGTTGAGCAGGCTCCGGAGGACAGTGGAGGACAGGAGGGCCTGACATGATGCAGTCCATGGGGCTGCAAAGAGTCAGACTCGACTGCGCAACTGAACAACAACAAGAAGTCTGTTTAAACATCTCCAAGTGGCGAGTTCACCCAGAAGGCCTGCAAGCCCTTTAAATGCCTCTGGAGTTCATTTGCCAAAGAGTTGCATGGCTTGAACTACACATTTAAAGGGACCACGATCCCTTTAAATGCCCTTTAAGTTCAGCTATCTGGCGGTTCCAAAAATCCCAAATATTTTCTGGATTTTGGGAACTTGGCCATTTTGGATAGCCAAAATGCAGTCCCAATTTAAAACCGGCTTTAAAAATACCTGAAAATACCGATAACATATTTTTGAGTATTTTTTTGGTTCAGTTTATGCCAAATGCACACTCCTTCTCCTAACCTGCGGTATACATTTGGAATCATATTGGAATGTCACACATGTAAATATAAAATCATTGCACATATTTCTCCACACAAGGGAATTCTGTTTAGGAAGCTTGACATAGGAAACACTGCTCAGATAAACAAAGCAAGAGGGACTAAGGCAAAGGCACATGACTCAAGCCAAGATTCTCCACAGACCTGATACAACTCAGACTGATACAACTCAACAGACCTGATACTTCCTCTTGAGGAAGATTACTGAGGTGCTATTCTCTCAGGAAGAGTGGATTAATGATTAAGAGTAACATTGTACAACAAATTTCTTAGGCAAGATAATCTGACAATAATTGAAGATTATCTATTCCCTGAACTACTGCCGCCTGCATCCAGTCCAAGTGTGTTATGGCAAATGCTGTGCATCTGAAATGATTTTATTGCAGGTAGCCAAGATAAGGGTTGTATGTGAAAGAACCAGAAAGTTTTTTCCAGCAATAGCTGTACATGGGTAAAGCTATAGCTTTACATCTCTTTGCTCAATTTTTAAGTTGGTACTAAAACTTTTCCCCCTTAAATGCAATCTTGTATCCACAGTACATAGTGTACACATATAATGTAAAAAGATTAATCTTTCAAACTGACTTCTTGGAAGTCTGGAAGCCCCCTAGTAATAAACTTCTGGCTATCTCCTTCTGCAGTGCTGGTGAAGCCTAACAGCGTGTTCACCTTTAAAAAACCAAAGCCATTACTTAAAACCAAAAGCTGTTCTGCCTAGTTTACAACTCTGTCCCAAACAAACTTATTTAAAAATAAGGGCAGTTTTGTCTATAAGTTTTTTGCATGTTTTTTCTCTGTGTTACCTCAGTCTTAGTCATTTTAGCCAGCATAATGTTTTCACAACACTAGGTTAAGCTTTCTTTCTAGTCTTACTTATCCAGTGGTCAAGTATAACTCTCAATGCAGTCCTGAGAACACTTTCCTGAGAGTAGGCCCCGTTGAATACACAAATAGGATTCTGAGAGGAGCTGCTTAGGATTGTACTGCACACCACTCTTTCAGGTTCTAGAAATGGTCATGCTTGAAAATATTAAATACTGAGGACCGAATCTATATTTAGCTTCACTCTTCATGTTGCTTGTGTAAATCCATCTGTTTGTGTAAATCCATCTGTATGATTAAGAACACAGACACCCACTGCAATTTGGATATTCTGGTACATTCTACAGCATTATTAATTCTTGCTCTTTTACAGACGTCAGGAGCTATCTTCTCAAAAGTTGATTTCTTTAATAATTATTTCGAGCAACATGTATATTCCTGAAATTATTGGAACTGTGTATTTTCATAGTGTTTACTTCTAACTAGATAAAGCAAGATACCTAATATTCCAATTACTTTGAAAACTCAGGGTTAAAGTAGACAGGACTGAGATGTCTTTCAAGAGTGCTGGGAAGACACAATGGATTTAATCCTTCTACCTACACAAGGATTTTTTAATTAAAACTGTCCCTGTGTACTATGAGCCTTCTAGAAGAAAAAGACAAAATACCTAAGCTAATAACAGCACTATGGGAAGGGGGGAATTCATGAAACCATACAAGGGTACATGAGATAAACTCCCTACTCCTTCTTCGCAGACCCTCCATTTGAATTAGGACCTCACATACCTCAAGCTGATCTTTATAACTTGCTTAGAAGATCAGGCACAAATCTTCCAGCACCTCACTGGTTTTGAAACTGAACAGAGTTTATTCTAAAGCTTTTTATAGTTCATAATGTGAAGTATACTTATCACAGAGTTCTTCATGTCAGGAATCATACGTTTCCCTTCTTTGTCTTTCTTGTTATTACTGGGACATTTTTCAAGTAAAAAATCTGTACTGATGAGATGGCTTTACAACCAAACAACTCTTTATGTACACTGAACATGTGACAATTTCAGATAAAAATTTCAAAAATGGAAAAAGTCACCGAAGTGAATGGTTAGGTCAGACTAGGCTCTGGGAAATCCAGGTTAGAAGCTTCAATTTGCCATGGAAGCTTGCTTGCTGGACAAGTCACACATTCCCAGCCTAACCTACTTCAAAAGGTTGTTGTGAGGCTAAAATAGATGAGAGGAGACTTAAAGTTCCCATAGTCAGTGGAGATGTGGGGGCCGGTGAAGGGAATCCAAAAGCCCTCACAAATGAACATATCAAGAGTCCTATAGGGTAACTGGCTAATAATGGGACAGGGGCTTGGGGTCAGATAGGAGTTCAGGCGAGGCCCAGATCCAGGCACTGAAGAATGATGGAGCTATTTAGTTATGCTGGAAGCTGCAGTGGTGGCAGCACCCAATCCTCTGCCCTTTTACCACCCAAGTTAGCAAAGGATCAGATCCTTCAAAAGGGCTGTGGTGCCCTGCGCTGGCAGGACAGCCTGGGATGGGGACTGAAGCAAGCATCACAGTTGTGATCAAACTTGATGCAAATGCATTTGCCCTGATTGTATTCCCAGCAAATCCACTGGGGAGTGACATGCCTGAAGCCCACCTTGGCTTTGGAACAGTCAGGCCTGGCCCTTATATGAGGCCAGAGTTTGTCATTAATGAGGTCTCACCTGGGAACCTCACTATGGGAGGCCCATTTATGAAAGATCTCATCCTATTCTGTAGTGGCAGACTTACCGGCCAAGGCACTGACCCTCAACACATTTGCCATGTAATTAGACAGAGGCCAGCTACAAACTGGGTATGCAGTCTGGACCACGCTCATAAAAACAGTGTAACTCGAAAGCCAATTAGAATGGTGTGCTCAATGACACACTTGGCAGTGCCCTTTTGGTCAGGGCGAGGATCATACTTACCCTCTTCTCTTTCTGGTTTGAGTAAAGAAAAAATATCCACATAGTTATCCATCCAGGATAAGCTCCCAGACCTTGCAGGGGAGGTGGATGCTTGGGGAGCCCTTCAGAGTTACTGTAGGTAGAAGAAACCCACATAGAGCCAGATTGCTTAGCACCGCAGACCACACCTGGGTTAGATCCACACACACCCAGCACCTGAAGGCACAGGTTGGTAAACTTAGGATGTGGGCATCTTTAACTCAATAACTCCCTGACACAAGCATGGAATCCTCCTCAGAAGAATATTCACCAGAAGTAACCTTGTTGCTGGAAGTGTCATGATCTCTTGCTGGCCTTCACTACTTATGGCACCTGCTGTATTTCTTCTTATGTGAAGGAAGAATCTGTGGGATGGTGTTCCTGAAGTCACTGGAGAAGTTGGACTCCGCTGGAGAGCACGGCCTCCTCCTACCCCTGAGCTTGGGAACAGAGATCAAGGGCTGCTGGATGAGTGCCAAGCTGATCAAACCATTTAGATAGGCACCCGAGGGTCTGGGCAATCCCCTGCAAAACAGCTGAATTATCTGGAACAGTGTGTGTGTGGAGAGTAGCCGAGCAGGTAGAATGTGCCTATGTTTGAGGCCACTAGCTGATCATTGTAGCTGGAACCTGTGGTACCTTGACCCAGCGGGCCAAACTCCTAGTGCCTGAAGATGGGCTGGCTACCCCGTTCTCAGAAAAGCCCCTACAGGACTGGGCAGTGGAAGTAGCCATGCCACATTTGGGGGCAGCAATGCCCTTGTTCTGAGTCAGGCTGCTGCTGGAACAGGCTTTTAATGTCAGGTTAAAGCATCTACCAAAGTGCCAATAGAAACAAGGCCAGAGGGAGTTTCAGAAGCTCAACGTGAAAACAGTTCAGGAGTCATGTTTACCAAGTTATCTGTCAAGGCAATGTTGGCAAGTTTAGTGTCTAATGAACACATTGTGTCCATGCCCACAAGCTCCTCTCATGAGTCTTTATAAGCCACCAGTCAAAACAGCATGCCCGTAGCCAAATTCTAGTGAAACTCCTGTGATGACTCATCCCCACTGTCAGCAGACAGCTGGAGCTAAGCAAAGAGGCATGCACTCCAGTGACTACCCTGTTAGTCTGCTCTGAGCCTTCTCCTGTAGTGTTCCAAGGGTGCTGGTGACCCTGGGGAAATGGCGGCAGGTTGCTGGCCTTCAGCTGCCAGGTGAGTGATGGAGGGCTGAGGTGACTCTCCACCAACTCTTGGCTGCAGGTCAAGGAGTTCCTGAATCTCATCGCCCAGCTGGTCAGCTGCTGTTGACTGCAGGCTGGCTACACAAGGCCCCTCCTCCTCTGAGGTGCCCAATGAGCAGGGGGGACAGCAATCGGGGGGTACAAGAGCCCAAGGCCTGGCTGCTGCATATAAGAAACACACCTGAGCACCTAGTGCACCAGAGGGAAGAGGTGGAAAAGCCACATGCAGAGCCCACTGATCCCAAACAGAAAAGCCTCTGGAGCATACTCATCCCAAGCAAAACAGTGTCTGTCTGCCCCGAAGGATACCCTCTTCACCCAAACTGAGGTACCACTGGGGCCCTGTGCTGCCAGGCCCCAAGCCATTCCTGAAGCTGCCAATGAAGGTCTGACTGATAGGTCTGCTCCAATGTCACACTCTGTCCCAGCTACCTAGGAAACTGCTATCCACCACCAAAAAGTGAAGTGCTCCCAGGATTCCAATGCCTCTCCAGCTGATCACCGCAAGCCCATTTGCCAAAGAGCCAACCTTGGAAGCACATGACCAAAGTTTTCACAGGAGCAAGGCTGAGACCTCTATAGCTGAGAAGAGCTAGAAACAACTGAGCGGAGAGACTCCAGTAGTAGTGCAGTAAATAGGTAAATGAGCCTTCCCAAGCCCCACCCCTCCCCAGGCCAGCCTGGGAGCAGCCACCAGGGGCATGATCCCCGCAGTCCACATGGCTGGTATGACACTGGCAGACAGCCTTCCTTGCTCGCTTGCAGGCCCCAGGCCGCAAATGCAGCCCCTGGTAATTTGAGGCCGGTGCTTGTCACCCTTTATCTTGACCAAACACTGCCAGAGATTCAGTCTGCCTTGCTTTCACAGAGTTCCCACCATTTGAAGGAGTAATACTTTGTTGTCAGAAACTACTGCTGAAGTGTGTAACAGCTTGTAAGACTTACCAGCCATGCCTGGCTTTTCACTAGCATTACAGTTGATGATTGGCCTATGTCTCTGGAGCATGGTGGTTGACAATCTGACAACTTTTCTCTATTACAAGGCATAAAGTTGGTCCCCAAGATTCAGATTTACAGTTCTAGCTTGAAGTTCCTACCATGATGTGTCTGCTTTTCCATGTTCTTTTCTCTCAGACAATATGTACTTAGACAAAAATAATGGCCAGTGTCTGCCTCCCATGCCTGACTTAGCTTTGGAAAGAAATTATTTCTGGTATCTGAATGCATGTCCTAGCTTAGAATCATTTGTACCTATAAATTCACAATGTCTATCCATGCTCATATGCTTCACTGTATTCATTCTGCGAGCAAGCAGGCACCTTTTGGATTTTTTACAGTAACAGATTCACTCCCTGAAAAAAATGCCTAAAAGGTGAAAAAGAAATAATAGTAGATTGAATCCTATGTATATTCTACTGTTGGAAGAGGCGAACGGATCATGAACTTAACAGCATCCTCCTAGTTTGCCAAATTCTTTCATAATCAGGTTTTTAACTTCAGCTACAAACACAAAACATCTGATGCAATTTAAATGACTTACTGGTTAAATAATCATAATCATACATTAAAAAATTCTTAGCCTATAGGCAACCACCAGTATAAGACTTGGAAAGAAATCAAGTTTCTTCCCCGTTTTGCTATTTCCTTTGAAACCAAAATAACTAGAGAACCACAGCCCCAAAAAGCATGAATAAGCAGGAACGAAAAAGGTTGTCAGAGTTGCTAATACAATATCCTATTACATCAAGAAGTGAAATTTAAACAAGAAGGTAAGTATACAAAATATCTATATATTTTTCAAAATATACAAAATAGAAATATTTTCCAAAAATGTACACGTAGAAATATTCTCCAAAAAGGTGCTTGACGAGGTTCTCCGGAATAGAGGCTCGTTTCGTAAGCCAACTTCATCTGAAAGGAATGTTTAACATATGTAATGCTGCAAAGTGCATACAAAATTACTAGAAGATCAATTCATCAAGAGCATCAGTCACATAGTACTACGGATCAATCATAAAGAATCAGCTGGCGCTGTATATTTTGAAATTTTTTTAGATATTTTGTATACTTACCTTCTTGTTTAAATTTCACTTCTTGATGTAATAGGATATTGTATTAGCAACTTTGACAACCTTTTTGTCAGCTACACTGCCATTTCCCGGCCGGGAGTTGGGACTCGACCAGTGACCCCACCCATTGGAATGTGCTCATGTGATGTTCAGCTGTCTGGCTTCCTTATCGCGCTCTGCGTTTTCCCGCTATGCTCCCAGCTTATGCCTGCTTCGCTTCCAGCTTCCTCAAGGTCTGGGATAAATCCTCCCCTACCATGTTATTCTTTTTGCAGCTGCTCTCACAAACATTTTAGTAAAAGTTCCCTGGGAACACAAATCACAATAACCTGCTTACCGCCATTTCTATGTGAAACCTGTTTAGGGGGCTGGAACCACTTTTTACATTTTATGATTGGTGTAGATGCAGTGAGGGGGATTCCGGTTACTTAGTATAATACTAACTGTTTGTTTACATTAAAGTCATTACTAACAGAGAAAGTGTAACTATACCAATAAGAACCTTTTTACAAATAAAGGACTTTCTGGTTAAGAAGACCTGTTGCAGACTGCATCTTTTAGGACAATCTCACACTTTCCCCCCCTGCTTATTCAGCTCCTTTGAAACAGCACAATGCCCAATACTTTCAACACGGTATTAACTAATGCATTGTCTAGAACTGTCATGCTACATTGCAGACTATAAAGTATTTTGAGTTTGTTGTACAATATTTATAGAATGGCTTCTAATTTTAATAAAAATGCCATGCTCCTGGACTGCTTCTTCATGCCTCACTGAATATCCATCCAATGGGAAGGGAAAGATTAAAAATGAAACTTCACATATAAATACCTGCTACTCCTTAGACTCTGCCAGAAAGCATTAGTTTTCCAGGTACTGGCTTTCTAATACAGTGTTTTCTTGTCTTTGAATGGAACCATGGTTGGCCTCCTGTATCCACAATGCATTCTTATTCAAGTGTAATGAAGCAATATGAAGTCAAACTGTGAAGAGTGTAGAAAAAACTAGTTTCTGTGTTTTTTACTTTCCAAACGCTACATTGTGCAGACACTTTAGAAATGATGGGGAAAGCAAGGTGATAAGCAATAAGAGAAATTAGGATTTTAAAAAATGCACAGCCTAAAAGAGCACAGAAAGCGATTTCTTTTGTCATCTTCTCTCAAACAGTTTTGTGTCAATGATTTTGAAAACAATCAGGTAGTAGTAACAAGGAACATCCAAGAAAGACAAAGTATTTTAAGGAGTTATAGTTCTGCTCAGTCTTAGAGGAAACAAGAAATGTGACTGGCTCAGCATGGGACACTAAAAACTTGATTCAGTTATTGCTGAAATATTACAGAATATTACAGTTTTTGGAAAGGGGTCCAAAGGGGATACAGAAAATTATAGGCCAAGTTTGCCTAACATCTGGTTTCAGTAACCGAATACAAAATGAGAAACTTTTATATATATAATGCCCCCCCAATTGAGACAAACAGTAAGCACTTCTTCAAATATATCAGGAGCAGGAATCCAGCTAGGGGGACAGTTTTGCCTTTGGATGACAAAGGAATAAAAGGATTACTTAAGGAAGATGGGGAGATGCAGAGAAAATGAGTGAATTCTTCGCTATGGAAAATGTGGGGCACATACCCTTGTCAGAGCCACGGTTTCTGGGAAGGATGTCTGAGGGTGATGGGAGATGAAATTCTAAGATTGTTAGGAAAACTGAAAACCAGTAAGTCTGCAGGTCCAGGGGTTCTTAAAGAACTCAAAGATCTACTAACAAGTATATGTAACTTATTGTTGAAACTGACTACTATGTCAGATGACTGGAAAATAGCAAATCTCACTCCAGTATTACTGTATCATACTGTGTCGCCACTCCTGGATGAGGTCTACCACACTGCCAGAATTGCAGACCTGCCTTTCAAAGGCACAGGTCTCTTTAGTGCCACCCCTGACGAAGGGCTCAACAAAATAAGCCCATGACTGGCAAAATAGCCCACAGTGGGGACAGGAGAGAAGTATGCCTGTACAGAAGACCACTCGATGAACAACAGTTATAGGTAAATGCAACGCCATTCTCATCTTCGTGGCTCCTGTGCAGTCCCACCCCAACAGGTATATCAGTCTCACCCAAGAGAATGACCTCCTTCTCCAGGGGCCTTCATTTAACAGCATGGCTCCTTCAATGAGCAAAAACAGGTTGCTTACCTATAATTGATGATCTTCGAGTGGTCACTGTGAGACTGTCCCAATAGATATAGTCCACAACAGGTCTCCTTAAACAGATAGTCCTTTATTTGTAGAAAAGATCAGGTTGGTCAGACACTTCTTCTGTTAGTAATGCTTAAGCTTTGAATTGTAATCATAATTATACTGGATATGAAATATGGTCCAACTACCCTCTACCAATCAATACAGAGAATTCTTGGCACCCAAATATACTGGCCCAGTGTTCCCAAGGAAAGCGCAGCAAAATGAGTTCTCAAGGAAAAATACTCTTGAATATTTTGGGAGAACAGTTCCCAGAGATTTTAAGAAAATCGAATACATAACACCTGTGGTTCTTGTAACACATAACAGGAGGTTGGATATTTGTTTTGGTTATAATCTGATTGTTAAATGCTTTCTATTGTTACTCAGTTGTTGTTTGTTTACTTTTCTATATGCTGTTAAGTGTAAAATTTTTAATAAAAATAATTATTTAAAAAACAAAACAAAAACCACCATGACGTAGTGACATATGTCCTACTGAAAATGTCCTTAAATCCCTCCTAGACCTAGTACAAGGGAGATTATCATCCACATCCACAAGGGTCCACCTAAAAGCCACAGCTTGCTTTCACAGCCACAGGGAAGGGAAATCCTTATTTGCACAAATGGTCTCCAAAGTTTTCCTTAAGGGATTGCTAAAGCAATCCCCCCAGGTTTACCCCTAGTCCCTCAGTGCAGCCTATCCCTCATACTCTCAAAACTCCTGGTCAAACCATTTGAACTCATAGTCACTTGCCCCCTTTGCCTTCTTAACATAAAGACACTGTCCCTGGTTGCCATTACATCGGCCAGGAGGGTCGGTGAACTCAGGCACTGTGACATGACCCTCCTTTCCCTGAGATCTTTGACACCAGAGTGGTTTTCTGAACCTCACTCCAGTTTCTCCCCAAAGTGACATCAGGACATTACTCAATCAGTACTATATTCACAATCAAGGTATGACATGGAGCAAACCTTCCCTAGACATCCATACAGAATTTCTTTTCTACTCAGAACAAAATCTTTTAGAAAGAACGATAACCTCTTCATCTCCTTAACTTAGGTAAGAAACTGTCAGCACAATCCATCTTTAGATGGATAGTCATCTGTGCTGCACATTAGCACAAACTGACTGTCCTCTGCAGCTCCACGCTCACTCCATACAAGCCCAATCTACTTCAGCTGCTTTTTATCATGGTCTCCCCATTAAGTTCATGTACAAGGCTGCAATATCGACACCCTCGTGCATCTTCACAAAACACTACTGGATGTAATGTTTCTAGGCTAGATGTGCCTAGTTCCTGCCTTGTAGCTACCCCGGGTTTGAGCCTTGTAGAAATAACATTGTTTAACTAAGAAAGTCTACACGCTTCCTTACCCACCCATCTGGCCACTAGGCATACTAAAGTAATACACCCGAGAAGTCAGCCAAGTGACACAAGGGGGGGGGCTGATTTCTTACCTGGGGTGGTGGCAGCTACCAGAGAAAGGAGGGCAACAAGAGACTTTCTGTCCCAACTTCCTGACTGGGTTACGAGCTGGCTGGGGAAGTATGGGAATAAAGTACCCTCACACTGACGGGGTGGATAAGCAATCCTTTCACAGGGTGGCACAATCCTGCCACACAAAGATGTTCAGTAAATGGAATGCAAGAATCATAAAATAGTCTTGTACTGTGTAGTTGCCACAGAACTGTTTGTATAGAAGGATCCTGCTGGATCAGACCAGTGTTCTATCTAGTCCAGGATCCTATTTCACAGAGTGGCAGCCAGTTCATCTGGACATGAATTCCACAGTTTAATTACTCATTGAGTAAAGAAAACAAGGTTGTACTTACCTTGTAACTGTTGTTCATCAAATGGTCGCCTGTGCAGTCACACATGGACACTGGGCACATGCAGGCCTACTGCAGAAAGGTATTTTGAAGCTCAAAAACTTTGGAGGGCACTCTGTTCCCCTCCCCACACAGTTTCCCACTTTTTCCAGCATGGTAAATAGGGGCAGAGCACCCTTCCCCCACTTCCTCTCTGCTGCCTGCCACTGGAGTTAGGTTAAAGCTGTGAGGTTTAAATAAGAGTTCACAGTGGGGGAGGAGGGAGTGGTGTATGTCTACACAGATGACCACACAATGAACAACAGTTATGGGTAAGTGCAAGCCTGTTTTCATCATTGTGGTGCTTCTGCAGTCCCACATGGGACAACAACAAGCTGACTTATCAGTCTTAAGAAGGTGGGCATGAGCTTTCAGTTGAACTGAGACTGTAGAACCACGGTTCCCATTGCCCTATTTGAACTGTAACTACGCTCAGAAGGTAACACCTAAGAAAACCAGCCCACAAAACACACATACTTGTTGACTTATTCCTTTTTTAAGACACCTGAAGATTTATCCTTACACAGCTGTTTCTCAGCCAGGCATCTGGAGCCTAGTGAAGAATACAGGAATTTTTAAAAAGATGTTCTGTAGCCTGGACTTGTAAGCAAGCATATGAGAATTTAACAGCTCATGTGTTGATATTAGGGTTGCCAGGTCCATCAGACCAGCCAGTGGGAGATGGGGATGAACTTACTGGGAGTGGGGAGGGAAGAAGATGGAAATAAACATGACATGCCTACGTCACCTGGAAGTGATGTAGGCACATACCTACCATAGAGTTTTGTCCCCAAACCAGAGTGTCCATCCCCCCAAGTCACTTCCAGCTTCTTGCCTGTTGGGGGGGGGGTAATTGGGGAGGAAGGAGCGCCCAAAACTGGGGGACCCTTGCCAGAGGGTCTGGCATCCCTAGATGATATATACTGCTGGATAGTGTATATCAAGGTACAGTTACAATAGGAATTTACATAAGAATTGATCTTACTGAGAGGCTCCTAAGTTTTCAGAATGACCTAGAAATGTAATTTTCAAAGATAGCAATAACACTTTGGAACTTTTCTATAAAATGTTTGTGTCTTTAAGCAAATGCAAAATAGATTTTTGAAAGGGGCTAGAAATACTCCCTTTATTCTTAAAAAAAGCATCAGTGTTGCAAAACTTTGTTCAGTAGCTAAGAGTTTTGAATGCACATAAAATTCTGTATCCTATTGATGATCATAGTCAAAGTTAAGGCACGCTGCAGCAACAATTTCAAAGTCATAACTCTAAACAAGTTTTCTGGAAACATCTATAGTTGCAATAAACACAAATAAACACAAACCACCTGAAGTACACCATATAACAGCAAATAAAGTAATTTATCTTCATTCTAAAAGCTAAACTGAAAATCATGAAAAGGGAAAGCTATTGGCTAGATAAAATATTTATTTTAGCCATTATGTGTTCATTTCAGGCTTGACTGGCTAAAGAAGTGAAAATGTATAAGTAAAGGTTCTCTCAATTATGATAAAGAAATAGGGTTTTTTTAGTACCCTTGAAAGAAAGGTTCATTGTAAAAATAAACACAATCTTTTAAAGGAAAAATGTACTACTATGTGAAATTGTTTCTTCAGTGTTAAATAATCTTTGTATCTCTTTGTAGTTTGAATCTCATAAAAATAGACAAAGTAAATTACTGTATTCACTCAAAAGAAAGACAAACCTGAATGGAAGATGATCCCCACATGCACACACAAAAAATTATACAGAGAAAAGCTATTGGTGAATATAACAATGATTTGTATATGAATGTCAGATGAGACACACACTCTTTTTGTTAGCATAACTGAGAAAAAACCCTCGTCTTGCATGTGAGTAACCACAATAATTGCCAGGATTCGTTCATCTAGACTACAACAAGCTATGAGTATGGAGCACTGAAATCTGGAAAATAAGAACAAAATGGAAAAGTATAACAGAATGCGCGGAATAGCAGAAGGATCCGAATTTAACAGACCAACTCAAGCAAACGTATCTGAAACACAGAAAATAAAAAAGAATGGTCACAGCAACCTCTTTTTTATTAAGAGAATTAAGGAAACACTGGACATAATCCATTTCTGACTGCCTTTCCACCATTAGGACATAACAGAAATTCACATTAACTCAAACACTGCCATGTCAGAAAGCAAAGTTTAAAAGTTGGTATCATATGGACCATCCTAGACATTGAGACATAACATCTTTGAAATTTAGCTCCCTGTCTAAGTCAGGAGTACCTGCTGGGCATAGGCACAGAAGGGTGCTGGTGATAATGCCTGATATAGATGCTTATCAGCATAGTCTTGCACCAACCTTTGTAGCCTTTTTGCCAGCTTTATGGCACGGGAGGGCAGGGGAGTAACCATCCAGTTGGACTGACGACTGTTCCCATCTATGCTGGACATCTGGAAGGGGGCTGCAGACAAGCCAGGCATTCAGAGACATCAGCCAGAAAAACTCAGCCTCCCACCCATTATTTCTCATATTTGAATTCTTTGTTATGTCTATCAGGAGGTTGTTGGTTAACGAGGCCAGGAAGGAATTTTACCCAGGTTGCCAGTCGGCTAAATGCAGTTTTTGCTTTCTTTATAGCAAATAAAGCTATACAGATACTGATCTTTATATGATTGTACTGTTAAGTGTGCACAACTGTCATTTTGGCATTTAGGCATTCGGCTGTAAAACCGAGTGCAAGGCATTTTATGGGTGGCCTAAAAATGGACATGACATTTAGGGCATGACCCTAAAAAGGGGGTTCCCTTAAGGGTTTCCAGAGGACAAGATGCATGACAGCCACCAGAGCTGGCATGTTCCAATAACAAACAGAAAAGTGGCTTCTACTGCTTTATGCCCTAACACTGATTCTCATTCCTTGGTTATCCCCAGTAGTAGGGCAGCCAACTGCACCCACTGTTCCCTGTCTATGCTGTACCAAGCCTTGAAGATCTTGTAAAATTCAACTTGCTGTTAAAGGAAACCATGAGATGAGTAAACAGAGAAAACAAACAAGTAGCAATTTGTGAATAAAAAAGAGGCACCCGCAGAAGACTGTGAATTAACTAATTACCTAACAACGCATGCAAAACAAGATCCTTGGGAACCCTCTAGGCATTAGTGAGCACACCAGACTCCTTTGGGAGAGACTGATCATCTTTCCACTACTAGATAGAACTGTCCCGGACAGGAGATGGCATGCAGTAACTAAGGGAGAGCGTCCTCCCCCCTCCTTTGGAATGCGCTCTTCTCCCGCACGGCCCCTGCTTTGCCTCCTGCTTATCTGCGACCTTGGTAGCTAGTAGCTTCTCATAAACTCTGTTTTTAATGGGATTTTCCTCCAGGTGCGAAAGCTCTCCTCTCCCGCCTTTAGCCTGGGAACCACTCTCCTGCCTTTAGTCTGGGAACTAACGGGTCTAGTGTCTTAGGTGCCTTTTTCTTAACCTGGTGATTGGGGGGTTCTTTTATGACAACATTGTTCGAATACACTATAATAGCTCTGCTACTACTCTTAGCTTTCATTACTGACTCAACAAGTGTACCCCGACTGAGCCCTCCAATAAATAAGCTCTTGTTTAAGAACCTTTGTTTGGAGTTGAAATCTCTTCAGACTCTCACAAGAACAGGCATTCATGGTAAACTCCCAATTTACTGTCTCAACCAATAAGGAAAAAAAGCCAGGAATAGGATTCCAAAAGCAGAGAATCATACCTGCAAATATCAAAGATCAAAAGCCACCATCTTGTTGATGGATGCTGTGGAGGAGATTTATTAGTCTGTTCTTTAAATTCCTAAATATACCTGCTGAAACTATCTTGCTGGTGTTTGAGAGTACTGTTGGAATGAAAAGTATGCATATGTCCATCCATACAAGAAAAGATGGGTTGTTTCTTCTGTGTTCCAGAAACAGGCCTTTCTAATAGAAATCCTCAAGAAGCCTGTGATTTCCAGACTAAAGTGACAGAGAATTGATCTGCTTTAGTTTGATAGTCAGCTGTACATACATGTCTAACATGAAGGACAAAAAGGGAAAATACTGGTTGATGCCCCAAGTGGATCAACACTACTAGTCCAGCAGAACATTATTCCATGTAAAAGAAACATGACAGGCTTTAGACCTGCAGCTTAGATCAATGAAGTGATCAACCACAGCTGAAGGGGTCTCATCTGTAGTGTTGCATAAGGAACCACAAGAGTGGAGGAGGCCAGGAGGCCCAGTAGCCTTTGGATGGACAGGGCCAACTGCAGTCTACTGGGACAGAATTGGAGGATCAATGCCCATATGGCAAGGAGCATTTCTTGAGGATGAAAAGCAGTGCCCATAATTGACTCTATGACCGTGACCCTCAGGCCAGGTTCCAGACATGAATTTTTAAGTTGACTGTAAACAGAAATCTTTGAAAGTGCAAAGGATCAACTGAATAAGGGGTAGAAATCTGACTTGTGAGCCTGCAACTACTGGTTAGTAGTCAAGATCAGTGTTCCATCTAAGCTTAGTGTGAGCTAGCTCACAATTTTTTATCCTCTGACTCACACATTTTTGTCTTAGCTCAGGAAGAATGGCTCTAGAGCAAACTAATTTATCCAGTAGCCAAATCACTCACTCACAACTTTAATGCTAGTAACTAACAAAGTAGAATTTTTGCTCACAAGACTCCACAGCGTAGAGGAAGCATTGGTCAAGATATGGAAAAATATCACTCCCAAGTATTCTCAAGTGAACTACCCCCACTACAATTACTTTTGTGCAAACTGGGGGGGGGGAGGGGTGGCGGCTAGTCCAAACAGTCCTGTGCACTGAAGGAAAGCAGTTCTGCATTGGGAAAAGGTGTACATCTGGAATTTGTGTCTTATTGCATGTGAAAACAAGCATCACAGAAGTCTAGAGTAAAAAAACCCAGACCACTGTGCAATACAGAGGATGGACATCTGACAGCAATATTATTCCAAACTTTTTTAGAGAACGTTGTTTAGACTTGAACTCTAAGGCGCAGCTCTTTAAACAATGGAAGGGGCCCAACTATACACTGTCACATCTTTCCAACGGAGGCTGATGGCATGATACTCACCTAAGGGACAGAATGAGGCAAGTTGGCTGCCAAACAGCTTGCTTTAGTATTTGGGAAGACTTGGGTGAGTTAGCTCTGGCCTGCTCCTCTCTGAATCACTCCTCCTCCTCTGTGGTTATTGAGGTTGGGAATATGGGGCATTGGGTGTTCTACAGTAGAATGTTGATGGAATTGTTGTGAACCCTTCCCTCTATAGTATGGTTGGTAAGGCTTGTAATAAGGTCTTGGTTTCTGGAAAGTCTGCTGAGTGTTTCGACAGTGAGTTTATTTTTTTCTGGTCCTTTCCAAGGCTTTGTCTGCCTTAGGACTGAACAGCTCTGTACCATCACAACAAGGTTGCATTTACCTGTAACTGTTGGTCATTGAGTTGTCTTTTGGGCAGGCACACTGGAATTACACACACACGCTGACTGCAGAGACAGTTTTCTAGCTAAAATGGTAAAGGAGGGGGTGCCCTTCCCCACTGGAGTATGCAGAACACTGACTGCTTCCCAGTAAAACAGTCATGTGCTCTGGAGAATGGCACCTCCTTTCCTCAGTTCCTGCTAAGATGCCACAGGCCCTCTACCCCTTGCAGAACACAGAGAGCTCGCAGCGGGGCAGGAGAAAGGGAATGTATGCCTACCCAGAAGACAATCTGATGAACAACAATTACAGGTAATTGCAACCCTGTTTTCATCTTCAATCTCCTGAGCAATCCTACACTGGGAATTTAACAACCAATTTACCAAGGAGAAGGGTAGAGCTCTCAGTGACAAAATTAATGTAGAACTGCTTTCCCCATGGATGATTCTTGTCTTGTATTTACATCCACAGTAAATAAGTTTGTCTTTCCTGTACGTAGATTCAATTTGACTTTTCTGCCACCAGGATAAGTTTTCTATTGGTTTAAGTTCATTTTTATTGTTCAATAAATCATCATATCTCAAGGGTTACTTCTTTTTGGTATAAATTAGGGCTTGTAAAAGCTTCTAATGGGGCAACCCATCTTGGAGTTTTGGTGTAGAATTTTTTTCTTTCTTGTTCGGTAGGGTGAATTCTGAAATCTGCTGCCCCAGCTGAGTCCCTGGCAAGAGTACTCCATTTTTCTGTGTTATACTTCTGAGGATGCCAGTCACAGCTGCTGGCGAAATGTCAGGTATTACAATGCCAAGACCACGGCCTGGAAAATCTACAACAACTAAGTTCTAATGTTGGTTCAGTATTTCTGAATGTGCAGGTTCAAATCACCTTGCATTTTAGTATGTCCTGCACAATATTTTATTATAGAAGTTTAGATACAACATTCAAGAAAAAGCATGTGCCTTCAATCTAAAATTTAGCTATGAGAAATTCAGATTTCCAATTATTCTAATTCAGGGAACTAAATTAAGGGAAAAAATTAAGATACAAAAATCAATATCTTGTCAACCCTTAAAAAACATCAGTTAGTATGATTTTGATCAACTGAAGCTGGTTGAAACGTTTGGGGAACTGATTATAGCTTTAGACCAAATTTATTACGCATCCTCATTAGTTTCTTCCCATTTCACAGTATTCACTTTGATTCCCTAATATCTTGTTACAAGATGCAGCCTATATAGCAGCTAACTCACTCAACTGCTTCCAAGTAATTTTCTCGCCCTTAATATTTCAGGCTATCAGTGATACCTTCCTCTCCACCCCTACAACCTATGAACCTTTGTTCTCTGTAAGAAAAACAGTTTAACAGATTTTTTTTTTTATGTTTCTGGCTAACACAGTGAGCTTGTATCACAATCTTAATATTTTTGCACTTGAAATAGCTTGGCCATGAACTTAGCTCACCATCACAATTCTCATTCCTTCTGTTCATAATGAAGGCAACCTCACCCTGTTCAACTTCCTAGCTTAAACATCTTACCCCAGAAAGCAGTGGTTCTTCCTGAATTACATCTTCTAAGAAAAGGGCTAACACATGAATTAATAGCATTGCTATTGGAGACTGATGCTAATGTGATGGAACACAAAGTGGAACACTTTGTCATAAGCAACACCCATCAATTCATTAGAAAAGCATAAAGAAGTCAAACTTACATTTTAAGTTTTATAGACAATCTTAGCATTTGAAGACTGATTTGAATCTAACATTTTCCTCCATGTGAGGGCTCTGGAATGATTCTAGTGAAGTGAGACTGATAGGAAAATATATCAAAATGAAAAATTCATATGGAATTTGACAGACAGATCTGTGAGCAAGATACTGGATTCTTGCCAGCTTCAGATTATGGGACTTCCCTGAAAAATTCACATAGATTTTCTTTTGCAAGGTACTATTATATAGCTATATTCCTTCCCCCAAAATCTTTCAAAAGCAGTCTTGCAGTTTTTTTAAAAAAAAAACTTCTATCCGGAATCACCTCACAGAACGTCCACAGATATTTTTTGGAACATGCTACTGTATTTTAACAAAAATGAACAGAAAGAAAATATGGATCCAACAGAGTTTCCTTTAATATCATCACCCACTTAGCAGAACAAGAGGCTTTACTGAAACCAACTAGTCATTCTGAAAATGTACAGTATGGTAATTAATACAACTCCATTTGCCACCCCAGCATGAAATAACGAGACAGACAACAGTTTGGAATCAAACAAGGGCCACTTTATTAACTATTTAAACAGAACATGCAGCAACGGGTGAACTAAGCAAGCACAGGAACAGGCAAGGCAGGCGTCATTCCCAGACACAGCCTCCTTGCCCTGGTAATGGGCAGGTAACCTAGCCCCAGTCTTGACCCAGTGAGAATCTGGCTCGTAACCGGCGGCCCAGCATACTGGCATCCCCTCCCAGGGGCGCCTACCCCTGAGGCTGCACAGACCTTCAGGGAGGAGCCTAGTCTGAGAGGTTCCCAGAGGCGATCACCATTCACCTCCCCAGACCGCAAGGCCCTAAGGTGGTTCCTGATGACCTCCTGTTCCCAACAGGGATATGCCGTGAGGCACCCACCAGTTCCATTTTCTTGCTTGCATAAACCTACCAAGTGACCATACTAATTACTACCCGACCACCATCTATGCCCTTAACCCCTGGTAACAGTGTAAGGTAGACGAAAAAACACCACATCCAAGCGCCAAACAGGAAGGGGTGTAAAAAATTCCTACCCGGCCCCCGAAGGCGACCAGCCTCAGCCTACACTGCAACCAGGGCGGGTGGGTGGGCGAGCGCGCAAAAGGGGACTGCGAAGGAGGGAGCGGGGCAACGGCTCTAATCGAGCTAGCCCCGCCCCCATTCCAAGCCAATGAGCGCCGACGCGCTCTGTTGCTGCCTCGCCTCATGCGAGGTGGCAAACTTGCTCCCCCGCGCCACGGCGATGCCGGGCGGTGGGGAGCCCATTGCCACCCCAGCATGAAATAACGAGACAGACAACAGTTTGGAATCAAACAAGGGCCACTTTATTAACTATTTAAACAGAACATGCAGCAACGGGTGAACTAAGCAAGCACAGGAACAGGCAAGGCAGGCGTCATTCCCAGACACAGCCTCCTTGCCCTGGTAATGGGCAGGTAACCTAGCCCCAGTCTTGACCCAGTGAGAATCTGGCTCGTAACCGGCGGCCCAGCATACTGGCATCCCCTCCCAGGGGCGCCTACCCCTGAGGCTGCACAGACCTTCAGGGAGGAGCCTAGTCTGAGAGGTTCCCAGAGGCGATCACCATTCACCTCCCCAGACCGCAAGGCCCTAAGGTGGTTCCTGATGACCTCCTGTTCCCAACAGGGATATGCCGTGAGGCACCCACCAGTTCCATTTTCTTGCTTGCATAAACCTACCACATGCAAATCCAAGCCTCTGCTTTGGCCTTTGCTTACCCCACACGGCAACCGAGAGCCATCCGAATCCCGTGCTGCAAGTCCTCTAAAAATAACCCATTGCCCCTGTTTGAAAGGTGCACCCCATCAGGGCGATACAGGTCCGGGAACCTGATCTGTATGCTTGGGTGCGGCAAAAAGAGACCCAACCCGGACTCCATGGCCGTGCGAAGTTGGCTGTTAGCATTACGCCTAGCCCTGTCCATACACCTGGGGTCGCCGGCATGCCTCCAAACCAGACGGGGGAGCATGGCAGACCAGACTATCTGCACACCAGGCCACCGTGACCTGATCAGTGCCAAATCAGCCCTGGCCTGCATCACAAGGGCCACGCCCTTGACCAAACCCAAATCGTTGCCCCCCAGGTGTATGACTAGCACATGAGGGGGGGGCCCCGCCTCTCCTCAAACAACAACGGGAGGAGCGCCGGCCATCTCATGCCCCTCCTCCCCAACCACTCAACTGTCGCCACTTCGCTGAGGCCAAGCTGGGAGCCGAAAGATGTTCTCCTCGCCCGATGAGCCGCCCAAAAGACCATGCTGTGGCCGCAGACTATGACCCTTCGTCTTGTCTCACGGCCCGCAGCACCGGCCTTCAGGTAAGCTCTCCTGGTAGAAGGGGCGAGTGCCAGGCTCATTGCCCTGTCGGCCTCAGCCCTCCAATCCCCCACACCTCTGCGGGCATCCGTGCCGGGAGCGGGTCGGCCTCTGGAGCCAGCTGACGAAACCTCTCCATCTGTTTACGAGAGAGAGCGTCAGCGATCCCATTAGCGACCCCCGGGACGTGTCTGGCCCTAAACAAGATGTTAAATTTAAGGCACTGCAACGTGAAAGCCCTAACCAGGGCCATGACCCTAGGGGATTTAGATGTAAGGGAATTGATGACATGAACCGTGGACTGTTTGTCGCACCAGAAATGGACAGTCCTATTAGCCAAATCGTCTGGCCAAATCCACACCGCTGCGACAATTGGAAAAAACTCCAGGAAGGTGAGGTCCTTGACCCAACCTGCCCGAAACCAATCTTTAGGCCGGTCCCCGGCACACCAATGCCCCCCAAAATAAACTCCGTAACCGGAAGAGCCGGCAGCATCAGACGAAATCTGAAGCTCAGCCTCCAACAAGAGCTCATCCCGCCACAGAGAGACCCCATTGAACGAGCCCAGAAACTGTTCCCAAACAAAGAGGTCCTCCCTCATCCCTTTGGAGACCTTGGTCCTATGGTGTGGGAGCCGGAGGCCTCTCATTAAATCGCATAACCTCCTCACAAATGCCCTACCTGGTGCCACCACTTTGCATGCAAAGTTGAGGTGACCTACCAACTGCTGCAACTCCAGGAGTGTGACTCTTTTAAGGGACCTTACCGAGCTGACCCGCGCCTTCAATGCTTCCAATTTTTCTCGTGGTAATCTGCAGCTCAAACTAACCGTATCAATCTCAATACCTAGAAACGTCAATGTGGATGTCGGGCCCTCAGTTTTCTCCTGAGCAAGAGGGACACCCAGCTCATCAGCCAGGTAGACAAAACTGTCCAGCAGAAAACGACACTGACCGGAACCCCTCTTGCCCGCAAAAAGAAAATCGTCCAAATAATGGGCAGTACTACAGAGACCCGTCCTGGTTCTCAAGGCCCATTCCAAAAAGGAACTGAACCTCTCGAAAGCAGAACAGGACACCGAGCATCCCATGGGTAGAGCCCTATCCATGTAAAAATTTCCTTCAAAGGCAAATCCGAGCAGCTCAAAATCCTCAGGGTGCACCAGGAGGAGCCGGAAGGCTGATTTAATGTCACATTTAGCCAACTCAGCTCCCACACCACAAAGGCGAACCACCCGCATGGCCTGATCAAAGGAAGTGTATTTGACGGAGCATAAATCACCTGGGATGGCATCATTCACCGACCCCCCCCCCCCCCGAGGGTAGGACAGGTGATGAATGAGGCGAAACTCACCAGGAGCCTTCTTTGGAACTACACCTAAAGGGGAAACTCTTAAATTGGCCACTGGTGGACTAACAAACGGGCCCAAAACCCTGCCCTCCTGACACTCCTTGGCAATCTTGGCCCTAACTATGTCCTCCATGCCCAAAACTGACTTTAAATTGCTAGCCAAATAGGGAACCCTCATCCCCTGAAACGGTATACGAAAACCGACATTGAATCCTTCCAAGAGGTAGGCCCCGTCGCCCATCCTAGGATAACTACGCAACCAGCGTCTCAGAACTCCCAATTTAATCGGGCTAGGCCCCTTTATCAGCAAGGGGGTTGCCTGGCTTCCCCCCCCCGAGTACCTGCCTCCTTTGCCCCCCCCCACGGCCCTTGGGCCGTGGACAACTGGATAAGGGGTGAGGTCCGGCACACAAGGGGCACTCATGCCTAAAAGTGCACGATTTACGACCACAGGTTCCCTGGGAAGAAAACTCCCAGCAAAGCTGGCGTCTTTGAACCGCCTGCCCCGCCACAGGGCGGGAACCTGCCTGCACTGGCGCCCTCTTGACAGAATGGCCGCTATGAGACCGCTCACCCCAAGCAGACCTGGCCGGAGACATAATTTGCAGCCACAAGTTAGAACATATCCGGTCCCATCGCATGGCTGGATTAATGGCTGCCCTCATCCTAAATTGCTCGTCATATTGCGACCAAGCCGGGCTCGGGAAGTCCGTATAGGCCTTGTAGATGATGTCCAAATACTGGAGCATCGAAGAGGCCCTCCACGGCTGGTGTCGCACTATGACTGCTGCGTAGATTAGGAAGCCCGGAAACCAGTTGGCCCATGTCCTATCTACTACCCGGCGTTTCAGGCGTTCCTTTTCCCTGTCATCCAAATTATCCTTGTCCTTTTTTTTTCCAGTTCCCGGTAAAGTAGACTAAACACATCTACAAACTCCCCTTTTAGTATTTTATCTTTAGATGCCATTGAAAGATGGTCACCTAAAGGTAGGTCTGCGTCACCACTCGGAACCGCCCCAGCAGCAACTGAATCATATGCTGACCCGCCTACATAAGGGTAACCTGCATTGGGCTGGGGAAAACCCCAGTACGGTCCAGCTCCCTGGCACCCAGAAGGAGAGCCATAAAATGAATGTGAAGGCCAAGGAGCCAGTGGCATCTGGGAAGCAGTGGCCCCCTGCTCAAAAGCCGGGCCCATAGGCTGGCCAGGATGCGGCAGGGGCAAAGTGGCTGAACTCTCGCCGCCTGGGCCCCAAGGCCACGTGGATCCCTGCCTACCCAATGCCAACTCCTTACCTCCGGTAGGTTGTGAAGGCGAGTAAAGCGCCATCTGCTGCTCCCTTACACCAGGACCCTGCTGGCTAGACTCTGCACCCACCAGGCCTGAAGCCGCCGCCTCCTGCCTGTCCTCCAGAAAGGCCAACCGTGCCAGCACCTGTGCTTGAAAAGACACCTTGTCAGATTTGTCAACCGGCAAACCACCTGCTGGCATACCCCGTCCCTTCTCAAGCGCCTCCAGCCGCTGAAGATTGGCACGTTTATCACATCCTCCTCTTCCTCATCACTGGAAGGAACCACAGGATCAGGCCTTGCCGGAGGTCTTTTCAGGGCCGGGCACTTGCCCTTGCCCTTACCTTTCACAGATGCCATAACTATGAACTATTGACAATACAAACAAAAGAAACGTAAGTGAATTAGTATGTTCCAACACCTCCACCTAATGCACCCACAGGGATATAAAATAGTAAGACACCTAAAATGGCCACCACAGCCTTCACCCAAAATGGCCCCCGACCATGCGGCCCAAAAGACCTCACTGAAATGGCCGCCAATCACACAGGAATAACCTGCCAGGCCCAGAGACCTTACCAAAATGGCCGCCGCACTGGCAAGGAAAATAAGGCCTACAACCAGCTCACGATAACCCCTATAGGGTTTCCAAGGCCAGAGACGTTAAGAGGTGGTCTGCCCCTGCCTGTTCTCGTGCCGCAACCCCAGACTTCCTCAGTGGACTCTCCTCCAAGTACCCACCAGGACCGACCCTACCTGGCCTCCAATATCCGACGAGATCAGGCTAGCCTGCTAATATGGGCCGGATAAAAGCTGTCCCAGAAAGGGGTGGGGGGGGCCCTCCAACGCCCAGCTACTAAGCCCTATGGAAGTATCAGCGACTGCCTAGCCGTCCAGAGGAGGCAGAAATAAGCAACCGCCTCCACCTCGCACCAATCTGGTCAGAGCCCAGACGCTTGCTCGCCCCCTCAAACTCCAGGGGTGGGGGCTGCGAGCCGCCGCCAAATTAAAGACTGGGGGGGTGGCGGGGGGCGCGCCGCCGCTACTCGAAGTCCAGCCGTCGCCTCCTTTAACCCCCAGCCGCAAAAACCTCCCCAAAAAGCACGAGGGGGGGTGGGACAGCGCCACCGGCTCCCTCCAAGCCTCCCAATACAAGGGGGGGGGGCGCGAAACAGCGCCGCGGCAAAACAGAGCGCCGCGGCAAGACGGACCTCGCCGTCGGCTCTCTCTCCGCCCCTGCAGCCGCGCCTCCAACAAAGACAGGGGGAAGGGGGGGGAAGAGCCGACAGTCTCAACCTCCCTCACTCAAACCGACCGCCGCACGCCGACCGCTCCACAGCCCCGACCCGGCAGCCAGCGCTCCCCGCTATCAAACGTCGAGCAGGCCCAAAACGGAGCTCGACCCAGCGTGCTCTTTATCGAGCGCGCAAAAGGGGACTGCGAAGGAGGGAGCGGGGCAACGGCTCTAATCGAGCTAGCCCCGCCCCCATTCCAAGCCAATGAGCGCCGACGCGCTCTGTTGCTGCCTCGCCTCATGCGAGGTGGCAAACTTGCTCCCCCGCGCCACGGCGATGCCGGGCGGTGGGGAGCCCATTCTTTAAATAGTTTCCTTTTTCTTTTATGAGGTAAATAACAAAGTTAAAATACCACTTGAGTTTCAGAAATTATGGAAGCCTTCAGAAAACAGAAAGGCAGTGACAACTGGTTATAAAACAGCCAACCCAAATGTTAAACTTTGATTAACACACCCTTTACAGATGGCATTTAACTAAAGATTTTTGCTCACTATGTAACACATATGGCTCCATAAGATGGTGCTGTATTTTCCAGTACTATTCCTGCCCCCACCACCAAATTGCATGGAACTTTCGATAGGAGCAAAATTCAGTGTGGATGTTCATGCTGCACTCTAAACATTTACCGTTTGCTGCTGTTTGGCCCAAATTCCCCAAGTAATTATCAGAGAAGGCCACTGCTATCCTAGTGTATAAACACAAGCAGCCCAAGATAACATCCCAAGCTTCAAAGGTAATGACAAAGATGGAAAAGATAGTCTACTCAGGCATGGAATTGATTTTAACACAACAAATATCTGTTGACTCCATTGGGCTAAGCAAATAATTCTAAAGTAGAGAGGAGATAATAAACACAAAATCATTAACTGCGCCTACTAAATCAAATATAGAGGAAAGAAACCTGTTGTCACATTACCCCTGAAACCTGCTTAATAACTTATTAAAGTAATTACTCCAAAACTGACATGGCTTTTATTCCTGGGTTCCTTTAGATGTAAAGAAAAGACTCCCTATTTATACATTCCATACTTTTGAAAGCGTACGTACTTGCAGTGACATGTGTTTTCTGGGGAAATCTGAATCGGAAAATTTTCCAGGAAAAAATCCTATTCAAATAAGTTATTTAAATATTTAAATGTTTTTAGAAAAAATTAAGTGTTAGCAAAAAGAGACAAGTACACCATATACAAGGGGTGACCCATATCCAAGCACTGGGGCTGACTTTATTTACACATGTCAGGCAGAATACTTTTTCATAGAAAAATATAGCATCAGAGAATTTTCTGCCCCACAGCACCATGTACTCAGGATAGGAAACCTCCATTTTGATTAACCTGGGGGGAGGGAGGCAGCGGCAGTGGCGAATGGAAGGGGAAGGAGGAAATGGCATGGGAGATGAGGAAATGTGTAGGGGAAGGAAGGAAGATAAAGAGAGAAAGTAGGGACCAGTAGTAGGATAGGATTTCCCTTCCCCACGCTGTAGCAACAAATATGGGAACGCCCACAATGAAATGCAACTATTCCAATTACCCCACACACTCGTACAACATGTTTCAATAATGGGAGGTAAAGCAGATAGAGGAGCAGAGCAGGAGAAGAAAGCATAGCATTCAGTATCTTGAACATACCATGTCTAGTAAGCAATAATCCAAAAGGGAACCTCAGCTGAAGACAGCTTGCCCATGGTCAGGGACAGAGGCCCAAACCGAAGGAGAGATCCAAAGAGTGGCAAAAAGATGTGATCCTTCCTCTCAATCTCCAGGTGGTCAAGAGCAGCCAGTCTGGGTGTGGATGCCAGATGAGACCCTGATGTAGCATGTCTGGCAACATTGGTAATAGGCCCATAGCTACCATGGGGCCCCTGGGTGACACCCACTCCCTAATCTGCCCTGCCCCCCTGAATCTTCCCTGACCATTTGATGGACCAGACCATGGTTCTGATTCAATATAAGGCAGCTTCATGTGTTCCCCTGGGCCAATCCATAAATCTCATTTTCGTTACCTCAGCCATTTCGCGCTTACAGACTATGCACAAGTGTAGCAGAACCCGCCTCAAGGGGGCACCTTCCCCACTATTAGAAGCACTCTACTACAGCACATGTGGACCAAGCAGAGGAGCATTTGTGAATGGGAGCAATGCTGGGATTGGCCCATCCTGCTTTCCGTGAGGGTCAGTGTTTGCAGCAGCTTCTCACGGGCACTGTGAGGGATTGGTTCAGTGGCACCATGCACCAGAAGGTTGGTTGTGAATGAGGGACAGGGCTCAACAAGATGACTTTGAGCCTCAGACCAAGGACTGGTGCCCAGAAGGGGGACAGCTACCAACTTTGCTGGTCTTAAAGATGCCACTGGACTCAAACTTTGTTCTACTCTAGTGAAGGCACAGAGACTTTTAATTAATTAAATTAAGTGTCAGTAATGTTAAGTGTCAGTAAGTGTTAAGTAATTAATTAAATTAAGTGTCAATTAAGTGTCACTTAAATTAAGTGTCAAATTAATTTAATTTAATGCTCTGGTTGCACTTTGAGCATCTACCCCCCCCTTTCTGGCTCCCCTATCCACCCTTTTTTGCTTTCCCTTTCAAGAGGCCAGATCATGCAAACATCCTCCCCTTGCCATATCCTGCACCAGACTGGAAAGCCACGATGCTGTCAGTGCTGTCTGTCAGAATACCATCACCAAGAAAAAGAGAGGAGGGACACTGGGTGAGGGAGGGGGAAGCAGGAAGAGCCAGTGACTGCTCACCGGGCATGGGGTAAGGAGCTTAAGGGAAGAAGTGGGGAAAGGACAAGGAGAGAGGCCCTCTCTTTCTCTCTGGCTCACGCCAGCACACTTCTCTCTGCTCCTGTCCCACAAGTGCACAAGCTGAGGAGGGCAGGGGAGGAGGGCAGCCGAGGAAGGAAGGAATCAAGGCTATAACCCTTGGTTAGTCGCATGTGCTTTGGGCTGGCTACTTTCGGCTTTCGGCTACTGCTGAAAGTAAAAGGAATTAAAGGGGGGAGATTGTGGTTGGGGTGCTGCAGACTCAATAGGGGATGCGATCCTGTATGCCCCCCACTGGCTATGGCTGTGTCCGCTTGCCACTTTAAGAGGAATCCATCGCCGTCAGTATGTGCCATTTTAAGGGCAATCTTACTCTTCATTTTTACTCCCTCTTGGACTGAGTGTATGAGAAGCCTTCACTGCCTCCTTTTGCCTCGCTCCCAGAGACTGGGAGAGGGAAAGAGACAGAATGAGGAAAAGAAGGATTGGAGGGGGGGAAACAGACCAAGAAATTACAGAGAAAGATTAACAGAACAAACTGAAAAGAGATTAAAGATTTTAGGACTGAAGAGGCAAAGTTTGTTCCCTAGCTGCTCTCCCTGTTGAGGCAGGAAAGAAACAGAAGAGGTGACTCACAGAGGCTGGAGTCAGGAACTTGAAAAATTGTTCCTGCCTCCCTGTTTGGATGGTGGGAATCACCCTTCAAGATGTCCTCTGCCTCAGAGGGAATTCATTATATTAGTGATACTGCACATGATCCTAAATCCTTTACTGGCTTCTGCATCTTAAACTTTGAATAAATCCCAAAATCTACTAAAAATGTAGTGTTTACATTTTGTTCAAATTGAAAGGTTTTCCCCAAAAAATGTTTACAATATTTTCTGGCATATACTTCCTATCATAAGATGGCAGTTGATATTTCAGTGACAAATGTACACTTAGACACCGGACCCACTAATTCCAAGTCATAGTTCCAAGAAAATGTGCCTATGCTGAAACTACTGAACTATTAAGAGAGTACAAAATATTAGTCAAGTCTAACTTCTCAACATACAAATTATTCCTAGTCTGAAGGACACTAAGCATCAAAAGGACGCTTCCATATTTTATTATACTATATATATATACCGCACCCATATGGGCCTCCTACTTAGGCACTAATTGGATTCACATGTGCTCAGCTTCAGCTGTGCTGCAGCATCAGGAGCTCCAAGATGGGATCTTGAACTCTCCCCCAAGTTTCACAACTGAAGGGGGCAGTCAATTAATTTTTGTTACCAAAAAAGAATCACTACATTAAATTACAGATTGACATATTAAGCAATTGTTTGCTCTTTAGAAATGAACTAAATATGCATTTCATAATAGCTTAATATACAAGCTGTCTCAGCCTAAACAGTTTCACATTACTGCAGCAAGGGAAAAGAACATTACAGTCTAAAGAGTCCAGGTCCCATTATCATTGACATTTTATGTGAAGTGTCGGCTTCATGGATTAAAGTACAGTAGCTCCTATATTTGATCATAATGTCATTTAAAAAGCACACAAATGAGCAGCTTTGCTTTAGAATGGGCATGAAAGCTTCTATGGCTAAACTTAAATACTGATGTTCTAAGAACTGTGCAAGCACTGTAATGCAACATAGATACCTGCCAAAGGAAATATGACCTTCTCAAGTCACTCATGATGAATTAGAAACACTCCATTTTTAAATAGTACTTTAGTCACACATGAATAGTGTCAATTGTAAAACATGTCAAAAGAATGCTGGGATATTAATGAGACTAGATAGGCTTTCAGTTTCCTAGAAAAGAACCTAACTGAATGAGACACTGGGACATCCAAGACTAGACATTCCCAGATTTTTTTTTTAAATAGAAGACAATGGGGAACCCCAATTCAGATGTGTGTGGTGGCTGTGCAACTCCAGGCTTCCTTGGATGAGAACAATTATCTGAATCCATTTTAAATGTTTCAGTTTCTTTCGTGTGGGAAGAGAATTTTTTAAAAGAGAGATTCCCAACTGCTGCAGCCACTACAGCAGACAAATGAGAATAGGAAAGCACAACTCCTCCCAAATTAGGCTTTCACCATCTGAAGTGCAAGAGCCTTTGAAGGAGAAGGCACACAACATTGCCTGACTCTCCCCGGTCCAAAAGACATTCGGCTGGCCTGTACTAGGGCCAGGGCTTTCTCGGTGGCAGCCCCATACTGGTGGAATGAGCTCCCGGATGACATCAGGGCCCTGATGGACCTATTACAGTTCTGCAGAGCCTGTAAGACGGAGCTCTTCCGCCAGGCTTTCGCTTACGAGCCGCCACCGGGGAGATGTAGAGCAACATCACCCTGGAACCACTGGCCGAACCCCTTGCCGCCACTTTTCATCAGGAGAACTCTAATGCTGCCAGTATCTATTGTTGCATATGTTGTTTATGTTGTTTAATTATTGATGTTTGGTTTTAGGTTTTATTTTCTCTTATACGTGTAAACCACTTTGATGGTATTTTATGGTTGGTAGCCGCCTTGAGCCAGCTTGCTGGAAAGGCGGGATAAAAATGAAATAAATAAATAAATAAGGAGAAGAGATTGGATTCATACCCCACCCTTCACTACACAAAGGAGTCTCAGAGCGGCTTACAAACTCCTTTCCCCTCCCCTCCCCTCCCCACAACATACACCCTGTGAGGTAGGTGGGGCTGAGAGAGCTCTGACAGAAACTGCTCTTTTTCAAAAACAGCTGTGCCAGAGCTATGGCTTGCCCAAGGTCATCCAGCAGGTGCAAGTGGGGGAGTGGAGAATCAAACCCGGTTCTCCCAGATTAGAGTACATGCACTTAACAACTACACCAAACAAGTTGGGGGCCCAGCCCCCAAATGCCCCATGGTAGCTATGGGCCTGAGTGTCAGGGTGGATGGATCGCCATTGCCTGAAGAGAATTATGGTCAACAGGGCCTTAACAGAGCTACTAAGATGACTTCTGCCTTCTGTTCCTTGATCTTCCTGATCAACGTGGGTAGAACCGGGGGGGGGGGGGGCAAAGAGTATGCCCTTTGGCCGTTGCAATGTTAGGGCATCGGCTGCTTTGGCTTTGGAATGGAAGAAATCTGGTGAAGTACCAGTCGAGTTGGTGATCGGTTGGTGAGGCAAAGAGATCCACCAGCAGTAAGCTGAAGTGAGATGTGATTAGCCAGAACAGGTCTTTCTTGAGGGACCATTCTCCCTCCTGGATGGTCTGCCTGCTGAGCCAATCCGCTTGAACATTTATGGAGCCCTTGATATGGTCTGCTTTTGTTGAAGCCAGGTTTCTCTTTGACCACATGAAGATCTTGGTTGCCTCCTTGTGAAGCACTGACATGTTTAAATAAGTAACCTATTTTGTAATATACTATGACTACCAGTAATCATGCCAAATAGGGGGTTTCTTGTTATTTAGTTTGCTATTGTAAATGTATTTAAATTTCATAATTTTTTTTAAAAAATTAAAGCTTGCTCCAGCTCTTTAGGTGAGCACATGGCCAATGGCTGCCTTCTCAGCGGGGAGGTCTCTGTCTGCTCTTGGACTCAGCACCCAAGGAGAAGAGACCTCCTTCCTGCCACAAGGAATTTTTATCATCTCACTTTTCCCCACCCTCTGACCAGATCAGGCCAGGTCAAAGAGGCTTTTCCTGGGGATCTCTCTCCTGAAGAGTCTCTAGCATTTAACACCTCCAAATCTCTGTTCACTGCTTGGTGAAAGGGGGAGATCTTGACCCACCCATTATCCATACTGCTAAATTTGTACGAAGGTGAGCTGAGGTTTGTCTCAGAAGCAACTGAACTGACCCTCCCCTGTAAGCCTGTTCTCTGCCCAGAGGAGGGGGGAGCTTTTAAAACGCAGTGGAGGTTTTTGCTCATCTAAAACCTCCCAGGAAAAAGGCATTTTTTCACAGTGACAATGATTTCTTTTTGATGACTGACTCTGACAGTTCTTTCATCTTCCTTGCCTTCTTTTCTGTCAAGAAAAGGCAGCTGGACATGGTGCCTACAATGATGCCCAGATGTTCTAGCCGCTATACTGGTTCCAAGGAACTTTTTTGTAGGTTGATGATGAATCCGTGCATTTGTTGGAAACAAATACCTGCTTCTGTGTCTTGGTGTGATTTGATCTTAGAACTTGATCTGATCAAAAAATCATTCAAGTAAGGATGGATATGAATGCTTTGTTATCTTAATCTTACAACTGGGTAGATCAAGATCTTCAAGAAGACACTCAGAGCTGTTGAGAGTCCGAATGGGAGAGCTCTGAATTGTAAAAGGAACCCTCCTACACAGAACCGTAGAAATCTTCTGTCGCCTGGGAAGATTGGAACAAGGAGGTAAGCCTCTGTTAGATTTACTGAAGTGAGGTACTCCTCTGGCTGCAGAGATTCGGTTATCGATCTGAGAGTCTCCATTCTGAAAGGTCTCAGCTTGATGAACTCATTGAGGTATTTCAGGTCCAAGAATGCTCTCCAATCTCCATTCTTCTTTGGTATGGTGAAGAAGATGGAATATATGCCACATCCTCTTTCCAGAGGGGGGACAGATTCTATTATCTGAATGCTGAGAAGGTGCTGGATGGCTGTGTTCATTCTGTGCCGTTTTCTAGATCCTTATGCATGGGGGAAATCAGAAATCATTCCAGTGGAGGTCTGACAAACTATGGTATAAACCTTGAGGAATAGATTAATGAATATAATGTTGTGCCTATGGTAAAGGAAGTGGCTTTTAGGACTCTGTTGGCCACCTCGATAAGGCATGATTACCGGCCAGAAGGAGCTGGAGAAGTTTCCTAGACCAAACTATGGCCGCCCTGGAAACTACTGAAGCTGTCGTGGAAGCCTTAATCACCAAGGCTGTGGCCTTGTGGGCCATCTTTAGGGCGAAGTCAGCTTTCTTGTCTATACTATCTCTAATAGAGCTTTGACCATCTTCTGATAAAAGTCCAGAGACTGCAACATGGTGACTGAGACATCCACCAAAGGAAACTGAAAAAACTCATTAGTGAAGGATGGAAAGGCATGTAATTTCTTAAAGAATCCTGGAAATTGCCTGTCAGCCATAGGTTTACCCCATGCAGCCTTTAACTGCTTTTCAAAGAATTCAGAGAAGGGGAAAACCCTCTCAGCTAAACTAGACCTAGGAAAGAATTCCCTTTGGGTCTGCTCTTATGATCTGAGGGTGTGGAAGCTAGTTCCTCTCCACAGTGGGTCTTTTAGAGCTCAATGGCTGCCATAGTTTTAGATAATAGATATTGATAATCCTCTGGCTGAAAGAACCTGAACGACTGCTCAGGAATCCCTATCTCATCCTCTTTCTTATCAGAAAGAAACTCCCCATCCTACTTTTCCTCTGGATCACTATACGAAGAGGTGACTGGTTCCCATTGTGAACTCTCTTTCCCTCTTTTCCTGTTAGAAGACTCCTTTTGAGCTGCTTTAGTGGGCCAGTGAAGCCATCCTTTAGAAGAAGACAACCTTTCTGAGCCACCATGTTGGGGTGGGGAAGGGGGGGTACTGGATCAGAATCTGTCAGGACAGCCAGTTTGGTGTAGTGGTTAAGAGTGGTTAAGAGTGGCAGACTCTAATCTGGAGAACTGGCAATGATTCCCCCACTTCTCTACATCAAGCCAGCTGGGTAACCTTGAATCAGTCACAGTTCTCTCTAAGTTGTTTTCTCAAGAGCAGTTCTCTCAGAGCTCTCTTAGCCCCACCTATCTCACAGGGTGTCTGTTGTGGGGAGAGGAAGGGAAGAAGATTGTAAGCCACTCCGAGTGAAGGGTGGGGTATAAATTCAACTCTTCTCTTTTTCTTCTTCTGTTCTAAGGTTTCTCTCATGGCAGAAATTTTCAATTTCCTCATGCATAGTTTGCCCAATGAGGGCAAGAAAATCAGATGAAAGAATAGAGGGCCTGGCTTCTTGCACTTTACTCATGAATAGACCCAATGCTCTGTCATTAGAATGGGGCCCTAGCTCTGAATTCATTGCTGCCACCTCCAAATTCTGATTGTTTCCACTGAGCCCTGCATCAACTGGAAAGCTTATGGATGTGGAAAGACCCACTCTGCATCCTCCATCTAGAGAATTAAAATGGCCACCAGTTGGTGCTGACAGGGATGACAAGGCAGTGGGATCTGACAGCATTTAGCAAAGGCACTGCTCTTTGGCATGCTTTTGCGGCTCCTACCTCTTCTGTGGGCTGGGTGGTTCAGGCATAGTGGCTGAAGCAGCTCCGTGCCTGATCTGGCTGATCTTGTCAGTGTTTCCTCTGGGATCAGTGATGAGGGGGGCTTCTAACCTCCTCAGAAATCCATGGCTGCCCTCATGATTCTCCATGATATGAACAGTGAAAAGAACGTACTTTTTAATATATATATCAAAAATTAACAAATATAACAATAACAAAGAACAATTTACAAAAGCTGTTAACATAACTTTAACCATAGTAGTTTATACAAGTAAGTAGTAATCAATTGAACCAAGTAGATTACATATTCAGATCAAACAGCTACAATAGCCATTCTTTTCATATGAAGTTGCAGTATTGTGACTTCTGACTAGGTTTAACCTTTTCTAGAACATATTCCAATTTTTCCAGTATCGGGTACCATCTTCCATAAAAGACCTGAGAATTTACTGAAGGGTCAGGATTTGTCAGTTTATCTGAAATTCTATCCATGAGAAGATGGTCCCATATTTCTGAGTTCCAGGTGTCAATCAGCAAGGGAGTATCATTTTTCCAGCTTAATGTAACTGTTGTTTTTGTAGCAGAAAAGAGAAGGGTAAACAACTCTTTGCTATATTGAGGAATAGGAACCTCTTTCCAACAATTCAAAAGAATAACCTCTGGTTTCTCTAGCGTCATATGACCTGTTAAAATTTCAATCTGAGTCAATATCCTTTGCGAAAATTGTCACAAAACAGCACTCTCTCACCAACAATGAACATACGAACTGATAGCACCACAGCTTTTCCAACATTATCTGTTGTTCATTCAGTGTAATTTTAAAGGTGTCAAATACCACCTGGTTATTAATTTGAAATTCTGTTGTACATTGATTGATTTTGTAGTGGAGGCGTAAGATGACCAAACTGCCTCCCAGAACGACTCTGGAAGATCCATACCAAGATCAGAAGACATAGGAAGGTAACTGGATGGGTTGGGATCTGTAAGTAGCTTAAATATTTTAGAGATCAGACCTTTGCCAGTACCATTAGAGGATGTTAGGAGCTTTTCAAATTCAGGTAAAGGTCTCAGGCATGCTTGTTTCACCTTAGATGTGTTGAATAAATGTAGTAATTGGAGGTATTCATACCAAGGGAAAGTGGTGTTAGCAAGGGTGTCTAATTTTGTTTCTGATTGTTTCTTTTAAGTCGTGTAGTGTAAGTATGCGAGCGGTTTTAGAAAGCTGGAAGGTGTTAAGATTTTTGTGCTGGAGGGAACCAGGATTGCCCCACATATGTCAACGCTGAAGAAATATCTGGAGCTAAAGCATTACGTCTGAATTTCTATGTTTTAAATAGGGCTTGCATTAAAAAAATGCTGGGATATTGAATGGGAGCCTTCTGATGTTTCTCTCCAAATAGCTTACCTGGTAATGACTGGAATTTTAAAAATGTTCTTCTATGTTAACCCATTCAGGCTGAGGACCGGATCTCAAAATTTTAACTAAAGTAGAAAGTATTGCTGCTTCATAATAGGTTTTTATGTCCGTTAGTGCTAGGCCCCCAAGTTTGGTGGATCTTCATAATGTGGAGAATTGTATCCTAGGTCTGAGGTAGCTCCAAATGAATTTACTCCATTAGATCTGCCATATTTTAAATTGAGAGGCTTGAATTGGTTGTGGTAGTACCCGAAAGAGGTAAAGAAACCTAGGGAAAACAATTGATTTGATGGATAGGGTTCTTTCTGGCCATGATAGGTTCACTCTGTGCCATTGTTACCTACAGTGTTAGTATAGTTAATTTTGAAAAGGTCCTTCAGATTTAGAGGGATTTTAATACCCAGGTAAGGCCAGTAATGTGTTACCCATTGGTAGAGGAAATTTGCCTTAATGAAGATTCTAGAAGTTTCTAAAATGTTCATTGGGTACAATACTGTTTTTGCCTGATTGACTTGGAGCCCTGATACTGTTATAAATTCAGATAGAGTAGTTTCTATTTTGGGAAGTGAAACTTGGGGGTGGGATACATAGAGGACAAAGTTATCTGCAAACAGACTTATTTTTAGCTGATTTGATTGATTATGATACCAGGAATTTCCTCTAGCTGCCTAATTCTATTGGCTAGGGGTTTGATGGACAAGGCAAAAAGCAGAGGAGACAGGGGACATCACAGTTGAGTGTCTCTAATAAGGAGAAAATCATTCGAGAAAGAGTTGTTAAGTGTGATTTGCGCCTTGGGTAGTGAGTATAGCAACTGAATGACTCGCTGAAAATTATTGCCAAATTCCATTTCACTAATTACTGACTTCAAAAAGTTAGGTTCTACCTTATCAAATGCCTTCTCTATGTCCAATGCTAGAAGGCAGGTGTCAGACAAATGCTTTTTATTATATTGAATAAGACCAATTGTTTTACAAATATTATCAGTTATATCTCTGGACGGTATGAAGCTATTGATGTGAATATAATTACTAATGAAGCTATTGAGCCTATTAGTAAGCACAGTTGTAAATATTTTATATTCGCTGTTTAATAGCGAAATCGGTCTATAAAATTGAGGGATTAAGGCATCCTTACCTTACTATAATTTTGGCCTGAGTCCACATTTCACGAATATTATCTGTGTGAAGGATAAAGTTGCAAGTGTCTTGTAAAGGGGATGCTAATTGCTTAGCAATTTTTTTGTAAAACTCACCTGGAAAGCCATTCTTCCCAGGAGCTTTATTGGTTTTTATTTGTTTAATGGCATCAGATATTTCTTGACTTGTTATTGGGTTCTCCATAATCTCACTATGAGAAGGAGATAGTTTCTTAATTAGGGCATCGGTTCTTAAAAAGGCTTTAATATCGTCCTCAGAGGGGTGTTCAGGTGCAGTACAGTTTCTAATAGTATTGCACAAAAACTTGGAAAACGTCCTTTGTAGAAGTAATGAGCTTACCATTTGCATTCCTAAGAGAATTAATATTTCTGGAGGCTTGCTGTTTTTTAAGTCTCCAAGCAAGCAGCTTCAATGTTCTAGGGTGACGAAACCAGTATTTTTGTTTAAGATACAAAAGATGTTTCTGTACTTGTGTTGTTTCTAAAGCTTCTAGTTTCTTTCTTTAGGTAAGAAGACGTTTATACTTCTTTTTTGAACCTGTTTCTTTATATTTGTCTTTAGATTTTTAAGATTGATTAAAAGTTCTTGTTTTAATGCATTTTTTTTATATTGTAGGCTGATGTAAGGGAAATGAGTTTTCCTCTAAGGATGGCTTTCATGGCATCCCAGACTACGTTTAAGGGGACTCCACAAGAAGAGTTTAAGTTAAAGTATTATATTATTGTTTGTTCAATATTCGTACAGGCTATCTGACTAAATAAAATATTTTTATTCAATGACCATGTGTGTGTACCTTTTTTCTTCTGTATAATGTTAAAGAGCATTCTGTCCAGGCATGGTCTGACAAGGTTCTTAAGCCAATTTCAGCTTGATGTACCTGGTTAATCAGAGAGCCAGAGGTTAGAATAAAATTGATTCTAGAGAAATTGTTATGCCTGGGTGAAAAATAGGTATAGTCTTTGACACCAGGGTGTTGCAGTCTCCAGGCATCACACAAGTTATGTTGAGCAAATAATTTTTGCAGAGCCGAAAGTCTCTTATTTTTGTGGTTGTTTTTCTTTACAGGTCTAGGGTTGTGTGATCTACCCCAGAATGCATCTGGTATACGGTTAAAGTTTCCTCCTATTAGTGTATGGCCTTCTTGAAAGTTTTCCCATCATATTAAAGTATCCTGTATAATTGCTCCTGGCCGGAATTTGGAGCATAAATAGAGGCTAGAGTGATGGTGGTGTTATTCAAAAGACCTTTTTAAAAAAAATAGCGACCTTTAAGATCTGAAAGTTTAATTTGGCGTTGAAAGTGCAAGTATTTTTAAAATAAAATAGCAACGCCTCTGGATTTGGATGTACCAGTAGCCTGATATTGTGCAACAAACCATTTTGACTTAAAGATGGTGTAATTAGGATTCCTTATGTGCGTTTCCTGTAAAAGAAAAGGATATCAGGATGTAGTTTGGCCAAAGACGAGGCTAATTTTCTAGTTTTTATTCAATTATTTAAGCCTCTACAGTTCAAATACTATTTTTATGGAATTATCCATATGCAGTCAAAATAGCTTAGTATACTATAGTTAACGTACCACTAAAAGTGATTAGAAAAACAGGTTGCCTACCTATAACTGATGATCGCCAAGTGGTCATCTGTGCATTCACACAAATGGGTTTCTGCGCCTGCGCAGGAATCCTTCAATACAGTAGAAAGCTCTTTCTAAGGATTTTCGTGCCCAGAGCCTTTAGGCATGCGCGGAGCCCCCACTGTGTATGCCCAGAGGAGCGGGCGCACACATCCCGCCAATTCCTTCTGACCGCTGCAACCAAGCATGAATTAGGAAGAAAGCCTGGCAGCAGAGGGGAAGGATGGGCAGGTAGTGTGAATGCACAGATGACCACTCGAAGATCATCAGTTACAGGTAGGCAACCTGTTTATCTTTTATGTGGTCTCTGTGCTTCACACAAATGGGAGAGCAGCGAGCAGTGTCTCACCTGGAGGAGGGAGCAGGCAGGCTGTCACTGAGAAGCAGTGGATAAGATAAGGCGAACCATCGCAGAGCGGGCAGCTACTCGAGTGTCTAGTGCATAGTGTCTGATGAAAGTGTTTGGAGTAGCCCAAGTCACAGCTGTGCAAATGTCAGTCAGGGAGGCACCCTTAAGGAATACTGTAGAGGCGGCTATAGACCTGGTGGAATGTGCCCAGATGGGCCCTGGAAGTGGGATCTTGGCAAGTTCATAGGTAAGTTTGATGAGCCCCACAATCCATCTGGAGAGTCTCTAGGCAGTGATGGGTTTGCCCATTTGGTGTGACGTGTAGGAAATGAAAAGCCAAGGTGTTTTCCTGGTAGGCTTAGTACGAGCAAGGTAGAATAGATTGCTCATTTCACGTCAAGGGTGTGCAGGAGACGTTCTTGCTCAAAGGTGTAGGATAGGTAAAAATCAGGCAAGATGATCTCAGACTGCAGGTGGAAGTCGGAGACGACCTTAGGGAGGAATAAAATGTCCGGGACCACGCAAACTGCATTCGGTAGGAAGCAGAGGAACAGAGGGTCATGTCTGAGGGCTAGGAGTTCTCCAACTCGGCGGGCCAAAGTGATGGCTAGTAGGAAGGCCGTTTTCCAAGCCAAAAGATGGAGATCACAGGAGGCCAATGGTTCGAATGGCTTCCGAGTGAGAGTGCACAGAACTAATGGTAGATCCCAAGGTTGGAGTGGGACTCTGGTGGGTGGATGAAGATGGAGGAGGCCCTTCAGAAATCATTTCGAAAGAGGGTGGGCAAATACAGAAAAATTGTCGATTCTGTTGTGGAATGCCGAGATAGCAGATAGGTATAAGAGAAGAGTGTGAAAGTCCAGCATCCGCTAGGGACAGGATGAAGTCGAAGATATGGGAAAGGTCTGCAGAGCGGGGTTCAATATTGAACGAGTCCAGGTATTTGCAAAAACGAGTCCATTTGTAGGCATACGACTGACGAGTGGATGCCTTGTGGGAGTTAAGCAGGATGTTATTCACTCTGTCAGAGAATATGCAGGGGAGAGTCTCCAAGCTGTAAGTTTGAGACAGGGAATATCGTGGTGGAGGATGGGAGAGCCGGGAAGTATCAGGAGATCTGGTAGTAGAGGAAAATGATGGAATTTCCCCCAGGCCAGTGAGAGGAGGACTGGAAACCAGGCTTGTCTGGGCCACCAAGGAATGATCAGTATGCACTCTGCCATCTCATGCAGTATCTTGTGTACCACTCATGTGAGAAGTGGTAGAGGTCGAAAGGTGTAAATGAAATTGTGGCTCCATGGGTAGAGTAGGCTGTCTCCCAGTGAGAGGGGATCGATTCCGCCCTGTGTGCAGAATGCCTTGCATTTTGTGGTTTGATGGGTGGCGAAGACATCCACATCTGGAGTTCCCCAATGAAGGAATACCTGATGAAGGTAGGTTGGGTTCAGCTCCCATTCGTGATGTCCCGCATGTCCCCTGCTCAGGATATCGGCATGGCTGTTTAGGGAGCCGGGGATGTGGGTGGCCCTCAGGAAGATGTCGTTGGATGTGCTCCAATCCCAAAGTTGGATTGCCAGGTGGCAAAGGCTGCGAGAAACCATGCCTCCCTGATGGTTGATGTAACAGACTGCAGTGGTATTGTCTGTTAGGAAGGCCACACAGCATCCCCTCACTAGGAGTACAAAGGTCCGAAGCATGAAGAAGATTGCCAGGAGTTCAAGGTAATTGATATGGTGGGACCTCAGGTCTTGTTCCCTGTGCATGCCAATGCTGTGGCCACTGAGGTGTGCCCCCCATCCCCATGTCGACGCATTGGTAGTTAGGGTGAGTTGCGGTGAGGGAAGATGAAAGGGGGATCCCTGGAGGAGATTTGACTGCAGGAGCCACCAGAGGAGGGAGTCTCGAACCTCTTGGGGGGGGAGAAAGACAAAGGTTCTGCGTGTCCCGATTTGGGCAAAAGGAATGGATGAAGCACAGTTGAAGAGGGCGCATTTTGAGCTTCACGAAGAGCAGCACCGCTGTGGTAGCAGCCACATGCCCCAGTAAACGTTGAATTAAGAGGGCCGAGGAGTCGGGATCGGAGCGGATGTGTGAGGCCAAGGCGACGATTGGCGACACCCTGTCTTCCAGGAGGTATGCCCGAAGGGTGATGGAGTACAGTTTTGCTCCAATGAACTGTACTCTCTGAGTGGGAATGAAATGGGATTTTTCCTCGTTGATCCTGAGGCCAAGATACTTGAGGACAGTTCGAGTGACAGAAACGTCGGCCAGCAAGGTCTGGGGGGAAATTGACACTAGAAGTCGTGATGCCACAACTCAAGGATGCGCTTTTAGAACATGCTGGACTTGAAAAAAATGGCTGCCATGGCTATCAGAAGGTTATTCTGGTACTTGGGCTGACAGGGACAAGGAGGTGTTCTCTTAGTGGAGACACAAGAATTGAGTTCAAAATAGGAGTAGGAGGGAAAATAGACAGTAGAGTAGATGAAGATTTAATAGAAGTAGGGATATAAGGAGAAAGAATCAGAGCAGATGAAGCATAGCCTATTCTATGCTGCTCTCCCTGATAAGGCAGGAAAAGAACTGAAGAGGACGGTGACTCCCACAGAGGAGACAGGAAGTGGAAAGATTAGGATAGATTCTTTGGGCCTATTCTTCTGTGGTAGGAGCCAATTGAGTTGTGTGGTGATTCTTAGGAGGCACAGGGAGTAGGGAATCAAATGTCCAGAAATCCCAAAATAATTCTATCTATGCTTGCTCTTGATGTTTTCTTTAAAAAAAATTCTGTGAAGTTACAAAATGGCGGTTGTCAAACTATTTCTTTTCCTGATGGCTACCATACCCTGTTGAAGTATATTAACAGATCATCAGTGTGATTTATTTAGCTTATTTTTTGTTAAAGCATTTATATTACACTTTGATCAGATAAATTAAATTTTGTAAAATGTTCCTATTAATAAAGTTTATTTTTAAAAAAAACAGATCAGTAGTGTGATAGAGCCTCAACAGGCTATCCACAGTAAATAAATTACATACTTTCTATATTAGGCATAAACCTTTTCTAAGTTGCAAGAGACCCACAGAACTCACTGAAGTGCTCCTCTATTTATTTATTTCAATTTCTTAACCACCCTTCCTTGCTTACACGGGGCTCAGGGCGGTTTACAACAACATAGATTCAATACAATTTTTAAACCAATTAAAACTACAAAAATTCAGTATTAAAATATTCAGCTTAAATATTTAAACACTTTAAAAACAAGATGGCATATCTAGTATTCAGATTTGGGGGGGATAGATGGGGAAGGTACTCGGCAGATGTAAGGGAACTGTCGCTGGCCTCAACCAAAGGCCTGGTGGCACACCTCTGCCTTGCATGCCCTGCGGAACTTTAACAGATCACACAGGGCACAGATGTCATTCGGCAGAGAGTTCCACCAGGCTGGGGCCAAGGCTGAGATATCTTTGGGGCCAGGAATCACCAGGAGATTCTTATCTGCTGATCTCAGTGCCCTTCAGGGGACCTACTGGGAGAGGCGGTCCTGAAGGTATGTGGATCCCGGACCATTAAGACCTTTAAAAGTAAGCACCAAAACCTTTTTTAAAAAAAAAAGAAAAACAAATTTTATTGTTTTTCCAGTTACAAAACTTTACATAGTTACTTTTAAAATATTATCATCATTATCCATTTTTCTATATAACTATGTATTCCGATTACAATTCAAGAAATTTTGGGACTTCCCGCCTCACCTATACCATTATATATATAATAGCAATTATAAAGATTTAAAGTTATTGGCTCTTACAGGTAACAAATTTGGTTACAACAATAAAAAAAAAGAAAGGCAATTTTTAAACATTTAAAAGTATTATCTAGATATCTGTAATATGTACTCTAGTTTCTATTCTTATCATTTCAGTCGTTCAGCATATTTCTCTTGAAAATAATTGTTTCTTCTTTTAAGCATCAAAAATCAATAATTAGTCAATGTAAAAATATTATTTTTCATATCCCAATGTTGTTCTAGATATTCTTTCAGATTTTTCCATTCTTCTAGAAATCTTTCTGAGTCTTGATTATTCAATTTTCTTGTCCATTTATCCATTTCTGCCATAAATAGCAATTTTCTCAACCATTCCCATATGTCTGGGGTTTTTTCACATTTCCAGTTCTGACCATAGACCATTCTCGCTGTAGTCACCACATACCATATTAATGTCCTTTTAGTTACATTAACTTCCTCTAGCTTAAGACCAAACAATAACATTTCAGGCAGCTTTTTAAAAGTACATTTCAAAAAAATTTCCATTTCAGCATGAATCATACTCCAAAAGACTTTAGCTTTATCACAAGTCCACCACATATGGTAGAAGGAACCTTCTTTTTGTTTACATTTCCAACACTTATTAGACAGCCGTTGATCAATATTTGCTATTTTTTTCAGAGTCATATACCATCTATACAACATTTTAAAACAATTTTCTTTTAGATTATAACAAGTAGAAATACTCATAGCATTTTTCCACAAATATTCCCAAAATGACATAGCTATTTCTTTGTTCATATTAATTGCCCATTTTATCATTAGTTCTTTTACAAGTTCATCTGCATTATACCATTTCAGCAAAATTTTATACATTTTTGAAATCAGTTTTTTTCCACCTTCCTCTCAAACCTGTTCAAGTAAGCACCAAAACCTTTAATCTGATCTGGTGCTCCACTGGCAACCAGTGCAGTTTGCACAGCACTGGATGGATATGTGCCCTCCATGGAGTCCCCATAGGGACCTGCGCAGCAGCACTTTGTATCAGTTAGAGCTTCTGGGTCAGTCTCAAGGGTATCCCTACGTATATTTTAAGTATAATTGTAAGTATAACTCTTGAATGACATTGTATCACCCCTCACTTATTGGACTAAAACATTTCAACAAACACGTATTTCAAACACTGGCAGATTCTGGCAAACATTTAAACAAAAAACGCATTTTTAACACTGGCAGATTCAAGCAGTGGGGAAAGTTAACAGTCTGAGAGATTTGCTTTACTCTTGTCAGAAATAACGATGGAATAATAAGATCTTACCAGCATTCCCTTGCTCCTTCCTGGGAAGAACTTAACAGTTTATATTGCAGGATTACATTAAGCTTCTACACACTATATCTTCAGATAATGACCAATTTATGGACCAATGTATAGTCATATACTCTGTTTATTTTCATTATGCCACAATAAATGCACATTTATATGCATTTTCAGTAGTTTAATAACAAGACATTTCTGCATGGCAGACTGATGAGCAAACAGCTCACTACTAAGAAGTAACTTCCATGCAGTGAACTGTTAACCTTTATTCTTAGGTCAACTTATAGTATGCAAGAGTGAGGATCATTTATCTTGCTCCAGACGAAACAGTGCTTTCCCAGGAAAGAGACACATGCTAAGTTTATACATTTATAAGGTTTTATTTATACATAATTGCTAGCAAAACAGATAAATGAAGATGTGGTCACAAGAAAAGGATTTTAATACACAGAAAACCCATTGTACACATCCTCCAATTCACATTCTGTTATTACAAACTTAATCATCTTTAGCATAAGCAAGAAGCCAGAATACTAGGCAAACATGATAGACAAACATAACAGCATGGCCTGACAGCATGGCAGAGCGTGTTATTTTACCAATCCAATATGGACCTTTTCCAGTCTGTTCCTGTGGAAACAGAAGTGAGGGCAGGAGAGAAAGCACAGGTGCAATTTTCTCTTGACCAACCTTCCATTCAGCCATCCCTCCATTCTTATACCTTTTTTCGGTGTATCTGCCCACTTCTATTATCCAATCAGAATAATTCCGCCTTCGGACCCCTTACTCATCATTTTTATTATCTAGTTTTTCAGGGCTTCCCGTGGGGGATTTTTCCTACATCACCCTTCTTGCACAAGTTGGTCCGTACCAAATGTCAATTGGCCCATGACAAATGTCAGCGTGACCCCTTACTCCAAAGGGTGGGTGGCTGGGCTCCCAGGCTTCCAAGGTTCCTTCTTAGCTATAACCTATTAACCAGACCATCTCTTAGTACAAACTGGAATACAGGTACATCTATAGGTAAATACAGATTGGAGTACATTTAAAGTATAGTACAGGTATATTATAGGTAAATCCTTCTATAAAATGTGTACTGAGATAGAGTTGACCCCATGTAATTAAATGATTACCATGCATATATGTATATATTGAGGTAGGGTTGTCACCATATAGTTAAGTGATTAGCATACCCATGTATAGTTAAGTGATTCAAAGCATATGTACCCTCAGTGAACCAGGAGCCTGAACTAAATGACCTATTAATGTCAGCTTATAATTCTTCATATGTATATAAGCCTATAATGTATTTTAATTAGACCTTTAGAATTAACTGGACCTTTAGAATGAAGCCTTTTTCCTATCTATTTGAGTGTGAATGCTGGAATGTGAATCTGTCTGTGAACTCTATTTGCTTGATCTGCTTGTTCACTGGGAGTGATTTTTAAGTTCCAGTCAGAACTCTTTCTAGATGTTTCCTGGCCTTCAGGTACTTTCCTAACCCTGGCCTGGCCTTCAGGTATTTACCTAACTGCTAAACAGGACTAAACAAGGGGTTTACCAGATCTTCTTATCTTTAAATGATTTTAAATAATTAAATCGGTCTCTCCCCTTCTCATTTCCACTCGAACTGATACCGCCAATAGGCCCACACACACACAGTCCCTCTTCTCTGCATTCAAGGACCCAAAACATCCTGACAAGAGAATCTGTTGTTCATAATACATGCCCCTTCAGGATCTTAAAACTCTCCACCCAGAAGGTCACAACACACTCGCTCATCTATTATTTCCAACGATAATTAAATGAAAATAACATGTTGAAACAAATCACATAAGCCTTACACTCCAGAAGGCCCACAAACCGAGCCTTTGACTCCAAATGGACAGGCTCCAAAGTCACAGTCTGTGGAGGCCTACTAGAGGCATATTGGCATGTGCAAACGTTGGACGCATATACACAAGTCCAGTACATATGGGGCTATATCACGGAACCCTACAGACTCTGAAAATAGACACCATGCAGGTAAATTCAGAACTGCCCTCTGGTACTTCATATTGTGAAGAGGGAAGTTTATCCCTGTACAAGAGAGGATAGTAAGCCCTAAAGAAACCTCATTCAGTAGGTCTGATGGACCTCTTCAATCTGTTTCACACATTAGAAGTTGGAATGGATGTACCAGTTTAGCTCTACCTGTATTGTATTATTTGATAACAGCATCCTGAAATAAGTAATGAACTGCAGGGACCCAATACCCTTCTGCCACCACCCCCTCTCACAGTATTGAGTTGGCTGTGCCCCTGAACATTGTAATTTCATTGTACAGAACAAAATACAAATATTTGTGCAAGAAGTATACAATGGCCACAGCCTAGAACAGTATACTGTACTCTGTAGTATTTTCACAGTAGGATCTATACTTGAAAAGGATGGATTCCTGAAAGGATGGGACTATTAGGCTGTTATTTTCTTGTACCACCTAGTGACGACAAGGAATAGTGCAATAATACTGATTGAGTACCACAGTAGTAGTAGCTAGGGTTTCTATGCCTAAAAGATGCATGTAAGAAATCATTAACTTGTTCTGTAATTATATAAAATACTAGAGAAGTAAATAGAACTATCCCATAACTAAATCTAAGACCATTTATACCTCCAGTTGTTTTCTTATAGCCTGTTCTTTTTCCGTAAAAGCACTTAAGCTATGTATTTACTGCTTACATATTCAGCTGTTGGCAAAAAATATATTCTTGATCTTACCAACAGGAAAAAAGAGGAATGAGAAAAACAGACTTATGTTTACAAAGACTGACTACATGGCTATGTATTCTGGGCAAGTTATTCCAGAAGTGGAATACACAAACATATCAGTGGAGAGACAAAACAAACATTGTTTAGGTTCTTGAGAGGGTTTTTGAACCAAGAACTTCATGCATTTAAAATAGACTAAATTCTACAAATGGTTATCTTTTAAAAGTATACTATTTCAAGTACCTTGACTTCATCTTTTTTGGAGCTTGATTAAGACAGCTCTTAAATTATTATCCTTAAAAATGATTGGATTGGGTCAATACTCTGCCTTCAGCAAACCAAGGGGCTATTGATGCAAGAGGAGAAGAGATTTCCACCTCTCCCCCCTTTCTACTGCACACCTCCATACTACATCCAATGCTATTCGGTACAATCCCCAGCACTCCAAAAAAAGAATTTGCAGTTGGGAGGAGGAGACAGAAAAGATCATTTTCATGTGATTAATGAAAGTTTCATTTACTCATTTACAAAATTTATATCCTGCCCTTCTGCCCTCACAAAGGCCACCAACATGGCTAACAATTTATATCACACATGATGAAATGACATTTTAATACTATTAAACTTGTGGATGAAGCCGATTATTAAGGAACATCTCTTTTTTAATGTAATTTCATAAAATAAAATTGGCAAATGAAGCAAAGAAAAACCAAGTCTGTGATGTCATAAGCACATGAGAGCCCACATTTTACATCAATAGTTATGCAGTTTAACACATTAAATATTAGCAGATTCATTTTTAAGTGTTCTAAAGCTGATTCAGTAACGTCACAACCATCAGTGTAATTACTGGCAGACAAGCTTGAATAATGAATGCTTATTGTAGCAGCCAATACAATGAGAAAAATGCTCAAGTGAAACAGACCTTTTCAAACAAACAAAATCAAGATACAATTAATTTCACAGATTTCTCAAGATACATTGGTGTACATGTTACAGTCCTCAGAACTCACACTCTTATCTTTTTATTAACCTGTTTTAGCAATGATTTCCACCAGGTTGTATTGAGATCCTTACAGTGCGATCATAAACAGTTACTTCCTTCTAAACTGACTGACTAATGGATTTAGAACGGTGTAACTCTGTTTAGGATTTGCACAATTAATCTTCTACTGCCCTAATCATTAAATCAGAAAGAAGGAAGTGTATACCATGAACCAAAAGTTACAGAGTGGAATTCTATTTGTCTTTCACTTACCAACATAAGTATTCTCTCCATGGTAATTCAATAAAACTTGTTCGCCTAGATTTTGCATTTTTCTGCCTATTCACAAAAAGCGGTGTTATATTTGAATAATCAGTGCAACCAGCGTGCAAGTCTAACCTTGAAATATATTGTTTTAAGTTAAATTGATAGAAAACACACAAATTATGCTTTGGTGAATTTAATCTGAAACAGTGCAACTCATCTAAGAAACTGCTGAACCATCAGTGAGACTGCTCAGGGTGCCACAACAGCCACTCTAAGCTTTCAGTGAAGGAGCCAAATAAGTGGGGAACATCTCATTTTACGCCTGTATCCCCCCTCCCCAAATTATTTTCATTTTCTCTCCCCTTTGCGGTTTTCATAGCCTCTACCTTTTTCCCACCCAGCTATCAATCTTTTCCCTTTCCCACCTTTGCACCCTCAGCACCTTTTCTTCCTTTTTCAACCTCAGCCACCTACCTTTTTGTCCTCTCTCCCTTCAGCGTTTCTCTTTTTCCCTGCTTTCTCCACATTCTGCTTCTCACCTTTTAACTTTAAAAAAAAAAAACCCTTTGACACAGAAACAAAGGTGTGGCAATATTGTTATGGTTGCCTAGCAACCCTTATGGTCACAAAGATCTCAGAACATATTCTCACGAAACCTCAGTGGGCACTCATCTTTTTAAAATGATAAATGCAGCTTCTATTATTTAGGGAATTTAATATGTTTTTTAATATTATGGATGGGGGGGGGGATATTGGATGCATTGCACAAATCTTGACCTACCGAAAACCAAATATGCTTGAAAGAATCTTCCTCTGCTCTAGAGAGATATAATTTAGTCTGCATTTTTCAAAGATGCACCAGAGTGTAAAACAACTCTACTGCTCTACCTGATCCCCGGAGGGTAATGATGACTTTAGCAAGGATTAGATCAGTTGAGAAAGCTTCAGGCAATGGACTAAAGAAAAGCTGTTCACTAAGGTGGCTCATCTAAAAGTAAAGAACTGAGAACAGCAGGGATTTCATAGCCTATCCAGTTTAAAGTTAAACTTCTAGTATAATGACGCAGTTAAGGTACTTGAGTTCATCCCCACTGCTAACTTGTTATAACAGATCTCAGCACTTTGCAAATTGCAGATAAATTCTTGATGGGGCAGTCATAATATCTAGCACACCAAATTATAGACGCATATTGTGAGGGTTTTTTAAATGAACGAGATACTGACGGACTTCAAATGTAGGTGGAGAAAAAGTGTTTTCTGTGTTGCCTGAACTTTTTACAAGGTATAATATTTCAAAAAGATATACCCTGGGGAGACAGATCCTGCAGCACTGCTGCCATCCACTGGCCTGTTAATGGACTACGCTAATCAAGGAGAAAAGTATGCTTTCTGATCACTGCCTTGCTTGACAACTCTTCCAAATGCAAATTAAAAAGGTATTTTACTCAGCATAATTTTGACTGTATATATAAATTGCTAACACAATTTGCAGTCATCACAGAATACTGCTATATTTTTACACAAATACTACACAGCAAACCCCATTATGAAGTTTTCTTATTGTTTTCAAAAATGTGATTCTGTGTTTCAAAAAGCTTTTGGGGGAAGCCCCAACACATGAGTGGCAGTTTGTGCTTTACATTACTATTTAATAAACATTAAATTTTAGGCTCTTCCTATCATATGAAACAGAGACCAAATCACCAGACTCCAAACTATACTAACAAGAAGTTGAGACACATGAATAAGAATTTTATTTGAAATTTCTGATTTTATGGACCTGAAGGAGTTTGCCTGTGAGATTATGAAGGTATGAAGTGGTTACTCTGAACTGAAATCAATTTTAATTCATACCATAGATGACTCGGCAGAAGATTACTTGACAGCCCTTGATTTCATTGCCATCATAAAATAAGAGAGCTCAGCACTTTCAACAGGAGATACACATTCTACATACACCAAAAGTTGAGAGACTGAAAATGCAGGTGCTGCAGCTACATTGGGGACCACATAATAAGAAATGTGTGTACTTAATGTTAAATTATGCCAAGAAAATTTGAATTATGCTACTTATAAATATTATCCAAAACTGAAATCATGAAAATGTTGTTAGTTTTTACAGGGCTTTTTTTTTTGTAGATAAAGCCCAGCAGGAACTCATTAGCATATTAGGCCACACCCCTGACACCCCAGCTCATTAGCATATTAGGCAGGGGGCTAGGAAAGCACAGGGCAGGCATGGGGAGGGAAAGAAAGGCATTTTCATTGTGCTGGGGTTCCCTGCCTGCCCTTTTCCAGCTGGGACATGTCAGCTAAAGAAGGGAAGGCAGAGAGAGGCTTTTCCTTGTCAATTTCACTCTCAGCTGACTGGGGAGGAGTGAAATTGACAAGGAAATCTGGATAGGCTCCACAGAGGGAAAGCTGGCATTTTAACACCCGGCCTTTCCCTCTTGTGTGTAAGATGGGGAAGGCAGCATGCTCTGTAGCCATGCATGCCAGAGGTTTTGGTTGTAGGCGTGGCCAACTCAGGAGCCAGCCGGAATTCCGTTCCTGTGCGTTCCTGCCCAAAAATAGCCCTGAGTTTTCATAATTAGGCCACTTTTACTATTTTAGCTTAATATATTAAGGCTGTGCTAGCCACTGAAAGATCAACAAAACTGAGGGCCAACAACAATCTTATTCAACCATTTTATTCACTTCTGAAATTTCAGCAAGTATTTCCCATACATCTGGAAGGATATCTTTGCCACAATGACTGGAAATCTTAAATGGAAACTGGAATTTCAGGAGGTTGGAATGCTATACCCCACCACAACACTCTTTTCCTTTCCTCCTACAGTAGAACAATATGTATGCAATTCTGCACAAGTGTTACCCAGAGTCGTCCCTGTGCCAAGCATGCATTGCAAGAGCAATCCCTACATGTCTACAGGCAGGACTGATTCCAAGATTTGGGGAGTGGGGGAGCTGAGCAGAGTGCTCAAGGGCCCCTTCTCCTCTCTGCCTACCACCAGGCCCCCGGCTTGCACTTCCCTAACTGCCCACTCATGCCCCCCACCTGCTTGCAAGTCCCCCCCATGTTCACAGCCACCTGCACCACCAGCTACCTTTTCCCTAATAGCACATGCAACTGCAAGTACCACCACTGTACACCAGCTGTACATGTCCCCAGGTGGCAGTGGTGGAGTGTTTGTTAAGCAGAGGGAGAAAGAGCACATGGGTGGCTGGGTGGGTAGGCAGAGGAAGAATGGGTGGGTCTGTGAAGATGGGCCCCACGAGAAGACAGGCACTGGCAGCTACCACACTTCAAGGTATGCTGACACCAGCCCTGAGCACAGCCAAGACACAAGTCCAGAAGCTAAAAGAAATATTTTAATATGCTATATACATGACTTCCAGTTTGGCACAATAAATCTCAGATAAAAGAAGAGATGAAAAGAACATGTGATGACAAAAGATGGTTCTGGAGAGAAATCAACTTCAAACATTGTGGGCTTAGGAAACCCTTCTTATACACCTGGATTCTAACAGAGAAAATCTGCTACTACCCAGTTTGGTGCACAGCTAGGATCAGACCTGTGATAGGACAGTGTAACCCTCCTCTAGCATAAAGACATTTGAACATGCATAAGAGATGTGCCTATAATAGGTGAGACTATTTGACATGGATCTGCTGACATCAACAAAGAAATGGGCAAAGAATCCTTCTCAGGTTTATGATTTCATCATCCAGAAACTGTATTTCAACGAGAAGTTTCAATAGCTTTATTTATCCCACAAACCTGGGTCATGATTTATGGCCAGCAAGATGTGAAAAACTCTGGAAAGAAAGACCACAGTGTGGTCTTGGTATATATGGGAAGTCAAGCTACTGTCTGCTGAGAGACCTTTTTATCCATCTTCCTTCTGTTTATGTGCTGATGTTAGGAGAAATGTATTTAAGGCCACAGTTCTTGAGGTATATGATATCTTAAGGGAAGGGGCTGTCTTACCCCTCTGGTTTTTGTGTAAGCCGAAGACTCTTGTGGGGCATATTTTACTGGTCTCAGTGGGAGATAGCAAGCTACACAATCCTACCTGTACTAGAAACAGAGGCCATTTTGTAGAAAAAGAGGTGCAGGAGCTCATTACCATACCTATTAGCATAACTCATTAGCATATGCCATGCCCCCTGACATCACCAGAAGTGTGTCAGAAAGGAAAGCAAAAGGGGAGGCATCTTCAAAAGCCTCCCCTTCCCTTCCCCAACTGGCCTGCCAAGGCAGGCAGGGGGGGAGCGAAGCAAGAAGGGCCCCATAGAACATAATGGAAAAATCGTGCCACCCCTGCCACACAACTCTAAACAGAAGGGGTTTAAACTTTAAACCCCTTCTCGCTTTGCTTCCTCCAGAGACCCACTGGGAGCTCTGCTTCCTCCAGAGGCCCACTGGGAGCTGGGGGGGGGGGGGGGTTGCCATCACTGCCATTTGTGCCCACTAGGGGTGTGCAAATAAAAAAATTTTGGCCCGATTCAGATCAGGCCAAATCAGGCCGCATCTGTTCTGGCTGCCAAATGACCCCCCACATGTCAGTTTCGACAATGCAAGCCCATTCCAGAGTCATTCAGCAGACCGAATGTCAGTTTCAGCCCCATTATACCTATGGGCCATCGAAGTCAATGGCAAAAACACATAGGGTATATGAGGCTTAAAAAGTGGCTGGGGGAGAGGGGGTTTGAGGGAGAGACTCCAAATTTGCAGGGTAACTACTTGGGCCTCTCCCTGAAATACTCATGTTTCAAGAATATTGGACCACAGGGTCCAATTCTACGGGCCCCCAAACAAGTTGCCCCATCCCCTTTATTGTTCTCTATGGTGGGGACAAAAACGTTACTTTTTCGCACCATAAAGAACAATGGAAGGAATGGGGCAACCTGTTTGGGGGCCCATAGAATTGGAACCCCTGGTCCAATCCTCTTGAAACCTGGTGGGCATTTGGGGGGGGAGGCTCCAGCAGCTACCCTGTAAGTTTGGATCCTCTCCCTCAAACCCCCTTTCCTCCAGCCACTTTTTAAGCCTCATATACCCTATGTGTTTTTGCCATTGACTTCAGCGGCAATTCAGCGGTGGGCCGAATCAGATCAGATCAGAAAATCTGACTTGGCTGACTTGGCTCGTGGCTGCCCGAGTGCCCACTCCTGGGCTGGCAGAGCCCTGCTCCGGCCCCAAATGACTCCTGACTAGAAAGATCTGTTTTCTGATGCTTTCATACAAAAAGCAAATATTGCTTTCAGATTTCATTCCTATTAGTGAGAATATTTTTCCCTTCTTCAAAACCATGGTACTTGAAATATGCATATACACATTCCAGAGGTTCCTACACCAATTTCCAGTTATTCTTCCCCAGAATTAATGCTTCAGGTCAGCTACTGTCCAAATCAGTACTAATTCATGGCTTTCTCATGTAGGCAAGACTTCAACTATCTTGTACTGTATTATAAAATACTTCAAGAAGTTCTTTTTCATTTCAGAATCATAAGATCATTGTAGAAATAGTCTTTCACATTTCCTCACTATGGAAAACTATCAGTAAAGCCTGTTGTAGAAGCAATACAACAGGCTCTAGAAAGATGCGACACGTATCAAATGCAAAGAAAGGCACAAATGTGGAAGTAAAGTCTCACATACCTTATTGCAAAAAATTGCTCGTGTCCAAGGTTACACAGTGTTGATCAGAAAACAGCACACAGGGCTCCATAGACCCCGGAAGCCCAGGCGGGCCAGCCGTGGCTCTCTACTCCCCCCCACCCAATGGCCCCACTGATCAAGGCTCCGCCGGCCTAGACTGGCTGTGGGTCCCCCCCAATCAAGGTCCCGGCGGCCCAGGCCAGCCAGCTGCGGCTCTCAGCTCCCCTCCCCCAATAAAGGACCTGCCTGCCATGTCAGTCAGCTGTGGCTTTCCGCTCCCCTCCCCATCAAGGCCCTGGTGGCCCAGGCCGGTTGGCCATGGCTTTCCGCTCCCCGGTTGCAGCTCTCGGCTCCCCCGATGGCTTCCCTGATGAAGGCTCAGCTGGGCCAGACTGGCTGGCCACAGCTCCCCCCCATGCCAGCCGCGGTTCTCGGTCCCACTCCCCAGATGAAAGCCCTGGTGGCCCAGGCCGGGCTGCTGCAACTCTCTGCCCACCCCCCACCCCCAATCACGGCACTGGCTGCAGCTCTCTGTTCCCCCTGGATGGCTCTTCCCCACCCCATGATTAAGCCCTGGGTGGCCCAGGCCAGCTGGCCATGGCTCTCTGCCCACCCCCCAATCAAGGCCCAGCCGCAGCTCTCGAATCCTGCCCAATGGCTCTTCCCCAGCCCCAGATCAAGGCCTGGCCAGGTGAGGCTCTCCACCCCCCCATGGCTCTCCCCCAACCCCCCCCCCATCAAGGCCCCACCAGCCCAGGCCACATACTCACCGGGAAGCATCCTCTCTCCTGAGATGAAGTTTTCTGAGGTGAGTTTCACCACCTGCTGCTTCTGTGGGCGGGACTGAGGCAATGCAGCCAGTGGCCAGGGACCCCTTTCTGAGCAGCAGTTCAGGGAGCCAACTGATTTGGGAGCACATGGAACATTGCCACTCAAAAACAAAATTATATATAAGGAGAGATACCACCTATTTAAGCCAGTGTATTACATTTTCCTCATAGAGATTTGTTGGGGGATGCCAGCTCCACTACCAGTCCATCTAATGGCTGCTCCAGGAGGGTGGAGGCACTGGCACCAGGGTCCTGCAGGTGGGCCTTTAAGGACTTGGTTGACTCTCCTGAAGACAGGAAGAGGAAACTGGGCAATGCTAACCTTCTAGGCATCAGCTCATTACCACAGTTTGAAACAACCTTTAAGCCCCCACCCAGTGCCCAGCTGTACAGCAATGGGCAAGAACAGGGCTCAGTGAGAACATGGAAAAGCTGCCTTTTAAACACTCATTCAAAGCCCGTTGGGGCATCAGGCCAAGAAAGGGGGGGCTGTTTGGGTGACAGGGTGGTCGCTGGGAGGCCGGGTCTGACCAACTACAGCCCAGGTAGGGCTGGGTGCCAAAGCATTTAGAGGATGAAGGTGAAGGCAACTGGCTCCAGCCACTCATGGGATGAGGGCCTATCATAAGAGGACAGAGGTTAAATGGGAAGCAGATTAAATAGAAAATGGAAGCCAGTAGGACTCAGCAGTTCTCAGCACAATTCCATGCAGGGAATTTTTAAAGAAGCCTTAAATATCTAGTACAAACCTGTCTTTAGGGTACTCCTCAATAAACCTGCCCATCAGTTAAAATGGATATAAAATGTGTCAGCAGTTCTGCACAAGAATCTATGTTCTGGCATTTAGAATATGAACTGACATTCCATATGAAGTCTAGCCTTCTGAGTTGCAACCAGGTGATCTACAAATAGAATACTCATCCAGTGGCTAAAACTGGCAACCCCATGAATTCTTATTTTCTCTTCTTCCCTAGTGACAAATATTATTGTTTTATATATTTAGGTCAGTGTATTTAGAATCCTTTTGAAGTTTTTCTCTACATTTATGTTGGGAAAAACATAAAGCAGAGCTTCCCAAATGAAGCAAAGACTTTCCTATGAAAATAAATACTTTTTAAAAAGAATAAGAATGTATCTAAAAGAAATTTTTAAAAAGCAATAAAGAATGAATGAACCCTTTTATAAAGCATCTAACTGTAGACTATTCTGAGTCACAGTAAAAATCCTTCTAACATTATGAAAATCTGCTTGTAATGATTTCAGGTTTTGGTGTGTGTGTTCCTTTAAATGTTTAGTTTGCCTGCAGTACTGTAAGGAGGGTGATAGAGGGAGACAAGTGTAATTTTGATTGGCTGGTGACTGAGAGTGTAGGAGGAGATGTTCTGAAGTTTGAAGAGTGAGCATAGTCTGTGTGACTATGGGATTTTGAGTCTTTTTCTGAGTGAATAAGACCAACAATTTAGTCTGAGAGTTGATTCTATTGTGTGTGAATAAAACAAAGAGACTAGCCTGTGTGGCTATAAATATGAGAGAAAGAGATTAGCCTGTCAGAGTGGAGTTTGAGAGACTGTTTGTAGCACCAAGCATTACCAGTTATACTTACAAGTTCCTTTCTTCATCCACTGTTCAAAATAACCAGAAACCTATTTTGTCATTTATTAAATAAATCAAATTTTGTTTAAACTTATCCCAGAAATCAGTACAAGTACTTCATCTGGGCCACATAGTCCTCTGAAGTGCCCAGACCCTAGGTCATTCTACCAAAGGAGAGAGATTTGGAATTTTTAATTCCTAGTGGCAGCAGAAAACTACCATGTTTATATACAAAGAGAGTGTTTAAAGGTTATTATATATACATCACTCAAAGCCTCCATCATTTGGGATTTATTGCAGCACAAGTAGCTAAGAACATTATTTTATACGATAGATATTTTTTGCATGGAAAACTTTAGTCACCCCCAATTTTGTTTGTTACTAAATGGTTTCATAATCCATTGCAAAGCAAGAAATTGTGTCGCTTTCTGAGCTTGATAATACAAACACCGAAAAGCATCACACTGGTACGACAAACCAAAAAACCTCAGGGGGCTCATGGACTAGGGACCTCATTGTAGAACTCATTTGTTTAGCAAACAAAATACAAAATGATGCTTTATCTTCCTCTCTGGAAGCAATACAATGCTACAAGGCTTGGGCACGTAATGGAGGAAAAGTAATGGAGTGAGATAATCCTTAGGTTATTTCTGAGGGCTGGAATCATTGGACTTTGCCATGCATTTCAGACAGTAAAAAAGAAGACTATTAAATCATTGACAGCAAGCAAATAGCTAAGCTTTTAATGAAGTGTTACCATGTACTCTTTATTTCTCAGGAATCATTTTTTGGAAAACAGAACCTCCTAAAGTCTAGCTACTGATAATATCAAATTAGGGCAACTAAGTAACTACTGAATGCAGCTTTTAAAAAAAAGAAATATAAGCAAACATTCTGAAACATTAGAAATAGATATATGCATATATACGCTGGAGAAGAAATAGTGACAGTGCATTCTGTACACAGAAAATTCCTCCAGACTTAATTTGAGCCAGGAGCCAATCAGGGGAATCACCTGAAGAAATTGCAGCTGTTCCAGCACAGGGAATCCTGGACCGTAAAATGTGGACCTTGCTCTGGAGAGGGGGAGCAAGGAGCTCAACCTAATCCAAATCCTTCTCAGACTACGTGGGTTCAAACATCTGGCAGATGCACCCCCCCCCCCCAGTGGGCCATGAAATTCACATAAGATGTGAAAATAAAGATGATACATGAACAAGCTTCAGAGCAGTCATGAGGGCTGCCAAAAAATTTTTGCCTTGTAGAACTGTCCTTTGTAGTTAGTGTGTCTTATGGGTAAGGAAACAGTTACTTTGCAAAACATAATCAAGCCTTGTTGGGTATGTACTTTGATGTCTACCACAGATAAATATAATTTTGCCCTAGTGCCAGTCTCTTTAATTATAGCAAGCATGCAAAAAGCCTAGTTAATCATAGAATAGAGGCCTTATATATTCAGAGTGCCAAAATTTATCATTTAGAGGACCAACCCACCTTTATTCCCCTGTGCAACAGTTTGCGGGAAGCTGGGGGGGGGGGGGACAACACATTTCAGCCATTGGTAATATAATATGCAGCCTTTCATATACGTGTATGTGCCTATATTGTTGGTGTCCTTTTTGCTTGCAATGTACCAATGCCATGTGTAAAAATCCCAAAAAGCTGTGTTAGAACTATACCACCAGGAGAGCCAATTGGCAGGGCAATGAAGATCCAACCCTTAGGGGGCAAGAAGAGTTTGTAACATATGGTTTTACAGAATTTTATTGTATTAAATAATATGTTGGTAGCTGCCCTGAGCTTGCCATGTGGCGGTAAGGGTGGGACAAAAAATTAATAAATAATAAATAAATAAACATGCAGTGTTGTGAGTGCCCTTCAGCTGTAGGTAGACTGTAGGTGGACTGTAAGTGCCTCTGTAACTCCATTTTACTTTTTGTTTGTGCTTGACATCTAGTTGCCAGTTTTCATTAGTTCTTTCCTGAGTTCTTACCTAAGAAACCTGGCTTGTTTTTTCTCAGCTACTAGGTACCTGGTGCAAGATATGGCCTGGCTCCACTCAGTGTTTAGAGATGTAGCTTTGACAATGATATTCTTAACTTATAACCAGCAATTAGGATATAAAATGTTTAGTTTTAGCTACTTTCCTTGTCTCCGATTTGGTTAGCTTTGCTGTGTGTACTCAAGGCCCAGCAGAAGGAAGTTAGCCTGGTATTTCTGTAAGTTTGATCATTTTATTAAAATTTCTTTGTAAGCAAACCTGGATCTTGCATATTGTTTCCTCAGGATTGCTGCAAACCTTCGAGCTTTTGGCCAGGGCTCTAAAAACTCCAGCAGCCAAAGAATCAAGTGAGGTGAACACTGCCAGAGGATCCAAGCTTCTATACATCATCTTAAGTTCCATGATGAAAGAAAAGGAGAGTACAGATGCAGTGATAAATTACCCCCCCCCTCTAATTTATCAAACACTCAAGTGCCCTCCACAGTCCAATGTGCATACATGGGCCAGGTTCATATATGTAGATGGCAGCAGAGACCTGAAGTGTTACACGGACTAATAGTCTACCTCGCCACTAGCACAACACTAAGAGCTAGAACTTGTGGCTGCCAAACAACCGTAGGATCTCCTGACTATTCTACACATAACACCATACGATAATTACTAATTATTATTACATGAACTGCTCCCTTTCCGCTAAGCAAAACAGAGGGTCTTTTTGTTAACTACTGGATTCAAAAAGGAAACATGTACAGCAGCTAAGGAGAGGGAGTACCACCTTTCTCCCATTTGTGCTTGTTTTCTATATATACATAAGGAGTGCTTTATACAAAAGTACAGTCAAAAACAGCAGTCCATCCTTCCTCCTTCTCCTGCATTTGTCAACTAGGCCTAAATCCTTACTTTGCCACTTTCATTAAGTTTTCCTCCTTCTGATCACAGTCTACCAGATATGCAGAGACCCCTACCCTGTCTGTATAACTGCCCCAGTTATTGTATTTACTCAAATGCAAGACAAGGTTTTTTCCCAGATACGCCATGGGGGGGATCTTAAATTCACATACCAGTTAAAGTTATATTCAATTATAAAAATCGTGTTTGAGGGGTCATCTTACATTCAGGGTCACCTTCCTTTTGAACAAATATGGTACAGGTACTGGACCATTAAATTTGCTATTGAAACAACTAATGCTTTACTTATTTTGTAACAAGCAAAGGATGGGACCTGGCAAGAGTACATTAATTACAATTCTGTCTACATCTGAGGTTCCACTTGTTGTAACGCAATCACTTATTTTTCTTATACATTCAAAATTGCATGCATGCGAAGCAAGCAATGTGCTATTCCACTGTTATTTGCTTCTAAAACATTTGCTATTATAAACTTCAAAAAGAAATGCACTTATTGTTATTTCCTACGATACTATCACTACAATACATTAAATACTACAAAATGCTGAATTAAAGGAAATGCATGACATGCTGCAGAGCTGTTGGTTCATTTTTAGAAACAAGAACTGTCATTTTGAAACAGCATCCATATCTTCCAAAGTTTCCTTTCCTGTGTTTAAAAAGGTAGATATTGTATCACACACTCTGAAGCCACGGTGACAGAAAGGTACAAACAGCAGTTAGTAGACAGTGGTTGCCCTTGGCTCGAAAGATGAGAAAACCACAATAGTGTAATAATATCCAAATCCAAATTTCTGGTGACCAGAAAGCAAGCAATACAGGTAATGCAAGCTACACATCTATTCTTTATGCAGAAAGGATGTAGCACCATCGCAGTAGAATCCCAGAGAACTGGGGAATGGTGTAGTCAGGTAACCTTATTCTGGCTTCAAGTATATTGGGAACTGGGTGGGCGTGGCATCGGCCGGGGAAAATGGCGGACGCACGGTGCTGATTCTCCATCCCTGATTACTCCGTTTAGCAAGTTAACTACCGAAAAACTCTTCACTACAACATCGAAAGGTATGAATCAACGAACAGGAACTAAAAAGTTTCTTTAAAATCTACAAAAATCAGACTTAAAGCCTTATTTAGACACAGCGGCAGCGCCGGAAAAACAAATGGCCCGATCACCTCAGAAACCTAAAATGGCAAGCGCTGCCGAAGAAATGGAAGCGCTTAGCACACAGTCACAAGATGACAAATTAACAGATGTGATAAATGCTCTTAAATTGGATATCTTTGGCCACATCGATGCAAAACTAAAGCCCATAGAAGACCAACTTGGAAATATTACTAAATCGCTACAGCAAGTAGCTCAAACAGCGAGCATGGCTATGGAAGTAGGTGCTACCCTCCAAGGAGAAATTCAATACTTACAAAAGAAAGACGACTGGGCTACTGAAAAGTTCTTAATGCTGGAATCTAAATTAAAACAAAACTAACTTAAGTTTCGTGGTACTGAAGAAAAGGAAGAAGGAACTCTAGAAATCTCAACGTTTATGGCACATTGGCTTACAGAAATCTTAAACCCGGATGAAAAAATTGCACCTTTAATCCTACAAGCTTATTGTATTGGCCCTACTAATTCCTCTCCACAGAAGCGAGCCCGGGACATCTTGGTGGAATTTCAAGATGTAAGGACTGTTAAAACGATCCTCCGACTGGCAAGGCAAGCTGGTACCTTTACCTTTAAAAATCAACAAATCCATGTCTACCCGGACCTTCCTAGAGAAAATCTTCTAATCTGGTCCACTCTGAAACCGATTACAGCAAAATTAAGAGAAGCAGAAATCAGATACAGATGGTTGCCATCTCTATAAGTTCTTCACCATGGATCTTTATTTACTGCGCAAGATTTGGACAGTGGCCATTACATGCTTCAACAACTGAATTTGGAACCCAAGCCTGAAACGACGGAAAAGAAGCCAACAAAGAGAAAATTAGACTTTCAGAACTCACTTACAAGATGGTCTAAGATCCTGATTTGTAATCAAGACACTTGAAGTTGCTAGTTCCTGCACTTGGACAGTATAACTATAACCGGTTGCTCCCAAATGTTGTGTGTATGGAGCCTCGTTTTTTTGGCTCCACTTAGTTATATTACTTCAAGAGAAGGGCGTTCTTAGACGAGGGGGCTGGACTCCTCTTACCCTTGGGGTAAGACTCCTTTCACACTGGTGGTTTTTTCTTTTTCTTTTGGTGTTTTTTTTTTTACAGTGTATATATATAAGATTGTATCTCAACATCTTTTGAAGGGACAAAATATAATTTTGATAAGATAAGCTTACAAAGGGAACGAGAGGAAAAATGGTTTACCAGGAGAACAAACCCTTCTGCTACAACAACTCCGGAGTCTACAAGTATATGAGATTTATGGAATAGGTGAGGATACCTCTCCAGAGTGAGAGAAGGGAGGACTTGATCACCCCTCCGAGGGAAAGGTAGGGGGCAGATGTCAGTGCAGTGGGCCTGAATCACCTAAAGCCCGGCCTCCTTTCATGGAAAGAGGAGGTAGACAGATGTCAGTGCAGTGGATCTGCATCACCTAAAGTCTAGCCTCCTCTCAGGAGATTTTTAGGCAGAGCTAAAGAGGACTAGAGGAGTCCTGCTCTGCTCGGGGAAAGGGGGGGAATTGTTGTGTGTGAATATGAAGATAACTGTTGTTTCTGATGACAATGTATTTTTGAGAAACTAATTGTTGTCGGTTGTATAGTGTGTTGTTGGAACAAAAGATGATTGAATAAGGATACCTTGTGTTTCAGGGCAGCAGACTTGCTACTGTTGGCTCGTCCCTTTTCCGTGGTGTTTCCTAGTTGTTAGCTTGTGTGTCTGAATATGCTGAAGCCCTTCTGGCTACAGACTTGCAGAGATTTTGTGAGAGCAATTGGCCAGCTTTCCAACTCAGCAAAAGCTATATTCCCAAACTGCAGTGAGGCAATCTTTCCCTGTGCCAGGAGCTATTCCCTATATCTGTCCAGTTATGCCCAAACCAGAAACAAAAAACTCCCACTGCTGCAGTTATTCCTTCCCGAAAAGAAAAGAAAAATTGGCTGCCCGCTTATCTGCTGTAAGGCTCTCGAATCAGCCTGACGCAAGGAAGGCAGGAGGCTGAATTAAAATAATAATAATAATAATCATAAAAGAGACACAGCTTTCTTCTGATTAAAAGGTCTCTCCCGTGGTGATTGAAATGTTTGAAAAATGGATGTGAAAGAGTGTATCAATTGCGTTCTTGGTCTCCCCCTCCCTTTGTGTCCAGAGGTTGATTTGTTTGTTCAAATGTTTATTGTAATTCATGTTAAAGAAAGCATTGACTCCCATAAAATTCCAGACATTCTGTGAAGCTGATTAGCCTGGCTGTTTCCTTCCAACAAAGATTGAATTCAGTCACGGCCTTTGGGTACCCTTGTAAAATTGTATATACCTGCTTGTTTGAAGAATTAAGATGGAATGAAAATATGTTGTGGTGTTAATATATGATATAGGTATTCTGTAAATAAGATGGTAGAAATACTGTACAGATATAAATGCCGGTAGTAAATCAATGAATGGTTTCCTGGAGGTGTAATAATCTTGCAGAGTTCTCTCAAAGTGATTTGCCAGTCCAGGCTGTTGGTTTAAAAAAAAAAAAATTAAGTCAATTTTAAGTTGTTATACAGTCTTTTGAAAGGGACAAATGATTTATAAGGTTAGTAAAACTTAAAGGTTACTTTGCAATAATGTTCATATTTCAGCTGGTCTGAGCAGAGCTAATTGTTTTGTTTATAAAGCTGTGTCAGAATTATTTCAGTACAGAAAATTTTTGGCCTCTGGAAGCGAGTGAGAGTCACATAACAGACCAAAGTTATAAGTTATACAAGGAAAATGATTATATATTAAAAATCTGTAAGTACATGCCCTGCCTTTTAGTGTGTAAAAGAATACAGAGTTTGTTACTGTGTCATTCTAATAATGAGAAACTGTTTTAGTTTAATTCCTGGAGTCAAACTGTTGTTGTTTTTTCTTGCAAAGGAGTCTCCTGTTCTCCCCCCCCCCCCCTTTTCTTTCTCTCTCTCTCTTTCTCAGGACAGAATGTCCTAAACGGAATCCAATTTATGTTCACATAAGCAGATGCTATGACACCTAATGTTAATATTTTAATGACAGATTCTGGTTGGTCTCACAATTGTAAAACAGCCCTTGCTAAGCCAGGAGAGTAAAGTGTTGCTATTTATAAAATATTCCAGGTACGTTATTGGGAGTTAATTTTCAGGATAGGCAGGAAAAGGGGGGGGGGGGGGGAAAGGACCTAGAATCCTTTTTTTTTGTTTGTTACACTGTCACATGCTCCTTTGATTTAATTTTAAGTCCTAAATACGCTTTCTTCTTGAGTCCAAATATTTTGTTTCCATTTCATTTTCCTTCTCCTCAACAAAAATTTTTTTCCTGAGTTTTATCTGTTCATAGGAGAAAAAAAAATTTTTTATGCACCATGGCCTTGCAGAGACAATGAGAAAAAGGGGAGGCTTACCCCTCCTTCTGTTATGACTGATAATGGAAAGTGATGATGCCAGTGGTTAAAGTACGTTGTTTGGAGGTGGGAAATGCTGTGCAGCGATCTATACTGGATGGGGGAGCCCCCCCTTGGACTGAGATGGTGAGAGTTGCTGAAAAAGATTCTGGAATGTGGTTCCATTAAACATCAGCTGAATGATGTTGTCCTGAGTTGGCGTGAGGAAAAAGCAGATTACACCTGCTAAAGAGACTGATGTGTTTGACGGTTTATATTTGGACTGATCAAGTGGGGAAATGGGAAGGTGTTCCCCCCCTTCTGCAGAAACTTTTCCCTTCATACGGAGCCTGCATTCAGAGACAGAGCGAAATTGCCCTGCAGTTTTACAGCAATGGATACTGACGGCAATCCTGACACTGTTCTGTAATTCAAAAACTGTTTTCTTTTAAGAAGCCAGGATTTATTCTCATTGGACAGAAGAATGTCTTTTCCTTGATTTTTGATTTCCTCAAATGTTCCAGAAGGTCAGCCAGGATTGGAACCTGTTCTTAAAAACCTGGTTAAAGAAACACCAAAACACATGGCCCTGGAAGTGAAAAGACTGTTTAACCTACATTTATTTTATTATACAGGACTTTGCCATAGGTACTGCCCCTCAAAATCCATGCACTAGGTCTTTCCAGGGAAAAGGTAGTATGTTTTGTTTCATTTAATTTATAGCGGGCTTTCTACATGGCATAGCAAAAGGCTGCTCTACAAATAGGGAAAAAGTGCTCAATAGTTTATCTGATTCATCTGTTTCCTTTATGTTCCAAAAGTATGATGGCAAAATAACTAATCCTATTAGAGATTTCAAAATGCCAGACCTTGTTTAACTGTTTCCCTAGCATTGTAAGAATGCTAATAGTTGCTAAAGCTTATACAGGGGGGAATGAGCTAAGGTTGGTGTCAGTGAACTAAGAGGAAATTTGTTGTAAGCACAGTTTAAAGAACACTCTGCCACTGACTTGACCTAGCTAACCTTGGTAAGCACATTTAGCCTCTTTCTGGCATAGAGAGACTTATATATATATATTTACTGGTGAACCAAATCACAGGAATGGAAATCAATCATGAAGGTATATTCAAATATTCACTTTGGTTCATTGCCTGCATGCTGGGAAAAATGTTAAGATGCTGACAGAGAATTACACTGCTCATAACCTTGCTTTTTCTCGATAAATCATAACTGTGTGTACTCTTGATTTCAGTTAGCTTCAGTTGGATGAAGAACATGCTCGTACCCATATCTGCTACGTTAAATACTTTTACAGCTTCATACCCTGGGAAGAAGTAGGCCTATTGTTTGGCTAAAATTGTTACATCTTTATTCTAAGGTTTGCCCTCATCTGCTAAAGTAGCTAAGCGAAAAGGCCTTGGTTCCACTGGTTTAATTGACAGTTTACCCCTCCTCAGTAGGTCATCGCTCCAAGATCTAATCCAACATCTGTGATGATCCAAAACGTGTCTTGTCGCCCTGCTTTTCTCCAGTCGGCCTGGGAGAACACAACCAACGGTTGCTAAACCCCTGCTGAGACTTTTAACAAGGTCTGGTTCGTCGTCGAGAAGGTGCACTGGGCATTCCTTCCACCACCTGGATATTCCTGTTGTTGCTCTTCATTTCGCAAGCACAGGCTATAAGCCAGTGTCATGACTGTGTCAGAGCTACTTATAGAAACTTTCAGGTTTCCCAGACTCTTGTCTATCACACTGACTATGACTGCTTAACCTCAAATGTTTCTTTGTGCCTTTACCAGAATACCTCATACCATGTGTGCCACCAACCTCCTAAACCTGTGTGTTTCAAACCCCAGGCTTATTCTGTTGGAACTCGTATTAATATTTATTCTTATAAAGCAGGTCCAGGGAAAACATTCATTCCTGGGGGTCTTCTTGCTAGTAACCTAACCATTTACCCTAAAGGTTATCTTTCTGTATGCTTCAATGTTTGTGCTGCTATTTCCAAACAGGCATCTCAAAGCCATCAGAGGAGTTGTGGAAACCAATGGTGGGAGACTCAATATGGTCAAGAAAAGAAATATTTATACACTCTTATCTGGACCAGTAGTAGTACTGCCATAACAGACATAATAAATCTTTTTTTTTTGTCTCTGGGACAAGGTTCCAATGCATATACAGAAAGTTTTTGCGCTCCCTTATGTATTTCTACTCCGCCTCCAACTTCCAGCTCCTCCAAACAAACAGTTTATGGTAATTGCAATAGATGGAAGGGGTGTAGATCCTTATGGTCATATCATGGTGGAATTAATAGGTTCACCCCCTCACCCAGAAGAAACGCATGTACATACAGAGTTCTGGCAAGAAATGGGCAAGCAGACAGAAAAAACCCCATTCACTAAGAATTGTTTATTGATCTTGCAGAGCGAATAGCATCCGAAATGAGTGTTAAAAATTGTTATGTATGCGTGAGGACAAGCATGGGTGAACAATAACCATTGGAGGTAAGGGGGCTAGATTTAATAAATATTACTGCTGCTAATTTAACATGGAAAAATAGAAATTGCCCCACTAAATGGACCTTACAGCACCCTATAGTTAAAAACCTATGTATTCTTTGACAGGGTCCTTATTTCAATTATTCAGTAGGTGCCCTGGAATGTGAGTCTGCTTGGGTATGCAATCAATATAAACCTCAACTGTATATAAATTTCTCGGCTACTAATGTTTCTTTTGTCTCTACACCACAGGTGAATACTAAGTCTCTGCTTGATGTATATTATCGTTTACTTTGTACTGATTTGTTTGAATGGGAAGCTCCTGATCACTTAGATTAAATTTATGAAATATCTGCTTATGCTATTCTGCCCCACAACTGGAAAGGAGCTTGTGTTCTTGGCACAATTCAACCCAGCTTCTTCCTGCTGCCTATCTCTACAAGAGAGCGATTGGGAATACCTGTATATGATACTTTGGGCCAGCAAAAGACGTTCCATTTGCATTGATGCCTGGCAAGGCAATAAATGGCCCCCAGAGAGAATTATCCAAGATTATGAGCCCACTACACGGGCAACTAATGGAACTTATGGCTATTGGACCCCCATTTGCAGGCTGAGCCGTATTATTCGTTTGCAGGCTGTCTTAAAAATCATAACTAATGAAACTTCACTTGCTCTTAACTACTTGCAGTAACCAACAGGCAGATGTGCCCAGCAGTGCATCAAAATGGCCTGGCACTGGACTTCCTCCTAGCTGCAAAAGGAGGCGTTTGCAGAAAGTTTAAATCTCACCAATTGCCTACAGATCAATAACAACGGAAAGGCGATAGAGCAGATAACCAACAGAATGAGAAACTTGACGCATGTCCCAGTTCAGACGTGGACAAGGTTGCTGGATACTGAAGGGTTTCTGGAAAGTCTGTTTGCGAACTGAAAAGAGATTCTCTTAATAATTGGTATTGCTCTAGGTGAACTGCTGATAATGCCTTGTTTGATTCATATCGTCAGATCAATGGTGCGTAGATCAATAGAAGCAGCGGTGGGAAATATAGATGCTGCAAGACTCTTATACGTGCAAAATGTAAAACAGCGCTATCAATATGTAGAACTATCACAAATAGGTGAACCACATGTCTATGAATAAAGGTGGGCAGCTCTCCCACTTCGTGGCAGAGCGCCCAGAGGGGGGAATGAAGCAATAAGAAAAATTAATCAATAATTATGCTGAATAAAACTCTGCATATTGCTTAGTAAGTTAGAAGCTTTGAAATGTAAGGTCAATGAAACAAGATTCTTTGCTGTTACATAGAACACTAAGAACATCTAGCTAACAGTCTTACATTGTTTAGTGTGCAACATTATTGCTCTTAGGCTGGGCTCAAGAACCATGGGAACGGCAAGCAATTAGCAACATTTAGATAGAAACATTCCTAACACTTGAGCAGCTAGTTAGGCGGCGTTATATCATATGATTTGTTAACAAATATGATGCTGTATGACACTGTCCCCTTCCTTTCTGTGCGTCCCCACCCCCTGGTATAAAACACCAAGCCTCAGTAAAATCTGGGCTCGGTAGCTTTAATGGATTACCATTGCCGAGACTGACGTCATAAAAATAAAGGCTTTCTTCTCTACCTGATGTTCGGACCTTAGGATCATTGGGAAATCTCTATTCTTGGTTTATAGTGCTTCAGTAACAATAGTAATAGTTAAAATGTGTGGCTTTGTTAAAAGGTTCAGAGTCGGGTTTTGTTTATGGCTTAGTAGGTTAATTCACTGTATGTTTTTACAATGGTTAGTTAAGACTTCCTATATAAGGCAGGGTTCACAGCAGTACATAGACTGTTCTACTACTTTTCAAATACTGTATTTATTATTGTTTAATATTTTTATGTTATTAATAATGGAACCTAATTTAAAGGTTATTACTTATAATGCCAGAGGCATGAATAATATAATTAAGAGGACAAAAATCCAATCATCTATGCTTAAAATACAACCAGATATACTTTGCATTCAAGAGGCGTATTTAAGGGAGACAATCAAACTATTTTTAAATCACTTAAGTTTCCTTTTCAATATCACGTGGCAGGTACAGCGAAATCTCGGGGTACAGCCATTTTGATTTCTAGCAAAGTTGCTTTTCAACTAACCTCTATGTTAAAAGACCCAAGGGGTCGATATTTATTTCAGGTATTTTGAATGATAAACCTATTACGATTGCATCTCTTTATGCGCCAAATGACGGTCACCTATTTTTTATAGAAATGGTTTTAGAGAAATTACAAAGGTTTGCTCAAGGGGACATCATAATTGGGGCTGATTTAAATTACATACTAGATAAAAAATGGGACAAATCTACGAAAATAAGTAAACAAAGACTAAATTTGCAGAGATACTTGATAAATTTGGCTTGGTAGATCAATGGCGATTTTGTAACCCGTCTGCCAGAGACTATAAATATTTTTCAGGGCGACATCAGGTGCACACATGAATTGACTTCATATTAATTTCTATGGACACAGGACGCTTACACCCAGATGCACAAATTGGACAAAAATTGTTTTCTGACCATGCGTGGGTTGAAGGAACGTTGCAGTGGTCACTTCCCAGACAAGTATCTTTTCAATGGAAATTAGATCCAACTTTACTTCTGGATAATCATGTTAGAACTGAAATTGAGGTAACAATCCAACAATATTTTAAAGAGAATGCTAATTTGAGTACACCACAAAAAATTGTTTGGGATGCCTTAAAGGCAGTGCTAAGGGGGCATTTTATTTCACACGCCACCTATATTAAGAAGCAAAAAAAATTTCTGCGTTTATACTTGTAACAAAAAAAAATCAAAGAACTGGAAGATTTACATAAAAGAACAACTAGTAAAAAAAGTATATCAACAACTACAAATTGAGCAAAAAAATTAGACAATTTACAGCTTTCACAAATTAAAAAATATATTTTGTTATATCAGCAAGAAATGGCTTCGCTCACCTAAATATTTGAGATTATTAACAGGTAGGATTAAGACTAAACCAAGATATAATCCTATAACAGCTCTTAGAAACCAGCAAGGAATATTATGTACTAAACCTCATCAGATTGTAAAAATATTTTGGCAATTTTACAATTCAATATATCAGACAACATCCCCAAAAATGGAAGATATCAAACACTATCTATTACAGAAAGTAAAGGTACCTAAACTAACAGATGAACATAAAGAATATTTAGATGCACCTATAGAAGAATCAGAAGTGGAAAATATAATTAAAAATTTTAAAAATTATAAGACTCCTGGAAGTGATGGTTTTATAGGTGAACTTTACAAGACTTATAAACATAAGTTCCTTGTTGCACCTTTAACACAAATTTGTAATGATGTGCTCACTAAAGGTGAGATGCCATCTTCATGGAATGATGCTATTGTAGTTTTAATTCCTAAACCTGACAAAGATAAGACGGATCCAGGCTCATATTGCCCTATCAGCCTTTTAAACCAAGATACAAAAATTTACTCAGCAGTATTGGAATTTAGGTTGAGTAAAATAATTAGTAATTATATTCATAGTGACCAGACAGGCTTTATACCTCACAGGAATATGGCAGATAATATTAGAAAATCATTAAATATAATTCAGTATTGTAGAAATCATAAAATAGTATAATTACTTCTTTCTTTAGATATCCATAAAGCATATGATTTGGTAGAACCCACTTATATGCACACATTGTTGGAAATTATGAACTTTGGGTTGGGTTTTTGCAAAAGTATTGCTACTTTATATAGAGCACCACAAGCTAAACTAAGAGTCAACGGTATTAACTCTAGTAATCTTAATCCTACAAGGGGTACCTGACAAGGCTGCCCCTTGTCACCGTTATTATTTGCTTCATATTTAGAACCCTTAGTGATTGAGATTAGGGAAAACAAGTCAATTACTGGACTAGTTATAAATAATTATGTTTTTAAGGTCAGTATGTTTGCTGACGATATGGTGCTATACCTTACCAATCCCACAGAATCTTTAAAGCACGCTATATCGGAACTAGACTTTTTTGCAAAGGTATCCGGTCTCAAAATTAATCAGACAAAGTCAGAAGTGTACCCAATTTTTATTCAAAAACCTTTGATTAGAACAATTAAAAATATGTTTCCTTTTAAATGGATCAATAAAACATGGAGACATTTAGGAGTTGAAATCCCGCTGCAGCTGGATGACCTCTTTAAGGAAAACTTCATGGTATTACAAAAAAACAGTGCATAAGCAGTTGTTTGATTGGTCAAAACTGAATTTCTCTTGGGTGGAAAGAATGGATATAATAAAAGTTTTTATCCTCCCTAAATTTATTTTTTTTGTTTAGGACTACACCAATATTTTATTCTTTAAAAATAATCAAAAATTGGCAAAGTATGTTAAACAAATTTATATGGAACTCAAAAACTCCCAGGGTATCCGCCTCTACGTTATACAGAGAATATAGAGCAAGCGGAATGGCTTATCCTAATTTATTATTGTTATGTATTGACCATGCGGTCGCCATGTGCTCCCGTAATGGCGACCGCATGGCCAGAGCACATGGTAAGAGCATGGCCAGAGCACATGGCCAAGAAACTACCTGAGCTTCTGATAAGTATTGGCGTCGGGAGTCCATAGAACAGTGAAACGGCATGATCTTTATTGCTGGTCTGCATGAAGCATACAACCCAGGGCTCGAAGCCCTCCTTTTATGCTGGTCAGGGACAATCCCCTGACCTCACCCAACTGGCCTGATAGGCTATTAGAAGTCTATTTACATTTCATAGGTTCCCTGGGAGAAACCTAGGTACAGGATTGGTGGCTGGTTTGAATCTACCTGGCCTTTGTTCTACCTGGCTGAAGGTCAGGTAGTTTCTTGGCCATGTGCTCTGGCCATGCTCTGGCCATGTGCTCTGGCCATGCGGTCACAATGAAGGGAGCACATGGCGACCGCATGGTCAATACATAACACCCCTCCCCCCATAGTCCAGAACCCCTCTGCACACATAGTCTTTGAGATAGTCCGGGCGTCTGCGCTCACGTCCAGAGCGCCGGGGGGTTGTAAGGCGGGGCATGTTGCTTGTTTCGGCAGGTTGCGGTGTGGGTAGTTGTTCTGCTGGCGAGGCCTGTCTGCTTGGGGGTCGTTCAGGTGTGGATGGTGCGACTGCTTCGTTCGCGGGCAGGAGCGGCATCTCCGCAGTCTCCGGATCAGGGTCTGGCGCTGCTTCTGGAGTCGTGTCGATGTCACGGTCTGTTGGTGCAGGGAGTTCGGGGGCCTGGGTATTATTGTGGTTCTGGGTACGGCATCGAATCTGGTCAATGTGCCGTTTCCAGACTACGCCATCTTCCATAAGGACCTCGTAGGGATAAGGCCCTGTGACTTGGACGATCCTCGCGGGGAGCCATGTCGGACCCCGCGCGAAGTTCTTTGCGTATACGGGGTCTTCGGGAGCGAATCCTCGGGCAGCTGGCCGGTCTTCCGTTGTCGGGTTCCCCTCAATTGCTCGGTCGGGATGTAGACGGTGCAAGACGGTTCCCAGTCGTCTTCCCATCAGAAGTTCGGCTGGCCGGTGCCCGGTCCCTGAGTGGGGTGTGTTCCGTTGGCAGAACAGGAACTTGTACAGCTGCTCTTCCCAGTCGCCGTGCTCCATCTTCTTTAATGCGTCCTTCGTTGTCCTCACCATGCGCTCGGCCTGGCCGTTGGTTGCAGGGTGGAACGGAGCGGAGCGGATGTGGCGCAGACCGCAGGCTTCCACGAACCGTTGAAACTCACCGGAGGTGAAGGCAGTCCCGTTGTCGGTCACGAGAGTTTCTGGCATTCCGTGTGTCGCGAAAATCGGCCACAGACTTCTTAAGGCAGCGTTGGTGGAGGTCGAAGCTACCAGCACTACCTCAAGCCACTTGCTGTAGCTGTCAACAACGATAAGAAACAACTGGCCCTGGACCGGTCCCGCGAAGTCTAGGTGCAGGCGGGACCAGGGCTTGTTAGTAGATTCCCAGGATCGGACAGGAGCGTGTGGTGGATCTGGCCGCGACTCCTGGCATTTGGCACACTTCTGGACCCGCCCCTCAATGTCTTTGTCCAGGCCTGGCCACCATACGTAACTCCGGGCCAGAGCTTTCATGCGCACAATTCCTGGGTGAGCCTCGTGTAGGGCCTCTAGCACTCGGGGCCGCAGGGGCCCGGGGATCACCACTCGAGATCCCCATAGCAGGCATCCCTTGTGGGCCGATAGTTCGTGCCTGCGTGCCGTGAAAGCGGCGAAATCTGGTCCCGGTTTTTCCGGCCACCCCCTTCCCACCCAGTCCGAGACACGGGAAAGGATGCGGTCCCGCCGCGTGTGACGGGCCACATCCGATACCTGTACGGGGCGCTCCGGTAGGTCCTCTAGGAGCGCGACGTGGAAAGCGGGAGCCGGATCAGGGTCGCAGGACGGGAGGGGAAGACGGCTGAGGGCGTCTGCATGACCCATCGCCTTCCCCGGGCGATGTACCAATTCGTAGGAGTAGCCTGACAAAAAAATTGACCACCGCAGGACCCGCGGGGACAGCATGTGAGGGGTCTGCCTGTGGGGGGCAAGGAGACCCAGCAGCGGCTTGTGATCTGTGGCCACGGTGAACGACCACCCGTAGAGATAGTCATGGAATTTCCTGACGCCGGCTACGATCGCTAGAGCCTCTTTGTCGATCTGGGCGTAGTTCCGTTCCGCCGACGACAGGGTCCTGGAGTAGTAGGCAACCGGAACCTCCTTCCCGTTGGGTAGCTGGTGTCCCAAGACTGCCCCAACGCCGTAGGGGGACGCATCACAGGCCAGGATGACAGGGAGCCTCTCATCGAAATGCGCCAGGACCGCATTCGAAACTAACAGGTCCTTGACGGCCCGGAAGGCCGCATCGTGCTTGGGGCCCCAGGCCCAAGCTGCTCCCTTGTCCAGGAGACGATGCAGGGGTTCAGCGACCGCCGCCTTGTGCGGAAGGAAGGCGTGGTAGAAGTTCACAAGTCCCAAGAACGCCTGGAGTTCCGCCTTTGAGAACGGGCAGGGTGCACCTGTAATCGCCGCTACCTTCTCCTTTGTAGGGTGAATGCCGTCCGCGGTGACTTGGAACCCCAAGGAGGTCACTGAGGAGACTCCCAGGGTGCACTTGTCTTTTCGAACCTTGAGACCCGCGTCCTGGAACCTTTGCAGCACCATTCGGAGGCGAGCTGCGAATGTGTCGGCCTCCGGGGCGGCGATGAGGACGTCGTCAAAGAACGGCTTCACTCCTGGAACATCTTTTAGGAGAGAATCCATTAGATTTTGAAAGATTCCGGGTGCTACGCTGACCCCAAATTGGAGGCGTTTTACCTTGAACGCTCCCTTGTGAGTCACAATTGTTTGTGCCTCGGCCGTTGCTTCATCTACGGGAAGCTGCTGATAGGCTTGGGCCAAGTCTAATTTTCCAAATATTTTGGCACCTGCGAGGGAGGCCAGAACATGGCTGACCACCGGTACCGGGTACGCGTGGTCCTGTAATGCCTTATTAGTTGTGCATTTGTAATCCGCACAGATGCAGACTTCCCCGTTAGCTTTGAGGGGGGTCACAATGGGAGTCTCCCACTTGGCGTGGGAGACCGGCTCGAGCACCCCTTGTGCCACAAGCTTTTCCAGCTCCGCCTCCACTTTGGGCTGGAAGGCGAGCGGTGGCCGTCGGACGGCCACGCGGATGGGCCGGACTGCCGGGTCCAGGTCGAAGGAAACCGGGGGTCCTTTGTAGCAGCCCAATGAGCCGTCAAAAACGGCGGGGAATTCCTCGCAGATGGCCGAAAAGTTGGTGGAGCCCACACGGTGTATTCCTGTCCACTGCACTCCGAGCGGCTTGAACCAGGCGCGACCTAGGAGACTGGTTAGATTGCACTCCACCACGAGAAGGTCTAGCAGGCCGTTAAAGGCGTGGTACTGGACCCGGACCCTGGCTAGCCCCTTAATAGCCACGGGGTTTTTCTGGAAGTCCCGGAGGACCAACCCGGCCGGCAGCCGCAGCCAGCGTGCCCCCTTCGAGCAGAGGCGGCGGAACATAGCTGCGGACACACTTGAATATGCTGACCCTGAGTCCAGTTCCATGGAGCAAGGAACTCCCTCTATTCGGAGAGACACGGAAATCGCGCCCGGAATGGGCTGGGGCAAGTTCATTACCGTAGCCGTGGGAACAACACTACCCACTTCTTCGAAGTTCGCTGCTGGGGCACGGTGGCTGTTCCTCTGGTGGCAGGCCCGGGCAAGATGTCCTGCTTTCCCGCAGGCGTGGCAGATGGCATCACGGAAGCGGCATGTCCGTCTGTCGTGGGGGTCCCCGCAGCTGGTGCACGTTGGGGCCTGCCTGTTGAGGGAAGCAAAAGAGGGAACAGAGACAGATGCTGGGCGCCGGCCCTTGGGCCTCGGGATGCCGGGCTCACCCTTCTTCATTGCGATGAGGTGCCGGTGGTGCTTGGCTTCCCGGACTCCTCCCATGGCTGAAGCTCAAGTAGTTTCTTGGCCATGTGCTCTGGCCATGCTCTGGCCATGTGCTCTGGCCATGCGGTCGCAATGAAGGGAGCACATGGCGACCGCATGGTCAATACATAACAGCTTCAGCCAGGTAGAACAAAAGCCAGGTGGATTCAAACCAGCCACCAATCATATACCTAGGTTTCTCCCAGGGAACCTATGAAATGTAAATAGACTTCTAATAGCCTATCAGGCCAGTTGGGTGAGGTCAGGGGATTGTCCCTGACCAGCATAAAAGGAGGGCTTCCAGCCCTGGGTTGTATGCTTCATCCGGACCAGCAATAAAGATCTAGCTGTTTCACTATTCCATGGACTCCCGATTCCAATACTTACCAGTGGCGACGAAGGTGGGATCCCGATGAGCGACTCTCCAGCCGACCGTAGCAGCACAGCGAGCTCCATCCCGCCGGCCGCAGGCATCTCTGAGCTCCAGCGCTCCAACGCCTCACCGCAAGTCGCTCTGAGCCCGATCCTCTGGCACTAGCCAGCGCCGAGCCTCAGCACTCCCCAGCACCACCGCAAGACACGAGGACATCGCTCAAACACCCGCCGCCACTCCTGCTCTGGTAAATATGGCAAACGCTCTGGGACCAATTACCCCTTTCGATACGTCTCGCCTCGAGACGTGGGAGTCCTGGCTCAAGATGCTGGGTTGCACCTTTAAGGTCCGCGGAATCACAGATGCGGACCTGAAGAGCGCGTGGCTCTTGAGTTCTGGAGGGGTGGAGGTCATGCGGGTGGCCCAGAACCTACTCGCCCCGCAAGACCCCACCGAGGTGTCTTACGATGTGCTCACCAAGACCCTCGGCGATTACTTCACCCCGAAGCCATCAAAACTGGCCAGGCGCTGGGAGTTCATACAGCGCCAGCAGCAGCTGGGGGAATCGGCCGCCACTTTCCTGGCTGAACTCTTGTCAACTAGCCGTGGGCTGTGAATTCCGCCACGTGGATGACCACGTGGAGACCGCCTTCATGGGAGGGGTCCGGGAAGCCAAGCTCCACCGGCGCCTCATCGCAATGCCGGAACCTACCTTGGAAAAGATGCTCCAAACGGCAGCAGCCTTCGAGACAACACAAAAGGACAAGGCAGCCACCAAAGCCCACCAGGCGGCTCCTCCCGAACCCGACTCAAGCGAAGAAGAGGACGTCCACCGGATGCAACCACGCACGAAGCAGGGTGAGCCCAGCGTCCCCATCCCAAGGGCCAGCGCCCAGCATTTGTCTCTGTTCCGTCTTCTGCTTCCCTCAACAGGCAGGCCCCAACGTGCGCCAGCTGAGGGGACCCCCATGACAGACGTACATGCTGCTTCCGTGATGCCGTCTGCCGTGCCTGAGGGAAAGCAGGACATCTCGCCCGGGCCTGCTGCCTGAGAAACAGCCACCGTGCCCCAGCAGCGAACTTCGAAGAAGTGGGTAGTGTCGTTCCCACGGCCACGGTAATGAACTTGCCCCAGCCCATCCCGGGCGCGATTTCCGTGTCCCTCCGAATAGAGGGAGTTCCTTGCTCCATGGAACTGGACTCAGGGTCCGCATATTCAAGTGTGTCCGCAGCTACGTTCCGCTGCCTCTGCCTAAAGGGGGCACACTGGCTGCGGCTGCCGGCCGGGTTGGTCCTCCGGGACTTCCAGAAAAACCCAGTGGCTATTAAGGGGCTAGCCAGGGTCCGGGTCCAGTACCACGCCTTTAATGGCCTGCTGGACCTTCTCGTGGTGGAGCGCAATCTAACCAGTCTCCTAGGTCGCGCCTGGTTCAAGCCGCTCGGAGTGCAGTGGACCGGAATACACCGCATGGGCTCTACAGACTTCTCGTCCATCTGCGAGGAATTTCCCGCTGTTTTCGACAGCTCATTGGGCTGCTACAAAGGACCCCTGCTTTCCTTCGACCTGGACCCGGCAGTCCGGCCCATCCACATGGCCATCCGCCGGCCACCACTCGCCTTCCAGCCCAAAGTGGAGGCGGAGTTGGAAAAGCTCGTGGCACAAGGGGTGCTCGAGCCAGTCTCCCATTTTAAGTGGGAGACTCCCATTGTGACCCCTCTCAAGGCTAACGGGGAAGTCAGCATCTGCGCGGACTATAAATGTACTATTAATAAGGCATTACAGGACCACGCGTACCCGGTACCAGTGGTCAGCCATGTTCTGGCCTCCCTCGCGGGAGCCAAAATATTTGGAAAACTCGACCTGGCCCAGGCCTATCAGCAGCTTCCCATAGACGAGGCTCATAAGGGAGCGTTCAAATTGAAACGGCTCCAATTTGGGGTCAGCGTAGCGCCGGGGATTTTTCAAAATCTAATGGATTCTGTCCTTAAAGATGTTCCAGGGGTGAAACTGTCCTTTGACGATGTCCTCATCGCCGCCCCGGATGTCGACACATTTGCAGCACGCCTACGGATGGTGCTGCAACGGTTCCAGGACGCGGGTCTCAAGGTCCAAAAAGATAAGTGTACCCTGGGAGTCTCCTCGGTGACCTTCATGGGTTTCGAAGTGACCACGGATGGCATTCACCCGACCAAGGAGAAGGTAGCGGTGATTACATGAGCTCCCCGTTCGTCTTCAAAGGCGGAACTACAGGTGTTTTTGGGACTTTTGAACTTTTACCAGGCCTTCCTTCCGCACAAGGCGGCTATTGCCGAACCCCTGCATCACCTCCTGGACAAGGGAGCGGCTTGGGCCTGGGGTCCCAAGCATGACGCAGCCTTCCGGGCCATCAAGGACCTGTTAGTTTCAAATGCGGTACTGGCGCATTTCGATGAGAGGCTCCCTGTCATTCTGGCCTGCGACGCGTCTCCCTACGGCGTCGGGGCAGTCTTGGGGCACCGGCTACCCAACAGCATGGAGGTGCCGGTAGCCTACTACTCCAGGACCCTGTCGGCGGCAGAACATAACTACGCCCAAATCGATACGGAGGCCCTTGCGATTGTAGCCGGTGTCAGGAAGTTCCTCGATTACCTGTACGGGCGGTCGTTCACCGTGGCTACAGACCATAAGCCCCTGCTGGGTCTCCTTGCCCCCAACCGGCAGACCCCTCACATGCTGTCCCCGCGGGTCCTGTGTTGGTCAATTTTTTTGTCGGGCTACTCCTACGACTTAGTGCATTGCCCGGGCAAGGTGATGGGACATGCCGAAGCCCTCAGCCGTCTTCCCCTCCCGTCCTGCGACCCGGCTCCTGCTCCAGCCTTCCACGTAGCGCTCCTGGAGGACCTACCGGAGCGCCCCATACAGGTATTGGATGTGGCCCGTTGCACGCGACAGGACCGCATCCTTTCCCGTGTCTCAGACTGGGTGGGAAGGGGGTGGCCGGAGAAACCGGGACTGGAGTTTGCCGCTTTCACGGCACGAAGGCACGAACTCTCAGCCCACAAGGGGTGCCTGCTATGGGGATCTCAAGTGGTGGTCCCCGGGCCTCTGAGGCCCCGAGTACTAGAGGCACTACACGAGGCACACCCGGGGATAGTACGTATGAAAGCCCTGGCCCATAGTTACGTGTGGTCACCAGGCCTGGACAAAGACATTGAGGGGCGGGTCCAGAAGTGTACCAAATGCCAAGAGTCACAGCCAGATCCGCCACATGCTCCTGTCCGATCCTGGGAATCCACTAACAAGCCCTGGTCCCGTCTGCACCTAGACTTCGCGGGACTGGTCCAGGGCCGGTTGTTTCTTATCATTGTAGACAGCTACAGCAAGTGGTTTGAGGTGGTTCCGGTAACATCGACCTCCACCAATGCAGACTTACAAAGTCTCTGGCCGGTCTTTGCGACACACGGAATGCCTGACACTCTCGTGACTGACAACAGGACTGCATTCACCTCCGGCGAGTTCCAACGGTTCGTGGAGGCCTGCGGTCTTCGCCACATCCGCTCCACACCGTTTCACCCTACAACCAACGGCCAGGCCGAACGCATGGTGAGAACAACGAAGGATGCTTTAAAGAAAATGGAGCACGGCAACTAGGAGCAGCAGCTGTATAAGTTCCTGTTCAGCCAATGGAACACTCCCCACTCAGGGACCGGGCGCCGGCCAGCTAAACTTCTGATGGGAAGACGACTGGGAACCGTCCTGGACCGCCTACATCCCGACCGAGCAATCACTGGAAACCCGACAACGGAAGATCAGCCAGCCACCCGAGGGTTCGCTCCCGAAGACCCCATATACACTAAGAACTATGCGCAGGGTCCGACATGGCTCCCCGTGAGGATCATCCGAGTCACAGGGCCTTATTCCTACGAGGTCCTTACGGAAGATGGCGTAGTCTGGAAACGGCACATTGACCAGATTCGACGCCGTACCCAGAACCACAATGATACCCAGGCTCCCGAACTCCCTGCACCAATGGACCGTGACATCGACACGACTCCAGAAGCAACGCCAGACCTTGATCCAGAGACTGCGGAGATGCCGCTCCTGCCCGCGGACGAAGCAGCCGCACCATCCACACCTGAACGACCTCCGAGCAGACAGGCCCCGCCAGCAGAACAACTACCCACACCGCAACCTGCCGACACAAGCAACACGCCCCGCCTTACAACCCCCCGGCGCGCTGGACGTGTGCACAGACGCCCGGACTATCTCAAAGACTATGTGTGCAGAGGGGTTCTGGACTATGGGGGGAGGGGTGTTATGTATTGACCATGCGGTCGCCATGTGCTCCCGTAATGGCGACCACATGGCCAGAGCACATGGTAAGAGCACGGCCAGAGCACATGGCCAAGAAACTACCTGAGCTTCAGCCAGGTAGAACAAAAGCCAGGTGGATTCAAACCGGCCACCAATCATGTACCTAGGTTTCTCCCAGGGAACCTATGAGATGTAAATAGACTTCTAATAGCCTATCAGGCCAGTTGGGTGAGGTCAGGGGATTATCCCTGATCAGCATAAAAGGAGGGCTTCGAGCCCTGGGTTGTATGCTTCATCCAGACCAGCAATAAAGATCTAGCTGTTTCACTATTCCATGGACTCCCAATACTTATCAATTATTTTACCACGATGCTACTCAGTTAACTAACTTAATCAAATTGTTAAATCCCAGTGTGGCTCCAGACTGGTATATAATAGAACAAGCTTGTATAACTCAGCAATTTATAAAAGAAGGCATGTGGCAGTCAAAATCAGACAGGACACCAGAATTACGAAATAACTCCTTTCTTTGGAACACACTGATGGTTTGGGAACGCTATCGCAATACTCTTGCTCCAGGGCCATCGCCCCTGGCAGTATTTACAGGGCAAAAATGGTTCCCACCTGCAAAACATAAGAATTTATATATATTATTGCGAAGTAAAAATTTGATTCACTTTATAGATATAATGAAACAAGGAAAAATATTGGATAAGAACCAATTTGGCTTGACTTTAGGACAACCATTACCATGGCATGTATATTTTCAACTGAACAATTTGTTGAATTCTGTACCTTATAAACAAGGGCTAGTGAGACCTCTAACAGAGTTTGAACAATTACTGAAACTTAATATAGTAGGATATAAGAGTTATATTTCTATGATTTACACTATTTTGTTACAATTAACATATACTCAGCCACCATCTTATGTGCAACACTGGATGAAGGACAATCATAATATTGAAATTTCTTCAGAACAGTGGTTACAGGCTTGGAAATCTGCAACAGCCTGCTCAAAAAATATTGTGATTAAAAGCCAGTTATTTAAAACATACTCCAGATGGTATCTTACACCTGTTAAATTGCAGTATATTGTAAAAACAAATTCTAATAAGTGCTGGAAAAAATGTGGGGGGAAAGGTACATATTGGCATGTTTGGTATTATCATTTAGTCCAATGGTTTTGGAAGGAGGTTATTTTGATTTTACATAAGATTACTTTGTTTAAAATACCTTTAGATCCTAAAGTTTTGGTGTTAAACATTTGGCCAAATTTTGATTGTACTTTGGGAACTAAAACTCTTTTAGAACATCTTTGTGCAGCAGCTAGAATGGTTATAACGAAAATGTGGAAACGTTCCACAGAAATTCCAGTTTTTAACTGGTTATTGAAAGTTTGTGATTTATGTTTGTTAGATAAGATTACAGAATCCCTTTTACAAAAACGAAATGAAAGTTACCAGTCTAATTTTGTGGCGATATGGTTTCCTTTTTTAGAATATATTTCCGGAAAACAAAAATTTGTTTCAGCAGTAAATGCTATTCTTATATCATAGATATTGTATTTAAAGTATGTTACATAGAGAAAGAGCATTTTTTTTGTAATTTAGTGATAAGAAATGTAATTGAAATTTTATCATTGGAAACACTGTTACTGTATGCCTTACTTTTATTTTCATGTTACGTTATGGTAAGATGTTGAGAATTTTTTTCTTCAATAAAAGTTTTTTTTAAAAAATATGTATATTGGGAACTGGTTCCATAACTATAAGTGGCTGCAGCATTACTTCCTCCTAGACAATCATCCCCCCTAGTAAGGGTTAAGAGCTCCACATGCAGGCGTTAGACCCAAGCCACATGACTCAGCATGTCTGCCAGTTATTACTAGTCCTGGAAGAGTGCAGTTAAAAGGGTGAAGAGTTAAAAAAAGGAAGCAGAAGCAGGTAGGGCTTCACCAAAGTCCAGAAGATGCTGTGGAACCAGGCCCAGGGGCATAGCCATTGCTGTAGGAAGCCCCCCAGCAACTAAGAGGGCCATAAGAGACTGCTGTCTTTTTTTTGTCGTTAAGTAAACAACACACATTTTGCAAAGATACCCTGGCTCTGTGAGCTTTTCTGAACATCCAAATCCCTTAAAGGACCCTTGTCTCAAGTAAAACAGCAGGTGATGGTGGAAGCAATTCAGGACTAGGTGAAGATGACAAGTGTTTTCATAGGTGCAGAACATGTGCTTTCATGCTGTTTCCTGCTTCGGTTAGAATACGAGAAGTTTTTATAGATATCTATCGAAAGAAGTTCTTCAACAGCACTGGGAATGAGAGGTGATTTTTTAACATTGGCCAAAGCAGCCTCTCCCTTGCACTGTTCCACTGTTTAAAATACACATCGTTGGATTCTACACATCAGCAGAAGACACTAGTAGAAGTCGATTTAGCCCACTTTCCCCAGCCCCTGCCTATGAAGGTCAAGAAGGTGATGCTGAGGATTGGAAGACTCAGGTGAATGACAGCCATACAACACAGGCAGTTGCACTGAGGAGCGGAAAACGAGTGGAACCATCCCATCTTCCTCTGACACTGTACAGACACCTGCCCAGTGCCTCCCAAGTATACTTTTCTGATGTTGTTTAAGTTAATAGTCAGGAGGAAATTAGTTATCTTTCATCCTCTAATGACTTTAAAATGGGATTCGGTAAATTCATTTAAACTACATCTATCAAACTCTACTGGTCTTGATGGCTAACTGCAGCACCCATGTTCAGAGGCCCCACTTACCAGCTGCTAGGGGACAAACAGGAGAGGACTGTTGCCTTCATGCTCTGATTGTGTGCTCCCTGGATGCATCAGACTGACCCGTACTAGCTAAAAACACGATACTGAAGGTACATAAAAGTGTAGATTATTTTCAAAGCACTTTAATACTATAGTACTAGACAACACAGTTTATTTTAGATATGCACAACTTTTAAATCACCTTACCTGCTTCATATTGCTTCAGTTTCTACAGCATATGAAAGATATTGGTCTGTTTGTTGATTTAGTGTGTATATTTCAAACACTAGATTTCCCTCCAGATATAGTTCAAAAAAGACTTTGTAGCCTGTATAGCTACTCTAGTATTGTCTTTAGTAAACTGGCATTGAGGATAGACTCAGGTGCGTAGCTGTGTTGGTCTGAAGCAGCAGAACAAAGCTTGAGTCAAGTGGCACCTTTAAGACCAATAAAGTTTTATTCCAGATATAAGCTTTCATGTGCAAAAAGACAATAACAGAACACCACTAGTGGTCATGTACAGCTCTCAACTCAAAACAGTTCAACACATCATCAGCAACCTACAACCTCTACTGGATAATGACAGATCTCTTTCACAAGTACTGTGGGGCAAACCTTTCCTTGCCCACAGACAGGTCCCCAATCTCAAACAGCTCCTCACCCACAATAACACAACATCTAATTTGAACAAGAACAGTGGTACTAGAGTCTGCAGTACATCCAGATGCCAACTTTGCTGCCACATACACCCAGATAACACAATCACTGGACCTAACAACATCAACTACACCCACCTCAGGCTCATTCACTTGCTCATCTTCTAACATTGCAAGTCCCATTAAATGCCAACAGTGCCCTTTGTTTCTCTACATAAGGAAAACAGGTCAAACCCCTATGCCAAAGGGTAGACAGACACAAATCTGACATCAAGAATCATAAAACTGAGAAGCCTGTATGAGAACATTTCAACCTCCCAGGACAGCCAATGGGGGGACCTCAATACTTACCTAATATTTTATTTACAGTCCATGACCAGAATACAAATAAGTACGGGGAAAAAATGACTATAACATGATAAAATATAAGCATTAAGGTATACAAATATAAAAGTGTATAAAAATTAATTAAAACTAGTGCTAATACAAATACAGCAATTTCTAACCTAACTACATGAAAATATAGATACAGAATACAATCAGCTATTATCTTCCACATTAAGTTGGGAAATATATATAGAACACAGATCAATTGCTTGGGAGCAGAATCTAGCAACTTTCTGGGTGATCTCTATACTCACATCATGGGGGGGGGACCTCAAAGTTTCTATTTTATTGCAAAAGAATTACAGAAGGAGACTAGAATGGGAAATTGCTGAGCTACAAGTTATTACAACACTGAGAACAATGGAACCCCCAGGGCTTAACAGAGATATTGTTTTCTTATCTCACTACACATGCTAATATCATTCAGTTCTCACATCTGTTTGTAAACTTTTATTAGGCTGCATGTTAATCTGCTGCTATTTCCTTCATCCAATCTCAGCTCTAATTAACCCTTCCTGGCAACATCCTCCCCACACACTAGCTGTATGTCTTGGTTGGTGACTGTTTCTATCTAGCTGAAAATGTGTGCATGCTCACGAAAGCTTATACCCAGAACAAAACTTTTTAAGGTGCCACTGGACTCAAACTTTGTTCTGGTGTTGAGGGGTCTGCACAGTTTTATGGTAATGCTGGCTGTATGAAGAGGGGACTGTTCCATGGTCCAAAAAGTAAAGAACTTTCTGTAACAATTTCTAGTTTAAATTTTTATCCTGTTTCTAACAATGAATCTGATCCCCTTTTATTGCACCAAGAGAACAGGCCCAGGTTCAGAGAAAGTATTCACCTTCAGACCTGGAAGATGCATCCAGGTTTGCAGAATAATGAGAGATGCCCAGAAAAGGAGAGGGGTTAAATTCCCACACACACACACATGCATGTTGTTTGTGCACGCAAGATAAACTGATTTTGCAGGGAAAGAGGAGCAGGGGGAGGTACCAGATAAATGGAGCTGCTGGACAGCCCGCCACTGATGCCAGCCCTGCCACCTTTCCTCAGCAGGCAGGTATGGGAAGAGGAGCAGGAGACGCCACTGCCAAGGGAGCCTAACACTGCCACCTCTCCTCAGCAGGTAGGGGAAGAAGAGTGGGAGTCAGTGCCATCTCACATGCAGTACAGTCCCCTTCTGCTGCTGAAGAGGCCATGTCAGAAAAATCTCCCAAAACAGAGAAGACCCAAAGGAGACAGACAAAGGGGAACCACCACATGAGCCAGATAGGCCAAGATGGTGATGTAGCAGCTGGGTAGAGGAAAGAGTGGAAGCTGCTGCCTCCCATCATCACTGCTTTCTGTGGAGCAGTGGGAAGATGAGGTGGAGGCAAGTGGGTGGGCAGTGGATGAGATTTCCACCCCACCTTGAGTCTCAAGGTCTCACACTTGGAAACTCCAAATCATTGTAATAGAATATTTTCCAGCTGATTTTATCTGCATTGTTTGAAACCAAAATATTTTGATGCATCCAGCTACTACTCTCCTTCACTTCAGAAGTTAACTATCACATAGGCTTGACAATACTGAGTACTTTTGAGATGAAAACATTATGCAACCTGTACCTGGTAAGATTTATCATGATGTGCTTCAAAATAATGTAACAGAATCTAGATCTCTTAATTTGCAATGTTCCTTTACAATTTTTTCCACAACTGCAAACTGACCAGGTTCTGAGTTATTAGCAAAAAGTGTCTGAGATATCTCCCTTGCACCTCACATGAATACATGTCAGCCTAACTTGACATGTCCAGCTACTATTGCTAGATCTTAACTTGCACAGCAAATGAAAATATTCTAAAGAAAACTTCTGAAAATGAGTTAAACCTGGATCCTTCTTCCAAAAACTGTGAATGAGAGTTGTTTTGCTCCCGCAAATTGCAGTTGAGTTTACTGTTCCCATGGTAAGAATTAAGGCCCTAAATTCTGGCACTGTGACCTAAGGAAACTGATATTTTGGGGTAGGAGTTCTTCACAGTACCCTTCAATACACAGAGTAGAGATTGCACCAATTAATAGGCTCCCAAAAGAATTTCAGACACAAAGAAAAAAACACTGTTTCATTGTAATTTCATATCCATTCACCATATTGACTTAAAGGAAGACAACTTGAAAATAACCCTCCTCCCTATGTTATACCCAAACAGGTTTATTGGACATAACTAACTTGTAAACTTAAGATGACCCCCTTTTTATTTTGATGGAAAAAACCTAATCTGGCATTTGAACAAACAGAGAACACTGCTGGTTTATTAAATATCTACTTGATATTATTCCCTCAAACACTCTGACAAAGGAATTCTACTTTAGTATCTCATTTGAATGGATCCCTAACTGGGGAGCTTTATTACCTCTACCATTCATTCATTTTATGAAATTCAAACCATTCTGGGCCAGTCAAAAGGAAGATCTTTTATATTTCCCCTACCATCCTAAAATACAGTTGGGTAGGTAAACTCAAAATATAAATTTAGAGCACAAACCAGAATGCCAAGTTTTATTGCACCATACCTTCATCCCTTCCATACACATATCAAAAGAAAAAGCTGAACATAACACAAAAACAAAGTTTATTTTTAAAGTAAAATTAGGCAAAATGAAATAAGGATACACAAAATAGCTGATTTTGTACAATATTCTACTATTCCTTGATCATGGGGAAGAATTCCTCCCATGGAGTGGTGCTGTAGCTCAAAGGTGTTCTGCATGCAGCGGGTCTGACTCAGTATAAGGCAACAAGCTAGTATGAGAGCCACAAGCTACATGTGATACTGATGCCTGGACACCCTGCTCAGACTCAGCTCACTTGTCCTCTGGTTGAAGGCTCGAGCTAGCAGGGTAAAATTTCAGCTTACAGTTTCATTACACAGGTTGCAGAGAGGACCGAAACTGAAGTCTGAAGCAGAACCGTTAATCTCCACGGCATCCCCCTGCGCCTGCTCCCCAAGCTCTTATTATAAAAAGGGCCAAAGCATCTTGAGAAATGGGATCACAAATGCCTGTGCCCTGGGAATACTGTGCCTACAAGTCTTCATACCTTGTACGGGACCATGTATTGCAACTCATGTATCAAACACTATCCTTTTGGACTAGAAGATGCCATAAAGCTGACAAATACAATTCAATTGCATGGGCATTGCAAAGTATGCAAGAACATGCCTAGTCTTTTGTTTTAAGATGTGGAACATTCAAAGATATAACACCCAAGGCAAATTCACTTTCTCTTCATGAGAAATGTGAAAAAATTAAAATCACTATTCCTAAATATGTCAAACATCATGTACAAATGAGATGGATCAGCAGAAACATTTCAGTAAAAATGTGATAAGTTACAAAAACAGCATATACACAATGGAAAACCCAGAGAAAATTACTGAAGATAATAACCCCATTCCAAATCACCTTTAGACAAGTAAACTATTCACATAGTTTGCAATAGTCACAGAGAGTCCACAAGGGTCAATTAGTTAAAGGTACAATTCTTGTAACTGATGCAGTCACAATATATTCTTCAAATCCTGCGAGTTTTAAGACTTGTAATAGCACACTAGTTGGAAGGACTTATACAGCAAGCTGTAGATGGTATCATCCATAATGAGTTGAGCCATAACACAAAGGGGAGTTGAGAACCCTAGCATTCCAGGAAGCCAGGGCAATAGCCTTCTGTCACTGTTTTTAGCCTAGGAATTTTATACAAGAAAGCACTATGAAGCACTAAGTTTGCCAATTCATTTTCAGAAGTTATAGTTGTGTCGATACATGCATGAAAATGGCTTTTTACAGCTATTTGGTTGCATAAGTAGACCTTCACTTCCAACAATTCTTCAACAGCACAGTAAATGTAGATCAACATGCACACCTGCTTTTCTAAACCTCCGAACAGCTTATTGAGGATACTCAACATGTGTGTCTGATCGTTTTAGAAACTGTAGCCTTTTTCCATTACCTGCAGGTGCCTGCAAAGCAACACCCAGTAGGGCCAGCAGCAGCTCTACACATATCAGAAGCTTCCTATCCCAATGCACCAGCCCCAACAAAGGCAGCATTTCCACCCATGTGCTGCATATTCCAGAGGCTGGTTCACATGCCTTAAAAACGCCAGCTACAATAGTGCCTACAGTTAACCCTGCTGTAGACCAAAGTCTCGCGATTACGATTTAAAAAAGAAAAGAAAAAGCAACAAAAAACCGCAGGCACACAACTCTGCCCTGGGGAGGGAACTTTTTGACACATCAGGGAAGTTCCTGATTGAACCAAAACCTGTTACCCACAAGACAAGGGCAACCATAACGAGTCCTAAACCCCCTCCAGGCAGCAGAGGGCTTTCGAACTGGAAGAGCGTCACTCCGCCTTCCCACGCGGGTTGCCGCGTCCCAGGCGCTCTGGACCACCAACGGGCTCGCCCGGATCGCGAACATAAAGCCTGCTTTCAATCGCTCCCGAGGCGGCTCTTGAGCCCAGCGCGGCTCCCGAGGTTGGAGGGCAGCCACCCGCCCGCTCGTTTCGCGAAACGGCCCCTTCTCCAAAGACCACGCTGCCCGGCTCCGCGGCTCACCTGAGGGTGCGGTTGGCCGGGCAGCCCCCTCGGCGCTCCATGGCGGTGGGCACGCAGCTGGTGAGCTCCGTCCAGTCGGCGTGCAGCCCGCAGCTCCAGCCGGTGGAGAAGCGCGAGAAGAGCCACGTGTCGCCCTTGTCCGCCCCGACGGCGGCGGCGGCAGCTGCGCCGCCTCCTCCACCTCCTCCGCTCTCGCCCCCCGCCGCCGCCGCCGCGGCGCCGGGCCGGTGGCAGGTGCACTTCTTCTGGCCGGCGCGGCAGTAGCAGGGCTGCTCGAGGCGGATGTTGCGCACCAGGTGGCGGCCGAAGGTGGTGCCGCCCGTCTTCTGGATGTGCAGGAAGACCATCACGTCGCGGCCGCGCATGTCGAAGCGCACGCGGCGGCACAGCTCCGAGAGCCCGAAGAAGGACTCGCGCCCCGCGGAGAGCGCCGCCGGGAGCGGGTGCGGGTGTTGCTGCTGCCTCCGCGCCGCCGCATCCCCCCCGCCGGCCGGGGAGAACAGCCGGAGGGCGCAGCGCGAGGGGGCGGCGGCGGCAACGGGAGGGGGCGGCGCGCTGGGGCAGCCCCCGCCGGGCCCGGCGTACTGGTAGAGGACCAGGAGGAAGAGGAGCGCCAGGAGCGGCGGCAGCAGGAGCCACCGGCTCAGCCGTTCCTCCATGGCCGGCGCGGTTCAGGGGGAAGGAGGCAGCTGCGGGGACCCGCCTCGGGCTCGGCGCCCCATCGACGACGTCAGTTGCCCCTTCTCCTCCATGGCGGCTGAGGCGTCGACGCGGGGCGCTGCCGTCGGGGAGCTCAGAAGCAGCGCCTCAGCTTAAGCATAAAGTGGCGGCGGCTCATTCCCTGAAGGGTCGGGGAGGCGCCCTCCGTCCCTCACGACTTGAGGCGCATCTTTCCTCCTCCCCCTCCCCCTCCCCCTCCTCCCCTCACTCCCCTTCAGCCGCGCACAGGACCAACGGCCGCGCCTCAGTCATTCCGCCACCGGTATTTTTCAAACCAGGCAGGTAAACCGCCGCTTCAGAACCCAACGGGACCGCCGCTCTTCAGCCGCGCCGATGCCCACTGCCGTTCTCTTCAGCGTTGCCCCTCTTTCTGCAGGGACGGGAGGGGGCCGTGTCACTGCCCAGCCAATCGCTGGGAAGGAGAGTGTCCCGAAGCAACTAATCGCCGAGCTTAACATGCCGGCAGTCGGAGCCAATGGGAAGCCATCGCGACGAAGAGGGGGGGGTGTTTCCCTCACTCTTCCCCCCCCCCAATGGCTGAGGTCTATCAGATGAAGGGGCGGGGCAGAATTTGTTCCGGCGACCAATGAATCAAAGCGCCGCGGGGCGGAGAGCGGGAAGCTGTCAAGGAGGGGCAACCGATGCCGGGACATGTGGTGGGGGTGGCGTGGTCGCCCTCCACGTGGTGTGGCGGGAGGAGAATGTTATTTGATTCTGACGCACTCAAGATACACCGACATGTAGCATGCTACCTACTGTTAACTTCGCAGTTTATTAAGTAGGGTTACCTTACCATATTTTGAAAAGCAGAAAAGACGACACATTTCAGGACTGAGTACTTCAAACAAGCGGTCAGCATGAAAGAAAAAATCATTTTAAATAGCCCTACTATTTAAGCTGTGATAATTGCTACTAACTAGGAATATTCCTAAACTTCAAAGCCCCCCCCCAAAAAAATGTCATCAGTTTTTTTTAAAAGAGCTCAAAGGAGGACGGACACCAAAAAAAGAGGACACAGCCTCTAAAAGGAGGACATCTGGTAACCCTATATACATCACAATGTAATTGCTTTTAATAACAACAACAAAGATTGTCCATACCGTGTTTTGAGTAAAAGAAGGGTGGGGAACTTAAAAAGATAAATCTACATTAGTGGAGGAAATGAAAACTGAACACAAATGTTAGGGGTGGGGGAGGAAGGAAAGAAATGGCGCCAAGCACTTTTATTCATTTTTAGTACAAGTTGATAAAATAACTATTCTGAAGCAAAGCGGAATACCAAGCAACACATTTACTATCGTGGGGCCATTTCAGATAAGGCTGGGGGCACAGGCGTCAACTTTGGGGGGCTCGGGCTGAAGCTACCCCTGGAAATTCCCGGAGGGGACTGAGCTGAGGGAACAAGGCTGGCAAAATTGCCACCACCACCACCCCCCATTTTGAAAGCGAGCGGGGGGGGGGGGGGCTGGCTAAGTGCCGAGCAGCCGAGCTGGCACCGCGGAGACTGAGAGGCTGGGCCGGGCCGGGCTGGCCGGAGGGTGGATCCCGTCGCCCGGTGACGGCATCAGAGCACGCAACACAGCCAGCAGCAGTGGCCCTAGCCCTCCTGCCCGCCACCCGGGGGGTCCCGTGGCGCCTCCTGCAGCAGAGCGGCCACCCTTCAGGTGTCGGACAGCCGCCCGGGAGAAGGCGAGGTGGGCTGTGCCGAGCCTGCGGCCGCTGCTGGAACGGGAGCGCCAAGAGGAGTCCCGTCGGTGCGGGAGGTGTCCGGGCTCAGCAACTCTTCTGGGGGTCAGCCCGTCAGGTCCCGTCGGGGAGACACCCGGCCTTCCCGCGCGCCCGCCCTCCCTCCCAGCCCCAGGGAGGGAGGGAGGGAGGGAGGGAGGATCTGCTTGTTTCACCCTTCCTGTTGCTTGAGTGGGACCTCTGATCCAGTCAAGGCTTAAAGCTCAGCAGCATCCTAAGAGGTCAACTGGGTGACTAGATATCCTTAACACCCGGGTGTGGATTCATCCTTTTGCTCTGCATGGACCTACTATCTTCTGCATTCTTGGGATCCCGGGGAGCTGTGAACATTCCAGACATATACAAGTCTAATCAGGAGACTTCTGACTGTTCAACAGAGTCCTAGATAAACTCGCCTTCTGAGCCTGGGACCTCCTACCTGGCATAGACTGTGGGGATATCCTTCCCCTGAGGAGAAAATTCCATCTCCCGCTGCTGGGCAAGACAGATCCTGATACTGCCCTGTCAATATTTATCCTGTCAGGTTTGGGTTCAAGTTGACACCTCCAAGGACAAAGCAAGCAGCCTTCAAGAAGCGTGATTGTTACTCTTAACAGGTGAACACTCTTCTTCCTTTTTGATGCGAACTCTGCCAAAATCACCAAAAGGCATTTTATGATGCTGCTAAAAATACTTTGATTCTGCCTTAACCTCTTATTCAAGGCCCACTCTAGCTGATTCCAAGTCTGCAAATATGACTTGGTTTTTCATGATTTGATGAATGCCTCACTGTAGATGATGCTTCATTTCCCAGTCATTCTGCTCTCTGAAGCATTATCTTATTCGGCTTATTTTCTAAAAGACAACATAACAAAAACAAAATGGCACACATCAAGGTATTCGTTGGCACATTTATGTTTGCTGTGAACAGAATCCTACTGTAAACAGAAATGTTTTCCTACTTTTTCATTAATTAGCTGCATTCTCCAAACACATTCTCTAGTTTCTCCAACTGCCAGAAACAAAAGAGGTTTGGGGGGGGGGGGGGGGGATATGTGCCATGCGGAAAAAAAAAAAGCCTTCTACAAACCAGAAGCAAGACTTTAGCCAAAATAATTGTTTATAGTTAAATGTGAAGGACAAGCTTCCACCTTTCAGTGTTGTATATGGCAGAGAGGAAGAAAGAGAAAACAAGAAAGTGAGAACTTATAATGCTGAACCTCCTGCCCCAGCTGTATTATGTGATAACAATATCAGCCCCGGCTGGCATCAAGCCAGTTTTCAACGGCGAGTAATGCAAGTGTCAGGACACAAATTAGAGCTGTAGCTTCCACTCCAAGATTATAAAAAGAAGCCAGGACCAGAATCAGTCAAGTTGGTTCGTGTCTTTCCATCCATCCACAAGTCTTTCATCTTGTCCTGAAAGGCCGCCACTTGTTAAGTTTTTTACTTGACAGTATTTGATACTGAAAGTATTTGGTATGTATTATTCTTTGGTCACATTGCTGCACGTGTCTCACAAAGAAATGGGTATGTGAGACAGGACAGCAAGAAATCTTAAAGAATTTCCTTAAGACATTCTGGGGAATTGGAGGGTCTCATTACTTTTTGGAAAGGAAGGATTTAGATCTATACCTCCAGGGAGGTGATTTGTAATCCTATGCAGATTTACTCCAGTCTAAACCCATTGAAGTCAAGTCAGTCTAGGGGGTTGCATTATTTAGGCATAACTGCTGGCGCCCCTCTGTCAGTTAGCACTGCCAATGGTTCTGTTGCAGTCATGTCAGTTACCACTGCCAATGGTTTCTATTGCCTTTTATTGCCAATGGTTCTGTTGCAGTCATGTCAGTTACCACTGCCAATGGTTTCTATTGCCTTTTCTCATGGTCACTTAACATTGCCTTTGTTTTGAGTTCCATACCTACTCCTCTAGGTCCCGGATGGGAGATAGCATCGGTAGAGTGACTCCCACCACAGGAATGCACTTCTTACTCACTCTGGGCATGTTTGCTGCTTATTAGTTTTTCTTCACTTTTATCTCTCTTTCTCTTCTCGCCAGCTCACGGCCTTGAGCTGGAATCCTCCTACCACATGTTATTTTATTCACAGGTGCAAATTGCTCCTTTGCTTGATTTTACCCTTGGGAACATCCGCCCCACAGTTCCTGACAGTGTCTTTGCTTGGGAACCTAATTTGCCGTGCTTTCCTTGGGAACAGTGGGCCAGTATATTTGGGCGCCAATAATTCTCCCAACTGATTGGTGGAAGGTGAGGGGGCTTATTTCATATCAGGTATAATTGCAGTTGTATTACTATGCTTGGGCAATACTAACAGAAGAAGTGTATTTGAACAACAAGATCTTTTCTGCAAATAAAGGACTTTCTCTTTAAGGAGACCTGTTGTGGACTACATCTGTTGGCACAATCTCACACCCTCCTCAGAAGGACTCCCAACTTTCAAAAAGATTGGACCAGAGCATCCATTTCTATGGACCTCCAAAGAAGGTGTCCCCATCCTCCATTGTTTCCAAAGGAGGTAGAAAAATAGCAAAAAAACAAGGGCAGTAGAAGACTGGAAGAACAGAACCAAAGTCCCAGAGAATCTCTGCAGAAGAAACTGAAGGGAGGGGGGCATTTTGCAAGCCCAGCAGAACCAGTCACACTGTGGGACTGCAAACCCAACAGAACTAAGGTCAAATCAGAGAATCTGTGCAGCAGAAACTGAAGGTGGGGAGCACATTTTTGCAAGCCCAGCAGAATCAGTGCAATCACAGAGTGCCCAGCAGATCCCAGCACCATTGTGGCAAAGCCAACTCCCACAATGAATCCAAATGGGGAGTGGTTGGAAGCCCAGCAGAACCAATGCAATGTATAGTGCCCAGCAAAACCCAGACCATCATGGCAATGTCAGCTCAACAGGACTGATGTAAAGAACAGAATCACAATCCAAGAAAGGGGGAGGGGTATGTAAACCCAGCACAACCAGTTCAGTGTACAGAATGCCCAGCAGAAACCAGTCCCACTGTGGCAATCAAGCAAGAGGACTAATGTCAAACCAGAGAATCCTTGCAGTACAAGGATTATTTTCAGGTATATTTTCAGCTTAGTTGTATTTGAATATACACCTCTAATTCAAAATGCAAGTTAATGGTAGGAGGATTTTCTTTAGATTTCCACTTTTCTTCCATGGCATTATTGCTTAAATTCAGACTTTTTCATCAAAATGTAACTCAGGATCTGAAAGGAAAACTATAAAAGTGTAATTTAGTCATTGGACACATTTAAAAAAAAATAGTGAACCTCTAATAAAAATAATAATCCCTACAAGAAACATTATTTTCTACAAAAGATTCCTAGATGATATCTTTTTGATTTGGAATGGCACCCTGGAATCTTTGATTGAATTTGGCCAATATATAAATAACACAATTAAATTTGAATTAACATGACAAGTATAAAGTACATTTCCTAGATGTAGAAATTAGAAGGGTAGGTAACAACATACAGACAGAGATTTACAGAAAACCCACTGATGCCAACTCTTACTTAGCAATAGATAGCTTCCACCCAGGACATATCAAAAGAAATTTACCTTACTCCCAGTTATTAAGACTGAGACCCAATTGCAGTGAGGACATTGACTTCAAAAGGCAAGCAGGCATTTTAATGGATCAATTTCCTGACAAGGGATATTCATCCAGAATTTTGAAAAGAGCTTTCCACAGAGCCTATAACACATCCAGAGCATCTTTGCTTACCCCTAAGACTCGCAGTCAAAGAGTAGAAAGGATCATTATACCATTAACTTACAACAGTAGATTCAAACCGGTGCAGACTATTATAAATAAATACTGGCAACTTCTATCTAACATCCCTAGATGCCAAAATCCTCCTTTGTTCACAGCCAGGAGGGCCAAAAATCTCAGAGACGTACTGGTTAGAAGCAGGCTTCCTAAACTGAAGGACACCAGCTTTATGAGGGGGAGTCATCTACCTAAAGGTTTTTTCCCCTGTGGAGGCTGTTCTGTATGTAACTATGCTGAGGCTAAAAAATGCTTCTGTAATTCTACAAGGACTAAAACTTTTTATGTTAATTCATTCTGTAATTGTAAAAGTCACTCCGTTATTTATGCTATCCAGTGTCCTTGTGGGAAAAATATGTGGGGTTAACATGAAGGCCAGTGAAAGTAAGAATTGGGGAACACAGGAGCTGTATTAGATTAAAGAAAAGGAATGTTCCACTTGTTAATCACTACCTGGATTTGGGCCATACTGAAAACCAGCTGAAGTTCTGGATTATTGAAACAGTTCAGACTACAAATTCAAACAGGCTCAAGCTTCTCCAAAGATGTGAGTTATTTTGGATTCATCATTTACAGACATCTGCTCCTCAAGGACTGAATGAAGAAGTGGATTGGACCTGCTGCCTTTGAAAAAATGTTCACCTGTTCATCTACCCCTCCCAATTTGTAATCCCTTCTTTGGCTAAGAGCATTATGCAATACATGGGGGTGATTGCATCATCCCTGGGTCCACTATATAGGATTGCAATCTCAGCAGTTTGTGACTTGACTATTTCACCCTAATAAACCTATATATATTTTTCATAATAATTCTTTTGTTAGCTTGACCCTTTCGGTTCGCACCTCCTCTCTTGTCACCTCAATCTGACTCAGGTCTTTCACCACCCCTCCTGAAATCAGCGGTTCTGAAGTGGGCAAGCACTTCTCATCTTCCACACTGAAGACAGAGGCAAAAAATGCATTCAGCTTATCAGCCATTTCCCTATCATCCTTCAGTACTCCTTTCACCCCTTGGTCATCCAAGGGCCCCATTGCCTCCCTGGCTGGTTTCCTACTTCTAATGTATTTGAAGAAAGTTTTATTGTTGGTCTTTATATTTTTTGCGATATGCTCCTCATAGTCCCTTTTTGCCTGCCTGATCACAGAGTTGCATTTTATTTGCCACAGCCTGTGTTTCCTTTTATCAGCCTCACTGAGACTAGCTTTCCACTGCTTAAAGGAATCCTTCTTACCTTTTACAGCTTCCATTACTTTGTTAGTTCACCATGCAGGCTTTTTCTATACCTATTTGTACCTTTCCTAACCCGCGGTATATATTTTTTCTGAGCTTCTAGGATTATAATTTTAGATAGTCTCCAAGCTTCCCCAATGGTTTTGACCCTTTCTATTTTTCCTTTCAGTTTTCTCCTCACCTATCCCCTCATATCTGAGAAGTTACCCCTTTTAAAGTTAAAAGTGGTTGTGTCAGTCTTTTTGGGCAACTCCCTATTGATACAAATGTTGAACTCAATAACATTATGGTCACTGTTCCCAAGCGGTGCAATCACTTTTACATCTCTCACCAGGTCTTGGGCGTTACTTAGGACCAAATCCAGGATCACCTCTCCCCTGGTAGGTTCCGTGACCATCTGCTCCATAAGACAGTCATTGTGAGTGTCTAGAAACTCAATCTCTTTTCCCCGACTTGAACACTTTCCCGACTTAGTAAACAATGTTTACTAAGAAATAAATCCCAATGTGTTCAGTTAGGTTCGCTGCCCAATAACTGCACAATCCTTAGCACATTTATTCAAAAATAAATCACACAAAGTTCAATGGCAAGAAGTCCCAAGTAAGTGTGCATGGGATGCAGCCGTGCAGCCCGAGTCCTATGCAGATTTGTCTACTCTGAACCCGGTGCTTTTAACTCCCACCTGCCACAGTAACAGCATGTTAGAATGACAGTCTTGTTCAATGTGATCATGGCTGAGGTCCTCTGAGATAATTAGTTTTATTTTCATCCAGCATATCTAACTTGTAGAATGATGGCTATTGTAGAGGTAGCAGCAGCAAATTAATGAGGTTTAGGAACACTGGTTGGATGAGGAGTGCATAGCTCAGATAATTCTGAGAGCAACTTTTTTCCTGTTTTTCCTAACTTGGGAAGTCCACGTTGCTACACTGACTACAAGGAAGTTTTTCCCCCTTTCATCTGCAACATGGCCATCTTCTTTCTAATGTGTACTTTGTTAACCCTCTTTGTCTCTTTGCATCCTATAGGATCTGGCTCTTCTTGATACCATCACAGGCCACTCCGAAACCTTTTATTGATTACCCATCCCTCTTTTGCCACCCCTTAGCACACCCCAGGCCCTACAGTGGGGCCTCCCGGAGGCTCGGCACCCCAACCTCTTCCCAAGGCCCCACAACTTTTGGGGGGAGCCGCAAATTTGTGGCTTGGAGTGCAGGCACGCATGAGGCTTTGCCCCACTTCTCCCCCAAAGCACTTAAAGTTTAAATGCTTTGAAGGAGACGTGGGGGCCGTGTGCTTGCACTTCAAGCCGTGAATTCACAGCTTGGAGTGCAGGCACACATGGGGCCTCCCCCTGCTTCTCACTCAAAGCATTTAAAGGGACCCCTTAAATGTGTTAAGGGAGAAGCGGGGCTGCAGGAAAATTTCAGTGCCCCCCCCAACGTTTTAAACGGCCCCCAAACTAAAAAAAACTCCTAGCTACGGGCCTGGCACATCCTCTTTTCTCTGTGGGCACCCCTTCCCTAAAGTCCCTATCAGTTCTCACACACACACACACCAGAGATCTCCCTACACTTCTGTCTAGGGTTGCCAGGTCCCCCCTGTCACCACGGGGGATGGGAGCATAGGGTTGCCAGATCCAGGCTGGGAAACTCCTGGAGATTTGGGGGTGGGGCCTGGAGAGGACAGGGACCTCAGTGAGGTACAATGCTACAGAGTCCACCCTCCAAAGCATCCATCTTCTCCAGGGAAACTGATCTCCTGATCTCTCTAGTCTGGAGATGAGCTGTAATTCTGGGGGATCCCCAGGTCTCACCTGGAGGCTGGCATACCTATGTGTGGTGAAGCTTTTTTCTCTCGAGTCTACAACTCAGAGCACATTACCTCTGCCCTTTCTGCATTATTGTCGATTTCTTAGCACCCCCAAGGCTCAATAGCTTCCCTTTTTGTTTGCTTCATTCTCTTTGGAGGGGGTCTGTTTCTATCACACGCACATCCTTTCTTTCTGCTCCTACCTTAAAATGGTACTGACACAGACTGCTTTCACTCTCCCAGAAATTTCACCCATTGTGGGAATCCCAGCTGCAGATGGCTGGTGCAGAGCATCGCAACCGGCAGGGAAATTGATGCCAGTTCCAGCATTCACCTCTGAATTAACGGAGAGAGGAGAAGCACTGCAGACCGAGCAACATTTCTGACAGCCTGGCACGCAGTAAAAAAGAAAGAAGAGCAACGGGTGTTCCAGATACTTCCAATGCAAATTTACGCCCTGCCCTGGAAACTGCCTCATGCCCAGGCTCTGAAAGTCCGCTTTCTAAGGTTTGCCTTGTTTTCCCTACATGAAGAACACAGCCATTGCTGCAAGCCTGCCTCAGGCACACTAGATAATTTCAACAGCAAGGTGGAATTGTTTTAACAGTGGCTCTATGCGTGATAATGCTAACCTACCATTAGAGAGCTTCGAGCCCTGAAGGTCTAAATATCGAAGAGTATGGTAATGGTCCCCATAAGCCACACTGGGCCCACCAAAGGCCTTGGCAAGCTGCAAAATTTTAAGTCTGACATCCCTGTCTTAAGTGCTGCATGTTTTCTTTATAGCCCTGTCCCTTATTAGCTCCTTTTTGCCCATCTTCTCTTTCTCCTCTGCTCATTTTCTCACTTGTCACCTATAGGGTTGCCAGCCTCCAGGTGGGGCCTGGAGATCTCCCACTTTTACAAGCGATCTCCAGCTGACAGATCAGCTCCCCTGGAGAAAACGGCTGCTTTGAAGGGTGACTCTATGGCATTCTACCATGCTGAGGCCCCTCCCCTCCCCGAGCCCTCTCCTGGATCCACCCCCCAAATCTCCCAGTATTTTCCAACCCGGACCTGGCAACCCTTGTCACCTACGTTTCCCTGGTCTTCCTTTCCCTCAATCAACTTTATTCTGCACCATTCCTTAGTAAAATGAGTTGGAGTGGATTAATGATGAGCAACTGAAATCCTATTGCTAGACACAGTCCTCATCCTGGGTGTTTGCTGGATCCTCAGTTGTGTCCAGTGTTCTCTCTAATCTGAGTTAGTGTGAGCTAGCTCACAGTTTTCTAGCCTCCAGCTCACACATTTTTGTCTTAGCTCAGGAAGGATGGCTCCAGAGCAGACTAATTTATGCAGCAGCCAGATCGCTCGCTCACAACTTTAATGCCAGCAGCTCACAAAGTAGAATTTTTGCTCACAAGACTCCACAGCTTAGAGGGAGCATTGGTTGTATCTCAAGTGAAGCTGCCTTATACTTAATATAAGTTCATCTACCAAGGTCAGTATTGACTGCTCTGACTCGCAGCAGCTGTCCTGGGAATTTAGTCAAGATCTTTCACACCCCTTACTATGTGATTCTTTTTACTGGAGCTATCAGGGATTGAACCTGGGACCTCCTGTGTGCAAAGCAGATGCTCTACCACTGACCCATGGCCCCATCTCAGATGCAAAAGACATAGGTACAGGATGGTAATGGGGCTTGACAATAGTCTGCTATGGCCCACCCATCATTTCCTTCTTGCTGCTCTTCCAATAAAACTAGGTGCTAAGTAGGTATGGTTGCCATGTCCCCCCTGGCCACTGGGTTGGGAACTCAATAGATTTGGGGTGGAGCCTGGGGAGGACAGTGACTTCTGTGGGGTACAATGCCACAGTCCACCCTTCTTTTTCTCCAGGGGAATTGATCTCTATAGTCTGGAGATGAGCTGTAATTCCAGGGGATCCCCAGGTCCCACTTGGAGGCTGGCATCCCTATAAGGCACTATGTGATATTTTTATATAGTGCTTTTCTCTCTCACAACCAAAGTGGTATACAATTCAAAAGAACTGTTACACATGCCCAGCTTCCATGAATAGGTCCCAGGGGTACCACATGACCTGAGCTGGTTCTCTTTGGAAGAGAGAGTGTTTGTGCATTAGGGTCATGGCGTTTCGTAATATTTCCTTCATTTATATTTTTTAAAATTTATTTGCTTCATAGAATGCAGGTGGAGGCACTACAGGTCACCAGAACAGCTACCTCACATCAGATTTTAAAGAGAGAGAGTGATCTCAAGATGCTTCAGCCGACTCACAACCATGTCTCTTTTTCTTCTTCCATCATCAAAATGGCACATTCTTTTCACACAGCCACACCTCCACTCATCCTGCCCCACCTCCTGCAGCTACACAGGAAGCTCATCTTTTCTGAGTCCTGATAAGCCCTTGCACAGAACCATTTCCCAGCACTCAAAGCCCATTAAGGGGACCTCTACAGTCTGTCCTTTCCTCTGTTATGGATGTCCCCTTAATGGGCTTTGAGTGTTGGGAAATGGTTTTGTTCAAGGGCCCATCAGGACTCAGAAGAAGTGAGTTTCCTGCGTAGCTGCAGGAGGTGGCGTAGGCAGAGATGTCATGATCCAACTGTGTAATTTATGCATAGTTTAATGTGACATGTTAATGCTTATGCTTTGTTTTCAGCTCTGTTTTCAGATTTATGCAACCCAAATCTTGTTGCACTGTTTATTGGATGCCTCATTCCTGTTCATTTAATTGTCTCATGGTGTGTGATCCACTTTGAGTCACAGTGAGAAAGGTGGACTATAAAAGGAGGAGGAAGAGGAGGAGATTGGATTCCCCCCTCCCGCCCTTCACTACCTGAAGGAGTCTCAGAGCGATTTACAATCCCTTTATCTTCCCCTCCCCACAATAGACACCGGGTGAGGTAGGTGGGGCTGAGAGAGCTCTCTCAAGAACTGCTCATGAGAGAACAGCTCTGAAAGAACTTATGACTGACCCAAGGTCACACCAGCAGCTGCATGTGGAGGCATAGGGAATCAACCCCGGTTCTCCCAGATTAGAGTCTGCGCTCCTAACCACTACACCAAATCACTACACTAAAACATAAACAAACAACCAGATGGAGTGGCCACAGTCAACAGAGGGGCAGAGAGCAATCCTAACCAGCTGTCTAGAAGTAAGTCCCATGTTATTCGGGTCCCAGGATTGCACCCATAATCACCTTTTGCTTATGTAGCCAAATGGAGTGCTCTTAGATGATATTAAAGACCCCTCTAATAACACCTATAATCATATGATTTATATTGTTTTCTGCACATTTGGTAGTTTTGGATTCATTTTGGAATTAAAAAAAATATCTTTTCAAATATTGAAATTTCACATGGACATATGTGTACACACACACATTTTTCCCGGTGTGAATTGAGCTTGTGGTGCCTGTTTAATGACTGGATAAGAGGGAAGTATGAGGATAGGGCCATAAATCCATTTCTATTAGATATGCAGTAGCTTATGGCAGCACTTTCTCCCTTTCTCCTTCGTGTGTAGCAGTTTTGAACATTGATTTTTAAGAGCCGTCCCCTCAGAGGATTATAATCAGTGCTTCATGTAAATCATAAAAATGGGAGATTGTACATATCCAGATTAATTGAAGGGGACATAAAATATCAATCTGCATGATTGAAAAGTAATGTGAGTGTTCATCCTAATTATATTTTGTATAAATAATTGTGGAGAGTATGGATGAATTTACACAGTTCATTTTATAGTTTGGAAAATGATTTGAAATTGCCTTCATTTTGAAAAAAGGAAGATTACAAGTACATGTGTCCCAGAGGGGAAACTGTGTTAGTCTTTAAGGTGACAAAGGATTATCGTTTTTTGTTGCAGCAGATTAAAAACTTTACAATGCAGTCCTATACAGAGTTACGCCAGCCCTCCCCCTGGGCCACTCCAGAAGTGAACACCCATGGGAACTGTTGTTGTTCTAGCCTCTCCCCCTCTTCTACAAGGTGAGTTGGCAACCCACCAGTCATGTCTATGCGTTGTGTGGCTGTAGCTGGGGTAATGGCAGCCTGTCCTCTTGCCTTACCCTCCTGCCCATCTGTGTCCGTTTCTGTGGCTGCAGTCTTGTCAGGATGAGCCCCCCCCCCCCGGTTATGTCCACTGGGCCCTTGTTGCTTCCTCAACACCCTCCTGCCGCTCCATCCCCCAATGGTCCCCAACAGACACCAACATCTCAGATGGGCACAATGATTCAGCTTTATTTAAGAGATCCAGGGACAATGGAGTAATTTTAGTGGGCTCGTGGCACCCCTGACCAGTAGGCCGCACGATCCTTTGCCACTAGAGGGGCCTCTTTCATGACAGTGGGGAGGGAATGACCAGGATGCTGGATGTGTCTTGGTGCTTACAAGGAGTAGCTTCTGCTGTGGTGTGAGTGCTTGTTGGTGTTTTGGCTTTGCGGTTGGGGGTGTCGGCTCTCCTCATTGGATTGGCACCTGTATATGGGCCAAAACAGACGCAGAAGCAGCCAGCGATATTCTGTCATGGGAGCATGATGGGCCACTGGCAGATTTGCAGGGACTTCTGTGTGGCAAAAGAGGTGCCCTGTCTGACACTCCAGTGCCACAAGCCGCCCCCCCCCCCCGGTGGTGTTTTTCACACTCTCCTCAAATGAGTCAGCGGCCTGCCAGTACTGCCCTGTAATGGAAGAGGAACAGTATTAGCACCTTCAGGGCATATCGCTCCTGGATGGCAAAGGGTGTGGCCACATGTAGAATAACCAAGCACAGAGGTTGGTGGTGCTTGCCACCCACCACAGGGTTTTGGCCTGGAGGAGTGTTGCCACCCAGCTAGGCCAACCTAGTTCATGGCCATCATAGTGCCCCCCCTCCCCCAGCAGCTGCTTCGGGTGGGCCCCAGTGCACCTAACCTCCTGGTGCATGGCATCCATGTGCATCTGGGGGTCCTGCTGCTCGCCCCCATAACTGCTGGGTTCAGGAGGGGGAGACAGCGTGTCCAATGTGGCTTGGTGCCACCATGGCAGGCCCAGGGGAGGTATGGGGGTGGGCGACTGGAAGCCTGGCAGTGAGGTTTGTGCCTTTGCTCCACTGGCGTGCAGCTGTGGTACTCCCGCACCAGTGGGACTCAGCCGCGTAGCACCATGAGTGCCCTGAGTCAGTGTAAACTGCCCTTACACCAGCAGAACTCCAAGTTTCGCCAGCATAGGGTTCAGTTGCGTCCCTATTCCAATTCACCCCCCTCCTTAGGACTGATCTGTAAATGTTTTACAGAAGTTCTTTCAATATCTGCCTGATGTGTAACTAAATATGTCAAACATCAGCAGAGCATCACCCAAGGTTATCTTTGAGGACCTCCAAAATAATTTTAAAACATACTTTCATCGAAATGGAAGTCTTGTTTGCGCCTCCCATGCTGATAAAGCTTCACTTTTTTATTTCTCCTTATTGTAACTCTTGCCATTAAATATACTGCATTCACTGTGATTTATACTAAGTGCTTGGACCTTATTAAGAAACCTTCATTAATCATGTCTTCTGAACACAGAAATAGCTCTAGCAATAAATTCTTATCCTTATGATTGTCTGTGGTACAACCAGTTTTAAAACGTTGCTTTAATTATATTATTCTGCCAAAGTATTTTAAAGATATAATCCATCAACCAGTTAAGCTGGAGTGCTTGGTTATTAGCTTGAAGCCCCGTGTTCTAGTATGGTTGAATCAGTGTCCTCCTATCAAAGTGTATTTTGGATATACCTTTATTATGCTAAAAGATATGAGGAAAAGACTCTGCCTGCAGTCCTGAAGAACTGCTGTCCATAGCAGCAGACAATACAAAGCTAAATGGACCAATGACTTAATAATATATATCATATAACTATGTATATTCATGCCTAGCATAATTTCCACATCTTATAATATTAGTCTCATGGGGTACTAAATAAAGCCATGAACAAGGAAATAGAGTGCAATGCACGTCAGTTAATTCTGGAAAAACAGTATTCCACTTCTTATCTCGAAGATGTAGTAACTACAATTACAGTCAGCTTAGAAAGTATATGTGTATACCCTCATACTGCAACATTTATCAGGGCAACACAGACCCTGTTCAGAAGTGGTTTCCAGTGATATGATCTAAAGCCAGCTACTTCCACTTGATCAGTTAGTTTATTTTGTCTGTCCTGAATCTATCACCCACCAATTTCATTGGATGAACCCAAGTTGAAGTATTATGAGATTTCGGGAGGGGGTGTTGAAGGAATAGAATTTCAAAAGGCCATATTTCTGCACTAATAGTTAGCTAGCAAGCTGAGAAACCGCAAGGCTAAGCAAAAAGATTCTCTTGTGTTACATGAGACGCATGCGCAAAAGCGCAAAAACGCACAAATGCCTACTGTTCTGCTTATAACTATATCTTCTGCTCACGACTTTTATCTCGAGTTAGCTTAGCCTGGAGGCCGTGAGAATCCTGAAATTTAGCAACACTGCTAGAGAAAGACATTCCTACTAACTTGACGATGGACGGGATTGTAATCGAATGCCTTGCTTACAAAAATGACGCTGTATGTACACAAATGACACCTCTCTGACACCTCTTCTGAAACTCCCTGCCCACCAGTATATAAGCGAGAGCCCAAATGAAAACGGGGCTTGGCCTTTACTTGGCAAATTCTTGCAAGCTGAGACTGACGTCAATAAACGGCTTTTCCTGTTCCTGATGTCCAGTGTCTTCATCCTTGGGTTTTGTTCTGAGCTTCTGGTCTAATAGTGCTACAGTGTCTCTATCCAGTCTCAGTACCATGCACAATGAGATAGATCCAGGTGGGCAGCTGTGTTGGTCTGAAGCAGAAGAACAAAGTTTGAGTCCAGTGGCACCTTTAAGACCAATGAAGATTTATTCAAGGTATGAGCTTTTCTGTGCATGCACACTTCATCAGATCCACAATGATGCACAATGAGAAGCATTGTAGAGTAATGGTTAAAGCATTGGAATAGCCAGGGGAGACACAGGTTTGTATCCCCATGTAGTACCATGTGCGTTTCGATGACATGCACACTTAGGCATGTGTCGGCACGAATATGGTGCACTGTCCAATTCAAGTCCAAATCCACTGTAAAACGGACCAAGTCTAAGGAAGTTTCCACCATCTCTCACTCCATTCCTACAAAGCTATTGACCTGCTCTGCACCCAGCCTTAGAAACCTTGAAACTTAAACAGTGACCCACACACTAGTAATAAGGGATCAGTGATCGGGCCATTCTAAAGAGTGTTACATTCTTCTAAGTCCATTGAATTCAATGGATTAAGAGGAGTGTAACTTTGCTCAGGATTGCACTGTGGGTGGTGAGATAACCATTACAGGCTTGGAAGGAACACTGAAATCTTCATGAAGCGAAAACCAGCAACCAAGTTTCTTAAAGGGAAAACAACAAATATCCAGATTGGGGAATTAGCAAATCTCAAGGAGTCTAATAATACCAAGTGCTCAGTACCAAGGGCCCTCTAAAGACACATGTAACTGCCGTCAAGTCACAGTTGACATGGCAACCCCAGCAAGGGGCTTTCAAGGCAAGTGAGAAGCACAGGTGGTTTGCCATTGCCTTTCTCTGCAGAGTCTTCCTAGGTGGGCTCTGTAATGATTTCATGTTTTTTGGGTGGGGGGTTCCTTTAAATGTTGAGTGTGACTGCAGTACTGGGGGGGGTGATGGGGAAGAGAACTGTGATTTGATTGGCTGATGACTGAGAGTGGGAGAATGTTTGTAGCACCAAGCACTACCAGTTATATTTACAAGTTACTTTCTTCAGCAACTGTTCAAAATAACCAGAAACCTACTTTGTTCTTTATTCAATAAATCAATTTTTGTTTAAACTTATCCCTGAAATCAGTACATTATTTCCTCAGGGCCACATAGTCCTCTGAAGTGCACAGACCCCTAGGTCATGCTACCGAAGGAGAGAGATTTGGGATTTTAAATTCCTGGTGGCAGCAAGAAACTACCAAGTTTATATACAAAGAGAGTGTTTAAAAGTAAAACCATCTCCCCCAATAGCAAGAACAGCACAGGCTCCCTTTCAAGTACCGACCCTGCTTAGCTTCCAAGATCTGACAAGACTGGGTTATACCATGCCGCCTTCCTTCCCTCCCAGTAAAGAGCAAATACCCATATTCTAAACAAGTTACTCTACTCAAGAGGTGAGGCAAGAGGGCAGAAAAGAGAAAGGACAGCATATGAGAGAGAAATCAACTCCCAATCCTGAAGTTTAATGAGGTCCAATGTGGGAAGGGGGAAGGGGTGAGCAGCAAATAATCCAAAAGGGGATAAGAAGCACCAAAGGTTTTTAAATTATACAGATGAGAATTTAGAAGATGGAAGGGTAGCATGGGTGGTACAGTTATCTAAGCGTCCTGGTTGACCAAAGAAAAAAAGAGTCCTGAGAATAATTACAAGGACAGTAACAGACAGAAGGGCTCAGTGTGTGTGTGTGGGGGGGGGGGTGTTTGGAAGCAGGTTCTGCTGGAGCAAAATTGGGAGTTTGTCTCTATATTTACAAATTAACAAGTTGAGGAGTAATTCAGTCACCCCTTTACTTAAAGCTACAGAACTGCTAAATATGAGAGCCCAGGTGTCATGGCTACTATCAGATACAAATGATTGTGTCACCCTCTCAGTGGCAAAATTCATAGGCCCAATAATCAAATAGAAGAGAAATAATACTGAGTAAGGTCTTCTAAAATATTTTCTTGGGTACTAATTTCTGCTTAAGGTGACAGCCGTATGAGCAGTGATATAGGACAGATAGTGTGAGAGTCCTACAGAGTCAGTCACAACAAGTGTCCTTTAAGAAGGTGATCTTTATCGAGAAAGGTCTGCTATGGTCATCTACATGTCCTGTGTCAGTAATGGTTAGAACAATCCCTAGGCAGGGCAATTATACAGAATTCAAAGAGGGTCCCACAAAGGAATGCAACCAACCATATAAATCAAGAAAAAGGCACCCTTAATACTGGTTCCAAGTTCTCATTGAAAAAGCGGGAAGATACATTGCCAGGCACTAACAGTCTATCAAGGTCAGAGCCAGTAAGCAAGCGGTGAGAAACAAAACAAAACATTCCAAGCACCCGATGTCGCAGGGCAACTCATGCCACCTCCCAGGCAGGGGATGGCAGCATTAGCTGACAGACGGACAGACAGACAGACTTACAAATTTCCCATCACATAGAAAATACGAAAAACAAGAAAGAAGGGGGGAAGTAGAAGCACTCTGCTGCGCTAATTTTCTAGTTGTTTAGTATTATTTTACCAATCAGCAGGGGTCAGTTGGAGCGGGAGCGCACAGGAGCGCAGCTCCGGGAGTGAGGAGCCCAGGGGGCGGGCACATGACCAAGCCCCGCCCCCTCCTCAGCTTCCCCAAGCAGTGCAGAGGCGCAGCGCCCCGGGGAAAGCCCTGCTAGGGTCTTTATTGTTTTTAATGTTTTGTTTTAATATTGATAATTTTATCATTGTTCCCTTTATGACTGTGTGCTGCTTTTCCAGAGACTCGCTCAAGGTGGCATATAAATTTTCTAAGTATACCATTTTTTATCTGGGCACATGGCACATAAGTACTGGAGCAATTTCACCAATCCTTCAGCAGCTTCCACCTTATCAGTTTGGTGTAGTGGTCAGGAGTTGGACTCTAATCTGGGAGAACCGGGTTTGATTCCCCACTCCTCCACGTGCAGCTGCTGGTGTGACCTTGGGTCAGTCCAAGTCCTCTCAGAGCTGTTCTCTCATGAGCAGTTCTCAAAAGACCTCTCTCAGCCCCACCTACCTCACAGGGTGTCTTGTTGTGGGGAGGGGGAGGGAAAGGGATGGGTGGTGCACATGTCCTGGGTATCTCAAGTCTACTTGAAACCTGATGGTTTCAAGGGAGCAGGAAGAGAATGAGGGTGTGTTCTTGAGGCTTATTTTTATTGCACAAAGTATTGGATGGGGAAGGGAATGGAGGAAGAGCAGGTCAGTTTCACTCACCTGTGGAGTGGAGCCTGAGGGGTGGGTGTTGCCTTCTGACACACTTCGGGTATGTTAGGGGGTGTAGCATATGCAAATGAGTTATGCTAATGAGCTCCTGCACCTCTTTTTCTACGAAATGACCCCTGCCAATCAGAACATTCAGAGCTGCAATACTACCTCTCCAGTCCTAAGTGGTGCATTCCATTCCACCACCTCAATATTCTACAAACAACCACATTTTCTGGCATATGTTAATCAGGCCTGAGGTAGGAAACATGGTACAGAGGGAAAGGGATAAATTGCTCCCCTAATCTGAATTGGAGACATTTATTGGGCCTGGGTAAGGCCCAATAAATGAGGCGCAGAGGGGCCAGGCTGTAGAAAAATGGGAAAGAGGAAACATGGGTGGGAGTTCAGACAAGACAGCAAGGCTACTGTGTGCAAGGAAGGAAGGTATGCTCTCTGGAGCAGCCAGAAACTAGCAGACTGGGATTTAGAGAGCCTTGTAGAGCTACAGAATGAGAAGAGAGGGGCAAGATGCTGAGTATAAGGGGGAGGGAGGAAATCGGTCGGCATATTATAGCAAATATAGTTAATGCACTTTCCTTTTTAAAAATAGAAAACTGGCCATCCAAGTAACCTGAGGCATGTACTTGATCTAGAGAGATTCAGCCCAGCAGCATCCCACACTGGCTCAGATTCTCATTGTACATAAGAATTAACAAGGAAAGATATCGGGCATCATTCGTTACCACCAACACAAAGTCCGAGTCCAGCGGCACCCCCTGAGGCCAACAAAGTTTTCTTCAAAGCGTAAGCTTTCGCGTGCAAAACACACTTCTTCAGAAAAAACTGGAATAAAATCTCAGAAGCGAGTTGCAGGAGGAAAAAAAGAGGGTGAAGGCAATCCGTTCCGAAAGGCCTCTCAGAGCCCAGATGCCTATGCGGAGCTGAAATTGTAATGAGTGGCCGGGAGGATCGATGGATGGCAGCAAATTAGCACGTAAATGCCCGCGTTAACGAAGATGTGAGAATGAAACTGGAGTCCAACAGTGTACTTTGCGCACGAAAGCTTACACTTTGAAGAAAACTTGGTTGGTCTCAAAAGTGCCGCTGGAGTCAAACGTTGTTGTGCGGCTTCTGACCAACACACCTACCCAGCTGACTCTATCATTACCACCAGAAAAGCCATAAACCAGCTAGTAAAACGGAAGGAAACAAAAGCCCGTCTCAACCAACTCGCCCTCCCAATGACTTGGGCCGCCTGTGCAACCCTCTGGCACGACGTGCCGTTTCCCAGCGGGTTTTTTTCCCAAGCAGGACTTAAGCCCCGCCCAAGTCTCTAGGCCACGCCCCCGCCGTCTCCTTTCGTGTCCTAGTTCAGAATCTTGAGAACTCCGCCGGTGCAGCAGCTGCTGTCGTTTCCGTCACCGATTGGAACCCGGCTTTGACCAATGAGGAGAGCCGCGCCGCCGGACCGTGAAAAGAACGGGGCGGGAGCCGGAAGCGAGAGAGCGCCTCCATTGGATAGATTAACAAGAGGGGGTGGAGCCGTAGCCTTTCTTTGGCGGCGGGTGTGCGTGGCAGCGTCTCCCTGGCATCTCGAGGCGGCGATAGGGAGGGGGGGGTTGGGTCATGGCGGTGCTCGTGCCGGCTCTCTTAGCCGGGATACTACTGCTGCTGCTGAGCGTGTCTCCGCGCGGGATCCAGAGCTCCCCGCGCAAAATGGTGACCGCTCGGCTGGCGGCGAAGTGGCCGGCGACGCCGCTGCTGCTGGAGGCAAGGTGCGTGCGTGGGGACAGGATCCCTCTCCATGCTAGAGACAGAGAGGAGGGGGACGCCGCAGAGGTACCCCTAGAAAGAAGGACAGATGTTGCTCCACAAGCTCCAGCCCTTGACGGGCCAAACAATAAGTCCGCTTTGCCCTGGGTCTCTAAACGGAGGCTGCAGATCACTGTCTCTATTCCTCCAAGTACAGTGACGGGCTGGGAAGAATAAAGGCGCACGGGGATCTGGGGGGCGCGCCTCTTGCTTCCGTGGGAGAGGGAAGGGGACCTGCTTTGCAGGAACATCAGACCTGGGGTCCAGGAAGGGGTTATGAAGTGCCTTGTAAGGGTGGCTGTTGGGCTGAGCACAGTGCAATCCTAAGCAGTTAGACATCCTTCTTAGGATGGACTTCGAAGGATGCAAATCTGGTTGGGGAGTGCGCTGTCAGCCAGAGTGGACAATGAATGTCCCCTTTGGAGCACAAAGCCCCAGTGGGGAGAGAGGCCATTATCTGATTGGTACCCACCCACATGGGCTCCAAAAGTAACATGTGGTGGTGTTAAACTCATTGTCAGAGGATATTCACAGATGCATGCTCCTCCCTTGGTGAAGGGGTTGTTTCTTTGAAGTCCCATTGAAGTTTAAAGGTTTGTTCCAGGGTACTTCTAAAACCTTTAATGGTGTGTGTGTGTGGGGGGGGGGAGAGATTGGTCTAGAACAAGTGGCTTAAAGATGCAATCCAATAGATGCCGCTGAGTTTTGTCTGTTTCAACCCCTTTGCCATACATTTATATCACTTGAAATAGTGTTTGGATATCCTTCAATAAGACACTTCAGCCAAGCAGGAAATATTTCTTACATGATCTGTGACCCTGTCAGTGGCATTCTGCCTCCAGCCATCCTGTATGTCTTGTTCTAGTGACATAAGATGTCAAAATATGTGCTATACATTGCAGCCCTGTGCAGAGATACTCCAGTTGTCAACATATGATTGAACTGATAGGTGCCTAATTGTACCTGGCTGTCTGTGCCAATGACAAGGTAGCATATCAAGATGCTTGTTATCCTCAAGACTTCAGAGTTTGACCATTATTCGTTTTCTGATGCATATTTTCTTTTTTCCTGCGTATTTTCTCTCTCCTTCCATACCCTGTGTTCGGTTAAAACAGTTCTGACACTGTCAGCAAAAGTAAAAAAATGGATTGGTGTGACTAACAGGTTGGGTTTTTTTTTAAGTAATCTCTTGCGCTCAGCCAGAGACTGTTTCCGTGGAGTTCAGTTTGGTATCCTGTGGCCGCTCCCACAACCCCCCAAATAGTTGCATTTGAATTCAAGCTATGTCTCGGCAATCAATAAGCCAGTCCCTGTCTTGTGTAGCTGTGCCGTAAAAGTCTGCTGTTGGGTTGAAGATGCTGCCTAGCTATTCATGTGGATCACAGAAGTATCTGTATTTTAAATGTTTTCGTAAAAGGAAGGAAAAATTCAGTTGGATGCTCTTTGTACTCTTGATTTTTCTGTTACAGAAGTTATAAAAGTTGTGTGCGAGAATTATAACAAAGTTTGAGTCCAGTGGCACCTTTAAGACCAACAAAATTTTATTCAAGGAATAAACTTTTGTGTGCTTGCGCACTTCTTCAGATACATGGGTTTTTTTTTTGTAGAAACACACAGTCTCTAATATAACCCAATTAGGAAACTACAAAATAATTAAGTATAAAATAAGTATCTAACACTACTTGTTTCAAGTAAAATTCGGTAAGAAAACAAAACAACCCTCCCACATCTCAATATTGTTCATTACTTCAGTTTTAAAAGATGCCAGAGTTTTTCCTTGGTGATCTTTGTGACAAATAATCAAAACATATCTTTCAGCATCAATTTTTGGAAGTGCTATATTTGTTCCAGAATGAGATGACCTAGCTTGCTTCTCTTCTTCTTGCCCTTCATTTTCATGTACTCATTTTACAGTGCAGTCTTGTCTGCTGAGCTCATGGCCAACAAAGTTAATTTTGTAAGGGTGAATGACAGTGGTAGACTTGATAAATACATCTCCAATCAGTTGAAGTTGCTGACAAAGTGATTGGTAACTTAATATACCCAGTATATTTGTGGATCACCAGTCCTTTGATTTCAGTAAAGCACTGTGACACTTGTGAGCATCATGGCAGCCACCAGCACCTTTTCTGGCTCCCATAAAGTGCTTTCAGAGAATCCATGGGGCTTTAGCAGGACATCTGATTGGCCACTGGACATCTGGTTGGCTGTTCATATTTAAAAAAAAAACTCTTTAATGGTATCTGCCACCACAGTGTTGGTTTTATTCTCTCTCTCATTCCTCTTTCCCTTTGTATTTTAAAAAATGGCTTCTCTTTTCCCCAGCACATGGGCTTCCTCTGTCTGTGTGTCTGGCTTCACCTCCCATGGCAGCCATTTTATGGTTGTACCAACTGCATTGTGTCTGAAGTTCTTTGCTTCCCACCTGCACAGGTAAAATTCAAATCAGGTAGACAGAGAGAAAGGACCTAGACCTACCTTCTGCACCATTTTTCTGACCTGAAATGACACTAGGGAGCATTGTTTGTCTCACTGAGGGCTGCAAGTGTACTGATGAGGTAATGTTACATTTCCACAACTAGGCAAATAGTGTCCACCTGGGGTCATTTTCAAGCCAGGAAAAGGGCATGGCAGGGAGGTCTTAGCTCTTTCTGTTTGTGCACCTCAGTCCTGTAGTTGGACCCTGGACCTTAAAGTGACTCCTTTTGAGTAGTGCTGCAGTGTTAACATTGCTTTCAGAAGATTTTCATTTCCGCTTTGAGCTGTGTGGTAGATGGCAATGTTATAACGCTTGTTTTCTCAAAAATGTGTGCGTCATGAACTTTTTCAATGGACTAACAATCACGAACCTTTTTAACAGTGAATTCATTGCCGAAGAAAGCAGTGAGCAATTCTGGCAGTTTTTGGAAACGGTGAAGGAATTATCAATATATAAAGAAGGAGGTAAGTGACTTAAATGTTTCACTGTGTCTGCGCTAGCCAGTCTTTGTATAACTTGTATCTCGTAATACTAGGGGCTGCATTCAGATGTCCCGACAAACCTCTATTCTTGATGGGCGTGAACTTAGTTTTTTGTGCTCATGTGCTGCTCTCCCTCCTCCCTTGGAGGCGGGACATGATTGAAAGCTTCCTGAAAACCGGCTTCCCCTGGCATGCTGCTTTGCTTTGTGTAAGACTAGGGCCAAGTCGTGTTATTAATAGGTTCTGTTACCATATCCATTTATATATTTAGGCAAATACTTTGTGCTGTTCCTACACTTTATCCTGCATTTCCTCCTTAGTTATCAAAGATGTTTTCCTTTTGAAAATTTCTTTCCAGCATATTGTTGACATTGGCATCTTAAATGGGGGGTGGAGATGATGGGGGGGTCCACGGGAGGAGACCATTTTTTATCTTAACCCCCTGACTATTTTGCAATCTCATGGAGATGTCTAGCGGTCCCCTTCTTTTATTTTTTTTTAAAACCATGCCAAAGTTACTGGTGTGTGCAGTTGTTGCACCTACAGTAACCCCGAAGCCACATTCTGAGAGCAATGAAACCTGTGCAATGATCCATAAAGGGCTGGAAGACAATGGTAAGGAAACAAAAGGAAATATTACTAACTGCAAGACAGGCGCTCTGGACTCGACAATGGACTAAAACCACCTGTTTGACTATGTGTTTTATAGTACAGAGGTGTCCAAGGTGATATAAAAGTTCTGCCTCTGATGTTGATGTATAATGGCTGTTTTCACATGGAGGCCATGACTTGATGTTACAGTCACTGCACGATGATCATGCCTTCTAGAACCAAACCAGAAAATCAGACATCACCTGTGTGTGTGTAAAGTGCTGTCAAGTTGCAGCTGACATATGGCAACCCCAGAAGGGGGCTTTCAGAGCAAGTGAGTAGCAGAGGGGGCTTGCCGCTGCCTTCTTCTGCAGAGATATCCTCGGTGGTCTCCCTTCCAAGAACTGACCCTGCTCAGCTTCTGAGATCTGACAAGATTGGGCTATACTGTGCTGCCTTCCCTCCTGACATCAACCATGGAAGAACTAAACATACTAATAGATTGGATCCACTGGAAAATGTGCTGGGGCCATTGCGCTAGAGGAAGCGTGAAAAAGACCACAAGCTAGCCCCTTATGCTAAGTTAAACACAGCCCACCCCGAACCATTTCCCCACTTGTGCAAGGCTTTGTGCAAGCAAGTTTCTCGGAGCTATAAGATATACAGAGGAAAGCACTACGTGTTCTTGCACAAGCAGAACTGCACTAAGTCTTTTTATGTTTCTACTTGTGCAACCCTGGATCCGAGCCATTCTAGTGAATAGCCCTGGGCGGATACTGTACCATGAACACAAAACTTGGAATCAAGCAGATATGACTAGATTAACAGCTGTTTTCTCCAAATCGGGTTTATACCCTAAAGCCACACTAGAACAAAAGCTAGGTAGTGCTATACCCTGGTACTTCTACCTTCAGCTAAGACATGTCACGCAGAAACTCAAACTCTCTTCAATCTGGAGCACACCACCAACACCCTTCGAAAAGCTCATTGACACTACAAACCTGGATTGTAAAGGCCTAATCTCTAAAACATACGATATTCTAATTCAGCTGGATGGAAAGGAACCTCTACAATATCAACAGAAATGGTAACAAGACTGTAACACTATATTTACCGAAGATCAATGGAAATACATTTGGACTTCAAAGTTACTCACATCCCCTGTTATCACCATGAAACTTCAATCTTTTAAAATACTTACCCAGTGGTACCTAACACTGAAGAAATTGGCAGCCATGTCATCTGCAAACTCCCCGCTATGCTGGAAGAAATGTGGAGAACCCAGCACTTTCGCACACGGTTGGTGGAAATGTAAACGTATTGCCTCATTTTGGAACAATGTCCTACAACAAATACATCTCATTACAGACATCCAGATTCCCTTTTGCCACCCCAGCAGGAATAATGAGACAGACAACAGTCTTGGAATTAAACCAGGGCCACTTTATTAATTTACAAAACATTGCAGCAACGGGATAACCAGAACTAAGCAAGCCTGGAACAGGCAAGGCAGGCGTCATTCCCTGACCTGCCTCCTTGCCCTTGTAGGGCGGGTCACCCCCAGCTCCGGTCTTGAGCCATCGATCTAGCTCGTGCCCGGCAGCCTGGCAAGCTGGTTGCCACCTAGGAGCGCCTACCCCTGAAGCCTTAAAACGTGCAGGGAGGCGCCGACCTAAGAGGTTCCCAGAGGCGATCATCATTCCCTACCCTGGGCCTTAAAAAACCCGAAGGCAGTTCCTGATGACCTCCTGTTCCCTAACGGGATATGCCATAAGGTGCTCACCAGTTCCGTTTACTTGCTTGCACAACCTGCCAAGTGACCTAATTAAGCCCCCGACCACCACCTCTAACCCTTACTCCGCTGCCCTCAGTGCAAGGTAGGCGAAAACATCTCCCCCGTACAGCCAATTGTGGAAGAGGTGAAAAATTCCTACCTGGCCCCTTAGGCGACCAGCCAGTGCCTACACTAAGAACAGGGCGGGTGGGTGGGCGAGCACGTGGACCCAAGAGGACGAGGGGGCGCGGGGCTTGGCCTTTTAAACAGGCCAGCCCCGCCCCCTGGCTGCAGGACGCTGCGCGTCCTCCCCGTTGCTGCCCCGCCCTCCTGCAGCGTGGCAAAGCTGCCCCCGGGCGCCATCGGCATGGCCGGGCGTCCGGGAGCCCAATTGCCACCCCAGCAGGAATAACGAGACAGACAACAGTCTTGGAATTAAACCAGGGCCACTTTATTAATTTACAAAACATTGCAGCAACGGGATAACCAGAACTAAGCAAGCCTGGAACAGGCAAGGCAGGCGTCATTCCCTGACCTGCCTCCTTGCCCTTGTAGGGCGGGTCACCCCCAGCTCCGGCCTTGAGCCATCGATCTAGCTCGTGCCCGGCAGCCTGGCAAGCTGGTTGCCACCTAGGAGCGCCTACCCCTGAAGCCTTAAAACGTGCAGGGAGGCGCCGACCTAAGAGGTTCCCAGAGGCGATCATCATTCCCTACCCTGGGCCTTAAAAAACCCGAAGGCAGTTCCTGATGACCTCCTGTTCCCTAACGGGATATGCCATAAGGTGCTCACCAGTTCCGTTTACTTGCTTGCACAACCTGCCATAGCCAAGGCCAAGCCTCTGCTTTGGCCTTTGCTCCCCATTCAGTGACCAAGCACTAACCGAATCCCATGCTGCAAATCCCGTAAAAATATTTCATTGCCCTTCTCAGACAAATGCACCCCGTCCGGCCTGTACAGATCGGACAATTCAACCCGTATCTCGGGGTGCTGTAGAAAGATACCCAGCCCGGATTCCATGGCCTTCCGCATTTGCCTGTTGACCTTTCGCCTGGCACGGTCAATACACCTGGGGTCGCCCAAGTTCCTCCACGCCTTGCGGGGTAGGATGGCTGACCAAACAATCTGCACGCCTGGCCACCTTGCTCTTATCCTCGCAAGGTCAGCCTCCGCCTGCACCACAAGCGCCTTCCCCTTCATCAGCCCCAAATCATTACCCCCCAAGTGTATCACCAAGACCTGAGGCGGAAGCCCTCTGTGTTCATCGAATAGCAGGGGAAGGAGCGCCGGCCACCCCATGCCTCTCCGCCCCAGCCACTCGACCACTGCCCGGTCACTAAGGCCCAGTTGAGACCCAATGGGTGTCCTTCGGGCCTGATGAGCCGCCCAAAAGATCATGCTATGGCCGCAGACCAGAACACGCCATCTTGTCCCACCATCAGCAGCCTCTGAAAAAGGGAACTGGATTAAGTTGGCAATGCCATCTACCTATCCCTACCTATCCCCAACGTCAATCAACCTACGTCTTGCAAGCCCGAACATAACCTTTATAACAGCGGGACCTCCATCGCCCAATCCTCTGAACCTCACCGTTGGGGTACCCCATAGCCGCTGCTGTGGACGCCGCCCCAATCCGAAAGGAGTGGGTTCCAAACCTCACTCCCCCCAATCCCAACCGCTCCAGTGCCTTCCTTGTCACACTCCAAAATTGGAATCTGGTGAGAGGGGTACCATCCCCGTGCCGGAATAGGTACCCGTGGCCGTTCCCCCGCAGTGACACATAGTGGCGTAAAGCCAGCACTGGGCATAATTCTGCCTCAGAACAGCGGTCCAACTCGAACTCGGAACCCCTACCGCGCTGATCGGTTTTGGATCGGCGCAGCCTAATTCTAACTTTCGAGTCCGGGAAAGAGATGTCCCGCCTCTCCAGGGCAGTGCCAGAGGCGTCTCCTCGAGAGCCGGCCACCAGCTCACTGACTCGCAGCGCCCCAAAAAAGGCAACCAGAGATGCCGCCTGAAACAGGGCAGCCTCATAGGCATCACTGCAGCAGTGAACCCATTGTGCCCCGAGCCCCCGCAGCACATCTGGGGTCAGGGGCATCCTGGTGTCCGCAACCCTGCCATGTTCCCGTGACCAGCCCTCCAGCATCTGCCGAATTCGGAAATCGCCCGTTGGATCTTCAAACCCAGCCGCCTTACTGGCATAGGCCAGTGCAGACAGCTTGCCCCTGATGGTGTGTGCTGCCAGGCCTTCCCTTCTCATAGCTACACAAAACTGCATCAAATGCGCCACTGGTATGGGCCAGATTTGCTGCAGACCGACCCCCTCCCGGAAGGACAGGAACTGCTTACCCGCCCTCATGTAAGCTCTTCGTGTGGCCGGGGCAAGGGCCAAATGCATGGCCCTGTTGGCCTCAGCCCTCCAATCCTCCATACCTCCTCTGGCAGCCGTACTGGGAACTGGTCGGCTTCCGGAGCTAGCTGACGGAATCTCGTCATCTGTTTGCGAGAGAGAGCATCCGCAACCCCATTACTGACCCCCGGCACGTGCCTGGCCCTAAACATGATGTTATGACGCAAACACTGCAGCGTAAACGCCCGCACCAGAGCCATGACCCTGGGTGACCTTGATGTCAGGGAGTTGATCACATGTACTGTGGACATGTTGTCGCACCAGAAGTGGACCGTTCGATTCGAAAGCTCCCTTGCCCAAACCCACACAGCTGCTACAATTGGGAAAAATTCCAGGAATGTCAGGTCCCTGACCCATCCTGCCTGGACCCAGTCCTGCGGCCAGTCACCCGCGCACCAATGGCCCCTAAAATATACACCAAACCCAGAGGAACCTGCGGCATCTGAAGTGACCTGCAGCTCAGCCTCCAGTAGGAGCTCCTCGCGCCAGAAGGAAACCCCGTTGTATGATCGCAAGAATTGCTGCCATACAAGGAGGTCCTCCCGCATCCCCTTGGTTACCCTAGCTCTATGGTGTGGTAGGCGAAGGCCCCTCATCGACTCACACAGTCTCCTGACGAAGGCCCTCCCGGGTGCCACGACTCTACAAGCAAAGTTGAGATGGCCAACCAACCGCTGCAGCTCCAGCAATGTTACCTTTGACTGTGCCATCGCCGTGTCCACCAAACTCCGTAATGCCTCTAGTTTGTCCCTAGGCAACCTGCAGCACTGTCCTATCGTATCAATTTCTATTCCTAAGTAGGTCAAGGTGGATGTGGGGCCTCTGTTTTGTCATGAGCCTCTGTTTTGTCATGAGCCAGAGGAACACCAAGTTCCCCCGCCATAGCGATAAAACTTGCCATCAGGTACTCACACTGACCTGTCCCCATCCCCCCTACCAACAAGAAATCATCCAGATAGTGGGCTGTAGTGCCGAGGCCGGTCCTGTACCGCAAAGCCCATTCCAAAAAGGAACTAAACCGTTCAAAGGCGGCACAAGACACCGAGCATCCCATGGGAAGTGCCCTATCCATGTAAAATTTACCCTCGAAGGCAAACCCCAAGAGCTCGAAATCTGCTGGGTGAACAGGAAGGAGGCGGAAGGCCGATTTGATGTCGCACTTCGCCAGCTCCGCCCCCTTGCCGCACCGGCGCACTATGCGCAGTGCTTGATCAAAGGACGTGTATCTAACTGAACATAAATGGTCTGGTATCGCGTCGTTCACCGATTCCCCCCGTGGGTAGGATAAGTGGTGAATGAGGCGATACTCTCCAGGTGCTTTCTTAGGCACCACTCCTAATGGGGAAACCCTCAAATTTGGAACAGGAGGAGTAGAAAAGGGGCCGAGTACTCTACCTTCCCTACATTCTTTAGCGATCTTTTCTCGAACTATATGCTCCATTCCGACAACAGATTTTAAATTTGGAGCCATATATGCCTCCCTAGGTCCTTGGTAAGGTATTCTGAAGCCCCCCCGAAACCCTTCCAATAGGTAAACCCGGTCGCAGACTTGGGGGTAATCCCGCAACCAGTCCTCCAAAACTAATAACTTAATTGGGCTGGGGCCCTTTTTCAAGCGGGGGGTTGTGACCGCTCCCTCCCCCTCCGCGTTTACCACCTCTACCACCCCCCTTACCCTTTGGCTTGGGGCAGTTTGCAAAGGCATGGGGCCCTGCGCATAGTGGACACTCGTGTCGAAAGGAACATGCCTTGCGGCCACAGGTCCCATGGGAGGTGAACTCCCAGCAAAGCGGGCGTCGCTGAACCGCCTGCCCCGCCTGGGCGCGGGGACCCGGCTGCACTGCAGCCCTCCTCACCGAATGACCGCTATGCGTCCTCTCTCCCCCAGACAGCTTGGCTGAGGACATCACCTGTAACCACAATTGAGGTTGAATCTGATCCCACCTTATAGCAGGATTCATGGCCGCACGCATGCGAAATTCTTCGTCATACTGGGACCATGCTGGGCTTGGGAAATCGGTAAATGCTTTATAAACGATGTCCATGTACTGGAGCATCGCAAAGGCCCTCCAAGGTTGGTGCCTCACTATTACCGCTGCATAGATTAAAAACCCCGGATGCCAATTTGCCCAGGTTCTGTCCACCACCCTCCTTTTTAACCGTTCCTTTTCCCGGTCATCAAGGTCCTCCTTGTCCTTTTTCTCTAATTCCCTGTACAATAAAGAGAAAATGTCTACAAACTCTCCCCTAAGAATCTTCTCCTTAGTGGAAGTGGACAAGTGATCCCCTAGGGGGAGAGCTGCATCCCCACTTGGTATAGCACCTGCGTGTACCGAGTCATAGGAGGCAGCACTGGGAGAACCCCACCCCGACCAATATCCCTGGTGTGGAGGCGGAGCCACCAGCGTACCTTGTGGGCCATTAACTGGTGATGGCTGCGTGATGGATCCCATAGCCCCTTGAGGGTAAGGGCCCCAAGGCCAGTGTGATCCCGGTGTACCCCAGTCGCCGGCCTTACCTTCCTGCCGCCATGGCCCCTTGAACACCCCAACCTGTTGATCCTCCGGGCCAAGATTGCGTGAGCCGGACTGCAGTCCCTCCACGTCGTCCACCGGTGCAGGCCCCCCGCCGTCCTCCAAGAACGCCAAGCGTGCCAACACCTGCGCTTGAAAGGAAGGATTAGAATCCATCCTAGGCCTCTTAGCCTCCACTTCTTCCCGTGATACACCCCTGCTCCTTTCTAAGACCTCCAGCCGACGTAGAATAGCTGCATTGACTGGGTCGTCCTCTTCTCCGTCCGATGGCGGTGGAGCCGGACGTGCAGGGGGGCGTCGTGGAGCTGGCTGTGTTCCCCTAGGTTTGGGAGCAGGCTGCTTGCCCTTCGACTTGCCCTGCCCCTTCCTTGAAGCCATGGCACCTATGCGATGAAACTGGCCACAAACCGTTAAATGAAACCCAAATAACCAGCACCAACCCGGCTTCCAGTACAGGGGAAAGAAGACCAGACAGATCTATGGCCAGCCGAAGCCAACCCAGCAGCCTCAAATGGAGGAGTGTGGAACCAAACCTAACCCTCCCAGAGCACAGCCCGCGCACTAGTGAATGGCAGCAGGCTGTGTGATGGATGAAGGAGGAGGGCCTACCAATGAAACAAGTAACAAACCCAACCGGACTGGCAGTGAAGAGAAAGATATCTGACCGAACTCTGGCCAGCCAAAACCAACCCCAGCAGCAACAAATGGAGGCGTGAGAAACCAACCTGACCCTCCCAGATCCCAACTGTACTGCTGAATGGCCGTAGGCTTGTAACCCGGAGGCTGGGCAACCAGTACGGGTGGGCAAGCCAAACCCCCCGACAAGGCCGGCCGAGCTCACCAGCGGACTGCTGAAGGAGTAGGGCTTATGAATTGAAGGAGTAGGGCGTAAAGGAAGCACACACACCTCCAGATCAGGCCTCTGCCGGCTAGCAGGCCCCCCCCCCTTTCTGGAGCTGGCCTCAGCTGACTAGGAACACCCGTGCCCCCAACAAACCCTGCGGCATAAAAGCACCGCCGCTGCTCTGTCCCCAGGAGAGCCGCTCGAGTCCCGCTGCGCCGCTCCTCTGGGTCGCCTGAACCTTGCCGCCGCCGCTATGCCGTCTTAGGGGCCTGCTGCCGCCGTCGCTTCTCCGCCCCTCGGTCCCTCTGCTGCTAGGAGGCCCGCCGCCGAGTCGCTCCTTGCTGCCGTGGGGTGCTGCCGCTGAGGCCCGCCGCTGCCGCCTAGTCGCTCAGTACCCCCTGGGGTGCCGCCGCTGAGGCCCGCCGCCGCCGAGTCGTTCCCCGCGCGTCCCCCGCAGCCTCTGGCCGTCCAGCCGCTGCTCACTGACCCGCCGCCGCCGCGTGTCCCCTGCAGCCGCCTCTGGTTCCCTCGCCGCGGATGAGTCACGCCGCCGCCGCGCTTCCCCCCGCAGCCGCCTCTGGCCGTCCAGCCGCTGCTCACCGACCCGCCGCCGCCGTGCGTCCCTTGCAGCCGCCTCTGGCTCCCTCGCCGCGGATGAGTCCCGCCGCCGCGCGTCTCCCCGCAGCCGCCTCCGGCCGTCCAGCCGCCGCTCACTGGGCCGCCGCCGCCGCGCGTTCCTTGCAGCCGCCTCTTGCTCCCTCGCCGCTGATGAGTCCCGCCGCGCGTCCCCTGCAGCCGCCTCTCCGCGTCGTCCCGTCGCCGCTCGCCCGAACTTCCGCCGCCGATCTAACGCCGCCGCCGAGGCCTGTTGCCGCCGATGCTGCTCCTCCGGGGAAACGCCGAGCGAGCACGTGGACCCAAGAGGACGAGGGGGCGCGGGGCTTGGCCTTTTAAACAGGCCAGCCCTGCCCCCTGGCTGCAGGACGCTGCGCGTCCTCCCCGTTGCTGCCCCGCCCTCCTGCGGCGTGGCAAAGCTGCCCCCGGGCGCCATCGGCATGGCCGGGCGTCCGGGAGCCCAATTCTCCAGAACTTATCTTTCTTGACAAATGGGACGCTGTAGACACTTCAAGCTCAAGCAGAAACTTGATAACAAGTCTCCTAGTGGCAGCGAAAAGTCCAATAGCCTCAACCTCGAAATCATCCTTGGCTCCCACCTGTTTGTGCTGGCTAACCAAAATCTGCGACCATTTTATCATGGATAAAATCACCTATCATGTTCAGCAAGTGGAAATGTTTCCCAGAGACAGAGGCTTCCTAGAGAAATGGTTCCCTTTTTTAGATCACATAGCTCAATCTAACCTTCAACCAAATAATACTACATACCAACAAATTTTGAATTCCTAACAGGTGAAACATAACATTAGTACACGATACTGCATCTTTCAATACAATAACAAATATTAACTGACATAAAACAGACACATATGCACAATATACAATCTCAGAACACTTAATTTTAGCGAGCCTGGGCCAGGTACACTGCATAGTTGTTTACTTGCGAAGCGATTCCACATATATCACTTAATATTTACCTAATGTTATACTGTAGTTAACACTGGATGAAAATATATGTTATGTGCACTCCTGTTATCTCTGGTAACTTGTTACATCCCATTATAACTGTTTGAATTTTTATATGATTGTTAGAGTGAAACTAATAAAAAGTATTTAAAAAACACACACACAAACAGAACAGCCTGAAGAATACAGCACAGACTGAACCTGGAGAAGATGTCTCCTTCCTAGCATTTGAGTTTGTGCTAATGTTTTTAGTATGCTACTGGGGGGGGGGGGGGGTTGGACTCCATTAATCAGCCCCCCCCCCCCAAGTCTTTGCCCTCAGTCACAACAGAATGCTCTGTGCATAGCAGGGTCAACACAGTCCCTTGTAAAATACCTTTTTACTGTGTTGTTCTCATTTTAATCTTTAGTCCTTAAGGACTTGCCCAGGTGTTCAGTCAGTACTGCAGCCATAATTGCTATTTGCGAAGCAAAATTATACACCTAAACACTCAGTTGGGAAAGGGCCTGTTTTCTATAGTTTGTTTATCCATTCTTCTAGTACCAGTTTCTGGACTTTCTCTTTCTCTTACTCAGCAACTAGCCAGCTTGCCTCCTTTTTCTTCTTTTCGCCTTAATGTCTGCAGAGCGGTTTGTGTTCACCATGTTTGAGGCCTTTTGTCTTTTACTGTCTTTGTAAACTGATACAGCATTATATGATTGCTAGCTGTCTTGTACTTGTTTGGTTCCCTCTGCATCTCTTTTAGGAAGAGGTGAGTTAGGGAGGAGGGCCAAGTGTCGGCACCCCTAGAATGTCTTTCTGAGTTTTTTCTCTTCATGTTGTCCTGCAGCCAATTTTGGCATCAACAGCTGCTGCAAATCCTCCATCCCTCATTGATGCTAGAGAGGTAACTGGTGCAGTCACAGCCATCCCTGTTTACTTCAGGCTCTGTTCTTGTGGATCACTTTATGGACATGATACACTTTTGGCAAGCTGGGTCCAAGTCCCTCATACCTGACTCATTTCCCCCACAGTCTCATTAGTATTCTAGGCATGAGCAGCTCCAAAACATGACAGATAACGCCCCCCCCCCCCGGTCCATTTTGGCTCAGGAAAATGGCATGTGGGGGAAGGCCGGATTCCCTCCTCTCCCACACTGAAGCTCCAAGCTGAATCAGCCCCCCTCCCTCCCCCCCCCCCCCCCCGGTTGGCTGTGAAGAAGGTAAACCAGGTACGGGGAACCCTACCCAACTCAACACAGTATGTATCATGTTGTTTCGTCCTATGTTGTGCCCCATTCAGAGTCCAGTGCATTTCACAGCAGTTGATGTTTAATAGTTATCCTCATAATGTCCGGCTCGCAGACAACCTGTTTTAGCAAAGCAAAATTTAAGTACATTTTATGTTTTAGCAATGTTTGTCAGTTAGTGCAATCCCTCTCTGATGAGCTGTGTTTTGGGCTGTATTGATAACTTATTTCTAGACTGGGTAACTAACTACTTAGCTGGGAATATATCCTCTGTGATTCTGTGGTTTTTAGTATCATTGTGGCCAAATGTTAACATCTGCTTGTATTTCTTGTTTTTTTTATATACAGTCTCTGAACAGTCTTATTATGACTTAATCTTGAAGAAAGCCGGGCAGTTCCTGTCAAACGTACAGATTAACCTGCTGAAATTTTCTCTTGCTTTACGAGCACACTCTCCAACCATTCAGATGTTTCAACAGGTGTGTATAAACCTGGGTGGTGTATACTATGGGCTTAGGTATGAAAGATACCTGTAGTATTGGCTACCATTCACAAGCTAGTTGGCAGCTGCTTCATATGTAACGGTCTTAAGTACTGCTGCTCTAGATGGTTCCTATAGGATTGGTCTTCAAGCAGCAAGCCCTTTTAATGTAGAAGCATCCAGTATGGATGGGTGTTCACAAAACGTTTTGCCATAGTAAGAGAAAAATCCATGGCCTGTTTGGTCGTACTCTACAGCTTACCCTAAGGAAACAACCAACTTAGCAATTTAAAGTAGCCCCATGTTTGCCAGTTTGGTGTAGTGGTTAGGAGCGCAGACTCCAATCTGGGAGAACCAGGTTTGATTCCCCACTCCTCCACATGCAGCTGCTGGTGTGATCTTGGGTCAGTCATAAGCTCTTTCAGTTCTCTCAGGAGCAGTTCTTATAAGAGCTCTCTCAGCCCCACCTACCTCACAGGCAGTGTTCCCTCTAAGCTGAGTTAGTGTGAGCTAGCTCACAGTTTTTTAGCCTCCAGCTCACACATTTTTGTCTTAGCTCAGGAAGGAAGGCTCCAGAGCAAACTAATTTATGCAGTAGCCAAATTGCTTGCTCACAACTTTAATGCCAGTAGCTCACAAAGTAGAATTTTGGCTCACAAGACTCCACAGCTTAGAGGGAGCATTGCTCACAGGGTGTCTGTTGTGGGGAGGGAATGGAAAGGAGATTGTAAACCACTCTGAGACTCCTTTGGGTAGTGAAGGGCAGGGTATAAATCCAATCTCTTCTTCTTGTTGTACTTGTTTGGTAAGTGTTGCAGCAGTGATGCTGCCTTTTGTAAGACTAGCCACAAAAAGAGTGGTTTGATTTGCATCTGTGTGGCCTGATAGTGTGATATTAGGAATAATAATTAGGTGCCATCAAGTTGCAGTTGAGGTTCATGAGGTTCCCAAGCCGAGAGATAAGCAGAGGTGATTTGTCATTGCCTGCCCCTGCATAGCAACTCTGGACTTCCTTAGCGGCCTCCCATCTGAGTACTGACCCTGCTTAGCTTCCAAACTCCGGCTACTCTGGGCTGTTCAGGCTGCTGCTAGTGTGTTCTTCATCCTCTTTGCCCAGATTAACAGCAGAAGCCTCAGGTGATGCCTACAACATAGAGTGCTTCAGAATGTTTTACTTTCTCGAGAACGCAGGATTTTGCAGTTTGCTTGTTAGCTTCTACTTGCCGTGAAAGGAGTAAGGAAGGGGTAGTTCAAGTTTAAGATCCATTTTCAGTGTCTCTCTGGGTAGTACACTGGAGATGAAGTCACATCTGAAAAGACAACTAGATATTTACCATCACATGGAGGGAGAATAGCCACACCTCCTCATTTTAGGATTGTCTCTGCTATGTGGGATTGTTCTGTAGAAGAAAGGAGGCATATTAAGGGTAGGAGTTCAAGATTTGTCAAAGAGTTCAAGCCTGACTCTGTGCCCAATTGACAGCTGAAACTAATCTGTTTCAACTAATCAGTTAAGACTTGGTCCCCTATGCTGTTCCCTATGGGTCCATTGTCCCCCAGGAACAAAATTTCAGGGGACTGAATGGGAAGGGAAAGTGGGGAAGCCCTGCTCTGTGAAGTCAGCAAATGGCTGGATATACCTCACTGTTTGTTGACTGGTTTAGACTTATACCCCAGTCTATTCTCCAAATTTAGAATGGATCATTTCTTGATTTCTTTTTCATTCATTGGGTAAGATTAAAAAAAAAATTACGAGTGAAAAGAAAGTAGGTGTTCTACAAAAACACATGCACAAGTGCCGGCAGAAATAGTCAGACATTCAACCGCAATTCTTAAGGGTGTGAAAGAACATCTTGAGATTTCCCTTTCTTGTAAAACAGCCCTTCTATGAGCAAGAGTCCTATTTAAGATGGAGGAGAGTTCATGGGGTTAGAGCCAAAGAACTGTGACTGGTACAGTCTCTTCCTTTTCCTTTCACCCCTGCAGCCCCAGGGAGGGGGGCCTCTGAAAAGTTGCTCATAAGGGCCAAGGGATCCTCAGGAACAGATATGGTGTGTGGGGGGCACTGCAATTTGAAAGAAAATAAACAGAAATAAGAGCTGACCTTGGCAGTTCTTCCACAAACAAAAAAGGAGCTCACGCAAGGGTAGAGAGTGATTTCTGCCGGTTACCCATTCTTGGTTGAAACCTCCTTGCTGCACCCCCTCTGGCCTCTGGTGATCCTTAACCATCAAGAGCAGCTTTTCGGGGGACAAGGAGGCTGCAGAGGAAAGTAGGAGAAATCTATTCTGTGAACCCGTTCTGTTCACGTCCGTTCAGTCGGACCCAGTGTCTACAAAAGTCCTTTAACTTCAGACTTCATGGTTTTCAAGGGGTGTCCTAGGATCAGCTTCTCTTTGCCCACATTCTTTTGCTGTGTGGTTGGTCATGTCAAGTAGATGGGACAATGGGCTGTCTGTAAATACAGGCATGTAAATATGAGGCTGCCTCTCTTGCTTGGGATGCCCTAAAAGAAGCAAAATGTTTTGCATTTTCCTGCAATGTTCTGCCTAATCCCTCCAGGGGTGTCTTTCCTTTAATTTATGGATAGTTATTACTCAACAGAGGTGGAAAGCAAGTAAAATTGCAGCAGCTCATCCGCCTTGGCAGGAAGAGTTGTGCAGCAAAGCTGTTCAGATATCGAGATGTCTAAATTACGTTTGTGCCAGAATTCAGGTAGATCTTAATGAGCGTGGATTGTATATGAGTCATGTTTGTAGCCAAGTAGATTAACATTAGGGCTGAGGTGGCTCAGAGGTTACGATGCTGAATTGCAGACTGGAAGTTCAGTAGCTCGGCAGTTCGAGACCTGAGTGCCACATGACGGACTGAGCTCCCATCTGTAGTCCAGCTCCTGCCAACCTCGCAGTTCGAAAGCAAGAAATTGCTAGTAGATAAATAGGTACCGCTTCGGTGGGAAGGTAACAGCATTCCATGCGCCTTGGCATTTAGTCATGCTGACCACATGACCATGGAGAAGTCTTCGGACAGCGCTGGCTCTTCGGCTTGGAAATGGAGATGAGCACCATCCCCTAGAGTCAGATTCGACTAGCTTTTGAACAAGGGAAACCTTTATCTTTAGATTAATATTCCTGCATCACAGGCTAGTCAGCAGTGGAGGGCTGTGCTCTGTGGTACATTGCTGTCATGCCAGGTAGCAGAGGGAATGCAAATTGTTTCCCCAAACATTTATAAATGTAAGAAGAGCCTTGCTGGATCAAAGCCGTGATCGGTTTAGTCCAACAAACTGCTTTTCGCTGTGGCCAGCCAGTTGTCACTTATTTACAAAATTAATATCTTGCCCTTCTGTCCTGACAAGGGCCACCAAGGTGGTTAACAATTTAAAACATACATGATCAAATCACATTTTAAAACCATTAAAATCAATCCCCTCCAAAAAAAAAAAAACATTTAAAAGCATAATTAAAATTCATAGAAGAAGAGGAGATTGGATTTATACCCCATCCTTTGCTCAGAGCGGTTTACAATCTCCTTTCTCTTCCCCTCCCCACAACAGGCACCCTGTGGGGCTGAGAGAGCTCTTTTGAGGACTGCTCTTGAGAGAACAGCTCTGAGAGAACTTTGACTGACCCAAGGTCACACCCGCAGCTGCAAATGGAGGCGTGGGGAATCAAGCCCGGTTCTCCCGGGTTAGAGTCTACTCTTTTAACCACTACACCAAACTGGCTCTCAGAGTCAAAACATTTTAAAAAATGGTTAGGAAGGAGGATCATTGAGGGAACGCCAGATGGAACAAAAAGGTCTTTGCCTTCTGGCAGAAAAACAGCAACAGAAGGGGGAGAGACAACTCTTCCTGGGGAGAGAGTTCCAGAGCTTTGTGCCCATGACTGAGGAGGCCCTCTCCCTGGTTGCAGCCCACCTCATCTCAGAATATGGGGGCACCTAAAACAGGACCCCCAAAGATGACTATCGTGGTCGGTCCTTCAGGTATATGGGTCCCAAGCCATATAGGCCATTGCAGGCCAACACCACCACCTTGACTTGTAAACTCTACCCAGGTTCTGTCCTGACAGTAATCTCCAAGGCTGAATTGTCACCGTAACTGATGATCTTGGCTGGAGTTGAGGGATGCATGTGGTTGAGAGGCTAAGTCAAGATATTTTCAGGCTAGAGATTTTTATACAGAAACTTAAACCATCAGGCACATCTTTTACCCAGTCACTTGAGCTCGAAGCAATTATTAAGAACTTCGATGGTGGTCGAAGGATTTGGTTTCCTCCATACAACAAATTTTGCTTAGAAGCCTCAATACAGGACACTTTAATTAAAAACAAAAACAAAAACCCAAACAAACCCTGGCAGGTCGATTTTGGCAGAGAACTTCCAGACTCATTCTGGCAGCAGGTTTGACAAGCTCCTTCAAACAAATAAGAAAGTGGGAGCTAAAAAAAATCAAATGACTAGTAATGGTTGGAATCCTAAGAAGCCTGGTGTGTTGCAGTTCCAGTCTGATAAAAACATGTTGTCACTTTTAGGGGTTTTAATCTGTTCATTATTTTCTCCTCACATACTCGGTACTTAGACGCACAATGCGATAGCGGCTGATGAGTTGTTTTAATCAGAGGAAGGTGCGTTACTCTGAGGATGTGGTAGAATTAAGCCAGCCGGGTTGAGTGTAATTGTTGAAATATTAGATTGCAGCTGATGAGCCGCCACCGAAAGGCTGCCGTGCATTTGTGGTTATCCATGGGAAGAGCACCTGTAAGGCTAATGAAATTACGAAGTTTCTGACGAAGGCTGCTACAAGGTAAATGTAATGAGTAATGACTGATGTATTTTTTTTTCATTACGAAAAAGATGTGATACTGCAACGTAGATGCTTTATATGTCTTGAAAGCGCAGGCTTATGTTTGTTTTTGGTCAAAGACACGCTCACGTTAAGTGCTACAATATGCATCAGTCACAGGCAGCGTTTTGAGATGTTAATATTGTGGTGCTAAGGGAGGCCAGGCTCGCTGGTACCAAGGCCAGGGCCTTTTCGGTGGCAGCTCCGATCTGGTGGAATGAGCTCCTGGAGGAGATCAGGGCCCTGCAGGACCTTATGTGGTTCCACAGGGCCTGCAAGATGGAGCTCTTCCGCCAGGTCTTCGATTAGGAACCGCCACCACCTGTTTTCCATCAACCATCTCCATCACCATCAGAGATGAGGGCCAGCCCGAGCAAATTCACACTAGGTAACGAGAAATTGCAGGACGCCATCTGGTTATAAGCTGATTTTCAGCACTTTATTGCAAGCACTTTATTGGTAATTTTAATGGTTTAAACTGTTTTGATTGTTATTTTAACTTGGCGTTGTGCCACTTTGTAAGCCACCCTGAGCCTGCTTGCGGGGAAGGCGGGGTAAAAATGTGAAAAATAAATAAATAAAATAACCCAGCTGTGTCTTTCTGGATCAGTGGGGCCTTCCCATCCCTTCTGTAGTCTTCAACTGGGGTTGCCAGCTGTGGGTTTGGAAATATATGGAGGTTTGTGGGAAAGGAGCCTTGGGAGGGGCTGAGTTTAGGGAGAGAAGGGAGCTTAGCAGGGTATAATGCCAAAAAATCCATTCTCCAAGTAGCCATTTTCTCCAGGGGGACTGATCTCTGACGCTTGGAGATTATCTCTAATTCTGAAAGATCTCCAAGCTCCACCTGGAGGTTGGCAATCTTAAGGCCTGTAGACATGGTGGGGCTCCCAGGGGCTGGTGCCCCACCCCAAATCTGCCCCGCCCCTCCTGCCCCTGCACTCCAAGTCCACCCTCATCTTGATCCTTGCCTGAGTGAGGCAGGACCTGCCCAGGCTGGGCCAGGAGTCCTCAGCCAGGTATGGCAGCTGGTGTGTGCGCTGCAGCAATACCCGAGGATAATGGCCTGCCCTGGCGCCTCACTGCACCTGCACCAGCAGGGAGCTCCTCCCCCACTGCCCTTGCAGCCTCACGTGACTCGAGGTGGCTGGCACAGGCATAGTGAGGTGCCAGGGTGGGCCATTCTCCTTGGCTCTTGCTGCGCTGAGCCCTACAGCCCCAAAGGCCACAGAACAGGTCAGTCCGGGAGTCCTTGGCCAGGCATGGCTGTTGGGGCATGCGGCAAGAGCCATGCGTGGCCTTCTGGGGCTGAGGGCATCATGGCCAGGGAGGCTTTGGCCACAGTGCATGGTGAAGGAGAAAGGGAAGGAACCATAACTATGAGTGCCTGCCCACCCACCCTCCCCTCCCTTGGAGAGCCAGTTTGGTGTAGTGGTTAAGTGTGTGGACTCTAATCTGGGAGAACCGGGTTTGGTTCCCCACTCCTCCACTTGCACCTGCTGGATGACCTTGGGCAAGCCATAGCTTTGTACCAGCTGTTCTCTCAAGGACAGTTGTCTCAGAGCTCTCTCAGCCCCACCTACCTCACAGGGTGTCTGTTGTGGGGAGGGGAAGGGAAAGGAGTTTGTAAGCCGCTCTGGGACTCCAAGTGAGTGAAGGGCGGGATATAAATCCAGTCTCCTCCTCCGCCTCCTCCTTCTTCTTCCCTGCCACTTCCTCCCCCTCCTCCTGCCCCACTGCTGGCGGTGAGGGAGCATCCCAGGAGGTTATGGGAGGGGGGGTCTGCTTGGCACTTTGGGCTGCCTCTTTACTCCTTAATTATTTTTTTTATTTTTTTATTTTTTGGTGACGTTGGAAGTGACATCATGCCCCCCCCCCGAAAAATTTCTTGCTATGGGCCTGGCAACCTTCAGCTGCAGCTGTTGGTAAACATCCTGATGTTCTCTTTCTCTGTACGGGATCAGTGGAGACCTTAGCCCTTCTAGTATAGCCATGCATTTAAGCCCACAAAATATTAATTCACTTAGTTGAACTCATGGGGAAAATATTCAACTTTTGTGTAGCTTTCTGGTTCACTTGGAGGTAATCCTTGCCTGTCACATGTCGCATAGACACTGGCTGTTCACGGGAATTTCGGTCCCTCTTCTCTTCACATGTTGCTGCTGCCATCTCCATCGAATCAAATGAACTCCGTTGACACCGAAGGGTTGGTGTTCCCTAGGCTCAGCTACCTATGTCTGCTTCTTCTGGAAATGTTTCAGACAGTCCCCCTCACATCCTTTTTTGGGGGGCAGCTGCAGAGATTGTTTAATCAAGCGAGAAAATGGTGCCCATAAGATTTCGCCAGTGGGAGTAATAGCAATCTAAGAGGTGGTTTTTTTCCAGTGAGAAAACAGCTGGGGAGGACAGGGTTAAAGCGTTCCCACCCCCATGCAGTTTCCCTCCTTGTTAAAGCAATCCCAGTATGTAATTGAAAATATATACAGAAGCAGCAGTTGTGTGTGGCGGAACCAATGGCTATCTGCCAAGGAGCGTAGAGCTCTGTTGTGGAGTTGTATGGGGTTGCCTTCTTACAGCACTTTACACTTCAAATAAGATTATGGGGTTTTTTGGGGGGGGGGTGTTAAAAATCATGTTGTTTTAATGTTGTTTAGCAGGACCTTAAGCAAGCACTGGTTGGACAAAATAGTGAGGGAGATGAATTTTCCCTACTTTGCTGTCATTCCCCCCCCCCCCCCCCCCCGGAAACTTCAAAGCAGCCAAGCAAGATGAAAAGTTCTCTGATCTCTTATCAGCTGCAGAATCCCCTTATGGGACCCTCTTTAATCTGTACTGCTTTCTGGTTCTCTGCATGCTTCAACTTTGATGTAGGCATTTACCTTAACAGAATTTCGCCTTTTCTGGGTTCAGCATGTCTATCAACAGTCAGGATCAAGCTACGTGTGATGTTGGGGATTCTAGCTCAGGTCCCTTGATGTGTAACTAAGCCATAAAAAGCCACCACCACAGGGGGCTTAATACAGGTAGGGGCCATGACACTGAGGATGGAGAGTATGACAGGTAGAGCCAAGAAAGGTACCCTAGCAACACAGCAGCCAATGAGAGCAGTGCCCTGGCTCCACCAATGGGGTTGCACTGGTGGAGTTAAGAATGGACAGGAGTTGGGTGGAGAGGATTTTAAGGCTGAGAAGAGGAGGAGAAGGTTGGGTTTTGAGGGCTGGTTGAACAGAAGGGCTAATATTCATCTTGAGCTGTGTGTCTGTTCCGGTTCACTTTTTAACAAGAAGCCATCTCCTGTTTCATGGGGTTCTTCCAAGTTTGGGTGGGGTTAAGCCTAGTTCTTAATTTCCCATTGGGGACCTTGGTGCATTGGAGGCAGGTAGGAAAAAAAACGACAGGAGAATGGGAAAATCCTGTGTGGGGTGATGACTATCCTTCAGCGGTATCTGCCTCAGTGAGTTTTGCTGTTTGGTATGTGCCCCCCCCCCCCCCCCGGACATACATGCACTTATTGGGCTTCTTTCAGGCCCAGTAGAAAATAAAGACATATACTTGACCTATTATGTCTGTTTAGCAGTGGAGAGAGTTATAATCCCCCTTCTGCGACACCTTGAGCACAATGCTTAATGCTTTACTGCCACCCCCCCCCCCCCAGCTATTTTTGTTTCCTTTAAATCACCTGTTAGGGGTTTTATCATGACTCCCCAGCAACACAGGTAGTTTGGCCTGTGGGGTCCAGCCTGTACTGTTTAAAAAGAGAGAGATTCTCAAATTCAAGTTTTAAAAGGCTTACAAATAACTAAATGCATTTTGTAAAAAAAAAAAAAAAAAAAAGGCCACAAATTAAAATTTTCAAAGAATTCTTCTGCTGACGTCAGGAATTAAATGAAATAAGGTGGCAGCCAGCAAGGCATCTCTTGCGGGTGTGTGACAGTTTGGGAATCCCATTCCGGTCCTTGAAAGCTCCCTCCAGATCTGATCAAGCTAATCCCCCCCCTTCTCCTTCTAGCTCATCTTCTCTCAAAATTCTGTTCATCTTTCTTGAGCATATGTAGTCCTCAGGAGGCCATTTTGAGGATTTGTTTCCCCCTCCTTTTGACAATGTTGGTGGTTGTATTTTTCTGCCTACCTGGAGAGACCCCCCCCCAAGGAGATAAAGACTCCCAAATTCTGTCTATGGGTAGCCTGGTTTTCCTTCTTGTGTCATCTGCACTGGAGCCAGCCAGTTTGCTGTTCAAGAGGGGGAATTTCCCTCACCCTGTATAAGCTTGCACAGAAGTCAGCAGTGGGGAAATGTATAGCTGGGGTAGGAAAGTGAGGCATTTGAAGCTGTGTGCATGTAGGGTTGCCAGCCTCCAGGTGGAGCCTGGGGATCTCCTGCTTTTACAACTGATCTCCAGCTGACAGAGATCAGCTCCCCTGGAGAAAATGGCTGCTTTGAAGGGTGAACTCTATGGCATTGTACCCTGCTGAGGCCCCTCCTGTCCCCAAACCCCACCTTCTCCTGGCTCCACCCCCAAAGTCCCCCAGGTATTTTCCAACCTGGACTTGGTAACCCTATGTGCATGTGCACGTGGCATTGTGGTGGTGGGGGGTCTCCTTTTTTAAACCTCCTTGTCTCTTCTAAGGCCAGCAAAATAAGGCCCTGTGAGGCTTCTGCTCAAAGTAGTCAAGGATCAGATCTTTGTTGATGAAACACAGTTCTTTATTTCCAATTTCTACATTGGTGCAGGTCCTCGGATTATTGTCAGAGATAACGCATACAATAGAAGCAGGTCTAATATACTCTCCAGCACAATTTGAATTGCCCATAGGTAACCAATCAACAAGGGGGAAAAAACCGCGGGCAAAAGGTTCTCTGGCCGTTTGCTTCCCACAGGAAAGAAAGCTAGGTGTGAAGCAGTAAATTTCCCTTCCCAAACCAGACCCCTCAGATGTAACCATATTCACATAACAAATGCTTTCCCCAAGGCTTTCGCACGTTGATAAGAAATGGTCCCTGTCCTCCCCTGTCTTCCCAGCCGGGATGAATGGAATGCGGAGGCAGGAGTGTGAGAGGCCCATTGTCCCCATGCTTTGAAGTTGTCATTCTCCCGGGCAAACAGATACATAGACCAGGCCTGGTCAAAGCCATAAACCTGGGGTCACATAGCATACATTCACAATGGTCAAGCAAATGGCAATAGGCATGATTACATAGTGGATATAGGAACAACTAATAGCAATAGGCATGATTACAAAATGGGTACAGGAACAGGTTATAATATATAGCATGAGATCCCAAAAATCCTTGTCTGAATCTGCAGATTCTGACAGGCCCTTGTGAGTTAATTTACTTTTTCAAGGAGACTTGTGAGCAGCTCTTTAGAGAGACAACATATTCCTCATTGAAATAAATACGAAAATCTGGTTTTTGTTTTTAAAAAAGAGGGCATTTTTGAACTAAAATGAAGGACTTTTGAAGGATAAAGGGAAAAGTGAGATTTTTAGAGAAGGGGAAGAGAAATGTGAAAGAGAAAAGAGGAGGATTGAAAGAGACCTGAGAGAGAAGGGCTGCCAACCTCCAGGTGGTGACTACAGTCTCTGGGAATTATAAACTGATCTCCAGGCAACAGAGATTGGTTCACCTGGAGAAAATGGCAGCTTTGGAAGGTGGACACTCTGGTATTATACCCCACTGAGATCCCTCCCCTCTCCAAGCTCTGCCCTCCTCAGGCTCCACCCCCAAATCTCCAGGTATTCCTCGCCCAAAGTTGGCAACCCTCACATGGGCCTGTTGACCATGGCTCAGGTATGCTGGCTGGACACAGTTAAGATGCTCTTACTCTGGACTGCAGCAGCTGAAACCACAACTTTTCAAGCAATCTGCTAGCGGCATGAGCAGGCCTGGAGAGGTGCGTTGTTCTTTTCATCCACAACATTCTTCCTCCTGGGTATTCAGGGAGGCAGGGCGAGGCTTCAGTGCTCTTCTGGCCCGGCCATACAGTGTGATGGGGCGAAGAGAGCCATGTATGTGCCCCTTTGTTCCTTGGTGAGGGGTGGGATTCAAACGCACTAGGCAGAAAAGCGGGGGGCCTGTAGAAGGTCTGGCTGCTGGGTTTTCCCATCCGGCAGCACAGTTTCTATGGCAGCAGGGCAGCTACATGTGATCTTTTGAAACACTATAAAATTTTGTTTCCCTAATATTAAATTCAACCATAGGAAATCATGGTGTTTCTGGGAACCCCCAGGTATGCATTTATTAACCTCCATCCTTTTGTGACTGACCCCGGTTTGTTGCTCTCATGATCACACTGGAGGCAGGCGTTTTATTATTAGAGGGCACGGTGGTGAAGAAGATGGTACCCAACAAGTGTATAGAGCATCTTTAAAGAGCAATGAGCACTGGCCTGACAGCTTGATGGGCCCCGAGTTTACCTAAATATAAGAGATGATCTGAGGAGTCTCCCTGAGCAAGGGCTGCTAACCACTTGTCTGTCCTTTTTATTGTCTGAAACTGTGAATGTCCTTATGGTGCCGAAGAATTTGTAACTTTAAAATCCATGTTCCAAGCTGCTTAGAAATAGTAATGCCACAGTCCAAAATAAACTAGATAATAATTATTTTCCCTCTTTCCTGTGAGTTACTATACAAACCTCCAGAAGACAGCCTCCTGGTACTAAAACTTTTATATGGATAAAGTCTTGAATAATTTAGAGGGTGTAGGGGGTGTGTTGCTTGAATCTGTATTTCTGTTTCTGGCAAATAAACCTTGTTGTCTTTGCTGAATTTCCCCATCTGAAAGTTTACCTATCGCGCCAATGCCAAGAACAAATTAACCTAAAAACATTTCTTTTTTAAAAAAATAAATAAATAATGGCTGGGTGTTGCTCTTTACAACAAATGGCAGAAATTAGATTTCCTGTTTGTTTATTTATTTTTCTTATTTATATCCCACCCTCCCCCAAGGTGGCTCAGGGCGGCTAGCAACATATCAATGCAATAAATGCAGTTAAAAGTTAAAAACACTGCAGTGAACATTCAAATGGTGATCACATCACAGCTCAAGACAGAAGTTGGCTGGCTGTGCAAAGTTCCCTGGCTCATTGGTGATGGATAGTAATAGGCCAACTGTTATTGGACGGGAGACCAAAACCTCAGGGAGGCCATACACGGATGCCTGCTGCCTCAGCCGATGGCCTGGCAGAACAGCTCCATTTTGCATCCCTGCAGAATTGAAGAAGATCCCACAGGGCCCTAATCTCAATAGGAAGTATGTTCTACCAAGCAGGGGCCAGGGCAGAAAAGGCCCTGGCCCTGATTGAGGCAAGATGGATGTCCTTCGGGCCAGGAACCACCAGGAGATGTTGATCCATAGAGCATAGTTTCAGCTCATTGGATCCCCGAAGTTCAAATAGCACTCAATCCTCTGCAGTGGCTGCTACTGTAGGTTATTCATGACGACCAAAAGGATGAACAGCCTGCCTGTGCTGGCTAGATTTCTCTGGTTGAGCCCCAGGGGCTCTGAAGGAAAATTGTGTCAAATTTCCCTAGAAAGTTATCTCTTCTTTGGCTGCCACAATGCTTGGCTGGAAGCTCTGGGTGCCGGTTTCAAAACAAATCCTGTGAATTCTTGATCCTTTTTCTCCCCCACTTCCTACAGACATCCTGTCAACAGAATCCAAAACAGAAGTTCTGAGATCAAACCAAACATGCTGGGGGAAAAGGCACGAGATTAGATAGTCATTAAATACGTGTATTTGACAAATCATTATTGCTTCCACTATGAACAGTTTATTAGGCTTTCTTAACTGGGGACTAAGTTCCACTGAAATCAGTTGGGCGTGCTTCTGAATAAGCGTGAACAACATTGGGCCACACGCTTTCTGCTATGGCTTCTAAGGTGAGCTGCATTGAAGGAGAGCTTCTTTCTTGGCTTTCTCAAGAGGCGCTCATGTCAGGATCTACTGGTGCTCTGATCTGGACGTCACTCTGCTACAGGCAAGACTGTTCTGTGCTTCTCTGAGGGTTTAGGTCTCAGGGCTTAGGATAAGACGAGAATTATTGTATGAGACTTGAAAACAAAGGCTCAGTCTAGGGTTACCAGGTCCCCCCTGGCCACTTGCTGAGGATGGGTTGGTAGCAATGTTCCCTCTAAGCTATGGAATCTTGTGAGCAGAAATTCTACTTTGTGAGCTACTGGCATTAAAATTGTGAGCGAACGGTTTGGCTACTGCATAAATTAGTCTGCTCTGGGGCCATTTTTTCTGAGCTAAGACAAAAACATGTGAGCCGGAGGCTAAAAAACTGTGAGCTAGCTCACCCTAACTCAGCTTAGAGGGAACACGGGTTGTTAGGGTTGCCAGATCGAGGTTGGGAAATCCACGGAGATTTGAGGATGGAGCCTAGGGAGGACAGGGACCTCAGTGGGGTACAATGCCACAAAGTCTATCCTCCAAAGCGTCCAGTTTCTCTAAGGCCCAGTTTGGTGTAGAGAGCCAGTTTGGTGTAGTGGTTAAGTGCATGGACTCTAATCTGGGAGGACTGGGTTTGATTCCCCACTCTTCCACTTGCACCTGCTGGATGACCTTGGGCAAGCCATAGCTGTGTACAAGCTGTTCTCTGAAGGATGGCTCTGGAAAGAGCTCTCTCACTCCACCTGCCTCAGAAGGTATCTGTTGTGGGGAGGGGAAGGGAAAGGAGTTTGTAAGCCATTCTGAGACTCTTAAGTGAGTGAAGGGCGGGATATAAATCCAATCTCCTCTTCTTCTAAGGAAATTTATCTCTGTACTCTGGAGATAAGCTGTAATTCTGGGGGATCCTCAGGTCTCACCTGGAGGCTGGCTTCCGTAGCTCGATCCTAAGAACCATTTACATTGCAATATTAAACAAAGTGATCCCCTTAGGTTGCCAGGTCTTACCTGGCTGCCGGGGGGGGGGGGCCCTCCTGGACTTTTCGGTGCGTGCATCATGATGAGGTCGCCTGCAAGTCAATCAATCAGTTGACCTTTATTGGCATAACATACAGAACATACAGCTCAATTTTCTAAGAATGCTGAACACTCGCTTGAAGCTTCATACAAAAATTTTGCCACAGTTTCAGTTATTACATTATTCTGGGTTGTCAGCAAAAAGTAAATCTTACATTTATCAGGTTTCCCTGAATACTTTCTCAGCCATGGCTCAATGAATGTAAGGCGCAAGTCTGAGTAGAAAGTACATGAAAGAAGCACATATTCAAGAGTTTCTATCTCCCACTTAGTGCAGGAACACAATCTCCTGTTGAATGGGTTTTTTTGGAATCTCCCATATAATACTACTGATGGCAACACATTAAACCTTGCTAACATATGTGCTCTGCGTTGCCCTGAGATCGTTAAACAAGTTAGATACTCAGACCTATTTTCAAAAGGTAAAAGCCCCAAATTGAGGGGTGAGCATCTACTTTTTGCACGGCTCTCAAGAACCTGCCTCTCAATGTCAACCAGTCTTTGCCTGATCAGCCTAAAAGCTGACTTTTCTATGTACAGAGATAGATCTCCAATGTTACGCCCAATTGATTTGATTTATATGATAAAGCCACATAGAAGACTGGGACTCCATTAACATATGGGCAATACAACCAATGTTGTCTTCTTTAAAAAGTAGGTGTAACCAAAATTTAATGGCAATAATCCATACTCTAGTTTCAAGGAGTCTTTGGTTTGTTTCTATACACATGACCGCATATGGCACGCATGAGGGTAGGCCCAAAATCTTGCGAAGAAAGTTAGACTGAATTCTTTCCACATCCTTATTAAAGGCTGTTATCCAAATGGGAGCTCCATAGAACATTCCTGCGCTAAGTTTATGATTAAACTCTTTAATTGCAGTGGGAATGTATTGCTTGCCTTTAGTAAAATAGAAACAAGTAAGCGCTGACAGGTTACAGTTTGGGGATTTAATCATTTCCTTCCTGTGTGGGAGATATCACCCGCAAGTGATGTCATCGCGCAGGGCACATTGTGGGGGGATGCTCTGAGAAAAAAACTCTATAGTAACCATAGAGTTTTTGATCAGGTGCTAGAGTGTCCCCCTGCAACACGCCCTGCATGACAATGTTGCTTCTGGGTAATATCATCTCACTGGGCATGCTGACGCGGACAGGACTGTTCGAGGGCAGGGCTCCCCCTGCCAGCCGGCTGGGTGGCAGTAGATTGGGGGTCCCGAAAGCAGGTAAACCCTCGCCCCCATCGGGGGGATGGCAAACCTAGTGTAGCTGCATTTAGAATTGCACTGGTAGTTACTGGAGCTTGAATGGCCCGTGTACTGGTTGCATTACATTCAGTCCAATAGCTGTAACAAACAAGAAGTCTGCATATTACTGGACAATAAAAATAGAGTAGCTTTTAGTGCCTTTTGCTTGCCGTGTGGCTTTTATTCCTGCCTTCCTAAAATTGCTGTGCGGCGAATGCCAAGTCTCATCTGTAGTCCGACACCGGAGTTCAGCTCTTTTCTGCAACAAGGTACAGCAATTGTGATGTTCTTTCCGTCTCTTAAAATGCTTTTTTCAATTGTTCAATGACCAGGAGATGGAGTAAAGCCTCTTTCCTTCAGCCACACTCATTCAAGCGTCATTCACTCTGAGCTGAAAAATTATTTGTTCTTAATCTCAGGCCCAGGCCGTATCTGTTCAAAGGAGATCATAAATTCCCTGCACTCAGTGAGACTGGCCCCGTGGTGATCCTTTATGCCGAAATGGGTACAAAAGACTTTGCCACGTTTCACAAAGTTTTGTCCAAAAAAGCACAAAAGGAGGAAATCGTGTACGTTCTCCGGCATTTTGTCCAGGTAGGTATGTGGGGGAGTAATAGAATTATTTGTCATTCAAAGTTAAGTTTCTCTAAACTTTTTTTTTCTGATTCTTCTAGTATGCCTTATTGTTGCACACTCCCTTTTCCCTCTTCCCCCCCGCCCCCCCAAGCCTTTTGGTCACACCTAAACACAAAAGGGGAAACACTGTGGGACAAAAGGAATATTCCTGACCTAGGAGATCTGCATTGGCACTAACCATGATCAGTGCCAACAAGGGGACTGCCGCTGTGACTAGGTTTGGAAAGAGTTTTGTACGCTCCCACTGTGAAGGAACATTTCAGCCCTAATAGAAGTTTGCAGCAGCACAAACGAATGCTACCTAAAGCAACCCTCTGCAGGAAGTGAGTTTGTAAGGAGTGTGTGCTGATTTGTGGCCCTCTCCCTGTCTCTTATGCACGCTCACTAGGCCCATCAGGGTTGCTAAGTGGTGGTGGAAATTGCCCTCAAGTCACAGCCGACGTATGGCGATCCCTGTTGGAATTTCCAGGGCCCGAGACGTTCAGAGGTGGTTTGCCATTGCCTGCCTCTGCGTAGCAACCCTGGTATTCCTAGGCGGTTTCCCATCCAAGTACGAACTGTGGCTGACCCTGTTTAGCTTCCGAGATCTGTTGAGACTGGGCTAGCCTGGGCTGTACCAACTATGGCTCGGCAAATTCCTGGCAATTTGGGATTGGTGCCTGGAAAAGGAAGCTCAGTAAGGATGCGATTCCATGGTGTCCACCCTCAGAAGTGGCTGTTACAACAGGGGGAATTGATCTCTGTAGTCTGGAGATCAACTGCAATTCTGGGAGAGCCCCACCTGGAGATTGGCAACCCTGGGGGCCAAATGTATCCTGCCACTCAGCAAAGTCTGACACCTTCCTCCAGCCAAAGGAAGCTCAAAGAGCCGCTTAGTAAACAAGAGGAAGGTTTCCGACTTAGCGGAGCAGAGCAGTAAGATCCAGGCAATTATATCTGTGCCAAGTCAACGTAGGCAAGAGGAACTGGAGACATTCTTGCTGCCTGTATTATCAAAAAGTACATGATTGGCATTAGAAGGTAGACATCCAAAAATATGCACTGAGTTTCCATGACAACAAGCCTCTAACTATCACTCTCGTTGTGATGGGAGCCAGGTTGCGTACCTTGTAGGAAGGGGGGGAGGCATCTAATTACGTTCAAAGCTATTAAATGCTCTAAATTGATTAATTTTACTTAAAAGCTTCAAGCATCTACCAGTTTGCAATAGACTTATTTCTTTTGAGCAAAGAAGCTGTTCCACCTGATGTAGACGCAGTTTGCCCATACCGGGTTTAAAATATTGCCCCATGTTCCTATGCGAGACTGAATTAATTCTATCCATGGCATTCAGTCCCGAGACAGAAAGGCCAAACTGTGGTTGCGATCTGGTCCTAGTTCTATGCGGAAATCCGTGTAGGCTGCTCATAAAAACTCCCCACGGATAAGTAACGCAAACTTTATTGGCTCTAGAGGCAGAATGCTCAGAGTCCATGTTAACCTGTTACAACTACCTGTTGCAATAAAGTTTTAAGTATAAATCCTTTGCTCTTGAGAATGTAGCTTGCTTTAGAGTATTACAGAACAATCCCTTTTCCAGAATAGAATCTCCCGGTGAAATAACCGTTTTTTCCCCTAACCTTTGCTTTTATTTCATTTTCAAGGCACACTAGTTTAGACAAGGTACCTCTTACACTGTCTGAGGCTGTTGCCTCATCTAGTTCAATGTCATTTTATTCCATCCTTCCTCCAAGGAGTTCAGGGCAGCTTACATGCTTCTCTTGTTCTGTCCTCACAGCATTCCTGTAAATTGGGCTATGCTGAGAAGCAGGGGTCATTTCGTAGAAAAAGAGGTGCAGGAGCTCATTAGCGTAACTCGTTAGCATATGTCATGCCCCCTGACATTACCGGAAGTGTGTCAGAAAGGGAAGCAAAAGGGGGGGGGGATCTTCAAAAGCCTCCCCTTCCCTTTCCCAGCTGGCCTGCCAAGGCAGGGTGGAGGGAGGCGAAGTGAGAAGGGCCCCATAGAATACAGTGGAAAGATCGTGCTGCCGCGCGACTCTAAATAGAAGGGGTTTAAACTTTAAACCCCTTCTCACTTGGCTTCCTCCAAAGGCCCGCTGGGAGCTGGGGGAGGGGCTTGCCACTAGGTGGGGTGCAAATAAAAAGTGTTTGGCCCGATTCAGATCTGGCCAAACCAGGCTGCATCTGTTCTGGCTGCCGAATGACCCCCCCCCCCCCCCCCCGGCATGTCAGTTTTGGCAGTGCAAGCTGATTCTGGAGTCACTGGGTAGGCCAAATGTCAGTTTCAGCCCCATTATACCCTATAGGCCATTGAGGTCAATGGCAAAATCTCATAGGGTATATGAGGGGCTGAAGGAGAGGGGGTTTGAGGGAGAGGCTCCAAAATTGCAGGGTAGCTGCTGGGGCCTCTCCCTGAAATACTGACCACGTTTCAAGAAGATCGGACCACAGGGTCAAATTCTACAGGCCCCCAAACAGGTTGCCCCATCCCCTCCATTATTGTCTATGGTGGGAGAATCTGTCACAGTCCCTGCTCTATGAAGGAGCTGGTGTTCTCTCCAGGTGTTATATGGCCTGTCCCAGACAAAAAAACTTACCTGATTTCATAGAATCAAGGAGTTGGAAGGAGTCACAGAGGCCATCTAGTCCAACCCCCTGCTCCATGCAAGATCAGCCTGAAGCATCCCTGACAAGGGTTTGTCCAGCCGCTGCTTTTGAAGACTGCCAGCGAGGGGGACCTCACCACCTCCCTAGGCAGCCGATTCCCCTGTTGCACAACTCTTACTTTAAAAAAAAAATCCTAATATCCAGTAGGGTTGCCATTCCCCCAATGGGGGCAGGGTTCCCCCTGATTTCGAGAACCCCAATCTGCTACCGGCCAACTGGCTGGTGGGGGAGCCCTGCCCCCAAAGAGCCCCGCTGCACCTGGCATGCCTGGCATGATGACATCACCTGGAGGTGACATCATCGTGCCAGGCACGTTGTGTGGGTGACGCTTTAGCATTTGGCTAAAAACTCTATGGTGACCATAGAGTTTTTAGCCAAATGCTAGCATGTCCCATCTGTGACATGCCCAGCGTGATAACGTCACTTCCAGAGGACCCAGGAGAGCAGGCTGGTTCCCCCAGAAAGTAAGGACCTAGCAACCGTAATATCCAGCCAGCACCTTTCCGCAATTTAGACCTATTGTTATGTAACCCTGTCCTCTGCTGCCAACAGGAACAGTTCCCTGTCCTCCTCTAAGTGACAGCCTTTCAAATACTTAAGGCTTCTTTTCCATTCCACCTTCAATTCTGCCCTCACTCTTCTGTCTTAAGAGCAAATTAGTGGATATGGTGAGCTGAATCCAGTTTTTAAGTACAAGTTATGGTTTACTGCTTTCCTATGCTAACAACCCAGTCTTTTGCATGTTTGCTTAGAAGTCCAGCTTCTTACAGCAGGACTTAGTCTGAAGTAAGGGTGAATTGTATGCGGTTTAGCAACGGTGGCTCTTAAAATCTCTTGTCTTCTTTTCTTTTTCTAAATGGTGTGCGCGGCTAGAAACCCAGGTCTGAAAAGATGTATTTGTCTGGGTATGGTGTGGAACTTGCAATAAAGAGCACAGAATACAAAGCAGTGGACGATTCTCAGGCTAAAGGTACATTTCCCCCCTTTCCTGTGTGTGGTGTTATTGGAGACATTATTATCACAAAATATTCCGCAGTGTCTAGAATTTTGAAGGCAGTAATCTTCTGCATGGCCACACTGAAGTTAATGGAAAATGTCTTGTTGGGTCAGTAATTCACCTGTTATTTGTTTTTTTTTCCTGACACACATGGTTGGTTCTGATTGCATTTTATGGGATATGGCAAAGGTAGCCACGGGCACTGAGAATCAATACAGAAATATACTTCTGTAAAAAAATTTTTTGTAGATAGGTGCTTTTATGGAATAGAAAATATCTTTTCTCTAACACTGTACACCAAGCCCAATCTACTCCTTTGTCACCTATTTTGAAGACAAACTAGTCCCCCCACCCCATTTTAGAAAGCATAAGTTAGAGACTTCAATGGAAAATCAAATGTCATTTTAATAACTTCTGGAAAGCCAATGTATTCAGAGGTTTTTTGTTTTGTTTTTTTGGTACGTGTCATGTTTAGCTGCAAGTAATGTAACAGAGGAAGACGACAACAAGGAAAGTGATGTCCAGGGATTTCTCTTTGACACATTAAAGTGAGTTAATATGAATCCCAGTCCTATAAACTGTAGTTTATAAATTCTATGCTTGAAGAAATCCATTGGGTTGGACCCAGCAAATGCAGGAAGGGAAATGTAAAGACACTTAGTCCAGTTATCCTGGCACAAACAGTAGTGCTGGTTGTACTGCACTACCCGATCATCCGGATAATAACTTGCTCAGTGTCTTGCACAAGCATAAATGCAAGTTAGGGTACAGTAAGCGTAACGTAATACAAGCAGCCAGCATGGTATTTTTACTATGTTTCTACTTGTGCCAGGGTCTACTGCATGCAGAAGTCTTCCACTGCATCCTACCTAGTAGTTTTGAAATCACTACATTCATTTGTCTTAGTTAATTAATTTGTATTAATGTCCTGACATGATAGTCCACGCTAGCCCGATTTTGTCCAATCTCAGAAGCTAAACAAGGTCAGCCCTGGTTAGTACTTGGATGGGAGACCAGAGCACCAAGGAAGTCCTGGGTTGCGACGCAGAGGTGGGCAATGGCTAACCAGCTCTGAACTTGAAAACTCTACGGGGTTGTCATAAGTCAACTGTGACTTGATGGCATTTTCCACCACCAGTTCATTTAAATGCCTTGAGGACCAAACACACGCATGAAGCTACCTTGTACTAAATTGGTCCATCAAGGTCGGTATTGTCTACTCAGACTGGCAGCAGCTCTCCAGGGTCTCAGGTAGAGGTCTTTCACATCACCTACTTCCCTGGTCCTTTTTTAACTAAAGATGCCAGGGATTGAAACTGGGACCTTCTGCATGCAAAGCGGAGGTTCTTCCACCAAGCCACAGCCCCTCTCTGACAAAAGCATACATTTGCTGTTGTCTGTCTTTATTAGTCATATAATTTTCAAATATTAGGGCAGGTAAACTATGGTAGCAAGTCAATTTTTTAATGGAACATACATTTAAAAGAACAGACTGTCAGCATTTAATTTCCTGTTAACATTGTTGAAATTATTTTTCACAGGCAACGCATAAACATGCAGATAAGCATGCAGGGATCCAAAAGTGGCCCCCCAGTGGCTTAGGGAAAAGCATTAAAAGTATCATTTGTAAAGTCTGTGGTATCGTAACTTCTGATAGGTGCAGGGTTCCAGAGGCCCTCTGGCAACTGGGGAGGATGGGGGGATAGGGTTGCCAGATCCAGGTTGGGGGGACTCCTGGAGATTTGGGGATAGAGCCTGGGGAGGACAAGGACCTCAGTGGGGTACCGTGCCACAGAGCCCACCCTCCAAAGCATTCGTTTTCTCCAGGGGAACTGATCTCTGTAGTCTGGAGGCGAGCTGTAGTTCCAGGGGATCCGCAGTTTCCACTTGGAGGCTGGTATCCCTAGATCGGTGCTGGGTAGTGCTGACTTTCCCCCTTTTTATAATCCAGGCAGAGCCACCCAGACCTCAAAGATAATCTGACGGAGCTGAGAAAATACTTGATTGAAAGTGCCGATGATACAGAACCTTTGAAGGTCTGGGAACTACAAGGTAATTCACTTTTATCCGGTTGTGATGCCATATGGTACAGTGGAGGCATACTTGAAAATAAGCGGAAACAGCGGTGTAATGGCTACCAGTCCTTGAATGAGGCAGGGTTTAGAAAACGGGAAGCCCTTGCTTAATCAGTCTCCAAATTGGTCTTCATGTTTAGAATCTGTTGAGTTTCCGTAGCTACATTGCTTAAGAAGCCTCTTTTTGAGCGATATTTTTAGATAAAATCTTTTCATTCAACCCAGGTAATCCCTGAATAATATCAGGGCTTTTTTTTTGTAGAAAAAGGCCAGCGGGAACTCATTAGCATAATAGGCCACATCCAACAGCAGAAACTCATTAGCATGTTAGGCCACATCCCTGACAACTCAGCTGTGGGGCACCTGGGGAACCCGAGCAGGGGAGGCAGTTTAAACTGCCTTCTTCTCCCTGGATTGGCTTGGCTTCCCCAGGTGCCCCGCGGCTTGCGAGGCGCCTGGGGAACCCCAGGGGGGGCTGTAGTCATGACCAACTTGGAAGCTAGCCGGAACTCCATTCCTGTGCGTTCCTGCCCCAAAATAGCATGCTTAACTTACCCTCCAACTTGTTTAAATCCAGTATAGTTTACTTGGGTCATAATAATGTGATGTTTCGAGCTTTCTGAATTCCCTCTATGTCACTGACACACAGCTGCCATTCTGGGTGGCATCCATGCATTTATCCTAACTCCTGGTTAGCCCTAAAGAGACCTGTCATTAGGTCTTGTTAGTCCTGACCTGGATAGGCCAGGCTAGCCAGATCTCGTCAGATCTCAGAAGCTCAAGCAGGGTCAGCCCTGGTTAGTACTTGGACGGTATACCACCAAGGAAGTCCAGATCAATTTCTCACCAGGTGCTGCTTCGCTGTCGGTCTTCCCTTTGCCCCGATTGCATGCTTCAATTTCTCACTATTTGCTGCGGAACACATTTTGACCCGCAGCTTCGCATGATTTCCCCCGCAGCTTCAGTGATCCTGTTTTTTGAGGATCACTGAAGCCGCAGAGGAAGTGGGGCGAAGCCATGGGTCAAAATGCGCCCAGTGGCAAATAGTGAGAAATTGAAGCATGGAATTGGGGCAAAGGGAAGACCGAAGGCGAAGCAGCGCCTGGTGTGAAATTAGTCCCAGGGTTGCCACACAGAGGCAGGCAATGGCAAACCACTTCTGAACGTCTCTTGCCTTGAAAATCTTATTGGGTTGCTGTTAAGTTGGCTGTGACTTGATGGATGTTTTCTAAACTGTTAGGAATGTCTAAAGACTAAGATAAATGCATCGTCAGACTGGAACTATCTTGTCCTGGCATTGCAGGTAGAAGAAACCCAAAATCTGTCATTCTCTTCTGTAACTTTTTGTAATCAAAACGCTGTTGATTTTACTGGTGAATTTTTAATGCAGTGTCAGATGAAGAAATGCATTTAAAATGCTCTTTAGATGGAAAAGAAAAGATCTGGATTTTTCCCCCTCTTGTGACGACCTGCAGGAGGATATTCTGAGGCTAAGTCACTGTGGTACAATTTCTATTACTGTGACACAGGAGTAGGCCATGAAGTGTTTTCATTGTAAAATAAAAGTCATAATATTGCTTAAAAAGCTATTTCCTCACACAGACAATATGTTGAGGATGAGGGAAATTGACCGTGAAGCTTGCGGAAGATTAGGCTCTCTCTCCCCCCCCCCCCCCCCCCCGAACCTGGTAATACTGGGAAGGTTGCATGATAGCATTTCTCCCTTCAGGCATTATGGGTAACTGTTTCTGGTATTCTTCGCATTAGAGGTGGTACATCTTTTTTGGCTAAAGAAATAGAAATACAGAAGCACATATATTAAAGAAGTCAGGAATCGTTGGTCTCAATCCAGTTAAAGTTAATCAGAGCAAGTTAGGGCCTAACTGTATATCTGTTTGCCCCTTCCTTGGGCTCCACATGTCCTCCGTCACATGACCTGAAGCCACATGGAACCTGGGGAAAGGGAAAACAAGGCCCCCCACCAGACCTGTAGCCAGGATTTTGTGGCTTGTGGGGCAAAAAAATTTCTGGTGGGGCTGAAGTTCTCAGTGCAGAAAGAAAAACCATTTAGCCAATAGGAAGCTGTTACCAGGATAGATCTCTGAACTGCAAGCTGTCAACCACTTAGATGACAGTCCTCAGCTGCTGCAAGTTAATCACTTCTGCCAGCCTAAGCAACAGTTCTGATAATAAGCTGGCAGTTGGGGGTGATGACTTCTATAGTCAAGAAAGCTAACAGGCAAAAAAATTCTTATAAAGGAGACCAGTTTCTTGACACAGAGTTAGAAGGGATCTTAGAGGCCACCTACTCCAAACTCCTTGCTCAGTGCAGGAATTAGTCAACTACAGCACCCCACTCTGCTTAAAGTAGGTTTTAGTTCAGTGAGAATTAGTTGTAATGCAATTTGGTTGGATTTGTGTGGGGGTGGAATCATTTTTGAACTATTCACTTCTTCTGCTGCACATATATTTTCACTAGTTTGCTGCAAGCCTCCTAGAGTTCATGTAAAATAAATAGAATATAATCTTTTGTAAGGACATCTCAAGAATTGATTAAGGCTTTTAGTATTTGGGGGTAACCAGAATTAAAAATATGTGTATTCCTTCATTGAAAAAAAATGGAATTCTGTCCCAAGGCAATTCAGATTACCTGTGGGGAAAAAAAAAGATGCATTCTGTAACCTGTATTTGCAGATTAAATTTCCTCCAAAGAGCTCAGATTAACACTCTAACCACTGCAGATCACGGCTCTCTTAAATGTTTGTCACATTTTTCATAATTTGTTTTGCCATTTCCTTGCCACGGGAAATGACCGTGAATGGAAACATGGAAACCTTTCTCTTGAACCTTCACAAACTTTGTTCTGCAGTCCTGGTGGCTTCTGAGATTTCACTAGGAAATGCACAGACTTTTTCAAGTGATCTCTAACAAGAAGGACTACGAACTTGTTCTAAAAGCTTCATATTCTCAGGAAGCAGAATTCTGTGATGTTTCTGCACTCCTACGGAATTGCAATATGTTACGATTACAAAGCATGCATGTGGGATTTGAATGATTGGGAATGTAGAGAGAGGCAAGAGAGGTTAATAGCAGTATTTCCTCACGGTTTAATGTCTTTGATCAAGTTCATAAACCGGGGTTTGCAGTATTGTGAATGAATTGTTGGTTTGTACCCTCCCTTCCTTCCATAAGAACATAAGAGAAGCCAATGTTGGATCAGGCCAGTGGCCCATCCATTCCAATACCCTGTCACACAGTGGCCAAAAATACCAGGTGCCCTCAGGAGGTCCACCAGTGGGGCCAGGACACTAGAAGCCCTCCCACTGTTGCCCCCCCCCCAGCACCAAGAATACAGAGCCTCACATGCCCCAGACTGAGAGTTCCTATCTATACCTTGTGACTAATAGCCATTGATGGACCTCTGCTCCAGATGTTTATCCAATTCCCTCTTGAAGCCATCCATGCATGTAGCCACTGCCACCTCCCATGGGTGAAGAAGTACTCCTCTTTGGGTGAAGAAGTACTTCCTTTAATCTATTCTAACCTGACTGCTCAGCAATTTCATGGAGTGCCCACAAGTTCTTGTATTGTGAGAAAGGGAGAAAAGGACTTCTTTCTCTACCCGCTCTATCCCATGCATAAACTTATAAATCTCGATCATGTCACCCCTCAGCCATCATTTCTCCAAGCTAAAGGGCCCCAAGCGCTTTAACCTTTCTTCATAGGGAAAGTGTTCCAACCCTTTTATCATTCTAGTTGCCCTTTTCTGCACTGTTTCCAATGCTATAATATCTTTTTTGAGGTATGGCGACCAGAACTGTACACAGTACTCCAAATGAGGTCACACCATCAATTTATACAGGGGCATTATGATACTGGCTGATTTGTTTTCAATTCCCTTCCTAATCCCAGAATAGCATTGGCCTTTTTCACTGCAGTCGCACACTGTCTCGACATTTTCAGTAAGTTATCTACTATGACTCCAAGATCTGTCTCTTGGTCAGTCTCCGCCAGTTTGGACTCCATCAATGTGCATTTATAGTTAGGATTTTTAGCTCCAATGTGCATCACTTGGCCACACTGAACCCCATTTGCCACGTTGCCACCCACTCGCCCATCCTTGACAGATCCCTTTGGAGTGCCTCATAATCCTCCCTGGTTCTCACCACCCTGAACAACTTCATGTCATCTGCAAATTTAGCCACTTCACTGCTTACTTACAACTCCAAATCATTAATAAACATTGTCCCTGTAGCTTCCCTATATATTCCCCATTAAACCCTAGTCATACAGTAGTTTGCTATAGACTCAGGTGTGGTTGCTGTATTGGACTGAAGCGACAGAACAAAGTTTGAGTCCAGTGGCACTTTTCAAACTAACAAAGCTTAATTCTGGATATAAGCTTTCTTGTGCATGTGCACTTCTTCAGAAGAAGTCTGCATGCACATGAAAGCTTATATCCAGAATTAAACTTCAGTAGTTTGCTGTGTCATCCAAACTGGCAAATTGTGATCAGCACTTGTCCTCCAAACCAGCATCAGTTCTTGTCAGGGAATAGAGAACTAGGAAATGCAGGGAAAGGTCTATGCAGGATGGAGAGGGATCCCCCAAGCCCACAGCTCTTTGGATTGTTCAAATGAAGCTTGTGTTGTCAGTCATTTCCAAACAAGCTTGACAAACCACTAAGGCTATTGTATAATGAAATAGCTCTGAGATGTTTTCACACCAACTCAGATAATGATGACCACTCTAAAACTGTATGTATGCTGATTCCTGTCTCGGGAATAATGTAGTCTTCCAAATCCTTTACCACAGGTTTGGTATCCAAAGTAAATTGCAAGACTGCATCCACGGTTCTCCCTGCCATCTCTAACTATAGTTAAGAGTTAACCGTGGTTATCCATGCTAATTGGGGTTCACTATCATCCAGGTTCTTCAGCAGTGCTTTGTTTTCTTACAGATATTAGTCTTCAAGCAGCATCTCAGATCCTCTCTGTCCCTGTTCACAGTGCATTGAAAGTAATGAAAGACATCGCACAAAATTTCCCAGTCAAGGCCAGGTATGATAACTGCGTTTGCTTTTGATACATTCATGAATATTTGGATTTTGTCAATGTTCAGAATGACCTTACAAAAAAGTCCCCCAAAGTTACTAGCCTGATTGCCTGCATATATCCACATTCGATATTTGTAGCCTTAAAGGGAAATAGAAACAACCTTTGAACACTGTTCTGCTTGTCTTGGAGATCAGCCAGTGTTGTGTAGTGGTTAAAGTGTCGGACTATGATCTTGATAAACCTAGGTTTGAATCCCGGCTCTGCCATGGAAACTTGCTGGGTGACCTTGGGCCAGTCACATATTCTCCGCCTGTCCTACCTCACAGGGCTGTTGCAACAATAAAACTGGAGGAGAGGAGAATGATGTAAGCCACTTCGGGTGCCCTTCGTGGAGAAAGTGGGGTATGAATAAAGTAAGTAAATAAATGATTCCAGCTAGCCCCATGTGATGGAGCATGTGGCTATTTACCAGTCTGGCTTAATATTGCTAAGTTCCACAGGAAAGAGCATCCAGTGGCTGGTATCCTCCTGTTCCACTGAGCGAAGTTTTGAAGCCTTCCTCCAACTTTAAGTGACTCTTCTGTGGGAGGCTCCATGGGCCAGAGGAAGCCTTCAAACCTTGCTCAATGGAAGTGGGTGAGATACTCGCCAATATGTATATCAAAACACAAAGTCCTGGTCTCTTAAGCAGTCCCCTGTCAAATTAGAGAACATGTCCCCCATTGTAGCAAATTGAGATCCGTGTCATCCTTCCTCTTTGTAATGAGAAGGAGTTGGTTTTTATACCCTGCTTTCCCCTACCTGAAGGAATCTCAAGAGTGGCTTACAATTATCTTCCCTTCCTCTCCCCACAACAGACACCCTGTGAGGTAAGTGAGGCTGAGAGAGCTCTGAGAGAACTGAGACTGACCCTACGTAACCCAGCTGGCTGCATGTGGAGGAGTAGGGAATCAAACCTGGTTCTCCAGATTAGAGTCCGCCGCTCTTTGCTCATTACTCATAATAGCAGAGATGACTACCAGTGATTATACAGCTTATGTCTTGTTTGAAATTTCCTGTACTTCCAGTCATCGTCATTATTGTAGCTGCACGTTTTCTTTAGCACTTTCCATGTTGCAGAGTGCTTTACAACCCTTATCTCATTTTCCCCTCACAACAACCCTGTGATGTGCCCTTCCCTACAGAATCCAAGTGCCTTCTCTGGCTGTTCCATTGAATCATAAACTATTGCCACAGTCTGCCATGCCTTGAATCCCAAATAACTTTCTATGCTTGTTTAGGCATTGCAAGGCCCAGCTTGTAGCTTTTGTGATACTGTACTTTCATTCTACAAGGCAGCCGTAAGAATGTACCATTTCTGTCTAACAACAACAACAACAACAAAAAGACCAGTAATGCCTGTCATATTGCAGAAACTTAAATAATATTCTTTGCCTAAATATGCATAGTTGTATAATTTATGAATACGTGGAGAGTTTTTTTGCATAGTTGCATGTTACTGGTGTTGAAACAGATGCTTAAACAGAATGCCTTTCTCCATCAAAAGCCTTTTTAAAAAAAAAATCCTTGTCATCTTTTTTTTTTTAAGTTTATAAACCTTACCAGAGAGAAAGGTCTTGTTATTTTATTTCTGTCACATAACCACCTACAATTTTCCATAAGAAGAAATCATGAGCACTGAGCACCCTGTGGTGTGTAACATTTACCAAAAAAGAAATCTCTGCCAAGGCCGAAGTTACAAAAGGATAACTACAGAGAGAAATCAAAGAGAAATTCCTGTTGTAGGCAGAAGCCCTATCTTCCTGCAAAAAAGCTTGTCTGAATCCAAGCCCACTCCCCAATAGCACTGTTTAGAGGAATTTTCTTAATCCCTCTTTACCCAGTTTCTCTCTGAAATCAAATAATCAGTTTCTTTTCCTCTTTTTAGGAATTTGGAGTCAGTTTCGAATGAGTTCTGTTTTGTTTAAAAGAAAAATTCAAAGAGAGGGGATAGGCAGGAGGTTTCTGCAAAATTTCAGAATTTCACTAGATGCTCAGAAACCAGCAACATTTCCCCAGACACTGTCACTTATTCTTCTGTGATTTTCCATAAGACGAAATCAGGAGTGTACCTCTGGTTTGCACAGTCCCTCCCTCGCCTGCTCCTGCTTACAGGAGGAAGGGTTTAATTTTCCATTCTCAGGAGAGATCTTGTATTAGTTGCAAGGCTCACTATTTAGTTCTTTACTTCTCCCTGCAGTAAGAGGGGCAAGGAAGGGGAAATGTAAGTCCAAGGCTGTAACGTAGCCTGGAGGTGAAAGCTGAGATGATAAAATGTTCATCAGCGTGTCTTCTGTGCAGTCCCACATGGGACTGCCTGAAGGCAGGCCTGCTGCGGGAGAAGATTCCAAGAGCTTCTTTACATTCTAAAGAGTATTCAGTCCCCCTCCCCTCATGGAGGAGAGCTGTAAAGCCTTTTCCTGCCCATTTGGTCACATGACAAGGGGAGGGGGAGGCACTATTCCCTCAGTCCTTGCTCTGCTGCTGTGGAGGGAGGATATTGTTTCCAGAGCTTGTCGTTTACCTCGTACAGGATTTTTCTCTCAGAAAATAGAACAACGAAATTCTTTTGAAAAAGTACACTGATTTAGTGGCCCAGCATGGCTCTTTTCAAAAACTGCCAAGCTTGTGGCACGAAAATGGCGTCCAAAGACAAACACCTCAAGTGCCTGATGTGTCTCGGAGAGGGTCACAACATGTCGTCCTGCAGAGCCTGTGGTATGTTGACCCCAAAAACGAGGCAGGAGAGAGCACTGAGACGTAAAGCAGCCCTCTGGGAGCACTCTCTGTCCGTCCCACTTGACGACCCCTCTCCTCAACCGCAGGGAAAAAACACTTCTAAATCTCTGAAAGAGTTCCATAAGCTGAAACAACATTCGGCAGGGAATTCAGGTGGTTGGTCCGCGTCAGCTCCCAGCCTCAGCAAAAAAGTCTAAATCTGATTAAACAAAAGTGGCCAAAGTACCTTCGGGGCAGGCCAAAACAGCGACACTACCCCCACCTTCGCACGGAGCCGCAGCGTTGTTTCCTGCCATTACAGTGCGAAGCACTGATGTCGAGCCGCCTTTGATGTCGAAGGATCTGCCACTGAGCACATCGACTCCCAGACAGTCAAGGTCGACTCGACGACGAAGCCCAACTTCTCGACATCGATGGGCGTTGACGTAGAGCTTGGAAGGCTCTGCATAACGTTGTCAGATCATTGAATCAGTCACCCTCCAGTGATGAAGTGGAGATTCTCAGTCTTCCAGACTCATGCCTGTCATCTAGATCCTGTTCATCCAGCACCAAAAGGCACTATACTCCCCCATGGGGTTGCCCATCTGCTTGGGACCAGATGCCTGCATGGATGATTCCAACGTGGTACCAGGCAGAATCCAGCACATGTCACAGATGTTGGAGCCCGAGTCAGTCTTCTAGACATCATCATAAAACAGGTTGCCTTCCAGACTGCGAGGATCCCCCTGCCAACAACTGGGGCAGGTTTACAGTCAGACCCCCTTGGGATTAGAGCAGGAGCCAGATGCAGGTTCGGATTTAGAATCGGAGTGCATGTCAGTGCCATCACTGGACGATGCTGTGGGTGACCTGACTCCAATTTCGCCAACTGAGGACTTGCGAATCTACTCAGAACAACTACTCTGTATGGTCAAGGCGCTCAAAATTGAGTACACATCACCAAAATCACTGGAAGAAGATCCTGTTATGGACATTTTATACTCTACTGAATATGGTCCTGTAGCTATTCCCCTAGTAAAGGGCATAAAAGAAATAACCTGAAATACTTGGGTTAGGCTAGCTTCGTTCCAATACTGGTTCCGCTAGAAAGGTGGAGAACCTGTACAAAACCAGGGAAGATTATGCTTATTTTTTATATCACCATCCACAGCCAAGCTCTATGGTGGCGGAGGCGATTCCTTCAAAACAAACTGGAGGCCCTAGATCCTTAGATAAGGAAGGAAGGAAGCTAGATATCTTAGGGAGGAAAATTTATTCCTCAGGTGCATTATCCCTCAGGGTGGCCAATTTTAAAGCCATTATGGCATGGTACCAGGTTGTATTATGGGATCAACTGTCACCCTTTCTTAACTGCTTACCAGATGATAAGATAGAGCAGGCGAAGCAGGTCCAGGCTGAGGGAGCTAAACTCGCCAAACAGGAATTTAATGCAGCTAGGCATTCTGCAGATGCCGCAAGTAAGGTGATTGCTTCCGCCATAGTTCTTCGCAGGCACTCTTGGCTACGCACCTTGGCTTTGCCAGTTGACATCAGATCCGGTATTGAGGACTTACTTTTCAAAGGGAAGCTCCTATTTAGCGAGCAGATAGATGAAGTCTTGGAGAAAGTCTGCAAGATGAAGTTTACAGCTAAATCGTTAGGCCAAAGTTCTCAGCAGCCTCCGACTGCTAAGCCAAGGTATTTTCCCCAACATTATAGCCAACCCACTGTTGGAAGGGGGTACCATTTTCAACCCACTCCATTTCAACCCTATTGAGGTGCATTTAATCCGCCTTACCCTCCTAGGCTTCAGCAACCTCGACAACGTGGTTCCCAGAATCAGTCACCCCAAGGTGCATCCTTAAGACCTAGAGTACCACAATGAAGCTTTCCTCCTCTGTTCAGGGCACGTTTAGCAAAGTTTTCTTACTGTTGGTCTGTTATATGTTCAGATAACTGGGTGTTAGAGATAATAAAGTTTGGCTATGTTCTGGAGTTTAAATATAAGCCACCATGTTTTTATGAGATCTGTACTACACCTTGCCAGGATGATTCTTTGGCTGGTGAGATACAAGGTCTCTTGCTCAAGGGTGCTTGGGAGGTTGTCGCTGCTTCAGAGGAGGAATCAGGTTTCTACTCTAACTACTTCTCGATACCGAAGAAGACTGAAGGCCTATCTTAGATTTGAGAGATCTGAACAACTATCTAGAGATATCTTACAGATATGACATCTGGAAAGACCATTCTGCTGTCTACAGACAATATCACTGCAAAATTTTATATCAACAAGCAGGGTGATACTGGTTCCCTTACACTATGCAGGGAAGCTACCCTCCTTTAGGAGGTAGTGCATCATCAGGGAGCATATCTTATAGTCATACAGATCCCAGAGAGGATCAACACACTAGCAGATGTGTTAAGCAGGAGGTCCCTCCTAGATCATGGATGGTCCATCCTCTGGCAATATTTGGATCTGATCTTTCTCAAGGGGGGCACACCGGTTATCGATCTGTTCGCCACAAAAGTGAACACAAGATGCCCACTGTTCTGCGCAAGGGCACAGAGACGGAATTGCTTGGGGGATATGTTCCTGTTAACGTGAACAGGCATTCTATTTTATGTGTTTCCTCCCTTCCCCCTGTTACCAAGGGTGTTGATGAAATTACAACAGGACAGGGCCTGTTGTATACTGACTGCCCCTCTATGGCCCTGCTGGCCTGGTTCCCACTACTGCAGGCCCTAGCCAGGTGCAGACTCAAGCCTCTGCCATTTGTACCAGACGTACTCACAATAGGTCACATGTGTTTGCCAGATGTGCGGATGTTGCACCTTCACACATGGTATTTTTCGCCATAAATGAGTGTTCAGACCGGGTGACAGAGATTCTTTTAGCCTCCCGAAAGTCTTCCATTTGGAAATCGTATAGGACCAAATGGAACAGGTTTACTTCCTGGACCCACGAACAGCCTGAGTCTTGCCCACTGATCGAGGTTTTCGAGTACCTTCTTTCCTTACTGGATGAAGGTCTTTCAACCTCTTCTGTGAAGGTACATTTTGTGGCCATTTCAGCCTTCCATTTAGGTATCAACTCTAAAGCCATATTTTCCAGTGTGTTGTCAAAACGTTTTCTCGAAGGCCTGTATAATAAGATTCCTCCAGTTGCCCCTCCCTTGCCACAACGGAGCTTTTCTGTGGTGTTGATGCATCTAATACAGACTCCTTTTGAACCAATGGCTACTTGTCATTTTTATCGTATGAAGTTGCTTTCATGGAGGCCATTACATCATCTCGCAGGGTTAGTGAGTTACAGTCCCTAAGGTGTGACGCCCCTTTCTTAAAGTTTCACCCCGATAAGGTCGTATTACGGCCTGGTTTGGAGTTCCACCCAAAGGTACTATTGTTCTCTCACCTCTCGCAGGACATAGTCTTACTCGTACTTTTTCCAAACACTTCCTCATCACCAGAGAGACAATTACATGTGTTAGATCTGATGAGAGCTTTATTGTTTTATTTGGAACGCACTTCACATTTTAGACAGATGACCCAGCTGTTCATTTCATTTTCCGGTTCAACGAAAGGTCAAGGTCATCTCAGTCTATATCCAGATGGGTGACCACAGCTATTTGCATGTGCTATGACTCAGTGGGTTTAGCATACCCGTTTGCAGTCTGTGCTCACTCCATGAGAGCTCAAGCACCATCGGCAGCTTTCCTGGCATCCGTGAAGATTGAAGACATCTGTAAAGTGGTGACTTGGTCTTCGCCTTCCATGTTCATTAAACATTACTCAATAGACATTAATTCTAGAGCTGATGCGGCTGTGGGGAAAGCAGTGTTGCACTCACTATTCAAATAAAGGTGTTCTTGTTGCTCACACCCACCTCCTATGTTATATACTTAGCTTGCTAATCTCCCATGTGGGACTGCACAGAAGACATGCTGATGAAAACATGGTTGCACTTACCTGTAACTGATGCTCATCGGGTGTCTTCTGTGCTGGCACACATCCCTCCCCCCTTCCCTGCTGTGGGCTCTGACTGTTGTCTCCTATGGCGGCAGGTTAGGACTGAGGGAATAGTGCCTCCCCCTCCCCTCATCATGTGACCAAATGGGTGGGAAAAGGTTTTACAGCTCTCCTCCATGAGGGGAGGGAGACTGAATACTCTTTAGAATGTAAAGAAGCTCTTGGAACATTCTCTCGCGGCAGGCCTGCCTCAAGGCAGTCCCATGTGTGCCAGCACAGAAGACACTCTATGAACATCAGTTACAGGTAAGTGCAACCATGTTTTCTTCAATATAAAACTTTCTTCCATCTGGAAAGAGAAATAGGAAATCCAGGAGAAGTTCTTGCCATCTAGTTCTTTATGTGGAGTTCTCCTCCCCCCCTTCCCTCATGTGGTCCTATCCCTCATGTGGTCATTCTCTTGCTGTGGTACAACCCAAACGCAGGTTTACCACCTCAAGGAGAATTAGGCCTCCTTTACTTAAAAAAAATCTATTCCCTAGATTCCTGAAATTTAGCTGCTCTCTGTTCTACCTTACAAAAAAAGGTCAACTTCTCTTTCACAGGTCAAACACAACTTTTGTAAAAATGAGAAGGTACCTCACAGTGCTAAGTAGAAAAAGGAGGATGTGCCATCGAGTGTAACCAACTCACGGTGACACCCTTCTGTGAGGTGTTCCAGACATGAGATAAGAACATAAGAGAAGCCAATGTTGGATCAGGCCAGTAGCCCATCCAGTCCAACACTCTGTCACACAGTGGCCAAAAATACCAGGTGCCCTCAGGAGGTCCAGCAGTGGGGCCAGGACACTAGAAGCCCTCCCACTGTTGCCCCCCCAAGCACCAAGAATACAGAACATCACTTGCCCCAAACTGAGAGTTCCTGTCTATGAGCGGAAGTAGTTTGGAGGTGGAGCCTGGGGAGGGGAGGGATTTCAGTGGGGTACAATGCCATGCAGTCTGCCTTCCAAAGCGGCCATTTTCTCCTGGGGAACTGATCTCTGTCACCTGGTAATCATTTGTATTCCTAGGATATCTCCAGCTATCACCTGGAGGTTGGCAACATTACTTCCACATAGTGACCCTAGTCTTCCTTGGTGATGTCCTGTGGCTGACTCTGCTTAGCTCCCTAGCCCTGATGAGGCTGGGCTGAGATGGGCTTCTCACTGGACTAAACCAGGATCCAAAGAATCATAAAGCTCACTCTGTAAACTTCACGGGGTTTCAGTCTTGGTTTTCTCAAACCTGCCCATACCACATAGCAAGCATTTTTTGAACTGAGATGTGCTTCAAAAGCAGTTTGAGATACGACATGGAGAACAGGCATAGAAAGAGGATAAAGTTTTTAAAAATCCTTCTTGTCTACCACAAATCCTAGTGTGAGCCTAATTAGCTTGTTGCATCTCAGCCTCTGTAAACATGCCTTTAGTAGAAACTCCTGTAGAATATGGGTATAGTGTGCTTTCAGTTGTAAGAATGTCCTCTGCCTCATTCTTATCACTCCGGTCAGCAGTGTTTGAAGCCCTTCCTCCAGCCTAAAGGATCTTCCTTCAAGTTAGAGCCAGTTTGGTGTAGTAGTTAGGAGCACAGACTCTAATCTGGGAGAACCGGGTTTGATTCCCCATTTCTCCACAGACAGCTGCTGGTGTGACTGTGGTTCAGTCATAAATTCTTTGAGAGCTGTTCTCTTAAGGGCAGTTCTCAAGAGAGTTCTCTCAGCCCCACCTACCTCACAGGGGAAGGGGAAGGAGAGTGTAAGCCGCTCTGAGACTCTTTCAGGTAGTGAAGGGTGGGATATAAAGCCAATCTCCTCCTCCTCCTCCTTTTCCTGTGCCAAAAGAGCCACTGATGTCCAATGATGGCTCCGTAGGCAAGAGGAAGGCTTCAAACTTGGTAGAGCAGCATAGCTGGATTGGATACTGACCCTTCTGTCCACTTGTGGTGGGTGGACCAATGTAGGAAGCATCTCTTATGTAATGTGAGAAGTGGCCCAGTCAGTCATGGCTGAATTCCAAATGCTCCCATGCTTCCTTCAACCAACACACACCCAATGTTTGTTTATGTGTTTGTTTAAAATATTTATATCTAGCCTTTTCCTGTGGCTCAAGGCAACTTCCAAACCATCATTTAAAACCAATGGCATAACACCCCAAGTAACTCCCTCCCCCATATGAAAAGGATTTGCCTTCATTTGCGTTTTGAACATGAACACATGAAACTCCCTTATACTGAATCAGACCCTTTGCCTGTTGAAGTCAATATTGTCTACTCAGACTGGCAGCAGCTCTCCAGGGTCTTGAGATCTTAAATAAGTCCAATAATGTTGTAAGGACATTTAAAAAAATTAGTAAAGGAAAGCTGTTAAGATTATCCTGAAAACGGAAAATAAGCTAAACCATCAGGCAAAATTGTATGAACGAACAATCTGGTGAACAGAAATCTCCCATTATACGAGCTATTAAATTGATTAATTTAGACCAACTGGTGGGCTGCAGAAAAGCGATTATGTCTGGCTTTAGTCAAGTGGATGTAAAAACGTTGCCCATAGTAGCACGCTTAGGGGAAAATGTTGAAATAGAGTATTTTACACTACATCTTTGATCCGGTTTGGTGTGTGAATTCCCTCAGACTCTTGGGGAAGGCTTGGGGAAGCTCCGAGAGACTTCTTTGTATACATTTTATTGAGTAGTGCATTCTGAGAAAGGCAAAGTATTGCAGGGGATTAAGGTTTGAGTCCAGTGGCACCTTAAAGACCAACGAGATTTCCAGGGTATAAGTTTTCAAGATTCCAAGCTCTTACCCTGGAAATACAGTTGGTCTTTTAAGGCACTACTGGATTCAAACCTTTCTCTTCTACTGCTGGCAAACATGGCTACTCACCTGAAACTTTACTCTTGGAAGACTTCTTCTTTGGGAAAGCATGTCTATTGGTCTCATCCCCATAGCTTGTAGCGACTTTATCTTGTCCTAACATATTTGCTGCACCCCCAGGCAGGCCTTACTGCTAAGTAGCACTGATTTGATTACAGAGCCTGGTCATTTGTGAGGATTATTGGTTTATGCAATGAAGTGTACTTTCAGCCCCCAGATTTTTGTTTCTTCTGGACAATAGTGAAGATACAGAAGTTGGCTATCTCCGGTGTAGGTTAAACCAGGGCATTTTATTGTCACGGTATTCAACGGTACTGATGTCTGGCCCCCTTGGGGGGCAAATCTCCCAAGTCCTAAGTGGGGAATTGGGGGGAATCAGGCCTGAAGCCAAGATTTTTTTGTTCAGGGGGCATTTAAATTTTTAAGGAGGCAGTTAAATTACAGTTAATTAAATTAATCTGAATGCCTGCCTATAAAAGGGGAGGCTCTAAGCCTGTTTCTAGCCCTTCCTTTCAAGGGACAGGGCAGGGAATGTATCAGTTCCTAGGAAAAAACAGAGGATATTTAATTGCCTTCAGAAGGCATTCAGATGCCTTTTGAGTTCCCTTCCACAGGGCAAGAAAGCCTAGAAGGGCACTCAAGAGTGGCACTTTCAATACATTTCCAACAGTCCCCCTTTCTGCTAGCCCAGTCCTGCTGTATCCCACCTAGGTCACGGTGAGTCTTTCAAAGGCATTCCCATGAGCTTTTGAAGAAGAAGAAGAGAAGAGATTGGATTTATATCCCGCCCTTCACTCACTTAAGAGTCTCAGAGCGGCTTACAAACTCCTTTCCCTTCCCCTCCCCACAACAGACACCCTGTGAGGTAGGTGGGGCTGAGAGAACTCTTTCCCAAGCTGTCCTTGAGGGAACAGGTGGTACAGAGCTATGGCTTGCCCAAGGTCATCCAGCCAGGTGCAAGTGGAGGAGTGGGGAATCAAACCCAGTTCTCCCAGATTAGAGTCCGCGCACTTAACCACGACACCAGACTGGCTCTCACCAGACTGGGAAACATGCAGGTTAATTTGCATGTTTCCCAAAAGCTGTATACCACCTAGGTCATGGTGAGTCTTTCAAAGGCATTCCCACGAGCTTTTGGGAAACATGCAAATTAACCTGCATGTTTCCCATGCTTCCTATACTCCCCCCCCCCAAACAACGTTGTCATGTCACCTCAATTTGCATCAAAGCTTCATCTATGTATTTATTACCTCCCAAATGTGGAACAATTCCTTAGTGATGTCAGGATCTTTTTTTCAGATCCCTGACCAGAGTGCTGGCAAACCTGCAAATGCGGAAAGAAATAAAGGAAAATCAAAAGGTTGGTTTATGTTCTTTTCAAAAAAAAGTATGCAGAAGGAAATAATGAATCATACTGTTCTGCGAGATATATTCTCATGTAACTTGTAAAAAAACGCACCCCAAGATAGTCTTGCTAATCAATTATGGTCTTTACCGCTTGTGACATTTTTCTGAAGTAATGTATGGCCTGGCCTCATTTTACCAGACTGCTGAGCAACTGGAGTTCCAACTGGCGTGAGGACCGAAAATTAGGCCATTAATGTTCAAATGACGCCCCCAGGGGCTGAGCTTTAAGTCTGAAGTAAGCACCTTTAAGTGACCTTTGAAGTCCAACATCAATCAGCTCAGTACACAAATGCCCACAAACAGGGTAATTTATACATTTCTCTGCTGGGAACCTATGCCCTACCCATTACGCTTTAAGAGCTTGCCTTCGATGCGTATGTTGTTAGGAGTTTTGCCATTCTTTAGTATGGACATTAAATGTGAATTGATGCACAAATGTTTAGCTTGTATTAGGCTAGGGCTGCCAACTCTGGGTTGAGAACATCCTGGAGATTTGGAGCGGGTGCCTGGGGGGGGGGAGGGGAAAGGAGCTGAGTAGTATATGGGCCACATAGAGTCCACTCTACAAAGTAGGCATTTTTCCCAGGGAGACTGGTCTCTGGAGACCACAGGATCACTGAGTTGGAAGGGGACTTACAGGCCATCTAGTCCAACCCCCTGCTCAATGCAGAATCAGCCTAGAGAGCATCTTTGACAAGTGTTTGATAGAACACTTGTAATTCCAGGAGATCTCCAGGTCTCACCTGGGAGTTGGCAAACCTACACCTTCGTCCTTTTTTGGTGTTTGTTTCCCTTCTCTTCCCCCTCAAGGCATTTTGCTTCCTATGGTAATGGGAAACCTGGGTTTTCTCCTTTTCTCTAATAATCAATGCGAAGCGCAATCCAGTGCCTTTTAAATTATTTATATTCCATTTTTCTCCCTGATCAGGGACCCAAAGTGGCTTTTCACATTGTTTCTCCCTCCTGCCCTTAATTCTTGCAACAACCACCTTGTGAGGGTGGGTCAGGCAGACAGATTGTGATAGGCCTGGTGGGCTTCTAGGGTGGAGCTGGGGATTCTAACCTGGTCATCCCAAATCCTAGTCCAGCACTGTGTAACCATTGTACCACCCCACTCCTCCGTGGGAAGTTCTCCATTCCTCAGTAAAAGAACAGAACTGCGTGCTGCAAGTATTTTCTTGTCCTTCTGAACAGTCCAGTGGGGGTTGTGCAAGAGCACTTGCTGTTCCCTTGGGCCTCATGTGTCGGGTCTGTGCCAGTGTGGTATTCTGGCTAGGGTGTCATTTCAGATCCCTACTCTGCTGTGGAAGCTTGCTGCATGATCTTGGGCCAGTCACATACTGCGGGGAGAGCGGCCTAGAAATTGAATTAAATAAATAAATAAATAAATAAATAAACATACACTCAGCCTGACCTACCTCACAGAGTTGTTGTGAGGATACAGTGGAAGGTAGGAGGAATATGTAAGCTACTCTGGTTCCCCATTCGGGAGAAAAGTGTGGTGTAAATGGAGTAAAGGCTACCACCATAAATAAACCGGCCTTTAAGCTGTTATCAAGGTTCTCTGTTGTGTTTGCTGTGGCAGAACAACACTTCTACCCAGGGCCGGCCCGCCTGCTAGGCAGATTAGACTTCTGCCTAGGGCACCCCAAAATGGCCACCCACCGGCCAGATCTGGCAGCCCTCGCTGCCTGCTCACCCTTGATTCCTACCACGGACTCCCCACTGCCCCGGCCAGAACCCCGACGGACAAGAGGGTGAACACCCCCCCCTCACCCCCCCCAAAGGGACACGAATCCAAATTAGAGGGGTGGGGGGACGGCATCGTTTCGACTGGGGAAAGGAGGAGGAGCGCCGGTATTTGGGGGACAGGGAGGGGGTGGGGAGGGGAGTGGGGTGCTGGGAGTTGCAGGGAGCCTGGGGGAGTACCGGGAGGTTTGGCTCCAGACAGGTCGTTGCGCCCTCTGAGTCTGTCTGTAGCAGCAGAGGTATGCCGGCGTCCTAGAGGCGCACCTGGTGACTCGCCCTTCCCCAGCCAACCACAAACCTGGGACCACTTCCATGCGGACCCTATCATCACTGGGGGGGTGTCCCCCTCTGGCTTGCTTCAGGGTCTTCCCCCCCGATGCGTTTTGTTCCCCCCTCCCTCTCTGGCAGTCCCCCGAGGGAGTGAAACACAGATGGGAAAAGGGGGGGAGGAGTAGCTGTTTTGGTGGCTACTGGAGGATCTGTTTTGCTGGCATCCCGGCGCCCTACATCCCTTCCACCCACCGCTCGCCCCCCCCAACCAGGTCCTTTAGATACACTCTCACTTTTCAAGCAAAAGGGGGGAGAAGAGGGAGTGGAGCCAGGAGAAGGGAGACATCGGGTCCACCTGCACCATGGACAAGTGATCCAAGCCGACAACTCGCCCCCTCCCTCTCCTGCCTCGGTTGGGTGCACAGAGCTGAAGGGAGTGGGAGGGGTACAACAACCCGCCTCTCCCCCCCACACCCACCGTCCTGTCACTCCGCATCCCTCTCCAAAGAGCTTCTGACTGCCAGGTAACAACAACCCTGTGAGACAGGTTAGTCTGAGAGGGGGTGACTGGCTCAATGTCACCCAGCAATCTTCCATGACCGAGGAAGAATTCAAACCTGGGTCTCCTAGATCCTAGTCTGTCTGCCAATCTAAATGTCACTTTACGCTGGATCACATACCTGAAACCTTTCTCATGTTAAAATTTCCCTGCATGTTGGAAGCTAGCAAAGAATAAGGAGAAGAAGAAGAGATTGGATGTATGCCCCCACCCTTCACTCGGAGTCTCCCCTTCCCTTCCTCTCCCCGCAACAGACACCCTGTTTGAAAATTGGTGGGGGGGGCGGGGGGGGGGGTATCCTCGCCTTGTGTACAGAAAAACCTGTGGCTGGCCCTGCTTCTACCCCTCAGTGTCTGTTGACAACAACTGTATTTTGGGGTATCCTGGATGGCCAAGCTGGGACTCTTTCAAGTTCTGTAGTACAGGGGAAGCATTGTGCCGAAATGTTTCTCTTCTCTAGATTTTTTAATTCGTCTTTCCAATTTTAACGGTGCATTTTCAGAAATGGAACTGCTTACCAAAGAGGTATTTGTTATACGTTTTGTTAAATTTTACATTGATTAAAACGCTAAAATCTCTTCTAGGAAAGAAGTCTCAGTGAAGTCACTGGAACCTACTGTTTCTGAGTAACAATGCTTACCGGCAGGAAGTGTCTCCTTTTTTTTCCATAGATGCTTCAACACAGTTCTGAACTTCATGTCCATAAAATCTCTGTTCAGAGTACAGTGGCTTTTATTCCACAAGGCTTGGGAGTAGAGCTGGTGGAGGGGAGCCCTCCTACTGTAGCCCACTGAGACTTCCAAAATGTTCATGGGGTCGGGGGAGGCTACTTATGGGCAGCATAGGGGCCAAAGTGAGGGAGGGGTTCTGCAATGGGAAAGGGGAATCCATGGAACCTCCATCCCCATCTCTGCTGACAGAATTGCCCCCAAAAAACAGATAGTACAATACAGGCCTCCCCCCCCCCCCCCATGAACTCCTGACACGTGTATGCCGTGGCCTAACAATTTTCTTTAGTTTTAAAGCCCTGGAGCTATTTTTTTCTTTGAGCCTCGTGCTCTTTTCTGTCTTTTCACAAATACCTATTTTAATTTTTTCCTCTCTCTCTCTCTTTGCCTCACTGCAGATTACTCACTTTTATTAGACTGCAGCAGCTGTAGAAACGCAGTATAAAATGGCATCGGGAACTGGTAGTTAAACAGCTCTTAAAATAGATCTGAATGTGTTTTGATGTCAGTTGCCATCTCTTTTGGAAAATCCTGTTACCTGACAGAAGACCTTTGAGCCTCTCCTTCAGATGTCATCTCCAAACTAATGTTTCGTTAGAGGCGGCCCTGATACATTTGCACAAATTACATTGTCAAAATGGCAGGCCAGAGCGTATTTAGACACACGTTAAAATTGGTCCTCCCTGTTTTGAACCTGCCACATGAAGGAGATTAAAATGTAACTTTGAAGAGCGGAAGCAAAAGGCTGTCAGTCCTTTGAACATGCGTATATATAAAACGTCATTTTGGGATTAATTTGGGTGTAAATTAAACCTGACCGCGTACTGTTACGCTGTCCTTGGGGACCACATGAAAAAAATATTTTTGAGTTCACATGAACACAATGGTAAAAAGCAATCTCTATTTTGTTGGAATGTAAGTCTTTGGCAGCTATTTCAGACATCACTGGTACGGCGGAATAAATTGTCATGCCGTTTTGAGCTACAGGATATTTGTCTAACAGCAGGAGAGGCAAGGTCTCAAGCTGTGCAGAACTGAAAGATTCCCCTCTAAGATAATGAAAGTTGAATAGAAAATGCAATACAGGAAAGAGGCTAAAGGCTATTAAGGGCTGAAAAGTATATGATGATTAGATGCAGTCAGAAAAGCATTCAGGGGTAAGTAGCTACGTTCTGGAGGATGTTCCAACCAAAATAACATTCCAAGTTTTGTAGGCTTGTGAAAGCCATCTTCTCATTTTTACTTTGGGTTTTTTACTTAACCCAGTGGAGAGAGCTCACTTCGTATGGCCCTTGTACAGTACAGCTTTTGTGCCAGGCTCAGTGAAATCGTGTCTCCTAATTGAGAGGTCGTTTTTTGACTGCACGTAGGACAGAAGGAACACAGTACTGCCCTGCTATACAAAGAGCTTCACAGGCTAGCCTTTAATTCTGCTTGTCTTTGTCACACAGCTACGTTATGGGGTGGGACATAGTCTGACTTCCATTTAACAGACTATCCCTGAGCCATATGCAAATGCAGAAATGAGCCATTATTTTAATGTAGGACTCCAAGAGCAAATCTCATGCCCAAGCACTGGGGGCTATACGAAGTATAGTATTACCATGTTATCTTTCACACGCACAAATCTAGACTCATACCGGATCTGGTAGATGAGTTGCTCAGCCCCATCCGGTCTGATAGACAAGTGAGCCCAGTCAATTTAGCTGGCTTTTCTCTCTGTAACAGAGTCCACAGTAATTACAACAGCTGACACTGTACAAATGAAAGTCTTTATGTACATCCAGTGTTAAAACTCTGACATCTGGCACTAAGCATCATTTTCAAAGTCATGAACATCTCTCTGTTTGTTCTGTAAGGGGACTGAACCAGGTTAATAGCTGGCTTGCACACTTCTGCCACCTCTCCTCATGCCAAGCTTGAAGACCAAAGTCTTCAGTGAGTTGTGACATTTGAATATAATTGCCTGGGCAAATGGAGGCTGCTTTTCTTCCCTTTAAAAAAACACAAAGCAGTAAGTGGAATTCTTCACTAGTTGCTGTGATAGAAATCAACCTCAGTCAGGGTGTCTGCGCAAGGGGAAGGGGAGGGCAAGAAGGAGGGAGCGTGCCAGTCTGGCAATTAACCAGGCTCATAATTGTCATAAATCAACAAATGTTTGGTTTGTGGTATCTGAATTGGGCCTAAAATGCAGGGAAGTTACTGTTTATTTTGAAAGCTTGAAAGATATTTTCCTGGAACACCTTGAGTGTTTTGAGCTTTGCTGGACTTCTAAGTCAAGACTGGATTTAAATTAGAAATATTGGTTAATGTTAATGGTCAGTTTTGACCTATAAAGTTAAAGAATAAGGCCCAGCCAACACCAATGCCCTGCAGCCAGCAAAAGGACTGAGGTGATAGGCTATGGCCTGGTGCCCTCCAGCAAATGCAAGATGAGGCATAGCTGCCCAGTGTCCTGCTCCCCTCCCTCCCTCCAGACACAACAGACACTCCTTTTTCTGGCATATAGCTGGAATGAGAGACCCCTGATGCTTCCTCACTCCCAGGCAGATTTTCCCACCAAAAATGTTTTTAGTTCCCCTCAGTGACTGAGCCACCCTTCAGTAGTGTGTATTTCTTCATTATTTTATAAAAATTAACTGTCCCATCCTGTTGCAGATATTAGTTTAGGCTTATGACCCAGCACAGGAACTAGGGGGAATACAGGAGCTGTCTTGTTTTAAAATACCCTCATGAAATGGCACGTGAGGCAAAATTAATGTTCAAAAACAGAACAGTCAGGGAATACATAAATATAAAGTTTCAAGATATAGAGGTTGCTGAAGTAAAACTTTCAAATATAAATATATATACACACACACATACAAAATTAAGGGGTTTTGAACGAACAAGAGTGTTGTAGCTTAATTTCTGAGTTTCAAATTCTTTTCAGTGAGAGGTTTTTGCTTATTTTTCAGCTGTTACACAGAATATTAAATACAGTTTCTTAGAGGATAGCTTTGTCTTAGTGCTTCTAGGTTTCTCTCTTCAGCAGTATAGGTTTTCCCTTAGGTATTATAGCTTTCCAGCAACTCTTGAAGTGTCTAAGCTCTTCCCTTTTATCACAAACCTGGGTTCTCTTCCCAACCCCTTCCTACTGCCTGGAAGTTATCCCTAAGAAGCAATAACTCCTTTTCCTATTTAGCTTAACCAGGAGTTCTCCCTCAGAGCAGTTTTTAATATATCTTAGACAATGGGGTCCTTATTCTTCTCTCTGTAGAAGTACTTTTCTGACAATTCCTGGACAGAAATCTCTGACTCCCAGAATCTCTTCCCTCAGAAACCAAACCCTCTGGCTACTGATCCAGATATTAGATTTCAGACCACGACCAAAAAAATGAATGAATCTTTTCCCTCCAGATCAGCTGTTTCATTTCCTCTCTCAGCTGATGCTGGCCAATCAGAGAGTGAGTAGAGCAGCTCATCTTCTCTCCAGGGAAGGTTAACTCTTGAACTCCCTGACTCTCTGACACAAGCAGCATTTTAAAAAGCCTGCTTTTCTGTGCAATCCATCACAGCTGGATTTAACTTTGATCTGTAAATAGTGTTGCCAGGCTGAGCCTGGCAGCTGGTGGGGGGATTGGGAAGTGGGAACAAAAGAGTGCTAAACTATAGAGTTTCTGGCGATTCCTAGAGCTACTCTATGTCACTTCTGGGTTTTCTGTGAAGGTGATGTAGGGACACAGCTGATGTTGCTTCCCCCCCCCGCCCCCTCCTGTTGCTGCTCAAGAGTGGCAGGCAGCTAGGGATGGCAGCAGGAGGCCTCCTGCTCCTGGCAGCCCTACCTGTAAAGGGTAATGAATGAACAATGCCACTGTGTTCAAATGTGACACTCAAAATGATTTTTGGTGCTGCATAGGGGCTGAGTATACAAGACACATCGTTGTGAGACTTCCTGAAGAATCAAACGTGAAAGCCGTTTCGTCCTTCCAGACTCTGTTGCCCCATCACAATCATTCATTTGTGGCCGAGGAAATCCTTTGGCCTCGTTGGTCCGTAGTGTCATATTTGCTGTCTTTAAACATTGCATAAATTGAGACTGTTTTATAATGTGCTGCATTCGGAAAACTTTAGTTCTGAGAAATGGCAGATTGTCCTAGGGGTGTTAAACAACAAATACTAAACTCACTATAATTTATAACCAGTTTAAAGCATACCTTTTGGTTGGTTTGATTTTTTTTTCATTGACTGTGACCCATAAATATGGGAGGATTGTTGAATGGAACTAATGAATAGCTGGCATCAAATTTATTATACAGAGAAGAAGAGACATTCCTCATCTTTGATAATACTTAAGCTTCATCTCCCCAACTTAAGGACTTGATTCAGATAGTATTCTGGTCTGAAACGCTTGTGTTTCCTTAGTTTCTTGTTTTCTACTGTTTGCCTAAGTCACAGTAAGCTTGGTGTTTTGATTTTGTTTTTCTAGCATTTGCACGAAACCCTTGGACTTCAGCCTGGTGAAGCACGTTTATTCCTAAGTGGTCTTCCTATAGACTTGGATTTCCATGATCCATTTAGGTAAAGTATTAGCTATCCCTCTTCTCTTCTTATATTTATCAGTCCAAAAGCGCCATTACCCTTATCAATAACTTGTCTAAGCTGTGGTTATCTGTCCCTGAATGACCCTAAGAGGAATATTAATAAGTCATTCTGTGGTTGGTTCAATACTGTGCTTTATGTTTGAGTCTGGAGGGGGAAAAAAAGATTGATCGGGGAACAACATCGTTGCTTACTAAATGAGCAACAGCTTTTATCGTTAAACCACTGAGCTCGTTACAACAATTATGCTATAAATAAAACAAGATAAGTGTGCATTAGCAAGGTATGAACAAACAACTGAGATTACATATATTGAAGTGGATCTAACCAGCTTTTCTGTTGATCAAAAAGGGAGGAAGGGTCCTCATCTAAACACCCAAAAAGGCTCTGCTGGGAATCATGGGTCCTGTGTGCACTAAAGTCATGTGAAGCAGGAGCTGTAGTAAGGAGGGGAAATGAGCAAGTGGAGGAGCTGGTTAGAGCCACCATTTTTGTAATTCACAGAATAAAAATCTGCATATTTTTGCCAAGCGCGTAAAGGAATGGAGTACTATCAGTATCCTATAATATCCTACAACTCACCAGATGAAGCTGAGCAAATATTTTCCTTCCGGTTTTACGCATCTCCCACAGACCCAGCTGCTTCATCACTAACAACTTTATCTTGAGTAGACAGCAGGAATACCATTTGTGTGCTTTCCCTTGCATTTTCTAGAAGAAATATCTAGATCTGTGGTTGCTTAATTTGTTAACGAGCAGTATAATCAGTGTGAATACACACAACAATTAGAGGGGCTGTATGCCACTAATAATGTGCCAAGCAGTTCCCCAGATTTTCAGCGGACTCTCCGGGTATGTTAATTCACAACCTCCTGCAGAGCTAGAAACTACAAACAGCAGTCTCTGGACATAGTCCAAGTGGTCATGAGACAAGTATTTAAGTAGCCACTATCTTTGAAACAGCTGTGTGATTTCTTTAAAAAAGCAATAGTGAAGGTGAAGTCAGACATTTGCAGCCAAAGAACTGGCTGTTTAATTCAAATCAGTGTGTGAAATTCAACCACTTCTCTCTCCCTTTCCCCACTTACAAAGCCAAACCAGAGTATGCGTGTGGGGGAGGGATATTTTTAGCCCTGATGGATGCTGCGGAGATGGTAGAAGCCAGTAATGATAATATTAACCTGTCAGGATCTAGACTGCATGCGTGCTTGGCTCCCTCATCCAGAGCATCCAGCCTAACGCCTTTCTACCATAGTGTACAACCCTTCTATCCTCTGTGCCCTGATTTGCTTCAGTCCCACATAGTCCATGTCTCAGATACCCGTTGTCAGGGGTCCGTTGGGGCCGGAACGAGGCGGAGCAAAGCTCCGCCAGCTCAGGACTGGCCAGTAGGGCAGCCACGGGCTGAATCAGATTCTCTAATCTGATTCAGCTTGCCGCCGAATTGCTGCTGAAATTCAGCGGCAACTTTAAAAGCCACTGGAGGGGAGGGGGTTTGAGGGAGAGGCTCCAAACTTGCAAGGTAGCTGCTGGGGCCTCTCCTCAAAATGCCCACCAAGTTTCAAGAAGATTGGACCAGGGGGTCTATGGGCCCCCAAACAGGTTGCCCCCATTCCCTCCATTGTTCTCTATGGTAGGAAAAAAGTTAACATTTTTTCCCTCCATAGAGAACAATGGAGGGGATGGGACAATCTGTTTGGGGGCCCATAGAATTGGACCCCATGGTCCAATCTTCTTGAAACTTGGTGGGTATTTCGAGGAGAGGCCCCAGCAGCTACCCTGCAAGTTTGGAGCCTCTCCCTCAAACCCCCTTTCCTCCAGCCCCTCATATACCCTATGAGTTTTTGCCATTGATTTCAATGGCCCATAGGATATAATGGGGCTGAAACTGACATTCCCTTTCTGACACACTTCCGGTGATGTCAGGGGGCGTGGCATATGCTAATGAATTATGCTAATGAGTTATGCTACTGAGCTGCTGCACCTCTTTTTCTGCGAAAGGACCCCTGCCCATTGTGTCCTCAGACTGCTACTTTTCTCTCCCTATTTTTCATCTCGTCCTTTAGCTGCCTTGTCTCATACTTTCACCCTGACCTGGATGGCCCAGGATAGCCAATCTCATCAGATCTTGACAGCTAAGCAGGGATGGGAGACCACCATGGAAGTCCAGGGTCGCTACACAGACGCAGGCAATGGCAAACAACCTCTGATCATCTCTTGCCTTGTAAACCCTGTGGGGTTGCCATAAGTCCTCTGAGACTTAATGGCACTTTCCACCATCAGCAGTCATGCTTTCTGTCTATTGCAGTTTCCTTTGCATTCCTCTCCTCTTCTGCCCAGAGCATACAGCCCCCCCCCGCCCCCGTGTTTAAGAGCTCCCTAATTATTCCCTATTCCTCAAGACATGATCTCCACCTATCTTTTCTTCAGGTTCTTCTTTACCAGTCTGTTGATTTCCCTACACCATTTTTTCAGTCTCCTTGCCTAGGACTCTCTGTCCCTTAGTTTCCCTGTGTCCCAGGACCTCTTCCCAGAGATCAGCTTCCTGCCTTGTAAGGTTTTAATCTCAGCCAAATTGACAACTTTCCTTCTCCTCATAAAAGATGGACTACACATTGCTTAGTTCCCAGAGCAACTGACATTCTTTGCTACCAACTAACTCAGCCAATCGGTGTCAGGGCCTTGAGTACTGGAAGTACAATACAGTCAGGGCTTTTTTTTGTAGAAAAAGCCCAGCAGGAACTCATTAGCATAATAGGCCACACCCCTGATAGTGCCGCTCATTAGTATATTAGGCAGGGGGCTGGGAAAGCATAGGGCAGGCATGGAAGCTTGCCTCTCCCCCCCCCCCCGAGCTTCTCCGCCCCACTACAGCATCGCCTTTCTAGTCTATCCTGCCCCCCCCCGCCCCCTTCCAAACCAGACAGCCGGGGAAAGGTGCTGCTGAAGTGCCTGGGATATGAAAGATCCCAAGCACTTCAGCAATGCCTTTCTAGTCTCCTACCCTGCCCCCTCCAAACCAGGCAGCCGAGGAAAGGCGCTGCTGAAGTGCCTGGGATCTTCAGCATCGCCTTTCATTGCCAGACACTTAAGCATCCCCTTTCTAGACGGCTGGGGAAAGGCAGGGCTGCTTTTCCCTCTTGTGTGTAACGTGAGGAGGGCAGCATGCTTTGTAGCCAGGCATGCCAGAGCTTTTGGTTGTAGGTGTGGCCAACTCAGGAGCCAGCCAGAACTCCATTCCTTTGCGTTCCTGCCCAAAAATAGCCCTGAATGTAGTATAGATTAAGAGAACACAATGTTTGTGGAATACTTCATTTATTCAGTTCTCTTTCCTTTGTGGGTTTTTCTTTCTTTGTTTGTTTGTTTAAATACGAAGTATTTTAGAAACTCTGAAGAGTGAAGGGAAAGCAATGCATGGACTTCACACCCTTGGGATTAGGGGAGATATTCTTAGTAAATTCATGAGATTGTCTATCCATGATGCTGATGATGCTTACGCGTTAGACTTCCGTCACTCTTCAATAATAGTAAGTAACATACATATTTTGAAATTGTAAGTGCTAAAAAATCCAGTAATTGATTTGGTTGTCAACTGCTAAGAAATGCTTGGGGCTCTACCTCTCTTCTCGCTCTGGTGTAGTTTTAGGTGCTTGACAGGCTGCGTTAATTTTTTCTATAAGTTCTGCTGCCTTCCAGCAATGCTGTTCAGCAGCACTTCCAGGAAGTCCTTGGGATTTCACTGAAGTGACTGGTCAAAACTTTATTCAACAAGCAATGATGTATCACTATTTTCGGGAAGAATGCTGGTAGCAATAGTAGTAGCCATTTATACAGCATCGTCAGCGTACATAGAACTTTACAGAATTCCACGAGGAATTAACACACAAAAATCTTTTAGATGTTTTTGCATTTGTGTGTGTGTGCGCTTGCGCCTGTGCCTGGAAGTCATGGTGACTTCTCGTGACTCCTGCTGGGGCATGGAGGACATTCAGAGAAGTGGCTTGATAGCCTGCCTCTGCCTCCCGGCCCTGATATTCTTTGAAGGTCTCCCATCTAAATACCTGCCAGGATCGGGCCGTTTAGCTTCTGAGATCTGCTGAGATCAGGCTTGCCTGGGCTATCCAGGTCAGGACAACAGGCAAAATTTTGATAACTGGAGAGGCAAAGGTAAGAAGTTTGGGGGAGCTGAGATGTGGAAGGGATGAGAGAATATCTGTCTAAAAATTTCAAATTAGCTATGTTGATATGATTGATCCTTTAAAGAATTTTTATGTCTAATGTTGAAGAATACAGTACAAAAAAGGGACTTTGGGAAAGGATTTGAGTTTTATGGCAAGCATTCTGATAAATAGCAGTTAGTGTATGGCTGCAGGGATTAAGGCTTGGTTCATGTGTGAGAGGAAACCAAGGTTTAATTAAAGCTAACTGTGGTTAGTATGATTGTCCAAATGTGGGCCACTATTCTAACTGTGGTTAAGGTTTGTGTATGTCAAACAAGAATCTGAAATCATGGTTTGAAGTTGGTTTATTAACCACCATTAGTCATAATTATGATTTTGTGTGCAGTATAGGGGTATGCAAAAAAAAAAAGTTGCTTTCAGGTTTGGGTATATTGGACTCCCCCAAAATTGATATTTCCTGATATTCCCAAATCTCAATACCGATATGGTATTCTGAGTTGAGATTTTTTGGGAATCTTGAATTTTTCACCTCCATTATACCCTATGGGGACCATTATACTCAATGTGGAATCTATCTGGGGGTGTCTGGGGGTTTGTCTTTTGAGGTAGGGACATCAAATTTGCTGTATAATTGCTGGTGCCTCTGTTCAGAAGAACTCCCAAGTTTCAAAAAGATTGGACTAGGGGATCCAATTCTGTGGTCCCCCAAAGAAGGTCCCCCCATCCTGCATTGTTTCCAATGGAGGGGGGAAAGCAAAAAAGCAAGGGAAATAGAACCCCAGAGAATCTCTGCTGTAGAAACTGAAAGGGAGGGGGAGTTTGTAAACCTAGAAGAACCAGTGCAATATGCCTGGCAGAACCAGTGCTACTGTAGCAGTGCAAACCCAACAGGACTAAAGTCAAACCAGAGAGTCTCTGCAGTAGAAACTGAAGGGGGAGCATTTTTGCAAGCCCAGCAGAACCAGTGAAAAGCACAGAGTGCCCAGCAGTGCCAGTGCATTCACAGAGTGCCCAGCGGAGCCGACTGCCGTTGTGGCAATGCAAGCTCAACAGGACTGATGTCAAGCACAGAATCACAATCCAAGTGGGGGAGGAGTTGGAAGCCCAGCAGAACCAGTGCAATGTACAGTGCACAGCAAAACCTGGTGCCACTGTGGCAATGCCAGCTCAACAGGACTGATGTCAAACACAGAATCACAATCCAAGCAAGGGGGGGATTGGAACTCTTTTGGACCAATCTTTTTATTGTTATTCAAGCTTCTTAGTTATATATGCAATCCATTCTGCTTGTTAAGGCTTTCATTCCGCTCACAAGCTTTTATGAATGTATCCCGAGTAAAGAAATTTGTTTTGTATGGATCTTTCAGTTGTTTGGCTGTGGGGAACTTGAATATCATTCACTAATAACATCACCAGTTCTTCTTCATTCAGAATGCAGTTGTTGCATTTGTTAAGACTCAAATGCAATTGAAAAACCAATTATTCCTCTGTTCAGCCACCATATTTCATCCTTGTATTTGTTAACTGTAAGTGTGCTTTAGTGGATAAACAATTAAAGAAGGATCTCTGGCGACAAATGATAAATTTTCTTATAATTGAGGAAGAAATCGAAAGCAGGAATCTCAAAGAGTGCCAAATTGCCCTATATTGACATGTACAGAAATACTGGTAGTGGCTGAACAAATTTTAATTTCTTACTTACTGCAATAGGTATTGTAGCATTCCCAAGAGGACTAGATTCTTCTCTTTATGTGTTTTTTTAAGTGAAATATTAATGACTAAAGTGCATTGGACTGCAGTAGACTGGTTTTTGTCTGTTTTTAAGCAGCTTTTCTCCTTCTGTATGTTTGTTGTGTTTCCACTGCTTATAGAAATCTGTGTTCCCCCCCCCCCCCCAATTTAACTCATAAAAACTCATTAAAAAATTTAGCAGTGCTGAAGCATTTTCAGTATTTAGTGCTGGAAACATTTAAAATAACTCCTAGGAAACTTACTGGGCCTCTTCAGAGAAAAGATCGTAACACTGAACAAGCTTAGAGTCCAGTGGCACCTGTAAGACCAACAAAGTTTTTAATTCAAGGTATAAGCTTTTATGTGCATGCACACTTCTTCAAATACATTGAATGAAGTTACCAGTCCACACACATAGGCAGAGGGTGAGCAGCAAATCAGCATACAGCATAACAAAGGTGTTTAACAGATGTAAGGACCAAACTGGAAGAACAAGCCTCATTTATATGGCCACCATTTGTCTGAGTTTAATTCTTGGGGGGGGGGAGGGGGAACCTTTGTTCTTTCTACTTAGTGCTACGGTATTACCCATGCGTGCATAGCTGCAGGAACGCGTTCCTGTGCTTTCAGTTCACGTTTCAATAGTCCCGGGTAGAACATGCTGCCGAACTATCTGCAGTTTGTGGCAGTTGTTTCACAGATGCTAAGGAGTTCCTTGGCAGATAAGTCAATGTGGAAAACATTTCCAGAAGGTAGAAAGCTTTAAAAATTCTGCTCTAGTGTATTTGGCTGTGCAAGTCCTTTTTGTTAAATGCGGGTCTTAAACACGGTAAAAGAAAGAAAGAAAGAAAAAAGTAAGGCCGTGGGAGCCATATCTTCTATGTGCATCTAGGGAAACAGTTAATGACCCGGCCACATGGGCTGGGGGACATTCACACAGGCCCTGACCACAAAATAGGTGCCCTGCCGGAAGGGCCATACTGACTCAGGAGAGAAGACCTGCACGATCAACTCCTGTCTTCATGGTTGAGTCACCATGAAGTACAGGTTTGAGTACAGGTTTCCCAGCTGTGCAAGAGCCCTTGGGGAGGGGCCACTGGTCATTGCTAAAGCCAGGGTCCTTTCGAGCAGGAGCTCGGGGGAGCGCAGCTCCGGGAGTTGGTGCCAGCTCCCCCCCCCCCGCGGGGGAATGCCTGCTTGTCATGTGGCTGCAGCAAAATGACCCCGTCCCCTGGAAAGATCATTATTCCTCCGACCAGCCTTCTGAAGGCTTCAGCCACCACTGAAGCTATCCTTCCAGAATTGGCGTATTTCTGAGGCTTGGATTAGTAGCTGGCCCCTCTCTGCCAGCTTTCTTTCTTTCTCTTTCTTTCTTTCTTTCTTTCTCTTTCTTTCTTCCTTCCTTCCTTCCTTCCTTCCTTCCTTCCTTCCTTCCTTCCTTCCTTCCTTCCTTCCTTCCTCTCTCTCTCTCTCTCTCTCTCTCTCTCTCTCTCTCTCTCTCTCTCTTTCTTTCTTTCTTTCTTTCTTTCTCTCTCTCTCCTTTCTTCCTTGCCTTCTGACATACTTCCGGTGGTGTCAGGTGGTGTAGCATATGCAAATAAGTAATGCTAATGAGTTATGCTAATGAGCTCCTGCACCTCTTTTTCCACGAAAGGACCCCTGGCTAAAGTATCTCCTTTTCAGGCTTAATCTCAAGCATCTCCAGTTACAAGTATTAGGTGGTAGGTTTTACGAAAGACTTGTGATCCTGGAAAGCAGCTGCCAGTCCGAGTAGACAATACTGACTTTGATGGACCAGTGGTCTGACTCAATAGAAGGCAGCTTCATGCGTGCACAGGGAAAAACAGCTATCGCTCAGTTAAGGTTGAAAAGTGCCTAAGCACACTTGTCAGCCTTATCCGCAGGGGACATGCTCCGGGGCATTAGCATGCAACATTCAGGGGTATTTTGCTTATAAATGTCTTATTTTTATCAGTAAGTTTGTGACCCCTGGCAAGCACTGATGTGTTTTTTTCCTAGTGGATCAATAACATAGAAAAGGATCAGACCTATGACAAGTGGCCTACAAGTTTTCAGGAACTTCTTAAACCAGCATATAGAGGAATGATGCGACAGATTCGACGCAATTTGTATAACTTGGTACGTATTTGTGTGTGAGTGTGCTACTGAATTTCTCCTGAAATTACTGTCTGTTCAGATGTTGGGGTTCTGGGTGTGGAGGTCACTAAAAATCCACTTTCCTGTAGAGCAACAGTCCACATATGTGGATATAACGCTTAGAAGTGCATCACTCAGTTGCTTGCAATGTATCTAGAGCAGTGCTGGCCTATTTGGTGTAGTGGATAAGTGCGCGGACTCTAATCTGGGAGAACCAGGTTTGATTCCCCACTCTTTCACTTGCAGCTGCTGGATGACCTGTTCTGTCAGAGTTGTTCTCTCAAGGACAGTTCTGGAAAGAGCTCTCTCAGCCCCGCCTACCTCACAGGGTGTCTGTTTTGGGGAGGGGAAAGGAAAGGAGTTTCTAAGCCACTCTGTGACTCCAAGTGAAGGGCGGGGTATAAATCCAATCTCTTCCTCTTCTCTTCCTGCTGCCACTGGCACATTCATGCGTACTTTGCATATAACTGACAACAAACAGGACAGGACTGTTGAAAATATTGCATCTTCAACGTGGTCTCTGTGCTTCACACCTATGGGGTTTTCTGCGCCTGCGCGGAAATCCATTGGTATTGTAGAAAGCTTTAGCAGATTTTCGCACCCAGCATCTCCAGGCATGCGCAGGGACCCCCTCACGCATGCCCAGAGGAGTAGGGCGTGGACATCCCGCCAGTTCTCTTCTGACCGCCGCGCTGGTAACATCTCTGTTACTCGTCTCCGTTGGTCGTGTTGTGGAAAGCCTTTCGCCTTCCCTTCGTCTTCCTCCTTTGGTTTGTTTTGTTTTTTGCCTTTTCTTCTTCCTTCTTCTTAAAAAAAAATAATTTGACTCTCTTTGCTTTGGACTTTAGGTCCTCTGGTGCCTTTGCCCCACCCCCCGTACAGCTCTCACTGCATGGCTAGCAGGTGGGGCTGTTTTAAGCGCTGCTCGTCCTGCGGGAGCAAGCTTGCAGTTCCTGATGGACATTCTCTCTGCCTGCTTTACCTTGGCAAGGGACACCGCCCAGATTCATGCCCTCACTGCACGAAATTCTCAAATCAAACAAGGAAAAATAGAGCAGCTTGCCTATGGGTAGCCCTCTTATAATCAGCCTTGCTCCCCTCGGCACCCATGGAACCTACCCAAAGTGGACCCTCGATGTCAACCATCGACACCATCCCTTCGACATTGAAAGCTTCTTCTGACATAGTCAAAAAACCTCTAAACCTCCGGCCTTAACTCAGTCCACTTCTTCGACGCTGGTCAAGAAGAAGAAGAGGGTCAAGTCGGAGAAATGCAAGGCTGCAGACGTAGCTGCAACCAAGCCTCCAAGGAAGCCACCGACTTAGCCAGCAGCACCCGCCTTGCCACCTGCCTCTGCCACTAAGCCTCAGAGTCTCGAGGTAACGGCACAGGCTGCTTCCACACCGATGGATCTTCCCATCATCCATCTCCTGGATTCGCCAATCAGGCAAGTTGACTCCGTGCCTCCGGAAACCATCTTGCAGACACAGGACTTTGCTGAGTCTCCATGTAGACGGAGATCGCAATCGAAATAGCCTATCTCCGACCGATTGGTCTCTCCGTTTGACCCCGACCTGTACTGATGCCAATGACGGCGGCTTGACTCCGAACCACCACCAGCCTACCATCCCACCCTGGATAGGGACCGCAGGCAGGACTATCGAGAATGATCGCCTCTGCACCGATCTCCACGGCATCTATCTCCTATTCTCTCCCAATGAGGCTACCCGTCGCGCCCCATCATGCCTGGGAACACCAACATCGATACCAGTATGGAGCTTACTTCTCCATTCTGTGGTCCTCACCAGCGCACCATGCTGAATGGGACTGCTATCCGTCGCACCGCCCACACTACCCACCTCCATTCGCCTCTCTTGCGAGGCCACCAGATTGGACTCCTGTCGATACGAGGTACCACTCTCTGCCCTCGCTGACACACAATCTACCTATGCCTCATCAGGGGCAAAAATCGTCACTACCCACTCGGGATTGATGACTACCTTCCCCACCAAAGCCTCCAGAGTAGACACCACCGGCCCCGGCTCCACGGCAGACCCTGGATCAACCAGTTCACACCGACCTCCCTCTCCCATCATCTGACTCGTCGGATAGAGGTTCGAAAGATAACCACTCTGACACCCCTAGCCCACCGGACAAACCATCCCCTAAGCCGGACATTGCCAACAACCTTCCCATATCCCCATCGGAGGACCTGTCTTCCTACAGGGACCTCATCAAGCGTATGGCACTATCTTTGGGCCTCTCAGTGGTCCAGCCCAAACCTGTCATCACCAACACAGTCTTCAATGTAGTCCAGCTTGATGTCTCCACATTGATTGCGCTGCCCATGTCTGGAGTCCTGCTCCAAGCTGCCAAATCTACATGGGACAACCCATCACCACACCTGTCTCTTCCAAAAGGTTGGACCACATGTATAGAGTTCAGGAAACGGGAGCTGAATTTCTGTCTAACCACCCCTGGCCTAACTCGATGGTCGTTAATTCATCCTCCAAATCCAAGTGGACCCACTCCACCCCTTCTGACAAAGAAGGCAAGAAACTAGATGCTTTCGGTAAACGCTTTTATTCCGCAGGATTCTTGGGACTCAAAACTTCTAATTACATTGCCTTCATGAGCAGGTACCAGTATGCACTCTGGGAGCAGCTATCTCAACACATCGCTTCCCTCCCTGAAGAGCATTGCTTGGCAGCTCATAAGATCCAGAAGGAAGGGTTGGTCCTAGCCAAACAGCAGATAAACTCTACCAAACGCAATTTGGATACTTTCCCCAAAACAATGACCTCTGCCATCACCCTTCACCGTCACTCCTGGCTCCGTTCCACTATGCTACAGTCTGACACAAGAGCATACATCAAAGATCTTCCCTTCGACAATTTGGGCTTGTTCCACTCCACCACCAACTCGGTCCTGCAGGAGATGGACAAGAGCATCAAATCCTCCCGAACCCTAGGAGTCTTCTCCACCCCACAGCAATTCAAACCATGCTCTTGGTCCCGCCCATGGTTCAGGAGATCTTCCACTAGGAGCTCTCCAGAACACTCCTGGCGACCACATACCTCACCCTCCACCCAGAGGGTTCCTTACGCCCAGAAACAAAAATTCTCACCGGCCCAACAATCCAGCTGCTCCAAGACGTCCCAGCAGCCTAAGCAGGGACTTTGCCTCTCTTCCTTCACCTACCCGCACCCATCTCAGCCCCTTCCTATCGACCTGGGCCCTAGTGACCACAGACTCCTGGGTGCTTTCCATCATCATTCGAGAGTACATGATAGAATTTGTTTGCCCTCCACCCTACTCCAGGGTAGTCTACACTCCATCATCAGATGCCCTTCTCCAGGAGGTCTCCATCCTACTATCCAAGGACACTATAGAACCAGTGCCCGCTCAACAACAACGGATGGGCTTTTACTCCCATTATTTCGCGGTCCCCAAGAGGGATGGTGGCACCAGAACTATCTTGGATCTCCAAGGGCTGAACCAATTTATCATCTACCATCGCTTCCGTATGGTTACTCTTTTCTCCATCCTCCCTCTTCTCCGCCGACATGCATGGATGGCCACGATCAACCTCCAAGATGCCTATTTCCATCTAACCATCTACCCCCGGCATCACAGATACCTCCGTTTCACGATAGGTCAGGACCACTACCAATACAAGGTCCTTCCATTCGGCCTCGCCACGGCTCCCAGAGTCTTCACAAAAATGATGGTAGTGGTCACAGCCTATCTCTGTCTAAATGGCATCGTCTTCCCCTTTATAGAGGACTGGCTCCTGGTGGCAAATTCTCAAGAAGACCTCCTCCGGAGCATCACCCACACATGCTTCCTTCTAGAACACCTGGGTCTCAAGATCAATAGAGACAAGTCACACCTCTCCCCCTCCCAGCAGGTCCAATACATAGGAGCAGACCTGGACTCTACTACACTACGGGCCTATCTCCCAGATGACAGGGCAACCCCCCTCATTGCCCTAGCTTGCCAGATTCACTCCCAGCCAGCTTCTACAGCCCTCTCCATCCAATGCCTACTGGGCTTCATGGCTGCCACTACAGCGGTACTGACATTCACAAAGCTCAAAATGTGACTCTTTCCGCCCTCTCATCCAACCACAATCATTTCTCCTTTCCCCACCAGCGGACGTCCGAGACTCCCTACTGTGGTGGACTCTAGATTCCAATCTCCTCCAAGGGGCCCCCTTCCAACTCCCTGCTCCACAGCTCACTCTTACCACCGACGCCTCCAGATGGGGTTGGGGAGTGCATCTCCTAGGTCACAGTACGGGTGGCAGATGGGACTCCCACCCCCTGTCCCATCACATCAACTACTTAGAACTACTGGCAATCTTTTTCGCCCTTTGTGCCTTTCTGCCTCTGGTCCAGGGACACTGTGTCACGGTTCTCTCAAACAATACGACCGCAGTCCGCTATATAAACAGGCAGGGAGGAACCAAGTCCTGACGCCTGTGCCTTCTCGTCATCCAGATCTGGAATTGGTGCACCGACAACAGGATTTTCCTTCATGCCACCCATATCCCGGGTTCCCTAAACACCCAGGCAGATCTCCTCAGCAGGGGCCAGGCCCAAGCCCACGACTGGGAATTAGCCTGGGTGTATCTGTACCCAATATTTTTCCAATGAGGCTTCCCAGAAATAGATGTTTTTGCCAACAGAAACAACACAAAATGCCCCAGCTTCTGCAGCCAAGGAGGCCTTGATCCCCTTTCCCTAGGAGACGGTCTCCTTTACCCTTGGTCAGTGGAATTCCTCTGTCTGTTTCCACCACTGCCCCTGATGACTCAAGTCATCCACAAGGTCATTCGGGAGGTAGCGAACTGCATCCTCATAGTGACTTGGTGGCCCAAGCAACCCTGGTTCCTGATCCTCCTGTCTCTGGCCAGAGGACAGTACCTCCACCTCCCACCTCAACCAGACCTTCTAGGGGTCACCGGCACCCCCCTCCTGCACCATGACATCCCATGCCTCAAACTCACGACATGGAGAATCACCCCTTCATGTTCTCAGACGGGGTAGCAAACGTTATTCTCAATTCTCGCATAGCCTCCACACATAAATCCTACACTTATAAATAGAATCGATTCTGCTCATCTCTTTCTCAAGAGCCAGTCTCGCCCACCTTGGCCGGCTTACCTCGCATCTTCGAATTTCTCCTCTCTTTAGCAGAGGCCAGGCTTTCACACTTCCCCCTCAGAGTCTATATGTCAGCTATTTCGGCATTCCACAGCAGGGTGGACAACCTCTCAGTTTTTGCACCCCTCCATCCAAGCTTTCTGAAGGGTCTCCTGCATCTGTATCCCCCTACCAGGGCACCAGCCCAGTTGTGGGACCTGCCCTTAGTCCTCAGGACACTCACCAGGAAGCCCTTCAAGCCTCTGGCTACTTGCGATGTAAAGCTGCTCACTTGGAAAACGGCCTTCCTAGTCACAATAACCTCGGCAAGGAGAGTGGGTGAGCTCCTTGTGCTCAGACATGACCCCCCCCCCCCCAATTCCTCTCTTTCCTTCCAAACGCAGTTTGACTGATTCCTGGCATCTCCTTTCTCCCGAAAGTGGTGTCGGGATTCCATCTCCACTCAGAGATCCTCCTCCCTGACTTCTACCCTACATATACATCTGAGTCGGAACATCTCCTTCATACATTGGATGTCAAACGAGCTCTCCTGTTTTATCGTACTCGTACCAAGCCAGCCAGACGAACTCCCCGGCTTTTCATCTCATATGTGCCCCAAAGACTCGGCACACCTATCTCGGCTCAGAGACTCTCACGGTGGACTGTGGAACTCATCCGCCTCACTTACCTTCTGGCTCGTGTTCCGGTTCCAGACCATGCACAAGCACACTCTACAAGAGCCATTGCTACGTCCACAGCCTTCCTGATGGGAGTGTCTTTATCTGACATTTGCAAAGCAGCTACATGGGCGACAACCAACACTTTCATCCGTCATTATGCCTGTGAGGCCCCGCCTTGCCCTCCCTGCCGGCGCCCCCTGTGGCCGTCCTGTTTTCAGGTGGGGAACGGTCCCGGGGGGGTCTAGGAATCGAAGGGGGGGTTGTTGGGTCTCAGTATGGCCGGGGCAGGGGTTTACCGCACCCTCAACTGCCTCCTGGCCCCCATTGGCGAGCGCTTGCAGAGACCTTACTCAGCAGGTCCTTTTATCTCCCCTCTGGCTTCACTCTCTCTCTGTTCCAGCCCATCACGCTTCGCCTCCGGCTTCTCCTCGACCCATCCCCGCCCCTCAGCTTTATTCCCTTCTGGCTCCCCCAGGACCGCCCTGCAGCCAACCGCCCTTCCCCCACCTCCAGCCCCGCCCCCCTTTATCCTGGCCAACACCGAGTCCATGCCCGTGCTGGCCTCGCTCTTCGTGTTCCCATGTGCCGTGCAGGACGTTCTGCGCCGCCTCCTTCACGCCATCGGAGAGGAGTTCGCCGCGGCCTCCCTGCCCGGCGACGAGCCCTTTCTTTGGATCCCGGGGCCGAGGCCCTGGCACCCTCCCGGGGAGCGCACGTAGGTTGGGGCAGCCTGGTCGCGGTCCCCGGAGGGAGAGTCGAGCCCGTGCCCGCGGTTTGCCGGAGCCGGCGTGCTTTGGGTCGGGCTCCGCGGGTGACGCTGGCATTCTCTTGGGGCTCTCTCCCCCCAGTTCTTCTCTCCTGGGAGCGGCCAGGGAGGCCCGCGAATCCCCTGGGGGGGGGGTCTCCCAGGCCCGGACCGGCAGGAACGGGACAGTGCCCTCGACATTCAAGCTGCACGACATACGGCTATGGGTCGCCTGATCCTGTCCACTGGGTCTCAGTGACAGCCTGCCAGCACCCGCCTTTAGGTAGGATACTGCTCGCCAATCTCCCATAGGTGTGAAGCACAGAGGCCACATCGAAGATAAACAGGTTGCTTACCTGTAACTGATGATCTTCGAGTGGTCATCTGTGCATTCACACCACCCGTTCATCCTTCCCCTCTGCTGCCAGGCTTTGTCCTCCTCCTCTCAAGTCTGGCTCGCAGCGGTCAGAAGGAACTGGTGAGATATCCGTGCCCTGCTCCTCTGGTTCCGCGCGAGGGGGGCCCCTACAAATGCCTGGAGGCGCTGGGCATGAAAATCCGTTAAAGCTTTCTACAATACCGATGGATTTCCGCGCAGGCGCAGAAAACCCCATAGGTGTGAATGCACAAATGACCACTTGAAGATTATCAGTTACAGGTAAGCAACCTGTTTTTCCCTCTTTCTCATGCAAGTCTGGATTGCCCACTGTAGGAAAGGGCTTTTTGGTTATCTCCACACAGGGACCTCCATACCTACATCTGTTTTAATTGGTACCTTCTGGCTCAAACGTGAACACTGCCCCCTCCTGGAGAAGTATGCTCTTGTGATGCAGCTTTAGATTGGAGTTCCACGGCAGCATGCCGAAAACTCTGCAGCAAAAACAAACAGGGTTTGTAGGACCTTCAAGATCTGCCAAGTGAGGGCTGGCCCATCTCAAGATTCCTGAAGTGGGTTGTAGGATATGAAAGCTTATGCCAAACTACGGACCTGTCCATGTTTAAGGTCCTGCAAGACTCCTGTTTGTTTAAGGCGATATGCCATTGTTCCTCAGCCTTGAGAAGATGTATATACAGTCCTCCTTGCTAGCTTCCACTTATTGCACGTGGTGCCTGAGATTTGAGTTGCGGTCAGAGTTGCCAGCTCTGGATTGGGAGATTTTGGGTCAGAGTTTATTTATTTATTCATTCATTCAATTTGTATCCCACCCTCCCCACCTTTCAGTGGGCTCATGGAGGGGGTTAATGGAGGGGAAGGAGTTCAGAGGGGGTGCGGTGTAAGAATCCACCCTCCAAAGTTGTCATTTTCTCCACGGGAACTTGCTCTCTATAGCCTAGAGATCATTGTAATTAGTTGCAGCTCATGCACCCTGGCAGAAACTAGGGTGCCCAGAAGGAATGGCCAGAAAATTGGAGCCACAGGACTGAATATTTGGGTATCAGGAGGGGGACCTTCCTGTGGCCCTCCTGCCTCTTTCTACCTGGCCCCAACCAGAAGACAACCAAGGCAACCACTGTCCGGCTGAGGCAGAAGCACCACAGCCCGACAATATGGCCCATCCAGGGGGGTGAGCCCGGTGACAGTCCACAGAGCAAACACACCAGCGTTTTCCATGTTTTGGCGGCAGCCCGAAGCCAAGTCCATCAGAGGGTTCCCCAGGGGTCCTGGGCTACTTCCTCCCCAGCCGGCTCGAGGAACCCTCACAGTTAAAGGAGGGCATGGTGGAGGGGTTGGCAGGTTGCAGTGACATTGGCCAGATAGGGAAGAAGTGGGATGGGAGGGCACCAACGGGAAGGGAGAGAAGACCAACCCCGTGGCCAGTTTGTTATGAAGAGGGAGGCGGGGCGGAAGGAAGGAGAGGGGAAATAAAAAGGAGACCAGGGAAACTGACTGGGGAGGATGACACCGGGCACGTATGGAGCAAAAGTCACGGAGTGAGGAGGGGCGGAACTGACCTGAAAGGCAGAGAGAGCGAGGTGAGCAGGAGGTTACTGCCTTGAACTTGGAGACTCTAAAATAGCTGCCAGGTAGGAGGAGGGCCAGTGGAGTAACTGGCAGCTGCCCCAGGGGTCTGAGGATCAGCAACCCGGCCACCCTAAGTTCCCCTACCCTGGAACCAGCCTGCCTGCCTCCCCCTCCTGCTCCCCCAGTGGGGACCGGACATTCGGGTTCATGCACCTCATCTGTTGACCCTCTGTGGGTGGGTTGATATGTTACCATTGCAGTTGGAGGGCCTTCGGGTGTTACCACATAAATTTTCATGTACAGAGTTTATTCCTGCAGCACAGTCCTTGGCCATATGAACATGAATTCTGTGCTGCAACAGTAATTTGTGAATCAGCCTATGCCCAAAGAGAATCCAGGGGTGCTCTAGTATGAGTGAGTACTTTCAGTTTGTGCAACAAATCTGCCATTGCAATCAGCTTTCCCACACCTCTTATTTTGCTTGTCTGTTGTTTGCTGAACTCATGTGGGTGATAGTAGGCCATTCCAGTGCCCGGAAAGAGGCTGTAATGTAGTATGCTCTGTGTAGCAACCAGCCTGCCATGGACTCCCAGGTAATGGCGCCCGCCACATGGCCAGAGCACATGGTCAGGCAGAGAGGGGAGCTTGAATCTGGAGGAACAATAGACATCCGGATTGAAAGCCTCCACCAATGTGGGACCTAGGTTCTCCCTGGGGAGCCAATGCAATCAAAGGCTCCTCCAGGGAACCTATGACAAACATGTGCATATGTTAAGCCCCTATCAGGTCTTCTGGGTGCGGCTGGAGGTGTGGCTCCGGCCAGCATATAATGAGGGCCCTGGAGCCCTGGAAGCATGCTTCTTCTGACCATCTACTGGGCATGCTGAATCACTCAATAAAGGCTTCATGATTTCACTGTTCCTGGTCTCCTGAGTCCAGTACTCTTCAGAGGTGTAAGGGTTTATATTGAGAACTGGAGTTACCTAATTATGAAAGGCCCTGATTTGCAAGGCTATTGTTCTTTCTAAAAGTTAAATGTCAATTAAAATTCCTGAAAGCATCCAGATGAACTTCTTCTTCAGGTCACCTGCTCATTCTTTTCTAATCAGTCTGATTAGACTCACTTTGATTGTATTAGCTCAGAGCAAGCAGTCGTGTGAATACCGGCATTGATGCATCATGTTTGGGCTGCTACAGCCAAATTTGGTACCCTTCCTGCTAGGGCAGGACATTAAAATGTGCGGCTTTATTGTTGGGTGACTATTCAATACTAAATCTTCAGTTTATCCTTACAGAGAAAGCAGAGTTTATTCTCCCTCATGATTAGACTTTTAATTTAAGAACATTTAACTATGAAAGAGCCTATTGATGTCTTGTCTGGAAGTGTAACCAAATGCTATATTAAATCCTAATACGGTTTACGTGACACAGCTTATCTCAACCTGATTGCTAGTGCTCGCACGTATATGAAAAGGCATCTTCTCAAAGCCAACAAGCGGTCACAGCCAGAGTTCATTTGTTGGCGGCAGTTGTCACGTAGGGTTGTGTGAATGGCCTCCAAGTGCCTGAAGTCCAAGTTCCTATTTGCACCTGTGTAGCGCTGCCAGCCTAGCTGTTCAAAAGCGAGAAATTGCTAGTAGATAAATAGGTACCACTTTGGTGGGAAGGTAACAGTGTTCCGTGCGCCTCGGCATTTAGTCATGCCGGCCACATGACCATGGAGTCATGTGCTGGCTTCAGACAGTGCTGGCTCTTTGGCTTGGAAACTGAAATGAGCACCACCCTCTAGAGTCAGATTTGACTGGCTTTCGAGCAAGGGAAACCTTTACCTTTACCTAGCACCGGGTATGAGTTAAGAATTTGAGCACCTGTCTACAGTACTTAACACCATGCTGAATTGAAAAATAAAAATATATCAGTCAAGAGTATCATTTTTTCCAAGAGTAAAAAAAACAAACTGCACAAAATGTACCTATTGATGGTCTGTATTTTAGATTTGATTCTTCTTTGCCAGGAAGAAGAGGTTTAGTGCAGGTATTGATAGGCATACAAGTTTTGGGTTTCTGAGCAGAATTAGAATGACAGTTGCATTACTGTTTATTGCTCAGAACCAAATTCTCTGTGAAACCTTTTCTCCTGTTAGGTCCTCTTTATTGACCCGCTACAGGAAGAGGCGCTTGCCTTCATGAAACTTGTAGAAGTAATCTACAATCAGAGAGTACCTATAAGGTAATTTCAATATTTTTGTTTCTATTTTTTTTTAAGGGGCCATTTTGTTACGTACAGACGGAATGAAATCCTGCACTTAATGGGAACCAGGATTTCCCATAGCAGAACATGTTCTGCTCTATCGATATATCATATATGCACAATGTATATTTTACAGGATTGATCATCCAACCATCTATCTAAAGGGTTTATTAAAGTATTTATACTCCTCCTTTCTCACCATCAAATGGGATGTAATTTGCAGAATTAGAATTAGTTGTGCCCATTCTGTCTCCAGGGGAAATGCCTCCTTTAGCTTCCAGCTGCATTCAGCATTATTGGCCAGCAAAACAGAAAAGCTGGAGAGAGCTCTCAAAGTGGTTCTCTGACGGCCCACACTGAGTGCGGCAGAAATGTGGGCTGGTTGCTCAACCCTCAGCTTTAGAGAGGTTGCTTCTTCACCCAAAGAGTGATTAACACATGGAATTCACTGCCACAGGAGGTGACGGTGGCTACAAGCATGGGCGGCTTCAAGAGGGAATTAAATAAACATCTGGAGCAGGGGTCCATCAGTGGCTATTAGCCACAAGGTATAGATAGTAACTCTGAGTCTGGGGCAAGTGATGCTCTGTATTCTTGGTGCTTGGGGGGGGGGGGGGGGACAACAGTGGGAGGGCTTCTAGTGTCCTGGCCCCACTGATGGACCTCCTGAGGGCACCTGGTGTTTTTGACCACTGTGTGGCAGAGTATTGGGCTGGATGGGCCATTGGCCTGATCCAACATTGGCTTCTCTTACGTTCTTATGCTGTGACGGTGGATCTGTCTTCGAGCTACCTCCACAAGGACCTGGAGCCATCAGAAATGCTCTGTGTTTCCATGGGGAGTGAAATAAGTCCCCATGTATTACCTATTTTTAAAAAATTCAGGCTGCAAAAATGGTCTGGGATGAAAGATTAATTCCCTCCCCCGGCTATGCACCCCAAATCAAAACTAGGGCTCTGTGCAGTTGCAGTTTAAATGTTAAACAGTGGGGAGTTCCATTCACAGGATCTCCCATCACCACCTAAAGTGGGAGTAGAAAGCAGTGCTCCCTTTTCCACTCAGTCTTGCCATATTTCACCCCCCTCCAATATGGCTTTTGTCTCTGCTGGTCCCATGGTCCCCAACAGAGTCTTTTTGGACAGGCATAGGGGACTCCTCTTCCTTTTTTCACCAGTGGAAAAGTGGGTTGGATTGAACCCATTCTCTCCCCTCGTCATGTGCCTGTATATCTACCACATACGTGAAAGCACTGACTGCTGGTAAAGTAATGGAGAACACCTTGCATATGCTAAAAACTAATGTTTCTGGCAGTTTTCTTCTATACATCTACCAAAAAATGGGTCAGGCATTTTTTTTTTTGTACTGGTTTAAGCTGCTCAGCCGTCAAACGTATTTTCTTGGTTGCCTACCTGGACCACCAAAGTCACTAATAGGATGTTGTAATAGTAGGTGTTGTCAGGGGTCATTTCGTAGAAAAAGAGGTGCGGGAGCTCATTAGCATAAGTTATTTGCATATGCTACACCACCTGACATCACCGGAAGTATGTCATAAGGCAAGAAAGAAGAGAGAGAGAGAGAAAGAAGGGAGGGGGAAAGAAAGGAAGGAAGGAAGGAAGGAAGGAAGGAAGGGGAAGGAAGGAAGGAAGGAAGGAAGGAAGGAAGGAAGGAAGGAAGGAAGGAAGGAAGGAAGGAAGGGGACAGCTACTAATCCAAGCCTCAGAAATACCACTATTCTGGGAGGATAGCTTCAGTGGTGGCTGAAGCCTTCAAAAGGCTGATCAGAGGACCAAGGACCTTTCCAGGGGATGGGGTCATTTTGCTGCAGCCATGACACAAGCAGGCATTCCCCTGCAAGGGGGGGGGGGGCTGGCACCAACTCCCGGAGCTGAGCTCCCCTGAGCTCCTGCTCGAAATGACCCCTGGGTGGTGGTGTTCAGTCGCACAGTCGAGTCTGACTCTTCACGACCCCATAGACCACATCACATCAGGCCCTCCTGCCTTCCGTTGTCCTCCAAGAGTGTGCTCAACTTCATGTTCGTTGCATCGATAATACTGTCTAGCCATTTCATCCTTTGCCGTCCCCTTCTTCTTATACCTTCAATCTTTCCCAGCATCAGGGTCTTCTCCAGTGAGTGCTCCCTTCTCATTTGGTGGCCAAAGTAATTCAGTTTCAGTATCTGGCCTTCCAGGGAACAGTCAGAAAGATTTCCTTTAGGATTGACGGATTTGATCTCCTTGCAGTCCAAAGGACTCTCAAGAGTCTTCTCCAACACCGTAATTCAAAATAATCTATTCTTCGGTGCTTGGCCTTCCTTATAGTCCAACTCTTTTGTTGTAATATAACCAGGGCTATTTTGGGGGTGGAACACACGGGAACGGCGTTCTGGCTGGCGTTCGAGCCTGCCCTGCCCCTCTCTGCCGGCAGGAAAGGGCCCCGCACACCCGATCTCCACTTGGAGATCAAATGTGTGAGGCCTTCCAGCACCCTGCCCTGTCACCAACCGGATTAAAGCTCCCCAGCAGTAGCAGCAGCAGTAGCCACCGCTGGAGGAGCGTGCGCTATGATGGTGGTGATGCTGCTGCCACCGCTTGCTGCTGCCACTGCCACTGAAGGCGGCGGTGAGTCTGGGCTCAGCACCTGCCCCAGAGGGGGATCCCTGTGCAGACAGAGACCCCACAGGCAGCCGCCTCCCCGCTGAGCACATCCAGGGAGGGAGGAGTGGGCGGGCAGAAAAGGGAGAGGGAGGCTCGGCCGAGAAGTTGGAGCGGCTCAAGGTGGCGGCGGCAGCAGCAGCGGTTCTTCAGCTTGTCTTGCCAGCGAACCCACCTCTACAGCCTCACATGGCAAGGACCCAGATGGGCAGACCGCAGTGCTGAGCGCGGGTGCAGGCAGAACCCGGACTGGACTTCGGGCACCAGCGCCTGCCCGGTGGCCCCCACAGCCTACCCGCTCTGGCTGCTGGGCACTCCGTGGCTCCTGCCCTGCAGACCTCCCCCCCCCCCCACCCCCAAGGCCAGGCTGCAGGAGGTGGCTACGGAGAACTCCCATTTGTGCGGGTGAACTTGCAGCGAGCCCGGCACCTTGCAGATGTGCCCAAAGAGATGCGTGTTTGGCACCCCCTGCTAGGAAGGCCAGGCCGCCAGCCCCAGTGTTCACCTGTTTCTCTGAGATGTGGGTTGGTGCTCCACATGCATCCCACTCCACATGCACTGCAACTTTGTCTCTCGCTGTCCTTCCCCTTTAAACGCCCCCCCCCCCAAGCGAGCAACAAAACTTGGACACAGTGCCTGTTGCAGGAAGCAGCATTGTGGTCCCTGAGAGCGAACTCGGGGGGGGGGGGGCCTCATGGACATGCATGGAGTAGTTCCTGGCAGGGGGAACCTCGCCGTTGGGGAGAATCTGAGGGGCAGGTGTGGGAAGCAAACCCTTTGCGGAGAAGGGAGGAAACCCCACAGGGAGAGAACGAGCAAGGTGCTTGGCTGGGAAGTGTCCTTGCAGAAAAGAACGAGGCGGTGTCCTTGATGCTCGCACGGATTCCTCAAAGGGGAGTGCCGGGCCACGAGAAGAAAAGGGCCAAGCTGAAAGCTGCCGCCTCCGGGCTCCTTCTTTCCTTCTCTTTCTTTCCCTCTTTCCCTCCTTCTTTCCTTCTCTCTCTCTCTCTCTTTCTTTCTTTCCCTCCTTTCCTTCTCTCTTTTCCTCCTTCTTTCCTTCTCTCTCTCTCTTTCTTTCTGTTCTGTCAGGGGAGTGACCTATAATGCTAATGAGTTCCTGCTGGGCTGTTGACTCCACATATTTTAAATGCTGTGTGCCGCTGAGACTAGTATCTTGAATTGCTTGCCATTTCAGTTCTGCACATTAAAAATGTCAGTGTGTGTGTTTGTGTGTGTGTAAAGCAAACTTATGTTAATCTGCTTTGAATATACGGTCTGTGTGATTCTTGTACAATTTTCATCTTTCCTGAGCAGGATTGGATTTGTTCTCATCTTAAATACTGACGAAGAGGTTGATGGACATAAGGATGCGGGAGTAGCTTTGTGGAGAGCCTTTAACTACGTTGCAGATGAAGTGGATGTTGCGAAAGCCTTCACCACCATAGCAAATGTTAGTGCTGTAAACTGTTGAAAATTCATGCTTGCCTCAGGGTTACCTTTGCTTTCCTAGAGGTATGAAGTAGCCACAGGACACAGTCTCTTTATTTGGAGACTATGGAAATGCAGCCTTAATTTAGAAAATACCTTTTTTTCCCCTTCCTGCCCACTTTTGTTCTTATCACAACAGCTTCTTTGCATGCTTCCTCAAGAACAGCCTGATGTTCTCCGTGCACAAGTACACCAGACCCTAAGCCAGTGTTCCCTCTAAGCTGAGTGAGTGTGAGCTAGCTCACAGTTTTTTAGCCTCTGGCTCACACATTTGCCTCTGAGCTCAGGAAGGATGGCTCCAGAGAAAACTGCTTTATGCAGTAGCTCACAACTTTAATGCCAGTAGCTCACAAAGTAGAATTTTTGCTCACAAGACTCCATAGCTTAGAGGGAGCATTGGAGAGGACCAGAAGTAATTTTGGTTCACTGCTTCAAGATACAGCTGGATTCGAGGCTGTTAGCAGCACCTTAGAGCTTTGACTCTTGAAAGTTCATATCCCAGAAATCTTCTCAGTCTCTAAGGTTCTATTGGACTCAAATCTAGCTGTTCTGCCACAGGCTAACAATGCTGCCCTCTGAAACTGCCTCAGGATAAGGTCCCTCATACACATCAGTTCCTGCTAGTTGTCTAGACAGACACAGGGGGGTAGATCAGGTCTCCAGATGACACAGATAATCAACCCGTGAGGCGCGCATCAAGTGGAAGCAAAGGAAACTTACCAATTTACTACCTGATATGGTGGCGGCATGGAGGGAGAGGACAGAATTTCCCTCCTGTACCAAAATATCGTTTTCATTGAAGCACTGGGTGCGAGAGCGAATTCAGGCGGGAAAACAATTCCCGTAACAGCGGAAAAGGCAGATTCTGTGCTAAGAGATTGTGAGAGAAAAGACTGAAAGCACAGTGGCCAGGTTTGTAATACCTCTTGGCGTCTTTGAAATACGACGTACAGTTCCGATTGCCTCATCTAAAAAAGTAAAGCTGATAAAGATGCTGCAGAATGGTTGGTGGGATGGAGCTTCCCTTCTTGCAGAAGGAAGTAACTGTGGTCACTTTTTAGTTCAGAAAGACAGGGAAAAAAGATGGCACAGAGCCCGTCAGAGGTTTGTAGCACTCAAATTTGGAATCTCCCTGATGAAACTGATGGGCATTAAATTCAGAGCAGGCAAAAGAAAATACTACCTCATACAACACAGAAACTGGCCGTTGTGTTTGGATAGCCTTAAAGGAGGTTTGAACCAATTCATGGAGGAATTGTTCAGCCTAAGGCTGCTAACTCCAAGAGCTAAATGGAACTTCAGAGGCAGTGTAACCGTGACCACCTGTTGCTTGGGGACAACAGCTGGGGGAAATCCAGTGCCTTTATGCCTTGCTTATTAGCTTCCTGGAAACATTTCTGGCCTCTGTGTGAAACATCTAGATCTAGATGGACCTGGGTCTGATGTAGTGGGACTGTGCTGATAATCGGGCAGTGTGGCCCAGTGGTGTCACCACCAGAGTAATATGTGCAAGTCTTGACAAGAACTCCTAAGGAGTAAACCGGTAGAGAGATGGGGGTGAATATTACTTCACTGTGTCGCACACTCTGATGCCATAGAGGATGAGGGAATTCAAGATGCTTAAACAAGGATTAAAACAAATCCTTCTGGGCCCACACAGCCTGAATAAAATAATATCTCTTGACTTCTGTACAACTCTCTTTCTCAAAGCCAGCCGAGTTCCTTTCCCCAAAAAGCTATTACAAGGGGGATGGTTCCAGAGTTGTACGCCAATTTCCAGCCCAAATTTATTAACAGTTAATTTATAGCAGTGAGATTTTTTTATGTCCCCACTTGCCAAATTAAATAGCTGTGTTCAGCTGGCTAGAATATTTCTAAAATGACTCCGTATCCGGCAATTCGCTCATATTTCTAGCACTCTGCAATGGAATAGTCTACATGGCAGTTTTATTGTGTAAATATCTGTCTTGGTTGCTTGACCCAGTTCATGGTTGGGTACTGGAAGAAAGCCAGGTGAATGCACATAATTATGTAGAAAATAAGTATTACTTTCATTCATTGCTCCCCCGCCCAATACCTTCCCTTTCTCTTAGTGCATAGAAATGTGCACGATAGATTAATTTAAGAGTGAGAACAGTTCATTGAAGTTTAATTGGTTGAAGATATTAAAGTTTCCTGGATACTGCTGGAAACTGGGTAATAAACTAAACTGAATAGATCTGTGACTAGGTAGCGGAAACCCACTTGCAGAGTTCAGTGGTAAAGATTTAATATAATAGGAATATTTCAATAGGTTATCTCTTCTTTTCTCTCTTTCGCTCTCTTTCCTTTTAATTAGATGTACCATGAAGTAAAAGATGGAGGTGTACTTTCTGTGGAGCACGTGGAGCTTGTTCTTCACAGAGAATTTCCTTATGCCGACGTGCAAGACATCCTGGGTGTCCACTCGGACTATGATGATGAGAGAATGGTATAAATGTTTGGCGTTGAGCACTGTGGGTTTTGACAGGAGGGTGGCCTGAGGACAGTCTTCTGTCCCCCTACCCCGCACTAGTCTTCTGTGATCCTCATGCTGTGATAGCTGTTCAACCCCCTTAGACTGGGAGTAGCCACCACCCCATGGCAATATGGTATTTTTAGAAAGAGGAAAAAGCAAGAGTCCAGTAGCACCTTAAAGACTAACAAAATTTGTGGCGGAGTAGGAGCTTTTGTGAGTCATGGCTCGCATCTTCAGATACTTCTTCAAATACAGCTGTATCTGAATCTGAAGAAGTGAGCCGTGACTCATGAAAGCTCCTACCCTGCCACGAATTTTGTTAGTCTTTAGGGTGCTACTAGACCAGGGGTGGCCAAACTGCGGCTCTTTCACCCACATTGTGCAGCTCCCAGCAGGGTGGCTGGGAAAGCAAAGGGGAGGCATGCCTACCCAATCGGTCTTCCCTTCTCCAAGCCAAACTGGGGGGGGTTGGGGTTGGGGTTGGAGAACACATTTAAAGTTAAAGTTGCTTTCTTTCCACTTCTTCTGTCCTTTCTCTCTCCCTCCCCATTTGTTTTCTTTCCACCTCTTTCTCTCTTTCTCACTTCCTTCCTCATCCATTTGCTCTTTTCTTTCTCTCTTCCTCTCTTCCTCCCCTCCATTTATTTGCTTTCTTTGTTTCTCTCTCTTTCTTTCTACCCCTTTCATTTTTTCCACCTCACTCTTTCTCTCTTCCTTCCTTCTGTCCTCCCTCCTCCTCCCTCCCCATCTAGAAAAGACTCTTACTCTTTTCTACTGCTACAGACAGGCTAACATGGCTACCCACCTTGAACTTTAGGAGAGTTATGCATCACACCCAAAAGTGGGCAAAGTTCAAACGGGGAGCGTTAAGAATATAAACTCTCTCTAGTTTTAAAAGCTTTACCCAACTGGGCATCTAGTTCAGACTCCATTGAGTTCAGTGGCTCTCAGCAGGGGTTACTCTGCTACTAGGAGAAGAAGAAAAGGAAGAAGAGAAGATTGGATTTATACCTTGCCCTTCACTACCCGAAGGAGTCTTAGAGCAGCTCACAATCTCCTTCCCTTCCTTTCCCTACCACCACCACCCTGTGAGGTAGGTGGGGCTGAGAGAGCTCTTTCGAGAACTTCTCTTGAGAGAAAGCTCTGAAAGAACTTGTAATTGACCCAAGGTCACACCAGCAGCTGCATGTGAAGCTGTGGGGAATTAAACCCGGTTCTCCCCAGATTAGGGCCCCCCAGTGTGGTGCGTGTATCACCAAGGAGCCCACCAGTACCTTTCCTGACACTCACCAAGGTCGATTTTGCACTGGCCAGTTGCCTCTCATTCTCTCCAGAATTTCCCCTCCCAGTTTCCTCCGGAGTATTTTCTTCATTTTCCCACTTGGAACCTCAGCCCTATCAATATAGCGTGACGATGGGGTTTTCTCCCAAAAAGATTAGAAACTCCCACAATGGGGCAGCCCTCATGAAAGGCAAGCAAGTGGGCATGTTTTCATTTTGGGTTCTCCCCCGGAGCAAACAGGAAAATCCTCTAAAAACAGGATTTGTTTGCTCCAGGGAAACTCTGGTGCAGCAGGGCGATACTCCAGAGCAAAATGTGAGCCTGGAGCAACTGGTATGAAATCGATCAGAAGCTCCAGTGCAAGCATGAAGGCAAACCTGGGGCAAACGCTAGTGCGAAATCGGCCCAAGTGTTTTCAGAAAGGAGGCATGGCTGTGTGGGGCTTTTGCCTAGCAGGGCTTTTGATTGACCATTGGAGGTCTGATTGGATGTGAATATTTTAAAAACGTTGCTTTGGCAGCAGTTGCCACCACAGCACAAAGGTCTTCATTGCTCCTGAAGGTAAGCTGCAGCAGCCATTTTGTGGCTGTCTTCCCCTCCTGTGTTAGCCATTTTGTGGCAATGACTTTGTGGCTGTACCCACCACTTGGTCTCAGAATTTCAGAGGTGCCTATAGGCTCAGAAAGGGTAGGGACCCCTGCTCAAGATCATTGTTTCCGGTTAAGGAAAGTCCAGCAAAGGTTCTTCTGTCCTTTGCCTGTTGACCTACCACAGATGGTCATCTCCTGCTCCTGAAAGGTAAGTGGGGTGGTTCAGCTTGAAAAGGAAGTGAGGAAAACTAGTGTGGAGGAGAATCACTTGAGGGGGTTTTTTTGAGCACACGAAAGAAACACCTGCAAAAAAAAAAAAGTGAAAACCAAGGAGAGCTTAGAAGGGAGTCCATCTCTAATCAAAGGATTGACAGAGGTGCAATTTTTTTTTACCCGTCATGGATGTAGCTATGCAAGTTCAGGAAAGGGGAATGACATGCCTGTCACATGGTGCTCAGGGCAATATATGTTCCTGTATGCACATCTTCATGATTGGAGTGCAGATATTCAAACCCTGTCAGCTGAACAATGAGATTGCCGACCCAAATAGTCTTTGTAAATTCACAATGATTTCTATACATTCTCTCTCTGTGTGTGTGTGTGTGTGTGTGTGTGTGTGTGTGTGTGTGTGTGTGTTCTCACGTGGCTCTATTCTGTTTCATGTTTTGCTTTCCGGGAAGTTGTCTGAGAACAATACATTGCTCCCCGCCCCCACCTTCCATGGAACAGCGCATGGACGTTTGTGTTCCTTGTCTGTTGGTATTTAATCACTTCTTTTCCCTGCAGTCAGCTGCATTCCGTGTAACGGTGACATCCCTGATCTCTCTAGGCAGGAGCAGCATTTTATCGGAAGACTGGCCTGGGTCCATTGCCGCAAGCCCTCTTTAATGGTGTACCCTTTAACAGAAAAGAGATGAATGTCGCAGAGCTCGAGACCTCTCTGCAGAAGATCATGGATGCTACAGAGTCCTTCCAGCAGGCAGTGTTCATGGTGTGTTTAGCATTTATACATATATATATATATAGAGAGAGAGAGAGAGAGAGAGACTTTGCAGTGAAATACTTCAGCTTCAGTCATGCTTCTGTGCTACATCTTTTTGTAATAAGGTGGTTTGAAATTACCGTTGTGAAAACCTTAAATGGCATAATTACTTTAATTTGCAGTCATGGTTTTGAAACCTGATATAGAATGATTATCCATGCCTTAGAATTTAACTAAGCTCCGGTTAATCCTCGAGGCTCTTGGAGTCTTTGTATGAAGAGAAACTGCAGTAAGGAAACACGGACTGGAAAAGAGGTCTCTCCCTGCTCCTTCTTCCAGGCCGGTAGCCAGGAATTTCTAAGTCAGGGGGAGCATTTTAATTCTTTGGGGAGCACGGGGCCACTGGCTAAATCAATTAAAGGTAACTCACATGCTTCACCCAGCCCCAGAGAGAGGTGCAGCGCAGAGGGGAGGCAAGGAGAAGTTGCAGCACGGGGGAATTCGTGGCAGCCGCCGCATCTTGCCAGAGAGTGGGGGGGCCTTGGCAGGAAGTTGGGAGGCAGGCCCCGAAATGCCCCACTGTAGCTACGGGCCTGCCTTTTTCTCTTCACTAACCCTTTTCCGCTGAAGAATCTCCTAATTTTTTAAATGGATGCATGGCAGCCCTAATAGCCCACACTAGCTTGATCTAGACCACAGTCCGTACCTGGATGGGAGACTGGAGCTGCTGTGCAGAGGAAGGCAACAGCAAAGCACCCCTGCTCATGAAACTTCGTGGGGTTGCCGTGAGTTGGTTGCAACTTGACAACACACTTTACCTTCTTTAAATCTTCATATTAAGGTATATGTAGGAGAAATATCTATTCAGATCTGCCCCTGTTACTGAACTTGGTAGGAAGCCACAAATACACGCTAGCATCTGTTGTGATGTTGGCCCTCGGTCAACCTTAGAGAACTAGCATGGTGGAAAGCCCCGTGTTTGAGGCTGCAAATGCACCAAAAATGGCCTGGAATACTCTATGTTTAACTTAGCACAGGGGGCTTGAGTGAAATTGTTTTCCCCTCTTCCCCTTGTGCAAGGACTATAGTGCATAAGGAAATTTTCTGGTAGATCCGAGCCACTGATTCTTATGCCCATAGTGATTTCCTCCATTGCTTAGCTGTGTAGTCCCTTGCCATCAAGAACTCCGGTGAAATCTTCACCTTCTACCTCTGTCTCCTCAGCCTGCACTTCACTGAGGTGAGACAGATCCTCTTTGGGGTGACATCATCATGCTGACGCCATGGCGGGGGGGCTGTTCAGGGGTCAGGCTTCCCCTGCTGGCCAGCTGGCCGGTGGTGGATTGGAGCCCCTGAAATCAGGGAACGCCTACTCCTACCGGGGGCCTGGCAACCTCAGATGGGCTGGCCCTTCCCCTCCTGAGTCACCTGGGCTCCCCCTTCTCCTGCAGTAACCTGAGCCACTTCCTCCCCCCCGGCCAATGGAGAGCTGGTCTCTGTAGAGACACTTTCCTCCCCCCACCCCCCTTCTAGTGTTTGGCTGTATGTTACCACATTCACTGGGTACTGGCCACCAAGGAGATCTCGGCCAAGTGTCACAGGGTCGGGCTGGTTCTTCATAACTCCCATTTCTGTGAGGCCGACCAGCCCTCTCCAATCTACAGGCATCCATGCCACAGGAACAGTCAGGGCAAGTGACTACACAGCTGAGCGATGGAGGAAGTCATTATGGGCATAAGAATCAGTGGCTCGGGTCCACCAGAAAATTTCCTTATGCACTGTAGTCCTTGCACAAGGGGAAGAGGGGAAAACAATTTCACACAAGCCCCCTGTGCTAAGTTAAACATAAGAGTATTCCAGGCCATTTTTGCTGCTTTTGCAAGACATGGTGCAAGAAGGGCACTGTAAAATATAGAACGGAAAGTACTTGGTGTTGCACAAATGGGCCTGCCCTGAGACAGTTTACATTCCCACTCGCACATCGCTGAACCCAAGCCAGTGTTTGCAGCTAGACAGACCCAGTCGAGGCTGATCTTGCCAAGGTGAAGCCTCACCTGGTATCATTAATAATCTTGCCAGGTCAGGAGCAGACAATGGGCTGAATGGAAGGAATCTCTCAGGAGCGTGAGAGGACATTATAGCCTACCGAACTTTCCAGCCTGTAATTCCCGGGCAGCAGAGCAGACCTCTAAAGGCTCCTGGCTCTGGCAGTTCTTGACATCCTCCAGCCCAGAACCTCACGTGTACTCAGAGCAGTGACCCTTTTCTGATCTAAAACTGTCAGGTGCTACAGAATTCAAAGCAAAGCTTCTGTTGTTGTCCTTCCAGGGCCAGCTGAATGATCACAAAGATGCAGTAGACTTCGTCATCGAACAGCAAAATGTTGTTTCCCATATAAATGAGAAAATTCTTAGTGCTGAAAAAAGATACCTGAACTTTATATCTTCACCAGGTAAACCAAGTCCTATCCTCCTTCCCCTTCCTCTGGTTTTGGTCATCATTTTGTTTGATCTTTGATATTGTGTCTTTTTAACTTTTGCAGTTCCTGTAGATATGGAGGATTATTCAACTTTTTCTTTTTTGGATTCTCAAGATAAAACTGTCGTCCTTTCAGAAAATATGAACTATGTCACAAGGAAAGGTATGTTTGTTTTATTAAACTGCTAAAATAGTTTGGTGTAGTAGTTAAGAGCGGCGGACTCTAATCTGGAGAACTGGGTTCGATCCCCCGCTTCCCCACTTGAAGCTAGCTGGGTGACCTTAGGGAAGTCACAGGGCTCTCAGCCTACAAGTAAGCATAGCTCTCCACCTAGTGGTGCCAAAAAAAGAGGTACAGCTTTGGCAGCTAAGGGATCTCTTGGCTATTCCACACACAATGCCATATGATAACTTCAGTTTTGCTAAAATATAGATTATTATACCTGAACTCTTGCAGGACCACCTGTTATAGATATGTAAGGCTAAACCATAGCTACCATTAACTCTGATTTGCTGCCTTAATCCTGGTTGAAATTCTACAAATCTACAGTGAAACTGTGCCACTCTCCCCCAGCAATATAAAGAATAGCATGACTTGAAGATGGAGAATTGCCTTAGCCATAATTAGTGTAGTTAACCCAAACCACTGTTTGCAAATCCACTTTCCAAACTTGAAAAGCATTCCAAGGATTTTTTTTTTTTTAAGTCTGACAGAGCTCTTGAATTGTGAGTTAATAGACGCCATTACATTCCTGGTCATTCTTGCTGCTATTGATACACGGGCAGGAATTAGCAGTTTGCAAGTGTAGCCATGTTGGTATGCAGTGAACAGTTAGATTCGAATCCAGTGGCACCTTAGAGACCAACCAAAGTTTCGGGGTATGAGCTTTTGAGAGTCAAAGCTGCCTTCATCAGATGCCAAGGAAGGGTATCTGAAGAGAGCTGTGACTTTGGAAAGCTCATGGTCTGAAAATCTTGTAGGAGACTTATTTATATCTACTCAGGAAGGTGAGGTAGGGCTGAGTCATTATCTTGTAGGAGTCCTACAAGATAATGACTCAGCCCTACCCCACCTTCCTGAGTAGATATATATTACCTGCCTACCATTTTTCTTCTCACATTGACAAAGAGAGTACTCCATCTTTCTGTGTTATTCCTCTGAGGATGCCAGTCACAGCTGCTGGCGAAACGTCAGATACTACAATGCCAAGACCATGGCCATACAGCCCAGAAAATCTACAACAACTGATGTTTTTACATTGTTTTTAACTATAGTACATCACACAGAGCCTTGTGATCGCAAGGACTGGGCAGTTCATAAATCCAGTATATAAAATAAATAAATAAAAACAGCGGTGTATACTCTAATCCCTGTTTCTGGTTTACTGTTTCACTTTCCCCACTGTACTCGCCTGCCTTGTCTTATATCTCAGGAAAAACTTTGATATGAGGTATGTGTTGCTTTTCAGATGAAGATGTAATATATGCAGTTACCATATGGATCGTGGCTGATTTTGACAGGCCAAATGGAAGGCAGTTGCTATCTAACGCACTGAAACACCTGGTCAGTTCATTACAATTCCTATGTCCACTTATGCAGTGAATGTCACTGAGGGTTCTCCTTAGCAAATCTGACAAGAATGGTAATGGTAACACATATATGGCAGCTAACTTCACTCCGCTGAAGAAGACACCTACTAAATCAATAGCTACACTGTCCCCAGAAATAAGAAGGAGCAAAAACAGCCCTTCTGAAACATTTGACGACTGAATAGCTCTTGAACCTGGCAGTGATACTCTGTTTGTGATAAGCAGTGCAAGGAGTCTTGCCAACTGGAGCAGGGTCAGTAGGTGAAGAAGCCAGCAAGCGGTACACAGGCCCCCCCATAAAACCAGTCAGAGAGATTTATTTGCCACAACAGCTCTTAGTTATATGTAATAGTTAGCCACTCGCTGTAGATATACACGTTGTAGAGTCAAAATTCCAGAGGACAAAAAGCTTTCCTTTGACCCGTGTTCCTAAAAAGGAAGGGTACAATTTAATGGACGATGCAGTCCCCTGCCGACCCTTCAGTTTCATGGATTTCCCCATCCCACAATTGTGGAGCTATCAGCAGGGAGCGGACTGAGCCAGCTCTCCAAATAAATGGTAATTTCAATAGAAATTGGTACTTACAAAGCGTTTCGTTCCAAGGGAAGGGAGAGCATTAATGTTCTGGGTGTAGAAAAGTAATAATTATAAGCAAGGGCTTATAAATCATATTTGTTTTACAGAAAACGAGTAGCTACGTACAGATTGGGATTGTGAATAATCCCGCATCAAAAATAACCGAAGATAACACACTGGTCGCAAGGGCGATCATGGCAGCTTTTCTGACGCAGAAAAAAACTAGTCTGAGAAGCTTTCTCGATAAGATTGTTAAAGAGGAGTCAGCAAAGTCCCTGGCAAGAGGAATAAAGATCAAGAAGCTTTTTGTTTCGGTGAGTAGATATAGAATAAAATGATAGTCTCCTCTTCACCAGCTGTACACAAAACGACACTGGTCTTCTTTGATGTTTCCGATTGCTGCTGTGCCTGATGAGTGCATTCAGTTGTGTTTTCCTTTGAGATGCTTGCTGGCACCAGGGCCGCGGTCACACGGCCCTTTAATGCGGGAGGAAGGGCTGTTTCCTCCCGCATTTAAAGGGACTGTCTAAAAAGGCCGAGGCTAGTCCCGCGCTGAAGCGGGCTCAAATGCGGGTTCCTCCTGCATTTTTCGACCCCAGGAAAATCGACTGTTTTCTTGGGAGTCGCGGGAGGAACCCGCATTTGAGCCATCTGGCCCGCCCTCTCTTGCAATCATTGCGAGAGCAGGGCTGTCCAGATGGTCCCACCTGCCATTTCCCCCACCTCTTTTACACTTGGGCGCTTGGCCACTCAAGCGCCCAAGTGTAAAAGGGGGAACCCCCCCCCCAAACTTACCAGGTGGCTGGCGGGGCTCGGGGAAGGGTGCCTCCCCCAGCCGCCACCACCGCCGAAAAAGCCGCTGCACGCCTCAAGGCCGGGCTGCTCGCCGCTTCTTCCGCCGGCGTCACTTCTTCTGCCACCGCCGCCACCTCCTACGTCCGCCACCATTGCCTGCCGCCTCCTCCTCCTCTGCCCGCCGCCGCCTGAGGTAAAAAAATGCGGCCCCTTTAATCCAGGAGGGCTCCCGCATTTAAAGGGTCCGTGTGACCACACTATAGTAATGTAGCAACTCTGGTCTGAAATGTTAACTGTGACATCTGTACAATGGCATTTGTAATATCATTGGGCAGTTGTGAATTAGCTGATGTTTCCTTACTGTATGTGTTGTGTACTAAGGATGAGTCACCCCTAAACTAGCCCTGGGATAAGGTTGAGCTTGCGTTCACAAACAATAGTCCACAAACAATAGAATGGACCAATAGAGAAACAATGTTATGTAAATAGCCTGTCGTTGGGAGTGGGGTGTGTTCAGGGTGTGGTTTGTTCATGCTTAAAAAATCAGGCTTCTGCCTGGGATTTTGTCTTTCTGCTCCTTGCTGAAATCACTAATAAAGTAGAGCTGATCTCTAGACTTGGGGTCTGTTCATCTATGGAACCCACTATTTAACAGTATGGTATCGTTATTTGCACATGATCCCTTAAGCTAAAAGCCTTTGCTGTAGTTTCACTTCTCACTTGTGTTGTTGGTTGCTGGCCTTGGCTCCTGATGGTGACCAGGGCCCAGACCAGGCCTCGCTTATGTCCTAATAAAGTTCTGTACTGTTTTGGTACCGGGTGCTGTGTAGTCATTACAGTATTTGGCAGGTTTAGGCTGAAGTAAATTTGATTAGTCTTTCACTTTGAATCTGGTTGCTAATTCCAGGGCCGTTTAACTGTGGAGAGTAAATAAGGAAGAGGTTTTTACAGGCAAGCGTGGTTCTAAAGCCAAGTGATCAAAGACATTGAAAGATGTTAGTAATATTTTTGGTCTGTTCCCAGCGATCATTTCGTAGAAAAAGAGATGCAGGAGCTTATTAGCACAACTCATTAGCATAACTCATTTGCATATGCCACACCCCCTGACATCACTGGAAGTGTTTCAGAAGGCAACACCCACCACTAAGATTTTTCTGTGAACTGGACAGTCACTGGACAATGACCCATGTGTGTTATTTTGGATGTTCATCCACTTCTACTGTATACCGCATTATGTAAACAAACCAAAAAAAATCACAGTTATTTTCTAGTGAGTGCCTGAGATCCATTCTTTTCCCTTTCTCCCTTCCCTTCGACTCACCTCCAAACAGGGTGAAGGGAAAAGGGCAGGGGGAGAAAGGGAATCCAGGGCTTTTGCCTGACAGAGGGGCCCCCAAACAGGTTGCCCCCATTCCCTCCATTGTTCTCTATGGTGGGGAAAAAGTAACATTTTTCCCACTATAGAGAACAATGGAGGGGATGGGGCAACCTGTTTGGGGGCCCGTAGAATTGGACCCCGTGGTCCAATCTTCTTGAAACTTGGTGGGTATTTCGGGGAGAGGCCCCAGCAGCTACCCTGCAAGTTTGGAGCCTCTCCTTCAATTCCCCTCTCCTCCAGCCCCTCATATACTCTATGAGTTTTTGCCATTGACCTTAATGGCCCATAGGGATCTAATGGGGCTGAAACTGACATTCAGCATGTGAGGTCAGGGGGCGTGGCATATGCTAATGAGTTATGCTAATAGGTATGCTAATGAGCTCCTGCACCTCTTTTTCTATGAAATGACCCCTGGGGGCAATCAATGCAGGCTATTAGAACACGAATATCAGAACACCGCTCACGCATTAAATAGGGATATATTGAAGCCCTGCTGGTATTACATTTTAAAAACGGGACATGAACATACAGATTTTAGATTTTTAATATTGGAAACGGTCTCTGAAAAAAAGTTCTGTAAAATGGATTTACATAAGTTTTTGTTTCAGCGTGAGGCATTCTGGATCTTTAGGCTCAAAACTTAACCATCCGTGGGGCTTGAATTCAGCTTTAGAATTCACATGCTTCTTATAAATACTTAGGTCTTTAAGTTTTTGTTGCAAAAATGTGTTCATGTTTCTTTAAACATGAGCCAGTCTGGTGTAGTGGTTAAGTGTGTGGACTCTAATCTGGGAGAACCGGGTTTGATTCCCCACTCCTCCACTTGCACCTGGCTGGATGACCTTGGGCAAGCCATAGCTCTGTACCAGCTGTTCCCTCAAGGACAGCTTGGGAAAGAGCTCTCTCAGCCCCACCTACCTCACAGGGTGTCTGTTGTGGGGAGGGGAGGGGAAAGGAGTTTGTAAGCCGCTCTGAGACTCTTAAGTGAGTGAAGGGCGGGATATAAATCCAATCTCTTCTCTTCTCTCTTCTCTTCTCTCTTAAAGCCACTTGAGTGTGGGGTATTTAGGCAGTAGAATATAATCATCTGTTAAGGCTTTCTGACCCAATTGTAACTGCAGTAAGATTGAATGATGTATACTCTTTGGTGGGTAAGTCATTGGGCTATACCATGTAAGATTCTTGTATCTTAGTATTGTTAAATTTTAAGCAATTGTATGAATTGTATGTCTTCTATTTTAGGTGTTAAATGGTTGAAGGCAGGCCACTTCTGCTCTGTGCTTGATATAAGGATATTTTTCTACATTTTGGTATTTTAAAAAATTTAGCATTTGGAAACAGGTTTGAATGTCTACTGGGCTGGATTCTCTAGACTTAATGTATATTATATATATATATATATATATATATATAAGGTTCTATGCTATTGGTTCAGATGAAGATCTTTTGATTCGAAACGGGACATCATTCCAGAGATTCTCGTCAGAAAAGAAGGCTTTCTGACCTGATTGTAACTGCAGTAAGATTGAATGATGTATACTGTTTGGTGAGTGTTAAATGGTTGAATGGTTAAATGATAGGAAAGCCAGACAGCTAAACAGCACATGAGTGCATTCCTGCGGGTGGGGTCCCAAGTCGAGTCCCAAACCCCAGCCGGGAAATGGCAGCGTGGCTGATATTCTGCCCTCTCCAAAGAAGCTCCCCCTACCCCTTAGGTTTTAATGGGTACAGTTTGTGGAAGGCACGAATTTTGGCAGGGGCATGGACGCAAGGAGCCTCAACCCATTCATTTTCTTCAGGACCAAAATGCAACCACTTTATAAGCTAAAATAGTCGACCCCTTTTTAATTTGGAGTCCAGAATTTGGTCTACTTCATAATGAGGCTCATCATTCTTCATCAGAGGAGGAGGAGAGGAAGAGGAGGGTCTCCACTAATTTGGTCCTGGATCTTTCTTCAATAGACTGTAATGAAAAATGGGGTGAACAAATCTTAGTGATTTCGGCAATTTAAGTTCAAAAGTCACATTGTTAATGCATCGGACCACCGGAAAAGGACCCACGTACTTCCACCCTAATTTTCTACTAGGCTGTAGCCCTTTAATGTTTTTGGTGGATAGGTAGACCAAGTCCCCGGGAGAAAGTTCCCATTCTGGCGTTCTACCCTTGTCTGCATGCTTTTTGTAGTCTGCTTTGGCAGCTTCCAACGTTTTTGCAATTAGTGGCCAAGATTCTCGAAGAGAGTTTCACCAGCTACAAATTAAGTGGATGGGTTTGCAGCCGGTGCCAAACTTGGTAAAGGAACTCACTCAAAACCCCCTACAGCCATGAAGGGGGAAACTCCAGTTGAAGAGTGCACAGCATTATTGTAACTATATTCCGCAAAGGGTAAGAGATCTACCCAGTCATCTTGTTGATAGTTGATGTAGCATCTCAAATACTGTTCAAGAATTTGATTAACCCTTTCAGTTTGGCCATCAGTTTCAGGATGATAAGCACTGCTCATGGCAGGTTCGATGCCCATAATCTGTAATAACTCCTGCTAGAAGTTGGTAATGAATTGAGAGCCGCAATCAGAGACCACTTTCCGTGGAATTCCAAGGAATTTAATCACCTGATTCAAGAAGGCTTTAGCCAAAGTCTTAGCAGTAGGTAATTTTTTAAACGGGACAAAATGAGCCTGTTGTGAGAACCCTTATTGAGCCAAGAAGCCAGGCCTTCTGGAAACAAAAGTCCTTTTTATTCTTAATGGTCCATAGTAGTCAGCACTTCTTGTGTTAGTGATACAGAGCATAGGGCTGTGGGTAAGTTATACATAATTCAAAAGCAAAGAGGGAGGTGGGGCACCAATAAGGTTAGTTAAAAATGGCGCTACATGCATATCCGTTAAGCTTCCCAGGGAAAGCGCGCCCAAATGTGCGACTGCTCATCAGGCATTCCTTCCCACCCCCCACCGAAACCTCCCCAGCAATTCCCAGGCCGCTACCATAGAAGCACCTGGCAGCCGAGTAGCTGTTGGAATAAGAAGTCAAGGTCAAATGCATCATCAAAACAGATAACAGTCTCAGCAGCTATAATAAGTTCTGCAGGGAATCGAGTGACGTAGAGTGGGGGAGGGAAACCACCTCCTGCCCGGGAAATGTCAGATTCTGACACCTGTTTAGAAAAAGGGTCCACCACCACCCAGATTACTGTTTTCCCTTGGCTGGGAGGAAGGTGCGTTATAAAATCCATAGAAATGGTCTCCCAGGGTCGGCTGGGGGTTTCTAAAAGGTGTAAGAGTCCTGGCGGTCCCCCCCCCCTTAGCTTTCCCATGAGACAGATCTGACAAGAGGACACATAAGTCGACACATCCCCTCTCATCCGAGGCCACCAAAATTGTCTCTGCAGTAAATGTAATGTTTTCAAATAATCAAAATGTCCAGACAACTTAGATTCGTGAGCAGCATGCATGATTTCCCTCCCATAATGAAGCAGGGACTATTAGTTTTGTTCCCTTAAACCAGCAATGGTCCAGGCCCCGGGTTAAGGCAGGGAGCACCTGGAATTCTCTGTTTTTGGCATCTGTGTATGCTGTAGCAAATTTTACAGTCCACTCGGATGGCTCAGGAGCCTCTAGGGTTTTCTTCTGGCTCCGTCACAACAACCCCCCCCCCCGAACTGTTTTGGAGTGAACATAGTCTCTACTACCTCATCTTTTCGTGAATCATGTTGAGGTAGTCGGGAGAGGGCATCGGCTAAAGAGTTGGTTTTTCCTGGAAAATATGGCATAAAACAAAATTGAACTTAGAAAAGTAATCCGCCCATCTGATTTGCTTTGCATTTAAAGTCCTCTGAGTATGTAAAGCTTCAAGATTCTTATGATCAGTCCATATTTCAAATGGGAGTCTAGACCCCTCTATCCAATGCCTCCATGTTATTAGAGCAAGGCGGATGGCTGTGGCTTCTTTATCCCAGACAGCCCAATTGCGTTCAGTGTCCCCGAATTTCTTCGAGACATACACTTATGGGTGGAGTTTGCCATCAGACCCTTCTTGCAAAATTGCTTCCCCCGTTGCTGCATCGAAAGCATCCACTTGCACAATAAATTTTTTACTTTCATCAGGGTGTGCCAGAATGGGCTCTGAAGTAAATAACTGTTTCAGCCCATCAAAAGCACGCTGACACTCTGGGGTCCAATGTAACCGGGCACCCGGCTTCGTTGCATCAGCCCCCTTCCCCTTAGTTTTCAACAGATCAGTAAGAGGCAAGCTATATTGAGCGAAGTTATTGACGAATGAGTGGTAAAAATTGGTGAATCCTAGGAAGCTCTGTAGTTGTCACCTGGTACAAGGGACTTCCCAGCCTACCACTGCAACTATTTTAGCTGGATCCATTTCCAAACCCCAGGGGGAAATGCGATAGCCCAGGAAGTCAATTTCAGTTTTATGAAAACCGCACTTGGAAAGTTTGGCGAAAAGTTTATTATCTCTTAGCATAGCCAACACTTCCCTTACCAATTTAATATGTGATTGTTCATCCAGTGAGTACAACAAGATATCATCCAGATAACAAAGGACTCCTTTGAACAGGTGCTTGTGAAGTACCTCGTTAATTAAGTTTATGAAGACCCCTGGAGCCCCCTGAAGGCCGAAGGGCATAACGAGGTACTCAAATGGCCCAAAGGGGGTATTAAAAGCAGTCTTGTATTCATCCCCCTCCCGGATGCATATTCTAAAGTAGGCATCCTGCAAATCAAGTTTGGAAAAAATCTTCCCCTTGGAGGCTTCATTTAAGAGATCCTTAATCAAGGGGAGGGGGTAGGCATTAGAATTAGACACCGCATTCAGGCCCTGATAATCCTTGCATAATCGCAACCCTCCATCTTTATTTTTCCGGAAAAGTACAGGGGCGGCAAAAGGGGAAGTGGCTGGGCAGATGAAACCATGCTCCAAGTTTTTATCAATAAACTTGCGCAGTTCTAGTCTCTCATCGGGGGACATGGAATACAATTTCCCCTTGGGCAATATATGTCTGGGTAAAAGCTCAATCGCATAATCGGTATTCCAGTCGGGGGGAAGCTCGTCAGCTTCTGTTTCTTCGAAAACCTCTGCTAAATCCCTGTATGCGGGAGGTATGGATAAAAGTTCCTCACGAGTTAGGCAAACAGGAACAAGATCCGGCCAACTGCCCCAGTCCTCATTCCATAGATGCTCTTTACACTCAGGAGATATCCAGATAATCTTCCCTTCACTCCAAGTAATGTATGGGTCATGTGCCCGTAACTATGGGATCCCCAAGACCATAGGAAACTGAGCATGAGGTGTGATTACAAAAGCCCATTCTTCCCAGTGGTCCCCTGTACCTAATATAATGGGTTCAGTCTCAAAGGTACAGGGCTCTTTCATTTCTGAGCCATCCATCTGAGTAAACCGTAAAGGCTCCTCCAACGTATTCACCCCCAACCCCATGCCATCCACCACCATAGGGCTAATCAAGTCTCTGACACACCCCGAATCAATGAGAGCCCTGACTCTCATTTGTGTGCCCAGATGGGGGTGCATAACAGTCATTAGAATATAAAGTAGAGGCCTGGGACAGCTCATCATTTTGGGTGTTGTGGAAGGAGGGACCTGCTGCATTGCACCATTCAGAGCAGGTGATTGTCATTTCCCTGTGGCTTAGCAGGTTCCACCTCCTGGGGCTTCTCAGGAAAGCGCGATTCCACGATCTGTAGTGCCCGCGGACCTGTGACTGGGGTGCCCTTCGTTTTAGGCCGGGCAGGTGGAGAGGGAGAAAACCCCACTCCCCTTGGGGTGGAGACCAGACACGCCAATGCGAAATGGCCCAGCTTCCCACACCTAGTGCACAGCCCCTTCTTCATGCGAAACTCCCGAAGAGTAGAGGGCGGGAGTGGCTTGGGCTTGGCTGACATGGGCCCCGGGGTGGAACTCTTCGGCCCACTGGGAGGGTGTCGTATGCGGATCAGAGTGAAACGGGCCTCGGCTTCCTCCATGGTTCAAATCCATGCCGAGAGAGTGTGGGGTTAACATTTCTCAATATAGTCTCATACAGTTCCATGTTCAGCCCCCGGCGATACTGCTCTACGAATACCTCCTCTGGCCAGCCCCGAATCTTTGTCTCCAGGCGTTTGAAGATGGCTGTGTACTCCCGAACCGACATCTTCCCTTGGGTTAAGGCGTGTACCTGGTTTCATGCCTTCTCCTCGCTCATAGGATCTTCGTATTGCCTCCGTAGAGCCCACATGAACTCATCCATGCTGTCCAGTTCAGGGCCCGGAGGGTTGTGTAGGCTCACATACCAGTTGGCTGCTTCTTCACGCAATCTGGAACCCAGGTAGCCTACCCGGTCACTGTCATCCCGGAACAGATGACCCCAATTTTGCATGCAGCGCCCCGCTTCAATGATAAAGAACTGCAGCTTAGCAGGGTTCCTGTCAAAGGTGGCCCCCATCAGTTCATGTGGCACCGGGCGACGGTCCCCCGGGTGGGCAGGTCCAGGTGCAGGGGCCCCTCCTGGCACGGCGGGCTGTCCTGGTTTCCCAGGCTGTTCCTGCCCTAGCGGCCCAGCTGGCTATGCGGGTGGTTGCGCCGGGGCCTGCACTGGTTGAGCCCCAACCCCTGCCGCTGCCAGCTGGCCTTAAAGCACCTGCGCTACCACATTAGGCAGGTCGGTTAGGAGAGCAGTCATTTCTCTCTGCAGACCTCTCTGTATGATGTCAAATCTCCGATCCATTTGTGCCCAGACTTCACCTACTTGAAACTCCTCCATGGGTCTCCGGTGCATGCCTCAAGACCCCAAACGACAAGCACCAGCCTCCCAGCGGGGGGACCAGGCTTCGGTAGTTTGTAATCCAAATTGCAACCAGGCTTGAGTTCCAGTTCTCCGGGGTTTGACGTTAACCCAAGCACTGGTTACTGCAGCACCGGCTCCTCCTCAGGTGGCACCTGGAAGTCTTGCTCAGTAGTCACTGGGATTTCAGAGCCATCATCTTCCATGGTGGCTACGATGGACTGTTCCCAGAAATGGGATTACTAACAGTCTGTGAGATTGTCCCAAAAGATGCAGTCTGCAACAGGTCTTCTTAACCAGAAAGTCCTTTATTTGCAAAGAGGTTCCTATTGGAATAGTTACACTTTTCCTGTTAATAATGACTTTACTGTAAACACACAGTATTATACTAAGCGTCCGGAATCCCCCTCATTACATCTACACCAATCATAAAGCGTAAAAAGTGGTTCCAGCCCCCTGAACAGGTTTCACATAGAAATGGAGGCAAGCATGTTATTGTGCCTTTGGTTCCCAGGGAATTTCTACTAAATGTTTTTGAGAGCAGCTGCAAAAGGAATAACATGGTAGGGGAGGATTTATCCCAGACCTTGAGCAAGCTGGGAGTGAAGCAGGAAAACGCGAGGCGTGATAAGGAAGCCAGACAGCTAAACAGCACATGAGAGCATTCCTGCGGGTGGGGTCCCAAGTCGAGTCCCAATCCCCAGCCAGGAAATGGAAGCATAGCTGACAGAGGGCCACTTCTGCTCCATGCCTGATATAAGGATATTTTTTTACATTTTGGTTCTATGCTATTGGTTCAGGTTAAGATCTTTTGATTCGAAACGGGACATCATTCCGAAGATTCTCATCTACCAACACAACAACATACCAACATACCAACAGACCAATAAATTTTTGTAGTTCTTTATTGTAATAAATTTCCTTTCCTTATAAAGTTTATTCGCAGCATATACACGGCTTCTTTTTTGTTGTTCCAGTCTTCATCCTTCAGCCTCTTAGGTTTTACGGCAGCAGATCAGAGCATCCAAAAGCAGAGGAACCCCAGGAGGGAATTTTAGGACAAAGCAGCGCTAGAAAGTATTAAGAAGAAGAGGAAGAAGAGATTAGATTTATACCCCGCCCTTCACTTGGAGTCTCAGAGTGGCTTACAAACTCCTTTCCCTTCCCACAACAGACACCCTGTGAGATAGGTGGGGCTGAGAGAGCTTTTTTGAGAACTGCTCTTTCAAGAACAGCTCTGACAGAACTATGGCTTGCCCAAGGTCATCCAGCAGCTGTGAGTGGGGAATCAAACCCGATGCTCCCAGATTGGAGTCTGCTCACTTAACAACCACACCAAACTGGCTTAAATTCTTCCTGTTCTCTTTCCCTCTCCCTTATTTCCAGCATGATACGTGTGTATGTGTGCTAGAGAATTGCCAGTCTCCAGCTGGGACCTGGGGATCCCCTGGAATTACAGCTCATCACCAGACTACAGAGATCAGTTCCTCTGAAGAAAATGGCTGCTTTGGAGGGTGGGTTCTGTGGCACTGTATCCACTGAGGTCCCTGTCCTCCCCAGGCTTCCACCACCAAATCTCCAGGAGGTTTCCAATCTGGAGCTGGCAACCCTAAGCCCCCCCACCCCTACCAATTTCCAGGGAGCATCTGGCAACCCTATGGAGAATGTGAATTTTCCCTCCAAAGACTTGCACATTATACATGAATGTGGAGATACATACAAACATGCACAAACTCTGAGTGAGATTTGGAAGCAGGAGGCAGGGAGAAAGCAGCCGAAGTTAGCAAATTTCTCTCTTCCCATTCCTTTGGATGTAACAAGAAAGCTTTTTGATGAAAGCAGCATTTTCCTTACTATGCCAGAGTGCACCGTGTCTCCATGTAGCTTCCTTTTAAGTCAGGTTTCCCCTTAATAAGCACGTGCTGTATTGTTTGACCATGAGATTAAAAAAAGCAAAACTCTTGAGTTCAGTGCTAAGAAGGACAATGTCTGCTGCAGGGCTAGATTTACATCCAGTGTTCTTTTGGGGAGACAGTCCCCGAGGTTTTAGATATGCTTTGCTTCTATCACTTACTTCAGTTTATCTGTTCCTGAACGCCATCTTTATTCTTTCTGTTCCAGGGCATGAATGATGACGCTTTTGAAAAGAAGTACAACACATTGGGTGTAGATTCCATTCGAGCTCACCGGATCTTTTGTCAGGAAGTTCTTAAGCTGCTTCCTGGGCAAATGGCTGTAGTTAGTAACGGGAGGGTAAGCTTTACAATATATATATTATTTTTATTTATTTGGTTATTTGCAGTCTGCCTTTCTCACTGAGACTCAAGGTGGATTACATAGTGTAAGTCAAGCGTGGTCAACGGGATGGGACATGCCGTGAACACTTACAATTGTGTTTGGACTACAGAAGTCTGAAAACGAAGAGAAATCTCAAACTGAGCTGAAACAAAGTGTGAGCTTTTAAATGTGATGCATTAAGTGATGTTGTTATGTATTAGGGCTGGAACATTCCAGGACTGTTTACCAGAGACTGGCTGAGCTTGGCGCTCTAGAACAGTATCCCACCAGGACTCTGGAAATGACCAATGAGGAACTAATGTTATGTCAATAGCCTATCGTTGGGAGTTGGGTGTGTTTGGGTATGGTTTTTGCATGCTATTTAAACAGGGCTATTGCCCTGGGGTTTTGTCTGGTTCTTGCTGAATCACTAATAAAGCTGAGCTGATCACTATACATGGGGGCTGTTCATCCATGGAACCCAGTATTTAACAGGTGTAGAAACTACCTAGTCTGGAACATACTTACAGTGATAGGTAGCAATATATTACCATAGACCACAATCCCTTTCACTTTACCAGTGCAGCTTTCTGACCACTTCATTACAGTACAGTCCTGTTTATCTGTGCCAGAAGCCCTCCTCAATACTTCCATTTGCCATGGTTTCACTTCCCACTGTATTGCTGCATTGTCTCTCCCTCCCACCTTCACAATTTTTATGCACAGTTTAGGCTGGCCTTTGTAATTCCAGTGGGAAAATACCAATTGTCCCCCCCCCCCCCAAAGGATGCCTGACATTCAACGCAGAAATCCCTTGAGAGAAGGCTTTAAAATCACTGTCTGGGATATCTCCCCACTGTCCTTACGTGGACTGTGGTTTGTTTTTGGATACTGAAGAAGAATCAAGGGAGCGCATGGCAAAATCTCTGCTCTTCTCTGGCTTCTGGAGGCCTTTCTCAGTCCTTCTGAACAGCATCATTTCTTGGATCAGGAAGCTCCTCCTAGGGGCGGGCCCAGCGGAACTCTGCCTTGTGACAGAGAAGCAGGCTCTGATTTGGGCAAACTGGTTCTTTCCCCAGCTGGGTCTAAAACCTCAGTACATAATGAACTGATTGTCAGGTAGAGTGTTGAACCTGGCAGCTCTAAGTCAGGAATGTCTGTTTCCTGCTGATGTAATCGCCTTGGGCCTTGTAGCTTACTGAGGAAGGAGAGGGAGTCAGTGCATCTAATCCAAAAGAGGCTGAGGCTGTTCTGAAGGCACCCACTTGATTTGTGCTTATCATGAACTTTTCAGCAGGATCAAGAAAGCTGTATTAAGGGTGCTTTTACTCTAGCCACTTAGTCTGGAATAGACATAATGTGTTCACTTAATTTTTATGGTGGATCTCAGTGGGGTTGCCAGGTCCCCCCTGGCTACCAGTGGAGGGTGGAGATATAGGGTTTCCAGTTACAGGGTGGGAAATTCCTGGAGATTTGGGGAGGACAGGGAGGGACCTCCGTGGGGTACAATGCCACAGAGTCCACCCTCCAAAGCATCCATTTTCTCTGGGGGAACTGACCTCTGTAGTCTGGAGATGAGCTGTAATTCTGGAAGATCCCCAGGCCTGACCTGGAGGCCGGCATCCCTACATCCAGATGGCATTGCCAACCGTTGCACTATTGTTTTCTGTGTTTTATTAGGCCTGGTTGCATTGGTAACATCAAAAGCAACAGAAGTATTGTACGAGGGTGAATTGCTCCTGAGGGTTTGTGGGGCTGCTGTCCCTTTAAATTTTCTTCTGTCTCTTAGTCTTAACTGCTTCCTGTTCATCAGTCTGTCTGGTACACTTTTTATCAGCTCTTCACCTGAGGATCTTGGTACAGTACTCCCTTCTCCATTTGTCCTCTTAGGAGTCCTGTGAACAGACTGGCAAGGAGTGACTGGCCCAAGATCACCCAGTGAGCTTCTGGGCAGAGTGTCTCTCCCAGGACCTCATCCAGCACTCTAGCCAATACTTCACGCTGTCTGCCTGGCAGTATACACTCTCCCTGGGCCCACCGTTCCTGAGTCAGTCGTCAAGGGGGGGGGGGGGGGGGGAATGGCTTTAATTATGCTTTTGTCTTTCAAGCCAAAGAGATTCATTAATTTCTTTCTCATGAGAGTATAATTCTGCAATTACGATCCGAAGAAATACAACAGGGAATTAATGAGCAATCTTTTTTGATTGGAAACCGAAAGGTAGTAATTAAATTTTCCCCCAACCCAGAATTTATTGTCCTCCAGGAATGCCTGGGTTGCTGTAAGTAGGATTGCCGGCATCCAGGTGGGGCCCGGAGATCTCTTCGAATTACAGCTGATCTCTAGACTAAAGAGATACGTTCCCCCCATAGAAAGTGGCTGCTTTGTAGGGTGGACTGTATGACATTATACCCTGCTGAGCTCCCTCCCCAGGCTTTGCTCCCAAATCTCCTGGAATTTCCCAACCCAGAGATGGCAAGCTTAGCTGTAAGAAAACAGAATTAAACAGAATTTCCCTATCTTCATCAGAGATCGTTTCCACAGTAGTGAAATTCCCCACATTGATGTTTTTAAAACTGTATGTTATGTGACATTTTCCACAGTAGATTTTTCCTCACCAGGCACAAACCTGAAGTTTTCTCCTTCTTACCCTGCATTTTTGGAATCCCCAGTTTTAGCGAGTTCAGAAAATGCAGGGTACAAAGGAGAAAACTTTGGGTTTATGCCTGGTGAGGAAAAATCTACTGCAGAAAATTTCACATAACACACAGTTTTTAAAACGTCAGTGTGGGGAATTTCATTACTGCGGAAATGATCAGAGCGATAACAAAGGTAGACCCGAGAAGAAAGAGGAAGAAGGGAGTGAGGAATTATGGGGGAGGGGTGGGAAGGTCACTTTACCTCGCAGTCTTTTGCCCCCCTCATAGAGCTGCCAAGTCAGCCCTGGGGGCGGGGGATCCTCCGCTAAAGGGGTTCCCGATCCGCCGACCAGCATTTGGCCGGCAGGGGGAACCCCACCCCCGAAGTCGTCCAGCGAGGACAATGTAAGGACGTCACCGGAAGTGACGTCAGCACGTTGGGGGCATTGCCAGGGCGACGCTCTGGCAATCGCCCCAAAACTCTATGAGTTTTGGGGCAATTGCCAAAGCGTCGCCCTGGCAACGCCCCCAACGTGCTGACGTCACTTTCAATGACGTCGCTGGGCGCGCGCGCCAGGAGGAACTCCCGGCCGGAGAAGGACTCCCCCCGCCGGTGAGTTCCGAAGACTTGGCAACCCTACCCCCTCACCTAGCAGTGGGCTAATGTTAGCTGAGTTGCTGGGCTAGGTAGTGTCTTCAGTCCACATTTTTATTCCTCCCTTTCTTAAGCTAACCTGACGCTATGTGGGGAGAAAGATGGGAGCCTGGAGAAAGAGGCGTTTTGTTGGGCATGGACACTGGGGAAGACAGAAAGGACTGTGGGTAGAATGAGGTCAGCACAGATTAATGAAAGGGCTATTAGGCTGCTCTTCCAAACACACTTTGTCAGTTCAATGGGGCTTGCTGCTGAGAAGGTATTGGAGGTAGCTCCATTGTGACTGGCACTTTGGAATCCTTACGAGGAGTATAGTGTTCTGCTAAGTAGGGATGCCAGCCTCCAGGGGAGACCTGGGGATCCCCTGGAATTACAGCTCATCTCCACACTACAGAGATCGGCTCCCCTTGTGAAAATGGATGCTTTAGAAGGTGGACTCTATGACACTGTAGCTGAGTGGCTGCTGAGGTCTCTGTCCTTCCCAAGCTCCATACCGAAATCTCAAAGAGTTTCCCAACCTGGATCTGGCAACCTTAATGTGGAGCTATGGAGCTATTTTTCTAATTCTACTTCTGGCTGATAGTAGAAGGATGATAACCCTTATGTGCAAATGGGCATTAATGTGGAAAGGACTTTGTTAAATTATGCCCGAGAAAAGTCAATTTGTTGTTTGGTGAACAAGCTTTTTACTCCTGAACAAAGGGCAAAGTTTGTAAACTGAATAATTGACGGTTATGAAGCAATTCAGGGTTTTTCTACTGGATTCTCCCGAGGTGCCTCTCTTCAAATGCAGTTGTCATTTTATTAAATCTGAGTTATTTGTATTCTGGCCCTCAGCCCAAATGTTTTGGATGGGGCAAATCACTACAAAAGGCAAAAGTTAACTCTGTGATAAGTAGGTGGAATTTGCATCTCACAGAGGGTGTGAAGCCTTAGAGCCATCTGCATCATGCCTTGGTTAACTTACCTGTTCTATCATTGTCAGAGTATTTTAGCAGAAGGACTTGCTTTGCTGGAACCTAGGTGAAGAGTACTGGACTCAGGAGACCAGGAACAGTGAAATCATGAAGCCTTTATTGAGTGATTCAGCATGCCCAGTAGATGGTCAGAACAAGCATGCTTCCAGGGCTCCAGGGCCCTCATTATATGCTGGCCGGAGCCACACCTCCGGCCGCACCCAAAAGACCTGATAGGGGCTTAACATATGCGCATGTTTGTCATAGGTTCCCTGGAGGAGCCTTTGGCCGCATTGGCTCCCCAGGGAGAACCTAGGTCCCACATTGGTGGAGGCTTTGAATCCGGACGTCTATTGTTCCTCCAGATTCAAGCTCCCCTCTCTGCCTGACCATGTGCTCTGGCCATGCGGCGGGCGCCATTACCTGGGAGCACATGGCAGGCTGGTTAGAACACAGAGCATACTACATTACACCAGGATTGTCCAATATGAAAGCAGAGCCATGGTTACTAATAGGGTGGCCAAAAGGAAAGTGTGACTGTGGAATTGGGACCTGGATTGAGGATTCCAAGTTTGAGAAACTGCTAATGTTCCACAGAGTATCAAATATATATAAAGAATGTAACTAATGGCTGTATTTTAGTATTAAGAAATTGTAATGTTTATGAGGTAAATATTAGGTGATTTAACCTCTGTGAGGGGAACTAGAAAGCGTACGGATCTCAGGACAGCCTGTCGAGCTGTAGCGTTTGTGCATAGTGACTGCTACCATCACTGTTAATGGTTTTCCTCTGAGGTTTTTGGTGAGTTGTCATAACTGTATGGGACAGAGGGACTGAAAGTGTATCACTGCTGATTGTTGAAGCTTACAACTTGGTGAGTTACTGGACGACTTAGCTACTCTACTGCGTTTTAACTTAGACCCCAAGAGATCAGGCTCTGAGACACAGGCAGTTGAAACCATGCAGGGAGATAATAAAAGGCTAGCCTCAGCCATGTCGCTTGCTGTTGCTTGCTTGTGGCTCAGTGTGTTCCATGCTGCTGCCTAAGTTTAAAAGTGATCTGAGTCTGGAAAAGTTGAAGATCACCCGGGCTCATTTCGTAGCAGGAGCTCCTCTGCATATTAGGCCACACACCCCTGATGTAGCCAATCCTCCAAGAGCTTATAGTAGCCCCTGTAAGAAGAGCTCTGTAAGCTCTTGGAGGATTGGCCACATTAGGGGTGTGTGGCCTAATATGCAAAGGAGCTCCTGCTACGAAATGAGCCCTGAAGATCACTAATCCGTGGGTGTGGGGATGGTGCAAAGCAATATTCTTGGATCCTTCTAAAACGGAGCAAGCTTCTAACATCTGTGGCAGTGTTTCTCTTTGTTCAGCATCTCAAGGAAGGAATGTGGGTTACAATGGACTCTTTTAGTTATTGTGTAATGCCCTTGATCTCTTGAACACACTGTACTGACTATTTTTCTAATAGTGTCGTTGCTCATAATATTAACAGTTGTAGGTGGGCCCTGCTTTCTCTGGAATTTTCTTCACTCAGTCTCTCTAGATATTTCTGTTCTGAGTGTTTGCATTTCTAGCTTGAATGGTGGTTGGGGATGGTTTGTTATTATTCACTGTAGAAATAATTGTGTCCAAAAACAAGCACAGGCACAGAAAAATGTGTGCGTGTACTGAAGCAGCATGCCTGAGAATAACCAGCACATGACCCCCTTCTGTATCTCTGTGTGTGTAAAAAACGCTGTCAATCACAGCTGATCTATGGCAACCTCAGGGCTCATTTTGAGCTGGAGCGGGCCAGAGTGGCACTCTGGCAGTGATAGAAGGCACCCCTCCCCACCTGGCCCTGCCTCTTCCTGAGCAACTCCTCGACTTGCTGCGGGACCAGCTCCTGTGGCTCTCAGTGTCTTCCCTGTCTGTTTGCCGGCCGGTCCCGCCTCCTCATTTCCTGCTGCCCACACCCTGCTGGGCCCCCATGGCCTGTGCTGTTGCCAGGCTCTGGCACGCTCCCAGCAGCTGCCCTCCCATCATGCTGCTGGGGCGCTCTGTCCGCGCTGCTCAGGTTGGGCCATCCCTGTGCTCCCCCAATTCCTAGTAATTGATGGGCAGAGCGGGTCTGGTGGAGGGGGGGTAAAGTTGTGCTCTGGGCCCCGGCACTGGGTCATCCCTGCCACTGCTCCGTCAGCCGGTGCTCTGTCCCAGCACCCCCAGGGGGAGGGTCCAGGCTGGGCTCAGGCTGACGGAGTGGCACAGGGACTGCGGGAAGCTAGTGCCGAGGCGCAGCGAAACTTTCGCAAGAGGAGGAGGGGGCAGGGGCAACCCGGTGTTGGGACCCAGCACACAACTTCACCCCCCCTCCACCAGACCTGCTCCACCCGTCAGTTACCAGGAGTGCAGGGAGGAGCCCTGCGGTTGACGGAGGGACAGCGGTTGGGCGGCCAGGGGATACGGCGCCAGGAAGGGAGCAATGGCCCAACCTGAGCAGCGTGGACAGAGCATCCCAGCTGTGCGACAGGAGGGCAGCTGCTGAGGGCGTGTCCGAGCCTGGCCACGGCACAGGCTGTGGGGGCCCAGCGGGGTGTGGGTGGCAGGAAGTGAGGAGTCAGGAGCAGACAGGGAAGACGCCGAGAGCTGCAGGAGCTGGTCCTGTGGCAAGTCGAGGTACTGGGTGCCGATTGGAGGGACCAAACAAGAGAAGGAAGGAAGGAAGGGGGGCCACCAGGCGCCACTTCCCTGTCCCCACTTCCTCCCCCCCACTTCCCTTTCTCCACACGTGTGCGCCCTTCCTCCCTTGGCCCTGATATTAAAAATCTTATCTGTTCCATTGTAAGACTCTTCAAGCTGAAGATCAGAGACTTCCCCTCCATGCAGGGAAATACCTTGTTCTCCCCCAACTTGCACACACATTTCTTTTTGTACTGAATATCCAGCCTGATGAAGTTCTGGGGAAACTGGAACAATGGACCCCTCCCTCCTTCCTTTCCTGGGGGGGCGCAACCCCCATAGCCCTAATCAAAGAGCCTCCTTGCATGTAGAAAGAAAGTTTATTACCTCAGAGAAGCACTTGCCAAGTGAAAAGTGTCTGTTTGTAGCTTAGAACTGGACACCCAGTTACAATTTCTTAAAAATGCCCTCTCATTGGTTCCGGGAGGCTTTCAACCCCACCACTGATTTATCATGAAACTGGTTTACCCTTCTGTGCATGTAGGAGAGGTTTTTAAGGACCCACATCAATCTCCTCCATCCTCTTTCTTTCTGTCATTCTTCTGCTTGCCAGTTCTCTTCCAGTTAAATCTTCCATGACTTGCTGCACATTTTAACATTATTATTACAATTCATGGATTGGCAGTTTTATTCTCCTCTTTCCAGTGTAGTTTGGTAGTGCTTTCTCCTTGGGGAATTATTCATGGAGCTTGGCTTTGCTTTGCTTCCTGACCCACAGGGAGGAACAACCCTCAAAATGGCCAGAACGCAAGGGGCACAGGAATTCACACTGTGTGAAACTTGTGGTTTTACTTGAGCTTTTTAGATTAATTAAGCAGGGTTTTAAAAAAAATAGTCACACTGAACTTGATATTATTGGCTATAATAATGGTCCATTAACTAGGCTTGCCAACCTCCAGGTGGGGCCTGGAGATCTCACAAAATTATAACCTATCTCCAGCTACAGATACCAGTTCCCCTGGAGAAAATGGCTGCTTTGGAAAGTACAAGAAGGGAGGGACCCGCAATACTTGCGGGGGGAGAAACTGACAGCCACTCGGGCCGGGCGCTGCTCCATCCCTCCTGCCCCCCCACCCCACTCTCGTTTGGGCCCAAGTGGCTTTCAGCCAATTTTTCTCATTTTCTCTCACTCGCCCCGCTCTCACTCGGCCCCCCCACCCCGCTCTCACTCGGGCCTGAATGGCTTTCAGCCACTTGAGCTCAGCGCTTCTCCCTCCCGCCCCACTCTCACTTGGGGCCGAGTGGCTGAAGCCACTTGGGCCCGGCGCTTCTGCCTCCTGCCCCCCCCCCCCACTCTCACTCGGGCCTGAGTGGCTGAAACCACTTGGGCCCGGCGCTTCTGCCTCCCACCGCCTCCTGCCTGCTCTCGCTTGGGCCCCCCGCCCCACTCTCGCTTGGGCTGGCGCTTCTCCCTCCCACCCCCCCACCTCCAGCTCCCAGGCCTGAGCAGCCAAGTGCTGCTTGGGCCCACCACTTCTCCCCTCCTATCCCCCTCCAGCTCCGGCGGCGAGGCTTAGATGCCTCCTAACCGCCGGGCCGCCCATGCACAGGGAACACTTTTACTTTTTGGGGGATTTAAATATCCCCCCAAAATTTTTTTAAATTTTTCGGATTTTTCTGCACACAGGGGAGTGCCCCCCGTGTGTAGGGAAATCTCCCTGCCCCCCCCAGGTGCCCCCCCACGCAGATTTAGGTATCCGCACGTGGGGGATGCCTTCGGAATTAGTATATAGATAAGGTTTTTTCCCAGGATTGGGGGGGGTAACAACCCTGTTTTTCTTGTGATTCTTGTTACTTAGGAATTGCATAAGTTTTTTTGGGGTAGTGGTGGTAACAAACCCCCTAGAGGCCCTGCTGTATAGATACAAAAGCAACTTTGTGGTACTTCAGGACTCACCTTTTGTCTGCATTTTTAAAAGACCTTTTTCTGGCCTTTCCAATAAAGCGCAGTAGTACTTGTTGCTGGGGTCGCTGAAGTAGTTCAAGATTCCGTCACCTCTCTTCTCCGTGTAATCATTCTTGCCTTTAAGTGGCTCAGTGAAGTTCAATCGTTTTTTTTAAAAAAGCAGGATGTAGCATTTTTTTGAATGCCAGATCTGTCAGCCTCTTGGTTTTCTGTTTGCAAAGGTAATTGGCCCTTTACATGAAAATGAATTCCATACAAAAGATTTCGACTTGCTGGAGAAGGTGACTCTAAGCTCTGCAGCAATGAAGATTAAGACCCTTGTCAAGGAAATGGGTCTTGGCAGTAAACGGTAACATTTCTAGAGTATATATGTTAAAATAATTTTTGTGTCATTTTACTGAACCCAGCCATGTCTCTCTCACTAGCCCAGAGCAATACAACTTTCAGAATTCATTCCTTCATATTCAGATCAATGTGACCCTTGCATTTGAGTTTTAAAATCCATCGTTTGAGCATGAACACCATGAAAGGGAAAACAGGATAAATCTATCTGTATTAAGAAAGTTAATATTTTAAGAGCCATCTATCTTTATTTTAATGAATCTGATACTCACATGAAAGGAGAAAATATCTCAAACCAAAAGTGCTTTTTCCACAGAATAGAATTTATATCCTTGGTTGAAATAGTATTTTGCAGATGTATTGTATTTCTGTCATAAAATAATAGATCCCTGGCTTACAACACCATAACAAAAATAAATAAATAATAAAAATAGAATAGTCAGATCAATGTCTTAAACAGCTTAATAATTCTCAAAATGTAGAATAGTCTTTACATTTTTATTTTGAGTGGGTTTAGTGTATTTCCCACAAGAGGCGGGAAAACAATACAATAAAAACAGAATGCATGTTGTTTTTTTTCTGTGACTTGGATGCTTATTTAAAGCAGTTCAAGATCCAGTGGCTGAGAAACAGCACATTAATGTCTGCAACAGAATATTTAACGACTGATAAGCAATTCAATTTCTCGCAGTTCTATTTATAAATGATGTTATATCCATTCTAAGACCATTGAAGTCAATGGGCTTAGAATGGTGTCACACTTCTTAGAATGGTACTGTTATATACCTCATAGTCAGATCACTTTGCCCTAAAGGTCCAGATGGATATCCTACCCCACCATCTGTCTAGGTGGTGAGCGGATTTATGTTCGCCCACGGAGACTTATGGATCCAGTTGGATTCTGGAATACTCTGTGGGATCTGATGTCCTCTGGTTAGATGCATTAGATGTGCTGCTAGAGAACTGGAATTCATGTCCCTCTGAGATTGCCCTCCCCTCCACTCATGCACTAAATTGTACCCCAGTACACAACGGAACTCAGGGGGATGAAACGGAAACTGAGACAGCTAGAGTGAGTGTGGTGGCAAACTCATGACAAAGAGGCAAGAACATCGTATACAACGTTTATGAAAGCCAATGAGATTTTATTTATTCATTTATTTAATTTATACCCCACCCTCCCCACTGAAGGAGGCTCAGTGTGGTGAAGAAGGAGTATTTTGCAGCCTCCATCGCTTCCGCAAGCTCACACTCAGCGCAATTATTCAGGGTAATTGGATCATTAACTTCTCTTACAGAGAAAAACCAAAATGTTAGGAAATTGGCTCTTAGCTCTGAAGTTTTTCCAAGCTTTTTTGCAGGAAAAGTCATTTCTCTGCCATGATCTCTCAGCCACTACTGATACAGTAAGCGAACTGAAGGCCCCTTGGCCGTCTTTGAATTCAGTTCTTGAAACCTTCAGTCGGCTTTCCTGAGCCAGTGTTGACAGGATTCTGGGTGCTGTTAGGCCATCCACATGCCTCCTAGACCCATGTCCTTCGTGGCTGGTGAAGGCTGGCAGTGAGGGTATACACGGTCCCTTGTTAGACATTGTTAATCTGCCCTTGGATTCAAGGGTCTACCCAGAGGGGTTGAAAGAGGCAGTGGTTGTTTTGCTCTTGAAAAAGCCAACTCTGGATCCTACCGATCCAGCCAATTACTGCCCAGACTTGAATCTTTTGTTTCTGGGTAAGGTAATTGAAAGAGCAGTTGCCGAGCAGCTCCAGAGTTTCCTAAATGGAACATCGGCAATGGACCCATTCCAGTTTGGTTTCTGCCTTGGCCATGGGACAGAGATGGCATTGGTCACCCTCATGGATGACCTTCATCGGAGCTGGATTGAGGCGCGTCAGCGCTGCTGATATTGTTAGATCTTACCGCAGTGTTCAATGTGATCCACCGTGATCTCTTGATCCACCGCCTCGCTAACATAGGATTCTGCGGGACAGTCTTGAAGTGACTGATCTCGTTTCACCAAGATTGGGGATAGAGGGTGGTGCTGGGGAGGAGATGCCAACTAGATACCCACTAATATGTGGAATGACTCAGGAGGTGATCCTCTCCCCAATGCTGTTTAGTATCTATATATGCCCCCTCACCCAGCTAGTTTGGAGTTTTGGGCTTGGGTGTCACCAATATGCAGATGACACCCAGCTATATCTGCTGAGGGTTTGGAAGCCGTAGTGTGATGGTTGAAGCAAAGCTGGTTGAAGCTGAATTGAACTAAAACAGAGGTTCTGTGGCTGGGGGGCATATTACTCAGGATTGGGGAGCCAACTCCCAGTCCTTGACGGGGTGCCTCTGACACCGGCACTTACCATCAGGAGTCCAGGGGTGATCCTGGACCCCACTTTATCTATGGAGGCCCAGATCACCCATGTTGTCTGGCGGGCATTTTTCCAACTGCGCCAAATCAGACATCTGGCCCGCTATCCATCTTGCCCTGACCTTGCCATAGTAATCCATGCAACGGTCACCTTCAGGCTGGATTACTGTAATTCGCTTTACATAGGGCTACCCTTGAAACTGACCCAGAAGCTCCAACTGGTACAAAATGTGGCAGGGTGGGTCCTTACAGGGACCCCACGGAGGGCACACATACATCCAGCGCTGCAAAAACTACATTGGTTGCCGGTGACACCCTGGATCAGAGTCAAGGTTTTTGGTGCTTACCTTTAAGGCCCTAAATGGTCAGAGACCTTCATACCTTCAGGACCACCTCTCTTGATATGTCCCCCAAAGGGCATTAAGATCAATGGATAAGAACCTTCTGGTGGTTTCCTGGCCCAAAAGATATCCAGGTGGCTTTAACCAGGGCCAGAGCCTTTTCCGCCTGGCCCCAGCCTGGCGGAACTCTCTTCCGAGTGACATCTACACCCTATCTGATCTATTAAAGTTTTGCAAGGCGTGTAAGGCAAAGAAGTTCCGCCAGGCCTTTGGCTGATGCCAGAGATGGTTCTTTACATCAGACTGGCACCCTCCCCACCCTGACTGAATGCTAGCACTGCCATCTTGTTTTTAAAATGTTTAAATGTTTTTGAATGTTTTAAATATTGTGTTTATAAGGTTTTAACTTATTTTTCATTGTAACAAACCAAATTGTTGTAAACCACCCTGAGCCCTGCACAAGCGGGGAAGGGCGGTCCAAAAAATCTAAATAAATAAATAGCTATATGAATAGGGTGGGTAATACATCTAAAGTAAGAAAATTTAAATCTTCGATTGCTTGTGTTTGCCCAACTCATGGAGAAAAGGTCATTAAGTTTCGGGCTGCCCCTGGTGTTAATGGAAGAGGAAGTCAATTTTGCTTCCTCAGTTAGTGAGTTACTTAACAGTATAAGATCTAGAATGTTGAATTTCTGAAGCAAAAGCTGGTGATTAAAAGAGGTGGTTTTTTTTGAGAATCCAAATACTTTTTGATGGCTTCAACTGATGCAGTTTACTTATTGGTGGAACAGACAAGCACAATTAAAATGGGATATCGGAATGTGCCCAAGGGGAATATACGTTTTTGAATAAATCTTCCAAACTAACTGTTGCTGTTCAAATTCTTTTTTCCTATCTTTTAAAGTACATTAATACCATTGAGAATTTACATCCCCTCTCATATTTTTGGCCATTGAAACCCTTGGAAAAGATTGTGGTAATATCTTCAAAGGATCATATGGGGGGGGCAGCCTCCGCTACTAAGGAATTTACTTGTGACTGAAAGGCAAACTGAAAAATAAATGGTGAATTTCCCCCCCCCCCTTTTAGTGGCAGTCGTTTAGTAATGAAAGTGGATGCACTCCTTTCTTCATTGCCGAAAACGGAGGTCCGCCAAGATATCGAATTTCTCAAAGAGCAACTCAGGTTAAAAGACTCTTATTAGTTTGTTTTGTTTAAATCATAATGCATTTGTGGTTTTATGATATGTTAGTATATCCGGGTGTCATATATAAGATATTTCAAAACCTCAAGAAGCTTCTTATAGCACTTGATTTACAACTAAATACATGGGGAATACTAGACAGGCAATGAGCAATACTCTTCATCGAAAGTGATCTACTGCAGCCTAAAGTGCCTGGCTTTGCTGATCAAACATGATGCAGCTTCCAACACGGTGTTTTATTGTATAATCTGAAAAATACCCCCCCCCCCCCAAAAAAATGTGTTGTCATAAGAGAGCTTAGAAATGCAGTTAAAGTACAGACGAGCATTAAATACTTTTAGTAGAATATTTAGAAAACACCTTCACAGATTTTCTAAGACTTCATCAGCTAAATTCTTCATAATTGAAAATAAATGTTCTTCATTCTCACTTTGTGGTGGGACTCCAAATGATGCAGTTATATGCACTCACCCGGGATTTATATTTGTATTAGGGTTTCCAAATCCAGACTGGGAAATACCTGGAGATTTTTGAGGGTGGATCCTGAGAAGGGCAGAGTTTGTGGTGGGGAGGGACTTCAGTGGGGTATAATGCCATACAGTCCACTGTCCAGAGCAGCCCTTTTCTCCAGGTGAACTGAACTCTGCCGCCTGGAGATCTCCAGGTACCACCTGGAGGTTGGCGACTCTAATTTGTATTATGTAATGGTTCCTGTAGCTCAGTGGTCCCCAACATGGTATCCATGGGCACCACAGCGCTCACCAGGTTTTTACAAAGTAGGTGTGGCCATGGGGGCTCTTTCCAGCAGAGCTTCTGATTGGCCACTGGAGATCGGATTAAAATGACATTTTGGTAGGAGCTGCCACCACAGTGTTGGTTTTGTTTTCTCTCACACACTTCTTTCTCTGTGTATTTTTTAATTACACTTCTCCTTTACCCTTGAGCTTCATCTGTGTGTCTCTCTGGCTCCTCCTTCTATGGTGGCCATTTTGTGGCAGGCTCTGCCCTCTGTGGCAGCCAATTTATGGTTGGCACCCACCACTCTCTGTCAGGTTTCTAAAAGGTGCCCCTAGGCTGGAAAAGGTTGGAGACACCTGCTGTAGATGTTGTGCCTTCAAGTCTCACATGACCTTTTCCATGTCACACTTAACATCTGATCCCCCCCTGCAGTGTACTGAAGTTAGAGCCACAGCAAAATGAGCCTTTCCTGGATGTCGTTGGTATTGTAGATCCACTGACACGAGAAGCACAAAAGATGGCACACTTACTACTTGTAAGTTTTCACTTGTTTCTTGTATGCAAATACAACTTTAAGATCACGCTGTTAGAAGACATTTGATTACTGTTTTCACGGTGTGAGCTTTGTGTATAATGTGCTGGGAGATCTGGATTCAAATCCCTGCATAGCCACAAAACTGGTGGGTGACTTTGGGTCGGCCACATGCTCTCTCAGGGGCGACCCACCTCACAGAGTAGTTTCTTGAGATACTTGAGGGAAGGATAGGCAGCAAATGTGACACATGGAATATAATGATTTTAATACTACTTAGGAGAGAATGTATTTCAAATTGATTGCCTCATTAGAAATCTACAGTAACGTATGGGTTTCTCTATTTATGAGTGTTTTCCTTCCCACCACTTTTTTCAGCCAAGGGATGACACTCCATGGTATCTAACAAATGTAAAAAAATCATAGGCTTCTCCTAAGTACCTCCCCTCCCCCCAAATCCTGGAGCCAGAGCAGGGGAGCAGACAGGTCTACTGTGCCTTCTAATATCTGTCTGCAACCACCAATCCTGGGGATGAGGGTGGTTGTTTTCCCTTCCTTCTTTACAGCAGATTTTTCTCAGGCACTATAATTCCTCAAAGCCTGGGCCTTCCCCTCTCCCTGGCGTTGCCCTCTGACCTCACTAGCTGACTTGTGATCTCCAAAGGATGTTGTTGCCCACCACTTAAGTGGGAAGTTCAGAAAATCGAGGTCATCTGGGTAGCTACTCTTCCTGCAGCTGCTAAAAATGATACCTCGCTGCAACCGGTAAAAATCTGCCCCTCCTGAAGCAGCCCCTCCTGAAGCAGCACTTTTGACCTCCTGAAAGTCTTATCCAACTTTTCATTGCTGGGTGGCTTGAGTAGCAAACTACTTCTCCCCAGCAGAGGGAGAATAGGAAGAAACAACATTATTTCTGCCTGCTTAAGCTCAAGAGTCTGTATGCTCATAAACTGTAAACTGTCTTCATAAAAAGGGAGGGGGATAATTGTGTAAATATTTGTAAGCCACTAAATATAAAGGTTAGCAAGCCATTTTAAATATATGGCTCACTCTCTGGGTGCTTCATTTAGCACAAAGAATAAAAGAGCTTATCCCAGGAAGAATGTTTGTGTGTCTAGAACTGGAGAAACCACTTTTCTAAAATGTGAGAAATGTTTCTGTCAGGTTCTTGGTCAGGTTGTCAACATGAGGGTGAAGCTGTTCATGAACTGTAGAACCAAGCTGTCAGAAGCACCTTTGAATAGGTAAGTAGGAGGCAAAAATGTTTTTGGTGAAGTATGTGATATGATACCAGATGTGTCTCGAAGCTTTGCCTGTAGGGCAGTCACTTTCTTAGGCCATTCCAAAATCTGGCAGTCAACCAGTTTGGTGTAATGGTTAAGAGTGTGGACTCTGATCTGGGAGAACTGGGTTTGATTCCCCATTCTACCACATGGAGCTGCTGGTGTGACCTTGGATCAGTCACAAGTTCTCTCAGATTGCAGAGATCGCTCTTTCACTTTTTTATTTCCCACAAAGGCTTGGTCTTCCAGCCTTGTCAGGTGCCCAAGCATCAGCATCCTGTTGTCTCTTCTCTGAATCCTAAAAATATGCATGCTATTTGCATGTGTGTAAAATGCCATCAAGTCATAGCCAACATACACCAGCAAACTTACCAGGTTTGCTGAACAGTATGTTTCTTTTAAACTTGTCTTGGACACAAATACTTGGAACACATTTATTCAGTTGTGAAAATAAAGGATTTGGTTTTGGCATCTTCAGAAGAAGAAAAAAGTCATAGCCGACGTATGGCAACCCAGCAGGGTTTTCAAGGCAAGCAATGTTCAGAGGTGGTTTGCCATTGCCTGCCTCTGCGTAGCAACCCTGGACTTCGTCCATCATCTCCCAGCCAAGTACTAACCAGGGCCAACCCTACTTAGATTTCGAGAGCTGATGAGATTGGGCTACCCTTGGGCCGTTGTTTATAATATGTTAAAAAGATGCACAGCAGAAATGCAGGAATTCTCTATCCTTTGGTGTGCATATGTAAACTTAGTGGAGTATTGATGCAGCAAAATTGTCCTTTAATCAAAGTATGTCCTCGCAGTAAGAAAGCTCATAATTAGAAACGCTTATCACAGCTAATAGTATTACCGTTTATTTATCATTTTTGCTGTATTTGCTTTTTACTTTGTAACCAACAGCCAGGAAACCTGTTCCTTTTACCAGACTAATTAGATCATTTGTTACAATATTATGAATTTCTGTGGCTTGTATTTCGCTTTTTCCCAGGCATAAAATGGATTCGGGGCAGGAAATTAATCATTATCTGCTTCATGTTTGTGACAGGGGAGTGGACTCCCCCATAGAATAGGACAGTCATGTTTTGCTTGCAAATGCTATATCCTGAAAGGCTGTTCTATTTTTAGGAGGGGGGGGGGAGCGGCGATTGCTGTATTCATAGCATATGTTGACCATGAACAGAATGCTTTGTTGAGGATTGGACTTAGTAGTTGTCGCACGTGATTCAGATTTGAGTTAGAACTTTTATAAAGCCTTTAGAGGTTAAAAATAAACAAAGGGACCAAAAGGTCTCCTCCCAAACTTTGTGAATTAAGGACTCATGACTTCACAAAATAGTTTTGCTAGAAGTAGGAACCCGCAAGGAATTTGCAGGGAGGGAGCATTTATTTTGTCTCCCCCACATTTTTTTTTTCTGGCACACATCCCCTCTTCCTTTCTGCCTTCACCACTTCAGTCACTCGCCTCCTCTTTCTTTCTGCCCCCAACCTCTCTCACCCACTCCTCTGTTGCCAGCTTGATAGAGAGGGCAGCAATAACTCTCACATCCTCCCCCATCTTTGCCAGGTCGGTGTGAGGGAAGCAATTACTCCTGTGCTACCCCTGCAGCCTCTGGCTCTGCCAGGTCAACGAGGGGCACCAACACTCCAGTGTTGCAGGCTTGGACTCCCCCCGCCCCCCCGCCACCCGCATATTTCCCCCGCTCCTCTCCACTTTTGCTGCCTCAGCGACTGAGGGGAGGGGGCACAGAAGAACAACTGCGCCTTCTCCCACCCTCCTCCTCACCTGGCGGCAGGTGCTGCAGCAGCAGTCTCAGGCCCAGAGCACTCCTGTGCTCCAGCGCCACCACCGACAGAGGAAGCAAGACTATTGTCTGCACATGTATAGACAATGGTATTGTTTTGGGAGGTTTAACACCTCAGTATTTTGTTTCAGATTTTTCCGCAAACCTGGGGGGTCCCCAAGTTTGCAGAAACCTCTGTTTATTATCAGTGTGGATCCGATCCATGGATTTAGAGACCTGCAGATTGGCCCATACGTGGCTATTAGGTATAGAAGGGCCTTTTTTTTTTTTTTTAAAGAAGTCCTGGAACTCTCAAGAGGGAAATGAAGTTTTCAGTCTGTATGCAGAGAACTCATGAACTTTTAAGCTTTTAAGTATTATAAAGATAATTTTGTTGAAGAGGTTCCGGAACTCTGTTCTGGTCCATTCCCCCTGAAAAAAGCCCTGGGTATAGATATGTTAACAACCAATGAGTGTGTGAAATAGATTTAGAGCAATTAAAGATGAATGTCCTTTTTCTAGCAATGCAGATAGAAATATGACGGCCTAGAAAAAGGTTTTTAGAAAGGGGTCCATCCCCCAGTTATTTTCAAGGACTTGTTTTTCCAATGGAAAAACTGGGAATTTTGTACAACACTGGGAGGAAATACTTCTACGGAGTCTCTTCCCTTTTGGAATGGTGTAGATCCTTTTCAAGAACTCAGGACAAGTTGTTACACTCTCAAAATGTACTATATGAAGAGTTTTATGTTAGTCAGTCTGTAGCATTATCAAATGATAATACTGTGTTTATTTCAGTTTATTAATAGACCACCTTTCAACTAAGAATCCCAAGGGCAGTTTACAGCATAATAATATACAACACCATTTCTTCTTATTCTTCTGTAAAGGCTTCCGCAAAGGGCAGGCCTTCAAACCCATCTGGATGGCCTTGAGGGAAGCAACTGTACTGCAAGGACATACAATATTTTCAAGGATATATTTATTGATTAATTGTTTAAATTTGTCACAGTTAATTTGCCATGATGTGTGTGATGATAATATTACACCATCGTCTAGTTCATTGTTTCAATGTGCTAAAGTTTAACTTGATATTCAGATACGTTACTAGACGTATTATGACTTTATAAGATTGTTCTCGTACAAATAATATACTTCTTTGTTTAATACAAAATGTCTGTTTTTGGTGTTCTTTTTTTCATACTTCCCAGGAAGCAAAAAGTAAGCTGCACATGCGAAAGTAGAATAGGGTGCAGCTGTTCGCAGCTCTTTCTCTTCTGTACAGAGTGTATTTGTCATTTCGCTTGTAGAAAAGAAGGGCATTTATACTTTTACATTTCATAAATATGTCAGCTAATGCAATTATATTTGCTAAGCTAAGCTAGAAATTATGCATTTTATGTTAAAGTAATAAAAGAAATGTAGGATTGAGAGGAAAATGCATATATTTCATTTCCCCCCTCCAAATTCCATTTTTTACCAGGAATAAAAGTGTGTGTGTGGGGGGGGGGATTTGTTCCATGGTTTCAAAGTTTCCAGAAGTTGTACAACTCTAAATAAAAAATTTTGAAGCTGCTTTTTATCCGTCATTTTTCACTCTTGTCTAACACCTGCTTTCTTGTTTTATTTCTGTTCAGTTTTTATCGTTTTGTTTTGGAGCCAGAACTCACTTCTGGGACCAATAACATCTTTCCTCGTGCACCTGGAGCAAACTTCTTGGAAATGCCTGAATCCCCTCTTCTTACTCTAAACATGATCACTCCAGAAAGCTGGATTGTTGAAGCAGTGAACAGTTCCTACGACCTTGATAACATTCATTTAAAAGAGGCAAGTAGTAGTTTTTGAACAAAATTGTAGGAATTATGAAGTATCTCAGCAAATTTGTGAACTTTTTGATACTTTATTTTTTTTTAATCTTTAACTTTTCTAAAGAGAAATGTTCTAAGGGATCAAAATGTAAAACTGTCCAAGCATAATATATTTAATTATAACATTTAATCTCTACCCGAATGTCACTGAGTCCTTATGAGGAAAAAAAAGATACTTGAATCCATGCTACCCAATAGAGCCAGAGAAATAGGTGTTAGAAATAGCAAATGTTTTTATCCAAAAGTTCCTTTATAAAATGTCCATGGTCTTGCACAGTATACATGCCTATGGAAATCTGGGGCTGTGTTTCTTTCTCCATTATCTTCTCCTCCCCCCACAGTACAGACTGTTTTTGATGCACCATCACCATCTCATTTCAAGAGGTGCTTACCACACACTATAAGAGCTGCTGATGCTGCTGAAGATTAAAATAGAAATTATGCTAGTTCCAATTCAAGGACCTGTGAAAAATTCACAGGGAGGAGAATTTTCATTCCTCTCACCGGTCTCCACTTCCTATCCCCTTCCTTCCATCCCCTTCTGCCTGATGCCACCTTCTCCTCTTTCTTCCCCCTAACCTCCCATCACTTCCGCTTCCTCCTCCCCTGCACTGCTACCTTCCATTCTCTCCATCGACCCTTCTGCTGTAGCTTTCTCCTCCTCTTCTCTACTGCGCCTAACCCTTAAAAAAATCCTGGTGTGAGGCTTCTGCACTATCAGCAAATGATCAGACCTTTGTAGTTAAACAGCGTTCTTTATTTCATATACTGGAACAGGGTCTCGATGTTTGTTTGAGATACAGAATGAAGAGGGTTAGGGACTAATATACCTACAGGCACAAATGCATATACAAATCCTGCCAATCAGCACACACCTAAAATGCGGGAAAATAAATGGCGACCGTTTGTTCCCATCAGAGGTGAGAAAGTTGTAAAAATTCCCTTCTTGTCCTACGTGACCCAGATGTGCTAAATCCTAGGCAAAACATTTGGGCAGTGACACAAATAACCTTCAAGGCTATACCCAGCCTGATAGCACCCTGAGAGCCTGGGAGGAAGGGGGGGAGGAAGCTCCAGCCAGCTATCTGTTGTTTATGTGACATGGTGGAATGTGTGAACCCATCCTCCTGGGGAAAGAGTAACATTAAGCAGGAGAGCAATTTCTACTTCAAGGCAAGCCATAAACTAAGGAAGGAGATAGAGAGAACAAAGAAACCGAAAGTAACTTTAAATGTAGCATAGAACAAGCATCCTATTGTCAGATTCTTACATTAAGCAACTTACAGGATAACATGTAGCAATTCATAACTATGAGAATCTGACACCTGGTTGTATGGGATTCGTAAGCAATCCCATGATGTCATGGGATCTTGATTAGCATTTCTTAAAACCTGTGATATGTGCGCGCACACACACACAAATTGCTTCTCCATATAAACTCCCCCTCCCAGTATTGTTTATTAACTTAAGGATGTTGTGTTTTTTTTCTGAAGATCTTCCTCCTTCTGTACCTGAGCCCACTATGCAGATTTTTTGATCCTTATTTTGAGGTCACATTCAGAATTAGGCATATGATATAGGAACGACTTACTGCCTCTCCTTGTAGATAGATCCAGCTTGGTAGCGGTGTTGGTCTGAAGCAGAACAAAGTTTGAGTCGAGTAGCACCTTTATGACCAACAAAGTGTTATTCAAAGTATGAGCTGTTCATGTGCACGCACACTTCCTCAGATAACAGTGAAATGGAATTTACAAGTCCATACATATATAAGGCAAAGATTGAACTGCAAATTGGCATACCGCATAATGAAGGTGTTTTAACAGATGCCAACAGGAATAACAAGCTAATTTTATAAGGTCACCATTGTTTGGATTTAAATCCATGTTTGAGAGGAGACCGATGGAGTGTAAGAACAAGGTCTCAGGTAATTACTTGTAGCACTCCACTATTAAGAATGACACATTTACCCATCTGTCTCCAATTTTTACATATCTATTTGCTTCACCATTTCCCCCCCCATTAAATTCAAACAGTGGTGACCTTATAAACTTAGCTTGTTATTCCTGTTTGCATGTGTTAAAACATCTTCATTATGTTGTATGTTTATTTGTTGTTTAACCTCTGCCTTATATGTATAGACTGGTAAATTCCATTTCATTGTATCTGAGGAAGTGTGCGTGCACCTGAAAGCTCATACCTTGAATAAAACTTTGTTGGTCTTAAGGTGCCACTGGACTCCAACTTTCTTCTGTTGCCTCTCCTTGTGTTACTGAGAACATTGCACTGATGAGCATTTTGGGGTGAGAGACTTCTAAGAACAGAGAAGCATTCAGATTCTAACTCTCCAGTATATTTAGAGCTAGTAGGTTGGCAAGATCAGCCACAACCATTTAGAGATTCACTAAAGTGAGAGCAGCCCCTAGAATCTCTTAAACATCATGGGTAATGTTGGGGTGTGCTGTCTGTCACATTGCACTAAGCTCAGCTAGGCTGGAGGCAGTTAAGTTCACTGCTGTATTCTTCCTGGATACCCAAAGATCAGAAACCAGTCTTGCTTTTGCATTTATTAAAAGCTAATTATCAGCTTTATCCAAAATACATAGATGAAGATATGTAGAAGAAGTTCTAAATAAGAGCTGCTGTAATAGAATTGTGCTACATTTGCATATATAGCTGCTTAAGGGGTGGGGAAGGAAAAGAAGTCTATTGTAATTTGGATGAAGACTGAGGGTCTGATGTAATTACCACACACCAGGGCTTTGTAGTTAATGCAGAGAGTAATTATTTTTCTTTCTTGTGTTTAAAGGAAGGCTTTGGTTTGGACACTATTGACTATTATTCACCAGCTTTCATGACTACTAAAATTTATTGCTACTTCTTTTCCCAAATTGGCCTGTCTGCAAAAGGGTTCTCCTCTGTGTGTTGAAAATTCTGAGGAAAGGAAAAGACTTCCACCAACAGTTTGGACAGTTGGCATTGCTGAAGCTGCAGGACAATACTTTCATTTTACTCTAGGTGTTACCCTACACTCTGAAGGTCAAACTAGATGTGACATGACAGAGCCTAATGACCATTCTCTTGCAGTTTTTAAAAGCTACATAGTAGCCCCGCAGCAGCCTAGTACCCCAGACCAGTCCCAGCTCATCAGAGCTTGGAAACAAAGCAGCCAGTGACAAACCTCCTCTGCTCATCTCTTCCCTTGAAAACCTCATGGTCCTGGAGTTGCCATGTGTCGGTTGCCACTTGATGGTACAATATTATTATTAGTAGTAGTAGCCCTACCTTGCTACTTTGAATTGAGGTTGGGGAAGGACCTCTGAGCTAAGGGTTCTGTTAAACAGCTCTTCCTAGGGCTCTTCCATAATTTAAATAGTCCCTTTAATACTTTAATAGCAACAGTCCATCAGTGGCTATTAGCCAGAAGGTATAGACAGGAACTCTCAATCTGGGGCAAGTGATGCTCTGTATTCTTGGTGCTTGAGGGGGGGGCAACAGTGGGAGGGCTTCTAGTGTCCCGGCCCCACTGCTGGACCTCCTGAGGGCACCTGGTGTTTTTGGCCACTGTGTGGCAGAGTGTTGGACTGGATGGGCCACTGGCCTGATCCAACTATGGCTCCTCTTATGTTCTTATGTGATTATTCCTTGTGGGAGGAAAAAGATTGGCACCTAACTCAAACCTGTCTTCCTACTCCAGAGTTAAGTACGGTTTTGGGGGGGGGGGGATTTAACTGTTGGAAAGACATCTGGAGAAAGTTTAAACACTCGATAAAACACACACTAAATAATCCACTTTCCAACTGGATTTTGCCAGTTCACAGAGTAAAACCCAGTTGGAAAGTACATTGAAAGTGGATTCTTTAGTGTGTGTGATCGCAGCCTAACTCTCCCACGCCATATATTCAAATCAGCCTTGTGGGACTGCTAATTATGATTTCAAAAAGCTGCTAGAGATCCTAATCACAGATGTTCTAGAAAATAAAACTAACAGTGGCTGCTGGGGCCCCTCTTCTAGTTTGGGAGCCTTGGATGCTGCTGGAACAGAAGTGCAGTTAATTGCTTGGAAAAAGATAGCCTCCACCGTTGAGGCAGGTGATGTGGGGTGGCAGTGGTGCCTCCAGTTCATTTCTCCTCTCCAAAAATGCAGAGAGAGGCAAAGATAATCTGTTCATTTATTTCTCACACTTTCATCTTGCCCTTCCTTACAGGAGTTCATGGTACTACCTCCACTGAGGCATCTTTCTGCTGTTGTTGAGTTTTGAGGAACCCTCCTTTTTCCTCATAGAGAACGCCCAGTCATGCATTCTCTTATTAGAATTGCAAGATTGATATGGCATGAAATATACGGTGCATCACCGCTTTTGCTTTCAGTAGGACTAAGCGTTGGTATCTTACATCCAAAACATTCCGCTGTCCAGAGGGCATTTCGTAAAAAGGTGCAGGAGCCCATTAGCATCATTAGCATAACTTATTTGCATATGCCACACCCCCTGACATCACCAGAAGTGTGTCAGAAGGCAACACAAAATTGTTTTGGGGTGGCCACACAATGTGTTCCCTCAGCCGTAGGCTGAACAAGCTGCCACTTAGACCACAGACCCTGGCAACTGCCAGCCAGATGCGGTGCCAGGCTGAACATGCCCCGTGATTCGTCCATGCCATGCCATAGGGAATGGATAATCCGCCAAGAGTGCGGCAGCCCCTCCACGGAGAAGGAGGCAGACTTAGCGAGCGGTGGGAATCACGGCAGCGGTGGGTCTGGCCTAGAGGAAAGGATCTACAGCTCCTGGAAAGCTGGACGCTGGCAGGCGACCAGGAAGGGGTAGGCACTTAAAGTCCCACAGGAGCGGCAGGCGCTGCTGCGTGTAGGGCAGTAAGTGCATGCAAGAGGCAACGGAAGCCCCGCCACGACCCACCAAGGGGCTGCCTTGCAGGCAGGCAGGCACAGTGGCTGAAGGAGCTCCCCCTCTCGCCTCATTGAGGCGACCAAGCACCTTTGGGAGGGTCCGGGGCTGCCTGTCACTCAGCGGCCACCTCCATTCATTCACAGACCACAAGCCAGGCACAAAGACTTCTCCCCATATCTGCTCCTCCCCCACCCCATCGCTTATCACGGACAGGTTGCTGGGCACACACTCTCTTTCTCCCCCTCCGGACACAGCTCTGCAGACAAGAGGGCTGCCACTCTCGAGGGAGGGAGGAAGGCGGGTACAGCGCACTCTTCACGTGGTGGCAGGGGGTTACTTTGCTGCCCTTTCCATCTTGCTAGCACCCGCTGTCTTCCTTTTACAATGGGCTTTGCTACTAGTATATATGTATCTCATTTGTTGTAAGTTGGCTTCTAAAACACTGTATTTCCACAGGCGGAGGGGGTTGTTGCAGCCGAGTATGAATTAGAATATTTGTTGCTCGAAGGACATTGTTTTGATGTGACCACTAGACAACCACCTCGTGGGCTGCAGTTCACTCTAGGAACCAAGAATAATCCTGTGAAGGTTGATACCATTGTGATGGCTAACCTGGTAGGTATTGGCTGGATTTAGCTGGGTCGAAGTAGGAGGTTTTGATATGGAGACAGTATTTTCCACAGTAGAGTCAACACGAATGTCTTAGAATGAGTATTCAAAGTAAGCCAGGATAGCAGTGGGAAGAGGAACAATTAACTAAATCCACTAGCTGGGAGGAAATCTCTCTCCTTTGAATATGCCGATGTGGAGTTAAGAAGATGGGCTGCTTTGATTTGGATGTGAGCTTTGAAGCCTGTTTTGGACTATTTATAGTAAACTTGAATTCAGTTTTGGAGGGTAGATAATGTTTGCTCATGAATATGTGATGAGATTTAGACACAAAGGCATGGTTTTATTGGGCTGTTTTTAATCAGTCCCTGCTCCCCCTTCATCAGACCCCCACACTCAACTCAGTGCTGTATCTGGGTGCCCCCAGAAACCCCTAGTAGCATTTTGGGCGACCAGTAAATTACCGCAGTAAAGGGAAAGGAGGACGTTTCATTCCATGACTGGAGTTGACTATATGTTGGCTATTTGATTACTGATATAAGTGTACCTACCACTTTCTACCAGACATATCCATCCACCATCCAGGTGGACCAATGGTACCCCCATACCCCCAACAACAACAACAAATTGTTTTTGTATTTTAGGGATATTTTCAGTTGAAAGCAAACCCAGGTGTCTGGACTTTAAGGCTGCGTGAAGGAAGATCTGAAGGGATCTACGAAATAGTCAAGTAAGTCCTAAGGTCATCTTGAACCAATGTTTGTGAACACAGCAAGACATCTGAGTTGCTTTCAGGATACCATCAAAGGCCTCCTTATAAGATGCTGTTAGTTTTGATTATCATCCGATATGGTATCATGACTAACTTTGCCTGCTCCTTCTATCCACAGCCTCTGCAGAACTGATGGTGATCAAAACGTTTGTGCTTAGACAGGAGCCTGCACTTTTAGTCTCTTTCTTCCCATTTCAGCTGAAGTGGGAATTTAACAGACTTGCAGTATAACCAAGCCCAAATCTCTTTAAATGTTCTGTGATTCTATGCACGAGAGAAGGAGAGGTTAAAAGGAGACAATAGTGAAAGATGTGGTGAACACATCCTTGCATATATTTGCATATTTTAAATTTGTTATGATGGCCAACCCAGATACGATGGGGTCGTAATTTATATATAAAGTGGGGAGAAGAAGAAGTAGAAGAGATTGGATTTATACCCCGTCCTTCACTTGGAGGCTTACAAACTCCTTTCCCTTCCCCTCCCCGCAACAGGTACAGTGTGAGGTAGGTGGGGCTGAGAGAGCTCTGAAAGAAACTGCTCTTTCAAGAACAGCTGTGCCAGAGCTACAGCTTGCCCAAGGTCATCCAGCAGGTGCAAGTGGAGGAGTGGGGAATCAAACCTGGTTCTCCCAGATTAGAGTCCGCGCACTTAACCGCTACAGCAAACTGGCTCTCAGTCCAGGAAGGGTGGTGGTGGTCTTGCATTAACAGGAAGAGGGACTAACAGAGCTGTGCAATCCTAACCAGTATTACATCCTCAATGGCCCTATTAACATCTTGGGTGCCAGGAGAGGCGCCAGGTTCCCATCAGAGTGATTCCCTGCCCCTTTCCTGGCATGCATTTACGGTGTGTTGGATTGAGATTACTTTCTGCTGCTGCTATTAGATATTCTAGATTAGTTACTTCAATTTTAATCATGATGGAATTTAACATAATATTCTTGTTCTGAAACTTATGTACTGTGTTATGATATGATGTAGGCCACCCTGAGCAGGATAAAAATAAAAAAATAAAGTCCATTGACCTAGCACCCAGAAATAGGAAAAATTCAGTTAAAATATGCAACTATGTACTCGTTTTCTTTCCAACCCGAGTACATTTTTCAGAATGTGTTTCTTATTGCAGGACTTAAGTTACTGTGGCTTAGCATTTTTCCAAGCCCTGAATATACGCCCTGCCACGATCCACTTTACTGCGAAGTGTGCCAATTCCTAGAGGATTTCTTGAAATTAGACAGGTTCGGCTTGTTGTTTGCTTGTCGTTTCATGGTGTAATCAGACTCCCCCTCCCCCCCCCAAGAACATATTAGCTTTCAGGTGACCAGCTCCCTCCTTGTAATTAATTCTTTTTTAAAAACCCTCTGCTATTTAGACATTATGCTGACGCCGCTCGTGACAACAGTCATCATCTTGAAGTAGCTGCACCTGTAAGCCAGAATCTCTTGCGATGTGTCACTGTGGCTGACAGCAGTTCTAAATTTGCTACATCAAATGACAAGATTTCAGCCTGATTATATTATGATTCATTTGCAGTCCAATCCTGTGCCTTCTCTGATTATAACATCATCAGGTGCTCTTGCGGGGGGGGGGGGGGGGACTCTCAAGCAAAGAGCCTTGGGGGTCAGGCACCAGTTCCTATACCCTGTACCACCAATGCTGCTAGTTTGTAGGGTTGCCAACTCTGGGCTGAAAAACCCCTGGAGATTGGGGGTTGGGGCCTGGGCAGTTTGGAGGGGGCCTTCAGCAGCATATAGTTCCACAGAGTCCATCCTCCAGAGAGCAGTCATTTATTCCCAAGGGAACTTATCTCGGTAGTCTGGAGATCAGTTTTAATTCCAGGAGATCTCCAGTCTCCACCTAGAGGTCGGCAACCATGGCTAATTGGAAGAAGAGACTGTTTGTCCCTCAGGTGATTTCAGCTTAGGAAAGCATCACAGGGAGGCAGATTAACCCACAAGGCTCTTGCAGCTTGAGCCCCACAGCTCCCGAAAATGTTATAAATAGACAAGGTGCTGTGTTACACTGTGTCAATAGTTTACACTGTGCCAGGAATGCAGGGAACTCCTCCACATTTCCGCCAAACTTTTCAGAAGGGGTTATCGGGCATCTTGGCGGTGGAACGGCGGCGGCAGCTTGTTGCTGCTGCTGTTGCTGGAGTTGCAGGTGGGCAACCACTTGTGTTAGCTGCTGCACCTGGTTCACTGGGTCTGCGAGCTGCAGTGGGCCTGCGCCCCCTGCTTCATCCATCCTGTGGAGTGAGTCTGTGGTGCCAGCAATCTGTCGCGGGCTGGGTGCTGGCAGGGCAAGAGGGAGCGAGAGTCCAAGTCCAAGCCAAGGTCAGAAATGAGGGTTAGCAAGCAGGAGCCGAAGCAACAGAGTCCAAGTCCAGTCCAAGGTCAGAAACGAGGGTTAGCAAGCAGGAACCCAGGAAACAGAGTCCAAAGTACAAACCAGGGCTGTAGTCGTACAGAGTCGAGGTCAGGGAGCCGAGAGTCAAAGCACATAGCAGGATTCAGGAACACGAGCAAGGTAGGTGCAGAGCGTCATCAAGTTGACTAGTTGCTGGCACGAAGAACCAGCGTCAGAGGTGGAAGCTAAATACCCCTCAGGTGCCGTTGATCATTAGGACCCAGTGTGAGCATCCCGGCTCCTGTTAGAACTCAGGGCTGAGGGGACGCCAGCTGCACAGGCGCGCCTCCCTCCGTCGGGATGCTAAGTCTTGGTGGAGCTGGTTCCTTACATGGAGCACCTGTGGAGGCAAATCAGGGGGACTGTCTGCCGAGCGTTGCTCATCCACCGCTGTTGCTGGGATAGGCGGCATGAAGACATTAACGGGCTCTGAGGTGGTTTCATCGGGATGAGATGCGAGCTCTGCTGAAGCCGGGAGTTCATCTTCAGCGGCACTCGTGACAAAGGCACAGGATTGGACTGCAAATGAATCACAAGAATCAGACCGAAATCTTGTTATTTGACTTGTGCCCAGGGGTCATTTGGGGCCAGAGCCCACTGGAGCACTGCTCCGGGAGCTCAGGAGCTGGCACAAATGGCGGTGGCGGCAACCCCCGCCCCCGCACTCCTTCTCTCTAGAGTCGCGCCACAGCTGCAGCGTGACTCTAGAGAGAAAGAAGCCCCACGGAGGACCCCCTTGTGCTGTTCCTTGCTCGCTCGCCAAGGCGAGTAAGTGAGGAAGGGCCAGGTAGTGTGCAGAGTGTCATTTAAATGCCTCCTCCTGGCTTCCGCTGCCCCCTCGCTGCAGCGTGACTCTTGAGAGAAGGCGTTTAAAATTTAAACCCCTTCTCTCTCTGCTTCCCCCCCACCCCGCCCTGGCAGGCTGGCTGGGGAATGGAACCCCTTTTTTGCTTCACCTTCTGACATACTTCTGGTGATGTCAGGGGGTGTGGCATATGCTAATGAGCTATGCTAATAGCAGGTATGCTAATAAACTCCTTCACCTCTTTTTCTACGAAATGACCCCTGCTTGTGCCAAATATAATATCTAGTTTGACCTTGAGGAGTGACTGGCCCAAGGTCACCCAGCAAGCTTTGTAGCAGAATGGGGATTTGAATCTAGATTTCCCTGATCCTAGTCGTGACACCTTTAACCACTTCACAACACTGTTATAGATGGCTTTAAAAGGGGATTAGACAGCCCCCTGGAAGATAGGTCTGTCAATAATTCCTAGTCCAAGTGATTGCCGGTAAGGACCCGCAGGATACAAAATTACAAACCCCTGAGCTTTTGTGAGTCCACACACAGAGAGAGTCTTAGTAGCTACCACCAAGGGCAGGCTTTTAGCCTTTCTGGGACTAAACAAGAAAGTCAACCCTGCAAGGCAGGCCACTTGCAGAATCAGTTTCCACAAAACAATTAACCTGGTCGGTGAGCAGTCAGTCTAGCCTCTGGATTTAGGCTGAAGTCACCTGAAGGACAAAAACACCACCTTGGTGATTAAGGAGAATCATTGGAGCGGCAGGGTGCCAGTCAAGCACCCATGAGTAACGCAACCGAAATCTTGCTACAAGCCAGCAACAGACTGAACAGGCTAAACTGTATGGTCAAAAGTCCAATGTGTTCTGGGGCCCTTAGGCCAATCAGATCCTTGTTTGGTGATGTCAGTTGGAGGGGTGACTCACTTACTACGCATATGGCCTCAAGGGGGTCTAATGAGGATGAGCTGGCAGGGTGATCTGCACCTTCATCCTCCCAGCTGTAGCAGGCGTAAATCATGGCACTAATTAAATGGAATGCAATTAATTGGTTGCTAGGATGCCATAACTCTATCCTTGGGATCAAAGGAGGCGGCAGAGATAAGGACTACCCCGTTCCTTGTGCCTGGACTGTTATATCATGAGGTCAGCTTACTGAGTCATCACAGTTGTTTTCCATTTGGACTTACTTTCAGGCCTAGCGATCAGAAAGAAGCCTGAACTGATGTTTAGCACAAAACAAGAAACTGCATTAGGGTCTCAGTTTTTTGACATGGTCTATCAGTGGCTACTAACCATGGTGACTAAAAGGAACCTCCACATTCAGGAGCAGTAAACCTCTGAATCCCAGAGCCAGGAGACAACATCAGGGAAAGGCCTCAGTCTCTATGCCCTGTTCCTGGACCGCCAGAGGAACTGGTTGGCCACTGTGTGAGACAGGATGCTGGGCTAGATGGACCCTCACTGGTCTGATCCAGCAGGGCTCTTCTGGTGTTCATACTGAGGCGGGTAACAATACTGGTGTCTGTAACAGAACACCTTAGTAAGTTGGGAAGTACACCTTACTGAAAAGAATTTTAATTTTTCCATCTATTGTGTGTTGAAAAAAACCACATTCTACTATAACTTTCTGATCTTCGACGTGGTCTCTGTGCTTCACACTCATGGGTTACTGCGCCTGCACTGGAATCCATCGGTATGTAGAAAGCTCTAATGGATTTTCGCGCCCAGCAACACCGGGCATGTGCGGGAGCCCGACCGCGCATGCCCAGAGGAGCGGGCGCGGGAATCCCACCAGTTCTCTTCTGACCGCCGTGCTGTTCACAGCTTCGTCCGTCAGCTCCGTGTGGAAAGTTCTTCTTCTTCGTTCTTCTTCGTATTCGTCTTCCTTTCCTTCCTTCTAGCTCTATCTAAAACAAACAAACAAACAAACAAAAAAGTGTTATATCTTTGGGGTTTTTTTCCTGGGTGCAGGCTTTGCTTTCTCTGCCTTCGGGCCCCCCCCTACCCCCCCCTCTCCTCTTCTCCTTCCCGCTTTTGGGCTCCTGTATGGCTCAAAAGTGGGGTTGCTTTAAAAGGTGCGTGAAGTGTGGGAGCAAACTCGCTGCCCCTGACGGCCATTCGCTGTGCATCCTCTGCTTGGGTGAAACACACCGTCCTGACTCGTGCCCCCATTGCGCGAGGTTCAGCAACCAGACCCGCAAAAACAGAGCTGCCAGATTGAAGGTCGCCTTGTTAGAGTCAGCGCTCCTCCCATCCCCGTCGAAAGACATGCAGTCAATAAGCACCTCAGCTCCGATAGACCTGCCATCGACTTCGACATCGATGATTCCATCCCGGCCCGTCACCGATAGGTCATCGGCATCGAGACCGGCGTCGGACATCACCCCTTCGGGATCTAAGCGCCCGGCTCTTTCTCAGTCTGCGGCGTCGACCCCACTAAAGAAAAAGAAAAAGGATAAGTCCCTTAAAAAGCACAAGGATGGTTCTGTGCCTGCACGGAAACCACCTAAAAAGGCATCTGTGCCTCCGGTTTCGCTGCCCTTGGAGCCCTTGAAAACTGTTTAGGCTCCACCGGCCGTGCCGTCTACGTCAATGGAGATACCGACGATCCATCTCCTCGACTCACCTATCCGTCAGGTCGGAACAGAGTTACCAGACGCCATCCTGGAAACGCAAAGATTTACCGAGACGGAGCGCCGTAGCTTAGATCGACGTTGATCACGCTCTATGTCGAGATCCCCCTTGTCTGCTCGGTCCTTCTCTCCCGAACCTAGCGACCCCCAGTGCCCGACCAACCAGTCAGTCGACCCCGAGCGTCCTCCTTTTCATCATCGTTACCAACGAGACTACAGATCCCGGTCTCCACGATACAGGTCGCCGCATCGTCATCAACCCTCTCGGCACCGATCCCCTGCTCCATCTCGATGGGATCTTCCTCCACAACCTGCCCCTTGGGATCAACATCGCTCCTACTATATCGATACCCATGCCGGCGCATCGAGACCATGGTCCCCATCGCCGTCTCAGGATTGGGACCGGTACGTCGCCAGATCGAGATCGCCCCACGACTTGCCGCCGCCCACCTGGACCAGGCCATGTTCATACCGGCCTGCTGACCCTCCTCAATCGTCCCGTCAGCTACCACCACCTCAGATCCCGCCACAACCTCTACCCTCTCAGGCACCGATACCGACTCCGGCTCCTACATCGATACCGATCTCGATACCACCGCCACCACCTCCGACACCGGTTCATCCTCTGGACCCGCCTGCATCTTCCTCGTCCCAGGAGGACAGTGACGATGATGACTCTGATCAGGGCTCGCCTTCTCGTCCTTCCCCTAACCCAGATGTCTCCGACAACCTCCCCATCTCACCTTCCGAGGACATGTCCTCCTACGGGGAGCTGGTGAAGCGCATGGCTCTTTCTCTCAGCTTGTCCATCCTTCAACCCAAGCCTGCCATTGACGACCCTGTCTATGACATCGTGCAGGCTGACACCTCCACCGCGGTCACCCTTCTGATGTCGGTGGTCCTGCTACAAGCTGCCAAAGCGCCTTGGGATAAACCCGCGTCTAACCAAGTGTCGTCCAGGCGGCTCGACCACATGTACCGCATTCAGGAAGCGGGAGCGGAGTTCCTTACTTCCCACCCAAAACCAAACTCACTGGTCGTTAACTCCTCGACCAAGGCTAGACGGTCCCTTTCTACCCCCTCTGACAAGGAAGGCAGAAAGCTTGATTCATTCGGCCGTCGCTTCTACTCTGTGGGTGCGCTTGGTGTTAAAACGGCCAACTACCTAGCGTGTATGGGCCGCTACAATTATGCGCTATGGGAACAACTCTCCGCAGTTTTGGCCCACCTCCCGGAGGAACATAGACTCGCAGCCCGTCGTATTCAGAAGGAGGGATTACTCCTGTCTAAGCAGCAGCTTAATACCTCTAAGCATGCGTTAGACACCTTTTCTAAAACTATGACATCAGGCATTGCATTACGACGTCACTCCTGGCTCAGGTCCACCTCCCTCCAGCAAGACACCAGGTCATATATTGAAGACCTACCCTTTGACGGCCTCGGTCTCTTTCACTCCTCCACTGACACTGCTCTTCAAGAATTAGACAAGAGCATTAAAGCCTCCAGAACTCTGGGTGTTTCTCCAGCTTCTAGACCATACAAGCCAAGGTCATGGACCAGACCATGGTCCCGTCGCTCTTCCTCAAGGAGCTCTCCTGACCGTACCTGGCGACCGCGCTCCTCACCGGCTCAACAGCACACCCCCTACACTCAGAAGCAGCGTTTCCCTGCACAACAGTCTAACTGCCCTAAACAACCCCGCCAGCAGAAGCAGGGTCTTTGACTGGGTACCTTCCAACCAACCGCGCCTGGCGCCCCACCTTCCGGCCTGGCGCCTGATCACAACAGACTCTTGGGTCCTCGCCATTGTCACCAGAGGATACCTCATCGAATTTATCCAGATACCATCAGCACCAGTGTTCGTCTCCACTCCCCCTTCCGCCCCTCTTCTCCAGGAGGTCGACACCCTCCTCCGCAAAGACGCCATAGAACCCGTTCCTCTGCAGTTCCATCGCACGGGTTTTTACTCAAGGTATTTTGCGGTACCAAAACGAGATGGCGGAACCAGACCAATTCTGGATCTCCGGGACTTAAACCATTTCATAGAATATCGCCATTTTCGGATGGTGACCCTGCCTTCTATCCTACCGCTCATCCGCAGGAATGCCTGGATGGCCACGCTCGACGTCCAGGACGCATACTTTCACGTCTCCATCTGCCCTCCCCACCGCAGGTTTCTCCGATTTGCGATAGGGCCCCATCACTTCCAGTACAAGGCCCTTCCATTCGGCCTTTCTACCGCCCCCAGGGTCTTCTCGAAGATCATGATTGTCATAGTTGCTTTCCTTCGCCTCCGAGGCTTCTCCCTTTTCCCGTACATCGACGACTGGCTTCTGGTTGCCAACTCCAGGCCAGCCCTCCTCGACGCCATATCCGCGACGCAATCTCTTCTCTTGGATTTGGGGCTCCGCATCAATCTAGAGAAGTCACACCTCACACCATCCCAGCGAGTCCGCTACATCGGAGCAGAACTCGACTCCAAACTGCTTATGGCCTTCCTCCCTTGGGACAGAGCCCAACCAATAATAGCCCTGGCCGCTCAGGTCTGCTCCCAGCAGCACTCTACGGCTCTCATCATCCAAAGACTGCTGGGCTTCATGGCCGCTACAACATCCGTCATTCCATTCGCCAGACTGCGCATGAGAACCCTCCAGCTCTGGTTCCTGCGCTATTTTCGGCCATCGCGTCACCCACAGGACTGGCTGATGTCACCCACTGCCGAAGTCAGAGACTCCCTCGGATGGTGGACAGCCCCCGCCCAGCTACTGCAAGGGGCTCCATTCCATATCCCAGCACCCAGGCTAACTCTCACGACCGATGCTTCCAACTGGGGCTGGGGAGCCCACCTCCAAGACATGACAACAGGTGCCCCTTGGGACACATCCCTGTCGTCCAACCATATAAATTACCTAGAACTGCTGGCCATAGTCTACGCGCTCCGTGCCTTCCTACCCACCGTGAGAGGCACTTGCGTTGCAGTCCTGTCGGACAATACTACAGCTGTCAGCTACATCAACAGACAGGGTGGCACCGTGTCCCGTCGTCTCTGTCGGCTGGCAGTCAACCTCTGGGAGTGGTGCATAGCCAACGCCATCTACCTGCGGGCAACGCACATCCCAGGAACCCTCAACACACAAGCAGACCTGCTCAGCCGAGGCCAAGCACGGACGCACGACTGGGAACTTCGCAATGTTTACCTACAACCAGTCTTCCAAACATGGGGTGCCCCTCAAGTGGATGTTTTTGCCACCAGGCACAACTCCAAGTGCGACAGATTCTGTGCCATAGGAGGACGAGACCCTCTCTCTCTCGCAGACGGTCTCCTTCATCCCTGGGACAAGGAATTCCTGTACCTCTTCCCACCCTTTCCGCTTCTGATGCGCGTTGTCCACAAGATCCTACAAGATCGGGCGAACTGCATTCTCGTTTCCCCTTGGTGGCCTCGCCAACCCTGGTTGCCCATACTTCTATCCCTGTCTCACAGACAGTTCCATCACTTCCCAGCCCAACCAGACCTGCTGAGTGTCGGCGATCCTCCCCTGCTTCACCACGACATCCCGCGACTGAAGCTCACGGCTTGGCGGATCTTCCCTCCAGCTTCTCTCAACGAGTAGCCAACGTGCTCTTAAACTCCCGCAAGGAGTCCACTAGGAGATCATACGCCTACAAATGGTCGCGTTTTTGCTCCTTCGTGGCAGTAAACTCCATCTCTCCATCTTCAGCGGGATTACCCAGAATCTTTGAATTCTTACTTACTCTAGCTGACGCCGGCCTGACCCACTCCTCCCTCAGGGTGTACCTTGCTGCCATTTCAGCATTCCATAACCGTATTGACAACTGCTCGGTTTTCGCACACCCGTTATCGAAGCGCTTCCTAAAGGGCCTTCTACAACTTTACCCCCCACGCAGACCGCCGGCACAGCCATGGGACCTTCCCCTCGTCTTACGCGCACTCATGTGGAAACCCTTTGAGCCACTCACCACCTGTGCCCCGCATCTTCTGGCCTGGAAGACGGCATTTCTCGTTGCCATCACGTCCGCCAGACGAGTAGGTGAAATCCTGGCCTTCCGGCACGACTCACCTTACCTCTCATTTTTACCGGACGCCGTTAGGCTGTTACCAGACGTCTCATTCCTGCCCAAGGTAATTTCGGCCTTCCACCTACATGCCGAAACTATCTTGCCTGACTTTTATCTGAACTATACCTCTCCGGAGGAAAGGCTTCTCCATACGCTAGATGTTAAAAGAGCCCTCCTCTTTTACCTAGCCCGGACCAAATCGTCTCGCAAGACCCCGAGACTTTTCGTGGCATACGCACATAGCAGATTGGGCTCCCCTATCACAGCTCAGAGACTTTCAAAGTGGATAGTAGCCCTCATTTCTCTCTGCTATCAGTTGTCACATACTCCTCTCCCAGCCCAGGTCCATGCCCACTCTACCAGGGCCATCGCGACCTCCACCGCGTTTCTCAAGGGTGCTTCCCTCACTGACATTTGCAACGTGGCTTCATGGGCCACACCGACTACTTTCATGAGGCACTACGCCCTGGACACCCAGGCTGCTGATCGTTCCTCCCTGGGTCGCCTGGTTCTCTCCTCTGCCTCCAAGTGACAGCCTGCCTGCACCCACCTCCAGGTAGGACACTGCTCACTACTCTCCCATGAGTGTGAAGCACAGAGACCACGTCGAAGATAAACAGGTTTCCTACCTGTAACTGATGATCTTCGAGTGGTCATCTGTGCATTCACACTACCCACCCGCCTTCCCCTCTGCTGCCTGGCTTTCTCTCTCCTGCTTGGTCGCAGCGGTCAGAAGGAACTGGTGGGATTCCCGCGCCCGCTCCTCTGGGCATGCGCGGTCGGGCTCCCACGCATGCCCGGTGTTGCTGGACACGAAAATCCGTTAGAGCTTTCTACATACCGATGGATTCCAGCGCAGGCGCAGTAACCCATGAGTGTGAATGCACAGATGACCACTCGAAGATCATCAGTTACAGGTAGGAAACCTGTTTATTTCCGTCGTCTATCTGGGGGTAGGTATGGGCATGAAAACTTCTTGTTAGCACGTTAGACAAATTAAACAGATATTTTAAAAAACAGTCTTTGCAGAAGTGTCTTGATGGACATCCAATAATCCTGGGCAGGGGATGTGTGTGTGTGTGTGTGACAGCTTAATTTAGAAATTAAATTGAGTATTCCCTGAATAGCACGTAGAAATATCTTGATTAGGAGAAGGGAGGTTGGATCCTTTGAAAATAAGGCTGAGGTTGTTATTGTGACCAGATCTTTCAGAGAACCAATGCTGTGGCAAATGGAATAATCAGGGGTCATTTCGTAGGAAAAGAGGTACAGGAGCTCATTAGCATAGCTCATTTGCATAACTCATTTGCATATGTCACACCCCCTAACATACCAGAAGTGTGTCAGAAGGCAACACCCACCCCTCAGGCTCCACTCCACAGGTGAGTGAAACTGACCTGCTCTTCCTCCATTCCCTTCCCCATCCAATACTTTGTGCAATAAAAATAAGCGTAAAGAACACACCCTCATTCTCTTCCTGCTCCTTTGAAACCACCAGGTTTCAAGTAGACTTGAGATACCCAGGACATGTGCACCACCCATCCCTTCCCCTTCCCCTCCCCACAACAAGACACCCTGTGAGGTAGGTGAGGCTGAGAGAGGTCTTTTGAGAACTGCTCATGAGAGAACAGCTCTGAGAGAACTTGTGAATGGCCCAAGGTCACACCAGCAGCTGCATGTGGAGGAGTGGGGAATCAAACCCGGTTCTCCCAGATTGGAGTCCAACTCCTGACCACTACACCAAACTGATGGGATGGAAGCTGCTGAAGGGTTGGTGAAATTTCTCCAGTACTTATGTGCCATGTGCCCAGATAAACAATGGTGTACTTAGAAAATTTGTATGCCACCTTGAGCAAGTTTCATGGAAAAGCAGCACACGGTCATAAAAGGAACAATGATAAAATTATCAATATTAAAACAACATTAAAAACATCTAAAAACAACATTAAAAACAATAAAGACCCTAGCAGGGCTTTCCCCGGGGCGCTGCGCCTCTGCACTGCTCGGGGAAGCCAAGGAGGGGGTGGGGCTTGGTCATGTGCCTGCCCCCTGGGCTCCTCACTCTCGGAGCTGCGCTCCTGTGCGCTCCCGCTCCAACGGACCCCTGGGAATAATGTAACAAGCAGTTCGAGGGGCAGGGGTTCGTGACTATAGATTCTAACTAGTTTGTACCCCTTAAATTCTTTAAGTTGGCAAGGATTCCTGGAAAAATGCGTTGGCAGTGCAGTAATTATGATTGGTTGGTGGCAAAATGTCTTCTGTTTCACTTTGACACCTGGCTTTTTGAAAGACCTTCTAAAAGAAGGGAACGTTTTGGGGATGTTCAGTATCATGCAGTGATGTTACCCTCAAAAGAGTACAGCTTGCTTAAGCATTTGACATGTGTTCCGAGAACTCAAAACATCAAGAAGTGTTAAGATTTAAGAAGGAAGCATCTTCTTTCCGTTGTAAGACATACTGGTGAACCTTTAGTATGGATCCGGCACGAACCCCCCCACCCCCAACATGTTCTAATGCTAGGCTGTATGCAAAAGCATAGCTGCCCTGAGCCTGCTGCGGCGGGGAGGGCGGGATAAAAGCCAAATAAAATAATTTATTTATTTATTTATTTATTTATTATTTCGTATTTATATCCCGCCCTCCCCGCGTGCGGGCTCAGGGCAGCTATGCTTTTGGCAAGTAAATAACAGCATTGGCCTTCCAACAGTACAAGGGAGCGTCTCAGTTTATTTATTTACTTCATTTATACCCTATCTTGCTCCCCAGCGGCCCACCCAAAGCGGCTTACGTCATTCTCGGTTTTATTTTTACAGTGGGTGTGTGAGGTAGGTTAGGCTGAGAGTCCCTGAATGGCCCAAGGTCACCCAACGAGCCTCCATGTCGGCGTGGGGATTCAAACCTGGATCTCCCAGATCTCAGTCTTGACACTCTAACCACCACACCAGTCTGGTTCTAACCAATACACCACACTGGCTCTCATGAGTTACTTGATACTGTTATTATCACTGGGGTTGAATTATCTCTGGCTCACATGTGAGAGAAGACTTCACCTGCAACTGAGAGCTTTGGCAGGTACCGTTAGGGGAGTTATTATGGCAGGGCATACGCTAAAAGGGGAGCCAGTTTGGTGTAGTGGTTAAGTGCGCGGACTCTAATCTGGGAGAACCAGGTTTGATTCCCCACTCCTCCACTTGCACCTGGCTGGATGACCTTGGGCAAGCCGTAGCTCTGTACCAGCTGTTCTCTCAAGGACAGCTTGGGAAAGAGCTCTCTCAGCCCCACCTACCTCACAGGGTGCCTGTTGTGGGGAGGGGAAGGGAAAAGGAGTTTGTAAGCCGCTCTGAGACTCCAAGTGTGTGGAGGCCGGGGTATAAATCCAATCTCTTCTTCTCTTCTTCTTCTTCTAAAACAAAATGACAGCATAAACTGAAGGGATGTTGGCCGTATCAGTTATCTTTAGCAGCTGTCTGTGAAAAAGACGGCTATTAACTATTGTTTTTCTCTAGCATTCTTTCTCAGTGGGATGCATTAACCTCTGTTGCTGTTAGTCATTCAGTCGTGTTCCACTCTTGGCGATTCTGTGGGCCAGCTCTCTTAATTTTTCTGATCTTGTACTGTTTCTTTGAGTTGTTTCATGCTCAGGCTGGTGTCAACTTTTATGGTGTCTAGCATTAACATCTACACCAAAACAAATGTGTTACCTATGTTTCTAGTATTGCCCTGCTATTATAAAAAAAAAATCATTTTGCCATCAAGTCACTGCTGCCTTGTGGTGACCCCATAGGGTTTTTAGTGCCAGAGACATTCAAAACTGGTTTGCGATTGCCTGCCTCTGCAAAGCAACCCTGGACTTCCCTGATGATCTCCCATCCAAGCACTAGCCAGGGCCAGCCCTGTTTAGCTTCTGAGATCTGATGAGATTAGCCTAGCCTGGGCTATCCAGGTCGGGGCACGATTATCAATATGTATGTATGTGCCTTCAAACTGCAACCAATTTATGGCAACCCCAGGAAGGGGCATTCAGTTTGGCAAGTGAGAAGCAGAGTCCATTTTTCATCACTTTCCTCTGCAGAGCCTTCCTTGGCAATCTCCCATCCAAATATTGCCCCTACTTAGCTTCCAAGATCTGACGAGATCATACCATTCCGCCTTCACTTCCACGGTTATCAATAGTGAAACAAAACTGATATTCAAGGGGGGAAAGATTACACAAATCAAGTCTACACAACATGTTCTTTCCAGCTAATGTTTGTTGGGGGGGACGACACATACTTATTTATCATGCTGTTGTAGTTCCCAGCTAGTTGAATCTGTGAACTGGCCCCTTAGACAGCCTATTTACAGAGATGAGATTCAAAGAAATTCCACTGATTCGCCTCTCTGTTTAAAACAGAACGATGTTGGGGGAAGACATTAATGAATGACTAGAGCAGGGGGGAACTGTTTTTATTGTAACAATTGTCTGGCTGTTACGCCAACCCACTAATGCCGATCTTGACGTCTCTTTTCAAGGACTGTCTATTAGTGATATTCTGTGCCCAACACTCCTGCTTTTTAGGCTTACTGAGAAGGGGGAAGATGTTTTCAAGAGTCTGCCAGATGGCCCTTCTCCTTTTCTCCTTCTCCTAAAGGCTGCTCGGAGGCTGAATTCAGGAAACCATTTTTTCCTTAAATGCCGTTATCCAGTCTTTTGCATTTACAGATTTGCCCAAGATATCAGCATTAGCGATAGGGCTTCAAGGGCTTGGCAGATGGGCTTGACAACAGACTTCTGAACAGCCACTGGTTGCAGTTCAGCGTGACTGGGATTATTCTTTTAAACGAAGGTTCGGCTACATATTTTTGCATTCTGAATTAGCTTTGAGAAGCCGAGTCTGTGGCTCGTAACTACTGATATCTCCCATGTGCAGTGTTACGGTAGGCGATTTCCCGCACAAAGACTTTAGCTCCGGAATTCAGCTGTTGTGTGTATATTAGGGAACATATTGCTTATGCTCTGCTGAGCCAACTTGCTTGCTAAATTAATACGCACTTTAAAAAAAAAATCCCCTAAATACATTCTTCTGCTAGCAGCCTCTGCTGAAGCGCATAAATGTTAAGAAGTCTCCGTAAATTGGTCAGTTCATACTATACGTATACTGCGAATGCGGGGGGTTTCCATTCTCATCTGAGCTAACTGTTCTGTTTTTTCTGTGTTGTATTTAAATTGCAGGTGAATATCTTTGGCTGACATTATGTAACTGACTCTTTCTCTCCCCCCCCCCGCCCCCGTAGGCACGAAGGGGCTGAGTCTTCTGAAGAAGATGTTATTGTGGTATTAAACAGTTTCAGAAGCAAAATCATCAAAGTCCAAGTACGTATGCTAATAAATCCTTAAGGGGGATTATTGGGCTTCTTTTTTTCTCAGTGAAGTCAAAGCTCAGCATGGTGAGTAAGAAGGCTTGTCTAGTGTCTTAACCATGCTTCACCACACCACTTAACTTTAATGGGCAGGTACAGAAGAAAGAGGATAAAATTAATGAAGATCTCTTAAGTGATGGGATGACAGAAGAGGACAGTTCCTTTGCAAGGTAAAACAGGCCACCTTCTCTTAAGCCTCGGGTTGTCCTACAATCTTCATTCTCTTTTACAGAAGAAGAGTCGAAATAATGGTTTGGGTGCACCCTAACGCTTCCACAGGTACAAAGACTTTGGCCCACAAAATGTGATCTTACTGCCCCCCTCCCGTCTGTGGCAGGCCCAATCCCCACCCCCACAATTAGGGTTGCCAAGGCTGGATTGGGAAGGGAGGAGATTTTGGAGGTGGAGTCTGGAGAGGGTGGGGTTTGGGGAGGGGAGGGGCCTCAGCAGGGTATAATACCATTGGAGTCCACCTTCCAAAGTAACCACTTCTCCAGGTGAACTGATCTCTGTTGTCTAGAGATGAGTTGTAGTTCTGGAAGATCTCCAGCCACTACCTGGAAGTGGTAACCCTACCCACAGTCTTGTTCCTGATTGCAGTAGGAGGGGGGTTTCGGGCTGCTGCAGGATAGGAGTGGCAGGAAAATCACACTCCAAGGGCAAGTCCTGCATCTGTGGAAATGCTAGGTTGGATCCAAAGCAATATAAGCCTTCCCCTAAACATTTGCCTGAGGAGAGGGAGGGCTGGTGGCAGCCACTGTTGTGTGGAGACACTGAGAGATTGGGGGGAATTAAAACCCTTCCATCGATTTTTGGTATTTTTTTTTAAATTTTTCTGGAAACCTGGTGGCTTTCCCAGGTTTGTAGAAAAACCTCCTTTCGCCACATCTGGTCCCAATCCACAGACTTAAGGATCCGCAGATGGGGGTAAAGTTGACTATTAGAATATACAAGTGGAGACCCGCAAGAAACTTGCGGGATGGTTATCCCATTTCTCACACCTTTGCTTCTTCTCTTCTTCCCCTACCTCTCTCACACTCTTTCTTCATTCTGCCCCCCTTTCTTACTCTCTCTCTCTCCTCCATGTATGTTACTTCCTCTCTCTTTCTGACCTGTCATCATTCTTTTTGTTTTTCTGCCTCCCCACCTCATCACTTTTTCTCTCTCTTTCTGCCTCCCACCTCAAATCCCACCCTCCCCAGCCTCGAACTCTCAAGTGTCCAGGAATTCCCCAACCTGGAGTTGGCAACCCTATTTCCTTCCCACCCAACAGCCAACTTACCTTTATCTGTCTTCAGCTTTCCATCTCCACCCCTCTCCCCCTCAGCCTCTACCTAGGAAAATTACAGTCTTTCTCCACAGTAGAGCAGTTTACATTATTATTTCCTCCTTGTTGTCTGTACAACAACCCTGTGAGGTTGGTTAGGCTGAAAGTATGTGAGTGGTCCAAAATCTCCCAGTCAGCTTCCACTGCAAGATGGGGATCTGAACCTGGGTCTCGCAGATCCCAATCTAAAGCTCTAACTGTTACATCACACTGGCTTTCATAGGGTGGCTGCTGATGAATAGTAGCAAAGCAGCTGGGCCTAATTAAGTCATGCAAATCAGGTGGTATCAAGTCACACCAGGGGCGTAGACTTTTCTGAAGTCCGGGGGGGAAGCGGGGGCTCTAAAGCGCACGCGCTCACTTGGGCGATGTTTCCGCCCCCCCCCCCCGGAAAACCTACCGCCAGCTGCCGCGCCTCCCCGGCCCTTCTGAGGCTCACCAGCCGGTGCTGCTGGTGCCTTTCCCTCCCCCTCCACCCCGGCCACTCCTTCCCTCACCCCTAAAAGAGGAAAGGGGAGAGATAAGGAGGGAGGAATGGCCAGGCCGGTGGGGGGGGGGGGAGAGGCACCAGCTGGCGAGCCTCGGAAGGGCCCAGGAGGCGTGGCGGCAAGGCGCCGGCAGCAGGCGCGACATTTTCCCGGGGGGGGGCTCAGTCCCACCCGGGAAATTTCGGGGGGGGGGGGGCTCGAGCCCTCGAGCCCCCCCGTAGTTTATGCCGGTGAGTCACACAGAGGGTGCTGCCTAGGGATGCCAGCCTCCAGGTGGGACCTGGGGATCCCATGGAGTTACTGCTCATCTCCAGACTACAGAGATAAGTTTCCATGGAGAAAATGGATGCTTTGGAGAGTGGAGTTTATGGCATTGTACCTCACTGAGGTCCCTGTCCTCCCCAGGTTCCACCCTCAAATCTCCAGGAGTTTACCAGCCTGGATCTGAATCTGCTGCTGGTGGCCAGAGGGGTGTACTTGGCAATCCTAGACTGCTGCCAGTAAAAACCCTGCTGTTTACTGACAGAAACAGTTAGAACCTCCCCCTCCTCCCCGAACATTCTAATCTCCTCACAGTTGATGACTAGAGCTGAGGCCATTTCAAAAGGTATTGGGGGGAATTCAATAGTCCCTGAATTTTTTTTTTTACTTTTCGGATTTTTCTGCAGACTGAGGAAGGGCCTGATTATGTAGGAAAAGCTGTTGGGGGAGAGTGAACTCTCTTTTGGCAGATATAAGCATCCATACAGGAAAAAAAAACCTATCGGAATTAGAATATAGATGATTTCCAGATGACAGAAATCAGATGACTTCCAGATGACAGAGATCAGATGACTTCTTTGGAGGGTGGACGCTATGACATTACATCCTGCTAAAGTCCTTCACCTCCCCAAACTCTGCCCTCCCCAGGCTTCAGCCCCAGATGTCCAGAAATTTCCCAAGATGGGGTTGGCAGCCCTATTTGGATCCTGTAGATTCATTCTCCTGACAGTGGCACCTTCTTCTTGTGCCAGAGGAAAGCCAACACCATTAATGGAACAGAGATGTACGTGGTTAGATCTAGCACAGAATTTGCACTTGTGCTAGAGGTCTTGCGCAAATGGAAACACAATACCATGGTAGCCATTTGCATTAAACATATTGTATACCTGCTTGCATTTCCGCTAGCACAATACCTTGTGCAACCAATTTCCAGGCACTGCGATATATAAGGAGGAAAATGCTATGTGTTCCACAAAATCTTGAAGAACTGCACTGTGTCCATCTATGTGTCTGCTTGCTCATCGCTGGATCCAAGACATGAGGATCCAAACTAATTCTTTTAAAATCTGGGTTACTTTTTTAAAGAGCAGTGTGTTATCTTCATATTTTGATAAAACAAGCATGTTAATTGATTTATGTGTATGCCATTCTTAAATCATAAGCGAAAACTGAATAACAGTCTCTTTAAAGTTCTATAGGACGAGCTCAACTGGAAGAAAAAGAGAAGAAAATGGATATTTTGAACATTTTTTCGGTTGCTTCTGGCCATTTGTACGAACGCTTTTTAAGGTAGCTGAAAACTTCTGTTGTTTCTTGGGGCGGAATTTGTAGCTCCTCTGAATTCTGATCTTGGTAGAGGGGAGCAGGATGTAACTTGTAGCTTATGCAATGCTGGGGTCCAGCTTGGTTGAGCAGTACATCCAAGAGGTGTGCTTGTTAGATGGGCTTGTTGCTGGCTTATTTTATCCCCGGTTGTGTTGATCTGAAATATAAAGTTACCTTCTAGCACTTTTGTGGCAATATTATGTTGTGCAAATGCTAATGGACTCATCAGTTGTGTTTTCCCTTCCCCCCAGAATTATGATGCTTTCAGTTCTGCATCACACCAAGACACCGGTCAAATTTTGGTTTCTGAAAAACTATCTGTCACCAACATTTAAAGTAAGCACAATTCTCTCTCTTTCTTAAAGTCCTTTGTGAAACTTATTAATAAGTTAGTGCTTGACTTTTTCAGCTGACAAGTGTTAATGCCAATTCATATTTCATTTCTGATACTGTGAATTAAGTGTTATGTGAGGCGACCTCATTGCCTCTTTCATAATTAAGTGTCAGCTTTGTCTATATACTTTTACAGAGCTATCCACAGCCATTTTCTGTGTTGGTAGTGCTATCAGGACATCTCATTAGTAGCTTGTTAAGATTTCTTCTGAGGTAAAAGTAAGTTTTTGTAAGCTTTGTTTTGCAACAGATTCTATAACCTAAAAAGTTCAGCAGTGCAGTTACGTAAGACTGTACATCACTTGATTGTGAACAGAGTAGAAAAGAGAAGAAAGAAAGCAGTTACACCTGGTGCTATAGATATGGTTAAGAGATTGGGAGGGAGCCAGGGGACCACTGTTACTCAAACTGCCAAACATGTGCAGGTCCTGTCACTAGCAACAGTGTCCATTGGCTAGTACGGAGAAAACACGAGAATTTTGGGGTAAAAATATAATCAAGATTTTTAACCCTATGTATTCCGAGGTCAAGATTCCGACCAACACTCAAAAAAATGAGGGGGAATAAGCTTTTAAAAATAAAAAAGAGGTTTTTTATTTAGTTAACAGAAAATAGGTTCAAAGGTTTGAGCAGTTTACAAGGTAAAGATGGCAACTTACAGAGCGGAAAAAGAAAACAGGGAATCCTTCCCCAGCAAGCTACCGGTGCCTGTCTACAGGGGGGAAACTGAAATGGAGAGAACAAAAAACATGCAAACCTTGGTCTTTGACAAGAAGGAGACGTGTTCCTAGGCTGTGGCAAAGCAGCTCCGGAAGAGTGAAACTGACCAGGCAGGAGAAAGAGCGCAGTAAAGCTGGCCTGCATAGCGGGGAGGCAGAGAAGCCAACCGTGAGGCTGGGGTAACTGTAGTGAGGTTGAGGGGTAACTTTTTATACACTTCTGCCAAGAACGAGGAGGGGAAGGGGTGCTGGTGGTGGGATGTGAGAGCAATATAAGTTCAGTATTTCCAGAGATGGGGGCTGTCTGACAAGAAATTTTTTCAGGCATGGGCATTCGGAAAAGAAATTCTTCATTTGCATCGTGGAGGGGAGTTTTCTCCCTTTGCATTGAAGTATCAAAGAAGTTCCCTTGGGGAGATTTGGAAGAAGATACGTGAATATCGATGGCTGGGTAGTTGGCATAATTCAGGAAATGTTTCTTGACCAGTCATTAAGGGGGAAATTGCTGGAATTGGCCTTTTGCTTATTATCTTGGAGATCTGGCTTGTTCATTAAGACCAAATTATCGGGGCAGAGGCTCCTTGGTCCTTGGGGGAAATGGCTTTGCATAATTTGCATAACTGATGGAGGAGCTGCTTTGCATTCCTTTATGCCCTTAGTGTGACTCACTGCAAAACTGATATCGTTTAATACAGATGCCATCTAGACCCATGCTGAGATGCACACGTGCACAAGTGAGGTTCAAAATACAGGTCCCTGTGAGGATAGGCGGTGGCGGGGGGGGGGGTGTCCCTGGGGCATCACCACAGCCTCCCCCCACCAAGCAAATTCCCAATTCAGCTGCATTTGTTCAGCACCACCAATTTTTTAGCAGCTGCTCTTCATCTCCAGATTGAGGTCTTCTCTCTCATTACAGACTTGGAGTTAAAATCCTTAGTACTTGGAGAAGGTATCGTTTGTCACAAAGTATGCCTGGAAGCATACCTGAAGAAATACAGCAGACACGCTTCAGTAGTCAGTTAGCCAGAAAATGCCTTTGCTTAAGGATACTGGTTTTTGAGAAGACAAATAAAATTGTCGGTACTGTGTAGAAAAGGAGCCATGGTTTCACACTTTCTAAAGTAAGAGCTTTCCCAAATGATTTGGCAGTTGGTGACCTAATAGGGAACAATTAAGTGAAGATCTGTTTACAAAATGCCATGGAGATGGAATATGTGTCAGTTGCAAAAGCAAACCTATAATGGTGCTTTGCTAGTACTCTAATAGCCGATGGAATTGTTAGACACATTCGAAAAATAGATGCCATTAAAATAGGAGCCAAGGGTATATCAGATTCCCTTAGGGAAAAATATTTTGCACTGAAGAACCAAGGTCAGTTTCCAAATATACTTTGCACATTTTTCTCAGTGCTGCTTAGAGTAATTAAGGGAATGTTAATATCCAATATGATAGCTGAAAAACAACATGGAAAATGACAGGTAATGCACTTGCTTAAATCAACATGATATTCTTCTCATGAATTCCAGGAACAGCAGTTTTTTTCTCCTTGTAATCTGCCATGGGCTCGTTGTGGCTGCTTCCGCACAGAGGTTTTGATCTGGTTTGACACCCAGATCAGAGCTGGTTTTTGGGGAGAGGCCACATAGTGTTGCTCCTTAACAGTCCACTTTCTGTGTTTTTTGCCTGCTTTTCTTCAATCTTTCCCAAATCTGGTCTGATACAACCTTTTGGGAAAGATCACATTCAGGGTGGGTGGGTATGCCACATGGATGGGAAGGTGAGCATTTTTTGTGGTTCCCAACCGACATGGGTGCTGTTTTCCACGCCACAGCTGCAATTGCACCATGCCACCAAAGGGCTTTAAAAATCAGCAATTGACCTATCTACCAGTGCCTCTGAATTTCCAGGTTTATTTTCTGCTGAAAGATTCCTTCCTCTATATCTGCAACAAAAGGGGCTAGAGAGACATATTTTAAAATGAAAGCTGGGAATTCAGAGGAATTAGTAGATAGATCATAATACTACAGGAATATGTCAGTGGCCGTGTGATGTGCTTGCTGTTTGGGGAGCCTGTTTCTCCTTTAAAACACTCTGTGTGTGCATTAACTTGGTAGATTTCTGCTACCACGAGGAATTAAAAATTCCAAATCTCTCTCTTTTGGTAGTATGACCTAGGGTCTGGGCACTTCAGAGGACTATGTGGCCCTGAGGAAGTACTGTACTGATTTCTGGGATAAGTTTAAACAAAAATTGATTTATTGAATAAAGAACAAAATAGTTTTCTGGTTATTTTGAACAGTTGTTGAAGAAAGGAACTTGTAAATATAACTGGCAAAGCTTGGTGCTACAGTCTCTCAAACTCCCATCTCCACTCTGACAGTGGAACACACACACCGAAACATAAAATAATTACAGGCCGATTTAAAGAAAAAGCCCTTTGGTGGTGTGGAGGGGGGAATGGTGGCCATAGAGGGCTGAGGCAAGGGAAGTGCAGGGAAGACTGCTGTGTAGATGCTCCGCTGCCATTTGCAGTGGCAAAGAAAACCATGCAAAGAATCATCACCATGTGGAAGCAGCTGGTATTTCAATCAGAATTCATTCAAGAAAGCAACTATTTGTGAAGAAATGACCTGCAAAGAAATGACTCAAGATTTATATGGTAACAGTAACCAGTACTGGAAAAATTCAAGTAAATAAAAGAATATGCAATAAATTGAGCAATTCACTATTTTTTATTTGTCCCCTAAGACTGCAGTAAACTCCAGATATATGACACTCCACTTTAGTAGGACCAGATTTTTAAAAAAAAAAATTACATAGATATGATGTTTGGGAGCCTACTTGCTTTTGTCTCTACAACATTGGAAATATCTTTACTGTATTATTTGATATTGAAAACTATGGGTTACAGACACGAAGATTCCCTTTGTACCATACTTAAAAGAGGAGATACTTGCCACCAAAGAATGATTATCATTATGTTCAAAGATGGTGTCCTCCCATGTTCCATGCAACGATATTCCCAAAGCTTTTTACTTTCTCAAGTGTAATGGTGCTAATCAGCTTTGACTTTCTTACAGGGGTCTTTGCCAGGAATTGGACTAATATTTTGACCATCTATAATGGAATTGGATTACTCTGTTTTAAGAATAACAAGGATACAAATGTAGGCCAATCTTGATTTAAACATCAAAACAGAGATGTTTTCATCAGTGGGGTTTGTCATGTAACCTTGACTGATAATTTGTGTTGGCAGCAGTGTGCTCATAGCATTTTTCCTCGTATTTTGTAGGAGGTTATCCCTTACATGGCAGAAGAATATGGATTCCAGTATGAGCTTGTACAGTACAAATGGCCCCGCTGGCTTCATCAACAGACTGAAAAGCAAAGGATCATCTGGGGTTACAAAATTCTCTTCCTGGACGTCCTTTTCCCATTGGCTGTGGACAAAATAATATTTGTTGACGCTGATCAGGTACAAAGTCCAAGTTTTCAGAAGGTCACAAAGAGGGTCATTCATACTGGTCTAGTGTGTTCCCTCACATGGCTGCAGATCTGCCTCATGACCAAATTAGGTGACTAAAAAGTAATGCTTTTCCTGGACTGGATTGTTTCAGTCTGTAAGTGGGGTACATTTTGAATACTCCCCTTTTGAAATAACATTCTCTTAACATGTAGAACTAAATGATGGGGGAACATCTCACTGAATGTTCTCTCTGACGTGCTAATTATGTGCAGGGAGGGGCTTGGTGGGAGAGCCTTTGTATAGAAGCTTGTTTTGAGTGTTGGGTTGGAGAAACTGGCAAGAAGCCCGGTCATTTGTTGCTTGCTTTCTAAACCTGATGCTCAGCTGGGAGACTTGCACACTCCATTACACAATAGCGTAATGATTCCTTTAATAGACCTAGCCGCACAAAATTGTTTTCTCACTTGCCACTTAGGCCAATAACTTCCACAAAGCTTAACATCCCGACTTGCCACCCAGGCTAATAATGTTCACACGGATTTCTCTCACACTTAACAGCACCTCACTCAAGCTCCGTCCAACACACACACGCACACACACACATGCACGCACATGCACACACACACACACACACACAGCTCAATTCAGACTGCTGAACTGCAACTGGTAATGAAGCTCAAGACAACACATCCACCTGGACTGAACTGAGACTAGGTTTCTTGTCTCATTACCAGTGCTGATTTCTCCACACCTACTACCTCTCTGCCTATCTATACCTAATCCAATCACACCTTCTGTGGCCATTTGCCTGCTGATGTCATTTCGCATCTTAAATCACTCCACTTTCCAATATATAGGACAGATGGACTCACATTCTAGCTATATCTGAAGAAGTGAGCAGCGACTCAAAACACCACAGGGGGTAAGGAACCTAGTGGGTGTTCCCCATATCCTTTTAGACTTTCGAAAGGTCTCATCTGGTGGCTTGCAGGTCACTTCACTGAGAGCCGCCTTGAGCCGGTTGTCTGGGAAGGCGGGAAATAAATAAATAAAAATCGTCCTTGGGGGCTCATTAGCAGAAAGCTAGCCTCTTCTGATAATTCAGGTATATAAATGAGCACACACAGTTCTTCTAAGTGGTGGACTGAAAACTATGTAATGGTTGGGATCCTACTATATGTGAAGCATTTATAGTGAAGAGCCATCCAAGAAACAGTACTGAACGCCCAGTACTACCGTCCTCCTTATATGCTGTCGTCTTAAAGAGGAGTGGTCTACTTAATGTTACTAGTTTTTGCTGGGGGGGGGATACTTAAGCAGGGGTCCTTTCGTAGAAAAAGAGGTGCAGGAGCTCATTAGCATAACTCATTAGCATAATTCATTAGCATATGCCACGTCCCTTGACATCACCAGAAGTGTGTCAGAAAGGGAATGTTAGTTTCAGCCCCATTATATCCTATGGGCCATTGAAATCAATGGCAAAAACTCATAGGGTATATGAGGGGCTGGAGGAAAGGGGGTTTGAGGGAGAGGCTCCAAACTTGCAGGGTAGCTGCTGGGGCCTCTCCTCGAAATACCCACCAAGTTTCAAGAAGATTGGACCAGGGGGTCCAATTCTATGGGCCCCCAAACAGATTGTCCCATCCCCTCCATTGTTCTCTATGGTGGGAAAAAATGTTAACTTTTTTCCTACCATAGAGAACAATGGAGGGAATGGGGGCAACCTGTTTGGGGGCCCGTAGAATTGGACCCCCTGGTCCAATCTTCTTGAAACTTGGTGGGCATTTCGAGGAGAGGCCCCAGCAGCTACCCTGCAAGTTTGGAGCCTCTCCCCCAAATCCCCTTCCCTCCAGTGGCTTTTAAAGTTGCCGCCGAATTTCAGCGGCAATTCGGCGGCGAGCTGAATCAGATTAGAGAATCTGATTCAGCCCGTGGCTGCCCTACTGGCCAGTCCTGAGCTGGCGGAGTTTTGCTCCGCCTCGCTCTGGCCCCAACGGACCCCTGTACTTAAGTATCTTCTAGCCTGTGACACAATACAGCCAAGATGGCCTGCCATAAAATCTCTGTCTTTCTCTCCCAACCATCCTGTTTCTTTCTCCTGATGTCTAGATTGTAAGAAGTGATTTGAAAGAACTCAGAGATCTGGACCTGAAAGGAGCACCTTATGGTTATACTCCATTCTGTGACAGTCGTAAAGAAATGGATGGCTACCGTTTTTGGAAGTCAGGCTATTGGGCTTCACATCTTGGAAGAAGGAAATACCACATCAGGTAGGAAAATTAAGCCGAGTAATCTTTCCCCCCGTCTCTTATGTATGGAAGTTTATTACTGTGTTTTTTTTCTGCCAGTGTTCTTTGCTGAGAATCTCATTAAAGGGGAAGTTCTGAAACACATGTAAATAAAAACACTAGAACCTCAGTAGCTGCTATATTAGCTCACCACCATATGTGCTTTATCTAACAATTAGAGGAGTGATGTTTGGGTCTTATATTTGCCGTTTTCTTAAATGTGTCTAAATATGCTGTTCCAAAAGTCTCAGTCTCTCTCTCTCTCTCTTTTTGTTTTCCGCGTTTTTGGTAGTGCTCTGTATATTGTGGATCTGAAAAGATTCAGAAAGATAGCTGCAGGAGACAGACTTAGAGGTCAATACCAGGCGCTCAGCCAGGATCCGAACAGCCTGTCCAACCTGGATCAGGTATGAATGACACACATAGAATCATAGAGTTGGAAGGGACCTCCAGGTTCATCTAGTCCAACCTCCTGCTCAATGCAGGAAAATCACAACTCCCTCCCCCCCACACCCCCAGTGACCCCAGCTCCACACCCAGAAAATGGCAAAAAACCTCCAGGATCCCTGGCCAAAATGGCCTGGAGAAAATTTCCTGACCCCAAAGCCAGTGAGAGCCACTTTGGTGTAGTGGTTACATGCACAGACTCTAATCTGGAAGAACGGGGTTTGATTCCCCACTCCTCCACTTGCACCTGGCTGGATGACCTTGGGCAAGCCATAGCTTTGTACCAGCTGTTCCCTCAAGGACAACTTGGGAAAGAGCTCTCTCAGCCCCACCTACCTCACAGGGTGACTGTTGTGGGGAGGGGAAGGGAAAGGAGTTTGTAAACCGCTCTGAGACTCCCTTGGGGAGTGAAGGGTGGGGTATAAATCCAATCTCTTCTTCTTCTTCAAAGTGGCGATCAACATTTCCCTGGGCATGTAAGAAAGGGCCACAAGAACTAAGCACTGATGCCACCCGTCCTGCTGTCTCTCTCTCATGGTCTGCCTAAGTTCACACAATCAGCATTGCTGACAGATGGCCATCTAGCCTCTGTTTAAAAACCTCCAAAGAAGGAAAGCCCACCATTTCCTGAGGAAGCCTGTTCCACTGAGGAACCACTCTGTCAGGAAGTTCTTCCTAATGTTTAGCTGAAAACTCTTTTGATGTAATTTCAACCCATTGGTTCTGGTCTGACCTTCTGGGGCCACAAAAAACAACTCCACACCATCCTCTATATGACAGCCCTTCAAGTACTTGAAGGTGGTTATCATATCACCTCTCAGTTGTATGTATGCCGTGGTGGGGTGTTTAGATACTTAACGCCTTAGCATCTCTTAGTGGTTTTCCAAAAGGATAAAGACAGGATGGAGATACTCCAAGCCAATGGAAATTATAGAAGAGTGTTGGGCCCAATTCTTACAGCTCACCTGCACCTTCTTGTTTCTCTGCCCATGGAAAGAGGGGAAGGAGAAGAGGCCCGCTTCCTTATTTGTACTGCAGTATCAGTAGCACAGTAATGGGTAGGAGGAATCCATTCTCTGATGTGACCTAGCCTTGTTTCAGTATCCAGTAGAGTAGAGCTTCTGAAGCGCAATTCACAATACTAACTTGTAGCTTACTGTTATAATTTTTTCCAGGATCTTCCCAATAACATGATCCATCAAGTGGCCATTAAGTCTCTCCCTCAAGAGTGGCTGTGGTGTGAAACTTGGTGTGATGACGAATCCAAGCGAAAGGCTAAAACGATTGATCTGGTAGGTCACCGTTATTCAACAACAACAACACACTCCAAGCGCTTGTTCTAAATGTGTTTTTCAGGCCTTGAGCTTTATGCTGGATTGTTGTTTGATTTATAGATTCAACGTATCTAAATACCACACTCTGAATTAAGTCCTCAGGGCAGTAAGTAGAGTGTTGTAAAGGCAGTTCTTGGTGTGCCTCATCCTTGGGCCCTAGGATCTGACCTGTGCTAAGGTCAGGAACGGATCTTGAGCTCATTCAGGGTGGATGAGATACTGGAAGTTCTGTGAATGCAGCTCTCAGGTCTTTTCTCCTTTTCTTCCTAAAACATAAGGTGAGAGGGGCCATGATTTGGATCAGGACTGCAGCATGAGGAAAGGGGGTGGGATTTAAGCCTCAATATACCTGTTCTGGAACAACCTGGACGGACCATGGGTCTGACTTGGTGTAAGCAAAATCCATGTGTTCTGGGACAGGAAGCTGGCCTTTCACAGTGTCCTTGGTCCACCTTGCTCATCATTGTGTACTCTGATTGGCAGCACCTCTCTGTAGCCTCAGGTAGGGTCTTTCTCAGCACCTGTTCCTTTCAACTGGAGACAGAACCTGGACCCTTCTATGTGCAATTCAGGTACTCCACCACGGAACCCCTACACAAATACACAAAAATACCCTGGCTCATGCAGGATACAACTGTGGGTTTCTTTTTAGGAAGGGCAAAACACTGCCAGTCACAGTTTACTACATCTTTGCTTTAATGGACTAGCTTGCGTTGCTGAAGATTCCTGCCAAATTTCATATTCTTGCCCATATCTGTGAGTTGTAGCAGTGACAGAATAAGCCAGTTGGAGATGAGCCAGCTGAAAAAGATGAATGGTGGGATCAAAGACTCCTGGGGTGCTGGTGACAGATGGTCCTGTTTATAAAAAGAATGCTTTCCAGATGTTGAGGCTGCCTAATAGAGCAGTGATTGAAAAGCATGGCATGCTGTTCTCTAAAATATTAATAAGTGGGTTTTTTGCCAGAATAATTTGCATAGTAGTTTGCTGATGTGTCAGCACTGTTATGAGCTCTAACTGTGTAGTGGAACCAAAATGGGGTGTGTCTCCAAACTTATGGGGATCATTTCACTGCTAACCTACGAACCTGCCGAATAACCTTGGGGAAGGGTCAGCATCCTTTTACATTCATCAGAAAGGGATCTGCCTGTATCCTTCCAGTCTGCTCATCGCCATTTAATGCTTTCTTCCAGTTAAGTTAGGGGAAGGTTTCTTATAGGATTTCCAGCTCTGGGTGGGGAAATACCCAGAGAGGGACCTCATCAGGGTATAATGCCATAGAGTCCACCCTCCAAAGCAGCCATTTTTGCCAGGGGAACTAATCTCTATTGCCTGGAAATCAATTGAAATAACAGATCTCCAGGTCCCACCTGGAAATTGGCAACTTTACTCCTTGGCTGGAGGCTGCCACATCTTTCCTGAACTGTGTAGTAGGATACAGAACAACAACAGTGACTTACTTCAGGGTTGTCTACCTTCTCCCCTGACTAATTTAAGTTTTACCAATGCTGTTTCCAAATATGTAATTTGATTCACCATTAAGTCCATCTCCTGGATTTTAACTTAGCCTATATATCGTATTCTTTAATTGGTATGTTCAAAGTTACACTTGATGATCTCTGTACTTGATTAAGAAGCCTTCTTATTGTTGTTTTATCTGAATGTTCTTGCTTGTGCTTTTTTTTTTAAAAAAAACCCCAACAACTTCAGTGTAACAACCCAAAAACTAAAGAGCCCAAACTAGAAGCTGCTCTCCGGATAGTTCCTGAATGGGCCGAGTATGATTCTGAAATCCAGCAACTGATCAGTCGAAACAGGGGGCTAAAGGAAAACATGGCCCAGCCCTCACCAAAAGGTGAGGCCCTGAAACACTTTTTTAAGACTTGTGGAAATGAGGTGTGGGGGAGAGATCGAATGAAAGGTTTTGAGGTGCTCCAGATCTGTGCTCCAGAAAACAGTGCTGACTCCAGGACATGGGGGAGCCCTTTGGCAAATCATTCTGAGGAAGTCCTTAACCTGGAAGAGATGGTGTCTGCAAACACAGCTTCTTGGATGCTATGTGTGAACTGAGAGCAGAGGCACATTTGGGGGATTGAGTCCTTCCTTGGTTTTGGAACCCTGGCAGATGTTGACACCAAATCTGGCCCTGTCGGTCACTTTAGGCTGTCACTCATGTATCATTCTTGATAGTCCGCTAAGAACATAAGAGAAGCCATGTTGGATCAGGCCAGTGGCCTGTCCAGTCCAACATTCTGCGTCATACAGTGGCCAAAACCCAGATGCCATCAAGAGGTCCATCAGTAGGTCCAGAACTCCAGTGTTGCCCCCAAGCACCAGGAATAGAGCATCACTTCCCTCGATGCTACTATGCGCTGCGTCTGTTCTCTATTTCTATAAAATGTACAGCTCAATCATAAACATGTTTACTTGAAAGGAAGACCCACTGAGTTTATGCCCGTTGCTTTCTCCCACACCACCACCCCCTCAGGCTCGCCTCATTAGCTCAGGCAGAGAACTATTCCTGTGTGTTACACAAAATGGTTTGGCATGCTACTGTTTGGCATGTACGTGGGGGACAGGGGATGTCTGTTGTCACCTGCCCTGTTATCATCTTGCACAATTATAAGCATAGTACTTTTCAACAGAATCCGTTCAGTCAGCTCTGGCAGACTAAGTATTGAGAAACGGCTGGGAGACCTCAGCTGCGTTCCTGGAAGTGTCTGGTTCAAATAAAGTTGATCATGAACACATTTAGATGGCCATAGGCTTATCCCTCTGACTCAGCCTACCATTGGCATAATATGAGATACCTCAAGAAGTTATTTGAAAGGATTTTTGAGGTAATCCACATGGAACTCTTTAAGCTTAGTGAAAGACTAGTGCTTAAAATGAGGTACTTGAGTATGGGAATCAGCCCTCAGAAAGACATGTAAAAGAAACTCAATTACCAGGCTGGTTGTTTGGTATCACTACGCCACGCAACCGACTGGAAGTCTCTGGAAGAAGCAGGCATCGTAAAGGTGGGCGCTGTCTTATAACTGCCTCTCTGAAGAGTTGTAGCTGTAGCATAAGCCATTTTTAAATGGCTTTTGCCTTGTTTTGACCCTGTGCACACACTTGGAATTTTGTGAAAGGGGTAGTAGGTATCACCACAAAATGGCTGCCACTGCGTGGGGCCATTTGCAAAAGGTTGCAAACAGAGACAGCTACTTCCTGCAGAAAGAAAGGCGGTGTCTCCTGGGCTCTCTGAACTAATGCCTATGGGGGGGGGGGGCAGCCAACATCAGCTCTTTGTTTTGTGAAAGGAACACGGTTTGCTTTCGATGTCCAAGGAAAACTGTTTGTTCCCCCTGGGGAGAGTGGGAGAGATATTTCCAAGCTGAGAGATAAGAAAGCCTGCAGCTAAGCTGAGGGTTCACACCTGTGACACACCCAACTTGGATAAATTCTTAGCTAGCCAGGCAGCTGGGGGGGGGGGGGGGGGGATAACCCAAAGCTCCCTGTTTATTTCCAGACCATTCAAGATCCTTTGGGTTTTATCGCCAAGACTCAAGAAACAAGTGGCCACCAGGAGACATATTACAACTTTGGGAATAAGTTAGCTAATGTATGATTCCTGGCTGTCTCTTTTCCTAAAGGCACTGCTTAATAATATTGTCACCAGCTTGGACAGAGGATTAAGGCCTCAAATTAAAATAAGGATTCCAGCAGTAACGAGAGGATGACATTAAGAAAAATATCCAAACAATCTCAGCTGTGTTAATTAAATGTTTGGTTTGGTTTTGTAACTCATGGTGTTGTTGAACGCAGAGAATAAATGCCTGCTTTTCCCCCCCATTGCAGAATCTAAACATGATGAACTTTAAGTCCTGTTTGGAATTCGTTATGATGGCACAACTGCCCTCCCGCCTAATGTGGACTTGAGGGGAGCGGGAAGAAGCGGGGGCAGACTGCTGTCGGCCATGGATGTAAATACTTCAGAGATGCTCTATTTTTTAAGATTCGTGAATGTGATATTAAATTAAAACATTACTTTGATGCCTGTTTTACTTGCAAAGTGAAGAACAGAACGGAAAGGGGGTCCAACAAAAACAGTAGTTCTCCGGTTACTAGTGATGGCCCCCCCCCCTTTTTTGTTTTGTTTCCAGGGGTCATGAAAATGCTGGTGCTGTTCTTCCCCTAAGCACCATGTGCTTGTATTCCACCGCACAGTTCTGGTCGGCAGCCTCTTGCTATTCGAAGTGTGTTTCTTTGTATGAGGTCATGTCAAATGAACTGGCTGTAGCAAACACTGAAACCTCCTCCAGTAACTTGAGACAGCAGAATTTGAAGCCTGAATTGCTTTTTCTGTCATCTTCCTCAGACAACTTTACTGTACTCTTATTGGTTTAAGAATCAATTGAAAAACAGTTTCTCAGTGGATTAAGGTCCTTGATTAGAAGTGCCTCATGATGTCATTGTTTACCTTTTCTCGGTGTCATTTATAAAATGTATTTAAAAACAGTGGTGGTGGGGGGGTGTCACTGTTTCATTCTCTTATTAAAACTGTCAGTTGTTTTTTGTTGTTCAGTCGCACAGTCAAGTCCGACTCTTTGTGACCCCATGGACCACATTACGCCAGGCCTCTCCTGTCCTCCGTCATGCTCCGGAGCCTGCTCAACTTCATGTTCGTTGCATCGATAACACTGTCCCCCCATCTCATCCTTCGCCGTCCCCTTCTTCTTTGACCTTCAGTCTTTCCCAGCATCAGGGTCTTCTCCAGGGAGTGCTCCCTTCTCATTTGGTGGCCAAAATACTTGGAGCTTCAGTTTCAGTATCTGGCCTTCCAGGGAACAGTTGGGGTTGATTTCTTTTAGGGTTGACTGATTTGATCTCCTTGCAGTCCAAGGGACTCTCATTTGTTCCGAGTGCATAAAACCTACACTTTCAGCGCTTTTCCAAAAAACCAAAATCAAACACAACCCTTTGTTCCTGGAGATGTGTCATATTTAGGCCTGGGGCAACCTGGGTTCAAACTCCTACTTTGACATCAAATTCACTGGTGACCTTAGGCTGGCCAGACAGACACTCACACTAACACACACGCAACCTGGTCTGCTTCACAGTTGTTGCTGTGAAGACAGGACTATCTATCTATATACCACCTTCAGCAAGATTAAAAAATTGAGTAGCTAAGAGTGCAATCCTATGCATGTTTTTTTGGAAGTTTGTTCAGTAAACTAACCTCTAAGCAAGCACAGGATTGGGCTGTATAAAGATACCAATTGGTTAGTAATATCTCTCTTTGAAGAGCTTCCCTTTTTACTGTGCTTTTCCCATTCATAGTCTCAACCTTGCTGCAGTGTAACAGTTTAGCTTGGAAAGGGGTTAAAATGATGGGTAAACAGTTGCCTGGGTGGTTGGACATGCTGGACCATTTTTAAAAGTTCAGATTTTAATTTTAAAATTGCAACTTCTGTCAAATAAAAACCCATTCCTTGTCAGTCTGTTTCTCTGCAAGAACCAAATGTCACAATCAGTCGGGGAGTGGAGTGAGTGCTGTTTTGAATTAATTCCTTTTTGAACATGCTGTAAAGTTTGTTCATGTCCTGATACCGTCACAGTGTATGTTTCCTCGGCCTGGCCAATGGCAGCCAGTGCTGTAAAGTTGGGTACCCAGAGGTTGGGTGAGAGAAAATTATGAGACGTAAATTAAACCTGATATCATGTTAAATAGAGTCAGGACTTCTTAGTTTGAATATTTGCTACTTCCAGGGTGGAATGTGCCTTTGTTTTTAAAATAGAGTTTTAGTGCACTTCGTAATAAATATATTTTGTTTAATACATATATTGTGGCACTGCCACTGTTGTGCTTCTAAAACTGGCCCTCTTATGTGGTGTTTTCCCCTGTGGTCCCAATCCCACCACTGAAGAGTGGGAGAGAGCCATGCTGGAGTAGTTTCCCCTGTCTTGAAGGCAAAAGAACTGCCTGCCACAAAATATTTATACTTTCAACTACATCACGTGCATGAATTGCTCAGAGTGCAGAATCCAAACCTGACAAGAGGATGTGATGTGCTCTGTCACCACAAATTTAATGTGACTAGTGACACAGAGCAGCTTCCTGACATTCAAAAGAATTAAAAACGTAAATTTTAAGAACATAAGAGAAGCCGTGTTGGATCTGGCCAACGGCTCATCCAGTCCAACACTTTGTGTCACACAGTGGCCAAAACCCAGGTGCCATCAGGAGGTCCACCAGCAGGGCTAGAACTCCAGAAGCCCTCCCACTGTTGCCCCCCAAGCACCAAGACTGCAGAGCATCACTTGTCCCAGACATAGTGTTTCCTCTATTCCTTGTGGCTAATAGCCACAGATGGACCTCTGCTCCATGTTTATCCAGTCCCCTTTTGGAGCTGTTCATGTTTGTGGCTGCCACCACTTCTTGCGGCAATGAATTCCATGTTTTTAGTAGTGCATTCTTCAGCTCAAGACTGTCTGCCTTATTTACAAGCCAAACTCTACCACAGGGCCAAAGGGAGAATATCTGAACAAACAAAGTGAAGCTACTTCAGTGTTTTCATGTCATAGGGACTGACAGAACAGCAGAAAGAAAAGAAGATTTCTGTAGGTTCAGATGTGGCAATGGCCGCAGGCATAGATGGTGTTAAAAGGGGATTAGACAGATTAATAGAGGATAAGTCTATCAGTGGCTACTAGCCATGGTGACCAGAGCCAGGTGGCAACATCAGAGAAGGCCTCGGCCTCTTTGCCCTGTGGTTGGCCCTCCAATGGAACAGGTTGGCCACAGTGTAAGAATGCCAGAATAGATGGACCATTGATCTGATCCAGTAGAGCTCTTCTCATGTTCTAGGTTCTGTAGGTGATTAGTAGCCTTGTGGCTCAAGCACAGTCCACAGGAGCTATTGCTGGTCTTGCTGGCACAGGATTGCTTTCGGTTGGAACTGCCACATTGCCTCCGTTGCCCTGCGGGGGGAGGGGGGGAGCCTTGACCTGCTATTCCTCTGCAGTATATATACATTGCGAAGGTGCCCTATGTCTGAACATTACATTGAAGTGCCAGTGGAGGGTACTTCTGCACTCATTTGGCCTCATTAAATACACACAAAAAAGGTTGAGGAGAACTGAACTCTCTTGCTCCTTCCACCTCTCTAGGCTGGAAGGAAAACAGCATGAATCCCATGCACCTTTCCTCCTGACAAAGCAGAACTAGGGCTGCCAGCTGTCCTCTCCTTTTTAATAGAGGATTAATAGGATGATGTTTACCTGCACACAAGGGCAAGCTTCAACGGCTTGTCATTAAGCCTCCTGGAAAGGGACCCAACGTTTTCCTCCAAGCCGTCTAGTACCCCTAAGTAGACCTCATTTGAGACATGAATGGTGCAGGTATAGGAACAATGAATATCTTGGCTGGCTCTGATAAACAAGCATCTGGCCTAGGCCACCTCAGACTGTACATGGAATGGTTGTCCCATACCAAAAACACACACAAAGATCTCGCAAAAAAAAATAAGATGTCAGGCAGAAGGGTAGGCTAAAAGCCAACAGAGCTGCAATTGGGCTGTAGGTCACAGGAATAAGGATACAGAATTTTTCTCTCAGTAGTCACTCAGCACATATTAAGTTCCAGGGTGCCTCTTAAGACATCATGTGCAGTGATATTTGGAAAAAGAAAAAAGTCTCAGAGCTTGGTCACATTTAAGGCATTTAATAACAAATACCAATATCGTCCTACAACAACCCAGAAAACAACCGCTGAATTGCTCTGTAAATTGCTTTCTTCAATTTCCAGAGAGGAGAAGTGAATGTATTTTCCATCGTATACCCTCCCCTCCCACCCCCATCCAATGAAATACAAGTGCACGGAAACACTGGCACAGTGGAGAAGTTTCTGTAGCATACAACCAGTTTTTAAAACTATGGCACTCTTGTTCATATTAATCTGGTTTCACACACAAGTAAGCTTGCTGGTGTTCACAGAAGCTTGAAACGGTTTGATGAAACTAGGGAACAGCTTTAAACTAAATGGCTGCTGCCAGTACACTACCTAGCTTGTTTTCAAACTTCTTATCTTCAAAAGAACTTCTTAGCTTCCTAGCACTGCCCTGTTTTTTAAAAAATTTGGATCTTTACAAACATTTGGACGCCGTGCCTCTACTGCAAGGGCTTATGTTAATTGACAGAGGCTGGTCTTTACTAATGTGAATACCAAACCTGCCTCGAGGGACTCTAGGAACAATCTCATCTGCAGTTGCTAACGGTGCCCTGGGCAACAGCGACAGACATGAAAAACCACATGCAGCCGAGCCCACACTAGAAGTGCCATCAAAGTTGCAGCTGACTTGTGGTGACCTCACCAAGGGGCTTTCAAAGGCAACTGAGGAGCAGAGGTGGTCTGCCGTTGTCTTCCCCTGCAGAGTCCTCCTTGGTGGGCTGCCTTCCAAGGACTGGCCTTGCTTGGCTTCCGAGATCTGATGGGATGGGGCTCTCCCGTGACGCCTTCCCTCCTGTCCGTGCAAAATAGGGCCTGTCAATGAACCTCCTTGTCAAGCTCAAAACGCAGTGAGCCTGAGCATGTTTATTCAGATACAAGCCCCACTGAGTTCAGTGGCACTTACTCCCTTGTAACTGTGTTTAGGCTTGCAGCAGAAAGCAAGGATCGTTCTCTACCCCCTGGCTACTCCATTTCTGACAATGGTCCTAAAAGGAATAAAACGTTATAAATACTGTTGAAAATACTTGACATTGGCTGATTTACAATGATCCTGGTTAATACAGCGAGACCCGTACATCTTCACCAACAGTACCAATCCTTCCAGTGCTCACAAATGATGCACGTCAGTTAATATTATCTGTAAGACACTCGTAACTGCCATTTAACTTCCTCTCAAATAGATACAGATATAAAACATCTTGCAACCACAACACTGCCATCTTGCAAGTCCCCCCTAAACATATCCCATCCCTTTCTTTTTAAGAAACAGTCTCCAAGGCCGGACTAAAAGTCTGCAGATTTGGCACAGTGGTCGTTCAGTGTTCACCCTGCTCAAATGCCAAGTATATACTGAGTGCAAAGTTCAGAATGCTCTACTGAACAGCAATTAAGAAACACTGTTTTTAAGTATCTCTGTGCAGCAAGCCTTCAGGACAAAAGAGGGGAACAGGATATGCTTCTAATCAGAGAAAACCATCCTCTGAGAAAGAATCAGAACACTATTCCCAAGCCACTCACCTTTCCACCAATGTAAGTTTCAGAAAGCCATCCTCAGAAGGTCAACTCAGAGGTAAGTCCCATTTTACTGAATGGGGCTTACTCCCAGGAAAGCAGTCTTAGGCCTGCAACCTTACAGAGGCTCCTGATGGAGATCTGGGGCATTGGAATGACCTGAAGCTGCATTCAGCCATCTTACAGAACAGGGAGACAGTAAGAAAGTGCAGAGACCCAGCTTGTAGCTCAGCTGGCAAAACAGCCTCGCTCCCCCACAGCTTCTTATATAGAGAATCACAGTCAAAAACGAACTCCTTTTACGTGCATCTGACCACTGCAGGCATGAACGTTGCCTGGAGTTGCTTTCCCCACCTAGACTCTATGCCAGGTTCTGGATCCTAGTGACCACTCACTCTAGTGAATGCACACACCTCTCTGTGTACATCACGGGCAACGGCAGTTAGCTTTTAACCGTGATTTTCTGCAAGAGAAGGGAACGGGGGAATGGTGAGGCAGAGATGCAAGCCTGGAAAGAGTTTAGAGTTTGTGCACATTTTTCTTAACCGCAGTTAAAGAGTCTGCATTCAGTCCTGCTAAAGCATTCCATTAACGTCATCCTGAAAGGCAGCACAGAAGGGGATATGATGCCTACTCCCAGGGAAGGTGTAAATAAGCTCGAGCCCCTCCTGGAAATTTCTCCACGTGGGTTTCTTCCTGTTGCAAGGGTAGACCTGGATCGTACCTCAACATACATTTTACAAGCGTTTTAGACACAATGGCAGCTTGCAGGCATCACAGGGAGGGTCCTCCACTGTCTCCCAAAGAGCAGTCAATCAAAATATTAGCATTCATACTGGAAAAAATATTGCACTCTCTTGTCATTTCTACAAGCAACCCACAAAAGTCACTAAAAAGTATGCAAATGTGTAATAGGGTTGCCATCCCCCCGATGGAGGCGGGAGGTTTCCCGCTTTTGGGGGCCCCAATCCGCCACCGGCCAGCTGGCCAGCGGGGGAGCCCCACCCCTAAAGAGCCCATTGCAACCAACATGCCCAGCAAAATGACGTCACCTGGAGGTGACATCATCACACCAGGTACACTATGCAGGGGATGCTCTAGCAATTGGGTAAAAACTCTATGGTGACCAAAGAGTTTTTTACTCAAATGCTAGAGCGTCTCCTGAATGACATACCTGGCACAATGACTTCACTTCTGGGTGATGTCATGGCGGCGCACATGCCAGAAGGCCCCAGGAGCCAGGCTGGAGCCCCCCACCAGGACACAGGTAAGACCTGGCAACCCTAAAGTGTAAAGTGCAATCTTGAATAAAATGTTTTCTTTGACATGGAACTGACTTGGGCTGAAGGCTTTGAATCGCTTTTGAGAAAGGGGGCCAAGGACTGCAGCCTTAATTATTCTCCCACATCTTTTAGCAGAGGTCAGGAATTTGACATCCAGAAATATAAAATCAATTAGTACTAATAGCTCTGCTGTTGTGTCACATTCTTATATGCATTAGTTTACCCTTCCATCACCGAAGTTTTCATAGAAGTCCTTGTCGAAAGGTTTTCACTATTTTAAGTTACTTAGAAATAAAAAATAAAATCAAAATTCATAGAAGCACAGCAGGAAGGGAGGGAGGGAAGTTTTCTAACTGAAGTGGAACTTAAATTTAAAAGGTCCTCCGGAACTGAAGGGATCGAATCCCTGCCAGGAATTCCATCCTCTGTGGAAAGGGTTTCCTCCGCCTTGCTGGCTTTCTGCGTCCAGTGGATCTTCTCCTGCATCGAACTTCCGCCGCATTTCTTTAAAAAAAAAAAAAGGATGGAGATTCAAGCATGAGATCAGAAAGGATGGCAAACAATTTGAATGAAGTCTGCAAATAAAACAACCAGGAATGGTTGCATGAAAAGGAAGATGCACAAGGAATCAAGATTCTATGAGAAACCTAGATGGCATCTCTATTTTACTGCATCCTTGTCTTAGCAATGAGAACCCTCAATGCAATTTCATATACATGTGAAATTCTGGGTGCGGCCAGGGGCAAGAGGGAGGGAGGGAACTGGGAACATCCAAGCCGTAGAGTGAAGCCTGTGTGCAACCCAAGAGCTCTTGGTTCTTCACCCAGGGCACTGTGTGTGCCATGCCTGCAGAACCATCACCAGCTTGAGATGTCCCTGGGATTTACTGCCTGTGTGAAATCTGGACTGGGGAGGGGGCCTGTTGGGGTGTATCTATTTCGTCAATTGCAGTTATGTGTTTGTTTCATTTTGTAACCTGCTATGAGTTCCAAGCATGTGAGAAAAGTGGGCTTTACGTGTTTTTATTTTACTACTAATAAATATTAGGTGTGGGCCGTGGCTGAGCCGTACAGCATCTGTTTTGCATGCCAAAGGTTCCAGGTTCCACTAGGACCCAGGATCAATCACCAGCATCTCCAGCTGAGATGCTGCAGAGCTGCTGCCGGACAGAGCAGACAATACTGACCTAAACAGACCGGTGGTCTGACTCAGGTTAAGGCAGTGTCCTGTGTCCATGTTTAGATTGAACAGGAGTCTCTGGGTTGGGTCCAAAGAGCTATACTTCCCTGCCTTCTGCAAATTCCACATCACTCAAAAAGCTCAGGATCCATGGGAACAGCATGAGATACAGTGTGTATCGGGGGGGGGGGGGGGGGTGCACAGCATCTTGAGTGAGTAATTCACGGAAATTGTGGAATTTTTTCCCCATCTGAGTGGATGGCACTTCTACCTGCACAAGGGCACCCTGGAATCCGACCCACTGACATAATCTTAAAAAATTATGACTCAGTTGAGATCGTAAATGAGATGCAGTTGGGACCTATATCAAATTAGTACAGTGTTTTCCCAAGGCATAAGAAAGGAATGCACCAAGTGGAAAGAAAAGAAATGCTGCCTTTCATGTCTAAACAAGCAAGAACCCGCGAGGACTTGCAGGAGGCATCTCACTTCCCCCTCCCCCACTATTTCCTCTTCCCCTTTCCTGAAAAGCCCCCATAGACTCTCCCCTTTTCCTGCTTCCTTCTCTACTTCGAGGGTTGCCAACTTCCAGATGAGGGCTGGAGATCTCCTGGAATCACAACAGACCTCCCAACTACAGAGATCAGTTCCCCTTAGGGTTGCCAGATCAAGGCTGGGAAATCACTTGAGATTTGAGGGTGGAGCCTTGAGAGGGCAAGGTTTGGGGAGGGAACCAACCTCAGCAGGGTACAATGCCACAAAGTCCACCCTCCAAAGTACCCATTTTCTCAAAAGGAACTGATCTCTGTCATCTGGAGAGCAGTTGTAATTCCAAGGAATCTCAATCCCCCCACCTGGAGGTTGGCAACCCTGGTTCCCCTGGAGGAAATGGCTGCTCTGGAGGGTGGAGTCTATGGCATACCCCTCTGAGGTCCCTCCCCTCCTCAAACCTCCCCCTTCCCCTGCTTCCCCCCCCCATTTCTAGGAATTCCCTAACCTCTTTCCCTCCTCATGGCAATCCCTCTGCCTGCCCCTTTCTCTCCTTCTCAGCAATTCACCAACCTACCTTTTATCTGCTTCCCATCTCCAGCTATATTTATTCTTTATTTACTTAATTTATATGCTAGCTTTCTCCACAGTGAGGACCAAAGCAGCTTACATTATTCTCTTCTCATTTTTTTAATCCACACAACAACCCTGTAAGGTAGGTTAGGCTGAAAGGATGTGACTGGTCCAAAATCACCCAGTCAGCTTCCACAGCTGGATTCCACAGCTGGATGAGGATTCAGACCTGGATCTCAGACCCTAACTCTGAGTCTCTAACCACTACACCACTGGCTTTCATATGGTAACTGTGGTGAAACAGTAGCAACATTAGGAGGATCACAGTGTATATACAGATCAAGAACAGAATATAACCATTGTAATAAAAGACACTAAATAATAAACATTAATGAAAACCTTTATCTTGCAAAACTTATCCTTATATTGTTGTGAACATACAAAAATTAAGATATTCCAAAACAAGATGCCAAAAATACAATGGTGCAAAATTACAGTATCACTGCTAGAATGTGTGCAAGTCCAATAATGTATATCCAAACTTCATATAGGAAGGAAGGATTCCGGATAGAAGTTATCTTTTTCCGTGAAACCAACTTCTAGATACAAAAATTCTCTTAGTTGTTTATCTTCTAGTAGTTTTATAATTCACCGTTGGCATTACGTCTAACATACATTCCGGAAAACCTTTTCTTTTTTCTTACAGTATATTCTGTCAGAGGGGCACCGTTCCAAAATTTCAACAAAGAAATTAACCCAAACCATCTGACGATGGTATAGCCTCCCCTTTTTATATATAATGGTCGGTCTTGGGAACCAGGGATATCCACAATAATGTGCCAGTGCTTTCAAATACTCCTTTTAATCGATCCAGCTAGGGGTGTAGAACCAAATGTGCAAGTAACATTCTCTCTACGAGTAACTTCTCTCTCTCTAAATTGTTGGTTCTGATCCAATGCTCTAGCCCTATCCAGGGCATAATTAATAATATGCTGAGGATAGAGGCTATACCATCACTAGATCTGCTGAGGATAAAGGCTATACCATCATTAGAGGGTTCAGATTAATTTCTCTATTGAAATTTTGGAATGGGGCACTTCTGATACAATATACTGTAAGAAAAAAGAAAAGGTTTTTTTGGATGTTAACTGAGAATTATAAAACGACTGGAAGATAAACAACTAAAAGAATTTTCGTATCTAGAAGTTGGTTTCTCTGAAGAAGATAACCCAAATGAGGGACTTATATCTGGAATCCTCATCTTGATTCTTGATACAATATAAGGATAAGTTTTGCAAGATAAAAATTTTCAGTAATTTGTTCATTTTTTATTTTATTTATTTATTATTTATTCATTTTTTATTTATTCATTCATTAATTTATTTATTCATTTATTATTTAGCGTGTTGCAGTGGTTATAGTCTGTTGTTGATCTATGAAACAGTAGCAAGCAGCCATGCCTAATTCAGTCAGGCAACTCGGGCAGTAGGTTGCTTCCAGATATAGAGTTGCCAACCTCCAACTGAATTCCAGACAACAGAGATCTCTCCGCCTGGACTGCTTTAGAGGGTGGACTTCATGGCATTATATTCGGCTGAGGCCTGTCTCCTCATCAGACCCTGTACTCCTCAGACTTCATCACAAATACTCCAGGAATTTCCCAACCTGGAGCCAGCAGCCCTAGCCAGGCTTGGCTCCAGTGAGTTTTTCCTCAAAGGCCAAAATAGGGCTGGAAATGGCCTTCCCTCCTATTCCCGCCTTTTTGCTGACAGAAACTGAAGGCTGGAATACTGTGGTTGCCTAGCAACAGCCGCTGCGGGTATCTGTTGCTTAAAGATATAGGCACTCCTTTTATCATTTTTGGAATTTTTAAGCTACTTAGTGTATTTTTTTTTTAATTTCACATTTTTCTGCAAACCTTTTGTAGAAACATTTGTCTTTTCTGCTCAGAGCTCCAGTCACCAGATTTAAATATCCAAAGATATCTTGACTTTGCTATTAAAATATAAGATAGGATGAAATCCAAAACAAACTTGTTTGCTGTTGGGTTCTTCATTATGAGGCCCACTGAAACCACAAACCAGCTATCAGCTAACAGACCTGGATCAGTGAGGACTTCTTTGGCAGCCGCTATGTCAATGAACTTTTTCTCCGCTTTCTTCTTCTCTTCTTCATCCTGGAAGTTATCCGGGTGCCACTGCATTGCTAGCTTTCTATACGCCTTTACAATTTCTTGTTTTCTGGCATTCCTGTAGAAATAAACAGGAAGTTGTCTGCAAAATGGAATTCCCAGTGGTTTCAAAACAAGACATCTATCTTACAGAATTTACAAAAAAAAAAAAAAGGAAGAAAGTCAACACTTCCTATATGGATCCTTTTCTGTTATTGAGGTTTAAAAAAATCTTTATCAATATATCCAAAGAACAATGATAAAAATAATCTTTGGAGGGAATTTACTTTGCAGTACAGAGGGTGCATCAGAGTGATCAGTTCTCTAATATAAGCCCTTCTTCATACAAAACGGCTTCTGAATTTTATCCTCCTCCTTTAGATTCCGGGTCAAGTGGAGCATCTACTGTGATCCTGGGACAGAATTAATCTGGTTTTGACACAGGTTGCTTTGCTGTTAACAAAGTGTTAAAAAGTATTCCAATGCAACCAGAGATTTTATTATTAAGTTTTAGAGAAAACATTAAAATTCATAATATGGCAAGAAAAAGTTTGGCCATATTGTTATATGCTGCAAAAGCAGCAATTGTTCATAAATGGAAATCTGAAGAAATTCCCACTAAAACTTTATGGCATGGGAAAATTTGAAATATATATATATATAATGGAAAAATTAATCAATCAATACAGTCAGTATTGTTTAATAAGGAGAGAATTATTTTTTTCAGTATGGCTTCCCATTATAGAGTATTTAAAGACTCAAGGAGAAGTTCCAGAAATAATACATAATTTATATATTCATTATGAAGAAGAACTGCTAATTACATATTGTTTTGATAACAGATATTAGTTACATTTGGAAAATGTACAATTATATATACATATTGTTGTAAACAGTGGTCCACTTGAGTGTTATTAATGTATTTTGTTTAAATACAATAAAAATGTTTTTTTTTTAGTGTTAGTCTTTAAAGAAGAGCAAGAGAGATCTCCCTTATAAATAAAAGCAATTTCGAGTGGCAACATTCCATGTGCTCCCTTTGGCTGTAAAATGCTCTCCCTCAGCCATTGACTCATCAGTCACCACTCAAGAGTACTCGCATGCCATTGGCTGGGTGCTGGGTCTGCTCCTCTTCCCCGCCCACTCCTCTTTCAGCCATTGTTCTCTGTCAGAAGCACTGTGTCTCCCGACGAAAACACTTCTCTTGCTGAGCTCCTGTAGGGGACAAAGTTTTCCCTCAGTGGCTGTTGTGAGGAACTCATAAGGTTGCCAGCTCCAGGTAAGGAAGCCAGTTTAAGGAAGCCAGAGTTTGGGGAGGGGAGGGGAGAGGAGAGGCCTCAGCTGAATAGAATGCCTTAGAGGCCACCGGCCAAAGCATTCTAACATTTCCCTCAGTGGCTGTTGGTAGGCAACCATGCTTGGTTCTGTCAGTAAAAGACGAAGGAACAAAACCCTTTCCATGCCTTTGAGAGGAACTCAATGGGGCCAGTCCTGAGTATGGTTGCCAGTCCTGAGTATGTGTCCTTATCAGGGCTCATTTTGTAGCAGGAGCTCCTTTGCATATTAGGCCACACACCCCTAATGTAGCCAATCCTCCAAGAGTTTACAGAGCTCTTCTTACAGGGGCTACTATAATCTCTTGGAGGACTGGCTACATCAGGGGTGCTTGGCCTAATATGCAGAGGAGCTCCTGCTACGAAATGAGTCCTGGTCCTTATACCCTGCTGAGATGCCCCCCCCATGACAGCCAATGTGACATGGCAGTCAGGGCTTCAGAGCATGGTAGAGATTGCGGGGGGGGGGGGGAGATGGAAAGCTGAACAGTGAGGGGGAAAGAAATGTCGGTTTATGCTTGGCTGGGAAGGAGATAGGGTTGCCAACTCCATATGGGAAATTCCTGAAGTTTTGAGAGATGGAACCTGGAGAGGGTGAGGTTTCAGGAGGAGTGGGGCCTCAGACAGGTACAATGCCATAGACTCTGCCCTCCAAACCAGTCATTCCCTCCCAGGGAACCACTGTTGCCAATCTCCAGATGCAGACTGGAGATCACTCAGAATTACAACTGCTCTCCAGATGGCATTGATCAGTTCACCTGGAGAAAATGGTGGACTCTGTGTCCTTATACCCTGCTGAGATGCCCCCCCCCCATGATAGCCAATGTGATGTGGCAGTCAGGGCTTCAGAGCCTAGTAGAGGCTGCAGGTGGGGGGGGAGATGGAAAGCTGAACAGTGAGGGGGAAATAAAGGTCGGTTGATGCTTGGCTGGGAAGGAGATAGGGTTGCCAACTCCAGGTGGGAAATTCCTGAGATTTGAGGGATGGAGCCTGGAGGGAAGGAGATAGGGTTGCCAACTCTGCCCTCCAAACCAGCCACTCCCTCCTGGGGAACCACTGTTGCCAATCTCCAGGTCCAGGCTGGAGATCACTCAGAATTACAACTGCTCTCCAGATGGCATTGATCAATTCCCCTGGAGAAAATGATGGACTCTGTGTCCTTATACCCTGCTGAGGTTGCCACAGCAAATTGACGCTGAGTGCCCAAGTCCTTGGCACTCTCCCAGAGCCTCTTTCTACAGCCTGTTGTATTTATTTCCATAACAGGCCTTATTCCCAGTAGTTAATAAAACACAGTAATGGGGGAAATCATAATTGTAAAATGTGTACCAAAGAGTCACAAATGGAAATTTGGGAGTTACAAAACCAGGAAAAGCCTGATTGATCAGTTACATACACTCAGAGAGGCCACAAAGGGTACAAACTGTCTTCTTGGAGCACCGATTCAGACCAAGCTAGCACAGGGAAGGACTGGGCTTGCATGGGATACCTTTAAGCAGTCATCCTCTTAACTTCCCAGGTTGCTCCAGTCATTGACCTAAGGATGCCACTTACCTACTTCTAGCAGAAGGGTTCCCTGACCCCACTTACAATTAAGGCTGCCAGCCCTTTACTGACAACCAGTGGGAGATTAGAGTGGGGAGGTGGAGACTTACAAAAATTGGCTTTGCTTGATGTGGTGGTATCACATCTGCATGTAGACCTGTAAGTGACATATCTGCATTGCACAACGCCACAGGAATCCCCCCAACTTCTATGGTAAAGACCATAGAGATTGGGGTGGGCATTCCTAGAGCATCACTTGATGCATAGACTTCACTTTTGGATCTCCGCCTGGAAGTGACATGGCTGAGTCAAGTGCCATCAAAGCTCCCCCCCTTTCCCCCTGCCGCTCAATTTTGCACTGGAGGACCGGCAGGGGTTCCCCCATCAACAGTGGGCAAATGACATCCCACACTACAATGCTCATTCTATAGTCATTTTAGCGTTCTTATTCCCATCCCTTGCAAGACCTGCTATCCAGTTTCTGGCATAACTTTAGTACATCCAAACAATTCTCTCTCTATGAACAGATGACATTCAGCTCCTTCCAAGAGTTAAAATTCTACAAACATCATGCACTGTAGGCAACACTGACTTTGGTTTAGAAGCCTGGGCTCAAAACCTTGTTCAGCCATCACGGGATGGCTTTTTACCAGGGGGTGGGGGCAGCTGATGTTTAAGGAATCCATAGGAGAGGCGGGGTGGGCAGGTAGGGGCTGGACATTCTTCAGTCCAGGGGGCAGTTGGTTGCCTCCGAGTCCTCTCCCCCCCACCACCACACACAGCTGCCTCTCTCTCTCTCAGTCTAACCTACCTCACAAGTCGGCTGACGGGATAAAAGAACCGCCTGATGCCATCTGCAGTGCTTCGGAGAAGAACAGGCCTCAAATGTGACAAATAAGTAAATACATAAGAATGCGCCTGCCTTTCAAGTGCTCACCTTTTCACTCCTAAAATTTTGTAGTAATCTCTCTTCTGAGACTGCTTCAGCATCCTCTGGGCTCTCTCCAGGCCTTCCAGGATCTCTTGGTCGTTGTCACTGTGCTCCTTCGCAGCTTCGAAGTCCCGAATAGCTACCCAGAACACATAATTAACGTACCTTTAATTACTCTGCAATGATTTATCTTCTGCAGACGGTTGAGTCTTAAATTTTTACTTACGCCAAGTGAATTATTATGTGATTTATTTGAACATATGATAGGGCTGCCAAGTCAGCCCGGGGGGCGGGGGATCCCCCGCTAAAGGGGTTCCCGATCCGCCGGCCAGCATTTGGCTGGCGGGGGGAACCCCGCCCCCGACGTCATCCAGCAAGGACGACGTAATGACGGTCCTGGAAGTGACACAGCACGTTGGGGGCATTGCCAGGGCGACGCTCTGGCAATTGCCCCAAAACTCTATGATATCATAGAGTTTTGGGGCGATTGCCAGAGCATCGCCCTGGCAACACCCCCAACGTGCTGTGTCACTTCCGGTGACATCGATGGGCGCACGCCAGAAGAAACTCCCGGCGAGAGGAGGACTCCCCCCCGCCGGTGAGTTTTCAAGACTTGGCAGCCCTAACATATGAACATAAGAAGCTGCCTTATCAGTGAGAATGCAGGTCCAGTACGTTCTCCTCAGACTAGCCAAGGCTCTCCCTGGTTTCAGGCAGAGACCTGTCTTTCCCAGTCCCCTCATCTGCAGTCTGAACTCTGAAGATGTCGAGGACTGAGCTCAAGGCCCTCTGAACACAAAGCAGGAATTCTAAGCTGTGCCCCCTCCCCAGGGACCAAAGCCAAGCCTTTTATTAGATCTGAGGCAGCTCAACAAGGAGTATTATCTAAGACTGCTGCCCACCCGTAGTAGGAGTCCTCCCTACCCTTGCCACCACCCTTGCCTGCCACCAGCAGCCCGCCTGCTCAGCTGGGTGGCGGGATAAAAACAGTGCGCAAAATAGGGGGAATCAGCATCCCTGGCCTAATGGTGTCACTTCCAGTGAGACCCGGAAGTGATATCATCACCTGGGATGACACTGTAGCATTCACCCAAAACTCTATGGTTAAACCCTCCACAATGACATCAATTCCCTGGGTCGCCCCCTGCCACTTGCTGCTCCACTACCTGACTAAGGCCGTTATATAATGAGTTCCTTTTCCATAAAGGTAAGAATTTCAGAAACTCAGTTATCTTGCCATTATCTTGCACTAAAGCAGAGCTTCCTTAAAACAAACACACAAAATGGATTTCCATAATTGCATTACGACTCTAAGCCAAGAAACGGAATGCTTAAGCTCCAACTGCTGTATCCTTTGCCCAGGACTGCTTTGCATGCCCTATGTAATGAGTCTTTTCTGGTTTCTCTGTTTCTAATCTTGGAACATCTCATTACGGATCTAAGACTTCTAGCTTCCCTAAGTAAGACAAAGTATTTGCATCAGATTATCTTCCAGCAGCTGTTCCCTCTCAGTAGACATTACATTCATCTTTTTGTTGTTTCTGGGCAAGCCGGCAGGAGATGGTGACCAATTTATATCACTTAGACACTTGGGGGCTGCCAGCAATTCTTTTCTGAAGATTTTTTAAAAAAAGAAATACTTCTGATGTCCCGGTGATTTAAGCATCCATCCACCAACAAAGTGCAAACATCACTTCTCTTTCATCCTCACTAGCTGGCCTGCTGTGATGTGCTACGAAAGTGCCTTGCCTGCCTCAGATATTTTTTTTAACACTTTGGCCATTCAGCTTGGAGAGACAGCAGGAGACCGCTGTCCATGCCCATAAATCCTGAATTGGAAAGTGAAACTTCTGGGACCTTTCCATCACACCGCTTTATTGCCCTGGTAACACTAAGCGCCAGACAACCGCATCTATTCCATCTAGGGAACCCATTATAAAGCCTCATAATGAATGCCTACTGCAAGATAGCCTTTCCCATTTATTGCCACTGGAAACTGCAATACTCCTCTGCTAGCAGGGAGAGGACGCCGCCATGGCATTAAAATAATCCAGTTCATATACTCGCCCCTGCCGTAAAGCATAAAGGGCAGCCACTCAAATGTCCAGGTTTCCCTGAATGCAGCTTCACATTGAGGACAGACTGGTCAGCAACAGCCACAAGATCCCCAACCCTGGGTCTGCACCTTTGGCAGGGAGAGGGGCTTCCACTAACGGCTGGCCATCAGCAGGAGAGGCGGAGCAGGGACCAAGGGAATGGCACCATGCCAACCATGTGGCTGTGCCTTCCGGCCAATACTAGAAACTCTAGTTTCTTCCAGAATTCTAGAGCGTTGCATCGATGTCACATCAGTGACATGCCGTCCCTTCTGAGTATTTGCTAGAAGTGACACCGCATTACTGGTGCGCCACCATTTTTTAAACTGTTTTCCTCCCACCAGTCCTCAGTAGGCTGGTGCGCAACAGAAGGGAGAAATGGTATCCTTACCCTCCAGCCAGCATGGTGACGAAGGCCATTTGCAGGGGAGCAGTGCTAGGAGAGCAGGTGCTTAATGCTTCCCTCACCGGCTGCTTTATTTCTGCAACCTCTTTTTTTTTCTGTAGCTTACTCTTTCCACATGATGTCACCTTATACCCTTGGTCCATCAAGGTCCATACTGTGTAGTCAGACTGGCAATGGTTCTCCAGGGTTCTCAGGCAGAGGTCTTTCCCATCACCTGTTTACCTGACCCTTTTAACTGGAGATGTGGGGGATTATTTATTTATTTGATTTCTAGGCCGCTCTCCCCACATTCACAGGCTCAGAGCGGCTTTCAGGACCTGGTATGCCAGGATTCACTAACATAATAAATATTTAAAACAATATAAAACGTATAGTTAAAAACAACAACAATTTAAAGTGCTCAACGGTCAAAAACTCAGATGGCGGCTCTCTAATAACACCGGAGCCATTTTCCCAGCAGAAGATGATACAGGATTGAACCTGGGACCTTCTGCATGCCAAGCAGACACTCTACCGCTGAGCCACAGCCCCTTCCCATGTGTCAATAAAAAAGGCCAATGCTATGCTGCAATAAAAAAGGCCAACACTATGCTGGGGATTATTAGGAAGGGAATTGAAAACAAATCAGCCAGTATCATAATGCCCCTGTGTAAATCGATGGTGTGAACTCATTTGGAGTACTGTGTACAGTTCTGGTCGCCACACCTCAAAAAAAGATATTATAGCTTTGGAAAAAATGCAGAAAAGAGCAACTAGAATGATAAAAGGGTTGGAACACTTTCCCTATGAAGAAAGGTTGAAGTGCTTGGGGAAGCGCTTGGAGAAACGACGGCTGAGGGGGTGACATGATCGAGGTTTATAAGATGATGCCTGGGATAGAGCAGGTAGAGAAAGAAGTACTTTTCTCCCTTTCTCACAATACAAGAAACTCGTGGGCACTGAATGAAATTGCTGAGCAGTCGGGTTAGAACAGATAAAAGGAAGGACTTCTTCACCCAAAGAGTGATTAACACATGGAATTCACTGCCACAGGAGGTGGTGGTGGCTACAAGCATGGACAGCATCAAGAGGGAATTGGATAAACACAGGGCTTTTTTTGTAGAAAAAGCCCAGCAGGAACTCACCCCTGACAGCACAGCTCCCTCCCAAGATTGGCATCCCCAGGGGCCCTGTGGCTTGCAGGTCACATGGGGAACCCGAGGAGGGGAGGCAGTTTAAACTGCCTTCCCTCCCTGGATTGGCTTGGCTTCCCCAGGTGCCCCGCGGCTTGCAAGGCGCCTGGGGAACCTGAGGAGGGGGGGGAGGCTGTAGGCGTGGCCAACTTGGAAGCCAGCCATACTCTACGCTTTGCTTCAGATTTCAGTAATCCTAAATCTCTGTACACTGATTGTATTGACTTCCACCATGTAATCCACCTTGAATCTCAGTGAGAAAGATGGACCAGAAGTGTTGTAAATAAATAAATAAATCACCCTGACTGATACTGGTTCTCCACGGGGCTTTCTCTGGATCTTTTTAACTAGTTCATCAATGTGAATTGAGCTTGGAACCTTCCAAAGGCCATTCTAGGCATAACAATTTAGGTATACCCATAACATCATAGTGTGAATGGAAACAAGTACATTTTTCAAAATGTGGATCATACAGGTACAACCTCTCACGGAGCCAGGCCTGGCTAACAGAACCCTTATTGAGTTCATACACTGGCAAACACAAGTTCGGCTGGGTGAAATGGCCCTGACATTACATTCACTGCTGCACCTCTCAAATACCATTAACGCCTATGGGGATAGATTAGCTTCAGACAACCCTTGCAAGTTCTCTAACAGGTGAATAAACCAGGATAAGATCTCACATCAAATGCTCACGGTGGTCTCTTGAATAAAAATGTGGTCCCTTGAGTAAAAATGTTTGGACAAACTCTTCAGGTCTTTATCAAAGAGAAACACATGCTCGTGGTCGGTCTTTAAGTCTGCTCTGGATCATGACCTTAACTTGAGTATTTCTGTCTACATTCTGAACTGTACACCTCTTTGCCAAAAGCTTCAGAACCAATGTTCCCTTTAGTTTTATCCCCTACTGAGCAGAGCAGTTCATATCCTGAACAGAATATCACTGCTGTAGTCTTAAAACGGGCAGTGCAAGACCCTGCGCAGCTCCAGATTGCTGCTGAGCTGGGCTTCTGGTGTTAATGAACAGCCGCTCACACGCCCAGCTTAGAGGGAATACCGCTCCAAACCTCAGGCCAACCCCACCAATGGCGATGAAGATCTGCTAATCCACGTTGCGGTATCTCCTGAATGCAGGGGTCATTTCGTAGAAAAAGAGGTGCAGGAGCTCATTAGCATTACTCATTAGCATAACTTATTTGCACATGCTAAGCCACCTGCCATCACTGGAAGTATGCCAGAAGGCAAGAAAGAAAGAGAGAGACAGAGAGAGAGAGAGAGAGAAAGAAAGAGAGAGCTGGCAGAGAGGGGACAGCTACTAATCCAAGCCTCAGAGATACCACTATTCTGGGAGGATAGCTTCAGTGGTGGCTGAAGCCTTCAGAAGGCTGGTTGGAGAAACAAGGACCTTTCCAGGAGACGGGGTCATTTTGCTGCAGCCATGACTCAAGAAGGCATTCCCCCGCGGGGGGGGGGGGGGGGGGAGCTGGCACCAACTCCCGGAGCTGCGCTCCCCCGAGCTCCAGCTCGAAATGACCCCTGCCTGAATGAGATCTACTGAGGTTATGCTGCCTTATGCGGCCTTCATCACTTGGCATCACATGAATGTATGCACATATGAAGCCGCCTTATACTGAATCAGGCCATCAGGGTTAGTATGGTCTACTCAGACTGGCAGAGGCTCTCCAAAGTCTTAAGATAGAGGTCTTTCCCATCACCTGATGTTTTTAACTGGAGATGCTGAGGACCGAACCTGGGACCTTCTGTAGATGCTCTGCCATTGAGCCACAGCCCCACATTCATCCATCCCTTCATGTCACATGACACTCTTAACAATATACTTCCTTGCTGCCATGCGGACATCTGCTCACAGCAATCTATACTGGCAGATAGTGACTCCAGCTTGCCCTGAATGTCTAGCAGCTTAGGTTTGTCTGGGAAAAGGCCTCAAAAATAACCAATATCACACTTATCTAGACTAGTCAGGAAAATGAGAACCCCGTTTCTAACATTTCACAACAAAGCCTATGGTTTGAGTCCACCCATACACATTCAGCCGCATTTATGACCTTTGGAAGCTGAACGGCCAGGGCCCATTCAAGGTATTTTTGTCACCACAAGCAAGAGGCACCCATTCCCTTTTGGGGTCCATGCTACCACCAGTCAGGTCCAAGCTAAGCCCGCTCAGCAGAGACGTTGAAAAGAAGAGGAGGAGGAGGAGGAGATTGGATTTATACCCCGCCCTTCACTACCTGAAGGAGTCTCAGAGTGGCTTACAATCTCCTTTCCCTTCCTCTCCCCACAACAGACACCCTGTGAGGTAGGTGGGGCTGAGAGAGCTCTTTCAAGAACTGCTCTTGAGAGGACAGCTCTGAGAGTACTCGTGACTGACCCAAGGTCACACCAGCAGCTGCATGTGGAACAGCGGGGAATGAAACCCGGTTCTCCCAGATTAGAGTCTGCGCTCCTAACCACTACACCAAACTGGCTCTAGTTTGCCATTGTCTGCCTCTGCAGAGTAGCCCTGGCCTTTCTTGGTGGTTTCCCATCCAAGTACTACAAGGCCAACCCTCCTTAGCATCCCATATCCAACAAGACTGGGCTATCCAGGGCTATCCAGGTCAGAGCATCTGTACTCTGGTCTCTGTATATAAACTGTACACGTTACCAGGGCAAAGAAGCCCATCATGAGGGGAAAAAATGGCTTTTTTTGAGGCCTGAGCCCTTTCATGCTCCCACCATGCCACTTATCAACACATTGGTATGCGCTTCCTCAAGCTCCGCTGTTAATTACTCAAGGGCTTGCAAAGAAAACCAAGGAGATTGCAATCATCCTTCCCCTCAGCACCCTGCCTTCAAAAAACAAACCACAATTCTTACAGCTGCAAAGAGCGACAAAAATGAGGCTCCAAACACAATCAATCACGGCACAGTGATATAAATCCAATCTCCTCTCCTCCTCTCCCCTCCTCCTCCTCCTGTTAGAACATACTGGGGGGCGGGCAGGCTCAGAACCATTTGTTTTGAACCGGATCCTATGATCTCACATCACTGTTTCTTTTTCAACACAAAAGCAAATCATTTTTTACTTAACAACATGAAAGAGTTTTCACACCGCACCTTCACCCAAACCATTGTACCCATAAAGTCCTGCAGTAACATGAACAGCCTGTAGTATAGCCTGGCCTGCAGTATGTTCAGAAACATTATCCTTAATCTGTGGTGACATACAGCTAATAGCCGCCAGTCATCACATGAAAATGAAAAAAACATTTTAGCTGCTTTTCTGTGTGCTATAGCTCTACGTCCCTGTCACACAACACAAATATTTGTACATACTGAAAAATCGTTTTGTCAAAGGTGATGAGCCCACACCCTTGACAACTATGCATTATTTAAGATGCTGTACACACTGGATGGATGGATGTAAAATCCTAAAACTTAAGGTGGCTAAAACTCTTCCATGTGACTTTATGGCACATAATAGGACAAGTGGCTTTGGGTCTAACAGGCCTATTCATCAGGAGGCCATTTTTATAAAGAGATTACAAATGTAGTAGAACTGAACAGTCCAGAAGGGCACATTTATAATGGAATAAGACCATGTGTGCATGCGTTATGAGCCATCACGTCACTTTCAACTTATGGCGACTGTGTGAATTAATGACCTCCCAAATGTGCTGTCAATAACAGCCTTGCTCAGCCCTTGCAAACTGAAGGCCGTTGGCTTCCTTTACTTAGTCATTCCACCTCATTTTGATACTCCCTCTTTTCCTGCAGCCTTGAACTTTTCCTAGCATTATTGTCTTGTCCAATGACTCACTTTCTAATGATGTGACCAAAAGGACTGTACGCCATTGCAGTGTTTATCATCTTCCTTTTCTGCATTGTCTTCTGCCTAAATAACTCGTTTCCACATTGTATAACCTTGCCTTAGGTAGTTTTCCCTGGAAATGTTGTAATGCTGCTCCCTAACAGTGGTATTTTATTATTATTTCTTTCCTCCCACCAGCCACCAGAATACCAGCGAACCTTGGGAGTTGGGGGGGGGGGGGGAGGCGGGACACTTTCCACTCCCAGCGGAAAAATGTCAGTCTTCATTTACCCAGCCTGTTCAATATTCCATTTAGGTTTTTTTGTAACCCAATAAATCTCAATTGCACTGAAATATAAGAATGAAATATGGTTCCTCCATTCCCATAAAATTCTGCATTTCAGTTCAAATGTCAGTTTAAACAAACACATACACACACAGTGCTGGTATCCTACATACACACAGGAGGAGGTTGAGAAGCAGATGGATTGCTAGGCCATAACTGCCACAACTCAAAGGAGCAGTAGCACCAGGCCTGAGCACCGCAATGCAGGAGTAGGCCCTCCTATGTCTACTGTTTGCCCTGCTAGTGGCAGTTGGCGGGTCCAGCAGCCAATCCCACCTTCAGTAGCTCAAGAAACTGACAGCTGCCACTATCACAAGAACAGAGGAGACCCGGCACTGGTTCGCCGGATGCAGAGCAAGAGCTGGCATGTCCTGACTCTTTGCTTGCCCCACAGAGGCAACGTACAAGTGCGTTCACAGAGTTCATGACAGCTTTCATGCTGGGCTCCCTATCAGAGTACTCATTAAAGAGAAAGCGGAGACACAGAACCACATATTTAGCATGCTTCAATGGGACTGACTTACTGAGAGGGTGAGAGACGTGGGGACCTTCTGAAAGCCCATGGTTCTCACTGCCAGGGATCGCTAGACACATATACACCTCGTCTCCCTACACTCTCTTCCATTTTGCCACAGTGCCTAGGTATTCTTAGCCAATGAGGATGTACACAAATATCCTTAGACTAAACTCGCTGTGGTTTTGCTTCCCCTCTTCCCACTGTGAACCTGGACTCATCCCACTACATTGGAAAGGTGGACCACCCAACAAAGAATAGATAGGAACTCTCAGTCTGGGGCAAGTGATGCTCTGTGATCTTGGTGTTTGGGGGGAGCAACAGTGGGAGGGCACCTGGTGTTTTTAGCCACTGTGTGACAGAGTGTTGGACTGGATGGGCAACTGGCCTGATTTAACACTGGCTTCTCTTATGTTCTTAATTCAAAAACTGATTGTTCCTCCTATGTCAGGTGTCCTGTTCCCCTTCTTTTATTTCTAACATAACATAAATGCTAATTCATCACTCCATTTTTTTTACAAAAGAAAAAATCCGGTTGTAAAACTGCTCAGGGAATGGGATGGGCTTGTGGCATCACAGGCACCGGCCAATCCACGCTATGCATTTACTTGGCTTCCTTTGCAAAAGGAAAACGGCAGAACTGGTTTTCACAGAGCTAAACTTTGGAGACTAATTATTTGTACACTTCCACAGTGGCATGACTGCTCCAGTCAATAAATTTAGATGTAAAATCATCCTTAAACTAGAGATTCCTGGTGAGATTAGGTTTCTATGACGCCAAAAAGGCCAACACGCAAACTCATACTGACGAGCTCCCACTATAACTAAACACCTCCAATGAACGCAGCCTGTCTTCCTTCAACTTCTACCTTCCTCATACTGCTCTTCTAGCAAGTACGCTTCGGCTCTGGCTTTGAGGGCATTCACGCTGTCTCGCTCCAGCTGCAGAACTTCAGAGCAGGCCTTGATGGCTTCTATTGACTGCTGGTTCTGGAAAAGGGAAGACCGAGGAGGTCAGTGTTTGTGTTGTTTCGCTGCACAAAGTTCCTGCAAAGTTCAGACTGAACATTTTACCTTGGAGAGGCAGTGGCAGATTGTCTCTTTGGCACGTGTTGTAAAAGCAGGAACGTTGGGCTCCGTCTTCATCACCGTCTCATACTTATCAATGGCCTCCTGGTACCTAGACATGGCATTAAAAAAACAACAGTAGATCTCTTGCATCAAGGCTTTTGATTAATAAAAAATTCAGTTGTCCCTCCCTTGCCATTAAAAGGCCAAACAGTGTGCACCCCAGAGCATGGCAGCAGAAATGCTCAGCAAGAAACGAAGCCTCATGCCAGAGGTGAAACCAACTCTGGGACTTCATACTAGCTTCTGGTGCACTGGTAACCCGTTTCTGGGCTTCGGTTTGGTGACTCACAAGATCTAAATGTTCCTCCATACAGCCTCCTGCCCTGGAAGTGGAAGAGGGAGGGAGCTAGAACCCAGCCCTGTCCTCATGAGTCAGTAAAGGCTCTTACTGTAGTCACGCCTGACTGACAAAGGAGAGGGGAAGGTGCACGGTTAGCAGAGACTGGTTTGCTGTGGAGAGAAGAGCCAAGCTGAGCTGAACTAACGTGTGCAGAGCGAAGCAGAGCTCAGGCTGGGAGCAGACAGGACAAGCCTGTTGATCTGCCGTTGACAGTACATATAAAAATAACAAAGTGTCTGTACACTGTGCTGGGAGGCAAAACACCCCTGGCCTCTCCTCAAGGGTTAATGAGAACAGTAACGGGCCTGGTCCATTCTGCAGGTATCACTAATTGGTCTCCCGGCCAACACAGTTCTTATCATCTTCAGGGTCAGAGATGGAAGTGTGGTGATGAGCTTCTCACGAGAACCTGCAGCCCATGTGATGGAAGCGGGAGAACAGGGAGTGCTGAGGTAATCTTCTGGAGGCTTCTCCTGAAAACGTGTTCTGATTGGATGTTACCCTCAGCTAGGGCTGCCAAGTCAGCCCGGGGGGCGGGGGATCCCCCGCTACAGGGGTTCCCGATCCACCAGCCAGCATTCGGCCGGCGGGGGAAACCACACCGCCGAGGTCGTCCAGCCTGGACGACCTCCCTCACGTAATGACGTCACCCAGAAGTGACACCATCACGTTGGGGGCGTTGCCAGAGCGTCGCCCTCGCAACGCCCCCAACGTGCTGACGTCACTTCCGGTGACACCGCCCGGCACGCATGCTTCGCACGTGTCATGGCACCAAAACTTTGGGAATCCCTCCAGAGAGATTCATCTGTCTCCCTCTACTGGTGTCTTTCGTCAGCACGTGAAAATGTTCTTGTTTCATTTGGCCTTCCCCTCATAATGGTTATTGACCCTCCTTCTAGTGTGGTTTGTTTCCGTGTTTTAATTGAATTGTAACGGTATTTTGTTCAAATGTTTTAATTTTTTTTAATGTTTGCTGCCTTGTGGACCCTGACTGGGTGGAAAGGCTACATGAAAATATTCCAAATAAATGAATATGTCATTCCCCTGCCCCAGAAGAAATTAATCCCCCAAACTGAATAGCTCCAGGAGGCCCAGAACTTACACAGGTGTGTTTTGCTTTAAGTTCTCTGCCTCCTGGAGCATATTCAGTTTGTTGTGAGTCCCCAATTGTTTTGTTGCAAGTCTCCAATTGTTGTATTCTGCAACAGGCAACCACCTGACACACAAGCTGAACAGCACAACTGCAAGACCCATTTGCTCAACATGCAGGGTCAGATCTGAGGTGAGCCCCTGAGATGTTTGAGTCCTGTTTGGCCCCAGCATGTCCCAGCATGCAATGTTTTCCTCCCCCTTCACTTGTCTTCTAGCCCAGCAAAATCTTCAAAGGTGGACATTGCAGGTATGACCTTAGGCCAAAAAGCCAGCCAGAAGAAAGAGGAGGAGATTGGATTTATACCCCGCCCTTCACAACCCGAAGGAGTCTCAGAGCAGCTGACAATCTCCTTCCCCTTCCCCTCCCCACAACAGACATCCTGTGAGGTAGGTGGGGCTGAGAGAGCTCTCTTGAGCACTGCCCTTGAGAGAACAGCTCTGAAAGAACTTGTGATTGAAGGTCACACCAGCAGCTGCATGTGGAGGAGTGGGGAATCAAACCCGGCTCTCCCAGATTAGAATCCTCCAGGATCCAAACTGGTAAATGGCAGGAAGAAAAAGGAGGAAGGAACACAATAGATCGGGGTGTGTGTGTATGTAACATGGTACTGGGCCAGACACTCTGAGAGTAAGACACATCCGAGCAACAGGGCCGGAACGTCAGGGGCTCATCCTGGGCTCAGCTCGAGACCAAGTGGATCCAGACGATGACCATGGCCATAAGTTATGGTTGTTGCCTTCTCCCCACACTGCCAGTACCTATGGCACAGCCAGCACCTCAGGAGCTTGCCTTGGTTGACTGGTCAGAGAACCATCCCTGCATGTTGAGCAAAACAGTCCACTGGGCCACTCCTGTGTGCCAGGACAGCTGAAGCACGAGCCTGAAGAGTAAGACGTTATGTCCCCAGCCACCTTGGCTGGTTTGGGGGATTTATTCCTCCTTCAACTTAAAAACCTTTTCCTCCATACAAAAATAATAAATAAAATTCCCCACCCACAGGAAATTAGCAGGTCACAGAAACCCCAGGTTAGAACCCACCGCCCCTCGTCTCAGACATCGGTTTACCACCCCAGTAAGAATTTTCTCTGCAGCAATATAATTGTGAGTCTATAAAATGCCCTGACCTGGAAAAGCCCCCAAGCTAGCCCAACCTCATCAGATCCTGGAAGCTAAACAGGATAGCCCTGGTTAGTGCCTGGACGGGAGACCACCAAGGAAGTCCAGGGTTGCTATGGAGAGGCAGGCAATGGCAAACCACCTCTGCCTTGAAAACCCTACAGGGGGCTGCCATGAATCGGCTGCAACTTGATAGCAAAAAGCAAGGGAGAATGCAATATCATTCTTTGATGGAAAACATCTGGATTCCATGTGGCAAACAAGCAGCCGTGAGCCAGACAGCCCCAATGAGGAAGCGCCAACGGTCACAGTGGCTAAAGGTATGAAAACAAGTAAGAACCAAGCCAGCGACTGTATGAGTTCAGCAGCAGGACAAAGAAGCGTGGGCACTAGACTCTGCTCTTCTCATTACTCGGATAAACTGCACAATTCCAAACAAATGCCCATGCTTATTAAAATGCATTAAAAGGCAAACCCAGGCACAAAGTTGGAAAGCTGGCAAAGGGAGGGGGCCATCCAGTGCATTACAATTCATATATGACTGTTTGCCTGCCAGGCAGAAGCTATGGATGTGTGTTTAGTACAATTTGCTCCTAGCTCTCCAGGAACACATTTGTACCCCTGAGGCAAAGGCTGCTGGCCTGGAGAAGTGACAGAGGCAGAGAGGTATGACCTTCAGGGACACCGCAGAGTATTTCCCAATGCCATGTTTGACTTCGGAATAACTCTACCTTTGCTATGTTTTAAGTGTGACTGATGTGACATTTGGAACACATTCTGCGCAAAGCATCTCTCGCATGCCTCCCAAGCTTTGTTTGGATCTTATTTCCCCCGAGCACCAACAACTTGATGAAGATTTATTTATGGGGCAGCTGCAGCATTTTATTTGCAAATAAGCTGTGATCTCCACATTTAAACGCTGAGACGTTAAAATACCTTTTTGAATAAGAGATGGCATTTAGTGCTAAAACTAACAACCCTGACACTTTAATTTACTGGGGAGATGAATAACTACATAAAGCTTTCCACAGGGCCAGGCGGTAAACCTCTCTAATTACTCACAAAGCCAATCGATTTCCTTTTTTGTATTTATCAGCAACTGGGCTGATAATGAAGCTCTGCTTCCCTTTTGTCATCTTTGCAGCACCGAAAGCAAACTTCCCAGCACCTTCGGCTATCAAGGGGTAAGCTTGCATTCAGCCGTGCCAGATTGCATGCATGAAGCAGTCTGAAACACTCAGCGCCACAAAGGCTGCTTCCAAACTGGAATGTTTTTGGAACACAACACGTGAAGTTATACTCTAATCATGCTCTAATAGTCTACCCCCCACCCCCGTAGCACACTCTTTCCCAAACCAGCTTTTCCACGATGTGCGGTCCAAGAGTGTCAGCATGCCACTTGCCTAGGAAAGTGTGCGTCTTCCAAAGTCCCACCCACATCAATGCCATTTTCCTTCCACCAGAAAGCTTTTTTTAAAAAAATCTTTTATTTATAAGTTTCAAAATTATAACAAAATCAAAGTAAGTTTTGGCTTGTACACGAAGCGTCCTCACAATAATGAGTATGATTATATGGCAAGCATTAAATTACATAGCTTATTTTTGCAGATATATTCAACCAACTATACAACTTATTCCAGCTAGCATAGAAAGCTTTTTTAAAAAGCACCAGTAACTGCTATAGCATTATAGCATTATTATAATGCTACAGCAATCACATTGTTTTTAAAGTTCCCCAAAAGCCTGATGATGAGGCAGAGAAGAAATGCAGGGATAAGTGGCAGCTGAAGGAGGAAAGTATGGCTGGATCCTGCCTAGAATTTCCGCAGGTGCAAAGGGGAAGCAATTTTGGCCAATTCTCCGTCCCACAGGAGCCCCAAATACCCCCACCTATGCTGCTCCCGAGGCGTAGATCCTGGGCAGGAATAAACTGGGCAGGAGGGAGATCAAAGGGCTCCCCATGGAGGGGGAAACTGGCAAAAGTCCCTCCGCTTGGAGGAGCAGAAATTCCAGGCAGCATCCAAGCTCCGGTGTGGAAGCTCCACTGCCAGCGTGAGTGTCTCTGCATTCGCAGCAGTAATGAGTAAAAAATGCAGAAGCCCCACTGCATGGCTGTAGTCAAAATCTTTCAAACACCTGCAGAATATTTTCTCCTGTTCTATACTATCTATGACAGCTGTTTGAAGGGCCTGTGGGCTGTGATACAGCGTAAAAATTACACGGCAATTAAATAATTACTGGGTACTAATGAACTGGTGGCCACTGGATAACATGTACAGCGGCATGAGTTTTTCCATGAATGAATCCACAGAAGAGTCCCCATACCCTTTAGAAGCTGTTCGTCTATGAACCGCTCCAAGGCGGCTTGGAGTAATCTCAAAATGATCCAACTGCTTGGCCCAAGACTGGTCACATGGATCATTTGCACAAAATTGGTCTCCCTCTCCTGACCAGACAGCAGTGCTAGGGCCAGAGGCCAGAACTGGCCCCTCCAGCAGGTGGACCCAGATCATTGCCCAGGGCATCGGGACAGAGGGAGTGCCAAAAGCGGATCTGGGCAGATCCCAGCAGGGACTGGATCAGGCACAGCAATGCCACTAGCTCCAGAGCTGCCACTTGGGTGCTCTACATGACCAGTGGTGGCACTGGAGGACAAGGCATGCTCACCCAGCCTGCCCACCCTGGATGGAGGGAGAGAGAAAGAGCAGGTGGCAGCCAGCTAGAGCAGCCAGATTCATGCTGCCCAGCTAGAGACCCTGGAGGTCCCTTCCAACTCTATGATTCTATGATTCTAGTGGTGGCAGCTTTTTTGCCTGCCTGGCTCTGCAAGTGCCTGGGGGTGCAGCAGGGAGGGGGGCATGGCACCAAAAGTCACGAGCCACCTAGGGCACCCTAGGGCTGGGCCTGCCAAGACCACAGAGATGGCACGTACCCCAGGTGGCAAGACCACTAAAATGTTACCCCAGCTGCATGGGAGCCATTCATGGTAACAAGCAAGATTACCTTTAAAGGGCTTCTCACCCATCTTGCTTTTAAATTGCTGCTATGGGATTACTGTTGACACAGTGCCCTCAAGAAGACAGCTAACCAATGCTCGTACTCTTTGCACACAATTCTCGACTTCTCCAATTCCGTCAGTTTAGAAGAGAGGGGGGAATTCCATAGCTCCTCCAGGGTGATCCCCATTTGGTTACAGACGTGCCAGATGTGACTGTCCAATATCCAGGGCATATCTGCAGTGACCCTCCTTGGGCTAGGTCTGCACACAAATCTCTCAGCAGACTTTGAGACCACTGTGTTTTGATTTAAAAAGTCGCTCACCTTTATTGGGGGAAAGTTTTGTCATTGGCATCTTAATCCCCTAGTCCTCAAGAGCTCCGTCCTGACTTATTCTAACACCATTCCTGACAACTGTCTCCTGCCTCTGAAGCCCTGGTACTTTCCAAGCTATGTCAGTGCCTTGCCAGAAGCTGCTGTGACCTCGGGGAATGCAAAGGTCACACCTTACCTGCCTTCTTGGATTAGTTCTTCTGCCAACATAATCTGTTTGTTTAGTTTCTTTACTTGCTTGTAGTGAGAAAAGCATTCCTTGTGGTCTTGGTCGAGCTTCAGGCATTCACGAACCTCACTTTTCACCAAGGAAACAGAAATAAGAGAAGAGTTGGTTTGGTTCGGGGGACAGCATGCAACACTCCAGAGGTCTCAGTTCAAACACCACCCCAAGACTCACGGAATGAGCCGTGAGTGTGGAAGTGAAAGGAGGCTATTAGTGGCCCATCAGAGGTCCCTGGTGAACACACATGCAATAACAGCAACAGCAAAGCCCTCTGTACATGAAAAAAGAGCAAGAATCTAGTAGCACCTTCAAGACTAACGAAATATGTGGCAGGGTATGAGCTTTCGAGAGTCACTGCTCACTTCTTCAGATATCATTTGTACACTAATTTGTACACTAAATGTAATTGTAAGCTTTATGGCTTGTAAGTCATTATAAAGGGGAGTATTTATGGAAAACAATTGTTTTTCTCCTGTTCCACATGTGTGGATTTAGGGCTGAAAATGCCTGGATGTCTCAGTGTACTTTTTAAATATTATAAAGCAGAGGCGGGAGAGAGATTTGTGTGGCCACAGCACCCTTATACCATTTTCCAAGTAAAAATACCAGCCCCACAGCTGCAAGTATCCTCAGTAAGGAAAAAAGACACAGTTTCACAGAGCCCAGCTTCTAATAATCCTCCAGTTTTATCATTAAAATCTTCTCTACAAAGGCTTCTCCTGTTCCCTACCTGAACTATCAGCTATCTACAAAAGCATCCCACTAGTATCAGCAGAACACAGAAGGATCGCCACACCTGGAAAGGAAGCCCCCTCCACCACATATTTTAGCTTTAAAACCAATTAGCTTTCTAGCACTGGAAGCAATCCCTCTGGGAGTTCCCTGGGAATTTCAGGTTTTTGGTTTTCAGAGGGAGAGTGGGTGGCCCTGGCAGGCATGGGGACAACTTGCAGCAGCAGGCACCACTGCCAAACCCAGCAGAATTACACCAGGCACACACGCACACACCCCGCTGCTATGCCTGTCTTTTCACTGTTTTTATTTTTTTATATTCACTTTTAATTGTCTATGGACTGTAATTTGTTATAACCCACCCTGAGGCTGCTTGCAGGAAGAGTGAGATAGAAATCTAAATAAATAAAAAATACACATACACACACGTACACACACATATACATATACAAACACACAAACGTATGTGTGTGTATAATATATACGTGTGTGTGTGTGTGTGTATATATATATATATATATATATATATATATATATATATATATATATATATATATATATATTTCTCATGAGGACAACCCCCGCACACACATACATTTTAATTTTGAAACTGATAAACAAACCATTGCTACATTATTTATTTAATTCAATTGGGACCCCACCTTTCTCCCCAATGCAGACCCAAAGCGGACCCAAAGCAGCTTATGTTGCTCTCTTCGCCACAATAACCCACTGAGGTCAGTTAGGCTGGGGGTGTGTGACTGGCCCCAGTTCATCCAGCAAGCTACCATGGCACGAGTGGGGATTCGAACCTGGGCCTCTCAGACTATAGTCCAACATTCCTAGCCACTACACCACACTGGCTCTCACTGAGCTGTCGTGGCCATACACTGGTTTGTTTATGAGGAGAACAAGCACGATTTATCCTTCACATCCCGCACATGTACTCACAGCTGCCCTTGGACAGAGAGCCGCCACTTAAGACTTCCTGCTTTAGGAAGTCTTCAGTCTAAGAACAATTCATTGCAACATGTAAATTGAGGCTCTTTAATAAATGCTAGGGGGGAAAGCAAACCACATACTTGGATTCTAAACCAGGGTTTAACCTTGGTTTCTAGGTAAGTAAAGGTAAAGGTTTCCCTTGCTCGAAAGCCAGTCGAATCCGACTCTAGGATTGTGGTGCTCATCTCCGTTTCCAAGCCGAAGAGCCAGCACTGTCCAAAGATTTCTCCGTGGTCATTTGGTCGGCATGACTAAACACTGAGGCACATGGAACGCTGTTACCCTCCCACCAAAGCAGTACCTATTTATCTACTTGCAATTTCTTGCTTTTGAACTGCTAGGTTGGCAGGAGCTGGGGCCAGAGATGGGAGCTCACTCCATCAAGCGGCACTCAGGTATCAAACTGCCGAACTACAGCCCTTCCAGGCTGCAGCTCAGCATCTTAACCTCTGAGCCACTGCGGCCCCTTTGTGGTAATACCCAGCTATTTATTAATGACTGTGAAAGCACCTCATTTGAAGGCCACAACCACTTATGATCTGACTGAAGACTTCCTAAATCAATCAGAAAGTCCTCCATCAGTACCACAAACAACAGGAAAGGGAAGGGTGAGAGCCAGAGGATAAGCCAGGCTTGTTCTCATCATAAACAATCTGAAGCTTATTTATGACCACTGAATGCAGGCGGTATCACTGTAAAGCTTCATCTCTCCAGCCTTTCTCACTGCAAAATCGTGAGCAATTTCACTACAGTCAATTTCTCTTGTGTTCATGCTTAGCAGACAAAATAGCAAGGTGACTTATAGCCCCATCCTAAGCAGGTCTATCAAGAATCCTACTCAGTGGGGCTTACGCCCAGTTAAATGTTTTTAGGATTGCACGGTTAGCCTTCCTTCTGTCATAATAGAACCCCTGTGGTTTTTGATGAGTGCTGGTTTGCGGAAACTTCTCTCGCCTTCCTCCAGTTATCGGCAGTGCTCACGAAATCTGTCAAGACTATCCATACCCCACTGAACATTAATTGCTGAGGGCTTTTTGTACATCTCATTTAATAAGGTAAGCTGAGGCAGTTCAAGCTTTTTTCCAAAACTAAAACTGGATTCCCCCCGATTCTACATTTCACACAGAAAGCTCTTGGGAAGAGCTGTAATGTTGTTGTGAAGTATGCATATAACATCATCTGATAGTTCTTCAAACAACATGTTTTAGGACTAGGGTTGCCAGGTGCCCCCCAGCAACTGGCAGGGGATGGGGGGGTAGGGTTGCCAGCTCCAGGTTGAGAAACCCCTGGAGATTTGCAAGTAGAAACTGTGGAATACAGGGACCTCAGTGTGGTACAATGCCATAGAGTCTGGAGGTGAGCTGTAATTCCAGGGGATCCCCAGGTCCCACCTGGAGGCTGGCAGCCCTACTTAGGACTGAACGGAATGTGGAACCATACTGCATCAGTGGCCCAATTGACAGATGGCACTCTACAGTGCTGTGCAGAACAGAAGCCTTCCGAAACCAGGGGAAGAATGGAATAGCTCTGGAGGAGTATCACCTGAGCGCTACATACCTCTCCAAGGCTCGGACCCTCCCCACCACTCAATATTTATACAGTGTCATCAGTATGAAGTAACAAAAGCAAAAGACATGTCTCCCGCAGGAAGCAGCTTACTGTAAAAATCAGTCGTGCTTCTATCAAACAGAAAACTTGGTTTTAATTCCCATGAGAATACTGGGGGACTCGCACTGGATAATATCATGGCCCAGAATACATGGGCAGAACCACATGCTGTAAGAAAAATACTGGATTCCTAATGCTACTTTTCCCCATGATGCCAACAGAGGCTGCGGTCACACGGCCCCTTTAAATCCGGGAGGGCTCCCGGATTTAAAGGGGCCGCATTTCTCTACCGCGGGTTGGGATGTCTACACATCCCAACCCCTGCGGCAGCGTCGGCAGCCGCGGCGGGATCAGCATCGGCGGCCGCTGAAGAGGCGGCCACAGTGGGAACGGTGGCAGCGAAAGCGGCGGTGGCCGCAGCGGCGGAAATGGCGGCGAGAATGGCTGGCGGGAACGGAGGCAGCCGCAGCAGCGGGAGAAGCGGCGGTGGCGGCCAAGGACCCGCCATCGCCTGGTGAGTTGGGTTCCCCCCCCCCTTTTTACACTTGGGCGCATGAGTGGCCATGCGCCCAAGTGTAAACGGGGGGGGAAAAATGGACGGCGGGACTATCTGGACAGCCCTGCTCTCGCAATGCTTGCGAGAGAGGGCTGTCCAGATACCTCAAATGTGGGTACCTCCCGCAACACCCGGGAAAACACTTGATTTTCCCGGGGTCGTAAAATGCGGGAGGAACCCGCATTTGAGCCCGCTTCAGCGCGGGACTTGGGGCGGTCCGTGTGGTCGGCCCCTTTAAATGCGGGAGGAAATAGCCCTTCCTCCCGCATTTAAGGCCCGTGTGGCCGCAGCCAGAGAGAAGGAAACACTTGCAAGAGAGAATGAGAGGACAGGAGACGGGTGATTTATTTTCCCTGCAAATGCATCTCTTAGCTGTTTCAAATAAAATCGCTTTTTTCCCTGAACCTTGGCTCCAAAATCTAACCTAAGCCCAGAAGACGGGGGCAGGGCAGGGGTTGGGAAGGGCATTTCCGAGGCTGAATTAGCAGGCTCAAGTTGTACTCCCCCCCCTGCTGCTTCTTCTTTGAACTCATTATCTCAGCAAACAGGGAGATTGTTTTTGCCAAGGTGGTATGTTTTGTTTAAGGATCAGTGCTCCGAGAAAACATTTTACACTATTACAGATAACACCAGCCTTACCTTAGAGACAGTTCATGGTCCCCTAGCTGGTAGTGTATAATGCTGAGTTTATAGAATGCTTCTGTATTATCACTCTTCAGCTTGGAGGCAGTTTTTAAATCACTGATGGCCTTCCCAGGTTCTCCTTCCTTGATGTAGCACTCCGCTCGAAGCTCACGCAGTTCTGCAGCCCAAACAGAAACCTTGAGAAACCAAAATAGAAGCAAGACTTTGGTACACAAATCGCTTTCTAAAAAATGTCTTTTTAAGACAGAATGTAGCTTGATGCTCTCTCTTAATGGGAGGCCAAGTTCTTTAGGGACACACATTATTTGAGATCATTATATTTTTTTAACATTTCTATAGCATTTCTTCAGGTGCTGAGTAAAGAAATCTAACAAATAGAGCCCCCACTGTGCAAGATGTCAGCTTCAGTGGAATATGATCCCAAGTGTTCAGATTTTCTTCCACAAGTAGGGTTCCCAACTCCTCACTGGGAAATACCTGGAGATTGAGGGTGGGGTGGGGGCTGGGGATGTTTGCGAGGGCAGATACTTCTGCAAAGTATAATGCCATAGAGTCCACCCTCCCAAGCAGCCATTTTCTCCAGGTGAACAAATCTCCATTTTCTAGAGATCAGTTGTAATTCCAGGCAATGCTCCCTCTAAGCTGTGGAGTCCTGTGAGCAAAAATTCTACTTTGGGAGCTACTGGCATCAAAGTTGTGAGCGAGCAATTTGGCTGCTGCCTAAATTAGTTTGCCCTGGAGCCATCCCTCCTGGAATAAGACAAAAATGTGTGAGCTGGAGGCTAAAAAACTGAGCTAGCTCACACTAACTCAGCTGAGAGGGAACACTGATTCCAGGTGATTCCCAGGCCCCACCTGAAGGTTGGCAACTCTATCCACAAGAGGGACTAGAAACTTGGATTTGGTTTTAAACCAAGCACATTATACATTGAGACAATAATTAGTGGTGGAAGTTAAAGTCATGCAGGAATTTAATCAGCTGTGAGTGCTGATCCTCTGCTGGGGCTTTCGTTTGTGGTTCCGTCAAAGCAGAGTTTGTTAGGAGGACTTGGGCAGCGGCCACCTGCAGAATCCCCACTTATTTCTCGTCAGCTATTTCCCCTCTGGGACTTACTTCCAGAATCTCGTCCAAGAAGCCGATAGTAGTATAGTAATTCCCCTGGCGATACGCAGACTGTGCTTCGGAACACAGACGCTGCATCTCATCAGACTTCAGCAGCTGGGAGCGAGCATCTGTTTCCTCCTTATCACTAGGATTAGACAGGAGCTGTAAACATTAACAAAAGACAGCCAGTTACACTTTGAAACCAAAAGATTCCACAAACCGACATGGACCACGCAAGAGGCAGAAAAAAATGATGCTGCTGAATTCCTTTGAAAACCCTCTCCAGAAAAGAACTCTTGTTACCAAACCTCAGTGGTTCAAGGCAGTGGTAAATGTTATAGTTGTAACGTGTAAGTGAGGAGCTCTTACCGAACCACACGTGATCCCCCGTTCATTTCAGTGGAGGGGCAGCATTCTCCGTGTGAAGCACACAGGAAAACCCACACAAGGTGGAAGCTGCGAATAGTCACCAGAAAGCATCAATACTTCTGAACAGGAATCTGGCAGTGCTATATTACTGAAAGACCACATCACTCTTCATGAGCCCACATGCCAACTTTATTCAGTTCAACAATTCCTTTTGGAAATGTCTGCCTTGGTGGCTGGTTCCATTGGCTGCTGTCCAGCTGGACCAGGGAGACATGGGGACTCACTTAGCCAGAGTTTTGGCAGAAGATTTCCACAGGTCAAATTAGGGCCGCGGTCACACGGCCCTTTAAAGTGGGAGGAACTGCTGTTTCCTCCCGCATTTAAAGGGATCGCTCATACCGGCTGCTGCCATTCCCGCGCAAAAGCAGGCTCCAGCGCGGGTTCATAGAGCTTTTTCCGACCCCGGGAAAATCAACTATTTTCCTGGTAGTCATGCTTTGAACCCGCGATTCTGCCAATCTGGACTGCCCTCTCTCGCAATGATTGCGTCTGATCATCCCTCCCGGGTTTTTTTTTTCCCTTTGCACTTGGGCACTCAAGCGCCCAAGTGCAAAGGAGGGGGGGAAAAACGCAGCCAGAAGCCCCCCTCCACCGCACAGAAAGGCTCTTACCTGCTGGCTGGCTCGCCCCGTGCTCCACTCCGGGCCCCGAGCCCAGCCGGCCGCCACTGCCTTGCAACACCCCCCCCCCCCCGCATGCTTCTCCCAACTTCCTCCCAACTAACAAAATCTGTGGCAGGGTAGGAGCTTTTGTGAGTCACTGCTCACTTCTTCAGATACTGCAAACAGTGACTCACAAAAGCTCCTACCCTGCCACAGATTTTGTTAGTCTTTAAAGTACTACTGGGCTCTTGCACTTTTTTACCACTACTGACAGACTAACATGACTACCCACCTTGATATCATGTGCAATTTGATGTGCTTAACATGGCATAAGACTGCAACCAATATCTTTCCCTCTCATAACATCCAAATGATGGACACTTCTTCCAGCTCCTAGCTAAAACAGTTGAAAAGTACAGAGCTGTGGACGTTTGGTTCTGGGCCACATGGGCCCAGAGAGAAGGCACAAGTTCTTCTACCCTAGTATGGTTTCACCTATCAAAACCATGCCCTTCTGCCCACTATATGCTACTAGCTTTGGAAGGAAGATAGGTGGTCATCTTTTTTTTGACCCCAGCCAAAACTAACAGCAGAAAAAAAATCATCTGAAGGTAGAAAGACTGAACACCTTCTTCTCTTTCCCATGTGGCCCCTTTCCAAACTGAGGCTCCACACAGCTGAAAATTTTCTTTAAAAAGTTCCGAGACGATGTGATCATGGACCTCCCAGAGCCTTTTGTCTATTCTTCTGACCTTAAGGCAAAAAGAAAGACTCATAGTATCTAGAAGGACAGCAGCCACCTGAACAGGTCAGAGATTACAATCAAAGATTTCAGAGGAGGTGCTAGGATTGCTAGCTCCAGGCTGGGAAACCTTTGGAGACTTGGGAGTGGAGCCTGGGGAGGGCGGAGTTTAGGGATGGGCAGGACCTCAGCTGGCTCTAATGTCATAGATTTTACTCGCCAGAGCAGCCATTTTCTCCAGGGGAACAGGTCTCTGCTGTCTGGAGATCAGCTGAAGTTCTGGGAGGTCGCCAAGCCAAACCTGGAAGTGGGCAATCCTAGTAAGAGCCGTTATCGTGATTCTAGGATCCAGCCCAATGCATCATTTAGAAGGGAGGAATGGGAATTGTCATTTTTTTCACATCCAAAGTGAAAAGTAACAACCCCACACCAATTTTTTTTAAAAAACAGTTTACATAATTCTGCAATTTCTGTTTTACATGTTTAGGTCTTAAGCATGTGAGCCTGCTAACAAAGGACCTGTTTTCTTTTGCCTCCATACCGCAGCCGGTATATTTCAGGAGCTTTTCCACATAACAAATGAGGGTGATTACCTTCCCCCAAATTCTGTGCTTGCATTTGTAAAGGAATCTTCATTTCCATTTATGAAAATATATTCATCATGATTACAGAAACACTTGAGGACTAAGAAGAGACGAAAGTGAGGCTATGCATCTTCCTTATGCCCTCTTGCAAGTACAAGGTAGGAGGACTTGAGAAAGCCAAGAGAGAAATCCAGGGAGGCAAGAAGGTACATACAAAGATGGCTGCAGGATTACAAGCGCGACCCTATAGTTGCCAGGTCCCCCCCAAACACTGGCAGGAGACGGGGGTAGGGTTGCTAGCTCCTGGTTGGGGAACTCCTGGAGATTTGGGGTATAGCCCGGGGAGGACATCGAACTCAGTGGAGTACAATGCCATAGTATCCAAAGCATCCATTTTCTCCAAGGGAACTGATCCTTGTAGTCTGGAGATTAGCTATAATTGCAGGAGATCCCCAGGTCTTACCTGGAGGCTGGCATCCCTAGGAGAACCAGAGATGGCCGATCTAATGACAAAATGAGGCACAGGATTTCCTGCATTCACTCCAGTTGCAAAAGCTGTAGCAGCTTGAAAAGATTAAACCTGGGTCTATTTGGCTTGCAGGTGCAGATGGGGCAAGAACCCAGAATGTTCTTGTATGTTGGGGGTTGCTTTGCACAATATAGGAAACATTCTGTGATTTGTGCATTTTGCTTCCGGGATGCCCATGCTAAGAAGACCAGCATTTGAAAACAATCCTCTCTTATGAGCAGGTGAATGGAAAAAACATCACAGTTTTCATTCAACCCAGAAATCTGAGGAGGGAACATTCCCACAATGTGCACCCTTGACATGAAAACCCGTCCTCCTCCAGAACCTATCACTGCGGGGAGGCCTGAATACACATATAAAACTCTGGCTCCTACAGTGAGTTCTTAACAACATCTCCGTCAAATAAATTCAAGCACTTGAGAAAATGAGCAGAACCATTGCGTTAACAGCAGAGTCATACAAGATACTCTTGCAGTAGAGTATCATTTCATTTCTACATAGAATCACTGTACAAAGTAATTGTGAGGGTTCCCCCCCCCCCTTCACCGGGGTCAGATCAAAGTAGCATTGCCATCCTAAGCAGAATTGCCACCCTTCTAAATCCGTTGAAGAAAATGGGGTTTGAAGAGTATTATTCTGCTTAGGGTGGCATTGGATAGTCATTCATTCAGCCAACTTGGTTCCTATCTGTGGAGGCATAAAAGCAAACCACGCAGAGACAGACACATGACAGCATATGAATCAGGACTTTGTTTTATGTGGAAAGCTATCCTAAGCAATTATATCTTTCTAAGCCCATTGAAGTCAGTGAACTTAGAAGGGTGCAGTTCTGTTGAGGATGGCTCAGTTAGATTAAGTCCATGTATGCTAAACTGAAGGGCTGTGGTGGCTCAGAGGTTAAGATGCTGAACTGCAGCACGGAAGATTAGTAGTTCAGCAGTTTGAGACCCGAGTGCCACATGACAGAGTGAGCTCCCATCTCTGGCATCAGCTCCCGTCAACCTAGCAGTTCGAAAGCAAGAAACTGCAAGTAGATAAATAGATACTGCTTCGGTGGGAAGGTCACAGAGTTCCATGCGCCTTGGCATTTAGTCAAGCCGGCCACATGACTGTGGAGAAGTCTTAGGACAGCACTGGCTCTTCGGCTTGGAAATTGAGAATAGCACCACCCCCTAGAGTCAGATTCGACGGCTTTCAAGCAAGGGAAACCTTTACCTTTACACCAAACTGAGTTCCGTATAGGAAGTGTAGGATACAAGTTTGAAAAATACATTTTTAAAAAGTCTCTGGAAGTTATATTACAGAAGGCCATAGGCAGGGGTCCTTTCGATCAGGAGTTTGGGGGAGCGCAGCTCCGGGAGTTGGTGCCAGCCCCCCCCCCCCCCGTGGGGGAATGCCTGCTTGTGTCATGGCTGCAGCAAAATGACCCTGTCCCCTGGAAAGGTCCTTGTTCCTCCGACCAGCCTTCTGAAGGCTTCAGCCACCACTGAAGCTATCCTCCCAGAATAGCCGGATTTCTGAGGCTTGGATTAGTAGCTGTCCCCTCTCTGCCAGCTTTCTTTCTTTCTTTCTTTCTTCCTTCCTTCCTTCCTTCCTTCCTTCCTTCCTTCCTTCCTTCCTTCCTTCCTTCCTTCCTTCCCTTTGCTTTCCTTTCCTTTCCTTTTTTTCTTTCTTTCTTCTCTTTCTCTTTCTTTCTTCTCTCTCTCTCTTCTGTCTCTCTCTCTCCTTTCTTTCTTGCCTTCTGACATACTTCTGGTGACGTCAGGGGGTGTGGCATATGCAAATAAGTTATGCTAATGAGTTACGCTAATGAGCTCCTGCTCCTCTTTTTCTACGAAATGACCCCTGGCCATAGGTCTTTTTGTCATGTAAGGATACTGGGGGAAACTGCCCACAAATAGCAAGATATTAGATCATCATGTACACCACAACTGGGAAATGAACAGCCACAACAACTACAGGTTGCTTAAACACAACTTTGTGGAAACAGTGGCTGCGATCACATACACTAAATAATCCACTTTCAATGTACTTTCCAACTGGATTTTGCCAGTTCACACAGTAAAATCCAGTTGGAAAGTACACTGAAAGTGGATTATTTAGTCTGTGCGGCCCTTTCTGCACTCCCCTTTTAACCCATGTCCACTGCGGTGTCCTCCAAGCAATTCTGCACTAAAATTGAATACAACCTACTCTTTAATCCACCCCCCTTCCCCCAATTCTGCATTAAAATCGAATTCAGCTTTCTTTTTATTCCGGGTCCCCCCCCCCCCATTCTGCATTATGTTACTTCCCTTCAGTGGTCAGCCCAGTTCCAGCCTGCTGTTGCCCCAGCTTATCTGGAAACTGTTTTGCCCTGGACTTAAACTGCTTTAGTTTGAACACGGAGAAAATCTGGAGTGGCAGGCAAATGCAGAAAGGACCTGTGACCGCAGCCAGTGTAAGACTACAGAAAAGCATCATCTTTCCTATTTGTGGCCCTCCTTCCAAGTGCTCCACTGCCATTCAGTCTATATCATCTGATACTCAAACATATGGTTACACCATTAACGATAGGATGTTTGGGGAGTTATTAATTCACAGAGTTGCCATAAGTGAATTGACAGAATATAACACACACATGCAATATATATACCTTGCCCATACCTACCAGTAATTACAATGCTTAAATTGTTTGTGGGTTAGGTTTTTAATGACCTCCCATTTTCCTTACAAAATCCCCCCCCTTTTTAAGAAAATGCAATACTAAAGGGGGGGGGATCACTCATAAGATAGGGACAATTCTTCCAAACTCTGTCAGTTTAAGCTTTGTAGACATAAAAAATAATCACGTCAGCAGAATTTGGGGCTATAAAAATACACTACGGTGACCTCCCTATGGCAAGACAATGTAGGCAATAAAAAAATCATTTAGTACAACTTAATTAGTGTATTGACACCAATATAAAACCGATGAGATGCAAGCAGTCAAAGCAGTTTTAAAAATGATTTGTACGTGCAATTCATTTCTGCTTTATGAATTCAGTTTATGTTATTAAACAAAACACACACACACACACCCAAAGGAAGACCGACTACATGTGTTGGGTTTAACAATTCCTCCCACTGAGCTCCATCAGCTTGCTGCTCTGGATTGCATGTTCCTAAAGCTGGAGATGTGTGGTGTATTCATTTTTCATAGCTAAGCAATCTTAAAGCCTGCAGTGAACCATCTTTTTAAAAAAAAATCCATAAACACACCACTAGGCACAGCTAGAAGTCTTTTAATCAAATTCTGAAAGCAAATCTTTTTAAAGAAATAGATAACTTGGATGAAACAAAGTAACTTTCCAAAGCTTAGGTTTTGCAAATGCATTTGGCTGCATTCAGATACTGCAATAAACTGTGGTTTGTTTAAGCTAGTTTGTCACACAAACCCTGGTTTGCCTAACAGACAGACATAAAAGACTACATTTAGTGTGTAAGTCCCACTTAATCTGCGGCTTGCTTTCCTGTCCACCTCCAAGCAGAATCCTCACATGCTATCCTAAATTCACTTGGCATTGCTCCTGGCTAAGTATCACTATATATGTAGCCATCTTGCTATCAGATGCTGCAATAAATGGGAGAGGAATTGGAAGTGAAGCATTGGACAAGTCAAATCTCCTCTTCCTCACTCCTGGCTAAAGAAAATCAGTCTGACTTCCTTTCACCCTTTCCATTGAATACCTTCACTTGAATTCTATTTTTTTTTTGTCTCTGAAAACAAAACAGATCTTTTACAGCCTCCCACCCCACCCTTTCTTCTCTGGTTTTTATACTTTTTGACTTTCTCTTCAAGAAAGAGTGAAGTCTCTGAAACACAATACTACTTTGCGAGGCCTTGCTAGCATGGATGGGAGCATGGAGAGGAAACTGAAAATGGTAGTGTCCACAGAAACTATCAAAGTAGGGTTGCCAGGTCCCCTCATCACTTCGAGAGGATTTCGGGGGGTTTCCAGGGGTGGGCGGGGACATCACGCGATATCCCTCATGTGATGATGTCACCCACTAGTGACGTAATCGCAGCAGGGACGTCACATGGGGGAGGATCTGGTATTTGGGTGAAACTCTATGCGGTTTTTTGCCCTCAAACCGTAGAGTTTGCCCACATACCAGAGTGTCCTGTATGACGTCACTTCCAGGTGACATCATCATGTCGGGGACGTCGCATGGTGACATCCCTGTTTAGGGGCAGGGTTTCCCCTGCTGGTCCACAGCGGGGAGAATCCCTTGAAATCGGGGAATCCCCTGCCCGGACCTGGGGGATGGTAAGCCTAGATCAAAGATAGCTGAATACAGCTGGATTTCCTGTTGACCTGTGCATCCCTCTCTATATGCAGGATGTTTAGAAGGACAGCTGCAGCCAAGGGTCGCAATAAACCACATTTTAAAGCATAAGTAACAGAATGCTGTTTTGCGCTTAAACTTCCTTTAGCACTTGAAGCTTTGATTGGCCTGACAAGGGTCCACTGACTGTACTAGCACACAAATTTCCACCACAGAAGCAAGCAGCCAGTAGACAGGGTGACACCAAGTGAGTGCCTGAACTCATTCTGGGCCCTCTATTGATCAGCTCTTTCCAACCTGTTATGTATTGACCATGCGGTCGCCATGTGCTCCAGTAATGGCGACCGTCATGTGGCCAGAGCACATGGCCAAGAAACTACCTGAGCTTCAGCCAGGTAGAACAAAGGCCAAGTGGATTCAAACCGGCCACCAATCATGTACCTAGGTTTCTCCCAGGGAACCTATGAGATGTAAATAGACTGATAATAGCCTATCAGGCCAGTTGGGCGAGGTCAGGGGATTGTCCCTGACCAGCATAAAAGGAGGGCTCGGAGCCCTGGGTTGTATGCTTCATCCGGACCAGCAATAAAGATCTAGCTGTTTCACTGTTCCATGGACTCCCGACTCCAATACTTTCCACAACCCCAATCCAATACCAGCATGCAAGAGCTGTCAAAGTGGCCCGTGGGCCACCTTTGAGATTCTGCTTTCCCCTGATCACATCCCACCTGAGTACTGACTGCAGTCAAGACAGGCTACCACTTCCCAGGCCAGAGTGCTCTTTGAGACCTGCTCCACAGCCGTCTGGAATGCTTATCGCTGAAGTAAGGTAACTGATAAACCTACTGAACTTAAAAGTATCTCTCAAAAGTTGTGGTGGACATAAAAGATCAGGTGGCCCTTCAGTTTGCACAGTGATACATACTGTAACACAGGTCCGATTTACTTGTCTCTGTGGACATTTGATGAAAGGGTGTATGCAGATACACTCACGTGGCTCTCACTGCACCAGAAACAGAGTCTACATAACCATTAAGAAAGAAGGGACACTTTGAAAACATCGCCCAGGATATTCTGGCACGGAGCTGGTATGTTCCATCTCGCCCTTCACGGAAGAAAAATCCTCTGCCGTAAGGGTACACATACAAAAGTGGGAGAAGTGAATATTCTGCAGGGGGAACGGTTTTCCTAAGAGGAAGAAAACAAGGAGGAAGCAGACTATATTTGGAGAACAGCCTGGATAAATATCAAATGTGTATCTGAGAATTTCAGCTCCAGAGATGGTGATTGATGAGCTTTCTTCAAAACAATAAAGAGAAGATTAGAATAAATATAGAGTGGACAATGAAACCTATTGTTCCACAGAGAAACACTTCAGCCTGTCTAATTGTAAATTAAGGAGCTTGCATTCAAGCCCACGTAACACAAGAGAGATAATTTTTAAGTAGTTTTTAATTGTAAATAAGCATGTTCCAAGTGAGAAAAAAAATAAGCCGTTTACAATTATGTATCTTATAGGGTAGTCTTTGCTGGCCTCTAGTGGAATAACAAAAAATGGACAATAATTTACCATCTGTAACTCCAGAAGCAGAAGATCCCCAAGAGAGAATCTTCCCCACCTAACTGTGAGGCACAGGGTTAGGAGTGGGAAAACTGCAGAGACACCAGTTCTGTGTGTTCAGGACCAACAACCACCTGCCTCTGCAGTGCTGAGCCACTTTGTTCTTCAGGATAACAAGGAGACCGTTTCAGGGCCGGGGAACTAGCAGAGTTCATACACAAACAGTGGCTTCCTTCTCAGGAGCGTGCTGGGTAGCAAATAGTGATCAACGGCTGTCTAATAAGTGTTGGAAATGTAAACAAAAAGAAGGTTCTTTCTACCATATGTGGTGGACTTGTGATAAAGTTAAAGTCTTTTGGTGTATGATTCATGCCGAAATGGAAATTTTTTTGAAATGTACCTTTAAAAAGCTGCCTGAAATGTTATTGCTTGGTCTTAAGTTAGAGGGTGTAAATGTAAATAAAAGGACACTAATATGGTATATGGTGACTACAGCGAGAATGGTCTGCGCTCAGAACTGGAAATGTGAGAAAACTCCAGACATATGGGAATGGTTGAGAAAATTGCTATTTATGTCAGAAATGGACAAATGGACAAGAAAATTGAATAATCAAGACTCAGAAATGTTTCTAGAAGAATGGAAAGACTTGAAAGAATATCTAGAACAACATTGGGATATGAAAAATAATATTTTTACATTGTCTAATTATTGATGTTAGATGTTTAAAAGAAGAAACAATTCTTTTTAAGGAAAATATACTGAATGTTTGAAATGATAAGAAGGGAAACTAGATTAAATATAACAGATATTTAGATAATACTTTTAAATGTTTTAAAAAAATTTATAACCAAATATGTTATCTGTAAGAGTTAATACTTCTAAATCTTTATAATTGTTGTTATACATATAATGGTATAGGTGAGGCGGGAAGTCCTAAAGGTTTTGAAATGTAACTGGAATACATAGTTATATAGAAAATAAGATAGTGATGATAGTATTCTGAAAGTAACTATGTAAAATTGTGAACAAGTAGAAAAATAATAAAATTTGGTTTAAAAAAAAAAAAAGGAGCGTGCCGGGTGGCCTCCATTTCAAAGCTATATTTACAGCCGCCACTAGGTTTGCCATCCAGTGTGTTACAACTCATCTACAGAGATCAGTTCCCCTAGAGGAAATGGCTGCTTTGGAGGGTGGGCCCTATGCACTGTACCCCACGGGAGTCCCTCCCCTTCCCAAACCCCGTGCTCCTCAGGCTCCACACTCCCAAAATCTCCAGGTATTTCCCAAACCAAACCTAGCCACAATCCATAACTTCCATGACAACAAAATCTTGGTGGCTGCATATATGCCAGCCAGAATAAAGCTACCAGTCCACAGCAACGGCGCCGCCACAATAATCACACCTGAACTAGGAGCTCAGTGGCAGTCTTGCATGCCACCAAATAAATTATAGAGGAGATACCATCCTGGCTTGGATCCGCCATGGTGTTTCTGCAGATGGAAGGATTTCTGCAAGAGAAGCACGGCTTCTTCTCCTCCCTCTTTCTGCTGCAGTCCAAAGTCCCTGCTGCGGAAGGGAGGTGAGAAGACTGTGCTCTGCAGGCAGAAATACTTTCATTTGCAAAAATGCTCTGGTGGATCCAAGCCCATGTAAAGGTGTGGCACTATCGCATGTGGCTAGTAATAAAAGACATTTGTCTCAATTTAGCAAACCGATTTACTTATTTGGTTCAAAAATTCCTACTAATCGTGGTTAGTAATCATGTTTTTCATTCATATTCTTTCCCGGAAGACAGCTGATAAGGAATAAAATTGCCTTGGCATTCCACGCTCAAGAAAAAGATTTATCATCCGTACAACCAAACTTGATAGCTTTGCTGCAACACTGGTTGACAAAGCCTGGCCACCATTTTTTAATTCCTTACTTCTACAGGGCTAGAATTATGTTGCAAGCAACAGACTCAGTCTGCTTGAAAGATACCAGGCTGTAGATTTTACTTGCCAACCATTTTACAATTCCTGAAGATTTTTCTGAACTATTCTATAAAATATTATGACTTTTAAACATACACAGAACCATAGTTAACGAGGGTTACATCATAAGCAAGATCGTCTATGTTTGGTTAACACTGGAAGTAACCAGGTTTTTGAAACATGATTACCATGGGACCTTCTGCATTAGGAAACCAATGGGATATGTACAGTATGTACAAACAGGCTATACGTGGAGTGAAAGGGTGCTGCTATGCAACACAGAAATTTTCAGCTGTTTGTGGACTTACAGGCCTTCTCTGCCTGTGTAGAGTAAGATCCTGCACCCTGGGATTCTTGCCTAGAGCGGCTTACTTACAATCAACCTAATTTAGAAGGACCAGTGCCAAGGGCTGGCAGACAATTTAAACATGGAAATGGAGATGGATTATCCTCAAGACCTAGGAAAGAAATCCAAGAATCCAGTGTTTTTAAACATTAAAACTGGGAAATATGTGACATTTTAAAAAAAATATGTACATATTTTTAATCAGACACAGCATTTATAGCCTATGGTTCACCTGAATACAAATCCATGGCAGAAGTTACTGAGCCATGCTATCTCTCCTCTGTTTTGGCCCCAGGGTTGCTAGCCTCCAGGCGGTGGATGGAGATCTCTCGCTATTAAAATTGATCTCCAGGTGAGTGAGATCAGTTCACTTGGAAAAATGGCCACTGTGGAAGGTGGATTCTATGACATTATACCTCACTGAAGTCCCTCCCCAAACCCCGCCCTCCCCAGGCTCCACCCCCAAAATCTCCAGGTTATTTCCCATCCTGGAGCCAACAACCCTACTTGGACCTGATTCAATTAAAACTACTTTCACTTAAGTCATGACTAACTTGTCCCAAAAATTCTAACATAATTAACTTTATCTAGACAATAATCTGTCTTTAAACATTATCTATTTCCTTCCTCTTTTCAATTATTTATCATATTTATATCCAATATTCTTAGCTAAAAGTTTCCTTAGTTAAGGTAAAGGTTTCGCTTGCTCGAAAGCCAGTTGAATCCGACTTTAGGGGGTGGTGCTCATCTCTGTTTCCAAGTTGAAGAGCCAGCACTGTCCAAAGACTTCTCCGTGGTCATGTGGTTGGCATGACTAAACACCAAGGTGCACGGAACACTGTGACCTTCCCACCAAAATGGTACCTATTTATCTACTTGCAATTTCTTGCTTTTGAACTGCTAGATTGGCAGGCGCTGGGGCCAGAGACAGGAGCTCACTCCACTGCGCAGCACTTGGGTCTCGAACTGCCGAACTACAGATGTTCTGGTCTGCAGCTCAGTGTCTTAACTTCTGAGCCGCCACAGCCCCTAAAAGTTTCCTTACTCCCATTTTTTGTCAAATTTGCAATCAGCAAAGTTAGCAACTTCCAGACATTCAAAAAAAACCCGGCTCCATCTCATGAGTTCTTCTCCAAATGCATTTGGGTACATATCAAGCCACTATCTATCCTTATAATAATTGTGAAGTGGGGTAGCACTTTCTGAACATTCCACATGCTCCTAAATCAGTGGGCTCCATGATGTGTCACTCAGAAGCTGTCTCTATCCATTGGTTGTGTTGCCTGAGTCCCGCCTACAGTGCGCTCCATCAGCCATTGGCCTGTCAGACTGTCAGTACTTGCGTGCTCTTGGCTGGGGGCTGGGTCTGCTCCTCTTTCCCACCCACTCCAGCCACTGTTCCCTGTCAGAATCACTGGCAAATGGCTCTCTCTACTAACTTTTCCCTCAGTGGCTGTTAGTAGGCAACCAAGCTTGGTAATGGCAGTAAAAAGACAAAGGAATGAAACCCTTTCCATGCCTGTGTGAGGAACTCATTGGTGCCAGTCTGACTAGGGTTCCCAGCTCCAGGTTGGGAAATTCCTGCTGAGTCCTTCTGCCCCACCCCCACCCCCCATGCTGCCCTCCACAGGATCCACCCCCCCCAAATCTCGAGGTATTTCCCTGCTCAGAGCTGGGAACCCTACTTTCCCCTTAGTGCCTGTTGCTGGTCAACCAAGCTTGATTCTGTCAGAAAAAGGCATTTTCCACACCTATTTTGGCCTTTGGGAGAAAACTCATTGGGGCCCGTCCTGTCTAGGGTTGCCAGCTCCAGATAGGGAGATTCCTGGAGTCTATGGAAGCCAGGGTTTGGGGAGGGGAGAGGCCTCAGCTGAACAGAATGCCACAGAGCCCACCCTCCAAAGCAGTCATTTTCTCCGGGGGAGAGAGATCTGTTGTCTGGAGTTCAGTTGTGATACCTGGAGATCTTCAGGCTCAACATGGAGGTTGGCTACCCAAGGCGTAGCAGTCAGTGCTTCAGAGCAGGGTCTGCAAGACCCAGGTTCTTGCTGTGGAAGCTGACTGGGTGATTTTCAACCAGTCACAGACTTTCAGCCTAACCTACCTCACAGGGTTGTTGTGCAAGTCAAAAGGGGAAGAGGAGAATGATGTAAGCTGCTTTGGTCCCATTGCAGAGAAAGACTACTTTTCCTCCTGGGGAACCATTGTTGCCAATCTCCAGATGAGGGCTGGAGATCACTCAGAATTACAACTGCTCTCCAGATGGCATTGATCAGTTCCCCTGGAGAAAATGGTGGACTCTGTGTCCTTATACCCTGCTGAGAGGGCCCCCCCCCATGACAGCCAATATAACGTGGCAGACAGGGCTTCAGAGCATGGTAGAGGCTGCAGGTGGGGGGGGGGGAGATGGAAAGCTGAAGTGAGCAGAAAATAATGGTAGGTTGAGTCTTGGCTGGGAAGGAGATAGGGTTGCCAACTCCAGGAGGGAAATTCCTGGAGATTTGAGGAGTGGAGCCTGGAGAAGGTGACGTTTGAGGAGAAGTCAGACCTCAGACAGGTACAATGCCATAGACTCCACTCTTCAAACCAGCCATTCCCTCCTGGGAACCACTGTTGCCAATCTCCAGGTGAGGGCTGGAGATCACTCAGAATTACCGTATTTATTTCCACAACAGGCTTTATTCCTAGTATAAAATAATGCACAGTATGCAGAAAGCTAATACGCATGAAGTTGTGCGGCAGAAGAAAACACACACACATGCATACACTAGAACACCTGGTTCTTTCCACAGTGCATAATCCATGCACACGGGCTTGTACAGCTTTAAAAGGCAGTTAGACAAATGGAAGCTAGGTCTACCAATGGCCATTATCCAGTTAATTAAACAGTATGTCCAGATCCAGAGGCAGAATTTCTCCAGATATGATTTGCTGGGGCCAGGGCACACAGTAGGGGAAGTCTGTTGTTTTCATGAGCTGCTAAATATAACTAGCCACAACAGAACATGTATATATAAACCTTAGGTGAGATCCAGCAGGGCTTTTCTTAATTTGAAGCCTTCCTTCAGCTAAAGAGGCTGTTCCTTTGGTGGAAAAGTCTCTTAAATTGGAGGAAGACTCCTTAGGCTGGAAGATTTGCTCTAGCCTATGGAATCTTCCTCCAAAACGCACCAGATAGACAACTGAGGAGCTGCCTCAGTCAAAAGACGCCCTAGATGTCCATACCATATCACCCTTCTGCCTGTTTTATAGGTCAGAGCCCTGCTTTCAATTATGCCACTGCTGACATGCCAGACTTACCACTTTTCTAAAGTCCTCTCCTGCTTCATCAAACTTTCCCTGCTTAAGAAGCAGCTGCCCCCTTTGTAGCCTTGCCTAAAATACAGGAAACAGTTCTGTCATACATGGGATTCTTAAAGTGAAGAATACATTCAACACAGTTTTACAATTAAAAGGACGAAATGCTTGTTTTTCTGCATTCTTGCTTACATCCGCATGTTCTATCCTATGATTTTACCAAGACAAACATTCTCTGGATTTTAAATTCAAACGGTTAGGAGCACATCTCTGGAAATGAATGACAGATCCATAAACATGAACAAGCTATTTTTTTCTTTGCAGGTTTCTTCAGATTGCAGCCTCACAAAAATATCTGGGCTTGGATCCCACACACATCCTGAGGGGGTGGCAGTGATTTTCTCTGATATACTCCTCCCAGCTGGTATCGGGAGTCCCTACCTATGTTTTTAATTATTGATTTGTAAGCCACCTCAAGCCACAAAGAAAGGTGGGACATACATATTGTATTAAAATAAAATAAATAAGTGCAGATTAGAAGAGTCCAGGTTCTGGACTGAATATCCTAATTATCTAAAGAGATGTTCATGCTCTAATTTTTATCCTAAATTCTGATGTGTAATCTAAGATGTGTAAACTGTATCTCTAGTTCTAAAAGGCGGCAGGGGGGAGGGAGTAGTTTTCTTGGCCAAAACGGTTAAGAACATCAGCTCACTAAGTACTCTGATGGAGAATTTCCCAACACCAGTAACAATGCTAGTGTGAGTGCCCTCTCTTTAAAGGTTGACTTAAGCAAAAGAGACACATCCATGCCTGAAGGGTTTATGGTCTGACTTCTGGTAGTGAAGGGGCACTTTATGGAGCTAGACCACATATAAGCTCAGAACAGGCCCAAACAGAGTTGCCAGGTCCTGTCATGGGTACTGGCTCTGCTGAGGCTGACTACTCCTCAGAGGAGGAAGAAGCATGGAGCAACCCAGCCTCCTCTGGAGTCAGCCCAGCAGAGGAGCCCTTAACAGCACCTGAGAGAGGAGACCCCAGCAGCTGCACAGGAGGTGCAACCAGAGGGAGAGACTGATCCAGAGCCTGGCCCAGCACCCCCAGGTGGAGGCACCCCGAGGCCAGCATCCCCACCTAGTTCTCCTGAGTGTCCCAGATGCAAGGCACGCCAGCAGCTGGATGTGCAAGAGCGAAGGAAGAGTGCCAGACTGCAGCTCTTGCAAAGGCAACCTGAGGGGCTGTGAGTCTTGGCAGACTGACTCCCAGGGAAGGGAGGACCTAGTCATAAACATCCCCACGCACCTGCCACGGTGCGGAAGCAACAGTACATGCTCGGACCTGATCCTGGCTGTTTAGCATCCGCTCCTTGCTGCTAGCTCCTGCAACCTGTGACTGATTTCCCGGTTTTCTGACCTTTGGCTTTGTTGTTTGACTTTGATTTCGGACTGTGTATCCCGTTTCCAGTGCATGATAACCATGGTGACCAGCTGAGCAAGTACAGGTCCATTCGAGATGCGGGGGGGGGGGGGGCGTGATGCTCCGGGAGCCAGAAGTGTTGGACGTCACCAGAAGTGACATTGCACACCATGCTTACATCACCCAGAAGTGATGTAGGCACATCAGGGGTGATGCTCTGGTTTTGCAGCAAAACTCAATGGTATGATCACTCTCAAACCATAGAGTTTTGCCCAAAGACCAGAGTGTCATGCCCCCCACATCCCTATATCACTTCCGGGTGATGTAGGCAGATTGCTCCACAATGTTTCTGTTTGGGGGGGGATTTCCTCCCACCGGCCAGCTGGCCAGTGGCAGACAGTAACCCAAAAAACCAGGGGATACCCCGCCCCCAACTGGGGACTGCCAAACCTAGACCCAATTAGTCCTTTAAATTGCAGGATGTTTCTACATTTTTACACAGGGAACTCAGAGTGTGAGAGAGGGCTGGAAGTTGAGATCCACAAACTGAAGGAGCACAGATCTCCACCCCCCCCCCCAACACAGCTTATTCCCAGGTTGGCTGGAGTGGTGAGGAGGAAGTGGGGGCAGGAAAACACTCTCTTTTTTCTCTGCCATCAACAAAGCTGCACAGACAGAACAGAAAAGTTCATCTCCTTCCCTCTCCCAATGACAGCCTCCAGACCTATGGGGCTGTTAGTTCACACAGGTTCTGCAATGCTGAGGGTAAGTTTTACTGGGGTCAGAAAGGATTGAGGAGGTAGGGAAACCCACACAAAAACATCTGCCACCATTAGCGCCCTCCACTGACAGAACACGCAACTCTGTTTGGAGTCAAGGCTTGGGAGCAATTAATATTATAAAAACATCAATATACCATTTGGCACAACAGCATCTAACAGGCTTGAAAAGAACCCCTTCCTTGTTAATAAACCTCTTTGTACGGCACAGCTGCCAGAATTCAAGCTCACATTTAACCACTCCAAGTTATGGGATAATAAAAGTTTTCCATTGGATTGTACCTCTTAGTGAAAACTCCCATTTTAAAAGCAACACAACAGACCAAAAAAAACCCACCGACACAAAGCCATTTCTCATCACCCCGAAGGAATCTTTAGAAAGCCTTACTTACCAATGTGAAATCCTGCTTTAACTCAACCACCCTGCTTAAGTCACGAATGGCAGCTTTAGATTTGCCCATGGCTAAGTAGACTGTGGCTCTTCTGTAATAGGCAAGGTAGTTATCAGAGTCCCCTTCTGCAAGTGAAGAAGGAGCAATCAGAACGGTGCCTCAAGCCAGCCAAATCTTTGGATACAGCTAAGCAAGCAATAAGGAGGAATAATAGCACTGTTACCAGAATTTTTAAACAGCATGACACCTACTTTTAATTAGTATTTCCCATTACAGTCATACTTCACATGGCATGTATTTGCATATATTAATGCTAATGAACCTTTTAAAACTGTATGCATATTGCAGCATTTTCAGCTCCCAGGTTATATTTAAGGGCTTCAAAAGGTGGGCATCTTAGTGCATTCCAGCTGTGGAGTGAAGTCAGGCACCCCTCGACCCGCTAAAGCTTTTTATCGCAAACTGCAGGCTTGAGTTTGGAAGGCTGTTTTACATTTTGCTACTCGGCGGTCTCCTGGCTCCCGCGTCTCTCGTTTACACAAGACCAAATAATAATCTCACTAGACATCAGCAATGGGAAGTTCTTCTAAGCAGGCCCAGCAATTCCACTCGAACCGCCAAGCCCAACTCAGCTTCCGTTGCTATCTGCTAGTCAGTGACCACAATAGCTGTGGTCACACGGCAAGCTTATCACAATTTGTTCCAGCTACAGATTTGATTGGGGATATTTTTTTGTGGGTTTGGATGATCACACATCCTTTCCCAAACTGTTTGCATCACGCAGTGAGGCTCCAGGCACTGTCCAGATAACTGTGCCACCCAAGTGGCGGCACAGCGCATGTTTTTTAAAAATTTTGCTTTGCGCATGCACATATGCACATGGCCGAATCACCGCTCCCACTTGGACTTGCCATACTCCCTTGTTTTTGCAGTCTCCCCCCCCCAACAGCAAACAAAATGAACTGCTGATGTACAACCAAGCACTGGAGTCTACATGTGTGCTTGAACGCTTATGCATTTAATATATTCAGCGCAGGATTGCTCATGTGCACCAACAGTGGAAGCTGGCGGGGAATCATCATGAGAAGGACATTCAGATGACCTAATCGCAATCATCGCAAGAGATGGCTATCCAGATCAGCAAAATTGCGGATTCACAGCGCAAATATCTGGAAAGTTCTCGATTTTCCAGGTGCCAGAAAACTCTGTAGGAAACCGGGATGATTGCGCGAGTGAGCCCACTTCAGTACAGGAGATGGATGCAGCCGTCTGATCAGCAATTTTAAATGCAATAAGGAACAGTGGTGAAACCCGATCAAAATGACCATGTGACCACAGCCAATGAGAGTTTTACGGGACTAACTTCAGTCTCCTAGGGCTTTACTGAACAAAGTTTTGAGTCTATGAAAGTTTATACCCAGAACTAAACTTGTTGGTCTTAAAAGGTGCCACTGGACTCAAACTTTGTTCTGTTGCTTCAGACCAACATGGCTACCCACCTGAATCTAATAGGGCTTTACGGGTTATGGAATTCCTGGTGGCTCAAGAGCCCAACAGGGATTCTGTAGGTGTTTGAATCTATAGCTGAAATAATTGCCCACTTTTTAATTTGTGGCAGGGTATGAGCTTTCATGAAGAAGTGAGCTGTGACTCAGGAAAGCTCACACCCTGCCACAAATGGTGTTAGTCTTTAAGGTGCTACTGAACTCTTGCTCTTTTCTACGGCTACAGACAGACTAACACGGCTACCCATGCTTCAGGTGCTGTAAGAGAGAAGGTAATGCAGCACGCATGTGTAAAAGTGAGAGGTATCGGAAACCATACTGTTTGAAAGTCACACTTTCTGCTAGGAGGCCTGCTGCCTAATGCCTTCAATTGCACAGTGATGTACAATGCATTTGGTATATGCTCAGAGAAACTCATCTTTGAAGAAGTCTACACACACACACACACACACACACACACACACACACACAAATGAACAGTCAAGTTGCTATATTGGAAAGGGAAGTTTCTAGGCCAGACAATAACTTTTTTTGGGAAACAGATTCTCTTTCTAAAAAAATCTTGGCTACTTGCTCAGTTCCTGAAAAGTGGCTGTTCAAATTTCACCCACAGAAAAGAAAACAAAGGTAAATATGCTGCAAAACTGCTGATTTTAGATTGGGGGCATCCGGAATGGAAAAGACCTGCAAAGACTAATTGATCCCTCCACCTCAGATCTGGGCTTTGAGATTAGAGATGCAGGATCACAGCTCCAGCACACGCTCAGTCAGCCCAGCTATCGGTTTATGTCCAAAAAGAACTCAAACTTCTTATCACAAACATAAAAACAGCTCAAGATTTAGAGCCCGAGTACTTTTCTGCTGCACAAAATGGATGTGCTGATGCCTCAGCTCAGTAAATCGGGAGGATCAAGCTCAGGTTTAACAAATTGTGGCTAAGAACAATTCTAAAAATCATCACTGCACGTAGTGAAGGTTCAGAGATGAAAAAAGCTTATCAGCAGCATTCCAGGAGCATCCTTATCAAAGGGGTAAATTGGGGGCAGGAGGGAGAGAAGGATTCATTAGGAGGGGAGGCAGAAAATCTCAAAACAGTAAAAGCAAACATCTTGAGCATTCATTATTACACTGATGTTGCTATTCTAAAGAAACTGAGCCTTCTTGATGTTCATTGGCTATCTGCTCCAATCAAATATACTTCCAGGAAAGTCAGAGCTGCCTCTTCACATGCAGCCTTATTCCCCAGTAGGCAGAAAATCTCTGTGCATGAAGAGAAAGACATGCAGCATCTCTATGAACAGCAGCCCTTTTCAGATGCTAAATTTTAGGCTTTCAAGCATGCATAATGTGTGAGCCTCCCAATATGTGAGATTGCCATTTTAGGTGTACAACACCATATCCATAATTTCCATGCATGCAAACCTTTCATAGCCATGAACAGAATCCCAGATTTTTGCAGAAATGCATTTGTGCATACTAAAGCTGTATAAGCATTCATATATATTATACAGAGACAGAATGTGCTGCATGGAAAATATATGCATTGCTCCAGCCACATAAGATGGTGACTGGATGTGTCAGGACTGTGCATAGCACATGTTCCCATTATACATTTTTGGAGTATCTAAATCAAACACTGAAAAGGGGCTACACAGCTCAGGTGCTTCTTTAGCCCTGAGTAGTCACACAATGGACCCATTTTCCATCATGCAAACATGGAGCTGCATTAGGGTTGCCAAGTATGTCAACCAGTGGGAGATGGGGGAGGTGGGGACATGGGGGCACCATCAGTGACATCACTTCCCAGACAACCTAGAAGTGGTGTCAGTCCTCTCTAGGAACCACCAGAAACACTATGGTAAAATCATAACTTTTCCAGTGATTCCTAGAGAGGAGTGACATCACTTCCAGGTTTTCCCTAGAAGTGACTTCACACTGTAAGACTGGCCGTTTTTTTGTTTGTTTATTTTTCTCTCCCTGCTGCTCCCTCAACCTCTTCAAGCACTATCCCCAAATCTCCAGGAATATTCCAAGCCAGGATTCGCAAATCTCCTCTGGATTTTGAATGCTCACAGCGGGGCACAGGCCTGGGCCTGCATAAGATGGCCTAGGATATTAATTGTGGTCCAGATGTCAGCTATGGTAAGGCAAGAAGAAGAAAAGACCTGGATTTATACCCCACCCTTCACTACCCAAAGGAGCCTCAGAGCGATTTACAAACTCCTTTCCCTTCCCCTCCCCACAACAGACACCCTGTGAGGTAAGTGGGGCTGAGAGAGCTCTCTAAAGGACTGTCCTTGAGAAAACAGCTCTGAAAGAACTTGTGACTGACCCAAGGTCACACCAGCAGCTGCAAGTGGAGGAGTGGGGAATCAAACCCAGTTCTCCCAGATTAGAGTCCGCACTCTTAACCACTACGCCAAGCTGGCTCTCAAGATACCTGAACAGGCCTGGCCCTAAGTCACTCCCATCCTTTGCAGAAGGCAATGCATTCAAATTACGCTGCCAACAGAACACTGGATTTATTTATTTATTTTATTAGGCTTATATCCTACTCTCCCACATTGTAGGCTCAGAGCAGGTTCTAACATATAGGTCTGCAATTTATGCAGATTTACATTTAAAACCTGTAAAATCAATAAAACTATCACATACTAAAACAACGATGCCTCAACTAGGGTTGCCAGGTCCTATTTCCCCCCAGCAGGGAGATGTGGGGAGTGTCCTGGGAGGGGGAGGGGCATGACATCATCGCACGAGGGACACAGTGCTGTGTGCGCATGCCCCCCCAGCTTTCGCTCAACCATTTAAAGGGAACCTGCAAGCCACGAGTTTGCTGCCTGCAAGGCAGGCACAAGTGCCCCCCCCATTTCAAAAGAGTGGGTGCTGCTTGTGCCCGCCCTGCGAGCCATGAGATCACAGCTTGCAGGACAAGCACACATGGCGCCTGTTCTTTTGAAGTGGAGCCACTCACGCTTGCCCTGCAAGCGGCAATCTCGCTGCCTGTAGGGCAGGCACGGGCTTTAAAAGAGCGGGCACCGCTCGCGTCTGCCCTGCAAGCCGTGAGATCGCTGCTTGCAGGGAAGGTGCAGGTGGCCCTCACTGAAAACTTTTGGGCATGAGGCCCCCGCCTCTTTCAAACAGCATCTCTTTAAATGCTGTTGGGAAGAGGCAGGAGAGCCCACGTGCGCCTGCACTCCAAGCAGCAATTCGCAGCTTGGAGTGCAGGCGCGTGCAGCCACCCCTCTTCCTCCCTCCTGCAAGATTTAAAGGGCCAGATAGAGGGCCCTTTAAATCTTGTAGAAGGGGTTGCCAGGTGGTCAGTCTTGGGGGCAGGGCTTCCCTCCCCCCACCAGCCAGCTGGCTGGCAGCAGGAAGCAGCCTCCCCAAATTGGGAAACCCCTGTGGGCCCGGGGGGTCTGGCAACCCTAGCCTCAACAGAAAAACACTGTAGTCCCAGTCCGGCTTCATGGATCTGCAGTCACTGGAGGGGAGGCCAATCAAATGGATGCTTGCTGCCTCAACTAAAGGCCTGGCAGAAGAGCTCCATCTTGCAGGCCCTGTGGAACTGTAACAGGTCCCACAGGGCCCTAATCTCATAAGGTAGCTCATTCCACCAGGCAGGGGCCAGAGCCAAAAAGGCCCTGCCCCTAGCTGAAGCAAGTCGGACATTCCTAGGGCCAGGGACAGTCAGGAGATGTTGGTTCATAGAACACCATGTTCTGTGGGGCTCATACGGGTAGAGGCAATCTCAAAGATATGCAGGAGAAGAGGGGAATGGAAATTTGGGAGAAAGAAGTTCAGCAACTTCAGGAAGAAACCTCAGCTTATTCCTCCAAGACTTAAGCCCTACCTAGATCTTGAGAGCATCTGAAATAAGAAGATATGTGCCAGACATAAAAATAAACAAAAAACCCTTTCTCTGAAGGGGTTATTACCCACATACCAAAGGAATGTCAGTGTGCACTTGTGTACTAAATGTGCCCAATAAAGTGAAGTCTATTGAACATGACAAGAGACTCCCACAGAATGCACAACCAAGACTGCTCATCACAGCACTGATGATTTCCAACCTGCCTTTACTACCCAACCGTGAAAATGCTCACTGAGAACGAATGTTACTGCCAAGAGCACATCGTTTTCATTTACAGACACTTGAGGAATAACCAGCGTTGAGGCAGAACAGACCGCACTGCAGTCCTAACCTGCTAGTGCTTGTCAGCAGCCAAGTCTATGGCTTTATTGTTTATATAGACTCTTCAGGGTAGATGGCACTTCGTATGGTTGATCCCTGTCTCAAGGAGTTCACAATCTCTATTTTGCCATTGAGAAAGAAAGACATAAAAATAACAGGGCATGAGTTTTAGACAGCCAGTGTAGTGTGGTGGTTTAGAAGTTCTGGACTAGGAAACGAGGAGACCCAAGTTCAAATCCTCACTTGTGTCAGAGTCCCACAACAGTCAGTCCCAACACTCAGTCTTAACTAGTAAGCTGTTTATTGAAGACAGTAAAGGAGAGTGTCTAAAACCCACTGGGTTCAGTAATGCCTCTCCAGGTGGGAGTTGGGAAGTTATACATGCTTCAAAGAGCACCCTGGGGTGAGAAAGACCAATCAGGGCAAGCAAATCAGTGCGCCAGAAAAAATGCTCTGTGGTTCCCAAGGGAAGGAGAAAAATAGGTTGCTTACCTGTAACCTATTATCTTTGAGTGGTCATCTGTGCATTCACACCTATGGGGTTTTCTGCGCCTGAGTGGAAATCCATGGCTATTGTAGAAAGCTTTAATGGATTTTCGTACCCAGCGCCTCCAGGCATGCGCGGAGGCCCAATCGCACATGTCCAGAGGAGCAGGGCACGGACATCCCGCCAGTTCCTTCTGACAGCTGTAAACCAGACTAGATAAAGAGGAAGACCAGCCTGGCAACAGAGGGGAAGGATAGGCGGGTGGTGTGAATGCACAGATGACCATTCAAAGATCATCAGTTACAGGTAAGCAACCTGTTTATCTTCGATGTGGTCTCTGTGCTTCACACCTATGGGAGAGTAGCGAGCAGTGGCCTACCTGGAGGAGGGTGCTGGCAGGCGATCACTGAAGCGGTAGAGAGGATAAGGTGACCAATTGCCATACATCGTGTGGCCCTAACATCTAGGGCGTAATGTTGGATGAATGTGTTCGGCGTCGCTCACGTAGCCGCTCTGCATAAGTCCAAAAGGGAGGCTCCTTGCAGGAACACTGTGGAGGTTGCAATGGCCGTGGTAGAGTGGGCTTGCAGTGGGCCCAGAATTGGAACCTGGGCCAGGAGGTAGGAGAGGCGGATGAGTTCAACAATCCACCTTGAGAGTCATTGAGCCATGATAGGTGTGGGAAGTGAAGGTGGGAAGCATATGGGACGAAGAGCCAAGGAGTTTGTCTGGTTGGCTTGGTGCGGGTAAGATAGAACAGCAGAGCTCGTTTGACATCTAGTGTATGGAGGAGGCGGTCTGGTTCGGATGTATACTTAGAATAAAAGTCCAGAAGATGGAACTCAGAGACCACCTTGGGTAGAGAGGAAATGTCAGGGACCAACCTAACTGCATCAGGTAGAAAGCAGAGGAACAGCGGATCGTGCCTGAATGCAAGGAGTTCACCCACTCTTCTTGCAGACGTGATAGAGACCAGGAAGGCTGTCTTCCACACCACAAATTTCAGATCACATGTCGCCAAGGGCTTGAAGGGCTTTCTGATGAGTGTTCATAACACCAAGGGAGCCCTGTGATGGTGTGAAAATAATGATGTCCTGCACACGCTCAAGCTTGGTGCAGACATATTTACAATTTATTTACAAGATATATACACAGTCCTTTAAAGCAAAGCATTCGCTCTTCTCACTGACAAAATGATCCGCAAGGCAACCTGATGCACACACTGGCATATACAGCTAGGTACTGAACAGAATATATACAATACAGTGTCCAATCAGTAAGAAGATGCTGAGTCATTGAGCTCCTCCTCTAGACTGATGCAATCTGTCCAGTCATGTGACTCCTAGCTGTCACTTAGATTACTTTGATCAGTCTGACTTGCTGTCATCTTGCATGGCATCCACTGTTTTACATGCCGACACCCTGGTGGGGGAGTACAAATAGAAGAGGCCCCTTGGGAAATGTTTGGAAAGTGGGAGGGAAAGACTGAGAAGTTGTCAACCCTGTTGTGGAACGCTGAGATGGCTCACATGTATACTCTTAACAAAAAGTGTGAGAGTCCTGCATCTGCAAAAGAGAGGAGGAATTCAAAAATTCAAGGCAGGCCTGCAGAGGTGGCCGAGATAGGCACTTGCGAGAGGGAGCAGCAGAAGCAGGTCCATTTGTAGGCATAAGACTTACTCATGGAGGCTTTGCGGGAGTTGAGAATAACATTGGCTACACGGTCTGAGAACAAGAAGGAAAGAGCCTCCAAGCCGTGAGTTTGAGGCATGGGATGTCACGGTGCAGGAGAGGGGTGTCGGAGACCCTGGGAAGGTCCGACTGCGGTGGGAAGTGAAGGTATCTCCCGCCAGCTAGGGAGAGTACGGTCGGGAACCAAGGTTGCCTGGGCCACCATGGGGATATGAAAATGCAGTTTGCCCCATCTTGAATGACCTTGTGGACCACTCAGGTCAGCAGGGGCAGAAACAGGTAGAGGAAGTTGTGGGACTAAGGAAAGAGGAGACCATCCCCTAGGAAAAGGGTATCAAGCCCTCCTTAGCTGCACAACATAGGGCATTTTTTGTTGTTTCGGGTGGCAAACACATCAATCTCTGGGAAGCCCCAGCGAAGAAACACTGGGTGCAGGTAGGTCCATGCCAGTTCCCAATCATGAACCTGGGCCTGACCCCTGCTGAGGAGGTCTACTTGTATATTGAGTGAGCCTGGGATGTGCGTGGTCTGAAGGAAGATTCCGTTGTCAGTGCTCCAGTCCCACAACTGGATGGCCAGGAGGCAGAGGTGGCAAGACCTCGTGCCCCCTTGTTGGTTTATATAACTGACTGCAGTCGTATTGTCTGACAGGATTGCGACACAGTGTCCCCGGAGCAGAGGTAGAAAGGTGCGAAGGGCAAAGAAGATCACTTGTAGTTCTAGATAGTTGATGTGATGTGACAAGAGGTGAGAGTCCCATCTGCCGCCTGTGTTGTAGCCCAGGAGATGCACTCCCCATCCCCATCTGGAGGCATCTGTGGTTAGAGTGAGCCGTGGCATGGGGAGTCCACCACAGCAGAGTCTCGGACATCCTTTGGTGGGGAGAGAAGAGACAACTGTGGTTGGGTGTGAGGGTGGAAGGAACAGACAAACCACAGCTGTAGAGGGTGCAACTTGAACTTTGCGAATGACAGGACAGCTGTAGTAGCAGCCATGAAGCCTAGTAGGCATTGTATGGAGAGGGTGGTGGATGTTGGCTGGGATCAGATTTGCTGAGCTAGGGCGGTGATAGGAGTTGCTCTGTCTTGAGGGAGATAAGCCCAAAGGGAGACAGAGTCAAGCTCGGCTCCTATATATTGGACCTGTTGGGCCGGAGAGAGGTATGACTTGTCTCTGTTGATCTTGAGACCCAAGTCTTCCAGGAGAGAACATGTGAGAGTGATGTTTTGAAGAAGAGTCTCTTGGGAGTCCGCTACCAGAACCAAATTGTCTATATAGGGGAAGACAATGATGCCCTTGAGACGGAAATAGGCTGCGACCACCATCATTGTTTTTGTAAAAACTCGTGGAGCTGTAGAAAGGCCAAAGGGAAGTGCCTTGTATTGGAGGTGATCCTGACCGATCGTAAAATGGAGGTATTTGCAATGTGGGGTGCCGATGGTTAGATGAAAATAAACATCCTGGAGGTCGATAGTGGCCATCCATGCATTTCAGCATAGAAGAGGTAGTATGGAGAAGAGAGTGACCATACGGAAGCGACGCTAAACGATAAATTGGTTCAGGCCCCAAAGATCCAGGATTGGTATGGTGCCTCCATCCCACTTGGGGACTGCAAAGTATTGGGAGTAAAAACCCATCTGTTGTTATTGAGCGGGCACTGGTTCTATGGCATCCTTGGAGAGCAGGACAGAGACTTCCTGGAGAAGGGCATCTGATGGTGGAGTATAGATGACCCCTGAGGATGGAGGAGGCTGAAGAAACTTGATCAGATACCCATGGGTGATGATGGAGAGCACCCAAGAATCCGTGGTCACGAGGTGCCAGGTCAGGAGGAAGGGGCTGAGGTGAGTGAAGACAGGGAGAGAGGAGAGTCAAAGGCCCTGCTTGGGTGGCCGGGATGCCTTAGAGTGGCCAGATTGTTGGGCTGGAGAGAACTTTTGCTTCTGAGTGTACGGCACCCTCTGGGTAGAAGGTGAAGTACGAGGGTGCCAGGGACGGTCTGGAGAACTTCGGCTTGAAGATCTCCAGGACCAAGGCCGAGACCAGGAGCGTGGTTTAAACTGTCGAGAGGTGGAAGATACACCCAGGGTTTGGGAAGCTTTAATGCTCTTTGTCCATCTCTTGTAGGACTGAGTTGGTGGTGGAATGGAACAATCCTAATCTGTCAAAGGGAAGATCTTCCACGTATGCCCTGGTGTCAGACTGGAGCGTGGTGGAGCACAGCCAAGAGTGATAGTGAAGGGCAACTGCTGACGTCATTGTCTTGGAGAAGGTGTCCAGCGTGTGTTCAGAGTTTATTTGCTGTTTGGCCAGGATCAACACCTCCTTCTGGATCTTGCGTGCGGCCAGACGATGATCCTTGGGAAGGGTAGCAATGTGTTGTGAGAGTTGCTCCCAGAGTGCATACTGGTACCTGCTCATGTAGGTGAGGTAATTCGATGTCTTGAGTCCCAGAGCTCCAGCAGAATAAAAACGTCGACCAAATACATCTAGTTTCTCGCCTTCTTTGTCAGACAGGGTGTAATGGGTCCATTTTGATTTGGACGATGAGTTGACCGCCATGGAGTTTGGGTGAGGGTGGTTCAACAGGAATTCTGCACCTGTGTCCTGAACCCTGTACATATGGTCCAACCTTCGGGATGAAACTGGTGTGGACGATGGTTTATCCCAAGGGGCTTTGGCCACTTGGAACAGGACAGCAGACTTGAGTAGTGCTATTGCTGTGGAAACATCAAGCAGAACCACATCAAAGATGGCATCAGTGATTACCAATTTGGGTTGAACTACCGACAGGCCAAGGGACAGTGCCATACGTTTTACAAGGACACCATAAGAGATGAGGTCTTCAGATGGGGATATGGGTAGGTTGTCCACCACGTCTGGTTTCAGGGACAGTTCATCTGGAGGGCTGGGGGCATCAGACTGGTCATCCGAAGAATCCCTATCCGAAGAATCGGATGTTGGCAGCAAAAGATTGGAAGGAACTGTTGGCTCTGTGGCCTGCCTCGGTGGAGGAGGCATTGATGCCGAAGGTTTCGGTGGGGATGACAGTTGTCGATCCCAAGAAGGCGGCTGGGTCGATATCGGGGCCTGATGAGGCATCGGGAGGGTACATGTCAGTGATGGTAGAGAGTGATACCTCGCATCTGCAGGGGTGTGGTCCGGTGACCTCAATAGAGAGGCTGAGGGAGATGGATGAAAGGCCCTCGGGGAATGCGGATGGTGTGATGGGTAGCAGTCCCATTCCGTGTGAGGTGCAGGAGGGGACCACGATATGGAGGAGAAGGCTCCATACGGATAACGATGTTGGTGGTCCCAGGGCGTCATTGAATGTGGCGGGTAGCCCCATTGTTAGTGGATCAGAGATCAATGCTGAGGTGATCGATGCAGGGGCAAGCAGTCCCAGTATTCGGGGCGACGGTCTCTATCAAAAGCAGAATGATAGGCCGGTAGTGGTTCAGCATCTAGCATTCTGCGGCGTCAGTGACAGTAGGGATCTGAGCTGAATGGAGAGACAGAGCGGCCGGAGGTAGGAGACTTCGACAGCGATCTCTGTCTTCGGGGGGAAGGGACGAGGTCGTGCCTTCTATCGATTTCAGAGAAGTCCAGTATGGTATCAGGGGGCAGGGCATCCACCTGTCTAATCGGGGAGTCCAGAAGGTGGATAATCAGAGGTTACCACTGCAGCAGGGACAGCAGTTGCCACTACCTCGAGATTTTGCGGCGTGGCGGCAGAAGCAGGCAGCAGGGTAGGTGCCACTGTCTGCATCGTGGGCTTCTTAGGGGGCTTGCCCATGATGGCCTCTGAAGGCTTGTATCGTTTCTCTAACTAATCTTTCTGCTTCTTTATAGGCGTTGAAGCCATGGATTGGGCTTGAGGTAAGCACTTCGATGTCGTTTTAACTATGTCAGACGCTGCCTTCGAGGTCGATGGCATGGTGTTGATGGTCAACGTAGATGGCCGGGGCTGCACGGAGTTCATCGGTGAAGTGGGGAGCAAGGCTGATTCTAATAAGGCTACCTGGAGGCGAGCTGCTCTATTCTTTCTGGTTTGATTAGAGAACTTCGTGCAGTGGGCACATGAATCAGGCTGGTGTCCTTCACCGAGGCAGAGAAGACAGCAGGAATGTCGGTCTGGGGCAGCAAGTTTACTACCACACGAAGAGCACCTCTTAAAGCAGCCCCACTTTTTTGCCATACAGCAGAGGTGGCCAAAGACGGAATGGGGGGAAGGGGAAGGGCAAAGGCCCCGGAGGATCCCCCTCTTTAAAGAAAGATAGTCCGATTTTTTTTTTAGGAGGAAAGAAGAATAAAAGGAACAAACAAACCTAAAAGACGGTTGAAGAGAAGCGAAGGCTTTCCACACACTAACCGACGGAGTGAAGTAACAAAGCTGTTACCAGCGCAGTGGTCAGAAGAAAACTGGCGGGATGTCCGCGCCCTGCTCCTCTGGGCATGCGCGATGGGGCCTCCACACATGCCTGGAGGCACTGGGTGCAAAAATCCATTAAAACTTTCTACAATACCGATGGATTTCCACGCAGGCACAGAAAACCCATAGGTGTGAAGCACAGAGACCACATCGAAAATCAGGGCAAGCAAATCAGTGCGCCAGAAAAAACGCTCTGCGGTTCCCAAGGGAAGGAGAACTACCAGGACGTCAAGATCAGGCACAAACAGTGGGAGAGATAACACACAGCAGTAAAAATGAAAGTTTTTTTAAAAAATATTTTTTATTGATTTTCTACAACTACATACACTCTAAAACTACCACACTAACTAAAAATCCTAAACTACCCTAAGGTATACAGGAATCAAATTTTAATGCTATTATAAAATCCTTACTTCAATTATTTCAAGAAAATAATAAAATATTCAGGCATTTAAAATTGCTAAATACTAGAAATCTCACAGTTTCAAAGAATACACAAATGGCTAAAATCCAAAATGGGATACAATAAACACATATAGCTTTTAACACATCATAATTTATTTCTTATTCTGTCTTTTCTTTTTCTTCTCTTCTCTTGGGGTTTTTGGTGCTGCCGCTCCCAAATCTGCATCAGATTCTTCATCCTCAATTTTTTTCCTTTCAGATGAAGCCGAGCTTTCCAGACCATAAATGCTCTCTTGATGCTCTAATGAGTCCTCTGTGGATGCTTTCTCTTTTCTTTCTTTAGAATAATCCAAAAATTTCTTTGCTTTTACAGCAGAGTCAGTCTTTTGCTTCTTGTCCTTGTAGTTAAATACCGAACCATCAGGAGTAAGCCACCTGTACATTATGCTGTCTGCTTGCAAAAATGTGGTTAAACTTTCGTGGGGTTTCCTCTTCTTCCTGATCTCAAACGGAATGTCCTTTAAAAATTTGATATCTTCTTCTTGGATCTTCAGGGTAGTTCTGTTTGTGGCCTTGAGCACCACGTCTCTGGTTGATTTTTTTTTAAGAATCTCACAATAATCTCTCCTGGCAGATTTTTTTTTCTTTACAAATAGGTTCTGTAAACCATATCCATATCGCTTTGTAATATATCCGCTTGCAGACCTGTCATTGGAGTTAAAGCTTCACTCAGTATCTGCTTGAGATTCTCACCTTTTTTCTTGGAAACACCCAGAATCTTAAAAAGTATGTTGACCATTCCATCTGTAGCCTCAATAAATTGTCCTTATCTGAGGCCCTTTCTTTTTCCATAATGTCCAGTCTTAAATCAATCTTCTCTGTTTTGGTTTTAACTTTTGCCAACTCTTTTGATGTCTGGTCAGATTTCATGCTTGCATCTGCCACTTGTTTTTGCAGATTATCCAGTTTAGAGTTAACAACATTCAGTTGATCCATCAGAGGGTGCAATGCTGTTGCCAGTACAGCAGACAGGTCTGTACTTGACTTGGGCTTAGCTACCGGAAGTGTTGATACAGCTTTAGGAGAAGGTCTGGGTTTCCCCGCCATCTTTTCTCCCCGTCCAGTCATCGTTTTTGTTTACAGTTTCGAAAAGGTCTCAAAAGTTAGTTAAAAGCTATGCTTTTACAGTTTTCTGTTAGCTAGCTTGCTCCCATTTAAGCTCCAGCCATTCAGCAGATGATCAGATTCTTGGTTGTTAATACAGAGCTGTTTCTTTAAAGGGGGGGGGGGTTAAAGATTAAAATCCCCTGCTCCACGCTTCAAGTTCCAACCAGAGACTCTCTATGGAGATCAGACATTTAAAGTTATGCCGTGCGTTTCGGGTGAGTAACTTTTTTCTTGTTGCTCATTTTGATCCTGCAGCCATCTGGTGTGCACTTCAGTGTGCCCGGAGGTGCCACGGTGGCAGAACCTCTAGAAACAAAGGAAAGCCTTGATCCCTTGGTCACCACCTCGGGAGAGGCTACCCCTCACGTCTCAGACAGGAGCCTCCTCCAAGGGTTCCTGGGGGTCCAAAACCCATTCGAATCCCCTTCTCACCTCCGGGTTCAGGTCACACCTCCCAGAGCTCTGGGAAGGCACACCCACCATGAAGCTCACCAAAACTGGAAGTCAGTAAAAATGAAAGTTAGCATACCTTAAGACATCAGTAATAAGCACTGGCTTCACCCTGCCTCCAACCCCCATCCCCCACCAGTCATGGCAGCACAGCTGACATTCTGCCCCCGTGAAAATTGCTCCCCCCCCCCCAGGTTTAGCCAGATACAACTTATGGAATTTCCAAAGCAAAGCAGGAGCATTAACATGCACATGATCAACCCATTCATCCTGTTCCGGCCCAAAGTCCTTCCAGCATACTAAGTACAAAAGCGTCCCTCATTTGATTTTAAAGTCCAACATTTGGGCAACCACAAAGTGGGGTTCACCATTTGTCATCAGAGGAGGAGGGGCTGGTAGATGCGGCCTCCAGGTATTCGGCCCAGGAGCCTTCTTCAGCAAACCAAAATGAAAAGGGGGTGCAAATGTCTGAGTGACTTAGGCAGATCAAGTTCAACAGTCACCTCATCGATTTCGCGCTTCACCATAAAAGGACCAACATATTTCCAACCGAGTTTCCTACTAGGCTGCAGACCTTTCAAGTTCCGGGTAGAAAGGTACACTGAGTCCCCAGGCTCCAAAGACCACCCCGGAGCCCTCTCCTTGTCCACTTGAGCTTTATAACTTTTCTTAGCCTTTTCCAGAGTCTTGTGAATCAGTGGCCAGGACTCCTGCAAGCCTCGCCACCACGACTGCAAATCCCCAGCAGGCATGGACTCAGAAGGGAGCACGGGAAGGGGGGCTCCCTCATACCCATGGAGGGCCATGAAAGGAGACACCCTGGTAGATGAGTGAACCACATTGCTGTAACTATATTCAGCAAATGGTAGCAGCTCAACCCAATCATCTTGCTGGTAATTCTGTTCGACCACTTGATTCACCCGTTCCGTCTGGCCATCTGACTCTGGATTATAGCCGCTACTCAGTCCCTGTTCAACCCCCAGCACCCTTATTAGTTCTTTCCAGAACTTGACCACAAATCGGGGGCCCCGATCTGAGACCACCTTCCAGATGGAATGTAATTTTATGATGTGCTGCATGAACACTTTGACCAGTGCCTTAGCCATGGGGAGCTGTTTAAATGGGATGAAATGAGCTTGCTTGGAAAACAGATCCACAACCACCCAAATCACTGTCTTGCCCTTACTGGGGGATAGGTCAGTGATAAAATCCATGGAGATCACCTCCCAGGGACAGCTGGGTGTCTCTAAAGGCTTAAGCAAGCCTGGCGCCTTCCTTGGGTGTCGTTTGCTCATCAGGTATGTTTGGCAAGAGTCCACATACTCTGAAATGTCTTTTCTCATTTGCGGCCATCAAAAGATGTAAAAGATGTAGGGTTTTTAAAAAAGCCATAGTCCAGCCAGTTTAGATTCATACCCCATATGCAACACCTCCCCCCTCAAAGTCTGAAGAACAAGCAGTTTGGCTCCTTTTGCCAACAACCATCAGGACCCAGCACGATCAACGGGTCTGCTGAAGCTTCCAAGCAGCAGGGCTCGTTTTGTAGAAAAAGCCCAGCAGGAACTCATTAGCATATTTGGCCACACCCCTGACAGCACAGCTCATTAGCATATTAGGCCACACCCCATGTTACCAGAAGTGTGGTCATCCAGCCACACCAATCTTTTACTTCTTATTCTGTTTACCTTGTTTGTTGTCAAAATGGTTTTGACAAAACCAAAAAAAACATTATTTTCTGTCCCATCTATACAAAATTGCCTGAATCAATATCTTACGTCCAACAATTATTCCCACACTGGATTGGAATCGATTACTAAAGGTTAGGTTCCCACGGAAATCAGCTTGCCTTCCTGCAGAACTAGTACGCGGAATATGAATGTTTAGGGTTGCCAACCTACAGGTGGGGTCTGGAGATTTCCTGGAATTACAACTGAGCTCCAAACTACAGAGATCAGGTCAATGGCTGCTTTGGAAAGTGGAGTCCATGGCATTATGCCTTGCTTAGGTCCCTCCTTCCCCCAAACCCCACCCTCCTCAGGCTCCACTCCCAAATCTCCAGGGATTTCCTCAACCTGGAGTTGGCAACCCTAGTTCACTGGCAGAACAATCCTAGGTTTGTGGATTCACTGGACAGGAATAGTTTGTGGACTATTTTATTCAAGGTACTAATTTTTATTCAAGGCATAAGATTTCATGTGCCACACACACTTCTTCAGATGGAAGAAGAGTGCATGCACACAAAAGCTTATACCTTGGATGAAACTTTGTTCTGCTGCTTCAAACCAACACAGCTACCCACCTGAATTATTACACTATAATATTTTTACAGGCAATTATGTACCAGTGGAGAAATTACCATGCAGGGTCTGTCCCACAGGTAAAATGATCCTGTGAACAGGTGGGCTTTACCTTATCAAAGTATCACTACTATCACAAGATCACCAATCATTGGAAGTCAACTCCTCAGAAGCAGAAATCTCTCTTATTAGGAGGTTTAAGAACATCAACTTTGCTGGCCCATTAAAGGCAGATGTCAGCCCAGTAGCAGGAGAAGAGGGACAGTCAATGAACTAGTTACACTCAGGCTTCAAACTTACTTTTCTTAAACAGAAGATGCCATGAGAAAACTTGAGATTCTCAAAAATTAAAGATATCAAAAACAGCACAGAAAGCACTAAATAAAATATGTACATATTATATATTATATGTATGCAGCAGCAAGAGCTGTTATAGCAACTCAATGGAAAAGCACAAAGCCTTTAACAACTGAAATGTGGTACAAAACAAATGGGAATTTTTGGAAATGGAAAAGGTTGCTCTTCAACTTGAACAATCAAATCCAGAAAAAGCACTTTCCTCCTTTATAGCAGTATGGTATCCTCTAATAGATTATATATCAAAAAATGTTGACTCATTTAATTTTTCGACACCCTTTGATATTTTAAGAATGTAAAATTTGGATATCCTTTTTCCTCCTGTTTGTAAAGCTAGAAACAATTTAGTGATACAAGATATTGTTCTTAACCATCCTGTTAACTTATTTTGAACAAGTAATGTACTGTAATGCTTTAACTGAAATCTGCTTATTTGTATTACTAGTTTTACATACTGCTGTAATTTGTTGAAATTCAATAAAATCTATTTAAAAACCAGTATTTCCTGGGCTCTCTGCTTTTTTACATCCCTCCCCTTTTCCAATAATTTTTTTTACAAAAACAAAAAGAACAAAATGAAACAAGAAAGAAAGAAAGAAAGAAAGGAAGAAAGGAAGAAAGAAAGAAAGAAAGAAAGAAAGAAAGAAAGAAAGAAAGAAAGAAAGAAAGAAAGAAAGAAGAGATGGGGGGAAGGCACTTACCGGGAGCAGGGAGAGTGTAGGCGGGGCCCCTCCCCCACAGCTCTTTGCTCTTAAAGGGAAAGCTCCCTTTGAGTTCAAAGAGCTGCGAGCCCAGGCCTTGTGCTTGATCTCTGTGTGGAGATCCAGAGCACAGGGCCCCTTCCCCCCAGCTCTTTGCTCTTAAAGGGAAAGTTTCCTTTGAGTGCAAAGAGCTGGGAGCCCAGGACTCACACTCGATCTCTGCGTGGAGATCCTGAGCGCAGGGCCCTTTTCCAACGGTGGGGAGGGGCAGGCTCAGGCACTAGCCAGAACGCCGTTCTGGTGCATTCTGGCCCAAAAAGAGCCCTGCTGAGCGGTATGTGTCAGTGAAAGCTGCTCGGAATTTTGCCAGCCAAGGCCCCTCCACTTTTCCCTCTGCTTACGCCTGGCTCTGAGTAACTACAGCCCCCCTCCAAACTGGGTAGGCATGAACATCAAGTCCTCAATGTCCTCTCTCTGGCTATTGTGTTAGACGGGACAAGGCATCAGTTAACGAGTTACCTTGCCGAGGAAATGGTGCAAGGTGAAGTGGAATTTGGAGAAAAAAATCTGCCCAGCACAGCTGTTTTGCATTTAAACTCCAAGAGGTCTGCAATGCTTCCAGGTTTTTGTGATCAGTCCTGACCTCGAACAGCATACATGCCCCCTCCAGCCAATGGTGCTCGGTTAACAAAGCCAAGTGGATAGCTGCCACTTCCTTGACCCACATTGCCCAATTTCGCTCAGTAGCTGAAAATTTCCTTGACACATAAGCCAAAAGATGAAGTTTCTCATCCAACCCCTCTTGTAGGATGGCCCCTTCCATCACTACATCTGAGGCATCTACTGGTACAATAAACTTCTTGTTCTCATCAGGGTGGGCTAACACTGGCTCAGAGGTAAACAGTCTTTTTAAGCAATCGAAAGCTGCTTGGCATTCAACAGTCCATTCCAGTTTAGCCCCGAGTTTAACACTGTCAGCCCCCTTCCCCTTGGTTTTGAGCAAGTCTGTGAGGGGCAGGCTGACCTGGGCGAAGTTCGGAAGGAAGGCTCTATAGAAATTCGCAAATCCGATGAAACTTTGGAGTTGGCGATGGGTTCTAGGGGCTTCCCACTCCAGCACAGCAGTGACTTTGTTTGGGTCCATCTCTAACCCTTGCAACAAGATGAGATAGCCAAGAAAGTCTACTTCTGTTTGGTGACACTCACGCTTGAATAGCTTAGCAAACAGCTTGTGTAGCACCTCATGGGCTAATTTCATGTGTGACTCCTTGTCTTGTGAGTACAGTAAAATATCATCTAAATAAATCAGGGCCCCCTTGAATAAGTGCTTGTGCAATACTTCATTTATTAAATTCATAAAGACCCCCGGGGTCCCTTGCAGCCCAAATGGCATCACCAGGTATTCAAATTGGCCCAGTGGTGTGTTGAAAGCAGTCTTAGCCTCGTTCCCTCCCTAATCCGCACTCAGAAATAAGCATCCCTTAAATCCATTTTAGTGAAAAATGTTCCTTTCGCTGTCTCCACCAGTAAGTCTTTGATCAAACGAATGGGATAGGCATTTGTGGCAGAAACTGCGTTTAAGCCTCTATAGTCAGTGCATAGCCGCAGACCCCTGTCTTTTTTCTTTCAGAAGAGAACTGGGGCCATGAAGGGGAAGGTGGTGGGACGGATGAAACCCCAGGCTAGATTTTTGTCAATAAATTTCCTCAATTTCACCTTCTCCTCAGGGCTCATGGAGTAGAGCTTACCCTTGGGTATCTTCTGCCCTGGCAACAACTCAGTTGCACAGTCTGCATTGCAGTGTGTGTGTGTGGGGGGGAAATTTGTCTGCCTCCTCCTCTTCAAAAACTTTAGCAAGGTCTCTATACTCCACCGGGATGTGCAGAGAGGAAGCATTTGCAGAGAGGAACAGGTTGAGGGGCCTAACCCCAATCCAGCTGCCAGAGATGTTCAAGGCACCTGGGGGCTACAAAGTCCACCATCCCTGCACTCCATAAAATATATGGGTCATGGGCCCCCAACCACGGGCTGCCAAGGACCAGGGAAAACCAAGCCAATGGGTTAATAATAAATTCTCTCTGTTCCCAGTGCGTCCCCAACCCCATGATCAGTGGAACAGTTTGGAATTTGCAGGGCTCCTGCATAGTGGATCCATCCATCTAGGTGAATACCAATGGCTCAGGCAATCTTGTTACCATGGCCCCCAACCCTGTGACTATAGAGGGGCTGATTATGTCCCAGGTGCACCCGGAGTCAATGAAGGCTCTTACTCGCACCTGGGTCCCCATCTCTGGGTTAATTAAAGATACAGTCACAAAAAATAAGGGGAGTGGAGTGCTCACCAGTTGTGGTGCGGGTGGCTCTCAGACCTGTTGTTCTGCACTCCTTACAACAGGTTCTGGCCTTTTCCCACCAGCTGGCTTGTTTCGTCCCTGCTGGATGGTGACAGTCCTACTAGTGCTCCCAGCTGTAGGGCTCGCGCCACCTCCAGGAGCCCTGGCCCCTTGGGGGTTGTTGCTGGTGGCTCCAGCCCTTTGGTTCCCAGGTGGGGCTTCCCACCGGGCAGGAGGTTGCATAGTGTCCAGTCTCCCCACACTGGAGACACAGCCGCTGCTTCATGTGGAGGTCCTGCGTCAACTCCTTCGGCTGGAAACGTGGAGTTGTCTTTCCCACTGTTGCTGGGGTCTTGGGAACTGCTTTAGGGTGCATACAAATTAGTTGAAATCTGCCTTCAGCATCCCCAGCCTCTCGCTCCCAGGCCACCAACGAGATTGGGTTCACGGTTCTTGGCACTGACTCCACAATGTTATGGTTCAGCCCCAGCCGGTGCTGCTCCACCAACACATCTTCTGGAGCTGGAGTTCACACTGCACCACAGTTGCCACCAGTCTGGAGATGTCCAAGAGCATCTCAGTCATCTCGTCACACATTCGCTCCTAGTACCGCTCCACCTGGATCTGCATTCTTGTCAGCACATCATCAACCACCCCGTTGGTCCTGGCCGCTGCCGAGGCCCCACTTTTGTAATCCGGGAAGTTGTAACGACTTGATCTCCCCAGCTTCGGGGTGACCGACCACGTCTCCCAAGGCGCCATTGAAAACTTAGCCCACAAGAAAACATCCCTCTGGGTCCTCTCATAGGTGACCCTCACTCCCCCTGTGGAGGGAACTGGAGTTGTCCCCGTCGACACTGGGATCTCCTCCGCCGTAGTCACCGGAACACCTCTGTCTTCTCCTTCATCGCCCATGGCTGGGGTACGAGGCCGGAGGCAGAAATGGGATTACTGACACTCTGTCAGAGTCCCACAACAGTCAGTCCAACCCCCATCCCCCACCAGTCATGGCAGCGCAGCTGACAACCTGCCATAAAACTTACTTCTCTCACAACCCAATTCACAGCACTGTTGTGAGGATGAAATGAAGGAGGGGGAAAAACAGGTACCCTCCTGAGCTCCTTGGATAAAGGGTGGGATAAAACACACACTACACAATAAAATTAAATAATAAAGCATCAGGCAGTCATTATAGGTTTGTTGCAACTGGGGAGGAGAAATCATGGCCAGGGTTACAGGTTTAGTGGAATGCCCTGCCCACCAAAGCCTAAAGAAAGACAACGGAATACACACGATCCCCAGTGTTCCAGAACTTTAAGAAAAGAACAAAGAACATACGAAGCAACTTTACATTAACTTATTACAATGCTAAGGCACCAGCAAACTGGGATGTGACAAAGAGGCCAAGAATAGTTTTTACCACTGAATAAAAGTCCAGTTGCCCACCTCTATGGGAGACAGAAGCCACTGCAAAGCAAAAGAAACCCCAGATATTGTTGGTGACCTTCAGATACACACCTATGGCAGCGTGGAAGTGAGACAAAGCATCTGCCAGCTGTCCAGCGGCTAACAGCTTCTTTCCCATTTCAAGCTGCTTTTCTACTTCTGCATTTATTCCACATTCTGCCCCTGGAGGAGGGAAAACAAAAAATGATGTCAGTAGCTGAATTGTGATTTCACTTGCTTTTCTTTCCTGCTGACATCATAAAGTTAAGAGAGATGAGGAAGGGAGAAAACTGGATCAGCAGCTCACTGTGTTAGACCTGTAGCTGAGCATGGGATGTCCCACCCCAGATAATATTTTTGAAAACTACCTTAAGCCTGAACTGGCCCAGAGGCACGAGCCCTTGGCAAGATCCACAGAACAACGACTGAAGTGCTCTTGGCCTGTGGTCCCACCAGCTGGGAGCTATCAATAGGGGGACAATCTGAAAAGAAACGTGGGCTGACCACAGAAGAGAGATTTCCCATTCTTGACTGGCCCTGGAGGCTGTTATGAGAGGAGGAAAGGAAGGAGGAGCAGATCCAAGGAAAGAGCTTCATACCAGGTTGGCTCCAAGGAGTATAATTTATTGTATTTTTCCCCACTTAAATTGTAGGTTGGGGGTGTGCGTTTCTGTAAGTCACTTTGGATCTCGATTATGTAAAAAAGAAGAAGAAGAAGAAGAGATTGGATTTATACCCCGCCCTCCACTCCCCAAGGGAGTCTCAGAGCGGCTTACAAACTCCTTTCCCTTCCCCTCCCCACAACAGACACCCTGTGAGGTAGGTGGGGCTGAGAGAGCTCTTTCCCAAGCTGTCCTTGAGGGAACAGCTGGTACAGAGCTATGGCTTGCCCAAGGTCATCCAGCCAGATGCAAGTGGAGGAGTGGGGAATCAAACCCGGTTCTCCCAGATTAGAGTCCGCGCACTTAACCACTACACCAAACTGGCTCTCAGCAAGGTAAAAAGCAAGGTAAAGTACCTAGATAAGTTATTGCTGGGGGAGACTACAGAAGTGTTAGGTCTTTTCTGACAGGCTATCAAAAAGAACAGTTCAAGAGAGCCCAGAAATAGAGATCCAACCCTCCATTCCCAGTGGATGTGGTTCAAACCAGGTTCATGCATACAAAGATGAACTTTGAAATATCAGGTTTATAACATTAACTTTCCTGCATCCACAATCTCGTAGGGAACTACTGCAAAGAGGATAAGTCCTCACCCTGTATTACAGCTAATTTTCTACTTTTGTTGCTTTATTTACCATTTTATTAAACTTGCTATGTCACTCGGTGCAGCTGCTCCAGCTCAGCATGGCTGTCCCTAGCCATGGGACAGAGGCAGTATTGGTTGCCCTCATGGATGATCTCCACAGACAACTGGATTGAGGCGGGTCAGCGCTGCTGTTATTGCTAGATCTTACAGCAGTGTTTGACACAGTCCACCATGATCTGTTGACCCACCACCTCACCAACACAGGAAGCCGTGGGGTAGTCTTGCAATGGCTTACCTCATTTCTCTGAGGTCAGGGACAGAGAACTTTCTCAGCCCTGGTTCCTACCTGGTGGAACCCTCTGCCAAATAACATCCATGCCCTGTGGGACCTTGTGCAGTTCTGCAGGGGGCACAAGGCAGAGATGTTTTGCCAGGCTTTTGGTGGAGGACAGCAACGGGTACCATCATATCTGGTACTCTCTTCCCCTTCGCCACCCTGCCTTCTCTCACTCATTGCAAGACAGTGATGCAACCTGTAAATTTGTTTTTTTATGTCATCTGATGTTGTTTTTACCCATTTTTATCTCTTGGATTTTAAACTGTATAATACTGTGTTGTTAACTGCCCTGAGCTCTGTGAATTCAGAGACGGGTGTTATATAAATTGAAATTAGAAAAAAAGAACTAAGAGTAAAGTGCATTTATGAATACTTCTTAATTTAAAAAATAGTGACATACAAAAACATACACATATGTATGTAGGTATGTATGTTGATGGAAGTTATTTCTCATAGGCCTCTCAAACCTGTACTGATAATGTGTGGGCATGAAATACTATGTGGGAGACAAATGTGTGATTCAGTGATATTCACTGTGAGGCTCACAGAGAGCTACATTTACAATTCCCATAAACTAAAAGAGCCACATGACTACTGTATGCCCCAACCCCAACAACACACAACCAATAATTAATAACATTTTAAATTATACCAGAGCATCTCTGAAAATGTTGGGTTTATTTCCCCACTGCTGGGAGTTTTGTTTCATAGGATTGTCAGGCAGTGCCTGACAACCAGCAGGAGGGCTGTGGGCAGGCATTGGGCGAGGGGAACTACTACAACAGTAGCTAGGTTGTCCTGTCCCGGTAAAAACCTGGACATATGTAGATGTAGGAATTGCCAGAAACATACACTTTCACACATGCTGAATAGTGAACTTCTGCACTTTACAGCTGAACTTTACTGTGTGCAATGGCAAAATCCACTTGCAAAACATCTCTAAAGTGGATTGAAAGTGGATTGAAAGTGTATTATTCAGAGTATGTGACAGTTTCCGGTGATTTCTAGAGTTACCTTTTGTCACTTCTACTTTTTTAAAATTGTAAGTGATACAAGATACAAGAATCTCTTTTAAAAAAACTCTTCCTCCACCACCACTCTGAGTGGCAGCAAGGGATCCCCCACCCCTACCGGGGGCCTGGCAGCCCTGTTGTATTATGGGTTAGTATTCAACAATGGTATGCCCCATCCCACCACCTAATTGTTGCACATATTGACCCAGCTTCATGTATAGAACCCATACATCTCCACAACTCTGATATAATGATTGTGGACAAGTCGTGCTATGTTTTAAAATTAAAGTTTTATCTCGAGCCCATAGTAATCATGCAATTACTCTAATTTTCTAAAGTGATTATCCACTTTCCCAGAACATGGGAAACGTGGGTGACACACTTGGGAACAGTGCTCAGAAGAGCTACAGGTGGTATGTCAAGAAGCCACATGTGGCTAAGGAGCCACTGCGTATCACTGGTATAACGGATGAAAAACGGAACAGGTGGGAAGGAACTACAGGTCACTAAGCAGATATTTGTGGAATGATTCTTCAATCTGTTACTTACTGGTATTGCCAAGAGTGCTTCTTAGCTATAGATTGCTGACGTGTGACCCTTTCAGACTCTATCCCCTATATGAATAAGGTGGGCTGCTGTAGAAGTCACAAAGAACACCACTGTAAAACAGGTCCACTCCTCAGTTAGCAGGCTACCCAGAGGCCTATAACTCTGTAGCTTTGGAAAAATAATTAGAAGAAAAAAACACTCCACTTTTACCTCATTCTTTCACCACATATGATTATCATTATCGTTTTTATTCAGAACCATTACCTCATACATCTACTGAAACTTATTCCTAATCATTACTCCTTTCAGAACCATTATTTACATATGTATCTAGTAAATATTACAGAGCAGTTTAAATTTTTCTTCTCAGGTACCATCCCACTTCTACATATCCACCCCTCACTCAATGCGGAATGCTTGTAGCAGTGAACCGGGTTTTTTGTCGCTGGATTATATTTCATGCAATTGTTCATATTCAGTGCACGTATACAGGTCTGCTTCATTTTGTTTATTTAAAGCCAATTCACTCACACCAGAAAATTGATGTCCCTTCCCCAGAAGCTGCAAAAAGTGGCTAACAATACAAACATTAAAAACCCACCAACTCAAGTAAAGTTAATCTGGCCAGCTACAAAGCCTTCAGCTTAGTAGCCATAAACCCAACAGTACATTAGCCATTCCCCCCGCCCCCCGAAAAAAACAAAGAAGCATAACATAAAAGAACATTGAAAGGTAAAACTCCACAGAAGATAAGTAACCAACTAAAAATAGGATTAAAAAAATGGGACAAACAAGACATAGGGTTCCCAGCTCCAGGTATATAAATACCTGGAGATTGGGGGGGAGGTGGAGCCTAAGGAAGGTGGGGTTCGGGGAAGGGACTTCAATGGTATATAATGCCATAGAATCCTCTTTCCAAAGCAGCCATTTTCTCCAGGTGAACCAATTTTTATTGCCCCCAGGGCAATGCTAGTTAATCCCAGATCTTCAGCTACCACCTGGAAGTTGGCAAGCCTAGTTTGGACACAGTGCCTAAATTTCAACAGGCCAACCTCGAGAGAGGGGGCATTAAAAAAAATGGGGTGAAACACCTTAAGGGCCCATATCTAGTTGCTGTCTGACCTCTTTGGAAAGCACAGCTTGAGACAAAGTTTTCAGTATACATCAGCTGGTGACTTGAACATCTGAATGAACCACCAAGATCAAACACTGCAGACAGACAGAATCTGAATTATTGCCTCACATCAGCCGTAACACACTGGAGTATGTTCATACACGGAATTGTGAATTACCCTAGGTTGGTTCGAACATGGAATTTGTCACTTGAATACTGCAACACTAGCACTGATAGGCATGTGGAAATGGGCCACCATTACGCATGTAAAACACCACAGGAAGAAATTTCATGCCACCTCAGACAGAAATGCTTTTTCAGTTGATTGGTTCACATATTCAGCTGCCAGTCACCACTTGTCTCGTAATCAAGTATAGACAATTTAACAGTGACTGTTAAAAGTGGACTTTGCCATTTCACACAGTAAAATCCAGTTGCAAAGTGCACTGAAAGTGGATTGAAAGTGCGTTATTTAGTATGTGTGAACTGCTTTGCCTTGCCCCATACTCAGAGAAATCTGCAGTGACCACTCCACAGAGACCCAGACTTGTGTAGCAGTTAAGAATGGTGGAGTCTACTCTGGAGAACCACATTTGATTCCCTCAGGGCTCTTTTTGTAGAAAAAGCCCAGCAGGAACTCATTAGCGTAATAGGCCACACCCAACCACAGAAACTCATTAGCATATTAGGCCACACCTCCATGCTCAGATTCCCTCAAAGATGACTAGAAGTACTCTAAAGGGAGAACTGTGTCCAGCTGGCACACCTTACCATGGTTTTGGCAAAATGCTAGTGCTTTTTGGCAAATGTTTAGCTACTAATTAGATATTAAAAATTCAACAAGGATAACTTTTATAAAATAAACAGGACTCTTATGCCAAATAAGATTTAAATTCTTATTGCAACACAAGTGTTCAGGAAAAATAGCAATTTGGGGATGGGGGGGTGGGGAAGATCCCACTGAAAAGATTAACAAAATAATGAGGGGAGCGGTTTTCAACCCAGAGGGACAGAAGGGCGCAGTGTTTAAGCAGGCAGGAAAGGAGACATTGATTTAGCATCAGACCATCCCCCTTCCGTCCAGCCCTTCGGACAGCTTTCTAGGGACAGCCTCTGCTGGAGGTGTCTGTTCGCCTGCTGGCTCCTGCTCCGCAGGCAGGCAGGGTCCCTTACTAGTTGCTCCTTCAGGGCTGCCAGGGTGGCTTCCAGCCGCTGCTCCTTGCTGTGCGCCGGGCTGCCCTTCACCAGGGGCTGCATGGCCAAGGCCCCACTCACCAGCGCCCACTACCTCTCTTGCAGCACCTGGAGCTCCTGGCGGACGGCCAGGGCGGCTTGCAGCCTCTTGCTGATCAGGCAGCAGCCCCAGCTGCCCCGGCACTGCTGCAGCAGCAGCCTGCCCAGGAGCATCGTCCCCAGCGCCTTGACCCCACTGCTCAAGTCCAAGCCATGAGGGGGGCCGCCCTCTCCCTGCGCCTCCACCTCAGGCGTGCAGGAGAGGCCTGGCATAGCCCCCCCCCCGCGCCATTCCTAGCTCGCTCGCTGAGGCGGGCAAGCTAGGAAAGGCCCTGGGAGGGTCCAGGGAGGCATTTAAATGCCTCTCCGTGGCTTCTCCTGCTCACCTGCTTCAGCGGGCATGCAGGAGAAGCCCAGCAGAACACACACACACCGCACCATTCCTAGCTCGCTTGCCAAGGCGGGCAACCTAGGAAAGGCCCGGGAAGGGGGTCCCGGGGAGGCATTTAAATGCCTCTTTGTGGCTTTTCCTGCTTGCTCACTGAGGGCATGCAGGAGAAGCCCAGTAGAGCCCCACCCGCGCCATTCCAAGCTTCCTCGCCAAGGTGGGGAACCTAGGAAAGGCCCGGAGGGGGGGTGTCCGGGGAGTTCTCCTGCACGCTCTAGTCTCCATGGATTCTCCTGCACGCCTGCTGAAGGCATGTGATAGTGATACCAACAAGGTGCTGTCTGAATGTAAACCTGCAACTCGATGTATTGTCTGGGTGAAACATACTTTTCTCCATGTATTGTTTGGGTGAAATATATTTTTGATAATATTTGATACCAATACTTAGATAACAGTATTGAAAAATATAAAAAGAAAAAGAATAAAGCTTAAAATTGTTCTATCATAAACATATATTTACTGTACACAGTGATATATATTTTTGTATATAACCTCCAGGTGGTAGCTGGAGTTCTTCTAGGATTACAACTGATCTCCAAGCGACAGAGATCAGTTCACCTGCAGAAAATGACTACTTTGGAAAATAGACGCTTTGGCAAACCCCACTGAAGTCCCTCCCCTCCCCACAAACCCCACCCTCCTCAGGCCCCAAATATCCAGGTATTTCCCAACCCAGAGCTGGCAACCAAACTGGGAGCCCTCTGGGCCAACTGGCTCATGAATGGTCATGGCAGGCTGAATGGGTAACGGAGGCACCCCTGGATGGCATCAGCTGACAGAGCCGGCTTTCAGAAGTTCAGCAACACCCAGAGGCTTTACACTCACTGGCACATGTGGACCCGAAGATGCAGGGTATGGTGGCTAAGGGGGAGGAGCTGGCCTTCTGGGCAATGCTGGTTAACTTGAGCATTCTGGATAACCAAGCGCCAGAAAAGTTTCATTACACGCACGTGTGTGAACCAGATCTCAGCCTCCAGAAACAATAATAAAATAAAACCCCTTCCTTTGACTCAGCTACAATGTTCTCTAGATGACCTTTCGTCAGTCACTGTCTCTCAGCCTGGCAAGCAGCGTGCCCTCTAAGCTGAGTTAAGTGTGAGCTAGCTCACAGTTTTTTAGCCTCCAGCTCACACATTTTTGTCCTAGCCCAGGAAAGAGGGCTCCAGAGCAAACGTAATTTATGCAGTAGCCAAACTGCTCATTCGCAACTTTCATGCCAGTCGCTCACAAAGTGGAATTTTTGCTCACAAGACTCCACAGCTTAGAGGCAGCACTGCTAGCAAGGCAGATAAAATGGAAGTGAGGCAAGCCTTGTGTGCTCCCAAGGAAATGAGATAAATATCTAACACTTTAATATATATTTTTTGTTTAATTAACAGGCAAAATACAAAATAATCCCAAGTGCCTTTACATGCCATTAAAACAAGCATATCATTCTCTTGGTAATGATAGCTATTGGGACATTCTGTAATTTCTCAAAAAGTGAAACACTTTTTGAGTTCAGTCTCTCAGATAAGTAAAACAACCAGAGGCGGTATATATAATTCATTTGAGTTGGAAGGCCTCAAGCACATGCCTTGCATTTAACAGGGCCATCAAAGCTAAAAAGCATTACTTCCTTCCTTCCTTACATCACTATACTTACTAACATGTGATATTTAAAAAGCAAGGTGGGTTGTGGAAAGTGGTGGTGTGTGTGTGTGTGTGTGCGTGTGCGTGTGGCAGTTAGGTGTCTTGCACTGACTTTCAAATCAAAGTTGCCATTTTCAAGCCCAAATAACTTTTCCTTTTAAATGTTCAACAGACTCGCTGAGCTCTGACAGCCAATATGGTGATTTTCTTCCCCATTTCACGCACCATCAGGGACAATAAAAACTCTGGGGGCCAAATTACATTATATCAGCGCAATCTCTCCTTACCTCATGCATGCCCTCAAAAATATGAAGTGAGGTTATCTGGGTGTTATTAAGAGGGGAAAAAACTGGAAGCAAAACCTACACTAATGTTTTCGGAGACTATACAAGACTCTATTGCTTTTATCTTGAGAAACCAGAGTGAGTGTTTTATACAGCTAGAAATTACTTGTGTATCTGTGTGTGCCTCAAAAGACAAACTTCAAAACTGTAGTTGTACACAAACACCTGCTAAACATATAGCCAATACCAGGGGTCATTTGGGGCCAGAGCGCAGCAGAGCGGCGCTCCGCCAGCCCAGGAGTGGGCAGTAGGGCAGCCACGGGCCAAATCAGATTTTCTGATCTGATTTGGCCCACCGCTGAATTGTGCCGAAATTTGGCGGTGGCTTTAAAAGTGGCTGGAGGGGAGGGGGTTTGAGGGAGAGGCTCCAAACTTACAGGGTAGCTGCTGGAGCCTCTCCCCCAAATACCCACCAAGTTTCAAAACGATTGGACCGGGGGTCCAATTCTACGGGCCCCCAAACAGGTTGCCCTCATTCCCTCCATTGTTTACTATGGCGGGAAATAAGTAACGTTTTTTCCCACCATAGAGAACAATGGAGGGGATGGGGCAAACTGTTTGGGGGCCCGTAGAATTGGGCCCCGTGGTCCAATCTTCTTAAAACTTGGTAGGTATTTGGGGGAGAGGCTCCAGCAGCTACCCTGTAAGTTTGGAGCCTCTCTCTCAAACCCCCTTTCCTGCACGCCTTGGCAGGCCAGCTGGGGAAGGGAAGGGGAGGCTTTTGAAGATGCCCCCCTTTTGCTTCCCTTTCTGACACACTTCCGGTAATGTCAGGGGGTGTGGCATATGCTAATGAGTTGTGCTAATAGGTATGCTAATGAGCTCCTGAACCTCTTTTTCTACGAAATGACCCCTGGCCAATACAGATTCAGAATAATCACCTGATGCAGCCCTACTGGGACTGTGCCACTTTAGAACTGTGCTGGGGGACTGCAAGTTTACATGCTACTGTGTGTACATAACTGGTCACTAGTGCACTCTTGTGCTTTGAAAACTAGCAAAATAGGGGCGAAGATTCTTTCCTAGACCTCTCCCTAATAAGAAATTCACTGTATGTAGACAACTAGCTTATGTGGACTAATGTTTAAAACATGCTGCTCTACCAACTTACTTACTAAAGTGGCAAAGTCCCAACAGGAAGAAGAAGAAGAGATTGGATTTATATTCCGCCCTTCACTCACTTGGAGTCTCAGAGCGGCTTACAAACTCCTTTCCCTTCCCCTCCCCACAACAGACACCCTGTGGGGTAGTTGGGGCTGAGAGAACTCTTTCCCAAGCTGTCCTTGAAGGAACAGCTGATACAGAGCTATGGCTTGTCCAAGGACCCTACCATATGATTATTCTAAACATATAAAGTTGGCCATTACCACTTGGAAGCAATGCCATTTATTTGAGCCAAGCATATTCCCCATTAATGGTATATGCACTGCGATCCGAAGCGTGTACACTCAAAAGAAAGCCTCAGTGAAATCAACGGGACTTATTCTCTGATAAGTGTGTTTAGGATTACAGCTTTGGGGCCATAGCAAAGCGACAGTACTAAATCTAGTTCTCTTCCTGTCTCCTAATGGCCACCATGAGCCAAGAAGAAAGGCAGAGTGTGTGTGTGTGTGTGTGTGTGTGTATTTAATATAAAGTGTGTCACCACATGCTCAAGCATCAGTATTAATATATATTATATTATTAACTTAACTCTACAATATGCACCATGCATCCCAAGAGCAAAGTCCTATCACCTAAGCAACACACCTAGACTGACAAATGAATTACAATGTTTTTTATTTCCAAAATTTATACTCCCACCTCTCTGCCCTTATGAGGACCACCAAGGCAGCTAACAGATTTAAAACATAATAAAAGCACATGTAGAAACAACTACAATTAAAACCAAAGCTAAAATACAAAACATTGGGCAGGAAGAAGAGATTGGATTTATACCCGGCCCTTTACTCGGAGTCTCAGAGCAGCTTACTAACTCCTTTCCTTTCCTTCCCCTACCCACAACAGACACCCTGTGAGGTAGGTGGGGCTGAGAGAGCTCTGACAGAAACTGCTCTTTTTCAAGAACAGCTGTGCCAGAACTATGGCTTGCCCAAGGTCATCCAGCAGCTGCAAGTGGAGGAGTGGGGAATCAAACCCAGTTCTCCCAGAACAAAGACACGCACTTAACCACTACACCAAACTGGATCACTGAATCACTGGATCACTGAAGACCCGCCAAAGGAATACCAGAAAAAAAATGTCTCCACCTACTGGTGGAAGACAGACACAGAAGGGGATAGGTGAGTCTCTGGGGAGAGAGTGTTCTGGCACCACCACCAAGAAGGCCCTCCCCTGGGTTGCCACCTGCGTAATTTCAGAAGGTGAGGGCACCCAAAGCAGGGTCTCCAAAGATGTTGTGTGACAGAACAATGCTATTGGGAATTATCACACAACCCCAGCCCACCATCACCCACATGACTAAAAAAGGAAAGGAAAAGTGAAAGGGCAGTGGACTGCCAGAGTTTGATTGATGAGTAGTTTAAGTAAACTACAGTTTAGTGCCTCATATGAGCAAGCACAAAATTTTTAAAAGCTACTAAATTGCCATCTTGTCCCTGATGCTATGGGGCCTCTTAAACTTGACATGGTTTTAGGCAGGACTTTTTTCGTAGAAAAAGCCCAGCAGGAACTCATTAGTATATTAGGCCACACCACCAACAGCCCAGCTTATTAGCATATTAGGCCACGCCCCCGTGTTACCAGAAGAGTGGTCATCCAGCCACACCCACCTTTTGCTTCTTATTCAGTTTACCTTGTTTGTTGTCAAAACCCAGGGCTTTTTTGGTAGCAGGAATTAATTTGCATGTTAGGCCACATACCCCTAACGTAGCCAATCCTAATGAGTTTCTGCTGTTGGGTGTGGCCTATTATGCTAATGAGTTCCTGCTGGGTGTGGCCAACTCAGGAGCCAGCTGGAATTCCGTTCCTGTGCGTTCCTGCCCAAAAACAGCCCTGGTTTTAGGGTCTCAACACGCCTTAAACTGGCCCTGGTGGACTGACTGCACTCCCAGGGTGACTGGGAAAAGCAGTACTGCACTTGCAGGAGCTGTTGTTTACTATGTCTGTGAGCTCCCAGTTCACACATTACCTTTGCCAATGCAAAAGTGCTTGGAGAGCTCGAGACTGACCACATTCAGCAACACCTAACAGAAAGAACTGATCTCCACTGCACCACCTTTCCCGCTAACAAAAGTTACTTTTTGATACCACAGAATAACAGTGGCAATAATTCAAACCTCTGCTACCAAATAAAAAGGGCAATAGTAAGAATGTCTACAGTGCTTTTCCCAACTACACAAATCACTTTATACACTTACTCTCACAGTAAATATACAACAGCCACCTGAAGTTGGCCGGCATTGTTATTTCCACACTGCATCCAGAGAGAATGTTAAGCCTGGAATGTGTTTTTGTTGCTGTTTTTGGCTTCTTTAAAGCCATCCAGGGATGTGGACTGGTATAGTATAGATCAGGGGTGGGCAAATTGCGGCCCGCCACAGAGTTTTTTGCGGCCCACCAAGACAGTCGGCCACATGGTGTGATAGGGTACATTTGTCTCATTAAACTGATTCTAAAATTAAATGTGCTTGCAGCTATAGATGATATGAAATTAGCACAATAAATAAATTGCATAAAACTACCACTATTTTATTTAATTTATATTTATTGATTTTTATTATACAATTTATACCTTTTCTGAAATGCAAAGTTAACTAATGAATGCAATCATTTTAAAAGGTGCGGCCCTCCGCTAACCTCCGCTCCCACAAAGTGGCCCCTGAGCCAAAACAATTGCCCACCCCTGGTACAGATCAATCTCATCAGACTTTGGAAGCTAAGCAAGGGTCAGTACTTGGAAGGGAGACACTGCAGGGGAAGGTGATGGAAAACCACCTCTGCTTCTCACTTGCCTTGAAAGCCCCTTGTTAGGGTCACCATCAGTCAGCTGCGACTTGACAGCACTTTACACAAACACACACACACACACACGCTGCGATCACACACACTAAAGAATCCACTTTCAATGCACTTTCCAACTGGGTTTTACCGTGCGAACTGGCAAAATCCAGTTGGAAAGTGGATTGAAAGAGGATTGTTTCGTGTGTGCGATCACAGCCAAAGTACCCAGAGTGACATTTCAGCAAATCAGTAAAAACTATAATAATTTCAGCAAAGAGGAGACAAAATAAGATGTGAGCTGGGAAATGCCAAGTTCACACCACCACACCAGCCGAGTCCTTCTTCCGTGACCGGCCAACCTAAGTTATCAAAATGACACATCTCTTGGCACACCTTTCAAGTCCCCTCTCCCAGGGCCAGCGCATGAAAAAGAACCTTCAAACTCCCCGATCTTTTCCAACCTTTCCAGCACCATCCACCGGCACTGCTCAGCAAAGAGCCACATTCTGCAAGGACTGTGCAGACCCCACTACGAGGGCAGCAACCTCGGCTTCCCCCAACACTGGCTTCGCACCTTGGCGTGAGGGTCCTAAAAAGCCAGCTGTCGTTGCCAACCCGCCGGGAAAAGGAAGCATGCTTAACCGCATACCCATCAAAAGGCGCTGGCGCACGCACCCCCCACCCCTCTTCCCTAGACAGCGACTGCCAGGGCTTGCGCCCACCTCGTCCCCTCCTGCCTCCTCACCCTCGTAGTGCAGATCCCACAGCGCCAGCAGCAGGGGCAACACGGAGCCCAGCCTTTTCACAGAAGCTCGAGGAGACACCATGACGGCCCCACTCAGCCCCCACGTGCGCCGCCCGCCCCACTGAATAGTTCGGCTCCGAACTCTGAAACTTTCAACATTCTAAAGCTGGTTCCCTGGGGTGGGTCGTGGTAGCCGCTGATTGGCTGCTCGGACACCCCGTCCCGCCCCTTGCTAGGCAAACGTGGAGAGCAGGAGAGGCCACTGTCAAGAGTCCCCGCCCCCTCCTCCTGGAGTCTGCGCGTGAAGGAGAAAGGAAGCCGGCGCCCACAACGTGGTGCCCTCACTTTGCCAAGTAAGAGTGGGGGGGTTCAGGCCGGTTCCCCCAAAATATGATGATGGGGCGTCGTTTCAGAAGGAAGGACGGGACAAAAACGAGCAAATGTATTTTTTCCTCCAAGTGCGGGGAAATATTACATTGGAGAGAAACGAATGTGAACTTTAGAGTTGCTCACAGCTCTAAGCGTTGGATGTCCAAAAAGGATGGTAGCTGACATGATGTTAACATGGACAAGTCTTTCGTTTAATTCATTCACTAAAGTAGGGTCGCCATATTTTGAAAAGCAAAAAAGAGGACATATTTCCCAACTGACTACTTTGAACAAATGATCACTATGACAAGTAAAGGTAAAGGTTTCCCTTGCTTGAAAGGCAGTCAAATCCGACTCTAGGGATTGGTGCTCATCTCCATTTCCAAGCCGAAGAGCCAGCATTGTCCAAAGACTTTTCCGTGGTTATGTGGCCAGTGCCAGAGACGAGAGCTCACTCAGTCATGGCACTCGGGTCTCGAACTGCCAAGCTACCAACCTTCCAGTCTGCAGCACAGAGTCGCAACTTCTGAGCCACCGTGGCTCCCCACTATGCCAACTGTCACCTTAAATACCCCTACTATTTCAGCTGTGATAACTGATACTAACTAGGAATATTTCAAACCTTTCAACCCCAAAAGTGTTTTTTTTAAGCCCAAAAGCCAACAGACACCAAAAAAAGGAACATAGGTTCCCTAACTTATTTGGCCTACCGCCCCCATTTCAGAAAATAAATTACTCAGCACACACACACACCCCAGACATCTACCTGGAAGAAGTGGACAAAAAGATGCGGTTTGTGGATCTGCACCTGGATCGTTCCAGCCCGCCTGGATTGTTCCAGCGCCCCCAAGGGGGTGGTATTGCCCACTTTGGGAATAAGTGCGAGCCTAAAACGAGGACATCTGGTAATCCTAACAAAAGTGTTCCTACCCTTTCCATGTAGCAGAATCCGCAAGGGAACTTCGCACTGATACAAAATCAAAGGATGATCAAATGACAGTAAAAACATACCGGGGGGAGGGGGGGATCCAGAGCAAAAGCTGCAACAAAACTACAGAATTGTCCAAGGCAACCTGATTTACAATGCCCAATATGACAACAACTAAATTTTAAAACTCCCCACTCACCTTCCCTAGCTGGAAAACTCACCTCCTTCCCCAAATCCCTTTCATTTCCCTTTGCTTGGACTGTAAATTTAAAACTAATTGTGAACTAAAGGCTTTCGAAAGTACATTCTTAAAATGCTGAGGTATTATTATTACAGGGCCGAGGGCCATGGCCTGGAAACTTCCTAGAGGTTTGGATGTGGTGCTGGGAATGGTAGGGTTTGGGGAAGGGTTGGAGTCCGTAGACTCTGTATTCCAAAGTTGCCATTTCCTCTAAGAGAATCAGTCTCTGTAGTCTGGAAATCAATTGTATTTCTGGGAGATCTCCAGGCCCTACCTGGTGGTTGGTAACCATACCCAGGGGTCTTGTTTTTAGGCTTGATGGCAGGTGTCATTCTGATAAGGCTTTTTTTAACCACACACGTACACAGAGAGCTTTTGATTTTATTACAGAATCTTTGTAGGAGAAAAAAGATTGGCAACATGGGCATGACTCTCATTTTATGTCATTTATATAAGCATATGTTAAAAAGGAGAGCCTTCATCCCCCTTTCCTTGCAGGTGGAGGGCCCCTCCCCCCCAAAAAGACACAGGCAGGGCTTGAATAGGAAACTAGGCTGGAGTAGATAGGCCAAGACATAGAAACATAAGAAGAGCCCTGCTGGATCAGACCAGTAGTCCACCGAGTCCAGCATCCTGTCCCACACAGTGGCCAACCAGTTCCTCTGGACAGCCAACAACAGGAAATAGCCAAGGCCTTCCCCTGGTGTTGCCTCTTGGCTCTGGGATTCAGAGAATTAGTGCCTCTGAATGTGGCAATACCCCTTAGTCACCACGGCTAGTAGCCATTGATAGACTGATCCTAAATGAATCCATCTAATCCTCTTTTAAAGCTGTTTATTCCTGTGGCCATCACTACATCCTCTGGCAACAAATTCCTCAACAGAGGAGACAGCATCCACATTACCATAGCTAAAGAGCAGCTGTAGTGCTGTCAAATTGCAACCGACTTATGGCAACCCCAGCAAGGGGCTTTCAAGGCAAGTGAGAAGGAGAGGTAGGTTGCCATTGCCTTCCTCAGCAGTCTTCCTTGGTGGTCTCCCTTTCAAATACCGCCCCTACTTAGTTCCCAAGATCTGCTGAGATTGGGCTGTATCATGCTGCCTTCCCTCCCTAATTCTACATACACAAAATAAGAGCATCAAAACAGAGGTGGACACGGCTGTGAACAGCTGGGCACCTTAAGTAAAACAAAAGTAGATGATCTTTATCAAGCACATTACACTTAGCAAAATCAAGCACTAGTCAAAGGAAGCACAGCAAGGTTGATGCCAGCAACAGCCACTAGAGGCCAATAAAAACATCCCAATAATGAATTGTGTACAACTGGCATTGGTGTAGTAGTTTAGGAATGGCTGCTATTGGCTAAATAGAACTATGGTACACCATGGGATTTTTTTTAATTAAAGTATTTTTATTAAGGATTCAAGAAGGTACAGAAAAATTATTAACGGTTAACAATTATAGACATATTGTAACTGTCTCAGACAACATGGCTACCATTAATGTTGGAGTGTACAATGCATCCTGGTGTTATACGTGGAGTTAATAAGTTGATCCTTCTCAGAGAGAAGTGAAAAATACAAATTGACAATACAGACAAAATTTAAATGTAATCTATGCTATAAGTTATAGCTTTTCAGGTAAATGTGGTTTGCAACATATGATACAAGAAGAATAGCAATTATCTCTTTCTCCAATTATAAATACAGATACAGGGGGATGTTATTTACCCATGCTTTTGGGAGTAGACCTCCTCCACTTTCAGAATACTCGTTGATAATTGGGTACCATTTAGTCATGGGACTTTTTGCGTTCTGTGTATTGTCCCAGCTTTCTATTTTATCTGCTATTTTATCTAAAATAAAGTAATCCCAAATTTTGGCTTTCCAGGTGCTGAGTGAGGGGCTGGTGGCTTCTTTCCAGTTTATCGCTATTGTATATTTTGCCACTGTAAGAAGAACCTACCAGGTCTCTAGTATTGGAATCTATTTTTATTTTTGGCCATAGATTGAGCAAGAGTAGCGCTGGATCATATGGGATGGAAATTTTAAGCATTGTTTTAATTTCCACCAAAATTTGTTTCCAAAAGGTGGCTATAATGGGGCACGACCACCAAGTGGTACACCATGGGATTTTATAGTCCTGGCCTGTCTGCTGCCAGTATTCGCTGCCTGCTGTGTATAAACCAGTTTTCCTTCTTTGGATTCTTTAGAAGAGTTTCATTTCCTAAAAACACAATTATGCTCCCACACAATCTAATATAGTATTCTTATGAGGCAGTGTTAATATTAATTTTATACATGCCCACACATACACACACACACATATACAATTTTATTCATTTATACCCCGCCTTCCTCTCCAGTGGGGAACCAAAGAGGCTTACATCGTTCAGTTCTCCTCCATTTTTATTCTCACAACAACCCTGTGAGGTAGGTTAGGCTGAGAGGGTGTGACTGGCCCAGGATCACCTAGCAAACTTAGAATCATAGAATCATAGAGTTGCACAATGCAGGAAATTCACATTACCTCCCCCCCCCCACACATACACCCAGTGACCCCTGTTCCATGCCCAGAAGATGGCAAAAAACCTCCTGGCTCTCCAGCCAAACTGGCCTGGAGAAAAATTGTTTCCTGACCCCCCCAGGTGATGATCAGCATCTCCCTGGGCATGTAAAGGCCACAAGAACTAAGCACTGAGGCAACCCTTCCTGCCCGCCCTCTCATGATCTGCTGAAGTTCACACAATCAGCACTACTGTCAGATGGCCATCTAGCCTCTCTCTGAAAACCTCCAAAGAAGGAGAGCCCACCACCTCCCGAGGAAGCCTGTTCCACTGAGGAACCGCTCTGTCAGGCAGTTCTTCCTCATGTTTAGCTGAAAACTCTTTTAATTTCAACTCATGGGTTCTGGTCTGACTTTCTGGAGACACAGAAAACAACTCTGCACCGTCCTCTATATGACAGCCCTTCAAGTATTTGAAGATGGTGATCGTATCACCTCTCAGTTGTCTCCGCTCCAGGCTAAAGATACCCAGCTCCCTCAACCTTTCCTCATAGGACTTGGTCTCCAGACCCCTCACCATCTTCACCAGCTACTATAGCAGAGTGTGCTCAGACCATAAATTCCACCAGTCATTCACCTGCTGTGTGGCATAACTAATCTGGGAGTAGTCATAAAGTTGGAGAGGGGGCTTGCTTTATCCTTTTAAGATGGTAAATCAGGCCTTCTTCCGCTTGATTTTCCCCAGAATTGTTGGAAATGGTAACCGTAATTTTTTAAAAAATCACCTTTTGGCCACAGTTCTCCGGTGTGGGCTATACCACTTCTCATTGCAGGGACAAAGACAGGACAATGGCTTGGGTGACCAGAGGAGCATCAGTTATCAGAGTGCCATCCAAGAAGAACAGGTCTGCTGCATCAGACTGGAATCCAGCAAATGGTTTCACACAGGAGCCAACCAGATGCCCTTTAGGAAGTTCTCCCTCATGAATAACCCCCTATCAAATGAAAACTAGCAGTCTGCAAAGGGCTACTCGAGCACCTTTTCCCCAGTGTGCTGATTTTTTTTGCAGAGCATGTAAACACGACGAACGTTCCAGACGTCAGTCACCCTCCCCAGCTGCGGTCTCAAGTGGAGCGACTCATTCTACCACCTCAGGATTCAACCACCCTGTTCTGCTCCAAATGTGGAGCCCAGACCTCAGCCTCAGAAGTCCTGGCCAATGCTCCCTCTAAACTCCGGAGTCTTGTGAACAAAGATTCTACTGTGTGAGCTACTGGCATTAAAGTCGTGAGCGAGCGATTTGTCTGCTGCATAAATTAGTTTGCTCTGGAGCCGTCCTTCCTGAGCTAAGACAAAAATCTGTGAGCCGGAGGCTAAAAAACTGTGATCCAGCTCACACTGGCTCAGCTTAGAGGGAACACTGGTCCTGGCCTCTGCCTCATACAAGACCACCGGGGGGGGGGGGGGCAGGGGGCACGAGAGAGTTGAGAAAATTCTGCATGGGATGGAGAGCGGAGCAAGAGAACCTTTTCTCCCACTCCATTGGCCTCCAGGACAGCCAACGAAGCTGATGGGCAATATGTAACAGGGCAGATAACAACTCAGTGAAAAACTGGCAGTGGAAAATGTCAAGTCGCAACTGACTTATGGTGAGCCCTCATGGTTTGTTTTTTTTCCAGGGCAAGAGGTGTTCTGAGGCAGCCTGCCATTGACTGCCTCTGCACAGCAACCCTGGACTTCCATGGTGGTCTCCCAGCCGATGATCCGAGCACTAACCAAGCCCTGGCATCTTGAGCTCCTGAGACCGCCAGCTTCAAAAGGGGATCAAAAATAACATATAGGATCAGAAGTCCATCAGTGGCTATTAGCCGTAAGGTATAGATGGAACACTCTGCCTGGGGCAGCGATGCTCTGTATTCTAGGTGCTTGGGGGGGGGGGGGTGACAGTAAGAGGGCTTCTGAAGTTCTGGACCCACGGGTGGACCTCCTGACGGCACCTGGTTTTTGGCCACTGTGTGACACAGAGCGTTGGACTGGATGGGCCGGTGGCCTGATCAAAACATGGCTTCTCTTATATTCTTATGTTCTCTTATGAGATGTGTCAAGATTGGGATAGCCTGGTCCATCCAGGTCAGGGTCAATGACTAATTCCACTGTGGAATTTGCTGCGGGCGGACCTAGTGATGTCCACTAGGAGTCTATGGCATTGTACCCCACTGAGGTCCCAGTTCTTCCCAGGCTCTTTCTCCAGATCTCCAGGAGTTCCCCAACCTGAATCTGGCAATCCTGCTTCCCCCTCCCCCACCAGTGGCCAAGGAGAACCTGGCAACCTTAGTGTGGTGTAGTCGCCAAAGTGTCAGCCTAGGATCTGGGAAACCTAGGTTCGAATCCCCATTCTGCCACGGAAGCTTCGGCCAGTCACAGACTCCCCTGTCCTACCTCATAGGGGCATTGTGAAGATGAAATAGAGAAGAGAAGCCGCTTAGGGTCCCCACTGGGGAGGAAGGTGGGATATAAAGAAAGCAAAAATAAGAAAATGAAGGCGAGCTCTACCCGCGGGTACTAGCGGTGGTTCAGAAGTAGCTGGCCTTTGAATACTAGACCTCTGGGGAAACACGAGGGCAAGGCCTTGGCCTAGTCTGTGCCGTTTGTCGGCCCAGCGAAACGGGATGGACCCGCTGGCCTGACCCAGCAGCGCGGTTCTTCTTCTCCTTCTTGGGCCCCACTCTGACAGCCGCGCCCCCTACAGGCATCCCGCCGAGACTCAGCTCGCCCTTGCTGCCAGTCCTGCGATCCCCGAGGAAGGACGAGCCGAGGCACGAAGACCGTGGCGAACCGAGGAGAGGCGGGAGGCGGCCTGTTCGGAGGGCGGGTGGGAAATCCACCCGGTCCCTTCGGGGATGCGCGCAGGGAGGGGAGCGCGGCGGCTGAGCGGCGACAGGGCAGCCAGAGGCCAACGGGGAGAAGAGAGGAAACCCACCGAGCGGCAGGGGAGAAGGCCCGATCCTCCCGCCCCGTGCTTGCCAAGCGCCTTTGGGGCTGAGGAAGGGGGCGAGGCGATCCCCACTGGCGCATCGCTGCCGGCAGGGGGAGCCCGTCGTTCTCCCGGCCCCCGCCTTGGGGAGGCCGAAGAAGCGGACGAAGAAAGCGAAGAAGGGGCGTCTTGGCGGGGGGGAGTCCTGCGCGCCTCCTTCCCAGGCCTCGGGCGCCTGGCTCTAACTCGCCGGCCTCGTCTCTTGCAGGGCACCTGACGGCAAGCGCTTAAGGAAGCTGGGCATCTTCTGGAATCTTTCTGGGCACGCTTTCGGTCCGCTCGCGTCTGCCTGGAAGACACGCCGTGAATCCCAGCGGAAGCTCCACGCCTGGATCTCTTCCCAGATTCCCCAACCCTGGGATCGGAGTAAGTTTTGCGCATCGGGAAGAAGTTTGCGGGTACTGGGTAGCACTGCGAGTGTGATCGCGGTATAACGCACGAGTGAAAGCGTCCCTTGGGACCGAAATCGCCTCTCCGTTCACCGGCGGGGTTGCAGTTTGCAATGTACATGAAAAGGACGTTCGAGTCCAGTGGCACCTTCAAGTTTTATTAAAGATATCAGCTTTCGTGTCACGCACGCTTCTTCAGGTTCACTGAAATTACCAGTCCATACATAGGTAGCGGGTGAGCAGCAAATTTGCATACAGCATAATAAAGGTGTTTACAGATGCAAATTCCAAAGTTTATGTCAAGGTATAAGCTTTTGTGTGCACACACACTTCTTCAAATACATTGACATGGAAGATACCAGTCCATACAGTCCATCTGTTAAACGCCTTTATTAAGCTGTGTGCTAATTTGCTGCTCACCCTTTACCTATATGTATGGACTGATAATTTCCGTGTCAGTGTCTCTGAAGAAGTGTGCATGCACAGGGAAGCTGATACCCAGAATAAAGCTTTGTTGGTCTTAAAGGTGCCACTGGACTCGAACTTTGTTCTGCTGCTTCGGACCAACATGGCTACCCCGCCTGAATCTATGAATGAAAAAGAGACCCTAAACGGAATCTTCTCTCTGAGTTGGTTTCAGAGGGCAGCTGTGCTGATCTGCATTAGAACAGTTAGATTTGAGGCTACTCATGTCTGACGAAGGGAGCTTTGACTCCAGAAAGCCTATACACCTTGAAAATCTCGTTGGCCTCTAAGGTACTATGGGGCTTGAATCTAGCTGTTGTCCAAGTTTGTATCCAAAGACAGCCGATGCTTCACTTTTATGAGTGAGTGAAACTGCTATCTTTTTCCTTCTAGCCAGAGCCAGGCGTAAGTGAAGCTTAGCTAACAGGGTCCCCTTGAAATTAATGTCACCGTACCTTTTCAATCTGCAACTTTCAAAACTCTGATGGGATTTTATTTTGTTCCATGTTAGGCTATTGTGACCCACAATGTTGCTGTAAGAGGGAATATTTCATGATGCAAAAATCCCAAAGCAGGATGGGGGGGGGGGGGGGGAGAGTTAAAGTTGACACTCTCTTCTCTAGGTGCGATTGTAAGCATTTAATATATATATACATACACACACACTATTTACATTTGAGAGAAACTGTGCTGTTTGCTGTAGCACACACAAACATTAGAGATCTGAGAAGACACGTTTACTGAAAATGGATTGATTACAAATGAAATGCTAAAAACACCTTTGACCAGTTGACAGATTTACAATGCAATCTTATGCGTGCTTACTCAGAAGTAAGTAACACTGTGTCGAATGGGATTTAGTTCCAGGAAATTGTTTATAAGATCTCAATCTCTGTATGACACAAACCACAAGCTAGTGGAATAGGAACATTTACACAAATCCATCTACAGCCCAATCCTATGGATGACTATTTGGGAAGTATCAGTAAAACTGCGGCCTTCCTTTGTTAATGAGCTGTTCAAGTGTGCTGGTTTCAGAAGTGGCATCCCTCGGCCATCTGCTACACAGAAATACTGTCTGTTGACATATTGGCTTCAATGATACTGTTAAGGATTTAAGTAAGGTAATCCACAATGCTAGACCAGTTCTGGAATATTTGAAGTTTCAGTAGAGAAGTTTCAATAGAGAAGTATTTTGAAAATGTTCAGACAGCCTCCTTCCTAAACATTGAGTAACTTTTACTCGCCCCTACATGTCAGAAAGTGTGTCCTTTAGGCATACTGAAGTCTGGCATCTTCATTTTCAGAAATTACCCATCGAGACTATGGCAAATGGCGCACGTTGGCAAAAGAGTCTCCTGTTTCAGTTATTCAGACAAAACGAGAGAGTCTCTGTGGTATAAAGCTTAAATGGATGGTTATCAGAAATGTAAAAGCTCTTTACAGTGGTTTATAATTCACTTCTGTTATTGGTATGCCCCAAGCCTTCTCATTTCTTGGTAAGTCCGGAGCAAGCAAATGCTCTAGAGCAGTGTTTCCCAACCTACGGATTGGAACCCAAAAGTGGGTCGTGGGGCCTCTGAAAGTGGCTCACAGGTCAGCCCTCCCTAATGGCAACTCCTGCCCTTTCCATCCTTCTTTTTCTTTCCTCCTCACCAACTTCTCACATTCTCATCACTCCTTCCTTCTCCGAGAATAATGAGAAAAAAGCTGTCAGGCAACTAGTAACTTCACTGTAGACACGAAAAGAAGGAGGGAAGGTTGGAGAGTAAGTGGGAGCCCATGTTCCCTGAATGTCCCTCCTCAAACTCTGGCTCCGGACCAGCTGGCAGAGCAGGACTCTGGGGTTGATAGCGCAGGCAGCTGGACCCTTTTTTGGTGTTTGTTGGTTTATCAAAAACATCTGGTTCGGCTCTGTAGAAAACAGAATGCTGGAATAGATGAATGCCAAGATCATCGTTTACCTAGGGAACCCAAAACAACTGGGGTCTGCCCTGGACAGGTCACGGTGGGTGCCGTGGCGCCTGTCAGTACTTACTTACTTTAGTGGTTGGGAGCACAGAATCTAATCTGGGAGAGCCGGGTTTGATTCCTCACTCTTCCATGTGCAGCTGCTGGTGTGACCTTGGGTCAGTCACAAGTTGTCTCAGAGCTGCTCTCTCAAGAGCAGTCCTGGAGAGAGCTCCCTCAGTCCCACCTACCTCACAGGGTGTCTGTTGTGGGGAGGGGAAGGGAAAGGAAGAAGAAGAAGAAGAAGAGATTGGATTTATACCCCGCCCTCCACTCCCCAAGGGAGTCTCAGAGCGGCTTACAAACTCCTTTTCCCTTCCCCTCCCCACAACAGACACCCTGTGAGGTAGGTGGGGCTGAGAGAGCTCTTTCCCAAGCTGTCCTTGAGGGAACAGCTGGTACAGAGCTATGGCTTGCCCAAGGTCATCCAGCCAGGTGCAAGTGGAGGAGTGGGGAATCAAACCCAGTTCTCCCAGATTAGAGTCCGCGCACTTAACCACTACACCAAACTGGAGATTGTAAACTGCTCTGAGACTCCTTCAGGTAGTGAAGGGCGGGGTGTAAATTAATCTCTTCTTCTTCTTTTCAGAAAGTGGGCAGAACAATTGCAAGAAAGGGCATGTTACTGGCTCCTCTCATTAAAAAAGGGAGTTCCTGTGTCTATTAAGTGGGGAGGGGGGTGTTGCATTTGGCTCCATCTTCTGCAGCAGCCATCCTGCAGTAGCTCTTTTGGAGTGGTGCCCTCCACTCCCACTCAAATATCCATTGGTGACCACAGGCTCAAAAAGGTTGGGGATCCCTGCTCTAAGGAGCCACCTGCATTATAGGGAATTAAAGTGCTCTGATTGTATTAACCCTGATCTTGACTTTGGGGCAAAGGTGGATATGGCCTATCTCTGAACAGTCTGTCCCATACATATTTTCCCCCCAATCTGGATTCTAAATGTATATCGTAGAAAAATCTAGAAGTGTTGACATCTTAGTCAGTTGCACTGAAAAACTACAGCCTTGAGGCAACTGGCCGTGCAATCCTAAAAAGAATTACTGCAGGCTAAGCCAATTGAAACCAATGAGCTTAAACTGGAGTAACTGTAAAGAGAAGAAGAAGAGATTGGATTTATAACCCACCCTTCACTCGGAGTCCCAGAGTGGTTTACAATCTCCTTTCCCCTCCCCTCCCCACAACAGACACCCTGTGAGGTAGGTGGGGCTGAGAGAGCTCTTGAGAGAACTGCTCTTTCAAGAACAGCTCTGACAGAACTATGGCTTGCCCAAGGTCATCCAGCAGGTGCAAGCGGAGGAGTGGGGAATCAAACCTGGTTCTCCCACACTGGAATCTATGCACTTAAGCACTACACCAAACTGTACTGTTAAAGACACAAACATATGCTTGTAGCATAAGCTTTCATATGCTAGAGTCACCTACTAGATCAGATGTTTTAAATTATTTAATATTGAGTTACAAGGAGTTGACTCTGTCTAGCTGAATCTGAAAATATTTTCAGATAGAAAATTAGCTGAAATATTGTTTTCTGTACAGGTGGACCTATCTTGGCTTCTTGTTTTTAGTTTATATGCAAACTTGGATATAAAAATAAATGAACAAATTAAAAGTTTTACCTTTCATGCATATTAATTCAGAGAAAAGATTATACTTTCTGCCAGATGATGCAGGTTTTGATAAGGTCATAATTTAAAGATATTATTATAAGCTAAAATATCAGACATACATTCAAACAGATTAGACTGTAAAAAATGTAGTCTATAAAGATTATTTTTTAATTTTAATTTTTATTGCTGTCAACAGCCACTTTGCTTTTCTCTGAGCTATAATATTTCTAAATGTTAACAAATCAGTCAAGGAAGTCACAGAATCTTGTTAAAACAATTATTTATAGATATTAATTTGTGTAGATTTGCTCATTGAGAGGGGAAAACTAGAAGATGAAGAAGAAGAAGAAGAGAAGAGATTGGATTTATACCCTGCCCTCCACTCCCCAAGGGAGTCTCAGAGCGGCTTACAAACTCCTTTTCCCTTCCCCTCCCCACAACAGACACCCTGTGAGGTAGGTGGGGCTGAGAGAGCTCTTTCCCAAGCTGTCCTTGAGAGAACAGCTGGTACAGAGCTACGGCTTGTCCAAGGTCATCCAGCCAGGTGCAAGTGGAGGAGTGGAGAATCAAACCTGGTTCTCCCAGATTAGAGTCCGCGCACTTAACCACTACTTAACCACTTAACTGTTAGCTTTCTGTAGTAGTGGGATGGGGTGAAGTAATTTTTTTTGACGTTTTGGTTTGGAAAAAGAGAGTTACCACAGATTGTGGATTTTGAAAACAGAAACAGTATGTTAATAGCAAACCTATTCTGTACCAGGCTACAATCTGATGCACAGTTCCTTGGGAGGAAGTCTAGGTGGGACTAACTTCTGAGTAAACATATATAAGACTGAAAGTCCCATTTTGCAGTATCGCTAGAACTGAAAGTAAAGTGAAGTTTCTGTCCTCCTACTGCTGCCCCAGTCAATCAAGAATAGCATGCTCTGGAGGTCCAGTTCAGGTGGGGTAGCCGTGTTGGTCTGCTGCAGCTGAACAAAGACTGAGTCCAGTGGCACCTTCAAGACCAACAAAGTTTAATTCTAAGTATAGGCTTTCATGTGCATGCATACTTCTTCAGATACAGTGAAACATAACTTCTTCAACCATTACATATAGGTAGAGAGAGGGTGGGGGGCTAAGTTGCCGGGAAGGGCGAGTTAGAGTCAAGATGCATAAGTAACTGGGATTGGATTAAAGTGGTTTGTAATATCTGTGAATAGCAGTAAATTAGCATACAAATACAGCGGTTAACAAACAGATGTGAGAACTGAGTTTGAGTCCAGTGGCACTTCCAAGACCAACAAAGTTCAATTCTGGGTATAAATGAGAACTGAGAGACTTAGGATGTGCAGATGCACAGTCCTTCAGATACATTGAAACATATTTCCTCAAATGTCCTCATGTATAGGTAGGGGGGGCATAGTTTCCAGGAAGGGCTAATTAAAGATGCAATAAGTAACTGAGCAATAAATACAGCTAAGATTGGAGTAACACATATGGTAAGACCTGTGGATAGCAGCAGATAATAAAAGTGTTAACAACAAATGTGAGAACTTAGTTTTGAGTCCAGTGGCACCTTTAAGACCAACAAAGTTTAATTCTGTGTACAAGTAAGAACTGAGTGACTTAGCATGTGAAGTAAGAACCTGATATCTCTATTAAGTCCTGGGGGTTCCATTGTCCTGAGTGTTATAATTTGTAATTCAGCAGTCTCCCATTCAAGACTGTTTCTGAAATTCCTTTGAAATAAAACAACTACTTTGAGGTCCCCCACTGAGTGCCCTGGGAGGAAGAAATGTTCTCCTACAGGTTTCTCAGTTTTGTGATTCTTGATGTCAGATTTGTGTCCATTTATCCTTTGGTGTAGGTTTTGACCCGTTTGCTTTATGTGGAGAACTGGAAGGCATTGTTGGCATTTAATGGCATATACAGTGGTAGAAGATGAGCAAGTGAACAAGCCTGAGACGGTGTAGTTGATGTTGTTAGGTCCAGTGATTATGTTGTTTGGGTGTATGTGGCAGCAAAGTTGGCATCTGGGTTTATTGCAAGCTCTGGTACCAGTGTCCATCTTCAAATTAGATGTTGTATTATTGTGGGTGAGGAGTTGTTTGAGATTGGGGGGCTGTCTGTGCACAAGAAAAGGTTTGCCCCCCAGTACTTGTGAAAAAGAACTGTTATTATTCAGTAGAGGTTGTCATTCACTGAACTGTTTTAAGTTGAGAGCTGTATGAACCTGGGCCAAGGGGATTTTGGGGGTGGAACAGATTTTCCAAGGTGTTCCCCTGTCCCATGCTTGATAGGTAAGTAACAAGAACACTTTCCTGGGAGTCAGCTCCATTGCATAGATCTAAGATTATAAGTAGAGCTCTAAACTATTTGAGATCCTCACAGTCTGTTCCCACTTCTGTAGAGCACTACTGTGAATTAATGTGAAAAGCAATTTTAAGTGCCTTAGAAGTAATAAGGAAATAAAAAATAATTATTATAATTTTGTAAGCCCTACACCTGCTTAGGTTATCATCTGAAGCCCTGATCCCATCATGACAATTAACAGCTGCATAAGACACTACTGTTTTGTGAAACTCCTTCAGAAGAGAGACAGTTTGGTGTAGTGGTTAAGAGCGACAGACTCTAATCTGGAGAATTGGGTTTGATTCCCCACTCCTCCACTTGAAGTCAGCTGGGTGACCTTGTGTCAGTCACAGCTCTCTCAGCCCAAAACAATAAATCTAGTTTTAGATTGCCAATCTTCAGATCTCCTGGCTATACTACACCCATTGCCACAGAATAACTGATTTAGAAGGAAGACTTGCCTGGGTCAGCTACTAGATGGCAGGATAACAGTGCTGTCCTAAACAGAGTTATACCCTTTTAAGCTCATTGAATTCAATGTACTCAGATGGGTGGCTTTGCCAGTTTTTCTTTTACTGCTGCCTTGCCATTGTGGTTTTACTATGTTTTTAAGTCTACAGTCCTCTACTGTCTTCCTCGGGAGTACCACTGAACACAGTGGGTTTACTTCAGAGTAACCACACATAAGATCCAGCTGTATGTGCATTGGTTATATTGCGGCAAGCTGCCTCTTGGATCCTAAGACAAGAAAGGCGGAGAATAACTATTTTAAATAAGCAACAAGGAGCAGTAAGTTACTGCAACAATGCTTAAAATGTTTAAAGGGGCAACTCTGGTGTGGGAGCCAACCTAATGTGCCCCCAAACTATCCAAGTCCAGCGATCCCTGGAGTCAGTTGCATGCAGGGTGCTTCCTGTGGGTGCTACCTCTGTCCTTAACATGGTACATTAGCATACAATCAAAAATGGGACAAGAGTCGCTGGAAAAGGCATGTGATTTTTCCTTGGTACTAAAAAACCTGCCATGCAGACTGAACTGGCTGAACAGACACTGACAGACCAGACCAGACAGTTTCTGTTACAAATAATGGTCAAGAAGAGTATTTTGCCTTTTGCTCCTGTTTTGGATACTTTTTTTAAAAAAATTGACCTGTGGGAAAAACAGTTCTGCATTCCTTAGAGGCTCTCAGCTTCAGGTGCCATAGTGTCCAACAAACAACACCCCAGAAGTTGGCAGCCTTTATCAGCTAATTAGGTGGGCAGAAATTCAACAAATGAGGGAAACCAATAGCTGTGCCTATTGAATTACTGCCTGAAATTCAATAAAAGGGTCAGATGTCTTCTTTTTCAGAGGACAGCTCTCTTTTCTAAACCGTGGCCTCTGGAAATGGTGGGATTCTGCTTCTGTCCGCTAAAATTGACTGAAGGGGGGGAGGGTTGAAGCTTTTTGTAAACAGCTGAGTGACAGCTTGTCACTCGAAAACAGGGCCTGTGTCCCAGACAGAGCTAACACTCTGGTGACAGAGCTACCACACACTCTACCTATATGTAAGGCTTGAGGAAGTCTGGTTCAGTGTATCTGAAGAAGTGTGCGCGCGCACGAAAACTTATACCCAGAATAAAACTTTGTTGGTCTCAAAGGTGTGCATGCACACAAAAGCTTATACCCAGAATTAAACTTTGTTGGGTTCAAAGGTGTGCATACACATGAAAGCTCATTGTACAATGGTGGGTGGCAACTGTATTTAAATTATAGCAGTCATGTACATCTGTGAACCTAGGTCAGCACAGCCAGTGTTTATCCTTTTCTGAAGGACGTCTCTTGTCTCTTTTTTGGGAGGGGGAGGCCCAAACTAGGAAGACTAGCCTATCAGGTACTGGGAGAAGACCCAAAGAAGCCACGGTGCCCTGAGGACTGCAAGTAGGCCCGGTGTGTAGGATTCACCGCCTTCCTTTGCAGGTGGTTTGTAACGGGGGGGAGGGGGGGGTGCCCTGCCCGGATCCCGCAAGCACTGCGGGGCGAGGGGGACTCTCTCCATAGCGCCTGGGGACTCTGCAGCAGGCGCAGGCCCTAAAGCGGCCGCCGCGGCCTGCGCTCCCAGGTTACCACAGCAACGCGGGCGACGCGCGGGGAGGCGGCGACGGCCGGCCCGGCCTGTCCGCCGGCCGGCCGGCCTCAGAGAGCCGTCGAGGGCCGGAGGGGGGGGGCATGCCTCTGGCCGCGGGCGGGCGGCTGGCCGGGCCCGTTCCGCTCGGTTCCTCCCCGGGTGCTGACTGCGCGGCCTCCGCGCCTGTGTCTCCTTCCTCCTCTCCTCCAGCAGCGGCAGCAGTGGCGGCGGCGGCAGCAGCCATGGCTTCGTCGTCGTCCCCATCGTCGCTGCCCCCTTTCCAGTTCCGTCCGCGGCACGAGAGCCCGGACTGGCGGCGCCTGAGCGCGGTGGACGTGGGGCGGGTGGCGGCCGAGCTGGACGTGGCGGCGCTGCAGGAGCACTTGGAGCACGTCACCTTCTGCAGCGCCGAGCGGGAGTGCTGCCCGCGCTGCCAGGCCCCCGCCGACCCGCTCCTCCTCCGGCTCTTCCGCCTGGCCCAGCTCTGCCTCGAGTACCTCCTCCACTCGCAGGACTACCTGGGCGCCCAGCTGCGCGCCCGCCAGGAGCTCCTCCGCGCCGCCGACGCCCACCGCGCCCAGCTGGCCAAGGAGCTGGCCGCCAAGGACCACCTCGCCCGCACCCTCCGGGACGAGTGCAAGCGCCGCAGGAAGATGATCAGCGCCCAGCAGATGATGCTCCAGGCCGGGGCCGCCTGCCACCAGGTAGGGGTAGCCGCCGGGAGGGACCGCATCCAGTGTTCCCTCGAAGCTGCGTTAGTGTGAGCTAACCTCCAGCTCACACGTTTTTTCTCTTCACTCAGGAAGGATGGCTCCAGAGCAAACGTAATTTATGCAGTAGCCAGATCGCTGGCTCACAACTTTAATGCCAGTAACTCACAAAGTAGGATTTTTGCTCACAAGACTCCACAGCTCCCACTCCCACCCACCCCTTCCCTCCGAATCAACCCATCTGGACTTTGGGAAGAGGGCACGTGGTTCGTGGCAGAGCCGTCTGCATTGCATGCCTAGGGGCCCAGTTAAAAGGATCAGGAAGCAGGTGATAAAACCATAAGAGAAGCCAAGGTTGGATCAGGCCAATGGCCCATCCAGGCCAACATTCTGTCAACACAGTGGCCAATAAATACCAGGTAGCATCAGGAGCTCCAGCAGTGGGACCAGGACACTAGAAGCCCTCCCACTGTCGCCCCCCAAGCACCAAGAATACAGTGCATCACTTGCCCCAGACTGAGAGTTCCTATCTATACCTAGTGACGAATAGCCACCGATGGATCTCTGCTCTGTATGTTTATCCAATAACTTCTTGTAGCTGCCGCCACCTCCTGATGTGAAAGACTTCTGCCTAAAACCCAGGCAAACGGCTGCCGATCAGAGTAGGCAATGCTGACCTTGATAAAACGGTTGCTTTGAGGCTGGTGATTGTCTGTGTCTGGTGGCATAGCCAGGAATTTGTCGGTGGGGGGGGCAACAAGGGGGTGTGGCATCACACAAATTTTAAAAGTATAAAAGTTGCAGCTTGAATGGTGTTTAAAAGGGGGACTCTTGGCTTCCCCATTTAAACGCCACTCAAGCTGTGAACAGCATGCCCACACCCGCAGCTGGTAGACGAAGAAGAGGCTGCAGGCAGGGGAGCTGCTTGGATGGGGCGGAGCTCACTATGGAGCAGGTGGGGCCCCCAGGTTCTCAGCCATTACCCAATCATCCTTCAGTTCACCTTTTACCCCTTGGTCATCCAAGGGCCCTACTGCTTCCCTGGCTGGTTTCCTACTTCTAATGTATTTGAAGAAAGTTTTATTATTGGTCCTTATGTTTTTTGCAATATGCTCCTCATATTCCCTTTTTGCCTGCCTGATCATAGACTTGCGTTTTATTTGCCACAGCCTGTGTTCCCTTTTATCAGCCTCACTGAGACTAGCTTTCCACTGCTTAAAGGAATCCTTCTTACCTTTTACAGCTTCCATTACTTTGTTAGTTCACCATGCAGGCTTTTTTCTATACCTATTTGTGCCTTTCCTAACCCGCAGTATATATTTTCTCTGAGCCTCTAGAATTGTAATTTTAAATAGTCTCCAAGCTTCCCCAATGGTTTTGAACCTTTCTACTTTTCCTTTCAGTTTTCTCCTCACATGTCCCCTCATATCAGAGAAGTTACCCCCTTTTAAAGTTAAAAGTGGTTGTGTCAGTCTTCTTGGGCAACTCCCTATTGATACAAATGTTAAACTCAATAACATTATGGGCACTGTTCCCAAGCGGTTCAATCACTTTAACATCTCTCACTAGGTCTTGGGCGTTACTTAGGACCAGATCCAGGATCACCTCTCCCCTGGTAGGTTCCATAATTATCTGCTCCATAGCACAGTCACTGAGAGTGTGTAGAAACTCAATCTCTTTTTCCTGACTTGAACACATATTGACCCAATCAATGTGTGGATGGTTAAAGTCACCTATTACAACACAGTTATTTTGTCTGGCTGCTATCTTTAATTCATTCATCATTTTATAATCCTCCTCTGTCTTTTGATTGGGTGGGCGATAACAAACTCCCAATGTTAAGCTTCCTTTTGGGCCCACTAATTCAACCCACAGCATTTCCAGAAGCGAATCCAGTTCTCCTACCCTCTCAATCTTACTGGACTGTATACTCTCTCTGACATACAAAGCCACCCCACCTCTAACCCCCCCCATCCTTCCTATATAATTTATAACCAGGAATCACCATATCCCACTGATTTTCCTCATCCCACCAGGTTTCTGAAATACCCACAATGTCTATGTTTTCCCCCAACACCAAGCATTCCAACTCCCTGATTTTACCTTGGACACTTCTAGCATTAGTATATAAACATCTATAGTTTTCCATACATGTTAAGCCCACAACCTTCCTCTTGCTGCCTCGAGACCTTGCCAGGCCGTCCCTGTCATTTGCCACAGTCTCAGAGAATGGGAACGGCTGAGTAGATTCCTTCTCCTGGTCCGTGAAGATACAGATTGGTAGGGGTTACATAACAACTCATGCTTCACTTAATCCTCAGCTGCAATAATGATAGCACAGACATCACTGGGCATTACTAGACATGTCAGAATTCTGGAAACTTAAGACAGCTTGTGAAAAAAAAATAGAAAGCTCGGGGAAAATCAGACTATAAGCAATATATACTTTCCAATCAAACCTACTCCATTGCGTAAACAACATAAAATGCATCATTTGTAACATAAAGTGCCATCCATTTACGTGGAAAGTAACTCTGCTCAGGACTGCACTGTTTGTAAGTATATGGTATTAGTTGGCATATTTGTGGAATTTAAAAGTATAAATGTTTGGCACTGCCATTCAAAGAACACTTTCTTGGGAGGTTCAGGTTCACAAAGCCCCACTGAATAGCATGAGACATAAGGCAGAGTTGCTTAGAATCATGTGCTTAACAGTGGCATCCTAAGCAAGTTTACTTAGAAGCCTACTGAAGTCTATTCACTGGGGCTGATGCCCAGAAAAGTGTTCTTAGGATGGCAGTATTAATGTTATACAAGCAAAATAGCATATATATCCAGTACTAAGAGGGAGAGAGAGCTGCAGACTGTTGCATCATGTGCTATCTTAGCAAATTAAATTCATTCCAAAATTGTGTGTATATATATATATACACACACACACACATGTATATATATATATATACATATATACACACGCACATGTATATGTGTGTATGTATATGTGTATGTACTGTATTTTACGGACCATACGACGCACCTGACCATTAGATGCAGGGGAGGCTCGCACCTTCCACGCTGGTCAGCAGCGGCCTCGCGCAAGCTGGGAACAGGAGCCGGCGGCCTCGTGCGAGCCGGCAGCAGGAAGAGAAAGAGGGACAAGAGCCAGCGGTGGCGGCGGCCTCGCGCGAGCCGGCAGCAGGAAGAAGAAGAGGGACAGGAGCCGGTGGCGGCCTCGTGCGAGGCAGCAGGAAGAGAAAGAGGGACAGGAGCCGCCAGTGGCAGCAAGAGGAAGAGAGACAGGAGCCGGCGGCAGCGGCCTCGTGCGAGCCGGTAGCAGTAAGAGGAAGAGGAACAGGAGAGCGGCGGCAGCAACCGGAGCCGGCAGCAACGTGCAGTCTTCGCTCCATAAGACGCACACACTTCCCCCCCCAGTTTTTTGGGGAGAAAAAGTGTGTCTTATGGTCCGAAAAATACGGTATATATAATTTGATATGGGTTTCTTTACTTCCCAATTTTTCCACTGAAACTATTGAATGCATACACTTTGAATTAGTGTCTTTAAAAGCAGTTTACTCATTTCAAAGAAAAAGTGTTTTTTAGGCATTTTCTTCAATATGTCCCAAATTCCAACAAAATTTGGAAAATCCCTTGGGCGATTCCCCCCAGGCCTTCACATCTCTAAGGGTATCAAGTCATGTTCTACTAGCAGAGCTTTAGTATGTCTCATTCTAATCATTTGTGTGCTGCTGGTACCAAGTCTCAAGAATCAGGCATACCAAATCCACAGATATTGTGAACTGAAAGAGATTCTTTCCCCTACGCTGAGGTGTGATATTGTATACTTACTACATCTACAACAAATGCACATGCATGGAAAAGCGTGCTCCATTGTTCAGGCTAGACTGAACTTGCCCGATCTTGGAAGCTATGCAGGGTTGACCCTGGACAGTATTTGGAAGGGAGACCACCAAGGAATACCAGAGTCGTGACATGGAGGCAGGCAATGGCAAGCTACCTCTGAATATCTCTTGCCTGGAAAACCCCATGGAGTCACCATAAGTCAGCTGTGACTTGACGCCAAAAAAAAAGCACTTAAATGTTTGACTTGCCACTGCTTTTTTCTATTAAAAAATACTGACATCTAACTAAGAGACTGCCCAACCTCCTCCTCTTAGTTTCATAAGGTTACTTGCTCAATTAAAGACAGTGTCAGTGAGAGTCACAGAGGCTATAACTAAAACATCTGTTTGCCTATTGTCTTTATGAGCATGACTGCAAACACTTACTTGTTGTCTGTCAATAAGATTGATGTTACTGGGTACTGTTAAATCCAGAGCTTGGTTGTAGGTGCCCAGGTTCCACTGAAACCTATCTGCCTTTATTTATTTAGAATATTAACGGGCCTTGCTCATCGTGAAACCTTTTGAGACAGCTTACAACATTATACTGATATAATAAAAGCAACTAATATCAGTAAAACACAAACTCGCATTGTACAGTTCCAACAGAGAAAATCAAATAGCAGCAGTATAAGCGGGAGCACCCAAGAATTAAATGCAATAAACGATTGGCTATATTTATACTAGTACCTTCTGCCAAGGTGCCCAGAGTAACTTTGAGCGTAACTGTACTTGAGTTGCATCCAAAGTGTGTGACCTTTGCTAACGCACATGGAATGTCATTCACTGGAGAAGAGAAGGGACTTTGTTCCACTAATGCTAGTGCCACCTTCCAGTGCAAGGTACCTTCCCCTAATGCAAGAAACTCTTCCACTAGGAGTGTCAGAGGAACCCAAAGACTGTAACCAACCCAAAGACATAACCAACCAACAGAATTTTAACACCTCTAAAGCCCTGGGTTTTATAGTCCTTACACTGCTTTTCAGACTTCATTGTTTGGTAGTTACTAGTTTTATTACTTGCTCTCTTTGGTATTTTGATATTTTGAATTTTTGAACGTCACCCGGAGTACCCTGGTAAAATAATCATTGCGTGCCATCAAGTCATAACCATTTCATGAGCAGAGGTGGTTTTATCATTGCCTTCCTTGGCACAGAAGTCCTGCTTGTTCCCTTGGTGGTCTCCCATCCAAGCACTAACCAATGCCTACCCTGCTTAGCTTCCAAGCTCTGGCAAAATCAGGCTCGTCAAGGCTACTCAGGCTTGGAGAAATGACGGCTGAGGGGTGACATGATTGCGGTTTACAAGATTATGCATGAGATAGAGCAGGTAGAGAAAGAAGTCCTTTTCTCCCTTTCTCACAATACAAGAACTCGTGGGCACTCCATGAAATTGCTGAGCAGTCGGGTTAGAACAGATAAAAGCAAGTACTTCTTCACCCAAAGAGTGATTAACACGTGGAATTCACTGCCACAGGAGGGGGTGGCGGCTACAAGCATGGACGGCTTCAAGAAGGAATTAGATAAACATATGGAGCAGAGGTCCATCAGTGGCTATTAGCCACAAGGTATAGATAGGATCTCTCCGTCTGGGGCAAGGGATGCTCTGTATTCTTGATGCTTGCGGGGGGGGGGGGACAGTGGGAGGGTTTCTAGTGTCCTGGCCCCACTGGTGGACCTCCTGATTGGCACCTGGTATTTTTGGCCACTGTGTAACAGAGTGTTGGACTGGATGGGCCATTGGTCTGATCCAACATTGGCTTCTACTATGTTCTTACTACCAATACATACTAAGCCAGTAAATAATTAAAATTTTACCTGGCACATAAAGGTGTTAGGGGAATGGAATTTCATAGATGGGTGCAACAGCAACAACTGAAGCCCTTTTATCTATGGTGGAAGCATACAAAACTGTATCTCAGGCTTCTGTGAGAAAGCAAGTGATCCTTGTGAGATATACCATATTTTTCGCTCCATAAGATGCACCTGACCATAAGACGTACCTAGCTCTGCTCAGTGCCATGGCTTGGGAAAGGTGAGGGGGGTTTAAGACGCACACACTTTTCCCCCCACTTTTTTTGGGAGAAAAAGTGAGTCTTATGGAGCAAAAAATACGGTAAGTCCCAGAATGCTTAAGAGGGTAACAACAAGCAGTTCTGATTGTGCCTGGAAACAAATTTTCAGTCAGGTAATTCTTTCAGTACTGGTGAGCTAGGCCTATCTGGGCTTCGTTTGGATCCCAAATTATATGTGCCTGAACTCATTGCAGATCCATGTACAGCTTCATTAATTACATGTTGTTGCCATCTTCACTGGTAGGACTGCGTATAGGTAGGAATTGGGCCATGCACACTTTGTGTGTGTGTAGGGGGGAATAAACAAAACAGTAACCAGTAACTAAATCTAAATCTCTTTACAAGTTAGCATCATTTTAATTTGTATTTAATGCACGATTATGCAGAGAAAGCCAGAAACATTAAAATGTTCCTCACACGTGACTGCAGTTGAGATGCGAGATGGTGTCAAGGGACCCACTCCAGTCCTCTTTCCTTTCTTTTTAAGTGTGAAAGCACTTTGTTGTTGCATATAATTGATGTCTATTTAGGAATAAGAGAACTGATTTAAGAGCTCCGCACATGGCTCTTCACCACCAACACGAATGCAGTTGCCTGTGGAATCAGGCATTGCATCCACTACAGACAAGTGGGACTGTTATAACACCAGTGCTTAGTTAGTTATAATGTTTTATGGCCAATTTAATGCATTAAGTTACTTGGTACGCTTTGGACGAGAGATCCCTGCTGCGTTTTGGGATTTCCGCAGCATTGAACCCTTTCTGCCAGGGCTTTTTGTGTTCTTCCATTTATCCAGCAAGAAAAATATGTAACTTAATTATTTATGCTCTTAGTGGCTGTTTCGAGACATTTATATTTAATAGCACAGTAGCTATCCGTACTCAGTTTTTAAATAGTAGATGAGAGTTGAGAATTCAGCCATAAGAATCGGCTTCTGGTTCGGCTGAACTAGTTCTTAAATTGCTGCTTACATGTGTTTCACACCCTGCCTCCTGATTGCCTTAAACGCAGCGTTAGGGGATTCTGGCAAGAAAGTCTATCCTCATTAGGAGTGAAGAGCAAGTGATCACAAGGTCATGTATCCGCAGATCACTAACAGAAGAAAGTTAAGCCAGTTCGTTTTTCTTTCTTTATGCATCAACACATGAGTGTCTGTCTAACAAATTGAAAACATAAATGTAAAACTAACGATCAGAATTGTGCCTATTTACATTTTTTTATGGCTCTGAAGCAGCTGAACATATGTAAAAAGCCGTGCAGGTCTCAGTTAACCGCTCACTTTATAATATTTTGTGTTAACAAAGCTTTTGGGGGATCGATAGAATATTTCATCTTTTTGTAGAAAATCCCATTCAGAAAGCGTACGTTTGTATAGAAGAGCCCAGCTGTATGGTTATAGAAGGGCCCAGCCACTGAGAATGGGCTCCAGGCTAGCATGAAGTACGCAGACATGTTTCCTCAGCTGTACATATTACAATTGCATATACCAGTGATTTTTTTTTAAATTGAAGCTTGACTTTTATTTTGCAGTGTCAATTCTGTGAAAAAAGTTTTATGAACTATTCCTTCCTGCACAATCATTTGCAGCGTCGCCACGCCGAAGAGTCACACAGTGGTAAGCTGAAGTTCTGGAAGAAAATAATGTATAGATCAGAGTTGGCCATTCGTCTTTTTGTTGTTGTTGTTCTAGCGTAGAAAGTATAACTACATGCCATTGGCAGTAACCACTCAATGATGGAGTGGAGTTTGGAGTCCCATCACCTTAACCCAGTTAAAAGTAGTCATGACTTAGGGGTACAATCCTATGCCCACTTAACCTGGGACTATGTCCCACTGAATACAGTGCAGCTTTCTTCCGAGTAAACATGCACAGAATGAGCCTACGCATAGGAATGCCAACAGCCAGGAAAGGAAAATGCCATGTCCCTTTAACAGAGGCTTAATGGGTGGCTACTTACCAGTTGGTGTTATTTTCCACCCTCCTGTGAAAAGCTTCTCTTGCCCATTTCTACACATTAGAACATTTTTCTCCAGGCCTGTTGGCAACCCTGCTTATATGTCATGCCTGCATTTCATTTGTAGCAGCTAGTTGACTGACAGTCCCATCCTGTGCAGGTTTACTAGAAGTAAGTCTCACTGTAGCCAGCGAGGCTTACTTCCAGGTAGGTGTGCATAGGATCCACCCCGCTGTCAGCTGCTAATGGTATTCTGCCCAAACTCTCGCCAATTTCTTTTCTCTGACATAATTGAATGTGTAATCACCACATCCTTTGCTCTAGTGATTTGGAGGCACCTGAAAGGAGCTTTTTCTTTCAGATCATTGTCTCTCCCATTCTGTTTGTCTTGTTTTCTTCCTATAGAAAACTCCACTGCAGCTGCTGTCTGATTAAATGAAAGAGGATTGATTTTTTGATGCGGGGGCCGGGGTGGGGTCACTGCTAGCTCTGAAAGAAATTATGACGGGTTCCCCCACCATCACCACAGCAGTTCAGCTTTCCTGTTTATCTCCCCCCCCCCCAGTTTTTTTTTTTTTGCCTTGCAGAGGTGGGGCCTCTAACAAAAGTGATACCCGAAATAACAAAGACTTTTTGTATAATCTTTCAGGATTCAGAGCCCACAAAGCTTATGCCGCAGTACATTCGTTAATGGTCTATAATGGGGTACCCAACCTCTTTGAGCCTGTGGGCACCTTTGGAATTCTGAAACAGGGTTGTGTGGGTGCAGCCACAAAATGGCTGCCAGAAGAGGTGAAGCCAGTGACAAAATGTCAGGGAGTCTGGTCATGCACAACTTTAATAATAGTAACTCCTCAACATTTCAGGCAGAAGCTCTGTTTAACAGGACATCTTTTACAATGGACATAGTATTTAAAAATATTTTCATTAATACACCTTCAGTCGTGCAGTGAAAAATCCTTGTGCTTTGGTGGCAGCTGCTGCACAGCCAGTGAGATCTCCAGTGGCCAGCCAGAAGCCCCGGTGGGCAAAAACTCCACTTGGCTCTGCCCGCGTTCTAAAAACCCTTGGCAGGCACCAGGGAAAGTGTCTGTGGGCACCATGGCACCCACAGGCCCTGTGCTGGTCTGTAAGGTGCTATGAGGCTGTTACGTTGGCAGCAGGAGACTAACACGGGGTACCTCTTTGGAATTTCTCACTATAGCTGAAAACACTTGTGAAGAACTGGGGCTGGTTTAGAAACACTAGCCGAGGACAGACTGGGCTTCTGGAGCTCCCTGCCTCCGTTTTAGAAGTGGAGGCAGAGAGGGTGTCCAGACAGCCACAGCTGTCCCCCGTCGCTGGCGCGGACTCACCCGTCCGCGAGGCGCCGGCATGCCGCTTCAGCCGGAGACGCCTGGGAACTGGTCCCCAGGTGTCTCCGCGCGCATCCCCAGGCTTCCAGCGGGTGTGAACGCGCCAAAGGCGCGTCGCACATGCCGCCGGAAGTCTGAACGGTGGCTGAGCATAGCCGCGGCTTGCCCAGGCAGCCGCGCTCCACCGCCCCTCGCAGCCAGTGCGAACGGGACGGTCCAGGCAGCTTTTCCCGCGGGGCTTTTGGCCCCGTGGCTGTGCCGGGACAGATCTCCAGTCTGTCCTCAGCCACTGTCACCACATTCACTCCGTATTTCACTAGGGGTTAAATTCTAAAAAACAAACAAAATTCTACATAGAAATGTAGAGCTGGAAGGAACCTCCAGGGTCATCTAGTCCAACCACCTGCACAATGCAGGAAATTCACAACTACTCCCCACTCCCTCAGTGACCCCTGCTGTGTGCCCAGATGCAGGCAAAATAATAATAATCCAGAATCCCTGGGCCAATCTGGCCTGTAGGAAAATTCCTTCCTGACTCCAAAGTGGCAGTTGGCATTACTTTGGGCATGTAAGAAAGGGGCCACAAGGGCCAAGCACTGACTCATCCCTTCCTGCCTTCTTGTTCATGATCTGCCTAAATTCACAGAATCTCCTTTGCTGTCAAATGGCCATCTAGCCTCTGTTTAAAAACCTCCAGAGAAGGAGAGCCCCCCCCCCACCTTCTGAGGAAGCCTGTTCCGCTGAGGAACCACTCTGTCAGGAAGTTCTTCCTAATGCAGTGCCCCAGACTGAACACGATATTCCTGGTGAGGTCTAACCAGAGCAAAGTGACATCATCCTTTCTCATGATCTGGACAATACACTTCTGTTGCTGCAGCCCCAAATCGCATTTGCCATTTTAGCTACTGCATCACACTACTGACTCACGTTCAGTGTATGGTCTACTAAGACCCTTAGATCCTTTTTGCATATTCTACTGCCAAGACTAGTCTCCCTTATCCTATAATTATACATTTGATTTTCCTACCTATATGCAGAACATTACATTTAACTCTGTTGAAATTATTTTGTTTTAGCCCAGTTTTCCAGCCTGTCAAGATCATCCTGTATCTTGTCTCTGTCTTCTACTGTATTTGGTACCCCTCCCAATTCAGTATCATCTGCAAATTTAATGAAATCCCCCCCTATTCTTTCATCCATTTATAAAGATGTTGAACAACGCAGAGCCTAAGACAGATCCCAGAGCCTTACTGAAATCAAGATAAACTATGCCCACAGCATTCCCCTAATCCATCAAGGTAGTAGCTCTCTCAAAAAAGAAAATTAGGTTAGTCTGACATGACTTGTTCTTGAAGAACCTGTGCTGGCTCTTAATAATCACAGCTGTCCTTTCTAAATGCTCAAAGACTGACTGTTCGATCATTTGTTCTAAAACCTTTCCAGATATAGGTGTCAAGCTGACAGGTCAGTAGTCACCTGGATCCTCTTTTTTCCTCTTCTTGAAGATGGGGATAACATTTGCCCATCTCCAGTCTTCTGGCACCTCACTTGTTCTCCAAGAATTCTCAAAAAGAATGGACAGAAGTTCTGAAATTACATCAGCAAATTCCTTTAGTTCCTTTGCAGCAAAACCAGCTGCGGATACGACTGATTGGTTAGGGATTATGACATCACCAACCTACACACCTGCCTTCCTCAGGCCTTGAAACAGTCTTACAGGGTTTTTTTCACATTTACAGTTTTTACAACACAAAGAATAAGTGAATTGGTATGTATATAATCCTTTGCAAAAAAAATCAGAAGTTGGGCGGCCTATCCAAAGCATTGGGAGAGGACAAAACTGATGGCTGACTCCATTTTCTGCTAGATAAAATATTTGTCATCCAGATTAGGAAATGGAAGAAAGCTGGGCTCATCTATGCTGAAAAATTGGTTTCAGTTTCTCATCCTGGGCTCACATTATATTTGAAAGTGAGGGGAACTAGCTGGCATGGTTAAAATGAGATGGACTATTAAGAACCTTTGATCAAATAAAAAAACCTGTGTTGCTTTTATTTATTCACAGTGCTGCTTTCTCTTAATTTAGGGTAATGTTTGGGGACTACACGGAACTAAACGTTAAAATTTGCATGAAAGGAAATATATTTATTATATGGTATATACAGTAATGTAGTTAAAAACATAGGGCTTGAATATTAGGCTGCATTAAAGTTAATTGAGAATTGATTTTATATAAGCTATTATATAAATAAATTATAAACAATAACATAAATAAATTATAAACAAGGCTGATGATAAATACCAAATGACCAACACAAGACCATACGTCTTTCAGACTTTTAGGCCTTCTTCAGTAGTCAATAATACATAACATAGTTTTTAGAAATACATCCAGAAAATAAACAATATATATCCTCCTGACCAGGTGATCTTATCTCATATGTTGTGTGGTTTGATGTTAGCTTATAAAGCAAAGCAACGACGATGAAAAGCTGTGTACCGAAAGACACTACAAAGCAATTTCCAGAAAATTAATGACAATATAATGCAGAATATACCATGAACTATGCTGATAATATTAATTTGATACATAACATAATCACAATATAAGCACACAATGAAGGTACACAATGTAGTCACAGCAGGCTGCACACAGTAGAGGTACACAGGCAACGAAGGATCCAGATATACACTTCATTTCGGAGTCCTTCCTCAGAAGTGACTAATACAAATGCTTCTAATTGCAAAAATGCTTCTGATGGCAAAACAGTCTGAGGACATTCATGGGAACAATGTTTACTAAGATGAAGTTAGCTCTCCTTTCAAAATAAAAAGGGTGGCCCGTTAAAATAAGGAATTGGTGGAAACACTGTTCCCGTGCATGTCTTCAGACGTTTTTGCTCTCAGAAGCACTTTTGCAACTAGAAGCATTTGCATTAGGAAACACTTGGCAGGCACCGTGCAAGGTGTCGGTGGGCACCAGGTTGCCCACAGGTGCTGGGTGTGGGGCCCTTTCATTACTTTGCCAGCAGGTGGCCTGGTTTCACTCCTTTTGTGACTGGCCTGGACCCCAGCGTTGACTCGAGTGATGGAAAGGGTTCTGTAGGAAGGGCTGCATTTCCCAAAATGTAATGAAAAGACCACTAAATGTGTATTTTCTTTTAAGCAGATAAGAAACAGAAAGCACAGACAGATAAACTACAAGAGGAGATTGACAAGCTGAAGGATCAGTTACAGCTCACCCGGTCTCAGTTAGAAGCTGAGCAGCAAGCTCACATGGTCAAATTGGCTAAGGTGGGGCATGTTTTGTGTCCGTCTTCTGTTGCTGGATTCTGTACAAGGATAGCCTTAGCTCATTGCCTGCACTGTCATCACGTAGGTCATATTTGATGCCTCTGGAATTATTAAATCGCTCTGTTCCTCTGCCATGTGGCATTCGCTGTTTGTTCCTCAGCAGCAGATTGAAGCTTGAATAATCTTGTCAGGGCTGCTTCAGCTATAATTTAAGGAGCAGAGCTAATTTTGATCCATATATACAGCGGAAGGGCTTTGCAGTAGATTGTCGGGGCTGGTGTTCTGTGGGCAAGATGACAGTCACGCAAGAAGAAGCACAGGTGGCACGCGGGGATGGGTACCTCAGAGCAGTTTAATCTGTACCTGAGTGATGAATTGCCTAGATGAAGCAGCCAGGCTAGAATTGACAGTTGCAGAAGATTGGGAAGACCCTGCTTAGTTGGTAAGTGCAGTACCATCTTCTGGCCATCTATATTGGTGGCGCTGTAATGCATCAGAGGGGCAGGCCAACAGCTCCCACCTCTAGCAAACTTGCACACTTGGGCAGACAGTAAATCCCTGATTCAAAGTTCCTGGTGCTTTATGTAGAGGGTAGAGGCAAAGGTCAGGTCAAAGGGCCAAACAGGATAACTTCCTGCAAAGGACAAACCAGAGAGCAGTAGAAACAAAAGTGGTCCGAGCCTGTCCATGAGAGGGAAGTCAGAAATCACAGAGCTGAGCAGGAACCGGGGGAAACATCAGGAACAGAATTGAAGGTTAAGGCATGAAAGGTTGGAGGGAAACAGAAGACGACTGCTTAGGTCTGAAAAGGGGCCTTGCTGCGCTGGCAAGCAGGCCTTGTTTTCTGAAAAGTGCTTTCACTGCTTTTCACTGTTAAGCAAAGCTCTTGAGAGACTGAAATATTGTAGAAAGCAGCATCAGAAATAAGTTATTTCAGTAGGGAGCAAGCAGCTTAAAAGCCATCGGGGAGTCCACCAGTGGACCCCGTGTAATTTGGATTTCTCAGTGTGAAGAACTTTGGGCTGCTGACTTCGTGCCCTTTTGAACTCGTGTGTTTGTTGCCTCCTTGGCAGAATTCTCAGCATAACTTGAATGATTTCAGGAACATGAGGAACACAGGTCAAAAGAGGAGGAGATCCGGCACTTATTTCACAAATGGAAAGAAGAGGAAAAAGAAAAACTGGCCACTGAGTTAGAGAAAGTGAAAGAGATGTTTATGAAGGAGTTTAAAGAGCTAACTGCAAAGAATACAGAATTAGAAAATGTAAGTATTCTAAGCTGTATCTTGTCATAACACTTAAAGGGCAGAATGTAACCTCATAAACTGTAAATACTGGCTTTCTTGGGCTAAAGTTTTATAAACTTCTTGGTATGGTCATAGTTTTATGTTGCAAAGACAAAATATGGTAAAGCTCCTAAACCTGTCCCCCTGCCCAGTAAAGTTAGGGGCCAAACAGTTGTGGAATCAAGCCTTCTGCATGCCTATTCCTAAGTGGATCCATGAGGCCAGAGGCCAGCTCAACATGGAGCATTCTGGAGGAGATTCCAGAGCCAGTGTGGGTGTAGTGGTTAAGAGCAGTGGACTTTAATCTGGTGAACCAGGTTTGATCCACCACTCCTCCACCTGAAGCCTGCTGGGTGGCCTTGGGTCTGTCACAAGTTCTCTCAGAAATTTCTCAGTCCCACCTGCCTCACGAGGTGCCTGTTGTGGGGAGAGGAAGGCGATGGTAAGCCGATTTGAGACTCCTTAAGGTAGAGAGAAGTGAGGTATAAAAACCAACTCTTCTTCTTCTACACAATATGAAACAGAGTGCCATTGTGATGTAGTAGTTAAGATTGTCGGACTAAGATCTAGAAGACTCAGGTTTGAATCCCCACTCATACTATGGAATCCCAGTAGGGGACCTTGGGCCAGTCACACTCTCTCAGCCTAACCTACCTCACAGGGTTGTTGTGAGAATAAAATGGAGGAGTTAGTTTTTTTTATTAAGTACATTTTTATCCCTTGCTTCAACCAGGGAGCTCAGGGCAGCATACCTGGTTCTCCCCTCCTCCGTTTTTATCCTCACAACCGCTCTGTGACAGTAGTTAGGCGGAGGGAGAATGACTGGACCTGGGTCCCCCGGGAAGTTTCACGATGAGCAGTTACTTGAACCAGCATTGTATCTCCTGCACCAGACTGGCAAGTTGTAATAAATATTTTGCTTATTAGAAGCTTTTTTTCCCCCTAGGAGAGCACACTAAATACTTTTGTTCATTCATCTGTCTGTCTTATCTGCTCCCCTGTCTCTGAAAAGGGTAGGTTTACAATGTTCTTTGCAACCACAGAAAACTCGTACGTTTAATGGAGACCTAGTTTCCATTTTGTAGCGCTTTCAGAAAATATGTTTTGAGATTATCCTTCTTTGATTTTTTTTACTCTTTACTCTTAGCATCTGGTAGAATTACAGAAGTCCAACAAACACTTGAAATCTAATTTAGGCACGTTAAAAGACAGCTATGAATTTCCGGAAGAGAAACCTCGGAACGCTGCAGAAGACCAGAATGTAATTCAACTTCTTGAAAGACAGGTAATTTGTGACTGAAGTCCATGAGCAATGGGCACAGAGGCTGGTTCCCTTGTCCCTGTTTACACGTGAGAGGGCATTTAACACATAGACAGTGGATCCCTGGGGTGATCTTCACCTGCTTTCTCACAGGAAGCAGCACCAGTTCCTGAGCCCCAAGCTTGCAGACTTGTGCTTTAGAGATGTGACAAATGTGCCCTATATGTCTATAATTCGGTTCAGATTTCACATTGTATAAGAATTGCAAAACATACCATAGAAAAATTAATGGTTCCTAATAATAAGGTAAAGCCTTTGTGAATCGACATATATCCATTAAGGACAATGGAGTACAGTGTAGCTAAAGAAAAGGAAAACAGCCTGTGGAATATAACGATTTTATGCAGTACTGTAATGATGCATTACTTCATGGTGGCTGTTTCCAAAGTAATAATAATAATAATTGTATGGCAGTGTGTGTAGTATAGCTAAGAGATCCAAAGATTGTCTGGCAGCTGGAAGTTCTGGCTCTTTTAGCATTATGCTCCCCTAGGTGGCGAGCTAGACTTGTTTTTAGGGCAAGAGACATTTCAGAAGTGGTTTGTCATTGCCTGCCTTTGCGTCATGCCCCTGGCATTCCTTGGAGGCTGCCCATCTGAATACTAGCCAGGACTGACCCTGCTTAGCTTCCAAAATCTGATGAGATCGGGCTAGCCTGGGCTATCCAGGTCAGGTTTCCAGAGTAGACACCAACGTCAGAATTTTTGTGCAGAGGCCACTGCAGTGGGCATATTATGTCTGACCATATACGCCCTAAAGGCAGGATTCACAGGTTACTCATACTCTCTGTCCCCAAAACTGAATTAGCTTGCCCCAAGCTAGGAGTGTAGTACAATACTGCCTTCTATTAACTGGGCAGTTTATGCAAGCAAATGCTCTCCTTCAACAGCCCCTCCACCGGCCCCCCCCAGGCAAGCCAAACAGCATGAATTTCTATAACTCACTGACTGTTTAGTCTCAGATAACTCATTTGAACTGTCTGTGTCGCTATAGCAGTGTGGATGGGTATGTGGATAGCTGTGGGTGCTGTGAATGGTCTCTGTTCTACTCTGCTATACTGACACATTATTGTAATGTCAGTGCCATCTAACTAATCATGATGTTATGCCAGCGGAGCAGTAGTTATGTGCTGTTCATACTGGCTGCTTTCTGGTGCGGCAGGCCATAGTTATAAAAGTTATTCTCCGATACGCTAAACACTCACTGCTCCATCGCATATCTAATAGCGATGTATGGCCCTTTTGCCACGTGTGCTCTCTTTTATGTGTGTCCTTAGACACGTGTGGTCTCTCTGACTTGGGTTTGGGTCACTTGCTCAGGACCACAACCAATCTGGGGGCAGTGTTGGGAAGCACTCTTCCTACCTCCGCAGCTTGACTAGCTTGGAAATGTGACACACTTAATACCAGCTAGGGGGAGCAGAATGTGTGGTTTACTTGGATAGTGGGCAAGCATGCTCAAAATGCTTCTTTTAGGCTACCGGTACCCATGCAACAACTATATCCTTAGATCTGTAGAAGGATATAAAACAGATATATATAAAGTCATCCCCTCCAGCAACCTGCCATGTCTGTGCTTGTACAGATGTGGCAGAAATAAAACAAAACACTCCTTGGAAAAAGAGTGTTTTCTTTTTTTTAAGGGTAGGGATCAACTAATGGTAGGGACACACATGTCCAGGGTGGTTGGGGAGTTGAGAGGAAAATGGGCAAGTGGGCAGGTTAGGATTGCAAGAGGAAAATGCTCTATTCTGTGTATTTGGGATGGTGGCTCATGACCAGGTAAGATTGGGGGGAACAACAAAAAGGGCGATTAGGTAGAGCAGGATGGGGTGGAGCTGGAGGGAATGGATTTCCCCTCCCTTGTGGGTCTTCATGCTGTGTCCGTGAGGTCATGTTCCCAGCCTTCGTGCTATGTTTTATTTAGCTGAAGTTTAAAATATAAAGTATACAAATGGTCAAATAGTATGTACTCTGTTTTCAACAGGAAACTAAATGGGCTTCTAAAGTTCAAATGCTTCAAGAAGAACATGAAAATGAAAAACATCAGGTAAAGCTATACATTAATCTTTCTATACACAAAGCTATCTGTAATGGAGGGAAATTGACCTTGAGGTCGTAGTGGATAGTTCAGTGAAAATGTCAGCCCAGTGTGCTGCAGCAGTGAAAAAGTCAAATTCTGTGCTAGGGATTATTAGAAAAGTGATCGAAAATAAAACAATAAAACAGTCAGTATTGTAATAACCCTGTATAGTATGGTATGGTCTTGTTTGTAGTTTTGTTCACTGTTATTTCTAAAAGGACATGACAGAGTTGGGAAAAGAAAAGAATCAAGATGATTTAAGAGGTTGCAGCACCTTTCCTATGAGGAAGGGCTGAAAAATCTGGGACTTTCCGTTTAGAAAAGAGACAACTAAAAAGGTTGTGTGATAGAGATTCATAAAATGATACACAGTATAGGCAGAATTGACCAAGATAAGTTTTTCTCCCACTTCCAAAACGCTAGAATTCGAGGGCATGCAACAGAGTTGATGGGCAGGAGCTTCAGGATAGGAAAAGGAAATACTTCTTTACACAACGAGCAATTAAATGATGATGGAATTCAAGTGATGGAACAAGTGGTATAATTCAGTGTTAGAGGATGTAGTGATGGTCACAGGCATAGACAGCTTTAAAAGGGGATTAGACACATTCATGGCACGTAGGTCTATCAGCGGCTACTAGCCCTGGTGACTAAAGGGGATCTTCAGAGACAATACACCTCTGAAGAAGGCAGCATCAGGGAAAGGCCTCAGCCTCTAGGCCAGTGGTGGTGAACCTATGGCACGCGTGCCAGAGGTGGCACTCAGAGCCCTCTCTGTGGGCATGCATGCCATCACCCCAGCACAGAGTTCGCAAGATTGGACAGCAAAAATCACATTAATTGTTCAAAAGCATGCCAAATGCAAATTTTAACCTTTCAAAAAAAAGTTGTTTGTATCATTGAAAGCTCTGTTATTGTGTTTTCCTTTTAAGACAAAAGGTGTTAATGTATGAGTTGTTTTTTCTAAAACAAAAACCTCAGTATTCAGGTTAAATTGCCATGTTGGCACTTTGTGATAAATAAGTGGGTTTTCGGTTGCAGTTTGGGCACTCGGTCTCTAAAAGGTTCACCATCACTGCTCTAGGCCCTTTTGTTGGCCATCCAGAGGAACTGGTTGGCCAGTGTGTGTGAGGCAGGATGCTGGACTAGATGGACCAGTGATCTGATCCAGCCAGGTTCTTCTTACATTCTTAAAATCAAAGTAGATACCTTCCAGAGACTGGGAGGAGGAAAGGGAGGGGTCTGGGTCCAGCTCTTCTGTGGTATTTTATTTGTTTTAAAGGTACCTGAGTTGCTCCATGCTTGCTTTGTACTCTGTGCTTCTTCACACCCTAATCTCTTTTCTTTAATACTATCTATGTAGCGTTAGTTCCTGCATTTATCTGTTTTATTTCTCCCCAATTCTTTTTAGAGTTTCCTTTGGTTTCATCCCTGTGCCTCCCAGCTCAGCGAACCTTTATCCACATTTATGTATAACTATTTTATTTTATATCACCTTTCTTTAGTGCGCTTAGGGCAGGTAACAAAATTAAAAATTTAATGAAGCAATTATCTCAGAAATGACTAATGCTAGAAGGAGCACCAATGGGTAGGAATTTATGTGCCCTCCTTATCTGGTATAGATTTTCCAAATGTGAATTTTTTATTGTGGTGCCATAGAGTTTCGGGGCGATTGCTAGAGCGTTGCCCCGGCAACGTGCCCAGCAGGATGGCGTCACTTCCGGGTGACGCCAGCACGCTGGGCATTTGCCCAGCTGGCCCCTGGATGGACGGAGGGAGGGACGGAGGCAGGAGTGGCCAGGCGGGGGGGGGGGAGAGGCGGCGGCGGCAGCCAGCCAGCGGGCGGGCGAGCAGGCAGGCCTAGGAAGGGCCCGGAGGGTGCTCCGTTTTGCCGGGGGAGGCTGAGCCCCCCCCCCGGGAAATTTCGGTGGTGGCTCGAGCCCCCCCCCCCCCCATAGTTGACGCCTATGGATGTTACAGTGACTTTCAAGTGGATGTACATGAAAAGTTCAGGAGATGGTCACCAGCATACCAGCCAGACTGTCTTACAAGCAAGGAGCAAGGCAAAGACATACTTTTCACAAAGATGGTTGCATATTAATTTATTTCCAGCTCCTTGCAAACTAGAGACACATACAAAGCACTGCTTGAGTTGTGGGGCCTTTCATCAGGGGAAACTGTCAGATGCTGTCTGAAGCCACATTCAGTACCATGATTCGCACCATTTGTTTTTTCTTTAAACTAGCAGCACACTAACTATCATTTTACTGTTCTTCACTGTAACAGTCAGTCTCTGTCTTGCTCAGGGCATTACCATTATGGTTGCCAACCTCCAGGTGGCACGTGGAGATCTCTTGCTACTACAATGGATCTCCAAACAACCAAGATCAGTTCCCCTGGAGAAAATGGCTGCTTTGGAGGGTGGGTTCTGTGGCATTAAACCATTCTGAGGTCCCTCCCCTCCCCAAATCCCACCCTCCCTAGGCCCCATCCCCAAAATCTCCAGGTATTTCACAACCCAGACACGGCAACCCAGTTTCCCATAGAGGATACAAAGAATAGTAACCGCAAGAACTAACTGGTGACACAACTTCCAGTTTAGGCAAAGACTTCAATTTTTAAAAATTATTTCCTCGAAGCGGCCTTGTGTGTGCAAGTGGGGCTTCACCATGGCTTACAGAACAGAAATAAGCCCCCTAGTCATATGGATTTCCATCCGCCACAGCTAGCTTATGGGAGGTGGCTCTGGCTTTTCACCTACACGAGCAAATGTTTTCTTGCACCAGGATTTCTAGAAAAAAGGGAACACAAACTGAGGCTCTGAGCCTACCGTTCCGTGCAGGCTTCTCTTCAGACACTGCAGAGGTGGTCCTCCACGGCAGAGCACGTTCCTTTCACTTGAGCACTCCTTGAAAAACCGTGGGCCTAGCACCAGAGGACGTGGGCTCCATGGCAGACAGCAGCCTCTGCAGTGCCTGGAGAGAAGCACGTGCAAAGCAAAGATACAGGATCCAAGCCCCAATGTAATAACCTCTTTTTTGAAATAAATAAATAAAAGGAGCATAACATTTCAGGCGACATTAAGAACACTTTGCATTTCCTGGGCTTGTATTTTTCCTTCAGCTTCTGTCCCAAATTGAGAAGCTCAAGGCATCAATGACTGAGGACCTAAATGCAAGCAACGCCTTCTATAAGAAGAGGATAGATGAACTGGGGCAGAGGCTTCAAGAACAGAATGAACTTATTATTACACAGAAACACCAGGTTAGTCTTATATCGATATCATGTACCTCTCAAGGTTCTCTCAAGGACAGTTGTCTCAGAGCTCTCTCAGCCCCACCCACCTCACAGGGTGCCTGTTGTGGGGAGGGGAAGGGAAAGAAGATTGTAAGCCGCTCTGAGACTCCAAGTGAGTGAAGGGCAGGTTATAAATCCAATCTTTTCTTCTCTTCTTCTTCTAAGATCCCAGGGCTGAAGGCAAAAGGCCGGCCTCATTTTAAAACAGAAGAGTCAATTTCCAGGTGGAGTTAAAAAAAAACGCCATCAAGTCACACGGCGACCCTGTAGGTTTTCAAGGCAGGAGATGAGCAGAGATGGTTTGCCATTGCCTACCTCTGCCTAACAACCCTGGACTTCTGTGTTAGACTCCTATCCAAATACTAACCAGGGCTGACCCTGCTTCGCTTCTGAGGTCTGACAAGAAACAGCCATCCAGGTCAGGGATAAATATTTCATAAGCTCTGTTTCAGACAGCGATCTTGGGCTCTGTAGTGTCACATCCCCTTCCACTGGCACAAAACCGCATCTTGTGGCACTTTAATCGCACCACAAGCTATACAGTGGCGGCACTGGCACCTAGGGAATGGGACACCTTTTGTCCCACTAACCTACTCAGCTTGGGTGTTTGTGGCTCAGCGGGGTGCTCCCTGTACAGCAATAAAGAGCTTGCTTTCTCTTGCCACCTCTTGTGACATGACAAGAACAGCAGGAGTCCTGGGCCGTGCCCTTGGCATTTTGTTCTGTGCAGGGAACAGGTCACCTGCCACCAAGGGCCAAGTGGTGGTGGTGGTCTGCTGTACTGCTAGGTGCCCATCTGTCAACCCAGCTATTCTGAATGTTCAGAAGCAGCCACCAGGGCCCTGCTTGCTCCCATGTCATCCTGCTTGTAAAGATCCCCCACCCTTTCCCCCCCAAGGTAATATTAGCTTCCAATATTATTCTTGACTTTTTCTAATACAAGATCTAATAGCAGTTTGCCGGTGTACGTGTTGATTCCTTTGGGAAAAGAGCATTCTGGGGGGGGGGGGGGTGGCAGTCTCCCTGTCTCCATCTGTGCCATGGCCACAATCCACATCCGTATGTGTGTGTGTGTGTGTATGCTTATAGTTTCCCATTAACATAAAAATACGTTGGGAAATCCAGTCACTGATTTCCCACGTCTTGCGTGGTTTGACCACAAGCGGCAGGTTCTCGTTTGCTAAATCTTTGTCCGGCGTCCACTGTTTTTGTATTCCAGATACAAAAATTGGTTACCAAGTCAGTAGAAAGTGTCAAGCTGTCTGATGGTAAGTAGAAATTAGAAGCAGGGGAAACTTCAAAATAACATTGCTCTTACCTGCTTGATAGTCAGTGTCATATATCCTACCCCTATCCTGCCGTTCCACTGAGCAAAGGTTATTTTTAAAATTAATTTATTAAAATCTTTTGTCTGGGGGTAGTCACTGCACCCCCCCCCATCCTTCCTAGGGGTGAAGAGGAGAGGGTCTGTGGGAACAGCCAGCCTGGCAACAGCCTCATACAGCCCTGCCTCTGCTAGCCAGCACAGCAAGGCAGTCTGGTCTCCATCTGGTAGGCCCGTTGAAGCTGGGCCTGCCGAATAGGGCAGTGGCACACCACCCGACCCAGCAGGGTCAGGCAAGGGAAGAACAACTGCCAAGTGGGAGGACCCTGAGCTATAATGTGCTGGTGCCAGCTGGTTGGGGGGGGAGGCAGGGCAGCCTTTTAATGGGGGTGGAGGATGAGGCAAGAGGCCACCCTGGCGTAGTCACTCCAGAACCACAGTAGCTCCTGCCAGTTGACCAAGGAGGGTGGGGCAGCACTCATGAAGGCAGGGAGAGGAAGGGGGCAGGCATATCCCCAGGGAAGCTCCCTCATAAGGGCCAGGGATTCAGGCCTGGGAGGACATGCAAGTCCCCCTGTCTACTAACCAGCTGTGTGGGAGGGCAGTAGGAAGAGGAGGAAGACTTAAGGTGCAGCTGACTCCTTCCCCTCTCTAATTTGAGGCCTGTCAAGACCTGAGGCTGTGGAGGGTGTGCTGGTTACTGATTCGGCTGCTGATTTGGCTATCTGAAAATAGCTGCCCCCAAAAATCCTGAAAATATTTGGAATTTTTTAGGGCCACCAGACAGCTCTTGTTTAAAAGGATTGCCTTCCCTTTAAAACTTTCTGGGTGAACTCCCAAGAGATGGGTTCTCCATTATACACTATGGGGACCATTATAGTAAATGGTCCCCATAGGCTATAATGGAGCATTGAGTTGGAGGTATTTGGGGCTCGGGAGGATGTTTTTTGAGGCAGAGGCACGAGATTTGCAGCATAGCTGCTGGTGCCTCTCCTCAACCCCCCCCCCCCCCCCGGCAAGTTTCAAAAAGATTGAACCAGAGGGTCCAATTCAGTGAGCCCCAGAAGAAAGTAGCCCTATCGTGCATTGTTTCCAATGGAGAAAAGGGCATTTAAAAGGAACATGGTCCCTTTAAATGCCTTTTGCAAGCTGCGCCACAAGTTAACTCCAAAGAGGCGAGTTCATCTCACCTTCCGGGTGTCACTTAAAGGTACTGCTGGACTCAAACGTTGTTTTACTGCTTCAGCATTCACTCGCGTGGCTTGTAAAAGGTATTTAAAAGGACTGTGTTCCTTTTAAATGCCTTTTCCCACTCCACTGTAAACAATAGAGGATGGGGGCACCTTCTTCTGGGGCTCATAGAATTGGACCCCTGGTCCAATCTTTTTGAAACTTGGGGAGTTTTTTGAGGAGAGGTACCAGCAGCTATGCTGCAAATTTGGTGCACCTACGTCAAAAAACACCCCCCCCCCGAGCCCCAGATACCCCCAGCTCAGTTCTCCATTATAGCCTATGAGGCCCATAGACTATAGTGGTCCCATAGGGTATAACTGAGCCGAAAAATCCGGCAATCCCAAATATTTCTCACATCCCCATACCATACTGATATTGGGATTTGGGAGTATCTGGAAATACCGATATTTTTTGGGTTCAATATACCTGAACCCATAAAATACCAATTTTTTTTGTGCACACCGCTAAAGGCTACTTGGTTGGATCTACTCCAGTGTTTTTCAATTAATAATTCCTAAATACACAGTAGGGAAAACAACTCTTGTTATTGGAATTGCATTGAGCAGGATATTTGGAAGCACACGGATCTGTAGTTTCTGTCTTGTCCCTTCACTTTTCCAGCAAAAGCTTCAGGACAGAATGTTGTCCCGCCTAAATCAAGTCTGCCGTCTGTGCATGGTGAGTGTCTTCAATAGATACACAGCCTTTAGTGGTCACTGTCCCCTGAGATGACAATCAGTAACAGCCGAATTTAATAAGCAATAATTTTTCCATTAGACTCTTCTCAAAGATCAGATCAATGACAGAGATCATATGGAAATTTAACACGTTGGCATTTTCTTCCTGGGCAGTAATTTGTTCTTTAGCCAGTCAGAACTTTTTAATGGAGCAAGACTTGACTGTATAGTTCTGCTGTACTAAAATAAACTAGGCTGGGCCAAAATAATTCAGGAGATCCAGATTATTGTCCTTAGCAGCCAGAATGCTTTGCTGAACATACTAGCAGTATTTGCGGCCACCCTAATCCTGAGTCAGTCGCCTCTGTCTGCCTAATAGTAGGGCCAACCCAGAGTAAAGCTCATAGTAATGGGACTATAAAATAGTAGACAACCTTTTTATGTTCAGTTTTATCTCACAGTCTTTGAACGCATGATGTGGAAAAGGAACACATTTGTAAATATGGAAGCCAGTTTGTTGACTCTGCCAATTCACAAGGCCATATTTATTGCGTGGAAATCGCAGTCCCGTTTTCCGGAATGGCCGTCTCCTCTGACATCTCGCAGGCAGAGGCTGATGGTCATGCAGATCTTTCACTAGACGCTGCTGTATCCTGTGATAACCGTCAGCTCCGCTAGGCATATTGCTTATCCTTGAAAGAGCAAGAATGAAAGGAATATTCTCCATACTTCTTCCAATCACTGTTTTATCTGTTCTGTTTTCCCCATTTTTAACAGGGGAGGGAAAGGGGTCTTCATTAAATTTAAATCCATGTTTGTACTGTCCGTTACTTTTCCTTTTCCTTTCTTTCTAGCGTAAGCAGTAGGAGCTGTGATTGCTGATAATCTCTCTTAAGTGTATAAAAAAGAACTATCATTTCCAGTATTGAAGTGGGGGGGGGGGGGGGCGGATTGTCCTGGGCTTAAAGATTGAAACCACAATTGGGTGTTCACTGAGGATTATGTTGCTGGTGATTATTTACTTTTATTTATCTCTGCAGGTCTTTTCTGTCTCTCTCTCTCTCTCTCTTTTCCTACCTTGTTTCCATCCCTCCTGGCCTTTTAAATAATAAAAGTTATGATTATAATTATTATAACAGTAATTATAGTTATAATAATTATAATTAACACTGTGCCTTAAAGGGGAAACCATAACTCACCTCCTTTCTAGTAACATACCGTATAAGTCCAATAAGACTTGTGTTGCTTTTTTTGAGTAAATAAACTAGTTGAAACATTTGGAGTTATATTAATAACATACTTACGGATAGATAAATAAATGGCTTGGATCCACTGGATCACACACGACTTCCAGTTTGACCCTAAGTTACACCCCTTTGAAAGCCTAAGGTACCATTTGGGCATATTAAAACAGTGGTAAATTAAATTTTGGGTCTAATCCAGGGAAAGTTGGTCTTGCCTAATTTCTGTTGAAGTCAGAAGGACTTAATTAAGTCATGACTAGCTAGACTTGTAAACAATTTGTAGAGCATTGGCAGAAAACCTATACGAACCTTTGTCGGCAGTACGTCTTGTTGAGTAGAAAGGAGGGACGGTATTAACCAGCCGGCTGATACGAAGTGTGTCCTTAATCACATTTGAATGATATTTCTTCCATGGTCCTATTTGGGCACACTGAAATCGGGAATGAAATTTCGGCTTGCACGCATTCTCCTCCCCGTGGAAATCCCATTAGCTTTACGCTTAAAAAAAAATTTACTTTATTTATATCCCACCATTTTCCCCAGTGGGGACCCAAAATGACTTACATCCTTCTCCTTTCCTCCATTTTATCCTCACAACAACCCTATGAGGTAGGTTAGATTGAGAGTGTGGCTGGCCCAAGGTCACCCAGCGAGCTTCTGTGGCAGAGTGGGGAATTCAAGCCTGGGTTTCCCAGATCCTAGTCTGACTCTTTAACCGCTGCACCACGCTGGCTCATGTACTATACACATCTGACCTACCCAGTTGTGCTCTCTGACCTCCTTATACCAATCCCAAACATCTGCCACTTTGCTTGCAGAGGGATAACCACTTAAGCTGAAAGAGATTGTCCTGTAACTGCAACTGTAGTCGAACATGACTGTAAATACATCACTTCCTCTTGTACTGTGGACAGCAGACATTGGCATGTCTTAACCTAAGCAATCACTGCAATTCCCACCAGTGTCCTGAATTATGAATAATTGCAGTTTCCTGGGCTCTGAAGTTAGCAAGCCGGAAGAAAATCATCAAATGCGGCATCTCCTTGTATTCTTCTGCATAGTTTTCACCCTCTGAACCTTTATCTTGACCTACTTCTGTCCTGTCTGTCTTGTCTTTCTGTCTGTGCTCTTCCTCTCTTCCCTTGTTATTAGAACAGGCCCTTTTGGTGCACATGCTGGAGCCCATAGAGGAGCTTCCAGAGGATGAAAAAGGTAATATTAGGACCAGTCAACGTTTCTGTGGCCTATAGTGGCAAATGCTTTGTTGGGAATATAAATACACTGATTTTTACTGTCTCGCAGACTCCAAGCATGGTTTATTGCAGCGAGGGGGGGAGGGGGATAACATTTTCCAGCCACATACAAAAAATGTCAATAGGGAAAGGTTCTAGAACATTCCACCCATCACTTCTGTCTCCCCCCCCCCCCCCAAAAAAAAGAAAAGAAAACAGTTTGTCCTTTGCTGCCCTTCAACTCCTACCATCAGTCTTTTTCTGGACTGTTATGAGTGCAGGTTTAACTTTGGATTAAATTTAGTGAAGGGGCGTCGTGTATGATTGGAACTGTGGATTTCATAATGTGGTGAGAACATGCAGAATGTCACTTGTGAAAATGGCAGTTTGCAATTGTTCACGTTTTAACACTGTTACATGTGAAAACGCTGGATTGTGAGTTGCTCACAGTGGAGGGTTTTAGGACCAGATTTAGATGTGCTCTCTTGCATTATTTCAGGGCTTCTGTACTTAAAGTGACCTTGGTTTTGTGTTAGCTGATGATGTCACCTACCCTTTACTCTAGGGTAACTAGATGTCCTCTTTTTAGAGGACGTGTCCCTCATGGATCACTGCCTTGACGTGGCAAGGGGGCTTGCATGGTTCGATGAGGCTGTGGGCTATGCCGTGGAGGGCCACCCAGGACGGACAGGCCACAGCAGGGAACTCAGGCAAAGTGTGATCCACTGGAGAAGGAAATGGCAACCCACTCCAGTATCTTTGCCAAGAAAACCCCGTGGACAGTAACAAAAGGCTAAGAGATATGATGCCGGAAGATGAGCCCCTCAGGTCGGAAGGTGTCCAATATGCTACTGGGGAAGAGCAGAGGGCAAATACAAGTAACCCCAGAAAGAGTGAAGCGGCTGGGCCAAAGCCGAAAGGACGCTCAGTTGTGGATGTGTCTGATGGTGAAGGGAAAGTCCGATGCTGCAAATAACAGTACTGCATAAGAACCTGGAATGTAAGATCTATGAATCCAGGTAAGCTTAACGTGGTAAAAAATGAGATGGCAAGACTGAACATCGACATCTTGGCAATCAGTGAACTAAAGTGGACGGGAATGGGCGAATTTAACTCAGAAGACCATTATATCTATTACTGTGGCCAAGAATCCCGTGGAAAAAAGGGTGTGACCTTTATAGTCAACAAGAGAGTGCAAAAGGCAGTAATGGGATACAACCTCAAAAACGACAGAATGATCTCGGTCCGAATCCAAGGCAAACCATTCAACATCACAGTAATCCAAGTCTATGCCCCAACCACTGACGCAGAAGAGGCTGAAGTGGACCGGCTCTATGAAGACCTACACCTCACAGAACTAACACCAAAAAAAGATGGCCTCCTCATCATAGGGGACTGGAATGCTAAAGCAGGAAGTCAAAGGGTAACCAGAATAACAGACAATTTTGGCCTTGGAGAACAAAATGAAGCAGGGCAAAGGCTAATAGGGTTTTGTCAAGAGAACATGCTGGTCATAGCAAACACCCTCTTCCAACAACCTAAGAGGCGACTCTACACATGGACATCACCAGATGGGCAACACCAAAATCAGATTGTTTATATCATTTGCACCCAAAGATGGAGAAGCTCTGTGCAGTCAGTAAGAACAAGACCTGGAGCTGACTGTGGCTCAGATCATGTGTCAAAATTCAGACTTAAACTGAAGAAAGTTGGGGAAACCACTAGGCCATTCAGGTCTGACCTAGATCACATCCCTGATGAATATACAGTGAAGGTGAAGAATAGGTTTAAAGGACTAGATTTGATAGATAGAGTGCCTGAAGAACTATGGAGGGAGGTTTGTGGCATTGTACAGGAGGCAGCAATTACTACCATCCCCCAAAAAAAGAAATGCAAGAAAGCAAAGTGGCTGTCTGTTGAAGCTTTACAAATAGCAGAGGAAAGAAGGAAAGCGAAAGGCAAAGGTGAAAAGGAAAGATTTACCTAACTGAATGCAGATTTCCAGAGAACAGCAAGGAGAGATAAGGAGCCTTTCCTGAATAAACAATGCAAAGTAATAGAGGAAAACAATTGAATGGGAAGTAACTAGAGATCTCTTCAAGAAAATTGGAGAAATCAAGGGAACGTTCCATACTAACCTGGCCATGATAAAGGACAAAAATGGTAGGGACCTAACAGAAGCAGAAGAGATTAGGAAAAGATGGCAAGAATACACAGAAGAACTATACAAGATGGACCTCAATGGCCTTGACAAGCATGATGGTGTGATCACTGACCTCGAGCCAGACATCCTGGAGTGCGAAATCAAATGGGCCTTAGAAAGCATTACAAAAAACAAGGTTAGCAGAGGTGATGGTATCCCAGCTGAGCTATTCAAAGTCTTAGAAGATGATGCTGTTAAAGTGCTGCTCTCAATTTGCCAGCAAATTTGGAAAACACAACAGTGGCCACAGGATTGGAAAAGGTCAGTTTACCTCCCAATCCCAAAGAAGGGCAATGCCAAGGAATGTTCAAACTATTGCACAATTGCACTTATTTCACATGCTAGCAAGGTCATGCTCAAGATCCTACAAGCCAGGCTTCAGCAGTACGTGGATAGAGAACTGCCAGAAGTACAAGCTGGGTTTCGAAGAGGTAGAGAAACTAGCGATCAAATTGCCAACATTCGCGCGATTATGGAGAAAGCAAGAGAGTATCAGAAAAACATCTACTTCTGCTTCACTGACTATGCTAAGGCCTTTGATTGTGTGGATCACAACAAACTATGGCAAGTCCTTAAAGAGATGGGAGTACCAGACCACCTCACATGTCTCTTGAGAAACCTGTACAAGGGTTAAAAAGTGACAGTTAGAACTGGATATGGAACAACTGATTGGTTTAGCATAGGAAAAGGAGTACAACAAAGATGTATATTGTCACCTTGTTTATTTAATTTATATGCAGAGTACATCATGAGAAATGCTGGCCTGTATGAATCACAAGCTGGAATTAAGATTGCTGGGGAAAACATCAATAACCTCAGATATGCAGACGATACCACTCTAATGGCAGAAAGTTAAGAGGACCGAAAGAGCCTCTTGTTGAGGATGAAACAGGAAAGCGCAAAAGTTGGCTTGAAACTCAACATCAGAAAAACAAAGATCATGGCATCCGGCTCTATCACTCCTTGGCAAACAGAAGGGGAAGTCATGAAAGCAGTGACAGATTTCACATTCCTGGGATCCAAGATCACTGCAGATGGTGACTGCAGCCATGAAATTAAAAGACGCCTGCTCCTTGGGAGGAAAGCGATAGCAAACCTAGACAGCATAACAAAACATAGAGACATCACCATGCCAACAAAAGTCCGTATGGTCAGAGCCATGGTATTCCCAGTAGTGATGTATGGCTGTGAGAGTTGGACTATAAGGAAGGCCGAGCGCCGAAGAATAGATTCTTTTGAATTATAGTGCTGGAGAAGACTCTTGAGAGTCCCTTGGACTGCAAGGAGATAAAATCCGTCAATCCTAAAAGAAATCAACCCTGACTGTTCCCTGGAAGGCCAGATACTGAAACTGAAGCTCCAAGTACTTCGGCCACCAAATGAGAAGGGAGCACTCACTGGAGAAGACCCTGATGCTGGGAAAGATTAAAGGACAAAGAAGAAGGGGATCGCAAAGGATGAGATGGTTAGGCAGTGTCATTGATGCAACAAACATGAAATTAGGCAAACTCTGGAGCACAACAGAAGACAGGAGGGCCTGGTTTGGTGTGGTCCATGGGGTCGCGAGGAGGCACATTCGACTGTGCAACTGAACAACAACAACCTCTTTTTTTGGCGCTCGTCCTCTTTTGGACTCTTTTTTAAAAAACTGATGAAAAATGTCCCTTTTGGGTTGGAAGGTTAGGAATATTCCTTGTGAGTATCACAGCTTAAATAGCAGGGGTATTTAAAATGAGATTTTTCGTACTGATCACTTTTTGAAGTAGTCAGTTGGGAAATAAGTCCTTTTTTTTGCTTTTCAAAATATGGTAACCCATCTTGGTCTTCTTCACATTCAGAAATCTGGAGCATTATTATAGATTTACTCTTTATAAAGTTATACTCAGCCCAGAGACGCCTTCGAGTGAAATCAGCTCATGGTTTATTAAGAGGTTCTGGAATACATGTCTGAGCTGGGCTCGGGGGTCTGCTTACATGCGCATCTAAACCGCGCCCCCGGCCTCGCCCACACACTCTGATAGGATTACAATTAAGTGAATTAAGTCTTCCCAGATCATTGGTCCCTATTTGCATCCTGGCTGACCAATAGGTATAAATCACAATCCGGCCAGTCTGTTGCGTTGTGGAGCGAAGCTCTGTCTGTGCCTGGCCATGTGCTTGCCCCGGACCGCATGGCCAGACCACATGGCCAGACCGCATGGCGCTCACCATTAGAGCACAACACTCTTCTTCCTGTTTTTTTTCTGTAGCTCTTTCCCGTGCACAAAGTGATTGTTCTTACCCTTTATCTTCATACAGACCTGTGAGATGTGTCAGGGTAAGAAACGATGACCTGCCCAAGAGTGCGCAACAATGTTTATGACCACGCTAGGATTTGAATTTCAGTCTCTCACAGCGAAACAAAAATCATACGTAGCAAAATCGCTTTGTTTCAGAATTGCAAGTTAACCAGGCAGAGTTGCAAATGTCCATACGATACCATTGCAAAAGCTCTTTTATGAAACGTTTTGATAGCAGTCTTTGCCTCTTTGAAGTGTGAACATGGTGTATAGTTGACGTCGTGACTTACTGTTTGAAAAAAATAACTCCTGTTGTATTTCAGAAACTGAGAAAAGTGAGACCAAAGTGGGGAAGAATAAACACCATTTTATAAACACTTTGAAGAATAACCCTTCTTTGACAAAAGAGTTGAGAGTGGTATTGGAGCAGACTCTATCAGAGAAGCTGGAATCCTTGGGAATTAAATCAGTAAGATCACTTTGCATTTTTTCAAGAGATGGAGGGACAAGTATTTCTCCCTGTCACTTTAGTTTCTTAGGATCCTTTTTAAGACAGCTGCCTCTTCGCATGTTACTGGGCCATGGACACCAGTGTTATCCTTGCCCTTTACATTTGAATTATGGTCACCATCTTTCCATAATCCCAGCAATATCTGTTATACTGAGGTAATCTGAGTTGTGAAGATAATTCACTCTGCCCTCGAAATCAATATTTCATCAAAGCAGCTAACTTGAGCTGAATTAGGTGCACGTTAAGGAGAAACATTAATTATTGAATTGGCAATGATAGTGATAAAATCTGTTTTGCCCATGAAAAAAACTTCACATACTTCATTGTTAGTGAAACAGTTTAGGGGGGGAAACATCTGGATCTTCGACATAGTCTCCATAGGTGTAGACTGTGCGGGGGCTTGAGGGCCCCCTGAAATCCCTCCCCCCGGGGCAAAAAGGAACTCTGAAAAGGCAGCCCGCCCCCTGCCAGCTGCTGGCTTTAAAGGGCGGGAAACCCTTGCAGCCAGGGCTCTCCTTGCTTCCTTCCACCCCGTTTGGATCAGTCTTCTGCCTTTTCTCCCAAAGTTAATGCAAAGCCCATTTTGCAAAGATTGGGGTGTGGGGGGGAATAGTGGACAAGAGGGGAGAGCAATGGAGGCTTACAGTGGAGTTGGAGTTGGCATACAATGGAGGCCTTCCTGCCTTCGTCCTTTCCCCTCTAGGAAGCAGAGCTGGACTGACTTAACTTTAAGGGGAGGGGCTTTGTAGGATCCGGAATGTATCCTTCCCCCCCCCCCCCCCCCCCCGGTATTCTGACAAATCCTGCTTCCTGGCCAACTCCGGTAAGCTTTCATTCTTGTCCCGGGGCTGGTTTAGGATTGCATTTTTTGCACTGAGGAGTTTTGGAAAGGGGGGGAATCAGTTGACTGTGAATGCATGAAAATAGAGATAAAAATTGCAAGCCGAGGGGGTAAGGGGGCGGGGGTCCCTTCTTGGTATTTCTGGGGAGGGTCTGCAGTCCTAGAAGCGCTTCATCTCTCACCCCACCCACTGGAAAATTCGCCTGGTGTTTCCTCGCGAGGAGGAGCAGCTGCAGCCGGGCAGCCCCTCCCCTCTGCCCCCAGTCTGGTGAGTTGCAAATGCACTTAGGTGAAAATGCACTTGGGTGAAAAGACGAAGTAATGAAAGGAGGGAAGGGGTGTGGGCGGGGGGAGGCAGGCAAGGGTGGCGAATGGAGACAGAGGCAGAGATGGAAAGGAGGGGGCGAATGAGGTCCCAAACTGAGTTTGGGATGCCACCTCTGGATTGGAAAACGCCTAGAAGTTTGGGGAGGTGGAGCCTGGAGCCTGTGGAATTTTGGGGGGGGGAGCTCAGCAGATATAATGCCGTAGAGTCCATCTGCCAAAGCAGCCATTTGCTCCAGATCTCTGTCTTCTGGAGATCAGTTGTAATACTGGGAGAGCTCCAGGCCCCACCTGGAGGTTAGCAAGCCTATCCCAGAGAGTATTAGTGCAACTGTGAATAGTAAAAGGGGGAGGGGAATTTGATCCGCAGAACCTTCCAGAGGTTTGCAAAGAGTCCCCATACGAAGAGAGTGTTGCAGAAGTCCAGCCTGGGCAGGGGTTCTTGTGGCTGGATCCTGCCCCATGAAAGACCAGCGGTCCATCCAGTCCAGCATCCTCTCTCACACAGTGGCCAGCCAGTTTCTCTGGAGGGCTAACAACAGGGCACAGGCCGAGGCCTTCCCTTGATGTTGCCTTCAGGTTCTGGGATTCAGTGAGCGGTTGACTGCTTCTGAACATGGAAGCTCCCCTCAGTCATGATGGCTAGTAGCCACTGATAGACTTATCCTCCATGAATCTATCTAATCCCCCTTTAAACCAGTTTAGTCCTGTGGCCATCACTATATCCTCAGGCAGCAAATGCCACATTTTAACCACTCTGTGTAAAGTAGTATTTCCTTTTGTCTAGGAGAAGGAGTGAGGATTGCTGCTACTCTGAACTCTGTACATTGCTCAGAAACTGAGTGCACAACAACTGTTTGGTATTCTGGCTCAGAGACTCCAGCCCTGCATTTACCAAACGAAGGCATCTGTGGTGCCATAACTTAGTAAATTTCAATACAAAGTCACCCTTATGAATAAGGCAGAAACAAGACTCTTGTAAATGAATGCCCAGGGAAACTTTTAAAATGTTCCCCTACAGGCTTTTCTGTGTTGCCCTCCTTACTTTCCAATTTGTGACCATTTGTTTGTCTTATGCACATGGTTTGTCTTAACGCACTTTTGCAGATCTCAAAGTGACTATTCTAAAAGTGAATTTAAATAAAGGACACAGCAGGAGATCGCTGAGATACTACTATAACCACTAGCCAACTCCCACCTTTTCCTGGGTTTAGCCCAGCCCAGGGGCATGGCTAGGGGGGTACCCAAGGGTTCCCAGGCCCCCCTAAATTTCTGGGGAGCCCCTTCCTAAATCCTACATGGCTCCGCCTTCATAGATAGTGACAATGGCCTGTGATGTCACTGGCTCCTCCCTATGAAATCACTGGGCCTCAGTTCTTTTAAGGACCTAGCACAGCAATGCCTCTGGCCCAGGCCCAGCCCCCCCCCCCCGGGAAATTGGAAAGTCTACACCCTTGGTGGTCTCTGTGCTTCACACCTATGGGTTTACTGCGCCTGCACGGAAATCCATCGGTGTCATAGAAAGCTTTAACAGATTTTCACGCCCAGCACCTCCAGGCATGCGTGGGGGCCCCAGTGCGCATGACCACAGGGCGCAGGCATCCCACCAGTTCTCTTCTGACGGCCACATTGGTAACATCTCTGTTACTGAGCTCTGTCGGTTAGTGTGTTTGTGGAAAGCTTCTAGCTTCTCTTTCGTCGTTCCTTCTCTTTTGTTTGTCCTTTTTTTCCTTAAAAAAAAAAGAAAGAGTAAACTGTCTTTGTTTTTTCGGGGACGTGGGTTCTCCTCGGCCTCCGGGCTCCCCCCCCCCTCTCGTTTGCCTCTCTACTGTATAGTGAAGAAGTGGGGTTGCTTTAAACTTGCCGCCCCGGACGGAAACTCCCTTTGTCGCCTTTGCCCTGGAGAGGGACACTGCCCTGATTCTTGCTCCCATTGCGCAAAGTTCTCTAATCAAACGAGGAAAAACAGAGCAGCCCGCCTGCGAGTAGCCCTACTGGAGTCAGCGTTGCTTCTCACTGAGCCAATGGACTCCGCGCACCAGCCCTGACTGCCGACGTCGACTGGCGATACGGCAATCCCATCGACGTTGAAGGCCGCATCCGACATTGTCAAAATGACATTGAAGCGTCTGGCTCCTACCCAGTCTGTGGCTTTGATGCCCACAAAAAAGAAAAAGAAAGATAAGTCAGACAAACGACATAAGGCTTCGGATGCGGTCACAGGCAAGCCCCCCAAGAAAAGCTTGGCGCCGGCACCAGCAGCCACTTTGCTGCCTCCCACCACCACACCTCTGAATCTCAAGGTCGCGGCACCACCTACTCCGGCGGCAGTGGAGCCACCTGTCATCCATCTTCTTGACTCCTCAATCAGACAATTGGATGTACTTCTACCTGACACCATTCTAGACACCCAGGATTTTTCCGAGACCGACTGGCTGCACAACTTTGCCCGTTCCACTTAACGTCAGAGATCGATCTTGAGATCCCCACTCTCTGATTGGTCCCTCTCGCTATTTGACGCCGGGCCCCGTTGCCAATGAGCTCGTCCTCTTGATGCCGAGCCTCTCCGGGCCTATCACACCCCTTTGGACAAGGACCACTGCTCCAGATATCGAGACCAATCACCTCAATGTCAATCGCCTCAGCGTCGATCTCCAGTCTACTCACAATGGGGCAGCCTGTCAGCTAATGCTGCCATATCCCGCTCGGGAGGTGGTTTCCTCTGGGTCGGACCCCCTCCTATGGAATGGGCTCACTGTTCTCAGGCTAGCTGCTTGCTGTTTTACTTATCGCCTCCCTCGCACCTCTGACCTTGAGCGCCTGGCTGTCAGCGGCTTCTTCCCTTCAGGTGCAAACTGTAACTTTTCCCGCTTTTAGTCTGGGAAGAAAAGACCAGTATTCTTAGGCGCCTTTTTATCTCTTTATGATTGGTGGGGACTGTCTGAACTAACTTTTCAATACTATATATTATGCCTGGTTGTATGATTGCCAGGTATTACTAACACAAGAAGTGTAAGTGACCAACAAGACCTATCTAGCAATAAAGGACTTTCTGTTTAAGGACACCTGTTGCTGAATGCTTCTATTGGAGCACTCTCACAGAGTGTTAGTAATCTTAGAATCGGGATTGTCAGCTGTACCCAACCATGGAAGACGGTGCAGAACCCCCGCCAACATCTGAATCAGAAGTGCCGGTTTCTACGAGGGAGGAACCTATCCATCTGCCAACCCTGAGTTGGGTCAACTCGCAACATCGCTGGGACGAGATGTATTCATGGTCCGAATTTGGATCAGAAACTGTGGAGACCTGGTCTCCTCGGAGAGACTCTGGCCAAATCCCAAGGACTGAGGCTGGCACACGGCCACGAGAGTCTACCCCCTATGGAGAAATGTGGGCTCACATAGACTGCAGGTTCAAAACCATGCACTAGATGTTACAGAGAGAAGTGACAGCAATAATCACAGATTTACCCACTGTCATTGCCCAAGTACTCCAGGGAGTGTAGGTGCCGGTGCAGGAGGAGATGGAGGCAGCCAAGCCCCTCCACAGCAGCAACCTCCGCCCAGTGGTGTGCCAGCAAGGCCAGGTGCCAGTCCCCTCATGCCAGCAGTTCCAGCCCAGAGCATTGCCCTGTTCCCCAGGAACTGATGGAAGCTACATTCGATGGTAACCCAGCCAAGCTTGTCTGCAAAACTGGGGTCATCTGTTCGCAACGGAACGAGATCATGTCGGATATATTGGGTCATAATTGCGGGAGGTAGCTGTGGATTGGTATGTGAGCCTCCATAACCCGCCTGGGCCCGAACTCGATAGTATCGAGGAATTCACGTGGGCCCTACTTCAGCAATACAAGGACCCGATGAGCAAAGAGAAAGCACGCAACAAGATTCGAACCCTGACACAGGGAAAGACATCAGTACGTGAGTACACTGCAATTTTTAAACACTTTGCAGCTAGAATTCGGGGCTGGCCCGAGGCAGTGTTCGTGGAACAGTACAGGCAGGGGCTCAATCTGGATCTATACGAGACTGTTTTGAGAAATATCAACCCCACCACCCTGGCAGGGTGGATTAGAGCGGCCAAAGAAGCAGAAGGGCGCTTCGACCGTATCCATATGTGTGCCCCGTCTTCTGCCCAGAAATCATCCGCCCATTCAAGCACCCCATACAAGCCCAAGCTGAAGCCTCCGCTGAAGGACATCCGTGACTTGCAAATGAAACAAGGCTTGTGTATGAGATGTGGAGAATCGAGGCACTATGCTTCATGCCCTGCTGCTTCTCCATAGGTGATGTCATCAGCTTCTGTGCACATCCCATGACCGGTGAAGGGGCCATGTACCCTTAAACCATGAGCCCTGCAACTGGAGGCACTCCCGGAGCCAAAGAAAGTTGCTGTAGTGGAACTTACTAAGCCGGCGGGAAACAACAAGGACCTGCTCTAAGCGGCGTGACACAGCAGGTCCCTTCTTCTCCAGCGCCAAAAGTGGTGAGCTCACCCGCTCCCTTCTCTATTCAATTTTGACTATTGTGAACCCCAAGTTGGGCACCCAGGTGAGGGTATGAGCCCTTATTGACTTGGGGTGCGCGATATACTTGATTAGCCCCATAGTAGTGGATGGGCTGGGGGTGGGAGTGAACTCCTTAAAAGAGCCCCTGAGATTCACACAAATGGATGGCTCAGAGATGAAAGAACTCTGTGCTTTCGAGACTGAACCGCTGATAATTGGCACAGGAGACCATTGGGGAAAAAGGGCTTTCATGATTACCCCTCATGCCCAGTACCATTATTCTTAGGCGCCTTTTTTATCTCTTTATGATTGGTGGGGACTGTCTGAACTAACTTTTGAATACTGTATATTATGTCTGGTTGTATGATTGCCAGGTATTACTAACACAAGAAGTGTAAGTGACCAACAAGACCTATCTAGCAATAAAGGACTTTCTGTTTAAGGACACCTGTTGCTGATTGCTTCTATTGGAACACTCTAATCCACCGCATCCGATGATGTCCTGGGACCACCACCAGCACCCATTACCCTTATGGAGCCTACTCCTCCATACCATGGCTCACTCCTGCATCCCATTTGGAATGGGATCACTACTCATCACATTGCTCACGCTCACCGAGAGCCTTCCACCAGCCTCCCTCGGCTTCCCTCTCAAGGCCTCCAGACCAGGCGACCACAAACATGCAGCATCTTTCCCCTCCATCACCAATGCACACGGTCCCCATGCCTAGCCAGGCACCAATATTGACCGCTTGCGGTGACCAATCAACCTCATGACACTGAACCTTCCAGTATTGACACCGCCTCCTCCAGTATCGAAACAGGGTCTAGACTCCGCTATTCCCTCCCATCTTCCACCACCAACATCTGATTTGTCGGACAGGGAATCAGAGGGCGAACAGTCAGATGCCCACAGTCCTCCGGATAACCCTTCCCCAAAACAATATGTAGCAGATAACCCACCTATCTCTCCATCCGAGGACCTCACCTCATATGGCGACCTCTTAAAAAGAATGGCACTCTCACTTGGCCTATCTCTGGTCCAGCCGAAGCCAGTTATAACTGATGCTGTCTTTGATGTGATCCAGCTGGACGTTTCCACATCCATAGCTCTGCCCATATCAGCTGTGTTACTCCAAGCGGCCAAAGCCCCTTGGGATAAACCATCATTCACACCTGTATCATCCAGGTGCCTGGACCACATGTACCAGGTTCAGGAGACGGGAGCAGAATTTTTACTGAACCACCCTCGCCCCAACTCTATGGTTGTGAATTCTTCATCAAAGTCGAAGAAAACCCACTCCACTCTTTCGGATAAAGAGGGTCAAAAATTGGATGCCTTTGGCCGGCGTTTTTATTCAGCTGGAGCCTTGGGGCTCAAGACATCCAATTATCTCACCTGCATGAGCAGGTACCAATATGTGTTGTGGGAGTAACTCTCGCAGACCATTGCCACCCTTCTGCAAGAACACTGGCTTGCTGCTCGCAGAATCCAGAAGGAGGGTTTAGTCCTCGCCAAACAACAGATCAACTCATCTAAACACGCTTTAGACACAAAACAATGATGTCCGCTATCGCTCTTCATTGTCATTCTTGGCTCCGCTCTATGACTCTTCAGACTGATACCAGGGCCTATGTGGAAGACCTGCCCTTCTATGGCTTGGGACTATTCCACTCTACCACTGACTCTGTCCTACAAGAAATGGACAAAAGCATTAAAGTCTCCCAAACCCTGGATGTATCTTCCGCTCCCCGACAATTCAAACCTCATTCTTGGCCTAGATCCTGGTCCAGGAGGTCTTCTAGTAGGAGCTCTCCAGACCGCTCCTGGTGCCCTCGCACATTGCTTTCTACCCACACAGCTTCGTATGCTCTGAAACAAAAGTTTTCACCAGCCCAACAATCTGGTCTTTCCAAATTATCCAGGCCACCCAAGCAGGTCCTTTGACTCTCTTCCAGCCACTCTTGCTTTTACATGCCTCAGCCCCTTCCTCCCAACCTTGCATCTTGTGACCACGGACTCCTGGGTGCTCTCCATCATCACCTGTGGGTACCTCATCGAATTTGTCCAGCCCTCGCCATCCACAGTGGTTGTTTCCACTCCGCCATCAGCCGTCCTTCTCCGGGAAGTCTCCGTCTTGTTCTCCAAGGACGCCATAGAACAAGTGCCCACTCAACAACAACGAACAGGTTTTTACTTCCGGTACTTTGCAGTACCCAAGAGGGACAGCAGCACCAGACAAATCCTGGACCTTCGGGGACTGAACCAATTCATCGAATACCATCACTTCCGTATGGTCACACTCCTATCCATACTCCCCCTACTACGCAGACATACTTGAATGGCCACAATCAACTTCCAGGATGCCTATTTTCATTTGACCATCTGTCCCCCTCATCGCAAGTACCTTCGCTTTGCAATTGGTCAAGACCACTACCAATACAAGGTACTTCCGTTCAGCCTCTCTACGGCACTGAGAGACTTTATGAAGACCATGGTAGTGGTCGTAGCCTTTCTCCGCCTCCAGGGAATCATCATCTTTCCCTATATAGACAACTGGCTTCTAGTAGTGGACTCCTGAGAAACTCTGCTCAACAACATCAACTTCACATGCTGTCTTCTGCAGGGTCTAGATCTCAAGATCAACAGAGACAAGTCACACCTCTCCCCAGCCCAGCATGTACAATATATAGGAGCCGAACTGGATTCTATAATCCTTCGGGCTTATGTCCCAGACGACAGGGCACTTCTGATCATTGCACTTGCCCAGCAAATCCACTCCCAGCCCCTTTCTACTGCCCTTGACATACAATGCCTGCTTGTCTTCATGGCAGCCACAACAGCAGTTCTGACTGTCGCGAAGCTGAAGACGTGCCCACTGCAGTTGTGGTTCCTCCGTTCCTTCCATCGATACTCCCAACCACAATCCCTCCGTCTCTCACCACCCATGGAGGTCAGAGACTCTCTCATGTGGTGGACTCGGAAGTCGAACCTCCTCTGAGGAGCCCAGTTTCATCTCCCCACACCATGGCTGACCCTAACCAATGATGCCTCCAGATGGGGATGGGGGGCACACCTCCAAGGCTACAACACAGGCAGCAGATGGGACCCCCACCTCTTGGCCCATCACATCAATTACTTGAAGCTACTAGCAATCTTCTTTGCCCTTCGCACTTTCCTTCCTATGCTCAGGGGCCAATGTGTAGCGGTTTTGAGCAACAATACCACTGCAGTCAGTTACATAAACCGACAAGGCAGCACAGTGTCTCGCCACCTCTGCCATCTAGCTATCCAACTGTGGGACTGGTGCACCGACAACGAAATCTTCCTCTGAGCCACACATATCCCAGGCTCTCTCAATATTCAGGCAGATCTACTTAGCAGGGATCAGGCACGATTTCATGACTGGGAACTCTCCTGGACCTACCTATGTCCAGTATTCCTCCCCAGGGGCTTCCCAGAAATTGACGTATTTCCCACCCACAACAACAAGAGGTGCCCCATGTTCTGCACCCAGGGGTGAATCGATCCCCTCTCCCTAGGGGACGGACTCCTTTACCCTTGGTCTTGCAACTTCCTCTACATGTTTCCGCCCCTCCCCCTACTCATGTGGTCTACAAGATCGTCCAAGAGGGGCAAACTGTATTCTAATAGCCCCGTGGTGGCCCAGGCAACCCTGATTCCTGATTCTACTCTCCCTAGCCAAGAGGAGATATCTCCACTTCTCACCTCAACCAGACCTCCTTGGGGTCTCCGACAGCCCCCTGCTGCATCACGACATCCCATGCCTCAAACTCACGGCATGGAGGCTCATTCCTTCGTGTTCTCTGGCCACATGTAGCCAATGTTATTCTGAACTCCCACAAGGCCTCCACACTTAAGTCTTATGCTTACAAATGGACCCGCTTCTGCTCCTTCCTCTCGCACAATGATGTCTCACCACCTTCTGCTGGCCTGCCTCAAATCTTCGACTTCCTGCTTTCTCTGGCCGACGCTGGACTTTCACACTCCCCACTAAGAGTGTACTTATCAGCCATCTCAGCGTTCCACATCAGAGTCAACAACTTCTCACTCTTTGCCCACCCACTGTCTAAACGCTTTCTAAAGGGCTTGTTTCACCTATATCCCCCCATCAAGGCACCAGCCCAGCTGTGGGACCTCCCCTTGGTTTTACGAGCACTCACCAGAAAGCCCTTCGAGCCTTTGGCAACATGTGATCTTAAACTTTTGGCATGGAAAACAGCCTTCTTAGTCGCTATCACGTTGGCAAGAAGAGTTGGTGAGCTCCTGGCCTTCAGGCACGATCCACTGTTCCTCTACTTCTTACCTAATGCAGTTCGACTGGTACCTGACATTTCCTTTCTCCCCAAGATTGTCTCTGAGTTCCATCTCCACTCAGAGGTTATTCTTCCAGACTTTTATCCCACGTACACATTGGAATAGGAGCACCTGCTCCATACACTAGATGTCAGAAGAGCTCTGCTGTTCTATCTTGCTCGCACCAAGTCGACCAGACGAACCCCCTGACTATTTGTCTCCTATTCATCCAACAGACAGGGCACACCTATCACGGCTAAATGGCTCTCGAGATGGATCATTGAACTCATACATCTATCCTACCTCCTGGTCCATGTCCCACTTCCAGACCCACTCCAAGCTCATTCCACCAGAGCCATAGCGACATTCACAGCATTCCACGTAGAAGATAAACAGGTTGCTTACCTGTAACTGATGATCTTCAAGTGGTCATCTGTGCATTCACACCACCCGCTCATCCTTCCCCTCTGCTGCCAGGCTTGCTCTCCTTTCTCCTCTAGTCTGGTTTGCAGCGGTCAGAAGGAACTGGTGGGATGTCCACACCCTGCTCCTCTGGGCATGCGCACTGGGGCCCCCGCAAATGCCTGGAGGTGCTGGGCACAAAAATCCATTAAAGTTTTCTACGACACCGATGGATTTCCGCGCAGGTGCAGTAAACCCATATGTGTGAATGCACAGATGACCACTCGAAGATCATCAGTTACAGGTAAGCAACCTGTTTTTCTCCCTGCTCCCCGGGGCCGGTAACTTGTGTCAGAGCAAACCACTGTGCAAAAGCAATGCTTTAATGGGGGTTAAACAAAACAGAAGTCCAGTGGCTCCTTAAAGACTAAGAGCGTTTCTGAATTCTCATTTTCCTTGCTTGTAAGTTCCTGTTTCTTGGGGGGGGGGGGTCTCTTTTACACATATTTTGCTCGCTCTATTGGTTGATTCAATATTACATGGGTTTATGTCCAGCTTATCGCCCTGCAGATTGAAACTGCAGGTTTTTATGCCAGACATAAATTGCTGTAATATCAAATTGACCACTAGAGGGAGCAAAACAGGTACAGAACAGACCTCCCCCCTCCCCCAAAGAAACAGGAATTTACGAGTGAGGAAAACGAGAACGCGGAAAAGCCCTAACACTATTTATTCCAGTATGAGTGTTTGTGAGTCAGAGATCACGTCCTTCCGAAAGACAAATACGATATTTTAGCTTGTCTGAAAGAAGGAAGCAAAAGTATTTATATCCTAAAATGGAAGAAAAGATTGTTTCAGTCTTAATAAGTATTACGTTTGCTGTATATTAGAGTGCAACCTTCCTCTCCCAGGGAGTTCGTGGTATCCCTAGTGATCATTTGACCAGAGTCTTAAGGTCTGTTGAATCTGCTCGAGAAGAGAGAAAGAAAGAAGTCCCCGACATTCAGCACATTCGAGAGCAGCTAGAACAACAAATCAACGTCAGAACGGCAGAACGAGCATCTATCAGTCGGCCTTTTTCCAGCCCTCACCTGTCTTCAGAAGGTGTGATAACTCGCCAAGTATTTTCGTTGGTTTCCTGTCACTGGATTCAGATATGGATAACAACACCAGCCATGTAAATTATTCCTGGAAGTAATTTGCCTGCTCATTTTATAACAGTCAGCTTTTCGCACTAATTAACTTTCTAAAAGCAGGTTGTCTTTTTGATTAATTTATGATCGAGCACTTTAAAAGGAATGTTGCAGAATTGTGTTATTGATGCTGTTTTGAGGACAGTCCGCCAAGGCGACGGGGTTTCATTATTCATGTCAGTTTTTCATTTTATTTACTTTTATTTATTTACATAAATTACAGTCCTCCTTTCTCACTTGGACTCAAGGTGAATTACACAGGGCGAGCCAATACAATCAACAGGATGGGGCATTCAGTGAACAGTGCAATAGGATTAGGCAGGGCTTTTTTGGTAGAAAAAGTTCAGCAGGAACTCATTAGCATAATAGGCCACACCCAAAAGCAGAAACTTATTCGCTTATTAGGCCACACCCCTGACAGTGCAGCTCATTAGCATTTTGGGGGGAGTCTGGGAAAGCACAGGGCAGGCATGGAATCTTGCCTCTCCGCCCCCCCCAAAGCTTCTCTGCCACTACAGAGAAGATCAGCAGGGGAAGGGGAAAAAACAGAAAGCGTGTTTAAATGCCTTTCCTTCCCCGAATTCCCTGCGCTCCCTGCCTGCGCTTCTCCAGGGGCCCCCGTGGCTGCGGGGCAACTGGAGACAAGCAGGCACGGAGCCCACACATGCTTCCATGCCTGCCCTGTGCTTTTTCCTTCCCCCCCCCCCAGCTTCTCTGCAATAGCTGAGAAGCTGGGGGGTGGGAAAGCATGCTTTCTTTTCCTGCCCCTGTGCTTTCCCTGCTGTGGGGTTCCTAGAGAAGATCAGGAAGGAACTGGACATATTTGCCTAGCTGCTCTGGGTCTCCCTAGCCAGCCCACCAAGGCGCGCAGGCTGGGGAGACCGAGGGCAGCCAGGCAAACATGCCCAGTTCCTTCCCTGAGTCTCTCCCCTTTTGCGGAGAGACTCAGGGAAGTGCAGGGGGAGCATGAGTAAATACCTTTCTCTCCCTCCCCCAGATCGGGGAGGGAAAGAAAGTCCTTTTCAACGCACCTGGAGAAGATCAGGAGGGGAACCCAGGCATGCCTGCCCTCTTTCCCCAGCCTGCCTGCTGCAGTGGGCAGGCTGGGGAAGGGAAGGCAAGCATGCACACATGCCCCTTTCTTCCTTGAGCCTCTCTGCTATTTCAGAGAGATTTGGGGAAGTGGAGGGGTGGCATGGTTAAATGTTTTTCTCTCCCTCCCCCAGATCGGAGAGGGAAAGAAAGGCATTTTCAACATGCCTGAGTTCCCTGCCTGCCCTTTTCCAGCTGCCACATGTCAGCTAGAGAAGGGAAGGCAGAGAGAGGCTTTCCCTAGTCAATTTCACTCTCAGCTGACTGGGGAGGAGTGAAATTGACAAGGAAATCCCCAGGGGCTCCCCAGAGGGAAAGAAGGCATTTTAACATGCTACCTTTCCCTCTTGTGTGTAACGTGGGGAGGGCAGCGTGCTCTGTAGCCACGCATGCCCAGAGGTTTTGGCTGTAGGTGTGGCCAACTCAGAAGCCCGCCGGAATGCTATTCTGGTGCGTTCCTGTCCAAAAATAGCCCTGGTTGTAGAACCAATGAGAAATCTGGAGACTGAAGCAAAGCTTAAGCATAGAGCTTAGCTCGACACATTAAATGATACAAAAATTACATAGTAGGATCCTAGTTTCAACAAGCTAAACACAGTAGCGTAGACCAAAGTCCCTAATCTAAGTAAGATCAAGATGGGTAGCTGTGTAAGTCTTTCTGTAGCAGCTCTTATCTAAGTAACTCTGTGGATTATTTTGTATAGTGCGACTCCGTTGCCTGCATAGAAAAGCTCTCTTGAATAATTCAGTTTTGCATCGGTTGCGGAAAGCCAGAAAAGCGGGAGCCTCCCTGCCCTCCTCCAGCAGGCCATTCCACAATGTGGGGTCCATAATGGAGGAGACACATGTAGGGCAGTTGTTGATCATGCCCACTTGCAGGTTGGCACCTGCAGAAGACCGGGCTCAGATGAGCCAAGCCGTCGTGACAGAGCACAGGGGGAGAGGCGGTCTCGCAAATGCGAGGGTCAAGGGCCACGCACAGACTGCTGAGGACTAGAAATGGGCTTGCGCCATCTTCCAAAATTATCTTAATCTCCTCAGGAGAATCTTCAGCTCTGGTACTAGATACTTTTGTGGACTGTGGTCAGAAGTTTTGGCAGCTTGAGCGGCTTCCGGTCGGGGGAAGATGGAGTTTTGAAGCACCCTGTGTTTATTGCAGGGTGGACGGCAGTTCTTTTCGACAGTTTGGGTGTTTTCAACACCCAACGCAACTTTCCTCAGGCAGGGGAAAAGCTAGCAAGCAACAAAGACCCAAGTGAGAGTTGAGATTGTGTGTGATAAGCCTCGAAGGAGGCTTGTCACCACTTTGATCTCCTCCCCCGAGCGTGCGCTGCAAGCAACTCTGAGGAACTGACTGGGCTGGTGTTATTCAGCTTAAAACCTCCACCACCCCCGATTTCTTGAAAGAAAGAAGAAAAGTTTTAAACTAAGAAGTTTTGGCAGCTTGATAAAGAGCTCCCCATTTGTGTCTGTGATTAAGAGATCATACCAAATTTATCTGCTTGTAATTTTGTGCTTTAAACACCTCTCACCTTCTTTGAATATTACAAACGCTTTTCTTATAAACAAAAATTTGGGAATGTTAGTAATTGACGGCCTTCGCCAGAATAGCACGATACTGAGGGGGTGCCTGAAGTGAGTTTAGGTGCTGCAGTCTTTCAGTGCACTATGTAATCTTTTACTAAATTTAGGGGAAGTTTTTGGTGGGATTCCTTGTGAACAATATACAAAACTAACAAAATATGTGGCAGGGTGTGAGCTTTTGTGAGCAGTGACTGAAGTGAGCTGTGACTCACAAAAGCTCCTCCCCTGCCACATATCTTGTTAGTCTTTAAGATGCTACTGGACTCTAGCTCTTTTCTACTGCTACAGACAGACTAACATGGCTACCCATCTCGATCAGTATACAAAATGTTTCTATCCAATATGGAGGAAGCAAAGTCACTCATATTTATTGTGGGCATAACATTTATCTGGATTATATTAGACTGATTCCTCCCTGGGTTTGTGGGAAGGATACTCATGATACTGCTGTTTTTCTTACCCAGACACAATTTGACTATATGTTCCTTACTAGCAATGGCTCGTTGCTTTTGTTTTGTGTACCTGGATTCTGATTAGAACTTGCATTTCCTTCCAGTAAGGCAGAAGGCCTATCGTGTAGGAGGTTCATTATCCACAGTGTTACCAAAACCAGCGAGACGCTCCTTTGCCAAGCGCCAGACTGGACGAAGAACAATCGTTGCTGAAAACACATCTACACCAAAGTAGGAGGCACCTTACAGCTGGGTTTATACTGTTGAAGCGTTAGGCTGGTTTTACAGTTGTGAACTGGCTTCTCAGTGGGTGCAATATAAAAATGAGAAGGAAATGGGAAATCTGTTCCTTTAATTCCTCCTTCATCCAGGTGAAGTTTAGCTTGTCCTTTTAAGCAGGGTTTCTCACCTTGGAAATGTCTTGTACACTGCATGTTTTGTTTACTTAGGACATTTATAATATTAGTCTTTTCCAAAACGTACAGTGTAGTCCTAAGTGGAGTCCTAAGTGTTTTTAGAAGGGTGTAGCTCTGCTTGGAAAAGCATTATACATCATCCAGTTTAAGCATATTAAGTAAGATTATAAGAGACAGGAAGGGGGACCCGCGATACTCGCGGGGGGGGAGGGGGAGTATTCCCCACAGCTCCCAGCCTGCAGAAGCAGGAGGAGCTCCACAGGAGGAGGAAGCAGCACCAAGTAAGCCTTCTCCCTCCTCCCCCCCCCCCCCCCGGCACCGGCAAGGCTGAGTGGCTCACAGCTGCTGGCCCGCTGAGCCTTCTTCCCCCTGAAAGCAGCGGCGGTGAGGCCCGCAGCCCACCGAGCCTCTTCTCCCCTCAACAGCAGCGGCGGCGGTGAGGGCCACCACCCACCAAGCCTTCTCCCCCTCCCTGACAGCAGCAGCAGTGGCGAGGCCCACCGCCCGCTGAGCCTCTTCTCCCCTGACAGCGGCGGCAAGGCCCACGGCCCACTGTGCCTTCTACCCTCCCTCCCCCTTCCCTCCCTGATAGCAGCGGTGAGGCTCACTGCCTGCTGAGCCTCTTCCCCTCCAACAGCAGCGGCGAGGCCTGTGGCCTGCTGAGCCGTCTCCCCTCCCTCCTCCTCCCCTCCCCAACAGTGGCAGCAAGGCCTGCTGCCCGCCAAGCCTCTTCCCCCTTGACAGCGGCAGCGAGGCCCGCGGCCCACCGAGCCTTCTCCCCTCTCTCCCTCTCCCCTCCCCGACATCAGTGGCAGCGAGGCCCGCCGAGCCTCTTCCCCCCGACGGCACATGCGCAGAGAACGCTTTTACTTTTCGGGGAATTTAAATATCCCCCCAAAAGTTTTTTTACTTGTAGGATTTTTCTGCACACGTGGGGAGCCCCCCAAGTGTGCAAAAAAATCTCCCTGCCTTTCAAGTGCCACCCCCCCCCCTCGCGGATTTAGATATTCACACTTGGCTATTAGATGTATAGATAAATATTTCTCACATGGTTACAGGAAACAGTAGTCTGCATATAGCTTCTCTTTGTTTCTTCCAGAACCAAGAAGAGTATTTTGGGGGATAATGTTCCCAGAAAGTCCCTGAGTTTTACGTAAGTCTTCCTTCCTTTAAGCTGCGTGTACCTCAGTAACCCAGATTCTGTACTCTGCTGAAATACTGCACAGAACGCATGTGAATTGGTGTAAACCGTTTTGCATAATTCTAAAATTCAAGCTTGTCAGCTGTTTGGAAATTTAGGATTGCCCGCTGGCTTGGAGAAAAATGTCCTGTCCCTTTAACAGACATTTAATGGGAAGTGATCTACCAGGAGAAGTGACTTGCTTCCATGCGATGAAAAGCTTCAACCGCCTGTTTCCACACACTGAACCTCTATTAAAGCAATGGAGCATTTTTCTCCAGGCCAGTTGGCAACTTTATGTGGAGCAAAGTATACGAGCTTTGGGATAGATAAGTAGGCAGTCGGTTCCTGGGACAGGGCAGTGAAACAGAAAAGAGAATCTATCGCGCAGTCTATTGTGCTTGCACATCACGTGCTAGCATTCTGCCGATTTTTTTTTTTTTTGCTCTCATAGACGATTACAGCAAGCATGAGGGATAGAAATAGGTTCTGTTAAAACAATTAAAGATTCTTTTGATGTAATAACTGCTGTGTGTCGAAATCCACTGATGGATCAGTCATTCACAGCCCTGCTTATTCTAGACCTCTTTACTGTCTGTCTGTCTGTCAATTATTTTTTTGCCATTAAGTCACAGCTGACTTCTGGCGACCCCATGGGGTTTTCAAGGCAAGAGATGTTCACTGATGGTTTGCCATTGTCTGCATCTGTGTAGCGATCCTGGTATTCCTTGGTGGTCTCCTGTCCAAATACTTTCTAGGCCTGACCCTGATTAGCTTGTGAGATCTGACGAGACTGGGCTAGCCTGGGCTATCCCGGTCAGGGTGTTTGCTGCATACATCTGCTTATACTAGACACAAAAGGAAATCATTTGCTGCTGATGACAAGGACCGGCGCATACTATTTCGTTGTTATCTCGACCGGACAGCACTGATAGAAAGAACCCACTCTTAAGTCAAGGGCCTTTTGAGCCCCCAGAGCCGGGGGCCGCTTCCCCACAAGAGTATTTCATTTCCCTCCAGCCTCACCCATGACCGTAGCATAGCAGGGGAAGTAGCTGAGGTCCTCGTTCAGTCATGTAACTCAGCTTGAACAGAGAAACTTGGGGGCTTGCCAGCTGCTCTACAGCCAGATGACTCGCATGCTGAGCCCCGCCTCCATTTGCCTTGGCAGTGGCTGCTGTGCACAGGTCCTTGCCCAAAGCCCTCTGGCAGCTGCCTCCACTCTTAGTGCCTCTGGTGCCTTTGGTGATGAAGCTGGCCAGGGCCAAGGATGCCTTCTCCCTTGCCTTGAGGAGGACCTGGTCACCTCATGGTGTGGAAATCCCAAGCCTCCCCGGCTTCCTACCAGCACTAGTAGGCTGTTCACCTCTCCTCTGCTTCAGCCTTTTATACGGCTCTTCCATCTAGGCCAGTTCTGTGGCCCTCTCGCCTTGCTCCCAAGGAGAGCCTTTCTCTTTTGAGGAGAACAGTGCCAGTAACCAGAACCTTGGGGACTTGTTCTGTCCTTCCTTCTGTTCTGGCCCCTCTGAGGGCTGCACCCGTGCTCCCCTTTCCCCCCTCCTTCAGGCTTGTGGTCAGGCCCAGAGGGAGGAATCTGTGGGTTGCGGGGCAGTTCTTTTTCCTGCCATTATTTGCCATTATTTTTCAGATAAAAAGATTGTCTGTAAATGACTGTACTTCCCTCTGTTCTCCCAGCCTCCCTTCCCTCCTCCATTCACACACTCCTCCTCCTCCCCCCTCTTCTTCCTCCCCCCCCCCCTCTGCTATGCATAGGGAAGGTCTGTTTGGCTTGCAGTGAAGCCAGAGAGTGTTTTAAAAATGATTTTTAAATCATTTTTTAAGAAAATCTTGTTGGGGGCCAGCTTGTGGTGCCATGCGCCCCCAGATGGCGCTCACAACCTTTCCCTAATGACCTGAAATACATGGGCGTTTCCATAGGTGGAAATCCACACCATTGAGTCAAGAGTTCTTCAGAGTTGTAGTGCGCTAGATTAATGGACGTTAGCGACAGTAGAGGTCACTTCATCCAATGGTGTGGTGAACAGTAGATCTGTCCAGAGGTGCCGCAGGGAATAACTGTTGCTGAGTGACTGGTGAGCAGGACTGGCGCAGAGCTCTGTGCCTGATCCTAAAGTGCTCTTTGTCCAGGACCCTTTCCCTTCTTTGGTGAGATGAAGTGGAGAACGCAAGGGGCGTTGAGGCCGAAGAGATTACGCTGCTCGGTGGGAGTTTTGCCCTGTCCAGGTCTAGCCGTGGTGATGGCATTTGTTCAAATGGAACAGCTAGATTCCAGCAGCGCCTTAGAAACCCAACAAGATTTTCGGGGTGTGAACCTTCAAGAGTCAAAGCTCCCTTTATCAGATGACTTGCTGGTTTCTAAGGTGCTGCTGGACTTGAATCCAGCTGTTCCGCTGCAAAACAACATGGCCACTCTCTGAAACCGATGAAAAGAAACAGTCTGATACAACAGATGATTGATTTTCTCTTAGAACCTCGCCATTTAGCTCAGAGGATGAAGTGGAGGATGACGGCATCATGCAGTCGTACATCTCACCCGAATTGTCGCAGCCCAGAGCATCTGTGAGTGGCGGCAGGAGCGCCTTGTCAAGACAGGCAAGCCAGAGTGACGGGAACTCACTGGAAGAAGACGAGGTGGAAGAAATCAGGGGAAACCTGAAGGCTTTGCAAGGTGGGGAAAACAACATACCTCACCGTCCTCAAAGAGGGGCAGGCAGCACCCAGCACCTTTGTGAAGCACAACTAGCACCTGTCCACTGAGTCTGACCCACCCCAGCCTTTGTTTCGTTGTGGTTTCCTGTATGGTACCCAGGGACTGTGCCATACCACGGATGATTGTAGTAAAATTCCATAACATCCTGACTTAATATTCTCAATCACCACAAACGTGGGCTCACAAATTTCCCTTCCCTGTGTGCATTTGAATCATCTTGCCCCATTTCTCTTTCTCAGCAACCCGTAGTTTGCCAAGAAACCAGAACTGCAGATCACAGTCAGATTGTTCGATCGTGGTGTGGAATATCAATTGCAGCCAAGCTATGATCTGTGCAAACCCTAGTTTGCCTGGGCTACTTCCAAACAGTTATCCCCCCAATAGAGAGCAGCATGCCCCCACGTTTAAAGCAAGCTCCCACAAAAAGGAAGCCCCCATTGTACCACTCGTGGGCGTTCTCCTTTGAACCAGAGATTATGGGGAGGCTGCAGGCAGAGCATCCAAAGAGACTTCAGTGTGTTGATGCTACCGCTTCCCAGGTCATCCATCAGAATAAAAGTGTTGGCTCTCTTTCCTGGAGCGCAACCCAGGGTCTTATTTCCCCACTTCAAACAGGTAAACCTGTGTTATTCTAAATTCATATGCATGCATCCTTAACACCATCCGCCAAAGTGTATCACCACAACGTTGTGTGTTGTGCAGCAGCAGTTGCACGTGATTCTGTTTGTAAGCTGACCACGTCTCATTTCCGCAACCGAACAGGTGTGCCCATTCAGAAGGGGAATGAACAAGTGGGAAAGACTTCCCTGTGCCAAGGAAAGGAAAGCCAGTCTCCTGGAGGAATCAACGTTGCCCCAACATTTATTCAGAAGAGCACTCAGGAAATAAAGGTATCGGATGCTATTGTTAATGACTCGTATCTTCAGTGAGATATGTTTCCTTCCCTGAAGCTCCCACTTTTACAGGCGAGGAACAGTTTGAGGGATAATTTATTACCGTAAGAAGCTTCTTTCCGAAACTTGTTGATTGCTTTCTAGAAACGGCTCTGTGTCTTCAAATATTTTTACAGTCTTCGTTTGTTCCGTGTACATTACCTATCTGTTAAAAAAACTGGAAAAGAGGTTTAGGAAACTGCAGCAGATATTCAAAGCATATCAGGAAGAACGAGGCCTGCAGTTTTTGTTTTGTTTTAATTTATATCCTGCTTTTCTTCCTGACTCGGGGCCCAGAGCAGTTTTTCACATCGTCCCGTCCCCCCGTCCCCCCAGTCCTCACAACAGCAACATTGTGAGGACAAGTTAGGCTGCGAGGTCACCCGAGGTCACCCAACAGGCTTCCATGGCTGAGTGGAGGGTTTGAACCCAGTCTTCCCAGGTCCCAGCTTGACTCTCTAACCACTATGCAATGCCAGCCCTCTTATGTTTAAAAACAACAGCCTCCTATGCTCCCTAACTGCATGGGCTCCTTCCTAACTTTTGAGCCCAATTCAGGCTGTCTGCTGCAGACTTAAATCCTTAGAACAGTTTAGAATCACAGAGTTGGAAGGGACCTCCAGGGTCATCTAGTCCAACCCCCTGCTCAATGCAGGAAATTCACAAATACCTCTCCCCCCCCCCCAGTCTCAGCCAGATGTGTCTTTAGCACAACAGCCTGCACAAAGTGCCATCGGTGTAGCAAGCAGAAATGAAAGTCCAGGGTTGTTTAAAAACCACAACAATGTTAATGTTAGTGGAAAGTAAACCCTGCCCTCTTTGCCTAGTGGCAGAAAAAAATGGAACCTTTAGGGAACTGTAAAAACTCTTCCAACGTTCTTACAAATGGTAAAAAAAATATTGCTACTTTCTTGCATTCACGTCTTGTTCATACTAATATCACCTACTATGGCACAAGGTGGCCAAAAGCGAAGAACGTTCCAGATCTCTTTAATTTCAGCGGAGAGTAAAACATGCGGCTTACCTGTCTCCAGCTGAAATGGATAGAAAGTAAAGCTGATGTAACTTGGCCGGATTGTAAGAACATAAGATGAGCACTGCTGGATCGGACCAGTGGTCACGTAGTCCCACATCACACAGTGGAGGGCCGATATGTGTTCGATATAGTAACAAAGAAGTTACAAATGTATGCAATTGGTCCGTAGTGTAAATGGTTTTATTTTTGAACTAGACCTGTGTATTGTAGTCTCCAGTCAGTAGAGGGCACACTTTTCATTGCTAGGGAGTCACAATGGATTCCCCCCCCCCCCGTCCTGTTTGTTCTGCTAGTATTGCTAATGTGTTTCATAAAGCAGTTCACACTACTGATATTTCAGCACACACCCCACCCCACCACTTCTGTTTAGTAGAGAAGACTCAGAACAGTGTTCCCCCGCGCCCAGAAAAAATCGCACTTATTTTGTGATTTTACAGTAGTACTTACTAGACAGCTGACAGGTTCTGTGTATGAAAGGACATACACAGAACTATGGAACGACTCCAGCGTTTTAGGAAATGGAATTTTAAACATGCAGTTCTTTCCTCCCCATTTTAGTTAACAGGAGTCGTGGAAGAGGATGAGGATGACTGGGATTTGTCGTCTCTGGCAGAGGAAAACTGTTTGCCAGCCAAAGATGAGAAAGTAAAAAATGGAGCTGCCACTAAAAAGGATAAAACAAATGCTGTATCTGTGGTCCGTCCTGCGGGAAAACTTACCAAGGAAGAAGGTATGGTATGAGCGATGGTATCAAGCTGTACTCAGGAGCTCTGTTGCTCCCAGGCAGAGCTGGGTCAAGTCCCTCTCCCTGAATAGACTGGGAGAGACACTCTGATCCAGAGCCAAGCACGGTGGGACTAAGGGTGGGGTTTCGTCAGACCTGTGGAGGCTGCAGGAGGGAGATAGTAACCCATATATTTCCTGAACTGGGGCTAGAAAGAACTGCAGCAGAGCCTTTTGCTGAAAGGCAGGTTTTCCATGGCAAACGCTCTTGATAAAGTTCTTAAACCAGGACAGCTCCCCTCTCCCGTTCACAGTTCCTGATCTCCCCTTGATCCTCATCGTATATCCTCCCAGGCGTCCCTTTGCAACCGAATGAGACTGTGATCCTACTGTATCCTTTGCTCTAGCAATCAAACCTAGAGACTTTTTTTTTGCGGCTAATCTTAACGAGTCTGGGAACCGCTTGGATGCACTGCACTTGCTGGATGATGCTTTTCCTTCATCTCCTGATGTGTTCTTGGCAGGGTCATAAATGCAGGGGGTTGCCCCGCACCATCCCAGAATCACGAGCATCCCACAGCCCAAGAGGAATGATGCTCAACACCTCTTACCTTGCAAAAGTACTGATTTTGAGATGAGAAGGGATGAATACTTATTTCCCTCACAGAACCTCTTCCCAAATACTTTTTGACTTTGGTTTGCTCCAAGACCAGCAGTGTACTCAGCTGAGCAAAAAGCACTTGGGGAGACAAGTTATGAGGGAAGGCAAGCAGCGGGTCCAAGGAGGATTAGATTACCGCCTCCTTCCTCTTTCTATACAACTGAGAGAGCTTGTGCACAAGGAGGAAATGCGGCCCTGAAACCTTTTAACAGACAGGGGAGGCCTTTGGCCTGATGGCATCTTTTAGTTAAAAAAAAATAGTCTTGCAGCGTGTCCCATAATATTGGAGAATCAGTACATTTGATCTTCACAAGCTATGCAGCACTGACCTCTGGCAGTCCAGAATCCCCAAGGTGAAGTTGTGGGAGAGAGGAAGGGGGTCTGCATTACACAAAGATGTGCAATTCACCTGGTATCATAACAGTTATAGCAGCCCAAAATGGCACATGCAAAGTAGCACTGACCATGGGAATGAGCCAGTGGTTGAGGGTGCCAGCTGGACGTGGGGAGGAGGATTCCTTTCCTCTGAGTCTTTGGGAGTCTTTCTCTCTGTGGGTTCCCGGGAGTCCTTGTGGGCCCCCCTCTGTTCAATATTTTGATTTCCACTGCTGTGTGGCCCATCTCATTGGGTATTTCTTTTTTTTAAAACAAAACAGGTCTTCAAGATGCAGATACAACAAGCACATTGAAAAGCAGCTTAGTCACTGTCACAGACTGGAGTGACTCTTCAGATATCTGATTGTCCATCTTTGTAATGAGATCTTCTCTATCACAATCTGATTTCTGTTAACTTTTCAAGTGCGTTAACGAGGAACCTTTGTTTACAAACTTCTGAGGTCTTTCATTTCTGTCTGAATGTGCAAAATTGGTCAAATACCTCTAGCTAGCTCTCCACTTTTAAGAAAGCAGTATTCATCGATAAAACAGTATTACCTGCTATTTTAAGGAATACAAACCAAATTGAAAAAGCAACAGCTTCATACTAAACTTCATATGAAAGGGAAGCCTTCTAAATAAAGTTATTTCTTTTCATTCAAGTATTACTTTGATCACAAACACGCAGGACACTGCGAAACCTGAACGTATGAAGTCGGCAGTACTCCGTAGAATCACTGGGCCCCCGAATTAGTAATCACCTCCTCTACCTGGCAGCCACTTTCGAAGGTCGCCAACAGAGAAAAACGATTTCCTGGCCCCGGCTAACAGAGATCCGTTTAACTGGAGATGTCAAGAACGGACCTTCTGCATGAACAGCTGCGCTCTCCTGCTGGGAGGGCAGAAGCGTTTCTTTGAGCAGTGGAACCGGCAAGGGGTTCTGTAGAGAACACTCCTGCTGCTCCACCCCAGGGGCTCTGCCTTTGCTTGTTGTGTCTTTGCTCTGCAGATCCCTCAGGCACCAGCTAGAAGAGGGGAAGGGATTGTGCCACCCGGTTCCTCCTCCTCTCCATTGGCCACAGCTCCCTCCTGAGCTCTGGCGCTGTCCCAACTAAATCCCCGCCCCCACCCCCGGCCAGCACATCCTCCCTTTCATCCCCCTTCTTTCAGGATATCCTTTCCCCTAGATGACCGATTCAGCCTCTTCCTTGATGCTGGGGCCTATCGTGAGGAACAGGGAGGAAATTTGGGGGCCTGGGTGTGCTCCTCCTGCCCATCTCCCCAGGTGGCTGCAGATGAGCCTGCACAGGTGCCATGACGGTCGGCCCTGACCCTAGAGGGAGGCCATGCCCCCCGGACGTGCTCACTCTGTCCTCCTGCCGATGGGTCAGGTGCCATGGGGTTGGCCTCACCCAAGGTGGGGCCCCAATGTGCTTCTTGTTGCCCTGGGGACACTCAGCGGTTGCCTTTTAGGCCAGCCCTGGGCTGACCCAAAAGACGTGCAATGCGCCCGTTTTCCTCAGCTGGAGAGAAAGGGCTGTGTAGAAAGGCTCTGCTACTTCGATCACCCGCAAAAATCTATAAGATGGACTCCCTTTTCACTCAGCAAAGAGTCTTGCTCTAGCACAGGGGTGGGCAAACTTGCTCAGCGTAAGAGCCACCTAGAACAGGGGTGGCCAAACTTGCTTAACGTAAGAGCCGCATAGAGTAAACATCAGATGTTTGAGAGCCACAAGACATGAACAAATATTACCTGCTTTTATTGGAAAATAAGCAAATTTGCTTTTTATTAACATTAAATGAGACTGGCAAAAATAATAACAAAAGGGGTAAAAGCAGATATTGATAATGGTATTAATTTGTCCAATGATATTTGTTTGCGAATGATACTTAGCTTCCCCAGCAGCCATGCCGGGAGCCACATAATATATGTGAAAGAGCCGCATGCGGCTCCCAAGCCACAGTTTGCCCACCCCTGCTCTAGCATATCATGGGCTTGCTGTATCACAGAAAAGCTCCCTGCAGGATTTAAGCCAGGCTATTCAGTTATGTTACAACACAGTAATACGTGGGCCCTACTAAGCCGTTGCAAGCATTACTTGGGTGGGATGAGGGCATCATATAACTACTGACTCCCTCTGCCACACATGCCATATAAGGGTGCCAGGATCCCTCACCCAAAGACCGAGCCTAGTCATTGACTTGTTCTGAGAGACAATGTGTCTTCTGCCCTCTCCTTCCTCCATCACCTCCTCCTGTGGGTGGCAGGTCTCCCGATTTTGTCTTCCTGCAGGTAGTGGGGAAGAGCAGCTGAGGGACTAAGTGAAGAAATAGTTCAGAAAATGCAGCTTCAAACAGATCTTGGAACCTTGAACAGTGTCAGTGCCCCCTTCCAGCAAGGAGATGACGACTGTAAAGATTAGACTCATTGCTGAAATTCATTCTGAATTGAAATTTGAGGGGTTCCTCCTCTGGTCAGTCAGCTGAAGGAAAGCGTTCTGATGAAATTTCTTCTGGGAAGATCCCTACTACTGATATCCTGGTGAGTATAGAGCCGGTTTGGTGTAGTGGTTAAGAGCATGGACTCAAATCTAGGAGAACTGGGTTTGATTTCCTCCTCTACATGAAGCCTGCTGGTTGACCTTGGGTCAGTTACAAGTTCTCTCAGAGCCGTCCTCTCAAGAGCTGTTCTCTCAGAGCTCACTCAACCCCACCTACTTCACAGGGTGTCTGTTGTGGGGAGGGGAAGGGAAAAGAGACTGTAAGGGCTGGATATAAATCTTCTTTTGAAGGCCCAAAGTGGTTTTATAGATTTTCGTGAGGTTTATGTCTAGGAAGATACAGGCTTGGAGAATTTTTATGTTAGCTTTGTGTGACACAACTCTGCAAGTCTTAGGAAGCAGCGGCTTTGAGGTTTGCTGTGTAGTGTAAAACACTGGGAATGTGCCTCAGAACTGTTTCGGCATAGTTGATCCCAAGGTCTATAAGCACATTGGCACCCAAGACTAAAAATACAACTTTCTGAGATCTCCTGCAGTGTCCCAATCTACAGAACCTTCGAAATCACTGGCCACAGCCAATATGACTTTATTTGTAAATGTGTTTTTGTTTTTTTACAGAAAGCAAAAATAGTAAATGATTTACAGATATAATTTATGCATGGCATCCATATAAATCTTAATACAATGCAGGAGGAAAATTTACAACAAGTAGGCAAAAAGTTCATTTATAAAATATTCTTGTTCCTGGTGCTAATGACACCAGTGCCTTTCTAGAAATTATTCTGTAAATGAACAGCACAGACGCGATTTATAAAAATAGGACTCTTGGAACCATCGGGGTTACACATAGACATTTTTGTCGAAGTGCTTTGGGGAGGCGTTGGGTGCTTTGAAATCTGTTGATTCTTTGTAGACCTTTGTTCGAGTAGTAAGCGCTGAAGCTGCTGTGTTGTATGCATATCCCATCCTGAGAAGTGAAAAAGCTTCTGAGTTTAAAGTGCATTCCCAAATACAAGCAGATGCTTAAAGGAAAATATCTGTTCTTTCATTGGTAACCCCCCCGCGCACGCACGCGCACACACACACACACACACACACACACACACACACACTGCTATTTTGACACAAAGTCCACTGACAGTCAATGTAAAAACTGTGGCAATTTTTTTTTTTTTTGTAGCGTGAATCTTCGTGAGATAGCATTCACGTAACACTTTTCAGTGTTCCAAATCCTATATATTATCTCATTACCGGAAGCCTGAAGCCTCCCTCCAACCTAAGGAGCCTTTCCCCAAATGGTTCTTGCTCCACTGAACACACAGGAAGCTGCCTTACACTGAATCAGATCATCAGTCCATCAGTATTGTCTGCTCAGGTTGGCAGTGCCATTCCAGGGTCCCAGGTCACATCACCTACTGGAGATGCTGGGGACTGAACTTGGGCCTTCTGCATGCAAAGCGGGAAGCTCTTCCACTGAGCCACAGCCCCTCCCTGGAAAAGCCACTTAAGTTGGAAGGCCTGCAACAAGGTTTGTGTGATTGTCAGGCACCCTTCAAAATGGTGGCTGAGATCTTGTAACACAACTGTGTAAGCTCTTACGTTTTCCCTGGTATGTTCCAGCTTGCAGTTATGGCTTCAACTGAGCAGGTTTTTCAGTCTACACTCTGGGGCCATTATTCAGAATTAGATCTAACAAGTGGGAACCCACGATAATCACAGGGGAGGGATCCCTTCTCCCTCTTAGCTGCAGCGACCCCCCCACCATTACTGGAAAAACACTGTAGCTACCCCCGCCCTAGTCACCTCCACTGCCTTCATCGCTAGCTCCTCCCCCATCCCTTACAGTGCCACCAGGCCTGCCACGTCTCCTGACTCCACCCCTTCCCTCCATTCCTGGCAAGCCCAGTGCAGCTCCCAGCCTTTTGGGGGGGATTTAACCCCACCCCCCATTGTATTCTTTTAAAGTTTTCAGGCTTTTCTGAGGAGTCCCCAGGTTTGCAAAACTGTTTTGGGTAAATGTGGACCTGATTCACAGATTTAGATATCTGCAGATGGGGACTACACTTGAGAAACAGATATACTGATGATAGAAATGCTTTGTCTGGAATGCTGTTTTTAAATCCTGATTTTTTAAATTTGTGACTAGATGAGCATTTAGTGATAATGTTGCATACTAGGTGGGTAGTAGTGGATTAAAGATTATGGACTCCTGCAATAACAGATCTTAGATAATGGGCCTTCAGTTTGTGGAATGAGAAACTCATTTAGATCTCACCTATGCTCACTTCTTCAACCTTTCAAGAAAGGGGTGTGCACAAAAAAAAATCAGGATGTTTCGGATGCAGGTATACTGGTCCCCAAAAAATTCAGGAGACCCTCCAAAAAACCCTGAATTCCAATACCAGTGTGGTGTTCAGGTTTTTTCAGAAATCCTGGATTTTTTCAGCTCCGTTATACACTATGGGACCATTATAGTCAATGGGGAACCTTTCTGGGGGTCTGGGGAGGTTGTTTTTTGAGTTAGAGGCACCACATTTTCAGCATAGCTTCTGGTGCCTCTCAGAAGACTCCAAAGTTTCAAAAAAAATTGGACTCAGGGTTCCAGTTCTATGGGCCCTCAAAGAAGGTGCCCCCATCCTCCATTTTTTCAGTAGAGGGGGAAAAACAGCAAAAAAGCAAGGACTGACATCAAACCAGAGTCTCTCTGCAATAGAAACTGAACGTGGAGGGCATTTTTGCAAGCCTAGCAAAACCCAGTTTCCCCACCTCCAGTTTTCCCCCCATTGAAAACAATGGAGGATGGGGCACCTTATTGGGGGTTCATAGAATTGAATTCCCTGGTCCAATCTTTTTGAAACATGGGTGGTCTTTTGAGGAGAGGCACCAGAAGTACACTGAAAATTTGGTGCCTCTACTTCAAAAAACAGCCCCCCAGATACCCCCAGATCAATTCCCCATTATAGCCTATGGGGACCATAGGCTGTAATAGAGCTGAAGGCATTTAAAGGTGTCACAGTCCCTTTAAATGCATTAGTGAAGCTGCAGCTTCACCCAGAACGGCGTTGAAAGGGACTGCAGTCTCTTTAAACACTGTTTAACTGCAGCTATCCTGCTTTCTTGGGTAGTCCCAATTTTGGGGGGATCATCTGGTATGGGCTATGGTGGATAGCTGAAAATACACACACACCCTCTATCAGGCTGAAAGAATAGCTGAAATACTGGTAAGGTATTTTCCGGGTATTTTTCCAGCTCAGATATAGCCAAATGCACACCCCTACTTTCAAGCCACCCGGTCCCTTTAACAGACTTCTCATTTGCAATCCATCTTGGGCTGCCACAGTGTGACTTAGAGAATCTACATTTATCTTGAACTCTCCTACAGGAGAGGATTTTGTTGCCATTCTTCCCAGGTCCCACCGCTCTACTCATTACCCCATATTGTGGTGGGTGGGGCAAAATTGAAGTTCTGTGTGCTGCAGATGAAGGAAGTAGGTGATCAGCAGGGCCTTGGAAAGAAAAGGGCAGGTGACAACCATCCCTCTTGCAGCATCAGTTTTGCAGAACACTGTAATCTGGCAACCCCACATCCCTCTTCTTATGAAAGCAAAAAGTGTCTGGGAGACTCAAGAGACCATAGAGCCCAATTCTTGAGTCATGAATTTTTTCTTTCTTAAGGGCAGTGAACACTCATCCCTTTACAGAGTACACATTAAAGCATTAATGTAGTGCAAATGATAGCTTTGCTATCAGCTTCTGCCATATGACATTTCACACTACATTAAAACTTATACAGACAAGTGATACCCAATAAATATGCTCCTTAAAAGGAGTGGGGGGGTGGGGTGTTCCAACTCTTTAAATCCCTTTTATTTTCCCCAAGCCCTCATTCCAAACTTCAACCGTAAGGTTGGTTTAGAAAGATATGCAAACCGGATCTGTGTGGCATACCTTCTGAACATATTTAGTAATTAGAAATATGCTAATGCATTAATTTCAATAAAGCTGGTTTGTTCCGTTCCGTACCTTCGGTTTTTATTGTCTTTAACCAATGAGAAGCAGAATATACTGCCGCCAATTATGCAAAGCGATGATCCCGCCCATCCAATGAACAAAGCCGCTCCTAATTCATACCTGCAGGAAAGTGATACGTGCACACTTGGTAAAGAGTTCTATCAGCAAAATGGGTTTCATGTTAAGAGTTCTATCAGCAAAATGGGTTTCATGTCACTTTATTTTGTTTTTGTGACCAAGACAAACAAAACCATCCAAAGCATTTGCATAATATTTCACTGAACGGTTGCAGAAGTTGCCCACAGTATATTGGAAAAGAGAACAAGAAAACTTCTAATTCTTCCCCCAAATACTGGGTTTTCTTGGGGTCCCCAAGTTGTTTAAGTCAAGGGGCACCTTTGGAATTCTGATACAGGGAAGTGGGTGCAACCACAAAATGGCTGCCACAGGGCAGGGACATGGGGGGTAACTTTAAAAATACAATGGGAAAGAGGAATGAGAGAGAATAAAACCAACACTCTGGTGGAAGCTGCTGCTGAAGTACGGTTATTGTAATTTATGCAACCCATGAGAAGCCCTACTGGTCAAGAGCCCCATTTGGCCCCAACTCACTTTCTAAAAATACTTGGAGGACACCAGGAACATAAGAACACAAGAGAAGCCAATGTTGGATCAGGCCAATGGCCCATCCAGTCCAACACTCTGTGTCACACAGTGGCCAAAAATACCAGAAGAAGAAGAAGAAGAAGAGATTAGATTTATACCCCGCCCTCCACTTGGAGTCTCAGAGTGGCTTACAAACTCCTTTTCCTTTCCCCTCCCCACAACAGACACCCTGTGAAGTAGGTGGGGCTGAGAGCTCTTTCCCAAGTTGTCCTTGAGAGAACAGCTGGTACAGAGCTATGGCTTGCCCAAGGTCATCCAGCCAGGTGCAAGTGGAGGAGTGGGGAATGAAACCCGGTTCTCCCAGATTAGAGTCCACGCACTTAACCACTACACCAAACTGGCTCTACACCAAACTGAGCCAGGTGCCCTCAGAAGGTCCAGCAGTGGGGCCAGGACACTAGAAGCCCTCCCACTATTGCTCCCCCCCCACCACCAAGCACCAAGAATACAGAGCATCACTTGCCCCAGACTGAGAGTTCCTATCTATACCTTGTTGCTAATAGCCACTGATGGACTTCTGCTCCATATGTTTATCTAATTCCCTCTTGAAACCGTCCATGCTTGTAGCCACCACCACCTCCTGTGGCAGTGAATTCCATGTGTTAATCACTCTTTGGGTGAAGAAGTACTTCCTTTTATCTGTTCTAACCCGACTGTCCACGCACTTAACCACTACACCAAACTGGCTCTACACCAAACTGAGCCAGGTGCCCTCAGAAGGTCCAGCAGTGGGGCCAGGACACTAGAAGCCCTCCCACTATTGCTCCCCCCCCACCACCAAGCACCAAGAATACAGAGCATCACTTGCCCCAGACTGAGAGTTCCTATCTATACCTTGTTGCTAATAGCCACTGATGGACTTCTGCTCCATATGTTTATCTAATTCCCTCTTGAAACCGTCCATGCTTGTAGCCACCACCACCTCCTGTGGCAGTGAATTCCATGTGTTAATCACTCTTTGGGTGAAGAAGTACTTCCTTTTATCTGTTCTAACCCGACTGTCCACGCACTTAACCACTACACCAAACTGGCTCTACACCAAACTGAGCCAGGTGCCCTCAGAAGGTCCAGCAGTGGGGCCAGGACACTAGAAGCCCTCCCACTATTGCTCCCCCCCCCCCACCAAGCACCAAGAATACAGAGCATCACTTGCCCCAGACTGAGAGTTCCTATCTATACCTTGTTGCTAATAGCCACTGATGGACTTCTGCTCCATATGTTTATCTAATTCCCTCTTGAAACCGTCCATGCTTGTAGCCACCACCACCTCCTGTGGCAGTGAATTCCATGTGTTAATCACTCTTTGGGTGAAGAAGTACTTCCTTTTATCTGTTCTAACCCGACTGCTCAGCAATTTCATGGAGTGCCTATGAGTTCTTGTATTGCGAGAAAGGGAGATAAGTACCTCCTTCTCTACCTGCTCTATCCCATGCATACTCTTATAAACCTCAATCATGTCACCCCTCAGCCGTCATTTCTCCGAGCTAAAGAGCTCCAAGCACTTCGACCTTTCTTCATAGGGAAAGTGTTCCAACCCTTCTATCATTCTAGTTGCCCTCCTCTGCACTTTTTTCAATACTATAGTATCTTTCTTGAGGTGTGGTGACCAGAACTGTACACAGTCCTCCAAACGCGGTCCCACCATCGGTTTATACAAGGGCATTATGATATTGGCTGATTTATTTTCAATTTCCTTCCTAATAATCCCCAGCATAGCATTGGCCTTTTTTTATTGCAGTCGCACACTGTCTCGACATTTTCATTGAATTATCTACTACGACTCCAAGATCTCTCTCTTGGTTAGTCTCTGCCAGTTTGGACCCCATCAATGTGTATTTATAGTTAGGATTTTTGGCTCCAATGTTTGGACCCCATCAATGTGTATTTATAGTTAGGATTTTTGGCTCCAATGTGCCTCACTTTGCACTTGGCCACACTGAACCTCATTTGCCACACTGATGCCCACTTGCCCATCCTCGACAGATCCCTTTGGAGTGCCCCACAATCCTCCCTGGTTCTCACCACCCTGAACAACTTTGTGTCATCTGCAAATTTAACCACTTCACTGCTTACTCCCAACTCCAAATCATTAATAAACAAGTTAAAAAGCATCGGACCGAGTACTGATCCTTGTGGTACCCCACTGCTTACCTCCCTCCACTGAGAAAATTGCCCATTTAGACTCACTCTCTGTTTCCTTTAGTCCCGTCCCGGGTCGTCTGGATCTTCGCTCCCCCCCCCCCCCGAGTTAGGGCCCTACTCACCCATCCCTGCTGCAGCCGTGGCCACCGCCCACAAGCCCCAGGCAGGGGCCCTCACATTGCCGGAGAGACCACCTGGGGAGCTGAGGAGGAGCGATGCCAAAGTCCCAATGGCAGCTGGCAACATCCCAGCAAGAGCCCGGGGATGCGCTCGGGCGCCGTGCCTTACCTCACCATTGCCGCCCAAAGAGAGGCCATTCTGGGCACAGCCATGGGGCCAGGGCTGGGGCCATGCGCTCCAGCGGCCCGCGGAGAGGATGGCCCCAGTGAGACCCCACCAGTGGAGACGAGGGCAACACTCCAGAGGCGGGAGGGCATCTCGGATTATCAAGGGGGGCGGGGCCGGAGAGGAAGGAGAGGTCCGATGCCCGTGGGTGGCTCTGGGAGAGGGGAGAGGCAATAAAAGAGAGCAGAAAGAGCAGGGCCAGGGAGGAACTAAGAGCATAGACACGGCAACGGAGGCAGAGGGGTGAACAAGGGTGTCGTTAACCCCACCCCCCTACCATTCTGAGGCACTGCAACACCCTTTTGGACCTCAACCCCTTTTCTAGGACCAGCCCCGGCATGGGGGTGCCACGGCCCCAGGGGGCGCACCCACCGGGGCGGAGGCAGAGCATGACACCTTTTAATTAGCCAGTTTTTGATCCACAAAAGGACTTGTCCTTTTATCCTGTGACTATTGAGCTTACTTAGGAGCCTTTGATGAGGAACTTTATCAAAAGCTTTCTGGAAGTCAAGGTAAACAACATCTATTGGGTCTCCCTTGTCCACATGTTTGTTTACTCCCTCAAAGAACACTAACAGGTTAGTGAGACAAGATCTTCCCTTACAGAACCCATGCTGAGTCTTCCTCAATAGATTTTGTTCATCAATGTGCCTACTAATTTTTTCCTTAACAACAGTTTCCACCAACTTACCCAGTATCGATGTCAGACTGATTGGCCTGTAATTTCCCGGATCTCAACTGGAACCCTTTTAAAAGATAGGAGTGACATTCGCTACCTTCCAGTCCTCAGGAATGGAGGCAGGTTTAAGGAAAGATTACATATTTTTGTCAGGAGATCCACAAGTTCACATTTGAGTTCTTTAAGAACTCTCGGATGTATGCTATCTGGGCTCGGGGATTTATTAGTTTTTAAGTTGTCTATCAATCGTAGGACCCCCTCTCTCGTCACCTCAATCTGACTCAGGTCTTTCAATACCCCTCCCAAAATCAGCAGTTCTGGAGTGGGCAAGCACTTCTCATCTTCCAAAGTGAAGACAGAGAAAGGTGTGGGCGGGTGCCTGTGGTGCTATCAGCTATCCCTGGGGGCGGGGGGCACAGTTTTGTACATTTCAGTGAGGTTCCCTTTGGCCCATAACCCTTGCGTTGCCAGCTTTAAATGAAATTCAGCATCATTAAACTAATCCCCCATCAGTCTATCATTTCCTCTCTTTTTTCACCTCCTGTCAGGATGGCCTTGAGATTTTGCATTCATTCATCAAGCAAAAGTGTTTCAAGTTTAGAGGTGCCAGAATGCAACCTCTGGGAAATATGCTTATTCCTTTTAAAGTCGCCATTGCAGAAGGGGAAGACGGAGCCTTTCATCTGCCTTCAGTAACCAGAAGATTATTCCATCTAACTGTCTACTACCTTTTTATGCCACCTTCCTCTCAAAGGAGCTCACCATGGTGTATGTCGGGGCCTCCAACATTTATTGATTTATTTGTTATCTTACATTTATGAATTGCTCAATCCCTACTGCTGTAGGGCTCTGGGTGATACACAACATTAAAACATTAACACTTTAAAATAAATACAGACAGTATTAATACACTAATTTTTAAAAATCCAGTGGTGAAAATGATAGTTTTCTCCCATTTCCAGCCTTTGATTGCCTTGCGGGTGTGGGGGAGGACATAAGAACAGTCTGAGGAGGAGGAGAATAGAAGGAGGAGGGTGCCAGCCAAGATGCAAACTGTCACTGCCCTCAACCAAAAGCCTGGTGGAACATCTCTATCTAACAGGCCCTACGGAATTGCATAAGAAGAGATTGGATTTACACCCCGCCCTTCACTACCCAAAGGAGTCTCAGAGCAGCTGACAATCTCCTTTCCCTTCCCCTCCCAACAGACACACTGTGAGGTAGGTGGGGCTGAGAGAACTCTTTCAAGAACTGCTTGTAAGAGAACAGCTCTGAGAGAATTTGTGACTCACCTAAGGTCACACCAGCAGCTGCATGTGAAGGAGTAGTGGGGAATCAAACCCGGTTCTCCCAGATTAGAGTCCATGCTCCTAACCACTACACCAAATTGGCTCTCATAAGATCCACAGGGCCCTGATGGTGTTTGGCAGAGAGTTCTACCAGGTTGGGGCCAGGACTGAAAAGGCCCCCGGCCCCGGTCAAGGACAGCCGGATGTCTTTAGGGCGAGGGATCACCAGCAGATTGTTATCCAAGGAGCGTAACTCTCAGCACTGCCAATGGTTCTTTTGCAGTCATGTCAGTTACCACTACTGATGGTTTCTATTGCCTTTTTCTGCCAATGGTTCTGTTGCAATCATGTCAGTTACCACTGCCAATGGTTTCTATTGCCTTTTCTGATGGTCACTTAAAATTGCCTTTGTTTTGAGTTCCGTAGCTACTCCTCTAGGTTCCGGACGGGAGATAGCATTGGTAGCATGACTCCCACCGCAGGAATGCGCTTCTTGCTCGCCTTGTGCATGCTTGCTGCTTATTAGCTTTTCTTCACTCTTATCTCTCTTTCGCTTCTTGCTAGCTCATGGCCTTGAGCTGGAATCCTCCTGCTACATGTTATTTTATTCACAGGTGCAAATTGCTTCTTTGCTTCATTTTACCCTTGGGAACATCCGCCCCACAGATCCTAACAGTGTCTTTGCTTGGGAACCTAATTTGCCGCGTTTTCCTTGGGAACAGTGGGCCAGTATATTTGGGCGCCAATAATTCTCATAATTGATTGGTAGAAGTCGAGGAGGGCTTATTTCATATCAGGTATAATTGTAGATGTATTACTATGCTTGGGCATTACTAACAGAAGAAGTGTATTTGACCAAATGGATCTTTTCTGCAAATAAAGGACTTTCTGTTTAAGGAGACCTGTTGTGGACTACATCTCTTGGGACAATCTCACAGACTGTTAGTAATCCCCAATCAGGGACCAGTCCATTATACCCACCATGCCTGACGATGACGCTGAAATCCCTATTACTGAACAGGAGACCCCAGTTACTACCGAGGAGGAACTGGCATGGCCCGTGACCACTAGCAGGGTGACTGTTCGTCCCAGATGGAGTGGAGGAACCCAGTCCTGGGCTCCATTCGGGTCGCAACCCACTGAGACTTGGTCTTCTCGGTGGGAAGCCGGGGCAAGGCAGTCAGGGGCCTGCAGCGTAGAGCATAGAGGCATGGATGACTTCCAAATGGCAGAGGTGTGGGTGCAGATGGATCGTAGGTTTGACACGATCCAGAGACGCCTGCAATGAGAGATGATTGGTGGGTGTAGCCAGGTGGAGCTCTTGCCCAGCAGGGGTTCTAATTGGCCACGGGAGATCTGACTGGCTGGGCAGATTCGAACAATGTTGCTTCAGCAGCTGCAGCCACCACAGTATTTGTTTTATTCTCTCTCGCTCCTCTTTCCTGTTGTATTTATTTAAACCACCCCTCTTCTCCCTTTGCACTTGGACTTCCTCTCTGTGGCTGGTTCTTCTGCTTCCCTGCAGCTGTCATTTTGTGGCTGCACCCAGCACCCTGTATCAGAATCCCAAAAGTGCCCACAGGCTCAAAAGGACTGGGGATCCCCTGGTGTACATGGTTTTCCCCTCTCTGTCCTCACAGCAACCCCCAGAGGTAGCTTAAGCTGAGAGAAGACTGTAAACTGCTCTGAGTATAAATCCAATCTCCTCCTCCTCTTCTTCCTGTACAATACGTAGTGCTTGGCAGAGGAGTCAAATGCAATGCTCCGTTTAAGTTGTGGAATCTTGTGAGCAAAAGTTCTACTTTGTGAGCTACTGGCATTAAAGTTGTGAGTGAGCGATTTGGCTACTGCATCAATTAGTTTGCTCGGAAGCAGTCCTTCCTGAGCTAAGAAAAAAATTTGCAAGCCGGAGGCTTAAAAACTGTGAGCTAGCTCAGACTAACTCAGCTTAGAGGAAACACTGGTCAGGTGCCAGGACCAAAACAGATGGAAGAGCATTTAAAGGCATCTGCACATACTCTGGTTGCAGTCCAGCTACAGTATCCATGTTATTTTCTTCTCATGCTTCCTGCAAGTCATTTGCATTTCATATAGACATAAAAGAGATTGTAGGAACTACTGATTCACACACTTGGTGGGTCAAAGGGTAAACTGACACAAAGCCCATAAGCTTCCCCAGCAATACTTACTTTTGAGCGACATACAAAGGGTCAAAGAACTCAATGGTGATTCGGTTTGCGTACAAGGAGCAGCCAGTCATGGCGCACAGCCCTAAAACATATGAGATGGAGAACTGTTCAGCAATGGAAACCTGTGCAAAATGTACTTAGACCTAATCCTCTCGGCACCAAAGGGAGTTTTTAAATGCACCCATTTTTAAGGGGGGACCAGGAAGTATCCCTAGAGAACAGCAAAGCACTTGAGAAAGGATTTTTTCCCCAATTTTATATTTACCGCAAAGGATGAAAATCAGCCCTGCTAAACAAGCAATTCTAGCTTTAGTCTCTTCGGACCCTCCAATTTTTGTGCACTTCATCCCAACCAGTGCACAGATGGAGCCAAAAAAGCCAAGGCAGATGGCAGCGATCATCAGTCCTCTGCAAGCTTGGATGTAACCTGCACAGACACAACACAAAGACAAAAGCTGGTGTGAGTTAGCTGCTTCTGAAAGCTTTGTATTCTAGGATCTACAGTTAAGAGATTGGGAGCGAGCTGCAGCTTCCCTTCCATGCATATTTCTTCCCTTATCCATCTTAACCATGATTCATTAACTCCATCCAGTCATTAGGTTCAAGGGTATTTGGTTTTGTATTGAGGCATACCAGCAATCCTCCTGATGCCTTGGTTTTATGTAGCAACCCTGAAAATATGCACAGTGCTGTGACTTCCAGTTTTGGCGTTCTTCATGGCAGGCATGTCCTCCTGGAGCTCTGGGAGGTGCGACCTGGACCCGGCAGAGAGACAGGGTGCCGGCTGGTTTTTGGACCCCCCGGAGCCCTTGTAGGGGGGCATCCTGTCTGAGGCATGAGGGGCAGCCTCTCCCAAGGTGGTGACCAAGGGATAGAGGCTTCCCTTTGCCTCCATAGGTTCTCCTGCTGCGGTGCCTTTGGGCATGCAGAAGCACACACCAGATGGCTGCAGGAATCAAAATGAAGCTACAAGAAAAAATTCCTACCTGCAATGCATGTGAGTGATCGATCCTTCTTGAGATTCTCTGGTTTGAACTTAAAGCAAAGAGTAGAGGATTTAATCTTTAAATCCCCCCCTTAAAGAAGCGGCTCTCTTTATTAAGAACCGAGAATCTGACTTTATTTTCTTGTCTGGAACCTAACCAGGAGTTAACTAACTGAAAGAACTTTGTAAAGCAGAAGCTTTTTAAACTTTTGAAAGTTTTCTGGAAGTTGTTAATATAAACAATTACTGGCCAGGGAGAAAAGATGGCGGGGAAACGTAGACCTTCTCCCAAGACTGCATCAACACTTCCAGCAGCTAAGCCAGAAGCAAGTACAGACCTGACTGCTGCATTGGCAATGGCATTGCTCCCTCTGATGGAACAATTAAATTCTGTTAACCAAAAGCTTGATAATCTGCAAAAGCAGGTTGTTGATGCCAGTATGAAATCTGAACAAACAGCAAAAGAATTGGCAGAAGTTAAAACCAAGACAGAAAAGTTTGATGTAAGACTGGATGTGATGGAGAAAGAAAGGGCCTCAGGCAAGGACTATTTTATTGAAACTTCAGATGGAAAGTTCAACATCTTTTTTAAGGTTTCAAGGGGTCCCTGAACAAAAAGGTGAGAATCTCAAAAACATATTGAGTGAAGCTTTCGCTCCAATGACAGGTTTACAAGCGGAATTATTACAAAGTGATATGGATATGGTTTATAGGACCTATCCTATAAATGGAGCCTCTGGCATGAGCCTAACCTATGGACTCCTAGACTAGGGTCTTGTGAGAAGCCAAGGAAGAGCCAGAACACCAGGGCCCTAGGCTCCTTGGGTTCCCAGTAAGGTAAGTAGACTTCTACAAGGAAAATACAAAGGGTTTAAAAGGGGGATTATATAAAATTATTTTTAAAGCAATTATGAAGCCAGAATGCCAACAGGGGGTTGGGGGCTATCCAGTGTTTTGCACGGTGTGTCACATGTATGACTATCTGCCCACTGGGCAGAAGTCTTGGGTGTGTGCCTGGTGCAATGAGTTCCTGGTTCTCAGGAAACGAGTTTGCTCCCTTGAGGCCAAGGTGGCTGACCTGGAGAAGCAGAGACAGTCAGGCATATGGAGAAGGCTCTCGGGGACTTGTTAGGTATGTCCCACTCTGTATCTGGCAGCCCTGCTCCTGTCAGGGAGCATGAGGGTCAAGAGGGAACAGGGCACCGTGCTGTGGATAAGGGGAACGTGCCCTCAGAAGGGACCTCTTCTACAGCTGGTGAACGGGTATCCTTTCGCACCAAGGAACCATCCCTGGGCAGGGAGGGAGGGGGGTTCTTGGTAGTTGATGATTCGATTCTTAGGCAGGTAGGCAGCTGGTGGTGAAACTGCATATTGACTGCATGGTGACTTGCCTGCCTGGTGCGAAGGTAGTGGACATTACGAATGTTTGATAGGCTGGTAGATAGTGCTGGCGAGGAGCCAGTGGTCGTGGTACATGTTGGCACCAACGATGTGAGGAAATGTAGTCGTGAGGTCCTGAAGGAGGCTGCTAGGCAGGAGACTCAGGCCAGGACCTCCAAGATAGCCTTCTCAGAAGTGCTACCTGTTCCACGTTCAGGGCCGGAGAGACAGGCACAGATGAGAAGTCTCAAGCATGGATGAGGCGATGGTGTAGGGGGGAAGGGTTCAAGTTTGTTAGGCACTGGGATGCTTTTTGGAACAAGAGGGAGCTGTACAAGAGAGACGGTCTCCACTTGTCCCGGGAAGGAACCAGGATGCTGGAGCTTAAAATCAAAAAGGTGGCAGAGCAGTTTTTAAACTGAATATTGGGGGAAAGCCGACAGGAGATGAAAAATCTCTAATTCGGGATGGTTCATCTCAAAGAGAGGAAAAGGAAGCTGTTACTTTCCTACAAGGAAATGGATTAGAATTGTTCACTAAGACTGTGGCTAATGATAGACACTGCCTGGCAAGGTCTCAAGGCAGCAAGAGGAAGGTTGTGGGCTTAGCATGTATGGGAAACTATATATGTTTATATACTAATGCTAAAAGTGTCCAAGGTAAAATCAGGGAGTTGGAATGCTTGGTATTGGGGGAAAACATAGACATTGTGGGATGAGGAAAATTAGTGGGATATGGTGAATCCTGGTTATAAATTATATCAGAAGGATAGGGGGGAGAAAGTTGGAGGTGGGGTGGCCCTTTATGTCAGAGAGGGTATACACTCCAGTAATATTGAGAAGGTAGGAGAATTGGATTTGCTTCTGGAAATGCTGTGGGTTGAATTAGTGGGTCCAAAAGGAAGCTTAACATTGGGAGTTTGTTATTGCCGACCAAATCAAAAGATAGAGGAGGATTATAAAATGATGAATGAATTAAAGATAGTGGCCAGACGAAATAACTGTGTTGTAATAGGTGACTTTAACTAACCACACATTGATTGGGTCAATATGTGTTCAAGTTGGGAAAAAGAGATTGAGTTTCTAGACACTCTCAATGACTGTGCTATGGAGCAGATGGTTATAGAACCTACCAGGGGAGAGGCGATCCTGGATTTGGTCCTAAGTAATGCCCAAGACCTGGTGAGAGATGTTAAAGTGACTGCACCACTTCGGAACAGTGACCATAATGTTAATGAGTTCAACATTTGTATAAATAGGGAGTTGCCTAAAAACACTGACACAACCACTCTTAACTTTAAAAGGGGTAACTTCTCTGATATGAGGGGATATGTGAGGAGAAAACTGAAAGGAAAAGTAGAAAGGGTCAAAACCATTGGGGAAGCTTGGAGACTATTTAAAATTACAATCCTAGAGGCTCAGAAAAAATATATATATCGCAGGTTAGGAAAGGCACAAATAGGTATAGAAAAAAACCTACATGGTTAACAAACAAAGTAATGGAAGCTGTAAAAGGTAAGAAGGATTCCTTTAAGCGGTGAAAAGCTAGTCTCAGTGAGGCTGATAAAAGGGAACATAGGCTGTGGCAAATAAAATGCAGGTCTGTGATCAGGCAGGCAAAAAGGGAATATGAGGAGCATATCGCAAAAAACATAAAGACCGACAATAAAACTTTCTTCAAATATGTTAGAAGTAGGAAACCAGCCAGGGAAGCAGTGGGGCCCTTGGATGACCATGGGGTAAAAGGTGTAGGAAGGATAATAAGGAAATGCCTGAGAAGCTAAAGGCATTTTTTGCCTCTTTCTTCACTGTGGAAGATGAGAAGTGCCTGCCCACTCCAGAACCACTGATTTCGGGAGAGGGGTTGAAAGACCTGAGTCAGATTGAGGTGACGTGCGGAGGTTCTACATCTAATAGACAACTTGAAAACAAATAAATCACCGGGCCCAGATGGCATACATCCGAGAGTTCTGAAAGAACTGAAATGTGAACTTGTGGATCTCCTGACAAAAATATGTAATCTTTCCTTAAAATCTGCCTCCATTCCTGAGGACTGGAAGGTAGTGAATGTCACTCCTATCTTTAAAAAGGGTTCCAGAGGAGATCTGGGAAATTACAGGCCAGTCAGTCTGATGTCGATACCAGGTAAGTTGGTGGAAACTGTTATTAGTTATCAGTGGAGGGAGGTAAGCAGTGGGGTACCGTGGGGATCAATACTTGGTCCAATGCTTTTTAACTTGTTTATTAATGATTTGGAGTTGGGAGTAAGCAGTGAAGTGGCTAAATTTGCAGATGACGTGAAGTTGTTCAGAGTGGTGAGAACCAGGGAGGATTGTGGGGCACTCCAAAGGGATCTGTCAAGGATGGGCGAATGGGCATCAACGTGGCAAATGGGGTTTAATGTGGCCAAGTGAAAAGTGATGCACATTGGAGCCAAAAATCCTAACTATAAATACACATTGATGGGGTCCAAACTGGCAGAGACTAACCAAGAGAGAGATCTTGGAGTCGTAGTAGATAACTCAATGAAAATGTCGAGACAGTGTGCGACTGCAGCGAAAAAGGCCAATGCTATGCTGGGGGTTATTAGAAAGGGAATAGAAAACAAATCAGCCAGTATCATAATGCCCCTGTATAAATCGATGGTGCAACCTCATTTGGAGTACCTTCTACAGTTCTGGTCGCCACACCTCAAAAAAGATATTATAGCATTGGAGAAAGTGCAGAAAAGGGCAACTAAAATGATAAAAGGGTTGGAACAGTTTTCCCTTGAAGAAAGGTTGATGTGCTTGGGGCTCTTTAGCTTGGAGAAACGATGGCTGAGGGGTGACATAATCGAGGTTTATAAGATTATGCATGGGATAGAGCAGGCAGAGAAAGAAGTACTTTTCTCCCTTTCTCACAATACAAGAACCCGTGGGCACTCCATGAAATTGCTGAGCAGTCGGGTTAGAACAGATAAAAGGAAGTACTTCTTCACCCAAAGAGTGATTAACACGTGGAATTCACTGCCAGAGGAGGTGGTGGCAGCTACAAGCATGGACGGTTTCAAGAGGGAATTAGATAAACACAAGGTGGGGACCCGCGATACTCACAGGGGGGAGAGAAGGAGCTTGCCCCCTTCCCCCCCACGCCTCCCAAAGAGTCCGGGCGGGCCTTGCCGGGCCCGCCCTCTTCCCCCCCACCCCCAAAGAGTCCCGGCGGGCCTTGCCGGGCCCGCCCCTCGCCCCCTTCCCCCCCCCCACCCCCAAAGAGTCCCGGCGGGCCTCGCCGGGCCCGCCACTCGCCCCCTTCCCGGCTGTGGCCGTTCGTGGAGCGTGCCCTGCGCATGCGCAGGGCACACTCTTTTACTTTTCGGGGGATTTAAATATCCCCCGAAAAGTTTTTTAAAGTTTTGGGATTTTTCTGCGAGCGGGGGGGTCACCCCCCACCTGCAGAACCCCCCCTCTGCCCTCCAAGTGCCCCCCCCGCGCAGAATTAGGTATCCGCACGGGGGTGGGCCACTTGGCTATTAGATATATAGATATGGAGCAGAAGTCCATCAGTGGCTATTAGCCACAAAGCATAGATAGGAACTCTCAGTCTGGGGTAAGTGATGCTCTGTAATCTTGGTGCTTGGGGGGGGGGGCAACAGTGGGAGGGCTTCCTGCCCCCACTGCTGGACCTTCTGAGGACACCTGGTGTTTTTGGCCACTGTGTGACAGAGTGTTGGACTGGATGGGCCATTGCCCTGATCCAACATTGGCTTCTCTTATGTTCTTATGTTCTTATCCTGAATTTGTGAAGAAAAAAACCTGCCTGGAGAAATTATGGTGAGATTCTCAAAAAAATCAACAAGAGACCTGGTGCTCAAGGCCGCAAACAGGACTGCCTTGAAGATCCAAGACAAAGAAGTTAAAGTGTTAAAGGACATTCCATTTGATATCAGGAAGAAGAGGAAACCCTATAAATGTTTAATTACATTTTTGCAAGCAAAAGGCATCATGTACAGGTGGTTAGCTCCTGAAGGACTGGTTTTTAACTACAAAGACAAAAAACAAAAGATTGACTGTTGCAAAAGCAAAAAAATTTCTGGAATGTATGAAGAAAAGAGAAAAAACATCCACAGAGGATTCCTTAGAGCATTTATGGTCTGGAAAGCTCAGATACATCCAGAAGTAATGAATCAGAGAAAGAAGGATCTGATGCAAAGCTGGGAGTGGCAGCACCAAGACCTCTGGGAGAGGAACCAAAGAAGAGAAGACGGAAGAAAAAATGAACATTGTTGTTTTTAAAAGCTTTATTTGATTAATGTTTCTCCTGTTTTGGATTTCAGTCTTTTTTTTAAAAAAGCTTTAGAAGGGTGAAAAGGTAGCAATTTATAATGCCTGAATATTTTAGTATTTTTCTTGAAATAATTGAAGCTCATAATTTACCAATTTATATTTGAGTCCTGTATACCTTAGGGTAGTTTAGGGGCTTTTAGTTTAGCAGTGTGTAGTTTGTAGAAAATAAAAATATGCACAGTACCCACTTCAAACAAAATGGCGACCATATGTGTAATGTTTCTGGGTTCCAATATAGAGATTAGAAAAGGAGGAGGAGTTCAAACAGTTTTTAATCTAAGGAGCAACTGCAAAAGGTTTATGTAAGAACTCTCAACTAGCTGAACTGCCTCTTGAACATGTGACTTTAGGGAAGGTCTTCAAATTAACACACTAGACTAAGATAAGGGAGTATCTTGAAAGTTTAAGTTCTGTCACTACAATATACATTGGGGGGATTGTGCAGTAGCACACATTTCTGGCGCATGAATTTGGATACTCCAAAATGTAATGCCCAAAGAAGACTAGTTTTAAGTCAACACTGGTACTAACCAAGAATGTTCTCATTAAAAGTGGGGTTTCAGATACTAGTTATGATGACAATTCTGGTTAGTATTACCCATGGTTAATACTACTCAAGCTTTAATACTACGTTTTCATGAAATGCTAACTATAAAGGACTGAAGGACTTTGTAGAGGACAGGGAAGAAGAATACATGGCCTCAGCACAGATTTTGCTCTCCAGCTTGAGATATAATATCTGGATTTGGACCACTGTTTTGTCTGACTGTCAAAAATTGCACATGGTTGCAGTTCTTTCTTGGGAGTAACTCCCACAGAATTCAATGAGACTTGCCAGAAGGCAGCCAGAGAGTGCTGTTAAAGTCCTGACAGAGTCTCAACAGCTACAGTTTCTCTCACTTGTTCCTCTCTCCTTTCATCTGGCTCTTTCCCTCACCTGTTCTGCAAAAAAAAAAAAAAAGGGAGTGGAATGCATGGGTGAAGACTTGGCTGCTACTTCACCAAGAAACGTAAAGTGATGAAACCTAGTAACCCGGAAGAAGCACTTCTGAGTAAACATTCAAAATTGATCTTGCAGTCTGACCTCTATGAACCCGTTCCAGCTCTCCAGTTCATAGATCTCACCACTTTGAATATCTATGAGAATGTCCCAACAGATATAGTCCACAACAGGTCTCCTTAAGCAGCAAGTCCTTTATTTGTAGAGAAGATCATTGGAGTCAAACACTTCCTCTGTTAGTAATACTGGGTTTAGGGATTACAGGTATTGATATACTGGATATGAAATATGGTTTAAGGATATTCTACCAATCACTAGGCAGGATTTTAGGCGCTCAAATAAACTGGCCAGAAGTTCCCATATAAAATGCGGGAAAAAGAGTTCCCAAAGAATAACGATGTTGAACATCTCTAAAGTTCAGTTCCCAAGACATGGATAAGAATACAAAATACCGGTGAGTTTGGCTCACACATAACTGCTAGCACTCCTGTTCAAGGACAGGGCAAAAGAGATAACAGGGGAGAAGCAAGTAACTTAGCTGGGCATGCGCAAGTGAAGCAAGCGAGCGAGCGGAGTAGAGCACACATTCCAGAGGAGGGAGTCATGGCTCCATTGAGAACTCCTGGGCGGGATCTGTCACCAGACATGAGGGTAAAACACATGAAAGCCGATAACCTTTTCAAAGATCATGTAAATACACCTTGTAGCAGTCATACAGTTATTGAAAAGAATTCATGGCAGTTACCTGACATTCTGCCCTCCCAATAACAAACTTCTCCCCCCCGAGGTTTTAAGGGATACAATTTATGAAAGGCACGAATTTTATCAGGGGCATGAATGTGCGATTCCTCCACCCACTCATTTTCCTCAGGACCAAAACGCAACCATTTTATAAGATAGAACAAACGACCCCGTTTCATCTTAGAGTCTAAGATGTGATCAATTTCATAGTGAGGCTGAACATCCTTCATCAGAGGAGGAGGAGAGGAAGAGGAGGGTCTCCATTCGTTCGGTCCAGGATCTTTTTTCAACAGGCTGTAATGGAAAACAGGATGCACAAATTTCAATGATTTAGGCAGTTTTAGTTCAAAAGTCACCGTGTTAAGACACCGCACCCCTGGGAAAGGTCCCATGTATTTCCAGCCAAGTTTTCAACTGGGTTGCAGACCCTTGATGTTTTTTGTAGACACACAGACAGAGTCACCAGGGGAGAGGTCCCAACCAGGATCCCTCTTCTTGTCAGCATATTTCTTATAATCAGCTTTGGTTTCCTCCAAAGTTTTGGCAATTAACGGCCAAGAGTTTCTTAAAGAGTTCCACCAGTGGGCAAACTCGGTGGTCCCTTCTGCTTCCTGAGTTAGGTCAGGGAGAGGTACCCCTTCAAAAAAAACCCACCACCTTGAAGGGGGACATTCCAGTGGAAGAATGCACTGCATTATTATAACTGTATTCCACAAATGGTAAGAGATCTATCCAGTTATCTTGCTGATAGATAGTGTAACATCTCAAATATTGCTCCAAGACTTGATTAATTCTTTCAGCCTGTCCATCTGTTTCTGGATGGTAGCCACTGCTTAGAGCTGACTCAATCCCTAGCAAGTGTAAAAGCTCCCACCAGAAGTTGGCAACGAATTGTGTTCCGCGGTCCGAAATTACCTTCTTAGATAAACAATGGAGCCTAAGGATGTGGTTTACAAATGCTTTTGCCAGACTCTTTGCGGTGGGCAAGTTTTTAAACGGGACAAAATGAGCTTGTTTGGAAAAGGTATCCACAGCTACCCAGATCACTGTTTTCCTTTTGCTGGGTGGGAGATCTGTAATGAAATCCATGGAGATGACTTCCCAGGGACGTTTGGGGGTTTCCAGTGGTTGCAAAAGTCCCAGAGGTTTTCCACTATGGGATTTACTCATTAAACAGGTTTGGCAAGATGAAACATAAGTGGAAACATCCCCCTGCATCCTTGGCCACCAAAATTGCCTTTGCAACAAATTTAACATCTTTAAAATCCCAAAATGTCCAGACAACTTAGACTCATGAGCTGCATACATAATGTCTTTGCGGAGGGCTGTGGGGACCACCAGTTTTTGGTCTTTAAACCAGCACCCTTCAGGGCTTTGTGTTAATGAAGGCAAGGCTTTGAATTCACAAATGTCCTCCTCCGAATATGCATTGACAAACTTAAGAATCCACTCAGACACAGCAGGGTTAACTTGCAATTTGGTCTGGCTTCTGGTTTGCATGGCACCTCCTAACTGCTCAGGAGTGAACATAGTCTATTACCTCGGGGTTTTGGGAGTCATGTTGGAGTAAGCGGGAGAGGGCATCAGCTAAGGAGTTGGATTTCCCTGGGAAATGGCAAAGCGTGAAATTGAACTTTGAAAAAAAAATCAGCCCATCGGAGCTGTTTGGCATTGAGGGAGCATTGTGTGTGCAAAGCCTCCAGATTTTTATGATCAGTCCATATCTCAAACGGCTGGCGCGCTCCCTCTAACAAATGCCTCCAAGTGGTCACGGCTAGTCAGATTGCAGTGGCTTCTTTATCCCAAACCACCCAATTCTGCGCCGTCTCCCCAAACTTTTTAGACACATATGCCAGGGGATGTAGTTTCCCATCCACCCCTTCCTGTAGTATCACCGCCCCCCATAGCAACGTCCAAAGCATCCACCTGAACAACAAATTTCTTAGTCTCATCAGGGTGAGCTAGGATGGGTTCAGAAGTGAAAACGTGCTTTAACATATCAAACGCTTGTTGACACTCAGGAGTCCAGTTCAAGCAGGCTCCCGGTTTGGCAGCTTCCTGCCCCTTACATTTCGTTTTTAACAGTCTAAGTGGCAGGCTATAATGAGCAAAGTTATTGATGAAATTTCTGTAGAAATTGCTGAATCCTAAAAAGCTTTGTAGCTGCCTCCTAGTCCTGGGGACCTCCCATCCTGCCACAGCTGACACCTTAGCAGGATCCATCTGAGACCCCTGGGTGAGATTCTGTACCCTAAAAAGTCCATTTCTGTTTTGTGGAAATCACATTTGGACAGTTTGACAAAGAGCTTATTGTCTCGGAGGGTGGTGAGCACTTCTCTCATCAATTTGACATGTGTTTCCATGTCTGGGGAGTACAGTAAGATATCATCAAGAGAGCATAAAACTCCTTTGAAGAGATGCTTGTGTAGGACTTCATTTATCAAATTCATAAAAACTCCTGGAGCCCCCTGGAGGCCAAAGGGCATAACTAGGTACTCAAATTGCCCCAGGGGGGTATTAAAGGCAGTCTTGTATTCATCCCCCTCCCTAATGAGCATCCTGGAATATGCATCACACAAGTCCAGTTTGGAGAAGATTTTCCCTGTACTGGCCTCATTTAGCAAGTCTTTGATTAAGGGGAGGGGGTAGGCATTAGATGTGGACACAGCATTCAAACCCCTGTAGTCAGTGCACAGTCACAGCCCCCCATCCTTTTTCTTCCTGAATAGCACTGGGATTGCAAAGGGGGAGGTGGCTGGCCTGATAAAACCTTGCTCCAAGTTTTTGTCTATGCACTTGTAGAGTTCCACCTTCTCCTGAAGAGACATGGCATACAGTTTCCCTTTCGGCAATTTAAGGCCGGGCAGGAGTTCAATAGCACAATCAGTGTTACGATGGGGGGGCAGTTTGTCAGCTTCCGTCTCCTCGAATAGATCCAACAAATCCCGGTAGGCAGCTGGGATGGATAAAAGTTCCTCTCACCAAACAGGTGCTCAGGTAGCCTGGCGGATTTCCCCACTCCACATCCCAGTGATGGTTTTGACAGGAGGGGGAGACCCAGGTCCCTCACTCCAGTGGATGTAAGGGTCATGCGCTTTGCAACGACGAACTGCCCAAGACCTTAGGGAATTGCACATGGGGGGTGACAATAAAAGTTCTTTTTTCCCAATGTTCTCCTGTGCCTATTATAATAGGGTCAGTCTCAAAGGCACAGGGTTCTTTCATTTCGGAGCCATCCATCTGTGTAAAATGCAGTGGCTCCTCCAAAGTACGTACTCCCAGCCCCAGCCCATCCACCACTATCGGGCTGATCAAGTCTCTGGCACATCCCGAATCAATAAGGGCTCACACCCACATTTGTGTGCCTTGCTGGGGGCTTACTACAGTCACCAGTAAGTAAAGAAGGGGCCCCAGAGAGCTCACTATTTGAGGCACCATGGTAGGGGGGACCTGCTGCGTAGCACCATTCAGAGCAGGTCCTGGACATTTCCCTGTGGCTGGACCTCAGCCTTCGTCTCCATGTTCTCCAGGAACTTGGCATTCACAAGTTGAAGCGTGGGCGGCTTGGGAGTGGGCGCCTTTTTCGGTTGCGGATGAGGGGTTGCAGGGAGAGGGGCTCCCCATTTGGGAGAAGCGGCAGGGCATGCCGACGTGAAATGCCCTGCTTCCCCACATCGGGTGCACAATCCCATCTTCATTCGTAGCTCTCGGAGGTCATGCGCCGCTGGCCTCGCCTTTGCCTTGACTGGGGTGGCCGCGGGAGCTGAACTTTTAGGGGTGCTCATTTGATGCCTCATGCGGATTAGAGCAAAACATGCCTCTGCATCCTCCGCCACCTGGATCCACCCATTGAGGGTAATCGGGTTAACATTCCTTAGAACAGTCTCATACAGCTCCGCATTCAGACCCCGGTGGTACTGCTCCACAAAAACCACTTCAGGCCACCCCCAGATCTTTGCTTCTAACCGCTTAAACGCAGCGGTATACTCGTGCACCGTGGTATACTTTCCCCTGTGAGAGGTTGCGTACCTGGTTCCGGGCTTTCTCCTCACTCATCCAATCCTTATACTGCTGGCGGAGCGCCCACATAAATTCCTCCACGCTATCAAGCTCTGGGCCAGGAGGGTTGTGAAGACTCACGTACCAGTCGGCCGCTTCCTCGCGGAGTCTGGACCTTGTAGCAGTCATACAGTTATTGAAAAGAATTCATGGCAGTTACCTGACAATATCCCGTGTAAAGGGGACCATAAGGAATGACCAGTACACTGAACATCATACCAAAATGTGTTTATTGGTATGTATAAATTTACATGTACACTTGCATATACAAGAACAAACTTGTTTTATGTTCAATGTATTGGTTAGCTTTTTCTCTTCTTTCTTTTCACAATTTATCCCCCTGCCCCCGTGTTTTAGCATCCACTGCTTTTTGTTTTTATATACTAATTTTGGCAGTTTAATCTCTCTAGGCTACGTCCTTCCTCTACTCTTCCCTGTCTCAACACAACCACTTAGCATTAAGTATACTGCTACTGCCTGTTGAAAGCCTTGAGCTCAGAATTGAATTCTTCACAGACTTAAGTTTACAGTTTACAGAATTCTAAATGCACTCATGCTGGATTTCTAAAGTGATTGATTTACATCCAAGAAGACTGATACACAATTGTGGCCAAGTTTACAGTGTTTACAGTGTATGCATGATTTTGGTCTTCCAAGAAAATAACTACCAGTTTCAAGGACTAACTTGTGTTTGCTTAGCACTGTCCAAAGTAGCTAGAAACCTGGGTAAACCACTCTCTTTCCAATACAGCAACCATAAAACTGAAACAATGCAATAAAGATGAATTTGTTGAAATCTCCTAACATAGCTAATAGCCTCTCTACCCGTTTCCTTCTTCCTCTCTCTTGATGCTTACCTTGCCTATCTAATGGGCACCATAAGTGATGACATCCATAAGAATTAAGCAAAAGAATGATACATAACTAAGTGATCATTTACAATTATTACATCTGGTTGGGGTTTTTTTCATATCACTTTGAAAGATTGAAATTTAACCCTTCTGCAGACACCATGCCCAAGCAATGGGCTAATGCAGAGATACGGAGAACCATTTGTGTCCCTATCCCAATGTCCATGGGTCACTTTCGCTCAGTTAAAAAAACAAAGAGATGCTCTTTATGTCAAAGATGTCAACTGATACCTTGCTATGCCAATCAATTGATTTTGTTGGAAAGGGACAGATTCCCTAGCTATTTATCTAATAATCTTGGCAGAATATTTTGCATTGTATACAATCTTCTTGAGAATGAATTCTCACTAACGATAAATTCTGAGGTGCAATACTTGAATGTGCCTCAGCTGTGTAGCGATCAACAATCCAATAAAGAGTAACTACAGCGTATTAGAGTACTGGATTGTAAAGAGATACTGTGTTACAATTTATTACTGTTGAGGATTTCAGTTAGAAAGTAAGTTATATAGTTGCAAGATCCTCAAATATATGGTGAACACCTGGAAATTAGAATTGTTAACTCAACGTAATGTATGTATTGGATACATGTGTACTTTTGGCAGAATGCATGAAGGTTTTACTCATTGCAAACCTGGTCTTGTCAGTTTCACTGCTGCAGAAGAGAAGAGGTTGGATTTATATCCCGCCCTTTACTCAGTGTAGGCAAAGCAGGAGGAGGAAGGCTAGAAGGGCCAAGAGACAAACTAGCAAGAGCATTTTCCAGCTTGTAGCTTGACCTGAAAAGCAATCTTACTGCAGGTGCCAATGACTTCGTTTTCAAGACTGTTCTTTGGAATGATGGGATACAGAAATGTTATATATTCAAAGCTAAGACAGATGACGGGATGCTAAAAAACAGCAAGTCCTTTGCGGATCAAACTGAGACACAAATTGCAGCACCCCAGCAATGTTTGGCCCTTGATACCCAACTCGTATTGCAATCTGCTGCTGAACAGGTGGAACAGATCCACCTGTTGAACACACACCGAGTCCATCAAGGTCAGGATTGTCTACTCAGACTGGCAGCAGCTCTCTGGGGACTCAGGCTTTCACATGACTGTACTACCTGATCCTTTTTAACTGGGGATGCTGGGGATTGAACCTGGGACCTGTGTGCAAAGCAGATGCTCTGCCACTGAGCCACAGCCCCTCAACACAAGCAGAACTCACAAAGCATCTCTAAATACCTGTATCTATTATTTTGCGGAGAATAAAACAACAGGGAAGGAAGGGGAAATAATTTTACCAAAACATGCCCCAGTAGGAAGCTTGCTGGCAGTATTTGTGAACCAAAAAAACAAAACAAAAAACACCACCAGGAACTGTTATCTACACAACAATAATTCCCCACTGTACAGCCAATGCTGCTGTGAAACCCACAAGGGGATATTCTCTGATCTTTGCTTGGTCATTCCCCCCCTTTTTATTATTATTTTTTTTAAAAAAAATAAGAATTACAAGCCCCAAATAGAAGAGAAATTGAAAATTTATCAACAATGGTGGCAAGTCTACAGATAAGCATCTATAAAAGATTTCCAAATATCTAAAAAAATATGGCTGCGATCACACACACTAAATAATCCACTTTCAATGCACTTTCCAACTGGATTCTACTGTGTGAAGGCAAAATCCAGTTGGAAAGTACACTGGAAGTGGATTATTTAGTGTGCGGTGGCAGCCTGTGTCTATGCGCCATTGTCATATATATGCCACACACTCAAATGTTGACGAGATCGTCAGACCATTGGATTATGAGAGGTGGGCATTTATCTCTCCAGTGTTATCATGTAAGTAAGGACATGGAGAGCCCATTTTCATTTATCATTAGCTTCCAGGTAGAGTTGCCAACTCTGAGTTCAGAAATACCTGGAGATTTGAGGGTAGAGGCTGCCTGTGTGGGGGTTTAGCCAGGGGAGGGACCTCTCTAGGGTGTAATGCCATGCAGTCCAATGTCCAGGGCAGCTATTCTATCCAGTAGTAGAACAAGTGTTATACATAAATAAATAAGAAATGTCTAGGCAATCACCACTCCACTACACATGAACAAACATGAAGCTGCTTATACTGAACCAGACCTTTGGTCCATCAAAGTCAGTATTGTCTACTCAGACCAGCAGCGGATCTCCAGTGTCCCAGGCTGAGGTCTTTCACATCACATCGTCTCCTACCTGATCCTTTTAATTGGAGATCTCAGGGATTGAACCTGGGACCTTCTGCATGCCAAGCAGAGGCTCTGCCAGTGAGCCATGGCCCCTCCCAGTAATCCTACCTCCAAGAGACAGGCAACTAGTTTAAAAGCACGTATGCATCCTCATTTTCTTGGCCATAGCCTCATACTAATCACCCCCAACCCCACGTACCACCAGACTTTTTGCTAACCGTTAAAAAACTCAGTGGTGGCGCCAAATTGGATAGTCCAGGCAAGCCTGATCTGGTCAGATTTCAGAAGCCAAGCAGGGCCAACCCTGGCAAGTACTTGGAAGGGAGACCTCCAAGGAATACCAGGGCCAGGACACAGGCAGGCAATCAAGCCACCTCTCTGAAAACATCCTAGCCCCACTAGGGGTCACCAGAAGTCACCTTGACTTCCAGGCTTGCAAGCACACACACACACACACATGCTCACCAAAAAACCCCACTCAGCAGTTGCCATATATCTATACTATAAAAAGGCCTCTGATGACATATGGGTGTGGTGGGGGGATGACCTCAGTAAAATGGAGTCAGTGTAGGCAGGCAGTTTGAACATGCACACTTCCCACCGGGACAGTTTGCTAGTTCGCTTGGAACGCGGTCTTCCAGGAAACACAGTAGCAACAACAGGATTTGAGAGATCAGAGCAAAGCACAGAGAAAAACCTAGAAAGCGGGTGGTTGTGAAACCATTCGGGCTGCCAAATGCCTGGAGAGAGAAAAACACGGGCTTAATGGGATGCTGTTTCCCAGGAGATGTTATTTCCCTCCATACCATGAAATGCTTCAACTGCCCATACTGAGCCTCTGTTAAAGCGACACCCTAGCCTGAATAGCCCAGGTTAGCAAGATCTCATCAGATCTTGGAAGCTAAGCAGGATCAGCCCTGGTTAGGGGTTTGGATGGGGGACCACCAAGGAAGTCCAGAGCTGCTATAGAGAGGCAGGCAATGGCAAATGACCTCTGAATGTTTCCTGCCATGAAGAAGAAGAAGAGATTGGATTTATACCCCACCCTTCACTTGGAATCTCAGAGTGGGTTACAAACTCTTTTCCCTTCCCCTCCCCACAGCAGACACCCTGTGAGGTAGGTGGGGCTGAGAGGGCTCTTTTGAGAACTGCTCATTCCAGAACAGCTCTGACAGAACTGTGGCTTGCCCAAGGTCATCCAGCAACTGCAAGTGGAGGAGTGGGGAATCAAACCCGGTTATGGGGTTGTCGTAACTGCAACTTGAAGGGGGGGGGGATTAAAAAGACAGGGCAGAGCATTGTTCTCCAGGTCTGTTGGCAAACCCTAAGAAGGATGTCATCTGGATCTTTGGGCAAAAAACCAGTTTGGTCTGGAAGGCAAGGCAGAGCAGAACAGCCATGTGGATGCAGCCAGGGAGAAGCTGTGCCTGAGTGCCAGGCGTAGAATAATCAATGGGAGACACAACTGGAATCTAGAGTAGTACCACCAAGTAGCAAATGGCAGGATGTGCGTTCAGCTCTAAATTCTTCAGCACAGTAGGAGATGAGGCAGCCTCAATCCTGTCATTCAATCATCCCAATGCAAGGAGGCCTCCAAGGAGAAGTATGAGAAGACCAGAGACAGGAAAGCGGGGAATACGCTGTAGCTGCCTGGTTTCCCACTGGCTTGCGGAATGTAAAACTACCAGCAGCCTATCAGGGTGTGTTATGGTAAATCTATGTCAGAGCAAAATCTCCATATAGAGGCCGCTGAATAGCAGCAGCATTTAGGGAAGGGCTTGGCGTCTGTGCCATATGCTGGCCCTGCAGGGCAGCTGGTCGCCTGCTGTGTGGAACAGGATGCAGGACTTGATGGACCACCAGTCTGATCTAGCAGGCTGCACTTCGGTTCTTAATGCACGTTGCTTAAGGCTTGGGTGTCCAGCAACAGAGAGTGAGCACGGAAGAAAAGTTGGCGGATTTGAATAAGACACGATTCAGCAAGGATAAGTGCAGAGTTCTACATCTGGGTAACAAAGGTGGCAAGCATCCATACTGGATGGGGGATACACTTCTGAGCAGCAATGGGTGTGAATAAGATCTTGGTGTACAGGTGGACTGTAAGCTAAATATGAGCAGTCATTGTGATGCAGTGGCAAAAAAAAGGCCAATGCAGTCTTGGGGTGCATTAACAGAGGCATAAAATCCAAAGCACGAGACAAGATGTCATAGTCCCACTGTACACCGCATTGGTCAAGCCACACCTGGAGTACTGTGTGCAGTTCTGAAGGCCTCACTTCAAAAAGGATGTGGACAGAATGGAGCGGGTGCAGAGGAGAGCGATGAGGATGATCAGGGGCCTGGAGACCAAGTCCTATGAGGAAAGGCTGAGGGGCTTGGAAATGTTCAGTCTGGAGAAGAGGAGGTTGAGGGGGGACATGATTGCTCTCTTGAAGTGACTGAAGGGCTGTCACTTAGAGGAGGCCAGTGAGCTATGCCTGTTGGCAGCAGAAGATGGGACTCGCAATAATGGGTTTAAATTATGGTTGGAAAGACACCGGCTGGATACTAGGAAAAATTTATTCACAGTAAGAGTAGTATAGTAGTGGAATCGGCTGCCTCGGGAGGTGGTGAGCTCCCCCTCACTGGCAGTCTTTGGCCCAATCTGCGTCTAGCATTTGCTCCGTTGTTTTATCAAACCCACACTGGAACAGAAAAGATGCAGCTCAAAACCACATTCAAATACCCCGGGCCAATGCCGTACTGACTGCAGAGTCACCCCTGAATGGCCATAGAACAGCCATAAATCTATGCAGACAGCCACCATCAACTGAAGTGAAAACTGCATGCAGTCTGGACACGGCCATAAAATTCAACAATCAATCTAAATGAAAGTGGCATGCAATGCAGATGGAAATTTCTGTTCCAGGGTGGGTTTGGTAAGACAGCGGAGCAAATGCTAGATGCAGATTGGGCTGAAAAACAGTGGATGGAGGAACACTTGTCAGGGATGCTTTAGGCTAATCCTGCATTGAGCAGGGGGTTGGACTAGATGGCCCATATGGCCACATCCAACTCAATGACTCTATAAAGCAGCTCATCCCATTCTGGCCTTCTAAAAGCGCAAGGTGAATAGTTATCACGGTCCATCTTCTGGCAGAAAATTACTGCTAAAATTTTCTGACAACTTCAGCTGTATGATAGGGAAGAGAGAGATGCAGTTTTATGACGGCAGATTACCGACCGCCAAAGGGCAGGATTATTCCTCGTGGTTTCATTTGCCTTTTAAGTTCAAACGAACCTTTCATAGGCCATTACTTCAGTTTACAGATCAGCAGTGAAGTGAAACAAACCTTCTCTTGGATGCAACAAATGAGGAAGGGATCCGAAGTCTATCAACAAATTTATCTGCACACGGATGAGGGGGAGCTGTACATGTATCCATGGGGGAGGGGGGAGAAGGAAGAATATCCAAAAGATTATTACAATCCACTATTCTATTGGAAAACATCACAGCCATACAATAAGACTTGGCAATTTTACATCCTTCTATTGAAGCTGTAAAATTTCAATAAAATATTATCTCAGAGCTGTCACAGGGGTTGACAGGGTTTGGAGGTTTTATTGCTAGCCCTGCTCTTGAGCCTTTAATGGCTGTCGTGGATTTGCCAGTGAAGATTTCTGCAACTCGGGTCTCTGTGCCAGGAGAAGTGTATCTATTTGATGTCTGCCTGTCATGCTGACACTCCATTTATTTATTTAGTCGGATGTTATACCCTGCTTTTCTCCCCAATGGAGATTCAAAGCAGTTTGTATCATTCTGCTCTCCTCCATTTTATCCTCACAAGGACCCTCTGAAATAGGTTAAGCTGACAGAGAGCGACTGACACAGGTTCACCCAGCGAGCTTCCACGGCAGAGAGGAGGAGGAGAAGAAGAGGAGGAAGAGGAGATTGGATTTATACCGTGCCCTTCACTTGGGAGTCTCAGAGCGGCTTACAATCTCCTTCTCTTCCTCTCCCCACAACAGACACCCTGTGAGGTAGGTAGGGCTGAGAGAGCTCTGAGAGAACTTGTGACTGACCCAAGGTCACCCAGCAGGCTTCATATGGAGGAGTGGGAAATCAAGAGAGTCTACTCTGGGTCTTCCAGACCTTAGCCCAGCACTCTAACCACTAAACCCTACTGCAGTGATCCCCAGCGTGGAGCACCTAAACACCACAGTGCCTGCTGATGGGCTTCATGGTGCCCATTTGGCTCTTCCCCAGAGCATCTCTTCTTCAAAGCAAAGAGCCACGCCTGGCTTACCTCCACCTCACTGGAGCAGGGGAACCCATAAGCAATTGACTCCATAGTAAAATGCTTGATCTAATATTTTCTGATTGGCCTTGGCTCTCCATGGCAGCCATTTTGTGGCAGCATCCATTCCCTGTTCCTGGCCTGGCAACTGACAGGATCTTGGGGATGGGGATATGGGGGAGCATGCAGTGTCATGTGATGTCAGTGCCATAGAGTTTCCAGCAATTCCTAGAGCCACCTGAAATCACTTCCAGGTTTCTCTGGAGTGACATCATGGTGCACATGACACTGAGTGGTGATGTTGGGCAACAAAGGTTGTCGGTGCAGGGTTCAATAAGCTTGGGTACTCTTGCTCTGTACACATTCTTTAACCATGCTGCAAGGCAGGCAACAGTGTCATGCACAGAGCTGGGGTGCTGCCCATAAATGGCTGCTCCTGCATATCCTCCCCATTATGCTCTCTCTCCAGTTCCGCTGAAGACAGTAACAAGGAGGAGTGTGTAGTTTGCAATTTATTAGTATTTTGTCACAAAGGGAAATATGCCTTTCCACAGAGCTTTGGAGGACTTATTCCATAACACACTGCAAGCTTCTTAAAGGAAGTTGTAGAAGTCAGTAGTTTGAAAGGAGAACCATAGACAGCAATAACTAGATGGCCTCCATTCTTTCAGCTAGTTTGGAGTGTGGCCTCTTGGGCCAGTCAATCCTGAAAGCCTCCTTCCTGAGTCAGAAGTTTAACGTAAACATTGCAAGGTCATGGGGAAACCTCTGTGGAACTGTTGAGTTGGGCAATATACACTGTGAGTCTATTACTTCCCTGTGATGCCTACTTTTTGTTTATTAGCGTCTATGACCAAAGGTCTTAAGCTCAGCCAAAACAAGTCAACCATCAAACATGGGCACACAACATCAGCCCCAGGACACAGAATATGCAATCAAAATTTACAATCAAAATAATCAGATCTAAAAGATCTAAAATGTTAAAACAGACGTCACTGATAAAAACTATAATTCATTTAAATAGATCATATTGTTTAAGTGTTACAAATTCTGTTACAATCAGGTCAAGCCAGATTTTTGTTGCTTTGCAGATAAAAAAATCTTGTAACAAAATATGTAGTTTCAGAACTAATATCTGCCAACAAGTAGGGGACCACCCAAAGTTCAGTGGGTAATCAATGTTTGATAAGAACTGGAGTGATTCAAATCAATCTAGGAATCAACCATTGGTGACAAAATAATAGAAGATGGCCAAGTGTTTCCACAACTCCAGTCTCACAATTACATAAACAATCTGAGTATGGAACTTTAGAAAAGCGACCTGTTAACTCAGCCGTGGGAAAAGAGTTAAGCCTAGCAAGAGTGAAAACACATCTATAACGAGGTATTTTTAAGGATCTAGTATATGAAGGAAGAGACTCCAGAGGAGGAATACCAAAGGCAAGAGTGGAACATGCACATCTTGCTCGAGCTAAGATACTAGCCTGATCAAGATTAATCAGCTTTATTCTAGTCTGCTTTAAGGCTTTCTGGTAAGTTAAATTGTTCCATACTGTTGAGGAAAAGCCCAATAACTCAAGTTAGCATCTAGATATTTTTCCCAGCTGCTTTTGTGATTGTCCTCCTTTATCAAGCATAGAAGGCCACCTTGGGCATATGGTACTGAATAGAGGACTTTGAGTATCCGTTTGAAAGCTGCAATCCAGGCTCTAGACTCCAAGGAATGTTGGGCAAATTCCACTCTAAGTGCCGTTCCAGCCACACATCTAGGAACCCCTGCCATTCTACACAAAAAATAAAGAAGTATACGATCGAGAGATCCAGAAACTGCATTAATCCAAAAAGCCACCCTGAATAAAATCTGAGAAGTTACTTTAGCATTAAAGGCTGCAATGGGCATTGGTACATACCGACCCCCCCCCCAAGGAAAAAAATCTAAGGATTGCATTGAGTTTGTTCTAGCAGTCGCTGATGCTGCACTAATATGAGGCTTCCAAGATAGATTGTGACTTAATGTCACTCCCAAATATTTAAATGAGGTCACCTGTTCTAGTTTCTCACCCATGACAAACCAGGATTTCTTTCTACAATAGGAATGGTTTGATAAAAACCATTATTTTTGATTTTTATAGTTTATTATTAACCCCTCTTGAGTACAGTATTCTGTAAATGATTTTAGAATTTTCTGGAGTCCTACTTCTTTTTTCCCTTCCCCCCCCCCCCCTACTTCTGATCTCGACAAAAGGACTGTATCATCTGCGTAAAGCAAAATGGGAATTTTCTGGCCAGCCAGTATTGAAGCATGATGTGCTGTCTCCTTGATATATGGGATCATATCATCGATATAAAGATTTAAACGGGTAGGCGCTAAGAGACAACTGTGCTTAACACCCTTTAACGAGAATAGTGTTGGTAAGCTGGCCCTCCAACCCATAACAGATTTGAACAGTAGGACTCTCATATAGTTTGGAGATCAACCAAAGCAATCTTTTATCAATTGAGGTTTTTGCTAGTTTGAGCCAAAGCCGAGACCTAGGGACTGAGTCAAAGGCAGCTTTCAGATCCATAAAGGCAATGTATAAGCAGCCTCCAGTGTAAGATGAATATTTGTCAGCCAAATGACTCAATACAAGACAGTGGTCCATGGTTGAGACGCCCTTTCTAAATCCAGCTTGCTTGGGATATAAAATACCTTCTGCTTCTATCCAGTTTAATAATTTTTGAAGTAGAAAACCAGCATACAGTTTACCAATTGATGAAAGCAAACTGATAGGACGATAGTTTGCGGGGTCATTTATAGAACCTTTTTTGTATATTGGGACTATTATAGCATGCCTCCAAGATTCAGGGACAAAACCTGTGCCTGCATCATCTCATATGTTAGAAAGGGGTATTTCTAAAAGCTACCAGCTGAGTTGGCTATGGAATCTATTCCCCATCAAGTCTGATTGGGCTTGGTGCAAAATTTGGGCATGACCCCAGGGCAATTGCAGGGTGGGAATCTGGCCCTCCAACTCAAGCTTGAACCCCATGCTAGGGTAGCAAAGTGCAAAGGAAGACAGGGATCCTGTACTTGTAATGGCTATTAAGATGAAATTTTTGTAAATAATCATGCAGGGTGAGGAAAACTGCCCTTCTGCAAGTGCCTTTTAAATACAGCTGTTAAAATCAGAGAATTGCATCCTTCATTCCTTTGCATCTGATCACCCTAAATACAGGGGCATCAATTTAAACCATTTCTCCTGCAGAATTTTGGACTTTGTAGAGTTTGAATGGCATAGGGGGTGCACAAAGTTTTTATGTCCTCCTCCTAGGATTACCAGGTCCCCCTGTGGCCACTGGTGGGGGATGGGGACTGGGGGAGGTAGGGCTGCCAGATCCAGGTTGGGAAACTTCTGCAGGTTTGGGGACAGAACTTGGGGAGGACAGGGACCTCAGTGGGGTACAATGCCATAGAGCCTACCCACCAGGGGATCTGATCTCTGTAGCATGGAGAGGAGCTGTAATTCCAGGGAATCCACAGGTGCCACCAGGAGGCTGGCATACCTACTGTGTCTTATAGTCTTGAAAGACTTCAATGTCCATGCCGACGACGTGGCCTCAGGGCCAATACGTAACAGTCCCCACTCACTGGACTGGGCATATGCTCGACTTAATTTTTGCGGTGGGGGTTACAGTGGACCCAATCACTGCCTCAGCAGGGCCATGGTCAGACCACCATGCCCTGAAGGCCCATCTGAACGTTGCCACTCAGACCACATGTAGGCAGCGAGCATATTTTGGCTCACCCGTGGAGTCAAATAGACCCTCAATGGCTTCTGAGGGCTCTGTAGGATCCCATGCCCCCTGGAGGCTCGCTGGATGACATAGTCAAGGACTAGCAAGCCCAGCTCTCGGCAGCCATCATCGAGATCACCCCCCGACACCCTCTGTGCCCTCGTTCTAAGCAGGCTCCTTGGTTTACTGAGGAGCTGCGGCAGATGAAACAAGGACTCAGATGACTAGAGAGATGGTGGCAGTGCGCTCGCGATGAAGCATCAAGAGCATCTTATAGGATGTTTATGAGATCCTATGAGGTGGCAGTTAAAGCCGCAAAGAGACAATTCTACATGGCCATGATTGCGTCTGCTAGCTCACACCCAGCACAATTATTTAGAACTATTCTGTCTTTAACAGAGCTGCCACAGGGCAAGCCAAACAATAAGGAATTGGATATTGGCTGTAAGGCTTTTGCGAGCTATTTTGCAGATAAAGTCCTGCTGCTCCGCCGCAATCTCCTGGCCACAGTTGAGACAGTGAGCAAACTTGAGGCTCCATGCACGTCTTCTGGTTCCATTCTGGATTATTTCAGTCCACTCAGTCCAGAGGAAGTCGACAGACTGCTCTCAACAGTACGCCCAACCACATGCAGCCTTGATCCATGCCCTTCATGGCTTATAAAAGCTGGCTGTGAGGGGTTGCGAGGTGCCCTCAGGGACATTATCAACAAGTCCTTTGAGGAGGGGCTGTTCCCGGGGGCATTCAAGGAAGCGATGGTCTGCCCAATCCTGGGAAAAAAATCTCTGGACCCAGCCAAATTGGCCAACTATTGGCCAGTCTCCAATTTGCCCTATTTGGGCAAAATCCTGGAGAGGGCGGTGGTGATTCAGTTGCAGTTTTATGGATTCCGTTCTAGACCCATTTCAGTCCAGCTTCCAGCCAGGTCATGGGACAGAGATGGCACTGGTCACCCTCACAGACAGCCTCTGACGGCATCTGGATCAGAGCGGCATGGCAGTGCTGGTGTTGTTGGACCTGTCGGCTGCGTTTGATACGGTTGACAACCAGCCACTGATCCACTGCCTTGCCGACATCGGAGTTCAAGAGCTGGCCTTGCAATGGCTTGTCTCTTTTCTCCAAGGTTGGGGACAGAGGGTGGCGCTGGGGGAGCAGACATCCCAGAGGCACCTGCTGATATGCAGGGTGCCGCAAGGGGCGATGCTATCCCCAATGTTATTTAACATCTACATGTGCCCTCTCTCCCAGATTGCCTGGAGGTACAGGCTGGGTTGTCACCAGTACGCTGATAACACCCAGCTGTATCTGTTGTTGGGCGGCTGGTCCGAAGCCACCCCAGATGACCTGGAATGGGCGCTTCAGGACATAGCGGGCTGGCTCAGGCTGAGCTGATTGAAATTGAATCCAATGAAGTCCTGTGCCTGAGTCAGAGTGGACTGGGGGTAGGGATCCCACTACCAACCTTTGGGGGGGGGGTGCTACTGGTGTCACTGCCAAGGGTTCGGAGTTTGGGAGTGCTCCTGGATGCTTCCCTAACGATGGAGGCCCACGTAGCAGCCACTGCCAAGGCAGCCTTTTATCACCTACGGCTGATTAGGCAGTTGGTTCCCTTCCTTGAACACAATGACCTGGTGATGGTGAACCACACAATGGTCACCTTGAGGTTAGACTATGGCAACACTCTCTACATGCCCTTGTCTCAGCTCCAGAGGCTGCAGCTAGTGCAGAATGCTGCGGCCAAGCTGTTGATGGGCCTCTCTCTACAAGACCACATCCAGCCTGTACTGAGGACACTGCACTGGCTGCCTATAGCATACCAGATCCGGTTCAAGGTGCTGGTTTTAACCTTTAAAGCCCTATATGGTCAGGGGCCTGCCTACCTAAGGGACCGCCTTTCCCCATATAGACCCCAGAGAGCACTGCGGTCAGGCACACAACATTGCCTGACCCTCCCTGGCCCAAGAGAGGCTAGGTTAGTGACCACCAGAGCCAGGGCCTTCTCAGTGGTGGCTCCTCACTGGTGGAACAAGCTCCCGGAAGACATCAGGAACCTGCAGGGCCTTTTGCAGTTCCGCAGGGCCTGCAAAGCAGAGCTCTTCCGCCAGGCCTTTGATTAGGATCCGCCACTGGGGAAATGGGCCACTGAAGAAATGGCCAGTGGAACTCTCCTGGCCTGGGACTTATAGGATGCTGCCTTCTTTGTTGGGCATGACTGGAATTGCCGCCATCTTCTGTTTGTCTTATTCTATAATTTTATGCATAATGTACTTTGTTTTAACTGAATGCCATTGTTTTATGATTTTAGTTGTTGTTAGCCACCTTGAACCAGCTTGTCTGGCTAGGCAGGATACAAATATAAATAATAAATAAATAAATAAATACTGGCCACTGCCTCATACAGCCTTTGTTGGCTCCATTAGGAAAATTAGATGTAACCACACAAGTATTGTGTTTTTTGCAAAGGAATCAGTGCAACTCTGTAGGGCAGGGTTGAAGATGTGAAAATTGCAGGGGGAGGGGGAGGCTGAAGCTGCCGCACCCCACTTTGACGTTCCCTTTTGCTTGCAAGTTGGGAATGCGGCCTTCACTCAGGCTCCTGTTCTTAGGCCCCCAAAGCAGAGATGGGTATGCTCCTAATAATGCCCATTAATTAGCAAGGAAGATACAGAGAAGGGAGCAAATGGTTTCAGGACAAGGAACCTCAAACTGAAGAGCAGAGACTCCACTCCTGGAGACTAAACCAACACTCAAAAATCAAGTGGGGGGAATGGGACGGAATGTGCCATTGTAATGTCTGCAACAAATTCTCCACCCTGCACATCGCGGTCGCAAGCACAAAAGTGCACAAGACACATCACACATCTGACACATAGGCATCAACTTCAGGGGAGTTTGGGAGCTCACACCCCTCCCGAAATTTTTCAAGAGTGAATGAGCACCCCCCCCCCCGGGGGCAACCAGTGCCAGCCTGCCTGGCCTGGGTGCAGGGCTGATGCATTTATAAAGGCAAGGTAAGGCAGTTGCCTTACAGCACCAACGTAGAAGGGTGAAACGCTTGCCTACTGCCCCGCCCCATTCCCCCCATTGGCCCTTGGCCTGCCACCCCACCGAGGCCATCTGTGCCCTTTCCTCACCTGGCGCTGGCGGGAGAGGCAGCCAGCCATGTCCAGCCAGCGCACAAGGTGAGATGTGTGCGTGCGCAAGGGGGTGCAGTGTACGGGCCTGGCAGGGTCCACCTAGTGGAGTGCCAGTTGGGGCTTCCTCCTTCCTTGTGTTCTCCTTCCACAGCTGGTAGGCACACCATGAGTGGGGCAAGGCCGGGCCTCTGCCTCCTTTCCTCCTTGGCCTCTGCTACCTCCCCTGCTGGCCAGGCTGGGAAGAGCCGCATCCACTGCCCCCATTTGCTGCCCCTTGGACGGGCCCCACAGTGCCCCCCACGCCAGCTACATCCCCCTGGCCGAGCACCCCCAGTTGGTGGTGCTAGAGTTGTGCAGGAAGCTGCAACTCACCTTCGATGGCCTCCTGAATATCAACGGCAGCTTCTGAGAGCTTTTCAGCAGCGCCTGCAAGGACCAGCTGAGCAAGCTGTTGTCTGCAGCAGCGGGGAGGCGAAGGGAGCAGGTGAGGGCTCCGGGTCATGGTGGGAAATCAAATGGAGGTGAGGGATGGAGGGAAGCCACGACTTTCTGCCAGGGGGGGAGGAGGGAAGGGCGGAAGGGGCCCAGCCTGCACTGCAGCCTCACTCTCCTCAGAAGCCCCCCCCCAGATGGCCTTCTTGCCCCTCAAACCAGCCAGAAGCTCTTAATTAAAAACTTACGTTTGCTTAGGAGATGCTCTTTCCTGAGCAAAAAGTAGTGCAGCCGGTCTTTCCCGGCCCTGGCTTCCCTTTCATTCCTGCTAGCAAAAGGCAGAAGAGAGCATAGTTTGCCTCCCTTGGCTTCAAATGTTTGAGGCGCTGGAGGCTGTGCCTCTGAGCATGCACAGAGTTTCTTTGCATCCACACTTGGTGGGGGGTGAGTGACTTAGTCTTTTGAAACAAGATGAACAAAAAGAAAAGATTCATTTACCTGATACGCATGGCGAGACTGTAAGTGGCCGATTTATGTGAAGATTCTTTGGTGGTAGCTTAAAGCGAAGGGGATGTAAAGTTTAAATCCCCCCCCCCTTTACCTGGCTTAAAGAAATAGAAGAGCAAAGAATCTGAGAGCCTGCTGCATGGCTGGAGAACAAATGGGATTAATTTAACTAGCAGAGACTGAGAAAGAGGAACTTTTAACCAACTTTTGGGACCCCTTTTAAACTGTAAACAAAAAATAATGACTGGACAGGGTGAAAAGATGGTGGGCAAACTTAGACCTTCTCCTAAAGCCACATCAACATTTCCTGTTACAAAGTCTGAGGCTAGTACAGACCTAAATGCAGTATTGACAACAGATTTGCGCCCCCGATGGATCAGCTGACTGCTGTGAATCTTAAACTGGATTCCTTGCAAAAACAAGAGACAGATGCAAACATGAAGTCTGAGCAGACAGCAAAAGTGTTGGCAGAGATTAAAACCAAGGCAGAGAAGATGGATTTAAGAATGGTTGTGATGGAAAGAGAGGATTTCTGATAAAGACAATCTTTTGAGACTTCAAATGGAAAGGTCTTTTTTCTTGAGATTCTAGGGTATTGCTGAACAAAAAGGAGAGAACCTCAAAAAGATCTTGAGTACATGGCATCCTATATCGGCTCATTCCGGAAGGCCTGGTTTTCAACTTCAAAGACAAGAAACAGAAGATTGACTCAGTTGCGAAAGCAAAGAAATTTCTGGATAATAATAGCAATAGCAAAGAAGATAAAGATAAAGCTTCCACAGGAGTTTCCTTAGAATATCAAGAGAGCATTTATGGACTGGAAAGCTCAGATGCATCTGGATCTAAAAGCCCAGAAGAAGAAGGGTCAGATGAAGCTTTAGGAGCAGCTGCGTCAAAACCCCAAAAAAGAAAGAAAAAAAAGAGAAGACATAAGCAGAAATAATTAATGATGTGGTAAGAGCCATATATTTTTACTGTATCCCATTTAAGTTTCAATCATGCACGTAATTTTTTTTAATATAGTCTGAGATATTTAGTATTTAGCATTATGAAGCCTGTATATTTAAATATTTTCTTGAAATCTGAAGCAAGAATATATACCAGTATAGCAATCTGACTTCTGTATACCTTAGGGTACTATAGGGGGGGGGGGGTTGTTAGTGTAGTAGTTTTAGTTGTGTGTGTAGTTGTAGAAAATCAATAAAAATAAACTTTAAAAAAAAGTTTGAAATCTAGCTACCTTTCCAATGTATTTGACAAACTGCATGCCCATGAAAGCTCTTACCTTGAATAAACCTTTGTTGGTCTTTAAAAGTGTCATTGGACACTAAATTTGTTCTACATTTAATGAAGCAGAATGAAGTTTGAGTCCAGTGGCACCTTTAAGACTAATAAACTTTTATTCTGGGTATAAACTGGGTACAAGTGCTCATGCACACAAGAGCTTATACCCAGAATTCAACTTCATTGGTCTTAAGAGGTGCCACTGGACTCAGACTTTTTCTACTGCTTCAGACCAACACGGCTGCCCACCTGGATCTACATTTATTAAAGCATAGCCTTTTGTGGTTAGGAGGAAGAGGAAGAGGAAGAAGAAGTCTCAGTGCGGCTTACGATCTCTTTCCCCTCCCTTCCCACCATGCATGGGGAGGGGCGCCAGAAGGTAGCGTCACCTAGTATGCAAAAAAACCTGGCACCGGCTCTGCCTGGGTGGTGCAGGAGATGCCCTCTTTCCTGGCTGCTGCTGCTCTTCCTCGACCTTTGCAGTAATTGCACCCAGCTCCACCATTGGCCCAACTGTATCCTCCTGGCTCTTCCTCGTCCACTACGCCTACAGGTGTGCAAGAGAAGAATGCGGGGGGGGGGGGGGGTGTCTCGGGCAGGCCAGGCGCGTCTTCCTCTGGCTCATGAGCTCCACCTTCTTTGACACTTAAGGGGCCCACCGGGGAGGGAAGGAGCAGCACTTCTGGACTGGGGAAGGTGAGGCAGGTAAGTGTCAGCTAGGCTGTCATAACTAAATGGAGGGGAGAGAGGGAAGAGGGGGAAGAGGGGGGAGAGGGCTGAAATTGCTGTTGTAAACTCTGGAATGTTGCCTTTGATGCTCTCCTAACATTTGCCCCTGTTTACGTAAGATCTCGGGTTTCTCTGGCGAGTCTCCCGCCTGAATGTTGAAGCCGTTATTCTCAGCGCGAGGGTACCGGGGCACTCATTGGCTTGTAGCCAGCTGACACCCCAGTTTGAACTGTGTACATAATCCCGTCCCCGCCTCCCCGTTTTAGTATGAACTCAGAAGTGCTTAGGGAATGTCTCAGAAATACTGACTCCAATAAACTGAACCTACTTAAGGACTGTTGTTGAATGCTGATTTACTAGAGAACCTGACAGAGTGTTCAGACTAAAGCGGGGAGGCGGGAACGGGATTATGTACACAGTACACAGCCATAAGAATCGAGAGGCACTGCGCACCCCCCAAAGCATCAACGCCAAACAGCTCAGGTGGGCAGAGTTTTTCTCCAAGTTCCGTTTTACCCTCCACCATCTCCCCGGGAAATCAAACTTTTTGACTGATGCCCTGTCCTGCCTACCCCAACACGCAAGCCACAGGGAAGACATGATTGACTGTATGTTCACACCCTCACAATTGGGTGGGGTGGTACTGACCCACAACCAGGTGAGAGCAGGGGGGGAGAAGGAGGTGCTTTCGTGGAACACCAGATTCAAGGACACTGTGTCTGACAAAGACCGGGAGGAGCTCACCTACTCGCAGGGGGTGGAAGAACACGAAGATGGCTGCTGGTATAAGGGGTCCAAAGTCTTCGTGCCCATTTCTATGCGGGGGGAGGTGATGCACTGGGGCCATGAATCAAAACTAGCTGGACATTTTGGGTTTCTGAAGTCTTTGCATTTACTGCAACGCCAGTTCTGGTGGCCACATATGCGGGTGGACATTTCCCAATATGTTACCTCGTGCCCAACCTGTCTCATGTGCAAACGATGAGGGGGTAAACCCCCTGGCCTGTTGAAACCTTTGGAAACCCCATCTAGGCCATGGGAGGTGATTTCGATGGATTTCATCACTGACTTGCCCCCCAGCAAGGCCAATACTTGGGTTATTTGGGTGGTGGTAGATTCTTTTTCGAAGCAGGCACATTTTGTTCCATTCAAACAGCTGCCCACTGCTAAGGCTTTAGCAAAGATGTTTATGCACCACATTGTTAAACTGCACTGTTTTCCGAATAAGGTAATTTCGGACAGAGGATCCCAGTTTGTTGCCAAGTTCTGGAAAGAACTTTTGCTCCAGTTGGACATTGAACAAGGACTCAGTACTGCTTATCACCCAGAAACCGATGGCCAGTCAGAGAGAATTAACCAAACGCTGGAGCAGTTTCTCAGGTGCTTCACCAATTATCAACAGGATGATTGGGTGGACTTGTTACCATATGAAGAATACAGCTACGACAACTCAGTGCATTCTTCCACTGGGGTCTCCCCTTTCATGGTTTTGTATGGTTACAAGGGGAGGCCCCTCCCCATGATGTCTGATGACACCCCAGAGAATTGGGGGTGGCGCAGTTTGCAGGACCAGTGGGGGGTGATTCGTGACGCCCTGGATAAAGCCAAAGCTGATTATAAAACTCAGGCTGATAAGTACCGGGCGGAGCCTTGGGACATAAATCCGGGTGATTGTGTGTATTTGTCCACCAAGAACTAAAAAGGGCTGCAACCCAGTAGAAAGCTGGGTTGGTGTTATGTGGGTCCTTTCCTGGTTGTGCGTAACAATCAATGAAGTGACTGTTGAATTGGCCTTGCCTAAATCCCTTCGGGGCGTTCATCCTATCTTTCATTTCAGCATCCTGAAGCGGGATCCTGGACTGAATGCCCTCATTCCCCAGCCCCCCCGCCTCTGATTCTGAATGGCGAACAGCATCACGAGGTGGCTCAGATCCTGGACTCTAGGATACAGGGTGGCTGTTTTTTCTATTTGATTAAGTGGAAGGATTTTGGTCCTGAGGAAAATGAATGGGTCCAGGATTGTCATGCTGATGCCCTTGAATTATTACGTGCTTTCCACTCCTTGTACCCTTTGAAGCTGGGAGGGGGACCTCTTTAGGGGGGGTAGTATGTCAGCTAGGCTGTCATAAGTAAATGGAGGGGAGAGAGGGAGGAGCGGGAGAGGGCTGAAATCGCTGTTGTAAACTCTGGAATGTCGCCTTTGATGCTCTCCTAACATTTGCCCCTGTTTAAATAAGATCTTGGTTTCTCTGGCGAGTCTCCCGCCTGAATGTTGAAGCCGTTATTCTCAGTGCGAGGATACCGGGGCACTCATTGGCTTGTAGCCAGGTGACACCCCAGTTTGAACTGTGTACATAATCCTGTCCCCGCCTCCCTGCTTTAGTCTTAACACAGAAGTGCTTAAGGAATGCCTTAGAAATACTGACTCCAATAAACTGAACCTACTTAAGGACTGTTGTTGAGTGCTGATTTACTAGGGAACCTGACAGAAAGGAGTTCGCCTCTATTGTATGCCCCAGCACCACCCAGCACTCGCCTCTATTGCATGCCCCAGCACCACCGCCGTGCAGCCTGCCAGCCTGTAGTTCAGCAGCTCCAGTGTCTACTGCTCTTCCAGGCCGGACAGGCACCACCAGAAGGCCGCCAACCACACTGGGGTGCTCAGTGCTGCTGCCGCTGGCTCCATCACTGCCCACCTGCCTGGGGACCCATCGCAGGCCTCCCACCACTCAGCCCTGGCAGCAGGTGGGCCACTCACCCTAGAGCACAGCAGCCGCGGCTTGGGCAGCACTCAACGGCTGCCCTGCCAGCAGAGAAGGAGGGAGAGGGAGGGAGCTGGCAGTCCAGCCCCAGCCCCCCCCCCAAATTGGAAAGCCTACGCCCTTGATCTGACACAAAGCCCTTATATCATTCCCCAACAAATATGAGAACTTTACAACATGAAGGTTGGCCCTTGGAAACTTTGACAGTCCAGGAAAAAACAGCTGACTCTTCAGAGATTTTCAGCCCTCCTCCTGTAGTCTAGGGCTGCCAGCTCTGGGTTGGGAAATCCCTGGAGATTTGGGGGTAAAGCCTGGGGAGGACAGTGGGAGGGGCTTCAGCAGCCTGTAATGCCAGAGTCCACCCTCCAAGGCAGCCATTTCCTCCAGGGGAATTGAGTTCTGGAGATCAGTCAGAATTCTGAGAGATCTCCAGAGCCCACCTAGAGGTTGGCAACCCTATTCTATACCCACTTGCACGATGTAGATTACTCTTTTTTTACATGCATTTCTTGTCCCATGAGTACCTGTGCCACAGTGTTCTTGTATACTAGTCTTTGGTCAAACTCTAAGGCTAATATTTTTCAAGGAATATTTGTGTTAGTTTCTGAGAGCTATAGGGAAATCCCGCTTCAGTTCAGGGGCTTGGACTGGATGACCGTTAGGCTAATTATTGTTCCCACCAAGCCGAGACTCTGTGCTGGTTTAGTGAGCTGGTCATGCCTTGCGCTCTCCCTCCTACTCCCCCTGTGCTGACCCTTGACCACTGTATGGCAGCCATGTTGTTGTTTAGCACATGCAAGTTAGCGGGTTGGTTGGGGTAAATGTTTACCCATTTTTACCTAGGAGATTTAGCTATAAATTAATCTTGAGAGGACCTCTGGGTAAATACCTTCATGCTTCAGCACCTTAATACGTTAATTAGCTACTAACAGCGCCAATAAATTGGACCCGTCAGAAAAATAATGGCTTCCTCAGGCCAGTTTTGATTTACAGGCATTCCTAAAGAATGTAACCCAGAAAGACACTGCAGAGAAGAAAAACCTTTGAAATTAATACCCCTGTTTAGGAATATTAGATCAGGGCTATCTATGTAACTGAGGTCCTAAGCCATATCCAGCTCATGGCTGTGTCCGGCGGCCCACCGGGGGCTGGCATATCTGGTTTTTCTGGCGGTTTCCTGGGACCGCAACAGTGAAGGGATTACCAGGCATCTGGCAACAAGGGGGAATGTCCCGTGTTCAGTTCAGTGGGTCACAAGTTTTGTAGGCGTGCGTTAGAATTTAACACTAGCTCATCTTGACTACATGGGTCTAAAGGCCCTTCTTAAAGGCCATTTCAATTTCTGCTAAAGGGGGCCTAAATCTGTGCCTAAAATGTGAGAGCGAAGGGCAACATTTTTTATGAAAAAAGCGTTTTTCTTCCACAGTAATATAAAAAGGAACTCACAGTCCCTTTTCTTTTTATCCTTCTCCTTTTTGCTGGCCCTGCTTTCAAAAGAGCCAGTAGGGCAGGGGTCCCCAACCTGTGTCCGTAAAAGCAGTGTTCCCTCTGAGCTGAGTTAGTGTGAGCTAGCTCACAGTTTTTTAGCCTCCAGCTTCTCTTGGCTCAGGAAGGATGGCCCCAGAGCAAATGTAATTCATGCAGTAGCCAAATCGCTCACTCACAACTTTAATGCCAGTAACTCACAGAGTAGAATTTTTGATCACAAGACTCCACAGCTTTGGAATTCTCACATAGGGTGGTGGGCCCAACTACAGAATGGCTGCCACAGGATACGAAGCCAACCACAAAATTCCAGGGAGTGCGATCATGCGTAACTCTACTAGTAACTCTTCAATTTTTCAGGTAAAAGCTCTGCTTAATAGGATGCCTTTTAAAATAAACCCATTTTCTTGCAATACACATAGAGTAACACAGGGAAGACTGCGAAAAGACTGTGCACTGCTGCGTCGATTTAATATCCCCATCCCACCGCAACCCACCCCATTTCATAACATCCTAAGGCAGTCTTATTTCAGGATGGGTCATTTTCAGTACAGAACTTGGAAATGAACACGTTGGTTTTTAAAATACATATACCTCGGGTTTTTTAAATATATATGCCTCATTCCATAAAAAGTCCTACAATGGAGTAAAAAAAGACCCTACAGCAATGTAACAGAACTTGCAGTGGGACAGAACTAAAAACTAAACCACCCCCACCCTACAAAAACAGCAAAGCACACTTAGCTAGTTCTTTAAAAGAAATCACAGAAGTAAAACGGCAAACATTTTAACTGGCCCTCTGAATTTCTACAAAGATACAACCTCTTAAAAACCTAGTTAGCAGTTATTGTGTTCCCTCATTACTTGGGGGGATCCCAAAGACTTATCTCAAGTAGTCTGCCTAAAGAGAAGAGGGCCAGCCTTGGAGAACCCAGACGGTTCACATGATAACACTGTCATTTCCTTGCGAGACAAATGGACAGATTTTTAAAAATACTTCTAATACAGCATGAAGCATTGGAGATCATTTTAGGATTCAAATTACAGTGATACCTGCCAACCTAAAGATGCTTCTGATTCTTTAAGAGCCATGGGGCAGAAAGATATTCTTTTCAAACAGAAAAGGAAAAGCAAACACAGACCCTCTCTGGGTCAAAAGGTGGCTAGAGTGGTCCTCAGCAATACCACTCCCCAAAACAAAATGCCACCATGGTTCAAAAGCATAGATGAATGGGGGGAGTCTACTGTTACCTGGCTCTTCTTCTGAGGAGGAAGGCCATGAATTACCTCATTGTATCTTCCCAATAAGTCTTCCTCTAGGTTACTGCATACATCGACATTTCTATCAGGAGTTTCTGAGAAATGTGACCAAAAAACTGCATTGCAAGCTCAAGGTATATGTTGTTACACAGTGCAGGAGCAAAATACTTCTTAGACGTATCTAAAATGATTTGATTACATGGTACAGGTCCACCAGCTTTCCAGTAGAAATCTATCTCGGTCTGGTTTTTCTTAAAAATATGTGTTACTCAAAAGAACCCAAACAGATAATAAACCTTATAGACCTGGCCAGTTCAACTCTGGTTCCTGTTTCCAATGCCACACCTAACTAGGCTTGCTAGTCCTCCAGCCCCCAACCCCCAGTCCCACTGGAGACAAATTTCTAACAGCTGTGTTGCTTGTGCTGTTACGTCACTTCCTGGGGAAACCCAGAAGTGACAGAGGGTAGCTCTAGGAATGGCTGGATTTTCAGCAATTCCTAGATCTACCCTCTGTCACTTCCATGTTTTCCCAGGAACTGACATAACAGCACATGTGACATTGTGCCTTCCCATATCCCCACCACCCGTTCCTCCTGCCAACTGCAACCCTAGGCCTAACCCATGACGAAGGGGAAAGTGTCTTTCAGAACAAACATCCATTCACACTGGCACCATCATTAAAGGAATTACACCTTTCTAAGTCTATTGAAGTCTATGTGCTTAGAAGGGTGTAACTCTGTTTAGGATTGCATTGTTAGTAGCCTTCACACACACACACACACACACACACACACACACACAAGAAGGACTCGGGAGGGCTCTTTAAGATCAGAGGGTGAGAATTTGAAACAAACTTCAGTCCCGGTATCTCCTATAAATGAGCTGCCATTATTTTAGCAATGGATTTGCTGAAGAAAACCATATTAAGGCATTTATTTATTATTTATTATTTCGTATTTATATCCCGCCCTCCCCGCGTGCGGGCATGCGCTTCTTTACTGAGTTCCAATATTATAAATCATGTATGTTTGAAGCAACTTGATGCAATTAATGCAACACAACTGGGTAATTCCATATCTGTTGTGCTTAGAAGAATGTCAAGCTTTTTCTGTTTTAAGGATGGGAAGGTGATCTAAAATGTTCAACTTTCACCAGTACTGGATCTGAGGCATCGGGGGACAAAATATCATTCAGGTCGCCAGCTGACCAAGAAAACTGACCTAGTCTGCTCTTGTACTTTCAGCACAACCTTGATCAGTACAAATCCAAGGTGTATCTTTTCACAGCATTGGGGGGAACCATCAGCACCCGCTTATTGTCTGCTTATCGAGGAGCTGTGAAAGGCACAGGAGCCAGAACCCCAGTGTAAAATATGGTAACCCGATATTGCATGAGCTGTAGGCATATATTCCCCAGCTTGTCATTCAGGGCTGGGAAAAAACTGTACCCAGCTGACCTTCTCTACCCGAAATACTGGGAAAGGTTCAAAAGTCCTTTTGCGCTTGATCGAGATGAAAGAGAAATGGCTTTTTTTTAAGGTGCTCTCTCTCCTTAGCCCCAGGGCTCAGGTTTTAGGAAATGTCCTGCTTCACTAGCTGCGGCTTCCATTTCAGTTCATAAATTTACCCTGAAGACAAGGTGAAGACCTTTGTGTTTTGCATTCTGAGCTCAGAAATGAGTTCACAATAGCAGAATCCCTTCATCCTTTGTAATAGCAAGAAATATGCTCATACCTGTAAAGAAAGTGATAGAAGCAAACCAGGCCTTAAATGAAAGGGAGAGATATGTTCAACAGCAGAAATCTGGCAAAATTCAACTTTGTGTGGTGCTGATAAGAAAGATGACATCGGCTCTTCTGAGAGCCAGTGTGCTGTAGTGGCTAAGAGCGGCAGACTCTAATCTGGAGAACCAGGTTTGATTCCCCCCTCATGAAGCCTGCTGGGTGACCTTGAGCGAGTCACAGCCCTCTCAGAACTCTCTCAACCCCACCACAAGGTGCCGGTGGTGAGGAGAGGAAGGGAAAGAGATTGTAAGCTGTTTGAGACTCCCTAAGGCGGAGAAAAGCAGGGTTTTAAAGCCTTCTCTTCTTCTGATATATCATTATATGTGACTGACAGTGAAAATGCTCATAAAACTACAAAAAGGTATCAAAGAGCCATAAGACCTTCGTGCCCATCTGAACATCACTGAAGAAGGAATGGAGACACTGCTACTATTTATCTCACACACAAATTACCTGCTTTCCCCCCCCCCCAAAAAAAAGACTCTTAAGTGTAAAAACTTGATAAGGCAGCTGTCAGGAGCAATCCTTCTTGGAATCCTACTCTTGAATGGGGCTTACTCCCAGCGAAATGACCTTAGGGGCTTACCCCCAGCAAAGTGCACTCTCAGTCACTGCATTGCAGAGAAACTGAACTGAACTGAGGACAAAACTGTTCTTAAGTGAAGGAGGTGTACCCCTTCATGACTGTGGAAACAAACAAATGAAGGGCATATCTAGATAACATTAACCAGTGCAGGCAGCATGTTTCCACGCACTAGTTAAAAGATCATCTTTGCATTGAAGGGTTATAAGAGAGAGGCTTTCAGTAAGCACTGGAGAAGATCCATGATGAATGACGATCTGTATCCTGAAGAGAAGCAATGACAGTTCTTCCCAGCTCAAACACTCGCCTACCACTTCCACCAAAAAAAGGATCAGTTCCTTCCTTTGCTTGCCTGTGATCTCTCATAGGATGGGATGAAGTCCTTCAAGAGTATTTTAATGTTAATCTATGATTTTAATGTTGATGTCATTTTAAAAATGATGTGAGCCGCTCTGAGTCTGCCTTTGGTGGAGAGAGCGGGATATAAATGTAAGAAATAAAATAAAATAAAATAAAGAGGTCGCAGAGTAGGGATTCCAACCTGGATCTCTCAGAACCTAGCCCTGACCCACAGCGAACCACACTGGCTCACACGACATGCTGATCTGTGGAGATGGTACGGTGGAACGAGATGTGCCTGGTGCATGCTCTTTTGGTGCTTTGCGTTTGGACCAATACATATTACCATCTTAAGGGGCCCCCTCCTGTAAGACTGTGCAGGCCAGAGTCTAAAATCCCTTAACTGCACCCGTGGTGATAGGAAAAATACTGTTTCCTTTATAGATGCTTGGGTCAGCCAGTTTAATTACGTTTTTCCTGCAGGCTGGGGATAAAAAGTCCCACACCCAGAAATACTGCTGCAGAATTTCAAAGCAAGGATTCAGTTGGAACTGAGTCAAAAGGGGTGGCGATTTCACCTGGGACTTGTGTGTGGGTCTGCTTACGCTCGCTGTAGACCTCTGTTTAAAGCATTAGAAAATGTTTTTGATTACACTGAGCCTTTGGAGAGGGGGACTGGGGGACAACTGAGCCAAAATTTAGTCCCACTGATTTTCTTAGTAGAACGAAACACATCCACGATGCTACGGTTAGAGTGTTTTAGATTCAAAGCAGGAGGGTTCATGTTCCAACAGCACTGCCATGAAGCAAACTGGGTGACCTGGGGGAAGTCATGTACTCGCATCCTCATCTACCTCACAGGTTGTTAGAGGAGGAGAAAATAAAGGAGGTGAGAACTGTTTACCCTGCCCTGGAGGCTAGACAGGTGGATTAACTGACAGCACCCGCTGAGATTGTGCCTTTGACAAATAAGCTTAATTATAATTCTCTATTCCTTTCAGGCAACTAACCTGATTCTTTTCCTCCACAAATGCAAAAATAGTTTCCCACTCAACACATATTGCATCCTTTTATACCATAAAAGAGGGAGATTGCGCAATCCCTTTTCCCCTCCAAAAGATTAGATGACGCTCAAAATGTTGTATCCATTTCTCTATCTAGGCATTGCTACTGTGCCGGGAAGAGAAACTTTAATCTTCGGGACACTTGGCCTTGGGTACTTCGAAGACTTGCATCAGTCCCATAATTTGCTCTTTTCTATCAAGACGCTAGAAAAATCAAACCGCCGTTCTTTCCAACAAAGCCCTCCTAGCACTGAAGCGGTCGCTGTCTCGGCTGGTTAGCTACTCCTATAGCGGAAGACGGACTTCAAGATGCAAAACCACCCCAAATCTCTTGCACGGAAAAAGAGGAATGATTTCCCCTGACACGTAACACCTTCTTTCAAACAACAGCTAACTTCTGATCAGTGCTGGCTCCAATTTGGGACAGAGGCTTCAAACGAGACATTCCTAGTTCCTTTAAAACAGCAGGGACTGGACTCTAGATCTTGCCCACCCTCCATAACCCTGGAAGTTCTTGATGCTTCTTCCCCTACTCAATGACAAAAAGAAGACAGTAGCCAGGCAAGGGGGCAGAACACTGGGGGAAGAGGCAGCCCCTACCCATTCTGCCCCTACCCAGCTCCTGTCTTCCCATCAGCTGTCCAGGTGAGCAAGCAATCTGGTGATATCACTGCTAGAAAGGCAGGCACGGAGCCAGTACAGGGAGTGCACTGAGGCGGGGCTGGCCATAGCTCCTCCTTGCCACCCTGCCTTGCCAGTCGCCTGCCCTGTGGTGACAGGCCTGGCATCAGGAACTGGCTTCAGGAACTTCAGTCACTGGTGGGCCCCGTGCCAGCATCTGGGCCCTGACAGATGCCCAGCCGTGCCAAGCAGGGAAGCCAGGCCCGCTTCCAAACACTTTGCTAAAATCAAGAGCAAGATCAGATTCAGAGGAAACATGCCCACAGCTGTTTTCACAATGGACTATTATAGACTTCTATCAATGCAACACATACGACCCAGTGGGTAGAGGAGGCTGCGGTTTTCAGTTCCACTGCGATCCCTACCTCTTAGCTCCAAGTACAAGTGCCAGCTCCCTCTCCGCAAACTCAAGAGACTGATTCTGAAGTTAATACATAACAGGAGAACAGTATATTTACTAGGAAGTAAATCCCACCTCATTCAACAGGACTCATTACCAGTAAGCATGTAATCCTATGCACCCTTATGTGCAAGTAAATCCCACTGAACTCTGTGGGATTGCTTTCAGGATAATATGCATAGGATCAGAGACAGTCATTTCAGTATAAATTACTGTAAAATGTTCACGTTTATAGGAAAGCACTACACTGAGTTACAAGCTATTTAGGAAAACAGAGAAAAGTTCTTGGTCAAGAAGAGAGGACTTGCTGGTTTCCAAGCACTGCAAAATAACATGAATAGCTTGCGGGGGGGGGGGGGCAGGTAGTGTCAGAGAATAAAGAAGATTCGGGTGGGTAGCTGTATTGGCCTGAAGCCACAGAACAAAGTTTGAGTCCAGGGGCACCTTTAAGACTACATGAAAGCTCATCCCCAGAATTAAGCTTTGTTGTTCTTAAAGATGCCACTGGGCTCAGACTTTGTTCTAGAGAACAAAGAGCTCTTGGATGGCACACCTTTGTACAAATCAGGATCCGGTATAGATGCAATGACTCCCTGTTCTATATAGTGAGAAGGGGCCCAGAACTAAGTCCTGTAAAATGGCAAAACACATCAACTATACTTGGTGACCTCTTCCCAGCAAATAAAAAACAGAGACAAGGCCAGGCAGGAGAGCGGAGATAGCAGAATGTGTGTTGGACAAATCTGTGGCTAGCGAGGGACGATGGCTCAATGGGGGAGCGTCTGCTTGGCCTGCAGAAGGTCCCAAGTTCAATCCCCGGCATCTCCAGGTAAAAGGGATCTGGCAGCAGAGGATGTGAACAACCTCACCTGAGGCCCTGGAGAGCCGCTGCCAGTGCGAGTGGACAAGACTGACCTTGAAAGATGAAGGAGCTTCATGTTAATGTGAAGGCACTAGGGTTGGGGAAAACCTGGAGATTTGGGGGGTGGAGCCTGGGGAAAGAGGGGTATGGGAGGGGCAGAAGCTCAGTGGAGTACAATGCCATAGAGCAGGGGTGGCCAACCTGTGGCTCGAGAGCCACATGCGGCTCTTTCACACATATTGTGCGGCTCCTGGCAGGGCGGCTGGGGAAGCAAAGGGGAGGCATGCTTTTTCTCTCTTTCTCCCTTCCTTCCTTCCCTCCTCCCTCCCATCTATTTGCTTTCCTAGTTTCTCTCTCTCTCTTTCTTTCCACTTCTTTAATTCTTTCTTTCCATCTCTCTCTTTTTTTCTCTCTCTCTCAATATCATTAGCAAACAAGTAATATCATTATAAATAACCGGTTTTCCTCGTTTGTTTTTATTTTTGGCAGTCCCATTTAACGTTAATAAAAAGCAAATTTGCATATTTTTAAAAATAAAAAACGTGTGTGTGATATTTGTTCCTGTCTTGCGGCTCTCAGACATCTGACGTTTATTCTATGTGGCTCTCAGACATCTGACGTTTATTCTATGTGGCTCTTACGTTAAGCAAGGTTGGCCACCCCTGCCATAGAGTTCACCTTCCAAAACAGCCATATTCTCCAGGGGAACTGATCTCTGTTTCCTGAAGATCAGTTCTAATTTTGGGAGATCTCCAGGCCCCACCTGGAGGCTGGCAACCCTAGAATGGCTACCCTTGATGAATAAGGAGCTAGGGTGTGACCAGGTACAGTCCTGCAACAGGTGGGTTGGGGGAGCTCCAGACATTTGCAAAAGAAGGTCTGTTTCAGGTACAAAGTTTGAGTCCAGTGGCACCTCAGAGACCAACAAGGTTTCATTCTGGGTAGAAGCTTTGGTATGCAAGCACACTCCATCAGATCTTCTACCTGCAGATGCACAGAGACAAGCTAGAGACAAAACGTCCCTGAGAACGTTATATCCAGTCTTGTGAGCAAAAATTCTACTTTGTGTGCTACTTGCGATTTGACTGCTGCGTAAATTAGTTGGCTCTGGCGGCCATCCTCCCTGAGCTAAGACAAAAATGGGTGAGCCAGAGGCTAAAAAACTGTGAGCTAGCTCACACTAACTCAGCTCAGAGGGAACACTGTCCAGGACTCTCAGGAATACATGAGTTCCAACAGGTGGACAGTCTCTGGGATAAGCTTATCAGCTGCATATGGGGGGGGGGGGGGGCGGAAATCATACCAAAAAGGCTGCATCCCAGGATTTTAAAACATTTATATTTTTTATTCACCCATGCAGGAGGAGACACACCTCAAGCTGAAATCTGTTCCAAATGAATTCTCAATGTGCTTTTGGAGTCCAGGGCAATCACAGGCGAGACAGCAGGATCTATCCTAAAAACAGCTTTTGGGGGGGGGGGGGGGGGGACTGGTCCAAGTGCATTACAGCTATCCTGCGCTGGGTGCCATTCATGGAGTGCTATCAGCAACCAGATCAGTGCTTCTTTTTTTAGGAACAAATATTTTGTTCACCAGTTCTGGTTAGTAAAGTTTGAAGACTGGCCAAAATGTTCTCCTCAGGAATATCCGGAGAAGGGGGGAGGGTCAACTCAGGTATTGTTGATTTTTTTCCCCTACCGGTGCTTTACCTTTTTGCCTGTGCATAAAATGCCAATCTTTGTGCACATCTCTACATCAAACCAGTTGCCACCCCAGCTTCTATACAATTCATAAAGCACAAGCTCAGCAAAAACCAAGGCAGAGAGGAAGGGAATCCTAGTTGCGTGTTTATTACTTAAAATAATATTTCTCCACCTACCCCTTCCTCATTCAGATCTTTGGATTTCAGTTGGCAGAGGAATGACCAGCTCGGCTTGTAAATTCCCCCCACCCCCACCCCTAAACTCTGCTCTTTGCCGCTCCAGCATCCTCATGCACGTTTACTTGCAGAGAAGTCCCACTGAGATCAGCGAGCTTACTCCCAAGTAAGGGCGCCCCGGATCAGGCTCTAACCCCCCCCCCCCCGGCCCGGCCCTGCCCTGCACATGGGCCAGCCGCGCGCGCGAGAGAGAGAGAGAGACAGAGCGAGACGGAGGGGCAGACCGTCGAGCGCCAGCATGGAGGGGAAGTCCTTGCAGTTGGAGACGCCGGTGGAGTCGGTCACGCAGGTCTTCCAGAGGTTGGCCCAGAAGGTGGCCGTGGTGATGACCGTGCCGTCGATGGAGGACACCTTCCAGTAGTCGGTGGGCAGCGTGGAGGACACCAGCACCCAGCCGGAGATGACCAGCAGGAAGGCGACGAGCTCGGCGGAGCCGGACGCCATAGCCGAAGGGGGGAGAGAGCGGGAGTCCGGCTGGAGCGCACCAGTCCGCCTCCTCCTCCTCCTCTGAGCACAGCCGTCCGCCGGTGGCCCTGCCGCCCGCCATCCTCCCGGGGAGGAGGGGGAGGGAGGAGCTAGCCGGCCCGGCCCAAGGCTTCGCAGCCAGGCGCTCCGGTGGGGAGGGCCTTCTCCCTGGAGGCGGGGGGAGGGCGGGCAGCCCACTTGGGGGCGGGGAGAGGGCTCAGGGAACACCCCCCCCCCCGTCATAGAAGCCTAGCGTTGGAAGGGACCAACCCCCTGCCCAATGCGCGGAATTCTCAGATACCTCCCCCCCACCCCCAGTGACCAGTGTTCCCTCTAAGCTCAGTTAGTGAGAGCTAGCCCACAGTTTTTTAGCCTCCGGCTCACCCACTTTTGTCTTAGCTCAGGAAGCATGGCTCCAGAGGCAAACTAATTTATGCAGCAGCCAAACCGCTTGCTCACAACTTTAATGCTGGCAGCCAATGCTCCCTCTAAGCTGTCAAGTCTCGTGAGCCAAAATTCTACTTTGTGAGCTCCTGGCAATAAAGTTGTGAGCGAGTGATTTGGCTACCGCATAAATTAGTTTGCCTCTGGAGCCATCCTTCCTGAGCGAAGACAAAAATCTGTGAGCTGGAGGCTAAAAAACTGTGAGCTAGCTCACAGTAACTCAGCTTAGAGGGAACACTGCTGGCAGCTCACGAAGTAGCCTTTTTGCTCACAAGACTCCACAGCTTAGAGGGAGCATTGCCAGGGACTCCTGTTCCATGCCCAGAAGAGTCGCCCGGTTGGTCTGTTAAGTGGGGGGTTATCTGCTCTTTGAGAGGCAAGGCCAACCAAGTTTCATTCTGGGTATAAGCTTTTGTGTGCATGCACACCTCTTCAGATAGCTGAAGAAGTGTGCATGCACACAAAAGCTTATACCCAGAATGAAACTTCGTTGGTCTTCAAGGTGCCACGGGACTCAAACTTTGTCCTGTTGCTTCAGACTAACGCGGCTGCCCACCTGAAGCTATCTTTGACTGGCGGTTACTTTCTAATGCACATTACAGTGAACATCCCTGTAAACTGTGAGCAACATACACTTGGTTTCCCTGAAGAAGTGTGCGTGTGCACGACGGTTTATACCGAAAATAAAACTTTGTTGGTCTTAAAGGTGCCACTGGACTCAAAACTTGGTTGTGATTTTCCTTTGTGCGCATATTGAGTCATTGTTGCGTTACCCACAAGACAGGTACAATATAAGTCCCCACATTTAGCAACAGGTTGGTCCCTAGTTTTATTTGTAAAACGCACAGGTGTTAGCTCTGCCTTAAGAACAGATAGGTGCATACATGGCTAGGTGTGTGGGCATTCACTCTGACATGAAATATGGCTAATTAATAAGTGATGACCGTGCTAATTAATAGGAAATATGGCTAATAGGAAACAGAATGAGTATAAATGGGCAGTTTTCACAGTGGAGGGTGGTAAGCAGTGGGGGACTGCAGGGCTCAGTACTGGGTCCAATGCTTTTTAACTTGTTCATTAATGATTTGGAGTTGGGAGTAAGCAGTGAAGTGGCTAAATTTGCAGACGACACAAAGTTGTTCAGGGTGGTGAAAATCAGACAGGATTGTGAGGCACTCCAAAGGGATCTGTCAAGGATGGGCGAGTGGGCATCAACGTGGCAAATGGGGTTCAATGTGGCCAAGTGCCAAGTGATGCACATTTGGGCCAAAAATCCTAACTATAAATACACACTGATGGAGTCCAAACTGGCGGAGACTGACCAAGAGAGAGATCTTGGAGTCGTAGTAGATAACTTACTGAAAATGTCGAGACAGTGTGCGACTGCAATAAAAAAAGGCCAATGCTATGCTGGGGATTATTAGGAAAGGAACTGAAAACAAATCAGCCAGTATCATAATGCCCCTGTATAAATCGATGGTGAGACCTCATTTGGAATACTGTATGCAGTTCTAGTCACCACACCTCAGAAAGGATATTATAGCATTGGAAAAGGTGCAGAAAAGGGCAACTAGAATGATAACGGGGTTGGAACACTTTCCCTTGAAGAAAGGTTAAAGTGCTTGGGGTTCTTTCTCTTGGAGAAATGACAGCTGAGGGGTGAAATAATTGAGGTTTACAAGATTATGCATGGGATAGAGCAGGTATATTATTTATTTATTCCATTTATATCCTGCCCTCCCCGCAAGCAGGCTCAGGGCAGCTTACATTAGACGGTACAAAATACACACAAAATCATTTAAAACAGTCAGGTAAATCATAAAGTGCTAGTGATAGTTCCTTCATTAGTTAAGATGGCGTGCTATAGGATGTAAACAAGCGGACAGTTTCCAATTCAGTGATCTTCTTATGTTACGCGATGGAATGGCTCAATCTCAGAGCTGGGCCAGGCTCATAACCACGGTTATTGGTGGTAGTGGTGAGAGCGGCTCCTTAGTTGAAAGCCTGGTGGAAGAGCTCTGTCTTGCAGGCCCTGCTGAACTGTAAAAGATCCTGCAGGGCCTTGATCTCTTCCGAGAGCTCATTCCACCAATATGGAGCCACCAATGAGAAGGCCCTGGTAGCAGTGAGCCTGGCATCTTTGGGACCTGGGGGGGTCAGTCGATTTTGTGACCCCAACCGTAGTGCTCTCTGGGGTATATATGGGGAAAGGCGGTCCCTGAGGTATGTCGGACCCTGGCCATATAGGGCTTTAAAGATGAGTACCAGCACCTTGAAGCGAATTCGGTATGCTATTGGCAGCCAGTGCAGTGTCTTCAGCATGGTCCGGATGTGCCCCCATCTAGGACGGACCATCAGAAGCCTAGCCGCAGAATTCTGCACTAGTTGCAGCTTCCAGATTTGCAACAAGGGCAGCCCCATGTAGAGAGCGTTACAGTTGTCTAGTCTCGAGGTGACCTTCACATGGATCACTGTAGCCAGGTCCTCGCAGTCAAGGAAGGGAACCCACTGCCAAATCAGCTGAAGGTGGTAGAAGGCCGACTTAGCAGTGGCTGCTACCTGGGCCTCCATTGTCAAAGAGGTATCCAGGAGCACTCCCAAACTCCCAACCTCCAACACTGGCACCATTGGTGCCCCACCGAAGGTCGGGAGTGGGATCCTTGCCCCCGAACCGCCCTGACTCAAGCACAGGATCTCCGGCTTCGCTGGGTTCAGCTTCAACCAGCTCAGTCTCAGCCAACCAGCCACGGCTTGCAATGCCCAGTCTAGATCTTCCGGTCTGGAGTCCAACCGGCCACCCAACATCAGATAGAGCTGGGTGTTATCAGCATACTGGTGACATCCCAGCCCATGCCTCCAGGCAATCTGGGCAAGGGAGCACATGTAGATGTTGAATAACATCAGGGAAACCAATGCCCCTTGAGGCACTCTGCACTCAAGCGGGTGTCTCCTGGACTGCTGTTCCCCTAGTGCCACCGTTTATCCCCAACCCTGGAGAAAGGAAGCAAGCCATTGCAAGGCAAGCCCCTGGACTCCCATGTCGGGGAGGCGGTGGGTTAGTAACTGATGGCTGACCATGTCCAACGCAGTCAACAGGTCCAACAACAACAGTACCGCCAAACCACCCTGATCCAGAAGCCTCCGGAGATCATCAGCAAGAGTAACCAATGCCATCTCTGTCCCGTGTCCCGGGTGAAAGCCGGACTGGAAGGGATCTAGCGTGGAAGTGTCATCCATAAAGCCCCGCAACTGTATCACCACCGCCATCTCAATTAATTTGCCCAGATAGGGCAAATTGGAAACCGGCTGATAGTTAGCCAATTTGGTAGACTTTAGGGTCATCGGAAGTCCTTTTCTCCCTTTCTCACAATACAGGAACTTGTGAGCACTCAATGAAATTGCTGAGCAGTTGGGTTAGAATGTATAAAAGGAAGTACTTCTTCCCCAAAGAGTGATTAACACATGGAATTCACTGCCACAGGAGGTGGTGGTGGCTACAAGCATGGATGGCTTCAAGAGGGAATTGGTTGGAGCAGAGGTCCATCAGTGGCTATTAACCACAAAGTATAGATAGGATCTCTCAGTCTGGGGCAAGTGATGCTCTGTATTCTTGGTGCTTGGGGGGGCAACAGTGGGAGGGCTTCTTGAGTTCTGGATGGCATCTGATATTTTTGGCCACTGTGTGACAGTGTTGGACTGGATGGGCCTGATCGAAACATGGCTTCTCTTATGTTTTTATGGGGATGGAGGCTGTTGTTGTCAACTTCCAGATGGGGCCTGGAGATATTCCAGAATCACAGCTGAATTCCAAATGACAGAGATCAGTTCCCCAGGAGACAATGGCTGCTTTGGAGGGTGGACTGTGTGGCATTATACCCTGCTGAGCTCCTTCCCCTGTCCAAACCCTGCCCTCCCGAGTCCCACCTCCAAAACCTCCAGGTTTTTCCCAAGGTGGAGATAGCTTGCACATCACTTCCTATCTGATTATTTTAAACTGGAGATAGTGACAGGACCCTAGTCAGAAATTTTATGGTGAGGGGACATGAGATTCCGGGGGGGGGGGGGTAGCATACCAGATTCCCCCCCCAGTCAAAACCTGGAGATTCATTGGGTGGAGCCTGATGATGTCACGGGATGGGGTGGTCCATCCTGGTAATGTCGCATTGAATAGGTATAGTAATAGTACTACTTCCATGCTCCACTAGTTATGTTACCACATGGTATCTCTGTGCAGTCACAATAATGGGATCTTGCCAATGCGGTTCCTGCCTTGATAACATCTAGGTTAGATTACTGCCATGCACTCTGTGTGGGGCTGCCCTTGAAGACTTTCCAGAAGTTACAATTGGTAGAGAATGCTGCGGCCAGAGTGGACTGTAGGGATCATAACACTTGAGTCCTATTGGCTCAATTCAAAGTGCTAATACTGCCCTTTAATGCCCTCTAGGGCCTGGGACCAACTGTCAGTTAGCACTGCCAATGATTCCTGTTGACTGTTATTATCAATGGTTCTATTGCACTCACAGTTACCACTGCTTATGGTTACCACTGCTCATGGTTTCTATTGCCTATTCTGATGGTCACTTAACATTACCTTTGTTTTGAGTCCCATAATTGCTCATCTAGGTCCCGGACGGGAGATAGCATCGGTAGAGTGACTCCCACCGCAGGAATGCGCTTCTTGCTCGCTCTGCGCATGCTTGCTGCTCATTAGCTTTTCTTCTCTCTTATCTCTCTTTTGCTTCTCGCTAGCTCACGGCCTTGAGCTGAAATCCTCCTGCTACATGTTATGTTATTCACAGGTGCAACTTGCTCCTTTGCTTGATTTTATTCTTGGGAACATCCGCCTCACAAATCCTAACAGTGTCTTTGCCTGGGAACTTAATTTACTGCGCTTTCCTTGGGAACGGTGGGTCAGTATGTTTGGGCGCCAATAATTCGCCCAACCGATTGGTGGGTGTCATGGAGGGGCTTATTTCATATCAAGTATAATTGTAGCTGTAGCACTTTGCTTGGGCATTACTAACAGAAGAAGTGTATTTGACCAATAAGATCTTTTCTGCAAATGAAGGACTTTCTGTTTAAGGAGACCTGTTGTGGACTACATCTACTGGCACAATCTCACACCAACATACCGTAAGGACTGCCTCCTCCCATAGGAATCTACCCACTCACTCCAGTCATCCTCAGAGGGCCTACCTCAGGTGCACCTGACTGAGGCACCCATCTGGAAAACCTTCAGTTGCACCCGTCTGGAAAACCACAAAAGGGCCTTCTCCTCATGGCACCAAAACTTTGGAACTCCCTGCCCAGGTTGATTCATCCATCTTCCTCTCCTGATGTCTTCCACCAATGTGTGAAGTCCTTATTCAGAGAGCCAGTTTGGTGTAGTAGTTAAAAGCACGAACTCTAATCTGGGAGAAACAGGTTTGATTCCCCATTCCTCCACGTGCAGCTGCTGGAGGGACCTTGGGTCAGTCACAAGTTATTTCAGAGCTGTTCTCTCACGAGCAGCTCTCTCAGAACTCTCTCAGCCCCACCTACCTCACAGGGCCTTCCCCCTAGTTCTGGTGTTGTGTATGTGTTTTTACTGAATTATTTTATAATTTTAACTTGTTCAAATGTTGGGGTTTTTTTATGTTTGCTGCCTTGGGGACCCTGATCAGGTAGAAAGGCGGCATAAAAACGTTTAACTAAAATAGCTAATAAATGTGGCTTTGAAGAGATGGGCATTTTTCAGAGTAAATAAAGTTTTTTTTAAAAAAAAAATCACATAAAAATTAACTATGTGCTAAATGTAAAGCACAGTTGAGCTTTTAGTGCCAATCGCTGCCACCCATCTCCGGTTTGTTTGTAGCGTAGTCATCACAACCGGCCGTTTATCTGCAGCACAACGAACCACCAGCTAATCAGGGGGAAATGATTTGCTTATGACCATGCTAACAGCTCTTTGTTGATGTCATTACAGGACTTTTGTTCTCCTCTCGAAAGATGCTGCAGGGCATTGTTTCTGCCAAGAATAAAAATCTTGGCAAAACATTCATTTTCACCGCTGCCACTTTACCTAGCCACGATAGGTATAGCCCTTTCCATTTATTAAGATCAGGGCTCAGTTGGAGCAGGAGCGCACAGGAGCGCAGCTCTGGGAGTGAGGAGCCCAGGGGGCGGGCACATGACCAAGCCCCGCCCCCTCCTCGGCTTCCCCGAGCAGTGCAGAGGTGCAGCACCCCGGGGAAAGCCCTGCTAGGGTCTTTATTGTTTTTAATGTTTTGTTTTAATATTGATAATTTTATCCTTGTTCCTTTTATGACTGTATGCTGCTTTTCCAGAGACTTGCTCAAGGTGGCATATAAATTTTCTAAGTATACCATTTTTTATCTGGGCACATGGCACATAAGTACTGGAGAAATTTCACCAAGCCTTCAGCAGCTTCCACCCCATCAGTTTGGTGTAGTGGTCAGGAGTTGGACTCTAATCTGGGAGAACCGGGTTTGATTCCCCACTCCTCCACATGCCGCTGCTGGTGTGACCTTGGGCCAGTCACAAGTTCTCTCAGAGCTGTTCTCTCATGAGCAGTTCTCAAAAGACCTCTCTCAGCCCCACCTACCTCACAGGGTGTCTTGTTGTGGGGAGGGGAAGGGGAAGGGATGGGTGGTGCACATGTCCTGGGTATCTCAAGTCTACTTGAAAACTGGTGGTTTCAAGGGAGCAGGAAGAGAATGAGGGTGTGTTCTTTACGCTTATTTTTATCGCACAAAGTGTTGGATGGGGAAGGGAATGGAGGAAGAGCAGGTCAGTTTCACTCACCTGTGGAGTGGAGCCTGAGGGGTGGGTGTTGCCTTCCAACACACTTCCGGTATGTTAGGGGGTGTGGCATATGCAAATGAGTTATGCTAATGAGTTATGCAAATGAGCTCCTGCACCTCTTTTTCTACAAAATGACCTCTGATTAAGATCTTCTCTTGTTTTTTTTATGGAGACATTATAATTGTCCTCGATTAGAGAACTAGTTTTATTTGAGCATGTTACGCCTAGATATTTAACCTTCTTTGCAACTTCCATTCCTGATATCTTTTGAATTTTATCTTTCACCTGCTCAAGACAGTTTTTAGCTAAGACTTTTGACTTTTGTAAATTAATTTTTAACCCTGCCACATTTCCATATTCTTTAACTACTTCCAATAGTCTATCTACTGAGCTTACTGGGTCCTCCGTTATAAACATTAGATCGTCCGCATATGCGCAGACTTTGTATTCTTGATCCTTGCATATGAGACTTTTAATTAGTTCCTCATTCCTAACCTGCTCACAGCACGACTCCAATGCAAAGATAAAGAGAAGGGGTGACAATGGACATCCTTGTCTAGTGCCTTTTTCTATAGGAAATTCTTGCGAAATATCCCCATTTATTCTAATCCTTGCTGATTGTTTTTTATAGACAGCTTGTATCATTTTCTTAAAATTTTCACCTGGGCCACATTTATTTAATTTCGCCAGTAAGAACTTCCAGGATAAATTGTCAAAGGCCTTCTCCGCATCCATAAACATTAAAGTCACCGCCTTATCCGGGTGTGATTCATAGTACTCCAGCACATTAATTAGAGTTCTAATATTTTCCCTTAGCTGTCTTTTAGGGAGGAAACCTACCTGGTCTCTGCTGATTATTTGATTTAGAACCTTTTAAAATCTTTCTGCCAAGATATTAGCAAAAATTTTATAGTCCACATTAAGCAAAGAGATAGGCCTATAATTACCGATTATGGGCCCCCAAACAGGTTGTCCCATCCCCTCCATTCTCTATGGTGGGAAAAATTGTTACTTTTTCCCTACCATAGAGAACAATAGAGGGAATGGGGCAACCTGTTTTGGGGCCCGCAGAATTGGACCCCCAGGTCCAATCTTCTTGAAATTTGGTGGGTATTTCAAGGAGAGGCCCCAGCAGCTACCCTGCAAGTTTGGAGCCTCTCGTTCAAACCCCCTCCCCTCCAGTTGCTTTTAACGTTGCCACCGAATTTCGGCGGCAATTCAGCAGCGAGTCGAATCAGATCAGAGAATCTGATTCAGCCCGTGGCTGCCCTAGTGGCTGCTCCTGAGCTGGCAGAGTTTCGCTCCACCTTGCTCCGGCCCCAAAGGACCCCTGAGAAAAACCACCCTCATCTATATGTTAAAATAGCAATTTAAAACAACAGCAGCAGTACAACGAGAGGGGTGACAAAGAACATAAGAAGAGCTGTGTTGAATTGGACCTGTGGTCCATCTAGACCAACATCCTGTAGCACATGGTGGCCAGCCAAGAGATACCAACAAACAAGGTGTAGAGGCCAAGGGCCTTCCCCTGATGTTGCCTCCTGGCACTGGTATTCTGGGGTTAACTGTCTCTGAATGTGGCGACTCCTTTAGGCTCCATGGCTAGCACCCATCGATGGACATCTTCTCCATCAACCTATTTAGTCTCCTTTTAAAGCTATCTATGCTAGTTGCTATCACTACATCTTCTGGCAGGAGGGCTGCCAACCTTCAGTTGGTGGCTGGACATCCCCCGGGATTACAACTGGTCTCCTGGCTACAGAGATCAGTTCACCTAGAAAATTTGGAAGGTGGACTCTATGGCATTATACCCCTTCCCAAACCAAACCCCCTCAAGCTCCACCCCCAAATCTCCAGGCATTTCCCAACATGGAGCTGACAGCCCTATCTGGCACTGAATTCCACTATTTAATTACTCTTTGAATATATTTATTTAATTAGTAAACTAATTTTTCAACCGCCGTTCCCTGAAAAGACAGGGCTCAGGGCAGTGTACAACATAATGTCATATAAATACATCATCAAAAACAAAACCAGTAAACCAACAGCTATCAGCCTGAAATATAGCGCTAAAAATTCCAGAAGTGCCATTGCTTCACAGGGAGGCGGGGAGTGGGAGTGCCAAGAAGATGGAACCATCACTGTCTTCAACCGAACCCATGGCGGAACATCTCTGCCTTACAGGCCCTGCAGAACTGCATCAGGTCCCACAGGGCACGGATGTTATTCAGCAGAGAGTTCCACCAGGTTGGAGCCAGGGCAGAAAACGCCCTGGCTTTGGTTGAGAACAGCTGGAGATCTCTTAGACCAGGGACCACCAATAGATTCTGGTCTACTGAGCACAATGCTCTTCTGGGGGTATACCAGGAGAGGCAGTCTCAAAGGTACGCAGGTCCCAGACCATTGAGGGTCTTGAAGGTCAACACCAAAACCTTGAACCTGATCCAGTACACCACTGGAAGCCAGTGTAGCTCATGCAGCACAGAATGGATATGCGCTGTAAGCAGAGTCCCTGTAAGGACGCACGCCACCCCATTCTGTAAAAGTTGGAGTTTCCAGATCAGCCTCAAGGGTACACCCAGGTAGAGTGAGTTACAGTAGTCCAGTCTGGAGTTGAACATTGCATGGCTTTCTGTGGTGAGACAGGTAGGAGTCCTGTTACCTGACCTGGCGCAGTTGAAATAATGCGAGTCTGGCAGCATTAGCAACCTGGGCCTGCATTGTTAGAAGTACTTACTTCTGTCTGTCCGGAAAGCAGATCACGAAATATATGCAACAGGAGTAGGCTAGTAAAACACAAATAGGATGGTAGGAAAATAATTAAAAGCCTACAAAACATTTTAATTTTACCTTGGGGAGTAAATCCTACAGAATGCATATACAAAAGGCCTACCCTGGAAAAGACTTAGGTTGATAGGGTTTCTGGAGTGTTAAAGAAGGTAGGACAAAGCCACTGTTGCCCAGAGTCCAGACACATTTCTCTTTGTCCCATTCCTTGTGTCTGCTAAAACAGGTTTGTCAGGTTTTGGAAACAGTACAAAAACTTGCAGAACCAGAGATGAAGACATGAAGCTGCTGTATACTGACTCAGACCAAAGGTCAGTATTGTCAGACTGGGACTCTGGTGGAGGTCTTTCATATCACCTACTGCCTTTTAACTGAGGATGCTGAGCCTTGAAGCTGGGACCTTCTGCACACCTAGCAGATGCTCTACCACTGAGCCTTAGCTCCTCCCCAGCAACGATAGCCAGAAGAGCATACATAGCCAAGCTTGAGTAGTGATGCTGCACTCCAACAACATGCGGAGACACCCGCTCCCTCTTGCTTTAGTATCTTTCCATGGATAACCCCGAAGCCAGTCAGTTCAAGCACCGGAGCCCAAAGCTGAATACACTGACAAGCCGAAAGTTGTGGGCGTACAAAATGAAAGCCCAGGATCTTGCTGCCTTTTGGCCATAAAGCTGGGCATTGGGGCCATTAACGACCCAGGGAAGAACAGAGGATTCCCGTGATTCCACTTGAAATGTACTGGACTCGGGAGGCCATGGAGTGATTTTAAACAAAGCTCTTTTTATTAGGTGGTCAGTGGAAGCATGAGGGATGGTGGTCAGGGGGCCTGCTTATATTTACAGGTAAGCCACACCCCTGACCTCGCCCCCATGGGGGACTAGGCAAACAGGGATTAGGTTCCCACCAGAGGCTATCATAGGACCATTTGAATATCCTAAGCCTCTGATAGGGGGACTGGAAAGTATTGGAGTTGGGAGGCGAGTGGTAGTGATTTCATAGCAAAGCTCTTTATTGAGGGTCAGATGGAACATGAGAAACCCTCAGAGCCCTCCTTTATGCCGGCCGGAGACAATGCCCCGACCTTGCCCACAAGTCCTGATAGGACCTTAAATCCGTGGTTGCAGTTCATAGGTCCCCCAGTGGGAGACCTAGGCTCGTAATTGGTGGTCACTCAGGATCCAACTGGCTGTTGTTCTACCTGGCCAAAGCTCAGGTAGATTCTGACCATGTGCGCTGACCATGTGGCGGTCGCCATTACGAGAGACCAGGCGACCGTGGTCTTAGTACACAACAGGGACAATCAGGATCCTAGGGTCTATTGTTCTTTGGGACTGAAGCTCAGGTTGGTGTCTCGGCCATGCGCTCCTGGCTGGTATCAATTACCATTAGGAGTGCCTGGTGAACATGTTCAGACATGTAGCAGGGTACATTACACCCCTCCCCCCATAGTTCGGAATTTACCCCCTAACAAACATAGTCCTTTAGATGTGCTGGGCTCCTGCATTCTCTGCCCAAGCGTCACAGAGCCGCTGTAGTTGTTGGCATGGCTGGGACCTCCATTGCGGAGTTAGGAGCTGGCGCTGGTTCAGGCGCTGGAACTGGAGTGGCGGCCATAGCCTCCAGCAGGGGCCTTTCAGGACTAGAGTCCAGAGGGGTCTCGAGCAGGAGTGGAGCTGTGTGTGTAGTCTCACAGCCTCAGTCCTCTGGTTCATCACAGTCTGGGTTGGACACATCCTCCCCATTGTCTCTTGGGGTGTCACTGATGAAAGAGTGCAGCCAGCGGTGGAGCTGATCCACATGTCGTTTTCAACACTGTCCATCCTCACTGGCAGCCTCGTATGAGAGGGGACCGGTGATGCGGATGATCCGGCCCGGCAGCCAGAGGGGACCCCGTGTGTAGTTCCGGATGTAAACTGGGCCTCTGGATAGAAATGGCATGGGGAACGGGGAACATTAGGTTCCTTATGGGAGGTAGGCCCCCAGTCGGGGTGAAGGCAGTCGAGCTGCGATGTGAGCTGGTGGCCCATCAACAGCTCGGCCAGGCTGCAACCCATGGAGGAGTGGGGAGTGGAACATTGGCTGAACAGGAAGGCCGTTAGTTTAAACTCCCAGTCCCCATGGTCCATACGCCTCAGCACCTTCTTTGTTGTGCAAACCATGCGCTCCACTTGGCCATTTGTGGCCGAGTGAAAAGGGCAGACCTCACGTGTCTGATGCCGTGTAGCTCCATGAAGTGCTGGAACTCTGCGGAGGTGAAGGCGGTGCCGTTATCGGAGACCAGGGTGTCCGGGAGGCCATGTGTGCAGAAGATGTGCCACATGTCTGTGATGCCTGCTTCGGATGATGTGGCTTGTATGGGTACAACTTCCAGCCATTTGCTGAAGCTGTCTACTAAGATAAAAAACAGCTGCCCCTGGACCAGCCCCGCGAAGTCGATATGGAGCCGGGACCAAGGCCATTGCACCAACTCCCAGGGACGGGCAGGTTCGTGGGGAGGGTCTGGCCGTGACTCCTGGCACTTGGAGTATTTGCGGACCTGGTCCTCAATGTCTTTATCCAGCCCCAGCCACCACACGCAGCTGCAGGCCAGGGCTTTCATCCGGACAATCCCCGGGTGGTACTCATGGAGGGCAGTGAGCACCCGGTTGTGGAGCGGCTCCGGAATTACTACTCTCGATCCCCAAAGCAGACACCTCTTGTGGGTAGACAGCTTGTTGTGGCGAACGGAGAAAGCAGCAGATTCTGGGCCAGGACAGTTGGGACGGGGACCTTAATCTTGGGGGTGTCCCGGGACAAGCTCAGTACCTGATGGCGGGGTGATGAGGTCGCATGAATTTCTGCTGATTCCTGGTGGGCAGCTAGAGTGCAGTAGTTGGAGCAAGAGCAGCAGGCCCAAGCGATGTGGCCCTTCTTGCTACATGACCGGCACTCTGTGTCCCGGAAATGGCAATTCTGGCGGTCATGAGGGTTGCTGCAGCTGACACAGGCCAGCATGCCAAATTGGAAATGCACGGCGGATGGGGTGGTTGACCTGTGTGCGCTCGAGCTGCTCTCAGTGGCTGTTCAGGAGACGGGTCTGGGAGGTCGGTGGAGGATCTGGAAGGTGTCTTCATCCTTGGAGAACTCGGGTCCCTAGGAGACTGCGGTGCGATGGGTGGCCATGGAGGCCCCAGACCTGCCCCTCTGTGAAATCTCAAAGGCACACACACTTTGTAACAGAGTATCTAAGGTGGTGTCAGAGAGGGCCACGAGCTTCCTGCGAAGCTTGAGGTTGTGGACCCCACAAACAAATGCAGTGAGGAGGGTGTCCTCCACTGCCTGAAATTCACAGCCGACAACCAGTCGGCAAAGATCAGCCAGGAACGTGGCCACAGACACACCCTTCTGCTGGACTCTGCTGCAGAACTTTACACACCAGGTGATCCGGCAGTCCTCCCAGTCCTCGGGGCATATAGGGTCAAAGGGGGTGATCTGCTGTCCCAGAGCGGCGGCCATCTGGACTCGTGGAGCTGCGTCGCGTTGAGTGAGATCCGCGGAAGCCGGAGGCAGTGTTGCTGGGCACTGGAGCCGAGGGGTGCCAGTGGCTGACAGACCAGGACTCACTGCGGAGCTGGAGTCGGCTGGCGTCGGCTGGCAAGTCACTCATGAGGATCCCACCCTAATCACCACTGAAATATACTGGACTTGGGAGGCCATGGAGTGATTTCGAAGAAAGCTCTTTTTATTAGGTAGTCAGTGGAAGCATGAAGGACGGTGGTTGGGGGGCCTGCTTGTATTTACAGGTAAACCGCACCCCCAACCTCACCCCCACAGGGGATTGGGTAAACAGGGATTAGGTTCCCACCAGAGGCTATCATAGGACCTAATCCTCTGATAGGGGGACAATCAGGATCCTAAGGTCTATTGTTCTTTGGGACTGAAGCTCAGGATGGTGTCTCAGCCATGCGCTCCTGGCTGGTATCAATTACCATTACAGGAACGCCTGGCGAACATGTCCAGACATGTAGCAGGGTACACTACACCACTACAGAAAGTAACTTTCCCCACCACGAGATTACTTAATAGACGTGTCCCAGACTCGATCAGGTTGCTCATCAATCCCATATTGGGTTGCAGAAGCCTGAGTTCTGCAGAAACGATTTTGTTTGTCAAGGCTGGAAAGACAATCTATCACACAGCCAGCCTTCTTTTGCAGGGGTTAAAAAAAAATCACAAGCAACCATTTCTCGTTTCATAAATCAAATACCGGATGACAGTATTGTTTGTTCTTTAGCCAGTATAAACAGATTGGGGTCGTCATGCCTGTTGTTCAGGGATTGGTTCTTTCTGCTTCGTGGCTGGGCCACATCAAACTCTTCCCTTCCCCTTAGAAAGACCAAGTCTGGGCGGAGGGGTATGTGGTGGGGGGAGGGGATGCAGTTGACCAGAAAAAGACATAATCATTAATACAGGGCTGAAACGTTAACCCTTGTGTAGGCAGAACAAAGTTTGACTCCAGTGGCACCTTTAAGACCAACAACGTTTAATTCTGGGTAGAAGCTTTTGTGCACATCCACATGGAAGCTCATACCTTGAATAAACTTTCCTTGGTCTTAAAGGTGTCACTGGACTCAGACTTTGTTCTATTGCTTCAGACCAACGCGGCTACCCACCTGAATCTACCTGACATATCTAACCATGTTTGTTTGGAGGCTTGGATACCAAAAAAGAAAATTCTTCCAGAACTTAGTAGGGGTTTTTTTTCCATTTCAAAAAATCAGGAAATCATAACAAGGGGGAAAAAACTAAATAAGATTTTTTAAGAGAATCTACCCAATAAGAGAATCTACCCATAAGTTTCTATAAATGGTTTCCAAACAGAGTCTCAGAGCGGCTTACAAACTCCTTTCCCTTCCCCTCCCCACAACAGACACCCTGTGAGGTAGGTGGGGCTGAGAGAGCTCTTTCCAGAGCCGTCCTTGAGATAACAGCTCTGACAGAGCTACGGCTTGCCCAAGGTCATCCAGCAGGTGCAAGTGGAGGAGTGGGGAATCAAATCCGGTTCTCCCAGATCAGAGTCCGCGCACTTAACCACTACACCAAATTCGGCGTTAAGGCCTCATAAGATTCTCCCCCTAGCTGGAAAGCCCTGGGTGACACACGCACGGTGCAACAGGGTGGTTAAGACGGAAGGCTGTTTGAGTGGGCTCCTCATCCTTCCTTCTTATCTATCACAATTCACCCCCGAATTTAGCTGCTATAAGAAAGCCAAAACAAAAATTAGAAAAAAGTACCAAATATCCCCAGCATGACATTAGGGGGGAAAAATTTGAATGGTTTTAAATGCAATTCTGTGCAGAGTTACGGCAGCCTTAGCCCAGTGGCCTGGCTCCTACTGGCTTCCCTGCTCACAATCCTCAGCATAGCCTCCTCCGTAGTTGTTTGGCGACGGGAAAGTTGTCAGGATCCTGCCATCGGAACTGACAGACTTAAAAGTAACCGTGGATAGAACCGCAGGTAAAAATTATGCAGACCGAATTTTCTGAGTAACAAAATGGCAGCTTCACGTGGTGGGATTTGGAGTTCTGTGTATTAGAGAAGGCAAGAGGAGAACCGGATTTGGGTCCACATTCAATGCTAGGGTTGCAAGACTGCTGGGGGGGGGGGATCCTGGAGATCTGGCATTATAACCTATCTCCAGTCTACACAGATCAGCCCACCTGGAGAAAGTGACCCTTTGAAGGGTGGACTCAGTAGTATTATACCTTGATGAGGGTCCCACTCCTCCCGAAGTCCCACCCTCCCTAGGCGGTACCCCCCAAATCTCCAGGAATTTCCCAAACCAGAGTTGGCAACCCTATAAATATACATCTTTTCATCTTTGAATGTTGTTGTTTTCATTCCCATGTGCAAAAGGCTTGATTGTAGATCTCTGCAGGTGCAGTTGCCGAGCTTCCCTGCCCACAGGTGCCTGCTCGGGCAGCTGTCCCTTTCTCCTCTCCTCGCTTGGGTGCACACTAATTAACTCCCTTCCTTGACCTGTTCCTGCTTAACGGTGTGTCTTGTTCCAATGAGTCTCTGCCCATGTGAAAAACTGGTAACATTTCCGGACTCCTAAACAGGGCAGGCACATGGGAAGGAGCAAGGGAAGGAGAAAGGTCAGATTGTGAACTGCTGTTTTATTTAAAGGCAACTTTCCCCCCTAGTGGAGACTCAGGTTATGTCTCCATTGAACACAGGGTTGCCAGCCTCCAGGTGGGGCCTGGAGATCTCCTGGAATTGCAACTGCCCTCCAGGCAAATCAGTTCCCCAAGAGAAAATGGCTGTTTTGGAGGGGGTACTCTGTGGCATCATACCCCACTGAGGTCCTCAGAGCCAGTTTGGTGTAGTGTTTAAGAGCGCAGACTCTAGTCTGGGAGAACCAGGTTTGATTGCCCGCTCCTCCACATACAGCTGCTGGTGTGACCTTGGGTCAGTCACAAGTTCTCTCAGAGCTGTTCTCTCAAGAGCAGGTTTGGGGAGGGAAGGAAGAAGAAGAAGAGATTGGATTTATACCTTGCCCTCACTCGGAGTCTCAGAGCGGCTTACAAACTCCTTTTCCTTCCCCTCCCCACAACAGACACCCTGTGAGGTAGGTGGGGCTAGGAGAGCTCTTTCGAGAATTGCCGTTGAGAGAACAGCTCTGAGAGAACTGCTTTGAGAAACAGAAAGAGAGAAAACAGCGGATGTCAACAAGGCTCTTAAAAGAAGATTGCAACAAAAAAAATCAGACAAACTTTGTGCATGTGTTAAGTGCTGTTACTTCCGACTTATGGTGAGTGACCCTATAAATTAATGTCCTCCAAAACATCCTATCCTTAAGAGCCTTGCTTGGGTCTTGCAAACTGAGGGCCTTTGTGGCTTCCTTGATGGAGTCAATCCATCTCATGTCGGGTCTTCCTTGACTGAGTCAACCCATCTCTTCTCCTGCTGCCTTCCACTTTTCCTAGCTTTATTGTCTTTTCCAGAGACTCTTGTCTTCTATGTTGTCTACCAACATACGGTAGCCTCAGTTTCTAGGAAGAGTTCAAGCGTGATCTATCTAGAACCCAGTAATTTGCCTTTTTCGGTGGTCCGCGGTATCCGTAAAACTCTCCTCCAGCACCACATTTCAAATGGATCAACTTTCTTCCTGTCAACTTTCTCCATTGTCCAACTTTCACACCCATACATAGCCATGGGGAACACTGTGGCATGAATTAATTTGATCTTGGTCGCCAGTGACACACCTTTACACCTAAGAATCTTTTATGGTTCCTTCACGGCTTCCCTTCCCAGACGCAGTCTCCTTGGGGTAGTTTAATTAATTGTGTTGACTTTATTGCCCGGGAGGCATCTCCTCTGTGTCCACAGAGAGCACCCATTTGGAAACAGCTGCCTCCACCGAAGGAGGGTACTTGACTTGCTGTGATAATACAACGGCACATTCCACTGCCGGACTTTGGGTGATTCTGCATCTAGCATTCGCTCCACATTTTCTCAACTGGGAGGAAAAAGTGCAGCTCAAAACCACATTCAGATACCTCAGGGCAGCGCCGTACTGACTGCAAAGTCACCCCTGATTCAGTATAGGGCAGCTTCATGTGTGGTTTTGCAGGCTTTCCCTGCCAAATCTGCCAAATCAATTCTATCAGACACAATTAATGGGACAAAGGGGAATGTGTCTCCCTACTCTGAGCAACAGTGGCTTGTCGTACCTCCTTTAACCCTCTAGAAACACCGTCAACCTAAGACTTTTCCAGGGGAGGCCTCTTTTAATACATTCTGTGACCATCACTACATCTTCTGGCAACGAGTCCCACATTTTAATCTCTCTCTGTGTAAAGTAGTATTTCCTTTTGTCCGTCCCAAACCTACTGCCCATCAGATTCATTGGATGCCTTTGAGTTCTAGTATTTTGGGAGAGGGAGAAAAATCTCCCTTTGTCAACTCCTCATGTCCTCCCTGATCATCTTGGTTGCCCTCTGTACTTTCTCCAGCTCTGCAATTACCTTTTTGAGATATGGGGAGCAGAGATCATGGGGCCAGAATGGTACACAGATGACAACCAATCAGTTTCTCCCAGTCGCTATGGTTTACCAGACAGTTTCTATAGTACACTGCTGGAGAAGCAGATGCCCTAGATTAGGGGTCCCAACCTTTTTGAGCCAGTGGGCACCTTGGAATGGCTGCTGCAGAAGGAGGAACCAACAAAATTATTGCCACAGGAGGCAGAACTAACCACAGAATCCCAGACTGAGGTCATGCAAAGTTTTAATAGTAACTCTTGCTGTTTATGACTTTAGTTGCAAAAACAGTAAAGACAATAAATAGTCATCATTTTGGGAAGAAGCTCTGATTAACAGGATGCACAACTTACTTTCAGTCATGCAGTGAGGATCCTTGTGCTGCAGTGGCAGCTCCTGCCAAAGCAATTTTTAAAAAATCTGCACAGCCAATCGGATCTCCAGTGTCCAATCAGAAGTCATCCTGGGCAAAAGCCCCACGGGTCCCCCCCACTTTCTAAGAACATTTGGTAGGGCTAGGAAAGGAGTCAGTGGCTGCCATGGCACCCTTAGGTGCCATGTTGAGAACTCCTGTCCTAGACTGTCCACCCTCTAGGTCTTCCATTTCTCAGACTCTATGGTATATCATAGAGTTCAGCTTCTGACATTACCATTTCCTCCATGATGAACTGATCTCTGTAGTCTGGAGATCAGTTGTAATTCAGAGAGAATTCCAGACCCTATCTGGATGCTTGGTGACTGTGGGTAGCAGCCACTCTGAACTCTCTCCCTCAGAAAAAAAGGGAAGTGGATTCTGTCTCCCTCTCCTGAAATGCAGAATACCCGGTCCCATTCTAGGAAACTCTGTTTTCACCTTAGCTGGGTAGCACAGGAAAGGTTTACAAAGGACAGGCAGATCCCTGGAATGAGTCTTCATACCGCCAGGAGTCCCTGGACCACAGTTTGATCAATGTTACATTAAGGGACTGTTTCTATCAAATAGGTTCTTGTTAGGATTGCCCGCTCTGGGTTGGGAAATACCTGGTGGAGCCTGGAGAGGTGGGGTTTGGGGTAGGGAGAGACCTCAACAGGGTATAATGCCATGGAGTCCACCCACCAAAGCAGCTATTTTTTCCAGGAGAACTGATCTAGGTCATCTGGAGATCAATTGTAACAGTGGGAGATCTCCAGGTATCACCTGGAGGTTGGCAACTCTAATTCTTGTGGATGCAGACCACAGGATAAAAGAGAAGCTGTCTCCGATTATCCCTTTTTATTCCAGATCCCTTGGCAAAATGCTCTTCTAAAGCCCAGTGCTCTTGAGTCCTCCGCGGAAAAAGAGTAAGGCTATTTTGCAGATGACTGCCTGAAGTCTCACTGTGTATTTCTTGGCTTCCTCCCTCCCTGCTGGTGAGCTTGTGAATCCAAGCGCAGTAAAGAAAAAATAGAGAGCAGATCAGTCTCTGTGGACTAATCTGGCTCAAGTGAAGCTGGGATGGCAAAGATTGGGGGGAAAGGCCATAGCAACACAGAAAGATTATCTTTGATTGGGAGCACAGGAAGCAAAAGGGAAGGAGGACACACGGGGAAATAAATGGCTTCAGACATGAGACCAAAGCATGCACCTTCCAAAAACGGCATGTAACTGGCACTGTAATCCCTACAAAGTGGCTTGTACGGAGATGACCACAGCGGCATTGCATGTAACACAACTGAGACAGGCAATGCAGCAGTGCTGGCCACCTGTGATCCAGGAGGTCACCAGTTTGAATCTCAATACAGCTGGAAACTCACCAGTTGGACACGATGGGTCAGGCTTGGTCGCTGTTGGGCTATAGGTGCTCCTGGAGCAGAAACTCCTGGAGATGTTCGGACTCAAAACTGGCTCTTGTCGCTGATACTATGCCAGAAGGTGATCCTCGCACATCCATCCCTGCACCCAGTCCCCCATACCAATTTGCCAGCACTGAGCTGTAAGATTATTATTTTTAAAATCCTATTCATGATAGTCCCTTGCACTAAATGCTCAACTTTACCTGAAGTGAAATTGACAGTAGATACTAGAGGAGATTTAGGTTTCAGAAGCTGTAATCTGAGATTTTAAAAGGACAGATAAGATCTGCAAAAGCTTGCTCACAGTAAAGATTTTAAAAACCTACCATGTGGATACAAGATCAAGAAGCAGGAAATAGTATCGAAATGGCCATGTGATAGCCGTTTGGGAAAGGGTGATTTACAGATTAAGTGTAGGCGCCGTTTAGAAGCTCATTAGGTCTGGGGGGGAAATTATGCTACCTTTCAACCTTTCTTTTGGTGCTATTTTAAGCAGTTGCTCAGGTGCTCTGAGCCAGATAAATTCAGTCAGAGTACACAGCTATTATTCTTGGTGTTTCTTCTTGGCCAATTATATATAGAAAAAAAGAACACGTCGTGATTCTGGTCAGAGTAACTGAGACCTCGTGTCACTAAGTGGTTTAAGAAGTCAAGCCAAAAGTCCTATGTTCAGATCTGACCTCTTAACCGTGAGCTCATGGCGTGGCTTTTAAAGTCATGCAGTAGTTGCCATGCTGTGGGTTAGATCCAACCAGCTTTTCCACTGCTAAAAAGGGGAGGAGGTGGTTCCTTGGCCACCAAAAAGACAATGCTGGGGATCATGTGATCTGCATGTACAAAAGCTATGTGGGATTGAAGCTGTAGTAAGGAGGGGGCTTTTGTGACCTTGAGTGAAAAAGCTGGCTGTATCCAACTGGATCCCCTCTAATAGAGTCACACCTCCTTCCTTTCAAGCCCTGCCAGCCCTGGAAAATAAGCCAGTTAATTCATGAAAAGGCCATGTGCCCTGTCTGTAGAGGAGGATGCCCACTGCATCTCTGCATGCTTTTGTAATGTATGCAATGGCGGTCACCAGGTGGTCACGTAATGGCGACCGCCGCATGACAAACGCACACGGCCGGCCAGCTACCTGAGCTTGGTGCAGATAGAACAATAGCTGGCCGAATTGTAACTGACCACCAATCCAGCACCTAGGATCCTCTAGGGGACCTATGACCTGCAACTGCAACCTTAAGGTCCTATAGGGACAATTGGGCAAGGCCGTAGGTGTGGCTCCGGCCGGAATAAAAGAGGGCCTCCGAGCCGGGGTTTCCATGCTTCATCTGACCCACTAATAAAACTATGCTTGCTGAAATCACTCCAACACATCTCCGATTCCAGTACTTTGCACTGGTGATGAAGGTGGGATCCCAATGAGCGACTCCCTGGCCGAACCAAGCAGCCCAGCACTGAGCATTGATCCGTTGGCATCTGGCACCACCAGGCTCCAGCACCCCTCGATGATGATGCCTGCTCCAGAGGACCCCGCTTGCTGCACTACAGCTCCACGGGTCATGTCCGCCACTCTGGGACACATCACTGCATTCGACCCTTCCCAACCCGAGCTCTGGGAGGCCTGGGCCGACCAGCTCGGGTCCTTCTTCGAAGCACAGGAAGTCACCGATGCTGATAAGTGCAAGGCGTGGCTTCTGAGCTCGTGTGGGGTCGACACGATGCCCTTGGTGAGAAGCCTCATCGCACCCCACACCCCAACCGAAGACTCAAATGACGAGATCTTCACGGTGTTGAACAACTACTTAATGCCCAAACCCTACAAGTTGACCCGAAGGTTGGAGTTCTGCGGCCACTCACGGAAGGTTGGTGAGTCCGTTGCCACATTCTTGGCCAACCTCTACCATTTGGTGGTTGGCTGCAATTTTATATCCGTAGAGGACAGCCTCTTCACGACCTTAATATGGGGGATCTGCGAGCCGAAGCTTTGCAGGAAGTTGGTGGCGACGTCAGATCCCACTCTAGAGAAAGTTTTTCAGACTGCCTGTGCCTTTGAGATGGCACAGATGGAGCGGCAGTCCTCAGGCATGCATTGCACCACGACTGCTTAGGGAGCTGAGACATCGGATGAGGACAACATCCTCCAGGTCCACCAACGGCCCCAGAGAGATGCATCCTGAGCAACCCCAGACAGGAGCAACTCCACTGCTGGACTCAGGTCAGCTGCCCCGTCCTCCGGTCATCCCATCACAATGCCCCTACCCCATGTGCCAGCTGTGGCGACCTGCACAACTGCCGGAACTGCCGTTTCTGGGACACAGAATGCCGGTTGTGTGGCAAGAAGGTGTACATCGCCTGGACCTGCTGTTCCCAGGGCAACCGCCGCACCCAAACTACCCACTCAGAGGATGTCGACCTCCACTCCATGTCAGCCGTGCACCAATAGGTACTGCAACTGCCCCATAACACCCCAAATAAAATCACAGTCCCCGTGCAGATCAAAGGAGCCCCCTGTCCATTGAACTCGATACCGATTCCTCATATTCAATTATTTCGGTGCCCACACTCCGAAAGCTTTGTCCCAAGGGGGGGGGGCAGTTGCGAAAACCTTCAGGACTCAGACTCCGGGATTTCCAAAAGAACCCGATCGCCATAAAGGGGTGTGGCAAGTTCAGGTCCAATATAAAGACTTTAATGGACTTTTGGACCTCCTGGTGGTGGAAGGTGACCTCACTAGCCTCCTCAGCCTCTCCTGGTTCGAGCCTTTGGGGCTGGGGATCATGGGGATGAATAAAGTCAGTTCCGCGGACTACCAGTCAGTCTGTGCAGAGTTTCCTGCTGTTTTCGATGGCTCTCTCGGCGCCTACACTAGGCCACCAGTGTTGCTGGACCTTGACCTGGCTGTACGGACCATCCGTTTGGTGGCCAGGCGGCCTCCCCTTGCAGTTCGGCCCAAGATCGAGGCTGAGTTGGATAAGCTTGTGGCTCAAGGGGTCTTGGAGCCAGTCCCCCACGCCCGGTGGGAGACCCCCATTGTCACCCCTATGAAGGCAAATGGGGAAATCCGCATCTGCGCGGATTATAAATGCACATTAAACCTGGCACTGCAGGATCATTCCTATCCAATGCCAGTCATAAGCCACATTCTGGCCACCCTGGCTGGGGCCAAGGTATTCGGAAAGCTGGATTTGGCTCAGGCCTACCAGCAACTCCCCATGGATGATGCCATGGCAGAAGCTCAAACAATTGTCACCCACTGGGGGGCATTCTGGGTGAAGCGCCTACAGTTTGGAGTCAGTGTGGCTTTGGGGCTTTTCCAACAATTAATGGACGGTTTGCTTAAAGATATTCCAGGGGTCCAGCCCTTTTTTGATCACGTCCTGATTGTGGCTCCAGACGTCCTGACCTTCAAGGCCCAGGTGCGGATGGTCCTCCAGTGCTTCCAGGAGGCTGGCTTGAAGGTCAAGAAGGAGAAATGCATCCTGGGTGTCCCTTCTGTCACATTCCTTGGATTGACTGTGGACGCTCAAGGCATCCACCCGACGCCAGAAAATGTGAAAGCGATCATGGTGGCCCCCGTTCCCTCCTTGAAGGCCGAGCTCCAGGTGTTTTTAGGACTCTTAAATTTCTATCATGCCTTCTTTCCCCACAAGGCAGCGCTAGCCGAACCCTTTCATTGGCTGCTAGACAAGGGGGTACCTTGGGCCTGGGGCTGCTGCATGCGGTGGTATTCTGGGCCGTCAAGGACCTGCTTGTATCCAATGCAGTCCTGGCTCACTTCGATGAGTCCCTGCCAGTCATTCTGGCATGCAATGCATCTCCCTATGGGGTGGGGACAGTGCTGGGACATCGGCTGCCTGATGGGCGGGAGGTGCCAGTGGCATACTACTCGCAGACCCTGCAATTACACACAAATAGATAAGGAAGCCCTGGCCATACTCGCGGGAGTTAAAAAATTCCATGACTACTTCTACCACCAGAGTTTCATGATTGCCACAGACCATAAGCCGCTGCTGGGCCTCTTGGCCCCAGATCGCCAAACACCACAGATGCTCTCACCCCAAGTGTTGCAGTGGTCGATTTTCCTGGCGGGCTATCAATACGCACTGATCCACCACCCCAGCAAGTCAATGAGCCATGCCAATGCCCTCAGCCACCTGCCTCTGCTGTCCTGCGACCCGGACCCGGCTCCTGCTTATCACATCACCCTCCTCGAGGACCATAGTACCCATTCATTAACGGAAGGAAATTCACTGTATGAAACCCCCATCCCTGTATTGCTTTACTCAAAATCAGACCAACAATGAATAACATCCAGTTTAGATCAGTAATGTGAAAAGGGCCATGTGATGTCCTCCCTTATTGGGGAGACTGTTTCTCCTTTAAAACACACTCTGTGTACATGATCTTGGTAGATTTCTGCTGCTACCAGGAATTAAAAATTCCAGCTCTCTCTCTTTTGTTAGAATGACCCAGTGTCTGGGCGTTTCAGAGTACTATGTAGCCCCGAGGAAGGACTGTTCTGATTTCTGGGATAAGTTTAAACAAATAAGGATTTATTTATACAAGAACAAAATAGCTTTCTGGGTATTTTTGAACTGTTGCTGAAGAAAGAAAATATAACTGACAAAGCTTGGTGTCACACACAGTCTCTTAAACAACAAAACTCAACTCTGACAGGCTTATCTCTCTCTCTCATATATATATACAGCCACACAAGCTAAGCTCTCTCTCTCATATACAGACACACAGGCTAAACTCTTTGTCTTATTCACAAAGAATAGACTAAAACTCTCATAGTCACACAGACTATGCTTTCTCTCCAAACTTCACACACAGAATCACCTCATAGACACCCCTCCTCCCACACTCTGTCATCAGCCAATCACATCACATTGTCTCCCTCTATCATTCTTCTTACATTACTGCAGTCACACTAAACATTTAAAGAAACACACACACCAAAACATGAAATCATTACAGGCTGTGTGTCTATGTGGCTTTTACAGCTGCCCCGCTCCCCCATATGGTGAGAACCCTGTGATTCCATATAGCTAAAAGAACTGGTAGTCTATGTAATTCTCTTTGAAATTGGGTTCCTCTATTCAGTGGCTTGGAGCCACAGTGGCTCAGAGGTTAAGACGCTGAGCTACAGACCGGATGACCTGTAGTTTAGCAGTTTGAGACCCTAGTGCCGCATGACGGAGTGAGCTCCGGTCTCTGGCTCTAGCTTCTGTCAACCTTGCAGTTCAAAAGCAAGAAATTGCAAGTAGATACATAGGTACCGCTTCGATGGGAAGGTAACAGCGTTTCGTGTGCCTCAGCATTTAGTCATGCCAGCCACATGACCACAGAAACATCTTCGGACAGTGCTGGCTCCTTGGCTTGGAAACAGAGATGAGCACCGCCCCCTAGAGTCGGATTCGACTAGCTTTCAGGCAAGGGAAACCTTTACCTTTACCTTTATTCAGTCACTTAAGCAGAAGAAGAAAAACTGAAATGTCTATATACCTGGGAAAGTTGGCCGACTGCAGATGATTTTCCACTGGCTGTCCTCTGCATTATTTATGACTATAGAAGGACTTTGGACACTTTTAATGCCTTCAGGCAAGGAGGAATGACCTGTTGGGCGTATTTATGCACATACCTTGACATTATCTCCTGTGAGCGCAACCACTGTGATGTTATTTTGTATTTCAGAATTGATGAAGGATATACCATGAGCCCTTGTTTTTTTGGGGTTGTGGACCACCAACTCAATAGAATTGTTTATTTGAAAATTTTAATATTTATTCAATACATTCTATACTGAGACATTTCAAGTGTATACAATCTTTGATGGTCTTCCCCTGGTGTTCTCTGCTGTTTCTACATTCATATGCTAAGGATCCCTGTTTTTTTCTGTCCCTCCATATGTAGCAGCAATACCTCATACAGGGAGGTACTAAAATGAAGGATAGCTTGCCCATTGGAAACAGTGGGTGAGGCTTGAAGGCCCACTGGATATAATGGGAGCCAGGAATGCCAATTGACTTGCACTCGTCCCTTGAAATAAACTACAGTACACAGAAGTTGCTATGGAAATGCAGAATGGCTTTTGAATGAAAGTCTCTGGACTCAGACTGCTCTGGGACTGGCATGACAGCCCCCAAAGTGGAATGGAATGAGCGCTGATTCATCTCCATTCCCGGAACCGTCTTCTATAGTGGCTCTTTCTCCTGCTCATTATGTAACCATGATGTGAAATATCTAAGGCTGCGATCACACACACTAAATAATCCACTTTTAATGCACTTTCCAAATGGATTTTGCAAGTTCACACAGTAAAATCCAGTTGCAAAGTGCATTTAAAGTGGATAGAAAGTGGATTATTTAGTGTGTGTGACAACAGCCTAAGACCCATAAAATGTAATGCCAGCTACCAGAGATATAAACTTTATAAAGGATGCAGGCAAACCCAATTAACAATATTATTTTTTTACTCAATATACTAACATGCTTAAAACATTGACACTCTTACAGTATTTCCTTAAAGTATCTCCCTGATACCCAATTCCCACTTCCCCCACGCATTATGCATTAGCACTGGGACAATATACAGGGACATAATGCACAGCCTCTGTCATCTGGCAAAAAAGGTAATGACCAGTTGCTCGTGGGCTGGATAAGAGCCCTGGATGGGCCAGTTCCTGCCCGTGGGCCATATGTTTGACACCCCTGCTCTATGCCTTTACCTTAGAGTTCCTGGCAACTCCTAGAGCTACCCTATGTAACTTCTGTTTTTTTACTGGAAGTGTTGTGAAGCCAGCTTTGCGGGATTTACATTTTCCCCCTCCTGCTGCCACTCAGAATTGTGGTGGGCAACAGCAGCTGTGGGTGGGGAGTGGGGTGGGGAAATCCCCCACCCCGACCAGGGGCTTCTTAGCCCTGCTTTAGTCAGTTCTGAAACTGCGTGCTTAAAACAAACATTGTTAGAGTAAGCAGCTTAACTACTTGGCACGTAGAACTAGACAAGACAGGGAACCAGGAGGAGTCACAGTGGAGAAGAAATACCCACCGGCCCGCTAGTCTCTACTTCCGCTCTTCTTGCTTTCCCCTCAATTCTCCTGCTAACACTGTTTTCTCTGTCTTTGCCCCTAACCCTCCCATTACATTTCCCCTCCTTTGTGCCACTGTTTCTGCTGCTTCCTCCCTCCTGCTTCTGCTGTTCATCCTCCTGGTATTTTCCTTCTACCTGAAAAAACTGTCCTGTGTATAGTATTGTTGTAATGTTGACCATGATTACGAGATCTTGGCATTTTTAAAAAAAGGTGTAATGCATGCATCTGTGCACACGTCACTCCTATTTGGGAAGGATTTAAAAAAAACCCTCCCTATTTTTAAATTTTGGTTCCCCCCCCCCTTGCCAACATAGGGAGTCCCCTTTCTATACCTGGGTCCATGGTGTGCATTTTTGATCCTCACGCTGGAGCCGGTTTTGGTATTAGAGATATGCTTTCGGTGGTCAAAGAACCATCATGGGGGATGGGAAGAAAGAGTCATCAAACACTGATTCTGAAACCATTATTAAAATGTTGACAGATTAACTTGACCTTGAGTGATCTGTTTATCTGCAGAGAAGCTGAGAGGTGTCAGCATGAGTACATTCCCTCAGTTTGCCAACTCATAATGGCCACTTGATCTGCAGAAATCAGCAGACGGAGCTTTCCATAACATCGACATAAAGTTTGTAACCCTACATTATTATACCGTAAACATAGAATTGGTTTCCTGTAATCAGATTTGATAGCTATTAAGATTGCCAAGTCCACTCCCAGAGAGGGGGCCTAGACCAAGGGTTGCATGACAGGGAAAACACAGCTGGGCATGGTTTCTTTCGTCACTGTTGTTGCAGGGAGATAAGGAAAGCAGTATCTGCCCATGTTTTCCCTGAGCCAGAATTGCCCTATAGGGATATGGTTTACGGCCCTCATTCTACTGACACTTGTGTACATACTTAATTTTATTATAAGATTTGAGTCTGATCCTGTACATGTTCAGCTGGAACTAAGTCCCACTATTTTAGTTATAAACCAAAGGCCACCAAAACAATATTTAATAGAATAAAACAAAAAAGACAAAAAATCAAGCGATTTCACTGTCTATTCCAATAAACCTATTGAATCCAACCAAATTAAACTAATCTCCTTGACTCTTCACCAGATTATTTTTTAGAAAAGCATCCTTTACTTTTGGGCAGCTACAGCAAACACTGAAACCCTATACTACAGGTTAGTAACCAAGCTGTGTCTATAAATACTTTGGGAATTTGAAAAAAGGCATTGGGCATAGCCTATGCGGGGGTCATTTTGTAGAAAAAGAGGGGCAGGAGCTCATTAGCATGACTCATTAGCATAACTTATTTGCATATGTCACACCCCCTGACATCACCGGAAGTATGTCAGAAGCAGAGCCGGTGCCAGGTTTTTTTGCACACTAGGCGAGGCTACCTTCTGCCTCCCTTCCTCGTGCGCCCACCAATTTTCAAACATAAATGCATTTTAGGAAGAATGAAAAACACATTCTATCCCTGGTGGCTAAGAGCCACTGATGGACCTTTGCTCCATTTGCTTATCCAACCCCCCACTTGAAGCTGTCTATGCTTGTAGCCACCACCACTTCCTGCAGCAGGAAATTCCATGTGTTAATGACTATTTGAGCGAAGAAGGACTTCCTTTTATCTGTTCTAAGCCTAGTGATCATTAATTTCATTGAGTGCCCACCAGTTCTTGTATTGTGAGAAAGGGAGAAAAGGACTTCTTCCTCTCCCTTCTCTTTCCTATGCATAATCTTATAAACCTCAATCATGTCACCCCTCCGTGGTTTCTCCAAGCTAGAGAGCCCCAAGCACTTTAACATGTCTTCATAGGGAAGATGTTCCATTCCCTTCATCATTTTAGTTGCCCTTTTCTGCATCTTTTCTTATGCTAGAATATCTTCTAGGGGGCTGTGGTGACCAGACGTTACACAGACTTCCAAACGAGGCTGCGACATTGATTTATCCAGGGCCATTCTGATAGCAGGCTGGCTGGTTTTCAGTCCCCTTCCTAATAACCTCCCAGCACAGCACTATTACAATATCACTGTGGCCTCAGCTGCACATCAGCTTCGCCTCCACCACCACCCCCGACACCAGATCAATAGGCAAAGGGGTGTGTGAAGGAGCCAATGAGAGTGGAGTTTCAAATATCCAGTAACAGAGGAGAGATCTCCTGATATTACAATTGATCTTGAGATGACAGAGATCAGTTCACCTGGAGAAAATGGCTGCTTTGGAAGGTGGACCCTATATGGAATTATGCCCCATTGAGGTCCCTCCCCTCCCCAAACCCCACCTTCATCAGGCTCCACCACCCAAATATCCAGGTATTTTCCAACACAGAGGTGGCAACCCTAGCAGGTTGGGAGAATATGCTGGTGACAAGCAAAACAATGAAAATCACCCTAGTAACAGAGGGGCCAATGGGAGTGGTGTCAGTTATACTGCAGCAGGCAACGTATATGTACAAAAGCTATAACAATAGACCAGATTTCCCCTTTACAGATGAAGTATAAAGTTTTACCTCTAAACTGTAAGGGGCTGAATAATAAAATCAAGAGCAAGACAGTCTCTGCACTCCTGAAGAAGAAAAGACCAGACAACCCGCTCCTACAAGCAAGAAACTAAGCAGGTTTTTAAATCCTCGTGGTGGGCTCAACAATTCCTAGCAGCAGGCTCCTCAAAATTGCATGGAATGGCAATCCTGTTTTCTAAAAACATCTGCTTCTTTAATGAAGCAATAGAGACTGACCCATTGGGAAGATATATCTTTATTAAAGGGACTTTGGAAAATAAGAAAATCACATTGGCCTCAACATATACCCCCAATACAAATCAAATCTGTTTCACAGAAGAGACCTTAACCAAACTTGACACCTTCCAGGAGGGTGAGGTATTGGTGGGAGGAGACCTAAACCTAATTATAGACATGGCCCTGGATCACTCCTCACCAAAAAGGCCTGGTAAAATCAAGTCAGTCAATAAATCAAACCTGAAAAATCCTATTAGCCAGATTTAACCTTTTTGACATTTGGCATCACTAGCATCCAAAGGATCATGATTACACATACTATTCTACCGTCCATGATGTTTTCACGAGAATAAACTATATCTTAGTTTCAAAAAAACCTAATGGATTGTGTTTCTCAGTCTATCAATGGACAGAGAATCTGGTCTGACCATGCATGATTAGAATGTGAGTTGCAATACTTGGATGCACGGGTCCACAGACCGCACTGGCGCCTTAACAAAGCACTTCTAATTGACCAAAAGTCTTTTGAAGACATTGAATCTGAAATTCGACAATATTTTAAAAACAATCAAAATTGTGGAGTAGGTATTGATGTAATCTGGGATAAAATGAAGGCTGTGGTTTGAGGAAAATATATCTCCCTTGCATCCTTCTTTAAAAAATCCAGAAAGCATTTTTAGGAATGAGCTTCTACAGAAGGTATGTTCACTAGAAAAAACCCACAAAAGATATGGCAGTAAAAAAAACTTATAGAAAGCTATTGATAAAAAGAAAGAAACTGGAATCTCTTGAAACTTCCAAAACACAAAAGAACATCCTCTTTCTAAAGCAAAAATATTGGTACAAAAGTCCATACACTTTGAGGATTTTATCCTGGAAAGTGAGACAGGCAGCTGCAAACAGATTAATACCATTCATCAAAATAGCTCAGAAATAATTGTAGATACAGTTCTCATTTTTTACAAGTCATTATATACATCAAAGAACCCCCCACCAGGTCTCACAATTGAATTTCTTAGGTCTGAAAACAATAAAAAGGATATCCATAAAGCACAAAAATTTCATGGAGCAACACAGGAGATCATTGCAGCAATAAAGTCTTTAAAAAATAACAAAGTACCTGGTAGAGATGGGTTCCCTGCAGAATTCTACAAAAAAAATTTAAAAAATCTGTACCTACTAGCAGGACCACCTGCAGACATATGTAACTCTATACCGGAGGAAGGGAAGATACCTAAAAACTGGTTGAAGTTTAACATTGTAGTTATTCCCAAACAAAACTAAGATCCAGCCAACCCGGCATCATACATTTCACTGCTGAATCAAGATCAAAAAATATTTACGGCGGTCATACTATCCCAGCTTAATCAATTTATAACCACGTATATCCATCCAGATTAGTCAGGTTTCATTCCCAAAAGACATCTGCCAGACAATATTTACAAAACATTAAATATTATAAACTTTTGTAACCAAACTAAAACAACAGCCCTTATCCTGGCCTTAGATATTGAGAAGGCCTTTGAAAGTTTGGAATGGAATTATTTACACCTTCTATTGCAACAAATGGGGTTCGGACTTAAGTTCCTAAGAACCATAAAGACTTTTTATGCGTATCCCAGGGCATCGGTGAGAATACAACAGCTTGCAATCTGATGAGTTGGTTCTCCTCCTGGGCACTCATCAAGAATGCCCCCTATCCCCACTGCTCTGGCCATGGAACCACTAGCAGGCCTTATTAGAGATAACTCTGCTATTAAAGGAGTTGAGATAAATGGCCACAATTATAAAGTAAGTTTATTTGTGGATGACTTAGTTGTTTACCTATTGATCCCCAGATATCACTACAGATATTGGAAGACAATCTTAGACATTTTGGCCACATCACAGGTTTGTTCCCCAGTTAGGCAAAACGTGAGCTATTCCCTTTAAACGTATCCCCAAAACTTAAGCAACACATAGAGAAGAACTTTTCTTATATTTGGGTAACCACTCAATGGAAATATCCAGGGATAAAAATTCCTTCCAATCTGAGAGGCCTATTCAAATGTAATCACATAGATCTATTTCACTCAATAACCCAATCCTTGAAGGAATGGGACAAACTGAATATCTCATGGGAGGGTAGACTAAACATTTAAATCCTTTATTTTTCCAAAATTCCTATTTCTCTTCAGAACTTTGCCCATCCTCACCCCAAATATGGTTATAAACAAACGTCAAAAAGGCTTAAATGACTTCATCTGGTCTTATAAGAAATCAAGATTCAGTGCAAAGGTACTTAAAAGGCCACCCAAGTTAGGGGTCCCTTGTCATGCCAGATTTGAAACTATACTAGGAGGCAACACACCTCAGGGATATCTTAATTCTAAATTCTAATCAATCCTACGGTTGATACTGATTGGGGAAAATTAGTCAATGGTATGCATATCCAAAAACTATTGGAAGCACGGTTTGGAACAAATCCTCAGAATGTTAGATTGGCATTAAACTGAATTACAATTGAGTGCTGTCGCTTAAGTGTAGCATTTGAAGACGATTGTGTTAAAGTCTGCCTAAAAAGTTTCTATGGTATGCATATCCAAAAACTATTGGAAGCACGGTTTGGAATAAATCCTCAGAACGTTAGATTGGCATGAAACTGAATTACAATTGAATGCTGTGGCTTAAGTGTAGCATTTGAAGACGATTGTGTTAAAGTCTGCCTAAAAAGTTTTTTTCTCATGTACAGTTGGAAAACTGAAATCCCACTTCTCCATCTTCACAGTTTATATCTATCTCAGCTTCTGTTGTTTTAAATTAGCTTGGCTCCTGATTGTTTTAAAAAGAAAGCCATCTCATCTCTGTCCATCTCACCCCTCAGTTATCAGCAACAAGCTTTAGGAGGGGATTTTAGACCCAAATCTGAATTTCAGTCTCCACAAACTGTTATTCCCACTGGAATTCCTTGTAGGGCTGCCAGTGCCAGGTTGGGAAATGCCTGGAGATTTTGGGGGGTGGGGGTGGAGCCTGGGGAGAGTGGGGTTTGGGAAGGGGAGGGACTTCAATGGGGTATAATGCCATAGAGTCCACCTTCCAAAGCTGCAATTTCCTCCAGGGGAACTGATCGCTGTCACCTGGAAATAGTTGTAAAAGTGGGAGGTCTCCAGCCACCACCTGGAGGTTGGCAACCCTAGCAATGGGGAAGGTGGGCTAGAGATGCAAAAATCTTAGGGTGGTATCTGGAGCCCCAGGGAATTGACAGCTCCCCTCCCCTGCATGCCACAATCTTGATTTTAATTGGGGTCCCACACATCTGGAACTTTCATTTCATGCATGGAACTGCCAGAGTACATGGGTTGGCAGGAACTCATGGGGGTGGGGAACATGTGAGGAACACGAGGACTTAATGATTAGGCCCCAAGAAACTGAAATGAAGAGCTTTGCCTTTATCATCAAGTAGAGAGATCCATGATCAGCTCTCTAGATGTGTTTTAGGTTTTAAAACAGCTGGGGGTACAGGGGTATTTGAACGCTGCAGCGCTAGCTGGGTGGCTAGCCTCCTTCTCCTAAGCTAATAGCATAACTAGGGAATGACTAGACATCCTTCCTCTTACATAAAATGCCAACATAGAGAAGATTCACTCGTTGTATCTGAAGAAGTGGGCATTCTACTCTATGCTGGAATAGCATTTGATTCATCTTTAAGGTACAGCAGAAGAGGCTCACACCAAAGACAAAGGAAAACTCCTGGGGAGAAAAGATATTTTATTCAGCTGTACTGCCCCTACATGTTTCACATACGCTTCTTCTTCAGGGGGATCTATAAGAATGTAAATAAAACTGGGGGGGGGGGGGGGGCGAGGTGGATTTATCATCAGAAAGGAGAATTAAGCTTAGTAAAAAGACAGTAGTCACTGAGCATGTGAAAAGGGCATAAACATATCTGGAACTACAAATCCATGAACATGTGTTCAGACGTTGTACAGGTGCTATAAAGAGACACTACACAGACTATGCACAAGTAGAAACAGAGATCTTAAAACAAGAATTATATAGATCACTCTAAAAACTTTCACAAGTTAGGGAAAAATATAACTAACCTGTAAAACTGTATACTTAGAGAAGTTCCCACAGCAACAGGGCTTCAGACAGAGAGGTCTGATGGGCTGACTCAGATGTTATCTCATATAAGAGATAAACTATTTGAGGCTTTCAGTTAACCCACGATGGACCAGAGCCCTCCGTCTGAAAATTCCACTCTGCCCCTTTTTCAACAACAGTTTATTGCGATAGTGTTCTGATGTAAAAATAATCTAAAACGTGAAGTCCATTGGACCACGGTTATGTTCTAGAAAGCGCCAAATCAAGGAGGTTCTGCAGCACACGTTCTGAGTTTGCTCAGAGTTTCCCAATGTACACAAAGGGCTTCATAGTCCTGAGGGCTGCTGGAGCGCAGGCGGCCATTTGCTGATGCAGTCGCTGCTCCTCTGTTCCCTATGGACGTTCTGCGGGGGGAACACAACGGCACAGAAAACATAGCAAGCACACTGGGGTCCATAGCAATTGTGGCAAGTACCACCAATCAGAAAGCAGCACCCAACGATGCCCCTGTGAGTGGCACATGCCACTGCCTGCCGATGTGCCCAATGCCTCTCGATGCCACTCACTACCAATGGAGAGCCAGCAGGCAGGGAGGGAAGACCCAGGAACAGCACAACCCCACAGAGGCACGTGGAATGAGTGCCCCCCCCCCAGCCCACTGGGGAAGGCCACCCATATGGCGGACGGGACACCGACCCCTTCTCCAGAAAGGGCTTGACTTGCAGCAAAGTGCTGCCCATACGCAGCCATCCCTGCTCTGGGCCAGACACTCCTTTCCCTGAGAAAATACAAACAGAAGGACTAGGAAAGACAGAGACCTGGCTCGATCGCGCAGCCCCCACCCCCAAGACCAGCATCCTTTCCCTTGGGCTGAGAGGACCGGTTCAAAGGAGGAATGCCACTGGGAATTAGGCACTCCACTGCAGCCCAGACATCACTACATGTGGCCAGGTAGAGACCACTGCACAGAGAAGCATGGCTTTGTGGAAAGGCGGCACTGGGACAGCATGGTCAGGGCCCCTGGTTCAATCCCCACAGGAGGAGAGGCCCGGGACAGCAAAATCCCCAGTGCTGATGTTTTGCCCTCACAAACCACAAAAGGGGGAAGAGGATGGCCCAGCCATGGGATGCCCTGGGGAGCTGTCATTTGGGCCAGGATACTGCTCCAGAACCCCGCTGTACTGCAGCTCCCTCGTGTCCACCATGGGTCCCCTGTGTCTGCACTGTGAAGCTGCACGGCTTATCAGATACTAGCAGTGCCCAGTGTGGGACTCAGAGACCCCACCCCACCCCAGAGTAGCTACAACCCCCTCGGACCACCCAACCCACCCATTCCTGTGTAAGCTGCCCACAGCAGCCCACAGAGAGTATGTGTGAGAAGGGAGTGCCACTGGACCTCTGCTTTGGTTTGCATATGAACAAAGAGGAAGTCATAGAATCATAGAGTTGGAAGGGATCTCCAGGGTCATCTAGTCCAACCCCCTGCTCAGTGCAGGCTATTCGCAAATACTTCCCCCCCCCACACACACCCAGTGACTGCTGTTCCACGCCCAGAAGATGACAAAAAACTTCCAGGATCTCCACCCAAACTGGCTTGGAGAACAATTGCTTCCTGACCCCAAAGTGGTGATCAGCATTTCCCTGGGTGTGTAAGAAAGGGCCACAGGAAATAAGCACTGAGGCAACCCTTCCTGCCCTCCCTTCTCATGATCTACCTAAGTTCACACAATCAGCATTGCTGTCAGATGGTCATCTAGCCTCTGTTTGGAAACCTGCCAAGAAGGAGAGCCCACCACCTCCCGAGGAAGCCTGTTCCGCTGAGGAACCGCTCTAACTGTCAGGAAGTTCTACCTAATGTTTAACTGAAAACTCTTTTGATTTAATTTCAACCTGTTGGTTCTGGTCCGACCTTCTGGAGCAACAGAAAACAACTCTGCCCCATCCTCTAGATGACAGCTGTTCAACTACTTGAAGATGGTTTTATCATACCACCTCTCAGTCGTCTCCTCTCCAGGCTAAACATACCCAGCTCCTTCAACCTTTCCTCATAGGACTTGTCCAGCGGCTTCAGCAAAACCATCCCCAGTGATCCCAGCAGGGTATCCCTAAGTCAGTGCTCACACACACACACACACACGATAGATGAGGGGGGAGAAGACTAGTCTCCTCCACTCACAAACAGACAGGGACAGAGTTGCAGAAGGCCCCAGGCTTCACAGAAGAGCAGAGCTGATGACTTGGGTTACCAGCTTCCTCAGCCCAGTGTGGGACCTGTGTCTTTGCAAGCTGCCCCCAGGGGATATGGGGAGAAAGGCCTTTGTGTGTGTGTGTGTGGGGGGACACTAGGCCTTTCCTGCTTATGGGTGCCTATGAGTTATGCCATGGTTTTTGATGGCATAACTTTTGACTGTTTCAGGGACATTCCTGGGCTAGAGCAGCGTAGAGAGCAAACTCCCTGCCACGTCCCTGGGTCCACCTAGGGTTGCCAGCCCTGGGTTGGAAAATACTGGGAGACTTTGGGGGTGGATCTGGGAGAGGGTGGGGTTTGGGGAAGGGCCTCAGCATGGGACAATGCCATAGAGTCCACCCTTCAAAGCAACCATTTTCTCCAGAGGAGCTGATCTCTTGTCAGCTGGGGGTCAGTTGTAAAAGCGGGAGATCCCCAGGCCCCAGCTGGAGGCTGGCAACCCTAGGTCCACCCCTTTCTCCACTGGCACAGAGGGCTGCACCAGTGTTGCTCTGTGGGGTGATCACGCTGGCGCCTGGCTGGGGTGCTGCACCAATCATACTGCCAAGTTGGCTCTCGGTGCCCTTTTGGCCTCCCCCCTCAGGACTGGGCTCACAAAACCCTATACTCCCTGATCAGAGCTGCATGTGGTAGAATCACTGAGAGGGCTAGTGATGCCAGCTCTGGGTTGAGAAACTCCTGGAGATCTGGGGTGGAGCCTCAGGAAGGGTGGGGTTTGGCAAGGGGGGGACCTCAGCAGTAAAATGCCATACAGCCCACCTCCCAAGCGCTCATTTCCTCCAGAGGAATTGATCTCCGTGGTCTGGAAACCAATGGTCATTCCAGAAGATCACCAGGCCCCGCCTGGAGGTTGGCAACCATAGATCATCCTCTTGTCCCACGTGTCTTGGCATTTAGTCATGCTGGCCACCTGACCATGGAAACATTTTCGGACAGCGCTGGCTCTTAGGCTTGGAAACGGAGAGGAGCACCGCCCCCTAGAGTTGGATTTGACTGGCTTTTGAGCAAGGGAAACCTTTACCTTTATGGATTGATACATTTTCTTGTGATGCCAATAAGCTCGCAGAATGAGCATGCTCCACAACAAAAATGTCCTGTGGGTGGACTGGATCCCAGCAGGGTTTGTTACAAATCACCAGGTTGGTATGTATCACCGTGCATCAATTGATCTTTCACACTAGGTGTTCTTCTGAATAAGATGATCAGTTTCTTGTCACCCCTAGGAGTATCATACAGTATAGTCCAGTTTATATATATGCTTATCTTAAGTCCAGCACTTTTAGGACTGAAACTTTGCCTTCCCGTGAGTCTCCCAAGGTCATTTATCCTTACTTTGCAACAAACATCTCCAGTTACAAGCAGTGGCCTTGGAATAAACAAACTGTAAAACCCGACATGGGTAATCCCATAGTTGTCGGATTCCTTTCTACAACAGTAGCCTCCCTGCGTTGTTGAGGGAACTTCTTTGGGTACACAGTTTTACAGGTTAGTTATATTTTCCTAATTTGTGAAAGCTGTAGAATGATCTATATAATTTTCGTTTAAAATCTATGTTTCCAGCCATGAATAATCTGTGGAATGTCCCTTTATTGCCCCTGTATAATGACTGAAATATGTTCACGAATCTGTGGTCCCGGAGACATTTATGCCCTTTTCACATGCTCAGTGATGTGCCCTTTTGATGTGATGTGCCCTTTTGACGAAGCTTCTTCTTAATTCTGCTTTCTAATGATACATTATTTTTCCCGTGCTGTTTCCTAGATACAAACTGTCCCCCTCCCCAAGCTGCTATAAGTTCTTGGGGGGGGGGGAAGACAGTCAACTATCTATTTATTCCTCCCTGCTGGGGTAATCAAAATGCCCCCCTCCCTGAACAGTTATCTGAGAAGTGGCACTGGAGGGAAAGAGTTATTTGCTCGCTCTAGACCCCGGTGCAAACGCCTTGAGTCCCCCCCCCAGTCCCCACAGCTGCTTTATACACAGAATCAAAGAGCTTTCAGTCTTGAGTCCCATGTGTCTTCTCAGTGCCCATAAAGTTGATCAACAAGGAAAGAGGCCGTTTGTTTGATGATCACTGATAAGATAATGTTTTGTAGTATTAACTTTTCCACCTACGGATCGTTCTAGGTAAGGTTCTTTGTAATAAAACTTACCTGACGCATCCGAATATACAGCAATTATAGCTTATCACCCGGAATGTAAGATATTTAAGTATCACCTTTATTCAGACATTGCAAGCCTGTAATGGCCTTTTACTGATAACCATCTTAGATTGTATTGAATTCAGATAGCAGGGAGTGGATTGGTTGACTGGCCATCAGTGTCACAATGATTGTAACTCTCCAGGGCAGTCTCTCCTAGCAGGATACAGTGCTTATAGGGGAGCTTTCTCCCTGGTGATAGTCACCAGTTCCCCAAGCAGAGCCCGTTCAACTTCTCCCTCTCAGCAGTATGAATGTTGCCGAATGTTGGTAAATGAAGCCGAATGTTGGCAGGGTAATTAACACATCAATGGTGCACAGCCTGGTGAGTAATTAACACAGCAATGGTGCACAACCTGATTGAAGAGCAGATAAAGGTTTATTTAGGAACTAACATACTTGATAGTAAAGAGGAGAGACAGAGATAGGTTCCTCCGTAGATAGGTTCCTCCCTATGGAACCTCTGAGAAGGAGGAGGAAATTGCCTTAAGAGTAGCGATCTGGAGACAGAAGGAATGACACTCAAAGGAGAAAAGGTCTTCTTGCTGCCCCCTTCAGAGCCTTCTTCTTCTTTGTACACCAGACATTGTCTTTTCCAACTCAGAAAAGATTTAATACAGATAGGTAACAGAATGAGGGGCTGGGAAGGTGGAATGGCATAGCCCGATCTTGTCTGATCTCGGAAGTTAAGCAGGGTCGGTACTTGGAAGGGAGACCACCAAGGTTCATTCTGCGGAGGGAGGCAAGAGCAAACCACCTCTGCTTCTCACTTGCCTTGAAAGCCCCTGGCTGGAGTCACAGTAAATCAGTCTAATTAGTTTGCCTTTCAGTGTCAAGACCTTGAAATATGGGCACATGGGCTGCGCAGAGGATGGGAAATGTTTTACTGGTTATGGCTGTGACCTCACAGATTGCATTAGGCAATGATTGTGGCAACTTTTATTGAGATAACATTTTCATTTTTATGGTTTAATGGTTTTACAGTTTTATTGTGCTTTTTATGAAATATGAGGCCCCCTCGTGCCTTTGGAAAGTTGGGTCGGAAGTTAGTAAAATAAACCAACGGAGCTGGGTTATCATGAACGCCATGACATCACCTGGGGTAAAAAAGCAGGGCGCTAGGTAGGAAACTCTGGAGAGCTACAATGGACAGGAAGAAAGCAGAGCAGAGGCATCTCATGGTGGAAAGGTTGAAGGAACAATTTGACAGTAAGGAAGAGAACCAGCTAAGGGTCACTGAGATCCAATGCCAAGAGGGCATGTCAGTGAACCGAATGTTCAACTATACAAAAGCAACATAGAGATCAAGGAGGACAAGGATTTGGCAGTGAGGAGGTCTGTGTGGGAGAAGAACAGGAGTCTTCTGGCATTTTTAAGACTAACCAAATTGTATTCCACCATATGCTTTTGTGGACCTCTTCAGGTGCAATGAGCGGATCATCACTATGGGTAATGAGGATTCACTACTCGCATCTGGAAACGTGAGCTCAGATCCATGAAAGCTTGTGCTGGATGAGAGGGATATGGGCAGTTATCAACCTGTGTCCAAGCTCCCCTTCTTAAGCAAGGTGATTGAGTGGGTTGTGGCAGAGTAACTGCAGGCATTTTTGGATGGAGCAGCTGCCCTTGACCCGTTTCAATCCAGCTTCAGACCAGGTTTCAGGTCTGAAACAATGTTACACTCACTGGTAGATGATCTTCTGCTATACCTAGATAAGAGAAATCCATGGCATTTGACACAGTTGGCCATGATATTTTGGTGGATCGACTGCCATAAATGTTGAGGGTAAAACAGAGAGCCCTCTATTGCTTTCATTTCCTTTTTGCTGGTATGAATCCGAGTTTCCATAAGACACGCAGAATCAGTTAGTTGGGACCTGTTGTGTGGGGTACCCCAAAGGGACATTTTATCCCCAATGCTCTTTGGCCAAGATTATCAGGAGCTTCGCAGTGGATTGTCACCAGTCCGTGAATGACACCTGGCTTTCTTTTTCATTATCAAAACCTGCAGAGGCAGATGTGAAGGTTCAAGGCCAGTGTCTTGAGGCTATGGTCACATGGCTGAGGGTAAACAAACCAAAGCTGAATCCAGACAATACAGAGGTGATGCTGGTTGGGAAGGCAGTGTTCAATTTAATAGACCTATATTGTTAAAAGTCTCCTTAATGGATCAAGTTAAGAGCTTGGGTGTGCTTGCAGGTTCCTGCTTATCATGTCTAATAGGGGTGTGCATTTGGCTATATCTGAGCAGGAAAAATAGCTGAAAGCCTAATACAGAGCTGAGTATTTTTATTTTTTTTGGCTGTCCAAAATAGTTGAGTTCCCCCAAATCCTGAAAATATTTGGGAATTTTTGGGAATGCTGGAAAGCCAAAGTTAATGGGTGTTTAAAGGGATTGCAGTCCCTTTAACTGCCTTCCAGCTGAACTCACCGCTTGGAGAAAGCATTTAAAGGAACTTCAAGCCCTTTAAACACCTTTGGAGATTACCTACGGCTTGCCAAAGGCATTTAAAGGGACCACAATCCCTTTAAATGCTTTCTCCCCTCCATTGAAACCAATGGAAGATAAGGGCACCTTCTTTGGAGGCCCATAGAGTTGGACACCCTGGTCTAATCTTTTTGAACCTTGGATGTTTTTTTTTTGAGAAGTGGCACCATCAGCTATGCTGCAAATTTGGTACTTCTAACTAAAAAATCCCCAGACCCCCCCAGATCCCCACTGAATCTCCATTATATCCTATGAAGACCATTGACCATAGTGGTCCCCATAGGGTATAATGGAGCTGAACAAATTTAGGATTTTAAAAAAATCCTGAATCCCAATACCATACTGGTATTGGGATTCAGGGATATTGGAAAATACTGATATTTTTCAGGTTCAGTATACCCGAACCCCAAAAATACCAATTTTTTGCACACCCCTAGTGTCTAATACTACCTCTCCTCAAACCCCACTGTCTCCAGGCTCCACCCCTCAAATCTTCAGTAATTTCCCAACCTGGAGTTGGCAAGCCCATCTCCTTCCCAGCCAACCATCAGCCTACCTTTATTTGCCCCTCTGACTTCAGCTTTCCATCTCCTCCCTTCTCCCTGCAGTCTCTACCTTGGAAAAGTACAGTCTTTCTCGACAGTGGGGACGAAAGCTGCTTACATCATTTTCCTCTCCCCCTTTCAATCGGCACAACAACTCTGTGAGGTAGGTTAGTCTGAAAGTCTGTGAGTGGTCTGAAATCACCCAGCCAGCATCTGGAGCAAGAACCTGGGTCTGGCAGACCCTGCTCAGAAGTGCTAACTGCTACGCCATACTGGCTGTCCAAGGGGGGCTGCTGGTGGTGAACAGGAGCAAGCAGCCATGCCTAGTTAAGTCATGCCAGTCATGTGGCATCAAGTCATCCAGAGGGTACTGCCAGGCCTAGGGTAGCCAACCTCCAGGTGGAGCTTGAAGATCACCTGGTATCATAACTGAACTCCAGACAACAGATCTCTCTCCCCCTGGAGAAAATAACTGCTTTGGAGGGTGGACTCTATGGCATTCTATTCAGCTGAGGCCTCTCCCCTTCCCAAACTCTGGCTTCTATAAACTCCACCACAAAATCTCCAGGAATTTCCCAACCTAGATCTGGCAACCCTAGTTAGGACTGTCCCCAATGAGTTCCCCATAAGGGCCAAAGTAGGCCTGGAAAGGGCCTCCTGACCCTGCCTTTTTACTGACAGAACCAAGCTTGGTTGCCTAGCAACAGCCACTGAGGAGAAAGTGAGCCCCACAGCAGAAGGAGAAGAGGATGGTTTGATGGCTGGTGGCTCACCTCAGTAGCTGGCCAGCCATTGAGGAGCCAAGCAGGAGAAGCAGCAGCATTAGAAGCATCTTCCTGTGCAGGGAACAGCTGTTTCAGTAGCCAGCCAGACACGGAGGAGTGAAACAGTGGCAGTAAAAGCATCTTTATCAGGCGAGACAGCCGTTTTGGCAGTTTATTCAGACAGGAAAGAGTGGACAAGCCGGCAGTGGGCAGGGGAGAGCAGTGGACCCAGCCCCAGCCAATGGCACTCGAGTATTCTTGTGTGGTGATTGATGGGCAAATGGCTGATGGAGCACACAGCACAGCCAATGGGAGAGCCAGAAAGCGCCAATATGCTGGGGCTTTTATATATATATATATATATATATATATATATATATATATATATATATATGACTAGGAATAAGGCCCCTTGTGGAAATAAATACGACGGGCTCTAGAAAAAGGCTCTGGGAGAGTGTCCCAGCCTTGGGCACTCAGCGTTAATTTGCTGTGGCAGCCTCAGCAGGGTATAATGACACAGAGTCCACCATTTTCTCCAGGGGAACTGCTACCTGAAGAGCAGGTGTAATTCTGAGTGATCTCCTGCCCTCACCTGGAGATTGGCAGCAGTGGTTCCCCAAGAGGGAATAGGTGGTTTGGAGGGCAGTCTATGGCATTGTACCTGGCTTGAGACCCCACCCCTCCTCAAACCTCACCCTCACCAGGCTCTACCCCTCAAATCTCCAGGAATTTCCCAACCTGGAGTTGGCAACCCTTATCTCCTTCCCAGCCAAGCATCAACCTACCTTTATCTGCCCCTCTGATTTCAGCTTTCCATCTCCTCCCCGCTCCCTCCTGGAGATCAGTTGTAATTCTGAGTAATCTCCATCCCTCACCTGGAGATTGGTAACAGTGGTTCCCCAGGAGGGGATGGCTAGTTGGGAAGGTGGAGTCTATGGCATTGTACCTGTCTGATGTCCCACCCCTCCTTAAACCTCACTGTCTCCAGGTTCCATCCCTCAAATCTCCATGAATTTCCCACTCGGAGTTGGCAACCCTATCTTCTTCCCAGGCAACCAGCAACCTACCTTTATTTCCTCCTCACTGTTCAGCTTTCCATCTCCCCCCCCCCTGCAGTCTCTACCATGCTCTGAAGCCCTGACTGCCATGTCACATTGGCTGTCATGGTGGTGGGGGGGGGGAATCTCAGCAGGGTATAAGAATGCAGAGTCCACCATTTTCTCCAGGGGAACTGATTTCTGCCATCTGGAGAGCAGTTGTAATTCTGAGTGATCTCCAGCCCTCAACTGGAGATTGGCAACAATGGTTTCCTTGGCTGGGAGGGCGGGATAGAAATTTAAATAAATAAATTTCCCAGGAGGAAAAGTAGTTTTTCTCTGCAATGGGGACCAAAGCAGCTTACACCATTCTTCTCTTCCCCTTTTGACTTGCACAACAATCCTGTGAGGTAGGTTAGGCTGAAAGTCTGTGACTGGTTCAAAATCACCCACTCGACATCTACAGCAAGAACCTGGATCTAGCAGACCCTGCTCTGAAGCAGTGATTGCCACACCTAGGGTAGTCAACCTCCAGGTGGAGCCTGAAAATTGCTAGGTATCACACCTGAACTCCAGACAATAGATATCTCTCGCATGGGGAAAATAACTGCTTTAGAAGGTGGACTTTATGGCATCCTGTTCAGCTGAGGCCTCTCCCCTCCCCAAACCCTGGCTTCCATAGACTCTACCAGAAAATCTCCTGGAATCTCCCTACCTGGAGCTGGCAACCCTAGTCAGGACTGGCCCCAATGAGTTCCTCACAAAGGCCTGCAAAGGGTTTCCTTCCTTTGTCTGAACCAAGCTTGGTTGCCTACTGTGGTGAAATGGGCTCCAGTTTACAACTCAGCTGTTCACCTCCCACCCTCGTCCCGTGGGAGTATCTCACTCTTTAAATTCCCTGCCACCAGTCACTGAATTGTCACTGCCTTTTTAGAGGGACAGTGAGACCCCTGTGGCCAAATCTCCCTGTTTGGAGATGGAATCCTCAATCTTTGGGGGATCCCTAGAAAGTTGGCAGCCCAAGGGTCTGGCCTTTCCTTGCTTCCCTGGGCTACCCCCTCCCTTTGGTATTGTGCAGAGTGGGGGAGACTATGGGGTCAGAGCACAACACAGATTATTAGCCCAAATAGAATTTTTTTTTTTACTATTTACACAATTATGGAGTGCACACACACACTAAATGAATAAGGCACAACTGTGGAAGTAAGCACACACTATGAACCAACAGGGCATAAATCAACAGGGGTTAAACACAATCCTCCCCGGATGGGCTGGAGTCTATATTGATGGTGCCCCGCCCCTTGGGACAGTCCCTCTTTTCCCGCAGTTTTTAGCCTTGGGGCAGCTGGGAACTGTAGGCCAGCAGATGAGGAAGCCCCATTCAACCCAGTGAGTGATACTCCTGCAGGCCCCTCTCTGGAACTACAGCTCAATTGAACCTTATAGAGGAACATTTTAAACAAACCACAGACAGCAGCCATCTTATAAACACAGGTAACTGCCATTTCATTACACCTACTAATAGCCACTGAGGTAACAGTTAGTCCCTGTAATGTATGCAATGGCGATGGCCACATGGCCACTGCTGAGCACTTGGCCAGGTAGGGCATGAGCTTCGGTCCAGCAAACAATGGCCTGCCAGGATCCTAATTGTCCCCCTATCAGAGGCTTAGGATAGTCAAACAGTCCTATTATAGCCTCTGGCGGGAAACTAATCCAATCACCCTGTTTGGGCGAGGTCAGGGGTACGGCTTGACTGTGAATATAAGCAGGCCCCCTGACCGCCGTCCTTCATGCTCATCTGAACCTCAAATAAACTATGCTTGCTGATTTCACTCCAACGCGTCTCCGACTCCAGTACTTTTCAGTCCCACACAGGAGGGAAGCAGGAGAAGCATCTTCATCAAGAGAGAAAGCCATCTGCCAGTAATTCTGAGAGGGCACAGTGGCTGAAGGAGTGGGCGGGGAAGAGGAGCAGACCCAGCACCCAGCCAATGGCACGCGAGTACTCACAGCCAGTGGATAGGGACAGCTTCTGATTGACAGGTCAGGGGACCAAAGGCTGAGGGTGCGTGTGGAATGTTGAGGCAAGAGGGACACGAAAACTCAAATATTATATAAAGACAAGGGTCATTTCGAGCAGGAGTTTGGGGGAGCGCAGCTCTGGGAGTTGGTGCCAGCCCCCCAGTGGGGAAATGCCTGCTTGTGTCATGGCTGCCGCAAAATGACCCCGTCCCCTGGAAAGGTCCTTGTTCCTCCGACCAGCCTTCTGAAGGCTTCAGCCACCACTGAAGCTATCCTCCCAGAATAGTGGTATTTCTGAGGCTTGGATTAGTAGCTGTCCCCTCTCTGCCAGCTCTTCCTTCCTACCTTTCTCTCTCTCTCTCTCTCTTCTTTCTTTCTTTCCTTCTGACATACTTCCGGTGATGTCAGGTGGTATAGCATATGCAAATAAGTTATGCTAATGAGTTATGCTAATGAGCTCCTGCACTTTTTTTTCTACAAAATGACCCCTGTATAAAGAGATGACAACAGGAATCTGAAGAAGAAAGGTTAAAACAGCAGGAATAATTCCAGTATTTTTGTAGATGTAGTGCAGGACAGAAATGGATGATATATAACAGGCAGTAGAGACAAGGGGGAGGGTTTTTTTGACAACAGATGGAGTGGCAGGGTGTTTTAATGTAGCAGGAAGAAGCTGGAGAAGAGGGATGAGTGGATGTGGTGGAGAGGGAAAAGAATGCTGAGGGAGATGGCACCCTGAGTAGAGAAAGGGGCCGCAGAATAGAGATGGACGCTAGGTACTACCATATGTATTTCCCAAGATGGCACCACTGTGCGGATGAAAATATCCACACAGTGGAGCAACATGGGAAAAGGTTCGCAGGGGGGAAATGGGGGGGGGGGGGAACCTTACAAACATAAAAACAACATCTGTGAAAATACAGATGTGACAACTTTTACAAACGAAAAAGAATGCCAAGTGGGATCCCATGAGACTTCATCACAAGATCTGGATTACACACGAACACAGAAAGCTGCCTTATACTGCATCAGACCCCTGGTCTATCAAACTCAGCTTTGCCTACTTAGACTGGCTGTGGCTTTCCAGGGTTGCAGACAGAGGTCTTTCACACCGCCTGCTACATGATCCTTAACTAGAGATGCTGGGGAATGAACCTGTGACCTTCTGCATGCCAAGCAGATGCTCTACCACTGAGCCACAGCCCCTTCCTGTTACCATTTTGGGGTTGCTAGGCAACCTCATACAACACTGCCATGCCCCCCACACCATACACAGATTGCTCTTGACTGTTTGTTGAAGGTCTTAGAGGCATGAGATGAATGTTATTTTCAAAAGCAATGGTTAAGGGGGACAGAGTTGGGGAGAGATCTAGAAAGGGAAAGCATGGACAAAAAGAGTGAGGGGAGGAGGGACAGCAAGTGGGAAGGGGAGGTTTCTAAAGGTTTCTTTGGCCGGCGGGGGAACCCCACCCCTGACATCATCCAGCGAGGACGACGTAATGACATCACCGGCAACGCCCCCAACGTGCTGACATCACTTCCGGTGATGTTGCTGGGTGTGCGCGCAAAGCGTGCGTGCCAGGAGAAACTCCCAGCCAGAGGAGGACTCCCCCCCGCCGGTGAGTTTTGAAGACTTAGCAACCCTATCCAGGAGTCCTGGCAGTCTCCCTGCTTGTAAACACCTAAAGAGGGAAGACTTAAGCAGACTTCAAATCATCAACACAGGCATGGCTTGCCAACTATTTTGCAGTGAAGTCCATGTGCCTCAATGGAGGAAATGCCGCTGATGATGCTTTTGTCTGGTGTAGTGGTTAAGTGCGCGGACTCTAATCTGGGAGAACCGGGTTTGATTCCCCACTCCTCCACTTGCACCTGGCTGGGTGACCTTGGGCAAGCCATAGCTCTGTACCAACTGTTCCCTCAAGGACAGCTTGGGAAAGAGTTCTCTCAGCCCCACCTACCTCACAGGGTGTCTGTTGTGGGGAGGGGAAGGGAAAGGAGTTTGTAAGCCGCTCTGAGACTCTTAAGTGAGTGAAGGGCGGGATATAAATCCAATCTCCTCTTCTCTTCTCTTCTTCTTTGTTGGCAATTGCACTTCTAGGTTAAGAAAGTTAATTTGCTAATTCCTTCCAATTCAGAGGTCTTGCCGAAAAGAATAACTGAGGACACTCGGTAGTAATGTCCCCCTACGGCAACCGGGAGCATATGTAGGGGGGAGCGTGTGCAGGGAAAACTTAAAGGGGCTGCACTGCCCGGCTAGCCTGCCTGGTTCTCTGCTGTGCAACTGGAGTCCGGCTGATGCCAGCAGAGCAGAGAAGAGCAGGGCAACCTGTTTCCTTTGGAGAACCCCACTGTTTCCTGCTCCACACCTCGTAATAATGTCAGACTCCAGCAGCCCAAAGAGCAGATCTTTGCAAGCAGCGGCTGAGTGCCCCACCGTAGCAATTAAAAGATCCCAGCTGCTTAATAATGTAATCCAATTGTCTTCCCAGTGGAGGGAATGGATTACGAGAAGGGGGCTGGCGACTGGAAGGAAGAGGGGAGAGAGAAGGAAATAAGTGGTGGCTCCAGCCATCTGGCTGCCTTCTCGGGGGGGGGGGGGGGGGAGTTTTTTTGCTGTTAAGCCACAGCTGACTTATGGCGACCCCGTAGGGTTTTCAGGGCATGAGAGGATCAGAGGTGGTTTGTCATTGCCTGGCTCTGCACGGTGACCCGGGACTTCGCTGGTGGTCTCCCATCCAAATACTAACCAGCACCCCCCCTGCTTAGTTTCTGAGAGCTGATGAGATTGGGCTAGCCTGGCCTATCCAGGTCAGGGAATTAGAGGCAGGCAAAAGGAAAACCACAGTTTAAAAATATGTTAATAAACCTTCAAAGTATGATTGCGATTTAGAACCTGCTGCATACTCACTTATTAACTTATTTTCTCCCTGTCTCTGTCTCTTGGCAGGACAGTGATGTGAGGTCACCCTATGGGGTAGATTTTTTTTATGCTCAGAGACACCCCACCCAAATGTTCCCCCCCTTGCCTTCTTTCTCTGTCCTGAGCCTGGCATATCTCTTGCCCCTCATTGGTTGGACATTCAGTGCCCACATGCAGGCTCACAGCTAGGGCTGCCAACCTCCAAGGAGGCCCTGGAGTTCTTCTGAAATTACAATTGACCTCCATGCTACGGATATCAGTTTCCCTGGAGAAAATGTCAGCTTCAGAGGGCTGAATCTATGGTACCAGATCCCAGCTGAGCTCCCTCCCTAAACTTTGCTCTACTTGTCAGGGGCACAGACTTATTTATTCCCCGGGGGGGGGGGGGGCTCTTACCTGTGCACAAGCACGAAGCGTGCGCACACACCGGGACCATGTCCCCGCCGCCGCCGGAGCCTCCATCCACCCCTCCCTCCTTCTGGGGGCCATCCGGGTGAGTGGCCGGTGTGATGGCATCACCCAGAAGGGACGCCAACACATTGGGCACGTTGCCGGGGCAACGCTCTAGCAATCGCCCCAAAACTCTATTGCTAGAGCGTCACCCTGGCAACGTGCCCAGTGTGATGGCCCAGGAGGGAGGGGGAGGGAGGAGTGGCCAGGCAGGGGGGAGAGGAGGCGGCGGCGGCCAGTGGCTGGCCAGTGGCTGGCCAGTGGGCTGGCCGGCTTGTGAAGGGGGCCTGAAAGGCGCGGTGGCAACGGCAGGTGGCTGGCTGGTCGGCCTGGCAGGCGCTCTGTTTCACTGGGGGGGGCTCAGTCCCCCCCCCCCCCCGAAATTTTGGAGGTGTCCTGAGCCCCTGAGCCCCCCCGTAGTTTACGCCTATGCTCCGTGGGTCAGTCATAGCTCTCTAAGAGCTGTCAGCAGGTATCTCAGAGCTCTATCAGCCCCACCTACCTCACAGGGTGTCTGTTGCGAGAAGGGAAAGGAGATTGTAAGCCACTCTGAGACTTCTTCGGGTAGTGAAGGGCGGGGTATAAATCCAATCTCCTCCTCCTCCTCTTCTGCTTTGTCCCCAACTCTCCTGGAATTTCCAAGCCAGAGTTGGCAACTGTACTTGCAGCATAGAGACCCCCTTCTCACTAATGCCGTCACAACTCTGACTCTTCCTGTCACATGACCAGTACGTGTGACTTTCTATAGTGCATTTGCAGCTCATTGGGTCCCAGTGCTGCCGCCTAGGTGTTAAAAGTGAGTCCTGTGTTTGAAAAGGCCAAAGACTACAACTTTAGTAAACCTTTGGTTCTGCATAAAGGATATTTTAGATTAGGGTTGCCAGGTCCTACCTGGCAGCCGGCAGGGGGATCCAGGCTCCTTCCCGGGATCTTCTGCTGTGCAAGCTTTGCGATGACATCACCCAGAAGTGATGTCATCATGTTGCCAACATCAGGGGGAAGATGCTCTAGTTTTTGGGCAAAACTCTATGGATTGTAGGCGATTTTAGCATAGGGTTTTGCCCAAAAACTAGAATGTCAACACAAGACGTCGGTGACTTGATGATGTCACTTCCAGATGACATCGTCAAGTCGCCTTTTAGGCCAGTTGGGGGTGGGGTTTTCCTTCCACCGGCACCCAGGCCAGTGGCAGGGAAGAACCCCGCCAAAATGAGGGTTCCCCTGCCCCCGGTGGGGTGTCTAGCAACCCTATTTAAGATACAAGTCATTTGTTTAGGGAAGAGAGATAGGAAGTCATGACAGAAAAAATGATTACAGAATCAAACTCAGGTGGTCTGCCTTTCCCCCCTACTTAATGTGCTCTAAAATGTGTTTCCCCACCTTTCTTGCTGGCTGGCTTTGCGATGGTGTTGTCGAAGGTCTCGGGAAGCTACAGCTCTCTTTCATGGTGCTCTGAAGGCTAGTCAGTTCCCCATTGGAAGATCACCGTATCCTTCTTTTCCCTCTGAAATCTCTTTCTCATTCCTCAGCCGCTCCCTGCATCTCCCTGACAGGGACAAAGGCTGCAATTCTAAGAGCACTTTCTTGGGAATAAGCCCCACTGAGTAGACCTGAGGATTCTGAGTCGGCTTGCTTAGGCTTGCTCTCAAAAGCCTGTGGAGAATCCACAGAAAGGTTAAGAGAAGGAACTGCCTCGCTTTCAAATTCTCTCTCTAATGTATTGGTGCAGTTCATATGTCAAACCACGGTTGACTGTTCCATGAGTGAGTCCTGGGTAGGGTTGCCAGCTTCAGGTTGGGAAGTTCCTGGACCAACTAGGAAGGGTAGGATTTGAGGATGGAAGGGACCTCAGTGGGGTATAACACCCTTCAAAGCACCCATTTTCTCTGGGGGAATTGATCTCTGTAGTCTGGAAACAATTGTAATTCTGGGAGATCTCCAGGCTCCACCTGGAAGTTGGCAAGCCCAGGGCCAGCCCCAGATGTTGTTGTTTTTTGTGCACTAGGTGAGGCTACCTTGTGGCGCCCCCCTTACGTGAGGTTGCCTTGTGGCGCCCCCCTCACTGCAGAGCCGTGATCTCCATCGCCAAAGACCCACCTGCAAAGGACGCTCCCCTGGCCCCAGCGCCCCCTGCCCGCCTAGGCTCATGAGCTCTCCAGCCCTGCCGGCAGCCACTGCACCGGCTGGCCGAATCACCTCACCAGTCGCCTGGTGGGCCCCCAAAACCCAGCTGTGCTAACCTTGGCTGCCGCCACTGCAGCACAGGGGAGGAGCCTCCGCCGCCACCTCCTCTACCAGGCCCCGCCCCCAGACTGGCCTCTGAGCATGCACAGAGGGGGAGCCCGCAGGCCATGCAGCTCGGCCAGGGCACGGAGAGGTGGGGGCAGAGGGGGCAGAGGCTGGCCAGCTGGGGCATGGGGGGGGGAGGAGGAAGCATGCTTTCCTCCACCTCCCCAAGGCAGGTGGATTGCGGGCCAGTGCCCTAGGCAAGAGTCTAAAATTGGTCAATGAGGGGCCAGCCCTGGGCAAGCCTAGTCCTGGGTTCTTGCTCCCTCTCCCTTTCAATATCAAGGCAACCTAGAACTTTGTAATTATACCTGAATCAAACAAACTGGTTTGTGTTGGGCCAAGAAGGATGAAGGGCTCTTGGGGGCAGGGAGGAGAAGCTTGTAAACCCCAATATCCCCTTAAGCCATGCCATCACATGGTCTGAGGTTACGTCCAAGTCAGCCAGTGGTGTCAGTGGTCCTTAGGATGGAGAGACAGCAACACTGTTTTATTTGTACTGTAACATAGTTGTAAAGGATTTGTAACAGCCCTTTAAGATCTGGTGCAGGTATTAATGTTCTGTAAACTGTTCAGCAACTGGGTATTTTCCAGCTGGGAGACAGTTTATATGGCTAGTGAAACCAAGTGGTAAAACTTTTTCTAGATTGATCCAAGCTTATAGCCACGTGGAGGGGGCAAACAGGGGCAATGCCTCACCATTTAAAAAAAAATCCCATCAATAAACAGTGTTCTCCACATCCCATCTGGCACCTCTAGGAAACTCCACCCACTTCAGCCACTTTCCAAAACGACAGGGGCTGAAAAGGTCTGAACAACCCCAGCTAAAAGGCGCAATATCCTCCTGTCGTATAGACATCCTCATAGGCTCCTCAGCAGGAAGTGCCCAGCAACCAGTGAGAGGAAGAGCAACATTATTCTTAAAACAGCTGAGACAGAGAGCAGATGCCTCTTTCTCCCTTTTAATGGAGAAGCTGCTGCAGATCAGCAGTTTAACCCCGTGTGGCAAAAGTCCTAAGAGGGAGGCCTGAAAACGCAAAAGGAGAACCATGCATGTACCAGGGTTGCTGTTGTGTACTAGTCACGAAATGGCGACCGCCATGCGGTCAGAGCACATGGCCCGATTCTACCTGAGCTTCAGCCAGGTAGAACAATAGATAGTCGGATCCAAAACGACCACCAATAGCCAGCCTAGGTCTTCCGCGGGGGACCTATGAACTACAACTTAAGACCTAAGGCCCTATCAGAACTATGCGCATATGCTAAGCCCCTATCAGGTATTTTGGGTGCGGCCAGAGGTGTGGCTCCGGCCACATATAAGCAGGGCCCTGGAGCCCTGGCTGCATGCTTGATCTGACCATCTCCTGAACATGCTGATTCACTAATAAAGTCTTTGCTATGATCATCATACAACTCACCTCCCGACTCCAGTACTTTCCACTGGCGACGAGGATGGGATCCCGATGAGCGACTCATCAGCCGCGCCGAGCAGTGGAGCTCCGAGCACCGAGCCGCCGGCTCAACAAGCCCCAGAGGACATCGCTCGCAACCTCACTCCTGCCTCGGCAAACATGGCTGCCACAGCGGGAAACATCCCTCCATTCGACACCTCCAAGCCCGAGCACCGGGACGCATGGGTCAGGCAGCTCGAGTTCCTCCTGACCGTGCACGGAGTCACCGAGGCCACCCTGAAGAGGGCCTGGCTAATGGGCCACTGCGGCATCAAGACAATGCACATCGCACAGAATATCATAGCACCCCGAGACCTGCTGGACATCTCATACGATGACCTCAAGAAGCTGCTTGGGAACTACTTTGCGCCAAAACCATCCATGTTGGCGTTCCGGGTCCAGTTCCTCGAACGGAAGCAGCAACCGGGAGAGAATGCCGCCACGTTCCTGGCTGACCTCCGCCGCCTGGCAGTCGGGTGTGAGTTTAAGAACATGGAGGACAACCTGGTAGGCAGCTTCATGGCAGGGGTAAGAGAAGCCAAGCTCCGCCGCCGGCTTATCACCACCCCCGAGCCAACCCTCGAGAAGGTACTGCAGGCTGCCGTTGCGTTCGAGGCGACCTACAAGGACAAGCAGGCGTCCAAGGTCCACCGCATCGCCTCCTCCGGGTCTGAGACAGATGAGGACGAAGACGTCCACCAGCTACGCCGGCGCGCGCAGAAGGGTGAGTCTCGAGGCCGCGCCTGGCACACCACGGCTGCCGCCGCCTCCGCTTCTTCCAACCCCAGCAGGCTGCCCCCAACGTGCACTAGCTGTGGGGACCCCCACGAGAGACGCTCCTGCCGTTTCCGGGATGCCATTTGCAGAATGTGCGGGAAGACGGGGCACATCGCCAGGGCCTGCCGCTCCCGGAATGCGCAACAGTTCTCCGCAGCCTCCACCGTCCACTACGAGGCAATTGACAGCACCTCTTTGGCCACCCAGGTGCTCCAACTACGAGAGCCCCTCCCCGCAGCAATCCAGGTTAACCTGCGGATCGGGGGCACCCCCTGTTGCATGGAGGTTGATTCCGGGTCTGCCTACTCCATAGTCTCAGCGGCCACTTTTAAAAAACTGTTTCCGCAGCGGAGCCCCCGGCTGCGCCGGCCAACTGCCCTCGTGCTCCGGGACTTTCAGAAAAACCCGGTCGCCATCAAGGGACTGGCGCAGGTCCAGGTGCAATACCAGGGTGTATGCAAATCCCTCGACCTACTAGTGGTGGAGCGGGACCTCAACAGTCTGCTGGGGCGCGCTTGGTTTAAGCCCCTGGGGATGGGCATGACGGTGGTTCACAAAGTGGAGTTAGCGAATTACGACTCAGTCTGTGCGGAATTCCCGGCCGTCTTTGACGGCACCCTCGGTTCCTACCGGGGTCCTCCAGTCTCCCTGGACCTGGATCCGGCCGTACGCCCAATCCGGGTGCCAGCCCAGTGGCCGGCTTTAGGAATGCGGCCCAAGGTGGAGGCGGAACTAGACAAACTCGTGGCTCAAGGTGTGCTGGAGCTAGTTCCCCATGCAAAATGGGAAACCCCTATAGTGACCCCGTTGAAGTCTAATGGGGAGGTCCGCATCTGCGCGGACTACAAATGTACTCTGAATTGGGCATTACAGGACCACTCGTACCTGGTACCAGTGATCAGCCATGTGCTAGCATCCCTAGCGGGAGCTACGATCTTTGGGAAGCTGGACTTGGCTCAAGCCTATCAACAGCTCCCAGTAGACGAGGCAACCGCAGAAGCTCAAACCATAGTGACACACAAGGGCGCTTTCAAAGTGAAAAGGCTCCAGTTTGGGGTCAGCGTTGCCCCTGGTCTGTTTCAGCAACTAATGGGCATTCCAGGGGTGAAGGCATTCCAGGGGTGAAGCCATTTTTTGACGACGTCCTCATCGCAGCTCCGGACGTCGCCACCTTCAAGACACGCTTACGAGCCGTTCTGCAGCGTTTCCAGGACGCTGGTCTCAAGGTGCGAAAGGACAAGTGCACCTTGGGAGTACCTTCAGTAACGTTCCTGGGGTTCCACGTGGACGCACAGGGCATCCACCCCACCAAGGAGAAGGTGAAAGCCATCACGGAGGCGCCGACCCCGACGACAAAAGCGGAGCTCCAGGCATTCTTGGGCCTCCTCAATTTCTACCACGCGTTCTTGCCACACAAGGCGGCAGTCGCCGAGCCCCTCCATAGGTTACTGGACACTGGCGCGAAATGGGCTTGGGGGCCACGACACGACAGGGCTTTCGCAGCAGTTAAGGACTTGTTGGTGTCTAACGCGGTCTTGGCACACTTCGACGAGTCTTTGCCGGTGGTCCTTGCGTGCGATGCATCTCCATACGGGGTGGGGGCTGTCCTGGGCCATCGTCTGCCAAACGGTAGGGAGGTGCCCGTGGCCTACTACTCCTGGACACTGTCAAAGGCGGAGCGGAATTACGCCCAAATAGACAAGGAGGCTCTGGCGATAGTGGCAGGGGTAAAAAAATTCCACAATTACCTCTATGGCCGGGCGTTTACGGTCGCCACGGACCATAAGCCGCTTCTTGGGCTGCTCGCCCCACACCACCAGACACCCCAGATGCTGTCCCCCCGGGTCCTGCGGTGGTCTATTTTTCTTGCAGGTTACCAGTACGACCTCATCCACCGCCCCGGGAAAGCCATGGGCCACGCCGACGCCCTCAGCCGCTTGCCCCTCCCGGACTGCGACCCCGACCCGGCTCCTGCATTCTACGTGGCCCTCCTTGAAGATCTTCCGGATCGCCCGGTACAGGTAACCGATGTGGCCCGCCGCACGGTGCGGGACCGTGTCCTCTCCCGGGTTTCTGACTGGGTGGGGAGGGGGTGGCCCGACCATCCGGGCCAGGAGTTCGCCGCTTTCACAGCTCGGAAACATGAACTCTCCACCCACAAGGGGTGTTTGCTCTGGGGGTCGAGGGTAGTCATCCCCGAGGCGCTCCGCCCGAGGGTACTAGCAGCCCTCCACGAGGCACACCCCAGAATTGTCCGGATGAAAGCCTTGGCCCGCAGCTACATGTGGTGGCCAGGCATAGACAAGGAGATTGAGGATCGGGTACACAAATGCAGCAAATGCCAAGAGTTGCGGCCCGATCCTCCCCATGTCCCCGTCCGGGCCTGGGAGTCAACTGACAAACCATGGTCGCGACTCCATCTCGACTTCGCTGGGCTGGTCCAGGAGCAGTTGTTCTTTATTGTTGTGGATAGCTACAGTAAGTGGCTGGAGGTAGTCCCGGTGCGGTCTACCTCGACCGAGGCGGCCAAGACAGCCCTGAGGTGCATCTTCGCCACCCACGGAGTGCCAGACTCGCTCGTGACAGACAACGGAACGGCCTTCACATCAGGAGAGTTCCAGCGCTTCACAGACCTGTTCGGCATCTGGCACATCCGCTCGGCACCGTTCCACCCAGCTACCAATGGACAGGCAGAACGGATGGTTCGCACAACCAAAGACGCCATCAAAAGGATGGACACCGGGGACTGGGAGCTGCAGCTAATCAAATTCCTTTTCAGCCAGCACAACACCCCACACACGGGAACGGGTCGCCGCCCAGCGGAGTGGTTGATGGGCCGGCGACTTGGCACCATACTGGATCGTCTCCACCCCGACCGCGCCATCGATGCCGACATGAGGACAGAGCTCCAGCCAGCCGCCCGAGGTTTCGCGCCCGAGGACCCCGTCTACGCCCGGAACTACGGCCGGGGCCCAGGGTGGATCCCGGCATGGATCATCCGAGCAACTGGCCCGCTCTCATACGAGGTCGGGACGGAAGAAGGAGCAACCTGGCGGCGCCACATCGATCAGCTCCGGCGGCACACTCCGGACCACACACCAAGTGTTCCCGAGTCAGCACTTCCCGCAGAGCCATCACCAACCCAGCTAGGGGACCCTGATCTGGAGGATGAAACCTCAGAATCCCCACCGGAGGAGCAGCCCATGGACGGAGCGCCGGCCGAGCCGCGGCCCAGCGCTCCCGAAAGCAACCAAGAGGGCACCCCGATCCCAAGGCCTGCCGAGGCCCTGCGACCTGCAACGCCCCGGCGCTCGGGCTGCGAACGTCGCTGGCCAGAGTACCTTCAGGACTATGTCTGCCGAGTGGGACCGAACTATGGGGGGAGGGGTGTTGTGTACTAGTCACGAAATGGCGACCGCCATGCGGTCAGAGCACATGGCCCGATTCTACCTGAGCTTCAGCCAGGTAGAACAATAGACAGTTGGAACCAAAACGACCACCAATAGCCAGCCTAGGTCTTCCGCGGGGGACCTATGAACTACAACTTAAGACCTAAGGCCCTATCAGAACTATGCGCATATGCTAAGCCCCTATCAGGTATTTTGGGTGCGGCCAGCGGTGTGGCTTCGGCTGGCATATAAGCAGGGCCCTGGAGCCCTGGCTGCATGCTTGATCTGACCATCTCCTGAACATGCTGATTCACTAATAAAGTCTTTGCTATGATCATCATACAACTCGCCTCCCGACTCCAGTACTTTCCAGTTGCCAACTATGGGTTGGTAAATTCCTGGAGATTTGGGAGCTGGAGAGCCTGGTGAGGCATGGGTTTGGGGAAGGAAGGGGAGAGACCTCAGTGGGGTATAATGCCACTCAGCCCATCCTCCAAAATTGTTGTTTTTTCCCCAGGGGAACTGATCTCTGTAACCTGGAGAGCAGATGTAATTCCAGGAGATTTCCAGATGTACCTGGAGGGTGGCAAACCTAGTGTGCGTAGAGCACAGCAAGTAAGAAAGCAAAATTATGTTGGAGTCCAACTAGTCAGAAGCTAAGGAGTAAAGAGATTTAAAAAATTGAGTTAGAGCAAAGAGAAGGAGAAAGGCCAAGGAGAGGAGGTCAAAAATAAAACCATGTTGGAGTGGCGTAAGGGAAGAGGGACAAAACCTAAGGAGAAGACAGTGGCGTTTTTTGCATTCTCATTTTCCTGGCTTGTAAGTTCCTGTTTCTTTGGGGGGTTTTCCTGTTCCACATGTGTTTTGCTCCCTCTAGTGGTCGATTCGATATTACATTTGTTCATGTCTGCCATATCTTCCTATGGATTTAAACGGCAGGGTTTTGTGTCAGATATAAACCACTGTAATATCAAATTGACCACTAAAGGAAGCAAAACATGTGCAGAACCCCCCCCCCCCCCGAAGAAACAGGAACTTACAAGCAAGGAAAATGAGCATGTGGAAAAGCCCAGTGTTCCACAGTAATAAACGATGAGCTAACTTGTGACTGGACAATACGTTTCTAATCTCTGTGAGTGGCTTTGCATGCGTGATTGCCGCAGCTGTGCAGAAGGAAGCCTGGCTCAGGTCTCCTCTCCAAGAAAAGCCTTAGACTACCTCCGACGATCTCTTTGTGCCTGGAGCAAGCTTTATTATGATGCACATTTACTTGTGATGAATGTGCCTGGATCTCACTGGGGCTGACTTCTGAGGAAATGTACTTCGAGTCATCCCTTTAGTCAGTGTCTCTGTGCCCTGTGAAACTTCAAGGTATGTCTGGAGTTTTACTTTCATTTAAGCTAACTTACTTTTTGTGTACTGGGTTCACGGCATCGAGGAGACAGACAACGACTTAGCTATCATTAGTTTATTGGTACACAAAACAGTAATGGCGTACTGGCCACGAGGGGCCAACTATATACAGAAGCCTTGACTTCTCCCGGCCCTATCGGCGGGCCTAAATCTCCTGCCAGAGATCTTATTGGCGGGCTATATGTCGCTGCCGCCTTGCGGCTGTCAGCGGACGTAACATACTTGACCAAACTGAAGCTTAATTTTAAAATCCGCCTGTTAAAAGAATGATCTCCTTTTGGTCTGCCTTTTATAGTACTGAACCCAATCTTAAACGGCTGTGAAACAGAGGCTAATGAGGAATCAGTTGCTTTTCCTAAGCGAAGACCTACCCAAAGCATTACAAGAAGTCAGTTGTTCTCCAAAGTGCCTGAGCTCTGCCACTTTGCTACTACAAAGTAATCTAACTGTTCACTGATGATTCAGCCAATGAGATAAGATATTAACTTCAATAAGCTCTAGTCTTTGCTTCTGGAGTAATTATGGCACAGACAGGCAAATGCAACTTCCTGCAAATGTTATATCCTACTGGCAATTTCAAAAGAGCATCTTTTCATGACTTGCAGAGATGACATATAGCTTGGATGGAAGCTGTAATGAGAAAAACTAATTGTACTGAATACCGAATGTGCAGCAAGCCTCTGAATCCCAGTGGAAGGGGAAGTCCCTGGCTTCTGTGCCCTGCTTGTAGGGTATGCAGGGGCATTGGCTACCCGCTGTATCAAGTATGGTGCTGGACTGAAGGGATCACTCAGCCCATCTGATGAGGCTGCTCTTATGTTCTCTGCAGGCTAGATTTAGGCAGCAAATGCTCGTAATGATTTTTTGTCCTGTAGACTTCTTAGTGCTGAGGAAATTGTCACTGACAGGAAACAAATAATAAGGGGCTTAGTTCCAGCAGTGAGCAAGCACCACTTATTTTTCTACTATGTGGTGTTAGCCCATTAAAGTACAAACACTGGACTCCTAGGGTTGCCAGCTCCAAGTTGGGAAATTTCTAGAGATTTGGGGAGTGGAACCTGGGGAGTAGGCTTGCCATTCCCTAGGTATGGGTGGTGGTGGGGGGTGTTCCCTGCTTTCGCGGGTTCCTGCCTGCCACAGACCAGCTGGCCAGTGGGAGGATGTTTTCCCCACCCCCCCTGGAAGTGACGTCAGTGCATCGGTCACATTGGGGGTTGACGTTCTGCTTTTTAGGCAAAACTCTATGGTTTGAAAAAGTACTTGAAGAAGTGTGCTTGCACACGAAAGCTCATACCCTGAATAAACCCTTGTTGGTCTTAAAGGTGCTACTGGACTCTAAATTTGTTCTGCTGCTTCAGACCAACACAGCTGACCACCTGGAAATATCTTCTATGGTTTGAGGTCGCTTTTAACATAAAGTTTTGCCCCAAAAGCAGAGCCTTGCAGCAATGTCCTGGATGCACTGACATAACTTCCAGGTGATGTCAGCATGTTGCGTGATGCCCCGCCCACTCCCAGAAACCCCCCCCCCCCAAAAAACCCACCACCAGCAGCGAGATGGAGCGACCTGGCAATCCTACTGGAGAGGGCGGGGTTTGGAGAGGAGAGGGACCTCAGCAGGGCATAATGCTGTAGAGTCCACCCTCCGAAGCAGCCATTTTCTCCAGAGGAATTGATCTCTGTCATCTGAAGATCAGTTGTAATTCTGGCAGATCACCAGGCCTCACCGGGAACCTGGCAATCCTACTCCTAGATCCAAAAAAAAATTGTCAAAGGCTGCCATAGGAGCCCTCACAGTGAGATGAGGCAAATTCATGGAGAATAGATTCGTCCATGGGTATTAGCTGTGATGGCTAAATGTAGCCTCCATGTTCAGGAGCAGTATACCAGTGGAAGCTGCTGAAGGGGAAGCAAGACTTGGAGAGGATTTGGCCTCTACATGTGGGCTTTCCAAGGCAACTGAATACTTTAACTAACCGGATGCTGGAGTCGAGGGACCCCCGGTCTAGGCTTGCCAGCCTCCAGGTAGTGGCTGGAGATCTCCCGCTATTACAACTGATCTCCAGACAACAAAACTGTGTTGTCAACCTTGCTGAACAGATGACGAGAAAGGAAAAAGGAGAAGACGGAGGGAAAAGAGGGGAAACCCAAGGAGTGGAATCTTCCTCCCTTTTCCTTCTTGCATTTTTTAAAAAATATGCCGGGAATCTTTCTTCCCCACTCCACCTCAACAGCTAGGAGTTGCCAGTTTCCAGGTGGTGCCTGGAAATCTCCCACTTTTACAGCCAATCCCAAGGTGACAGAGATCAGTTCCCCCCCATCCTCAAACCCTGCCCTCCTCAGGTTCCACTCCTCAAATCTCCAGGTATTTCTCAACCCAGAGCTGGCAACCACACCAACAACTTGGAGGAGTACAGCCTAGGAAATGCTCTACCTGCTTGATTCTGCTGATTGCATAAACTGGTCGTGGCTCTTTCCACTTTAGTTAACCTCTTCTTTGTGGGGGGCTGGGAGAACTTGTGTAACTTTTTTACCACAGAGCTGAATTCCTGTTGTTCTCCTCTATTTCTTTAAACTTTGTGGAAACTTCCTTTTCCCAATCCCTGGTGCGTGTTTAACTTGGGATGGTTCCACACTAGCGGCTGTGCCTGGAATTGCCCTGATTCAGTCCCTCTTCTTTCGTAACAGACCTATTGCATTCCAGTATCCCCCCCCCCTCTGATCTAATGCAACTGTACCACTAGCCTCTCCTACGAGGTCTGTTAGGGCCTAGGATTAAAATCCTCCTTCCAGTGCTATTAGTTACGTAGCAGTTTTTCTCTGGGGCACTAGGGATGCCAGGTCTGAGCTGGGAAATACCTGGAGATTTTGGGGGTGGAGGCTGTGGAGGGTGAGGTTTGGGGAGGGGGTGGACCTCAGCAGGGTTATAACGCCATGGAGTCCACCCTCCAGATTTCTCCAGGGGAACCGATCTCTGTAGTCTGGAGATCAGTTGGAATTCCTGGAGGTTTCCAGGCTCCACCTGAAGGTTGGCAACCATAACACTCATGAATAAATCATTAATGATCATCTGTGAGAGGAGCTGAAGAACAGTTTTGCAGTAAGTTGAAGATCTTTTTAATTATTCCTTGTAATCACAGTATTACAATAATAACGACATTAAAACTGGTGATTTTTGGCTTGCTACAAAGTAAAAAAAGTACCTCTCTACGCAACAGCTGATAATTAACCTTTAACTTGCCAGTGCCAAGGGAGAACAGAACTTAGGCTAAAAAAAAAAGAGAATGGAAGGAGGGCAGGACCTTTGCTGAAGGAGATTTACTTCCAAGTAGGCCTATATTCAGCTACAGCTCTTTGGTGCAGGCATTGCCAGATTTGTAAGGGGAATAGCGGGCTATATTAAGTGTGGGGTGGAACCCATATCTGAATCCCGCTTTAATGTAGAAAAGGCTGCCATGTGGAACCATCCAAAGATGCATTTAGTGGTGAATTATTTGGAAAAATAAAAAGCAGAGGGGGAAACAATCGTAAATCTTTACTGCCACTAGAGGGCAGTAAATGCAAAGGAGCTCTATCTGCCGACCAAAGCCTGAGTCCAGAGTCCACCTTTAAGTCCACCAAATACCTGGAATGAAACTTCATCGGTCTTGAAGGTGCCACTGCATCCCTTCCTCCCCTTGCACTGTGTTCATAATCAGAATTGGGACACCCACTCTGCTGTGGTGTTTTTTTTTACTTTATATTTTATTAAGTTTTTCAAAAGTACAGCCAACAGAAAAACACACACACAAAAAAACTATGAACAAACAAGCAAACTAAACGGTCTTGTCACCCTGCTGTGTTAAAAGAAATTGACTTGGTAGCGGCCAGCTGAGGCATTCTCCGCCAAAATGGGGAAATGGCTCCTCTTCTATAGGCGCCCAGTTCAATGTCTAACTGTGCCACTGGGAACTGGATCCAAATGCCTCCCACCCTAATTCTCCCTATGAACCCAGCCAATTTTACCTGTGAGTCCCTGTTATGCTCTTGGGCCTCTGGCGGTGCAGCCAACACACTCTAGGGAAGCCAGCTGTGAATCCTGTTAGGCTGTGTGCCATGTTGAAAATTTGAATGGGCGATTCCCTTTAGTATATGCTGTGTTCTATGAAAATAATTTGAATCTACTACTTCATATGACTTAATGGAAAACAACAATAGGGCCTGAAGAAGGAGTCAGAAATGAAACTGACCACTTCTCACAGTCTTGCAGCTGTCTTGCTATTCAAGGCTTCAGTGTGGTTACACATCCCTATGTTTGGTGGAGAGCCAGTTTGGTGTAGTGGCTAGGAGCACGGACTCTAATCTGGGAGAACTGGGCTTGATTCCCCACTCCTCCACATGCACCTGCTGGAGTGACCTTGGGTGAGTCATAAGTTCTTTCAGAGCTGTTCTCTCAAGGACAGTTCTCAGGAGAGCTCTCTCAGCCCCACCTACCTCACAGGGTGTCTGTTGTGGGGAGAGAAGGGGAAGGAGTTTATAAGCTGCTCTGAGACTCCTTTGGGTAGTGAAGGCCAGAGTATAAATCCAATCTCCTCCTCTTCCTATGGGCTATTTGAAGAATATTTAGTAGTTGCTTTGTTTTTTCAATTTTCTATGTTATTTTATAACCCTATGGGGTACTTCTTGAAGTGTTTGCTTTGATATATGATATTTCAGTGTAATACATGTTCTCGAAACAATTTATCCAGTTGGATTAATTTTATATTATTTTATTTTATTTACATTCTATGATATTTAAATAAGAAAATTTCAATATAAAATTGTTTGAGAATTATTTATAAAAGAAGTACTTTATACTTTACACTATTGTGCTGCTGTTGTTAGTGTGTCGACTCCTACACCGTGGTCCTTTTGTTTAGTTTATATGATGGTTAAATTATAGCAACGGAAAGAGACGTGAGCGACAACTAATGCCATCTTCCCGTAATCCTTGGTGGAGGAGATGGTAGATCGGTAGGGCAACTTTAACTTCCTCTAGGGCACTGGACCAGCTAGAACTGGCCCTGTGCCACATTTTGTGTGTGTGTGTGTAACGAATATTCCTTGCTAAAATCTCAGTGATGCATCAGTGATCATGATTCACATCAGATCAGCTGCTCATCCTGTGCTAAGTAACCCTACTTGTTTACTTCATTTATACCCCATCTTTCTCCCCAGTCATTTTCCTCCATTTTATCCTCACAACAACCCTGTGAGGTAGGTGAGGCTGAGCATGTGTGACTGGCCCAGGGTCACCCAGCAAGTCTCCACTGACAGAGTGGGAGATTCAAACCTGCATCTCCCAGATCCTAATCTGACAGTCTAACCCAGGGGTGGGCAAACTGTGGCTCCGGAGCCACATGCGGCTCTTTGATATATACTATGTGGCTCCCGGCAGGGTGCTGGGGAAGCTAAATATCATTAGCAAACAAATATCATTGGACAAATTAATATCATTATCAATATCTGCTTTTACCCTTTTGTTATTATTTTTGGCAGTCTCATTTAATGTTAATAAAAAGCAAATTTGCTTATTTTCCAATAACAGCAGGTAATATTTGTTCATGTCTTGTGGCTCTCAAGCATCTGATGTTTATTCTATGCGGCTCTTATGTTAAGCAAGTTTGGCCAGCCCTGTTCTAGGTGGCTCTTACGCTGAGCAAGTTTGCCCACCCCTGGTCTAACCATTACGCCACACTCACTCTCAAATACCTAACAAGTTCTCACTTCGTAAAATCTCCATGTTTAACAAATGCCTAATTAAATTTCAACATTCATACGTTACCTGCCTAAATCCGAAGCAGGCAATGAGGGAACTAACGTTTTGGAAGGAAGAGAAAGATTTCAGTGTGATTAAAATAGCTTTTCTGGTTTGTTGCTTCCAAGCACCAGGAAGGCAAAAGCTTACGTATCTCCGGTTCATTCCTTTTTCTCAGTTTTGTGCCCATGTGCTGATGCTGATTTCAATGGAGTTAAATTAGCTTTGAAAAGACCACATTCACAACTTTATTCTCCCAGCTGAAACAATGTTGCCAAGTAGTTTGGTTTGGAATGTGTTTATGGAGGGACTTAGTTAACAAGTGATCCGATCATGCTGTTTAGCTTGGGACTCTCTGTGTGTAGTAAATCTTAGCTTCACTAATTTAGGAACTGTACAGAGGAGGGAGGAGGGGAGGATGAGATGGACAGTGAATTCAAAAACATGATGTGGATGTCTCCTAAGCTAGGGATGCCGTAGTCCACTCCGGATAAGAGTTCTGTCTTTTTCCAGCCTTGTAGCAGAGGGGATCCCGCTCAGCTATTCCCTGTGTAAGGGCACCAGTGTGCTAGGGTTGGCAGCTCCAAACGGGGAAATACCTGGAAATTTTGGAGGTGGAGCCTGAGGAGGGCGGGGTTTGGGAGGGGAGGGGCTCCAGTGGGGTATGATGGCATTGAGGCCAGTCTTCCAAAGCAGACCTTTCCTCCAGGTGAACTGATCTCTGTCTCCTGGAGATCAGTTGTAATCGACCAAACATACAAAAGCTACCTTGAAGAATGTAAACAGAATCTGTTTTTGCAAGAACATTTATAGTGATATAAGATAAGCTGTCATGCAAATAAAGTACAAAGTGTGTACTTCCATTAAAAGGGGTGGTGGTCTGGGGAAATCTGGCATCCTCTTGGGGTGGGGCAGGGCTCATCGGTGGTGGGGCACTGCCTTCGAATGCCCCACCGTGGCTACAGGACTGCTTGCTTGGCCCCTTTTCTGCTACTCTTTAGGTGCCAGGCCAAACTATTTCTCTTTACCCAGGCGTTTAACTGAAGACTTTCACCTTTTAGAACTGTTTTAATGACCTGCTTCTAGCCTGAGGGCTAGTTAGGGATAATGTATTGGGGCTGGGTGCAGTGCAATCTGAAGGAGAGTTCTAGCTTCCTAAGCCTCTGTGGTACCTAGGTAGGGTTGCCAAGTCCCCCCGGGGGACGAGGAAACCCCCACTCGATCAGCCTGCTCCCCGCCAGCCCGGATTGGGCCTCCTGGGGGAACCCCACCCTCAAATTGCCAGGCTGCGGAGATGTGCCTGGCGCAGTGACGTCACCTGGAGGTGACGTCATCGCGTTGGGCACGTTTCAGAGGGGACGCTCTATCATTCGAGGGGAAACTCTATGGTTTTCCCTCGAATTACAGAGGTCCCGCCCCAATGTGCCTGACACGATGACATCACTTCTGGAACACTCCCAGACCAGCAAGGACTCCCCCCCCCCCCGCTAAAAGAAAGGCACAACTTGGCAACCCTATACCTAGGTCCTTCTACCAGCTTTGGCTGATATATCAGCTGTGGCTCTTCCTTGAAAAGCATGATCTGGCTGTGGTGCTCCATGCTTTGATTACATCCAGGATAGATTACCATAGTCCACCCTACATGGTACTGCCCTTGAAAACTGTCCAGAAACTTCAGCTGCTCCAAAACATGGCAGCCAGCCCTCTGTCAGGGGTCAGATACAGGGATCGTACCACTCCAATGCTGAAAAATCTGCACTGCCTACCTATCTGTTTCCAGGCAAAATCCATACTTTTAAGGCCCTAAATGGCTTGGGATTAGGGATGCCAGCCTCCAGGTGGGACCTGGGGATCCCCCAGAATCACAGGTCATGTCCAGACCACAGAGATCAATTCCCCCAAAGAAAACAAATCCTTTGGAGGGTGGACTCTATGGCATTGTACTCCACTGAGGTCCCTGTCCTCCCCGACCCCATCCTCAAATGACCAGGAGTTTCCTAGGCTGGATCTGGCAACCCTATCCCCCACCGGTGGCCATGAGGGACCTGGCAACCCCACTTTGGGCCAGGGTACTTGCAGGCCCACCTCTGGCCGCTCACTTTCTTCTTCGTCTAACCTACCGAAGGAGGAGGAGGAGGAGGAGGAGGAGGAGGAGGAGGAGAAGAAGAAGAAGAAGAGAATTTATACCCCGGCCTTCATTACTTGAAGAAGTCTCAGTGCAGTTTAGAATCTCCTTTCCCTTCCCCACAACAGACACTCTGTGAGGTAGGTGGGGCTGAGAGAGCTCTTCCGAGAACTGCTCAGAAGAGAACAATTCTGAGAGAGCCATAGGGCTGCCAAGTCAGCCCGGGGGGCGGGGGATCCCCCGCTATAGGGGTTCCTGATCCGCCTGCCGGCATTCGGCTGGTGGGGGGAACCCCGCCCCAGAAGTCGTCCGGTGAGGACAACTTCCCCCGTGTAATGATGTCACCCGGAGGTGACGTCATCACGTTGGGGGCGTTGCCAGGACAACGCTCTGGCAATCGCCCCTTTTTGGGGGAACCCCGCCCCAGAAGTCGTCCGACTTCCCCCGTGTAATGACGTCACCTCCGGGTGATGTCAGTACGTCGCCGTGGCGTGCACGCAAAGCGCACGCACCAGAAGAGCTCCCGGGGGGAGAACAACTCCCCCCCGCCGGTAAGTCGCCGGCACTTGGCAACCTTAGAGAGCCATGACTGACCCAGTGTCACACCAGCTGGCTGTATGTAGGGGAGTGGGGAATCAAACCCGGTTCTCCCAGATTAGAGTCCGCACTCTTAACCACTACACCAAACTAGCTACCATAATTGTTGTGGGGAGAAAATGAGGAACACTGTGTGTGCCATTCTGAGATCCTTGAAGGAAGGGCGGGATAAAAATGTGGTTGGTAGACAGAACCTGACTGTGTTGTTCCAGTTGTTTATATGCATTTTTGTCGAGCACAGGACATTAATCTTCAAATGACCGTGCCTTTTGGAAGCTCTCCATTTGGGAAAGGAAATATTAAAACCTCAGAGTCCTTGTTTCCTCTGGAAATCTGAATCAGAGTTCCTCAAACAATGTCTTCCAGGAATAGCTTGTGTTGTGGTGCCAGCCCAAAAGGCATGGTCAAAGCCTACCCAAGCACTCTGGTCTATAAAGATAGCCGTTCTGTTGATATATCACAAGATGCCACTTCTTAAAATAAGGGGTGCAGAAAATGACTGCTGAAAGAATACTCATAGCCAGAAACCCATTTAGTTGAAACATTTAGGGTTGCCAACCTCCAGGTGCATCCTGGAGATCTCCCAGAATTACAGCTGACCTCCTGACTACAGAGACTGGTCCCCTTGGGGGGAAAGGACTGCTTTGGAGGGTGGAGTCTATGGCATTCTACCCCCCCCCGAGGTCCCTCCCCAAACTCCACCCTCTCCAGTCTCCTCCCCCAAATCTCTAGGAATTTCCCATCCCACAGCTGGCAATTTTAGGCAAAGATGAGGCAAACACAATGCTAGCACAATGAAAAGTGGGGTCTCAGTCAATGCTTCCGCTAAGCTATGGAGTCCTGTGAGCAAAAATTCTACTTTGGGAGCTACTGGCATGAAAGTTGTGAGCGAGCGATTTGGCTCCTGCATAAATTAGTTTGCTCTGGAGCCATCCTTCCTGAGCAAAGACAAAAATGTGTGAGCCAGAGGCTAAAAAACTGTGAGCTAGCTCACACTAACTCAGCTTGGCTCTAGATACCATGTTCCTAGCTTGGCTCTAGATACCATGAAAGATCTTCTGCTAGCCAATATCCTTTAAAGCCAATGGCTTTAGGCAACAGAAGCTGTACATGGTAAGAGTTGCTAAGCACATGGGTTGCTAAGCACATGGTAAGAGTTGCTAAGCATATGGTAAGAGTTGCTAAGCACATGGGTTTTTTGGGGGGAGGGGCACATGGCTGCTCCTGGCAATGAAAAATGTCAGCAACCCCACAGCACCACTGCATGTTGTGCATGCTATATGGAGACATGGGGTTAGGGTCCAGCTGGCTTTTTCACTCAATCTTGCTCAGGTCCGCTCCTTACTACATTCCGTGTCCCACTTGGCTTTTGCCTAATCAGACCCTCTTTGGGTAATCAAAGGGGGAGGGAAGAAGAAGAAGAAGAGTTGGATGTATACCTTGCCCTTCACTCAGAGTGGTTTACAATCCCTTCCCCTTCCTCTCCCCACAACAGACACCCTGTGAGGTAGGTAAGGCTGAAAGAGCTCTCTCGAGAACTGCGAGAGAACAGCTCTGAGAGAACTTGTGACTGATGCAAGGTCACCCAGCTGGCTGCATGTGGAGGAGTGGGGAATCAATCCTGGTTCTCCAGATGACAGTCTACCGCTCTTAACCACTGACTACACTAAACTGCCTCTCCTCCTTTTATCAGCAGTGGAAATGCTGTTCGGAACCAACCCGTGACCTATTATCATGTTTGCCTTCAAACTGTGACATAGGGTCTGGTGTATATGTTACATGCAGTTTCCTCCACCCAACATTGGGCTGTGCTGCTAATTTCCAAGCACACCTCCAGAGGAAAAAGGATGGCCAGGCTGATCCTGGCAACCAGTGGGAGGGTTGGGAGCAGGAACATGCAGAGCTGTGTCACAAGCATGATGACATCACTTCCAGGGGAAACCGAGAAGTGATGGAGGTAGCTCTAGGAATCATTGGAAACTCTTTGGTAAAACTACAGAACTTCCAGTGATTCCTAGAGCTGCTGCCATCACTTCTGGGTTTCCCCTGGAAGTGATGCCATCACTTTCACAATGCCATTAAGTCGTCCCTCCCCACCCCACTTGGGACATGGAGTCCCCTGCCCCGAACGGGGTCTTGGCAGACGTGGGTGGAAAAGCACTCAAAAGCCATAGCATATTTCCAGGGGTCCTTTTGTAGAAAAAGAGGTGCAGGAGCTCATTAGCATAACTCATTAGAATATGCCACGTCCCCTGACATCACCAGAAGTGTGTCAGAAAGGGAATGTCAGTTTCAGCCCCATTATATCCTATGGGCCATTGAAATCAATGGCAAAAACTCATAGGGTATATGAGGGGCTGGAGGGGAGGGGGTTTGAGGGAGAGGCTCCAAACTTGCAGGATAGCTGCTGGGGCCTCTCCTTGAAATACCCACTAAGTTTCAAGAAGATTGGACCACGGGGTCCAATTCTATGGGCTCCCAAACAAATTGTCCCATCCCCTCCATTGTTCTCTATGGAGGGAAAAAATGTTAACTTTTTTCCTACCATAGAGAACAATGGAGGGAATGGGGGCAACCTGTTTGGGGGCCTGTAGAATTGGACCCCCTGGTCCAATCTTCTTGAAACTTGGTGGGCATTTTGAGGAGAGGCCCCAGCAGCTACCCTGCAGGTTTGGAGCCTCTCCCTCAAACCCCCTCCCCTCCAGTGGCTTTTAAAATTGCTGCCGAATTTCGGCAGCAATTCAGCGGCGAGCTGAATCAGATTAAAGAATCTGATTCGGCCCGTGGCTGCCCTACTGGCCAGTCCTGAGCTGGCGGAGCTTTGCTCCACCTCGCTCCGGCCCCAATGGACCCCTGCATATTTCTCCCTGGTTTTATTACCGTTTGAAGTTGCTGGAAATGGATATTTTGCTTTTTTCATAGAGTTGAAGGCTGTAGCTGAGAGCTGGTTCTCCATCAGCAATGCTGATTCTGTGAACTTCGGCAGTTCATGAGAAGGGAGGGCAGGAAGGGTGGCCTCAATGCTTAGTTCTTGTGGCCCTTTCTTCCACACCCAGGGAAATGCTGATCACCACTTTGGGGTCAGGAACCAATTGTTCTCTAGGCCAGTTTGGCCAGGGACCCTGGAGGGTTTTTTTTTGTCATCTTCTGAGTGTGGAACAGGGGTCACTGGGGTGTGGAGGGGGAGATAGTTGTGAATTTCCTGCATTGTGCAGGGGGTTGGACTCGATGACCTTAGAGGTCCCTTCCAACTCTATGATTCTATGATCTGCTTACTCACCTATCATCTCTGCCAAAGTGATTTTAGACAATTTTTATAGTGTTTGAATTTTTTTTTGCAAAGACCTATTTTGAGTTGGTGGGGCTTTAAACACTTTTATTCAGTCTTCTCCTGCTTTGAACCAGACAGCTCTCATAAGAGTATCATTTCCTCTATCGCCCATGTGTTTTCTTTAGCTGTCCAGTTAGCTTGTACAACTGTAGTAATTTTCCTCCGTAGTTACCAGAATGCTCCAGGCGAAAGTCTTAGTGCCTTACTGACACAGAACTTCATTGTTTCCCTCAGTAATGATTACTTTTGTGATGGCCCTGGAAGAAGAGTTCTGTAATGAATAAACCCAACGTGGAAAAAGGGAGTGGAGATGCGTTTGATGGGGAGGGCCCTGATGTCATTGGCTAGCAGAATGAGACTCTGCTCAACAATTGCATTTGCAGGCAGAGAAGGAGAGGAGAGGCTGTGTGTGTGTGTGTGTGTGTGTGTGTGTGTATGTGTGTGTGTGGAGATTCAGAAACTGAAGAGGCTGGAGGAGCAGCAGAGGGTCAAGAGGGAAGAAAAGATGCTGGGGGAACAGCGAAAGCTGCAGGAGAGAAGGGAGAGAAGATGCAGGCGGAGCAGTTTGAGAAGCAGGAAACTATGCAAAAGGAGCAGCGAAAACATGACCTCAAGATGCTGCACCTGCTGGCCAAACAAAGCAGGAAAATAAAAGTTACCCCCAAAGATTCTGTTCAATAAAAGGAGGTGGGGATTCCCCTCAGCATATCTTTCACATTTTGAGAAAGCAGCTATGTAGTGGGTTGTTTTTCTTTTGAAGAGCTGGCCGGTAGCTACTGTGGGGCTGATCGGGGCTCCGCCCCCTTTCTTCAAGGGGCAGCCCCACAAGGTTTTCATTTGAAAATCTTTTTAAAAGATATTTAAAACGTTTGCAAAAGGCGCACTCCAGCAGCAAGAAATGGCAGCCCCACCAGAGAAAAAATTGTTCCACAAGCCACAAAAATCCTGGCTATGGGCCTGCTGGCGAGGCAGACTACACCTGTCCCCCCCTCTGCAGCCTCCTAACTGGGGAGCTGGCGGCTGTCTGCCACAGGATGCCGAGGGGGGAGGGGGCTTTTAAAGATTTCAAAACCAATAGCCTATTGGATGGACACACTTGAGGAATTCAACCACTGATTTTAATAAGAATGTTAATTAACAGCATGGTGAGATGGGGTGAACTGAGGGAAAGATAGACTTGAAATCTAGGCAATGGGTGGTGCAAGAACCTGCAGGGCTCCAGATTGCTGCTGAGCAGGGCTTCCTGTGTTAGTGAGCGGCTGTTCATGCACACAGACTCTCCAGTACAGTTGCTATGTTCTCAGCTGCCTGGAGTGGGTCTTTTGGAAATATCTGCTCTCTGCTGCAAAAGTAGGCTACTAATTAGCTCTCTGAGCACTTACACCAAAGTCAATAATATGCGAGTGTTTGGGGCTTAGGATGGCATCAAACCCTATTAAAACTCTGCAAAAATACAGATTCTCAATCTGGATGTGTCTGTGTTGGGTGCTGCTACATTTTGTATCGCCAGAACTCTGAGCTCATGGTGTGCCATCCGCTTTTTCAGAGGCAAATCTAAATCTCTTATTGCAAGCCAGCATTCTGTCCTTCAAGGAACTTGGGATGTAGACAAATCCTCTGGTAGGGTTCAAATAATTTAAGGAATGGAGATCCCAGTTTCCATATAGTTTTCCTGGCAGTTTCCCTTCTCTTCTGAAATACTGTCTTGGAAGGATTTAAAACCAGCGATCACTGTGTGCTCCATCCCATTTATTTCTGTCCTGGTGCAGACTTTCCCACGGGCGTCGGGCATGATCCTGGCAGCAATCCTGGGGCCCTCGGATTTACCTGGCTTTGGAGGAGAAGGCCTTGAATCCAGGGCCCCTGGCACCAGATATGTTCCCACTGCCATCAAAGGGATGGTCTGCCCCAGGCCCAGCTCCACTGTTGCCACCATACAAAACCCAGCCAGCTGCAACGGGACTCCGTACTGCTGACATCTCTGGGTCCTGGGGTACAGCGGTGGCCAGGGGTGGAGTTGTGTGGGGCTCTGCCAAAATTGCTAGGTCCCACGCCAGTCAGAGAGGCTGGGAGCTGGCTCCTGCAGCAGGCAGCTCATGCATCTATTACCAGGCACCTGACAATGATGTCATCAGCTGGCGATGAAGAGTCGCCAGTTGGGCTGCTAACCTTCAGGTGGTGTCTGGAGATCTCCCAGAATTACAAATAATCTCCAGGTTATGGAGATCAGTTCCTCTGCAGAAAATGGCTGCTTTGGAAGGTGGAATCTATGGGATTATACTCAGTTAAGGTCCCTCCCCAAACAGTGCTATCCCCAGGCTCCCCCCCCCCCCCAAAAAAAATCTCTAGGAATTTCCCAACGCAGAGCTGGTAACCCTATAGCCTCCTTGTACCATGATGGAGAATTTTTGGTGCTAGACAGAGGAGCCCTGCAAGAACTTCTCAGAGGAGCCCCGTGTGGATGGGAGAAATGAGGAAATGAGACATCCTGGTAGGGGCAGATCAAGGGAAGGTAAGGGTGGGGCTTGACCTACAAGGCGGTGGAGTTAAGAAGAAGAAGAGATTGGATTTATACCCTGCCCTTCACTACCCAAGGGAGTCTCAGAGTGGCTTACAAACTCCTTTCCCTTCCCCTCCCCACAACAGACACCCTGTGAGGTAGGTGGGGCTGAGAGAGCTCTGACAGAAATTGCTCTTTTTCAAGAACAGCTGTGCCAGAACTACAGCTTGCCCAAAGTCATCCAGCAGGTGCAAGTGAAGGAGTGGGGAATCAAACCCGGTTCTCCCAGATTAGAGTCTGCGCACTTAACCTCTACACCAAACTGGCCAGGGAGTTAAGGCCAGAATAAAAGGAGGGCTCCAAGAACAGGCCAGGAAGGAGATGGAGATGCTGAGCCTGACATCAAGGCTGAGCTCTCAAGGAAGGAGGCGAGGGTTCAGTGACCCTGGCCCACGGCCTGTTTCTGTGGCCCGCAGGAGACCTTCCTATGTCGCCCACCATGACAGAAGGGGGCAGAGGTTAAAAGGCAGCCAGGGGAATGTAAAGTTGAATAGTACTACATGCTCTTGAAAAGGAATTTGCATGCCAATGTGGGAAAGATCCATAGAATACATGAACTGGCTTTGTTCATACTTTAGACAGGATCTTCTAAACCAGGGGTGGGCAAATTGTGGCTCACAGGCCACATGCGGCCCGCCACAGAGTTTTTTGCGGCTCACCAAGACAGTCGGCCACGTGGTTTCAGTCAGGCCTCCGTTGGGCCCGGAGCGCAGAGAAGCGGTGCTCCGGGAGTGAAGTGTCCAGGGGGTGGGCACATTACCAAGCCCCACCCCCTGCTCCCAGCAGCCCCGTTGGGTGACAAGGAGGCAGAAGAAGGAAGGTAAGTTACCTTCCCTCCCCCATCCTCCTCTTCCCTCCCCCATCCTCCTCTTCTCTGTCCCTATGTTCCTGTGTGTGTCTCTCATTGGGGCTTATTCTCCCTGCCCTGAAACTTGGTGGTGCCGCTGCAGCTGCGCAGCGCAGGGATCCCCAGGCGCCCCTACATGCCGGGGGCATGAGAATCTCAACAAGCAATCTCACTCCTGATTTCAAAAAAATTGTAGAAAAATGTGATAGGGTATATTTGTCTCATTAAACTGATTCTAAAATAAAATGTGCTTGCAGCTATAGATGATATGAGATTAGCATGATAAATAAATTGAATAAAACTACCACTTTTTAATTTAATTTATATTTATTGATTTTTATGATACAATTTATACCTTTTCTGAAATGCAAAGTTAACTAATGAATGCAATCATTTAAAAAGGTGCGGCCCTCCGCTAACCTCCGCTCCCACAAAGTGGCCCCCGAGCCAAAACAATTGCCCACCCGTGTTCTAAGCCCTTTTCCAAAGATAGGCTTGTGCTTCACCGCTGTTTTCCTCCTACTCTGACAACTTCCCTCCATCTACCGGCTACTGCTCTCTGTGTGACTACTTGCTGGCTAGCTGACAGCCATTCTTGACCTTGATGCATATTTGGAGACTTGCTCAAATGTCCAGTGTATATTCACAAACACAATGATGACATCCCGATGGGTGGTACCAGAATTGTTAAGTATAATGTCCATTCTGATATCAGAGCCTTAGGTGTATACAAACATTAGCATGAAACCATGGTGACGTTCATAGGTGGGGAGGCAGGAGGAATAGTGGTGGCAGCAGAGGGTAGGTGAGAAAGAAGTAGCGGGTAGGACTCTGAGTAGAAGCCAATTCCCCACCGATCTTAGTCCCCCTCCTGTGACCCAAATAAATATACTAATAGTATATAGCCCTAATTAAAAATACCATCAAAGCTCTATTTGTTCCTTCGTTAAGAAGATCTACACCTAGATAGGCTCCTGCATTGGCTCCTGCAAGTCTCCTTCTGACTTACCTTCTGTTCTGAAGACAGTGAGATGAGGTCTGCAATGGAAAGCACCGAGCGCGTTCCCCGCGCAGTCCATCCAGAGGCCCTGGAAGACCCACGTTGCTGTTATCACCGATGAAGCCCTGCTGGTCACTTTCCATTCATTCGAGGCCATGGCTGCAATAATTGCTCCGATTCCACAAAGACAGAAGACAAGAGCTATGATCTGTGTCCCTAACATGTTCTTCGGATGGCACCAAGGCTCCCTCCCCACCCTTTTTCTTTTTGAAAAGGAGGTGCCGGAACTCTCAAGAGGGAAATGTTTTCAAGCTGTACACTGAAAACTCATGAACTTTCAAACATTTTAAAAAGAATTTTGCTGTAGAGGTTCCAGAACTCCTTTCCTGCACGTTTCCCTAGAAAAAAGCCGTGGATGGCACTAAATCCTCCAGTGGCTTGTTGTGTCACTATGGAACGCTGTTTGCTGCCTAGTACAACATTAGCAAATTACATGTTAACAAGCATCACCAAACGTTAATGCAGATGTAAATTTTGTTTTCTGCCATTTTTGGCTGGCACCCAGAGCTCTCAGCCTGCTAGTTATGTGGTGAGAGAGGGCAGACAACATGGATGGGAAATGATTAGCAATAACCGTCAATCCTAACATCAGATTATTGATTTGCAATGCTACATGTTTGTATCAGTTTCTCTTCTGGCAATCTGTTATGAAGTTAATGCTTAATTTTCAGTTAATCTCAAACACAACAGACATCATAACTAGAAAATAAGTGCAGAGTCCAAGCTGCAAAGTGTATTTGACTTTCGCAAAATCCAATTTGAATACATTTAATGGGAGGACTGCAATTTCAGATGTGATTCGGGCTGCATTCCTGCAGCCGTCAGACTTCACAGAACTCTTTTTCAGTCTTTCAAAAAACTGCCACCAGGAAGTTTGTTATGCTTTTAGAGGGGACTAATTGAAGTTGTGTCCTGACCTGGATAGCACAGATCAACAGATCTCAGAAGCCAAGAAGGGTCAGCCCTGGCTAGTATTTGGATGGGAGATCACTAAGGAATACTGGGGTCATAAGCGAGAGGTAGGCAGTGGCAAAGCACCTCTGAACATCTCTTGCCTTGAAAATGCTATGGAGTTGCCATAAGTTAGGTGTGACTTGACGGCACACGCACACAGACACACACACCCCCCTGAAGACTAGCCCAAGCTTGTCAGAACCCGGAAGCTAAGTAGGGTTAGTACTTGGGTGGGAGACCACCAAGGAATTCCAGGGTTGTGACACAGAGGCAGGCAATGGGAAATCACCTCTGCTCATCTCTTGACCTGAAAACTCCATGGAGGGTCACCATAAGTCAGTTGCGACTTGATGGCAGTTAATTATTATTTGCTGTTTATTGCATCCCAAATTAACCATGTGATCATGGCAGGTTGGACACATTGGGTGGTTTGTATAGGAAAGTGGGATTTTCCTTTCTTCCTTCCTTGTATCTTTTTCTACTCTCAATATAAAAAACTGGAATACTAATTTCAAGACTTGGAATACTATTGATCCTACTTATTAGAATCATGAGGATTATAAGTACAGTTTGAATGTCCCTGAGAAAAGATAGTGAGAAGAGAAATGATCTGAACGCTCCTTATATGATAGGCAGGACCAGTGTGGTATAGTGATTAGTGTGTTGCAAGGACAGAAGAGACTCGGGTTCTAAGCCATGAAATTCTGTGACCTCAGACCACCCATTGGCCACAGTCACATGGCCCTTTAAAGCGGGAGGAACTGCTGTTTCCTCCCACATTTAAAGGGGCTGACCAGACCGGCCGCGGCTACTCCCGTGCCAAAGCAGGCTCAATCGCAGGTTCCTCCCGCGTTTTCCAACCCCGGGAAAATCAAGTATTTTCCCGGAGGTTGCATGAGGAACCCGCGATTGAGCCGATCTGGACAGCCCTCTCTTGCAATGATTGCGAGAGAGGACTGTCTGATCGTCCCTCCCAGGTTTTTTTCCCTCCTTTTTTGCACTTGGGTGCTTGGGCACTCAAGCACCCAAGTGCAAAAAGGAAAAAAAACCCCACCCCACACTCCACTCCGGGCCCCACCAGCCGCCCCCCCCCCCCCACATGCTTTCCCCCAAACTTACCAGGCGGAGACCGGCAGGGCTCGGGGCCCAGAGCGGAGTGCGGGGCAAGCCAGCCAGCCAGGACGGGTCCGGATTTGCTGTCCCGGCGGCGGCAGTGGAGGGGGGGGGGGGTTGTAGAGCGCTCTCCTGCAAGCCAAACTGGAAGGGTGCCTCCCCCAGCCGCCGCTGCCAGGGTTGGGATGTGTGAACATCTCAACCCAAAAGAAATTTTTTTCTTTATCCGGGAATAGGGTGCTGTGTGGCCACGGCCATTCTCTCTCAGCTTAACCCATTTCACACAAGTTTTGTGTAGACAAAATGGAGGAAGAGTGAAATATGTGCACCGCTTGAACTCCACGGAGGAAAGGGAGGACAGAAATCTGATAGGAAGAAAGCAAGAAAAGAAGCAAACAAACAATGGCAGGTCAGCTTTTCAAAAAATGGAAGATGGTATCCAGATTTGGCTGTAAAGCCTATGTGAACTGTAGCACAGATGGCCTTGTCACGACTTCATCCAGTAATTTCTGAGGTTACTGCTGAAAATCCTGCCCTGCATCATACGGCATTTCACATTGGCAGTCACCCTGAAGAAGGTGGGGGAGTGAGAGAGAGCAGTTGTGAAGGATACAGACAAAAGGGAGGACTTGTTTGAATACTGGCCAGGGCTGGGACTGGGAGATTACCAAAGCAAGAGCCAAATGACACAATTTTAAGCCTGAAACACACTAAGGAATCTAGTCTGATAATCTAATTGGAAATAATGAAATACAATTTTAAACATAAGAACATTTCCATCAGAGAACCAGTTTAGTGCAGTGGTTAAGAGTGTCAGACTAGTATCTGGGAGACCCAGGTTCGAATCCCCACTCTGCCATGGAAGCTTGCTGGGGGACCTTCGGCCAGTCACACACTCTCAGCCTGTCCTACCTCATGTGGTTGTTGTGAGGATAAAATGGAGGAGAAGAGAACAATTAGGCTACTTGGGTTCCCCATTCGGGAGAAAGGAGGGGTACAAATGAATTAAATAAATAGCCAAAGGGGTTAGGATGTGATTTTTGTTGATTTCCTTCCTCCCACTTCAGCCCCACCCCATTTGACCCCAGTGCTGTCCCTTGGGGTCCGTCCCCCCCCCAGGAGCATCTCAGGCTTCAGCAGGAGGGAGGGAGGGGAGGAGGCAAGAAAGATCTACTTTGCTGATGGAAATCACTGCTGGATCCAACCCATATACTTTGTTTCTCACATAGTTGTTTCTTACTGCTGCAATTTTTTTAAAAATAGAAAAGGAATGCCCCCCCCCCCCCCCCAGTAACAGCTTTGGTGGTGTGGCTGGGGTGTGTGGAGCTCCCAGTAGCTTAATATGAACCCCAAAGGCAGATCTGTGTCAAAGTCTCTAGTAATCAGCCCTCAACAAGGTTCCTTAAGCAGGATCAGTTTATTTAGTCAGAGATCTTGTCAAAACGAAGACAAATGCTAGAGGAGAATCGAAAGTTAGCATCCCGGTGTCAACTACCTCCCCACCCTTCTTTATAGCAGCCAGCCTCTTTGCCCCCACCTTTTGTTATGGCACCCTAGCTGATAGGGTTGCCAGCCTCCAGGTGGGGCCTGGGGATCCCCCGCTGTTACAACTGATCTCCAGCTGACAGAGATCAGCTCCCCTGGAGAAAATGGCTGCTTTGAAGGGTGGACTCTAGGGCATTGTACCCTGCTGAGGCCTCTCCCCTCCCCAAATCCCACCTTCTCCTGGATCCACCCCCAAAGTCCCCAGGTATTTTCCAACCTGGACTTGGCAACCCTACTAGCTGACAATCTGCCTCCCTAAAGAGGCCCCTCCCGGCTTCAAAGGGTACAAAGAGTGGAAAGCAAGTAACACCTTAGGGGCATTGACATGGCAATCCTGGACCCATTCATTTTCTTCAGGACTGAAATCCTTCCACCTAACCAAGTAGAATAGACGGCCATGCCATAGTTTAGAGTCCAGAATCTGTGCCACCTCCTGATGTGGCTCGTCATTCAGAATCAGAGGCCCGGGGGGGGGGGGCAGTGGAATGAGAGTGCCAAGCATTCGGCCCGGGATCTTGTTTCAGGAGGCTGAAATGAAAGACTGGATGAATGCCCTTAAGAGACTTAGGCAGGGCCAATTCAACAGTCACTTTGTTGATTTTACGCACTACAGGAAAAGGCCCCACATAATGCCAACCCAGCTTCCTATTGGGTTGCAGCCCCTTTAAGATTTTTGTGGACAAATATACACATTCACCTGGATTTATGTCCCATGGTTCAATCTGATGCTTGTCAGCCTGAGCACTGTAATCTGCTTTGGCCTTATCAAGTGCATCACGAATCACTGGCCATTGGTCCTGCAGACCACACCACCAATCATGCAAGTCTCCAGTCTTCCCCCTTTGCAGGGGTGTCATCAGGCATCACAGGGAGGGGGGCCCTTCATAACCATACAAAGCCATAAACGGGGACACCCCTGTGGAAGAATGCACCGAGATGTTGTAGCTGTATTCTGCATAAGACAACAAGTCCACCCAATCATACTGCTGCTAATTGGTAAAACACCTGAGCAATTCTTCCAGTGTTTGATTAATTCTCTCTGTTTGGCCATCAGTTTCAGGGTGGTAAGCACTACTGAGTCCTTGTTCAATGTCAAACAGGTGCAAAAGTTCTTTCCAAAATTTGGCAACAAATTGTGTTCCTCTGTCTGAGATTACCTTCCCCGGAAAACAGTGGCGTTTTAATGATGTGGTGCATAAAGATCTTTGCTAAAGCTTTAGCAGTGGGTAGCTGCTTGAAGGGAATAAAGTGTGCTTGCCTCAAGAACAAATCCACCACCACCCAAATCACAGTCTTTCCCTTGCTGGGAGGCAAGTCAGTAATAAAATCCATCAAAATTACTTCCCAAGGTCTGAATGGGGTTTCTAAAGGATTCAACAATCCAGGAGGTTTCCCACCTCACCTTTTGCACATGAGACAGGTGGGGCATGAAGTAACATATTGTCCAACCTCATATGCGGCCACCAGAACTGGTGTTGCAGCCAATGCAAAGATTTCAGAAACCCAAAATGTCCAGCTAGTTTGGATTTGTGGCCCCAGCGCATCACCTCCCCCCGCACAGAAACAGGCACGAATACTTTGGACCCCTTACACCAACAGCTGTCCTCATGTTCTTTCAATCCCTGTGTGGAGGCAAGTTCCTCCTGATCTTTGTCAGATACATCCTCCTTGAATTTGGTACTCCACAGATTCACCGCCTTCTCCCCCCTTACTTTCGCCTGACTGTGAGTCAGGACCGCCCCGCCCAACTGCGAGGGTATGAACATAGAGTCAATCACCTCCTCCCTCGGACTCGCATGCTGAGGCAAGCGTGACAGGGCATTAGCCAGAAAGTTTGATTTCCCTGGGAGATGGTGGAGGGTGAAATGTTATTTGGAGAAAAACTCTGCCCATCGAAGCTGTTTAGCATTGAGACTTTGGGGGGTGCGTAATGCCTCTAAGTTCTTATGATCAGTCCAAATGTCAAACACCACCTGCACCCCTTCCAGCCAATGATGCCATGTCGACAAGATCAATTTAATAGCTGCAGCCTCCTTATCCCACACTGACCAATTGCGCTCAGTAGTGTTGAATTTCTTAGAGATGTAAGTGAGGGGGTGGAGCTGCCCATCCGCTCCCTCCTGCAAGATGCCCCCCCCATTACGACATCCGGCGTGTCCACTTGGACAATGAATTTTTTATTCTCACTGGGGTGGGCAAGCACCAGCTCTGAAATGAACAGCTTTTTTAGCATCTTGAATGCATGCTGGCATTCCTCAGTCCAGTTTAACTTGGCCCTGGGCTTTGTACTATCCACACCCTTCCCCTTTGTTTTCAACAAGTCAGTGAGGGGGAGGGCTACCTGGGCAAAATTGGAGATGAAGTTTCTATAGAGATTGCAAAAGCCTAAGAACAACTGGAGATGGTGCCGGGTAGTGGGCGCCTCCCATCCCACCACGTCAGCCACTTTCTTTGGATCCCTCTCTAAGCCCCTATGGGAGATGCGGTAGCCTAGGAAATCTACTTCCTCCTTATGAAACTCGCATTTAGACAGCTTAGCAAATAGTCTATGCTGCAGGAAGGTTTGGAGGACCTATTCCACTAGTTTGACATGTGATTCCTTATTGGGGGAGTACAAAAGAATGTCATCCAAGTACACTAGCGCCGCCTGGAATAAGTGTTTGTGCAAGACTTCATTGATCAGATTCATAAAAACTCCAGGTGCCCCCTGGAGGCCAAAGGGCATTACAAGGTATTTAAATTGCCCCGGGGTGTGTTGAAAGCCATTTTAGATTCATCCCCTTCCCTTATGCGCACTCTAAAGTAAGCATCCCACAGATCTAGCTTAGTGAAGATTTTCCCCTTGGAAGCCTCTGCCAACAAGTCTTTGATCAGTGGGAGGGGGTAAGCGTTGGTAGTTGACACTGTGTTGAGCCCCCGATAATCTGTACACAATCTGAGCCCGCCATCCTTCTTTTTCTGGAAGAGAACGGGAGCCGCATAAGGGGAGGAGGCAGGACGGATGAAACCTTGTGCCAAGTTTTTGTCAATGAACTTTCGCAGCTCCCCTTTCTCTGTAGGGCTCATGGAATACAACTTTCCTTTCAGTAACTTGTGACCTGGCAATAGTTGAATAGCACAGTTGCAATTCCGGTGGGGGGGCAGTTCATCTGCTTCTACCTCCCTCAGCTAAGTCCTCATACTTGTGGGGGATCCCCCCCATATTCTCCTCCACTAGGCAAGCAATCACTGGTTCTGCTGGAGAAGATGCACTCCATTCAGATGACCACACGTGGGATTTACACCCCGGGTCAACAAAATGCACCACCCCTTTGCTCTACTGAATATAAGGATCATGCCCACACAACCAAGTGCTCCCAATACCATTGGGAGCCGGGCATTGGGATTAATCACAAAACAGCAGTGCTCCTAATATTCTCCTGCCCTCATCAGCAAGGGGACCGTCTGGTATTTACACGGCTCCTGCATTGAGAAGCCATCCATCTGGACAAAAACTAACAGCTCTGGAAGTCTTTGGACTGGGGTCCCCAGCCCAGACACATAACAAGAGATGGGCTGATTATGTTTCTTGAGCAGCCTGAGTTGATCAGTGCCCAGACTTGGATTTGCGTGCCCATGTCTCTGTTTAAAATGGTCACAGTCACAAACAGGATGGGGTCAGAGCTGCTTACCATAGGTGGCGCCTGCGGCTCTCAGACCTGTTGTTTTGCGCCTCTTACAACAGGTCCCAGCCTTTTCCTGATGGCTCTTGTGTTTCCTTGCCGCTTGACGTGGTGCCTTCCAGCTGCGCTCCCAGCTGCAGCGCTTTTGGGAACTTTCTTTTCCCACCGCTTGGCTGCATTAGGGTCCCCGTGGTTTTCTTCTCTCCACCTTTCGGAGGGGTTGGAGTTGCACTCGTTGGACAGGCCACCGCAAAATGGTCGGCCTCTCCACACCTGAGACAAAGTCCTTGCCACATCCGCTGTTCTTTAATTGGATCTTTTCCTCTGGGCTGGGTCATCTTCTGGGGGGCTTTTAGGGTACACCCACGGGGCCCGCATCTTGATCATCTGCAGGCAGTTCTCCGAATTGTCTGCTTCTCGCATCCAGGCAGCCAGGGTGAGGGGCTGCATATTACGCAGAACCAAGTCTAGGATCTGGTGACTGAGCCCTGTCTGGAAGTGCTCCATCAGCATGGGCTCTGGCCACCTCTCGATCTTCGCAGCAATCATTTTGAACTCTTCCAAGTACTCACGCACTGTGCGGTTGCCTTGCTTCAGGGTATGGAGGCGCGCCCTCGCCTTCTCGCCTGCCAGCGGATCTTTATACTGCCTTTGTAGTGCCCACATGAAGGCCTGCACATCCTGTAGCTTGGGACCCTGGATCTCGTGCAAACCCACGTACCAGTCTGCTGCCCGGTCCCTCAGCTTCATGCTGACAAACTCAACATGATGCTCATCATTCGGGAACATATGGCCCCAATCTCTCAGGTATCTGCACACTTGCACTAGAAAGAACACCAACTTTTCAGGGGTCCTGTCGAATGTAGCTTCAAGTAGCTCCTTAGGTTGGTGCAATCTGGGGACCCCAGGAGTCGGGGTTTGAGCCGGTTGCCCTGGCCCTGCTGGAGCCCTAGGTGGCCCGGCGGGTGACATAGGTTGCGCAGGAGGGGCTCCCAGTTGCCCAGCTGGCAGCCCCGCTGGCACCGCAGCTGCCCCTGGCTGGGGGGGAGCCTGTTGCCTCAGTTCATCCCACACCACATCCAAAATCATTTGGGTTAATCTAATTGTTAGTTCAAAAACCTCTTGCTGCACTTGCTCCCACAAGTGCGTTCCCATGTGCTCAACTAGTGCTTTGACCTCGCCCCCTCCACCCCAACCCAGTGACTCTGGATGGCTGGGGATCGCCCGGTCATAGTGGCTTGGTACACCCACCCAAGGAGTCAGCATCCACGACTCCCTTGGAGCAGCAGAGAGGTGCGCCCACGAATACTGGTCTCTCCCTCGGGGCCGAGCACCCCCCACCGGTCCCCGATCTGGAGCTGGAGTTTGTGCCCCTGTCACAGGGACCTCACTCACCGTGGTGATGGGAATCTCTGCCTCCGTGACTGGCTGGTCTCCACTGTTCCCCACACTCATGTTGAGATTCGGGATGTGGAATGCAGTCCAGGGATAAGGAAACACTCTGTCAAAGTCTCTAGTAATTAACACTCAACAACGTTCTTTAAGCAGGATCAGTTTATTTAGTCAGGTTACTACATTGCTCTAAAGACTATCTGTGTTACGACTAAAGAGGAAAAGTGGGAATGGGATTTTACACAGGTCGTCAGATGGCTACAAGCCAATGAATGCCAGGTTACCCTCGCGCGGAAAATAAGGGCTCTTAGTTCCCAGTAGGAAACTCACAAAAGAAACCAGAGATCTTGTCAAAACAAAGACAAATGCTAGAGGAGAATCGAAAGTTAGCATCCCACGGTCAACTACCTCCCCACCCTTCTTTATAGCAACCAGCCTCTTTGCCCCCACCTTTTGTTATGGCAGCCTAGCTGACAATCTGCCCCAACTGGAATCCGAGGCTTTGTCTCAGAAGAATAATTTCAAAATTCTGTTTTTATAAGGAAGTTGGAAACTGATAGTATGGCTCAGTTTACTCTCTGCCATTGATTTTGAAAATCAGCTGCCAGGTCTGTTTCTTTAAAACACACCCACACTGCAAACATCTTGCAGAGATCATTAAAGGTAGTTTCTCTGACCATAAAATAAGTATCTAAATGAAACAACTCAAAATCTACATGCAACTCAAAGGCAGGATTGCCAGGAAAATGGTCCAAAATAAGACTCTCTCCACAGGCCAGTTTCTTTGGTGGTATCAGGACCTGGTCAGAGCTTGAACTTGATCCAAAATGGCTGCATTTAATTATTAAAACACACATAATTGTCTTGTCGTATGAGATGGCTGATGCCATCTGGCTGATGCCATCACATTGGCCCGCCCTGTGGCTCTTGCTGTATTGCAATGGCTCCTGCCAGCCACTGGCCAGCTGGCTGGGGAGGGGGGGGAGAGCCCCACCCCCAAGAGCGACCACTGAAGGCTTAAAAAGGCACAACACAAGAATGATACCTTCAGCACTTTTCCAATCATCCCTCTTCCTGCTAGCCCAGTCCTGCCTGTGTACCACCTAAGTCATGGTGAGTCTTTCAAAAGCCACCCCATGAGTTTTTGGGAAACATGCAAATCAATTCTCCGCTTGGAGTTCATGCGTGTGGGGCGCCAGTCCCCAATGTGATGATGTCACTTCTGTGTGATGTCACTCCGTTGGGGGATGTCCCCACCAGTGTTCCCTCTAAGTTGAGTTAGTGTGAGCTAGCTCACAGTTTTTTAGACTCTGGCTCACACTTTTTTGTCTTAGTTCAGGAAAGCTATTTCCAGAGCAACCTGATCTGTGCATTAGCCAAATCGCTTGCTCACAACTTTAATGCCAGTAGCTCACCAAGTAGAATTTCTTTTCTCGCAAGACGCCACAGCTTAGAGGGAACCCCTCCAGGAAAGCCCCCCAAAGTCCCCCACTGGCAATGAGGAAGGACCTGGCAACCCTATGGCAAACTGCCCTGACCTGAGCGGCCCGGGCTAGCCCAGTCTTTTCAGATCTTGGAAACAAAGTATTTGGATGGGAGTCTACCAAGGAAGTCCAGGGTTGCTATGCAGAAGCAGGCAACGGCAAAATTCCTCTGAATGTCTCTTGCTTTGAAAACTCCACGAGGGGTTGCCATAAGTCATCCTGTGACTTGCTGTCACTTTCTGCCATCATGTGACAAACTGTGGCTCACCCCATGGATCAGCCGTAGAAAAATCCTCTGCACATGAATGGCACTCTTCATAGAAATAGCTACCATATGCGATAATTGAAAGCGGCTTCCACATTAATGTGTTGATCCTTTGTAGTGATCATTATCAGGATATATTGGGCTCTTTACAGCAATATTTAAAATAAACAGAGGGCCCACAATCCACATGTTACAACCGTACAATGGGGGGAAAAAGCAGAGCAGGGTGAGAATTAAGAAGCAGGGGAAAGGGCCAATAGAATTGTTTGGATGCTGCGTCAGGTTCTTGGATCTGATCCAGCAACACGGGCCTCATATTCTTGCATTTCATTTTCCTGGTAGCTCAAAAGACATACGATAAAGAATTGCATGTTGTTTTTCCTGAGGCTTTTAAAATGTCTTTTTGCCAGTTTGGTGTAGTGGTTAAGTGCGCGGACTCTAATATGGGAGAACCGGGTTGATTCCCCACTCCTCCACTTGCACCTGGCTGGATGACCTTGGGCAAGCCGTAGCTCTGTACCAGCTGTTCCCTCAAGGACAGCTTGGGAAAGAGCTCTCTCAGCCCCACCTACCTCACAGGGTGTCTGTTGTGGGGAGGGGAAGGGAAAGGAGTTTGTAAGTCGCTCTGAGACTCCCTTGGGGAGTGAAGGGCGGGATATAAATCCAATCTCTTCTTTTTCTTCTTCTCTTCTTCTTTTAAAAAAAGAAGTCATGTCTCTGCAGGCTGCAGTGCAAGAAACACATTGGTGGGAGGGACTTTTAACACTTTCTCATCCATGTTTTTGTACTGAAAATTGACCTTATGTGCTCTTCCCCCCCATCCCAACGAATGAATGAAAGATATGTGTGCCAGTTGGGGGGGGGGGGGAGTAGAGGAGAGTCACTTTTTCACAGTTGGAAAAAAAATCAGCGGAAAGTGACTTTCTCCTGGTGAAAAAAGGCTCCAGAAAGAAAGCAGCTAAGTCTTTCTCCCCCCTTCTTCCAGCATCATGACCCTCAATCAACACATTTCAGAAGTGGGAGGAGAAAGTTAATCAGTCTTAGATTTCGAAGTTAAAACCTAATGTGTTAACCTGTTTGCATCTTTTTAAACCAAGGAGCCATCTGAAGCTTGGGGGCAGGGGGTGGGGAGACTGGCATGATGGATGAAAAACTATTTTTAGTGTAAGGAGACAAGAAGGCCATTCAGGCCTATGTAATGACTTTTCATATTACTAACCTCAAAGCTGGCTTCTAATCCAGAACCAGGGATGTATAAGCCCCTTGAAACCCAGAAGGCTATGCATGTCTAGCTTGTTGGTGTGTGTGTGAGTTGTGCTAAACAGCACTGTAGCAGAGGTTGAAGACTCCAAAATAAGAGACAAAGCTATGTACAGTTTATGTACATTTATTTACAAATATTGTGCTCAGAATCAAAATGCTTCACCAGCCACCAATACGGAAGAGAAGAGAGAGTACTATACAACATGTATCATATATATACATTTCACTGTACTCAGTGGCCAATCAGGTCCATGCTGAGTCATTCCCCAAGTCATACCTCTATACAAGACTGTACCTGTCTTGTCCAGTTCTAACCAGAATAGTCATATGACTTGGTATCAACATGTCTGCAGTGATCTCACTGACAGCTCCTTGACAGTTCACTGTTTATGTGTCTCTAATACTGACATAGCTCTGGGATGATGCACAAAGTTTCTTAAATGAGAAGAAACTAGATTAGTATAGGAAGTGAAGCAGATGTTGGTAACCTAACTGAAAGGGGCATGAGGGCATCAGGAAATGTTAGAAGTTGACCATGTGGTACACTCATGAGGAGTGTCTCTCTTATGAGAGCACTGCATGGTCAACTTCTAAATTTTCAGTTGACCATTTAATGGCAAGCAACAATCAGAACGTGTATACTGCATGTTTCCATGCATTGGTTGCCTTCTGTAGTAATGATTCCAGAGGGTGTCCTCTGGTGGTGGGTGGAAATTGCGATCAAGTTGCAGCCAACTTATGGCGACCCCATAAGGTTTTCAAGGCAAGAGACAAGAGACTACCTTAGAGTCTAACAAGATTGTATTCCAGGATAAATTTTTGTGGATTAAGGCCCACTTGGTGAGATGCCTGTAGTGGTTCTCACTAAGTAGACAATTCTATATGAAGTTCTGAAGGGGGAAAAAATCTAAACAATAGGGTTGGTAGGCCATGAAATGCAGGAAATATCTGGAGAGATGTAATTATGTCAAATTCACAAGAGATCAAGGAAAGTACAGAGACCAATCTCGGAATATCAATCATTGACAATCTCCCTAGTTTTGTTAAAACTAATTAACACCTGTAATTGCTGAGGAGTCCAAAGTTTGACCAGGGGGCTTGTCTGCATGCTTGACCTATTCCTGATTTTCTTGGAAGTCAATTCACAAGCATTGGTATCAGCTTGGGCAGGGTTCTTCTGCACTTCTGTCCTCCTTCTGCACATGCCTTAACTAATCAGGTTTTTCAAGAGAGGGTGCTGTCATCAACAGTGTTGTCACAGCAACTTCCTTTTTTATTTTTTGTGCATGCTTCTCTCTATATATAATAATTCTCTGATGGTGGTGGCGCTCTCTAGAACATTCCACACACCAACCCAGCCTTTGGTCCCCTGGCCTGTCAGTCAGCAGCTGTCCCTATCCACTGGCTGTGAATACTTGCATGCCATTGGCTGGGTCTGCTCCTCTTCCCCGCCCACTCTTTCAGCCTCTCTACCCTGTCAGAATTCCTGGCAGATGGTTTTTTGCCCTTGACAAAGACACTTCTTCAGCTTCCTTCCTATGGGGGGATTAATTGTTACCTTAGCGGCTGTTGGTAGGTGAAACGAAATGACAGTTACCTGTGTTTATAAGATGGCTGCTGCCTATGGTTTGTTTAAAATGTTCCCCCATTAGGTTCAACTGTTACCTCGGTGGCTGTTAGTACGTGAAATGAAATGGCAGTTACCTGTGTTTATAAGAGAGGCTTCAGAGCAAGATAGGTTGATGCTTGGCTGGGAAGGAGATGGGGTTGCCAACTCTAGGTGGGAATTCCTGGAGATTTGAGGGGTAGAGCCTGGTGAGGGTGAGGTTTGAGGAGGGGTGGGGTCTCAGACAGGTACAATGCCATAGACTGCCCTCCAAACCACCTATTCCCTCTTGGGGAACCACTGCTGCCAATCTCCAGGTGAGGGCAGAAGATCACTCAGAATTACACCTGTTCTTCAGGTAGCAGAGATCAGTTCCCCTGGAGAAAATGGTGGACTCTGTGTCATTATACCCTGCTGAGGCTGCCACAGCAAATTAACGCTGAGTGGCCAAGGCCTTGACACTCTCCAAGAGCCTCTTTCTAGAGCCTGTTGTTTTTATTCCCACAACAGGCCTTATTCCTAGTATTGATATATTGATATACTGTTGCATGAGGAAATCAGGGGTAAACTGAACCAGAATGGGGCCAGAACCAATGAAAAGAACCATTCAGAAAAGCTCTAAGATGATTATTTAAAGATTTTTATTATATAAATAAATATGCAGTAATTTTTTAATTATATACCAATATTATAAACTGGGCTTGAAGCAGCTCTTTCTCAAAAACAGTGATGTCTTTTATTCAGCTTAGAACACAACAACCACCACCAACCCAGCAACAAACCCCACTTATATACAGTCAAGAGCAGTCAAAACCATACCTCTTAAAACTATAATAACCAATCTTAACAAACACTACAGAATACCTTATTTGCATTTCCTGCTTCACTCTAGTCTTCTCTGATTGGTCTGCCAACTTAAGTGGACAATCAGAGCAGTTGCTACATTATCCTATCAAGCAATGGTATCTAACACAAGGCTCAGGCATTAGCTGCATTCAATACAAATACCTCTTCATATTGAGAACCAATAACAGTAATTCCCTCCAAAACTATGTCATCTCCTGATTGGCCTGCTAAATAACAGCCATCCAAAAGGACGATCTCAGGATCCTTGCAGACTATGAAGCTTGGCATGAAGCTCAGGCAGAGTAACAATACATAACAACCAACATCTACCAAACTCCAAAGATATCAAATAACGGAACCATTTTATTTATTTATTTATTTATGGGTTTTATATCTTGCCCTCCCCACTGTACGGCAGGCTCAAGGCAGCTACCAACAGATACAATTAGATACAAAACCATGTTATATACGACAACTTTTTTGAGCCTGTGGGCACCTTTGTAATTCTGAAACAGGGTGGTGGGTGCAGCCACAAAATGTCTTCCAAAGGAGGTGGAGCCATCCACAAAATGGCCACCATGAGCTGCAGAGCACACTGTGTGTACACACATATACACACAGAGGAAGCCCAAATGCAGGGAATAAAAGGAGTAATTTTTAAAAATATATATATATATACGGGGGAAGAATAATGAGAGAAAACAAAACCAACACTGGGGTAGCAGCTGCCTCCAAAACCACATCACTTTATTATACATAGCCTATACAATTTTCATCAGAGGCTCTACTGAGCAGACCACCTGGCCCCACCCACTTTCTAACACCACTTGACAGGCACCAGGAAAAATTTTTGAGGGTGCCATGGTGCTCACGGATGCCATATTGCAGACCCTTGGTCTACTTGATACATTATAAAAACGTCTTGCTGCGCATTTCAGTCCATTAGCAAGATTCCAATAATAAACAAACATCTGCCACTGTCTCATAAGTATTTCTTGCCTTGTAAGGTCTTTTCTCTTAGATACTTGGTGATGGAAAGAAAGTGCCATCAAACCACAGCCAACCTGAGGTAACCCCATAGGGTTTTCAAAGCAAGAGACATTCAGAGGTGGTTTGCCACTGCTTGCCTCTGGAAAGCAACCCAGAACTTCCTTGGTGGTCTCCCATCCACATACTGACCAGAGCCAACTCTGCTTAGCTTCTAAGATTGGATGGGATCTGGCTAGCCTGGGCCATTTCAGGTCAGGGTCTTAGATACTTACTTGCTGTTAACATATTCATTTATTCATTAGCATCATGTGCTACACTTTCCTTAATCATTCCTGCATACCTGGTAAAGTTAGTTCTTTCCAGAACTTAACAAAGACTGCTGCCAGAAGATTTAAACTTATTAAACTTCTCAACTTGAAGTTATGATCTCTATACGGGCAAGGCTTGGAACTTAATTAATATGCCTAACGACAATCTTGCTCACTATGTCGAATGTTTTGTCCCGATGTGGCGGAGCAACAAAGGAGCTCTGCCAGATGTGTAGAAAAGTATCAATCAATGTTGAATCTCTAGCATTCATTGGTCATTGAATTGTATTTGTGTAAATACTATCTGTAGAATATCTTAATTCCATTTTCCCTAACTTAAAGAGTAAATTTGACCATATTTTACATTCATTTAAGACTTTATATTTTACTTTTCTCCCCCAATGGCGGCTGAAAGTGTTTTACAACACCATTCCCCCAATCCCCGTTTCATCCTGATGCCAACCCTGTGTGGTAGGTGAGGCAGAGAGAAAGCGATAGACACAGGGCCACCCAGTAGCCTTCCATGGCAGAGTGGAGATTTGAGTTTCAGGTTGGTGACTGACATATTGTGGTATGTTCTTGCTTTAGTGATGTATCGATTACGATGTTTTTTTAAAAGCCTGAAACAATCCCATGGTGACTTGGGGGGGGGAGGGGTTGCCAGTCTCCCGGTGGGGCCTAGAGATTTTCTGGAATCGCAACTGATCTCCAGGCTATGGAGATCAGTTTACCTGGAGGGAATGGAAGCTTTGGAAGGTGTGCTCTATGGCACTGTGCCCCACTGAGGTCCCTCCCTTCCTCATCTCAGGCTCCACCTCCAAATCTCCAGGAATTCCCTAACCCAGGGCTGGCAACCCTAGACTGTGGGGGGAATGGCCTCCATGAGAGGCCGGCGCAGGAATACGATGCTGATCTGGGCGAGAGCTGCAAAAACACATACCTTCCCCTCTATGGCTCAGGCAACAGCACTTTTAACTGCAATCTTCCCCAGCAGAGCATACCAAAAATGGGTTTGGGAAAGTTTGCAGCAAACCAGGGGGGAAACACAGAAAGAGGAGGATCAGGGGAGCACCCTGTATGGGTGATCCAAAGCACCTTACTCCAGTGTAGACACAAAACTGGAGCAAAACTTGCATGTGGAAGTTGCTCATGCTTATTGTTGCATGCCTGTTGCATATAAGAGCCTAACAGAAAGATACAATTCCTGCATAGAATACTTCTGTTTCTGACAGGTTGGAAAACACTGTTCTTTTCGAGAGCTTTATACCCTGAAGATCTTGTTGTCTCTAAGGTGCTAGGGGACCTGAATCTAACTGCTCTTTTCCTTATAAGTGAAACGGTGAACCTGATAAAAAAATGTGGGAGGACCACCAGGGGGCCAGTAAAATTCTCTTCAAGGGGAGGAAGATGGATGAATTTGGCTCCCACTTGGCCTTCTCTGCTGTAACAGGCAGTCCACTTCAGGTGGTTTCTGCATTTCTGCGAATGAATAAAGAAGTCGGCTTCCCGGAGAATGGGCTGTAAAGTAACACCACACCCCCCAATAATGTTAAGTTAATGGCCTCCTTTCTTCAGGTGATGAACAGAAGAATAGCACTTAACAGCATAGCCTGAAGAAACTGCTTTCAGGTATTTATAAACATTTAATTAATAAATTGCTAGCCCAGGCTAGCCTGATCTCACACATCTTGGAAGCTAAGCAGGTTTGGCCTTGGTTAGTATTCAGACCACCACGGGATACTAGGGCCTCTAGGTAGGCAACAGCAAACTACCTTTTGTACATCTCTTTCCTTGAAAATCCCACGGGGATAAGTCAGTTGCGACAATTATAATAAAACATTGATTATATTAATTAACGTTAATACAAGGATATGAGTGCTCTACATTGTGCTTGGGAAAGGGTCTTGGAATCAGAAGCTGGAGCTTAGGGAGGCAGTTTGGAAGAAACCTTCCCTTAGATCAATCTACATTAAAAGAAAACTCCTTGGAACTATTATACAAGTGGTGCTTTATACCTGTGAAACTTAAGTATATGAATAAAAACATTTTAGACTGGTACTGGAGATGCCGTAATAATACTGCTACCTATTTTCATATGTGGTAGAGCTGCCAAAAATGGAGGGTAGAGTTGATATATGATATTAATAAAAAAATTGAAATTAAATGTAATACCTGATCCAAAAGTGGATTTAGAAGAAAATAAGAAATTAGCGCACAAATCATTAATCTCCCCCCCCCCCCCCCCCCCAAATAGCAGCGAGAACCATCATATCACAACACTGGAAATCTTCCACAAAAGTCATTATTAGTATATTGTATGAGTACCTGTGGAACATAGCCCTGTTGGAAAAATTAACTGATCAAATTAGATTAGCAAAAAATCAAAGAAGTGATGCTTTTGATGCCCAGGCCTGTAGCCACAGTGGTACAAAAAGGGGCAGTGCCCCATCAATCATTTGTCATGCCCCTCCAATCAACACTAGGGGTTGGTGTGAAATCTGTCACATGTCTTTCAGGTATAAATTTTCTATGTAAAAAAAGAAGGAGTTGAGGTTAAAAGTGTGAATCCTGTCATAAATCTTCCAAGGGTGAATTCTCTATGCAATGGGCTAGAACAGAATTAGCAGTTAGCAGGGCTGAAGAGTCTGGATTTTAAAAGCCAGCAGGGGTGGGGGGAAGTGAAATCATGTTGGAGTAAAGAGAAGAGAGATATTAAGGAATGAAGGGATATTAAAGTTGTAGCAGACTCAGAAGAAAGTAAAGAAAAAGACAGAGAGAACAGGACAGTGTTTCACAATAGTCCTGTAGAACTCTTATTGCTGGAGAAATTATTTTTGACCAGGGGTCATTTGCGGTTGAAGTGAGGCGGACCAGCGCTCCGCCAGCCCAGGAGTGGGCACTAGGGCAGCCACGGGGTGAATCAGATTCTCTGATCTGATTCGACCCACCGCCAAATTGCCGCCGAAATTCAGTGGCGGCTTAAAAAGTGGCTGGAGGGAATGGGGTTTGAGGGAGAGGTCCCAAACTTACAGGGTAGCTGCTAGGGCTTCTCCCCCAAATACCCACCAAGTTTCAAGAAGATTGGATCAGGGTGTCCAATTCTACGGGCCCCCAAACAGGTTGCCTCCACTTCCTCCATTGTTCTCTATGGTGGGAAAAATGTAACTTTTCCCCCACCATAGAGAACAATGTAGGGGATGGGGCAACCTGTTTGGGGGCCCGTAGAATTGGACACCCTGATCCAATCTTCTTGAAACTTGGTGGGTATTTCGGGGAGAGGCCCCAGCCGCTACCCGGCAAGTTTGGAGCCTCTCCTTCAAACCTCGTCTCCTCCAGCCCCTCATATACCCTATGAGTTTTTGCCATTGATTTCAATGGCCCATAGGGCATAATGGGGCTGAAACTGACATTCGGCTTGCCAAACAGGCTTGCCTTGCCAAAACGGACATGTGGGCGTCATTTGGCAGCCGGAACAGATGCAGCCTGATGGCCAAAATTTTTTACTTGCACATCACTAGTGGGCACAAATGGCAGTGGTGGCAAGCCCCTCCCACAGCCCCCAGCGGGCCTCTGGAGGAAGCGAAGCGAGAAGTTTAAACTTTAGACTCCTTCTGTTTAGAGCTGCGCGGCAGTGGCAGCATGATCTTTCCACTGTGTTCTACGGGGCCCTTCTCGCTTTGCTCCCCCCCCCGCCGGCCTTGGCAGGCCAGCTGGGGAAGGGAAGGGGAGGCTTTTGAAGATGCCTCCCCTTTTGCTTCCCTTTCTGACACACAGTGATGTCAGGGGGCATGGCATATGCTAATGAGTTATGCTAATAGGTATGCTAATGAGCTCCTGCACCTCTTTTTCTACGAAATGACCCCTGTTTTTTTACAGGAGACCAACAATAAGGGGTTTAGGTTCAGAGGTAAGTGGGCACAAATCTTCTTTTGTTAATATATGCTAACCCACAGGAATCTCATTCACAGGAAAGGGTTGTGTTTGCTCTGAAGATGGAAAGTTGCTGGGAAAGGTTCCCACAGCCTGATCCGAAGTACTTTATATTATTTCCTTTATATATAGTCTGCCTTTCTCACTGAGATTCAAAAGGGATTGCACAGTGTAAGTCAATGCAAGAATTCACATCTAATAAACAATGCGATAAAACTCGGATTACAGCAATTTGAAACACAGCTAAAATAATTACGCGTGGTGTGTCAAACAATGCAGAAAATGATATTACAAAGGTAGCAAGCAATGCAGTAAGAGCAGGATAATTCATTCAGGAAACAGATAGAACATAACATGCCATGTCCACAGTCCTGTTCATTTTATAAAAGTTCCTTCCTGATCCATCCATACCGTTACCTTTATTAAAATGCCCTCTTGCACCATTTTGTTTTATGTAGTTGGCAGAATGACAAAGGCGTGTAAGCTTTCTCGATTTCCGCAGAAAGGCCATTTCACAAGCATGAGCCACAACAGAAAATACATGTGCATGGACAGTTGCTGATCTTTCCCATTTGTTGGGTGACACCATTAGAAGCCTCGCTTTAGTGATTATGGCCCAATCTGCATCTAGTGTTTGCTCCGCTGTCTTACCAAACCCACACTGGAACAGAAATTCCCATCTGCATTGCGTGCCACTTTCACTTAGATTGAGTGTCGAATTTTATGGCAGAGTCCAGACTGCATGCCGCTTTCACTTCGTTTGATCTCTCGGTTTTATGGTGGCTGTCTGCATAGATTTATGGCCGTTTTATGACTATTCAGGGGTGATTCTGCAGTCAGTATGGGTGATTCTGCACTAGACCTTAAATCCTGGTTCTACCCTGTCCCCGAATTTACATTCTGCACCACACACGAGTTCACCCCTGTCATTATCTCAGGGTATTTTTTGTTTCCACATTATATTGAGGTCACCCTGGTTTTTCCCCACTTGTCCCGGGATAAGTGGATGCTGTATAACCAGGGATAAATGCATGGTATTGTGTCGCGAGTTGAACTCTGATAAAACCAGGGACGAGACCCAAGTGCGGAAAGGACCTATATGGCATTGGCCTGGGGTATCTGAATGTGGTTTTGGGCTGCATCTTTTTCTGTTCCACTGTGGGTTTGGTAAAACAATGGAGCAAATGCTAGACGCAGATTGGGCCTTACAGAGAAAAGAAGGTGGTATTTACAGTTTCAGGTTTCAGTAACTGGAAGAAGGCTCTCACACTTCTTTAATTCTGCAAACTATTTAAAACAGTTGCTTGGGAGGGCATTTTTATAAAGTTTATACACAACAGGACTGTAGTTTATGCCACAGTGTACACTATGTATTCTTGATTTGCTGTATGTTCTATCATGCTCTTACAGCACGATTTCCATTTTTTGTAATTCTATTTCTGCATCGCTTGACATAGCATGGTTTTTTTGGCATGCTTTTTTTTTTTGTATTTTTGTAATTCAGATCTCACATGCTGTTTGATTACCATGTTCTATACCACGTAATCCACCTTGTGTCTCAAGTAGAAAATTGGTAAATAACTAATTAAGCATAAATAAATAAATAATAAAGTAAATAATGATGAGCTAGCCACCACTGTACTCGTTTGCCCCTCCCCCCAATAAAATTTTTCTGGCTACAGGCTGTGATCGACACTCAACAACTCATCATCATCCACTCGAGAGCCAGTATTGTGTAGTGGTTGGGAGCATGGACTCTAATCTGGGAGAGCCGGGTTCGATTCCCCGCTCCTCCACATACAGCTGCTAGTGTGACCATGGGTCAGTCATAAGTTCTTTCAGAGCTGTTCTCTCAAGGGAAGTTCTCAAGAGAGAGCTCTCTCAGCCCCAACTACCTCACAGGGTGTCTTTTGTTGGGAGGGGAAGGGAAAGGGATTGTAAGCCGCTCTGAGACTCTTTTAGGTAGTGAAGGGTGGAGTATAAATCCAGTCTCCTCCTCCTTCTCTGGCAATCTACAAAAAGATTTAACAGTGACAAATTAGTACGCATAAGTGGTAGAGCTGTAGCAACATCTTGTTAAAGCTGCAAAACCGAATAATGGCAAACCTTTCATTCCCCCCCTTAATTTCTTTGTTGTTTCACATTTGCCTTTTTGGTTATGGGTTTTTATTTGTTGTATTTTGTTAATGTATGATTATGTGTAATTAAAAATAACCCGCTTTCCATCCTTTCCTCTGTTTAAAATTTTGTAATAATCAGCCTGATGAAGAGTTCTGGTAAACTCAAAAGTTTGCACAAAGTTTTGTGCCAATTTGGTTGGTCCTAATAGAAGGTGTTATGTGGACTGAGCCCCAGCTATTGCCATCCATGTCAAAAGTCTGCTGTTTTGTTCTCTGAGGAGCACCTGTCCATCGTAATCAGATCCATTTATTTTATTTTATTTGGTTTATATCCGTCCTCCCCACCTCTCCATGGCTCTCTTAGTGTAATCAATCTCTCAGGGCTATTTGAAGATAAAGCAAGATAACCTCATGGATGGTACGGGGAGCTCACTCAGTTCCTTTGGGTTTTGCTCTGTGACATAATTGTTGTGAAATTGTCCACCTCACATTTCAAAGGTATGTGCTTCTGGGAAGAAATACTCACTCTTTTGTCTTTTGATCAGGCAAACTGCTAATTTGACATCCCTCAGAATTGCTGGTGGTGGATTGTTGGGATTAAGTAGTTTATAGAAAAACTCACTAGGTACTACTCAAGTTTCTGAACTGCCTTGAGGTAAAGGTACGCCCCTTTAGAAATCCACCCCAATTATCCTGACTCCATGTTTTGCAGCAGTTTATAGTTCCATCCTATGTATGTTTAATTTTGAATAAATCCCATTTTTTGACAGTAGAATTTTCTTTCTAGTGAACCTGTCCAGGGATTAGGCTGCAATTCTAAACCCAAATTCTAGATAGCAAGTCCCTTTGAACACAGTGGGACTTACTTCTGAGTAAGCCTACACATGTATCAGATTCCAGAGATATTCCAGTCCAACTTTTATGTACTACTCAATCTCTCCAAAGACTACTCTTGGCAGGTTGCCATGACAGATTCTGATTAACTCCATACTGGTATTTATACTTACTTCGTTTATAATAAGCCCACACTATCTTGACGACCTCTCCGCACATACCTGTTGTTCCTGTAGCACTTTATGCATTACATCCTGTACTGGTTACACGCACTGAGTGCTTATGTCTGCTGGTGCCTTACTGTACACTTATTTAATGCATTCTTCCATCAGAAACAAACAGAAATAAGTGTATTAACTACTGAGTTTGTTTGCTAACAGTTTCTGCAAGTGAACACTGCAGTTGTCGTCTAAGCAGAGTCTGAAGTTCCTTTGGGAGGGGATAGTCTGCCGCAGTGAGAAGGGTGGGTGGTCTTGCTTCCATGTCAGTCACTTTCCCCCTGAAACACTCCACACCTGCTTTTACTATGTTAGGCTGAGAGAGTGTGATTGGCCCAAGGTCACCCAGCAAGCTTGACCCCCAGAAGAAGAAGAAGAAGAAGAAGAAGAAGAAGAAGAAGAAGAAGAAGAAGAAGAAGAAGAAGAGGAGATTGGATTTATACCCCGCCCTCCACTCCCCAAGGGAGTCTCAGAGCGGCTTACAAACTCCTTCCCCTTCCCATCCCCACAACAGACACCCCGTGAGATAGGTGGGGCTGAGAGAGCTCTTTCCCAAGCTGTCCTTGAGGGAACAGCTGGTACAGAGCTATGGCTTGCCCAAGGTCATCCAGCCAGGTGCAAGTGGAGGAGTGGGGAATCAAACCCGGTTCTCCCAGATTAGAGTCCGCGCACTTAACCACTACACCAAACTGGCTCTCCCAGGAGAACCCCCAGGAGGCATTTCTCCCGCTTCACCTTGAGGCCAGCCGCTTGGAACTGCTGCAGGAAGTCCTCGTCGGTGGGGGCAGCAATCAAAATGTCGTTGAAGAAGGGCTGCACCCCGAGAATTTCTTTGAGGAGAGAGTCCATTAGGTTCTGACCCCAAACGGCAACCACTGCATCCTGAACGCGCCTCTGTGTGTGACTTTTGTCTGGGCTTCCGTGGTTGCATCATCTATGGGGAGCTGCTGGTAGGCCTGAGCTAAGTCCAGCTTGCCGAGTGACGGGGTGGTGTGCAGTTCCACGGTGTGTGTGGATGCTGGGGTTGCTGTAGGTTGCCTCCGATTTCCCTTGGCGCGGCATGCTCGGGCGATGTGGCTGACCTTCCCGCAGTTCCTGCACATGGTGTCCCAGAACTGGCAGGACCTCCGCGCGTGGGGCTCCCCGCAGCTGGCACATGTCATCGATGTGGTGGTGTAGACAGCATGTGGCAATGCAGATGGGTGAGAATTGCGACGTGTGGGGTGCTGGAGTTGCAGGACCTTTTCTTCTTCCTCCTCTGATGTGCCACATGATGGGCTGCGGTGGAAGGCCTCTGCGAAGATGGCAGGCTTTTTGCTTGCTGGACCTCAGCGGTGAACTGTTCAGCGGCCTCCGTGGTGAGGGCCGCTTCCATGGCCTCCTTGAAGTTAGGATCGCCCTTGGCGAGGAGCTTTCTTTGAACCCGCTCATCCCTCAGGCCGCAGACCAGCCGGTCACAAAGTGCATCCTTGAGGTCGTGGAAGTTGCAGTGCCAGGCGATCCATCAGAGAGCTGTAATGAAGGCTGTGATGGATTCGTTCGCGGCCTGGTTCCTTGTGTGGAACGCATGGCGGATGGTGATGATGGACGGTTTTGGAGAGAAGTGTTCCTTTAGCCAGTCTAAAATCATCTTATAACTGATGTCCTTAAGCTTTGCTGGAGCGATAAGTGAGCGCGCGACCTCGAAGGCTGAGCAGCTGCAGAGTCTGAAAAAGGTGGCATGCTTCTTTGCTGCCGCCTTGATCCCAGAGGACTCAAGGAAGAACTCGAACTGGGAGAAGTAAGACTCCCAGTCTTCTGCAGTGGTGTCGAATGCAGCAAAGTATTCTGGAGCAGCAGCCATGGTCCCGGGAGCGGTGCGATGTGTGTGGCACTGGAGCTCAGTGTGCGCTGCGGTGCTGGTGGGCACTGGGCTGGCTCAACAGGACCCCAGCTTTGTCACCAGTGTTAAATACTAGGTTCTAGATGTATTGCAGCGATCAGCTCAGGTTTATTCAGTGATTTCAGCAAACTACAAGACAACTCTAGCAGGGCTAGGGCCTCGCTTATAAGCATGCAAAACACCACACCCACTCCCAGTGATACGCTATTTACATTACACTGCTTATCTATAGGTTAGTTTCTGGATCCAGGCGAGCTATTGTTCTGTAGAAGCAAGCTCTGCCCATTCAAGGCCCAGCTAGAGGAAAGGCTTAAGCTCAATACATAACAGGTTGAGGGGCCACAGCTGACAACTCCAGGCAGCATTTGGGGGTGAGGACTGGTGTGCTGACATCGTGCTTCCATGCTGGTATCTCTTCCAGTGAAAACTGAACGTGATGTCCTGAGGTGCTCTAGGAATTGCAAAACTTAATGGTAAAACCACAGAGTTTTGGCAAATTCTAGAACATCCCATGGAACTGTTGCTAGTTTTTACTGGAATCCATGTCAGCACACTGTTGTGATGCTGGTTCTCACCTTTTCCCCCAGCTGGTGTTTCAGGCATGCCCAGTAACAAACTGGGTGGCTGGGAGGTCTCCTGTTACAGAGGGAGACCTGTAAAGGAAGACTCATAGAAAGCTGTATATAGTGCGCTAAATGCTTATATAATATAGAAAATGAATAAGCATAGTACAGCTACAAATAGACGATTGTGCAATAAAGAATAAAGAAAGTCCAGTTCTTCTGTGATGCTAACAAAATTCTCTGGAATGATGTATTGTTTCGTTGACACTTCCTCTGAACAGAACCTTGTATCCTTATGTTATTCATAAATAATAATAAATACAGATAAGAATAGAGACCTCATGCATCTACCGTCCATACAAACTTAATAAAATATATTTTTTTGCTTTTTTCTTACATATACATACAAAGACTTGGGTGGTGGTTTCTTATAACATCAACATGGTCTTAGAGCAATATCTTCAAGAGATTTCTACAGTAAAATATCACAATACATTGGCTAAAAAACAATCACTTGTTTTATACAATGATGAATACAAAATGCTACATACCCGATTCTAACAAAGTTTCTGGTCCTGGCATTCTATGCGGGCAGATCACATAGAATGTTTGTTTAGCTAAAAACATGTGTGCATGCCTGCCTGCCTTTCCCCAGCCTGTCCGCCACAGCGGGCAGGCTGTGGAAAGAGGGCAGGCATGCGCACGTGCCTGGGTTCCCTTCCTGATCGTCTCCAGGTGCGAGAAGATCAGGAGGGGAACCCAGGCATGTTGAAAATGCCTTTCTTTCCCTCCCCAACCCATGCCCCTCCCCTTTCCCAAATCTCTCAGCAAAAGCGGAGGCTCAGGGAAAGAACGGAGCATGTTTGACTGGCTGCCCTTGGTCTCCCCAGCCTATTGTCAGCTACACTGCCATCTCCCGCCTGGGGGTTGGGACTCGACCAGTGACCCCGCCCGCTGGAATGTGCTCATGTGCTGTTTAGCTGCCTGGCTTCCTTATCACGCCCCGCTTTTGTCTGCTATGCTCCCAGCTTGCTCAAGGTCTGGGATAAATCCTCCCCTACCATGTTATTCTTTTTGCAGCTGCTCTCGAAAACATTTAGTAGAAGTTCCTTGGGAACAAAAAGCACAATAACCTGTTTGCCGCCATTTCTGTGTGAAACCTGTTCAGACGGCTGGAATAACCTTTTACATTTTATGATTGGTGTAATTGCAGTGAGGGCGATTCCGGTTGCTTAGTACAATACTAACTGTTTACAATAAAGTCATTACTAACAGGAAAAGTGTAACCATTTCAATAAGAACCTCTTTGCAAATAAAGGACTTTTTGGTTCAGGAGACCTGTTGCAGACTGCAACTTTTGGGACAACCTCACACCTGTGCGCCTTGGCGGGCTGTCTGGGGAGACCAAGGGTAGCCGGGCAAACATGCCTGCTTCCCTTCCCAATCTTTTGGAGGGGAGGTAGGAGGCTAGAAAGGCGTCTTTCCCCGGCCATTGGGTTCAGGGGGGCGGTAGACTAGAAAGGTGATGCTGAAGTGGGGTGGAGAAGCTCCGGGGGGGGGGGGAAGAGGCAAGCTTCCATGCCTGCCCTATGCTTTCCCAGCCCCCTGCCTAATATGCTAATAAGGTGCGCTGTCAGGGGTGCGGCTTAACATGCTAATGAGTTTCTGCTGTTGGGTGTGGCCTACTATGCTAATGAGTTCCTGCTAGCCTTTTTCTACAAAAAAAGCCCTGTATGTATGCATGGATGAATATATGTGTGTGACTATGTATATGTGTGTGTGTGTGTGTATACACATATATATATACATATGCTGCCCCTGAGCTCCGTAGAGAAAGAATAGGTTTAAAATTACAATGTTTTTATTTGTAATAACCAATTTTGTGAAATAAAGAATTTAAAAATGTCCACGGTCATGACTGAGGAGGCCGTGTTGTCTCAGCCGAGACTCTTCCTGCCAAATGTGCAGACGAAAGCCATGAAGGATACAAGCTGCATATTTTGGGCGGGTATTCTGGCAGAGACTCGCCTTTCTTTAAGGAACGATTAAACTTCTACAGTAAACAGTAGCGACAAAGGAACTGATAAATAATTGAAAGATTTAATGGTTTCTTCTGAAGCCCTATGCTATGGAAAAACATTTCAGACACGGCAGCCAGTTTTGGAATATTTGCTTTTTGCTTAAACTGGAGAAAAACTTGATGATTGTATATTTTAGGAGGTTTATTGGTTGCTGTGTGCCTACAATGCCCTTTGCAGATTGTGTCCATCATGGCTGCTGATGCACCCCATAATAATCAGGGCCCCATGTTGGTAGGAGAGGCAACATACCTCAGGTGCTCAGCTGGACCCCGTTTCCTCTTGAAGCAGAGAGCCAGTTGTGGATGGTTAGAACAGGGGTCCCCATTGTGAGGCCTATGGGCACAAGGGCACCTGCCAACACCTTTCTTGGTGCCCATCGAGTGTTTTTGGAAAGTGGGTGGGGCCAGCTGGGACTTTTGTCCAGCAAGGCTTCTGATTGGCTGTGCAGATCTTTAAAAATGCTACTCTGGCAGCAGCACAAGAATCTCCACTGTGTGACTGAAAGCAAGCTGTACTGAAGAAATAAACTATGTTGATTTAAAAAGGCATCCCCGTTAAACAGACCTTATCTATTTATTTATTTTGTTCAACTTATATCCCACCCTCCCCACATTTCTAGGCTTCTACCTCAAATGTTGAAAAGTTACTATTAGAGTTATGTATAACCTAACTCCCTGACATTTTGTGGTCAGCTGTCACGGGCTGGCCTGGGCTGAGAGTAGGGTTGCCAAGTCCGGGTTGGGAAATACCTGGGGACTTTGGGGGTGGAGCCAGGAGAGGGCGGGGTTTGGGGAGGGGAGAGGCCTCAGCATGGTACAGTTCCTTAGAGTCCACCCTTCAAAGCAGCCATTTTCTCCAGGGGAGCTGATCTCTGTCAGCTGGAGATCAGTTGTAAAAGCGGGGGATCCCCAGGCCCCACCTGGAGGTTGGTAACTCTACCTGAGAGGCAGGAGTCCAGTCCGGGGGTTGTAGCCGGGAGAGACAGAACAGGAGCTGAGTCGAGAGTCCGAGAGAGTGGTTGTCCGAAGCAGGAGGTCAGGAAGCCAGGAATCTGAACAGAAACAAGGTCCAAGAACAGGAGCTGAGGGTGGACGTGAGGTCAGCATGGATGCGACTTGTTGTTTCCTCAGAGAGCCCAGTCCCAAGTGGGAGCTATATAGGCCTCTGGCAGTGCTTCCCTTAATGGTGCTGCTGCTCCTGTGAGTACTCAGGGCTCGGCACCCACCTTCCTTGCCAATGTGTGTCTTGGCGGCAGGTTGCTAAGTCCCTACGGAGCCGCTCCTTCAGCCGAGCCCCCTGTGGGAGTGATCAGGCGGCCTTTCCGTTTGCACCTCTACCTCATCGGCTGCTGGAGGATGAGGTGCCAGGGTTACCGGCTGGTGCACTGGTGGCAGCAGCAAGCTGTCAACTCCTGAGGAGTCAGAGGGGCTGGCTTCTGGCTCTGGCAATGCTGCAAAACAGGCCTGAGAAAAACTTGTAGGCCAACATAGTCAATTTCCATAATTTAGGACTTCTTCCATTCTGATCTGATATTATATTTTTTTACAAAAGTATTTCTTACCCATAAAGAAAGTTACCATTTGCAATTACCTGTGGTCTTGGTAATTTTCTAGCCCAAGACATTTTCTGCTTCAATACATTTGTTAAGTCTTTTAAGATAACAGGACTATGTTTTGGGAGGGTCGTCTTTTAAAAAGGGACACTGGTTGTGGATAGCCATTTCCCAGGCACTCTTCACCAAGAAGTACTTGGGCACCCAGTCAAAAAATCTGCATCCGATCAAACCCAGCCTGACCTCTCCCTTGAAGCTGAAACAACTAAATCGAGACTATCGTACTTTGGTCACATTTTAGAAACACAAGAGTCACCAGAAATGACAATAGTGCTCAGAAAAGCTGAAGGCAGCAGGAAAAGAGCAAGACCCCACATGAGATGAGAAGGGAGCCATGCCCTCAGTTTGCAAGACCTGAGCAGGGCTGTTGACAACAGGACGTTTGGGGGCACATTAATTCATAGGGTTGCCATACCTCAGAAGCCGCTTGACACCACAGTGGGAAAAACGAAGCTTGAGTCCAGTGTCGCCTTTAAGACCAACAGAGCGTATGCACAGGAAAGCTTATATCCAGAATTAAACCTGGGTGGTCTTCAAGGTGCCATGACTGGACTCAAACTTTGATCGGTTGCTTCAGACCTCCATGGCCACCCACCTGAATCTATTATCACAGTGAAAAAAAGTCAGAAGCGAAGAAGGGCCTCCTCCCCCCCCCCCCCCCAGTGTGTTAATTGTCAAAGGCAGATGGGTTGGGAAAGGTTATTAGTTCTTATCAAGGTGATGTTTCGTGATGTGCACCATTTAACTCGAACGTTTTAATCAGGCTCTCCCTCAGCTAGCCCGGCCTAGGATATGGAAAAACAATCCAGGCATGAAAATTCCCCGGAGCGAGTTGTGTATTAACGGGGCTGGGATCAGTAAACACGCTCTGCGACTGCAGGCATCCCGGGGTCACATCTGTGTACAACGGGAGATTCGCGGCGCCTTTCTCATAGATCAGTTTTATACCGCCACAGTCCGCATGGAAAATAGATTTCGTACTTATCTTATCCCATCGATTTCAGTTCCAGGCCTGGGCACTTCCGTAAGGGATAGAATCACAAAGGGCTCTTTCTGCTCTTTACGCCACTCTCTCCGCTGTTGCCTATTTTTAATCCTAAGAAACGATCTTATGATTTTGCTGACTCACGGCTGGGGCCAACTTTCCTCTCCCGAATCTCTACTTGGTCGTTCCCTTTGCTGTTTTAAACGTCTCCCATTTGATTCGAAACGTACACCCCCCCACCCGCTCTCTGCGCCCCCTAATCTCCCGATTCGTACCCAAAACAAAGGAAATTAATTGAATTTTATTGTACCATGCAACGAGGGTTGGATTTTCTACAGCCGGAGTGGCCATTGCAGTTCTCTGCAGCTAGATTCAGGTGGGTCACCGTGTTGGGCCCCCACGCTGGAACAGGAATCCCTTGGTCTGAAGCAGCAGAACTACGTTTTGAGTCCAGCAGCACCTTTAAGACCAACAAAGTTTTATTCAAGGTATAAGGTGTTGTGTGCATGCACCCTTCTGAAGTTTTATGCAAGGTATAAGGTTTCCTGCTCATGCACACTTCTTCTGAAGCGTGCGTGCACACAGAAAGCTTATCCTTTGAGTAAAACTTTGTTCTCTTAAAGGTGCCACTGGACTCGAACTTAATTCTCTGCAGAGGGACGCCAGCGACGGGAGCGACTCTTGCAGAGGGCAGCCCTAGTCTGCAACGTTTGCTCGCGGCTTCCCTTCGTTAAACCAGAGAAGGCCGCCCGCTCCCGCCCGCGAAATCGGGCTCCCGTTGCAGTCCCACGCGCACTTGCTGCCGGCCTCGACACAAATCCAGCAGCCGAAGGCCCTGGATTAAAGTGTTTTTCAAGTGACGGCAACTTGGAGGGACTCTCCGCGCAGACCCGGAGCGGCTCTGCACCGCTTTCCGCAACCGCGCCCACCCGGCAGCGGCCAGCGAGGCGAAGGCGCGCGCGGCTCTTTGGGCCCCCGCCCCCTCCGGCCCGCCGGCAGCTGCTGCTCCGGAGCGCGCGGCCGGGGCCCCCTCTAGAGGCACCCGCGGCTACAGCAGGGGAGGGCCGGGCCGGGCCGGGCGCTCCAGGCGGGCGGGTGTCAGGTTTCCCGGAAGCGGCCCTGCGCCGGAGGAGCCGCTTCCCCCGGCAAAAGCCTGGCTCCGGCGCCGCGCGTGGCAGCTGGAGCAGTTTCTGGGTTGCTCTTGCCCGGTTCCAGCAGCGGCGGCGGCGGCGACCGGCGATGGAGGCGCTGCCCGCCCGGGACGACAAGCCCAACCCGCTGAGCCGCGCCAACTTCTGCTCTCGGCTCTTCTTCTGGTGAGTAGAGGGCGGCCGGGCCGGTTTCTTTCCCCTCCTGGAATCGGCTCCTTGGAAGAAAGAAAGGCGACTACACTCGAGCGGGGCTTCATTTGACCCTCCTCCCCAATCCCTGATTGATTTAGCTCTGGAAGGCTTAACGATTGCAGCTTTCTGGGCATGTGCAGAGGGCCAGTTTCTAAACGGATCCCAGGCGCCTGAAGGTTAAGGGCGCCTCTGGGTAAATGTAGCGTGCCCGTTCCCTGGTACCATGATGAGGATTCCCCAAAGGGGAGTAGGAGTCCCATGCCCCGGCACTTCTCGTTGTAGGATAGAAAAGGGGAAAGGTGGGAAGTTTTGTTCCAGAAGAGGTCTCCTGGGTTGCATTCACACGTCATTGCGTGTGTTGCAATGCCAGTCCTCTGATGTGTAGGGTCGCGTGGAGTCCGCGCTGGAGAGACCAGTGGGGAAGGATTGTGGAAGTATAACATCCAGCCACGTGTGTGGCTCCTGACCTGGTTGAAAAGTGTGATTTTCTCCAAGGAAATGGCACTTGCTTCTGAGTAGTTAGTACTTCAGGAAAGAAATTCTGAAGTGAGAGGTTTTTGAGCATGTAGCCCTTCCTAGGAAGCTTGTATTTGGGGTGGGTTTGGTTTTCCCCGCAAGCGTTGTGGGATTTATGGAACAGGCTGTTCCCTAAAGGTGGTTAAGAAGTACAGTTCTGATTTCCTACTTAGCGGCCAGTGGATAGCGAGGGTGGTGTCCATGTAAACTGGCGACTGCAAAGGCATTAGTCTGTTGGGGCAAAAAAACCCCAAAAGTTGAGTGGCGCCTTACAAAGTAACAGCATTTATTTGGTTAAGGTGGGCAGCCGTGTTGGTCTGAAGCAACAGAACAAAGAGTCCAGTGGCACCTGTCAGACAAAAGTTTTATTCAAGGTGTGAGTTTTTGTGTGCACACTCACTTCATCAGATGATAAAATGGAATTACTGTGTTTAATTACTGTGTTTAAATGTAGTTCTCTGTTTTGGAGGCAAAGAAAATACTCTGCACAGGCCAAGATGATGTAAAGTTTGCCTCTGTTGTAGAAAGGAGGTGGATGGGGTCTACGGATGGGATTCTCACAATTTTGGGCACATCAATTTCCAGTTCTGACATATTTATTACCTATGTTGTCCCCCCCCCCCCCCCAGCTGAACCCAAACAGATGATAACCAGAAACCGCTTGTCATTCTTTCGATCTGTTAAAAAAAATATCTTCATCCTTTTGTATGCTAAATTAACAAGCTGCCCTTATATATACTAATGTGTAATTCCATTTCGTCGTCTGACAAAGTGTGCATGCAAACGAAAGCTCACGTTTTCACTAAAACTTCGTTGGTCTTATAGGTGCTATTGGACTCTAGCATTTATTTGAGTATGAGCCTTTCTGAGTCGCTCACCAGTGATGGCATCTTGCAGTGGACCAACCAGGATTTTATGAAGGCCATTTCTACATAAAAGCAATGAAACCTGTTTTGTCTTATTCAGACGATGCTTGACAGTCTGCTATCCTTTCCTCTTGGGAAGTCTGTTTCCTGCCTAGGGGGGGAAAATGACTAGTTTATTGTGGATTGACTGTAGAATCGAGGAGAGAGACTAACTCAAATCTCTTAATTTAAATCAGATTTCCTGTTTTGAGATTTACCTGTTTCATGAAGGTTTTGTGCTGATCGGCTGAGTTTGGTGTAGTGGCTCAGGTGAGCAGTTAGGATTAGGGAGATCCAGGTTTGGATTCCCCGTCTGCCATGAAGCTTGCTGGGTGACCTTAGGCCGGTCACATACATGCTTGCTCTCATCCTGCCCTGCCTCACAAGGTTGTTGTAAAGGTAAAATAGAGGAGGAAAGGGGGATCAGTGTATGCCACCCTGAGCTCCTTGGAGGAAAGACAGGATTAAAATGGGCTAAAATAAACTGCCATAAAGCATATGAATTTGCAATTGAATAAAGCCCTCTGTGTAGCAGCCGTAATAGCCTAATATTTCCAGAGCTTGAAAACTAAGCAGGGTCAGTATTTGAATGGGAGGCCACCAAGGAAGTCCTGAGTTGCTTTGCGGAGAAAGGCAGTGGCAAACCATCTCTGCTCATCTCTTGGCCTTGAAAACCCTGTGAGGTGGGATTTTGTTGCTATGAGTTGGTTGCGACCCAGTGGCACACGTTAAATTTTAAAGCCCTTTATGCACGATGCAGAACCTCTAGCTCAGGGGTGGCCAACCTGTGGCTCGGGAGCCACATGCGGCTCTTTCACATATATTGTGCGGCTCCTGGCAGGGTGGCAGGGGAAGCAAAGGGGAGGCATGCTTTTTCTCTCTTTCTCCCTTCCTTCCTTCCTTCCCTCCTCCCTCCCGTCTGTTTGCTTTCCTAGTTTCTCTCTCTCTCTTTCTTTCCACTTCTTTAATTCTTTCTTTCCATCTCTCTCTTTTTCTCTCTCTCTCTCAATATCATTAGTAAACAAGTAATATCATTATCAATAACCAGTTTTCCTCGTTTGTTTTTATTTTTGGCAGTCCCATTAAACGTTAATAAAAAGCAAATTTGCATATTTTAAAAAACTAAAAACGTGTGTGATATTTGTTCCTGTCTTGCGGCTCTCAGACATCTGACGTTTATTCTATGTGGCTCTTACGTTAAGCAAGGTTGGCCACCCCTGCTCTAGCTGTACATCCTACATGCTTTTTGCCTTATACTGTGATGCAAGCTTAATGGGAGTTGTTGTGAAATTAAGGAATTTTTGCCTATCTAATACTGCTCCTACGCTGAGATTACTTCCCTGAAAATGAGGGTCACAATCATGCTGGATCGTGGATTGCATGTCTAGAAATTTCCAGGAGCAAGGCTGGTAAAATTGTTGTGTAAAACGTGGTTTTTTTCCCATGAGGCTGAAAGGAAATATTTATGTTCTTTCAGGATATCATCAATACTCATGATTTGCTTCAGTCTCAAACACTGCGTGTGACCTTTTGCATCTTATTTTGACCACAAGTCAAATATTTTCCTCCAGGTTTTTCTTTTATTAAGAAAAGAGGATTCAGTGTTGTTTGTAAAGGTCATAAACTCCGTTTTGAGCAAAGGAAGCTGTCTCCAACATGAGTCAAGCTCTCGGCCATCACGCAGTTAATTCTGAACTTGGCCCCAGTCCATGGATGTAGAATTCCCCTCAGTTGGGGAAGGGATACTTATGCCTGCACAGACAGTACAAGTCTAAAAGAAAAGGCTGGATGAGATCCTGTGGAATGAGGTGGTCACTGCTCCGTGGCAGCCTGCCCAGAGGTGGTGTGGAGCAGTGTTTCCCAGCCTGTGGGTTGGGAACAAAAGTGGGTCGTGAAGTCTCTGCAAGTGGGTTGCGGGCCAGCCTTCCCTTGTGGGCCCTTTCCTTTGCTCTCTTTTGTATCTTGGAAACCAAGATCTGACCCTGGAAACAGTATCTTCCACCCCCACCCCCCACTGCATCTACAAGTTGATCAAGCGAAGTGTGTCCTGCTGGTCACTAGAGTGAGTGAGAATCTTAGGGGGGGATTAGAGAGAGTAATGGGGAAGGAGAGTGTGGTCAAAGGCTGGTTTGTAACCTCCATGTGAAAGGCTGTATAGCCCTTTCTGCACAGTCCTTTTAACCCATTTTCACCACCCTGTCCCCCAAGCAATTCTGCGCTAACATCGAATTCAACCTTCTTTTTAATCCGTTTTTTTCCCCATTCTGCTTTAAAATCGAGTTCAACCTTCTTTTTTAACTCCCCCCCCCTGCATTCAGTGGTTAGCCTGGTTTCAGCCTGCTTTAACCATGGGTGCTGTTTTGCTGTAGACTTAAATAGCCTTGACTTGAACACTGAGAAAATCTGGAGTGGCAGGCAAATGCGGAAAGGACCTATGTCAGAATGCTACTTCCTTGGGGTTCATAGTGGGGGTAGATGCACTCTTTGTGCAGTGTTTGTTGGTTTCTCAAAAAGCATCTGGTTAGCTGCTGTAGAGAATGGAACGCTGAACCAGGTGGGTGCAAAGGTCATAGTTTGCCTAGGGTGCTGAAAAAACTTTGGGCCAGTCCTGAATAGGTCACTATACCAACTAAATTTGGACTTGTGGGTCACCATACCGAAAAGGCTGGAAACCACTGGTGTAGAGCGCAACTTTTATCTGTGAACTCTTTGCTCCAAGCTGCTCCCCACCAGCTGGCTGGTAGAGTCACATGACTGATTGCAGTGGGGCTTGAGGGGTAGGATGCTGGGAGCATGTCCCTCATACTTTCTGTTCCAGGTCTTCTCTCCCTGCCCAGTGCTATCCATCGCCTGACCAGTGTTCCCTCTAAGCTGAGTTAGTGTGAGCTAGCTCACAGTTTTTTGGCTTCCAGCTCACACATTTTTGTCTTGGCTCAGGAAGGGTGGCTCCAGAGCAAACTAATTTATGTAGTAGCCAAATCACTCACTCCCAACTTTATTGCCAGTAGCTCGCAAAGTGGGATGTTTGTTCACAGGACTCCACAGCGTAGAGGGAGCATTGCACTTGACTGGTAGTGGGGGAGGCTTTGGATGGAAAACTGCGCTGTACACTTTCCGCCTCAAACCACCACTGACCAAAGTGGGGCACCAGAAACCATCATGGGAGGGGAAAACATGATGTCCCACACTAGTGAGTGCATAGAAGCCCCTACAGGCCTAACATTTGCACAGACTCGGAGCCCGGCAACTGTGTTTAGTAGTAGTGGGCAGTTCCTGGGATGCACCTGATACGTGCAGTCACTATATCATGGGTTTTCGGCAGCATGTAGAACATATTTAGCTGGTAAATTGGAGACATTCTGCACGTTGCCCAGTAGACATAGTGGTTTGCCTGCATTGGGTGCACTGTGGGGACCACACAACCCTGAGACGCACAGTTGGCAGTCTCCCAGTGAACATGAACATAATGTCTGCACAAGTCTTGAACCTTGGATCTTCTGTGTGCAGTGCAGATGCGCTGTGTCTCAGCCCCTTTGCCAGCAGATGCAGAATAAAGAGAGCTGACACCATCAAGAGGGATAGAAAAGAGCAAGAGTCCCGTAGCACCTTAAAGACTAACAAAATATGTGGCAGGGTATGAGCTTTCGTGGGTCACTGCTCTCTCCTTCACATAAACTCATACCCCGCGACTCACAAAAGCTCATACCCTGCCACATATTTTGTTAGTCTTTAAGGTACTTCTGGGCTCTTGGTCTTTTCTACTGCTACAGACAGACTAATTTATTTATTTATTTGTTTATTTGTTAGATTTCTAGGCCGCTCTTCCCGCTGTTGCAGGCCCAGAGCGGCTTACAGGGTGGGACATGCCAAGATTCATAAAACAGTAAATACAATAAGACTTAAAAAGATTAAAACATGATGAGCATAAAATATTCAGTACAATACAATTCAATTCAATACAATTCAATTAAACTAACACGGCTACCCATCTTGAACTATCAAGAGGGCTGGTTAAAGGGCCACCTTTATTTCACATTGATGACAGAAGGATCTGCAGTACCCATTGGACAGCTGCTGGCTTGCAGAAGAGTCAGGCCTCCTCTTCCCTGGGCATCCCTGCTTTAAATGGTGAGGCCACCTTGGCTCTGAGCCCTGAGCCGCCTAGCATCTATGGCTCAGGCTCATCCTTGCCAGGCATTCCTCAGTGCTTGAAGGAGAAGTGTGTCTGGATGCAGGTGGTGTACATGATCCCAGGCTGGCTGAGATCCCTGAGCACACGTTTAGCATGTGTTTTCCCCTTCATGTGTTGTAGTTAATTGCCAAGAACAAGAACTTTTCTATCCCATAACTGCTTGGTATCTATAAGTGCAGGACACTGTAAATTGGTGGATTTGCAACACAGGGTAAGAATACCACCCTCCTACTACAGGGATAGTATCTCTCTTATATATAAAGCTGTTTTCAAAGCGGCAAGATTCCATGGGGTGCCAAAATCAGTTGGCTGCAAGAACTGCCACTCAAAACGGCGTCCTTGCCCACTGGCTGCATTCCCTCCTTGCATTGCCTCACTCCCGCCCACCGAGCATTGCACTTTGGGAGTTGTAGTTCTCTGCTGGCTTTACTGCAACCATAGCGAAGGGAATTAGAACTACAACTCCCAATTTGGGAGTCCCAAGAGGCGGTGGGCTCCTTATCTTGTGAGCAAAAATTCTACTTTGTGAGCTACTGGCATTAAAGTTGTAAGTGAGCAATTTGGCTACTGCAATAAATTAGTTTGCTCTGGAGCCATCCTTCCTTGAAACAAGCTCCACTGAAGTCAGCAGCCGACATTCTTGACCTCTGCCTGGACATTCATGAAAAAAGGAGGTCTTCTGAGAGGATGGGGAGTGCCTCATGGGTAGGGTTCTCAACATCCTGTTGGGGCCTGGAAATCTGCGATTACAACTGATATCTAGGCAAATAGAGGTCAGTTCCCCTGGAGAATATGGCTGCTTTGGAGGGTGGACTCTATGGCATCATGCCCTGCCAAGGTCCCATCCCTCTCCAAACCCTGCCCTCCCTAGGCTCCACCCTCAGAGTCTCCAGGTATTTCCCAACCCAGAGTTGGCAACCGTACTCATGGGCCATGTGTGGTGCACTTCACAGTATTTGGCAGAAGAAATGAGCCAATCAGGGAAAGTTTTGTCTGGCTTCTGTCTGAGAGATGGGGCAGAGGGCACAGGTACCACAGTGATGTTTTTGAATGCCATGGTGAGCTAGGTGGTTTGCCATTGCCTGCCTTGGCGTAGCAACCCTGGACTTCCTTGGTGGTTCCCCATGCAAGGACTAACCAGGGCTGACCCTGCTTAGCTTCTAGATCTGACAAGATCAGGCTAGCCTGGGCCATCCAGGTCAGGGCAGGCTGCCGATAACTAGGAGTAAACAGCCGTGCCCCAGTAGATCTGCTTTAGCCCTCCATGGGCTGCTCAGCCGCACTTGCTCCAGGACCATTTTAACTTCCCAGTTCATGGCTGCCCTCATAATAGGCTGGGGTAAGGTTGGCCTCCAGTTCTAGCACACTTATAGTCCTTAGATCTCAGTTGCTCAGTGTTCCTTGGGGACATTTAATACTATACATTTCAAAATCTTGTTTGGTCAGAGTTTTTAGTTGGCTCACAGCAGGTCTTAACCAGTTGTGGGTATCTGTGTTGCCCTTTTATGTTATTTGCTGAGAGACTAGGAAACGGATCCTGCTGATTTGTTTTATCAACCTAACAATGCTGCTTTGGGTATGATTCAGCCTGATTAAATTCATCATGTTTTCTTTGCTGAATTGTTGGCATAAAAGCAAAATGGCTTAAAATCGCTTGTTGGCCTTCAGTGGTTTAATTATTTTTTTTTAGCGGAAGGTCCTGTCCCTGCGTAATGGGCTTTGACTGGCTTGCTGCCGGTAAGCAGTTTATATCTACAGTAAACTCTAAAATGTCAAAGAATAACCATGCGGCTCTCACTAGTCAAGGTAGTATATCCTGGGCTAGAGTTATATATACTTTTTAACTGAGATTAGTTAAGAATCCTAGCTTCTGCACTTGCAGATATCCTTTGGGATTTATGTGTAAGGTTTGGGTTTGAAATTTTTGCAGCTTTGGTGCATGAGGTAGGAAAGGCCTGGGAGATCAGTGGGCAGAGGGTTTCAGTTTCAAGCAAACATAATGATAACTTAATTTCAAATGTTAATTTAGCCCTTCTAGGCTTGGATTAAAGGTGACTCTAGCTGAGTAGCCTCAGCAGTTACAGGAGGTATCTGTAACACAGACACCTCCCCCCCCCCCCGATACCTCCTGTAACTGCTGAGGCCACTCAGCTAGATTTCCCCTTTAACCCAAGCCTAGAAGGGCTAAATTAATATTTGAAATTAACTTAGCATTTGAAGTGAAATACAGCCTGAGAAGGAGAGGAACTCTTGTCTGAGCAGCTCCCTTTCAGCAATACCTATTGTTAATCAGCCCAAGGCTGATCCACTCATCCTCCTTTATTGGTTAGCTCCCAGTCACTGTGATTGGCTTCAGTGGGGTGTGGAGGTTTGGCCTAAGCTGTTTATTTAGGGCTCCTACCAGCAGGCCCAGCTCCAGTGACAAAGTATCTGGAACAAGGGAATAAACAGGCGAGTTTGTTCAGATGAGTGAGTTCAGCAGCAGGGTGAGAAAGCCAGGGCACTAGTCTCTCCACATCCCTAAAAGGGTAAGCCCAGTTTCCACAAACAGATCTACATAAATAGGAAAATATATAAAAAATGTGTGTGGAGGGAAGCAGTTATGAAGGTAGGGGGTTGGAGCTCTGCAGTATATTGCGCTGAGTGCAACATGTATTACCATGGGTGTGTCCTCAGTGCAAGGAGCTCTTGGTTCTCAGGGAACGAGTTCACACCCTTGAGGCCAAGGTGACTGACCTGGAGAAGCAGAGACAATCAGGCATGTCGGGAAGACTCTTGGGGAAGGAGGCAAACAGTGTCCCTGAGGCATCCTGCTAAGTCCTGATCACCAATACTGCAATCCAGGAGTAAATCCTGTTAAGTTGTAGATGGTTTAGTTCTGAGTAAACATGCGTGGGGTAGAGCAGTATGCACAGTGCAATGGCACTGACTGGCATTCTTTTCTTGCCTTCTTGACCTTGACTTTCCTTTGTTTCCTCTAAGGGAGCCCATTTAAAACTGTGAGCTCCTTGGAAAAGTGAAGGTCCATCTTGTCCATTTTCTTTTCCCACACAGTGGCCAACAATGCTCCATCTAAGCTGTGGAGCCTTGTGAGCAAAAAGTCTACTTTGTGAGCTACTGGCATTAAAGTTGTGAGTGAGCGATTGGGCTACTGCATAAATCAGTCTGCTCTGGAGCCATCCTTCCTGAGCTAAGACAGAAATGTGTGAGCTGGAGGCTAAAAAACTGTGAGCTGGCTCACACTGACTCAGCTTAGAGGGAACACTAGTGGCCAACCAGATGCTCCCAGAATGGTCTAGAAGCAGGGCCTGGACACCAAGACCTTTCCCTAACGTTGCATCCTACCACTGGCATTCAAAGGTTTACTGCCTCTGGATATGGAGGGTTATAACTTTGGTTCTGCTTCCACTCATGTGACTGGTGTCACATGGCTTTCTGTCACATGCTTGTGGCTCTGAGAGTCCCTTGCTGCTGACCGGGGTGTGTGTGTGTGTTAAAGGTGAGTCCCGTGTCTGGAAAGGTTGAAGACCGCTGAGCTAACATTTTACTGTGTGTGTGCGCGCCTCTATAATTAACCGGACACTGTTTCCAAACAGCTAAACAGATGTTGCTGTAGAGTTGCTATGTTTATAGCTGGAAGTTCTAATAGTCAGTATAATGTGTAAACAGCCTAGCATTTCTGCAGTTTCTCTTCTAAATTGTTTGTACCCGCTCAAGGGATTCACAACATCGGAAAATAGATTTCAAGGCTGGATGAGCATCAAGGCGTCCAGGCAATGTGAACTGTACACCTGGTTCTTCTGCGTCCTTTAATGTTTTGTGTTTCAGTTGTCAACACATGAGGTCTACAAGAATCAAATCCTACTTGTTTGCTTTTGCAGACCCATTGATAGTTCTGCAAGCTCTTTTGGGGAAAAGGATCATCAAACAATTGATTTGAAAGAGCTCTTTGACTTTTTGTAGTAGTTACTTAGGAGTTTGGGCAGTAGCCACAGCATTGCTTTAGGAAGATTGGTTATCATGAGTTGTTTTGGGCACTTTCTGAGAACTAAGAAATAAGAACGTTCCAGTTTGGTCTACAATAGCCACACACGACTTGTTGACCCACCAAGGGGAACACAGTCCACCAGTCTCGTATGCCAAGAGGAAAGGTGAGGTATAAACATTTTAGTAAATACATTTTTTAGTAAATGTCAAGCGTTGGGCACACCCAGGAAGCTCATGGACTGCCGTAGGCTTGGTGGGCTGCAAATTACACAGGTCTGGTCTAGAAACTCCTCAGTGTTTTGAAATATTACTGGACCTACAAGTGAATCCTAAATAATGTTTGCTGCATGAGGAGGAGGAGGCCTCAGGAGAGCCATTGCCACCTGGTTCTACTAAGTATGCTTAGGATTGCAGCCATCATTCATCTTCCTTCCAATTTTTATCTTGCATGGCTTATGGCCCAAGAGTGCTTGCAATGGACCTACGTCACCTCCAGGTTATATTACAGCGATGCGCAGGGCCTTTGAAGACCATTTGGAAGCTTCAGCTAGTTTAGAAGGTGGCGCCAAGATGTAATGACTATAAGGAATGTATATGGACAGATCTTAAAGGACTCCTTTCCATGGTCCAATAAAAGCTGTGTGGCTCAATGCCTTGAGCAGTGTAACAATCTGAAATTTCATTTATAGTCTCTGTTTCCCAAAAAGACAAAAGGAGTAAAAAAAAAAAAAAAGATTGCAACATCCAAAGTTGTATTGGTTGACCTGCAAGTAGGAAGGGAACCACCCTACTTGGATAAGAATAATAGAAATTCACCACCCACGGTAGAATGAAACAACATCCTAAATTACAATATAGAGTTCAGTCACCAAACTGTTTGTTGTATCTGGGTTAGAGACCCCCCAAAACTTGAGCATGTTAGAAAGAGGAGCTGATTTTAAGACATTTGAGAGAAATGTCTGACCTTCCTGGGCTCAGTACCTGCTCTTAGGCAGTGCTGCAGTGGGAAGATTTATTCCTTCATGCCACCAGGAAGGTACTGCTCCAGACAATGGCCTAGTGCAGGGTTCTCCAACATGGTGCGCATGGGCAGCATGGTGTCAACCAGGCTACTCAGAAAGTGGTCAGAGCCACTGTAAGGCAGACCGTATTACTGGCTTTTTCCCCTCCCGTGGCTTTTCTCCCTTCTCTTTCTCCCTCCACCTCCAGGCTTCCTTTTGTTTCTTTTTAATTCCCCTTCTGCAGTTCTTCGCCTCCTGGGGCAGCCATTTTGGAGTGCTACTGACCATGCCCTCTCAAAATTCCTAAGGTGCCCACGGATTCAGAAAGATTGGGGACCTTTGGCCTAGTGGAAAGGCTGGCCCTGTTGGAGATTGAGTGCTCAAGAGCTGTCATATGTCTCAGATGTCAGTAGGAACAAGTATTAAAGTGTCACTAATTAATAAATGGCGAAAGACTTCATTGGTGGGCAGACCGTGCAAGGTAATTGAAAGTCCAAAGGGCAGTGAATCAGAGAGGCTTTACCACACAAAGCTTCTTGAAGAACTGGAAACAGTTCTGTGGCATGAGCAGTAGTACCCCTCGGCTTGCCTTGCCCTTGCCTTGATTGGTGTACAGAAAGGAACACATGTGCCAGTAGCTAGAAATACCAGTAGAACAAAGTTTGAGTCCAGAGGCACCTTTGAGACCAATGAAGTTTTATTCAAGGTGTAAGCTTTTGTGTGCACGCACACTTCTTCAGACACAATCTGAAGAAGTGCGCATGCACATGAAAGCTCATACCTTGAATAAAAACTTTGCGGGTCTTAAAGGTTCTGCTGGACTCAAACTTTGTTCTCCTTCTTCAGAACAACACGGCTACCCACCTGAATCTAAAAATACCGGTGTAAGGGATTGTTTGTCTCCCGAGTGGGACATCACAGCCCCTTCTGTTGAAAGCATGACTTTCAAATCTCTTTTCTGCTATGAAATGCTGGACATAGGATTTTCTTCTTTTGAAGTGAGGTCAAAAACAAAAAGGAAAAAAAGGAAAAATTTGAACCTTATTGGTCGTAAGCTGAGATCTTAGTTGTGTGGAGGAACTAAGTGGCAATGAATCTGGTAAAAACATGAGGATGACCGTTTTATATAGCTTTTTGAGTATATTCAAAGGGCTTCTTATGTGGTTTCTCAGTGATTTTTATGACAGGCCTGCAAGGCTGGTCAGTCTCATCCCATTAAATATATGGGAGAACTGAGGCTGAAAGAATGGTGGTCTCTCAAAGGCCACCTAGTTACATACACAGCTGAACTGGGCTTTGAAACAGAAATGTCCCAGCTTATTTTCCTAAGTGCACCACCAGCTGCAAAGTCAAATGATGCATACTTCAAGTGAAGTAAAACGCTGATTAGGGAAAGAGCTTATATCAAATGATGCATACTTCAAGTGAAGTAAAAGGCTGATTAGGGAAAGAACGTATATAATTCAAGAGCAGAAAAAGATGGAATATTAGTTGTTGAGCAGTTGCAGAAGGTTACAGAAACATATTGTGGCCAACACTGTGCTAGCTAGTATTGTGTCCTGCATTAACAGTGGGGGTGATAAGCATAGGTGTGTAGATTGACTTGTTGCATGGTCTGATCCTGCTCCAGTTGCCATGAACACAGATACAAAAGTGAGGAAGCACAGTGAGGGGACGAGAAAGCCCAAGACTCTCCCATCGACTTGCTGCTTGGGCGTTTAAAACAAGGCTGTTGCACCTTGGCAAAAGGTCTCATGGTGGGATTCAGCAGCACCCGAACTCTTCTGGGCTTGGTTTTCTGCTAAATCTGCTAGAGGTCTGGAAAGTCTCTTTGCAATGTTTCTCATGCTTAAGTCTGGCTTGCAAGCAGGGTTTCTCTCATGTAGCTTTTGTTCTTCTCCCTCTGAGGTGGAGGACATCTCCATGGGTTATTCCCACCGTGCCTTTAGGGAGGCAGGAAATAGTTTTTTCCCCTTCCTGTTGCCACCTCCGGAATAGCCCATCCCCAGTTCTGTTCCTGCCTCAGTAGGGAGAAGCAGCAAAGACTACCTAGGCTTAGCTGTAGATCCACTGATACACCTTTTTCCTTCCAACTTCTGCCTTGCCCTTTCTTACTTTTCTCTGTCCTTCTCTGCTGTTTCTGCTCCAATCTTGGAGCGAAGCTGAAAAGGGGTCCTTGGACCCGAAGAGAAGTTTGATGCCAGCCGTGATCGTAGCAAAGGAACTTTCCGAGGCTTTTTCCTTGGGCGACAAAGGAGAGGCGCGTGCTGCGGTGGCGGCACGGGACAACTCCGGAGCCGATCTGCCTTCGCAGCTTGATAGTGCGCTCCCAATGCTAGTGGTGGGCTCGGTGGTGGCACCACGTGCCCAGAAGCACCACCGGCAGCCTGAAGAGGAGCCCACCATTTTCTCCGCGCACCCTCGGAGCGCTGGTGGCCATCTTGAGGGTCTGGCTTCGAGCCTGTGAATCCTCCACGGAGCCATCCCGGGAGCCGTGGGGACTGACAGAGGGCAGACAGGTTCTTCCCCAGCCCAGTTGCATCATGAGGAGGACCCTGAGACTGGCTCTCTGTGGGGTAAGTTCCCTGAACAAGGGGTCCTGGTTGATTCTTCCTTCCTTCTCACGGCCATTATCAGGCAGACCATTCAGATGTACCACAGGATTGACAACCAACTTGGAAAACAGCCTGGGCGCCGTAGAAAGGCCAAAGGGGAGTGCTCTGTACTGGAAGTGTAGGTTGTAGATGCAAAAGCGAAGAAACCGTTTGTGGGCTGGATGAATTGGCACATGAAGATATGCCTCCGTAAGATCTGTGGAGGTCAAATACTCGTTGGGAGACAGAGAGTCTGCTACAGCCTTCAGAGTTTCCACGCGAAAATGCCGCAGTCGGATATATGTGTACAGGAACTTGAGATCCAGGATCACCCTCCAGTCTCCCTTCTTCTTAGAGACCATGAACAATATGAAGTAAACGCCCTGGCCCCCCTCGTCCACAGGAACTGGTTCGATGGTCTTGATTTCCAGCAGGTGTTGCACAGCCCTTGTTGATAACAACTCTCTGACTTGCTTGCAGATGATTTCAGGAACCTCTCTGGAGGTTCTTCTCAGAAGTGCTACCTGTTCCACTTGCAGGGCCGGAGAGACAGGCACAGATCAGGAGTCTCAATGCATGGATGAAGGGTTCAAATTTGTTAGGCATTGGGATGCTTTTTGGAACAAGAGGAAACTGTATAAGAGAGACGGTCTCTACTTGTCCCGAGAAGGAATGACTGTGCTATGGAGCAGATGGTCACAGAACCGACTAGGGGAGAGACGATCCTGAATTCGGTCCTAAGTAATGCCCAAGACGTTAAAGTGATTGTTAAAGTGATTGCACTGCTTGGGAACAGTGACCATAATGTTATTGAGTTCAACATTTGTATAAATAGGGAGTATCCCCAAAAGACTGACACAACCACTTTTAACTTTAAAAGGGGTAACTTCTCTGATATAAGGGGACATGTGAGGAGAAAACTGAAAGGAAAATTAGAAAGGGTCAAGACCATTGGAGAAGCTTGAAGACTATTTAAAATTACAATCCAAGAGGTTCAGAGAAAATATATACCGCGGGTTAGGAATGGCACAAACAGGTATAGAAAAAAGCCTGCATGGTTAAAAAACAAAGTAATGGAAGCTGTAAAAGGTAAGAAGGATTCCTTTAAGCAGTGGAAAGCTAGTATCCGTGAGGCTGATGAAAGGGAACACAGGCTGTGGCAAATAAAATGCAACTCTGTGATCAGGAAGGCAAAAAGGGAATATGAGGAGCATATCGCAAAAAACATAAAGACCAACAAAAAAACTTTCTTCAAATACATTAGAAACAGGAAACCAGCCAGGGAGGCAGTGGGGCCCTTGGATGACCATGGGGTAAAAGGTGTAGTGAAGAATGATAGTGAAATGGCTGAGAAGCTGAATGCATTTTTTGCCTCTGTCTTCACTGTGGAAGATGAGAAGTGCTTGCCCACTCCAGAACCACTGATTTCGGGAGGGGTGTTGAAAGACCTGAGTCAGACTGAGGTGACAAGAGAGGAGGTTCTACGACTGATAGACAACTTAAAAAGGCTCCTAAGTAAATCACCGGGCCCGGATGGCATACATCCAAGAGTTCTGAAAGAACTCAAATGTGAACTTGTGGATCTCCTGACAAAAATATGTAATCTTTCCTTAAAATCTGCCTCCATTCCTGAGGACTGGAATGTAGCGAATGTCACTCCCATCTTTAAAAAGGATTCCAGAGGAGATCTGGGTAATTACAGGCCAGTCAGTCTGACGTCGATACTTAGTAAGTTAATGGAAACTGTTATTAAGGAAAAAATCATTAGGCACACTGATGAACAAAATCTCTTTGAGAAAGACTCAGCATGGGTTCTGTAAGGGAAGATCTTGTCTCACTAATCTGTTAGTGTTCTTTGAGGGAGTAAACAAACATGTGGACAAGGGGGACCCAATAGATGTTGTTTACCTTGACTTCCAGAAAGCTTTTGATAAAGTTCCTCATCAAAGGCTCCTAAGTAAGCTCAACAGTCACGGGATAAAAGGCCACGTCCTTTTGTGGATCAAAAACTGGCTAATTAAAAGGAAACAGAGAGTGAGTCTGAATGGGCAATTTTCTCAGTGGAGGGAGGTAAGCAGTGGGGTACTGCAGGAATCAGTACTCGGTCCGATGCTTTTTAACTTGTTTATTAATGATTTGGAGTTGGGAGTAAGCAGTGAAGTGGCTAAATTTGCAGATGACACAAAGTTGTTCAGGGTGGTGAGAACCAGGGAGGATTGTAAGGATCTGTTGAGGATGGGCGAGTGGGCATCAACGTGACAAATGGGGTTCAATGTAGCCAAGAGCAAAGTGATGCACATTGGAGCCAAAAATCCTACCTATAAATACACGTTGATGGGGTCCGAACTGGCAGAGACTGACCAAGAGAGAGATCTTGGAGTCATAGTAGATAACTCAATGAAAATGTCAAGACATTGTTCGACTGCAATGAAAATGGCCAACGCTATGCTGGGGGTTATTAGGAAGGGAACTGAAAACAAATCAGCCAGTATCATAATGCCCCTGTATAAATTGATGGTGCTACCTCATTTGGAGTACTATGTACAGTTTTGGTTGCCACACCTCAAAAAAGATATTATAGCTTTGGAAAAAGTGCAGAGGAGGGCAAATAGAACGATAAAAGGGTTGGAACACTTTTCCTATGAAGAAAGGTTGAAGCGCTTGGGGCTCTTTAGCTTGGAGAAATGATGGCTGAGGGGTGACATGATCGAGGTTTATAAGATTATGCAAGGGATAGAGCAGGTAGAGAAAGAAGTACTTTTCTCCCTTTCTCACAATAGAAGAACTCGTGGGCACTCCATGAAATTGCTGAGCAGTCGGGTTAGAACAGATAAAGGGTAGTACTTCCTCACCCAAAGAGTGATTAAAATGTGGAATTCACTGCCACAGGAGGTGGCAGTGGCTACAAACACAGACAGCTTCAAGAGGGAATTAGATAAACATATGGAGCGGAGGCTATTAGCCACAAAGTATAGATAGGAATTCTCAGTCTGGGGCAAGTGATGTTCTGTATTCTTGGTGGTTGACAGGGGTGGGGGCAACAGTGGGAGGGCTTCTAGTGTCCTGGCCCCACTGCTGGACTTCCTGAGGGCACCTGTTGTTTTTGGCCTCTGTGTGACACAGAGTGTTGGACTGGATGGGCCATTGGCCTGATCCAACATTGGCTTCTCTTACATTCTTATGTTCTTACTCTGCACTGACCCTACCTTTTAGCCCAAGATAGCTTCTACATTTCATCGTTTGCAGGAAATCTGCTTACCTACCTTCTGTCCTCATACCAAACATCCCAAGGAGCAGCTTTGGCATGCCTTGGATGTTAAGCGAGCCCTCAAGATTTACATCGTGAGGACGGAAGCCTGGAGGAAGTCAGATTTCTTATTCATCAACATTTCTCCATTGTGCAGGGAAGAAAAGATGTCCAAATCGACCGTCAGTTCAGTTCTGAAGTCCTGTATTGCAGAGGCCTACCGGGCCTCAGGGCTAGAGGTTCCCAGCGGCGTCACGGCCCACTCCCTCAGGAGTGCGGCAACTAACGCAACATTTGCCAACAGGGCTTCGGTGGAGGAAGTATGTAAGGTGGCCACCTGGTCCTCCATTTCTAAATTTGTGCGACATTACAAGATCAACACTGTTGCAACTGTGGATGTGGCCTTCGGGAGAAGAATACAGCACGTCGTGTCCTTGGAGGAAGGTGACGACCCACCCAACTGATGGGACGCTGCTCTGGGAAGTCCCATGGAGATGTCCTCCACCTCAGAGGGAGAATGGTTATTGGTACTCACCGTGAAGGGTCCTTCTCCTCTGAGGTGAGGAGGACATCTCGGCCCTCCCACTGTCATCTTTCTCTGGTCTATCTTTCTGTGCTGACTTCTTCTCTCTCCTACATAACCATACTCTGTTGCCTGCTCAGCAGAGTTTTCCATTTTTACACAGTTGTTGTTACCAAGTTGAAATTACTGTTTGAAGCTGTGGTTTGTAGGGCAAGGCCAGTTAAGTTAGGCTGCAAGCACTGCTTTCGGAGTCCCAGAACTGGGGATGGGCTATTCCGGAGGCGCCAACAGGAAGGGGAAAAAACTATTTCCTGTCTCCCTAAAGGCATGGTGGGAATAACCCATGGATATGTCCTCCTGACCTCAGAGGAGAAGGACCCTTCACGGTGAGTACCAATGTCCGTTTTCATTGTTGGAATTTTGTTGTATTCTATGGGCCAGTTTGCAGAGCTGGCAGTGTGGAAAGGAAGATAGTACATAATGTTGCAGTGTATGTAGTATTTGTTGACTAAAGCGTAAAGCCAAAATGTTAGGCTACTTTTTTGTTATCTGGGTGGTTCTTTGTGCTCAGGCACCCAGGACTCCGGAGTGCATATAAGAGAATGACTGCCGTGTTGTTCTGCTGTTTGAACAGGTGGCTGAATCCTTTGTTTGTTCTTGGTCATAAGCGGAGACTAGATGAAGATGACATGTATAAAGTGCTGCCCGAAGATTCCTCGAAGGTGCTTGGGGAAAGGTTACAATGGTGAGTAGCTGAAGACTGACTTTCTTTGCCTCCCAGAGAGATCCTGTGCAGTGTTAACTCTAGTCTGAGCCCGTTGAAATAAATGGGCTTAGACTAGAGTAACCGTTCACAGGATGGCATGACCAGTGATCAAAGATATAGGGACTGGGCCTCTTGGTCAGATTGCACTCCATAAGTATGGATACATTTATGGTGTCACTGCAAAGCCATCCCTCCAGTGATTCCCTGTGTGTTTTTGTATACCCTGCTTTTTGGATGCAGCTCACGTCAATCAGGAGTCACAGGCAAGTGATGGAGAGAGAGGGAGATGTAAAGAAGGGAGATGGTCGAACTAATTTCTGCATTAGTGTGTATGGTAAGGGGTCAGGCTGATATTTCTTTGCTAGTTTTAGGCATTTAATGTTGGGTTTTTAATTGACTACTTATTGTATTTATTTCTGTTGTAAGTCACCCTGAGCCCTGCTTGCAGGGAAGGGTGGCTTAATAAATCCAACTTAATAAATAATGGTAGTAGTAGTATTTATATTTGTTTGGGCGTTTCTATGCACCTTTTCTCCCCAAAGGGACCCAAAGCGACTAACAGAAAATTGCAAACTATTAACAGCCAACTTAAACGCTAACATTTAGAGAAGACAGACATCCTGGCCTCATCGTGATTCTCCAGGCCTGCTAATGCTGGCCCAGGCTGCACGTCACAGGCCGGGAGTCCTTTGGCTTGTTTCCTTGGACCTGTTTCCAAGAGATTGTACGTCTGACTGTGTACCTCTGACTATGCTCACACGAAGGACCTACAGACAGAAGAGACAGCAAACTTAGTCCAGATGGTGTTCAGGTGCTGCGGGAAAGCTAGCAGGATCGTCTCAGTTTCTTCCTTTGTCGTTCTCGTTGAGATGGAGATCTGTGACTCTCCTACAGCCTTGAGTCCTCTTGCTGGTGGCAGAGGGCAGGGTGCTCTTCCTCTCAGTTCTCCAGTCAAGGAACAACTGTTAGACAGAGCAGAGTTCTTTTCTGGCAGGCAGTGGGGAAACGAGCTAGTGTATAAAAAAGGAGAAACCCACAATCTAACATTCTGTCTCATCTCTGCCTTGGCTTGCTGGGTGCTCTGTTGCTTGCCACTGCTGTGAGGCAGACACAGGCCAGTTTCACACAGGTTACTAGCCCTGAGTTCAGCACTTGGGAGGCAGGTTTTTCCCCCCATGCTTCTTTACAGCATCATAGTGCCTTCGTGCATGTCCTGGCATTTCCCCAGCTTTCCCGCGATCTTTTTCAAACCTGCTTTGATGAGAAGTTTTGGGAAAGTTCACAGTAAAACCCAGATGCCATTTGGGTAGGAAAGTTTGGATTTGCACACCCACGTGGAAGGCATTTCCCCCGATCCTGTCCCCACACCAGCTACGTCCTTTGCCCTCCACTGGAGGCTGTTGCGATCTCCATCACGTTGTGGGACAAGACTAGCCACTGTAACCCCCTTAAAGCTCCTCTGGCCATTGAGGGAAAAGGCTGCTGCCAAGGGATTGGTGCAGATAGTTGATTTTAAAAATATAACAAAAGAACTTAAAGCCCCAGTGGGGTGGGGGCAGCTGCCAAGGGGAAGGAAAGCTGTGGGGAAACTTGCCATATGGAAGCCCCATTGCTGCTGCCCGATATTTGCGTTTGCAGCTGCAATAAGGAAAGCATACAAACTTCTCCCTGTGTGGAAGCCACCTCATTTCCCCGGTTTCAGTAGAGAGGTAGACGATTCCTGCTTCCAATTTCTCCAATTATATAAATGTCTTGGGTTATAGGCAAACTGAATTCCAGCTTTCTGTGGCTTAACCGTTTCGATGACTATCCGTGAGCTTGACTCAAGTATATTGATAGCAGCAGTCTTTGTAAGGCGTCCATGTATCCGTCTCAGCTTGGTGTTGGTAGGACTCCTTGAGATTCCGGCCCCTGCAGCAGAACCTTTTCCACCCATGTGATGGAGAAAATACAAAAACGTTTTTGGGAAGTCCGGATGAAAGGGACCTTGGGTAATATGTTTCCCCAGAATGCTGGAGTCCTTAGGCTAGAAAGCAGGGACTCTGGACTACATGTCCCAGCACTGTTTGGCTATTCAAAGCACTAGGGAGGGAAATGAATGTTCACAGAGAGGATTCCAGCAAGACTCTTCTGCTGCAGATAGTGCCTGGTGGTCCTGATGGAGACTTTTCTGTGCGTGTGACAGGAGTCATTTGATCTTGTGGCACTACCAACAAGGATTTATTTTGGAAAACAGGTCAAAACAAAACACACTTGAGCATATAACCTATTTTAAAGAGAGAAGAATCTTGCGTTTGGAGTTGTCTTTCAGGTAAATATGGTGAGAGGCACAGATCTAAGATATATTTTAAACTTTCAAAAGAAGCGTGAGACTACATTCTACCATGTATTGGGAGCTGTGGGAAGAAGGGGCGTCTCATTTTTTAGCTGTAGCAGTAAAAAAAAAGCAAGAGTCCAGTAACACCTTAAAGACTGACAAAATATGTGGCAGGGTATGAGCTTTCGTGAGTCACTGCTCACTTCTTCAGATAAAGAAAAAGAAGAAGATTGGATTTATACCCCACCCTTCACTCAGAATCTCAGAGCGGCTTACAATCTCCTTTCCCTTCCTCTCCCCACAACAGACACTCTGTGAGGTAGGTGGGGCTGACAGAGCTCTGAGAGAACTGCTCTTGAGAGAACAGCTCTCAGAGAACTTTGATTGACCCAAGGTCACCCAGCTGGCTGCATGTGGAGGAATGGGGAAGCCAGCCTGGTTCTCCAGATTAGAGTTCACCACTCTTAACCACTACACCAAACTGTGCAGTGATTCTGAAGAAGTCAGCAGTGACTCACAAAAGCTCATACCCTGCCACATATCTTATTAGTCTTTAAGTTGCTAATGGACTCTCGCTCTTTTCTACTGCTACAGACAGACTAACACGGCTACCCATTGCGAACTTTTCTTGCTGTTTGCTGATTTCCTCCCCATAAATGTGCCATGTTCTTCATGTGCTTCTCTTAATTGATTTTATACCGTTGCTTGTCTTGGTGGATCTTTGAGCCGAGCAGCAGATTATGAATGAAGTGAAATACATAAAGGTGTCACATGGGGTTGACTTGGTGGCTGCCTGTGTTCACCCTGCTTGATTTCTATATCATTTATTCCCCCCTTTAACTTCTGTATGTGTTCTATTGGCATCTCACAATTCTCTGGAAAGCTTGCTTATCAGGGTTCTTGTCTTACCTTCTCCCTGACATCTTAGGTTTCTACATGCAAAGACCTTTTAAAATGGGGAGACTGTTCAGTCATGCCATTCCCTTCTCTCTGCTGCATCTCAGGTTTGCTTCCTCAGTGGGAAATGAGCTATGATGTGGGTAGAAGGGAACCCTTCTGGCAGCCATGGTCTCCTGCCCATATTTCTGTCCTGCCTTCTACTTCTTGAGGGACCTACGGCAGCTGTAGCCCCAGCAGGTAAAGGTTTCTGACTCTGTTGTGAGACAGAAGTCAAACACTCTGACATAATACTGCTTGTCTTGTTCTGATACAAGTTCGAGCCCTCAATTGCCTTCTTTTTCTGCAAAGAGCAAACAATTTCTGTTGCTTTCTTAAACCAGAGAGAGGGCTTTTCTTCTTGCCAGTAAAAAATATTTTCCTGCACAGTCGATCAGCCAAAGCAACCGATCTGTGGGCTGTTCAGTTGTGTTTGGGTTTCGGTGCTCTTCCTGACTGTCTCTCCCACCCCCGGTTTGTTGTTATGCCCCTTCTTCTTTTTTCCTTCTTACAGGTATTGGGACAAAGAGGTGCAGAAAGCCAAAAAGGAAGCAAGAGTCCCACACTTAACAAAGGCAGTAATACTTTGTTACTGGAAGTCTTACTTGGTTCTCGGACTTTTCACCCTTATTGAGGTAAGAAACTGAAACAGACGTGCTATCATTGCTTTGCCAGCAAGAACTCAAGGAGAGATTGGCCTCCCATGGTCACTGTTTACCCAACCAGTTTCTCTTTCCCCATTCTCTCTTTTTCCCTGTCAGGGCAGTACAACCCTTGTGGCTCCCACTGTGACCTCTGACCTTAAATTTGGGGTGGGCAGCTGCTATTATCAGCATTAAATGGTGTGTTTTTGCTTTGTAATGCATAAGAGCCCTGCTGGATTGGATCAGTGGTTCATCTATTCCAGCATCCTGTTTAACACAGTGGCTAGCCATTTTCTGTAAAGGGCCAAGGAACAAGCATAGAGGTCAAGACCTTCCCTTGATCCTGCCTCCCAGCATTGGTATTGAACACATGAAGATGTCTTACGTTAAATCAGATCATTGGTCCATCAAGGTCAGTCTTGTCTGCTGGAGGTGGCTCTCCAGGGTCTTAGAAGTTTTTCGCATCATCTACTTTCTGGTTGTTTTAACTGGAGAGGCCTGGGATTGAATCTGGCACCTTCTGGGTGCCAGACAGATGCTCTACCAGTGAAGTCTGCTGGCTCTACGTATGGAAGTTCCCTTTATTTACCATGGCTGGTAGCCATTGATGGGGCTGTTTTTATTGGATTCTGGTTTGACGTCCCTATTTTAAGCCAGGAGGGAGGAAAAGATCTTGGCTTGGTTGAATTGACTTCTGCTTGGATTCTTGGTCTAGGCATGCTTTCTACCACGAGGGTGGAGACCTCACAGCACGCTGTTGTGATTGTCCCATTCTGGTCATTTGTGTCTCTGCTAGATAAGAAGACCTTTAAAGTTACTAAATATGAGGGTGTTGAACTACATGATCCAGGAGTAAGTGGTACCAATGGTGCTCCTGATACATTTGGTCACCATTTTGTCTGAATGGAGCCCTGTATGTATATGCATTCAGACAAAATGGTGACCACATATAGGAAGATCTTGGGTAGTGTGCTCTCCTGGTATGTATAGAGTCATAAAAACATAGAACCATAGAGTTGGAAGGGGCCATACAGACCAGCTAGTCCAACCCCCTGCCCAATGCAGGACCAGCCTGAAGCATCTCTGACAAATATTCATCCAGCCTCTTCTTGAAAGCTGCCAGTGAAGGGGAGCTAACCACCTCCCTAGGCAGCTGATTTCACCTTTGGACCACTCTGACCATGAAAAAGTTTTTCCTAATATCCAGCCGATACCTTTCTGTATGTAATTTAAACCCGTTGCTTTGGGTCCTGTCCTCTGCTGCCAACTGGAACAGCTCCTTGCCCTCCTCCAAATATTTAAAGAGAGCAATCATGTCCCCCCTCAGTCTCCTCTTCTCCAAACTAAACACCCCTGATCATCCTCGTTGCTCTCTTCTGCACCCTCCCAATTTTGTCCACTTCCTTTTTGAAGTGAGGCTGCCAGAACTGCACACAGTACTCCAGGTGCGGCCTGGCTAAGGTTGGACAGCTCCATGCCTAACCACTGAAAAGTGCTACAGTGTTGTTGTAGTAGCTCCTGCTGGAGAGCCAGTTTGGTGTAGTGGTTAAGTGCGCGGACTCTAATCTGGGAGAACCGGGTTTGATTCCCCACTCCTCCACTTGCACCTGCTAGATGACCCTGGGCAAGCCATAGCTCTGTACCAGCGGTTCTCTCAAGGACAGTTGTCTCAGAGCTCTCTCAGCCCCACCTACCTCACAGGGTGTCTGTTGTGGAACGGAGAAGGGAAAGGAGTTTGTAAGCTGCTCTGAGACTCCAAGTTAAGGGTGGGGTATAAATCCAATCTCTTCTTCTTCTGCTGCTCTTCTGTGTTCCCACAGAATAGGAAAACCCAGATACGAAGCACACCTAAAAGTTTGTTTTTGCTGTGTAACATTCTCCTTTCGTAGCTCAGACCTTACAACCTAGCTGCTTAATTAGAAGAATGCCCTCTGCTTTTGGGGTGGGGTGTGTCAATGTTCCCTCTAAGCTGTGGAGTCTTGTGAGCAAAAATTCTACATTATGAGCTACTGGCATTAAAGTTGTGAGCCAGCAGGTTGGCTACTGCATAAATTAGTTTGCTCTGGAGCCATCCTTCCTGAGCTGAGACAAAAATGTGTGAGCCAGAGGCTAAAAAATGGTGAGCTAGCTCACATTAACTCAGCTTAGAGGGAACACTGGTGTGGATACCTGGCTCATGGTCAGATTTGGGTTTTTTTTAGAGGTGTGGTGAGAGTGTACTTGACACATGAAGCTGCCCTGTACCGAATCAGACCCTTGGTCCATCAAGGTCAATATTGTCTACTCAGACTGGCAGCAGCTCTCCAGAGTCTCTGGTAGAGATTGCTTGCATCACTTAGTGATGTAACAATTGAGCTATGGCAACGAGGAGAGCTGAACCTAAGCAAGCCGTTTTCTCACAACTTCAGCCTTCATCTGAACTGTGGGAGAGTAATACTCCCCTCTTACCTTACCGGGTTGTTGAGAGGATACAGTGAGTGGTTGATTGGAACTTGGTACATCCTGCATCTTGACCTCTACACCAGAAACACACCGATGTCAGAACTGGGCATATGGTATTGATATAGGGATGATCATATTAAAGGTTGTTGCAGAAATATATTGTAATTATGTAGGCTGTATCAGATAAGAGCACCTAATGTTTGCTGGCGAAACTGAACCAACTTTTGATGAAAGATAAAATGAGGCAGCAGTCACTGAACAAGTTTTATTTGTAACATTTTGTCTTTAGGAAACGCTCAAAATTATCCAGCCAATATTTCTGGGGAATATTATTAGCTATTTTGAAAAGACTGGTTCACCTAACACCCTCGATGACAGCAGTGGTGCTCTGAAATACGCTTATGCCTCCGCAGTGGCCTTGTCTGCGTGTACTTTGGTTTTGGCCATAATACATCACTTGTATTTTTATCACGTACAACGTGCCGGCATGAAGCTGAGAGTGGCTATGTGCCATATGATTTATCGGAAGGTAAGCAACACGTATTTTCTTTGTGAATAAATGGGGCACTTTATATTGGCTCTCATCTTTGCCTTCTTTGTCTATAAAACAAACACTCAAAATGTTAGCTTGGCATCAGAAACGCTTCATAAAGGACCTGGATGTTCAGTGAAAAGTATCATTGGATTACACTCAGAATGTGTCTGATATTCTGCATTAGTCCGTCATGAAGCTATGAAGGATAAATTCCAAGAAATAGCAAGTGAGGGGGTTGCCAACATTTGTTTACATCATCATCATCATAATTATCATCATCATCCACCCAATCCCAGCTTTCATGTATGTAAGAGAAAGTGGAGCATCCCTCACTGAGGATGCATCCCACTGAGCTCCAGACACATGACAGGAAGTCACATGACATCAGAGTCACGCGACAGGAAGAGGAGAAGTCAGTATTCTGGCCTCTCTGGCATGAAGTCTAGGGCCACGGTGAGCAGACCAAGTGAGCTAGGCAGGAAGCACAAGCCAAGCAACATGAAGTGTAATGTAGGGTCAGAGCCATGGAGGAATCTTCTCCACTGCTGAGTGACCTCACCTTACTATCCCATCACTCCTCTTGGTGTATGTACAAGGGCAGCAAACAATGTGCCCCTACTCTCTCTGCATGTGCACTAGCAGCCACTCCTTCCAAAAAGGAGCAAACCCCCCTCCATTTCTGTAACAGGGTCTTGTGACCCAGCGGGCAGGTCCATTTTAGTTCCTGACCTTTAAATGCTGGGCTCATGAGTAAACGTGTACACGTGTTGGCTCTGTCCTAGTGATTGGAGCTGTTTTGTTTTTAAAGCAGAATTCTTTTTCTTTTCTTTTTTTTATTTTCTACACACTGCAGACTATAACTAAAAAAACTAATCTACCCCTACCTATACAGGGACCAAGTGGTTACAATAAGGTAAAATATATTGCTTCATTTGTTCAAGAAAATGGTTAATATATCAAGGCATATCATAGCTTTCTAAATAGCTGCATACCCTAAAAATTTGTCAAATGAATAGCTGCATACCCTAAAAATTTAAGTCAAGTGAGTACATAAGCAAAAATCAAACTTTCAAAATAACGTTGATTATTCTTTCTTCTTCTAACTAAGTCTTATTTGGCTTTCCAGGGTTTTGGAGCTGCTGCTCCTTTTTCAGCTTCAGAATCTTCTCCCGCAGACTTGTTGAAGAGTCTGTATCTTCCAATCCTTATATGCTTTCTTGTTGTTCCAGTTCCTCCTCTGTGGATGTTTTCTCTTTTCTATCCTGTTGTTGCTCCAAAAATTTCTTTGCCTTTGCAACAGATTCAGTCTTTTGCTTCTTACCTTTGTAGTTGAAGATCAAGCCCTCAGGAGTAATCCATCTGTACATGGTAACCCTTGCTTGCAGAAATGTGGTTACATTTTTATAAGTTTTCCTCTTCTTCCTGATCTCATACAGAATGTCTTTTAAGACTTTAATTTCTTCACCTTTGATTTTCAAGTTTGTCCTATTAGTGGCCTTGAGCACCACATCTCTAGTGGATTTCTTAGAGAATCTCACCAAAATCTCGCCTGGCAGGTTCTTTTTCTTCAAAAATTCAGGATAGGTTCTGTAAACCATATCCATGTCACTTTGTAGTAATTCAGCCTGTGAACCTGTCATTGGAGCCAATGCTTCACTTAGTAGTTGTTTGAGATTCTCATCTTTTTGTTCTGGGAGATCCTTGGAATCTTAGAAAAAATGTTGACCTTTCCATTTGCAGCCTCAAGAGATAACCTTTATCTGAGGACCTCTCTTTTTCTACAACATCCAGTCTTTGCATGACAGCTTCTGTCTTGGCTTTGACTTTTTCCATCTCTTTAGCTGTCTGTTCAGTATTGGCATCAGTTATTAGTATTGGCATCAGTTATCTGCTTTTGAAGGTTATCCAGCTTAGAGTTGACAGTAGTCAGCTGTTCCATCAGAGGGCGCAATGCCGTGGCTAACAAAGAAGGAAAGTCAGTATTTGCTTCCGACTTAGATGCCGGAAGTGCTGATGTAATCTTAGGGGAGGGCTTTGGTCTCGTTGCCATTTTCTCCCCCGTCCAGTCATTGTTATTGTTTATAGTTCAAGAAAGTTATTAGAAAGTTCGAAAGAGTCTGCTTAATTAAACGCTTATAGTAGATTTGTAGACACTTGCTTAGAATTGAGCATTTTAGCAGATCAAGTCCCACAGATCAGAGAATCGCCCAGTTTAAAGAGGAGGGGGGCATTTAAACCCCTCCTCTTTCCGCTTCAATTTGGGACCAGAGAATCAAATTCGGGAACTCACAGATCTTGCCATGTGTCTTCAGGTAAGGAACCTTTCAAGTTACCTCGGTCTCCTGCAGCTGTCTGGTGTGCGCCTCTAGGTGCCATTTGGGCACAGTGGTGGGACCTATGGAGGCAAAGGGGAACCTCAATCCCTCGGTCACCACCTTGGGAGAGGCTCTCCTCACGCCTCAGGCTAGGAGCCCCCTACAAGGGATCTGCCCCCCCAAATCATTTGGCACCCCTCCTGATTGCTGGGTTCGGGCCACGTCTCTTAGAGCTCGCTGGAGACGCTCCCGCCATCAAGATAGCTGAAACCAGAAGTCCTTTAAAGCAGAATTCTTGGTCCTGGGGATGGAGCCTGAGCTCATGTGCATTGTTATTTTTACAACATTATGGGCTGTGTGGTCTCTGAATACACTCTGTACGGGTGTAGATGCTGTTCTTACAAGCTGGTGACTGCACATAGGTGGGGCAAGTGCTTTAGTGACTGCTCGCCCTCTGTGTGTATTGATATCAACATATTATTGTTGGAAGAGTTGCTGTGATAGGGCTATTTGAAAGAGCACACACCCCATCCCTTTTTGGGATATTGCCCCTCCACTTTTAAGCACAGAGGAGTCTTTCCACACTCTTTTGATGTATCTCAGAATATCCAGCCGGAAGCACTCCAAGAGAGGTGGTTATTGCTGAAGATCTGGAACTTTTCCTTTTGAGGGACAAAAAGGGTAGAAGCCAGTGTTCCCTCTAAGCTGACTTAGTGTGAGCTAGCTCACAGTTTTTCAGCCTCCAGCTCATACATTTTTGTCTCAGCTCAGGAAGGATGGCACCAGAGCAAACTGTTTTATGCAGTAGTCAAATCACCTGCTCACAACTGAAGTCCCTGACTCTGCAACTCATCCCAAGATTTGGCAAACTGAAACTTTGCTGACCTTCTTACTCTGGTGGCTGAATCAATGAGTTTTGTCTGCAAAAGGTTCAACTCTTTACACTTTAACATACTGAACATTGCTGAGTCACTATCAAGGTCAATGGGAGATAAGGATGATAGAAGCAAAGCATCTCCAGTCGACAAGCCTTTTCCCTTGCAGTCATTGGATTTGAATCATCCTAATCCTGACCCTTATTCCTATGCAGCCACTGTGGACCCAAGGTTAGCTGAATCCTGTAATCAGCAACTTGAGCAGAAAACACAAGGATCATGGCAGCTGTCCTGGCAACCTCATCTTATATGTTTGACTGTGTATAAATTTAAAGGAGCTTTTTTGTCCTGGAAGACATCTACCCTGGCTAGAAAACATCTGTATAATTTGTTTGGACACCAAATAGGATCTGTGGATATAAGATCAGTGGATCTTTTAAATCAGGGGTGGGCAATTGTTATGGCTCAGGGGCCACTTTGTGGGAGCAGAGGTTAGTGGAGGGCTGCACCTTTTAAAATGATTGCATTCATTAGTTAACTTTGCATTTCAGAAAAGGTATAAATTGCATCATAAAAATCAATAAATATAAATTAAATAAAATAGTGGTAGTTTTATTCAATGTATTTATTGTGCTAATTTCATATCATCTATAGCTGCAAGCACATTTAATTTTAGAATCAGTTTAATGAGACAAATGTACCCTATCACACTTTTCTACAATTTTTTTGAAATCAGGAGTGAGATTGCTTGTTGAGATTCTCATCACAGCCTGCAAGTTAATGTCTGTCAAAGAGTATCTATATTTACTCTTGTTGATCTTCATGCAAGAAAAACTTTGCTCAAAAATATATGTAGACCCAAATATAGAGAACATTTTCCCAGAAAATTTCTTTATACATGGAAATTTTTCAGCAGACAAAGATTTGTAAAAGTCAACTAATGTCACAGCATTAAGCATTTCTAAACAGAGACAGAGAGACACACACAGGGAACATAGGGAGAGAGAGAGAGATGGAAGACACACACACAGAGGGACAGAGAGAGACAGACAGTCAAACAGAGACAGACTCAGGGACAAAGAGAGACACACAGAGGAACATAGGGACAGAGAGAGAGAGGGACACAGAGACACACACACATGCAGAGGGACACAGAGAAAGTCAGAGAGAGAGGGACAGAGAGAGAAATCGCCAAAAGCTGCTGCCTTTCTGCTGCGCCTCTGTGCAACCTGGGGAGGGTGAGGGTGGGAGTGTGCAGGGATTCCCTGGAGCGCTGCGCTTTGGCGTGGCCCGGCGAGGGTGGGGGCAGGCAGGGCTTCCCTGGAGTGCTGCAGCCCCGGGAAGAGGGGGATGGGGAGGGAAGGTAACTTACCTTCCTTCTTCTGCCTCCTCGTCACCCAACAGGGCTGCTGGGAGCAGGGGGTGGGGCTTGGTAATGTGCCCGCCCCCTGGACACTTCACTCCCGGAGCACCGCTTCTCTGCGCTCCGGGCTCAACGAAGGCCTGACTGAAACCATGTGGCCGACTGTCTTGGCGAGCCACAAAAAACTCTGTGGCGGGCCGCATGTGGCCCACAGGCCACAATTTGCCCATCCCTGTTTTAAATAATTCGCTTTCAGCTCAAAGAGTCCTCATAACATTTAACAGCTCCAAACTACCAAATTTAATTCTTAAGCAAAAAGCTTATTTAGTTAAAAGGGATCTATCCTTCGCGAGTTTTCCATAACCCAGTAATTTAGCCACTCATCTCTAAAGGCCCAAAAGGGAACACTCCAGCTCGCTCCAATGCTGCCTCTCAGGAGTTGCCATCATCCTCTGAGGCTCAGCACATGGATATCGATCTACTTGACCAAGAAGTATGGAACCTTTTCAACAATCTTCCTGTTTCTGAGAAAGCAACAGTAATTGACAGATTGGAAACTATGACCGCCTGCCTGTGAGAGAACATTCCAAACACCACCAGCCATGTGTTTACCTCACTGCCGCTTCCAGAGAACTGCACCAAGAACCCTCAAAAAGGTCTTGAGAGTAACATACATCCCCCAATTCAAGCTGAGATACATTTTTCCATCCTGGAGGCAAGTGATTCCCTCTTAACCGAGGGGATTGAAATAGCTCAACATAATCCATGGCAAACAACTTCTGACTCTCATATTGGCCCAATCAATGGCTGTGTATTCCATGATATGAGCAATTCTCTGGATCAATTCTCCCCAGCAAACTGACTCACAATTGCTGCTCCTCCTCCTGCAGTAAAAATCATTTCCTGGAACATTGCAGGGTGGAGGAGCAAAGCCAATGATGTCGACTTTCTCCATTATATAAAATGCTTTGATATTGTACTCCTTCAGGAAATGTGGGCTCATGATATGATTCACTTGGAAGGGTTTTACTCCTCTCTTCCAGCCTACAGAGTGAAACCCAAAGGCCGTCTACAAGTTGGGTTATCTATCTTTGTTTCGGTATCCCTAAAATGTGATATTACAATGCTACTATTTGATAATCCTACAGAACTAGCTGTTAAACTTGTTTTTGAAAGTTCTACTTTGATTATCATGAACCTATATGTGCCCTCCTACTTAGATAGCTATGCCCTTTTACAACATTGGGCATGGTTATCCACCCTTATGGAAACATTAGAAAGGAAATTCTCCTCAGCTGAAATTATTTTGGCTGGGGACCTTAACACAAGAGTAGGAAAAGTTCATTCAGTTTTTCTCAGAGCTCTTGAACTTAACCAGAACGATACCCTCCCCCCCTTTCCCCCCTAGAAAGGTTGTCCAAAGATTGCCATATAAACTCGGCTGGTATTTATCTCACCAAGTTCTGTTTCCAATTTAATAGACTATGGCTGAATGGACTTACTTGCTTTCCTAAAGCCAATGAATTCACATTTATTTCTTCAAAAGGGAGTAACGTAATTGATTACTTTCTAGTGTCTCCCGCTCTGGAACCTTGTGTCCTGAATTTCGAGGTAGGGGATTACATTGTTAGTGACTACTTCCCCCTGATCTTAACTCTCAAAACTATCCCTCTTTCTGACTTTCCCTATCTATTTACTCCCCTGACCTCTGAGCCAGGAATCTTACCAAAAATCCTGTGGAACGACCATTCCACCCAAGTAACTTCCAGTTTACTTAAACTTGGATCTACTCTTGACCTTAGAGCCTCTCTAATTGATAATATGGAACCTACTCTAAAGATTTCAGTTTATAATACGTTTATAATACATTTCTCTTAGGCACTTTGTATAAATTCTAATCACTCTACAAAAAAGAGTAATGGGCCCCCAAATCTTGGTATCCTGCAGAGCGCAGTGTACTAAAATCTCAACTACGCAATATCTGTAGCCAATTTCAAACTTCTAATGATCCTGCCCTCCTTCCAAAGTATTTTCAGGTAAAAAAAAACAGCTACAGGAGAGCATGAAAATGAAGAAGTTAGAGTTTTTTAACAACCAATGGGAACAACTATACCAAGCAACTGTTCTAAATCAATCTAAGAAGTTTTGGGCCATAGTTTTAGGTTCTTTACACACAGGACCTTCTCCCAGATCTGCAATCTCATCTCATGCATGGTTACAGTATTTCTCTGCACTGTTTCAGCAGAACCATGACTGTATGAGTAACTCATATGACCTTTGTGGCGAGGACTTACCATATTGGCCACCTGTGACCCTTGAGGAAATAACAGAATTAATCAATCAACTGAAGACTGGGAAAGCCCCCGGCCCTAATTTGATTCCTCCAGAGCTTCTAAAGACAGACCCAGAATGGTGGGCTATCCCTCTTGCTTCCTTCTTTACTATGATTAATCAAACGGGACGTATCCCAAATGCTTGGCAGAATGTAATTGTAGTCCCAATCTATAAGAAAGGTGACTACTCAAACCCTTCTAATTATAGGCCAGTTAGCCTTCTTTCCACCATAGGCAAACTGTACGCCAAGCAACTGTTAACTAAACTAACTTTATGGATGTCTCAGCAAAGTGTCTTAGGCCCCGAACAACTTGGGTTCTGCAAGGGTAAATCTACAATAGATCATTGTATTACCTTAGCAATACCTAGCTGATAAGTATACCACATCTAGAAATTCCAAACTTTATAAGCTTTTCTGGACCTTAAAGGAGCTTTTGATTCTATTGACAGAGAGTTACTATGGACCAAACTGTACCAATCAGACATTGATAAGAGACTCCTAAAATTAATCATAACGTTACACACTTCTACCACCTGCCTAATCAAATGTTAAACTGAAGGGAAATTAACACCAAAAATTCCCTTTAACAAAGGAGTTAAACAGGGATGCATACTTGCCCCTTTCCTATTTAACCTATTTCTCAATGATTTGGCCCCCATCTTAGCAAAAGAAGATTACCATTCTCCTAAATTGGGCTCCCTTCGAATACCCATCCTGCTATATGCAGTACTACTCTCATGCACGAGGGTGGGGCTTAGGCGTCTGCTGAACAGATGTCTTAGATATTTTCTTGAGAATAAGTTACTCCTCAATTAAGAGAAATCTAAGATATTAGTTTTCGCTAAGTCCTGCAAAATCCAAAAGTGGACATTTGATGGGAAAGAAATAGAGCAGGTCAAGCACTTCAAATATTTAGGCCTCAATTTCAGCTATAACATGTCCTGGTCATGCCATCGCAAATTTATGATTAATCTAGCTAACATTAATGCATCAGCCATTTCACGTTTCTTCTTTAACAGAGGCAACCAGTTGTTCCAGCTGCCTTAAAAGTTTTTAAGGCTAAAGTGATCCCACAGTTACTGTATGGTATTCCGACATGGATAAACGCCTTTGAGACCGGAATTGAAAGAGTGCAATCCAAATTTGCAAGAAAAATCATGGGTCTGCCATGCTGCGTTCCATACACAGCTCTTTGTTTAGAAGCAGGCCTTAACATGATAGAAATAAGGGCTTCGTTAATATCAGTCAAATACTGGCTACGATTGCACTGCACTGCTGACTGTGGGAGCTATATACACCAAATGCTGTCTGAATCTATCTTGTCCAAATGGATTGCCTGCATAGAGAAGAAAATAAGTACAATGGGAATATCCATGGATTCTCTGTATATGCTACCACTCACAAATGCATATCAGTTAATTAGACGCAGAATCCTGGACAATGAAATGCAGAAACTAGTTAGTGATGCAAATAAATCCTGCTCCCCCTTGAATTTTGGAATTCTCCCACTTATTGGCCATCCTACTTCTTACTTATCAGCCCTCCATGCCCCACAACTGCGCCGAGCATTTGCATTTGCTAGATGTAGTGCCATTCCATCTGCTGTCACTCAAGGTAGATATAAAGGGATTCCATATTCAGCAAGACTCTGTGCGTGTCATCTAAATCAAGTTGATTCAGTTCTCCATATTCTCCTATACTGTCCCCACTGTGATGATACACATTTTACTCTTTTAGACCCAGTTTTATCCAACATGATAGGTTGTCCAGATGCTCTGAAGGTGCGCCATCTCCTGAATGATCTGTCACCTGAAACAACCGAAAAATTTGTCTTATTTCTAAGTTTGGTAATTAAGGATCGGTTGCGCAATGCATAGATGCATATGATAAATTCATTTCTCCTTGTTACCTCTTCATCTGTTTATGTTTCTTTTTGTAACCTGACTTATGCCAATAAAGGTCTGTGTATGTAACTGTGGTGTAGTGGTTAAGTGCGCGGACTCTAATCTGGAAGAACTGGGTTTGATTCCCCACTCCTCCACTTGCACCTGGCTGGATGACCTTGGGCAAGCCATAGCTCTGTACCAGCTGTTCTCTCAAGGACAGCTTGGGAATAGAGCTCTCTCAGCCCCACCTACCTCACAGGGTGTCTGTTGTGGGGAGGGGGAGGGAAAGGAGTTTGTAAGCCGCTCTGAGACTCCAAGTGAAGGGCGGGGTATAAATCCACTCTCTCTCTCTCTCTCTCTCTCTCTCTCTCTCTCTCCTCTTAATGCCAGTAGCTCGCAAAGTAGAATTTTTGCTCACAAGACTCCACAGCTTAGAGGGAGCATTGGTTGTAGCAAGTCCAAGTGTTTTCTTCCCCCCTCCAAGTTTCTGGGTTTCAGTCCTGTTAGGGGCCCCAAAGCAGAACACTTTCCTGTTGGTTAGCCATCCACTCTGATAGAGGATGATAACTTCCTTGGTTCTTGAAGCATCTGAAATTTCCCCTAATCTTTAGGGGGGTTACCTTGTCTAACCTCACTGGAGGTGGCTTCAGTCAAGACACAGTTTGCAGCACAATCCTGTGCATGTTTACTCTGAAGTCAGCCTCCCTGAGTCCAGTGGGATTTGCTGCGTGTCTGGGGATTGCGGCCGTAGATACCCCTGGGGTGTGCGAAGCTTGTTCTGCAGCCATTTGGATCAGGCTTACAGAGCACAATATGTAGGCAGAAGATGAAGTCAGTAGAATCTTGGGTCATCCTGGGAGAACAGAATTTGTTTTTCTTGCTCCCTCTTTGGATACCTGGGAAATGATCCCAGAGGAGCTGTGCTGTAATAACTCATACCGCTTCCTCATACATAAACACATCTCAGAGGTATTAATTTGCCGTTCCAGCGAATCATACCTTGGTCTGATGAGGGTTTAATAAAGTAGCCCTTTACAATAAATACTGCTGGTCGCACAGTGAAAGCTTGCACTCAGGGTTGGAAATGTGAAAAGCCGCAAGAGATTTTCGTGTTGTATCCTTTTATCTGGTTTCCTGCACCTCTTATGCCACCTGTTAGATGCACAAACAATTAAAAACGGAAACCAACTGGTGGTGCTTGTGGAAAAGAATAATAGATTGTTGTCACCTGTGAAATGGCCCAGTGAAAACCTCAAAAGACCAGGATCCCGGCAGAGTGAACAGGGTGCACATCTGGATAAGAACACCTGGATCTTTGAGCACAGGCTGTTCCACAGCTGAAGGTCCTGCTGTGCTTCTAGGACTCAGACAATGGACCACAGCATGGGCGTGTATCGTAGTTTCTGTTCCAAAAATCACAAAGAGCACAGTCATGCTAGAGATGAAGGAAGAGAAACTGATCTGATGCCCAGTCCTCAGATTTGGCTAAAACATATTCACCAGAAATGCTTCAGTAATTGCAGGAGTCCTCAATTTTTATGGAAGATTCTTCTTTTTTGTGCAAAATGTTGTGGGCCACGCATACAGTGCCAGCAAACAAGTGCTTAAATGAGGAAGTAATAACAGTTATGGCAACGCAATTCCACAGACTGGCATTACAAGCATTGTGGGGATTCTACCCCTGCATTTCGATATCTTTTCACAGCCAATCAAGACAGCCATGTTCAAATATATGTTCCAAAATCCTCACTCTTTCCCTTACGTGTCATATTAGTTTTCTGCTGAAGCTTAGAGAAATTTCTTTGTAATTAGGACCTGTGGATAGAGTTCTTCTTTTAGGGGTGAACTGAAATGGCCAGTGGTATTTCTTATAAAGAGTTTTTGGCACTGTTGAAAAGTATTCTTTCTCTGTTTGGGGGTATGGCGTGGGGGGGGGTTGTGTTGAGAAGGGACTAAAGTGTTCAGCTATGCTGACAGAGGGCAATCAATAATCTGATTGGCTGAGGTTACCTACATGATTGATGTTAGAAGTGCTGTCTTCACTTTCAGTTGGCTGCACTCAGTAATGTTGTCACATAGCCCATTGTGGGTCCGTAGTGCCTTGAAGCATCAGAAAAGATAATACCCAAACAAGTGGCCCTAATAGCATAACTCTAGTCTTAAAACCTTGAAGTGTTGTGTCTCTCTTTTTTGTAGGCACTTCGTCTGAGTAATACAGCTATGACAAAAACAACAACTGGTCAAATCGTGAACCTCTTATCGAATGATGTGAACAAGTTTGATCAGGTATGAACCAGTATTGGTAGCAAATGACTAGTTTGAGCTCACTTGTAACAGGATTAGGAAGATGGGCTTCATTTCTTGGTTGCTGCTTTGCTAAGGGATGGATTGAAGCAGTTGGATTTCCTTCTGTAGATGTGCCAAGTTGGACATAGAAATGTTTCTGAGCAAACTTGAGAACACTTTATTGGGTGAACCACGGATCTTGCTAGAATGTGAATTCCAAACAAGTGTGTTCAGAATTGTGTCAGAGAGGAATAATTTATTAGTAGCGCCCCTATGCATATTGTTCTAAAGATGGCTCGGTGGTTGTCAGACGTTCTGTTGAGTTTTGAAAGGCCTTGCATGCTCCAAAATATTTATGTCATCTTTCAAGTATCTAATTCATCAAAGACTGTTAAAACAGTAAATGGAGGATGGTCGTGGAAAGTGCCGTCAAGTCACAACTGACTTATGGCAGCCCTGAGTGTAGGGTTTTCAAGGTAAGAGATGGTTTGCCGTTGCCTGCCTCTGCATTGTGACCCTGGACTTCCTTGGAGGTCTTCCATCCAAATGCTAACCAGGGCCGACTGCTTAGCTTCTGAGACCTGACAAGAGTGGGCTATCCAGGTCAGGGCAAATGGAGAATACGTAGCAATAAGTGGAATAGACCAAAGTCGATGCAGGTGAGTTAAACAGAATGGAGGAATAAGCCCACACTTTTTTTTTTAATTTATATTTTATTTGAACATATGCAAAAACATTACACATTTAATTTATATTTTATATTTAATTTATATATTATATTTATATTTAATTTATATTTTATATTTTATATTTTATAATTTATATTTTATAAAGTTATATAAACATTACACATAAAACATTAAACATTTAATTTATATTTTATTTGAACATACACAAAAACATTACACACAACAAGATCGTTAAACGTATAACAATATGAATGTAAAAACAGTGTGGTAATAGGAACAATGTCTTAAGATGCATACATACAAGAAATAGTTTGAATCAAAGCGTATAATCTTTTCATTCATTTTCAGTACTTTAAAAAGAGAGAAAATTATTTTAATTATTTGTAATACATTTTTCATTTTTCTTTTTTCTTTATAAACTTTATAGGTATATCAAAAAATGTCAGATAATGCAGTCAATAGTTATAATAGAGAGGTCACAAACATGTTATAAAATGAGCGATCAGGACACTGTGTTACATAGTGAGAGTCTATGAAGAGGAGACAGGTACTCATATCCATCTTTGAAGGTCTGCCCAGCTCGTTGGTACTACTTTTTCTTGTGAGAGAAAGTCCAATATCGGTTTCCATTTTTCTATGAATCTAGATTTGATTGGGTTCGCAGAAGATTCATTCAATTTATGTGTGATATTTTCCATCAAGAATTGATCCCATAACTTCTCATACCAGATTTGTATGGAAGGAGGTTCAGGATTCTTCCAGTGGATAAGCCCACACTTGAGTAGAATCTTTAAATGCCTTCTAGCCATGCCCAAATAAAAGCCAGATTTTTCGGTAGCCGAATACAGCTATCTGATACGAAAAGTACCGATAAGGTGTTTTTTTTGGGTATTTATTTGGTTCGGTGTATACTGAGCGCACACCCCTAACCACTGCTGTCAGTGAATCAGCTTGAGACTACCAGGACACATCAGCTGCTGTCAGTCTTCTCACTCAGTTTGTGTATTTCATGGGCTGCTTTCTGTTTGCATAGGTGACCATTTTCTTGCATTTCTTGTGGGCCGGACCATTGCAGGCAGTTGCCGTAACAGTCCTCCTTTGGCTCGAGATCGGCCCGTCTTGCCTTGCTGGGATGGCAGTTCTCATTATTCTGCTTCCTCTGCAAACCTGCGTTGGGAGGCTGTTCTCATCTCTGAGGTCAGTGGGTTTCCTGTTGGCAACTCAGAAGTTTAAGCATTCTGAAAACATGAAAGCTTAGAAGAAAGCTGCAGATTTAGTCTTTTGTTACCTTTGTGTCTTGGGTGCATGACTTGTTATAAAGGTTCAAAAATACAAGCGCACGGAAGCCCATAGCGTTTGAGAGGGAAAATATAAGACTCTGTGATGTTTGGTTTTGAAATTTTGGGCAAGCCAGGCTGTGGAAGACATTCTTACGTACTTTCCTTTCCCTGTTGGCATGCAAGTGTTGAATGTTCTGCGTGAAATTGCTTAGAAAGATTGGAATTTCAAAGTTTGGGAATGGTTTTAAAAAGATGAATTTGGGTTTTGGCACTGCCACAGTGGCACTGGTTCTGCTGGTCACCTTGCACTGGTTCTGCTGCTGGCCTTCCAAACATGCCCGCCCCCTTTCACTTTCTACTGCGGAGATTCTCTGGGACATTCTGCTGGGCTTGTATTGCCTTGCTATTTCCCCCCACTGGAAACAATGGAGGATGGGGGGCACCCCCTTTGGGTGCCCATACAATTGGAACCCCTGGTCCAATCTTTTTGAAACTTGGAGGTCCTTTTGGGGAGAGGCTCCAGCAGCTACACTGCAAATTTGGTGTCTTTACCTCAACCCCCCCCCCCAAAAGACCACTGAATAAACCCTAAGAGATTTGCCATTGACTATAATACCTTAGGGTATAATGGAGCTGAATAAAGCCAAATAGGAATTGGGAATCTCCATTCAGCTACCAAATAGATGCTCTGATTTGGTATTTGACTTAATAAATACCTGAAAAATGCCAAAAAGGCATTATTTGGGTATTAATTTGGCTTGGTAAACATCAAATGCACGCCCCTAGTCAGGACAGAGAGAAGGTAAGGAGTGGTGAAATTGCCTGAGGAGGGTGGTGGCTGGGCCTATCAGTGGGATAGGGGAGTAAGACTGGGGAGGAGAGTATTGGGAATATTGAAGAAGAAGAGGAGTAGGTTTTTATACCCCGCTTTTCTCTACCTTAAGGAGTCTCAAAGCAGCTTACAATCACTTTCCTCTCTCCACAGCAGTCACCTTGTGAGGCAGGTGGGACTGAGAGAGTTCTGAGAGAACCGTGACTGGTCCAAGGTCACCCAGCAGGCTTCAGGTGGAGGAGGAGCGGGAAATCAAACCCAGTTCTCCAGATCAGAGCCCGCCACTCTTAACCACTATATCGTACTAGCTCTCATATTGGTGAAAGCAAGCCAGCCAGAGGTTGAGGCAGGGGGAAAGTACTTGGGCAAAACTTCCTCATTGGTCCGCCTTCCTTGTTGGGGCTCCCTGCCCCACTGCTGGCTGTGCTAGTGCAGCTCTTCTGCCTTGCCATAGCCTCTTATTATAAGAGAGAGAGAGTGTGTGTGAGAGTAATGGAAGAGGAGCAGCTGTTGCTCATTTGCCTTGCCTTCGCCTCATTAGCAGTACAGAGTAGGTCCAGCCTAGGCTGTTGCTCTACTTGATGGTGTGATGTAGTTGTTAGAATGTTGAACTAGCATCTGGGAGACCCTGGTTCAAATGCCTGTCTTGGCAGAGAAGCTTGCTGAGTGACCTTGGGCTGGTTACTCCTTCTCAGCCCAACCTGCGACACAGGGCAGTTGTTCTGACGATGAAACGGAGAAGGAGAGAATAGTGTTGTAAGCAGCTTTGGGACCCCGTTGAGGAGAAAAGCAGGGCATAAACATCTAAATAAAATACCTGTTAGTGCTCACTTGCCTCCCCCATTCCTGGAGTCACTGCTGCTGGAATCTGGACAGGAACCTGAGCCCGCCAGCCCCTTGATGCTGGTTCTGCCAACAAGGTCTCTTTTGGGGGTGGGTCGGGGTGGCCGAAGGCACCGGAATAATGTTTTGAGAGGAAAAACTGGAGTGGAAAAGGTTAGGAGCAGCGGTGGGTAGGCAATATTCTTGTTCCATTGCTGCAAAAAACACACATCTATCTATGAAAACGTTGACTGAGGAGAGGGTTGTGGAGAAGGATTTACTTGACCGGATATGCTGCCAGTACCTCGGGGTTGCCCCTGACTTGGCTGGTTGAACTCATGGGTCCAGTAGACCATGATGAGCGTAAGCCTCACTTTCTTCCACATCACCAGCCTCAACCACACTGCCGGCACTTCAGGGCCTTGTTTTGGTCGTCTGGGTTGAGAGCAGACCTTGGGAGCAGAGCAGAATGCTTTAGGGTGCTCCTGCTGGGCAGGCACTCCTGGAGGTGCCTTCCACAGGACTAGGAGTCAGGACCCACCTTTCACCCAAGCCTCCCTTCCTGCCTGTGAAATTTCACTGGCCTTTCACTACATAACTGAGCATTCCACTGATGTTAAGAACATAAGAGGGGCCGTCTTGGATCAGGCCGATGGCCCGTCCAGTCCAACACCCTGTGTCACACAGTGGTCAAAACCCAGGTGCCATCAGGAGGTCCACTAGCAGGGCCAGAAAATGTTGAAACTAAATGCAGTGCTATGCCTAGGTAAATCCCAAACACCTGAACTGCTTTTTGTGTGCAGGTTTAGTTCGCTTCACTAGATAAGCTGTATTCGTTGGTAGCATGACATCCATTTCTTTCTGACCAAATTACCTGTAATTGCCAGTGGACGCCTTATCCATTAAGAAGGCCGTGCACATATCATAGAGCTTTTTTCTTTCCTTTTTTAAAAAATAGTTGCATATTGTTTAGGCTGTAACTTTTGGATTTATGTTACAGGAGCAGGACCGCATCCTTCACAGATGTGAGGATCAGGACCATGAATGAGGTCATAACTGGGATGAGGATCATCAAGATGTACGCCTGGGAAAAATCATTCGCTGATCTGGTGAACAGCATGAGAAGGTAATTGCCTTGTTGAGGACACTCCAGCTCTGATCAGATAGTCACATAGGTATTTTCTGGACCAGAACTGGAAGACGTTCCAATTCAACAGCTGTGCATGTGGCACCAGACACATGACTCTCATCTTAAGAGGCCTCTAACATCTTTGTCTTGTGTCTATTTAGTTTGCTGCTGAACTTTCCCTTTTTGGTCCAATGTCAACTTATTTCGTTGTGACATTTTTAACATGTGTCTATCTGTACCTCAAATTTATTTATTTATTAGTTAAACTTTTACCCCGCCCTTCCAGCAAAGCCGGCTCAGGGCGGCTTACAACCATATAAAATACAACAAACAGTACAGAATTTAAAACCATATTGTTTGGCCTCTGAAGAAGGCCCCCCGGGGGCAGAAACATGTCCGGTCACTTGTATTGGCCCCCTTGGGTTCAGGTCGCTTGCACTTTAAAACAAGGCTCTCATTGGGCCCTTGTCTGTTTTTAACTGTCTTTGTAATGAATACAAGTATTTTTGTGCATAATAAGAATACGCTAGGTTTTTAATATTGGTCCTTCATCAGGCTTCTTCCTTACCCTTGTGGCATAAATAGCCTTGCCAGTTTTTGAAAAGTTTTTTGAAACATAGTGTATGTGTTAGAATATAAGACAGCAATGGCGTTTTTCTTTGACTCCAGGAAAAAATCTGGAGAATATTTTTCTTGAGGGCGTAGAGCAACGTTCTACTATTTTATCTGAACAGAAGGTCTGCCTTGCCTGTTTCCTTCTACTTATGCCGTGGCGGCAGTTCCGCTTAAGTGGTATGTTAACAAAATCATGGATTGCCACATAAAAAGGACTAGAATTTTCACCGTTTTAAAAATGGAAAAAAAACCCCAAAATAATTCAGCGTGTTGATTTTGCTGTAAGAGGCATAATGGGGCTAATGTGAGCCAGTGTGGTGTAGTGGTGAAGAGCGGCAGACTCTAATCTGAATAACTGGGTTTGATCACCCACACCTCCATATGAAGCCTGCTGGGTGGCCTTAAGCCAGTCACGGTTCTCTCGGAACTCTTTCAGACCCACTTTCTTCACGAGGTGCCTGTTGTGGGGAGAGGAAGGAAAGGCAATTGTAAGCTGCTTTGAGACTCCTGAAGGTAGAGAAAAGCGGGGGATAAAAACCAACTCTTCTTCAACTCTTCTGTCGTCCTGGAACATATTTTTGAATCTACAGGAGAAGATGGGAGATCACTCCCTTCTGCTTTCTCTGTTCATCGTGGTGTGCTTTAGAAGCCTCATGTTTTTCAGGGACCTTTACAGCTGGATGCAAGTTTAGTTGTTTATAGTAAACATTAAATTGTTTCAAATGGTACCCTTTTCCTTTTCAATTCCAGGAAGGAGATTTCCATGGTTCTTAAGAGTTCTTACCTTCGGGGATTGAACTTGGCCTCTTTCTTTGTCGCCAGCAAAATAACTGTGTTTATGACCTTCATGACCTACGTACTACTTGGCAACGTTATCTCGGCAAGTCGGGTTTTCGTTGCCGTGTCGCTGTACAGTGCGGTGAGACTGACCGTCACTCTCTTCTTCCCAGCGGCCATTGAGAAGGCATCTGAAGCAATGGTCAGCATTCGACGAATTAAGGTATTACCGACCATGAAATTTGGATGTTGTGCGTGTGTTTTTTAAACTTCATTGTTGCAAATGAGTCTGTGAAAGTTGCATGCAAAAAGTTTTATTGTTTTCCCCTCCTCCCCCTGATATACCCATGTTAGTTCTTTGTGGACTACAAATTATCATCTTTTTAAGTAAAGCAAACATGTAGACTTCCTGTCAATTTACAACATTGAGTATTAGAACTAGAATTAAAGGCAGGGAAACCTGTTTGTGGGCAAAGGCCGACACGTTTTCTCTGGCCTTGCTCGACAGCCATGACTGAAAGTATGCCGAGTCACAGCATAGAGACAGTAGAGGATCTATTTCACTGATTTTTAGCCTGGCCCAGCCAGGTCCAGAGTCAGAGAGTTTTTTACTTCTTGAGCATCTGCCATTTGAGTCTAAGGTGATTTCCCTACCTGTTATATTTTTAGCCTTCCTAGTGTTAAGTTCAGTGGACTGTAACCTGGAGAACCAGGTTTGATCCCTCACTCCTCCTCCACATGAACCCTGCTGGGTGACCTTGGACCAGTCACCATTCTCTCAGAACTCTCTCTGCCTCACTTCACAAGGTGCCCGTTGTGGGGAGAGGAAAGGACACCGCTTTGAGACTCCTTAGGGTAGAGAAAAGCAGGGTATAAAAGCCAACTCCTCCTTTTCTTCCTCCTTCATTCTCTTTCACCAAGAAGCTTTCCTCTCTGCTGTTTTGCCCTGTGTGGAGATTTTGGCTGAGTGTGTGTGATGGGTCACCTAATGAGCTTCATGTGAATTTGAACCTGGGTCTTCCAGTTCCCAGTCTGACACTCTAGTCACTACATTACACTGGCTCTTGGTGTCATTTGTGTCTTTATTTGGACCTAGGGCATGCTCTAGTGGCACGCATCTTTTTGCAGACACTTTGCCCCACCCCATCGGCACATGATGCGTGAATCCCCCTATCTTTCCAGGGAACTGGGCTGGGAGAGATAAATGGCTTCTCGCCTTGCAGGGGACATTCTGAGTGAAAGCATGAACTGTTTGGAAGAAGGGAGCAGCTGAAATGTGATCCTAGGAACGAATTCCTGCAGAAAGCCACCTTGCCCTTTGTTCCTGTTGATGATTGTATTGTTGTTTTGCTTTTGCATGACTGCCTCAGTTCTCAACATCTCTAAAGTTTAAAATGTTTTGCTTGCATTCTGTGGGGAGTTCACTTTCGGATAATACTTGCTAACTTCATCGAAGTATCTTTCCTGTGATCGGCATCCGTTCCTTTTATGTTTCGGAGCTGGTGGTTCCTCTTCTCCATGCTCCCCTCAACTTGCCCTTTTATTGTGTTGAATTGTAGTTCCTGCTAATAGAATGGCATGGCGTGTGTGAAAATCGACTTGGCTGCCTCTCAAAGGAATACCTTGTATTGGTTTTTGTTACAAAGATATAAATATGAATAGTAGGTGGGGTAAACTGGTTGAGTGGCAAACCACTGCTTTGCATTTTGGTTTTTCCCCTGCTTCTAAGTGTCATTGAATTCACAGCAGAAACTGCCTTAGCAGGCTGTTACTGGGCCACAGTTCATCATGTAAGGAAATCTAGAAAGAGGCAGCACCCGTTCTTTGTATGACATACGGTGGTCTGAAAGTTTTCTGGCTTTTTGGGGGGGAGTAAATCTTATTCATATTACAGCTGTAGTTTTTTAAATTGTAGACTTTTTGGTAAAAATAAGGATTTTTTAAAAATGGAAATTGCAGCTCTTCCCCTCTGTTTTTATTTTTTTTAGTTAAAGTTGTGTGGGGTGTGGTTATTGGGGGAGAGGGCTGCTACCTGGATATTACTGTACTGGATCAGGCCAAAGGGTAGGTCCCTTATTTCTTGTGGCCTGTACCTGTCAGCACTCTTGGCTCTCTGTTGGATATAGTTGCTTCTGGGAGCTCATCTTTGAGTGCCATTGTAAACAAAGATGGGGGACTTTTAAAATTTTTTAGTTACTTTGAGGTTGTCCTTACCTGGATAGCGCAGGTGAACCTCAGCTAAGCAGGGTCGGCTGTGGTCAGTATTTGGATTGGAGACCACCAAGGAAGTCCAGGGTCTCTACACAGAGATAGACAGTGGCAAACCACCATTTGTCTCTTGCCTTGAAAACCCTCTGGGGCCACCATAAGTCTGCTGCAGCTCAAGGGGAAAAAGGGTTTGAGATGAAGCAGCGTTTTGGATTGATTTACTTTTGCCTTTTCTGTTTTATGCTTAAAAAGTCTTTGTGCTTCCCCTTGGCCTCAGAACTTTTTGATCCTTGATGAGATTTCTGAGCTTAGCCCACAACTCAAAACTGATGACGAAAATGCCACCCTTCATGTGCAAGATTTGACCTGTTACTGGGACAAGGTAATGCCTCTTTTCATTAAGAAGCCTTAATATAGGATGTACTTTCGTCTCACCTCAAATTCACCTTTGGCGAGCTTCTCTCCCTCTGTTTCTCCCACTTTGCCCGTTTCTCAGTAAATAAGAGATAATACTGTTAGTGTAGTGTATGAGCTTTTTTGTTGAGAATTTCTTAGGTAATGTATTCAGAGTAGTTTGACAGATGCCTTATATATGCTAAGAATTTTTTTTATAAGGTTTAGTACATTTATCACACTCTCTTTCCTGGGGTCCTACTGGTCTACTATCCTACAGGCTAACGAGGTCTGTGTAGGGCAGCCAGGCAAAGCCTGGCAACCAGTTAGCGGGTTGGGGGGCAGGGACATTGGCAACATCACCAATGTTACTGCATCATGTACAACCCAGAAGTGACAAGGGGTAGCTCTAGGAACTGGTGGAAACTCTGTGGTAAAACCATAGAGTTTCTGACAATTCTTAGACATACCAATTGTTTCTTCCAGGTTGTACCTGGAAGTGATGTACTGGTGCAGAGGCTGGCAGGTTTTTTGTTTGTTTGTTTGTTTTAAATTTCAGAGACAATTGGTGGGTGACCCTAGATCCATGCCTGCTTCATTTCAGCTATACAGCAGCATTAGGTAGTTGGAGGCTATTTCCTGGATCCCTCAGTGCTCTAGAAAGTAGAAGATAGTGTGACAGATGCAGTAATATCTCATAAAGCAGGTAACGGGAAAAAGCTGCTGTAATTGTTTGGCTCTGGACACACCAGAAGTAGTACTAATACCAGCCAGTGGGATGATTTCTGTAATAGCTTATACACTGTCAAAATGAGTGATTTGCTACATTTAATTTTTGACCAAGTGCAAGAGTGAGTTCAGTGATGCAGCCCTTGCATGAACAGAAAAGTGTACTTTGCTAATCCAGTGTGGGGGCTGAATATATACCCAGAGGAAGTAATGGAAATAAAACCCTTGTTTCCTTGGCAGCTAGTGGCTGGCCAGTCACTCTGTTTTTGAGTATTTGCCTTTGCCAGTAAATGGAATAGAACAGCAGAAAAGACACTAGGGAGAAAAAAAGAATGAGAAAACTCAGGAAATGTAATGTTGTTCATTTCACTGTCTCTGTTAATGTTCTTTTTATTGCGATTGGGGTTAAAAATGACCCGCCCCCTTCAGAGTATACATTGCAATGTAAAGAAAGGTGAAGTGGAGGCAGGGGGATGCAACATTGCAGGGCTGTTGAACTCCTTAAAGAAGAGTAGGCTTTTATACCCCGCTTTTCTGTACCTTAGAGGCTGTGGTGGCTCAGCGTTTAAGATGCTGAGCTGCAGACCAGAAGGTCGGTAGTTCGGCAGTTTGAGACCCAAGTGCCGCATGACAGAGTGAGCTCCTGTCTCTGGCCCCAGCTCCTGCCAACCTAGCAGTTCGAAAGCAAGAAACTGAAAGTAGATAAATACGTACCGCTTCGGTGGGAAGGTAACAGTGTTCCATGCGCCTTGGCATTTAGTCATGTCAGCCACATGACCACAGAAATGTCTTTGGACAGCACTGGCTCTTCGGCTTGGAAATGGAGATGAGCACCGTTCCGTAAAGTTGGATTCAGCTGGCTTTCAAACAAGGGAAACCTTTTTTCGTTTCTTCTTTAAGGAGTCTTGAAGTGGCTTATAGTTGAGAAACATGCAGCGTATGGAGTTGCAGAAGATCACTTTTCCTCCCTTCCCCAGGTCAATTTGACCTCCCTTTTTTGGTTCAGTTAAAGAGTGCGGAAATTAGAAAACTGTACGCACACCCCAAGATACCCAAGGAAGTACACAGTGGAATGATTTGGCTGCTAAGTGCCGTTTCTAAAAATAGTAGATGTAATTCATCTGCAGACGTAAGCGCTGATAGTCCTGCTGCGTTCAGTGGGCTTGCGGGCACTTAACTCTGTGTTGGATGGTGACCAGCAATTTTGTTTTATAAAATATCTTTAGGTCCTGATCAGGCCTGAGGCTCTGAGTGTGGCGTCCTGGCTATCATGCCTTCCCAGTTCTGTGCAGCATGAGCTGGGGAGTGTTAATGAAATGTGATTTTGCTGCCACCATGTGGAGCGGCTCTGGAATAGGATTTAAGGAGAGCTTCCAAAGTGTTGTTTTCTGTAGTTAGTTTTCTAGTATAGAGCCACTTAGCTGTGGTGAGTAGGAATTGTCTCCAGGTGAGTGACCTAGGGAGGAATTGTTTTCCAATTTGGTTGAGGATAGTTGGCTTGGATCCTGCTGGGAAAAAAATCCACTGATAGAAAGATTTCTGTCAGTGCTGTGTGACTTTCTGAACCCCACCCCCCTCCTGGGGGACAGAGGACCCCACAAACAACACGAGGGAGCAGTGGGAGATCTGTAGTGGGAGGGAGGAATTAATTAAAACCCACCCCCTTCCGTCAAGTTACCTGTTACCTTTTCTTTCTCCTCAGTTCTCCTTCCCTACCCCATGCCTCCACTTGCAGCTGCTGGATGACCTTGGGCAACCCATAGTTTTGTCAGAGCTGTTCATGAAAGAGCAGTTCTTGAAAGAGCTCTCTCAGCCCCACCCACCTCCAGGGTATCCGTTGTGGGGAGGGGAAGGGAAAGAAGTTTGTAAGCCGCTCTGAGATTCTGAGTGAAGGGTGGGCTATAAATCCAATCTCTTCTTCTTCAGTTGGTTTCCTAAAATGGACAAACAGTCACACTGTGTGTGTGTTTTAGTATTTTCCTTGGCCTTAAAAAAAGATCACACATCTTTAAAGTTAGGCTTCCTAAATTTTTCCTAAATGTTTTAATGTTGTTTTTAACTCATTTATGTTGTAAGTCGCCATGAGACCCTCTGGGTGAGCAGTGATAAAAATCTAATGAATGGATGAATAAATAAATGACTTTATTTGCAGGGCTTCTTTATGGTTGTATATATCATAAAATGGCTAAGTTGATCCTAAAATGGCACAGATGTTGATAAATCACAGCTTATGACAAAACGTAGAGTGAAAATATGCTGCACAGATTAAATTTGTCAGAAATTATGCTGAGAATATATGTTTCCTCATAAATTCTGAGACCTTCATTCTGCACCTTACACTGTTTACTTGGAAGTGAGTCCTATTTAATTTCAGTGCAGGCAATCAGGATTTGCAGCCTTCAAATCTGATACTTGGTAAAAATTAACACACAGTTTTTCTTCACAAATGGATAGACTCTGGAAGCACCAACCCTTCAGAACATTTCCTTTTCTGTCAGACGGGGAGAATTACTAGTCGTGGTTGGTCCAGTGGGAGCAGGAAAAGTAAGTCATAACCAGCTCTTTACTGTGTTGAGAATTAGAATTGAGCTGTTCATAAAATGTTAAGAATGCATCCTTCTAATCCTGAGGCATTTGGAAGTTACGGAAGCAGTGTTTCTCCTCCTCTGGCACTCTGTGACTATAGGCTAAACCTCTTAGAATTTCATTTTTGCTGAAAGTTGTACACTTAAAAATGTACACAAACATAATTATAATGCATGTTGTACCTAAACTGTGATGTACTGGTAAACCAGTTGATATACGGAATATTAAGAATTAGAGGATTTGAGCGTGGGTGCATATTTCAGCTTTGAAAATACCTTTGAATGGCTGTATGCCAATGATTTTGAGAAGTCTTTGACATCTATGCCTGAGGGCACTGCTCTGGCTGAGTAATACAGAGATCTTCGACGTGGTCTCTGTGCTTCACACTATGGGTTTTCTGTGCCTGCGCGGAAACCATTGGTGTCGTAGAAAAGCTTCTAATGGATTTTCGCGCCCAGTAGCTTCCTGCTATCAATCCCACCAACCATGGTCCCCGATGCAGTTCCGTCAACCGCCTTCCGCCTCGCTGTCTAGGCCGCCTGGCCGGGCTCCGCTGGAATGGGCAATATAAGCCAAATACCAGGAGCATAAGGCAAGGATCAGAAGCACGGAGCAGTCTTCGATGCCATAGTGTGACTGTGCCTGCTGCTCTTCTCCACATGAAAGCAAAGAGAGGCAGGAGGTACGGCATGGTACTGGGGGTACCATTTGCCTGCTTATGGGAGGCTCCCACTGATGGGCCTGCCCTCCCACCCTTGCTCCCTGAACTACTGGAAGAAAGGTCTGGGAGCGGAAAATGAAGTTGCATGACATCACATCACTTGGGTGTGATGTAAGCATGTTGGGCAATGTCCTGACCATCTCCCAAAACTCCAGTTTTTGGAGCCAGCCAGAGCGTCACTTGACACGCTTATGTCACACCTGAGTTTTGGGGCAGATCAATGTCACATGTGACACGTCACCTCCACCCAGTGGCCTGCCTCTAACGATCTGAGAAATGCTGGTGGGTGGCTTGACATCTCTACATGGAACCCTTGTCTCCTATGCAACAGGTATTTCTGAAACCCATCAAAAAAAGAAGAGAGAAAGAAAAAGGGAATGTGATTGCATGATAGTAGCACTTCAGCAGGCAGTGGCAAACCACGTCTGAATGTTTTTTGCCTTGTAAACCCTACGGGGTCACCATAAGTTGGCTGTGCCTTGTCAGCAAAGAAAGAACAGCTTGTGATCAGTTGAGAAGGGATCTGCAGCTCACCTGCAGGTCCTTATTCCTGTGTTGAACACTGCTGGCATCATTGACTTATGCACAGTGGTGGCACTGCAGTGTTAACAGTGGTGGTTGCGGGCGGGCGGGTCTCTGTGGAGGATTGGTCTCTGTGTTCGAGCAACGTGGGGTAGGAGGGCACAATGATTAACACCAGTTCTTATGTGCAGCTGTCATTGTCTAGTGGAGCTTTCTATCAGGTGATGTTGGAAGTGTAAATATTAATTTTTTAAAACATTGGTAATATTAATTTAAAAAAAAAAGAAACTAGTTAAAAAAAATCAGTGGTGTAAACGTTTGCAGCCAGTTGGCTAGCATACCCTGGTTAGGAGGACACATACGGTTAGCAACTATAGCTAAAGACAAACCGAAACAAATGTTAACTATAGAAGAGTTTGTAGAAAGCTCACGAGTGTACTTGGAGCTGGGGGTGGGTGGGGGGGTGGGTGGGAAGAGGAACACACATTCCTGTGACCCACTCCCGATTTCTTAACCACAGTTAAGGGTTGGGGGCATTATATTTGTTATATGGAATATTAAGAATTAGAGGATTTGAGCGTGGGTGCATATTTCAGCTTTGAAAATCTGGTTTTTGTTCTCCCCAAATGCTCCTGCAGTCTTCGGTCTTAAGCGCTATGCTCGGTGAGCTGGCTGCAAGCAAAGGTCTTGTAGATGCTCGAGGAAAAATTGCCTACGTTTCTCAGCAGCCTTGGGTGTTCTCTGGTACAGTCCGAAATAACATCCTCTTTGGGAAAGCCTATGAAAAAGAAAAATACGAAAAGGTTCTAAGAGCCTGTGCTCTTAAAAAAGTAAGTTGTTGCTTTTGAAATAATAGACGTTATGCATTTTGCCATGAAAATAATCTGGTGTTTTAAATTTGCCATTTTCAGTGTGTAAAACTGAAAATAATGTATTCGAGGAACCATTTGAACACATCTTGTAAATTTTAGGAAAACCACCTTCAGCATGCTTACTTGGATGCAAACGCTACTGACTGTAGTGGAATTTACTTTTCAAATTTAATATTGCAGCCAAACACCCAAATCTTGAGAATACTTAATTTATTTTGTGTATTTTTGCTCCATTTTCCCTCCAGGGAGCTCAGGGCAGTGTGCATGTTTCTCCTTCCCCGTCCATTTTATCCTCTCAGCTGTGCTGCGAGGTGGGTTAGGTTGAAAGAGAATGATTGGCATGAAGGTCACCCAGGGATCTGAACTTGGGTCTCCCGATTTCTAGTCCAACATTCTAACCACTATAATATGCAGGGATTGAGGCATTTAACAGAGGATGTTTTCCTTGTATATAGACTGGTTCCATGTATGACAGAAATGTGTACTGTGTGTGGTAGATGTGTTTTTATCTTGCTGCTTGCATATGGGCTGGGAACGAAATGTGAACCAATGACAATTTCTTGCACTGTTTCAAAAGGGTAGCATGTGTGCTTGTTCATGTACAGGGCCCGTCTCCATGCACGAGAAACATCCTTCGTGGAATCTCCCAGAAAAAGACTACTTACTTGCTGCCGTCAGTTGATTTCAGTGGAATTTAATTCCAAGTGAGGGCCAAATCCACTGTGCATAGTGACGTGGTATGGTTCTTGCGTACGACCTCAACAAAAGCAGGAGATTAAAAAATGTACATCTCATGGTCCAGACGCTGCACTAACCTGTTTGGTTAGCAAACATCTTTCTGGAAATGTTATAGCAAAGCTAGTTTAGGAGAGGTCAGGGCAAAGCAAGGCTAAAACCTGGAAAGTGGAGGATTGGAGGAGGAAGTCATGGAGGTGCTGTGAAAAACATTGTTCCAATTTGGAAGCCAAGGCGGAGCAGAACTGCCCTGTAGATGCAGCCACAGTGACGCTAAATAATGCAGCCGGCTCCTTAAACTGGTGTCTCAGTGAATAGAAGGCTTTAGGGCATTCCAGCTCTGTGAAGGGAAGAGTTCAGAGGAAAAGGTCTTGATAGGTATGATCTGGGAGGACATCAAGAGAGAGATTAGTGAAGGCGCAGATATTTTGCTTGGCAGTTGAAAAAGTATCACGCAGCATACTCGGCTCTGGGCTTATTACGATGCTGCTGTTGGTAGTGAGATTGGTGAAAAGCAGACAGATTAAAAGCTTTTACAAATAAAGTCTTTTTTGAAACCGAAAACTCACCTGGTGCATTCTTTTTAGTCTTTTACGGCATAATTAAAACATCTGTAATTTAAAGAAATAAAACCAGATCCAAGTTCTGTGAGTTTATGTAGAACACGTTTGCTGATGAAACAAAATCCCAGAAAGCACTTGAACATTACACTAGAGAGCAGTTTTAAGCTTCATCTGCTGCCTTGTGGAAATCTTTCATGAACTTATGTGAATGGACATATAACGAAAGTGTCAGATAACATTCTACAATAGCGTATTTATGGCTGTTATAGTTCCAGAAGTATGATCCTTAAATATATAATGTTGGATCCTTCTGCTTTTGCATTTGGGGAGGGACCTAGAGTATAGTTGGCTCTGCCTGCTGTGGCAGCCATTTTGTGATTTGTTTCACATGCATCAGCCATTTTGTGGTTGGTCCACCTCCTGTGTCAGCTGTTTTGTGGTAGCGCCCATTGCCTTATGTCAGAATTCCAGAGGTGTCCACAGACTCAAAAAGTTGGGGACCCCTGGGCTAGGGTTGCTTAAACCTGTCAGTTTCAGCAGTCCTAAGAACAGAATCTCACTCTAAGTTGGGCTGTACTAAAGGTCTCCTCACCCCTCTCCCAGACACTTCCATTTCTTGTAAAGTGTTTTTTCCCCTATAGGTTATTGGGCCCTTCCTTTGACTATTTGTCCTCCCTCCTCAATCCATTAACTAGCAACCGTTTTGGAAGCTGAAATGTTAAAACCTAGGCTGACCCATCAGTGCTTCTGTTTCTCTTGGAATTATCAACCAACTATGCAGTTAAGTAAAATAAGTCTCATTCAGGAAAATCACCTCTTTAAAACAGGATCTGGAAATGCTGCCAGATGGTGACCTGACAGTGATAGGAGATCGGGGAGCTACACTGAGTGGAGGACAAAAAGCCAGAGTTAATCTTGCCAGGTAAGTCTTTTTCACGACATTCTTAAGTTCACCCAAGCCTGCAAATGAACTTTTAGAGTACATAAATTAATGGATAGCTTGGCAAGGAACTTACAATATGTGATAGGACCACAGAAGCAACAGCTGCCATTTATAGCAAATCACTAGCACTTTTTGGAAGTATTATGTCCACTTGCAGCCTGACTTTCAGTATTGTAAGCTGCGTTATAGAGTGGGTCAATCACTGATTTGGCAAGTAAGTGAAAATACCTCATTAGATTAATTAACGTTTATCTGTATCCCAGTTTTCTCCCCAGTGTGGACCAAAAGTGGCTTATTTCCACCCTACAAGAGAAGCAAACAGGAGAAGAGTGGGAAAAGGCTGCTGTATACAAAGCAGGCCTTCTCTCTCTCTCTCTCTCTCTCTCTCTGTGCAGATCTTATGAACTAAAAGGAAATGTTACAGGTTCCACTGGGCTCTCTGCTATTCATTGCTTGTAAATTGGCAGCCAGCCTTGCCCTCCCCTCTCCGGAACAAATCCCACTCTTCTTTTGTCTGAATTAGCTGTAGCTTAGAGTTGTTCGCACACCAGCTTATAACAGTGGTTCTCACAAATCAGAATTTGAAACCCTGGTTTGAAATGGGAGAGGGAGAAAAGGCCTGGGTTGCCGAGGCTAGCTTGCGATTGGCAAGGCCTGGTCTGCAGACAGCCAGAGTCTGCATTCAACCATTGTGTAGTACAGTCAGCTGAAGGAGAATGTGTGGATTCTTCACAAGGTGAGCCATCGTTTGGTTCAGAGCAGGGCCAGTCGGGGGGAGGAGGTCATCCATTTGGCCTGAGCCATGAGCTCGGGGGGAGGGGAGGGCTCAGATTTAGTCATACATTTTTTTTAATGACATTTGATAAATTTGACCACTAGTTTTGATGTACATCATGAGTTGTCATTTCCTAACTTTTTTTAATGGCTTCAGAAACTGGATAGGGGCCCGGGCTTCTTTAGAGCTCCGGGAGTGGGTTCAAAGGGTCTCTGTCTGCCTTGTGCTTCTTTGTGGTTTTGAATGAAGAGTGTTACCCTCCGTGCGGTTGAAGGCTTTAGGCAAAAAGTGGTGGGGAATCCTTCAGGACAACACAATAGTTTGGGGCGGTGATTCAACTGATAATTTTTCTGTGTGCTTTCAGAGCAGTGTACCAGGATGCAGACATCTACCTCCTGGATGATCCATTGAGTGCAGTGGATGCAGAAGTTAGCAGACATTTGTTTGAAAAGTATGTAATTTTCTAGGCCTCTTTATGTTTTTATCTCTCTGAATTGGTTCTTGTGTGGGAAAAAATTAGCTTGTGGCATCTTCAGTTTTTGCCAGTGCAATCTTTAATGGAGTTATATAGAGGCCACGGCCTTCACCTGATGTTGCCTCCTGGCTCTGGAATTCAGAAGCTAGTGCCTCTGAATGTGGAGGTTCCCCCCAGTCACCGTGGCTAGTAGCCATTGTTAGACTTCTCCCCCATGAATCTGTCTGATCGCCTTTTAAAGCTGTTTATTCCAGCAACCATCACTGCATCCTCTGGCAGTGAATTCCACATTTTTAGTTTCTTTAAATTTTTATTGTTGTTTTCCATGCTCAAGAAACAATTACAGGTTTCATAAATTAAAAGAAAATCCTTACATTAAACACTTTTTCTTTAATTATTACAGGCAGCCCAAACCCATTGTTTTGGCAAATCCCAATCTTCTAAACATTGATACTCTTTTACAATGGACTTGGAAAGATTGTTACTCTGACTGCTTTCTTCTTGAGGCTTTCTCCCTCTGTGGCTTTCAACACAATCGTTTCACTTATCTTTTAATATTTAAGCTATTATAAACCATTAAACTTTAACTAATGTCTTGAAATGTCTATTCAGCTTACATCTAGTTTGTATGTCTAGACTACAAGCAAAGTAAATTAGTATTCAGGTTGCACTTCATCTTGTTTCTTGGAAAAGTCCTCAAGAGGAGCTTCCCTCCTTGGGGTTCGGGTTCTCTGAATGAGTCTCTGCTGTCTTCCACAGTGCTCGCTCTTGGAGGGGTGCTGCGGACTCTCCCATTAGGCGGGGGCGGGGGCGGCGGGGTGGGGGGGAATCCCTGGAAACCTAACATCACCACCATTCTTGAAACTCATTACATATCTTTTAAGTCTGTCAAAATAATTGAAATTAAGATAATTTCTCCAGTCTTATTTCAAAGTCCTTTGTTGTGTCTCTTTGTTTCTTCCTGCTTTAGTTTTTCATTCCTGTTGAGCCTCTTGTATTTCCTTAATGAACTCCTCTTCTGACTTTGTATCGTATGCTGTTAATATTTTCCCACGGAAGGTTACTGATAAGTGCCCAAGTGGGAGCCACCTGTATCTCTGTTTCATTTCATTTAGCCGTTGCGCTATCGGACGTAAATTGTGTCCGGCATTCAGTATTTCAACTGGCAAGGCAGGAAACGCTTGGACTGTAGTGTCTATTAATTTCAAACCTCCATTTGTTCTTGCCATATCCGAAATGATTTTTTTTGTTTTAATGTCCACAATTTCAGCAATTACATCCGGGATTAACGCCGGTGAGGTAGCACATGTCATGTTCAGCCTGTAGGCATTTACTACAATTGTTCCTGATAAGTGGAGGAGTTCTGATAGCCATTGATTTAAAGCTGCAGTTATCTCTTAGTTCATTTCAAAGTTGGGCGAGACCCCTCTAAATTTTAATTTACGCTCTCTTACTTTGTTTTCTAATAACATTATCTTTGATTTTTCCCATGTTTCAAATGTCTTTAGTTCATTTAGTTCCTGGGCATTTTTTTTGTTCCATCAAGACTTTAGTCATCTATTTTGTTAAATACAGGTGTTATTATTTCTTTGATTTCTGTTTTTAAGTCAGTTAGCATTTCTTTTATTTGCTTTTTTTGTAACAGAGTCCTCTTCCTTTTCCCCACATGTACCTCTTCAGCGTCTTCCAGCTCCATTTCTAGTGGGGAAGGAGGTGAGGAGTCTCGCTCAGAAGATTCCAATTCCACTCTTTTATCTTTAGAAGTTGTTTTTTGTTGTGCTTTTTTGTTCGCCTGTGCTCCTTTCAGTTTCCCCATATCTTGGGTTCAGTTTTGATGTTTTCCAGCAGTGAAGAGTTTATTTTTAATTAGTATTCCAAGATAGTGGTGTGAAGGCTGTTCCAGGAACGACCGAATGCTTTGCTGGTCACCATGCCCCTCCTCATGAATTCCACATTTTAATCACTCTCTGTGTAAAGGAGTATTTCCTTTTGTCCATCCTGCTCATCAGCTTCATTGGATGCTCTTGTGTTCTAGTATTTTGGGAGAGGAAGATAAATTTCTCTTTGTCAACTCTCTCCACTCCATGCATACTTTTACAAACCTATATCATGTCCTTCCTTAGTTGTCTATTTTCTAAACCAAGTGTGGCCAAACTTGCTTTAACGTAAGAGCTATATAGAATAAATGTCAGATGTTTGAGAGCCACAAGACATGAACAAATATTACCCACATTTTTATTGAAAAATATTCAAATTTGCTTTTTATTAACATTAAATGAGACTTCCAAAAATAAAAACAAAAGGGGTAAAAACAGTTATTGATAATGATATTTATTTGCCTTCTCCATGTCGGCTGGTGGGGGTGGGGTGTGGCTTTGAGAATGCACTTAGTTCAAGATGCTTTCTTTCTCTTCTCCCCCCCCCACCTTAAGCCTACCCGGGGAGGGGAATACTGGCTGGGGAAGGGAAGACCGATCAGGGAGGCATGCCTCCTCTTTGCTTCCTTAGCTGGCCTGCCGAAAGCCACACAGTATGTGTGAAAGAGCTGCATGTGGCTCCCGAGCCACAGTTTGGCCACCCCTGTTCTAAACTGAAAAATCCTGGACTCTTCAGCCTTTCTTCACGGGGAAGGTGCTTCAATCCCCTAATCATCTTGGTTGCCTCCTCTGTACTTTTGTCAGAGTCTCTAGTAATCAGCACTCAACAACGGTCCTTAAGCAGGTTCAGTTTATTGTAGTCAGTTTACTATACATACTCAAAACATTTCTGTGTTAAGACTGGAGGGAATTTTGGGGATTCCCCCATAAGAGAAAATCCCCAGATACAAGGACTCAAAGGAGAAGAGTATAAATTGCAAGCCTTTGCTGACGATTTGGTATTTATACTAGAAGAACCACTAACGCCCTTGACATATCTGCTAGATATACTGAAAAGCTATGGTCAACCTGCAGGCTTAAAAATTAATTCCAAGAAAACTAAACTGTTGGTTAAAAACTGTACAGAAATGCAGATTCAAGTTCTTGAGAAGGTATCTGGTGTGGAAATACAAAAACAAATCAAATATTTAGGAATTATGCTAACAAATAGATGCAGTTCCTTGATGAAAGATAATTATGTGAAACTTCTTTCGACTATTAAGAAAGATCTGGAGAACTGTAAACAGCTACAGGTATCCTTTATGGGAAGAATAGCAATTGTAAAAATGAATCTATTACCAAGATTGCTCTATTTATTTCAAACAATTCCTATTTTAAAGAATCGAGTATCTTAATGAAATTGAAAAACTTACAATTTATTTGGCAAGGTAAACATCCAAGAATTACAATGAAGGGGTTACAAGATGTAAAAGAAAGAGGGGCTTTGCCGTACCAAATTGGCACCTTTATTATAAGGCAGCAGATTTGACATGGTTGAAAGAATGGGCCACTTTAGAAAACTCGAGATTGCTAAAATTAGAGGGACATGATCTAAAACTGGGTTGGCACGCCTTTATATGGTATGAGAAGAGTGGCGCTCACAAATATTTTAAACAGCACATGTTAAGGGCATCGCTTTTACAAGTATAGAAAGAGATTAAGAAGACATTCTACACAAAGATTCCCAAATGGATTTCACCATTGGAAGCATTCATATATCCCACAGTTTTTACTAAAAAACAACTTTGGAGATATGAAGAACTTTTGCACAAAGATAACTCTTTGAAATCGCAAGATACATTACAAGAACAGGGCATTAATCTAAACTGGTGGGAAAGAGTACAACTTGATTCCAGATATGTGAAGGATAAACCAATTGGTTTTGCTGAAAAGTCAAATGGGTTAGATCAAATATTGTTGGCAAATGATGTTAAATATATAAAAGCATTTTATACAGTATTATTAGAAATGAGAATGCAAGATGAAATAGTAAAAACTGCTATGATTAAATGGGCACAAAATATAGGACATAGTATTCAATTAGAACAATGGTTGAGAGTTTGGAAAACAAATATACAATTTACAAAATGTATGGCATTTAAAGAGAATATAAGATGTTTTATAGATGGTATATGACACCTGAGAATTTAGCAAAATGGTATCCAAATATGTAGAATGCATGTTGGAAATGTAAACAAACTGTTGGTTCCTTTTTTCATATGTGGTGGACATGTAAATGTGTAAAAAATATTGGGCCTGGATACATGAAATATTGCAAAATATGTTGCATATGAATATACCATTTGTGCCAGAATTATTTTTGCTGAATATAATTCCAGAAACTTTTAACAAATCAGATAAATATTTGATTATTCATGTAATAACTGCTACTAGAATACTCTATGCAAGGTATTGGAAAGGGGAAGATCTTCTTCGTGGTCTCTGTGCATCACACCTCTGGGATAAAGTGCGCCTGCGCCGATCCCGATCGGTAATCTTCAAAGCCTAACGGATTTTCGCGCCAGCTCCCCGGTCACGTGCACGCCCCACTGCGCATGACCCGGGGAGAGGCACGAGGATCCCGCCAGTTCTCTTCTGACCGCCGCGTCGTGAGGACCCCCTCTCCGCTCCGGTCGGTAGTTAACTTTCGTTTCTTTTTCCAACTTTGGAAAGGCCTTTCGGACTGATTTCTTGGACTTTACTTGAACTACGGACTGTTTTTTCCTGGACTCTCTTTTGGATTCTCCTCCTTCTACTCCCCGCCCGGCCTATGGCCCAGCGGTGGGGTTTCTTTAAACGCTGCCTTAAGTGTGGGAGTAAAATCCCCTCCCCAGACAAGCACTCCCTCTGCTTGCTGTGCCTAGGCGAGTCACATCGCGTCGACTCCTGTTCGAGTTGCGCCGCGTTCTCCAAACAAACTCGGAAGAACCGGGCGGCCCGACTCCGAGTGGCTCTCTTGGAGGCAGCGTTGTTACCGAAGATGTCCGCAGCCGACGCCTCGGCAACTTCCCCATCGGTACCGACGGGCCCGACGTCGCCACCGATGCGAAGCCCTTCCGGCACCGAGAAATCGGCATCGAAAAGACCCCTCTCACTGCCACGAACTCCCGCTAAGAAGCGTAAGGAGGGCAAAGAGGGTAAGGGCAAGCTGAAGCACAAAACCTCGAGTGCTTCGTCGACGCATCCCGCGTCCGACATGACCCAGCACGGGTCTCCACAGCTTGACCCTCCAGGGCGCGAGCGACCCCGGGGCAGCCCCGTCTCCCCGATGCCGCGACCCATCCAGCTCACAGATTCGGAACCCGACATCGAGCTGACGCAGATCCCTCACAGCAGTCCCGAGACAGGGCCTGACCCGATGCCGGCACCGAGAGGCGAGCGAGACTGGCGCCTTCCCCCATCTTCGGTGCCGTGGGACGTTCGTCAATGGCGATACCTGTATGGTTCCTCCTACCCGCCACCTCCACAATGGTACCCAGCGGAGTGGGATCGCCAATCGACGTCGTCAAGAGTCTCCCGATGCCGAGATCCCCCAGCCCCGCCTCCGACTCCGATACCGTTACCGAAACCGAAACCGATACCGAAACTAACGATACCGATACCCACATCACCCGATATCGACCTCCCTCCTTATCAGCCAGATCCGTCGACCCCTATGTCTCCCTCCGAACATTCCGAACATTCGATGCCCGAATCTCCCGAATCATCCGATGACGAATCTCCCATCCAGCCATCACCATCCCCTGATGTGGCTGAAAATTTACCAATCTCCCCCTCCGAGGACGTGAAATCCTATGGAGAACTTATCAAACGAATGGCACATTCCTTGGCGCTTGCCACGGTCCAACCAACGCCTACCGCTTCCGATGCCATCTTCGATATCGTACAGATGGACACATCCACCGCGGTAGCGTTGCCACTAATTTCGGTGCTCTTGAGCACTGCCAAAGAATCCTGGGGCCACCCTTCCTCAACCCCAATTTCCAACAAAAGGTTGGACCACATGTACAGGCTCCAAGAGCCAGGGGCAGAATTCCTATTCATCCACCCCAAGCCCAACTCAGTCGTCGTGACCCCCTCCGCTAGGGGACGTAGCGGACATTCCTCCCCCTTGGACAAGGAGGGACGGAAGCTAGATTCTTTCGGAAGACGATTTTATTCAGCCGGTGCATTGGGCATAAAAACGGCAAACTACACAGCCTGCATGAGCAGGTACCAGTACTCCCTATGGGAACAAATGACACCACTTCTGGCTCAGCTCCCTGAGGATAAGCAACGTCTTGCTAGGAAGATCCAGAGGGAAGGCATGGTGCTAGCAAAGCATCCGCTTAACGCATCCAAGCATGCTGCGGACGTCACGTCCAAGACACTCACTTCAGCAGTCGCCCTTCGTCGCCACGCCTGGCTGAGGTCGACTTCGCTTCCACAAGACACTAAGTCCTTAGTGGAAGATCTCCCTTTCGGGGGTGAAGGACTGTTCAGCTCCACGACGGACACAGTTCTTCATGATTTAGATAAGAGCATCAAAACATCTCGTAACTTGGGTGTCTCACAACCGAGACAACAGAAGCAGAAAACATGGCAGAGATCTTGGTCCAAACAGCAACCGCGAAGATCTCCCACTGAACCCCAATGGCAGAGACCACCGTCTACTGTCTATCAACAGAAACCTTATGGCCATAAGCCACGATTCCCGTCCGCTTCCGCTTCCAAGACTAAACCACCCAAGCCGAACAAGCAGAGTCTTTGACTCTCCCATTCGCTCCGATATTCCCACCCGTCTATCCCCCTTCCTACTAGCATGGCAACGTATCACGACAGACAAATGGGCACTGTCGGTTGTAGCAGAAGGCTACAGAATAGAATTTTTCCAGATTCCACAAGAATCGTACTTCGTAACCACCCCTCCCTCCGACACCCTATCGTCGGAAGTCGAAGCCCTCCTCTCAAAAGATGCCATAGAACAGGTACCAACAAAACACCTTCAGCAGGGGTTCTACTCCCGCTACTTCACGGTCCCAAAAAAGGATGACGGACTTCGTCCCATATTAGATCTGCGGAACCTCAATGCGTTCATCACCTACAAAAAATTCCGTATGACCACTCTACAGACCATCCTACCGCTACTAGAAGCCAACGCGTGGATGGTGACGCTGGACTTAAAGGACGCATACTTTCATGTGACGATCCACCCGTCACACAGACAGTACCTACGCTTTGCGATCGGTCCGCGTCACTTCCAGTACAAGGCCCTACCCTTTGGCCTCTCTACAGCTCCTCGTGTCTTCACGAAGCTTATGGCAGTAGTAGCGGCACATCTGAGACTCCAAGGTGTCCACCTTTACCCCTACCTGGACGACTGGCTTCTAGTCGCCCTCTCTACGACGGAACTACAGAACCACATCTCTACTACCCTCCACACCCAAAATTACTAGGGTTGACTATAAACCTCAAAAAGTCCATGCTTATCCCTTCCAGACGGGTTCAGTTTATCGGAGCTATCCTGGACTCCTTGCAATGCAGGGCATTCCTACCCCCCAACAGAGCAGCGGATATAGTCTCCCTTCTCCAGGCTATCCTAGAGACCAAGGAGGCTACAGCCAAACAAATCCTTCGCCTGCTAGGCCTGATGGCCGCGACAACGGCAGTAATTCCCTTCGCCAAATTGCAAATGAGACCACTGCAGCTTTGGTTCTTGAGGCGTTTCCGCCCCAAATTCCACTCCCTCTCCAAACGTTTCCAGATATCTACCCAGGTCCTGGAGACCCTGAATTGGTGGCTTGTGCCCCAGAATTTACATTCAGGTGCACCTTTCTGGCTTCCACCCCCCTCAGCGACCGTCACCACGGACGCATCCCTATGGGGCTGGGGAGCTCACCTGGAAGGTGTAGGTGTGGGAGACAGGTGGCACCCCTTTGTGGCACACAACCATATCAATTTCTTAGAGCCGCTGGCAGTTCTCTACGCAGTGAGATCTTTCCGCCAATCCCTAACAGGGAAAACGGTGACTGTCCTTACAGACAACACCACCACTATGTTTTACATCAACCGCCAGGGCGGGACGGTCTCCCGTGGACTTTGCCGGTTAGCAATAGAGCTGTGGAACGAGTGCCAGGCGCTAGATATTCACCTGGTGGCGACTCATCTCCCAGGACTACTCAATGTCCAAGCGGACTTCCTAAGCAGAGGAGGAGCATCCCTACACGAGTGGGAGCTGAACCCCCTCTACCTGACTCCGATCTTCGACCATTGGGGACATCCATCCGTGGATGTATTCGCCTCTCGGGAGAACAAGAAGTGCCATCTATTCTGTTCCAGAGCAGGAACAGACCCGACCTCTCTCGGAGACGGTCTCCTCTTCAGGTGGACAGGGAAACGGTTGTACCTATTTCCCCCAATCCCTCTCATTCCGAGAGTAGTCCACAAACTATTGACAGAGCGACCATGGGCAATTCTAGTTACCCCATGGTGGCCGAGACAACCCTGGTTCCCCACGCTCCTCAGCCTCTCACGGGGGACGTATCTCCATCTCCCGACGGACCCGGACCTCCTCGGGATGCGCGGGGGCCGAGTACTGCACCACGATGTGCCCAGGCTAAAATTGACAGCGTGGCTGATCCAAACTTAGGGTTAGAATCACGCATTGCTCAAGTTCTACTAAACTCACGCAAACTCTCCACTCGACGTTCATATGAGTCAAAATGGACTAAATTTTTAACTTTCCTGGCGTCTGTAGGACGACCCTCAGTCCCAGCTGGACTTAAGGATGTTTTTGGGTTCCTCCTGTCATGTAAGGACAGGGGACTGTGTCACTCATCTATCCGAGTCTACCTGTCAGCCATCTCAGTCAATCATCCTAAGATTGATGGTTATTCGGTGTTTTCCCACCCAACAACGAAACAATTCCTCAAGGGAATGAATCGCCTCTATCCCCCAGTGCGGACACCAGTCCCGGCATGGGACTTGCCCCTGGTTCTCACTAAGCTGATGGGAAAACCCTTCGAACCCATGGCCTCATGCAGTCTTCAGCTTTTGTCATGGAAGGTTGCATTTTTAGTGGCCATCACGTCTACTCGACGCGTGAGTGAGCTCTCGGTGTTCCGTTGCGACCCACCGTACCTCACGTTTCATCATAATGCCGTCACTTTGGCTCCAGATGTTGCTTTCCTGCCTAAGATAGTTTCGGACTTCCATATAGGGGCAGATATCACCTTGCCGGTATTTTTTCCTGATCCCCAGGACCCAACGCAACGTAGTCTACACACTTTAGATGTCAAGAGAGCCCTGTCTTTCTACTTGCACCGGACAAAATCCTTTCGCAAGTCTCCAGCTCTCTTCATTTCTTATGCCTTGCCCAGGCAGGGACAGAAACTGTCGTCTCAAAGACTCTCGAAGTGGATAGTTGAGACGATAAAACTCGCCTATCTTCTGGCCAAAAGGCCACTGCCGGCGTCCCTCCGGGCACACTCCACTCGAGCCGTGGCTACTTCCACAGCATTCCTCAAGGGCATTCCCCTGGGAGACATCTGCAATGCTGCAACGTGGGCGTCCCCTCACACGTTTGTGAAGCACTACGCCCTAGATGTCCGTGTCCATCAGCGTACTGTGGTGGGCCGTGCAGTCCTGCAAGCAGCTCAGATGTGAGACCTCCAGCACCCACCTCCAGGTATGTGGTGTTTATTGCTCGCTATTCTCCCAGAGGTGTGATGCACAGAGACCACGAAGAAGATATACAGGTTGCTTACCTGTAATTGGAGATCTTCGAGTGGTCATCTGTGCATTCACACCACCCGCCCTCCTTCCCCTCTGCTTTCGGTCTCCCTCACCTTTTTTCCTTGGGGGCTGTTAGCAGCGGTCAGAAGGAACTGGCGGGATCCTCGTGCCTCTCCCCAGGTCATGCGCAGTGGGGCGTGCACGTGACCGGGGAGCTGGCGCGAAAATCCGTTAGGCTTTGAAGATTACCGATCGGGATCGGCGCAGGCGCACTTTATCCCAGAGGTGTGAATGCACAGATGACCACTCGAAGATCTCCAATTACAGGTAAGCAACCTGTATAAGTCCCCTCGGAGAAAATATTTTATAAACTATTGGAGACTGCAGAAATGGACAGTTTAACATTGAAATTAGCAGATAAGGGAGAGGAAATCTTTGAAAATACTTGTTCAAGATTTTATAATTGGCTGGAAGAATATTTCAATAGATGAACCAACCTAATTGTATGCTCTTGTAAAACTGTGACAAGCTAGTTTGGTGAATTAGATATGGATTCTAGTAGAAATGTTAATATAGATATATACTACGCAGACTCCGTATCTATTAGTATGCTTTTTATCTTTGTATGTTTTTTCTTGTCCCCCCCCCCCCCCCTTCAGTCTTGCTTTTGTTTTTGTTTTTCTTTTCTGGAAACTTAATAAAACTAAAAAAAAAAGACTGAAGAGGGAAAGCGGGAAAGGGATTTTATACAGGGTTCAAATTGGGATGTCAGATGGCTACAAGCCAATGAATGCCATGTTACCCTTGCGTGGAAAATAACGGCTTTTACCACAAACCTGAAATCTTAAATAAATGGACAAATGCTAGAGGAGCATCAAACAGCAACAAATGTTAGAGGAGAATCAAAAGTAACATTCCAGAGTTTACAACAGTATTTACAACTTTCTCTCTCCCCTCTTTCTTCATAGCGGCCACTCTCTCTCTCTCCCCCACCTTTTATTTATGACAGCCTAGCTGACACTTTTTAATAGGAATGTTGTATGGTTATACTAGCCAATACTTAGATTTTACTTTCAGGACCATGCTTTCCAGTTTTACCTGATGTTGACTTCTTTATAACTCTACCTCCTATTCTCATATCCTCTTTTCTTTTTATTTTATCTAAAAAAAGAAGTTCTTGTTTTCAGATAGTGTCTACTACAACATATTATTGTACATTATCTGAGAGAAAAGTGTTCAGCACCAAAGAGGAGGTGAATGCCTCTTCAAAGACGGTGTCTGATTCCTTCCGTTTCACTGATGTGTCCATTCTACAGACAAAACCTCTTAACAAAGAGCTAGCTTTTCTCTTAGTTCTTGTCTACATGTTTTCTTACTCTCTGAAGCACTTGTATGTAAAATATTAATATCATATAAGTAATTCTAAACTTGGTCTCCAAGAGTGAGTCAAAAATCTGCCTAATGAGGTGAGTTACAGAAAGGGAAGATCTGTTTTCTGCAAATCTGAATAAACCCTGATTTTGTGGGAAAATTCCGGAATGGAGAACTTGAAAAGAAATTCATTCAGTATCTCGTGAGGTCACAATTGGCATTGTGGGATTGCCTAGCAACCATATGCAACCAGCCTTTTTTTTTGTTTTAAAAGTAGTGAGTGGTCAAGGGAAAGAGACAAAGCAGGAGGGTTGGGGTCTGGAAGAAAGGTAGAAGGAAGAGTGTTGAGAAGGAGGGGACAGGAGTGTCAATGGGTAAGATGAAAAAGAAGAAGAAATTGGATTTATACCCTGCCTTTCACTACCCGAAGGAGTCTCAAAGTGGCTTACATAAGAACATAAGAGATGCCAGTGGTGGATCAGGCCAATGGCCCATCCAGTCCGATGCTCTGTCACACAGTGGCCAAAAATACCAGGTGCCATCAGGAGGTCCACCAGTGGGGCCAGGACACTAGAAGTCCTCCCCTGTTGCCAAGCATCAAGAATACAGTGCATCACTTGCCCCAGACTGAGAATTCCTATCTATACCTTGTGGCTAATAGCCACTGATGGACCTCTGCTCCATATGTTTATCTAATTCCTTCTTGAAGCCGTCCAAGTTTGTAGCTGCCACCACCTCCTGTGGCAGTGAATTCCACGTGTGAATCTCTCTTTGGGTGAAGAAGTACTTCCTTTTATCTGTTCTAACCTGACTGCTCAGCAATTTCATGGTGTGCCGAAGAGTTCTTATATTGTGAGAAAGGGAGAAAAGTACTTCTTTCTCTACCTGCACTATCCCATGCATAATCTTATAAACCTCAATCATGTCACCGCTCAGCTGTCGTTTCTCCAAGCTAAAGAGCCCCAAGCGCTTCAACCTTTCTTCATAAGGAAAGTGTTCCAACCCTTTTATCAATTTAGTTGCCCTTCTCTGCACTTTTTCCAATGCTATAATATCTTTTTTGAGGTGTGGCAACCAGAACTGTACACAGTACTCCAAATGAGGTCGCACCATCGATTTATGCAGGGGCATCATGATACTGGCTGATTTGTTTTCAATTCCCTTCCTAATAACCCCCAGCATAACGTTGGCCTTTTTCATTGCAGTCACACACTGTCTCAACATTTTCATTGAGTTATCTACTATGACTCCAAGATCTATCTCTTGGTCAGTCTCCACCAGTTCAGACCCCATCAATATGTATTTAGGACTTTTGGCTCCAGTGTGCATCACTTTGCTCTTGGCCACATTGAACCCCATTTGCCATGTTGACGCCCACTCGCCCATCCTTGACAGATCCCTTTGGAGTGCCTCACAATCCTCCCTGGTTCTCACCACCCTGAACGACTTCGTGTCACCTGCAAATTTAGCCACTTCACTGCTTACTCCTAACTCCAAATCATTAATAAACAAGTTAATAGCATTGGACCGAGTACTGATCCCTGCAATTCCCCACTGCTTACCTCCTTCCACTGAGAAAATTGTCCATTCAGACTCACTCTCTGTTTTCTTTTAATTAGCCAGTTTTTGATCCACAAAAGAACTTATCCTTTTATCCCGTGACGGTAGAGCTTACTTAGGAGCCTTTGATGAGGAACTTTATCAAAAGCTTTCTGGAAGTCAAGGTAAACAACATCTGTTGGGTTCCCCTTGTCCAGATGTTTGTTTACTCCCTCAAAGAACACTAACAGGTTAGTGAGACAAGATCTTCCCTTACAGAACCCATTCTGAGTCTTTCTCAAAGAGATTTTGTTTATCAATGTGCCTACTAATTCTGTCCTTAATAACAGTTTCCACCAACTTACCCGGTATTGACATCAGACTGAGTGGCCTGTAATTTTCTAGATCTCCTCTGGAACCCTTTTTAAAGATGGGAGTGACATTCACTACCTTCCAGTCCTCAGGAATGGAGGCAGATTTTAAGGAAAGATTACATATTTTTGTCAGGAGATCCACAAGTTCACATTTGAGTTCTTTCAGAACTCTCGGATGTATGCCATCCGGGCCCGATAATTTATTAGTTTTTAAGTTGTCTATCAGTCATAGGACTTCCTCTCTCGTAACCTCAATGTTATTCAGGTCTTCCAGCACCTTTCCAAAATCAGCAGTTCTGGAGTGGGCAAGCACTTCTCATCTTCCACAGTGAAAACAAAGGCAAAAAAATGCATTTAGCTTCTCAGCCATTTCCCTATCATCCTTTAGTACCCCTTTTACCTCTTGGTTATCCAAGGGCCCCACTGCTTCCCTGGCTACTTCTAATGTATTTGAAGAAAGTTTTTTTGTTAGTCTTTATGTTTTTTGCTGTATACTCCTCATATTCCCTTTTTGCCTGCCTGATCACAGACTTGCATTTTATTTGCCACAGCCTGTGTTTCCTTTTATCAACCTCACTGAGACTAGCTTTCCACTGCTTAAAGGAATCCTTCTTACCTTTTACAGCTTCCATTACTTTGTTTGTTAACCATGCAGGCTTTTTCCTATACCTATTTGTGCCGTTCCTAACCCACGATATATATATTTTTCTGAGCTTCTAGGATTGTAATTTTAAATAGTCTCCAAGCTTCCCCAATGGTTTTGACCATTTCTACTTTTCCTTTCAGTTTTCTCCTCACATATCCGCTCATATCAGAGAAGTTGCCCCTTTTAAAGTTTAAAGTGGTTGTGTCAGTCTTCTTGGGCAACTCCCTATTTATACAAATGTTAAACTCAATAACATTATGGGCACTGTTCCCAAGTGCTGCAATCACTTTTACATCTCTCACCAAGTCTTGGGTGTTATTTAGGTCTAAATTTAGGATCGCCTCTCCCCTGGTCGGTTCTTAGACCATCTGCTCCATACCACAGTCATTGAGAGTGTCTAGAAACTCAATCTCTTTTTCCTGACCTGAACACATATTGACCCAATCAATGTATGGGTAGTTAAAGGCACCTATTGCAACACAGTTATTTCGTCTAGCCGCTATCTTTAATTCATTCATCATTTTATAATCCTCCTCTGTCTTATGATCTGGTGGGCAATCACAAACTTCCAATGTTAAGCTTCCTTTTGGGCCCACTAATTCAACCCATAGCATTTCAAGAAGCAAATCCAATTTTCTTACCCTCTCAGTCTTACTGGACTGTATACCCGTTCTGACATACAGAGCCACCCCACCTCCAACCCTTCCCCCCCATCCTTCCGATATAATTTATAACCAGGAATCACCATATCCCACTGATTTTCCTCATCCCATCAAGTTTCTGAAATACCCACAATGTCTATGTTTCCCTCCAACACCAAGCATTCCAACTCCTTGCTTTTACCTCAGACACTTCTAGCATTAGGACATAAACATCTATAGTTTCCCATACATGTTAAGCCCACAAACTTCCTCTTGCTGCCTCGAGACCTTGCCAGGCAGTCCCTGTCATTAGCCACAGTCTCAGTGGACAATTCTAATCCATTTCCTTGTAGGAAAGTAACAGCTACCCCTTCATCTCTTTGAGATGAGCCATCCCAAACCAGAGACTTTTCATCTCCTATCGGCTTTTCCCCAATATTCAGTTTAAAAACTGCTCTGCCACCTTTTTGATTTTAAGCGCCAGCAGCCTGGCTCCTTCTCGGGACACCATCTCTCTTGTACATCTCCCTTTTGTTCCAGAAAGCATCCCAGTGCCTAACAAACTTGAACCCTTCCCCCCTACAGCATCGTCTCATCCACACATTGAGACTTCTGATCTGTGCCTTTCTCTCCGGCCCTGCGCGTGGAACAGGTAGCACTTCTGAAAAGGCTACCTTGGAGGTCCTGAGCTTGAGTCTCCTGCCTAGCAGCCTAAATTTTTCCTCCAGGACCTCACAACTGCATTTCCCCACATCATTGGTGTCAACATATACCATGACCACTGGCTCCTCCCCAGCACTATCTACCAGCCTATCTAGAACACACATAATGTCTGCTACCTTCACAGCAGGCAGGCAAGTCACTATGTGGTCAGTATGCGGTTTCGCCACCCAGCTGTCTACCTGCCTAAGGATCGAATCACCAACTACCAAGAGCCCCCCTCCCTCCCTGCCCAGGGATGGTTCCTTGGTGCAAAAGGATACCCGTTCACCAGCTGAAAGGAATCTCCTCTCCCTTCCCCTCCCCACAACAGACACCCTGTGAGGTAGGTGGGGCTGAGAGAGCTCTTTCCAGAACTGCCCTTGAGAGAACAGCTCTGAGAAAACTTATGACTGGCCCAAGGTCACACCAGCAGCTGGGGACTCAAACCCGGTTCTCCCAGATTAGAGTTTGCGCTCCTAATCACACCAAATTGGCGAGTAAGAGAGGGGGAATGGGGGTGCTACATACACCCACTGAGGGGTGATGGGAGGACAGGAGGATTGGAGTTAAAAGGAGGAACTGGGATAGAGGAAAGAAGAGGTGTTTTGAGGTAGGAAAGAGAGGGGAATGATAGGAAGAGGTGTGAAATATGAAGTGTGTAGAAAATATCAGGACGGTTATAGATATATTAGAATATTATGAATCACATCCGGAAAAAGAAGTACTCTTAATGTTCCTAGATGCGGAAAAGGCATTTGACAATCTCTCTTGGGAATTTTTACTACAGAAGCTAGAATTAGCACAATGTGGAACATCTTTCCTGTCAAATGTTGGAGTGATTTATAGAACTCAATCAGCTAAAATAATTGTAAACAGAGATCTCACAGAGAATATCAAGATACAGAAGGGAACGAGACAGGACTGTCCGTTATCTCCATTGCTGTTCATTTTTGCATTGGAGACTCTACTCGACCAAGTTAGGAACAACAAAGGGATTAAGGGTTTAAAAATTAAAAGTCATGAGTATAAACTACGCGCCTTTGTGGATGACGTAGTCTTTATTATGGAGGAGCCACTTAAATCATTAACCCATTTACTTGAGACATTAAAAAACTTTGGAGAAGTAGCTGGACTGAAAATAAATATAGCCAAAACTAAACTATTAACCAAAAATTGTACTAAAAAAATAGAAGAGGGAATTATTAGAAATACTAACATGGAAATAGTAAAAAAGGTAAGATACTTAGGTATAATTTTTACTAGCAAAACAAGTACTTTGGTACAAGATAACTATATGAAATTAGTAAAAGAGGTGAAAGAGGATTTGACAAAGTGGAGAAATTTACAGTTATCATGGTTAGGTAGAATGGCAGCAGTTAAAATGAATGTACTCCCGAAATTCTTATTTCTAGCGCAAAATATTCCAATCCTAAAAATCAAAGCACCTTTTTTTAAAGAACTCAACAAGATTGTAAGAGATTTTATATGGCTTTCAAAAAGACCTAGAATAAAGTGGAATACTCTCCAAAAAAACAAAGAGACAGGAGGCCTTGCAGTCCCAAATTGGGAAAATTACTATAAGTCAGCAGCTTTGGTATGGATTAAAAACTGGGTTATGTTATCAAATGAGAGAATATTGACACTGGAAGGACATGATCTCTATATGGGGTAAAATGCCTATATTTGGTATCGTAAAGATAAGATCCATTCGAACTTCCACCGTCGTATGTTGAGAGCATCTCTTATAAAAATCTGGCAAAACATTAAAAAAAACCAATTCTCAAAGATACCGAGTTGGGTGTCACCGTTAGAAGCCTTCATTAAACCATCGTTAATAACTAAGACACAGGTACTCACCTATAAAGAACTACGAAATAGTAAAGGAGAACTCAAAACGGAGGGAGAACTAAAAAAAGAATATAATTTAGATTTATCTTGGTGGCAAAGACTACAGTTAAAATCCAGATTTGATATAGATAAAAAGCAAGGGATCAATAAAATATTGAACAACTTTGAGAAGACACTATTGACAGGGAATGAGAAAATAATTAAGAGAGTTTATAGATTCTTAATTAAGAGAGTTTATAGATTCTTAGAAGTCCAAGAAGATCCAATTAGTAAAGAAATGGTAACATGGATGCAGGATTTTGGTTACTCTATACCGACAGATGATTGGGGAAAAATATGGAAAGCAATAAAAATGGTTAAAGCAGCATCCTATAAAGAAAATATCTATAAAGTTTTCCACAGATGGCATTGGACACCAGATAGACTAATGATATGTTACAGTGATGTCAATAAAAAATGTTGGAAATGTTTAACAGAAATAGGAACATATTTGGTGGCAATGTAAAAAAATATGTAAATTTTGGAGGATGATAAAGAAAATGATTACGGAAATTGAATTAGATTTGAAACCAGAAGTCTATTTGCTAAACATGCTTCCATCAGATATGTAAAAAAAAAAAAGTATCTTTTATAGTATATGTATTAACAACAGCGCAAATTTTGTGGGCAAAAAAATGGAAACTAGAAAATGTGCCAACACGAGATGAAATTATACAGAAATTATTAGAGGCTGCAGAAAGTGACCGAATGGGTCAAATGCAACTAAGTAACGAGGAAGAAGTACAGTACAAAGAAGATGATAAATGGTCTAGAATGTATATATGGTTAGGTAAACAGTAAGGGTTAGGCTCGGACATATGTAAATGTTGTTTTTTCTTATATATTATATGTATTGTATAATTTAAAAATTCAGATAAATAAAATTATAAAAAAAAGAAATATGAAGTGTGTAGAGCGTGTGGAGAGATGAGAAGGTCAGAAGAGAAACAAAAGCTCTGGTAGAAAGGGAAAGGGGAATGTTGGGTGAAACAAGAACAGTGTGGAATGAGGAGAGCATCAGGAAAAGGATAGTCCATGCTTGGGAGTGGGGAGGAATGGTAATGTAACTTCAGCGTGAGAGAAACATTTCTCTATTTTACTTCCATGCTCTAAAAAAATTGGGATCTGAGTATTTCCCCCCGCCCCTTAGAAAACTTTTAGTGTTCAACAAGTGAACATGAGACGATGGAACCAAAAGAACAGACTACAGTCTCATTTCATACCTTGCCCTTTATGGCAGGATTGCTTTTGCTAAACTGGTCTCCCATGTCACAGTGGTCACCTATTGGGAGGATCTGTTGATGCAGGTACCCCAGGTCATGAGAGGACTTTGCACACGAGCATCAGCAGCTGCGATGAAAGGGGATGCTGGTTTGGGTTGTACCCGCATGATGCATGCTGCCCAAGTTACTGGATTGTCCAAATGATACTCATGTGCCACGGGAGGCAGTTTCGGGGCAGCCTCTGTGACGTATCAGTATTGAATGGATATGATCTCAGGGCCCTGTCATAAAAACCCTTACGAGTTATCTTTTAATTAGTTGTGGTGTGTTTTTGCAAGAAGATGCACCATCTGTCAGTCTGAACAGAGCATCCAGGTGAGTGACAGTTGTGCACTGCAGTATGCCATTAAAAATAGCCTGTTCTTTTAGGTTTGCTGAAGGCAAATCCTGCTGACTCTTCCATCCGCAAAGCAAAGCGCCTCGTTCCGCATGCTAAGCTGCTTCAGCCGCACAAACTACCAAGGGGTCGCCCTAACCAGAGTGGCAAGACAAAAAAGGATGGGTGAGTGGCTTTTTTACCCTGCAGTGGTCTCCCCTTCCAAGCTTTTCAGTTTTGCCTTTGCAATTAGATAATGTAGCTGCGCGCGTGTTTCGAGAATTTGTCCTAAATATTGTATTGCGCATTAAACTTTTAGCACGGGTCGTGTCGAAAGAACAGTGCTGAAGAACTGTGGGCGCATTATTTAGTTTCAAAAGGCAATTCGAAAGGCTTAAAGGCCACCTTTTCCTATTGTGTGTTTTTGCAGCTTTTTAGTTTCAACTAGTGCTTCTTCCCCTTACCCTTTCGGAATAGTTGCAAATGGCACAATATGATTTAAAAAAGCCACTTACACAATCACTTCCAAGTCTAGCTTTAAACTCGGTGGGGTTCTTGTGGTGCATTACCACCAGCTTAGGATGGATTTACACTTTACAGGGCAAGCAGGGGTTTCCAGTCTTGTGTTTTCCTAGTGCCGAAATGCTGCAGAGAAGGACATTTTTCCCCCCCAGGAGAAAATGGCAAGTGGGAGGGAGGGCTTAGCCTTGCTCCCACCCACTGATTTCTCTCTGCAGATGTCTTTCATGTCCGTATTTAATCTCTGCCCCTTGACTGGGAATATTAAGAGTGGCCAGAAAAGAGTGGGGAGAGGGGATTTGCAGAGTAGAATAGATAGGGGTAAGGAACGTTAAGCATTGCCCCTGTGTTCCCATGGCTGTTGCAAACAAAGGTCTAGGAACCAACGTTCCCTCTCCTTTCCCCCCCAGACTGAGCAGAGCAGCTCACTTCCTGAGCAGAATGTAACTGCTGTTATCTTAACATGGGCAATGGGCAGTGCAAGACCCTGCTCGGCTCCAGGTTGTTGCTGAGTGGGGCTTCCTGTGACAGTGAGCGGCTGCTCACAAGCACAGCTTGAAGGGAACACTGCTGGGAACCTCACTTTGCTGCGTTGATGTGGAGACCCACCCTCTTGGTGGTTGTTTCCTAGGTGAACGTATATAGAATTGCAAAACTAGTAATTTTAAAATGCCAAAAAAAAAGGCCTATTCAATTTTTTGAAATTTGATCTGATTTCTTTTTTTAAAAAACCCTGATTTTTCTTGACAGTGCCTTTCATTCTGTTTTTGCATGTTTTATCCTCCTTGCTTAGCTGTATTCCTGTACAAGATCAAGGAAGATCTCAGGGCAGGTTTTGAGTCAGCCCTGTTGTCTGCTTTTCCCTTGTAGCGCAACTGTTTCTTCCCTGGTTTAGCGAACCAGAAGGAAAACAACTCCAGAGGTGGTCTGGTCTGGGCTTCCTATGTACTTTCTTGTATGTTGGACGTGACTTGTGGTTTCCTTGATGGAAAGACTGGTTACTGAAGCATTACCGTTGCTGGCGTTGCAAAGCAAGAAGTGCTTTTTGTTCTGCCAAAACACTTTCCGTTTTTATTTATTTAAATTTATATTCATCGCTCCCCGCAAGCAGGCTCAGGATGGATCACAGAGCAAAATCAAGATATCACAAGAATTTCAATACATATTAAATGTAATTTACAAAGCAATTAAAACAGTTTAAAACAGCATCGATTAAAACAGGTCACACTATTAGTATGCATAGATTTCAGCCTGGTGCCATTTTCTTCTTCTTAATCTGGGCACATAGAGAGGGTAAACTTCAGCAGGGGAGAAAGCAAGATTTTATTGGACTCTATTGATTTATGTTTTGGTCCTGTAGGAAGGTGAGGTGTAGAAGCAACTGTGTGTGTGGAGGAATATGTCTGTAAGACTTATTTATCTAGTGTGACTCCAGTGGCACCTTTAAGTTTAATTCTGGGTGTAAGCTTTCGTGTGCATGCACACTTCCTCAGAGAACTTATACTCAGAATTAAACTTTGCTGGTCTTAAAGGTGCCACTGGACTCAAACTTTGGTCCGCTGCTTCAGACCAACATGGCTACCCATCTGAACGTATTTATCTGTTACATGCAGGCATTACACATATAAGTCTGTATGTGTGATCTGATGAGGTATAGTGGTTGGAGTGTCAGGCTGTGATTTGGGAGACCTGGGTTCAGATCCCTGTTGTGCTGTGATGCTTACTTGGTGGTCTCGGGCCAGTCGTGGGCTCGGTCTGCCCTGCCTCAAAGGGTTGTTGTGAGGATAAAGTGAGGAAGGGAGAACGATGAGCTCCTTAGAGGAAATGCACAATAAAAATGTACTAGATAGCCCTAACCTGATAGCCAGGGCAAGCCAGATCTCGGAAGCCAAGCAGGACTGAACCTGGCAAGTACTTGGAAGGATGCCCTCCAAGGAATAGTAGGGCCAGGATGCAGAGGCAGGTAAATATCAAGTCACCTCTCTGAAATGTCCTCGCCCCACTAGGGGTCGTCAGAAGTCTCCATGACTTCCAGGCTCGCAAGCACACACACAATATACTCACACACAAAAAATACCAGATAGATGGGTAGGTAGCTAGATAGCATGTATACATTATATTGCTCAAAATTTTATGCAGACAAGCCCTGATTTAGTAATATGGTAGTTCTGTTCAAGAGCCTCTGGCCCTTAACGCCAGGTTCACATGCGCCTGCCTGAACAGCATTGCAAGCTGGTGAGGTGGCCAGTAACAAGACGTCTCAAATTCAAGCCTTATTCTGGTACAGTTTGTAGCTTGTACTGCCTGAAAAACGATCTGTGTACTGGTCAAAGTGAGTGGCTTTGTGACTGACTACTTTTATCTGTGCTGTGGAAACAGTGAATTGACATTCTTAGTTGATAGCTCTCTGTGTAGTTGGGTCAGTTCTGAAAGGAGTGTTTTTATGCTCCCTGCTGTGGTGTTCATTCTGCCTTCTCTCTCCTTCAACCCCCCCCCCCCCCCCGTGGAGTTCTGTGATGAGGGGGGGGGACTTAATTTGGGGACATAATTGAAGAGCAGGAAAAATTTACCTCCCATCACTCCTTGGTCCCATGTTAGGGAGGTTTCCTTCTCCATGGGCGTTGGCACAGACTGGGGCACCATTCTTTTTTTCTGTTTGAAGGTGAACTGGTGCCATTGCTCCAGTTGAGTCAGGTGTTTTGTGAAAAATATCCACTCATATAGACATGTAGATGTTCATTTGTGATCACTCAAAAACTGGAAAAGGGGGATACTGATGAGTACCAGAGGTCTGAGTGTAATATAGAATAATTGTAGAGGGAATATTAAAGGTGCCTGTATGATTCAAGAATTACAAAAGTGTGAAAAAATAGTTGTAATTACAGATTTACAAAAAAACAATAAGCCCACAATAGCAATAAATAAAACACTATCAAAAAGCTTTTTTTTACAGTGATAACAACACAAATGTATTCTATACAACTACAGTGCCATATCCAAAAAAGTTAGCAAGTTGGAAAAAACTTACTGTAAATTGGCATTTGTATAAGGAATTTACAAACAAGAAAAATACAAACAAGACAGGATACTGGAAACAGGAATTTAGCCAGCATGCTGCATGTCGTGTGTCTTTTTCTAGCTCATAAATTCCTTATAGAAATGCCAGTTTGCGGCATGTTTTTTCCAACTTCCTAACTTTTTTGATTATGGCATTGTAGTTGTATATAATACAATTGTATTATTATCATTTTTTAAAAAAAACTTTTTGATAGTGTCCTATGTATTTCTATTGTGGGCTTATATTTTTTTTGTAAATTTGTAATTACCTCTTATTTTTTCACACTTTTGTAATTCTTGAATCATATAGGCACCTTTAATATTCCTTCTACAGTTATTCTATATTACCCTCAAATCTCTGGTACTCTCTATCACCCTTTTTTCATTTGTGATCTCAGCCTAGAACTGTTGTTGTATGACTATTCAAAACGCTAAGAGACTATGGTCTTTCTTTTCTCTTTGTAGTACGACCTAGCCTAAAAGCATGATGATTTACTTCTGATTCCTGTCTCAAACATTTTGAGCTATTTCTGTGGTAAACAACAGTTTTACCCACTATTTCATATGAAAAGCCCCCTTTCCCTTTTTCCTCCATTAAAAGGAATTAAGTATCTCACAGGAATTTCCTGTTTATTACATTGAAGAAAAGAGAGGTGGATTTTGACTGCCTTCCTTTCACCTGGTTCTTTTCTGGACAATGCAAAAGAACAAGGTGTGAAATCTGGTAGAATTGGTGTTCTTTTGAATCCAGAGTAGATTAGTTTTAAATTTCACTACTTCTCCTTGCTTTGTGAATATTAGACACTACAATACAGGCATTTTGAATATATGTTCGTATTTTATCCTAGAGCCCCTTTCTTCTTATTTTTTTGGAGTAAAATCTGCAAATGTTTAGGAAAGCTGGAGTTTCACTTTATCTCTTCCTTCTTTTGCAGGTGTATTTGTCAGGCCTTGCGTAAAAAGGTGTCTGTTTTAGTGACCCACCAGTTACAATATCTCCAGGCTGCAAGCCAAATCCTAATTTTAAAGGAGGTAGGTGGCGATAAGTTTGTTTTTGGAAAGTTGGCCGTGTTTGGGGGGTTATGTTTGTTCCAACACTCTAATGCTGAAGGGTTGTAAAGATAAAGTGAAAATAGCTTATTCAGCCCAAAGACTTGCTTTGGAACTACAGAGTCGGCTGAACCAGCATAGCTAATGTGCATTCTTACTTTATTTCTTCCTTAAAATGTATTTGTTCAATAAACTCAGTGCCAGTAGACTGCTGTCATAAAGCCAATATAAAACTGGTATAAAACTATGTAAATGGTTATTTATGTTGGGTCCCAGGACATGACGAAGGTCATATAATGGGACTGGTGCCTGTATTTAGACTGGGACTGGTGCCTGTATCTACTAGTAACTCTGTGTACTACCTGGAGTTCTGTGATGGAGCCACAGTGCTTTGGTGCTTCCACTTCTAATTGACTGGTTGACTCCAGAGGTGGTACCGGGGGACTGCTTCTTGGCCCTACAGCAAGCAGTCCCTACATTTATGCTGTAGGGTCCCATAGGGAATTCATTTAGTTACATGAAACCACTGGGAGAGATGTGCAGAGATTTGGAGTAAGGTGCCACCAATATGTAGATGACATCCAGTTCTATTTCCCCTAACCGTTGAGTTGGGTGGGTCTGTGGAAGTCCTGAATGGGGGCCTAGAGAACATAATTGGACCACGATACTGCCTTGGGACGGACCAGACCCATTGGCACAGCGAGGGCAGCTGCTCTTGGTGTGCTCTGCATTCCTGCACGGCCGGGAGGAGGCCGGGCTCCCCAGGCCAGCAAAACATGGGTGGTGGTAGCTGTCAGGATGGAGCAGCCAGGCTCCTGTGGGAAGGAGTGAGCTGCCCAATGCAGTCCAGATAAGACGCCTCTGGAGCCAGGGGCCACTGTGGCAGCCCTGGTTCCTGGGTCCCTGATGGCCAAACCTGGGGCCGAGGGCTCCCCCCACGGGGAGGCAGGCAGGGCCTGGGAGAGCCTTTTTGTGCTTGCACAGCTGGCATGTTCCTTCAGGCCCTTAGCTGGCATTGGGCACCTGGGACTGATGCGGGTGCTTCAGACACCTGCCGAAGCTCTCCCGGGCTGAAAGTGGCTGCCAAGACCAAGGATAGGCACTCATTCTGGGTGGGGCACGGGAGGGTACCCCTTAGCCTTTCAGCTCCACTCAGTCACTCAGCTCACGCCTCTCCTCTGCAACAGTGAGCCCGTGGTTTCCTGCCAACTGAGCATAGGATTGCAAGTATACAGCCTGGTCTGCCAAATGTTTTCATGGAAGCCCATTAAATTAAATTAGGGTCCCCAGAGGGCCCCCCCCCCAATTCCTGGCTATGATCCTATGTACACCATTGTGTCTTTGACATTAACTCAGGAGAAGGGCTTTAATCCTGATCTCTTTTTTACAAAAACATCTTCCCATACCTTTTTAAAAAGAGGACAAATCCATACATCTCCTCTTATTGTGAATAGGTTGCTATATCCATTTCTGAATGTTACCTTAAAATCTTGATGGTAAAGAGGTGCTCTGGACATCGACATGTGAAAAGTAAGATCACGTATTGTGTTTTCCAAAAAACTGAATGCCCTGTAGCATTCAGAATTTGACATAGGCCAGCGATTGCAGTACAGTTGATTTGCTGGGGCTGCTAGGTTTCATGCTGAAAATGAAGAGTATGGTATATTTTACTTCTAGGGCAAGGAGGTAGGGAAGGGAACTTATTCAGACTTCCTGAAATCTGGAATGGACTTTGCTACTCTTTTGAAAAAACCTGAAGATGATGAACTGCAACCAATTCCAGGAACCCCCAGTCACAGGTTACCCAGAATGCGTACATTTTCAGAAACATCTGTGTGGTCAATGGAATCTTCTGTGCAGTCACAGAAAGAAGGGGCTGCAGAACCGCTGTCTGTGAGTACATCAGATACATACTTCTTTTTAAAAATCATTTTTGCTATGAATTATGAGTGTCATAAGTTCAGAAGGGAAAGCTGGGAACCTAGGAGACTCGTGGGGCAGGGAAATCCTGTCTCTCCCCCCACACTTGCTCCCACCTTCTCTGTGTTTGTAGCCTTTTCTCCACCACCTCACCTAGTTATCCTTCCTCATATCTCCCCAGCCTTTCCCCCACTTTGTTCCACTCCCCACTTCACCCTCTCTCCCAGCTGCTGCTGCCGCTTTCCCTGAACCTTCCTTCCTGTCAGGCTTGCCTGGGCCCAGGATCTGGTGCCTTATTTGCTAGGGTGACCCCCACACTGCTGATTGTGACACCACAGAATTTCATGAGATCTCAGTCAACATTCTCCCTTTCCCCCTGCTCTGTATATTTTCCTGCAAACTTGGGTTTCGGCCCACGCCTGTAGAAAAAATCCTCCCATCTGTACACGGCCTCGTTATGTGGACTTTTTCTTAATAAAATTTTTTAATTAGTTTTTCAACTATTTCTAAAACTACACAGCTAAATTCTAAGCTAAATTACCTTATACAGAAAATGCTGAGTAAAATAATCATTTTTAGCAGATTAATAAATTTGAGAAACAAAAAATTCTTGGTTTAACTAGTTACATATGCTACTGCTTCTAAACATCACATAGCTGATTTGCTGGTACACATAACTTTGGAGCACGCTTATTTCCCATTAACATATACTTAGAGCTCGTCTTTTAACAACAAATAAAAAGTTTATTTCTTCTTTCGTCTTCTTCTTATCTTTTTAGTCTCTTCCAAAGGTTTTGGAGCCACAGCTCCCTTCTCTGTGGACTTTTTGGTCCGTGTTCTGTGGCTGTGTTCAGAATTAGATACATAGATTTGAGGACATCCGTGTTTGGGATGGCTGTGGGGTGTGTTCCACTGATGCATCTGTTATTGGTGTTGTGCACTAATTTCTTCTAGAAGCGATTTTATATTGTTGAAATATTACCAGGGTTTGTAAACTGTAGTTGCTAGATAAATTAGCAAAAGGTGAACTGTAATGAAGAGAGCAAAAGGAAGTATTAATGATAGTCTTCCCTTGACATAGTGTCTAAAAGCTTTTGCTGGTTAAACTGTAAGCTGTTACAGTTAGGGAGGGGCATGAACTGGGAACAAAAACCACGAACCTTCCTGTTTACCAAACCTATTCATTTTTGTGAGGTTTGTGATGCAGTAGAACGTGCCCCCCTGTGGGCTAGAGATGCCAAACTCGTAGTGAGTCTCCAACTGACTCTCCTCTACCTGCCCTCCAAGTTTGGTGAGGATTGGATTTAGGGGGGCCAAGTTACAGCCCCCCAAAGCAGGTGCCCCCAGGAAAGGGCTCTCTGGGGAAATCACAGCTGCTGGTTTAGGCGTATGTTGAACGGACCCCCTGCAAGCTAGAAGCATCAAATTCACAGAGGACCTCCATGGGATGCTCCTCTGCCTGCCCTCCAAGTTTGGTGAGGACACCCCCCCCCCTGTTTATGATGTGGTTTCTTCTAGGGTAATTGCTTTTCCTTACTGCTGCTGTGCTCCTTGCAAAAAGACCCTGGGTGCAGAAGAAACATGTTAGAGAAGGAGAATATTTCCCACACTCTCCAAATGTGGATTGCACTGATTTCCCTTCCCCACAAAGCCAGTCATTATTAAATGAAGTTTTGATCAAATCTGGCAGGCTGTCAACTGAGCCCCGCTAGCTGGAAAGACATATTTCCTCAGAATGGATGCCTGTTGCAATTATATGGGGGTGCTGCCTATAGACTAAGACATGCTCTACAGCAGGGATGGGCAAATAGCGGCCCGGGGGCCACATGCGGCCCGCCACAGAGTTTTTTGCGGCCCGCCAAGACAGTCAGCCACATGGTGAGATAGGGTACATTTGTCTCATTAAACTGATTCTAAAATTAAATATGTTTGCAGCTATAGATGATATGAAATTAGCACAATAAATAAATTGAATAAAACTACCACTATTGTATTTAATTTATACTTATTGATTTTTATGATACAATTTATACCTTTTCTGAAATGCAAAGTTAACTAATGAATGCAATCATTTTAAAAGGTGCGGCCCTCCGCTAACCTCCGCTCCCACAAAGTGGCCCCCGAGCCAAAACAATTGCCCACCCCTGGTCTACGGTATGGTGGTGGTTTTATTTCATTTCAGTGCAAAATCATATGAATCCATTTAATATAATCTGGATCCGACTTTTACCCATTCCCTTCAGAAATAAGTATGGTGTGTGTGTGTGTGGGGGAGGCATTTTTGCACAGAGAGACAGCTTAAGCAGAGAGACAGGTGGCTCAGAGCCCTATGTCCACTCCGCCTCACACAGCTCCAGCCAGCCAGAGCTAGTAGTCACACAAAGCCTAATGGGAGGGGGGAATCCTTAGCTGAGGAACCAATGAAGCTAAGCCCCTCTGCTCAGCATGAGCAGGACAGTGCTTCAGAGGCTTGAGTAAGCACCAAACACCCCCAACCCCATTGTTCACACTGAGGAATGACTTCCAGTTCCCTTCCCCCCTGCCTCTAACTGCTTGCTACTGAGTAAAGACAGCTGCATGTGAGCTGGGCATAGTTCCCTCTAAGTTGCGCTAGACAGTGCTGGTACACAAAATTTTAACATACAGCTCAGAGAATTTCCACTTCAGCCCACAGATACTGCTTCAGCCCATTGGAAACAATGGAGATGGGGGCACCTTCTTCCAGAGCCTATAGAATTGGACCCTCTGGGCCAATCTTTTTGAACCTTGGTTCACCCAGAGCCCCAGATACCCCCAGATTGATTCTCCATTAAAACTTATGAGGCCCATTGATTATAATGGTACCCATAAGCTACAGTGGAGCCAGGGGAATTTTTCTTTTGCACACTCCTATTATGCTTTTAAGTATGATCTGTAAGCTGCCTTGAGTCACAGGGAAAAGTGGATATAAATATTTGAATAAATAAGTAGTTTGGGCAAGTTGGTAACATTAAACAACTTCCTGTTTTTTAGGTTAGGCAGGGTTCTGCCAGTGATTGTTCCTGAGGAAGTGAGCAGTGACTCATGAAAGCTCATACCCTGTCATATATTTTGCTAGTCTTTAAGGTGCTACTGGACTCTTGCTCTTTTCTACTGTTCCTCCTCTGTTACATTTGACGTGTAATGTTAAAAACAACAGCAGAGTAGACTGCAAGAGTCCCCCCCCAAGGGCTGGTTTGTTTTCTATGGCTCAGCACAGGGTGACGGTCTGAGGCCATGTTTACCAATACACTGTACTGGGGCAGGTAGACCTGGCCTCCAGTGGCCAGGTTTACCAATATAGTGGAAAGGGGGTGGGTGGACCTGTTCTACAGAGGCCAGGTCTACCAATATAGTGGAAAAGGCTGGGTAGACCTGTTCTCTGGAGGACAGGTCTACCAATATAGTGGACTGGGGTGGATCAGATTTGACTTGATTCTGTTTTCTTTTATAATGTTTAAATTATTCTTAAAATATAGTTTAAATATAATTTAAAAGAATTTATTCTGAGATTTTACAAGGTTATGGAAGTAATCTTCTAAAAAACTAATTTATGCGGTAGTCAAATATAGACTCACTCACAACTTTAACGTTACTAGTTTTTTTCACTCATGAGGTAGAATTTCTGCTCACAACACTGTGGAGCCTAGAGGGAACATTGGAGCTGGGGGGTATATCCATTCTGCTCCCATAGAACAGAATGGGAGCTCTCTTATTGGCAGCCAGTGCTGCCCATTGCACTTTGGAGGACCATTATAGGTGTTTCCAGGGCTGAAGTCCATCCCTCCTGTTACTTTGACGATCAGTTGATCAGCGCCAGCGTGTCTACAAACACAAACCACGCATGAACCTCCAAAAAACACATGGAAGTTTGTAGGGGATCTTCTTCGTGGTCTCTGTGCATCACACCTCTGGGATTAAGTGCGCCTGCGCCGATCCCGATCGGTAATCTTCAAAGCTTAACGGATTTTCGCGCCAGCTCCCCGGTCACGTGCACGTCCCACTGCGCATGACCCGGGGAGGGGCACGAGGATCCCGCCAGTTCTCTTCTGACCGCCGCGTCGTGAGGATCCCCTCTCCGCTCCGGTCGGTAGCTAACCTTCGTTTTTCCAATTTGGAAAGGCCTTTCGGACTGATTTTTCTTGTTTTTCTTGACTTACGGACTGTTTTTCTGGACTCGCTTTCGGATTCTCCTCTTCCTACTCCCCGCCCGGCCTATGGCCCAGCGGTGGGGTTTCTTTAAACGTTGCCTTAATTGTGGGAGTAAAATCGCTCCCCCAGACAAGCATTCCCTCTGCTTGTTGTGCCTAGGCGAGTCACATCGTGTCGATTCCTGTTTGAGTTGCGCCGTGTTCTCCAAACAAACTCGTAAGAACCGGGCGGCCCGACTCAGAGTGGCTCTCCTGGAAGCAGCGTTGTCACCGAAGATGTCCGCAGCCGACGCCTCGGTAACATCCCCATCGGCACCGACGGGCCCGACGTCGCCACCGATGCGAAGCCCCTCCGGTACAGAGAAGTTGGCACCGAAAAGACCCCTCTCACTGCCACGAACTCCCGCTAAGAAGCGTAAGGAGGGCAAAGAGGGTAAGGGCAAGCTGAAGCACAAAACCTCGGGTGCTTCGTCGACGCATCCCGCGTCCGACATGACCCAGCACGGGTCTCCGCAGCTTGACCCTCCAGGGCGCGAGCGACCCCGGGGCAGCCCCGCCTCCCCGATGCCGCGACCCATCCAGCTCACAGATTCGGAACCCGACATCGAGCTGACGCAGATCCCTCACAGCAGTCCCGAGACTGGACCCGACCCGCTGCCGGCACCGAAAGGTGAGCGAGACTGGCGCCTCCCTCCATCTTCGGTGCCGTGGGACGTCCGTCAATGGCGATACCTGTATGGTTCCTCCTACCCGCCACCTCCACAGTGGTACCCGGCGGAGTGGGATCGCCAATCGACGTCGTCAAGAGTCTCCCGATGCCGAGATCCCCCGGCTCCGAGACCGACACCGACTTCGATACCGAAACCACCGATGCCGATACCTACTTCGCCCGACGTCGACCTCCCTCCCTACCAACCAGATCCGTCGACCCCTATGTCTCCCTCTGAACGTTCAGACCATTCGATACCCGAATCTCCCGAATCATCCGATGATGAATCTTCCATCCAGCCGTCACCATCCCCTGATGTGGCTGAAAATTTACCAATCTCTCCCTCCGAGGATGTGAAATCCTATGGAGAGCTTATCAAATGAATGGCCCATTCCCTGGCACTTGCCACGGTCCAGCCAACCCCCACCGCTACCGATGCCATCTTCGACATCGTACAGATTGATACATCCACCGCGGTAGCATTGCCACTAATTTCGGTGCTCTTGAGCACTGCCAAAGAATCCTGGGGCCACCCCTCCTCAACTCCAATCTCCAACAAGAGATTAGACCACATGTACAGGCTCCAAGAGCCAGGGGCAGAATTCCTATTCATCCACCCCAAGCCCAATTCGGTTGTAGTGACCCCCTCGACCAGGGGCCGTAGCGGACATTCCTCCCCCTTGGACAAAGAGGGACGGAAATTAGATTCTTTCGGGAGACGATTTTATTCAGCCGGTGCACTGGGCATAAAAACGGCAAACTACACAGCCTGCATGAGCAGGTACCAATACTCCCTATGGGAGCAGATGACACCACTTCTGGCCCATCTTCCTGAGGATAAGCAACGCCTTGCTAGGAAGATCCAGAGGGAAGGCATGGTGCTAGCAAAGCACCAGCTTAACGCATCGAAGCATGCTGCGGACGTCACGTCCAAGACACTCACTTCAGCAGTCGCCCTTGACCGCCACGCCTGGCTGAGGTCGACTTCGCTTCCACAAGACACAAAGTCCTTGGTGGAAGATCTCCCTTTCGAGGGTGAAGGACTATTCAGCTCCACAACGGACACAGTCCTTCATGATTTAGATAAGAGCATTAAGACATCTCGTAACTTGGGTGTCTCACAATCGAGACAACAGAAGCAGAAGACATGGCAGAGATCTTGGTCCAAACAGCAACCGCGAAGATCTCCCACTGAACCCCAATGGCAGAGACCATCATCTACTGCTTATCAACAGAAACCCTATGGCCACAAGCCACGATTCCCGTCCGCTTCCGCTTCCAAGGCTAAGCCACCCAAACCGAACAAGCAGAGTCTTTGACTCCCCCATTCGCTCTGATCTTCCCACCCGTCTATCACCCTTTCTACCAGCATGGCAACGTATCACGACAGACAAATGGGCACTGTTGGTCGTAGCAGAAGGCTACAGAATAGAATTTTTCCAGATACCACAAGAATCGTACTTCGTAACCACACCCCCCTCCGACACCCTATCGTCGGAAGTCGAAGCCCTCCTCTCAAAAGATGCCATAGAACAGGTACCAACAAACCACCTTCAGCGGGGGTTCTACTCCCGCTACTTCACGGTCCCAAAAAAGGATGGCGGACTTCGTCCCATATTGGATCTGCGGAACCTCAATGCGTTCATCACCTACAAGAAATTCCGTATGACCACTCTACAGACCATCCTACCGCTACTAGAAGCCAACGCGTGGATGGTGACGCTGGACTTAAAGGACGCATACTTCCATGTGACGATCCACCCGTCGCACAGACCGTACTTACGCTTCGCGGTCGGTCCGCGTCACTTCCAGTACAAGGCCCTACCCTTTGGCCTCTCTACAGCTCCTCGTGTCTTCACGAAGCTTATGGCAGTAGTAGCGGCACATCTGCGACTTCAAGGTGTGCACCTTTACCCCTACCTGGACGACTGGCTTCTAGTCGCCCCCTCTACGACGGAACTACAGAGCCATATCTCTACTACCCTTCGTACCCTAGAATCACTAGGGCTGACGATAAACCTCAAAAAGTCCATGCTTACCCCTTCCAGACGGGTTCAGTTTATCGGAGCTATCCTAGACTCCCTGCAATGCAGAGCGTTCCTACCCCCCAACAGAGCAGCGGATATAGTCTCCCTTCTCCTGTCTATCCAAGAGACCAAGGAGGCTACAGCCAAACAAATCCTTCGCCTGCTAGGCCTGATGGCCGCGACAACAGCAGTAATCCCCTTCGCCAAATTGCGGATGAGACCACTGCAGCTTTGGTTTTTGAGGCGTTTCCGCCCCAACTTCCATTCCCTCTCCAAACGATTTCAGATATCGACCCAGGTCCTAGAGACCCTGAATTGGTGGCTTGTGCCCCAGAATTTACATTCAGGTGCACCTTTCCGGCTTCCACCCCCCTCAGCGACCGTCACTACAGACGCCTCCCTATGGGGCTGGGGAGCTCATTTGGATGGTGTAGGTGTAAGCGACAGGTGGCACCCCTCTGTGGCACACAACCATATCAGCTTCCTAGAGCTGTTGGCAGTTCTCTACGCAGTGAGATCATTCCGCCAATCCCTGTCGGGGAAGACGGTGACTGTCCTTACAGACAACACCACCACCATGTTTTACATCAACCGCCAGGGTGGGACGGTCTCCCGTGGACTTTGCCAGTTAGCGATAGAGCTTTGGGACGAGTGCCAGGCACTAGATATTCACCTGGTAGCGACTCATCTCCCAGGACTACTCAACGTCCAAGCGGACTTCCTAAGCAGAGGGGGAGCATCCCTACACGAGTGGGAACTGAACCTCCTCTACCTGACTCCGATCTTCGACCGTTGGGGGCATCCATCCATGGATGTATTCGCCTCTCGAGAGAACAAGAAGTGTCACCTATTTTGTTCCAGAGCAGGAACGGACCCGACCTCTCTAGGAGACGGTCTCCTCTTCCAGTGGATGGGAAAACTATTTCCCCCAATTCCTCTCATACCGAGAGTAGTCCACAAACTGTTGGCAGAGCGACCGTGGGCAATTCTCGTCACCCCATGGTGGCCGAGACAACCCTGGTTCCCCACGCTCCTCAGTCTCTCACGAGGGACGTATCTCCACCTCCCGACGGACCCAGACCTCCTCGGGATGCACGGGGGCCGGGTACTGCACCACGATGTGCCCAGACTGAAATTGACAGTTTGGCTGATCCAAACTTAGGGTTAGAATCACGCATTGCTCAAGTTCTACTGAACTCACGCAAACTCTCCACTCGGCGTTCATATGAGTCAAAATGGACTAAGTTTTTAACCTTCCTGGCGTCTGTGGGACGGCCCTCAGTCCCCGCCGGGCTTAAAGATGTTTTTGGTTTCCTCCTGTCATGTAAAGACAGGGGACTGTGTCACTCATCTATCCGAGTTTACTTGTCAGCCATCTCAGTCAATCATCCTAAGATTGATGGCTATTCGGTGTTTTCCCATCCAACAACGAAGCAATTCCTCAAGGGAATGAATCGCCTCTATCCCCCAGTGCGGACACCAGTCCCGGCATGGGACTTGCCCCTGGTTCTCACTAAGCTGATGGGAAAACCCTTCGAACCCATGGCCTCATGCAGCCTTCAACTTTTGTCGTGGAAGGTTGCGTTTTTGGTGGCCATCACGTCTACTCGACGCGTGAGTGAGCTCTCGGCGCTCCGTTGTGACCCACCGTACCTCACGTTTCATCATAATGCCGTCACTTTGGCTCCAGATGTCGCTTTCCTGCCTAAGATAGTCTCGGACTTTCATATAGGGACGGATAGCACATTGCCGGTGTTTTTTCCTGGTCCCCAGGACCCAACGCAACGTAGCCTACACACTTTAGATGTCAAGAGAGCCCTGTCTTTCTACTTGCACCGGACAAAATCCTTTCGCAAGTCTCCAGCTCTCTTCATTTCTTATGCCTTGCCCAGGCAGGGACAGAAACTGTCGTCTCAAAGACTCTCGAAGTGGATAGTTGAGACGATAAAACTCGCCTATCTTCTGGCCAAAAGGCCACTACCGGCGTCCCTCTGGGCACACTCCACTCGAGCCGTGGCTACTTCCATAGCATTCCTCAAGGGCATTCCCCTGGGAGACATCTGCAATGCTGCAACGTGGGCGTCCCCTCACACGTTTGTGAAGCACTACGCCCTAGATGTCCGCGTCCATCAGCGTACTGTGGTGGGCCGTGCAGTTCTGCAAACAGCTCAGATGTGAGACCTCCAGCACCCACCTCCAGGTATGTGGTGTGTTTATTGCTCGCTATTCTCCCAGAGGTGTGATGCACAGAGACCACGAAGAAGATATACAGGTTGCTTACCTGTAATTGGAGATCTTCGAGTGGTCATCTGTGCATTCACACCACCCGCCCTCCTTCCCCTCTGCTTTCGGTCTCCCTCACCTTTTTTTCTGGGGGCTGTTAGCAGCGGTCAGAAGGAACTGGCGGGATCCTCGTGCCCCTCCCCGGGTCATGCGCAGTGGGACGTGCACGTGACCGGGGAGCTGGCGCGAAAATCTGTTAGGCTTTGAAGATTACCGATCGGGATCGGCGCAGGCGCACTTAATCCCAGAGGTGTGAATGCACAGATGACCACTCAAAGATCTCCAATTACAGGTAAGCAACCTGTATATTCGTGGTAGGCGAGATCGGATGAACCTCAGCTCACGAAACACGAATCAGGCAATTTTTGTGATGAATTTAGGTTCATGATAAGGTTCGTGCCCATCCCTAGTAGACAGTATTTGAAAAAGCTATTTGTGTTGAGCTTTCATAGTATGCAATAATAGATTTGTTAAAATGGTTGATAAACTGAAATGTTTTGGTTGACAGTCCCAATATAAGTATGTCAGAACTTGGTTTTTATAAACGTACCTGGATGTATTACATCATTTGACATGGGAGAAGTTAGCTGCTGATTTATTTCTGACTACCCACAAAAATGAAAAGATAAGCATTTTAAAGTTATTTATGTCTCTAGTATGAATTTAATGGATTTTATTTCATTCTCTTGCTCTTTGTAGCTGTCTCTTAGAGGCAGCTTTTTTTTAGAAATACTAGTTTTAGAGATGTATTATGGAAATACAGTAAGTTTTTGCTGGATCTCTGTTACAATTATAATGCTGACTTTCTCACTCCACTCTTCACTCTACAGATGGAGCCTGTGCTAACCACGTTGCCAGAAGAGAACCGTTCAGAGGGGAAAATCGGCTTGAACATTTATAAGAAGTATTTCGCTGCTGGGGCAAACTACTTTGTCATTTTAATACTTTTATTTCTCAGTATTTTGGCACAGGTAAGTTGCTTGGCATCATGAGTAAAAGCATTATTGAAGTATGCTTTTACAGGGTTTCAACACATCTGTCTTTTTTTTTTTGCACAACAGTTTTCAAATGTGTTAAGTTTTCTCCCCTCCTTTGGATTGAAAGGTGTAGATGACTGGCTGGAGGCTTGTTTGGTCCTGTTAACTTCATTGGGAATCAATTCAACCAAATTCAAGTAAATATGATTTAACAGAATCCGTCTTGGATTTACTTCAGTTGTCTTGGATTATGTCTCCTGTAATCCCATGTAAAAAGCTCTCTCCCTTTACTCCACCTCAAAATTTAGATTTTGAATTTTATCTGTTAGAATCCTGAACATGTGAAATCTTAGCGATGGGGCAATTCAGAGAAGGGTGCACTTATGGATTGGAGCACGTGTCCCTACGCACTGTCTGGCCACAGTGTTTCTACAGGGGCAGCTTGAAACAGCGCTGTGGCTTCCAGGGCTTTCTGCAGGTTAGCAAAACATGGCATTCAGTCCTACCAGTACTATGCTGTATACCTGGGGGACAGGTGCAAGCCCTATGCAAAGAGTGGATGTCTGTCTGCAAATACGCCCTACAGTGAGGCGACTGGGCATGATTCCCCTTCCCACATTGTCTGTAGGAGGAGCTACATTTTACAGCCTTGTCTAAGCCACAGAAATGTTTGTCAACCTGTTTTTCTATCTCTGCTGATGTTTAGCCACTTGTTTCTAAAACTAAACTGCTTTTTTGGAGCTTTCTTGGCTGTTTTCTGGGTGGTATTGGAATTTATCACAAGCAACTTGAGGAGGTTAGAAGACTGGTATTGGGAAACTGCATGTTAGTTTCCGAATGAATGAAAAGTGAACCGATGCCCCGTCCGTTAAATTTTAATTTGTTCTGAAGCTTAAAATGATAGGAGTCAAAACAAATCAGTCCACTTTATTTTCATTTCTGTTGATTTTCAGTGGAAAACATCACTTCCTTAGGCCGCGTATTCTATCTCTGTGGGATCCCCTTTGTCAGAACACAAGGGGTTCCAGTTTCTGAAGGAAATTTGAAACAAGACTTTGTCAATTCCCCCCAAAATTGGGTTGCTACAGCATGTAGAAAATTATTTATCCAATTATGGTAACAGTTGTGGAATCTGCACCCCTAAGGGGATTCTTGTGTAAACAGGAAGCTTTCAATCATTCATCAAAGTAGAACTGATCTCTTATGGATAGTATGAGGGAGGGGGAGAGAGAGTCAGGAGATGTGGAGAGGTACGAGGCTGACATACAGGAAGCATTCAATCAATCATCGAAAGAGATCTTTCATTTCTGGGACCTGTTTTGATTTTTAATTGCTCATGAGAATGGGGATGTGTTCTTCTGTCTTCCTGTAACTTGGCAGAGAAGATTTCCTCCAGTGAGGTATCCAGTAGGGGTGTGCCATCAGTATAAACAAAGCCAAATAAGTACCCGAAAAACACCTTATTTTTTCAGGTACTTATTCAGCTGAGTACAGATCAGAGGTCTGTATTCGGCTACCGATATGACTCCGCCTGGGAAAAAAACATATTTTTTTTGCTTTTATTTGGGCAAGCCAGCCTCAGACAAAGCAGAACTGTCAACTCCACCCCACCCCAGCTGGGGCTGGCTGGCTCCTCTTGCAGCTTGGTTTAAACCAAGCTGCAAGAGGAGCCAGCCTTGGATAGGCTGAGGCGGCGGGAACTGACAGTTTTGTGCCGCTCCAGCTTATCCTCCCTTGCCTGCAGGCTTGGCTGGGGTTCTGCTGGGTAGCCCAGTTTAAACCAGACTGCCCAACAGACCCTGAAAAGGAACCAGTCCTGTGGGGAGACCTCTCCTTGCAGCCTCGGCGGGAGCTCTGCTGAGCAGCCTGGTTTGAACTGGACTGCCGAACAGAGCCTGCAAAGGAGCCGGTCCTGCAGGGAGCAGTCTCCCCAAGGTCAGGAGAAAGGAAGGGAGGGCAAATCTGAGATCTTCCCTCCCCTCTTTCTGCTGGCCTCAGCTGGGGCTGGCTGGCTCCTCTTGCAGCTTGGTTTAAACCAAGGTGCCAGAGGAGCCAGCCCAGTATTGGCTGGGGCAGCAGGAACTGTCAGCTCTTCCCCAGAGGTCTCCTGCATCTCCCCCCCCCCCACAGCCAATCTACACACAACTTGGAGGGCAGATAGAGAGGCATCCCAGGGAGGTCCGCTGCCAGTTTGATGCCTCTAGCTTGTAGGGGGGGTATTCAACACACTTCCTTCCCTTTTACAGAGAGACCCTAGGATTCCCCCCCCCCCCCCCGTGAATCTGCACACAACTTGGAGGGACGGTCCCTTCAAGTACGTTTTGCAAGGTGCGGCATGAGTGAACCCAGAAGGGTGAGCCTTTAGTGTTCACTCGTGCTGCAGCTTACAAAACACATTCAGAAGAATGGTCCCTTTAAATGCTGAGCTGAAAATTTCGGCAATCCTGATTTCCCCCCGAATCCCAATATCATACTGATAGTGGGATTTGGGAATATTGGGAAATACCAGCATTTTTCAGTTTTAATACACCTAATCCTAAAAAAATACTGATTTTTTTCCCGGCACACCCCTAGTATCCAGCCCCTGAAAATTTCATGTGAATTGGATGGAAAATGACGGGGGGTGGGTGAGGAGCTAGAAATGTTTCCCACTGATATTGCTAGGAATTGGAACTAATGCAAAAACGGGATGAATAAAAAATGTGTGAACATTTCTGAAATTGAAATGAAACTAAGAACACCCCCGATGTATTCAGCTCTCTGGAGAATTTCAGAGAGCCTCCTCCGGATACTTGAGGTTAGTGCAGAAACAAGCTCCTTTAAAAAAGAAAAACCCCTCTCCAAAAAGACATAAAGAAATACTTGAGAAATTCTAGTCTCAGCAGGTAGTCATGTTGGTCTACGGTAGAACAGCTAGATTCGAGTCCAGTGGCCCCTTAGAGACCAAGAGTTTTGGGGTATAAGCTTTCAAGAGTCTGATGAAGAGAGCTTTGAGTCTCAAAAGCTTATATGCTGGTTGATCTCTAAGGTGCCACTGGTTGATCTCTAAGGTGCCACTGGATTCGAATCTAGCTGTTCTACTGCCGACTGATGCAGCTACCCTTTGAAAATATATCTTCATGGAAGGCGCTGCATTCAGCAGCATGGTATCTGGTAAAGGAAGCTTTGACTCACAAACACTTATAACCAGAAAATCTTGTTAGCCTCTAAGGCACTACTGGACTCGAATCTAGTTGAGAAAAATCTAGTTTTCTTATGGTTTTTTCCTAGCCTGTTTCTCTGATAATTTCTCTAAATTTCCTTAATCAAGGTTGCCTATGTGCTTCAGGATTGGTGGCTTTCTTACTGGTAGGTTATTTCTTTTCAATCTTTTTATTCAATAAATGTAAAAATGGGACTGTCAAGTGCGGAGTCTGAAGGTTGGTACAGTTGAGATGGGAAATAGGAAAGGGGCCTTTGAGAGGCCGGAATTGTTATTAAAGGGGATGAAGGTGACATTTTGCCCTGTTGGAAAATAGCCTTTTCCCAGTCAACAAGCCACAGTTTTGCTTTTATGTTACAGCATAAAAACAGCCCATCAGAATGCACCAAAAGCAGCATTATTTTGAGAAGCCGCAGGGGCCAGGACACAACAGGAACTATGAATGACGGTTGCAGGCATCTCTTGATAGTGTCTGTGATGACCTCTAGCCACCTGTGTAAAGGAAAACACCCCAATCTGTTCTCAGGAGACTGTAAAAGAGCCTAAACCATGTACATGAGCTCAGTGCAGAACAGACTTCCTTCAAAAGTGTTGTTGTTTTTATTCATATATAATATACACAGTGCGTGTGTGAACTGCCCTCATACATCTGGTCAACATTGTTGCCGTACCAATCTCCACAGAACAGGAGCTGAGGGCATAGTAGAGAGTGGGTTTTCTCACGGTCTTCAGACCTCTCAGTCTCCTTGTTCCTTTCTCCACCCAGATGCCTCTTGCATTGGAGAAGCAGCTGTCATGGTATCGGCTCCTTCTCTGAATGCCTCAGCATGACTGATGTAGCTGGTGTTACTGCCATTGGGCAGTCACCTGAGGGGAGTCTGGAGGGAAATAGCGAGCTGGGTCTTATTCTACATAAGAGAAGGAAGAGGTTCTCCAGAAAACAGTCTAGGGCAGAGCCGGGACCATCCAGAACATCCAAAGAGCAAGGATTATCAAGTGAAAGTTATATGGAATATATAGATTGCAGACGGAAGAGTATAATGAAGTATGCACTGAAACTAAAGTGTAATTTTACTAGATCTATTTGCATTAGAGTAACGTGGATCAGTCCTGACTAGGATGGCCCAGGCTAGCTTGATCTCGTCAGATCTCAGAAGCTAAGCAGGGTCAGCCCTGGTCAGTATTTGGATGGGAGCAGGGGCGTAGACTTCTCAGTTTCCCGTGTGTGTGTGTGAACCTGGTCCAGGCCCAGGCCCACACTGAGTGATCTATATTACATTATTTAAATTTGAAATTAATTATATTTCCAAAAACCATATGCCATCAACAGTCATGTGGTTTAAAATCCAACCTCCCCCCCAATAATAGTCTGAATCTGAGCCAAAGAAAGTGGACTCTGAGAGGAAAGATGTCATGAACTCCTTCATTGAGACAATACCCTGACCTGTAATCATGGTAGCATTTGTTTGGTTGAAGTAAGGTCCAGGACGGCAGAATCGCTTCACTTTCTGTATTTGGTGAACCAGCTTTATCTCCCCCCGCCATGTACAGATGCAGTGAGGCAAAAATAATGGCCATTTCCATATCTTCCTATTCTTTTTCTCTAAAGCTGCAAGTCTCGGATCAAAATCTGAATTTCCAACATTTAAGCCACAGGCCTCTTTCCCCCCACCCCAACTCACATGGCTAAAGACAGAAATATTCCCATGTCCTGTGTTTCTTTTTCTCTTGAGCTACAAGTCCCAGGATACCAAAATCACCTTAACTCCCGACATTTGAGCCTCAGGCAGAAATATTTCCATCCCCTTTATTTCTTTCCCCCTAAAACTGCAAGTCCCAGGATACCAAAACCACCTTAATTTCCAGTATGTTGTCTGTTTTGATGAGCCACAGGTTGAAAGTAGGGGCTTTAGACAGAACTTCCAAAGATTCCAGTGAAAAAATAGGTAAGGCAGAGGAGGGGTAAATGCCCCAAGGTCTCAAAGAAGGCAAAGTGGAATTGGCAGCCTCTGTGCAAGTGGAGAGGATGAGAGTGCACAGTTTAAGCTGAAGCAGTTTCATGATGCTACCTGGGAGACTTGGGGGCCTTGAACCTCGCTGGCCTGTTTAAACCCCTGGGTTTCAACCCCTGGAAAACCACCAAGGGAGCCCAGGGCTGTGATGCAGAGGCAGGCAATGGCAAATCACCTCTGACCGTCTCTTGCCTTGAAGACCAGGGGGAGGGGGGTGGCCATAATTTGGCTAAGACTTGATGGCACTTTCTGCCACCAACATGGATCTACCACTTATATGAACATGTGTATTGAAACATAAAGGATAACATGCGTACAAGATAACATGACAAGATTCCGAATACAAACTCATTTCTATATTCTTCTAGTGTGTTCATCAAATTGAATGAAGAATAAAGATCATGTCTGTACAGTCATGCAGTAGAAGAAAACAGTAACCTTTTGATAGTTCATGCATTAAGTTGTTAATACAGGTCATTTCCTCTGATCAAGATCGAAATCTGAACATTGTCCACCTCGGAACAATGGAATTTCCCATTTCCTAGTGGGCTGGCAGGATCCCGAGATTCTACAGCTGTGCTTATAAAAAAGTGCCCCCCCCTTTTGTTTCTTCTTTTGAGAAGCAGCCTAAATATTTATAACTTCGATGGCCGTTTGGCTGGTCTTAAAACTGTCAGAATTATTGGACATGAATGGTTCTTCAGTCCCTTACATTCTTACAGTCTGCAACTTTAAATGGTCTTCCATGCTTGGGGATCCTCATAAAGTGAGGATCACTGGCTTATAAATGGCTTTTAAAAGAGAACAGACAAATTTGGAGGTATGATATTAAAAGTTGTTATCCGTGAGTGCCAGTTTTAGCGGAGAGCAAACAAAAGTCGGGGCCGCCCTGACACTTTTAGCCTGACCCTTCCACTGGAACCTGTCACTTTGGACCATCTTGCGCCAACCAGTTGGTTACCATCTGGGATGCTGCTCAGACATAGACGATGTAGGGTGCCATCTTCTATTGGGGGCACGGTATGGTTGTAACTGCTGTGCGGTGTAAGTTTTATGTATAACGTTTTATGATTTTGAATCTGTACCGAACTTGTTGGTAGCCGCCCTGAGCCTGCCGCAAGGCAGGGAGGGCGGGATATAAATCCCCAAAATAAATAAATAAATAAAAGGGAAGGGTGGTATTACTTGTTGGTGGGTTTCCCAGTACTGTTTGACTGGGTGCTGTTAAGAAGTAGGTGAGGTTCAAACAGTTCACAGCTGCTCTTACGCACAACTTTAAAGCATTTCTTCCCCCTATACAGGGCAAATCAACAAGAAAAGTTGAACATTACTACAGAGGGCACTAGTGAAATGAATGAGGTGAAAACGCTTGATCTCCGCTGGTATTTAGGAATATATGCAGGTAAAAACATTTTCATAATTGCTTTGAGGCTTGCAAGGGCTTGCTAAGCAAATAGTCACGATGGGTGAATTCCTCTGGTTACACTTTTCTCCCTCTCCCTTCACAAACATTCTCCCCTCCCAAGCAGCAAGCCTAACCATTACAAAGGCAGCGGGAGTAACCACAGGGAGAGGGGCATTCCAGTAGGGTTGCCAGCTCTGTGTTGGGAAATACCTGGAGATTTGTGGAGTGGAGCCTAGGAAGGGAGAGGTTTGGGGAGGGGAGGGACCTCAGCAGTGTGTAATGCCATAGAGTCCACCCTCCAAAGCAGCCATTTTCTCCAGGGGGACTAATCTTAGTCATCTGAAGATCAGTTGCAATAGCGAGAGATCTCCAGGTGCCACATGGAGGTTGGCAACTCAGCATTCCAGATTGAATTGGGAGGCTGAGAAGATTTCAAATTCCCATCAACTCTGGCAGGAAACGATGGCTGAAGAAGATTGAAGGAGAGAGGAGAAACATCCTGTATTTAATGAGTCTTCGGTACTGATTGTTACCCTTTCTTCCTCTCCCCTTCACAAAGATCTGGAAGTGTTAGGGGAGGAAAAACAATAGGGAGGCCTGGGACGGGGGGGGACCCAAGTCCCAATTTGAAAAGGTGCCAAGGCTATTTATGTATGTATTTATTAAATTGGATTTACTAGGCCGCCCTTCCCTAAAATAGGGCTCAGGGCGGCTTACAACAGAATAGTGTACATTCACGATATAAAACCAAATTAAACAGTCCAATGCATACTAGTAAATAAAAACTGCATTGTACATATACAGTACGCAAGATGGCGGAGAAATCCTAACTTCCTGGTCTCCCCTGGGGGGAGGTTTTATAAGGGATGGGGAATTATGTGAGCGTGCCAAAAGAAGTCCTGTCGCTGTCCTCAACCGAAGGCCCGGCGGAAGGTCTCTGCCTTGCATGCCCTGTGGAAAGGTAACAGCTCCCACATTTTTGCATTATGACCCTTTCCCGCACCCACCCATTTTGAACTTTGTTAAACAGCAATAGGCCAAAAGGTTTTCTTATCCTACAGTGATTCAGAATTGTCTTTTAAAGATTAGCAGGGCTCTCAGGCTTGTCTCCTGACTAAGGTAATTGGATGTAATTGGGGGAAAAATGGAATTTTTCGTAGAAGGAAGAGGTTGAGTGCAGACATTTTAATTTTCTCTTTTCTGGATTTTGGAAGGCAGATCCGAAACGGAGTACTCAAAAAGCCATTTGCTGTAAGTGCGTGGATATTGTCTTTCCAAAATGGAGTGTTCCAGCTAAACCTTCATTTGTTTTATGGATGGGCAGAAGGATTAGAAATTGATCCTCATTTTTTTTTTTGCCGTGCTCCGTTTCAGTTTTGTCGATGTAAAAAAGATCAGCCCTTTAAAAAGGCAACATAGATGTATTTTGTTCTCAAGTGCTATAGCAAATTAACTGATTACAAGCGGAAAAGCTGAGAGTGATGCACAGTATTACCAAGCTTAGCACTTGTCTCAAGAGCTGTTTTAATGGATTTAGAAGAGTAGAGTGGAAGAGTGACATGTATGAAAAATAGGGTGGTGCAGACATAGCCTAGGTTCACATGCCACAACAGGCTCTGCTTAAACTGAGGTGTGTGTGTGTGAACACAGCTTGTTACATAAGAACATACGAGAAGCCAATGTTGGATCAGGCCAATGGCCCATCCAGTCCAACACTCTGTCACACAGTGGCCAAAAATACCAGGTGCCCTCAGGAGGTCCACCAGTGGGGCCAGGACACGAGAAGCTGTGCTTGTGAACACACTTCTCCCTCCTCCATGCTCACATGGACGGTGTTTAAAGATTCCTGGCTTGCAGCAAACTCCAGTTTCCCATGACATGCAAAGGCAGGCACTCAGATGAATCTGAGTTTTACTTCCTGGAAGGTGGGATTCTAAATCACTGTTTAAATCCAGGAGTAGAGTCCCAGTTCCTGGAGAGGAAGCCAACTCCATTTCTCGTAGAAACCGCATTTGTATTTCACGGGGAACTGGAGTATGTTTCAAGCCAGGAATCCTTAACTGCAAGAAGCGATGGGGGTAGGGGGAGAGGGAAGGTATTTTCAGTGGCAAGAGTCTATGTTCAGTGTGCCTCTTGCTTAACTTGGATATCTGAATACAGCTGTGGCGGTCCCCACTCTCTTAATAATAATCGTTCTATGTTGTCAAGTCCAACCGACTCATGTTGATACTGGGATCGTGGGGGTTTCAAGACGAGGTGAGCAGAGGTGGCTTGCCATTGCCTGCCTTCGCGTTGTAACCTGGGCTTCCTTGGTGGTCTCCCGTCCAAGTACAAAGCTTGGCCAACCCTGTTTAGCGTCCAGGCTGGGATGAGATTGGGCTAGTTAGGGCTAGTCAGGCTGCTCCGAGTCTCTTAACCCTTGAGGCTTGACTAAGAACACACACCCTGTACCCCAACCCCTCCCCACTCATGCAGAAATTTATCCCTTCTCTAACTTGATTGTCCTGCACCCAGGGTCTTTTTGCAACCCCTCCCCACTCATGCCGAAATTTATTCTTTTCTTGCTGGATTTCATTATGTTTACAGATACAAATTACAGATTCCTCCTTTGCTCTGATCATACTCACAAGCTCCACCAACACATACACTAGTCACCAGTTTGTTTTTGGGCACAATTCAAGGTGCTGTTCTTGACCTTCAAAGCCCTATATGGTTTGGAACCAATGTTCCCTTATGAACATGCCCTACAATTAGGCTCATCTTCAGAGGCTCTGCTTGTAGTGGTTGCAGAGCACAAAACCAGAGCCTCCAGAATTTTTCATCATCCCCCCCCCCCCACTCGTTTGGTTTATGAAAAGCGCTTACTGCAAAGAAGCCCACATATAGGCAATGGTGTTTTTCATCATATTCTGGAGACTTGCGAGGTATGCAGAAAAAAGATAGTTTGTATGTATGTATAAGCGCTCTCTCTCCCCCCCCCCCCCCCCCGAGAGATAGAGAGGGCCTATATCTGTATCTGTTGATCTGTATACACATGCGCATGTGTGTGAGACAGAGTGAGTGTATGCCCTCAGAGTCTTGAGAGTCAGTTAATGAAGAAATACCTTGGTGGGCGATTGGCCTGGCAAAGGCCTCAAGAATTTGTAGTAACCTGAAGGGGAAAATTTGTGTCAGGAAGATTTGTGTCAGGATAAGAATATTCCCATTCACCTCTTCTCTCCCATTTTCTTCCTGCAGGTTGTACATGATTGAATCCAGAACTCATTCTCCGCTCATCTGATATTCTTGCTTGAGTCTGTAGATTACATTTCATTCTCTTTATTCTCAGGTTTGACGGTGGCTACCATACTGTTCAGCGTATTGAGGTGTCTCCTCATGTTTCAAGTTTTGGTTAACGCTGCTCAGATATTGCACGACAAAATGTTCCAGTCGATTCTGAAAGCTCCTGTGCTGTTTTTTGACAGAAACCCTATAGGTAAGGTGGAGTCGTTTGTATGTAACAGCAGTGAATGTGGTTCATTTACATTATATGATATAGAAGTATAATAACTTCCTGTTCTTACAGTTTCTTAGCTGGTAGGAAGAATTCTTCATTTAGATGGTAGAAGATGTGTGTGTGTGTGTGTGGAGCCTGTTTAATATAGCTGATTTGTGATTCCTGAAAACCTCTTGTGCTGCTAATTCACCTGAAGTCATACTGGCACATGTAGAGAAAATCCAGTGTTTTGTTACTGCATGCAAAGGTTTTCTGTTTGTGCTGATGATCTGATTACCTGATTTGCTAACAGGAATCTAAATATTTCTAGGTTTAGAAAGCATGCCCACTCCAGCCTTAAATAAATTACCTGTTAATGTGTAGATTAATGTGGTTTTGAAAAGCCTCTTGTCTTACTTATGTTTCCACTGAGAACATGTGCTTTTCTCAGGTTCCAGCAAATATCGTTGGTTGTACTGGATGGGAAATACGGAAATAACCCTTACAGTTTACTGTGTGTGGAGAGGAGGATGATAGAGGATAGTCTTCATTTTAGTGCCTCATCTCTGAGAAAGGAGAGTAGAATAAACTCCCCCCCCTCTAAGTTAATTCTAGAACCCTTCTATTCTAGTTTACTTCTAGAATGTAAGCATTATAGTGCAGTCTCAAGAAGTTATAGCCTTCTAAGTCCACTGAAGCAAATGGGATGTTTAGGATTGTAAATCACAATCGCAAAATCCAGCTTTCTTATTTATAAATAATACCAAGGGTGATTATACTTTTTATAGTATGTAGATCTGTAGTGATTTATGCCGAAGGGTAATTGTCTTTTATAACGTTGCAGTTCTCGGCTTTGTTCCTCTGTTGTCTTATTACTGTGACTAGTGAAAATAACCTGAAGTCAGTACTGTATTTTCTGTAAAGGTATTCCACCCTGAACGTAAAGCAAGCCTTGAAAAATTTTCTTTGGACCTAGGAGCCAGCCGCAGAAGCTCAGATCCATCCAATACCAAATGCTTTCCCCCTCTGTTATATTAAGCAAGTTTAAGATTGACTGTAAGGTATAACTGGGGTTGCTAACTAGCCTGGAGAAAAAGATTCTGTCACTTTAATAGAGGTTTAATGGGATGTTATTTGTCAGGTGATTAAAAAAACCTTCAATAGTCCATTTACACATATTGGTGTGTGTGTGTTAAGTGCCGTCAAGGGGCTTCTGACTTATGTAGTTAGTGTCCTCCAAAATGTTCTATTATTAACAGCCATTCTCAGGTCCAGCAAACTGAGGTCCGTAGCTTCCTTGATGGAATCAATCTACCTCATGTTGGGTCTTCCTCTTTTCCTCTTGTCTTCAACTTTTCCTAGCATTATTGTCTTTTCCAGTGACTTTTATCTTCTTATGATGTGACCAAATTTTGATTGCCTCGGTTTAGTCATTTTAGCTTCTAGGGAGAGTTCAGGCTTGATTTGGTTTAGAACCCACTTGTTTGTCTTTTTCGTGGTCAGTTGTATCCATAAAATTCTTCCTCTAACATCACATTTCAAAGGAATCTACTTTCTTCCTGTCAGCTTTCTTCGTTGTCCAACTTTCATGCCCATACATAGTAATGAGGAATACTATGGCATGAATTAATTTGGTCTTGGTCGCCAATGACACATCCTTACTCTTAAGGATCTTTTCTAGCTCCTTCATGACTGCCCTTCCCAGTTTCAATCACCTTCTGATTTCTTGGGTGCAGTATCCCTTTTGGTTGATGATGGAGCCAAGGAGTAGAAAATCTTGAACAATTTCAGTTTCTTCATCATCAACCTTAAAGTTGTGTAATTCCCTAGTAGCCGTTACTTTTGTCGTCTTGATGTTCTGCTGTAATCCTGCTTTGGCACTTTCTGCTTTAACCTTCATCAGTAGACATTTCAAGTCTTCACTGTTTTCTGCCAATAATGTGGTGTCATCTGCATATCCCAACTTGTTAATGTTCCTTCCACCAATTTTCACTCATCCGGTTTTCATTATATGTTCTGCATACAGATTGAAGAGATAGGGGGATAAAATGCATTCTTGTCTGATACCTTTTCCAATTGGAAACCATTCTGTTTCTCCACATTCTGTTCTAGGTTTTTTTTGTTTTTTTGTTTTTTACATTTTTATTTTACAAATAAAAAGGTAACAAAGAATTTTAACAGTCTTCAAATACATACAATTGGTCAAGTCGTATCATACATAAACATTGCTGATATACTTTAATAAATAACAATAAAACTTGAAATTGAATATCAATTTGTTTAACAGCCTAAGTCAGAACATTGCAACCAAATTATAACTGTAAAAGATCAATAGGGTATATATTTTTTGAAACTGTATCTCTCGATACCATAAAGTCTAACAAGGGTAGCTAAATGGCTGGGAAACAAGTATTTTTTTTAGGATTAGTTAGTTGGGCATTATGGTAAGCAGTCTTTTCCATTACATAAAACTGCCAGAATTTTTCATATACCAAAGTGTCACCGATGGAGAAGACTCCACATTCTGTTCTAACAGTGGCCTCTTGCCCAGAGAATAGATTTCACATCAAAACAATCAGAAGTTGTGACACACCCATTTCCTTTAAAGCCAGCCATAACTTTTCATGATCCACACAGTCAAAAGCTTTGCTGTAATCTGTGAAACACAAGTTTCTTCTGAAATTGTCTCGTATGCTCCAATAATTCACGTAAATTTGCAAATTGATCTCTCGTGCCGCTTCCTTTTTTGAATCCAGTTTGAATACATGGCATTTCTCATTTCATACAGGGTTACAGTCTTTGCTGTAAGATTTTGAGCACCACTTCAATTGTATGAGAAAGTAATGCTGTGGTCCGATAGTTGCTGCAGTCTTTGATGTCTCCTTTTTTGGAATTGAGATGTAAATCAAGTGTTTTCAGCCTGTGTGTCATTGTTTTGTTTTCCATATTTGTTGGCATAAACTTGTTGAGATTTTGATGGCTCTCATTCTGTTGCTTGGAATAGCTCTATTGATATCCCATCTACACCTGATGGTTTGCTTCACCTATTGCTCTCAGTGCTGCTCTCACTTCACTTTCTAAAACTCTAGGTTCTTCTTGATTCTTCTTGTCATCCTTTCATCTGTTTCAGTGTATTATTCCCATCATTTAAATGTTTTTTTGTCCTGTTCAATTAATGTATTTCCGCATTGATCTTTAGCATGCCTAACCATGATTTAAATTTCCCTTTGATTTCTTGGATCTTGTGGAAAATACCTCTTGTTCTTCCTTTTTTGTTGTTCTCCAGTGGTCCGTGGTAGTGGGGCAGTCCTCACCATCAGGTTGGCTCCTCCCTCTGAAAGCAGGGTCGAACAGCAGAATTTGATCCCAGAGGGGGAGGGGCCAGCCTACAGCTCTCCAGTCTGTTCGGCCTTGCTGCAGGGGCAGGACGGCAGTGGCAGCGCACTCGGAGAGCGCAGAAGATCCAGAGGCCTTTATCCAAAGGCAGAGAAGAACATTCAGGAGAAGGAGGAAGAGAGTCTCTCCACCCATTCTCCTTCCATGCCATGGCTGAGCAGTGGGGAACGTGATGAGCCGACGGCGACTAGGGTTTCCCAAGAGCCAAGGCAAGCCGACAGTCTCCCGGCGGGGTGGAAAGCTTGTGGGCGAACCCTCTCCCTCCTTAATATCTAAAGGGATGCCTTACAGATGTCGGCAAGAGCAATGTCCTTCAGCCTGATGGCCTGGTGGAATACATGGCTTAGAAGCTGGGATGTGGACACGGTGGCCCAGGCTAAGGTGGCAGCGATACCTTTTAAAGGGACCAGTCTCTTTGGTGAAGGGATGGATAAATACCTCGTAGAAGATAGAGATAAGAAAAAAGCACTACCTTCCAAAAGAAAGAGGTGAAACAGAGAAAACGTTTTCAGCCCTTTCGAGACAACAAGAGACCATCAAGCTCAGGTTTTACCAAGCCCTTCCAAAGCAAGTGGCAGTCCAAGTCACAGGAGGACAGTAAGCCTTCCTCCTTCCACAAGACGACTCAGCCACCAAAGGGTAGCAAAAAGGGAGCCTCAGCATGACTTCCGGGCTCTGCAGGACACGATAAAAATAGGGGGATGTCTACTAGGGTTTGCAAACCATTGGCACCTGACAGTCCAAGACTGCTGGGTGCTGGAAATGGTGGAGAGAGGGTACTCCCTAGAATTCGACCGGCTTCCCCCCAATCGTTTCCTGCAGATGCCAAAGAACAGATCCAGACAAAGACCCCAACTTCTGAAGGAGGCAATCAAACATTTAATAGACATTGCAGCTATAGAGCCGGTACCTCAGAGTCAGCAGACTCAAGGGTTTTATTCAATTTTCTTTGTTGCCCCCAAAAGAATGGGGATTTCAGGGCAATGCTGGACTTAAAGTGGCTGAACAGATGGATCAAGACAAAAACCTTCAAAATGGAGACACAGCCACATTGGTAGCCATCCAAAAAGGGGATTACATGGCATCCATAGATCTATCCGAGGCCTATTTGCATGTCCCTATTCAGGAAGCTCACCGGCAGTTCCTACGTTTTGCCTACAACAGGAAACACTTTCAGTACAGGGCACTCTCCTTGGGGCTAAAATCATCCCCCAGAGTATTCATCAAAATCTTGGTGACTCTGGTGGCGCACCTGAGAATGGAGGGGATATCCCTGGCACCATATTTGGACGACGTTCTGGTGAAAGCACCATCTTTCAGCTCCGCAGTGGAAGCAGTGAGATGCACGGTTGAGTGGAGTGTCTGCAGGACCACGGCTTTGTAGTCAACACAAAAAAGAGCATTCTCTGCCCGACAAGACAGATTGTACCCTTAGGAGCCCAGATAGACACAGTCCAAGACAGAGATTTTCTGACTCAGGAGAGACAACGTTGAATGGCATTGAAGATGCTAGAGAGCCAGAAGGTAGAAATAATGAACCTAGCACAATTACAGGGTATGATGGTGTCTTGTCAAGACCTTCTGCAATAGTCAAGATTTCACACTCGCCCCCTTCAACATTTTCTTCTGCCATTCCAGGGAGTCATTGCAAACAAAAGGAGATGACTGGTTTCTGTGCCAGAGGACCTAAAACTCGCAATTCGATAGTGGATGGAACCAGCGAGATTTCAACAAGCGGTGCCACTGCGGGAACCAATGCAGGTGGTGATAACCACCGATGCCAGTCTATCAGGCTGAGGTGCAAATGCATTGGGAAGAATGACCCAAGGCAACTGGTTGCACATGGAACTGAAACACAGTATAAATTTTCTGGAGCTACGAGCCATCAGGCTGGGGCTGCTGGACCTACAGGAAAGATTATCAGGATGCCATGTCCTGGTACAAACGGACAATATGACAGGGAAGTCATATGTGAACAGGCCGGGGGGGGGGGACCAGATTCAAATCCCTCCACGAGGAAGCGTGCCTGCTGCTCCAGTGGGTGGAGACACACCTGCTGTCCATCGAGGCAATCTATGTGCCAGGGCAGGACAATGTCCTGGCAGACTGGCTCCGTTGCAAGACACTGAACCAGTTGGAATGGATGCTAGACAAGGAAGTATTCCTTCAAATGCGACAAAGATTCAGGGAGATGAAAGTCGATCTCTTTGCTACGGCCCACAACCGACAGGTGCAAAACTACATGTCAGGATCAAGAGGTCAACAGGCCATAGGCGTGGATGCTCTGAGTTGCAGCTGGCCTACCCACCCGATGTATGCATTCCCTCCAATCCAACTGTTAACCAGAGTGATACAAAAGATCATAGAGCAGCGGGTGGAAGTGGTTCCCATAGCCCCATTCTGGCCACGACGGGCGCGTTCCAAGAACTCATGAGACTCTCTATAACAGAACCCTGGAAGCTACCAATGAGAGCAGTCCTTCTGTCACAAGGGTCGCTGGTGCACCCTCGACTAGAATAATTAGCCCTCACAGCCTGGAGGTTGAGCACAGTCAGCTTTTAGACTTAGGCTATTCTGCAGAGGTGGTTGACACTCTTCTGGCCTCCAGGAGGACTTCTACCTCCAGAGTTTATAATATTACCTGGCAGGCTTTTAGCTCCTGGTATGCGCAGAAAGGTTGGGAACCCCTGTCAGCGACCACTAGCGTAATCCTATCCTTCCTGCAAGATGGTTTGAAATGGGGCCTTAGTACTAGCACTCTTCGATTCCATCTCAGCCGTGCAGGGAACTAGGAAGGGTAAACCGTTGAGTCAGCATCATCATATTAAACGATTTTTGAAAGGGGCAGCCTTTCTTAATCCCCCTCAGGTTCATCGCTTCCCCACTTGGAGCCTCAATTTGGTATTGAGGGCTTTATGTAGGGGTCCTTTCGAGCCAATGGTGATGTGCCTACTCAAAGAACTAACATTTAAAACAGTCTTTTTGGTGGGAATTACTTCTGTCCGGCGGGTATCAGAGTTGAGGGCACTATCCATGGACAAAGAACTGTTTTTCATAACGACAGGGTGGTCCTTTGTTCCAAAGGTAACAACAACCTTTCATAGGGCGGAGAACATAGTCTTACCCTTTTTTTGCCCCAATCCAAAGCATGACAGGGAAAAGGAATGGCACTCTTCAGATGTGCACAGAGCCTTAAGATTTTACCTAGATAGGACTAAGTCCTTCCGTAAATCGGAAGCACTTTTTGTGTCCTTTCGAAAATATAATTTGGGTCAGAGGATTTCGACTTCCACAATAAGTAGATGGGTCAGAGGATGCATTATCCTGGCATACAAGGAGAAGAATATGGAACCTCCACCAGGAGTCACAGCTCACTCCTTAAGAGGAGCAGCCACGTCGGTAGCCTACAGATCCTTTCCATCGTTAGAGACGATCTGTAAAGCGGCTATGTGGAAGTCGGTACATTCATTCAGGAAGCCCTACAGGGTTGATAAGATGGCGTCTTCAGAGGCTGCTTTCTGTAGGAGGGTTCTGCAGGACACCCTCTAGGCCCTGAGGCCAGTCACCCACCCTGGGAGCACACTGCTTTGGTACGTCCCAATGGTGAGGACTACCCCACTACCATGGACCACCGGAGAATGGGAAGCTTCCTTCTTGGTGGTCCTGGAGTGGGGCAGTCCTACCCACCCGAGAGTTTCTCTGGGACCGGCTTCGGGGACTGGAGGGGTGCTGGCGAACAGCTCCATGAGTACCTGAGAGTCTTATGACAGCTTGAAAAGTTAGAATGGCCCACGGAATCCGCACGGTTGTTCTCTTTAAAGCAGAAGTACGGGAAACTGTAGTATGCATTTCACAGTTCTGAACACTTGTTTGTTGTTCTTGCTGGTTAATCATTCACATTAATTTAGGCATGTGGGGATGGGGAGTTTTCTTCCTTCTCATCTTTCCTCATATATGAGAGTTTTCAATGGGAGGCATGGTTTGGACAGACTGGAGAGCTGTAGGCTGGCCCCTCCCCCTCCAGGATCAAATTCTGCTGTTCGACCCTGCCTTCGGAGGGAGGAGCCAACCTGATGGTGAGGACTGCCCCACTCCAGGACCACCGAGAAGGAAGCTTCACGGTAAGTGAGACAAATCTTCTGTTCTCTTCTATTTCTTTACATTTGTTGCTATATCAATTCACTTTGTCTCTGTGTGTGAGTCACTGGAAAGCTGCATTTAAGCTTTAGATTCTGTTTCTGTCACCTTTTACTTTTGCTTCTTGTCTGTCTTAAGCAATTTTAAGAGTTTCATCAGTCATCCATCGAGGTTTTTCTCTTCTTTAGCTGCAGGAATAGTCTTTGGGCATTCTTCTTTAATAACATCTGTGGTTTCAACCCATAGTCCCTTCTGGTTCATGTTCACTTGAACTTGGTAATGCAAATCTGTTCCTTACATGGTCATCATAGGGTTTCTGAGTTAAGAGTTGTTCAGAAGTGGTTTACTGTTGCCTTTTTCTGTGAAATACTGACCAGGGTTAGCTGGTAGTGTCACTGCAGCTGTCTATGAAAGATCCTCCGCCAGTGTCACCTTCCACTACTGCTGCCGCCTAGTTGCTAGTACCCTTAGGGATTTCTCCACCGCATAACCATTGGAACTGTCGGTTCTCTTCAGCTGATGTGGCTGTTGATCCCTGAAGCGGTTGGATGCATCTTAGTTTGGTATCGCAGCTATGACCATTCTGGCTTGAGTGACTCTGATAAGAATTTAGACCCCTTATGGTATTGATCTCAGCTTCACCGACAGGTGCAACACCCCCATCATGCTAAGGGGTGTGTCCAAAAGGGGTTCTAAACATTAAGCTTCAATTAAAGCGACAGGGCATTTTTCTCCACACTGTTGGCAACCCTAAGTTTGGCAGATCTGGCCCTACTTTAAGTGGTAAGAACATCTAAGTGGTAAGAACACCAGTTAGTTGTGAAGAGCAGGGTGTTTACTGTACATGGCCCAAGGCTCTGGAATGCCATCCTGAATAAGGTGCAGAATTTCAGATGGTGTGCAAAATGCTTTGTGTGAGAGAGATATTTTCCTGAAGAGATACATGTGATGTCCTTGCTATTGGGGAAAACGGTTTTACTTTTAAACACTCTCTTTGTATATAAACTTGGTAGTTTCTTGCTGCCACCAGGAATTTAAAATTCCAAATCTTTCTCTTTTAGTAGTATGACCTAGGGTCTGGGCACTTCAAAGGTCTATGTGGCCCTGAGGAAGGACTGTACTGATTTCTGGGATAAGTTTAAACAAAAATTGATTTATTGAATAAAGAACAAAATAAGTTTCTGGTTATCTTGAACTTTTTCTGAAAAAAGGAACTTGTAAATATAACTGGTAATGCTTGGTGCTACTCTCTCAAATGCCAAACTCCATTCTGACACGCTTATATTTCTCTCTCTCTCATATAGCCACACAGGTGAAAGCCTTTGTCTTAGACCACAAGATGAAACATTTGTCTAACCACACAGTTTAGACACTACTTGTTTCTTTGCCACATAGACTCTCTCACCAAACTTTTAGCGTCACACAGACCCTCTTCATAGCTCTGCCACACTTCACTTTTCCCCAAGACACCTACACTCAGCTCTGTCTTAAACACACACACACACACACACACACACACACACACACACACACACACACACACACACACACACACACCGCAGAACATCTCTTCTCCCACTCTCTCAGTCATCAGCCGATCAAATCACACTTGTCTCCCCCTATCATCCCCCTACAGTATTGCAGTCACCTTCAACATTTAAAGGAACACACACACCAAAACATGAAGTCATTAAAACACAATCCAGGAAAAACTTGAAAACTTGTGCACAATCCTTTAAGAACCATCTTGGTGTGGTGGTTAAGAGCGGTAGACTCTAATCTGGAGAACCAGGTTTAATTCCCCACTCCCGCGTATGAAGCCAACTGGGTAGACTTGGGTCAGTCACAGTTGTCTCAGCCTCACCTACCTTGCAAGGTATTTGTTGTGGGGAGAGGAAGGCAAGGCAATTGTAAGCTGCTCCGAGACGCCTTTGGATAGTGAAGGGTGGGGTGTAACGCCTTCTCCTTCTAAATTCTCCTTCTGTACAGGAATTATTTAAGCTCATGTATATGTCATTGGAATGAGCGCACATTCTTCCCTAGTTTTTCCACCCCTCCCTCTTCTCTCCCTTCTCTTTGTCATCTTCCTTGTCTCAGATTGGAGATTGTTAACTCCTTGGGGCAGGGAGTTGCCGTCTTGTGCTCTGTAAAGCATTGTGCACATTGATTGTTCCCTGTAATAACAACCCCACAATTTGATTAAACTGAATATCAACTAACTGGGACTAAACTAATGGATTTGGGTAGGATAGCCACGTTAAGTTTGAGTCAACAAAACCAAGAAGCCTACAGGTATCTATAAGACATAAGCTTTGGGGACTCAAGCCCTTTTTGTTTACGCTAGTTTTGTAAGGCTGCTACCACTAGATTGCTAGGTATGTAGAATGGAAGTAAAGGGAGAAAAATACTCAAGAATTATTCTGACTCAAGCATCTAGTCCTTGGAGGAGGGGGGATGACTAGATTTCAAACCAGAGGCCTCCACTTCAGTGATTCAGTAAATCTGGATCATAATCCTGTGCATATAATTAGTACACCAGGCCTGAATGTAAAACTACACACAATCTGTACTCTTGTTTGTGCTCTGAATGTTTCCAATGTTTCCAAAAGTTGGCTTGAACACTTGAAAGACTTGTTGCCTCCTCTCCAGGCCAGGTTTCTCTGTTCCTGCCCCTTTGAGGGAAACATGTTTTACCTTTGCCCACCCCACCAAGTATAGCCACCTGCCTGTCTTCAGCTTTCCTCTGGCTGGCCAGTAGAGAAGAGAAGTGCTCAGCAAAGGCAAAGGAATGTCAGCAGCCATTGACCTCTACTAGCAACAAAGTAGCTCTGCTAAAAGTCTTGCAGGGCATTCCTTCTAAGGGCTCACTCCCCTTCTCCTTATTTTAAACTCTGTCTCAGAGTTTACAGGCTGAGGGCCACTGAGTCCACGAACAAACTTCACATTGCAATGGTGACCAGGTGCCCGGAATTGTTGAGGCCTGATGTAAGACACCCCCCAATGGTATCTACAAAAAGGGTTTTATTATTGGACATAGCGGTAACTTGTACAGAGATTTAAGACCCACCCCCCTTTTGATAGCATACCTGCGGGAGGGAAAACCCCTAGTTTTGCATTTGAGTAAATACTGTAAGATTTAGGGAAGCAGCAAGGGTCACGTGTCTTGCTGTGGTAATTCCAAGCAACCAGACAATATTAGAGGATCAGTTTTTGCTAGTATCAGTTGGAGGACAAAGTGTGTAATCAAGCTGTATCCAAAAAGCCCATTCGAAAGAAAAGAAGCACTCGGCCTGGTTAATGCTGTTGCAGGGAACAGATACACAGGAGCAGTGACTGGAATTGTTAAAGAAGATAGACTAGTTAAAATAACATGTGTCTGTTTCTTTGTGCCCTGAGTGGACTCAGGGCTAGATCCAGTCTGCGCTACATCTTTCCTTATGAACACTGCTTGGTTGTGAAAAATGAGCAAAGGATGCACTGATGTCCAGTAAGGCGGGAAAAGAAATCCAAGTTGCTTTTCTCTTGGACATCTTCCCTCCACCCTTAAGCAAAATGTTTAGATGCTAGGTGTGAATACCACAACACCGGGGTTCGCAACATGCTGCCAGGTGACACCATGACTCACCCCAACACTTTTTCTGGCTCTTGCCAAGTGTTTGTGGAAGGTGGGTGGGGCCAGGCGGGGCTTCGGCCCGGCAAGGTTTCTGATTAACCCTCAGAGATTTGATTGGCTGTGCCGATTTTTAAAAAGGTTGCTTTGGCAGCAGCTGCCACTACAGCACAAGGATCTTCTCTGTCAAAATTCCAAAAGTCCTCGCAGGTCTCAAAAAGATTGGGGGAACCCTGACCTAAACCGTGGTTAATGGCCCACTGCAAGTCAGAAGGGGAAACGGTGGCTGTCATGGGTTTGGAGACCTGCAAACCTGCTTGCCAGGAGCAAATGCTTCTTGGCTCTCCAGTGTTCTGGGATGCCCAGGGGCACACAGATCCCATCTACAAGTTGCAGAGTACATGAGGGAAGCTATAGAATCATAGAATTGGAAGGAACCTCCAGGGTCATCTAGTCCAACCCCTTGCACAATGCAGAAAATTCACAGATACCTCCCGCCCCCCCTGTTCCATGCCCAGAAAATGACAAAAAACCTCCAGGATCTCCAGCCAAACTGGCCTGGAGAAAAATTCCTTCCTGACCCCAGAGTGGTGATCAGCATTTCCCTGGGCATGTAAGAAAGGGCTACAATCTGATTCCATAGTGATACTTATAATTATACTCTCTCCAACTGTTATGTTTATATTTTTAGATCATTTCTATTGTAGCATAATTGTTAGTCCATGTATTAACGTTCTGAATGTATTTTTAATGGAATTTGCTCAATAAAACTTCAAAAGGGGGGGGGCTACAAGAACTAAGCACTGAGGCAACCCTTCCTGCCCATCCTCTCATGATCTGCCTAAGTTCACAGAATCAGCATTGCTAACAGATGGCCATCCAGCTTCTGTTTAGAAACCTCCAAAGAAGGAGAGCCCACCAGCTCCCGAGCATAGGCGTAGAGTACGGGGGGGCTCGAGGGCTTGAGCCACCCCCAAAATTTCCCGGGGGGGGGCTCAGCCACCCCCGGGAAAACGGAGTGCCTGCTGCCGTGCCTCCCCGGGTCCTTCTGAGGCCTGGCCGCCGCTGCTGGAGAGGGAGAGGAAAGGGGTGGGGGGGGGAGAGAGGCACTGGCAGCAGCAGCTGGCGGGCCTCGGAAGGGCCCGGGGAGGCGGGGTGGTTTCCCGGGGGGGGAAGAGCATCACTTCAGCGAGCACAAAGCGCGCGCGCTAAGGAGCCCCCCCCCCCCTGGATTTTCAAAAGTCTACACCCCTGCTCCCGAGGAAGCCTGTTCCACCGAGGAACCGCTCTAACTGTCAGGAAGTTCTTCCTAATGTTTTGCTAAAAACTCTTTTGATTTAATTTCAACCCGTTGGTTCTGGTCCGACCTTCTGGGGCAACAGAAAACGACTCTGCACCATCCTCTATATGACAGCTCTTCAAGAACTTGAAGATGGTTATCGTGTTGCCTCTCAGTCGTCTCCTCTCCAGGCTAAACACACCCAGCTCCTTCAACCTTTCCTCAAAAGACTTGGTCTCCAGACCCCTCACCATCTTCGTTGCTGACCTCTTGACACGTTCCATCTTGTCTATATACATATCCCTTGGAAAAGCAGAAAGCTCAGAGCTACTTGGGGTCACCTTCTCCTCACGCCTATGCTGCAGGGAGTTTGTTCTTGTTCTCTCTCTCTCCCCCCCCCTCGCTCCCAAAACCAGTAGGTGAGACTTGAGATGCTTGTGCCTGCGTGGAGGTCATGGTGGGGAGGGGGCTCAGTGCTTGACAGCATATTATGATCGACTAGTAAGCCATGCTGCAATGTGCAGATCCCCATAATTAGGCTTAGTCTTCACCAAGCATACGAATGTTAAGGCAGTCTACCTGGCTTTTCAGCCTCTCTGCTTTCAAGGTGACAAGCAGATTTCAGGAGCGACTGCCTGCGTATGCCCTCCCCTGACAAAGGTTAGGTGGGCAAATGAAACCATGCCTTACTTGGTTGTTCAGGGGTTTAGTACTAGGGCACCAAACAAGGGCTGGGTGCTGCAGCTGCATTAGTCTGCATACATACATTCTGGCAAGCCCCTCCATAAATTTTCCATGTGCTACTTAATGGATCCAGTTAAGGATGTGTCCAATTATTTGTCAAAGTAACAGGCAATTTTGCCTGACTTTTCCCACCCACTTTTCACTTTCTTGAATAAAGATCCCCTGCCTTTTCTGGGTTTTCTGTAAATCTAGCACAAGAGGGCAGCATGATCTGTTTTATTCTGCTTTTAGCTCTGCAGGGAATTCACTGGAACCAGTAGTAGTTTCTTGTGACTATTTTTAGTGGCAGCGTTTTAGAATGACTAATTCTTCAAACAATTTATTAGGTGACAAAGAAATACAGTTTACTGCTTAAACGCGTGCAGGTAAAAATGGGCTTGCAACCTATTCTTAGTCTCGGTTGCCTCGCCTCCCTGAAGATTTGTGTCGGGGGTAACACTGTATTTTCTGTTGACTAACACATTAAAACCCCAGTCCTGAGAATGCTTATTTGGGAAATAAATCCTATTGAGCTCAGTGGGACTTGTTTCCAAATAAATATATTTAAGTTGCGAGTTGTCGTTTATTTTTATTATCTGTTAGCATTGGCTGAGAGTGGAAGCATTTCTGAAACAGGGAATAAATGGAGAAATAGTTCAGGATTGTGCTACTAGTGGGAGTTTATGGGCTAGGAGACCACTGTTTGAAGATACCTTGTTGATACCTTGCCTACATGGAGCACTGTGTGCTGTCACTGGAGAGAAAAAGCGGACACAGAAAAGATTGCGTAGTAGTCCATCTCCATTATTTTGACGGGAAAGTGCATCAAGAAACAGGATGCCAACAAATATATGAGAGAAAGAGAGAGAGAGAGAGAGAGAGGCATTAGCTTTGTACATAAAATGTCCCAGTTCCAATCCCTGCCCTGTCTAATTAAAAAGGATCTCAAGTATCAGGACTAGCTGAGAAAGACCTTTGCTTGAGTTCATAGAGAGCCCTTCCAAGTTATTGTAGATGGTATCGTGGTTGACCAGTAGTTTGAGTCATTTTGCAAGGCGTCTTCACATGTTCACCAACACTGATAGCGAAAACAAATGTATGCAGAGGAAGTTGTTGAGATTTTAGTATACAAGCTGTGGCTTTTCCCCTTTTTTTTAAGTACTCTGCTGCTGTTGCTTGAGAATAAAATGCTTAGCGCTCATCTGACAGAAGTCTACGGAGACTTCTGTACCAAAAATAGTATCAATCAAGGCATAATAACATTATCTGTTGGGAAGTTCTGCTGCTGCAGAGCCATGAGGAGGACTTCTCAGTGGATTTGTGACCCAAAGTATGTTTGTAAAAATGGGTGTGTTTGTGTGTGTGTGTGGGGGGGGGGTGAAGCAGCAGTGTCCTCCGAGGCCAGTGGTCTCAAACCTATGGCGTATTGAACACACACACTCTTTCGATCTGCTGAAAATTCGTACACCGATAGCCGAGCGGTTTTAAATTACAGTTCCTATCAGCTGAACGGCGAGACAGCTCTCGGTAGCATTCATTAATCTGTTCTTGTTCACACAAGCGATTTCTGCTGAGCTGGTAGCATGTTTGAACAAGAAAGACTAGTCTGAAGGCCTTTGATTTTTATAGCAGGTAGTGTTTTCTTTCCAGATCGTACAGGCCATTCACAAGGCAACGCTTCGTGTTAAAATATTTTGCTGGTTGTATCATTCATCACCGGCATAAACGGTCTGGCGCGGTGCCATAAGGTTTGAGTGTAATGTCTGTTTAAAGTGAATTGCTGAGCTGTTTTTTTCTTTTTTTTCTTTTTTGGAAACTTGCTATATTTTGGTTGGGAACAAAACGAGTGCAAAGGGGGTATGGGAACAAAACGAGTGCAAAGAGGTATGAATTAACGCGACGGAAGACTGGGCAGCTTCTCTCCTCCTGCTGAGTTTGTTTTTTTCTGGATGAACGTATTTGGTAGCTGAGGCTCTCTCTCTCGCTTTGTATTAATTTCTTGCATGTTCCTGAGCTGGCTTATATTCAGGAGAATTTATTTATTTTAGGTTTATTTTTTGTTGCCAAAAGAATTATAAAGAAAATAATTGTTTGTTTGTTTGTTTCCTCTGGTCAATTAAAAAGCAACCCAGAGAAGTTCCGACAAAAGCGATCCCTTTTCAAGACAGAAGGGCGTAATAGACTGCATCAATCATAAAGATCCCGGACAGCCACATAACACTCTAAATATTACTTTTGGTTATTTGTGTGGAACGGTTAGTAGGCTGAAGTTGGAGGTGTGGTGCTTAAACCTGTTTGGCTATCACAGGTTTAAAGGGGAAAACCACCTTAAATGTTTTTTCATATAACAAAGGTTCTGTGTACTTAAAGACTTAATCAGGGTGTGGTACTGAATTATTTTTATGGGAGTTGCTCTTTTACGGCTAATAATATCATAATAGTTTTTGTTACAAGTTTAAATAGTCTTACTTACACACGTCCTCAATCTGATTATAACTTTTGAAATTTGGCTGGCAACCTTTTTATATAGCTGATTTCTGTCAGAGCAAGTCTTAGTGGGGTACATATTACACAAAAGATTTGTGCGCATTTATTATCTGTGAACACAGTCAACATTCATCTTTATTCCTAAGAATAAAAAAAAAGATAACTTATCGGAGGCTGAACTCATGTGTTGCAAAGGACACGGGACAGTCGCTAAAAATGGCAACTCTGTGTTGAGTTGTCCATTTTTCATTGGTAGCCAGTGTCATGACACCAGGGCATGGGCTCAGTTGAACTAGAAATGCAGCTGGAGGCTGCCAGCAGTGGCAGCAATGCTGTGTCCTTTGTAACATATAACTTTGTCCTGAAACTCACTCAAAAAGGCAAACACCAGATATTCTCACTGTAATGTGAAAGCTCATAAAAACAGCCAGGTCAGGAAGAAGGCTGCAGCACATCTATTAAATGTGTTTTGAGTGTGTTCCCACATCACATTATCAGTGGATGTGCTAAGCTAGTACAGGAGAGAAAAGCTACAGAGGTTTTTTCCAAACTGGTTCTGCACTGGTGGGGAGTTTTTAACTGGGAGGGAGGCGCTTTCAGACCTTCAACTTTATGGATATAGAGAGAGACGGCATATAATCCCTTGAGGACTATACCACGAGTCATGGCGATGCTTGAGGGGACAGGGTGCTAAAATAGATGTAGTTTAAGGTGTTTAGAAGATGTAAAATGGAAAGGAATAGTTAACTGATGTGCTTCTCTTTGGGGTAAAAGTTTCCCTTGGCAGCCGTCTGTCTGTCTGTGCTCACGCTTCCCAGCTCGATGCAGAAAACGTCATGATAGGCAACTTGGTTTTTCTACCCTAAGCGCTCACTCTTCCCAGACATTTTGCGGAAGGCTTAAGCATTATTTAGGCTGCTGACCTGGTAATGAAGGTAGGACGCCAGAGGGAATGTGACCTTATTAGAATACAGCCCATCCGTGAATTCTGATGAAAAGGATAGAATGGGACGAGTGTTACGTCTTGATCACAGGCAGATTGAATTCTCAGGCAGCAAATGCTGCCATTTGACTGTGGCCTTTAAAGAAAAGAGAATATTGTGATCAGTGGTGGCACACCATTTGTGAAATGACTTCTGAAGTTGCTGGTATGAAGGAAGGCTGCACGTTTTGTCGAAAATTCATCTGAAGTTAAAAACTTGACTTGAAATGCCCCTCTCCCATATTTGTTTATTTCAGTCTAGTAGATTTGTTTGCAGTTCAGAATGGACAGTTGCTGTGAGCAGTTTTGTATTTTTACTGTAGCAGCATTTGGCATGGTAGATGGCCGGGTAGCCGCTGATCACACACACCCAATTACTGTGTCCTGAATCCTTGCGGGATGACCCTTTAAAAACCACGAAGGTTATATATGCTGCTTTTGTACCTGCCAGAGGGTATCTTTTGGCACTCTTCTTCCCTGGCGCCCTCCCCCCGGAATGGGCTCCTTTCTCCCTCCCCCACAGTTTGGTTTTGTTTTTCCCAAAGGTGGGCATCTCTGCAGCTAAGAAAACCATGGTCAGTTTCACTGCGGGTTCCTAGTCTCCGGCTGGGCTCCTATTCAAACTAATACAGTGAGTGCTCACCCAGTTAATGGAAAACGAAATGGACAAAGGGTTTCAGCGGCTATGAAAGCATTGGTCAATTTCATTTTCTGTACCTTGGGAGAGCATTCACGGTATTAGTTGGGGTGGGAGTTTAGCTGCCAGACTAGGAAAGGAAGTGAAATTGAGGAAGGCTGTTGAAAGTGATGGGTCAGTTTCATTTTCAATGCCCTGGGAGAGCACCCAGTTGTATTAGTTGGCGGGGGGGGGGGTGCAGCTGTGAAAGGAAGAATTTGGAATGAAATTAGCCAAGGCTTCATTAGAGGCAGAGCTCCAGTAAACACAACAGCAACAAAATATTCCTGGCTGTCTACAACTCAGCACTTATCAAGAAACAACAAAGTATTTGTCTCCACCCCACACCTTGGGCAGGAAATATTTTTTCTAGAGGAAATTCTTCTTTGGTGAGACAAGCCTGGAGGAACCGGCAAGAGGCATGGCAAAGCATTGCAATACTATGCATGTGCAGCGTATTTATGATCCAAGACTAGGTATTTTTGAACTTTTTTGGGGGGGAGGGACAGACTTTTCCCCATGCGTTTGAGGGTGCTGATGGCAGTTTGCACACAAATTACGATCTGAGCATAGGATCAATGAAGCTTCCTTCCTTTATATAAGGCCTTTCTAGCTGTGGTGGTAATTCAGCAAGCCTTTTTAGGAACATAATAGGACTCCTATACATGCCTTGAAGATTAGGTCTCCTTCCCCCACTCCCACCACTTGGACTGTACCTCATGCTTCAGTGGGTAGATGGTGCGTTTTGAGAGAAAGTCCACAGTGTGCTAGAAACTTGGCATGTTTTTCTTTGGGTTGTGGCTGTAGTCTCTCAAATCAGAAAAACAGGGTTTCCTGTAAAGCTGAAATCTTGGAATGTCTCTCTTTCATGACCACTTGCATTGGGTCTCCAAAACCAGATTTCTTCCATGGGTGCGGCTGATGCAAGAGTTGCTAAATGACAGGATTCTATTCAATGGAAGCTAAACATCTACTTTTTCTGATTCACCTTAGAGGAATTTGAATTTTGAAAATTTTGGAATACTTATGTCTGATATCAGCAATGCTGATTCTGTAAACTTAGGCAGATCATGAGAGGGAGGGCAGGAAGGGTTGCATCAGTGCTTCGTTTTCGTGGCCCTTTCTTACACACCCAGGGAAATGCTGATCGCCACACTGGGGTCAGGAAGCAATTTTTCTCCAGGCCAGTTTGGCCAGGGATCCTGGAGGGGTTTTTTTTTGCCATCTTCTGGGCATGGAGCAAGGGTCACTTGGGGTGTGTGGGGGGGAGGTATTTGTGAATTTCCTGCATTGTGCTGGGGGTTGGACTGGATGACCCTGGAGGTCCCTTCCAACTCTATGATTCTATATCATCACCTTCTTTCAATTAATCTGAAATGCCTTCATAAGCAAAACACTGATAAGCATTGTGTTGCCACGTTAGTTTTTCTACTGGCCTGAAACAGAGAAAAGTTCACCACCGCATAAATAAGAGAACAGCTTGTTGGATACAGTGGCTTGGGCAGCTGCAAGTTGGAATTCACCAAAGACCCTTCTGATTAAAAGTTATTTCATTAATAGTCTGTAGTTGTTTTGCAGTGCGCAGAATATTCTCTCCCAGATGATCCTGGGTAATCTGCACTATAGCATCTGGATGGATTAATTAGGCTTCTGCCAGATTGCAAGCACCTGGCAGATTATGTAACCGTTGTAGAGCATTTTCATGCTCAGGAGAGTCTGGGAAAGACTAGTTCTTTTTTATGAAAAGGTATGTCTCAGACTTAAAAGCCAAACCACACATTCCACAATCCACAAATGAGAAGAAGAATGAAGGAGGAGACAAATGGTTCCATTAAGCCTACTGGTTTTAAATGTGAAGATTAGAATCTGAATGGTAGAAACTGGTATTGGGGGTTTCAGTCGTACACAGACTGGCACCCAAGTGCTTTTTAATTTAGAAAACAAAATACATGCAGTTGCCAAAATGTGTTGCTGAACGCTTTGCAAATAATGGTAAATGAAGCCCGTTGTTTTTATCTGCTCCCCATGAAGATTGTCCCAACTCAGGTTGCAGCACTTGGTGTGTACATGAATGTAGGTATTCGCTACACACCTTTTGCCATTATCACACCTGTAAATTTTAGGTACACTTTTAGAAAATGGGTGTGTGTGCTTCTAGTTAGCTCTCTTAGGCTCTCTGTTAATGTATCTGCTTGCTTAAATATTGATTTCAGTTATTACAGGATTACATAATTAACGTAAGTGGTTCATGGCAAAGAAAACAAGCATCTGCAGTATCGGAACTCATTGCAGTAACATAGCTTAAGAAATCATTGTAGATTTCAGCATTATAATGTGTACAAGGGAACTGTGGGTCTTCAGGTCTTTCTGTTGGACATGCTGATCACAGAACAGCACCCCAAAATTTTCAGCTTGGGGAGATGGATCAGCAGGAGGAGGAGGAGAAAAGGAGACAGTTTCAGGGGGACGTCCAGATCCCTAGGAGTCCAACAGAGCAGATGCCCGCGGGTAGTGTGGGCCAAGGGTTTTGTTCACAAGACTTCCATAATAATATAAAAAGAGCCCTGATGGATCAGACCGGTAGTCCCATCTAGTCTGGCATCCTGTCTCACAGAGTGGCCAAGCCAGTTCCAGGTAAACAAAAGTTGCTGATTTGGGATCTGGAGGCCATAAGCAAGTTGATGAAAGTTACAGAGTTCAGAAAGGTGTCATGTTTATGAGAACACAACTGAGGCTACCACAGAACCATCAGAGCGTTCAGCCCCATAAACATAGCCCGACAACAGGTCTGAGTATTCTGGAGGGGTACCCGTGTTCCTTAAAATATCTGACCAACAGACAGATGGTGATAAATGAGGAGTGTCTTGGAAATGAGCTCCCACAAATGACTGTTACAGTAGGAATTCTCACATGAGGGGTGCAACTACAAAATGGCTGCCACAGGAGGCAAAGCCATGCACCAGGAGGAAGCCCAAGTGCCGAGGAGAGGAAGGGTAGTTTGTAAAATACACTGGGAAAGAGGAGTGACAGAGAACAAAACCAACACTCTGGTGGCAGCTGCAATTGAAGCAATGTTATTTGAAGCTGCCCAGGCAAATCTCCAGTGGCCAATCAGAAGCCCTGCTGAGCAAGAGACCCCCCCCCCCCGGCCCCATCCACTTTCTAAAAACATTTGCTAGATGTTGGTAGTGGTGCCAGTAGGTGCCATGGCACCCACAGGCACTGTATTGGGGACCCCCTGCAATAGATACTTAATGAGAAAGTCGGGGAGCTCGTTGTATGGGGCAAACAGAATGAGTGGCATTTGGTCTCGTGTGCAAGAATTACTCCACCTGAAAGTTGTTGGAATGAAGAGCTGTGAGAAATATCCTAAAGCCTTTGGGAGAATAGTGCAAGACAGAATAATACAGGTGGCCACAGACAATGTCACTATGATGTGTTAGCAAAAGAAGCCAGGAGGTGCAAAGTCTCCAGTTGTGTCCAGGGGGTGCAAAGACTCCAGTTGTGTGCAGGGAAGCTAGAGAAGTTTGGGGAAATTGTGTATTCACTATAGGTGCAGAACAAAGTTTGAGTCTAGTGGCACCTTGAAGACCAACAAAGTTTAATTCTGAATATAAGCTTCTTCAGAAGTGCATGCACACAAAAGCTTATATCTTGAATAAAGCTTTGTTGGTCTTCAAGGTGTCACTGGACTCAAACTTTGTCCTGCTGCTTCAGACCAACACGGCAACCCACCTGAATCTATCACTGTAGGTGCATGATTCAAGTAATCCATGTGGCAGGTGAAGAAAAATGGTTAGCAGATTGTTTGAGCAGGTTTCCTCTGGGAAACCAGGTGTGAGTACAGGGTTGGACAAATACTGTCTACACCTGTGTTCAAACTGTAGGTATTTCCAGAAATAGATCTGTTTGTGAAAGGCTTGGTCAAGTGTGTCTTAGATTCTGCTCCCTGCCAGCACAAGATCCTTGATTACCCGGGGGGGGGGGTCACTTTAGAGATTCTTTTGTGGGGAACTCTCACTTATGCATTTCCTCAAATTCTGTTGCTAGCCAGAGCATTGTGCTAGAAGAGATGGGAGCATGTTCGCTATGCATCCTTTCCCTGTATTGACCAAGACAGCCTGAAATATTCTGTATTCCCAGGTAACCTAAAAATGAAATGTCAAAGAAAAGGGATAGAGAGTCAGTTTGGTGTAGTGGTTGAGAGCGACGGACTCTAATCTGGAGAACTGGGTTTTATTCCCCTCTACTGCACATGAAGGCTGCTGGGTGACCTTGGGCCAGTCACAGTTCTCTCAGAGCTCTCTCAGCCCCACCTGCCATATGAGGTGCCTGTTGTGAGGAGAGGAAGGGAAGGCGATTGTAAGCTGCTTTGAGACTCCTTAAAAAGTAGAGAAAAGCAGGATATAAAAACCAACTCTTCTTCATAAAAATGTGTATTTCTCCAAATACAGTTCCTTTTGGTTCTGTCTCCATATCACAATGTTCAGTCCTTGACTGTTAGCAGCCTGGAATGTTCAGTTATTTATGAAGGGTTTTTTTGGGGGGGGGGGGGACTGTAGCAAGGTGTGTAACAAGGGAGGCAATTAGTGAATGCAGCAAGTCTGGTGCTCGATCCTGAGTGGAGAAAATGGTCTTTCTTCCACACTTGACCAGCAAGATCAGTGAAGTTGAAGAACAAACTGGATCTCTGAATCCAAGCTATCTTACGAGACTCTCCCACAGTTCTCTTCTGTATGCTTACCTGGATGTTTTTCAAAAATTATTTCCTCTTTTTAAAGATTTTTGAAGTTTCATAACGATTTGTCTCACGTACACCCTGAAATCTTGAAGCACAATCCTGTGCAAGGTTACTCCTGTGGATTTCAATGGGCTTAGACCGGAAAACTCCACACAGGATTGTACTGTGAACTGCGTAACTTATAAATTGTCTGTAGGTTTATGAAAGGCAGCTCACGGAAGCATCCATGCTATCTCCACACTCTGAGGACACAGTTCTGTGCCCTGGCTTGAGTGTTTGAGCAATTGCTGGGCTAAGCATAGATAGTTGGGTGGAGGATATTGGCTTCCTAAGGGCTAACCTACCATCAGATGATCATAGGACTTCAGTTGGGGTCCTACAGCAGAGAAACTGGGTACAGGAGACAAGCTTATTTTGTTCTCTCTCTGCAATACATCTGTACTAATAAAGAGTGAAGAACTGAACAGCCATTCAGAGAGCCAAAGACTTGTGGTTGAACCGTGTGTAAAGTCTGATACTGACAAATACTGTTGACAGAACTAATTCTGTTGACTTACTCCCTAGCCTCTTCTTAATAAGGAACAGTCTCTCTCTTCCCCCGTTTAATTGCTGGATGTTATGGAATGTGAGTTCTTGGCTGAAGGGTTTATGAATAAAATAAGTCTTGGTTTCTTTAAAGCCTTTGATCCTCAATTGGCTTATAAAAAACATTTGCATTCCAAGGGTCTTGCTATCTTTTGCATGGTTTGCTGAAGCAAAGTTTGGGTACTACCAAAGACATAGTGACAATTGTTTGATTTCTTTTTTGGTGGGGGGAGCCAAGACAAAGAGCTTAGTTTTGGATCCTTTTAAAGTTGAAGCATCTTCCACTAGGAGCGAAACTTGTTTTTCCCGAAGGCAGCCTGCACTCTCTCTTTTTTGTAAGATTACTCCTTGTAGTGGATAATCGAATTTAGACCTCTGAGGTGAGTCATCCTTTCTCAATGGGATTTGAAAATCCAGTTTAAACTCGGATGTCAGGTGTCCTTTTTGAGTTATTCCTTCGTCTGGCTTTTCCACACCTGAAAAGTGCCCTTTGAGTTGTCTTCGTCTGTGCAGAGTAGCGAAGATGAAGTGTGAGTGTGTAAGTTAGTCAATCATCAATTCCTTGACATGTTTTGAAGTGGGAAACACACGTATCTAGAATTTGTGCCTGATGCTTATTGGATTTGAAAACATCAGAGATCTTCCCCTTCATTCCTTCTCGTTGCTACCAGTGTTCATCTGGGATTAGGACAGTAATGTGGTGTGGCTTTCTGTTGACATGCTGGTAACTTTAGCAGCGCTGAGTGAAGCGAAGCCCTTGCTATCAACTAGCAACCCCCCATTTCCCCCTTGTACTCAAGGACTGCTGATTCTCACCTCTGTTGCGATGGGCAGTGGGCAGTTTGGGAAGACTGGATCTACCTGCCCATTTAGTAGGAACTTGGTGCATATGGATGGGGAAGTGGTGGCTTCAAGAGGTTGCTTCCTAACGATGGCTGGCGTCAATGTAGCCTGAGGTGGGGCAGCTGCCAGGGCTGCTGATCCCCACCCCACACAACTACCCGGCCACCTGTCTGCATGCCTTTCCCCATCTGTTTGCTGCCAGTGCTCTGCCACCCATGCTCCCAGTTGCCCAGTATCACTGGGGAAAGGGATGTAATATACAGAGATAATAATGGCAGCAATTAGTGCTGCTGGGGAGAGAGCGTGCAGGTAGTGGAGGGAACTGAGCATGGGCTATGGGGAGGAGAAAGTGTGGGCGGAAAGGTATGGGTGGGCCTGGTGGAGGGCAGATGATGGCCCCTGGGCCCTGTCTGCCCAGGGTCCCTCAAAACCTGGAACTGACCCTGTTCCCAATACAGGGCAAATTCTTGCCCTTGTGCTGTGACAACTACTGTGGTTTAACTGGTAGGCTTGCAATTCTTGCAGCCGAAGAGGTTCCCCAGTTCCCCAGTTTGCAAGTGCCACCGCCAAGCATCCAAGATTACTCTTCTGTTGTTGCACCAGGAATATTTGATTCCATTACTTTTGGCACACTTGAGTCCTCTTCTCGCTTAAAGTATTCCACTTTTTGCAGTATTAGTTACGTCCCTTAGGCGAGCTGGCTTCCTCCTCTTCCTTCCCCAGTTTGGGTTGCCCTGAATATGGCAGTTGCCAGAGACCACGGTGGCACATCTAGTTCTCTCCCTCCCACTTCCGCGGCAAGAAGAATTTATCCATGTAGTGATGTTAGGATGATCTGCATTCTACCCCACATCAGTGGCTATAATAAACTTGTTCTGTAATACCTCTTTGAGGTTTTCACCTCTTTTGTGGTTCTCCCCCCCTTTAATATGGAAGCCTGCCTTGAATCAAAGCTTGTGACTTTTTTTCTATGTCAACAAATAAGTTCCTTTTAAATGCACCTAGAGAGAGCTGTTCTTTATCTTGTTAAACTAACTGAAAGGGCCATGGATACTTTTATGATGCGTTTTTTGAACAAAGGGTTGTTTTCTCCCTGCGTATCTGTCCAGTCTGAATGTGAAATAAAATCAAAACCTATTTAAAATGAAACCATTTTTTTTCCTGTGCTGTGAGATCTGGAGTTCTTTTTGCAGTAAAAGGTGCTCCAAAGTGGGTAGGTTTCACGTGGTAGCCCTTGTTCCAATAAATAGTCCCCTGTTGGTTTCTGGGAAAAAGCTAGAAGCGTTAAAAATGAATTTTGTTGGGCACATGGAAACATGTTAACTGAGTGTCTGAAATGCTGGGTTAACTTAGAGGTGTTCATTAGATTTGGTGTTTATATTTTAGACACTGGTGTTAGCGTTATTTCGCTTCAAGAAGGTGAATTAGGCTGCTGCCCAAACCTCTGATTCATTCATTTCATTTGTTACAATCCAAGATCAGCCAAGCCCCAACCTCAAAGAATCGCCCTCTTCCAAGGACTGCTGTGCAAATAAAGTCAATATTGTGATAATTTAGTAGTGAAGATAATGTGAGTCTTGAATATGCTGTTAAGACTAGCGAGAGGGACAAGACTTTAAAAGCATTTTGTAAAAAAGCAAATGGAAAGATGATTAAGCTGCTTTCACTAAATGTGAATAGATCTCTTTATACCTCATGTCAGTAGGGCCTTTGTGTTCAGATTAGTGAACGAAGCCTGCATTGTGAGCCAGGGGCCAATTGGTATTAATTATTCTGATTGTTGACTGGGGAAGAAAACCAGAAATGATTTAGGAAATGATTGGAATATAAATCAAAAGACAGCAAAGGGCTTTATAAAAGATAACAAAAATGTTCTCCCAGGTAGGTCACTGAAAAATATTAAATCTCATAATGACAGAACTACAGTAGATTGATGATGAAGCAAAACAGTGTTTCGATGCCTGAGGCTGATGGCTTTGTAAGAGAGTAGCAAAGGTGTATCAGACAGACAGTCTCTCCCTTTCCTTCCCTCCCCCTGAAATGTGCTCTCTCTCTCTCTCTCTCCCCACCCCCGCCCCCCCTTCTCAGTAGCTCTTACTCCGACTTCGGAGGTGTTTGCTCTCTATCCTCCCACTCCCTTCTCTCTCTAGAAGTAATAATCCAATATATCTCTGTGCTTAAGCTGTGATTTTTGGAGTGGATGCTTGGGGCCAACCAGTTGTTATACAGATGAGTGTAACTGTAAATCGGAGAATCATAGAGTTGGAAGGGGCCATCTAGAGTACTAACTTACTAGCTAAAGATGGAAGCAGGTGGTGAGAGGGTCATCTGCCTCATGGTGCCTCATGGATGCATGTCATCCCTCTTGGTGCATGCAGGGAGAGAGTTCGTCTTGGTGCATGCAGGGAGAGAGTTCGTCTTCATCTGAGAGAGAACGGAAGGTAGGAAATTGTCCCTGGGAACACAGTCTACATTTCAAAGGGGACAGTGGCAGAAGAGTAAACACAGGAAGAAAAGTCAGTGTGCCTATCTAGTCTCTCTTGCCAGGAAGTCTGGAGACTGAGGCAGGGACATCACACCTGGAACTTTCAACATACTCCACCTAGCTCCTAGTTATACATAGGCATGTGTGTAATGTCTTTCAGAGGGTCTTTTGAGCAGAGCATCATCACTGGCAGATTTTAAAGAGTAGGAGGGTTCTAATCAATAGGTAGTCCTGAGTGCACTCTTGACCAAGATAATTTAGGGCCGTAAAATAGTGCGTATTTATTTATTAATTAAAATACCTATAGCCCATCTTTCCTCATGGCTCAAGGCAACTTACAAATCATAACTGAAAGCATTTAAGACCAACAAAATAAAACCCCAAATGACTCCCCCTCCCCCCAGATCCCTTGACTTACAGGGGGAAAGCTGACCATTAAAGAAATCCACAGTTTCTTGATGTTTGGCCCTCTCACAGGTCCCTTCAGAACTCAGCATGAAAGAGAATGTGTACATATTCATTTATTTATAGCATTTATGCTCTACCCTCCTCTCCCAGGACAGTCTTATCCAGATAAAAGGATATCTGGCTTCCTTGTCCTACACTCCTTTCTCCTATTTCTGTTGCAGATTGGTCACTTGTTCAGCACAGTCTCTGTTCTCATCAGAACAAAGTTTGAGTTCAGCGGCACCTTTAAAACCTACAAACTTTTATTCAAGGTATGAGCTTCTGTGTGCATGCACACTTCCTCAGATACATTGAAATGGAGCTCAAACCTTGAATTAAACTTTGTTGGTCTTAAAGGTGCCACTGGACTCAAACTTTGTTCTGCTGCTTCAGACCAGCATGGCTGCCCACCTGGATCTGTTCTCATCAGTTACGACCAACTCCAGATGGGTGTTGTAATAAGGGAGGGAGAGGACTTCCTTGATTAAGGAAGCAGGCTTTTACTGTTGGTTTTGTTGGATTTATTCCATTGCTACTTCCAGTCCATGATGTCATCCAATTATTCTGCATAATTTTCTGGTTCTTCTTTGGGCTTCCTCAGTCACTATAACCTACAAGTTTCATCAGCAAACCCTGTTTCTCCTTCCACAAGTTTCTAATTAAACAGTGGGTAAAATAAAACCCTAGGGATACATCCATTTCGTTTTCTCCAACTAGAATTTCTCACACAGGGTTTTTTTGACTGCCTGTTATCCATTCACTCATCTTACATTGTCCATGGTGATACCCATCTTTTCTACTTTATATGATGCCATACCATGTTACAAGTTGTTATTCAAAGTCAGATTATTGTGATTTGATTCAAGGATTGTAGGGAACGCGTGTGGTCTAACCTCCTATATGCTGTTTTATGTGCATTATAGAGATCTACCACATTTGCTCTTTAATTTACTGAAAATTGTTGACACTGGTTCAGTTATTTCATTGTCCCTGTAGATGTGACATTCTTGAATGTGCCCCCCCCCCCGGTCCACCATGGGAAAACTAATTCTACCTGGGCTTGGTCAAGTCAGTGTATCCCTATACACATTCATTTATTTATAACATTTATGTCATGCCTTTCTGCCCTCATCAGGGCCACCAAGGTGGCTAACAGATTATAATATAAACATAATATAAACATACTTAATAAAAGCACATCTCAAGAACCATAAAAACCAAATAAAAGCACATCATTAAAACAATTAAACCAAGCTAGAATACTCACAAAAACGTACTAAAATATAAGGTGGGGAGGAGGGATCGTTGAGGGAATGCCAGATAAAACAAAGAAGTCTTTACCCACTGGTGGTAGATGGCAACAGAATGGGGACAGTTGAGTCTCTCTGGGGAGAGAGTTTTGGTGCCACAACCAAGAAGGTCCTGTGCTTGGTTGCCTACTGCCTAATCTCAGAAAGTGAGAACATGTGAAGCAGGCCTCAGAAGATGATCATAGCAATCAGGTAAGTTTGTAAGTCAGTGGGTGGTCCTTCAGGTATTCTGGTCCTAAACCATATAGGGCTTTAAAGGTTGGCACCAGAAAGTTCAGTTATTCCCCAAAACAAATTGGGAGCCAGCATAGATATGCCAAAACTGGACTGGTCCCTATAATTCACTCCAGTCAGCATCCTGGCTGCAACATTCTGCACCAGTTGAAGTTTTCAAACACTTTTCAGGGGCAGCTGTACATGGAGTGCATTGCAGTAATCTAATCTAAATGCAACCAGGGTACGCACCATGGAAGCCAGATCTTTTCTGCTCAGGAAAGGCCGCAACTGTCTAACCAGCTGTAAAAGGCATTCTTGGCCACAGCTGCCAACCTCCTTATCGAGCCGTAGGCCTGGGTCCATGAATACACTCAAACAATGGACCTGTTCTTTCAAGGGGAGTACATCCAGAGTGAGCGACACCTTAAGTCCCAGATCAGACCACCTTCTCACCAGTTGCACTTCCATCTTGTCAGGATTAAGCCTGTATCCCCTCAAAAACTGCCTCCAGGTACTGGCTCAGGGTTTCTACAACCTCTTTGGGATCAGCTGGAAGTATAAGACAGAGCTGAATTTTATCTGCCTGTCAGTGCCAACCCAGCTGAAATCTCCAAATGATGTCATCCGGTGGTTTCATGTAGATGTTGAAGAGCATAGGGGACAAGATGAAGCTGTGTGGGACCCCAAAGGCCAAAATGCTTAGCAGCAGTCGCCAGTACCACCTTCTAAACTGTACCTTCCATTTAGGACCAGAACCACTACAAAACATTGGCTTCCAGTCCAAGCCTGGAAAGGCGTTCCAAAAGAATGTGAGATTGTCCCAAAAGATGCAGTCTGCAACAGGTCTTCTTAACAACAAAGTCCTTTATTAGCAAAGAGGTTCTAATTGGTACAGTTACACTTTCTCTGTTAGTAATGACTTTATTGTAAACAAACAGTTAGTGTTATACTAGGCAACCGGAATCCCCCTCATTACATCTACACCCATCATTTCACCTACACCAATCATAAAGCGTTAAACGTGGCTCCAGCCCCCTGGACAAGTTTCACATAGAAATGGCGGCAAGTCTGTTATTATGCCTTTTGTTCCCAGGGAACTTCTGCTAAATATTTCCAAAGGCAGCTGCAAAAGGAATAACACAGTAGGGAGGATTTATCCCAGACCTTGAACAAGCTGGGAACGAAGCAGGCAAAAGCGAGGCGTGATAAGAAAGCCAGACAGCTAAACAGCACATGAGCACATTCCTGCAGGTGGGGTCCCAGGTCGAGTCCCAACCCCTGGCCGGGAAATGGCAGCGTAGCTGACAAGAATACCGTGACTGATGGTATCAAAAGCCACTGAGAGGTCCAGGAGAATCAAAGGAGTCATTCTCCTTTTGTCCATCTGACAGTGCAGGTCATCCATCAGGCCATCCAAGGCTGTTTCAGTCCCATAGCTAGGCCTGAAACCAGATTGTTGTGATCCTGCATTTGATTAGAGGAGGAGCAAATATTAGCCTGCATGCTCCACCTCCTCTTGCTTGTTGGCTTGTGAGCCTGGTGTCTATGTGCAGGGGAAATGAATGCATGCCGATGCTGTCCCTGTGATCTGGGATGCTGTTTTTTGAGAGCCACCATGAAAAATGGTTAAGAGCGATGGGCTATAATCTGGAGAACTGGGTTTGATTCCCCACTCCTCCACATGAAGCCTGCTGAGTGACCGGGGGCCAGTCACTGTTCTCTCAGAACTCTCTCAGCCCCACCAGCCTCATGGGGTGTCTGTTATGGAGAGAGGAAGAGAAGGTGATTGTAAGCCGTTTTGAGATTCCTTAAAAGGTAGAGAAAAGTGGGTTATAAAACCCAGCTCTTCTTCTTTTTCTTGAATATTCCCAGTATTGGAGAGGGAATCTTTGTGCCCAGATGCCCTGCGCATGAACCATTGATCCTTTGGAGGTCAGAGCAGGGCCAGTGCATCCATACCTGTTCCCCCCTCTCCATTCATTGGCTAAATGTGCAGAAGGGTCATGTGTACCGGGGCTATTCTTTCAGCCCAGCTGACTTTGCAGCGTTGCTGTGAAATTTATTTTGCATTTGTCCTTTCATTATAATACTGTTGAGTAAAGATCTTCTTGTAATTTTTATTGTTCCTGCATAATCAGGAGGCTCTCTGTAGGGGCAGTGTCTAGCATGTGGCACTTTATTTGGAAGGTTAAATGAGAAATGATATCCAATATCGCCAGTTAGGAAGTTGTCCCGTCTTCTGACGGAGTATCAGTGTTCGACTGTGAAAACTGTATCTTCTTTTTACCAGCTGGTCAACCTGGGGAGGGGCTGTGGCTCAGTGGAAGAACCTCTACACTGCATGCAGCAAGTCCCGGGTTCAATCCTTGGTACCGCCAGTTAAAAAGGCTCAGGTTGATGTGAAAGATCCTGAAACCCTGGAGAGCTGCTGCCAGTCTATGTAGACAGTACTGACCATGAGTCTGATTCAGCATAAGGCAGATCCATGTGTGTTCAACTTTATTTATAGAACAAAGTTTGAGTCCTGAGGCACCTTTAAGACCAACAAAGTTTAATTCTGGGTATAAGCTTTCATATGCATGCACTAGGGGTGTGCAAAAGGGGGCGGGATCGGGGTTTTTTGGATACAGATATAATAAAGCTGATTTTTTTTTGGTATTCCTGAATATACCAAAATACCAGTATTGTACTGGTATCTGAAAATATTCAGTATTCCTGAATATATTCAGCTCCATTATATCATATGGGGCCATTGTAGTCAATGGCAAAAATCTTCTCAGGAGTATTCAGGGAGCTGGGGGGAAGGGGGTTTGAAGTAGAGGCACCAAATTTGTACTGTGGCTGTGGGAGCCTCTCCCCAAAAGAACCCTCCAAGTCTGGAAAAGATTGAACCAGGAGGTCCAATTCTTGGGGCATCCAAAGAGGGTTCCTCCATTGTTTCCTATGGAAGGGGGAAAAGGCAGGCAGATATAAAACCAACACCCCAGCAGTTTCTCCCAGAGAATCTCTGCAGTAAAAACTATGAGGTGTGGTGTGATGGGGGGGGGGCATGTTTGCAAGGCCAGCAGCAGAACCAGGGCAATGTGCCCACCAGAACCAGTGCCACTGTGCCAGTGCCAAAATCCAACAGGACTGAGATCAAACCTGAGAATCTCTGAAGTATAGTATAAACTATACTTGGAAGGCCAGCAGCAGAACCAGGGCAATGTTCTAGTGCTTGCAGCCAGTGCCAACATACCTATCAACAGAACCCAGTGCCAACCTGCTAGCTGAACCCAGTGCCATTGTAACAAATGCCATCCTAGCTCAACTGATGTCAACTTCAGCACAGAATCACACAACAAATACAGAGAAGCCCAGCCCAGTAATGTCTCAGGAAGTGAGAGGAAGGGGGTAGTGTCTGTCCACTGCTAAACTGCTAAAAGGCAACAGAAGAACCACAAAACAGAAGAACCAAAAACAGAGAGCGTAGGCCCCAGGCAGAAAGTCTAGTCAGTAAGCCCACTCCCCAAAACCCAACAAGCCAAGAAATATCAAGCACAAACTAGAAGAACTCCCCTCCCCCCAAAAAACCCCCCAGGAAGAGGCCTGAGAGGCCCTAGGGCCCAGAGGCCTATCCCCCCAGGCCCCAATCCCACCAACCCACAAAAAATTAGAAAAGTTTTTTTTTTTAAGTGGCTATAATAAGTCAAACCAGTGATGTCTTCAGTCTTCTATTGTCCAGCAGGCAGGGTGGATCTTGATCTGAAGTAGTCCATTAGTCAGCAGCAGGAAAGCAGGCTCAGAGCAGTGGCTGAAGCGGAAGCCAGCCACACAGTCTCCAACCCAGGCTCTCAGCATCAGGAATGTCGGAGAAGGGTTTGTATTCCTAGACCCTCCACCAACGTGCCTCAAGATGGGTCGAAGTTTGGAAGGAGACTGAGCCATATCTCCGTCTCCTTCCCTTCCAGTGCCTTCTCCCACCGCCATACCTCCCTCGGCCCCAGATAATCAGAATCCCTGACTCAACACCGATGTTACAAAAATCCATTTCTCTTTCCCGCGTCCTCCCTTACCCCGCATAACACAATTTGTAGACCAAATATAGGAAATCCCAATAATAAATTCGCTGGGCAGACTAAAATTAATTCCTCCTTACCAAAACTCCCTCCTACCCTGACCTCCTTTCTTACTCCTTTAATCTAGCCCAGTAAGAATAAAAAACAGTCCAACTACAAGAAATAATTTAGAGAGTAGGAATAAATTAGTCCCGATCCATCTACCTAGCCTATTTATTTAGCAACCATGTAAAATAGTGTGGCTTTACAAGCTTGTTTATTTATGTATGTTATTTATTGTCTACCTAGAATCAGCAGGATGAGACATCCAATAGACAGGGCAGTCAGATTTTACTAGGAGAAATCAGAAACAATGGTGAAGCAAAGCATAAGTATTAGCATGGCACATGCAAAAATTATATAGTAGGAGCCTACTTACAGCCCCAGTTAGTAGGAACTATATACAGAGGTATATGCAATGATAGAATGTACATGCTCCTGACTCTCCTGACCGAATTTGGAAGGTAGCAAACATTACTGGACCAACACCTGTCAGGCTTTCTTCAATTAAAAAGGCAAAACAAGACCCCCAATGCTTTATTCTTCTTTCTGAGCCTTTCGCGGCCTGTCTGCATGTCTGAGAGTCGGGTTGAAACGGTAAACAGTAAATTAACGTTGGTTATAAACAACACACCTAGATGTCTTGCATATGGCAACCTTAGAAAATGGGTATTGTCTGAGCATGCTTCTGCTCAGCACCCTGGTGCCTGTTTGTAGAAGTTGGGGAAAGCTATTATGGTCTTGTCAATTTCAGTCCTCTGGGGGGATATTGAGGAGGGAGAGTGAAAAACTGAGCATATTTTCCCTTGTTTGTATTTAGAGGATCCCTGTAGCGAAGCTAATAATAACTGCATAGCAGTATACATGGACAGGCAGGGTTAATGACATATTTTTTAAAAAGATAAGAGGTATATATGAACATTTCCTTCGAAGAACATGGAAAGGAAGCCGGAAGAGATCAGTAATTGTCAACAATTCAAGATATACACATTCTCTCCCCCCCCCCCCCATTTTTTTCTCTAGAAAGATTTTTTTTTCTTCAGAAACATGGTTCCTTTCAGAGCTTATAACCAATTTTAATGGTTTTGATGATTTAACGATTGTACTGCATTGAACTTCACTAGTGTTGCCGTGGGGTGTGTTTTCTGTCAGCATTTGATATGGGCAAACTCACTTGTTTGTCAGTGCTTTGATAAACAGGGAAATGCTTACAGTTGCAATGAAACTGTTTTGTTGAAGCAGTTTCTGTCGTAGTCTAACAGGCGCAAAGGTAACAGTTATCCTCTTCAAACATTATCAGTTTTGAGGAGGGGACCACCCTGTGCCTGCTCCCATTATGAATTTCAAGTCTGGGGTATGCTTGTACAGCAGCAAAGCAGCAGTTTGGGTATGCAGTTGTGTCTTATTTTGTGTGCCCTTTGTCAAACTAATGGGCACGATCCAGGCCTGCACACACAGAATGGATTTCTGCAACGTTCAATGAACCCCCCCCCCCCCCAATACCCTCAGTTAGATTCAGCTACCACTGAGTTCATTGCCAGACACCCCACTATTATATGGAATGGGATGTGGCCTAAATATTCCAAAGTTGTCATACTAGAACAATGCAGGAAGTTGGGTTTGTTGTGGAGAGGAAAGACATGGCATCAAGTCCCATGCCAGTAAGGTAACTTCAGAAGATGGCCATTTGAGACTTTAGTTTCTCTGGACTCCCTGCTTTTTGTTGATGGCTCACATTATTTTTCAAGATGTTGAAGGCAAAGAGATGTTGGTATCCATTGCACAGTCTGTTCAAAAGCAATATAGTAACAAAGGTAACATCTTGAGCACAGATGTGGGGGGAAGTGTCATCAAGTCGCAGACAAATTATAATGGCCTCATAGGATTTTTTCTAGGCAAGAGACAGTCAGAGGTAGTTTGCCTTTTCCTGCCTCTGTGTAGCGACCCTGAACTTTTGTGGTCTCCCATCAAAATACTGACCAGGGCCGACCCTGCTTATGGCGACCCCTGGTGGGGTTTTGAAGGTAAGAGATATTCTGAGGTGGTTGGCTGTTGCCTGCCTCTGGGTAGCAATCCTGGACTTCCTTGGTAGTCTCCCATACAAGTACTAACCAAGGGCAGACCCTGTTTAGCTTTGGAGATCCGATGAGATGGGGATAGCTTCGGCCATCCAGGTCAGGGCTGAGCATAAATAGTACCATCAGAATCAAGGGTCCTTTCACAACACACACCAAGCCTATCTAAATGTTGGTGATGTTCCCAGTCTTCAGAATCCTTCGTGGCTTGAGATTTAAATTCCATTGGATTTTGTTCTTTCCTGATGAAGCATGAATAAGCTTTCCTTTTTGGAAGAGGTGGGGTCAAGTGCTTCCATTATTTGGAAGGAAGGATTTGAACATCCACTCCGGAGTGTCGACAAACACCTGCATAAGCAAAAGTGAGCCACCTGAGCACATTCTGATTCATGCAATTAAAGCAGTTTACAGAGTTTGTTAAGAAAAAGGATATCACACACTGAGGTTTGCTGTCTCTTTTATGAAGAACAAAAGAGTTTCGATGCTTTCATTGCAAGTTTGCCCTAACCATTGTGCAGACAGGGAGGTTTAACGAATCATTGTTTGACTTAGATACTGCCAAGTATTTGACTGTTACATAGTCCCAAATATGTACATAGCACTTTGCTGACATACCCTTATTTAACTATGATTAATTGGCATTGGATAGTTATTTAATGACTTCAGAAGAAATCTGAAGTGCAGTGTGTGTTCTGATTAAGTTACTGAATGTAATGACATTCCCAGAACTGCTTGGGTGAGTTTGTTCCCACTGAAGTTCAGTGTGTATCACCCAAAGGAGGCAGGAGCTTGAAAATCCCCTAAAATTCTAGGGCAGGGGTCCCCAGCGTGGTGTACATGGGTGCTGTGGTGTCAGCCCAATGTTTTTAGGAAGTGGGTGGGGCTTTTGCCCAGCAAGGCTTCTGATTGACTATTGGAGATTTGATTGGCTGTGCAGATTTTTTAAAATGTTGCCCTGGCAGCCGCTGAAAACGAAAAAGGGGGGGAGGGACTTAACACAAACTAAATTGAATTAAGAACCTAAAGGTTAAGAAGATTTGAATGTGTAGGCCCAATAATTCTGTTAGTCAAATTAAAAACATTAAATATTGACAGATATACAACAATATACATGTATTTATTACAAAGTAGATTAAAAAACAATACTGTCCTGTTGATAGCCTCAACTATGAATCAAATTGTACAGTGACAACCAAAAATGATGCGTTGTAATGTCAGGAGCCATTCTGTAATATCATTTATTTGGCTACTGAGGAAGGAAAATGCTGAAACGTGTATGTTCAGGGTCAGTAATGGTCATTTTTGGTTGTCAATGGACAATTTGATTCTTAATTGAGGCTATCACCAGGGCCAATAAGTTTTTTAGTCTACTTTATAATAAATACATTTATATTTTTGTATATCTGTCAATATTTAATGTCTTTAATTTGACTAAAAGAATTATTTGGTCTACACATTCAGATCTTCTTAAGCTTTGGGAGCAACTATCACCACAAGGATCTACAGTGTGCTACTGAAGTTAAGCTGTGGTAATCATTTTATGGCTGGCTTTGCCTCCTGTGGCAGCCATTTTGTTGCTGCACCTACCATGCTGTGTCAGAATTCCAAATGTGCCTACAGGCTCAGAAAGGTTGGGGACCCCTGTTCTAGGGTATGTAAAGTTGAATTTTTCAGAATTGTGGGCACCATTTTCCAAGCACTCATGACTACAAACCACCCCCAATCCTTGTGCAAAGCCTTGGTCAATGGGAGCAAACCAGCAGAATTTTGTTAATAGATCAGTGACTTGATGGTCTTTCTGCATGGCTCTCTGAACACTTTCGTCCTTTGATTTGCTTGCATTCAATAGTTTAAATATTGAAACGTATGTATTAAAGGGCCAGGTTTCCACAGAATGCAAATGGAGACCAAAATATGAGTTTATTGTGGGGAAGCCCAGCTATTGAAACGTGTGTTTCATATATATGTCCCAGGCTGGAAAGCAAAATTTAGAATTCCTGTATGATTAAATGCCGATATATTCGGTGTGAAAATCATCTACGATCATGCAGTTTCTTCTGTTTTGGGCACATCTTTATCCAACTTTTTCTCCAGAAAATTGACCCCCAAGGGGTTTCTGTTTCAATAAAGAAATTCTGGACTGGATCTGAAGGGCCACACTTGGTGTGCCACATATGGACAAGGCCCTTTTCAGGCTGTAAAAAGTTGAAAACGGTATTGGCCCATGCAAAATCCAGAAGAAGAAACAAAATCCATGTTATATCTTTTTATTAGGGCCAACAAAAATGTCACAAAACATTACATGAGACCATCAGAACTCTTAATTTTTTATGTAATGAAGGAGGGGGAGAAAAACAGGCTGTCTTGTCAGCCTTTGATGTTAAATGTAGACAGGCTCAGAGCTTCATTACCATAGGTTGGGGTCCTCAATGTACACCTTTAGATAGGCTGGTAGATAGTGCTGGGGAGGAGCCAGTGGTCCTGGTACATGTTGGCACCAACGATGTGGGGAAATGTAGTCGTGAGGTCCTGGAGGAAAAATTTAGGCTGCTAGGCAGGAGACTCAAGGCCAGGACCTCCAAGATAGCCCTCTTGGAAGTGCTACCTGTTCCACGCACAGGGCCGGAGAGACAGGCACAGATCAGGAGTCTCAATTAGGGGTGTGCAAAAAAACAAACAAACCGGTTTTTTTTCGGATTCGAGTATATTGGACCTGTATTTTTTCGGGAAACCCGGAAAAACCCAAATATCTATACCGGTATAGTATAGATTATATGAAAATTTTCGGGATTCCCGAAAAAAATCGGGTCCATTGTACCCTAAGGCTATGGGGTGGGTAGCTGCATTCCCTTTTCTTCACCAGGACCATGTCCCTGCCTGGCAGTTCTGCAGGGGGCTGGCCTGGCTCCGTCTCCCCTCCTGGCGCGGCATGGGGCTCCACCTCCCTCTTTTGTATGGATTGTATAGCGGAGCATGCAGAGAGATCCCCCCTCCCGCCCCCCCTCGGACCAAAGCCAGCACACGAGGACACCAAGAGGGACTTTGAGCACTCACCCAGCTCGCATCAGTCTTTGAGTCCTCTCGGAAGCCCTCAACAACACACGCACGCGCCGTGGCACACACTAGCCTGATCGCTGCAGGGGCGGGCGCTCACCAAGAAAAAACCTCCCTGTGACGGACGGGTCGGCGGGAGCCAATGGGATGTGGGCGAGGGCAGCGGGAGCCAATGGGGGTGTGCAGCGCAGCTGGCTAAGATAGACTGCCTGGCTGGAAGGGAACCAGCATGCGGAGGAGCAGTCAACCCGGGGGCCTGGCTGAAAAGCCGGAAAAACACGGATTTTTTCTGGGTTTTTTTTCCGGGATACTAGGAGGGCTCTCTGGAGCCTTCCCTGTATCCAGAAAGCCAAAAAAATCCCGAAACAGGTTTTTCCGGCTTTTCAGAATGCCGAATGCACACCCCTAGTCTCAATGCGTAGAAGGATTCAAGTTTGTTAGGTGCTGGGATGCTTTTTGGAACAAGAGGGAGCTGTACAAGAGAGACAGTCTCCACTTGTCCCGGGAAAAATCCAGGCTCCTGGCACTTAAAATCAAAAAGGTGGCAGAGCAGTTTTTAAACTAAATATTGGGGAAAAGCTGACAGGAGATGAAAAATCTCTGGTTCAGGATGGCTCATCTCAAAGAGATAAAGGGGTAGCTGTTACTTTCCTACAAGGAAAGGGATTAGAATTGTTCTCTGAGACTGTGGCTAATGATAGGGACTGCCTGGCAAGGTCTCGAGGCAGCAAGAGGAAGGTTGTGGGCTTAACATGTATGAGAAACTATTGATGTTTATATACTAATGCTAGAAGTGTCCGAGGTAAAATCGGGGAGAGTACGAATGCTTGATGTTGGGGGAAAACATAGACATTGTGGGTATTTCAAAAATTTGGTGGGATGAGGAAAATCAGTGGGATACGGTGATTCCTGGTTGTAATTTATATAATGTATAAATTATATATATAAATTATATTGGAAGGATAGGGGGGAGAAAGTTGGAGGTGGGGTGGCTCTGTATGTCAGAGAGGGTATACAGTCCAGTAAGACTGAGAGGGTAGGAGAATTGGATTCGCTTCTGGAAATGCTGTGGGTTGAATTAGTGGGCCCAAAAGGAAGCTTAATATTGGGAGTTTGTTATCGCCCACCAAATCAAAAGATAGAGGAGGATTATAAAATGATGAATGAATTCAAGATAGTGGCTAGACGAAATAACTGTATTGTAATAGGTGACTTTAACTACCCACACATTGAATGGGTCAATATGTGTTCAAGTCGGGAAAAAGAGATTGAGTTTCTAGACACTCTCAATGACTGTGCTATGGAGCAGATGGTTACAGAACCGACCAGGGGAGAGGCAGTCCTGGATTTGGTCCTAAGTAACGCCCAAGACCTGGTGAGAGATGTTAAAGTGATTGCACCGCTTGGGAACAGTGACCATAATGTTATTGAGTTCAACATTTGTATAAATAGGGAGTTGTCCAAAAAGACTGACACAACCACGTTTAACTTTAAAAGGGGGTAACTTCTCTGATATGAGGGGATATGTGAGGAGAAAACTGAAAGGAAAAGTAGAAAGGAACCATTGGGGAACCATTGGGGAAGTTTGAAGACTATTTAAAATTATTATCCTAGAGGCTCAGAGAAAATATATACCGCGGGTTAGGAAAGGCACAAAGAGGTATAGAAAAAAGCCTGCATGGTTAACAAACAAAGTAATGGAAGCTGTAAAAGGTAAGAAGGATTCCTTTAAGCAGTGGAAAGCTAGTCTCAGTGAGGCTGATAAAAGGGAACACAGGCTGTGGCAAATAAAATGCAAGTCTGTGATCAGGCAGGCAAAAAGGGAATATGAGGAGCATATTGCAAAAAACATAAAGACCAACAATAAAACTTTCTTCAAATACATTAGAAGTAGGAAACCAGCCAGGGAAGCAGTGGGGCCCTTGGATGACCATGGGGTAAAAGGTGTAGTGAAGGATGATAGGGAAATGGCTGAGAAGCTGAATGCATTTTTTGCCTCTGTCTTCCCTGTGGAAGATGAGAAGTGCTTGCCCACTCCAGAACCACTGATTTTGGGAGGGGGGTTGAAAGACCTGAGTCAGATTGAGGTGACAAGAGAGGAGGTCCTATGTCTGATAGACAACTTAAAAACAAATAAATCACCGGGCCCGGATGGCACACATCCGAGAGTTCTGAAAGAACTCAAATGTGAACTTGTGGATCTCCTGACAAAAATATGTAATCTTTCCTTAAAATCTGCCTCCATTCCTGAGGACTGGAAGGTAGCTAATGTCACTCCTATCTTTAAAAAGGGTTCCAGAGGAGATCGAGGAAATTACAGGCCAGTCAGTCTGATGTCGATACCGGGTAAGTTGGTGGAAACTGTTATTAAGGAAAAAATTAGTAGGCACATTGATGAACAAAATTTATTGAGGAAGACTCAGCATGTGTTCTGTAAGGGAAGATCTTGTCTCACTAACCTGTTAGTGTTCTTTGAGGGAGTAAACAAACATGTGGACAAGGGGGACCCAATAGATGTTGTTTACCTTGTCTTCCAGAAAGCTTTTGATAAAGTTCCTCATCAAAGGCTCCTAAGTAAGCTCAATAGTCATGGGATAAAAGGGCAAGTCCTTTTGTGGATCAAAAACTGGCTAATTAAAAGGAAACAGGGTGAGTATTAATGGACAATTTTCTCAGTGGAGGGAGGTAAGCAGTGGGGTACTGCATGGATCAGTACTCGGTCCGATGCTTTTTAACTTGTTTATTAATGATTTGGAGTTGGGAGTAAGCAGTGAAGTGGCTAAATTTGCAGGCGACACAAAGTTGTTCAGGGTGGTGAGAACCAGGGAGGATTGTGAGGCACTCCAAAGAGATCTGTCGAGGATGGGCAAGTGGGCATCAACGTGGCGAATGGGGTTTAATGTGGCCAAGTGCAAAGTGATGCTCATTGGAGCCAAAAATCCTAACTATAAATACACATTGGTGGGGTCCGAACTGGCGGAGACTGACCAAGAGAGAGATCTTGGAGTTGTAGTGGATAACTCAATGAAAATGTCAAGACAGTGTGCAACTGCAATGAAAAAGGCCAATGCTATGCTGGGGGTTATTAGGAAGGGAATAGAAAACAAATCAGCCAGTATCATAATGCCCCTGTATAAATCGAGGGTGCAACCTCATTTGGAGTACTGTGTACAGTTCTGGTCGCCACACCTCAGAAAAGATATTATAGCATTGGAAAAAGTGCAGAAAAGGGCAACTAAAATGATAAAAGGGTTGGAACACTTTTCCTATGAAGAAAGGTCGAACTGTTTGGGGCTCTTTAGCTTGGAGAAATGACGGCTAAGGGGTGACATGATTGAGGTTTATAAGATTATGCATGGGGTACAGCAAGTAGAGAAAGAAGTCCTTTTCTCCCTTTCTCACAATACAAGAACTCGTGGGCACTCCATGAAATTGCTGAGCAGTCGGGTTAGAACAGACAAAAGGAAGTACTTCTTCACCCAAAGAGTGATTAACACATGGAATTCACTGCCACAGGAGGTGGTGGTGGCTACTAGCATGGACAGTTTCAAGAGGGAATTAGATAAACATATGGAGTAGAAGTCCATCAGTGGCTATTTGCCACAAAGTATAGATAGGAACTCTCAGTCTGGGGCAAGTGATGCTCTGTAATCTTGGTGTTTTTTGGGGGGGCAACAGTGGGAGGGCTTCCTGCCCCCACTGCTAGACCTTCTGAGGGCGCCTGGTGTTTTTGGCCACTGTGTGACAGAGTGTTGGACTGGATGGGCCATTGGCCTGATCCAACATTGGTTTCTCTTATGTTCTTATGTTTTTGGGGACCCACTAATTGTTTTTAGAAAGGGGGTGGTGCCAGGTTAGGACCTTTGCCCGGAAAGGCTTCTGATTGGCTGTGCAGATATTTTAAAAATGTTGGTGCCGCAACAACACAAAAATCTTCACTTGTGTTCCTGAAGGTAAACTGTGGGAACCAATTGTGGCTGGCACCACTTCTTGTGGAAGCGCCCACCATGCTGTGTTAGTATTCCAAAGGTGCCTGCTGTAGTTATTGGGTTACAGCACTTAGATCCTGGAAAGAAAAAGCAAACAGACTATAGCCTTGGTAAGCTGCTCCAGACTGTATGGGGACCCTTTGACCCTCCAGAGCAGTGTTCCCTCTCAGCTGAGTTAGTGTGAGCTAGCTCACAGTTTTTTAGCCTCCACCTCACACATTTTGGTCTTAGCTCAGGGAGGATGGCTCCAGAGCAAACTCATTTATGCAGTAGCCAAATTGCTTGCTCACAACTTTAACACCAGTAACTCACAAAGTAGAATTTTTGCTCACAAGACTTCACAGCTTAGAGGGGGCATTGCTCCAGAGGTACACTTGATGAAGTGGAAGGGGCTGGAGTTGGAAGGGGAAAACTGGCAACTTCTCTGTATGTGGCCTGAAATGCCTTGGCCATGCACAAAGAGCTCTTTGGGTCCCAGCCATATAGTTTTCATTATTTGCTCTGAGGATACAAAATGTCGGCTTCATGTCTTTTGAGTGGCGCCATTTGGTGTGCTGTATTCTTTCTCTGGAGTTCGGTTTTCTATGCGGCATATCATTGGAGTCCCTTCTGCTTTGCTGTTTTAATCATGCTCATGTACCGATTCTTTCCAAATCTCATGCTTCTACTTGTTATCCAGAATTAACATGCGAATTAGGGTTAGGCTGATTAAAAGAAATGGCTTGACACCGAACAAAATTTATTTTACATTAGACTGAAAAAGCTGTGTTTTCTACACTTTTATTGATTAAAGAGATCCTTTTTTTTTTTTTGCCTACGAGAAGCCCTGACAAAATACTCTTTAGAACGCTGCATTAGTTAACAGAACGTTATAAGACAGGCACCAAAGCTACAGTTTGTTGGCGTTGATTAGCGACTTGATTACCCATGAGAGCTAAGTAGTTATTTTAAAATGTGAATATTGCATATAAATAATCTTCCTTGCGGAATGATTAGTGTAGCTTTTGGCTAGGCTGATACTCGCTTGGCTCTGAAATGAAATTATATTATTCTGGCACTCACTGGCAGTTGTCATAACTTTAGATGTTACTTTATGCAACACTTTTTGTGTATTTGTTTTAGGTTACAGTGCCAAGACAGTGCTTCTGTGCTGTGCTTATCTCATAAACCTTATTTATTATGAGCTTTGAAAAGTTCTTAGAGGGGGGAGTGAATTACAAGCCTCTAAACTGTTTGGGAGAAACCCCTCTTCAAAAACTCCTCAAGCAACCTTTGGGGGGGAGGGGGCAAGACAGGAACTTGTGGAAGGACTGGAAACAAAGCCCGAGACGCTCTCTGGATCGAGACTTCAAAGAACAAAAGTGCTTTGTGTGACATAGTTTTGTGCATATTTTATTACTGTCTGCCCTCCAGCCCTCCTAGGCCCTGTATCAGAGTTACATAGTGAAACTGACTTTCCAAGTAGTTGGGAAGAACCACATTGGAATCTACAGTGTTGGGCAAGCAAATGTGATTTCGCTGATGCAAAGCAAAGACTTTCCAAAGTTTGTGGAGATTTCATCATTTCACGTACCTTGTGAGTACACTGGCCTGGACCCAAACAGCAGTGCTCCCCGGAGAGCTTTGGATTTATTGATTTATAATATTTCTATATGGTCTCTTCAGAGTCCAGCTCAAGATGGCTTACAATTAACCCCCCCACCGCCATTAAAAAAACCCCCCACACAAGCTGTGAGACATAAGCAGCATAAAACTGTCCATAAAAACTATTCACAAAACAGAAGCAGACCATTAAAAAACTGTTAAAACTCCTGATTGAAAGCCTGCATAAAAATATATATTTTAGCCTGGCACCTTAAAAGCAAATAAAGTAGGCGCCAGGTGAGTCTCAAGGCAGGTGGGTGTTCCAAAGGCAAGGTGCCGCTACAGAAAATGTCCTGTCTCTAGTTGTCACCAGCCATATCCCTGAAGGTGGGGGCACAGAGAGGCAGATCTTGGTAGGCTGGATAGTATGGAGGAAACAGTCCTTCAGGGACTCTGGCCCCAAGCCATTTGGGATCTTTAAGATAAGAACCTGCACTTTGAATTGTGCCTTGAATCAAATAGTTAACCAGTGCAGATTTTTCAGTACTGGGGTGATTCATAGGGATGGGCATGAACTGGGAAAATGGGGGTTCATGAACTTTGTGGTTTCACGAACCATGAACCCCCACAAACCCCTCTGTTTAACAAACCAGTTCGAGGCTGAGTGGTTTTTGGTTTGTGATGTCGCACAGCTTGCAAAAGTTCATTTGTCAAGTTGAGCCGCCATGGTGACATAGTTTGGAAAGACATTTAAAGTCTCTTTAAATGCCTTCTCCAAGTCCCACTGCCAGCACCAGCGTGTCTGCCAGCACAAACCACACAAACGTCTCAAAGCCACATGGGAGGTTCATGGGGTGGGATGGCATGAACCGAGGTTCACGAACCAAGAACGGGTCCTAGTTCATGACGGATTTTGGTTTGTAATTCAGTTAGTGCCCATCCCAGTGATACAGTCCTTGTAGCCAACTCCTGATGGTAGTTAGTCATAGCATTTTGGACCAGTCAGAGTTTCCAAACTCTTTTCAAAGGCAGCCCCACACAAGAGTGCATTACGGTAATCTGCTTTGATATGATCAGAACATGGATCACTGTGGTCAGATCACGCTTTTTGAGGAACAGCTGTAGTTACTGAACCAGCCAGAGCTGATAAAAGTCTCTGTGAACCACAGAGGAGACCTGAACCTCCAACTGTAGGCCAGGATCTAGTGGAACCCCCTAAGGACAAACCTGCTCCTTCAGAGGGAGTGCAATTCCATGGTCCCCAAGCTGCTTCTTTATTGACTAATGGCACCTTAGTCTTGGCTGGATTGAGCTTCAGTTTATTGGATCTCATCCATCCCCATTACCTTTTCCAGGCACCTATTCAGGACTTCCTAGCTTAGTTGTTAAGGAGAAATAAAGCTGGGTGTTCTTCGCATATTGGTGGAATCTCAGTCTAAACCTTTAGTTGACATCTCCCAGCTGTTTCATGTGGATACTATTTAGCATGTGGGATAATATGGAACCCTACAGGACCTCAAAGCATAGGTTGGTCAAGTAAAACAGAACCACTGAAAAGCAATGCCCCTAACTCCCAGCCAACCTCAACAGAAGGATACCATTGGTCCATGGTATTGAAAGCCTCAGAGAGGTCCAGAAGAATCAACAGGGCCACATCGCCCTCTCACTTTCCTGGTGAAGGTCATCAGTTAGGGTGACCAAGGGAGTTTCTTCCCATGTCCAGGCCTGAATCTGGATTGAAGTGGGTATAGATAATCTGTCTCCTCCAAGACCACATGAAACTGTGTAGCCACCATCCACTTGAACACCTTACTCAAGAATGGAAGATCACCACTGGGCAGTTGTTTAAGTCATTTGGACTTAGGGATGTCTTCTTCAGGAGAAGTCTCACAGCTGTGTTTTTCAAGCTGGTTGGAACTACATCCTCCAACAGAGAGGCATTGATTACCTCCTGGACCCAATCAGCCAATCCAGCCTGGCATGATACAATTAGCTGGGGGGCAAGGGACAAGATTAGGCATGGTGGGCCTGCACACTTTGAAGCATGTTGTCAACTTTGTTAGGCCACACCATCTGAAAGTCATCCATACGACTAAGACTCCATACTGAGATTGAACCAATCCTGTTGTGGTATCTAAAAATTGTGACAGATGCGAGCAATTTTATCTGCAAAAATGCATTGCAGAGGATTCACAGTGGGTTTGTTTATGGATATTTATGTTTCTCAAACAGCAGTCCTCCCCGGCTGCTTGGCAGATTGTTTGTTTGCAAAAGCAGTCTGAGACATGATTATGGGGATCTGCTGCTCTTAGGAAAAGAGCCAATAGTCTCTTTGGGCATTCCTATACTTTGAGTGCATCTAAAGTACTTCTCTGAATCTGGTGGGCCCTAATCCAGAGAATGTGGTGGTGGTGGAAAGTGCCATAAAGTCACAGCTGACATGTGGTGACTGTATGGTCTTTAAGGCAAGAGATTTTCAGAGGTGCCATTGCCTGCCTCTGCGTTGTGACCCTGGACTTCCTTGGTGGTCTCCCATTCAAGTAGTAACCAGGGGTGAACCTGCTTAGCTTCTGAGATCTGATAAGATGGGGCTAGCCTGGGTCAGGGCCTAGAGGACATTGATTTCACTGAAATTGAGTTTAAATCAATAGTTTGGATCCAGGCTGACTTGGCAATATCCATCAATTTCACCTTCCTCAGAGCCCCCCATTTGTCGTTCCTCATGGCTCCCTATCTCCCCACCCCTCAAGCAGCATTTCATGGAGATCAGTGGGTGGCACTAAGAGTGAGCAGGGAGGAAAGTTCCACCCTGCTCTTGGATCCAACCCAGTGGAACGCTTTCATTCCCACTGACTTAACCCTCCTTTGATTTCTTTGTGACTTGCCTGCATTATGAATAAGAGAGTATGAGACCCACTTCACCTTAGAAAAATGCATCCAGTCCTGGGCAGCCTCTAGTTGTAAAGCCAACCAGATGGCTCACCCAGGAAAGAGAGTTTATGGCGATGGATGAGGGAGAATGCCCAGTGGTTGGAGATAACCAGTTGTGATATGTCAGCAGAGGCCAGACTTTCATATCCTGAGTTTTCATATCCTGAGTGTGAAGCTGTAAAGTGCATTGTTGTGGGAATTGAGGTGGTGGCCCAGGGGGTTTGGTGGACTAAAGAGATCCTTGCCTCAGGGAACAGATTGGCCCTGGCACCTCTGATGCAAGTGGAGAGAGTTAGATGTGGATTGCTTGGTTGTTGGCTTGTGTGTGACAGTGAGAAGCCTTCCTCAGTTGCATCCACCCTGCTCAGGGTGGGAGAGAGATGCTGATGTCAGATAATTGTGCTAAATTTACATTAGGAACCTGCTTCTATTTTGTTTTTTGGAAGACTGTACCCCAAGTTTGTAGCCTGCCTCATTGAGAGCCAGTTTGGTGTAGTGGTTAAGAGCGCAGACTCTAATCTGGGAGAATTGGGTTTGATTTCCCACTCCTCCACATGCAGCTGCTGGTGTGACCTTAGTTCCGTTACAGGGGTCACTTGGAGCTGGAACGAGCTGGAACAGCGTTCTGGCAGTAACAAGCCCAGGAGCGGGCACATATGGTGGCGGCAAGCCCTGCCCCCAGCAGGCTGGCGGGGGAAGCAAAGAGAGAAGGGTTTTAAACCCCTTCTCTCTAGAGTCGCGCTGCTGCAGCGGCACAATCTCTTATTGTATCCTATGGCCCCATAGAACAAAATGGAAAGGTCATGCCGCCACCACGGCATGATCACTCTATTGTACCCTATGGGGCTGTAGGATACAATAGGAGATTGTGCCACTGGGAGGTTGTGCCGCTGCAGCAGCACGACCCTAGAGATAAGGGGTTTAAACTTTAAAACCCTTCTCTCTTCACTTCCCCCGCCAGCCCAGCCCGTCTTGGCAGGCCGCCTGAAGAAGGGAAGGGGAGGTTTTTAAAGATGCCTCCCCAACCCTTCTTTGCTTGTCAGGCTGGCTGGGGAAGCAAAGGAGAGGTATTTAAAGATGCCTCCCCATCTTATTTTTGCTCTCCCAGCTGGCCCACCTTGGCAGGCCGACTGGGGAAGCAAAGTAGGATGGGGAAGCCATCTTTAAATGACTCCTTTTCCCCCTGGAGAATGAAAGGGGGATGGCATATAAATGCCTCCCCCTTCCTCCCCCAGCCATGGCTCTGCTGCCTTCCCTTCCCCAGCTGGCCTGCCCAGCAGGCTGGATGAAAAAGGAAATGGAGGTAGAGCGGGTCAGTTTCACTCACCAGCGAAGCCTGAGTGGTGGGTGTTGCCTTCTGACAGGTGATGCCAGGGGGTGTGGCATATGCAAATAAGTTATGTTAATGAGTCGTGCTAATGAGCTCCTGCACCTCTTTTTCTACGGAATGACCCCTCGTCAGTTGTAAGTTTTTTCAGAGCTGTTCTCTCAAGGGCAGTTCTCGAGAGAGCTCTCAGCCCCACCTACCTCACAGGGTGTCTGTTGCGGGGAGGGGAAGGGAAAGGGATTGTAAGCTGCTCTGAGACTCCTTCAGGTAGTAAAGGTAAAAATTCAGTCTCCAGTCTCCTCCTCAAGTTATGTTGATCTTTTAGTAATGAATAAAGCTTTTGTCTGTTTCAGAAGTTAAGACTGCATCAGTTTTCGTATCCCTGTTCATGCTGATCTCTGCGTTACCAGTGTCTCCCGGCTTGGTGTTCCCCCCATGTCAAACAGGTGCTTGAGAGTAAATAAAGGGGTATGTGGCAGCGATTACCAAAGGGGCACCCCAATGCTCTTAAGAGAGTTTTGGGAGCAGCGAAGGAATCACTTGGGGAAGGTTGGTGCAGGGGAGAGGATGTGAACTCCAAGGGACTGGGAAGAAATTACTACAGTGCACGGCTAGCTTTCTCTTGGTGGAAGGAAGGGCTGTGGCTCAGTGGTCGATCATCTGCTTGGCATGCAGAAGATCCCAGGCTCAGTCCCCAGCATCTCCAGTTAAAAAAGACCAGGTAGTAGGCGATGTGAAAGACCTCAGCCTGAGACCTTGGAGACTGGCTGCCAGTCCAAGCGGATAATATTGACTTCGATGGACCAGAGGTCTGATTCAGTATAAAGCAGCTTCATGTGTGTTCATGTGAGTCTATGTATTTCTTGATGTCCTGCTGCTAAATCGAAGCATGTCCTGGGCGTGATACTTTTTCTTTGGGTAAGGTTTTTACAGTGGGAGTTTAGTGCAGGGTTTTGCGATCTCTGCGGATTAACTGTGACACTCATGCAGTGCAAGGCTAAGTTCTGCGCATTGGTCTATTTGCAGATACTTTCCCTGAAGGACTGTCAACTGGATGTTGTTGGCTCAAGCCACTGAAGTCAGTTTTGGTTTATCAGTATTGTAAAAAGCAGTCACTACCTTTAATTTTGCCACTCCTGGAAATGAAGCAGATGGCTAAGGAACATACCCAGCAAAAAGACATTCTGTGGTCCCCCCACTCCCGGTGCACACCATATACCATAACTTCACATCAACATGGTTTGTGCACTGAAGCTCACGGCTAAATAAAGTTGAGCCAGAGATGAAAACTATTGAGAGGTAAATTGACTGGTAGAAACTGCACTCCTCTTAATAGGGAATCACAAAGCTTTGAAAAAACCTTTTTCTGGTCAGAGGTGTCTTCCCAGCCAGCATGCCGGAAGTCCAAAGTTGAAATGCCACTTTTGGGGAAAATCCTGGATGACTCAGAATGTTTCTCATACTCAGATCCAGTCTCAGAGTGACTTTTCTCACATAAAAAGTATAGCCTACTTTGTTTTCACACTGACACCTTTAAATACCTGCTTTCAGTTTAGCGTATATTGTTACATATTTGTCTTCCGAGATGTGAAAGTACCCAGGTTTATCCATTTGCATGAGTTCCTGAAAGTGATCTATTTTTTTTTCAGCAAAAACAGGCTTGGGAACCCCTCTATCCAGTTCCCCTCACTTTTCTCATTCCTTCCTGTCCTGTGCTGTCACTGGTTTGCTGTAAGGTACTGTGTGGAGCTGCCCTTGAAGACAATTGCAGAACAGTGCAGCTAGACCAGGTGGCCCAAACCTTTTTGACCCTTTTGAATTCTAGCACAGGCTGGTAGGCACAGCCACAAAATGGCTGCCACAGGAGACACCCCCCCCCCCAAAGATGCCCAAGTTCAGGGGAAAAGAGGGGTAGTTTTTAAAAGACACTGGGAAAGAGGTGTGTGGAAGAATGAAACCAGCACTGTGGTGGCAGCTACCACTGAAACAACATTATTTTAAGCTGTGCAGCCAATCAAATCTTCAGTGGCCAATCAGAAGCCCTGCTGGGCAAGAACCCCAAGTGGCCCTGCCCACTTTCTGAAAGCACTTGGTGGGTGCCATGAAGGATGTTGGGTGGGCACCATGTTGGGGACTTTGGAGCTAGACTGGTGACAAGGGGGTTGGCATTCTGAACTCGTTGCCCGGAATTTAAGATGCCAGTTCGCTTCAGTGCTTAAATCCAGGTGCTGATGTTCTTTAAAGCTCTTCACAACATGAGGCCGTCGTATCTAAGGGACTGCTTCCATCCGTATGTGCTCCCTAAGCAGCTCTGATCATCAGACCAGGGAATACTAGTAGTCCTTCCCATTCAGGACAGCAAGAATGGTTTCTGCTTGGGCTTGGACTTCCTCACTAACTGCTCCTGGAACAAGCTTCCCAAGAGAAAGGCCTCAAACCTTTATTTTTTTATTTTATTTTTTGGATTTATATCCCGCCCTCCCCGCGAACGGGCTCAGGGCGGCTTCCATGGGACAAGGGCCTAAATATTACAATAGATTAAAACACATAAAATCCATTAAAACATTCCAAAAACTACATAATTGGTACATATTTAAGCTTCCAACAATATAACTTCTGGCGACCTAGTGGCAGATCTGAGCCCCGAGCCATCTTACTTGGGCTGTGCTGAGTCAGGGTCCATCACAGCTGGTTAATGTTAATGGGTGGAATCACCGGCCTAACCGGTGTCTTTGGTGGCGGCTCCTATTCGAAGGCCTGGCGGAAGAGCTCCGTCTTACAGGCCCTGCGGAACTGCATGAGGTCCCGCAGGGCCCTGATCTCCTCCGGGAGCTCGTTCCAACAGACGGGAGCCGCCACCGAAAAAGCCCTGGTTCTCGTTCTGGTGAGCCTGGCATCCTTTGGACCTGGAACACTAAGTCGATGGTCCGATCCTGACCGCAGTGCTCGCTGGGGTATATATGGAGAGAGGCGGTCCCTAAGGTATGTTGGACCCCGGCCATATAACCTTACACAGATTTCAGAGGCTATGTAAAGTGAAGCTTTTTTGACAAGCTGTGGGTGGCCAGTGAGTTGGGCTGTGGTTTACTTCCTTTTCTTTGTACTTAAGTTGGAGAGAGTTTGTAATTTGCTTTTAAATTTTATGTAAGCTGCTTTGAGTCCTGTTGATGGAGGGAAATAGGGAAAGAAATACTTTACATAAATAAACAACACATAAGAACAGAAAGAAGAGCCCTGCTGGGTCAGGCTAATGGTCCATCTAGTCCAGCATCCTGTCTTACACAGTGGCCAGTCAGTTCCTCTGGAGGGCCAACAACCAGGCACAGAGGCCAAGGCCTTCCCCTGATGTTGCCTCCTGGAGGTTCTCCTCAGTCACCATGGCTAGTAGCCATTGATAGACTTACCTTCCATGAATCTATCTAATCCCCTTTTAAAGCTGTGTCCATCACTACATCCTCTGGCAGTGAATTCTACACCACGGTGTAGCTCAGCAGGGAAAATAGGGGGGAAGCCTTTTAAAAGGGGGGTGGGTGGCATCTAGCAGAAAGCTACCTCTGTGCTATTTTGACAGCTAAGCCCCCACCCTGTCCGTGTAGTGGTGACAGAGGGAACGTCCGCACAAACACTCCTCTCTAGCCCCCAAGGACTGAGTTGGAGAAAAACCAGCTATGCTTTTTTCTGGCTCTCAGGGGAAAGACCCAGGAATTCTCTGAGTCATGCTTAGACATCATATGGATACTCCCCTTTCACCTCAGGGCTTCCTGCATTCTGTGTGTGGGGGAAATCCCCACGTTGAAGCAACTTTGGACAAAATGTCTTGAACCCAGATTAGCCACATGTGGAAAGTAAATTGAAACTCCAAAATGCTGGTTTTAATGTAAAGCTTTGGAATCCAGTGCAATGCTCCCACTAAGCTGTGGAGTCTTGCAAGCAGAAATTCTACTTTGTGAGCTACTGGCATTAAAGCTGTGAGCAAGCGATTTGGCTACTCCATAAGTTAGTTTGCTCTGGAGCCATCCTTCCTGAGCTAAGACAAAAATGTGTGAGCCGGAGGGTAAAAAAGGGTGAGCTAGCTCACGCTAACTCAGCTTAGAGGGAACATGGATCCAGCGTCAGATGAGGCCAAATTCTGCTCACAGTGTAAATGGCACTCACCCAATTCATGGCTCCAAGATATTTTGCAAAAAATTGCCAAACAGTATTGCCACATAGCATTGCATTAGGGAACAGCTCATACAACTTGGGTTGCAGTCCACCAACTACTGATTTCACTGGCACTCAAGGCTGTCCAGGACTGCTTAGAAAAGGACTCCAGGCCCAACTCTGCAACAAGTTCTCTGGGTATAGCTGTGCCAACAGGGCTGTTGTGGTGTGTGATATCTGTATTCATTGTTTTAAGAGCAAGCTCTTTGGGGGGAGATCTAACTAGCTTTCTACTGCTTTATGAAGCGTATAGTGTGGTTAATATTTTCAAACAAACATTTACTTCTAATTTGTGGCGGTACATGCTCAGGTAGTAGTTAGTCACTGAAATCGTAGGCACATGTAATCCTGTGGCATGCTTAATGCAAAATGTTCTTTTTTCCTCATTAAAATATTTTGGCATGGTATAATAACCATCCTTTAAATTGAGTTTTCTGTCCTGTGCTTGTTTCTGAAGAAGTCATTGATAAATATAAGAAGAGTTTAATGTTAATAATTAAAGGTCTCTTGTCCTGTCAGAAATTTCACTTATTTAAAGTATAAGAAAACAGAACAATGAATGCTTTAGTGTTTGTGTATAAGCCAGTTCAGGGGTCTACACCATGCCATTTGTGAGCTAACAGTAGCTCTCCAGCAGCTACAGAGCATCCTGTGCATCCTCTAAAACAGTGGTTCTCAACTTTTTATGTCTTATATCCCACACATCAAAGTACTTGGGTCCCACCATGTTAGGGTTGCCAGGTACTTATCGGTGGCAAAGAGAGGACTAGACCAGCACCGGAAGTGATGTCATCACTTCACTGGCGACATAGGAATACTCTGGATTTTGGGGGAAAGCTGTTATGGTAGAAGTCATTTTTTTACCATAGAGTTTTTGTCCAGAGTGTCCCGTGATGCGAATATGTCACTTCCAGTGCACTCTGGAAGTGACATTCCCAGCGATGCCAGGGTAGGCTTTCTTTTGCTGTTGGTAAGCCGCCCCACCAGCCAGCTGATCAGCGCCTGGAGGAGGGATCCCGGAGTGGGAGATCCCTTGCCCCTGGCAGGAGCCTGGCAACTCTGTGCCACGATAGACACAAAAAGCCTGCTTTTGTCTGAGAAGATCATGTACATATTTATAGGTATTCTATTATTATTACTACCATAGCAAAGGCTAAAGGATGGACAATGTGTGGCATGTAGGGTTGGCAGGAGATGGCATATCCCGCTTGCAGGTAGATGTTGTGGGGAGAAGTGAGAGTGTCTCACAAAAGCTCAGATAGAAATAAATGATGTTAGTCTTTAAAGTCCCACTGGCCCTTTTGTTTTATTCTGTTACAACAGACTAACACAGCTACCCCTACGCATTTTTTTGGCGATTTTTTTAGCAATTTCCCCCCACTGAACTACTTCCGCACCCCACTAGTAGTATGTGTACCACCAATTAACAACAGCTGCTGTAGACGACCCAGAAAAAGATTGGAAAAAGGTCTTCTCTACTCTTTCTTTCTCATAAAAAGCTTTAATTTCATAATATTTTTTTCTGTGCAGCTTGTGGTGGAGAGAGATAGCTTAGGATATGTTTTGTTCCTCAGAAGTAGCTCTTGTTAAAAAAAAGGCTGGTGACCCTTGATAGGACATCTGTTCAGTCTTTCTAGAAAGGATGTGCTACATGCGCTAAACAGTAGCAGAACTTTGGTTTCAGAAATAGCTGCGACGTCGGTGGGTATGCACCAGCCATACCTACTGTGTTGAAACCTTCCTTGAAATCTAATTAGCTGAAATGCTCAGAGTTACCAGCATATCCTCTATCCAGACGCATGGCTCAGTCTAGGCCCAGCTTGGCTCCAGTTGTTTCATCAGGTACTGATGTAGGGAGAGACACTCCTCCGTTGCTCACCATTGATAATAAGGGATCAGTGAGAGTGATCTTGAAACCGGGCATGCTTGAGAAGTAATTCAGTGCAACTCTTTTTGCATATGCAAAGAAGAATTTTTGTCCTTTTTGTAGAGGTAACATTTACTGACTTTATACCCGCTGATAAATTGGTTCAACCGCATGTCAGCGTCAGCAGTTTTGATTTAATTTGATCATCAAGCCCATTTACAACGAAACGGAGCTTAAAAATGCTTCCTCTTTTAAGTGGCAGAACCAAACCCCCAGCCACAAAGACCCATGATTCAAACAAACAGACTTCAATTTCTTTCACATCCTGTTTTATAGGAAGGATTCTGAACCGTTTCGCCAAAGATATTGGCCACCTGGATGACTTACTTCCCTTAACATTTCTGGACTTTATACAGGTAAAAGCAGAAACTGTTGTAGAATCTGATGTATTTTTACTCTCTCTCTCACTCTCACTCTCTCTCTCTCTCTCTGTGCGCGTGTTTGTGTCAGTATTTTTGTTAGCATTTCAACTGGTTTTTAATGAAAGAAATTGTTTAAGAAGGGTGTAGTCAAATTGGAGTGCGGGGGGGGGGGAGGAATGAGTAATCGGGGGCAGGAAGGTGTTGGCTCCTTCACAGTTTACCATCATGTCAGGGTTTCTGTACGTAGTAGCTACATGCTTGGTAAGTTGCATCTAGTTTTGCCTTGGAGCCATATGGCAAGCCTGCTGCAGCATTATGAAATATGTCCACAGTAAAGAAACAGTCAGCTCACATGAAAAGATAGCACCGATTAACCTAATTATGCGTGTACTTCCTCAAAGAACCCAATGTTTACCACACTGTTTGGGATTAAAACAGGTGTGGCTATTTACAAAGAAGAGATTAGTGATAATACGGCTGAAAATAATAGCTGTAAAGAGAACAAAAGAAAGAAGTTGTTATAAACACAAAGAAAAGGAGAGAGCAGTTTAAGTGCAAAAGTTGTTGGGGAAGCGGCAAGGAATTAACTCTGTGGCAATGAAATGGCTTATTAATGGCTTCTCCACAGACAAAACTTGTGCCTTGCACTCCCCATAGACTGTTGGGGGGGGGGCTTGTTTCGGGATTCCTGTTGTACTGAGATCTTCCTGTAGCTTGAATCCGAGATGACATTCTTATTCACACCTAGGAGGACAGGTAGACTTTCCATTGGTAGGCTTAGAAGCATAGAAGAGTAATATGCAAGTTTTGTAGCACCTTAAAGACCAACAAGATTTCCAGGGTATAAACTTTCGAGAGTCAAAGCTCTGAGAAAGGGAGCTTTGACTCTTAAAAACTTAAAGCCCGGAAATCATGTTGGTGTTGAAGGTGCTACAAGACTCAGACCTTTCTATTCATGATGTACACAGTCTCGTATGTAAAGTTCATGTGTTATCAGTGTCTGTTTGTGTGATCTCCCCCCCACCATGTCATCTTTTCCAAGGGGGACTAATTACATAAACTGGGCGGCCTCACAGGGATCAGAATAGAAACCCCATGGGACAGAATGGGGTGAGAGGTGGTGCCATGATGGATGGTATGTAGGGTAGGGGGAGATCTGGTGGTGTGAAAAGAGCAGGCCGGGGAAGGGGAAGGGACAGCAGACACCTGAGTGCTGTTGCCCCTTAAAGTGATGTTGGTAATCATATCAACAACCCATCAGGCCATAGAATCCTACTTCTAACTGCCAGAGGAAAAACAGCAGCCCTCCAGGAGTTAATCCTGGATGAGAGGGCTGACCTGGAAGGTATCACTTGGCTAGGGGAGGGATTAACCTCCAGGCATAGGCGTAGAGTACGGGGGGGGGGGCGAGAGGGCTTGAGCCACCCCCGAAATTTCCCGGGGGGGGGGCTCAGTCACCCCCGGGAAAATGGAGCGCCTGCTGCCGCGCCTCCCCGGGTCCTTCTGAAGCCTGGCTGCTGGAGAGGGAAAGGGAAGGGTTGCGGGTGGGTGGGGGGGAGAGAGAGGCACTGGCAGCAGCGGCTGGCGGGCCTTGGAAGGGCCCGGGGAGGCGGGGCGGTTTCCCGGGGGGGGGGGAGAACATCACTCCAGCGAGCGCGCAAAGGAGCCCCCGCCTCCCCCCCCCCGGAATTTCCAAAAGTCTACGCCCCTGCCTCCAGGGTACTAGGTGATATATCAACATGGGTCTTGGGCGGGCAGGAAGGTGGTATTGCTGTAGTCGGTAAGCATTCTGAGGCTGTATACCTAATGCTGTCATTGAGAGGACTGGGATTCTGTTAGGGTTCCGCCCACTCTGTTGTCTGACAGTCTCCCTACCTGACCTCACAGAGCTGGTCTCGGGAGTGGTGTTGAGGAACCCTAGGCTGGTTGTTCTGGGGCACTTCAACATGCATGCCGAGGCTGTCTTGTCAAGAGCAGCACAGGATTTCATGGCCTCCCTGAGAACCACGCCTGCCCCCGCCTCCCATATTCCAAGGAGGTCTCCCATCCAAATACTTGCCAGAGTCAACCCTACGTAGCTTCCAAGATCTGACGAGATCAGGCTTTCCTGGACTATCCAGGTCAGGGCATGCTAGTCACACTCTTGATCTGATATTTTGTTCTTGGCAAGAGGAGTGTAATCAGAGTGTGGAGGAAAAAGGGTTCCTTTTTCACTGCTCGGGTTTACACTCACAGGGATAAGCAGGGGTGGGAGATCCATTAAGATGATCCATCCCTGGAGCCATATGGATCCAAATGGCTTTCTGATGGCTTTAGGGAATTATCCTGTTGATGTGGTTGGTCCTCCTGTTGATGCCCTGGTTGACCTCTGGAGTAAGGAAATAATCTGAGCAGAAGACAGGTTTGCTCCTAGGTGCCGCCTCTCAGGTGTTAGGGCCCAGGTCGCCCTGTGGTTTACTGAGGGGCTGCAGGGGATGAAAAGACAAGGGAGGCAGCTAGAGCAAAAGTGGAAAAAGACTTGGGTTTAATCCGATAGAATACAGGTAGAAGTTCATTTTAAAGCCACTTTGTGGCAGTGATGGAAGTAAAGTAACAGCACTTTTCTGCCACCATTGCATTGCACAGTGTAGGCCAGCGAGCTGTTCTGGCTGATCAGAGCCCTGTTGGGATCTGGCCTGTGGCAGGAGGTAGACTGCTCAGTGGTTTGCTGAGCACTTTGCAGACAAAATGTCTTGCATCCATTCCAACTTGGAGTCTACGTTAGCAGTGACAGGGTCAGATGGTTCCAAGGTACTGACTTGTCCAATTCTGTGGGAAACTTTTCAGTTTATTCAGTCTTAGGATGAGGACAAGATCCTGCTAGCTTGAGGCTACCACTTCCCTTGTTCTACCATGACCCTTGTTCTTCCAGGAAGGGGCTGGCTGAATGGATCTGAGAGGTAGTTAATGCTACCTTAATAGAGAGCGTGGTCACTCCAGCCTTGAAACAGGCTGTGGTGCACTCAGTTCTAAAGATGTATACCCTTGACCCAAGAGATCTCAGTAATTGTCGACCAGTCTTAAATGTTCTGTTCTTGAGCAAGATGATTGAATAGGTGGTGGCTGGACAACTCTAAACTTTCTTGAATGAGGCAAATTGTTTAGACCCCTTCCAGTCTAGGTTTAGGACTGTCTATGGGGCTGAATCAGTCTTGGTTGCCTTGGTGGATGATTTGTGCTGGGTGATGGACAGAGAGAGTGTGACTCTTGATTCTCCTGGACCTCTCAGCAGCTTTCAGTACCATTAGTCATGGTATCCTTCTGAACTATCTGTCTGGACTGGGTTTGGGAGGCATGTTCTGTGGTGGTTCTGGTCCTACTTGGAGACTAAGTTTCAGAAGATGATACTGGGGGATTGCCCCTTGTTCAGCCTCTTGGCCTTTGGCCTGTGGTGTTCTTCAGTATTCCATCTTGCCCCATATGCTCTTTAACATCTACATGAAACTGCTGGGTGAGGTCATGTGGAGATTTGGACTGGGTTGTCATCAATATGTGGATGCCACTCAGCTCTGTCTTGCTCTTTCAGATGATCCCAGAAAGTCTCTAAGAAACCCTGAACTGGTGCATAGAGGCAGTTTTGGAGTGGCTGCAGGTTAATAAACTGAAGCTTTATATGAACAAGATGGAAGTACTACTGGTGGGTGGAAGTCCTGACCTGGGATTTAAGGCATCACCCATTCTGGATGGAGTTGCACTTCCCTTGAAGGAACAGGTCTGTAGTTGGTGGGGGTCCTCTTGGACCCAGGCCTACTGCTGGATTAGTAGGTGGCAGCTGTGGCCAAGAGTGCCTTTTACCAGATTTCATTGGTTAGACAGGTCCTAAATTTTCCTGAGATCAGGCGGGTGGCAACCCAGAAGAAGGGCCTTCTCAGTTGTGGCACCAAAGCTCTGGAACTCTCTCCCCAGGATGATTCATCTGTCCCCTTCTGTTGCCATTTTCCAACAGCAAGTCAAAACTGTCTTGTTTTGTTTGGCATTCCCTTGGTGATCCCTCCTTCTTAACCCATGTTTTAATATTTTGTATGTATTCTGTATTTTTAACTCTTTTAAACTTGTTTTAATCATGTATGTTTGGGAGGAGTAATGGTTTTGTAATGGTTTTGTAATGTAATGTAATTTTGTCTTGTGTGTTCTAAATTCTCAGCTTCCTTGTAAGGGCTGAAAGAAGGGATGTAAATTTTATAAATAAAATAAATTTGACGGGGAGACGCGAGTTGAGCATGCCAAGAGGGAGCATTGTTTCAAATAACGTAAACTGGAGCAGTGTGTTCTCTAGTCTCATATGCTAGTTATTTGTTTAAAATATCTCTATCCCTGCCTTTCTCCTGAGTGCCTCGGGACCTGAGGCAGGTAACAACAGCATGAAAAACAAAATCTATATATCTAATTCCCAAGTGGCCCACCCCCGTGCGGATACCTAAATCCGTGGGGGGGGGCACTTGGGGGGCGGGGAGGGGGTTCTGCAGACGGGGGGTGATCCCCCCGTTTGCAGAAAAATCTAAGAGGTTTGAAAAAAATTCCGGGGGATATTTAAATCCCCCGAAAACTAAAAAAAGTTCCCTGCGCATGCGCAGGGAACGAGCTTACCTTGGCTGCGGTGGGCGGGCGGAGACAGCGGGGTTTGCAGTCGGGAGGGGGGAGGCGCCGCGGTGAGCCTTGTACCTAGCCGTGCTGCCGGCTCTGGAAGGGGGCAGGGGGCAGGAGAGGGGGGAGGCAGTGAACGGGGGAAGGGGGAGAAGCGGCGGCCCAAGCAGCGCTTGGCCGCTCAGGCCTGGGAGCTGGGGGAGGGGGCGGGGGGGAGCACCCTAGCATTACAAAAGGGCCGAGGGAGCTTTGCCTTTGGAAAGCTGCTCTCCGGCTGAAACGCCTGTCGGTCTCTCTAAAGTTCTAATCTAACGGTTCCAGGATTACAAGTTAACAGGCGGCTCTCTGGAGAGGAAAAAGAGAGGCCAGAGGAACCTCGAGGGTGGTTCCAGGATCCCGCTTCACCCCACGGCTGGCTAGGGGAGCCGCCCCTCCCTCTGACATCCAGTGTGCCGGCCAGGAGGCAGAAACAAACCTGCCCCCCGCAAGAAGCCACGAGCGCCCCAGCAATCCCCCCCCGCCTTGGCCAGGAAGGATGTTCCGCGCCGCCCTCCCCGTTCCCCCGTCCAGGTGGACTCCCTCTGAGCACCGCTCGAGCGAAGCGCCGCCGATGGCCATCCGTCCAGTCCAGATCCCGTCGGTGCGTGCGACGCTTCCAGTCGTCCGGGGGCCTCGACTCCCTGCCTGTCCCCCGCCCCTGCCCTCACCGTGGGGACCCGCGATACTCGCAGGGGGGGAGAGAAGGAGCTCACCCCCTTCCCCCACCCCCCAAAGACTCTTTGTGCCGGGACTCTCTTTGTGGGGGGGGGGGAGGGGGCGAGCGGCGGGCCCAGCGAGGCCCGCCGGGATTCTTTGTGGGGGGGAAGGGGACGAGCTCCTTCTCTCCCCCCCTTGCGAGTATCGCGGGTCCCCAACTTGTAACTGTATAAAAGCAAAGAGTAAAACAGATCTGTAGTACATTACACTAGGAAAAGAGGAAGACTCAACATGAGATGGATTGACTCGGTCAAGGAAGCCACAACCTTCAGTTTGCAAGACCCGAGCAAGGCTGTCAACAATAGGACATTTTGGAGGTCATCAATTCATAGGGTTGCCATAAGTGAGAAGCAGCTTGATGGCACTTAACACAAACACACATACTACATTAAGACCCTTTTACAACCAATCTGAAACACCTTATGTCCCACTAGGAAGATACCCCCTTTGTGCAAGTCAGTGCCAGTTCCAGGTTTTTGTGAGAGCCCACAGAGTCAGTCAGCCACAAGTGTCCTTAAACAGGAAAGCTTTATTGAGAAAGGTCAGTAATGGTAATCTGCACTTCTTGTGTTAGTAATGGCGAGCAACTGTGGGTCCAGGATAATTGTAGCAAAATCAAAATGAGGTTGGGTGCTACAGTGACACCAGTGAGAAAAGGGAAAAGGCGCTCAAACTACCAGCTTTCGGTTCCCATAGTATAGGCGGGAAAATATGGAGCCAGAGATACAACAAGTGGTACTGAGATCCCCTCAAGGTCGAAGTAGCAGGCAGAGCAATAAGCACGCCACGAGAACAGAGAACAAGACATTCCACAGTACTGACGTCCCAGCGTAGGTAATCCCACCTCCCGGGTGGGGGAATAGCAGCATTACCTGACAGTTTTAGGGGGTCTTTGGCAAACAGTGCTCAGGGCCCCTCTCCTGCTTTCCTTTCCACCCACCCAACTGTGTGTCCCTTCCCCGACTGCACATCATTTCCCCTCTCACAGCCACCTGCATCACATTCATGCCCATCAGCACTGGCTGGTGTGTGTTAACTGTTAGTTCTGTGGCTGGAGCCACCAGGAATGTGTATACTACCTGTCACCCATCAATTCTGGGAAGCAGGGTGCATGACTGCTGGAGCATTTGCGAGCAACTAAGCAAGGAAGGGGCACAGATATGGGGGGAGGAATCAACAGCAGTGGGCCCTGGCAGCTGTCCTTGACCCTGGCAGCTTCTCTACCTCAGGGTAGGCTGATGCTGGCCCTGGCTGAAGTTCAGGCTGCCCCAAAAGCCTACAGAATAATTCAGTCTTGCAGCTTTGCTGGAAAGCCAGGAGATTAAGAGCTCCCTTGATCTCTTCCAGGAGGCTGTTCTACTGTTAGGGGGCAGTCACTGAAAAAGCCAAACCCAAACCCTTGCAGAACATGTTATCAGAAGAACCCTGCTGGATCAGACCAATGGTCCATCTAGTCCAGCATCCTGTCTCACACAGTGGCCAACCAGTTCCTCTGGAGGGCCAACAACAGGGCAGAGAGGTCGAGGCCTTCCCCTGGTGTGGCCTCCTGGCTCTGGGATTCAGAGGCTTAGTGCCTCTGAATCTGGAGGTCCCCCTCAGTCACCATGGCTAGTAGAAAACCAGAGTACGGACAGTAGAAGGAAACTGCCACATGGGAACATGCAGGGAGAGGCAGTCCTTCGGCTATGTGGACCCCAGGTCGTGAAACTAAGCATCAGCGACTGGAGTGGAGCCTGGAGTCGGATTGGCAACCTGTGTAGTGACCTCACAATGGGAGTTATATGGCCTGGTGCCAGGGTTTCTCAGGCACATCACTGCTTAGATCAAGAATGAACATTGAGCTTCTCCCTACCTGACAAAGACAGAAGAAAAAGGTTTCATTTGGATGTCCATTCCTTTGGGCTCAGTGGCCTGGCAAAGAAAAGAATAGATACAGCAGACAGCACGGAGAGCGGGACATATGGCTCATTCTGAATTGAAAGGGGTGAGCACTCCACCAGTTTGGACCAGTAATCATATGTTGTGCGTGTGTGGCCGGGGAGAGTCAGGGTTTATATAATAGCTGTACCAGCAAAGGAGTTCATCTGTATAAAAGTGATATGCAGCAGTTGCCGAAAACATAACTGCACAACAAAAGCAGGGAAAATACGACTCACCATTACAAGCAAAACCCTGCTGGTCAGTCTGATCTGATGGCAACTGTTTCTGCCTTTTAATGCAGTTCCATTCAACTACTTACAGGTTATTTGTGGTAGTTTGTTTCTAAATTTTGTTGCAGATAAGAGTGAATCAAGGGACATACACATTTTCCTTGGCAACTGCTTGTGTATCACCTGGGGAACCGGCCTTGTATGCTTTTGAACCCTTGGCTCTGTTGTCTGTGTTCTTTGTGCCCTGATTTTGGGAACTGCCACCTTGAGCCAACACGAAAGGTGTGTACTTGACTAACAAAAACTGCGCTCACTTTTAATGTGACTGCTACGGTCACACTTGTACTGGCATCTATTGCTTTTCTGAGATGGACTGGTACTTTATCTGAGACAGAGTCATATTTTGAGGAAGGAGGTGAAACATTTGATTTAAATGTGGGCTTTAAAAAGCAGTGTTTACTCAGTATTAACACTTTCTGTGTTTTCCATTTCTCCTGAAAGTAAAACATTGACATAGTAATCTACTGAGTGGTATCCTTTTTTCTTTAAAAAAAGGAAGACTAATCTCGTCAGCAGTATTTGGTGGTGGGGGGGGAGAAACCCAAAGTTTCCTACTGCATCTTGTCCTGCTTTTCAAGGGCTCTGTGGCTCAACAGATATTAGGAAACCAGCCATTTTTAAAATCTACTGTATAAACTCTCTTCTTACATTTTTGTCTTTTTAACACAATATATTCTTTACAGTATATTCTTTACTTACAGGCATACTATAATATACAAGAACATCTACCCTGGGCAAAAAACTTGCAAACTTCCATAGCAGACTATCCTGGTCAGTAGTGTCTATTGCATTGAAACAAATACTAAGCTGCTTCATGTAGTTGTGAGAATGTCCCAAGAGATATAATCCACAACAGGTCTCATGAAGCAGTAAGTCCTTTATTTGCAGAGAAGATCATTGGAGTCAAACACTTTCACTGTTAGTAATACTGGGTTTAGGGATTACAGGTATTGATATACTGGAGATGAAATATGGCTTAAGGATATTCTACCAATCACTAGACAGGATTTTAGGTGCTCAAATATACTGGCTTACAGTTCTCATAGAAAACGCGGGAAAAAGGGTTTCCAGAAAATAATGATGTTGAACATCTCTAAAGTTCAGTTCTCAAGGCATGGATAAGAGGAATACAAAACACCTGTGTGTTTGGCTTTCACATAATTGCAAACATTTCATTTCAAGGACAGAGCACAGAGATAGCAGGGAAGAGCAAAGCCCTGAGACGGGCATGCGCAAGCCGAGCTAAGCAAGCAAGCGAAGCAAAGCACACATTCCTGAGGAGGGAGTCATGGCCCCATTGAGAACTCCCGGGCGGGACCTGTCACCAAGAAGGTGGGAAAAACAAATGAAAGCCAATAATCTTTTCAGGGGTCATGTACATACACTCAGTAGCAGTAACACAGTTATTCAACAAAATTTACGGCAGTTAACTGACAGTGATTTTGCAGTGCCAAATGGCAAGGTTCCCTTGGTAAGCCATGGCACTTTGTTTTGTTGGATGTATGAATGTTTATTAGGCACAACTTGACTGTTCCATGCTTGTATCTTGCAGTCATCTTATGGTAGATTTATAGCCTATTAATGTCTTGCATCAGACTTAAAAAAACAGGAGCACATGGCAATTAAACCATGCAGTTCAGAGCGGCTTTCTACCACTGAATGTTGTATCCCTTGCTCAAATAGGAAAACTGCTCTTTGACCAATGGACTTTAATGATGATAGGCTGTCAGCTAAAGCAGTCATTCCCGGTGGGAGTTGGGACTTCTCACCCTACCACGTCAGCCCCTCATACCCCCACCATTGGAATGTAGCTTGACTCTCACAAGTGCATGCTTATCTGGCTATGCTTCTGTAACCTAGAGAATGTTGCCATTCGCACAGTCTTAGCTGCTTCTTATTTGCAAGTGTCAACTGTACATTTTCCTTGGTCTTTTCCCGCTTGAAGCCTGGGAACAAACTGTCCAGCATATCTAGGCGCCTTTTTCTCTATGTAGTGATTGGACGTTCAACTATGCCTTACACTGTTTGAATACACTATATCTGAACCCCGTTTACCCCTTCCCAGCATTACTGACTCAAAGTGTGTAGATGACTACTTGATCCACTGCCAAATAAAGAATCTTCTAGTTAAGGACTTGTTTGCAGTTTGAAATCATTTGGACTCTCACATAGGCAGGATATATAGTGCTTGATTTGCACTTGATGCAGAAGCAATTAGTCCCTGTCTCTTAGCTGTGGTTGAGATACTGGCAGTGCAGTCTTATGCAGCATTGTTCCAGTCTCAGTTCATTGATTTCTGTAGGCTTAGACTGGAGTAACTCTTGTGTAGGATTTCACTGTGGGAGTGGGTCTGGACAAATTCTCCCAGTGACCTTGCCATTTAAGGGTTATATACATAGCAACCTTATCCATTGTTAATGTGAACCAGGATTGTCTCTTAACTAGCAATTGATATCAGAGTTGGCCAAACCAGAGCCTCCATACTGCCTACCCAACACGTTCTAGACTCCAGTTGGTTTCTATGTGCTAAAGAGGGCTCTTAAGTTGTAATGATCCAGGCTGTTTAATCTGGGTTCTAGTTTCATATTGCAAGTTTCCTAGTTTAGGCCCCAGAGTCCTTGTGAGAAGACGAATTTGAACCCTTTGCCAACAGAATATTGTGGGAAATTGTGTTGGTCTTTTAAAATATTACTGGACTTGATTATGTCCAGTTGACATGGCTACCCACCTGAAACTGTCTTGCAACAGTAGGCCTCTTGGGCCAGATGAAAGATTTGGACTTGCTAACCAGAGTTCTCCAGGCTAGCCTGATCTCGTCAGCTTTCGGAAGCTAAGAAGGGTTGGCCCTGGTTAGTATTTGTATGGGAGACCACCAAGGAAGGCCAGAGTTGTAACACAGAGGCAGGCAATGGCAAACCACCTCTGAATATCACTTGCCTTGAGAACCCTGTGGGGTCAGCATAAGTCAGCTGTGATTTCATGGCCCAAAAAACCAACCAAATAAACAAAAAGTGATAGTGTATAAGCCCCTGGCAACGTAAAAGCATATTGTATACTGCCATATGAAGGATTCATTCAGGGATAAATGAATTTAACCTTCATACCCATGCTCTTCCAATATTTCGTTGGGCATAAGACTCTCTTAGATGCCCTCTTTTTAGATATGTGGTATGGCTTGTCTTCCATTCAGCCCTTCTCCCCATACTTTACTTCAGTTGAATATTGGCAGTACTGATTTAGTTGATGTATGTTCAGCTGAATTGTGAAGGACTGCTGGTTTATTTACGTCTGGAGAACCCAGCTTTGTACAAAGGATAACTGTTATGGAATATGATAGAGATCCTTTGTCACTTGTTTTGTTTGCAGGTGTCTTTTATAAGTCATCCTCTAATCCCTTCAGGAAGAAATATTTTCTCCTTCTTAAAAAAGAGAGCGAGAGAGAGAAAGGAATCAGTATTAACTAAGTATAAAAGCACTGAGCCTCTCCCATTGTTGTTGATTCTTTGAGGGACATTTCCCAACAGTCATTGTTCAAATGGTTGTCAGGAGGAATCAAGTGAAACTCAGTAAACAATGCAGTAACTGGTTCTTCTCTCACTTTGTGTGGGGAAGCTTTTCTTGAGAGGATTTGCATCGAAGAAGTGGTCCATTTTCCGAGTTATCGTTTGGTCATTGAGAAGCCTTCCAGCCTTTTTGCTAGACAAGCAGTTGCATATTTCAGTTCTGCACAAATAAACCTGGGAACTTGGGATGCTTCAAAAAATGTGCTGAAGAGAATTAAAAAAAAAAAAACCCTCTGTGAAAATCATAGTGTTGCTTTTAAGCCTGTCAGAGCAGGGAGTGTGAATTTTAAGAGAAATTTAAGATTTCCGTTGTCATATTGTCAATTTGCTTGTGTCACAGTTGTTATTAATATGATTAGTATAGGCAGCTTTATGGGAGCAAAGAGTCCCTTTAAGTGATTCCCCCTACCCCTTCCCTACCATGCTCTCTCATTAGTTGAAACCGGAAAGTCACATACAGTGTGATTCTGTGCATGCTGACCATGAGGTAAACGCCTCTGTATTTAGCGGTCCATACACATGAGTAAATAAATGTTCACAAGATTTCAGCTGCAATCTGTGTACATTTTGAATTAAGTCTCCTTATACCCAGTGGGATTTAATTCCAGTCAAAAGGTGGAATTTGAGTGAGAAAGTTGTGAGACATGCATAAGCTATTATTTCATAACGTATGAAGCCATCTTCCTCCAGACCAGAAGTCCAGATTTAAACTGTTTGAGAAGCTTTGTAACCTGTTGACAGCCTTTAAAATGGCCCTCTTGGTGATTCTAGTTAGCAACGTTGAAAAATATTGCTTCTTAAATTATTCTACTTGTGTTCATCTCAGTCTTCCATTTTCTCTCAGCCCCTCCATTATCTCTTCCCTGTCTTTTTTAACATTAGGTATTGATACACTAAAAGTTACAGTGGTTAATTACAAAACATTTGTTTTCTGACATTTTGATTATAATTATATTTTCCTTGACCAGAGAGCTGCTTATTAGCTTAATTTGTAGGACATTGGAAACTATTTTGCCCATGAACTTTTATTTCTGTTTCACCCCCGCCCTCTGTTTTTAAAAAGTTGCATATTTTAAAGCCCACCTCAGACTTTGCTTTGTTTCTGAGGGAACATTGTGTGCTATCTGCAGCTGCCCTTGGGAAAAAAGGGCAGTGATTTATTGAAGCAAGTTGAATTGAGAACCCCCTTTTTTCTCCCCAAAATCAACAGCTTGACTGAGTTTAAATAACTGACTTTTCATATCCTTTCATCACACACAAAGACCTAATCCTGAGACTACTTGAGCCACCAATGTGGGCTGTGGACAAGACCACCACTAGAAATGTCACTCCCTTCTCACCGCACACAAAAACACATTGACTGCAGCTTTATGAAGTGAAAATGCTGAAGAAAAGGAAAAATGCAAGCGAGGTGGCCGCAGTCATTTCTTTGAAATAAAAAGGGCTGCTGCATCTGGATATTAAGAACAAAAAAGAGCCTAAGATGACAAGAATAGCTTTGGGTCACTTGCTTTCATAAGTGCGAAGGAGTGGAACTGCCTCTGTTTGTTTCACTACCACTGACCCTTATATTTTGTTGTGTGGAAATGTCAGGGAAAGTGTGTTGAAGCCATTCCGGCTTCTCTTCATTTCCCATTGATTTTGTCATTTTAAGATATTTCCAAGTGCTTCTTCCACCATTTCCCACTTTTCCCACCTTTTCTGTAAGGACGTGTGAGGAAAACGTCTGATAATGTGTCATCTTGGACAACTAATGCAAGTACTTTGTGGTACTGGTTTTAATTTACAAGCTTAATGGCATAATTTGATGTCATTTTAACCTAATTGATAAATTTAACAAGCCGTTGTAGATAGCCATGCACTGAGACTAGACATTTCTTTGTCAATGTAATCTTTAATTGGTTGAGCAGGTAGGTAGCGGGAAGATGCTGTGCACATTCCTTTAACTCTTACCAACTTCGTGATGCCAGATAGGGAATCTGTCTACTTCTCAATAATGTAGGGAAGACTGGGCCAGAGGTCTTCTAGGAATTGAACCTCTTTGGCTGGAAAGAAGCAGCAGAAATACTTAGATAGCATTCAAATTATGGCAGTAGTTCCTTCTCATGGTGCTCTCTGCCTATTTGTTATACAGAACCCTCTATGAATTGTGTGGCTGCAACTCCCCCCCCCCCCCGAATGGAAGTGGGGGAGCAGGTATGGGTAGGTTGGGTGGAGAAAGGATGACTAGGGCACTAAGACAATAGAGAGTCGGAAGCAGAGGAATGCCTTTGCACCTCTTCACATTTTGTATTGTATAGCAGGGTTCCCCAGCATGGTACTCGCCACCTACTTCCCTTGGTGCTTGCCAAGCTTCAGGAAGGAGGGTGGAGCCGTTGTAAGGCAGGGCTTGTTATTGGTTGCCTTCATTCAGTGGAAGGGTTTTCCTCTGGAAGATTGGGAGGGCTAGTGAGCACCTGGGCTTTCCTGAGCCAGTGGGTGGTTCTGTTTCCCCTTCAGGCTTTCCTTCTTCCCATTAGGTGTGATGGAGGAGGTACTCCGTTCTGCCTCCTGCGGCAGTTATTTTGAGGTAGTGTTCACCACTCCCTCTCAAAATTCCAAATGTGCCTGCAGGCTGAAAAAGGTTGGGGACTCCTGTTGTCTAGGCATTCACAGGAAATTGTAAAGCATGAATATGGCACATTCATGCATCATGCAGGTCAGTTTGACAGAGTTAGGACTGCCTATGGCTCTGTGACAGACATAGGGTTTCTGCAATGTAATGTGCAAAATGGCTTATTACTCCCTCCCTTCTCCCTTAGAAGTTTTTTTTAAAAAAATATGCCTTTTGATGACTCTAACCCTTAGAGTACTGCATGTGTTCTAAGACACGTGGGATGCCTCTGCCTTTCATTGTTTCCCCTCAGTCTTGAGGACTTCTGTGCTGCTTCAGACTTCCTTATCTCCTTCCTGTCCTGCTTCAGAGATTCCCCCTAGCTTTTGGTGGGAGGGACCATGAGACTGCGGCAGAACATTTGCTTTGCGTGCAGGAGGTCTCAGGTTCAACCCCCAGCATCTCAGGTGAAAGGGCTTAGGTAGCAGATGATGTGAAATCAACATGAAATGGTGAAGAGCTGTGGCCAACTCAGAGTAGACAGTCCTGACCTCAATAAATGAAGGGTCTGACTCAGTAGATGGCAAATTCATGTGTTCATTGGAACCCTTTGCTGTGCCACGTATTTGCATTTAATCCAGGCTTCAAGGAAACATTCTGGGCTACCCTAACTTGTTCTGTGTTTTTTTTGTTTTTTTTTGCATTCTAAGTTTTTTTTTACTTGGAGCATTTATACTTTCAGAACATTTTGTAAAATAACTTGCCATGCTGGTAACATAGGTAGTCGGAGGAAGGGGGGAGGAGGAAAAGAAAAGGCCAAGTAAAGGCATGAACATTTCCGACACCTTCTGTGCTGCTCCAAATCTTTTAATTCTCCTGTCAGTCATAGAGTGTAACAATCCTGTTCTAAATGGCGATAAAGTACAAATCTTCTAGATTGCCTTGAACTATTGATATACTAAAGATATGACTTAACCATGCTTACAAACAAAGTAGGTTTTTCCCGTTCGGCAAAAAGATTTCACTTTTTGATTCAACGGGGGGAAAAGTCTTTAAACATAATTTGAATTGCCAAGATATGTTTACTGATGCTGCGTCTCAGTACATAAATATGCATAATGAGTTAAACAGATCTGAGTACAAGACTTTATCATTGGCAAAAAAACAACACCCCCCCCCCCAAATGTGCTTGTAGGTATTTGCACATTCTGTATGGAACTTAAGAACTCATTCACTTTTCATGAGATCTAAAAACAATACACTGGCTCATCTGCAGGTCTTCTGGCAGATGAAGTAGTGTTGATAGCAAAAAAATTATTTCCTTGCTGGCCAAAAAATAATGGCTTCTAGGGGAAATGATGAATGGTAGTCTTGAGAATAGCAAAGAGATTCAAATACTTGTGCTTGGAGCAGACCCAACAATAGTCACCTGGTTGGTTGTAGCAAGTAAGAATATTTTTTAGACAACCAGGCAGTGAACTGAAAGAGCTGCTTCTTCAGCCTCACCACAGTTCTTCCTTGTCCTAGTCATGTTTTACCGAGACAGAACATCCCACATTTGCCTTGAATTTCACTTTAGATCAGGGTTCTTCAAAATTCTGTTCATGGGCAGCCTTGCATCTGCCACTGTGTTTCTTGATGCCCACTTACTTTTACCCCAAGCCAAGAGTCAATCCTGGTTTTCTAATGTTGCACTAGAATAGGAGATGTCTCAGAAGAGCCCCAAAGTGAATGCATTTCAAAACAGCTGTCTCCATCACTGGAGGATGTTTGGCTTGGAAGCTATTAAAATTTTGTTGAACCTCCCAACATTTTGTGATTGGTCCCCCCCCTACACCATAGCAGTCATTTTGGTGTGGCAGGCATTACTACTTCTCAAAATTCAAAAAATGTTCATAAGTTCAACAACACTGGGGACTCCTGCTTTAGGAGAAATGCGGTGTCATGTTTTTAATATGGTTTAATGGAGGAGAAAGGTAAAGGAGAAAAATAGTTGTGTGCATATGTGTGTGTGTGTAATATTTAATTTCTGCATGTGCATACAGTTGGTCCTTCAGTGTTGTGAGAAGTCCTTCCATTTTCCAAAGATGCTATTGCCTTGACTAGGGCCAGGGCCTTCTCTGCCCTGGCCCCTGCCTGGTGGAATGAGCTGCCTGGTGGAATGAGATCAGGCCCCTGTGAGACCTTTTACAGTTCCACAGGGCCTGCAAGACGGAGCTCTTCCGCCAGACTTTTAGTTAGAGCGGTGGGTATCCCTCCTCTCCACTGGGCCTCCCCTCAGCGGGTCAGATCTGTATTATCATCTAAGGACCCAAATTCAAAATGGACTGCATCTGTGAGGCTTTGACCATGATCTGTACCATAGGAATATTGTTGTATTTTATTGGGGTTTTGAATTGTTTTTAATTCTTTGTGAATTGTATATTGGCTACTGTGTCTGATGGAACCCACCCTGAGCCTGCTATGTGGGGAGGGCGGGATACAAATCCAATAAAATAAAATAAACCTGCATGGGAGAAAGAACTGTCGGGAAAATAGGCAATTAAAGTCCCTCTACTTTTAAAAAAGAGGAGCTTAGTTGCTATTTATACATAGCTGTGACTGCCTTTGGAGATTACTTCATTAAAAGTTCATTTGCATGCAAGTTTGATTTTCCAAAATGCGTGAATGTTAGCGTGATCCGCCCTATTGTAAACTTGATAGTGATCAGATGGTGCAGCCTTGTCTGAAATTCATTCCAAAGATGGAGTCAGACTTCCGTCTTAGTCATCCTAAGAATTTTCCTTTCCAATTTGCATCCCAGTTTCATTATATTAATAATATATTGGTACCCCTTCAGTGGCTCTAGTGCTGCAACTGAGTGTTGTAGCTTAATATTACTAGAGCCCCCAAATAAAGAACACTTTATTTTATCAGCTTTTTCTCGCTCAGTGTCTCTCTAGTAACTTTCCTCAGGTGTGAATCTGATAAAAGTGAAATCTGCCTGTGAATGAAGCTTTAACTAAAGCACTTTATGTCTGTCTAGCGAGAGAGACTAAAAGTATGAGGCAAAATAGGCCGTGGCTAGAAGTACAGGGGCATGAAGACACAAAACAGTGTGTAGTGAAGACATGGAGAAAGTAGAGCTGAGGAAAACCACAGATGGGGCCTAAGGTCAGAAAGTGCTCTGCAGTGGGTCGAAGAAGGAAGTGAACAGTAAAGAAAGGATTAGAAAATCGGGGACTGTGCACCAGGAAACCCATAGTATACAGATGCCAGAATGAACAATATTGGGATTACTACAGGAACTGAAATGGTTTTTATGAGTTCTTTGTGCCCTTAAAAAAAATTAAAAATAAACAAAAAGGAGACTTTGGGCTTAATCAGGCTGCTGTGTGATTTTGTTGTTGCAGGTTCTGTTTCAGATTTGTGGCGTGGTTGGAGTGGCCATTGTTGTGATTCCATGGATTCTCATTCCTTTAGTCCCACTTCTGATTCTTTTTATCTTTCTTCGTCGGTATTTCTTGGAGACATCAAGAGATATTAAACGCCTAGAGTCCACAAGTAAGTGTATTGCCATGATTTGAGTATAATAAGTTGGGGACCCGCAAAAATGACCAAAGAAGGAAATCCCATCCTCCACAATGTCCTCACTTTTTCCCAGTTCTCCCCCCCCCCCCCCCCCGGTCATCAGCTGTTTCTTTCCCCCTACAACAACACAACACAAAACCTTTATTGGCACGAAAGTGGAAATGGAAATGGAAATCCAGCAAAATACTAAGATGCATCCGACATATACACTTGGCTATTCAAGCCATGTCTTCTAATTGCGTAATATAAAAATTCTGCAACAGCCTCCATTATTTCACCATTAGAATTGAACAGAAGAAAGTGAACAACTGTGCTGTCCGAATGCCAGCTCTTACCCTCTAGAAGTGGAGTAATAAAACGGGATCAAATGTCCCAATAAAAGGGGCAATGAAGAATGGTGTGTGTGGTGGATTCTGTATCTTTTAGGTAGCAAAGACAAAGTCTGTCTACATAAGGTATCTGGCGGTACCTCCCTAACAACACCTCCGATGGCAGAACATTAAAGCGTGCAAACATGTATGCTTTGCGATGATGTGCAGCTGTTAAACTAATCAGATATTTTGCAGTACAGCCCGTGTCAAAAATCCCCAAGCTGCATGGGGAGCATCTGCTGGCTGCGCTTTCCCCCCTATTTCTACAGCTGCTTTCCTTCAAGCTGCTGTCAGGGTAGAGTTGCCTAGGCCTGGATTCTACTGCCTCAGTTGTTGCTAGGCAACCCCATAGTTCTGACTGTGATCATGTGAGCTTTCACAATATCTCAGTCAGCATTTTCCATCGGGGGCGGGGTTATCCCCTACAGAAAAATCCCCCTACCTGCACTTGGCCCTGGTGTCTGGATTTATTGGACTTCTGGAATTCTGGCCCTGCTGGTGGACCTCCTGATGGCACCTGGGTTTTGGCCACTGTGTGACACAGAGTGTTGGGCTGGATAGGCCACTGGCCCGATCCAACATGGCTTCTCTTATGCTCTTACCGCCTCCCTTCCACTAGCAGAAATTTACTATGGGATCACATGTCCCTTCCCCTTCCTACTATGAATTTCTGTCTCCCTTCTCCTTAACCAGGGTTTGCATTACATTTGCACCAATGATAACCATGGAACAAAGTTTGAGCCAAGTGGCACCTTTAAGACCAACAAAGTATTCTGGGTATAAGCTTTCATGTGCCTGCACATTTCTTCAGATAATCATGGTTAGTGCTCACTAGGGTTTCTGTTGTAACCAGGGTTTGAACAACTGTGCAAATCCTGTTCAGGAGACATCCTTAATATTAACCACAGCTAAACTGGTACAGGTATAATGCCAAATCATGATGAAAGCCAAGAATGGCGAAAGAAAGCTTGAATTTGTGTAAGGTTGGGAAAGGGGAGTCTACTGTGGCTTTCTCCCAGTCTCTTAGCTGTGTTGCTCATTGGACCTGTGCTGTGATGGGTTAACCCACTGAGTTTTTGCAGTCTTGGGTAATTTGCAAAAGGTGCCTTTTATCACAGGCCCTGCTCCTTCCTCAGGCTTGGATCTACCGTTCCCATCATGCACTGGAGGCAAAAGGCCATCCTGCATCATTTTAAATTCCAAAACCACTTCTGTTTGATACTTGATGCTCAGCATCTCTTCTCAGAGAGCCCACATCCTTGGCAGGCTAAACCTTTGTCCCTCACTCTACTAATTCCTTCTTTCTTGGAGCTCAGAAAGCCCTGCCTGCTGCTTCTCCTGCAGCTGTCTTCTCCAGTGAACGATGTTCATCCAGCAGACTGCAAGCCACTCAGGACTCCCTCTTGTGGAAATCTGTGTTGCCCTTGCACCGTTCCACAGAAACATTGTCTGGAAAAGGTTGTCTTACTTCCATGAACTTGAGCAGAACATCTTGGAAAGCCACAGAATAGTTTGTGAATAAGAAACCCTAGAAAGAAATTGCTTTTTCTTGCGTCTAGCTGTAAGAATGAACAGTGCCGATGGGTTATAATGTTCACTTAATCTCCATGTTGCAGCTCGAAGCCCAGTATTCTCCCATCTGTCATCGTCTCTTCAGGGACTTTGGACCATTCGAGCTTTTAAAGCGGAGCAAAGATTCCAAGAGCTGTTTGATGCCCATCAAGACCTGCACTCAGGTTTGCAAAAACTAAAGCAGATATTTTGCTTCTGAACTCTGTTTATTTGGACCCAGTGGCTAAGCTTCCCTGGGACTGTACTGCTTCAAGATTTGGGTACAGCCATGTGTGTGGGAGGGGGTATGTGATTACCTCCCTGCTCATAGAAGATTGGCATGTTAGGGAGCAAGAATTATTGCCTTTGCTATGACAGGATTTTTTTCCCTACAGAGGAGCAACCCATCATCTGAAGCCAGAAGCAATACAGTCCAGAAAGGACATTGCCACTTAAGTCTGCTACCTGTATAAATGGGTCCTGAAAGTGTTCCCTCTAAGCTGAGTTAGTGTGAACTAGCTCAGAGGTTTTTAGCCTCCAGCTTACACGTTTTTTGTCTTAGCTCAGGCAGGATTGGCTCCAGAGCAAACTAATGTATGTAGTAGCCAAATCGCTCACTCACAACTTTAATGCCAATAGCTCACAAAGTAGAATTTTTGCTCACAGGACTCCACAGCTTAGAGGAAGCATTGGTCCTGATGTATCTTCCTCAAATGAGTTTCCACCACCTCCTGTGGCAGTGAATTCCATGTGTTAATCACTCTTTGGGTGAAGAAGTACTTCCTTTTATCTGTTCTAACCCGACTGCTCAGCAATTTCATGGAGTGCCCACGAGTTCTTGTATTGTGAGAAAGGGAGAAAAGGACTTCTTTCTCTACCTGCTGTATCCCATGCATAATCTTATAATCCTCAATCATGTCACCCCTCAGCCGTCGTTTCTCCAAGCTAAAGAGCCCCAAACGGTTCAACCATAGGAAAAGTGTTCCAACCCTTTTATCATTTTAGTTGCCCTTTTCTGCACTTTTTCCAATGCTATAATATCTTTTCTGAGGTGTGGCGACCAGAACTGTAAACAGTTCTCCAAATGAGGTTGCACCCTCGATTTATACAGGGGCATTATGATACTGGCTGATTTGTTTTCTATTCCCTTCCTAATAACCCCCAGCATAGCATTGGCCTTTTTCATTGCAGTTGCACACTGTCTCGACATTTTCATTGAGTTATCTACTACGACTCCAAGATCTCTCTCTTGGTCAGTCTCCGCCAGTTCGGACCCCATCAACGTGTATTTATAGTTAGGATTTTTGGCTCCAATGTGCATCACTTTGCAATTGGCCACATTAAACCCCATTCGCCACGTTGATCCCCACTCACCCATCCTCGACAGATCTCTTTGGAGTGCCTCACAATCCTCCCTGGTTCTCACCACCCTGAACAACTTGCCCATTTAGACTCACTCTCTGTTTCCTTTTAATTAGCCAGTTTTTGATCCACAAAAGGACTTGTCATTTTATCCCATGACTATTGAGCTTACTTAGAAGCCTTTGGTCTCAAAGATTCTGCTTCTTGTTCTTTGTGTTTAGCTTGGAACTTCATGACTTCATAAAAAAAGAAAAGAAAAAGCAAACTTTTTTCGTTTTCTTTTTAGAGTCTTGGTTCTTATTTTTGACTACCTCTAGATGGTTTGCTGTACGCCTGGATGCCATCTGTGCCGTTTTCGTGGTGGTGGTTGCCTTCGGGTGCTTGCTGCTTGCACAGAGTAAGTATGCATCCTGAGGGGAAGTTAGCATTTTATACTTTTGCTTTGCATTCTCATTTCTCCAGTGGCCCAAGGGGTGGGACAGTCTTCAGTTCTGGGATATAGCTCCTCCTCCTCTGTAGGCAGGGTCATCAGTCTTTGCAATCCCGGAAGGGAGGATCTTGTCCCAGAAGTTTCCAGTCTTTTCGGCCCTGCCTAGCATCTGGATGTCTCTGGCAGCACTCCACAGAGCGCTGCAATCCCGTCAAACCGGCATACCTTAAAGAACTTCTAGCAAGTCCTCATGAGAAGGAGGCTCGCACAGGAAGTTCACGTTGCCTAGGAGGGGCAACAAGCAAGTGTTGAAGGCTGAAGACACCAAGAGCTCCCTAGTGCTCATGGCTGGACTGTAGACTCCCACCAAGGTCCTCAAGTTTTGGGCTGGGAGCACCCGCCCCCTTCAACAATCCTAGGGGTGTGGTAGAGTCTGCGGGAGCATGTTGAAGGAGCACCGAGACCCCAGCAAGCTCCTACAGGCCAGGAAGGGGCCGGCTTCGTCGGAACAACAGGGGAACAGCAAGAGCCCCAGAGGCCCTGCCTGAACTGCAGTAAGACAGCCAGGTAGAAGGGGGGTCTGGTGGGGAGAGTGCACGAGCTACATCTATGATAAGACTGACTCAGTTAAAGCCAAACAGTTTGTCCTAAAGACCCGGAAGGCCTCAGCTGGGGAGCCCTCCCCATCGCCCTATGGGGGCGTGTAGAACTGGCTGCAAATGCTGTGGCGCACCCCAGCCCTCCATGCAGTTCCCGAGAGATTGGGAGGCACTGGCTCCAAAGCAGAGGGTCTGCATGGAGACAGCTATGGCCTTCCAGACCCTCTAGAACTTTGGTAAGAACTCACCAGTTTATTGCAAGGGCCGGCCTCGTGGTGTAGAAGAGCCTTTTTTAGTTTTGGTTCTGGGGGAAGAGTTCTGCAAGGTGGAAAGGGTGGCAAGGGAGTCCCCTTTCCCTTACTGCATGCCGACGGCAGAGAGAAACTGGGAGCCAATGATACCCCCTCACACCACTTGCCAGCAGCATATCCCAATCTGGTGCTTCTATAGGGTCTCCAACCCTAGGGCCCAGTGTCCCCCCCCCCTTTCCTCACCTCTAAGGGGTTTGAAGTGCAGAAAGCAGCCATGCAGCAGTGCCTCGGTCCTCAGCGCAGCATTTGGGATTGCAGAAGGGCTGGCTTCGGGGAGAGGAGTCTGCCCTGCCTTCAGCTATGACTCTCCGTCTCTCCTAAGCCCTGTTAAGGATGAAACCAGTTTAAACTTTCTGGAGTTTTCACCCTCCAGGAAAGCCTCCATTTAGGCAGGAGGTGTCATTGCGGGCAGGCCTTTCTGCATCACAGCCTCCAGAAAGCTTGGTCTCAGAGCTTTTGGGGGGTGTATGCCACGAGAACCCCTAATCCCCCAGCCTCCAACTTGTTCCCAGGTCCCCATCTGGAAACGCTAAGGAAAGAGGCTCATTCCCAGATCTCCTTGGGTTTTTACAATGGCCAGGCCGACTTACTAGTCTGGAACAGGGAGGGAAATAAAGGAGGCCAGTAGTCAGTCCTACTAAGGCACAAGAATTCCTCCAAGGTCTCCCAGTTGACAGGGAAGGTATCCTCCGTTCAGCTGTTTCACCCAGGCATAGCAAGGAGTCCTGGCCTCTGTTGGATTATCAGGATGAAGACTCTGAGGTGTTTAATTCCTCATCCCCTGAAGAGGATGGGGAGAAGTAAAAGGAAAAGCCTATGTTTACTTCTGCGGAGGCACCCTCCTTCTTTCAGGAGGTGTATGCCAGATACTTCCCAAGGAAGGGGCCGTGGCTCAGTGGCAGAGCATCTGCATAGTATGCAGAGGGTCCCGGGTTCAGTCCCTGGCTCCAGTTGAAAGGGCCAGGTGGTAAGTCATGTGAAAGATCTCAGTCTGGCACACCAGAGACCCAGTGCCAGTCTGAGCAGACATACTGACCTTGATGAACGAATGGTCTGATTCAGGACAAGGCAGTTTTTCACACACCGTGTATATTGGAGATCTCAGGCAAGCCCCAAAGGGGGGAAGACCCAATCCATAATGTCCAGATGGCTCAGTCAGAGCTCTCTCTAAGGGGGGGGGGGGGGCTCCCCCCACTGGGATTCCTCTCCCTGCAGTTTTTTATTAAGCATTCCGGTAGACCAAAAGCTAGCCATTCCCCCCTCCCAAGTTTACTTGATACTAGGGCAGTAAAGAGATTCCAGATGTGCGTGCTCTAATTCAGTGCTTCGATCTTCCTGAGCATCCTTGCTATACACGGACCTAACAGGCTTTAGGCAAGGACCTTGAAGTCCCCTTAACAGCATGTAGAGCTTCTGTGGCTTGCTGCTCGTTCGTCAGAGCCGCCTAGTCCTGAACATCTGACCAGGGTGGCTGGTGTACCCTTAAAGGGGTTTAGTTAATTGACAAAGGTATGGCCTAATGCCTCATGGCAGAAAAGGACAAAAGGAAAAGGAAAGGAAAAGAAGTCCTCTACTTTTAGAAGGAGAAGACCGTATGTCCAAGAACCACCTTTGTAATGCGGTGGGGAGATGGCAGTCAAAGCAGCAATAGAACAGCCTATAGCCAGCTCATCCATTGGAATCACGCAGTTCCAAGAAATCTGTGCATCCAGAAAAATGTCTTTTTCCTTCAACAATAGGCTATCCCGCACCTTCTGGGCAAAGGAGCAGCCCCAGTGCCAGAGGTGCAAGAACAGTGGGGGTCTACTCAGTTCCTTCTTTAGTTCCCCAGAAAAATGGGAATGTCAGGGTCACTCTAGGCTTCAAGTGGCTGAACAGGAAGTAAGTCAGAATGAGGAAGTAAATTGGAATAGAGACTTCCTGGCCTCAATCAATCTATCAGAGGCATATCTGCATATACCCCATTGAGAGGCTCATCGTGGGTGCCTACAATTTTTCTGATACCGGGCCCTTTTTCGGTCTCATCAGCACCCAGTGTGTTTTACCAAGATTTGGGTAGCAGAGGGAGAATCTACTCCTCAGGGCACTAAGGCGAGGTCTCCTGGCTTTCCAGGACTCTTTGCCACTGATCAAAGTGCCACATCCTGAAAGGTTAATGACAAGAGCAAGGTCATCTCAAGCCATCAGGATAGGTGCCCCAAGTTGTGAATAGCCAACCAGCTGTTGTATGCCTTTCCTTCTTCACAGCTGATGCAGAGGTCTGTGTGCCCTAGTTCTCCAGTCAAGGGGGTTGAAGCCACCCAGGTGGCACCCTCTTTTTGCCATGGAGGTCCTGAGGAGCCTTTCCTCCAAGAACCTTTGGCATCTCCTGCCAAGGGAGGTGGCTGCTCTGCAAGGATCGATGTAGCAATCCTCCCTTGGGTCTTCTAAACTTAACAACCGGGGGGTAGAATGCAGCTAGCATACAGGAAAGGTTCCACAAAGGGTCCACTATAACTCCTGGTCAGTCCTTTCAGGCTGGGTGCCTGAATCAAACAATAGATCCTCGCTAACTGATTCAGAGACCCTTTGTGGAGCCTTTCCTGTATGCTAGCTGCATTCTACCCCCCGGTTATTAAGTTTAGAGGATGGTGTCAGCTGGAGCAGTCTTCAAAGGAGGGTCCTACAGCTCACCCATCTGGCTTAGGAGCAGAGTTCTTCCCGCCCTGGGGCACACTGCTTTTTTATGTCTCAGAAGGCTGTCTCACCCCTAAGACCACTGGAGAATGGAAGATTGGTTTCACTTACCATGAATCTTTGTTCTCGATGGTCCAGGGGTGGGACAGTCTTGTCTACCTGATTTTTCTCTGGGATGGTTCCTAATGTCAAGGGAGTCCGCCATCAGAATTGAGGTTCTTCTGGCTGCTATCGCTTCCACATGCTTGAGGAACCAAGTGGTGTCAAGTTTGCTTTTTCCCTAACTGGATGTTGTCTTGATCATAAGGTCTACCTGTCGTCAGGGAACCATCCTTACAACAAGCTATGGAGGGTGTGAACTGGACAGTGGCCTGGCCACAGGAACTCGGTTTTGTGGTAAATCGGGAGCAGAACATCTGCACTCGGCACAGGCAGTCCTTCACTGGGGTGTTCATAGGCACCTCTCAGGACAAGGTTACTTGTCATCAGAGAGACAGGTGAGAGCTCAAAACCACAGTTTACGAGGATCTTCAGAGTTCCTAGATGGACTGGATGTCTCTGGCAAGACTTTGGGGAATGATGGTTACCAGGATGCAATGGCCAACAAGAGGTTCAGGTTTTTTCACCTGCCACCATCGCTAAACCTAGGACCCAGGTTCCAGGAGGGGAGACCACATGGGAACTAAAAAGAGTTGTGATGACAATGAATGCAAATCTCTCCAGTTGGGGGGGGGGACTCTGATCCCCATGCGCCAGGGAGAATGACATAGGACTCCTGGTCCGTGGAGTTCTTTAAACAGCGTCAACATTTTGGAGCATAGAAAAAAGGAGCTGGAGCACCTTCCCCATGAGGAAGGACTGGACAGTTTGGGTCTCTTTTCAGGGAGGGTGGATGGGCCATCTCCACCAGCATTTTTCTCTTCTGGAATTGGAGCAGATCCACCTTTTGTAGTTGGTTTTAGTGGTTAATTAGGGAGTTTTGCCTAATGTTGTTTCCTTTGAAATGCTGGTTGTTTGAATAAGGAGAGTTACGGCTTGGAACCAGACTGGAAACTTCAGGGACAAGCCCCTCCCCTCCAGGATTGCAAAGACTGACGACCCTGCCTGTGGAGGAGGAGGAGCTATATCCCAGAAGTGAAGGCTATCCCACCCCTGGACCACCAAGAAGGAAGATCCATGGTAACGGAAACAAATCTCCTGTTTCCTCTGACTGTTTTAAGGGCAGCAACTGCGTGAAATGCTTTGTTTTTAGATACTGATTAATCTCTCTCTGAGGCCCAGGTATCTAGCAATTTGACTAGGAATAAGCAAGTAGACTTTACGTTTCTTCATAAGGCTTTAGGTCTCTCCCATACCGGCTCCATCTGTCGAACTAAATATTTCAAGTGAACCTGAGCCTAACCTAGCCTTTTGTATCCTCTGATGCTGAGGAGGAAGGTGGTACAAAATACCATTACTCTGGTTCAAAAGGCATCATGATCTCTGACACTATCAAGCATGAGGTTTAGAAACAGTCGGAACTCTAATCTGCAAAGGGTTTTTTTTTTTACTTTTTAAGCATTTTTTTCAACTGTTAAACTTTTTTTTTTACTTAGGAAAAAAAAAATTTTACTCTTTTTTTTTTACATTTACATTTTTATTTCTGACCCAACTGTTTTTGACACAGGAATGTTCATATTTGCTTGCTAGTCGGACATCATAGGAGGGACTACTTGTTTTAAAACGTTTATGTTCATATTGAAGTTTCAATATGACATGGAGACCCTCATAAATTCACCTTTTTGCTGGTGTGCATGTGTACGCTCCCCTTCATTTTGTCATGTTCAGTTGCATGTATTTTCTCCATTCTCAACCAGTGTTCATGTATTTATACACACACTATGTTGTTTGGCCTTCATACATACAATTAACCAGCACATCCAAGTGTTGGCTGAGTTCTTGTTTTCTGAACTCTTTCACAGAAACAGCATTCAATCCCATCTATTGCCAGGACTGGTTCTTCTGACTGTCTTTAAGCATGTGAAGTTGGAATGTTCCTCAACATTCCATAGCACCTCAGCAATTGGCTAGTTGCTTGGAAAATCCCTTTTCAGTCAATGGAAACTAGAGTTTTTTACAACCCTCAGCTGCTGAGCTTTCATATGAGCTCACTAAAATTTATGCTGGAATAAATTTTGTTAAAGTGTTGCTAGACTCCTGTTTAAATGAGGGGGAAAGACAAATTAACATGGCAACTCCTCTGGAATTGCCACCTCTTTGTCTCTCAGGGTTTGGGGAGTGTTGTGTTAATCTGATTTGGGGAGGCCAAAAATCACTGTGGTTCTCCAAATATAAATGACCTGTTCTGTACTTTTGTATTACCTTCATCTTGCTGTGGCCATAGCAAATACTCTAAAGAATATCCAAATCTACTTTGACTGCACGGGTAGAATTGTACTGAATACTTTTTGAAGCTCTGTTCAGTTTTGCATAAGCTGCTTTACTAAACAGTAAAACAAATTATTCTGAAGTGGTACATGTTTTGAAAAATGTGCCTTGTCTCTCGTTTTGTAGCTCTAGATGCAGGGCAAGTCGGTCTAGCTCTGTCCTATTCGATTACTCTCATGGGAATGTTTCAGTGGGGAGTTCGACAGAGCGCTGAAATTGAAAACTTGGTAACGTTATTCATTTGTTCCTTTTTGAAGCTTTTACACTCTTTTGTGCTGTAGTCTGAAAACAGTCCAGATAGCCTGTCAAATGTTCTTTGGGCATTGTAGAGAAATGCCATTACTTGCTTAAAGGTCTTTGTCTGACGATAATTTTTCTTCAGCCTAATGGAAACTTAAATGTGCATAATCATCATTCAGGTAGTGTTAGAAACAATCAGCTGATCTTTGTGCATATCTGTAAAATGTGGTAAACCAGACTGTCAGAGTCCTGTCCATACCCAGACTACGCTAATGTACCTTATTTACCTAGTAGCAAACTGCTCATCAGTATGTCAGGCTGTTATTTATTTACGCCTGTCAACAAAAATGAGAGCCATTTATCACCACAGAGGGCAAACAGATGTTGAAGTTGGTGACACGGTTAAACTGGGGACAAAACATGGGCTCCACTTCTTATATCAGGATTGCCATTCCCCAAACTCGAATTTTGTTCCCACTCAGAGGCTATTTCCCTTAGCCACCTCTCCTCTCATGGCAGCAACCAGCCACTTGGAGAGAAAATGGAAGCGTCCAGTGGGGGTAAGGAGGCTCCTTTCTGGACATAGAGGAAGGAGTGCTAAGAAGTGAGGGAAAAATGGGGCATTTCCTGAACTTCAGCTGCCACTATGGCTGCACCTGTTACTGCTCTGATCTTAAAATGGGAATACGAAACAAATGAGGGGAAGAAAAACTTAATCCAAACAAGTTGAATTAAGAAACCAAAAGGTTAATTACCATAAATATGAGGGCCAAATAATGTCAGTTTAAAAACATATAACATAAATATGATTAAATATGCCAAAATACATGTATTTATTAGAAATTAGATAAAAACAGATATAGGCCCAATAACACCCCCAAAACCGGATAAAATCATACATAGGTATCAAACAGAAAATATATGTGACCAAGACAATTCAGCCGTCTTCCATATTTATGTTATATGTTTTTAATTGACATTATTTGGCCCTCATATTTGTGGTATTTAACCTTTTGGTTTCTTAATTTAAAATGGGAATAGAACAAAATTTGAATCCAGTGGCACCTTTAAGACCAACAAAGTTTAATTCTGGGTATAAGCTTTCGTGTGCACATGAAATCTTATAGCCAGAATTAAGCTTTGTTGGTCTTAAAGTTGCCACTGGACTCAAACTTTTGTTCTGTGGACCAATCAGATTGTGCCAGGTCTTCAGGACTAACTGTCTCCATTTGGTATCTTGTAAAATGGAGTGATGCTGAAGTGGGTGGGGAAAGTGGTGGGTGAGGTGGGGAAAATAATGTCCACAATTCCAAGCCCTAGAGATTGGGTAACGTTTTTTGTTAGTCAGCTAACAAAAAAGGTAACATATCCCTTCATATGAAATCTGGAAATAGTTGCTTGGAAGAGTAGCAAAATCTGTATAAAGTAGTATGTTATATCCCTGAGCTGGATGGCCCAGGCTACACCAGTCTTATTGGCTCTCGGAAGCTAAGCAGGGTCGGCCCCGATTAGTATGTGGATGGGAGACCACGGAGGAAGTCTGGGGTGATCACTATGCAGAGGCAGGCAATAGCAAACCACCGCTGAGTGTCTCTTCCATTGAAAACCCTACAGGGTCACCATAAAGTTGGCTATGAATTGATAGCACTTTCCACCACCACCAGATGCAGTGGAGGGGAAGGTTCCGGAGAGACGTAGAAATCATTCCAGTTGAATGATTGTTTATTTTAAGGTCTAATCCTGGTTATGAAAAATATTCTCTGTCAGTTTTTGTACTTGCGCTGGTGCTGATGTCGGTTAAGATGCATGAATTAAAGTTACGTTGCTCTCCCCCCCCCCCCCCCCAGATGATTTCAGTAGAAAGAGTACTGGAATACACAGAGCTTGAGAAGGAAGCACCTTGGGAGTCCGACAAACACCCACCTCCCGAGTGGCCGACGGAAGGTGTTATAGCATTTGAAAATGTGAGCTTCACTTACAGCTTAGATGGGCCTCTGGTGCTGAGACATTTATCTGCTTTAATCAAGTCAAAAGAGAAGGTATGCATTTGACTACTTACTTGTGTGTCACAGAGCTAAAATGGATCTCAAGAGTAACGTAATCTGATTTCCTTCATGTCTTGGCTGTACTTAGATATAAAACCATAAACAGCAACACACTTTGCCTTCAAGGATAAAGACTTAAGAATTAAAGAATTACATTCCAGTTCTGACTCTCACTTTCCCTATGTGCAAACATCACATTTTTTGGCCCTTGTGTTGTGCAAAACCTGAGGTAACCTAGACCTCCAGTCTTTGATGTCTCCCTTGGCCATTAGCTGAGGTCCTGTGATATCACAAGAGTTTAGAAATTACATATGCACCCCTCCCTTCGTGCTACCAGAAAGGAGAAGCTGTAACCCCCCCCCCCCCCCCAAAATGCATAAGTTGCAACATCATACTTCCTGGATCCAAACCAAATTATTGCAACTTAAAAGTGTCTCCATATTTCCCCAGTTTTCAGATCTGGTATTATATGTATATTAATTTTTTGGAAACAATAATGGGGGTGGGGTAGATGCTGGAGTAGAGGATGTACATTGGTGTGCATTTTTTTGTACAGACAAGGACTGTTTAGCAAAGAATGTGTGTGTGTGTGTGTGTGTGTGTGTGTGTGTAAAGTGCCATTCAGTAGTGCCTGACTTACAGCAACCCCTGTAGGGTTTTCGAGGCAAGAGACTTCAGAGGTGGTTTGCCAATGCCTGCCTTTGCATAGTGACCCTGGACTTCCCTTGGTGGTCTCCCATCCAAATACTAAGCAGAGCTGACCCTGCTTAGCTTCTGAGATCTGACCAGATCAAGCTAGCCTGGGCTATCCAGGTCAGGGCAGACTTACTAAATTTATTTTTAGAATTCATGTTTTGAAGCAGGTTTACAAAATGCAAAAATGACAACTTTAGATAGACAAAGGCATATATAGTAAGGTGCTTCACCTTCCTGGCATGGTACTGGTTTCACTAGTTCATCTTGCTCTGTGCCACAAGCAGGGGGGCCGTGGGGCTCAAGAGTCCTTTGGCTCATCCCCAGGGTAAAGACGTGCAACACAGAAGGAACGGAAATCTATCCACGTCTTGTCTGGTAAAGAGGCATTCCCATCCTCCCTGTTCTTAAGGGCAGAACTACCTAAGAATAGTTCAGCAATCCAATAGGATGTCTGGACAGCTTATGAGTTCCCATGCATTGGTCATACTCAGGACAGGCAACTGGTAGGGATTTGGAAGGGGCAGGTTAGGATATCATTTTTTAGATTGTGGATTAGATTATATGTGCCACTGGGTACTTTCTGGGATCATAGTTTGCATTACTCTAAAATGCTTTCTCATCCACCTAATTAAATTCTGAAAAAGAATTATTTTTCCAGAGGGGGGAAATAATCATCCTGGCTTTTACTGTAGCTGAGGTGGCTTTGCATGGAAAAGACGGGAGCTGAAGCTCTTGAGGTTTTTATGCAGTGTGTCTGTTTATCTTTTTTATGCTTCCTCTTGCCTTTGGGCCAGCTCTCTTGCAGTGGTAATAAGCCGTTCTAATAGTGGATAAGAAGATTTACATTTCACGGGAAGAAACAAACAAAATAAAAGATGAAACACGAGAGGGGAGAGAGAAAACGTTGCATAGATGGTAGCTCAATGCTGCTCGCTGTTTTGGTTCTCTCTCTCTCTCTCTCTCTCTCTTTTTTTGCTGAAGCAGTAGTGCTCTTGGCCTTGCCACCATAAAGTAGGGTTGTGCCCCCTGAAGCACTTTCTAAATCTTGATATATGTTTTTTTCCCCTTTTCTTTTTAGTTGAGTATTAAGTTGTATGGATTGCATTCCACACTTACCTGCCTCTACTAAGAAACCTGCCCATGGCGTAGCTTGTAAAGATAGAGGAAAATATTATTTCTGTTGTCATGGTTATCTAGAGGCCTCATTGGACTATGAAGTGGTGTGTTTTTATAAAAATGTAATATGAGATTTGCTTATTTCTCACCCACATCACTATTCTACATCACTATTCTACATATGCAAAATACTTGTATATATGGGGGGAAGAGTTTGGGATATCCTCCCCCTTCTTACTTCATGGCCATGTTGACCTGGAAAAAGTCTTTTTGTGTGTGTATTTTTCACGTGTGTATGTGTGTGTGTGAATGCACTGGGAAGTCATGGTGACCTCTGGTGACTGACTATGTGTGCACCTGGAAGCTATGGTGACCTCTGGTGACTGACAACTACTGGGGACCTGGAGGATATTCAGAGAGGTGGCTGAATAAAGCCTGCCCCCGCCTCCTGATTGCTGGTATTCCAAGGAGGTCTCCCATCCAAGTACTTGCCAGAGTTAACCCTGCTTTGGTTCTGCGATCTGATGAGATCGAGCTTGCCTGGGCTATCTAGGTCAGGGCAAGGGAAGGCCAGTCTTGTGCCCGCCAGCCCCCTCCAACTTCAGCTTCTGGGATGACCATGGTAATATCCAGGGGGAGTTTCCACCCAGTGCTGAGTTTGCAGAGCTGAGCATGGCTTTAAATCCAATTAATATCAGTGGGTGAAGGTACACTTAAAGTCTACCTAGGGTGGAGCTGTTAGTAGCCAAGAATCTGAACCGTGAATTAGGAACTCTCCCCTTCATATTTTACCTCTCAAAGTAACTGAAAACTGTGTTTCAGATTAGCCACCTCCTATCCCCTCATGGGTGGCATTATAAAGATGGACCTATTGTGACAGATGTCCTCTAGTTTCACCCTCCACTTCTTCTGGTGGTTTCCCCTGTTTCTCTGTCACTTCTCCAAGCCCTATCTGAGGCAATGACCGACTTTCCCTCCCCTTAACTCTCCCCCCCACCTGTGGTTCCACAGTCTCTCATTGGCCAATGAAACTTAATATCTGCCTAATCTCCCTGTAGGCAGGGATTTGCTGGGGTACCTGAAGGGTGAAACTAGAGGTCATCCATTACACTTACCTCATAGGGATTGTTGTCAGAGTGCAACGTCTCTCGCCACCTCACCCCAAGCCAACACAGCAGACAATAATAATCCCACCACCATTCCCATTACTGCTGCTAGAATAGATAGATGGAGGATCCCTGGCCCAGGAGCTAGAAGGCCAACTGTAGGCCAAAGAAATTAAGCTAGAAGGCTCAAGCTTTTGTATGGACTTCCTCATCCAGCCCCAGTAGCTCCAGGAGTGAAGAAATGAGCAGCTGCTCTAGACTTCCGGAAGACTTGCGAGCAATGGCGGATGCTTCCCTCCGCACCAGCGGGGGAAGCGATCTGTGCCCGATGGGAAGAAGGGGCTCTGGACAGGTGCCGGGCCCCCAGAGACCCCAGTGAGGGGGCTCTGCCTGGGGTGGCACGAGCAGGGATTTCTCTCTGCGGTGGCGACTGCGAGATCGAGATCCCCCTCATCACCCCCGTAGGTTCCCCCGCCGCGGAGCCGTAATGGCAGCAGCGCAAACCGTGAAGCAGCAGAGAATATGAAGTAGAGAAGCACAAGATCCCAGATACACACGGTGAAAAAGTGAGTCTCGAAGTAAAACTAAGCAGAACTTAGCGGGAAAGCGGTGGGTGGAGTGAACCCCCCCCTCTCGTATATACCGGCGTACTTACGAGGCTCAATCCCACGGCGTTACTGAGAAAACAAAAGCTCCTACGAACTGCTTGCAGGCGGTATCGCATACTTGAAGGCATAAGCTTGAAAACGATTTTAGTGCCGTTAAGAAAACTGCTTTCTTTGCGCATCTTATCTAATCGTAAACAACAGCATAGTCTCAACAATGGCGGGGAAACCGAAACCTTCCCTCAAACTAGGAAGTACAGCTCCGAGTGCAAAGGTCGATACCACAGAGATGACCACGGTGTTCTCCTCGTTATTGCGACCTCTAGTGGACCAAATGACGTCTCTCAACACTAAGATGGATAAAATGCAGATGGAACTGAAAGAATCAAATAAGGCCACAGAGAAGCTGCAGCTGGACCTCATGGAAGTTAAAAAGTCAGTTAAAAATCAAGACTCAAGGCTACAAAAAGCGGAAAAAGAGAAGGCTCTTCAACAAGATTCGATCCTAAAAATGCAGATGGAACGATCAAATTTCTTCCTAAGACTTCAGAACGTACCAGAAAAAAAAGAAGACCTCAAAACCATGCTAAGTGAAGCACTGGAACGAGTAACAGGCTTAAAAGCAGCGGATATAAAACACGACATGAATATGGTTTATAGGACCTATCCTGAATATATTAAAAAGAAAAGCCTGCCTGGTGAAATAATGATAAGGTTCTCCAAAAAATCTACAAGGGATGTGGTCTTAAGAACCACAAACAAAGCTGTTCTGAAGATCCAAGAAGAAGAGGTGAAAGTTTTGAAGGACATACCGTTTGAAATAAGGAAAAGAAGAAAAGCCTACAGAAAGTTAACAACGTGGCTTCAGTCTGAGTCTATTGTGTATCGTTGGAATATTCCAGAGGGACTAAGCTTCAGCATCAAAGACAAGAAATATAAGATTGACTCTGTTGAACAAGCGAAAAAAAATCTGGAAATTGATAAAGGAAAGAAAAAAGACAGAGACTCAGATGACTCGCTAGCTTCGCAAGAAAGCATGTACGGTTTCGATGGATCTAAAAGCGATGAAGATATTTCAGACTCGGAAAAAGGGGCGGCAGCCCCAAAAGTACAAGTTGAGACCAAGAAGACAAGAAGAGGACAAAGGAAGAAATGATTTTTTAAAAATCATTATATTAAGCATGTGCACTAATATGATGTATAAGCCATGTTATTAAGTGCTTTCTTTAAAGTATGCATACTTGCCAAATAGCTTTTATAGTAGAAACAGTAACAATGTAACCTGTAGTTAACCATGGTTTTTATTAATGCTTCAGTTTTTTTATATAATCAGATATAATTAAGCATTTTTTTAAAGTATTCTCTGTATAAGATATATGTAGCATAGTAAATTGCGTTTAGATGTAGATATTAGAAAAAGCAATAACTTTATACTTTATAAAAAAAGAAAGAAAAAGAAATGAGCAGCTGCTTGCAGCCATTTTAGATTGGGGAAGATGTCACATGGGGGAGGCTTTGTGCCACAGTCCTGATCTAGACACACAATTCCCAGCACCTCACCTGGCTCAGCCACGGTCCTAGTCGGTCGAGGGCTTTAAGGGGCAGCCTTTTGAACAGTTCTCAGAAATACATCCACAGCCACTAAAGCTCTTGCAGAGCTTGTGAGAACTATTCCTGTTGAGCAGTTGTCTTTGCATGCACGCATTCTGCATTCACAGAGGTGTCTGAACAGATTTTCAAGGCAGCCCCACTTAGAGAGGGCTGCCACAGTCAGCTCTAGATGTGATCAGATAGCAGGAGCAGATAACACTGAACATTGGGTCAAGGGGAAGTGTTGTGCCTTCCTAAATTCCCTGTTGCTTTTAACTGTCAGCCACTTGTCCCCAAATGACAAACCGTCTTCTGACACACTCCATTGGATGCCAGCCTGAAGGAAGAAGGGTGTGTTTTTTTGACAATGAACAGAGCAGCTGCATATTTATTTTAAGTATCAATTTTATAAAGGACTTTTATGCAGCTAATACCCTACTGTACATGAGTGACATCAGAGGAAACACTTGAACTCTTTTGTTCTTATGCAGAACTCTGCATAGATAGATGGTTTTGCTTTCTTCTTTTTTCCCTGGTTTCCTTGCCATTTTTTGTTTCTCATCCATGCTTCGGAAAGAAAAGCTACTCTACTAAATAGTTTTTCTGAAGTCATTGCCCTTGTCTGCCTTTCCTATTAATTTACATTTGAAGCTATAGCTGGACAAAATACAATTTTATTTTCATATATTAAGTGACTATTGGTTTTGATCTTATACAGCAAAATTTAGAGAGACAGCAATTGTAAAGGTGGATTTTTCTAAGGAAGAATTAATCTCATACTATCAAGGAGTGCCCATAATCAGCTGAATATGGGATATCCTGGTTTGATTGTTCACTTGCACGTGGGGGCCAAGATCTATTCAATAATCTCTTGACCACAAAACAGTGGTGAGAGGAAATAATGTTTGAACTGTCACTTAAAATTCAGTTTTGCAGACAGGGCATTTCTAAGCGCTTTCAGATTGCTATTTTCCCTGTTAACTGGTATTTGGGGGGGGGGGAAGCTAAAATATCTTAAATGGTTTAAGTTCTACCTTTCAGGTAACAGTTCAGCTCACTGAGACTGGAAACATTCCTTGAATTTGTGTTTCTTACACAGTAGCGCCCCCCCCCCCCCCCAGCTGTGTGCAGGTAGTTCTCAAAACTGAAGAGAACTTGGAAGGCCATTTGTGATAATCATTTATTATATACTGGAATAAGGCCCGTTGTGGAAATAAATACAGCGGGTCTAGAAAGAGGCTCTGGGTGGGTGCCCTGGCCTTGGGCACTCAGGGTCAATTTGCTGTGGTGACCTCAACAGTGTATAATGACACAGAATCCACTGTTTTCTCCAGGGGAACTGATCTCTGCCATCTGAAGAGCAGCTGTAATTCTGAGTGATCTCCAGCCCTCACCTGGAGATTGGCAACAATGGTTCCCAAGGAGGAAAAGTATAGTCTTTCTCCACAGTGGGGACCAAAGCAGCTTACGTCATTCTCTTCTCCCCCTTTTGATCTGTATAACAACCCCGTGAGGTAGGTTAGGCTGAAAGTCTGTGACCGGTTTGATATCACCCATTCACCTTCCACAGCAAAAACCTGGGTCTGGCAGACCCTGCTCTGAAGCGCTAACTGCTACGCCACACTGGCTGTCCTGGGGGGCTGCTGCTGGTGGACAGTTAAGTCATGCCAGTCAAGTGTCATCACGTCACTCAGAAAGCAGTGCCAGGCCTAGGGGAGCCTGAAGATCACCTGGTATCACATCTGAACTACAGACAACAGATTTCTCTCTCCCCCTGGAGAAAAATAACTGCTTTGGAGGGTGGACTCTATGGCATTCTGTTCAGCTGAAGCCTTTCCCCTCCCCAAACCCTGGCTTTCGTAGACTCCACCACAAAATCACGAGGAATTTCCCAACTTAGAGCTGGCAACCCTAGTCAGGACTGGCCCCAATGAGTTCCCCACAAAGGCCTGATAAGGTCTTCATTCCTTTGTCTTTTTATTGACAGAACCAAGCTTGGTTGCCTAGCAACAGCCACTGAGGGAAAAGTTAGTCCCACAGGAGCCAAGCAGGAGAAGTGTCTTTGTCAGGAGAGAGAGCCATTTTGGCGGTTATTCTGACAGGGAACAGTGGCTGAGGTGGCAGTGGGTGGGGCAGAGGAGCGGACCCAGCACCCAACCAATGGCACGTGATTACTCTTGAATGGCGGTTGATGGGCCAGTGGCTGATGGAGTACACAGTACAACCAGTGGGAGAGCTGGAAATGGCTAACGCATTAGGAGAATTATATATATGTAAGATACCCCACCTTTCTCCCCTATGGAGACTCAAAGCAGCTTACATCATTCTCTTCTCATCCATCTTATGAGGCTATGATATTGAGGGAAGTCAGAAGTTTAAATTTCTGCTGAGCATTGCATAAGTAACTGCTGCTTGGATCTTTTCTCTTCTTTCTTGTGTTAAAGCTATTCTGAAGACTTTATGTTACATTTGTTATACTTGAATAGGCTTTTTTGTAGATGACTGAAATGAGAACTATCTATTCCAGAGCAGCCCCATTTCATTTCTGGGTGTTCTGAACTTTCCACCATATTGAAAGTTAAATTGTGACATGCAGAGATTCAGCCCATGGCCTTCCTTTTAAGGACAACTATACCTGCTGTATGTTTTGTAGTGGGAATGATTAAATGGCCCACTAACTCTTAGTGTAGAGATCAAGGAAGGGGGATCTTTCCCAACTGGGGGCTATGAAGCCAGAGTGGAGCAGGAAACCTACGATGGCCAGCGACTACTGTGGAAAGTAGTTTGGACTTTGCATGTATCTCTCAGGACACGTAGATTGGGAATTGCTCTAAGGGCAAAATGATGTGGTCACGTCTGTTTTGGCCCTAAAAGTGTCCTAAATTAGAAAATCATTGGGTTGGATCCACCCAGTTATTCTCCTTTTACAGACCCCATCCCACCTGTCTTTTGTCCAGGTAGGTCCCATGATACCCAGCATAATTTTTTTGTGTAGTCAAATGAGATCTCTCCTCTCCTTTTCACCCAGGGGGAAACTGTTTGGATCCAACCCACTCTTTGTATCCAGGTACAACGTTGCCTGCATTTTGCCTGGGTTTTTCACTGCAAAAGAGGGTTCTGTTTTGGTATAATGTGGTTTATCAAACTCTGGAACTCCCAAATGATATTATAAAAAATACATTTTGCTTTTTAGTGGTGTGGCAGTGTGAAGGGATTAGCTGAGGTCTGCCCGATCCTGTGCTGGTGCCGCAGGATTTGGACAAAAAGTTGCCGAGGTTTACCATGCTTTAATGGAAAAAACCCAAGACATTTGCTTGGAGGGTCAGTGGGGTAAAGGAAACTATATTCTCATGTTGGGGGGGGGGGGAAGTGTTTTGTGACTCACTAGATCTCCAAAGATTCATGATATGCAACAGTAAATTAGAAACATACGAAATTACATAAAATTTAAGCTCAGTTTAAACGGCTGCAGCAAGATAGTTATGCCTCGCATGCTGGGTGGATGGCATGCTGGATGGAAAGGGCTTTGCTTTATCCATTTCACATTGGAGGAAGAAATTGTTTGCGTCTGACTGATGCTGGCTCTGTATCACTCGTTACATATCTAGGATGGTTTACAAATAATTTCTAGTGATCTGCATTTCTTTGTTCCCTTGTCTTTCTACTGTGCGGCTTGTAAACCTTGCCCAACAAGAATCTAAAATGTACAGTGCAAGATAATTATGAATTGTGCTTCAGAAAAGATGCTCTGTTAATCAAAACTGGCTTGGCTGGTTATGCATATGTGTGTTGTTTTTTTTATTAGGTTGGAATTGTGGGAAGAACAGGAGCTGGAAAGAGCTCTCTAATAGCTGCTCTTTTCCGGTTGGCTGAGCCCCAGGGAAAAATTTGGATTGATAAGTTTTTGACATCAGAACTGGGACTACATGACTTGAGGAAGAAAATTTCCATCATACCTCAGGTACGAAGTCTGCTTTCCATGTCAGTATGTTTTAGAGGTCCAGTAGACTCTGCAGACCTTAGTCTCGTAATACATTTTTTATCTTTATTCTGCATGCTGTCCATAGTATTTAAAAAATCCTTTATATTACCGTGTTTCCCCTTTTCTTTTTTGCATATGTTAATCCTGGTTTTTCTGAACATCTTCCAAAATAAAGTAAAATGATTTCTTTTGTAAGGGTCATTATATTTGCTTTGGTTGTACACAAAATTGTTTTGTTTTGGTTGCAGATACCTAGCAGAATCAGCAAAATAACCCCTCCCCCATGTGGTTTTCATGCGAGAAAACTGCTGGGGTGGGGGTAGGAACCCTCCTTCCCTCTGTGGTGCTGTTCTGGGACCATTTGGGCTCTCCTTTTCAAAAGAAACCATTTCCTGCAGCTGCTAATGTGGCTACAGGGAATACAGTCAAACTAGTGTAACCAAGTGAACAAATGTTTTGTGTTGTCTGCCCCTAATATGCTGTATTCCACAGAAAGGATCTAAAAGCATTTTTAACTACTGTTATAATCTGATGACCCAATGGGCTTAGACAGAACCAGACTTACAAATACCATCCTCTGTTTCCACCCTTGTATAGAAGCCGTTCACAGAAAGGATCTAATATACCTTAGAGCAGGCGCTGTACTATAATGCCCCCTTCCGAGATAGGCATTGGGAAAAACACCATTCTTACATTATACTAGTTTCTTTGTTTTTACCAGAACATGACCTGTAGAGGAAGCCATTTGTGTGAAATTGATCCCCATGTGATTTGGGTGATTGTAATCATGTTGGCAAAGCCCTTCTTTGAAGGTAGTTATGCTAGTGTGCTTGAAATATCCCGAACGTGATGATTTAGGAGCTCATGGGATTTGTGTTTTGGTGTAAGAGAACAGGTTATAAGCTGCTGCAATGTCACAGAATGTTCACTAACATTCTGATTTCTGAGGCAGAAGAATCTCACACATTCTGTCTGCTACCACTTTATATCCCACTAGGGTTGCCAGCCCCCAGGTGGGGGCAGGGGATCCCCCAATTTTGTGGGCTCCTGCCTGCTGCCAGCCAGCTGGCTGGCAGGGGAAACCCCACCTCAACTACCACGACCTGGCACGACGTTCCCAGAGTGATGAAGTCATAGGGAAGTGACGTCATCATGCCAGGGATGTTATGTAGTGACGCTCTGATATTTGGGGCAAAACTCTATGGCAATCATAGAGTTTTGCCACAGATACCGGAGCATCGCCACACAACGTTGCTGGTGTGATGACATCACTTCTGTGTGACATCATCACATTGGGGACATCACATGCAGTGATGTTGCCCCTGCCACCACTACCATAAAGCTCCCTCCCACCCCCCACCAGTGAGAGTGCAGGACTTGGCAACCCTATATCCCACGGTTCCTATAAGGAGCTCAGGGTGTGACGCATGGTTCTGTCTTCTCCATATTCTCTTCACCTGACCTTAATTTTTGAGGTAAGTGAGGCAGAGAGAGAGAGTGTGACTTGACCAAGGCTACCTACTCATGGTAGAGTGGGCTCTGAAGCCAAGTTTTCCAGATCCTGGTCCCTATACTACACTGGCTCTCTGTAACAGCCATTTCTGCTTATACTTTTTTGTGCTCTGGATCTCTCCCCCCCCCTCCCCCCCCCCACACACACATTTTTGTACTCTGGAACATTTTTTTGAGTATAAAATGCAGAAGACCTAATATTGATGCTGAATGATGTGTACATGTTTGGATTGCCTCTTCCTCAGCCAAATAACAGGAGCTCAGTCTTTTCCCAGTTCGCTGCTTTTGAGCATTTTGTTGTATTAAATGGTAATTTTGAAATATGCATTTGCCATTCAGAAGAGAAAACAAAAGCACTTGTCCTGTACTCAGGTATCTCTGTGAACTGCTTCTGTTGAAAAGCATAGTGTTTAGAGGTGATGAGGTGAGGTGATATGAAAGCTCTTTCAGTGGAATTTAATCTGTGGTGGCTTTTTCACATGGGACAATCATCGGAGGATGGGGTCATCAGCCGATGACTACTCAGGTGTGAATTTGTCCCTGTTGTCACACACTTTTGATCATTTGGAGAAGAAAACCATGCAGGTTCTAGACAGTAGTTTTGTTTTGGTTAAGGCTTTTTGGTCCATCGCACTAGGTTTGCCAACCTCCAGGTGAGGTCTCCCACAATCACAACTGTTCTCCTTGAGATCTCCCAGAATCACAACTGTTCTCCAGACTTCAAAGATGATTTCTTATGGAGAAAATGGCTCCTTTGAAGGGTGGACTCTATGGCATTATACCCTGCTGAGTTTCCTTGCCTCCCCAAGCTCCTTCCTCCCCAGGCTTCACCCTAAAATCTCCAGGAATTTCCCCACTCAGAGCTGCCTACCCTGCATCAGCCCCAGAACCTCTTTCCAGTGTCAAGGCCCAAACCAGGAAAACATAAATCCAAGTGGGCAGCCATGTTGGTCTGAAGCAATAGGTCAAAGTTCGAGTCCAGTGGCACCTTTAAGACCAACGAAGTTTTATTCAAGGTGTGAGCTCTCGTGTGCACGCACACTTAGTCAGACAATGAAATGGAATTACAGATCATAGTTCTATATATGAATGGTGGCTTGTTAAATTAGCATGCAAAATAGGGAAGTGTTTTTAACGGATAAAAAGAATTAAGTTTGGTTATGGTTATTATCTGTTTGGGTTCAACTGGGGGGAAAATGCCATAGACGCCATAGAAAAACACCAAGTCAGAACTGGAGATTGATGTACCCTAAACTGTGAGGATTCAGTCATTAGACCCCATCAATCTCCTTTCTAGTATGGAGGCAAACTTTAAAGCATCTTCGCTGTGTAGAGTATTTTTCTTGTCCTCAGAATACAGAATTACATTTAAATCTACCATTCCAAATTACATTACATATTCAGTTATATTCTTAATTGTTAAGAGTGGTAAACTAAGATTTTTTTTAAAGTAACATTTTGCTTTGCTAAAACATGGAGTTAACTGACAGAATCCTTTTCGTGGGGTGCAGTGTTATGTCAGAGATCAACAAAATATTGCATTGCATTACAATCACTATTATAATATACTATTTTTTTAGAAGCACATTAAAATATAGGGGATGTATAGCCCTTCTTGGTAAGGATACATATGTGAGAAAGTTAGTTCTAAATAGGGGTGTGCAAAAAAAAAAATTCAGCTTTTTTTGGATTCGGGTTCATTGAACCCGAATTTTTTTCGGAATTCCTGAAAAAAACCAAATATCTATACCGGTATAGTATTAATATCAAAAAATTTTCAGGATTCCCAAAAAATTTGGGTCCATTATATCCTATGGGCCATTGTAATCATTGTAAACTTCTGAAAAGTTTCCAGGGGGCTGGGGGGGAGGGGGTTTGAGATAGAGGCTCCAAATTTGTAGCTGCTGAATCCTCTCCCCAAAGGACCCCCACAGTTTGGAAAAGATTGGACCAGGGGGTCCAATTCCAGGGGCATCCAGAGAGGGTGCCCCCATTCTCCATTGTTTCCTATGGGGAAAACTAAAGGCAGGCAGGCAGCAGGCAGTGTTTCCCCAAGAATCTGTCTAAGAAAGTAAGTGAGGTGGTGAGGGGGCAGGTTTGCCAGGCCAGCAGCAGAACCTGTGCAATCTGCCCCCCAGAAGAACCTCTGCCACTGTGCCAGTCAGTGCCCAAACCCAACAGGACTCACTCAGGTCAAACCAGAGAATCCCTGCAGCATAACCAGACTGAGGGAGCAAGTTTGCCAGCCAGGCCAGCAGCAGAACCTGTGCAATCTGCCCCCCAGAAGAACCTCTACCACTGTGCCAGTCAGTGCCCAAACCCAACAAGACTCACTCAGGTCAAACCAGAGAACCCCTGCAGCATAACCCTAGAGACTAGAGGCTGTCTAGGAGGTCCCTCCTTTCCCCTCCCTTCTGGAAACAGGAGCAAAAGGCGGGAAAGAGGGTGAAATGGCGGGAGAACGCTTTTTCCAGCGTTCCCTTTAAATTTTAAACCCCCGTGGCGGCCTTCTTGAAAATCCCGAAAAGCCGGGAAAAAACTGGATTTTTTCCAGTTTTCCCCCCCCCGGGATACCAGGTATCCAAAAACCTGAAAAAACCCAAAACAACTTTTTTCAGGTTTTTTTCCATTTTGGAAAAACCGAATGTACACCCCTAGTTCTGACTGTATGCAATCCTTTCCCTCAGTATTGAATACTCAAGCAAAGTTCTGTTGGGAAGAGGGACTCCACAACTGAAATGTGAACTTGCAGGCTGCATACTTTGTTTTAAAAATAAGCACCAGGTTAGGGAGACCGACTTGGGCATTGTTGGTAGGTAGAGGGATGGGGAAAAGAATAGGAATTGGCTCTGAGGAGCAGGGAACTGGGAAGATATAGAGGAGGAAACCAAGGAAGGAGTGAACTTAGTGGGGGAAAGACCTTCATATTAGAAACCTTGGAACTAGAAAAGGTGGTTGGTCATGGAGGAAAAGAAAGAGCTGGTGAGAGCAAAGCTCTAGTTCCGGTGTTTTTGTGCATGCTTCATAAAACTGACTTAGAAATCCATCACATTTTGTTGATTTGGGTATGTGCCTGTCTCTAAAAAGCATGAACCCAAAAAGCATGAACCCAACAAACAATCCCCCCCCCCCCCCCCCCGGAAAATAGCTTGGTTTGTGATGAATCAGTAGCCATGTTTTCTCAAGAAAAGTTGAAAAGAGGGCTGCCACCTCTCCTTTCTTACCAGTCTTATTTGTTTCTTGTGCTTGGCTGCTTCTTACAATGCAGCTCAGCCCTGGGAAACCTGGTTGTTGCTCTGATTTTCGTGATGTCTGGAAATATACACTGCCTATTTATCTTCACGTTACAGGGTATGCCTCTGTGGAGGGACTGCGGTAATTATGTTTATGTGGGGTGGGGGATTCCCCCCCCCCATTGTATTTTTTTTAACCACTATGGTAAAAAGTTTATTAAGCGGAATGGCTCTCTCTCTAAAAAAAAAAGATCCTCTTTGGATAATCCTCCTTTCTCCCTCTGTTAGAAGAATAGAAGGCAAAGAAAGAGGTAGGTATGCTATTACTAGCAAAGAAATACAATTGGATTGCAGCCTAATGCGCCTTCCCTTTTTGTTTCTGAACACTGAAGGCTTCATTAATGCACAGTAGTGCTACTGAGTGAAGTTGGTGACCTTTTTGTGTCTGAAGAGGACTTTACATGGACTTAAATTCTTCCACTTTTGTGTTTGCACAATGCTCTTTTCTCTTGAAAATGGACGGTGATCAGTTCATTCAATGGCTTCAGGGTTTTGAAAGCCCCTTTTCGAGGCTCCCCCCTCCCCAGGTAGGATTGTAAAAGATGGATTCCTCGCTCAGGAAAATGCACATTTTAAGAGGTAGCATGGTTCTTACTAAGCTAATTTTGCCTTCCATCCTTTGATACATTTATTGTCGTGTGCATTATTGATGCATTAGTTTTCTGGAACAGGTGTATGACTTGCTGGATGGAATTAAAAACACACACACAAAAAGTTTCAGTTATAAGTAAGCTTTCAGCCAAAACTCCCTGAAGGGGGTTCAAGTGTCTGAAGACTAGCAGGTAAGATTACTTTTGCAGGTGAAAAGAGGCTTTCTATTTCCACTATCTGGAAGCTCATGTTTGGGACTTGGAAAGCTGGTAAAGACATTAACCATGTGAAGAGGAACTTCTTTTGCCAACAAGGCTACATTTGTTGAAAGCAGCTGATTCTGCATCTTAGACCTGTGCTGGCCTAATGTTTCCGGGTCAGAGTGATGAGCTCAGGATCTCCCTGTGTGCTGGAACTCTTCCCCATCTGCGTTTTCCCCTCTGACTTTTGGACAGCCTATGAGGAATGGGGCTAGTGGGACTGAGGCTGGCTGGCAAGGCCCAGTCTGTGGCTGATGTAAGACGTGAACCTAGGGTTGCCAGGTTCCCCAGCCACCGGCAGGGGGTAGGGTGGCCAGATCCAGGTTGGGAAACTCCTGGAGATTTGGGAATGGAGCCTGGGGGAACAGGGACCTCAGTAGGGTATAGGATTGCCAGGTCCTTTGCTCTTGCTGGCAGGGGTGGGAAGGTGCTTTCCGGAAGTGGGGGGCTGGGCAACGTCACTGCATGCGACATCCACAATGTGATGATGTCATGCAGAAGTGATGTCATCACTCCGGGGATTTCACACAGCGATGCTCTGGTATTGGGCAAAACTCTATGGTAACTATAGAGTTTTGCTCCAAATACCAGAGCATGATTGCACAATGTCCCCGGCATGATGACATCACTTCTGCATGATGTCATCACATTGGGGACATTGTGCCGGGTCGTGGCTGTTGGGGGTGAGGCATCCCCCTGCCGGCCAGCTGGCTAACAGGCAGGAGCCCATGAAATCCGGGGATCCCCTGCTCCCTCCTGGGGTCTAGCAATCCTAGAGGGATGCAATGCCATAGAGTCCAACCTCCCAAAGTATCTATTTTCTCCAGGTGAACTGATTTTGATAGCCTAGAGATTAGCTGGAATTCCAGGGAATCCCCAGGTGCCACCTGCAGGCTGGCATCCCAACTTGAACACCAAGTGAAAGAACTATGTGGCCTCCCCAACTTCATATCAGGAATGGATTCCTGTTCCTTGTGCTTGCCACCAGTTGCATTTTTTTTTTGCATAGTGCTTTAAAATTCTCCAAAATTGGGTACAGAGCTACTGCACCTTGTCAGTAGAGGTCCAGACACCAACCATGTTCTCGTCTTATATATACTTACAAAGGAGCCCAGGTGAGAGAAGCCATGTTGTCTGCAGAGGGGACTAAATTGCAACAATAACCCCAATTTGACTTAGCTCTGTAGATGGCAGAGAAACCTCTCCTACTTGTTACCCTGTTCAAACTGAGAGTCCATCTTGGAACACATCCCGTTTTAGGGTTGCCGCCTCTTTTATTGGTCCCATGCCTTTAAAAGCACCTTAATTGAGTAGGTAAAGCTTTTTCTAGCACAAGGCTCTAAAGAGAAGTGAAAAATAGTTACTTAATTTCCAGAATTCAGGTTGCTGTGACAAGCACAAGATGTGGGCTAGTAAAACATTTTGCCAGCTAAGACTGGTAGTCTTCCAACATCCACTGATGCTGATCAGGAGCCATGGTAAGTTTCGAGGAGGCATGGTAAGCTGTAAGGGACTTTGGGACCCTGTGGAATGCAGTTCAATAGACACTGCTCTGTAGCACACATGGCTCAGTTCAGACATAATGTCAACCTATGGCTTGGGCACAGGAAGTCTAGGAGGGGCTGTGGCTCAGTGGCAGAGCAGCTGCATGGCATGCGGAAGGTCCCAGGTTCAATCCCCAACATCTCCACTTAAAAGATCTGGAACTAGGTGATGTGAAAGACCTCCGCCTGAGACCCTGCTGCCAATGTGAATAGACAATAATGACCTTGATGGACCAACTTTCTGATTCAGTATAAGGCAAGATTCATGGGCTTGCAGTCTCTCTTCTCCGCTTTCTGATTTTTGTTAATAAGACTTGGCCATGACATTCAGTTCTGCCAACTCCATTCGGGGCCTTGCCCCCACTCGTCAGTTGCTCCTCCCATCACTTTCAATTATGGTTTAATGCCATATATTCCACAGCATGCCATAAGTTTTCAGCCAGCGAATTATCTTGGATCCTTTGAGATCCTCAAGTACCGAAGAATCTTCACCCTGGCACGTTTTAACACTCTACCTTCAGCCCTTCTTGGAAGGCAGATACCATCATGCCCTGCTCCCTCAATGGCTTTGTCCATATCATACAGGGAAAGTAGAGTCCACTGAACACGTTCTGCCGCATTGCCCATTCTGTAATGACATTCGGCAAGCATGTATTGCTCCACTTCTGTCATCAACATCAGGAAGATCTCTCCTCCTTGCAGACTCTTCTCAGGAGATAACCCACAAAGTTGCCAGATTTTTCCTACAGGCGTGCGCGATACTCAAGCAGCAAATTGGGTTTTACTTTTCTTGTCCCCCTTTCTTAATCTGTGTTCATTGCTTTATGTTTGCTGCATTGCATACATTTTACTATTTGCTGATCTTGTATTGAAATAAAGTTTCAACAGCCAAAGTACCATGTGTTCAAAGCAAATGAGTGGCCATTGCTTGCCAGACTGGAGATCATTGTGAATTATGACTTTGCAAAAACCAGAAAATAGAAACTAGTACCCAAGAGAGAGAAAGGTGGGAGTCTGTAGGTTGGGTACTCTGCCCCAAACAAGCCATAAATTAGTCTGCTTCTGGGCTTGGTGGACATTTCCAGACAGGATTTGGAGATACCCATCTTCCCTGTAAAAATTGTGGTACTCAAACTCCTAACTGGGTTCTTTTGATATGATTGTTTAGATCTTGTATTTCTCTCTTTTGATGCAGTTATCATCTGTTTCACTGACTATATAATTTACAGTTATTTATTGGTTTGGCTTATTAACTTCCTCTCACGGAACAGGCAATTTTAATATAACAATCTTTGTCAGAAATGGTAATTAAAATTATCCTTATCTGCTGTTGCAGTACATGTGTGCTGTTATAATTTTATAACAGTTATGAAGATTTTATGAATTCAGATTTCCCATTTTGCTAGCCTATAAAAATAGATTGGAATGGAAAATAACCTTAATAATTTCAGAATGTATCCAATAATGTAATATAATCTGTATTGTTAAAAATTATGGGCTTTTTAGGAGGTTAAAAAATGTATCTTTTTAGTATTTTAGTGAACCTCCTGACCAACAAGTTTTGCAACTGAGGTAATACTGGGATTTAAAAAAAAAAAAAAATGAAACATCTTAATTTGAGAAGAAAATACAAACCTTTATTAAACTGTGTTCTGTCTGAGTTGACTTAAATACTTTTATAGTTTGGCAGAAACTGTTCAGAAATATTCTATCTTAATAGCTTTGAGTGTGCTGTTTAACTTGCCTTAGTGTACCAGCTTATTAAAGTCAGAATAGTTCAATGAGTTGTAATCGTGTCTCCAGTTAAATCTGAAGTTGTTTCAGAATCAATCATTGAACAAACTAGCTCCTTTTCTGGTCAGACCTGCACAGCTGAAGAACTCTGGTTACCCATACAGTATTATACTACCTTGGCTTGCTTATGTACAGAATACCAGAGTATGAATTGCTTCCTTTTCTTTCTGATCGCTCACATTCAGTTTACAGTAAGTTCCATTTGGTAAAGCATTTTTCAGTGAATCACTTCATGAGAAACGGGGGCCTTTGTTTCATAGCTGATACATTCACCTAGTGCCTGCCTAAGATAATGGCTGTAGACCCTACTCCTGCTTAGGTTAGATGACTAATGCAACAGTTTTATGCCTTTTATTGGCATATCCTGTTGAACTCAGTGGACCTGAGTAAATATGGTTAGGATCAAATGAGTCATGTTGAATCACTGGAGTCAGTAGGACTTCATTTTGACCTAAATTTGGCTGTATTAGTACCAGTGATTTTCTTAGTTTTTATTTATGGGCTTCAGGCTGCAGCCAGTTCTTTTATTCTTTTGCAGTTCTTTATTCACCTTTTACTGAGAGCCTGCATGGTGTAGTGGTTAAGAGCGACAGACTCTACTCTGCACAGCTGGGTGACCTAGGGTCAGTCACAGCCCTTTCAGAACTTTCTCAGCCCAAAAATAAGTCTAGCTCACCACCTAGTGGTACATAACACTAAAAGAGCTAGAACGTTAGGCTGCCAGACAATCTTAGAATCTCCTAGTGATGCTACACATAATGCCGTATGATAATTTTAATTATTATTTCAGCTTTTGTGATGCACAGAAGTTCCAGGTAGCTATGTTGGTCCCCCCGCCCCCCAAAAAAATCCATGGAATACCCTTTATCAAGACCAACCAAAATGGTGCACCACGGTAGGCAAGATTTCTCTTAATCAGGCAGGATTGTTATAAAATAAAATGCATGCCTTGATAGGCATGGGCCAGTAGAATTCCTTACAAGTAAGGAAGAAACTAGGTTAATCCAATTGATAAAAGAGGGATTGATTCCTTGATAATCACAGAATTAGACTGATTGCTACATGTGTAGCAAAGAAGTAATCATGCCTTTTAAATTTTATATAACACAACTTAAGCATTAAATGAAGAATATGACATGATGTAGGCATTAAACATTAAACAAAAGGTAGTAGTCAAGTTAGTTGCAAGAGTTTAAAATCAAATTCATACTCTACATCAGTGGTGGCAAACCTATGGCACGCGTGCCAAAGGTGGCACTCAGAGCCCTCTCTGTGGGGACGCACGGCATCGCCCCAGCACAGAGTTCGCAAGATTGGACAGCAAAAATCACATTAATTGTTCAAAAGCATGCCAAATGCAAACTTTTACCTTTCAATAAAAAGTTGTTTGAGTCATTGAAAGCTCTGTTATTGTGTTTTTCTTTTAAGACAAAAGATGTTAATATATGAGTTGCTTTTTCTAAAACGAAAACCTCAGTATTCAGGTTAAATTGCCGTGTTGGCACTTTGCGATAAATAAGTGGGTTTTGGGTTGCAGTTTGGGCACTCGGTCTCTAAAAGGTTCACCATCACTGCTCTACATATTGAATAGTACCTCGTTAGGCGCCATTTTACATGCAGCTCTTCTAAGAGATTGAACTTTGTTAGAGCTCATATCTTCATCAGCAGTTGTTTTTGAAAATCTCTTTGAGTGACTTCCAGTATCTCCCAAACAGGAGTATAGCAGTAGCAGTGGTTGACAATTACCACATCATAAAGCTTGCTTTGATTTATACAAGGTCGCCTTTTAGAATTGTGACAAAGCAAACAGTTTCTGTTGTTTGTGCTGTAGATGTTGATAAACATTTGCAGAGTGATAAATACCACTGTTTGAAGACCTTGAAGTGATTCTTGTACGGTGCTAAACATAATGAGTATTGTGATTCTCTCACAAAGAGAAAAAATCACGAATTTCTTTAGCTACAAAGGTATTTTCCCCATTTTGACATGCAACTGTTACATCCTTTTATCATGAATACATACACATGTACCCTCATCGCAACCAACTCGTGGCAACCCCAGCAAGTGGCTTTCAAGGCAGGGGTAGCTCAGCATTGCCTTCACCTGCACGGTCTTCCTGTAGATGGTCTACCATCCGTGTACCTACCCTGCTTCGAGATCTGACAAGATCAGACTGTACCATGTTGCCTTCCCTCATGGTTTTTCCTTTCTCTAAAGGATGTTGACTTCCCTCATTTTATCATTAATAACAACCTGATTTTGGTTGGCTCCTACCACGTTTCTGTTGGTGCAAGATGGAAGTTGGGTGATCTTTCTTAATTCACTGCTTCTTACAGCAGTCCCTTTCCCAACGTGGCTTTTTGTGCCTTTTTATTCCCTGAGCCCCAGGATAGTCTTGATCAGGGGTCCGTTGGAGCGGGAGCGCACAGGAGCGCAGCTCCAGGAGTGAGGAGCTCAGGGGGTGGGCACATGACCAAGCCCCGCCCCCTCCTCAGCTTCCCCGAGCAGTGCAGAGGCGCAGCGCTCTGGGGAAAGCCCTTCTAGGGTCTTTATTGTTTTTAATGTTTTGTTTTAATATTGATAATTTTATCATTGTTCCTTTTAGGACTGTGTGCTGCTTTTCCAGAGACTTGCTCAAGGTGGCATATAAATTTTCTAAGTATACCATTTTTTATCTGGGCACATGGCACATAAGTACTGGAGAAATTTCACCAACCCTTCAGCAGCTTCCACCCCATCGGTTTGGTGTAGTGGTCAGGAGTTGGACTCTAATCTGGGAGAACTGGGTTTGATTCCCCACTCCTCCGCATGCAGCTGCTGGTGTGACCTTGGGCCAGTCACAAGTTCTCTCAGAGCTGTTCTCTCATGAGCAGTTCTCAAAAGACCTCTCTCAGCCCCACCTACCTCACAGGGTATCTTGTTGTGGGGAGGGGAAGGGGAAGGGATGGGTGGTGCACGTGTCCTGGATATCTCAAGTCTACTTGAAACCTGGTGGTTTCAAGGGAGCAGGAAGAGAATGAGGGTGTGTTCTTTATGCTTATTTTTATTGCACCAAGTATTGGATGGGGAAGGGAATGGAGGAAGAGCAGGTCAGTTTCACTCACCTGTTGAGTGAAGCCTGAGCGGTGGGTGTTGCCTTCTGACACACTTCCGGTATGTTAGGGGGTGTGGCATATGCAAATGAGTTATGCAAATGAGCTATGTTAATGAGCTCCTTCACCTCTTTTTCTACAAAATGTCCCATGGGTGTCACAGATTCATTGTGAGCTCTCTGTCTCTCTCTCCTGTTCTTTTTACTGACTCGTTCCAGGAAGGGCTTCTTTGAAGGGGGAATCGATGGATTCCCCGAAATTCCTGCTCCTTGCGTGAAGCTGGGGCGTACCTTGTCCGCCTGGATGGATATAGGACCAATCCTAAAGCTTGATTTTTTACTTGGGGGATTGAGGATAGGAAGAGCAATACTATCCTGCCCTCATCCTTGCCAGATTGTTCTGTGCTGCCCCAATCTGGGTCAGTGGACCCCTGGACCCCCTTGATCAGCTCCAGCAAACTTTCTTCTGTACGATTTTCTGTCTTCTTCCCAGGGTACCCTCAGCTGCGGTGTGGCTAGAACTTGGACTCCCTCAGATTTCAGCAATAGCATGGTACCATGGTATCAAGTTCAGATTATCATTTTCTGAATTTAATGTTCTGCCATCTTTACTGCAGTTAGTAACAGCTGACTCTTGGCTGGGAACTTGGCTTGGCCCAATTGACTCAAAGCTTGCCATATTAAACCTAAGCTTCAATTCCAGGGACTTACTGGAGGGAAAAAATCTCTGTTAACTGTATGGAATCGATTATTTTAAAAAGATTGGGTTATGCTAAAACTCCAAGCTGATTGGAAATGCCCCCCTCTTTTGCTTCCATTCATCTTATCCGAAAATCTAAATACTTCTTTTATTTAACAGTTACAAAAATATTGTCACTCTTTCCTTAGATGCAATGTGTTACCTTCCACTGAGATGAAGGGCCGTTTTAGAAGGAACCCCTCCCCACCCCGGAGAAACGCTTCTCAACTTATTGTAAAGATCAAGTTGACTCAAATGCCCATAACCTTTTTAGTTGCCCGTCATACCTCATTTTGTAACCAACATATTACTCCCTGGACTGACAGTCCACAGCGCATCTCAGATCAACAGAGACTAAAGATTTTATTGTCAGGCAAGATAAAAAGTGTACATGTGATTGAGACATATTTATTTATGCAGTTATGAATTACTTATAAGGCATGCCGACCTATGGCTTGTAGGCCGTTAAGTTACAGGGAAGGGGGGGGGGGGAAATAACATAAAATACTATCCTGCCTTTTGGAATATCTCCATTGAGCAGATGACTGCTGACTTGTGGCTCAGATCTCAGACAGGATGTTCTAAGAAGGTCACCCCACAAAAAAAGGGTGTCAGGAGGCAAGAGAGAAAGAAAATGGGAAACAATCACACTGAACCTGTAGCCTCTCTGCTCATGATTCATGACACCCAATCAGGAGCCTTCAGCACAGGGGTCTGTTGGCGGGGGAGCGCAGCTCCAGGAGTGATGAGCCCAGGGGGCGGGCACATGACCAAGCCCTGCCCCCTCCTCGCCTTCCCCGAGCAGTGCAGAGGCGCAGCGCCCCAGGGAAAGCCCTGCTAGGGTCTTTACTGATTTTAATGTTTTGTTTTAATATTGATAATTTTATCATTGTTCCTTATATGACTGTGTGCTGCTTTTCTAGAGACTTGCTCAAGGTGGCATATAAATTTTCTAAGTATACCATTTTTTATCTGGGCACATAAGTACTGGAGAAATTTCACCAACCCTTCAGCAGCTTCCACCCCATCAGTTTGGTGTAGTGGTCAGGAGTTGGACTCTAATCTGGGAGAACTGGGTTTGATTCCCCACTCCTCCACATGCAGCAGCTGGTGTGACCTTGGGCCAGTCACAAGTTCTCTCAGAGCTGTTCTCTCATGAGCTGTTCTCAAAAGACCTCTCTCAGCCCCACCTACCTCACAGGGTGTCTTGTTGTGGGGAAGGGAAGGGGAAGGGATGGGTGGTGCACATGTCCTGGGTATCTCAAGTCTACTTGACAAGGTTTCAAGGGAGCAGGAAGAGAATGAGGGTGTGTTCTTTACGCTTATTTTTATTACACAAAGTATTGGATGGGGAAGGGAACGGAGGAAGAGCAGGTCAGTTTCACTCAGCTGTGGAGTGGAGCCTGAGGGGTGGGTGTTGCCTTCTGACACACTTCCGGTATGTTAGGGGGTGTGGCATATGCAAATAAGTTATGCTAATGAGTTATGCTAATGAGCTCCTGCACCTCTTTTTCTACGAAATGACCCCTGGTCTTGATCAGTCAAAAGGGGCTATGTGATATGAAGGCAGAATGTTATCGGCTTCATCCATTGCAAACCTGATAGCTGGTAGTATTCATCTCTATATGTTTAACAATTTTTCTCCCTACAAGGATTTGTTAATTTTTCAAGATCTGTTGGCTCCATAGACTGACTTCCTTTGTATGTCCAAGAAGTTATCATATAGTATAAGTTACAAATTAAATATAAAAAGTGCATTGTAAATTACCTGATCTGAGTAGAGTTACTCGTACATAGGATTTAATTACATAGTTAGCAATCAGATATTTCTCTCTCTCTCTCTCTCTCTCTCTCTCTCTCTCCCCCTGCTTTGTATTTCTCCCATTATTTGAACTTCTGTATTGTCAACCATTTATTGCCGTAAATAAATAACAGGGCTTTTCTCATGAAAGTTTTGGCACAACCGAAGGATCTCTTAGGCCTATTCTTAGTGGCTTTAAGGGTTATCCATCAAGGATGGTACCCTTTTAGAGAAAGGAAAAACCTTTTCCGATACTTTTTACATTCTGTTTTTATTGTGTATTTCACTAAAGGCAGAGTGACATGTTACATGCACGTGAGTGTAATAAAAACACGGTGGCTGCTACTTCTAGGCAGCCTTTGAAGAAGACTTGTGAAAAATGACACATTGCAGTTTAGCCCTTCCCTGCCCACTGCTCTTTTCCTGCAACACTCCTATCCCATGTGAGGGTACCAGAAGAAAGAGCAGAGGGGAAGGTTTACAGGATCAAGGTTAATTGTGCTCATGTGCACAACCCTGCTGCTTGTCCATTGCAAATCTTCCCTTCCCAGAGCTATTTTGCCTAGAAAAAGTAGCTGTTGATGCTGTATTGTATGTCTTTGTTTGCAGCGTGTAGTTATACACTGAGCAGCCTTTCATGTGACTGGAGAAGTCTCTCTCCCTTTCCCTCTCCAAATGTGGGTTTAAATTCTCTGAGCTACCTAGGCAAAACATTTTGAATGATACTCTGTTGTCTTTTAGGAGCCAGTTTTGTTCACTGGGACTATGAGGAAAAACTTGGATCCTTTCAATGAGTATAGTGATGAGGAGCTATGGAATTCTTTGGAAGAGGTAATTGTGCTTATTTATTCATTCACATCCTTGCTTTTCCCCCCAGTTGGGATCCAAAGCAACTCATAACATCATTCTTCCCTCCGCCACTCTGTCCTTATAAGGCCACCTCGCTGAGGTAAGTTAGGCTGAGAGAATGTGATTGGCTGAAGGAAACTTCTGTGGACAGAGTGGGGATCTGAGCTTCGGTCCTGCAGATCCTACTCTGATAGTCTCACTTTTTAAAATTTATTTTTTTACCATCAAGTGGTAGCTGACTTAAGGTAACCCCCATAGGATTTTCAAGGTAAGAGATGAACAGGGGTGGTTTGACGTTGCCTGCCTCTGCATAGCAACCCTGGTATTTCTTGGTGGTCTCCCATTCAAATACTAACCAGAGCTAACCCTACTTCCAATATTTGATGAGACTGGGTGAGCCTGGGCCATTCTGGTCAGGGCAATAGTCTAATTGTGCCACCATATTTTTTAAAAAAATGTTAAAATATGCTTCTGCATACTGAATGAGTCTGTCCCCCTTAAGTTTGTGTTAGGGTTGCCAGTTCCCCCTTGGCCACCGGCAGGGGAAGGGGGGAGTACAGTTGCCAGCTCCAGTTTGGGAAACTCCTGAAGATTTGGGTGTGGAACCTAGGAAGGTCAGGGACTTCAGCAGGGTAGAATGCCATAGAGTCCACCCTCCAGAGCATCCATTTCACCCACCCAAGCATCCATTTTCTCATGGGAATTTGATCTCTGTAGCCTGGAGTCAAGCTGTAAGTCCAGGGGGTCCCCAGGTCCCACCTGGAGGTTGGCATCTCTGGTTTGTGGACGTTAATTTAGGTTGGCGTGTCCCATCCTAAGCCCATTTTTAAAAATATTTTTATTAAATTTTCATATAACAACAACCATTTCAACATAACACAGCAACAAAATCAAATCTGATGCCAGTCCTCTTGAGTTAATGTTTTTCCGCATTCCTCATGCCAGGGGTGTTGATAAGAAATAGGAGATTTGCAATCTGTTGAAATTATTTTTTTATTTAAAAAAGTGAATTTATTTATTTATTTATTTATTAATTTATTAATTTAGATTTATATCCCGCCTGACCGAATTAGGCCCTTAAAATTTGAATTTTCAGTTTTGAATGCATCCTATGCCCATTTGATGGTGTCTTCTTTATAGTTAGGTAAATCCTGAATAGATTTTGAAATTTTAAGAACTGACTTAATGCTGCGAAAGAGTGTTCCTTACCATCGGCCTCATGTCTGCAGGTCCAGCTAAAGGAGGCTGTGGAAGAGCTGCCCAACAAACTGGAAACACAATTGGCAGAATCCGGCTCTAATTTTAGTGTCGGGCAGAGACAACTGGTTTGCTTGGCCAGGGCTATTCTCAAGAAGAATAAAATACTGATTATTGACGAAGCAACAGCAAATGTGGATCCAAGGTAAGTCTTGTTGAATCCACTTGCCTTCTTTTTAACTTCTTTCCCAATTCTTCATATGAAAGTCAGTATACAGTTAGCATCTCTTAGGCTTCACATCTTTTGACAGCATCCTTGAAAGAGCAACTGCTCTTAGAGAAGGCCCAAGAGGAAGGCTTTACTATAAGTTCTCTCCGTGTTTGTGGTGTGGGTTTGTGTGCTGTGATTTTTCTTTATTTTTTAAAAAACCCTAGTTCCTTAATAACATCGCTGGTTAAATTCAATCAAGAAATGTCTGTAGCTGTGGCTTTTGTCAGGCTGCTGGAAATATGTCTTTTCCAGTTATACACACTGGGATTGTTTTTTAAAAAAATAAACACATGCATTCAGTAATCTTGCGTAAAACAAGTGCTACAATATAGATTGCAGTAACAGAGTTGGTTACTTGCAATGAGTGGTAAGGCACATCGATGGGTGGGGGGAATCAGAAAGTACACTGCAGTGGTAATTTGAATTTCTGACTAGGATTGCTTTGCCTCCTCTTGACACTTTTTCTTCCCCCTACCAAGGTCGGTGTAGCCATTTTCCTGGGCATCTTCAGTATGGGCATTTAAAAAAAACTGACATAAAAGGCTAATGTGGAGGGCCAAGGTATCACACTTAACCATGGAGAGGGTATATTATAATGAGTTTAACATAAGGGTGGCTGGAAAGGGGTCCCCTTGAAGGTTTGGGTGTAATAATCATGGCTAAAGAAGCAAGGTGTCTCCCTCCCTGTATGTCTTTTGGAGATCAGGCTACGCTGACAAACTAATTTATCATTTTGACTATATTGTTGGAGTGGGTTTAAAGACAACAAGCTATGAATATAAGAACATAAAAAGAGCCCTGCTGGATCAAACCAGTTGTCCATATAGTTCAGTATGCTGTATTACACAGTGGCCAACCAATTCCTCTGGAGGTTCAACAACAGGGCATGGAGGCCAAGGCCTTCCCCTGATGTTGCCTCCTAGTTGTGTGACTCAGAGGTTGACTGCCTCTGAATGTGGCGGTTCCCCTCAGTCACCATGGCTAGTAGCCATTGATAGACTTATCCTCCATGAATTTATCCAATCCCCCTTTAAAGCTGTTTATTCCTGTGGCCATCACTACATCCTCTGGTAGTGAATGCCACATTTTAATCACTCTCTGTGTGTAAAGTCATAATACAATGGCATGTAATAGTTATAATAGTCTTACGGTTGGAACCCCCGCCCACCAAAAAACCCTGCTTGAAGTAGATGTATCAATGGTTTAGAGTTAGAGTGGTGTAGCATTGAGAGTATCAGTCGAGAATCTGGGATCTCCATTCTGCCATGGAAGCTTGCTGGGTACACACGAAGCTGCCTTATACTGAATCAGAACATTGGTCCATGAAGGTCAGTATTGTCTACCCGGACTGGCAGCAGCTCTCCAGGGTCTCAGGCAGAGGTCTTTTGCATCGCCTGCTACCTGGCCCTTTTAACTGGAGATGTCGGGGATTGAACCTGGAATCTTCTGCTTGTTAAGCAGGTGTTCTGCCACTAAGCTGTAGCTGCAAGGGTCATCTTGGGCCAGTCAGTTTCTCTCAGCCTGACCTTCTTTGCAGGATAGTGGTTGTGAGCATAAATTAGAAGAGGGGAGAGCCATGTTGAAAGCTTCTTTGGGCTCCCATTGAAGAGAAAAAAATGGGCTATAAAGACAGGAAAACAAATAAGAGGTGTAGAGAAGTGAGTGGATTGAAATATGTTTTAAACTTTTTTCCCATTTCATAAAGACTTTATTGAAGTTAAATTCACTATACAGTCCCCAAAGATGTAACAAAGCTTCACAAATCTTTTAAGGCAAAGAATCCATAGCAACTGTAGAATATAAAAGTCAGTAGGTATTTTCTGTTAACGTGAAGTTTTCTGAGAAGCTGTTCTAGTGGGAGCAAGATATAAGAAAGTAAATGAATAAATACCCTAAAATGTGTTAAAGAGTTGGTTAGTTAATTGATAAATTACTTGAAGCTCTGTCCAACAAGAGAGAGTCCCAACAGAAAGTCAGGACACAGGGTGTATTAGAATCGCAGCCATGTGTGGTAACTCGAATTAGAAGGGAGCAGATCCTGTTCCGCCATGAATTGTAGAACTGGAGCCCAAGTAAGAACAAATCTGTTGTAGACCTTAGTTGAACTAGTCTGTGTTTGATCCAAGAATTTGGAGATCTGTTCATTACAAATTGATCCCATATCTTGTCATACCAGGCAGTCAGAGTTGGAGATGTGGAGGATTTCCAGGCTGCTGTATTCCATATGAATAAAATATCAGTAAGCTGCCATGAGCCCAGAGGAAAGGCAGGATGTAGATGTTTTAATAAATAAATAAATGACAACAAGCAAAGCATTCTTTATAAGTAATATGACAGATGCACCTAACATTCAGAAGCTGGATGTTATACTGCAGGGAGGGGGTTGCGGATAGCTAGCATGAAGCAGATCATTTTATATACACAGGGAAAGACTGTCTAATGAGACTAGGGAAAGCTTCCATTTGTGCTTCATTGCTCTATAATTTATGAGAAGAACGGAAGTGCCTTACCACAACTGTGGGGTTTGTTTTTGGGGGGGGGGGGGGTGCTGTCAAGTTACAGCTGACTTATGGCTACCCCTGGCAAGAGATGTTCAAAGGGTGATCTGCCATTGCCTGCCTCTGTGTCACAGTCTCCCATCCAAATACTGACCAGGGCCGACCCTACTTAGCTTCTGAGATCTGATGAGATTGGGTTAGCCTGGGCTATCCAGGTCAGGGCCCAACCACTGTATATTAACTATTATTTCCTTAATTCTGTGACAGTGAATGTGGTGGGAGAAAATATCCCACAGGTTAAGTCTTTTTTCTCTGGCACGCAATCTCCCCCCTCCCAAAAAAAATCTGTGTGTAACTTTTATTTCAGAACGGATGAGCTGATCCAAAAGACAATCCGTGAGAAGTTTGCCCAGTGTACTGTGTTGACGATTGCACATCGCCTGAATACTATCATTGACAGTGACAAGATTATGGTGAGACACATGTTTTAATGACCTAATCCCGGACTGTGTGTTTGTGTTTTGGGGTTTTAATTTAGGATAAGAAAAGCTGCAGCCTTGCTGAATGAAACTGCATAGAAACTGTGGGCAGGTTCAGATGTAACATTAGAACAGGAGTTAGCTCTTACTGGTCTTGTTTGGTGAGCCTGGGTTTTTCCATGAAGGTAGTTTCAGAGGGCAGCTGTGTTGGTCTGTAGTGGAAAAGCTAGATTCGAGTCCAGTGGCACCTTAGAAACCAATCCGAGTTTCGGGGTAGAAGCTTTTGAGAGCCAGCTCTTACTTCGTATCTAATGAAGAGAGCTTTGACTCTTGGGAGAAAAAAAAAACCAATATCATGTTGCTCTCTAAAGTGCTACTGGACTTGAATTTAGCTTTTGCCAGATTTACACCGTAAAGACCCCATGTATCAGCTAATCAAAATCAGGTTCAGTGATCTCCTTGTGCTGTTCACCTTTTTTATATTTAGAAATGCTATAGTATGTCCATTCATTTAAATGTTCTTCACCTTAAAAACATAAAAATAAAAGCAGTTGTGGGGATGGTGGGAGAGGTGGGTTTGTGACAGCACAGGTTCCGCCAGTCAGTGCTAAGCACAGTCAGCTTCTGTTGCTAACTTGCAGAATGTTTGTTCCCCTCTGATGCCAAATCTGAATAGAATATATTGGAACAACTTAATGGTGTGCTTCCATAGCGAACCCAATATTCAAATGATGTTATGTTACATCTTTATGCAACCTATCTTGGTTAACTTTATTGGCAGTGATAATTCTCACTTCCCAGGTGCTTTCAGATCTAACCCATCTGCAATGTAGCCTTCTTTCTGTTGGTCATTGCTTAGTAACAGAGCATGTTTGGAATGGGGAAGTTCCCCTTTCAGTTCTGTCTCTAGTCTCAAATAGCAGGTCTTGACAGTTTGGGGAACTGCAGCCAGTTAGAAGAGGCCCTGCAGAGCTAGGTGGCCCAGTGGGTTGACTTCCATATGTTCATGTGTCACATGCCTCCCTTTCTTGGCTGCAGGACTTGGCCGTTCCTCTGAGCACCAACAATATTCCTTTTATGTCCACTCAGCCCAAAGGATGCACCACTCAAATATTTACACGGGTCAAAAGTGATTCTCTTTTTTTGGCCATCAAATCGCAGCTGACTTATGGAGACCCTGTAAGGTTTCCAAGGCGAGAAACGTTCAGAGGTGGTTTGCCATTGCCTGCCTCTGCATGGTGACCATGATATTCCTTGATGGTCTCCCATCCAAGTACTAACCATGACTGACCCTGCTCAGCTTCCAAGATTGGGCTAGCCTGGGCTACCCAGGTCAGGGTAAAATTGACCTAACCAGGCCTTATTAGGAAAGTACACGATGACATCAGGGCCCACACCATAAGTCCTAAGATGCTGGGGATTTGGCAACACTTAAGTATGACTGTTTTATCATCACAAGTCAAGAAAGCAGTCATTAAGGCTGGGTGATGTCACAGCCAGAAGCAGTGTCAGAGAGAGAAACCAAGCATTTCCTCATTATTAGGGCCCTCTCTGCCTGGCCTTTCTCATCCCCCCTTGCCACCAATGCTACTCTCCCTCTGCTCCTGCCAGCTGCCTCAAAGCCAGGATGTGGCCTTGCTGATGTGGCAAGCTGTGTGTGCATGCTTCGTTGGAGCTCATGCTCTGTCGTGAGAACTGGCACTCTTGAGAGAGTTTGGGAACCAGGCAGCTTGCCTTGATCCTCCATCCCAGGCCTCTGTGCCTCTCAGCTTGCCACCCACCTCTTGTGGTGCTGGTTCATTGGCTGGCTGCTGCAACACAGCTGAGCTGGCCCTGCTCATAACTCCAGCCATTTTTGGTCAAGGAGTCCCAAAACACGTGCTGAGCCACCAGAATCAGCAACTGTGGGCTGTGTGCTCAGTTATGCATGTTGGCGAGCTACATGTCTTCTCCAAGCTTTAGGTTGCACACCCCTGACAGAACCTTCTATCCTGGGGTGCCCACCCTTCTTGAGCCTGTAGGCACCTTTGGAACACAGTGGTGGGTGCAACCGCAAAACGGCTGCCGCAGGAGGCGGCGCCAACTGGCAAAAGTCAGGGAGTGACATCTAATAGCAACTGACATTGTCAGGCAGAAACTCTGTTTCACAAAGGCGCCTTTTAAAATGAACTTATTGCGTTAACATATTTTCTTGCATACACACTGCTTACCTTCAGTCAGGCAGTGATGATCCTCACGATGTGGTGGCAGCTGCTGCCGAAAGAGCATTTAAAAAAAAATCTGCAGAGCAAATCAGATCTCTAAGGCCAGCCAGAAGCTCCGTTGGGGCAAAAGCCCCACCTGGCCCTACTGATTTTTTAGAAACACTTGGCAGATGCCTGGAAAGGGGCCAGCAGGTGCTATGGCACCCACGGGTACCACAACGAGTGCCATTCTATCCTTTTCAGCAGTTTTAGGCAGATCATTTGCTTCTATGTCTTTCGGTTTTGTCTCTTTCCCTACATTACGAACTCAACTGTGAACTTGGTGTTTGGTTGACTAAGGTTGTCTGCTGGTCGTTGTATTTGGGATTTGATTTATGACACGTGATGCTAATGTATCTTTAAAAACGTTTGTCCAGTGACAGTAGGTTGAGCCTTTTAGATGCCATAAAACTCTTGTCATTTGAGCTGTAATAGTCTTTTGTTGCTTGCGTGGGCATTTGTTGCAGTAAGTTTGTTACCCTCAAAGAGCTCAAGACCATTGTTAGGAAGCAGCAGCTGACCTAACTGAAAATGTTGTTATGCCCAATATGGTTTTCCTCAGAGCTTGGCACTTTAAATGTTTTTTTTCTTTTTTAAACACATTAAGCCAAAAGCTCAGTCCCAGTAAGGTTGTATATTTTCATTTCATTAAATACGGCATCGTCTTAATGACATCTAATTGTTGGTTTTGATTGACTCAGACTGCAAAATACTGGAGGAAGACAAATTAGACATAGCCTTTCTTCTCCCTGGTGTTTGTTCTCTGATTACTGAAGACAGATTCTCTTTGTACTTGGGGAATTAGCTTGCCATTTTTGACTTTTTATTAGGCCCCTTCGGCTAATGGTTTACAGCACAGACCTTGAAAGCGCTCCTGCACCACCAGTGCAGGCACCGTGTAATTAGTATGGTTGGTGGTGGAACATTTTGAGGATCATAGTCTACAGTTTCTGTACAAACTCATTACGTCCCTTATTATCCCATCAAGCTTGCATTAAAATCTATTCCGCAGCCTCTATTAACCATTTTTATTATCCCATGATTATTGTTTATCTTGATATCTCTTTTTGTCAGTAGCTTGGAGATTATATTTGAATGGCAGAGAAAAATAGCCAATAGGCTAAGTTTATATAATCATTTACAGTAGGGTAAAGGTTAATTTATATGTTTACCTTTCCTATCATTCTTGCGCAGAGACGTTTTCTTGTAAATGTGCTTTTACTAGTCTAGAGTAGTTATATCAGCCTTTTTGGGGTGTCAAAGGAGATTCTTCCACCAATTTATTTATTTATTAAAACATTTATATCCCACCCTTCCTTGTGGTTCAAGGCAGTTTACAATAATAATTTCCAGTGAAAACCACAATAAAATAGCAAACCCTAAACCACTCCCCCTCCTTCCCTTGTAATAGGTGCCCAGTGTTCAAATCCCCTCAAAAGCCCCAGTAAACAGACTTTCAGCGCCTTCTGAAAATCTCCAGGGAGTGGCTCCTCCTTGCTTCTTAAGGCAGCCCATTCCATAGAGCTGGGACCACAATGGAAACAGCCCGGGGTCTGGTTGATGCCAAATGAGCCATCCTGAGTGGTGGGATAGCCAACAGATGGCTTCCTGATTACTGTAGCTGGCGCACAGGGACATATGGAAGGAGGCAGTCCTTCAGTTTTCATAAGCAGAAATCCAGGTTTAATCCAAATCAGTGGCTAAGATCCACACAAGAAGATTTTCCATGGGAGCAAGGATTTTCATCTACAGAGAACAACTTTCTTACCTCCCCCTACTATGGCAGCCTAGAATGCCTCCCAGGTGATGGGCTGCTGGGACGTAGTGGTGAGAAAGCTGGGTTCCTTGGGTGGATTTCTCTTGTGCCCACAAGAAAAACAAGTGGATCCAAGCCAGCGTTTCACCGTTCCTCAGAACAGATTGTTTGTAAAATACACTCATAACAAGCTTCACCACTTGGGAGTTACCATCAAGTAGTCTGTCTTTTTGTTTTTGAGCCTGGTATATATCTGTATATATTTGTATGGACTATCAAAGGGGCTTGTGCTTGACCTTCACCGACATTTATTTTTAATGTGTAAAACTGTGTCTCATTTTTACTGGAGCTGAATATAAGGATTACTACCACAAGCATTAAAAGGGTAGTAGTTGTAGAAGGGATAGGAATTTGGGAGTGAGACTGGATCTATTGCAGCATTACTGTGTCATTTTGTTTTTGCCCCTGGTTCTTTGTTGTTCTTCTCACCCCATGATCCTCTTTAACCTCATCTTTTTTCCTTTCCTTCTACATTTTTTACTTCAGCCCTGTTCACAAGTTATAGTGGACACATATACAAGCCATATATGGTGTGCACTTGCTCTTTCTTTATATGTGAATTGAGTAATTTTCATGTTGTGTTCACTGTAGTTTGTGAACAGGACTTTCCTTCTTATTCTCCTTAAAAGCAGAGAATGGTGGCTGTTAACTGTTTTATGAAAAAGAAGTGGAAATGGTTGAAAAAGAATATATATACTTTTAAAAGCCCAGAAGCTTTGTGTCTTTCAAGAATTGTATGAAAGGGAGACATGTTTAAGGGTGTGCATTCAGTAAAGCAGAACCAACCCCCCCCTCCAAAAAATGCATTTTGGGGGTATTTGGCAAACCAAGTCAGAATCTCTGATCTGATTCAGCTGCTGAATACAGAATGCTGAATAAAAGCCAAAACTATTCAGCTTTTATTCAGCATTGCCAAATACAGGCTCGGGGGTTTAAACTTTAAAGGGCTGCACTTACCTTCTCTTTCCCACTGTTTCTGTCTCTCTCCCACCCTTTGCTCTTTCCAGGAGGGAGGGCGGAAGAGGGACCTTACATACAGCCAATCACTGCAGTGCTTTTGCAAATGGCATTGCAGCTTGCAAGGCTGTTGTGCCTGGTGGCTTCAAACTTGAAGCCCAACTACTAGCTTGCTTTCCCAGGGACAGGAGGAGGGAGGAGCACTGGCCACAGGTTTACAAGTAGGAGGGAGGAGCACAGGTTTACAAGTAAAGGTGGGCACCCTGCTCTTTGGCCAGTCACAGAAGTTTGTTCTTTTCTGAAATTCTTCTGTGTATGGCCAGAGAGCATAAAAGATGGGGTCTCTGGCTGGCTGACTCCATTCCTGCTGAGAGAACTTTGGTTGGAGATTGTGTGGGTAGTTTCTGCTCCAGCTACTGCACTGAGCCTGACTTTCCTGCTGCTGCCTGATACTAACTTGGACTACTTTGGATCAAGATCCTGCCTGCTGGAGAACAGAAGATTGAAGACATCCACTGGTTTGACTGATTAGGGCCAGTTTTTAAAACTTTTCTCATTTTGTTGTGGGCTGGTGGTGGTGGTGGGTTGGGGCCTGGGGGTTAGTGGTGGAGGGTAACTAGGCCTCTGGACCCTAGTACAAATTTGGTGCCTCTACCTCAACCCCCTCCCCCCAGTCCACTGAATACTCCTAAGAATAACTCCTTAGAAGATTTTGCCGTTGACTAAAGTGGATATAATGGAACTGAATTTTTTTGGTATTCCTGATTATTTCTAGATACCAGTACATTACCAGTATAGGTATTCGGGTATATTCGGGAATACTGAAAAAATTCAGCTTCATCATACCCGAATCCGAAAAGGCCGAATTTTTTCCCCTGCACACCCCTAACCTCTTGCTGTTTTATGACTGGAAGAAAAACTTCTGTCATCAGCTCCCAGTGCTGGTCTACATGTGCAGCACATGTACATTGTACTAGGATGCCTCAGTGTGGGATCACGTTTGAATTTTCTCCACATTTTTTTTAAAAAAACCTCACCACAGAGGAAACTAGCATGGCAGGTTCCAGTGTGATAGCTCTAGTAGTCTGTTGTATCTGAACAATTACAAATCTTGTGGCACCTTAAAGACTAATGAATGTATTGTAGCATAGGCTTTTATCAATCAGGGCCCACTTTATCAGATCCCTGAAGCATTATGTTTGCAGACACGTGGAGAGAGAGCTCTCAAGTTAAAGGCTGCTCTCTGGGAAAAGGTTCTCAAGGCCTCTGAACTCCCTTCAGCTAAATCCAAGGGCAAGCCTTCAGAGCAACTGGGTTTGTCCTGATCAGCTCCGCCTCCCAGTTCCATGGTTCAGTGAACCCAGGTAGCCTCAGCTTCACCATCTCGTAAGAAGGCATCATCCAGACCCCCAGCCAAGAAGATTAAGAAGGGGAAGGACAAGTCTAAGCAGAACCCATCCACCACATTGAGGGCTCATACCCCAGAACCAGCTTCATCCACAGAGGGCCTTTATAGACGTTCGGCCCTGACCTCGCCACCCATTTCAGTCTTTGAAGGCGAACTCGATCACGAGCTACCACCTGGCCGACTAGTAGCATCTGCTGAGACTGAACATATCATGCTTGGCCTCCTTGCTGTAAATTGGACACAGTGGGCCACAAAGTCTATGATTCTGCCTCACTGGGCTTTAAGGTGGCCAATTACGAAGTAATCATGGCTGGATACGAATTCTTTCTATAGGAACACATTCTATCCTTCATTGAACTATTGCCCAGTGAGAAATGGCTCTTGGCTAAGGTCCTGCAGATCAAGGCCATGCATCTCTCCAAACAACAAATCAATACCAGGTGTCATAAGAACATAAGAAAAGCCAATGTTGGATCAGGCCAATGGCCCATCCAGTCTTACACTCTGTCACACAGTGGCCAAAAACACTAGTTGCCCTCAGAAGGTCCAGCAGTGGGGGCAGGAAGCCCTCCCACCATTTTATAATCCTCCTCTATCTTTTGATTTGGTGGGCGATAACAAACTCCCAATGTTAAGCTTCCTTTTGGGCCCACTAATTCAACCCACAGCATTTCCAGAAGCGAATCCAATTCTCCTACCCTCTCATTCCATGGCTGCGGCTGCCAGAGCCATGGGGGGATTGCTGTTGCTCTCCAACGCTATGCCTGGCTACATTCTACAACCCTTCCCAACTATACCAGTCTGAAAGTGGAGGACTTGCCATTTGATGGAGCCAATCTGTTCTCATCCAAAATCGAATAACCTCTGATGCTTGAAGGGTTCATGTCCAGGATATTTGTGGTCCACAAAAAAGATTACTTCCTTCATAGGTTCTTGATTCCCTGGACAGTACTCTGTGGACTTGCCTGGTGGTCTGTCCCAGAACACTTGTCTTGAGGGATCCCATTTGGTCTGCCCCAGATTGATGTGATACTTACCACAGATGCTTCCTTGTTGGGTTGGGGGGGGCCAACTGTGGGGATTCCTTGGCCTCTGGTACCTGGTCACCTGAGGAAGGAAGATGTCACATAAAATTGTTACAGTTGAGAGCTGTTTGAAACACCCTTGCCTGTTTTTCAGATCTGTTGAACAACCAGTCAATCCTCCTACAAACAGTCAATGCAGTGGTTATGTTTTATGGGACCAAGGAGGGTGGCACAGGATCTCACAACCTCTATCTGGAGGCTGCAGCAGTCTAGTGTCTAGTCCTAGACATTGATGCTACCATATGAACTATCCTTATCCTGGGTATACTGAACATACAAGCAGACAGACTAAGCTGGATGAAGGGCTCCTCCCACAAATGGTCGCTCACCCTGGACTGTCTTCTGCCCATCTTCAAAGTCTGGGGGAGTCCACAAGTGGACCTATTCACTACCCTACATAATGCCAAAGCGAGGAGGTTCTGCTCTCAGGCTGGGCTGGGCAGTGAGTCCCAGGGCAATGCCTTCCAGATTCCTTGGGTGGGAGAGCTCCTATATGCTTTTCATCCTTTCCCCCTGATTGTCAGAGTGCTTGAGAAGGCCAGACGGGATCTTGATAGTCCCTTTCTGGCTCTGTCAGGTGTGGATTTGACCACTTATGGACCTGACCCACAGTCGGTTCACCCACTTTCCTAAGGCTAGGGATCTGACCTTTGGAGATGTGCTTCACCATGATGTCCACAAGCTTTATCTGATTGCTTGGATGATTGGGAAATAAACCTAGTTTTTTCTCAGCAGGTCTCCAAGGTCCTCCTCAACTCTTGCAAATTGTCCACGAGACCCTCTTATGCCTTTAAGTGGAACTGTTTTTCCTTATGGTGTAAGGGCAGAGGGGTTCTCTCTCATAGGGCACCCCTTAACAAGGTTTTTGACTACATAGTAGAGCTAAAATATACAGGTCTGAGTTTCTCCTTCCTCAAGGTACACTTTGCTGCTATTTTCGCCTTCACATAGGTTTTGAAGGGACCTCCCTTTTTCCCCACTTACTTCCAAAATGTTTCCTTAAAGGATTAGAAAACCTGTGCCCCCGTAAAGACCCCTTTCTTCCCCAGTGGTCTCTCTCCTTGCTGCTGACCTACTTGATGCAAAGGCTATTTGAGCCTCTCGCTACTTGCTCAAGAGCCCTGTTGTCTATGAAAGTATGTTTTTAGTGGCCATAACTTCAGCCAGACATGTTGGTGAACTGGCCATTCTTAGAGTTGAACAAGCCTTTTTGAAGCTTTTCCCCAGGACATGTGGTTCTCCACCCGGGTTTGAGTTTTCAGCCTAAGATTGTGTCTAAATTTCATTTATCACAGGACATTGTTTTGCCTGTTTTGTTCTCGAATCCCACCTTTGAAGCGGAATGGGAACTTCATTCTCTGGATGTTAGCAGGGCCTTACTCTTCTGTTTGAAAAGGGCTGCTGAGATCCATAGGAAGGGTTCTCTGTATATTTTGTAGATCCAAGGACAGGGAGACAGGCTTCCCCACAGACCCTCTCCCGGTGTTGGTGCAAACTATCAAGTGTTGCTATGATTTAGCTGATTGCCCTTTTCCAGTGGAGGTGTGAGCCCATTCCACAAGGGCTGCTATGGTGTCTTCGACAACCTTCTGGTGTGGAGTTCTGCTCGAGGAGATCTGCAAGCGGCCACCTGGATGTCTTCTGACACTTCCACGCAACATTATGTATTAGATGTTGCAGCCAGATGGCACACAGAATTCGAAAAGGCTGTCCTTTACTCCTTGTATAAATAGGTGAGCATGTTTCCAACCATCCTGTGTATAGCTTGCTAGAATCCCCATGTGTGACTGCACAGAAGGTTGACAATGAAAACAGGGTTGCTGACCTGTAATGGTTGTTCAATGAGTTTCTTCTGTGCAGGCACACATTCCCTCCCTCCTGCCCTACTACATGCTCTCAGCAGCATGGAGGAACTGAGGGTGAGTGGTGGTGCTGTGTGGGAGCATGTGGCTGTGGGTGGGGACAAGTTTACATCTGGCACACAGAGCCTTCTGGAGGCTTCGAACTGTACACCTACCATTCAGTAGGTCTGCTATGGAGTCTCAGACCTGTTGCTATGGAGTCTCAAATCTCAACCAGGTGTTACACGCAAGAATTTAAAGGGGGGAGGGGACCACATATGATCATTTGCAATTTAAAATGCAAGGGAAAAAGACAGCCTGGCAAGAGTGAATTACTAATTGTGTTTATATAAAAAAGAGTGATTATAATAAAAGGAAAGTCAAACTGAATTGAGTGAAAGTAACAGCCCTCCCTCCTGCTGGTGTCTTTAAAATGCACCTGTAGTCAGGTAGTTATCGTTAATAATTTTGCCTGTAGGAAAGGGGTGTAGGAGAAACTAAAAGGTTGTGGTTTTTTTCCCCCTCTTGAGAAAGCCATGAGCCAGTTGGAGATAGTTGGATTCTAGTGGGTCCTTGGTGATGGAGTGTGAATCAGAGCAAGGACTCGCCTTCGGTTTTCATCAGGTTTTATTTTCCCTAATGAGAGGAGCCTACTGGGAGAACAAAAGAAAGAAAAGAATGCACTTTGCACAACTGCAGACAGAATTGGCCCGAGGAGCTGTTTAATTCGAGTTTGTTCCCTACTCCAAAGCCATACTTCTGGTTTCATAACCCAGTCACGCCTTGAGCGGAGTATCTCCACAATATCTTTCTTTAATTATAAATATGCTTATCAAACTTCAAACGATGTGGAATCGTTGAGAGGATCTGTATTGTGTAAGGTGATACTGTCCTAAGACAATCACACCAATGAGTAATAATACTCTGCTCTTATAAGTACCTTTTCTTCTGGGAATACCAAAGCAGGTTACAAACATGTATTGACTAAAACAGTGCAGCACTTTGGCCAGGTAGGGAAATCGTTGTAGATTTATGGATCCAGCCACTCTGCTCAGCAAAGTTGGAAGCCTCCTCCAGCCTAAGGAGCCTTTCTCCACATTGGAGTGGCCAGGTTGGGTTGGATCCTGCCAGCTTTTCCTCTGTAGCAAGAGGAAGGAAGTCCAATCTCACCCAGTCCCTACCTTACTGCCACCCTGTTCCATATATTTTTTTCTTATCTTCACAAGTCCCACTGTCCCCTGGCATAGTCTTCCCGAAGTCTAAGGGAACCTTTCTCATCCTCCTTGCACTAATAGAAAAGATGGTAGGATTAAACTCATTGAACGCATAGTGAAAATTTGCCTGTAACAATGCTTGTGCATTAATAGTGCATTAATAGAGCCAGTTTGGTGTAATGGTTAAGTACAAAGACTCTAATCTGGAAGAACTGGGTTTGATTCCCCACTCCTCCACTTGCAACTTCTGGATGACCTTGGGCAAGCCATAGTTCTGCGAGAGCTGTTCTCTCAAGGACAATTCTGGAAAGAGCTCTCTCAGCCCCCCCCCTACCTCCCAGGGTGTCTGTTGTGGGGAGGGGAGGGGAAGGGAAAGGAGTTTCTAAGTCACTCTGAGACTCAGTGAAGGGCAGGGTATAAATCCAATCTCCTCCTCCTCTTCTTCTTCTTCCTCTTTCTATTTCTCCTCTTCTTCCGCTAGGGTGATGTGGCTTCTGAGAGATAAACAGCGTCACTCTGGCCCTAGCCAAATTCCTTTCAACTGTAGTGGTTCTTCATACAGCTGTTCAGAACTGATAGGTTGATGGAACAGTAATTTTATCATCTTCATCCATTGTAAAAATGTTAGAAGGCTTCGATTTAGTAAAATGTGAAGATCCTGGTATACCAAATTATGCCTAGTGCTCTTGTATGTCACATAATATAGGTGGCTTCCAAGTGGTTTCCCTGTCGCTGGAGCAGCTGCAACTGAAGCACAGCAAGAACTGGGTTTCCACATGGCAGGTGGAAGCAATAGAAAGTCATTATATTGACATTTCACTAATTATCGGTGTAGCAGGTTCTCTGAATTCCTGGCTTTCGTCAAAAGAAGTAAATCTCTATGCCCCTCCTTTGTGGAGATATAAGGAAAATGACATATCTCCACAAGGGAAGACACGAGAGACTTACTTTTAAAAAAGAAAGAAAGCTGAGAATTCAGAGAACTTGTTCTACCTATTGTTACAACAATATATAACAGTGTTCTAGTGCTAAATGTTAAAAACACTAAAAAGACACAAAACCCCGGGAGTAGGGGATGAAATGGCTGTCACCTGGACCAGAGAATAGGAATTTTCCCACCCACACAGCATCCATTCAGGCATCACTGCTATCTTTCCAGAAATTTCAGAGCAAACAGGTTTGAGAAAGATCAGAGAAAAGACAGGGAAATCCTTGGAGGTCCACAAATGCACCACGATGCTGTGGGAAGAAGGAAAAAAACTTGCTTCCCAAAAGTATTGAACTCAGGGCAAAATGCAGTCATGGCCTTAGAGTGACCTAAGAACTAAACTAAAAATATTCTGAATTTTAAAATCCCAATTCTCATCCATGGATGGAGAGTGAAGATGTAAGAAAAACTGTTTGATCTGGAATTGTATACTGTGATATGGTATGAATATTTCCCTTGTGGAAAATATTTTAAGCTGCAGTGTAAGCAAGTCCACAGAAGTTACTTGCACACAATTTCCCCCCTAGTTGTCTTATTCACACATACCTGTATGTGGGGCTTTTTTTCTTGGGGAATGCATCAGAACAGAGTTCTGGAACCTCTTTGACAAAATTCTTTTAAAAAATTTGAAAAGCTCATGAGTTTTTAGTATACAGACCGAAAACTTCATTTCCCTATTGAGAGTTCTGGCATTTCTTTTTCAAAAAAAGAAAAGAATAAAGCCCTGCCCTTATGTAGTAATGGTGAAAATGTCTCAAGGGTCTGATAATTAATTTTTTTTTAAGTGACCTATCTAAAGCCTTATTTATAATCTAAATTATACGGAACTCCCATTACTAAATCCTCCTGCAGTAGTGTTATCAACTTAAGGGCGGCCCTTTGCACATCAGCCTGTCTGCCGTGGAATCCATGTCCTTTGGAGAAGATTCAGGGATCTATTTAACAGCACATAGTTTAGCCCTCTCCTCTGGAACAGAATTTTGGCAGCACCTGCAACTGCTTGGGGAGGAGCCAAAAACATCATGTTTCATAGGCAGAAGTCTTGCACACATGGAAGTGCTGTGCAATATCCAAAGCTACATTTCTCATAGTAGAACCCCTTACAAGTTTCCAGAGAATGCCTGGGTTTCCTAAAATACTGCTTAGAGTTGACTATCATAGGGTGCCAGATGTCCAATATTTAGGATGTTTTCAGATGTTCATTGTATCAGTCTAATGGGAGAGCAATGCAAAGTTGGTTTTCCAGTCAGTTTATGATGTGTTTCCTTCTACTGCATGGCTGGTAACGAGGAACACCATGTTTGTGATTCTTTTCTGGGTGACTGGCATTATCACTAGGAAAGGGGGGGGGGGCGTCAGCTGGCAGTTTCTGTGAGGAAATGGAGGCAGGGTCTGGTGTGCCAGCATCACGCAGGCATGCTCACATCAGTTCTAGTGAAAATCAGAAGTGACATGGACACTCTAGCATTGTGCAAAAACTCTATGGTAAAACCATTCACAGAATCCCAGTGTGTCCATCACGTCCCTTCCAGTTTTTTCTGGAAGTGGTGTAATCACTTTGGTGTGTGTTCTCCTTCCCCCCCCCCCCCTTTCCTCCTCCTGGCATCTGAGGTGCCAACAGGTAATGAGACAGGATGCTGGGAGACCTTCCACTATAGGGAGAAGCCTGGCGTCCCTACTAGGATGCCATGGGATGATTTGCTACAGCTTTGACATGCAATAATATGCTGGTGGAAAACACCCTTCAGAAAGTAAAATATCTTAATATCTCAAACTAATTCCTCTGCCAAAGCGTTATAATTCTTACCTGAATTGTGAAATATCTTTGGGGGAGGGGGTTTCCAGTTAGGAAGCTTTACAACCACATTTGTTACACTCTCTGTTAGTGGTTCATTTTGTATCTGACTACTTTGAATTAAAAGACAAGCCTTACGCAAATGCCTCAGAAGTAGCTGTTTTCAAATGCATTCTACCTCCATATTCTTTAAGGTTTATAGCATGAATGAAATGGGCAACTTATATACTGGTCAGAACTGCTTTTAAAAGAGTGTCAGTATTTTCTGATGTCCAAGTAAAGGTGACCTGAAACATGTTCAGTATAAAGAAATTTATTCTGAGAACTAAAAATTCCTTCACAACAAGGTTTCTGGAGTGACCCAGAAATGCCCTGGCAGTTCCCTAAGGAGGCATTGCCAGATTACAGCTGAGCTGAGAAATGTATTAGGATTGATTATTTTCCTTGCCAAGTTTAAGCCACACCTCACAGACAAATTGGCACCACTAATAGATCTCCTTAAAGAAAGAGTCAGGCTTAGTTTCAGTGGGACGCCCAAAATGATTTCCTTCACTAAAGCAAGGTTCCTAAATAGATAATGCTCACACCTTGTGCATATTATATAGAAAGAATGCTTGAGGTTACAAACCAAATTTTGCAGACTTCCGGTTCCGGCAATTTGATGGCGGGCGCGCTCCTTCGGAGCTCCTGTGACATGGCAGACGGGAGGGGTCTTGGACATTTCCAGACCCCCCCCCCCCCAGTCCCTGTTGGCGCTCCCAGCTGTGAGAGTCCTACAGAGTCAGTCACCAATAAGTGTCCTTAAGGAAAGGAAGTCTTTATTGAGAAAGGTCTGTTGTAGTTATCTACACATTCTGTGTCAGTAATGGCTATTACAAGCCCCAAGCAGTGTAATTATACAGAATTCAAAAGGGTCTGGCAAAGGAATGTAACCAATAATAAAATCATGTAAAAAGCACCTAAATACCAGCCTGAGGTTCTCATGGAAAAAGCAGGAAGAAACAAAGCCAGACACAAGAAAAGATACATAGGTAGGCACCAGCAGTCTCCCAAGGTCAGAGCAGAGCAGGGAGTGATAAGCACACTATGAGAAGTATAACATAACATTCCACACACCCAACATCACAGGGTGACACATCCCACCTCCCGAGCAGGAGATGGCAGCATTAGCTGACACCAGCCTGGGGTGCAAGGGGTGCCTCTCCTGAGGCTGCAGCCAAGGGATCGGGGCTCTCCTTTGCCCCATAAAGTCCCGCTGCTGCGGCTCCATTATGGATCCAAGAAGCGCACACTGGAGAGCGAGCAAATGATCCAGCAATATAAAGCACTCCCATCACTGGCAACTTACATGGAAGAAACAGTGAGTGATCCTGCTGAACTGCTATGGGATTCATCCAGAGCCCGAAGCCCTGATTTGCAACGTAGGAGAGGGAGGGAACTCATGCCACCACCCCATCTGACTTCAAGCGGATTAATGAAAAGTGATTTATTCGGCTGAGCACAACAGCGTTCTTTTATCTGAACAAATAAAATACAGACTCGCCTAAAGCAAATGGCTGAATAGACTTTTCTTGACTTTAAAAAAAACTTACCCTGAAATGTAAACAATGAGTCGGACGGAAAAGATGGCAATGAGAATGAAGCAGTCCCCTGGAACTGCAAGATCAGTACTTCCGGTCACAAGACCAGAAGCAAACACTGACTTAGTGACAAACATGACAAACATGTTGGCTGTAGCACTGCGCCCCCTGCTGGATCAGATGACCAACATGAATAACAAGTTTAAAGCATTGCGAAAACAACTTAAAGATGCCAGGGTACTAACAGAGAAAACTGCTAAAGCAGTGGAAAAAGTTGAAACCAAAACAAAAGCTATTGATCAAAGGTTGGAAGTGATGGAGAAGGAAAGGAACTCAGTCAAAGACCAGCTTTTAAAACTCCAAATGGAAAAATCAGTTTATGTCCTAAGATTTCAAGATGTTCCTGAACAAAAAGAAGAAGATCTCAAAAAAATCTTGAGCAAGGTGTTGTCTCCAATGACAGGTTTAAAGGCGGACTCTTTGCAAAGCGATATGGATATGATATATTGAACATATCCAGAATATATCAAGAATAAAAACCTGCCTGGTGAGATAGTGGTGAGATTCTCAAAAAGATCTACAAGAGATGTGGTGCTCAAGGTCACAAACGGGACAACTCTGAAAATCAAGGACAAAGACATCAGAGCCTTAAAGGATATACCATTCGAAATTAGAAAGAAGAGGAAACAATATAAAAGCTTAACCACTTTTTTGCAGGAAAACTCCATTCCTTACAGATGGATAACACCCGAGGGCTTTTTTTTTTTGCACCCCTGGAAAAGATACAGTCTAAATTTCTAAGATCTATTTTTCGTTTCTCAACTAGTGCTTCCAACGCCAGCTTACGATTAGAAACTGGGCTGATCAGATTGGAGGTCAAGATAGCTTTGGCCTCCATAAATGCCTGGCTAAGGTTATGCCATAGGCCATTTGATATCACCGCTCTAATTCTTATAGACAGCTGTTGCTCTAATTGGCTTAGTGCAGTATACCATAGGATACATCTGCTTGGCTTTTCATCTGAGTCATTACAGATAATGCCACTAGAACAAGCTAGGGCTGTTGTTAAACAAAGAATATATGATATTGAAAGGCAAAGTGATATTGCTAAAGTGTCAACTTTTTTGGCCCCAAAGGAAACAAAATATAGGCCCTGTCCACACAAGCAAGATAAGCCGGACGGGAAGTGACTCAAATTTGTGCCAATGCAATTTGCGCCGCTTTTGCAGGATCACACAGGTCCATGGACTTGTGAGGGCGAACCACCGCTGCGTGATCACACGCAGCCGCGGGCGAGTTGGTTTTTTTTCCCGGCCATTTTCAGTGCGCTTATCTGCTTCTACAAGGGATCGATGACTTGCCTGTCCACCCTTGGGACCATCTGATGAGGCGCATACCGGGATGGGAGGGGGGGGAGAAAAACAAAAAACCCGCTCCCCAACGCCACTTGTTTGCACTGGCGCGATCACACCAGGAAAGGTCAGTTCTGGGCCGTCGCAAACCATTTGAGACTGCCTTTTCACTGGTAGCTAAATATGTCGATTCCCCACCGGCTCAAAGTGGTTTGCGACACTTTGACACCGGTTGCAGGATGCTTCCCAGATGTGCTTGTGTGATCACGCCAGTTTGAGCTGGCGGGGAATCGTCCTTCTTGTGTCGCAAATGGGTGCGCATGATCGCGCCCATATAGTTGCTCCTGCAGTGTACTTATCGTTACTAGAGATTCCCTCTCACCGTAGGGCATACTCCCTGGCACGATGTAACATCTATCCTTCGGCGATGTTAGAAGGCCGATATAAAAAAGTACCTTTGCCTGAGCGACTATGCCCGTGCGGCTCAGGGAAAGTTGAGACAATTGAACATATTTTACTCCATTGTACATTTTATGAAACCATTAGAGTAACATTTATTCATCCTGTTATAAGGAGGTATCATGGATACTTGGATAAGGAGATAAATAAGAAGCTATTATTTGATTCTGCTCCACAGATTATAATAAACTGTGCCAAATTTTTAGCAATAGCTCAAAAAATACGCGCTGCACATGTAGAACAATTTTAAAAGAATTCAGAAGATTTAGGAGATGGGGAGTAGAATTGTGTAACTCTTATAATATTTGTCCAACAGTTGAATATCAGGTGATAAAGTATTGTAGAAATTTAGAGTATCAGCAATTTTGTAATTAATATACGTAGATTTAATGCAGTTTTATATTTAAGGATTTGATATTTTATATATTTTATTAGTACCCTTTTTGTATTGATTGTAATTGTGCTGGTGATATACCGAATAAACAACACTGACTTGACTGGCTTGGTATTCAACTATAAGCATAAAAAAGAAAAGTTCTGTTATGAAAGCAAAACTGTTTTTGGAAAAACAACAAAGCACAGCGGAAAAAAAAAGAAAACAGAGGAAAAAGAAGAAAAGGAAGTTAGCACACATGATTTAGAAAGCCCAGAAGACTCAACGTCCAGCACTCCAGATGAAGAATCAGACTCAGAGAAAGGGGCAGCTGCCCCTAAATATCTGACGGTCCAAGATACTTTCTCAAAAAAGGCAAAAGGGGAAGAAAATGAAATAACTGAAAACCTTTGAAAGTTTAAAAATCTTCACTTCCGGCAAGATTTGCGACCATGGCGGACGCGCTCCTCCGCACTAGCGGGGAGCGCGATCCGTACCCGGCGGGAAGAAGGGGCTTCGGACTGGTGCCAAGCCCCCAGAGACCCTAGTGAAGGGGCTCTGCCTGGGGTGGCACGAGGGGGATCTCTCCCTACGGTGGCGATCGAGGGATTGAGGTCCCCTTTCATCACCCCCATAGGTTCCCCCGTCCGTGGGAGCCGTATGGCTAAAAGCGCAAAACCGAGAAGAAGCAGAGAGTGTGAAGCAATGAGGCTGGAACTGACAGTTACGCTTGGAGAAACAGTGAGTCTGAAGTAAAAAGCAACAGAATACAGCGGGAAAGGCGGGTGGAGTAAACCCCCCCCCCTCGAGACTGGCGTACTTACGGGACTCTTCACGTGGCGTTACTGCATGAAAAAACGTACGTTCGGCTTGCTTGATGGCAGCATCGCGCTTTAGAGGATATGAGCTTTAAAAAGATATAAGCGCAGTCGTGGAATTTGCTCCTTTCGTCCATCTTATCTAACTATCAACAAAGAAGCATAGTCTCAACAATGACGGGGAAACCGAAACCTTTCCCCAAACTAGGAAGTACAGCTCCGAGTTCAAAGGTTGATACCACGGAGATGAGCACGGTGTTCTCCTCGTTATTGCGACCTCTAGTGGACCAAATGACAGCTCTCAACGTTAAGATGGACAAGATGCAATTGGACCTGAAGGAGTCGAATAAAACTACAGAGAAGCTGCAGCGAGAACTTCTGGAAGTTAAGACTTCAGTTAAAAATCATGATTCAAGACTACAAAAAGCGGAGAAAGAAAAGGCCTTCCATTCTGATCAGCTCTTGAAACTTCAGATGGAAAGATCGAATTTTTTCCTAAGACTTCAGAATGTACCAGAGGATAAAGGAGAAGACCTTAAAAATCTGTTAAGTGAAGCGCTTGAACCAGTGACGGGCTTAAAAGCAGCGGAAATAAAAAGCGATATGGATATGGTTTATAGAACCTATCCAGATTATACTAAAAAGAAAAGCCTGCCTGGTGAGATTCAGATAAGGTTCTCCAAAAAGTCAACAAGAGATGTGGTGCTCAGGACCACAAATAAAGCAGTTCTGAAGATCAAAGGAAAAGAAGTTAAAGTGATGAAAGACATCCCATTTGAAATAAGGAAAAGAAGGAAAGCCTATGGAAAACTGACATCTTGGCTACAGTCTGAATCTATTATCTATAGGTGGAATGTTCCGGAAGGACTGAGCTTCAGCATCAAAAACAAGAAATACAAAATTGACTCTGTCCAACAGGCGAAAAGTTTTTTGGAAAAAAGCAAAGAAAAGAAAAAAGAGAGAGACTCAGATGGTTCACTGGCATTGCAAGAAAGTATGTATGGATTTGATAGCTCAAAGAGCGAAGAAGAAACGTCTGACTCGGAAAAGGGAGCAGCAGCTCCAAAAGTACAAGAAGAGACTGTTAAGACAAGAAGAGGACGAAAGAAGAAATAAAGGCTGAAATGTTTTTTGAAACTGCACTTATATATAATAGATAATTTGTATAATTAAGCATTCCTTCAAAAGAGCATGTCTGTCAAACAGCTTTTTTTATTTTTCATGTATCATCAGTAACAATTTTATCTAAATATTAGCCAAGGTTTAAAACGCTTCATATGTATTAATGGCATAGCAATATTAAGCAAATGATAAAGCACACTCTGTATAAGGTAAACATAGCTTAGAAAAGTAGCGTTGTAGAATTAGATATAGATAAAATCAATAAAAATTTAAAAAAAAAAAAAGAAAGTTTAAAAATCTTATTAAACTGTATCTATTTGTTTTATATTCTAATCGAGCAATATGTAACTGAGCTTTAGAAAGCAACTTTTTTTCCTTTTATTTTCAACATAAGGGAGTTCTTAAGCCATTGAAATAATTTACATTATATGATCCTTGTATAGTTTATTTTAGTCTAGTGTTTGTAGTGTTTCAGTGTTTGTAGTGTCTAGTGTTATGTAGTATGAAATTTTTTAAAAAAATATCTAAAAAAGAGATTACAAACCAAGTTTTGATCATTCAACTGATTTATTCCAAGAAGTGTATTAGACTGCATTACTAATCAGGATTGATGCATTATTTTTTTTGTTTGTTTGTAAAGAAATTTTTATTTTTCAAAAAAAAACCCATCAAAAATAATACATTTACCTTATACAAATCCCTTTTTCCATATTATATAACATTTTGTTCTATTTGTACATTCTATTTTTATCTTGTTTTGGTGGTTTCCCACCACCTCTGAAGCATAACACATTTTCCATTTTATTCAAAATAGTAATACTTATATCTATGTTTCATTTCTGGTAACGGTTATATATCTTTAAAATACTTATACACCAATTCTTATTTTCTATACTCTTATGTATTTCTAAATAAAAGCAGCTTCATTGTCTAATTTTAACTAAAACATTCATATAATATATTTCTATTCCTTTATGCTATTATAACCATGTATAAATGTAGTTTTTCATAACTCTTATATCGTTCATCAATAGCAGTAACACCGGTGAAACTGACTCCTGTAACGTTTTGTAGAACTTCGCTGTAAATCCATCCGGTCCAGGTGCTTTACCTAATTTTGAGTCATTTATTGCATTTTTGATCTCTTGTAATGATACTGGATTATTAAATAGTTCTTTAATTTTCTCTGTTGGTTTTGGTAACTTTAATGCTTGCAGGTATTCTTTAATCTTTCTTCTGTCTTTGTTTTCCTTCTTAAAAAGTTTTGCATAGTATTTAAAAAATTCTCTTTTTATTCCTTTGTTATCTATTTTCTCAATATTTTCTCTTATCACTTTGGTGATAAATTTATTTTCACGTTTTTTCTTTAATTGCCATGCTAAGTATTTTCCGGGTTTATTTGCACCTTCAAATGCTTTTTGTTGAAGTTTTTTTAAGTTCCAGTACATCTCTTGGTTCAAAATGGCTTTTGCTTGGTCTTGTAGCATCCAAATTTCCTTTTGCAGTTTCTTTTTCCCTGGTTTCTTCTTCAGTTCTTCTTCCTTTGTTTTAATGGCTTGTAGAATATTTTCATATTGCTCTTTTTTCTTTTTATTATCTTTAGCATTTAGCGATATCAATAGTCCTCTCATCACTGCTTTGTATGCATCCCATACGGTTTGAATTTTAACTTCTTTCTGCATGTTTACTTGGAAGTATAGGTCTGTTTCTTCAAGTAATTTTTTAATTATTTCTTGATTATCTAATAAGTCCTCGTTTATTCTCCATCTCTTTTGTTTTTTAACCTGCCCAGCTGTCCATAAACACGGATTGTGATCTGAGATTATTCTGGGTAAAATTTCCACTTTTCTTGTCTTAAAGGTTAGGTTAGTAGTCATCCAAATCATGTCAATTCTTGAATGTGAGTCATGTCTGTTAGAGTAAAAGGTAAAATCTTTTCCTTGTGGGTTAGCTTTCCTCCAAATATCTTCCAACTTTTCTTGTTTTATCAGTTCAAAAAAAATTTTTGGAAGCTTCCCTAACGTCTCATCCTTTCTTTTAGAGCGCCTGTCTAGTTTATTATCTACAGTTCCATTGAAGTCCCCTAACATCATAATTTGATCATAGTTTACATTGTCCAATTCCATTTGAAGTTCTTTAAAAAAAATTTCTTTAGCTCCATTCGGAGCATAAATGTTCACAATCAAAGTTTTCAATCCTTGCAGTAAAATTTCAATAGCTAAATATCTTCCATCTTTGTCTTTAAATATTACTTTAGGTTCCATATCTTTTTTGACATATGTTACAACACCATTTTTTTTGTTGCTTGCTAAAGAATAAAATTCTTCTCCCAATTTTTTCCTTATTAAATATTTATGGTCTTGTTTTTTAAGATGAGCTTCTTGCAAGCAAATTATATTACATTTTTGTTTTTCCAACCAATGACCTACCATTCTACGTTTCTGGGGTGAATTTAGTCCATTTACATTCCATGTAAGTATTTTGTAATCCATTTTGATATATTCTTAAATATCTCCAAAATCATCTTTATTCTCTCCCAGGAATGCATACATTTCTTCTGTGCTTTTAATCACTACTCTGGAGTTGCCATAATAAAAGCTTAGTCCTTGAGGTATTTCCCAACGAAATCTGATTTTTTTCTCCTTCAGTTTTTTCGTCAGACGCTTGAATTTTTTCCTTTCTTGCAGTATTGCTCTAGGCAATTCTTTCATTACTATGATTTTCTTTCCATCTATTACAAAAGGGTCAGTAAAGCACTTCCTGTAGATTTGTTCTTTTGTTCTTTTCATTGTAAATTGGACAACCACATCTCTTGGTACGTTTTTGTCTCTTGCATATGTAGAATTAACTCTATAAACAAGATCCATGTGTTCTTTAACAACTTCTTCCTGTTCTTGTAAAAAATCTGCTATTGCTTCTTGCATTCTTGTAAAAATGTCCTCATTCAATTTTTCCTCGATCCCTCGAAATCTCAAATGATTTTGCATATCTTTATAATGCATCATCTTTTCCATCCTCTCATTCTCTCTCATTGTCTTATGGGTGCTTTCTTCCAGTTCTTTTACTTTAGTTTCTATACCTTGTGTTCTTGTGGATAATTTTTGAAATTCTGCTTTTAATTCCATGAAATTTTTATCTGCTTGAGCCGCTATATTATTCATTTTAACATTTACCTCTCCTATAGCGTCTAACATTTTCTTTTCCATTGCTTCCATAACGGCTAGTAGCTCTTTTTCTTTTTTTGCTGCCATTGTAGGAGAGGACCATGTAGCTGCTCTCGATCTTAGTCCGCGGTCCGTTTTGCCTCTTTAAAAAAGATCGATTTTATCTTGTTTTCCAAATCAAACACCAATTAGTGCATTCAAACAAGCTAATCTTGCCAAGTCAAATTATGTTGGTTTCAGCCTTCTAAGTTATATAATCTTTGCGATATTGCAGTTTAAAAATTTTATAAATCCAAAATGGCGGGCGTGACTTCTCTATGGTTAATGTCAAAGGTTATAGTCTTTTTACCTTGCTTCTGGCTTGCCGTAGTTTCCTTTTGTCCCTTCCTTTTATTTACTTGTCTGCTCTCTGCACGTCACTTCCTGTTATGGTCTTTCTGGTCCGGCAGTATTTAGAGTCCCCTTTCTGGTCTGGCAGTATTTAGAGTCCCCTTTACCTTCTTCCGGTTCTTCTCCTTTTCCCTTCTTGTCTGCTCTTCTAGCCGTCACTTCCTGATTCAGTCCTCACGTCTTAATCTCGCGATGCTTGGTTCCCTTCTCCCTCTTTGTCTCGCGTTGCTTGGCTTCCCCTCCCGACTCTTCTTAACCACAGGAATGTTAAACAACTTGTTTTTTTGGCTTTTTAAGTTCAAATTCGGTTTTTTAGCGCTTCAAAACTGCTCTCATCCAATCAACAACAGTCTATTGCTTCACCCGATCTGCTTTTCGTCTTTCAAAACGCGGCGGTGGTAAGGCAAAAAACTTTTTCCGTTACCTTTTGTTGTTACTTCGCTTCAGATGTGATCCCAACGTTTAAACTTTGTCTTCTTTGTTAAGGAATCAGGGGAATTGGAGGTTTTATGCTGAATTTTTCAGCTCAGCTCGGCTCCTTAGAGATACTCGCAAGAATCCTCTTCGGCTGCAGTGCTCAAGGTGTCGGAAAAGTCTCCTCCGAGACTTTCCCTTCACCGAGGTTGCTCAAACCTGGATTATATTGCTTGCTGGTCCTCACACTACCTGTGTGAGGTTGCGTCAGGTGGATTAATCCACCCAAGCTGTCAGGAAGAGCCGCTGTCCGCCTTGCGCATTTGCAAAGCGTGTCAGACCTCCATTCCTCCGACCGGAAACTCCAGGATTGATGCATTATTGACTGGAGCATCACATCATCCAAGGTGGACAGTATCACTGGTGGCACTGCCACCATTCATTCTTGTGCACACTCCCTTTTTACAAGAGGGAAAACAAACAAAAAAACAATAGGCATAAAGAGTGGAAGAGTAAGATGGATGTACAGTAAGAATGAAATAAAGTGGGTCCCATCTTTCAATGTTGGATACAAGGAGGAATCTGAAGAGAGGCTGTGGCTCAGGGGAAGAGCCTCTGCTTTGCATGCAGAGGGTCCCAGATTCAATCCCCAGCATCTCCAGTTAACAAGACCAGGCAGTAGGTGATGTGAAAGACCTCCGCCTGAGTCCCTAGAGAGCCTCTGCAAGTCTGTGTAGACAGTATTGACCTTGGTGGACCAATAATCTGATTCAGTATAAGGCAGCTTCATGTATGTTCATGAAAAGTTTAAAGCTTGTAAATTAGAGTAAGCATTGATGAGGCCTTAGTTGATTTCAGAACCAATAATTGTTTCTTGGAAAAATTCAGTGAACTCTAGGGGTGTGCAATTTTTTTAATGGGTATTTTTCAATTCGAGTCTATTTGAGTCTAATTTTTTTTAGGATTTCCAAAGAATCTCAGTTTGCAATATTGGCACAGTGTTTCAGTCCGGGATTTCGGAAATCCTGAATTTTTTCAGGTCCAATAGACCTGAGAAGAAAAAATACCAGTTAAAAAAAACCAGCCCAGTCCTAGGGCTCACTTGGCATATCCTGCAGCCCAGTTTAAATCAGGCTTCAGGAGAAGCCAATGCAAAGTTGAGCCGGCGGGGAACACAACTGGGCTTGCTACTCCTGCAGTCCAGTTTAAATCAGGCTGCAGGAGAAGCAAGCCCCAGGAGCTGCTGTGCCGCATAGATCTCATTGTTCCTGGCAACACAGAAGATTCTGACTGAGCTTGCGTCTCCTGAAGTCCAGTTTAAACCAGGCTGCAGGAGATGCCAGTGGAAAGCCTAGTCTCTGGGGAGAAATCTACTGCCATCGGCACAGCAGATCCTATGGCTGCCTTCTTCTGCAGCCCAGTTTAAACCAGGCTGCAGGAAAAGCCAGCCCCAAGCCGAGCCAGTGGAAACAGTCTGCTCCCCACCGGCACTGCTGATCCTCGGGCTGTCTTCTGCAGTCCCTTTAAACTTGTAACCAGTGCATTTTCTTGATGTTTTCCTCGATCTCCCCAGTTGGAACCTTAAGCTGTCTTGTTGTTGTAATCTATATCAGCTGTGACATCCAAATATCACTCAGGGGCATGCCTAGGTAAAGCACACTGCAGGTCTAATCTTGATGTTCCAGAGCATGAATTCTAAGATTGTTGATCATGGTTTATGAAGATTATAGAAACTTTCACTACTTAGAGGCTTGAAGAAAGATATTATTATCTAGCACAGTTGATAAAGGACTAGTATTTGTAAAAGACATAGAGAGAGACAAGGAGTGAGCGCACTGGCTCCATGCCCTGTGTGCGACGAGTGTGCTTTACAGATACATCTTCCATGAGCAAGTCAATGTAGAAGAGGATCCATTGAAAAAGAGATTCAGGAGATAGTAGGCAGGTTGAGATGGGGATAAATTCAGGCCTGTTTCAGACATGCATAATTATCAATTGATTGTGATGACTTCCACTCAGGGAGGCTTTGTTTGTTCAGAGGCCCAGGTTCAGATCCCAGCATTACCAGTTGAAAGGTGATATGAAAGCCCTCCACCTGAGACTCCGGAGAGCTGCTGCCGGAGTAGATAACACTGACGTTGATACACTTGTTATAAGACAGTTTCATCTGCTTTTGTGTGTTTATATATTTACACAGATAAAACATTTGTCTATCTGTAGATGGATAACTTCAGTGGAGTCAGTTCACATTCACTGTAAATCATCAATTATGAAGTAATGAGGGAGGTGCTCAAAACCTTGACATCATGGGAATATATTAAAGTAGTAGTATTTCATGTACAGGTAATAATTCAGGAAGGTAAAATAATACAGTCCTGTTTTGTTATTAAGCTTATAAGGGCTATAAAAAATCAGCAAGTATTCAGGCAAGAAGGTTGAACAAATTATTACCCAGATGTAATAATATGGACTACAAAGGGTTTATCAAGGAGAGAAAATTGTCAAATAGGAATAGGTAGGAAATAGTGTATATAGGGGAAATATAGAAAAAACACAAGAGCATTCTACTTTACCAACACAGAAAAAGCATTTGATAGAGTGGAATTGGGGGGGGGGGGTCAGTGAGAGGGGAAAGCTGGTGAGGAACTAAGATCTTTAGAGAAGAAGAAGAAGAGATTGAATTTATACCCCGCCCTCCACTCCCCAAGGGAGTCTCAGAGCGGCTTACAAACTCCTTTTCCCTTCCCCTCCCCACAACAGACACCCTGTGAGGTAGGTGGGGCTGAGAGAGCTCTATTCCCAAGCTGTCCTTGAGAGAACAGCTGGTACAGAGCTATGGCTTGCCCAAGGTCATCCAGCCAGGTGCAAGTGGAGGAGTGGGGAATCAAACCGGGTTCTCCCAGATTAGAGTCTGCGCACTTAACCACTACACCAAACTGGCTCTCTTTAGCAGTAGCTGGAGGGGGAGGCAGGAAAGTAAGCGGGAGGAAGACATTGGTGCCCAGGTTTAAAAATGGAGAGGCTGGCACGCATTCTTTAAAAATTAAAAACAAAACAGAAAGAGTGATGGGGCAGGGCAGAAAGGCTGAACTCCCCCACCCCGCCTGCTGTTTGCTTCACCCAGTTGGTGCTTTCCCTTTTTTGCCCTTTCTGAAGCCACCCTGTCACAGAGCTCAGTGGAAGAACCTGCAGGAAAGATGTCTGGGAGCTGTGAGGAGGGACCTGGGCTGGGCGCAGTTAGTGCTTTTTGTCCTCCTTGGAAGTACTTTGCTTGTCCCATCCTTGGCGAAGCATCAGGGCCCCATCCTGAGAAGGCGAAGGCCTCTTTTTTTATCCATACCCCCCTCCCCACCAGCTTGTGGCTTTTGCTTTCTTCCACAGTCCCTCCCATCTTCTTGTTTTAGAAAGAAGGAAGATCGTGGTCACCTCGCCTGGTTTATACTTTTTTGGCTCTGAAGTAGTGAAGGTGGGAAAGTAGAGGCTGCAGAGGTAGAGGAGACAGTGGCTGCTCTTCTGCTGCGTCTGGCTGGGCAGCTGTGAGGGAGGCCATGCAGGTGCAGTATCCCATCTCCAGCCCTAACTAGCTGGAAGTCATGCCTTACCTCAGCAGAGAAGAGCTATTACCAGGGGGAGGGGGACCAGGAAAGGAGGGGGCAGGGCACAGTCAGGAGGGGGCATCACTTCCTAAGGGCCCCTGTGGCTACAGTCTTGAGTGAAGTGCTCACATAATTGAGAAGTCATGAAGTATGCTCCCCCTTTTATATAACTTAGACCCACTGATCCCATTTCAGTTTGCTTGTTATCTTTCAATTATAACAATTGAAAGATATCATCATGCATTTACACTGGCCAGATTCAATTCATCACCATCAGTCATGTTAATTGGATGAGATAAGTTAATCAGAATTACTGGACGTTGCAAAATTTCTCTCCATTGCCATAAAAAGTCGGGTGGAGGTAAGTTCTAGTGAACAAATTGTATGTTAACTTGAATTTTATCGTACATGTTGTAAGATTGTACAACATGTACAACATAGGCAAGAGTACTTTGTAGTACTAACATTTTACTAGTTTTATTGTTTATATGGCTTGTGGTCTATAATAAAGACTGACTGAATAATTAATAATTGAAAAGTTTAGGTTGGGATCAAACTATCAAATTCCTTTCTAGTGTACTAAAAGTTAAGGTTGCTCTTAATGGTAGTTGATAATAGGGGACGGTGTAGCACAGGGAACCTTGTTATAACACTTGAGGCTACAGGACCGATGGGAGAAAGGAGATATATTTGATTTGTCAAAAATATAATTAAATTCTGTCAGTGTGTTCTCTCTGTCAATGCATTAGTAGATGTACCAAGTTCAATAAGATACCAAAATATTAAATTAATATGAGTAAATCAGAAATCGTGGAGTTAAATTTGATGACAGTGTTGAACAGGAATTGATGAGACATCTCAATAGGATATGGGGAGAAAACAGCAGTTAGATGAATATCATGCCTAAGTCATTTTTTTTAAATGTTGCATTCGATTAACAAGTTGGGTCCCTGGAGGAACCATGAGGAGGCTAAATAATTGGGAATTCCTGCCTGCTCCTAAATTTGTAAACTCTTGGGGGCTTCAGTAGGGCAGTTTCCTCTCCTCCCTTATTTGACTCACTATTGGACAGTATTCCAAGGGTAATGGGCAGACTTAATCATCCGATTGATGGGGTTTATGCTGGGTGTGTAAAAATCCTTACCTCATCTGTGACTGGTCATTCTTAGCAGTTTTTGTGTAAGACTCTCGATTGCAAACTTTGGTATTAGAGGGAATAATTTTAAACTACATTATTGAGAAAAATAGAAAATGTTAAATGGGGTTGTATGGGACAGTAAAACAAACTAGAGTAAACTTACAGGTGTTGCTGGGGGGGAGGCTATGTAAATATACCTGATACAGTGAGAGCACATCGAACTAGGCAATGAGCAGATAAAGAGGAGATTCCTCATAGAAAGTGGGGGCCCACAGTTTGTCTCGAGACAGCAAACTATACAAGGACCAGTGGAAAGTATCCCATAGCTGACAGGAGGAAGAGAAGAGATACTGTGTGAGAAGGATGATGCAACATAAGTCTACGAAATTCTGAGAATAACTATCAGAGACGCCTTAGTCCAAGTGCTTCTTTTGTCGAATCGATCAATCCAACATCATAATGATTTGAATCAAGGAATTTTTTTTATACTGGTAGTTCAGCATAGATGTTTTAAAGAGCTTGGTGTGAACAATAGAAGTCTTGTGTAAAGAAATTATTCAACGGATTCTGGATTATAGAGTCCTCTTTTCCCATAATTTGCAAGTTGAACACTTGATAAAGGGTATGTTTCCACAGTATAACAATCTCAGAGAATTACCAATAATGGGATAAAAACCGAAAAAGGGTTGCTTCCTGTGTTTATGATGGGATTGATAAAGTAGATGACTATCAGTAGCAATAGTGCTGAGTTTTTCTGTAAAACTTGAAGTGGAACAATAGAACCTAATATTACAAACATAAAATATATCAGATTTTGTGTTAATTCTACTTTGCCCTCACCCACTCTGAGTGAACTGATTATGCTTTTTGTTAGATCTTGATTTAAACCCGCCTCTCTTTGTAATAACTTCCCTCCACATCCCACATTTCTGTTCTGAATATAAAAGCTTTGACCTAATAGATGTGTGCATTAATGTGTGTGATGATGTGAGGTGTGACTCTCAAAAGCTGAAATGGGTTTTTTTAGGCTTTAAGGTGCCACTGAGTTCTTGTTTCAGATTTTAAAAATTGTTTAAATCTAAAGGAGTGCCAGCTGAAGTACTTTACAAGTGGTATTTTGTGTGCAGCCCAGGCCGGAGGCAGGGCAGTGGTCACTCACCCAAGGGGGTCTATACTCTGAAGTAGCCAGCAGGAGTGGCACCAAAGACAGCAGGACCTCAGCTGTGGCCTGTTCTAGTGCACCAACCAGCTGGCTGGCAAGAACTGGTGTGTGGCTTCTGGGCCCTGCAAGTGCTGCCAAAAGGTGTGTAATTGCCTGTGGCCGGGCCAAGACATATGACAGCCCTGGGGCACAGGACTGAGGTTACGTAGGAAGGGATGGGCTGGGCACTTGATACAAAAGAGGCAGAAGATTGGCACATAGGAAGAGATGGGCTGGACACTTGGTATAAAAGGCACTGGGTGGAGTCAAGAGAAGGAGTCCTAGAAGGAGTTGGAGGGAGGGAGGAGTGAGAGATAAGCAGAGAGTGAACAGGAGGAAGACAGCTGCTTAAGAGGGACAACAGGAGGCCTGGCCAAGGAGGGCGAGGGCAGGAGGCACCCCCTTGTGACAGTAGGTGGCTGAGGGGAGGGCCTGTCGGGGACACCCGTGTGAAGGTCTGTTGGGGGACATCTGTGTGAAAGCAACCACGGGTTACTGTATCCTAAACACTTTGCTATAAATCTGGCAAAGCAAAGAGTTTGGATTGGAAGTCTATCTGTCTGGTGATGGATGTTACCTTTGACATGTCCCTCCCTCTGAGCAGGGCCAGAACCATAACGTTAAAACAGGATTTATTGATCAAAGGTGTTTAGTTTTTGGAACTATGCATGTAGATGCAGATCTTGACGTATGGTAGAATTGTCCAAAACTTTCATATCATAGCGGAGAGAAGATCTGAAAGCAGCTGCGTTGAGACTTACATAAGGTATTAATGGAAAAGAAACAATAAATGTGTGGCCCCAAAATTATAAATGCATAGGCATTGTAAATTAAGTTTAACTCCACCTCTGGCAAGATGCAGAAATGAGAACAAAGAAAATGTGAGATATCATTGACAATAGGGAAGGAGATTCCAATGGACAGTGTTAACTGACGGTTAGTTAAATCAGTGATACTGAATGTGGCCATGCATCTCAGGATTTTTTAAAATTTGTGTTAAACTTAGTTTGTAAGCTTGGCTGATCACTGTTGCCAATAACAGGAAACTTTTAAAAAATGTGTGGATTGATCCTTAGGCATGCTTGAAGGCATTACTCAATTTGGGATTCAAATTTCTGAGCTTTTTTTGTATAGGTAATGCAATTAACAGGTAATCAAGTAATTAAGTCAAAGAAGCTGTTAAATAAAAATTACAGACTTCTGAATATTCTTTCAACCCCAGGAGTCTGTTTGATAACAAAAAGCTTGACAAAACATTAGTTAAAAGTATTTTTCTGAATGCTTAGCTCAGTGTTGAATTTATGTTTCTAGAAATGTACATGCAATCAGATACAGCCCCAAAGAGATAATTCACTGGCATTAGTTTCCTTTTGAATGGGGAACAAAGCAACATTTATGGTCAACCCTTAAATGTCCAATTTTGCCTCTAACCATAGGGTGAATGCACGAATATGAATAAGAGTCTTTAATAGCTTAATATACACCCACAGCTACCTCCTTCGCTCTTATCAAAAACTTCAAAACAAAACCTAACAACTTGCTTTCTCTGACTCTTCTTTATTTGTATTTCTGTTGTGACTTTGACACAAGAACACAATTCATTAAAGCCGTCGTTTCACTGTTCTTTAAAAGCACAGGGAAACTCCATAGGTTGGATCCAGTCTCAGTTTTCCACTCACTCAAAGCACTTTTTGAGTCCAGTGGCACCTTAGAAAGAAACTTGCCCAGGTACAGATATTTCCTTTCTTACAAAATGCAAACACCTGGACTCAAACTTCGTTCTGCTGCTTCCGACCAACATGGCTACCCGCCTGAAACAAAGCACTTTTGTCAACATAAGAGAATGTTCCCGGCTTCCTCCTTTTACTGCTGCCCACTCATCTCTCCAAAATGTGGCTCTTGGGGGACGAGGAGGACCCTTAGGACCTGCCTAAGAGGCCAATTGGGGGTCTCCGGCAGGACGTGTTTCCCGTCCGAAATGTACCGGGGTGGGGGGGTGAGTGTCTTTGCAGCTTATAATGTGTCCTTACCTCTATGTTCATGCTGTGAATGTTCACGTTCTTCTCATTTCATGAGGTACAGGGTTGGTGGAATTCTAATATGCTGAAATATACTAAAGAGAAGAATTGTTTACCTGCTATAACTAGTGGGAGCCAGTGGGGTGTAGTGTTAGAAGAAGACGAGGAGGAGGAGGTGGTGGTTGGATTTATACCCCGCCCTTCACTACCGGAAGGAGTCTCAGAGCGGCTTACAGTCTCCTTTCCCTTCTCCTCCCCACAGCAGACACCCTGTGAGGTAGATGGGACTGAGAGAGCTCTTTTGAGAACTGCTCTTGAGAGAACAGCTCTGAAAGAACTTGTGACTGACCCAAGGTCACACCAGTAGCTACATGTGGAGGAGTGGGGAATCAAACCCGGTTCTCCTGGAATGGAGTCCACGCTCCTAACCACTACACCAAACTGTAGTCGGACTGGGATTTGGGATACCCAGGTTTGAATCCCTGCCCTGCCATGGAAGCTTGCTGGGGGGTCAGTCTTAGTCCAGTCACACACTCTCAGCCCTTAGCTGACTCATAGGGTTGTTGCAAGGTTAAAATGGAGAGGAACAATGTCAGCCACTTTGGGTTCCCACTGGGGAGAAAAGCAGGCATAAATGAAGTTAATAAGTTTTAAAAGTCTGTGGTAGGTCATTTGAACAGAGCACACGCATGAAGCTGCCTTATAGTGAATCGGCCAGTTGATCCATCAAGGTCAGTTTTGTCTACTCAGTCTGGCAGTGGCTCTCCGGGACCTCAGGCAGAGGTCTTTCACATCACCTACTGCCTGGTCCTTTGGACTGGAGATGCCGGGGATTGAACCTGGGACCTTCTGCATGCCAAACCAATGCTCTGGCACTGAACCATGGCCCCTCCCACTAAGAAGATGAGATGATCTGTCTTGGTCAGGGTTATAAAGGATCAGTTCTGGGTTCTAGTCCTGCATTTCTGTAGCTACACACATCAAGTGTGTGTTCTTGTAGCTCTCTCTAACATGCCAACTGCACATGAGAACTGGGACCTTGATATCCTAATTCATACTATGGAATCATGTTGGATGGAACCAGTGATGCATTCTGCCTGAAATTCCCATTTAAAGCAAGGGAAGCCAGAGGTAGATGTCACCAATCTACATATTTTTTGTATATTGGGAAGCTCTAGGTAGAAGCTGGAGCTGCTAATAGGATCAGTCTGTAGGAAACATGTTTTTCTTCTTTGGGCCTAGTTGTTTTGGCTGCCTGACTGATTCCTGGCTCAGCTCAAGGTACTGGTTGTCAACTCTAAAGCAGTTAGAAGCTTGGGGATGCCATGTGAATCTCTCCAAGGTCGTCTGTTATGGTAATCCCAGGAAGTCTCTGCTCAGTGGGATTAAATGTGAGAGCAAGGTCACCTTCCTGGAGCACCATAGCTAGAGAACTCACTTCCCATAGTCAGCTGTATCGCTTTGCTCTTTTAAAAGAGGCTGTGTAAAGATTTGTTCATCTTTAAGCAGCATGTATGAAACGGGGAGTTAATGTAAGTTTATCGGACAGTAGCATTGAAATTTTAGCGGGATATTTATTTGGTAGTGGAAAGTGTCATCAAGTCACAGCTGACTTAAGGTGACCCTGTAGGGTTTTCAAGGCAAGAGATGTTTAGAGGTGGTTTCCCATGGCCTGCCTCTGCATAGCAACCCTGGACTTCCTTGGTGGTCCCCCAAGGACTAACCAAGGGCTGGCCCTGCATAGCTTGTCTGAGATCTGGCCAGGTCAGGGCAGGTATTCATTCACACACACTCGCCCAAAAAAACCCAACATTTTTTTTTTTACCTTTTGTGAACTCTTTGCACAAGGATTTGTGCCTCATCAGTTGTGGAAGATTGTGGCACATATTCTCAGGTACGCAAACCATTCAAGGTGCTGCCTCATCTACCAGACCTCATTGCCGCCCTCACACAGCCAGCATTCGCCTGCAGTTGGGCACTGCAGGATATGACCCATACTGGTAGGAAAGCAGTGTTTCCAGGAAAGTTGGTGCCGTTCTTTTCAACGAGAATCCTTTGGTCAGCTTCCAAGGAACCCAAGAGTTTCCCAAGCACTGATTTTAAGGGTTTTTAAGAGGCTACCAAAGAAAACTCAGATTAAAAAATAGTAGGTCCTGCAGTAGGGCAGTAGATTAGATTAAGTGATCCTGAAGGCACTTCAATACGACTCAGCCTATGTGGACAGGGTTTCCAAAAGACATTGAAAGCCCAGCTATAATGAGAGATGGTAGCAGAAGAAGGAGCCTGTCAGAATGAGCTTGATATGTCCATTTAGGTTTTGTTAATATCCAGATTGGCACCATTTTCAAACTGGCACCACAAAAGCACGCTGAAAACTTCCTATAGAAATACAAGATCATAATGTCATGGGAGAGCAGGACCCGTAGGTTTAGTCAAGAACAAATTACGCATTTTGTTAAGGAAACTGAGATGTTGTGGAAGTCTCTTGATTTGTATGTGGCAAGAATTTTTCTGTGTTCTAAAATGCAAGACTTTCTTATCAGAAACCAAAATGTAGCAGTGCTTTTTTTTTTTTTGTAAAAAAAATTATTAAATTTCAAGTGACAGTACTCATAAGGTTGTACCGATTTCCACCAGTTCCCCCCCACCCCCCAGGACTTAGGAGAGTCCTCCAAAAAGGAACCTGGTGCTCAGCACTGGTGAAGTACCCCCATGAAAAAGCCCCCAAAATTTCATAATAATAAACTATTAGAATAATAGACTATGACTTAGGAGACTTAGGAGAGGTCCTTAGGACTTAGGAGAGTCCTCCAAAAAGGAACCTGGTGCTCAGCACTGGTGAAGTACCCCCACGAAAAAGCCCCCAAAATTTCATAATAATAAACTATTAGAATAATAGACTATGACTTAGGAGACTTAGGAGAGGTCCTTAGGACTTAGGAGAGTCCTCCAAAAAGGAACCTGGTGCTCAGCACTGGTGAAGTACCCCCATGAAAAAGCCCCCAAAATTTAGTAATAATAAACTATTAGAATAATAAAGTATGACTTAGGAGACTTAGGTGAGGTCCTTTGGACTTAGGAGAGTCCTCCAAAAAGAAACCTGGTGCTCAGCACTAGTGAAGTACCCCCACGAAAAAGCCCCCCAAATTTTGTAATAATAAACTATTAGAATAATAAACTATGACCTTTATTTTGAATAGCATAACAAGAAGTCATGCAGGAGGGACAGGAGAAAGCCACCATTTGTAGCTGTGTTGCTGACCACTCATGTTGTGTAAACTTAGACCTGGGATAAGAATTGATCTGAAGGTTTATGCATCTCGCTCCCATAGCCGTTCATACTACAGCAGCATTTAAGAGTGATTGAATGTTGTGCCTGCTTTGAACTGGACATGAAGAACTGGGCTTGGTCTGGAGTCTTTTCCCCCCCTGTGCAAACTTTAAAATAAAAATGAGAGATACGCAGGAGGAGTCCCTTTTTGGTAAGCCCAGTGGTCAGTGTAGATTCAGACCATTCAGTGTAGGAATTACGTCCTCTTTTCTCACGGGTTCTAAACTCATTTCAAACACACACCTGTAACCATTAAAAAGTGTTTCAGATGGGATTATTTTCCCAAATCAGATCAAAAACCTTAATTAGGAATTTCGATTGTTGTCCCTTTTGTCCCCCCCCCCCCCCCCGGTACCATCCACTGCTTTATCACCTCTGCCTTTGCTGCTGTGTTCTTACTATTCCCAGTACATGCCAATGAGTAGCACTGGCACAGTTAGCAACAAGCCATAGATAAAAGGGACAGTATAAGGCAGTAGCAGGTTTCTCCATCTGTCCACACTTAAGTTTGCTTTTCATTGGAGACCCCATCTGGTACTTCTCTGAAGCCCTGTGAACAAATCAATCTATATTCAAGTAGGAAGAAACTAGAAAAACAGAAATAAAAGGATTGCAATCAGTTCTACTTAAATTGTCACCCAGGTCATGTTCTCTTGAGTTCAGTTCTCAAATGTTTTCCTTTTCCTGTCTTTTGACTTAATACTTGTCTTGCGGCAACCCTGGGTCTGTCTGGGCTATGAAGAGTGACTTTAGCAGTTGTATTCTACAGACAAGTCTAGAACAAAATTAAGTCATCATATATTGTTGGGTGAGCACCGAAATCTGGGCATTATCTTGATGACAGAAGCACAAATGGTTATGGGTTGGATTCTGTCACCCTCTTCCACTGAATAGCCCCTCTTTTGCCTTACTGGTGATTTTCTCTTTTATCTGAGTTCGGCTCATGGAGTTAAAGATCCTTACTCAGCCCAAGCAGGAATGTCAGAAACTTGGCTAGAGTTTTGGGTTTTGATTTTAATTTATATACATGGTTGTTGAGAAAGAAGCACCGATCCCTTGCCCTAGGCCCTACTTGACATCTGTGACTCGACATCAGGCGCTATTCTGAAATACAATCGCACAATAAACTGCTCTTCCAGCCTCCCCAACGCAGACACTTTAACCGTTTCATTCCAGCAGGCTGTGAGTAAAAGATCTGCAGCTGTTAGGAATTCCCACTGGATCCTTGCAACACATCCTCACAGATTATCGGTTGAAGTCTGGCTGGAAAATTCACCATGTTCCATTTAGCCGGGGACTATAGAATGGGAGGAAACTGAAACTTTACCTTGTAAAGGGGTACTACCCAGCTAAACTACCTTCCCTCTTGTCTCAGGCCCATATTAAACATAATGTGTGATCTCGAGTGATGTCTCCTACAGCCACTGGGAGGCTTCTTTTCACATCACAACTTGCTAAGAACAAGTATATGAGTCAGGACTGTGTTTATGCTATTTTTTGTGCAAAAAGAAGAACCACCTTATACTCTAGCTCTTTATAGAAGAGAGCGAAGCCTGTATTTACAAGCTTCTCCCCCTTTTATTTTGAAAGGAGTGGTTCCACAACAAAAAGTGCTATTTAAAAAGCACACATACATATATTCAAAGCATTGAAATTGGAACTCAAAATTATAGGACACCATATTGTGTCAATGCTGTGTGCAGAGATCCCTGATGTCTTAAGAAAATTGCTCTTAATCATGATTAACTGTAGTGAATAAAAGGCTGCAATGAATGTAACATCATACTATAGCTGTATAGTATTGGTAATGCATCTTTGTGTATATATGTATTATATATCTATATTCTAATTCTGAGAGTTTTTTTCCCTGTGTGGATTCTTATTTCTGCCGAAAGAGAGCTCACTCTCCTCCAGCAGCTTTTCCTACACAGTCAGGCCCCTTCCTTGGTCTGCAGAAAAATCTGAAAAGTTAAAAAAAACTTCAGGGACCGTTGAATTCCCCCAAATACATTTTGAAATGGCATCAGCTCCAGGTGACAACTGTGAGGAGATTAGAATGTTCAGGGGAGGGGCAGGCTTCTAACTGTTTCTGTCAGTAAAAGGCAGGGTTTTTACTGGCAGCAGCTCAGCACATGCGCAGAGAAGGGACTTATGGGAGGTGCAGGAAAAGCTGCTGGGGCCGCGAGGGAAGTTGCCATGGCAATAACTGTCTCTGCTGTTGCTAGGACTGCAGCAGCAAGAACCATCCATGCTGCCACTGGGAAGCTGCCCCTGCCACTGGTCAGCTGAAGTATGAGTCGTTGAAGCCTGCGTCAGCTCCTCTCCCTCACCAGAAACAGAAAGAAGTGGAGTTCTTTGAGAAGGGAGAGAGAAAGAGAGAAAGAATAGGGGATTGTCTCTTGTGGGGAGAGAAAGAAAAAGAACAGGAGACTGTCTGAGGGTTGCCTGAGGGAGGGGGAGAGAAAGGAAGAAATTGTGTGGGGGGTAGAGAAATAGTGGAGAGAAAGATGGGGCAGGCTGGGTTGGAGAAAGAGGACAGTATCTGAGAAAGGCATGGGTAAGAGGGGTGAGACATACAAGGGGTGAGAGGAGAAAGAGGGTAAGAAAGGATTGCTAGAGACGGGGGTCGGGAGAAAGCTAACATAGAAGGGTTGAGAGGAGAAGGGGAGGGGAGGGAAGATTGGTAGATAAGGGGTGCATACAAAAAGACAGAGAAGGGAACTTTGACAACCAAGGTGGGAGAGGGAAACAAAGGTGGGGGAATGCCCCCTCCCCACAAATTCCTTGCGTAGACTGCTGGCAACGAAGACTATGGTAGGGCCACATCACATTATGCAACATTTTGTTGCAGGTCCCCTCTTGTGTGTGTGTGTGTGTGTGTGTGTGTGTGTGTAATTATATTTATTATTTATATCTATATAACACACACACAAAAAAAAAGAGGAAGTATTACATGTCAAATGCTTTCTTTCAGGGTATTAACACAAATGCGGGAGCATTTGGTGGGGGTTTGGGAGGGGTCAAAAGGAGTGGGGGAGGAATGTGTTTAACCCTTCTTGTTGTCTCCTGGCGATACCTGCCATCTCTTTGGGTTTATTTGTCTCTGAAGCTAAACTTTTTCTTCTCTCCGTGCCCAGATTTTTTTGGGGGGGGGGGCGTGTTAAAAAAATTGGGTAGACGATGGTATTTGTAGGGGAAAATTGGTAAATAGTGGAAGGGATAAGCACAATGCCTCCCTCTCTCAGTGATTTTCCACAGCACTGCAGAGAACGCATGGCACTTGGAATTCCCATGCTGGCCTTGACAGTTGTCACTTCAACAGAGTAGGCCTTTAGAACATTTGGGGAGATTCGAGTGGCTTGTTTTTGACATTGTGGGATGTCCTACAGCAGGGGTCCTCAAACTTATTGAGCCTGCAGGTACCTTTGGAATTCTGTTCTAGCATGGGGGATGAACCTACAAAATGACTGTTGCAGGAGGCAAAGTCAGCCACAAAACAGCTACCATAGCTTAGCTTCAGTCACTCAGTGAATACCCTTGTGCCATGGTGTCATCTGCTGCCAACACAATGTTTTCAGAAATCTGAATAGGCTATTAGATCTCTAGTAGCCAATCAGAAGCCTTGCTGGGCAAAAGCCCCACCTAGGGGTGTGCATTCGATTTTTCCGAAACAACAACCCCCCCCCCCCCCCCGAAAAAAGTCATTTCGGGTTTTTTTTTTTTACATTTTATTTACTGTTTCAATTGTATCAACATTACATTGCTTCAAAAATTTGCTTATCAAGAGAATCAACAGATTTGCACTTGTCACATATCAATTTGTCTGTTCCTATACATACTTATTATCATACCAAAAATAAAATTTTTCCCACATTGACTTAAATGTTTCCTGTTTGTTTTTTAACCTTAAACTTAAATTATCAATTTCTACCATTTCAAATAACTTCCTTACAATTTCCTCTTGTTCAGGTGTTTTGTCAGTCTTCCAATATTTCGCATATAAGATTCTGGTGGCCGTAACAACATAAATTATTAGTCTTTTATCTTTATAATCATATTCTTCTGGGATAACATTAAGTAAATATAGTTCAGGTGATCTGGGTAGGTCATATTGTAATATTTCTTGCATGATAGTCTTTACTTTTCGCCAATATTTTTTTGTTTTCTGACACGTCCACCACATGTGGTAAAAATTCCCTGTCTCCTTTTTGCATTTCCAGCATATTTTTGAGCTTTTATTAGAAAATCGGGCAAGCTTGTCTGGGGTTAAATACCAAAGATAAAACATTTTATGTATATTTTCTTTGAATGAACTCGCTTTGGTGAGTTTCATATTATTTTTCCATATTTTTTCCCAGGTTTCCAAATTAATACTGTGGCCAATCCAGCGTGCCCAAGTTATCATGTTGGGTTTTACCCATTCATCTTGCATTTTGTATTCGATGAACGTTTTGTAGATTTTCTGTATATTTTTCCCTTCTACAATCAGCCAATTTTTATCTAATTCAGTATAATCTCTATAAAAACCACATTTCTTATCAAGCTCATATCTTGTCCTCATTTGTATTTGCTCCCACCATGTCAGGTCCGTTCCTTGTAATTTTATCATTTGAACGCTTTTCAGCTTTTGATCTTTAGCCAGTAAATCTTGATAGCTAAGTTTCTTATCTTTTGTCAAAAGAGTCGGTCTAATAAAGGCCTCTAAAGGGGAGACCCATTTTGGTATTTTTTGATAGAATTTGTTCTTAACTTCCCGCCATATCTTTAATAGCGGTGCTCTTAAAGCATGTTGTTTAAATGTACTATTTTTTTGATTGTACCAAAATACCACGTGCCATCCAACCATCAGATCGTGCCCTTCTAATTTAAGTAATCTTGGATTTTCAAGATTTGCCCACTCTTTTACCCATATCATAGCTGCAGCTGTGTAATATAAATACCAATCTGGAAGTGCAAAGCCTCCTTGTTCAGTTCTTTCCTGCAGGTATTTTAGCTTTATTCTTGGTTTTCTATTTTGCCAGACATATTTTGATATAGTTTTATCTAATTCTCGAAAAAAAAGTTTGTTTTTTAGAATTGGTAAGGTTTGAAAAAGAAACATCAAACGTGGCAGCACATTCATTTTTAACAAGGCAATGCGACCCATCATTGAAATTTGAAGTCTGCTCCAAACTTCAAGATCTTTTTTGATCTCACTCAATACTTTTAAATAATTGTCCTTGAACAAAGAGCTGCATTTGTTTGATATCCAAATACCCAAGTATTTAATGTTCTTAATAATTTCAAATTTCGTAATTTCATAAAGTTGTGTTTCCATTTCTGTATTGCAGTTTTTAGTTAAAATTTTTGTCTTATTTTGATTCACTTTAAATCCTGCAACATGGCCAAATTCTTCTAAAATAATCAACAATTTCTCACACGATTCTAGAGGTTCTTACAAAAGAAACACCATATCATCCGCGTATGCCAACAATTTGAATGTTTCACCTCTTATCTTCAGACCTTTAATTGCCTCCTCTTCTCTTACAATATCACATAAAACTTCTAAGACAAAAATAAATAGAAGTGGGGATAGCGAGCACCCCTGTCTAACTCCTTTTTGCATCAAAAATTTATCCGTAAAGTCACCGTTGAACATTACTTTCGCCTCTTGTTCCTGATATATTGATTTGATCATCATAAAAAAGTTTTCCCCACATTCCCAATTCTTAAGTAGTGCCAACATGAATTCCCAATTTAGCATATCAAATGCTTTTTCAGCATCTATGAAGCAAAGGGCTACCTGTTTTTCAGAGTGGCACTGATAATACTCTAGTGTATCTAAGATAATACGAATATTACTTCTTAATTGTCTATGAGGTAGAAATCGTGACTGATCTTTATTTATTATCTGGGATAGAATTCTTTTGAATCTGTTTGCCAAAATTGCCGCGTATATTTTATAGTCGACATTTAATAGAGCAATCGGTCGATAGTTTTTAACCTCCTCTAGGTCAGCTCCTTGTTTTGGAATTAAGCTAATTATTGCTTCTTTCCAAGAGTTAGGTATTTCTCCTCCCTCATATATCTGTTGTATTATCTTTTTCAGTACATCAGCTGTGGTTTCTTCAAAAATGCGGTAGAATTCTGCACCTAATCCATCAGGGCCCAGTGATTTATTTATCTTTTGTTTTTTTAGAGCCTCTGTTATGTCCATTGTTGTAATGGGTGCGTTTAATACCTTTTTCTGTTGGTCTGAAAATTTTTTCTTCACAAATTTATCTAAATATGTTTCGATTTCCCTGCTTGGGCAGTCTTTCTGTGTATACAGCTGTCTATAAAATTTTGTTAAAATCTTCTTTAAATCATCCATAGTTGTACTTTCTTTCCCCTTATCATCCTTCAATGTTTTTATATATCTTTCTGCCCTATCTTTTTTGATTTTATAAGATAGCCATCTGTTAGGTTTATTTGCGTTGTCAAATATGTATTGTTTCGCATAACTAATTTTCTTTGCTAGTTCTTCCGTTAATTCACAATTTAATAGATGTTGCCACTTCCGCAATTTGTCTCTAAACTTAATTACTGTAGGATCTTTTTTCAGGTTGGACTCTTCTTCTGCTATTTTTTTAACTAGTTCCTGATATTTTAATTTTTTTTTTCCGTAACCAGATTTCTTGTGATATCATTTTGCCCCTCACGTATGCCTTAAAGGCATCCCAAACTGTAACGATCTTTATTTCTGGTGTTATATTTTGTACAAAAAATTCCTTAAAGTCACATTTACACTTATCTATAAATTTCTTATCCTGTAATATATAAGGCTTCATTGTCCATCTACCTCCCCTCGACGGTTCCTTAATTGTAATTGTTGTGGGGTTATGATCCGCAAATGTTGCCGGTCTTATTTCCGCTTCTACTATATCAGTTAACATATTCATGGATGTCCAGATCATGTCTATGCGTGACCAAGACTTATGGCGATGCGAATAAAAAGTATAATCTTTCTGTTTACCATTCTTAACTCGCCATATATCTATCAGTGTATGTTCCTCAGCTAATTCTAAAAAGGCTTTTGGTAGTTCATTTCCTTTACGTATTTTGGGTGTTACCATTTTCCTGTCAATCATCCTATCAAATACCGCGTTGAAATCCCCAACAATACATAAATCATCAAATTCTATTTTATTAAGTAGACTTTGCAATTTAATAAAGAACGCTTCTTGTTGCTGATTAGGTGCATATATATTCACCACTGCCATAGCTTTGGAATATCTAAAAACTTTTACTATTACGATCCTTCCATCCGCACTTTCATATAACAACTCTGTACGTAGATTCGGTTTAACATATGTGACTACCCCACATTTTTTGCTGTTCTTATCTGCCGCTACAAATTTAATACCTAATTTCTTTGTTTCTAACAAGTTCTTATCTTTTTATTTGATATGTGTCTCTTGCAAACAAACTATGTCTGCGTTTAATCTTTGCATTTGTAAGAAACATTTTTTCCTCTTTTGGGGAATATTTAGACCATTAATGTTTATTGATATAAGCTTAATCGCCATCTTGTTCCTGGTTTTTATTTCTCCCATCCTCCTTCCTTGCTTGCAATCTTGTTGTGACTGTCAGTGCTGCTGTTCTTCCTATTTTCCCTTTTTTCTTTGTTTTATTTTGTTTTGCTAATTCTTTTTCCTCTCCTGACGCCTGGTATGTCTCCTCATCTGAAACGCTATATTCTTCCTCCTGCATACCTAATTCTGTCCCATATTTTTTCACAAAATCCTCCATTTTAAGAATTGACGATAAGTTATATTTGGTGCTTTTATAGTAAAAGGAAATCCCTTCTGGTAATAACCACTTGTAATTTATCTCATTTGCTCTTAATGTTCTTGCCAAATTCAAATACCCCTGCCTTTTTTGTCTCACACGCCATGGGAGATCTCTTAGCACTGACACTTCGTTACCAGCAATAATAAGTGGATTTGTTCTTGCTTTCTCCAAAAAATTTTCTCTATAGGTTCTTTTGTAAAATTTTACATGTATTTCTCTAGGCTTCTTATTACGCCTAGCAAAAGCGGTGTTCCTACGGTATATTGTTTCTACATCATTGGCTAACTCATTTTGTGTTTCTACATTAAGCCATTCATTCAAATTTGCGATAATAACCTCTTTTATATTTTCATCCTTTGTTTCAGGGACATTTTGCAATCTCAGTATTAGTGTAGATTTTTCCAGTTCTAATTGCATCAATGAATTTTCTAATGCGTCACATTTGGCATTAACTTCTGCCACCTGCTGATCTATTGTCTCCACTTTTTCCTCTGTTGCCTTATGGCAATTCATAAGATTTTCTATTTCCTGCTTATTTTCTGTTATCTGTACATTAAATTCTGCCATCTGAGCTGTTATTTGTTGAGTATATAAATCCAATTTTTTCTCTAATGGATTATTTGCATTGGCTATTAAGTTTGGCAGTGTATTCTGGATTAATTGGTTTATTGTGTCAGTAACACTTTCAACTATTTGGGCATTCAAATCTTTGGCACTTAGTTGGCTCAGGCTGGGTATGCCCGATATTGAGCCTTTTCTGCCCCCACTTGCCATAGTTGAAAGTTGTTTTCCTTAACCTAATTACCTAAACTAGTTACCTATACGCCTATATTCTCTATCTATATTTTATACTTATCTCTGCTATGTCCACTACACACTTATATCTACTACCTACTATACCTAAACTAATCCAAAACTATCCTAATTGCTTTATCATTAACCCCTGTTACGGTATTCCTACAATGACCTTAGACTACTCTATATTGCTGCCTTGGTATTTCCCTTTCTTATCTTATCCTATCTTATCCTATCTTACCCTATCTTAATACCTTACTGTCTTGTTTATATGTTGAACAATACTCTTCAAAGATTTAAATGTACCCTGCCACTTTCAAGATTTCCCCGGAGGCGTCCCGATTTCCCAGTTTCCAACTTCTCAGTAACCTCCCCCTCCCCCCCTTTTTTTAAATTGTTTATTGAAGCCTTTACTCCAATTACTCCGTATTATTTTGTGTCTCTATATCTTTTTCTCCTTCTTCTCCTTCGTCTTTATCTTCCTTTCCGCTTTCCTTTCACTTTTTCTGGTCCTCTCTGCTCAGTGTCTGCTCCGTTTCTCCTCTGCTTTGCTCACTGTCCGCCACTTATCTGCTCCAACAAACAAAGCTGCTCTAATGCATGTCCCGCGCTCCCGCAGACCTCCTCAATCAATTTCCGAGTCCAAGCGCTGATCTTCCTATACCTTCGTTCGGATCTCTCTCTCTCTCTTCTCCGCTTTGCTTCAGCCGCTGGTGAAAGGAGAGGAAGGCTTAATTTTCCCTGGCTCCACAGCTCTCGTTACGGGCCAGTAGAGACCAGCGGTGACTTCAGTTCAAGCGCTACTCTCTCTCAAGCCGCAACGCTAGACGCCGCTCTCTTGCTTTCTTGCTCAGTAGTCGGCTCGATTGTCTTCTCGGCCGACACCCCGCTGCTCAGCCAGTCACACTCACAATGTAAAGAGGAATAGAAGTAGAACACTTCTCTTCTAATAGAGTAAGTAAAGTTAAGTATTTATGGCAAAAGGGAATTTTCCTAGTTAGCTTGCCCTTTTTTTTTTTTAAGTTCTTAGACTCTCCGCTTTCCGTTCGACTCTCTTCGGTTCTGTAAAGGCAACAGAAGCTCCGTTGATAGAAGCTGTCTTGTCCCTCTTCCCGCTTTCAGCCAGCTGAGTCGTGAGGAATGGGCCGCCGCCCCTTTCCACCCAAACCCAACGATAGCCCTGCACACCAGCCTCCTCCAGAGGCTAAGGTGTGGGGATCCCCCCAACTGGGTGCCCCCGAGAAAAGGAGAATACTACGTCTCAAGGTGCGGAGCTACCTCCCGCACCTCTCACAGTCGCTGCCGCCGGAACCGCTCATTTCGGGTTTTTTCAGGTTTCTGGATACCAGGGAGGGTCTGTGGAGATCCAGTTTTTTTTCCGGCTTCTTGGGATTTTCAAAATGGCCGCTGCGGGGGTTTAAAATTTAAAGGGAATGCTGGAAAAAGTGTTCTCCCACCATTTCCCTCTCTTTCCCGCCTTTTGCTCCTGTTTCCAGGAAAGAGGGGAAAGGAGGGACCTCCTAGACAGCCTGAGCCAATCACTGCAATGCATTTCCAAATGCACTGCAGCTTGCAAATCTTTGGAACTCCCAGCTACTGGCTTGCTCCTTTCCCAGGGAAGGAGCACTGGCGGACAATAGGATTTTGGCATCTGCTCTCTGGCCAATCACAGAAGGTTGTTTCTCTTTGAAATCCTCTGTGTATGCCCAGAGAGCATAAAAGCAGCCTCTCTGCAGCCTGACTCTGCTGTTGTTCCTGGTTTGCTGCTGCTGGTGGTCAGAGAGAGACCTTGGCTTAGAGAGTGTGGCTGGCTGGCTGGCTTCTGCTGCCTGCCCCTGCTTCTCTTGAGCCTCCTTTCCTCCCAGTACTGCCTGCCTGGACTGCTGCTGCGATTGCCAGTGCCTACAACTGGTTTGATTACATTGAGGGCATTTAAAAAAAATCTTTATTTCTGGAGGCTGTGGGGGTAGGTAGCCTCTAGTCTAGGGTTATGCTGCAGGGGTTCTCTGGTTTGACCTGAGTGAGTCTTGTTGGGTTTGGGCACTGACTGGCACAGTGGCAGAGGTTCTTCTGGGTGGCAGATTGCACAGGTTCTGCTGCTGGCCTGGCTGGCAAACTTGCTCCCTCAGTCTGGTTATGCTGCAGGGATTCTCTGGTTTGACCTGAGTGAGTCCTGTTGGGTTTGGGCACTGACTGGCACAGTGGCAGAGGTTCTTTGGGGGGGGGGGCAGATTGCACAGGTTCTGCTGCTGGCCTGGCTGGCAAACTTGCTCCCTTAGTCTGGTTATGCTGCTGGGATTCTCTGGTTTGACCTGAGTGAGTCCTGTTGGGTGGGCACTGACTGGCACAGTGGCACTGTTTCTGGGGGGCAGATTGCACAGGTTCTGCTGCTGGCCTGGCAAACATGCCCCCTCACCACCTCACTTACTTTCTTAGACAGATTCTTGGGGAAACACTGTCTGCTGCCTGCCTGCCTTTAGTTTTCCCTATAGGAAACAATGGAGAATGGGGGCACCCTCTTTGGATGCCCATGGAATTGGAACTCCTGGTCCAATCTTTTCCAAACTGTGGAGGTCCTTTGGGGAAAGGCTTCAGCAGCTATAGCCCAAATTTGGAGCCTCTACCTCAAACTCCCTCCCCCCAGCCCCCTGGAAACTTTTCAGAACTTTTTTGCCATTGATTACAATGGCTCTGTAGAGTATAATGGACCCGAATTTTTCGGGAATCCTGAAAATTTTCAGATATCGGCACTATACCAGTACAGATATTCAGGTTTTTTCAGGAGTCCCCAAAAAAGCACTAGGGCCCAGAGCCGCAAACCAAGAAGCTGGTGGATTTCAACCAGGGGTGGGCTGGATTGATCCCACTCCACTGCTGCCATTTTGCTTCTTTCTCACACTGCGTCCAGAGGTGTGGGAAGGGAGCGGGGCTGGCTGGCTGGCAGGTGAGGGCAGGGGTGGGACTCCAGCAGGCAGGTTCAGTGAAGTTGATGGTGCAGCACAAAAAAAAATATTTTTTGGGGGAAGGCCTAGGCTGTATCAGAGATTGGGAGGCCTTGGTGGTAAATTGGGGGGGGGGGGGGCTGGGCCCTGAGATGCCCCACTGTAGCTATGGGCCCGGAGTGAAGAACACCACACAGAAGCATGGCATTTATCAAGGAAGTCCAGGAGGGCTGGGGCAGAGCTGGGGTGAAGGAAACCGCGGGCTGTTGTACTTCATTTATACTAGTAAATGTGTTTTCCCTGGACGTCTGTAACTGGCAGTGAGTTTGTGATGTCATGAAAAGGCACCTTCACCGTACCCCCACCCCACCCCCAGGAGAGCTGCTCACTTTAACTGCTTTCCCTTTGCATGTTACAATCTTCATGCTCTGTGTTTTCTTTATCTGTGATTAGTTATGGGATGGGGAAGTTGTTACCCATGGGCATAGCCCACAGCTAACTCCACATGCCAGTTCGGCTCCCCATGTTTGTCATACCCACAGGTTCCCGTAGCCTTCCTCTTCCCACTTTTACTATGTCATACCCAGTTATGTACAGCCACTTCTGGTATCATTGATGTAGACAGCGATTGGGACTGATGTGGCAAAAAAGTTATGAGCCTGATGGAGGAAGTGAAAGCTGCCCTAATGCAATATTGACACTTGTTGGGGACTGACCCATTAACCAGGATAGGTCTCTGCTCATTTTATGGACAAGGTAAATTGTATTGCTCTTGTGGCAGTGGAGCCTGTGTCTCCTATTGACTGTTCTAGTGATAGCACTGAATGTCTGGGGACTACTCTGGGAACAAACCAAAGGATCTTCTTTGGGGTGTCTGTGCATCACACCTCTGGCATATAGTGTGCCTGTGCAAACCCCAATTGGTAAACTTGAAAGCTAAAGGAATTTTTGCGCCCGCTCCCAAGCAGTGTTCCCTCTAAGCTGAGTTAGTGTGAGCTAGCTCACAGTTTTTTAGCCTCCGGCTCACACCTTTTTGTCTTGGCTCAGGAAGAATGGCTCCAAAGCAAACTGATTTATGCAGTAGCCAAATCGCTGGCTCAGAACTTTAATGCCAGTAGCTCACAAAGTAGAATTTTTGCTCACAAGACTCTACAGCTTAGCGGGAACATTGCTCCCAAGTCATGTGCATGAGCTTCAGTGCACATGACTACAGAGAGGGGCACGGTGATCCCACCAGTTCTGACTGTCGCGCAGTTAGGATCTCGGCCACTTCAGTCAGTAACGTTTTCAGGCCTACTCGGATCTTTCTTCCTTACAGACAGTCAAATTTCTGTGAGAAGGGATATTTGATAGTGGGACTGGAGCTTCTTCTAAGCCCTGTGAGGCTGAGAGGTGCAGGCTGAGGACTGGAATGCTGACCAGGAAGAGACCCTCTAAATGATAAGGTACTTAAGACAAAGAGAACTCAGAGCTGGAAGGAAAGGGCAGAGCGATCAAGGGTTGGTGTGTGTGCTTGTGTGTGTTTGAAGAAAGGTCAGGTGAGAGAATCAGCTGCCTGAACAAAAGGCCTGGAAACTGTTGGATAGGAAGCCAAGAGGGTATCGTAGCAGCCAGGTTCAAACCCCGAAGGGTCTCCTATGCTTTTCAAGAAAGACCTGAGAACTGGTCTTTCTTCCTTCACTTCAGTAGTGTGACCTGGCAGTCTTCAGGAGGCAGCAAAGGGGAAACAGGTTGAGGTGCTGAATTTCACATGATGGTACTTGGCAGCAGACTTCCAGTAATTCTGTCATCTCTAGGTAATTAACTGCATATTAATGTGCCGCTTGAATATAGTCTAAACCCTATTATTAAGTACTTATATTTTGCCCACCTTTTTCTTAGAAATTCTGTTTCCTCAAGTTTGCCTATTTTGAGGTGCAGGCTAAGGACTGGAATTTTATCTTTTTTTGAGAACTAATTTGATTTTTATTGTCTGTCTACTGTTAATGTCACGTACTTTGATCCGCCCTGTGTGGTGCTCTGTCAGAATAGCTTCTGCCTCTGTGCTTCCGATTCTTACAGTCATTTTTTAATGTTATGTGGTGGCCATGGTATCACCTCTCATTTTTTTGTATGTTGGGCATCTTGTTTTGAATGTGCCTCTGGGTAGTGAAGTCAGATGCTAATGATATCCTTCACAGCTTGATCTTCAGATAGTTCTGTAAGTCACAGGCTTGGATCTACCAAAACATTTCTGCATGCCGTTAGCCTTCTGTGCTGTTAAACATAGCATATCCTGAGCCATTTTCCTCTTTGCGCAGGATGTGCAAGCAATTTCTGGGCGCTGTGAGGTGCAGGAAGGAAAGTGCTAGGTGTGACAAACAGAACTGCACTTAGCCCACTTACATTTCTGCTCGCAGATCGTTGGATCCAAGTCATGGTGCTGAAGAGCATGGCAGGACTTAACATCCTGTGTGTATGTGGAGGAAGTTGGAAGAAAATACTCAAGAAATTATGGGAATAGTTTGTGTGTTGAATTCTGGCGCTTGGCTGATGCATTTGCGGCATGGTGTTCATGTCATTAGAGTGTTTGAGTACATCAGGATTTTAAGTCTCTCAATGTCTGCTGCTTGCCATTCCCAGTCCAGCTATCTGTACCCTTTCGATCAAAGCAGCCAAAGTCAAGTTGCAGCCAACTTATGGTGATCCTCTAGGGTTTTCAGAGGTGGTTTGCCATTGCCTGCCTCTGCATAGCAACCCTGGACTTCCTTGGTGGTCTCCCATCCAAATACTAACCAGGGCCAACCCTGCCTTGGCTTCCAAGATCTGACAAGGTTGGGCTACAGGTCAGGGCTGTCAATAAATAACTGTGTATTAATAAAATGTATACTAATTTTAATATACCACAACTATATTTTTAATCCTATTATTATTGTTGTTGTCCTCCTTTGGCCTATAAATCCCATTTCCCAAGTTTGCCTATTCTGAGGATCTTTCCCTTTCTTTGAAATAAGGCCTCTCCCCGAAGGCTTGTGAAGATGGGTGCTGATTTGGCTGTTGTTCCCATACCTGCCTTTTTCTGTGAGGCCTTTGGTTTAGCCATGTAATCTTCATTACCAAACTGTAGTCAAGATTAAGCATATATAACTACGAACTCTTCACTTCACACAGTCCCTTGCTAGCATTGTTTCTGTTGACTCTTCGTTTTTTGTTTCCCCTCCACCTGATTTAGACTGTATGCTGGCTAGGGTCAGAGACCTGTCTAATTCTTTACTCCTTAAACTCTTTAAAGTGCTGTACTACCTGATGGAACTGGGCAATTTATCATAATAGAGTGAAGTGACTGTAGACGATTAAGGAACAGTTGCAGCAACGCTTGACTTAACCCTCTTAAGCAGCCCTAGCATATCCAGCTGGTTAGGCCATAAAATCCACGTTAATGTGAAATCACAAGTAGCTTGATACAACAGCCAGTATGGTTGCCAAATTTCACCTGTTGTTAACTAAATGCTTCTGCTGATTCATCAGGTCTTGGATTCGGGATGGCTGAAAGAATTCGATGAGCCGTACATCTTGCTACAAGAAACGGAGAGCCTGTTTTACAAGATGGTTCAGCAAGTGGGTAAGGCTGAAGCCACATCGCTGATGGATACAGCAAAACAGGCAAGACATTTCTCTCCTTTCTTCCCCCCTTCTACAAAATGTTGTAATTAAGTCTGTCTGACGATTTACTTTTCACAAGTTAGCACATTCAGTATTGCAGAATACCCTGTCTTTTCCACTATAGTTACAGCACTCATCGCTTCTCAGTTCTAAACCCTTGTTTTTCATGTCTTTATTACTGGGATTTGGAATAATATATACCCAGAGTTTGCAAATGACATGCTCTGGTTGCTGTAAACAACTGTGCGGGGCATTGTTTGTTTTCATACATGTGGGGAGATAATACCCACTGTGCTCCTAAACACACTCTAGTACACTGCATGCTTTGCCCCACCACTGCATTACATACTGTAGTTAGAATTGGAGGCTTTACCATGATCCTGCACCTCTTGCTTTTGACTGTCAAATTTGCTGCTTATGCATGTGCAAATGTGGGGGGGGGCATGTTTTCCTGTTGGTCACAGGCATATTAACAGTGTTAAAATATAATGCTTTTTAAAACACTTAGTATGTTGCATTCCATCTCAGATGATGATGTTGTTGTATATATAGGATACATATATAGCAGGGGTGGCCAAACTGTGGCTCGGGAGCCACATGCGGCTCTTTCACACATATTGTGTGGCTCCCAGCAGGGCAGCTGGGGAAGTGAAGGGGAGGCATGTTTTCCTTCCTTCCTTCCTTCCTTCCTTCCTTCCTTCCTTCCTTCCTCTCTTAGACAAATAAATATCAGTAACAAACAAACAAATATCATTGAACAAATATCATTTTCAGTATCCATTTTTACCCCTTTTGTTTGTTTGTTTGTTTTGGCAGTCTCATTTAATGTTAATAAAAGGCAAATTTGCATATTTTTCAATTAAAAAGTATGTGTAATATTTGTTCATGTCTTGCGGCTCTCAAACATCTGATGTTTATTCTATGTGGCTCTTATGTTGAGCAAGTTTGGCCACTCCTGATATATATAATACATCCTATATCGTATCAGCACTTTCTGGCCCTCCCATTGGCTGTGCTCTGCACTCCCATCAGCCCATCAACTCAAGGGTACTTGCATGCCATTGGCTGCGGGCTGGGTCTGCTCTCCACTGCCCACTGCCAGCTTGGCCGCTCTTTCCTGTCTGAATAAATTGCCAAAACAGCTGTCTCACATGACAAAGATGCTTCTACTGCCACTGTTTCACTCCTCTGTGTCTGGCTGGCGACTGACCTGGCAGTGCCTTCTGGGTGATGTGATGACACCTGACTGGCATGACTTAACTAGGCCTGGCTGCTTGCTGCTGTCCACCACCAGCAGCCCCCCAGGACAGCCAGTGTGGCATAGCAGTTAGCGCTTCAGAGCAGGGTCTGCCAGACCCAGGTTATTGCTGTGGAAGGTGAGTGGGTGATACCAGACCAGTCACAGACTTTCAGCCTAACCTACCTCACAGGGTTGTTATGCAGATTAAAAGGGGGAGAAAAAAATGATGTAAGCTGCTTTGGTCCCCATTGTGGAGAAAGCCAACTTTTCCTCCTGGGGAACCATTGTTGCCAATCTCCTGGTGAGGGCTGGAGAACACTCAGCATTACAACTGCTCTTCAGATGGCAGAAATCAGTTCTCCTTGAGAAAACGGTGGACTCTGTGTCATTACGCCATGCTGAGGTTTCCACAGCAAATTGACGCTAAGTTCCCAATGCTGGGGCACCTACCGAGAGCCTCTTTCTAGAGCCCATTGTATTTATTTCTGCAACGGGCCTTATTCCTAGTATACAAATAATCCCGCTTCCATCTGTCTTCATTAAAATACTAGTTGTTTACAAAAATGTTTACTAGCCCTTGGTCCCATGCACACATATAGATTTTCATGTGCGCAACAGTCCTGGCAAAAGCAGTATCGGTAAAATTACTTCCTCTTGTCTGCTTGCGCAAAGAGAAAGTGATTGTATCCCCACTGTGTTTTCTGCTTGCCCAAGACATAGCACAGTTCTTCTGGTAGAATCTCAAAAGCAAATAAAATAAAATCCATGCAGAACCATCTGATGTACATTCCGATGCTTCAAGTGTGCTCTGTTGTTTTGTTAAAAGTTAAAATGCAGTGCCGTGCAGGTACAGACGTTGCAGTATTGCTTGTGCATGCAGAACTACACGAAAAACATTTTCCTTTCCCCCTTATGCATTGTTGAATCCAATCCACACTTCTGTACCATCTTTGACCTGAAAGAAGAAAAGCAAAGTGCCACTCCGTGGAAGGGACTTATTTGTCACAGGAGTGTGGCTGTTAACCTCTCAACTGCTTCATTCAGTAATGTAGGATTGTAACCTGGGATCTTGTAGCAAACTGTAACTTTCTCAGTCCCTTAATGGTAACCAGTGGATTGGGTGGGGGGGGGGTGTTAAGTGCTGTCAAGCCGCTTCCAACTTACAGTGACCCTATGAATTAGCGGCCTCCAAAATGTCCTCTTGTTAACACCTTTACTTAGGCTCTTGCAAACTGAAGGTTGTGGCTTCCTTGACTGAGTTAATTCATCTCATGTTGGGTCTTCCTCTTTTCCTGCGGCCTTCAATTTTTACGGGCATTATTGTCTTTTCAGTGGAGTGGATCAGACCACAAAGTTCTGCAGGCAACATGTTGAATGGTACCCCTCACTTTTCATGCACAAATTCTGTAGCCTCCTTGCATCGTCTTGATCTCTGGCTAAAGCTTACGTTGATGCTGGTCTTAATCCTAGTTATTGGTGGCCAGGGCTTGCTTATTAATCAGAGCTTTAAAGTCAGCTTCAAAAATGCTGGTAAACAACAAAGCATGGCTAGCTTTGAAGGTTAGAGGACATGACCCCAAGGCCTCATTCCTCAAGTCATGGCCTTTTCCCAAATAAAAGGGAGGAGGTTTTTCTAGTGGGTGGGGTTCTGGTGAATAGAGATAATGGCAGAAGTTCTTGAACCATGGTGCAGCTCTTTGGATGAAGGTGTGGGATCTCTTCCATTGAAGGCTATCCCAAGAGTATCAGTGGATACCTGGGGTCAATTATGTATTGCACTTTGTGGTTCGGCTAGATCTTCTTCGTGGTCTCTGTGCATCACACCTCTGGGATAAAGTGCGCCTGCGCCGATCCCGATCGGTAATCTTCAAAGCCTAACGGATTTTCGCGCCAGCTCCCCGGTCACGTGCACGCCCCACTGCACATGACCCGGGGAGAGGCACGAGGATCCCGCCAGTTCTCTTCTGACCGCCGCGTCGTGAGGACCCCCTCTCCGCTCCGGTCGGTAGTTAACTTTCGTTTTCTTTTTCCAACTTTGGAAAGGCCTTTCGGACTGATTTCTTGGACTTTACTTGACCTACGGACTGTTTTTCCTGGACTCTCTTTTGGATTCTCCTCCTTCTACTCCCCGCCCGGCCTATGGCCCAGCGGTGGGGTTTCTTTAAACGCTGCCTTAAGTGTGGGAGTAAAATCCCCCCCCCAGACAAGCACTCCCTCTGCTTGCTGTGCCTAGGCGAGTCGCATCGCGTCGACTCCTGTTCGAGTTGCGCCGCGTTCTCCAAACAAACTCGGAAGAACCAGGCAGCCCGACTCCGAGTGGCTCTCTTGGAGGCAGCGTTGTCACCGAAGATGTCCGCAGCCGACGCTTCGGCAACATCCCCATCGGTACCGACGGGCCCGACGTCGCCACCGATGCGAAGCCCTTCCGGCACCGAGAAATCGGCATCGAAAAGACCCCTCTCACTGCCACGAACTCCCGCTAAGAAGCGTAAGGAGGGCAAAGAGGGTAAGGGCAAGCTGAAGCACAAAACCTCGAGTGCTTCGTCGACGCATCCTGCGTCCGACATGACCCAGCACGGGTCTCCACAGCTTGACCCTCCTGGGCGCGAGCGACCCCGGGGCAGCCCCGTCTCCCCGATGCCGCGACCCATCCAGCTCACAGATTCGGAACCCGACATCGAGCTGACGCAGATCCCTCACAGCAGTCCCGAGACTGGGCCTGACCCGATGCTGGCACCGAGAGGCGAGCGAGACTGGCGCCTTCCCCCATCTTCGGTGCCGTGGGACGTCCGTCAATGGCGATACCTGTATGGTTCCTCCTACCCGCCACCTCCACAATGGTACCCAGCGGAGTGGGATCGCCAATCGACGTCGTCAAGAGTCTCCCGATGCCGAGATCCCCCGGCCCCGCCTCCGACTCCGATACCGTTACTGAAACCGAAACCGATACCGAAACTAATGATGCCGATACCCACATCACCCGATATCGACCTCCCTCCTTATCAGCCAGATCCGTCGACCCCTATGTCTCCCTCCGAACATTCCGACCATTCGATGCCCGAATCTCCCGAATCATCCAATGACGAATCTCCCATCCAGCCGTCACCATCCCCTGATGTGGCTGAAAATCTACCAATCTCCCCCTCCGAGGACGTGAAATCCTATGGAGAACTTATCAAACGAATGGCACATTCCTTGGCGCTTGCCACGGTCCAACCAACGCCTACCGCTACCGATGCCATCTTCGATATCGTACAGATGGACACATCCACCGCGGTAGCGCTGCCACTAATTTCGGTGCTCTTGAGCACTGCCAAAGAATCCTGGGACCACCCTTCCTCAACCCCAATTTCCAACAAAAGGTTGGACCACATGTATAGGCTCCAAGAGCCAGGGGCAGAATTCCTATTCATCCACCCCAAGCCCAACTCAGTCGTCGTGACTCCCTCCGCTAGGGGACGTAGCGGACATTCCTCCCCCTTGGACAAGGAGGGACGGAAGCTAGATTCTTTCGGAAGACGATTTTATTCAGCCGGTGCATTGGGCATAAAAACGGCAAACTACACAGCCTGCATGAGCAGGTACCAGTACTCCCTATGGGAACAGATGACACCACTTCTGGCTCAGCTCCCTGAGGATAAGCAACGTCTTGCTAGGAAGATCCAGAGGGAAGGCATGGTGCTAGCAAAGCATCAGCTTAACGCATCCAAGCATGCGGTGGACGTCACGTCCAAGACACTCACTTCAGCAGTCGCCCTTCGTCGCCACGCCTGGCTGAGGTCGACTTCGCTTCCACAAGACACTAAGTCCTTAGTGGAAGATCTCCCTTTCGAGGGTGAAGGACTGTTCAGCTCCACGACGGACACAGTTCTTCATGATTTAGATAAGAGCATCAAAACATCTCGTAACTTGGGTGTCTCACAACCGAGACAACAGAAGCAGAAAACATGGCAGAGATCTTGGTCCAAACAGCAACCGCGAAGATCTCCCACTGAACCCCAATGGCAGAGACCACCGTCTACTGTCTATCAACAGAAACCTTATGGCCATAAGCCACGATTCCCGTCCGCTTCCGCTTCCAAGACTAAACCACCCAAGCCGACCAAGCAGAGTCTTTGACTCTCCCATTCGCTCCGATATTCCCACCCGTCTATCCCCCTTCCTACTAGCATGGCAACGTATCACGACAGACAAATGGGCACTGTCGGTTGTAGCAGAAGGCTACAGAATAGAATTTTTCCAGATTCCACAAGAATCGTACTTCGTAACCACCCCTCCCTCCGACACCCTATCGTCGGAAGTCGAAGCCCTCCTTTCAAAAGACGCCATAGAACAGGTACCAACAAGACACCTTCAGCGGGGGTTCTACTCCCGCTATTTCACGGTCCCAAAAAAGGATGGCGGACTTCGTCCCATATTAGATCTGCGGAACCTCAATGCGTTCATCACCTACAAGAAATTCCGTATGACCACTCTACAGACCATCCTACCGCTACTAGAAGCCAACGCGTGGATGGTGACGCTGGACTTAAAGGACGCATACTTTCATGTGACGATCCACCCGTCACACAGACAGTACCTACGCTTTGCGATCGGTCCGCGTCACTTCCAGTACAAGGCCCTACCCTTCGGCCTCTCTACAGCTCCTCGTGTCTTCACGAAGCTTATGGCAGTAGTAGCGGCACATCTGAGACTCCAAGGTGTCCACCTTTACCCCTACCTGGACGACTGGCTCCTAGTCGCCCCCTCTACGACGGAACTACAGAACCACATCTCTATTACCCTTCACACCCTAGAATTACTAGGGTTGACTATAAACCTCAAAAAGTCCATGCTTATCCCTTCCAGACGGGTTCAGTTTATCGGAGCTATCCTGGACTCCTTGCAATGCAGGGCATTCTTACCCCCCAACAGAGCAGCGGATATAGTCTCCCTTCTCCAGGCTATCCTAGAGACCAAGGAGGCTACAGCCAAACAAATCCTTCGCCTGCTAGGCCTGATGGCCGCAACAACAGCAGTAATTCCCTTCGCCAAATTGCGAATGAGACCACTGCAGCTCTGGTTCTTGAGGCGTTTCCGCCCCAAACTCCACTCCCTCTCCAAACGTTTCCAGATATCTACCCAGGTCCTGGAGACCCTGAATTGGTGGCTTGTGCCCCAGAATTTACATTCAGGTGCACCTTTCCGGCTTCCACCCCCCCCAGCGACCGTCACCACGGACGCATCCCTATGGGGCTGGGGAGCTCACCTGGAAGGTGTAGGTGTGGGAGACAGGTGGCACCCCTCTGTGGCACACAACCATATCAATTTCTTAGAGCTGCTGGCAGTTCTCTACGCAGTGAGATCTTTCCGCCAATCCCTAACGGGGAAAACGGTGACTGTCCTTACAGACAACACCACCACTATGTTTTACATCAACCGCCAGGGCGGGACGGTCTCCCGTGGACTTTGCCGGTTAGCGATAGAGCTGTGGAACGAGTGCCAGGCGCTAGATGTTCACCTGGTGGCGACTCATCTCCCAGGACTACTCAACGTCCAAGCGGACTTCCTAAGCAGAGGAGGAGCATCCCTACACGAGTGGGAGCTGAACCCCCTCTACCTGACTCCGATCTTCGACCATTGGGGACATCCATCCGTGGATGTATTCGCTTCTCGGGAGAACAAGAAGTGCCATCTATTCTGTTCCAGAGCAGGAACGGACCCGACCTCTCTCGGAGACGGTCTCCTCTTCCGGTGGACAGGGAAATGGTTGTACCTATTTCCCCCAATCCCTCTCATTCCGAGAGTAGTCCACAAACTATTGACAGAACGACCGTGGGCAATTCTAGTTACCCCATGGTGGCCGAGACAACCCTGGTTCCCCACGCTCCTCAGCCTCTCACGGGGGACGTATCTCCATCTCCCGACGGACCCGGACCTCCTCGGGATGCGCGGGGGCCGAGTACTGCACCACGATGTGCCCAGGCTAAAATTGACAGCGTGGCTGATCCAAACTTAGGGTTAGAATCACGCATTGCTCAAGTTCTACTGAACTCACGCAAACTCTCCACTCGACGTTCATATGAGTCAAAATGGACTAAATTTTTAACTTTCCTGGCGTCTGTAGGACGACCCTCAGTCCCCGCTGGACTTAAAGATGTTTTTGGTTTCCTCCTGTCATGTAAGGACAAGGGACTGTGTCACTCATCTATCCGAGTCTACTTGTCAGCCATCTCAGTCAATCATCCTAAGATTGATGGTTATTCGGTGTTTTCCCACCCAACAACGAAACAATTCCTCAAGGGAATGAATCGCCTCTATCCCCCAGTGCGGACACCAGTCCCGGCATGGGACTTGCCCCTGGTTCTCACTAAGCTGATGGGAAAACCCTTCGAACCCATGGCCTCATGCAGTCTTCAGCTTCTGTCATGGAAGGTTGCATTTTTAGTGGCCATCACGTCTACTCGACGCGTGAGTGAGCTCTCGGCGTTCCGTTGCGACCCACCATACCTCACGTTTCATCATAATGCCGTCACTTTGGCTCCGGATGTCGCTTTCCTGCCTAAGATAGTTTCGGACTTCCATATAGGGGCAGATATTACCTTGCCGGTATTTTTTCCTGATCCCCAGGACCCAACGCAACGTAGTCTACACACTTTAGATGTCAAGAGAGCCCTGTCTTTCTACTTGCACCGGACAAAATCCTTTCGCAAGTCTCCAGCTCTCTTCATTTCTTATGCCTTGCCCAGGCAGGGACAGAAACTGTCGTCTCAAAGACTCTCGAAGTGGATAGTTGAGACGATAAAACTCGCCTATCTTCTGGCCAAAAGGCCACTGCCGGCGTCCCTCCGGGCACACTCCACTCGAGCCGTGGCTACTTCCACAGCATTCCTCAAGGGCATTCCCCTGGGAGACATCTGCAATGCTGCAACGTGGGCGTCCCCTCACACGTTTGTGAAGCACTACGCCCTAGATGTCCGTGTCCATCAGCGTACTGTGGTGGGCCGTGCAGTCCTGCAAGCAGCTCAGATGTGAGACCTCCAGCACCCACCTCCAGGTATGTGGTGTTTATTGCTCGCTATTCTCCCAGAGGTGTGATGCACAGAGACCACGAAGAAGATATACAGGTTGCTTACCTGTAATTGGAGATCTTCGAGTGGTCATCTGTGCATTCACACCACCCGCCCTCCTTCCCCTCTGCTTTCGGTCTCCCTCACCTTTTTTCCTTGGGGGCTGTTAGCAGCGGTCAGAAGGAACTGGCGGGATCCTCGTGCCTCTCCCCGGGTCATGCGCAGTGGGGCGTGCACGTGACCGGGGAGCTGGCGCGAAAATCCGTTAGGCTTTGAAGATTACCGATCGGGATCGGCGCAGGCGCACTTTATCCCAGAGGTGTGAATGCACAGATGACCACTCGAAGATCTCCAATTACAGGTAAGCAACCTGTATTTTCAAGTCCAGTAACACCTTAGAGACTAACAAGATTTTGGGGGGGAGGGTTGAGCTTCCGACAATCAAAGCTCCCTTCATCAGTTGTTAGTTAGTTAGTTAGTTAGTTAGTTAGTTAGTTAGTTAGTTAGTTAGTTATTATTTCACATTTTTACACCAACCTCCCCACTAGCGGGCTCAGCCATTCAGTAATGTTCCACTCTTGGCAATTCTATGGGCCAGCTCTCTCTACGTTCTGCTGCTGACCAACATGGCTACACTCTGAAACTACTTTCTAGTTCAGTACTGAAAAGCAGAACTTAGGACCCTCCCCGTGTCTTGCTTCTAATGCTTTGAATCTGGGTAGATACCTATGCAGCAGAGATTTAGATTTTTCAGCTACGGCAAGTAACTCCTCCTTTTAGAAAGTTTTATCAGTTCACTATTGTGGTGGAAAGTCCCTGTTTCTGTCCAGTGGAAGGCTCTTCTAGCTCATATATCAGGGCCTTTCTGTACCTTTCAGTATTAGAATTGGGCACACAGGAAATGCTCCCCCCCCCCCCCCAATTTGGTTGAAAAACTGCTGCTGCTGCTTTCATTATGTCCTGGAGTAAAGTAGCGGTTTCATATTGAAGGACATTCACCTTCACATCCTATATTAAAACATTTTTATCATAGTGTGCCATATTCCTAAGAACGTAAACTAAATGTTGAGAGCGATACAGAGCTGCCTCTTTTCCTCTCCACTTCATAATGTCTAGATTTGGGCTCCCGGACGCCCGGCCACGCCGATGGCGCCCGGGGGCAGCTTTGCCGCGCCGCAGGAGGGCGGGGCAGCAACGGGGAGGACGCGCAGCGTCCTGCAGCCAGGGGGCGGGGCTGGCCTGTTTAAAAGGCCAAGCCCCGCGCCCCCTCGTCCTCTTGGGTCCACGTGCTCGTCCTCTTGGATCCACAGTCGGAGGAGCAGCATCGGCGGCAGCAGGCCTCGGCGGCGGCGTGGGATCGGCGGCGGAAGCTTGCAGGCCTCGGCGGCGGCGTTGGATACGGAGACGGCTGCAGGGGACGCCCTCGTTCAGCGGACGTCGGAGGCGGCGGCGAGGGACGCGCGGCGGCGGCGGCCCGGGGAGCAACGACGTGGAGGCGGCTGCGGGGGACACGCGGCGGCGGCGGGCCTCGTCGGGGCGACGCGACGAGGAGGAAGCTTCACGCGACGCGCGGCGGCGGGCCAGCAGACCTCGGCGGCGGCGTGGGATCGGCGGCGGAAGCGTTCAGGCCTCGGCGGCGGCGTTGGATCCGGAGACGGCGGCAGGGGACGCCCTCATTCAGCTCGGAGGCGGCTGCGAGGGACGCGCGGCGGCGGCGGACCTGGGAGCATCAACGCAGAGGCGGCTGCAAGGGACACGCGGCGGAGGCGGGCCTCGTCAGGGCGACGGGACGGCGCAGAGGAGGCTGCACACAACGCGCAGCGGCGGGCCTCATCGCGGCGCCCGAGGGCGGCAGGAAGCAACGCGGCGGCGGCGATAGGGAGCGCCTAGGCCTCAGCGGGGCACCCCAGGTCAGCAGGGAGCGACTCGGCGGGGGGCGGAGAGGCGACGGCGGCGGCAGGCCCCCAGCGACGGCATAGCGGCGCAACCCAGGCAACCCAGAGGAGCGGCGCAGCAGGACTCGGACGGCTATCCGGGGACAGAGCAGCGGCGGTGCTGTTACGCCGCAGGGTTTGTTTGGGGCGCGGGTGTTACTAATTAGCGGAGGCCAGCACCGGAAAGGGGGGGGGGTACCAGCTAGTCGGCAGAGGCCTGCTCTGGAGGTGTGAGTGCTTCCTTTGAGCACTATTCCTTAATTTATAAGCCCTACTCCTTTTACTTTAGCGGTCAGAGGGTGCGCTCGGCCGGCCTTTTTTCGGGGGGTTTTGGGTCACCCACCCCTGATTTGTTGCCCAGCAATCCAGGTTACCGGCCTAAGGCCATTCAGCAATACAGTTGCGATCTGGGAGGGTCAGGTTGGTTTCTCACTCCTCCATTTGTGGCTGCTAGGTGGGTTGGCTGGCCTTAGTTCTGTCAGATATCCTTCTCTTCACTGCCAGCCCGGTTGGGTTCTGTTAATTGTTTAGTTGGTAGGCCCTCCTCCTTCATCCATCGCCCAGCCTGCTGCCATTCACTAGGCGCGGGCTGTGCTCTGGGAGGGTGCGGTCTGGTTCCACACGCCTCCATTTGAGGCGCCGGGGTTGGCTTCGGCTGGCCATAGTTCTGTCTGGTCTTCTTTCCCCTTCACTGAAAGCCGGGTTGGTGCTGGTTAATTTTGGTTTCTTCAATTAACACTTCGTGGCCAGTTTCATCGCATAGGGCCATGGCTTCGAGAAAGGGGCAGGGCAAGTCTAAGGGCAAGCAGCCTGCTCCCAAGCCTAAGGGAACGCAGCCAGCTCCACGACGACCCCCTGCACGTCCGGCTCCACCGCCATCGGACGGAGAAGAGGACGACCCAGTCAACGCAGCTATTCTCCGTCGGCTGGAGGTCTTAGAAAGGAGCAGGGGTGTATCACGGGAAGAGGTGGAGGCTAAGAGGCCTAGGAAGGATTCTAATTCTTCCTTTCAAGCTCAGGTGTTGGCACGCTTGGCGTTCTTGGAGGACGGCGGGGGGCCTGCACCGGTGGACGACGTGGAGGGACTGCAGTCCAGCTCACGCAATCTTGGCCCGGAGGAGCAACAGGTTGGGGTGTTCAATGGGCCATGGCGTCAGGAAGGTAAGGCCGCCGACTGGGGTACAACGGGATCACACTGGCCTTGGGGCCCTTACCCTCCAGGGGCTATGGGATCCATCACACAGCCATCACCAGTTAACGGCCCACAAGGTACGCTGGTGGCTCCGCCTCCACACCAGGGATATTGGTCGGGGTGGGGTTCTCCCAGTGCGGCCTCCTATGACTCGGTACACGCAGGTGCTATACCGAGTGGGGATGCAGCCCTCCCCCTAGGGGATCACTTGTCCACTTCCACTAAGGAGAAGATTCTTAGGGGAGAGTTTGTAGATGTTTTCTCTCTATTGTACAGGGAGTTAGAGAAAAAGGACAAGGAGGACCTTGATGACCGGGAAAAGGAACGGTTAAAAAGGAGGGTGGTGGACAGAACCTGGGCAAATTGGTACCCGGGATTTCTAATATATGCGGCGGTAATAGTGAGGCACCAACCATGGAGGGCCTTTGCGATGCTCCAGTACATGGACATCGTTTACAAAGCATTCACCGATTTCCCGAGCCCAGCATGGTCGCAGTATGACGAAGAATTTCGTATGCGTGCGGCCATGAATCCTGCTATAAGGTGGGATCAGATTCAACCTCAATTGTGGTTACAGGTGATGTCCTCAGCCAAGCTGACTGGGGGAGAAAGGACGCATAGCGGTCATTCGGTGAGAAGAGCTGCAGTGCAGCCAGGTACCCGCGCCCAGGCGGGGCAGGCGGTTCAGCGACGCCCGCTTTGCTGGGAGTTCACCTCCCATGGGACCTGTGGCCGCAAGGCATGCTCTTTTCGACACGAGTGTCCGCTATGCGCAGGCCCCCATGCCTTTGCACACTGCCCCAAGCCAAAGGGTAAGGGAAGTGGTAGAGGTGGTAAACGCGGAGGAGGAGGGAGCGGTCACAACCCCCAGCTTGAAAAAGGGCCCCAGCCCAATTAAGTTATGGGTTTTGGAGGCCTGGTTGCGGGATTACCCCCGAGTCTGCGACCGGGTTTACCTATTGGAAGGATTTCGGGGGGGCTTCAGAATACCTTACCAAGGACCTAGGGAGGCATATATGGCTCCAAATTTAAAATCTGTTGTCGGAATGGAGCATATAGTTCGAGAAAAGATCGCTAAAGAATGTAGGGAAGGTAGAGTCCTCGGCCCCTTTTCTACTCCTCCTGTTCCAAAGTTGAGGGTTTCCCCATTAGGAGTGGTGCCTAAGAAAGCACCTGGAGAGTATCGCCTCATTCACCACTTATCCTACCCACGGGGGGAATCGGTGAACGACGCGATACCAGACCACTTATGTTCCGTTAGATACACGTCCTTTGATCAGGCACTGCGCGTAGTGCGCCAGTGCGGCAAGGGGGCGGAGCTGGCGAAGTGTGACATCAAATCAGCCTTCCGCCTCCTTCCTGTTCACCCAGACGATTTCGAGCTCTTGGGGTTTGCTTTCGAGGGTAAATTCTACATGGATAGGGCACTGCCCATGGGATGCTCGGTGTCTTGTGCCGCTTTTGAACGGTTTAGTTCCTTTTTGGAATGGGCATTGCGGTACAGGACCGGCCTCGACAGTACAGCCCACTATCTGGATGACTTTTTATTGGTAGGGGGGATGGGGACGGGACAGTGCGGGTACCTGATGTCGAGTTTTATCGCTATGGCAGGGGAACTTGGTGTTCCTCTTGCTCATGACAAAACAGAGGGCCCCACATCCACCCTGACCTACTTAGGAATAGAAATTGATACAATGGGACAGTGCTGCAGGTTGCCTGGGGACAAACTAGAGGCATTACGGAGCTTGGTGGACACAGCGATGGCACAGTCAAAGGTGACATTGCTGGAATTACAGCGGTTGATTGGCCATCTCAACTTTGCTTGTAGAGTCGTGGCACCCGGGAGGGCCTTCGTCAGGAGGCTGTGTGAGTCGATGACGGGTCTTCGCCTACCACACCATAGAGCTAGGGTAACCAGGGGGATGCGGGAGGACCTCCTTGTATGGCAGCAATTCTTGCGGTCATACAACGGGGTTTCCTTCTGGCGCGAGGAGCTCCTACTGGAGGCTGAGCTGCAGGTCACTTCAGATGCCGCAGGTTCCTCTGGGTTTGGTGTATATTTTAGGGGCCATTGGTGCGCGGGTGACTGGCCGCAGGACTGGGTCCAGGCAGGATGGGTCAGGGACCTGACATTCCTGGAATTTTTCCCAATTGTAGCAGCTGTGTGGGTTTGGGCAAGGGAGCTTTCGAATCGAACGGTCCACTTCTGGTGCGACAACATGTCCACAGTACATGTGATCAACTCCCTGACATCGAGGTCACCCAGGGTCATGGCTCTGGTGCGGGCGTTTACGCTGCAGTGTTTGCGTCATAACATCATGTTTAGGGCCAGGCACGTGCCGGGGGTCAGTAATGGGGTTGCGGATGCTCTCTCTCGCAAACAGATGACGAGATTCCGTCAGCTAGCTCCGGAAGCCGACCAGTTCCCAGTACGGCTGCCAGAGGAGGTATGGAGGATTGGAGGGCTGAGGCCAACAGGGCCATGCATTTGGCCCTTGCCCCGGCCACACGAAGAGCTTACATGAGGGCGGGTAAGCAGTTCCTGTCCTTCCGGGAGGGGGTCGGTCTGCAGCAAATCTGGCCCATACCAGTGGCGCATTTGATGCAGTTTTGTGTAGCTATGAGAAGGGAAGGCCTGGCAGCACACACCATCAGGGGCAAGCTGTCTGCACTGGCCTATGCCAGTAAGGCGGCTGGGTTTGAAGATCCAACGGGCGATTTCCGAATTCGGCAGATGCTGGAGGGCTGGTCACGGGAACATGGCAGGGTTGCGGACACCAGGAAGCCCCTGACCCCAGATGTGCTGCGGGGGCTCGGGGCACAATGGGTTCACTGCTGCAGTGATGCCTATGAGGCTGCCCTGTTTCAGGCGGCATCTCTGGTTGCCTTTTTTGGGGCGCTGCGAGTCAGTGAGCTGGTGGCCGGCTCTCGAGGAGACGCCTCTGGCACTGCCCTGGAGAGGCGGGACATCTCTTTCCCGGACTCGAAAGTTAGAATTAGGCTGCGCCGATCCAAAACCGATCAGCGCGGTAGGGGTTCCGAGTTCGAGTTGGACCGCTGTTCTGAGGCAGAATTATGCCCAGTGCTGGCTTTACGCCACTATGTGTCACTGCGGGGGAACGGCCACGGGTACCTATTCCGGCACGGGGATGGTACCCCTCTCACCAGATTCCAATTTTGGAGTGTGACAAGGAAGGCACTGGAGCGGTTGGGATTGGGGGGAGTTAGGTTTGGAACCCACTCCTTTCGGATTGGGGCGGCATCCACAGCAGCGGCTATGGGGTACCCCAACGGTGAGGTTCAGAGGATTGGGCGATGGAGGTCCCGCTGTTATAAAGGTTATGTTCGGGCTTGCAAGACGTAGGTTGATTGACGTTGGGGATAGGTAGGGATAGGTAGATGGCATTGCCAACTTAATCCAGTTCCCTTTTTCAGAGGCTGCGGATGGTGGGACAAGACGGCGTGTTCTGGTCTGCGGCCATAGCATGATCTTTTGGGCGGCTCATCAGGCCCGAAGGACACCCATTGGGTCTCAACTGGGCCTTAGTGACCGGGCAGTGGTCGAGTGGCTGGGGCGGAGAGGCATGGGGTGGCCGGCGCTCCTTCCCCTGCTATTCGATGAACACAGAGGGCTTCTGCCTCAGGTCTTGGTGATACACTTGGGGGGTAATGATTTGGGGCTGATGAAGGGGAAGGCGCTTGTGGTGCAGGCGGAGGCTGACCTTGCGAGGATAAGAGCAAGGTGGCCAGGCGTGCAGATTGTTTGGTCAGCCATCCTACCCCGCAAGGCGTGGAGGAACTTGGGCGACCCCAGGTGTATTGACCGTGCCAGGCGAAAGGTCAACAGGCAAATGCGGAAGGCCATGGAATCCGGGCTGGGTATCTTTCTACAGCACCCCGAGATACGGGTTGAATTGTCCGATCTGTACAGGCCGGACGGGGTGCATTTGTCTGAGAAGGGCAATGAAATATTTTTACGGGATTTGCAGCACGGGATTCGGTTAGTGCTTAGTCACTGAATGGGGAGCAAAGGCCAAAGCAGAGGCTTGGCCTTGGCTGTGGCAGGTTGTGCAAGCAAGTAAACGGAACTGGTGAGCACCTTATGGCATATCCCGTTAGGGAACAGGAGGTCATCAGGAACTGCCTTCGGGTTTTTTAAGGCCCAGGGTAGGGAATGATGATCGCCTCTGGGAACCTCTTAGGTCGGCGCCTCCCTGCACGTTTTAAGGCTTCAGGGGTAGGCGCTCCTAGGTGGCAACCAGCTTGCCAGGCTGCCGGGCACGAGCCAGATCGATGGCTCAAGGCCGGAGCTGGGGGTGACCCGCCCTACAAGGGCAAGGAGGCAGGTCAGGGAATGACGCCTGCCTTGCCTGTTCCAGGCTTGCTTAGTTCTGGTTATCCCGTTGCTGCAATGTTTTGTAAATTAATAAAGTGGCCCTGGTTTAATTCCAAGACTGTTGTCTGTCTCGTTATTCCTGCTGGGGTGGCAAAAACGTCGTACATAGCTTGACATCATCACACTGTGTGTGGCTCCGCCCCTGCAGCCAGCAGCCAATGATAATGTGTGTGTGCGGATGGGGGGGGGGGGAGCAACAAAGCAAACACTAATTTCAAATTGTTGTTTGACCTAGTAAGGCAAAGACGAAGAGGAGCAGCAGCCCAGTATCTCTCATGACCTGTACTTGAGCCCAGAGACTACAGCTGCTAGTCTCAAAGCCAGGGCATATAACACTTTCTTAACTTGTGCTGGGATGTGCTTTGCTCAAAGCTGCTTCTGTTCCTCACTTGAGTGATGGTGTTTTTTGAATGGTCTTTATTTATAATGTGGTGTGTGTGTGTATACACACATTTGGCCTGACCTGGATGACCCAGGGTAGCCAATCTCACCAGATCTCAGAAGCTAAGCAGGGTCTGACCTGGTTAGTATTTGGATGGGAGACCATCAGGGGAAGTCCAGGGTCACTACAGAGAGCCAGGCAATGACAAACCACCTGTGAAGTCTCTTGCCTTGAAAACCCCATGAGGGACTGCCATAAGTTGACTATGACTTGACAGTAATTTACACACACACACACACATGCACAGATCAAAGTCAACCTGAAGCCAATACATTAGTATGGGTGAATCACTAGACATGGTGGAAGGAAGAGGTGTAACGTGACAGTTCATGGTGTCCCGGTTGTTGAATCCTGGTGTCTTGCTGAGAGCCCAAGGTTTCCTTAGGGGGGGATGTGCCTTGCTGCTGACTGATCCAGACACACCTCAGGCTCTTAGAGGCTGGATGCCACTCCGCTTTTAAAAAGATTTAGATTTCAAACTGAGCCTTTTTAGTATTTCAGCAAGGCAGTCAACAATGAGAAAAGAATCTACCTACTACTTTTCGATCCGGCCCTTCCTTCATGGATCCCTCTTTCCTATTTTATCTTCACAACAACCCGGTGAAGTAGGTTAGGCTGGGAGGGGATGACTAGCCTGTAGTCATCCAGAAAGTTTCCTGGCAAAGTGTGGATTTGAAACGAAGTTGCCCAGATCCTGGTTCAAAGCCATTACACAACCTCTCAGCTGCTAAACAGACAAAATGTAACCGAGGCATTCAAACGTTTACTGCACACAAATCTAGTTCTTCTGGTGAAAGAAGCTGGTACATGCCTCCCCCCTCCACAACCCCATTTCTCACTGTGATGCAGACTTTCCATACCAACAGCGATTTAAACATAAATCTTTATTGGTGCAGTTTTCACCCTCTCTTTGAGCTGGAAGAACGGGATAAACTTTGAGTTTCCAGTACTTATTACAAGTATTATTTGAACTTCAGATTCTAGCCCATCTTAGCACAAACTCATCAGAGCTTGGAAGCTAAGCAGTGTCAATCATGCTTAGTACTAGGATGGGAGACAACTAAGGAAGACCGGGGTTGCTGTGCAGAGGAAGGCAGTGGCAAACCACCTCTCCTCATCTGTTGCCTGGAACGCCCCACGTCTGGGGTCACCATGAATCACTTGCAACTCAACTTCATTGTCTTCTCCTCCTTCTCCTCCTCCTCCTCCTCCAGTCCACTCTAGGTCTCTAGATTTTCCATGCACTGAATCTGAAGTTACTTTTAAAACTGGGGCTCCCAGTCTGTCATACAGCTCCTTTGCGGCTGGCAGAAATTCATCCTAAGAACCTTTCCTTTGTGTCCAGATGCACTGGTAGAAATATGTCAGTTGAAAGGCTACTGACCCACGCTCAGATAGACTTAGGAGCCCCTTCCAGGAAATGTTGTCATCCTTATCTGAATCTAAAGGGAATTTTGAAACTGCTTTGGTTTGTGTGGGATGTTGGTTGTGCTGAAAAGTCGTATAAAAGTCCCATTGCATATATGTTAGGAGCCTACTGGATTGTGGCCCTTGGATATGAGAACAACGTATTATCCAAGTAAGAACTTTGGTGGGAGCATCTCCCAGTTAAGAAAAAAATTAATGGAAATGGTTTTGCCCTTTATTTTCAGGGCAGCATAAATATTAGACCTGACTTATGACATATGTCGGCCTTGGGGAAGATAGTGTGTGTGTGTGTGTTTTTTAAAGACTCAAACAAAACTTTTCATATTCTTCTTTGGGGGGAAATACATTTTGAAGTCCTTTTTCACCCAAACACATTTTCCGATAAGAGCACACAAGCCTTGACATTATTTCATTTTGTTACACGCATCTGTCAAGGAACAGAGATATGATACAGCTCCTAAAAACTGATGATTGTGGAACAGTGAAACTTGACAGCATTTCATTTCCTTTATGTTCTGATTATACATTTATCAGGAAACCTGTATCTCTTGGCAGTTCAGCTAGAAATTGGTAGAATTCAAGAACTCAAAGGCCTCAGCAAAGAACTGTCCTATTATTTGGTATCATCTTACATTTTTGAGAAGTTGCTTGGTGGAGTCATTGTTCCTGCTTTCCCTTTCCCCTTTCATTATTGTGGCATCCTTTCCCCAGATCACATTTCTATATACGGCTCTATGACTCCTCCGCAGCGCAAATTAAACGCTGGGATATTTTGTACGCACATCCTGAAGGTTCAATGGCTGTCAATCATAGTTTGTAAAATGCAGGGGATTACAACCTTGATATTAACATCCAAATCCATTGTGCTCATTTTTATGTGTTGAAATGAAAAGCCCCCTTTGCAGACACTGGGTTTCGAAGCTGCTTTTTTGTCCCCCTGTTTTTAATTTATCTCCATTTCTGAGCCGGTAAAAGGGTTTTATTTATCAGTTTAATGTCAAGTGATAAGGTTATCCGTTGATCTGAATTATTAGGACTTTGAGTGGGACAGCAGAGCATATGTTGATATTGTCTGGCTTTGCTGCAAATGAGCAGAAGATGGGAAAGTAATTTTTTTTAATGTTTGTAGGGGGGGAATCATTCTGGACTGGGAGCTGTGTTAGTTGGTAGCAGCAGAAATAAAACAGGAGTCCTGTTTTTCTAGCACAAGCTTTTGTGACTTAGAGCTCACTTTATCAGATACACAAAGAAAACATCCATAGTAGTTATGTATACTAAAAGTTAACAAGCAGTGTATCAATAACAGCTGTGGATGTACATTTCATGGATCTGATGAAGCTCTGACTCACAAAACCTTACGGTAAGGTGGAATAAATTGTTTAGACTTTAAGGTGTGGCTGAACTCCTGGTCGATCTAGGGAAAAACAGGAATGCTTCAGAAATCCCTTTGGTAAGCTTGTCCTTTTCCTAAAGAAGATTTATATACATACTTGACAATCTTTCAAATAATCTGCATTATAAAATTAACATAAGAACTTTTCTTTCTTTCTTGACTAGGTTTATTTCAAAAAGCATTACCCTGAAGTTATCCCAAACTGTCAAGCAGTTGCCAGTTCATCGGCTGATGTTTCTCCAGGACTAATTATTTTCGAGACGGCACTATGATCTATACAACAACAGAGGGCTTTTATGTTTTTTTTTAAAAAGAATAGAATTGTAATATAATGCAAAGCAAATATTGCTAATAATTGAAAAGACTGTTTTTTGCTCTTGATAGATAATTGTCGTATTGGAAAAGAATTTTTTTCCATGACTCTGGTTCCTTTCATTTGAATGTGTAATAGTTGAATGTTTTTTTAAAAAATGTGATATATTTTTACTCACGACTGCCTGATCCCATGGATTGGCCTCAGCAAGCACTTTTCCCCACAAAATCAAACCCCACATTTTATATTGGACAAGCGAGGATCAGGGCATCCTGATTTGCCTTGCTTGTTATCAGCGTGCCTTGATATGGGGAAGTTGCAGAGCTGCTGTGTAAATGTCTTTTTCTACAGCTGAATCCTTTTTACCGTGCAGCTGTTTCAAGTGGGCAGTTGGGGAATGGTGCTAAACAGCTATCTTCCTGGTTGCCCCTGCATCAGCCTCTGCATTGGGCCTGAGATCAAGCTAGGTTTGTGGCACTACAAGACCTGTCATTGTGTACTGACAGAGGGCCCCTTAAACCTGATTCTGTTGTCCCAAAGGCTTGGGCTGTGAAGAAGGCCTTGCACGCCTTGCAATCTGTTCCGCCGCCTTCAGCCCAGAGGCCGTGTATTGTGGCCCATCTCTTCTGTTTCAGCCTCCAGCCTTGGACTGCCTTGAAGAAAGTTCTCAAGTGCCTGATAGGCCTCATTCTGCTTGTTGGGTCTGTATCTTCTGGGCAGGCCTGTTGTAAAGGAGTAAGGCCTCGACATATTTCATTTGACTGTTAAACTGCTTGGAGGCAAGTGTTTGAATCGCAGGTCCCAGGGTGCCTTGTACCTGGAAACGTGCAGTCCACTTTCTCAGGTTAGAGATGAAGAATGTCTTTTTCTAATGTTTTGCATAAAGAGCAAGCTGAAGGGAAGGGAAGCGCAAATGGCTGCATCCTAACCAATACATGGCTATAAATCCTCAGTGGCATTCACAATGTGTTCATGGCAATGCTTTTTTTAAGCAATTTTACAAACTGGCTAGTTCAGGAAATGAGCAGAGTCATGTTTATTTACCTGGGATAGGAATACTAAATGTTTGTGCCTTTAATTCGTGCTTTTAACTTGTTAAGAGTTGATGACCTGACAACTGAATAGAAAGACATGTAGGAATGACTTTTAGGCTCATATATGCAATATAATGCCGCTGGTGGTAAGGAAGTGGTGACGGGGGCAGTTTGCCTTTACTGGTTGAATCGAGACACTTCCAGAGGTGAGAAGCAAGGGATGCACACCTTCACCTGGCATATAGCACAAAGGTTGGGTGAACTGTTTGGCCAAATGGTAACTCAGCACTGTGTTTCTGTAACTTGAAGCTTGTTGGCACCAATCAGCTGAGCTGTTTCATTGATAGTGACATGGGAACTGACTTCCCACAACATCTGTACCCTGTAGGAATGAAGGAACCTTGTGAGCAGGAGGGACTTCATGATTCCTCAGTGGTTCTCCCCCACTCTGTCTGGCCTGTGTTAAGAATATCCCATGCTAGAACCAATGAGGTGTGAATCGGTCCACTGTAATATCCTAGCAAATACTGGAGTCAAACAGACCTCAGTGTTAAAAAAAAAAAAAAGAAGTAGTTAATGTTGTATACACTTCTGTGTTGAGTGTTGGACTGGAAAGAAGTCACTGTAAGAGGAGATCATTCTCATTTTGTGGAGCTGTCGGTGTGCAAACTGTTGAAATACAATTGAACACGTATCTTTCTTTTTAGCAAGCGTTGCATCAGAATGTTTTGCCAACCCAAATACTTTGAAATGAAAGTTCCCAGTGCATTGTATAGGTTTGTTTCTGTGTGCCTTACTGCACTGCGAGCCGAACTTATTTAAATAAATCAAGTTTTGAACCCTTGGGTGTGGTTTTGTTGTATTAAAAGTTAACGTCACATTTCAGAGCAAATCCTTGTCTGTGGATACAAACAATTACCCATGAATGACTTGGGCCATTTGAAGGAAGAAAGTCCAGTATAAATCCAACAGCCATTAGTGGGACACCTCTGCGGGTCCCAACTTGAGTATCTTACCGAAAACATCAACAGTCACAAATCGCACAAACCTTTATTGGCATAACCACAACAGCCTTAGCTCAGGGATACAGAAAAGGAAAGAGGACAAAACAGTTAATTTGACTAACTAATCCAACAGAAAAAACTTCTCCTATACACACTATAAAGGAAGTTTACCACCACTTTGATGGTATCAGCTTTATTTGAGGCTAGGATGTCCATTGTCTTAGTTTTCTCAGATTTGCCCTCCAAGGATCACAATATAAGAACAAGGTGATAAGCACGTAAATCCTGGGTCTGTGCCTTCAATCTCCTTTAGCTCACATGGGCATAACCTATCCAAAAATGGTATTTTTTAAAAATCTCCCGTATAGCACAGCTGAGGGGAGCACGTTGAAACGGGCCAGCGTAAACACCCTTCTAATGTGGAGATCAATCAAACAGGAAAAATACTCTACAAGCAGCTTGTTAAAAGAAATCCCCCAATAAATGGGAGAACAGTGCCCAGAAGCAAGACTTCTAAGTTCTTGCATTTCTGTGTTGATTAATCTCTGCTTAATCATGCCAAAGGCATGTTTCTCAAAAAAGGGTCAGATCATCCATGCTAAGCCCCATCACTGTAATTTCCCCCTCAATACGTGTCAACCAATCTGATAGGTGAGATTCATGCAACATGTTAGCGATGAGACCCACTTCTATAGAGGAGATGTAGCCAGAATTGAAAAGCTGAGAGCCATGCTTTAGTGACTAAGTGGCTCTCGTTTGTCTCAAGGCATGTTGCTGCATAAGGTACGCAAGTTGGGAGCCCTAGAATTTTCCTGAGAAATTTGAATTGGACTCTTTCAGCCATTTTGTTAAAGGTTCTCAAGGTGTTTAACCACACATATCATCAACAGTCATGTCCACTGCACAAACAGGACACAAGTCCCAGCTCTGCCCTACTAGGCAGTCACATTGCACCAATTTCCTGACATACCTGTATTAGCAGTGCAAGTTGTTCTGTTTGTAGCAGGCTCTTGGCCGCCTTTAGGTTTCTCTGGTTTTTAAAAAAAAAAACTTTTAAAAGGCTCTCAGAAAGCTCTGACAAGTCTTTAATGTTGCTTTCTCTTTAAAGTGGAAGCATTAGCATGGGTTTATAAACAGGGCAGGACGAATTGTGTGGCTGCATCAAGACCTAGCACAGTTGGCTGTGGCTCCTTGTTTTGTTGACTGGATGGTCCCAAGCGTTTCCTCCCACGTTCTGTTAACAGGTAACAAATATCCTTGCTGTGTGAAGTGTTTAACTCTGCCCTTAGACACTCTGTGGTTTCCAGGAAACACTGCTGATTAAAAGGAATGATAATGGGTCCAATGTGACTGGCTCAAGATCCTATCCAACCTTTTTGTTTCCTTGATTGTATTTTGATTTCTTATCTTTCAGGGAACGTTGACCTAGTTCTCACCAAAGTAAACCTGTTTCTGGTCTCTACCATTGTGAACTGCAGGTGGGTGGCTCACATGATCTGGATGCTCCCCCCACCCCACAGAAATAGAAAACAAGGCAAGGCTAGAACGCTTTTCCACAGTACCCAGCTTTCTGTTTATTTGTATCTATGTAGGAGATTTTGGACAGAGGTCTGGAGGCTTTGTCTGGCTGGTTGAAACAGAGCCGGCTGAAGTTAAATCCATAGAAGACAGAGGTCCTGTGGCTGGGCCAGGGGGATGCAGGGTTGGGTTGTCAACACCTGGCTCATGGCAGTGTTCTGTTAACGCCTGGAGCAGCTGTCAGAAGTCAGGATGTGATCCTGGACGCCTTCTTGTCAATGGAATTTTATGCAGACTCCATCGTGTCTGTTAGCTCTCACCCGGCTCAATTATTTAGGGTAATTAGGTCTCCTGCGTCTCTCTCAGAGGGGACTCAGAACAGTAGTAATTCAGCTATAAGAGGAATTTTGGAGCTTTTTTGCAGATAAAGTCTTGTCACTCCACCATGACTTCCCAGCCAGTGTTGATACAGTACGTGAACTGGAGGCCCCTTGGCCTTCTTTAAACTCAGTTTTTGACAACTTCAACTGACTCTCCTGAGCCAAAGTCAACAGGATTCTGGGTGCTGTTAGGCCAACCACCTGCCTCTTAGATCCATGCCCCCATGTGGCTGGAGAAAGCCAGCAGCAAGGGACTACAACGGTGGCAAACCTATGGCACGCATGCCAGAGGTGGCACTCAGAGCCCTCTCTGTGGGCATGCACGGCATCGCACCAGCATAGAGTTCACAAGATTGGACAGCAAAAATCACATTAATTGTTCAAAAGCATGCCAAATGCAAACTTTTACCTTTCAATAAAAAGTTGTTTGTATCATTGAAAGCTCTGTTATTGTGTTTTTCTTTTAAGAAATTTTTTTTTAATGTATGAGTTGTTTTTTCTAAAACGAAAACCTCAGTATTCAGGTTAAATTGCCGTGTTGGCACTTTGCGATAAATAAGTGGGTTTTGGGTTGTAGTTTGGGCACTCGGTCTCTAAAAGGTTCACCATCACTGGACTACGAGGTCCCTTGGGAAATACCCACAATCTGTCCCCTGGGCTTGGGAGTCTTTCTGGCAGGACTGAATGAGGCGGTGGTTGTCCTGCTCTTTAAAAAACTAATTTTAGATCCTATGGATCTGGCCAGTTACAGCCCAGTCTCAAATCTTTTGTTTCTGGGCAAGGTAATTGAGAAAGCGGTGGCAGAACAGCTCCAGAAATTCCTGGATGACACATTGGTGTCGGATCCATTCCAATCTGGCTTCCTCCCCAGCCACAGGACAGAGATGGCGCTGGTTGCCATCACAGATGATCTCTGCAGGCACCTGGATTGAGGCAGGTTGGCATTGCTGATGTTACTTGATCTTACAGCAGCTTTCAGTATGATCTGTTGACCCACTGCCTCGCCAGTGCTGGAGTCCATGGGGTAGCCTTGCAATGGTTTATCTCATTCCTCTACGGTTGGGGACAGTGTCCCCAAGGCACCTGCTAGTATGCAGGATTCCTCAGGGGGCATTTCCCCAATGTTATTTAACTTCTCTATGCATCCCCTCATCCAACTAGCATGGAGTCCCGGGCTGGGGTGATGACACCCAGCTATTTCTGTTGATGGGTGGACGACTGGACACCATTCCCATGAACTTAGTCGAGGGCTTGGAGGCTGTGGTAAAGTTGGCTGAAACTGAATCCTGGTAAGACAGAGGTTCTGTGGCTGGTTGGGGGGGGGGGCACAGTTGGGTAGCCAACTGCCAACTCTTGACCGAGTGCCCCTGACACTGGCATCGACCATCAGGAGTCTGGGCATGACTGGATGCCTCCTTATCAGTGGAGGCCCAGGTAGTGAAGGTTACCAGGCTGGTGTTTTTCAAGTGTGCCAGGTCAGGCAACTGGCTCCCTACCTGTCTCACTCTGACCTAGCCATGCAACAGTCACCTCCAGGACAGACTACTGTAACTCACTGTATGTGGGCCTTACCTTGGGACTGGCCTGGAAGCTCCAACTGATCTAGAACGTAGCTGTGCGGGTCCTTATGGGGACCTCTTGGATGGTACACATTCAACCTGTGCTGGGCGAGCTGCACTGGTGTCTGTTGGAGCACCAGACAAGGTTCAAGGTGCTGTTTTTGATCTTTAAGGCCCTTAGCAGTCAGGGACCCCCATACCTTCGGGACTGTCTCTCTCAGTATGCCCCAAGAAGAGTGTTATGCTTGGGAAGTAAGAACCTCCTGATGAACCCTGGCCCAAGATAGATCCAGTTGTTCTCAACTTTTTGGCTTCAGCCCCTACCTGGTGGAACTCTCTGCCAGAAAACATCTGTGCTCTGCAGGATTTGTTTTCTAGGGTTTTTACAGAGTCTCTGAATTCTTGTTTTAAGGCTGCTAGCCCTTTGTTAAGTTCATTATCTGCTCCGGCCGCCATTTTAGGAGCGCTCTGTGCCGGGCTCGTTGCAAGGGCCGGAGGCGAAGTTTTTGTTAAAAAGGACGGAACGCCGGTACTCACGGCTTGTTGTTTCTTTGTTTTTGGTCCGGAGCCTTTTCCCATTCCTTATGGAGTTGTTTTTGAAGGTGGGTGAATTCGGTAGAGGCAATTATGGGGTTGGAAGGCAGGAGCTGCAGATTCAGGCGTCCTCCTCCATTCCCTGCGACGCCCCGCCCCCCTGCCGGATTTGTTAACTTTCCGTAGGGCATGTAAGTCAGAGATGTTCTACCAGGCATTCAGCTGAGGACAGCGAGAGTACAGCATATAGTCTGGCACTTTCATACCCTTCATTCTCCGCAACCACCACCACCACCCCGCCCCCCGGAGGACTGTGAAATCTGAAATTTTCTCCCCATCTTGGAATATATTGAATTTCCTGATATATGCACTGTGTATTTCACTGTAGGGTTTTAACTTTTGGTTATTTATTTTATGTTCCTTTCTGTTGTCAGCCACCCTGAGCCCTGCTTGCAGGAAGGGCGGCCTAAAAATTTAATCAGCTAAATAAATGGAGGTCCAGTTCACTAATGTAGTGAAACTGGCATTTTACCACCTACGCCAGGTTAAGTAGCTGGTCCCTTTCCTGTCTCCCCCTGACCTAGCCACAGTCATCTGTGCAACAGATCCAGATGGTATTATTGTAGCTTGCCCTACGCAGGGCTGCCCTTGAGGCTGACCCAGAAATTGCAACTTGTCCAGAATGCAGCTGCATGGGTGCTCACAGGAATGCTCTTCAGATCACATATTCAACCAGTGCTCTACTGTCTGCACTGGCTTCAGATTGAAGACTGGATCAGATTCAAGTTCCTGTTGTTAATTTCCAAAGCCCCAAATGCTTTGGAAACAGCATACCTTTGGGACCGCCTCTCCTAGAATACCCCCCTGAGAGCGCTACACTCTAGTGGTTAAAACTTGCCGGTGAGCCCTGGCCCAAAGAGCGTCTGACTGTCCTCAACCAGTACCAAGGCGTTTTAGGCCCTGGCTCTGGCCTGGTGGAACCCTCTTCCAGCTGAGATCTGGGCCCTGTGGAATCTAATGCAAGCTCCATAGGGCCTGTAAAACAGAGTTATTCTACCAGGCCTATAGTTGAGGACAGCGCTGCGTTTAGGGCTGCCAAGTCAGCCCTGGGGGGTGGGGGATCCCCCGCTACAGGGGTTCCCGATCCGCCAGCCAGCATTCGGCCGGCGGGGGGAACCCCACCCCTGAAGTCGTCCAGTCAGGATGACTTCCCCAGTGTAATGACGTCACCCGAAAGTGACGTCATCACGTTGGGGACGTTGCCGGGACGACGCTCTAGCCATAGAGTTTTTGGGCGATTGCCAGAGCATTGCCCTGGCAATGCCCCCAACATAATGATGTCACTTCCGGGTGACATCATCGTGGCGGACACGCCGGGGAAGCTCCCGGACCCAGGAGGACTCCCCCCCCCCCTTGCCGGTAAGTCACAAGGACTTGGCAACCCTAGCTGTGTTCCATCTTTGATTGGCCTCCCCTCTCTCCTCTCTACCTTTCCCCCCTCCCCTTTTAGGCTAGACAGATTGTGCACTGCTCTCCTCTTGAGTTTTACGCCGTCTTTTAATTACACTGTTAGTTTACAGTATAATGTATTTTATTGTATTTATTGGAATGTTTTTATCATGACGTTACCTGCTTTAAGCCTGGACAGAGGGAGAGCAGGATACAAATCTAATAAATCAAATCATTTGAATATCCCGTCTGTTTCCTGAAACAGTCGGGATCCAAGGTGGATGACTACAACAAATAAAATATGAAAATAATCAAAACACATAGTTAAGAACAAGTAATTTAAATTGTGATTTAAAACAATTATTTTAAACCTTCTTTGGGGTGGGGGCTTAAGCGGAGGCTGGATGGCCATTTGTCAGCAATACTGATTCTGTGAACTTAGGGAGGTCATGAAGAAGAAGAGAAGAGAAGAGATTGGATTTATATCCCGCCCTTCACTCACTTGGAGTCTCAGAGCGGCTTACAAACTCCTTTTCCCTTCCCCTCCCCACAACAGACACCCTGTGAGGTGGGTGGGGCTGAGAGAGCTCTTTCCCAAGCTGTCCTTGAGGGAACAGCTGGTACAGAGCTATGGCTTGCCCAAGGCCATCCAGCCAGGTGCAAGTGGAGGAGTGGGGAATCTAACCCAGTCCTCCCAGATTAGAGTCCACACACTTAACCACTACACCAAACTGGCTCTCCAGTTTGAGAGGGAGGGCAGGAAGGGTGGCCTCAGTGCTCGGCTCTCATGGCTCTTTCTTACATGCCCAGTGTAATGCTGATTGCCACTTTGGGGTCAGGAGGGAATTTTCATCTAGGCCAGATTGGTCCAGGGATCCTGGAGGGGTTTTTTTTGCCTTCCTCTGGGCAATAGAGCAGGGGTCACTGGGGGAGGGGGGGGGTAGCTGTGCATTTCTTGCATTGTACAGGGGGTTGCACTAGATGACCCTTGAGGTTCCTTCCAACTCGATGTTTCCGGGGGGGGGGAGTGGAATTATCATACAGAAGTGAGCCCTCCTAATCCCCATGCTTGAGATGCTGCAGCCCAGGTGCAGGTTGCTCCCATAGTGAGGATCCCTGTCATTAAGGTTTTTAGTCATAACCTTAGGAAGTCAGCTGAGTCTGGCACAGAGGGCTACTACAGAATGATTGCCTCTTGTTGCAGCCAGGGAAAAAATGCACGACTTGAAACTTAAAAGATTGTTCTATACAGGGGTCCGTTGGAACGGGAGCGCACAGGAGCGCAACTCCGGGAGTGAGGAGCCCAGGGGGCGGGCACATGACCAAGCCCCACCCCCTCTTCGGCTTCCCCGAGCAGTGCAGAGGCGCAGCGTCCTGGGGAAAGCCCTGCTAGGGTCTTTATTGTTTTAAATGTTTTGTTTTAATATTGATAATTTTATCATTGTTCCTTTTATGACTGTGTGCTGCTTTTCCAGAGACTTGCTCAAGGTGGCATATAAATTTTCTAAGTATACCATTTTTTATCTGGCCACATGGCACATAAGTACTGGAGAAATTTCACCAACCCTTCAGCAGCTTCCACCCATTAGTTTGGTGTAGTGGTCAGGAGTTGGACTCTAATCTGGGAGATTCCCCACTCCTCCACATGCAGCTGCTGGTGTGACCTTGGGCCAGTCACAAATTCTCTCAGAGCTGTTCTCTCATGAGCCCCACCTACCTCACAGGGTGTCTTGTTGTGGGGAGGGGAAGGGGAAGGGATGGGTGGTGCACCTGTCCCGGGTATCTCAAGTCTACTTGAAACCTGGTGGTTTCAAGGGAGCAGGAAGAGAATGAGGGTGTGTTCTTTACGCTTATTTTTATTGCACAAAGCATTGGGTGGGGAAGGGAACGGAGGAAGGGCAGGTCAGTTTCACTCACCTGTGGAATGGAGCCTGAGGGGTGGGTGTTGCCTTCTGACACACTTCCGGGATGTTAGGGGGTGTGGCATATGCAAATGAGTTATGCAAATGAGTTACGCTAATGAGCTCCTGCATCTCTTTTTCTACGAGATGACCCCTGGTTCTATAGAAGAGTCATTTGTGGAGGGGAGGATGAATAGGAGGCCAATGTCCCAACTCACATCCCCACCCCATCAAAAGGGGCTGCTTACCTGTCCTACACGTTCTTCTCTTTACACACGCGCCTTCTTCTGGGTTGGCAGGTGGGGGCCAGGGTGTTATCCTCCAGGGGCCCAGGTTAGACCCCCCCCCCCCAATTGCTGAAAGTTGTTCTTAAAGAGTACAAATAATCCAGTTGAAATTTAGCATGCTTGCAAACACTTTGTGTGCTTAGAACGGTTTTGGAGGTTGTTTGGGGAGGGGGGGGTGTTTGTTCCAGATGAACTCTTCGAGGATCAGCACCTCAGCTTTGGAAAAGGTCAAGTGTGTTTCAAATTACCAGTGTTGGAGATTAAAAAACAGTGTGCGTCAAATACTTTTACGGTTGCTACCTTTTAAAAAGGCATTTTCCCCTGGATGCAAGCAGAAGTGGCCAAAGACCATAATAACCTCTAAAATAGTTTAAAATCAAATGCCCGCCAGAAGATCTGTACATTACGGAAACTTGTGTAGGAGAGAAAACACAGGTAAGGAACCAATTTTGTCATGTTATAATCATTGTGGAATAACTCCAGAAAGCTCTGAACAGCTGCACTTATCTCGATGAGTGACCAAACAGAATCGACTGCCATCATCGAGATCAGGAGACTTAGCTGCATAATAAATTTAAAGGTATGAAAACCAGTGTCAGGGCTGGTCCTTCAAAGGTGAGCGAGGATGGGGAGTCCAAGAGAAACTTGGTCTGTGTCTGAGTGATGAATTGCTCAGACTGAGGTCAGAGTCAACCGCTCTGTAGGGGACCACCTCTTGGTCTCTGTAGTACCACCTATGGCCATCAGCAGTGGTGGCACTGCAACATAACATGGTAGTGTACAGATTTAAAGTATCTCTGCTCTACAATTCAAACCTGGGTTTAGAAAGTCCCAGTGCCTTATTTTCATACCTGGTTCTGTAAGATCTGTACTGCTTTTTTCCTATTCAAGTTTGTAACCATGAGAGCTTGGAGTGAGGATGTTGCTCAGTGGAAGACCTCTGCTTTGTGTATAATGTAAAGGTTTCCCTTGCTTGAAAGCTAGTTGAATCCGACTCTAGGGGGCAGTGCTCATTCCTGTTTTCAAGCCAAAGAGCCAGCGCTGTCCGAAGACTTCTCTGAGGTCATGTGGCCGGCATGACAAAATGCTGAGGCGCATGGAGCGCTGTTACCTTCCCACCAAAGTGGTACCTATTTTCTTGCTTTCGAACTGCTAGGTTGGCAGGAGCTGGGGCCAGAGACGGGAGCTCCCTCCATCGCATGGCCCTAGGGTCTCGAACTGCTGAGCTAATGACCTTCCAGTCTGCAGTTCAGCATCTTTAACCTCTGAGGCACCATGGCCCCATGCCGTGTATAGGTAGTTGCAATTCAATCCTGATCTCCAGCTAAAAGAATCGGTCAGTGGGGTGAAACAAGGCCTGAGACCTTGTAGAGCCACTGTCAGTCTGAGTAAACAAGACTGGACTGGCCACTGGGGTGGAGCGGTTAAGAGCTGTGGACTCTAATCTGGAGAACCAGGCTTGATTCCCCACTCCTCCTCCACATGAAGCCTGCAGGCGACCGTGGGCCCATCACTGTTGTCTCAGAACTCTCACAGCCCCCCCCCCCACTCCACAGGGTGCCTGTTGTGGGGAGAGGAAGGGAAAGCTAGTCTGAAGGAGATATGTGCATGCCTGCCTGCTCTTTTTAAGTGGGGGCCATGTGCGCCTGCCCTGCAAGCGGTGAATTCGCGGCTTGTAGGGCAGGCGCACGCAGCACCCGCTCCTTTCAAGTGGGGGAGCAGATGACTATTGGGAGCAAGACTTCCCCTGCCAAGGGAAAGCCTGAAAAATCGGGGGATCCCTGCCCCCACCTGGGGACTGGCATCCCTAAACTAGGGTGGATTCAACCCATTATTGCTACATCCAGTGATAACTAAATGATTGGTTTGTGACAGTAAAAATCTCAAAACTTGCCTTTTCAATAGCAGCCACGAGTGAACCTGTTTCAATTGTGTTTGGTCCAAATTGGTTCCATTACAACTTGATAAGTAGTATGGACTTCTTGAACAGCTGAGTCTTATTTATATAGCCTATATGTGGTCTACTTTAGGTTTAATTTTACAATAGTGCAATTCCTCTGAATTCACTCAGTACCAGATTTACAATGGGTTTGACTTCTATAATACTGTCTACTTACTTCTACTTTCTAAAAAAGCAATTAATAACGGTCTTGAGTGCCGGTCCAAAACCGAAGTCAGTAAAGATATTTACATGTACTGGTCCGATGGAATTTAATATACATCATTTCATCCCCAAATTGAATCCAAGGTGCTACTCAAGAGAGCAGAAAGCAGGAGAGATTGGTTTCAGCAGCCTCCCTGTCAGGAAAATCAGACAGATCTCACTACACCAGGTTTTAAAGCAGCATACTTTCCTTTCGAGAATCAATTTGATATTTTAGTTTTCTAAAATGCTAGGTATCTGAGAGAATGCTGAATGTGCTGTTTTAACGTGTTTTGACAGGATAATCTTGGCTTTGTGCGGCTGGTGTCATTAGATATCAAAACGGGGTGGGAATCCACTAAGAACTGAATTGGAGGGGGATCTGAAAATTGTTGGGAACATTTCTCAATGCCATTAAATTTTACGTTTTTGTGCCTTTCAAAAAAACAGTGAAGATGAACGTTGGCTTGGGTCCAACCCATTCCTTGCACATTGGGAGTCTCCAGGATTCCCCCCGCGGGAGCCCCCTCTGCATTGCACACCATTCCAAAATAACAACTCATGAGTAATGCATGAGTAAAAATGTCTTTGCTCAGGTAACCGGGGAGTTGGATCCAGGCCACACTTTTTGAAACCTAGGTGGCAGATCATTTGTAATCATTGCTTAAGGGAGGGTGCTGGGTTTCCATGAGGATCTTTCTCATTTCTCTTACATTTGGAGCAATTCTTGATTAATATAAAATAATTTGGGTTTGGAAGGTAAATTTGGATTAGACAAGGAATGATACCCCTAGCTTCCTTTCCCACATACAGCCCTGTTCAGTTTGTTGCTTGTGGACAATCATCTTTCCGGGGGGGGGGGGGGGAATTAATTATAAAACTGGGAGAAAACATAGCTGCTGGATTTCCTGAATAATTGCATCTCCATACATTTTGATACCACTACTGCAACCCACTTTAAGAAAGAAAGAGAGAGAGAGAGAGAGAGAGAGAGAGAGAGAAAGAAAGAAAGAAAGAAAGAAAGAAAGAAAGAAAGAAAGAAAGAAAGAAAGAAAGAAAGAAAGAAAGAAAGAAAGAAAGAAAGAAAGAAAGAAAGAAAGAAAGAAAGAAAGAAAGGTACTGGAGAGAAGACTCCAAGTTACTGCACCATTCAGAGGCGCATCTGTCTTCATTATTTGTCCTTGTAATTCTGATGCTTTACAGGAGACATGCATTTAAAGAGAACATACACTGGGAGACTCCATTGGGGGCCTAGCTTTTTGTGTACTTAAGATGGTGGTGGGAAGTGCCCTCAAGTCACAGCCAAGCTAAGGAGACCCTGTAGGGTTTCGAAGGCAAAAGACATTCAGCAGTGCTTTGCCATTGCCTGCATCTGCATCGCGACTCTGGACTTCCTAGGTGGCTTCCCATCCAAGTACTAACCAGAGCCAATCCTGCTTAGCTTCCAAGCTGTAACAAAATCGGGCTAGCCTGAGCCATCCATGTCAAGGCATGCTTGGGATAGAGCACTGGAAATGGTCCTCAGAGTCTGGTCTTCAAATTAGTGCAATAGCCAGGGGTCATTTCGTAGAAAAAGAGGTGCAGGAGCTCATTTGCATAACTCATTTGCATAACTCATTTGCATATGCCACACCCCCTAACATACCGGAAGTGTGTCAGAAGGCAACACCCACCCCTCAGGCTCCACTCCACAGGTGAGTGAAATTGACCTGCTCTTCCTCCATTCCCTTCCCCATCCAATACTTTGTGCAATAAAAATAAGCGTAGAGAACACACCCTCATTCTCTTCCTGCTCCCTTGAAACCACCAGGTTTCAAGTAGACTTGAGATACCCAGGACATGTGCACCACCCATCCCTTCCCCTTCCCCTCCCCACAACAAGACACCCTGTGAGGTAGGTGGGGCTGAGAGAGGTCTTTTGAGAACTGCTCATGAGAGAACAGCTCTGAGAGAACTTGTGACTGGCCCAGGGTCACACCAGCGGCTGCATGTGGAGGAGTGGGGAAATCAAACCCAGTTCTCCCAGATTAGAGTCCAACTCCTGACCACTACACCAAACTGATGAGGTGGAAGCTGCTGAAGGGTTGGTGAAATTTCTCCAGTACTTATGTGCCATGTGCCCAGATAAAAAATGGTATACTTAGAAAATTTATATGCCACCTTGAGCAAGTCTCTGGAAAAGCAGCACACAGTCATAAAAGGAACAATGATAAAATTATCAATATTAAAACAAAACATTAAAAACAATAAAGACCCTAGCAGGGCTTTCCCCGGGGCACTGCGCCTCTTCACTGCTCGGGGAAGCCGAGGAGGGGGCGGGGCTTGGTCATGTGCCCGCCCCCTGGGCTCCTCACTCCCAGAGCTGCGCTCCTGTGCGCTCCTGCTCCAACGGACCCCTGGCAATAGCCAAAAGCTCTTTTGTCAAAAGGAAGGCCACAATCCGGGGGGGGGGGGGAATGGGGTTGCAAAAGTCACCTGGGGAAAGACCCCGTGCAATCTCCATGCAGTGAACCAAAATTACTGTTTATTTGTGTACGCAGGCAGGAAATGGTTTACCCGTGCTGCATTTTTACCAGATCAATTGATGGGTTAGGTAGAGTTGAGACAGAGTCCTGATTTGTTTCCAGGCTAGCTAAGGAAAAGCTTTGAGTCTGCGTTGATAAAACAGCAGGGAGAGGAAGATCAGAAATATCTTTTTAAAACATACAGGACTTTTCATTGGTTCCTGCCTTCTTCTTTGCCCACTATCCACTTACTCCGTGGGTTGAATTCCGTGGGGAAATTCTGCTAATGGAATGGGGGGGCATGATTTTTGCCATTGCCCCCACTCAGTACAAAACCCCGACTCACCCCTCTTGCTATTCTTGGCTATCCTCTGCCCAGAAGCAATATTTGGGGCTCTAGCAGAAGCTAGATCTTTTCCATCTACACAGATTTTCCTCAGGATCCAGCCAGTATCTCTCCCCCTCCCCTACCTAATCCCCCACCCAAAAAAGGTTGCTTCTGTGCTGGCTAGAAACATCTAAAGGCTCTGAGTGTTTGTACTATACTTCAGTCTTTGGAAGATGGTATTGAATTTGTATGTGTTTCTTTTCATACCTTTTAAAATAACAGGCGTATTTTTAATTTCATATTTCAGCCGCCAAATTTATTACACTGCAGATTCCACAGTACAATGAACGATGGTAATAAAAGGCTTATTACAAGCACGGTTTGTCCCGTAAGCATCAGGGGATGTTTCAGGTTGTATTTTGCATTTCTCTGCACGTACACAATGTGGTCAGTCCCTTGAACATTCAGAGGATCATATTGATAATCAGCTTACAATAATCCATTCTGTGCCGTCTTCATTGTGCACCTTGGAACGTTCTCTTCATTTTTCCCTTAACTGAAGTTCAGCTGGGAAGATCATTTCCCCCTCTATTTTGGTCTCAGCCCCAGTGATTGCTGTTTGTCACTGAGGGGTCTCGTGGAGTTTAGCAAGCCCACCAGTTTGGTTCAGAGGCCTTTGAGCTAAACCAGACAACTGGGTGGGAACTTCTGCATTTTTCTGAAAGCCAATTGGGAGCCCCAAGAGGCTGTTTTGAAGACCAGGGAAGAGCCACTAGGTAAGAGGGGGTTTAACCCTCCCATCTCTGATGCCTCTCCCGCAATGTGAAATTCCTCTCCAAAGCTTTGATTCACTCAGCATGGGAAGGAAAGATTGACTTAATACCTCTATTTTGTGCCTTTGGGTTTACACAGCACTAATCTCTGCTCTTTGGTGTGGTGGTTAGAAGCATGGACTGTAATCTGGGAGAACTGGGTTTGATTCCCCACTCCTCCACATGCAGCTGCTGGTGTGACCTTGGGTCAGTCAAAGTTCTCTCAGAGATGTTTTCTCAAGGGCAGTTCTCGAGAGAGCTCTCTCAGCCCAACCTACCTCACAGGGTGTCTGTTGTGGGGAGGGGAAGGGAGGGGAAAGGAAAGCAATTGTAAGCCGCTCTGGGACTCCTTTGGGTAGTGAAGGGTGGGGTATAAAGCCAATCTCTTCTTCTTCTCTCTTTCCTTGAGCTTCTGCTCCTCTCTTTCTCTTTCCTTCCCAAGGTTCTACTTTATGTCATTCTCTTACACCCAAGGAAAAGGGTGGTCCCCAGCACCCAGTGTTGAACACAACTGAGATTTTGCCAAAGCTCTCCCCTTAAGCATTTCAACTAGCCAATCCAACGCTTGGGACAATGAAAGTTGTTGGATGAGGAAATAGGCTCTGCCCAAAGTTTGGTTCCTATTTGCATTTGGAAGGAGGAAATTATAATTTGGTTTTTGGCTCAAGCAAGCATATTGGCCACTTATCTGAACAGGAAAGTCCCTGGTGGGCCCTGGCCTGGAGGACCACTGGCAAGTAGAGCCAAAGCCCAATGCTCCATGGGCTGCTCAGCTCAGCCCTAGCCGATGGCACCAGTGATGGCTGCTTGCTCACCCATTCCCACCTCCCATGCCACTGGTATAGCACTGTCAGGGCCACTTTTCTTGGCTTGCCACTATGCCACTTTATCCTCCCCCCCCCCAACAGCTGATGTGGAAAATGTCAGCAACTGTTGTGGGTGCATCACTGCTTCCTTAGTTCAAAGATATGCTCCCCGTTATGTGTTGCTGGTGAGGTTCTAGCCCTTGTTTATTGACAAAGGACTAGGTTTAAAAGTCAAATCCAAGGTGTTTAGGATTAAAAAGAGGAGTCTATGGGCTTCAGATGGGTGTTTTGATTCAGGATCTCCCTTATATATAATTGTGTTTTCGGGTGGCACTTTGCTGAACATTCCATGCACTCCCAAATCAGTTGGTTTCATGATGTGTCACTCAAGCTGTCCTTATCCACTGGCTGTGTTGCCTGAGTCTTGCCTCCAACATTCTAAACAGTTTGCTGTTCCTCTCCCCCCCACAGCCAGTCGGAACACAGAGGTTATTTGCATATGCAGCCTGATTGGCCTTTGCCTCTAACATGCTAAACAGTTTGCTGTTGGGAGTCATTGAATGAGTCTTGAGGTAAAATACATATCCCAATCTTCCCTTAAACAGTCACTGAGTTGCCAGTCTCCCTGTGGGGCCTGGTGATCTCCCAGAAATCACCGTGTTCCCCAGCCACAGCACATCATTTTCTCTACAGAAAATTTCCCAGCTATTACAACTGATCTCCAGATGACCAAGATCAGTTCTCCTGGAGACAATGACTGCTTTGTGCAGTGGACTCTATGGCACTATACCCTGCTGAAGACCCTCCACACCCCAAACCCAGGCCTCCCCAGGTTCTACCTCTCAGATCTACAGGCATTTCCCAACCCAGAGTTGGCAACCCTGTAACTGGCTATGGAACCACTTTTCAGACCCTTGGAACCCAGAAGACATGGCATAGGAGGAGGTGCTTTTCTACCTTAGCTGCCACTGCATAGCCCCGAATCGACATAAGTTAGGAGTGGAGAGAACCATACTTGTTACCATGAAGCTGTCTTCCCATACTACCCACTTGGGGCAGCAAAAGGACTTGAGACAGCCCTGCCTTATAGCTAAACAGAAGAAAATAAACATGGTTTGCCTCCCTCTATTTTCCCCTTTGCTCTGCCACCCCACCAGCCACAGCCGGAATACTCACCTGGAGTTTCCTTCTAGAGCCCATTGTATTTCTTCCCACAACGGGCCATACTCCTAGTAACACTATAGTACTGATTGCAAAGTGACTTTGGTGGCAGGATAAAACAGTGCTCTGCGTCATCTCTGGGCACTATATCGATGACACCATTTAAATTATATTAAAATCAGCAGTCCCAGTGCCCAAAGGGATGAGAGGAGCTGAAGGGGCACAGACTGTGTTCTTCTCTTCTATTGCTTAATGGTATTTTCCATTTTCTATATAATGCACCTCATGCTCAGATTTAAGCCGGGAAAGGTCTGCGAGTTGCATTCATGACCTTATGAAGTCTTTCCTAAGAAATAGGATTTCAGATCTGCTGACTTATTTGAAAATGTGTCTTGTTTGCATGAAGAGCAAAGCCTTAACAGGAGGGGGAAAGGACTGGGTGTTTGCAATGCTTTTTTTCTAAAATGAAAAGACTGCAATAAACTGTCATTTGGGGTTTTGCTTTTCACTTGGCATTTTTTGACTTTATGAGGAATTCTTCCATGTCATTCCTGCTATGCATACCATTGTCATTGCGGGTTTTCATATAGAAATGTTCTCCAGAAATTAGGAGCTGTCTAAACAAATGCCACATAGCTTTGAGCTTCACCATGAGGGATGGGTAAATATATTTGTTAACCTGGCAGTCCACCAAATTTCTGTGGCACAGGCAGATCCTAAACTAATGTGGATGGCTTGGGACAAGAAAAGAGAAGTGTGCATGCACACGAAAGCTTATACCCAGATTTAAACTTGGTTGGACTCAAACTTTGGCCATCATTCAGTTTATTTTAAAACTGAAGGCGCTGAGACTCAAGCTTGGCTAGAAGGCATACCTGAAGGTCTTCAGCCTCGTCTTCCATTTTGAAATTCTGTTCTAGGGAGTCCCCAATTGCCTCAGAAGTTTTCAGAGGTTTCTCAATCAGATCAGCAATGGCAGAAAAGGTTCCCAGCTCTGAGGGACCATATCTCCGTATGCTGAACCTATGCACCTAGTTAGTATATGCCTCCGATCCCTTTCCATATACTATTTCTGCTCAGTCTCATGGCCTTTTCAGTCATTGCACCAGTTCTGTGGAACAGTTGACAAAAGGAGGTCCAGCCAGTGCCAGCTAGTGCTGCCATCCCTCCCGGGCGGGAGTTGCCGTCTCCTTGCTCACTACGTAGGTTGGGTGGGATGACAGGTTTCATTTCCCCGCTAGCTGCCTTATTGCTTATGGTGCAGCTTCTTCCCTTGGGAACCTGTAGTCGTTACTTTAGGCACTTGGCTAGTTTTATGCGATTGGTTTACTGTTGGTGGGATTTCTCTTGAATCCTGTATAACTGTACTTCTCTGGGGTTCACTTGCCATTAGTGACACAGAGCATCTACAGATGACCTACTACTTTCTCAATAAACTACTTCTACATTGTTGGGACTGCATTTGTGGGACTCTGACAGCCAGCACAATGTTACCTGTTTTTGGAAAGCCAGGCAAAGGCCATTCTCTTCCAGGGTGCTTTTAGGTGGAGTTACTTGTTTTATATGTTATTTTCAAGACTTCAGTAAGGCTGGAATGAGATTAATTTACACTCATTATTTCTGATGCGCTGTTGATTTATGTTCTGTGATTTTCTAGTCTCTTTCTTGCCTGCTGGCATTTCATTAGATGCTTTGAGTTGCTGGAGAAAAGTGAGATGTAAATATTATGATGTCATAATAATCATGACCTTGCCAGTAACCTGTGTGAATTGGGTGTGCGTACTAAAACACTTCCCAGAATCCTCTGAGGCAGGGGTGGGCAAATTGCGGCCCGGGGGCCACATGCGGCCCGCCACAGACTTTTTTGCGGCCCACCAAGACAGTCGGCCACGTGGTGTGATAGGGTACATTTGTCTCATTAAACTGATTCTAAAATTAAATGTGCTTGCAGCTATAGATGATATGAAATTAGCACAATAAATAAATTGAATAAAACTACCACTATTTTATTTAATTTATATTTATTGATTTTTATTATACAATTTATACCTTTTCTGAAAATGCAATCATTTTAAAAGTTGTGGCCCTCTGCTAATCTCTGCTCCCACAAAGTGGCCCCCGAGCCAAAACAATTGCCCACCCCTGCTCTGAGGAGTTCTTGCGGAAAGGGGTCCTTTTGACCAGTAAATTTGAAAACCAGAGTCTGTCCAATCAAGGCATAGCTGAGGTAGAATCCACACATCAGGGATCCTTGCAAGAATCCTTCTGCAGCTCTATGTTCCCACAGGTGAACCATCTTTGTGGAGACCTTGATTCAAATCCCTGCTTGCCAATTTAGGACAACCAGTAAATCTTTCTCCTGATAACTGTCTTGGGTTATATTGGGAGAAGCAGGGCATCCATTTTTCAATAGTTAAATGAATCAGAGGCGGTATGCCTGTCTCTTGTAAAATTGTCTAATTTTACTGTTCACATTTCAGCTTGCTCAAAAATATGTAAATAGGGTTGCCATATTTTGAAAAGCAAAAAAGAGGACATATTTCCTGACTGACTACTTCAAACAAATGATCATGTGACAAATTTATTTATTACACTTATATCCCACAGTGGGCTCAGGGCAGCTCACAGCATGAATAAAATACAATCGATATATAATTAAACACCAGTTAAATAAAACAGGATGGCAGCTAAGAAACATATATTACTCCAGAGCAGTCCAGTACACCTCCCGTTGGATGTTAGCAGGATAGTAGGCATCTGTAGGCTTACTATGGACAGGGGAGGCCGAGACGGTGGAAACATTCGCCACCTCACCCAAAGGCCTGGTGGAACAGCTCCGTTTTGCTGGCCCTATGGAACTGTAACAAGTTCCGCAGGGTCCTGATCTCAGTTGGGAGTGCATTCCACCATGCATTACTATTTAAGCTGTGATAATTGTTACTAACTAGAAATATTCCTAACGTTCCAACCGCAAAAGAGAACATTTTCACCAGTTTTTTTTTAAAAAGAGCCCAAAAGAGGATGGACACACAAAAAAAGAGGGCATCTAGTAACATAAAACATTGTATCCCGTGGGGAAAACATACAACACCAAAGAAAAGGCTAGTTTTCAAGTCTTCTCTCTGAAAAAGAAATGTTTCACGTATGGGTGTTATTCAGGCAAACAACTCCTTACGTGAAAACTGTAAGGCGGTCTAGTTCTTGGGTGAGGAATGTACCTTCATACTCCTAAACTGGACATTGCACCTAGGGGAACCTAAATGGGTGCCAAGCAGCAGGGACCATTTAAAAATATAAACGTCAAAACTTTCTAGCTCCAGGCATCATCATGCCAGCCCCATCTCCATGTGAGGCTTCTGAGTAAACCAAATAAGCCAGGCCTTGATGAAAGCAAAAAGTCCTTTTATTTCTTAATGGTCATTCGGGAGCACGTTGTTTGTCAGTGATAGCAGGCTACACGCGGCAGGGACTCATATATAGGATTCAAAAGGTAAAGGCAGGTGAACCACCAATCAGAGTAAAATAAAAGAAGCGCGAAAACCCTAACCGTTTGGTTCTCACAGAAAAAAGGCACGGAAGCACTACACCCCCCCCCCCCACGGCGAGAGAGAGACCCAGGTGCAGAGAGGAGAGAGAAATGGGAGGAGAAGCCCATGCACAGAATGGGTGGGAAAGAGAGCCGAGGGAAGAAAAGGGAAAGTCCTGCCAGGAGAGGCAATGAGAGCTCTCGCTGAGGCTGCCGCCCACCCTCCCACTAAGGAGAGGCAGCTGCTGCGGCCACCAAGCAAAGCACCTCTGTGGTGGCCCCTCACCCCCCCCCCCCACAGGCAGAGGCTTCCAGGCCACCAACGCCATGCCTCGGTTTCCCCTCTCTGCCACGTTCATTGGCCCGGGCCAGGGACGCTGGCTTGCCGGGGCACTTCTTGTCTTTCTGCCTCTTGCCAGAGTCTTTGGCCGCAGTGGGTGCTTTTTCTCTCTCACCCCTCAGGGCATGCTTTCTCAGGAGCAAGCCCCCCGGAAGGCAATGGGACTGGCAAAGCAGCAACTGTGCGTAAGCGCGGTCAGCCACACAGTGCCTCCAACACCCGGGGCATACAGGCGGAAAGGTGCCTGCTGGGAGGGTGAAACCAGCTGAGTGACTCCCCTTGCCACTGGTAGGTGCCAGCTTTGAACATGGATTTACTGCATTTATATCCCGGCGACACGCTCTCCTCTTCAGTGGGGGACCTGGGGAAGCTTGTCTCATTCTCATTTTCTTCTCAAAACAACCCTGTGAAGTAGGTTAGGCTCAGCATGGATGACTGGCCCAGGATCATCCAAGCAAGCTTCCAGGGCAGAGGAGAAATCCCAGCCTGGGCCTCTCAGAGTCTCGCCTGCTGCACTAAATGCCATCCAGCACATTTGAAGGCTCGTTTTGACCTCTCCTGTATGTATGAACCAGGCTTGAACTCTAGTGCATAAGACCTTCAGCAGCCTGAAAACAAGCTAATGTTTTCTAATGAAGCAACAATGTTCCTCGGCACAAGCATCTCCATTTTAGATTAACACAAAAACACAACAGTTTTTGCTGTTCATGTGACACTCCATCAGTCTTTGTGTGAGAGAAGCTGAGCTAACTTTCCCTTCCCCCCAAAATGCCAAGTATACACAAGCAGTGTTGAATTTTAACACAGCAATTAGGCAAGGTGAACTCCAAAGGATGTTCTGCGTTAGGGGAAAAGGTGTCTGCAGTTGCTGTATGCCTGCTGAGGGACGTTCAAACACATGATATAAATTATGCCTTTGTAAGCAAAATTATGTTAAAGATCTATTATTACATGAAATAAAATGCAAAATGCAAAATTAAGACATGCTATTGAACTATTCACTTTTTCTATCCAGTTCCAGTGTTGTTAAATTATACTTTAGCAAGATGGAGACAACCCTGTGTTTTCTTACTTCTCCAGATAAAGCCAAATTTGAAGAACTTGTTCTTTCCTGCTTACACTGGTTAGATGAAGCTATTGGAATTTCAAGAAAGCTCTATCTGGAAAAATAAACTCTATGACCTGCGTGAAACACTTTAGAAGGGATGACAAAAGGCAGCACAGTTAGTTCTGAAAATGAAATCCTTAAAGTGTGGAATTCTCTGCCAAATAATTTTAAGTCAATGAAAGCACTGGGATTGCTTTCCTTATTTTTTTTTGGATCATCCAATGCTTGTGAGCAGCTGTTTTCAGCTTTGAATTATACCAAATCTGACACCAGAGAAAGACTAACAGATGACCCGAGTGCTGCATGTGTTGCTCTCAAACTTACAAAGTATGAGCCAAGGTTAGACAAATTATCAGCATGCATACAACAGCAAAGATCACATTAATTGTTCAAAAGCATGCCAAATGCAAACTTTTATCTTTCAATAAGAAGTTGTTTGTATCATTGAAAGCTCTGTTATTGTGTTTTTCTTTTAAGACAAAAGATGTTAATGTATGAGTTGTTTTTTCTAAACTAAAACCTCAGTATTCAGGTCAAATTGCTGTGTTGGCACTTTGCGATAAATAAGTGGGTTGTGGGTTGCAGTTTGGGCTCTCGGTCTCTAAAAGGTTTGCCATCACTGCCCTAGAGCAACGAATGTGACAAACATTTATTTTGGCGTACTGATGTCTCAAGTACACTAAAAAAACCTGGGTTGAATGGTTCACTCTCAAATGCGTTTTGTTATTAAATCAGTCTTGTATGATGTAAGACAACTTGTTTGGTTTGTACATGTTTTGTTCAATACTTCATCTTACGCATACAGCTTTGAGATGGCCATACCCTAGACAAGCCTTGAGAGGCAAAGGGGTCCAAGATTATGTCACCCAACCCTGCCAGGTGGGTTCTCCATTCTGGAAGGGTTTGAATTCAGGTGAACTCTTGTCTATGTGGGCTGGATTCAGTATCAGAAGACTGAGACACTGGGTACTTCCCAGGAGCACTTGTCAGACCTCAGCTGAGAAACAGGCCTCTGCACAGTCAGTTTGGTAGAAGGAAACAGTGTATTGGTTTGGAGAGCCTTAGGTGACACATTTCCCACTTACGAGATGAGAAGTATCAGGGCTCAGGCAAGAAACTTACTGAGAAGCCTTTCTGTGCCCTGCATAAGTTATGATCATTTGGGTCACTGGTGTGATGAAGTGGTTAAGAGTGGCAGACTGTAATCTGGAGACTCCTTAAGGTAGAGAAAAGCATGATATAAAAACCTCCTCCTCCTCCTCTTTGATGGTGAATCAGATGACCTGTGTTTGAGGCTCTGGTCTGGGTAAAAATCGATGTAATAAAAATAATATGTAGAGTCCTAGAATAAGTAATATGCAGATGAAGCCGCACTGTCAATGCTCAAGAGAGCTATGAATATAAACCTCCTGTTTTTGGTTCATGAAACGAACTCTCTGCAAGAGGGTGTCTGATGCAACTCCAAAAGACTCACCTTCTCAATTAAGGTCATAAAAGGAACAATCTTCCCATAAATGGAAAATTTAAATAGACTGCCGCTACACCCCACCTGGAGGCAGAATACTGAGAGAAGAGTTTGGCCTGCTGCCAATTTTGCTGAGGAACAGCACCATAAAGCATCCATAATGTAGGTCACTCAAAGCTACTATTTATCTTGATTCCGCTGGAGAATGTGGGGTTGTGCCACTTCAGCTGTGAATCCACTTCTCCCTCCTGTGGGTTAAGTACCTATTTCTTAACCAATGCGTGGCACTGAGTGATCTTCAAGTTTTCAAAATCTACAGAACTCGCAAAGCGAGAGAGGGGTGGGGGGACCTCACCAGACATAGACAGCGCTACTGGAAATCCATTGCCTGTTTCATGCTTTACCCAACATTATCCTGTTGCTGTAGCTGCCAGGATATTCTTAGTGACTTCTGCCTGTGTGGCTAAGGTGGGTTGTTAGGGTTGCCAACAGCCAAGTGGTGGCTGGAGATCTTCTGCTATTACAACTGATCTCCAGGCAACAGAGATCAGTCCACCTGGAAAAATGTTCGCTTTGGAAGGTGGACTCTATGGCATTATAGCCACTGAACTCGTCCCCCCATCTCTAAACCCCAGCTTCTTCAGGCTCCACCCCCAAAATCTCCAGGAGTTTCCCAACCTGGAGCTGGCAACCCTATGGGTTGGGCTGTGTATTGCCCTTGTTTGGCTAGAGCCATTTTGGTGTAGTGGTTAAGTGTGCAGACTCTAATCCGGGAGAACTGGGTTTGATTCCCCACTCCTCCACTTGCAGCTGCTGGATGACCTTGGGCAAGCCATGGTTCTGTCAGAGCTGTTCTTGAAAAAGAGCAGTTTCTGTCAGAGCTCCCTCAGCCCCACCTACCTCACAGGGTGTCTGTTGTGGGGAGGGGAAGGGAAAGGAGTTTGTCAGCAGCTCTGAGACTCCTTCAGGTAGTGAAGGGCGGGGTATAAATCCAATCTCCTCCTCCTCCTCCTCCTCCTCCTCCTCCTCCTCTTCTTCTTCTTCTTCTCCACCCTCCCAGTGAGGCAGATTTCCTGAGTATGGCACATAATTGTGTGAGCTACACAAAACATTTGAGCAGAAGTCCTTACATGGGATTGGTGTGGGACATGACGGGATAGTGGGCCTAAGTGTTTATAGTTGATTATGGCATTTGTATGCCACTCCCCTAGGGTTGCCAGGTCACCCTGTCTACCAGAGGGGGATGGAAGGCAGGGTCGCCACTTCCAGGTTGGGAAACTCCTGGGGATTTGGGGATAGAGCCTGGGGAGGACAGGGACCTCAGTAGAGTACAATGCCATAGAGTTCACCCCCCACCCGCTAAAAAAGCATCCATTTTCTCCAGGGGAACTGATCTCTGTAGTCTGGAGAGGAGCTGTAACTCTGGGAGATCTGGAAACTGGCGCCCCTATGACTCCTCCCCGCAAGCCAGCTCACAAAACTACACTGAAAGATAATTTCCCAAATAATCCAGTTAAGCAAGATAAACAAACAAAAATAGATACAGGCCTGGTCCTGGTTGCCAAGGCTGCCTAATCCAGGCTAGGGTTGCCAACTCTGGGTGGGGAGATTTTTTTTTGGGGGGGGGGCAGAGCCTGGGGAGGGCAGGGTTTGAGGAGGGGAGGGAACTTAGAAGGGTACAATGCCATCAGCTCCACCCTCTAAAGCAGCCATTTGCTCCAGGGGATCCGATCACTGTCCTCTAAATCTATATATATAAAAGAAAGTCCCCTCACCGTAAAATCAACACCCAGGCCAAACCGCTGGACCTAGAAGCACCAAATTCAGGGCGAGTGCTCGTACCATGGCGTAGGTGCTCACTAAGGAGGGATTTTTAGAAATTCGGCCCCTAAGTGGGTCAAAAGGGGGAAAATGTGCTCCCCCCATTGATGTCTTTGTGGCTGCCTCCTTGCACCCCCCAGTCTCTGATTGGTCAGCTGCAGAGTTCAGCATTCTGAGGTTAAAAAAAAACAGTTACAGGAGACTGCAGAGAGCTAATGGCAGTTGAGGGAATCAGGAATGGTCAGCAACCACCTGTGAGGTGCAGTGATGCTGCTGGCCCAGTTTCTCTGATGGCTTCCAACACACTCCCCCTCACCTCCTACACCTAACAGGCGGTTGCCTGTCAGGTGCAGCAGTGGTTGCCGGGTGCTTAAAGGCACGAGGGAGCCTGCCCCAGCAGTAACATCTTAGTGATACTGCTGGCCCCACCTCCACAGTGGCATCTAATACTCCTCCCCCTCCCTCTCCTGTCAGCTGCCTGTCAGGTGTAGGAGAGGAGGTGGGATGCTTACAGCTGCCAGGGAGGTTTGCTCAGCAGGATTGCCTTAGCTCTTCTGCTGGCCCAGCCTCCCGGATGCCTTTTAACATAACCCCCTCACACACACCAGACAGGCGGGTGTCTATCAGGTGTCGGAGCAGGGCCAGGGTACTTTAATGCTACAAGGAGGAGGCAACTTAGGAATGCAGCCAAGACATTTGCACATAGTACTCCTGGGGGGCACTGAGCTGCTCAGGCCAAGTACCAGCAAGATCACCCTGAGGCGCTCAGAACAACACAGTCTTCATATCAGCAAAACAATCCAGGAACACCAGAAGTAAGGCCATCCCTTCCATGGAAGGTGGCAGGAGTTGACTTAACAGATGACTGCTTCTTAAATGGACAGTTCTATGTTGCCTGCTCCAGAGTGAGCTCACCAAGCAGTCTGGTGATCCTAGCCCCTGAGGGCAGAACCACCAATGTGGTCTACAGAGAGGCCCTTCAGTAGAGAGAGAGAAAACAGTACGTGTCTCTCACTTCCTTTTTTACACTACAGTCTTCTCCATTAGAATTCCTACAACAAATGTTACATTTCAAACTTCACATCATCAGTGTTATAACTGGATTTACGGAACTTAAATACTGTAGCGAAGCATAGGTATCAGGCTAGTAAGAACATAAGAGAAGCCAATGTTGGATCAGGCCAATGGTCCATCCAGTTCAGCATTCTGTCACACAGTGGCCAAAAATACCAGATGTCACTGATGTAGAGATCAATTGTAATAGCAAGAGAACTCCAGGCCCCACTAGAGGTTGGGGACCCTAACACAGGCCCCAGCCTGCAAGCCAAGGGCCCTTCGGCTCACACCTCTGGCCCCGTCCAGGCTTTGAGTACCTGCAGGAAGAAGAAGACAAACTTAGCTCAGATGGAACACTGCAGCTGCTACTTTTCCCCAACAAGATCCTGCTTCCCCCCCCCCCCCCCCCCCGTGCTGTACTAGCAGAGCCCTTCTGTTGTGGAGTGGCTGGGGTTCCAGGTTTGGAGGTGGAAACTCAGGTTAAAAAAAAAATCACCATCCAGCCATGAAGCTTTATGTGGCAGTAGAGGTGCTTATGGGGTTGCCAAGTCCTACCTGTGCTGCAATGGGGGGGACTCCTGGCCATCTCCGGGAGTCCCTCGGTGCACGCGCAAAGTACGCGCACCTTAACAACATCGCCCGGAAGTGACATCATCACACTGCACACATCACCGGGCGACGCTCTAGCAATCGCTCTGAAAACTCTATGGTACCATAGAGTTTTCAGAGCGATTGTTAGAGCGTCACCCGGTGACGTGTGCAGTGTGATGACGTCACTTCTGGGTGACATCATCATGCCAGGCATGTCAGCCCGATCTGGCCACTTCGGGGGTGAGGTTCCCCCCGCTGGCCGCATCTGGACCGGCGGATTGGGAGCCCTTTTAGTGGGGAAACCTCCATCCTCCCGGGGGACCTGGCAGCCCTAGGTGCTTATGTTGGTAACATTTGCTATACTGAACAACGTGTCTAGAAAACGGAGGCTGCATGCACATGATCACTATTTGCATGGGGTCAGCATGCATAGAGTGGGAGTGAGCACTGAGCATTTGGTCTAGTGGTTAAGAGCTCGGAATCTGATCTGTGAGAACTGGGTTTGATTCCCCACTTCTCCACATGTAGTAGCTAGTGTGACCTTGGGTCAGTCGTAAGTTCTTTCAGAGCTGTTCTCTCATGGGCAGTCCTTGAAAGAGCTCTCTCAGCCCCACCTACCTCACAGGGTGTCTGTTGTGGGGAGGGGAAGGGAACGGGATTGTAAACCGCTCAGAGATTCCTTCGAGTAGTGAAGTTTGGGGTATAAATCCAATCTCTTCTCTCTTCTCTTCTTTGCCCCCATGGACTCAGCATCTATGCGTGCACAAATTCTGTTCGCGTAAGCAGTATTCTCTATCGGGGCATATAACATATGGGAGCACAGTTGGTACACGTCTAGGCACTGTGCCAATCTGAGGTATGTACGCAGGAGACAGTTCCATTATACCTAGTTGAGTGGGGGTTGGAGAACCAGCAGAGTTGGAGTGTACGGCTCTACTGTCTGCAAGAATGCAGTGGTCCCACAACAAGCTAAGAAACACCACTATCTTTTATTAATGTCCTCCACAAATTCTGAAACATGCAGTCTTAAGATGCTTTTATTGACCATGACCTCCTCACACATGCCTCATAGACACTGGCTGCATCCAGTGTGACTCTGCTCAGTAGGCAAACTTGGGCCAACCCATCTTAAGAAGAAAGTCCAGTGGCACCTTTAAGACCAACAAACTTTTGTTCTAGGAATAACCATATGGAAGCTTATGCCTAGAATAAAACTTTGTTGGTCTTCAAGGTGCCACTGGATTCAAACTTTGTTCTGCTACTTCAGACCAACATGGCTACCTACCTGCATCCATCCAGCTTAAATCAGAGAAGTTGTAAGGCTAAAAATGGAAAATGGGATGTAAAAATAACCAACAAGTGGGCATATTTTTATTACTGAGGATGAATAGACTCAACAGCATTCAGTGTATTCATGATTTCTGCTGGACTTACATGCCTACATTCATCCAGAATATGTGAGGGGGAGAAAAGTAATTTATGATCCATTGTTACAGCTAAGGACTCTGGAGGGGTAACAGTTTTGCCAAGAAAAGGATCTCCATCTCCCAAGGGTTTACAAACCAATTAAATTATACAAAAGATGTGGGGATACAGCTGAGAATTTTTTTAAAAAGTAATTCTGTTTTATAGAAAGAATAAGAATGACAAAAAGTTCTGTGGCACATTAAAGACTGATTGTGATATCAGCTTTCATAGACAAGAACCTACCTCTGCTGATACATGAAGTCAACACAAAGTGAACACAGGAACAAAGGGCATGTAACAGGTATGTTCCCAAGCTTATTTTTCACATCTTCCTGCATGCTTTCTACCTAAATGTTTTTCAAGGGAAGCACCTATAAATGGAGGTCAATTACAATGCCACTTTCTTACATTTTCAACCTTCCCGAGAGTATACCATAATTATACGGCTGCTGAACTGATTAATTTCATTGGAAAACTCCCCCCCCCCTCTCAAAAGCAAACAGGAAAAAAAACACAAGGGAAAGAAACTTAAAATCCAGCAACTAAATGAAGTTAAATAATAAGAAGAAAAAGTTATACACAGAGACAAAAATATAACAATGGTGGCGGATCTATAGAAAAGTTTTTATAAATGGTTTCCAAATAAGTCCAGACACAATTGTTGTCTATATGCCACACATTCAACCACTGATAAAGTTTTAAGGTCTTCAGTCCATCGATTTACTGGAGGTGGGCTTTGATCTTTCCAATGTTGTACTTTCTTGAGTTCCTGGACTGAGACCAGTTTTGTAGGTGGAAACCTGAATGAAACTTTGAAACCAGACTTTATTTATGGAATAGTTTTTCAGTTGTTCACTTATTTATGAGGAGATTCTGATTAAATTCAATTGATTACGTTGATTAGTTTGCGGAACCTGCATGGGAGCTTTGGAAGCCAAGCTGGTAACTATGGAAAGTTACCAAAGCTCCTTGATGCAAACAGGTTTTGGTGTGGTGGAATGAGTCGTTTGCTCATAAACCTGCCATATCGCTCATTCTCTTTGTCCTGCTGTATGAATTGGCCTTCTTTCTGATCACATGCAAAGAACAGATGAAAACACCCAATTATTTCATCTCTACTCATGTTTGCTTCTCTATATCCATCACCATTGTGTGCTGGAAGGTTCTTCACCTTGTTGCTCAGGTGACCCTTTGTGCATGGCGATCAAATACCCCGTGGTATACCCCGATGGACGTGAGTGTGTTCAGTGCGCACATATATCCTTGCTAACTTGTCTACTGAGGCATGTGCAGTGCTTTTCCTAGGCAAAAGAGGGTTGGCTCGGATGAAGAATGATGTTACCTCTGAAAGCGTGAGCCCCAATCAAATCGGTTATTCTCCAAGGTGCCACAGTGCTTGTGGCCTTCGTATTAAATGTCTGATCTGGCAAACTTAGCGAGCAAAAGTCATGCCAATCAACAGATGCCCTTTTATGGCCAAGCAAACAACATTCAAGCCCCTCTTTGGCCCCCTTTTATGCACAGAATATATTTACTCTCCCCACTCTCCGGTGGAACCTTTGGTGACACATAGGTACCTATTAGCACGCCAGACTTTTGTACCAGCAAATTCAAATGACGGTGCCATCTGCGATGTCTACAGCAACAAAATCCAACCAGAAGTGTGGGAGACCTCTCTGGGCTGGGTTCCCTGTGAGTTTATTACATTCTCGGGAGTACATTTGTGTCAAACTGCTAGAATTATGCATGAACCGTTTACAGTTTTCTGCACAATTCCCCCCCCCTTTTTTTAAAAAAATACACAAATCAATGATTATACACTTAGGTATCACACACTCACTCATGCCCATGAAATTCTTGATGCGAAAGTCTACGTTTGAGAAATATTGGACCCTATAAAAATGGACTTGTGTTGTATATGTCTTAAATTCCTAGAAATAACTGCAAGGATTCCTTAAGATGCCCGGGAGAAATCCCAGTTTTACTGCTTCTCGAGTGAGCCGGGAGCCTCCGATAGCTTCAGATGCATTCTCTGCATTTACAGCTGTTGTTATAAGCACATGGGAAACAAATAAATATGCAAAGCCGCACCGTGCTTTTACTGCCACCAAGCAAGCCCAGTTTGCAAAAGGCTTCTCCCCGAGTTTCTTGGCCGATTCCGCCTTGAGAGGAGCTTTGGTGAATCAGAGGGTGAGGAGGCAGATCCCAGCAAAACATGCAAACCAAACATTATTTGGGGGATGCTCAACAATGAAGCAGCCGCAGCGGGAGGGCAGGTAAGGAAGACGAGTGATGAAGGAGGCATGAAATCAAAAGTGACAAAGAAACAAATCCTGCTGGAAGGAAGATCCGATTTCCTTAAGCAGCATTTGACACGCACTCTGAATCCAGGAAGACAATTAGCTTGCCAAAAGTGGTCAGCAACATGTTACCTTCTGCTAGGAAAATAGGTCTCTTCGTGAGTTGCTGAAAGCTGATTAAAGAGCCAAGCCTCCCTGAAAGAAGGCTCCGTTTCCGTAGCTGTGTGCAGTGCTCGGCACACTGGGGAGAGGCGTTTCATTTACTCGCCAGGCAACTGATTTCCTCTGATGCCACCATTTGCCGCACATGTAGTTTAATTATATAACAACATATTTTGTGGATGCATATTAATGCCTTCACTGTGAAAAGGGCTATATGGAAAGCAGTGTGGTGCAGCATATATAGATGCGTTCGACAACTATGCACCGATACATCATTCAAAATGTCTTCGACATATCTTCGTATGCATTTCTCATAATTATCTTGTGTTTTGTCTATGGTTACGTAATCTGGGAAATGAACAGAGTTACAAAGTTCTTTCACTGTCTTTGCTTAACCTGAGTTTCATCGACTAACGTATTTTCAGTACACACCCAAATGCCATTTTCAAGCTAAAATTGTGCAGGTTCAGTTTCATAGGCTTGTTATAAAAGGCATCTCAAAAGTAACCTAGATGCAAAATGGATCAGCTTTTGGTCCATATAAGACACCCATGCACTGAAATTTAGCCCGTTCTTGTGCTGAAGAAAACTATGCATGCTTGTGTGCACTTCGTTCTGCAAGAGCAGAATGTTGTTAATGCTCTAGTGAAACTTGTTAAAATACACACTTTCACATACTCAGGGTATCTGTGTAAATGTTGTAGCCATTGCTATAATGATTTAACCTGTGTGTGTCTCTGTCATAGGTGGGCAAAGTATAGAAAATGTTTTAAATATATAGATAAGCATACATTTAGCTAGTGTTTTATTATTTACCCCATATGCCTTTAACATTATCATGGGAGTAAGAGTGTCTTTTTAAAACCCCACATGAATTCAATGTGTGTGTGTGTGCATACATACAGATACACGCACACACAGGGAAAGAGCATAGAGAGGTTTTGATGTTATTACCTCTCTCACATACTGACTTCCGCCATCTGCAGGAGAAGGGAATCTTCATGATTAGTATGAAATTTAGGATTGCAGTCTAAGAACACTTTTACAGGAGTAACCCCCACTGAATAAAATGGGACTTGCTTCTGAGAAGAGCTGCTGAAGATTGCTCCTTCACATAATGGTCCAAATCAGCTTTTAAAATTATTTTTATGGTGTACAAACTCCCCCCCCCCCTTTTCCAGTTTTCAGAGTGGCTGTTTTCCAAGGATGTTGCTTACTGGTTTGATCTTTTTAAAAAATGCGGTCCTGAAAAATCTCTGAGTTAACAGGGAATATTTTTCCCACTCTCGGCTGGAGAACCACTGGAGATCTGCAGGGGGTCAGAGTCCTTTTACTGGTGCTTGTAACACTCGAGCACAGCCCTTCTCTGCAATGGAGATGACTGCTGGAAGGGATGGGAATTGCATGTCGCCTGTGACAAAATACTGTAGTGTGAAAACTGCAACAGAAACATTATCTTGCAAAAAAACAACAACTTTATTTTATGTTAGAACTAGGGGGTGGGGGGACTACCTGGAAAATTCCTTGTTTTTTTAACAGGGATCAGTGACCGGTGGCCCCAGGGCCAAATCTGCCTTTATGCATCAAACGTTTTCCCCAGTTACCAAACTAGAAGCAAAACATGAACATGGATAGAGATCAGTGCCTGTGGCCAAGGGGTTGACCACCAGCAGAATGCCGCGGCGAGGCTGCTGATGTGCCTCCCTGGATGGAAGCACATCCGGCCAGCGCTGGCGGCACTGCACTGGCTGCCTATAGCATACTGAATTCGCTTCAAGGTGCTGGTACTTGCCTTTAAAGCCCTAAATGGCCTGGGTCTGACCTACCTGAGGGACCGCATTTCCCCATATGTACCCCAGAGAGCACTACGGTCTGGGGCCCAACACCATTTGGTTACACTTGGCCCCAAAGAAGCCAGGCTAGCTGCCACTAGGGGGAGGGCCTTTTCAGTGGTGGCCCCTTACTGGTGGAATGAGCTCCTGGAAGAGATCAGGGCTCTGCGGGACTTGATGCAGTTCCACAGGGCCTGCAAGACGGCACTCTTCTGCCAGGCATATGAATAGGGGCTGCCTCCTCCTTTTCCTCTCCCTCCCATGTTACGATTACCAACGAGGGGCCTCAGACTATAACATCTAGCTCCAGTGTTATTTAACACTGGGGCCTGAAAATGCTGGGATAGATGGTATGCCATAAAATTGTACAGTGCTGTATTGTATGTAAACTGGTATGTTTAATTGTATTTTATAATGTTTTAACTCTTTTAACTATTATTGTATCTATGAATCTTGGTTGTCCAAGTCATGTTAGCTGCTCTGGACCTGCAACAGTGGGGAGAGCGGCCTAGAAATCAAAGTAATAAAATAAATAAATAAATAAAATCTGCAATTCCCATTGTAGGCAGGAGCCAGTTTGGTGTAGTAGTTAAGTGCGCGGACTCTAATCTGGGAGAACCGGGTTTGATTCCCCACTCCTCCACTTGCACCTGCTGGAAGATCTTGGGCAAGCCATAGTTCTGGCACAGCTGTTCCTGAAAAAGAGCAGTTTCTGTCTGAGCTCTCTCAGACCCACCTACCTCACAGGGTGTCTGTTGTGGGGAGGGGAAGGGAGGGGAAGGCGGGGTATAAATCCAATCTCTTCTTCTTCTTCTTCTTCCTCTTCTTCCTCTTCTTCTCAGGTGCTGCTCCTGAAAAGGAAACGTGTGTGCATCTGCAACAGTGTGTGGATGTGGAGAGGGATTCTAAATGCAAGCAATGCGTCTCAGCCATTGGGATGGGTCACAGAGCAATTTCCCAAGGAGTCTTCCTGTAAGCAGACCAAAGCTGTAGCATCAGGCAACACTTTTCAGTGGGTGCCAGTTTGTAGCTATCATCTGTTTGGTCTTTTTCTGTGGCCATTTTACAATCTTAATGTCCTCCCTTATTTTCTAAAGAAGTCGTCTAGCCCAGCCAATGTACCATTGTGTGCAGGAGAAGCAGGGGCATAGAAGGACTGCTTAAGCTGATGGTGCAACAGAGAGCTTTCTGCTGCTGTGTGGCTCTAAAGCAAACCAATAAAAATCCCATAGGATGAGTAGTGCTGCTGGTACACATACTTACTGAGTTAACAACCAGTGGTGAGAAACAGTTTGAGGGCAGAGAGTGGTAATGAGCATAGAGATAGAAATCCCAGAGAAACACATGCCTCTTGGACTCCAGTTTGATGTGTGAAATGATTGCAAAGGGGTAGTCGTTGTAGTCCATTGTCACAAAATGAAACAAAAGTCCAGTGGCACCTTAAAAACTAACATTTATTTCAATGTGAGCTTTTGTGAGTCACTGCTCACTTTTTCAGATATGTGAAAGGGGAACTCATACTGTGAATTCTTCCTATGGAGAGAGTTACAGAGGAGAGTGAAGGCTGCCAACCTTCAGGTGGTGGCTGGAGATCTCCTGGGATTACAATTGATCTCCAGGCGACAGAGATCAGTTCACCTGGAGAAAATGGCCGCTTTGGAAGGTGGCCTCTATGGCATTCTACCCCACTGGAGCCTCCTCCCCAACCCCCCCTCCTTGGGCTCCACCCCCCTCCCAAATCTCCAGGTATTTCCCAATCTAGATATGGCAACCCTAGGAGGAGGAGATGAAGCAAAGACATTTGGCGTGTATTCCAGCACAAATCTTTCAAGTGTAAATTCTCTATGTAAGGGGGAAAAGAGGGGAGCTATGGTAGAAGGGCTATGTGCAACTCCTGTAATAAATCAACAGAATTAGCAGTTTCTCATATGATTAGACAGGTCAGGGTGTATGAACAAATAAGAAGAGCAGCGTAGTTAAATAGGGTAATCTTTCCCGTAAAAAGAAACCCAGTATGATCTTCCCTTCACATATCTAAAGAAGGGAGCTGTGACTTGAGAACGTTCATGAAAGGCGCCACTGGACTTTTGCTTGATTTGGGAAATCTATCAATCTGGCTCATCTGCCTGGTGGACCAAGCTAGACCTGCTTCTACAGGCATAGCAAAGCAAAAAATGGTGCATTCTGGTAGATAGGACTGGCCCTGCCTCGGTGCTCCACTCTGTAACCTTGGTAGTGGCAGGGTGCAGCTCTGTGCTATTGATGAGTTGTGTGTTTGTGAGCAGAATCAGATTTGGGCCCTTTCACACACACTACATAATGATGCACGTTCATACTTATTTCTGCTTTGTTTAGTGTATCATGTTAATATTTATGCTTTGTTTCAGCTCTGTTTCAGATTTCTGCTTGGTTTCAGATCTCTGGGTGGTCCCATTCTATGTATTATATGCACTTTCATTGTGTAATGCACCTTGAGTCCCAGTGAGATAAATGGACTATAAACTCACAAAACTGTAGAGAAATTCTGCTTCAGGGTTCCCCCGCCCCCAATGTGTTTTGCTCTCTCTAGTAGTCTCAGAGGGAGCAAAACACATGTGGAAAAGGGGGGGGGAATCCAAAGCAATAGGAAAAAAAGAGTGACAAAAATGACAGTGCAGAAGTGGTCTGGACTGTCAAAATCCAATTCGAAAGTGGATTGAGAGTGGATTATTTAGTGAGTGTGATTAAGGCCATCAGCATGCAGCAGTGTTGTGAAGGAAAGATCTGGTCAGTTTTTCTCTCTGTTGCTAATTTGGCAGTGGTAGCTGGTAAGTACAACGGTCTTTCAGTTGTTTAGCGGCACCACCCAAGCAATTAATTCATTAAAAATATTCATATGTTGTAAAGCATATAAAAGCATTTTATACTTTGTCACTAGAGCTTAAAATGCAAGACAAAATAGTAAAAAATGCAATGATAAAATGGGCTCAAAACATAGGCCATTACATTCAGTGAGATCAATGGCTGAAAATATGGAAAACAAATATAAAATTTACTAAATGTATGGCTTTTAACGAAAATATTTATAAGATGTTTTATAGATGGTATATGACACTAGACAATTTAGCTAAATGGTACCCAAGCATGTCAAATGTATGTTGGAAGTGTAAACAGATCACTGGTTTCCTTTTCCATATGTGGTGGACTTGTAGTGTAACAAAATAGTATTAGAGTTGGATCCATGACATTTTGCATTGAATATTGCAGGTGAATTGTAAAATGATTCTGACTAGGAAAATGTATTTAGATACTTATAGTACATGTTTTATGGTTGTTATTCTTTTCTCTTTGTTTTGTTTGTGTTTTACTTTCTTTTTTGTGAAAACTAATAAAAATCTGTCCCTATTATACAAAGGCCAGGTGGGGTGGCAACATTCCATGTGCTCTCATTGGCTGTAAAATGCTCTCCCTCAGCCATTGGCCCATCAGTCACCACTCAAGAGTATTCGCATGCCATTGGAAGGTTGCTGGGTCTGCTCCTTTTCCCCGCCCACTCCCCTCCCAGTGACTGTTTTCTGTCAAAAGAACTGTGTCTCATGACGAAGGCACTTCTCTTGCTCAGCTTCTTTGGGGGACAAAGTTTTACCACAGTGGCTGTTGTGAGGAACTCATAGGGTTGCCAGCTCCAGGTAAGGAAGCCAATTTAAGGAAGCCAGAGTTTGGGGAGGGGAGAGGAAAGGCCTCAGCTGAATAGAATGCCATAGAGGCCAGTGGCCAAAGCATTCTAACTTTTCCCTCAGTGGCTGTTGGTAGGCAACCAAGCTTGGTTCTTTCAGTAAAAAGACAAAGAAACAAAACCCTTTCTATGCCTTTGTGAGGAACTCATTGCCAGTCCTTGCCAGTTCCAGGTTGGGAAATTCCTGCTCCTTCCATACACACTGCAACGCTGCCCTCCACAGGATCCACCCCCCCCCCCCAAATCTCCAGGTATTTCCCTACTCAGAGCTGGGATCCCTACTTTCCCCTTGGTGCCTGCTGCTGGTCAACCAAGTGTGGTTTCTGTCAGTAAAGGGCCCTTTCCACACCTATTTTGGCCTTCGGGAGAAAACTCATTGTGTCCTTATACCCTGCTGAGATGCCCTGCCCCCATGACAGCCAATATGACGTAGCACTCAGGGCTTCAGAGCATGGTAGAGGCTGCAGGTGTGGGGGGGAGATGGAAAGCTGAACAGTGAAGGGAAAATAAAGGTAGGTTGATGCTTGGCTGGAAAGGCGATAGGGTTGCCAACTTCAGGTGGGAAATTCCTGGAGATTTGAGGGATGGAGCCTGCTGAGGGTGAGGTTTGAGGAGGGGGGGGGCTCAGACAGGTACAATGCCCTATACTCTGCCCTCCAAGCCAGCCATTCCCTTTGGGGAACCACTGTTGCCAATCTCCAGGTGAGAGCTAGAGATCACTCAGAATTACAAGTGCTCTCCTGATGGCATTAATCAGTTCCCCTGGAGAAAATGGTGGACTCTGTGTCCTTATACCCTGCTGAGGTTGCCACAGCAAATTGATGTTGAGTGCCCAAGTCCTTGACACTCTCACAGAGCCTCTTTCTAGAGCCCATTGTATTTATTTCCACAACAGGCCTTATTCCTAGTTTATTATACATATACATATACATATACATATATATATATATGTGTGTGTATGTGTGTGTGTGTATGTATATATATATGTGTATATGTGTGTGTGTGTGTGTGTGTGTGTGTGTGTGTGTGTGTGTGTATATATATATATATATATATATATATATATATAAAGATTCATATGTTGCCCATCAGCCATCAGGCTCCCAGGGTATCCTGAACCACTGAATGGGCTGCCCTTGCTCTGTAGGACACACATCTGTCTATACGCCAGATTTTTTTAATAAACCAAAGAAATTTGTGGTCGGTAGCCTGCAGAAAGGGGGAAGGGGATCTCTACAAAAGTTGTACAAAGTGGAGAACAGAAACAGCAAGGAACAAAGACAGAAGATGTCCACAGTTCAGAGCACATGGACATAGAAATTCACAGAGCTGGGGCCTTTGGTAGAAATGTCTCAAATGGCTGGGGTGGAAAAGATCCCTGTTTAAAACATTTGAGAGGTGCTGCCAGTTGGGATAGAAAGAGTTGTGTAACTGGGCCAATGATCTGGCTAAGAATGGAGAACATGAGGAGGTTGGGAATGTCTTTTGCCAGTTCAGCGAGAACTGGGTTGTTTGTTCCTCCTCTGTTTCAGGTACGTAGCCCAGGTGCCTGAGCAAGCCAAACTACTGAAAGCATCTGCAGGCCAGGATGTAGGGTTGCCAGCCTCCAGGTGGGGCCTGGGGATCTCCCACTTTTGCAGCTGATCTCCAGCTGACAGAGAGGAGCTCCCCTGAAGAAAATGGCTGCTTTGAATGGTGGACTCTATGGAATTGTACCATGCTAAGGCCACTCCCCTCCCCAAACCCTGCCCTCTCCTGGATCCACCCCCAAAGTCTCCAGGTATTTTCCAACCCAGACCTGGCAACCCTACCAGGATGCTGGAACATCATAAAAACCAGCATGGTGCAACTGTTTGAACATCTGACTACAATCTGGGAAAGTCAGGTTCAAATACTCATTCTGCCATGAAAGTTTGTTGAGTGACATCCCTAATAGGGATGTTGTTCTAGGGATAAAATAAAGGAAGGGAGAATAATGTTGTAAGCTGCTTTGGGCCCCCAGTGGGGAGAAAAGTGGGGTACAAAATACCTAAATAAATATTGCATTTGTCTGTTTAAATTGTTTGTTTATTTTGCAGGCTACTTTGTATCTCCAGTTACGGGAGAAAAGCAGGGTATAAACTAACTAACTGAAATACCATTGTATCAAATAGTACTTTTGTGTCTCAAGAAATACAACAGAATGATGCTGGAACAAGCGTACCGTAGTCAAAACTTCTTGCCAGCCATTCCTGGACATCACCGGGAGAATTGGACAGCTTGGGGAAGCGGAATATCTGAGAAAGTAAAAGAAGGGGCCTGTGTTTTGTTGTCAAAGACACACAACATGCTACTCAACGAATTTGCCAGTGCTGTTGTTTCACCCTGTCCTGCCACCACTAATGAGTGCTTTACCTGCCTCCCCACTATGGTGCTGAGTAAGCACTCAGCTCTTGAGGAAAATTTTGGCTTTAGCAAGTCTCTCACCTCCTCTTCAGGAGGAGGAGGAGGAGGTGGTAGTGAAGGCGGCCTTGGCTGGTGCTCTGCCCTTCCCAGGTGCCCATTAGAAGATAATTAGAGAGGTCTTGGTTGGGTTTAATAATAGGCTTCCACTCTGTGAAGGTTCGATCATCATAAAAGTTAATGTCTTCACTAGTCTGAAGGGGGAAATGTCTGCACAGAGAGCTAGTTAAATAATCCTCTCTGAGGGAAAACAAAACAAATGCGCATTCACAAGTGAGTGTGTGTGTGTGTGTGAGAGAGAGAGCAATGGTGTGTTTGAGCAGGCTTCCGTCCTTGCTGCTTGGTCTACATAATGAACTCGGGACAGGAAACGCCATTAAAAATCCTAATGGTAAACAACCACCTGAGCATTCTCTTCAAGCTGGATTTAGCTCTGAACATTCTAGGAGAATCTGCTAAATTTCAGTTCTTCCCAAATCCCACATAGAAATTATTTTTTATGTTTTTTAAGGGAGCCCAATACCAATAGTGTAGGAGGAGGGAGCTGGAAATTGAAACTGGAAAGGTAATTCCAGTTGAACTGTAAAGCCACAAATCTTCTAAAATACTATATATATCTCTCTATATATGTATATATCTATATCTATCTATATATGTATATGTATATATGTATATATGTGTGTGTGTGTGTGTGTGTGTGTGTGTGTATAATGGCAAGGTTTGGCAAGCTAGGCTGCTGCTAAAATGGGCCAGTAACTTCCTTCTCCGTATTAATGCAGGATTTCAATGCCAAGGGATTCCATTCTGGTGAAGTAGGGGCACTCACAAATCCGCCTGCATTTATTCTGCTTAAAAATATGATATAGGGCATTTTTTTGTATTCCCATTTATCGCTTGCCAAGAAATAATTAAGAATAGGAGCTAGAAGATTAATTTTAAATAAAAAAAATCTCCTCAAATGAAAATGTCAGGTCATAAAAATTCCTTTTAAATCATAACAGCATATAAATCTTTGAAATTAACCATGTAATTACAATGTCTATCAACTTCTACCTTGAGCTTTGAGCCTCTCTTTTTAATCTTCCATTCTTTTTTTAATGAATAGCTATTTTGAAATTAAAAAGTACTGTTCATTACACATGCCCCACTATAATAGGGTTTTTATCATATTTGCTCTATTTAAAAAATACTTGCTACTTTGTAATTATTCACACGCCGATCCCTTCCTATATCGAGCAGAAAATAAAAAATGAAATAGAAGTCAAAGGTGCTTCAGAGCTGAATGATTTACACAATTCATTAAGGACAGTGATTTTTCAGTTAGCATCAGATTAAATGGTTACTTACTCTCAAATAGCCCTTGGGGAGTTGAATTGCTGGGTAGCAAACAGATTAAAGTTTGCATTGAAAGAAAAATTGAATTCAGAGGTAATCAATAGCATAATAGGGGCAGTGAGTGGAGCCTGCTGCCTGAAATGAAATTACCATATTTTTAATCTTAATTTTCCACTCTGTTTATCTGACAGTGCGGATGTGCAATCCAAACAGATAATGAGAGAGTGGGATATTGACACTGCTGTCCTCTGGAGTGCTTGTTTTCAGTGATTAAACGCTGTGATCTGTGATTACTTTGTGCGGGGATGTCAGAGCTGCCGGCCAGACCTATGGGGAGGGGGGGACACTCAGCAGCTGCAGCAGCCCAGTCTCCGAGGCCCTCCTGTTAGAAATTCATTTTCTGCCAACTGTACGGCTATAAGGAAGTAAAGCGTGGGGGGGGGGGGCGCGTCGGGTACAGCAGGAGGGGATGGAAGGACAAGATTATCTATTTATGTATATGCCTCTACCACTGCACAAAATGACGGGAATTAATCCTCGTTCCTCCCGATTCTTAAAAAAACCCCAAACAACCAAAAAACATACCACCCAGCATTTAATTAGATCAATATGCACAGCACCTTCTCTTCCAGCGCCATATATTTATTCCCCACTTAAAACTTGCAAGCAGCGGGGAGAGATGAACTGCTATTAAAAGGGACAGGAAGAAAGGAATGATCCGTATGCCTAGTAAACTTTGAGAGGGTGGCGTGAATTATCTTTGTGAGCAGAAGTGGGAGGGATATTGCGCAGTCAAAGTGGAGGCTGTAAAAGGTCCAGCAAAGCAAATTGCCGGGGGGTAGATGGAGAAACGGGGGTGTGAATATAACCGACGGTCAGGCATAATTCTTTTAAAATGCAGACAAAGCAAAGGAGAAAAGACTGATTACCAACCAGTATTTAAAAAGGCATAGAACCAAAGGGGGTATTCTAGAAACAAGGGTCAGACTAACATAGGCAGTGTAGAGGAATGGAGGGCATGTGCCACTCTGGTTTTATAGCACAATATTTTCCAGTTTGGTTAAAAAGTTTATTGTATAATGAAGTGCCATAATATGAGAGAGAATTCAAATCACTGCTGCATAGGGTCCCTTTGGCAGGAAGGAGAAGGGACAGGGTAGAAGTAGTGTTATCTCAGTAGCCACGAGGAGCACTAGTGTGCAAGTGGACGACAATGTGTGTTACTCAGAAACTAGTGGGAGTTGCCAGCAGTGTTCCCTCTAAGCTGAGTTAGTGTGAGCTAGCTCACAGTTTTACAGCCTCTGGCTCATACATTTTTGTCTTAGCTCAGGAAGGATGGGCTCCAGAGCAAAGTAATTTATGCAGCAGCCAAATCGCTCGCTCACAACTTTAATGCCAGTAGCTCACAAAGTAGAATTTTTGCTCACAAGACTCCACAGCTTAGAGGGAGCATTGGTTGCCAGCTCTGGATTGGGAAATTCCTGGATATTTGGGGAGTGGAGCCCAGGGAGGGCGGAGTTACGGGACGGGAGGGACCTTAGCCGGGTATAATGCCATAGAGTCAACCTTCCATGACAGCCATTTTCTCCTGGAAATTGATCTCTATAGCCTGGAGATCGGTCAGAATTCCAGGAAATCTCAAGCCACTACCTGGAGGATGACAAGCTTATCCCCTCCACAAAATCTGCATAAGAGTAGCCTGGCAGGACTCCAGCCTCACAAAATATACAGAAAGAGCTTTTCTGCTATTTCTTTGGAAGCCTACAACGTTTTGAAAACTGGCATATCCAGATAGGCATATCCTCAAGGCATGTCCAGATAGACAGAATCCAGTCTTTGTCAAGACCTACTAGATTGTTTTTATCTTGATGAAAGCTTACTAGCATCACTACAACTGTCATGCACTAGTTGCCTGCACTTTGGCTACGGAAACGAGGGGAAGTTGTGGAAGAGCTTCCAAGCAGCCGTTGTGTGGCCAAGCAGCAGCTAGGGCAGAGCTGTGACAGATCCGTTCCAAGATACGGTTGAGGCTGACTTGTGCAAACACACTTCTCCCCTCAGCAGTGCAGCATGGGCACGGCAAAATCAGATGAAACAGCTTTGCGCCTGTCTGTGAACTGAAAAACTGTAAGGCGTGTGGCTCATGCAAATGGAAGAGTTACTCAGTAGAATAAGTGAGATGCTACCTACGTATGAAGAGGCCTTACTTTTGTGGCTCCTTCAGGAAACATTTAAACACCCAAGGTTTGAAATCATTAAGCTTCTGAAGGACTGCCTGCTCTGCTGGGAAGCTGCCCTGTCTCAGAGCTCATCTTTTGAGGCCCTTCTTCAGATGCCCCTGCCTTCTGAGCAAGGGTGTAGACTTTCCAATTTCCCGGGGGGGGGGGGGGCTGGGGCTGGGCCAGAGACATCACAGGACATTGTTTCCGGGGGGAGGCTCAGCACTTCCTGGAAAAGTTCATGGGGGGGGGGCTCCAGCTCCCCATCCCCCCTGAAGTTGACGCCTATGCTTCTGAGGTTAGGCAGGTTACCGGGAACAGGGACTTCTCTGTGGTGGTACCTTAGTTATGGATTAACTTCCCTGGAAATATTTATATGGTACCAGCTCTAAGCAGTGCACTATAATCATTTTATTATCCCACTCCTTTCATGGTTGATCATTTTTTTGTGTGTGTGTGTCGCTGTTGGTTTGAATTAGTGATCTGGCATGTGTGTTTTGTTAAGCGTTTATATCTTGGGGCTGAATGCTATGAATGAGTTCCGTGTGTGGTAGATAGCCTGTGCAGCAGAGTGTAAGGACCAGGGGTCATTTCGGGCAGGAACGCTCAGGAACGCCGTTCCAGGAGTAACAAGCCCAGGAGCGGGGCACATATGGTGATGCACTGTGGAAAAAAGCAAAAGCATACTAACTTGGTCTGTATTTTCATGCTTGTTGTAGGGTAGCTTTCCTGCAAGAACAAAGGAAACCTAAAGCATTTTTAGTCAAAGTGTAAAGCTGGCTCACCAGCTCCGAGTTGGGAAATACCTGGAGATTTTTGGGGTGGAGCCTGAGCAGTGGGTGTTGCCTTCTGACACACTTCTGGTGATCTCAGGGGGTGTAGCATATGCAAATGAGTTATGCTAATGAGTTATGCTAATGAGCTCCTGCACCTCTTTTTTTATGAAATGACCCCCACCCCCTCCTCCAGCCAAGACCCCCTTGATTAGTGGAACCCCCCTATTATTTTGGACTTCATTGTTTTAAGAGGCACCCCCTTTTAGAGCCTAAGTGCCAAGGGGATCTGAAACTTGGGGAGGCACCTGGCTACGGCCATGACATTGGAGAATCCCAGGAGAGTAAGGGTGTGCTGGAAGTGTGCAGTCTCCCCCAGCTCAGGGTTCTCGATAACAATAAGACTTCTCACTAAGGCTTCATTCTCGATAACAAAAGACTTTTCAGCACTTAGTCGGCTCCCCGCTCTGCTCCTTCGACCTCAGCTGTGTCTGCCCCTAGACCTCTCCAGACCTCAATCCCCGGATTGCAGGTGACAGGTCCCTTCCCTAAAACTTTCCAATTTCCTCCCCCCTACCTTTTTTCGTGGACTCTCTTAGTGTGTGCGTGTGCATGTGTGGTTACTTAGGAAATTAATTCTCAGGCGCCCAGTGTAGGTTCTTTACATTCTTATTCTTTTTATTTTATCTTGTAAGCAATAACATTATTTGTTTACAATCAATCTCTCACACTCTTTTTCTTCATAATTTTATTTTGGGGTACCACCAGTGCTCCCTCTAAGCTGAGTTAGTGTGAGCTAGCTGACAGTTTTTTTAGCCTCCGGCTTACCCATTTTTGTCTTAGCTCGGGCAGGATGGCTCCAGAGCAAACGTAATTTATGCAGTAGCCAAATCACTCACTCACAACTTTAATGCCAGTGGCTCACAAAGTAGAATTTTTGCTCACAAGACTCCATGGCTTAGAAGGAGCATCGGGTATCACTACAGAGGCTTCAAAGATGTCATGTTATTCCTTCCAGGGACCCTTCTTAAAGCTAGTTCCCCCTTCTCTGGGTCCAGTTTGGGTAACAAGAGCATGCTTCCTCTTGCGCTAATGCTTCTGTATGCACCAGGGCCCATTGAAAACCATTAATCTTGGGCAAATGAAGTTTTCAGTGGCAGAGACTATCTAGCATGCACAGAATTCATTCATAGGATCCAAGCCTTAGTCTTTCATGCTTTTGTTGTTTTAGATTAATCTATGTTCTCTGTAAGCATCCCTGAGGGTGGAAAGATGAGACACACATTTTCTAAATTTTAAGGGTCTTCTGTCTATAAGTAAAAAAAAAAAAAGACAAATACATATAGTAAGTTTGGAGAGGTTTTTACCCGAACTCTTTTGGTATGCAAACTCATAGTGGAATGTTTTTGGCAGTTAGGGTTACCAACCTCAAACTAGAGCTTGAGGTTCTCCTGGAATTACAATTGATTGCTGTCGGCAGAGGGCCAGATTGCATGCTCATGTTTTTACAGAGTTGGGCCTGGGTTCCCTGCAGCCAAAAAGCAGCTGTGGGGAGGAGCTGCTATTTTAAAAATAAAGGAAAGCCCAAACAGACTTGGAATATTGGGGGGGGGGGGGGGGGGGAGGACTCCTGACTCCCCACAAGCCATTCTCCACTTCCAAAACAGTGCTGGGGGGGAATTATTTCCCCATTTTTGCTGCTGCGCATGGATTATTCTGTGCACATGGAGCAGCAAAAATGGAGAAATAACTCCCCAACAGCAGTGTTTCCACATGGGCCCAGGGGAAACAGTCACTCCATCTAGGGTTGCCAGGTCCCGCCTGGTAATCCACAGGTGATGGGAGGGGGGACTTCTCTTTCTTCAGGTAAGGGCCTACATAATGTTGCTTGCTGGCATTGCACAGGAAGTGATGTCATCACACTAGCAACGTCCAGGCAGCACTCTGATATTTGGGCAAAAACTACATGGAAAAACTAGCTTCTACCGTAGAGTTTTTGCCCAAATACCAAAGCGTCTCCCGGATGTCACTGTGATGATGTCACTTCCTGTGTGATGCCAGATGAGGCCTAGGCCTTTCTTCAGGTAAGTCCCTCACCAGTCAGCTGATCAGCAGGGGGGCAAGGCCTGGCGGCAGGGGATCCCCACCTCTACTGGGGGGAGGTCTAGCAACCCTAGTCCCATCCACACACTCCACCCTTCCCAGGTACCCCCCCCCCCCCAATTTTCAGGACTTTCCCAAGCCAAGTTATCAACCCTGTTGGCAGTGGATTTACTAAGTATGCTGGGAAAACACAAGAATTTCCATTATTTCTAAAAATGTGAGACGGATTGAAAGAGCTAAAGGAGCCAAAGAGTCACAAGTAGGGCCACAAAAGGGGTCCAATGCTCTCAGGAGTGAAATTCAAAATTTAAAGGATGGGAAATGGTAAACTGGATTCAAAATGGGCTTCAAAAGTCGTTTTGAAATGTTGACAGCAGATATAATATTTCTGCAGAAGGTTATGCCTCTAAATTTAGGAGAGGGAAATGGCTTCCTTCTCATTTGTATGTTGAACCTAGAGATGATATTTACAAGACAAATATTAAATGTATTAAATATATTCCAAGTAATAATTAAGGCAATGCCTACAATTTTTCAGGAACCCAATCGATTGGCAAATATTTAGGGTATGATAACTATCATATAGCACCAATAGTTGAACCAGTTCTTTTTGTTTCTCCCTATCTCATGCAAATTTTGCAGAATGCTGATTGAGCCCCTATTTGGATAAAAACTTGTGATGAACATGCATTCAAAAACAAAACATATTTTTTTTAAAAAAACATTGCCATCTTTTAAAATTGGGCCCCAACTAGGGTTGCAGCTGCGTGTTGGGAAATACCTGGAGATTTTGGGGGTGGAGCCTGGGGACGGCTGGGTTTGGGGAGGGGAGGGGCTTCAGTGGAGTAGAGTCCACCTTCCAAAGCACCCGTTTTCTCTCTCTCTATCACCTGGATCATAGTTGTAATGCCAGGAGATTTCCAGGCACCTCCACATAGCAGCTGACAGTGCAATATCTGAAAGCACTTTTTGAAAATCTCAAGTAGGTACTCAGATACCTGGCAATGTTAAAGCTTCCCTCCGATATGCCAGTTTTCCAGTGAGGTGCCTGCTTTTTTTGGATAATGCCTCTGCTTGGTTTTGTACCAACTTCGTATTAAAGAGATGGAACAGGAGTCCCCAACGTGGTGCCCATGGCTGCTGGGATGCCCACCAACATTTTTCCTGGTGCCTGCCAAGTGCTTTTGTGGATGAGGTTAGGTGGGGCTTATGCCCAGCAGGGCTTCTGATTGGATGTGAAGATTAAATGGCATCCTGTTTAACAGAGTTTCTGTCTGCAGTGGAGGAGTTACTATTAGAATGATATCAATCAGTCAATCAGCCTTGATTGGTATAAAACAATTCAAATGAACAAGATACAAAAGCAATAAAAATAAGAATATATTACAGTACAGTTGGATAATATCCTCAATTATTTCTGAAGCTTCTCCTGGCGCAGCTTTATGGTGTGTTGTAAGAACTTTGCCACCTTCTCAGATAGATCAGAGGAGTAATCATTCAAAAGGCAGTAAACCTTGTAGGAATCGGAGACGCCCTTCATATGAGCAAAAATAGAGCTTAAATATTTAAAACGAATATCCACATGAAAAGTACTGGAGTCGGGAGGCCGGTAACAGTGAAAACAGCATTATAGTTTATTGCGGGTCAAGACGGAACATGAGAAACCTCAGGCTCCAAGCCCTTTTTTATGCCGGTCGAAGATAATCCTCCGACCTTGCCCAAATGTCCTGATAGGATCTTAAGATAGTGGTTACAGTTCATAGGTCCCTGAGGGGGAAACCTAGGTCATGATTGGTAGTCGTTTAGGATCCAACCGGCTATTGTTCTACCTGGCCGAAGCTCAGGTAGATTCAGGCCATGTGCGAATGTCCATGTGGCAGTCACCATTACGCAAGCACATGGCAACCACAATCTTGATACATAACACTACATAAAAAGAATAATAGAGCAAAACATCTGGGATTGTCTCAATGCAACTGGTGTTACAAGGACAATGGCCGAGGACAGACTGGCAATCTGAAGCGGGGCAGGCACGCTTCGCAAACGGAGGAAAGGAGCCCGTTCAGACATGCGCATCTGCCCATCGGCTCCGTTGCGTACTTACCCGTCTCCCAGCCGCTTTCCTTCCGCTTTACCCGGACACCGGGTAAAACCGGTGTTCAGGGGCCTTCCTCCGCATGCCTCCCGCTTCCAAACAGTGTGAACTGGAAGAAGCGGGAGGCATCCGGAGGAAGTGTGAACGCACGGCAAAAAGTTTTGCGCATGTGCGCATATGCAAATATGCGCATATGCGCATATGCGAAAAACATCAAAGGAAAACAAAAAAAAGTGCAGCAGCACGCGCGAGCCCCGCGCGCTGGCTATGCGGCAGTCTGAACTCTCCGTGGCAGTCTGAATGCTCCGTATCGCCGCTGATCCGCATTGCTCTGGCCAGTGTGAACGGCCAGCTCCGTGAGTTTTTTCCCCCCCTCCAGTTCCCTCCGCTTTGCCTCCGCTTCAGATTGCCAGTCTGTCTTCGGCCAATGTTTAGCCGAATATGATATATTTTTTAATTTGCCATATAAAATGTCAGAGTGATATATAAACTCAATCTCCAATGTTTTGTGGTTGGCTCCACATCCTGTTTCCACCTACTATGGCTGCCATTTTGTGTTTGTGCCCACCACTCTGTGTGCAGAATTTCAAAGGTGCCCACCGGGGCAAGAAGGTGATATAGAAGACCAATTGAATTAGTATCACCAGCTTTCCTCCACACTTGTTTTCCCATTTTCTTTTTTCTTGCTATAGCTGGGCATGCTGTACACATTTCACATCCACAGTCTTTTGGTCTTTGTTAACTAAATGTCAGCAGAAGTAAAATCAGAACTAAAAAGTAGTCCGTAGTGATGAAAAGGAATGGTGAATCTTCATTACTCAGCCAAGTTCAGAAACTTGCGAATGAGAATAAAATAGGAAATCAGCTAAACATTCCTATCGTTGAGGTCAGTGCAGGCAACCGTCTTCATCCAAACAACAAGGCAAGCAAATATATGCAGCCTCCAGGAAATTATGAATGCAAATATATATGGCCATCTGTCCCCCCTTACTTCAGTTTCATCTATATTCATAATAACTTCTGCTATTGTGTTATCGCTCAAAGTTTCTTGAACTTTTTATCAGAACTTTAAATGCTGATCTTTAAAACCTCAGCATGTTGCTGATAATACATACACACTGAAATGGAAAATGCTTCAAGCAATGCCTGGTCCTTTTTCTAGAGGCCTTGTTTTCATTTTCTATCAGGTCCAGTAGAAAGTGGAGTGTATGATGGCTTTTCCCATCCTTGTGATCACCATTGTAAGAATGCCTTTCTTTACAAAGGTACTCCCATCTAAGCCCATGGGCTTGAATTCTATGGGTTTAAATGGAACTCTGCAAAGGACTTTGCTGTATTAAGCTTCAGAAATTCTGGAAAACCCCATCCCTTGAAGAAAATCCAAAAACTATAATTTTCTCTTTCACTTCGTAAGACCCTGATATGCTTCCTCACCTTTTCAAAACACTGACCTGCCAACACAGAACAAAATTAGCATTTCCTCCTCATTTTTAATTTTTAAAAATCATTTTATTTTTAATTTTTTAAAGTTTTGCAAAATATAGAAAGACCGAACATTTTTGTTACAAGATATAACATCACAGATTATATACAGTAAAAGACCTTTTGACAAGCGGCATGAGTCTAGCAATATGAGACTATCACTAGTCTTGGATTGCTGAATTAAAAAAATTAAACAATGGGGATAAAGTTTAAAAGGAGCTGCACAAGGTTTAATTCCCTGCTGGTATTGAATTGAAAGGGGGATCGGAGAGGAGGCAAATGGCAGCATCCCCAATGCCCCCCCAAAGGATTTCAGTACTGCATGCAAACAAAATAAAGGGAGGGATCATCAGCACAGAATGAAATTGACATGAGATGTAAAGAGAGACAGACACTGGGATGGCAAGCCTAAGGCTCTGAAAACAGAATAAATACACCTGAGGAAAAAGAATGGTGTTTAAGGCAGGCACAGAATCCAAAATCAAGATTAAGGGCTTACTGCTCTGAAAATCTGTGGTAAGATGTGCGTAATGGGCCACCATCTCAAAAGACAAGGCAAGGCAAGGAAGTCTGTTTCTCGGAGCACCTGCCTTGACAGGATTATCAAGCATCCTGACAATGGACTTCTAGCCAACAGATCTAAATTGAAAATGGGGGAACTGTAGGGGAGCTTTTCCTAAATTGTGTCTTTTTATATTATCTGAAGAAAAACTAATATTTTCCTAATATTTCCATTCAGTTCTCTTCTGCCTAGCTTCAGAGTGAATCTCATATAGGAAATGCTTATACCCTATTGTTCCAGAACAGGAAGCTGGACACATCACATAATTTGTTTCATACAATATTTGGATTAGATCTAGGTAGAGTGAGGTGGGCATGGCCTGGCAACTGGAGGGAGTTGGGTGTGTGAGCGTGTGCACGTGTGCAAGGACATGTGGGTGCCACAGAGCTTCTGGCAATTCATTTCCCAGAAGTGATGTCATATTGTCACCCAAAAACATCTTTAAAAATTGTTTTTCTTCCACTGGCTGCAGGGGCGGTGGCTGGAAACAAGAAACAGAGGTAGGGAATCTGCTGCTCCCCAGCAGGAAAATGGCATCCCTGTCCCGGAAGAAATCTTCATCTGGGGCCTATGGTGGTAGTCCTGCTTCCATTGAAGCCCTACAAGTTTCTTGGAGTAGTGTAAATACAGAACACAGTCTGAGTCTAGTGGCTCATTTAAGTCCAAGAAAGTTTTATTCGTGGTATAAGCTTTTGTGTGCATGCACACTGCTTCAGAAATAGTCAGTATATATGCAGTTATTTTATTTTATTTATTTCTTCGATTTATTTATTTATTTATTTCTTCGATTTATACCCCGCCCTCCCCGCGAACGGGCTCAGTTGTGATGTTTTGTGATGTGTTCTTTTTGGCTGCTGTACAATTGGCACGAGGGTAAGGTTTGTCAGCCAAAATACTGGGTAGGGATGGAGAAAAGATGGAAAACACTTTAGAACTAACATTTAATTTTTAGTGTTGACTTTTCCTATTGTTGACTGTTCTTTGGATGTATCGTTTCAATAATGGGTATATGAAGGGATAAAATACTAGGAAAACAGTCATTCAGTTGTGAAGATAATCAAAGGCCATTTCCACACGAGTTGTTTACCCAGGATTCGATGCTGTTGGGAAGCTTTTATCCCCTGTTTATCCACAGTATCATGTTGCACTTGTATGCCTCCCAGGATTTCCCCAGTTTTTCACCAGTCTCTCTCAAATCTGCTTGACTGAGAAATTTTTGAAAAATCACAGTAAAGCCTGGATGGTGGCCTTGTATGTGGGAAAGTTCATGTCTACCTGACTGCCATTTCCCCAGAACCTGTTCTTGTGGTGGCGATTTCCCCTACACACACACACACACACACACACACACATACACACACACACACGCACTGGATTTAAAAGATTTTATTCAGCAATTGAATACATCACTATGATGTTATAACAATTTATATTCCAGGTTCCCAGGATTGCCAGCTTTTGTTAAATAATGAAGCCTCTAGCCCCTTTCATTGCAGAGATATAAAGTGAAAGGCATATCTCTACAAAAAATTGAAATCTGTGAATTCAGAGAATCTCCTTCACAGATTATTATAATATTATATTGATATAACAATATTCAATTGCCTGGTGTGTTTCTTTAACCTGGAAAAGCCCAAGGGGGCCATGCAAAGTGAGGTGGGGGGGATGACCATTGCTGACGGACTAGGGCAGGGAAACCTCTAGCAAACCTGCTACGTGGAAGTCCTGTTGCCCTGATGTGTATCAGTAGCCTCAGCAGCAACAGGGAAACCACATAAGCCTGTTCCCATGCGGAAACCAGTGAGATCTCTATCAGTGGAAAAGAAAAAGGAACAATGTGAGTTTATCTACTGGAAGTTGACTGTAAGCATGAATGAACACCAATGAAATATTTTCTGTTTTGGAATGAGTAAAATGTTTTATAAGATAAGGTTTCATTAATTCAAAATGTGTAATGTGAAGATTTTTTCATTAAATAATCTACGGTATTACAGAGTAATGACTCCTGTAAATCTTGTAGACCTATTCAACGTATTTCTGAAGATATTCCATTATTTAAAGATAATTTTGTCCCAAATTAATATGCTATAATGTGTATGATGATAATATACTGTTGAAGAGTGCAGTGCTTTCAGTGTTATAAAGTTTAACTCTATATCCAAATACGCTGAAAGATCTAGTCTGACTGTATGAGACTTCTATCTAAACAATATACTTCCTTTTGCTTATTACAATATGTGCGTTTTATATTTTCAGCTTTATTTTCCCTACTTTTCAGATGGCAAATAAGACAGATGTGCTAAGGTAACATAGAGTGCAACACTTTGCATCTCTTACAAACATTCACACATACCCACACAGGTTACCAGTGCTGGTGTCACGTAAAGCATGATATTGCTTTGGAGGAAAGCAGAGGCGACATCACATCACTCTAGGAATCACCAGAAAACTCTGTGTTAAAACCATAGTCTCCGGCAATTCCTAGAGTGATCTGATGTCACTTCTGTGTTCTCCCTGGTGGTGATATCATACTATATACGATGCTGGCATTCTAATTTTTTTTCTCCTGCTGCCACTCAATAGTGCCAGACAGCAAAGGCTGCTAGTGGGAGGTCTCCTGCCACGCACACACAGACACACACAGACACACTTTTACTGAGGAATTTATACTTATAAATTTCATCAATATGCCAAACAGTACAATTTTATATGCTAACTAAGTAATAAATGATGCACTCTGCATTGCTGAAGGAGTAAAGTAACTTTAAGGCTGATAATAAAGGAAGTACTGCATATAGTTCAATTTCCCCCCAAATTCCATTTATTTTTCTGGAGAAAATCAGACAATGCCCCCCCCCCCCCCCCCGCTTCTAAATTTCTGTAAGTTTTAGTTCACTGTTGTTTGATTTGAATTTTGATAGCCCTGTCACAGCCACACATCATTACTTGATTCTGCAGACACCTACATGTGTGAACTCAGACTGAAGTCCTCAAGGCTCTTCATTTCCTATCCTTTTCTCTATGAGGGCCACTTTATGTGTTTACAATAGAAGGTCAAAATAGTTAACTTTGCATCTTCCACTTCTGCTGTGTGAAGTGATTACCTGTCCTTTTTCATTGTGTATACACTGTTAAATATCTGTCAGGGACACTCTTTCCAATACAGTTTTTCACCGTGTACAGCTTTTCAAACAAAGTTGAGAGCTGCTAAGATGCAAGTAGTATTTCCACTAAGACAGTGGAAGAGTCTTTCTCTAATTTTTTCCTTGGTGCTGTGTGACAAATTGGGGTGCCAGGAGTGGGAACTGAAATATTTTTGGCGGGAAAGCTCCCACTCAGTCCCTTGCCACCATCCTCACGATGTTATCATGTATGGATTCTAATACCAACTGAGGACTGTTGCCCACACCACACTTCCCCGTCACACGTTCATGCTTGCTGGGTAAGTTTGGGCCAATCACGCACTCTCAATTTTACAGTTGTGGTGAAGATAAAATGGAGGAGAGCAGAATGATGTGACCTGCTTGGGGTACTTCCTCCACTGGGGAGGAAGGCGGAGTCTGATTATAAGAAGCTGACAAATTCGGGGAACAGGATGAATTGATTGCAACTTTCTGATTTCTACCTCGAAACAATGCACACTATTCCTAATGCCCTTTTAAAAAGCTTGCATGGGTGCATATTTCTCCCTCTTCTCTTGATACCCAACAACTTACCATCAGTTCAGAGGAAAATATACTTATGGTATTTAGAAGCCCACTGTGTTTAACAGCAAAAGACACAGCGGGCTTCTAACTACCATAAGCAGGGGTCCTTTGGGGCCGGAGCGAGGCGTAGCGAAGCTCCGCCAGCTCAGGAGTGGCCACTAGGGCAGCCACAGGCTGAATCAGATTCTCTGATCTGATTCGGCCCACTGCCGAATTGCCGCCGAAATTTGGCAGCAACTTTAAAAGCGACTGGAGGGGAGGGGGTTTAAGGGAGAGGCTCCAAACTTGCAGGGTAGCTGCTGGGGCCTCTCCTCAAAATACCCACCAAGTTTCAAGAAGATTGGACCAGGGGTCCAATTCTACGGGCCCCCAAACAGGTTGCCCCCATTCCCTCCATTGTTCTCTATGGTAGGAGAAAAGTAACACTTTTTCCCACCATAGAGAACAATGGAGGGGATGGGACAACCTGTTTGGGGGCCCATCGAATTGGACCCCGTGGCCCCATCTTCTTGAAACTTGGTGGGTATTTCGAGGTGAGGCTTCAGCAGCTACCCTGCAAGTTTGGAGCCTCTCCCTCAAGCCCCCTTTCCTCCAGCCCCTCATATACCCTATGAGTTTTTGCCATTGATTTCAATGGCCCATAGGGTATAATGGGGCTGAAACTGACATTCCCTTTCTGACACACTTCCGGTGATGTCAGGGGATGTGGCATATGCTAATGAGTTATGCTAATGAGTTATGCTAATGAGCTCCTGCACCTCTTTTTCTACGAAAGGACCCCTGACCATAAGTATATTCTCCTCTGAGCAGAATCTGGAGCATTTCCACCCAAACCTACCTTGTGGCTTGAGGTCTCTGTACACAACCCATGGAAGACTTTAATAAACCTCACACAATGCAGCGGCTGATGCTCTCGTTTATCCAAATAAAGCCAGACTTTGCCATAGACATTCCTCTGCATGTGAAAACCTCAGTCTTCATGTGGTCTGAAAAGGAAGCTGCTAGTTCCCCTCCAGTCCTTTGGGGATAGTCCTTTCTTCTTTCCCCTCCTTTGCGTAACACACTGACTTCACATCTTCCTTTGTTCACGTGGAGGCAGTTTAAGTCCGTGGCAAAATAGCATCCAAAAGACCTGTTGCAACAGCAGGCTGAAACCGGGCTGACCACTGAAGGGAGGTAATGTGATGCAGACTGGGCGGGGGTGGGGGGTGGGGGCGGTGCAGAATAAAAAGAAGGTTGACCTCAATTTTAGTGCAGAATTGCTTGGAGGACACCACAGTGAACAAGGATTAAAATGAGAGTGCAGAAGGGGCCCCTGTGTTTCTTTCTTTTTCTTCAACTGTTTGTTTCCATCAGCTAAAATCTCTCATCGGGGAGTTTCTTTCCTTTATTTAAATGGTATAAATTTTATGCAACTCATGGGGAAACCTCCTTCAGTCAAGTTATTTCTAATTACTTGCATTTTTGTTTTGATTTTTGATATTTCTGGCATTTTCACGAATATTTTTTTCCTCCAGTTTATAACTCAGAGCACCTGTTTGCCCTTCAAGAAAATTCATCACAGTCAGCTTTCTCCCAGCTTCCTCTGGCAACTGGAGTCCCCTACGTTGGAAAATCTGGTAAAAATAGTTAAATATTCAGAGCTTGCAATGAATCTTTATTTACTGGAGAGGAGGCATATTCTTTCTATGCAAAAATCTTTACTTCTAAAGGGAAAGGTACGCGGGAAATCTACAAAACAACAAACAAGACTACATCCTTACTGTTTCGAGTACAACAGATAGACTGACCACACAGTTGGTTGGTAAAGGAGATTCTTCTTTCTTCTTTTTTTTTTTGTAATTTTTTTTTATTTTTCAAAACATTAAAATTAATACATTTATCTTATACAAATCCTTTTTTCCATATTATATAACCTTTTGTTCTATTTGTATAATCTTGTTTTTATCTTGTATTGGCAGTTTCCTACCACATCTGAAGCATAACACATTTTCCACTTTATCCAAAATAGTAATACTTATATCTATGTTTACATTTCTGGTAACGGTCATATATCTGAAAAATACTTATATACTAATTCTTACTTTCTATATTCTTATATAATTCTAAAATAAAAAACAACTTCATTATCTAATTATCCTTAATACATTCATATACTCTAATTCTATTGCTTTATGTTATTATAACCATGTATAAATGTAATTTTTCATGTCCCAGTATTTTTCAACATATTCTTTCAAATCTTTCCAATCTTCTAAAAAGGTCTCTGAGTACAGGTCATTCAACTTTCTAGTCCATTTATCCATTTCAGCCATATATAACAATTTTTTCAACCATTCCCACACATCTGGTATTTTTTCATTTTTCCAATTTTGTGCATACACCATTCTTGCTGTTGTTATCATATACCATATTATTGTCCTTTTCTTTACATTTATCTCTTCTAGTTTAAGTCCAAGCAATAACATTTCCGGCAACTTCTTAAATGTACATTTCAAAATTTTTTCCATTTCTGCATATATTATAGACCAATAAGTCTTTGCTTTATCACAAGTCCACCACATATGATAAAAAGAACCTTCTTTCTTTTTACATTTCCAACATTTGTTAGACATATTCTGATTAATATTTGCAATTTTTTTTGGTGTCATATACCATCTGTACATCATTTTGAAACAATTTTCTTTTAAGTTATAACATGTAGATATACCCATAGCATTTTTCCATAAAAATTCCCAAGATTCCATTTCAATGTCTTTGTTAAAGTTTATCGCCCATTTTACCATTTGTTCTTTTACCATTTCATCAACATTAAACCATTTTAACAAAATTTTATACATTTTAGAGATCATTTTTTTCCCACCTTCCTCCCAAACTTGTTCTATTTCATTATTTTTTTCTCTAAAACCGGATTTTTTTATCACTTCTATACATGTCATATATTTGTCTATATCTTAACCAACCATAATCAAAGTCCATCTGATGCTGCTGCTTCAATATAAAGTCTTTACCATGTCTTGTTAATAAGTCTCTATACTTCAACCAATCTTGTCCTTTGTGACGTGATACTGGATTTAAAACTTCTGCGGGTACAATCCACATAGGTATCTCTTCTGGAAAAAAGTTTTTATATCTTGTCCACGTATTGATTAATGTTCTTCTCAAATAATGATGCTTAAACATATTGTCCATTTTTGTTTTACCATAATACAAATATGCGTGCCACCCAAACCCTTCCAGGGACAATAACTTTCTATCTTGTAACATAGTCCATGTCCCTACCCAAGTCAAACATACTGCATCATGATATAGCCTTAAGTTTGGTAACTGGAACCCACCTCTCTCTTTAGCATCACACATTATTTTCATCTTAATTCTTGGTTTTTTCCCTCCCCACACAAACTTAGTCAATTCCTTCTGCCAGCATTTGAATGTTTGTACATCTTTCACAACAGGAATAGTTTGAAACAGAAACATTATTCTTGGTAGCACATTCATTTTAACCACTGCAATTCTACCCAACAGTGACAAATTTAATACATTCCACCTTTTAATATCTTGCATAATTTGCTGCCATAGTTTCTCATAATTATTCTTATACAAATCAATGTTTTTCATTGTTAGGTTTACACCTAGATATTTTGTCTTTTTCACCACTTCACATTCTATAAGATTTTGTAATTCAATTTGCTTATTATTTGACATATTTTTACACATCACTTTCGATTTGTTCTTATTTACATAAAACCCAGCCAAATCACCAAACTCTCTTACTCTCTGCAACAAATATGGTAGTGTAGTCATAGGGTCTTCGGCTATAAACATCACGTCGTCTGCAAAGGCTCTATATTTAAAAGAAAAACCTTTTATTGTTAAGCCTTTAATTTCTTTATCTTCTTTCAGATTTAGTAGCAAGACTTCCAAAATCCAAATAAATAACAACGGCGAAAGTGGGCATCCTTGTCGTGTTCCTTTTTCCACTTTAAAGTAATCCGTTTTTTCAGTATTAATTATTAAAGAGGATTTCTGTTCACTATATATTGACTTAATAAGATTAAGCATATAGTCTCCAATTTCAAGATGTTCCAGCACTTCAAACATAAAATCCCAATTTAAATTGTCAAACGCTTTCTCCGCGTCTAAAAAAAGAAAGCCCACTTCCTTCTCCAGATGTTTATCATAGTATTCTATAGCATCCACTACTACTCTTAAGTTGTCTCTTATTTGGCGATTAGGTAAAAATCCTGCTTGTTCTGTCTGTATAGTCTCTTTAAGATGTTCCTTAAGCCTATCAGCTATAATCTTGGCAAAAATCTTATAGTCATTGTTTAACAAAGAAATTGGTCTGTAATTTTTAACATCGGTTAAATCTTGACTTTCTTTCAGAATGAGTGAGATGGTTGCTTCTTTCCAAGTCTCCGGGACCTCACCTGTCACTCCTATGTCATTCATTAATAGCAATAACACTGGTGAGATCGATTCCTGTAGCGATTTATAAAACTTAGCTGTAAATCCATCTGATCCAGGTGCTTTCCCTAGTTTTGAGTCATTTATTGCATTTTTAATCTCTTGTAGTGATATTGGGCTGTTAAGTAGTTCTTTGATTTTCTCTGTTGGTTTTGGTAATTTTAATGACTGTAGGTATTCTTTAATCCTTTTTCTGACTTTATTTTCCTTCTTAAAAAGCTTTGCATAATATTTAAAAAATTCTCTTTTTATTCCCTTATTGTCTATTATCTCAATATTGTCCCGTATCACTTTAGTAATAAATTTATTTTCACGTTTTTTCTTTAATTGCCATGCTAAATACTTTCCAGGTTTGTTTGCACCTTCAAATGCTTTTTGTTGCAGTTTTTTTCAGGTTCCAGTAAGTCTCTTGATTCAAAATAGCTTTTGCTTGGTCTTGTAACATCCAAATTTCCTTTTGCAGTCTCTTTTTTCCTGGTCTGTTCTTCAGTTCCTTTTCTTTTACTTTAATGGCTTGTACAATGTTTTCATATTGCTCTCTTTTCTTTTTATTGTCTTTAGCATTCAGTGATATCAATAATCCTCTCATCACTGCTTTGTACGCATCCCACACAGTTTGAATTTTTACTTCTTTTTGTATGTTCGCTTGGAAATATAAATCTGTCTCTTCATGTAATTTTTTAACTATTTCTTGGTTGTCTAATAAGTCTTCATTTATTCTCCATCTCCCTTGTCTTTTTGTCTGCCCAGAGGTCCATAGACAAGGATTATGGTCTGAGATTATTCTAGGTAAAATTTCAACTTTTTTTGTCTTAAATGTTAGATTAGTAGACATCCAGATCATATCAATTCTTGAATGTGAATCATGCCTATTAGAGTAAAAAGTATAGTCTTTCCCTTGTGGGTTAACCTTCCTCCAAATATCCTCCAGCTTTTCCTGTTTTATCAATTCAAAAAAATTTTTTGGAAGTTTCCCTAGTGTGTCGTCTTTTCTTTTTGAGCGCCTATCTATTTTATTATTCACAGTCCCATTAAAGTCTCCCAACATCATGATTTGATCATAGTTTACACTGTCCAGTTCCATTTGTAGTTCTTTAAAAAAAAATTCTTTAGCTCCGTTGGGGGCGTAAATATTCACAAAGTCTTCTGTCCATGTAAAAAAATTTCAATAGCTAAGTATCTTCCTTCTTTATCTTTAAATATTAGTTTGGGTTCCAAGTCTTTTTTGACATATGTTACAACTCCATTCTTTTTATTACTTGCCAATGAAAAAAATTCTTCTCCCAACTTTTTTCTTATTAAATATTTGTAGTCTTGTTTCTTAAGATGGGCCTCTTGTATACAAATTATATTGCATTTTTGTTTCTCCAGCCAGTGTCCTACCATTCTACGTTTTTGGGGTGAATTAAGTCTATTTACATTCCATGAAAGTACTTTATAATCCATCTTGTTGTAGTCTTAAATATCACCAAATTCTTCCTTGTTCTCACCAACAAAGGCGTACATTTCTGCTGAATTTTTAATCACTATTCTGTTGTTACCATAATAAAAACTCAGTCCTTGTGGTATTTCCCAACGAAATCTTATTTTTTTCTCTTTCAGTTTGTCTGTCAGATGCTTGAATTTTTTCCTGTCTTGCAAAATTGCTCTGGGCAGTTCTTTCATTACGATAACTTTCTTTCCACCTATTTCAAAGGAGTCTGTAAAACATTTCTTGTAGATTTGTTCTTTTGTCCTCTTCATTGTAAATTGAACTACTACGTCCCTTGGTATATTTTTGTCTCTTGCATACATAGAATTGACTCTGTAAACAAGATCCATATGTTCTTTAACAGCTTCCTCCTCCTCTTGTAAAAAATCTGCTAATGCTTCTTGCATTCTTGTAAAAATATCTTCACCTAATTTTTCCTCTATACCTCTAAATCTCAGATGGTTTTGCATGTCTCTATAGTGCATCATCTTTTCCATTCTGTCATTATCCTTTATTGTTTTTTGAGTATTTTCTTCCAGTTCTTTTACTTTGGTTTCTATGTCTTGTGTTCTAGTGGTTAACTTTTGTAATTTGGATTTTAAATCTATAAAATTTTTATCTGCTTGTGCAGCTATGGCATTTATTTTAATATTTACTTCTCCAATTGCGCTTGCCATTTTTGCATTTACCTCCCCTATTGCATCCAGCATTTTTTTTCCATTGCTTCCATAACAGCTAACAGTTCTCTCTCTTTTTTTGCTGCCATTGTAGGGGAGGACCATGTAGCTGCTCTCGATCTCAGTCCGCAGTCCATCTTGTCACTTTAAAAAAGATCAATTTTTTCTTGTTTTCCAAATCAGTCACCAATTAGTGTATTCAGACAAGCATGTCTTGCCAGTTCAAATTCCACTGGTTTTAGCCTTCTAAGTTATGTAGTTTTTGAAATATTAATGTTTAAAAAATTTATAAATCCAAAATGGCGGGTGCAACTCCTCTATGGTTCGTGTCAAAGGTTACAGTCTATTTACCTTGCTTCTGGCTTGCCGTAGTTTCCTTTTGTCCCTTCCTCTTGCTTACTTGTCTGCTCTCCGCACGTCACTTCCTGTTGTAGTCCTTTTGGTCTGGCAGTTTTTACAGTCCCCTTTGCTCTCTTCCGGTTCTTCTCCGTTTCCCTTCTTGTCTGCTCCTCAAGCCGTCACTTCCTGTCTCAATCCTCACAGCTTGGTCTCGCGATGCTTGGTTCCCTCCTCCCCTCTTTGTCTCGCGATGCTTGGCTCCCCCTCCCAACTCTTCTTAACCGCAGGAATGTTAAACAACTTGTTTTTTTTGGCTTTTTAAGTTCAAATTCAGCTTTTTAACGTTTCAAAACTGCACTCATCCAATCTGCAACAATGTATTGCTTCACCAGATCTGCTTTTCGTCTTTCAAAACGCGGTAATGGTAAGGCAAAAACTTTTTTTCCGTTACCTTATGTTGTTACTTTGCTTCAGATGTGGTCCCAACGTTTAAACTTTGTCTTCTTTGTTAAGGAATCAGGGTAATTGGAGATTTTATGCTGATTTAATCAGCTCAGCTCGGCTCCTTAGAGATACTTGCAGGAATCTTCTTTGGCTGCAGTGCTCAAGGTGTTGTAAAAGTCTCCTCCGAGACTTTTCCTTCACCGAGCTTGCTCAAACCTGGATTATATTGCTTGCTGGTCCTCACACTACCTGTGTGAGGTTGCGTCAGGTGGATTTTTCCACCCAAGCTGTCAAGAAGAGCCGCTGTCCGCCTTGCGCACTTGCAAAGCGTGTCAGACCTCCATTCCTCCAACCGGAAACCCGACGTCTCGAGATTCTTCTTTCTTCTTGATCCTGGAAGGAAATCACCTGGATACATTAACCAATGATTGTTAGTAAATAGACTCCAGTTTCCTGGGCTTTTTCCCCACTGGCTTTGTGCCAGGTTACCTTCCAGGTCAATCTAAACAACAGCACACAAGGTAAACACATTAACCCTATAATGACTGAATTCAGACCTTGCAACACATATTCCAACACCCTATGCCAAATTTGACTCTCTGAGTGTTACTAGATGGCCTGTTGATTGCCAAAACAATGGAAAAGATATTTGTGGCAGAGTGAGAATTCAAACTGACGTTGCCTTGGTCAAAAGTCCAAGACTCCAGCTATTACTCTACACTAGGCTAACCATTTTGCCACTAGGGGCAGGGATCTCCCACCCCCAGCTCCCATTGTCTGCCACTGCTTAGCTGGGTGGTGGGAGGACATACCCAGAGAAATGGAGGATGCATGATTAGCATCCCCAGCATGATGATGTTGCTTCTAGCACAATAAGGAAATGACATCTCCGCACTTGGTGATGCATTAGCATTCACCCAAAAATCCATGGTTAAACCATAGAGAATACTCTACGCTGGAGCATCATCTCAGATTACAGGAAGTGATGTCATTGCATGGGGATACTGACTGCCCCCCTGGCCATCTGGAAGTCCTCATCCCCCCACCTTCTGCTGGATGCCAGGCTATGCCATACTGGCAGCCAGGGTTCATTTCATAGAAAGAGAGGTGCAAGAGCTCATTAGCAGAACTTATTAGCAGAACATATTTACATATACCACACCCCCTTATTTGCATATGTCACACTCCCTTATTTGCATATGCCACACCAGAAGTGTGTCAGAGGGCAACACCCACCTCTGCTGTTTGCCTTCCCTTGTCTAGCTGACATGGGGTAGCTGGAGAAGGACAGGCAGGGAGCCCAGGCATATTTAAAACGCATTTAAACACACACACACCCTCAGTTTCTCTGCAAAAGTGGAGAGACTCAGGGGAGGAAGGGGCCAAGTCTACATGCCTTCTCTTTCCTTCTGCAGCCAACCCGCTTCAGTGGGCTGGCTGGGGAAGGAAAGGACAGGCAGGCAAATATGCCTGGCTTCCCTGCCTGATCTTCTCCAGGCAGGGAAACCCAGCATGTTTTAAATGCCTTTCTTTTCCCCTCCCCGATCTGGGGAAGGGAAAGAAAGGCATTTAACATGCCCCCCCCTGAGTTTCTCCACAAAAGTGGAGAGACTCAGGGAAGGAACAGGGCATGTCTGCATGCCTGGCTTCCCTACCTGATCTTTGGGACCCTCCAGTGGCCAAGCCAGCCCACAAGGCTATGCTCTTGGCCTCCCTGCCCTGGCCTCCCTCCCTCCCAGCCAGCCTAGCAGGCTCACTGTTGGGGCTCTCGAAGGCATGGCGGGTGTGGCTGCCCCTCCGCCGACAGCTCTGCACCAGGCCCCCTCCCAAGCGCAGCTGGTTCTTGAAGGAGAGCACCAGAAGCTTGTCCGCCACCTCTGATTGCATACCATGCACTTCCATGGGCACCGCCATCCCTGCCACTCACCCACCAAGTGAAAGTAAATGCGCCACTCAGGAGGAGAAGGAGGTGGGGCTGGGGGCACTCCTCCTCTGGCAACTTCATGCCTCTCACCTGGCTTGTGATGGTGGGAAGGGAAACTACAGTCCCCCCAGCCCTTTGCGGCACAGCCCCGCCCCGCAGCCCACTCTCCCATTTGCTCCCCCCTCCCCACTGAGGAGCGACATCCCGAGCCAGGAGCCAGAGCCTCAGGAGTCAGCCAACCAGGAGGCGTTGCCCATGAGGACGTGCCCCATACAGCGCTCCTCATCCTCTGGGAGAAGTCCCAGCCTGGAGATCTCGGGTGAGGACCCTGGCAAACCAGTTGCAACACCAAGCCCAGCTGGCCTCTCTTCCTCCCTTTGGGAGCGCTTGGCCAGCGCGGAGACTGGAGGTTGCACGTGGCTCTCACCCCGTTCCTGCCTTCACTTGGTGAAGCCGGGATTGTGGCCACAGGGGGCGGGGCATGCTACTTCTGCCCGCCCCCTGGGCTCCTTCCTGCCAGAGTGTCACTCTGGTGTGCTCTGGCAGGAAATGATCCTTGCTGGCAGCCATATTCTGCCCTGAAAGTGAAATCCTAAACAGAGTTACACTCTTCTCAGCCCATTAACTTCAATGGACCTGAGTAGGACCGACTGAATGGACCTGAGTAGACTTACTTAGGACTGCCCTTATGGTGCCCTCCTAAACAGCATTACACCCTTCTTAAACCCTTTGGCTTCAATCCTAAAATTGAAGAGGCTGAAGATGAAACAGAGATTAAATGTGGAGAAAATAAAGTCCTCCCAGCCCCCAAAACAAGATAATTTCTCATCATTCTTATCCTGTCATTATTAAATGACTTGCCCCATGACATCCCCCCAACTTTTCAACAACTTGAATGAAGGAGGAGTTTGACAGTTCAGCCAAACCAGGGCTCATATGCACAGAAGCAAAAAAATAACATTTCCTATTTTAAACTGACAAGTTCCGGAAGAACAGGAAGTAGACCTTCTTAGGACAAGCTGCTCCTGTTAATCAAATTGCCAGAGCCTCTTTCGCTTCACTTTTGAAGATGATAATATGAAGAGAAATAAGCAGATGGGTCAAAACACATAGCAGTAACAAAGAAAAGGGTGCGCTAATGTTCTAGGATCAATCCGTCTGTAGCGATAGGCCTCAGGAGGAATCCCTTTTCCACCTGGAAGCAATCTGGAGTCGGTATCCGATACTTCATTGTTATGCTACACTCACATGCCTGAATTTTGAAACCCAAAACCTAAAATATGAACCAGAGCAATTTAGACTCAGAAAGATTTGAAACCCAGTGGTGAGATGGGTCACTTCCTTGTGGAGAGGGACGTAGGCTGAAATGGGTCTGCTTCCATGGGCTGGTCCTTTCAGTAGTGCAAATGTAGCCCATATAAATCCTAGATCATGATTTCTTGATTCAGCCAGTGCCATACAACTCTATTTTTCTTTGTTGTTCAATCTAGGCCCAGTGGCAGGATTTGTGAATCGATATCTGGACAATGGTGGAGGGGGATCAAACTGAAACTGGATCTAGATGAGATAGAAGTAGTGATGACCAATGCTTCCTCTAAGCTGTGGAGTCTTGTGAGCAAAAATTCTACTTTGTGAGCTACTGGCATTAAAGTCGTGAGCGAGCGATTTGGCTGCTGCATAAATTAGTTTGCTCTGGAGCCATCCTTCCTGAGCGAAGACAAAAATGTGTGAGCCGGAGGTTAAAAAACTGTGAGCTAGCTCACACCAACTCAGCTTAGAGGAAACACTGGTGATGACTGATGATCCTTGCTTTGGGGAGGAGGTGTAGCTGTTTGAATGGGTGGGGGGTCATTCTTTCCTTGGAGGGACAAGTTCATGGTCTGAGACATCTCTTGGATCCTATGTTGCTCCAGCTCAGCTGGGAGCCATAATTTCTTTTTTTTTAAAAAAATCAGTTGCATCTGATAATTCGGCTGAGGTTCCGCCTTAGTAGTTCGGATTTTGCCGAACCCAGGGAATTTAAAAGCTGAGTGGTCTGCATGGGGCTGCCTTTCCTGATGGCTCAGGAGTTTCAAGTTGTTCACAGTTCTTCCTCCTTCCTTCCTTCCTTTCAGAGGCTGGTGTGGTGGGAAGTGCATCGCTTGTCTGTCAGTGCTAGAGAGCTGGTTCTCTATTCACTTTCAAGGTCAACTAAAATGGGCTGGTTGTTACTTGTAAAACCCTGACGGTCTAGAGATTCCGGCATACCTCAGGGAGAACCTTCTTCCATATGAATCTCTTAGCCCTGTCCCACTGAGAGATGGCACTTTGTTCTGTGTACTTTCTGTTGGTGAGATAAAATCAATGCCTCCGTCACATGGAATCGTCTGCCTGGGAAAGTTCCCTTTCCATTGTAGTTACCCACTTCCTGCTAATTGGTTAAGACATTTTTTTTAATTCACAAAAGCTTATTTAAACTTTTTCCTCTTTTGTCACAAATTGCATTTGTTACTTTTGCTTCTGTCACTGCTGATTTCTAGATTTGTAATTAATTTTGAGAATAGGCTGACTTTTAAAAACAGGATGTTTTACTGAATAGATATATTGCCTTGATTCTTTTTTTTTGGGGGGGGGGGGAAGTGTCTAGATCTTAAAAATGAAATAAAATCCCAGTATTACTTACGGCCCTCTAATTTTATGTACAATGAAATGACCCCCCCTCCCCCAGCTTAGCATGCCCCAGGTTTTGGGCTCATCACTGAAAAAAGGCCGAAAAGGATATGAGTGCTACACCAGATTTTCAAAAGGATTTTAATTAATAACTCTGTCTTGCCAAGCTCCTTTACAATAGAGCTTCGTTAGCTTATGGACTATAATTCTAAAAAGGAACTATTGATATGTTAATTGCATATGATTATGAATGGCTATTTGTGGCATTGGATCTCAGTGCTATACCAATTAGGCTCTTTATGTGCGATCCCCATTGTAGTACAGCTATAGTGCTTTTCAAAATCCTTTTCTTAGGGTTTTTTTCCCTCCACAGACTGTACTAAGTGTTCTGTATATGGTTGCAAGTCCAGGTCCCAGTTCTGCATTGTGCGCTTTGTCTTGTGAACGACTAAGCACCTTCTCCCGATTCTAAATGCATGGGCTTGAGCAATGATCACCCAATTGACTGGAGACATTCATGGCTGCATCTGGACAAACTTCACTTGCTCAACCCTGAGAGGTTAGCACGTTCCAGTTTCATGACTGATCAACTTATCAATGCATTTACATCATTTATACCTTGCCTTCCTCCCCGACAGGGATGCAAAACAGCTTACATCATTCTACCCTCTTCCATTTTATCCTCACAACAACAACAACAAGCCTGCAAGGTAGGTTTGGCTGTGAGTATGTGACTGGCCAAAGGTCACCCAGCAAGCTTCCATGGCAGAATGGAAATCTGAACCTGGGTCTCCACTCTGCCTCACTTCACACCTTGGTGCAAAGATGCTATGGAGTCTCTACTGGGCCCTGCACAGATTGGTGTTCCAGAAAGTCACTCCATTAAAGTATTAGGTTCTTCATTGCTGGAGGGATGCATTTCTAACCGTGCCTACCATTCCTACAAAGACTAACTCAGGGCTCTTTTTTTTGGAAAAAGAGGTGCCGGAACTCTCAAGAGGGGAAGGAAGTTTTCAATCCGTATACTGAAAACTCTTGAACTTTTAAACATTTTAAAAAGAATTTTGTCAAAGAGGTTCCAGAACTCTGTTCCGGCGCATTCCCCCAGAAAAAAAAAAGCCCTGCTTTAATTTAATCACCACTTAGGCCTCGTTCTCCCAAATGAGGTGAAGCCAAGGTACACAGAATTGCGTTAGCTTATAATTATCACTTGTGGCAACTCTTTGCTTCTTGCATTCCTACTGTGTCTTGCCTGTTTGGTTCCCTCTTCCTTCCTTTTACCTCATCTCCCTCCAGTTTCAAAACTGAGATTATAATCTCTTTAGGGCAAAGGCCTCTCCCCCTTTTTTATTCTTGTGTTTTGAATAAAGCATATTTTTTTCTCTAAATAATAATCTCTATGTTTAATAGCCAATGGCAGGCGCGGATAGTTAAATCTGCACAAAGGGGCCAACCATAAATGTTGATGTAGGGTTCTGTATAGCTGAGGGACCCACAGGTTTGCAGAAGAATCTGACTTGTGAGTGGGGGAGGGAAGAACCAATCTGGGGATTAAAACCACTCCAAATCTGTGCAGGTGTTGCAAAAAGCAAACCACTGGAACCTAAGCATCATTTTGGATTGCAACCCAAAATGGTGTGTGGAAAGTGGTGGTAGCCAGGAAAAGACTGTGGTGGGTGGCCATCTAGAAAAAGGGTGAAGAGGCATTATAGTGGTGGTGTGGTTTGTTTTTTTTCAAAGCTGGAGCCAGTGGAGGGGGTGGAGGGGATCCAGCAGCAAAGGGAGAAGGGAAGGGACTCCTGTGAATCCTGTATTGTTCTGTTTTTCACTAAGTACATTATGTCTCTCTGATAATTTATCCTGTTCTCCTGCCCAACCTTTTCCATCATCTTGTCTTGCCAGTGTTGCAAGAACATTCATTTCCATCAGGCTATTCTGGGAACACTCAATAATAGAAGGTTTGATAACGATGGCACATGTCTACAGAACTCATCCTGGTTTTGTGCTCATGTAAACTGCCTCCCCTCCCCACCCACAATCGCCAGCAAATCTGTGGCTGGAGGGAAAGAGAGAGAGAGAGAGGTAGTTTCTGTCCATGGAGTTTAAGGAGCAACAAACTTTTTTGAATTGTAGATGGGGGAAGTTAAAACTGCCAGGCAATGCCTAGCTGAATAGTTGGGGACTTGTTTGGAGAGGTTTCCTGTTAATTTTCCAAAGAGGGCATGTGGATGGGGCTGCCAGGTCCCCAGTTTCCCAAACCCTGATACTCAGGCCCCAATTGCACGTTACATGTAACATGTAATTGCCTCAGGGATGTGCAGCAGAACATCAGTTGTGAGCAGTGTTTCCTCTAAACTGAGTTAGTGTGAGCTAGCTCACAGTTTTTTAGCCTCCGGCTCCAACATTTTTGTCTTCACTCAGGAAGGATGGGCTCCAGAGCAAACCAATTTATGCGGTAGGCAAATCGCTCACTCACAACTTTAACACCCATAGCCCAGAAAGTAGAATTTTTGCTCACAAGACTCCACAGCGTAGAAGGAGCATTGGCTGTGTGAGTTCCTTGTGGGAACTCCGTTCTGAAGCACCACAGGGACCCACACTGGATATGGATTTTGATGTGGTGGGAAGAGGGTTTCAGACTTCCACCACGCTAGTTTACCCACCTGAAATAGCCCCAAGCGGTCTGCACATGCAAGCATTTGTTGCCAGATTCTGGCTTCCCGTCTCCAGTTGCTTAGGTGTCTTAGAAGAAGTCATCCAATGTGTGGGCTAGCCAACAGACTGTCCTCAGGTCTTAACCTGCTGCCCTGAAAATGAGCCCCCAAACCTAAATCTTTGGTGCAAAGCCTGAGTATGGCAACCTTAGGTGTAGGCTACTACTTTTTATAGGGCCTGACAAAGGTTTCCATATGGCTCAGCCCTGGTTTTTTTGGGGGGGTTCCTAGTGGGCCCCTTCAACAAGTGTGTCACTGCAGCCCCTTTCCCATGTTCTTCTGCCCTTCATTCAGAGAGAGGCAAGGTGAAGAAGTGTCTTATGCTTGCTACAGTCTTTGTCACACGCAACCAACAAGTGCATGTCATCCTGAACAGGGCAGGTGCAGAGGGACCTGACCCTGCCACATCCCCTTCCCTAGAGAAACAAGGCAGGCACTTACAAGCTATTCCATGCAACAGTTCTGAGATCAGCAGAGGAGCCTTCAGGGTAGGGTGTGCCAACTTCCAGGTGAGACCTGAAGCTCTGGAATTACAACTGATCTCCAGAATACAGAGATCAGTTCCCCAAGAGAAAATGGCTGCTTTGGAGGGTGGAATCTATGGTATTGTACCTTGCTGAAGTCCCTCCCCTCCCCAAACTCTATCTTCCCCAGGCTCCACCCCAAAGTCTCCAGTAATTTCCCAACCACACATTTCCCTCCAAACTGCCTCAGGGGCACTGAGACCTCAGCAACTGCCTGATGGTTAGTTTTGCATGAATACCCAGTTGTCCAGCTGAGATCCTGTTTGTCACTCATGAACACAGAGCCAGTTTTTTGGTGGGCTGTTTGTCTGTTTGGCAACCCATTCATGCATGGGAGTTCTCACACAGCCCAACAGAGTTCTACTCCCCCCCCCCATCCCCCCTTACAGCACCGCTTCTCCAGTTGGAAGAAAATGTTTAAATAAACAGTTCAGTCAGTCACAAATCTCATAAAGCAGTCATAAATAAATACTCTATTTAAGAAAACTCCTACTGTTCAGCATTGGTCTAAGTAACTAAGTAATAGCTGCCAGTCGGTTTGAACGGGCAGCGTTTTTGTGCACTTGCAGTTTGAAAAATGTAAATTGTAAACCCGATCAGCAGGTGTTCAAGCATCAAGCAGGTGATCAGTTTACAGCTGATTGATAAAGCTGAACCCAGTGTTTAACTTTTGAACACTTTCATGCCAAAATTAGTGGTGTCTTTACTGATGATACTGTCAGGGGTCCTCACAGATACCAGCCTCTGACTCCAGCCCTGGTTTTCCCTTTCCAAGTCAGACCACAGGGGGGTATAACAACACTCTGGAACACTCTCCCAACAGAGACCCGCCTGTCCCCTTCTGTTAACCATCTTCCGCCAGCAGCTGAAGACTTCTTTGATTTGTCTGGTGTTCCCTCAGTGATACCTCCTTCCTGCCCTATGTTTTAATGGTTATTTTTATGGTTTTGTATGTTTATTTTAGTTTTGGTTTTAATTGTGTGTTTTTGTTTGATTTTAATGGTTTTCAAGACATGTTAATTCTTAATCTGGTAATCTGGTAGCCTTGAAGACAGCAGAAAGGGAGGCTTAGGTCGTGGTCACATGGCCCATAAATGCGGGAGGAAGGGCTATTTCCTCCCGCATTTAAAGGGGCCGTCTACAATGGTCGCAGAAAGTCCTGCCCCGACGTGGGCTCAAATGTGGGTTCCTCCTGCATTTTCCGACCCTGGGAAAATCGACAGTTTTCCTGGGAGTCGCAGGAGGAACCCGCATTTGAGGTATCTGGACAGCCCTCTCTCACAATCATTGCAAGAACAGGGCTGTCCAGATGGTCCCATTGGCCATTCCCCCCCCCCCCCTTTTACACTTGGGCACTTGGGCAGTCAAGTGCCCAAGTGTAAAAGGGGAAAACCCCCCCCCCCAAATTTACCAAGCGGCTGGCGGGTCCTTTGCTGTTTCTTCTGCTGCCACCACTTCTTCCGCCGCCGTGGCTGCCTCCTTCGCCACCTCTTCCATGGCCGCGGCCGCTTCTGCCGCTTCTGCTGCCACTGCTGCATCCTTCCCTGCTTCTGCCGCCGCCTCCTTCCCTGATTCTGCTGCCAACGCTTCTCCGGCCGCCGCCGGCCACCGCCACCAGCCGTTGCAGGGGTTGGGATGTGTAGACCTCCCAACCCGAGGTAGAAAAATGCGGCCCCTTTAATCCGGGAGGGCTCCCGGATTTAAAGGGGCCGTGTGACCGCAGCCTTAAATTTAGGGAGGGAGGGAAGGAAGGAAGGAACCCTCCCTTGTGGTCTAACTCAGGCTTCTTTCTCTTATTGTCTTGGCAGGAAAAGGAAATCTAAAGTGACATCCATTCCACTGTCATGTGGTTGAATTTCATAACCCCAGAAAGAGCTACCATGAGAAGTTTCAGCGATCAAAACAATGTTCATGATGGGGAAAATGGACCAAATTTACAACACAGTTCAATGTGCCCTGGGGAGGATGTTTCATTCCAAAGTGGTCTGTCACTTTTATGAACTGTTGTTCGAGCAACATTATAGAGCAGCTTACTTAACAACAGAACATAGAAAGAAAATAAGGACTGAACGAAAGGTGGGGGGATATTTATCTGTTTTTATTTATTTATTTATTTATTTATTTATTTATTTTTGCGTTTCTATCCCATCTATTCCGTAAATGGGCTCAGGGTGAATTACAACAATTTGATAAATACAATAAAATTTAAAACACGTTAAAACATATAGAGTCAACAGTCACGCTTGCCATGTTGGTCCCAGGCTGCATAAGACTTTGAAGGTAATTACCAACACCTTGAAGCAGATCCGATACTCAACTGTCAACCAGTGCAGCTGACAAAGCTCATGCCGAACGTGAGCCCGCACAGGCGTTAATGTCAGCAGGCACACCACCGCATTTTGTACCAGCTGTAATTTCGGGATCAGTTTTAAGGGTAAGCCTGCGTAGAGCGAATTACAGTAATCAAGCCTGGAAGTGACCATTGCATGGGTCACCATAGCTAAGTCCTGGGGGGAGAGATAGGGCTTCAGTAGCCTGATCTGCCTAAGATGGAAAAAGGCAGATCTGGCGACTGCAGCAACCGGGGCCTCCATAGACAAGGAGGTATCCAGGGTTACTCCCAGGCCCTTCACTGACTGGGCCGGCACCAAAGGTGCCCCTTCCAGAGTGGGAAGCCTGGTGCCCACCTCCAAACCCCTGCAACCCAGGTACAGAACCTCCATCTTGGATGATCAGGAGGAGCAATTAACCCTTCTAGGGTTGCCAAGTCTGGGTGGGAAAATACCTAGAGACTTTGGGGGTGAAGCCAGGAGAGGGCAGGGTTTGGGGAGGGGAGGGGCCTCCGCATGATAGAATGCCATAGAGTCCACCCTCCAAAGCAGCCATTTTCTCCAGGGGAACTGATCTCTGTCAGCTGGGGATCAGTTGTGAAAGCGGGAGATCCCCAGGCCCCACCTGGAGGCTGGCAACTAGGGTTGCCAAGTCTTCCTTACTTACCGGCGGGGGGGAGTCCTCCGTCGTCCGGGAGCTTCCCTGGCGTGCGTGCAAAGCACCGCACGCCCGGTGACGTCATCCGGAAGTGACATCAGCACGTTGGGGGCATTGCCAGGGCGACGCTCTGGCAATCACCCCAAAACGCTATGGTATCATAGAGTTTTGGGGCGATTGCCAGAGTGTCACCCTGGCAATGCCCCCAACGTGATGACGTCACTTCCGGGAACCCCCCCCCCCCGGGCTGACTTGGCAGCCCTACTGGCAACCCTAAACCCTTCATTAACTGCACAGCTGTGTCTGTGTCAATTCCACACAAATACAAAACAAGAGCAAAGAGTGTGATACCGGGTCCAGTTTCCAGAGAATCACGTTGTTCATCTTTAAGGTCTTCATCTTTAAAGGTATTGAAAATTACACGGGCAATGTTTGGTGAAATTTCAGAAGCAGACAAAGTGGTGGACAAAAAAAGATTTGTGAGGTTTTAGAGGGGAGGTTTCTTGCCCTCCAGTGTTCTTTGCCTTTCCCGGGGACTAGCTGAAAGAAAATAAACCTCTGTACCACAATGGCTTCAAATTAAAGTGGAAAACTGGCAATGGGAAGAGGGGATTTCCCCTGAGGTGTAATGCAGGAAACCCTTGAATGTCAGGGGAACCTCCACAAGAGGCTGTGCTCCTTCCAAACATGACTCTTGATATTCCCAATGCTTTGCCTTTTGAGCTGGGGGGGGACCCCTGTTTCCCCGCTCCAACTCCCCATTAGCCACCACGAGGGGCCAGGAACTCAGCTCTGCTTTCAAAATGGCGTGGGACAGCCCACTGCTGTGCACTTTCCTTTGCCCCCTCCCTTTTGGCCTTTAAAGTGATTTATTTCCATTTCCCTACTAAGGAGCACAGAGAAACCAGGGCCGTCAGTCGGCAGATGGGGCCTGGAGATCTCCTGGAATCACGACTGATCTCCCGACTACATAGACGGCTGCTTTGGAGGGTGAAGTCCATGGCATTGTAACCCCACTGAGGTCCCTCACTAAACTTCACCCTCCCCAGGAACCAACCCGACACCCCCAGGAATTTCCCGTTCCAGAGCTCGCAACTCTGTCTCGAGCCATGGGGAACTCAAAGTGGTTGCTGATACAACTGCACTTTTGTGCAGGCGCAAGGGGGAGGGGGAGGGGTGGAAGCAGCAACAAGAGGATACAAACAGGTACCTATGGACACCATTCCTGGCCACTTCTGTGCCCCTTGCTCCTGCTGCCAGACCCCGTCCCATTTTTGTGCTCCCTTCTGGAAGAAGAAGAAGAAGGAAGAGGAGGAGGAGAGGTTGGTTTTATACCCTGCTTTTCTCCACCTTAAGGAGTCTTGAAGCGGCTTACAATCACCTCCCTTTCCTCTCCCCACAACAGACACCCTGTGAGGTAGGTGGTGCTGAGAAAGCTCTGAGAGAACTGTGACTGACCCAAGGTCACACCAGCAGCTGCATGTGAAGGAGTGGGTAATGAATCGCAGTTCTCCAGATTAGAGTCCGCCACTCTTCACCACTACACCAAACTGGCTCTCTGAAGCCCCTGCCTGGGCCAGCGGAAAACACAAGTCCCTGTAAATTAATTGAGTGCTTTACACAGAGTTAGAAAGGTCTGCAGCTGAACCTGTCCAAGAGAAAGAAGATGAGATGACATTAAGAATCTATCTCATGCACACATTCATCTATCACAGTGCTTCCATATCAAGTGGGCAGTCTTTTGTATCTTTTGGCAGCCACTGTAGGGCAGTTTGGCATCAATTTGAGATGCTATTCCGACAGAGATGGACTACTTTCCTTCTGTCCACTCTGCTACAAATTCCTGCAATACTCTGGAGGGCGCTAGGCCCCCAAATGAAGCTGGATGTAGGTATGCCTTTTTCATTGCCCCGTTTTAAATTTTGCCCAGATCTGGTGCCTGGTTTCTTTCAATTAGTATTTTAGACTGAAGCCCAGAACTGACAATTGTTATGCTTATTCTAACCATGCAATTGTAAGGAGGGGAGAGATTTCCTTTCTGTAAACAAACAAGCAAATAAAAAGAAAATGGAAGGCAGACTTAGGGAGGGAAGTTGTGGGCACAGATGCCACACTGTAGAAGCAGCCCTTTGCTTCCTGCACCATCTCTTCTGTTCCCTGGCATCTGAGAATACAAATCTCGGTTCCAAGCTTGACCCTTCGGGGGGGTGGGTGGGGGTGGGGGTGGAAGCATTTGTATGTGGAGATGGCTGGTGGCCACAATCTGTTCTCCCACGTAGATTTCAGGGAAGACAACAACATAATGGTGATAGAATTGGATTAAAAGTGCTATATAATAGATAAGCAGTTATTAAATTAGTGAACCCGCAAATGCTCACTTTCCCACAGCAGTCGCCTAAACTGACTGAGAGTCCAGCAGTCGTCTACCCAGGGCAAAACGTGGCAAGGGGAGACATGATTTGGAAACACCCTTTTAAATATAATTACAAAACTAATTTTTTAAAAGTAGCAGGGGGGGAAATGTGGTTCAGGAGAAGACAAGATGAATAGTGGCTACAGGAGAGTCACGTCAAAAGCATTTGGATGCTTTAACTGGAATCCCGACGTAAATGCTTATATGATCTCTTTTCGCATAACTCAGCCGCACCAGTTTCAATGGAGACCGGCTTAATAGCGAGAACTTCAATGCCGCCAAATGTGGAGAGACCCATAAAACAGTCCTTTATATTAGCGGAAAAATCAGGGCTGCGATTGTGCAAAAAAGAGCGGAATCCTGCATTGTGGGTTAAAGTGGCTATTGTGCGGCGCACAACCTATCGCTCCATGTTCCCCCCCTCCGCTGCTCCCACCCCCCTCCAATGTTCCCTTTTCATAATTATCTAAAGCATGGATGTGTCTTGAAAAGACAATTGTAAACTTCCTTGTGTTGCTTCGTGGGCTTTAAGTACCCGCCAAAAAAAGGATTCCTTATGCTTTAATTTCTCTTTATTTTTCTGACTGTAAAGACCCACAGGGTAAATGCCAGCCCCACAATCCTGCAGTTATACGGTTACTGTCAGCCTGTTCAAATGATGCTTCCTGTTCATTAGGCCTCCTTTCATCTAACAACAATGTACGAGCTTTGCTGCGATTCTTAGTCAACGCCCATCTCTTCAATAGCCCATGAATAGTATTAAATAGTGTTTATGCTAGCTATTGTTGCCTTTTGTGTGGTTTGTCTAATTCACAGAGAAAAGTCTGCTTTTGTGGTCTAAGACGGGCTACGTCATGGCACACCATGTGCCTTCTGATGGGATCCATTCCCGCAGAGTGATAACATTAGAGGCCTGGACTCTCTTTGCAACACAATCCACCATTCTTAATACAGTCAATGCACTCCCAGGCAGACTAGTTTACTCTTTATATTAAGAGGTTTAGGGAGATAAAGGCAGATGTAAATACCTGCTCAGGCAACAAATAAGGGGGATGGGGGGGGGGGGCGCGAAGAGGGATTCTCAACTGATTTGCAAAGTGTTTTGAAAAACTCCCACGCTCTGTGTATGAATTAAAGAGGAAAAAAAAATTAAATCATGAACCAGAAGGAAAAGAATAGTCCCGTATCATGGACAAGAGAGTAGAAACGTTTCAAGTCCACGATAACAAACACTATCCTCCCCCCAACCCCAGTCTTTTATACAAACAAGGTTGCATTATTGTAGCCAGGTATTGTTCAAGACGACACCGAATACTGGAGTTGGTGTTGCTTCTTTTCTTTGCTGAGAATGCTCACAAAAAAGAGAGAAGATATTGTATGGATGCTTACGTTATCCTCCGGTTTGGGAAGACAGGTACGTTGCCAGTGTCTTGAAAGACCTTTTGATGCAAGGCCATCATTAGGGGCTCTGCATGTAACTGATCCTGAACTCTCTTGGACTCTCACTGCTCACGGGCCAGCTCTCTTTCTACACGGACTGCTCCATTCTGATCGACTGCAGTTGCTCTCTCCCGTCAACATTCAGATATTTTGCAATTTGAAAACAGTTGATTAGCTGCTTAGCCACACTCTAAGCTGAGTTAATGTGAGCTGGCTCATGGTTTTTTAGCCTCCAGCTCACACATTTTTGTCCTAGCCCAGGAAGGATGGCTGCCGAGCAAACTAATTTATACTGCAGCCAAATTGCTCTCATACAACTTTAATGCCAGTAGCTCACAAAGTAGCATTTTTGCTCACAGGACTCCACAGTTTAGATAGAGCATTGACCATAGGCTATAACAAAGAGTTGTGATCAACAAATAATTTGTTTTTTTAATGTTTAACATCAGTAAGAACAAGGAAACACAGTAATATTTCCTATTATCCTTATGGCAGCCTACCTTGTGAGTAAGGCTATTGCAAAAGCAAATAGAGCCCATTTTTTTGTGACTGTGTTCGTGTCAGAAAGCAAGAGCTATGGGGGTTTTGTTATTGATCAAACCAGTGGTCTAGTAATCAAAACTTGGTGCCTTATAACTGGGGAGGGGGAACCAAAACTGACAATGAGCAGTACCTTCAACCACTTCAGCCCCATAAATATTGTTTAAGAGTCGTAGGGTTACCAACCTCCAAGTGGGCCCTGGAGATCTCCAGACATTACAACAGATCTCTAGATGACAGAAGAAGAAGAAGAAATGGATTTATACCCCACCATTCACTACCTGAAGGCGTCTCAGAGCGGCTTACAATCTCCTTTCCCTTCTCCTCCCCACAACAGACACCCTGTGAGGTAGGTGGGGCTGAACAGCTCTGAAACAACTTATGACTGACCCAAGGTCACACAAGCAGTGCCATGTGGAAGAATGGGGAATCAAACCCGGTTCTTCCAGATTAGAGTCCATGCTCCTAGCCACTACACCCCTAGAAAACTATGGCTGCTATGGAGGATGGGCTGTATACTCCTCGGAAATCCTTCCCCTCCCTAAACCCCATCCACCCCAGGTTTCACATCCAAAATCTTCAGGTATTTCCCAGTCAGGAGTTGGCAACCCTATTTCAGATACCTAAATAGATGCTGATATATAGATATTTCCATGGTCCAAAAACTGAGAGCCAGCATGGTGCAGTTGTTTGAGAATCAGACTATAATCTGTGAGACCCAGGTTCAAATCCCCACTCTGCCATGGAAGCTTCCTGGCTCAGCCTGGGCCAGGCACACACTCTCAGCCTAGCATACCTCATAGGGTTGTTGTAATGATAAAATGGATGCGAAAGAGGCTAACTACTTTGGGTTCCCATTGCAGAGAAAGGTGGTGCATAAATGAAGTAAAGTAAACCAGTTTGGTATAGTGGTTAAGTGCACAGACTCTAATCTGAGAGAACTAGGTTTGATTCCCCACTCCTCCACATGCAGCTGCCGGTGTGACCTCAGGTCAGTCACAGTTGTCTCAAGAGCAGTCCTCCAAAGGGCTCTCTTAGCACCACCTACCTCACAGGGTGTCTGTTGTGGGGACGGGAAGGGAGATTGTAAGCTGCTCTGAGACTCCAAATGAAGGATCTCCTCTTCTTCTAAGTAAGGGTCATTTTACACCTCCCCTCTAAAGTAGTTTGACTGCTGTCTTTTCCAGTGCTGAATTCACAGTGGTGTGAAATTTCACTCCAGGGGGTCTAAGTGCCCTAATAACAGCAATTGTTTAAAGCAGAATCAAGCTGGTTGAATACTAGCTTGACCACAGGAGGGCAATTAGTAGATGTGGACATTTCAGTAGCAGCACGGTTTCACACCGCACAGAAGTGTGGGCAGGTTTTTTTGGAACTAGAATGATTCCAGCGGGAAAGTCAGATGTAAAAACAGCCTAAATAAATAAAAATAATCACAGTAGCAGTGTTCTGCAAGCCAGTCTCTTTTGGGCCCAGTCATAGTGGAGTTGTAGCCAAGGAGTCCCATTTCATTCAAATTTAATTATAACTAAAGCCCATGTTGTTTAGTGGTTAGAGTGCTGGGTTAGGTCTGAGGAAACCAAGCTTCAAATGCCCAGGAAGAAATGTGGGTGGCCTTAAACCAGACATTCCTTCTTAGCCTAATCTACCTCGCTGAAGAGTACTGGACTCGGGAGGCTGGTGAAGTGATTTTCAGCACCGCTCTTTTATTAGGTGGTCAGGAACAAGCATGAGGGAGAGTGGTTGGGGAGCCTGCTTATATGTACAGGTAAACCGCACCCCCGACTTCGTCCCCCACGGGGGATTGGGTAAACAGGGATTAGGTTCCCACGAGAGGCTATCATAGGTCCATTTGAATATCCCCAGCCTCTGATAGGGGGACAATCAGGATCTGAGGGCCTATTGTCTCTGGGGATTGAAGCTCAGGCTTAGCATTACAGGCGAACAAGCCCAGACTTGTCACAGGATACATGCAGGAAGTAAGTTAACACTAGAGAGTCTTTACGTTCAAACTAGAGAATTGTATACAGAACATTACACTCGCACTGTTGTTGTGAGGTCCAAATAAAAGATGAGAGTTCCCTGGAGTAGGGTTGGGATAAAAATGAAATTGATGGTGTTAGTTTACTCTGAGTTAGTGTGGTTCAGTGAACTCTCCGAAGCAACCCATGATCTTTCACGGGCTGCAGCTAATAAGAAAAGCAACCAGCATCACAGGGCTATTGTAAGACGTGCTGAAATTATAGGTGCGAAGTGCGAACCCTAAAACCCTATATTTTATGATTTTGTAAACAAAGCATCGGGGCAGTGTAACGGTAATGGTGCTTAAGTGTGCAGACTCTAATCTGGGAGAACCGGGTTTGATTCCCCACTCCTCCACTTGCACCTGCTGGATGACCTTGGGCAAGCCATAGTTCTGGCACAGCTGTCCTTGAAAAAGAGCAGTTCTCGAGAGAGAGCTCTCTCAGCCCCACCTACCTCACAAGGTTTCTGTTGCGGGAAGGAGAAGGGAAAGGAGTTTGTCAGCCACTCGGAGACTCCCTTGGGTAGTGAAGGGCGGGGTATAAATCCAATTTCTTCTTCTTCTTCTTCTTCTTCTTCTTCTTCTTCTTCCTCCTCTTCTTCTTCTTCTTCTGGTAAATAGGGAGATCCCAGCTCAAAACTCCAGTCAGCCGTGGAGTTCACTTGGGGGGCTTTGGGCCAGTCATTCTCCTCTCTCACCCTAACCTACATCACAGGGTTGTTATGAGAGGGGAAATGAAGGAGGGAAATACCATGTTAGCTGCCCTGTGTTCCTTGGAGGAAGAACAGGATGAAAATGTACTAGATTGATAATAATTAGCATTTATATAGTTGATTATTGTATGTAAAATGCATACTGGCCGTGTTTGCACGGCACCCAAATCCCGGATAAAGTCCCACTGGGACTTTATCCGGGTTTCTTTTGGATTGGGATGTTCATACATCCCAACCCCGGCAGTGGCAGCAGGGGCCTGCTCACAGGAGAGTGCTCTACATCCCCCTCCACCGCTGCCACCTGCCACCACCACCCACTGCCACTGCTAGCGGACCTGTCCTGGCTGGCTGGCTCACCCTGTGCTCACCCTGTGCTCCACTCCAGGCCCTGAGCCCCACCTGTCGCAGCCTGGTAAGTTTTTAACCACTCCCTTTTACCAGCATGTGGGGGGAGGGGGAGGCAGCAGTGGCCGGTGGGGTTCGGGGCCTGGAGCAGAGTGTGGGGTGGGTTCCCTGCCTTTTGCACTTGGGCGCTTGAATGCCCAAGTGCCCAAGCGCAAAAAAGGGGGGGGGGACCCAGGAGGAACAACCAGACCTCATTATGAGAGAGGACTGTTCAGATCGGCTCAATCGCGGGTTCCTCGTGCGGATACTTGATTTTCCCGGGGGTCAGAAAACGCGGGAGGAACCCGCAATTCAGCCCGCTTCGGCATGGTAGTTGTCTCGGCCGGTCTGAACGATCCCTTTAAATGCGGGAGGAAATGGCATTTCCTCCCGCTTTAAAGGGCCGTGTGACCGCAGCCAGTGCTACAATGTCAGGGTTCTGTCTCCCTCTCATTCTTTCTCTTCGCTGCATACAGCCTGGGGTGACTGATCTTTCCTCAGTCTCGAACAGCAAATCCAAAGCAGAGAAAGCCATTTCATGTGGCGTTTTGTTGCCAGGTTGATCACAGAGAATGAGACACGGGAATGCCTTTCACTCATGAAGTGGGGTGAGTGCGATGAGAGAGAAAAGAGCCTCCTCAACCTGAACAGTTTTTATTCTTAAGCTGCCCGAGGCAAGGACAACAGATAAAACAGAGCTGCTGATTCTGCTCCGTCTCCGGCAGTCAGACCGAACTGTGTTCTCACTCCAGTGCTGAGCTCTGTCTCGATCACAGTGTCCCAACACGATGACATCTCAGCAGGGCAAACTGGTGCCTCAGACGGAACAACGGCTTAAGAGAAGGCCGCAAGGCACACACTGACTCGTGCAATAATACCATCAGCCTTTGGTTGGCAGGAATCCAGAACTTAAGCGTCGTTTCTGTTTTTTTTAAAATGGCATCATATTAAATTGTAATTTTTCAAGTGTAAACAGTTGAGCTGTGTCAGTGTTTAGAATAGGATGAGCTCTGAATTTTTACTCTTGAATCTGTATTGGTGCTTGAACATGGATGCTTTCAATAACTCTTGTCTTTTCGAGACTTTTCAAGAACCCGTCGGTTCCTTTCTCCTTGGAGTTACTTTCATATTATTCTTCCCCTGGAACCAGATCTCCTACAGATAGGACCCTTACGCCGTCTGAGACTTCACGTCTCTGAGACTAATGGAGTGGCTGGTGAACCCTCCTACCGGACTATGTAAAAAAAATGATTGACCCTGAATCAGGGGATGGTACGCTGAGATAGCTGCCAGATACTCTCTGATAGACAAATGAGACAAGCCCTTTCCTTTTGAGTAAATATTCTAATATGAGAGCTAGAGGTGCCTTTTCAGGCAAAACAATTTTAGCTAATGTCCATTCCCCAAACCTGCTCTACTTATTGCTTTATTAGCATCTTGTTCGTGAAGTCTTAACAATGTAAACAAAGCTTACAGGTCACTTCAACCCCGTTTGCCACCCCCAAGTCTAAATACCTCCAAACTGCCACAAATCTATGTTTTTGTTTAAGAGAACATAAGAACATAAGAGAAGCCAATGTTGGATCAGGCCAATGGCCCATCCAGTCCAACACTCAGTCACACAGTGGCCAAAAATAGCAGGTGCCCTCAGGAGGTCCACCAGTGGGGCCAGGACACTAGAAGCTCTCCCACTGCTGCCCTCCCCAAGCATCAGGAATACAGAGCATCACCTGCCCCAAACCGGGAGTTCCTACCTATACCATGTGGCTAATAGCCACTGATGGACCTCTGCTCCATATGTTTATCCAATTCCCTCTTGAAGCTGTCCATGCTTGTAGCCGCCGCCACCACCTCCTGTGGCAGTTTTTGTATTATTATTTGAAATATTTATAGCACTCCTTTCCCTTGTGGCTCAAGGCAGCTTACAAAATTAAAATGACACAAAATACAGTTAATTCCTTTCCCCCCCTCCGTCCCCCAGTGGTTTTAGTGGAAAGTGCCGTCAAGTCACAGCTGACTTATGGAGACCCCTGGTGGGGTTTTCAAGGCAAGAGACGTTCAGAGGTGGTTTGCCATTGCCTGCCTCTGTGTCACAACCCTGGTATTCCTTGGTGGTCTCCCTTCCAAATACTAGCCAGGGCTGACCCTGTTTGGCTTCCAAGTTCTGATGAGACTGGACTAGCCTGAGCTATCCAGGTCAGGGTTTCCCCACTCCCATGCCTGCAGCTTAACAGCTCTCACAGATAAATCGGCCTTGTAGCCAGGCCCGTAGCAAGGATTTTGTGGTTTGTGGGGCAAATTCTTTTCTGGTGGGGCTGCCATTATTTGCCATAATGAAGGGAGGTGCCGTGGGCCCCTCTCCCTCCTATTTAAATGCTTTTGGGAAGAAGTAGGGAGCCCTTTAAGGAAGGGGGCTGTCTCTTTAAGAAAGGGGGCAGAGCCCCCAGTAGCCCCCACCATAGCTACGGGCCACCGTGTAGCACCTCCTAAAAACCACTACAGATGGCACCCCTCATCTCCTCTTAGACTGGATTTAAGTCTGATATATTTTCTAAAGGAACAGGCTCTAGTAGATGTCAAGTGAGCCACCTTAAACCTTGGTGTTAAAGTGGAATGACTAGGAGCTGGTAACCACAATACCATAGGTGGTGTAGGGACATACCAGGAAAAATTGCCCTTCAGATATATGCAGTCTTTTCACATATAAGTAATCTTCCTGACTTCTGTGTGTTTCTCCATTGCTTAAGCTCAGTCCACATTATTTTAAAAAAATCTAATTCCAGTTTTGCTTCATATGGAGAGGAAGGAATGGACCTTGGAGATGTCAGAAGAGGACTGTTTTCTCTCTGCCTTTAGCATATAGGTGGGTCCAGGCAGAGAAACGAGGGAAGTGTGCTGAGAAATAGGATGGCTCCAGCCTGTGACCCCATCCCTACAGTTGTTGGCAGTGGGGCTAGGATAAATAACCCCCCTCCGACATTGGTGCTGTGTAATGCCAGGTCAATGAACAACGCCAAGGTCCTTCAGGACTTTCTAGTAGATCAGAAGACTGACCTGGTGTGTGTGACTGAGACCTGGGTGCGGGACAGGGAGACGGTAGCTCTCTCCCAACTTGCCCCCCCCTCAGGATTCTCAGTCCTGCACCAATTGTGGACTAGGGGGCGGGGTGGCAATCTTCATTCGGGAGGCTTACTCCTTCAGGGCGCTCCTGCTGGTGGAGATCGTGGGCCTGGAGTGTGTCAGTCTGGTGTGGGAGGCTGTAGAGAGTTAGGCTGTGTGACTGGTGTACCGACCACCTAATGCACTGGCCAGCAGGATGCCGTCCCCGATGGAGGCTGTATCAGGCTGGGCACTGGAATATCCCAAGCTAGTGATCTTGGGTGACCTCATCATCCGTGCCGATGACACAGCCTCCACTCAGGCAGCCGATCTGGTGTCGTGCATGGCGGCACTGGGACTCTTTCAATACATATCAGCCCCCACACACCGGCCCAGGCACATGCTTGATTTGATCTTCGCTGTGGGGGTAACAGTGGACCAGATCACTGCTTCAGCAGTATCGTAGTCAGACCACTATGCCCTGGGGGCCTGTCTGGACGTTCCATCCCGACCTCTAGGCGGCGAGCCTATTTTAGCTTGCCCGAGGAGCCAAATGGACCCTAGGTGGCTCAAGATGGCACTGCAGGATCCGATGCCCCCTGGCAGCTCGCTGGATGAGCTAGTGGAGGACTGGCATAGCCAGTTCTCCATGGCCATTGATGAGATTGCTCCCAGGCACCCTCTATGCCCTCACAGTAGGCGTGCGCCCTGGTACACCCAGGAGTTGTGGCTTATGAAGCAAGAGCTACGACGGCTAGAGAGATGGTGGCGTCGTGCTTGGGATGAAGCTACAAGACCATCTTATAGGACGTTTATGAGAGCCTATGAGATGGCAACCAAGGCTGCAAAGAGAGAATTCTATGCAGCCTCGATTGCTTCCGCGAGTTCATGCCCAGCCCAATTGTTTAAAACGATTCGGTCTTTAACAGTCCTGCCACAGGGCAGACCAAATGCTAGGGAATTGGAAATTGGCTGTGAGGCATTCGCGAGCTATTTTGTGGACAAAGTTTCGATGCTCCGCCACGACCTCCCCGCCACACTTGAAACAGTGAGCAAACTTGAGGCCCCTTGCACGCCTTCGATTCCAGGCTTAGATGGGTTTGGCCACTCAGCCTAGAGGAAGTTGACAGACTCCTTCTGACTGTGCGCCCAACCACATTCAACCTTGACCCATGCCCTTCCTGGCTGATTAAAGCTGGCCACGAAGGGTTGCAAGGTGCCATCCGGGAGATTATCAACAAGTCCCTCCTTGAAGGGCAGTTCCCGGGGCCACTCAACGAAGCAATGGTCCACCCTGTCTTGAAAAAATCAAACCTAGATCTGGCCGAATTGGCCAATTACCAGCCAGTGTCCAATCTGCCCTGTTTGGGCAAATTAATTGAGAGGGCGGTGGCGATACAGTTACAGGGGTTTCTGGATGACGCTTCAGTCTTAGACCCCTTCCAGTCTGGCTTTCACCCAGGATATGGGACGGAGACAGCACTGGTCGCCCTTACTGACGACCTCCAGAGACATCTGGATTGGGGTGGTGTGGCAGTTTGCTGTTGTTGGACCTGTCGGCTGCATTTGACACGGTCGATCATCAACTGCTGACCTGCTGCCTTGCTGATGTGGGGATACAAGGGTGGGCCTTTCAATGGCTCACTTCCTTTCTCCAGGGTCAGAGACAAAAAGTGGTGCTAGCAATCCATGAGGCACCCACTTGAATGTGGAGTGCCTCAAGGGGCGGTGCTTTCCCCAATGCTGTTTAACATCTATATGTGCCCCCTTGCCCAGATTGCCTGGAGGCATGGGCTGGGATGTCACCAGTACGCTGATGACATCCAGCTCTATCTGATGTTGGGCAGCCAGTTGGACTCCAACCCAGAAGACCTGAATTGGGCATTGCATGCCATGGCTTGTTGGCTTAGGCTGAGCCGGCTGAAATTGAACCCCGTGAAGACAGAGGTCCTGTGCCTGAGTCGGGGTGGCCCGGGGAGGAGGGTCCCACTCCCGAGCTTCGATGGGGTGCCATTGTTGCCTGCATCGGGGGTTAGGAGCCTGGGAGTGGCTAGTCAAGATTTGGCTAGATCTTTAGACTCTTAAGATAGATTTATAAAAAGGCACTTGCTGCTCTCCTTGCTGGTATAAATTACCTCCAAACAGTCAACCGGCGACTGTGGACTAGTAACTTTGAAGGACTTATTTTAGGAGGCTGACTAATGGCTCAGCAAGGTGTTGTACTTAAATATATGGCTGCTGCTGTAAGTGGACTCAGACATTTAGCTTTCTTCTTGTCCCCTGTAATATTTTGTTCTCCTGTCCTGACATCACAGAACGCTGCATTTCTCCAACCGCTGCTGACAACAGCCAGTGATGTGGGACATAGATAGTTGCTGCTGGGGAGACGAGTTGAGAGGAACAGCTTAAGATGAAAAGAACAATAAAGGTAGGTTGGCAGCTGGGTGGGAAGCAGATAGGTTTGCCAACTCCAGATTAGGAAATTCCTAGAAATTGGGGGGGGGGGGGTTGAGGAGGGGAGACACCATGAGGGCATCCAGTGAAGCTGATGGGCAGTAGGTTCACAACAGACAAAAGGAAATATTACTTTACACAGAGAGTGATTAAAATGTGGAACTCGCTGCCAGAGGATGAAGTGATGGCCACAGGGATAAACAGCTTTAAAAGGGTTGAGGTAGATTCATGGAGGGTAAGTCTATCAATGGCTACTAGCCACATTCAGAGGCATGAAGCCTCTGAATTCCAGAGTCAGGAGGAAACGTCAGGGGAAGGCCTCAGCCTCTATGCCCTTTTTTGGCCCTCCAGAAGAACTGGTTGTCCACTGTGTGAGACAGGATGCTGGACTAGGTGGACCACTGGTCTGATCCAGCAGGGCTCTTCTGATGTTCTTGTCTGCAGAGTGGCATAATGCCATAGACTCCACCCTTCAAAGCAGGCATTTCCTCCAGGGGAACTAGGGTTGCCAACCTCCAGGTGGGGCCTGGAGATCTCCTGGAATTACAACTGATCTCCAGACTACAGAGATCAGTTCTCCTGGAGGAAATGGCTGTTTTGGAGAATGGACCCTATGGCATTATACTCTGCTGAGGTTGCTTCCGTCCCCAAACCTCACTCTCTCAAGGCTCCACCCCCAAGTCCCCAGGAATTTCCCAACCTGGACTTGGCAATCCCAAAGGGAAACTGATCTCTGTAGTTAGCATATCCAGTGCAATTCCTGGAGAGCCACCAACACTGCTGGGGCGGGGGGAGCAAGGTGGGCAGCTGTGCCACCACCACTGCTGCTGCTGTGGGAGAGAGGAAGCAGGTGGGAGGCCAGGACGATTATGGGGGGCAGAAAGAGAGAGTGATGGGGGGGACAGAATGAGAGAGAAAGTATGTTGAAGTGGGGAGGCAGAAACAGAGAGAAAGTGACACTCATGGAGCAGAGAAAGAGTTAGAAAAGTGGTGGCGGGAGGGAGAAACAGTGAGAGACTGAGAGAAGTAGGGGGAGTGGGGAGGGAGTAATGGTGGGGGGAATGGGCTGCAAAGTTTCTTGCGGGTCCCCACTTGTCATTCTCCACTTGTCTACTTCTTGATTTTTTCCCCTTGCTTCACTCTGATCTTTCCCAGACCTGGTTTGATATAAGCTTTGTGGAAAGATCCCATTCAAAGTATCTTTGCATACCATGTGGATGGGAAAGTGTGCATTTTTTAAATGCCTTGCCTACACTGGCACCATTGTACTTGTCTCAACCTCTTTGCCTGCCATTTCTTTCATGACACTGCGGGGCTTTATTCTAGGCCTTTTAAAAAAGTAGTATTTGCTGAATTGTTATAGCACTATAACATTGTAACGATCTATCTTCTAGTTCTTCTGAATTTCTAGCTTTTTTTCCCTTTAAAAAGAATGTCTCTAGCCATTTTTACTGCAGAGCTATAAGGGGAAAGGTGTGCTTTATATCTCCACAATGACAAGAGATTCAGGTAGTAGATAGATTGTTATCTCTCCTTATATATAATTGAGTAGTGGGGTGGTACTTTCTGAATATTCCACACGCTCCTAAATCAGTTGGCTCCACAATGTGTCACTCAGAAGCTGTCCCTATCCACTGGCTGTGTCGCCTGAGTCTCACCTCCAACATTCTAAACAGTTTGCTGCCCCCCCCCCCACCATAGCCAGTTGGAACACAGAGGTCATTTGCATACGTGGCCTGATTGGTCTTTACCTCTAACATGCTAAACAGTTTGCTGTTGCTGTTGGGAGTCATCGAATGTGTTCTGAGGTAAAATACATATCCCAATCATCTCTTAAATGGTCACTGGAGTTGCCAATGTCCCTGTGGGACCTGGAGATCTCCCAGAAATCACTGTGTTCCCCAGCCACAGCACATCATTTCCCCTACAGAACATTTCCCAGCTATTACAACTGATCTCCAGATGACCAAGATCAGTTCTCCTGGGGACAATGGCTGCTTTGGGCAGTGGACTCTCAGGCATTATACCCTGCTGATGTCCCTCCACACCCCAAACCCTGCCCTCCCCAGGCTCTACTCCTCAAATCTACAGGTATTTCCCAACCCAGAGCTGGCAATCCTTCAACTGGCTATGGAACTGCTTTCTAGACCCTTGGAACCCAGAAGACATGGCATAGGAGGAGGTGCTTTTCTACCTTAGCTGCCACTGCATAACCCAAAATCAACACGTCAGGGTGGGGGGGAACCATACTTATTACCATGAGGCTGTCCTCCCATACTACCCACTTGGGGCAGCAAAAGGACTTGAGACAGCCCTGCCTTATAGCTAAGCAGAAGGAAATAAATATGGCTTGCCTCCCTCTATTTCCCCCTTCCCTCTGCCACTCCACCAGCCACAGCCGGGACACTCTCCTGGAGCTTCCTTTTAGAGCCCATTGTATTTCTTCCCTCAACAGGCCTTTCTCCTAGTAATCTTATAATGCTATAGTGATCTAGAAAATGGCATTTTAAAAAAGTCCTGGGGTGATGGCTGAGCTACATGGGGCTGTGGCAAGGAAAGTGCAGGGAAAACTGGTGTGGATGCACTTTTGCCACTTCGAATACACAGAGAATCGTCACCACTCGGAAGCAGTTTTATACACGTGACTGCCATTTTTGGCAGTAGTACCTGTTTAGCCCAATGTCTAACTTGCTCCTTGGGACACTGGAGAATGAACTAGACTTGTTGAGAGAGTCGATTGATTTATAGGAGCTCTTTAATCTGTACATTATAGTTTGGAGAAATAGCACTCCTCCTTAAAAACTAATTTTTCAAAGTATTGTTCATCTTCAAGCATTCTGTGCAAGAAGTGATTGTTTCAGAAACATTTCCTGCACTCAGCACTTAGTCCAAAGTGTGATTATTTGATAAGATTTTGCAGATACCAACACTTTCCCCCCTCCTACCATTAATATATTTTCCCTTCTGTTTATCCTGAATTGATTTCCAATCTCTAACATTTAAACAATAAAGACAACTTCAGTTTCCAGTGTTGCAAATAAGGGAGACAATGTATGCAACCTCTGCATTGACTGACTCCTCTGTTTTTACAGATCCATCCTCCCGGGGAAAAAAAATCATTAAATACGAGAGAAACCGATTTGTAGCCATTGATTACATGACACGCTGCTCTGACATACTCCATTTTTAATATCTGAGTTATTAATTATGTCGTTAATGTAATTTGCAGACTGAAAGATAAATCATTCAGGGAGCTGACTGGTACTATAAGATATGTTGCATATATAAACATTTCTGTAAGTAGGAAAAGAATCCCCACCAAGAATAATACATGTAAAGGGCTGCTCAGTCTACTTATTAATCATTATAAGAGCAAAAGGGAAACTTCTGCTGCCTCTCGTATAGTCTTTGAAGATCTGCGCATTGGGACATTTCATACTGTGGCCTGCCGCATCATTAGGTTTTGAAGGCTATATGAAACACCCATATACCAAGTTGGACGTTGGTCCACCCAGCCCAGCACTGTTGAATCCAATTGGCAATTGATTTCTAGGGGCCCAAATACATGTTATGCTTTTTAACAGATTGTATTTGGGTTTCCCTGACCTGTCTTTGACTCAGTCCCATGCCAGGTGTTTCCCCAGTGTTCCGGCCCTGATTCAGATCATGACTGCAGCACAGGAAGGAAAAGGAACTTCATCTTTTCCTCTTGCACCATATTCCCTACCTGAAACAGTCCTGAGGAGAGGCTGTTTGTCCCATTGGGGGAGTGCGCATTTACCAACATTTCCCGAACTGAAGTAGGGGCCCTGGGTACTTGGGGACCTAATCAGATCAGGGGAATGCAGACACGACACATTAAAAATTGTATAGCTAAGCTGAGTCCTCGTGAGTTTGCCAGCCCTGTTTTTTGAGATCTGTTTACCCATACATGCCAGAAACAGAGATTTTGAACCTAAGGTTTTTATTGTTTTCACACAAAGACGTTAACATAGCAAACAAGCCCCACGTACCCTGCCCTCCCCTAATGTGTCCTAATATTAGCAGAGAAGGAAAGGGAGAAAGAGGAAATATGGGTAGGGCAGGAGCAAAGATTAGGAAAGTGAGGTGTAGCACTATGGATTCAGTTAAACAATGTTGTGTCTGGATGTTGCTGCTTAACAGAAGGGTTTTTGACTGAGGAAGACTTTTAGTCAAGGAGCTTTAATCTGATGAAAGGAAAGGAAAGGAATAAAGGTGAGGAAATACCGTTGTTCAAATAGGTACAGGAATTCATGCCAAACGGAGTTGAAGGTTCTGGAAACTTCTCACCTGTTATATGCTATTCTCTCTTTCATACAAAGGTCCAGCGTATCATTGACCCAGACATCTACAGAGAGGGATACTTGAGATTTCCAGTGTTGTAAAATGATTTGTTTAGCAACTAAAGCTGCCCTTTGGATCCAAGGTATGTGGTATTTCACGAGTGCCCATACAGTTGTTGTATGTCCCGGGATTAGATTTTGCCACTAACATACAGCTCCCGCACCCTTCCCAGTCTAAAGACACAGCCACCCTAATTTCTGTCTCAACTAGCAGGACCTGATGGCCAGACTTTGGTCTTCTGATTCTACCTTCTGTCTTAGCTAGAACTTCCCAGTGGAACTTCCATTTAACTGAGAGGAACTGAAGGTGGGAAGAACACCCACTGGGTCTGCCCCCCAAGCAGTAAACATCCATCAATAAGAAGGGACCAAGTGAGCAGGTGATGCCTACAGGAAAATCTCTGAAAGCACTAAGCAAGCTGGTCTCAGAGTTCTTGGAAGGGGGGGGGGGTGGAATTGAATATACACCAGCTATTAGAAGATTATAAAGAGTTTGAGCATTCATTTACAATGCAAATGCTTTGAGTCTCTGTGGGATAGAAATGTTCTGGAAAATAAATAAATAGGTCGGCACTCATTCCGAAATTCTTCTGTGAGTTCTATCTGGATACTTCTGGTGACTTCCAAGGACTACGTGTCGAACAACAAGCTCAGTTTGGGGGGTTTTCCTCAAAAGGCTCTTGATCTTGGCTTTTTTCTGCTGGGCAGTTACTTCACATTCTCCCGTTTCATGAGAAATGGCCATGTAATTACAAATGGTTGTGAAGGCCACTACTGGCTGATTGGCTGATAAGCTAGCCTACAAAGTGAGGAACTGATACAGGGATAATGATAGAGGTAAGAAAGTTTTTATTGTACTGAGCGAGCCATCATGGTGTAATGTTTAAGAGCAGTGGACTCTAATTTGGAGAACCAGGTTTGATTCCCCACTCCTATACCTGAAGCCTTCTGGGTGACCTGGGGCCATTCCCAATTCTCCCAGAATTCTTTCAGCCCCACCTACCTCATGAAGTGCCTATTGTGGGGAGAGGAAGGGAAGGTTATTGTAAACCACTTTGACACTCCTTAAAGTAGAGAAAAGCAGGGTATAAACTCCTCCTCCTCCTCCGGTCTAGCTATTCCCAGGGTTCTCAAACAGTTCAGGCAGGATTAGGGTTTTGATAAATATTCTCTAGTTTTGATACTAAGGGGGTCCCCTAAACAATTTTATGAATATTTACCTTCGCTCCTGCCCCCCCCCCATCTGATGCTATTAGGGGACTGTTTCTCTCTTTCCTGTTACTGCATCTTCCCCCCCCCCCCTTTGTGGAATGGTCGTGTTGCTGAGAGCAACCAATCAGGAATTACACTGTGAACTGGAATGTCATTGGAAAGTATTGGAGTCGGGAGGCGAGTGGTAGTGATTTCATAGCAAAGCTCTTTATTGAGGGTTAGATGGAACATGAGAAACCCCGGGCTCAGAGCTCTCTTTTATGCCGGCCGGAGACAATGCCCTGAACTCGCCCACAAGTCCTGATAGGACCTTAAGTCCGTGGTTGCAGTTCATAGGTCCCCCAGCGGGAGACCTAGGCTCGTAATTGGTGGTCGCTCAGGATCCAACTGGCTATTGTTCTACCTGGCCAAAGCTCAGGTAGATTCTGACCATGTGTGCTGCCCATGTGGCAGTTGCCATTACGAGAGACCAGGCGACTGTGGTCTTAGTACAAAACAGTCATCACACTACTGTGTAGCAAATCAGATTTGACTACATTATGATGCCACTGAAGGCAAATGGAGAACTGGGTTGATGCTTCCTAAATCAGTCAATGGTAATCTTCGCCATCAGGAATCACACCATCTACAGTAGTATGTATGTATGTATGTATGTATGTATGTATGTGTTTATTTAAAATATTTATTACCCACTTTTTTTCCTTATGGAGCTCAAGGCAGCTTACAAACATAGGTAAGACACATAGAATAAAATATTTTAAAACACAAAATTTAAAATCACTACTCAGGGCTGCAATTTAAATTAACAAAATGCAGTCCTAAATAAAACTATCTTCAACTGCCTCCTAAAGACTGAAGTCGAGGGAACCAGGCACACCTTCCTGGGGAGGTTGTTCCATAATGGCGGGGCTGCCACTGAAAAGGCCGTCTCTTGTGTACCCACCTGCCAAGCTTCTCTTTGTAGCCAATCAGATCTTGCTACGTGATGACATCACAGGATAACGGAGTCAATCGAGTCCAGCAACTCATGCTGGAAAATCATAGGAAAAAATAAACTATTGTTGACACGGCTAAAAATACTCCCCCCCCCCCCCCCGGGAAAAAAATAGTTTTCCAGTTCATCTTTTGGTAGGACCAACACCACAGTTCCCCTGGAAGGACACTGGCTGATTATGCATGCTTGCCTGACATTTGACAGGTGACCTTAAAAGGCACACTGCTTCCTTTTCAAATGAGCCAGAGGGCAGGCATAGTGGAGAGCTAGACCACATTTGTGAAGTGAGCGACATATGTTTAAATGTCAAGGTAGTCCTACTGAATAAATAAGCACAGGCACTGTGCGGCACATGAATGGGAGACTGGCTGGGAGATGCTCTTTATAACTGTTGCTGCAAATTCCTTTGAAATGGTCCTAAGGATGCATCATATAGATGGACGGCAGAAACTTAATCGAACAGCAAAGCTCCTTAGAGAGTCTGTTCTCGCAAGAAGAAGGTTCCAGTTTAGTTTTTCCTCTGGGTATCTTCGCTGGGCAGGTGGGTTTTTTTAAAAGAAGGCAACCTGGGAGCATGCAGACATTTAATATTTCACCTGCAGTCTGAGGAGGTCTAATCCAGCAACTGATACATCACATGGGCCTGCTAGTAATCGTACGTTTTGTTACTGAGCATCATTCTGAAGGCAGAAATTCCTACTTTAAAGAACAGGGGAAACTTACAAGTGGTGATCAGTAGGAGCTGCTGAAAGTTTTCCCCCTGCATCGGAGAAGATATTTGAAAACATAACCTGAAAAATTAACAGAAGACAGTGATACCTCTTGGGATGATTCTGGACCAATTTGTACTCTTTGACTACATGAACAATCCAAACTGGTCCAGAATCACCCCAGCGGGAGTTCAACCTGGTTTTGCTATGTAGATTTTGTAATATACGGTAGGCATAATATTAGATGTTAAACACCTCCATAGTTGCTCGTTGACAGATCCAAAACACAAGGTTTTGTATGCAAAAATCTCTCCCATGAAGTTACTCTTTATATAATACACAAACCACTCCTAGCTACTTGAAAGATGTGTTGTTTATAGGATATGCTAAGAAGAGTCAAAGTGCTGAAGCGGTTAGAGTGTCGGACTAGGATCTGGGAGTACCCGGTTCGAATCCCCAATTTGCCATGGAAGTTTGCTTGGTGACCTTGGGCCAGTTACACAATCTCAGCCTGACCTACCTCACAGGGTTGTTGTGAGGATAAAATGGAGGAGACTATGTAAGTCATGTCGAGTCCCCATTGGGGAGAAAGGTGGTGTATAAATGAAGCTAATAAATAAGGCAGCTAATGGTTGAAAACCCTTTCCAGGATCTTACGGAGCATGATTGCAAGCCTGGAATACCTATTTTATCTTCATCTGAACTGGTGTGTGTGCTGTCAAGTCACAGCTGATTTATGGCAACTCCTGGTGGGGTTTTCAAGGCAAGAGATGTTTTAGAGGTGGTTTGCTATTGCTTGCCTCTGCGTCAAAACCCTGATATTCCTTGGAGGTCTCCCATCCAAATACTAGCCAGGAGCGACCCTGCTTAGCTTCCTAGATCTGGCAAGGTCAGGCTAGCCTGGGGTATCCAGGTCAGGGCCATCTGAATCTACTGTTAGATAATTTCATTGGCTGACCACAAATTAAGAGGCACCTAACCTGTGCAAGAGCAAAATGTTGGTGTACACAGTCCTTATCCAGTAAATCAGTTCTTCCTGTGTATTCTTATTGATCTATTAGATGTTTCACAGTGGTGAAAATGTCACAGAATTCAGCCCTGAGGTACAAATCCTGACTTTCAGCATGCTTAGCAATTGGCTGTATACAGGTTTCTTTCTATACTTCTAAAATTTTGGAATGCCAGTCTTCATCAGCTCAGCTGAGCAAGCCGATAGTCGCTTGCAGATCAATGCATTTTCAGACAGGTGGACTGGCCATCCCTTTCTCACATGTAAACTAAACTGACTTTGAACTGGGTTCTCTAGAGAAGCAATGAGAGTATATTGAGCAAGGGCAGCAATTAAATCTTTCATTGATTCATGGCTACGGTAGATACTTAATGTTGATGTGTCTAAGCCCAAGTGAACCAAGATATTAGCAGGAGACAGGTAGAAAGATCCTCACTAGGGGAAGCGTAAACTAATTATCGACAGTATCATTTACTCAGCTTTCCATTCATATCATCTACAGAATTGTGCGCTTGGAAAGTTTGCATTCCGGAGACTTTTCACAGGGAATTTCCATTACACGAATGACATATTTTTCTGTGGCTATTGTCTGGCATTCCAAAAATTAAAACCAGGAACATTAGAAACCTTCCTGAGCGGGAATACAGCATGTGACATAGATTCTGGGTGCTAGCTTGGAATGACAGGTGAGTAGGATACATCTTTTTCTCAGCACTTCCAGGTAACACCTACATCAGTGGCTGTGCAGGGAGATGTGACTGTGTTATCGAATTAGCATGCACGTTTGTTAATTGCCTGGGTTTAAATAATCTCACACTGTTTTTTGCTCATAAAGAAATATGAGAAGTCATATTTAGCTGCAGCGGTGCAAACAGTGATTTGCAGGATGGGACCTGGGAAAATGAGAAATAATAGTATTCTAAATATTGGAGCCCATAAGAATAGTTACTCAGACAAGAGCAGTGAGAGCAGCCGGTGGAAACAACTACAGAGAACTGTAAACAGGAACCTGCATATTTATTTATTTACAATGTTCCCTTTAAAGCAGTGGAGTCTTGTGAGCAAAAATTCTCCTTTCTGAGCTACTGGCATTAAAGTTGTGAGCAGGTGACTTGGCTACTGCATAACTTAGTTTGCTTTGGAGCCCTCCTTCCTGAGCGAAGACAAAAATGTGTGAGCCAGAGGCTAAAAAACTGTGAGCCAGCTCACACTAACTCAGCTTAGAGGGAACACTGGTAGGGACCTGCAAGGAACTCATGGGAGGGGAGCAAGGAGATGCCATGGTATTCTCTCCCTCCTCCCGGTCACCAGCTCTGCCACCTTCTCTCCAGAACAAGCATGGGGTGGGGAAGGTGTGGAAGGAAAGAGAAAACAGAAGCAGTAGCACCATCATGTCCTGGCTGCCTCCACTTTGCTGCCTTCTCTTCCAGGCCAGGGGGAGGGTGGAGGGTGGGGAAGAAGATGAAGGGAGGTGTTGCTTCACTGCCTTGGCTTACTCCCTTTAGTTTCCCCCATGGTGGTGGCATTATCATCTACTTATCCATCCCCCCAACTATCACTATTTGCCCATTCTCTCTTGCTGTTCACTTAGCTTCTTCTAATCATCCCTGCTGGCCCCATTCCACCAGAACCAGCGGTCACCATCCCTAACAATGGTGGTCAAGATATTGCAATGCTACACTGTAAGGTCTCTTTCCCCACAGCCTGTCTGGGCAATTGCAGACAACACTCCTCCCTTTGGGGGAGATCTTAAATTCACCCCCATTTTTAAATAAACTGTTGGAATTTTCTAGGGGCTTCTCTGGGCCTATAAAAAAGTCCTCTGTTTGCACCTGACCCCATTCTGTAGGTTTTTTGATCCACACTGGGACCAGGTTCAGAAACAGTTATAATGATATTTATTTAGTACTAGGAATAAGGCCCATTGTGGAAAGAAATACAACAGGCTCTAGAAAGAGGCTCTGGGAGAGTGCCCCGGCCTTGGGCACTCAGCATCAATTTGCTGGGGTGACCTCAGCAGGGTATAATGACACAGAGTCCACTATTTTCTCCAGGGGAAGATCACTGCCATCTGAAGAGCAGCTGTAATTCAGCGTGATTTTGGCATCCCATGGAATCTTGCCACTTAAAACAGCTTTATATATAAGGAGAGATAGTTTTACCCCACCCTTCACCCAAGGAACTCAGGGTATGGGGGTGAACCAGGGCGTACCTGGTTCTCTCCCCTCCTCCATTTTATCCTCACAACAGCTCTGTGAGGTAAGTTAGGTTAAGAAATAGTGACTGGCCCAAGGTCACCCAGTGAGTTTCATGGCACAGTGGGGATTGAATCCCCCCTCCTCCTCCTTGCACTATCATAGGCTCCAACCCAATTATTCCAATAGGACTTCATGGAAGCCATGTGGTGGAATTGAAGACTTTGTAACATGGGAATCAACATTCAGTACAACAGATACTTTACCAAAGCATACAGGGAAGTGGTATCCCAAAAGAACAAGGGGATTCCTGTGACAGAAGGGATAGTTTTAACATCAACCCTTCACTTATTCTTAGTGGTTATCAGGACTACCTGTTGCTCTGTATTTAATCGCATGTGTTTTCCCAGTAGGATCCTTTCCCCTTCTTTTCAAGCCCTTTTTAAAAATCATAGCATGGTTAGCAATAAAGGACTGTTGACATTGCTAATGTTTATTATGGATAAGAAAATGTGTCAGTTTCATGCAAATTACATTTAATTACTGTTGTAGGGTAATAATTATTTTTCAATAATAAAGCCCCTAAATCTTTAAAAGCCCTAAATGCTGTATATCTCATTATGTTACAGCGTACAAAAGAGAGAGAGAGAGAGAGAGAGAGAGAGAGAGCGCCTTTCATTAATTCATTAATGATTAGTTGGGAAAGCAAAGTGACAGTTTATTATACATGCTACAGAGTACTATTAGCCTCCTGATATACACAGTTTAATTTAGAACTTTCATATTAGAGTTTTAGTTCTTCAAGCATGGAAATTGAATAGAAAACAAGTATGGAGATAATACACACTTGATTTCTCCTCCCCATGCCGTATTTCCATTCTGTGCAGAATCTTTTCATTCCCATTCTTTCACCCCCATGCTACCCACCCCAAATACACCTATAGAATATTTTAGGCCCTCAATGACATCTGGGCACAATCCACACCAAGTGAGAGCCCCGTAGAATTAAATCGGACAGAGATATTTCAGCTCGCGCATAGCTGTCTCTGTGAAGTCAATGGGATGCTCAGAGGCTTAACTCGTTCCCTAATATATTTTTTTTAACTTAAACGGCTGCATTTTTGGAAAGCTGAATAATGTCTTATAATTTTTTCACATACATGCTGATGTTTCACTGAACCCTGTAGGCTTTCACCGGTCATACCAATTTATTGAAAACGTATATGTTAAGGTGTGGCAACAGTGGAGAAAGCAGAGCTGAGTTCACATCAGGAAACACGGCCTGTAAAACACTTGGAGGCAGGGCCCCTTCTTTGTTTATGAACTTTTTGTAATATCCTCTGCACATTAATGGCGGGATCACACCTTCCAATAGCAAACGTGATAATTTCACACCTGCAAATAGGGCAGTGAAATGAAGCCACCTACAGACAAGGCAATGAAACCCTGAAATTGCCACCAGTTGACATTGGATGTTCAGGGCCACTGGATGTCAGGTGGAGTAAAAATAAAAAGGAAAGTAGATAAGGAACAGGAGATTGGTCAGATCGCAGTTTGAACCATCCTGGAGTAGTGGGTGAAATTAGGGCTGGGGGATATAATCCATGAGGAGCACTGTGACGGTACCTCTCTCTTTTTTTGTGTGGTCAGGTGTGATGTAGTTTTAAATTTCTTGTTGCTTCTTTCTCTCACTCAAAGTATCTATCGCTGCCACCAGGAATACAATTCCAGTCTTTCATTAACCTTTCCCACAGTATTGTGCCCAAGCTCTAAGGGTCCTTTGTTGGACTATGTGATTCTGAGGATAAGACTCTGGGTTACAGGACTGCCAAGTGCCAGCGACTTACCGGCATGGGGGAGTTGTTCTCCCCCCGGGAGCTCTTCTGTCGCGTGCGCTTTTGCGCACGCACTGGTGATGTAATGATGTCACCCGGAGGTGACGTCATCACGTTGGGGGCGTTGCCAGGGCAACGCCCCCAACGTGATGACATCACCTCCGGGTGACATCATTACACGGGGGAAGGTCGTCCTCACCGGACGACTTCTGGGGCAGGGTTCCCCCCGCCAGCCGAATGCTGGCTGGTGGATCGGGAACCCCTATAGCGGGGGATCCCCTGCCCCCCGGGCTGACTTGGCAGCCCTACTGGGTTAACAATAAACACGATAAAACTTTATTGGTAAAAGAAGCTATGATCTTCTTGCTATTTGGGGGGACTGCTTTTACTTTAAATCATAATCCGCATATATAAACTTGGTAGTTTTCTAGCTGCCACCGGGAATTCAAAATTCCAAATCTCTCTCTCTTGGTAGCATGACCGAGGGTCTGGGCTGCTTCAGAGGTCTATGTGGCTCTGAGGAAGAACTGTACTGAATTCTGAGATATGTTTAAACAAAAATGGATTTATTGAAGAAAGAACAAAATAAGTCTCTGGTTAACTTGAACTGTTTCTGAAGAAAGGAACTTGTAAATGTAACTGGTAATGCTTGGTGCTTCAGACAGTCTCTTAAACTCCAAAAGCCACTCTGACATTTATAGCCATGCCAGCTAGTCTGTTTTATCCACACAGAATAAAATTTACTTTCTTAGTCACACAGACTAAATTTCCCACAGACTCTCTTCAAACTTCTTCCACACTTGTCTCTCTCCCAAGACACACAACAGAATCCTTATCTATAAAGACGAGTTGGGGTGGCAAGATTCCATGGGGAGCCAAAATCAGTTGGCTGCAAGAACTGCCACTCAAAAGGGGTCCCTGGCCCCTGGCTGCATTCCCTCACTGCGTTGCCTCAGTCCCGCCCACAGAGCCACTGGCCAGTGTCTTGGCCTCAGTCTGGAGGGAGCCGGCGAAGGGGACACTCTTCTCCTCTGGGTCCACTCTTCTCCTCTGCCCACTGCCAAGTGAGTCTAACTGTCTCTTCAGTGGCCTGCTTCTGTCAGTAAAAAGACAATGGAATTTCAGCATAACCCCCTCCCCTGCCCACTGCCAGCTTGCCCACTTTCCTGTCAGAATAAACTGTGAAAATGGCTCTCTCTCCTGCTTAGCTCCACCATGGCTGGCTGGCGAATGAGGTGGGCCAGCAACCATCAAACCATTTTCTTCAACCCCCTGCTGTGTGATTGACTTTCCCCCTAGGGTTGCCAATCTCCAGGTGGGACCTGGAGATCTCCCGCTGTTGCAATTGATGTCCAGATGACACAGATCAGTTCCCCTGGAGAAAATGGCTGCTTTGGAGGGTAGACACTATGGCATTATACCCTGATGAGTCCTTCCATTCCCCCCCAAATGCTGCCCTCCACAGGATCCACCCCCCAAATCTCCAGGTATTTCCCTAATGAGAGCTGGCAACTTTCTCCTCAGTGCCTGTTGCTAGGCAACCAAGCTTGCTTCTTTGAAAGCCCCCTTCCACACCTATGTTGGCCTTTGGGAGAAAACTCATTGGGACCAGCTGAACAGAATGCCAAAATCCAGACTTTCTAGAGCCTGTTGTATTTATTTCCACAACAGGCCTTATTCCTAGTTCTACCATAAAACACAAACACACAGATTCCTCTCAGAACCTCTCCTCCCACTCTCTCAGTCATCAGCCAATCACATCATACCTGTCTCCCTCTATCACCCCCCCTACAGTACTGCAGCCATACTAAACATTTAAAGGAACACACACACCAAAACATGAAATCATTACAGAAGCGTATTGGTTACAAGATGTCAGTAAAATCTTTCCGTTTTTTCCTCAGGTCTCTATCAGCTTCCCCCCCTCAGACTCTTATGATACTCTGACAATATTAGATTTTGCCTAAATTTCTCCCTGAAGTACTTTTCTTTTTCCTTTAGAATCTTAATGCCTTTCACAGCACTTCTATATCTATATATCTAATTCCCAAGTGCCCCCCCACATGCGGATACCTAAATCCGCGCGGGGGGCACTTGGGGGGGGGAGGGAGGTTTTCCTACACACAGGGGGCACTCCCCCTGTGTGCAGAAAAATCCAAAAAGTTTAATTTTTTTCGGGGGATATTTAAATCCCCCAAAAAGTGAAAGCGTTCCCTACGCATGCACAGGGAACACTCAGGGGACTGGGATGGCCCAGCAGTTGAGAGGTATCTACGCCTTGCCGCCGGAGGAGGGGGAGAGCAGTGAGGCCCGGCGGCTGTGTGCCGCGTGGGCCTCGCCGGGGCAACGTGGGGGTGGCGGGGGGGAACGGCAAGGCCTGGCATCTCTGGGCCTCACCGGGGCAATTCGGGGGAGGGGGGGAGATGGCGCGGCAGGCTTCGAGCCTCGCCACACCGCCGAGCACAGAATGGGGGAGGGGGTCGGGGGGTGGGAGACGGCACGGCAGGCCTCAGATCTCGCCGTGCCACCATGTGGAGGACGGGGGAGGTGGGAGGCGGCATGGCAGGCATCGGGCCTTGCTGTGCCGCCGAGCACAGGATGCGAGGAAGGGGGGTGCACGGAGGAACATCAGCCCGATTGGCTAATAGCCGCTCGGGTTCGGGAGAAAGGGGGGCAGAGAAGCGGCTGTCAGCTTCTCCCCCTCCCGCGACTATCGCGGGTCCCCCCCTTCTTGTATGATTCTAATTAGAAGACTGCTTCTCAGACTCTGTGTAGAGTGACTACAACTGACAGCTACTGACTGCTGACTTCTGACTTCAAACTTCAAACTCCAGACTTTGGACTGAACACTCTGCCTTCTCTCTCTACACCCCACCCCACCCCCCACACACCCCTCCTAGCTCCTCCTACACACTCTCAGTCACCAATCAGTCACCTCACTCACTCATCTCCCTCTTTCACTCCCCTTGTTCTTCTGACATTTACCAACCACTTTAAGAACACACACATATAACCTGAAATCATTACATGCTCATTCCCTCTCAAATTCATGGGGGTGGGGGGCAAACAAAAACCCTACTCTGTATCACAGAGGTCCCCAACGTGATGCCCATCGGCACCATGGTACCTGTTGACACCTTTCCTGGCACCTATTAGGTGCTTCTAGAAAGTGGGTGAGGCTAGGTGGGGCTTTGCCTAGGAAGGTTTCCAATTGGCTGTGCAGGTTAAAAGGCATCCTGTTAAATAGATCTTCTACCTGAAATGCTGAAGAGGTATTATTAGAGTAATATATAAGCTCACTCCCTGATATTTTGTGGTTGGCTCCACCTCCTGCAGTAGCCATTTTGTTATTAACTCCACCTCCTGTGGCAGCCATTTTGTGATTGTGCCCACCATCCTTATTCAGAATTCCAAAGGTGCCCCCAGGCTCAGATATTTTGGGGATCCTGCTGTACCACATAAGCATTGAACAAGGTGGGTGGCTTCGCGCACTGAAGATTCAGCCTGGTGAAGAATTCTGAAGAGCTCAGAAGCTTTCACTGATTTTTGTATTGTCTGGCTAGAGTTCTTCCCTGGAAACCTTTGCTTCCATATTACCTAGAGGCAGTGTTGTATAGTGAATAGAGTGCAACACTTGGTACTAGGAAGAGCGGGGTTTCAACTTCTGCTTAGCTAAATAACAGTCCTTTGTTAGTGTTATGTTAATAATAAAACAACATCCATAGAGTTAAAAGTTGGCAGCCATGAATACAGTCAATTAATACAAATGTTATTATATAGTTAGCTAACAGAATTGTTCCTAAATGATTCTCTCACTCCTCCCCCGCAATGAGGCCACTGTGGTTGGGAATGGTTTGGTTAGCTTTTCTTGTAGTGTCCCTGGTTTTACCTGTGATTTCTATCTGTGAAGTGGTTTTGGAAAGGTGAGCCCACTGCTTTCATTCTCTCCTCCCCTCCATTATGTATGCGAATTTGGGATGGTGAGCCCACTGCTTTGGCTGCTTCCTTCCTTCCTTCTTAGTTTGTATGTGAATTTGGAGTGGTTTTTTGTTTCTTGTTGACAGGCCCCAGATATTTCAGGGAAGGAGGGTGGAAGAGGTACTTCTCCTGTGGTATGGCGTGGATTCCAAACCATTTTGTGGGGGCCATTTTCTGATCAGACCTGAGATGTATTCTTGGCCTTCCTTGCCCTGCTTTTCTGTTGATGTTTCTCCAGATTAAGTCCTTGTTTTTACAAACTTTACTTTTCAAAGTATATTTCACATCCTGGTAAATGTCCATTTCTGTGTGTGTGGGGTGTGTGTGTGTGTGATGTGTAGTAGAATGTGTTACATAAATCTTTAAAAATAATGTATTTTTAAAAATGTAACCCCCCCAAAAAAAAACATTCAATCCCCCCCTCCATATGTCCTGCTTAGATATAAAGCCATGGCGAAGTTGACAGGAAGCTGATGCACTTGATGGATCCCTGTGACAAAATGAGGTTTTTCGTTAATTAACAAACCATAAAATTAAAATGGAATAGGAAAAATTCCATTGAGAAAAAATGTCCTTGAGAAGAAGGTGTTTATAATTGAAAGAGGATAGCTTCTCTTGCCTGTGATTGGTTAGATTGGAAAGCTGGGTGGCTGATTGGTGGAGGCTGGAAAATTCTAAGCTTGGGGCAAGTCAGAGTCAGTTGAAGGCAGTGAGAGGCAGTTGGGCAAAGGGAATTGCTGAGGAGAAGACAGGGAAGGGAAGGAAACTGTCAAGGAAATGGGTCTTGGAAAGACTTCATTGGCAGTGCAGCCAAGGGGAGTGGGGCTTCATATGGAACCGAAATGGAAAGGTTACTGGGTCTGACCAGGTACACGCCTCTCTGGCTTTTGTAATGTCGCAGCACTGGATACTCCAGTCTCTCCTTCGTTAGCAGATTCTGATCCAGAAATAACTGCCGCAACTGCCAAATTTTTGGCAAAGCAGTCTTCTTAAAGCCCTACTAAGATGGGTTTGAGCTTGTTGACATGTTATGGGAAAACAGTGTATGAGTACTGTAGAATTTTACCTTGTCACGTGTTCTGTTTTATTCTGTGGTGTTGGTTTTATGATTAAGACCTTTGGTCAAATGAGCTTATTAATTAAAGATGTCCCCAGATTACTCACTGTACCTCTGTCCAGTTCTTTCTGTAGTAGAAGGAAATAATTGTCTTAGAAAATATTTAGCTGACCAACAAGAAAAAAATTATATTAGGGCTGTTTCCTATCGATTGTGGAATTGACCTGAGTCATAGCTAATTTCCCCATCCCACTGTTTTTCATGCTTAACTTTACTTTTTATACAAACATGCCAAGCAGAGCAATTTGACTTCCTTTCCACCTCTGTTCCTCCTTGTCTCCCTCCCCACCCCACTACATCCCACCAATAATAGGATGTTTTCTGAATACGTATCTTCCAGATCCACACCCTTGTGATCCAGGAAGATGGAATTTAGGGTTGCCAGCTCCGGGCTGAAAAATCCCTGGAGATTTGGGATTGGAGCCTGGGGAGAAAAGGGTATCATGCCAAAGAGTCTACCCTCCAGAGCAGCCATTTTGTTCAGGGCAGCTGATCTCTGTCATCTGGATATCACTTGTAATTCTGGCGATGGGACATCAGTAAAGAAAAGGAAATGGAGGAAGGGAAAAACTCATTCATTATGAGTCATTCATTATGAAAATCAGACCCAGATCCCAGTTTACTCGTCTTGTTTTTCTGTCTGACTACAAGCACCCTGAACACCAATGCTACAACAGAACATTAGGAGAAGACTTTGGCCTCTATGCCCTGCTAGGCAACTGGTTGACCACTGTATGAAACAGGACGCTGGACTAGATGGACTCCTGGTCTGATCCAGCAAAGTTCTTGTTATGCTTTTTCAGAGCTGTTCCTTGCTGCACTGGATATGAGCTTTTGGCATTCCCTGTTACCAGTGCAGTCTCTTTAAAAACATTGCCACTCTATGCATCCAGTGTCGCAAAGTCCCCAGTTGAGTCCTAAGGCTTGGGGGAAGCATGGTGCCATTTGATACTTCTAGAATCTTCTTGGATGCTCTCATTATCCCTGGTGTTAAAGGAACAGTGGCAGAGGCCCTCCTACAAACAAACCAGTTTCTGTAATCTTTGCTGATTTTTCACTTAGTAGACTAGACTCCCTTATGGGTTTAAAAACAACCCTCTTTCACCCCTCCCTCCCTTTTCGTTGTGTAAAATGGCGTTCATTGAAGCTTGGCCAATAGATGGTATCGTTGCAAGCCAGAGTCTAGGCCATGGGAGGCCTTTGGAAGCATATCTTCTCAAGGCATTCATGCAAATTATTACTTACTGCCCCATATGCTCATAAATTAATAGCTTCTCTGTGGATGAAAAACAGAAAATTAGACAACCATTAAAGTTGAACAATGTATAAAGAATATTAAATATTAATATGAACCGGAATGATATTGTGAGAGATAGGCATAGATACACCAGGAGCATAACAAGCCAACCCTTAAAAATATAAATAATAATACATAATAATAAAAAGATACTTCTGGCAAGATATTCTGGGTGGCTCAGTCTTCAAATAAAATTGTGCGGCAAAAAGAAACCAAAAAGGTTTGCCAACAATAACCACATCTGCAGGACAGTCTATTAATACCAAGAACAGAAATCATGCCTAAGTTGAAAAGCTTCAGCTTGTGTCTGTCTCTGTCTGTCCGGGTTGCCAGACTCCCCCGTCCACCACTCCTGTTTCCTCTCACTGCTCTGAGTGGTACGGGGAATTTTTTTTAAAAAAATGGCTGTTGGGCCGAAGGTGTGATGTCACTTCTTGGGGAACATGGAAGTGCCGAGTCCTTTCTAGGAACCTCTGGAAATTCTGTGCTTTTCTGGTAATTCCTAGAGAGGCATGAAGTTCCCCCCTGAAAATTAAATCACATGGTTGCTAACAGCCACCCCCATGTCCCTGACAAGTCCCTCCTGGCTACTGGTGGGGGATGGGGAGGTAGGGCTGCCAGATCCAGGTTAGGAAACCCCTGGAGATGTGGGGATGGAGCCTGGGGAGGTCAGGGACCTCAGTGGGGTTCAATGCCATAGAGACTACCCTCCAAAGCATCCATTTTCTTCAGGGGAACTGATTGCTGTAGTCTGGGGATGAGCTCAGGGCCATACTAACTCACTGCTGGGCTCCTAGGCTTTCAAGTATTTTGGGGCCCCTCTGGTGACTTTACAGGCTGTCTATGAAGAGAAAATAGCAGTGCCTCAGCGAAATATATATATATTGATGGGCCCCTAGTCCCTATGGGTTAGGGTTGCCAGCCTCCAGGTGGGGCCTGGAGATCCCCCACTTTTACAATTGATCTCCAGCTGACAAAGATCAGCTCCTCTGGAGAAAATGGCTGCTTTGAATGGCCCTGAGCTCATCCCCAGACTACAGCAATCAGACTACAGCAATCATTCAAAGCAGCCAGTCCATGACCTCCCCAGGCTCCATCCCCACATCTCCAGGGGTTTCCTAACCTGGTAGACTCTAAGTCTCCAGGTATTTTCCAACCCAGACCTGGCAACCCTACTGCGGGCCCCCTAGGCTTTAACCTAGTCAGCCATATGGATAATATAGCCCTGGATGAGCTGTAATTCCAGGGGATCCCCAGGTCCTACCTGGAGGCTGGAATCCCTAGCCCTGCCCCTGGCAAGCCTACTCTCTATTTCCCATTCTGTAATGGTTTGGGGACAGCATTATATGGCCTGGAAGATGCTTAGTGAATAGGCTTGCCGGGTCTATCAGTAAGTCTATCTGGCTACATTCACATTGGTTAGGATTCTCTGTTTTCCTGTCATTCCTGCCATGGATGCACTGGCCTCTGCTCTGGCAACCACGTGTCTATACCAGAGTTTTGTGTATACTTTCCAACACCAGCTCCCCTTTGCTCTGCTTCCCCCCCCCCCTTCCACACCACTGGAGGGCTTTTATTTTTTTTAAAAAAACAGCAATTGCTATAGTGCAGTTCCTCTGAATTTCTGGTGTTCTTATTAAAAAAAGCTTTCTTTTAGCCCTTTTTATTGTAGAGCTATCTGGTAGACTTGTAACCTACCAGAGAACCTTAAAATGCTGTGTTTCTCTAGCAGGGTAGCCTGCATTCATTCACTAGGCTCTCAGCTTGAGAATGTCATCCAGTGTTCCCTCTAAGCTAAGTTAGTGTGAGCTAGTTCACAGTTTTTTAGCCTCTGGCTCGCACATTTTTGTCTTAGCTCAGGAAGGATGGCTCCAGAAATAACTAATTTATGCAGTAGCCAAATCGCTTGCTCACAACTTTAATGCCAGTAGCTCACAAAGTAGGATTTCTTCTCACAAGATTCCACAGCTTAGAGGGAGCATTGTCATTCAGAAAGGAAACCAAACTCTGGACATTAGGTTGTTCCACCAGCTTGGAGAAAGAGAGAAGATCCATTTTCAAACTCCTGCTGGATGGGTTCTGTCTCAGTGCCTGGCTTGAATCCCCAGCCCCTGTGCCAGCCATTTTGTGACTAGCCTGTCCTCCTGGCATCCATTTTGTGATGGTGCCCAGTCCTCATTCTTAAAATTCCAAAGGTTGCCAACTCCTGGTCTGCTTGAAAGTCATCCTTCTTACTTCTTTCTCCCTATAAGGAAAATGATATGGGATTAGCGTTGTTATGGGGAATGGAATTCCTTTTTGCTGCAATTCACTTTTGAACAAGCTCTGGCCATTGATTCCTCTTGCTCTCTTTTTCTCTTTCAAAAGAAGAATGTCTCTTTGTAGCTTGCTGTTACTACTCTATGCATCCTTGTGTGTGTGTGTTACACACCAGAGAGTGTTCTAGCAGGAGGGCAGGAAGGTTTGAGAAGATGTTGCCCACCTCTGAGCATTGACAGAATGAAATTTTGTAGAACCTCTCTTCTTGCCCTTCCTCTCTTTGAATTTCTTTTTGGATCAAAATACGGTTGATACAAAATGGGTTCCAAATTCCTAAAAAGAGGGAAAGGAATGGATTGTTGGGTTTCAGGGAGAACTTAGGTAAAGAGGACTTTAGAGAATTCCTCTTGCCAAACCTATATGGAGTGTCTGCATGTCTTTCCTTTTTAGGGAAAGGCCATTTGGGGAGTGGGTGATTTTGGGAATGCAAATGACAGAAAGCGACATGATGTCCAGCTGTCCGTCCCTCCACTCCTGATTGTAGCTGCCTTCCATTACAAAAGGAATGGAGAAATACAGTTTGGCCCTTGGGCTGCATAAATGGTGGGCGGCCAGATGACGACGTTAGCTTGCCACTCTGACGTAACATGGCTCATAGGCTGCTTTTGGTTTCTTGGTGGGATTGCCAACTCTGGCCTGGAAAAGTGCTGGAGATTTAGGGGTAGTATCTGTGGAAGGGGAGACTTTGAGGACTGATTTCACCTGGAATCTATGATCTGGCATACGGTCTGCCTTCCAAAACTGTAATTCCCGGAGACATCTAGGACCACCTGGAAGTTGGCAACCATACTTGTTGGGCCATAAATTGTACAGTTCTGCACAATATAATAGGGCTTCTTCACACATTTTATTTAGGAGTACACTTACAAGTATGAATGCACAATATCTCGGTTTAAAAGCACACGCGTTGTACGGAGACACTCATCAATTAGCTGGGAATGGGCGTGCTGGGTCTATCTTGTCATATCTCAGAAGCTAAGCAGGGCTGACCCTGGCAAGTACTTGGGCCAGGATGCAGAGGCAGGCAATAGCAAGCTACCTCTCCAAGACATCCAAGCCCCACTAGGGGTCGCCAAAAGTTAACCATGACTTCCAAGCATGCGCATATGCGCATGCACGGACACACAAATACTCACCAAAAAAAGAGAGAGCAGCTGGGACTGGCAGTGGAACCCTGTTGAATGGGCAATGAGTGGCAAACCTCGGTCCTGCTTAACAAGTGACTTCCCCTCTTGGCTATGTAAGAAATCCGGTTTGTAGCATGTACCTATACTTTGGGTGTACCTGGTTCATCGCCAGAGATGGCCCATTCCAAGGAAAACAGCATCTGTCACCTTGCGCCTGTCTAAGTAAATAGTCTGGTTTTTTTTTTAATATGACAAGTGAAAAACCCAATGACAAATTAAGGGAAGAAAAGCCCCAATTGTCCGTGTGTGTTGCATCGCAAACTGCCACGTAAAAGCCACCCGGCACGGCTTAATCATCCTGTTTCCCTTTCCTTTTTCACTCATTACATTCATTATTGGTCACAAAAGACTGCTCACAAAACAGCAAGTGGTTTTAATTTAATGCATCCCTTCCAAAAACCTGCAGGGAAATTAAAGGCGGGAGCAACACGGAGTGGGCTGGGAGAGCCGGTTGTGTGTGTGTGTGTGTGTGTGTGTGTGTGTGTGTGTGTGTGTGCGGGGAGAATACCCAGGCCTTCACACAGCTGAGGCTTTGCGTGCTAATCAACAAATATTTCCCAGATAGATCAGCGCTGACCCCTAAACACGCTGGGAGGGCTTCTCTCATTAGTTTGCAAATTGAGTCAAATTGACACCAGGCGTTTCCTTGCATCGCCTTGAAATCTCTGATCGAGGGTGGCAAGTGACCCCTCAAGTTGACAGGGCAGTGGCTGCCAAGTCATCGAATGTCTGCAGAAGCCAATAAAACCAGGACTTCCAGAGTTATCCCAGGAGAGAAAGAGAGAGAGAGAGACTAGGGTTGGCTTCTAGCCGTAGTTTGTTACAAATGAAAATAAAACTGTCCTCGTCTCCACGTAAATGTAGACATTAGTGGTTTATGCAAGGTAATTAACAAAGAGAAGAGTAATCAAAAATCTAATCAGGACATGCTGTAATATCTGGGGGAGGGACTGCAAAAATTAGACACGTACCAAAAAAAAGTATCAAGGAGATGGCAGGGCAGTGTTGTGAGAGGCTGCCGCTCTGATTAAAAAGCATTGACCCAGAGCCCGGGAAGTGCCTGCAGCAGCCAGGGTCACACGCATGCGTAACCTGGGGGGAATTGCTGGAACCTTGCCAACTGACTGCTTGGCAGGGAAGGTGGGGCAGAGGGGCACAGAATCCAGCCCCTCATTCCCTTCTCTGAACAATGGTTTGATCTGGATCCGGTCTTGTGTTATCAGGCAATGCACACACGACCTCAGCTGCTAGATCAGGCTGAGGAATTGTATACACCATACCTATTTGCATAAGGAATTCGGGGTGCAAAGACGAGAGGGTAAACTGCCCTGGAGGCCACCAACGCTGGAGGCCCCCAGTGTATTGGATGCCTACAGTTAGTGGAAAATAAGGTTGTGCCCATCCAAACTTTTACTTTCAGAGTTACGGAGTCAAACAGGAAGCATACTTATCAACTTAGTGAATTAATCTTTATTAATCGATTTATCATTAAATACTAGGGATGCTTGAAGACCCACTGGTGTGGCTCACATTCTGGACCAGGTCTTGGGTCTACATTTTTTTTTTAAATTATATTTCTATCCTGCCCTCCCCTGCGAGTAGGCTCAGGGCAGTTCACAACAAGGATTCAATGAACTAAAACATTTAAAAAACAGTTTACAATAATTTAATTTAAAACCCAAAGACCACAACCACAAGATGGTGAAACAATTTTACAAAGCTCCCAAAGGATACCATATGTATGCCTAGATGAATTCAATAGTTGGGTGGGCAGGAGCACCATGAAGAAGTGGACTTGAAAGGGACAGGATGAGGCAGGGAAGGCCACTGTAGCTGGACACACACTGTCTCAACCGAAGGCCTGGTGGAACAACTCTGTTTTGCAGGCCCAGCGGAACTCATTTGGCAGAGTGGCCAAAAAAGCCCTGGCCCTGATCAAGGGTAAGTGGGTGTCTTTGGGGCTGGGGACCACCAGAAGATGCTGTTCAGAAGATTGCAAGGGTTTTTGGGGGACATATGGGGAAAGTTGGTCCTGCAGATATGAGAGTCCCAGACTGCATAGGGCTTTGAACGTTAGTACCCTAACCTTGAATCTGATCCGGTACTCAACTGGTAACCAATGCAGCTGGTGAAGCACTGGCTGCATGTGTGTCCACAAAGATGACCCAGTCTGCAGGCGTGCAGTTGCATTTTGAACCAGCTGAAGTTTCCGGAGCAGGATCCAGGGTAGCCCTGCGCAGAATGAATTGCGGTAGTCTAACCTGGAGGTGACCATTGCATGGATCACTGTGGCTATGTCATGGGGGGAGAGATAGGGAATCAGTTGCCTGACCAGCCAAAGATGGTAAAATGCTGATCTGGCAACATTCATGACCTGGGCCTCCATTGAAAGGGAGGCATCCAGTGTCACACCTAAACTCCTCACCATTGGTGCAGGCACCAATGGTACCCCATCAAGGGTTGGAGGTAGATTCCTGATCCCATTCCCCCACAGCTCTGGCACAGAACCTCCATCTTCAATGGATTAAGTTTCAGTCGACTCTGATGCAGCCATCCAGCCATGGCCTCTAGAGCCCAGGTCAGAATTTCTGGGGTGGAGTCCATCCATCAACAGATACAGCTGGGTGTCATCAGCATATTGGTGACAACCCAGCCCACCCACCCAGACCAGCTAGGCAAGGGGACGCATGTAAATGTTAAGTAACATTGGGGAGATGATCGCCCCCTGAGAGATGCCATTTACCAACGGGTAACACAGTGAAACCCTTGCCCCAAGTGCCACCCTCTTTCCCTAACCTTGGAGAAAGCAGACAAGCCACTGTAAGGCTGTCCCCCTTATCCCCATGTCAGTGAGGTAGTAGGTCATAAGGTCATGGTTGACCATATCAAACACTGCTGTCAAATCAAGTAATAACAGCGGCGCTGACCCACCCCGATCCAGGTGTCTCTGAAGGTCATCCGTGAAGGCCACCAGCACTGTCTCCATCCCATAACCAGGGCAGAAATCAGACTGGAATGGGTCCAGTACCGAGGAGTCATCCAGGAAAGCCTGGAGTTGCTCCGCTGCTGCTCTCAACTACTTTACCCAGAAATGGGAGGTTTGACACTGGGTGGTAGTTGGCTGGATCCATAGGATCTATGTACACAGCTGATTTTTTAATGTAGGAATGGGGCTTTATGGCTTCATAACTCAAATGCCCAAAGCTGGATTGAGTATGTGAGGCCTCACACTTCCATATCCTCCAGTGTCTTCCCGAGCAATGCCTTTTAACTATGTCAGTTCATGAGACATCCAGTGAAATACTTTGGTGTGTGTATATCAGCTTTTAAATTTTTACATGTACACAATCAGGTGCACCTGAGCAGACTGTGGCTGAGGACAGATTGGTAATCTGCCGCGGAACAGTAGCGGGGCCAAAAGCTGCGGGGGGAAACTGGCCTGGGGCTGGCCGTTCACACTGGCTAGTTTCCCGCGGGAGCATGCCAGGGAGGATGTGGAATGGGGCATTCAGACTGCTGCAGAGCGACCCCAGGTGGGCCGGCCTCCACAGCTCATGGTGGGGCCATTTTGGCAAAAGGCGCATGGGTGCCTATGAGCATAGGCGCATGGCCGCTGCCTCCATTTGAATCCTGCCTCTTCCCGTCCACACAGCCAGGAAGTGGGATCCAAGTGGAGGAAGGTCCCTGGACACTACTTTCTGCCGGTGTCCATCTGAGGCAGCAGGGAAGCACTTCAGAGATGGGTGAGTATGGAAGGGAGACGGAGGACAGCTGCGGCTGTCTGAACTGCCCCCCTTCCCCTGCTTCTGCAGCAGAGCTCTCCCAGGCCACATTGCCAGTCTGTCCTCAGCCTGAAACTTGCAGTCTTCAGTTCTGTATAGATCCCATTCGTCAGGTTTTGAGATAGGAAGGGGAGAAGAGTGCAGTATTCAGTCCCCTTCCCACAGCACCAGGCCCCTGGAAGCTCAGTCTCCACTTCCCTTCCCCCCTCCTCTCCCTGGACTTTGTGGCTCCTGGCCAGTATTGGACACCAGAAGAAGAAGAGGTTGGATTTATACCCTGCCCTTCACTACCCAAGGGAGTCTCAGAGTGGCTTACAAACTCCTTTCTCTTCCCCTTTTCACAACAGACACCCTGTAGGGTAGGTGGGGCTGAGAGAGCTCTGAAGTCAACAAAATCCATAAAGAGAAAATACAGACTCCACAAGTATAAATATACAAAATAAATATCCAACACTTTTCCTAGGTAGTATTTAGTGTTTCAGACTTCTGGTCCTTCCTCAGGAAAAAAAAAAACTGTGGAAGTATAAAATGCAGAAATGCTTTTAACAATATTTCAAAATGATACAAAAGTGTTCTATTAAATTCATTATACACACTGTTACATAGAGTCTCATTAAATCTTACCAGCTATAGGAAGTCTCATTCCATTTCCTGGTAGGATAATATTATTTAGTTTTTCTGTAAAAGAGAATTCCTCCTCAGAATTTTATTATAAGCAACAACACAATATAAAGTGTGGACCACAAAACCAAAAACATAAAACCACAAATATATACTCACTACATATTGGGCAAGGTTCTCATGAACTTACGTCAGTGCCTCTAAAGGCTGCTTCTATGTACCAGGACCAACAGATGCCTCAAAGTTTCTAGCATACAGGTTTCTACTTAATGTATCTACACTGAATGCAGCTGGTTATGTCCTGCTGGCATTTAAAGTTACAGAGGCCCTTGTTGCATATGCACCTCCGTAACCAAGGTTGCCATCTCCAGGTAGGGAGTTCCTGGAGATATAAAACTTAATAAGCCTATTACATAGTATCTAGATTAGTCCCCGATAGCCAGACAACTAAGTTACTATAATACTGAAAGTTGCTAACTCCTGGACACAAAATTCCTGGAGATACTATGGATAAAGTCTATTTAGCTGCACATCCCTACCAAAATGTCAAAAATTACAAATATTGAAAGTTGCCAACTCTAGATTATCAAATTACTGAAAACTAGTTGAAGAAAAAAAATTAAATTTTAAATCACAAAAAACATGATAAGTCCAATTCAGAATTAAATCCTTCTGGTTGAAGAATCCCAGTGGCATAGATGTAAAATGCCTCTCATTGTAGAAGTGCTTTTTGTATGTCCATTCTGCCATTATCCTCTATAGTTTCCAGTACAGTGTATTTGAAATCATCATGTTTATGATTTACTTCAATAAAATGTTGGACTAAATACGTGTCTCCCTTCTTCAATTTAAACCTAGATCTATGTTCCGAAATTCTAAAGTGTATTGGCTGGGTTGTAATACCTATGTAAACTAAGGAGCATCTACAAATTAAAGCATATATTAATTTTTTTAATGCACAGGTGCTGTGGTGGTGCAGTGCCTTCTCATAACTGTATAAAGGGAATTCTACCTTGTTGGTTTGCCAAGTCAAATTACAGATAGAGCAATGTCCACATCTGTAATGCCCACTCCTGGGCTTTAATGAAACCTCAGTTTGATTTAGCCTTTGTTTCAAAGGGTCTGCCCGAACGAGTAAATCCCTAAAGTTCTTTGTCCTTCTGAAACCGATGTTTGGCCTGCTCTGGCAGCCTGGTATATTATGCAATATGTGCCAATGTTTCAGAATGATCCTTTTTATTTCTAAAGCTTTGGGCGTAAAATCAAATGCTGTAAAGATATTCTGGTGTAGATGTTTTTCCTTTTCCTGTAGAATATTCTTTTTATTCATTTGTTGTGTCCTAGCTGCTGCACTACTGACAATTTTCTTGGGATAACCTCTATCCACAAATTGCTGAAACATATTTCTGCTGTCCCTAATATGTTTTTGGTTTTGTGGTCCACACTTTATATTGTGCTGTTGCTTATAATAAAATTCTAAGGAGGAATCCTCTTTTACAGAGAAACTGAATAATATTATCCTGAAACACTAAATACTACCTAGGAAAAGTGTTGGATATTTATTTTGTATATTTATATTTTTGGAGTCTGCATTTTCTCTTTATGGATTTTGTTGACTTCTGTATTCTCCCATGATGGATTATGTATAGAGTTATCTCAGATTGGATGTATTTTTCACTGAATTGAAGTCTCCTTTTGTATATCTTTGGGGGATATTCAGCTCACAGTTGTTTTCTGTGGTTTTTTTTGGCTTTTCTTACTATGTGCTGTGCTGTTTGTTGTTGCTGAGGGAGCTCTGACAGAAACTGCTCTTTTTCAAGAACAGCTATGCCAGAACTACGGCTTGCCCAAGGTCATCCAGCAGGTGCAAGTGGAGGAGTGGGTAATCAAGCCCGGTTCTCCCAGATTAGACTCCACGCACTTAACCACTACACCAAACTACACCAGGCCGGGGTTACCCCCTGATCTCCACGACTTTCTTTTTTTGAGATGTGTAGACATTGCTCTTAACATGTTGGAAGTTCCTCCCTTTCATTTTTTTAAAACAAAGCAGGTTTGTTTGTTTGTTTTTGCAATCCTGGAGGTTCTCCTAGATTGGCAGAGTGTTAACTGGTAGCCTGAATACCTCAGCCTAGTAGCCTAAATAGCCCTGCTACACCCATGCTCATGAGAACTAAGTAGGGTCAGCCAAGGGTAGTACTTGGATGGGAGACTGTCAAGGAAGTCTGGGGTTGCTACATGGAAGAAGTTGATACCCAACCACCTGTTTTTGTCTCTAGCCTGGAATGCCCTGTGGAGCTACCTATGGCTATAATAAATAAGGTGAGTCTCATTACAGAGAGGTACTGATCTGTGCATGCAGAAGAACAACCTGTTGGAAGATCAGGCTTCATGTATGACAATCCTTTAAACAGAGTTACTCCCTTCTAAATCCATTGAAGTCAATGGTTTTCATAGGGTGTGGCCATGTTTAGGATGGCACTGTTGATGTGTGAAGGCTTTCTTTGTTTTCAGTGGCAATTCAAATGTCCAATTTCCCTTTCCCTGGGAATCTGAAATGGTACCATCCAGATACTTTACCATTCAGTTGTATCTCTAAACTGATTTGACAGCAGATCATGTCCCTTGTTTTGCGAAAAGGTTTTGTATTAGTCTTGGTAACTTATTCGGCGAACTCTGTGTGTGAAAACTTTCAGTTAAAACAGTTTTGTGTGAGTTATGGATTGTGCGATTGGGCCACACAGATTCTGCTTATTGGTTTCAAGCTTACATCTGACGAAGCACAAGAGAGAAAACTGGTGATACGTGATCTGTGAGGAAGTATTTCCTAATGTGTGGCAGCTATTTAAAATCCCACAGAACTTAAAAAAAAGAAGTGCACCCTCTTTAACAATTCTTATCTTGTTTTCTAATCCTTTAAATCCCTTAATTAAGTCCAAGATTGTTCAAAACTGTTATCAACTTCTTTGGAGGCCATATATTTTAATCACAAGTTACTCAGTGACAAAAATCTGATGATACATAATCAGGAAGGGGGGGGGGGGAACTAAATTACCAAAACAAAAGTTCTGTTTTGATTTATGAGGCAAGAGGATTAGAAAATAGATCCAAATGAGGCCATGGGGCAAAAAAACCCAGACTTCAAACATTTCCTTAAAAGAAAATTAAATACAAAAAAACTTCTGGTTTTTACAAATAAGGTTTAAGAAAATTAATTTGTTGACAACTTCTCCTCCAGAGAAGCTCCATCGCTTCATCAAGCTCATTGAGTTGTTTAAAATGGCTTTGAAGTTCTTTGTAGTTGAAATAACAAATTAGCACTGAATATATTATGTTCGGGAACAAAATAAACACCCATATATTTTTATGCCTTCAATGGGAACCTTCCTTCCAACCCAATTAAAGATCACGCTTTCCTTGGGAGCAGTTCTTGGATTTTGTCTTAAAAATTACCCCTTAGAAATATATATATATTTTTAAAGATTCATTTTGATAAAAGGGACTGTTGTAACATTGCATATGTTCTTTATTATGTAGAATGCTTTCAGTCACCTTGGCCCCTTTAACTCTTAATCATGAGAGGAATGGCTTCTAGACTGGGCTGCGCCATTAACAGGGTCAAGCTGTATCAGTTCCTGGGCTGTATCACTTGAGACGGGGGGGGGGGGGGGATTGAAAGGCTTGGGTCTCATCTAGAATTTCTACAGGCATGGGGGGGGAGTAATTTTCTCCAATGCTCCCAGTACCCATCCACAGAAGACCTCTGGTTTTACCCAAGCTATTCATGGGTGTCTCCTTTCCACCAGTATCAGCATTGGGGGGGGGGGGGGCAATTTGGGCTGATTTAGAAGCAGGGAATTGTATAAAATTGCCCTTTATCATTATGCACATGGAAATTCAAGGTGAGATCCAAGCTAGTGGCTAGATCCAACAATGTACATGTGGAAACAAAAATGAATCTAGCACAGTTCCACTTGTGCAAGAACTTGTGCAACCCCTAACACTTTCCTCCCTATACATTACGGTCTCTAGAAACCAGTTGCACAAGAGGAAATGCAAGCAGGGAGGCAATACGTTTGACTTAATGCATACAGCTATTGCACTGTTTTTCTTGCATTCCTGCGTGTGAAATAGCTCTAGTACAGGTGGAATTTTTGTTCCAGATCCAAGACTGCTTGTCACAGAAAACTCTCTTTGTGTGTACAAAGTCAGCACAGCAAGAAGAGTAGTTAAGAATCCTTCTCTTGCTTCATGTGAAGCAGTCTTTTAAGAAAAATGTGGGACGTTCTCAAAACAGACAGAAGTCACCTCAGACCAGTCATGTTTTCTCAGTCTAACTTACCTCACAGGACTGTTGTGTGGCTAAAACAGAAGAGGGGAGGATCAAAGACGCATGCTGCCTGGGAGGAAGGGTGGGGTATAAATGTGATAGATTCTGGTTGTGTGCAATACATGCATGCTAATGTGCCATTATTATACTCAGACCTGATCGGGTTGGATTTGGTGAAGTGTAAGTGGAAAGAAAAATGTGCTTAGTGCAAATCCACCTGTGCAAGCAGTTGCAAAAGGGCTACTGCAATGCATGGCACTTCATGGACTGTTGCACTGATCGTTCATGAGCCTGGGTTCTCCTTAAAGTTTTCAAAGTGTGTGTGTGCCTTCCAAGGAAATTAGTAATAACTCAGAAGCTTTGTGCACAAATATGTTTCCATAATTCAGAAAATTATATTTAATGTTTTAAAAATCATTGGTGTCTGACTCATGACTGCTGCTTCTCTGCTGCTTGGCTGCCTGTGACTTCTCCCTGAAAAATGTCCGCCCAACAAAATGAAATATACAGTATTGATCCAATAGGAAGATATGGAAACGGAAGTTCAGATTATATACAGTGTAAGTAGCCTCCAGGATTTCTTTTTAGCTCTTCCGCTTGTGTGAGGACAGTTACACGTGTGGGAATGTGCCATTAGATCCAACTCATGGCTTGGATCCACTAGAGTTTTTCTAGGGGTGCAAGATTTCTGTCTGTGGAGTGTGACTTTCTCACCTTCCTCCTCCTGCAGCAGCCCCCAGTCCCCCCTCGAACGTGTTTCTGGGGGTATAGCAAGGGGGGGAGGGCTTTTCAGGCCGTTATGGGAGGAAGGAGATAAGGAAGTCATGGTCTGGAGCTGGAAATCCTTTTGCAACCCTGGAAAAACTCTGGTGGATCCAAGCCCACCATGCAGAAAGAGTAGCGAATTTAGGGCTGACAGGTTGCAATTTGGAGATCCTTTTTGTATAATTCTCCATTCAAAACTGTGCAAGGCACAGTCTATGTTTGCAAAAAAAAAAATGTGGTAGGAGAATGTGCAGAGCTGGAAAAAGTGCAGAGGAGGGCAACCAAGAAGATTAGGGGGCTGGAGCACCTTCCCTATGAGGAAAGGCTGAAGAGTCTGGGACTTTCCAGTTTAGAAAAGAGACGACTGAGTGGGGAATATGATAGAGGTTTGTAAAATTATGCATGAGTCGGAGAGAGTTGACAAAGAGAATTCCCCTCCCCCTTCCAAAATACTAGAACTTGAGGGCATCCAATTAAGCTGATGGGCAGTAGAGTCAGGATGGACAAAAGGAAATACGGCTTTACACAGAGAGTGATTAACATGTGGAACTCGCTGCCAGAGGATATAGCGATGGCCACAGGAATAAACAGCTTTTAAAGGGGATTAGATAGATTCATGGAGGATGTTTATCAATGGCTACTAGTTATGGTGACTGAGGGGAACCTCCACATTCAGAGGTACTAATCCTCTGAATCCCAGAGCCAAGAGGCAGCATCGGGAGAAGGCCTCGGCCTCTATGCCCTGCTGTTGGCCTTCCAGAGGAACTGGTTGGCCACTGTGTGAGACAGGATGCTAAAGTACATGGACTATTGGTCTGATCCACCATAGCTCTTATGTTCTTAATATAGAGATGAAAGAAGTAACTGTACCAGTTCAGACTTCACATGAGAGATTATATTTCTTGACGTTCCCTTACATTAGTTATTCTCCATAGGTTAGTACCTAATTTTCCATAAGACGTCTTATTCTACCTCTTTTTCCCATTGTCCACCCCTTCCACTCCCATCCTGCGACGCACCTCAGTCCAAGTGGATGAAGGAATGGGTTGAACAAAAGAAAAAAGTGTGGTGATCCTGCCATTGTATGGACATAAAGGACAACAGTCCACCAGTGTATTAATATATTACTTGGGGAGAAGCCACACCCGTAGAACTTTTCATGAAGATAGATTCAGGTGGGCAGCCATGTTGGTCTGAAGCCGCAGAACAAAGTTTGAGCCCAGTGACACCTTGAGGACCAAGAAAGTTTCATTCTGGGTATAAGCTTTTGTATGCAAATACACTTCTTCAGATATGTACATGTATCTGAAGATGTGTTCATGCACTTGAAAGCGTGTGAATTAAATTTTCTGGGTCTTAAAGGTGCCACTGGACTCAATCTTTGTTCTGTAGAACTTTTGTCTTTTATCTGAAGCTTTGGACTTCAAAATGCACACCAAACTCCAATGGTGTCTCTGTGTGACTACAGATAGATACGAATGGACAGACAGACAGATGATTATGATGATGATGAAGCAGACAGACAGACAGACAGACAGACAGACAGACAGACAGATAGATAGATAGATAAGATTAGATTTCAGGATTGCTTTTTAGGATTGGTATGAAAAGATAGCTAATAAACAGACACAAATATTTCCAGACTATAATCCAAGGAAGGGTTTTGTCAAAAAGGTGTTACCACCTGTTTAAGCATTTCTGACAGGCATTTGTGCCAAGGGAAATGAGCCCAGTGGCACTCGCTTCTCAAGCATCAAGAAAAATCATATAAGACCCGCATTCGTGATAGGGTGTCAATAAGTTTCCCCCAACCCCCACCTTAGACAGCAGCAGGAGGCAGCAGCGGATGCAAATCACATTAAAATGTAATGTTTATCAATGGCTGCGATAAAAAAAGAAAACTTTCCCCCCTGCTTGTTCCCAGGTACGACACACAGCCAATCTGAATACATTGGTAATGTGAGGGCCTGATTAGTCCTGCCAGGCTGCCTACAGGTTAGTGGGCCTCATTTCAAATCTCTGACAGCAATATGCGCCGTTCCATGCTTCGCCCAGATTCCCTGTGTTCAACACAAACTAGGGTCATTCTATATATGGAAATGACTGTCTCCGGGGCAAAAAAATTAAAAAAGGTGAGATTGCCGCTTTAACCTCGCTGGCCTCAGAAAATATGTTTTAGTCTGATACATTATACTAGTAGGAATTATTTATCAAGAAGATACAAGCTTGATATTTCAGAAATAATGAGATGTTCAGGCTTTGCAGCTGAAATGTTATGGTCGAGAGAGCATCAGCTATGAATCCGGAAGAATGAAGTAAACTGGCACTGAAACGATAGATACACTCTGGGCAGCTGAAATAAAAATGGCTGTGCAAAAAAAAAGGGGGGGGGGTTATAGGAAAGTTCTTCACATAGGGAAAAAGGCTTCTCGGTTGCAGAAACGCCTTTGCTGATGGTGGCATTTTGAAGGTCCAGTCGCACAAGGTTTGCTTACGCAGGCTTTTCTTAGGGCAGGTACTTTTGTGATGAGGTTTTCATTTTGTAATCCTACGGGCCAGAAACTTCTCCCTCCCTCCCCCCCCCCCCCCCCAAGGACAGGGATGACATCTTTGGTTTATAAAAGGGAAAGGGAAATTCTGTACGCAAAATGTCAAATTGTACAACTGGAAACCCTGGGATTTTGTGATTGCAGTATGTCCTGCATTTGTATAATATGAATGTTTTCCTCCATAGATAGTGGGATTTTGTTTGTTTGTTTGTTCCAAATCTACGAGTGTTAAATGATGGGGATCTGAATACTCAAGACAATTGAGACTGGAGACTGCAAAGACAAGCAGCGGAAAGTACCTTCTCAGACTGTTAGAAACTCTATTTGGGCTGGTTCACACAACCCATGGAAGGCTGCTAGTTTGTTTTCTAGAGCGATGGTCACACATGCCTCCTGCCATAAGTTCAGACCATGATTGGACACACCATTGGTCGACTGACCTGAGTTCACCATAGATGTCTCACACAGAGTTTGGATGAACAAAACGACAGTGACTGGAAATCTGAATAGAAGAGAGAAGCTCTCCCACCATGGGCCATGTTCTTGTGTTAAAAGAATCCAGGTTTTCAATGGGTTTAAAAAAATGTCCTCAGATTGGCTATAAACTTCATATTGAAGCGAAATATTTATGGGGGAGTGACTGTGCAAACAAGTTACTTTTGTTGCAACACACACATTTGGCATATTGTTAATATTGTACTCTTTGCATTATGCCACTTTCCCCTGGGACTGGACAATCCAAAAGGTCTTGAAAAATTTACAAAAGAAAGCATTACAATGGAAAAGAGTGTTCAACTAGTTTTGTCCTGTATTGGACTCTGCATATTTTAGAGAAGGTTATGCTTTGATGGATGGCCACCCTTGGGTTTCAGACAAGCAATAGTGTTGGCTGACCAAGGATCTAATGGCAAACAACCTTCTGGAACAGAAGAGGGGGCTGCACCCAAGATATCGAAGATCCTACATTTTGTTTGGCATATTGCAACTGCTGTTGAGTAAACTGCAATTAGGGATGGGTACAAATCGCACGTTTGCGGTTTGATTCACGGTTCATGGCTGAACCATGAACTGATCAAGCAATAGAAGGAACAACAGCTATATGATGAGTCAAAACAGAAGAGGCTTATAGCTGAAAAAGCACTATACTAATGAAACATATAAAGAAAACATGAAATAATGCTAAATTATCAATTTAATACAATAGATAGTAAATAAAGGTCCAAGAATAAATCAACAACTAAGCATCCGGTAAGTATATTCGTTTCTGGCAATCTTCATCAGGCGAGGACCATCATATGACTATTAAAAATGCAATATACAATATGCAAAGTTACAAAGACATTATTGGTAAAATTGTAAAAATGATTAACAAATACTTTAAAAACTTACAGTACCTTCATATGTAACTAATGGAACACCATCCAAAAGAACAATCCTTTAGGGTCAGGCTAGTCCAACAATATCAATTTTTCTATGGACAAAAAGTGCCAATAATTAATATTACAACACATTTGCATTTAGAAATACATAAATGGCATACAAAACTAAACATAGGTTATAGACTTACCATACTGGCATCATACAAAGAGTATTCATAAGTGGTTATACATAGCTGGGAAAGCTTCACAGTGTGATACAATGTGCATCAAGCATTCATTAAGAAGGAAACCAGAGTCAAGGTATCTGCCTCGTATCTTAAAGGCAAACACACAAAAAAACTACACGGAGAAATCTTTATATAAAGCTAGAAAAATCCAAGGACACATTCAAACCAAAGGGGTGATAAGTTTTTAGTCTGTATATCCAGTATGTTTCTCTTTGCAATAGTTTCTTCCTGATATCCACCTTGTTATACCTGGACGCATGCAGGATTTCCAAAACCAAAAACTTGAAATCCTCTGATTTATGCTGTTTCTCTATAAAGTGTAAAACCAAAGGAGCCTCAAAATTATTTGACTGAATACGAGATTTATGTTCCACCACGCGGACCCTCAATGAACGCATCATGACCCCTATGTACTGCATTAAACAGGGGCACTGCAAGAGAAAAACTAGCCTCTTTGATCCACAGTTAGTAAAGGTCTCAATCTCTTTCTTAAAGCCACTAGCTGGAAAATCCAAAACCTTGGTTTCCCACACTAACGGACAGACCAAACAGCCATGACAACAGTAGTGTCCCTTTAAGGGATTCTCCAAGGGGGTGTTTCTAATGAGGACCATATGCATTAGTGAATCTCTCAGGCTAGAGGTTTTTCTGAAGCCTATACGTGGTTTAATGGCACAGCCCAGAACGTCTTTCAAAATGTGCCAGTGTCTATTAATTATTTTCTTAATAGAAAAAGTGAATGTCAAAAACAAAAGTAAGAGGCATAATTCTGCCCTCAGTTTCACAGCAGCTCTTTCCTGTGCCTCCCTAACTACCTGGGGTGAATATTCCCTGCTCAGAAATTGACTAGTGAGTCTCTTTGCTTCTTCAGTGTAGTGCTTCTCGTAGGAAGAATTCCTCTTAATTTTAAGGAACTGCTTGCTGGGCAAATTCTTTTTCAAATGTGGTACATGGAAAAAGTGATGATGCAAATACGAGTTTATATCTGTATCTTTATGGTAGGGTTCTAACTGCCAGCTTATTTTCCCCGATGAATACCAAAGTGTCAAAAATGCAAGTTGTTTAGCATCAAACGTCAAAGAAAACTTAATAGAAGCATGTACGCCATTAAGCCATTGCACAAATTCTTCTATGGTAGAGTTGTCATAAATAAGAAATAAATAATCAATGCACCTCTTATAAAATAATATATTAGAGGCATAAGGATTATATTCCATATCCAAGATATATTTAGATTCCCATTCAGCCATATAGAGGTTTGCCATGCTGGGCGCAAATGACGAACCCGTAGCTATACCCTTAGTCTGTATAAAGAATTCATCCAGAAACCGAAAATAATTATTTTCAAAAATCAAATCTACCAAATCAAGCAAAAAATGGGTGGGAGGAATCTTTGATTCCCTATTTTCTAAGGCTATCTGTATACATACCCTAGCTTCCTCTAATGGGATATTTGTGTATAGAGATGAAACATCTAATGTAAAAAGTACTGATCCTGCCAAGGATTCCAAACCTTCCACTTTTTGAATAAAATACCTCGTATCCTTCAAAAAAGAGGTAGTGGCCATAACTGCATGTTGTAGAAAAGAGTCCAGATAATTGGAAATGAGTTCTAGTAGCAAATTAGATCCAGAAATAATAGGGCGACCCGGCGGAGGTCTCTCTCGTTTGTGTATTTTTGGAAAGGTATAGAATATGGGTACTCTAGAAAAATCATTAATGAGGAAGGCAGCCAGTTTGTTATCAATATAATCCAAAACTAACCCTTCCCCTACTACTACCTTAATCACTCTCAAGGCTCCTCCGTCGGGTCTCTACCTATACATTTGTAAAAGTTAGTATCCTCTGGCTGTCACATAGCTTCAGCTATGTAATCCTGCTTGTCCAATACTACTATACCCCCACCCTGATACCCGTGCTTCACTACAGTATTTAAGTTCTGTAAATCCAGTTATAATACTGATGATGTGAAGTTTGAAATGTAACATTTGTTGCAGGAATTCTAATGGAGAAGACTGTTATGTAAAAAATAAAGTGAGACATACATATTAGGACCTCTCTGTAGACTACATTGGTGGTTCTGCCCTCAGGTGCTAGGATTACCAGGCTGCTTGGTGAGCTCACTCTGGAGCAGGCAACATAGAACTGTCCATTTAAGAAGCAGCTGTCTGTTAAGTCAACTCCTACCACTTTCCACGAAAGTAATGGCCTTTCTACTGGTGTTCCTGGATTGTTTTGTTCATATGAAGAAGTTCTGAGCACTTCATAGTGATCTTGCTGGTACTTGGCCTGCGCAGCTCAGTTCTCCACTGGAGTACTATGTGCAAATGTCTTTACTGCATTCCTAAGTTGCCTCCTCCTTGTAGCATTAATGTACCCTGGCCCTGCTCTGACACCTGACAGACACCCACCTGTCTGGTGTGTGTGTGGGGGATTATGTTTAAAGGCATCTGGGAGGTGGGGCCAGCAGCAGGGCTAAGGCAATCCTGCTGAGCAAACCTCCCTGGTGGCTGTAAGTATCCCAACTCCTCTCCTACACCTGACAGGCAGCTGCCTGTCCAGTGTAGAAGGGGGAGGGGGAGGAGTATTAGAAGCCACTGTGGAGGTGGGGCTGGCAGGATCACTAAGGCGTTACTGCTGGGGCAGGCTCCCTCGTGGCTTTAAACACCCTGCAACCACTGCTGCACCTGACAGACAAGGTGCCTGTCAGGTGTAGGAGGTGGTGAGAGTGTGTTGGAAGCCATTAGAGAGGCTGGGCCAGCAGCATTACTGCACCTCACAGGTGGTTGTTGGCCATTCCTGATTTCCTCAACTGCTGTTAGCTCTCTGCAGTCTCCTGTAACTGTTTTTTTTTAACCTCAGAATGCTGAGCTCTGCAGCTGACCAATCAGAGAGTGGGGGGTGCAAGGAGACAGCCACAAAGGAATCAATGGGGGAGCACATTTTCCCCCTTTTGACCCACTTAGGGGTCAAATTTGGTGCCACTACTGAGAAGGCCCTCCTGGGTTGCTGCCGGCCTAATCTCAGAAGGCAGGGGCCTCCAAAGCAGGGCCTCCAAAGATATCCATAATGGTCAGGCAGATTAATAAGGGAGTAGATAGTCAATTCCAAACCATATAGGCCTTTAAAAATCAGCACCAGCACCCTGAATTGTGCCCAGAAACAAACTAGGAGCTAGCATAGATGGGCCAAGGCTTGAGTGATATTGTCTCTGTGACCTGCTCCACTCAACATCCTGACTGCAGCATTCGCTATACAAATTATGACCAATGCTCCCTCCAAACTGTGGAGTCTTGTGAGCAAAAATTCTACTTTGTGAGCTACCGGTATTAAAGTTGTGAGCAAGCAATTTGGCTACTGCATAAATTAGTTTGCTCTGGAGCCATCCCTAAGCTAAGACAAAAATGTTTGATTCAGAGGCTAAAAAAACTGTGAGCTAGCTCACACTAATTCATCTTAGAGGGCACACTGATTGCAACCCTGTGCAAAGCATGGTGGAGTTGCAGCTGAGTTTGCCAATGATCACACCTTGCAATGCCAGTATCAGTGGGTTCTACCATGCATTCTGTACACTCAACATGTTTCCCCATATTATGCGATCATGTGACTCTTTCCCATTTTTCACAGTAGCCGATAACACAGCAGAGAATCCCCTAGTGCTTGGCAATATGGAAAATGAGGCTTTGCAGCTGCTTGTTGGTTTCAGAAAAAGTCTGGTCAGTTTCAACAATGGGTTTCCCCTCTTTACCTGCCTTCCTTTCTGTTCCCTTTCATTCAAAAAACTAATGCTAAAATGCTTGCACAAAACCTGAACCACATGGATTTAAATGGAAGATGCTTGCTGGATGCTACTGCACACCTGCGATAGGGCAATTGTATAATTTTTTTTAAAACTTTGTATGCCACCCCTCTATGTCTCAAATGACATTCCACCCCGATTTAGAAAACTGTGTTTTAAAACATTGTAGCTGCAGAATAAATACACTGGAGGAAAAAGAATGGTGCATAAGGCGGGCACAGAATCTGGTCAAGAAGATTAAAGGCTTACTGTTCTGAAAATCTGCTGTAAGATGTGCATGCATGATGGGCCAGTGTCATCCACTTGTTGGTGACAACCCCACCCAAATCAACCAGTGACTTTATGTTAGGGTTGCCAGCCTCGAGGTGGGGCCTGGAGATCTCCTGGAATTACAACTGACAGAGATCAGTTCCTCTGGAAAAAATGGCTGCTTTGGAGGGCGGATTCTATGATATTACACCCTGCTAAGGTCTTTGCTCTTCCCAGGTTCTAACCCCCAGATCTCCAGGTATTTTGCAACACAATTTTATGTAGATGTTAAAGAGCAAAGGGGACAAGATGGAGCCTTGCAGAACCCCAAAAGCCAAAGGACTGAGCAGCCGTCTTCCAGAACCAGCTTCTAAAATGTACCCTACAGGTAGGACTGGAACCACCACAAAATGGTACCTCTCAGTCCCAGCCTGGAAAGGTAATCCAGAAGGATAGCATGATCAGTGGTACTGAAGGCCACTGAGAGGTCCAGGAAAATCAGCAGAGTCATACTCCCTTGTCCATCTCCTGGCACAGGTCAGCCACAAGAGCGACCAAAGCCGTTTCAGCCCCATAACAAGGCTTGAAACTTGACTGAAAAAAATGGAAACCATGGTGTCCACCAATGTTTCCCTGTTTCATTATTCCAAAAAACATTTCCCCCCAATGCCAGACCTGGCTTTCCTCCTCTTAATTGCAGCAGGAGATGCTTTAGAAGATCCCATCTTTGAATCTGCAGGAAGCATCCATCTTCTCTCCCCATACCATTTTCTCAACCTAAAATGTTGGTGAGGAAAACAGTTTTCCCTTTAGGGAAACCCACATGCACATTGGAGTATACAGGGCTTTCTCCAGTGGAGCCAATAGCAACCACAGGGGGCTGTTTCTAGTTGAAGGAATGATGATTTCCCAGTGCACCATGATCCCAACCTGAATTGGGTGCTGTTCACTTGGGAACTGAGGTGAACCTGCATGTTACATGTGACAGGAAAACTATGTGTGAACTTTGTAATGTGTGAATTAGCCCTAATACATTTTCTGTTTGTTCAGCGGTATTGGAAGGGAGGGAGAAAGGCGTATTATTACCTAAAATGAAGGTGAAAACAAGGTCCACTGAGAAGAGTGAATGATTCAGTCAGTCCCAGCTGATGAGAAATTGGGAAAGTAAAATGAATACTGTATTTAAACTTCTACAGGCAGATCGTTCTTTTCTGTAGAGGACATTCAACTCTCAGGTCTTAATGAGTCCAAGTTTAATAGTGTCACATTTGCATATGAATTCCAACTCTTGTGATTCTTTGGATTGTAATAATAATGGACAAAGACCATGAAAAGGAGCTTGTAGTTGGTAACTGTCCAACCTGTTCTATTGTATGTCTTGTTAGTCTGTGGAGATCAGCCTTGGAAGCCCTTTTCTCCAGAAATCTTTAACTCATGGGCATTTTTCAGTGCAATCCTAAGGAAATTTTTTGGGAGTATGCCCTATGAAGTAGGGTTGAGTAGGATTCTAAGTAGACCTTTTTAGGATTGTTCATTTTATGTATGACATTAAGAGTACAACTGGGTTCTTTTTGTTCTAGCACTCTTTTTGGAATACTGGCAGTTTTATTTTTTCTGTTTGAAAAATTCACAATTCTCACTTTTTGTGCAGATTTCACATATAAACTCAAAACTAGTGTACTCCTGCACACTCTTGTCTTTGGCCCATTACACATGCACATCTCACTGCAGATTTTCAGAGCAGTAAGCCTTTAATCTTGACTTCAGATTCTGTGCCCGCCTTATGCACCATTCTTTTTCTTCTGGTGTATTTATTCTGCAGCTACAGTTTAAAAACCCACACAATATTAGGCTTCCAGAGACTGCTAAAATCCCCCCCAAAAAAACTTTATTCACTAAAGCATTAAAAGAAAAAATGTTTTCAAAGCTTTAGGCTTCCCATCCCAGTGTCTGCCTGTCTTTGCATCTCATGTCAATTTCATTCCATGCTGATGGTCCCCCCTTTATTTGATTTGCATGCAGCACTGAATACCTTTTTTTTATACTGGTGATGCTTCCATTCGCCTCCTCCCTGATCCCCCCCCCCTTCAAGTCATTACCAGCAGGGAACTAAACCTGATGCAGTTCCTTTTAAACTTCCCCCCCCCCCAGTCATGTTAATTTTTAATTCAGAGATCCAAGACTAGTGATAGTCTTATATCTATAAACTCGTGCTGCTTGTCAAAAAAATTAAAAATTTAAAAACAAGGGGAAATGGAGTTGATACACTCATGAAGGGGGGAGGATGGTGCAAAGTGCAGGGTAGGTGGAATAACCTCGGTGTGGGTGGGGAGGGGTGGCAAAAGGGAGGGGAGAAATCCAAGGGAATCTGTATGCTTTTGAATTACCTTCAGCTTGAAAGTGAAAAAGGGAGGAAATTGGCACAAAAGCACTCTCAGAAAAACCAAGGAAACAGTAACCAGAAAGCGAACTGAGCGCTGAAAGGAGGAAAATCAATACAGAATGACAAAGAAAACCCAACAGACATGCACAGTGAAAGTGAGCGAAAACACCTGTGCATAATAATAGGCCTTTCTCTCAAAGCAGTACTCTCTAAAACAGTTATCACTATAGTTAGCATACTATTGAGAAATCTTATACATTTGCCAAAAGGATTATCCTATTTATGGTGATTTGCCTTATGAGGATTTTTGTACGACTGGCAACTCTGCCTCAGCTCTGTGTTGTCACACACTGCATTCGCCTACTCCCTACAAAATGTTGGCTGATGTTGGAAGGCAATTGGGGGGGGGGGGGGGAACCCCCCCACAATACTATTGTGATTTATAAGTGACCCTATCCATTATGGAGAACTTGACACGTGTTTGTGTTAAGTGTCATCAAATTGTTTCCAGCTTATGGAGACCCTATACATTAATAACCTCCAAAAGCATCCCATCATTAACAGCCTTGCTCAGGTCTTGCAAACTGAGGGCCGTGGCTTCCTTGATGGAGACAATCCGTCTCATGGCGAGTCTTCCTCTTTTCCTGACGCCTTATATGACCAAAGTACAATAGCCTCAGTTTGATCATTTTAACTTCTAGGGAGAGTTCAGGCTTGATTTGATCTAGAACCTACTTATTTGACTTTTTGGCAGTCTGCGGTGTCCGTAAAACCCTCTTCCAATACCATATTTCAAACTAATCAAACTTGACACAGGGATGCCATTTTCAATGGCAGTACTGTGTTGTTACTACATGTAATTATGCTTCGTGTATACCTTCCACATATACATCCCTACTTCTCCAGCTTTTCACTTTTCTACTTGCAGGTTATTTATTAATCCTTTTATAATGTCTATATTCCTTTTCTTCCCTATAAGGGGTCCCGCCTTTCAGTAGTCAGAAGGAAGCAGCAGCATTGATGGGAGAGGTGGTGGTGGTGGTGGTGGGGTGGCTGTAATATAATTGAGGTGAAATTCTCATCTGAATGCAATCCTTGCCAGCTTTCCTGTTCTCTTTGGGAGGAGCTACATTTCCCATTAACAAATCAAGTGAGAACAATGCCAAGGAAAGGAATATTCCTATTTGACAAAAAAGAGAGAGAGAGAGAGAGAGTATTTATTTATATTATTTATTTATTTATTTTTCGCATTTTTATCCCGCCCTCCTCGCAAGCGGGCTCAGGGCGGCTTACAAAGTGGCATATTCTTCATATTCTTCAGAGGGGATATTCTTCATCGTGGCATGACTTTTTAAAAAGCGTTATACTGAGGCATTATGTAGATTCCTCCCCCTGCCCTGTCACCCTCCTTTTCTTATTAACATTTGTAATATTGAGCTTTTGCAGTACTTCGGCAGAGGGGGGGAATGCATTTGTGAGATACCGGTTGTGTGCAGCCAAGTTTCTGATTTTTTGAAATTTGTCCTTCACTTCAGGGGCTTTTCAGCCTCTATCAAGCACTCGTTCTGAGATACAAAGTGGGGGGGCAAAGTGTGTGGGGGGAAGGAATAATAATAATAATAATAATAAAAGTCCTCACCAAACAAAAACAGTATTTTCAGAATTCCACTCTGCTGCTTTCAGGCTGTTTCCATCAACCCTCTTATTCATTTTGATTTATTTCCATCCATAAGCAGACTCACGCTTTTCTATGCTTTTATTGTTCTTGGAGAATAGGCCTTCTATTGGAGAAACATAATGTCTGTGCGACCACTACTATGCTCAATGCAGATCTTCATTAATCTGCAACCACAGTACAGGGCTTTTAGCAACAAGCACTTTTGATGGGAATTGAATTTGATACTGCATTATGGTCGAAGGGGGCTCCTCACAATAGGCTGTGTTCTTTTCTGTGTCTGAGCACAATCAGAGAGACCCAATTAAATAATTTGGTGCAATAATGGAGAACAAAAGCGGACGAGGGGCTTAAAGTGAGGGCTGGAGCATTTGTAGTCTCCTCATTCTGTATCATGTTAATTAATTTGCCTCGGGAAGAAAAAAGCCCAAAGAAAGGACATAATGTGAAACTGCCTAGCTCATCTACAACGTGGAGGCACTTTACATGCAGATACCATACCAAATCAAAGCCTGCACAAAAGGACATTCTCAGCATTTCCATAGTGGAGGTGGAGAAGGAACACAAAAACGTAGTCATGCGAATGTGGTCGTTGGCCATCTCTGTCATGAATAAGGGATGGGAAGGCTGGGCAAGCACAGCAGAATCTCCAAAAGAATCACGCGATCTTGCAGCCTGATCAATAACTAGGGTTGTCAGCGGAACGCTGGGGAGAGACTCACCTCACGCCGGTGGGAGACTCACCTCACCTCTGCGGAGAATGGCGACCACAGAATTTTGACCAAATCCTAGAGCATCCCCAGAGACACATTGATGTCATTACTGCTCATGCCGGAAGTGACATCAGACTGTTGGGATACTCACTGTTACCCCCCATTTTCCACTGCCCAACTGAGCGGTAGCAGGAAGGAGCTGCTGGAGGTAGGATTACCAGCTCTGGTTTGGGAAATTCGGGGAGTGGAGCCTGGGGAGGGTGGGATTTGGGGAGGGAGGGGCCTCAACAGGGAAGTGATGCCATAGTGTCCACCCTCCAAAGCAGCCATTTTCTCCAGGGGAACTGATCTTGGTCACCTGGATATCAATTGTAATAGCAGGCGAGCTCCAGGTGCCACCTGGAGGGTGGCAGCCCTTCCTGGGGGTGGGAGGTTCTCCATCTCCAGTGGAAACTTGGTAACCTTGTCGATGGTGCAAAGCACTCGCTAGAAAACCCTGTTTCTTTTGTTGCTGCGGTTTGGAATAGGTGGATTTTGTGGCTTCATTCCTAACAATACAGGCACAATACTGTCTCTCTCAGCGGAACCAATGGTGGAGTTGGTCCACATGTCGCCTCCAGATCTGTCCGTCCTTGCCGGCGACCTCGTAGGAGAGAGGTCCGGTGATGCGGATTATCCTGCCAGGTAGCCAGGTGGGACCCCATGCATAGTTGCGCACATACACAGGGTCCTTGGGGAAGAAACCTCTCGGGGCCTGGAGGATGTTGGGTTCCTTGGAAAGTATGGCTGACCTGTTGGGGTGGAGCCGGTCAAGCATGGTTGTGAGCCGTCAGCCCATGAGGAGCTCTGCAGGGCTATGTCCTGTTGTTGCATGGGGGGTCATTCGCTGGCTGAAGAGGAAGGCTGTCAGCTTACACTCCTAGTCCCCTTGGTCCATGTGCCACAGAGCCTTCTTCGTAGTCCAGACCATGCACTCAGTTTGTCCATTGGTGGCCAGGTGAAACGGGGCACACCTCACACGTCAGATACCATGCCGCTCCACGAAGCTCAGGAATTCTGCGGAGGTAAATGCTGTGCCGTTATCGGTCACCAGTGTGTCAGGGAGGCAGTGCATATGAAAGATATGCCATATTGCCCTAATGGTGGCCTCTAAAGAGGTGCTCTTTACCAGGACCACCTCCAGCCACTTACTGAAGCTGTCAACCAAGAGGAAGAACAGCTGACCTTGAACTGGTCCTGCGAAGTCCAGGTGGAGCCGGGACCATGGCTTCTGCGCTGATTCCCAGGGATGCACTGGGGCATGGGGCGGCTCCAGATGAGACTCCTGGCACCTCACGCACCTGCGGATCTGATCCTCAATGTCTCTGTCCAGCCCGGGCCACCACACGTAGCTGCGGGCCAGGGCCTTCATCCACACGATCCCTGGATGGTGCTTGTGCAGGGCCATGAGTACTTGCTTGTGAATCAAGTCAAGGATTACTACTCATGAGCCCCAGAGCAGGCACCCCCGGTGTGTGGAGAGCTCATTGCTGTGAGATTGTCCCAACAGATATAGTCCACAACAGATCTCCTTAAGCAGAAAGTCCTTTATTTGTAGAAAAGATCATGTTGGTCAAACACTTTTCCTGTTAGTAATACTCAAGCTTGGAATTGCAGTTACAATTATACTTGATCTGAAATATGGCCTAACTACCCTCTACCAATCAATAGGGAGAATTCTTGGCACCCAAATATACTGGCCCACTATTCCCAAGGAAAGCGCAGCAAACTGAGTTCTCAGGGAGAAACACTGTTGAAGATTTTTTTGGGGGAAAGTTCCCAGAGAAAACTAAGCAAAAGGAATACGTAACACCTGTGATTCTGGTAGCACATAACAGGAGGCACTTTCTTTCAAGGTTGTGAGCTAAGGAAGCTAGAGATAAAAGAGAAAAGAAAGCAAAGGAGTAATGAGCAGGCACAAAGCAAAGCAAAGCAAGCGAGGCGTGCATTCCAAAGGTGGGAGTCGGGTTCCCGATGCTATCTCCCAGGCGGGACCTACAGAGATTGAATGAAACCTTGGAACATAAAGCATTGTGAATTGAACAGTAAACATAATGGCAACTCGAGGAAGCATTGCAACATATAATACCTTGGAACATAAAGCATTGTGAATTGAACAGTAAATGTAATGGCAACTTGAGAGAGCACTGCAATGTGTAATGCAGCAGTTTCATTGATCATGGCAAGACAGTCGCCCAAGTCTATGGCAGTTAGCCTATGGTTAACTGACAATTGCGCCGGGTGGAGTATGTGGCAAACTCCAGCCCCGGGCTGTTGGGCCACCCCCTCCCCACCCAGTCCAAGATCCGGGAGAGGTTGCGATCCCAGGTGGTACACCGGGCGACATCTGCAACTTGTATGAGGCAGTCAGGAAGGCAGTCCAGGAGCGTGACGTGGTAAGCAGGAGCAGGAGCAGGATCCGGGTTGCAGGACAGCAGCAGCAGGCAGCTGAGGGTGTCAGCGTGACCCATGCACTTGCCAGGGCGGTGAACCAGTGAGTACTGGTCGCCGGCAAGGAAAATGGACCACTGTAGAACCTGAGGGGAGAGCATCTGTGGCGTCTGACGGTCCGGCGCAAGGAGACCCAGGAGTGGCTTGTAGTCCGTGGTGATCGTGAATGCCCTTCCATACAAAAAATCATGGAACTTTTTGATGCCTGCCACAATAGCCAGTGCCTCCTTATCAATCTGCTTGGTGAGGGACAGGATCTGGGAATAGTATGCCACCGGGACCTCCCGGCCATCGGGCAAGCAATGCCCCAGGACTGGCCCCACCCCGTAAGGTGAGGCATCGCAAGCCAGGACCATGGGCAATGTCTCGTCAAAGTAGGCAAGGACCATGTTGGAGGCCAGCAAATCTTTCATGGCCCAGAATGCCACCACTTGGTGGGTGCCCCAAGCCCACTTGGCATTTTTGTCCAGGAGCCTGTGGAGTGGCTTGGCCACTGCCGCCTTATGGGGGAGGAAGGTGTGGTAGAAATTGAGGAGCCCGAGGAAGGATTGGAGTTCTGCCTTAGACTTAGGGGCCGGGCATCCGTGATGGCCTTTACCTCGTCTGGCAGATGTGGATGTCCCCATTGGCTTTCAGGGGAGTCACAATGGGGGTTTCCCAATGGCCATGGGACACAGGTTCCAAGACTCCTTGGCCCACGAGTCTGTCTAGCTCCTGTTTGATCTTTGGGTGAACAGCGAGCAGGGGCCACCGGGCCGGGATGTGGATTGGCCTGACCTTGGGGTTGAGATCTAGGGAGATTGAGAAACCAGTGTAGGAGCCTAGTGCTCCATCAAAAATGGCTGGGAATTTAGCGGAGACCTCTTGGAAGTCCGGGGCACTAAGGCTGTTGACTCCCCTAACTTCCAGGCCCAGGGGTTTAAACCATTATAGTTCCAAGAGGCTGGTAAGGTTGCCCGCCACCACCAGGAGATCCAGTTTCCCGCAAAAGTCCTTGAACTGGACCTTGAACTTGCCCAGCCCCCAAATCGTAATGGAATTTTTCTGGAAATCTCTCAGTCTTAGTCCCGTGGGCTTTCATAAGCACCCCCCCCCCCCGGGCAGAGTTTGCGGAGTGTGGCCTCTGAAATAATGGAGTAAGAGGACCCCGTGTCCAACTCCATAGTGCAGGGGGAACCCTCAATGAGGACAGGGACTGAGATTTTGTTGGGGGCATCCCGGGGCAAGCTCAGTACCTGGTGGCGGGATGACAGTGTTGAGTGAAGATCGGCCGATTCCTAATGGTCAGCTTGTGAGTGGCGTTCATTCTGGGAACAGCAGGCCCTCACGATGTGGCCGGTCTTCCCTCAGACCCAGCACATGGCATCATGGAAGCGGCAGGTCTGGTGGTCGTGTGGGTCGCCGCAGCTGGTGTATGGTGTCACAGGACCGGGATGATGAGTGGCAGGAGCAGCGGGGGCTGAAGACCTGGAACCGAAACCCACTGGGGTGCGAGATGCAGTCTTTTGGTGCGACGGCGAAGTTGCTGGACTTCCTCCTCGTCGAAGCCCTCAGATGACAATGAGAAATTGCAGTGTGCTGTGGCAACGGAGCCACGGTGCTCCTCCTGGGCCATCTCAAAGGCACAGGCTGCCTGGAAGACCTTCTCCTGGGTGGGGTTCAAGAGGGCAATCAGCTTTCATCAAAGCTTGCTCTCTTAAACCCCGCAGTCAAATCCTGTCATGAGAGTGTCCTCCACGGACTGGAATTTGCAGCCGACCACCAGCCTCCGGAGGTCGGCCAAGAATGTAGCTGCAGTCACCCCTACCGCCTGGGTGCGGCGGTGGAATTTGACTTTCATGGCCAGCATGGAGGGTCTAGGCAAGAAGGCTGTCCTGCAGGCTGTCCTGCAACCCTTCAGTGCCATGAGGAGCTCCTTGAAGGAGACCTCTGTTAAAGTCTTTGGGGAGACCAGGTTCTGAGCAATTTGGAGTATGGCAACTCTGCATGTACTCAGAAGTCATGCTCACTTCTTACTCGGGTCAGTGAATCCGCGTACCTCCAGCAGGAACTCAAGCTGGCTGGCCCAAGCATCCCACTGCTCAGGTTTGGAAGGGTCGAAGATCGTGATCTGTCCCGGGCCTTCGGCCATGGCGTCGGCAGTGGAGCGAGGAGCTGTGTCCTCAGAGGCAGGTGGTGGAGCTGCCGGGAGCTGGAGCTCTATGGTGCCAGTCACCGTCAGATTGATGCTCGGTGCGGGGCTGCTCGGTTCGGCTGGGGAGTCACTCATCCAGATCCTACCTTCATCACCAAAGTACCGGAGTTGGGAGACCAGTAGCAGTGATTTCATAGCAAGCTCTTTATTGGGTGGTCAGATGAGGCATGCTAACCTGGGCTCAGGGGCCCACTTTTATTCTGGTCGGAGCCACACCTCTGATCTTGCCCAAATGTCCTGATAGGACCTTATGATTGCGGTTACAGGTCATAGGTCCCTTCAAGGAACCTAGGCACTAGATTGGTGACAAGTTACAATCCAGCCACCTATTGTTGTACCTGACTCAAGCTCATGTAGCTGGCCTGGCCATGTGCGTTGGCCACGAGGCGGTCGCCATTACCAGAGCACATTACAGGAGCGCCATTACCGCCATTACCGGAGCACATTACCGGAGCACCATTACATACATTACAGGGACTTAAAAGTACACAAAAAACTGGGAGCTAGGGGTTACCAACCCTAATAAGGTTGTGAATATTTAGGGAATTTTGGGACTGATGATTGGGCCACACCACAAAAAGGCTGTTATCAGAGGAGACAGGACCAGACACAAAATGGCTGCATTGGGGAGCAATTACAAAATATTGGGAAGTCCTAAGACAATCCGGGAATGATGTCAGGGGCAGGTGTTTCTGAATGGGTGCTCCTTGCAGATCCTGGAGTTTTCTGAGGCTCCTCCTCCTGCTCCAGTGTGGTTTTAAAAAAGCCAGTTCCTCAGGAGAAAATGGCTGCTTTGTAGGGTGGATTCAGGACATGCTTAGGTTTGGGGAAGAGGTGCTTTGGGGAAGAAACAAGGGGACACCAGGAAATGCATTGGGATGCACCATACTGGGATCATCGCTTTAGATTATCCATATGGCTAGCTGTGCTCATATTATGACCACAAAGCATACGAACACACAAACTTGTCGAGTGAGTAAGACCACTAGTTCATCAAGCTCAGTGTTGTCCACTCTGACTGGCAGCAGGTCTCCAGATTCCCAGGAAGAGGTTTTTCACATCACCTGACCCCTTTGAACCGGGAGATGCCAGCGATTGTACCTGGAATGCTCAGCCCAAAAAGCAGATGCTCTACACTGAGCCGAGTAGATTATTCAGCTCCGTGTGGGGTAGGATTGAATTCCTTTATATCTCGTCATTCTTGAAGGACATTCAGCCTGAATGACAGAACGAAAGCTTCCATACACCATTAGAAAAAGATCTCTGGCACAATAACAGAAGCTCTGCAACCACACAAGTTCCTGTGACACGAGACCTGTGCGTAATATGCACAGAGTCCAGTTCAGGGCACCAGATTCAGTTTCCCAAGAATCTCGACTTTTATTGAAGAGAAAACAGCAGGCCCATAGTCGGGGGGTTCTGGTCTAAACTGAATCCAAGGAAGAAGACCTTCCTTTGATCTGATCTAAAAGGGAAATGCTGGGTGGCTTCCAGGGGAACTCCCATGAACAAGTTCCACCTGCAGCCGATTTATGAAGAGGGGGAGACCGAAGTTCCAGTTTCCCTCGTGCCCTTTCAGCCCTTTTAACAGGCTTCCCTGCTCCCCCCCCCCTTCACAGCTGAGCCACGATTCTTTCGGTGCCACGGCTCAGCTGTGAAAGTTGAAAGGGGGGTTGCTGGGCTCTGGGGGCCTGGCAGGAGATTGTCGTCACCTTGGCACTTCTGTACCAGTGCAACAAAGGGAAAGACAAAGTAGGGTGCAGCAGTAGCATGCAGTGCAAGGGCGGGCGTATGGCGTCCCTACTTGATCCCTCTCTGCTCTTTTTTGCACCTGCACATGGAAGCACCCATAGATAACATAATAGCCATGTTAACTAAATGAAGCATCCATCAAGGCCCATATCTACAGTGGGGTCTTTCGTAAAGGCACAGCCCTACAAGGATTTCTCCTGTCAATGCTTTTTTCAAGTATTTAAAAACATTTTTAAAGGTGTGCCCTCCTTTAAGCAGAGGGGGGTGCTGTAGTTGACCAATTCCCACACTGAGTGAGGAGGTTGGAGTAGGTGACCTCAAGGATCCCTTCTAACTCTGTGTCAAGGAACTGGTCTCCTTTAAGAGAGCTTTTCCTCACCCCCCACCAGCCAGCTTGTTATCAGAATTGTTGCTTAGGCTGGCAGAGGTGATTAACTTGCAGCAGCTGAAGACTGTCATCTAAAGTGGTCGAAGGCTTGTGATTTAGAGATCTATCCTGGTGACAGCTTTCTATTGGCTAAATGGCTGGTCTTTCTGCACTGAGAACTTCAGGCCCACCAGAGGAAAAAAATTGCCCCGCAAGCCACAAAATCCTGGCTATGGGCCTGCCTCCATCTTCAACAGCAATATGCTGCTGATAACCAGATGGAACTTCCATGCCTAGGAGCAGTCATCTGCTGAGTTGCAGCAGGCCATTATCTTAATACTGGGCTTGGAGGCCTTCCAGAGGCTCCTGGCTGGCCTCTGCTGGAGTAGACAGATGGGCAGTTTTCATGTTCTTATACTAGGAAAACTGGACCCAAGTAGTATCTTATTTACTAGTTATACTTCTAGGCTTCTCTTCCACCAAAAAGTCCATCCAAGCAAGCTTTTTAGTAAAATAAGTAAAATATCCCGGGCTTCCCAGTTTCTCAGGCCGGGGGTTCTAGTTCATTTATTCAGGTTAATAATATGTTCCCCAAATTTTGGGGTGGATCCAGCTCAAGGTAAATGTGGTCTTGACCTTGAAGTCCAACCGTAATCAAAATGCTTGAGGGTCCGAGGGACCCAACCTTTTCATGCCTGAGGGCACCTTTGGAATTCTGACAAAGGGTGGGGGGCACAATCATCCAGTCACAAAATTGCTGCCCACAGGAGGCGGAGCCAATCACAAAATGACTGCAGCAGCAGGCAGGACGAACCACAAAATGTCAGGGATCAACAAATTTAGAGTCCAATGGCCCCTTTAAGACCAACAAAGGTTTATTCAAGGGATGCGCTTTCGTGTGCACGCACACTTTATCAGATACAGTAGAATGGCAGGCAAGGTTCAAACTTATAGCCAGAGAATGAACAGCAAATTAACTATAACCTTAACTTGTTATTTAGTATCACTTTGCATATCTTGATCATCATCATGTTGCACGTTAATTTGCTGTTCATTTTCTGGTTATAAGTTTGAACCTTGCCTGCCATTCTAACGTATTTGATAAAGTGTGTGCGTGCACGAAACCTCATACCTTGAATAAACCTTTGTTGGTCTTAAAGGTGACATTGGACTCTAAATTTGTTGTGCTACTTCAGACCAACATGGCTGACCAACTGGATCTATCTGTCAAGGATTAAAATTATGGACAATTATAATAGTAACTCTTCAGCATTCAGGCAGAAGCTCTGTTTAACAGGATTCCTTTTGATCTGCACAGCCATTCAGAAGCCCCACTGGGGGAAAGCCTCACTTAGCCATGTCCACTTTCTAAAAGGGCTAACGTTTGCCCCCAAGACTGATTTCCCACAAGCAGCTGTTCCGGGCTGGCTCTTCTCTTTCCCCCCGATTGCATTAGTCAATTTCCCACTACTTGTTGCACAGCCACGTTATGACCCGCAGCATCCCCTGATTTCCCCTGCATCTTCACAATCTCAAAAAACAAGGATCGTGAAGATGCAGGGGAAATTGGGGGATGCTGCGGGTCAAAACGCGGCCATGTGGCAAGTAGTGAGAAATTGACTAATGAAATTGGGGGAAAGAGAAAAGCCAGCCTGGAGCAGCTGCTTGTGGGAAATCAGTTCAAGTGTCTGATAATGAGTGGTATACAGTCTCTAAATATGGACACTAAAGTTCAGAAATAAATGTGCCAGTCTAGCCTAGTGTGGACTATTCAGTTTCCAATCCTGGTTGAGTCATGACATCCACTTCAGCCAATCTAATCTGCTGGCTCAAGTGTGATAAGGATGTGTTGTGAGTCCCTTGAGATAAAGTGGGAAAGAAATCTAAAAAGCCTCAGAGAAATTTTGCCTCGCAGCACAGGAGACGATCTGGCAGTTGTTTCAGTCAGTCGAGTGTTTGCTGTTTCTGCTTCTTAAAATGCACAAACCAGTCGTTCCCCCCCGCCGCGCTTAGAGTCATGATCGGCATTAATAACCAGAGAGGATAAATAAGGTTCTCATTACTGTTGCCCACAAAGTACTATTTTAGCCACAGTATAAGGGACAATATACTTAAAGGTTATGAATCTTATTTCACAGCATGCTAATAAAGCATCTATCACAGAGTGAAACAGATCGTCCACAAATTGCCACTTGGACGTTAGCTGGCAAAGTTGGCCATTTATATGTTTTTGAATAGAAGGTGTTATTTAATCTTCAAAGAGAATTTCCCCCCTTCTCCTCCCTCCTCAGAGAAAAAAAAATGGCAGTCCTGTTTTGTCACTGAGGTCTGCGGTAATTCATATGTTACATCTTTCAACTGTCTTTATCGTCTGCACCAAAAAGGATTGTGAACTCAGTTCACATCGAGAGATATCATACACATTTATTGCTGAGGCTTCGGGCTTTCTGCTAGAGAGGTCCATTTTTATCGGGACATATTTCCCCCCTTAAAAGCCGTCTCATTCTAAATATAATAAGCTTTGACGTGGACTTAAACCTGGGTGGTAGGGACTGCTGGGTAACTTTGATACACAGAGATCAGGAAAGAGGAGAGCAATGCAGCACTGGGGTTTTAAGTATTAAATTTAAAGTTGCCAGCATTCCCTAAGAATAAATAGAAAGGTATCACACAATGCACGTGTCTCTTTAGTAAAACGCCCCACTGCATCTGGCATTGGCAACTGGAATGGCTGTCAGTTCAGTTTGGATAGCCAGTTTGGTGTCGTAGTTAGGAGAGTGGACTCTAATCTGGGAGAACCGAGGGTTATTCCCCACTCCTCCACATGCAGCTGCTAGCGTGACCTTGGGTCAGTTACAAGTTCTTTCAAAGCTGTTCTCTCGCGAGCAGTTCTCGAAAGAGCTCTCCCAGCCCCACCTACCTCACAGGGTGTCTGTTGTGGGGAGGGGAAGGGAAAGGAGATTGCAAGCCGCTCTGAGACTCCTTCAGGTAGTGAAGGGCGGGGTAGAAATCCAATCTCCCCCTTCTTCAGGCTGGCAGTGTAGTCGGGACTGTGTTGAGACTGGACCCACATGTCCTGATATCAATGGCGTTATGGAGTTAGGTTGCCAGCTGAGAGGCCCACAAGTGCATCCTGGGACTCAGCTTGGGCAGGTCAACTGACCTGAAGGAGCATCATGTTGGTAGGCTGGAGGGGTGTTTGTGTGTGGACAAAAGAGGTAAGAGAAGAAATGGCTCTGGAAAAGGTCTCTTATGCTGCCTGACTGTTGGACAGGGAGGGAGATTTTGGTGTGTCGGATGAGTTTTCAGTCTGAAGCCCTTTGCTCTACAACTTCCAAGGAAGGTTGTGAGACTTTGACCTGGCTCTTACATTGCTGTGCAAGGCACATGAGGGTTATACTATGGTTCTTTGCTGCACTAGATCTAATCCTGTCTTAGAAGGGAAATGGAAGGCCAGGGTCCAAGGCATCTCATTTTATTTATTTATTTATATATTCTTTAGTTTTATACCCCGCCCTCCCTGCAAGAGGGCTCAGGGAGGCTCACAAGGCACAAAGTGCAACATACAATACCATAACATTTAAAATCCACTATAAAATCCCAAACAATCAATTTACAATAAAATTCCAATTAAACAGTGCTTCCAGTTATAATGTAAAAACAGATGGCTTGGGGTCAAGTACGGCCTTCCATGGCCATCAGGGCCTGGGCTGCCACCAGGGTGACCCACACCATCAGATAGCAGTCATGATGTGGTGCCAGCAGTGGCCAGCGGTGGTGGCTCCTATTTGAAAGCCTGGCGGAAGAACTCCGTCTTTCAGGCCCTGCGGAACTGCATAAGGTCCCGCAGGGCCCTGATCTCGCTCGGGAGCTCATTCCACCAGACAGGGGCCGCCACCGAAAAAGCCCTAGCCCTGGTTCCGGCAAGCCTGGCCTCCCTGGGGCCCGGTACAAAGAGTAGATTTTGGGCCCCTGACCGAAGTGCTCGCTGGGGTATATATGGGGATAGGCGGTCCCTCAGGTATATTGTACCCTGGCCATATAGGGCTTTAAAGGTGAGCACCATAACCTTGAAGCGAACCCAGTACGCTATAGGCAGCCGGTGCAGTGCCCCTAGCACAGGCTGGACATGGTCCCTCTTAGTGAGGCCCATCAACAGCCTGGCCATGGCATTCTGCACCAGCTGAAGCCTCCGGATTTGCACCAAGGGCAGCCCCATGTAGAGAGCGTTACAGTGATCAAGCCTTGAGGTGACCATTGCATGGATCACTGTGGCCAGGTCGTCGTGGTCGAGGAAGGGAACCAACTGCCATGCCAGCCGTAGGTGATAAAAAGCTGACTTGGCAGTGGCTGCTACCTGGGCCTCCATTGACAAGGAGGGATCCAAGAGCACTCCCAAGCTCCTTACCTCTGACGCAGGCACCAATGGCACCCCATCGAATTTCGGTAGCGGAACCCCCCACCCCAAACTGCCCCGACCCAAGCACAGGACCTCCGTCTTTGCCGGGTTCAATTTCAGCCAACTCTGCCTAAGCCAACCAGCTACAGCGTGCAGTGCCCGGTCCAGATCTTGTGGGTTGAAGTCCGACCGGCCGCCCAACATCAGATAGAGCCGGGTGTCATCAGCATACTGGTGACACCCCAGCCCATACCTCCGGACAATCTGGGCAAGGGGGCACATATAGATGTTGAACAGCATTGGGGAAAGCACCACCCCCTGAGGCACTCCACACTCAAGTGGGTGTCTCATGGATTGGCGCTCCCCAAGCACCACCCTCTGTCCCCGATCTTGGAGAAAGGAAATGAGCCACTGCAAGACCCGTCCCTGTATCGTCACATCGGCGAGGCGGCGGGACAGCAGCTGATGATCGACCGTGTCGAACGCAGCCGACAGGTCAAGCAACAACAACACCGCCACACTGCCCCCATCAGTAAGGGTGACCAAAGCCGTCTCCGTCCCGTGACCAGGGTGAAAGCCAGACTGGTAGAGGTCCAAGACCAAAGCTTCATCCAGGTAACCCTGTAGCTGTAACGCCACTGCCCTCTCAATTAATTTGCCCAAATAGTTATTCTTATTTATATTATTTATTTATTTACTTACTTACTTCTTTTATACCCCACCTTTCTTCCCAATGGGGACTCGAAGGTGCTGACATCGTTCTCCTCTCCACAACAACCCTGGGAGGCAGGTTAGGCTGAGAGTGTGTGACTGGCCCAAGATCACTCAGCCAGCTTCCTTGGCCAAGCAGGGATTCACACCAGGGTCTCCCAGATCCTCATCTGACACTCTAAGTACGACACCACCCTGGCTCTTCCCTCTCCCTGTTCCATGGGGAGGAGCAGCGCTGCAGTTGCTCCCAGGCCCCTGGAAGGGTGTGAAGGCTCCTCCTGAAATACAAGGCGTCTTCATGGGCAAGTGTCAAAAGTGGCTTCTTCACTCGGTTGTCTGCAGTCAGACGAATGTAAGGGTTGCCTTGCTGGATCCAAGGGTCAATCAAGTCCAGTATCCCAATTCCAACAGCATCCAGACAAATGTCTCTTGGTTAGAGATGCCAGAACCTCCCAGTGAGGGTGGGGGTGGGGGTCTCCTGCTGCCAGGCTCCACCTCTCCAGAATTTTGGGAATTACCTCCCCTCAAAAAGGGAGGAACGCTCAGCATTTCAGCGATGTGCCTACGTGAGCCAGAAGTGACATAGGCATATTGGGGATGTCGAGCTGACACTCTGTTTTTCTGGGCAAAAACTCTATGGTAGAAGCTAATTCTACCACTCAGTTTTTCCCAAGAGCCAGAGCATTGCCCCTGACATCCCCGACAGGGGCGTAGAGTTTAAAAACTCCCGGGAGGGGGCTCTTCTGTGCGTGCGCCTGAAGTGCACGCACCCGCCGGGACCATGTCCCCGCCCCCACCGCCACATCCCCCCCGCCTGACCACTCCTGCTTCTATCCCTCCATGGGCCAGCTGGGCATTTGCTTAGCTGGCCCCTGGACGGACGGAGGGAGGGTCGGAGTGGCCGGGGGGGGGGAGAGATGGCGGCAGCCCTAGGAAGGGCTGAGGGAGGCGCAGTGGAGAGCACACCATTTTCCCAGGGGGGGCTGAGTCCCCCCCAGGAAATTTCAGGGGTGGCTTGAGCCCTCGAGCCCCCCCGTAGTTGACGCCTATGATCCCCGATGTGCCTGTGTCACTTCCAGGTCACGTACACACATCACTGAAATGCCAGGTGTTCCTCCCTGCTCCCAGTAAGTGCACCAGCCACCAGCTGCTTGGAGGGATCTGGCAACCCTACTCTAGGTGGTCAGAGCAAGGAGAGGAACATCATTCCCTGTAGCTTACCCATGCCTCCCAGTATTGAGAGGTATATAGTCTCTTCCCATGGAGGATCCATGTCGTTACTGTCACTCATAGCCACTGATAAACCTGTTCTCCACTGCGGTTTGCCGAAAGTGCTTTGGCCCACAGAACCCAGGAAGGGCGATCTCTGGAGATTTCTCCGTCCCATTGCAAACCCCCCCCCCCCACTTTGTTCCTTATGCTGTTCCGAGGGGGTTTAGGGACCACAGGGGATACAATATGGGGCGGGGGGTTACAGCAGGCTGCAGTGGGAAAGGGGACCAGGAAAGTCCCCCTTCACCTAGTGCAGATCTGCTTGAACTAGATAGGACCTACCCCTATGAATTTGCCTAACTTGCCATATTTTAAAAACCTGCCCTCAGCTCTTGCGATAGCGGAGTTAATCCTTCCCTCTCCATATTCTTTGCAGAGACCTGGGCTTGGATCCCCTAGGCCTGGCTTTCCCCTTCTTGAGTCTTCAGTGATGCGTTACTGCTCTAGTCGTGTGGTTTTTGTCAACTTCAGTGCATTCTTTGGCAGCCACTTTCCTGCCACGCACTCGTAAGGATTGCCGGGAGCCACTTGGATAACCCCCCCCCCCAAATGAAATGGGAGGAAACGGCCGTACCCCTGTGCCCAGATGGCAACAGGCCTGACATGAACAGTCAATTTTTAGAGGACTCTTCCCCACTAGATGCTAAGTCGTTGCATTTCTGCCTTTCCCACCGATACTAAACCCACACCCCGCATCTTGTAGATACACACCGCTTGCCCATATTTAAGCAAGGAGGATGTGTGCGAGTGTGCTGAACCAGGCATTTCTTCCCCACCAGTTAATGCGGCCTTGCACATATTCAGCAGCAGTTAAACTAGGCAGCGACGAGAGCGTAGCAATTTCCAGCTAAACTGGAGGATAATTAGAAATGCCCTGTAGCAGGCGAGTTGGTGCTTCCAATTTATTTGCTGTTTATTACCGAGTCCCTGCCCCTTGGGTGTCATGACGATAAAACAGCACCTGCAGCTTGTGTGGGCTTTGATTTAGTGGGGTAAACGGTGCTCAGAGAGTAGATTAAAGCTGGAATGTGATCAAACCTTATTTGCAATCCGATTATACAAACTGCTCCTTGCACTGACCAGATTGAAGTAATTTCCCTATAGAAACGTTACACTCACTTTGGTGTAAAAATGATTAACATTTGCTGACTGGGGGTCAGCCTTTCACTTCCAGTGTAATTCTTTATCAGGCAACAAGCCCGTGCCACCTCTCCCCCCCCCCCCCCCCCCCGGTCTTCACCGTCTCCCTCCTACCATTTTGGTCTCATTTGTGTACAAGCTAATATTTCACCAATGGGTATCCTTCCCAAATTCTTTTTTTTTTTTTAAAATTGAAGCTTTGTTAATGAACGATTATAAGAAATAAGTCCTCCGGCATAAGCAGATTTAACTATTACACCCCCCTTTCCCCTCCGCTTCCCTCCCGCCTGATTGTTCAGTAGTATTGACATGCTTAATGATCTAAAGGAGACGGACTCGATAATGATGCAATTTCCATATTTTGCTGAAAAGGGCTATTGACGTCTTTATAAACAAGCTGTCTGTATGCACATGGCACATTAACTTCAGCATTTGTTATGATTTATGGACAACCACATCAGTCACGGAGCTAACCGTGCATTGATTTTTTTAAAAATGGGGGGGGGGGATGTTAACTGGTTGCCACTGCTGTGACAAGCCCATTTGCTGTTCTGCTATCCACCACCCAACGTTGCTGTTCTGTTATCCACCACCCAACCCTTGCCATCTTTTATTTTGCACCACATCAGGGACTCTGTCATTGGAGGGTCTCCTGTTTCTCAGACAAGGAGCCCATGCTGCTTCACTCTTGGCCTACTTGTATGCCAATCAAAGAAAACCTTTTTTATATATTGCTTGAAGTGCATTTAGCCAACCTGACTCAAATTCCAGCAACAACATGTTTTGCCGTATAAGATTTCAAAGGGTTTTTTTTTCTCCCCTTGCAGACATTGGGGTATAGCTATTTGAAAGTGGAGGAGGCCTTGACATGAGCGCATGTATGGCTGTAAAAAGAACATACAGATGTACTTCTGTGGATTTATGGTGGAGATGATACATGCACTCCAGTCAATCCTGGCAGATTCCAAGCTTGGCTCTTTGAGTCTGAGCACTAGAGACGACGCTAGCCTGCAAACATTTGAATGCTGGTTTGCAGGAGTCTTTACCCTTTGAAATGGTTTATAATTCTGACAGTGTTATTTTGATTCAAAAGCGGTAGTTGCATATCAGCATGGGCAGGGGTCCGTTGGAGTGGAAGCGCACAGGAGCGCAGCTCCGGGAGAGAGAAGCCCAGGGGGCAGGCCCATGACCAAGCCCCCCCCTCTCCTCGGCTTCCCCGAGCAGTGCAGAGGCGCAGCGCCCCGGGGAAAGCCCTGCTAGGGTCTTTATTGTTTTTAATGTTTTGTTTTAATATTGATAATTTTATCATTGTTCCTTTTATGACTGTGTGCTGCTTTTCCAGAGACTTGCTCAAGGTGGCATATAAATTTTCTAAGTATACCATTTTTTATCTGGGCACATGGCACATAAGTACTGGAGAAATTTCACCAACCCTTCAGCAGCTTCCACCCCATCAGTTTGGTGTAGTGGTCAGGAGTTGGACTCTAATCTGGGAGAACCGGGTTTGATTCCCCACTCCTTCACATGCAGCTGCTGGTGTGACCTTGGGCCATTCACAAGTTCTCTCAGAGCTGTTCTCTCATGAGCAGTTCTCAAAAGACCTCTCTCAGCCCCACCTACCTCACAGGGTGTCTTGTTGTGGGGAGGGGAAGGGATGGGTGGTGCACATGTCCTGGGTATCTCAAGTCTACTGGAAACTTGGTGGTTTCAAGGGAGCAGGAAGAGAATGAGGGTGTGTTCTTTATGCTTATTTTTATTGCACAAAGTATTGGATGGGGAAGGGAATGGAGGAAAAGCAGGTCAGTTTCACTCACCTGTGGAGTGGAGCCTGAGGGGTGGGTGAGTGAGGGGGTGAGGGGAGCCTCCTCACTCCCCCCCCCCTTCTGACACACTTCTGGTATGTTAGGGGGTGTGACATATGCAAATGTGTTATGCAAATGAGTTGTGCTAATGAGCTCCTGCACCTCTTTTTCTACGAGATGACCCCTGAGCATGTGTACCCCATGTCAGCAGCCTGTGCATATATGTTCCAAACACTGACACTATCTACAGTCACAAGAGATCAGACAGCTAAAAAATATGTGAAGTATGGAGACAGACAAATTATAGTGGAAGATTACTGTTGCATAAGCAACGTTGGGAGATCTGGTACGGTATTATATGGCCCAACCTTGTCAGATCTTGGAAGCTAAGCAGGGTCAGTACTTGGATGGAGGACCAACCAAGGAAGGCTCTCAAGAAGAAAGCAATGGCAAACCACCTCTGCTTCTCACTTGCCTTGAAAGCCCCTTGCTGGGGTTGCCATATGCATACATAGGGGATGTTGACATACTCCATTGGATAACTAATGATTAAATGTGAGCAGTCTTCATACTTCCAGAGTCCTCCAGACTGAGGATTGGCAATCTTATTGAGCCTGTGAGTACTTCTAGAACTGTGATGAACTGACCTCCAAAACCAAGATGCTTAGTGCATCAAATTCAGAGAGCTGGGAGACTAGGGGTTAATACCTCACTATAAAGCACAGTTTGATTAACAGGCTGCTGCCTGCATGCACATCCTTCTCTCTGACTGGTCAGCATCAGCTAAGGAGAGTTTTTAAAAGTCTTGTCAGAGGGAGTCAGTCGTCCTTTGGACTTTGTCTTGGCACTTGCCAGTCAGGAGGAGTGTGTGTGTTAGTCTGAGGGAAACAAACACGTTCACTTGGGAAGTGAATGGACAGAACTCCTTGCCCTTCTTGTGTACCAGCACATTTGAGGAAAAGTTCAGAAAGTCTAAGTTCACCCCAAGTTGAATTCTGTTTATGCACAGACTCCAGTACTGGGGTTTAGGTTTGACAGAAGAGACTGGACTGGAGGTTGAAAAGTCTAGGCAAACCAAAAAGGATGATCACTCCTAGAAAGAGGAGGATATTTCTTACCCAGTTATTCAGAGGGTTCAACTCAGAAGTTATTCAGAGGGTTCAACTCAGAAGAGGCCCCTGGTTGGTGTGAAAAGGGAAATGATCTTAGACTCCTTGAGAGTATAAAAGGGAAAGTTATAATCCCACAATGGAAATATTCAGATACAGGAAGAAAGTATTAACTTCCAGGAAACTAAAATAGTTTTATGAAACTTTTTACAGACACATTGTTGCTGAAAGAAATCTCCACAATAAACAAACCTCTCACAGTTAAGAACTGAGTCTCTAAGAATATAGGTTTCAACTATGTTCTGTTGCCTGTTCAAAATATTGTAAGTAGTATAAAGAACCAAATTTACCTTAACTTCTCATCCCCTGCCCTATTCCTAACTCAACTGTGCCTGTTCAATAAAATCAACCTTCCTGTCTGAACTTTACTTCGTGTCAGGTGCCCTTTCCAAAGAGATTTATGAGAGGGTTCCTGCTGCCTGGGCAAAAGCCAAATAACTTCTCTATCACAGGGTGGGAAAGGCAGGAAGTTATAATTCTATAATTCAAATACGCTGCTAAGAAGCTGCTCAGTCAGAGAGGGAAACAATGTTCTGGTGGGAAAATCTGCCTCACAGAGAAGAAGAAGGGGTCCATCATAGACATCACCACAAAATGGCACCCATGGGAGCAAGTGTCAGTTACAAAATGGCTGCCATGAGGTCCTGGGCTTAGTTTGCAAAATGTTAAGAGGCTCCAAGGTAAAACTGCTGTTTCTGAATGAGTACTATCTGCAGAAAATAAGGGTGGTGTCTCCTGGCTTCTAAAGCACCTCCTGCTCCACTGAAGTAGAAGAAAGTCAGGATTTGTGCTGTAGAGGAGATGCTTGTGTAGGGTTGCCAGGTATGGGTTAGAAAATACCTGGAGACTTTGGGTGTGAATCCAGGAGAGGGTGGGGTTTGGGGATGGGCCTCAACATGGTACAATGCCATAGAGTCCACCCTTCAAAGCAGCCATTTACTCCAGGGGAGCTGATTTTTGACAACTGGAGATCAGTTGTAAAAGTAGGAGATCTCAAGGCCCCACCTGGGAGCTAGCAACCCTATGCTTGAGCAAGAAGCAAATGTGATGATGCCTGTGCATGGTCATGTTGGAAATTGCTGCACTAAATGCATGTGGGTTTCCCATCATCCCTTGCAATTGTCGATAATCCTTATAGTATGGACATATACTGTAACATAACACATTCATGAGATTTGCTGGTGGAATGGTCAAGAACAGATGTGACTGTGTAATAGGCTCCACCCCCAAATCTCCAGGTATTTCCCAACCCAGAGCTGGTGACCCTAGAGTGTCACCTAGGAGTGACAACACATTGTCCCCAAACTCCACCCTCCACAAGCACCGCCCCCAAACTCCAGGCATTTGCCATGGCAGTGTTGGAAATCTGACTGCAAGCTCATTGCCATGATAAGGTATATTTGTCATTTTTCTGTCATGGTGCATGATATTGTATGCACGTGATTGTGTTTGTGTTATATGTTCATATTTGGCTTATAGAAGTTGTGCTTGGGGCCTGGTCACAAATGTGTAGCTAAGCCCTAAAACAGACTGCAGATTCCTTAGTAACCAGGAAACACTTTTTGACAGAAGATTTTTTCCCTTGGGCTAGCAGAAAGAAAGCAAGAAAGCAGCTTGACAGATCTTTTTTTTAAAAAATTGCATACCATTCTCTCTGGAAAAGTCAATGGGGGGGATAGGGGTGGGGTTGGACAGTTTCCAAGACAAAATAAAAAGCAATTAAATTATAGCAAATATGGGGGGGGGGGGAATTAAACTGAACAAAAACTCAGTGTAAAAGCAATAAGACCAGGGGTCATTTGGGGCTGGAGTGAGGTGGAGCAGTGCTCCGCCAGCCCAGGAGTGGGCATCTGATCTGATTTGACCTGCTGCTGAATTGCCGCCGCAAAAAGCGGCTGGAGGGGAGGAGGTTTGAGGGAGAGGCTCCCTCGAACCCCCTCTCCTCCAGCCCCTCATATACCCCATGAGTTTTTGCCATTCAATGGCCCATAGGGTATAATGGGGCTGAAACTGACATTCAGCCGCCGAATGACTCCCAAATCCGCTTCCATTGCCGAAACTGACATGCGGGGGTCATTCGGCAGCCAGAACAGATGCGGCCTGATTTGGCCAGATCTGAATCAGGCCAAAAAGGATGGAAGATTTTTTGCTTCCCTTTCTGACACACTTCCAGTGATGTCAGGGGGTGCGGCATATGCTAATGAGTTATGCTAATAGGTATGCTAATGAGCTCCTGCGCCTCTTTTTCTACAAAATGACCCTTGAATAAGACTGACGTATAAAGCAAGCAAGGAAAATCATGCGCAGTAAAAAACCAACAGAAAAGTAAAAGCACATTTAAAATACCTGTTGGGTTTTTTAAAAAAAATGTTCTGCTACTAAAAGATCAATGAATTTAGCATCAGGCAAAATGACAGAAAAAGGACATTCCATAAAAGAGGTGTGACCGCTGAAAAGACCCTGCCTCTCGTCACCACCCGCCTCACGTCTGAAGACAGAAACGCAAAGTAGGGCCTGAGATTGAGACTGTGAAGCTCAAACAGGCTCATGTGGGAGGAGGCCTGGCGGGGTCATGGCTCAACACAGTCAGGTCATACTTTCTAAGGAAAGACTGCAGTTAGTGAACAAACTTTAAATAAATGGCAGACATGGTCTAAGTGGTGATCAGCGGATAATGGTCTAAAAGCAGCCCCATACTATGAACCTTCTCCTTTAGGGGGAGTACAATTCCATCTGGAGAAGGCAGACTCCTCAGGCAGTATTGTATACTGAGACTGAGGCAGTGTTTCAATAAGTGATTTCTTTATTCAGCTCAGAACATAACAATCAATACACAGAACAAGCCAGTTTACATACAATCTGAGGCAGGCAAACCACACCTCCAGAAACAATAACGTCCAATCATCGAACAGTGCTTCAGACCAATGAGAACTGTTCCCACCGAAAGTCTAAGTCTCTCCAGGGCAACAGTGACCAATCCGGTTGTGTATTTTAGGATACTGGGGCCTCTATGGAGCTGTACTCTAAGCTCACATCTAATAACACAGTAACTGAATACATAACACTCCTCCCCCCTAAGTTAGCACACATAATCTTGCAAGTGATGGGGGCAAGTTCTTACTCGATGGGAGTGCCGTGGTTCTCTGGTAGACTATGTAGGGTCTCGGCCAGAACTGTGTGGCTGACCGTCCATGGTGCTGTCGGGGCCTGTTGTGCTGGGACTCTCCAGCTCGAAGGGTGGTGCCCACGCTGGAGAGTTCTCACACTCTGTGGTTGATGAAGGAGCCACCCCGCCTTTGACCCGGTAGTCGGCTGGGGGGGCATTGCAATACATTGGCTGGGGAATGTTGCAATGTGTAGGCTGGGGAATGTTGCAATGTGTAAAGTCTTCCCCCTGGTTATGTGGATCCACTGGCTCTGCTTCCCGGGCCCAGAGTCACTGCAGCTGGTCAGGGTGCCGGTGCAGGCATTTCCCCTTGGTAGTGGACACCACATAAGAAACCGGCCTGGTGCTGGTGGTTACTCTGGCTGCAATCCACACTGGCCCATCACTGTAGTTCCAGGTGTAGATGAGATCACCTGGCTGAAAGGATCGAAGGGGTTCTGGAGCCTTTCACTGTGGCGGTCGGTCAGGTATGAGGTCCGGGTGCAGGCGGTCCAGCACCGTAGTTAAACAGTGGTTCATTAGGAGTTCCACCGGGCTCCTCCTAGTAATTGTGTGGGGTGTTATGTGCTGCTGCAACAAGAATTCAGCTGGTCTATGGCTCCAGTCGCCATAGACTAGCTTCCGCAGGGCGTCCTTTGTAGTGCGGACCATTCTTTCGGCCTGTCCGTTAGTGGATGGATGGAACGAGGTGGCCATGATGTGCCAGATCAAGTTGGCCTCCGTGAACCTCTGGAATTCGGCTGATGTAAATTGTGTCCTCTTGTCGGACATGATAGTCTTGGGCAGTCTGTGTGTGCTAAAGATGCAGCACAATGCCCTAATGACTGATGCCGGTGTCATTGCAGACATTGAGACTACTTCTAGCCACTTGGAAAATGAGTTTGCCCTTGGAAAGGGCCAGCAAAGTCAATATGCATGCAGGACCAGGGCACTCGAGTGTTGAACTGGTGCCTGAGGCAGCTCTGGTTGTAATTCTTGGCAGGGCTGGCAGATACAGAGCCATCCTTCAATCTCCTGGTCCAGGTTTGGCTGCCAGATGTAGCTGCATGCTAATGCCTTCATCTGCACCACTCCAGGGTGTCCTGCATGTAAGACCTCTAGTACCCTGCTGTGAAGTTGGGTGGGAATGACCACACGGTTCCCCCATAGAAGGCATCCCTTGTGGACTGACAGTTCATATTGCCATGACTTGTATGCCAAGAAATCGGTAGTCTGACTGCTGGCTGGCCACCCCCTCCACCCCCAGTTCAGGACCCGGGACATAGTGGGATCCTTGGTGGACTGTGTGGCAACATCGGATGTATGGAGTGGAGGTTGTGGCAGCTCCTCAAGAGCCATTACATTGCAGGCCAGAGAGGGATCTAGTGCCGGGGCCCAGATAGGCAGGTGGCTGAGCGTGTCAGCGTGGCCGATGGCCTTCCCCGGCTGGTGGGCCAGTTCATAGGTGTAGGCAGACAGGAATGCCAACCAATGTAGCATCCTGGGAGACATGACCTGGGGAGTCTGGCGGTCTGGGGTGAATAATCCTAACAGCGGCTTGTGGTCAGTTACAATCTGGAAATGTGGACCATACATGAAATCATGGAATTTCTTTACTCCAGCAACAAGGGTGAGTGCTTCCTTGTCAATTTGGGCATAGTTTCTCTCAGCAGATGACAATGTTCTGGAGAAATACGTGATAGGGGACTCTCAACCATCAGGCAAATGGTGACTCAGGATTCTGTAGGGGGAGGCGTCAGCGGCCATGATGTGCAGTAGACGTTAGTCAAAATGCGTGAGGACTGAGTTGGACGATAGTAAGTCCTTGACAGCAGCGAATGCTCGGGTGTGACTTGCCCCCCAGCTCCACTGTGATTTCTTCTCCAACACTTGATGTAATGGTTCTGCGACTAATGCTTTATGCGACAGGAATGAGTGATAGAAACTGAGAAGGTTGAGGAATGATTGGAGTTCTTTTTTTGAAGTAGGGGTCAGTGCGTTGTGGATCGCCTTGACCTTGCTCTCTGTTGGATGCACCCCATCAGCATCAGTGAGGAACCCTAAAAACTCGACTTGCAGAACTCCAAACTGGCACTTCTCATGCTTCACCTTTAGGCCCGCGTCCTGGAATCAGTGGAGGACTTGCCGAAGGCATGCAGCCAGTTCCTCAGCAGTCATGCCGGCTATCAAGACATCATCAAAATATGGGACAACACCAGGAATGTCCCAAAGAAGACCTTCCATAAGGCTTTGGAAAAGCCCCAGGGCTACACTCACCCCGAACTGTAGGTGGTTGACTTTGAATGCCCGGCGGTGCGTCACAATAGTTTGGGCTTCTGCAGTTGTCGGAGTGACAGGCTATTGTTGGTAAGACTGTGCTAGGTCAAGTTTGGCGAAGATCTTACCTCTGGCCAATGATGCTTGGAGATGGCTGATGACCGGTACTGGATATGCATGCTGCTGCAGAGCCTTGTTTATTGTGCACTTGTAATCTGCACAGATTCGCACTCACCCATTAGGTTCAATGGGCATGACGATAGGGGTCTCCCACCTCACATGCGATACTGGCTCCAGCACTCCCTGTGCAATGAGGTGGTCAAGCTTGTCAATGATACACGGCTTTAAGGCGAAGGGTGCCTGGCGAGCCTTCATGTGAATAGGTGTGATGGTGGGGTCAAGGTCGAACAAAACCGGGGGTCCTGTGTAGCAACCTAGGGAACCATCAAATACCACAGGAAAATCTATACACACTGAGTCCTAGCTGTCATGGGAGACTTGTTGCACTCCCACTACGTGGATGCCTAGCGCTTCGAACCAATCAAGTCCCAAGAGGCTAGCACGGTGTCCCTCGACCACTATGGCCCTTAGGGGGCCATAGAACTTTCTGTAGTGCACCATGAATTTGCCGATTCCTGCAACTGGGATGCGCTGTTTCTGGAAGTCGACTAAGTGGAGGTCACACTGCTCCAGTCATCATCTGTTCCATCTGGGAAACAACCAGCGTAGTGTCTGCAATGATTGTGGGTGCCAATCCCGAATCAACCTCCATCTTGCAGGGCACGTTGTCGAGGACAGCTCTCACCTAGATTTTGTTCCTTGTTTCTAGATGCATACTTGCCACTGAAAAGTGGTGGAGACATCTGTATGTTGAATGGCAATCAGATGGTTTGGAAAGATACCTTAGTGGAGGTCGCAGTCTGCTTGGCGATGTGTGAGGTGATCCTTGGCTTTCGCAGAATGGCAGACCTGAGCAATGTGTCCTGTTCTTCTGCAGTTACGACACTGGACTTCATGGAAACGGCACTTCCAGTGTTCATGGTTGCCCCCGCAACCAGCGCAGGTTGTCTTAGTATTAGGCTGCCGATTACAGCGTTTTCAACTCTCGGCTTGCATTCAGTGAACTCCGTCGTCCTCGCTGTCAGTGTCTTCCATGCTTTCCTGATGCACTGGTTGCGTCTTATGAGACTTCGGTGGCGTTCTGGATTGTTGCACCACTTTGGTTGATTGGTCAGCAGTTTCTGCAGCTACAGCTTCTTTGTATGCTGACTGAAATGCAACTTCCTTTTTTGTGAAAAGCCGGCACTGTAGCTTTTCGTTCACCAGGCCACATGCTAGCCTGTCACAGAGTATGTTGCAAAGGTCTGTGAAATTGCACTGCTGCGCTGTCTTCCAGAGTACAGTCACCTATTCGGCTATGGACTCACCCTGAGCTTGGTCATGCTTGTGGAAAGCGTGCCGACATGCAATTTTGGACGGCTTGGGTGTAAAATACTCCTCCAGTTGTCCATAATCTTAGTGAGTGTCGTTGCCTTGAGCTCAGCTGGCACCACTAATGTTCTAGCTACATCAAAAATGTTCTTTCCACAGACGCTAAGAAATATGGCTTTCTTTATGTCTGGATTGATCTCATTAGCGGTGATGTAGATGTCAAATCTGGAGACAAATGGGTCCCAGTCCTCAGTGGTTGCGTCAAACGGCTCGAATTGGCCCTTGATGGCCATTGTAGTGTTGCTCAGGAGCCGTGGTATCAGTACGCAGGCTTTGCTTTCGGGGCCAAGGTGACAATTCCTTGCCCACTGCAGTGATCAGCTCTGGTTCTGTGGGGCTGCCTACCCACAGCATCCCATCCTCGTCGCCAGTATTGTATACTGAGATTGAGGCAGCGTTTCAACCCGTGATCTCTTTATTTAGCTCAGAACATAACAATCAATAGACAGAACAAGCCAGCTTATATACAGTCTGAGCCAGGCAAACCACACCTCCAGAAACAATAACATCCAATCATCAAACAGTGCTTGGGACCAATGAAAACTGTTCCCGCCGAAAGTTTAAGTCTCTCTGGATTGGTCTGTTTGCAACAGTGACCAATCCAGGTGTGTATTTTAGGATACTGGGGCCTCTATGGAGCTGTACTCTAAGCTCACATCTAATAACACAGTAACTGAATACATAACAGGCAGTATCGCCACTAATTGACCAATAGCACTTCAGTCATGGTTAGGGTTGCCAGGCAACCCCGTGAAGTAATTAAGAGGTAGGGGGACTGGCATGCTTGCATCACCCTGGCAAACTGATGTCACTTCCGGCAAAGACTGAAAGTGATGTTATGGGATGCTCTAGCATATACAAAACTCTTTGATAAAATAATTTAGTGGAAGACCTGGTAAAAGGTATTCTTAGAAAAATATTCTTTAGCAAAGATTAAATCAGCAGAGCAATGGAAAAGAGTCAGAGTCCATGTGTATGTTTGAAAAGAAAAATCACTTTACTTGAACTAACGGGAAAGGCAAATGGGATTTAAAACAACAGACTCTAAATCCTACATGTTGATAGCTAGAAAACTACATTAGAAGAATGGCGTCTCTTCTCCAAGCAAACAAAGACAGGGGAGAGACCCCAATATGCAAAATAGCCAATACATTGATTTTCCAGTCACAATGATAAAGTTCAGGTCATTTAACTAAGACCTCCTACAAGATTCGTGGGCTTTTATCACTTGATAATGGATTGGTTACAGTAACCACATGTGACAAATGCAATTTTGGGCTGTATCAACAGAAGTATAGTGTCCAGATCACGCAAAGATCACTTTGCTCTGGTTAGACCTCACCTAGAGTATTGTGTTCAGTTTTGGGCACCACAGTTTAAGAAAGATCTAGACAAGCTGGAACATGTCCAGAGGAGGGCAACAAAGATGGTGAGGGGTATGGAGACCAAGTCCTATGAGGAAAGACTGAAGGAGCTGGGTGTGTTTAGCCTGGAGAGGAGATGACTGAGAGGTGATATGATAACCATTTTCAAGTTCTCCAAGGGCTGTCATATAAGAGGGTGGTGCAGAGTTGTTTTCTGCTGCCCCAGAAGGTCGGACCAGAACCAGCGGGTTGAAATTAAATCAGAAGAGTTTTCGGCTAAACATTAGGAAGAACTTCCTGATAGAGCGGTTCCTCAGTGGAATAGGCTTCCTTGAGAGGTGGTGGGCTCTCTTTCTTTGGAGGTTTTCAAAGAGAGGCTAGATGGCCATCTGACAGCAATGCTGATTCTGTGAACTTAGACAGATCATGAGAGGGAGGGCAGGAAGGGTTGCCTCAGGGCTTAGTTCTTGTGGCCCTACTTACATGCCCAGGGATATGCCGATCACCATGTTGGGGTCAGGAAGCAATTTTTCTCCAGGCCAGTTTGGCTGGAGATCCTGGAGGATTTTTGTCATTATCTGGGTGTGGAACTGTAGTTGGGGGTGGTGGGATTTGTGAGTTTCCTGCCTTGTGCAGGGGGTTGGAGTAGATGACCCTGGAGGCCCTTCCAACTCTATGATTCTATGATTCCTGTTGACTAACAAAAAAAGTTAACTCTATAATTACTGAAGTGTTGTTCAACTTGCTAAATCCAACACCTGGCAACCCTACATCTGGATTGAGCTTCAGCTTCTTGGCACTTATCCAGCCAATTATAGTCTCCCAGGACTGGTTCGGGACTACCACTGCCTCACCTAATCTTCCCTAGAAAGACATTCCAGGTATTCCAGTGGGGGAGTATAACCTCATAACTGAGAAACAGGAGACACAGAGGCAAACATCTCCCCTCCTAGCCAGCGTGGTGTAGTGGTTAAGTACACGGACTCTAATCTGGGAGAACCGGGTTTGATTCCCAGCTCCTCCACTTGCACCTGCTGGATGACCTCGGGCAAGCCATAGTTCTGGGACAGCTGTTCTTGAAAAAGAGCAGTTTCTGTCAGAGCTCTCTCAGCCCCACCTACCTCACAGGGTGTCTGTTGTGGGGAGGGGAAGGGAAAGGAGTTTGTAAGCCGCTCTGGGACTCCCTTGGGTAGTGAAGGGTGGGGTATAAATCCAATCTCCTCCTCCTCCTCCTCCTCTTCTTCTTTTTCATCATCATTCAAAGAGAGGTCCATAGTAGGCTGTTACCTGAGATAATCAAAATATAAACTTGCTATCTTTTTTACTGTGGAGCTTTGCAGGTGCTAAATATTTTTATAAGACTGTTTATGTAAGGACACACCCTGTCTCTCTAGCCCTTCCCCATACCCACTGATTGGATACATTCTTTGTTGAAAGATTAGGATAATAGATTTTTCCCTCTCACATCCAAAACTCAGAAGTCATGATTGAGCCTGTTTTTCCTCTCATCTTAATTTTTTTCTCCTGCCAAACAAAATTTGATTGCACAATGAGGGTAATTGTCACCCTTTAAATCATGAAGTAATTAATTTTTTTGAATAAGCATTTCCTTTTGGGTGAGGGGGTGCTTAGACTTTTGCAAAAAGTTCTCTACGGCAGGGCTACTAATGCTTCCCTCCAAAGAGCTGCGGGAAGATTTCCTTTTAAAAACTTAACATTTACATCAGGTCAATAAAAAGCGACTTCTGGTGAAACAAATTTGCTTCTAGACAGCCAGACAGGAAAAGCTTCGTAAATTGGAAGGAAGTTTTTTTTTTAAATGTAGATATTTATGGTAGGCAGTTGGACTGGCAAACTGTCACAAAGTGGGTATATATAGTGTTTAGAAATTTCAAAAGACATCACATTAATTATTTCTGTGATCTGTACAACTCAGTAAAATAGAATGTTATTATAGATGGGAGGCTTTGGGGTAGTAGTAAGATTTGAACCAGGCACTTCTCTGGCAGAGGAAAGAAGAAAAGCGAAAGGCAAAGGTGAAAAGAAACGATTTACCAAACTGAATGCAGATTTCCAGAGAACAGCAAGGAGAGATAAGGAGTCTTTCCTGAATGAACAATGCAAAGTAATAGAAAAAAACAATAGAATGGGAAGACCTAGAAATCTCTTCAAGAAAATTGGAGAAATCAAGGGAACGTTCCATGCAAAGCTGGCCATGATAAAGGACAAAAATGGTAGGAACCTAACAGAAGCAGAAGAGATTAGGAAAAGATAGCAAGAATACACAGAAGAACTATACAAGAAGGACCTCAATGTCCTTGACAACCACAACAGTGTATTCACTGACCTCGAGCCAACCATCCTGGAGTGCGAAGTCAAATGGGCTTTAGAAATCATTACTAACAACAAAGCTAACAGAGGTGATGGTATCCCAGCTGAGCTATTCAAAGTCTTAAAATATGCTGCTGCTAAAGTGCTGCACTCAATTTGCCAGCAAATTTGGAAAACACAACAGTGGCCACAGGATTGGAAAAGGTCAATTTACATTCCAACCCCAAAGAAGGGTGATGCCAAGGAATGTTCAAACTATCTCACAATTGCACTCATATCACAATCTAGCAAGGTGAAGCCTACAAGCTAGGCTTCAGCAGTATGTGGATAGAGAACTGCCAGAAGTACAAGCCGGGTTTCAAAGAGGTAGAGGAACTAGAGATCAAATTGCCAACATTATGGAGAAAGCAAGAGAGTATCAGAAAAAACATCTACTTCTGCCTCATTAACTGTGCTAAAACCTTTGATTGTGTGGATCACAACAAACTATGGCATCCTAAAGAGATGGGAGTATCAGACCACCTCACTTGTCTCTTAAATAACCTGTATAAGGGTCAAGAAGCGACAGTTAAAACCAGATATGGAACAACTGATTGGTTTAGCATAGGAAAAGGAGTACAACAAGGATGTATATTGTCACCTTGCTTATTTAATTTATATGCAGAGTACATCATGTGAAATGCCGGCCTGGATGAATCACAAGCTGGAATTAAGATTGCTGGGGAAAACATCAGTAACCTCAGATGTGCAGATGATACCACTCTAATGGCAGAAAGTGAAGAGGATCTAAAAAGCCTCTAAGGTGAAAGAAGAGAGTGTAAAAGTTGGCTTGAAACTCAGCATCAAAAAAACCAAGATCATGGCATCTGGTCCCATCACTCCTAGGCAAATAGAAGGGGAAACCATGGAAGCAGTGACAGACTTCATGTTCCTGGGATCCAAGATTACTGCAGATGATGACTGCAGCCAGGAAATTAAAAGACGCCTGCTCCTTGGGAGGAAAGCGATGGCAAACCTAGACAGCATAATAAAAAGTAGAGACATCACCCTGCCAACAAAAGTCCGTATGGTCAAAGCAATGGTATTCCCAGTTGTAATGAATGGCTGCGAGAGCTCGACTATAAGGAAGGCCGAGCGCCGAAGAATAGATGCTTTTGAATTATGGTGCTGGAGAAGACTCTTGAGAGTCCCTTGGACTGCAAGGAGATCAAATCAGTCAAACCTCAAAGAAATCAACCCTGACTATTCCCTGGAAGGCCAGATGCTGAAGCTGTAGTTCAAATACTTTGGCCACCAAATGAGAAGGGAGCACTCACTGGAGAAGACCCTGATGCTGGGAAAGATTGAAGGTCAAAGAGGATGAGATGGTTAGACAGTATTATCGATGCAACAAACATGAAATTAAGCAAACTCCAGAGCACAATGGAAGACAGGAGGGTCTGGCGTGGTGTGATTGGACTCGAAGTGTGCGACTGAACAACAACAACAACTTCTCTGCACTATATCACTTATCAGATATGGAGTTTGCTAGGAGCAGTTATTAAAACACAAAGCAAGCATCTAGCTGTCTCTGTTTTGGAACAAAATATATAACAACTCTGAAATGAATGTTCCAAATAGAAACTCAAATTCCTGCTGTTATGTTTCTAGCTGAATAATGATGATGATCTGTACACTGGATGCTTTCATCCCATTGCATCTGTGAAAGCAGGGGTCCCCAAACTTTTTGAGCCTGTGATCAACTTTGGAATTCTGACACAGGGTGGAAGGTGCAATCAAAAAATGGCCGCCTCGAGAGGTGGAGCCATATACACACCCAGAGGAAGTCCTTGCACACACACACACACACACACACACACACACACACACACGCACGATTTTATTCTAGAAGGGGGTCCTGAATTTCAATACATTTGTTAGGCTCCTTAAATTCAATTAAAGATACTGGTTCGAACCCAAGAATTCCTTTCTGCCAAGAGAGGAGTAAATTGGTCACCTTCCGTGGCCAAACATTGATTTAAATACCCATTTAGTGCATGCACATTTCTGTTTTGTCACATGTTGATCTTAGGCCTGGCATTCCAGATATGTTTCTCAACTGGGATAAGTAGTCCTTCAACAGAAGTTGTGTTTCTGGGTGCACATTCGCACACTGCAATTTGGGGTGTTGCCCCTAAGCCATTTTTAAAAACTTGTTTTTCACTTGCACGTTTGGCCCGCATGTTTGGTCTTTTGTTTGTCTGGACAAGTATGGAGAAGTGGTTCTGTGTATGTCATGGTGATTAGTCTGCGTAGCAGTCAGGTTCTTAGTGCAGAGTGACATTAAGCTATTGTTTCACAGGCTTCGCTGTGTTTCCCCACCCACTGCTGTTAGGAGCAGTGATTTTCAGACACTGCATCATCATTTGCAAGATGGGATAACTGCGCCAGACCACTCTCATGTTCCACAAATGATTGTCAAAGAACAGGATCGGGGTACACTGATATCCATGCCAGACCAACACCTACGCTGCATGCAGAGACAACACATGCATTTCTCGGTGATTTATAGGGATGCCAGCCTCCAGGTGGGACCTGGGGATCCCCTGGAATTTCAGTTCATCTCCAGGCTACAGAGATAAGTTCCCCCTGGAGAAAATGGATGCTTCAGAGGGTGGACTCTCTGGCATTGTACCCCACCGAGGTCCCTTTCCTTCCCAGGCTCCTCCTCCAGATCTCCAGGAGTTTCCCAACCTGGATCTGGCAACTCTACCCCCATCCCCCCATCCCCTGCCAGCGGCCAGGGAGGCCTGGCAACCTTGATTCACTGTGTGATTACCAAATGAGTACCAGCCCTGTGTCTCAGCTAACTTGAAGTTCTATGTGGTGGATTGCATTTGTTATATTCTCATGACTCAGTGATTCTGAAGAAACTTGAATGCCAGCAAAGGATGATGCTGAATGGAGGAAAGCATCTACATTATAACTTTCTCTTTACATCAAAAAGAAGAAGAAGAAGAAGAAGAAGAAGAGATTGGATTTATACCCCGCCCTCCACTCCCCAAGGGAGTCTCAGAGCGGCTTACAAACTCCTTCCCCTTCCCCTCCCCACAACAGACACCCTGTGAGGTAGGTGGGGCTGAGAGAGCTCTTTCCCAAGCTGTCCTTGAGGGAACAGCTGGTACAGAGCTATGGCTTGCCCAGGGTCATCCAGCCAGGTGCAAGTGGAGGAGTGGGGAATCAAACCCGGTTCTCCCAGATTAGAGTCCGCGCACTTAACCACTACACCAAACTGGCTCTCTTTGTCACTTTGTCACAAAAAGGCCCACTTTGTCACTTTCCCTGTCTTAGCTGCTCTACATGGCCATATTCTTGCTGTATATTTTGTAAATCACACGTGTATGTTATCTGTCAAACGTTTGAATACAGATTTTAGAGGGTTTTTTTTTAATGATGTGTTGGATCCAGTGATCTGCTGGCCCAAGGAGGAGAGAGGATAGTCACTACGGCTGCGATCACACCCACTAAATAATCCAATTTCAATCCACTTTCAATGCACTTTCAAATTGGATTTTGCCAGTTTGCACAGTAAAATCCAGTTGGAAAGTTCATTGAAAGTGGACTATTTAGTGTGTGTGATCACAGCCCATGGGTGCTTTCACACACGGAATAATGTGCTTTCCATCCACTTCCAATCCACTTTAGCAATCATTATCAAGTGGATCTCACCATTTCACACAGTAAAATCCAGATGCAAAGCGTATAGAAAGTGTACTGAAAAATGCATTACTCAGCATGTATGACCCCTCCCACCAGCAATCTGTTTTGACCCCAGAAATGTTGATTCCTGAGGTCATGGGCCAAGTGCAGCTTCACTGACGGAAGAGGGAGGAGCAGCAGTTTTGCCTGCCTCCCCCTCCTTGGTGAAACTCACTGAGCCATGTAGCAGAGGATGTGGATCCCATGACCTCAGGAATCAACCTCCTTGCCTGAGCTCGAAAGGGACTATTAGGGTGAAAGGAACATGGCAGCAAGAGTGGAGGACGGTCCCCATGACCCACTCCAGTCAACATCCTGACTGCAGCGTCCTGCACCATCTGAAGCTTCTGAACACATTTCAAGGGCAGCCCCTAGTAGAGCATGCTACAGTAACCTAATCCAGAAGTAACCAGGGCATGTGCCACATTGGCCAGTAGCACCAATGGTGCTATTTTTTAATCTACGTGTTTTTGACAATATAATGGTAATACATGGTACTGAGGACAGTTATTTGTTGAAATGCATTTGGCTTTTTTTTATTATTCTTATTATTGTTTGGGTTCTTTTATGGCACACCTTTTGGCATATTTTTTTTAACCATTTTCAGGTCTCTGAATTTATGCATGGTGTGTTAATTCAGGCTTTTGTAATTCACTGTGTTACTTTTGTATATGACACCTCTATGTAGAGCTTGTTGTAGGGCACCCATTAGACTTTTTTTGTATCATTGGGGGGTGTTCGTGGGAATCATGAAAGTTATCTGTTTGTTAACATTTATACTTATAGACATTTTAATTATTTTCCAGTTTTTCCAACCGTTTGGGTAACCTAATCTGTTTTCTTTGGTTAAGTGTCCCCCTCCCTCCCCCCTTTTCCCCACTAGATTCAAGGCCTGTAGCTCCCTAGAGACCAACAAGATATTCAGGCTATAAGCTTTCGGGAGTCAAAGCGCCCGTATCTTCTTCAGGTATCTGACAAAAGGAGCTTTCACTCTCAAAAGCTTCTAGCCCAAAAATTTTGCTGGTCTCTAAGGTGCTACTGGCCTTGAATCTAGCTGTTCTCCTGCAGACGTACTGGACTTGAATCTAGCTGTTCTTTTGCCCCCTTCCTTCATTCCTTCCTTCCTTCTTCCAAAATTTATATCCTGCCCTTCTGGCCTCACAAGGGCCACCAACATGTCTGATAATTTAAAACATACATGATAAAAATCATATTATAAAACCATTAAAAACAACTCATTTGATTTTTGGGGCCCATTGGTGAAACTGAGATGTTGGATGACAGGTAAGTTTCCCCAGTGGGGGAAACAGCAGCTTCCTGGAGCCATTTCAGATCAGGGGCATGATCATCCTGATGTGAATCTGGCCCCCAGTGGTGGCCCCCGGCTTTATTTATTTAATTTATTTCTTAACACCTTTATATCCCATATTTCTTCATGGTTCAAGGCAGCTTTCAATAGAATGTTCTACTGTTGCATTGTTTCCTTGGCTGCTTAATTCTTTTTAGTGCTTCTGTTTAGGGTGACTTTATGGATTTTTAAAAAATATTTTTATTGGAAACTACCTTGGAACAAACCATATTTTTGACAGGTGCAGTATAGATCGGTTAGATAAATGAACCATTCCATGTATGCCAAAAAACCCCCATGGTTGAGGTTCTTTGACTGAAAGTGACATGCAGAACTTGGCGAGTTCTCCCTCCAGGGACCATGCTTAGCATAGCACTCTGGACCAGGGTTCATTGTAGGTCTGGGATCTTGATCATGGATGAAGGCTATGGCGAGGCACTCTGTCTGAAGTGAGCTGTAGGGGTGTGCATTCGGCTAAATCCAAGCTGGAAAAAAAATTCCAAATATTGCTTCAGACAGATACTGATTTTGGTTATTGTTCATCTATCTGAAATGGCCAAGCATCTCAAAATTTGTGCAACTCCACAGCGAGTAAACTCTGAAGGCATTTAAAGGGCTCGCAGAGCCCTTTAAATGCCTTTGGGGTTCACTCGCCATGGAATCCTGCAGCTTGGAGAAGGCATTTAAAGGGACCACAATCTCTTTAAATGCTTCCCCCCCTCCATTGAAAGCAATGTAGTATGGGAGCACCTTCTTTGAGGGCCCATAGAATTGGACCCCCAGTCCAATATTTTTTTAAACTTGGGGTGGGTTGAGGAGAGGCACCAGCAACTATGCTGCAAATTTGGTGCCTCTACCTCAAAAACAGCCCACCATGAGCCTCAGATACCCCTGGATCGATTCTCCATTATACCCTACTAGCTTTGCTACAGTATTTAAGTTCCGTAAATCCAGTTATAATACTGATGATGTGAACTTTGAAATGTAAGATTTGTTGTAGGAATTCTAATGGAGAAGACTGTAATATAAAAAATGAATTAAGACATACGTACTTTTTCTTTCTCCATTGAAGGGCCTCTCTGTAGACCACACTGGTGGTTCTGCCCTCAGGGGCTAGGATCACCAGGCTGCTTGGTGAGCTCCCTCTGGAGCAGGCAACACAGAATTGCCCATTTAAGAAGCAGTCGTCTGTTAAGTCAGCTCTTGCCATCTTCCACGAAAGTGATGACCTCTCTACTTGTGTTCCTGGATTGTTTTGCTGTAAGCATCCCACCTCCTCTCCTACACCTGACAGGCAGCTGCCTGTCCAGTGTAGGAGGGGGAGGGGGGAGGAGTACTAGAAGCCACTGTGGAGGCAGGTCTGGCAGGATCACCAAGGCATTACTGCTGGGGTGGGCTCCCTCATGAGTTAAAGGCATCTGGGAGGCAGGGCCAGCAGCAGGGCTAAGGCCCAATTTACTCCTCCCCTCTGAAGTAGTTTGACTGCTGTCTTTTCCTATGCTCATTTCACGCTGGTTTCAAATTTCACTCCCTGGGTCTGAAGAGTACTAAGCAATAGGATTTGTTTAAAGCAGTATAATGCTAGCTTTACCACAGGAGGGCAATTAATGAATGTAAACAGTGATTTTTAAACTAGAACAAGTATGGTTTGAAACTAGAAACAGGTATAGATGGGTTTTTTTGAAACTAGAATGATTCCAGCCGGAAAGTCAGATGTAGATTTGACCTAAGGCAATCCTGATCTCCTCAACTGCCATTAGCTCTCTGCAGTTTCCTGTGACTGTTTTTTTTTTTTACCTCAGAATGCTGAGCTCTGCAGCTGACCAATCAGAGAGTGGGGGGTGCAAATAGGCAGCACCCTGGCAGCCTCATAGAAATCAATGGGGGGAGCACATTTCCCCCCTTTTGACCCACTTAGGGGTCGAATTTCTAAAAATCCCTTCTTAGTGAGTACTTACGCCATGGTAGGAGCGCTCTCCCCAAATTTGGTGTTCCTAGGTCCAGCGGTTTGGCCTGGGTGTTGATTTTACGGTGAGGGGACTTTCTTTTATATATATAGATGGGGACTGAACAACAAAAATTGAGTATAATGGTCTCTATAGGGTATAATGGAGCGGAAAAAAATTGGGTTTCCTGAATATTTCCAAAATCCAAGTACTATACTGGTATTGGGAATCGGGAATATCGGAAAATACTGATATTTTCGGGTTCAATATACCCAAACTCGAATACTGGGGGGAAGGGGGATTTGAACACCCCTAGTGGGCTGTGCAATTGTATTTCTGTTTAGGATACTGAGTGTGTATGGACAGTAGCCATTTACAGATTATGAGCTTTCCTTTCTTCCTTGGGAAACCTTCATTTACTGAGACACAATATCCTCAGTAACCTTCATACACACTGTGCTTAGTGAACTAAAGCCTCCTTTTACCCGCTCTGAATAGAACCCATTCCTGCCCATGCCTTGTGTGGCTCGGGATTTGAGTGCAGTCGCCAGTTTCAAAGCCCGTCCTTTCTATTTAACAATCAGTGCATTAGGCTAAAATATTCACACAAATGCACCAGCGACTGAAAGGGTTTGCAGTGTAGCGACAAGGCCCTGCTTCTTTTACCTGGGTTTGCAGAATAATGAATGAGCATTAGCAAAATATTCTTTTTGGCCTTTAGGTTTACCTTGATCTTCTCACAGAATGCAAATTGACATTATACCCACATTTCTATGGGATTTATTACCATGGTCATGATGTGAGGGCTCCCCCCACTTCTCTCTCTCTCTCGCTCTTTTCCCCCTCCTCCTCTCCAATATGAATAGTGTAAAAGGGGAAACATATTACTGCAAAGAAGCATTATTGTGCTGGGAATGTATAAACAGCTGAGAAGAATAGAACGACATGCTCATAATGGAGAGTGAAAGCTCTTCATTTTGTCGCGATTGTCTACCCTTCCTTTTTAAACAACCTTTCTCCCCCCCCCCCCCCACTATCATTACAAAGTTCTTTTTTCTTTTCTTCCCTCCCTCCTGCAAAATGAAGGGCATTCAGGCTGCCTGAAAGAAGCTTTTAAAGTTGATCTGGGCCCACACAAAAGCCAGGCAGCCCGAGAGCACCCATCACCTTGAGGAAGCAAACTTGGTCAATGTTCATTACTCATTGGCTCGATACAGTGAACCCCTCCGTTATGGGGGGGGGGGGGGAGGTTGTTAAGAAAAAAATCAGATAAACTTTTCCCCCTCCTAGATAAACAACTGAAATAATTTTTCTTCCGCTGTCAAGTCCCTTTTCTCCTCTTCCCGGCTCGTTCTCACACTCTTTTCCCAGCTCGTAAAAGGCAACCGAGCGTGGCTCTTTGGCCTGATAAATGGGTTCTTTTCAATTGGTAGCAGGCTGCAGGAAAAAGAGATAATCCTGGATAATGTGGACACAGTTTTCATTTCATGTCACCCAATTAAACTGCAATTATCCGGAGTGCAACGGCAGAAAAACTGGGAAGAATGGCTGGGAGACAAGGGGCTCTCGCTCCCTGGGACTTTTTTGACAGCGCACATTAGCTGAGGTTTGTTCTGTTATATATTAGAGAGATATAAATAATAAAGTGCTAGAAGAAGCACTTAGCAGCCCACAGCAAGGGACAGGCCGGTTACAACCTGTAGCTCAGCATAAAATGTCACCACATAAAGGATGGAGAATGGCACTTTGAGCCTGTGGGCAGAGGCAGAAAGAATTTCGCAAGTGTTTCGGCGTCAACAAATTTTTGTAATGTTGCCGCGAAGGAGAAATATCAACAAAATGCAGTATCTTTTTTGGGCTCCAAAGCTTTTACAGCAAGATTCAACTGACTGAGGGTGCCATCCTAAGCAGAGTGTATACTCTTCTAAAGTCTAGTGAAGCCAACGTGCTTTGAAATTTGTAACTCTGCTTAGAACTTCATGGTTAGATTATGTGGCATATCTTGGTTGTTTTGACGGCAATAAGCTTCAGATTTTAAAAAAATCATGTTGTCAGCTTTCAGATAAACAATACAATCGCTTGCCAATTATCAGTACTGTCTAATGTAGTCGATGGTCTAGAACTTCCATTTCTCCTACAGTATACCATAGAGACTAGAAGAAACTGTTTCCCGTAAAGACACTAAAGGGCACAGGCCGTTTGGGGATTGATACAATGACGGGAATGCAGTTGGCCCCATGACCTTTGATTGGTTGCTGGCTAATTTTAAAATAACATTGCAACCTGCCTTGAGTCCTTTAAAGCCAGGTGACAAATCCTTAAATAAATGAATAATATCGCCAAATCCTTTGCAGCCCACAAGAGTTCTATGGTAGACACAAAAATGCTCCTTGGCAGGGGTAAGTCTACAAAGTGTTCCTGACAGGTGTAAAAAAAAAAGAGAGAGAGAAAAAACCTGTGTGACATATCAGCTAAATACTGTCAAATACTAAACAGTGTTGCGTGTCAGCTATGAAATATGGGGAAAGTATCAACTGTCTGATACTGAAATGAAATGTCTCTGAAGACTGAATACAGCTTCCAAATATTCAGAAAATGTTTGAAGGATATTCAAGCAACCAGAAATCACCCTGAGAATATTCAGTACTGTTTGCAAAGGAGAATTTTGAGCAGAATTCTTAGAAGTACATTTGCTCCCACTTGGCTGGGCACTGTATACTGAAGCCATGGTGCCACAAAGAGGTACTCATACGTAGTCCAGTATTGTACTGCAGTCAGCCAGAGGCTTCTGACAAGCGGGATATCCTTGTTATTGCCAGCACCTGGTACTTAGAGGTATACTGCCTGTAAACATGGAGGTTCCATTAGGTTATCATGGCTAGTACTAGTGATAGTTCTATCCTGCATGAATTTGTCTGAGCAATAGATCTAATTCTCAAGATGGTCAAATCTGTGGATACTTAAATCCAGAGACTGGACCCATGAACAGACAAGATCAATCTTTTTATAAACTTGAAAATACCCCAGGTTTGCAGGAATATCTGAAATCTTTTTTTTAAATGCAAAACATTGGGAGTTAACCCCCCAAATAATAGAAGCAGCACATACATGCAGCTTTAAGAAATGACTGCCCTCAGTTGTCATTATAAGGCAACTACACAGTATTGCTAGCCTTCAAGCCATGGTTTCTGTTAGTAAAAGGCAGGGGGAGGGGGCAGGGCCCTTCTCAGGACTAATTTAGACTTTGAAGGAACACTTGTAAAAGCCAGGTCTACAAGCAACCACCAAGTGACAAGTTATCCTATGATTTACTCAGACCTGGTTGCTTGCTACTGTTCAATAGCAGCCATCCCACACAAACCACCATAGTGTAGTAGAGTTTCAAACTGGGAGACCTAGGTTCAAAAAGACCATGTTGCTGTAGAAGTTCACTAGGTGACCCTGGGCCAATTATACATTCTCAGTCTAGCTAACCTCACAGCATTCTTGTGAGGATAAAATGGAGGAGAAGAGAATGATGTAAGCTGGGCTGAAAATGGGGGGCAGATAAAAGTAGGCTGGTTGGTGGGTGGGAAGGAAAGAAGAAAGCAGGGAAAATGACAATATGGGGTTGCCACAATGAGGGAAAGATGAAATATTGTGGGGAGGGGGTTAAATGAGGTGCCTTGCAAGTCCTTGCAGGTTCCCTACCATGCTACTGGCATGCACTAATGGTCCATAGTTATCTCGGGTTGATACTGCCAAGGGGAGGGAAAGCTGAAATGGGGACATATAATGGTAGGTTGGCTGGTGGATATGAAGGAAAGAAGCAGGAAAAGGGGAGAGGCTATGGAAATTTCTGGGAAGGGAAAGAAGAACTAGTGGAGCAGGGGAAAATAAGATGCCCCTCCTCAAGTCCTTACAGGTCCCCCATTTGCATTTTCTAAAAGCCATCTAAGGCCATTGTTGCATACAGAATGGAGGGCTAGGTAGACCTTTAGCCTGATCCACCACAGCTCTTGTTCTATTCATATGGGTACAGGCTTCAAGGTGAAAGGAAGAAAGTTAAGCCTCTTCCTTTGGAAATTTCACCAGCTGGCAGCTATCCCAGTGTTAACCAATGCTCTCTCTAAGCTGTGGAGTCTTGTGAGCAAAAAGTCTACTTTTTGCGCTACTGGCCATTACAGCTGTGAGTGAGCGATTGTCAGCTACGCTGTCATATCCTGCCCGGGAGTTGGGACTAGACCAGTGACCCTACCCGTTGGAATGTGCTCATGTGCTGTTTAGCTGTCTGGCTTTCTTATCTCGCCCCGCTTTAGTTTGCTATGCTCCCAGTATGCTTGCTTCGCTCCCAGGTTGTTCAAGGTCTGGGACAAATCCTCCCCAATAATGTTATTCCTTTTGCAGCTGCTCTTGAAAACATTTAGTAGAAGTTCCCTGGGAACCAAAGCATCATAACCTGTTTGCCGCCATTTTCGTGTGAAACCTGTTCAGGGGTTGGAATAACCTTTACCTTTTATGATTAGTCTAGATGAAGTGAGGGGACTTCCAATTGCTTAGTATAAAACTAACTGTTTGTTTACGATAAAGTCATTACTAACAGGAAAAGTGTAACCATTCCAATAAGAACCTCTTTGCAAATAAAGGACTTTCTGGTTAAGGAGACCTGTTGCAGACTGCATCTTTTGGGACAATCTCACAGTGATTTGTCTACTACATAGATTACTTTGCTCTGGAGCCATCCTTCCTGAGCGAAGACAAAAATGTGTGAGCCAGGGGCTAAAAAACTGTCAGCTTATTCACACTAATTCAGCTTAGAGGGAACACTGGTGTTAACTAATGGTATTCACTCCCAGAGTGTTGTTAATACAACACTGCCAGGTTTTCCCTGGGATGGCTCCTGTGGATTTAACAGCGACCTGATATGCAGAGATTGAGGGGCAAAGCTATTTCATATCACTTCCTCATGGAATTGTCACAGACATGGAAAAACTGGGCAACACAGTGTCAGAATTGCTGGAATGGATGTGGTGTGCACCCTGCATTGTGATCACATCCTTTTGGCTTGATTTCCACCCTCCCTTGCGAAGCTCCTGATAGGAAGCGGGGCTGCTTTCTTGTTTCAAGGAGTACCTACTAAACTCAAGTGAGCCAGCATCGTGTAATGGTTAGAGTGTTGGCCTAGGATCTGGGAAACCCAGGTTCAAATCCTCACTCTGCCAGGGAAGCTCACTGGGTGACCTTGGGCCAACCATTTCCCCTCAGCCTAGTCCATGAACACATACACATGAAAGCTGCTTTATAATGAATCTGAATATTGGTCCATCAGAGTGAGTGTGCGCTATCCAGACTGGCAAAGGCTCTCTAGAATGTTAGGCTGAGGGCTTTCTCATCAACTAAGGAAACAAAAGTAATTAAAGCAGGTGGGCATCTGGCCCTTCAAGAGTGGCCCCCTTCTCCCTACTAGGTTACATGTAAAAAAAAAAAAAGCACAGAAGCTTTATGCAGTATCCCCAATCCTCCACATTTCCCGGTAAAGGGGAAAATGCTGTTCAAACAAATTACAAAGATGATCTGACTCCAATGGTAACAAGAGAAAGAAATTTTACTTCCAAAAATAGAAGCACATCTGACATTACATATTCATGTAAGTACATTTAATGTGTTGTGAACAGTTTAACTCCAGACTTGCTACAGCTCCAAGCCCAGATAAGTGAGAGAAGAAGAAACTTCCTATATAAGATGAAGCAGAAGGCAAGCAAGGGCCAAAGAAGCTCAGCATCTAACCGATGAGAGGGTGGGGCCAACTGCCTAGTATACCCTAGTGAGAGATTTCTCTTAACCCTTTCCCTCTCAGATCCTCTTGCATGCAGTTACAACGTCCAACACTCCCTCCTCCATTGGCAAATAGTCTTCTCGGAGTCTTCACCATGGCCCCTACTCAGCCAGTTGAACAGAGAGTAAAAGTTAAAGCAGCTTTGGTGTCTGTTAGCTCTCCTGGGTTGCCAAAACAAAAGTCTGTCCTGTAATCTCTCCTTTCCTTTAAACCTTCCCAGCCCCTCCAATATGTATGCCTGATATTGTCAGTGCCACTGGTCATTCTTCTGTTATTAAAAAGGCTGAACTAGGAGCAGGCCCAGACTCTGAACCTACAGCTCTAGAGCCAAATGTGGCTCAGTGTGGAAGCAAATATGACTCTTTTAAAAAGAAAACAAAATCTTTAAGCTAAAGTACATTGGAGGGGGGAGAGGGATGCTAGAATAACCAATATGGGAAGGGAAGAGCAGGCAAGGATTTTTAGGGGACCAAAGGGCTTCTTGGGGAAATGCTTTGCAGGACGGGAAATGACAGACGCGAACAGGGGCTAGTAATCCAGGTGTGACCTATGTTCAGATTATTGCCAGTGCCCTGAAACGAGTGCACAGCACGGTCCTGTGTCTCTTTATTATTTTTGTGCTATCTTGTGCCACTTCCTAACAAAGGGCGTGCGACAACCAGCATTTGGGCTGCAGAACTGTTTTGAATTGTTCATCCACATGTCAAATATTTGTAATGTTAATTCATATCGTTCCAGTTATGCAGATGAGTTCACTTATACTAGCTCTTTGTTAGTATGTTGATCCTAGGACAACATCTACGAAGTGACTGGAGGATAAAGAAGTGAGAAGCAATGGACTGGACTTAGATTCAAATCCTTCTACATCAGGGTACGCAATGTGGGCAGCACAGTGCCTCAAAACACCTTTTCTAGTACCTGCCAAGTGTTTTTAGAAAGTGGGCAGTCAGGTAGAGTGTTTGCCCATTCAGCCTCATGATTGGCTGTGCAGATTTAAAAAGCAATTGCTTTTGGGTACCAGCTGCCAGAGCAAGGATCTTCACAGTGTGACTGAAGGTAAGCTGCTGCAGCCGTACTGTGGCAACCGTTTTGTGGCTGCGCCCACCACACTGTGTCAGAATTCCAAAGGGGCCTGCAGGCTCAGAACGCTTGGGTACCCCTGTGCAACATTTTCATGCCAAAACTGAGGCAGTAGAAACAGGCCACCGCAGGCAGCTAAAGGAATATACAAGGAGACGTATGTCACACAAATCTCTCTGATTGTCAGGAGATAAGCGACCATTTCCTTTTAAAACCCATACCCAAATATTATTTGGGGTTATAGGAGAGCTGCCAGGTCAGTTTGTTTGCAGTCTGATAGGCATACTCTATTCCAGGCCTGTAGCCAGGATTTTGTGGCTTGTGGGGCAAATTTTTTTCTCATGGGGCTAAAGTTCTCAATGCAGAAAGAAAAGCCATTTAGCCAATAGAAAGCTGTTACCAGGATAGATCTCTAAATCACAGGCTGTCAATCACTTTAGATGATGGTCCTCAGCTGCTGCAAGTTAATCACTTCTGCCAGCCTAAGCAACGATTCTGAGAACAGGGTCGGGTGATGACTTCTATAGTCAAGAAAGCTAACACTTAGGCAGAAAAACTCTCTTAAAGGAGACCAGTTTCTTGACAAAGAGTTAGAAGGGAACTAGGGCTGCCAAGTATTGAAAACTCACCGGCGGGGGGGAGTCCTCCTGCCACCGGGAGTTTCTTCTGGCGCGCGCGCAAAGCGCGCACACCCATCGACATCACCGGAAGTGACGCAGCACGTTGGGGGCGTTGCCAGGGCAACGCTCTGAGTTTTGGGGCGATTGCCAGAGCTTCGCCCTGGCAACGCCCCCAACGTGCTGCGTCACTTCCTGGGACGTCATTACGTCGTCCTTGCTGGACGACGTCGGGGGTGGGGTTCCCCCCGCTGGCCAAATGCTGGCCGGCGAATCGGGAACCCCTTTAGCGGGGGATCCCCCGCCCCCCGGGCTGACTTGGCAGCCCTAAAGAAAACCTTGAGGTCACCTACTCCATCCCCCTTGCTCAGTGCAGGAATTAGTCAACTACAGCACCCCACTCTGCTTAAAAGAGCACACGCCTTTAAAAAAATGTTTTAAAATGATTGATAAAAGCATTTACCGAAGGAATTCTTGTGAGGCTGTGCCTTTAAGAAAGGGGGAGGAGATCCCAAAAGCCCCACTGTAGCTATGGGCCTGCTGTATTCTGTAGTCTGGACCACCCTTGTGGCCAAAGAGACACACTGATTACAGCAGTCACCTCACAAAAGTTTATCTTAGTTAATTAGGCATGAACTTTATTTGATGAACTGATTATGTCTGTTTAAGTTTGCATGTGGATAAAGCAATGTTCTTGGAGGGGAAAAAATTCTGAATGCATTGATGTGTGCATGCGTTATAGCACACACCTTCTTAAGAGTGGCTCAGCTGGATCAGTCCAGTGGTCCATCCAGTCTAGCATCTTCTATCACACAGTGACCAACCAGGAAATATCAACAAACAGGGCGTAGAGGCCGAGGACTCCCCTTGAAGTTTTTTTCTAGCATTGGTAGCCAGAAGTTTGCTATCTCTCTATATATAACGGAGGTTATATATATAATATATCCATATAACAGAGGTTCCCTTTATACTCACCATTACTATTAGCCATTGATGGACCTTCTCTCCATGAATCTGTCTAATCTCCTTTTAAAGCCATCTGTGATAATGGCCATCACTACCTCCCCTAGCGTGAATATCCTTTTCTCTATCCTGAACCTATGTTCACCAACTTCATGGTGTGTCCTGGAGTTCTAGTATCCCTTCCTCTGTGAAAGAAGGATGAATGCCTTTGATGGTATCTGCCCATGCTATTATTAAAAATAATTAACACCTTTAAAAAAAAAATTGGCTGCCCATTTTAATCAGTTAATCAGAACTATCTTTTCAACTGATCAAAAGATTTTAATCAGTCAAATATCGCAACCCTAATCTTTATTCATTATGTTTACTTACTCCCCTTCCTTCAAAGTCCTCAGGGCATTTTATAACCCCATTTTGTTAATTCATTTATGTATTTATTTCATTTATCTACCATCTTCCTTCCATTATGGCAGCGTCCCTGTGGTCGCCCGTCTGGGCACTGATCAGACCCAAACCTGTTTCATTTCAGCAAGGGTGCAGCTCAGTATGCCTCCCAATCATAGCTTGAACCCTCACAATGTCCCTGTGACTCAAGGCTGTTTCTCACATTACCATGTCCTTGGACTCTGACGATCAGAGGTGCTCAGAACTTAATCCCCAATCACGTGGGGCTCCAGTTTGCATTGGGTCCATGATACACAGAGAGAGGAGGATTAAGCTTTCCCTGTATGCTGTTTTCATCCCCTTAAATGGACCCAGAGATCTACCCTTTGACCCAATGGTGTCTAAAAAAGGTAAAGTTTCCCTAGCTCAAAATCCAGTCAAATCTGACTCTAGGGGGTGGTGCTCATCTCAGTTTCCAAGCCGAAGAGCCAGCACTGTCCAAAGACTTTTCCGTAGTCATGTGGTCAGCATGACTAAACGCTGAGGCGCATAGAATGCTGTGACCTTCCCACTGAAGCGGTACCTATTTATCTACTTGCAATTTCTTGCTTTCGAACTGCTAGGTTGGCGGAGCTGGGGCCAGAGACGGGAGCTCACTCAGTTACGTGGCACTCGGGTCTTGAACTGCTGACCTACCGACCTTCCAGTCTGCAGCTCGGTGTCTTAACCTCTAATCTACACGTGTGCTATTAAGTTATATGTAAGATTCTCCAGTGGGGTGTACAGCAGTTCCCCCCAGGGTTGTTTCAGGTGTGAAAATGGTGTGGCACTGAAGGTTTAAGTTCCTTCACCATATACATTGCAGTCCCAATCTGAATTTGGCCTGTGATGCATTGGAATTAAATCCCAAAAAATGGAATTCCCATAGCTCATCAGATCAGCAAGAACTGGGATGGGCATGTGGGAGATATGGGGACTGTGGAAGGTGTGAATGGCCCCATACTTGCAGTGAATTTCCTAGAGAGCTTCATTAAACTAAAATAGCATAAGAACTTGAAACCAGATCTCCCCTGTCCAATTGCAGCCCTCTATCCAGAAAACTTGAAATACAACATGAGCTCAAAGAATGTCTGGTGAAACGACTGCAGCAGCTGTTTAAGTAGAAGGTGGTGGTGGAAAGTGCTGTCAGCTTACAGTTCATTTCTGGTGACTCTGTAGGGTTTTCAAGAAAAGAGACGTTCAGAGCTGGTTTGCCATTGCTTGCCTCTGCATAGCAACCCTGGAGTTCCTTGGAGGTCTCCCATCCAAATACTGTCCAGAACCGACCCTGCTTAGACTTCTGAGATCTGATGAGTTCAGGCTAGCCTGGGAAGTACAATGTATGCTGAGAGAATTCATACACTCTCATTTGAAATGGTAGAGGCCAGGCAAAACTGTCCCTCGTGAGCACCCTAAACACGTGATCTGCGTCTGCCACAGATTTGCCTAAGACCGTAAGGAGGCTTCTTCACTTCAGCAAAGTGAGCAAGTCTGCTCTCAGCAAGAGGGGTGAGCACAGATCCGTCCCCTCCACTGAAGGCAAGGGGGAAACAGCTGGTGCTGAGAAAACTGCTTGCGTGCATTGCTGATCCTGCACTTGCAGAAAATATCCTGATCTGGGCTTAATGTTTTTCGACAAAGATTGCTGTTTTGGAGAGGAATCCAGAAAGATCCACTAAGGCCCACTCCTCCAAAAGCCGCCTCTGCCACCGCCACCAGCCCGCTCACTCGCACACGACGACCACAGCCCCCCACAGAGACGACCCCTGCCCAGGACTACCCGCCCCAAGGCACACGGCTCAATTCCTCTCCACCCGGCAGGGACACTGGGGCTGACCCCAAGCATGTGCAGAGCACTCCCCGAGAGCCCAACCCCCCTGGGCTGCAGCCTCCCAAGCCAATTGCTGCCATGGGGGGAGGCAGGGAAGCATCTGAATTGGTGGGAAGAACTCACCACGCAGCCTACTGAGCAGAGAAGAGGCCGAGCGCCCGACAGCCAAGGCGGCCTCGGGTTGGCAGAGAAGCCATGCTCCTCGATCTCTCTCACCAGCAGCGGTGCTGGCCTGGCACAACGCAGACCCCCTGGTCCATGCCAGGACCAGGGCACCCCACTGGAATGGAAGCCTCCAGTCGGTCTGAAAGAGAGGGACTGGCCATTGGGCGGCAGTGCCTTCTCCAGCTCTGGCAGGGGCTGAGAAGGGGGAACCCCCTCCTCCTCAAGGGAAGGGGGGTCGTAGCAGTAGCCGCCTGTTACTTCCTCCCTCTCCCCCCAGCCAAGCAGGGCGTGAGGCGAGGGAGGGGAGGAGCAGGAAGGGCGGCAACCTCATCAAGCTGCTGCCCTAGGCAACTGCCTAAGTTGCCTCTATGGACAGTTCGGGCCTGACTAAGAATCCCCTTCCCCCCCCCCGGCGGTTATTCTACAGACTTCCATGCAGGGGTCTGTTGTACGTGTGGGTAGGTCCAGTTGGTTTTTTTGCCTGCTGGGCCCATCTGCGGATGTTTTAAAAAAAAAAAAGTAACAAAAAGCCTGATGGGCAGAAAGGAAGAGTTATTTTAAAGGGGAAGTGCTGACAGAATGAGCAGATGTATTCCAAAATAAGTCCTTGAACAAAACAAGTTAAACTATTCCGGGGGGGGGGGGGTTTGGTAACCCTTGGTGCAAGTGAGCCAGAGAACTTCAGTGCCGGAGAACGAGAGGGAGCTTCAAACTCATATTCTGTCTCATTAGCACAAGGAAAGTTGCTTAATTGTCAATATGTGTCTGCTGTAGAAGTACATGATCACATATCTTAGCAACACACCTGATTGGCAATGTTCCCTCCAAGCTGTGGAGTATTGTGAGCAAAAATTCTACTTTGTGAGCTACTGGCATTAAAGTTGCGAGCAAGTGATTTGGCTACTGCATAAATTAGTTTGCACTGGAGCCATTCTTCATGAGCTAAGACAAAAATGTGTGACCCGGAAACTAAAAAACTGTGAGCTAGCTCACACTAACTCTGCTTAGAGGGAACACTGCTGATTGGCCAAACAGGATCAGGCCAGCTGTGGGCAGTCTGGCAGAAAGCAAGACCATTCATTCTAGTTCGGTGCTTCTAGCCATTATTTTGAGTATACGCTGGGCCTTGCATTTGCTGGAACACCTACTCTGGGATTTTGGGCGGGGATGGGCACAAACCAGCTGATGAGTTAAAATTTGTCATGAATTTTGGCCAGTTCACGGTTCGCAAAGCATGTTCATGAACTGAAAAACTGCTGTGAACTTCCACAAATTTTCATGCAGTTCATGGCAGTTTGTGGTGGTTTGTGAAGAGCAGAAAGCAGGGGTTTACCTCTGCTTTCTGCTCCCCATGAGAAACAGCTGAGTGGTGGGGAGCCCTGCTGCTCAGCTGTTTGGAACCCCCTGCTTTCTGCTCCCCCTGAAAAGCCATGGGGAGCAGAAAGCAGAGATTTAAACTTTAAATAGCTCACCAACCAATCTGAACCAGAGCAGTTCATGAACCAACCTCCTATAGTTCATGTATGTTTGTGGTTCATGCCCATCCCTAATTTTGGGTTTTGCAGTTCTATCTAGACTTTGTATCTTCTATCTGGCCAGGTAACATCTGGGTCAGAGGACTAATGCCTAAATAAGTATTCTAAGTTAGATATTCAGTGTTATTATTTTCTTCCCTGTTTTTGAAGTTCTCTTACATTTGTATACTTTTGCAACTTTCTTTTAATAAACCTTACTAATTATACTCCTGTGGGGTTTTTTGGGTTTGGGGGCTTCAATCTAGCCCAGTACCTTGACCTATTTTGGCTACCGTTACCGAAGTAATTGTTTTTGGAACTCAACTTGCAAGTGTCCTACTTTGCAGGGCTGATTGGTAGGGTGGGAGACTGATTAGCACCTGGCTGGACTGGAGACTTGGTCCCTCAGGCTCTCAGCTGAGGTTAGCTTTGAGGTGCAAGCAGTGGGCAATGAGGATTCACTCCCCAGTCTTGTGTATTTTGCTCTTGACCTTCACCCCAAATCCTTCTTGTGGGATAAGGGAGCTTTGACCCTTTCCACCAACTTAGTTGAGTCTCCCTCCAACAAGTGTACCACTTTCATCCGAGGAAGCTTCTGTAGGCTGGAAGAAGGCTTCCAGCTGTGCTGAGCAGAGAGGCAAGATACTGTCCAGAATCTGTAGAGGCACTGTGAGAATTAGCACATGCAACAGGTGACCCTTGGGCCAAAGATGGCCCTCTGAGTAGCTGCATCTGGCTTTCCAGTTGCCAACCCCGCAGGCCAAAAATGCTGCTTAGCAACAGACCATTTGGGGGAGTAGGGCATTTGTCACTGGCCCACTACTGAGCACATCCTTTACAAAGCATCCCTCTGGTAAGAATGTTTGGCCATGGATCTAATGTCTGCATGAACCCCAAGAACTACGTTGGGTCCTCCACACAGTGCCATTTACAAATGTCAGATTTGCTCCCATTAAACACCTTGGTGTATTCATCATGCAGGGAGGCTGGAGAGAGAAGGGCCCAGTCTGCATCTAGCGTTCACTCTGATGTTTTACCAAACCCACTCTGGAACAGAAATTCCCCTCTGCATTGCATGCCACTTTCACCTTGATTGATTGTCGGACTTGGAGCCCGTAGTGTCGGTGTGGGGTGAGGAAAGTGGGGCTGCATTGACTCCGCGTTGCCACAGGAGCCACCAACCGCATCACCTTCAGCCTCAGAGCCCGCATGGGATTCCAGCTGAGCCATAAGTCGCTCAAACTGGCACGGGAAGTGATAGACGCGACTGAATACCAGCCGTGAATTTGATATTGAAAACAGTGACGTGCGGTATGCAGGCAACACCCTCTCCTTCATAAAGCTCCCTTCAGATATGTTGCCCAACCAGTTGTCTTGTATCTTATCAGCCAATAAAAGAGAAAAAAAGGTGAAGCTTTTGTCTCAGAAGAGACAGGTAGTTATGAAATATTTCCCAGGCGCTTTTCTTTTCCACTGAGCTAACCGCAGTGTCTATGTCAGTGGAGCAATGTAGTTAGAGACTGGAGGTCTTGAATTCATCTCACCCACCGCGGAGAGGGACCAGCATATCAAACATGTCTTTTGTTGGGAACAGTTTGCACTCTGGTTGTCTGGTTTGCTTGTCAAATAATGTTGTCTCCAGATGCCTCACCTGGTACATCCCCTGAAGAGCACTGCGCTCAGCTGAGAAAAATCTTCTGGAGGTCCCTGGGCCAAAAAATATCTGGCTGTCTTCAGCCAGAGCCTGGGCTTTTTCGGCCCTGGTTCCGACCTGAGGGAACTCTCTGCCAAATGACATCTGTGCCCAGTGGGACCTCGTTCAGTTCCGCAGGGCCTGTAAGGCAGAGATGTTCCGCCAGACCTCTGGCTGAGGACAGCCACAGTTTCAATTAGCCTGGCCTCCCATCCATTCACTCCCCTTGGGGTAAGGAAATCTTGTTTAGGCACCATCAGGAATGTGACTGTACTTGTTTTCATTGTTTTTAACTTATTTGTGTTGGAGAAATGAGCATGTAACACAAGGCCTGAGAAATCCAGTCATTATAGGGTTAACCTATGCAACTTGTTTGTTTACCTAGATTTAGCCTGGAAGTGATACCTGGCAGCTGGCCAATTAACTCTAAGCCCGGGAAAACTAAAGGTGTACTGTTTTGCTAATTGGTCAATGATATCAGGTGTTTCCTTTCAGGGGTCAAGAAGAAGGAGAGATCCTCCATTACAATCTCACTCACTCTCTAGCAGGATGTCTTAGTGTGCAGACGCAGCAGAATGCTGCTTAGGAAGCATGTTTTGTTTATTTGTAGCTAATCCCGTTTACCTTTTTCCTTTAGTAATAAACTTCTTTTTAAACTAAAAGAAGCAATCTCTTCTTTCCAGAAAAGCAAGATTCATTACTCTGAATTTTGTTGATTATTGGACAAAAATCCTAACAATTTGAACTGATGATTGTGTCCCTGAATCTTGTACACCGCCCTGAGCCCCCAAGTATGGGGGAGGGCAGTTTAGAAATCAAATGTATAAATAAATAAAAATAAATAAATAAGAGGTAGAACCCGATTTTAAATTATTCAGTTGGTTTTAGGTACTTTGGTCACATCGTGAGATTACAAGGCTCACAGGAAAAGACAATAATGTTAGGAAAAGTAGGACTTCCGGAAGAGACGTGCTGAATGGCGGATGCCTCTCTCCGCTTGTGCGGGAGAGGCGATCCATGCCCGGCGGGGTGAAGGGGTTTCGGACTGGTGCCGAACCCCCAGAGACCCTAGTGAGGGAGCTCTGCCTGGGGTGGCACGAGGGGGAAGCCTCTCCTGACGGTGGCAACTGCAGGATCGAGGCCCCCTCCATCACCCCCGTAGGTTCCCCCACTGAGGAAGCCTTCGGGCTACGTAAGCGCGACCGAGAATCAGCAGAAAATGTCGGGCGGAGAAACAGCTAAACAATGTTAGGAAAAGTTGAAGGCGGTGTGAAAAGAGGAAGACCCCACAGGAGATGGATTGACTCCATCAAGGGAGCCACAAAGGCCCTCAGTTTGCAAGACCTCAGCAAGGCTGTTAATGATAGGATGTTGTGGACATTGTTAATCATAAGTCGGAAGTGACTGGATGGCCCATAGCACACACACAAAGCTTTTACACATGTTTAACACCCATCACTTCAGCTCCCCTTCTATTTGCTGGTGTCATGCAGGAAGCCAGTTTCTCAGTGGTCTGTTCAGCTGTTTGTGAGCAGCTTGGGTCTATTTGGTGTGTTATTTTCCATGTATTTGGTACCATGCAGTTCGGTACCATGCAGTTGGCAGCATTTCATGCACATGCAATCTCACATAGCAAAATAGGAGTCCCAGTTCCCCCCACCCAGGCCACTTTGCAGCCAATCATTTAGATGAAGAACAAGCGAAGCAATCAGTGCCCGGACCTGGAAGGCCCAGGTTAGCCTGATCTCATCAGATCTTGGAAACTAAGCAGGGTCAGCCCACGTTAGTATGTGGATGGGAGGCCACCAAGGAAGTCCAGGGTTGTTATGCAGAGGCAGGCAATGGCAAAACACCTCTGTTCATTTCCTCCCTTGGAAACCCTGCGGGATTGCTGTAAGTTGGTTGTGACTTAATGGCCCTTTTCATCACCACCACCACCAAACAGTCAGTCAGTTATTCTGGTGGGTGAAATGGACCACCGTCTCTTTTTTCACCCTCCAGGTACTTGCTCTGCCGTTGGGCTCTCTTCAGGAGCCTTTTTGGGGATCAAATCCCCCTATTCGGGAAGAGAATTCCGCAGGAGATCTCTCGGTACCTCCTGCAGCCGCCGCGCCCGGAACCGGAATCAATCACCCACAGGCTAGCTAGACGCTGGCGGAAGAGACAAGACGCTTTGCGGCGAGCGCAAAGGCAAAGCGGCGTACTCCAAAACCGAGAGAGGGACAATGGAAGAGTAAGAAAACATCCGAACTCTATATAAGCTACAAATTTATAATTACAGTCATTTAAATCTTTGGGATAAATAACAAATACTGTTGCTCTTACTGGAGAGGCGTTGGGTCAGTGAACTCGGCGTTTTTCGACGCCGGGGATCCAGGGAGTGGCTGAGTCAACAGGAAACAGACCAGACAGGCTGAGTGCCGATTGGAGAGCAGGCGAATGAAGACAGCGGCGTGTCTAGGCTCCAAGAGGAAGGCAGCGGAGAGAGAAATATTTCACGGGATACAGAAGACTGAGGGAGTAAATCTCAATAAAACGGGCAGGAAGAAAAGAAAGACTAATCTAATATAAACAGAGAACTTTAACGAAGACGAGTGTCGATCTATCCCTCTGCAATCTGCTGCAAGGGTCTGCAGGGTCTGCAGGCTGCAAACCTGACTTCGACGGAGAGACAGAGTGAGGAGTGGAGATGGGATTAACAGGACTAATAGACAACACAAGAAAGACTACAACTATATATAGAACATAATATTGTAGAGAACCTGGAAAACGTGGGACAGGACAGTGAGTGGGAAAAAGAGGGACACTCAAATAGAAACAAAACGCTTTGTCTGACAGATGGGCTTGGAACTCTGGGAAATTTACTAGATATTAAGCCCTAAAGGGAAATCTTATATGTTTTGACTTTGTTTTGTATTAAGTTAATAACGGTTTAGTTAAGCTTCTATAACACATTTTAAGAGAACAGGAAGGTAGTCCTGATAATAGGAGATTTATAATAGAACAGAATATAGGTATAGATAGATAGTTACATAGATAATTACTTAGTAGAGTCATAGATAGATAGTCATAGATAGTCATAGATAGATAGTGAATAGATAGATATAAATATATAGAAATAAGGTAGTCTTAATAATAGATGATTAATAGTAGAATATAGGTTAAGATTAAGATTAGATAGAAGTAGGTAACAAGGTTAGATAGAAATAGATAGAAGCATACTGAATATGTATGAAAACTATTGGCCGGTTTGAACTTGGCGGGCTGCTACTTATTTTATTAAAGGAGTGCCCATAAATATAAATAGAATAGAAATATAATAGAAGATACATTTGGTCAAAAATGGCAAGTGGGGCAAGAAAACAGTCCATATCAGGACCTAGTGGAATCTCCCAACTAAGTACTAAAGATCTGAATGCACAGATTTATGAGAATATCACAGAAGTGATGAATCAGGTAATTCAGAATACAGTACCAGGTTTGATAAATAAAGCCCTAGAACCATTACAGGAAAAAATGGATATGGGCACAGAGAAATTGTCTGCAAAAATGGATGAAGTTGAAGCGCAGATATTAGAAAATAAACAGGAAATCTTAAAATTGAAAAAAGCAAATGTGGTTATAGAGGGAAAGTTGGAAAAAACAGATCAATCGATGGAAGAGTTAAATCAAAAATGTAACTCAATGGAAAACTCTCTGATGTTGCTTGAAATAGAAAAGTCAGTATTAGTGCTCCGGTTTCAAAATGTTCCAGAAAAAAAAGATGAAGATATTAGAGAAATAATGATATCCAATATACAAGAATGGTTGGGTCCAGAAACATCAGAACAATTGGGGAATTATGTTGATTTAGTTTTTAGAAGGAATACTGCCTTTGTGAAACGAAATAAACTACCGAGAGAGGTACATATGAGATTATATAAGAGATCTACAAAAGAATTAATACTAAGTAAAGCCAAGACAGATGCACTGAAAATACAGGGAAATGAAGTGAGAATACTAAGAGACAGACCCTGGAGAGTGAGACAGAAGAGGCAGGACTACCAAATAGTAGCACAAGCCTTAAGAACAAATGAGGTTGATTATAGATGGCTCCTGGCAAAGGGAATATCCTTCTATTATAAGGGAGTAAAACATAACTTGACATCAATATTCAAATTGGAGGATTATATAAGAAAGTTTGGTAGGGAATTGGGAATTCCAGAAGAGGATTCCTTGGAATCAGAGGAAGAGAATGAGACAATGCAGGAAGGGGAAAGGAAGGAAAAAGAAGCTGCTAAAATGGGAAGGGGGAAAAAATAGAAAATACCCTGCTGTAAGAGTGGTGACAAAGTTACAAGCAAAGAAAAGTGATGACAAAAATGTATGTAATGAATAGTAATATGATGAAAGTAGTATCCATTAATGTTAACGGATTGAATTCACCGCAGAAAAGAAAGAAAACCTTTTTGCAATTGTCAAAATTACGAGTGGATGTTATTTGTATCCAAGAAACTCACATAAAAAGAAAAGATAGACATTTGTTGATCTCAAAGAAATTAGGAGTAAACTTCGAAGCAGCCAATAAAATTAAAAAAAAAGCAGGGGTGGTCACATATGTATGACAAAGCCTACACCCAGAATTAGTCTATGAAGAAGAAGAGGGACGAATATTAATTGTTAAAATTGTTAGACAATCTAAATCAACGTTGGTAGTAAATATATACGCTCCAAACCAGGCACAAGAAATATTTTATGAAAAATTAAGAGAAATAATTGCGAAGCAAACATTTGAAGAAATATTAGTGGTGGGGGATTTTAATGTGGTGTCTGATAGGGAACTAGACAGAAAATCAGCAACTAAAAAATATATGAAGAGTAATATACTGCCGAAATCCTACGTTCAACTTACAAATGAATTTAGTATTGTAGATGCATGGAGATTAAAAAATGGAGAAAAAAAGGATTATACCTACTACTCACATAGACATGCTTCTTGGTCACGTTTGGACATGATTTGGTTATCAACATCAATGTTAGGAGAGGTTGTAGAAACAGAGATACTCCCAAAGACATTTGCAGACCACAGCCCAGTAATGTTGACGCTATATGCGACACCGAGACCTCCTAGGTGGTCTATGAAACTGTGGACTTTAGAGGATGAAGATTTTATTAAAAATTGTAGAAAGGAATGGGAAGAATTTTTTCTTAGAAATATTTGTCCAGAAACAGATATACAAGTGGTGTGGGACACCTTTAAAGCCTTTTTAAGAGGCAAAATGATAAGCCAAGAAAGATGGCTCTGGAAAAAACGGAAAGCAAACTACCAAAACTTAGTCCAGCAAATTAGAAAGGAAGAGGAAAAACTGAAAGAGAAACCTCTTAATAACAGATCTAAAGATAATTTGAGAAAACTACAGCACAAATTAAACTGTGTATTAGCAGAGGAATTAGCAAAAAAAATGATATATCACAAGCAATATATATTTGATAATGCCAACAAACCCTCACGGTGGTTAGCATATAAAATAAAAAAGGAAAAGGCAGATAGAAATATAAAAGTATTGAGAGATGATCAGGGCAAAGAATGTATAAATATTAACGAGCAAAAGATAATTATAGAAAAATTCTATAAAGAACTATACAAGAAAGAGGATATTTTATTAGATAAACTGAAGGTATATTTAGAAAAAAGTGTAGGAAAAAAGTTTACAGAAGAACAAAAAAATCTTTTAAATGACCCTATTAAAACAACGGAGATAATAGAAGCAATCAAAAAATTAAAGCCAAAAAAAGCTCCTGGACCCGACGGGATTCCAGTAGAATTTTAAGAATATTTTTGGAACAAATTGTGGAACCATTAAAAAATACAATACAACAAATATACGATAAAGGAAAAATGCCAACCACCTGGAAAGAAGCACTAATAACCCTAATTCCAAAACAAGATACAGATTTAACAGACATAAAAAATTATAGACCAATATCTCTCCTAAACACAGACTACAAAATATACACCACAATACTAGCAAATAGGTTCAAAAAGATTTTAACACAGACAATCCATCAAGATCAGTCGGGTTTTTTACCACGGAGGTATTTGCGACAAAACATACGGACAATATTAAATATTTTAGAATACTATGAAATACATTCAGACAAACAAGTGGCTTTATGTTGCATGGACGCTGAGAAAGCTTTTGACAAGCTGAATTGGCAATTTATGCTGGCACAACTAAAACATTGGAAATGAGGAGATTATTTTTATAGGATGGTGGAAACGATATATGATAAGCAGGAAGCTAAAATCATCTTCAATGGAACAACTACGGCGACTTTCCAGATAGAAAAAGGAGTGAGGCAAGGTTGCCCTCTTTCCCCTCTCCTTTTTATCTTTTCGTTAGAAACCATATGTGATACTATTAGAAAAGAAGAAAAAATAAGGGGATTGAGAATTAAGGGGGAAACCTTTAAACTTTTGGCGTTTGCTGATGATGTTATTTTTATTATAGAGGACCCATTGAATTCAACGGGTGAACTCCTATATATACTGGAAGAATATGGCCAATTATCCGGCTATAAAATAAATAAAACAAAAACAAAAATGTTAACTAAAAATTGCTCTAGGGAAGTTGAAAAGGAATTAGAAGAAAAAACTAAATTGCAAATAGTGAAGAAAGTGAAATACCTGGGGATACATATTACAAAAAGATGCAGCTCTCTTTATAAAGATAACTATTCAAAAATTATGATAGAAATTAAGAGAGATTTGGAGATTTGGAAAAAATTGCAACTGTCATTGATGGGACGGATAGCCCTAATCAAAATGAATATTTTACCATGTCTCATTTTTTTATTCCAAACCATACCTATTTTGAAAGATCAGATCTTCTTCAAGGAATTAAATAAAAATATATCTAGATTTATTTGGCAGTCTGGGAAACCGAGAATAAGACTTAAATTCTTACAAGATAAAATGCAACGCGGAGGGTTTGGTTTGCCTGACTGGCAAAATTACTATATAGCCTCCGGAATGACTTGGATAAGAGACTGGGCGGAAATAAAAAATCACAGACTTTTAAGTTTAGAAGGACACGACTTACAAATAGGGTGGCATATGATTATATGGTATGGTGAAAGAAATAAAATATTTAGACAACATATAATAAGAGACGCATTATTAAAAATATGGGAGGGGGTGAAGTATAAATGTTATCAAAAAATACCACGGTGGATTTCTCCTTTAGAAGCTTTTATTAAGCCCACGTTATTAACCGAGAACAAGAAAATAACCTATATGGAACTTCTAGACAATAAATTAGAACTTAAATCCAAAGAAAACTTATGTGATCTAGGCTTAAATCTAACATGGTGGGAATTAAATCAATTATATTCGAGGTTTCATATAGACAAAAAACAGGGCTTCTACAAAGAAGATACAGCATTAGACAAGGTATGGTTAAAATCGGAAGAGAAAACAATAAAGAAAGTATATGACTATCTATTGGAAGAAAAAATGCAGGATGAATGGGTAAAACCAAATATGATCAAATGGGCAAAATATATAGGTTATAGTATCCCCTTAGATAAATGGTCCAAAATTTGGCAAGAAAACATAAAAATCACAAGAGCAAGTAACTATAAGGAAAACCTATATAAAATGTTTTATTTATGGCATCTTCCACCAGATAGACTTTCAAAATATTCAAAAAAGATTTCAAATATCTGTTGGAAATGCAAAGCGAGTGTGGGCACATATTTCCACATGTGGTGGACATGCCCGATATCAAAGAAATATTGGTTAATGATACAGACGATTCTCCAAGAAATTATATTAGCTGAAATCCCACTGAAACCAGAAGTATATCTATTAAACATGATTCAGAATGAAGTAACTAAAGAACAAAAGAAATTAATTACGCATGGGTTCACAGCTGCACGTCTTTTGTTGGCAAAGTATTGGAAAACAGAAAAAATCCCCACAAGAGAAGAATATGTAAAAAAACTCTATGAAGTAGCGGAAATGGATAATCTGACAGTGAGATTAAATAATAAGCAAGAGCGGGTATTTAATAAAACATGGAAACAAATGTATGATTGGTACGATTCAAAATATATGCTGTAAGAAACATACGGAAATATACTATTGGAAAAAGAAAAAAAGAAAAAAACAAACAAACAGTCAGTCAGTTATTTATAAATAGTGTTTTTATCCATCTTATTCTGTTACCTGCTCTGAGCCTCACCCGGAAAGGTGGGCTATAAATAAATAGCTTGCTGCTTATCTCAGTCTGTGTTGTAGAGGAGCTTTTTCATCCAGGCTCCTAAAAGTGATAATTCCCCTGCCCCCAGTGTCACTTACTTATCTGACTGAACCATTCATGACCCTTCAGGACATAAGCGTCATCTTCAGGGGGGCTCGGGGGCTGAGGCTACCCCTGAAATTTTCTAGGGGTAAATGAGCCCCCCCCGGGCAAGGGTGTAAACTTTCCAATTTCTGGGAGGGGCTGGGGCTGGGCCAGAGACATCACAGTCCATTGTCTCCATAAGCATCAACTATGGGGGTGGGGCTCGGAGGCACGGGCCACCGCTGAAATTTTCCAGGGGGGACTGAGCCCACCCGGCAAAATGGAGCGCCAGTCGCTGCGCCTCCCAGGCCACCTTCCTAGGCCCGCCGGCCGCCGCAAAAGCCTCTCCCCCCCAGCTCCCCTGCACCCACTTCTCCCAGGGCCATCCAGGTGAATGCCCAGCGTGATGACATCACCCAGAAGTGATGTCATCACGCTGGGCATGTTGCCAGGGTGATGCTCTAGCAATCGCCCCTGAAACTCTATGGCACCATAGAGTTTCAGGGTGATTTCCAGAGCATCGCCCCGGCAACATGCCCAGTGTGATGACGTCACTTCCAGGTGACGTAATCATGCTGGGAATTTGCCTGGATGGTCCCGGGAGGGAGGGAGAGAGGGAGGGAGGGAGGAGTGGGTGCAGGGGAGCTGGGCAGGGGGAGGCTCTGGCAGTGGTGAGGGCAGCAGGGACATCGTCCTGGTGTGTGTGCGTGCTTTGCGTGCGCGCAAGAGCCCCTGCCCCCCAGAAATTCAAAAGTCTATTCCTCTGATTGTCTCTGGTGGAGGCTCAGCACCTCCTGGAAAAGTCTGAGGGGGCTCCAGCTCCCCAGCCCCCCTGAAGTTGATGCCTATGCCCCCGGGGCAACCAGTGCCAGCACACCAATTTCCCTCTCAGCACAGGGCTAGTGGGTCCCCCTGCCCCGCTGCCTGCACTAACTATAAAGTGGCCGCTCACCTTCCAGCAGAGTGGAGTGACTTCAGAGCTGCTGCTGTCACTGCCAAAACCCAATCCACCTTCCCACAGACGCTGCTTAAGCCATCCTTAAGGTCTTGGAGGGGGAGGTAGCAGAGTGTACCTGCAGGCCAGTTGCTGGGAAGGACAGAGGTTGGGGAGGAGAGGTGGGCAAGAATGGAGGCGGGGAGGTCAGGGAGCCTTGGGCTGCATTGCAGCTGACCGATGCTCCTCTGTGGCCTCTGGATGACAACTGTGAGTGGCTCACTTTCTCCTGCAGTCAGCGTGGGGGGGAGGGCTTTCTTTCTCTCAGTATTTTTCTCTTTTCTTTCTCTTTCTGTTGAGGTGTGTGAGAGCAGGAAGTAAGGGAGCTGCTTCCCCCCCACACACACACTCCAGCCTGACTTTCCTTTCTTTCTTTCCTGCCTTCTTTCTGTCTTCCTTCTCTCTCCCCGTCTTTCTCTCTCCCCGTCTTTCTTTCTTTCTTTCTTTCTTTCTTTCTTTCTTTCTTTCTTTCTTTCTTTCTTTCTTTCTTTCTTTCTTTCTTTCTTCCTTCCTTCCTTCCTTCCTTCCTTCCTTCCTTCCTTCCTTCTTGATGGAGCCTGGGCCACACTCCAGAACATCTATTCTCTCCAGGAAAACTGATCTTTGTAGTCTGGAAATAAGCTGTAATTTCAGGGGATCCCTGGGTCCCACCTGCAGGCCGGCATCCCTAGCTCCAGTGCTGAAATTGGAAACTCTGATTCTGCTGTGTGTGGTTGGGGGGGACATGCAGATCAGAGGCCTTTTAAAATTTCCTTTTGCCCTGTATACAGCCCAGAAATAACATTGGCAAGAAATGTGCACTCTGTACATGTTCATTCTCTTCATTTTGCTGTTACTTAAAATGGTGTGGTATAGTTTCAAAGGGACAACTAACTGGGATGTATAAAAGGAATGACAGGATTGTCCACTGGAAACGATGGGAGAGGCTTGAAGGCCCACTGGAGATAATGGGAGCCAGGAATGCCAATTGACTTGCATGGGCTCCACTGAAATACATTGCAGCATAAAAATAGTTGCAAAGCAAATGTGGAATGGTTTTTCCATTAAGGTCTTTGGGCCCAGATAGGCTACTCTGGGACTGGAATGACAGCCCCCAGAGTGGAATTACAGTCCCTAGAAATATGTGCTGTGGGACTAGAATGACAGGTCACAGAGTAGAATGACAGGACAGCCCCTGGGAATAGGCTCAGTGCTCTGGGACTGGAACGATAGATTGCAAAGTGGGATGACTTTGAACTCTGTACATTGCTCAGAAATTGAGTGCACAGCAACTGTATAGTATTCTGGCTCAGAGACTTCAGCCATGCATTTACCAAACAAAGGCATCTGTGATGCCATAATTTAGTAAATTTCAGTTCAAAGTCACCCTTATGAATAAGGCAGAAACAAGACTCCTGTAAATGAATGCCCAGGGAAACTTTTAAAATGTCCCCCTACAGGCTTTTCTGTGTTGCCCTCCTTACTTTCCAATTTGTGACCATTTGTTTGTCTTATGCACATAGTATGTATTTTTGCAGAACTTAGTAACTGTTCTAAAAGTGAATTTAAATAAAGGACACAGCAGGAGACCGCTGAGATACTACTATAACCACTGGCCAACTCCCACCTTTTCCAGGGTTTAGCCCAGCCCAGGGGCATGGCTAGGGGGGATTCCAAGGGTTCCCAGCCCCCCTAAATTTCTGGGGAGCCCCTTCCTAAATCCCACATGGCTCCGCCTCCATAGATAGTGACAATGGCTTGTGATGTCACTGGCTCCTCCCTGTGATGTCACTGGGCCTTGGTTCTTTTATGGACCTAGCGTAGTATTAAGTATTAAGCTGGGAGACGATAAATCAAATGCAGGCTTTTATTCAAAACATTGTTCAGCTCAGGGACAGCTCTAGCAAGAGCGGCGCTCAACTTATAGTGTTCCAACAAATAACTATATACATTGTAACTGGAAACAAACAGTCTCATTGGACCTAAGCAGGGCTCTGCAATTGGTCCTTGGATTGGCTTCAGGACCAATAAGGAGTCTTTATTCGGCAGCCAATAGGAATGAGGGAGTTTAGGATTAGTGTTCACTCCACTACCGCCACCAAACGTCTCTTTTTTACTTTCCCCTTCTGTTTGCATTCTTCTGCATATAAATTTTAACACATTGTACTTTATCATACAGTGACCTTGCTGGATCTTGCTTGAAGCCACCACAGTCTAAATAAGAGTGACACAATGTAAAGACAAAAATATAACAACTGTGGTAGCAGACCTACACATAAGTTTCTATAAACGCTTTCCAAATATCTAAAAATAAGTCCATCTACAATTGCCATCTCTATGCCATGTGTTCAAATACTGACAGAGTTTTAAGTCTTCAATCCATGCATACAACGGAGGCGGGCTTTTATCTTCCCAGTGGTGTAATACAAGTCTTTTAGCTGTAGTTAAGGGCACAGAGGATCCATTTTAGTTGACCGCTGGTTAGCCTCCCAGAGACAGGCAGATGGTTTAAAAAGTACATCAGTATCTTCAAAAAACAATGAACATTCTAATACAAAGCTCATATGAGTAATAACCTCTTCCCAGAAAATCAAATGACTGGACATACCCAGAGTGTATGTTTAAGGGCTGTACCCTGTGAGTTACAACCCCAACAATTAGGCATTTTACTTAGTTTTTTGCTAAAGAGCCGCCATGGTGTCCAAATTTAGGTGTCCAGTGTATCCTAAATGTAATATTTTGCTGAACAAGTCTCAGCTTAAGATCAATGAAGAAAGCAGGCAGGGGACATTTTGCAGAAAAAGAGGTGCAGGAGCTCATTAGCATAACTTATTTGCATATGCTACACCACCTGACATCACTGGAAGTATGTCAGAAGGCAAGAAAGAAAGGAGAGAGAGAGAAAGAGGAAGGAAGGAAGGAAGGAAGGAAGGAAGGAAGGGCTGGCAGAGAGGGGACTGCTACTAATCCAAGCCTCAGAAATACCACTATTCTGAGAGGATAGCTTCAGTGGTGGCTGAAGCCTTCAGAAGGCTGGCCAGAGGAACAAGGACTTCTCCAGGGGACAGGGTCATTTTGCTGCAGCCATGACACAAGCAGGCATTCCCCGGGGGGGGGGGGCAGCACCAACTCCCGGAGCTGCGGTCCCCCAAGCTCCTGCTCGAAATGACCCCTGAGAGCAGGTATAAACTTTAAGGCCATGCTTTACTTTATGTATATCTTTTTCTCTTTTAAAAAACCTTATTTAGTTGCTGGATTTAAGAATAGCACTGCTTTCCTGTCTCATCAGAGAAGCTTTGCCATACTTTGGTCTCTCACTGTACATGGCTGTGCTTTGCAGATGGAGTTTCCCCTAGGAGAATAATCATCTGTTGTTGAACAATGTGTTGCAGTTGATACCCTCCTGAACTCTGACATCTGACACCAGACACCTTTTAAACTGTAAAATCACTTGTTAAGCAAGCAAGCAAGTAAATTCTTTATAGGCACTGAATCCTCTGGAATATTGGTAAACAATGCCGCTCTGTAAGAATCCTGGGAAAACACAGGCATTGCTTTCACTGCTGTTGCAGACACAGGCAGGCAAAAATAGGTGGAAAGGACTGTAGGAAATCATTCCTGCCATGTTGTGTTTTAACCCTGCAGTTTGCTTCAGCTCTCACATGTGAAGGCTCAGATCTGATCCTGCAGAAGATTGGGGGGCTGTGGGAATGTAATAGCTTGGCAAGCATTGCAGCCGGGGTGTGTGTGTGTGCATTTCTGAAAACACACTGGTTGGAAATTTTAGGGTAGGGATGATAAGAGGGGCTACAGAGGATAAAAAAGCAGCAGAGAGCAAGGGTGAGGATTAGCCTGGAGGGAGAGGTGGTAGCCCCCAGTTTCTGCTTCCCTGGCCATTCTATGAAGTGAGTGATGGTGAATTCAGAATATTTATGCTGTGGCTCAGTGGTAGAGCATCTGCTTGGCATGCAGAAGGTCCCAGGTTCAATCCTTAGCATCTCTAGCTAAAAGGATCAGGTAGGAGGTGATATAAAAGACTTCAGCCTGAGACTCTGGAGAGCCACTGCTGATCTGAGTAGGCAGGACTGACCTTGATGGTCCAATGGTCTGATTCAATATAAGGCAGCTTCATGTGCTCATATGTTCATATCCTGAACAGTCATTCTCTTACCATGGGAAATACTTACAGTGGTACTTCTGCAGGATGGGTATGGGATCTCAAACAGAATTTTCAGACATCCCCCCTACTACAACTCCCAGGATTTGACAATTAATTTAATATAAAATGGATTTTAAAATGTGCAGTGTCTTTTCTAATCAATTTTTCCCGACCAATGCATGAATAAATAAGCTCATTGTTTTCATCTGGTGCTGCTAATTCTGTTGTTCTCTGAGAGCTCCTTTCCTTTTTACAGAGCAACAGAGGCACACTTATTCGTCTGGTGTTTTAAAGGAAAAGGGGAGACAGACATATCCAAACATGCAATAGATGGACAATAAAAAACCATAGCCAACTGTGCTGTTCCCAGCTTCTGTTTTCTTTTGTTTCCCAAGCATTCTAGGGATATGAAGTTGGAACTTTATTAATCATGATCCAACCCAAACTATGCCCCATCTAAAATTTAGTAAATGCTCTGGATTTTAATAGAATTATGTCCAGCATTCAGGAGTAGTTGTAAACCTCCCAGTCTGAAATATATTCACATGTTGCACTGTCTCATTTCATCTTCTTGAGCAGCTGGAGTGGCAGCAGCAGCAAGGGGAGAGATAAACTCAGCAGATGCGTGTTTGGAAGGGACTTCATCCAACTAGAACAGGTAGCCGATCTTGCCACTATATAGGACCATCCCAACTGGCATTCTTGCACATAGCTGTCAGCTAATTGCTGCCATTTCCGGGCAGGAGGTGGAGTCCTCATTGGGTTCATGTCATGGCCCTCACCCCCATCTTTGGAATGTATCTCTCTTCTCACAGTCTGAATGTTATTTCCTTAACCTTGGAAATGGGGAACTTTCTCAATGACTTTGCTGCTTCTGCTGCAGGTGTTTATTGTAACTTTCCCACCTATAGCCTGAGAATGTATTTTGCAAGCTCCAGGAGTGGAGCCCCCCGCCCCCATCACCAGGTTGAATGCACTATAACTGTAACCCCTCAACCCTTTCCTTTCATTACTGACTCAAGAACGTGTAGCTGACTAAAAGATCCACTGGAATAAAGACTTTTCTAGTTAAGAACTTTGTTTACAGTTTGAAATCTCTTAGACTCTCACAATAGCATTGCCATTTTTTTTGCTAATCATTAAACTACCACACTGCTTAAGAAGGGATTTCTAAGTCTATACACGCATAGGCTCTGGGATGGCTTCAAATGTTTCAATCCATGGGGCTCTGTCCACTGGTCAAGAAAAAATAATTTGTTTGCGCACGTAGGCAGGCAGGTAGGCTGTGACGGAAGCAGAGGTTATGGCTTCCCCCCCCTGTAATAGGCAGTTCACCACAGACTGTGGAGGGAGGATATAGAGCTAGAGGTTAAAGATCTCCCCCCAGTAGCTAGCTAGCTCACCTACCCTGCAAGAACAAAGGCAAAATGTTTTGATTGCACATGCTGGCAAGCAGGCAGGGCTTTAGAGACTGGGTGGGAATAGAGGCAGAGGCTCAGGCTACTCAACTAGCAATAGACAACCTGCCTGCTGTGCAGATAGGGAAGAATAGCAACAGGGGCTTCCTTTCTTGCACTGGTAAAGAGCCAACATACACTGGAGAGGTGAGAGATCTGAGATGACAAAGGATCATTACCTACCTTTGTGTTAGAGAAGCAATTTTACAGGATATAAACTCCCTTGTATATCTCTGTTATATTTAAGACACTGCAAATCTGAGGGGACCCAATATGCATAAGTCCGCACATTCCCTTGTGATGCAATAAAATAAATAATATGACTAGCTTTATACCAGTATTTTAAAGAATCCAACTCAAGTTTTCAAAATAACCTAAGAACTAAATCCAACTTTTTCTGTGTGCAGACTTCCAGGACTTGAAGTATGACACACAACAAATATTGGCCTCCAGTGTACTCTGATGTCACACAAAGTATGGAATAACTTCGGGGACCATTCCATATGTTTGCTTTTTAATTCTTTGAACAGACAAAAAACCCCAGTTCCCAAATACTGCTTTACAATGTGATATGGATTCTGTTAGTGTTAATAGCACCTGGCACCTGTTCCCATGTGGTCCCTGTGAGAGTCCAAGAGATTTCAAACTCCAAACAAAGGGTCTTAAACAAGAACTTCTTTTATTTGGTAGTGGATCAAGTGGTCTTACACTTCTTGAGTCAGTAATGGGGAAAGGAGATGTGTTAGGGTACAGTTATAGTATATTCAAACTATGGTGTAGCAAATAAACCCCCCAATCAAAAAGCAAG